>CM072998.1:26484346-36484346 GCA_037038555.1 Rhynchonycteris naso
CATAATTTTTTTGTCTAATCCACAGTTCATTTTCAAATTTCATCATTTTCTTACTACCGTCCTTTATGACATTTGCCGCACACAGGACCCAATCCAGGATCACGTCATACAATTAATTGTCATATCTCTTCAGACTATCTAAATCTGTACTGCACCTTGGTCTATCTTTCTTGTGAAATTGACATGTTGACAAGTGCAAACAGGTACTTTTATAGAATGCCACTAATTTTGGATTTGCCTGAGCTTTCCACATTATAAGACTCTGAGCACATCCTCTGGGCTGGAGCACTACATGAGTGATAAGTGTTCTTCTCAGGGTACCACCTCTGAAGGCATGCTAAGTCTGTTTGCTCCTGATTGATTATGTGTATTTTGAACACTGACTTCCCTGCTGTAGAGTTACAAGCTTTTGTTTTGTAATTCATAAGTAATTTGAAAGAGTACTTTCAGACCATGCAAATATTCTGTTCTCCATCAATCTCCACAATGAATTAAATAATCAGTAAATTTTTTTTCCTTTGTACTCCTAGGGTTATATAACACTGGGGAACAATTCTTTTTTCATTTTCTGAAATGAAAGTTTTAGAATTGTTTCTATATATTTCTGCATCACTGATTCCAAATCTGAAATCTGGTTTTTTGGTGCATTCTCTAGTTTTTATGCCATTTTAATTTATTTTGTTACAGTTAATGGCATGCATTGGTTTTTAAATTGGAGTTAAAAGCCAACGACTCTTGGACTGAACATAACCACAAGGCAATTAATGTTTTATAAACATCACTTTTACATAATTGTAATTGTTTTTTAAATGTAAAATATTATTATCTGATAAAAACACCCTCTTATTTTGTTTTAAGATTGAATCATGGCTTCTTTGAGTAGGCATAAATGTAAGAATAGTCCTAACAACTTCTGTTATATATGTGGCTGTTACACACTTCAACGTCAAAGGCGCAATATTTCATCATTTGTGACATGTGCATATATTGCCTCTTTTTAAGTTCCCCTTGGCGATCAAGACAAGAATTGGGCTCCTCATATTGTATGTCATCATTGTAAGGAAATGCTTCGTGACTAGACAAAAGGAAAATGCAAAGGAATGCCTTTTGGTATTCCCGTGGTTTGGCATGAACCTAAGGACCACAGCAGTGACTATTATTTCTGTCTGAACCATACAAAGGGCACCCGAAAGAAAAAACAGCATATGATCACATATTCTTATATTCCTTCAGCAATACGACCTATCTCACACTCTGAGACACTCCTGGTTCCAGTTTTCAATGGTTTTATTTCTTCTAAGGGTGAAGAAAGTGAATATGATGATCAAGTGTATTTTGATAAGATGAATGAGGAAATGGTTGTAGAATCTGAAGGGTCTTCTTCTGATGTCAAGCAGTCATTAAACCCTCAGCAGTTTAGCCAACCCAAATTGAATGACTTAGTAAGAGATTTGGACCTATCAAAGAAAGCAGCTGAGTTATTAGCTTCCAGTCTTCAAAAAGGATGTACTTCACTGGTCAGCTAAAATATCCCATTTCAGGAAGTGTGAACTAATTTTTGTGGACTTTTTTTCTGAAGACAAACACTTTGTTTACTGTCATGATATCAGTAGTCTTCTCAGCCAGCTAGGTGTTACCACTTACAGTCTAACAGAATGGCAGCTATTTCTGACAGCTCTAAACAGAGTCTGAAATGTGTTCTCCTACACAACGGTAATGTTTATGCAGCGGTTCCAACTGGTTATTCAACTCATTTGTGAGAAGATGATAATGACATAAAAATTGTACTCAACTTTCTGAAGTATGAGGAGCATAACTGTATCATTTGTGTGGATCTTAAAATGGTCAATTTCCTGCTAGGACAACAAAGAGGTTTCACAAAGTATCCTTGCTTTTCTGTGTTTGTGGGACAGCTGAGTTTGGGAGAAACACCGGACACACAAGGAGTGGCTGAAACTTGAAACTCTGAAAGTAGGGATGCAAACTATTGTGAATGAACCTGTAGTTAATTGAGACAGGATCATTTTTCCCCCACTTCACATCAAACTTGGCTTAATGAAGCAGTTTGTTTAGGCTTTAAATAGAGAATGTGAATGTTTTCAACACAGTATTTCTGCTTCTCCTGCTTTGTCTTTCAAGAAAATAAAAGCAGGTGTATTCGATGGACCTCAAATTCAAACACTCATACGTGACGAAGAATTTGCCAGAAAGATGAATAAGGAGAAGAAAGTAGCATGGCAGTCTTTTTTGGCAGTTACAAAGAACTTCCTTGATAACAAAAAAGCAGAAAACTATGAACTTCTGGTTCAAAGGATGCTGTTGGCTTTCCGTGACATTGAATGGAACATGAGCATTAAGATTCACTTCCTGAACAGTCACACTGATAAGTTTCCTGAAAATCTTGGAACTGTTAGTGATGAGCAGACTACTGCTGGAACATCAAACGAGACTGTCCTCTACAAATACACAAATGCAAGAGCTACACACGCCAATTTTTGCCTAAATAGAATTTAAATAAGTTTTGCGCAAATTTTATGATTAAAATAAGTGTTTTAGTATGTTCTATTTCAAAATTGTAGACAAATTCTGATGCAATCATATCTTTTAGTTTATCAGTGTATTTACTGTACTGCATTATATAAATTATTATATTTTCACAAAGATGATGCCCAAAAAGACATTCTACTTCATCGTGTTAAACTAAATGTTGAAATTTTTACAATAAGATGAAAACCTAAAATCTTGAATCGCAAACAAAACTGTAGCTTACAGAGAAAAACTAATGTCAGATTTGAAATCAGCACACTCGAATTAGGTAAAAACAAGTGTTTTTGTGGATGCAACAAAAATTTTGTTCCCTAGTGAATCCATTGCTGACCTTATTCATCTTGGTGCTCAAGTTATCCCAGATCTGGCCACAGGAAATCCTTTAAGCTCTCTTGTGTCCTTCAGGTATTTGCCCATTTTTAAGCCTTTTTCTTTTTTTTTTTTTTTTTTTTACTTTTTGGCAATACAAGATGTTCTAGGTTCTTCTATGTTTCCCTATCCTATCCCTGAAATCAGTCTTTATCCAAGTATCCCTGCTTCCTTTAGTGAAGGACAAGATCTAGAAATCCAGGCCTCGGTGCTATGTGTGGTTCTTGTCCAAAGGGTGTCATTGTTTTAAGGTCCTACCAGCAGACAGAAATAGTAGATACATATTTTTTTAATTTTTTGTTTATACCAGCCCCTCCAATCCAAACCAGTTCTTTGGGGATGCTTCTTGTTTTTGATATTCCTTATTTGTATCTCATTACTTCAGAGTGAGGATTCAAGATCACAAAACTAAACTAACTAGAGCCTTACCAAATAGCCGAGATTTGTTCATGTGTCAGGGGGAGCATGAGCGCTCATCTTCTACTGCATGGGTTGCTCAACAAACACCTTTGGGAAGGACTAAACTAAACTTGCCAATACCCTCAAACCAGTCATTTTAACAACATCCAGTCTCTTGGGCCCTTTGAGTTATTAAACAAGCTGACCAGGGTGATAATGGTAGAACTTTTAGGGCTTTCTATCTTGACTAGGAACATAAGATAGATTTTAAAAAAGTGAAATTCACAAATTAAAGGGGAAATACTACTTACCAAATGGTGTGTTTTGTGTTTTCATATTTATACTTTCATGTGATTTTCATAATAAATCAAGTCAACATTTTATTTCCATTTTATAGATGATACATTCAAGTGAGTGTCTGCTTTGAATAGTTTAGGTCTTCTGATTAGACAGTATATGCTCCTTTAGTGGCCCCAGGCTGTGTGCAGGCAACTTGGAATTGTCCCTTATTGTCATTATTCTTTTGAAAACCTAACACAAACTTAGCAGCGTTCATGGAAAGCCTGTTGTCTAGCCCAGTACTGTCCGATCCACGTGAGATTTCCTGAAGCCCTTAGCTTGAACGCCAGTGCTCATCTTTGCAGCCAGAAATATATCTGAGAATGATAGAGAAATCAGCTTGGGCTCATCCAGGTCCGAGCTCCCAGGACACCATGCCTGTATGCATGAGCATGAGTGAGCACCTAGGTAGAGCACTTGACTAATGTGAGCAAGAACAGCATATTGTGAAGATCAGCCCATCTCAGCTTGTGTGCAAATCAGAGATTCCAGAGACTTTTTTCTTAGTCTCCTACAATGTTCATTACAAAAGAGTCCCCAGATGGCAGATGGCTATTAACTCACTGTGACCTATATAAATGTCAAACGTAAAACTATTGCCCCAGCAAAAATCTCAAAATCAATAACAACAGAAGGGAAGAGATTCTGTTGTCATCAGTATTTACAGTTTATGCATTTGGGCTCTTCCATTCTCAAACAAGCCCAGAAATATTTTTGACCCACTCAGGAATTCAATTAGCCAGAGCAATACAGGAAATGGAAGACCCACAAAAGTAACTGGCACAGATGAAGAATGGTTACCCTGAAAAGGCAAGCCCAGGGCTGGGAAGACTGCAATGGCTTAGCCCACGTTTTTGAGGTTTATCTCCAGATCTGTATCCTCATGGCCAGGCTTACTAACACAGAAAGAAGGTTGGCTTTCTTAGTTTCACAGCTGAATAACCCAGAGCAGTGACATGCTTTATCATCTAAGATTCTAGATCTTAAGAAAAATAGAATAAGGTGGGGTTTTTTTGGTATGGTGCTTAAAGGATCAACTTCTTCCTTATTTGAAATTTACAGGGTCTCTCTCTGTCAGTGGCCAAACCTAGAGAGAACTGCTTTCTACCATGACTTTTCTGTATGAGGTGTGTGTGTGTGTGTGTGTGTGTACACACACAATTTATATCTATCCATATATCTTTTTAAAGCACATCAGTGTTTCTAACACAACACAGTTTAAATCTGGTTCTCCAGATGAACAACTGTAAAATTTGTAGTCAATCTGTTCAGTAAACCATAATCAGCTTGCCTTGCCTTGTTGGCCTTGTGGTGTAATGATTCTGCTTAATTTTTTTCTGCACTTCTGAAGCTCTAGATTGTTCTAGGAGCTAAGCAGTTAAACTGGGTGAAAAAACAAAAACAAATAAACCTGTCCCTAGAGCTTTGACAAAGGATTCATCAGGAAACAAACAAAAAGCAGCGTGATCTATAAGTTCAAAGAGAGGGTGACCGTGTAATTTACTTCCCAGATTGGGACATTCTGAGAGTGGAAGGCAATGTTACTAATAATTTCACCAAGGCAATAGGCATTAACCAGAGGTGTACAGGGCAAACCAAGATGTAAGGTCACTTTATCAAAAATTATTTATAAACACCACAAAAGTGCTTATTTAAACAGTCATGTATCTGAGGAATAAAGTGTTCATTATAAGAAAAAACCAAGGCAGAATGGCAGCAGGATGTAGTAGAAAGAACTGTGTAATTTGACAGCATTTTATTTTAAAACTAGCTCTTTCCCAACTATGTGACCTTATGCCCCTAATGTCTCATTTGTAAAGTGAGAATAAAATACCTTGAAAAGCTGTTGTCAGAGTTAAATGAGATGAAAAATGTGAAGTGTCTAACACATTGCCTGAATAGAAATGGCACATAATAATTTTTATTTCTCTTTTTAGGAACATGCAGATCCTACTTCAAATCTGTTTCATTCTATTATTCCTTGGTTTTAAATCAACAACTACTAAAAAGGTACTTGAAAATTAATTTTCAACAAAGTTTTTTCCAACAACTGACAGCTGGAAGATTGCAATATGGTTATACATATATTTTGTGAGTCTTATTGTGAAATGGAATTCTTTCATCCAAATGTTTTCATTTATACTTTAAAAAAAATTACATCTCTGGCCAGTTGGCTCAGAAGTAGGGCATTGGCCCAGCATGTGGATGTGCAGGGTTCAATCTCTGGTTAGTGTACACAGTAGAAGCAACCATCTCCTTCTCCACCCTTCCCCCTTCTCTCTTTTTCTCTCTCTTCCTCTCCCACAGCCATGGCTTAATTGATTCAAGCTCATTGGCTCCAGGTGCTCATGATGGCTCTGTGGAGCCTCCACCTCAGGCACTAAAAATAGCTCAGTTGAGAACATGGCCCCAGATGGGCAAAGCATTGACCTAAGACAGGGTTTGCCAGGGAGACCTAAGACAGGGTTTGGATCCTGGTCAGGGTGCAGGTGGGAGTCTGTCTCTCTATCTCCCCTCCTCTCACTTAGAGAAAAAGAAAAAAAAATGTGTGATTCCACAAATAACACCTCAAGTTAAAGTGTCAAGCCAAAACTTAGACTAGAAGCAGAGATATTCATTCCTAAAGAAACCTCCCAGTTTAGGGAGAGGTCTGATGTGCTAATTGGGGTCTCTGAATTTCATTGTGCATCTCATAACATATGATAACTCTGCCATGCCGAGACTGGGTAGTATCCTGCATACCCATTTCATATGTTACAGAAAGTAAAGGTTTTATAGCAAAAAAACAAATTTATATTATTGCAGCTAACTTAAAAAAATGTTCTCTAAATAGCCATGAGTCCCAAACAGTAACAGCCCACCTTCCATGTCAATGCAGTGTGTACTTGCAGGTCCCTTGTCCTCAACCCAAGGAACTTGCTGGTGGAGACTTGATGTGCAACTCTCTCATCACAGCAAGCCTGCAATTGTTCCACTGAAGTCACATTCTGAAGTTCTACTCACTCTATAGAAAAATCTAGGAAAAAATTTGTCCCTGAGGCTCTTATTACTAAAGTTCAACTCATACTCTGAACACCACGTACACTCTGAAATGAGTTTTGAAGTTAAAACTCAGTAATTAGTTAATAAGTGTTTATAAAATGTCTGTTACATGCTGACATAAGAGCAGGTTCTGAGAAGACCAGATGTAAGGACTTAGTTTAGACATCCATGACTTCTGGGAGAAAGCAGTAGTTAGTTACAATATGCCAAGTTGTTGCTTTACTAGGTTCATGAACAAACTAAACTGGAACATAGAAAAAGAAGCATCTAAACAGAATTGGGGACTGAGGGAAGGTTTCAAAGAGGAAGTGGTATTTGAGCTGGGATTAAAAGACTGAGTTTGCAAAGCTATCAATGTAGAGGAAGAAGAAACTGTGCTTGCAAGGACACGATGCTGGAGAAAAGGTGGTGGGGTCTGAACTTAACAAACATAGATGCAACAGCACATGTGTGTTGGGATGTTGAAAGTCAGTTAGGTTGGACCATGTAGCAAGTGCCCAGTCACTCAAATAAAAGACATGGAAGATAATGCATCATACCTAGAGCATAGAAAGCTTCTAATCAGTGTTGTTGTGAATATTATTACTGATTAAATTACATCAGAGGAAATGAAGCCAAAGCAGTCGACACTTCACAGGAAGAGCAGAGTCACCAATATTCAAGGAAGAAAAGAGTCCCAGGTGAATAATCAGTACTATGAAATATTGCTGAAAAACAAAAACAAACAAAAAAACAAGCAAAGGATTAAAAAATGCTACAGATATTGCCACTGAGGTTTTGATGACTCTTCCACAAGCAGTGTATAGGGAGTGGTGAGGATGAAAACCACAAGTAGAGTGACATGGTGACTGAAGGAAGGAAGGGACAGGGACCTGGTTTTGATTCAGGCTCAGCCTTTCTCTAGCTGTGTGATCTTGGAGAAATTACCATATTTTTAGCTCCATAAGATGCACCTGACCATAAGACACACCTAGGGTTTTAAAAAGGAAAATAAGAAAAAAAATATTCTGAACCAAATGGTGTGTTAAAATTATTTAATAAAATGCCGTATTTTTCACTCCATAAGACACACAGGAATTTTCCCCTCCACATTTGAGGGGGAAAAGTGCGTCCTAATTTTGTACCTCAATGATGTCATCTATAAAGTAGTAATAATCAAGTTCTTATGATAGTGTGGTCAATGATAGGTGATCAATTAAATGTTAGCTTGTTTCCATGATCTCTTCTCTTTTCCGATAATGGAAATGTAAAAAGAACCCAGACATCATGCTTGATGCTGCCTCAAACTCATCATAAAATGCACTGGTAGTATCCTGGTTGGATAGCTCGGTTGGTTAGAGCATCGTCCTGAAGTACAGAGGTTGCCCATTTGATCCCTGGACAGGGCACATACAGGAATAGATCGATGTTCCTATCTCTCTCTCTCACACACTAGTTCTCTCTCTCTTTCTTCCTCTCTCACTGAAATCAACAAATAAAATTTTAAAAAATGCATTGATAGTGTAAAAAGCAGGCATGCTAGAACAGTGTGAGAGGAGTA
Source organism: Rhynchonycteris naso (assembly GCA_037038555.1). NCBI lineage: Eukaryota > Metazoa > Chordata > Mammalia > Chiroptera > Emballonuridae > Rhynchonycteris > Rhynchonycteris naso. The sequence goes on from CM072998.1 coordinate 26,492,583, forward strand.
ATGTAGTAGGAATAGTACATAACGTAATTATAATTTGCATGTAGTATCTAGAAAATCATGTCAGTTATCCTTATATCCAGTAAATGTTTTACTGCATTTTCCTCTTTCCTTAGCCCAACTTTCCTTACCCAACAATTACTCTCATGTGAACAGAACGTAATTACACAGTGACTGGATAAACCCTCCAAATGTATTTCCTTAACACCATTCATCAGTGAAACTGACTAGCCTGCTCACAGCCTTTCCTCAAATTTAACTCCCTTGGACTTCAAGGGACCCTGTTTTGAGTTTGGCCATAAACCACTGTTGCCCTAATGAGGCAGTATTTATAAGGTTTCTGGGTCCTGCTATTAAATGACCAGTCTGCTATTTTTCTTGTTCAAATGATCTCATTTTCTGAGAGCCAAAAAGGGGCTCAGCGGCCTCCTTCTCCTTCTTACACATCCTGCTCCAGGGAACTGAACACCAAAGAGCAAGAAGCTACATTTCCCCAATGCCAGAGAAGAAACAGAGTCTTCATTTCCTGCCCTGCCTCCCTTTGGGAAAAAAAGATCCCTTTGTTCTTCTGTTGGTGAGGACAGAGTTAACATCGCCCTAAAGAAACAGAATAAAGGCTTTCCTCTCTCGTTATTCTGGCATGCCAATGCTTCGCTTCAATGTCTATTTGCACGATCATAAATTCTGAACTCAAGAGAATAATCTCAGCCAAAGCCTACATGTGCCGGATACCATAATGTAAACTGCATATGTTGCGAGAAGCTGTTAAATGAAACCAATGAATGAAAACGTGGCCAGCTTGATGTCTGGGCCCCTAGATTTCCTCTCCTCTGTAAACCAAGGCCTCTCCCTTCTATTCTAACTTTCCGACATGCCCATAAATAAAAATAGTTTTGGCTACCAGATCCCCTTGAAATGTTCAGGAACAGACTCAGTCCCAGAGTTAAAGTTCAGGCTCTTCTCTAGAGTACAAACAGCCCGGCCTGAAGCTCCCCTCCATCCTGTCGGTGAGCACACTGTGATTCACAAGAGAACGTACAGCAAAGAAGCTGCATTTCCGCTCTTCACCGGCCCATCCTAACTGCCTTCTCTACTCCAGCTCTGCCCTCATTCCAGCAAGAAGGTGACCCAGTTCATGGGCAGATGGGCTCAACACCAAAATCCAGTCCACAAAACCAGCTTAAAAGCAATTTGAGCCCCCATTCAGCTAGAGAGGTAGCAACTCATCTGAGTCCTTTCAGCCCTCCTGCCCCCACCGTTTTGGGGTTGCATCCAAATTCAGGGCTAGTACACAATGCCAAGGCATTTGGGGCAGGAATTTGGCCCTTGATATCCTCTGCATAGAGGGGCATCCACTGAAGTGCACATTTCCCTTCCCGGCCCTTGACTATTATAAGTCTATGCACAGTGATGCTAAGACATCTCTGTTTTCACATGGCCAGGTTGGCACTAGCCCCATTCTCTTGGCTTCATTTGTGCTACATTTGTAATTTCTCCTGCTATTTCCAGGCCCTGCTGGGTTCTCAGAGTTTCTGTAACAATTATCTTTCTAGACTTGTGTTGGTTCCTCAGGCCTCTGTTCAGGAAGCAGGGGTCAGCACTTTGTGACCTGCTAGCTTCCATGCTCTCATTTCTTCCCCCAAGAGCCCAGCATTTAGTTCTGCAGTTATTGCAAAATGCCACTCTGTAGTTCAACACCAGTATTGCTCAAGAGAGAAGGAAAAATCACTCTCCTAGGGTCCAATAGAGATCTCTCTTAGAGCTAGTAGTCTATATTTCTATGACCCACAATCCCCAGGAACCGTCATAATTCATGTCATGTTCTCTTTTGCAAAACAGGTTCTAAAACTGATGCAGTTGTATGCATCTTTAAGGAGAGTGAACTAAGACATGCTTAATGTTCCAAACCAGGGTATTAGTTTCCATTGTGTAGTAATAGGCCATCCTGAAAGTTTGAAATCATTGAGCATCTCTCTCTCTCTCTCTCTCTCTCTCTCACACACACACACACACACACACACATACACACACACACACACACACACACACACACACACCAAACAAAACAAACAAACATAAAACCCAGAAATATAACCATAAAAATAATTTAAAAGACTTCATTCAATATGAAGTATAGGTCTTAATTTATTAATATTTTATTGGAGAAATGAGTTATTGCAGGTCCAGTAGCCAGTGAACATAAACATACACACGAGAAAAAGAAAGTAGAAAGAACTTGGGTTTAGCACACTGGTGTTCCGTGAGAACCATGCTAGAATCATGGCCCCAGGGCCAGAGGGCTGGCATGGCTCCTCTAAGCTACACCAGGCAAGGCTCCAGGGAGGCTTGTGTCTGCACCTTAATCCCCACCCTGTCACCATGACTCCAGAGTCCATGTGCACATCATATCTGGATATCTTATTATCACTTTAGCATAAAAATGTCACTGTCATGTCCTCTTCTCTCCCAAGACTGCCCACGCAGCACACCTCCCCTCTGGTCAAATGACTAAGTGGTTAAGTGAATAAGACCTCAGTATAAGAGAGATCATAGAATTAGAGAAAGTAAAGCAGGTTCCTTGCAAAAGTACATATAAAAAAAATTCCCTGGCCAGTTGGCTCAGTGGTAGAGCGTTTGCCCAGTGTGTGGAAGTCCCAGGTTTGATTCCTGGTCGGGGCCCACAAAAGTGCTCATCTGCTTCTCCACCCTTTCTTCTCTCCCTTTTCTCTATCTTTGTCTTCTCCTCTTGCAGCCAAGAAGACTAAGTTGGCCTGAACACTGACAATGGCTCTATGGCCTCCATCTCAGCCACTAGAATGGTCTGGTTTCAATGGAGCAATGCCCCAGATGGGCAGAGCATCACCCTGTATTGGGCTTGCTGGGTGGATCCCAGTCAGGCGCATGCGAGAGTCTGTCTCTCTGCCTCCTTGTTTCTCACTTCAGAAAAACACACACACAAAAAAATCAATTATATAAAAATAAAAAAAAAAAAAACTAGCAATCTCACAACCCAAGAGGTATGAATTCTTAATAGTATTCTTCCAGCTTTGTGTGTGAGTGTACATTTATTGTTTTCAAATGTATTTAACAAGATTGAAATCATACAGTTTGATTCCTTGCTTTGCATTTAGCCTTTTGTCCTGTGCATTTTGCATAGTCTTTAAAAATGACTTTAAAAGTATGCTTGGCATATCATATCTTTATAAAAAAATTCTGAGCATTCAGGTTACTTACAGCGTCTAACTATACTGTAATCATATTGTGATGATCATTTTTGTGCACAGCTTTCATTCTCTCCAGTTGAAACATGTCCAAACACAAAAACACTCGAACACTTTTAAGCAGCTTGATGTATATAAATTGCCAAGTTATTCTCTAAAAATAATTTCCAATATCCTATCATCCAACCCCTTACAAACTGATTTTATTATCTTTGACCTCTAAGTAAATATAAATAATACTCAATAGTTTTTAATTGACTTGATTGCTAGTTAGGTGTAGTAAACTATATAATGGCCCCCAAAGATATCAGGTCCTAATCCCTGGAACATGTAAGTGTTATCTTATTTGGAAAGTGGATTTTTGCAGACATGATGAAATGAAGGATTTTAAGGTAGAGAGAGTTTTTGAATTATTGGGTGGGCCCTAAATGCAATCATGAGTTTCCTTATAAAAGAGAGGCAGAAGGAGGAGCAATGTGACCACAGAGGCAGAGACTGAAGTGATGTGGCCATTAGCTATGGGATGCTGGCGGCCATCAGAAGCTGGAAGAAGCAAGGAATGGATTCTCCCTTAGAGCCTCCAGAGGGAGCACAGCCCTGCTAAAACCTGCATGTTGGCTCAGTGGAACTGATTTCAAATTTCTGGACTCTAGAAATTTGTTGTTCTAAGCAACCAGTTTTGTGTTAATTTGTTACAATATCATGGCAAATACTTTAGGATTAACCTATTTTCATATACTTATTGACCACTATATTTCTTCCTGTCTTGAAAACACATATTTGTTGTTTTTGCCAATGTTTCTATAATGGAATTTAATTTTCTTCTGTATTTTTAAAATATATACATAGCTGCCTGACCAGTGGTGGCACAGTAGATTGAACATCTTTCCAGATGCTGAGGGTCCTGGTTCAAAACCCTGAGTTCACTGGTTATACTGCAAGCTCATGGGCTTGAGTGTGGGATCATTGACATGATACCAAGGTTGATGGCTTGAGCCCAAGGTTGTTGGCCTGAATTCCAGGGTTGCTGGCTTGAGTCTAAGGTCGCTGGCTTGAGCAAGGAGTTACTGGCTCAGCTGCAGCCCCCTGGTCAAGGCACATATGAGAAAGCAATCAATGAACAACTAAGGTGCCACAACCACGAGTTAATACTTCTCATCTCTCTCCTCCCCACCCCATCTCCATTTTTCCTCTCTCTCTCAATAAAATAAAATAATAAGATAAATATATTCATAGCTTTCCATTGATACATTTATACCTTTATCTATGTATGTGGTGCTAATAGACCCCCAATGTATCATAAATTTCTAACTTTGTTTATAGTTTTTACTGACTATGTGCTTTAATTTTTTAAAACCCTACAGTATGTTGTTTTATAATTTCTTATTTTGCTTTTATGTGATGCCAGAGAGATGTGATTCTATGTTTTCTTACCAGTCATTGATGATTTTATTTTTTATGTTTATCTTTTTAATTCATCCAGAATTATCTTTGGCGGATGATAGGATACATCTCCAATAGTTAGCCCATTGTTTTAGCACCAGCTATTCAATAATCATCTCTCATTGCTGATTTATAGTACTAACTTTATCATTTGATTAATTATGCCACAATGCATGTAATATGCTTTGGTATGTTCCAGGATTTTTTATTCTAGTCCATTATAATTTCTGCTTTATTTTAGCAGCTTTATAAAATCTTCAAAAATCTAAAAATGAAAGTCTCCACCTGTATTATTATCCTCTTCAAACATTTCAAAATCATCCATGTGAACTTTCTGATTAGTTTGTCAGGTTAAAAAAAATCCTTTATAAATTTTGATTAGAATTATATTAAACTTTTCATCTGGTTTCAACACACAAGCAATTGAGTTCCACTTACAAATTTTATTTTATTTTATTCCTGCCTCAGGCTTATTTGTACAAATAACATAGGAGCACACCAGTCTCGTGCAGACAGAACAGGGATAACGCTAGTTCTGTCCTCACATCGGCAGACAGAGGCCTCCACTCTGGAGCTTTTGTGGGGGCCTGGACACCTTTGGGAACCTGAGCCTAGGTGGAGACAGAGCTGCTGCCACAGCCACAGCCGCAGCCTGGGCCTTTGTTTGAGCCTTGACCTTGGACTTTTGCCGGCAGAGTTTGAGATCCTTGGTGACACAGGCACCATCCTGTTTCCCAAGTTTGAGGTATTCAATATAGGCATGTTGATTGAACTTGTGGCTGCCATCCTTTGAGATCTTGGCCTTGATCTCCTTGTGCTTTACAAGGACCTTAATAGCGTCGGCATATGCATACATAGCTTTGGTTTTGTTGGCTTGCACCTTTTTCAGGGCCTTTTTGTTGTTCTTCCTGTCAAATTACATGTTCCTTATGAAGTTGGAGTCCGTCCCCTTAAGAAATTCATCTTTGTGATCAAAGTTTATTTTTTTATTTTATTTTTTTAATTTAAGTGAGAGGAGGGAAGATACAGACTCCTACATGTCCCTTGACTAGGATCCACCTGGCGACGCCCAGCTGAGGCTAGTGCTCACAACCGACCTATTTTTAGCAGCAGAGGTGAAGGCTGGACAGGGCCATCCTCAGCACCTGGGGCCAATGCACTCGAATCAATCAAACTATGGCTCCGGGAAGGGAAGAGACAGAAGGAGAGAAGGGGAAGGATGAGGGAAAGAGAAACAAATGGCTGCTTCTTCAGTGTGCCCTGGCCAATAATCAAATCCAGGACTTCTAAACACCAGGTTTATGTTATTCCACTGAGCCAATTGGCAAGGGCCAATCAAGGTTTCTTGATGCCATTTCTGTGCCATTTTGGGTACTGATCATGCATGGTGTAGTTCTTGAACTTGGCCATCTCTGCACTGAAATCTGCAGCTCCTGAAGCACATGAGACCAAAAGAGAAATGAGTTTCACTTACACATTGTAAACATTGGTATTTTTAAATAGAAACATGGGTGATCCACATTGTTGTAGGGGCTACACCCAGATCTAGATATGGAGAGTTATTCTTCGGTACCATATTACATGTTCAGGTATGGTTTCACTCATTCCTTTATGTACTCTATGAATTCTCTCAAGAAATGTTTCTATTGTTTGTCTGTTTGCTTTCCTCTCTTATGCATTTTTTGTTATAAATACTTGGATTTCCTAGATCATCTCTCTTCACAGTTTTCTTACTTTATTAGTTTTTTCCTTTGAGTTCTGGGAAATTATCTAGGATTTGCCTTCATTTTCACAGATTCAGTTGGTTGGCAGTATCTGTTCAATGGTTCACTACTACACTGAAATTATAAATTTTAGCCTAACCAGGCAGTGGTGCAGTGAATAGAGCATCGGACTGAGATGTGGAGGACCCAGGTTCGAGACCCCGAGGTCGCCAGCTTGAGTGCGGGCTCATCTGGCTTGAGCAAATAAAAAGGTCGCTGGTTTGGTCTTCTGAAGGCCTGTGGTCAAGGCACATATGAGAAAGCAATCAATGAACAAATAAGGAGCTGCAATGAAAAACTGATGATTGATGCTTCTCATCTCTCTCTGTTCCTGTCTGTCTGTCCCTGTCTATCCCTCTCTCTGACTCTCTCTCTCTCTGTCGCTTTAAAAAAATAAGTTATAAATTTTATACTTGTAATTTTGAAATTTTCATTTGTTCTTTCATAATTTCATATCATTACCTCTCTGTGACATTGTTCAAATTTCAAAAGTGGAATATCTATTTGAATATTGTGAAGAATATACATTAGAAATGTTCAACTTTTTCGTTTATTGCAGCATTTTGAGATTTATAGAAAGAATTTTATTCTGATTCCACATAATGGTTTCTTTTTAAACTGCAAAATATTTATGTGTTAATGGTTTTCCTCTATTTGTATATTTTTTTAAAATGGGTTGTATGTGCTTGTTAAAAGTTGAAGATGTTAAGGTATTGAAAGTTGACACAGTTTTTGTGGGCCTTTGTCAAAAAAACATTTTTAAAATTTTTAGCCCCCCCCCCCTGCAAAGAATAGAGAAAGATAAAAGTTGACACAGATTTTATTTTATAGTGCAGGGACTCAACAGCATTGGGAAGTACAGATGACAGGCTGGAGGTAACTGCAGAGTGACTGGTGAATTTCTCTTAGGTGGGGTGAGGCATTCAGAAATTGTTGGGGGCCATTCTCCACTCTGTTGTTTATGTCAAGATTAAAAATTGTCATTGGCCACCTATATGGTGCAGCCTTTGGAACCCAGCAGGGACCAAGGACAATTTGATGGGATGCAGATGTCCCCTCCTAACCATCTTACAGCACATCCAATCTCAAACTCCACTGCTTGAAACTTTGATGGGTGGGGGGCTAGAGGAACTTGATTGGATCTTTTCAACTTACTTCCCAGACATACTGTTCTTTCAAGTGCAGGAAAATGCATATCCTGTTGGCCAAATACAGTAGATTTCTGCCTTCACTTCACCCAGTAAAATTTCCTCCAAGTTTCTGGAGTTTCTCTTGCATCCTTCCCTAGTTTCAGATGCATAATTAACCCCATTACTATAAATCAGTAACTTTTGTAGAATTCTAGAAGCAAGAAGCTGGATGCATGTGTTTAAGTTGTCATATTTCTTGAAAGTTTGAAAATGCATTCTAGAAAGTGGAAAACGCAAGTAACCTATTTCTGTCGGTGTTGATACTAATAGCCAACTAGCTTTTAAACTGGTGTGGTCATTTATTTTTATATGTAGATTTTGTTGTTTTGTTTTTTTATAAAGACAATGTTCCCCTCCTAAAACCACACAAAAACATCTAAAATTGAAAGTGTCAACAGAACAGAAAGGGGAGGAGGGCTATGAATTTACTTTCCAAACAGTACATAAAGACCATATAATTTAATAACTATGTATGATATCAGATGGGTATAATATTTACTGGAACGATTACTTAGCAACTTATATAATATTTAATCACTGATGTGTATACTGGAAACTAATATTTTATATCAACTGTAATTAAAAAGAAAAGGAAAATAATCAACATTTCAGACTTAAGAATCCTCCAGGACAAGGATTTACTGAACATATTCATAAACAGAACTGGTTTCCCACATGGGAGAATGAGTGCTCACTCTCCAAACTTGCTCAAATGCTTTGCTTTCTGGGAAGTGGAGGGTGGCAGGTTGAGTGCTGGTGGTCGTGTGGGAAGTTTCAGGGGAAAATGTGCAAATATATAAAGCAAAACTTTCTGTGCTGTTTGTCTTTTAGGAGACTACAAGCTAACTTCTACTTGTTTTATAGGTTCCTTACTTCCTTTTTCCCAGAAAAATTCTCTGGCAGAAAATGCTTAGGAACCTGCAAAGGTCAGAACTTTATTTAATGCAGGTCACTGAAATTAGAACACCATAATATTTGCCTTGAGAATGAACTCCCTTCCTCTCAAAGGTATAGTCACTTTGGACTCCTTCTTTTGCCTCTGTCGCTCCAAACAGCTCCCAAATTTTAGAAGTCCTATTTGCAGTCCAAACCTTCCTTTCTAGTTTTTAGACTAAGTCTTTCTCCCTTGAGGAACCTCCTGTTCCAGTTTCCCCTTAGCCCTGCTACACCACCCCTCCCCAGTCTCTTTCACAGACCCCTGAAATTCATCTTCCTAAAACATCTCAAACCACCAGTGACTCCCGCTTTCAATTAGATAAAATTGAAATGCTTTTAGGTTTCTCACTATCTGATTTCCTCATATACAAACAATTTTATTTCAATCACTTCCTGTCACAAGTCACCCTCATTTCCCAACATGATACTTGGGACACACGGTGCTCAGTTACAATTCCAAGCCTCTGCCCCTGCTCATAACCCGGTTAGAATGCCTGCCCCACTCCCTTGTGAGTTTGTAAACATCTGCAAGTAGGGGTCATGTCTATTCATCATCCCAAGCCCCTAGGACTTAGTAGAGTACTTAGGTCATTGTAATAAGCTCATGCTTATTGCGTCATATCTGATTCCTGTCTCTTATATCTTTCCTAGCCCAGCAAGGTACCATCATCTGTGATATCTGTTACAAATACTCAAGGTTTATTCATTGATCCAAGTTCCTGCTTTTTATAATTATTTTCTTAAGTTTTTCTTTGGGATATAATGTAGATCAATATTTCATAAATGTTTTATTGATGATGAAAATAAAAGAAATTCTCTGCGGGATATGAAAATCAATATATACACATTTACAAATATAACCTTATTAATCATATTATTCAGGACTTGCAAAACTTGTTCTTTTTTTTCTATTTGATTTATAGAAGATGTAGAGGTATGTGTTACAATATTCCACTACCATCTTAATTCTGTCAATTTCTCTCTTATTCTTTTCTTTGTCTATTTCAATGATAACTGTCAATCAGCTTTTAGTCAGATAAATAGAACAGCTATGAGTTATAAGATAAGAGATTTATTTTTGCAATTGCACATTATACAATTATGGGAGGAGGTGAAGAAGGCATTTTGAAATGGGATTTGGAGGGTCACAGCAGTCAGTAGCAGACTCTGTTGAGAAGCCTAGTTCATCTAGCCATTATGTTTAAGCTATAGAGGGGATAAATCTATGGAAGAACTCTATTGGTCACAACTAAATGTATAGCTATGGACCACTTGAAAAGAAGTTGGACATGGAAGTGGTAGTTGTAAATAAATGTTGGACATGGAGTTGAAGGATCCAAAGATGGGCTGGAATTCTCTTGCCCCCTGAGTCTGTTATCATAATGCAACTGCCATAACCTTCTGCCTCTGAAATCTCATGCAAGTACCTCCTTTGACCATTTAACATGGAAGGAGGTTCTAGAAATTGTCAACCAAGTTGATGACAAAAGAATTTTTAAATTTAGTACAGTCCAGCTCTTGTCAATATGGTATTTTGTATATGTACCTTTTAACTGTATTTAACTTATAAGTAAAGACAATAGAAAAATTATTGTCTAACTAAGATGATATAAATATACTCCCCATATTACCTAAAGAAATTTCTCTTCCCAAAGACAGATACAAAAGTCTCATGTCATTTTATCCATGTATAGAATGGGGAAAAAATAGTTTTATAGTTGTTGACTATGAGAGTTCATATTTGTATTTTTATTTATTAATTATTATACTATTTTCCATATGAACAACTATAAACTTATTTTTGCTCCCACCCTCTATATGAAGGACATAAGGAAGAAATTGTCTAAGTAAAAAAGTAAGAAAGAAATTAACTTCTTTTGTGTAACTGGTTATGTCATCATTGCTAATGCTTATACTTTCTTTCTCTATTCATTTCATAGTCTCTTTTCCTCAGCTAGTCATGGTTCTTTGCCTGGACTCAAATATTCATTTCTGAAGCATCTGTGCATCACCAGCTGTCTTATATTAAGTAATTGTCACTGGTTATCTATCAGTATCAAAGTTTGAGAGTGGTATAAGTTTTTTAAAAATCTTAATCTATACCTTAGTCAGTATTTTAGTAAGAAGTGTTTTAGTAAGGGCTACATAAGAAGCCTTAAGCCAAATGCCATTTTGAATCAACCAAGTATTCATTTATGTAGACAAACATATAAACCAAAAATATTTAATAGGAACTATTTTTCTAGAACTATGCTTGGTCTGAGGTACACTGAAATGTTCCCCTAAGGATCTCAGATTCAGTAGAAGGCATGTGCAATACAAAGCAGGAATTGTAGTAGAGTGGGATCTATTGTAATCTGTGGAAACACAAGGCTGAAAAAAATGGCTTTGCTGAAATACTGAATGAAAACGTCACAAAGGGACAGGCATTTTAGCTGAATCTTGAAGAAGAAGAAGAGGAAGAAAGGATGGAGAAGGAGGAAAAAGAAGAAAAAATTTATTAAAATTAGGGTGACCAAAAGTGTTTTTTCCAAACCAAGACACTTTTGAAAACAAAGTAGATGCTAGTACGTAATAATTTTGTTGAGAAAATAGGCATAACCCTAGATTGAATAGGGCAGACTGGCAAGTATAGTCACCATATAGGGAAAGGAGCAGATAGCCTTTCAATACTATTTGATTCTTTTTCTGTCTGCCTACTTTAATGTAAAATAAAAGCCATTACCCAGTTTTTTTACTTTTTCATATGTCCAAATGATGTGACTTTCTTGTCTGTCTGCCCGATATAGTTGTCCTCTCCTAGAGAACAAGAGTCACGTCGGACTCATCTTTCTGTAACAGCAGGGCTATTGAATTAGTGGATATTCCTTCTCCTTCTGGGTTTCTTATTTGGCATTCACATTTTATAGCATATCTCTTTCAATTAGTGCAAATGTGTCTAATAAGTATGAGTCCCGGATATGGGAAACAAACAATTCCTACAGCAGTTAGGGATGCTTTTACATGACAAAAAGGAGCTCTGCTTTTTAACTTTTCAACACCTGAGGACAGAGGGTATTTCATCTGGCCTTCACAAGAATTTGCTTTGAAAGATTGTACTACATCTATCTTGCAGACGAAGAAGATGAAGTTCAGAGAAGTTAAGCACCTTGTCAGGAGTCACACAGATTTTTAATGAGTTAAGCCCAGATCTCAAGAAATTTAATTGCCATCCCGGTTCTCAGCCCATTACCAAAACCACATTCCGAATCAATCATTTTTCTATCTCCACTGAAATGTGCTTGCAAGGGTTGGATTTCTGACTGCAGACAACAAATTCTGCATGCTCCCCTTTCATTTTCTCCCCAGCACTGGCTCCTTCTCATTCTAGACTGCCAGTTTCCTATGATTGAAATTTGAAAGCATGTAACTGTTAATCTAGGAGTGATTAAAGAGTTTCATTTCTTGGAAGAGTCAGTACTCATCATTGGCTATGATGAATGAGCCCCTAACATCCCCTGATCCCATTATATTATGATTAATTGTGCCAGTTTAAGTCAATAATTCATTTGTTAAAAATAGGCCTGCAAAGTATCATTTGTCTCATGGGAGGTATCAGAATAAAAAAAAATTCATTTGATACTTCTCATTAAATTAGCGTTGGAAGTTATATTAAAGAGCCCTGTTCATCAAATACTTATTGCAGGCTTATTTGATAAGAAGTTGTATTTGTCTAAAATTATGTCTGCTAACTGTCATAATGGTCTGCATTTTCCCTGTGTTAATGAAGGAATAAAAAGTCTAAACACGTGAATGATTGGAGAAAAGGATGGGGCTTGAAACTGGTGTTAGAATGATTCTTAAATGGTCTGGTTTTCATTACATTAAAATTTAAAAAAATTGAAAGAAAGAAAGTGAGAGAGAAGTTGAGTAGAGCATCTTCTTGGGCTTAGATACTGTCCCTGAATGTCCCAAGCTGGTTTCCTAAGAGATGGATCTTCCCCATAGTCTCTTATCTAGAAATTATTGTAAACGTTACATTCAGCCTCGTTGGACCATTAAGACATTCTCAGCTGTAAGTGTTTCTAAAGGAAGATAAAAGTGAAGAGCCATGACAATGGTCACCATCAAATGAGACAGGATTAATATCTTAATATTTCCAAGGCAACATCATAGTAACTCCTCAATTACTCCTGAAACATTTGAATCCAAAAGGGGAGATGATGGCTTTTAAAAGGCTTTGATAGATACTTTTGAAGACTGGATTACTTCCTTGCAATTTGGGCTGTCTGGGGAGCAGGTAGAAGAAAAGGAGGACTAAGGTAGGGTGACTCTAACCCAAGAGGCAAGCCAATGAAGGTACAAAGCCAAGTCCCAGGCACATATTCAGAACTTAATATTTGATACAAAATAAGGGAAAGAAAGTAAAAAAGAAGAGAGAAAAAGTAAGATACAGATGGGGAAGGGACAGAATGAAAGGACAGAGAAAATTGGACTGAACAGAGAGGGATTATGTTCAATGCAACAGCTCCTAACGGCCAGTCCTGAGACTAGCTACCTAAGCATAACATGTGAAGACTTCAAGTTTCAGAATCATGGGCTCTGAACTCAATTTATGTCCCCTCCCCAAATCCTTATTAAGCTTGAGATGATACCCAAGAGAATGCATGTTTAAGTTGCTCAGATGACACTGCTGTATAGTCAAGTTTGGGAATGCAAGCTAACGCTCAGATGACTTAACCAAGTGCTCAGAGCAGCATGGTGGGAGCTGGTGCTTAGCTATGACCGGAGCCACTTTTGATGATAGAAAAAGAGTCATTGTGGAGACAATAAAATACAGTACTAAAGGGTATATACCCATATGTCAAGCAAGAGGAAAATGCAATTTTAGAAAAGAAATTATTGAAGCCCTTTCTTATGTAAAGGAAGGGCTAGTTACACCTAACTTCTCTGGACTCTTCTGGTTATGCAAAAGTCTCAGTAATCTCATTATTATGTCCAATCAAAACCAGAGGATTTGCTGATATTCTTTTTGATGCTTCTTAAGAGAAAGAGGGTCCTGAAATGGAGAACAAAAGAGGAAATTAGAGACAGTTGTATAAATTAAAAATGGTCCCTATGGCCAGCATCAGGAGGCAGCTGAAGACCCAAGATATCTTCTGAAAAGTTTTCTGCAACAAGAAGACTGAAAGATTAGTTTCTTTTAATATTTAACAGAGCCCTGGCCAGGTAGCTCCATTGGTTGGAGTGTTATCCTGATATGCCAATGTTGTCGGTTTGCTTCCTGGTCAGGGCGCCAAAAAAAAAAAAAGGTAAAGAGAAAGAGAGAGAGAATATTTAGGGGGCAGTGCCACTATTTTTACTTTCTTTTCTCCAATTTAAACCCTAGGTGTGGAATTAATGCACAAATTAGCTATGAAAGTTGTACTCTCCCACACACACACAAAGAAAGATTTTGTAATTCTTACTGGGCCTTAGAAATATCATTAACTTATTCTAAATATTCTTGAGACAAACCTGTGACTTCAGCTTCATTGTTTCCCTTGCACAGTAATCAGACTTGGGCAAACCCAACTCCAGGCATCTCAAAATAAGAAAAAATATCTTAGAATATTAGTGCTAAAGGAAACTTCAAACATCATCTTATGAAAACCCTCTTATTTTTGAAACATGGAATTAGAAGCTTATAGATATGAATTAATTTGACTAAGATTATATATATATTTTGTGCCATGTCTAAAATGAGAGTACATAAAATCTATTCATTCATTGATAAATATTTGTTTAAAAATATTCTTTGTGCCAGGCTCTTTCTAAACAGATAAAAAGCAAAACAAAAAAACTAAAAAGATAGAATCCCTTCATTCAAGTTGCTTATAAAAAAAAGCCAGATAGGCAAAAGTTACATTTTTAGAAATGTAATTTTTTAAATATATGAATTTCAGTAATTTAATCTGTCAGAGGGTAAATGGGGAAGAGGACATAAAGGAGAACATTATGACATTTGGCTCACAGTGGTCATGCTTCCTAATCCTGAAATCACAGTAATAATAATGGTATGTTTCTGAAACCAACAGGAGTGATGGTGGCTTGTATTAGTAGTTTAGAAAAAGTGTATAGACTTTTCAGACTGTTCTGAATATAATACTACACTTCAGAAGACTATCCTGATGGTGTGTGGATGATACCATCATTTACTTTAAAGTGATAAAGTTGGCAAGAATTGCACTGTTAAGGTCATGAAGGAGTCAGTGTGACCTCAGTCTCAGAGCAAAGTATTCAAACATAACTCATGGGGGTCTTATATTCAGAACCTCTGTGGGTTCATAAAGATGGAGAGTATAGGAAGTAAATAAATACATAAATAAATAACCGACCTTTGGGAAAGGCTGTGTAGGTTAAAGCTACATTGAAAATACTATCAAGCTACTGAAGAATATATACCTTAAAACAGGGAGAGAAATTAGAAACCCAACCATGCTCCCACAGAGAAAGTCCACAAACCCAGGTGCCTAAATCTCTCTCTTAATCCTGGATTCCTTTGACACACACTTGGCATCACAATGGTTCTGTAGTCCTGGCAGATACAGTACTGCACACCTCCTAAATCCAGCTCCCGGGACCTGCCCAAGCAGGCACTGTCTTCCAGCACAGGGGCCTCATTGTCTGCAGAGAACCTGCTTGTTTATTGACAGAAGGTTCTGAAAACATATCTTCTCCTTCTCAAACCCCACCAAGAAACCCTAATGCTCCAAACCGCAGGCCAAAAACTGTATTAGTGCCCAAGAGAGGTTATAGGAAAGAGCTGTATGATGGAAAGACAAGTTTCATCCGTTAGGCATGGGGCAATGGAAGTGCCCTGGTTCAAAGCCATGAGACTGCATGTGTTAACACTTACCCACTGGAGAGGACAAGGGCCTTGATTACAGCTATCTGGTCAACTTTGTGGAAGAATTCAGCCAAATAGCCTTAGCTCCCAGCTCCTATGCCAGAGCAGAGATGATCTGAGGCTTCCAGATATTTCATGAGGTTACAGATCCTGTTAGCCCATAAGGTCATGTTGAACAAACTTCATGTGCCAAGTAATGTTGAAATAATTATCATGTTTAGAGAGAAAAAAAAATGGGTGTGGACATGAAGTAATTTGGTTCTTCCTAAAACAACCTTTCTCTGAATGACACAGATTTGGCAAAGCAATAGCAAATGGATGTTACAGAATGTATATTTTGTTATATGTAGGACCAGTTGTACATCATCCTTTTTAAATCAGTGGTAGAAGAGTCTACAACTGTTTTCTTTTTTTTAAACTAATTAAAGGTTAACTCTGCACATTTCAGACAGATGCCTTTTAGGACATCTGAGAGACTTAATTGGCTGCCCAGAGACAGTCTATGTCTTAGACTGAGGCAAGTTCCCTCAAGTATATATTATGTCCACTTTCATTAGAGAAAAGTCCACATATCTGAAAGCAGCTGAAGGGCTCCTGCATGTTTGTGGCCTCAGACTAGGATACCTGGCGTCTTGTTTCCTAGATATAATCTATCTCCACTCTGTCATTTTACAGACAAGGAAAATGAAGCTAACAGGAGTGGTCTAATTTTAAATGTGGCAGAGGCAGAGCTATCACAACCATCCAGCCTCCAGATCCCCCGTCCAGAGCTCTTCATCTATGACGGTGATTCACGTAGAGGCACGCCTGGATTGATAACCAGAGCCATATGCATTGTTGAAAAAGCTTAACTAAGAGGGAGATGGACAATATAGAAAAATGCTGATGAATAGTATTCTACGATAGTTTAATCTAGAACAAATGTATTGTTGTCTTAGGGAACATCGCCTGAGTCAGCCTAATACATGAGAAGGACAAGTGATGGGGAGCAGGGCTGTGTGTGCATGCGCACTGTGCACGTGTCAGCCTGTGCCTAGGGAAGATGGGCAGAGGCGGAGGCAGACCAGTCCCTAAGAGGGGCCTCTCCCCGTACAGTCTGATTTCCTCAGCTCCCCACAGAGCCTAAGAGCCAGAGAGGAGGCCTGTGTCTTTGCTGTGTGTTTACTTTCCACTGGGCTGTTTTATTGCTTCCTATTTTCCTCCCTGTCTGTTTATTCAGGTTGAGTCCCTGCTTGGGAGATGAAGGTGAGAGGAAATTCAGAGCCATGTAGCAGGGCCTCACGCCTCCCCTGAGACTTCCAGGGCTGGGTTGGACATCTTCCTGTTTGCCAAGCTTTCCTCCAATGCTGTTGAGTAGAGACTTAGTTACTGATCCAAATACATCCCTAAATGTGCTCCTGGCAAGCTCTCAGGCCTATTTGTTTTGAGAGGAGACCATGGTGGCTTTAACAGAGGAGGTGCAAGGGCGAAATATTGTAAAACCGAGTATGGGAAGAATGTTTCTTTGATATGTCTTGGCCACTGACAAACAAGATGATCTCTGTATGAACTGTCATGCAAGATGTTACCAGCTCTCCATGGCAATCTAGAACACCTAGGCTTTTCTGCTTCCAGGGATATAAGCAGTAAGCCTTCTTATAGCCATGGAGTTTGGAAAGGAATGCATCAGTACAGAGCACCTTTCCTAGGCTAAGCTATGCCCTACACATTTTACATACATTTCATTGTCACAGAATTTTATAAGGCATAAACTCTGTGAAAGCTCAGAGTCAATACTAGATCCATGTTTGGGCATTCTATACCAATAAACTGCCACTTTTCCAATTTGAGTGACACATCAGGTGAGTATGATGGAGAGGTTTCAACATCATCATGTACTAAAGTGTTATCTAAAACAGTCATTTAATCTCTATTTATGTCAATAACAATGACCAGTTCCTATCTCATGGGATGCTTTTGAGAAGGAAATGAAGTATAATACATGCAAATGTCCAGTGAACCATAAAACAATAAGCAAATATAAATGACTAGAAGAAAGGTGTTTTGTTATTGTTTTAATATATGTGAGGATATCAGAAACATATGAACTCTACAGAAGTTACACTTTTGCAAGTCATATAACAGAATCAAAAACTAACTTTGTACCAAGATGAATACATATGGGTCCCATGAAATCTCCTATGGCCAGCCTCTCCTGAATCCCTCCATTCTTTACATCAGTGGTTCTTAGACCCATTACATCCAATGTCCCCTTTACATTAAGAATTTTAAGCCACTTTATTAACCTGAAGTAAAATTCATAAATAATACAACCTACTTATGCACATATTAAAAATCAGCTAACACCCTCCTTGTAATAGTGGGAAGGAAAAACCCTAGAAGAGGGTTTCTATGCGAAAATAGCCTAGCATGCCCACCCTGGAAGACAGCAGGTAGTATGTAGACATTGCTTTCTTCCTGCAGTCTTCAGGAATGCACCACCCACAACTGTGGATGGATACTGCTGTATTTCATTGTGATCTAGACAACACAGTGGCATTGGGTCTAGGTGTATTTTCTAAAATGATGAACAATTTTTGGTAAAGTTTCAAATAAAAATAAAATACCGTTTTTTGTCAATTTACAGAATTCATGTTTTCATGAAAAATTCAGCAAAATTTAGAACAGTACAAAGGAATGTTCTGATGTTAATGCATCATATCGATTTAGGCTCAGATAATTCTAAATAAGTCTTTCCACAACTATATGTCCAGTGAGATGTTTGAAAATTCTGTGTAAAATAGAATACCTTCTTGATGTGTGGGGTTGTCTAGTGCATTGCAGGATGACTGTTGTCCTTGGATCTATCCATAAAATGCCAATTATTAGTAGGATCCCCCAGGAATGGCAGCCCCCTCCCATCCCACCCGTATGGGCAACCAGGGTTTTCTGCTACAAGTGCTCAGCATTCTGCCTGAGCACAGCTTCCCTCCCCAGATTATTCAGGGTCTCTCTCTTTCATTTTTTCTCTACCTTTTATAATCTGATGCTTCAACTTAACTAAACATATATTTCTCTATCTACCTAACTTCTTTGCTTTAGCTTAGCAAACTGGGCTCTCTTTGAACTATTTTACTTCCAACCCAGAGCCCTATTGGTATTTCTGGATGAGTCGGCAATGTATGGAACTAGTTCTTAGAACTAAAAAGTAATGTGGAAGTCATTTAGTTCAACTCTTACTTTATAAATGATCAAACTGAATCTTAAATGTGTACAGTGACTTGCCTAAGGTCCCACAATGGTGGATTCAAGATGAGAATCTGAGTCTCTCTCACTATCCTTACACTGTGCTTGGTCTTTATCAATTAACCAATAAACCAAACAACAAACACATATTAAGATCACATACAAGGTACTTTATTAGGAGTGCTTTACACTTCCCAAGTGTAAGGTATAATTGGGGAGCTTAGAAATGGCAGCAAAAAAACCCAAGAATTCAGTTGAACAAGTCACATGTTTTCTATCCCAATTTTGTTCAAGAAAATTTGCTCCAAGTATCCAGACACACAATGAGCTGCATCAGCTTCATCCAACACTTCTCTAGAGCACATGGGCTCGTAATGAGACAAGATCTCACTATAACTAAAGGTGGAATGAAAAATGTGCCACATCATGAGGTGTGGTTGCTTTAAAGAGGGGGAAGAAAGCCAGGGGAAACTTCATGGTTGCCTTTGAGCTGGGTCTGGAAGGAAGAGGAAGACTTTGTTAGATGAAATGGTGATGGCAAAGAAGAAAACTCTTAGGAAATTTACAAAGACCTAGAGAAAATAAAAGCAAAATGTGTGCTTTAGAAACAAACAATTCCATTTAGAACACACGAGATTTTTAGAGAATTGAAACTGGGCAAGATCTCTTGGGACTAAAACAGAGAATTTCTTGAAGGTCAAGCTCAAAGCCTACTCTTACATCATTGGGAAATGGGTACATGATGTTTTATTTATGTTATGTTTTTATTTATTTTTTTACTTATTTATAAAAACAAAACAAAGAAACAGATTCATAGAAACAGAGGTCACACGGATAGTTACATTATGTTTTGTCATGGTGACCGCCCTTCCAAAACCCTGTATGCTCTCAGTGTCCGGGACTGTTTGGGCTCAGTATGTTCCTGCTTCTCCTCCTCCTTGGCTCATATAGCCAGACTACATTTCCAGTGCTGTGCAGTTCCGTCAGTCAAATGTGGGTAAGGGTAATGTAGACCACTTGCAGGCCTGGCACTCCTTCTTGTGTTCCATTTTTTGCTAACTGAATGCATAGGATCAAGGGGAGGTCTCCAGAGCTCTAGAAGACGAGAAAACCACCAGATGGAAAGACCAGACATCTAATTCTGTATGAAACAGAGCACGCCTCCCCCACTGCCTCATCTGCACTGAACTCTTTTAGAAATAAATGAATTATTGAATAAAGTATAGAATGAATGAATGGAGTCATAAACACAGTTGACTTTAGAAAGCAAAATAGAAACAACAGCATAAAGGTTGACTGTAATATAATGAAGGTAATCTGTAAATAAAGAGATTACTTAGGTAGGTATTATAATGGTTTAAGAAGATCAGACACTGAAACAATTTAGAGGCAGTGAAAGTGTAAAAGTGACAATGATGAAAGATGTCCTAGAGAGAGACTCTAAGAAAAATGACAGCTGAAAGTTGCAATGATTACAGTAAAAATAATTTAACAGTAAATGAAGCACAGAGGTTGCTGGTTCAATCCCCAATCAGAGCACATACAGGAACAGATCAACATTCCTGTCTCTCTTCTGCTCTTTATCTTTCTCTTCCTAAAGTCAATAAAGTAAACATTTGAAAAACTAAGGTTTTAAATGGACAGAAGATGAAACTTGGGATTTAAGATTATTACTTTAATAGCCAAGATTTGGGAAGAAGAGGTAGAAGAGGTGACTGTGAAACATAAAGAGGAATGGCAATTAGGCAGAGAACAATGAATGCGGGAACTTTTGGGTTTTACATGATGACCACTTGGGGGAGCTCCAGCCTATTACTCAGCTAATAGTTCAGAGGTTAAGAGCACAGGGTCAAATTCTGAGTCTATTGCCCAGATATCTGATTTGAATAAGCTGCATATCCTTTTTGTTAAATGGGTATAATGATAAATTGTTCATAAAATAGTGATGAGAATTAAATGAGATACTATACGTAACACGTTTTGACATACTAAGCCCTGAAGACATATCATCAGCACAGTGCCAAATAGAGGAAATTCCACTGAGCGTTAGGAACGAGACCTCAAGGACACTAGGCCACGGTGCCAAGGGCTTTAGTGTTCAGTATGACTAGGGGAAGAGTTAACAGTTATTGACTCTTCCTTGTTTTTTAGGGATTGTGTTTTCCTCCAATATGACAATGGAACTCAAGTGGCAAAAACAGAGTAAAGCAACCTCAAGTTTAAGAAGAAGCCATGACAAAAAAAAAGTCCAAGATGGGGAATTCTAAGCTTTTCTAGGTCTTCAAAGGAAATCTTCTACCTCTGAGTCATGCTTTGCCCTTCCTTGGCTCTTCTATACAGTTGAGTGGCGAGATGTCGAGGTTGTGGTAAGGGACTGGGGGAAGGGCCAAGAAGCTCATCACCCTGCTCTGGACCTGGCCCAGAAGGCTTTGTGGCTCAGGCACTGTTCAGCTCAGCAGTCCAAGAACACAGCAGGTGTACACACCTGAAGAGTGGCAGGCTATGAAGGCAGTCTGATTACAGCAAAGTGATGAAAAGAAGAGCCACTTCCATTCCCCATTTCCATTTCTAGAGCCTATCCCTCAGCACACTTTTCTCTCAGCTTGTGAGGGGGCTGCCTCCACATGCATTGACTTGGAATAGGATAAGGTGTGCCAGACACTGCCAACAAGGACTAGAGAAGCAGCAGGAAACTTCCTTGCAGTAACTACTTACAGCAACAGAGCTTTGCTTTTGTGAGGGTCCTGAGCTCCCTCATTATCATTTTATTACACTTCTTTCCTCTGTGCCCTGAGGGTTTTCTGTAGAATAAACATAAGACCATTTACTTTAAAATAAAATGTGTTTTTTATTAAAATCCTCCTCTGGCCCTTCCAGTCCCCCAACAAAGCATTTCTCTCCTAGTCTAACTGGGTTTCAAATTATCATTAATACAATTTCTCTACAAGAATGTAGGAGATCCCTATGTCCTACTAGAAGCCCTCCTACCACCAGTATGAAGTGGAAGTTTTCTTGGGGAAGGGCCTGGAAAATAAATGAAGGAGAGTTATTTAGAACTTGAATGAGAAGTCTTTCTTCCTTGTATGACTCCTGGTCTACATTTCGTTCTTTTTTCCTCTTCCAAGCCATTTTCCCTTCCTCCCTTCCCACCTAGGTACTCGCTTCAATTCTAGGTACTCGCTCCAATCCCGGGGCTATGAAAAACATGGCTATTAACCGGCCCAAATTGGACACGTCTAGAATGTGTTCCAAGAGCAAACTTACTGACATCCTCAACTGAGAAAATCCAAGTAGATCTACTCCAAAGCAAACCTGTCTCCATCTGCACTCCTGTTCATCAAGAAGAGAGCCATGGTATACACAAGCACCTATTATAACAAAATCCCTGCTTACTCTTGAGCAGTGGTCTTCAACCCTGGCTGCACATTACAAATACCCAGGGAACTCTTGCAATATCTAATGACAGGGTCCCACACCAGAAACCCATGTTTAAATGGTGTCGTATGGGACCAGGTCATCAGTACATTTTAAAGCTCCCCAGTGTACTCAAATGTGCAGCAAAAAACTTGCTTTGTCAAGAGGTGTTTCTGAGTGTCTGGTAAGTCTTGTGGGCAGGGGCCATTCTAATCAAAAACATTATGTGAAGCTTAGGAGACTATCCCTTAAAGAAATACAAAGAAAGGAGCCAGCTTGTGCAGTGGGAGGAGAGCCTGGGCAGTTTGGAGGTAGGGGCTACCAAGAGAAAGGCCATAGATGTCCACTTAAGCGCTGCTGTGCTGTCATTGGCTTGACTTTTTAAAAAAATATGTGCAAGCATGAGCAACTCTCTCTCTTTGATTGAGGAAGAAGGAAATGAGAACTACGAATATATCTAAACACAACAAATGTTTACATTTAATTATTTTCAATGATGTCCTCACAGACCATCAAAAAGGCTACAGAAAGATATTTAAGAAGTAAATGGGTAAATTGATGCTGGTCTAGAGCATGAATAACCCACATCATCATGGGCTCAGACCAATGACTAATAAGTATAGATTTTGCCTAATATCTTCCATATTGTCATATTTACCTTCTTACCTCAAATGTATTCTATTCACTCAAAGTCACTACTCTTCCTTTTATTCTGTTACCTTTCCTGGTTGTTCAAACTGTGAATGCTGGGTCCATAAATCTGCCAGTGGCCGGAATAGAAGATGGAAGTCTTCTGAGTATCATGGACCCGGGCCCAGGCTGGCCAGGGCTTCTGCCTTTGGACACATAAACATCTACCCAGATACAGAACCTCATTGATCATGGATGATATGTTTCTGTTTTAGTGTCAAAATTATAATTCATATTACTATTTTATAATTTGGGGCCTTTTATCCAAATAAGGCTGTTATCCAGCCCGTGTTTTGTTGGTGGTCATTTTATTCTAATGGACTGATATGGCCACAATTATACTATAAATAGATAAATGCACTTTGTTAATTTTTTCAGATCTGCAAAAGACAGGACACTAGCAAGAGCAAATTTTTAATGGAAAGACACTGTATCCACTTAGGCCCCAAGCCAGGGTCTTTCTGAAAGCATGAATCAGAACCTGAATATCAAGTTCAAGACTCCTTTTGCTAATGGTGTGAGTAGTATCTGCCTTCCTTTGTTGATGAAAGACTTCCATCATGAGGATCAGCCTGTGTGTGGTGAAGCTATATCCATCCACCTTTTCTTTGGACTGAGATTTCTCAGAAGCCCTGGGATCACAAGGAAAGAATTTGTGGGATCCACTCTGTATGGGGGATTCCCCATCAATTCAGAACCCCATTTTGGGGGAGGAGGCAATAGGCAACTAGAAGCTGCCCCCCCACACACACACACCAGATTTTTGTTTCCTTTTCCTTGATTACTGCTGCTGCAGACTGCCCCTCTATTCTGCAAAACAGAGGACTGTCACCTGTGGGACATGAAGATGCTAAGTGTCCACTGCCATTCCAACCCAGTGAGATCCACTGTTTGGATCAGGTGTGTAAGTGACCAAACATGGGGACATTTCTTGGTGCCTTCCCAGTAGGGATCGGGTTGATATGGGCCAGAACTATCTGATTTTGGCTTAGCTTAATTGGGGTTGACTCTTGATTATCATGCCAGTCACCCAAGGGACAGGTGAATTGCACACAGATGATCAGACCTGATTTTTAAGAAGTGGTCTGATGAGTTCACTTGTCTTAACAGCCCAATCAGATTGACGGGCTGGCAATGCATCAGTTTTATGGCACTGCCTGAACCAATCTGAATAAAACCATTGAGTGCCACATATAAATGCAGCTGAATTCAGACTTGTGGGATGAAATCTTTTCTTTGAGATCTTGAGTAGAAGAAAATAAAACCACCTAAATTGGGTATCTACTGAGGAGAGTATGTATATCAGCCTAAATCCACCTAGGTTTCAATTTTACCCTAACTCCCTTACTCCCTAAACTTCTTTCCTTTTTCATTCAACAGGATGCCCATTTTTATATACATTGAGCTCTCAAACAGGACGTTTGTGACTACCATTGATAAAGACAAAACCAAAGACCAATGCATAGACCAGGGGTCCCCAAACTTTTACACAGGGGGCCAGTTCACTGTCCCTCAGACCGTTGGAGGGCCAGACTATAAAAAAAAAAAAACTATGAACAAATCCCTATGCACACTGCACATATCTTATTTTATTTAAATGTCTTTTATTTTATTTTATTCATTTTAGAGAGGAGACACAGAGTGAGAGAGACACACAGAGAGAGAAAGAGAGAAAGGGGGGAGGAGCTGGAAGCATCAACTCCCATATGTGCCTTGACCAGACCAGTGCAGGGTTTTGAACTGGCGACCTCAGTGTTCCCAGGTCGACGCTTTATCCACTGCGCCACCACAGGTCAGGCTGCACATATCTTATTTTAAAGTAAAAAACAAAATGGCAACAAATACAATATTTAAAATAACGAACAAGTAAATTTAAATCAACAAGCAGTATTTCAATGGGAGCTATGGGTGCGGATGCATCCTGTGCTTCTCTCACTGACCACCAATGAAAGAGGTGCCCCTTCCAGAAGTGCAAGTGTGGCGGGGGCCGGATAAATGGCCTCAAGGGGCTGTAGTTTGGGGACCCCTGGCATAGACTATCACCAAGTTTCTTTTCATGCCATTGTAAAATCTCTGACCTCTGACCCAGGGGTCAAAGACGGATTGATTATTTTCCGAAAGAAAAATTGATCCAACAGAATATATACTAAATGGGAATTCTAAGAGATCCTGGGCTAACACCATTTGACTAATAACTACTTCCTAGCCTTTTCCACAGTCATACTCCTTTCTAGTTAGAGAAAAGATAGCTTGAAGGGAGGTTTAAGGTTCCTTGGTCCTTTTTCTTGACCATCCCTGATGGTAATGTCTGGTTCTATACTACTCCTCAGCACTCCTTGGATACAGCTGAAGCCAAAAGACCAGTCGATTATAGTGCCATAGGATTTGGGTTTAGCAAAGTAGTTCTGATGACTGTACTTTTTGCTGCCTGTGTCTTCCCTGCATCTCGTTTTCTCCTCTGTAAGTGAGATGGTTGAATGGAGTCATCTCTACGATCTTTTCCAGCACTGCTTTGTATGAGTTTAATAGTATCTTATGCTGGTATTTGCATAGCACATTAACATTTTGTAAAGCAATTCTGTATCTATAATCTGTGTTGCTCCTTCTCTGCCGTTCCAGGAAAACATACCCTTCCATTCCTTTGAAAGTGTTGCTCTGTCAGATCAGGTACCCAGGGTCCATCAGCCTCAATATGTTAATGGGCTAAGTTAATATGGCTGCCGTCGTTCGACCATTGGATTCTCCGCCAATTCTAGATTCATTATCTGTGTACGACAATGCCCTGTTTGTGTGAGTTAATACCACCTGTCAGCATTCGATGTGGAAAAGACTGTGGCATGAGGCAATGAGCTTTAGCCATCTTGTGCTGAAAGACAGAACTTACAGTTCAGCTTTTATCAAGGCCCCTTAAAATGCAGCCAAGGCATTAAAGAGAAAGAAAGAAAAAAAAACTTGGAAGGTTTCTGTACTTTTTGTAAAAAAAAAAAAAAAAAAGATTCTCTTTCATTTTTTTTTACCATTACCAAAATCTCCTCCAAACACACAGAGCCTACAGTATCCCTATTAAATTATATAGAGCGAGTCCAGCCCTTGACTGTCAGCAGGGCCCATCAGTCCTAATTTATCGCCCCAGGAAACACAGTACAATTATGGTAATAAATAATAATAGGATTCAGTACATGACAACATGAATGATGGAGCCTCTCAGAATTCATTTACATTGCTTTGTGTTGCAATCATCATGCCTCTAATGTAATGCCAAGCAAATGAGCCCCTTTGAATATTGTGCAATCTATTGCAAGTCAACTGGCACAAAACTCACTCAATAAATCATGTTCAAACACATGCCTGTAATGACAAGTAAATCAACAATGAAGTAATTGCATTTAATGTATTGAAATACTGGACAAAAAAAAAGGAAAGAAACAGTGACCTCAAAGTGACTTTTTATAAAAGGTTTGATATAGTTGCAACAGGGAGTGAGGTCCTCCCTAAGAGGCACTTCTTGCTCAGATGCACATGCTAGAACCGATGATGCTGTTCCCAGCACAGACCCTGCCGGCCACCATCTCTCTGCAGTGATCACAGAACCAGCGGTTGTAAGGGGGTGTTCACTGGGCTGAATGTGAGAGTCACAGGTGAGGGGAGAAATCAGCCTCTAGCCAGAAGCCCCTCCTTTGCCTGGGTTGTCACCACGCTCCTATGTTTGTGCCCAACACAAGAGGCAGCCTGATGAAGGAGGAAAGAGCCCTGAGGTGGGGGTCAGGAGGGCTGTATCCCTAACCCAACTCCAGTTTTAACTAAATCTCTGTATGACTCTGGCCAAGTCACGTTGCCTCACAGTCCTTTGTAAAGAGAAGTAGTTGGACTGTCATCTTTAAAATTCATTGCAATTCTAATATTCTCTGAAGCTCTGATTCTAATTAGAGGTCTTCCCTTTTAAGCAGGCAGAAAAATGCCCCACCACCACCCTTGCTCCTGAGTGTTGAAGGCTCTGGTTTGAACCAGCATGCATCTCTTCACCATTTCTGCTGGTTAGGCCAAGTATATGTGCTTCTCATTTCTGTGCAACTTGGGCCTGCCCCTTTCTGGGCAAGCGGACAAGTCTGAAAATAGGGCCCCAGGGGCCATGTGGATGGATAACAGGCAACATCGACATGACAACCTTCCCCACATTCCCCATGGCATTCACCCCCACTCCCCTCTTCCCAGGGACAACGTCAAGAAGAGATGAAGCAGAGCCTCTCTGCTAAGCCAAAGGCCACTTAAGGAACTTTCCTGCTCTCGGGAAAAACTCATTCTTGGCAGAGCGGCTGCGTCACCTCCCGCACCAACATACGTTCCTCCTTATCCTTAACTCGCAGTCCCTGACTAATGTCAGAGTAGATCTCAGGGGCCCCACAATCTGGGAGATGTAGGGAAGTGGCAAAATATGGAGGAAGTCACACTAGATTTGGAGTAAGAAGATCTGAAACTAAAGTCCTGGGTGCTCAGCGTATTGCTGTGTGATTCTGTGCAAGTCCCTGACTTCTCTGAGCTCCGGGCTTCATCTGTAAACTGGTAATAATAATACTTGTTGTGCCCCCAGTGAGGTTGTTGTGAGGACAATATGACATATTTGTGAAAAGGTTCTGTTAGCTATAAAGCATGCTTTTAAGCCAATTTTTTTTAAAAGGGACAGAGAGAGAGTCAGGGAGAGCGATAGATAGGGACAGACAGACAGGAACGGAGAGAGGTGAGAAGCATAAATCATTAGTTTTTCCTTGCCATTGCGACACCATAGTTGTCCATTGATTGCTTTCTCACATGTGCCTTGATCACAGGCCTTCAGCAGACCAAGCAACCCCTTGCTGGAGCCAGTGACCTTGGGTCCAAGCTGACGAGCTTTTGTTCAAGCCAGATGGGCCCACGCTCAAGCTGGCGAGCTCGGGGTCTCGAACCTGGGTCTTCCGCATCCCAGTCCGACACTCCATCCACTGCGCCAGTGCCTGATCAGGCTATAAAGCATGTTTTAAAATCTCATTTAATAATTCATTGGGAGACAACTCCAATATTAGTATACTCAGACAATGCTTTTTACCATAAAAAGAAAAAAATTTTTTTCTATTTTTCTATGTGTTGCTATTGTCCGACTCGCCTCATGAGGGTATAGACTAAAGTGAAGAGAGCTTTGAGGGTCTTATTCTTATTATTCATATAGTCTCAGCACTTAGAACAATGGTATAACCATAGTAATAAATGGGTGAAGGTTACTATTTTTTACTTTAGGAGATTATATTATGACACTGATCTTGAAGGTAATTTTAGGAAAACCTATGTGACATTACCCTACCCCAAACCTATAAACAGTCTCCTGCTTCAATGACTTTCCCTGCAGAACTGCATCTGGTTAGTGGGAGACGACTTTAGCGATGGCCCCTACCAGAAGGGTGACAACCGGAAAGCCTTTTAAACCCACTGAGCTGCTTTCTGAGGCCGCAGCCGGGCCATGGTTCCATAAGCAACAAAAATTCAGAAAAAGAAGGCCCATTTCAAGATAGAAAGGACTGTTGGAAACTGGAGAAATCCACACGCACTGCCGTATTAGAGGGATATGGGGAGCTGTGGTGAATATAGCCATCGCAAGCCCTGGAGAGAGAAAGCCAACAGGCTCCCTCCCGTTCCTGTATCCCACATCCATAGTCCCTGTCTACCTTCTCTCGGATGCTGTCCTGTCACAAAACTGTGAAAGCTAACTTAGATTTTGCCTTTCTCCTTCCCAGAGCAGACCCTTACTCTCTTGATAGCTCCCATATGATATACTCTGATTAGCAAGGCAGCAAGCTCTGGGCAGAACAAAAGACCTATTAACCAGGGCTGGTGGGCAGGAAGGCAACACTGGGGGCTGTGGAAGGGGAGAGCAAGAAACAAAAAAAACTCTAATTTTAGAAAATTGTTACCAGTTGCGGGATGTTAAAAGTTTTCCCCAAAGATGGGAACATCAAGAATGGAGGGACCCAGCTCCTCCATCCGACCTGATGATTAATGGGCTGGAAGTTTGGATCCCTGATGATAAATACCTACTGTGTTGATCTTTGGGTTTCTCAACACTGGGCTGGATTCAGATTATTCCTGGAAGCGAGACAGGTATTTGGCAGCACCTGGGGAGCAAGCGCTCAAAGACCACGCCTCCCACCCTTGGGATTCAAAGATTCCTTCAGGAAAAAGAAAAAAAGCCCTTGGGAACACGGATTTCAGGGTTACGGCGGAGGGAGACAGCACACTGTCACAAGGTAACCTCAAACTGAAGAACAGTTTCTCTATTTCAGGAATATAGTCAATAATATTGTAAGCACTACAGATAGGGTGTCAGATGGGTACTAGACTTATCAGGGTGATCACTTTGTAAGGTATAAAAATACCTAATTACTATGTTGTATACCTGAAACTAATATAACGTTACATGCCAACTGTAATTGGAACACAAATTAATTTTTAAAAGCCCCTTTCACGAAACATATTGATAAATTTCTTTATGGAAGGCGATGAATTTTGGTCTGACTTGTTCGTATGAATAGTTTATAAATACCCCCAAACCATCACTATTCAAAAGGTCACCATGCATCCCCAGTTCAGCTTCCCTAAAGCCCACCATCTTTGCCTGGGTTTCATTCTCAGCCCAGTCCCAGCCCGGCCCCAGCCCTCTTCCACCCACCTTCCATTCCTTCCAGGGCTCAGGAACAGGAAATGAACTCCTGCCTCCTGTCATTTTAGGCGGCTCCCAAGAGCCAGTGAGCTGCAGCCCTGGCTCTGAACTGGCTCTGTCAGCTTGATTAATGGCCGGGGGTCAGCCACGATCACCTCTTCCACTGATGCCCCAGAGTGCACACACAGCCCAGCTGGAAAGGAGAAGCAAGGCGGGACACCAGAGAATTCTGGACAAACACAGGGACCAAGGACCAAGTCAGGCGAGCAAAAGCTAACTTCCCTGAGAACCCACATCTGTCCCCACAGAAAGGGCTTTCATCTTCTTCCTTTCAAAGCATGATCAGTCAGAAAAGGAAGCAGAAGGGGGACAAGTTTTAATCCAGAACTTTCCAGACATTGCTACAGGACCCACTCTTTCTGAGGAATATCTGTATCAAACATGCAGCTTGGGAAAGAAACTACCCCAAATTATCCCTCATTGTTCCTGTACCACTGCTGGCACCTGGTGAGGAGAAGTCAGGATCTGAGATGCCCAGAAGCCCTGAGGCCTTGGGCAAGTGCCTAAGGAATCTTAGCAGTTCAAAGAGGAGCCTCTGAGTTTCAACAGGAATTTGCCATAGCCCAGGGCATTCGATTGTTTTCTATAATACTGCTTTCAACCTGACTTGTGGGTATCAATCCTACCTTCTGCCGAAATAGACTGAGATGCTATTTTTTGTCAATCACCCTCTAGATTACCAGCCCCAGTGCCAAGAGCAGACTGAGCCTGTGGATCAGGATTAAGAGTGGAGAAAATGAGAGGGGTGAAGTTAAACTCTAACGTGGATTTCGGTCCATAATTCAAAGTGCCTTTGTTTTTCCTGAAG
This sequence comes from Rhynchonycteris naso, assembly GCA_037038555.1. Lineage (NCBI taxonomy): Eukaryota > Metazoa > Chordata > Mammalia > Chiroptera > Emballonuridae > Rhynchonycteris > Rhynchonycteris naso. The sequence continues at coordinate 26,522,883 of CM072998.1, forward strand.
TATATACACTTGGGGATGGATGACTCTATTTCTAGTTATATATTTTTTATTTTCACCTGAAACTCTGACTTTTGGAATGCTGGGTTATCTAGGATAAGGCATTCTCTTCCTTGAAAGATTTTCTTCTTAGAACAGTTTTTAAAAACAAACATTCCTGCCTGACCAGGCAGTGGTGCAGTGGATAGAGTGTCGAACTGGGATGTGGAGGACCCAGGCTCGAGACCCTGAGGTCACCAGCTTGAGCACAGGCTCATCTGGTTTGAGCAAGGCTTTCCAGCTTGAACCCAAGGTTACTGGCAAAAGCAAGGGGTCACTCAGTCTGCTGTAGCCCCCGGTCAAGGCACATATGAGAAAGCAATCAATGAACAACTAAGGAACTGCAACAAAGAATTGATGCTTCTCATCTCTCTCCCTTCCAGTCTGTCTGTCCCTCTCTCTCTCTCTCTCTCTCTCTCTCTCTCTCTCTCTCTTTCTCTGACTCTCTCTGTCTCTGTCACAAAAAATAAAAATAAATTAAAAATAAAAACATTCCTTTGGTACATATATACTATGGAATACTACTCAGCCATAAGAAATGATGACATCGGATCATTTACAACAAAATGGATGGACCTTGATAACATTATACGGAGTGAAATAAGTAAATCAGAAAAAAACTGAGAACAGCATGATTTCATACATAGGTGGGACATAAAAGTGAGACTATGAGATGTGGACAAGAGTGTGGTGGTTACGGGTTGTGGGGGGAGGAGAGGGTGGGATAGGGAGAAGGGGAGGGGCACAGGGAAAACCAGATAGAAGGTGACAGAGGACAATTTGATTTTGGGTGATGGGTATGCAACATAATTGAATGATAAGATAACCTGGAGATGTTTTCGTTGTACATATGTACCCTGATTTATTGGTGTCACCCCATTAAAATTAATTTAAAAAAAAAACATTCCTAAGGATTAGAGAGTTTGAGAGCCATCTACTGAACAGGAAACTGGGCAAATGTCCTCTCTCCTCTTATTTTCCCCAGACTCAGGCAAAAGACAACGGTCCAAACGCAGCAGCAAAGGAGCCAATGAGAACGTGTGGATCGTGGAGTCCACACCATCTCTTTACCTTTTACAGATGAAGTAACTACAGTGTAGAGAGATTAACAATCGATTTCGGCAGGTACAGATAGATGTGGCAGAATTGGAGGACCTAGGCCTCAGTTCCTAGAACAGTGTTCTTTCCAAAATGCAATGTCTGTCCTGGGGGTTGAGAACTGAAAAGCTCCTGTAGGACGAGATGAGTGAAAGCAAACAACTTGCCAGCTTAATGAGCCACGAAGGTCTCAGGTGGATGCCGGGCAGCGTTTCCCAAAGTACGTTCAAGAGAAGTAACAGCTTTGGAGATGCTGCACCAGCAAGGGTTAACACATCATATTACAGCCTGACCTGTGGTGGCGCAGTGGATAAAGCGTCGACCTGGGAACACTGAGGTCGCCAGTTCAAAACCCTGCACTGGTCTGGTCAAGGCACATACGGGAGTTGATGCTTCTAGCTCCTCCCCCCTTTCTCTCTCTCTCTCTCTCTCTCTCTCTCTCTGTGTGTGTGTGTGTCTCCTCTCTAAAATAAATAAATAAAAGAAATTTAAAAAAAAAAACATTATATTACACATTAGATATTACACAGAGAGAGAAAACTCTCTATAAACAAATTGTTTCATTTAGCTTATTCCGGCGTTTTCTAAACTTCTCTCATCAGGGTTCCTCCCCCTACCCCCTCCTTTTGCATAACATTTTTAACATACTGTAGAATTTGTGTTATTCCACAGAGCATATTTTGAGACATGCTGGTAAAAGGAGAATAGGAATAAAGAGAATTGCATTACATTTTGGTCAAAGAATTTGATTATGCTATTAAGTAGTTGCAAACCTTAGACAACCCATATAACCCCACTGGGCCTCAGTTTCTAATCTCTTACATGGTGGTAGGAAGGAGTGTGATGTTAGACAAGATATACTCTCCAGTCCTGCCGATTCAACAGGTCTACCTGCTGTTCAACCGTCCCAGCAAGCCTGGGAGACAGGGCGGGTCAGAAAAGTCAGAGGGTCAGCCCTGTCCAGACAGCTTCAGCAGGAGACTAGCGCTGGTACAATTCTGTCCCAGCTTGAGATGAGGTAGGAAGACCATAGAATACAGGATTCTCTCGTAAACGAAAATGCCAATGACCTTTGGAGACACTAGTTTGAGCCAGGCCATTGCCAAAGTAAGGCCATTCTCTTGCTGAGCTAAACTTACTAAATAAGTCTCCTGTTTAATTAAAGAAAAGGGGGAGACTTATTTTTCTAAATAAAAGTTATTGCTTTCAATGTTGAAATCAAAACATCTACCTCTCTTATTAAACACTCTCCCTCTCACCCCCCCCCCACCTCCTTCTCAATGCTGAAACAGCCCATAAATGCACCCGCGGGGGAGATGTCACCTGGCTTTATTATGAAGTCCCAAAGAGCCTCTCCTCTCAAATGACACAAATCCTTGGAGCTTTTCATTTTGTTTCGTCAATAATTATTAACCTTTCCTTTTTATTATTTTTTTTCCAGGGCCCACTCTGCTGCAGGCCAACGGCCTGGCTAAGCGTCTGGGTCATCTCGCAGCCAGCGCACTGTGAGATTTTTAAAAACATGCACACATGTTCCGCCTCTGATTTCCTGAGCAGTCCCAACACCTGGAGTGATCAGAGTCCAAAAAAGTCAGGCCAGGAAATTGAGTTCTTCTCGACTCCTGGCTGGGCCATTTAGATATTGGAGGATGAATGTGCTTAGCAACTAGCTAGCCATCCACCAGATAAGAGCAGAGCTGTCAGGAGGAGTCAGGAGACCCCAGAGCTGGCAAAGCAGAAGAGGGAAGCCCCACAGATCCATCCGCAGAGGGCCGGACAATTTGTACGTCCACTTCAAATCTTTCCTCGTCTCCTACCAAGCAAAAGAATACTAAACATCACTCTCCCTCCTACATAAAACACACACAAAAGGAATTTTTTTAAAGAGGAAAAGAAAAAAAAAACCTAAAAGCATTTTGAAGGCAAAAGGCTGTTTATTGCTGCCAAAGTGCTGATTTTTTTTTCCTGCCTCTGGCAACTATATGAGAATTGGAGACTTCAGCAGAGAAGAAATCCATTCACTTGTCATCACATAAAACCTCTGTGTTCCACAGAGGAAATGGCACAATTTCACCCTTAACTGGATTTGTGAACTCGGATCAGGGGCTGAGAGAGAGGACAGGGTAGGCAGGGTCAAGCTTCCCTACCTCCTGGAACATTCTGTCACCTCTGCCATGGAAGGGCACACAATTGCTCCAAAGATGTCTCTGTCATCGGGAGACAACCGTAGAGAGGAAAGAGTCAGGACAAGGTAACCACCCGTCCCTGCCCAGGCCAAGATGGACCGGTTCCATCCGCATCCCCACAGAAGGGTCCATCAAAACAAAAAAACGCATTCTAAACAAGTAGAGCACTGGGAATTCTTTTTGTTCTTCTCCCTGGAGTATAGCCCATGGCCCTTTTAATGACTGTTTGGAACAACTGTGCTTGTTTTTGGGTTTAGGACATTCTATATTCAGTCTCTGTGCTAAGCCCAGTCTTTATTTTCTCCTCTTTACCTCTCCTGCAAGCTATTGTTTTCCTGCCCATCCACACTACCTGGCCTGCGGGAGTGGTTCCCATCCACAGAGATGGCTGAACGGCAGAGGGGAACTCAAGACTGTCCAGTCCAACCACCTGTTCTTAGCAGATGCCCGTCCTGACCCGTTATGTGACTTCCCACCCTCTATCTTCCATTGTGACGTTCAAGTCGAAGCGCAGCAGCTGCAGCATCCCCTCCCAAAATCCCTGTATCAATTTCTTTTGAGTTTCAAAGTGATGAGGTCAAGATCCAGAAAACTTGAAACCGGAGGAAATTGGGTTGCTAGGCTCCTGGGGTTGTTTATTATGCTCTCAGCCTTAATTAGGTGTAAGTAACATCTTGTCAGTGTTCTGCCACATATGCTAACGCTGTCAGGGCAATTTTACTGAGTCTGACGGCTTAAATCAGAAACAAGAGAGTCGACATGTCAATATGGGGCTGGACATGATGGATATATTAAGAGGAGTCTGGAAAATTCTGGACTTCATTATATCGACTCGACTTCTCAAAAGTTTCTGTCAAAAGAATCTCAGCCTCATTGGAAGCGCTCCACTGGGATCTGATTACACCCAATTAGAGGGCCTTCTGCAGCCACCTGGACACAGGAGGCTTTCTGCAAAGGATCCATCAGAGGGGCGACGGAGGGGAGATGAGAACAGGAAAATTGCTGATTGCGGTAAAAATTTCTGCAAATAGATCTATTGAGATTTAAGAGGTGCAATAACTTGACAGTTTAGGTAAGTTAAAAACTGCTTAAAAATTGGTTTGCAGGTTGTTTCTTTCTTTTTTTTTTCCATATTGGCCCCAGGCTATTTTCAAAATGAAAAGAACGGGATAAGTCCTGAAAAGGGAGGCGGAGTTGAAGGCAATAACAAAATGTTTAAGACAATAAAGAGGAAAGTGATAATCTTTTGAAAGTGTTAGAAGCACACTTGACTTAGGATGGCAAACTTTTCCGAGGGAAAAAATGAGGGCAAGGGAAAAGGAACTTTTACTAAGGAGGTTTGGCACGTTAGCAGCTTGGCGTGAACAAGGCTCTTCCATGGCCAGTTCCAGAAGGGCCGCTTTCTCGAGGCATCTACAGCCAAGACCCCAAGCACTAACACATTACAAACTGCCACTGGCCTGTCATCGTAAGTGGAAGAGAACCTTTGCTCCTTCGGCCAAGGAAGGAAAAGGTACACCTACAAGGGGTGTGCCTGGCCCTCAGGACATGGCATGATGTTCCTGGCGACGTTAAGTGCCTAAATAACAAGGCGGAGCTCAGGCTCACAGTGTATCTGGATAAGGCAGGGCTCAGATCTAAAATTACACACAGCCTCACAAGTGCCTTTACAAAAGAATATATTTTTTCCTGTCCCCATTTCCTTTAAGGGAAGAGTTGTCAATCAGTGGTGTGTGCTCACATTGCCAAACGGCAAGATTTTAAACCTTAGACTTGCTGTAAAGATTCATGTCTACACAGTCCAGTGGATGGAATACTCAGAGGAAGACTCTCCAGGGATTTCAACAGATGAGAACTTCTAGCTTTACAATGAGTCTTTCCATTTAGCCATTTTGGCTGATGGCTCATATGCACTTTTTTCTGAAATTAGGTAGTCACTGTGGCCTGACAATGTTGACATTGCTTCAGAAGTTTAAACAGATATGGCCTGATTTTTGAAGAAAAGAATAAACATCAGTGAAGTGACTTGGAGACAACTGTGGAGGAAGGGAAAGTGCTTGGACATTAATTAGCAGGGAAATAGGCAGGCCTTTAGATTTTTTTTTCTTGCAAAAGAAAAAAAAAGCACCCTCCATTTAGTTGAAAAGAAGTGGGGTTTTTTCTTTTCTCAGTGTGTTAATGCTAATTGTTTTCCCCTCTGTCTCACGCTGCATTGGATTGAAAATCTCTTTCCCAAATCAATTTGGAGGCAATGAATCATCAGCCGTAGTGACTGAACTGCTCTTCATCAACCCAGCAGGTGTGTAACAGTCTTTCTCTGAATGATCTTCCCTCCTGTGCCTCTTATAATTCCAGTGGAAGAAGTCAGAGACAGATGAGAATTCCAGTGCTCTCAGTCTTGATCCCATGTCCAGTTTTTCCTTTAACGAAAACATGGGGATCCCATGACCATGAGGGCCTACATTTTAGGTTCTCTGCTATGACTCCTACAGATCAAGATTATGCCTATTAAATTCCCCCAGTACCTCTCTGGTATGTCCTCCATCACCTGAACAAAGCAGAATAATTTCATTCAAAACACTAGTATTTTGTTGTCTTATTCAAGAAATATCCATTAAGCTCATAAGCCATGTCATGGCCCATGTTAGATTCTGGGAACTATGAAAACTAATAAATTAACTAATACTGAAGCACTGTTTCTTTGTCCCCAGTATTCTTCTATGTGCCTTGCATAAAATAAATCACATGATCCTTAGGTCTAAAGGTAATTACTGTTATAATCATTTCCATTTAATAGATGAAGAAATAGACGCATAGAGAGGTTAATTACCTTGCTTGATCAAGGTCACACAGCTAGAATGGAGAGGAGGATTCCTACACTACACTACACTACCCTGCCTGCCAGTAGCAAGACATGGTCAATCTCTGCCATTGAGGAAATCAAAGTCTTTTGGACCAATGTTATCTAGCCATATACCTGAGTGAACATCTGAACAAAAAGGCATTGTGCTGTAACAGGCATAACACCTCATCAGACACCTGTTGAAACCAAACATCAATCAAATCAGGCCTGTGTTAGTTATATTATGAAGCGCTAAGCTCATAGCAACACCCACAGCCTCCTTCTCTGGAAAGTTGCCAGCAGCTGCTCCCTGCTCAGGAGCTGACATGGTTTGGCTCATGTGAACTTCTACCCTGGCTACAGACAAAAGACAAGGAAGGACACCTGTAGTAGTTTCCTAGGGCTGCCATAACAAAAGACCACAAACCAGGTGGCTTATAACAAGAGAATTTTCTTGTCTCACAGTTATAGATGCTAGAAGTCCCAAATCAAAGTGTTGGCAGGGCCATGCTCCCTCTGAAAATTATAGGAGAAGGATTTTTTCCTTGCCTCTTCCAGCTTCTGGTAGCCACACAGATTCCTGGACTATGGAAACACAACTCTAACTTCTGCCTGTGTTCTCACAGTCATTGTCCCTGCGTTCTTCCCACAGTTCTCCTTTTCTATACGTTTCTGCCTCCACATCCAAATTTAGTCAGGTTGGAGTGAGCCCCACTTAACAATCTCATTTTAACTTGATTACCTCTGTAAAGACCCTATTTCCAAATAAGGTCACATTCTGAAGTACTGGAGATTAGGACTTTAAGATGTTTCTTTCGTCAGAACACAACTCTATCCATTGTAACACCCTCACCAAATGCAAACCGGGAAACCCCACAGCCTAAGAGGTGCTCCGGCTCAAGAACTCTGACCAATAAGAGTGCACTATACTGATTGATAATTATTTGACCCAATTAGATTCTGTCTTCAGAGTTTGGGATTCTAGCCAGACAGAGGGTAAAAGACAAATCAATGAGTGTGGTGGAGTCACTGCATAGGGACATAGGGACTGTGGCCCCTAGTGTTGATGGCCTCAAAAGACAGACTTATGGCCAAAATGGTTCTGGAGCCTGAAAAGAAAAGTCAAGTTCAAGTTTTCCACTGGCCCAGGTGGTTGCTGAGGCCTCTTCCTGGGCTTGCTTGCTTATTTTTACTAACCGTGTCAATGAAACTAAATAGCGAGGCAACTTTTTTTTTCTTTTACTTTTTATGCAAGCCTAACCAATCCTGACTTCTTCCATCTTATCAAAACAACATTTAAAATTAAAATGCTATGGAAAACAATTTCATGTTCATCTTATCTAGTTTTTGTTTCTAATCATTCAGTATCTCCTTATCACATAGTAAATATATTTTTCATATATGTGTGTGTGTACATTATACATGATTTATAATACACACATATGTGTATCTATACCTATACTTACATTATCTATATATACATGCATATATATGCATCTTCTACCTCATTAACAATAGAATGTGTGGTGATTGCATTTATGAATATAGATCTGTGCAAGTATAATTACAGATTTGTGGTATGTTTCTTTGGCAACATGAATTAAAATGATAATAATAATAATAGATTTTATTTATTGTTTAACATGTGCTGGACACTTGTCTATGAACTTGACGTATACTATCTAACTGAGTCTTTGCAATCATATAGAGAGGAAGAAATTATTATGCCCGTTTTGAGACTCAGAATTTGACTAACTTGACCAATGTGACATAGCTACTACATGGAAGATATGAGACTTGAACCCATGTAATCTACTCTAGAACTCATACTGTTAACCATTTTATACTCCCTGTGCTTTAAACAATGTAGTCTCATGGAAACATAGAGCTAAAGAAGACACTGAGATTATTTGATCCAGCAGCTTCATTTTATTTATGAAAACAGAGTCACTGAGGGGTGAACTGTGCGGTTCAGGGACTCAGTTGGTGGCATAGCTGAAAATGAAATCCCTCCCAGGTATCTACTTCCAAAGCTCCTGTTTGCTACAGCAACCCTGGCCCTTCTGGGTTGTATTTAGATGAAATTTCAAGTGGTTCTCATGTAAATGGCTTCTCTGCTATTTCTTGCATTGAGATGCAGTTTTCTTTATATTTAGATTAAGTTGGTCATTTCAATTAGAATCAGAGAGAGAGGAAGCTAGACACCTGTGTAAGGCTCACCATTTTCCAGAAAGTCTGACCACGATTTTTAAAGGAGTTGAAACAAAAATCATTACAGTTCATAAAGGGTTCACCAGGAGCTCACCTGAAAACCTAATTAATCAGAACATACATGCCCCAAGCCTTCAAGTCAACTGAGGGTTTTCAGGGTATTCTTTGTATTGCCATCTCCCTGCTCAAAGGCAGCATACCGCGTCAAGTGGGTGCTCTGCTGATATTTCTGACTGACAAAAGCAATTAAAAACATAATACTGTGTAAGTTCCCGGCAAAACCTTGTTATTATTGTGAAGGTGTTTCACATATGAAAGGCAGTTTTAACAATCCTTTTGATTAGTCATTCATGTAACTATTTGAATAAACATTTCAAATCAAGTCAAAATAATCACACATGATAATGGCACTTATGTTGTTGCTTAGAGAAATTGTGATCACAGTGAGTCTCTCTCTTTTCCTTATTTTTTTTCTTTTGAACTGAGTAAATAAATATAACTCCCTTGCCTACTTTTTCATTTTAAAATGCTAAATAACGTGATATTTTTCCTCTTGGTAATGATGCTTTCTAGTCGGCTATAATAAGAAGATTGAATGCAACCCCTTTAACACGTGTACCTTCTTGAAGAGAAGGTTGAATTTCTGCAACAATAGAGATGAAAAGCAACAATTTCAATGATCCCTGTTCACTAACACCAAATCCACAGAATGTGGGTGAAGCTGCGTGGGAATATAGCTGTCAAGGCGGACTATCCACTAGATAGCCACCCAGGACATCCACCCAGTCTCTCCTATATTCTACAGAATATATATACATATACACTTTTTTTTTTTAGTGAGAAGCAGGAAGGCAGAGAGACAGACTCCCTCATGCACCCTGACTGGGATCCACCAGCAAGCTCTTTACCTGGGGGATGTTCTGCCCATCTGGGGCCACTGCTCCATTGCTCGGCAACCGAGCTATTCTAGCACCAGAGGTGAGGCCATGGAGCCATCCTTAGCACCCAGAGTCAACTTGCTCCAACTGAGGCATGGCTGTGGGAGGAGAAGAAAGAGAGAGAGTGAGAGAGAGAAGGGGTGGGGGAGGGGAGAAGAAGCAGATGGTTGCTTCACCTGTGTACCCTGACTGGGAATCAGACCCAAGACGTCCACACATTGAGCCAACACTCTACTACTGAGCCAAACAGCTAGAGGTCCAGAATATTTTTATAAATAATCATATTCATACTTATAGAATAGTCTCTTATTAATTTACCCATTGGACCTCCCAGAAATATTTTACACAGCTGACCTCTTCTCTGGCTTTCCATGACACCACACCTCCCAGGCTGTCCTCCTCCTCTCTGATTGCTCCCATCTGTCTCTTCTACCTGCACTTTTTCCTCCACCATGTCTTAAGCCTTGATGAACCCCAAGCCGGCCCTCATTTCATTTTCCTCATTTCATTCTCACTGTGGAAGAGAGCATCGGCTCCTAAATATTCCACAAACATATCTGACAGCAGCCGCCATGTTCCCCTCAGCCTCAAGCTCTAACTCTCCTGTGTGAAGTAACAGTCTCCCAGCAGCTGTCAAATGTGTGGGCTTTCCTGTCCCATCACTTACTACACCAGCTCTTTAATGGTCCCTCTGTGCTGAAAATAGGAGGCCACCAGTCTCCTTCTTAAGATGTGTCCAGTGTCTTCACCGTATAAGAAGAGATCAAAGTCCTCAGAATGTTATGCAAGGACCATTATAACATTTGTCACCTCCCTAGTGCCATCTCATCACTATACTACCACCTCTACCAATGCCCCACAGGACGCATCTGCTACAGTTTCATGACTATGGCAGGCCCTCCTGCTCTCTGTGACCACTCACATGCTTTTCATTATGTCTGATACCTGCCTCCCTTTCTTCACACACCACCTTGCTAACTTCTACTGGCCCTTCAAGAATGGAGTTCAAATGTCGTTCCATGGTCTTCAGCCCCTACAGTTCCTTGTGCCTATTTCTGCCTGTTGTATGCTTCTTATCAGAACACATGGCCAGCTACACACTTTATTTATTTACATACCACTACACACACCCTTACCACAGGACACAGCACATAGCACATATTTAGTAAACATTGGATGAATAATTGATGTGCCCAATCTCACTGCCAGTTGTGAACCTGTAATTCAAACCCAAATAAGTTCAAACCTAATATATATATATATCACCAGACAAAAATGAAGATACTACGTATATACCATCAGGCTGACCTCAGTAGAAATTTTATGTACATAATAATGGGACTCAGGAGTTCCTGACCATTAACAATTGTATTGATATTTTCTATGGCTTAATTACAATAATCCAGGTTCACAATTAACAAGTTCTTTCAACATACAAACAATTAAAAATAGAACTTATTCCTGTCTGTGTGCCACTAGTTAGTATCAGCCTAGTATAAAATTCCCTTTCAAGACCTGGCTGTTTTCTCCATTTCAGTGGGTTTATGAGGCTTGAGGTAAGTGTGAAATTATGGCCCAAAGACAAATGATTCTAAGACTTCCTTCCACCCACCTTTCCTTATTTGATTTCCATCCCTGTGGTGCAAATGCTGAACAATCAAAGCACTCAAATGTTGGAGAGGCGCTAAAGCAATCATCCAGTTCGGAACCCCATTTCTAGGCACCAGCAAGCATCCCAAACACCCAGGCTGGGGAAGTTCATAAGACTTCATGGATTGAAAACTCCACAACTCCATTGGGAAGAACTTTGCAGTGTTCTTTTCAGATAACTAGCAAGACGTGTTAACTTTATTTAGTAATCAAGAATCTTCCAAAAAGGGTGTGTCTTGTTTTCCAGAGGCATCGTTAGGAGGCATTAACTGTTTAAGAGGTGGCGTGACTAGTTTTGTGCTTAACACCAAGTATTGTCTTCTGCTGCCCAGCTCATCAGCTTTCAGGTTAAAGCAAGAAAATGTGCATTTCTAACTTAAGCTAGCTTTCTTAGCAACAATATCTGAATTTTCAGGGCAATAGGAAATAAAAACACAAATACTAGAGGGTTTGATCCATCAGTAGAATTAAGGAGACAGTATTTATTTCCATGCTTAAATGCTGGTCCAGAATTATTTCGTACAACTCTTGATAAATATTGGACCTCCTAACACTTCCCTCTAGATAAATAACTTTTCTCATTTGCTTTAGATGGATGTATCTTATCTAAGCCCAAATCTATCTTTCTTAAGGAAGGCCAAGACATATTGGAGTGATCTACCAACTAAATGTTCTCCTATTTTACATTTTCATCAGCAAAAACAAAAATAATAATAATTGCAAGTGGCCTTATCCCTTTATCCTCTCTCTCCTCTCTCCCCATTGCCCACCACCAAGTCAGCATAGTATCATACCAAAAAGATATCAATGTCTAAGAAATATTTTCTTTGAATCTGGAAAGAAATACATGCTTTGAGCTTGAAATTAGAGTAAAATATAAAATAAAAATATATATTTATTTGGTGCCTATAATAAGCCAGATCTTGTCATATAAATTTTCTTCTTTTATTTTTCATTTAACCTGTAAATAACCCTATGGCATAGGTGCTATTTTCCATGTTTACAAATATGGAAACTGAAGCTAATAAAGAAGAGAACAGATTTTTTTAACCCAACTTTGATTTCCAAAGTCTAAACCACTTCTATACCATGCTACCTTCTAAGATAAAAGAAAAGCATTTTAAACGATAACCACCAAGGAATGACTATGTTTTGATAAATTTGGTTAATTTGGAGAAAAGCTCTAAAATACAAGATGTGGCAAAAGTCAGTTTACAATTGTTCAGATGAAAAATAGCACAATAATTAATAAATAATAATACAAGAATAAACTGTGCCCTGGCTGGTTGGCTCAGTGGTAGAGTGTCGGCCCAGTGCGTAGATGTTCCCAGTTCGATTCCTGGTCAGGGCACACAGGAGAAGCAACCATCTGCTTTTCCACCCCTCCCCTCACTCCTCTCTCTCTCTTCCTCTTCCTTTCCTACAGCCATAGCTCCATTGGTTCAATTGTATCAGCCCCAGGCATTGAGAATGGTTTTGTGGAAACTCCGCATTAAAAATAGCTAAGTTGTGAGCATGGTCCTAGATGGTCAGAACATCGGCCCCATATGGGGATTGCTGGGTGGATCCCAGTCAGGGCATATCTGGGAGTCTATCTCTCCATCTCCCCTCCTCTCACTTGGAATAAAAATAAATAAATAAACTGTGTTTCACGTACTCACAACTGTAAAGCTACTTTTACCCCTCCCTGTATAAACAATAAACATGTAAAATGGATTTATATATGGGACTCAACCAAAATTGGATAAGGAAATTTGTAAAGCTACCCTTAATTAGTAATGACTGTATCTCGAGTTACTGCCTTAAAAATTGTGACACATTTTCCTCATTTTCCCTGCTCTTCAGTCCTACCCATTCGAGGGCCAGCCATGTGGGGCACACTTTGAAAACAGGAGCAGTAAACAGAGAATCAACTTTTGCAAATTAACCCTTACTTGTTAATAGCTTTCTCTAAACAAGAGGGGTGGCCAATCAGAACCATTTAATAGCAATTAAATAGGATTTTCAATACTGATAACTGACAGGTAATATTTGCACTAAAATCTGCCAAAGGCAGGGAAAATTGTCTTTGTGAGACATATTATAAGTAAGCTAGGGACTTAACTGAAGCTTTAGCAGATTTCCTCCAAACAGCAGAGGGCACTAAATAGCCTGAGAACTAGCCAAAGGAAGAAGGAAATAGTATTTAGGGTTTGTACTCAGTAGTTCTGACCTTAGCAACTACTGTTCATGTTACTGCCCTTGAAAAGAAGTAATATAAATATAGTTTAACTCTCAATATTCCCTCCTCAACAAAGAACACTTGAAATATGAACCAAAAAAAAAAAAAAATACTTTAGGATTTGACATAGTTACATATGCAGCCATTTGTTCTGAGTGACACATTTTATTCCCAATAGTAAGAACCACTGGAAAAGAAGAAAAATGCTAAAGGCACTTTCATGGCCCAGTGATCTGCACAGGCCCCCACTCTTAGTCCAATTTGGATAAAGGAAGACAGCATCTGTGCTGAAAGTTAGAAAGTAGGAGCACTTGATAAGAAAGAAAATGTGAAAGAAAATTGCATCATAGTTTTGTAGGCTGTTCTATTAAATTTCTCAGGAAAAAAACTAATTGCTCTGAGACTGGCTGTGGTCCAGTTCAGCTATTTCCTGATATACTTCTGGGTTCAGTTTATGTAATAACACTCCATTTTCCTAGCATGCCTTTTGTTTAAGGACCTCAGAGCACTTTTAAATGCTTCATCTCCTTCATCCTCCCAACAGCTCCCATGAAGTAAGTAGTAGGCAGCAGGTGAGCTCATCTGTCTTTTCTACACAAGACAGCAGAGCCCAAGCACCGGGCTCCATCCACTGGCCTATGCAGTCTTTTACCCAACTCCACAGTTTGCCTAAAATGGTGTTTCTTAGTTCTTAAAATGATGACTCTTTCAGACAACCCTAAATTAAATCCCCAGGGATTCTGATCCTTCCCAGAGAAAAAGATTCATGAAAATTTAATACATGGGAGGGTGAGTTTCCATTCATTCAGAAGGACTTACTGAGCACATAGGGTATGTCATACACTATTCTAGGCACTGGGAAGGGAGCAAAACAGAACCACACGACAAAAATCCCTGTGTTTTTAGAGCTAACATTCTCATGGGGAGATAGACAACATGCATAGCAAGTACATGTGAGTATATAATACGTCAGAAGATGGTAAGCGTCTATAGAAAAATATAGAAAAAACAAAGCAAGGAGAATTGGAAGGAGGGTGAATTTTAGGGGTTGCGGGGCTCACCAAAAAGGTGACATTTGAGCGAACACTTGAAGGAATGAGCTGGAAGGCCATCTGGGGTGGATCATTCCAGGCAGAGGGAGGATGTGCACAGGGCAGTGAGGCAGGACCTTGCCTGGTGTGCCCAAGGAGAAAGAAGGAGGCCAGTGTGGCTGGAGTGGAGCAAGCAAGGAGGGGAGCAGTGGGGCATGGGGTCAGAGGGAAACCAGGCTCAAATGAGCCTCGGAGGCCGCTGTGAGGACTTCAGCGTCGATGCTACCAAAATGACGACACTGGGAGGACTTGAGCAGAGGCTGGTCGTCTTGTCTTTCTGGGGACCGGCCAGGAAGGATCGTGGTGCTTTATTTCTAATGCTTGTTTTGTTTTTTTTTTTCAAAACAGAGAGTTTTGTTTTGATTTTCAAAATATAAAATTAGAGTAAAATATTAAATGCATCTTTATTTTTTTAAATTATGCATGCGAACTAGTTTCCCAGGGCTACCTTAATAAAATACCACACTGGGTAGCTTAAAACAACAAGTTTATTGTCTCACAATTCTGGAGGCTAAAAGTCCAAAAGCAAGATGTCAGCAAGGCCATGAGCCTTCTGAGCCTTGTAGGGGAGTCTTTCTTTGACTCTTCCTAGCGTCTGTGGTTTGCTAGCAATCTCTGGTATTCCTTGGCTTATAGCCGTGTCTCTCCTATTCATGCCTCTGTCATCACAGGGCACTCTCCCCTGTGTGTCTCTCAGCCCTTAACACCATGTTTCTCAACAATTCTGGTTCTGACCTTAAGTTGCACACCTGCCCATACTGAGGATCAATTCTTGGTCTGGTCAGTGAAAGGGTCATTAGTAAGCACCTAGGGAGTGTGGCCAAAGGTTTGCAGATAGTACCAGTACCCAATCTCAAGAGGCTTACCTCCTCCCTCTCAAGATCTAGCCAGGTGGGGAATGCTGCAAATCTCTGCTGTGTTTCTTCTCTGCGTTGCTATTGTGTGTGTGCGTGTGTGTGTTCTTATATTTGTATATGTGTGAGGATGTATGTGTCATTCTGGGCTGTGACCATGTGCATCTGTGATAAGTCAGTGTGTGAGTGTATGTGACCATGTACATATGTGTCTGAATGTATGACTTATGGGCATATGTTTGTGCGGATGTGTTTGTGTCTGTCGGTCTTTATAACTGTATTTACAGTAAAGGCACAAACTCTCTGTTGAAATACTACATGCTGTGTTGAGCAAAGTGAAGCAAAACAGTTATGGATTGTCTGGGCCTGTCAGCCCCAAAGAGCAGCTTCAGCTTTCCAGAAACTATTGGGATTCGCACTCCTTTCTCACTGAGGAGAGAGTAACCCATTTACCTGCCCTTACCCGGGATCTGGAAAGACAACAGTGCACCTCCGTAAAAGACTACTTCTAAATTCAGCCTTCAAAATCATTTGAAACAGTATGATGGCAAGAAAAATAAATAGCCTGGGCATATGTGTCCAGCTTATCAAAAGAATCCCAAACCTTCCCCACAGGGTGGCTAATAGAAAAAAGAAAGAGAAGAATGACAGGCCTGGGCTAATCAAACCTCTCATGAAGGGAAAAAAAGTATATGAGAAAGTACATACTTGAGAAAGGGTAAAGAACTACACAAAAGCAGATTATTGCTTGAATGCTGGGTACCACATCCTTGGTGCCATAGCCTAGAAGGGGAGAAAATAGGGCAGTGTTCCAAGACCGATGTGCAAAGGATGACAAGGGTCCCGGGCCTTTCGTGTCGCACTGACCAGAGTGCAGGAGGCCAGGTGGTCTGGGTGGCCTTTGCCAGCACCTTTAGGCTCCTCATTAGTATCATGGAGACTTCCTTCTATCAGCTTTTAGTCATGGACCAAGAGCCAGAGTATACTCAGTGACCTACCGAGTCAACCGAGACTTCGTGAGCATGATGGAAAGGGGACACTGCCCCCAATTCCAGAAGAAACTTAACCAACACAGAATATGACATAGCAGACATTGCTTATAAGCCTCCTAATCCTCACAGGATTCCACTTTACAAATGAGGAAAACAACATACCCAGAAATTAAGGAACTAGCTCAGGTCAGCAGAGAGGCAGTAGCTAAGCAACAATTTCCATTCCCAGAGGCTAGTTTTATGGCAAGTTTTCTTCATGATCCTGAAGACTAGACCAGGTGACCATCCTTCACTCCTGGAAGATAGAGAGCGCTAAGTCCTTGCTCTAAAAAATGTGCAGCTCTAGACAGTTGTGTGTTTACAGTAGAGTTGAATCGGAACCAGCACCAGGTCACCCAATACACCCAACCCCAAACATGCCCCCAATATCAGAGCTAGAGGATTCAAAATAGAAATGCCTTCCAAGGCTAAGGTGAAAGAACGAGGCTGGGGAATGCCACAGATGTTCTTTTCCTTATCATCTGTGTGGTGACATCTGAGGGATCAATGAACATTTCTGGCCTAACTTTCCCAATATAAGAATTGAGGAGTTTTGAATAGACTAGATTGTGGTTAACCTCTAGCATTCTGTAGTTACTTCCTAGGAAGGTATGTCCTAAAAAAATATCAAGGGTCCCTTGGGAGAGACACAGGATTCTCACAGAGCTTTGTAAACACAAAAGCAATACATACTTGCCAGGCATTGTGATTCTTTTATGATTACTGTACAGCTAGCCAGGAAGCACTTCTAAGTTTAAGGGGAGCCGCATCAAAGCCCTGGGCAGGTGAATTTTACAAGAATCTTTGATAAGAAAGAATTTTATTTCCTTAGGGAATTAAAGAAGCCAAGAATGGCAACTCCCATAGCCTGACCCAGGGCATCCCAATTATTGCAGCCATTAAATGGGACCTGTAGGAGCATGAGTATGAGACGTTTCCCATGACATTAGAAGACCTGATCTTCCCATGAGCCAACAGAGCTGTGTCCCTCTCTTTCCCCTCCTTCCTGCCTATGTTAAAGCCACTCACCCCCACCGTCCCTATCCGTTCAGCCTACATTTCCAGTTTCGGCTCCCGGGAATATGGCAGTGGGGTCCTACTTGAGGATTCCACCCTTGCCTGGAAGGTAAAAACAGGGCCGCTTCTACATCTCCTTCCCAAACTGCTATTTCCTCAGAAATCGTGAACTTTACAGAAAAAAAAAAAACCAGCAAATAAAAAGAGGCAGCCTCATCTCGTCACAAAGAGGGAGATTGATGAGATCAGCGCCTGCCGAGGCTCTCCTCCTCTTTCCCTGGAACCATCAATATTCCCGGGGCTGTGCCCTGCAGCAGCTGGGGCTGAACTCTGCGTTCCAGAGGCGGCGCTCCTGCTCCTGTCACTGTTCTGGCTCTTCCCAGACTGCCTCCCTCCCTGCCTGCTACTCCCAGACCCCTTCCCTCCTAGTCCTTGTTTACAGGGAGTTACCCCTCTCTGTAAATGAAGCCCTCTGCAGCCTCCCACTCTTGGAGGCCATGTGTTGAGCCCTATGGGCTGACTTCTGGCATTTATTAGCACAAGAGGAAAAATGCTTGTCTCATCAGAGAGCAGCTGGAGACAGAATGCTTTTCAAAGGCGTGTAACTGACCTCTAGCTCAGCTGCTGGATGTCTGGGTATTGCAGACTCAGAGGATTCTCATATTCTCTCTCTCTCTCTCTCTCCTCTCCTTTCATCCCTCCCTCTTTCAGCCTCCACCCACTCTTTTCAGCTGAGCTCTGACCTTGCACGGCCTGAATCCCCCCATCCATCTCCTTACATTGTGTCTCTCTGGTGAACTCATGCTGGGAGATTAATTGCTGCTATCACCCCTAATCCATCACACTTCCCAAAGATTGTTTTGACATCTAGTTAATTTTTGGCTGATGATTTATCAAATTCTTATTACCGTGCTCTGAAGGGGCTCATTTATTGTGTTGATTCATGGTAATGATAAAGGGGAAGCATTTTGAATTTTAACTACATTTCCCTCATGCTTCTTCTACCAAGTGTAGTAAGAAAAGGGGGGGAAATAAGAAGAAGAAGAAAGAAAGAAGAAAAAGGGGAGGGGATGGAAACTCTAGCCAGGAAATTCTTCAATGATTCAAAATATTCAATATGAGCAGAAAAGGAGCGGGAAATAATTTGTTCTATTTTGTGAGCAAAAGCCAAAATCTAAAAAAGGTTATATATACACACACACACATATATAATATATGTATTATATACATACGAAGTATTTCTAGCATCTGGGTCTGAACTACCTTTGGAAAGCTCATACCCCTAAGGCTCTTAAACATTTATTGCCCTGTAATATTACCTAAATGTCTACTACCATTTTAGTCAAAAAGAACTTAATGGTAAGTGATTTCAGTCCTGTACGAGTGGAAATGTAAAATGAGTGTCTTCGCCAGGCCAGATGGTCATCCACCTTTTAAAAGTGCAGAGAGACTTCCTTTACCACTCAGGTCACTCCCAAGACCTTTAGAATGTCTCATTTGCCACTCAGCTTTATTTAATAAACCCAGATGGTAGAAAAGAGGCCAACATCCACTCTTTTTTTCAGAATGGAAGAAGCCAATGTCCCAGGAATTCAGCTGAGAGATGACAGGAGAGCCCCAGGGAAAGGCACTCACCAACAGTCACCGGGGTGGTGGTAGGGGAATGCAAATAATCTAGACAGAAAGACTAGGGAAGGTCCTGCAACAAGGTGGACAGAGTCAAGGTTCTCTTCTGCAAAACAGGAAAAAGGTATCCTACCAAAGCAAGGGGAGGATTGTGGTGGAAGTAAGAACTGTAATACCCCTCTTCATCAGGAATCTCCAACAAGGAAATTCCAACAAAAAAGTACCATACACAGGCTTGCTGGATACAGAACAGACCTGTTTTCAGTAGTCCTTAGTGCCAAGAATGTAGCAGGGAAGTGTCCATCCCACACTTCCTCCATACAACTCCCGAGACCTTTGTTGACATCCCCCACCTGCCTCCTTCCTTCTGCAAGTCTCACAAAATCCAACTCGTCCATGAAGGAAGCCAGCATTACCCCAAAGTCTTCAATAAAGCTGTAGATGTTGCTGGCCTGTGCGGAGGTTTGCAGGAGTTTTAGAGGTGAAATAGTTTTGCATTTAAGAGGGTGAGAAGAAAATATCAATTAACTGTTCTCCATCTACCCTTATGAATACATTGGGCAGTTTTCTCTTGTTTTCAATTCCTTGAAAAATCATATAAAATTATTTTTCTCTTAAAAGCAGTAAAATTCATATATAAAATAATCTAAGCTTAGAAATATGTTTATTTACATATCTATTAGATATATATATGCGTGTGTGTATATATATATATATATATATATATATATATATATATGAATACATATGTACCCATATACTTAGAGGGTGTGGCAATAATAAAAACTGTTTTAGTTTTTAAACTAGTTATTGATTTTGTCATATTTTAATGTACATTTTATTAATTTTGATATTCCTTTCCAAACACCTTCCATCTTACCTTAGTTTATGATTATATTGACTTAGTTTTGCTAAAAAGTTTCTTCTAACATTTTAATTTGTTATACCTGTAGTATCTCCAGTTTAACTTTATATTGCACATGTTTTCTTAATCAGTCTTGCCAGAGATTCGTCTATTCCATTCACCTTCTTCTCCCATTTCAGTAATGACACCACCATGGATCAGCTAGCTACTCAGGCTAAAGTCCTGGGCAAAATCCTGGCTTCATCTCAGATCGCACATCCAATCTATCAACCAATCATTTACGGCAAGATACAACCTGAAGCTGACATTTCCTTATCACCTCCCCCTTTGCTACGCTAGGCATTCGTCCCCCAGCTCACTGAAATTTCCTTTTGCAGGACCCTACCCCCAGCTCCCTCTGCAGCCTCACCTTTCACCTGCCTCACTATCTTCTGGCCACCCTGGCCTCGTCACTCTTCCTCCAACAAGCCAGCAAATCACCTTCTCAGAGCCTTGGCCATTGCTATTCCTTCTGCCTAAAATACTATTCTCCCAGAGAGTAAAATTGGTGTCTTCAATCCTCTCAAATTCCATATTACACTCTATCATCTCTCTCATTCAATAAACTAATTCAGCTCCTTTCTCACAGGGAAAATAGAAGTCAAAAGATGTCCTAGGTCTAATATGAAGTGGTAGAAGGAAAACCTTAAAAGTTGCCGTGCTTAGCTGCCACATTCCGTAGGGGGGTATAGAAACACGTTCAGGATGAGCACCCCTGGTCAACAGGAAGGCAGGCACGCAAACTATTGCCACCCATTGTCTTCCATAGGAGTTGTGGTCTGACAGACAGCCATATCAATGGCTGACCCTGGCTTTCATGAGGCTTCTCTTACTTGCAAAAACCCCTTACCTCTAAAAAAGCGCCAACTGCATGGAGAATGTGTTCTGGGAAGCAACTGTTCCTGTCTGTTCCCTTTCCCATGGAAGACTGTTTGTACCACCCAGCACACATACCCCCAGCCTCCTTCCATCATGTCTGAGATGAAGCACGTTCTAACTGGGCACAGACCTTCTCCACTTCTGTTCTTTCCCTAGGAGAGCACTTAGCCAGATATCTCCTCTGTCATACCAACAACACCCTGCTTTATAGGCTATTTCTCTCATGAGCATTAAGGCAAGGTCAAGTTGAGTACAACTTAGAAATGAAAGTATCCATTGGACCCTGCAGCTTCCACCATCTGCTTTCACCCCATTCATAGCCAAGACACTCAACAGAGGTATCTCACTTTCTGTCTCCACTTTTCCACCTGCCTCACTGTTCAATCTGCCTAGAGCAGCCCTCCATCCTACTATTCCATCTGACTAGTGCTTACCCAAATCCCAACTGCCTTCTTAGTGTTATACTTCTGTGGCTTCCTTTCCCTGACCTCTGGGCAGTATTTGACACTATTGACCCCAGCCTCTTACCTGAAATGCACCACTCCTAACCTGGAGCCATGTCTTTAGCAGTCAAGGGTGGCCTCTTTCAATATTTGCACTGTTCTTACCTCCTGTTGAAACTTGAATATTTTCTCCTCCTTTGAATTTCATGTCTCCATTCTCTAGGCTTTCTTTTTCCCTCTCAGACTTGTACATACTGTCAACAACATCCCCTAAATTTAGATTTCTTCAAAACTCTGGGATTAGCTCTCTTCTTTGCAAAATCTCCCTGAGTGATCCCATCCTGGCTCCAGTAGTGATCTATGTATTAACACTTTTCAGATAGATGAAAAAGACAGAGAAAAGGGGAGAGAGATTCCACTCAGAACGTTCCTCTGAATTGCAACCTCTTTCCTGATAGAGGACCAATAGATACTTCAAACTCCACCTGGTGGCCCAAATAAGGGCTGGGAACCATGCTTCGCTTCTTATCTTCCCCCTTTTCTCTCCTCCCCCTGCCACCTACCATTAGTGACCTTAGCATTTATAGAATAAATCATTTCCTTTTACTCTCCAATGCTTTTGCCTCTGTTCCTAGTTTTTATGATTACAGAAGCCCCTGTTTACTTTCCGCTTTGGGGATATACTTTTAATATTCATTATCCACATTGTGGCCATGCTAATTTTCACAGTGTTTTTTTATTTCTCAACAAAGCACCATCTGTCCACCACATCTTGTGCCCTCTTCCCCCAGCAATGTCTCCGTCTGTCCCATGCGCCCCTTTTCCCACCTCCACCTAGCCCCCCCTCTCCCTCTGGTATCACCACACTGTTGACTGCGTCCAATGTGTTATGTATGTACGTTATTTGACTAAACTCTTCACTTGAGTTGTGCACTCGAAACCTGTATAGTGTTGCAAACCAATGTCATTCCAATGAATTCAATTAAAAAATAAATTTAATTTAAATTTGAGTATTTTTTGCTGATTACAAAAGTCATATCTATCAACGGCAGAAAAATGTTAAAACCACAGATAAACACCAAGATGAAAATTAAATGTCCCATAATTCTACTCTCTAGATGTAATCATTGTTAACATTTTGCAATTTGTGTACCTTAAAATAAAACTAAAGTCATATACTATACATATTGTTTTGATACCATTCTTTCCACTATATACTATACCATAAAACTTTTCATGTTAACTATCTTTATTTTAATTTTGTCAATTTTATAGGCAAAATAAACTATGGTTACTTTAATTTGCATTTCTTTGATGACAAGTTAATTTAAACATAATTTCACATTTGTTTGGTATACAATTATGCTTTTCTTAATAATTGATTTATAAAACATATATTTTGCTTTTGATGCTTATTTACCATTGATTTCTTTTGTATAAAAGTTGCTATGGATATTATGTATGTCTCAAATATTTTTCAAGAATTGTCATCTTCCTTTTAATTTTATATATTAAACTTTAAGAAAATTTGAAATTTAATGTAATGATATCTGTCCACCTTTCCTGTAACAGTTTGTCTCTCTTTTAATTCTTAGAAGGGCCTCCTCCCTCCCAGCAGTCACAGAATTGTCTCTATTTTTCTACTCTTACTTATGTTTATAAATTTTGGCATTAAATGGCTTAATACATCTGGAGTCAATTTTGGGCTATGGCATAAGGTGGGTTGTGGGATATATATTTTCAGTTATTTAATTAGTTACCTACCTCCCATCTATTTATTAATATAATCTTGCACCATTGATTTGAAATGCCATATCTTTCACATATACCAAATCCCCCAATTATACTTCAGTCAATCTTGGACTTTCGATTTACTTTCACTGACTTATGTCTGTCTGCCTTTCCTTCTCTGTTTTTATTACATTAGTTTTTATACTGCAATGTGATATGTACAAGAACAAGCACTCTTCATATCTTCTTTATCATAATATATTTGATGCCCTCTTCATGTTCTCTCTATGAACTTTAGTGCCACTCTTTAATATTCCCAAATTTTTTTTTAAATTTTTATTATAATGACATTAAAGTTATAAATTTATGTTCTTTTATCAATTGAGGAATGTGTCCTATGTCCTTATTAATTAAAGTAATCTTTTATATGTTTTAGTATACTTGTGAAATTTTATTCATGTCCACCACTGCACATTTTTTATTTGGTTATTTTCCCCAAATTAAATATACTTCTGATGCTATATGAATAAAATTTGTATTTATATATCTTTTAATATGTTGCCTACTATAAATTTATGAATGCTTGTATATTTGGTTTTTCTTTTCTTTTTTTATTAATTTTAATGGGGTGACATTAATAAATCAGGGTACATATGTTCAAAGAAAACATCTCCAGGTTATCTTACCATTCAATTATGTTGCATGCCCATCACCCAAAGTCAAATTGTCCTCTGCCACCTTCTATCTGGTTTTCTTTGTGCCCCTCCCCTCCCCCCTCTCCCACCCTCTGTTCCCTCTCCCCACCCTGTAACCACCACACTCTTGTCCATGTCTCATAGTCTCACTTTTATGTCCCACCTATGTATGAAATCATGCTGTTCTCAGTTTTTTTTCTGTTTTATTTATTTCACTCCGTATAATGTTATCGAGGTCCATCCATTTTGTTGTAAATGATCCAATGTCATCATTTCTTATGGCTGAGTAGTATTCCATAGTATATATGTACCAAAGCTTTTGTTTTGTAACTAGCTGTTATATTAAACATTCTTTAATGCTAATAATTTTCCAGATCCTTTTTCTAGGTTTTCTAGATTTTCAAGAAGATAATCTGTAAATTACTATAATTTTTTTCTTCTTTTTTCAATATTTAAGTTTCATATTTTCTTGTCCTATTCCTGGGACTCTTAGAAAATACTATTAAATGATAATGCTGGTAGTCATGATATCTCACTTGTCCTAGACTTAAATAAAAATGCCTTTCATGTTTTATTACTTAAATATAATTATGACTTTTTCTTAAATATACCTGTCATTTGTCATGTTAAAGTATTTCTACACTTCAAGTTTAGTAAGAATTGTGCTTACGATTAATCAGGAATAGAAATTAAATTTTGTAAAACCCTTTGGAGCATCTATCAAGATAATGTTATCATGTTTACTTGACTATAGGTATGGTAAATATTATTGAAAACATTAATGTAAAGCATCTTTCATTTCTGGAATAAGTCTTCCTTGGCAATCCACAATCACCCTTCAGTATTATATTGGATACAATTTGCTAAATTTTAAGGATTTTTGCACTTAAAAGTGAGATTGACCTATAGCTTTCATATCTCAAGTATTAATTGTCATGTTTCGGGATCAACATTCTGACATTTGTTCAGTTGAAAAGCTTTCCATCTTTCCCTGTGCTCTGAAAGGCTTAAATACCCATTGGATATTTTCACATAAATCATTTGGGGGACATAATTCTTTTACTGATTTTTCAAATGCACCCACACTTATCGGTTACTTTCTAAATAGTCTGTAATTATAGATTCTATTTGCTTTTTTATTTAATTCTATGCAAAAGTCATTTATCTTTTTCTTCTAACATTCAAGTGATTGATTTATCATGTACATACTTTTATTAGAATTTTTATTTTTACATCATGATGAGAGAGTGGGACCTGTACAATATCTTGCCTTTTAAATTTATTGAAGATTTCCTTGTGGCCAAGACTAGGATTAATTTTTGTAAACATACACAGCTGTTTCAAAAGAAGATGTATGTCTATTTAGAGAGTACATGATTCTGTGTATATTAAGAAATATGATGTATGTTTCATTAGGCCCGATATCATTATTTACTCAAACTTTGTTGAACTTGCATTCTGGATCTTAAGCAACACCCTTCCTAGTCCCTGGCACTGCTATATGTTTTTTTTCTATTTAAATAAAAAAATCATTGGTTGTTTTCATAAGATCCTGGAAGGCAGAAATTAGACATCCATAATCCGTGCTCCATTTTGCCCTGAAGACCCCAGAGAAATCTTTTTAAGATGAAAATATCAGAATACATTTGTGCCTAAAAATTTTTAAATATATCATTTCCATTCCACACTCCCTATCCCTTTCCTTGTTGTCCTTAAGATAAATCACAGACTCCTTAAAATGACCAATAAAGTTCTTCAAGTCTGTATCCCGCTGCCTCTCCCTCCTCCTTTCCTGCACTCCTCACATACCACTCAGTTCAGGGGTCAGAGTGAAACTCTCACAGTTCCATTTTTCTCTGTTCCTTGGTTCAGGGGTTTTGTACTCACTGCTCATAAAGCCCACTCTCTGTTTTAACTTAGATTCTACTTATCCTTTAGGACTCAGCTTAAATATCACTTCCCATACTAGGACTGTGAGATAAAGCTTCAAAACTACCTCTGTATTCCAACCTACCCCTTGTTGCTGTATTTAGTATTTATCTCCTTGTACTATAATTGCCTCCTTTCCTCTAGCTGCCTTGGCCTCTCCGGACTGCCAGTTCTGTGTCTGATACTCAAGAAACCTCTAGACTCTGCCTGAGTTCCCCCTCACTGCTCCACAGCCTGGAAATGGTCTCCAGGCAATAACCCGGGATGATGATAGGACTTAATCTCATTTATGTTCCATCTCTCAGGGATCACAGTTCTTCCTTGCCTGATGCTCGGTACATCGAGACCTGTTTTTCATATTTCTTGTCTGGCTTCTCAATTATGTCAAGTGAGAGAGTAACCAGTTCTTGTTACTCTATCTTGGATGGAAGCAAAGTCTGCAAAAGTTGACTTTGAATCTAATCAAATTTAATGTTTTGCTTTTAAATGTGTGCCTTTGACTAAGAAATATATTTCCATATAAAAGATATCATTTTTTACACACATTTTTATTTATGATGTGAAATAGATGTCTAATTTTGTGAGCAAGTTGTGTATCAAGTAGATTTGCATGACTTTCTAGTGTTGCTTCCTGGTTACCTGTCATGTGACCCTGGAAAACGTGTTTCCTGTCTCTGAGCCTCAACATTCTCATTTGTAAAGAGACAGTAAACCTGAGCCCTTTTTGTCATTTAAGTAAAACAGTACCTATCAGTCCCAGAAGCAGTGCTTGCTATAAATTTAGCAAGTGCCCAAAATGCTGGTTTCTTTTTTGCTCTCCTCCTAACAACATGAGTTATTTTCTGTGCCTTATTTATTTAATATATGATCATCTGTTTGATGTTTGTCTTCTTAATAGACTGAAGATCCATTTGTTTTGTGTTCTGATCTATCTCCAGAACAGAAAGCCCAGCCCACTGTAGGCTCACTATAAATATTTGTTGACTAACTGAATGACAGCCTCCTCTTCCTATCCTCTAGCATTCTCCAACAGCTAATGCATGCCTTGTTAATTAACAATTACTAAGAACAGCCTTACGCGTAGGGTTGGTATAATTTTATGTACTATTTTTGAAGAAATAAACAAAGGTCAAAGTTATAAAAAAACTTTCAAAGTCCCTGACACTTAAAATGAGCCCTAAGCCCTAATA
This sequence comes from Rhynchonycteris naso, assembly GCA_037038555.1. Classification (NCBI taxonomy): domain Eukaryota; kingdom Metazoa; phylum Chordata; class Mammalia; order Chiroptera; family Emballonuridae; genus Rhynchonycteris; species Rhynchonycteris naso. Next base: position 26,549,455 of record CM072998.1, read on the forward strand.
CTACTACCCTACATGAACAAACACCCCTCTGACCCACGTGATCCCTTTCAGATCTAGTACTCAGCAGAGTAGTATATCGAATTACCTTGGCTAAGGTCTCGCTATGGACTGAGAAGTAGTAGGCATGTCCTTTAGGGAGACAGTTGCGTGTTTATTGTGGCTGAGGATGGCTGGGTGGCAGTGGGAACGCCTTAAAGAAATATCAATGGCTGAACCATTTCCTTTCATTCTATAACTGACAGTATTATAGGAATGTCTGAGCTCTCACTACCATGTCTCAACCAGTCAACTCTAAAAAATGAATAACTTAAAAATGATGGTGAATACAGAATAAAAGGCTAAGGAATGATAAATGTCTATTTTTTAAATATCAGTTAAGAAGCTACACTGAAATCCTGCCTATCTTTCCAACACTTAAATAGACAAAGAAATTTATTGAGAGAAAGAGAGAGACAGAGAGGAAAAATACCACCACCAAATTTGCTACTTGGGTTTGGATTGGCTGTAGCATGAATCATTGGTTTTCCCTAGGAATAATCAAGAGTGTCATTAGGATGCATTAAGCATCATCTAGCAGGGCACGGGGAGTGCAGGGAGGAAGACAGGCTCTCTCGCTATTGCAGAATCGATGGAGATTACTCAAACTTGCTCCGCAGAATATCCTCACCCCATTAGCACCAGACCTGTCTCTCACATTCAGTCTTTCATGTCTTTTCCTGACTCTTTCCTCTGGGGATGGAGATCTAGCCCCACATCGGAGGCAGCCCCAGGATTTCCAGGACAACCACACGCTGCTGTACCTGGGAAGAAAGAGAAGATGCAGAGAGGCACTAAAGAGCCTTTTCATTCATTTGTTTTATCATCAAATTGTTTTGGACCCAGATGTCAGGGCTGGCTTTCACATAATTCTTGTCCTGACTCCTTTCTTTCATCCTCCTGTGTTTAAATCCCTCCTACACAGCCCCCTTTGCCCCCTCCACTCCTCACTCCCTCACCCCTCACTCAGCGCTCTCCCATCTCCCGATCTCATTGTCTGTCCCTTTAAATGAGGTCACCCTGACTGAATGAAGGACACGAGGTTCCGAAGAGGTCAGACATTAGCACTGCTATAACTGCACTGCTACTGAAACTGGGCAAACCCATCCATCACCAGCTCCACTACTCCATTAGGCCTCACATGAAATATGCCCTGCTCTGAATCGCAGAGCCATACATCTCCCGGTCTAGACACCTTCCTGTTGTGTGAAGATCAATGCCGCTCGGTCATGCATCATGTGTCATCCAGTAGCCCTCACTCTAATAACCGTGTCTATTCTCTGGTCTGCAGTGTAAATGATGGCGCTGAGAAAGTACTATATTATTCAGCAACCTTGGTCACTAATGGATTATTGGGTTTATTGGTTGATAATGTGAACTCCCTTTCTTTCTTGCTTTCTTCTACCCCCACCCCTCATTTTTTGGCTGAATATCACTTTCATTTATTTATTTTCTCTCTATTTTTATTATTTTTAGCTCAGGTATGAGTGATGGCTGCTTTAGACTTTTGTTAACATACCCCTGTACCAAACCCCTAAAATGACGGTGCTCTAAAAGAAGACCAATTAGAAAGTATAATCTGTGGTCACCTATCAAATAATGGACCAAGTCCAGAAATAGTTGTTTAGCCCTCTGTTTTCTGAGGTTTCTGTTAATGTGTCTTTCAATAGAAGGGGGCAATTTCAGAGAACCAAGTTCAGGTTGGGGATCCAGGAGCTCCTAGCATCTCGCGGGGCTCAGTGTCACAGAGTCCCTCCTGCCAACCGTGTCTCAACTAAGCTTCCTACTCTTTTGATGACTTACATTCAATACTTCCAGGTGCTGACAATTACTATTGTGACACTGGCTCCCAGTGTTTTTCTCTCTAGAAAGTGGGCAGGAAAGCAGGAAAAACACAGAACAAAGAACTCTGCATGTTCAAGTTTAAATTTTGAGCCACGCTAACTCTAGGAAAAGGAATCATTTCCAACTACCCAAAATTTTGAAAGCATTAACACTGTATATTAAACATGGTAAGAGTTTATGAAGAAATAAGGTTTTCATTTGAGAGCTGCCCAAAGATAGGATAGGCTTCTCTGAAAAAAAAAGAACTTGTTCCCAGAATTCAAGCAGAGGGTGACCATCTGGAAAGACTGGAAAAAGTAGGGCACTCGGATGTTGGAAGAAAGGTGAGCCAAGGAGGCATTTCCAACCTCGTGCAACCTTCAGGTTCTGTATTTTTATGATATTTGTGGCAAATAGCATGATACGTACTTAAGGAGAATATCCAAAGAAATATTTGGTATATATTTTCAAGAGAAATAGTTTTAAGTAATATGTACTGTGGAAATTAGGTTACAATAGAGGTTGTGAACACTCTTTTCCCCACGTGTTACTACCTGTCTGAGCTGCTGCTGCAAAGCCCATGCAGTGAATGCTCACCCCAGAGCCTCTCTATTTGTGCTTAGTTATGCTCAGGAACATGAACGCTGTGCCATTGGGACTTGTGGGCCCTGGAAAGGAAGCCAGATGCTACCGAAATATCTTCATCTGAGCCTCAGAACTTGAACTACCCAGCCATTTCCCGGACTCACCTGAAGCCTAAATCCACTTACCAAATGTCCAGTCCGCTCAGTTCTCTCAGGGGGGCCTGAGGATCTCTGTGCTAAGGAGCCAGCGAGGGCCTCACCCCCTTCAGGGCCTGAGAGTCTGGGGAAATTTTTTAATTAATAGACTTTTTAGAGCAGTTTCGGATTTATAATAAATTTGAACAGAAAGTACAGAGAATCCTTATACACTCCCTCTCAGTGCCTCCCACCATGCCTCCAGTTTTCCCTATGATTAACATCTTACATTAGTTTCATGCATTTCCTACCATTGATGAGCCAATATTTATACAGTATTATTATGTAAAGTGGGTAGTTCATGTTAAATTTCACTCTTTGTTGTACATTCTATGGGTTTTGACAAATATGTTGATTGTTACAATGCGGTACATGATAGTTTATCTGCCCTAAAAATCCTCTGTGCTCCATCTATTCACTCTGATCTCCCTTTTGCTAAACCCAGGGCAACTACTGATCTTTTTATTATCTCCATAGCTTTGTCTTTTCTAGAATATCATATCACTGGTATCATGCCATATGTAGCCTTTTCAGATTGGCTTATTTCACTTAGTAATAATATGCATTTGAGTTTCCTCCCTGTCTTCTCATATCCTCAAAGCTCATTTCTTCTTATTGAAAAATATTCCATTATCTCACTGTACCACAATTTATTGATCCATTCACCTACTGAAAGACATCTTGGTTGCTTCCAAGTTTTGGCAATTATGAATAAAGCTGCTATAAATATGCATGCGCAGGTTTTTGTGTGGACAGAAGTTTGCAAATCCTTTGGGTAAATACCAAGGGACAGGATTGCTGATTGTATGGTAAGAAGATGTTTAGTCCTATAATAAACTGCCAAACTGTCTTCCAACGTGGCTGTACCATTTTGCATTGTCACCAGCAGTGAGTGAGAGTTCTTATTGTTCCTTACTTTTGCCAGCATTTGGTGTTATTGGTATTTTAAATTGTAACCATTCGAATAAGTGTACAATGGAATCACATTGTGATTTTTATTCGCAATTCCTTAATGATGTATAATTTGAACAACTTTTCATATGTTCATTTGCCATTGTTGTTTGTTTTTTTTTACCTTCACAGTCCTTGTTACTGCCCTTCCTAATCAGGCCCCACCTCTGTCAACACCTCTAGGAAGATATCAAATGCAGTTGCCCTGGGCAAAAGTGGGCCTCCAGAGTGAGAATGCTGGTGAGGATGAAGGCATGGGAAGAGAACAGTTAAAATGCAGGCACCCCAAATAGGCAGGACACGTTTCTTTTTTTTTATTCTTTTTATTTTATTCATTTTAGAGAGGAGACACAGAGAGAGAGTAAGAGTGAGAGAGAGAGAGAGAGAAAGGCGGGAGGAGCTGGAAGCATCAACTCCCATATGTGCCTTGACCAGACCAGTGCAGGGTTTTGAACTGGCGACCTCAGTGTTCCCAAGTCGACGCTTTATCCACTGAGCCACCACAGGTCAGGCAGGACACGTTTCTTTTTTAATTACAGTTTTCTCTTTTAGTGTTATAACAATCCTTCTAGGTAGATATTGTTATCCTCATTTTATAAATAAGTAACCTAAAGTTATAATCGAGTTGCTTACCTAAATCACGGTGTGTCTAAGCACTAGAGTTAAGCTTCAGATTCATGCTTATTTCATTCCAGGTCCAGCTACTTTCTGCTATGATGTGGACCGTGACTCTCAGGCAGCAGAAGGCCCAGTAAAGGAACATCAACCACATAAGTCCTTATTTTCCTCCTCACAACTTCTTCAGAGGTACTAATGAGAAGATAGGTGACAGACATCTGGTTCAGAGCCTCGAGAGTGGGGCACACAGGGCCCAATGGATTCCTGTGCTGGAATGAGAAAAAAAAAGACCTGCAATCTTCTCGCCAGAGCTTGTGCAATCCATAAGCAATCTTGTAGCTTCTCAACTGAGTTTCTGAGCAATTAGCTCCTGGCACCTAGCCTGAAAGGCTCTGTGCTGGGGCCAGGGAGTAATCAAAGGAAGAACATGGCTTTACCTCAAGCTCCTCCTCAAAAGAAGAGTCAGTGCTCAGGTGGAGTCCATACCTGTCTTCACAGCCTAGCCCATTAGATCCAGGACACAGGATCATCCCAATCAGCCCTGAAGTCACAGGTGTAAAGATATTATCAACCAAAGTGAGTGTCTTTCCATCATGCATGCAGGTGTACTCCTCAGTCAGGAAAGGCATGGTCGGGAGGTACCCTGGAGGGCTCCTGGAGGAGGAAGTAAGCTTACTAGAGTGGCACAGGAGCTGGCCGCCACATCCAATGGTGCCCCCTTCCCACGGATGAGCAGCCTTCCTCGCTTCTGCTGCCACGCTGAGCCCGGCACTAATTTGTTGTGTGTCTGAACATGACAGTAATGTGTTTACCTAATTAGAAGATGTCAGAGTTCCTCAATGTGTACTGAAAGCTGGGATTTCCTGATTAACCACAGGTATGGCCCCTAGGGGATGCACCTCAGAATATGGGGAAGAGGCGAGAGGCTCTGAGGCCCCATGTTCCCGAGGCCCCTCCCGGCCATTCCAGGAGTCCCTTTGGCCCTTCTGGGCCTTGGCATCCTCTCCTATAAAGGAGAATAGAACAGAGCCATCTAATTTCCCCTCCTGTCCTCCCACCAGAATCGAATGTGTCATCCTGCTTGCACTTCTCAGAGGTGACAAACAATGTCAGTGGAAACCGCTTCCTACAGGGGAGCAATTTCTGTTTACATATGTGATGCCTGCCCCCTGCAGAAATGCTGGCGGCCCTGTGGCCTGGCTGGGTTATCAGGAGAATGTCACAAGGTAGGGCTCCCACCTTCTGCCAAGGGAACAGATTTGCTGCCTGTTCTGAAGACAAATCCTTTACCAGAGGTAAGCCCAGGCATAGGTTCTTGAAGGGAAAAGAAAGGGGACTTAAATCAGAGTGCAAGAAGCAGGGTCTGGGTAATTACAACAAAACAACCTGATTACAAGCTTTGGAGTGGCATGGCAATGTGGAGGCTCAACATTCTCTTTAATCTGTGCCCTTGAAGGAAACAAGCGAATGAAATCATGTTCTGGTAAAAGCAGAAATAGAGGAATTGGTAATAAAATATCACTGGCACACTTAACCCACAAAACAAACTAGGCATTTAGGAGTGAAATAGGTTTGCTGGTGGAGAATCAGGAAAAACACAGTGCAAAACAGAGAATGAGGCTCCCTTTCGGAAGTATTCTTGTCCCATGCTTTGAGAAGGTGGCCAGAGCTTTTTATGTCTCCTCTCAGAACTCAGATGAGTCCTAGGAGGAAAGGGGTGGGGCTGCCAGGGGTCTTATCACATAGCCAGGGAATCCCTGGGCCCCTGGGCTCTCCAGCAAACACACAGCCTGAGGCTCCAGTGAGGCTCCAGGCAATTTTCGCTCCAGAGCTACATCTATGCCACTTCCTCCCAGATGCCACCTCCCATGATGCCCTGACCAGAAGGGAGCCCCTAAGGCACGGTTGGACTGTCTTTTGTGTTCCTTTGAGTATGTTGGTCTTCCCTCTTCACCACTCCATCCCCCACCTCCACCACGCAGATGTATCTGTGACTTGGAATAACCGACCTTGGAATAAGACAAATGAAGCTTTAGTCAACCAAGGGCCTGAACAGAGAAGGTGGCTTATCCATCTGTTTTCTGGTACTCAGGAAGGAACTAGGCTAAGCCTCACTACAAGAGGAAGACATGGGGAGAAGGAGCTGGAACACTAGGGCGGGAAATCAGGATATAAAGTCCCACCAGAGAGTGTGTGTTTTTATCAATATCTCCAAAAGAATGGGCAAATTAATCTACAAAATGCGCCTCTTACCTTCAATCTGAGAGGTTGTACTTCTTGCTTTGACCATCCATCCCACTGTGTGAGCTGCAAGATACTTTACGAGGCATCGGTTGCACTGTTGGACACAGAAGAAATGTGACCCACCTCTGCTTCTCTGGCCTCTACCCAGAGCACGTTTTCCAGACCCCGCATGCACATTTTCAAGATATGGCGACATCAGAAAGCCTGAGGCAAACTCTTCACTGTGCATGCAGAGTTCCAAATGGTCCTGGCTTAGTTCTGGGTCAGGACATTTTCCCTTTAAATGAACTTCTTTCTCTCCTACAAATTCCCACACCAGAAGGCATTTCCGGTAGTGTTTCTGCCTGCTGTGTACCTCAGAGTAAAAGAGTCAGGTCACTGAATGGACAAGAGCATGCGTCGTCCATATAGCGCCCAAACACAGGGCGTGGTCAGTTTTGCCAGTTAAACTTAACACCCTTGGTCTGGATAATAAATAAAATTTTAAAATATTTGGGTAAATCCTAAGACTAGAATACTAAAACAAACAGACAAACAAAAAGCTTATTTAAGAAATGAACATGATAATAAAGATAGGTATTTAAATTAAAAAAAATACTATCTTGACAATCTAGGTTGTAAATTGAACCAGGCATCTATACTTGAAATGCAGTTGCCTCTGAGTGGTATGTTTTACAACCAAACATTTATTCTTGTCATTCAAGCCCGTCCGCAAGACAGATAGACACATGGTGTTCTGGAAAGCATAGAAATTCCAGAAGCTTTGAATATGGCTGACCTGGATACTAATCCAAAATTTGATGATTACTAATCATGTTGTCCTGGACAAAATCCTTGAAGATATTTTAGTTTTCACAACTATGAAACAAGGATAGTAATGTCCACATGAAGGTATAAATGTTAGATAAACAGTTGCTCTCATGATGATAATAATGATATTATCACTATCATCATTAACTATAAGACAATCTTTCAAATAAGAGAAAAGAAAGGTCACAATGAAGATTTTAAGGACATGCCAGAGAAGATAGAATCCCTTCTCTGAGTTTGGACTTGCCCCAGGTCATTCAGATCTCTTGGAAATAAATCTCAGGATTGGAGAAAAGTGCACCTCATAAAGAATGTTAAGACATAGAACTATGATTTCAAAATTCACACAAATTCGACCCAAAAAATGCAAAAGACATAGAAAATACAGAGGATCCCCCTTAGTCAGTGCTGCCAAAAATGCTATTATGTATTCACCCAACTGGAGTTTCTTCTAACAAACTGCCACCGAGCATATGGCTACCTTGGGCATTTTTTCATTATCCCAGAGTGTGTCTGCTGTCCCATGTCGGTAAACTCCATCTGTATCCCTGTCAATGGAAGAAATTTCCATCAGGAAATATCAGCAGGAATCAGGGGAAAGACCTTCCAATTTACTGAGATCGAAGGAAGTAACTGCAGGGTTCCCCCTCTCCCGCCTCTCTTTTTCCCCTACTCCAGCCAAAAATGTCTTGTTTTCTTTCCCAGAGATTATCCCACCCCCGTCCACTGCATGCTCAGGGGCGGCCTCTGGACAGTCCTCGGGCACGTGGTGCTGCACATGATGGACAAGCCTGGATCCTGGGTCACCAGGCCCTTCAACTCCCCACTTGTCAAGCGAGAAATTTACTGGTGAAAATGAACCTCCGGCTCCTCTTGGATCTTGCCCCAGGGGAAACAAGGAGAAACAGCTCTGGGTGTTTGTTGTTGCTGCTGTGATCCTTTGAATCTCTTCATTCTTGCACATAATCCATCAGGGACAAAATTGCAGGTGGGTTTTAACATCAAAGGTGGTGGTGCCTATGCCTCTGTGGGTGGGGTAGGCACACTTGCTGGGAGTGGGCGAGGCACGTGGAGGGAGGGGGCAGCCTGCACCAATTGTCTGATGTGAGGACAAGAGCATTAGAAAGTGCCATCCTTGCGCCTTCTATGTGCTCACAGTCTGACTTTTGATATTTCAGTTGTGTATTGAACAGTAGGACCCTGGCTTTCACATTGCTTCCTCTAATGTTTTTTACCTACAGACTTAAATAGCCGTCATGTCAACACAGTAGCTTCAGGTTATATACTGGGTATGTGCTGCTTTTAGAAAACAGACTCAGGATGCAGAACTGCTTTCCTCCCTCGGCCCCCTCGCTCCCCGTACACTGAAAGGGAGGAGTGGAGGCAGGGACAGAATGGATTGTATATTGACTTTCTTGGAGATGATTTCTCTGTATACACATATGTCAGTTTATATGATGCATTTTTCCGCATTTATTTACATGTAGATTTAAATGAAGGCTTTACTAAGACCTCAATTAACTATGTCAGCATTACAGCTCTCCATCTACTTGCAGGAAAAATGCTGTGAAAAAACTCTCACCATTTTAACAATACCATTAATAACGCAGGCCTCACCTGGGTGGTATTTGCGAAGAAAGTCTCATTGATTAAAGAGCCACTGACCAATTATCTCTGGACTTCATAGAACCCGTATGTAAGTAAAAAACTCTTCACAATTCTCCCTGTGTCAGATACAATGGAAAAATACTTGGAGTTGAATTTTGCAAGTTTATCTATTGGGAACATATGGTGCCCCGTCAATGACAGTGTTCATTGAAGTGTGCACATCCAAATGACATCACAGGTCTAAGTTCCTGCCATGGACACTAGCCCATGAATTGGGGTGGAGGGCCCAGAAAACATCAAGCTAGATCAAACTGAAGACACAGTTCTCTGATCTCAGCCTTCATTAACTTCATTCTCACTTTCGTTTGGACATCAAGAGCCACAAACTGGAATATTGACTCACCATTGTTCTCATCCAAAGCATATCTTATTTTTCTCCTCCAGCCCGTATATCACTTTAGCAAAGTAATATGAAACTGTTACCAAAGTCTGGCCTATTCATCACCTAGCTCCTAGCTACCAATCTGCATTGTCTATAAAAATAATAGATAAAAATGCATTTCATTTTTATTTGTTTAAATCTTCTCCCCTACCCCATGTAAGGTAACCTTTTCCATTTTGGAAAAACTTCCTCTGAACAACCTTAATACCCTCTGCCTGCAGCTTTTGATATGCAAATCCCCTTCTAGCTTATGTTACAATCACTAATATTCATGGCTTATTTTTGTGGATAGAATATACCATTTCTCAAGGATAAAATCCATAAGTATTCCTTCTCTTTATTTCCACAGCACCTAAATTTATTTAATATCTAGAAGGCACCTAAAAATGTTGATTGAATAATGAATGAACAGATAACCTTTAATTAGACTAAAGACATGCAAAGCATTATTTATAATATAGAAAAATTAGTGCTCCATTCATGCAGGTGGGTATGAGGTGAAGGTATGACAGACAGAAGTTGACCTGGGCATGTGTGGAAAAACAAATGTAAGGAGCCTGACCAGGTGGTGGCGCAGTGGGGAGAGCACTGGACTAAGATGCTGAGGACCCAGGTTCAAAAGCCCGAGGTCATTGGCTTGAGCACGAGCTCACCAGCTTGAGCTCAGTGGCTGGCTTGACCAGGGGATCATAGATAGGATTCCATGGTCATTGGCTTGAGCCCAAAGATCACTGGCTTGAAGCCCAAGGTCTCTAGCTTGAGCCCTGGGTTGCTGGTTTGAGCAAGGGGTCACTCACTCTGTTCTAGCAACCCAGTCTAGGCACATATGAGAAAGAAATCAATGAATAACTAAGGTGCTGCAATGAAGAATTGACGCTTCTCATCTCTCTCCCTTCCTGTCTGTCTGTCCCTATCTGTCCCTTTCTCTGTCTCTGTCTCTCTCTCTCTCTCTCTGTCAAAAAAAGAAGAAAAGAAAAAGAAAGAAAAACAAATATAAGAAGCTCAAAAAGAACAAGGTGCAAAATCCCAAGCTCTGTTCTATCTGCAGCTTCCCCTTCTCCTGAAATTACTTCTTGCCACAATGATATAAGACTTGCACTGCTCAATGGAATACACAATTCATCTTTAGGAGCCCATCGTCACAGGAAGAAGGAAAGAGGACAAAAAAAATTTCTAAGCACATTTCACCATTGGTTTTGATCCCCAGCCAAGGCCTTCCACCTGCAGAAATCCAACTCTCACATTTCTGCTGCTCCAGCCGATAACAAAGATAATTGTTTCATCCACTTTGTCAAAGCTGAAATGAAAAGAGGGCAAAGCAAAATGATGCCGTCATAAATCACAGGGCCAAGACAGTGAAAGAGGGACAAGATAGCGACTTCATTAAGGGTTATGTATTGTGCCATTAAGTTGGCGGGGGGTCACCTTTCGTGTCACACCCGGCCACTGTGATGCATTGCCAGATCTTCTTTCCAATAAAATTAAACGGAGATGTAAAACTGATTAGGGCCATGTTTGCTTCAGCCCGTGGCAAAGGGAATGGTACAAGGAATAATTGATATAAGATTGCAACTGACGCATAATGGCAGCAATTTCTCTTTCTGGTCATTTCATTGCTGACCTTGCCCATTAAAATAAGCCCAGCTGTCTCAGAGAAAGAGACACTTTATTTCTCATCACCCTACAACCCCGTGGCAGCCCCCGTCCCCCTGACCACTGACCCTGACCAAAACAACATAACTAGAAGCACTACCAGCTAAAGTTTTGGGAGAGTAGATGGTTCACGTGAATATGTGGACCCTTGATGCCACCATGATCATTTATCTGAATTCCTTGACTCTCCAACGGGCTGCAGACAATTCTGTACTTCACCAGCTTTTAGATACTGCCATGCTGAAAATCAGGTTGTTGATCTGCTTGTGTATTCTCAGCCTATGCTGAGGTATGGAAGCTGCTATTAGCATAAGAGGCACAGACTTTATCCTCACAATCCCAAATTAAGTTTTAGCAAATGCTTTATTAACTCAACAACCCAGGCCACCTCCAAGCAGCTAAACTCTACCCATTCTTCAGTCAACAAATATTTATTAGGAGTCGCTTAAGCATTAGGCACTGTGCTAACTAACCATTGAGGCTAGGGTGGTGAGCAGGCAGTCACGCCCTTGGGGCTTACAGTCAAGGGGTACATTTCATTAGAATAACATCAGTAGCTCCCATTGGTTGAATGTTTAGTATCAATCAAGAATTGTTCTATGTAATCTATATAAATTCATTTATTTAATCTGCAGCAAGAGAATGATTTTTACTCTTCTCTCCATTTTACATATGAGAAAACGGGAAAAACTGAGGCCAAGTGCCTCGCCTGGGGCATACGTGAAATAATAGTAGAACTAGGATTGCAGATTCTATGAGCTGATGCCAGGAACTAAATCTGAAGGAAAATATTTTATTAGTAATTTTTTTTTATTTTTCTATTCTCTCTCCACCCCCACCAAGTTGCTGATATATGTTATTTAGCCCTTGAGAATAAAGAGTATGTCTTTATCAAATGGAATTCTATGCTAGGTTTCTGATTTGCTACAGTTTAGGACTGCCAACCAAAAAATGCCATTAAGCATCCTAGTTAAGCATTTTGGATCACATGATCCTATAGAGGTTTCTGTCTTTTCATTTTACTTGATGTCTGAAGTTGGTTTTTTACGGTCTATATAGGTAAATGAACAATGCTTATCTATCCATCTCTCAAACTTTATATCCCAACCTCCTGTCAATATCAAGATCATGACAAGTAGTGAAAAAACACTGACAAATGAGACATCAGGATACAGCTTAATGGAGGGCTGTGATAGTCCCCGTGCTATGGGCTCGGGCTCTGTGTTCTCCTCCTAACAGAAGGGGAGTAGACAACATGAGTCTCTGATTCTATTGCCTTTTACTCTGTAAATCACAGCAGTGAAACACATATGTCACTATGGCTCCATTTTCATATTCACTAATGCAATACATATAAGCTCATTGTCATAACGACCATCCAGAGCAGTGATGGGTGATATATTATTCTTTCAAACTTATTTACCAGAATTTTGCAACTTTTATCTGTCTGCTTTTCTGTGTCTGTCTGTCTGTCCATCTGTCTTTGTCCCACTACTTCCTTGGCTCTGACGGAGTCCAGGGACTATAGAAGCTCTGAGTGAAAAGACTGTGAAAGATAAATAACAGATCCTCTGCCCAAAAAAAGTGATTAGATCAGAAGTAAACTAAGTTAAAGCAGACCCTCCACCTACCACATCTAGACATGATCCTGCACCTCAGGAAAGAAAAAAAGGCTTTGAATAAATGGGGACAGAGACCGTGTACATTTCCCACTTGATGACTCATGAAGTATGGAATGAGAGGCCCCCACCATCTATCCATAAACAGAGGATGAAAAACAAACACTGAGCAAACATCTACCTGTCCTCACTGCCCACTCCCTCCATCCAGACCCCAGCCAGGCTCCTGATCTAGACAGCCCAATTGGATCTGCTCTGCGAAGGTCCTACTGAGGAGAGCAAGCCACCTCGGCTGCAGGAATGGGACATCACTGGATCTAATATTGCCCATGGTTCCAGGCTATAGCCACACGGTGACATAATGAGAGGAAAACCTCTTGGCCTCAACACTGTTAGTAAATGATTTTTTCATGTATACAGCCCATATAGCTTGCACGGTATTTCACAGTTGTTAATGCCATGTAATCCCTACACCATGTTTGTGAGGAGATGGTATTGTCCTCATTTTCCAGACAGAGTCACACAGGCTCAGCCATTCACTGCTTAGGCCGTAGAGTTGGCCTGCAGGGATGGAGGATCTGATTTCAGAGAAGAGTCCCCATTACTCCTTGGGGAGACAAGGCAAATTGGACTCAAAGTAGTTTGCATAGTAGACTCACATCACACCAGCCTCCCAGACCTGCTCAGAATTGCTTCCTTCTAAGTGGCCAGGGAAGCAGGAAGGAGCTTCCGCCTTTTTCCTTTGTTCCCTCCCCACCTTTAATGTCCTCAGAAAACTGGGACTTCTCTTTCTGTCTCTCCGTCCAGGCTGGCAGTGCCCGCCTTGACCTGGAATGCTGAGGCAGCCCAGAAGAATAGCTCCATGACCAGGAACTGCTGAGGGACAGTGGCTGTGCTGTCCTTTAGAAGATATAGGATTGGTACGAGACATTCATTATTAATATCCTCATTAGGGAAATAGTATTCTCACCTCGAATCTGCCCTTGAGGAAAACAGACCAGGATTGGGCTCACTGTCTCATTCTTCCTGGAGTAGTGATGCTCAAAAGGGCGGCCTGGCCTCTTCACCATGACATTCCCCTTCATTCTACTCTAATCCAGTTTTTTTATGTGAACAAAGGGTGGCCTCATTAAAAAAAAAAATTGGAGAATTCCTAAGAGCAAAACAGATGGGAACCTCGTGGGCAAGCCGTGCTTTAAAGGAAAACAAACTTTTAACATTTGGTCAACAAATACAAGCTTCAATTCTTAGCAGTGGACGAGACCGATAGGAACATAAAAGCTTAACAACATGCTTTTTGGCCTTCAAGAGTCCTACTCAGTGTCCCTCGTCAATCCCTGTGTGTGTGTATGTGGGGGGGGGGGCGGTAATTGCACCTTAAGCGTGAGCAGACACTGACGCCATGTTTACTGTGACAGCTGGAACCAGAAAGAATGCAGAACAAACTGGAACCTTTACAAGACCCTTCTCACTAATATGTCCTGAGCCAAGACGGCATCAGATCCCGGGAAACTGCTCTACAGTGCCTGGTCCTACGCCCTTTTTCAATATGGTTAAAACGATTATGGTCCAGTAGGCTGAAGGTCTGTACCTGAATCCAGGTGCTATGTTTCCAGCTCTGTGCTGTCCATAGGTCTTCCCCTCTCTAATCCTGTTTCCCCTCAGGACTTGACCTACATCACAGATTCCAGATTATGTCTGCATTGTCTAAGATGCTGTTGAGGCAATTCAACATCCACCGTGGGGTTGTGAGGAGTCTGAGTGGTAGGCTTCGAACCTCCCAGGCATGCCCACCCACCTCGATCCAGATTGAGCAGTCCTACTCACCTCTGATCCATCCTACTGGGTAAGCTATAGATTATATTTAGAGAAAGATCTCCCAGATAAAACAGAAACAACTTTTGAAAACCACTGAGGATGTTATCTGAAGTATTTCCCGGTATTTTGTGACATGTGATTATTTTCTGTGATTTAAGGTCAACTCATGCAGGTTTCATGCTCACTTTAATTCCCAACAAGAGTCTCCCGAGATGAACTTTCCCAGCCTTCTTCCTGGGACTGTAGTTCAAGTAAAATAGCATAGCCAAGCCTTTGCTCTCTCAGACCCACAGAACTAACCACTATGTACCCACTCAGCAAATGTTTACTAAGTAACTGCTATGCACTGGGCAGCGTGCCAGCTCCTGACTTAGCTTCTTCCAAAGAATTTGGTTTTGTGGAAACTTGCCACTGCCCGGCGCTTACCAGCATGGACTTTAGGTCAGACTGACCTCCAGCCCTGGTTCATTATCTACGTAACCACAGGAGGTGGCTTACTCTTTCTGAGCTTTAGTGTCCTTGTCTGTAAAAATATGCCATGAAGATCAAAGGAGAGTAAAGCACAGGCATAGTCAGTGTGAGAACACTTAACAACATAGTAAGTGCTCAAAACAAAATGTCAGTGGTTATTATTTTCGCTGGGTTCAGTTGCTCATTGTCTCTCCTCTGACAATCTCAGCTCTCTAGGAGCGGGCCTCTCTGCCTCCGGTATCGTCCCTCCACCTCACCCTCCCCTAGAACCAGGGGGATCTGGCTGCAGCCTCTGGGTTCTTATTCATGCTTTCAGGCAAAATCCAAATGCCATCCGCCTTGTGAAGCCTTTCTTAATTCTCAGAAGCAAAATTAAGCTTCTTTATGCCCAGTGCATACTTATATTTTCTGTTACAGCATTTAATGCACTGTATTCATTCAATTATTCAACAAATATTTGTTGAGGGGTGACAGAATGCCACCTTTGTTTTAGGGTCCTGTGGGATACATCAGTGACTCACAGTCAGTTGCTGATTTGTGAATCATTCTTTATTTCCTCAACCCCCATCCAATGGGTTTGGGGGAGCAGGATCCCTATTGCATTCATTAGCCGAGCCAAGTGGTTCATCCAGGATACTTAACAAGAGTTTTCCCAAAGAATGGGTAATAAGCAGGTGAATCACTAGCTGTGCTGTGGTCATTAAATGGTTAAGAACAGATAGATGTACAAGAGCCTTCATCAAATTGTGGGTTGGGAAGCCACAAGGAGGCTGGAACAACCTTGGGTTGACTCTTATAACCTGTCCATTGTATCATCCTAGCCCTCGGTTCCATTACAACTCTCCATTACCCATATCTACCACTAGGACCTAAGGCAAATAGAGGAAGGCAGAGAAGAGAAAAAAGGACACAGTTGTATTGTAGAAGTTAATACAATTTTTACACTTGAAAATTCACTGAACTGCTAAAAGCCTATGGAGACCTATGGAAGCCCTAAGAAATCGTCATGGACCACTCCAGGGCCTCACACTCATTCAGTCTTCTTACCTCAGTCCCATGGAGAAGCCCCTGGGAGAGGTTACAGCTCCAGACTTCTCCAAGAGAGTATTCATCAGGATTTATGTTTCTGCTCAAGCCCCCTCTCACCTTGTAGCATTTGGAAAAGACGTCATAGGAGCCAGCCCAGGCCACAGGGGAGTAACAGCACAATTGGGGAATGAACAAAGAGCGCACTGACAGGCGATCAGCCCTCCCCGGGAGGACTTATGCCCTCACATGCCTTTGCCATTTAAGGCAGAGCCATGGAACAAAAGAAAAGGGAATGTATTAAGTGGCTGAAATGTTAAAATCACAGAATCACATCATGAGCTTGTGGCATTGTCAGGAAGCTAGTGGTTAAAGGCAGAGAAGTAGGTGTAGTGGCCATCTGAATCAGGTCACAGGTCAAAGGCCAGCTTTTTCAGAGGGCTGCCGGCAACAGGGAGGGGAGTGTGTGTGTGTGTGTGTGTGTGTGTGTGTGCGCGCGCGCCTGTGTGCGTGTGCAACATTTGTGCAAGTTAGGGAGCGTTGTTGCAGATTTGTTATATTTTCAGGGTCCTTATCTGGCTGAATAACAAGTGGCAGCAAATTAGGGAGAGCCAGGAAAGGGAAGAGGAATTGATGCAATATTACCAAGGGCAGCTTGAAGAAAAGCAAACCCAGAACCACCAGAGCAGCTCAGCTTGGCCCACAGAGAGGTTTTACAGAAAGGAAGCCATCCAGAGTGACATTCAAGAGCCCTTGTGACTGGGAGGAGTAATGGGCACAAAGAGCTCGGTGCACATTGTTTCCGAAGGTCAACACTGCTCAACAGAAGATTCTTGTCAAACCTTTCAAGTCAAGAATTATGGCTATACTTTCAACTAGTATAGTGCCTAGTGCAGACCAGAGCTCCATATGGACTGGCTGAATGAATGAATGAGACATTTCAGTAAAAAAAGAAAAAGGAAGGAAGGAAGGAAGGAAGGAAGGAAGGAAGGAAGGAAGTAAAGAAAGAAGGAAGGAAAAGAAAGAAAAAAATAAAAAAGCATGAGGACTGAATAGGAAATGGAGAAAGAGGAAGAGGGAGACCCAGAGGAGCCAAAACCACTGAGTCTGCTTAAGTCAAAGAAATGGTCACCTATTGTACTTTAATGGCAAACAAGCCAAAAATAAATGGCATGTTATAATTACTTGTTCATTTGCAAAGCCCTGGGAAAGCAATTGGGACGTAAGACAAAGGCCTTTCTCAGGGAGCATGTGATCCCTGAGAAACCGAGGGACAATTTATACACAAATTGTCATGAACAAAAACAACAGTGGCCACAAAGGCAGCACAAATAAAGTCCTGATAATGGGAACCTAATCAGGAATAGCTCAGGACAGAATGTGAGGGTCAACAGGAAAATGGCCCCCAAATGGGTAGTTGTTCTTATTTCAAACTCTGGCAGCCGGGCAAGTTGGCCCACTAGAGCCCAGCCATCCAATGGCCAGCAAGACAGAGGCTTTCTCTTTGAAGGCAGCGAGAGAGCTGGCCTGCCGGCTTTGCTGTTTGCTTCTTCCGTCTCCTCCCCTTGCCCGCCCGCCCTGATAGTGGAGGGATTTTTCTTAATGTCTTTATATAGATGAGTTAATGTAAAGGCTTTCCAACATAAGCATGTTTTTCTGTCCCTTCTCTCTGACCTTGGCATTTTCTCTCTCCATCCCAGGCTCGGCGCTGTCCTGTGGCCAGGTTTGCCTCTCATTTGTCAATGTTATTATTGAATTTTCAAATGCCAGTAGTACACATAAATCAATGGCTTTCTTCTCCCTACTGGCGTATCCCTGCCACATGTGGTCATTCATTTTTTTAATAAGTCCCCCTCTCCTTTCACCCATTTATAAAAATGCATCTTGTTCCCCCACCACCGTCCATCACTCGGTGAGCCCGGCTATTCGTTGCTCCTGAGTGCTTATTCATCAACGTTTTCAAAAGCAAAATCACTCTTCGCCTCCTGCTCTTATTGTGCCATCAATCTTGACCAGGAGATCAATAAACTTCGCTTTTGCAATTTTTCCACCCCCTCCTGAGCTTACTCTCTCCAAAGTGCAGTCTTTTTATTTACATTTTTAACTGATCATCAGCCGAGGGGGGGACGGTGGTGTCAGGGAGGCGAAGGGCTTTCATTTGCTCCCGAGGCAGCAATAACCATCCATGCATCGGTCATTTAACATGGTAACCCAGTGAAATTGATACTCGACTCTTCCCTGCCCGGCTCCACCCGTGTAAATCATAACCTGAGGAAACAAAAGCCCTGCCTGAGCCGTGTTTCTTGCAGATGGGCAGGGAGGCAAGGGAACAGGAGTGATTCACCCACCCAAACCCCATTGGAGGAGAGGCACACTGCTTACAGGCATTTTTTCACATTGGTTTATATGTGTTGGGGCGGGGGGGGGGGGGGAATTTAAGTGGAAGGGTCTAAAGGGGTGAGGAAAACACAAAAGGCTAAAATTAAAGGGGGCAGATGTCTAAAACTAGGCTGGCCAAAGGGCCTTGACTTCACTGGGTGTCAATCTTTTCCAGGCCTATAGACACACCACCTTTACAGGACCCTTATCGACGCTGTTCACATAGGCAGAAATGCCACATAAGGCTCAAATGGTGAGGTTGCCTGGAGGCCAGCGAGCAGCATAGGGATTCAGGGAATTTTTCAGCCTATTCTAAAAGGACTTCCTCAGGGATTTAGTCAAACACAGGTAAGATAGTAACAATTAGGCCAACATTCAGTGAAGATTCAAGCACATTTTCCATCTTGCTTTGGTTTTTCCATTACTACCTAAGCTATCAAACTACTTTCAGGCTTCCCGGCAGTGAGGCTGGGTAACCCCATGAGGAAGCTTGCAAAGCAACTACCTAGCGCAGGAACCTGTCAAGTATGCCAGCACCACCACCCCCTCCCATTTTTCAGCCTAATGAAGAACAGCATGAGCTAAGGAAAAGTGGGGGGAAATAACATCTACTTTTCTTCTTAATTTATTGATTATTTAGAAATTACATTTAATAGGGTGACATTGATCAATAAGAGTACATAAGTTTCATTCAGGTGAACATCTCTATAAGCATTTGAACTGTTGATTTCATTGTGTGCCCACCATTCAAAGTTGAATCATTTTCTGTCACCATATATTTGTTCCTCTTAACTCCCAACTCCCCACCCCGCACCCCCTGGTAACCACTTCAGTTTTAGCTATAGCCAGGAATCTCTGTTTTATATCCCACCCATGTGTGAAATCAGAGAGTTCTTGGCTTTTTCTGATTTACTTAGTTCACTTAGTATAATGTTCTCAAGGTCCATCCATGTTGTCGTAAATGGCAATATATCATTTCTTATGGCTGAGTAGTATTCCATTGTATATATGTACCCCATCTTCTTTATCTAATCCCTTATCAAAGGGCACTTTGGCTGTTTCCATGTCTTGGCCACCATGAATAATGCTGTGATGAACACGGGAGTGCATATGTCTTTATGTACCAATGTGTTATAGTTTTCTTGGGTAGAATGTCCACTTTTCATACCAGTTCTGTTTTAGCTGCTTTCCATATACTATCATGTGAATCCTAAAAACAGCTTGCCAGGAAAGTTTTGTGTCTATATTTCATGGATAGGTGGCTACCCAGAGATTTAGTTATTTGGCCAGGCTGTAAAATTTGAATTCAGATCTCTCAGACTCCAAACCCAGACCTTTACAATACCAATAATAACCTGAGTCCTCGGGAGTCATCCGACATGGATCGGGGGAACCCCAAAGAGGTTCTTTGGGGATTGCCTGCATCTAGTCATAGAATTGGTGACAAAGAAAGTGCAGGGTCCAAGAGAAGAGCCTCCCTGGTGGCCTGTGGCCCCGATCCTGCTGATGGAGGCACTGTGTTAGCTAACAGATGTTGAACCCCAGGTTGGGGAGGTGTGGCCTTTGTGCTTGGGGGATTCCCTTCCTTTTCTGAGTGTAAGTTTCAAAACTAAGGAGTCAGACTCAATAAGATCATCTCTAAGAGAAAATTTCTGTAATCCTCTCAGTGTTTTTATTGAAATGTTCAGCGTAGGCCACGGTGTGGTACCTTCAGAACTAAAGTCTTAACAGCCTTCAACTAACTCTGTGGGGGCCCATGGAGGTGGAAATCGAGCACTGGAGGTGGGCACTGGGCACATGTGTGCTGACTTCTGTCTTTAATCTTCTCAGCTATGCTAGGGGAGCTCATAACAGTAGATCAAGACACAGATTTGGGGACTTTAAGTTTTGGATTCAGAGTTTTGAAGTTCACAGAGAACTCAAATTGTAAAATAATAATATGAAACAAAATCTTTGGCATTTAACATAATATTGTCTTTTTTTGCAAAATCCAAGCATTAAAAAAATTATCATCAAGCATCATCCTTATATAAGAAAGAAAAGGCATTTTAATTCTCCAAAGTTTAAAAAGGATGTTCTTCACTGTGAGCAGGCTCCAATCCACATACTACTCTTTGGAACCAGGGGAACCGCCTGTCCGTGTATGCACAGTGCACAGCTTAATAAGTGACCTGTGTAAGTTGTCTTCGTGTTCAGTAAGCAAATCTCACTCTCCTGAAATCCTGGGACCACGTCTTACCATGGGTGTTCTGTCATCAAGTAGCATTCATCTTGTTATTTTGTTTGTGCCTACCTGAGATTTGAGGGTGGGCTCAACTGACATAGCTGGTGAATGGGCTGACGTGGAAGGGATATGTTTGGGTGGGGCATGTCAGTAAAACCTGGCAGCCAGATCCAGAGCGCTGGACACACCCCTGGGCAGCTTGCTCAGCCATGTCCTGATCCCACTGGAGTCCACAGCTGCAGCAGGTGCAGACACAGCTGTGGGGGAACCAGGGACCTTGGAGAAAAGAGACATTCTGACCAGGCAGTTCTAGAAACACAGCTGCCTGTCCCTTGCTTGTGAGAGTGACATAACAATAAACAAGGCTTTCCATCGATTAATGTAAGCTCCAAAATGGCTGACCCTAGCAAACACAGTGGAAGATGCTGGCTCATCAGCGCTGTGCTGTTGTTCTAAGTTAAGCCCAGAAAAGGCACTCTCCAAATACCCAACTTTGCCTGAATGCCAGCCAAGCCGTCAGTCTTAGAGCTGCTCCAGTCCTGGGCACCCGGCTTATGTAACGTCAACTGTTTTGCTAATAGGCCAGAAATAAACAATGAGTGACTGGTCATTTTTAAAAGCCAGCTCCCCTGCAAGGGGAACAGAGAGGAAGCCAAGGGGCTGAGGGAGGAAGTGCCTGCCAAGATAATAAATACAAACCAAAATCTCCAACATTTTGTGGTTTGACACTTAATTGATTAACTAATTTGAGGCAACAAGATTTAGTGTTCCTGCAGATTAGTGTCGAAGGGGTAATTATAACGAAAGCTTCCATCTCCGAAGAGCGTGGCAGCTGCAGCCCCGCACGGGCCAACCCCGCATTAAAGCCCACATATTACAGCCGGCAGATACAAAAGGTTTTTTGGAACACGTCCCTTTCCGGCTCTGCGTGCTGGGATTGCTCTGGAAAGGTCATTTGGTACCTTATCAGCATAGACAAAATCCCCTGCCTGTAATGTATGTGTTTATTCTCAAATTAAATATATTAATGTATTATTTGTTCTTAAAATGTCACGGAATAGATAGCAAGCTTAGCCCTCCTGGCAAACCTTTGAAGCTTAAAGAGTAATGTAATAATAGTACATTAATCCATAGGCTGTTCAGTGCTCTCCCGGTGGAGGCCCCAGACTCCGGTACCTGCTCCGATCGCTGGATTTGCTGCCCGCGATTGCAGGAGACCATGTCTCTAACAATGGGAGGCTTAACGGAGGGCGCTCTGCTGAAGCTAAGGAAAGGTACGGCCCCCTCCATTGTTGAAGTGGAATAATCCTGCTATGGACGTGAAAACAGGCAATGGCCTCTATGCCCCAGGTTTAAAAAGAATTTCAGGGAAATTGGAGCCTAAAAGCAGTACAACTCTATTTTTCCGCCACTCTCTTCTGGCCATGTTTTCCTAGGAAACAGCGTTTCCGGGCATGTCTGAATGGGCAGTGTGGTTCTAGCGTTCTAGCCTGGGGTCTGGAGACCACCCCAGGAGAGTCCGGGAGTCGCTGACATAAGCATAGAGCTTAAGCGGGGCCTGGGGTCGGTGGATGCTGCCTACTGCTCAGAGTCGGGAGGTGTGGGTGAAAGGAGGTAGAAGAGAAGGCCTTTGACCCTCACATCTGCTCCAGCAAAAAAAGAACAAATTCTGCTTTCGTGTTATTGAAGTAATTTTACTTCCTTCCTCGGCCCACTCTGCTCCTCTTAGTTCTGGCTTTTGAGGCCCCAGTTCTGTTGGACTGTGGACTGGATTCTAGTTGCATCCCGGCTCCTGCCTAACCTAACCTGGTATCTGTCTTCATGTGTCCACCTCCAGCCCTGACCTCGAGCCCCCTGCCTGTGTTTTGTGAGTGCTCAGGCTGAACACTGGTCTGCTCCCTTCCTCCTGCAGTCTGTCTGCCTTCTCTACACCACGTAGTTGAGTGTCAATGATGGGGCTCCCTGGAGACTGACTCTGAGAAATGTGTGTATTTATCATGGGGGGGGGGATCTCTGGAGACACCCCTATAAGGAAGCCAGAAAGGATTGGACTGAGGGGAAAACTTGACATATATATATATATATATATATATATATATATATATATATATATATATATATATATATATATATATATATATAAAGAAAGAGAGGTGAGAAGTAGAAAGCATCAACTCATAGTAGTTGCTTCCCATAATTCCTTAACCAGGCAGGCCCATGGTTTTGAACCAGCAACCTCCACAGTGCAGGTCGATGCTTTATCCACTGCACCACCATAGGTCAGACAACAGAGGGAAAAACTGATCCACAGTTGGAGCTTCAGTCAGTCCCGGATCTTTGGATATTGGATGGTTCTTGAGAGTTGTCCTAAACTGAGGCAAAGGGGCCAGGCCATTATATTCCTCCACAAGTCAGTGATTGGACATTCCCCTGGGAAGCCATAACCTTAGAAAAAGGAGTTCCCTGCAGCCCAGGGTCATTCTCTGTGACTGTGCAGCTGTGAGCTATCAGTAGCCAGTGTTCCCAGAAACTGAGGACTAGTAAAAGGGTTCAGCCAGAGAGAACTTTACAGAGAACTACATGTGGCAATCTCCTTGGGGGTCTTTCTGCTCCTCACTGTCTGCCCTTTCCTGAGAAATTAACCAGCTCCCTATCATCACCAGTGGTTCCAGCATTCTGCTGCCCTCTAGAGGCTACTTATTCAACTACCCCAACCAGAAAAGATCCATGTTGGTTTCCATTGACTAATATGTCAAGCAAGTTGGTGACTGCTAAACTATTCTTACAAGGAAGTTGGCACTAGTAAGATGGTGAAATGTCACTGGCACTGAAGAGAGCTTTCTCGCCACATTTTTCTTCTACTCTGTCTTCCATTAGGCCTTCACTTAATTCAGTCTTGAAGGCTTTGAGGTCTTTAAGAGGTTACCGATTAAAATAAAATACCCTTGGGACTGTTGGCAACATCATCCATTATTGAATAACTCTTTAGTAGTACTTGCTAAGAGCAAGGTCTTTCAGGGAATAGAATGTGAGACCTGAGAGTAGGGAGGGACCAAATCTAGACATTCACCACTTCATTATTGCCACGAGCTGCCCCAAGTTGATTAGATAACATTCCTTCCTGTGCAGACTAAGGAGCTGCAGTTCCCCAGGACAGAAAGAGCACAAGGTTTGAGTTACTGGATCTGGTTTCAAGTTCCATCTCTGCCACTTCCCGACTGCATAGTATTGATTGAATCATTTATCTAAGGATCATTTTCTACAACCATAAAATGTGAAACGAGCTACCCAACAAGTTGTTTGCAAGAGATTAAATTAGGTACACATGTCAAAGCATTTCACAAAGCATTGTGTCATTCAGAAGCTAGTGTCTATCAGAGACCAATTTTTAGGCATTTTCTGATGGACCCCACGAGGTTCTGAACCCACTGAATACTGCAGATCCCAACCAGTCACTCCAACTGTTGTCTGGATTCATGTAAGTTCCTCCAGAAAGGAAAGTGACTTTTTGACAGCAGTGACTAAAATACATGATGAACAGGCAGGTGTGAAGAGAACTGAGTAGAAAGATACAAACTGTACAACAAACCCTGCTATACCTTCATATGATCATAAAGTTACTTCCTGATGCAGAGGCGGGAAGAAGTGATCAGTGCAGCATTGCATCAGGCTTCCAGCAAGGCCAGGAAGTATGTCAGCCGGAGCTGGGACTGGTGCAGTCAAAGTCAGGAAGGCCCACTCTCTTTGGCATGTGCTTCTTCACTGGAAGGCAAACTGCATTTGTTTTGTTTTGTTTTAACGCAGAAGACATCTGCACCACAGAACTTAATTGTCAGACTGTTGAAACATATGGAGAGAATGTTTTCCATCAATAATGGATTTCAAACAGGTGAAGTCAATGATGAGGTTAGGTCCTACGGATTGTGTATCTGAAGTGGAGTCTACCAGGATGAACCCGAGTCACATTATAGCTCTCTAACAGAGATGAGCTAGCAAAGAAAGAATGTATCCCTTCCCACACACAATCTTTGAAATAAATTTTGTTAATTTTTTTTTGTATTTTTCTGAAGTTAGAAGCAGGGAAGCAGTCAGACAGACTCCCGTATGAGCCCAACCAGAATCCACCTGGTATGCCAACCATGGGGTGATAATCTACCCATCTGGGGTGTTGCTCTGTTGTGGCCAGAGACACTCTAGCATTTGAGGTGGAGGCCATAGAGCCGTCCTCGGAGCCTGGGCCAAATTTGCTCCAATGGAGCCTTGGCTGTGGGAGGGGAAGAGAGAGAGAGAGAGGAAGGAGAGGGGGAAGGGTGGAGAAGCAGATGGGTGCTTCTCCTGTGTGCCTTGACCGGGAACCGAACTTGGGACTTCTACATGCCAGGCCGATGCTCTACCACTAAGCCAACCGGCCAGACCCAAGGCCTGTTAAAGAATTTTTAAATTAATTCTCAAGCATATGCAGGTATGAGTAAATATGTAGTTTACAATGCATATATGCAATATACAATGTCACATGTATCACATATACTCTGGACACTTAGCTGATGGAAACAAATATTAGGAGCACAGGCAACAATCAGGAGACAAGTAGAAAAATACCTCTGAAAAACTAAAATACATATCACAAAATCAAGCTTGAAATGTGATTGCATGGTGACTTACTCAGTAGATACTAGAATGTTAGAAAGAAAATAAAATTAAAAACAAGAAGAAAAGAAACCTCAAAATGATGCTGTGTGTTTATGAAATAGTTATGGAAAATCAAAAGGCAAGAGAAGCAATTTAGAGTTGGGAGAAATAGCTTCAAGAGATCCTGAAAGAATCATTGTATTGCCACTCAGTAGAACAACTGTCTCATCAATGATTTTAAGACAATATTGAAATCTTTGAATATGTTTAGTGCAAAGTATTTGTTTAGGCAGAAATGAAAGTAGGTAATTTAATTTGAAATTATATTTATTGAGAATGTTTTGTTT
Organism: Rhynchonycteris naso; assembly: GCA_037038555.1. Lineage (NCBI taxonomy): Eukaryota > Metazoa > Chordata > Mammalia > Chiroptera > Emballonuridae > Rhynchonycteris > Rhynchonycteris naso. The sequence continues at coordinate 26,574,933 of CM072998.1, forward strand.
TGTTATTTAGATTTGTGTATTTTAAGAGAAAAACTTCAGTTGTCATGAAATCTACAAGTATGGAATACCTCGTTTCCCAAAGCTAGCTAGGGCGTAGGCAGGTAATAGAAGTGTGTGTGTGTGTGTGTGTGTGTGTGTGTGTGTGTGTTAGAGAGAGAGAAAGAACTAAGTAAAATTACTACATTCACTGAAGAAATGAAGAAATGACTATGGCTAGAACTTAGCACATTTCCGAGAGAAATAAATGAAGGACTAAATGTTGATACTCACCCGCACCATGGTCCACTAGTTCACCACCACGGTTCTCCTTAGAATTTCCAAATGTAAGCAGTCAGAGTATAGCACAGACACAGGAAGTGACATAATTTGTCAAGAGACAAGAAGCCTTTTTTATGTCCCTCACTGACACGGTGAAGTTGGGTTCCTCGGGTTTGCCTTCCTAGCTATCTTCTAGATTTCAGTTTCCTTTTACAGCGCATGAGGAGTTATGTGGGCACACATCAAGTATTTTGAGACAGTGATGAAAGGCACTATTTTAATAGATTATTTCCTTCCCAACCCAGACAGCATGGGGACCCCAGGAGCTTTCATCTTCATAGCAGTCACCAAGCCTGATCGGGGCGAAGGGGTCCGGAGCGGATTTGCCCACGTTTCAGCACCTCACCTCTATTGCAGCGGGTCGCTGCCGAGGCCCGAGCTAAACGCTGTGGAGAAGGGCCAACTGGAAAGCGGGGCTTATTTAAAAAAATAGAGAACAGGGCAGCCCTAGAGGGGAAAGAATGATAATGTTTTCTTTTCCCCTTAGGAGGCCCTTCTGAGCCTCGACTCTGCTTAATAAGAGAGACTTCTGGGCAATCTAAAACGAGGGCGAGTATCCAAGTCACCAGCCAAACCTGGGAAACAGCTGCGCAGAAACAGCCAAGATGGCAGCAGCCCCCGTAGCTGGCTCTGCGCAAGTGACGGCAGGAGGGCGGGTGAGGAGCCCTTCCCGCCATCACCCTTGCTCATGGAACTGTAAAGGTCACGGAGAAAACAGGCCAGGATCCTTTCCTCCTGTGCCTGTAATGGTATTAGCAACGACTCTTTCTTACTCAATCGCACTCCCAAAGGATTTTCAATAAACTTTTTATGTGCCATAACTGTTACATTAAATAAAGCTGAAAGTATTGAGTAAACCGACTGTAAATCACTTTAGATGCCTTGGAATTACATTAAGTGTGAGAATTATGGATCTATTGGTGCTTGCAGAAACAGAGAAACGACAGAGCCAGGGATTTTTATGCTGCCAGCCTTTTGAAGATTTTTTTAATTATTTCTTTATGCTCCACGACAGCCATCTCTTGTAAATGACTTGTTCAGGGCGAAGTCGGGGTAGGGAGGAGACGGAGGAGCCGTTGGGGTGCGGGCGGAGGGGGAAAGGCGGCCTGTAGTGAGGAACGCAGGGACAGCCCTGACCCTTCTCTCCCTTTCAGACTTCATCGCTCCAGGCTTGAACTTTTGTCTTTTTCTTTAATAACCTTTCAGATTGGTACGTTTTTAATTAAATAAAGATGGACATCATCCCAACAGAGTTTTTGCAGGATGCACGGTCATGGACGTGTTCTTTTCCTGGACTTCTAAGACCTTTTCCATTCAAGTCTCACCAGCTGTTATTTTCGTGAAGTTCCAACCCGTGTTTTTATGGCCTGCGTGTTCAACCATCTTCCCAAGGCCTCTGCAGGGTCAGATCTGTGTTATAAAAGGAATTGTCAGACTACTGAAAGTGGAGGAAGTTTGGAGAGTTTGTTGATAAAAACGGAAACCTCTCAGACTGACGTTCCCCAGCACCCCCTTTGATGTCAAAGCAGGTTTGGTTTTGTTTGGAAAAAATGTTAAGGCTGCTCTCCAACTGGCCCGAGTGGTTTCTCTCAATGACCAGTTCCAGCAACAAAATAATAATCAGGGGCCTGTGACAGTAAGGATGATTGCCACAGTCATCCAAATGATATCGGCCACTCAGGGGCCACTTCCTTTCAGGAAGAGCAGAGGCTAAAAGAAGCCGTGTTGCCTCCAGGCCAGAAATGGATGTGGCTGATGAATAATTCACAGAATTTCATAGAAAGGTTAGAGGAGGGGTGATGTGGAGAAAAGAAGTCTGAAGTATGTCCCCAAACTGAACAGTGAGAAGCCTTAGAAACCAGAGGACACCAGAACATGAAGCTACCCTATAACTGATGTATCTCGCCTGGACTGCTAAAAGCCATAGTAACATCTGGTAATCTGTGTTTTAAAAATTAACAGATAAAAATCTCTGTTCCAGCCAGTCAATTGATATGTACTTATGGGGTACCGACCTATTACATGACCTGGGCTTATCTATCTGGGGGGACAAGATGACCCAGGTTAAATGACAGAAAACAGCCTGCCAAGTTGTATCCTTAAGTGAGGACTGGGTAATATAAACCATAATTGCTGTAGGGATTTGAAGAGGGAGGTCAGAGGGAGCTGACGTACTAGTGGATGAGGTGGTGGCAGAGTCTGGGCTGACCCCATGGACCGGACTGCAGCTCACGGGAAGCGCGAGCCGGGGCAGAAGAGAGCAGTGCAGAGTGAATGGCCACACGCAGCAGTGAGATTCGCAGAAGGGAAAGGGTGAAGGGGACCACTGGGTCCAATAAGAGGGAGCGGGGTGTTGTGGGGGGTGCTCTGAACACTAGGCAGATCCCATCTGCCGAGGGTGTGGGGTTTCCTACAGCATAAACAACTAAGAAATAAATGTTGGTGTAAGCGTCTGTGGACAGTCTCAGCCCACTAGCCAGTTACCAGTTACACCAGCTTCAGCCAGAGGTTGCATCTGAGCTAACTGGAGGCTAAGGGTGAAATGGAAAGAGCTCATGTGGGGACAGCTGTGAGACAGAAGGCAGGGCTGGACACAGGGGAGCAAGAAGCATAGCAGAGAGGACACCTCCACCCAGATCCCTGCAGGGGTACTCAGCAGCCCTGACCCCAGTGGGAGGCTGGGCAGTGCCACCCCAGTTGGGTCCTGAAGATTCACATGCCTGGAAACCCTGATCTGGGAACCCCAAGACCTGAGTTTTGACACAGATTGATTATATCACATTGTGCAAATTATATCACCTCTCCTGGCCTCAGGCCCTGATCTAGGGGCTGGATGATCTGGTACGTCATTTCTAAGTCTGGATTCCCCCTGATGGCTATGGCCACTAGCATGGTCCCTTAATAACAGGCCAGAGAGAGGCTAGCAGAGCACTGTTCTTTGGCTGTATGAACGAAGTCCTCATGAGATCCACACTGAATCAAAGAAGGTGCTTCTTCACTGAGGATTCTCCCCCTCTAACCAACTGAGCATTTTTTAAGCTGCTTAATCTCCCAGAGCCTTGATGTCCACTTCTGTAAAATGGCAACGCAGATACTGAGTGGGAATGCCAGAAACCATAAAGGACGGTGACCTCCGGGGAAGCGCCCTCATCCAGTAGTCCAACTTCTGTCTCTCCAATGACAGTGAGGGGTTAGGTCCTGGACTGCCACTTACCCTATAGTTTTTAGCCTGAGGGGTCAGAAAGCCCCTCCGAGGATCTCTCTGATTGACCCCAGACAGCGCTCTCCTACAGGATTCCCCTGAGCTACCCCGAGCTGTTACAGAGGCTTTGGCAGAAAGTGTGGATTGCACGTGTCAACGTTGCAGGGAACAAATACATTAATAAACAAATAAGAGTAAGTCAATGGTGGATCCTTACACAGGGTAGATGCTGAATAGGATTCTCAACACTGTCACACACCCAGCACCTGTGCTCATTATAATCAGTATGGAGGCAAAATATGGGAAAATTCAACAGATACTGTTGGGGCCTGTTCTGAGGCCGGCCCTGAGTCGGCAGGACAACAGGGCAAATGAACCGGGCAGGGTACTTGTAACACATAAATGCCAGCACTTCAGAGAATAATGGGCAAGGTGAGGAGAACAAGGCCCCGTGGGGGAGGGGAGGGTGGTGGAAGAGAGTGGCAGGACAATATCTGACAGGCGGTCAGGGAGAACCCCTTGGGGGAAGTGGTGTGTGAGCTGAGATCTCAGTGGTGAGCAGCAGATAATGGACCTACCCATCCCAGTCAATATTCAGACCCACATCCCTAGTGCTGTCATCTCTGTACATGGATGACACATTTAATATTTGGATCTTCTTTTAAATAAACTGTGCAATAACTGTAAAAAACAAAACCTATTTTTCCCAGGAGGAGCACATCCCCTGGCCTCTGCACTTGCGAGCATGAAGGTTCCGGAACCCCTTTGGCCTCCTGGAGAAGCAGGGTGGGCGGGCAGAAGAGTCAAGCCCCGCCCCCCGCAGGCAGGAAGCCCAGGCAAAACACCATTCCTCACCCGAGCCAGTTCTGATGAGGAAATCGTTAGTGGAAAAGCTCCCAGTGGGCACCCCTTCTGTTTCGCTGATCTTGTAAATCGTCTGAATTCAACGTGTCACCAGCATGTCTTACAATACACAAGATAATGCCCAGATTTTGTAGTGCAAAAGCGTATTAACCTTTGTGGACTCTAGCAGGGTTCCCACAAAGAACGTCTGGTAAAAACTGCAGGGCTCGTGGTAATTGCTTGCCATGTGGGTAAATGATCCAGAGCTGTGTGAAGATAAGGAGAAACTGCTGAAGGCAAACCACCTGGGTTTTATTATGCTCGCCCTAAAAAATAATTAGCATGGCCTATGAAATCATACTGTGAGGAGCGTGGGGGCCGTTTTCTTTGCTTTATTTTCCAGAAGGAAACTGTAACCTACCTAGCTTTTCAGCTTACCAGATTTGGAGTGGTGTGTGTGTGTGCGTGTCTGTGTGTGTGTGTGTGTGTGTGTGTGTGTGTGTGTGTGTGTATTTCCCTGATAATCGAAGAGAAATAAAAGTGCAGATATTAAATAAATACTGTGTCCAGAACAATGAGGGCTTGCTGTAAATACTGTGCAACAATAACTCTTCCCCCCACCTGTCCACAAAAGGGATAGGCCATCAGCACGTGTGAGCTCCAGGCTGAGGATGCTTGTTCCCAATTCATTACCATTTGCCAGCAGGCAGACCACCATGCCCAACCTCATGGGAACGAGGAAGCATTTCTCAAGGCCCAAGACTCCCACTGACTAGAGTAAGGCCCCAAACTCCTGCAGAAGGCCTGAGGGTCCCACAGAGAGCCATCACTTCCATCCTCAGTCCCCAGGAAGCAACTGGAGGGGTCAGCATCGGGCCCAGTTCTTTTTGAGAATAGGCAGTGGAGATAGAAAATATTTTTAATCAGTTTTTCTTCCAGTGAGAATAGAGGCAGAAGGTGCATGCTCTAGAGTGTTCATGTAATTTTAGGCAGTAAATAGAAATAGAATTTTTTCCAGATCCCACTCACCCAGAAATGTGTTTAGCACAGACACATCCTCTAGCAGGTAGGTCAGCAGGTTTGGGATCATGAGTCGGATGAGTAAAAGTCACGTTTTGATTGTTTATCCCCTGAGACCCCTGGACACAATGCTCGCAGGAGGAAAGCATGACTAAAATGTGCAGGAAGTGCCTGGCCCAGTGTTTTTGCAGAGAAAAAAGGGGCCTGAGCTTTGAACCCACCTCAGCAAAAGTGTGAAGTGGGCGAGTACTGTCTGTGTTCCTCAGGGTGCCCACAGGCTGCCTCCCTAGGGAAAGGACCAGCCTCCGGACAGAACCCAAAGTCGGCCAACCTTGTGATAGGCCCTTACCACCTCTTGACCTCAGATTCCTCAATGCTAAATGCTCAAGGCCATGTGGTATAAATGGCCTTGATCACTTGTATAGAGCGCAGGAGCTTGCAAAGCCCCTTCACCCATCCCCTCTTGCTTATGTTTTCAAGCACCCTAGGAGATTGTATTAGCTTGGGCACCATAACAAAGCACCTCAGATGGGGTGACTTGAGCAACAGACATGTACTTTATCACATTTCCGGAGGCTGGAAGCCCAAGATCAAGGTGGCAGCTGTTTTGGTCCCAGGTAAGGCCTCTCTTCCTGACTTGTAAATGACCTCTTCTGGATGTTTTCACATGGTCTTCCCTCTAAGATGGCAGAGAGACACACAAGATCTCTCTTCCTCTTGTTACAGACTGCCAGCCCTGTGGGATTACAGCCCATCCTGTGAGCTCACTGATCTTCACTTCCTATCTCCAGATACGGTCACACTAGGTTTAGGGTTTCAACATATAAACTGAAGGGGGCACAATTCAGTCTATAGTAGATATCAATGTGGCTATGATTCTCTCTACTTTCCAGGTAAGTCAAAGTCCAGAGCAGTTAACTGACTCCCTGGAGATCAGCAAGCAAGAAGACGGGAAGCCAGGACTCCCCCACCTTCCACCCCCCGCCCATACTCAGCTCACTACACAGTGTGTCATTCTCGCTCAACAACCGCATGGTTCTGAGAAACCTCAGCTAACAGTTTGGCCACCCTGTCCTTTGGGTCAGTGCAAAGCAGCCCCAGACGGCTTCTGTTCCAGCGCCCTGAGCCGGTGCCCTCTGGGGCCTCCGCCGAGGCTCCTTCCCTGGCGTGACCTGAGCTCTGGTGTTGGCTTTTGTGGCTTCAAGACTCCCTTGCATTACTCGCTGAGAGCCTTTCTCCATGGCCAGGCTGATAATTTATTTAGTTTTGCTAAGTGTTCCTTTACGGGGAAGGGAAAAGGGGGAGGGATGGAAAGGAAGATGGGTCACTGTCTTTGGAAAGCCAACTCATAAATGCTCAGGTACATTCCTTTTTCTGTCAGCTAAGCAGCTTTCCCAGCCAAGAGAGAGAGAGAGAGAGAGAGAGAGAGAGAGAGAGAGAGAGAGAGAGAGAGAGAGAAGAATCACACCGCAAGCATCTCACAGATCTTGAGAGAGCAGACGTATTTTATCTCTCCTTGGTGACAGCTCTGAGCAGCTAATGCTTTTGCATTTTAAGCTTAAACAGATTTTTGTCCAAGGCAGTTACAGTCTGTTGTTCCTCCTATAAAGGTCTCTATAGGTCTCTATAGCCCTGGTAAACAAAAGAAACCTTCTTCAAACAAAGTGAAGGCTGCTATCTCAGGCACTTCTCTGGGCATGAAAGATACTCTTATTTTGGCTACCCAGAAGACATTCTCAACAAGTTGCTCTTTGGGCCTCTCCCAGCTCTCCTTGCAGATATGGACCCATGTACCCCTTCTGACCAGTGAAATGGGAGGGATGTCTTCTGGGAGACTGTAGGAAAGGCAGAACTTTCTTAATCAATAGAACCTGATGAGGAGAATGCCAGTAGCATAATTTGTACTAACTGCTTTTGAATATGGTTGAATGCTTGGCACCACAGCAGCCATCTTGCAACCCTGAGGTACCAAATGCAATAACAAAAAGCCACATTCTCAAGACAGCAGGGGGGAAAAAAAAGAGCTTAATTTTTCTTATGACAAACTGATGCTGAACTATGAGGAAGTTATCTTCAGAAGTGCCTATCAACTAAGCAATAAATGTGTTTGTGTCGTAAAGCCACTGTTAAATGACATTTAGGTTACTTGAAACCAAAAGCATTCCTAACCTACACATTAGATCACAGGACTAATACTGTTGCCAGTGGCTGCCATGGTAATAATTTGAATTAAAGTGGCATGTGAACTGCCCAAGTGTCTCGTTGGGGAGCAGGCAGGGGACAGCTTCTCAGTGACAGAACACATAGAGATCCTCACTGTGCTCAGATGACACCGAGGTGATGACAAAAAACTGATCCAATTCTAGACAAGCCGACACCAGAATACCTCTATGCTGATGCGGGGTCTAGAACTCCTCTTGTTGGTTCTAGCTCCAAAGAAATTGTCTCCCTGTGACTCATTTGAATAACAGTGAAGCTTTATCACCAGTATTCCCTTGGTGATTTGCATTAGGCTCACCACAGGGCGCATGGAGGCACTGAAGATCCCCTGTGCCCATTCATATGACGAATACAGAAAGTGAACCCAAAACAGAGAGGTGCGACCAAAGAGCCTGAGGTGGCATGAGCCTATGTCTCTGACTCCTAGTCCAGTATGCTTTCCACCAGGGGACCAGACTGGAAGGTCTCACCAGGAACAAGTCCACAAAGTAGGACTATCCTGCATCCTGTTTGCACTCACCTCTCCACCCCAGATGCTTCAAACAGAACAGCGAGGGCGCTTCCCCTCTAGGAAGTTAAGTGTCTTCCCCTTCTGCCTCTTCTGTACTCCCTAACTTCCTGGTTTCCAGCAAACCTGACTGCGTTCACCTCCAAAATACTTTTAGTCTATTATCCCCGTGTGGTCCCATAGCTTTTTCAATGTGTTATGTAAAGGTCATGGGGACTGATAAAAATCACAAGATATCGTATCTACAGAATTACATCCCTGAGTAGGGGTGGGGAGGTAAGTAGATGACAGAGTGACAGTTTTTGCAAATATGACAAGGACTCTGCTCTGAGAACAAATAAATGTTTCTGGAAGCTGCTTACACTGAGACTTTTTTTTTTTTTATGTAATCAGTAATCCTCATGGTGATCACTGTAATAAGAAGAATATGTTTCCCTATATCTTCCTTATTAAATATTAATATAGGGAACACTGAATAAGTAATCTGAATCGGGCCTCAGCCCCTTCATTAAAGACCTGGCCCCTGTGGCCTCTTTCCTTCAGTACACAGCATATTTTTCTCTCAAATCTTCTATTGCAAACAATGGTACCAACATTCTGCCAGTGACACAGTCCATAATCCTGGGTGTCATTTTATATCTCTTCTTTTCTTTCATTTCCTCCACCAAACCATCAAGTCTACCTCCTAATTTTTTCTTAAATGCCATTCTTTCTCTACTTTCCTATGCCACCAGCCTACTTTAGGTGTTCACCAGTTTCCATTCTGAGCTGTTGCAGGTGCATTCCACTGGTCTGCCTGCTTCCAGGGGTGCCCTTCTCTTCTCATGGAATGTCTCTGCTTGCAAAGCTTTTACTGGCCTCACATCGACTGTGATACCAGTGACTCCCAAATGTTTCCACTAAGATACCCTGAAGACAGAAGAGAATACACAAGTTACCCCAGACAGAGTTTCACCCCATTTTGAGAGGCATGACACAAATTTTAGATTGATATTTTAAAATGGTACTTTAAAAAAAGGTTTTTTCTTTCTCTCTAGACAGCATAGGTTTGACTCGGGTATACAGTGTGAACATGACAATACCATATTACATACTGCTGTGGGAGGAGCTTTAGGATTAATGTCGTGCCAAGTATAACAGATACCTGCTGCTGAGTGAGTAAATGAGAGCTATCCCTACAATAACTTGACAGGGGCAGGTCCTGTAACGTCGTGTTAATGAATGAAGAGTGATGGGTATTTTATACCCTGTTGATGGAAACATATGTTCATACACTTCTGAAAAACATTTGGTAATATGTATTAAAAGCCCTCAAGATACTTATATTCTTGGTATAAACAATTTTTAAAAAGTCTTTTAAGAAAATCAGATAAGAGCACAATGATATATGTACAAAGATGTTCGTTACAGCATTATTTATATTACCATAGCATTATTTATGTTAATTTAGCTACTTAAATTCCCAAAATAAGAAAATGCTAAAATCAATTATGTTCCATGCATGAGATGGGTTATTATTCCACCATGACAATGTTTTTTAAGCATATTTAATGACATGGGAAAATACAAAGCCTGTGATATGAAAAATCAGAATGCTGTATGTTCAATATAAGAATACCTGCATTATATAAACATACATGGGAAAGCTACAAGGAGATATACCAAAATAATAATAATTTATATTCTTGTGTAAAGAAACTATGAGTGTTTTATTTTTTACTCTTTGCTACACTAAAATGCATTTTAGTGTCAAAAAAAAAAATGACTCTGGACACTTGGCCTTACTAAGAGAATCTAGACCCAGACACTTGACACACAGAGCCATGGCTTCAGCAGGCTCCAGTAATAGTGACCTGCCCTCCAGGTCTTTCTTCAACAGGGCCAGTCACAATCTTCAGCTCTCAGTGTCCTGACCACTACAGCACACTAGTCACTTAGGAGTCACAGTCTACCAACATCCAGTGTCAAGAATGGCTACATGCTCATTCTGAGACAGCCTCGTATATACCTCATCTGTTAGCCTGTCCCTTTGTGATTCTCCTATTTGAGGGATAAAGGCATTTCTATCTAGGTTTTCTTGGATTCAGGTCTCAGAATTCACGCTAAACATTCAATAAGTCAACACTTTCTGAGGTCTCTGCCAAGCACTATATAGTCACAAGGGAAACTCTTAGAGAAAGAACACATACCAGGCCTCTAGGAGTTAAAATACTGTGGGAAAACAAACCAGGCTAGAATCCTTGGTGACTAAACACTCAGGCTTTAGAATGAAAATCCCAGAATTTGAATTCCAGTTTTATCAATATTGGCTCTATAACCTTGGACAGTTGGCTGAAATTCTCTAAACGTTGGTCATAAGAGGCAATATCAGTGCCATGCTCATAGGACTGTGGGTAAAACTAGGAGAGATAGTGGGCTTGAGGAAGACATGTATAGGTATTCTCTGTGTCTTCCTGGTCCTAGCTGAGCTCCCTAATTTCAAATGACTGTTTGATTAGGTGCCTGAAATAGATCCCCTTTTGTTGTCCAGTTTTCGTCATTGATTTAAGCCTCATATCAAAGAATTCATTCTCATAGAGAGACTTAATGAGTGACTGCTTTCTCCACGCACTACACTAGAATTTTACAACTGTCATAAGATAGTCCATCTTGCACTATACTTGTTTACTCAGAAGAATTACAGTTGCTGATATCATAGTAACTAAAAAAAAAGCATCTCAGTGGCTTAGCAAATATATAAATTTATTTCTGGCATTATAGTCTAATCAACAGTTCAGTGGACAGTCTTCCATGTGGTCACCTAGGGATATCCATTTTGTAATTCTGCCACTGTGTAGGACCTCCCCAAAGTCCTCCACTGGGACCTCTGCATTCCATCAGCCAGCAGCTGCGGAAACAAAGGAGGAGGGATAGCAGCACTCTACCTCCAGGCCTGAAGGGAGCGGTCTCATTTTCATGCCTATCTTGCCAGCTAGAACCCGGTCAGATGGATTCTCCCCTCCTTCAGGGGAGCCTGGAAACTGTGGTCTTGCTGTTAGCCCGGGAAAAAGAGGAGCATTAATCTATCCTGGCCAGCCTCTGCCACATCTGTCTACCTACTCCTGATACCGCAAATCAGATCTAGTTTCAAGGTAGTTGTATGATTTCTTAAGCCCATAGTGAGAAGCTTTTTTCTTGAAATCCTTGCTTTGTTGAGTAATAGAATAATTTTTTAAAACTATGCTTGATCACAGTTTTCCTTTATGTATAAAATGCATAAGGATTTATTGTAATGCACAATGGAAAGAGAATAAAGGATACAGGGCCTGGACAACATTCCTACACAGAAAAATGAATACAAATTCTAAAAGAAAGTAGAAAGAATTGGGGAGGACAAGGCCCAGGATTACGGCTTTCCTAGGTCCACAAGAAGGGATACGTTTGGAAAAGGAAGGGACAAGGTGGCATAAAGACACCAGGGGAACCCCCTTAGGGCTTGGGGGGTTTGCATATACTGTGCATAGTCTAGTTCATTTCTCATTCCAGTCTCCTCAAATTGCCAAGGTTGAAAAGCTGAAAGAAAATATCTGCATTCCCTCAACTCCCTTTCATTTAAAGTTTCATATGTGGCTTAGGCTGTGCCAGAGCAAGTGCATGCTCATATGACAAGAAAAGAGAGACAGGGCAAGACAACACGACAGGGTTTCAGAGCCCAACAATGAGAGTCTGGATGGTGTGGTGGGCTTACCCCTACAGGCCGCCAGGCCACCGGAGGCAGCCGTGACGGTGGTGTTGAGTATGACTGGTACCAAACCCAAGGCAGTCTCCTGTCCATGTGTATTCTACTGCTCCACATTACTCTGAAGGATTAAAGGCAAAATTTTCTTTAAATGTCAGGTTATTGAAGAATGAGCCCCATTTGGCTTTTTATAGTCATTATCATTGTGTATAATAATTAGATTGTAGAAAGGAAAGTTCCACAAAGTTTTGACCCCAGTCCTCGAGCCTGATCCCTGACTCTCAGACCCAAGACATTATAAACATCTAGTAGAATAATCAGTACAACCCTGGCATGAAAGAGAGAGAAAGGCTTATATTGCTGGCAACTTGAAGAACAAACTTCTAAGAGGAAGAGACCTCTGACCTAGGAGTTCAAGAATAGAGAAAGACGATACAACAGATTAGCAGGATGGCCAATTAGTGTGGTTAGGGGGAGTGCTGAAAACATCAAATGTCTATCCATAAGCCACAAAATGGTGAGGTTCTCAAGATGTTAATTAGCTACATTTCTGTTTGTAAGCATTATTTCAAAAACTTGTCTTCTTGGTCAATTATGATTGGGAAACACTGGGTTAAACATAGTAAAACAGATTTTGATTACATAGTTCTTTAGTAAATTATGTCTACTGATAATAGCCAAGAGGTAAACAGAACAGTATTTTTCCAAAATTATTTGGTCAGGGGACCCTTATAGCTCAGATGATTTCTTGGGGATAACAGACCCCACAGGGATCCCTGGGGCCCAGGCGGCACTGTGCTTCTGCAGACGAGTGAGAAGAACCCATAGATACTGTTCAGTTGGACCAGCCACCCAGAAATGATGAAGCCCTTAAGGTTAATCCCTGGAAAACACCAAGGCACGGAAACCTGGATCCATGCTTAACCATTATCCAATGAATCATGACCCAGTGTGATCCCACACTGAGTAGGTCTGTACACGTTCAGAACGTGAAATGCTTTGAGCAGTCTAAATTCTGTGTTTCTTTTAAGCAACTCATTGCTTGCTACTTCAGGGAGGTAAACTAGTCACAATCATTTCAGCTAATTAGTCACTAAACTAATTACTTCGTGCATTTTTCAATTCCTGCTTATTTTTCTCTCCTCGGTAGAGAATTGCTGCAGCTGTTACAATTAGAAGGTAAAGTGACTTGAAAGTGTTACGAGGTGATGTTGCCATTTCTAAGCTAGGGATTTTTACTATCGAATAAAAATACAGTCATTTTGAACCCCTATAGTTTGTCAGTTCATAAGTTACAGCTGCTGTCCTGTGGCAACTTGCATCTTCTACAAATGCCAGATTTTTACATTCTGGGGTTGAATCTTTTATGTATAATTTGTTATATGGACGTTGTATTTTGTCTGGTTGTCTAACATGCAAAACTTACTACCACATCCTCTCAATAGGGTCTATAGATAAAAACAAACAGATGCAACTACTCCCCGCTAAGAAGGGGGGCCTACAATGAATCGGAGGAATGCAGTCGCTGTCTGGGTTTTCCTCGCACAGGACGTGAGAGGTATACAGAAGTGGTTCGTAAATATTCATCGAAGTCCTGGAAACCATGAGCCCCAATCCACAATGTCTAGAAGATTCTTCTCCGCTCAAGGGTCCAGGAAACCTCTGTTCTGAGCAATCAGTAGAGAAGGAAATGTAAATTCTGTATATTCCAAATAGCTAGACCCCTTGGATTGTTCAATTCTGTGGGTGCTGTCCAGTGAGTTGCACCCTGCTAGCACTCACCCTTTAGACTGATTGAAGCTAGACAATTTTAGACAGAACTTCCAGGCCAAGCAGCAGCAAGAGAATATTTGAAAATGATTGTAAACAGTACTCCACTAAGGGAGGGTTTTATTTTTATTTTGTATTTTTTGGTATCTATTGATTTATGTATTTTTACTGACTTTATTGGGGGGAGATTGGTTTTTAAAAATTATAGGTTTTATGTGTACAATTCTATACCAGATCACCTGTAAATTGTATTATGTGTTCACCATCCAAGTCAAGTCTCCTTCCATCACCATTTCTCACCCCTTTAGCCTCTTCTACCTCCCTCCCCGAAACCCTTTCCCTCTGGTAATCATATACTGTTGTCTGTGTCTATGAGTTTTTTGTTTGGTTTGGTTTCGTTTGGTTTGGTTTTTGCTTAATCCCTTCCCCTTTTTCACCAGCCCCCAACCCCCCTGCCCTCTAATAGCTGTCAGTGTGTTATCTGTATCTATGAGTCTGTTTCTTTATTTTAAAAAATATTTGTTTTTATTTTATTCATTTTTAGAGAGAAGACACAGAGTGAGAGAGAGAAAGAGAGAAAGGGGGGAGGAGCTGGAAGCATCAACTCCCATATGTGCCTTGACCGAACCGGTACAGGGTTTTGAACTGGCAACCTCAGTGTTCCCAGGTCGACGCTTTATCCACTGCGCCACCACAGGTCAGGCTCTATGAGTCTGTTTCTATTGTTAGTTTACTTTGTTCATTAGATCTGGCATATATATGAAATCATATGGTTCTTGTCTTTCTCTGACTAGCTTATTTCACTTAACATTCTCTATCCATCCATGCCATTGCAAAAGGCAAGATTTGCTTCATTTTTACAGCCAAGTAGTATTCCATTGTGTAAATGTACCACAGCTTTTTAATCCAATCATCTACTGATAGACACTTGGGCTGCTTCCAAATCTTGGCTACTGTAGATAATGCTACAATGAACATAGGAGTGCATATATCTTTTAATTTAGTGTTTTGGTTTCTTCAAATACATTCCCAGAAGTGGAATCTCTGCATCATAAGGCAGCTTCATTTATAATTTTTGAGGTAACTATATACTGCTTTTCACAGTGGCCGCACCAGTCTGCATTCCCACCAACAGTGCAGGAGGGTTCCCCTTTCTCCACACTCTCACCAGCACTTGTTTGATTTATTGATGCTGGTCATTCTGACAAGTGTGAGGTAATATCACACTGTGGTGTTGAAAGAGGATTTTTAAAGCACATCCATTAAATCTATCAGGTGTATCTATGGTCTCTATTCTCTCCCAGGCACTGCAAGAGGAACCAGAGAGGCTGGGCAAGGTGAGGAGAGAGTGGGATGTTGCCCTGGTTTTGTACTTCCAATCGATTTGAGGGAACAGGACTTGGCATAAGGAATCATGGGAGTGTGCCACCGACCAAGCATGAAACAGACCAATGCTAAGCAGAGGAGGAGGAATCCACCTGCATGAGAGCATGAGGGGTTTCTAAAGGGTAGCACTCGGCAGAAACGAGCAAGAGCATTTCACAGCGAGAGCCAGCTAACAGGCAAGGAAGAGCCTGAGGTCACCCTACTCTACCATCCACTGCTTCCAGAGCAGCATCGGTAAAGCCCATTATATGCACAAACACCACCAAATATTGTGTCAACCCTCAAGTGGGCAGTGTGAGCTGTATTTGCCAAGGGTGGCATGAAGGATTATATTCTCCGTGTGCCAAAGGAAATATGTCCTCAGGCCTTGTATATGATATGGATGAAATGAGATGTCAGTCCATCCAGTGCTCTCTGCTATTCCTGCTTCCTATATCCCCATTTTACCTATACTATAACTCCTAGGGAAGGGACTCCCAGGAGACAGGAAGAAGCGCCTCCTCAGATGGAAGGGTAGGGTTTTTTAGATGAATAGGCTCAGGCTATCCTGGGAAGCTCCCTTCCGTCTGATTATATGCCAAAGATAGAGAGAGACCTCCTCCTCCCACGATGGACCAGCGAGCATCTGCTTACCATGTTTGATAATTGAGCTTGTGACTGACTGAATGAACCAGTGAGTAAACAAATGAATGCAAAATGGCTCTATCTTCCCCTGAGAGTGAGAGACTTTGCAGAACGTTGCCTCCCCACAGCAGCCGGACATGTGGGCTTAAATTTGGTCAGAGCGGTCAGTTTCCACGCTACGTGATTTCACCAAACCCTTGCCCTGAATGTGTTTCCCCTTACCCCTCACTCACACAAACTTTCTCTTTGTAAGGGTGCAAGCCAAAGAACCCCACATATTGGGAAGCCTCCAAGTATAGTTGCAGCAGGCGCATGCAGGAAAGGGCTGGCCCTGAAAGTTTCAGACCAGGTTCTTCTTGAAGCCTATTTGCTTCCTTTGGTCTCCAGAGATTGATGGTTGATGTCCCCTTTGAAAGAAGTCGTTTAGAAACCTCAGGCAGGGTTCTGAGCTTCTGCCTGGTGCAGGGAAAGCAGTAAACATCTGGGCAGCTTAATGGTGGGAGCTGACTCAACAGGGTGGCCAAGGGAAAGGGTGAGTAGACACTTGGGATGGTCCCATTCCTTTGCTCAGCCTTGCCTGCCTCTCCCTCGCTCTCTCTCTCTCTTTCTCTTCCTCCCTCTCCATAGTCCAGCCATGCAGCAGGGGTGACTGTGCACCAGGGCAGGACCGAAGCTCAGCAGCCCCCAGGACAGGCCGGGAACCAGCCTGGGTTTCCCGGTCCCTGGCTCTTTGGGTAGGCATGATGCCAGGCCACACTTCTGTCCTGCCTCCCCATCCTTTAAAGAAAAGGGGGAAAAGAAAGGAACTGGACAGAAGTTGTGAGGGGGGAGCAAGGTAAAGAGAGTGCTGGCCTTATATATAACTGACCGGAGAGAAATGAACTGTGCCCTCAGCCCAGACCCAGGATCTTATTCTCCATGTTGGGCACTCTGCCTGCTGTGGCCTGCCTGCCTGTCTCTGCCCTGTTTCCTCTCTACCCAACCAGCGGCATCTGAGAATGTGGGCACCTTGGACGAGGGCCCCAGCTTCAAGGGTTACCCATGGCAACGCTGGGGATCTATCAGGGGCCATTGTCTGCAGGTGGTCTGGGCCCTGGGTTTGGACGTCTCAGGACCTGCTGAGGCAAGAAAAGGCAGCCGGGTGAGTGGGCCATGTTTCTACCAGAAATCTCTCCTTTAGTCATATTAATTTGGGGGTCCCTAACATTTTATTTTTTAAGCTTCTTCTGTTTAAAAAAATACAAGAAAAGTTTGAAAATCACGACAACTCCAGCCCAACCACTTGTACCTGTGGTACAAGGAAACCCAAGTGTCCTGCCTATCGCTGTCACCCCACCAGTGTAGGCCAGCTAGTCAATCACAGTGGGGACGGGCACACAGGGCCCGCTCAGGAGATGTAAAACCATAAAGGGTGGCGACTCCAGAGGTGCAGAGCAGCAGAGAGCCAGGCTGGAAGCTGAGAAGGCAGGTCCCTGAACCCTCTGGAACCTGACCTTTACACTCTTCCCACACCTCCCCCACTTCTTTGCCCTCACCGTGGGACCCGTCACGTTTGCTGTCCCCTGAGTCTGGGAGGAGCCGAGCAGGCTTTGCCAAAAAGCAAAACACGCCAGCAGGCAATTACTACAGACACGGAGCTAAATGTTCGTGGAAAGGTTAGAAGAGAAATAATGGCTTTCGCCTGACCAGGAACTTGACGGCTGGAAGCCCCAATGAGATAAGTTCTAATGGGCAAGGTAAATTATTTTCTCTTCCACTGAAGCTCAATTTGCTATCTGTTTCCTTCTTTTGACATGTACAATAGAATAAAGAGAGGGTAATAAAAAGAAGGGGTGAAGGAAGGGAAAGAAACACAGACCTTTAATGGAGGCTCATTTCGGTAAAGCACCCGGGGGTCCCCATGGGCCTGAAGAATTAAATGCTGTCACTCAGGTTCTGAAAGCAGAGTCGTCCAGTCTGCAGACACCTGTCATAATTAAACTAATGGCTCTGAAAATGTGCCTTGATATTAAATCTATCTTCCACTGAGGAGCAGAGCGGATTAAAAGTGTCATTTGACAGGTAATGATGAACCCCTTGCTTACTGAGCTCCGTGACAGAGCCGGCCAGTTGTAAGCTGTCCTCTCCCCTTTCCTCCATGACTCACCTGCACTTCCCTCCTCCAACACCAGCCCAACCCTCCTGCCCTTTCTACCTCCTCCCGCACTGAACCTGGGCCCCCTCTGCTCTCTTACCTCACACACCACCATTGCATACGTGGCAGGGAGGTATCACCTCTCACGTTGACAGCAAGCTAGTGTTTGTTCACTAGGAAGCTTCATCGGCCTGGCATGTTTGTCTATGGCCCTGGCCAGACTTTCTATCTTACTGAAAGACTGAATGCCTCACCACATCTGTCAGAGAGGTTCAAGTCTGCTCTGTTGTGAACTCTGAGAAACTTCAAAGTTACTAGACTGCCCCATTGATATGTTCTGTTCAAGCAGATGCTGGGGCCAAGGTTCAGAGAGGCTTGTCTATGAGGGGAACTGTCCTATGGGAAAGCGACACACTTTCAGCTGATTATGAGAAGATGCTCACATGTCTACCCAGCTACTCTCACCGGTGAGATGCCTTTGGCAGACTCCACAGCAGAGAAGTTAGGCGATTGCCGACCAAAGCTCTTTCACTCTCTGGGCTTCAGCTGCTTCAAAGGTGAGGAGTTATAAGGTGACCTGGATGGAGAGGCTCTTCTGCACCTCGTAGTCCAGAATGTTGCCCCGGAAAGCAGCATCCTTGATTCTTGATTAGGTGTTTTTCATAGCTTTGGTTGTTTATCACCCCCAGACATCACTTGGCCTCAAGAAGCACTGGTGGGTCTCGTGATTTCCTCCCTTGTGCTACCCCAGACCACAGTGACCAACTAGAAATCGGCAAGATACAATAGGCAGAATGACAAGACCCTACCTCCCTGCCCTCTTGGCGTGATATTCAAGATCCCTTCAGAAGTGACTTGGGCTATGTGTCCTGTTCTTGGCTCTTCTATGCTCCCATTAAATCCATGATTACCTTCCAACATCCATCCTTCTCAAATTAAGGACCTCCCTACTTGGGACCCTGCAAGTGCTTGTTATAACCCCTTGGTCCCCGAGATCCCAAGGGTGGCTGGAGCAATACCAAGAAAGGAAGAGAGCTCCATCCTTTCCTGCCACTCTGCTATGAAAGGTACCAACCCTACTAAGCTACAGCTTCTGACCAAGCTAGTAGCAATGATGAGCTAAGTGGTTAACCCAAGTTGTGTGTCCCTCAATTATTTGTGCTAAGTCTGTTGACAACTTGTTTGATTTGTGGTGTTTTATTTTTTTCAGAGCATTCTCACACATTTCATTTGATTCTTATACCAACACTCTCATCTAAGCATGTCTCCATTCTACCAACTGAATAAAATGGCTTCTTCAAAGCCATAAGACTAGTGAATGGCAGAACTGGGACCAGAACCCACTTGACTGACCCAAAATTGAGGACTACTCTTAGATCATTGAAGCTCCAAATGAACCTTGAGCTGGGTTCTAAGCTTTTTAATAGGAATTTATGTTGTTGAGGTATTTCCATGGACAGCCACTGATCTCTAAAATGCAATTTTCCTTTCACACAATTTTTCCACCACGAATATGCATGTCACAGACATTTTTTTCTCCAACTTGTTTCTATGTAAAGTCGATTGCTGGCTCTTTTGAATATATAATTTTTCCCCATTCTCTTTAGGCCGAGTTTGGGAATACTGAGGGGTTTATTTTTTTCCTTCTTTATCTAATTCATTACTGTTTTCTGCTTCTACAGCAGTTCCTGAATGAGTGAGGCAGATGCCAGTTAAATAGCTCATCCAGAGAAAGAGACAAAGAAAGAAAGTGAGAGAAGGGCAGCTGGAAAAGTCAGGCAAAGAGCATGAGAGACAGAGTGAGAGAAGAGAGCAGATATTCAGAAAGAAAATTAGACAAAAGAGAGAGTATCAGAGAAACAGGAGAGACTGTATGATGTAAAAATAGACAAAGATGGGCAAGTTAGAAAGCCCTCTGTTCATCTGTCTTCTCCCAAACACCCTGAGGTCAGACTCCTTCCTTGTACAACATCCATGTGTACACATACACATACGCACATGTGCATGCACACAAACACATGCGCACGCACACACACACACACACACACACACACACACACACACACACAAGAGGCTGTCACATTTTAGAGCACCATTAAGATAGTGACACCCAATTGAAGGAGTCTCCTGTCCAGTGACCCAGGCTGACACTCCTGTCTGACCCCCCTCCTGCAGAGACCGATCCTTTCTCTAAGTGACAGGGGCTCCGTCTCTCAGATCTAAGTGGGGCCTCTAATTGTGCCAGGCAGCAATGCCACGGGTGCCCGGGCAGCCGCATGTCTCTCACTATCATTAGCTTTCTTACCGGGCTCAGAAGCCTTCCGCTGCCACAACAGTAATTACCAAGAGATTAGGCAGGCATTAAGCACTCTTTAATTTGACACATTGCAATGATCTCCATTCAGCCTTTCTGCTCGAATAACTCTCAACAAATATTTCGGAGGCTACCAAAATAAACAGAAGCACTGTGTTTGCACAGCTGAGGCCCTCTTCCTGCTTCACTAAATGCCATCAATCCCAGGTAGAGGGGGTGGCATGGGGGCAGGGAAGGAGGATGGGGAGGAGGGTAAGATGGGCAGAGGGAAAATGGAGGTGGCACCACTGGCCAGGCCCTAAGACAGCCTGCAAACCCAAGCCCAAACAGTGGAAGGTATCAGTAATACACTAACATAAGGCCTGCTGCTATTGATGGCTATTTAATGGGGCCCATCATTTAAGCAAGTAGTTATGCAAGAACCTAGTAAAGAGACATCAGTATTTATATAGAAAACCACCACATTAGGAAAAAATAATAATTACAGCGAAGGAAGTTATATTGTTGTTGCTGGCTTTTTTGGTGGGTTATTAGTTCAGACATTATTCATTAAGTAATGCAACAGGGAAACCACTGTTAATGTGGCAATAAATCCCACCGGGACCCATCACAGGGGAGATAGGATCATTTGGTAATTACAGTGCATTAGAAGTTCAATATTCCCTTACATGCATTTATTTCATTTCCTCACTCCCACCCTAATATTCACATAGGCATCGCTCTCTTAACTAACCTGAATAAGGGGTAGCTGGAAAGGCAGAGGAAAATAGCATGGTGACATGAAGGGGACAGCATTCAGGAGCTCTCCAGGCCAGATACAAGACAGGTTGAAATGGCTATCCATGAAGAGTCAAGATAAACTTCCAAAGAAATGAGTAAAAGTCAGAATGTCCAGGAATTGAGTCATGAATATAAATGTTTATGGGAGGGTAATGGACTGATTAATAATATTATTAGAGAAGAAATGAGTTCTAGAACCAAACAATAAATGAATTGAGATCTTCCATCATAAGAAAATGAAAAAAGCTGTCCCAGAATCAGAAGTTAAACTCAAAGTAATTTTAATGGAGCATTTTCTATGCCTGAGGTACACGCCTCCATCCATGTAGTCCTCACAAGCAGTGGTCTTCTCCCTGGCATGGTCTAAGGGCTTTCTGGTGAGCATGTGTGTCCATCATGGCCAGATGGAGTTCTTATCTTCAGTGCCAGGAGTTTGGCTGCTATAGAAGAAGAATCATAACACCGAATGGCCCAGGATCTTTCTTCCTTACTGGATGAACATCAGAATTAGACTTTACAGGTGAAGACGGAAACTTAAGACATATAAAGCAAGAGGTTCAATTTGTAACTGTCAAGAGTCATCTCTACTCTTATACCTGCCTCTTCTCCAGCGTGCTCTTGACCAGGATGATGGTTACTTAACTACTGCTGAAGTGTGAAGGGGAATACATTAGATCAAGGACCACTATCTATGGCCCAAAGGCCAAATGCACCTCAAAGTCTGTTTGCTAAGTTGTTTTATCAAGACCCAGTCACGCCCACCAGTTTGTGTATTGTCTACAGTAGTTTCACACTGCAACTACAGTTCAGTAGTTGCAACAGAGACAGTACAGCCTGCAAAACCTAAGATATTTATTGTCTTTTCCTTTACTGAAAAATTTTGTAAGTAGATGGATAAATGAGTAGTGAATGAATGAATGAACAAATCCCAACTTTAGATGGATTTATAACTGTGGGAATTACTTTACGAAATAGTGTTGGGTAGCCTATGAAAGTTTCTAAAGGAATATTGTGGGACACTGTCCTCAGTTCTGTTTTTCTAAGCACTTTTTCAATCACTTACACCAAGACAAATGGGAAGATTACCAGATTTTCAAACGATGGGAAAACTGTGTGGATAATAAGTAGACCAGAAGACAGTTCCAATAATTAAAATGATCTTGAGAGGCTGTGACAGGGGGCTGAATCTAATCAATTAAAATATAAAGGGACAAACGTAAGGTCCAAAATATCAACTTTTCAGACGTAGAACTTGGTGAAGGTGAGACAGAGAAAAGTGCATCTCCATAGCAGCATGCATAAGAGCAACTCCCGAAAATTAACAGACACATCGCTTCAGTGGTGACTGTGGCTGCCCCCCAAATAAAGTTTATTCTCAGGCTAGGATGTCTGTTACACAGAACAAAGAAGATAAATGTTCCATCCTACTCTGTGCTCAGCCCACGCCAGAAATATCTATTCTTATAACGATGGTGCTAACAAAATTGTTAAAAAGCGATGAGTATTTATCTCAAGTGCAATGACATGTTTAACTTTTATTATCACTTTTAATTTAGAATGTATTAACTTTACATGATGAAATGGGGACTATTCTTGCCCTACGTCCTAGCTGAGGAAATTTAGAGAAGTAAGGTCACATAGTTGGCAAGTAGGGAGGCCAAGAATCAAACCTAGACAAGGTAGCTCCAGAGCCCAAACTCTCAGCCACCAGAACGCCACATCACACCCTCCTCTGAGGCTACCTGTAGGTGGTCTCTGGAAGACTCAAGTACCTCAGGAGGTGAGTTACCCGTGTGGGAAGGAAAGTTTAAATCTTTTCATATCCAAAATGTTGAAAGAGATGAAGCATTAGCTTGGAAGAGCTTGGGTTGTCTTCCCCCACCCCGAATAAAAAGGCGCTGTTGAGGTCAACTTGTAGCTCCCCTCCAAAGCCAGCTCCACATGCCCATGCCTTCTGGCTATCTGCCACCCACACAGCTTTGCCAGTGTGACTGGTCAGCATATCAGGGTAGGCAAGCCGCTTTCTAAGCCACATCAAATTCTCAGAACTTCACACCATGAGAGTTGATTTCTCCCGCAGATCAGAGTCATTGTGAGGTGGTGGTGGAGCTCCTCTTACATAGAACACTTCAGAGGCCCAGGTGCCTTTTATTTTGTTGCTTTACTTTTCGTTTAAGAACCAGCATTTTTAGGTCCTGGAAGTTTTCTGCATTCAATACAGGAAAACACAGAGAGGCTTTTACATGGAAAGTTGTTAGGGGCAGGCCTGGAAGTGGTACTTGTCGCTTCTGCTTACATCTTATTGGCCCTTCCCTAACCAGTGAAGAGAGTGGAACAATGGATTAGCTATACATGTCCCCAAAGAAGAGGAGGATGTGAGTGTTGCTGAGCACTAACTTTCTTTCCTACTACTGTCAGAGCTCCAGGATATTGAATGGACACAGCAGCACCAATACCTACCCATCAATTCCTAATAATGGATCCTTACTATGTGCAAGATACTCTGTTAGGACCCCCAGAGAGAAAAGAGCCAATAAGTTACAGTCTTCCCTTTAAGTGATCTAACAAAAAATTAACCACAATGTTCAGTGGGATGAATTACATGTTCTAGGAGGTATAGACACAGAGTAGGAGCACAAAAGCCAGAGGTCATTCTAATGAGAAGAGTCAGAAAAGGCTTCAGGGCAAAGTCTCAGCTAATGACTAGGAATTAAACAAGCTAAAAAGCAAGGAGAAGAACTTGTCAAAGAGGAAAATAGCAGGAAGAAATACACAAAGGAAAGGGAGTACTAAGCATGTTCAGGGCCAAGCAACTGGTTTAATGTGACTTAACCACAGGGTGTCTATGTAATGTGGGACACAAAGTTGGGTCAGACCAACATAGTTACAGAGATATAAAGTACAGCACAGGGAACATCGTCAATGACATTTTAATAACGATGTATGATGTCAGATGGGTACTAGCTTTATTGCTGTGATCACTTTATAAGGTATATAAATGTCTGATGACTATATTGTACACCTGAAACTAATATAATATTGCATGTCAACTGTAATTGAAAAATAGATATTTTAAAAAGTCAGGCTACTCCAGGGGTCCCCAAACTTTTTACACAGGGGGCCAGTTCATTGTCCCTCAAACCGTTGGAGGGCCAGACTATAAAAAAAACTAGGAACAAATCCCTATGCACACTGCATGTATCTTATTTTAAAGTAAAATAACAAAATGGGAACAAATACAATATTTAAAATAAGGAACAAGTAAATTTAAATAAAAAAACTGACCAGTATTTCAATGGGAACTATCCATGTGGATGCATCCTGTGCTCCTCTCACTGACCACCAGTGAAAGAAGATCCCCTTCCGGAAGTGCAGCAGGGGCCAGATAAATGCCTTTGGGGGGTCATATGCAGCCCGCAGGCCGTAGTTTGGGGGCCCCTGGGCTAGACCATGTTGATCACAAATTCCATAATGGAAAACTCTGACCTTATGAATGCTGTGGAGAATGAAGTATGGTGGTATAATCCAACTGTGTGGGTGAGGAAGAGTCAGATGGCAAGTTGAAAGGTTGAAAGATAAGTTAGGTGTTGGAATAGTTCTGATGGATGATGGTGATGGTCTAGCCTCAGGCAATGAACATTGGTCTTTGCCCTTGTCCAGCCCCTTTATAGCTTTCCAATATGTAATCAAGTCAGTCAGTGGTATCCTTCATTACAATTGCTTTAGAAGACAATATGTCAATATATTTACATATTCAGAACCAGCATCAAAACCATTGAAAATGGTGTCACCATAGCCCATCCATAATCAGCTTCCACTAGCCTCTCACCTGGGAATAATTTCCCCTCAAAATCTGCTTCTCTGCTCCTTCTACTCATTATTTCTGGTCTTACTCAATGCCTCTGAATTGTCCCCATGGGATTCATAAAAGCCACTTCTATTCCATCTCCAAGGATGAAAGTATTGGCAGCTTTTTTCAATATCCTTTGGGTAGCCAGGATTCTCTATGATCCTCTTCCATTGAGAGATTACAGATATCTGAGGTTTTTCTATGTTCCCCAGACCCCAAAGGCACAGATGCCCAGGAAAGATCACATTAAATTTCCAGCCAAGCAGTTGAACTCCACTCTGCACTCTGCTCTTGCCGGGCCCTGTTCCCTCCTGGTAAATGAAGCTATAGTGCAGCCCAACGCATAGCACTCACCTTAGTCCTCGCTGCCTACATCCAATGCTGCGTTCTCATCCTATCCCTGACATCAGAATCTGCCTTCAACCTCCAGGGCTTAGCAGAGACCTTGACTCACCCAGCTATGGCCCTGTTCTGCTTGTATGGTAGACAACTGGCCTAGAACAGGATGGGGGAGCAAGATATCCTTCTATAGTCTAGGACATAGCAGGAGCAGGGAACTGACCGAGCTTGGTCACAATTTGAATGAGCTTGGTACTGGGGTAGCAGTGTTGCATAGGGAGGTGGACCAGCTATGATTTTTGTTGTTAAAAAAAAAAGTGAGCCAGGGGCAGTTCAAGGGGGAAAATAAAATAAATACTTTTTTAGAACCAGAGTAGTCCCATTATGCAGTGGTATGGGATTCTTTGAGCATGAATTCTATCATTCAGGGAGATAAGGGAAAGAAAGTTGGGCCAGACCCTCTGCGTGGCACACAGAGACAAGACCATGCCGCAGAAAGAATATGGGATTCAGGCATCAGATCCCAGATATGTGTGTTTGAGCAGATTATTCAAATTCTCTAAGCTTCAGTTTTCCCATCTGTAAATGGAGAAGGAAGGTGGAGGTCATAGGATGCCTTCATGAGGAGTTATTGACAAGATAAAGGATGGAGAATGCTAAATGCCAAACTAGTATCTCTAATATATGCACGGGCTACAGAAAGTTGATCTAAGAGCAAGGAGCAAACCTATAGGTAGACAGATTTCAGCCGTGGGGAATAAAAACCTTTACTACTGCTGCACCTACCAAACAAGGAGATGGAATGTCTCTTCAGTTATCAAGTTTCGTGTCACTGTTGGTAGCCAACAAAATGCAGGGTAGCCACATTCAGGCAATGTTGGTATAGGACCTCCTGCACTGAATAGAAAATTGAGGCAGATGAACTTTAAAAAACAAAACCCTTTCCTTCCCTGAGAGCCTGTGATTCTTGATTCT
The DNA here is from genome assembly GCA_037038555.1 of Rhynchonycteris naso. NCBI lineage: Eukaryota > Metazoa > Chordata > Mammalia > Chiroptera > Emballonuridae > Rhynchonycteris > Rhynchonycteris naso. The sequence continues at coordinate 26,600,934 of CM072998.1, forward strand.
GCTTTTGCTCAGGGAAAGCCCACGAGCTGCAAACCTCTCACACAAAGAAACTGCCACTCATCGGAGAGTGGGAACTGAGGCTTCTCGTTGTCCAATCCTATGTCCTCCCACTCCTGACACTCAATTCCATCTGGTGGTTCTCCTATGGGAGTGGAAGTGGGGGACATATCACTCAGGGTTTACTTCTCCAGGCCCTATAAGTGGGACAGTTTGATATAAGCAACCCCTTGGGCTGCCAGAAAAACCTCTGCCCTTAAATAGTAATGAGATCCATCAGTTTCCTCACAACCGGGCCTCCCTGAGTGCTAAGTAAACCAGCTCCATTTATAGTGTCAATATCAACACTGGGCCTTCCTTGCCTCTCAAGCAGCCAGAACAGATTGCAATTGGCTGCCATTCCTAATTTCTGTGCTTGGTGAGAGCTGTCAATGGGTATGTCAATAAGATACTGGGACTATTGATCAGCATAGGCATTTAGGGGTCACTGGTCGATGAGAACTCTTGCCAAGAGATGCAGAAAAGGATAGCTTTCAGATAAGGCAGCAAAGTGAGGTTCCCGAAGGAGGAATAATATAGCTCAATTTCCCCTGTCCTGCTGCTTGTCAATTTCCCTTGGTTTTCTTGGGGGGGGAGGGGAGGAAGGCAAGAAGGGAGAGACATGGAAAAAATAAGTGAGCAACTCAAGTGTTTGACAGAAAACATCTCAGAGAATGAGAAACCAACAGCCACACTGCAACCACAGAGCACCCCCCTCCCACTCCAGCCACTGTCTGCATCAAAAGAACAAAGAAAAAATTCCAAAAGAGGCAGTGTGTCTGAAAGGTGGGCTCAGAGGATGAAGGTCAAGATGACAAGCATTTTTCAGAAGGTTGTGACGGAATCTCAGAAAGCAGTTCACCAGCTGTTTGTTGGTCCTTCCAGTTTGTGTTCAATGGAGTGGCCCCATCCTTGACCAAGTCAATTGCTGTCCCAGATTGATCTTTGCCCGTAGTGAAGAAGAAAGACTGGTCCCGTTTGAGGTGAGGTGACTTGCTCATCATGGAAATAAAAATGTGTTAAAGTAACATTTTGTGTGGGGGTGGAGAGAAGTGTCGGAGAGGCTGATTGTTACTTTTGCCTGTTCTGTGCACTAGAATTTTAACTGTTATTTTTTATGTCATTAAATATTTGTCCATTTTGTCAGTTTCCATAGTGAGTTGCGTTAATGCAAATTAAATTATTCCATTTACAGATAATTGATTGCATGAAAATAGCCAGTGTTCGTGAGCATAAAACCATTTTAACTGTTATTTGGGTTACCAAATTTTAGGTTTCATGGATAATTCTAGACACAGAACATTTCTCTCAAGTCAACAAAGTAACAGAAATCAACTTTAAAGCCACCTATTGATGGTCAGAGCCCTGTTATAAAGTCTTCTGGCTTTTTTAGTGCAATACACCCCCACAAGGGTAACTAACGTGCCACATATTGGTTTCCGATTAATCCCATCCTGTCTTCTTGGAATCAAGCTTCTTTGTGACCTTATATTCTACTTCTTTGGGAATTGTTTCATTCCCTTAATTCAAAACAACATCCCAGCATGCCTCTGAGACAGTGAAACTCATCTCAAGTCCCACTAGTCAGACCTTGTGCTTTAATTAAACTCTGAAAGTTGCTTAAAGCAATAATTCAGCATCTGTGTCTGAAATGTTAAGAGATGGTATATGAACAACAAGAGGGAGATGTTTCTCAACGAGATTTAGCAGTATCACATGTCAACCTTCATGACTAGGTTTTCTTATTCACTGTGTGTCAACATTCATTCATTCATCATTAAATACATACATTTTATTCTGCTTGATTTTGACTAATGATAGTACAAAGGCAGCAAAAAGAGAGAGAGAGAGAAAGAAAAGGGGGAGGAAAAAAATAGTTCAGCAAACCCACAAAGAAAACAGAAGAAATCACAGTTAACAAGACATGTCAACAAAATTTTGGAAGTAGAAAAGTGAATAAGCAAATGTGATAAATGAATGGCAGACAAAGCTAAAGACTAGACTAGCATCAAGTGTGAAGACTCAAGAACCAGGCTACTTCTCAATTTATCCCTAAAAGGCTCAGGACTCTTTGGAGGCATCAAACACCCCTGAAGCAGGGGTGCAGGGCAGGGCTGGGTACAGAAGGGCTGTTCAAAAGTCTTTAAAAGGAGCAGTCAGGCTCAGAGATGTGCTCTTCTACCACTGTAGCCAGGTGGCTCCTTCTTTGCTATGGCAGGAATCTGAAGGGTTGCTTTATAATGATGGTTCTCAACGTGTGGCCCTGGGACCAGCAACATCAATGTCACCTGGGAACTTCTTAGAAATACAAATTCTCAGACCCCACATTGGACCTACTGAACTAGAAGCTCTGGGTTGAGACTTAGCGACCTGTGTTTCAACTAGCCCTACAATTGTCATGCAGGCTAAAGTCTGAGAACTACTGTTCTATGTAGAGGCTCAGCCGGTGAGGGGGCAGGAGGGTCTGACAGCGAAGACAACAGCAGGGGCTGAATAGACGATCACTGAAGGTTCAGGGGAACTTGATATACAGAACCTTGAACCCTCAACACATATCTCAGTTCCCCAAAAGTTAGCAGCCAAAGTGGTATGTCCTAGGCAGAATATATATATCCTAGGCTCCCCTGGAAAACCGATGGGACTAAGAAAAAATATCTGCACTTAGTGACATTAACTGGTGGGGGGAATTCCCAAATGAAATGGCTGGGCCACAGCCCAATCATCCTACAAGAAAACCCACCGCCCATAAGCCCCAGGCTGGCAGAGAAAGTTTCCTATCACCCTTACTGATGAACTGACATTCAGTGGTTACCAAATGTGTGAGGAAATCCTCAACCATAATAGAACAAAACCAAAACTAAAACGAGCAAGCACAACAAAAATAAAATAACTTAGAATAAGTGAAAACAACAGAGAAAAGAGGAGAAAACTTTCAAAAGAAAATAAAAACAATAATGAATCATTTCAAAAGGGTAAAAGAAGATCTCTCATTCATGAAACAGGAACAGGAAACTATTCAAAAATGGGAATAGTGAAATAAGTTTTCAGTTCTCACAAAATCAGAAAATTAGCTGAGTGACATTTCCCCCTCCCAAATCAACCTGGAGACTTGCTTAGATGACTTGGTAAAGCAAGGACTGCTGGTAGCTGCTCTCTGTAGGTCTGTGAGCAGGGTGAAGGCAGGACGGTGCCAAAGTGCCACTGGGATGAGGAGTGAGGTTCAGACTGGACAGCATCCCTGGACGTTTTCTATCCACCCAGATATGCTTCATTCTGAGAAGTTAAAGACAAAATACCAACCAGAGAAGTTTCCTGATACACATGGGGGCGGTTGGGAGTGATCAGAGATAATTCTGTTGGGCTTCGGTCTGTTCACCTTGAGGCCCATCCCCTACCTTCTTTTTTTTTTTCTCTCTCTCTCTCTCTTCTTTTTTTTCTTTTTCAAATGAGAGTAAAGCAGATAGAAAGACAGACTCTTGCATTAATCCATTAATATAAAGTTAACATCAGGCAAAATGAACTACAAGTTGTTGGGGAATACATAGTTCGGTGGTAAGAGAAACTCTTACAGAGAATGACTAAAGCAAAACGGAGAACCACGGGCATTTGCAGGAGGAGCAGGAGCAGGGTGTGACCTGAAATGTGCTCGGTGCCCCCGAGGAGCCAGTGTTCTACCTCTTGGTCTTGGCAGTGAGCACCTGGGTGGGTTCATTTTAATTATACTCAAATTATACATATATGTTTTTCATAAACTTATATCTATGTATGCTTTTTCTTACAATAAGAAAAGAATGGCGATATAAGTTCTTCAGGGTTAAAGAAAGATAAAAGACGTGGAACTGAAAGTAGGAAAGGGGACGGGGAGTTATAGAACAGAGGAAGTGGAAAAGACGAAATAAGATGTGGTAAGTCGTAATAGTCACCGATACGAATAGAAATGGGATAAGCTCACTGTTATGAACCATGTTTCCCTAAAAGTGCATTTGAAGCTCTAATCCCCATTGCCTCAGAATGTGAGTGTATTGGGAAATAGGGCCTTTCAAGAAATAACTAGGTTAAAATGAGGCCAGTGTCCTTAGAAAAAGAGGAGACAAGGACACATCGGAGACACTAGAATGGCAAAGACCAAAGAAAAGGCCATGTGATAACACAGCAAGGATGTGCAGCTTTCTGCAAGCCAGGGAGAGAGGCCTCAGAACAAACCACACCGGCTGACACCTCGATCGTGGACTTCTAGCCTCCAGAGCTTAGAGATAATACATTTCTATTGCTTAAGGCACCTAGACTGTGGTATTTCATTATGGCAGACCTAGCAAACAGATATATACTCACCAATCAAAGATAAAAATTTTCAGACTACACTTTAAAAGTGATCCAACAACATAATATCTATAAGAAACATACTTAGAACAAAAATCAGTAAAGTTGAAACTGAAGAAATTGAAAAAAAAAACAAATAATTCTAAAAAAACGTGAGCAAAAATAAATCTGGGTTAGCACTTTTAATACTAAACAAAATGGAATTTAAAACCAATGCAAAAAATTCTAAGAGATACAAAAGCTATCATATGCTAGTGAAGGGACTAAAGAACAAAAAGATAGAAGCATTTTGAACAGAGACACAATAATTCAGTCTCAAAATATTAAAAGCAACAACTGACATAAATTAGAGGAAAAAAGAGATAAATCAATAATTGTAATTAAAGATTCAATAAGTCCTTCTCAGAAACAGGTCAAGCAGGTAAAAGAAAGAAAAAGAGATGTAGAGAATCTGAACAACAAAAATAGTAACTTTTAGCACTTACAGACTCTACCACAAATAAGTGTTATTTTGAGCACAGACAGAGCATTAATAAATCTAAATTGAATATTGGATTATAAGTAAAACCCTAAAAATTAAAAAAATCAAGTAATATCATCTAAGTTTTGGGCAACAATGCAATAAAAAAAAATTTCCCCCCCACAGGGACAGAGAGAGAGTCAGAGAGAGGGATAGATAGGGACAGACAGACAGAAACGGAGAGAGATGAGAAGCATCAATCATTAGTTTTTCATTACCATTGCAACACCATAGTTGTTCATTGATTGCTTTCTCACATGTGCCTTGACCGCGGGCCTTCAGCAGACTGAGCCACCCCTTGCTGGAGCCAGCGACCTTGGGTCCAAGCTGGAGAGCTTTTGCACAAGCCAGATGGGCCCACGCTCAAGCTGGCAACCTCGGGGTCTCGAACCTGGGTCTTTCGCATCCCAGTCCAACGCTCTATCCACTGCGCCACCGCCTGACCAGGCAATGCAATAAAATTTGATATCAATAACAAAGCAAACATTTTTTTTAAAAATCCCATGTTTGGAAACTAAATAGTATATTACTAAATAATCATCGAGTTAAAATAGCTATTGTGAATAAAATTATTAAGAACTATTTAAAGTTGAATAATAATGTAAACACATGTCAGCATTTATGGTATAAAACTAATAATATTTAAAGGGAAATCTATAAATAAATTGAAATAAACTTGTTAGAAACCAAGAAAGAACAAAAACAAAATAAGCTAAGGATCCAACATAAAACATTAGACAAAAGAAACATATTAAATCCAAAGAAACAAGAGAGGAAATATTAAAAATAAGTATATTTTTTATGATACAGTCAGCAGAACAAAAACAGTAATTTGAGCAAGAAATGCTTAAATATAAATAATTGTTAGCTATATGCAAGTAATTAATCACCTACCGTGGTAGGGATAAAAAGAGAACTCTAAAGAATGTCCAGGGTCTGAGGGAGGTACCCAAGCAAGAAAGACAACCATGGAAGGGGATCCCTTCTCAAGACTAGAATCCAGACCTCATTAGAGAAGGGTTGGTGACAGTCCACTGGATGCCAGAGAAGTCTCTGTGTTTCCTGGACCAGAGTGTATCACCATTCGCAGGCCATGGTCGGCAGGCATGGAACCACAGGCCTGGATTGACAAACAAGAAACCTCCAGACCAGGGGGCCTGGTTTCTGAGACTGGCAGGAAGGATCACAACAAAACTTGCAAAGAAGCTGGCCCTAGGGTTCTGTTAAACCACCTCTGTTTTGCATATGTCTCACTAAGGCTTCTAAAGTGCTTGCTCCTTCCTTGCTCGTTATCTAGTCAGCATCAATGTGAACAGTGTGATGTTTTTTGGAATGTCAAGATGATCAAGATCTCTGCAGACTGTATTATGATCTCTGCAGAAAGCAGGAGAACTGACATAGCCCTGAGGCAGCATGGTGAAGATACACTGTTGGCACTGCCAGGTAAAAGCAAACTGCTACTGGCGGTCCTTTCAAATTGGTACGGAGGGGAAAAAGCATTAGCTACATCAATAACTACAAACAAAATGTCAGGAATGGTGCAGATTGGCTCCAGTAAAGATACAACAGAGACAACAGCTGCATTTGGAATCACCACCTAATTCAGTTTATGACAGGCCAAAGTTGTTCTCCAATATCCATCCAACGGCTGCACAGGCCAAACAGGTGAGTTAAATAGGAATGTAATAGGTATTACCACTCTTGCTTCTTTCTTTCAATGTCTGGAGGATGGCATAAATCTCTGAAATTTCTCCAGAGATACAATATTGCATCTGATTTATCATCGTGGTACAGAGGAGAAGTTGTAGGGGTTTCAACTTAACACCTCCAACCATAAAGGCTCTTATCTCATGAATTTGAGAGTCTCGATGGGGGATACTTAGTATCCAAATACGTGTGTTACAGTTATATGTATATTCAAGAGTGAGCCTGTGGATGAATTAGACCTACTGTGAGTGAAAGGCTTCAGCTAAGTGTCCATTTATTATTTGATTACTATAGCCCATGCTTTGGTGAGTTAGAGTCATGCTCTGGATGCCCAGGAATTAATGTCAATTCCTAGCCAGTGTCTAGTCTCCAAAAATTTGGGGTATTGTGCAATCACTCTAGTAAATGGCCCTGGGTTCTTTTGGCTTCAGCTTGGAAGAAGATTTATAACGCAGCTGGGTCCTTCCTCAAAGGGATCCAGTTTCCCCTTCAATCAAGAGGCTCTAGGTCTGAGTGTTGACCAGGTTTTTGGCCAGACTTATAGGTTTTTCTGTTACATAGATCAAGAAATACTTTAGTAGGCTGCCCATTCATTCTGTTCCAAGGAACACCCCTGATCAATCAGTTATCACCAAAGTTCGCAGGTATGAGCTGCATGCCTCATTGAATCGGTTGTGATTGCAATCCACTAGGTTGTAGAGAGGTCTGCTGGCTTGCTGTGACAGTCCATTGGATACCAGAGAAGTCTCTGCTAATCCAGCTGGTCCACAGTTATTGGGCTGAGGTGGCAGTCAGGGAAGTATAGAACAAGGACTGGCCAGTGGGAAGCCTTCACCAGAGTACCAGTGGGCCATTCCTTATGGGCAAGCATCTGCCCATTGGAACGTTGATGAGAGACTTCTGAAAGCTGTTCAGGGTGGTTGCTGTTGAACTCATCACCTAAAGGCCGGCTGGAGCACCCACAGAATTCACAGGATAAGTGCCTGCAGAAGTGCCACCAAAACTTGATAGGAATGAGCCCCACTGAGCGTCCTACACAACACAGGAGCCATAAGGAAGAAATACGTACTGGAACCAGGAAGAGAAGCCCCTGCCTCCTGCAGTGTCCCTCCAGCGCCCTCTACTGACAAAGTTTAGCATTGCATCAGCTGGCAAGGCTGAAATGTTCCAGCATCACAAGCAGGGTAATCAAAGGTAGATTCGAAGAGGCAATCAAGTGGAACCGGTATCATAAGAAAAGTAATACGTAAAATAGAGAAAATTAACAAACCAAAAGGTAATTTTTTAAAAAAAAATTGATAGATGTAGAAGTCTTTAAGCAAGATTAATTAAGACAAAAAGAGAGAAGATATATCAAACAGAATATTCACAGAACAATAAAGCAATCTTTTACATTTTAAATGTAATAGCAGAGTTTTAAAATTCACTGAAGTGTTGACCCTAAACTCAAATGACACTTTTCAGATAATGGAACAAAAAAAACAAGGATATAGAAAATGGCTGGAAAGAACATTAACTATTGCTAATTCTGTGTGGGCTCCAAGAATTGTTCTGCCTGCTCCTTTCAGGTGCCTTTTCCCCTGTATCAAGTACTTTCCATTTACACATGCGCAGAACAGATGTCTCTAAGGGCTCACACCAGGACCCTCCTCCAGAGCATTTCCTTTGCAAAGGGATGGCCTATGGTCAATCACGAACTCCAAGGAGCACAGTCCATCTTCCTGCCTCTGTGTGGAACAACCTCTCTGGTGCAATGTATGCTCCAGAGCTTCCTCTGCAATCTGGCTGAGCCTAGACATTCCTGAAACCACATCTCAGCTGTATTATTAATCTCAGCTTATTTTCTTCCCCTACGATTTTTTGCTTACTTTATTCCCTAAGGAGTTTCTCCTGAGGGCATTCCCTCAGTAAATCAATTAGATAAGAACCCCTGTCTCAACTTCTGCACAGGGGGGACATGATAAACACTTTACAACAAAGAAATGAATCTGAAGGTGGTATTTAGGATCAGTTAGAGCAAGGAGAACTTGGGTTGAAGAAAATCAATTCAGAGCCACATCTTAGGGAAGAGCTGATAGGCAAGAAAACACTGAGACTGAAGACAAACAGAGAAAATGAAGAGGAGGCAGATAAAGGACTATCTCTAGATAGACTCCTTAAGGCTGATGCAACATGGCAGAAGAGGAAAAGGACGGAGTAGGAAAGGGTGACAGTGTCTCCGATCTGGGTGACGAGGAAGATGGCAGCCACACATACAAACATTGAGTAACCAGAGAATAACCATATTGGAAGGAAGCATCCTTGTGTAGAACTGTCACACAAGACTTAACCTCTGCGTAACAGTCTGCAATTTACAGAGCTCTCCAAGATATCTTCTCCTTTTTTATATAAGGTCTCTGTGAGATGGGGTGGTAGGTATTTTCAATTCTTTACTCTTTCCTGTGACCTTGAGGAAGGGAAGAAGAAAACAGCCTCTTGCCTGTTGACCTTAGGTTTGGCCAATGTGTCTTATGTTAGCCGATTTAATGTAAAGAAATGTGACATGAGCAGAAGCTTTCTATGCACTCCTTTGGTTTGACTTGGCTCTTGTACTTTTGATCTCTACCTTCAGAAGGACATGACCCAGGTAGCTGCTAATGCAAGGGCAATGAGAAGACTTAGATGGCAGAACTAAATCCAACCCACAGCCTAGAACTCCATGCAGCTGACCCTATCCAACCCTAGCAGAACCAAAGGTACCTAAAACCCTATAAATGAGAAATTAACATTTATAGTTGTAAGCCACTGTATTTTAAAAATATTTGTTATACAGTACTATTCCAACAATTACTGACTAATACAGTTTGGTATATTAGTATTATTAAGATACCCATTAAGCAGATGAAAAAACAGATACAGAGAGGTTCAGAATTTGTCTAAGTTCACACCTCAAAGGAGAGGGTTAGCTATGTTCTGACCTACATTCTCAACAGAAAGACAAAATGTTGACACATTTTACAGCTTAGATGCCCAGCAGTCAAAGGAATAAATTTTTAAATGCTTTTAATAAAATAAAGCACTGAGTCTGCTAATAACCTAAGAAGTGCATGTTTTCATATATGCTGTCTATTAGGTCTGTTCATATCATATCAGCAAACATCATGTCGTCTTGGAGAGGTTCCTAGTTTTTCCTGTGAAATGTTTTTCAACGCCTCAGTGAATCAAAATGAATGTAAATGAGGTTTATTAAGTCAACCCCACATGGTGCTGTATTGTCAGCATTTGTAGGGCTGTGACAGGTTAGTTATTGCAATTTGAAGGAAATGTCACCAACATAGCAGTATGCGGAATTAACTTAAAAAAACTTATAAAACATCTCAGGATTATCCATCCTTTCAAGAATCATTTCCTCAGAAGTTGACAGGGGGCTGAGAGGGTCTAAGGTTTGCTCATTCTTTTTCATCAAGACTCCTCTGGCTATATGATACCTGAGGCCAAGGGTCAGGGGCTGGAGGTAACCACCCAGCCTTCTGAGAGCTCACTGAGAAGAGGACACAAAATGAGGGTGATTGGAGTTGACAAGGAGTGACAGGAGCCAGTGGCAGCAGCGCCATGTGCCCTCTGCACCCAGAATGAGTGTCAGACTGGTTCAAGGGTGGGTGGAGGCAGAATCGAGAGAATAAAACAAGGAAGTGAGGCCCTGAGCGCCAGGCTGTTGAATGATGGGCCAGGTAGTTAGTCCCTTGGTCAGACTTGATTTGAGAGAAGTCAGAAGGGCTCTTTCCTCAAAATTGTCACGCTCAGTCATTGCTCATGGAGACTTCTCTTTTACCAGAGGTCTCCTCTCACATGAAAATACATCATGGGAAAGATAAACACATTAAGCATTCATTTATCAAGATCTTAGGTAAATAAATAAAAAACAATGAATACCTTTTAATTGAAATCTCAGGCACTCATTGCAGGGACAACACGTGGCACTTCGGAGCTGAGTCATCCAGGGGAAGGAAAAGGCACTGACGAAAAACATAAGACAAGACCAGAAATAGATGTCCTGACTTCTAAGTTTTCTAAACTAACATTGTTTAAAACCTATTCCTCAGCTATAAAATCAGTCTTAATTGGAGGTTACGCAGAGGTCTTCTCCTGACCTCACGAGGATCAACGGCTCCCTCCTCTACCCTCTGGAATATAAAGCATGAGAACCACAGAGCTGGGGCATCGGCTCATGAACGCCTACATTTTACAGTAGAGAAACTAAATGTCAGAAAAGAAAAATGAATTTCTAATTTCACCAAGCTAAGCAGAAAGTGGTCAAGTCTCCTTTGGCAAAATTCTCTCTTTCAAAAACTACCCCACACTGAATTCTCTATATAAGCCCCTGCATCCAAGACCTAAAGGTATCTATTACCATCAGAAGCATTAATTAAACTATACTATTGAGTGGCATGTGTCAAAATAAGTTTAAAAGATGTATTCATTCAACAAACATTGTTGACTATCTGTTACCCTGACCTCTGGGACCTCACATACAAAGCAGCCCAAACTGGGCAAAATCCTTGGAAGTTTAAATATAAATAAAATCACAAAAGTAAAGGGGACAGGCGTTGACCTTGAGGATTCATTTGATTGGACAGGCAGTGAAGGGGAATGTAGAGGACTTCAGTGGACATGGCAGAGTCAGAGTGGGGGAGCCATCCCTCTCTTCAGCAGACGCATGAAACAAACAACCCAGTATTGCTTTGCTAAGTCCTCTCAGAAGAGGCCCATTCCATCCTTATATATTAAATAAAAAGTGAAACACACAACTACTCTAGAACTGTGGGAGGCCAGGAGTCTAGGAAGCTGTTGAAGTTCATTGGAGTTGACAGAACATGAGCATCACCAAAGAGAGACTCGGAGTGAGTGCTTCTGCAAGGACTGAATTCTGGCCCAGCGCCGTGAACGCTCAGTGACTTGGAATTATGGCTTTCCAGAACAGAGTATCTCCCTCTACGAGTGGGCTCTTGAATGAAGACACCCAACAGCAAGAGGGACATTGAGGCTCCACGTCGGCTTGGCATCTCCTGAAGGTCCGCTTTTTTGGCAAAGAAGATGAATAAGAAGAAAGAATCAAGCCAAGAGTTAAGCAGCATAGAAATAAGCAGCCACTGGAGGAGGAGCCAGGGGAGGCATCCAAGAGAAGCAGGGGGATCCAGGGGAGTTTCTTATCCTGAAGCCAAGCAAACCACAGATGGTGCAGAAAAACCTCACTTAAGCTATTCATTTCAACTCCTTCCCCACCAAACACTTTTAGCAGCTTTCCTAATGGTAGAAAATGATTGATTTGAATTTCACTCCTTTTTCAACAAAGACAGCCGTGTTTTGGGAGAGCCATGAACTTGGGTCAGAAACCTTAGTGCTGAATCCTGCTGTGACTCTAGGTCAGAGCCCAGCTGTATAACCTTGACGAAGTAGCCTAACATCTGGGGGTCAAAATTTCCTCATCCCAAATCACTGGTTGCTTGAGTTTTGATGCTGTAATCAATATAAAAGCATATGCAAACTACTGTACAAATAACATAATTTTTGACAGTAATGTTTAAGTGAGAACTGACGCATATGAACATCAACAACAGAAAAGGCTGGTGACCATCATCCTGAACACAATAACTTTCCCAAGCAAAACTTCCAGGGCTTATTTGCCACTCACTGCCAAAAACACTCCTTTGCTTAGGTTTACTGTAAAGGTTCTGCCTGTTTAGTGTACTTAATGCACTTTTAACCCTGGAAAGGCATGATGTCAAGGGTGAACATAGGTGCCGTAGGTGGAAAGGCCATTAGAAAAGCAGAGATTTTGGCATTGGAACTTGACCTCCTCCTATCTCCCTCTTCCCAGATCTGTACTTGCCTTAAAAACCAGCTGCCTCACAACTACCAGCGCTGTTTGGAGACCAGGTTTGAAACGCCTTCAAAAGTCCCATCCCCAGGGCATTATCATTATTTCTCCTGTCAGCTCCCTAAAAAATAATAATAATTAATAATAATAAAAGAAAAAAGCCCATTAAGAAGACATAATAATTTGCTTGGCTCCCAACTCCTTCTATGAGACCCACATTAAGCCTTTTACCAAAACATCAAAGACATAAACAGACAAAGATATCACAAGAAAATGATAGGCCAATATTACTTATGAATATAAATACAAAAATACTCAAAAAAAAAATCCAGCAACAAAGTAAAGATTATATATCACGGGCAAATGGCATTTATCCCAGGAATACACAGTTGATTTAACATCTGAAAATTTTCCAATGCAATGCATTGTATTAATGGAAAACTACATGGTCATCACGTCATAAAAGATACAGAAAAAGCATTTGACAAAATCTAATAACATTTCATGATAAAGGCACTCAACAAACTAGGACCAACAGGCAACTTTAAACCTGATAAGAAACATCTACAAAAAAAATAAAATAAAAGTAAAGAAAAAAACCCCTCAGCTGATATCATATTTAATCTGAATGTTTTCCCTCTAAAAATAGAAACAAGGTAAGCTCTTACCACTTTTACTCAAACATTGTATGGAGGTCTCAGTCAGGCTTTTAGCAATAAAATGAAATCTAAATAATTCAGATTGAAAAAATAAAAGTATTTCTAATAAAGATGATATGATCTTGTATATAGAATATATTACAGAATTTAATGAAAAACTGTTAGAACTAATAAATTCATCAAGATTACAGAAATAGGATCAACATATGAAAATCATTATATTTCTATATACTAACAGTAAATGATACAAAAATAAAATTGAGAAAACGCTTTCATCTATAGTGCCAGTGAAAAGAATAAAATACCTAGGTATGAATTTAACAGAACTTCAAGACTTGTACACTGATAACTACAAAATATTTTTAATAAATTAAAGATGTTTTAAATAAATTGAAAGGCATCCCATATTCATGGATTGAAAGACTGCTGTTATGAAAATTGCATTATTTTCCAAACTGAACTATAGTTTAACAAAATCTCTATGAAAATGTTAACTTGCTTTTGTGCAGAAATTGGTAAGTTAAACCCAAATGTCCATCAACCGATAAATGGACTTTTAAAAAGTGATATATTCGTACATTGAAGTATTATTTAGGAATAAAAAATGCTAATTTATTCTATAATATAACTGAACCGTGGCAATAATAAACTAAGCTAGAAAAGTCAGCGACAAAAGACCTTGTATGACTCCACTTCTATGAAATATCAGAATAGGCACGGCTATAGATCAGAGAGTAAATTAGTTGAACACAGAAGGCCGGTCTAGTTTAGGAGGATAACACGAGGAGTGATTGCTAACAGGTGTTGCTTTTTTCTGGGGGATGATAAAAATGTTCTAGAATTGTTGTGATGGCTTTACAACTTCTAAATACATTCAAAACCATTAAGTACACCCTAAGTGGGTAAATTTTATATATGAATTACATCCCAGTGAAGTTGTTATAAAATACAGGCTGGGGCAAAATTAGGTTTAGAGTTGTGAGTACACAAAACAGTTTATTTTTGTATTATTATTTATTAAGTATTGTATTATTTTTCATACAAACAATGCAAGGCTGTGGGTAAGGTGAAGTGGATGTGAGGGATGGCTGGGAAGAGCCAGTCAGGGGACACACAGGTACAGGAAAGTGATAATGAAGGCCCAACCTGGAGGGGGGTCGTCAGGAGAGCAAGAAGACGAGGTCCCCAATGGCAGCTGTGTGCTGGATAACGAGAGAGGAGGAGCACTGAACAGTGAATTCCAAATTGTCTTACAGTTTCCTTCACTCAGGTAAATGTCTTTTTTAAGCATCATTCTTCAGAATGAATGATCCATTTGTAAAGTGGATAATTAATCCCCAAGCTAGTCTCTTTTTAACCTATCAGGGTTGCTTAAAGAAGGTCTTATTTGCAGTTAGGAGAGTGCAGCACTTTCTCCGTCTCTGAAGTAGGACATCGGAGCACTGAGTGGTGAATTCTTTCAGCTGCTGTGGGACAAACAGGTTGTGCATGAGGGGAGCACCTGCCAACAGCAGACACTCTGGTTCCAAAGCCATAGGTTATGGTATCTGAGGTGTGTGTGCGTGCTCTGGGAACAGATGTCATGGAAAGTCAGTTTGAGACTGGCCTGTTTCCTTTGGGCCACCAGCAGTAAGAATAAGGAGAAAGTGAACAGGCAGGACTCAGAGAACCCTACAATAGAAATGGACCTATGGGGTTGTCAGCTTCAATCCCTCATTTTGCATTTAAAGAACTCAACCCAGAGAGGTAAGTGACTTGCCCAAGGTCATTCAGCCAGACAGTGGCAGATTTGGAATGATCAAACCTAGCTTCTCTCCCTGAAGGTGCAGGGTCCCCGGACAGGCAAGGCTGTCACTAACAGGGCCATGAGCGTGCTTGCACCTGCCCTGGTATGCCTCACACTCAGATCAGGAAACCTGCTGCAACCTTGATGTGGAAATTAAATTAGCTACTAATTGGTTAATTGGCAGCAAACTCTGTAAGACAGTAAGGAACAAATTAAGTTGGAGTGAGACATTCACATTTGTTAGAGCTGATTATCTTCATTATCACCTCCATGGCTCACCAGCGATGCTGTGCACCTCTCCACCAGGAAAGCTCTTAGAAAAATCCTATGACCTTTTGGCTACCAGACAAATTGTTCCTTTCTCTTCCTTTTTCCATCCCGCTTCCACCACCTTCTTTATTTAGTTCCTATCATCCAGCATTTCCCACGCGGTACACTTCAGAATGCTAGTGTTGGTAGCATAATGATAAATGTTTAATGACTGGCTCTCTGGGACATAGAGCCCTGATTTGTAGCATTTAGCAATTCCTGTGATGTAAATACTCCCAGTGTGGGCCAATTTTAAGATACCAGTGTAACATCTCCCAGCTTGCAAAATTTCTGAAAATTCCACAATTGGTTCTTACAAGCTGGTACAAGGTGATTCCAGCACAACACTTATGGTGTGTTCAGAAGTTAATAGGTCCTAGGAAGGGCCCCATGTTCAAGTAAACAGAAAATCCTGCATATTATATAGACTCTAAGAAGTTCTGTAGAAAAGAAATATATTTAGTTTAACTTAGTGCTTTCCAAACACATTTGACCAGAGAGCTTGTGCTTCATAAAGTATATATTATACCTCCCGCAATGCTAAAGAGCCATTGACTTGGAACACTGTAATAATCATGGTGTTACTGTGCAATTTCTGGGTGCAAGCACCATGCTTGGTCCTTCAGATAAGACATATAAGATACGGAACTTGCCCTTCAGGTGACCAAACCAAGGTAGTAAATCTCAAGTATTAGGTGATTAGTACTTACCATGAGTGCTATAAGACTTCAGAAAACAAACTCCATCATCAGGCTGGATCCCAAACAAAGGGTGTGTGTGGGTCAGCCTGAAAAAGAGCTTTTGAGATGGGAAGACTCCTTTAGAAAAGAGGAAGAGAGGCAAATGCATATTGTATGCCAAGAGATAATTAGGAGACCAGTGTGGCCGGAATTCAGGGATATGGTGCAAGAGAGGAGCAGAAGATGAAGCAGAAAACAGGGTGGAGGTCTGCTTGGGAAAGAAGGCTAACATATCAGGAGGACCCATGGTATGGGCCATGGCAGGGCGGGGCAGGGTGGTGAAGCAGAGGGCATGTATTTTTTGGACAACACAATTTCCCGAGTCCTTACATTCACTCCATGTCTTCTTATTTACCAGGTGCAAAGATTTATCTTGACATGGAGCTTGAAGAATGTCAGAGAAGCCTTCCTAGCTTTGTCAGTGGGCCGGGGCAAGTTTATCTTCTCACAAGGATGGTATTAGCATGAGGTATTTTTCTTCTCCCAGCCATGTGAACAGAGTAGTTGTGTTTGAATGCACGTGGGATCACTGCTGTCCTCATGGGTTTCTTTCTATTCATCCATCCATGAGAGTATGTAGCTGGGGTGGAATGTCGAACACACATTTATTGGCTTTTCTTTGTGCTAGTTGCTACTAAGTAGTGGAATGTTTCTTTAAGTTTTTAATAGATGCTCCAGGAAATAGGAGGCTCAGCAAGATGCCACAGTCAAGATTAATGTTTGTGGTTCCAAAATCACCAATCTACTGCTTGGCTCCCAGCCACATGTCTATCACAGTGTCTTCTGGGCTTTGAGCGGGACATGCCAAGCGTGTACTTACTAGGGTGTCTTTTGATCTCTAACCTCAGCATTATCCCCAGCAAGTCCCAGATAAGCTGTGACGGAACCGCCTGGTCCTCCGCAGGTTCTCCGCCCACATTGGACAACCCGAACCCATAGTGCTCACATTTCCCATGTCCCCTCTTTTTAAAGAAAACTTTGCTCTTCAAGGGAAAAAATTTAAAACTTCTTTCCTTAGGATGCAAATAAGTGGTAACAGCTTAAAGTCTACCTCTCCAGAGTTATTTGTATCTTTGTATCTTGGGGGAAAAAATTTAAAGCTAAAGGATTCCAACACTACTTAGGGAATTTCAGGCAGCCCAGAGGATACAAGCTGTAGTAATTCTAGAGCAATAGTTTCAGATCAGTGACCCTGAGCACCGCAGAAATGACTGCTTGGCCCATCTATGTGACAATGTGGCCTTGATCTCTGTTTTCCAGGGCCTGCCACTAAGCCAGACACCCCTGCTTGTGCTTCAAAAAAGAGTGTGAGGCCAAGGCATCTAAATAGAAAGGTGATACAGAAAGCAGCATCCAGGCCCAGTGACAAGAAAGAAGGCAAATATTATGAGTTTGAGCAGCAAACCCAAGTTCTTATCTCAGCTTCATTACTTTTCAGTTGCCTAACCTCAGGAAGGATACATGACCTGAGTTCAGCTCCTAATCTTTAAAACAGAACTGATAACATTAACCTAGTAAGATGATTGGGAGAAGAGATAGTGCCCACATATGGTGGTGACAGGTGACTTCTTGTGATGGTGATGGTCATGAAGGAAGCACTCAAGCCCCCACCTTTGCTAAGAAACGCAAAAACACCAGAGCTGGACTTTCTATACCCCAGAATCTTCCTTGTAAATGATCCCCATTTCAGGCTAATATTTCTCACTACAACACACCCAGGCTGCCAGCCCAAGTGATGTAACCCTGCAAGACACCAAAACGTAGGTGAGGGCAATGCTCCTCTCTGGAGGATGCTAGACCAGTGGTCGATTGGTGCTGACAGCAGGTGTGGGAGAGACATTTTTGCCAACCATCCAATATCCATGGTCCTCTGGTAATTCAAATTACTTTCCAAATGTCACTGCATCTGTCTCAGTCTGACAGCTCTTCAAACTGGGGGCCTTTCTCTGAGCCTGAAGACCTGGACATATTCCTGAAGGGGCTTTTGATCTTCATTTCTTTCCAGGTGGGAGGGTCCTTTGTCAGACAAAGTCCAGGCTCATGAAACCTACAGACAAAGAACTCTAGTGACAGGTAGTCTGGCAGGTGAAGGTAATAACACATGCAATGCAGGGACCCAGCTAGTTGGATAAGACACATGACATTCCTGAAAAAGAACAGTCAGGGGAAAATACTTATACTGTTCTTCAAGCCCGCTACAGCATCACCCCCACTTATCTTGAAGTCTGACATTTAGTAACTTCCAATGTGTGCAAGCAGAGAAAGCCTGGACACCTAAAATAACTCTTGCAGAGTCTCACACCAAATTCATGGACTATATTCCTCAGAAGAAGGACCAAGGCACTCATTCAAAACCTTTTCACTCTTGTTTAACATTAAAGTCTAACAATCTCAGATATTTGGTTTCCCAGTTTCTGCAAATTGGGTGTAGCACGTATCAGATGTGCTAAGAAAGGGTGATGCATTAGAAACAGCTCAAGAACAGCAATGAGGATTGACAGCTGACAGCCTGGTGGCAGAGCAGATGGACAAAGCTGAGAGTGACTAGAGGAGTGGGTGCTGGGTAGTCACAGAAACCAGGCAGGGTTGTCAAGGAAGGGTTAAATTCTCTGTGTTTCTAAAAGGGTAAGGAGGTGTATCATACATTTTAGCAAGCCTTCCATGCAGAATACCTAAAGTAAATGAAATTTGGGGTCTAGAAAGAACAAGCTTGGGAATTCAGAAATACTCGCTTAGGTGGAACGCTGTCCACCCCTGACAGTGCAAGATAAATGAGGCGGGCTGTACCTGCAGAGGCTGCTGCGAGTGGGCTGAGGAAGGCACACAGACCCGGTAACCTTCCCAGAAGCTCACCACGTTCTGAGATCTCTCCAACAGCAACCTGGGCCATGTCTCGCTGGAGGAATGGCCATGTGCCTGTTGCAGAGCGGAGCAGAGGCCCCTCTCCTCACTGCCTACCTAGGGTACAGAGGTGTGTCCAGCCTCTTGGGAATGAGAGTCACGGCGAGGTCTGGGAGACCCATGGTTCTGCCTCTCCTTGCTTTCTTCTCTGCTGTCCCTTCCTCATTCCACCTCCCTCTTCACAGGGCACCAAAGCCAGGCTGTGGCTGTAGCAGACAGCTACAGACTTTTGACAGGCCTTCTGCTTTCACTCTTACAGGTGCAACCAAAGCTCTATTAGCATGTGATGTCCCCACTCCACCATGCACTCACAGCCTTCAGAAGACTCTAGCCACCCAGAGCCCTTTTACCTCCACACCCCTGCCACCCAAGAACCAGGTCCAATTCATCTGGGGTGGCCCTGGCATTGGTATTTTTCAAAAGCCCCCCTCATGATCCACATATGCAGCCAGGGATAAGAATCACTGACTGACTCAGAGCAAAATCAGGATAGATGCCATCTGGAGCCATGGTGAGCCAGCCACGGCAAACAAACCACAGCGAGCCAGCCATGGCAAAAAAGCCATGGCAAAAAAGCCACGGCAAACAAGTCATGGCAAACCAGCCACAGCGAACAAGCCACGGCGAGCCAGCTACTGTGAGGCTACCACTGCAGTTGAGGCTGACTTTGCTGAGCTAAATAAAGCCCAATGACTGCTTTTAATATTCAAAATACTGAGAAGAAGAGAGTAAAACAGGAAAGGAACATGGACCTGGTGTCAAAGCCAAAGGGACTCACGGGGCATTGGTAACAGAAATAAACTTAGAGGGAAACTGAAGACTTTAGGGACTTTACCAGGGAGGCTTGGGGTCATTCACCAAGCATCTCTAAGAGCAGCCCAGGTGGTAAACCCAGGCAAGCATGAGCAGGCAGGTAAGGCTTCGCAGACACCATGGGATAGTGGAGGAGCCACTATGGTTGATATTGCTGCTGCAAATTCACTGGGGATCTGGCTGGAAACAGCCAGACCCTTGGTGGGCCTGCCGCCCCTGCTCTGCTGGTGAAAACGAGAGTGCGAGCCGCCCCTCTGAGGCTTTCCCTTCAGTATTACCTGGGCCAGGTTCACCTGCCGACCCTCTGATGTGAGAGAAAGGAGCCAAGGGACTCTCAGAGGCTCCCTATCCTGGCAGTGGCTGACTGGTCAGATGGGATCAATCTCCAGGCCTGGCCTGGCCAGAACCATTTGCCTCTTACTTGACAGGGACTTTGGGGGCAAAACACTACCCTTTCTACTCATCTATCAAAAAGCTGTGCTTGTATTCCGGGCCTTACTGAAGATCTTTGGGTTCAACTCAGCTGTCCCTGCCTGTGGGTAAAAGTCTGGGATGCTGTCTCTTAGCCCCATCTGTGTCCTGGTTTCCTGATACCCACACCTGGGACCAACAAATGATGCTTACATTTTTTAGGGGGAAAAAAACACATTTATTTTTCACAAAACACATTTAAAATAAGAGAATTGAGGCAAAAAGATAAAATGAATAGCAAATAAAATTAGAACCAAAACACAGACACATTTGAAATTGAACACACTGGTGAGAGATGGACCACTCATTTGGCTCTGAGCTTTCTGGTCCCTAACACAAAAGAAAACAGGATCTTTTTTCCAATTCAGAGTTCATAACATAAAATCAAAACACTCGTTTGAGATAAACATAACGGTTCCTGGAACTGAAACCAGACAGAAATGCCTCCCCGAGAGCCACATGGAAAGGCCTTGTGATTTAGTGAATAACATCCTCAAAGCAGCCTTTGTGTAAACATGGCAAGGAGTTTCACAGGTCTGTTTTTAAAAACATCTCTCAGTGTAAGCTGATGTCATAATGCTGAATTGTTATTCAATTTAAAAAGTTCTGCAAGAGATTGGTATAAATGTTGTATCAAAGTCTAGCATCATTAAAATATATTTTCAATAAACTACCCTGACCAAGTGGTGATGCAGTGGCTAGAGCATGGATCTGGGATGCTGAGGACCCAGATTCAAAACCTAGAGGTCTCCAGCTTGAGCGTGAGAAGACTGACATGACCCCATGATCCCTGGCTTGAGCCCAAAGCTCGCTGACTAGAAACCCAATCTCGCTGGCTAGAGCCCAAGTTCGCTGGCTTGAGCAAGGGGTCATTGGCTCGGCTGGAGTCCCCCAGTCAAGGCACATATGAGAAGACAATCAATGAATAACTAAGGTGCTGCAACTGCAAGTTGATGTTTTGATGTGTTTCTCACTTCCTGTCTTTCTCTCTCTCTCCCTCAAAAATAAATAAATAAATAAATACTAGAAGATTAGGTAGACTGGATCATCGTCATTGTACATATAAGAAAACCAAGGCTCAGAAGACTGCCAGACCAATCATATATCAGTCACCATCTTCCATTTATAAGTAAAAGAGCAAGAAGTCAAACAAAGGGGGTTGGTTTGCTTTGCTTTTCTGCTGTTTCACCAAGCCTGTGTTCTCATCGAGACAGAAGGATTGTGGGGAGCCTATTATTAAGACTAGGAGACCTGTTGATGGTTGCTCTGAGACAAAAGGAAATCCAAATGTCTAATCTCAAGTGGGGACCTACCTGGGATCCTTAGCCTCAGCTTTCCCCTCAGTTAGGCTGTCCTCCGTCCCCTGTCCCTTGCCCAGCCCTGAACAACCAACCCACTGCGCTCGCGGAGTCAGGTGGACAACTCCGGCCCTGAGGGCTCTGAGATAGCTCCTTGCTTCCCCGCAGTGTGTCACATCCTGCTTACACCGAAAAGCAGTCCCCAGCTGCCGCCTTAGCCATCTCCAGCTCTCCCATCTTTGTTGCTCAGAAGCGAAGAAGGGATAATGGCTCAGTTGTGGGGAGAGAGCTGCAGCGGGGATCTGTCCAGGGAAGAGGAAGAAAGAGAAGAAAAATGGCCCCTGCTGAAAGCTTTCCAATCACTCCAGCCACCACCATCTCTAATTCTTTTCTTAAAGTATAAAATCATTCTTCCACTGATCTCACTCGTGGTCAGAGCTCAGTACAGGCCCATCCGTCACGGGGCTGATTTGGTTCAGCAGGTGTTGGCCGGGCAATCGCTCATTTCAGGCTAATCTGCTAGCGGCTGTCAGGGGTTATGGAGTATTTATTGAGTTTGTGTCAGGTCCTGATGACCAATAGCCAACAGCCGGTGGATACGCACTGACATTGATGATATTGCTGAAATTAAACGAGGTGATGTATACTCAACTTGCTTAGAGCCAGGAATGGACCCAGGGATCATTTTATAACTTGATGCAGACGATCCCTGAGCTTTCCTTTTCAAGGAAAAAAAAAATCACACATGTGGCGTTTCTATTTAAGGAAAAAAAAAATGGTGCCGAACAAACACAGTCACGTCCGTATTTAAATGAACAAGAGCGTTTCCCGGGGAAGCTGAAGGGAACAAGTACAATCCAGACATCTGGTGAACAGCCCTCCGTGCACTAACCAGGCCCACTGGTTTGCGACATTTAAATGCTAGGCCTCACCAGAAAGAGACGTTCACTGGTGACTTAGACTCAGGATTATGAATGCAAATCCAATCAGAATCTGCATTTGGGGACAACGAGATGTAACAGACCAGAGCACTGGAGTCGGAGGGACACACTAGGTATAAAGCCCAGCTCCACCACCGCTTAGCTGTGTGACTTTGAGCAAGTTCCTAACCCTCTCCCATTCTCTGGTTGTGATGCAAATAGGATAGTGAGACCATCTAAAGGGACAGTGTGAAGTCACATACCTGGAGATGATTTCTCTTGTTCTCTCTCTCTTTTTCTCCTTCTACAACCAGCCTTTTCCCCTCAAGTTCACCTAATTCCAAAACAAGTTATAAAATTTTCCACCTGTGGCACCTAAGTCAGTCGTGATGGAAGTATTGCCCTATGGTCACAGGAGCACCACGTTTAAATGAGCAGAGTTTAGCTTAAAAGCTCTAGCTTAGCCCCCCTCTGAAAGGACGTGGTTAAACAGTCCCATCATCCATCCTGTGGCCTGGCCCAAGGCCAGGTCTCCCACACCCTTTCAGGGAGTGACGGGTGATGGCTCTGCCCTGCGAATGGGCACGGGCAGAGTGTGTTGGTGACGCTCAGGTTCCACATTTGTGTCTACATCTGACTCTCAGGGTCTCATTGTGGAAAATGCCTGTACAAGAGAGGAATTGATCTCCAAGTTTTCTCCAGTCCTGATCGTCATGATTTTGTGACGAATTTGGAAGGGTCTCCTCTCTATCCCCACCACTTCTTCCTTTAAGGGAAGCACTGGTCTCCAGTGATGTACTGGAGTCTGCCTCTGGGAGGGTAAGTCAGCAGGGGGAGCCTTTCCAAAGCCATGAGGGTATGGAGGGAACCAAAGTGTTCTGTTTCCCAATGACTAGTAATAGCTTTCATTCTAGAACATCTACTCTGGGCCGGACACCAGCAGAACTATTTTCCCCATTTTCCAAATAGAGTAACCGGAGCTTCAAGAGATGAAGTGAGCCCATGAGGCTACAACATCTGGAAAAGAGGGGCATCTGGAATTCCACCCTCCTCTAATCCATTTCCGCCAGTAGTGCGCCATCCACTGTCCTATCCTGCCCAAGACAGGGGTGACACGTAAGTCATCAGTGAGTCCCAAACTTAGCATTGAGCGCTCAGTCTCCCTTTCTCCCCAGGCTTTTCTGAGAGTTGCTAAGGAACATAATGGTGTGTTTTACACTTCCCCTCCCTCTTCCACACCCCTCCCCTGCCCGTCTGCCCCTCACTGCAGGAAAGGAGAGAATGAAGCACTCTCAAGAAGGAGGTAAAAAAGGACAGGGCCCAGATAACCAATGAGTGCCTCAACCAATATATCGCCCATGTATTAGCCCAGCACGTGTTAATAGACATGACGGATGCGCAGTGTGTATACAGACATGTGTGCTTCCTAGATTGCAAGGTGCTCTTGGCAAGTGGGTGGCGAGCTCTGATGCTTCCCTCTGATGGAAATTGAATTTAGGTTACAGACCATCATCTGGCCCAATTGCCACTGAATTATTCCACACAAAATATCAAAGTTAATTTTTGGGCCTGTCAGCCCAGTTGATGAGTTGGGCGGCTGTCAGCCCGGCTGCTCCTGCCTTCAGTGCCAGAGAAGAGTCTGAAAGTCACGCCATCCACACAGCGACCTTGGTGGGGACCCGGGTTAGATTACCAGGATGATTAAATGCCACACCGAAGGTTCCGGAGCCCGAATTTGAATACCTGTTTACATGGAGGATAACAGATAGCCGCCCACTGCCTGGAAGGTCATAACTCACTCCCCGGAGTGCCGCGCCGACACCATAAAACACGCGCCTCGCTCGCTCGGGAAGTCTGCGCCACGCAGCCAGGCCCTGGAGTGATTTAGAGTTCCGGATCCATTCAGAGACTATCTAATCTATTGTCTTTTATTACATGCACTACTCAGTCTCTCTCAGGCTCACAACATTTGTTTTTATCCTCCAAGAACCACCAGCAATCTAATCTCCCTTAAAAGAATGTTATTCAGAAGTGTTGGTTTGATTCAAAGATCGCAAGGGTTTTTTATTCCATAATACAATAAAAAAAAATTCTAACCGCTGTCACTGTGTAAATATATTATTTTTTCTCTTCCCTTCCCCCCCCCAATCCCTCTGTCCTCCTCTTTTTATCCCAATAGGTGAATATATTCCTGCTTCCACCTTGAACACCTCCTAAAACCTCCCGCTCACCAAAAGTCAGCGGGACCGCTTTCTTGCTTCTCTTTTGACTAATTGTCTCAGGCCATCTGATGTTGAAATAATCCATAATTGCTTAATCTATCCGCGTCTGTGTGGCAAGAAACGGAAAAGCACTTTAGAAAGATCAATCATCTAAAGTCATTGAGCGGCGTATTAGAAGCAGGGTCTTTGCCTGCTCCCAGCTGGGAAAATGATGGTGGTGAGATAAAGGCTTAGAGAGGAGGCTGTCTCTGTCTCCATAGCTTTTTGATTCTGAGATAGATTACCAGCAGCACTAACTGTTCTCCATTTGTGCTAAACAAAGATACAGTAATAGCCTTGGAAGCCACAGTCACATAAATGATAGGACAATCAAATAAAAGACCCCGTCCCTCACCTCCTGCTGGTACTAGCAGGCTAATAGATTAGGCAGCATGGGGGGGCAGGGAGGTCTTTGCCTCTTTGCCGTTGGGACCTTGATCACCAGAGACCAAAAAGAAAACAGAAATTTGAGTTTCTAAACAGCTGAACAAAATGTAAAAGGCTCCATATACTCTCTGTAACTGAGAGATTCGGGCAGGAGAAAGCTTGGTGGACTAAGGTCAGATCTCTCATATGAATCAAATCAGTGGCTGATCAACTAGTAGCACAGCACATTAGACTGTGGGGACTAAGGCAATGCCACCACCATTTTCAAAGTTATGCATCTCAAGCTGGTATCCATCTTCTTCCTCCTCTACTTTACCCTCCTTGTACTCAGAGTTTAGTGGCTGACCTTTCTGCTGCTGCAGTTATTGCAATAGCTACTTTCCAGAGCCCTGGCCTTTCTGAAAACCAGCCCCTAATTGCCCCAATATTCCCCTTCTTCCACAGAAAAAAAATGTTGCTGGAAGAGGGATGATATCAAGATGAGAAATAACCAGCAGGCTTGATCTCCTGTCACACTTTCTCTGCTGCTGGCATGACAAGATGTTCAGAGATGTGGCTTCAGACACAGCAACCGGGGGGCTGGGGGTCCCCAGAGGGTGGGAACTGCCCTAGAAGTGGAAATGCAGGTTCAGCTTCCCCAAAGGACACCAGAATCAGGAAGTCTGGATGTGCAGCAAAGTTGAAAGAGCTGAGACTTAGAACCTAAATCCACAGTCTACCTGTACTGTTCAGTGGCTGTGCAAGTTAGTTAGCCTCTCTGAACCCCAATTGTTAAGGTTCTTCACAATGACATTGTGAAGCTCAGATCATTCTCTTACTTATTTTTTTCCAATTAAAATATTATATTATTTTTAGGTGTACAACATAGTGTTTATACATATATATAAATTACGAAGGGATCACCCCAATAAGTCAAATCAAGTATTTTAAATAACTGACAAAGTATAAGCACTTCTATAAGTAGCTACTGTTATGTTTGAATTATTTTATCCTCAGAGTAACCACGTAAAGCAAATATTATTCTTTCCAACCGACAGATGAGAACACTGAAACATGGAGAGGTTAAGTAACTTGTCCTAGAACACACAAGCTTGCTTTTGTGTTAGAATTATCCTAGTCATGAGCAATAAATGCTATCCACTACTTCTCTCATCAAGCAGGTCTGACATGATATGAACTGAAACCTTATACTTGTTCTCTTGGTCAGTAGCTACTCAGCCACGTGGAGCATTGGAGTACATTCCAGAGAAGCCTCTGCTGTTCATGGGGCTCTGAGCCACAGGTCAAATGGGCACACTTGGCTGTGTTATACACAGATCACTTCTGCTCGTCCTCTCTCACTGTCTCTCTCTCTCTGAGCAGAATCCCAGCTTCACCAGTTTCCAATCCCACAGTCCCCAGCACACAGTTGGAGTAGGTTTGCCAGGCCAAGTTCATGCCTGAGGGAAACTATTTGAACTACCTCAGAACTGCAAGTGTGCTAAGGTCACCAACGACTAGAATGATTTAAGGCGCACTCTCCCTGCCTGACCTCCACTTTCTTCCAAGGATGAATAGCAACCACATGTAGCAAAGAAGGTAAAAACATATTCAAAGAACTTGCTGACTACCCACAAAGGTTAGTAAACAGCCCTCAAAGGGCAGAAAAGGGCAGGAAAGGACCGAACTAAAATTCATGTTAGAACTAAAAGGCAGCAAAGTTGCATCAGTGGCCACACTCTGTTCCCAGAACTTCAGCACTAGGTACACTCTAAGCAAAGAATTCAAGTCATATTTCCAGGGTGTTCAAGTTATTTCCCCTCAGCTCTTCATCCCCACCCACCACACACACACACACACACACACACACACACACACACACACACACATCCTGACACACACTCTGTTATTCCTGCTACAATAATCACCACCAAATTCAGAATGCAGTTAGACTCAGTATACATTGATTGACTGGAGAGGTGAAGAGCTTGTTACGTACTAGCTTCCTGAAAGTTCCCTTGTCTCGTGGGTCTAGTAAGTCAAGGTGAGGTAGGTAGGACCTGAGTTCACTGGGAGCACAGTGAATGTAAGATGCCCTCTAAAATCTCACTAAAAGGGAGACACTGAGAATCACAGAGTCACCCAAGCTGGTCTTTATGAAAACAGGTGAAAAACTGTTGTGAGTGGCCCAACAACGAAAGGGGAGCTAGACACCCAAGGGGGATGTGTCCTGGGAAAGACATAAATACATGGAAGGGGAGAAACCCAAAGGATGAGTAAATGGAGAGATAAAGGTGGGAGAGAAGTTCATT
This sequence comes from Rhynchonycteris naso, assembly GCA_037038555.1. Classification (NCBI taxonomy): domain Eukaryota; kingdom Metazoa; phylum Chordata; class Mammalia; order Chiroptera; family Emballonuridae; genus Rhynchonycteris; species Rhynchonycteris naso. The sequence goes on from CM072998.1 coordinate 26,628,210, forward strand.
TTTAAAACCTGGGAAAGTACAAGAGAGTGGAGAAAGATAGTAGAGGGAGTCCTCAGGTTACAACACAGTTCCATTCCTACGACAGTGACATAACCCGAATTTTGGTGTTAGTTGAAATACACTCCATGGCCTGACCTGTGGTGGCATAGTGGATAAAGAGTCGACCTGGGAACACTGAGGTCGCCAGTTCAAAACCCTGCACTGGTCTGGTCAAGGCACATATGGGAGTTGATGCTTCCAGCTCCTCCCCTCTTTCTCTCTCTCTCTCTCACTCTGTGTCTCCTCTATCTCACTCTGTGTCTCCTCTCTAAAATGAATAAAATAAAAATAAAATAAATTTTAAAAAAAAGAAAAAAAAAAAGAAATACACTCCAGCCTAAGTCGCTTACCTATCGTAACACAGTTGTAAAATTATAATCTACAACATAAAAACACAACTAAGTGACAGAATAAAGAAAAAGGACATAAATATACTGTACTGTATGCTGTATTATAGTAACAGAAAAAAATGACAAAAAAAGATGATTGTAAAAAAAATTCCTTACCTTTATTTCTATGGTTGGCTCGCACACTGGAAGGGGCACTGGAAGGTGGGAGAGAATGGCCTATTGGGAGGAGGAAGTTGGAGAGGCAAGAGAACCCGCAGAAGGAGGTATGATAAGGGCCAAAAAGTCACCAAACAAAGCAACGCAAATGCAACACTTGTGCTTTAATAGACCAAAATGGGATAGGTAAGCGTACTGGGGAATGCCAACTCCCTCACTCATATGCCTTGTTACAAGTATTTTTCCGCTACACGCAACCAAACTAGCTCATCTACATAGTCCATAAGTACGACACTAACGGCATTAGCCAAAACATTCGTGTCTCAATTTCTGAAGTTTGTATGGGAGTAAATGTCGTAAACTCAAAACGCCATATGTCAAGACTGCCATAACCGGAGGACCCCCCTGTATTGTAGTAGTTCCCACACGCCACCTATCTCTAGACAAAGAATAGAATGGCAACAAAAGAAAAATCACCCAAGCATTAAAACTCTTGACAAGTTGTAAAATCTTCTCAAATCATTTGTATGCTGAAAAGAGCTAAAAAAAAAAAAAAAAAGACTAATTTATCTCGTTATCAAGAGGATATGAATTCCACTCTTCCGCTATTTTTATTGAAGAGATAAGGGATTCTGAAAGCTTGAATTTAAATTAATGTGGTTCTCTAGACTAATCCAAAGTTTCAGCATAGATGGAAACCCCCACCTCCCCTTGCTCTGGAAATTCCACCTCACCTGACTCAGTCTTTAGTTGGAAACTAACAAGGTATATTCTCTGAAAAGGAGACTAGTTCCTTGCCTTTCAATTCTATCTAATTCTCTATTGTTTTCTTAGGCTGACCACAGTATTGTTAGATTTCAAATAAAGAACTATGATAGCAATGAAAATAAAAAAATATCGTGGATTTATACTAACAAAGACCGTACAAGATATTATAGAGAAAAGCTGCAAACTATTTTTTTTAAAAAAAGAGAAAAGAGAGGTGTTACCATTTTCATTAATAAAGTGATCAAATTTAATAACGATGAAAAGTCATAAAACTAAATTAATGTAAAATTCAAAGCAAGTTCAAATAATATTTCAGCAGAACTTTTTTATTTAGAAAATTTAATTCAATGGGGTGACATTGATCAATAAGAGTACATAGATTTCATGTAAACATTGCTATAGCATTTGCACTGTGTGCCCATCACTGAAAGTCAAATCATTTTCCATCACCATATATGTGTCCCTCTTTACCTACCCCCCTCACTCCCCTCTCCTTGGTAACCACTTCACTTTTATCTATGTCGATATGTCTCATTTTTATATCCCACCTATGTGTGAAATCATACAGTTCTTAGCTTTTTTTGATTTACTTATTTCACTCAATATAATGTCCTCAAGTTCCATCCATGTAGTTGTAAATGGCAATGTGTCATCGTTTCCTGTGGCTGAGTAGTATTTCATTGCATATATGTACCACATCTTCTTTATCAAAACCTCTCTCAAGGAATACTTTGGTTGTTTCCATGGCTTGGCCACTGTGCATAATGCTGTGGTAAACATTAGGAAGCATGTGTTTTTGCATACCAATGTTTTCGAGGTTTTTCGGGGTATATACCCAGTAGAGCAATTGGTGGATCATATGGTAGCTCTATTCTTAATTTTTTGAGGAACCACCATACTTTCTTTCATAATGATGGTACCAGTTTACATTCCCACCAGCAGTAATGAGGGTTCCTTTGTTTCCACAGACTCTAAACACTTATTACCTGTCTTGTTGATAACAGCCAATCTAACAGGTGTGAGATGGTATCTCATCGTAGTTTTGATTTGCATTTCTCTCATAGCTAGTGAAGATGAGCATCTTTTCATATATCTTTTTGTTGTTTGTATGTCTTCATGGGAGAAATGTCTGTCCTTTCCACATTTTTTAATTGGATTGTTTGCTTGTTTGTTACTGAGCTTTGTGAGTTCTTTATATATTTTGGATATTGATCCTTTGTCAAAGCTGTTGTTTGTAAATATCATCTCTCATTTGGCTGGCTGCCTTTTTGTTTTGTTGTCATTTTTTGTGTGTGTTTTCCCCTGTGCAAAAGCTTTTCAGTTTGATATAATCCCATTTATTTATTTTTTTAGAAGAATATCTTTTTCAATGACAGACTTATTTTAACACTGTGTAGAAAAATAAGGTTCACAAGTAGCTAAGTCAATGCTGAGAACAAAAAGAACAATTACAATAAATGGTACAGTGGAAGAAATAGACAAATAGAACTCTGAAAAACAATAAGAAACTCAAAAGTATGTTTATGTACATATGGAGACATGACATATGGTAGACTATCACCACAAGCCAGTGGGAAAACAGTAGAGTTTTGAATAGAATAGATGTCTTTTTGGAAATTACCTCACTACATGAAGTGAAGAGGAACCTGTTAAATCTCTGATTTAGATTATATACAATGAAATCTCTGGATGAATTAAAGACTGAAATACGAAAGATGAAACTACTAATGTAACTTTAAAATGCAAGATAATGATTTTGTGACCCTGGCCAGTTGACTCAGTGGTAAAGTGTTGGCAATTTTCAAAAATAAGCACAGTAAAATGGAAACCCAATATAAAAATAGAAAAGGGATGTAAGCAGACAATTCACAGAAGGAGAAATCTAAATGTCTAACATACATAAAGAGATATTGCACTTTATTAGCAATTAAATAACTGTAATTTAAGTGTCAGTATGATATTACTTCTTGACCGCCCAAATGTCCAAAACCCAAAAATAAGATAAAGTTTGGAAAGATGGGGAGAAACATGAACCCTTATGCATTTTGGTGGGCACGTACAGTAATGTTGCCAATATGAAGAACAATATGGCATTACTTAGCAGAAGTAAGAATATGTGTGCTCTAAAATCCAGCAATTTTCAAACAGACTAATCTCAGGATTGACTGAAGTAGCAAGGAATTAGAGATAGCTTAAAGAGTACCATTAGGAAAACGGACAAATCATATGTGGAATACTGCACATCAGCTAAAAGAAATTAACTATAGGTACTTCAGTAATACAGACAGATTTGTGTGTGTGTGTTGACTTCCACTCCCAAGTACAGCAGAGTAGCTAGGAGCAGAGAGCACTGCCGCAGCTAAAATGATAAAGACTGAAAGTGCTAAGCACTAACAAGAAATCTAAACTATCCAACATTGCTGGTGGCACAACATTTTTGAAACATTTTGGCAATATTTACTAAAACTGAACATATGGCCTAACCAGGCAGTGGCGCAGTGGATACAGCGTCGGACTGGGATGCGGAAGACCCAGGTTCGAGACCCCGAGCTCGCCAGCTTGAGTGCGGGCCCATCTGGCTTGAGAAAAAAGCTCACCAGCTTGGACCCAAGGTCACTGGCTCCAGCAAGGGGTTGCTCGGTCTGCTGAAGGCCCACGGTCAAGGCACATGTGAGAAAGCAATCAATGAACAACTAAGGTATTGCAACGGCAACGAGAAACTAATGATTGATGCTTCTCACCTCTCTCTGTTTCTGTCTGTCTACCCCTATCTATCCCTGTCTCTGACTCTCTCTCTCTCTCTCTGTCCCTGTAAAAAAAAAACAAAACTGAACATATGTATATTCTGAGACACAAGTCCACTCTTAGTTAGGTATGTACTCAACAGATATATACATATATGTTCATCACAAGAATTTATAAGAAGGTTCATAACAGCACTACTTATAATTGCCCTCAACTAGAAACAACTCCAAAACCTGTCAAGAGTAGAAGAAATATATTTTGTTATATTTGTACAATTGAATACTACATTGCAATGAGAATTAATGAACAACATGGTTTAATCTCACAAATATAAAGTTCAAGGAAAGAAGTCAAACAGAAAAAGATAACAATGTAAAATTCAATATATATACAATTCAAAGGCATGCAGAATTAATCTAGAGTGTTGAAATGCAGAATTGTCGTTACCCCTCATTACCCAGGGCAGGGAAAGGGCTGTGACTGAAGGAGCCCAAGGGTGTCTTCCCAGATTCAGATCATGTTCTGTTTCTTTGTCAGGTGGTGCTGGCTAACTTTGTTAACCTTGTGAAAATTCATTAAGCTATGCCCTTATAAATTGTGCACTTTTGTGTGTGTGCATTATATTTCAATAAATATTTACATAATAAATACCAGAATGTCGTGTAGCACCGTAAGAAACAGAATTGGCATGACCAGGCAGTGGTGCAGTGGATAAAGCATCAGACTGGGACATGGAGGATCCATGATCAAAACCCCAAGGTCACCAGCTTGAGTGCAGGCTTATCTGGTTGGAGCAAGGCTCACCAGCTTGAGGCCAAGGTTGCTTGCTTGAGCAAGGGGTCACTTGGTCTGCTGTAGCCCCCTAGTCAGGCACATATGAGAAAGCAATCAATGAACAACTGAAGTGCTACAATGACGATACTTCTCATCTCTCTCCCTTCCTGTATGTCTGTCCCTATTTGTCCCTCTCTCTGTCTCTCTCTCTCTCTCTCTCTCACACACACACACACACACACACACACAAAATAAACAGAATTAATCCAGCTCCATGTACCTAAGGATATAAAAAGAAGAGGGAAAGTAAAATAAAAACAAAGGAGGCTCTGAGGGGGGAAAGTAAAAACAAGAAAAGGAAGAGAGAGGGGAGCCTACTTGGACTCTATATGTCTAATCACTATTTTAAAAATAGAGCACCCAGGTAAGAGAGGTATGAAACAATACTTACAGAACTGAAGGCTTTTTAAGCATGGGACTCTATTGCTGCCACCACCATTAATCTCTTTCCCTGAAGAATCAGGTTTCACAGTGCAAGGAGGAACATAATAATTATTGTACAAGTAGTATTAAAAATGAGAAAGAGAAAGAAGAAGGAAAAGAGGAATGAAGGAGGAAGGAGTGAGAGAGGAAAGAAGGAGAGAGGAAGGGAGGAAAAAAAGAAAGGAAAAGAAGGAAGGGAGGGAGGGAGGGTGGAAGGAAGGAAGGAAGGAAGGAAAGGAGGGAGGGAGGGAGGGAGGGAGGGAGGGAGGGAGGGAGGGAGGGAGGGAGGGAGGGAGAGAGGGAGAACCAGTACATTTCACTTCCCATGCCTGTTTTAGTCTGGGGAGCCTCCTGGCCCAGTGTTGAGTACATTTCTTAAAAAGCAGGGAGAGGATAGGGGAAGACTGGGTGGGCAGTACTGCTCAGTTTTTCTACAGTTGGTACAGCAATGTGGACTCATTATTGGGTGCAGGCATATCATTTTTTCATCACAAACTTCAGATTCCTTTCTTAGTGCATATTAAGCAACAAGATCTCATTTGGTATGAAACAACCTGCCCCAGGCTAGAAAGACATCGATTCCCAGAAAATACACTTCATTCAGGTGTTCAGTTTTTGGTCATGGTTTTGCTTTATTTCTTTTGACCTGGAAGGCTTAATTGAAATCAAAATGCCTCCTAGCCAGACTGGGGCTGAATTTCGAGAAGAGGTTTTGAGCATGGGCTTTCAGGAGTGATCTATGTACTAGTCTCAATCAGCTTTTGCTCCATTCATTTTAAACTCATTGTCAGTTTTCATTCATTGCCCTACCTTTTCAGACGGCTTCAGTCATCACAAGCATGAAGAAACAACTACCGCCACCACCGCCACCAAAAGTCTCCCACATAAGGATAGAAAACTCAGGGTTTCGAAACCATAGCAGTGACCTGCAGTATGCAAAGTGGACCATAATTATTCTTGTTTTTTTTTTTATATGAAGGTCTTTAAGCGTCCAAATTGATTAAATTATGTTTCCTTTAGATATTTCCAACCATTTTTCTGGAAAGTCGTTGCTCACTTAAATTTCCTGTTCCTTCTTCAAAACCCTTCTTAGCTGTCCCCTGCTCTCCAATTCCAGGTCAAACACATCACACTACAGCTCTATGTTGTCTGCACAGGACTGTCATTGCACACACACTGTATTACATGAAACTAATTGGTGTGCGTGGCTGTCCCACCCACTGGACTCGGAGATTTCTGAGGGCATGACTCTATTGTATTCACTTTTGTAAAATCTAGCACCTAACACAATATCTAGCATTTCATAAGTTCTCAGGAGTATTTGCAACACCTTACACCACCTTTCACAATTTGTTGAATTGTCTGTGGAAGTAAAAATTCATTCAGGTGGTCTAACACAAATTTGAAGGATTTAATCCTTACCTGGCAGGGGAGAGATACTATGACCATGAAGGTGATTTTTCCAGGGTGAGGCTTATCCATCACACTCTGATGCATGAATCCCTGTGATTTCCCCCAATGGGGGAAATTCAACTGCATAATTTGTTGAGTAGGGGACTGTGTTTGTACTCTCCCCTAAGAAGAAAGAAAAGGACGAAAGAGTGGTGTTTAGGCTAGTTAAAATAGTGTACAGGTACATCGTACTAGCATTATGAAAAGAGGTATCACATTTCCGCATAAAGAATCATTCTGCAATTTGCCTCAGTAAAAACTCAGCAGACCTTTCTCCCTAGTCCACAGTCTCATCTCTCTTCTGCTCTTTACCTAAACACTTCTTCAAGTCTTTCTTATTCATTTTTATTTATTTTTTAAATTTATTCCATTCATGTTTGAGAGAGAAAGAGAGAGTAAGAGACAGAAGCAACAACTTGTTGTTTCACTTTGTTCCATTTAGTGGTGCACTCATTGATTGCTTCTTGTGTGTGTCCTGACCAAAAATTAAAATCACAACCTTGGTGCACTGAGATAACACTCTACACTCTATCCACAGACCCACCTAGCCAGAGCCTTCTTCATTTTTAATTTACAATCTTTTTTGAAAGACTTGATATTGCTGAGAATTTTATTCTCATTAAATTCTTTGTTTCTCAGCAAGTGGCTTTACACACCTTAGTCCAAATATCAAATTCACCACCTTTCAGAATGCCTTATTAACTATATCCAATTTCATGGCAACAGAGCTAGTTGGTACAATTAAGTGCTATTAGCTGTTCTAATTATTTGAGAAGTTCAAGATTTGCAATGTATTTTTAGGTATTATCTCATTTTACCCTCATACTGACTCTCTAAAATAATTGCAAGTTTAGAAATTAATAAATTGACACTCAGAAAGCTCTAATGACTACTCAGGATCATGGAGCTAATAAATGCAGTCTGGACATAAATTCAAGCTTTCTGCTAACATACCATACTATATCTAATAACAATGCTTCTGTTAACAACCATCATTCATTCACATGAGTACATCTACCTAGCCACCACAAAGAAATCTTTATGGAAATAATATTGTAGAGTTATAGTATACCTTTATATGTACTACATAAACTCTATGGTATAACTGAGAAGTGTAAAACCTGGGCCCTAGTAGTTGGATCGAACAATACACTCCCATTACCAATCAAACCTTCCAAAGGTAGTGCCCCCTTCCACCCTACTCTGCAAGAGGAGAAAACAGAATCACTATGAACTGCTTGTCCTTCAAGTGAGAAACTACATTGCACTTTGAGTAAGCATTTTGACAAAATGACTTAATAATCTGCTCCTCTGGAAGAAACCCCCATTTTTGCAGGTAAGGATGGCAGATACGCTTTCCTGGTAGATACCAGGTTCTTCCAGTTTCTCTTTCACTGGACTGTAGAGACACACATTCTACCTAAAATACAGCTTTCTGATGCCAGTCTCAAACAGACATGGGTACATTTCCTCAGAGCAGATGCTGAGCACCATGTGGGCTGATCGTGTTCCTGTCATGCTGTTTACTGGGATCTAAACTCCCTTCTCAAATCCTCCATGATTGGCCTGGGTGTGCTTGTGGCTACTTTGCTCTTAGCTTCAACTAAAGTAATATGTGGCTTCTAGCCAATGCCTTTGCAGAAAAGTTAAGCCAATCAATCACAGCCTGACCTATAGCCCATTCTTTGAGTCCTAGAGAGATTGCAACCACATCTCTATCTGTGACACTAGTGACTTTGTATAATAGTCACTAGCCACTCAACTATACAATTTTAAAGCACTTCTGAGCATGTACTGTGAAGTATTCGCCAAAAGAGGCAATAGGGGAAATACTAGTCATTTTTCTTTTTTCAAAAAATACATATAAAAGGAGAAAGAACCCATCATTCATTGAGTGTCTACTATGTCAACAGTCAGCTAGATCTTTTGCGTGCATCATCTTCATCAGTTCTCCCAATACAACTGTAAAGCTGAATGTCACTTATCTACATTTTAGCAATGAAAAAAATCTGAGGTTCAGAAGACGATGAAACTTGCCTCAATTAACACAATTAGCAAGTGCAAAGCTAGGATTCAACCCAGACCTGCCCGGCTCAAAAACACACTGGGTTAAGACAGAAATAATATGCATTATTTAATGGACATGATAAGGGAGGTCAGTCGATGGACCTCTAAAACCAACTGTCCTCCTGTCACATGGGCAAAAAGTATCCAGTTTTCACTTCAGGATCTAGCAGGGGGAAATGCAAATGGCCAGAGAAGTGGGTCTGGACCAAGAAGAAATTGAACAATTCCCGGCCTTGCTGATGCCTAAACTCACTGGGTGAGCAAAGGGAGAACCTTCTTCCCAGCAGAACTGAGAGTGACCGCAGTGTTGATGTTTTCATCTTAAAGACAACTTTGTCTGCATCATCTTCACAACCCCTTAGACCAGGCTTTACAACATTAGGTGTGAAATAAATATTTTAGAAGGTATAAAGGATTAGAGGAATATAAAAAGCTAGCTGTTTATAAAATGACAAGCAAGAACAGCAGGAAAATAAAAACCAGCGTAGGCTTGAAGAGTGGTTTATCGCCCTCCCTTTAAGAAGTTCTCATTCGCAGCTCAAGTTCTCAGCCCCTTTTCTTCTTCTAAGCAGTTTAGAACTTTAGTTAAGTGACACCTCATTGTCATTGGCATAGGTTAACCTATGTTTATTCAGGTATTTAACAAATAATAATGAATTTTCTAGAGAAGATACAATTAGCAGCTCTCTGCCAGTGTCTCCACGATTCATATGTGAGGTGATGAAGAAAGGATAGCTTAGTTTATTCTGCTCTGCTCCCTCTGAGCACTCGCTCAGGGCAACACCCCATCTACAATAAGGGCTTAATCAATATTGGTTTGACAAACAATCTTCCTTGTAGTGGGCACTCTGTAAATCCTACCACAGATCAAGGACCCCATTAGCCACGGCTTGCTTTGGACACCAGAAACAAATCAGCTCTACCTAGCAAGGCATAGGTGCAGTTCACCTGCTGAACTTGGAGATACTACTCCTTCAAGGGTCTCTTGAACGTGCTAAGGTAACTACAGGAACATGCTCCCCACTCTTTACCCCTATCCTCAACAGAGGCCATCGCCTGCTTCCTTTAAGTGAGAGTGAAGCCTGGCTTTGAATGCAACAAGAGTTCCTTGAAGCTTGAAGTGTTCAATTTTACTTCGCCATGCCCCCAGTATAATCCATTGAAAGGGCACTGTCCTTCAGGCCTTTCAGCTGGGCTGACAGCTGCCCGCTGATTAATTGACAGGTTAAAAAGATTGATTCCACATGTCAGAGCTGTAACACGGCCAGAACAATACAGCTGTCACTTGGGCTGTAAAACAGACGCTTACATTAGCAGTCCTGAGAGAGCCGCGCACGGACACATGCACCTGCCTTTATGGAGAGCCTAAACACACAGCTACACTGAGATTAATCATCCTGAAAGCAACATTGGATGATCAAAGAAATGTTTCCATGATGGAAATCATGATAGCAACAGTGCCTTGACATGTTCTTGGTCTGCAGATGGTGCCCAGCGGCCATGCCAAGAACAGTACAGGGAACAAGGTGGGGCTTCAACAGTTGCCTGTGGTTATCAACTGCATCACCAAGCCTGAGTCCCTCTAACATGCAGTTAAACACAGCTCTGTTCACTCACAGACAGGACCCCATGTCTCTGTCCAGAACTATGCCTCCCTGGGCCAATAGCACACGCACCACCAGGCCACAATCATGCCATTTGTGGAATGATTCTGAAAAAGTTATTTCGCAGGGTGGATGCCCCCAACATTCCTAAAGACAAAGCCTTATTTAAACGTGTCAAATACAGGAGAGACCCCAGCCACCTGAAGGCCACCGTTCTCCAGCCAGAAAACCTTGGGGGACACCTACAGCATCTGAACATAGGTGGGCTTTCCCAAAGCATTTCAAAGCATTTTTATTTTGGTCTGGGAGCTCCAAAAGAGAAATAACCCAACCTATTTCTTATATATTTAAAACCCAAATAGCCTGAAATTGTCACTAGTAGGGCCACTAGTCAGGCTACAGGATTCCCAGGAGATATTTATTAGGAGATGCTGGCTCTCTTTGGATTTAAAAGACCAAACCAGATCATGCATTGTCTCCAGAGTCTAGCCCCATGTACTTCTTCCATCTCCTTCCAAACCTGTGCAAGGATTCCCGGGGGGAGTACGTGGGCTTCCCTCCAGGTCAACAGTAAGCACCAATAGCCCTTGGTCAGGTTGGAATCCACTCCTGAATCTGGTCAGGGCAGTTAATCTAGTGTATTATTATTTACAAGTTTCACATTCTCTAAATATTCCAGAATTTTTCATCCAGGAAATAGTACTTCTAAGTTAAAGATTTCTGATGAAATGTTTCAATGAGAATCCTCCGAGTCCCCTAGAGTTTTTGTCCCCAAACTTAGCTACATATTATAGTCATTTGGGGATGTTTGAAATTTCACATATTAGGACCCACAGTAAGGATGAGTGAGTCAGAATTTTCAGGTATAAGATCTGGAAATCTGTGCTGTTAATATGCTTCGTAATTGAGTCTCTGGGGAAGGGCATAGCTTCTTTCCAGTATATTCTGCAGATAGAATATGCAAGGAGCCCAGATACCCCCTTCCCTTTACATCAGGGTAGAAATGAGATGATACAGAAAGGAGAAAAATCTACAGATTTAATCTTCACACACAACCAGCCAATAAATAAACTGAAACACGGATGTAGATTTGTAACCAACAGAGAAGACAGCATCTGTCTTAATATGTGGTCCCAGTTCATGCCAGTGAACTTCCTACAAGTCATGAAAGAACTCATTCTCACTACTCAAATCCCAATCTCATACGTGTAGCCACATCCTGTACAGTTAGTCCAAACGGGGCACTGTGCCACGTGCTGGCAGAGGAGAAACAGAATCTACTGTCCACAAAACACACTCAGAGCAGATGCTATTCAGTTCTGCTATCGATCTTTTTAAGTGATACATGAGTGATATAGATGATACCATCAGGATGAGTCACCTATCACTGGCATCCCTACAAAAGGAAATGGGATGCCATCTTCAACCCTAATTAACGCTGACTGAGTGCCAGTGACAGGCCTGGTACCACACGACAATGAATGGACACACTTCAATCTACCCGCACTAGGTAACCCTAATTTGAATGGGCCCAAAACATAAGTAAAATGGATGCATAGGAGAAATGGTCCTCATGGAGAAGGAGGCCAGACTCCAATGCTAGTTCTCAGCCATCATTTCTCTAGGACCAGTTGCTCATGAGTCCCAGTGCTGTCAGATGGAATCTCTTGTGGTTTCTTCCTTTAGCTTCCCTACATGGTCTCTGCTTTACTCAGCCCAAAGTCATGATGTTATTGATTCTCTATTCTATCACATTACCTGAACCTGTTCATGAAACTAATGGTCCATCTGCTGCTTAAAAGTAACCTAGAGATGGTGAGTTTATTTTTTCAGCAAGGCAAACCTAGACTGTCTGCTCTTAACTCTTCACTACGTTGCATAAAGATATTTTGATGTATTATCTGATGTGGTTTATTCCCAGGAAATCCTGTCACCTGGGACCCTTCTCCCAAGTAGATAGCAGCCAAGCCTTTTGTATACCCTTTGCCTCTAGGTGACAGGAATTCCTGGGAGTAAACAAAACACAGAACAGAAGAATAAAATTACAACTTTAAAGTTTCAAAGACCAATGTCTAGGCTATGAGGCAAAGATTTAAAAGAATATAAAATTAGTCCAAATCAGGTTACCCACACCAAACAATAAATGCATGCATACATACATACATACATACATAATACATACATACATTTTCTTAAACTGAAAGAAAGGAAATCATGAGTTCAAAAGAAAATAAAGAACATGTAGATGCTGGAGAGTCACTGAGAAGGGACCCCCACCTAGGCCAATTCTGGGGACAATGATAGGCCTTCCAGAGCAGAGTAAGAACAAAAAGTCATCTATCCAAACCCCCCCTTCCAACTCCCGCTGTCTCTATGATAAAGCCAAAAGACCCAGACAGATCCCCAAGATCTTTCCAACTCCTGCTAATGCACTGGCAATGTGGGGGTCCTGGGGGCAGGGGGACAGGCCTCAGACAATCTCACAAAATTTCCCAGTCTAGAGAGCAGTGGAGAGTTCTCTGTCAAGCCATAGTGATGTAATATGGCACAAAGAATCAGGAAATGTGACAAGACTTCATGGTGGGGACAAGGAAGACACTGAAGAAAGCTGCCTGGACAAAGACCAAAAGCCAGATGGGGATAAAGACATCTTAATAGATGCCAATGGGGACAGATGATGGCAATTCAGAAGGGAGCTCTTTCAGCCCCCCTCTAGCCTCTGCTGTCTGTAAGCTCTCCCACATTTCTGCCCTGCCCGGGGCAAGATGGGTATGCAAGGCTTCAAACAGACTGGGGTTGCATTTCTTCCGCCCAAGCAATGTGGTATTATAATAGAATTGTTTTTTTATAGAAACATTTTAAATTTTAAATTTCTTGCACACCTGGGTTGAAATTTGTATATATCGAAACCGTTGGGAAATCCTTTGTTTTATTTAGATAAAATTGGTCTCCTCTTCTTCCATGTCTTGCTCCTAGTTCACACTCCACCCTTGAGGGACAGATAGAACAAGTCTTCCACTGCAGTGGGGTTCAAAGAGCAGCATGCAAATCAGTGATGGTCCACAACACCTTTGTTATCTGGCCTCAACAAGAGCAACATTAAAAGTAAGAGTTTGCAAAATGTTAGAGCAGCTGGGCGTTGACAAGACATAAAGCACATGTCCAGCAGACCTGTCATCTGACACAGCATAGAACGATCAGGTGTTTTCAAGCTTGTGTGATGAGCTAAATGTGATAAGAGCTTCATGCTAATCATAAACACTAGAACCATGTATTAGAGGATTGGAAGTATGAAAAAAAAAAGAAGCAAAACCTGGTCCTTTACCAGGAATAATTTGAGAATTGAGACAGTACTCAAAGAGAGTGAGTTAGCCCCCTCATACCCTACCCTACCATACTCCACCCATTTCTTCTCCAAGGGAAACATCATAGCTCCTTCAGTTAGCTCGCCCATGACAGGCTCAAACTCCTCCCACCCTGACTATTTCATTCCAGCTGCTACCAAGGAAATTGGGATGGGGGCTTGCAGCCAGAAGACTCCTGTTTCTCCCCAGCTTTCTGCAATTTCCCAGGCCTGGAGTTCCTCTTTGAGAGGTTCTAACTGTGGCAGGGTGGCCTCAGAGAAATGTGATTTGGGTCTGAACAAGCTTTGCCACAAGTCTCTTCAAAGCTTTTATGGTGAGATTCAATACAGATATACAGATCAATTATCTTAAAAGCAGCAAGGAGGCCCATCAAATATTTCTAGCTTTAAACAGGTTTATTTCCATCTGCACTTATCTCTGCTATTTAAACTCCATTGCTTGCAGTTAATCTTATGTAATGCAGCATAAGAGAGCTTATTTACTTTCTAATGACATCAATTGGCCATAAATATTAGACATCCAAGGTTCGTTGAAGCTGTGGGGACAGTTTTCCATTCTTACTTGACATTTGACTATTTGCAGAGCTTTCTCTTCTGTTTGTTCTTGTGTGACTCACTTATCAGCTGTCATAGGCCCATGTTCGATTTATTTAAATTGAATGAATAAGTACATTAGGCAAGCCTGTCAGGAGGAGAGAGAATGGGAACTTATTGGGATGAGTGATAAGTCAACATGCTGCAGTTGAGATTCTCAGCAAAGCTGCACATTGCTAAATCAAAATGCTAAATGGAGGTGAGGAGTCAGCCCAGGGTACAAAGGTTCCATGAATTGCCTGAAGCCATACAGCCCTGGGCCTTGACATCCCCCAACCCTACTCCTTTAACCCCCTTTCTCCCATGATCCACCTGGAAAGCAAACCCCGCTGCAGGAGCCTCTGCTGGTCTGGCTCTAAATACAAGGCGGTGCGTTTCTTCTCATGCACAGATTCATCAACCAGGTAATTTGGTGAATTCGCAAAGTGGTCAGAGGCCTTTGAATTTGAAAGTTGCTAGGTGTTTGTCTGTAGTTGGGACTCTTTCCTTCACCTCACCCCCAATTTTTCATTACAGAATTCCCTGTCCTTTGGGGACCCCTGGACTGAAGGCAGCTTTGTCCCTCAGTAGACTCTCGGCCTCAGCAAACACTTGTTTTGGATGTTAGACTGCAATTCAGTATAAAATTCTTTTCAACAAGTGTTGGTTGGTTACCCACTAGATGTCTAGAATTCAGTTTTCTAAATTGCCCCAGTGCCTCCTGTTGTAAGAAAGTACATGGCTACATTAGGGAATGTGCCAATAACGCAGTTCTCTAGGTTTCTTTGAACTTCTTTTTAGAAAGGAACAGTGGTAATTTTTAGAAAGGATAATGACAGAGTCATTCATAGGGGACAACTTTTTTCTGAAATTCATTCATTCAGCCATTCTTTCCTTCATATGGTGCTAAGGCCCTTCGCTAGGTATTAGAAATTCAATGGTGAGGAAAACCAGCCAAGGGCCTCACATTCAGGGAGCTCACAACCTAGTAGGAAAGACTAACATGAACCCAATGACTACACTGATGATTAGATCATTACAAACCACCCCTACTCTGTGGAAGCATGTGACTATGAGGGGTGGGAGGAGGACAGTATCAGGATATACTTCCTACTTTGGCTGATAAGTAATCAACAATATGAAGAATTGAATAGTGTTTAATATATGGAGAGAGGAAGAAGGATCCTAGATAGAAGGAAGAGTTTGTGCTAGTTTCCTGATGAAACAACACAACTCAGAGAACTGGCGACAGTGGTTTTAAATGAGATTGTTGGGCTATGCAGGGACTGGACTGCAAGGGGCCTTTTAGGCTGTTCAGTCACTCAGTCTTTATCCCTAGACCATTGGGAAGTCACTGGAGAGCTTAAAGCCAGGTTGCAGTGGGAATGTAATCAGATTTTCATTTTGAATAAAATAAAATGACTTGGCTACAGTATGAACAATGAACAAAGAAAGACAGAGGATTTACAAAGATCAGCTAGAAGGATTGTGAAGCCGCTGAATTGAGAATGATGGTAGCTCAGACTTGGGTAGTGGTGGTGGACATGGAGAACAGTAGATAGATTCAAGAGCTCATTAGACTTGATAAGACTTGGTGGTGGGCTGGGTGTGTGGGGTGAGGCCAAGGGGCATCTCTACTGTTACTCAGTGACGTCTTTTCTTAAATAGGTACTAGGAAGTTCTCAAACTCATAATTTCACTGCTCTGAATATAGGCTCCACAAGAGCTGGAATCTCTATATTTTTTCCCATTAATGTATTTCAAATATCCAAAAGAGTGCCTGGGTCATGGTCAGTGCTCCATAAATATTTACAGAATTTTTTACTTCTGTCTCGCCCTGTTCTATACAGATCTCTGTGACTAAAGGAACTTCCTCAGAGGCAGCTATAATCTGAATACATGTCCTGCCTCGGCATGCTTGTGGATACCTCCAGGTCTCAGTTGGAATGTCTGATTGTCTCATATGGAAGAGATATTTAGACCTCTTCCTAATTACCTCTCAGAGAGCCAACAACCTACAACACCCTCCCTTCTCTGGGAAACATCCAATGCCCCAACCCATTGCTGACTGATGAGAGGCAGACATAGACCCAGGCAGGTTCAATATAAATCTCCCTTTCAAAAAAAAATTTGAAATCTGAGAGAGATAAAAACTGAAAATAGTTGGAATCAAGTCGCTTTAATATTAATAGTCTGGCTAGAAGTTTGCTTTTGCAAATCCCAAAACTGGTTGTTCAAATATTCTTTGAATTATAAAGTATTTTATTAATCTCCAATAAATATATTTTTGGGCCTTAAACTAGCAAACTTTTGTTTGGTTTCTCCTTGAAATTGGTATGGGAAAATTTGAACACAAGAAATATTCAGTGAGCAGAGTCTGGACTTACTCAGATACTCCTGCCTGCTCTTTCTTTTCTTTTTCTTTCAATCAACAATCCTTTTGACTTGAGCTGTCTTGCTGAGGTTTTGTTATTTAACTATTCATTCTCTAATAAATGTGAGTTTTGTTTTATTCCTTTTTTATGTTTATTTTATTGATTCTAGAGAGAAGAAAGGAAAGAGCAGGAGAGAGACAGGAACATTGATCTGTTTCTGTATGTGCCCTGACCAGGGATCGAACCTTCAATCTCTGCACTACCAGACAATGCTTTAACCAACTGAGCTATCTGGCCAAGGAAAATGTGGATTTGGGAGGCACTGTTTTGCTATAACTGGAGGTCCTGTGAACTGTTTCCAGACCAACTTTGTGAACCGACTTTGAGAACTACTGAGCTAGGGCTATAGTTTGCTTGGTTCTTGTTGAAGGAATGATCCTGTATTGTCTAAATGCTGGGTGACACGAGGACTTGGCTGTAGCCCCAAAAGCCCTAACAACACAACGATAGCTTCAGCCCCAGCGATGCTTGGCTCAAGTACTGTTTTCCACTTTTGCCACATCTTAGCATTTAAGTTCCATCAGCTTATTAACACGTTTGTTTTACTCCCTGAGAGACCACAAGTCACATGACAGCCTCAGTACCAGATGTAGACAAGAAGGCTGGATTTAGATCCCAGAGCCAGGGCTGACAGCCATCATCATGTGTGAGGATTATTTTAGGAGGAGCCACAAGCCAAATATTTATCAGCTAATAATTGCTGGAGCTGGTAGCCTCCCCACATCAGAAGAAAAGCTGTCATCTTGGAGATGCAGTGCTGACGGCCGCATTTCCAGGCTCTGACCCCAGGGCAGGCAGAAGCCAGCACCTCCCAGCCAGTGGCCAAACAGTCCCAGCCAGGAAGTTCCAGCATTGGCCAACCTGTGCAAGCGTGAACCTAGCACGGGTTAGAAGAAGGAAGAAAGGAGGGGAATATGAGAAAAGAAATTATCCCAGATAAGTCAGCATGAGGTAGACTAAATATAGAAGACTACATGGTCTCCCAAAGCCATTCAGAGATGGATCAGGCTTGAAAGTTTTTGGTAGATGGGAGAGAGTGCAAAATTGGTCGCTAAGAAGCCCTGGCTAAGGAGGGGGCTGACTGCTGTGATCACATGCTTGCCTGTCCTTTCCCAGCTACAATGGTGTAGTAGGCATTGTTGGAGAGGGAGAGGCTTGCTCTGTGACCTGATGGGGAGTGGCACAGGACCTACAGCACAGGCAGAATCTGGGAAGTCTGTGGACAGTAAGTGATAAGTGATGTGTATCTTCCCTGCCCCTTTTCCATCATGCCTCCTTCCCACCAGACACTCCCAACCCCCTCCCCACACTGTAGATCCTAGTTTTCCCCTTAATGGATAAATAGCTGGTGACATTAGTGGCTGGCAAGTCCACCAAAGCCAGGAATTCCTCCATCCCTTCCTCACAGAGGGAGCTGGAGATAGGAAGCATAGGAATCCACGTATCTTGGGCAGCCTTCCCTGCACCACCTGGAAATACTGGCGCCTCCCCAAAGGGCTGCCTTTCCAAGAGCCAAGGAAATCCCAAAAGCTGTGGATTCAGGCCGCAAACAAGGCAGGAGATCTGGCTCCCCTCCCTCTGCCACTCAGCTGAAATGCCCACCCATGGCCTTGGAGTTGCCAAAGCCAAAAGTGACCCTGAGCTTCTGCCCAGATCCCTCCCTCCCCTACCTCCTCCCACCAGAACATCCCCACTGACAAAGGGCTCTTTCCTTCTTACCCCCTGGAAGCAGCCAGGCCATGCGAGGACACGAGGACGAGCCCCCCAGCAAGGGAGGCTCAGGCTCCGAGCCAGTGGAGTGCAGACAATCTTAGGAGACAGATGGCCAGGCGGATGGACCAGCAGATAGAGGCTCTTGCTCCTTGTCAAGATGACACTCAAAAGTACATCCCCGTCATCGCAGGTTGTCAGTGGTGTGTCAGTGCGAGATGCCGTGTGCGTTTTTGGACACTCTGTGAGTTTGGAAGGCTGAGCTGGTTCCCACTTCCATAGCAACGACAAAATTCCAGTCCCAGACGCAAGTCCCTGAGTTAGTGTCAGACAACAGGGGGGAGGTGGCAGGCAGAGAAGGCTGTCACTCCCAGCAGAGAGCAGCACTGGAGTGGCAAGGGTGGGCAGAAGGCAGATTTCTGGATGTCTGTGGGGAGACCGTGTGTGGGCACAAAGTGACAGAAGGTAGGAGCTAATGGCTGAGCTAACGGGAAATGCAATCTGTCAGCTTCAGCAAGCTGGGAGCAGGGATTTCCTGAGTGTTGGTTTGTTCCCAGATCCCTGAGGGTCCTCTGATGTCCAGAAGAAAGAAAATCCCTGTTGGTTTGAACTTTGTGAAGATCTATGGAGTAATGGACTTAGCCTCCTTACGGCTCCTGGAATGAAATTAAAAATGAAGGAAAAAATACAAGATCCTTCAAGGACAGTAAGAAGACACAGAATCACAAAACGCATTTGCCCCTCTTTGACTGAGGTAGCTAAATTTATCCAGACTCTGAAAATAGGCTCATCGGCATGTGAATGGCTGAGTCTCTGTGCATCCAGAGAAAGAGGGTTGAGGGCAATGCCTCCTTCACAGGTACTTCTCCTGTCCTGCTTTCTCTGGTCAATCACTAAGTCTCTGAATCTTTGAATTCTAGGTCAGAGCCTGTTCCTAGGCTGAACTCTGCCAACCTCTAGCTATGTGATCTAAGGTAAGTCACTCTCTCCCCAAGTTTCAGCTTCCTCTTTGTCAAATGAAGTGGCCCTGAAAGGGAAGGATAACTTGCTACATGAACTTGACCATGGGAGTGATGGCAAGGGATCCTCTTTGGTCAGTGAAAGAGCAGGCTGTGCCTGTGGTAGACTGAATAATTGCCCTCTAAAGATGTCATGTCCTAATGCCCAGAACCTGTGAATATATCACCTTACATGACAAAAGAAAGATCTTGCAGATGTGGTTAACTTAAGAATCTTGAGATAAGGAAATTATTCTGAGTTATCTGGGTGGGGACAGTGCAATCACATGGGTCCTTTGTAGGTGAAAGAAGGAGGAAGAGTTGGAGTCAGAGAAGATGTGATGACAGAAGCACAGGTTGGAGTAGTGTGATACTGGCACAAGCCAAGTGACTGGGGCAGCCACTAGAAATTGGAAAGGGCAAGGAAACAGACTCCCCTGGGGTGTTCTGAAGTAACACAGCCCTGCCAACACCTTGATTTTAGTTCAGTGAGATGTATTCTAGCTTTATAACCTCTAGAACCATGAGATGATAAATTTGTGTTGTTTTAAGCCACTAAGATTTTTTGTTGTTGTTATAGGAGCAATAAAAAAGTAACACAGCCCTTGCCTGACAAAGTGGTAGTACAATGGATAGAGTGTTGGCCTGGGGCACTGAAGACCCGGGTTCGAAACCTCGAGGTCGCCAGCTAAAATGTGAGCTCATCCGGCTGAGTGCAGTCTTACTAGCTTGAGAGCAGGGTTGCCAGCTTGAGCATGGGATCATAGGCATGACTCCATGGTCATTGGCTTAAACCCAAAGGTTGTTGGCTTGAAGCCCAAGGTTGCTGGCTTAAGCCCAAGGTCACTAGCTTGAGAAAGGCATCACTGACTTGGCTGAAGCCCCCCAGTCAAGGCACATATAAGAAAGCAATCACTGAACAACTAAAGTGACTCAGTCATGAGTTGATGCTACTCATCTCTCTCCCTTCCTATCTGTCTGTCTCTCTCTGCCCCTCTCTCTGTCTCTCTCTCACACACACAAAAAAAGGAAAAGAAGGAAGGAAGAAATGAAGGAAGGGGAAAAAAGGGAGGGAGGAAAGGGGAGGGAGAGAAAGGAAGGGAGGAAAAGAAAGAGAGATAAAGAGAAAGAGGAAGGAAGGAAGGAAGGAAGGAAGGAAGGAAGGAAGGAAGGAAGGAAGGAAAGAAGGAAGGAAGGAAGAAAGGAACAGGGAAAAAACTAATATAACCCTCTTGCAATGTAACCTGGCCTAAACACTTTCTTTTCTTGGCCTATTATAAATAACATAAGGGAAGGAAGGTGCAAGGTCAAGTGGAGTTCTTTGTGTGCCTTCAGAATTCCTAGCAATGTGTTTGGCACAGAGGAATCATTCAATCAGTATTACTTATTGGCTTAATTTGATTTAATAGTGAGGGAAGAAAATGGTGGTCTGGCATAGCCAAAGCTTTTGAGTAGATATGAGAGTGGAGTCAGGAATAAAAGATCACCTCGTGAAGGCCTCCCACTCACATAATGTGGTAATTGTGGAGCAAGATAAGTAGTTCTTCTCTCTCTTGCTGTTCATGTATCATATGCATCCAGGGCCACCTCTGCTGTACTACCCTTGGCTCTCAGAAGACCCTACCAGAAGTGTCTTACGTCAAACAAAGGAATAACTATTCCTGCAGTAGACAATCAGAAAAAGCTAAGCCAGAGAGATTTGAGGAATGCTCAAGAAATGTTGAGCATTCTCAGCAAACATTTCTTAAGTCTGTCCTAGATTCTTAGGATAGCAATATGAATAATCACCATACTCAAGGAGGTCACAGATCATCGGAGTACATAGTCATAAAAACAAAGATTTGTAAAACAGGATTTTTATTATTACAAATAGCTTATGAGGGCTCAGAGGAAGCAACATTTGGATAGGCTTAAGGAAACATTTCTCTACCCAGAAAATCAGGAAAAGTAAATGTCTAAACAGAAGGAAAATTTTAAGTAAATCATTAGCAGCATAAAATTGCATTAGGAAAATCAGGAATATAAGGGAACTTTCTCAATATTACAAAGGACATTTTTGAAAACCCATAACTAAAGCCATATTTAATAGTGAAAAAGTGAAAGTTTTTCCCTCTAAGATCAGAAGCAAGACAAGAATGCCCAGTTCTACCACTACGATTCAACATAGTACTAAAAGTTCCAACCAGAGCAATTAGATAAGAAAAAAAAATTAAAGGCATTCAGATTGAAAAAGAAGTAAAACTATTTCTATTTACAGATAGCATGATTTTATATATAGAAAACCTCAAGTAATCCAAAAGAAAGCTACTAAAACTTATAAATTCAACAGTTTCAGATTACACAATCCAAACACAAAAAGTTGTCTTGTTATATACCAACAATGAACAATATGAAAATAAATTAAGAAAGTATTTACATCTCAATAGTATCCAAAAGAATAAAATACTTAGGAAAGACTCTAACTAAGGAGGTAAAAGACTTTTATACTAAAAAACTACAAAATATCAATGAAAGAAATTAAAAACTTTAAAAATGGAATGCTAGTCCATGTTCACAAATTGAAAAACAATATTGTTAAAATATCAATACTACTTTAAATGATCTACAGATTCAATACAATCTTTGTCAAATTCCAACAGCCTTTTTTGCTGAATAAAAAGGCTAGTGATCAAATTCATATGGAATTGCAAAAGTCCCTAAATATAAAAAAATAATTTTGAAGAAGAACAAAACTGGAAGACTCACACTTACTAATTCTAAATCTTACTACTAAAATATAACAATCTAAATATGGTACTGGTATAAAGACAGACATATAGCCCAATGGAATAGAATTCAAAGTCCAGAAATAAACCCATACATCTATAGCCAATTGGATTTTGACAAGGATGCTGAGTCCCTTTAAAAAGAAAAGAATAGTCTCTTCAACAAATGATGCTGAGACAACTGAATTTCTACATGCTAGAGAATGAGGTTGAATCATACTTTACACTATATCCAAAGTCACTTAGTAATAACTTGACAACCTAGATAGAAAAGCTAAAACTATAAAACTTAGAAGAAAAAGAAAACATAAGGATATATCTTCAAGACCTTAGATTTGTCAATAGAATCTTAGATATGACACCAAAGGTATGAGTAACAAAAAAATAAAGAGAGAGAGAAATTGGACTTCATCAAAATTAAAAACTTTTGTGCATCTAGAACACTACCAAGAAAGTGAAAAAAACACACACATAATGGAAGAAAATATTTACAAATCATATATTTAATAAGGGCTTAAAATGAGAATATATAAAATACTCTTACAACTCAACAATAAAAAGAGAGCCCAATTAGAAAATGGGCAAAGGACTTGAGCAGACATTTCTCCAAAAAGACAAAAAAATGGCCAATAAGCACATGAAGAGGTGCTCAACCTTATTAGTCATTAGGAAAATGAAAATCAAAACTTGAACAACAATATACCACTTCACAGCTACTCAGATGGCTGCAATTTTAAAAAATACATTTGTCACCTGTAACCTGTAAAATGTTATTAACCAGTGTCACCCCAATAAATTCAATAAAAAAGGAAAAAAATAATAAATCCCATTCATTGAAGATAATAATGATAATAGTTATAATTGTACTTATCTATACTTATTATATGTCTAGTCTAAGTACTTTGCATCTCACTTAATAAAAAAATTATATGTAGTACCTGAAAATAAATATTTATTTAGCATTATATTATGATATTAGGTAAAATCCAATGCAACACTAATTTCTAAATCATTATAGTACAAAATATACATAAATACATATTGCAGACCTTGATATGACAGCAAGAGAAAGAATACACATACAACTATTATCATGGATAAAAATTACCTTAAAAGTAAAAAATAAATAAACTAATAAAAATCAATGGAATATAGCAAGTGTTGACAGGACTTTAAAGAAGCTGGAACACTCATACATTGCTGATGGGACTGTAGTGATGGAGCATCTGTAGAAAACAGGTTGCCTGTTTTCAAAACGTTCAACACTTACATTTTACCCAGGATTTCCACTCCTGGAGATGGAACCAAAGGAATTAAAAACAAGGGCTCAGACAGATACTTGTATGCTAACGTTCATTGCAGCATTACTCACAGTAGCTAAAGAGTGAACTTTTTGTTTCTTTGTTTGTTTTTGTTTCTTGCCCTCAACAGATAAATGGAAAAACAAAATGTGGTCTATACAAACAGTGAAATATTATTCTGCCATAAAAGGAATAAAATTGTAATATGTGGATGAACCTTGAAAACATTATGGTAAGTGAAATAAGCCAGACACAAAAGGACAAATATTGTATGGTTCTACTTATATAAAATATCTAGAATAGGAAAATTCAAAGAGACAGAAAGCAGATTAGAAGTTATTGTAGACTGGGGGAGGGGGGGGGTAAGGAGTTGTTGCTTCATAGGTACCGAGTTTCTGTTTGGAGGGATAAAATATTTTGGAAAGAAATAATAGTAATGAGCTGGCACCATCACAAATGTACTATGACCAATTTTATAAATATATAAGGGCTTAGAACTGAAGGGTAGCTAGAGAGGTAGGAAAATTGAATACATATCTCAGCCCTGCCAAGACCCAGTGTGTGACCTCAGACAAGTCACCTCACCTGAACCATCAAAGCTAGGCCCCCTATTCGCCAGATCTGGAGGTGAGAGAGGGGAGTTTTTTGTAGTGCTGTTTGCATCATATGAGACTTCACTGTCACGTAGACCTGCAGCGAGCATACCCAGTACGGCCCCAATGTAAAGCGGCATTAGACTTGACAATGGAGGGTGATTCATTAAATATACAAGTAGGTGTGACTCCCCTTTTATTCTTCTACAAGACTTTTTCTTACAAATACATATCTAAGTCACAAAAATAAAATTGTCAAACTGTGTGCCCTGTTTTATTTGTTTAGGGAAATAAATCCATATCCTCCCTGATAGGGTCCTGAAAGGATGTAAGCAAACTCTAGGCCTGGTGATATAATTGGCCCCAGGGGTACCCCCTTTACATAGACGCTGCTTCTGCAAAAAGGTCTCCCTGCTGGATCCACTGATTAACTTTCCTGCAACACTGAACTGAGCACTGCAAAAGAACCTGGAAAAATCCGGACAGACTGATAGTCTCAAACTATCCCTTATAACATCAACAGGAAATCGCCTTCTGAATTATAAAGTCTGACTTTTCACTCTTTTAACCACATTCTAATCATATAAGCAGATAGAAACCCACTTTCAGGCCAGAAAAGAGAACACCCTCCCTGCCCATTTAGAGAGTTCTCCTGACCCAGTCTTGGACGCCTCCCTCATTCATGGGCACGGCTGTGCCTAGAACGCTACTATAAGGGAAGAAGGCCCACTGTTGCGCATTCACATGCCCATAGCCACTTGGCCAGCAGATGATACCTTCTTCCTTTACTCTGGCATATTTTCCTAACCAGTGTGTCATGGGATGAAAAAGACAAGAACACAAGTGCTGGGTCCCCGTGTGTATCTCTGGGCCCATTACCCTATCTGTCATCTCCGCCTTCATCCACATGGCCTGACACTAATTGCTTGATAAATGATACTTTGTTTTCCTCCTCTAGAACAAATCTATCAAATCCTGATTGTTTGGGGTTTGTTTGACTCTAGGGGTTAGATTCTTGCAGATTTTGAAATCGTCAGTGTACGGACATTTATGGAGCCAGTGGTGACCGGTGCCGCCCATCAGGCTGGATGGACTCTTTCCCGGTTCCTGTTTACTTGCACCTCTAGGCCAATCAAAGCCACTCCATTAGCCCTCAGATCTTCAAATAAATAGGTCTTTTCGGCTTAATCTTTAGGTTCCAACTTTAATATCTGGCCTAGGTTGCTAGATTGCATCTTAAGCTTCAAGCTGCTGCCAGTTCTCCAGACCCAGAAACCTTCCACATGCCTTTTTGTAAGATTAGAAACCAATCCTTTAGTCTCCTGCTCTCTTTTATCGGGTTATATCTTCCTATTCGATTCTTCCTGTCAGCAACGGAATACAGTTTCTTTTGGTGTCTTATGACATTTTTTGCCTTGAATGTCAGATACTAAGATTGCTGTCCCAGTCTTCTTTTTGTTTATATTCTCCCGGAATGTCCTTTTCTATCTATCCTTTTATTGTCCCTTTTCTTGTATCATTTACATATATCTCTTGTAAACAATCTATTGCTGGTCTTTCATAATTCAATCTGAGAATGTCTTTTTTCAACTGTGCTAAAATGTGAATAACATAAATTTGCCATTTTAGCCATTTTTAAGTGTGCAGTTCATGGGCATTAAATGCATTCATACTGGTGTGCAACCATTGCCACTATCCATCTCAAGGTCACTTTTTATCTTGACAAACTGAAGCTCTATACCATTGAACAAGAACCCCCCCCCCATTTCTTCACACCCCAGCACCTGGCAACCACCATTGTACTTTCTATCTCTAGGAACTTGCCTGTTCTAGTTACCTTGTATGAGTAGGGTCATACACAGAGGTGGATTTAACGGCAGGTGCGCCGGGCACACGCCCTGAGCCTCGACTTCTGAAGGGCCCTGCAAAACTCCAACTTTATACTTTTTCTAATGACACCAAGTTTGGTTTCACATGGGCAATTTTAACATTAATAGTACATAACATTTTTTTATTTACTTAAAAATATGGTTAACATGTATTTTTATTTTTTCTGTCTCTTTCTTATTTTTAAGGGGCCCAATATTTTCTTCTGTGCCTGGGGCCTCAGCCAACCTTAACCCGCCTCTGATCATACAGTATTTGTGTGTGTGTGTGTGTGTGTGTGTGTGTGTGTGTGTGTGTGTGTAGCTTATTTCACTTAGCATGTCTTCAAGCTTCATCCACGTTGTAGCCTGTGTCAGAATTCTCTTCCTAGTTAAGGCTAAATAATATTTCACTATATGTGTGTATAGCACATTTTGTTGAACCATCCGTCTCCCAGTGGACACTTGGGTTACTTCCACTTTTTGACTATTGGGAATAATGCTGCCATGAACATGGGTGTACAAATATCTCTTCAAGTTTCTGCTCTCAATTCTTTTGAAAAATACCCAGAAGTGGAATTGCTGGATCATACGGCAATTCTGTTTTTACTTTTATTTTGGAATCCCCATATTGTTTTCCATAGCAGCTGCATGTACCATTTTACATTCCAGCAACACTGCACGAGGGTTCTAATTTCTCCACCTCTGGCCAACACTTGCTATTTTCTGTTTTTATTTTAGTAGTCATCCTAATAGGTGTGAGAAGACAGAGAATTTGCCTTTTAATTCAACTCATTTAGATTTATTTAAGCATTGTTGCATTATGATTTATTTTTTTATTTTTATTTATTCACTTCCCATAGTGTTTTACATTTCTCCCTCTTTTCTAGCTTTCCATTGAGCAGATCAAGTTCTTTATGCCTGAAATGCAGATTAAATAGGTCTTGATGTTTCTAATTCCCCTCTCCATGTACCTTAGCATTTGGGGAGAGAACTCCTCAATCTTATATTTTACTGATATTACTGTCATTTTATTCTTTATAATATAAGCTTTGTTTCAATAATACTTTTGTCATCTCTAATACTTTCGCCTACTTTCACCTGATTTTTTATAATTTCTCTTTTGTGCTGCATTCTGCTAATATTTTCCTTTATCTTGTGATGTATTTATTTTGCTTATTTTAAATGTTTGTCAACTTATTCTAGTAATTCTACTTCAGTGGATATGTATTATTCAACTTGCTTCTTTCTTTATTATGGGTTATGTCTCTCAAATGTTTCATTATTTTAACCTGCAAACTCAATTCCTTACTTCTGGGGATTTCAGCACTTCACCTGATAATGTATACTGGTGAAGGGCCATAGGTCAAGTCATTATCTTTGTTACACTCAAAAAATTGTAAAGCAATGAACCCAGAAATAAAGATTCCTGGGCACCATAAAACCACGGCTGGTTCCCTGTGCTGCCACTTCATGTGTGGAGAAGTGAAGGTCTAAGAGCTTTGGTCAGCCCACGCATGCTTCCATTAGCTCCGCACTACCCTCAGAGAAAGGACTGCAGACTGCGGTCTTCAGTTAGTACAGTGGCAAAGGTGATGACGGTCTCAGGCAACACGTGAGAAGGGCAAGAACAGATAGAGTCCTCAGTCTCTCCAGTCTCTCTTCTCACCTGCACCCCAGGCTTCAGCTACTCCCTGCGCACACACACACAAACACACACACACACACACACAAACACACACACACAGTTCACCACAACCTTCTATTTCTTTAGGACTTGTTCCCAGTTCTCATGTGATCATCAGTTCCTCTGATGCGTGCTTCACTGTCAAATGCTAGTTCACCATCATGATAGGAATGCCCAGTGGGGTCTTATGCCTGAAGGCTCCTTAGCACTAACTGGAAGATGATCTGACTCTTGAACATTTTATGTCCCTGGATGGACCATTTTAGAGCTTGTCCAATCCAATTTGTTTCTCTTGCTTTAAAAAATAATGTGTGCAGCGCGGATGCAAATCATATTGATGTCAAAACAGAAAACACAGGCATTCATGTTTTCTCATATGTGTGAAGGTCTCAAATGCCCAGCCAGATGTGTTCATTTCTTTTTACATTTTACAGTGCATTTCTGGGTAAACTAACATGGTCCTCACATCAACTCTGTCACATAGGCAAGACAGGAAATATTGTTCTTGACTTACCTGAGAGGAAACTATGGGCAAGAGAAATAAAGATTCTGCAAGGGCCTTACCACCCAGTAGCCTATGCTCTTTCTGCCGTGGCTTAACATTCCCTCGGGACAGTATTCTCCATTATTCAAAGAAAGAAGTCAAGATGGCAAATAAGGAAAAAAGAATATATATAAAAATTATCCATGAGATTTAACACTTTACACATCATAAGGCACTTCTCACATGCATTATTTATTTAATATACATACAAGCTGGCCAAAAACACACAGTAGAGAACAGAAGGCCTCTTTAATAACTGGTGCTGGGAAAATTGAAAAGCCACATGCAAAAGGATGAAACTTGACTATAGTTTGTCCCCCTGCATAAAAATTAATTCAAAATGGATCAAAGACTTAAAAATAAGATCTGAAACAATAAATTACAAAGAAGAAAACATAGGTACTAAACTTATGGACCTTGGGTATAGAGAACATTTTATGAATTTGACCCTAAAGGCAAGGGAAGTAAAGGTAACAATAAATGAATGGAACTAAAATAAACTAAAAAACTTCTTTATAGCAAAAGAAGCCACGAACAAAACAAAAAGACAGTCAACAAACTGGGAATTGATATTCACAAACAACAGCTCTGACAAGGGGTTAATATTTAAAATATATAAAGAACTCACAAATCTCAACAACAAACAAGCAAGCAACCCAATTAAAAAATGGGGAGAGGACCTGAACAGACACTTCTCTCATGAAGACATACAAACAACAAATAGATATACGAAAAAAAATGCTCATTTTTGCTAGCTACTAGAGAAATGCAAACCAAAACTACACCTCACACCTGTTAGATTGGCTGTTATCAACAAGACAGGAAATAAAAAGTGTTGGAGAGGTTGTGGAGAAAAAAGAATGCTCATTCACTGCTGGTGGGAATGTAAACTGGTACAGCCATTATGGAAGAAAGTATGATGGTTCCTCAAAAAATTTAAGAATAGAGTCTGACCAGGTGGTGGCACAGTGGATAGAGGGTTGGACTGGGACTCAGTATAACCAGGTTTGAAACCCCAAGGTAGCTGGCTTGAGAGTGGGTTCATCTGGCTTAAGCATGGGGTTACCGGCTTGAGTGTGGGATCATAAACATGATCCCATGATTGCTGGCTTGAGCCCAAAGGTCACTGGATTAAAGCCCAAGGATGCAGGCTTGAGCTCAAGGTAACTGGTTTAAGCAAGGGGCCACTCACTCTGCTATAGCCCCCCAGTCAAGGCACATATGAGAAAGCAATCAATGAACAACTGAGGTACCACAATGAAGAACTGATGTTTCTCATCTCTCTCCCTTCCTGTCTGCCCCTATCTGTCCCTCTCTCTGGCTCTCTCTGACTCTGTCACAAAAAAGTAAAATAAATAATAATAATAATAGAATTACCAGATGACCCAGCAATCCCTGCAAAACATGAAAACATTGTTACACAAAGACACATGTACTCTCACGTTCATTACAGCATTATTCACAGTGACCAGGACATGAAAACAACCAAAGTGCCCTTCAATAGAGGATTGAATAGAGAAGATGTGATTCATATATACAATAGAATACTACCCAGCCATAAGAAATGATGATATATTGCCATTTGCAACAACACAGATGGACCTTGAGAACATTATACTAAGTGAAATAAGTAATTCAAAAAGAGCTGTGAATTTTATGATTTCATATACAGGTGGGATATAATAATGAGACTCGTGGACTTAGACAAAAGTGAAGTGGTTTCCAGAGGGAGGGTGTGGGAGGAAAGGGAGGAAAGAGGGACAAATATATGATGAGAGAAAATTATTTGACTTTGGGTGATGGGCACAGAACACAATCAATCGTTCAAATGCTATAGAGATGTTTGTCTGACCTTATGTATTCTTATTGTCCAATGTTAGAAATAATAATTATAGTGTACATACAAGCTAAGTAAAGTAGGAAGATACAAGTATACCCATCTTATAAATAAAGAAATAGAGGCTCTAAGAATAGCCACCTTGGCTACCTTCACACAATTGATTAGAGTGCAGATTCAAGACTCAAATCTACACATTGAGATGTTAAGCACATTGTTCTTTCTTCTATATATAGCTGTACTTCTACTCAACTCTACTTTAAAATATTATATTCTTTTTAAATATACTATGAAATGGTCTTGAACAATGCAATGTAGATGGCGTATGAGCTGCCAGCCTGCCCAATTTAGATGCTAATTGCATGTTAGTGTCAAACCAGCTTGCCAAGGGACTTCTCACCAGACAAGACTGGTCACAAGGTCTGATTTCTCCTTCCCTTTGCAGAGTCAGCCTCTCCATCCTGCAGAAAAGGACTTTTGGTGGATGTAAAGAGAGGCCTGAGCACTGGCCAGCACCACTGCAAAACTAACGTTACCAAAAGATTCAATTAAACTTAGAGAAGAACCACTTTGGGGGCCAGGAAGGATTGGCCACATTGAGGTCCCAGTGTCAAACTGCCCTTTGATGAATCCCACCCTTGTCAGTTGTTAATGTTGTAACCTCAGACAAGCTGTCTCTTTCCACTGAACCTAGGCTTGCTCAGCTGTAAAATGGGATGTGGTTTTACCTCTCTCCAAAGGATATGTGTGATGCTTAAGTAAAAAAAGGGTAGCTATGAAGCATCGACGGTGTTCAAGAAGTGACTATTCAAATGATGGAGTGATATTTGCTTGACATCTATGTACACTTATTGATCAATGTCACCCTGTTAAAATTTATTTTCTAAATAAAAAAATTAATAAAATAAAGAAGTGATTGTTTCTTTCCTTCTTACGGCCAATTGAAACAAAAAAATGGGAACTACCAAAACCTTGGATTTTTTTTTTCCTAACTTGTTCATTGAGATGCCCAATTCTTATCCCTGTAGCCTAGTGTCTGGCTTACACTGTGGTTCTGTTCATGTCTAGTGAATCAGATTGTTAGAAAGCTTGTTCGTCTATCTGTATAGCTCTCTATAGTCATCTCAATAATCAACAAGTAGCCACGAAGAAGGAAACTTCAGTCTTTACTTAAGGCGAGTAATAAAAATTGATTAACAGGCAAGCCCCTGCCTCCCTCAGTTTACAGTGTGGAGTGAGAGAAAGGCAGTAGACTAG
Source organism: Rhynchonycteris naso (assembly GCA_037038555.1). Lineage (NCBI taxonomy): Eukaryota > Metazoa > Chordata > Mammalia > Chiroptera > Emballonuridae > Rhynchonycteris > Rhynchonycteris naso. The sequence continues at coordinate 26,659,577 of CM072998.1, forward strand.
AATGGAGACTCCTGGGTTCCCTGTAGCTATACCACTTAAGGACATTGCGCCTCAGTTTTCTCCTTCATAAAAGAGGAATAATAATCTTGTCCTCCATAGCAAAAAAGAGTCTATGTGGAAGCAAGGTGGGAAACGCAGCCCATGGTTGAGACGCTAACACTGCTAACATGGCTGGGTTCGTTTTGTTTCCCACCGGCGCCTGCTCTGTGTCAAAAGCCCCAATCCTCCCTATACTGGCTCCACTCCCTGCATGATTTTGGGTGGCCGATGTGGAAAACCCTGGAGTTCCGGAAAAGGGATATGAAGGATGCCAGGAAGGAGAAAGAGGTGTGGACCAGAGAGCTGCATCTTTCCAATGAGCAGTGGAACAGAGTAGGTCTACAGGTCAATACACACGGGCAGACTGAGAGAACAGGGCCCGACGCCCCCCCCCCCCCCCCCCGCTTCCTTGAGAGGACCTGGGTCGGTTTCATGTCTGGCAACTAACAGAGGACAACAGCAGGAAAAGAAGCATGCGCAGTACACACAGGGGACTGGGCGCTGAATCCCCATCACCTCTCTAAGGGAGGGAGTGTCTGACTTCTCCGGATCCTTTCCGTGAAAAGAGCAACTGAGCCAGGGAACCCAAACACAGTGATGCTGCAGAACAGAGATTTGAGTCCTCACCACAAAACCCAGCACAGAAGAGCAGGGTTTCCTGCACCCTCACTTGAAAGGGAAGTAGAATGGGAGCCCCAGCCTCATGGGCTGAGCTGCACCAGGAACAGCGGGTGCCCCTTAGAGAAGCTGTGGCCTCTTTAGGAAGACCCATCTTCACAGCCCCTGCAGGATGCAGCTGTGTTCCACTGAAAAGCACATTTATAAAGCAAGAGCTTTATCGTTCAAGCAAGAGTTAAGAGATGCTAAACTCTAGATCTCCAAAAGTATAGTACTTCTCAGCAAAGATTGAACCAGTGCCCCTCCCCCCATCTAGTTCTTTCAAATAGAGAACTCCCATGGTGCAATTCATATGCCTTCATTTGGAAAAACTGGCTTTCTAAGCAATCTGCTGGCAATAGCATGTGCTCCTCTAGTGGGGTAGCAAGTGCCCCAGTTGCTCCCTCAGCCCCCCCGGCTCCCTTCACTCAGGGCCCAAGGCTGATTTGAGCCTGGCTGCTACTGTGCATGTGAGAGGGCTGTCATCTCCTGCCATACGACTTCAGGGGTATGCCTCCCACCCAGACACCTCGGAGCAGCACACTCAGAGACACCGGAGCCAAGCAGAGGCATGCCCTACTGCTGCCTGTTGGCTCTGTGGCTGGCGCGCTGAGGCCTCCCATCACAATCTGAGGATGTGACACATCTGTCTGTATGTCAGCCATGGGGGGACACCTGCATGTCAGGATGCAGGCAGCTAAGTAGGCCATTTGTTGTTGTTGTTGTTGTTTTTAATGGAGGAAGGGACTGTAGAATAACAGTATATAAAATAAAAAGCACAAGCCAGCAAGAAAGGCTTTCTTCAAAACTTCCTTAGCCTTCAACCCATCTGCATCATGTCAAAGCCAATGGGGAAAAAATATCCAGAAGGGGAAAACAGTTTTTGCTAGAATTCTAAAAACTGTCTCATCTCCTGGAAACTGGTATAAGCCCCCTTCCTGCAGTCCAGCCTCACACTCTCCGAGTCCTTGTGTGATTACTTCTCTATTTGTGTCCAGGTGTCTCTATTGCCCAAGCTGATGACACAGCGAAGGAACCATGGGTCACAGGGTCATCACGGCTTCATTGTTTTCCTGGCTGCCAGCCCTCAGGCAAGGATACTAAGTGTTCAGGTGGGCTATGGGCCCTGCAGAGTTGCTGGACAATAGGCAGAGAAGCCGGTTGACTGCTCAGGGCCCCACTTCAAGTGAGAGTGTGGGACACGCATTAACCTTGCTCTCCTCGGGAGCAAACAGTTCTAAATGTCTTTGTCCTCTTTGTCATCTACATTCACTCACCAAAGAGTGTCCTGGCCTCCTTCCCAGCCTATGAGCAGAAGAGATTTATCTATTCAAATAAGTACCAGTTTTACAAATAGGTAGAATAGACAGCAACTTCAACGGGCCAGCCATTTCAGAGGTCCAGGACACCTCGCCATCTGATGCCCCACAGACCTGACAGCTCTCTCCTTCAATCAAGTGACTTGGTCACTTGAAATTCATCATTAGACACCTTCTTTTGTTTGGGGCTCCAATCGGCTACAAATACTCAGGATAAACGATCTGTCCACCCATCTGGGTTATTTAAACTTCAGAGAAAGCAGTATTCTCTGCTTTACTTGATAGGAAATGCTAACAAAAGTAAAGAAAGTAAACATGACAAGGGAGGAGCCACCCTCCCCCCCCCCTCAGGGACACCAGCAAGGGCAGTTGCCTTTAGCAGAGAAATACCTCAGCCTCCTCACCCATCTGTCTTCTTACTCAAAGGCATCTCAAGGGGGCGGGAGGGTGAGAGGCAGGGAGGGACTGGTGTGACCTTCCAGGAGAATGCTCAGCACAGATGCAGGCCTGGCAGCACCCTTGATGCCCACCTGTGGCTCCCCTGGCAGGCGTGTGGACCCCAAGTTCCCCCACCTGAGGTGGGCACCCACCTAGTCCTCAGCCACCGTGGGCATTTGCTGAAGTATGGCCCGAGCTGTATGTATCCACTGCTTCCTTTACTCTGTCTCTGTGTGGAATAATATGCAATTAATTGATTTTCTGTCACTCTTTTAGTACAGAAAATTAATTTTAGAGCAGCCTTGTTTTCTCAGGGTATGAATCCTCTATGCACAGACTGATTCGGCTGCTCCATTATTCATGAGAGAAAATAGTGACGGAGTGTTCAACGGAGACGCCCCAAGGCCACGGGCTGATAGGCCATGCTACCGATGCCTCTAAATAATTCACATCTACAACTCAATTTGGGCCTGCCGACAACTCAGGATGTGGCTGATTCTGGAGATGTCAGTGACAAGGCAGAGGGGACACCACAGCCATCCATGAGGACCATGGGGGGCTCGGGCCGGCTGCAACCTGCTGCCCCAAGCCCGGGCTCCCTCTCTCTCTCTCACTCACAGCACAGCCCCCACCTATTCTGTGAGAGGCCTAACTTCCCAGAGAGGAAATGTGAAAACAGACCTATAAACCCCAAATCTAGTTCTAAAGAAGGCAGTGCAGATGAAGCATGTCAGCTCATTTCTCTAGCCCTCAGATTCTAAGGCTTTTGTGTTTGTGTTTGGTTTGTTTGAAACCTAGTCACTCATCAAACTCCTCTGAGGCATTTGTTAAAAACTGAGATTCCCTAGACCCGAACCAGGTCCACTGACTCGGAACCTCCCATGAGTCTGTAGTTTATGTAAGTCCTCATGCTCATAAGAACAGCTGGATTTAATGATAGCCAAGGGCCCTTCCAGCTCCAGCATTCTCTGATGCTTCTAACAAAGAAGAGTGTTAACCCAAGCCTACAGAGGAAAGGGCTGCCTCATAGGGCTGTTGGTAACCAAAGGAGTGAGTGGGTCACCTTGCCCACTTGGGAGAATCAGAGGGACAGGACAGGAGATGGCATGCAGCATAGCGCTCCGCCTATCACTGAAACCAGCGAAGGACATGGGTCCCCAGTGCCTCCAAAAGACAGAGGCCCCATCTGCAATATTCGGGCTATCTTGATATGGACATGTGTGGTAGGCAGGACATGTGTGGCCCCAGGATTGCTGCCATCCAGTGCACACACCCTGTGTAACCCCCATCCCTTGGGGTTGGGCAGGATTGGTGAATAGGATGGCACATTTCTCATGGTTAGACTACTAATCAGTTGACTGGGACGTAATCCAAAGGAAAATGGTCCTGGATGGGCCTGACAAAAGTAGGTGAGACTTTAAAAGAAGTTCAAGTCAGAGAAATGGGCTTCTGCTGACCTGGCCCAAGCAAGCTGCCATGTTGTAAGAGGGTCTACAGTGGGGTTCCTGTGACTAGAACCTGTGGGTGACCTCTAGTTGCTGAAAGTGACCCTTAGCCAACAGCCAGCAAGAAAGGGGGACATCCATTCTACAACCACAAGGAACCTAATTCTGCCAATGACCTGGATGAGCTTAGAAGAAGAGGATCAGAGCCTCAGAAGAGATCACAGCTCACTGGCTGATCTTGATTTAGCCCAGTGAGACCCTGAGCAAAGGATCCAGACACCCCACCCCAGAACTCCTAATGTACAAAAACTGAGAGATAACAGACGGGTGTTGCTTTAAGCCACTTAGGTGTGGCAATTTAATTTGTTAAGCAGCAATAGAAAACTAATCTAACATGCAATTAAATAAAAACAATTGGTTGTGCATGCTCTTTATAGTCTGTAAAGTGCTCTCATCTCACCCAGCTCTGCCCACCCCATGCCCGCCCCTTCCCACAGTGCCCGGGAAGTGTTCACAGAATGAGTCATCTCATGTTGACATTCAAGGCAGTGCCGGGAGGCTGAGAGGGCAGTTTTGTTTTGTTTTGTTTTAATTTCTGTTTCACAGATGGGGAAATTACAGCTGAAATAAATTGCTTTGAGGTCATATAAAGAGTCTGTGGCAGAACCAATACTCAAGTTCAGGCCTGCTTATTCCAAGGCCAACGATCATGTTCTGTGTTGCCATCCAAGCATTATCCTCTCCCAGAAAAGAAACTCAAGTCTCCAGGGCCTGAATGTCTCTACAGGTCTCTAAGAAAATGAAAAGCAGCATGGCTGGAGGAAGCTGAGGGCTACCACCCTATAAGTGGTTGTCCCTCCTCACATGCAGTCAGTGAGCAGGGGCAGGGTACTGAGGGGTCAGCGCTGTTTTGGGCTTTGGGTCTCCGGCTGTCCCATTGCTCACCCACCATTCCAGGGCCATCAGCCTTGCTGCTCTTCCCCAACACGGGGGGACTGAGGGCCCAGCCAACCCACTCATCAACAGGCCCATTGTCATTTATCATTAATGGTGTCTGGTCCAAGCCAAGCAACAATTGGAAAACCAGATTGCAACATTGTGCTCTTTATTGCTGGTGTTTCTGTGGAACATTAGCAATAAGAAGCCTCCAGAGAGAAGCTGTGAAGGGAAAAAAAAGAAACAGCAAAAAAGAAAGCAAGAAAGGTACTTCCCTGGCTGCAAACTTCATGAAACAGCCACTTTGTAACATGCACCATATGCAGCAGCCTTGTGCGAGGCCCAATAACCTCCCTCCAAATGGTAATAAATCCCGTCGGACCCCGACACACTTGTAATTTACAACTTGGCTAAAATGAACATTATTTCAAGCTAAGCGTATTCTCAGAGGTGCGGGAAAATGTGGCAGCTTTCCTGCTGACAGAGGAGTTTCTTTTTAAATGTCATGCATTCACTTTCATTACTTCCAAATAATTGCCCAAAAAGATCGGCTGCTGGACAGGGCTGCCCACTTTACATCACTGTGAGTCAATTTCATCATCATCAAAGGAGCCCCTGGGAGCTGGTTTCAGCCTGGGGCGGGCTCAGCCCTCTGTTGCTGGCTCCTATTGGTGCCATGGCTGTGCACAAAAAGATGCCTCCATGATTCTCTGGGGACAGCTCTGGGTGAGATGGAATGTTGCCTATAGATAGACAACATGATCTGTCACCACTGCCACCATCAAATAGCATTCTCCTGTATCTGCTGGATCATAATGTCACTGACTGCCCGGCCCCAAATGTGGTGCCTGTTATCTGGAGCTAACTGGAGAAAGTGGACTCCTGTTCCTCATGGAAGCTTGCCTTTTTGGCCAAGAGAATGGAGAAGCAGGAAGATGCAACTCTGGGGTTACACAGGGTACTTTCCTTTCCCATTCCCACCGAACTATGTTTTGTAGAAAAGCCTGCTTCTGGATCTAACACGGTTTTTGCTTTCAGAGCTCTGATCCTGTTGCATAACAAACCAGCCCAAAATTTGATGATTCAATCATTTCTTATGATGTTGTAGGTTGACAGGGATCAGCTATGTGGTTGCTCCTCCCTATGTGATGTCAGTGGAGGTTGCCATCATCTGGGCATCAGTCTGAGCTACAAGGTCCCACCTGACGTGGTTGCATGTCTGGTGCCTTGGTGTAGAAAGCGGGAAGACCAGACTCAGCTGGGCAGGTGACCAGCTAGACCTTTCTATTTATTATGTAGTCTCATTTCTCCATGTGGTTTCTGCAGGGTAGCTGGACTTCCTACATAGTGGTTGAGGATGCACAAAAAGCACAACAGTGAAAGCTACCAAGACTAACACAGTGAATAATTAGGCAAGATCAGCTTACCTAGGAAGAGAGTAGACAAGGGCATGAACACTGAGAGACGTGTCATGTCAGGGACCATCCTTGGAGGCTGGCTCTGAATCCAGAAGATAGAAAAGAGAGAGTGAGAAAGCCTATCTCCTTTGTAAAATATCTTCAAATAACTGCCATCCACTCTAATCTCCCTTAAGGAGTAAAGAGGATAAATATAACAAGTTTCTTAGGGAAGCTCAACTCATTGGGATATAAGCATGAAACAGTTTTATTTCTTCCAACCACGGCCTCAAACTGTGATAAGTTTAATCCTCTCTCCTATTACTTAATACCACCCAAGCAGCTTCTACAACACTCTAGTCACGTTCACTGATTAAAATAGTCTGGTTCAGTGTGTTAAGATGACATTAGGGAATTATTTTCTTTAAGTGTGATCATGGTTTTGTGATTATGAAGAAGAATATCCTTAATTTTAAGAGATGTTCAGGGGTAAAGTGTTATGACAGCACAATTTACTTGGAAATTTATTGGTAGATAGCAAATAGATAGACCAACCGATCATTAACGAAACTTAGGGGTGATTAGATAGGTGTTCATTGTTCTTATCATTCAATATTACTGCATAATAAAAAGTTGAAGTCCACTTTGAACTTCAATTTTATATCCAATTTAAAGTTATCCTTCTCCCCATCACTGGCACACTTGAGGCTTTAGGAACTTGCCATCTGCTGTGCTGGAAGAGGAAGCAACCTAGTGCCCAGCTGTGTGTAAGGACCTTTCTATCCAGGTAGGATTCGGATTACTCCTCCAGTCACCAGTGACGAGGAGTTACTACTTCTGATACGGTGCACATTGGGGTTTTGGGTGGATCCTACTGGTCCACCCCGTCACACAATTCTCTGGCAGCTGAGACCCACCTCTGCTCCCACACCCACATGCCATCCCCTTTCACCCACATGCCTGACTCACTTGGGTCACTTCCAAGTTTCTTGCCCCTAGGTTCTTTCTTGAGGAATATCTGTCTCAAGTGAGCTGCAGGCAAGATAGCCAGGTCAGCTCTTCCACTTAGAATGTGCCTCCTTGATCTTAGAATCTGCCAAGGTGTGTGTGTGTGGGGGGGGGGGGAGTAGACAAGCTGCGGCATGGCTGCCCTTTGTCCAAGCCCCACCATCTCTAATTCTCTTGCCCTTCTCTGAAACAAGTCTTTGAGCCCTTTGGTAAGACATCCACACATGGAATAAGATACCAATTTTTAATATTTACAAGTAGATTTCCTCCCTTGGTTTGGTAATGAGGGGTAAGATTTCCCCTTTCCTTCCTCCTTCACTATTAACATTGTACTCCCCACAGAATAAACAATAATCTTGATACTATTTTTTCCTTCCCAGTCACAATTCTCTGCTTATTTGAACTGAGGTTCAGTAGTGGGAAGTGAGGGTGATGATTGTAGGAGGGTCCATACTGCCATTCCGTAGAGAGCCCTCGGAGAAGGTGCTAACTTAGTTATTAATGGCTCTCTTCAAAATGTAGGATTTAATACCTCATATCTTCTGCTGTGGACCTTAATCACTGATTCTAGAGCAATGGGAAAAAATCTACTCCACATCCCTTAATAGAGGCATAAATATGGCTAATGTATCTGGGCAAAGAAAACCTAACTTATGGACCCAACTCAACTGGTAACTTGCTGTATGACCTTGATCAATCACTTAGCCTCTCTGGTCCTTACAGTTGTTTGGTAAGGGCTCACCAATGAGCTTTACAGATTCTTGGGCTTCTGAGCGGTACTTTCAAGGCACTGAGAACAGTGACATGAACCTGACCAAACAGTGACGAGGTAGATTGTTCAGGAAATTAGTTCTTCATTCAAATTGTTTTTCACAATAGAGTTCCAGGTAAGATTTTCATTTCAAAAAGTAGTTCTGCTCTAAAAATGCTTGAAAGCTATTCATCAGCCCAACTGCCTGATCTGACTGCCACAGAAAATGCCAGCCTCTGAAGAGTGATTGATGTAGGATGTGCTGTCGGACTCATTTAACAAACTGCTGGTTATCTGTGATAGAACCAGATGAGAAAACGGTTCCCAGATTGCGGTCAAAAAAAAGAATCTTTTAAAATGTTATGCCCAAGGAAGAATCACTCTCTCACTCTCCGTTTCGGTCCGGTGAGTGTGAGTGTGTGTGTGCGCCAGCATGTGTCTGTGTGTGTGCGTGCACACACATGCCTGCTTGTGTGTGTGTGTGTGTGTGTGTGTGTGTGTGTGTGTGTGAACGCATGCATGCGTCTCCCTCTCTGTCTGCTTATTGTTGTGTGGCAGGATTAAATTTAAAACTGCACAAGATCTCTGAGGCAGGGTAATCAATCACTTCATCGCTGCCACTGCAGATAAAGAGAGCAGCGAGATGGAGGAAGGAAAGAGGAGCACTAGGAGAGAGTGATAAACTCCCTGCCCTGCAATCAGCCTCCGAGCTACAAGCCACGGTCTTTTGGCATTCATGGACCTCTGCAGAGTGAAGAAGGAAGTCCCCAACAGAAATCTAAACACACTCCGAAAGAATCCCAGGGCTGTCCTTAAACATTTGGTGAGCTGGGAATGACTGGAAAGAAAAGAGGTCTATACGATCTTTGGTTGGAAAAGCGCCTCATTCTGCACAGGTAGGATCACCAAAAAGGTCACTGAGGATATATCTACTCAACTAACTAACCAACCAGCTCAGTGCGTAGACTCTGGGATAGCCCCTTACTACTGGAGCAGCAGCAGGCATGGTAGGACCTTAGGAGCAGGGGGGACCCCATTGTCACCTGGCTGGGCCATCCCTCCATCCTCCTAGAGAAATGTCAGGGCCAGGCTTTGGCAGGAGAGACTGCAGCCTGTCATCTCTGAGTGGCATCAGTGGAGTGCCATGTTTCAAGCAGCCTGTGTCCTCTGCATAAATGCAATTTCCCCAAATGTCAGGAGGAAAGCATTACAGATAACACATTGTGTGTGTCTTTGACCCAGTAAGTGCTGAAATCACAGATCTCATTATTCTGACATGATAGAATTTTCTCTTTCTCTTGCCCAGTGTGGGCTGCCTGCCATTGTTTTCTAGTCCGCAAACCTAATTGCCAAATGTGCAGAGTCACCCTAGGAAAACTGGCCTTACCTATGCCCTCCCCAAAACAAAATGGCAGGTCTGCCTGTGTGAGATGAAAAGATCCTAAGGATAGCTCATAACAGGACAGTCAATTGCAGATATTTTTGGTCAGAGCATTACTGACTGGCTGATGAGCAATACATGACCTTGAAAGCAGAGTTGCAGTGAATGACCACCTGTATTTCCAAGCTCCAGTGTAGGGTCAGTCTGGGAGGTGGGACACGGGCTAGAGCACTGACTGCAGGAACAGGCTGGGTTTGAATTCCAGTTCTGCTCCTTTCTATCTCCATGTCAGGCTCCAGTTGTTAATCCTCAGTTTTTATCCACTCATCTATAAAACGAGAGGATGTCATAGGATGGATGTGAGGAATAAAGAGATGTTGATTACATGTAAGGTGCTGGGCAAATAATTGATGGTGAAAACATTTATTACAGCCAGATCTGAGGTTCCACTTCAGGGATGTAGTCAATAAACCATCCATTCAATCAACAGACAAAAAAGTTATTTACTGAAGGCCTTGATCTTGAAGCCAGAAAACACAAGCTCACTAAATATTTGTTGAATAAATTAATTGCTTCTAATCCATCACTAGGTGAGTCTGGACCAGGCACTGAAGCTCTCTCACTATATCACAGTCCCCAAACAGCAGGGTTGGGCAGAATCATCTTGAGGCAGCCTCCTTGTTTTGATACTTCGTTAATTGAGTGGGACCATGAAGGGGCACAAAGAGATTTAAGATGGAATTCCAGGTTTCCAAAACTTTAAAATCTAGTCAATGAGCCTGACCAGGTGGTGGCACAGCATTATCCTGGAATGCAGAAGACCCAGGTTTGAAACCCTGAGGTTGTCGGCTTGAGTATGGGCTCATACAGCTTGAGTTCTGGCTCACCAGCTTGAGTGCGGGGTCACCAGCTGGAGTATGGGATTATAGACATGACCCCATATTTGCTGGCTTGAGCTCAAGATAGCTGGCTTGAGCAACGGGTCACTGGCTTAGGTGGAGCCTCCCAGTCAAGGCACATATAAGAAAGCAAATAATGAATAACTAAGGTGCCACAGTGAAGAATCGATGCTTTGTATCTTTCTCTATTCTTGCCTGTCTGTCCTTATCTGTCCTCTCTTTGTCTCTTTCCCTGTCTCTGTCTCTCTAGCTAAAAAAAATTAAAATATAGTCAATGAGATGTGTCAGATGATTGTGCGGGAAGGTATTCTATAATTGAAAGCCAAGTGCAAAGAGTGTCACTAAGATAGGGTTTGGGGATGGTGCCATGGATGTCAAGAAGAGAAAGAGAGCCTGACCAGGCTGTGGCGCAGTGGATAGACCATCGGACTGGTATGCAAAAGACCCAGGTTCCAAACCTTGGGGTCGCCAGCTTAAGCACAGGCTAATCTGGTTTGAGCAAAGTTCACCAGCTTAAGGCCAAGGTTGCTGGCTTGAGCAAGGGGTCACTCGGTCTGCTGTAGCCCCCTGGTTAAGACACATATGAGAAAACAATCAATGAACAACTAAGGTGCCACAACAAAGAATTAATGCTTCTCATCTCTCTCCCTTCCTGTCTGTCCCATATATGTCCCTCTCTCTGTCTCTCTCTGTCCCTGTCACATAAAAAATAAAATAAAAATAAAGGCCCTGGCCAGTTGGCTCAGTGGTAGAGTGTCGGCCTGCTGTGTGGAAGTCCTGGGTTCTATTCCTGGCCAGGGCACACAGGAGAAGCGCCCATCTGCTTCTCCACCCTTCCCCATCTCCTCCCTCTCTATCTCTCTCTTCTCCTCCCACAGTCAAGGCTTCATTGGAGCAAAGTTGGCCTGGGTGCTGAGGATGGCTCCATGGCCTCTGCCTCAGGTGCTAGAATGGCTCTGACTGCAGCAGAGAAATGCCCCAGATGGGCAAAGCATCGTCCCCTGGTGGGTAAGCCAGGTGGATCCCGGTCAGGCGCATGCAAAAGTCTCTGTCTGCCTCCCCCACCCCTCTTCTCACTTCAGAAAAATCCAAATAAAATAAAAAAGAAGAGAAACAGCACACCGGATGGCTGGTAATTGGAGAAAGTACAGCCAGACCTGCACCTTGGAGGAAAGAAGGCACCATATTAGCAACAAGAAGCGATGGCATTCTGGGCATGGTGTGCTCAAACACCGAGCACAGCCTAGAGTGATACAGAAATTTCAGTTAAATTCAAGCCAAATTGAAGAAAGTCAAATTCTAGAAAAGGAAGTCTAGATATTGAGAGCAGATATGCCTGATAAGCTGTTCCCACCTTACATAGGCATTAACATTCTTCAAAACTTCCATCTTGCCAGATTAGTCCCTGTAATGTTGGCTCTGCAATGTCAGCCCCTGCAAAGAGCCTGGAACACTGACCTCCTCCCTGGCTTCTCCATCAGCCTCTAGAGCAGTGGTTCTTAACCTTTTTTGAGGTACCGAACCCACCAGTTTCATATGCGCATTCACCAAACCCTTCTTTAGTGATAAATAAAATATGATTTTTTTCCAAATTCAAGACATAGGTATATGTTTTTTTACTGGTGCACAAAATGAGCCGTGCATGAACATCACCTTGCTCAAAGAACAAAACCAACAAAGTGCATGAACTCACAGCAAATTACGGTATTACTTTATTCTGGCCTCAGCGGCAGAGGCTTCTCCGAACCCCTGAGACCAACTCATCAAACCCCTAGGGTTTGATAGAACCCAGGTTAAGAACCACTGCTCTAGAGTTCTCCCGAAAGGTCTTTGCCAGCATCTGTTTCTTCACTCACCCAGCCTGCCCTGCAAGCTTAAGAGTAGAACACCAGAAAGCCATCAACACTGGTCACGTTCTCTTCCATCTTACCTCCCTGCTTGAATTATAAATGCCATATTTTCCTTATCCAGCTTGTTCTTGCCTTCTCCTGTTCACCATAAAAACAAAAATACATATATAAATTGAATTTTTATTATATAGAATACTTTTCTAACATGCATTGTAAATTTTGGAAAATATAGACAATCATAAAAAATATCTAATTACCAGTGTTAAATATAGATAATAGATAGATAGATATTAAAAATTGATAAGAAGCTTGACATTTTGTTTGTTTGTTTGTTTGTTTTCACTTAATATCCCATTGTAAGCTTTTTCCCATAACCTTAAAATGTTATTTGAAAGTATGGTTTTTAATGACTGAATTATAATCCATTGAATGAATTTAGCCATAAATTATATGTTTCTCTATTGATGGAGATTAAGGTTATTTCTGAGCTTTAACTTATTTATAAATAATGCTGCAATGAACATCCTGTGTATATATCTTTCCCTAAGATTATTTTCTAAGGTTAAATTCTCAGATATGAAACTCTTTGGTCAGTGTTTGTATAATTTTAAGCTATTGATACACATTGCATTCCTCTCTTATCTTTCCAAATGTTCTACATCAGTGGTTTTCAACCAGTACCCATCCGAGGACTGGCAGTTGGAAACCACTGCTCTACATTTCACTGATTAGCAATATGATACTGCTAATTTTTACAATGACTCTTCATGAAGATAGGTCTTGTCACCCAAGTGGACTGTAAGATCCTCTAAGGCAAAAGCCAGTTACCCCTCAGGGCACCCTGCACAGTGGACAACAGATGAGTGCTGAGGGAGAGAATGGGAACCACCACAATCTCAGTCAGAGGAGTATAAAACAGGGTTCATTTTGATACCCATCCCAGGGAATTTAGTTGCTTAAGGAACAAAAATAAAATCTTCAGTATTACTTGACCTCACTTACAAAGGAATCCCACACCATAACATCATTAGGTCCTGATGACTTCATCTCAGCCTGATGAAAAGCTTCTCAACGGCCTGCATTCCCCCAAAACGGGGGAAAAATGAATAACTGAGGTGCCATTATTATCTCATAAGCCCCAGGTTCTGCCGTCTATCTCAAGGGTGTTCTCAGTAAACGCTGTGGACTGAGTGACAGAGCCCCTGCCTGGCTCCAGCATGGACAGAAGTGGGCTGAGGGCTAAATCAATGGTCTCACGAACCCAACGTACCTATTAAATCTTCCTTCACAGTTTCAGTTACACGATGGCCATGTAAATCTTTTAAAAGGACTCCAATATTTTATTTCAGCTGTGGCTCTACTCCAAGAAACAATAAGTGGTATGCTCCCAGAAGTCATATTCCACCCAGGAAACCCAAAAGAATATTCCACCCAGGGAAGCCCAGGACACAAAGGGCCAGAGGATGGGGAGCAGACCCTTCTCCCCCTGAGAGAGGCCCCCAGGTGGGGTCAGAATATGGTTTGTGGACACACAACCTAATGTCACTAACTCAGACTAACTGGAGCTAACTGAGGGGACATAACCAATTCAGTTTCATAATTATTGACTGATTTAAGAGAAATTCAGTATAACTGCTTGGAAGTACCCATGACTACAGCCAAGCTAATGACTTCCTAGTCTAGCAGGTGCAGGGGAGCCTTCCCTGGGGCTGAAGCACATTATACGTATGTGTCACCCTTAGGTTAAGTGGGTATGGAGGACGTGTACTGGGGGGTCCTCTAATAAAAAATTTGTTGTTTCTACTTTTTAAAATCTTTCAATTTATTTAAACTCCTATTTCAATGCACCACCTGGAATCTGTACGTGTTAAGTGAAGGTAGACTTCACAGCTTTTCCCTCCGAACTCTCAGGGCTGAATTGAGGTTAGCGTTAACGAGGTTTTCCCAAGCCATCGAAGGGAATAAGCTATAAGGTTTTCCACAGTTTTTAGCTGTGGCATAGGGGATGAGGACACTGTCCTCTGTCTCACCAGCACTCCAAAGCCCCAGGAGAGAGAGGCAGAGAAGGCTGTAATTAGTGTGGCACTATCATCCCCAGCAAGCAGAGAGATGATCAAAGGAGCCCGAATGCTGCAGCCACCCTCCATCCCTGAGCAGAGCTGGTAGGGGAACGAAAGGGAGAGAGCTTTGCTTGTGTTAATTAGTAACAACCTCTGCTGCTCACCCCCAGCAAAGGTGGGGACCAAAGCCGGTGTCAAGCATGCACCGTTTGGGGTGACTCTTGGGGCTCTTCTGTTTCAGCATCTTGTTGCCTTTGCCCCTCTCCCACTTAAGCTGTATAAAAATGAATGGTGAGCTCAGGACAGCAATTCTGTTGCAATTTCCTCAAAGTCCAAGCCCCTGGGGACTCCTGATCTTCCTGCCAAATAGCTCAGCCTCGGAGTCATCCTCACACCCAATCTGGGATGTTTAAGGAGCCGGTTCCTTTTTCTTATATTTCCTACCTTGCACTGCACGCCCACCCCCCACACAAGCACCCACAAGATGTTCATTAATGAACACATTCAATCAAGTTTATGAAGCCTCTTTATTATCAATAACCCTAATCACTCTTAATTGCTGCATCATTAGTTCGGCCACGCTCAGATGTAGCAGTTAGGCGGAGCAGTAAATGACAACTCCAGAAAAATGACTAGCTGCCTAAAAGCCTGGGAGGACAGAACTGACGGGAGAAGGGGCAGAGGGAGGAGAGGAGAGTGAGCGTGCACAAGCTGTGCACAGCGGCCTGCTGCCGGGCAGAGAGGGGGAGCAATGCCATTAAGAGGTTCGACCAGGTGTAAAGATGCCAGTGAGCCAGTTTTGCATATTCCTAAACTTCAGGGAGCGCCTCATCAGCAGCCTGAGTGCACGTTCTGCTTGACAAAAGTTGATGTTATGTTAATATCTAGCACCTGCCACCCTCGGGGATCTCCAAGCCCTCTGCAAGCTCCATTGTGTTCAAAGCCAAGTGCTGGGTGGATGCAAGGTGAAGGATGCACCTTGTCATTGGGAAAGCAGCAAGGGGTGGCCTGCTGCAGGTCTTTGTCAAGTCATTAACTCTCTTACCTTTCCATGTTCTTGAAGGTTCTGCACAGTCAAGGCAACCACCGGGATGCCTCAGGGCAGGAAGTGGTGGTGGCCAGCACCATGCTCCTTCCTAGCAGCTCAGAGATCTAAGACCCTGTTCAAATGCAACCTTAACTCATGATCTCGGCTTAGGTCTCTCACTTCATCTGCCTCATTGCCCATTACAGGGAGTAGACTTAGTGAAGCCCACAGCCAGCCAAGTTCAAATGACGCTGAGAGTAAATGAGATTGCATTGTGAGAAACACTTGGGGTGCTCCAGCGTGGGGGAGCTGGAGGAATTGTAGCTCTCTGCTGGTGGAAATCTCGACTTGATGGGTCCCTCCACTCTTGTAGCTGTGTCTCTGATCTTTGCTTCAGTCTCATCATTTATGAACATCTCCATCATGAGAGTTCATATGCAGGAAGTTTGAATCTTAGAGGCACAAAACACTTCTGACCTCGTATCTCTAGAATTTTCTTTTGCACCCCACCCCCTTCAAAATGTACAACCAGTCTTTCTACCTCTCCCACTGAAGTGTTTGCGGTTCATGTTCGTGTTCAAGTGTTCACGTTCATTTCCTACCTCTACCACTTAAGTGTTCGCTGAAGAAATATTTATTAGTACCTACTATGTGCTAAGCATTGAGAATATAATGGAAGATAAACATGGAACCTGTCTTGAAGGAACTAATGGCTTAGTAATGAACTTAAATAACTCAAATATAGCTGTGTTTCAACTCTGTTCGCCATGTGGTGCTAAATATTCTATAGATGCTCCTAAGTACTACCTTGTCCTTCTTCTCATCCCTTTCATTTATATTCTATAAAGAGATGCTCTAAGTAGCAACCCAGTACCTTGTCCTTCTCATCCCTTTCATGTCTCCACATCTCAAGGACCCCACTGAAGCCTTTTCATGAGCAAACTCTCTCTGGGTAATTTCCAGGTACTTGCAGGCTCAGCTCTGCTGCAAATGAGGATGTTCTAGAGGCTTCACCTTCAGCAAGAAGTGTCTGGTGCTCTTGAGCCATAGGCTCAGCAAGTTGTTCTCTTTCTCCCCCAGCCCTTACCTACCTGCCTCATCCACGTGAATCTTTTTCTGGGTGCTGACTCACACATTGTCTGGCCACAGCCAATTTGCCTGCCCAGCAACTGGTCCCCCCACCCCAAATGCTGGCTGAACTCTTGCTCCTGGCCTGACAATTCATCTGTAGCCACAGCTCTAGTTTCTCCTCTTCAAGTGGGCATCAGCCCTGCCACGGCCAGTGGAGCCAGCTTGCCTGAATCCATATCACAAATCCACAAAAAATTAAATTTGTTCAAGAAGGCATGGGTGCTTTTTTTGCCCAGGACCCAGCCCTTGGCATTGCACAGAGTAAATTGCTACCTCCGTAGACATCCATGCCCTTGACCAACACTGCTCAGGTGCCAGGTAGCTGTTTCTCCATCGCTTGCCCTTCAAACACAAAGGTGTATAGGTTGTGCCACTATTGTTATCAGAGATTGTCACTGCTTTAGAGCATAGAGATGGTCTGAGAGTCAAAAGACCTTAGGAGTGAGTACAAAGTAATTAACCAGTGCCATCCTTTCTCACAAATAGCATGAGTGCTACATATGCTTGCATAATGAAGTATTGTTTTCAGTAGAGGTGTCTATTTCTTTTTTTGCTTTTCACGTTCTAACCCATGGTTCCAGAGGTATTCATGAATTACCATGATATTTATAAGAGCTGCACAGAGTGGAAGAGGTATATTTTGCATTACTAAACAATTCCTTTTACTTTATATTTATATATCTCTATTTAAATTGAAATGGGTAAAGTGTGAGACCAACTCTTCACATATGTGAATGGATCTAGATACTGCTTTAAAAGGCAGTAAAAATCAACATATAAGCAATAGCAATGTATATGATAAAAAGTAATACACTGTAATATTCTCTGAGCTAAGGATAATTTATCATATGTGACCCATTTCAGTGTTTCAACAGGATATGTAATATTCATATTCCTTTCAGAATCTATGTATTGTTTTAACACTTACATGGATAATTGCAATTGCTACTGGCTCAGCTGAGCAAAATTGCTCCAAATTGAAATTAATAAAAGATGACATAAGAACTACAGTGGCTCAAGAAAGTTTGTCTGTTTTGGCATTGTTAATGTAATACAGTTTGTGCAAAAAAAATCTCAATTATAACAATTAATTAGTAATTTCACTGAAATAAGGACATAAAAAAATAAATTTTATGGACTAAATGCATAGTTATTATGAATTAGGAATGTCTGTTTTTGTCACTCACCCAAAAACTACTGGCCCATCAAGAGAGCACTAAAATATGCAAAATAAGAATTAAATTCAGTCACCTTTGTTACTTTCCCACCTTCAGCCAAATAAAACTACAGTTTTACCCATGTTTGAAGGTATATTTATCCAAGTGGGAGAATAGAATATATTTATTTTAACAGTTCATTTATTTACTTTGTACCTTTTATACATTGAGACATATCATTCTTTATTTGTACTTTTGCCTTCAACCCTGAAAATATTCAGTGGAGTACTGCTACTCCATCAAGATTTGAATAAATCATAATTCAAAGCAGTTTAAACCCTAACCAGTAGGCCTTTTGGTCAGTTAAACTTCTTCACTATTATAAATAATATATCAGTTACATTGCATGTGGCTCTTTGTAAATTTCTGAGATTATTTCCACAGAACAAATATATAGATGTGTAATTGCTGGGTCAGAGGGAACGCCCATCTCACATTTCATGCACACGGATAAGCTGAGTTTCCAGATGATTGCACCATTCATACCTCCACCAACAACCTATGTTTCCACGTACTCTCAAAACATAATGTTACCCTTGTTTCTAAGAGGTGCAAAGTGAAATCGTATTTTCTTACATTTATTGGAAATTTGTGTTCTTTTCATGTGAATCATCAGGTAACATCAATTTGGTGCTATTTGCTTTGTTCTTATTGCTGTGTAGCTGTTCTTTATATATTATGATTATTAAATCTCTGCCTAACACACAGAATATATTTTTTCCAGTTTGTCTGTTAACTTTGTTAACAATGTCTTTTCTTTCTTCTTTTTTCTGTTTTCTTTTTTTTAGGTGAGAGGACGGTAAATAGTGAGGCAGACGCCCACATGTGCCCTGACCAGGATCCACCTGGCAACTCCATCTGGAGCTGATGCTTGAGTACCGAGCTACTTTTAGCACCTGAGGCTGATGCAATCAGACCAACTGAGCCATCCTCAGCACCCGGGGCCATACTCAACTGAGACACTGGTTGTGGGAGGGGATGAGGAAGAAAAGGGGGAGATAGAAGGGGAAGAAGCATATGGTCACTTCTCTTGTGTGCCCTGACTGGGAATCAAACCCAGCACATTCATATGCCAAGCCAATGATCTAGCCAATGAGCTACCAGCCAGGGCTAATGATGTCTTTTGAAGTGGCTAAATATAAAATTATTGTGTAATCAAATCTATCAATTTTTTAAAGATTTGCATCCTTGGTGTGATTCTTCAGAAATTCTTTAGAACAATATGCTTTCACACTATGGCTAAAGAACATTTTCCTATATTTTATAGTAGCATCTAAATCTTAATCCCTTTGGAATTAACAAATTTATTAATTCCTATGACAATAAAATAATATTTAATTACTATAACTTCATAGCATATTTGATAGCAAAGCACACACTATCATCATTATTCACCTCTTTTCCCAAATTAATTAACTGTCTTTACATATTCACTCTTCAAGGTGAATTTAGAATTGCTTTGTAAAGTTCAAAAATACTCTACTGTGATTTTGACTAGTATTCCATAAATTTATAAATTAATCTGGAATAAAAGACGTATTTACAAGTATGACTATTTCCAACAAGAATATATGTTTCCCCAATTTTTTTCAGTTGTGTTCTTAGCACCTTAAATAATAATTCATTATGATTTTACATGGTCCTCCAATATTTCTGTTATTTTAATTTCTAACAAATAGTTAACTTTGTAAACAGGATTTTTCCCCATCCTTAAACTCCACCTGGCTATTGTTAATGCATAGAAAAACTATTGATTTTTGTCTTATATCAGCCAATTTACTGAGCTTCTTATCTAAGAGATTTTCATTTGATTAATTTAGATCTTTTCTAGGTTTAAATACTACTATAATCCATAATGAACTTTTTGGCTCTTACTTTCCAATAGTTATCTTTTATTTCCTTTTTTATTGTTTCGTTGACGAGACCTCAACAATTACACTGAATAACAGCAGTGTTGGAAATTCATTTCAGCTCTTTTATTGTTTACTGTGATGATTAGTATTAGTTTCCGATACTTTTGTTGTTGTTGTTGTTAAACAATTTTCTTCTACTTTTAATGTATTCTAAAGTTTTCCAAATTACTATATTCAGTTTCTGGATATTGAATTTTATAAAATGCAGTTTTAGACTCTAGTAAGATGATCGTGTCTATTTTTCTCTTTTAACCTATTAATGTAATTAATTACATCACATTCAAAAAATAGATAAATTTCTTTAAAAATTAATATATTTCTTAATACTGGAACAAGCTGCCATAATCTTTCTTAGAATAAAGCCTACCTGGTTGTGGCATCTTTTTCTTTAATACATTATTGTTTTTAATATTTTTCTCAGGATTTTTACATCTCTAACCAAGTGAGATTACTCTGCACCTTTTATTTGACAGACTTTGTCAGTCAAATCATTACCAGAGTCGAAACAATGGAAGTTGAAAATATTACATATTTCTTATACTCTGGAGAAATTCATGTGATCTGAGTATGCTCTTCTCATTATAGACATGCTAGAACTTGTCCCCAGAGCTACCTAGACCTGGTGCTTTTTTGGTGAGCCGCTAAGAGAAAGGGCAATATATTGTTCTATTTTTTATTTTTAACATCTTCTTTTTAAACATTTTCAGTTTCCCCCTGGGGTAAACAATTTGAGTCTAGGTTTTCAGATTTACTGAAATCATGTTGCTCATACTATTTCCTCAATGTTTGTAATACTTAACTTTAAAATATTTGTTGTTATATAGTGTGTTTAGGTGAATAATACCCCTGAAAAGATACCCATGTCCTAATCCCCAAATGTTACTTTATGTGGCAAAAGGAATTTGCAGATGCACTTAAGGTAAGGATCTTAAAATGGGGAGATTATCCTTAATTACCCAGGACAATCTTATATATAATCGCAAAAGTCCTATAAAAGGGAGGCGGGAAGGTTAAAGGAGGAAGTAGGAGACGTGATGACAGAAGCAAGAGGTTGGAATGACGCGAGAAAGAGGTGCCAAGAAATGCGAGAGGGCATTTGGGAGAAGCAGGGAACAGATTCTCCCATAGAGCCTCCAAAGGGAGTCAGCCCTGCCAGTACCTTGACTGCAGTTCAGGGAAACTATAAGAGTGGGAACCTGTGTTGTTTAAACCACCAAGTTTGTAGTCATTTGTTAACTAGTCCTAGACAACCAGCACATGCAATCTTTTCTTTATCAGAGTTTAATTTTTTTTTTTTTTTTGGTATATTACAAAGAACCCACTCTATTGTTTTTCTTTCTAATTTATTTGTCTTTGCTTTAATCTTTGTTGATTCTTACATCTTAGTTTTCTCGGTTTTCTTTATTTCGTCACTTCTTGGCTTTAATTATTATACCATTTACTTTTCCTTTTTATTATTAATAAAGTCATTTAAGGAGATGAATCATCCTTTAAAAAGAGGTTTTGCCACATGCCATAACTTTTGATACTCAGAGTTTCAGACTCTTAATAATTTAAAATAATCTATTATTTCCATTTTGTATTTTTCTGACCCGTTGGTGATTTTTTAAAGTTATTTTGTGTTTTAAAGTCTTTTTTAATCTCAAAATTTGTGTTTGGCAAGTATTGTTCTACTAGTAAATTCAAATTTTGCTGCATGGAAGCATTGTGGTCAGAAAATGTGGCCAATAAACTTTCTTCGGAAAATATTGCTATCAAAGTTTCTGTAGGATGTTTCTCTGCCCTTTAGAAAGAATCGGTGTTTTGGTTTTGTGGGGAACATGGTTCCATATATAACTGGAAACTCACACTTCATGATTATGCTATCTATATCCTCTATGTCCTTTTTCATGTGCATACCAAGTTCTGTCTTTATCTCATGGGCATTCGCGTTTTAGGTGAGAAAGTGACGTAATGAAGTTTACATATTTAGAAAGACCACTCTGAAAAGAGGAAGACAGAATGTGAATTATGGAACAAGGATGGAGCAGTTAGGA
Organism: Rhynchonycteris naso; assembly: GCA_037038555.1. Taxonomy (NCBI): domain Eukaryota; kingdom Metazoa; phylum Chordata; class Mammalia; order Chiroptera; family Emballonuridae; genus Rhynchonycteris; species Rhynchonycteris naso. The sequence goes on from CM072998.1 coordinate 26,681,081, forward strand.
GACCTCCATAGGCAAAAACAAGGAATACCTGAACGAAGCCATGCAATGGAGATGGAAAGCACAAATAGCAAAGGCCTTTAGCGGCCTGGCCTGTGGTGGCGCAGTGGTTCAAACATTGAGCTGGAATGTTGAGGTCACTGGTTTGAAACCCTGAGCTTGCCTGGTCAAGGCGCATATGGGAGTTGATTCTTCCTGCTCCTCCTCTCTTCTCTCTCTCCTCTCCAAAATGAATAAATAAAATCATTTTTAAAAGCTTTTAACAATCATTTAGCCCAACTGTTTAATAGTACAGATGAGAAAACCAAGGTCAGCTAAGAAGATGGAAACAACTTACCCAAGGTCCCCACTCCCTGGCCGGTGCTCTGAAAAGGGATAGAAGATTTTACAAATGGCTAATCATCATCTGTCAGTGGGTCCTTAGCTATGGCTGACCAGCAGATACCTCTGCACAGACCAGGCGTTTAGCAGCTCTGCTCTGACCAGATGAAAAGAAGCTATGTAGACCTATTTATAGTGTCTAGGAGAATGAGGACAAGAGTGAGGGCAGCACTTGCGGAGACAATTAGCCCCACTGTGAGCAGATGCAGACAGGCACAGCCTGGGTTCTAGAATTTGGCAGGCACAGAAACAGATGTTCCTTTCTGGCCTCTCCTCTATTGTTCCAACTCTTCTCCCAAGGTTCCCGGGGGGAGAAATGACCCAGCTTAGAACAGGGCAGCAACAGCAGAAAACATACCACAAGTAACTATTTCAAAGGAATTGGAAAAGGTTACATTTTCCATTATGGCCCAGTGTGTCTGCACTAATATTCCCCTTTCCTTAACCACGGGTTCTGCACTGCTACCCGCAGCCTTGCAACTTCACTTCTATTAGACACCACGGAGGAGCCTCAAGGAGAGATTTTGTCTTGCTGACACATATTCTTTCCACTCTTGTTGGCACAGAGAAGGCTACTTTGTTTGTGTCTGAGTCCTTGCCTGATGAGCCGAAATGACTACGATTGTTCCCAGCTTAACCAACCACTGTGCCAGAGACCTTATGCTAACCCTCTCCCACCTCCATTCACACACCCTCACACCCCACAACGCTCCAGTCTCCAAGTACTCAATCAGGAGCTGATGATACAGTGAAAAGCACATGGGAGTTGGAACCAAAAGGAATCTGTGTTTCACTCACTCATTCAACAAGACATGGATCCAGTGACCACCATGTATGAGGTGTTCCTCTAGGTGTTGACAATACACAAGTGAAGAACAGCTCAAATGATACAGAAGTTTCCTGCTCAGATAGAAGCCATGTTCTACTGGGCTGGGAACCAATGGTGGACCAGTAACTATAGGCAAATTTTATCACCTTTCTGCATCATAGTTTCTTAATTTACCACATGGTGCTAAGAACAATAGTTGCCTTCTAGGGTCAGTGTGCCCTTTCATAATGTGCTACACAAATATGTCAATTATTATCATTAATATTTTCACAGCTTAGACCCAAAGAACAAATTCTTAAAAGAAGAGGAAAGAAACTGAAATGTGTTGTCCTGACTTCTTTCTGACATAGGAAATTCAACACAGCCTCAGGTTAGACCTTTCCCAAGCTGACTTGGGGTCATCTTTTACTGTTCCTTGTTCTCTAACTCCCTTTGGTTATAGTTGACACACTGAGCAGGTATTGTCATTACAATAGCTCATTACTCTGAACAGCCTTGGGAGCCCACAACCTCTCTCATTCAACCAATGACCCCTGGTTTCTAATATAGTGATGTTATTTTCTAAGTAGTTATTAACCATTAAATTATGGAAGAGTAGGAATAAATGAATAAGGATCTCTGAGTACCATTACTCTATGTATTGCATACTTATAACACCACACCCTAAAAGAGAAAAATATGTAGTTTATCCCATAAGTGGCATGGTTCTCCAAGTTTGTCATTGTCCTTTAACCCTGTCCATCTCCTTATATAAATACGGTCAAAAGAATGGACTGCATGTCATCTCCTCAGGATACTTCCATTCTAAGCCCCTTCCCAATGTTAACAGAGAAACTACACCAGGTGTTAGACCTTGGTATTTGAGTTTTGGCTAAGAAAAAATTCAGAGGAACTCAAATACAAGCAAAAATGTATCAAGAAAGTCACAGAAGTAGAAGAAGTGAGCCAGCTGGCCTGCATGGACTCGGGAAATAAGTTACAGAGGCAGAAGAAGGGCCCTTAGAGCTTAGGATCAAAAACAAAGGTTCACGCCTTGAGGGAAGAAAGGGGGAGGAAAGGTATGGACAAGCTCCAAAAAGAGAGAGTGTGCAGGCTGGGGGGGTGGGGGGGGGGCAGGCGTGAGAGGTGGGGAGAGAAAGTGCTGGCTCCTTTGTCTTAAGGGACTTTATCTGGAGGTGTTAGGGGAGAATCTCAATATAAGATCTCCAAGTGTGTCCTTACCGTGGTCATGGTCTCCACAGATGGGTCAGTGCCACTTCAGGGTTTCATTAGTCATCGCAGCAGATTCTGATGTCAGCCATGGCATCACCCTGCCTGACTTCACTGCTTCTCTGGGTTGGGGCTGAAACACAACTGAGGTCTAGATGTTATCTTCAGGGCTCAATTCTTAAGAGAGTGGTCATGCAAGGGCTCGTATGGGGGTCATATGAGGCTATTCTCAGGCCCCCTTGTTCCTGCTCAAAGGGGGTCTACCACATGACTAGCAATATGCTAGGAGAGGAAAGGTCAGAGGAGAGTCAGAACCACATGAACAGTGATATGAAAGGTCAGAGGGTCTAAACTGCATGACCAGGAAGTGATATGTTAGGGTAGGAAAAGTCACCCTAGGGACAAAGGGTCACCCTGGTTTTGCCCATTGCTAGATATCAGGGGCTTTTCACCCTGGTGACTTTCAATACCTGGCCTGTTGTTCCTACTTTGCTCATGCCTCTCTAACTGCCTGCTACACTAACAGAGCCATTGTTCATTGTAAAATGCCTGAGGAGCTATGCTGAGGCAGGTGACTAGTGTCTCATAAGGTGACACACCAGATGGCTTTGATCATACTGTGCCCTAGGCTGCCAGGAGCTGGAGCTTCTCTTGACTGGGGGTCAACAAAGCCCAAGTTTGAGTCCTGAGATTGGGTGACCTGTTGTGCAAAATGTGTGAGAAGATAAGAAGAGAGGGCTCTCCCCTGCCACCAGGTATCTACCCCAGGGCTTAGTTCCCCAAAGGTCCCACAGGATAGTCTTAATTATCGCCTCGAGCATGGACTTTGAAATCAGAATGACCTAGTTCTGAATTTGAGCTCTGCATCTGCTTGCTATAACCAAGTAACTTCCTTTCTGAACCTCACCCAGTTGCTGCATTTATAAAATGGAGCTGGTAATATTTACTTTGATGTTTTTTTATGAATATTAAAGAGATAATTCATGTGATATACAGAGAGTCTAATGCATAGCAGACGCCCAATAAATGGCAACAGCAACATTCATGGAGGGTTTACTGTGTGCCAGGCCCCATTCTGAGAGCTTTGCATACATTCACTCATTTAATCCTTCCAACACTCTACGAGTAGGTAATTTAAATGGGGATAAACATAAAATAAAATATACACAAATTATAAATATAATATAAATATAATATGATACATATATAGAGAGGAAAACAGAAAACTGAAGCATAAAGATGCTACACACCCTGCTCTGGGCCTCTCAGCTTGTGAATTCTTAGCCAGGATTCTTACCCTATTCCAGACTCCAGAGTCCCATCTCTGACCTCCACGTTAAGCAGCTGCAAATTCTCAATAAGTCATTCATTTCACCTCCCAACCCTGGGTGGCACAGGATGCCCATTCGCATCCCTGTCTTCCCTGGGTAAAATGCAGGCCATCTAAGGGCCACTATGAAGCCTATCACCTACACTTGGTAAAGGACACCCTCATGAAGGACCGACCTACACTTCTGAGAATCCAGCCTCTACAGTGAAAACCAGAGCTAAGGTGCTAAGATTAGAGGAACCACACAAATTACCTCAGCCTTAAAGGGAAGAAGGGAAAAGGAAATTAAAGGATTCTGTGCAATGCAAGGCACTCCAAGACTGAGAGAGGCATACAGGACCCAGGAAGTCTAGGCTGGGATTGACGTTCTCTTTTAGCTGAAGGTATGAACCAGTGAACTAAACAAGAATTGGTCCTTCCCTGGTTGACACACTGAGTGCAAGAAAATCTCAGCTTGTAGAGAGGCAAAGACAACTAGAAAAGAGTGCCAATTTCTCTTCTCCCCCTTCAGTAACCCTCCAGGCAGTGACGTCGCCAGCTCTTAGTAAATTCTGCTGGGCATTGTTCCCTTCTCACGCATATGTGCTGTCGCCTCACTAGACTATGGCTTTTTAGAAGCAGCCTGCAGTACCAGACAGCACCTACCTTGGAGGATGGTGCACAGTGGCCATTTGATTTGCCCAATGCATACAGCAGGGACTTTCACGTGCATAATGAGTAGACTCTCTATCAGATCAAGAACAAAGGGTCAAGAAGGGAATTCACACTGCCTGGAAGGGGGTCACACAGATGCCATGGTATATGGAACAGACACAGAGCCCTCCTCTGTCCAATCTTATGTCCTGGGCTCCCAAGAAGTGCGACATTCAGAACAATGTCTCCCAGCCTTCGGTGGAGCCAGCTTTCTCCCTGTCCTCTGCTCAGTCATGGAGGAAATATCACTTGGCACCCCCTGAGGCCCAGCCTTGCCCTGAACAGACCACTGAGGCCCACAACTCCTCCTTCTTCCAGAGTGAGCACAAGCCCAACTCACCGGCTGAGTGCAGCTGTGGCTGGAGCTTAAGAGCCTTCCTGTGTGCAATAACCTCTCATTATATTTTAATGTTGTTGTAACTTTATGGCTTAATCAGTATTTGCAATTTGTTAGTAGCCTGGGCGGCCATAAAATTGTTTTCCAGGTACTGAAACATCCCATCAAGGTTTGTAAAGCAGTGGTTCTTAGTTTATCACGCCCATAAAATGCCCTGGCAATTTGACAGATATAATAACTTTTTTTATCAAGTGTCTAATTTGAGAGGAAATTAAGCCATACGTTACACACAGCTCGCACTGGGGTTGGGAGCTCCACAACCTCCAAGTCCCCCAGGGAGGCCCCTCTTCTCACCCAATCCACCCTCTTCAGCCAAGGGCTAGAGTTCATGCTCGCCCCTTACACAGAACTAGATGCCACCCCCGCAGAGCTGCGGGCTGATATTTACCTGGCTGCAGTGTGACTGGTGTGAGGAGGCCGTTCCTGGTAAGACAGTGCATTCACACTGGGGTTCCAGCAATGGTTAAGAAATTAGTCCCCAAAAAGAGAGTGAAACCCTGCCAATCCACCTTTGTGTCTCCCCTTCCCCCTGCTGGTGCTCCTCAGGCTTAATCTCACCTTGGGTCTTGGTAGGAAGGCACAAAGTCGGTTCTCTGCTCTTTGCTCACCAGCCTCACCTCCAGTCTCCATTCTCCATACCCATGTTAACCTCTTCTGCTTTTCTTCACATTTTGCTCATGTATCAGTAGAGAGGAATTGTATTAGAAAAATATATGGAGTTTGACCAGGCAGTGGTGCAGTGGATAGAGCATTGGACTGAGATGCGGAAGACCCAGGTTTAAAACCCTGAGGTTGCCAGCTAGAGTGTGGGCTCATCTGATTTGAGCAAGGTTCACCAACTTGACCCAAAGTCACTGGCTTGAGCAAGGGGTCACTCACTCTGCTGCAGTCCCCCAGTCAAGGCACATATGAGAAAGCAATCAATGAACAACAAAGAACTGATGCTTCTCATCTCTCTCATTTCCTGTCTATCTATCCCTATCTGTTCCTCTCTCTGTGTCACAAAAAAAAAAGAAAGGAAAAAGAAAAAAAGTGTGTGTGTGTGTGTGTGTGTGTGTGTGTGTGTAAAATAAACAATTTTCCTTCCCAATGACATGGTTTGCTTTTAGTCAAAAATCCTATTGTGTCCTGTTTATCTCCCTGTCCTTCCCAAGCCCAAATTATGACTAACCTATAAGCCCTGAACATCAATGTCTTTGTGGCCCAGCCTACTTTGCATGGCCCACTGTGCCATTGGTGGGGAACAGTTCTCATCTGGTGTTCCAACACTCAGCTACAAAAGTGTCCACCCATTATGACACCAAGCCTTAGACAGTCAACCTAAAAAATGGAATCGAGACCACTTTTTAACATTATTCATCACCATGCAGTTGGTATTTACTGGGCAACCACACATAGCCAGCAACATCCTAAACTCATAGGAATTCAGAAACAACCAAAACACAGTACCTGCCTTCAAGGGTCCCACCATCTAATGAGGAAACTGACCAGAAGAGCAAAGGTCAGAACTGCAGTAGAGCTGAGGGGTCTGATGGGAACACAGAAGGGGACCACAACTCAGCCTGGGCTAGCAGGAGAGTAACTCCAGAGAGGTATTCTCCATGGTGACTGTAGACACAGACACATATAAATAAATAAAAACTTGCCTGGTACACGAAGACAGGGAAGCACTGTTGATGTAGGAGGATCTACAAGTTTATAAGTTCAATAACTCAGAAGAGGTTGAAAGTGTGGCAAATGTTAGCAAGAGCCAGAAAGCAGCATAAAGAAGCCAAAGTTATATGTAGGCTATGGCCAGAGGACACCTGGAAAGTTAGGGAAGGCCAGCTCCATGTCTAGCCTGCCAGGACAGGGAGTTTACAGCTGATTCTGAAATTGCAGGAGCCATCAGAGGATTTTGGGTAGGAGAGTCATACGATCACCATGGCATTAAGGTCATGATGACCTAAGTGGAGGTACAAAAGTAAGTATGTAGACTGTAAATTTTTTCAGCTGTCTAGAATTTAATATTTTTCTTCCCATCCTCTTGTTCTCCCCTCTGGAAGAAAGTCCCCACTATTTTGTGTAGTCTTGAAAGAAAACAATTCCCTCTTATGTGACCACAGGGACAGCAGTCTCCATCTCGCCGCACCGGCGCTGCCGGCCGCAGGTGTATGAGAGGCACAGCCAGTCTGACACTCCCTTCTAGGAACTCTGCCTGTTGCGGGGGTAACTACACAACAGACTCTTCACAGCCTGTGGCAGATTGTATTTTCCGAAAGCGGCCGCAGCAGTATTTGTGATCCCACATGCTCTCCAGATCCCGAGCCTCCCCATCATCAGACAGAGTCTCCTCCCCTCCAGAACAGAAGCCATGAAAGTACCAGCATAAGACTTCAGAGATCATGTCATAAAATGCGAAATGGCTTCCATCTGCTCCTTCTCTCTCGAGAAGCTTGCCCTCGGAACCCAGCCACCATGTTGCAAGGAAGCCCGGACCACATGGAAGAGCCATGTGTAAGTGTTCCAGCCAACAGCCTGGCTAAGGTTCCAGCTGACAACTAGCATCGGCCACCAGACATGTGAGTGAGAGCACCAGCAGATGATCCAGGCCTGGCCTGAGAGCCATCCCAGCTGATGCCAGGTAGAGACAAGCTGTCCCCTCCAAGCTATACCCAAATTGCAGATTCGTGAGCAAAATAAGCATTGTCATTTCAGTCACGCAGATTTGGGTAGTTTGTTACACAGAACTGGAACAGTGAACTTGACTGGGGTTCCACCTGCCTGATCTCCAGTGATCTCTTGATTCCTCGCTATTTTCTAGTCCTGGTCTTCTGGCTTCCCACTAGTGCTGTGTCAGCAAATACCCTTCCCCTAGACGTTCCAGCCATGTGACACAGCACGACTGGGTGTTGTTGCAACCACGGCCCCCAGTTGATGAGGAGGCTACTGTCATGGTCCAGGAGAGGGATGATGAGGGCCTGAGAACAGATGTAATGGCAGAGAGGGGGTCAGAACCAATAAATATGGAGAGCACAGAGTCCAACAGCAGTTGAGGAAGATACGGGAAAAGATGCAGGTAAGGATGCTTCTCGGGTTTCTGGCGGGGCCACTGGGCAGATGTTCATGCCATTCAGTGAGAAATATAACTCCAGGGAAAGCAGCTTTTGGGAAGCTAAAACATGCAAACTAATTACAAGTTTAGGTATCAACGTGGTGATTATGAGAAGCCCATGGGAAACACACAGGGAGATATTTATCATGCACAGGGACACAACTACAGCCTCTGGCTTCCCCGCATCACTTAAGAGAAACGGTGCTATGGACCAAGATGTAAGTCCCTTAGAGAAGCAAGGATCCGAGGAAAGTTGCACCCTAACACTGTTCAGACAGAACCTTTGACTTTAAAAAGTGCTCTCTGTGAAGGCTCTGTGTGAGTGAGTGTGTGCGTGTGCAGGGGCATGAAAGCATCCAGGTGAATAGTCACACCTTCTCAGACCCCACCCGAAAGGGAGCGCATCTCCTGTTTCTTTCACGTGGCCGCACATTGTCTTCTGGACCAGCTCAAAGGCCGGGAACTGACTTAATGTAAGCACAAAAGAAACAGCGCGTTTAGGTAAGGGCTCTGTCAAAGGGGCTCTCAGCGCTCTGCAGGTAGTGGACGTATTTATCCGGCAAGCACCTCTGTGAGACAGCTACAGGATGGGTGACCAGATTTGTGTAATAAATAATGTCAAGAACAGCATGAAGCAAAACTAACCCATAACTCTGAGGCCCTGAAGGAGATGGGATGGGCCCACAGTCAGCCAGGGAGTTGGTAACTGCTTGAGTCTTTGTGCGGTGATGGAATGACTCCCATTCTCACTGAATGTCCCGCCGGGCTTGCCGAGCCCTGTCACCCGAGTGATGAGTCTGCGGCTGTAAGGTGCTGGAGGTAAATCTGCCGGACTGACTGGTTAAGACAGGCCAGCACCTCCTTTTCCAGCTGAGCACTGCTCCTTGCCCACCCACAGGTAGAAAGGGATGGCTTGGAAACCCAGAGACAGACTCCACGTAAGTATTTGGGAAAAGGGAATGACCAACTCAGCCTTTAAAAAATTTTTCCCAACACAAGGAACTGCGAGCGATAGAGCAGAACCATCCCCAGCCCCACACACAGAGACTAAGCCCTGCCCCGTGAAAGCAGACAGCAGGATCATAAAAAGCGCTCTCTTGGCCAGAATGGGTTTGCTCCAGAGGCCCCAACTGAAAACAGAAGTTGAATAAAAGCTATATACTGTATTTGTTTAAATTCCATGCCAGTGAAGGTCTGTGACGCAGGAGACAGGTTTATGGAGAGAGAAATAAAATGTTGACAAATGGCCCTGTAATCAACTGGAACATGCAATAAATCATTAGAATGCCAATAACACTTCCAGGACAAGCTTAGAAAGGTCATTACTGTGTCACAATATATCTTCCAGCACCAAACAAAGCAAACAGAACATGTTGGGAATAGGATTATAGGGGGAAGCATCTGTCAGTCCTAATTAAGAATTAACTACAGATTGTATCTTGGGAGATGTATAATTTATTTTCCCTCTTCTTCCTCCCTACACACTCGCAAAAAGAAAAGAAAGTAAGGAAGAAAAATAAATCAATAAAAAAGTTAACTCATTCTAGAGCAGAGATGGCGTAAACAAAGCATAGATCAGAGAGAGCTGAGATGCCAGGGATGTTGGAGGCAAGACCACGTATGGAGAAGGGACTCCTGGGACCAGGTGGGTCGGGACAGAGAGCTGGAGAGCTCTGAGTCAGCCTGGACCCCCCACGCTTCTCTGTCGCAGCCTAAACCAACCCAAAGCACTCTGTTTAACACCACTGGAAATGTTTGAGTTATTTAATACTTTGGCAACAAGGTCTCATAAGCTAGAAAGAAGCAGCAGGAAGGTTGGGAGTTAAAAAAAACAAAAAAGTTCCAAATCCTTTCTACCTGAATGTACCAGTTATGTATGATTGAGTTTGGCTGCAAGTACAAAACCCAACTCACAGTGAGTTAAACAAGGAAGTGTTTATTTTTCTCACATAACAGACATCCAGAGGTCGGAGGTGCTGGATCGTTCTCTGAATGTCTGCCTTATAATCTTTAGGGTGTTGGCTTCTGCCTTCATTGACTCATGGTCACAAGATGGCTACTGCTGCTCCAGACATCATGTTTAAGGAAAGAAGAGAGGAGGAAGGGTGACTCTGTTCTTCGTTATCCCTGTTGTCAGGAAAGCCAAGGTTTCCCCAGAGCCCCCCACCCCCGCTTGCTTCCAACAAATTTAGATATTTCTCTCATTGTCTCAGGCAGCTGCTAAAGAGCCTGGAAGATGACATGGACATATTGTTATCTCAGATAAAAATGGCGTTCTGTTTACAAGGAAGAAGAGAGGGCTGGTTTCTGTGTTAGCAACTAACAGGGTTCGCCATGCACTGGAGTAGGATTTGGGCTAGAGCAGGCACGGCGCTGAGGAGGGGCCCACTGTGTGTGTGTATGTCTTATGCTATTTACAGAAATGCTCTCTGTCCCAGTAGGAAAAGGTGCTGGTGCCCTAAGCTCTGCCTCCCGGCTGCACCTTACCAGGACTGCTGCTGCCGCAGGTGCACGGCCACCTGGGACAGATATGTTATCACTGGTTCTGCTCTTTACTACCTGAGTAAAGGTCCATGGCCCTTGTGCAGCTGAAAGTAACTCAGGGTACTCAGAGGAAAGTCAGGTCGACCATCAGAGCATCAGCGGAAGATAGAAGAGAAGATATTCACTCCTTCAACTCAGATCTGGCTCTTGCATGAATGGTAGTGGCTCAGGAGGCCCTAAAATGTCTCTTCTATTGTTTACTGGGTATTGTTTTCCTCCAAGCAGATTCTTATCCTCCCCTCGGGTTGTGTGTGTGTTTTTACTTGTGTGCACATGTGTGAGTGTATTGCATGTGTGTGTGTGTATGTTTATACTTGTGTGCATGTGTGTGAGTGCACTATGTCATTGTGTGTGCATGTATGTGTACTTGTGTGCATGTATGTGAGTGTGCAGTTGTGTGTGCATGTGTGTGCATGTGCAGCTTTTCCTCCCCTCCCCCGTTGTCCCTGCTCTGCTCCACTCGTGAGCCAGGCCCTGTCCTATCACAGAGGTGACTTCCCCGGGCTTCCTGGGCAGGTTTCGATACCGCCTGCCCTTTGTCATGATTATTATTTAGACCATCATTAACAGCGTCACTGTTGCCTTTACTCTCTCATTCTGCCTGCCTTCTTCCCTTCCAGGCTCTCTTTTTCTGCTTGAGTTTGCATTTCTGCCTTTATTTTATTTTATTTTTTTCTGCTGACAGAGACAAGAGCTCGTCCTAGTTCACCATTTCAGGATTTGTTGCAAACTTCAAGGTAGAGGTTTATGGCTGCGGGTGTCCTGGTTATAGTGCAGTTCTTATGGGTCCTAATAAACTCTGCTGCTCCAGGGTCCTCTTAAATTCCAGGAGGAAGATAGGGAAAAGTCATCATTCAGGCCTGTTACATGCAGAATCCTCACCCTTGAAAGATCAGGATAATGTTTCTTTCTTGGGGGAGCAAAAGCCCGTAACTCTTGAATGCTGCTCAGGAACCAGAGGGTAAAGAAAAGTCCTTTTTCCCTCCCACTAGCCTGGATGGATGGCAGATGGGAGACACGGCTGGAGCTAGAATGATGGGCACAGAGCAAGAATTGAAATGCAGCAGTATCTTTTTTTTTTTTTTGCCAACCCCAAAAAGCCTATCCTTAGCTGCTGAGCATGCTGTCGGGCTGGTTAGAAATCCCACATGGTTCCCTTTCTCACAAGCCCAGGCTGTGGGTTTCCGCGGGGCGGCACCGAGGCCAGCCCAGAACAACCAGAACTACATTCTTAGGTAGAGCCTTTTACACAATGCTTTCACCTCTGCCACAAGATTCTTGTAATAAATTTGATTATTATTCCAATGTTGAACATGAGAAAGCCAGGGCTTAGAGTAGGAGGTTACTTGTTCAAGGTCACCTAGCCAGTGAGTGGCAACTGAAACTCAACCCCAAATTGCTGCCATGTAATCCAGGGCTAATCCTGTGTCACCACGCTCTCCCTAGTGAAGATCAAGAGCTAGCCAGCTGACAGGGGAGTGTCTGTGCCCATAGTTGGAGCAATCTCCAGAAAATTCTGGTGCAAGATGACCTTATACAATGAAGTCAGTACCGACTTGGGAAGTCAGTACTTGGGAAGTCTGGCTTTTGCCTTAGCCAGAGCTGTGTGCTCTTGGAAAAGTCATTTAACCTCTCTGAGGCTCAATTCCCTACTTTATAAAATGAAGATCATACCCATATTCCAAGCCTTAGGATTCTTCAGGGCCTACTATGTGAGAGGGGGCACCTGTTGTGGCCTTTCCTTTATAGGTTATATCATGGGGTTCTATGTAAAGGTGATTTTGTGCATGAGTTTCTACTGATAAAAAAAAAGTTATCAACATTTAAAACCCACTTGGACAAGACACTCTCTAAGACCCTTATGTTCACATGTTCAGTATCAATCAACCCCCTACCATTCTGTCACTACCTCCAGGGGCTGCCCAAGTACCTGGCATATAGTTAACACTCAAAAGTGGCCGCCATAAACTATTGTCCAAGCAGCTTACCTCATGATGGACACTATGGAAGGGTTGCCTCCTGGGCAGAAAAAGAGATTTCCTGGAGTGGCATGGCCTAGGGGGTGTCCTCTACCAAGTTTCTACTGGAAGATATGACATATAACCAATGGCCACACCACTGGTGCCATAAGACGCTTTTTCAGATACAATTCCCAGACTTCCATTTCCCTGTCTCCAACATGGATGAACAACAGTTTAGTAGTTTTGCCTGAAGAATGATTTTTTATTTAGAAAGTGGTGCAATTGAGAGAGGTATTTCGGGTCACCTTAAGCTCTCCCGTACAACCTGGCTTTTGCATTAAATGAAAACTATTAGTATTCGGAAATGCTTTACTATGAGGGTGGCTATGTGACCATGACCTCGGTGTTTATGTAAACGTGTTTTCATTACCACCAGGCCTGGGGTGGGTAGAGGGAGCTGGGTGAAGTGAAGCCGCTGTTTGTTACTGCTGTCCTTGCAAACTTTCTGCAATTAGCAGCCGCTCAGGTCTAGGGGTCGAGCATTGCACGTTGGTCTGAATTACTCCATCATAGCATGTGCACATGGCGGAGGACACAGGGCAGGGGCCTCGACTCAGAAATGCGCTCTGGGCCTTCATTGTCTTCTGCTTCGATGGTTCTGGATATCTTCCTCCCCATTCCCCCTTTGCTTCCCCCTCCTAGGAACTTGCTCAGAGTTCAGCAAATTATGACCCACAGCCCAAATCTGGCCCACTGCCTAAAATGATTTTTATATTTTTATATGATTGAAACAAGAGAAGAAGAATGTTTCATGATATGAAAGCTCTATGGAATTCCAATTTCAGTGTCCATTAATAAAGTTTTATTGGAACACGGCCATACTAATTTGTTTACAGGTTATCTATGGACAGTCACTCTTAAAATTCTGCAAAGGCAATTGAATAGTTGTAATAGAAACTCTATGTCCCCAATGCTTAAAATATTCGTTATCTGGCCTTCACAGGAAATGTTTGCCCACCCCAGCCTTGCCCAACATTGATTCCTCTCTCCCCCTGGGCAGTCACCAGCACCTGATGACTTCCTCTCTAACATTTCTGGAATACAGCCCCTTTTACCACTAGTTAAAGACCTCAGCATCTCCCACCAGGGGTTCTGCAACAGCATTCAGCTGGGTTTCCCAGCTTCTAGACTTGCAGCCTAGGACATCTCGGTGTCCCCAGAGTATAGCAGAGTAGACTGGATAAGGGCACAGACTCTGGAGCCAGACCGCCCAGCATACAATCCTAGCTCTGCCCTCTTCTCTGTGTGTCCTTGGGCAAGTCTTTTCAGCGCTAAGTCTCAGTTTTTTCATCTATAAATGAGAATGCTAAAAAAAAACCCTCTCTTATAAGGGCATTGAGAGGATTATTTGCAAAATCCTTAGAGGAGTAACCAGGACAATACTAGTGTATGCTATACCATCCACGGAAAGTTCAAACTTGACCACGTCGTTTCTCTGCCTGAGACATCAGTGGCTCGTCACCATTATCAAATGAAGTTCAAACTCCTCAACAGGGCTCATAATCCCTCTGCAACCTGATTGCCACAGCATCTCTCCTCCCCCCTCCCCTCACATCTTCTGCCCCGACCTTTTGCTTCTTGTCTCCAGCCCTCCCTTTGAAGGCCCTGCTCAGATTTCACTTCCTCCAAGAAGTCTTCTCTGACTGCACTTCCTCTCTGCTCCCCTTGTACCATGGCAGAACTCCAACGCCACTTATCACATGGAATCAAGCCTATGAAAGACCCCACTACCATTATATAGTGAGCTACTTGAGAAAGTAGGAAAATCTCAGCAGCTAACTTGAGAGAAGGGAGAGACTCCCATCAGACGATGTATGAGAAAAGACTTCTTGAAGAGGGCACCCTTGAACCAAGTCTTGGGCTGAGTAAAACAAGGCCTGAACTTGTTCCTAGTGCCTAGCACTGTGCCTAACACATTTAGATCTTTCTTAAATGTTTGCTGAATGAATGACTGAATTAAATGACTAGCTAATCACTTTAATCCATTCACTCCTCTGGGAAACTGTACCTACTGTATGTGAGTTTGAATCTCAGCATTATCTCCCATGCCTCCCATGTTCCTTTGAATTCATGATGTTAGACTGAAATATATTTCTGGGAACCTCAGAAAGCAGGGAGAGAGCCTTGAGGAGACTCCCCATTCATACCAGGCACAGTAGCCTGAATCAGTTCCTTGAAATTACCACTTGGATCATGTCAAGACCCTACTCCAAAATCTTCAGGGTTCCTCTCGCCTACAGAATTAAGGCTCCCTTCCAGGAAATGACCTTTAACCTTGCCTCCCACAACTTCCCTGAACAGAATGCCCTGTTGCTCCCCCACTGTGGTTGCTGAGCGGGATCAAACAGTCCCTGGCATGTCAAATGCTTTGCAATGTTATTTATTTTTACTGGCGAGATGGCTGAATCAGATCACTTTTGTGAAGATAGTCTTCCTTCAGGTAGAAACTGTGCTTTCCCCTTTATCCAAAATGGAGTTCCTACTCATCCTTCAGGCTCAGGAAAATTTCCAGCCCTTCCAGGACTTTCCTCCACCCCACTCATTTCCCCCTCTAAGTAGATCTCTCTTTTAACATTTTCCTGCTTCAAGGGCTTTGCATTTCTACCTGGCATGACAGCTACCTGTGTGCAGATCTGACCTCTTCTGTAGGCTCAGGAAAGAGGGCCACCATTTGTCTTTGAATACCCATGTCTCACCAGGAGGTTTGACCCCACCTCCAAGAGGCTCACACCATGCTAACTGTGTGAGTGTTGGGCCCTTTCACCAAACCAGACCCTGGCTACGAGGAGAAAGTACTGGGCCAGGTGCTAAAGCTCCTAGGGCATCAGGGCACTGGTTCTACCATTCACTCTCCCATAAATCCATCTGGGAAAATTCATTTTTAATTAATATATTTTCCAATCACAGTTGACAGACAATAGAATATTAGTTTTGGGTGGACAGCATAGTGATTAAACATTTATATACCTTACTATATTTAGACACCATATATAGTTACTACAATCCCTCTGCTATACTTCATATTTCTGTGACTGGTTTTTTTTTGTGACAGCATGGATGGAAAATCCATTTTTTAAATTGAATTTATAGCAGGGACACTGGTTAATAAAATTATATAGGTGTCAGGTGTACAATTTTATTACACATCATCTGTATATTGTATTGTGTGTTCAACACCCAAAGTCAAGCAGAAAATCCATTTTATAGATGAAGAAACTGAGACCAAGAAGGCGTGGTTTGCTCAAGGTCACACAGCTAGTGACTACAGGAAGAAAGAGAACCTTCTCTCTTGCTTCCTCACATTTGCATCATTGTCCTGCCATAGGACAATGACAAATGGCTCCCTGGGGGCTTTGACCCCTCCAGAACCACTTCTATCAGGATATATTAACATGGCTCTGATAAGACAGAAATTCAGCTGGTATAATTGAAGATGTCAACATCCTTCTAGAGTACTTTTTGTTTTATTTCCTCCCCTCACCATGCCTACTTCCTACCCCAGAAACACTTAAAAGCTGTTGAAGGTGAATTGTGTTTCTACACTGTTACTATCAGTACCGTTCAGGATGTTTGCAAAGGGGTCTCGGCACCCACTCTGCAATCACTGTCTTCCAGGATTTCCCTCTGTCTACCCATGTGTTTACATAGTGCCTATGACTAGCACATCAGCACGCTTTGACAAACAAGCTGCGTAGCACAGGAAGAGAAGAAAATAGTTGCTTGTGACTGACGCTGTTAATTATCATTTTGTTACACCCAGGCTCCCCTTAAAGTGGCACATGGTAGCTCTCAATGCCTGTGCACATGTGCATGTACTTGAAGACATCCTCCCCCATCACAACACGATATAAACCATAATCGTTATATAACATGACATGAAACACGGCAGTTCTCACCCATGTGGCAGTAATACCATCCAATCAGAACAGCTGTAACCAAAATGGGTAAATTTATTTATTGCCTGACAAGGATTTTAGCTGACCATGAGTTTAATGGTGTCAAGAACACAATGTGACTGTTCAATAGCAACAATGCTGGGTCAAATGGGCACTTCCTTAGTGGAAGCAGAAGTTCCAGATCACAGAAAGTAAAGACTCTACTATATTTGGTGATGGACAGACCACAGTTGTTGTATTTTATTAAACACTAAGAGGCATATTTTAACCCTGGAGAGTGTCCAGATAAGGATGACCAGGATGGTGGTAACTAGCTCTATGAGACATGTGAAAGGAATTAAGTATGTTGAATCTGGAGACCAGACTGCGAAAAGGAAATATGTAAAATCGCTATCTGAGGATGTGTGTTTTCTGTGACTCCAGATGCCTGGGCTACTACGTGCAAATGGGGACAGTAATTGGAATCTTAGGAAGACATGTTGGAGGGCAGTATTAGGAGAGAGCTAATCTATAATACACCCAGTTACAGACTGGGGTGCAATTGAGATCTGAGGGAGTTTATCTCAAGCCTCACAGTGCCCCGATTCTCCCAAAGAGTTACATGAACACCCAAAAGCTTACTTCTCACAGTCATCTTTGCCTCCAGCTTCTTGTTTCAGTTAATGCTATCTGTTCCTGTCCACAAATAGTCAGGGATGGAATAAAACTCTTTCTTGATTCCTTCACATACATATACACACTACTCTATGGAGCATACATGGTCTTAAAAGACTTCCTGATTAAGTGGGAGAAGAAGATAATGGAGCAGAGGTTTACACTGTACTTCCAACAACTTCAAAGAGGCAGTAAGCATCATTTTAAAATATCCTTTGTTCTCCCCACCATACTGGAGTTTCACTGAATCTTGAGTTCTCCTTCTTCCTGGCTTCTTCCGTTTACCTATTCTCTTTCTTCTCTTCTCTTTCCTCCTCAATTCATTGCTCTCATTGTCTCATGTAAAGTAACTTTCCCTCTTGATGTCTTAGCATCCAATGACAGTTATATTTACAAAATCACCAACATCCCAGGCTGGTGAAACCTAGATATTGCCTTCAGCAATAGAAGTTTGGTACCACATACTAATAAATTGGCATTTCATAAATCCAATGAGATTCTGGGGAAGAAAGTTTCCATGGACAAATAAATTTGGGAAACTTTGCATACTGGAGAGCCCTCATGGAAATTAACAGTTAACAAAGTAACTTGTCAAAGTGTCTACAAAGTCCTCCAGTGAAGAAACCTGTTTACTTCTGTGAAACCCGGTATTTCCAGAGCTTCCCAGGCCTTAGGTTGATAAGAACACCTTTGATATTCCATGGAATATTCATTGGGCCATGCATATAAAAAGCCTGATCCAGCCCAGGGGACATGAGGACAGGCCTTGAGAACGGAAGTGCTGGGAAGAATGAGTCACCTCACTGGAGCACAAATGCTTATCCTACTCTCAATTCACTGGGTGACCTTGAGCCCATCGCATCTCCTCCAGGGCCTCAGAGTTATGGGCTAGCGTTGCTTCTTGCTGTTCTTGCCATTATTTATTTCAGAGTCTGGTCACCCCTGTCCTGTAACTGCCTCACAGAGGTGCTCTCAGGATAAATACGTCCATTACCTGCAGAATGCTGAAAGCCCCTCTGAGAAAGCCTTTACATAAATGCACAGTTACTCCTGCACTCATATTAAATCACTTAACAACCTTTTGAGCTGGCCCAGCTCTCTGTACGGTTTCTGTGGAGTAAAAGGAAAGAAACAGGTGATAGGACCCCCGGACAAAAGAGCTGCTGTCTAGTTTGAGATGGCATGTCTACACACTTATGTGCTTTTGTATATGATACACACAGAGAGACACCCATACACGCACACACATTAGGTGAGATGCCCTTAAGATTCCATATTTAGGCTAAATAACATCTACTATCTTACTTCTGCTTGATCCTTTCATCTCTGCAGAAATGTGTGCTGGTCATGGAGCCCTCCTTCTTCCATGTCTATGTAACCTCATTTTTCAGAAAAGAAAACTGAAGCCAGAGAGATAATACAAACTTTCTAACATCCTATAGGAAATGGATGGCAGGACTAGAGCAGACTCTGGGATGCTCAGCTTCCTGCTTTTTGCCAGGCTTGTACCCTGGTGTCCAAGCTCTTGACTGATTGGAAAGAGCTTGAGACACTTTTCACCACACCATGGTTCCACACAGAGACCTTTATAACAGTTACAGTTATCCAGTAATAGATGCTATTGGGTGTACTGTTCCTAAAGACATATAAATAGGAACCAGAATCTGTCAAGGATGCTATGGGCAAATAGAATGGGAGATTAGAAGCTCCGTTCATCCACTCATGTATTCAACATTTATTTTTCATTTCTCATGTGCCCTGGGCTGGTCTGGGCTCTATACAGTAAGGAACAAAATGAAGTTTCTACCCTTATTTGAACTCATATTCTGGTGGAAAGGACAGGCAATAAGCAAATTAAAAAATGTGCTAAGGACATGTAGTGATAAGTGCCATGAGCAAACAAACTGAGACAGGTGCCAACATGGAGAACTGTAGACCTGCAGTGGAGGCGGAGAGGATGGTTAGGCGAGCCTCACTAGGAAGGTGACATTCGAACAAGGACTTGATAGAAGCAAGAGAGTGACTCTTGAGGGTGTTGGGTGACGAGCCATCTGAGAAAAAGGAGTAGTGAGAACAGAGCCTCGGAGTTGTGCTCATGTACAGTGTGTGTGTCAAGGAACAGTGAGGCAGTGGGCGTGGCTGAAGCCAGTGTGTGTGGCAGGTTAGTGGTAGAAGACAAGGTAAGTCAGTAGGTCAGAAGAAAGCTGGTAGAGTCCAGGCCACGCTAAAGATTGTTGCAATGGCCCTTCCATGCGACTAAGTCCCAAAGTTGAGTACTCCCAGGTCCTGATTTCTGTCGTTCTGAGAAGCATGTTGGCGTGATTTCTGACCTGGCTGATGTGCACTGTTGGAGGACTGGTAAAGCACCTCTATCTGGTCAGCACAATGCAGGAAAGCACAAGTAGGCAGAAAAGCTGAAGGAAGTAATCTATTTTTCTGTTGCTGCTCTCTGCAAGATGGCCTAACAGTCGCCTCTCAAGAATAAAACCATACAGTACTATCCAAAGCTCACTAGCACTTGTAAAACATACCTGTTTCTTTTGGTTCAGCAGAATTCTCTCACTTTAGTCCACAACCAGACAAGACTGGAAATCAGCTTTCTGTCTGAAGCTGAGTTTGATATATAAGTTTAAGGCACCATATGTCTAGGGGACAAGGCAATTTAAAGGCCCCAAGAGAAGAAGGGAGGGATCTAGATGCAAAGGAAATGGAGGTACCAACAAGGAGTAAGAAGCCTTGTAGTTGTGTACAAGTTCAAGCAAAACCAACAATGGAGTGTGAGGATCACTGGCCTCAAGTCTCCTATTACAACCCGGCCCAAGGATGAAGACTGGTCTAAGACAAAAGTGTATTTCCCCCACAGATGATTGCGAACTTATCTCAGTGCCCAAGAAAAGGAAAGGGACCAGAGTGTTGTCATTAAGTGAAAGTTATCTCCACAAAAGCCATGGCAACTTGTCAATTTGTTCCCTGCCAGTCTACAGTCAATTCTACACATATTACCCCCCTTTCTACATCAGAGGTCTACTGCCCCCAAAATCTCAAGTCACCAAATACTCAAACATAGGACTGGATATGATAGCAGAGGAGGGCACTGCTTACGTACTATGTCTCTACCAAGCCCAACAGCTATAAAGAAAAATCATCAATGTCCTTGGTAGGCAGAGTATGGCCTCTGAGCCTTCCACTGGGCAGGGGTATAAGTCCCTTGAGTCTGAAAGACAAAAGCAAGGTCAGGGGGAAATAGGGACATTGAAGACAAACTTCTCCTGCCTCACTTCTTCCCAAGGGCCACACTTGCCTTTACAGATTTCAAAACTTCATCAGTCTTTGTCTAAACAGAAATGCATAACAGGACCAGGTGCATTTTTCTGAGCCACAGTTTGTAATCCCCTTGGAATCACTCTACGCACTTAGAGCCACTTTGACATAGAACCACAGCCTCCTCCCGCAGCTCATCACTGAGGAGAAGCTTGGTACCAGGCCTGGGATGTGCTCTACGAGGACTACATGGAGAGCCAAAGAGGACACATCTGTCTGCTCCTCAAGTCTTGAAAGCTCCACTCCAGGGGGAAGAGCCTATGACTGGATCCGCTATTGTCCTTTCATAAGAACTCACAAACCAGGGATGCACTCTCAGATAGAGGAGCCACCAGCCACATATGATTATAGGGCATTTGCACCGTGACTCGTCCAAACTGAAGTCCATGATAAATAAAAAGTAGAGTGGATTTTGAATGGTATGAACAAAGAAAAGGAATGTAAAATATCCCATTATTTGCTTATATTGCTTCTTTTATGTTGTTTATATTTTAGATATACTGGTTTAAATAAAATATATTATTCACATTAATTTTCCCTCTTTGTTTTTACTTTTTATAATATGGCTACTAAAAATTTTTGAATTACACATGTGGACTGCATTATATTTCTATTGGACAGCCCTGAGCTGGAGGATAAACAATCAATGATGGCACAAGCCAAGAAATACTAGCTCTTTCCAAGCTGAGTACCCCATGTATTGAATACCAAGGGTGCCTCAGTTTACCCAGAAGATGTGAGAGTCAACCTAGAGAGGTGGAAAGACTATAGGCCTAAGCACCAAGAATACAAACCCTGTCACTCCACCAAGTGAATATGTGACCATCTGAGGGAGTCAAGCCAAATCCAAGTCTCTGATTGGCCAGTTTTGACTGGAGCTTGCTGGTAAGCCTTTCACACCCTGCTCTTTACCACTCTGCCTTCCTCTCAAAGGCCTGACACTTGTAATGTGAGAGACCTCACAGCCAGCACCCCCTATCTTATCCCTGCCCCCACCCCACCCCATTGATGGCTTCTGAAATATCAGAACAGCCTCTGTTGCTGCAGACTAGATGACCTTTGAAGTCTTTACTGGATCTAGTGGGAAAATGCGGGATTGGGTGAGGCAAATCTGGATTCAAATCGGTTCTACTGTTTACAAGCCGTATGAGCTTAGACAGGAATCTTAACTTCTCCGAATCATAACTTCTTCATATGTAGAACAAGTAATATATTAAAGCTTCAGGGAAAGTTTCACTGGATATATGCAAGTGCTGTACCTGGCACATCAGTGCGAGCTAGTACTGGCTGCACTCTACTCCTATAAAGGTTTCTATTTTATTCTTTATTGTGTTAATGAAGTTTTGTTTTAAATGCAGGAGAGAAGTCTCTGTTTAAGAAACACCTGCTCTAGGTCCCAGCATGCTGGGAGGCGCACTTCCCTGAAGAAGAACAAAACCGCCCCCTGATTTTTTTATCCCAGCATTCTCCCGTCCATTGGAAACTCTCCCTCTTCCTGAAGTTTTCATGCAGTTCAGCTTTTTCTGACATGGGTTCTCGGGTTTACCTAAAGTGAGGTGCACTTGTACCTTACTCCCCATCTAGTGCGATCATTAGTTCCCACCGCAAAACTCGCTCCATCCCACTGGAAAGCAAGAATAAAAAGCCCCACCCTGCTCATGTCTAGAGGGTCCCCCTAAGGCAAGGGGAGATAGGGGAAGGAGGACAGCCTGAGGAAACAGTCTACTCAAGTGCCGGGAGCTGGAGAGGATTTAGCATGAAGTGGAGGGAGCACAGGAGGAAAAACAAACAAACACAGCTTTAATTAAACACAGTGTATCTAAATCAGAGAGGTGTGCTCAGAGAGCAAGGAAGGGTGAAATGGAATTTTTAGAAGAAAACAACTGTGCCCACCTTCGTAGTCTCATTAACATTGAAATGAACCCCCTGAGGAGAAGGAGCCTGCCCCTGCCTCCAAAGAGGGCTGAAAGCTCCCTGAGCCTCCAGCCTGTTTTGTGCCTATGATCTGGCCTGCCAAGACCCAGTGCTCCTTGGGACACTCCCCCTTTGAGACATCTTCCCATGCCTGGGCATCCAGAGGCAGGGGTAGCTGAGCAGCAGGACCTCATGGGAGGTGGGAGGTGTCAGGGATATACCCTCTTCCTTGCTCTTTCTCGTCCTTTGCAGAGCATCCTGGGAAATCCCCACCACATGGAAGCCACTGGCCCTGTTGAGTCCAATGGGGCTTCCTGCCTCTGCAGTTCCCCTCTCACAGAACTGTGTTGTTCACCAAGTTCAGGGACTTAGCATTGAGTCTCACTTACTTCTGTTTTGACGTCAGGTCTTATCATTGGATGTCTCCTTTACTTCTGGCACCTGGACTCACCCTGAACCCCAGTTCTTATATGTGGGCTTCTGTACCAAGGTCTCAAAAAGTCTTAGGTCCCTCATTTTTATCAGTCACTGCCCTCTGGTGTCCCCTGAACATCGTCAGTCCAGTGGCTGGCTCTTTGTCGAAAGAAATACCTGGCCCCAGCTCCCTCATCTGAATACTTCCTCACCTATTTGGAAACTCTTTGCCATTTCTTGCTTTCGCATAATGCCTGGCACAGCCTCCTTGTGTGCTTGAATGCCATCCTTGCTCGGCAACCTCTTATACTTTCCAGCTTTAGTTTGGAACCCCTTCTACTAAGTGGCCAAAGCATACCTATAACCATCCACTAAAGTCCCAATGTTGATGCCCAAGGGAATAAAGTCAAGCTGGACAGCATCTTACCAGACACGATTTGCATTGCATTTGGAGCAGGGGATTCCTATAGCAAGAAAAGAGGAAAAGGTCCTACTATAGACTTTCCTGATATTTACTATCCAAAACACCCACTGAGCAACCCCATTGAGCTGGCAGTGCAAACTTCTTAACAATTCCCAAAATCAATAACTATAAGTTTAAACACATATTGATGGCCTCTGAAGGCAGTGAAGAAAGTTTGTAGAGAAACTCTATAAGGTAAGGAATGGAGCTTACCCAGTATAACCAGTGGAAAAAAAAATCATAGAGAGAAAATACTCAAAATAAACCTTCTGTATTGTTTGGTTTTACATACTTAATAAATATCTGCAAAAGTATTTATTTGTATTTTATATTCTTACACAATTTCAAAATCACATTTGGATAATTTTATAAAGTGAAAATAGAAATGTCCAGGAATAAAAATAAAGGTTCAAAACGATGACTTTTGAAAGCATATGTAAGAATAGAAATGGGACAATATAGGGGTTTTTAACATTCCACAAATTCTTTATACAGATTTTATCAGGTAGTCCACCTTAATCTCTACCCCCTTCCCCCCACAGCTTGAAAGTGGGCTGGACAGAGCAACTCTCTATTAACAAATAAAATATAAAAGTGATAGTTTAAAGTTAATATTCTAAATAAAATTTAAAATTTTTAACACGAAAGAAAATGATAGTTTGTGACTCCCAGAACTAAGTTGCTACATGAGGACCACTTAGCAAAGAACTAAGGACTCCTGCCAACAACCAGAGAGGAACTGAGCCTACTTGGAAAGGAGTCTTCAAGCTCCAGTCAAGCCTTCAGATGATCGTAGTCTCAACCATTGTCTTGATTACAACTTCAGAAAAGACCCTGAGCCAGAACCCCCTATATAAGCTATTTCCAAATTCCTGTTCCATGGAAACTGTGCCATAATAACCACTAAGCTCTGCCTGGTCAGGTGGTGGCGCAGTAAATAGAGTGCCAGATTGGGGCGCAGAAGACCCAGGTTTGAAACCCAGAGGTCGCCAGCTTGAGTGCAGGCTCATCTGACTTGAGCACAAGGTCACTGGCTTGAGCATAAAATCATAGACTTGACCTCATGGTCACTGACTTGAGCCCAAGGTTGCTGGCAAAGAGTCACTTGCTTTGCTGTAGCCCCCCAGTCAAGGCACATATGAGAAAACAATCAATGAACAACAAAAGTGCCGCAACGAAGAATTGATGTTTCTCACTTCTCTCCGTTCCTGTCTCTCTGGTCCTGTCCGTCCCTCTCTCTTTCTCTCTGTCTCTGACACAATAAATAAATAAATAAATAAACAAACAAACAAATAACCACTAAGTCTCAAATTTCCAAAAATGATTAAAACAGAAAACCAAGAGTTGTGGTGGGTTTCTTCACACCAACTAGCAGCTTCAGATATGGTCCTAATGATGAGAGAAAGAAGCTTGACTCTCTTGGGTTTATTAAGCTGGGCCTCTCTGTTGTAAACATTGTACCCCTAGGAGATTCTTCCATTGTCCTGCCCATGGTCAGTCAGCCTCAGAATTGGGAGGGGGGGCAAATTTTGGCTGAGATAACAACGCAAATCTCTTTTCTATGGCCCTAGACAGGATCTTTAAGAAGACCTAGGCTGCCACCTTGTTGGAATATACTACTCTTATCACCATCTAAATGCTTTCCAAAGCAAATGCCATTCATTTTGGGAAACTGGGAATGAGAGCCATCATCCTACAGCCTTGAAACAACTCTTCCTTGTTATTTTTCGGTCCTCCCAAATTCTCCTGTGCAATAAAGATACCTATTCAGTTGAATGTGAAGTGTTCTGTACACCCACTCAAGAAGCTTGCTACTTGTAGAAATTATTAAAATGGAAGGAATTCTTCTGCTGATCTATGAATAACTTCCCTTAATTTTGTGTGTTGGGGAGGGAGGGAGGGCAGATTAGAGGTGAGAGAAGGTCTATGATTTCCATATATTGAATGCTTCTTAGATGAAGCCCAACTGTATTCCCAATTCCTCCGTCTTTGGTTTCTATTACTCCAATTGCTGGGCATGTGAGAAGCCCCACTTCTGAGGCTCTCCCTAATGATGAGGCTTAGGCAGCCTGTATAAGTAGGTGTCTTTTTCTCTCCGGCCTCAAAAAAATGTCTGTCTTCGCGAAAATTTCCTAGTGAGACAAAAGGATTATCAATTGCCAGAGGACCAAACTAGATCCACTTTCCTGCTTTTTATATAGTATCAGCAAGATCAACAACATTTGTTCTGCCGCCTGGCAGGTATTAAATTCATCTCATTGTGCTCACTTTGTTTGTCCAATGCACTCGCTTAACAATAACAGAGGAAGGGTTCCTCTGGAGCTCTGAAGAAACTCGAATCTCTATCAGAGTCTGTATATCGTGGTCAGGCGTGCTCAGAGGACTGCCTGTTTATTTCTCCCCTAAGAATTGCCAGCATTGAAGATTTTCGAAGCCCATGTTTTGGATATCATGAAATGAAGATATGTATTTATAGCAGATGGTGGAGAGAAATAAAAAAGGATTCACAATGATAAGTACCTACTATATGATAGTCATTGCAGATTTAATTCTCATAAAAAACCCCACTGGGTGGGCTATCACCTTGCCCATTATACAGGTGAGCAAACTGAGCTGCAGAGAAGGTATTTGCTTAAACGACATAGCTAGTGAAATGGTGGATCAGGACTTGAAACCAGGTCTGAAGTCAAAGTCTACATGTTTTCCCTACACTGTCCTGCCTCCTTAGATTACAGTCAAGAAAGATTGAGGTGGGTGTGAGGAGTAAGTGATGGTTTGCGGGACATTAGAGCTGTACTTAGTTTTCAAATAATCAACAGAATTCTGGCACCAACCGCCTAGATGCTTGGTAGATTTTTTTTTCCATATTGGTTTACTATGCAGTGTGTCCATAAAGTCATGGTGCACTTTTGACCGGTCACACGGGTCAAAAGTGCACCTTGACCGGTCAAAAGTGCACCATGACGTTACGGACACACTGTATTTGTGAGCTAGCCCACAGTCCCAAAACCAGAAGAAGAATTGAAAATTTTTTTGAGGTACAAATGAGAACCGTGGATGTTAAGAGACTGGTATCAGAAGGAAGCGATTCAGCCAGTATATAGGGGCTTGCCATTCCCTACCACCCAAATCTCTACTCTGTGTTCTCATTCTTAATGCCCACCATGCACACTGTAATTGTTTTGAAATAATAACACTATATTTTCTTGTGAAAAATAAAGGGCCATGGAATGAGTTTTAAAAGATGTTTAAATTGTGATATATTTTTTAATTAAACATAATTCCTTATGGACATGTTCTTAGGAAAAGAAGTCAGAAATGTACACAAACATGCCTTTACACATTGCGGCAATCTGGAGAATCTAGAACAGTCTTGAGGTCTATGTTTTCCAAAAGCTTGGTTATACTGTATAGCAGATCCTCACAATGGCTACTGGGAAGATACTCAGAGAAATTACACAAGATTGAAATCTCAATCCCTCAAGATACTCCACATAAGACTTAAAAGCCATGTGAGAACTGGCACAAAAATGGCATGTGATTAATTACCACAGAAGTGGAATAGGACATAAGTTCATGGGGGACAGACCACTCAGCATGTGTTGTAGAGGGAAGGAGGTTTTATGAAGGATGTCAATGAGAGTATGACCTTGAAAGAGTAATGACTGGAACTTGGCATGGATAGAGTGGGAGAGAGAAGAAAGGGGGGCATGCCACATGCAGGTGTAAGGCAGGTCTTTACAACCAATTTCTATACTTCCATATAAGTATCAGCACATTGGAAATTTTAAACCAAAATTATTTTTTGTGGCACCAATTTATAGAACCTAGTATAGTGCTAGATACATAGCAGGTATTCCAAAATACTTTTTCTTTTCTTTTTATATTTAGTGAGAGGAGGGGAGGCAGAAAGAGACTCCCACATGCAACCAGACCGGGATCCACCCTATAGCCCACTAGGGGGTGATGCTCTGCCCATCTGGGACATTGCTTTGTTGCTCAGCAATCGAGCTCTTCTTAGTGCCTGAGGTAGAGGCCATGAAGCCATCCTCAGTGCCTGGGGCCAACTCACTCCAATTGAGCCATGGCTGCAGGAGGAGAGGGAAAGAGAGAGCAAAGTGAGAGGGGGAGCAGTGAAGAAGCAGGCGGGTGCTTCTCATGTGTGCCCTGACCAAGAATCATATCCAGGACATCCACACACCAATGCTCCACCACTGAGCCAATCAGCCAGGGTCTGAAAATACTTTTTTTTTTTTTTTTACAGGGACAGAGAGTCAGAGAGAGGGATAGATAGGGACAGACAGACAGGAATGGAGAGAGATGAGAAGCATCAATCATCAGTTTTTTGTTGTGACACCTTAGTTGTTCATTGATTGCTTTCTCATATGTGCCTTGACCGCGGGCCTTCAGCAGACCGAGCAACCCCTTGCTCGAACCAGTGAACCTTAGGTTCACGCTGGTGAGCTTTTAGCTCAAACGAGATGAGCCCGTTCTCAAGCTGGCGACCTCGGGGTTTTGAACTTGGGTCCTCCGCATCCCAGTCTGACGCTCTATCCTCTATCCACTGCGCCACCACCTGGTCAGGCTGAAAATACTTTTGATTTGTAATTTTCTAGGTCTTGAATGTGTGTGTGTGTGTGTGTGTGTGTGTGTGAGAGAGAGAGAGAGAGAGAGAGAGAGAGAGAGAGAGAGAGAGATGGGTGAATGGGTGTCTGTCTTTTGGGGAAGCTGATTCACAGAAGCAGAATGACTTCCCAGGTCTGTAGGTCAATGAACAAGGCTGGGGTTGGCATTTGTAGTTGCCCAGCTTCAATGTTGTTCACCATCAACTCCTCAGTGGATGAGGCCAGGCCCCCTTCTGTTCAAAAGCAAACATCAGACAAACTAGAGCAACTCACTAAATGCTTCTTAAAGGTTTTGAGCTGAAAGAAGGTGGTGGAAGGATGATTAAAATAATGAACAAGTAGCTTTCCACTCCCAGATCCACAAAGTCAGGAACCTCACTAGCCTGGAGTGTTGCAGAAGTGACCTCACCAATACCCATTAGTCCAGGCCATTCAGACCAGAACCCCAATGCAGTAGAAGCCACCAGAGCCCCTCTGAGCATCCCTCCCCTTTGCTAAGCTGAGACTATAACTGAAAATAACAGAAGGCAGGAAGAGAAGTCAAACATCTCTGAAGAAAAGCCAGGGCCGGTGCCCTGTGGATTCTAGACCGAGCCTCCGCGCTCACCCGTGGAGTTGCCCCCAGCCCTCCCTCCTGCCAGGCAGCCTTCACCTGTTCACCCTGGCAAGGCTCCAGGTCTCAGGGATGGAAGCAAATTCTTCACTCTGGATCTCAGACCCCGCTGAGACACTCCAGCTGAGAAATCACTGCAATTGGCACCCTAATAGCTCTTTAAAAAGAAGTTACACTTTTGACTTGGAGTTTGCTGAATGGGTAGTAGGGAAGAAAAATGTAAAGCAGAAAAAAGGAGCAAAAAACAAAGTAACATTATCAGCCAGCTTTGATCTCAAGACTGTTTCATTACTGCACTCTGGGTTAAAAGGAGAGGGGTGAAAAAAAGCAACACTTCAGGCAGGAAATGTCTATTATTCAGAAATGTAATATAATTATGTGTCTGAATGGCCCAGTTTATCAGACAGCATTTTCTGGGAAGGATGTGGTAAGGTTGG
This sequence comes from Rhynchonycteris naso, assembly GCA_037038555.1. NCBI lineage: Eukaryota > Metazoa > Chordata > Mammalia > Chiroptera > Emballonuridae > Rhynchonycteris > Rhynchonycteris naso. Next base: position 26,709,913 of record CM072998.1, read on the forward strand.
ACACATCATCTTCTCTCCTCCGCAGCTCCTTCCCACCCCCGGACCCCCCTCCTCCCCTCCACCTCTTTCTTTTCCCTCCAGGACACTTCCAATTTCCCAGGTCTCGCGACCACTTACATGTCTTTCCTGAGTGTTTTTATATAGCGTAGGAAATTGGGTAATGAAAGCTGAGTCATACATTTCTGCTTTATGTTTCCAAAGAAGCAAGTGTGACTGTCAGGTTTACAAAAGATTGTTTATGTTCACGGGCGTGAAATGGGGAGCCAGCGTTCGGAGCAGAGAGAGAGAAAGGCTGGCCAGGCTGCAGTGACAGCAACGCATTCATCCTCCACGCTACAGCAGACAAAGCGCGCTCCCCGCCTGACAGGGACCATAAATCACGGGCAGGGGATGCTGTACCTACAGCTTATACCATTCCAGATGACAAACACACAATAATCCACAGAGCACAGCACTTTCTCTCTCCCGTTCTCCCCCACCCAGCCTGCCCTCTCTCTGCCTGGCTTCCTGGGCTCCCTCTGCTGGGCCTCCCCCATTTCAGCCTTCCCTGCCCAGTTACTCCAAGCACCTATCTCTTCCCTCTTCCTTCTCCTGGCTTCCTGTCTTTTTTCTCTCTCCATCATCGCCCCCACTCCCAGGCTCTTCCCGCCTTTCTTCTTGTTTCCCCTTCACCTCCTGCCTGCCTGTCCCTTTCTCTTTGGAAATTTCCCATTTGTGTCCCTTCTCTGTTCCTTCCCCCTCTCTCTTTCTTCCTCTATCTCTTACTAATCTCCCTTCTAGTTTCAATTATTTACTTTTTGTTATCTTTTTCGTATTTTTTTCTTCCCCCTCTTTAATCTACCTCCTCTCCTCCCCTCCCCTCCCCTCCCCTCTCTTCTCCTCTCCTCTCCTCCTCTCCCCTCTCCTCCTCTCCCCTCTCCTCCCCTCCCTTCCCTTCTCCTCTACTCTCCTCTTCTCCCCTCCCCTCTCCTCTCTTCCTCTCTCCTCCCCTCCCTTCCCTTCTCCTCTCCTCTCCTCTCCTCTCCTCTCCTCTCCTCTCATAACCTCTTTTCTGATAGCCTCTCCTCTCCTCTTCTCTTTTCTCTTCCCTTCCCTCCCTCTCAATCCTCCTTCTCTATTTCCCATCCTTGTCTTCCCTCTCTCCACCTCAAACTTTCTGGCTCACCCAATTTGCTATGAAAAATGTCACCCCTACCCAGCAAATCCCTTTAGCATGGAAACAGAGAAGAGACAGGATGATGTTTCCAAGAGTGGTAAACTCAACACCGTGGCCACACTAGACCCATTACAGAGGACAGTAGTGGGGACACAGGGATTCTGGCCTGTGACCAGATGACCCAGGCAGGATTCTCCCTCAGCAGCCTGGACAACATGAAATCTGAAAGCCAGGGCAGAAGCATGCATGACCCGTTCTTTCAACACCATAAGAGTCAAAGGGTCTGCAACTCAGAACACACTCGAGGCACAGTTCTATGTTTGTGAGTTTATCTTTGTTCCCCAAACCAAGGAAACTCTCCCTTCACTCGATGCAGGGGCAACTCCAGAAAGACAGCTTCAGTATTAGTATTGTGGTGTCTGCATCTTCTTGGAAAATCAGAGAAGGGTGTATACGTGATAATTGCTTTCATTACTCATGACAAGATTTTTAGCTAGAGTCTTGATGTGAAAGGCTAAATCTAAGAGACTTCTCTTACAGACCTTGTTCCATCTGTTTAGAACAACTCTCTGAGAGTTGACTTATAAGGAAGCCCAATGAGAAGCCACTTCTCCCATGTCCTTCATCCCCCAAGGAACACATTCTCTTTCCCTAAATAGGGACCCTTGGGAACTGAGAGCCTAAGTGAAGATGAGTCACTTTTCAAGGTTGATTGAATCACATTGTTCAAGGTTCCCTGGCCCAGGGTTAGGGGTTCCTCTAAAGGGTTATACCCTGATTCCCAGGACTAGCTTGGTTAACAGCTCGTTTCTTGTTTAACTTCACATGAAACACTGGGCTTGTTGCAAGTAATCAGCAGTGCAAACTTAAATGGCACTGGTGATTAAGAACATGACATGGCTTTGTCATGTCTTGCTCCTCTAAATTACTTTTGCTCATTAATCCAGTGTTATGAAATGTTGAACCATGAGTGCTTAGAGAATATTCAACCTAGATGCAGATTTCCCAGGTTCTGGTGAACCATGTATCTTCATCTTTTTGGAAATGGAATTGACAACAGGCAGCTGGGCCCAAAGGGGCTTGGTGGAAGGTATAGCAAATGATTTACAGGGAGGGCTTCTGACCCACCAGCCCACAGATGGCTGCAGAAGACAAGGCTCCAGAGAGAGGGCTGTCCAGTAAGAGCATGACATGGCCCTCACTCTGTTCTCCTTTTCAGGTTTTAATGACCTTGAAGAGCACTAAGAAGAGTCCATTTGACACTAGGTCAACTCGAAGCTGGGTCTGAGCTGCCAAGCTGGTTCTCAGCATCCCTGACATTGTCTCTCAGGAGTTATGCATCTCAGGCCCAGAGAGCAACATATATGCTCTTCCATCCAATCTCTCACCCTTTCTCTGCTCCTTTCAAGTCAGTGAACCATCTTATGAGCAATATTCCAGGAGATTGTGGGGGATTCAGAGTTTGTCCTTTCTCTAGAGAACTCTTGCATAGCCCACTGCCAAGATCTAGCTGAAAGGACAAAAACACATGGAGAAACTGGGGTGACCGTCTTCTGGGATAATTAATGAAGCTTGGTTGAAAAACTAGCCATCAGGCAAGAAACAGAGAACGTGATCCTTCCTGTGCTTCTTCCCTCTGCTATAACTTGCTGGGAAGGGGAAAAGGACTACCTGCTTGGACAACCCTTAAATTGATGCATCTTAATGAACGGAGGATTTAATTCATCAAAGTGACAGCAACTCTATTTATATCATCTCCTTCAACAGGGCTTCGGGTTGGCCTATGGGGTTTGTCTATCTCTTCCCTGTTCCTTCTCTCTTTTTCTCTCTCCCATCTCTCTCTTTTTCTCTTCTTCTCCTCCTTCATTTTCTTCCTCCTCTTCCTTCATCATCATCCTCCTTTTCCTCCTTCACCCCTTCTTCCTCCTCCTCCTCCTCCTTCTCCTTCTTCTTCTTCTTCTTCTTTCTTTCTTTCTTTCTTTCATCTTCTTTTTCCTCTTCCCCTTCTTCTTCATTTTCTCCTCCTTCTTCTCTCTCTCTCTCACTCTCACTCCTTTCTCCCCCTCCCCTTTTCTAATAGGGTCATAGAAAATATTAAGGAGGAGGGTAATTTCAAGCTAAGAATTGTTCAACCAGCTCCCCAAAGTCTCCTTAGTAGGCCTCTTCAGTCCTCCAATTTGCCCTGAAAAAATAGTGCAGGTGGGTTCCGAGGCAAGGATGGCAGCAGAGCTGCCCTAAGGCCTGGCACTGGGTAGGGGAAGTCTCTGCAGACCACACCTCACATGCCATCCATGGGTCAGACCACTACCCCTGGCAACTCTTAAAGGGCCCCTCATCTTACGGATGAGGAAACTAAGGCTTGGAGAGAGAGAAACACCCATGATTCCACGGCTGACCAGTGTGAGGTCAGAACCAGACCTAAGAATCAGGGCCCTTCCCAGCTCACCACTCCAGCTGCTACCTCCACAGTGTGGCAGCCACCGGGAAGATGACCCTGCCAGCCCCCTGCCATGCTGGATCCTTCTTTTGGGTCAAGGTATTCTCTTCTCTAACCACTTTTTATTATGATTCCCTCTGTTAATCATAATTATTGAAAAGGTAACCTTAATGAAATACTATGTGCGAAGCACTAGACAACATGTGTTATCTAAGGTAATCTTCTCAATGTGATAAGATGGGTATTACTTTTTATTCATATTTGTGAGATGAAGAACTGGACTCAAAGAGATGAAAAGACTTGCCCAAACAGAAGATGACTAACCACCACTAAGCCATCCTTTTAACCACTAGCTATAAGGCCACTTTTAAATTGAAATTACTCCCAAGGGGCATTAAATTAAACTCTTTACATGTTAGTGGGGATGAACTGAACTGGAACTTTGTGTTCTGAGAGACATTCCCCAGCCCAGAGTGCTCTGACACTGACGGGAAGAGAGAAGACTCCTCCTTTCTCTGGTTTGCCTCAGGCTCATACTCCCAGAGTGGATTTTAAGGGGCAGCGTTCCTAGGAAGGCCAGCATTCATGATCTAGCCAAGCCGCTGTGCTGGGAAGCTGCAGTCGTCCACCAGTAACCGTACAGTCCACAGAACATTCTGGAAAACTTCTGCTTCCACCTCTTACCCCAATATAGAATTCCACAAGGGTCTGCCCCAGTCTTGATAGGTCCCTATGTGATAACTGTCATTAATTGAGTCTATTAGAAGCCAAAGAAGGGTGTGGAATAGGAAAACAATAATGGATGCTGGCCCCTCCTACTCTAGTCATTAGTTATTCACTGCAGAATCAAAGCCCAAATAACAGCCCCTTTCCCAGAAACAAGGAAAGTGGGGGTGGTGGGGATCTAAAACAAAACGCCAGAAGGCTCATGAGTAGGAGACTGCGCCTTTTTTCTAAGTTGGGTAGCACTCACACCCCATCAGTCAGCACCAGATGAAAGAGCTATAAAACCAACACAGCGCCTGAGACTGTATGAAAATATATATCCTGATGTGTCAGGATACCTGGCGTGCCTTTAACCTCAACTTCAGATGAACCAACACGCCTCGGAGCACATTTATATGCAAAGGCATATAATATGTCCCCTGTATCTAATTATCTGTCAACCTAAGGCAGTTTGTTTTCCAAATCGGCCTCTCGGCTGTGACTTTACGAGGTCATAAAGAAAACGATGCCACTCTGCACTGAAACGCAAGGAGAGCCTGGATCAACAAATTATCCTCCTTAATGGTGCCTCTCGTCCTGGAGACCGGCCTGGCAGAAAGAGAGGGACACAGCCCTGTTCTTCCTCCCTGTCTTCTGCATGAGGGAATCCTATGAAGGCCGAATGCACCAGGGAGGGGCTTCCTGAGGGGCACAGGGTGAGGCCATGGGGAATCATTCCCTCCTCCTGCTAAGCTGTCCTCGGCTTGGTAGTTCTTCACGTGCAGGTCCCGCTGCAAAGCTGTTAGCATGGACACTGCAGGAAAGGTGGTCAAACAGAGGCTTCTTTCTGCCTTCCTCAGTACCACCCCCCGGCAGGCCTTATTGGGTCATTCTGCTTCCCCTGGAGCATCTTAACTCCTGAGATTTCCAAAGATCTTTGTGTCCGCAGGGAAAGCTATAATTCACTCAGTATGAGACAACCCCGGCCTGCACAACCCCAATTACAAGACTCTGCGTCCACGAGAAAGGTGGTTGGAAGATATTTATTCTCCTGTGGCATCGGGGAGAAGATGGGGTGGGTGACTTTTAAACTTCTAAGGAAAAGGAGAAAATTTGTTCTCCCCAAACAGGGAAGGTAGGTGGCAGCAGCAGGAATGCTATTGTGTTGAGTCGCTGGCGGAGACCATCTCTCTCCTGCCAAGCTCAGCACTGTACATGTGCACAGCACACACACACACGCACGCACGTGCGCGCGCACATGCATGGCAGAGGGACGGGGCCAGCATACAGTCTTCAGTTCCTATTAATTCTCCTCTGATCTTCAGCAGATTAATTAGGAAGTTTGTCAGGAACCAGCCGTGAACTCCAGCCGCTCCTCTCTGGGAGTGGTAACAATGCCAGCAAAATCCAAGCGGCAGGAATTCCTGTACCTATGCTGCTCCTATGATTAATGATAGAAAGGAATAAAAAAAGAGGGGTCAACAGCTGAGTGCAAAGCAAGTTGCTAGACAGGGAGTAATTAAGATACTTGGGTAAATATGATTAATAAGCTCAAACTGGCAGGGTGTGCAGTAAACAAGGACTAACCAGATGGTCCCCTCTCTTCTGACAAGGCTGGGCACTTGGAAACAGGGGCTGGGGGGACCAAAGAGGGAGGGAAGAGGAGGGCAACTTGAAAGGCCTGACTGAAACTTGCCTTTCTTTCTCTGACCCCATCTAGAAGGAAGGTTAGATCCCTGGGGAGGGATTAGGACAGGGAGGTGGCTTTGAGACTCCCCTGATCCTCTTATCAGTGGCACCAGACAAATTGCTGGGTGTAAAAGGATTCCTGCTCAGATATCAAGGCTGAGTTTCTGAAGCCAGTCCACCCTGTGCATACAAGTTCTGTGTGTGTGTGTGTGTGTGTATGTGTGTGTGTGTCTATGTGTGTGTGTGTGTGTGTGTCCCCCCTCTCTCATTTAGCTGCTCACTACAAGGTCAAACAAGCCACATATTGCACGGGTTAGTGTTACTGTATTTGCTGGCTCAGGCTGCCATGATGAAGTACACATGGGGTGGCTTAAGCAACAGAAATGCATTATCTCATAGTTCTAGAAGCCAGAAGTCTAAGATCAAGGTTTCTGCAGGGTCAGTTCCTTCTGGGGCTGTGATGAGAATCTGCTCCATGCCTCTCTCTGGGCTTTTGGTGGTTTGCTGGCCATCTTTGGTGCTCCTTGAATTGCAAAGACATCACCCCATCTCTACCTTCATTCACTTAACATGACATTCTGTGTGTGTGTGTGTGTGTGTGTGTGTGTGTGTGTGTGTGTGTGTCTTTGTACAAATTTCCCTTTTTTATACCAGCCGTATAGGTTAGGGTCTTCCTTAATGATCTCATCTTAACTAATTATATCTATTTCCAAATAAGGTCACATTCTGAGGTAATGGGAGTTAGAGCTTCAACATATAAATTTTGGGGGAGACAAAAATCAACCCTTACAGTTTCTGATCAGGTTGAAAAGCAAACCAGGAAACAATTCCTACTGAGAAGGGACCTGAGCCAAGAAATTATATGCTGCCACAGCACTGTTTGGAAGGCGGACATGGCATGGACTCCCATTTCTCAGCCCACTGTCTGCTAAAATAGTAATAATAAACTTCCTTCAAGTCCTAAAGAAGGCCTTGGGAAGACCATCCCTTTCTGTGCTATGTCAGAGAGACAGTCTAATGCTTCCAAAGCTGAAGGCGAGGAAGAACCACGGTTGGGTGTCCCCAGCAGTCCTGGTTCCCGAGAAGTATCTGTAGGTGCAAAAGAATAGCCTCAAAAGATTTGTCCTCACATAGAGAAAGGTGCCCAGACACCTTCGTCTACAGGTCTGGGCAGCTATGGTGCACCACCCAAGTGAAGGACAGGCATCGCAGGGCAGATGAAAAAACTGTGGGATGAGTCCCTAGACCAAAGGGGCTGACAGTCTGGATTTCTGTACTTGTTTCCTGTGGCTGCTGTAACAAATTCCCACAAACTTGGTGTGTTAAAACAATAGGGACTTATTCTCTCCATGTTCTGGTGGTCAGAAGTCAAAATCTCTATCACTGGGTTGAATCCAGATGCCAGTAGGACTGTGCTGCCTCCAGAGCTCTTGGGGGGAGCCCCTTTCCCACCTGCTCTGCTCCGGGCAGCCCCTGACATACTCTGGTTTGTGACCACATCAATCCAAGCTTCAAGGCCAGGTTTTCAAATACCTCTCTGCTGTTATCACATCTCCTGCTCCTCCGTGTGTAAAATCTCCCCGGCCTCCCTTTTATAAGGACACATGTGATTTCATTTAGGACCCATCCAGATAATCCAGGAGAATCTCCCCATCTCAGATCCTCAGTCACATTGGCAAAGATCCCCCCCCCATTTTTTTCCATATAAGGTGACTATCACAGGCTTCAGGAATTACAAAGTAGATGTGTTTTTGGAGGCTGTTTTCCAACCTACCTCAATTCTCAGAGGATTTGCATTTTCTTATCACTTCTCTCAGTCGGTCTGTGTACAGCTAGAAGGCCTTGTCTTTGCCTTTCCTGCACACGAGGAAAAGCAGCCATGCACAGCAAAGGGCAGTACTCCACAAAAAAGCTAAAAAATCAGGTTTAGCTGAGGACTCATTAGGTACTTGATCTGTTCTATAAATCCATTCCCTTTCTTTTACATATCACAGATCCATTTTAAAATGTACATTTTAAGGGAGCATTGGAAATGATAGGATTGTTGTCCACCTTTTATTTGGCCAGGTAAGAACCTTAAACAAAAAAACCTACCATATAGTTCCATTCATAAAGGAAAATATCTTAATTCTAATAAACAAAGTGAGAAATACATATCTCAGGACAAAGCACTGTGCTTAAGAAAAAAAACTGTGGACCACTTTATACATTCATTGGCCCCATGTTGTTCTTTTTTTCCATTGTGCCCAAGACCATAACAATTCATTAGGGACCTACCTTTGGCGAAGAAAATATCCTTCTTGGGACCAGAGATTTACTTTCAGCAATAACTCAGTTGGGCTTCTCCTGGGTAAAAAGCACACAGATGTTAACCAGGCAGGGACCAAGCAGATGGAAAAGAGAGAGACCTTGTTATCACCTCCCCGCCCCATTAGAAATATTCTCCAGCCCCAGAAGTAAGTGGGCACTGACCAATCAGGCCCAACCAGACAACAGGGCAACCAGCCTCCTTGCCCACCTCGGACAACTGTCTCTCAATTAGGGCTCAGCAAACAGCCTCGTATCACTTTCTGCCCTGTGGCTAGGAATTTTTCCTTGTAAAGAGATGCTTGAACAAAGGAGTATGATACTCCATCTGGTGGACCTTTGCTTGTTCCTTTTTCTCTCTCCCCCTGAAAATAAAGTGAAGTAAATATAGACCATAACTTCCCAAGGTCAGCACAAAATAGCACTGTGGTAAAGACTGTCTGCTGAGACCCTTACCCAACCTTCCAGTGAATCAGTCTCCACCCCTTCCTTGCTTAACTCTCTTCTCTCTGGAAGGGTGGGAAATTCTGTTCCCACTCCCAAACCTGAACTGTGAGCATATGTGAAAGTAGCTCAGCAGACAATTGTGCCCTGTGATGGCACCACAGGTATATCCTCCTTCTTTCCCCAGGACATTAGCACTTTGCAGAATAGAATTTTATTTCCAACATCTTATTTACTCTCCTCCTGGTTTCTCATTTGTAACAAAAGATTTAGGATTAAAGAAATGAGATCAAGTGCTACCTGTACCAAATCAGGACCTATGTAACCACACAAAATACAAAGCCATCTCTTACAGAGTGGCCAGCTCAAGGCTGCTTGTGCCTCCTGACTACGTAACTCTCCAGGCAAACTTCTTGCCACAGAGGCCACAAGCCGGGCAGAGTCCATTGTGAGCAGTGATGCTGAGATGGTCTGGCTGGCCACTTCATTCTTTGGAGCCAGAGGACCAAGGACCACCAGCTTCATGAAAATGGAAATATTCTAAAACAGAGAAACAAACAAGTATAAGAGAATCAACTCAACCAGTACATGAGCACCTGAGGTGTATCAGGCCTCGTCGATATGTGGGAGACACAGAGAGACAAGACACAGTTTCTGTCCTCAAGGAGGAGAGACAGCACAGCCACACACAAATACCTTGTAAAATGGTTGTGATAGTTGTATAGAGAGAACATAATCACAGGTGAGGGAGTCAGTCTTAGTTGGATTCCCTGAGAAGCAGACCCTGAAGTAAAAATTCAATTTCAAGGATGGTGGTTAACCCTTGAGCAACACAAGGGTTAGGAGCACTGACTGTCCCACCCCCCCACACACCATGAGTCAAAAATCCATAAAACTCTGGACTCTCCCAAAACTTAACTATTTATAGCCTACTCTTGACTATAAGCCTTTCTGATGACATAGTGGATTAACACATATATGGTGCATATTATATGTGTTGTATACTATTTTCTCACAATAAAGTTAGCTAGAGAAAAGAAAATGTTGTTAAGAAAATCATAAGGAAAAATATGTTGACAGTGTTCATTGAAAAATTTGCACATAAGTGGACCCGTATAGTTCAAACCCACGTTGTTCAAGGGTCACTTGTACATTAATGGGGGACAGGGTAGGGGAACAGAGAAAAGACTGGCAGGAGAGTGGGGAAATGATAACAGAGAAGAAAGGAACCCTTAAAGTGGGCATTAATCATATACTACTGTGGATAAGTGGAGCTTAATTCCACAGAAGACCCCCAGGAGCTTCTGTGAACACATGCCCCAGAAATGTCCTGTCCAAGGGGTAAGAAACTGGGGTATCTGTCTGCCATCGGTTATTAGTAGAAGCTGCTCTGGAGACAGAACTCTGAACATTTCTGACCCGCCCTGTACTCAGGTAGAGCAGACAAAGAAAGACCAGAAATGAGGAATTACAGGAGCTGGCAGTGGGTAGTCAAGCTGGCAGGCCCAAACATGGCGCATGCACAACAGATGGGGGTGGGGCGCTGAGGGAAGCTCTACAGACGGGACCCATGAGTTACAACCCCTAGTGTAGAAGGCAGCCAGGGAAGGTACAAAGGAGAGTGGGCATTTGAGCTGGTCTGGGAAGATGAGTGGGAGACTGCTGAGCAGAGATGGGTAGAGGGGGTCAGCGAGGAAGGGCACTCACTCCGAAGTGAGGGGAAAGCATAAACAAAGAAACAGCCTGAAAGCGGTGTAGGTTTCTGGCTATTGTGTGGACGGGAGGTCCAGACAGGCAGCTGGAGAGGCCTGAGAGGAGGCAGTCTGTGAAAAGCTTGCATCCACACCAACAAACTTGGTATTTCTTACAGACAGAGAGCCATTGGTGGCTTAAAAATAAGGGAGTGACATAGACTCAAAGGCTTAGTGGGCTTGCTGGTCCCGTGCTAGACAATTCATGCTATGAGTCTACTTCTAGAGGGCAAAACCAGGGCCGACTGTGCCCCCTCCAGTGCCCAGTACATTAGGGGAAAAGTCAACATTGATCTACATCTTGAGTGCACTGAGCTAGCATGTGGGCTTGGTAGCACTAATGAAACTGACTCCTCATAAAACAAACAGCTGAGAGAAGCAATTAAATAAATGAAAATAAAAAGAAGTTGCCAAAATGATGGCGTGGTTCTGTGCACGTGGGACGCGACAATCTTTTGAAACAATAAGCTCTTGTTTCAAGGAAGCCTGGAGCAGCCCCCACGGGATTACTTGCAGGACCAGAGCAGGGTGTGCCTTCTCTGTCTACAGTCACTGCCACCTGGGGACTGAAGAACCTGGCGGCAGCATCCCTTGCTCCTGGATCCCAATCCCATCCTAGCTTTGCAGGGGGAAGTTGTACCAGGACAAAGATTTCCTACTATAGTTTTGCCATAGTTTGTTCTTGGCATCTCACATATCATGATAACCACTTGAGTAAGGGAAGGAAAAAGTAATCAGACTTGCCCAATGTTCACATGTGCTCATTCTCATTCATTCCAGCCAAGCAGTGGAGATTCGCGGTGTACATCCTAGATTTCGTTCAATTTGCTCCACAGTAGTCAGTTAGCTAGGGATAAGACCCTCACAATGGCTACCACAAAGTTTTAGGAGATACTACCACTTTCAAAATAGAAATGAGTAAATGAAGTTATCAAAGAAGGATTCTTGCCCTGAGGGCTTCCCTACAAAGGTATGGTGGTCAGGGGACATCTAGGATGGCCCCAAGGAGCCCACCCTCAGTATGCACACCCTTGTAAACCCTGTGTCCTTGAGTGTGGAAGGAACCCAGTGACTCGCTTCCAATAAAACTGCCAATGAACAGAATACATACAGCAAAAGTGATGGGATGTTCCTTCAGAGGTTACCCTCACAGAGGCTGAAGGTTCTGCCTCTTTTCACACTCTCTTTTTCCCGCACTCAGATGAAGCAAATCTCTGTGTCATGAGCTGCCCTGTAGAAAGTCCCATAACAAGGATCCAAACCCCAGCCAGCAGCCACTGAGGAACGGAGGTCCACGAGGAATTAAGTTCCCAAAAACCATTTGATGATCTTAGAAGTAGATCCACCCCAGCTGAGGGTAGGATGACTGTGGTCACAGTCCACACCTTGACTGCAGCTTCATGAGAGACCAAGAAGCAGAGTGCCCAGCCAAGTGATGCTCCAATTCCCGACCCACAGAAACTATGAGATAATAACTGTTCTAAGTTGCTATGTGTTGGGGTAACTTCTAACACTGCAAAGGTAACTAATATAAGCGCCGTAGTGGACGAAACAGTGAAGGGAGATACAGGCACACTCAGAAAGCTAAGACCAAGGGCAAGTCCCAACTTCTGCTATTGGTATTACACGTCTAGCAGGGGTGGCCCATCCCCATCCCCAGCCATGCTTCTGTAGACCGTAAAGCAGAAATGCTGAAATAGTTCCACACCCCCGAAATGCTTACGCTGATGGATTTGTTGACTTACGCTGAAATTCCACAATTACCCTCTCCTTTCCCCTGAGGTTCTTTCTTTTAACATACACTAAAACTTGGAGTCTGGAAACACAAAACCAAGTCCCAGATCCTTACTTAAGTAATTGTGCAATTTCTGCACAGTCATTTACGCACCCCTCCAGCTGGATATATGAAACAAAATCACAAAGTTTGAAAAGTGACTTAACTTTTTGAGACCCATATTTCATTTTAAAATAGGAATAAATAGTGCCTGCTTTATATAACTCGTGGAGTCGTTGAGATGATTAAATGTGGTCATGTGGGTAAAAGCGGTTTTTAAAGTATAAAAAGCTCTGGGAATCTCCCATATGGGACACACTGTAAATGGTCATTAAACTGTGATACTCAAGTACAATGGGCTCTCATAAGACTTTTTCCTGGAAGCCTGCTTTTAGAGAGAGAGAGGAAGTGGAAAAAAGCAACAGCTACCAGGGTTGCAGGGGGGAACCGAAAGCCCAGAACCCTTATTTCACAACTCTAAAAGATTCGGTCCCAGAGAAGTGAGAGTGTGGTAACTGACTTCCAAGTGGCCTCTCCGGGGCCCCGCCTTTGTGGATTTGCAACAGTCCAGGCCCAGGCGTGCTTTTCCCTTCGCTATCATTGACTGAGCACCAACAGCCTGACAGGCCCTGTCCTCACTCCATCATGTGCACTGGCTGATGTAACTTCCCCACAGCCTGTGAGGTAGGAGCCATTGCTGGACCTCTTTCCTTGAGGCTGAAACCTCGCCAGGGTCACACAGCAAGTCCGTGACAGAGCAGGGACGTGAGCCTGCCAACCAGGGCTCAAAGCACGTTCTGAACGATGCTCTTCACTGTGCTCTGTCCTGCATCTTCCAGGAGCGCCTCTGTCTCCCCATTCTCCTTTGTTTCCATCTTCCTGCAGAACGTGCCAGTGACACTTCTCATGAAGAGCCACATATACAAATCAATCGCAATCAGCAGTATTTCTCTCCTGATGTTAAAAGACTCATAAAAGAAAATGCACTTGTTTCAAACACGCTTTTCTGACATTAAATCAACTCTCCACCGTGGGTGGAATTTCTGCACAAATTGAGCGGGGCCCTCAGGAGACCGGGGTTACCAGCATAAATCCCAGGTTTGCGGAGGCCGGCTCGTTGTATTCATAGAAAGAGCTGATCTGGCAGCTGAGCTTTCTTCTGAGGGTCGGTGGCAACTTCTTCACTTCTAGTTCAGGTCAGAAGGACATTTGGCAACTCTCTTTCCAGAGTGCGATGTGGTGATTGACAGGGGTATTATGGCATGGGTGTGCTCAATGCATGCATTGCTCTCACCCCATCACACATCACCCCTGTGCCCCAAGGAAATCAGAACTCGCCTTCTAAGGAAACATCTTCCTAATAATAAATTTCATGAGAATAATGGTTCTCATGGGATACTTACCAAATCTGACCCCAACCATCCTGCTTTGTTAATAGTTATTAGGCCTGCCACAACCCATAGATTTGCATGACCTCTAATAGCTGCTGGTTAACCCTGTTCTTCTGAGCACATCACGTAATCTCTCATTGCCTCAGTTTCTCCTGTTTGTATCAGTCTCCTGAATCAGCTTCCTCATTGACACAATGGGGATACTACCCTAATGCTTTCTCTATTTCATAGAATGGAAATAAAATGATTTGAAGGGACTCCAGAAACACCAATCTTTTCCTTTTAACTGTGTAATAATTCTGATCACCAAGTATAAAGTGTGGGGTTTTCCTCACCACCAAGCAATTCTGTGACACCAGCTGGGTATCCTACAATTCAACTTGAATCCATTGTAATACTACCTACCTGGAGATAGTATCAGATGCCATGGGGTAAAGGTCCCTTGCTACCAGACTGCACCCTCCAGACTTCAGATGCCAGTCACAAGTCAAAGTTGTCACTTGTGATTCTGATTGAACATCTATAGATTGAAATTTCCAACAACCCCTTCCTTGGGTTTGATTAATTTGCTACAGTGGCTCATTTTACTGACTAAATTACCAGTTTATTATAAAAAGATACAACTTAGGAACAGCCAGTTGGGAGAGATGCACAGGGTGGGGTATGGGGGAAAAGGCCTGGAGCTTCCATGCCCTGAACTCACCACCCTCCCTGACTTTCCTCATGTTTACTGACCCGGAAGTTCTCCAAACCTTATCCTTTGGTTTTTAATGGAGGCTTCATTATATAGGCATGATTGATTAAATCGCTGGCCATTGGTGATTGAACTCAACCTCCTATCCCCAGAAGTCAGGGGATGGGACTGAAAGTTCTGATCCTCCAATCACATGGTTGGTCTCCTCCCCAACCAACTTCCATCCTGAGGTGTGGTCCAAAAGTCACCTCATCAGCATAACAAAAGACAAATTCTAAGGGTTCCTATGGCAGCAAGAGGATGAAAACCAATATATACATATTACAAATCACAGCATTACACTATCACTACAAAGTCATGGTGGTTTCCCTTTTGTACTGTTTGCTCATCCGGACCACTGAGCCAGAAGGCGGGGGGGGGGGGGGGGGGACAGATTTGCATTTAGAACACATGCTGCTAATTTTATTTCCACATGAACATAAACAAGGTGGTGGTAGATATAATGCAATCAAAAGGAAGACTCTCAATGTGGTTTACATTTATTTTGTTGTATATAGCAGTTTTGTTTTATTTAAAAATAAAAATGGATGATGTCAGCAAGAAAGGAAAACTGTTAGGGAATTCAAAAATTGGCCTATATTCATGTTTATTTATTTTAGCACCTCAACTTTCCAAAAAGAATCAGCCACCACCTAAGAAGCCTTTTCCTGGTTCACTGTCAAGCTATACAGGAGACGTTCTCCTTGCGCTGGGCCTATGGGTGGCAACATAAAGATCGTTGTCTGTAAGGACAGTAGTGATTCAGCAGAGTGAGAACAGCATGCCTGGGATTCTACCACCAAGCAATTAGCTTGGCCTGCAGGGTTTGGGGGAAGGCTTAACCCCAAAGGAGAAGTCTGAGAGAGTCCTTTGGGCGATAAGTGGAATTGCTAGTTAGGGGACATGGGAAAAGACATTCAAAGAAGAGTTAGATTGAACAGAGAGAAAGTGCCTGAAGTATTGGGATAGGTGAGCTTTGTATGTGGCCACAGCAGAGACCTCATTCTGCCTCCCCCTCTCTCACCCTTTCTCTCTCTCTCTCTTTCTCGCAACAGTTGACATAGTCAGAGGCACATTTAGAACGTGTGCTCAGACAGCAATGTGAAGTGTGGGTCTAGGTTGTTCTAGAGCCGCTGGCAGTGGTCTAGGAGAGAATCCTGGGTGAAGAGCTGGTCCAAGGCCAAGCTCAGGGGAGGACTAGCCAGATTCCAGAGTCTTCAAAGTAGAACCTTTGCTAATCACAGGCTACATGTTACACCTTAATTGAAAGAACTAAATATTGACTGAGTTTGCATCCTTGCTGCTTCAAAAATACAAATTTTGTAAAATTCAATGACATACATGATTACTCAACATGTGTTACTGCTGACTGCTCCGATGGAGACAGAGAAGTTTCATTGAAGCAAACAGGAGTAGAATCAATAATGGATACATAAATAAATCCCTTTATAATGAATTTACTGACCTTCCCATACTTTTAACTTTATCTATTTTATCCAGATTGGCTCTTATCCCTGCAGCACACCACAGAAATGGCTTAGAAAGTTTTAAAATATACTCAGTCAACCATTTTGTCCGCATAAAACAAGAGACTGACCTGATTGGAATTAAATGATTTTCTTTTTAAATCTTTTTTGCTGTTTTTCATGGCATTGTATAGATAGATAATGAAATTATGGCCTTCATCATCCAAGGAGTTATAGCAAAGAGCTCGTACTGCCTTAAAAAATGTCCCAGGAATGGTTATACATGCGGACTGTGGGGCCCCCTGGGAACGGCCGAGGCTCTCGGCACTGGGTGAGAAGCAAGCAGGCTGAAATTGAGGGCAAAATTGCAACCCATTGGCACAGCACATATTTTTCCAATATAAAAGTAAATGAAGAATCCGTAAATAAATTGACTATATAAAAGTGTCCTTTTATATTACTGCCTCACCTTTCCAAGGGGGAAATAACAACAATAACAAAACAAAACAAAAAGTTCTTTTCACGGCTGTGGTATAAAAATATCATTTCTTGTGGGTAATTCTACAGTACCAACAGCAGTCCACACTATTTAAAATACACACGCGGCCCCACAACCAGGCTCCTTGCACAAATGACTGAATAACTAGCATCGGCCCCACTGCAGAAGCAGCTGCCACATAATTACAACCTCTCATCACACATGTGGGAAAACAAGTTGTGGCGTTTGGGAAAGGTCTGCAAAAATAGGTGTCAGACCTTAACTAATAGTGATTGTCCTTCCATTCTACTGTAATTTATATTTAATTCACACATTTCATTTCCATTTAAAATATGATTACAGTGTTTTGAAGCACATCTCACCTGTCCCCTTGAATTACAGAGAAATGAAAATAACAGGGAGCAGCAGGCACCAGGAAGGCTGAGAGAGCCCTGGGCTGCAGGGTCGCCAGCTCGTACCTCTCCGAGGTCAGAGGGGACAACAGGGGAGCGATTGTGTGGGGGCTGATTGTGTGGGGGCTGTGGAGGAGAGGAGGCAGGGACCTGATGAAGGAGAAGGAGTGAAAGGGTGTGAGAAGTGGGTGAGAGGGCATAGGGGTGGAGAGGGCTGGAGCCCATTGAGGGGAACGGAGATTCGGTCTTCTGAGGGCTCCAGTGCGCTTGCTTTATCAATTCATTGTTTCCTGGCAGAGGGCCCACTTTTTATTTCATTCATTTCAGGTTCATGACCTAATCCTAAATACATGCAGCAGGAAACAGGTGCCTGTTAACTCTGAGGTCTGGTTTTCTCACTCTGGAGGCATCAGAAAGAAGAAAGGGGAGGGGAAGGCAAAGGCTGCGAGACGTGGACGCAGAGAAGCCAGACAGCCTACTCCGTAGACCCTACTGGATACACGACACCCCTCAGTCGAGGCCCCCTTCAGCCCACGCCCCCTTCCCACCTCTGTCCTGCACCTGGGGCTCTGCAGCTGTTGCCAGGGGGTGAAAATGTGTCCCTGTGCTCCAGGTCAGAGGAGCAATTTATATAACAAGACTCGTTAGGAATTCAGTGACCAAGCTGCTCCAGGTGTGGCAGAAGATGGGCTTGTCTTATGAGTTCCAGCCAGTGGCCCCCCGATTCACATCGAGATTTCAGTGCCTGCTCAGAGGCAGAAGAGTCCTTGCTTGTTTATAACCATCCCCAGATGCTGCCCTAGAAACCGTGGGAAAGTCCATGCATACATATCAATAGACTCAAAAAAAAAAAAAACCATATTGATAGAGCACCTGTTGTTTAAGTACTAAGCTAAGCAACAATGATTTTAAATCCACTCTCTTCAAACTTCCCAGTCCCCACACCTGCCCTTTCATTTACCTCTTATTTCCCAGAAAAATTAAACACCAGCATAGAACTCCCTGCATTCCTATCACTAAGAGTAAAACCTATTCGTATGCTTACCCTATCTTTCTTCCCTTCCAGTACAACAGAGTAGCTTTCCAACCTCCCTGAGGCTAGTCCTTGTATTTGGGCTTTGCCTGTCATGCTCTCTCACCTTGCCATTTTTCTATATTCATTCTGTTTATCCCTTCCTTTCTTGTATATTTAATCTTCTCTTGAATTGGACCGTTCCCAATAGCTTGAAAACATACACCAGTCTTTCAAATTAAAGAAAGTTCTTCAACCCCTCACCTCTATCTAGCTTTGAACCAGTCACTCTCCTGCCATTCAAAGCAAACTTCTCAAAGTGTTATCTCTACTGTGGCAGAGCTGGTTTGTTGCCCAACAAATGTCACACCCTCTTCTTATTACAGAAAGATGGTGGCTGCCCAGGCAGAAACTTTATTTCCAGATTTCCCTATATCTAGGTATGGCCATGTTATTAGTTCTACCAATGAAGTGGGATAAAAACAAAACTGTGTATAACTTCTAGGTGAAGGCTTTAAGAAGTAACCTTCTCTATACTGCTTCTCCTTTGACCAGTTAGATAGCGAACAACTGCAATGAGGAGGTCCCACTAGGCGCTGGTACAACCATAAAAAGGAAGAAGGCTGGTTCCCTGGGTCATATCATGAAGAAAAGCTGCCCATTGGCCAGGAACATCCAGAAACACAACTGTTATAAGTGCAACATATTAACTTCTATTTAGTGAAGGTGCTGAAATTTTGGTACTTATTACCATAGCTAGCACTGATTTAACCAATAAACTCATCTACCATTTATTCCTCAGTCCACTACAATATATACTGCTCACAAAATATAAGGGATATTTCAAAATGAACATGAAGCTATAAAATATTTCCTAATTTTTGTGAGCAGTATATTACCCAATCTGTTTCTTAGAAACAGATCTCTGTGGTACCACCAATGGTTTCCAGGTTAATGAATTCAATGGTCACTATTTAGTTTAAAGTTTACCTGACCCTCCCCCACAGTATTTCATATAGTTGTATGTTCTTCTTTTCTTTTCTTTTTTAAATTTATTGATTTTAGAGAGAGATGGGAAGAGAAATTTGTTGTTCCACTTATTCATGCATTCATTCACTGATTCTTGCTTGTGCCCTGACCAGGGATTAAACCCACAACCTTGACATATCAGGCAGCTTCTCTAACCAACTGAGCTACCCAACCAGGGCTCTTCTCTTCTTAAAAAGCTTCTTTTCCTTGGTCTTTGTGGCATGAGATTAAAAGTTTCTTTCTTTCTGTCTGGCTGCTTCTCAGACTCCTGCCCAAGCTCAGGTTCTACTACCTAATCTCAGAATTCCAAAAAGTTGACTTCTGCTTTTCACCATATTGAATTAACTGGAGCTGAACTTGCCTACTTGCCATAAACAACTAGAAAATTAGAAATGTTGCATTTAAAACTAATTTTAGACATTTGAAAATAGGCAACATAGGACTATGATCCCTGAGAAAAGGAAAACAAACAAGGTAAGCCTACAATCACCCCAACTATTGCAATAAGAAAAAGAAGAGCAGAGTATAGTGGTTTCACCAAGTTATTGAGACAGAAATCAAAGTTGAGGAAGAACAAGTGATTTCAATTTGCAGAGCAGACCATCAGAGAAGAGGAAGCAACATTAAGAAAAGGATCTCCTTGTATTTTGGCTGGACACTAAGGTGAGGTTTTATAATGCCATCAAAGAGCTCACAAAAGACTGAGATATGTTCAAGTTCCAATCAACCAGACTAATAAGACCTTGCTGAACTCTCAGGAAACTCAGTAGAGACTCCAAAAAGGTCATATCAAATAAGAAAAAATGCATCACTAACTTTAGAGTAAAGGCTACTATAAACCTAACTTTATAAAGCTTAAAAGCTTTAATGGATTGAGGGAATCCATATGGAATTTAACTGCATGCCAAGATAAACTTTACACTCTATAAATGAAAACAGCAAAATCCAAACACTGACATTGCTTTCTAAATGTTCAGTATCCAATCAAGAATTATTATGCATGAAAGAATATTCAGGAGAAAAATTAGAACATAGAAACAGATCTAGAAATACAAAGATGATGGAACAAGCTAACAAAGATCTTTAAATAACTGTATAAATGTACAAAACTATTAACAAGACTTTAAAGAAAGGTATGAAATGAATGAAGACAGAAGGAAATATTTTAAAAAGAACTAAATGTAACTTGTAGAAATGAAAAACATAATCTTCAATAAAAGTTTCACTAAGATTAGACACTGAAGAAAAAAAGACTGCTGAACTAAGAAAACAAAACAAAACAAAAAGTAGCAATAAAGCCCTGGCCAGGTAGCTTAGTTGGTTGTAGCATCATCTCAATACACCAAGGTTTCAAGTTCAACCCCCAGTCAGGGTACATATAAGAATCAACAAATGAATGCATAAATGGGTGGAAGAGCAAACCGATGTCTATCTCTCTCTCTCTCTTTCTCTTTTCCTCTCTCACTCTTTAAAAAAATCAATAAATAAAAAAATAGCAATAAAAATTATTAAAACTAAAGGATATATCAAGAAGAAAAATGGCTGGAAAAAAGTGAACAAAATCTCAATGGTTTTATGATCAATGTCAAGCAGTCACTGGAGTCCCAGAAGATGTGGAGAGTAAAGGGAAAAGAAAAAAAATTTTGAAGAAATAATAGTTAATGGTCAAATGTTTTCAAAAATATTTTTAAAGATTTTATTTTTTGATTTTATAGAGAGAGGGACTGGGGATAGGGAGTGAGAAGTATCAACTCATAGTTGCTTCACTTTAGTTTATCATTGATTGCTTGTCATATGTGCCTTGATCAGGCACACCCAGGTTTTTGAACCTGTTACCTCAGTATTCCAGGTCAATATTTTATCCACTGTGCTACCACAGGCCAGGCAAATTATTTTCAAATTTAATGGAAGTTATGGACTTACAAATCCAAGAAGCTCAATAACACAAAGCAGAATAAACACGAAGAAAACAACACAAAAGTACATCATAATCTAATTTTAAAAACAGTGCTAAAGGAATGTGGGTAAATATGAAAAATAACCATATAATTTTTTTGTAAAAAGAATAAAATATTTCAAATTATTAACTATTAACATTAATTTAGCAATGTCACATGACACAAGGTCAATATTCAAATATCAATTGCATTTTTTTATGGTAGCAAGTACAATATGAAAATGAAATTTTAAAAATACCATTTATAAAACCATAAAAATATGAAATATTTAGGAATAAACTAACAAAGTTTGTGTAAACCTTATAAGCTAAAAATTATAAAATATGACTATAAGAATTAAAGAAGACCTATATCAATGTAGAAATATATTATGTTCATTCATTTGAAGGTTCAATGTTGTTAAGATATTAATTTTTCCTGAAGTTGACCTACAGATTCAAAACAATCCCAAACAAAATTGAAGCTGGCTTTTCTTAGAGAAATTAACATTGATTTTCAAAACACCAGAATAACCAAAATGGTTGTTCAAAAGGACAATATTTGGAAGACTTAAAATACCTAATTGCAAGACTTATAAAACTACTGTAATCTAAAGAGTGTGACCTGTAATATATAGAAATTTATATATATGTGTGTGTGTGCATATATATATATATTCAATATATATATATATGTACATATATATAAATGGTACAAAACAGAAAATACAGAAATAGACCTACCCATATATGGTCAATTAATCTTTAACACAGATAGAGATATAATTGAGTGGGAAAAGGATGGTTGTTTCAATAATGGTGCTGAAACAACTAAATACTTATACTGTATTTTTTAATGAACCTCAACACTTACGTCACACCATTCACAAAAATTGATTCTACATGTGTCATAAACCTAAATGTAAAAGCTGAAACTACAAAACTTCCAGAAAAAAAAATTAATCAGATTTCATCAAAATTACAAATATGTGTTCTTAGGCAAACACTACTAAAAAATGAAAAGACTACTCACAGATAGGCAGAAAACTTTAGATATATATGGTCTATCTATAAAATGTCAATGAAACACTGGACTGAATAATTAAGCTGACAATTTATAAAGACTTTGAACATGATTAGTTATTAGAGCAACACAATTTAAAGCCACTAATATATACCATCACACACCAAATGAAAAAAGATAAAATTCAGAAGACTGCCAATATCTAGCATTGGGCAAGAATATGTGGTAGTTGGAACTTTCATATATTGCTGACAGGAGGATGACGTAATTCCTTTGGCAAATTTTCAGGAGTTTTTCTGTAAAGTTCACTTTACCCTCGCACCCAGAAACTTCAGTTCTATGTATTTATCCAAGGTAAACAAAATACATGTCCACACAAAGGCTTATATATGACTGCTCCTAGCAACTTTTATACATAATAACAAAACCTGGAAAAAATACAAATGTTCATCAACATTTGAATGGTTTACTCAATTTTTGACATACCTACACAATGGAATTCTAGCAGAAAAGGGGGGAGAATAGACTTTTGATATTTTCAGTAGCATAGATGAAACTAGAAAACATTTTGCTAAGTGAAAATAGCCATACACAAAAGAATACATGATTCCATTTATATGAACTTTAGAATAAGAAAAATTAGAATTTAGTAACAGAAAGCAGATCCATGGTTACTTGGGACTAGAATGGGTGACAGCCATTGGTTGCCTTTATATGGAGCACAAGAGAAATTTTGAGGGTGATGGAAATGTTCTGTCTTGATTTTAGTGGTAGGTTACATGGGAGTATATATTTGTCAAATCTCCTCACTTAAAATTAGTGTATTTTATTGTATGTAAGTTATACCTTAATAAAGTTGATTTTAAAGTAAAGTAAGCAATTAAATTTTTAAATTAAAAATGCTTTAAAAGTATTTTAAATGTTTAAAATTCTAAAGCTTTTTTAATATTTTCAGATTAAAGACCGAATTCTGAATGTGCTTTGTGAGATGCTGTGTGGTGAAGCCCCCATCTCCCTTTCCAGCCCCCCCTCCCAGAACCCACTGCCCTCTGAACCCCAGGCATACTTGGCTTTCTTTCACTTCTGGAAAAGTCAAGCTCTCTTCAAATGTCAGCTATTTATTACTTTTCTAACCTATATTAATCATAATCCCTGATTCATGATGTACTCTCATTATGGGATATGCATGGCATGCTTTATATAGTTAACTACTAAGGTTATGTTGTTTTGTTTTGTTTTTATAACGACTCTTTTCTCACCTCAGTGCTTCCTTCTAGGCAATCTCACCAACTTCCACAACTTCAGTCACCATCTACATATTCATGACTTCCTTGTACATCCTTAGCTAACTCGCATCCCATCTAAGTTACAGAGCTATTTATCCAGCTCTGTTGTGAGCAAGGAAACATCCCAGAAAGAAGTCACTCACATATGTTTGTGCCTTTCTACAAGAGCAGGTTTATTAAAGGAGACCTCCCTAATAAACCAATAGAGTCACATACAGGTTGCACACAGAGAAAAGGAGCTTACGTGATAGAGATGAGCAAAGTGAGCATCTAGCCCAAGAAGTCCTGGTCACTAGTGGCATCTGGAGATGGAGAAGTGGGTGTTGGTCTCAAGTCAGGCGGCTATGGTGGCGTACACATCCTGTTGTGTTCCGAGCATGACCTGGTACAGCCAAGCTAAAGCGTCCAGTGTTTGGAGCTTTCAGTTGTTGTAGCCCACAAGGGGCAGAGATCCTACTCATATGGGTGCCAGACAAAGTTCTTACCCAAGTGTCCAGACTTGTGGTTTGGAGCATTCCAGACCCCTCCCAAGGGTACTCCCATTATACCCCATTACCTTAGCCTTGACATAGCACTTGTCAGAACTGTCATGGCTAACAGTGACTCCATATTAGATTGTCAGAGTGTTCAAAAAGTCTGCTCTGATCTTGCTTTAGATAAGTTGTCCATCTAGGTGTATCAAAAACATGCAATGTAGTCAAAACCAAACTCACTTCCTTATTAACTATTCTCAGTAAATATCCACCCTCTATTTACTTCACAAAGAAAATATAAGCATATCATTGATTCTTTCCCTCATGCCCCATATTCAAATCCAACTATATCAATTTTACTTTCTAGTGTTCTTTAAGTTCATTTTCTTTTCCCATCATTTCATCTTAATTCAAGCTATCATTACCTATACCTAGAGTGTTGATAATAGCCTCCCAATCAGCCTTCCCAACATTCTCTCAGACCACTACTAATAAAATATCCAGTGCAGCCCGAATGATATTTTTGAAATATAAATATCATCAGGTCATCGTACCACAAAATCCAAAATCATTAACAGAGCCAATGCAATCCTACATAGTCCACTCCCTATCTCCCCCTCCAACCCCACTTTATATCCCACACCCTATCTCTCTCTGCACCCTGGGCACACAGCTTTCTTTCAGTCTCTGGAAAAACAATCCCTTCTCTAAATACAATACCTTTTTTCTAATCTCAGAGAAACAGAATTGTATCGATTATAATCTTCACTTAATGATGCACTGTCATAATTGGTCATACATGACTTGGCAGATTATAATATATTCCTAAAAGTAATTTTTACTTGTTCTTGACTTTATTATAATAGAGTCACACTATCTGCAATTTTGGAACTTGCTTTTTTATGTAATATTATATTACTAAAGATTATCCATATTGCTGCATGTTGTGGTAGTTCATCTCTTTTGACTAATGTACAATATTCCATTGTGTGAACACACCATATATATTATAGAGGTATAATTGACATTATATTATGACATTATAATATAACAGAATATTAGTTTCAGGTGTACAACATAATGATTTATCTGTGTATACACAGAAAAATGATCACCACAATAAATCTAGTTAACATCTGTCACCATGCATAGTCACAAAATTTTTTGTTGTTGTGATGACAACTTTTAAGATCTACACTCTCAGCAACTGTCAAATATGCAATACCCTATTCTTATGGTTGCAATACATTGCATGCCCCTGACTTACTTATTTTATACCTGAGAAGTTTGTACCTTTTGACACCTTCACCCGTTTTGCTCACTCCACTCCTCCTCTGGCAACCACCACTCTGTCCTCTGTGTCTACAAGCTTGGTTTTCTGTAGTTGCTTCTTTTTCAGATTCCACATATAAGTCTCCCTTTAATCACTGCCAGTCAAATGGTGTCTGCAGCTCTCTCATCACCTAATTACATTGACTACATCTCTATGCTTATTAGCCAAATGTTTTCTTCTCTTAAGAAAGTCATTCTGTGTCTTTTGCTTATTTTTTATATTTTTTGTGCTCTTCTCATTGATTTGTAAGAGTCCTTTACATACTCTTCATTTCAGCTTTTTGTTGTTTGTGACTATTATATGTTCTCATGCCCCAGGGCTTTCTGCACGCTGCCCTGCCAACTGAGATGCTCTTCCTTCTTCACCCAGTGAATTCCTGATCATCCTTCAGATCTTGTTTCAACTATCCCTTCCACAGAGAAGCCTTCTGTGATTTCTCTGGTTTAATCAAGTGCTAGTATTTTATGCTCTCATAGGGTAAAGTAACACTCCTTCTTAGCAATTGTATAGTTTCAATCTTTACACATTAGTTTTATAAATTTTTTTAATGTATGCTCCACAAGGGCAAAAACTTAACTATTTTTTTGCTTATAGTTTATCTGTTGTACCTGACATATAATAGGCCCTCAATAAATATTTTTAGAGGAATGAATAAAGGCTGCATTTGCATGCACATAGCAGGCCTTCATTAAATATTGTTTATCTGAACAAATAAATGATACATTTGCATGTGTGTCACTCACATCCACTCCAAATGCAGCTCTGACCATGCCATTTAACCCTTCTCCTCTCCCCCTTCACCTTTCATTCACTGTTTTATCCATATGTCTCACATCCCTATCTCTTCCCTATTTCCTATACGCATTACCAAACCCAAGGGAGGCATTTAGTATCCACGTGCCTGTCCAAAGAACTTCCCATTCCATGGAAGGAGAAAGTAAGATGAAAAAGAACCAGGTCTAAAAGACGTAAAAGATCACCCAGAGGATTCATAACAATGACTCTCCCACCCAGTCACCAGTTTATAGGAAAACTGGTGTCTGTGCTCAGTGATTCTGTATCTTATTTGCTCATGACAAGAAGGCCATCACACAAAAGGTGTTTGGTTTTATGCTCCAAATGCCTTTGGCTTTATAGAGCCAAAAACCACTTTGGAAGGTGGTGATGGCTGCGGCTGGGGCTCCAGGAAGGGGGCGGGGCAGCTGCCCTGTGCACCTGTTGCACAGCTTCATTAGGCAGAACTGCTCTTTCCAGGCGCTGAGCTCGGAAAGCCAGACCGTTCCACCAGCCACTGATCTGGCAGACCCCCTGCATTCCAGCCCCTCACATTGGCACATGCCAGTCTGGCCCTCCAAACAGGCCAGTTAGAGAGACAGAGCCCCCCCCCCGAAGGCCATCTTCTGACAGCCTCCTTCCTTTACTATAGACACAAGCACTTCCAAGCTGCAGACTGGATTTCTTAGATTCTAATTTATTTCTGTCAAGAAAGAAGAAAAATTTCACGGAGAAGATATTCTTGAATTCTTATTCCACCACTCTGGGGGTCAAGGACTGGCCCTGAGAACTACTGCCTGGCCACAAGGGGAAAGAGTGAGCCTCAGGACAGCACTGCGGTTTCCCTCTCATTGAGTCGGTAAACATTCTGGCCATTTTGTTAGTATTATTTCCCCCTTTAGGACCGTGTACTTGGGTTTGGGTTCTTTTCACTTTGTTTATCCAGTAATCATTACAGCAAGAGCGATGCACCTGTTCCACAGGCCCATTAGACTGAATGGCTTTTCTCCTGAGCAGAGGCATGTAGGAAAACTGGCCTTGGCACTCAAAGCACACTGCAGTAGAAGAGAATGCCTGGTGCCCAGAAGACCGAGCTGTAACCTTGAGCCATAATACCAAGTGGCTGATGGCTGGGAGAGGGAGGGGGCAGTGCCTGGAAGGAGGCTGAGACTCAGAGAGAGAAGGAACTTGCCCAAGGTCACACCGCCAATTAGTCACGAAGCGGGAGTTACAACCACAGAAAGCTCGTCTGTCTGGCTCCAAGCCCACATGCTCCCTACCTTGTTATATCTTGAAGCCGCTGGGGAAAGAGAGAGGTGGGGAGGAGGGGGAAGCCTTTACAGCAAAGTCAGAGGTCTGTGTGCCCCCACAAGCCAAAGGCTTTCTTCCTATCTAATCTTCACGTGAGAGAGACCCACGGAGGGATGCTGATGGAGCACGTGGGGAGCAATGGCGAGTCTGGCGGGTGATGAAAGGGAAAGAAGATAATGGGTGTTTTCTCTAACTCATACTTTGAGCTTCCTCCAGCAATAGGTCCCCTTCACGTGGTCTAATTGCTCCTCATCATCTTTCCCTCACACTGAAAACCCCAAGGACATTCAGATTCTGGGTTGAAAAAGATGAGATCAAATGCCCCTGCTCAGGCCTACTGCAGTCAAGACGCCCCGTGTTGGGGAAGAGAGGAGAGAGGGCCATCAGACAGGCTTGCAGCGTCTTTTGTTTGGACTGTCAGAGCCACAGCTCAACACAGAAGCTGCTCCTGAGCCCTGGTGACTTACTTTGTCATCTGCCGCCTCTTGTGCAGGTGTGCGTATTTTAGCTGGAGGAGCCCAGGCATGGAAATCGCTCTCCCTGTGCACATATATTATCAGTATTTTTTAACATGTCGCTTTCCAAGCAGGTAATGCATTTTCAGAGACAGTGATCTTTCATCGGGAGATTACGATGATTTGTGTCCTCTGTCTAAATTCTAGCATAAATTTCAGAGCCAGCGAGGCATTGGCTTGTGGCAAGAGCTGCGTTCTGAGATGTGGCAGGCTATCTGAGCAGAGCTCAGGCTCGCAGCCATTTGTCCTGATTAGGAGAAGGCTTTGAAATGCTTCCTTGTGCCTCACCATCTTTATTTTTTTTTCAGATTGCTCTTCCAGCAGGTCACCTTTGCAGCTGGATGCAAGTTTCAAGTAATACTTTGCTGGGCTGGTCCCAAACAAAGCATTTAAGCAATTCGACTGCTAGAACTCCCGCTTCTGCTGAAATAAGCAAGGTGGCTTGGGTCAAGTCATCTAAGCCTCCAGGTTTTGGTTTCCTCATTAGTAAATTGGAAATGGTAATCCCTACTTCACAGGGTTAATGGGAGGACAAAATAAAAGAGCATAAATGAGAATTTCCCTCCCCGTGGTACTCAGAAAACTGTAAGTAAAACCCACGCATTCATCGCCAGTCTAGTCCTCAAATTCCACACACCTTGAACCTGTCCTGGTCAGTCATTTCAGTTTCTTCTCATTTGTCTCAATAGTTGCTCTGAAATTCCCCAAAGTATCTCTAAATAATATGAATATTAAGTCATCTTGCTGTGTATACTTTGTTAAAGCTTCCACATTTAACAAAGTACCATAGACTAGGTGGCTTAAACAACAGAAATTTATTTTTCAGTGCTGGAGGCTGAGCATGCAAGATCAAGGTGTCAGCAGGATCAGTCTTCTGAGGTCTCCCTCCAAGGTTTATGTTTGGCCCTCTCCTTGCTCTGTCTTCACATGGTCCTTACTTTGTGTGTGTCTATGTCCTAACCCCTTTCTTATAATGATACCTATCACACTGACCAGCTCCCCCTTCTCAACAGCATCATTTTAACTTAATGACCTCTTAAAGGATTATTTCCAAATACAGTCACATTCTGAAGCACTGGGGGTGAGGACTGTGACATACGATTTTGGAAGAGGTATGATTAAGCCCCAAACACCATGTCATTAAAACCACAAATATAAGATGTATACGTTTAACAATACCTCAAAATCAGACCCAGAGTGATGGGGCTCCCCATCTCCAAAACTATCAGGGCCTTCCTTCTGTATCATGGCAATGCTCTGTTTTCAGGGCCCTATCTCAGCCATTACATGCCAGCCCTCAACTGACAAATGGAAAAGCTAAGGGGGATATGGGGAGAGGGATGCACTCAAGGTCACATAGGTAGCAGTGAGCAGTAGGACCAGGTCTGGAACCTCAGTGTGTGGCTCCGACCCTACTCCAGTGTGTGACTCTGCATCGCCACCCTGAGAAGGTTTTCACCACCTCCAGGATCTCATGCCAAAAAGAGGGAACAGCTGCCACGTCGGAAGTGTATGTGCCTTCAGGGCAAGCCTGCTGCCTGGGACATGCCACTGGCCTGCTGACTTGCACTCTCCCTCCCCCTCCACACTGCGTCCAGCACAACTCTGTGCACCATTGGAACAGTGAATGACGTCCACCATCTTGGCCGTGCAGGGCAATTGTGCTGATGCAGGGCGTTGGCCAGATGCTAGGCCCAGAGGAACCATCTCCCTGGGTCTTGTTTTGGTTTTCCTTGTTTGTTTGTTTGTTTGTTTGTTTGTTTGTTTTAATAGAAGACTCTTTGTTCCCAGCCCTTTCTGCTGCGGAGATTGCAATGGGCCAATAAGTACAAGATAATAATTGTGCTCCTCAGGCAAGCACAGGAAGAGGGGAATTTGGCTGATGACATCAATAGACATAGAGGCAGGGCTGTGAAAATTCACAGCCAACAGTGGCTCTCTTGACAAAGCTTGAAGAAAGAAGGAGTAAACAAGGCACTGAAGACCTCAGTTACTGTACCGCTGTGCCCAGAAATGACTTTGAATTTAAGCCACCTGGTCGCAAAGACAATAGCCAACTTCCTTTCCAATCCAAATAAATAGATAAATAGATTAATCAATGAATGAATGAATAAAGATATATGTATATATGTATATCTCCCCATAGTGGCAGTATTTACTCTTCTCCATAAATCTCCAAATTCTTCAACTCTTTATTTACCAGAGTGAGTGAATGTTTTGGGGAGGACAAGTACTTTTTTTTTTTTTTTTTTTTATTAACTTTAATGGGGTGACACCAATAAATCAGGGTACATATGTACAATGAAAACATCTCCAGATTATCCCATCATTCAATTGTGCTGCATACCCATTACCCAAAGTCAAATTGTCCTCTGTCACCTTCTCTCTGTTTTTCCCTGTGTCCCTCCCCTTCTCCCTATCCCACCCTCCCCTCCCTCCCCCCATCCCGTAACCACCACACTCTTGTACGTGTCTCGTAGTCTCATTTTAATGTCCCACCTATGTTTGAAATCATGCTGTTCTCAGGTTTTCTTTTTTTCTGATTTACTTATTTCACTCCGTATAATGTTATCAAGGTACATCCATTTTGTTATAAATGATCCGATGTCATCATTTCTTATGGCTGAATATTGTTCCATAGTATATATATACCAAAGCTTTTTAATCCACTCGTCTTCTGACGGACACTTGGGCTGTTTCCAGCTCTTCGCTATTGTGAACAATGCTGCCACAAACATGGGGGCGCATTTCTTCTTTTCGAACAGTGTTATGGTGTTCTTAGGGTATATTCCTAAAAGTGGGATAGCTGGGTCAAAAGGCAGTTCGACTTTTAATTTTTTGAGGAATCTCCAAACTGTTTTCCACAGTGACTGCACCAGTCTGCATTCCCACCAGCAGTGCAGAAGGGTTCCCTTTTCTCCACATCCTCACCAGCACTTGTTCTGTGTTGTTTTGCTGATGAGCGCCATTCTGACTGGTGTGAGGTGATATCTCATTGTGGTTTTAATTTGCATTTCTCTAATAATTAGTGATGTTGAGCATTTTTTCATATGTCTTTTGGCCATCAGTATGTCTTCTTTGGTAAAATTTCTATTCATTTCTTTTGCCCATTTTTTGATTGGATTGTTTGTCTTCCTGGTGTTGAGTTTTATAAGTTCTTTATAAATTTTGGTTATTAACCCCTTATCCGACGTGCTGTCGAATATGTTCTCCCATTGTGTAGTTTGTCTTTTTATTCTGTTCTTATTGTCTTTAGCTGTGCAAAAGCTTTTTAGTTTGATGTAGTCCCATTTGTTTATCTTGCCTTTTATTTCATTTGCTCGTGGAGATAAATCGGCAAATAAATTGCTGCTACAGATGTCGGAGAGCTTGCTGCCTATGTTTTCTTCTACGATGCTTATAGTTTCACGGCTTATGTTTAAGTCCTTTATCCATTTTGAATTTGTTTTTGTGCATGGAGTAAGTTGATGGTCTAGTTTCATTTTTTTGCAGGTAGATGTCCAATTTTCCCAGCACCATTTGTTAAAGAGGCTGTCTTTACTCCATTGTATGTTCTTTCCTCCTTTGTCAAATATCAGTTGTCCATAAAGCTGTGGGTTTATTTCTGGGTTTTCTGTTCTGTTCCATTGATCACTGTGCCTGTTCTTATGCCAGTACCAGGCAGTCTTGAGTATAATGGCCTTGTAGTAAACCTTGATATCCGGAAGAGTGATGCCTCCTGCTTTATTTTTTCTTTTTAAGATTGCTGAGGCTATTCGTGTTCTTTTTTGGTTCCATATAAATTTTTGGAGTATGTTTTCTATATCTTTGAAGTATGTCATTGGTATTTTAATTGGTATTGCATTGAATTTATAAATTGCTTTGGGTAATATAGACATTTTAATGATGTTTATTCTTCCTAGCCATGAGCACGGTATATGCTTCCACTTGTTTGTATCTTCCTTGATTTCTTTTATCAATGTTTTATAATTTTCCGAGTACAAGTCCTTAACCTCCTTGGTTAAATTTACTCCTAGGTATTTTATTTTTTTGGCTGCAATAGTGAAGGGGATTGATTCCTTAATTTCTTTTGCTGACAGTTCATTGTTTGTATATAGAAATGCCTCTGATTTCTGTGTATTAATTTTATATCCTGCCACCTTGCTGAATTCATTTATAAGGTCCAGTAGTTTTTTAACTGAGACTTTAGGGTTTTCTATGTACAATATCATATCATCTGCAAATAGTGACAGTTTTACTTCTTCTTTTCCAATTTGGATGCCTTTTATTTCTTCTTTTTGTCTGATTGCTGTAGCTAGGACTTCCAGAACTATGTTGAATAAAAGTGGTGAAAGTGGGCAACCCTGCCTGGTTCCTGATCTTAAGGGGATTGCTTTTAATTTTTGTCCATTAAGTATGATGTTTGCTGTGGGTTTGTCGTAGATGGCCTTGATCATGTTAAGGAATGTTCCTTGTATTCCCACTTTATTGAGAGTTTTAAGCATGAATGGGTGCTGGATTTTATCAAATGCCTTTTCTGCATCTATTGAAATTATCATGTGATTTTTGTCCTTCCTTTTGTTTATGTGATGAATCACATTGATTGATTTGCGAATATTGTACCAGCCTTGCCTCTCCAGAATAAATCCCACTTGGTCATGGTGTATGATTTTTTTCATATATTGCTGAATCCGGTTGGCTAATATTTTGTTGAGAATTTTAGCGTCTAAATTCATCAGGGATATAGGCCTATAATTTTCTTTCTTTGTGTTGTCTTTGCCCAGTTTGGGGATCAGAATTATGCTCGCCTCATAAAAGGAGTTTGGAAGTCTGCCTTCCTTTTGAATTTTTTGAAATAGCTTGAGGAGGATAGGAGTTAATTCTTCTTTGAATTTTTGATAGAATTCACTTGTGAAGCCATCAGGCCCAGGACTTTTCTTTTTTGGCAGTTTTTTGATAACTGTTTCAATCTCCTCTGTTGTAATTGGTCTGTTCAGGTGCTCTGATTCTTCCAGATTGATTTTTGGAAGTTTATATGATTCAAGAAATTTGTCCATTTCATCTAGATTGTCAAATTTTTTGGCATAGAGTTCTTCATAGTATTTTCTTACAATGCTTTGTATCTCTGTTGTATTAGTTGTAATTTCTCCAGTGTCCTTTCTAATTTTATCTATTTGAGACCTCTCTCTTTTTTTCTTGATGAGTCTAGTTAAGGGTTCATCAATCTTGTTTACCTTTTCGAAGAACCAGCTTCTGGTTTCATTGATCCTCTGTATTGTTTCCTTAGCCTCTATGTCATTTATTTCTGCTCTGATCTTTATTATTTCCTTCCTTCTACTTGTCCTGCATTTTATTTGTTGTTGTTTTTCAAGTTCTTTTAGCTGCAGGGTTAAGTTGCTTATATGTTCTTTTTCTAGCTTCTTATTATATGCCTGTAGTGCAATAAACTTCCCTCTCAGGACTGCTTTTGCTGTGTCCCATAGATTTTGAGTTGACGTATGCTCATTATCATTTGTTTCTAGAAACTTTTTTATTTCTTCTTTGATCTCAATGTTAATCCATTCATTATTTAATAACATGCTATTTAGTTTCCAAGTGTTTGAGTATTTTTCAGTTTTTCTTTTGTGGTTGATTTCTAGTTTCATGGCATTGTGATCAGAGAAAATGCTTGATATAATTTCAATCTTCTTAAATGTGTTGAGGCCTTTTTTGTGTCCTAACATGTGGTCTATCCTAGAAAACGTACCATGAGCGCTTGAGAAGAATGTATATTCTACTGCTTTAGGGTGAAAAGTTCTGAAGATATCTATTAAATCAAGTTGATCTAGTGTATCCTTTAATTCTGCTGTTTCTTTATTGATTTTCTTTCTTGTGGATCTATCCAGTGTTGTTAGTGGGGTATTGAAATCCCCTACTATGATAGTATTACTGTTAATCTCGCCCTTAATGTCCATCAAAGTCTGCTTTATGAATGTCGGGGCTCCTATATTTGGTGCGTAGATATTTATAATAGTTATATCTTCCTGTTGAATTGTTCCCTTTATCATTATGTAGTGTCCTTCTTTATCTCTTACTACAGTCTTTGTTTTAAAGTCCATTTTGTCAGATATAAGTACTGCTACCCCGGCTTTTTTTTCATTTCCATTTGCATGAAATATTTTTTTCCATCCTTTTAACTTCAGTCTATGAGCATCTTTTGTTTTAAGGTGTGTCTCTTGTAGACAGCATATGTATGGGTCCTGTTTCTTTATCCACGCTGCTACCCTATGTCTTTTGATTGGATCATTTAGCCCATTTACATTTAAGGTTATTATTGATATGTAGTTGTTTATTGACATTTTATTCTTTAAAGCTGTATTTTTCTTTTTTTTTGCTATATTCTTTTCTCCCTTTGAACTGTTCACACTAGGCCCCTTAAAATCTCTTGCAGGATTGGTTTGGTTTTAATGAATTCCTTGAGGTTTTCTTTGTCTGGAAAGCTCTTTATTTCTCCCTCAATTTTAAACATTAGCCTTGCTGGGTAAAGTAGTCTTGGTTGTAGGTTCTTGTTCTGCATTACTTTGATTATATCTTGCCATTCCCTTCTGGCCTGAAGTGTTTCTGTTGAGAAGTCCGATGTCATCCTAATGGGGGCTCCTTTGTAGGTGAGAGTCTTTTTTTCTCTAGCAGCTTTTAAGATTTTTTCTTTATCTATTAGCTTTGGTATTTTAACTATGATGTGTCTTGGTGTAGATCTTTTTGGGTTTCTCTTTAATGGGGTTCTGTGTGCCTCTTGGACGTGTAGAATGTTTCCCAGCCTTAATTTAGGGAAGTTTTCGGCTATGATTTGATTGAACAAAGTTTCCATTTCCTGTCCTCTTTCCTCTTCTTCAGGTACCCCTATGATGCGAATGTTGTTTCTCTTCATGTTGTCACAGAGCTCCCTTAGAGTTTCCTCACATTTTTTGAATCTCTTTTCCTTTTTTTTCTCTGCTTCTGTAACTATGTTTATTGTGTCCTCTAACTCACTGATTCGATCCTCAGCGTCATCTATCCTGCTTTTAATTCCTTCCATTGTGGTCTTCAGTTCTGATCCTGTATTTGTCATTTCTGTCTGGTTCTTTTTTATTATTTCAATTTCATTTTTTATACTTGTTATCTCTTTATTTAGGTGCTCATAGTGACTATCCATTGTTGCTCTAATTTCTTTGAACATCCTAACTATCATTATTCTAAAGTCTGCTTCTGGTAGTTTGGTTATATCTGGTTCATTCAGGACCTTCTCTGGGGATTTCTCTTGGTTGATTTGGTTTGCATTCCTCTGCCTGCCCATTTTATCTGAGTGTAAGCAAGTTGTGGCCACTGGAGTCCAGTATGTGTTGCCTTTGTGTTCTCTAGGTGTGGTCTGTCTGCAGGCTTGCCACCCCCTCTGTCGCTGCCTAGGGCGGTTTGGTGTGGGCGTTGCCAGCGCCGGCTCACTGCAGCTATTGCTGTGGTTTCTGCCTCTCCTTTGCGGGAGGGGCTGTCACTCAAGCCACTAGTGTTAGCGCGCAGGGCAGAGGTGAGCACCTTTGCTCAGCTGCGGACCCGGACTTTTTCTGGAAGGCTTACGCCCAGCCCCCTCAGTCTGAGCCTGCTCGCCACCGTTTTGTGGGTTGGGCGGGGCTTTTGACGTGCTCTCAGCTGTGAGCCTTTGCCCGTCCAGAATTTAGCCCCGCCCTCGAGGCCAGGGCCCTCCTGCTCAGGGACTGAAACCGAAATCCGGGGATTATTGGGCCTGGCGTGTTTGCTGGCGTGCGCACAGCGGCTAGCTTCCGGTCGTTCCGGCTCCTACCCCGCCCCCACGCTCGGAGAAAGCTCGCGCACGTAGGGCGGTACTCCGCGGTTTCTCCGGCCGGGCAGGGAGAGCAGCGTGATCTCCGCAGGGAACTTCCCCTGGTCTCAGTGTCTCCCTCGCCCCCAACTTAGGAGCCCGCTCGCGCCCACAGATGGCACGCCGGGGTTTCTCCTTCTGGGCGGGGTTGGCAGCGTGAGCCTCGGGCCCCTCGCCTGTCCCTGGTCTTGGCCCGGTGCCCGCGGTCAGGGCCGGCTAGCGCAGGGTCGCATGGCTGATCTCTGCCCGTATTTTTCCCCACAAGTGGGGTCACAGGCGGCCCGCAGCTGCCGGACAGCTTTAGCGTGTCACCTCTGCCCCTGCTAGGCTAGCCCGAGCTCTCACTGTTCCGCCTACACCGACAGGACTGCGTTTCGGCGTCCTGTCCCGACCATAGGCTTCAGCAACCTCAGGGGGCTAGAAGTGCCCTAAGTCTCCACACTGTAGGCTTGGGAGCTCCCTCCCTCTAGGCAGGTCTGCTCTAATTGCCGCGGGAGAGCTTGTTTGGCTAGTGTCCTGTCTCCCTTTGCTGGTATTGCTAGCTCCAGGGGAAATATTCGTTTTCGATTAGGGAAGTGACTTAGCCCATGGGTCGGGGTGGCTGTCCCTCAGAGTGTCCTCGTGCCTTCAGTCCACTCTTTGTTCCCGCTGTTCTGTTCCTCTCCTCTGTCCCAGTTCCCCGGAGCCCCGGGTGCGTGGTTGTGAGAGAGGCTTTCTGAGCTGTCCCTTTAAAAAGATTTTTGGGTCTGAGAAGACTCTCTCTTTTTCCCAAATAGTATCCTCATTTACTTCACAGCTCGATACTGTCCAATCGGCTCTTCTA
Organism: Rhynchonycteris naso; assembly: GCA_037038555.1. Classification (NCBI taxonomy): domain Eukaryota; kingdom Metazoa; phylum Chordata; class Mammalia; order Chiroptera; family Emballonuridae; genus Rhynchonycteris; species Rhynchonycteris naso. The sequence continues at coordinate 26,746,004 of CM072998.1, forward strand.
GGGTCTGGGACTGCAGTCTGGGGCTTGGTTCCTGGGACCCAGGTCCCTCCCTCTCCTCCAAACTCTCCTCCCACCACGCGGATCTCTCCGGGCTGCCGTTTGCTCCGGGGAGCTGGGCAGCCCTCTTCGCGTTTTCGCTATTCCTACCAGTCTCAATGTGGCTTCTGCAGTGTTCCTTGGTTGAAGAGTCCACTTAGTTTTGCTCCAAGTTGGTTTATCCAGATGATGGTTCTTAAAATTGAGTTATAATCCACTTTGGTTCTGGGAGTTGGAAGTTGGTACGTCTGCCTACTCCATCGCCATCTTCTCCCGACAAGTACTTTTTTTAATGGACTTCTTGTAGGTCAAGTGGGAAGCAGCAGAGTGAAGTGAGAGAAGACCCAGGTTCAAGACCAGTTCTGCCGCTGAAGCCCTGCAATTGGCCAAGCTTCTTGAGGTCAGAATGTCAGCTTTCTCAGAGAGGCTGAGAAGCTGCCTGATAGAATTTAGAAAAGCATAAGCTTTAGGGTCAGACAGGCCTTGGTCCAAATGTCTTAGTAGATATGTGACCTTGACCCCATTGCTTAGCTTCTCAAAGTGAAGCTCTCTATCAGTGTAAAAAAGAGCTGAAAGTGACTGCTTGTTAAAGGTGCTGTGATGGGAAATGAAGTAGCATGTGCAAGTGCCTATCACATGCCCTGGGCAGAGTATGTCCTGCCCCCTCCTTGGCATAGCCTTACTGTAAGACAGAGGACTGGTGACAACTGGAAGACAATTGATGGGTTTCATTGTTCTGGTGCCACCACAATCATCAGCCAGCTGACTCACTCACCAAGCGGCAAAGCTCCACTCTTCTCACTTCTCCTTTCTCCCTCCTCTGGGGAAGAAGGATGACTACCATACAAGGAAAACAACTCAGAGCCCCGTGACCCCTGGGAAGCCAGAGAGCACAATGAGAAAGAAGCCTGCTCTATGGTACTCTCTCCAGGGCTGGACTTGGCCAATAACAGCAGCATCCCATCCACCACCTTGTGGATTCATAGCTCAGCCCTCCTCAGCCTACAATCGTGGAGGCAGGCTCAGGGTCTCTAAAAGCATTGTTCTCATGAATGCTCTATCAGGGCCCATCAGCTTGATGCTGGATGGGGCTAGACAAGAGTCCAGGGTAGGGAAGAGACTTCAGACAGGGAACATTGGAAGGTCACTTGAATGGAGAAGGGTTTGACTTGTACTACAATGGACCCAAAAGCATCAGCCAGAAAAGTATCCAAACAGCAGGAAGCCAGTGTCTGGTCAGAAGCAGGACTTCAGAAGTGTTTGACAATTGAATAAATACATGCCCAGCCCACAAACCACATCTAGGATTTGCCCCAGTTGGATCACTCACTCCCTCTTCTAGTTCACTGTAGTTCTTTGTACTTCTACTGCGACATCAAAACCACCTGAGTTGTTCATTCATGCCAAAATCACATGCACAGTCATTCATTCTGATTCTGATTCTTCTGTCAACTGTAAGTACCTTAAGGGCAGAGACTGTCTAATTCCTGAGATTTGGAACTCACAGAGAAATTGCTCAGTAACTGCTAATTTACTTAAAAATAATACATGTCCCTGGCTCACTGGATAGAGCATCAACCTGGCATATGGACATCCTAGGTTCGATTCCCTGTCAGGGCACACAGAAGAAGCAACCATCTGCTTCTCCCCTACTCTATCTCCCCTTTCTCTCCTTCTTCCCCTCCCACAGCCAGTGTCTTGATTGGTTTGAGTGTGGCCCCAGGCACTGAGGATAGCTCAGTTGGTTGGAGTGGGTCAGCCTCAGGTGCTAAAAATAGCTCGGTACTTGAGCATTGGCCCCAGATGGGGTTGCCAGGTAGATTCTTGTTGGGGTGCCTGTGGGATTCTGCCTCACTGTCTCAAATAAATAAATAAATATAATACATACTTGAAGCACTGAAATCAGATGCTTCAGGGATTCCAATTTCATTTCTGTATTTATTATGTAATAATCAGGTACAGGCTGTCCAGACCTGCTATGATTTGACTTACAATTTTTTGACTTGACAATGTTGTGAAAGTGACAGGCATAATAAGTTACATGAGATATTCAACATTATATTATAAAATAAGCTTTGAGCTAGATTATTTTGCCCTACTATAGACTCATGTAAGTGTTCTCAGCACAGTTAAGGTAGGCTAGGCTAAGTGATGAGGCTCAGTAAGTTAGGTGTATTATATTAATGTTTGGACATAAATTATTTTCAGCTTGTGATGGGTTTGTTGGGACATAACCCCTTCACAAGTCAAGGAGCATCTGTACTTGATCTTGAGAATATGTCACCCAAAGGTCTCTGTAGAAGTTTCACTTCAGAAGTGTTGTTATACAAAGGTAGGTGGAGACAGGAGCTGACACCATTGTCCAGCCTCCTTGTCATATGTAGGGAAACATTTGAAGAGAAACCTCAGTCTAATTTTTACTTTTTTTTATCTTTCCAACCATAGCAAGCAAGCCAAGAATGCAACACGTGGAAGCTTGTTAATAGTAAAGAGTAGGGTCAGAGAAGCTCTGGGTTAAGGAGCAACTTTAAAATCCACATGTGGTTTTCCTCCATGTTGTCACCACCTACCCCTCTGGTGCAAAAAGAAAAAGCACAGGTATAAGATCCCTACCATCTTCTCCAGAGCAACACTGAGTTCCACGACATCTCCAAGCAGAGGCTCACCCTGGACAATCACTTTCCAGTGTGGGAATAGCCCACAAGGTGACCAGAGGAGAAACAGAAAAGTCCCTTCTTATCTAATGTCAGAGGCACACATGTGACAGTGGGACAGCAACCACACATCCCTAAACCACCTTTCTCCAGGTAAAACTCCATACAGGACACTGGGAAGAAATGGCTGAAGGTAACCCCTCAGAAAGAAAAAGAAATTTAAGTATTGTTCTAAAACATCACAGAATGAAACATCCCATGTACAGTCCTCCTCCACCTCTGTCCCATCCACCACACCTTTCCACAGGGACACTCTGATCAGTATCTGCTCCAAGAAGCAGAGAGCAAGTACAGGAGCAAGAAGCGAACAAACACTCAGTAAACAGTATTATTAACCCATAGGCTGGCCATAAATCAGGGCAGGAAGGTGACCTCAGCGGGCTGCAGTAATCCTGCATGTCAGGATGAATTTATGAGGCCAATTTTATTGGCCTGCATGACCCAGGCTCCTTGGAGACGTCTCCGTAACAAATCCAATCCACTTCATTTATGAGCTGTGTACAGTGTCAGCCACGGGGCTGAGCCAGAGCACCCTGACCACCTCTCCAAGAGGGCACCCAGGAGCTAGGCCCCCAGGGAAGAAACGTTCCCAATCCACCCTGACTGTCACTCCCTGTGAGCCAGTCAAACCTGCTCTAGGCGCTGTCACCTTCAGACTGTTCATCTTGGGTTCTCACTCGGGCTCTGCCCTAAGAGCCAGCACCGCTCTCAGCAAGGCCCTCCCCGTCTCCGGGCCTGTTTCCTCATTGCAGGGCAATGTTGGACTACCAGCTGCTCAGTGCCAGCCCTGGAGGCTCTTGGGGGAGGACAAGTCCTGCTCATTGCAAGGCTTGGTAACTCTGGTCCCAACTACTATACGCCAGTACTTTCCCCACCCAGTCATTAGATCAACCAAAAGTGTCCCCACACATTTCCAAAGGCTGTCACATGACAATTACTGGTAGATAACGTCTAAAGTCCCTGCCAAGGGAACAGGCATCTAAGGTCGGTCTGTGAAGGGGCCATTTCTCCCTCCACTTCCCCACACTGGAAGCAGAAAAGCTGATACTCCTGCGAATGGCAGCTAGAGGGACCTCGGGCCCATCCAGGCACCATCCCAGGGAGAGGAAGCTGCAGGAGTCCGGGAGTCCTTTGAGCAGAGGGCCTGGTGTGTACCTGGCCTTCACCTGCTCTCTGTGGGCTCCGAGAACTGGGCGGAAGGTGTTTAAGTCTATTTGACTGTCCCTGTCATCATAAGGTTTACGGATGGTTAATTTATTCTTTATAGCACAGTCATTGATGGCTGTTAAATCACAAATGAGAGCCAATAAAGGGTGAATTGCAGCTGAAATTACACTGTTTATATGACAGCAGAGTGCCGGCTAAAAGATTCATATGCTGCTGATGAAGTATGTTATAAATTTTAATTACCATAGTTTGTACAAATGACATGTTTGAAATGCTATTGAGTAATGTGACCCTGATAATGAAACTATAAAATAAATCATTAACTTTCTGAATGAGCTTTTTTATTTCAGTGCTGCACAGAGTAAACTTTTCAGTTTATTCCAGATCAGTCTTTTCATGCCCCCCCCCCACTCCGCCCCTGGCCTAACTGGCTCCTCTCTCCATAGGCTGGAAACAAGGAAGCTACAAGTGACTGGAGACCTTGGTGAATGCCCAGACGAGCCACCTGGCAAGACTGAGCCCGGAAGACATGGCCCCGGGTGGGGGCAAGAGCAGAAGCATCAGACCCGGGCAGGGGTTCTAGATGTGCACCTTAGATAAACCCCATAAAGTTTCCCACCTGCAGGAAGAAGGGACACTTTTTGAACCTGTAGATCCTCTAGAGACCCCACCATAGTCTGCTGGGCACTGAGGTTGACACCCCAGCTGAGCACTGGCAGCAAAGCCCAGGTGGGTTCCACTCCGACGGGGATTGGGCTGCCCCGTAGGTGAGAGACTCATCAGGAAACTGGGCCAACTGTCCTGGTCCACAACCCAAGGAAGAGTCTAGAAAGGCAGGCAGCAATTTGGTGAGGTTTCCGTTGTTAAACACATCTTGCAGAAAAGAACCTGAAGCTCCAGGAAAAACCTAGAAGGAGCCCTATCAAGGGTCATGTAGGGCAACCCTCTGCTCCAGGGGTCACCAGCCCAAGGTCTCTCCAGCAGAAATGACCCACTTTGTCCCACGGGACAGGAAACGCTTTGGTAAGTTTGACAAAACCCTAACTTCATAGGATGTTAGCACATCAAGAGACCTTAGCCATCCTGTAGGACTAACACTCTCAACATGGGAGAAGAGAGAGGAATGCAGAAAAGAAAACCCGAGGGAGTTCTGACTCCCAGCCATAAAGTTTGGGAAAGCCCCCAGGTGTTTCCTAGAGAACCTTCTAGGGCAGTGATGGGCAATCTTTTGAGCTTGGTATGTCAAAATTCACCAAAAAAAATGAGCATAACTCGGGTGGTGTGTCACTTTGAGAAAAAAAACCATAATTTTGCATATTTATAGTTTAAATAACAAAAATGTTTTGGCCTACAGACCTCTGGCACAGAGTGTCTACATTATAGCAAATGTTTTATCCTCGGCTACTGCACCTGGCCGTGCAGGAGCCGAGGATGAAATGTCCTTCTCAGCATGTGGCCCGATACTTCTCTGGTATGCAGCTGCATGCGGCCGCGTGTCATCAAAAATGGCTACGCATGTCACTGTTGACACGCATGTCATAGGTTCGCCATCACAGTTCTAGGGCATATCCAGCTGAGCCCTCTGAGTTTGCACATGATGGAATGGAGGCCTGGTGGGCAGGACAGACCTGAGGTTCCAGCTCATGGAACCAGGAAGAGGAGGAACATGGGGTTCTGTCACTTATCTGGCCAGGCCACCCCAAGCCCAGCTTTGGACAGGCAGCCTCATGTCACCTACAGCATAAATGCAGCCGGCACGGTCTTGTTCTGGAGAGAGGCCACCAGGATACGCCTCTTCCCTCTGTAGCCACGCTGCCTGGTGGGGGGTGGGCTGGTGTGAAGCATCATTTTCTCCTCCTCCAGCTCCCAGAACAAACCTACATTCTGGGGCGTGCCAGACGAGAAGAAGGTCACATTTAAAAGGACAGCCTCTCGAAGTTTCCTCCCATGGGTCTGTAGAGGAGACCTGGGCATGACAATGTGGCTTCCGGCCCTTCTAAGGCCTCGCTTCAATCACTGGTGACAGAAGAAAAAAGACGGGGACCATGTGTCCCACTCTACAGAGGAACACATCTGGCAGTGGCTTTCTCTTAGATCCTAGAGCTCATGGGTGGTGGGTGGGAGCCCAGAGAAAATCCAAACACCTTGATGGACAATCTGAGAAATCTAAAAGCTAATAGGATTTCGAGGCTATTAATGATTATTGTTAATTTTTAAGGTGGGATAGCATTATTACTATTTTTTAAAAGAATTCTTCACATTTAGAAATGCATACTGAAATGGTAACAGGTGAGGTGGCATGCTATCTGTAGTTTACTCCGAAATAATCCAGGATGGGAAGGGAAGGAGGGCTGGTTGGATGAAATAAGATAGGCCACAAATTGATTTAAAAGCTGCAAAAAGCTGGTGATAGGCACATGTGGGTTCATTATGCTAGTCTTCTGTATCTGTTTTTAATTTTTCATAATAAAGAAAATAAAAATAAAATACCCAAAAGCCCCTGCTTTCCATAGTCTACTGCAATGTTCTAAAAACATTGTCAAACTAGAAAGATTGACCTCCCGTCTCCCAGGACATGGTGCCAGTGATGTAGGAGGGTATGAACTTTAACCCTTCCCTTTATTGGAGGAAGGCCCAGTAATGAGAAGCCTGGCATCAGGATGGCAACAGGATGTGCCCAGCCCACTGCATTGGAGAGAGAAGCACCTGATCTGGAAGCTCCTGGCACATACACAGCCAGAAGCAGAAGATTTGCCTGGGTAGGACTCAGACCTGCTGTGTCAACTTGAACACATCCTTCATTTTTCAGAGCGTTGACTTCCTCGATTTTAATACCAATATGGTAGCCCCAAGCAACTACTTCAAAGGGTGTGAGGATCAAATGAAATAATGAAGAGAGACTTCTAGAGAGATGCTAGAGAGGAAGGAAAAAAGCACAGCCTCTGGACTCCTTGTGTTCTTCAAGTCCCAGCTCCACGTTGGATTAGCTCTGTGGTTCAGATGACTTTGAGTCTCTTCTGCCTTGAGGTCCTCGATAATAGAAGCAGGGTTGTTGCAGGAACTCAATGAGCTAATTTTGGCAAATGACTAAGAACAATATGATGCATTATGTAAGTTTATTATTATTGTTATTATTATTACTCTTAATGATATACTAATACAAGATGTCCATATTATGAAAAGAACCACAGAGTATTATGCCAAAAAAGACCTTGAGAAATCATTAAGTCCAATATCCATATTTCAGAGGCTCATAAAAGTGACATAATTTTATCTGGAGTCACATCACAAGTTAGTGATAGAACTGAGCCAGGAAGAGACTCCATCCCACCAAGCAGGTGGCCACACCCTCTTCCTTATTACTACCCACCCATGAGGAAGCTCATGCTGAATCATGTCCTCAGTCTAGTGTCATGTTGTACAGACACATCCAGGCATTCCCACTCCCAATTCCTCACTAGGTCCACAATGAGGAAAGACCATGGGGTTCAGAAGAGAATCCTCTGTTCCTTCTCCCACCTCTGCTCCCCAGAGAACAGAGCCTGGGCAATCAAGAGCCCTTGGCAAATCTACGGACTTTCCTTGTGCGTTCCTGAAGAGTGCGTGGCACTGGGGAGGCCTCCCCTCTGATTCATCAGCCACCACAAAAACATTTTCAAGGCGATGGCGCAAGCTGCCCTACTTACCATTAAGAAAAAGGACCACATTATTGCTGTTATAAACCATTGATTAAGGTTTATAATAGCAATAATCCCCTCGAAATTCATTGTTACTGCAGTTAATGACCAGTTTATTAGAGCGTTAACCATCCTTGGCAATGGGCTGAGTCGTTTAATGCGGGTAACGACCAATTTCTCAAGGATTATTGCTTAAATAACAATTCTTTGTGAGATGTATGCGCCACCACAAGTGCAGATCCAGCTGGAAGCTTCTCCTCAGAAATGTGTTAATTATTTCCTTCGAGTTGCATCACCAGCGCCATACCTAACAAACCCTAAACAAGGTAATGTTTCAGAGACACCAAAGAACCAGAAAGTTGGACAAGGGCCTGGAGATGTGTCCTTCTCTAAGGGAGCTGGAATGAGAGCCACCACTGGAAGTCTCTGACTTTCCAACAAAAGCACTATGGAGAAATGATATCTGGCTTTCAAACTACTCTTTCCTCTTCACTTGGCTTCATTTCCAGAATTTTCTACCTGCCCAAATTCCCCACCCACACCTGAGGGAAAGCTAAGGGGTTAAGAAAAGGGCTGAAGAATGGGAAGCATGACAAATCCAGGTTTTATATACGTTTGATGTACTCTGAAGCAAATATCTGCCTACACCTGACCACCCAGGTCCTAAGAGACCTGGGAGAAGAAGTGTGAAAGCAATGAACAATACCCAACAGTTTCACAATGTGAAGTGCTGGTCTTCTGTTGCCACTGGGCAGCTTTGGAGGTTGTTCTAGGCAGAAAAAAAGTGGGGGTCAGTTTATGTGCTGTATAGTTTATTATAGGTTCTGAAAAGTCATAGAGTCATTATTATAATAAAGAATCAGGGATCTTATATTAACTAAGCTATCTTCCTTATTTATAGGTAAAAACTAAGGGACAAGAGAGGGCAAGAGGCTTGCCAAAGTCACATAGCCACTTAGAGAAGATTTGGCATTCGATCTCAGTCTTTCTTAAACACACCCTAACAGAGAACTTTGTCTCAAGAAACACTCAAAGGTTTGTGGTCCTATCAGGGAGAGAGCAGCAGCAAGCCGTCCCTGAGTCCATAAGGACTTAACCAGGAGTCTCAGAAGAAGTCTACATCTGATTCTCCTAGTCCTCTTACTCCTCAACTTTCTTTTTGTGCTAAACTCAATCCAAGCATTTCAACACATTAACGATCTTTCATCACTTTATATCAGCACTGGTATTTCAATAACTTTTATTTTGCTGACATGATCTGAAAACTACTAATATGATTATGTTCTAACTGCATTATATTAACTAAAATAAATACTAATAGTGTGTGAACCTAACATAATAAAATAGCAAATTACTATTGTGGTGCTGCTGTAGGCTTGAGAGAAATTCGCTGATTCACTCAACAAACACATATTAAGGTCCTGTTACAGATCAGGCAAAAAAGCAACCTCCTTTTTTCTCAGAATCACCCAAATTTAATTTGATACAACAGAAAATGGGATTTTACAGCCTCCTTGAATCTATGAAACTTTGGACCTCCATGTTTTGACTTAATAGCAAGAATCATCACATGGAAATAACAGCAAAGGGAACTATGCACATCTCTCCCAGCTCAGTAAAGGAAGTTCCAGTAAGTTATCAGTCCTCTCGTCCTTCAGGCATGTAGACCACATTCATGGTTGGGACCAGATGAGTCCACAAACTCTATAACAGCTCCTTCCTCTCAGACATGCAGAATGTGCTGGAGACAATGGGTGGGACCTTCTTCTCTTTCCCACCCTCTCTCTGAGACTCTGCCAAAGCTCTAACAGCACAGTGATCACATTGAACCCCAGTTTCCCCAAGTTGTCATGCTGATGAGTACAAATGTCAACACTTTTAGGCCATCAAATTGAATTCATGATTGTGTGGATTAAATAAATACTCTCATTCAATCACAATAGTTCAGTTCCCTCTACTCATATTCTCAACTATATTGCTTCCCATATGCTTATAGGATATGATGAAATTTTTATTTATAGCCATGCAAGATAATACTATCAAATATAGATCGTATTGAACCTGCATATAGGTTTGTTGTATCAAGCAAATAAGTTAAAATACGTAAAGTGCTAAAGGAGTGCCTGGCACATAGTAAATGTTCAATAAATGCTAGCAATTATTACTGTTGGCTACAATGCAATGCTTCACACTAAATGTCACAAAAATCAGTCCATAATATTCTATACATAATTGTAAAAGAAATGCAATGAGTCTAATAACTAAAAGGAACCCAATATAATTTAATCTGCTCAATAACTTTCTGAACTGTGAACAATTACCATGGGGGTATATCTACATTTGTTTATAAATGACATGCGATTTATAAGCAATTTGTATGAGGTGGATATAGAGTTCACCAGTCACTACCGCCCTCGGCTTCAATAGTAGCAGAATATCAAGAATTAGTTAAGTCCACAAACAAAAATCATTTTTCTCTACCACAACTGTGAAAATCTACCATGGCATTCCCCTGATTCTTTTCCTCTGTTCTGAACTCAGTTTCTTTAAACAGGGACTGAGCATTTTTAAGATGACAGGAACTGTGCTAAGCGTTGGAGATGCAAAGAAGAATGATAGCTTTTCTGCCCTGAGACAGCTGGCAGATCACAGAAGACGGACACATCAAGAGCTACATGTAATACAATGTGATAAGTGCTTCACCCTCTAGATTGTCAATGAAGGATGCAAGGGAAGAGGCAGGAGCAAAGGGACGGCTGGGCTACCAAAGAACAACAGAGGAGCAATTATTTCTGCCCGGGAGAGGGGAACTTGAACAAGGACAGGACATTAGAACTGACCTTAGAACTAGTTTACCAATCAGTGGATTAAACACTGGTTTAGGGAACATAAACACAGAGGGAGAGAGGAAGGGAAAAGAGAAAACAGTTCAGCTTTGATAGACTTATTCAAAAATTTAATTAGAAAACCAGGAAGGGGGGGGGGGTATTTCAGCATGCATAAGTTTAATGCCATATCAATTTTTTTTAACTTATCCAGATGTATAAGAACCTGGGGAGGAATTGATAAAGCCCTCACTGAATCTCCAAGGACTGAAGAAGAATTTTATCAGGTAAAAAAGGACAAAAGACAAGTCAACCAAAGGGAAGCCATAGAAATGTGTAGAATGTTAGGGTCTGAAAAAGCATGGAGATGTCACTTGGGCCAATTGCCCATTTGGGGGCCTGACTCAGACTAGCCAAAAGGATTGCAAGCTCTTGACTTAATTCCCAGGAGGCTCTATCCAATATTTAGGAAGGACTCACATCTCTTATGGAAGCCCTTTGGAGCCGAGAGGCATTCTGAAAGAAAGAAATTGGGGGAAAGCCCAGAATCTAAGCTCAGGCAACTATCTAGCTTACTACCAGAAGAGAAGGATGGGTTCTCACTGTCCATAGCTCCTCTCCTTCGCTGACTTCGGAAATCTCACAGAGAGGCTACAGGCCTCCTCTCTGCCTCCTGCTGCCCCCCCCCCTCAGAGAGCTGTCATCGCCTCGGAATGATCTTTCCTTCCTTTTACAGAGATTTATTTGGGGGGGGGATTCTTTAGAGGGGGGTTTGTTTCAAGTGAGAATTTGGCAACCCAGCTGTACTTTTCTAGTTTTGCTTTACTTTTAATTTTTTATATTACTAGGTTTTTATTATCATTATTTTTTCTTCTTTGTTTTTCTAGCTTTGTTGTGTCCCTAAGCCTTTTTGGTATGGTCTCGATCCACAGCCAACAATGACAGGGACCCACCCTTCCTTCCCAAGACCAGCAGTAGAATAGTGTGGCAAGTCACCCAGGCTGGGGAGGGGAGGGCTCCCTGCACTGGGGTGTGTTCCGTGTGATGAGTGTGACCCCAGAAGTGGCCGTTCAGGTCTTCTCAGGTGCTTGAGGTTTCGGAGATCTCTCCCCCGAGTCCTTTGGTTACAGTAGGTGGGGCTGAGAGGTCAGAATTCAATTCCCATCCAGCAGGTTTGATAGGTACACAGCATGCAGCAAGACTAAAAGCCCCAATTCCACTCCTTAATTAAAAACATTTTTCATCCCAAACCTATAAAAGGCAGATGTACCGCATTCCCCCAACCACAGATCGCTGCTCAGCATTGAGTGCGGCAGCTCAAAGCCTTCTTTCTCGCGCTTGGAAACACAGGCCACCAGAGCACAGTGCAGCCTCGCTTCTTCCTTCTTCTCCTCACCCCCTCGTTTCCTCTTTTGCTGAGAAATATTTATTTCCATCTTTGCAGGGGCCATGCGTTTTAAGCGTCTCCCAGCACCTTCACGCTGACGTGGAGTGGGAAGCCAGGCCACCTTCCCAGATAGACAGGAGACAGCTCTTCTTTTTTTATTATTCTAAAACATCTTTTCACCTGGATTTTAACAAAGAAGCCCAGGCAGCAAGGCTCGGCTTCACCAGCCGCACCGAGGCTGTGAGTTCATTCAGGTCTTGGGCACAGACATCTAGAAGCCAGCACTTTGCAAGGAGAAAGCGTGGACCACTTGTCAAGAGGTGGTCAGGAAAATGAAATGAGTATGCGTTTCTGAAGGCTTTCCTACCTTCAATGCCACCGTTCCCTCTTAATCCCCTGGCTAGAGACATTCAGTTTGCTTACCTGGTACAGAAAGTTACAAGTTCAATTCAGGGTGTACTGCCAATGTTTACTAGTCAATCAGCCAGCAGTAACTCTGGTTGAGGGAAGGGAGGGAGGAGATCCTTAGAACTATTATTTTGATCTGTTTTCTTAAAGGCAGTCTGTACTAGTCAAGGGCAGGATGTCAAGCCTTTATTCATAACTGTTTCCTCCCGGGGCAGGGCTAAGCATCTGAAATCAAAGAGACCTCGAGAAGGTAATAGAATGAGGTGAGGTTTTCCACCCACCGGACCCACTGCCATCATTTAGATGCTTTCTCACTTTTATGGTCTTTGTCATTCTGGGTTCCAACCAAGCGGTCTTATTAAATGTTAAAAAAAAAAAAAAAATCTTGCTCTTGTGAGTCATAGCAAATACAATCAATAAACCTGAAGAAGAAAGCCCAAGGCATTTACAAGACACTTTTAAGATTTAATTGTTCCACAGAATTTTAAGCAAGTAGTAGAAAGAAGCTAAATTGCATGAAACCAAATATTTTGCTCGAGGCTCCTAATTCATCTCACTTGCTGGTTCCCAGAGGCAAGTGGCTACACGGCCACCATGGAGCGCCGGGCTTTCCAGCACGACAGGGCTTGTGCTTCCTGCAAGCTAAAGAACCTCCCAGTCTCTGTGAAGTGGTGTCATTGATCAAAGTCTTCCCTGCCCTGAAAATGCCTGGTTTCAAGGACATCGTGGGCTGGGCAGGACAGAAGGATATATTTTACTAAATACAGGGCATACCTTCTTTCTTCTTTCTCTAAAAGGAAAGTCCTGGGAGTGGGGAAGCAGGTACCCAAGACTGAGTGCTGCATCCAGGTAAGAAGGCGCCAAAAACCAGTATCAGCTGCTCCAGGGAGATGCAGAGCGGAGTACTAATTGCTCCAGGGAGGTGCAGAGCAGAGTCCTGGGCCACAGGGTCAGGAAGCCTCACTGTGTTTCACTGCTTCTTACAGGCTGAGGGTACCATTAATGAGGCATACTTGCTGGCCCTGGTCTTGACCGCTTGGGCTAAAACAGTGGTTCTTAACCTTTTTTGAGGTACCGAACCCACCAGTTTCATGTGCGCATTCACCGAACCCTTCTTTAGTGATAAATAACATATGATTTTTTTTCCAAATTCAAGACATAGGTATATGTTTTTTTACTGGTGCACAAAATGAGCCGTGCATGAACATCACCTTGCTCAAAGAACAAAACCAACAAAGTGCATGAACTCACAACAAATTACGGTATTACTTTATTCTGGCCTCCACGGCAGAGGCTTCTCCGAACCCCTGAGACCGACTCATTGAACCCCTAGGGTTCGATAGAACCCAGGTTAAGAACCACTGGGCTAGAAGGAATCTCTCAAAATATGGTCCTGTGCGTCTGAACCTAAATATATTTTAGAAAATCCCTGCCATTAGGTGCTCAGAGAGAACTGCCATGAAAACAAACATACAGATTTCTGACCAATACGCCAAACATGCTGCAGTTTCATAAACTGCTTTTCCCTGGGGAAAGCCTGCCACAAACACACAGGGAAAGCAGAGGCAAGCTCCCTGCCTGCCCTATCATCGCAAAGAAACCCCTGTCTAGTCTGACTAGGAGCCAGGTCAATCCGGGAGGACAGCATTGAGGAGGCAGCTGGGGGGTGTGCTTCGTGCCCGTGGACGCTTTTGGAAATAGACTGTCTAGAGGAGGTTGAGATGAGACTGGAGAGAGAGAGCACGTGGGACACGCACTGCCTGAGAACAGCAGGCACTCGAGTTTGGTAGAATAGCACAGGTTTGGAGTTGAGCAACCTTTACCTCCTAACCTTAGAAAACGTATTGACACTCTCCAAGACTCTGTTTCTTCCTCTGTAACCAGAGATAATTAGAATTTCTACAGGATAGTTACTGTGCAGATTAATAAAAGAGTATATGTAAAGCAGAATGGGCTGTCCCAGGCACTTAGTAGGTGCTCAATAAATAATAGATATTACTTTAATAATAATAATTAATAATTACGGCTGGAAGGCACAGGGAAGGAGGCCATCTGGGCCTGGGTTTAATAACCTGGACTGCATTAAAAGAAAGTGCGGATCCGGTCGCCTGCTAAGAGACAGCTCCATGACTGATGAATCTCTCAGCCTCCACCCAGCTCTTTCCAGTGGGACTTTTGCCTATGTCCAAACTTGGTCTTGGTACCTTTCCAGAGGCTCAATTCAAGAGAACATTATAGCAATAATATAGCTCCTGTTATACACCAGCACTTAGATAAGAAGAAAAATGGTCCTGTGCATCTGAACCTAAATATATTTTAGAAAATCCCTGCCATTGGGTGCATAGAGAGCCTGCCATGAAAACAAACATACAGATTTCTGACCAATACACCAAACATGCTGCAGTTCCATAAAATTAACGTGGCTGTGAACTGCTCTGAAGTAATGCGGCCGAGTGGTCCATGAACAGAAGGGACTCCCGCCCTTAGAGTCTGAGGACTGGTCGGGCTCCATCCCCAACCACCTGTGTGTCCTTGGGCAGAACCGTGGCTTTGCCACGGAATTAGAGGAGACATTTCCAGAACCCTGATCAGGATGGCAGGCATGAGGTAAGTACTCTAAACAACGATGGCTTTGCCATTATTATTATCATCATTGCCGCTGTCCACTTCTTCAGAGGGTGAAGTATAACCAAGCTTATGCAAGTAAACCAAATTTGTAGCTCCAGAAAAAGGCAAAATAGGAGAACAACAAAAGGGAGTCCATGCCCGGGGCAGCCAGGGGCTCCTCCTGATTGTTTCCCTGAGGACTGAGATCCTGACCATGTTTGGTGTCATTGCAGAAAGCTGTGCTTTGGTTGTACTTCTGAGGGTAGCACATTTCCAGACCAATGCTAATTATTATGCTGTGAAAAGCCAGGAGGGCTGATAGGTGAGAGGGTCTGTCATTTGTAAGAACCTGGCTGAGCACCGCCCCACATACACTCCCCAATCTGATAAGCGTTACCCCAAAGGACTTTCAGTTTTCAACTAGAGATAAGCTGCCCCTCAGTCCCAGTGGCGAAGCTCCTGGGGGCACAAAGGGCTGTGGGAGCTGATGAGGTCCAGCCCCACGGGCATGGGCTCCCTGGTGCAGTCAGCCCATCTGCGTCCAGTGGGCAGCGGCTCCTACTCAGGCCCTCTACCACGTGTTGCAGGACAAACAAAGATGTGAAAGACAGAGGGCCTGTCTTGCGTGGTCCACAGCCATGCCAGAGAGGAAAGTGTGCGATCCGGGACCAGGTAGATTTTCACAATGAGGAGAGCAGAATCCCAGCAAGGCCGAATTCCACCGCTGTGCTGGTTGAAGCAACCACGCTGGGTCCTGGAAAACCTCCCTGCTCCATGCACTGCTTTGTGATAATAACTCTAATGGATTAGAGTGGGTTTTGAACTGTATTTTCAATTATCCAAAATGCCCACTTGTATCGTGCCTGCGTTTCTTACACATCTGGGGAGTGTAGCTGCTTGGCTAATTTAACATGGAGCATTAACCAGAGCGGTTAGGAAGGGGCTCCCCACAGGACCACCCATTAGGCTGCTGGCTGCAGCTGCCTTCCTCCGGACAGCCAATGTTCGGAGTAGGCCACTCCCCCTGTGCCCACCTCCCCTCCAACCTGTCCCCCAAGTGCCACCAGCAATTTTCCAGATCACTGAGGAGCTGATGGCTTGTTTGTGTCACACTACTGAGCCTTTCAGCTTCTGTTTGCATTTGGTCTTGATCTTCCAGGACAAGGAGAAAGGAAAAAGATCACCATTTTCCAAGAGCACAGCTTGGATGACCTTTCCTACATGGGGCTGTCTCTCCAGGTTTCAGGGTGAATCAGGTCCTCCTGAGGTGGGGACAGGTCTGGCAGGGGGCAGGGGTACCACTTCTTCAGGTCTTTGGGATGAGAGGGTGAGAAGCCAGGGCTCTGGTTGTTATGTCAGCTGTGGGAAGGAAAGAGGAGGCCTTGCAGGGGGAGGCCTTGCGGGCGGGGTGGGGTGGGGGAGGCCCTGCAGGCACCTGGACACGCTGACCTTACCATTTCACAGCAGCCAGCATGGGTCACCGGGGACCTGCCCCCTCTTTTCCACCTACATGTTATTCCAGCCATAAATCCAAGTGACAAGCTTGAACTTTCCTCAATTGACATGTTTACAAGGGAAGTCCACATTTGACAGGAAAATTAAGCCTATCAATCACTTAACGAGCTCGTTAATGAATGGTTCTCTGATCTCCTCTGGTAGCTCGGTTTATTGATTAGGGAGGGGGCGGCCGGGCCCCAACCCTTTTCCCCCACCGCTTTCACCCAGCTGCCCACCAACCCCATCCTCTGCCAGATGTTGCTGCCCTCTGACCTGCCTCCACCTCCCAACCCTTCATCCCCCTGAAGCTCGGCAGAGGGTTCTGGTTCAGGGTTTATCGGGAGGTCAGACCCCCTCCTGGCTCTGTTCTCTGACAGAACAAAGGGAACAGATGCAGGCTTGGCCTCCAAGCACCCACTCGGCATATGGAAGCTATCTCCTCAGTCCCACTAATTACCCAGGAGCTTGCTTGTTCAATGACTTTGGTTTTTATTGCACAGAAACCAACCTATTCCCCAACATAAAACACTTTAACGGTGTCTCCCTCCGGGGTTTCTGGGAGAGGTCCTGTCAGGTATAAAATGTGCAGAACCCCTCTGACAGCCCACAGGAGCAAGGCCTTCACAAAAGAGAGGGGTGAGGGACAGGGCCAGGAGGGGACAGAATGCCTGACGGAAGAGGCTTGCTGGTGGCAAAAAGGGATTGGGGTCCCATAGCATTTGAAGGATCGTGTAGAACTTTCTGCAACATCCAGCACCAGTGTTAAGAAAGGCAAGAGGAAGAGCTGGGATTGGTTAAAAGCACAAAGTCTCCTTCTGTTCCCAACACATGGGGAGGCAGGGCCTAAAGCCCAAGTCCGGCATCAAGCATTGGTTGAGTGATTCTTCTGTGTGAGAATAAGTGATAATTATAGAATATGAAGAGGCCGGGAACTTCGTAGATATTCAATTCGTGTGAATAATGTAGCCCTGCTTTAGATGCTATCTTCAGGATCTCATAGTTACAGCCTTTCTGAAAGGAGTAGACTCGGTTACGAATTAAGCAACTGAGTGAAGGAAGAAACAAGTCATTGGCTGGAAATGGAGGGGCATTAAATGTAACAACCCTCTGAGCTCCTGCCTCCAGGAAGTGAGATAACAGGGACTTCCTGTGGTGTCGCGTGTGACGCTTATGCCGGGACACGCAGAAGAGGTGACAGAGCCCTGTGGGATTGGAGAGGGTGTATTAGCTTCCTAGAGCTTCAGGAACAAATGGCCGCACACTGGCTGGCTCACAACAACAGAAAATAGTTCTCTCACAATTCTAGAGGCCAGAAGTCTGATATCAAGGTGTCCACACACTTCCTTGGAAGCTCACAGAAAACATTTCTCCCTGCCTCTTCCAGTTCCCAGTGGCTCCCAGCAGTGCTTAGCTTGTAACCCCCTCATTCCACCTCTGCCGCCATCCTCACGTGGCCACCTTCCCTTTGTGTCTCTGTGTCCCCTCCTTTTCTTATAAGAATACCAGTCATTGGATTTCGGGACCACTGTAATTCAGTATAGCCTTATCTTAACTAATTATACCTGGAAAGATCCTATTTCCAAATTGCCACCATCACTGCTCTTGTGTTTGGGGCCATTACTAAGTAAAATAAGGGTGACTTGAAGACAAGACTGTTGATCTAAAAGCTGATATGGGTGGAGAGGGGAGCACCCACAGCATGGAGACACTGGACAAAAGGGATGACTCACCTCCCAGGCAGGATGGAGCGGGACAGCATGAGATGTCATCACACTACTCAGAAGGGCGTGTGATTTAAAGCTTATAAATTATTTAGTTCTGAGATTTTCCTTTTCATATTTTTGGACCATGAGTATCTGAAACCATGGAAAATGAAACCAGGGATAAGGTGGGGGACTACTGTCAGGTCATATGCTGAGGTCCCAGGTGGACGCCAATTTTCAGGGGAACACTATTCAACCCAGAATAGAGACATAAATCAAGAGAACTGTCGATCACTATTCAACCAAGCATAAAGAGGGTAAAACAGCAGAGGAGGGGCAGTGGCTCCAGGAGCCAGGAGGAAGCCTTCCTGACCTCGTGGGAGCTGGAGAAACACTGAAGCCAAAACCAGAGCAGAGACCAAGCCGGAGGGAAGTGCTGAGGGAGACAGGAGAAGAATTGTACCAAGGTAAATTGCAAATACTAAAAAATATGAAGACGGCAATTTAAGTGTTTAAAATGTGCTATGGGTAATTCCAAACAAATTTTAAAGCCATTTTCAGACCATAAAATCCTCTGGTCTAAATCAGCTGCTCCCAGGCAGGCCCAGTGCTCAGGCTGCAGAACCTCCCCCAGATGGAAGCTGGCAGGTTTGGGAGTCTCCAGCTAATCTGGCAAATGAGTGATGATCCTTCCCAGTGATTGGAGAACAGCCCTTCTCGGTTTCTCTAGGCACCTGCTCCACTCACAGACTCAACTGCTGGTCCATTTGCCCCCTTTCCCCTGCAGCTCTGTCCCAGAAGGGTGGCTCGGTCATGGAAACACAAAAATGCATGCCTCACCTGGTTGGTCAAAGTCTTCTTTTTTGGGTCTGTATTTTCCAAATGCTTTCCAGCCAAAAGCAAAAACCTCTGTGGAAACTCTCTAAATATCATGTGGCTGGGGCAGCGAAATCCCTTGCACACACTGGTGTGAAGCCTCTGGATTGTGGCACATGGCAAAGCTGCTGAGCACCACTTTCAGTGGCACTCACGAGCTGTGCAGAATGGTGCAAGAAGGGGGTCTGCAGAGGGGCAGGCTCAGACCAGGGCCTGAGGATAAACTGGTCCTACTCAAGAAATTTACTGTCTAATAAGTTCCCATGTAATAAAAAGAAGTCTTGGAGGTCAAGGAAAAGAGCATGGTTTTGGCATCAGACAGATCCAGTTTTTACACATGGCCTGCCACTTACTAGCTCCTTACACTTGGGCTTCCATTTTATATCTCTGAGCCTTAGTGTCTTTGTCAGTAAAGTAAGAATTATAACAAATACTGTATGTATGGTACTAGCCATAGTAGGCCCTCAATAAACAGAATTTCCTTATTTCCCTGTGGCTACCTGTGATAGCTAATGTAAATTGTTTGTATTTTTTGGTGAGATGGGAGTTAGGCAGTTATGGGGAAGTGGGAGAATCAGTGACCACCTAAAGAATAGTTGACCAATGTGTAGATGTCCTCCCATGGTGTGACAACAGCTTTCCTGAAACTGTCACCTATAAACTGGGTTTTTGTGAGTTGAATTGTAATCAGCAAGCTTGTCCTTTCAGTGAGCCTTCTGCTGAGCTGTTTTTTAATTATAGAAGCAGACATCAATCTCTGTATCTTCTATGTTAACACTTCTTTTCATGTATCTGAGGGTGCTCATCATCAGAGGAAAGTCCAACCGTTATAATTTGTTGGACCTGCTCAGAAATTCCTCCAGGAATCCTCCTGCCCCAACCGTGAGTTCAAGAAAAGCCAGAAAGGGGAGCCATTTAAGGACACTTGTACCACCACAAAGAGAAGGACCCGCTCCCATTCATGGTCACAGCCTTGCTCCTGTCCAGCTCCCATCCACACTCCCTGAATGCTGGGATGACCTCCTCCTTGACCTCTGGCTTCCCATTGATTCCCACATCTCTCCACCCTACACCTACACTGCACCCCTGACTCCCACAGGCTGTCTCTCACCCAGCTCTGATTATGAGGTTCCGATTTCAAAAAACATTCAATAATGCCTCACTGTTTTCAGAACAAACCTGAACTCCTCAGGGAACATGAAACACTTACTGCCATTTGATCCAAGATGACCGTCCAGCTTTATCTCCCCTTGCTCCCCCAACACATACATCCACATCACCTCACCTTCACCAATTTGCTCTTGCTGTGGGCACTGCCCACCATGCCCACTGCCACGTGATTATAGCCTCCTTTCCTGTATGCTTCCTGTAGGCCCAGACAGAAGTGGTTGCAGAACCCAAGTTTGATTCATTTGTGTTTCCATCCTGGTACACAGCACAGTGCTTTCTATCTAATAGGTGCTCAATAAAAATTAGTTGGTTGTAGGGGGCGTGGAGAGTGGGGGGTGGGGAAAAGATGAATGCAGACCAAAATGGAAGAGCTAATGCCAGACCTGAGCAGAGAAGTCCTCAGGACCCCCGGCTGGCTGGGAACAGAAGTGTTGGTGAGTCCATGTACTATGGCAGAACCCTGAGAGTGAATAGGAATCTCACTTCCTTGAGATCTAAATAGCTCAGAAAGACAAAGAAAGGGACAACAGAGAGCCCAGGGGAGCTGTGAGAGCTGAAAGAAACCCTGCCCACTGGGAAGAAAGGAGCTTGGGTTCAACTAGGAGAGTCTAACTGAGAAACAGGACTTCATTTGGGTAGAGAAAGTCAGTTGATGGGCTAATGAAAGACCGGGGATTGGGTTCACCCTGGACACTAGTAGAGGAGCTTCTCAGGAAAGAGAGAACAGTCATGTAACCTCCCAGGACCCAGGTTCCCTCCGTGCACTGCCACAGGTGGAAATCCCTGAGTGGCATGTTCCCTCCTTCCCTTTACCCCTCCCTCTCTTTTCTCAGATCTCTGTCTGTCTCTAGACAGCGGAGCTACTGGCTGGTCCTTTTGCTGAAAGTCCATAATAGATGTGCTAGCCTGGGTGTGTCTCGCTCCACATAAAGTACTGGGTGTGTACTTTACACTCAGCTGCAATCAAAAACACCCACTGAAGAACCAAGACTTCTCCCAAGGGCTCCTGGATTCCGTGACTCTGGCCCTGTTCTTGGGGAGACCATCCTTTGCTTGTTCTTTTCTCTTCCTCTCGAGCCCCTCTGCTTTCTCCCCACCCCTTTCCCCCTTTCACCAAACAGATGTAACTATTTATTCCTTATGTCCTAGTTTTCCTGTAATTTCATAAAGTGCAAATTTGCTGTCCTGCTCCCAAATGCCGAGTCGGTGGTTTGTCATAACAGTCATCAGTAACTGTCGCTTTCTGCCGCGGGCTTAATTAACCCACTCTCTCATTAGCATGTCCGTGCACTTGTAAGGAATGAAAGCCTGATTATTTTCTACAACAGTCGCAGCCAATTACTGCATCCAAATGGAACCACATTAATCAAATCTTTAGTACGGTGGCAAATTCAGAGATATCAGATTGCAAAAGACTGCAAAACTAATATGTCACTGTCAGCGGGGCTGCGCAGGCATTTAGCGAATTGCATTAAATAGATGGCTTCGCTGAAGCCGCATGAATTTAATATGTGATGGGATCTGGAAGCTATTAGTGTGACATGGCAAAGTAGTGGGAGCTTTGGCAGCTCTGGACTTTATCCACGAACTCAGGAAACTAATATGAAAACTTCTGTGTGTGTATGTGTGTGTGCATGCAGGTCGAGCTTCAATACACGCATGCGCTTCCTGGGTACGTTCAACAACTAAGAAGTCTTGTGGGTGGTAGACTAACAAGCGTTGTTTTATTTGCATGCACTCACTAGGAAACAGAAGAGATGGAGAAGTGGGCTAAGACTGAAGGAGGTGCCCTCACCAGAGGAGGACAGATCGCAGGCTGCTGCTGAGTCCGGGGGCCAGAACACAGGCCGGAAGCCAGAAATTCCGATTCTGTCTTCCATGGTGCTAGTTACAGGACCTTCTCACTCTAAGCAAGTCATAGCCCAGGCCTCAGTTTGTCCCTCTCTGAAGTTAAAGAAATGTCATTACAGTATGGAGTTGTAATACAGAAGGCAGTATTGCTCTCAGGAAGCAGGAACTTTCTGAAGTGCAACCAGCAAGGGTCCATTTGTCCCTCAATCCCCATCAACTTAGTCCCTCCCCAGACATGAGGGCCAATGACCCAACTGAGGTGGTCACTCACCAACATAATTACAGACTGCTCTGGAACCCTTTTATGCTATGCTATCTTACTGCAGAGACCAGGACATACCAAGAGATAGAGCCTACCTCCTCCTCAATAAAGCTAGCAGTAGCGGACTAAGGTCAGTCATTAAGGAGGTCTTACCCTAACCGCACACAGTATAACCACGGGGTCTCTTGGTAAAGTCACTGAACTTACAGGCATGACTAAGGACAGCTACTCTCCTATAAGAAACAAATTAGCTTATTTAGCAAGTAACCCTGATAACAGGAAAGGTTGCATCCACCTGAAAGTGTTGAGTCCTTCTCAAGAACGGAGAAAGCTATGCTACTAAATCTCAAGTCTCTAAAGTACTTGTGTACCTTCGGGTGTCAGAGATCCCACTTCCCAGGTGAGATGATAAAAGCAAACTTCACACTAGATTAAGTATCGGCATAACTTCATCACGTATCTGTTCATCTTATGAGTATTACAAATACTCACAATATGGTGTAAGAGGAAGAGAAGGTTTGGAGAGGCTGGTAGTATTGTTGCTTTTAATGGGAGGTAGATGGAATTGGGAAGTATGGAATGAAACTGGTGTGTGTGTGTGTATCTGTAGAGAAAACTGACGAGGAGCAAAACCAAAGAACTGAGTAGCACCCTGGAGGGGAGGATTCAAGGGTAGCAAAGAATCGCTTCTTAGACGCCACCCACTGTTGCTGTATACTGTATTTTCCCATGTATAAGGTGCAACCTTTTTCAAAAAATTTGGGATCTAAAATCTAGGTGCACCTTATATAGTGGTTGTTGTAGATTTTTTTACTTGAATTTCCTGCTTTTTCGCTCATTTTTGTGCTCATTGTTGTTGATTTTTTTACTTGCCTGGAGACAATTTGACACCAGCAGGAAGAGTGAAGAAACCAACTAAAGGAGAAGTTTGTACCCGGGTGAAAAGATCCTGGGATAATATCAAGATTGAGATCATTGTCAAGTCATTTAAGAAGTGCGGCATTTTAAATGCCGTAGATGGAACTGAGGATCGGCAATATATGAGACAGAGATTTGTCATCAGACACAGATAAGGACAAGCTAATGGATAGGAGTTTTAACAATGATGAGGAGTTGTATGAATTTTATGACGAATAAAATTTGAGTTCAATAACTTTATGTAATACATCTTTTTCAAATTTCAGGCCCCCAAATTAAGGTGCGTCTTATACATGGAAGTGTCTTATACGTGAGGAAGTATGGTATTTACTAATAACGTGTATATCGTTAATACTATGTCTAGGTCAGAGAACTGAAATATGACTAGGCCTAAAATGTAAGTAGGTCTTAACACCTTTGCATCCCGAGTTCACCAGCTCCTGGAGGTGTGGGGAAGGCCATGATTTCCTTGGAAGGCCTTCCAGTTGTCATGTTGGCCAAGGCTAAGTAGTGGTGAAGAAGGGCACAGCCCACATTTGCTACAGCTTGCCCAGAGGAAGGCTCTGGGCCTCTGGAAACCATAAGAGGCACTTTGGAAAGGAGATACCGAGGCTGCTGACTGAACACGAAACTCCTTCCTGATCCCCTTCCACTGGGAAAGTCCTGCCTCTGGAGCCCAGTGAGGCAGG
Organism: Rhynchonycteris naso; assembly: GCA_037038555.1. NCBI lineage: Eukaryota > Metazoa > Chordata > Mammalia > Chiroptera > Emballonuridae > Rhynchonycteris > Rhynchonycteris naso. Next base: position 26,769,791 of record CM072998.1, read on the forward strand.
ATTCATGTGGAGGGAGGAGGAAGATGCAGGGAGCCCAGGGCCACCCGCCTGCTGCATAGGCAGCCAGGGAGAGAGTGACAGTAGAGACAGATGGGCCCCAGCAGCTAGGGCCTGCTCTTACACAAACTGCCTTCATCAGCAACTTGCTGCTACCATCAGTTAATCTTCTCGCAAAGGTACATTTGTACATTTCCTTTCCCAGTAACCTAATCTACCATCTCCTTTATGCATACATGCTCTGAGGTATTTTAGGGGATAGCACTGGGGGTGGTGTACTCACCAGGAACCAATCTACCCAGCTATGAACTACAACTGAATTTTAATACAGGAAGATTCATTGCATTTGAGCGAGCAAAAGAACATCAGCCAATTCTTCCTCCCCATCCCCCTCCAGAAAAAAAAAGGACCAGCAATACAAGAAATTGCATAGACTGAAAATCACATATAGATGGATATGTAGAGAGAGCTTATTACTATAAGTAATGTGTAATTAATTAAGATGTGCAGTTTTTCTATAACTATAATTTCTAAGATAATTTACCAAATTCATTTTAGTAGTAGCAGAAATAGATTCTGAGGGTTTGCAAGGTGAAAGATATTTTTAATTATGCTTTATCCCCAACACACAACACACTTTATACAATACACACACACAATCTCTTATTAAGTGGATTTGGAAAGGGCCTGATCCTCCTAAGTCACATTTAAAACAAGAAAGCTATTTGGTGATAATATTGTCTAATAATGAAAACCTCTTTCTGTTCCCAGCCTAAGAAGACAGATTTTTGAGCGCGACTGAGACGGGCATATTGGCAAAAACATGAACACAACGCACATGCATACAAACACAGACCGCCACACTCCCACTCAGTCGCCCACCCATCCCCACGTGCTCTATGTGCCCAAACAGAAACAAGAAGAGACAAACATTCTGACATCACTGAAGAGCCAAGGATGTGCTTCCTACAGAGTTAACTGCTGTTGTCTGAATGTTTCCAACCTAGGAAGTGTCTGTCTAGCCACATAAAATAATTTAACGTTTCCTGGGGCAGATGAGGAGTTTCTGAAGCTTTCTCCTAACACAGTGAAAATGAGGGTGGGGAGGTACAAAGGGCTAGAAAGGGAGGGGGCAGGGCGACTCCAGCCCAGCCCACCTCTTGTGGTCCAACTTTCCCTGCATAACGTCTCTGTCCTGAGCCCCATGCCCTCAGAACCTTTTGTCCATTGGCTAATTGCCTAATGATACTGAGGAGTTAAGAAATTATGCATAAATATCCTATCTCCTCCCACACACACACATACATAAGGTCTTATTCAGACAATATTTTAATGTGAAGGAATCGTTTTAATAGCACAAATTTTAAGTCAGGCCAAGGTTCTTTAGTGGGGGATGGGGGAGATATTTTTGGTGCTTTGGGCCCTGCTCCTGCATCTTGTTCCTCTATTGGTGGTCTCTGTAGTGTAGCTCTGCTATGCCCTCCCCACCATGGGGGCTCCCACGGCCCAGCCTCTTGACTTTGGGATTCGCCATGGGATTTGCTTTGTCCGAGTCTTTCCACTTATGCTCCTGCACATGTGGCGTTGCCACATGAGGAACATGGCCAGGCTGGTCCACTGGTCCCGTGAGGAAGGTTAGAGACACATGGAGCAGAGCCATGAACACCAACGAAAGCCTGACATAGACCCACCCAGCCCCAGTCAACTCCAGCTGACCTGCAGAGTCATGAGGATAAATTCTTGTTATTTTAAGCCACTGAGTTTTGGGTGGTTGTTATACTATGTCTTTGTAGCATTGGCTAACTGACACAGGAGCCTTCTGGTAGCTCTGAAAACATACCCAAGGTGGAGTTCACTTTCCTACAAGTGAGATCAGCCTGGGCGGAGTCCTGCAGTGGGAAGAGACAAAGGCAGCATGCAGGCCCTGGCCATTCAGAGGAAGAAAGAACTTAGGGCAGGGGGAATATAACAAAAGTCAACATTCTCTTCTTTATTTTTTGCTACAACCATCTCACCTGTGACTCACAGGTAGCTGGGATCTGGGAATTTTAAGTACCCTCACCCCCACCGCCATGTGCATGGCCCCTAGACAACGTGCAAAACTGAAGCCAGGAGAGCCATCCTTCCCACGCTGTGTTAGCCACTCCCTTGGGTCTGTACCCAGAACATGAATCTTTCGTCATTTGGTCCTGTTGCACCAGACCACAGCTGCCTGTCCCTCAGCACTATCCACCTTAGGGCACAGACAGGAGTGGGGCCCAGAAGAAAGAGAAGCTCCAGTTACAAAACCAAATTCCGACCGGAGATAAATCTCCTGCCCAGCCCTCCCTTAGTGGTGAGGGGAGGGAGGTTTATGTGAAAGCACAGGTTGGATTTCCTAGACAGGTGACGAAATTCCCAGGAGAGCAGGCCCCTGCGGCACCTGTTCTCCCTATGTCTGGTGAATTATGGGTCTTCTCTTTGGGTAGAAGGCCTGTAAGTAAGAGTATAGCAAGCCAATTACCAGAGCAGCACAGCACACTCTTCGTGCCCCGGGGCACCAGCCCTGCCCTCCAAGGTGTGAGCATAGAGGCTTGTGCCTCTAAGTTGTGCCCCAAGGTCTCTTCCCTTAACATTTTGGGCCCAGCCCACCCATATCAGCAGGACTCAATCAAGTCTTTATCAGGGACGCCAGGGACCAAGAAAGCTCATCTTCTCTCTTCTTTAATTTAATAGGAAAACAGTGGCAAAAGAAGAATGAGAGGGGTTGGGGCTCAATGCTGAGACAGCAAAACCACTTCTGTGGAAACCAGACTGCTGTTCACGTGATTTCTAGAGAAAATGCCAACCATCAAGGCAAGTGAGAGAGTGAAGAAGAGGAAATGGCACTGGAGGGGGACTTAAGAGGGCTTGTTCTGCCACACACACACCCCATAGCAGTTTTTCTTTGAGCTTTATCAAGGCCTAAATCCTTTAGTGGTTAGAGGCACCTTCTTTGATTTGGCCCAAAGAGGTGCTGCAGTCCCCCCAACCCCAACACACACACACAAACCACTTAACAACTTCCAGAAATGGCATCTTTCTAATCTGGATTGGAAAAGGTAGACAAACCTAGAAAATGAGTATGAGGTCCTTAATGAGAATAAAGGGTTTGACCCAAAGGGTAATATTATGAGTCAATCTATAGATCGGCCAGTCAGCCCCTTATCTACGGGCATGAACCCACCAGACAGAATGTTTCTACAGAACAAAAACTTGGAGGTAAATGGACAGCACTCCCAAACAGCGCTGTAAATTCATCTGCAGTCTCTCTCGTGTGGGAATTGTCAACTTAACTTCAACAGAGTATGATTTGTATCTTTCCGTGTGCTCTAGGATATAAGGGCATTCAGAGGACTCAACCAAATGAAGCACCATTTTCAAAAATATATAGATGAGTATTTAAATGGTTTACAAGAGATGTATCTTGTGTTTTGATTTACACACTAGATTTCCTAACAAACAAATAATAAAATTTTATAAACCCCGTGCAAACTACGACCCATGGGTCAAACCCAGCCCACTATAAGTTTTTGTACTTTCTGTGAACTAAAAATAGTTTTTATGATTTTAGTGGTTGGAAAAAATCAAGAGAGAATAATATTTTGTGACACATGGAAATTATGTGAAGTTCACATATCAGTATTCATAAATAAGGGTTTATTGGAACACAGTCCTGCTAATTTATTTATGTATGGCCTATGGCTGCTTTTGCATTACCATGCAGAACTGAGCAGCTGTGACAAGGACCATATGCCCCGCAAAGCCTAAAATATTTGCTATGTGGTCACTTATAGAAAATGTTTGCTCACCCTTCCTATAGACACATTTTAGGAGTTGCCTGCTTAACAGAAGTCTGTGGATAACTACACCTTCTCTAAGGTGAAAAACTAGTTCAGGTTGGCTCTTTGGTTCCTTTAAAATAAGGGACCTTTGTATTTATGATTCACTTCCCACTCACAGCAACTGATGGAGTTTCCCTCCACCTTATTAGGAAAGAGGCTTGGGGGGAAAAAATAATCCATGTTCAGAATATACCATCTTGGCAGTCAAGATCGGCCTTGTGTTCCAGGCAGGGAGTGGAGAGGGGGTTCCTGGACGGTCATTCACAAGGGAAGCAGCTGCTCAGTGAAATGCGTGATCAATGCCTGCCTCTTTGAATGGCAGGAAGAGGGGCAGCTGAGGTTCTTTCTTGGAAATTGGGCATGATAGAGTGGAAAGAACATCAGCGTTGACATCGGGCACGTCTAAGTTTAAATGCTACCTCTGTCAGTTACTGGCTGTTTGACAGTAGCTTAATCTTTCTGAGCATCAGTGTCTTCCTCTGCAAAATGAAGGTTATGCCTGTTTCATGGAAGTCCTGTGCTGTGATATCAAGAGATGATGTACAGAAAGGGAGCACCTAGCTTGTAAATATGTCATGGTGGTTTCTCTCTCTTGGCTAGATAATGGTGCTCTGCCACTTGTTAGTCATGTGACCTTGAGCAAGTGCCCCCCAGCTGTCTGCACTTTAGTGTTTTCCTTGATAAAACGAACATGGTAATAGATCCACTCCCTTGATTTGTTGTGAGGATTCAGCAAAGCACTTAGAAGAGTGGTGGACTCAAAGAGAGTGTTCAATAAATGTCAATTGTGACTGTGACCTAGAGATACCTGGATGATACAAGAAAGAGCTTTGCTCTGGTTAGCAGGAATACAGCAGCCATGAATGGGGACTTTCAGTCCTTCCCCTGGTACATCAAAACAAACTCTACTTCATCCACAGGGACACTGCCAAACCTGGCCACCACCAACCCTCAGGTATCTTTCTGGGAGTCAGATAATATTCTCAAGACCTTCTATAGAGAGCTAATACTTCTGTGATAGGCAGAACCGACAGAACCTCCCTTTTTATCTGCTCCGAGGACCCTGGGATTTGAAGAATAAGGTCTAGGCAACTGGGAAACCTGAGATTTACTGGCTCTTTAACTTACCTCCTGCTTTCTGTGACCTTACCTAACAGTGATTCACAGACCATAGTGGCCCCTAAGCCATCACAGTAATCACTTTCTTAAATCTTTGCTATGCTGTTCCATCCACCAGAAATGTCATTTCTTCCACTTCTACACCTGAAACAGATGCCACTCATCTTTCTACCCCAGCTCAAATGATGCCCTCAGAAACCTTCCCCCCATCCTCTACAAGGGACCTCATCCTCTCTCTGATCAGACTTGCACTATATCATGATTTTCACATGACATTGTAGTTATGGGAGTTTGTGTTGTGTACCCTCTACTGAATGCACCTTGAGAGCAAGGCCAATTTACTCTTTCTTGGCACCCACTCTAATGCTCACCACACAATAAGGATGCACCACATGCTTGACACCTAAATGAATGAACAAAACGTAGATTAACAAACAAGTGGGAAGAGTATAAAATAAATTTTTAAAATTTGATGTGGCAATAGTAACAGAAAAAGACTTGACTTTGGGTGGTGAACACACAATACAATATACAGATGACATATTATAGGATTGCATCTGAAACCTATATAATTTTATTAAGTAATGTCACCCCAATAAATTCAGTAAAAATTATAAAATTAATTATTTGATTAATTTAATCTAATAAAATTCAGGGTGGCTCAGCCTCTTTTAGGTGCCACAACAGAGACCAATGTGATTTTAAGATGTTTCCTTGAAAACTCACTCTTTCCAGATTGGAGTGTTGGCTGTTTAGGCTTCTCTTTAGATTCTCATTCTGCTGCCCAAGTCACCGGGTGCTAATGCACTTCCAGTTTAGATGGAGGGCAGTCCCGCATAATCTGTTAATGTAAATGATCTGTCATCTTGACCAGCAAGGTTAAAGCAAGGTACATGTTAAAAGAATATGAAGAGCTGCAGAACAGCATGGAGAGTTCAAGTGTAACAGTTTTATATGAAAGGCCAAGTTCACCTTGTGTCAGGCACTTGGGCTAACAGTTACCGATTAAAGGAGACAATACCATAAATTTTACTGGCTTTTTAACTCCTGGTAAACCCCCGACTCTTCACCCGTTTGATCGGAGACACTTACTTAGGCTGCTGAAAACGTAGACTCTTTTGCAATTTCTTCTTTGGGCACAGAGTGCACACTGAGTTAGTTGCTCTTTTTGTTTCTGCTCAGGGCTCCCTTTCATTTCCAGAGAACAGCCTGGGTCTACCTTGATAACATGTTTTTATTTTTCTGCATCGCCTATTCTGAGGGTAACTTTAAAAAAAAGTGACCGGGCTGCAGTCTGCAGCGGGGCCAGAAGGGGGAGGCTGAATGAAGTTGATTCCTGGAAGTCTATAAAAAGGAGTACTTTACGGGGTGTGTGGGGAAGGGGATGAGGGGTGAGTGGGAATGCAGAAAGGAAGCGAAGGAGGGGTAGCAAAATCAAAATAATCATCATAAAATACTAATTGCAGCCATCATTTCAGTGTGCTCAATGCTTTACATATGTGAGCCCATTTCATCTTCACAACAACCCCAGGAGGCAGGTATTAATATCCCCATTTTTCAGATGAGGAAATCAAAATGCCAAAAAAGAGACCCTTCAAACTTTCAATTTGTACACTAATTTTAAAGCAGTTGGATCGCTGGGCTATAACCAAGTCATTTCATAAGTAAATACTGGCAGTTTGATTTTTTTTCTTTTTTTTAATTTTTAATGTTCATTCTTCCAGGCCTCAGGTCAGTAACCGAATATGTGGGAAGTCTTTAAAAATACCAACTAGAGCATTTGAAACACCATAGCTGAAAACCACTGCTTTCCACACTGGGCTTCATTCAGAGTTCAAGGTTGTACAGTTCTCTCCCACACAAATTCAACAGAACAAGAAACCACAAGAATTGAGTGTTTTCCAAGTCTGAACAGGGGAATATGAACTTCAGAAGGGAAAAAAATCCATGAGGAGAAATTTATTTGAAAGCACTTCTCTGAAAAAACTTTGCACCTCAGTTTCCTGGCTTCAAGGCCCTTGAATCAGTTTAGATCTTTAACATACACCAAATCACCAGCGGCAGTCAATAAATATCCAACAGTACAAATATTGTGGTCAATTTCCTGATGGGTCTAATACTAGTTATAAATTTTCCAGGTGAATCACCTATGTTTTCTCCAAAGTCCATACCATGACCAGCTCCACATCTGCCCACCCGCTCCGTGAACTTCACCGATACTGCCCCCCAGGTTAAATTTTCTTAGCTTGCACTGGGCTGTAGTCACTCTTCTGTCTGATGTATCTCTGCTATCAGAGAGCATATGCCCCACAGTGTGGACTACAGAGGTTTCCACATAGTAAGGATTTATTAAGTGTGTCTGAAGGAATAAAGAAATGAACTTCAGCAGGCTGTATATCTCTACATTTAAGTTTTCTTTTAGTGTAAGGGCTTGGGGTTTTGAGGCGGGGAAGAAATAGAGTTTTGTTTTTTTGTGTGTGGGTTTTTTGTAATCTTTTATCCCCCATTATATTTCAATTGAGTTTGTCAAGAGGCTCAGAGTTTTATTTTCCCAACATGAATCACTGATGATCTAACTAATTGCGCATCCCTCCTGCCCTACTGAGTGAGGTCATGGGAGAATGGATGGGCTCAGTCGACGTCCTCTGGGTGGCGGTGTCACGGCCCCCATTTAAGAACTTGAGTTCAGTGCCAAAATTGCCAGTTTAGGTTAGAATCAGACTTAAATGTATCTGATTATGCACAGAGGCACACAAATGCAATATGTCATCTTTAATGGTTCAGAACAAAGCCTAAAAAAATAGTGTCCTAGCACAGATGAATTTTATAACCTTTGATATATGGCTTTCATTATTAACAATAATTTCTGTAACTGCATCCAAATTCGGGAAGACACCCGATGAATATTAATTTTATTTTTGATTTATTTTCTACTCTTGGTGGCTCCCTCTAGGGCAGACCTGCATTCCCAGCGTCCCTCTTACCCTGAAATCTTACATCCTCCAGAGTGAAATTCTCAGGGGCTTGGGGACAGCCTGATTCCAGGAATACTGCACTATGGGTTTTGCTCTTCTACTGGAAAATGAGGATTTTTTTTTCCTTATTGCATGTTCTTACTGCTTTGTATTTTACAAAGATTTCCCCCCTTACACACCCTTTGTCATTATATTAAAAACTAATTGCAAGACAACTCTCTTCACCTAAGTCATCAACAAAGCCCAATTATTTCTAATGCATGCAGAAGGGGGAAAAGTGCCAAACAATGAAAAGGCATGCAGTAACCTAAGCCTTTTTCACAGTCAGGCTTCAAGTTCACATGTGAATTTATGCCAGTTTTGACATTAGCCGAAAAAATTAACAGTTCTCAAAAATGAAACTCTCACAAAAGGGGTTTTGTGTTTCAAGCAGAATAAATTATAGTGTGATGTTATTAAAACACTTAGTTGTTAAGTTGCCAAGAAAATCCAGTATATTCACACAGACTCGAGGACCTGTCTCCATGCAAAGTAATTAAATTAGATTTATGGGCTGCATTACATCAGTGTTTGATAGTTCATTTTTCCTTTCTTCATATTTTGCCCTGCTTTATTAGAGCATGTGACAGATGGTAAAAATAGTGTGAAGTTTCTTGGCCCTGTGCTAAATCCCCTTTCGGTAGTATATCTCTCTTCTGTCAGTTCTCCCCAGCGATGATAAATTAACCTCTCTCTTTGTATCCCAAGTGTGGCAGGAAAGCTCTCTTTGACACAGCACTATCACTTTATCTTAATCTGTGCTGTTTCGAGGAGAGAGGGAGATGATGCAATCGCCACCATGAGTTTAAAGAAAAGATTTATCGTGTCAGAAAAAGGGAGGATGATTAATATAATATGCATCATTATATTTTTCATTTTGTCTCATTTGTCGCCTTCTCCTGATCCAAGGCAGGGAGTTCGCCGGGGTGGGCTGTCCTCTGGACAGCCTGTCACCTCAGGCTCCGATTGGAGGGCTGAGCCTGCAGGCTGGCAGATGGAGGGTGGCCAGTCCAGCTCCTCCATCAGACCACCATGGAAGGGATGGCTTCTTCTTGAAGATGACCAGAGCCAGCTTCATGCCTTTCCCAAAGAAAGGCAGCGGCACCTGGGTCTGCTTGGCGCAAGCTCCCCTTGGGAAGGGAACATGTGTATGGCATCAGGGCATTACTTGAAGTAGATCAAGTCAAAGTGTGTGTGACCTGAGACTTCACAGGAGTGGGTCATCCAGCCCCTACAAAACACCACGCTGCTGGCAGGATTAGAAGAAGCACTGCCATATATAATGTTTTTGCAGGAAGAAACTTATTATCATTTCCCTTACTTGCAATAAAGTTATATTCTCCTTAAGCTACTCCTTGGCTATGAATTGCTTCTACCTGGAAATTGGCTTTATTTATTCAGCTCAGTAAGCACTTATTAGCATGGCTAAGTGACAGCACTGAGTCACACACGGGACAGATGCAAAGGTGAACATAGGGCCTATATCTGCCCTCTGGAAGCTCATATTATATATAGCAAGTGGGCAGCCTTGGGCAAACCCTGTGAGCATCTCTCCCTCTTGTTCCTCCCAGTATTGGAGGTGTTAGGGAGGGATCCTGGATCCCACGGAAAACAGATCCCCAAATCAAGGGAAGCAGATTCATCACAGATCAAATGAGCCTTTAGAGGCAAAATGAGAAAGTACCAAATAAAGTTAAAAGGAATCCTGGTATGTCTCCCCCAAATGAATAATTCTTTTGATAAAGCAAGTGATCACAACTCAATTGCTCTGCTTCAAAAACCTGGATTTTTCATTATTTGCTTAAAGTGAGGTAACCCTCTGAAATCCCAGCCAACTGGAATTTTTTTACCCAGTTTCCAACAAAACTCAGGACGAAGAACCAAAGGCAGGATGGCTGTCTTAACCACTCTCACTCACCTGGTGAATCAATTCTCCTCCTTCTCTAGGCTGCCCTCTTCCCGCACCCCAGGGCAGGCACCAGCCGCCATGTTTTCACTTGCACTGTGACACCCCATACCCATTACAATTGTTTAGACCAGGCTATAAGAATGCAGCAACAGAACAGGGGAGCAGATCCATTTGCAGAGAGTGGAAACCAGAGACGCAGCACGAGCCTCCTGGGTCCTGATGTGATTAGCCACGCACCCCTTGAGTCCCAAGAAATGCCCTTGTATCCTTGAAATAAATTCCCCCTTTTTCTTTTTTCTTTTTCTTTTTATATTCACAAGGTGGCTGGGTACCATTTTGAGAGTTTGAATAAAAGAATGGCAAACTCAAAGCTCTCTTTTCATGTGAAGTATAAACAATTGGGGATTTGTACAATTAAATCATTATCATTTTAAAGTGAACTTTCTAACAAGTTAAGCTAACAGTGAAATGGATGCCTCACAAAGCAAGGAGCTCTTCATACAAAAGCTGAATTTCAAGTCTCCGTAAAGGAAATCTTGTGTTGACTAGCAGATAAGATGCCCAGGGCATTTTCTAATATATAAAAATGCATAGGTTAGTTAATAGAAGGAGAAAGAAAGAAACTTTGGGACCAAATATGTTATACAAATGGGCCTCTTCCATTTTTCTTTTTATTTTCTTTTTAATTTCATTTTGTATTGGTTTCAGGTTACTGCTTAGTGGTTAGACCATCATTTATGTTACATAATATCCCCCCCGATATTTCCAGTACCCCAACTGGCACCATACACAGTTATCACAATATTATTAACTATATTCTCTATGCTATACTTACAGCCCTGTGACTATTTTGTAACTACTAATTTGTATTTCTTAATCCCTTTAGAGATTTATCCAAAGAAACCCAAAATACTAATAGGCTTCTTTCTTAAGGAGAAAAAAAATGAGTAAGGAAATATTAAAAATAAGTTAAGAAATGTTAAGGAGTAAAATATAATAGTATGTACAAGTTCCAACTGTGGTGAGCTGATCTCTTCCTCTCTGGAGTCCCCAGAGACTATGTTTTATTCTTCAAATAAATCCTGACCCCTTTTTTAAAGTAGATCAGATTGTTCTCTGTTCCATGCAACCCAAAGGGTCTTAACACACCTGTATTTCCCACAAGCCCCTTTCAGGCTAACTTCTGCTGGTTTCCCACCATCAGGCCTTGCTCATTTCTCCACTCCAGCGTTTGCTCAGGCTGATTCCTTCACCAGAAATGCCCTCCCTTTTCCCACGGTCTAGCCCACACCTAACTCAAGGGCTACCTCCACCATGAAAACCAACCACTCTCATCTATATGGTGGTCTCTCTTGAGTTGCTCCTTCTAGTCTGTGCCACGAAATTTAGCAATTAATTTTATTTTGTAAGGTGTTTATGCTGCTAATCTTGTCTCCCCAAAGAGGCGGTGAGCAACTTAAGGTAGCAACATAGCTTCGGAGCCCTAATTGTGCCTCTTTTGGTGCCAGCACCCGGGGCACCTCTCCCCACTTGGACTCCTGGCTGTCTGGTAGGCTGGGCAGAAGGCCTGGAGAAGGAGAGCCTTACTATAGACAGAACTGCAGTGTCTCCGGTCTTGTCCTCCTCCCCAGCACCAAGGAGCTTCTTCTCCCCCAACTTCCACCGGGCTGCTGATCCCACTTTCAGCAGGATGAGAGAGTAAAACCATTGTCCCGGGCTATGGACAAGGTGATGCCCAAGCTAAAGCTGCCAGAGGAAGTTGAGTCCACTAGCAGGGATGTGGGGTGATGTGTATAAAGCCAAACTTTGGATAAACTAAGCATCATTTCAACTTAATTTTGGAAATCTAAATATATGGAATGCATTAGCTGATTTTATTTTTGGCAGCAGACTTAACTATTCTAATCATGTTTTGCTCCAGCGAATTTTAAAATTAGTTTGCATTTCTTAAGTACACATCAGCTGGGTGAGGGCTGAGGGAGGGAAAAGAGGGAGGAGGGTGCTAGGAGAAAGCCAGGTTGGAATTTAAACTTTCCTGGCTGATGCTTCATTAAGTGGATAATCCACATGCAGATACTTGAACACTGACTAGTACTGAGTCCTTGGCCTAAAAGAATCCGGTTATTGTAGTGCAAAAAGATACCAGCCTGAGAGAATTATAAATAGGTGCCAAGTTGGGAGATGGGAAATGAGGAAAGCTATTTATTTCTTTATCCTTTGTCAGATTTGGAAGGTGAGGATGGACCAGGGTCTCTATTGCATAAGGAATTGACATGCATCAAAATCCTTTTTGAAAGTCCACTCTCATCCCCAAGGACATAGTGACAGTGATTACCATTTGTGAGACTGCTACTAGGCACTAGAAAATTTTACATGTTATATTTGACATCTCTACCACAACCCTGCCGGTGTGATTGAATAAGCCTTTTCGGTGCACAGGTGAGGAAACTGAGTCACGGAGAGGTTACTAACTTAGATGTGGTCACACAGCCAGAAGATAGTTGAGCTGAGACTGGCATCTAATGTTCTGTCCCCTACACACTTTTAACAGTGCTACCTCTCAAGAAATACAGATGCCCTCTGGGCTCTAACAGAGGGGCTGCTCTGGCCTGGAGACTAGGAGGGGCCTCCGGCATTGCTCTGTAGACAGACGGGAAGGAAAACAGGAAACGTGCAAGCTGATCCATTCTGGCCTTGATCTCCAATCGATTCTGCCTCTACAGACTGGCTTTAGGAGTCTGTGGATCAACTGTAAGTAGAAGTTGGAAGGCTCGGAAAACATAGTCAAAGAGGTGTCCAATTACATTAAGAACAGAAGAGGCTATAAGAAATGATCCATGATTAAACCAGAATTAAATTCAGGACTGTTTAAAAAACAGAAAAAAGTTTAGTGAGCGTATCAGTCAGGGTTCTCCTCAGAAACAGAGCCAGTAGGAGGTGTGTTTCTGTGCATGTGTGTTTTTGTGTATGTGGGCGTGCAATGTAGATATGAAATAAAGAGGTACATTTTAAAGAGCTGGTTCATCAAATTGTGGAGCCTGGCAAGTGTGAAATTTGCGGAGCAGGCCAGCAGGCTGGCCAGTCAGGCAGGACATGATGCTCCCATCTGGAGGTCAAGCATCTTCCTGGGATGCCTTAGGTTTTGCTCTCAAGATTTTCAACTCATTGGACAATGCCCGGCCACATGATCAATAGCACTCTTCTTTGCATAAGGTTGGCTGATTGGAGATGTTAACCACACCTTAAAAATACCTCCACAGCAACATGTCGGTTTATATTTGATTAAGTGACAGGATGTTATCACCTGGTCCAACTGGGATATAAAACAAACTGTCATGGTAGGATTGCCCTAACACAACTATTTGCACTCTTTTGTATTCTCTTCCAGTAATAATATACATTTTACATAGTTATAAAAGAACTATATTACAAAAATTTACTACTTTATTTTACATATAATATATATATGCTCATTATAGAACACTTGTATACATAAAAATTTGTTATTCTAATTTCTTATGTAATTTGTAAACTCTTTTTTATGTTTATAAGACTACGTCCCCCATAAGATAATGGGCACCATAATAACGGGGGACCGTATCCCATTAGTACCTATCATTAATTATGATGTCTAAGGTATACTAGGTATTCAATATATTTTGGTTGAGAGGTTGGGTTTTGTTACATAGTAATAACATTTATTGTTCGTAATAACAGTAAAACAAAATGCTAAAATTCTCTTAGCTCATCATCTATTATTAAAGCATTTAGATTGTTTTCAGAGTTTTTTAAATTTTCCTGAAATAAATTTTACTGCCAAGAACTTCTTTGTACACATTCATTTTTCTTCCATTTCAATAATTCAAGAAAACTTATTTTTATGAGTTCTTTAGAGTACCTTGGCCTTAAACAATCACACTAATTAGTCAAACTACTGATTACTTATAAGAAAAGCATGGGTCAAAATGATTATTTGAAAGATCTATTGAATCTAGAACAATAGCCTCATAATAATAACTAGTAATTATGAAGCTCATTATAAAAGTGCCCTGAAAAAAAAATAAGCTTTGTCAAGTATAGCAGTTTTTTTTGCCTGTTAGCTCTGCCCTACATTCACCCTCTACGATAATGGGGCTGGAAGTCTGCAAACTACATTTCCCAGGTTCCTTTGGTAGTGGGCTTTCTTTTAGGTTGTGCAAGACTGACAAGAAGATTAAGATATGAGAGGAGGGGAAATGTCTTTCTCTCTGTCTCTCTCTCTCTCTCTCTCTCTCTCTAGTTCTCCCTCTCCGCCCACTCATTTTCTGACAGTATTTCTTCCCTTATTCTAGTTTCTAAAGCTCTAACCCACCATCTATGATCTTAGGTTCTGAAAACTCCATCACCACCCTATTATCCTCCAGCCCTAGAAAACCTCTGAATTAATTTCATCTAAGCTCTGAATCACCTTATTCTCTCCTTTTTTGGCTCTTTGACTTTCCAAAATCTTTGTAATCTATCCCTTGTGTTAAATGTCCTCAGTTTGAAATACTGAGATTGGTTTCTGTTTTCCTGACAATACTCTGATTGAAACAATAATAAAGACAGAATTCTCTATGAGAAAATGCTCAACTGGTTTTGCCCATTTTAGTCTCCAAAATCTTGACTTTAAGATCAATCTTGGTACCCCCTTCCAAATATCTCTACATAAGTAGATTAATCATGGGAGCTTTTTTTCTATATTTTATAATGTATTAACATCTTTAAAATCTTACTGGTCAAGGAGAAGTGGCCATTTCTTAGAGATAACAAAGGACTCACCGGGAACACATCTTTCATATCCAAACCAACCAATCCTTATGTCAGTGTCATTTCCAAGGGCTTTTTTCCTTTCAAGCTTCATTCTCTTGTTCTCCATAAATATACTACTCACAAAAATTAGGGGAGTTTTATCGCTTCATATTCATTTTGAAATATGTAGAAATGTTTATCTATAGCAACACTTTAAAAAGTTTATTTAGTGTCTTCATGAAGATATTAAAAGATTGTTATAATAATGGAACTCACACTTTGTAGTTAAAACCAAACACTGCACAGAGTACCAAATATACTGATATACAACTGACTATAAAGGTTGTAGAATTATCAGATTTCGGTTTCTCTTCTTTCCCTAAAGATCACTCTTAATTATCTAAGGAAGTGGTCATGATCCAAGCAGAATTTTCTTCTGCTCCTACACCTTGTTTCAGGCTAGAACATCAGCTCCTTCTTTGAAGACCAATGTTATCAATCTCAGACTTGACGCACTGTGAACAGGGCAGTCTTTAAGTGCAGAAGTGTTATCGTTCTCTTTATTTTTCTTTCCCTTCTCAAGAGATTAAAAAGGGCATTATTGTAAGAATACAAGCAGAACCTTCAAAGAAATTTTATAGAAACCCAAGAAGCAAAGCATGAAATCAGCAAGGCCTCACAAGAACTGGAATAGAAAACTCAAAAGGCATCCTGACAAAAGCATGCCCTCTCTCTCTTTCTCTCTACTCCCTCACTCCCTCCCTCCTTCCTTATGCTGTATCTGGTTCTTTCTGAAGTGACTTTACTTTTCTCTCTCCACTGCATGGGCTCTGTGACTTCCATGTGCACATGACCTACGGTGGCTCTCCAGCTTCAATTTGGCAGACCTTCCATCTGCCATCCCCAGTCACCCAGTCTCTCATGTTATTGTCCCTTGATTGCTGTGGGTGGTTTTACTTCTCCCTGTGCTCAACAAAAGGCAAGCTGTGAGATCATGAAACTATCCTTCTCAAATCTGAAGCTAGCGTTTTCTCTCTTAGCAAAAGCATTCTGAACACCAGGTTACAAGAGGAGAATTTTAAAGCCTTTTTAGCCAGAAGAGATTTTTTTCCCCTACCTTCCTGACATTTTAAGTCCAAATTTAAAATGGGTCCTGATTGGCATGATCTGCCCCGTCACTCCACCCTTCTCTACTACCAGTTTCTCTAAGGCTCCAGCTTTCTCTCCTGGGCCCACCCACTGTGGGCTCACCCACCCATGCCTTCTTTCATTCTCTTCTATTTGACAGCTACTCAGGCTGCACCGTCTACCTGGAACTCTCTCGCTCACTTTTTACCTGGTCTGCTCCCATTTATCCTTGAGATCTGAACTTAGTAGTCAGATCAGAGCCTCCAGGAAGCTCTCTCTGATCTGGCTAATTAGGTGAAACCCTACTCCCACACCTCACAAGCTCTGGTAGCAATCACTTTCCATTTTAAATTTGTTGGAGTGATTATTTTACCAATGCTTTTCTCCCTCATTAGTGAGTATATGAGTCTGTGGACGCTGCTTTTGTCATCATAGGATCCCAGCATTCAGCACCTGATAAATATTTGGCAGGATGGATTCTGCTCTTCAGCAATAATATTGTTCATTTCTAAGCTCTCTAACTGGTCTTTTGTGAGAAAGTTGGCCTTGTTTCATAATTTCCTGTTCTTGTTTCATAGATATAATATCCTCTTATATCTCTTTAATAAGACTATTAAATATAATTGTTTTCAAAGCCTGTAATTGATGGCTCTACTATTTATGTTCCCTTTTATGTAAGAACTTGTTTTATCATCTCTCTTTCATTTTGATAGCTTTTTTCAAGTGTTTGGTCATTTTCCATTGGGTATGGGTCTTCTACTGCAGAAGCTTCTCACAGGTAGCCAAAGTGGTGACTCTCCTCTGCCATTGTGAGGAAGGGTCACTATTTAATCACTTTACACTTTATATTCTGTCAACATTTTCTTCTCATATATTTTTATCTTCAAAAGAACTCTAGGTGCTAAATAGAAAATGTATTATCATTAGCCACATTTTGCAAATAAATAAACTAAAATTCTAAGAAGCAGCTAGTTACTAAAATATCAGAACTAAACTCATTATTGAGCATCTATGAGTTTCAGGCTCTGTGCTGGGTATGGTCATGGGTTATATCTGTGTCCCCAGTTATACAGTAAGAATGAGAACCAGCTGACCCCCAAGACCCATACAGCTTGGACAATAACCTAGTTTTCAGATGAGGAACCTGAGACCAAACGGAAATATCCTGCTCAAGGTCTTCAGGCAAATAAATGTCAGAGCAGGAATTAGAACCCAGGTCTGTCTGATTCCAAAGCCCAAATTCTTTCTGCTATGACCCTACCTCTTCTCCAAATGCAACAGAACGGCTCCCCGTGTTCCACGAAGCTGAGGTAGCCTTCTCCCACAGGCCCACAGAGAGGAAGACAGCAAAGGCAGAACAACGAAAGGTAACAGAGGCTGAACTGGCCCCGTCGGGATGGTTTTGTTTGTTTGTTTTCATTTATTTGATTACAGTTTACATTCAATATTATTTTGTATTTGTTTCAGGTACACAGCATAGTGGTTAGATGACCATACACTTACAAAGTGCTCTCCCTGATGTTTCCAGTGCCTACCGGGCACCATACACAGTTATTACAACATTATTGACTATATTCCCTGTGCTGCGCTTTACCTCCCTGTGACTGTCCTGTAACTACCGATCTGTACTTCTCCATCCCTTCCCCTTTCTCACCCAGGGAGGGCTTGGGTAGAGCTCCTCGTAGGAAGGTGCCTCGAGCCCAGAAAGCTCCCTGACCTGAGAAACAGAGGAGGCTCTACCTTCCTCCTGGCAAGATGTTTCCTCCTCTGTGAAAAAAAAAAAAAAAAGTCATGGATTCAGCCCAACTCCAGATAGTCTACTTTTTTGTCTCCGTCTTTTCTGCTGAAGACAAGGCCCTGCTGGGTGTCCCTGGAGGAATCACCCTGCTCTCTCCCTGAAGGTCCCTTCCCTTTCTCCCCACAGGGAGTCTCTGGGCTTCATTTCCAGAGGAAACCAGGAGAGGAAACGGAGCGCTAGTGCTGCTCTCTCTCCCCCCTCACCCCCCTAAGCAGTGGCTTCTTTCCACAGCCCCGGGCTTCTCTCCTGCTCTGCCCTTCTCCAACCTGCACAAGAGAGGCTGCGGGTGAAGATTTTTCCATTTAATTTCATTTTTCATCACTTTTACCCCTTTTGGATGGTTTGCATCTGAGGGTCTCGGTGGATTAACTGGCCAATCAGATTTCATTATGAGCCCAAGTAGTTCTTATCATTAAACCTGTAATTTATTTCTTCTGTGTTTCATAAAATGTGAAATATTACCGTTCTCCGGGAGCTTGAAGAGAGCAGAGATGCCCCATTAAGCCCAACACTGCTCCTCCATAAGAGGCCATAATTATATGCGGATTTTTTTTTTCTACCAGCTAAGTTTCTACTTGCAGATGCTAACAAAAGAAATAAGCTTTTAATCCAAACATAATTAATATGAATTACCTCCCCAGTACAACCTGGCTTTGCACCATTAAACTTAATTTTTGTTTTGCATGATAATTGTGTTATCATTACCATTTATAGGAGAACTCACGGACCCTCACTTTGTTTTCAGTCAAGACCAAAGAGACTGGAAATGACTTCCCTCCCCTGTGCAGCCAGAGCCCACCAACCGCCCTCCTCACCTGTCCTTCCCAGATCCTGTGTTTTAGGGAGCCAGGGGACATGGTCACCAATATTGTCAGCCGGAGACCTCCTCTCTCCAACAGAAAAAGGAAACAAATCCCTACCTACCCAGTGGATGGTTTGCCACCCAGGGGGATAAACTCAGCCAGTTCTGCTGCCTATTCATTAGCATTGTTATTGTCACCATCATCACCGCCATCATCATCATCATTATCATAATCACAGTTATTGTTCCTGCCTTAAGGAGTAGCACACAAGTTCTCTGCAGTGATCTCTAGCTACCCTGCTATTGGCTATTTCTCCCAGTGACTTGAGGATCCTGAACTCTGAATTATTTAAACAAAGCTCCAGAAAATTTTTAACTGTACCAAAGCCCTGGATTTTATTTGTTTCTGTTCAAGTTTCTGTTCAAGGCCATTATCCTTTCTCACTTCAGTGTACCTCAGTCTCCCTCTTTTTTTCCCATTCCACTTTACAAGGGAGATTCATATTTTTATAGATCTGAGAAAGAAATTAATACCTTTGGAGCTAGGCAGTACATTTATATATTTGCATCCTTCCATTAATCAAAGAGTTCTTGAATATCTACTACAGACTAGGTATTATGAAAAATTGTGCATAGATAGATAGATAGATCTTGACCCCTGTCATCAAAGAATTTACAATCTAGTTGAGGGAGGAATATAGATGTCCAAATGTTTTTTAAAAGAGAGGAACTAAATAACAGCCCATAGCACCAACACATAAGATAGTAAAAGGAGCCCCTGCTTATATGAGCATCAGTGGAAGAAGAGTCACAAAGGTGTTCTGAAAGACTTAGTGTAGGAACAAGAGCATGGTCTACATTGTGAAGCATGGGTCCCCAAACATTTTACACAGGGGGCCAGTTCACTGTCCCTCAGACCGTTGGAGGGCCAGACTATAAAAAAAACTATAAACAAATCCCTATGCATACTGCACACATGCACACGCGTCACATGACGCACTTCCGGAGCTGTGAGGCGTGTATCCCGAGTCACCGGAAGTCGTACTGTACGTGAGCGATGCCGCGCTTTGCGGCGCCGCCACATCCTGTGCTCCTCTCACTGACCACCAGTGAAAGGGGTGCCCCTTTCGGAAGTGCAGCGGGGTCACGGGCAGTAGTTTGGGGACCCCTGCTGTGAAGGATGGGTAGGATTGGGAGAGGAACAGAAGCAGGTGGGGAGGGGCTAGTGCAAGCACAGAGGAAGAAACACACAGAACAGGGTCTAGGACAGTGAAGGTCTCATTTGGCCTATAGCAAAGAGGAGGAGGGGAGCAGGGGGAGGAGGGAGGTTGGGAAGGTCATTTGAAGTCAATACAAAGAGTCCTGAATACCAGACCATGAAATAGGGAGACATAGAATAATTTCTAACTGGAAAGAAGGGGGTGGCTAATGAAAGTGGCATCTTCAGATGGTCAACCTGCAGGAAAGTTAGACAAGGAGAAATTGAGACTGGGGAGGGCAAGGAACCGTGGCAACACTGGGCAGTGATGAGAGGCTCAACTTGTATAGAACATGGGAAATTACAAGAAAGAAATACCTAAGAGATTCCATGAGACCTGGTCAGAGGAGAGAGAACAGTGGGTGGGATGCATGTTGACTCACATTATTTAATAGAAATGATTACTCTTGCCTGCTACAGAGCTCTCAAACCATACACATGGTGCCTGGCACAGAGCAAGCACTCGTCACTCTTGGCTTTTGTTAGCTACTATAAGAATTAGTACTTGTCCTATTTTATCCTGCCAGTGTCCCTATGGAATTGTTCAGGGTAGCTCTATTATATGTAATACACAGTTGAGCAAAGAAAGTCACTGAGAGATTAAGGAATTACTAGAATGCAATATGTTTTGCCTGACCGGTGGTGGCGCATCAACCTGGACACTGAGTTCCCACTGGCTTGAGCACAGTCTTATCCCGCTTGGGTATGGGCTCAACAGCTTGAGTGTGAGCTCACCGGCTTGAGCATAGGATCATAGACATGACCCCATCGTTGCTGGCTTAAGCCCATAGGTCACAGGCTTGAGCTCAAGGTCACTGGCTTGAGCAAGAGCTCATTGGCTCAGCTGGAGTCCCCCAATCAAGGCATGTATAAGAAGCAATCAGTGAATAACTAAAATGATGCAACTACGAGTTAATGCTTTTCACCTCTCTCTCTTCCCGTCTCTCCTTCTCTCTCTCTCTCTCACTAAAAAATAAAAAGCAATATATTTTTGAATGACCAAAGCAACAACCATTGGTCTTCTAACTCTTTCCTCAACCATATGAATTTTTTTTTAATCACAATGACAATAATAAGCAACTCCCAGGCCAGCCTCCCCAGCCTGGATCAAAACAGGAGAAGCCACACCACTAAATGGTAACCCATCATTCCCAACCTGCTTTCTTTTCTCTGGAGTGGTGGAGTGAGGAGTTAAAATACTTATTGTTCTTTAAGCATCTGGATCACAAGGAGCTAAAGGATATTGTTAACGCCCCTTTACCATGATATTGGCCCCATTTTTCTTGTTAATCTAACCACCACCTTGAATAATGTATGACTTGTGGAGAAATTTTGCTCAAGGAAAGACCCTTCTGTGAAAGCCAGACTTATCAATGGTCCAGGAGCTATAAATACAAAATATATTTTAAATTAATACAAAGGTTGATTTGACAAACAACGGACTTGGTCCAAAACAGGCCAGATGAAGTTCAGTAGTTAATCAATGCGGAGTTTTAAACCTATGGGAAGGACAAGAAAAACAATACCAATACCATCAAATAAGTGGGTAAGTATGAAAAACTGGAAAAGAATAAAATCTAACAAGGAGAGGCCAGCCAGTGCAGAGAGAATAGCAAGGCGAATGTGTACTGGCAGGAAAGGTCTAATGCTTCACTGTGTGGGGCTATGCCTGCTGTGTGCTGTATATCTGCTGAAAACAGGACGTATGATGGTAGAACAAGAAAATATGGGTAAAACAGCAAAGCAAAGCAAACCACCATCCATGAACATCTGGAGTCGGCCCCAACAGGGCACTGCACTCTCTTTGGAGCTGAGCAGCTCAGGGAAACGTGAAAGGAGGAATGGCATAAAAGACTAGTGAGCCAGCCTATGAAAAGGTTTCGGGCCCACGAATTATCTAGTCTAGAATGGAAAGTCTAGAAAGAAGGAGATACATAAGACTGAGTTAATTTAACAGTAGGCTTCAAGCCACTGAGAGGCCCTTTTCTCAGAGAATGGTGGCCAGATGGTCCTTTCAGGTCCTCTGAGAAAAAATGAACCAGGATTGGGTTTTGACTGAATGGCAACAAGGACATGCCAACCCCAAATTTGTCTCCTTGAAATCGCTGACTTTAAAACCTGTGCAGACAGATTTCTTTTCTCCTGTTTCTTTCCCTTACCTTCTGCTGTCCCTCACATCCAAGGAAACACTGGATTCTGGATGGCAACTTGGGTTGGTCACACTCCACTGATACCTGATAGCCAAAATAGCCCAGAATACAGAGAATGGAAGTGACCTAGTGTACTCACTCAGCCCATCCCTCCGCCTCTGGGTACCTCAACCCTATGAAACAGGCCTCTAAATTTAGTTGATATGGCCATATGGACTTTAGTACCCATCTACAGAGTGATCTGGTCCAAAACAGCAGAGAAAGACATACCATCATGTCTTAACACCTTTTACAGAAAAAAATTAACACTAAAAGGTTGTGGGGTGAAGGATGTATTAGCAGGAGGGTACAAAATCCTGTTCAGAGCCCATAAGGGGAGCTGTAGAAGCCAGATCAACTGAACTAGAAACCCCTTCTCCCCCTCTTCCTCTTTTCTGTACCTTTCTGACTTCTCCACACAAGTAAGAACATGGCCAAAGGCAGTGAGGGGCCTATGTGGTGCCAGTTTACCAGCCCAAGAGGAAAGGGTCCTAGCATTCTCACGGACAGAAATGATTTTGTGTCTGTTGAATCAGCAGCCAGGAAATATTGTCTATTGATACAGTGCTATCACTGGTCCCTTCACAGGAGGCAGCACTGGATATTGATAAAAAAATATCCAGTCCCTTGAAACACACAGCTTGGAACCATGGGTAAGTCACTTAACCCTTCTGTGGCTCGGTTTACTTATTTGTAAAATAGGGACAATTGTAGTACCTACCTTGTGGAACTGCTGTGGGGATTAAATAAGTTAATATGTGCACAGTGCTCTGAATCAGCCTGACATATTTTTAACTATTACTTAGGTGTTTAGTAATTTTTAAATTTCATTTTAGTTGTGATGAACTAGATTGGTCCAAAATCCATATTCACACTCTGAAATTGTCATCATGCTATAGCAAATACCAGTCGTCAGACCCTTTACTTATCAGATATCCTACTGGATTATATAAAAATGTTTTATCCACAAGGCAGCAAGCATGAATTCTGAGCCCTACATGTTCTAAACAGCGGAAAGATGCAAACTTGCTTAGAAAGAGGACTTTGTACAATTATTTAATGAAGTAATATATTCATGTTAAAGAATTTCTGGCAAGTACACACAAAAAAGAAAGATTAAAAAATAATCTTTCACAGTCATTGCTATCCGTGGTCCCTACTTGCATTTGTCTTGGTTTTTTCAGTCCTTTCTCTGTAGTCTGATGGACATTTTAATGTAATTATAACCATTCAGTGTGTCACCATTTTCCAAAACTCTGTTCTTCAGAACACTAATGCTTGAGGATGGTAATAAGAGTTGTTAGATAAAGGACTCTGGGGTGAAATAAGTTCAAGAGCAATAGGTTAAATCATAGACCCTCTAAGAAGCCCCAGTGCTGATGTGCGTTGTGAAGTCCTGCGAGGGATATATGACACCAATCATTGCCCAAATGTATGTGACACAGGAGCGGTGTTCCAAAAAACCCACTTTGGAAAAACATGACTCTACAATTTTATATTTGGCTTATTGTAAGCATTTCCATATTTTTCATAAACTTTTCTCACATCCTGTTAAATCATTGCATAATAATCTACTAAGAAGGTATGCCATTGATTACCTAATCATCCTGCCACAGTTAGACATTTAGAATAATTTCAACATTTTTAAAATATATATATAAAGCTGCAACTAACATCCTTTTGCAGGGTAGATTTAAAAGAAAGAAAGAAAGAAAGAAAGAAAGAGAGAGAGAGAGAGAGAGAGAGAGAGAGAGAGAGAGAAAGAAAGAAAGAAAGAAAGAAAGAAAGAAAGAAAGAAAGAAAGAAAGAAAGAAAGAAAGAAAGGAAGAAAGAAAGAAAGAAAGAAAATGTGTTTAGGATTAATTTCTTAGGACAGATTCCCAGAGGAGAATTACCAGGTCAGAGGATATTAACATTTTAAGTTCATGGTACATGGTGCCAATTGGTATTTCAACAGGTCTGTATCCATTTCCACTACCCAGCAGCCTGTGACAGTGCCCACACGCCACACCCAGAGCAAGGCAATTGGCCAAAAGGCTAAAAGTGGGGCTGCTGATGGTTACTTTCATCAACCTTTATTAGCACCACTTCTGATGACAGCTTGTGCAGCTGTCAGATCTGGTGTCGGCCCTCTCCTCTTCTCCTGCTTCTCTCTCCCACTCTCAGCTCCTCAAACACAGGCTCTCCCATGGCCTCAGTTTGTGCAGTTTCCAAGCTAAGGCACAGAATAAGGCCCACACCAATTCCTCCACACACTGGGGGACGTGAAGGAAGCCCTGCTTCTAGTAGGGTGCTGGTAAATGTTGAGCTGTCCACAGGGGTGGTAGCATTTGCCACTTTCCATGATATAAATACTCTTAACTTGGCCAATCTCAAGCTAACAATCTACCAACATAGTATCACTGAACTTGGAGTTGGGGTGTGCACCACAGGCTCTTGTGAGCCAGTAGTCCCTGGTTCCGGAGAGTATTGCCAGCCTCAGCGGCTGGCACACTGAATTCCTCTCTTCTCTCTTCTCTACTTGACTCCACACGCATGCCTGTCTGAATTCTCCTCCACATTTGACCACACCCAGGACCCAGGATCCAGGATGCCGGGCAGGGAGGCCCCTGGATGCACACACAGCCCCTGATCTTCAGGGCTGTCCACACTCATTCTGGCGCTTCAGCTCGGTCCCCTGCAGAGGTCTATGACATTCAACTGCCAAGTCCTCTAGCGCACAGATACCTTAACCCTGGGCCATCAACTCGGGCTGACCCCACTGTGCAGCTGTTCCCCTCCCCCATCCTCTTTGCTCTGGCCACAAAGTCTGAGACTGCCTTGCCTGGTGTCCCTCCCCCCTGCCAGCTCCATACCTCGTTCTCTACCGTGATATTAACTGTGCTCCTGACCTTCTTTGCCTCCAGTTTTCCACCCAGCATTTACTCCATGAATCTGATGACAAATTTAATTTCCACATTCATTAACCAAATTGGATGAGATTTTTAAATCACTTTCTCTCTCTGGCTGTTGCAGAAGCTTCCTTTGCCAAACTGCTTTCCACCCAACCCCACCCCACGGGCATGCACACACTCACTGAAGATTGAGCAGTCCCTCAGGCCCATGAGAAGGGCCTGGTACCATGCCAACCTTCCACCCTAAGACCAGGCACGGTCTAGTGTTTCCTCAACCGAGTATAATCAGAGATTCTTAACTTCCGGGCTTGAGGCCACCAGACTTCCAAACTGAACTCTCAGTTGGAACATCTTTCTGTGTGCTACTAGGTAACCCATGACTGCATATCCCAAAGTTACAATGGCAAATCACTCAGTCCCCTTGAGAAACCTCAGCTGCCACACAAGCCACACCATGAAGAACAAGTGGAGTCTGCCATTCCTAAGATTAAGAGCCGCAACAAGAAAACACTCTCCCCATGAAAGCACACCTATGTCCTCCTGAATAAAGTTCCCTCTGGCCCTACTGCTTACCTTCCCTCCTGTAGTCTATACGGGTGACCTTATAGTTCTCATGCGCCAGCCTTGGTGAGGATAGATAAACTGGGATTGCAGAAGAAGAAAGCAAAGTAAAAAATGTAAGAGGAAAAAGGAAAAAAAATGATAGAGTAAAATGGAAAGGAACCATAGAAGGTATCGGGGGGAATGACAGAATGCATTATGCTCTCCAATATTCCATTAGGATTTCCGAACCCTAAAGAACATAAACGCAACTTCTACCTAAAAACATAGCGATTCATGGATTACTTTTAAGATCCTTACCAGGCTCCGCATTCCAGCTAAGTGTGTTGTTACCCCATCCAAACATGTGTATGAAATAGTTAACAGAAATATTCCTGAGTTGACAAGGAAGGGTGCTTAACAGTGTTACAAGGAAGCATATGGATCCCCATATTTCTTACCAAAGGCAATCTATTCTAAGCTTGGACTCAATCTGGAAGTTTCTCTTTGGCCCCCAAATGAGTTAAACTCAAACCCCTTTACCCTATCACAGTGTAGGGCACTGCTGAACACAGAAGCAGCAGGCAGGGAGTAGGCAGTGAGAAACAGAACGCTAGGATCATCCAAATAGAAATCCCATATAAAGTAAAGCTAGCAGTTGGCATTGGGCTGATCATATTTGAGGAAGCGCCCTTCCTAAGGAGTATCACTGGTGAAGATTCCTGACTTAAGTGAAGCTGGAGGAACTGTATAAACAGAAACAGATGACTTTCTGTGGTTAGTAATAAGGACCTTAATATATGCTCACAAAAAATAGAAAATATTTCAAAATGAATATGAAGCTATAAAATATCCCCTAATATTTGTGAGCAGTGTACAAGAAATACAATATTGCAGCTCAAACCACTGCAGGGACAAGTGCAGCACAAAGCACAGGAGGGAAAAAATAGCATAACCTGGAAGAAATAAAAATAGCAAGTAAATCATAATAAAAACTATCCTCCCTTCTCCACCCCCAGCCACACACGATTTGCTTAATTTCTTAATGAGGATGGATAGTAATTAATACCAGAACTACACGGTATAATTATTGCATATAATTATGCTGAGTTAACTGTAGAGTAAATCTGATATAGTTTACATTCTATAGTGTGAGTTTTCAATTAATCTTTTTTGGGGTGGGGAGGGTGCCTCATAAAGTTCTTTGATAAACACCATCACCAGAAATATACATATATCAAGTGAATCTTTGGATGTTATGTTCAAGACTAGGATGCTCAGAATTGCCAGACCCAGTGACTGCATCCCTTACAGATTTCAGCCTTAAACAGACTTATTTCTACACAGTAGTCCAACTCAACCCAGGAACTGAGCCAGAACCTGCCTCAGAATGAAGGTCACTCTTGGTTATCGGGGCCCGTGTGGCCTCTATGGGCTGTTTCTGTGAGTACCTGACCCCTCACCTCTAGAGGCTGCATGTCCTTAATCTGTCCCTCTGGCCCCAGTTTCTCCCCCCACATCTTCTGGGATCTGAAAGGAGCTTCGGTCCTCAAAGTGCTGTCCATGGACCACTGATGGTCAGACAGTTCAGTAGCAGAAGGATTACAGGTCTCCAGCTGTTCCAACATAGAAATCATATGTAGTCAATGGAACTTGGACCTCTATATAGTAGTCAGGTGTGTGTGCGGGGGGGGGAGGGGAGGTCTGGCCAAATCTCAGGAGCTATTCTCCCTCACCCCATCCCTTCCTACCAGCCCTGGGGAGGTGTTTCTCACATGGGGTCTTCGCCACTGTCTTGGAAGAGCCCCCGCTTCCTCCAGGTGCCGTTTTCATTCCTAGTACCAGCCTCCTTTCCTCCCCCTTCATTCTATTCCCTGATGTGGCTGGCAGAGTCCTTTCCAAGAGCAGAAGGCTTTATCTCAGGTGAGGAGACTTCTTTAAAGCTAAATTAATCCATTAATTTAGGAGATACCTCTATGACTTGTTAACTCAATTTTCCTTCACCCCTTTCCTCTTCGTTCCTTAAAATCCTTCTCCCTCCTTCATCCCTCAGATTCCTCATCAATGGACCTTGCTCCAAATTCCTTTCTCCTTTCTTGGGCTTCTTGCAGCACTGGGTCTGGGCGCTGAGGTTGGAAGCTCAGAGTCTCAGGCTAAGCCCTCTGCTGTTCATCAGTATCTGAACAGCGAGCCCCCCACCCTGTCACCCCCCCCCTCTAGCTTTATCACCCTCTAGAACAACCTAAGGTCTAAGCCCTGACTTTCTTCAGGAAACACCCAGGCAAGCAGCACCCCCACCTCTGGAGGGAGTCGAGAGGGCTTAGACGATAACGAAGAGGTACTGCCCACCCAGGCCGGCACCCCCAGTCTTCCCTCAGCCCTCCCAGCATCCTCTAGCACCCCCACAGGGAACCTACCAGGCCAACAAAAAGGAACAGAATCATCCCTTTCTGACCCCACCCCCAGCCGCCCATGCCCTCAGCTAGCTTTCAAAGGCTACCCTTAGACAGAGTAAGTGACACTAAAAACAGCAATTCCCACCCACCCTCCACCTCCGCCTGCCTACTGATAATAATGGGCCGAGACACTTTTATTATCATTATTAATTAGCACTTTCAAGCAATGGAATTAAATCAATATGGTGGACTGAAACTAATTTTAACAAGCCATTGAGATCAATCATTGGGACTTTTATCTACATAAATGCCACTAAACTCAGCTCGTTAGTGTAACATTAGCTGGAAAGAAAAAGAAGGGAGACTGGCGGGGTTTTAATTAGGAAGACATAAACCAAGCCACAATTTTTCTTCTTTGATTTGCTTTTAATCTCCTCTGCAAAGCTCTTCTGGTGCTGCCCAGGCTGATTTTCAGTCCCAGGCCACTTCAGCCAGAAGGGGAGGGGACGGAGTGAGGAGAAGCCAAGGGCAAGCTGCGATGACCACTCAGGTGGTTCCCTCCTGGAACCCACCCTGAGATGGAGCCACTTAGACCCCCTAAATCTGACTTTCAGATTTCCATCATCAGAGCAGACCCCAGTTGCCTTTGTATTCCCCTTTGTTTAGCATCTATTAGTTTTTGAGTTATATAGGAATTATTTATGTTCATTGATTCATTCAACAAACAATAGACGAGCACTTATTATGTGCCAGACACCCTGCTCAGTGCCCTAACAGAATTCAATAATAATAAATGAGCAAGATGTGTTCCTACTCCCCCGAGGAGCTTGCAGTCTGGCCTTCTGTCCCTCCTAGATTGATGGCCCCTACAGGGCAAGGATGGTCACTTATTTATCTGTGTGCCCCTCCCCATCTAGCTCTACACTCTGTGCCTATCGAAGCCATGGTATATGGTTGGGATAAATGGTTAAGAATCCCACTTCTCTATCTACACATCACTGCCCTCTATGTGCCAACCGCTAGCCCCTCACACTACATCTCCCCCATTCCATGGGTATGGAGCCCCTTTCTAAATTCTGCACCTGCGATCTCACTTTCACTCACTCTAGTAACACCCCTCCAGCCTTGCTACCTGACAGGCTTTGGTTTCTTATTCTGCCAGACCCAGTTCTAAGGTCATCATGTGAGTGGACCTAGTTATCTAGCTGTCCAGGCTCTGCCAGCTGCTCAATTTCACTTCTGTGAATGCCATTACCTCACATTCCTATACTCTTCTCAGGTCCTACCTGCTCCTCTATTAGACTGCGAGCAGGCTGGGGCTGGACTTTGGTAACCTTTCTATCCCTGACATCTTCTGCAATGCTAGGCACAGAGCAGGCACTCAATTCAGAATGCAGGCAAACATGGAGTCATCTGTGTTTGTCAAGATCTAGAAAAAATTCCAGCCTCGTCCTGGCCACTTGGCTCAGTGGAAGAATGTCAGCCTGGCATGTGGATGTCCCAGATTCAATTCCCAGTCAGGGCACTCAAGAGAAGCACCCATCAGCTTCTCCATCTTTCATTTCTCTCTCTCTTCTTCTTCCCTCCTACAGCCATGGCTTGATTGGAGCAAGTTGGCCCTGGGCACTGAGAATGGCTCCATGGCTTCCATTTCAGGCTCTAAGAAGAGCTGGATTGCTGAGCAACAGAGCAACACCCCATATGGACAGAGCATCGCCTCCTAGTGTGCTTGCCGAGTGGATCCCAGTTGGGGAACATGCAGGAGTCTCTCTCTGCCTTCCCTCCTCTCACTAAAGTAAAGTGAGAAAAAGAAAAATTCCAGCCTCTCCTTTGGGATACTTCTCAGTATTTCCTCCCACTGTTCCCCGACACAATCTTCTACTGTGAATGTGCTTTGCACATGCCATCGTTAACCCCCTTGCTCACTCCTCTTGCTCTTTTCCAATGAATCCTGCTCACCCTTTGGGGCCAATCCCAAGCCTCATCCCTTCCCCCATCCCATGCAGACTTTCCTGATCACAGGAATCTTCCCTGTTCTCCCCCTCTTTGGTCTCCCATGTGGCCCTTATCACTAATTACCTACCACTACTAGAAATATATTGACACTTTTATCTTGCTACTGGGCTCGAAATAGAAATCTTC
Organism: Rhynchonycteris naso; assembly: GCA_037038555.1. Lineage (NCBI taxonomy): Eukaryota > Metazoa > Chordata > Mammalia > Chiroptera > Emballonuridae > Rhynchonycteris > Rhynchonycteris naso. The sequence goes on from CM072998.1 coordinate 26,799,610, forward strand.
ACATGTGGCAATGTCTCTAAGAAACTATTTATTTCTCAGCAGAGCAGAGTGCCTGAGTTTAAATCCTAGTTTTACTACTTATGACATTCGTGGTCTTGTGTAAGTGACTCAACCTTGCTATATATTGGTTTTTTCACCTGTAAAATGGGAATTAAGTAGTATGTACCTGGAATTTTAATAAAAATGAAATGCAATCATTCACATAGAGCAGATACTGTGCCTGGCACAGTCAGTGATCAGTATGTTTGCTATTATGGTCCTCATTGCTATAATTACTACTATTATTAATTTCTTATAGTCTAATTTCATCCCCACCTGGCAACCTATTGATGATAATTTGGCTTCCTTACAAGAAAAGGCCCCACTAACCTATAAACATGAGACTTATCTGATCATTAGATATATTTCTCATTACAAATTAATAAATCGATCTTCTAGATTTTATTTATCAGTTATGACATGACTTAGGTCAGTTATGGTAAACAAATTCCTAAGTTCAGTTTACTTCTGTGTATACTAGCATTCATATTTCTGAGGCCGAGGTCCTAGGTCTTGGCAATCGTATTACACATGGTACCACCAACTTGAGCTCTCTCAGTGCAGCCAGCAAGGTTTCATTGGCCCCATCACACTTTAGGTTTATTTTTTTACCTCATTAAGCAAAGTACTTAAAATATTCAAGCTTAAGTTTCCTCATCTGCAGCACAGGGGAAATGTAATTTCAAAGGGGTGACTGTAAGGTTTAAATGAGATGATAAATGTAAAGAATCAGACCATTGCCTTACACAATAATTGTTAACTTTAATAATTATTCTACTTCACCATACTTGTTGCATTCTTACAACAATAATATTGTATATTTACAAAGCCCTTTTACATACATTATTTTATTTCTCATTGGCAATTATTCCCACCCAACAGAGAAAGAAACTGGGGATAAACAAGTCATTCCTTGTGATCCCACAGTGTGCAAGTTACAAAGATGGGACTCAAACCCAGGTCTTCCCCCACCCTAGTGTCCTTTCTCTATACACTTTATGCTTAACTAATCAACAACAAGTAAACAAACATAACTCCTATGGTTTCGTCTAATTACACTTTCAAACTATTTAAAATTGTGGCAGCACTCCAGAGTCCATGTCCTACCACCGATGGCCTTCCCTAGTAATACTAGAAACACTAGTTATACTGTTGCAACTACTCAACTCTGCTGTTGTAGTTCCAAAGCTGCCATCATTTTTGTAATGTTTTTCAGAAGTTTAATTAGGTCAAAAATAAGACTTGATTTCTAGTCTTCTGTGGCAGATTGTTGATACCCTGTTGCATGTTTCCTTGGCCCACTTCTGAGTTTACCTGCAGCCTCAGGGGCAATTCCCAGGCAAATGATAGCATCCCATCTGAGCCCGCACCTCTCTGCTTCACCACTGAGAGTTTTCTTTAGTACCCTGGGAGCTTGCTTAGCTTGTGTGCAAAGAAGGACAAAAATACTGGTCATTTGACATCCCCAAGAGCAACCACCATCAATGTGAGATGTGAATTGGAATATTAATGTTACATTTTCCCATTCATTGGGAAGATAATCCTGAGGTGCATTCTACATGGATCCACATGTAGAATGATTAAAAGCCAATTGCCAATAGCAGTAACTCATTGATTAGTGTGCCTTCACTGACTTTTTTCCTATTGTTGTTACATTTTCCCCACTCTTATAGTTGCATCCTAAGATTTTTGTCTCAGGGTCTGAAATCAGGTAACTAAACTATCTTTGACTTCTAGTCAAGGGCTTTTTTGTATTTTCTTCATAGGAATCTACAATAGCACTTTTACTTCTGACAACATGGCAGACTAAAAATATCTGCTGACCCTAATCTTACTGGATAAATTACAGCAACACACCTTTAAATGTAGTTTTTATTTTCAAGAAAGTAAGGAAAGTCTCTAAGGACAACATATATACACAAACAAACAAACAAAAGAGTAAGCTGAAATGAACACAGGAAAAAACAAGCTCATAAGCTAGTGTTGGCAAAAATGAAAAATGACAAGTTTAACAACAGATTAGACACCACTGAAGAATAAACTAGTAAAATGGAAGAGAACTAATGAGTTGTGCAGAATTTAGCATAGCAAGATAACAAATGGAAAATATTAATGAAAAAGAGGTCAAGGAACATACTGGATAGAATTAAAAGACATAGCACATATGTAATTGAAACAGAAAATGGAAGAGAGACAATATTCAAAGAGATAACAACTAAGAATTTTCAAGAATTGTGAAAGACATAAAGTTATACAGAAAAAAAATACAAGTGTACAAGACAGTGTAAATGAAATGAAATGCATAACTATGCACCTTATAATGAAACTACAGGACTACAAAGAAGAGACTGATCACCAAAAATAAAAATACAAGAAGGAAGTCAGTAATTAGACTAATAACAGACTTCGCACTTGTGACAATGAACAAAATTTCCAAGGTGCTGGGGGAAAAAACTGTCATTCTTGGACAGTGTAGCCAGAAAGTTTATGTATCAAGTTTCTTTCAGATTTAAAAAAGAAAAAACAGTTTATTGCTAAGATAAACTCACTAGAGGACTTACTTTAAGAAGTAAAATAATCCCAGATTTATGTTGAGACATGAACTTGAATCTTGGATACAAATTTCTTAATGAGGACTATTTGGCTAAAAATAACAGAAATCAGTTTAAACAGGTTTCCATAGGAATACAGTTTAAGTAGAAAAAGGATGGGTGGTAGAATACAACTGGACCCCAGGAAGACTTGAGAAACAGGAACATAAAGATTTTCTAGATTCTCAAACAAATCTATTCCTTAAGAACTAAGAATTGGTCCCATGTAATCCTTTTTTTACTAGATGTTGACTGAGTGTATTTATTATTTCAGTGCTGGCCAAGAGGTAATGAGATAAAAAGGAAACACCAAACTCTGTCTTGGCTACCAAGGAGCTCACTGGTTAGTTAAGATACAAGACTTCCCCCAACATTGAACCCCAAGAGTATGTGGCAGATGGAGTTCACTTGTCCTGAAAGTATTTCATATTATTGAAATCCTTGTGTCCTGAGGTAAACTCAGGTAGGGGAAATGTTGGGGGGGGGGGGGTTCCTCTCAGAAACTGTAGAATTTGCATTGTAGATAAAAGAAAAGATGTGGAGAACAGAGTCCTAGAGATGTGGATTAGTCTGGTAGTGGCAATGGAGAGCAGAATTATGGCATAGGGAATCCCCACTAGAGAGAGGAACCCACATGCGCAGGACTAAGGAAAAAGTTGTGCCCAGCTGGGAATGAGTTTGACATGACAAGTTGATGACTTTAAACTGAATGGAACAATATGGAGCCACAGTAGATTCTCTTTAAAATTTTAAACCTTTTAATGAAATATTTTATTTATACAAATATACACATTCGTGTGTGTGTAAATATAAGGTATAATGGACTGAACAGGCAGTGGCACAGTGGATAGAACATAGGCCTAGGATGCTGAGGACCCAGGTTCAAAACCCTGAGGTCACCAGCTTGAGCATGGGTTCATCCGGCTTGAGCACAGGCTCACCAGCTTGAGCACGGGGTAGCCAGCTAGAGTGTGGGATCATAAAAAGACCCTATGGTTACTGGCTTGAAGCCAGGGTTACTGGCTTGAGCCCAAGGTCGCTGGCTTGAGCAAGGAGTCACTGGCTTAGCTGGAACCCCTGTGGTCAAAGCACATATGAGAAAGCAATCAATGAACAAGTAAGGTGCTACAACTACGACTTGATGCTTCTCATCTCTCTCTCCCTTCTTGTCTGTCTGTACCTGTCTATTTCTCTTCCTCTCTCTCTCTCTCTCTCTCTCTCTCTTCCTTTCACACACACACACACACACACACACACACACACACACATGGATGTGTGTATGTATGTATGTATGTACGTATGTATGTATGTATGTGGTATAATGACCAAAACAAAATCAATCCACCCTCCGTTCTACTTAAGAATTAGAATGTACCCAATACCCTTGAAGCCTTTCTATGTTCTCCTTTCTATTCCCCAAGAGTGATCATTATTTTGAATTTTATATTTATTATTCCCTTGCATTTTGGTTTTATATATATTAAGCTTCATATGATTTTAAGTATTATATATATAAAATTTTCTGCCTTGTTATTTTATATTATTAATCTTGCTTTTCTTATTATCTCCTTCCCTTTTCTTACATTCTTTTGGATTATTTGTTCTACTTCGTATTTAAAGACAAGCCTTTAATTTTTTATTTTGTGTGTTTAACAGTGTAAAATATTGACATCTTAACCCCACTTCCCTGAAGAATAAGGATGTTGGAATGCTTCATTTCCCATCAACACCCACACACACAGCTATCATTGCCCATATATTTTAGTTCTGGTTTTAACCACACAAAATTATTACTTTTGTTTAATTTGTTTAGATGTATATACATGTTATCATTTCTATTATTCATAATTCATTCTTGCACACTTCATTCAGGAGTTCCCCCTTTGACTTGTGGATCATGGTGGCATTTGGCGACCTAGTTACTAAGAGCAAGTGAGAGTCAGTTCAGTGTGTAGTAAATCCCTGAAAGGTGTGAAGACTTTCTTTTCCCCAGTGTGTTGTAAACTCAGTAAATGGCCAAAAACACCTTTGGGGAAGGCTGGAATACATACAGAATATAGTTGTAAGAAGGTTGCGTGTTAGTCCTCAAAGAGGTCAGCCTTTCTTTCAATCAAGGGGCTCAGGCTATGATCTAGAGTGTGCCTGAACAATAGTTAAGAAGCTAAAACTCTTCATTGTACCCAACCAAATTAAGTTCCTGGACATCAGACCTAGAGTGTTTCCATTCTACAGGGGAAGAAATACTTAATAGGCCACCCATCTATTTCATCCTTAGGGACACAGTAATTAATTAAAGAGCCCAGCAGCTCATTTTGTTTACCTGTTTGTCCCTCCTGCCCATTACAGTAATTGTGTCTGTTTTGTCCCTAGCAGTAAAAGCTATTCCTTATCCTCTAATTCCACGGAAATCAGAGAACACATCTCATAGTTTCATCTCCTCATGTGTACAGAGGAAGCCACAATAATGTTTTTCACTTTTTTAAATTAAATTTATTGGGGTGACATTGGTTAATAAAATTACATAGATTTCAGGTATACCATTCTATAATACAACATCTGTACACTGCACTGTGCGTTCACCACCCCAAGTCGAGTTTCCTTCCACCATTTGCCTCCTCTTTATCTTTTTCTACTTCCCCCACCCCTTACCCTCTAGTAATCAGCACAAGGTGAAAGGATTAAGCAAAGACAATAAAGCTCATAGATATAATGCTTTTCAAAGATGCTGATGCTCTTGTCACTAATATGTTTTCCAATCTATCCCCATAATAAAGCAAATGTCTTCTAGGACCTCCCTAAGGGTACACTAGAAAGAAGAATATGCAGTTTGCATATGATAAATCCATTTCCACATTCCTGTCTTGTCAAACATTGGGAACCAATCTTGTACATAAAACTTCACCATCATGGAACATAAACCATTAATGAGTCAAAGTTTCAGTCAACTAATCAGTACACTAATTCTCAGATCCACTTCTAACTAGTAAGCGCACCTATAGAATGAATTTAGTTTCATACAGTTATATATTCTGACCCTTTGCTTTAGTGCCCTTAGGATCCATTCTCAGACATTTCTTCCAGCTTTATGCTGATATAAATTAGTACTCTTGCATTTATTTTGGTGTATAGACTAATTTTTTTCAGTTCAGACAAAGGCAACAAGGCACTAGGGGTTGGAGGCTAGAATATAATAGGTATTTCTTTGCAAGTTGCCCTCTGCACATGCAGCTATAGCTGGGTCTTCAAGAAAGGAAAGCTGATCTCATCAACCCTCAAAGAGCAAGCTGCCTCCTCTAACAAGCGAGGCTTAAGAGGTTTGGGAATTCAGGGTTCTCAATTTCATACAAGTCAACCCAGAGAGAAACTTAGTGGGTCTGTGACATCAACTTAAGTTATAATTCTGCAACCCACACAACTAAATTTTAAGTCTAATATTCATCAAGATTGGCCCTCTGCATGGAAAGAGATTTTCCTAGAGTCTATAAAGCACTCTGGTTATCTGAACATTTGAATTGAGAGTTTAAGCTTGCCACTGTCTATATGTGAGCTTTCCCATGCAGTTGGAAGCAACTATTCCACATCAGCGTTCTTGTAGTTATCGCCATATTAGTCAAGCCCAGTAGCTACTTCGTCCCCAAGGCACTTGATGCAATAAGCACTTTATCAAAATCAACCATAATCACCACAAGGTGAAGGGATAAAAAAAAGTTTTTTTCACATAGTTGAAAATGTTAACATATTATTATTACCAAGCCCTGACATTTTTTTAGGATTTTCCTATGACCACTTTTATTACCAAGTATTGTACCAGCTGTTATCCAATCAAGAAAATAGACCACAGTAGGTATAGCAACAGAAGAAAATTTAACTGATTGCCAGACAGTTAATGAAGCAAAAAGAAAACATTGAGCTGTCGTAGAGACAAGTGGAGAAAGCCGCTTCTACAGCTAGGGGTGGTAGACCAAGGGAAGAGGTTGAGGTTATCAGGACTAGAAGCCTGCAGTAGAAACCTCAATCAGATTGAAGTCACACCACAAAGGAGAGGGTATGCTTGGCTGCTGCCAGTTCCTCAGGAGTTTATAAGAGGAGTTCAAAGACCTCTCAAGAAGGGTCCGCTGCTGTTGACCTTGTCCATCTGCTGGTGGCACCCTTGAAAGGTCATAATGAGGCTGCGTCTAGGAAGACTGAAAGGAGCTGAAGGACAGACTAACTTCTGCCTCGGGGGAAATATTCTCGCTAAGCATTGCTGATGGGTACAAAAGTAGGTAAGAAAGTAGAAGGACCTTTTTGCTCCTGTCTTCCAATCTCCTTCTAAGCTTCCCTACAGCAGACCTGACAGGAAGTCATAGAACAAAGGAGAAAGGTTATTTGCACAGTCCTAGCACTAGTGCCGTGGAACAGAAACTACCACGGCGTGCTTAGAAAGAAAAGGCAACAGCTTAATAACTAATACAAATATATTTTACTAAAAGCTGACAAAAGAAAAATAAAGAACCTATATTTTCTGAGCATTAAAAGAAAATGTAGGCAGGCAGTAGTCAAAGATGTTCCTGCAAAGCAACCTACAAACCCAGATAGCTTCACGGGCAAGTTCTGCCTATTAGTCAAGAAAAATAGTCAAGTTCCAATAGTACATACCTTTTTCTAGCTTATTATATGAGGCTAGCATAGCTTTTATAGTGAATTCAACAAGAATAATACAAAATAAAGAAGAAATGCGCCCCCATGTTCGTGGCAGCATTGTTCACAATAGCGAAGATCTGGAACCAGCCCAAGTGTCCGTCAGAAGACGAGTGGATTAAAAAGCTATGGTACGTATATACTATGGAATACTACTCAGCCATAAGAAACGATGACATCGGATCATTTATAACAAAATGGATGTACCTTGATAACATTATACGGAGTGAAATAAGTAAATCAGAAAAAAAGAAAAACTGAGAACAGCATGATTTCATACACAGGTGGGACATAAAAGTGAGAATATGAGACATGGACAAGAGAGTGGTGGTTATGGGATGGAGGAGGGAGGGAAGAGTGGGATAGGAAGGAGGGGAGGGACACAGGGAAAACCAGATTGAAGGTGACAGAGGACAATTTGACTTTTGGTGATGGGTATGCAACACAATTGAACGATAAGATAACCTGGAGATGTTTTCATTGTACATATGTACCCTGATTTATTGGTGTCACCCCATTAGAATTAATAATAATAAAATATATATATAAAAAATTAAAAATAAAAAAAGAATAATACAAAATAAAAAATGTAGTTCTATTTTATTCATGAACACAGATACAAATATCCTAAACAAAATATTAGTAAGATAAATTCAGCAGTACATAAAAAAGGATAATAAACCTTACCAAGTTGGATATATTTTGAAAATGCAAAATTGATCAAATATTAGAAAATCTACATATAATTTCACCAAATCTTTGGCCAGTCTCTGATCTGCATATATATATGGGAGGCATTCTAAGGAGAACAATGGAAAACAACAGCTGTATAGTTGAAAGAATTGAGCAAGAATTTCAACTATTGCTTACTCTAAGGGAAACAGTTTGGAGTTTGAGCCAGTCAAGTTAACTACTTGCTGGAACAAAAATAAACATTTTTCAAGAAAAGACAACAGAATCCATATTCTCTTATCATCAGTTTATCATTAACAATATCTAATATACATTTAAAAATTACTAGACATGGAGGAGGACATAAACAGAAAAACATGACCTAGCCTCAAGAAAAAAAATGGTTTATATAAACCAACTTCTAGATAATATAGACACTAGCAGACAAGAATTTAAAGAAGCCATTATAAATATGTTCAAGGACTTTAAGGAGTGTTTGTCATCATGAACAAACAGATAGGAATTTTAGAGGATAAATAGAAACTTTAGAAAAGAACCAAGTGAAAATTTAGAATTGTAAATTATAATCTCTGAGATTAAAAAATGACATAGCCTAATTAGCATATGGAAGGCAGTAAAAAATAGAGAATGAAGTTATTGATAAATCATTAGAAAGTATCAAATCTGAATTAAAATGAAGAAAATGTTTTTTGAGAAAGGATACAGAACCTCAATGACCTGCAGGACAATATCAAGAGAAGTAGCATACTGTAATTTGAGTCCCAGAAGAACAGGAGAGAAAAACTAAGGAAGAATGACTATTTAAAGAATTATGGTCAAGATTTTTCCAAATTTATATGAAAATGTAGACCTATACATCTAAAGATATCAGCAAATCCTACTAAGGATACTTACAATAAAAATCACACGTAGGTAAATTATTGCAAAAATGTTGAAAACCAATGATAATTAGATAATCTTGAAAGCAATAAGAGAAAAATGATATATTGCATACAGAGAATGTACAAAAGGCATATGACTAAGTGGCTCCTAGGAAACAATAAAAGCCAGAAGGAAAGGAGTAGTGGGGGATGAAACTATCATTCTAGGATGATATCGCAAAAAAATATATTTTTCAAAAATGATGGTTAAAACACACATTTTTTAAACCAAAAAAGAAACTGAAGGAAATAATCAGCAATAAACCTGAATTATAAGAAATGAAAAAAAGTCTTTAAATTGGAGGGAAATAATACCAGATAGAAACTTGGATTTACTGGAAAAAATACAAAATACCCAAAATTATTAATAGTACATAAAAGACTACATTTTTCATTCTTTTTAGTTTCTTTTAAAGACATATAACTATTTTTTTTCAAGTATGACATGGTGTTGTGGGGTTGTTAACATATGTATAACCTGACCAACTGGTGGCACAGTAGATAGAACATTGGACTAAGATGCAGAGAACCCAGATTTAAAACCCCAAGGTCACAGGCTTGAGCACAGGCTCATGTGGCTTTAGCATGGGATTATAGACATGACCCCATGGTCACTGGCTTGAGCCCAAATGTCACTGGCTTGAAGCCCAAGGTCACTGGCTTGAACCCAAGGTCACTGGCTTGAACAAGGAGTCACTCACTCTGCTATAGCCCCCTGGTCAAGGCATATATGAGAAAGCAATCAATGAACAACTAAGGAGACTACAACAAAGAATTGATGCTTCTCATCTCTCTCCCTTTCTGTCTGTCTGTTGCTATCTGTCCTTCTCTCTGTCTCTCTCTCTGTCTCTGTTACACACACACACACACACAAAAAAAAAATGTAGATATGATATATAAAATATTAATAATCCAAAGACTCATAACTATATACTCTTGTAGATTCTTAAATTCTATGCAAAGTGATAAAATATTAATTCTAAAAATACTCTGATAACTTCAGGATACAACTTTAGAAATCTTCAGAAAAATTTTTAAAATAATGTAAACAGGATATATTAAGGCTACAAAATAAAAAAGATGGAAAGGCCATATGGAACATTCACCAAGATAGACCATATACAGAGCCATCAATCAAGGCTCAATACATTTCAAAAATTTAAAGTGGGGTCACTGCAACATACTTTCAGATCTACCACAGGAATGTGAATACACTCATTAGATTATGACTTAATACAATAATTTTGGACTATATACATATATATGTACATGTGCATATATACATGTATATTTACAAATCTGTATTTTTTTATTTGATAAAAGCAAACAAACAAAATATAAATAATGACTCTGGTTTGAAGCTACATGGGAGTTTCTTTTATTATTTTTACAACTAGTCTGTAAGTTTGAAATTATAACAAAAAATTTAAAGAATATTCCTATATACCCATAAACAGGAAATGAAGTGTGTTAAAAGATACCATTTACAGCAAAGTACCTAAGTTTTTATGAAAAGAATTATAAAAATCTGTTGTAAGACATCAAAGAAAATTGAAATAGTTATACCATATCCATTCAGTATAAGAGTCAATAATGTAAAAGTTTAAATACTCCCAATTTTTTGTGTGGATTTGGTGCTATTTAAATCAAACTTCCAACAGGAGTTTTTTTTAGGATTTGACAAGTTGATTCTAAAATTCATAGAGAAATGCAAAAAGGAAAGATTAAGCAAAGCACGTTAGAAGAAAGAAAAGGGTGGGAGGACCTCCTCCACCAGATAGCAAGACTTATACAGCAATGAAGATAATATAGTATTATATAGAGTAGACCTCCACCAGATAGCAAGACTTATACAGCAATGAAGATAATATAGTATTATATAGAGTAGACCTCCACCAGATAGCAAGACTTATACAGCAATGAAGATAATATAATATTATATAGAATAGACCTCCACATACACAGACACTTGATAGGACAGCAGTGTCATTAAAGATCAAGGAGAAATGGATGACATGATCTGAAATAACTATATATCCATTTGGAAAAAAACTAAATTGGATCTCTATCTCACACCACATACAAAATCCAATTCAGGATGGATGGAGACCTACTTAAAAAAAAAGCAAAACAATACAAATTCAAACAGGATATAGGACCATGATTCCCAAGGTAATCACTAAGGTCCACAAGGACACTGTATCAAAGCCACAATGGTGTCATGGAATATTTTAAATTTGTAAGGGAAACACAGGGACACTTGATACCTGTCAGACACTGCACAAATGACCAGCTCTAGACAGTTTCAGCTTTAGACCAAGTTACAGTTCCTTCAATAACGGTATATCTTTGTGAAGCTAAGTTTTTAGCAGTTGCTGTAATTTAAAGCAAATGCTCCCTAAAAATCATTATGAAACAAGAAAACTTATTTCCAGGTGTGAGGAGTTGTGCAGTGCCAACAGGTATACCCATCCCTTAGTAAGTCATTGCAATTCTTTAAAAATAAAAAGAACATTATTTTTTTCTTTATATGTGTATTGTTTTCAAATGACTACGAAGTACAGTAATTAGAACATAAATGCTTGAGTTGTTTGGACCTAGCTACCCAATAAATTAAAGTGTGGGCATCTCGTTCATCTCAGCATCCCATGAAAGATAATTGAGACAATAAGGGCACTATAAATTGAGAAAGTTGAGAACCTTTGCTAGAGACTATACAGGGGTTGGCAAAGGTAGATTTACAGTCATTCATACAGGAAAGGGCTGGGTGAAAGGGGGGAAGGAATGAAGCAAAGGAAAGAAAAACTTATAGACAAAGACAACAGTGTGGAGACTGCAGGAGGGAAAGGAGGTGGGAAGAGGTGGGGGAGGGTAGAACAGGAATAGATGGTGATGGAGGGAGACTTGACTTGGGGTGGTAAACACACAAGGCAATATACAGCAGGTGTGTTGTAGAACTGTGTACCTGAATCTTGTATAATTTTATTAACCAATGTTATCCCAATAAATTCAATAAAATATTGTTAACAATAATAATACAAAAATCAATAAATAATGAGAGAATAAACTGTCTCACGTACTCACAACTGTAAACTAACTTTTGTCCCTCTTTGCATATGTAACCTCAGAGTAGGAAAGAATTTCTTAACAGGAGACATAAAGCATTAATCATAAAGGAAATAAAGCATAAATTTAAATTCCTTAATATTAAGAACTTCAGTTCATCAAATGATACCACAAAGATACTGAAAAAGCAAGTCACAGAATGGGAAAAGATATAAATAATGAATAAAACTAACAAAGAACACTCTCCAGAATATATAAAAATTCCTTCAACTCAATCAGATAAAAACAGCTTTATAGAAAAATGGGCAAAAAGTTTAGACAAATCATAAAATGGGAAATTTATGTGAAAAATAAACTTATGAAAAAGACTCATTCTCACTAGAAATGAGTAAAATATAAATTAAAGCACAATGGAAAAATAAAACCATAAAGCTTCCAAAAGAAAACATGAGAAAATTTTTTTATAATTTGAGGTAAGCAAAAAAGTTCAAACCATGAACACAAAAAGTTCAAACCATAAAATTTTTCTGATAAATTGGACTTTTTCAAAATTAAAAGCTTTTCTTCAAAAAATACTCTTAAGACTATACAAATACAAGCCATGGACTGGAAGAAAGTATTTACACAACACATATTTGTTAAAGAATCTGTTCTGAATATATAAAGAACTCTTAACAATTGCATTATAAGAAAATAACCAAATATTAAAATGGGTAAAGATTCAAACAGACACTTTACCCAGGTCAACATATAAGTGGCCAATGAGCATAGGAAAAGATGCTCAACCTCATGAGTCACCATGGTAAAAGTAGAAATCACTACAAATACTAGAATAGCTAAAATTAAAAAGATGGAATATAACAAGTGTTGGCAGTGATGGGGGGAAACCAGAACTTTCATAAGACTGCTTGTCCATAAAGTGTAAAATGGTAAAACTTTGGAAAACTGTTCAGTGGTTTCTCATAAAGTCAAAATTATACCTAGTCCATGAACCAGCAATAAAAACATAAATCACTTGTACTAAGTTTGTCTTGGAAGTTTTAGTCATAACTGCCAAAACCTGAAAACATTTCCAAATGCCCTTCAAGTGGTAAATGGATAAACTGTGACATATACACACAACATAATACTACCCAGGGAGTAGTTTCTGGATGATTCCATGTATCAAACATCTGGAAAAGACAAACCTATAGCGACTGAAAATAGATCAGTGATAGAAGTATGGGATTGACCGCAAAGCTCTCTCTTGATTGAGGTAGTGAATATACAGTGTGTCCGTAAAGTCATGGTGCACTTTTGACCGGTCACGGTCAAAAGTGCACCATGACTGTACGGACACACTGTATATGATGGTGAATACACGAGAAAATACAGTTGTCAAAGGTCATCAAACTGTATATCAGAAGAAGTACATTTACCTTATCTAAATTATCCCCCAATAAACCTGATTTTTTAAAACTTAACGCAAGAAAAAGAAACACAATGAGATATCTTTAAATACCAACCAGATTTGCAAAATGTTAAGAGTCTGTTGATACCAAATGTTGTCAAGGATGAGGAGCAGCAGGAGCTTCTCAGGAAACAGACTGTGGGATGGATCCTGATGTAGGAGAAATTTATTAGGGATCAGCCTCTAATAAAGGGAAGGGGGGAAGCAGGAAGAGAGCTAAGGCACAAGCCTCACAAAGTGTTGATGGGGTGCTCTGGAGAATTGCCCGTCAGAGCTATACCACAGTGGTCCAGAATGGCCACACCTTTGTACCCCCATCCCACAATCATCAGAGCCATGCTTTCTCAGGAAGAGCATGTCCTAAGTATAAGGCAGCCCTGAGTGGAAGCAGCCCCTGAACTTCTTGACCTGGATAGCGAGTCTTTCTGAAAGGGGGATCCATATGGCACACCTTTAGGACCACCACAGAAACATGCAAACTCTACTGATTGTGTTGTGACTTCACCTAATTATTTTGGATACCAGTTTGGCGCTCTTGAAGATGTGAATGCCCCATGATCCAGCATGCAACTTCTGAGTATGTCTTCTAGTGAAATGCATGCTGATGTGCCCTGAGATAAACACCCATCCCAGCACTGTTTGTAATGTCCCCAAACTGGAAACAACTCAGAATTTCATCTGTGATAGAGCACTCAAACAAATCATGGTATTGTCAGATAGCAGAATAACCAATAAATTACTACATGTCAATGAAATGCTATTAATCTATATAGGTACACAATGTTTTAGATAAATAAAAATAAACAAGCTATAACAACAAGATTCTCATTAACATAATGTTAAGCAAATAAAGGAAGGCACATATAGTATGACTTCCTCCATTTAAAGATTTCAAATTGACAAAACTAAACCCTATGATTTGGGAATGAAATTATCCATCTATGAAGAACAGCAATGAAATGATTGGCACAGAAGTCAGCATAGGGTTGCTCTAGAGGGAGGGGGAGTTCTGACCAGGGTGGTAGCACCAGGGAAAGCTACCAAGAGTTAGCCATCCACGGGCATCCACTTTATAATTATTAATCACACTGAACGTATCTGTGCAGGGTACTTTTCTTTGTACATGCTATATTTCACCAAAAAAAAAAAAAAAAAAAAAAAGGAAAAATGGCACTTACATAATGGTTAAAGGAACTGGGCATGTTTAGCCTGAAAAAAAAAAAAGAAAAGAAAAGGAGAAAGCTCAGGGTTATAAAATGGTCATCAATTATCTAAAAAGCTGTCCCACAGGGCCCAGCTAGGACCTTTGAGAGAAGGAATTTCCTAATGATTCACACACATGAACTGGGCATCTATGCTCAGCTGTTCCCTGGGCTTGTGCATTCTGAGGACAAGGATGAGTGACGTGGATGGAGGGAGGCTGGGTGACCTCAACCTCTCTGCCAGCTCTGAGGTCCCAAGGTACAAAGAACTAGGCCTTGACAGGGAAGTAGGAAGAGCACAAGCTGACGGGGGCCAGGAAGCCATTCCACATAAAGGAACAAAGAATGAAAGAGCGCATGTTTATTTTTAAAATAAATGTCAGTGAATGGATCCTTGCCGGGTGAGCTCATTTAGCCTGCCTGCCATTTCCACTTGGGGAAACGCCTGTTGCTTTTACACAGGCAGAATCTGGTTTCCAGCTGAACCTGTTCCTCTGTGGCCTTCCAGGCTCTAGGTTCCAGCCACCTCAAGTCCATCAGCGGCTGTGCAAGGTCTTGTGGTCCAAACACCTCCCAAGCCGATCACAACTCAGAAAGAGGAGGAGCTAGGAAATGGCAGGCAAGGTAAAACAATACTACTGCTATTGATAATGATAATGGACACTGACCATGGGTTCTGCATACATTTTCTCATTTAAATAATCCAGCTCTATTCTTGCCTTCAACCCATTTAGCTATATTCATCATGATTTAGAAGATTAATCCGCCCACATTTATCAGGAATGGTCTGGCAGAAAGTGAGCACACTTCAATTTGGATAATCTGCAGGGTAGGGGTGATCTGGTCCTTATTTCAGACTAAGAGAAGCAGCCAGACATCATCTCCTACCACCCCTCTAGTTTCCCTGGCTGCCCTCTCCCTTGCTTTTAAGTGACAACCTTCCACACAGCCCACCCTATAATAACTCACATTTACAGAGCACCTCCTGCAGGTGAGACATAGAACTAGAAACTCTTCATGAGCATTTCATCCTCTCATCCTAATATTGTTTTACTGATGAGAAAACCAAAGCCCAAAGTAATTAAATAACCTACACGAGGTCACACAGCTAGCAAGAAGCAGAGGAGAATCCAAATGAGCCCATAGATATCTCAGTGCTCTGCTATGTAATGAGTTCTCCCCAGTCCAGCCTTCCATTTCTACTCCCAGCCCTTCCTACATAGGAAACTGACTTCCCATTTGCTCAAGCAAAGTTTTTTGAGGAAAGAACTTGACCTTTCAGGTCTCAGTTCTTGTCTTGCCTATGTATTGTTATCTTCCCACCTGATTTTCTTAATAAAACCAAGAGATTTTCTCCATTCAATCTGGTAACAAATATTCCTTACCAGTTGAAAAACATAATTCACACCATTTTCCCCTACTCTCTTTTCTGCTTAATTTTTGTGAAACACTTGTTTGTGACAGAGCGTGAGTCTTTCCCACAGAGGCACTCTCCATACGTGAAGATTTGCTTAGGGAAAGCAGATGGAGCAGGGTAACAATAGATCAGGGGCCATCCTGACTGATCAAAGTGAAGAAAACCCATAAAAATTTAGCAAGTTCAATGACTTGCAAGAAAACTATTCTCACAAGTGTAGCTATGCATGAGTTTACATGTCCTGGGAACCTTCTGCATGTCCAGGGAAGGGTCCCGGGTCAGTGGGCAAACTCACAACCCTGCCTATCGGACTTTCTCAAGCCAGAACATTACCCTCATGCCCTCCCTAGACACCCCAATGAAGCAAAGGCTTCATATTCCCAGAGATTGCCACAACCCCAGCCAGACCCTGAATCACGGGTGACTCACTTGTCAGCCGATTTCTCTGCAGAAAGCTCTTAGCAGTTAATTTCTGGCTAATTTATTATCCTTCAGCTTAGCCCTACAGTGCCATTAGCTAGGAGCCTGCCATGACTGAGTGAAATATTGTCTAATTTATTATCTTATTACTCCTCTGGAACAGGATCAATTAATTACCCATTAAAGTATTTCAGCTGGGGAGATTTATTGGGGGCCCTCTGCCTTTTAACAGATGATTAGTTATACATGTTTGTTTGCTTGAAGAGCAGAGACTAGCAAATGAACAGAGGTGCTGGAGAAGAGGAGAGAGGCGAGGAGAGAGGGAGCCCGTGCAGCAGGAGGCAGCTAATGGCTCTCCTCTGACTCCGTGAAAATGGAGCAGTCAATGACAAGAATTATCGACTCATTCACTTGCGGTTTTGAGATAACCATATGTACAGGGGAAGGGGAGGAGGGGAGAGAAAAACCCTCACTCAACTGCTTTTTCCATTCAATAAATTCGCTTCAGAATATATTGGATTGGGGTTTGATGGCTATTTCGTGTTTTGCAGAGTGCTGACACTGGTATGATTCAGTAATTATTGTTTCTTTTAAGTTATTGCTGTAATTTTGCTCTCTAAGATCCCAATCAATTTCTGCCTCTCAAGGGCACGCTTGAAAAGCGATATTTGAAAACAGCCCTCTGATAGATTGTGCTGCTAGACAGTGGCTGAGACAAATAGCCTAATCTGGCACAAATTAGCTTGGCTTCCACAGATAGTTTTATACAGCAATGTAAATTACATTGTCAGGCCTAGTCACTTTCCTGCTTAGAGTGCAGCTAACAAGGAACCGTGGAGACATTATCCGTGCTGCCGAGCACTCCCGGCGCTGCTGCAAAGCCATTCGTAAGGAGAGAGAGAGACAGAGGAGAGAGGAGAGAGAGAGGGAGAGAGAGAGAGAGAGAGAGACTTTGGGTAACAAAAGCAAGGTAGGTGAGCAGAAGTGACCTAGAACAAGGATGCAGCTGGCTCTGAGTTCTCCTGGTTGGGACTGAACTAAAGCCTTGGAAGGGGAGGCTGTTGAGTGTGTATGATGGATGGGCTGGCCCAATCCACGGGAGAGATGGGGGACAGAGTGACAGGCTCTGTTCCCAGCGCTGGGAGCAGGAGAGGCAGTGCTCTATTGGGAAACAGCAGCCCAGAGCAGGCACCTGAACCCCAGCCTCCTTCCTACCTAGAGAAATGGTCTGTGCTGACCTGGGTGCCGGGGAGGAGCCGAGATGTGCTGAACCCAGGGGAGGGGAAGATGTGCTGAGCAGAGCTGGAGGGGGGGGTGTGCTAAGCAGAAGGGGCCAGCCTAGCTGGGCTGCACTGGCCATTCCTGGAAGGTGTGGCAGGATGCACTGGCCAGCTGGGGCCAGGCTCCCTGTGGAGGGGCGAGGTCTTGAACCAGAAGCACCTTATCCCCAGCATCCTTGGCCAGGCGGGCCTTTGCTCAGCTAGGAAAGAAGCCTACCTCCTCAAAGGGGCACTTCCTGCACTGGCCTCAGGGGTATCCTGACCCCCTGTCTAACATACAACTGCTCTGACTGGTGTTCAGTACCCTCTGGAACCTGGCGCTCCTTCTTAGCCAGCACAAGGCCCACACTCCGCATCACTACCCTTCCTTGTAGTCAAAACTATCCCCTTCATCATCCTCGACAGTGGGCCCCTCCTTCCCCTTCTTTCTCTCTTCTAGCATGCCCTGTCTTCTTGCACCAGAGAGATCTGCACTTTGCGCATCTCACAACCTGCCTCCTCTCCCAGTTCCACCTCAGCACCTCTGCTGGGCCTGGCCATGGACGGGATGCTGTCTGGCTGGCCCAGAGGCATCTGCCCAGTGAAAGTCCACGTTCTCAGAGGCCTGACTCTGGGCATCTTGCGTGCTGGGATCAGGGCAGGCCCAGCTCCAAGGGCAGTAACTAGTGCTAACCTAACTAGCCCCAGGAACTCCCCAGGCCTAGGGACATAGAGCCTCTCTGGGACATATCAGAGGCAGCCTCATGAGTCCTGGGGAAGGAAGCATGGGAGGAGGCTGACCAGAGTAATGCTAGGGTCCGGAAGACAGTGGTGAGTGTAGAAATGCCACATCTACCCATCACACCAGCCTCTGCCTGGATGGGCTACAGGGGAAGTTGCTGTTTTTCATTGCACTGAGCCCTCTGCTGAGACTGTACATCATGGCCAAAGGCCATCCTTCCTGGTCAAATGACTGAACATATATTTCTTGACAGCAATGAGGATGTTTGACTGAGAGACTTCTGAGAGGAAACAGCTTCCTCACAAATGTCCCGGGCCTCTTATCGGATGATGGCAAAGAACATTTATTGCTTTAAAGAAAGATTGGCTTGAAGTTTAACTCCATCTTACTTGCCCACTCAGTTCTCGTCTGATATTTCTAGGCTGCTCTCAGCCAGATGCTTTCCGAATTCCTGCTTCGAACTGACTTATTCTTCAGTCGCCTCAGGAGGGAGGCTGGCAGTACCAACTGCTTGGTTATTGGAAAATGAGAGTCACATGCATAGATGACAACAATGTAACATAAGCAGGATGATGTTGACTCTTCATTCATCTGATAAAAACGTTGTTAGGCAGAAAGGCGCTTTTATTTTTTTTTAACCCTACCATATGAAAGATAGTCATGCACCAGATACTTATTGCAACTCATGTTTTCTAAATTAATTAAGGTAATACTGTAAAAACAAACCCAAAAATGCTTAATAGCTCCAGCACAATATAATTCTCTTTTACACTTATACTAAGTCTAGAATGGCATCCCAAATGAGTGGGGAAGTGCTCCTCCAAGCAGTGATTGAGGGGCCACGGTCTTCAGCTCATGGCTTTCAAGCTCCCTGTGCTCTTCTGCATTAAGTCTAAAAGGGAAAGAACATGGAATTTGTCCATAGGAGACTTTTTTATGGTCCAGGCTCAGAAGCAGACCACATCACATCTGCTCACATTAGATGGATGAGCACTTAAAAGACACACTCCCAGATGCAACTGCTTGGCCCGAGCTGGGCAGCTCCCAACAACAGCTGCTCTGCACTAAAGGTGAGAATCAAGAATCTCTGATGGATAGCTGGTCATCTCTGCCACACCATCTAAGCATTATTGTCCCCATTTTACAGATGAGAAAACTGAAGTGTATAATGTCCAAAGTCACATAGCTAGCAAACACAGAACTAGAATTTAAACCCAGGTCTGTCCTACACCAAAGCCTATGCTTATTCCACTCCACCAAATGAAATCATATGGGAAAACAAAATCTAATCAGGAAAATAAACTTCAGATAAAATAATCAGTCATTTTCCCCAAGACTCAAGTTTGAGAATTGGTTTTAGAACACCTAGTTCTAAGTGCTTTTAAAGTCTGACATGTGTACCCTGGAACTCAAGAAGCAGATCTAGATTGATCTCCTTTAAGAGCAATGGAAGAGCCTGACCGGGCAGTGGTGCAGTGGATAGAGCGGCGAACTGGGATGCGGAAGACCCAGGTTTGAGACCCTGAGGTTGCCAGCTGGAGCGCGGGCCCATCTGGCTTGAGCAGAAGCTCATCAGCTTGGACCCAATGTCGCTGGATCCAGCAAGGGGTTGCTCGGTCTGCTGAAGGCCCCCGGTCAAGGCACATGTGAGAAAACAATCAATGAACAACTAAGGTGTCGCAACGGCAACAAAAACTAATAATTGATGCTTCTAATCTCTCTCCATTTCTGTCTGTCTGTCCCTATGTATCCCTCTCTCTGACTCACTGTCCCTGTAAAAATAAAAAAAAGAGCTATGGAAGAAATTTCAATCCACTTTAGCAAATGCTGAAACTGACGCTCAGAGAGCTTAAATGATTTGCTTAACATCATACAGCAGGTATGACTAGATCTTACTCTGTTCGCTCCAAGTCAAGGGGCTTTACACACCAAAGCAGTGAGTGAAATAAAAGATCTTAACAGTCATCTTGCTGAAAGCCTGCTTATAGCACCTATTTCTTGAATCTAGAAATATGGGTGTTTTGAGGATTCCATTCTCACTTTCTGCAAATTGCCCAAAAATGAAAAAATTGAAGACTTCACCAACGAAGCCATTAGGAGAGTGTCCATAAATTCATGGGGAGAAGGACAAAACTTCTCATAGGCACTAACTACATCCTATTTTATTTATATCCTCGAGGACTAGCGTAGTACCTGTATATTTAATGGTTGTGCAATAAACATCTATTAGATGCATGTATGAATAAATAAATGTGTGCATTCCTCATTTTCCCATCAAGAATTAGTAATCAAGATAACTTTCAGGCACAGAGAGACAAGAAAAAATGTCTCTTCTATTTATCTATTGGCTTTTGAACTATAACCTATTGTATTATTATTTGTGTGTTTTCTCTAGTAATTATCATACATAATTAAACCTTTTGCAATCTATTTAGAATTAATAGCTCATTTTTTCATGCAAAATGCAAAAATTTTGTAATCATATGTCAATTTACTGTGTCTTCCCATCTTTATGCTCAAGTTGATATGCATATTGTATCTACTATGTTTTAAATCTCACAAGACAATGTTAGAATTTATGCTTTAAATGTCATGTGTATTTTAAAGGAATTAAGAAAGAAAGGATAGTAATTTTATTTACTTCAGATATTTACCATTTTTTATGTTCTTCATTGCTTCCTAAAAATCTGCTTTTCCATCTGGTATCATTTCCTTTCATTCTAGAGAACTTTATTTAACATTTATTGTAGTGTGGGTATGCTGGTGATGAACTCTGTTTTCTTTTAACTAAAAATGTCTTTATTTTGTCCTCATCCCTGAAAGATAGTTTCAATAAACATAAATTTTGGGTGAACATGTTAGATTTTTTTAATCATTTCAAAGATGGCCTTACATTATTTTCTTGCCTTCATCAAATCGTTGTCTCCCTACATATAATGTGTTCTTTACCTCTCGCTACTCTGAAGATTTTCTCCTTACCCTTTGGTTTTTGTAATTTGGCATGATTTTCTTTATATTTGTTCTGTTCAAAGTTTGATGATATTCTTGAATATATAAGTTTGTCCTTCACCAAATTTGTAAAATATTTCCTCATTATTTCTTCAAATATTTTTTCTACACTTTTTTCTGTCCTGTGTTGAAAATTTAATCAGGTGTAAGTTAGACATTTAATGCTATCTCACAAGTATCTGAACTTCTGGGTAGGGGTGGGGTAGGGTGGGGAATGGGGGTGGTTTGCTAGTTTTTTCCTTTTTTTAGCATTGGATCCTTTATATTGATCTATCTTCCAGTTAACTGACTCTTTCTCAGTCATTTCCATTCTGTTTTTGAGTTCATTCAGTAAATTTTTACTTCAGATATTTTATTTTTTTACTTCTGTTTGGTCCATTTTAACATTTTCTATTTATCTACTGCTTTTTTTTATTTCAAGCACATTTTCTCTTATATTAATCAGTATAACTATAGTAACTACTTTAAAATCTTTATTTACTAATTCCAACATCTGGGGCAAGTAGGGGTCAGTCTTCACTGATTGTGTTGTCTCTCAAAAATAAGTCATTTTCCACTATTTCTGAGTTGAATAATTTTATATTATATTCTGGTTATTGTGAATGCCATGTTGTGAGTAATCTGGATTCTGTTACATTCTGCTGAAGAGTGTTGAGTTGTCATTTTTGTTGTTGTTGTTGTTGTTATGATAAAAGTTAAAGCAATTAAATTGGATGGACTCAAGCTTCAAGTTCTGCCTTTTGGGTAGTGGTTCAAATCTCAGTTCAATTCTTCTGTTTTTAGCTGAGCTGTTTGGATTCTACACCAAACATGCTTGAACCAGAGATTTGGGTGGAGTTTATATTTTGTAGCTGTGATTGCCCAAAACTCCATCATCTAATTCCTTATGCCACAGAAATTGAAGGTTTTCTATGGAAGTTTTAGCTTCCACATATAATGCTAACTGTAGCTAAAAGCCATAGTAATAAATAAGAAACTTATCCCATACTTCTTCCTTCCAAGTGTCAATTTTGCCTTCATGTGGCTTTATTTTGTTTGTTTAATTTCATCTAGAGTTTATAGGGTGCTGTTTAGAGAGAGTTAGTTTAACAAGAGGACACTTGTTCATCCGAGAAGCAGAACTCTCTCAATATATGTATTTTGAGAAGGAAAAAAAAAAGCCAGTTTTTTCAAACTACCCCTCATAGTTCCCTGGTCTACTGCATTGTACAAAACTTTGCATATTTCAAAGGTGAAAGAGGTGTGGTTATGGTGGGGTTATAAAGGAAGAGAGTCCAACTATAGATTCAGACATTACTGGTTCTTTAACATGCTTTATTATAGCATCTCTAATATGTCAACAAGTATTTATTGGGCATCCACTGTGTGCCAAACAGGGATTTGTCAGCCAGGACTCTTGATGGATAGTACATGTTGAAGCTCTTCCAACTCTGATTAATATAAATATATAGGTTTTCCTGTTCTACCTGAAGCATAATGAATAATAATATTTGCTATTATGAGTGCCAAAAGTATGTCATAAACTGACTCTAATCATAAGAATTCAGCATTTTTATCATCACTGTGTTTACATGAGCAGTGTTATAAAGCAGAAAATAATCAAGGGTTAGAGTCAGATAGTCCTTGGTTTGAATCTCAACTTAGACACTAGCTACATGACCACATCCTGCAGCAAATTAATTAACAACTATGAGCATGTTAACTCACCTAAGAACTGAGCATTCAAAGTCATTGCAATGATAAGAAATAACAGGAGTAGAATACCTAATACAGATCCTGGCTCATAGTAGCTCTTACTTTTTTATAAATGAGAATTCTTAAGGTGAGGAAATTTAAATAACTTGCTCACAATCAGAAAGTCATTTTGCCACCTAGTAAGTGTCATAACTAGGTTTCCACCATCATGTCTATGCACTTGTCTTTACAGTTGGCTGCATTATCTTTGTGATAACCACCAATTATTGAGTACCCATTATGTTCAAGAACTACCGTAGGCACTTTACATACCTAGAGATAACCCTGAAACTAACCAAAGATAAAAAATACAAAAATCCTTAGATCGGGCAAATTGTTCCCCTCATAGAATCATCAAAATAGTAGGTTTTAAGATAATTCTAATGAGACAGAGTTAAGGCCTTCCCATGGGGGAGGCCCTTGTCTCTGATGGAATTGCTGTTCACCCCAAAATGTCAAATAAAGACACATTGGTGTTTTTCTGAAGAGACAGAGGTTCTGTAAATGGCCACCTGTACCAACTTTATTCAAGAATACATTTAGCCTGACCAGGCGGTGGTGCAGTGGATAGAGCATCGGATTGGGATGCAGAAGACCCAGGTTCGAGACCCCGAGGTCGCCAGCTTGAGCGCAGGCTCATCTGGTTCGAGCAAAAGCTCACCAACTTGGACCCAAGGTCTCTGGCTCAAGCAAGGGGTTACTCGGTCTGCTGAAGGCCCGTGGTCAAGGCACATATGAGAAAGCAATCAATGAACAACTAAGGTGTCGCAACGAAAAACTAATGATTGATGCTTCTCATCTCTCTCCGTTCCCGTCTGTCTGTTCCTATCAATCCCTCTCTCTGACTCTCTCTCTCTGTCTCTGTCAAAAAAAAAAAAAAAAGAAGAATACATTTAGATGGCTCAGAGACGTAGGGAGAAAATGAAGTTTGGACAGGGGAGTAAGGCCCCCACAAGCCAAAGACAGAGTCCAAAGTCTTCTGCTTCTTTCTGTGCTTTGGAGAAAATCAAGTTAGGTATTATCCACACATTTTATATCTTGCATTTCAATCAAATCCTGAGTTACAGTAAAACTTAATTTGTCAAGCATGTCATTAGTGGGTTCAAGATTCTTGAGAAGTATATATGGACCTCCCACACCCACATAGTTATTTAAAATGATCACTGAATTCACTTAAAAGCAATTATCTAGTCTGTTGTCCAGATTCTACTTCTCTCTTATGTAACGTAACATGTTTTATTGTGTCTGTTTATTATCCCATAATTTTTTACTTACATTTTAGTGTTAAATCTTAGTCACATTATCAGTCTTATTGTACATCTATTCATGCGTTTATTTGTCCAACAAATAATTATCAAATGCCTGCTTTTGCCAGACAGAGAAACCAGAGATATGCATAGCTATGTTTCACAATCTCTATCACAGCCCAAACAGTGGGCAGACAGGTTCCCTGGCTCAGAGGTCAGAGATCTGGACTCTAACTCTGTCTCCCTGATTTACTAACTGAAAGACCTTATTTAAGTCATTTAGTTTCATGGAATCTCAATTTACACACCTATAAGGTGAGCATAATTTACTGACATCTCTAACGAACAGAGTCTTGCAAGGGGCAAATCAAGTTGAGTAAACAAAAGCACAAAAATTATAAAACAGTACATAAATGTAAGTTCTCGTTATGATAATTAAATGTTAGGAATGACTTATATTTGTTGCTATTTGTTTCTTTCAGTGTACATCCCCAATGATTTTCAAAAAAAAGCTGTTGCTGTGGTGTAATAGGTAAGCATTATAGCTGTTGCTGTGGTGTAATAGGTAAGCACTATAGCTGTTGCTGTGTGTAATAGGTAAGCACTATAGCTGTTGCTGTGTGTAATAGGTAAGCACTATACCTGTAGCTGTTGTATAATAGGTAAGCATTATAGCTGTTGCTGTGGTGTAACAGGTAAGCACTATAGCTGTTGCTGTTGTGTAATAGGTAAGCACTATAGCTGTTGCTGTGTGTAATAGGTAAGCACTATAGCTGTTGCTGTGGTGTAATAGGTAAGCACTATAGCTGTTGCTGTTGTATAATCGGTAAGCACTATAGCTGTTGCTGTAGTGTAATAGGTAAGTTATAGCTGTTGCTGTGATGTAATAGGTAAGCTATAGCTGTAGCTGTGGTATAATAGGTAAGCTATAGTTGTTGCTGTGATGTAACAGGTAAGCTATAGCTGTAGCTGTGGTATAATAGGTAAGCTATAGCTGTTGCTGTGGTGTAATAGGTAAGCTATAGCTGTAGCTGTGGTGTAATAGATAAGCACCATAGCTGTTGCTGTGGTGTAATAGGTAAGCACTATAGCTGTTGCTGTGGTGTAACAGATAAGCACTATAGCTGTTGCTGTTCTGTAATAGGTAAGCTATAGCTGTTGCTGTGGTGTAATAGGTAAGCACCATAGCTGTAACTGTGGTGTAATAGGTAAGCACCATAGCTGTTGCTGTGGTATAATAGGTAAGCACTATAGCTGTTGCTGTGGTGTAACAGGTAAGCACTATAGCTGTTGCTGTTCTGTAATAGGTAAGCACCATAGCTGTAACTGTGGTGTAATAGGTAAGCACCATAGCTGTAACTGTGGTGTAATAGGTAAGCACCATAGCTGTTGCTGTGGTGTAATAGGTAAGCACTATAGCTGTTGCTATAATGTAATAGGTAAGCACTATAGCTGTTGCTGTTGTGTAATAGGTAAGCTATAACTGTTGCTGGTGTGTAATAGCTAAGCACCATAGCTGTTGTTGTGGTGTAATAGGTAAGCTATAGCTGTAGCTGTGGTGTACTAGGTAAGCACCGTAGCTGTTGCTGTTGTGTAATAGGTAAGCAATATGGCTGTTGCTGTGGTGTAATAGGTAAGCACTATAGCATTATACTAAGGCTTTGCATAAAACAGTAGAGTGAAGGGGTAAAGGAATTTAGTTGATTATAGCATGTTTTTGTCAAATGCTTTTGTTTGTTTTACTCATCGAATAAAGGCGGCCCTGCCTTCTTGGCACCTACAACATAGTCACAAATATAGATACTAGTCATTAAATTATTCGTTTGTTGAGTGTTAGTGAAGAAGAGTTTTGAGGTGATATAGAAGCACAGAACAAAGAGATGGCCCTAACAGAAGGAGGAAGACCCCATGGAGACAGTCATCCCAAACCGGAACCCTGCAGGGGAAATTGCTGTTAACCAAGCAGAGAGGGAAACAAGAATTCTCAGAAGAAAAATAAAGAAAAGAAAAAAGTAGTACACTTGAAAAACCAGAATCGAGGGATAGCAGGACCAATTTTAGGAGTTGGAATAAATCCAATATATCAGGATGGGAGAGATCCCTGAGACCAGCCTGCTGACCTTGGTCAAGGTCACATCATGCAGGGTCTTCTAGAGCACATTATAAATTTGGGTTAATGAAAAGCCATTGAAGGATTTTAAGCAGAGGTAAGGTGATCATTTTTTCATTTCTATAGTAATTTTGAAAACAGAATGGGAAATAGATGAAAACGGGCAGGAGTGAGTATAAGCAGGCCAGTTAAGAACCAATTACAATGATCCAAGAAAGAGAGAAAGGTGTCTTGGACCAAGCTAGTAGCAATGGGCTAGAGAGAAGTGTCTGAGTCTGAAATATCTAAGAGGTGTAAATGGTTAGAGTTCGAGAAAGATTAGATGTACAGCAGCAAAAGAGAGCTCAAGAATGATTCCAGGTTTTTGCTTTTTGCAACTGGATATGACGATGATATTTATCAAGATAGAAAACTGTAGAAGGAGCAGGTCTGAGAAGAAAGATAATGGGTGAGTTTGGGGGATGTTCAGTTTAAGGGGTCTATGACAGAGACTTGTAATTGTCCTCCCAACATGCATTCTGGGGTCTGGGGATGAGGAGAAGGTGCGAAAACTTTGATTTGACCAGTGAGTTAGGCAAACCTTGTCCTTGTGCCTTGGGTCATTTTAATAGATTTGCTTAATTTCTTATCATACTATAGTGGATGATAAAGCCCGGGTCTGTTTCTCTTTTTCAAAATGGAATTTGACTTCAAGACTACCTAGCTAGTACCACATCCCCTAGCTTAGCTTGCAACTAGGTATAGTCCCTTGGAATAAGTGTGTAAGTGCCATGTACAACTACGGGCTCACTTTCTAAAGAAGGAGCTGGTTGCCCTCAGCTTCCTCTTTCCCCTTTGTGCAAGTTGGAATACAGTTTATTTGAGACATCTTTCATCCTATGGAAAAGGACAGGACCCTGTGTGGAGAAGTAACAATATAGGAGGAAATAAAAAAACAAAGAACAAATGCCTCCCTGAAAAACTTCATGAAACAGACCTACTTGCCCTCCCTGGAATGCCCAAAAACTCTGGACTGTGGTGTGAGTGAAATCAAATTCAATCATATTCAAGCTACTGTATTTTGTATTCTCTTTGTTACAGCATAGTAGCCAAGTGAAGCTATCTGGTAGGAAGTCTCAGGAGAGTTGGAGAGTCTTCAGAATATAAAAGGTTATTAAAGCTGTGGCAAAGAAATAAAATAGTCTGAACAAGAGAGAAAATAGAGTGAGAATGCAGAGACTTGATTAAAACCCTAAGGACCCCAATAGAAGGGTCAGGTACCAAATCCCAAAATTATGAAGCAAACTGGGAAGTGACCAAAAAGGTGAGCAGACCCCAGGAGACAGTGATGATCCAAAAGAATGGACAGTCCTGGGGAGGGAACATACCATGTAAGTGTCTGTTTCATTTAGTGCATTGGAGCTCCTTGATGACCTTGGGGAGAAGTGTCAAGGGCATGGAGGAGAGTAGAAGCCATACACAAGTAAAGCAGCATGGCTGTTCAGAAAGTGTGATGGCGTAAGAAAGAGGTAGCCAATCTAGAGATGGCAGAGGTAGCTTTCTTTTTTAAGATGAAAAAGATTTGTATAAGAAAAGCATAAGTATAATACATAGTTCTAGGTCATGAAAAGGTGAGAATAGATGAGATGACCTAGAGCAAAGTACAGAAACTATCTCCAGGAAGAATAAAAAACGTGGTTTTTATTTTAACAGAAGGGAAAGGGTATATGCAACCACATACCTATTCCACTAATCTGAGTCCAGGTTTACAACCCCTTTTTAATGTCACATTAGACAAGCCAGTTACCAAAGCAGTCAAGTGCAACTAATAAGAGGCTTTTTTAATAAATATTTATAAACATGATCTCATTTTTGCAGTTTGGAAGCCAACCTACTTAATGGACAATGGATGCTAAAACTGTCTGCATTTTATATGTACTTAATATGTATGGGCAAAATATATGCAGACCCCAGTTCAAATGTTAGAATAAGAGCCCCTTGAAAGCAGGAATTTTATACAGTCTTTGCTGGAGTCCCCAGAACTTAGTAGATGTTCAATAAATATTTCAGGATTCAGTTAAGTTAAAACTAGACTTTGTAAAACAATGAGTTTTCTTTACCAAATTATTCACTATTGTGTGCTTTCAAGTAGCCAGTAACCCTTGTGTATTTAAATTTTGAATAGAAACTTACTTGCAAACTTTAGATGTAAATACAAATTTAGCATTTTGAATTATGGCCATATATTTAGCCACCCCAGCATTTTCAGGACCTATCTATTAAGTAAAATCAAGGGCCCAAATCCTCTCAAATTGGTGAGAAGAGGTATAGCCATTGGAGAAGACAACAGTAGCAGAAAAAATTCTGAAATCTTGAAAGCTGAGAGGTAGGGGGGTGGATAGAGGAGCTACAGAGATCCCTAACCTGACCAGCCAGTTGGATAACCTTTGTCTCTGTGCCTCAGATCATTTTAATATATTTACTAAATGTCTTATCATTCTTTCATGGGTTGACAAAGTCCAGGGCCTCGCTAGTTATCTTGCCCCTGGGGTGAGTTTCTCTTTGAGGCCAAGAAGTGGTTATGGGAAGGAAGTATGCAGCTAAACACGCTCTGGCGCCAGTTTTTACTGAAGCTCTAAAACTCACCCTACCATGTCCCTGGTCTCTGAATTATTAGTCTATTCACCCTCTTTGCCCCCTGTCAGAAGATGTGACTAAGACACGCTGACAGTTCCAGGAGAGCTGTGTTTCTCTTTTCTGGGTCACTGCAAGTAACCCCCAAGAACACAGCTCGGACGATTTGGTTGATGAGATCCCCAGCCTACGGTTTTTATCTGCCTTCAGGAGCAGAGTAGACAAGGGACTGGGAGCTTAGAAACATCAAACTCTGACGAGAGCTGATCTGGTCCAATCCTTTTGTTTTTAGACGAGGGGATTGTGACCTGAGATGGGAAAGCAATTTGCCGAAGGTCCTGCAGCAGGTTAGTGGCAGGCTGACCCCGGGATCAGGTCTCCCGGGTCCTGGTCCCAGGTGCCCCTTAGAGACCTCTAAATCAGCGGTTCTTAACCTTTTTTGAGGTACCGAACCCACCAGTTTCATATGCGCGTTCACCGAACCCTTCTTTAGTGATAAATAAAATATTTTTTTCCAAATTCAAGACATAGGTATATGTTTTTTCACCGGTGCACAAAATGAGCCGTGCTCAAAGAACATCACCTTGCTCAAAGAACAAAACCAACAAAGTGCATGAACTCACAACAAATTACGGTATTACTTTATTCTGGCCTCCGCTGCAGAGGCTTCTCTGAACCCCTGAGAACGACTCATCGAACCCCTAGGGTTCGATAGAACCCAGCTTAAGAACCACTGCTCTGAATGAAAGCATGATCCCCATTCCAAATTCTTGGTCCTAGCCACTCCTGTCTTTTTCACATGGGTCGGGAAGGAGATGAACGTGCAAATCTCTGCGCACATGCTCACCTTAGTGTGCCGCCTTCCTGAGGGGCATCTTCACAATGCTCTCGTCTGCCCATGCTCTAAAAGAAGTCATTCTCAAAGATCTAATCATCCTGGGTTCCCTATTGCATTCTGCAAATTCATCCTCTCAAAGCAAGACATCCAGGTCCTTCAGGTCCACCCAGTCCACGACCACCTCTTGGAGATAGGGAGCAATGATAATGCTTGGAAGAAAGAGTCACAGGTGACTCCAGGGCCCCTTGTATGTCTTCCAGGCGTTTGCACCCATATGTGTCTACAGGCATAAACACACACATACACACATATGTGGCAGCTCAGCAAGCCAAAATGAGAAAAGAAAAAAAAAAAAAAAAAGGCCCAGGCAGGAGAGGAGAAAATGTCCCCTTTATATCTGGAGGCTGCCTCCAGCAAAAGCATTCCTAAATACGATAGGTTAAATATATTGCTGCCATTACACTCTACAAGAAACACATTCCATAAAAATGAAGGTGCTGTAAATTATACAAATATGATGCTAACAAGCCAGGAAACGTGCCGCTAATGAGGTCAGCTACAGAACTCCTGCCGCGCTGCAAATCACGTGCCAATCCTGCATGTGAGGTACAAGAACGGCATTGGGTCAGCATTTTCCGAGTGTGTTTGTAACCTGCTGTTTGGTGTATGGTTAACACAGGTAGATAAAAAGCCTCTACTTCTCCCCCTAGTGCCCCCCCTAACTTTGTTTATGTGTCAAATACCCAAGTCACCAGATGAGCATGCTCTGCTTTAATGTACCTGACTATTATGCCTATTGTTCTCCTGCTCAGAGTAGAGAATTAGTCACTCAGATGTGTAAATATTGGTTACAGTTTTGAAGCATGCAAGCTTTGTGTTTCTATCAGCCCCATTCCTGGAGGAATTATGCATGCTGTTGGCACCGGGTTTTGTACACACTGTATTTGCTAAAGCTCTAAAAATCAAATAAACATGTTCTCGGCTCCTGAATTATTAGTCCATTCACCATCTTTCCCCGTTAGGGGGGGAAACAATAAACACGCCGAAATGTGGCATTTAGGAAGTGCAACAAGATTTCTGCTTGGCATTTACAAGTTGGAGAACAATCAAAACACCCTTCCTATGCCTTTGTCACGCGGCCTGCAGCACAGAGAGCCAAGATGTCTTTGAAATCACTCCTGGCCTTTTGGCGATGGAGACCTTCACCTAGGGTGGAGGTGCAGCCTCCACTTCCAGAGATGTCAGATGCGGGGACTAGTGCCCTCAGCGATTCAGAGATGAGGACAGACAGAGGGCCCAAAACCCAGGCATCCAAGATATCCGCACCACCCAGATTCGGAGGGCAGAGCCACGTCTGTGAGGGCAACCCAGCTTTCCCCTCAGAGAGTTCCAAATTCTCTATTTCCTGCTCTCAGGACATAAAACCCCAAGACGGAGCTTAAGGGGTATGGCTCAGAATGGTTAGATTCGCCCAGTATACTGAAGATCCCCAAACTAGCAGCCATTTGGAAGAAAAAAGGCCAATAATTTTATAGGTCAATCCCATAGTTTCTTGGCATATTTTCTTTTTCCTACCAGGATCCAGGGCAATTTCGGTTTAAAGCCATTGAGGGCGAGTGAATAGCAAAGTGAGAAGTGTCATGTGAGCTGCCCAAAAGAATATAAGTGAACATTCCCCAGGTAAATATGATTACAAAAATGCCTCCTACACCCCACAACGCCGAACGAGATCTTTTCACGGTACGGCTGCAGTTCAGAGAAAACAGCAGGGGTAGGAGGGAGTTCTTCTCTCAACTGCCTGGCCTAGCCCTAGTTTCAGACACCTGTTTATACTCTATCGTGAAGGTTTTATAGAGTCAGTTCCCCCCCAGTCCAGGGGCCCTGCTGTGGATCTATTTGTATACACATATCACAGGTTTTGGAAATAACTTTAACACATAAATGCCATTATTTCCAACAGGGTTGGTGTAAACTATATTTACTACTCAAGCACTCAGCTAAAAATCGAGCTGCAAGGAAACAGCAGCAACAACAACAAAGAAATCAGTGACAGCTACAAACCACAGCCACAGATCAAACCAATTCGTAAAGTGGCCTTGAGGTGGGAAGTACAAAGCAAAGATGTAGCAAGATGGCAGGCGGCAGCCGAGCTCAACATAGTTGAAAGGAAATTGAATTAGTAATGCCCCGCTCTGAATTAAATACAGGCTGCATGTGGGGAGCGTACAGGGATGTAGAAAGGATAAGGAAAATGCAGAGGGAGGGTACACAGGGAGAAGTGTTAGTGTTTCTCACCACCATAAAAATCTCAACAGTCTGTGTGATCACAGACAAGGAGATCTCAGGGACTGTACAGAGAACCCTGGAGCTGCTCCTGACATTTAACAGCTCCCTGATCTCCAGCCCTGTCCAAACAAGAGGAAACATCGATGGACAGCATTCCCACGAGTCAAGACTCTACCCTCCCTTGGAGGTGTGAATTGTCTTGCTTCCTACTCCCATTGAGAAAGATAAAGCCACAACACCAGAGCCACGCTCACACCCCATGTGGGGATTTTTCATTCATTCATTTCTGTGACAAGTATTCACTAACTGCCTACCATGAATTTGGCACTGGAAAGGATAGAAATATATGTAAGACATTATAGTCTAATAGGGGAATGAGAGGCGTTAAATAAGGAAATGATGGTTAAATAGGGAAATGACAATAGCTTCTCAACAGCAGTGTATAATTGATATCAAGGGGCAGATTGACATGAGAGATAATGGCTGATTGAGGTCCAAGTGACAAGAGAATGCTATAGGCTGGGGTGACCCAGGAAGGCTTCAAGGAGGAGGGAGCTTTGAAGGTAGACAAGACTGAGCTTGGCAGAATAGAGAAGCAGAATCAATACAAGAGAATTGTGTGAGGTAAAGACCAGGAGGTGGAAACATATACGGCATGCTTGGAAAGTCTAAAGAGATCCCTCTAGCTGATACGCAGATTTGCATAAGGGAATAGAAGCAGGTACGATTGGAAATTGTTTGTTTCTATAGAATGCTTACTAAGCAATTGTTAGAGATTTGCTCATGGTTGAAATTTACCTGTAATGAACACAAGGCAGCCTTCAATAGAAGGAAAACCTATATTCCTATAGCCTACTTAAATTTACATCTAGGGAGAGTGAGTAGATGCAGGAATAGGCACATGATGGTGTGTGGAGGAAGGAGGGCACATCTGTCTGCAGCCTGTGTGTGTCCACGTGCTGATGTGTCTGCTCTGGGTCTTTATGCCCCCTCCGTCCTGAAAAACACTGAGCCAGAAAACAGTCCTGCTTCCTCTCAGGCCAATCTGTGTGTTTGGGAAAGAGGCAGGGAGGGACAGTGGGACAGGAAGACAGAGATATGGTTCTTCCAAGCCAGCAGAAGGCACTTGAACTCTGTGGGAAGGTCGGCTGTTTGTAATGGGGATGAGTTGAGAATCCCTGTAACCCAGAGCAGACAAAGTGTGAAATATGCATTTTTCTCTTTCATTTTACACCGGTTTTACGAGACCTCTGTGTAGATGCAGCAAGCAAAGCCCTTGGCTTGAGCCCTGCAGGGTTGGCAGATTTATTACTAAATAAAATTTTAAAAAGAATGAAAACAGTTCAGCTGTCTAGCCAGGTAGAAGGGATTATCTCTACTTGAAAGAAACCAGACCAAAAAAAGACCTGCTGTGGTGAAGAGAAGGACCCCTGCTCTGCCCAGGGCATGTGACCTCCAGCTGCAGCCGAAACCACTAATTCTTAAGATGGTTCGTAATTGCAGCTCCAGCCTGGCCACAGGAACTATCTTTCTCTCTCTCTCTCTCTCTCTCTCTCTCTCTGGAACACCTCGGGGCTCTTTGTAGCAAACTGTCCCAAAATCTGTCCAACCACAGTGACGTGCTGGCCTGGTGCAGACCCCAGTGGCGTAGGGAACATAACTGGCGCCCCCCTGAGGGCGTAGTATGCTTTTCTTATTTATCCTGGAGACCATTTGGCGCCCCTCTGCGAGTGGCACCCAGGCCATGATAGACCCCCTTACCCTCTCCCCAATTGCTACGCTACTGGCAGGCCCGTGAGTCTTCCACCCACCATGGAGGGGGCGGGCCCACGCCCAGAAAGCAGCCCCTGGTTGGGGCACAGGGGGAAACCCTGGTCTCAAGCAGTAAGTTGCCAGCAGTGCTCCAGGCTCCCAGAAAAGCACCAAGTCAAGAACACTTGTATTCAGGCCTCTGCCTCCACCCTTCCCAACCTAAAGCTCAGCCCAGAACCAGCCCAGCCTTGAGTCAAATACTGTACCTAATCACATTTTCAAAAATAGTAAGGCAGTAAGAATACCAAAAATGGATTTTTAGAATTTAGAAAATACGCTTCCACTCGCATCACCTTATCTGAGCAATTTTCCGTTTTACCAGACTTCACTGAACGCTTGCTATGTGCTGGGCATTGGGCACATGACTACCGAGCCCCTGCCCTCCAGATGACACTCCCACTGCCAGGCTGCTGCTGCTGGGCTGACTCACGTAGGACACGCCCATTGGATAGCAGAAGAAACGGGCTCAAGGAAATGAAGTACTGGCCCAAGGCCGCAGAGCCACGAAGGAAAAGCCCACACTCAGAAGCGGGCTCCTTAGAACTGATGTCCTACAGGCTCCACCCACTCATAGGGCTTCTCCTGTCCTCCCCTCCCCTCTCCTGCCATCCATGGAACACACCTTTCTCTCAGTTCTCTCCTCCATTGAGCTATGAGGCTACCTGCTTTTATCAAAGGCCTCAGTCACCCAGAGAAGACTTTCTCCTTCAGATCAGCCACGCTCCTTGGTCCCCGGTACCTGAGCCTACTGACTTGGTCCCTGCTTACTGCTTGCTCACCATGGCCATGGAAAATCTTGGCTCTTCTCACCTCTGACAACCTCCTAGCAGCACCCTAACCCCTATCTGGCCCTAGGATCTGAGACCCAGAAGTCCCCTGGTGGGGCTTTCTTGCCCAACTCATTGCAAAGAAAGAGGCCTGCCCTCACCCCACCTCCCTGGTGGCCCTGCCATCCTGAGGGACCTCGAGATGCCACCTGGGCCTCAGCCTTTGCCTCCCTGTCCCACACACGTCCCCTCACCCCAGCACCGAAACAAGTCGAGAATTAATGTTTACAGAGCCCTGTGAGGAGGAAGAGAGCCACGCACTTCCCATCCACAGGAAGAAAGTAATTCTAATTGAAAAATGCAATCACAGATTACATGCAAATCTTTGTTGGCAAATTTCAATTACCACCAAATTAAATGCATAGCTAAGCCAAGCATCGTCAGGATACTCCATTTAATGTTTTCCTGGGATATGTCCACAGCAATCAGAAGCGGCATGATCGGTGCCCTCCCGCAGAACAAGTTCCAAGAAGAACACAGGGAACTCAGGCTCTAGCTGCCTGGGGTCCTCACATTCGGACCTTAAGCAAGCTCACCCGGGCTGAGAAGTAGCCACATAGGGCAGGAAAAGAGAAGAATCCTGACTGGTTTTACCCATTCAGCTTCCTGTCTTTCCAAAAAGCGGGCATCAGCAATGGAAAAATTATAAAATGTTCTAGTAGCAACAAAATTAAAAATTACCCAAAAGAATTACCTTGTCTTTCCATGTTACTTTGTAAATGAGAACACTGAGACTCAGAGCTCCCTTTGAGGGAGCCAAGGCAGCCAGCTGCAGAGCTGAGACAAGAACGCAGGTCACATCACACCTGAGGCGGGATGTTCTGCCTGTGGCATGGGATCCACACCTTTCTGGGGGCTGGGGACGACCAGGCTGCTTCCATAACATTAGTTACTATTTCATTCTCATATTCTACTTCGTATTGGTGGCTGTGGCAGGTGCTTTGCTCGCTGCCACATTGCATTCAGTATAATCAACACACAGCTACTGAGTGCTTAGAGCGCACCAGGCACCATGCTAGGCACTGGGACTCTAAAACCAGAAAGCTGGCATTTCTCACCACATCCTGTAGGGCCCCATGAGAGTGGACGGTGCCACCACCACACCTGAGACTAGTTTTAAAACAGTCTCTCCAGTCCTGACCTGTTGTGGCGCAGTGGATAAAGCGTCGACCTGGGAACACTGAGGTCGCCAGTTCAAAACCCTGCACTGGTCTAGTCAAGGCACATATGGGAGTTGATGCTTCTAGCTCCTCCCCCGCCTCTCTCTCTCTCTCTCTCTCTCTCTCTCTCTCTCTCTCTGTGTGTGTGTCTCCTCTCTAAAATAAATTAATTAATTAATTAAAAGAAAAGAAATTTAAAAGGATTTATTTAAAAAAAAAAAAACAAAACAGTCTCTCCAACTAAACTGTAAGCTCCTTAAAGAAAGAACTGAGATAATTAATCTAAGTAGCTCTACCTCTAGATCCAGCATGCATTAGATCCTCCTTTAATGTGTATTAATGGGAAGTAATCCATATTTGAAAAAAAATTAAAAGTCTAGTATTATGGTAGTTGAAAGTGGAAATATCCGTGTGAAGTTTGACCCCGAATTGCAAGGAGGTGCCTTTCATCCCAGCAGGAAGTTTCCTATCACTGTGATATTATTTCCCTGTTGGCCAATATTCAAATGGCCAGAAGATGCCAAAGAGGATTCAATTAAGCCATAGTCATGCCCATCACAGCATCTGCCTTGCCCTGAGGTACCCCTGCTCTTGCTTAGTGTCAGGACCTTCTGACACTTGCAGGGTAGAAAGCCTAGGAGGATGTGATTTTCAGACCTGTCCCCAGAGTGGGAAGCCAAGCCATTATGTGAGTTGGAACAACCGCCATGTCCAAGGTCCCCATCCTGAACCTGATAAGAAAAGCCACGGAGAGTGTGACAGGCCGGGGCTGATGAGGAGAAAGTACCCCTCCACCAGGCCTGGGGCCCCAGAGAGGGCAGCTCTCTCTCTGACTCCACCTCTGCAGAGCATGTGGGTTCTTGTGGCCTTATCTGCCAGATGGCTCCCGGAGGGGATGATTTATGAGGTGCAGAAAGCTCGCTGATAAATTTTACTGCAAGTCCCCGGCAGAAGACTGGGGGTAGCAACAGCCCAGCACAGGCAGCTCTAATGGAAAGTGCCGTCACCAAAGAGCAAAGCATTATTTATGACTGTCTGTAACGCCGTTCGGGGGAAATTCATCATCGCCTCCCTGCTCCTTGCAAGCGGGGACAGCGGCACTGGGGAGGGGAGCACAGGACAGGTGGGGAACAGTTAGAGCTTCCCTGGGAACCTGCCAGTGAAGAGCAAGGCCATATTTTCCCTGGGTGACCCAGCTCCCCTTGTCAAACACTGACCTACAAATCCCCTCACTGTCCTTCCCACACACACATACTGTCCCTGACCCCCAGCCCCTCCTACCCACCAAAACAGAGAGAAGAGAGAATAAGAATGGTATTTTCTTGTTCTCTGTGTCGAGTACAGATTCTTACCCATCTGCACAGTTGAAAGCAGTCTTTTCCAGAAGCAAAGGGCTGGACAAATGGCCATGCCAGTCCCCACCAAGCTCATAACAAGAAAAAGGACATTCCCCCATTTTGCAAAACTGCTAAAGAAACAGAGACAAGGGACCCAGAGACAATGCACTGACCTAGCGGTGGTCACTTGGCAGTCAAGGCCATGGAGCTCATGAGCCTGAAGTCCCTCATGAGCCCTGAAGCATTCTTCCCTCTGACATACAGCATGGCCCTGTGGTGGAGTCCCATCACCCAGAAGGCCTGTGCGCTCAGCTGAATGAGACATTTGGGGGTGACTCTATCTCAGCCTACCCCTTCCCACCACATCAAGAAGTACAACCCCCATTCCTATACTTCCTTTTAGTACATAGAGAGTATAATAGGCATGGATCACCATCTGCCTTACATTCGAATTATTTATGCCTAAGTCTATCTCTATTATCAAATTAAGTGCCCCTTGAGGGCAGGGTCAGTATCCTATTCATTTTTATATTTATCTCAGCAGTAAGCAGAGCTCCTGGCACATAGTAGTCTTGATAAATGCCTGATAATAACATTATACTGTAGATGTAGGATACACTGGGATTGTGGCCCCATGTGTTTTTACACATCTGTCACCACGCTGGTATTCATAGCATTTCGAAGTAGCTTGCCCCTGTGCACACATCCATCAGCACGGTATAAAGGAAAGAGCACTGGCTTAAGAGTCGGGAGGGATGGGTAGTAACAGGCAACAACCCCAAACATTCTTTGATTACATAACACGGGCCAAGGCAGATTTCACCACTAGCACAATGATTAAACTTGGGCATCTCAGCTTACTTCAGCAAGACTTGGTGTGCTGGGAAGCAAAGGAATGATAAAGTCTGCCCCACCTAACTTACTGAGCTTCAGTGAGAATGTGAATATGGTAAGCAGCAGGAGATCTGAGACCGAGGAAGGGGGCGGAGCAACCTGTACCTCATGGTTCTCTATGCCAAGCACTATGCTAACTTGCTTTGTATGGGCTATCTCACTTAAATACCTTTACAACAGTTCTATGGAGTCAGTTTTATTATTATATTCAGAGTATAAATTTAAACACATGGCATCAACTCCTTCACTAACTGGCTGGGTGACATTCACTTGAGTTGTTTACCTTTTTGGGGCCTTTTATCTTCTCTGGGACATAAAGGGAGTTTGGCTAGATGCTTCATAAGGTCCCTCCAGCTTCGAATCCCTGAGAAGTGTATAGGCATCTTGTCACCCAAGCCGCCCTAGCACGTTAGCCCACGGGAGGGGTCGGGTGTGAATGGGTGGTCAGCATTTCCCAGAGGAATGAGCTATGCATGCTGGGATTACATGGATTTTTACCTGAAGATCTGGGACTTGACCTAAAATGAGGCCTAGAAATCTGTATTATAAATAAGCCAGAGATTCAGAAGTACATCCAGATGGAGAACCATTGATCTAGGCCAATGGTTGTTTTTCTATGCAATTTTTATTATATTTTCTGTCTCTTTGAATGTAACATTTACACCAGCAAATCACAGGGAAGTTGGACAAAAAAAAAATAGGACTATCTTTACCTTGGCCTCATGACCCTATCATCAGCTTTCATTTATATTTTGAAATTCTCACTACACTAGATACCGTAAAATTTCTCCCCACATTCAGACAGTCTTTGGGTTTCATAAAAATGCACTTGGTATTTAAGATAACGGTAAAGTTTCAAGACTTTAAAACAAAACGTGGTAAATAGGGTTCATCAGATGTAATACAGTTGACTGAGTGGCCGGGGCTGCCTGGAACAGCCCAGCACCCTGAGGAAAGCCCCAACTCAGGGAGTCTGAGTGCTGGGTCCAGTTAGTGACAGCTAACTGGGACCCAGTCCAGAAAAAGTCAGAAACACATCGTTTCCTTCCCGCTCTGCTTCAAAGTCCATTACCGCAAAAGGAGGAAAAATATCCAAATTGATTAAAAAGTGATATTTATATGTAAAGTTTCTATTCATACTTCAGTTCAAACCTGTCTTTCGTTCTTCTTACTTTTCTAACTAAACTGAAGGGGCTTCTCCTTTTGGAAATCAAGCCTTCATTTCCATTTTTCATTTCTATGTTCCTGGCCAATAAAGAAGAAAACAATCTAAATTAAGACCAGAATATTCTAAGACATGATGGACCCTGTGGAAAAGTAGACACCAAGTAGCACTTCCCTTGTCTTACCCCAGAATTCAGGAAGCTGTTTTTGTCATTTTTCCCTGTGTGTGTCCTCAAGGACAAACAGCAAAACGAATAAAGGAACTGCTCTTGGCATTCCTGTTGCATCAGCTGCCTTCTTTTGACTATCCCTTCTATCCTAAGTGCCCTCCCCGCCCTCTACACTATTGCAACTCTACCAATCATTTAAGATCCAAACCAAGACTTACCTCTAACAAAAGACTTGACAAAATCTCACAATCCCAATTGGAATTCTTCTCCCATAATATTTAGTGACTTAATACAAACACTCCTGACCATCTGCCTTGTTATCCCAGTTAATTGTGTGCTTGTCTACCTCTGCCCCCTAGTCTGTGAGCTCCTGGAGAGTAGGGATAGAATCACATTTGTGGTTATAACTTCACAGTACCCAGAATAGTGAGCTGCCCTTGTAAGTTAAGTATAGACTTAAGCTGACTTATAGTGGTTCGCCTTAAGATCTTTTTACTTTATGATGGTGCAAAAGCAATACACATTCAGTAAAAATGGGCTAGGCTGAGCTATGATATTCAGTAGGTTAGGTGTAGTAATGCATTTTCAACTTACGATGGGTTTATCGGGACATAACCTCATCATAAGTCAATGATGGGCAATCTTTTGAGCTTGGTGTGTCAAAATTCGCCAAAAAACCCAACATAACTCGGGTAGTATGTCGTTTCGAGAAAAACGGCCTAACCGGAAGTCCCAGAACTAGACGCTCTGTGCCGGAGTTCTGTTATTTTGGCCTGCAGACCTCCG
Source organism: Rhynchonycteris naso (assembly GCA_037038555.1). Taxonomy (NCBI): domain Eukaryota; kingdom Metazoa; phylum Chordata; class Mammalia; order Chiroptera; family Emballonuridae; genus Rhynchonycteris; species Rhynchonycteris naso. Next base: position 26,840,076 of record CM072998.1, read on the forward strand.
GCACAGAGCGTCTACACTACAGCAAATGTTTTATCCTGGGCTACTGCACCTGGTCATGCAGGAGCCGAGGATGAAACATCCTTCTCGGCATGCGGCCCCATACTTCTCTGGTATGCCGCCGCATGTGGCCACGTGTCATCAAAAATGGCTAGCGTGTCAGCGTTGACACATGTGTCATAGGTTCGCCATCATGGGCATAAGTCAAGGAGCATGCGCAATCAAATTGAACTGAAAAGGCAGCTAGGCTTTGTTTTGTTTTATAAAACGAAGTAAGAAAATAAGGTAAAGTCCCCTTTGTGTTTTACTCTCTTTCTGATGCATCTGTGTGCAGTGAAGTGAGAAGGTGCCCTAACCATTCATCCTCCAAGCCTTTCCCTCTGCTTCTTCAGATGAGGCACAAAGCGCACAAGAGTTGGGCAGCCCCTAACTGAGAGCCTGTCCAAGGAGACGTGGCTTCTGGGAAGATTCTTACCACCTTGTGGAGTCTTCAAGCTCTGCTGTAAAGCACAACCAGCAGGGATTAGCAGAGCAGCTAAAGACACACTTTCTGAAGACAGCGTTTGCCTGAAGATGTGGTCAACAGAGCAAGCAGGGGGCCACACCTCTAGCCTTCAGCGGCCTTCCCAATCCCTGAGGAATCAGAGCAGTTGGGCTTTTGTATACAGCTACACTGGCCACCATCAGTCCAGGACCAGTACCCCCTCTCTTTCCAAGGCCAGCAAGTGAGCAAGTGGAAGAAGCAGGAGGGAGGACAGACTGGGGTTTGCCAACAAATCGGTGTTGAGTCTGTGACATCAGCAGCCACTCTAAAGCCTGGGTTTGCACACTATCTTTCCAAAGTTGTTCATGTCCTCCTGGGCAGTGTGCCCACAACATGAGTACTTCCCTCAAACCATCTGGGGGAAGGGGGTAGATCCTTGATAAGGATGCTGGGGTCAACCAGCGGGGCTTCCCATGGCACAAATAACCCAGGAAATGGAAGGAAATTATGTATTTAGATTTTTCCCTAAAAATCACTTCTTATAAAATTATAGGCTTATGAAGCTCACAAGTGTCCACATGATCATATATTCCAATCTCTTTCTTTTACAGATCAGGAAACTGAGACCCAGACATGCCAAGGGATTCACTCAAGGGCCTCCATCTGGTTAGTGGCAACGAGGGGGTAAAGCCCAGGCTTCCTGTTTTCCAGTCCGTTATTATTTCTAACACAAACTTCAAGTTACACTAATTACTGATTACTAGCTTTTACTCAACAGAGGTAAAAAAACACATTATTTCTGACAAGATTCTGATTAAAATGAAAATCTACCCAAATGCAGTTCTCTGTTTTCCCTTTAGGTTCTCAAAATCATACTGGACAGACAGTTTAGATTTTGCTAGGAGGAAACATTAAATGAAGAAATGGCACCAACATAGATTGCCATCCATCATGCTAGGCACATATATGTAAATTATCATATTGAATTCTCACAAAAATCCAGAAAAGAGGCATTAATAGCTTTTTTTTTTTTTTTTTTTTTTTTTTTTTTATTTATTTATTTATTCATTTTAGAGAGGAGACACAGAGTGAGAGAGAGAGATAGAGAAAGAGAGAAAGGGGGGAGGAGCTGGAAGCATCAACTCCCATATGTGCCTTGACCAGACCAGTGCAGGGTTTTGAACTGGCGACCTCAGTGTTCCCAGGTCGACGCTTTATCCACTGCGCCACCACAGGTCAGGCCATTAATAGCTTTTTATATATATAAATGATGAAACAAAGTCTCAGGGTTGTGAAGGATTGGCCCAAGAAGCAAAGCTAATCAGTAGCAGAACCAGGGTTCAAACTCAGATCTCATGGTTTCCATGTCGTCTCTCTGCTGTTCCATAGTGGATTTGGGGTTCTTGGGGTCCTCCAACAGACATTGTTCTATATACCAAATGAGGGTCACAACAAGGCAACAGGGCAAGTCAGGGCCAGGTAGCCACAGCCATTCCCCAGGGTCCTGTCCCCACTCTTCTGCCTCCCATCTTGAGCCACATCCTCTGAGTATGCAGCCGCTGGGTGGTTGTAAGTTGTCCTGAAGCAATCCCCCCCTGCTCTGGGTCCAGGTAGAGAAATATAAAAGGGGCACAGAAGGTTTCCTCCTGTCCACACCCCAGAGATGGGCTTTCCTCACAGAGGCACATAGAGAAGAGATCTGTACCCAGCGGTTAATTCTAATGGGCCCATTCCCTTCCTGACAAGGACTCTATAAGGACAAATGAAATAATATACCTGAAGTGTTTTGAAAGCTTTCTAAGTGTGACAGAAATATACTAATGGACCTGCTGGTGCTGATAACAATAACAGTGGCGATGATAGGACTATATCCATGGTCATAATTTAAGGAAATGTTCAAAATGAGAAAACCCAACCAAAATCAATCCACTGAACTTTATTTAAAAGAGAGGCTGCTAATAAAAATATTATGGGAATGTGAACTCTTGGGAAATAATGATGATCTACTTCTATTAAAAGGCTCATCAGATTCATTTCCAAAGTACAGTTCAGTTATTTGTGGGCTCTTTGCCACTCAGTGCAACAAGTTGTCTATGAAAAAAAGAGAGGGAGGGAGGAAAAGAAGCCATCCATGTTGTGTGCTGAAACCCCGGGTTTTGGAGAGAAACAACTGGCCTGTATTTCTAGATCCATTGCCAACAACTTCCATTTACAAAAGGGGCTGGCATTGGTGAAGCATCAGCCTTTGATTTTCTTCTTTTTTCTCTCACCTCTAACCCCATCAGCAGCTGCCATATAGCTTGCATTTGGCATCATTAATAATAGCATGATAATGGGCTGGAGTTGTTTTTTACAGAGTAGGGTAATGGCAAAGAAAAGTCTACCCAAAGATAAGAACACAACACAGAACGTACTTAGGGTACCCATTGCATCAGCTAACAAAATGTTCCCATTGCCGTATGGGTCTGATCCCTATTTGTTCAGATTAACCTCTTTGAGGAAGTAGGGGAGGGGATATTAAAACCTCAGACTAGGAGTAAGGAAGAGATGTATTAAGTGGAAACACAGCCCCAAGGAGTTTGTAGCAATGAGGAACTGGGCAAAGAAAAGAAAGAATCCCATTGCAGGACCAAGCAGCAGGTGGATTCCCCACCCCCATCTCATTCTTCCGTCATGTCAATGAGATGAGAGTAGAGAACTGGACACTCTAATGCCGTTTCAAAGCTTCAATGTTGAAAGCCCCCTAATCATGAACATCATCAGCAGACAAAAGACAAACACCAGGACCATTTTGGAACTTGTTGAAGCATCTTAATTCTGAGTTCTGGGAAACATCTCCAAAAATAGCATGGATAGGTAGACTGCAAGGGAAGTCAGGAATGATTGGTTACATAATGAAATCCATCACCATTATTTTCCTTAAGAGATGGGATTGCCACTGAACAAGGCTGGTGAGAAGGCCACCTGGAGTAATGCTGGGCTGTTCAGACTGGAGTGCCCGCACTCCCGGGTTCACCCAGAGCAGTTTTCTATGCACAGAAGAAGCCAATCCAGGACAGACAAACCTGAGGATCCCCACCTGGTGTCTGGCACCCCTTGACTTTGCCATCTTCTGCTATTCACAACAAGAAAGACAGAGTTTTCAGGGCATTGCTCCTTAATTACCTACCTGATTCAGCTCAAAAATTAGTGAAAAATTGACGCCATTTTTATCAATTCCCAGAAAGCAAAAATAACCTGTCCACTGATGATGATAAGCCCCTTCCTGCACTTCTAATTCAGCCTTGAATAGAAATAGCTAAAAAATGTGCATGCACCTCTGTGTTTTCCCTAGTGGTAATTTAAAACCTTGGTTTTTTAATATTAAAACACAAGTGTATTATAATAAAACACACAAAATGTGGATGCTTTTTAACATTAAACCTAAAATGCAAACATTTAACACTGGCTTTGAGATGTGTTAGGCCAGGACATCCCTGGGGCCTCTTGTTCACCCCTCTCTGCCTTTATCTGAGTGAAAAGGTTTAAGAAGCATCGCTCTGAATTGGGTTCCCATGTGCCTGGCCCACTCCCTAATTAAAGGATTCCATTCAGTCATCTGTACAATGAAGTTTTTAAATCTTCTGAGTCTGGACATAGTATAGAGATGTGATTCTAGAGCTCTTTCCCTAAAGGTCTTCAAGAACAGAAGAGTCACACATCATTTAGGATGATTGAACCAGAATCTTCATGTTGTAGGAGACTAAATCCCCTCCTTCTGAAAGGCTCTTAGCCTTGTTAATTTCTAGTGTTTCCCCAGCCCCATCTCAGCCTCTCTCTTCCTCACAGTGCACAATGATCACTGGCTCCATTCTCATCCCTCTTTACTGGTCTCTTCATTTAAGCAATGCTGCTCACTTCCATTCTCACCCCATCCCAACAAGGTGTTAGGACTCGCTTCCAGAACAAAATGAGGCCATGCTGGTGCTCTCTCCAGTTCCATTACCACAGAAACCAACTTTTTTTCAAACCTATCCAAGTGCAGACACTGCCATGCCCTCCTGCCAGTGAGGACCCTGCCACCTTACTCTATACCCCATGTCCCCTTACTGCTAAGTTCAGTGTGTCTGAGTCTGACATGGAGTGGGAAGAGACAGGGAACCACTGAAACACCAGCTTCTAGTTTCAACCAGAAGCACGGCTTTTGGACCTGATCATCCAAAAAGAAAAGCAAAAACCCTTCCACTTCCCAACCCGGAAGATGGAAAGATACCTGCCTTTTGCAAATGTTGCTCCCGCACAAAAACTCTGCATGATCATGATAGTGGTGATGCCTGGTGTTTCCTTGTCACTTGACACTCTCCTAAATGCAGTTCCTCTGGTCTAAAACCATGTCAACCAAATCCAAGACCACCTCATCTCCATGTATTCAGGCCCATCCCAGAGTGGTAATTTGGCCCTTAGCTAAACAACAGAGCCCCAGGCAGTGTGGGTTTGCAGATCAGAACAAAATCTAAGTACTGTCCTTGGCTGATGTTTACTCCATTCCAAGCTCAGGGGAATTCTGATCTTACCCTCCAGCTCATTCTTGAAGGAACTGGGACTTCTTGACCCAACAGTCCTGGACTCAAAAACATTTTTGACTAAAAGAGAGGGAGTTTTTAAAATAATGCTCAATAATGTTTAAATTCACTGCAAATTGCTTTGTAGATAGCTTTTGTAAAGAGAATTCAATCTCATTTCCAACGCACTCAGATGAACACAGCTATGATTTCTTCCTGAGACCTAACATTATATGGGTGAGGTGCAAAAGCATTCCTTCTGGGTGTCACATCTGTGTCCAGGGAGCTTAATTATTTTCAATATAGTCCTTGAACCACAGGTACCCCCATACCCAACCATGCCCACAAAGTATATGTATCGATACAATTACAGTGTTCATGATATGGACCAAGACCACAACACAAAGCATTTTTTAAAAACTTTTATTCATTCATTTATTCCAACAATGCTCACTGAGCTCACCTGCAGACACTTTGACCTAAGACCTACCTGCCTGGCATCAGTGGTACTGGTGTTGGATAGCAGAGAGTAGTAAAACATGCATGTTTAGTATGCACAAACAGACTATACTATGTTTACACCATCACTCTCTCCACCTCCACTTCCCCACCCCCATTCCAACTAGACCCTCTACTTATTCCCCAAATAAAGGATGGTAGAATAGACATGCCAAGAAAAACAAAAGAATGTTTCACTTTCAAGTTGCTAGGGGAGGTCATGAAATAGAAGGATTTTCAGGAAAAATTTAAACTTTACTGGTCTTACAACCCCTACTGACTTCAGAATGTACCTCCTACCTGAGATGTGGCCTGCTATCTCTCTGGAATGTATCACTATTTATAAGTCACCTCAGACTGCAACCTGAAGGGTAGTTTTCCTACCTCCTCAGCATGACTTAATGTGATATACCTTGCCCTCCAAAATACAGCTAGGAAGATCTTATGGAAGCCTCTCAACTCATCCCCTTAAATATAAACAGGAGAAGTTGTTTTAAATATTTACCACCTAACACTAGGCATGCCAGTGTTAGCATGTGACAAGTTAGGACAGTGGCTGCCTTTGGATACAGACAGTCCTTATGCAAGGCAGCGCTGCACCTTTCATACTGGAATACTTCCTCACCCCTTCTGACTGAAGTGACCCAGATTCATGCTTTCTAACCCCCTCCCCAAATGTCATTACCCATAAGTCCAGAAGACACTTTAGCAACCAAGAAGCTCCTATGTCCAGGGTACAAATTTATCCGTTTCCAGCTATGAGTTAAGTCATTCCCACATCCTCCACTGTCCTCTGTTGAAATAACCTATACCTCAGTCTTCCCCTCTGCCAAATGGATCACATGAGTGGCAATCATGAGGAGACAAGGGAAAGAACTCACGGTATCAAGGAAATTATCAAATGCCCCAAGTGAAGTTGTGCCCTAATGAACATTCAAAAGAGGGAAAGAGTGAGACCTAGAGAGGAGAAGGAACTCAGCCAAGTGACAGTGCCATGGCAGATAAAGGAGCCCACTCTGCCCTGGTCCCCAGTCTCCTGGTCCCCAGAGCAGCACTGTTCCTCCCACATAAGAACTCCAACAGAGACCAGCACCTTCTAGTCCCACCCCCACCCAGAGCTGGAACTGGGGAGCAGCCCAAGCCTTATCCCTGCTGGGGAGAGGGGTGGCACTTTTGATCCACGGCCAGGGGACCCCAGCCTTCTGGAATTTCTGTCTTAAGCGTGCTCCCCTCAGTCCCCATGTCTGGGTAAAGGCTTCCACTCAGCATGTGTGGAACTCAAGAGCCACATGACACTAAAATGCTAAGTGAAGAGCAATTAACTTTTGCTTCTGAAAACCCACTTTAGCTTTCCATAACTCTTTGGGGGCCATTTCCACTAAGCCAAACCTCCCGCACATTCTCCCTCAGCAATAAATTACCTTCCTGGCTTTAATTAGCTGCCGGAGTGCAAACCAGGCTGGGTGCTGACGTGGCTGCTTTTCCCACAGGTCCCATTCTGTCACACAGACTCCAGGAGAATGGCAGCTGCAGGGAGTGGCTGGGCTGCCCCCCGTGGGGAGGGCCGTGGCCTGCAGCTCCCTACCAGTCCAGGGAGTGTGAGGGCAAGCCCACAGGTCTCCGCCTGGCTGGAGCTGATTTCTGAAGGAGATAAAATTGGTGGGAGAGGCCTCAGACCTCCCAGGACCCTAAGTGATGTGCCCTCAGACCCAATTTCCCTCTCACCAGCCTCTCCTTCCTCCAAACTGCCCCAAAACACATGTGTGCACACACATACACATACTACACCCTAGCCCCCAGGTAGCCAATATCTTTATCTCCCCTATCATTCTTGCTAAAGGACAGATTACTGACAGAGTTTAATACATAAACCCTCCCAGGAGAATTTGCTGTATAATTATGAGCTAAGCTCGATTCCAAATGAATAAATCTCTAAGTATGTGATTTTAGTCACGTCTGCGGACCGAAATGGCACTGGCTGGAAAAGAACGAAGTAACAAAGCACGCTCAGAATCCGCACCATCATTCTGAGCCCAAGATTAAGATTTGAGGCCCATCCAACGCCGCCTCTACCCTCTACCGAGCAGAGTGGCCAGCGGCAAATCCCTTCCGTTCTCTGGCCCAGCTGCCCAGGAGAAAGCTATGCTAGGTGAACCCTTGGGCCCTGCAACAATGGGACTCTGAAAACAGTGTGTGGTGTGTGTGTGTGTGTGTGTGTGTGTGTGTGTGTGTGTGTGTGTGTGTAGAGGGGGTGTGAGTGGGCAAGACACATGTTAACCCAGACCTCTGCCCATGCTCGTTTTCTCCCATCTCCCTGCTGTCTTCGAGGGCCTCCCATCCAGGCCAGGGGCAGCATTCTGGGGGCCTGAGTTGCACCACCCGGCATGGAGCCAGGTCCCCAGGCTGCACCACACACTCCATCCCTGAGCTGTCTACCTGCCCACAGCCCTGGGAAAGGGTTCTGTCCCTTTTTCGCTCTGAAACACACTGGTACTAATGGCTGCTTCTCCCCTCAGCCTCCACCCCGCTCACACCTCTTCTGACAAGAGATAACCTTCCAAAGCCCAATTACAGGCTCCTTTCCGCTGCCCTGCCTTTCCTAGGAAAATAAAAAGTCAAAACACGAAGGCCCAGAGCCAGGCCCTGCTTGTTGGAGGCGGGTGACAGGCGCTGGGGACAGAGCTTTCTCTGATTAGGGGTGTGAGCGCAGCGGGCACGGAGCTCCGAGCTAGCGGAGACTCGCCATGACTTCCCTCCGCGCCTCCCCAATTAACAGGCCGCCTGTCGGGGAGCGGGAGGGGGCCGGCAGGCAGGTACCCGGCCTGTCACAGCCGCCAGACAGGCCCTCCCTCCAACCCATCCCTGCCTGCCGGCGCCGCCCCCGCCGTCTGCCTCTTCCGCAGCCTGTCACCCTCCCGACGCGACAGGCCCGGCGTGAGCGATTCCGCAGCAGCCGGGAAAGCTCCAGGCCTGGGGGCTGTAGACTGCAGCAGCCTCTGTCCATCGCCCAGGGACGTGGCCGCCTTCTGCCAGGAGTCCTCCTCCCTCATCCTGGCTCTCCACACTCCAGATGCCCTAAAGGGATTTGGAGCAGAGGGGCCTCCCAATGCCTGTGAAACTCGAGTTTGGGTACTTTGAAATCAAAGGAAATGGGCGACAGAGGCCTGCTCAGATGGAGAGACTGGGCGAGCTATTTGAATCATCTCACCACGAATCTGCTGGCCTGCTAACTACAGTCACACCTGCCCCCAAGTTTGCGTTGCCTCTGTCAAACAAAAACCAGGCCCAGATTCTATTAAGTGCCTCACAGTTTCAGCTCCTGCCCAAGCCTTCTCACAGGTAAGATGCCTGGCTTCAGGTGCCATACATAGGTCAGGTCCCTGACCTCCTCCTGCAGGCGTGGCCTCACTCTGGGCACAGGGACCAAGCTGGCATGGCCAGACCCTGTCAGAGCACAAGCCCTCCATGACTGAGTGAATGTCACTACTGCTCCCTAGTAGAAATCCTTCCTCTTGCCTGCTTCCCTGGGGAATGCCCTGCCCCACTGAGGCTAATTCCTTGCCTGCCGGAATACCTGGGTGATGCTGGCTTTGAAATCTCTGATCGGTGAAGAAAAACTACCCATCCCTGATCTTCATAAACCAAAGGTGCCTTCTACAGAGACAATGATGTGAACTGTGTCCCTTGGAATGGGGTCATGTAGCGCCCCTGACTCCTCCTTGCCACTATAGTTGAAAATCAATACTTAGGTGCAGTCACTGTTGACTTGGTTCCCTCAGGAAATAATACCTCTACCCTTTATCTTCTCCTTACATCTGTGTCCTAGTCTTTTTAGGATACTGCACCAGAATCCCACGGATTAGGTGGTTCACAAACAACAGAAACTTACTTCTCTGGGAAGCCCAAGATCAAGTTGCTGGCAGATTCAGTGTCTGGGGGAGACCTACTTCCTGGTTTATACACAGACCACAGTCTTCTCACTGAATCCTTGCATGGCAGAAGGGATAAGCTAGATCTCTGGGGTCTCTTTCATAAAGGCGACAATCTCAATCACAAGGGCTATAGCTTCAGGATCTAACCGCATCCCAAAGGCTCACCCTCTAATACCATCATCCTGGAGGTTAAGATTTCAGCACATGGATTTTGAGGGGAACACAAACGTTCGGTCCATAGTGCAAAAGTCTCATGCTGGCGCAGATTTGTGGCTTTGGCTATATCCAATGAAGGCTGGGTTGGAGGATCTGTGCCCATTCTGAAAATTAGTAAATCATTTGGGATGCCTCAATGTCAAGATGATGTGGGGAGGAGAGAATGTGGGCCACATTGGCAGAGGATGGGGTAAAGATAGAGAAGGATAAATAACTCCCAAAGGGCAGGGATTGTATTTTACTGGTCTTCCTATTCCAAGTATTGAGAATATATACAGTATATAGTAATTGGACACAGTGAATACTCCAACATTTGTTGAATGAATAAGGGATAGGTGGCTCTTCTAGCTTCTTCAGCACCAACAAGGCTTGGTATATGCTTACATTGCCCTCTTTAGGCATCAGTTCAACCATCATCACCCCTGTGGATCACCCCATAAGAAAAGAAGGGGGCAAGGAAGAGAGACATTGAGAAAAGAGAGACCTAGGATTAAAGACGGTGAGAGAACACACAGGGACCAAGTCAAGCAACATGTTTTTTCTCTCCACCTTATACCAAGGAACTCTGGTATTTAGAGTAATGTTAAGTAGCTCTAAGAAGCTATCATATGATTCAGAATTCGCAAAATGGTACTAAAACAAAATGGAGGGAGGAAGGGAAAAGAAAAGGAAGGAGAGAGAAATTATCTGCTCCAAACTGGTCACTAAGCTACAAGAAAACTTACAAATATATAACCTTTCATTTGCATGTAGAAACATCCCCCTTGTAAGGGGAGATAAAAAGTGATGAAGATGTAGGTAAGTAGAAACTAAATGTCAGTTCCTATGCATGGCAAGCAAGAACATATATTAAATTTATTAATTATGATCCAGTTTTTACTTGCACAGGGAAGAATAATCATTTGCCATCAAAGAGATTCCCTTCCCTTATTGAAGCCATTGAGACTCTCAGGAAGTGCTCAAGGGTTCAAAATTCTGTATTTGAATTTCACACGTGGTTTTTACTGTTGGGACCAAAACTCAATCAACATTTGAGAGTGCTGACACCAACATTCAAGCCACAGGGGTCTTCACTCCTTCACAACAGACCTACAGAGAGGGTCTGGTTAGTAAATTTGTTAACTTGTTCTGCTCTGGGTGTGTGTGTGTGTGTGTGTTGCATCAACTTATATCTTTTTTTTTAGTAGAGTTAAAGTAGGAATAAAAGGACCCAGGCCAAGCTGAAGAAGGGAACAATTAACCTCATCTCTCTTAAATGTCCAGGGCCCAGCTGCCCAGGAGTGGAAAGCATGTCCTCACTTTCATCTCAAAGCCAAAAGAACATGAACATGTTGCTTAGAGACCAACCTTCTCTTTCAGCTCTGGCCCCAGGCCTTTGGTTCATGCCCAGAAAGGGGCTGAGTTAGAAGCCAGAACTCAGAGGTTATTACTCTTTTCTTCAGAAGCTCTTCAGTAGAGGCTGGTTTCTGATTTTCCTTCTCCTTCCCTATTGCGCTAGGATTCAGGCTGATCCAGAGAAAGTCACTGGATTTTCCTGACTCGGCATACTCGTACTCAGTGGAAGCACATTGAATGGTATTGATGCCATGGACTGGAATACAATGGCACAGATGGAACGCAGTTTGGAAAAAGCCCTCTGCCATCCAAAGAGATCTTTCCTTTCCTGAAACTTCCCCACTGGAAGCAGAGGGGTTTCTATATAGCCTGTAGAATAGCATAGCTTATAGCATAGTCTCTGGCATACATAGCATAGAATATACTATAGCATAGAGCATAGTGGATAGCATACTTTAGCCTGTAGTCTACTTGCCTGGATGGGATTTTCATGTGCAGCCAAAGATAATAACATTATCAGATCCTCTCACAACTTAATGAGGTGCTAACGTTGTGTTCATTTCATATATGAGGAAAACTCTGGCCTAGAGAGGTAACATAACTTGCTCAAATCATGGTTCTGGTAAGGGCAGAGAAAGAGTTGAGACTTGGCCCTCTGTGAATAAACAGGCACAGGCAGTCAGGCGGCTCCAACGTCTATGTGGAATATTCTCAATTCGGCACATCTCCGTCCTGAAGGACTCAGGAGAGACCTGAGTTGGACTGCACCTTTTCGAACTACCCCAGCAGAGGAACTTCTCCCCTCTGATTTCTCTTACTTTAGTACCAAACATCTGAGCTGCCTCTGTAGCTCCCTCATGATGAGGCAACCGCAGTATAGCTGCGTTTAACAGAAGGGAAGGCTGAGGCACACAGAGATGTGATACAGCAGAGTCAGTGGTCAGGCCCAGATTATAACTTGAGCCACCTGTCCCCTCTCCGGGACTCACTCCCACGCCCCAGGGCACGGCCCTGCTTCCTCCCTTCCCCCACCTGTCTGTGCCAGCCAGCCCTGGGGTAAGATTGACAGCCCTAGACTTCAGGGATCAAGCTTTTTAGATAGAGTTCTTGACACCAGATGCCTTTGGAGTGGGCAGGCAGGATGGGGAGGGTGACCGTTGGGGGGAATGAAGGACACTGTTCCAAAAATAGAGTGAGAAAAGACCAGCAGAGAGGTGGGAAGTCACAGGGAGAGCAAAGCAATGCTGCTCAGGGCCCCAGCCCGTGGGAGAGAAGGAGTTCAAAATATCCCATCCAGAGAGGCCAGGGTGCCCCTCAGGTCAACAAGCTCTCCCTTCACCCGGTCCAAACAGCCTCCAGATTCCCTCCACCCAGCATCCCAACCAAGTCCGGAAGGCAGTTTCTAAAGGGGGATTTCTGGGCCTACGTTAGTTTTAAGGGTTATTTTCTCTTCTCCCAACTTCCACTGAGACTTCTTTCTGAAATTCTCTAACTAGAAATAAATGAGAAGCATATTTGTCCACTAATGGGTGTGGGTTCTAAAAGATGACACTTTGCCTCCATAGGGTCCTCCTGGCTTACATGTTCTCCATCAAACCCCTGGCTCACCTCCCACCCCAAACATCCAACTGCACATGGCAGGTCCCAAGCACTGGGTTTCATATTTATGAGAATACACAGAAGTAGAAAATAAAGTCACTGCCATGAAGAGACTTAAGTCTTCTAAATTAAGCGTACTCATTCTGCTCCTCTGAACTCAGAAAGAGCATTAACGACCCATGACTCAGTGGTCCCTCTGAGCTCTTTGGCAATCCATATAATCCCCACTCACTGGGGCCAGATGGCAGGAGCTAAGCACACCTGTGGGGAATAATAATGGCATGCATTGATTGACCACCTACTCTTTGCCAGGCACTGAGCAGAAAGTTTAACAAATATTCATGAGGTCCTTAAGTTTATACTTCCAGCGAGGTATTTTTATCTCCATGAGGAAATTATGGCTCAGAGGAGTCAAGCAAATGTCCCACAAGCATCCAGCCAGCCACAGAAGAGATAGGATTTAAATCACACTCCCCAGAATGTGATGGAATCAACCGAGTAGAATGGAGAGTTGAATCACAATAATAATTGAATAAACTGTCAGGGCCAATTTCCACAGCATTTACTGAACACATGCGAAAAACAATGTTTAGATTGATGGTGTAAATGGGGACAACCTCTTTGGAGAGCAATGTGGCAATATCGATCAAAATTTTAAATGCACAAATCCTGCATGCCAGAAATTTCATTTATATGAATTTATCCAACTGTATAAGGATGCTCACTGAAGCACTGTTGGTAATAGAAAAAAAGCTGGAATTCACCTAAGTGTCCATCAATAGGTAATAGGTTAAATAAACTGATTCATCCATAAAATGAAATATTAATACCATACATGCATTAAAAAGAATGAGGCATGATGGTAGGTAATAACATGTCCACAAAACATTTCTCAATGAAGAAGCAACTTGCATTATTTTATGCATAATATGATCCTGCTTATGCTTCCAAGAATTGTATGTAAAACACACACACATTATAAATTTAAGCATAGCCATGCTTAAAATGTCTGGAAGACACATATAAAACTATTAAACAATAGCTACCACTAAGGGGTGGTGGGGAACAGGAGACTTAAATATTTTGGTTCACTTTTACAGACCCTGTGTTAAAGTTTTCAATAATACTTATGCAGGTCACTGTGTTACACCTGTTGGAAAGTAATGCTCCAGTGGACTAAGAACAGGAAAGCAAAAGCTTCAACATAGACCTGCCCCAAGGAGCAGAGAGTCTCAGAATTTATGTCCTTTATAGGAACCCATGGCTATACATGACTGCTTGGGGTAACTCACATCTCACTTCTACCTGGTCCTTTATTCAAGAGCTGACACATCCGAGGAAAAGTAGAAAGAATGTGGTAGGCTCTGACATCGGAAGACTTAGATTCAACCCTGGCACCATGACATTGGGTGAATCACAGGTTTCCTTTGAACCCAAGTTTTCTCATCTATAAAATGGAGTGGTGCTAGAACCTACCACCTAGGATGGCTGGGGAGCTCATTGGAGCAAAAAATATCAAAGCACTTTTTAAAATCAGGTTGAAAACTGACAAAAGGAAGTGAAGTCAGCCTTGACTAGTATCCACATTGGAGAGGCTGAGTCATCAGTGGAAGATGGTCCCACCCCAATCCAGACACCAGCACCCTCTTTCTTTCTGCATTGACATCACAAAGTGATGAAAATCACAAGTGGTCACAAACTCTCTGAAAACATCACCCAACTCTTCCATTCAAAACTAGGGGCTGGTGGCCTGGGATTATGTGATCATGGAAAATGACCCCAGTGCAAAGGGCCCTCCAACAATGAGTCTTGTGCGTCAGCCTCTAAATCCCCAAGTAAATATCGGTTCATTGGTTTGTTGATTAAAATCACCGATGGCATATCTGATGGCTGCCCAGAGACCCAAAGAGCTGAAACAGCAGCAAAACGACTCAGGAATCCTTCCACAATGAGCCTCACGTGATTCCTAAACTTAGTTCTGCACTCACAGCCTCTCCCTTCCTTTCTTCCCACTCAATTTCCCTTCTACTGCCTCCCCATGCCCACCATGAGTCAAACCCTCCTTACATCAACAGAAATGCACTCCCTTAAGAGCACCCCTGGGCTGGAGAAAATAATCATTGACTTGATAGGCCGATAAAATTACATTAAATAATGACAATAATAAGAATATAGACTTTGTAAAAAGAAAACTTGAGTCTGAATTTTAACTTTACCACTTATTAGCTACATAATCTTAGATAACCAAACCTCAGTTCCCCCATAAATTGGGGTTGCTTATAAAACAATCCACACAGTTATTAAAAGATGAGTAGGGGAGCTGCTGCTATGCCAGCGTAAGTTACAAATGTAGGTGGGCAGTATTAAACCATCTTTCCATTAGTTTCTATGTGTTACCTAATGTGATCGTCTCAACAGGCCTAGAAGCTGTCAAATGAAGAGAAACAAAGTGCCAAGAAGCTAAGCTCTTTGCCCAACATCATTTATCTGAGAAGAAGACTCTCGAAGGGAGATTTTTCTGACACTGAGCCCAGTGTTCTCCCCACCCTATGAGCAAAGCCCAAAAGGCAAAGTTTGAGGGTGTTAAGAAAACAGGGAGTGGGGGAGCTCTGAGTCCTGAGTCGGGTTTAGTCCCTTGCCCTCCAGAAATGCCACAGCCAGACAGGTAAGTAGCAGCGTTCAATTGAGATACAGGTTCTAAGAGCTCACATAGGGTAAGAGGCCTGCAGGGAAGGCCTTGAAAGGAGTTAGAGTGTGATACTGGCGTTTGGATGACCAGCACCTACCACACGGCCCATGTGTTTGATAGACGAACTGACTGATTAGTTTATACCTTACCCCCATTGCTAACGGATGCATAGTAGCCCCAATCATTGTTGAATAAATTTCAAAAGGAGAAGGAGGTGAATGAGGAGAGAGGAAGGAAGAAGAAGAGGAAGGAAGGAGAACACCATCTCTTTCTTTCTTCCATTACCCCACCACAGGAGACCGTGGTCCTGCCGACTTTCACATGTGCTATGAAGGCCACAATACCTGTCCTACAATTCACAGAATTGTGGGGAGAAAGACCGGTACAATAAAACATTGTGCCACATAAAAAGCTGTATGCAAATGAAGACAATGCCATGAGCACACGACAGCTGCCTTTTCTTGGCTGTGGTCCACATTACCTTAATAACAGGAAAGGAAAGGGTGAAGGGAGTGTGAAGAGAGGCCAGACTCCCAGGGGACCAGTGGATCTCTCCTGACTACAGACCACGAATTCCAGCAACCCCTCCAACACCAGCCGCCCCCAGATCATCTCCTCCAGTACCCCCCATTACAAATTTGAAAAGCGAAGTATTGGAAAAGCTCCTGCTTAGGCTCCTTTTAATTAAGCAGACACAGACACACACATACACACACACACACACACACACAACCACTCCTGGGTTTTGTCTGTTGTACTTTTGTTCTCAGGTCTGTTTGTACTTATTCAGAAATTACATAATTAAAAAAATAATATTAAGTAAATGTGCACATCAGCCTGTCAAGCTGCCTGGGCCAACCTGCACTTGGAAACCACAATGACAGCCCCTTTATTTCGCTTACTTGTTTTTAAGCACAAGATATGTCACACCTGGAAGTAATTAGCATAATTTTTACTAATTTATAGCTAATTACACAATTACTTTTCTATGAAAGGTTCTGGAAAGACACTTGAAGTTAGCTTCACCAAATCTAGTGGCAAGGAATTGCTTGAAAACATTTCGTTAGCTTCAAACATTTGGGGGGGGGGGAACACCCAATAAAGTAATTCTTTCCTATTTCAGAGTGTTCAAATATGACAGGGATATAATTTCTCCAGTAATTTACAAAGCAGAATGTCAAAATGCTTCTGCTAATCCAGGCCAATCAGAGACTTCTCAAAGACAGGGCCCCCAGAAGTGTTGTTGAGAGCGCCCGGTACAGAACCTGGAAGGCACTGCTTTGCAACTGCACTTGGCTTCCAATGGAGCTAAACTTTCAGGCTGCCAACAATGGCTCTCCCTCCAGGAGTAAACCAGCCTTGTGACAGAATGTGACCCTTGGCAGGTGTCTTACTCAGCTCCTGAGACACTGTGAGCTCAAGAGGCCAGTGATGGATTCAAGCCTTGGGAGACACTTGACTCTCAAAGCGAGGCTCCAGAATGCCAGATCCCGAGTGCATTACATTGTCTAAATGGTGCAAAGAGAAACAAAAACACTCTTCAGTTCAGTTCCTTCTACTAACATTTTTAAACCCCTACTCAGCAATGAGAAGATCTATAAAAGGAACAAGTCCTGCCTTCCCTAGTCATGCTGGCAAAGAAAAGAAAAATATGCCAATCAACCAACAAGTATTTATTGTGTGCTGCTTTAGGCAGAGGGAAGAACAGAACAGAAGAACCAGGTGCAGTCCATGTCCTCCAG
Source organism: Rhynchonycteris naso (assembly GCA_037038555.1). Lineage (NCBI taxonomy): Eukaryota > Metazoa > Chordata > Mammalia > Chiroptera > Emballonuridae > Rhynchonycteris > Rhynchonycteris naso. Next base: position 26,857,109 of record CM072998.1, read on the forward strand.
AGGCTGGCAGTCCAGAGACCTGACCCACACACAGGAAGCACATGGCCTAGTACGGCGCTAGTCCAGGGCCAATCAGAGCCCAGTGGGGCAGCATGGGCTGTAAAGTGTGTGGAAATGGGCTGAAATAAAAAGATGACTGATGGCAACTGGAAGACAATAGTCAAGGGCAAGATGATGAAGTCCCAACTTTACAGGGTGTGCTGGAGTAGGAGCCACGTTGATTTGGTAAAAGTGAGAGTGTTCTGCCAGCCCACGCAAAGAATCCTGGGAAGGCAGCAAAGGTGACGCTGGGTGAAGCTTCGCTGATTTCAGCAGGAAAGGAAGGTAAGGAGTCAGCCGCACCCTTAAAACCTGAAGACCAGCCATCAGGTCCCTAGGAAGCCCTCTGAAATGCTGAGTTCTGGTCCCTGTCTGTCCCAGGGCTGCGTATTTAGTGACAGTCCATAGAAGAGAAGGACAGGAAGCCACCGGGACAGGTGGAAGATGTCAGCAGAATTGGCTGAAAGGGTAGGAAAGCTAGGGGTTGCAGCATACATACCCAGCAGGGGTGACACCTTCCCAAGGAGGCAAAAATTGGTCCTTGAGGGCAAAAAAATCTTAGATATTGTGATGGTTGGTGGTCTTCCAAAGGACCACAGTACATAAATAGATATACTACATATCTTGGGGTGAGAAAGATGGAGAGAAGCCAAGCAGAGCTGAAATTTTATCAGTCTGCAAGTTGGCCTCACCACCTAAATCATGAGTGTCCTAAGGACAGAGGCAGAATTAGGCCACTCTGCCTTGCTGCCTCCTAGCACCCGTCACCATGCAGGAGACGCTCCACAGAGGTGAGTGAAACTGAGTGGGATCATCCTGCAGTCGAGGTCTTCCTATAAGGACCCCTGTGTAGGGTCAGTGAGGTACTTGGAAGATGTCCAGTTTCTGCCAGGCTCACCTCAAGGCTACGGAGAGATTTTGGCAAAGGAATGTCCTCTGCCTCCCACAGGAGAGTTATGTTAACAGCTAACACTTGGCCTATTTCTCTTCACTTTTTCAAATTACTTTCACAGCTACCGTCGTTTGACCCATACCAAAACCCTCTGAGGCATGGAGAGGAAGTCATTAACGGCCACTCTTTGCGACTTCCTTCACTCGGTCAACAGGTACACCTAAGCGCCCGTGACCTCAGTATTGTGGTCCTCAGCACTGGAAGGCAGACTTCAGCAGGAAGGGACAGGCATTGCCCTCGCCACCTTACACTCTCCAGAGAGGACATGTCTCAGTAGCGAGATAGTTCCCATTCTGACAAATGTGGAGAAGGAACGTGAAAAGCAGAGTAATGACAGATAGGCACTTTAGAATCTGTGCTCCAGGAAACCTCCCCAAGAAGGGGACAGGCATGCTGTGACATTTCAAATGCATATGAGCTAGTCACGTGAAGAGGTACAGAGAGAAACCGGGACCCATGGAGGCTAAATGACCGGCCTAGTGTCCCACAGGCCGTGTGGCAGCCTTGCAGGTCCTAGCTGCCCAGACCTCCCTTTCGTTAAATTGATTTCCACCATGAACCACCCTCCTCTCCTGTTTTATAAGCAGAGACCTGGATCACAGAAAAGGCAAATTTGTGTGCACACATACAGACATATACCCCCCCACACACACACCATACACACACACACATATACCATATACCATATACCATACACACACACCACACACCATTCATACACACACCACACATATATACACATACACCACACACATATCCACATACATGGACACCACATGCACATACTCACACACATACATGCACATATACCACGTACCACACACCATACACTCACACACATGTAAACATATACCACACACATACCGCATTCCACACACACGCACCATGCATGCACATACACACACATATACCATACACCACACATATACACACACATACACACCACATGCACACATACAATCACACATTCACACATACACACACATAACACACACCACAAAACACTCACACACGCATACACCCATACCACAATCTGCTAACCCCTAAGGAAGCCCCAGACGGGCAGACAGGCAGTCGGGACACACAGCTGAAGCACCTTGGGGACATCTGAAGACGGGTGGCCCCACCCAGCCTCTGCTCTCCTGTAGGCTTGGCAGACGCCTCTCTGGGGAGCGCCACCCTCTTCCCAGGATGACCTGACCCAGTCAACACCCTGTGAACAGTGTTTTATTCGACGAGGCATGATGAGACTGTTCTGAGATTTCAAAGTCGGTTGGCGGTTTCATTAGAAGCAATCACGAAAGCTTTGAACAATTAATGGGAAGGTTCTGACAGACAGAATGTGCCCCAGCCTGGTAGCTCTCACGAGCACCCAAGCCTTTCCTTCCCTTTGCTTCCCCTGCCACAGAAACTTGAATATTCATTCTTTCCCCTGAACATCAACACCTCTGGTGACTCAGCAGTCAGCTGTTCTCTCCCTCCACTCAACAGATGCTTTATTCATGCTCTAAATCCCTTGGAAATTTTCCTTGACCCTGGAAATAGAACACTTCCCCCCACAGTCCAGTGCCCTTTAACTTCACACATCCAAAACTACTTGGTCGGCCCTCACCCTCAACTGTGCGCTTGACAGCGGCTACAAATGAGTTCAAAAGATGGTCAAAGTAAGTATCCGCGCCCCTCACCCACACCGTCAGTGAGGGGCAGACTGGTCACGTGCCTTGGAGCATTCTGGGTCCTGACCTACATTTTGTCTACTCCTCACTACAAACGTACGAACAAAATATTAGGAAGCTCCACTGTTCAAGTAAGAAAACTGAGACTGACAGTTTCTGGATCAAAGGAGGTCACGCAGCTACTACTCAGCAGAGCTGATTCAAACTCTAATCTATCTGACTTGAAATCTGGTATCTTCCAACAACAGAGTGGGTTTCTGGGTTTCCTCTGCCTCCTCCACACCTCGGGCACCAGCTGTGGAAAGCAATGCTTCCGGCAGGAGTGGATCTTGGCCAGCCCAGCAAATGCACAAGGGCAAGGTGAAGGTCTCCCAGAGCTGCAGCAGGAGCACGGGGCCTGGAGGCAGGCAGGCATGTCTCACCTACCACAGGAAAGGCTATTTATGACCAGGGCTTCTGTGCTGGACAGCTGGTGACCAAGGCTGGGGCGGGAAGCTGCATCTACCCCGTTGCTGGCCGGGATTCGCTAAAGAGAGCATTCCATGCCCGACTCCAGACCAGGGACCCTGAGACTAAGTGGCGCAGCTGGTAGCATGACTTGCCTCAGAAAACCACCTGGTTTGAGGGGCCATCCTGATTAAGCCGAGAAAGGCCCTATTATGTTAATGGAGACTTTCCTCCTGTGACCTTAATGTCACCAGGATGAGCTTTCCATGTGCAAAAAAATGATGGTTTCTGCAACCAACTGATTTTTTCCTACAAGGCTGTTGTTCATCGTGTAGTAAAAGGCACCATAGAGTTGAAATCATGAAACCAGTGTCCTAGGCCTGACCTTGCACTTAAACTGTGAGATCTTGGGGAAATCACTTCACCTGCCAGGGCCTCAATTTCTCCATTCAACAAACCAGAGGGCAGGGATAATGATAGCTTGGGGCTTCCAGCCCTGGAATTCTATCATTGCAGGCTGCTTGCCATGGCGCTTCCCTCCAGTACAAACATTGTAATAGGGTATCAGAGGGGTGGGAGGTGGCAGAAGAGAAACATGGCAGATAGAAACGAAGGCAAGGGGAGATGGACAGAGACAGATCCAAGCAGGGGGAGTGAAGTAACCCGAGAAAGAAAGAACAGGCTGGTGGTGTGGAGAGAAAATTAGAGCCCCCAAGGTAAGCAGACTCTTGCCAGTATTGTTGGAAACAAACAGCGACAGATTGCTAACATGTTACAGTGAAAATTACCAACATGACTGAGACTTTTGCACCATAACCAGCGCCTCTTGTTACCTCATTAATAAAACTGATGAGACCACATTGCTGATAAGGAGAAACGTTCATGTTGTATTATATCACTCCAGTTTTGCATGGAGAACGCAACCAAATGGCAAACTGGAGTGCACATTGAAATCTCCCAGGAACAATTTGCCTTAGACAGAATTAGGGAAAGTCCTAGAATGCCACCCCTCCTTCTGCTCCATCTAGAAATGCTCACCTATGCCACCAGCTCCTCTACCTACCACCACCACTCCCATTGCTGAGCTGGGCTGGGAAGGACTGTCTGTCATTACATTGAACAGGGACCAGTGACCTTTGCAAAGTACACTGGCATGACCAGTAGGGACGAGAAAGACAAGTGCATGGTGATGTGTCTGCGTTTGGAAAGTACTGGATTCCAGCTCACGTGCATCAGCTCCTAGTACAAACCAAACACGTCAGAACTCATGATTCTTTACATTTTTACCACCCCCATCTGGCCACTGCCTACAACAGCTAGTCCACAGAGAGCCCCAATTCTTAATTCCATTAGTCACAGGGTTCAAACTGTCATCTAAGCCCCGGGAGGTATAAGGAGAGGGACAGATCTGGTTCTTAGAAGTATCTGCCTAGGCATTTGAAGAAGATCTTCCCTCTTTGGAATGTGGAAAGAGTTCCTGCTCAAACTCAACAGTCCCCCAGAGAGAGCCGAATTAAGAATTCACTTGTGCTCACTGCTGTCTCAGAGCAACCCTTCAGTTGCTGAAATAGTCACTGACTACCCCAAGCTCTCTGCTACGACCCCAGAGAGTGGGGCTTGGCTGTGGGCTGTACTCCCCAGTAGTCACTCAGAAAAGTACTTGGCCAAAGATTTTTCTGAGTAATTGAGTGGCGAGGGCTTTTGTATACCAAACAAGGACTTGTCTTTGTCAAAAAGTCTTTACAAAGTACCCAAGTGCTGGGTGTCAGACAGGACAAGTTTTTTAATCATGTTAAAATGATTTATTTAAACGTCAAGCCATGTCACCTCACTTCCTTTCATTTTTCAAACTGTTTGTGTTTTTTCTGGATGATAAATTTATCTTCAGACAGCCTCAATATGACTAATTAACTTTGAAATATAAGAACCAGATGTGTGAGTTGGAGAGCTTTCTGAACTAATGCCAGACAGGCTGGTGGGGTTTTTTTCCTTCTTCTTCCCTGCCTTTCACCCCCCTTCATTCCCCCACCCTGTGTCTCTCTCCCTGCTGGCTGCCCTGAAATTACTAAGCGTAGACACATTTAGTAAATGGAATCACAGGACTGCAGCTCGCAGTGAGCACCCACTGCTTCTTCTCTGTTCTCCACTCGTTAGCCTCCCAGGACCCCACAGTCTCCCTTTGAACGTGACCTCAGTACACCTCCTTGTGACTGCCAGAGCGGTCCCTGGAGGAAGGGCTGGGAAAAACGCCCCCCTGCCGGCCCCTACTTTAATGATCTATCTAATATGGAGCAGGGAGCTGCCAGAATGCATTTGCCACATGAAAGTAAGTCACCCTGTGCTATGACACAAAGTGATTTCTTTTAAAGCGTCTTCCCCTGTGAAGTGCTTCTCAGATCTGCCTTCTCCCTGTTCCCTTTTCATGAGCAAACCGGTGCACAGCCCAGGAGAAATGAGAGCTAGGGTGGGGCAGGGTACTGGGGGGAGGGGGGACTGGTGATTAAGTCTCAACTCTCTCATCCAAACAGCTTTTTAGAAATGGCACGTCTGGGGGTTAAAAGGCACAGGTATGTGTGTGTGTGCGTGTGTGTCTATGAGTATGCTTCATTCTCAGGGACAGGATGGCAACACAAAATAATTGGGTGATAAGAAGGATAAGAAAAATAAATATTCATTTTCCCAGGACTCGTGTAACTAAATAAGAGACCAGAGTGAAACACATGAGCTAGGTGCCTTGGTTTCCCGGTGTAGCTATGCTAGCCTGTTCTACCCAATCCCTCCACCAGAAGAAGTAGGTTGAGGTTATGTGAGATCACCAGTAGGAAAGTGCTATGAGTGCTTTCAAAGACAGGCTATACATCCTAAGGGATCATTAGGATAATTACCACTATTATTATATCATCATGACCATTATCATTATCATGCCTCTTAGTGTCTGAGATTTTTCACCTGGGATAATCTCATTCACTTACAAGGTCAGTGGAGTTTCTCACCAAGTCAGGCTCCACCAGAAACATAAACAGTGAACTTGATTCTTCTCCTTCATGGAAAGAATGTCAACAGGACTTCCCCCTGGACCCAGGGAGAGGAAAATCCCCCACTGAACACCTCAGACTCCATGCTGCTGGCAGAAGAGGACCCAGCCACCTACAAACACCAGCACTTGTGCTGTGAGGGGACTGAAGGCCCAGTGGAAGTCCCCTTCACTCACTGCACAATGAGGCAGGTGAGAGGCCTGGGACAGTCCCCGCTGCCCCTTCCCAGCCCAGACCTCCCATTTCTCTTTGATAAGCCTTGCTCCCTGCTCTGAGGACAGACCAGGGACACACCAAGCAGGTGGGACTCTCAAAAATATCAAGTGGTGGGGCTGGTCCCCATGGACCCCCAGGATCCCCTGTCCCTGGTCCTGGTCTTCCTTCTTTTGCACAAATATTTTCTAACTTTCTGCAATGTGTCACCTAATCCCCAGTAAGGAAGATATCACCTGTCAAAGAAGCTTACATTTTAGCAGGAGGGTCTAGGAACTGATGAAGAAAAACGCCTTCAATAATTCCACACCCAAAGAACTGAAAAGGAGGAAGGGGATGAGAATGGAGAGAGCATGCTCCAACTTCTCAGATCAAATCGTGCCCCTCTGATGCCAAGACAGCACATCTCAGAGGCAGACAGACAAACAGATGGGTCATCCCAGTAGCTCCCCAATCCCCCTGCTGAGGCAAAGCGAGGGAAGACCTGATTACAGGGAGCAGATCTCAGCTCCTGTAGAGGGAGCGTGCCACCCCCTTCTAGAGTCCTTGTCTCTCCTCTCTGAAAATAACAGTATTAAACCCACCAGAACTCCTTGGGAACTAGACAGAGAGGATCTAGGAATTCTGAGGACTATAGCTTTCTTTAGTGTCTTCCAGCTTCCTGGAATTGACCGACGGATGGACAAAGAGTGCAATACTCTGGTGAGGGCTTCCCCTACCAGAATTATGTCTCCACCACGCCAGCACTGGCTCTGCCCTCCCAGAAGGGCACCTGCTCAGAGCACTGAATGCTCCCATCCACTGGGACTCCCACCATCTGCCTGGAGAAAACTGCACCCAGGACCCTGGTAGGGTTCCTTCTATAGCACCCCCACCCATTCTTTCAGGGAAAAACTTTCAGATCATTTTCTGATTATTAATAACATTTCCTGCTATGTCAAACGAAGATCCTTACGGAGTTTACCAAATCACAAACCCTCGATGAACAGGACTAGACCAAGAAAGTCTGGGCCGTTTGGGAAGCCTGCCCACTGGCAAGTGAGACCCTGGGTGTCCTGGACTGCTGAGGGACTGCCACCTGTAGAGCTCTGTGAGGGGAGAGCAGGCCTATTTCCATGGTCTGTACTTGGGAGCATGGCTCCATCCTGCTCCAACAGTTCTGTTTCCTTTGGGAAGGAGAGTTTGCACTGATGAGCCAGAAGGCGCCCCTAGTTCTGGACAGGGGAACCCAGCCTGGAACACCCATTTACCTTGCAAACCCACCCAGCAGTTTTTGAAACCAAAAGACCTGGGATTGCTCTCCTTCACCATGCAAGCACCCCTCGCCTTCTCTCACTAAGTGAACATAACAAGCAAAGAAACTTGACACTGTAACCGACAGGAGCCATCGTTTGGAAGCTGTCAGACTTGATGTCTCAGGGACTTGGGAGCCGACGGCCATCCCCCTGTACTGCCTGAGATATTTAATAAAGTAAAGCCCTCAGGATCAAGAAGCAGCCATCCCTCCCGTCCTTCCTACCGCCGCGCTGGAGTTCTTTAAAGCCTGCCTCTCGTCTGTCTCTCTCTCCAGAAAGCCTTTCATGCCGCCTTGCCAGACTGACATTTTGACAAGTTGCCACGAGTGACATCTGATTTGTACAAATTTCAAGACTAATAAATCTACCTGTCAAAGCGGAAACTTTAAAAGGAGCTAAGCCCAGCGGGTATAGTTTAACAGAACTCAAGTTGATGAAACTGTAGGATGGAGAAATTATATCTGTCACAATCCACCCACATTAGTTCTGCAGAAATGTTGGCAACTGAAACAAACGTCTTTCACGGGCGTTACCAAAAAGAAAAAATTTTTTTTAATTTAAAAAAATTTTTGTAATTTAAAAAAAAAAGATTGTTAATACCCCGAGTAACAAGTAACAGTTCTATTTGTAAACTAATAAATTTTATGTATTTAATTTTTCATGTTGCTGCAGATGTGAGGAGTGCCTCTCCTCCTACCTCTTAAGCTGTCTCTCTGGAATCTGGACTTTCCATTCAAGCTGGAGCCCATCAATCATGCTGCAGCGGCTCCCCCTCCTTCCAGGGTGAATGGAGGTGGAGCGCAGTGGCGGTGCGCTGGGCTGAGGCAGGACCCACTGCCCGCAGCCCTGCCTCCTGCCCGGGGCCTCTGGGTGCTCTGTTCCTTCAGCTGAACCACTTCCCCCACCTTGACCTGGAAGCCTGAGGTCTGATCCGCATTCTGAGTTTGGCTGCAGGATTTTTGTTTTAAGGGTGTTAATGTTGGAGTAGGAAGGGGGCACTAAAGTGAAAGAAACTTATATAAATGTGGCGACCTTTTCATTTTATTTCTACCTTATCTTTCCTACCTGCTTCTGACATGTTCACTTTTGCCCTGAATCATCATGTTAGCAACGGAAAAGCCACAATTCACAGCTAAAAGGAAGAAATTAGGAGAGGAGGTGGCCTTCTCAGGGTTTCCATGCACCTAGGAGATCCAATAACAGTATGAGGCTGAAACAGAGCTCTTGCTGTGTTCTCTGTCCTTCTGTGACCTTCCCCACCCTCCAAGGTCAGAGAGGAGGATGTCTGCTCTCTGCTCCTACAAGTGGCTTCCAGTTGCCCTGAGGGCTGAGCTGTTTTCTGCTTAACGGCTGCCGCCACCAACCATAACCTCCATATAATCGTTGTTATTACTAGTGCCTTTCCTCCTGGGAGTTCAAAACGGGATCTCATTTGCCCTCTCACTCATATGGTTAAGAAGCAAGTAGCCTGCACAGAGAGTATCACTGTTCTCATGATCAGCTAGAGGCAAGGGGCTGAGGTCACCCAACAAGTCAGAGACCAAACCCAGCACTTCAGGGTGGCGCTAGAGCCCAACTAGTAGCCAGGTGGTCCTCCCCTTCCTCCCTCTAGTTCATGAGCTTCTGCTTAGTATTCATGTGGCTAGGACACTACCCACAAGCTAAGACCTTCCTTTATATATACAGTGTGTCCGTAAAGTCATGGTGCACTTTTGACCAGTCACAGATCAAAAGTGCACCATGACTTTACGGACACACTATATATCTCTTGGCCCACTGTAGGAACGTGATAGGAGAAAGTGGCAATAATAAGGATAATGAGGCAGCAGCTGATGACAGTGAGGCCAGGTCAAGACTAAAGGAGGGAGGGGGACCAGTTGGGATTGTGACAACTGGGGATGATCCCAGAGACCCGGAGCAGCTGTCCTTCATGCCTGGCACGCAGTGCTCATCTGGCCTGCCATGAACTGGGGTTGCTCCCTGTCAGTTAGCTATTTGTTTTAGCAGAGTCCGTGTACAAGGGGCTCTGCTCTGTATCAGGTGAGCTGTGGAGAAGTGCAAAGCATGAGTTTGTCCCAAAGGAGTCCATGGTCCACATGGGGTGATGTAAACAAGAGGACACAGAACAAAAGGTCCTAGTCCAAACACAGTGAGTTCAAGTAGATGGGACGCGATGAAGGCACCAGACCCAGCCACACCACTAACTGACTGTGGGCCTGGAAGAACATCCCCTCCGTAAAATGAGACAGTGACCAGAGGATGTGAAGGTCCCTGCACTTTCTGTAGATGTTTGAGAAGAGGCATCATGAGATTATATACGTGAGAGTTCTTTATAAGCCGTAAACAGTTCACAACTGGTGGTGGTGGCCGTCACTGTGGATTGGGGCAAATGGCCCTGTCTTCCCTGAGGGATCGGGTTGTGATCCAGCAGGATCGCAGCTGATGAAGGAATAAATTAACAAACAAATGAAGAAACAAGCTGGCCCTCCCAGGAGGATCAGAAGTTAGTCACGCTCCGCTACCCACTGCCCACGGTTGTCTCCCGCAGCCTGAGTTGTCTCCCCAACTTCTTACCCCACTAAGTTCTGGAGCCTCAGCCTTTCTGTTTAGAAGCAGGCAAGGCTGGTGGAGCAGCCTGAGTAGGTAAGGACAGTCAGAGCAACTGAAAGGGAAGCACCAATCTTGCTCTTCCCAGACAGGGTGTGGCAGGGCCATAAATGAGGACAGCAATTAGAAATCCTGTGATGGGACATCCGGGTCATGGAGCTACTCCTTCCCAGTCATGGCCCGAGGAATGGCCAGGTTTACCAAGCTGAGAAGACACAGTATTCTGAGCAACAGGCAGGTGAGTCGAGCCTTACACAGGTAGATGCCTGGGAAGAATAAAGGAAAAGAGAGATAATTCTTTTGAAATTTGGTAAGTGAACCGTGTGCTATACATACCAAAGACAGCTAATGCTCCCACAACATTAACATCATTATCTAACATCAATTTGCCCCCAACTCATCTGATTCGTACAATTCCATTTGATCAGAGAAAACCTTTAGAGATGGTTGTTGGGAAAGCGAAGCACAGAGAGGTTTGGTGTCTGGTGCACAAGCACACAGCAAGACAGCAGCAGATTTAGAGACTGCTGGGTTGAGTTTTCTTCTGCGCCAGTTGCTGTTTTTCTTTTCCTTCAGCAAGATGATCCCTCCAGGGAAAGCCTCCACCCTGCCAAATGTGACTAATAAAAAAAAAATTGTTTAAAGAGGTTTTTTTTCTAGAATAAACATTTCACTTTATATTTTATTGGATTAGTGTTTGCTAACCTCCAAAGTTTCTCGCCTAGCAAATTGGAGACTGTTTCCCTTATATAATGAGGTGAGTCAACTCTTATGAAAGGCAGGCACACTGCAAGGCATAGGTAGCAGCCCAAAGCAGGCCCCGAGGGCCGAGGCCCAGTCTGGGAGCTGCAGGCCCAAGCTGCTGCCTTCCCCTGCAAACATAGACAGCTTTGCCCCCGGACTCCATCAGTCCCTGGTGCAATTCTATAGGCCATTGCCTCCTTTCTGGGGCCCATTACCCACACGGCAGGAGAACGAAAGCTCCCATCTCTTTCTACTGCCTGCAGGCAGCATTTTGGGTTTTGCAACCAAAAAGAAAAGAAAAAGAAAAAAAATTTAAACTGTTTTTCAAATGTTCTGGGTCTTGGCAAACCCCAAAATGCCTTTTGCCAAAATGCTTTTTCCCTTAATTTTTAAACCTCGGGTGTATTTCCAGAACAATCCAATCCATCTGCTTCTGATTCATTTACACTTAACTCATTAGGAGGCTGTTGCGTAAGGAGCAGTTTGACGTCCCCAAGATTCCCGGGTGAAGGATTCTGCTTCCCCTTTTGAATCAGAGGGAGGCAACTTGCCAGTGTGGCATGGAACACAAACCCCCCAAAGAAATGAAAGCCTGGCTTGCAACCCCCAGCTCTCCCGGTTGAGAATAGGTTTCTCTGATGTCCCACCCATCACTCTTCCTGCTCTGCGTTTCCTCAGATTATCTTCATTATTGCTGTAATTGTCATTAAGGATACAACAAATGGCCACACATTATTGTCAATGGCTCTAACAATATGATACAATAAACTGTATTCCACTGTACACCATTCTGCATTCATACACCCTAGACTCATCTGTTCAGACATTAAACAAGCACTCCCAACCAATTGTAAACTTACAGCAGGGTGTTGGGTGGGATCACAGACAGGACTTATATCTCAGCACCAATCCCAACCTGCCTTCTGCAAAGGCTCTGAGCTCTACCTGGAAACCCAAGAGAAGAAAGGTGGACAGAGAGTAGCTTCTAAGGGCAGAAATCAAGGCTGGAAAGTGAGGATGACCCCAAGGAGCACACAAAGAGAGAGGCTGCTGGTTTCCAGGGATGTGACTGGCCAATCTAAGACATAGCTTCTGCTGCATCTTTACTAGAAAAGAGGTTCTTTTCTCCCACTATTCTCGCTACTACCTTTATTCCACAAAATTAATTTAAAAAAAATATTAAGTGCCTTCTATATCCTCAGCCCTGCCTTGTGCTGGGAACCCTAGGGACAGAAAAGATGATGAAGTGGACTGCCCTTAAGGATTTGCAGCCCATCTGAGGAAACATTTCATTTCTCATGAATGTATATCATTGGCAAGACAGCTTTTGGCTAAACGAGCAAGGCACAGAGAGAGCATAAGGGCTGTTCACTGCGGAAAGAGCTCATGAGCTGGACTGGTCAGGAACAACTTTACACAGGGTTGCGTTCCAGATGAGTCAGCCTGGAAGATCAGTGCTTGGCTAGAGAGGACGAGGTATAGCCAGAGGTGGATTAAGGTCAAGTGAGGCCCTGGGTGCAGAAGAAAATATTGGGCCCCTTGTCATTAGAAAAAAAAGTGTAAAGTTGGGGTTTTGTGGGGCCCTTCAGAAATCGGGGCCCAGGGCATGCATTCAATGCATCCATGTTAAATCTGCGTCTGGGTGTCACGTATTCCTAGAGGGGGAAACAGGGAGGAAGTTTCCTTGACAAGGAAGAGCGGAGCATGTTGTGGGGCAGCAACAATAACTGTGTTGAAAAGAGAGGCAAAGAAATAGGAACATCGGTTGTAGGTGATTCAGCTAAGAAGTCTGGATTTAATCTCCGAGGCAAGAGTGAGTCACTGGAGGGTTTTAAGCAAGAGAATGAGATGAAGAGAGCAGTGTATTAGGGAGAATAACCAAGTGTTCATGGACAAGGTAAACGGACGTGGAGAAAGACTGAAGGCAGGAAACCGGTGGGAATCGGTTGCAATGAGTTAGACGTGTCATGATAGGGACCTAGGATAGGGCAGGGGCAGTGAGAATGGAAAAAGGAATAGCAACAGATATTATGAACATAGAGGGAACTGGGCTTGATGACTCAGTGCCCGGAGGACACTGGACAAGAAAAAGGATTTCAGATAACACAAAAACCCAAGACTGAGGAAAGAATAAGTTCAACTCCAGATGACAGTTACGGAGCAGCTGGCCTGTGGCCGGCACGGAGCTAAGTACCTTGCATGAGTTATCTCACAATTCTCACCACAGAAAGGTGAAGCAGTTACTATGTTATCCCTGTTTTACTAATGAGGAACTGGGGCTTAGAAAGGTTTAGTAGTTTGACCAAATTCACACAAAGATTGGGTGGGGATTCCAGCGTGTAACCACACTAATCTGCAACCTTAGCTCTCACTACCTCCCTAGACAAAGCCATACTCTGTCTTACTCATCTCCTCACTGACCCTCACACACCCCATGATCTCTTGTGTCCTTTAATCCATCCTGAAAAGCCTTCTGCTCACCTTTGCATCTACCTACATGCAGATCAAGCCCTCAACCCCTTCCAGAAACTTCTATCACCACTTGAGCTTCTCAGACCTTCTCTCTCTACCATCTCCTAGAAGATTTATTGTTGGAACCGAAGACCTGAGCATCTAATTCCACATCTGTCTCTATGACTTGCTAGGTTCTTATGTTTACCTATTTCCTGGTTTGGGGGCTTGGCACTGGAGCTAGGTCTGAACCCCAGCCTTGCCCCTTAACTGGTTATGTAGCCTTGGGCAAGTTACTCAGCCTTTGTAAGTGTTTCTCTTTAACTGTCAATTGGAGATTAAAAGGTTTATTGTCAGGATTGTATGAGAGAATGTCTGGCACCTTAAAGGCACTCAATGAATGATGTCTATCTATATTATTACTGTTGTCTTTATTAATAAGCCCATAGTGGGCAATGTTATAAGTAAATCTTTGGATGTAGTAGGTGTTCTATGAATATTCTACTTGATTTCTTGTCCATTTCAATGGCTATATACAATATTTCAGTATTCACTACTTAGTCTCAAAATCCTTACATTTATTTCACCACGCAATACAAATGCATGGGGTGAGGAATCCTGTTGTTACTCGCTTAAGACAGAATCTCTCCAATCCAGGGTCTGGAATTCCAGAAGCCAGCCAGACAACCACAGCAACAAGTAAAATATGATGAGCCTCCCTTGGGAAAAGGAGCTGCCTTCTCCTCCCAACCGGGGGACAAGGACTCAGTCCTGCTGACAACTTGGCTAGTCCCAGCAGGGCCCCCGCACCCCACTAGCCTGGCCCCACTCCATTGTCCGTGAAAGCACTATGTAGAGAAAGGAAGGGAAGCAGGTAGTGCTCACAGTTGGAGGTCAACTTAGTGCCTCCCAACAAGACTGCCATGTTCTCTTCTCCTAACACAACCCCTTCGAACACAGAGCCTACCAGCTGCACCTAGAAAACGGCAATTCACGGTGAATATCAATGCCTGATAGCTTGCCAAGCACTCAGAGCAAAGGGGGCACAGCCTTAATCCCCCCCAAAAAAAATGACCAATGTGAAAAAGAGGTGAAGAGATAAATTTTTTCGGGTGATAAGGGACTGGTATTTCAGTAACAAGTATCTAAAGCAAATACCCTACCCTTGACTTTATTTTTTTTCTTTATTTTTTTCTTTTTCATTCTTTCTTTCATTCACTTAGACATATATACTACATACAGACATACTCTGACAAAATGCAACAAGGAACTTTTGCATGCAACAAACATGGAGATGGAGTTTGTTTGTTTGTTTTTAAGGTAGAGGCCTCCAGGTTTGAGAAGCTGCAAGAAGCTGTTAAGGACAGGTGCTGAGGTTGGCCTAGACGTCTTTCTGCAGCTGGTGAAGTGCATCTGAGCCGTGGGAGAAAGTAGCCAGTTCAGCTTGGCCTGGGCAGCTGTCAACTGTCCCTGTGACTGTCCCTGCCCAGCAGAGACCCCAGCAGGCGAGGCTGCGGGGAGGAGGAGTCAAGAAGGAGAAAGCATGAGACCACTTCCCCAGGCTCCGCAGGGTGTTGCTATCCGGCTGGGAGGGAAAGGGGACTTGCAGAGAGCTGGCCAGAGGCCCTGTCTTTCCTCAAGCAGGGGAACGGGGGGGGGGGGGGGGGGGGGGGGGGGGGGGAGCGGGTGTCTGAGTGCCCCTGGCAGCACCCAAACCTGAGTGTCCAGGCTGCTTTCAGAGAGAGAACCAACCTGCTGAGGGCTCTCCCTCCATTAAAGTGTAGCCTGCTGTGGGGACAGTAAGGCAGTTTATTGAGCTCCGAGAATTGCCTCTTTTCTCTTTTTTTCTTTACATTCTTTTTCTTTTAATGGGGATTCAAGGCCAAAAATACACACACACTGGAAAAGAGGACGGCAGGAGGAGTCAAACCCCAGAGCTCATCTCGGGCTTTAAAAATGCACAGGCTGTGCTTGGGGAAAATGTCACTGCTTGGCTGAGAGCATGGGTGGCACTGGCAGGCAGGGAGAGGCAGGGAACAAGAACTGAATTTAGGAGGGACTGGAAGGTCGACAAGAAAGAAAAGCCAACGCACAGCATATATACGTGGAAACAAGATGCGCTTCCGCGCGGCTCTGGCGCTCTTACAGCCGTCACAGGTGCCTCCGCCCTAGTGGGACACGCACCGGGCGCTCTCCCATTCCCGAGCCTGGGGTCCTGCTGCCGGCAGTACTCGAACTGCCACTCGGCAGCCCCCACCGACAGCGCCCCCACCTACACCCACAGGGCCTGTCCAGTCCCCCAAGCTTGCTCCTGTCTCATCTGGTCAGACACCTTTCATCCAAGCATTATGGATCCTCCCTCCCCTAACCGTTTCCCACACCCAAGAAGTTTAGATGATCTGAGCCAAGTCTGATTTAGTCTTTGGTCCTCCTTTGCCCTTGTATTGTTTTCGAGAGGTTCAAGTACATCTTGTTTCTCCCACTGGAAATGATATGTCCTCCAGGTTCAGGCATGGTGTCATTTGCTTCTCTTGTCTTTCCCTGGCCGCTCTGGCACATGGTTAGGGACAATGCAGAAGGACGCAGACATGGTGTTTAACTCAATTTTGATCTCATGTTACTAACTGTCCATCAAGGATTTGCAATGACATGAGCCTGCAAAACACCCATGTCCCCCTCCGCCTTTCTTCTCTTGACCAAGCGTTTATTTCCATGGGTTTTTTTCTCCTCCACTCAAAGCTAGTTTGTAGAAAGGTCCTTCTTTTCCACTTTGGTCAAATTGAAACCTCTTTGCCTGATGTTAATCATATCCAGTGGCCCAGAGTTGCCATATTATATCAAAAGATGTCAAAAGCTTTATCCTGAAACAATTTTTTTTTAATCACAGCACATAGGGGATTAGACCAGTGCTTACCCAAGAAGTAAATATCTTTGGGCTCCGACTAGGCTGGAAGAAAGGGAGGGCTTGTCTGGTAATTTTATCATCTTGCAGGAAGAAAAAGGAGAGGAGAAAAGAGAGAATAAAAGATGAGAGGTGATAATCCTGAAGTCGAGATCACTCTTGTGTTACGGCACATGGCAGAAATAAAAGATAACTGCGCTGGCACTCACACTGAAAGATGGCCTGGCCCAGCAGGAGGGCCACCTGTCTGCTGTTTGTGGATGGGCAGAGTCAAGGGCAGCCCAGGGGGACACAGGGAGGTAAGTGTTTCAGGCAGAGAAAAATGGGGTGAGGGGAGGTTCCAGGAAGAGTGATAAGCAACAGAGAAAAGCTGTCTTGTCTCCTCTCTTCTAGAACACAAATATATTCTATGACTCCAATAATCTTACACCCAGAGCAAAATTCTAAACCATCAAATAGAGGCATTCTTCACTGTGGGCAGGACGGCAGGATGGCAGGATGGCAGGATGGAGAGAGGAGCATATGTGCCAGAAAGGAGATAGAGGAAGGGAGGAAGTCAGTAGTTTTATGACATACTTCAAAAATTAAAAAATAAATTCCTTTTGTACTATAAATAGCAGCAACTAATGCTCAATAAAGGTTGCTTAGCTCATCTCATGTGTCATGAATTCAAAAAAGAAATGGTTATAAAACACTGATTCTAGTCCAGCCTCCCTTTGTCACAGGCCAGGAAATGGAGACCCAGGGACAGATATTTGTGTTATAGGATGATTTTTCTTGTTTCACCATGAACCTCCCAGCATACCAAAGAGCCTTATCCCAAGAACATCTCTCCAGAACTCAGCCTGTGATTGTGTCTTCTGGATTGTGTCCTCAGCATAATCCAGGGCCAGAGCCCTTGTTAAAATGAAAGCAGAAATCTTTATTGGAAGATGCCGTGATGTCATGGTAAAAGCACGGGCTCCTGACATCAAGACTCGACTCGTGGCTCCTCGACTTACTAACAGGATGACTGAGAAAACAACTTCACCTCTCTGAACCTGTGTGTCCTCTTCTGTAAAATGGGGTCTCTTGTGACATCAGCACCTCACACAGCTCTTATGAAAACAAATAACATTATATAGCATAAACGCTGGGTAGTTAAAAGATATCCTGTTGTTGTTCATTTCCCCAGCATTGTTTCTGAGTACTTAAAATGATGGAATATCAAACAAATCTCCTGAAGTCATCTAGAGCTCACATCATGGGTGAGAAACATGAGGGTTGCCATCAGGAGTCCCAGTCTAACACTCTGTCCCCATCACCATGCTGTGATGGCAGTGAGAGCCAAGAGCTTGCTGCCCAGGTCTGGGCCTGCCTATCCGGGACACTTCCCCTCACCTAACCACTTCAAGTTTATAGGAAAATCACAAGACCCGTGTGATTCCCTCTTAAGGATTCACACTGGTGGGCTTTCCACGTCTCATAAGGGAGCTCATTCTGGAGCCTTACCAGCCTTGGAGGCCCTATTCCAGGTGTCAGAAAGAAAGGACTGGAGCAACTAAATGAAAACTTCAGGTCAAATGGAAGAAGAGTTTCCCTGATGAGTCATGGGTAGAAAATAATTAAGACTTGTTTTCATTGTTACTCTTGTTGTTGTTGTTTGACTGTCATAACAAAATACCATATTTTACTGTCTTAAAATAACACAAATTTATTTTATACTTCTGGAACTCACAATTTTAAAATGGTTCTTAAGGGCTAAAATCAAGATGTCAGCAGAACTTCCTGGAGCCGCCAGAGGGAACTCTCATTCCTGGCCTTTCCAACTTCTAAAGGCTGCCTGCATTCCTTGACTCATGGCCTCTCCCATTTTCAAAGCCAGCCATAGCCAGTGAAGTCTTTCTCACATAACATCACTGACTCTGAGTATCCTGTCTCCCTCTTTCACTTATAAGGATCCTTGCGATGATCCTGGACCCACCCAGAAAATCAGCATAAGCTCCCCATCTCAAGGTCAGACCATCTGCGACCTTAATTTCCCCTTGCTATGTAACATAACCTATTCACAGATTTCAGATAATAGGATATGGACATCTTGAGGGGACTATTACTCTGCCAGCCACAATCCTCAAACCTTTCCCCTGGAGGGTTGACAAAAGACATTTCTGGTTAATCACAACACTTATTTCTACCTCAGATCCAGTCTCAGAATCCTTCTCAACACAAGGCTCTAGCAATCACCCTGAGCCTATAGACTTGGCCCAGAAGCAAAGCCTTGCTAACCCTAAATGCAGATGATGAACTCTAGAACAAAGGCAGGCTGTCTATGAACGAATGATATTTGCAAGCCATCTCAGCGTTCTGGTTTAGTCCTAGCAAAAGACAAAGATTTGTAGACTGTTGTTCTTCCGTTCCATTCCCGATATCCAGGAGACTCCACTGGCTACATGGGTCGCTCTCAGCCCTCCATCTGGGACCTCAACGGATGGGTCCTTGCTCCCCCACTGCCTGGGCATGTAGCGTGAGACAAGTCACCTTAAGCCTCTGGAAGCCTTCATTTCATCTAGTCAAAAATAGAATGTTAGGTCATATTAATTCTAGGATTTTTTAAAGTTCTTATGGCTCTCTCTGCATGGAGTGGTTTCAAAGGGAGTAATGTGAACAGTGGGGGACACAGAACTGTGGGTTCTAAAAATTGGCTGACACTGGGGTGTTTGACCAGGACAAGAAGAACTGGTGGGGGGAGCTCATACAGTCCTCCCAGGCCTCAGGCCCATTTGTACATGAACATACTAGTAACAGTGACAACTTTCACTGGCTCCCTCGGGGTGTCAGCCCCACCCCCCAATTACCTTCAATATTTCTAGAATTCCTAAGAGAGTTTCTCATACATGCTTAAGACACACACAGTCAGTTTTCTGGTCACCCATCACTTTGTTCTCTTAGCCTACTCCAGGCCCTCTACCAGGACACAGGACACTGTCCCCTCTGCTAGGAGCTGCTGTCCCTGCCACCACAAAGGTGCTGGAAGCCCCTAAAGCCAAATAACTGCAGGTTTCATGATGTGGCAGAGGAGGGAGCCTCTCTTCCCATGGAATATTTTTCTTTGAAGACAGTCCCAAAGCTGGTTCCCTAGGGACAACCATGTGTTAGTTTAAACCACTCTTTCCATTTTTATGTATGGCCTTTTTGCTCTCCAGAGAAGTCCAATGGGGGCTGACTTGTGGAGGATCCTAGGCCAACCTTGGGGTCACTCCTGCCCTACTGCGATCAAAGCCTGGTCGCCAGGTCAGCTATTTGGGCCTGGCTCCTTCCTCCTCCACAATGAGCTGCTTGGCAGAAAGCTCCACAGTCTCTCATGCAAACAGGTCCTGAGCAGGCCCACCTGGCAGCTCACAGGCCTGCTCAGACATGTCTGCCCGGGTCTGCGCCTGGGCTGGGACTCCCCGCACACTTCCTGTGAGCCAGCCTGCACATGGGAGAGGCCCCGCGTTTATGCTTCCCAGCCTTGAGCAGACCAGGGAAGGAATGCTACAAAGAGACAGAATGTTTTTCCTTGTATGTGAAGCCAAAAATCTAATGGGACTGTCTGTAGGGGTAATGAAATTTCTCAGGTGGGTAGGAGTGTCCTGTAACATAAACTGTTTAAGTCAATGGTGCCCTAACAGGAATGTCTTTAAAAAGAAGCCCCAAGTGTCAGACATTTCTCCCTGGAAATCTTCACATCTATCATGTTTCACTCTACAATACTTGCTGGGAAATCACCTCCCCAGTTGCCCTGGAGAAAAGGTCCCAGGCTTAGCAACCAGCTTCACAGCCCAGGAGAATAGCTACCCCGAATTCCTTTTCAGAAGCTAGTTTTCCAGGCTGAGACCCTCCTGGACACAGATGGAAGAGTGTTGTGCCCTAGCTAGGACCTCCCGCAACTTGCAAGGGTATTGACACGTGATGAGATCCAAAGAGGACGCACTGGCTACCGTCCAACTTTTGGAGATCAAGTTTATCCAGGAGAAGAGATCCTTCGGGCAGTACATTCACTATCCTCAAATGTACTTGGGGCTACATGAAGCAGAACTACATCATACTGCAGCTCAGGGTGGTTAAAATGAACACAGGGTCACAGTCAAAAGCCTTGAGATTTGAGTTGTAGCCCCCTCACCTGCCAACTATGGTATTTCAGACAAGTTATATATAATCTTTAAGCCTCTATCTCCTCATCTGTAAAATGGGCTTCACCACAGGCACATCATAGGGCTGTTGTGATGAATTAAGGTACTTGTGTGAGAGTACACTGTGAATCGCACTGGTATTCCCCAGCTGAGCTCCACGTGTCCTAGGCAGCTGTCTGCACCCTGTGCCTGGCTCCCTACCTGGCATGCCATGCCAGTGTTCAATAAACGTTCATTGAATGAAGTTGATGTTTCTCCAGAGAAACTCCTCCAAAAGTCAATCCATAGTTAAAGGTTCTAAGGGAGCTAAATCTGTCTTTAACTTAGACAGAATCTATGTTACAGTCAGAGCAGTCTGCAGGCTGATTCGGACGCAGAGCACCGCACCAAGGAGGTGTTCAGTCCCAGGAGCTTTGGCGGCTGTCAGAGGCTCTAACACGAACTCCTGTAACATGCCACGCCCAGGTGCAGATACCTCACTAGAAAGCGTGCTCTCCCACCAGCCCAGAAAGCTGCCTAACACATGAGATCTCAGCAGGTTCAATTCAAACTCAGGCCTCACCACAATCAGAAATTGCTGCGTGCCATGCACCTCTGGGGCACTTAAAAATAAGGGCCAGTGTAAAAGCTGCTCTTGCCAAGGGTTTACTGAGAACCATGGTCTCTCCCTAGACCTCCAAACCCAACATGCTACAGTGTGGTGACCCTTCACGTAGGCATTTGCTCCAGACAAGCCCTGGATTCACTCATTCATTCATCGAGCATTGATTGAGCAGCTAATCAATTGCAGGCAGTGTCACGGGGCAGAGAGGTGGGGTGGCAGCCCAGTGGGAATGACAGCAGGAGTAGAATACAGCACACTTCCAAACAGATTTGTTTTGCCTTGGGGCCATTTGTATCTGTCTGGGAGATGAACATTATTAAGGTAACCAACTTTTTTACAATGAAAAGGAGAACAAAAATAAATTGAAGTAAACAATATTGTAAATAAAAGAAACATTGTATTCATTGCAACAATAATACACTATAATACAATAAATGCATAAAAACATTTGTAATAATTTATATTTTAATAATGCTTACATGCCTATTAATTTTTAATAATAATTATAAGAAAAAATTACTCATTTAGATACAAATACGTCACATCACACACAATGGATCGACTCGGCATCGATCGAATATGGACATTTACAGATTAGTTTCCAATATTGAAAAGGAGGACATGTAGGAGGACACTTTTCAAGGGAGGACAGAACTTACAAAAGAAGGACTGTCCTCCCTAAAGGAGGACAATTGGTCGCCTTAACATTATTTAAAAACCAAACAAGTAAATTGTGAACTGATCGTTGCTATGAAGAAAAAGTAAAGGGAACACTGAGGGACGAGAAGGGGGCTCCAGTCAGAAAAGGCTTCTCTGAGGAAGTGCCGGAGACCCGGAGGCAGAGTCTGTGTCAGCCAGCTGGAGAGCAGAGTGAAGTCCTTCGGAACGGCAGGAACAGCATTGGCAAAGGGTTGAAGCAGGAATGTGACCAAGACAGTCCAGAAGGGGTGTGTGGCCAGCAACGGTACACACGTGGGCCAGAGATTTTGTCTCTCTTCTCCTAAATGCAAAGCATAACCATTAAAGGACCTTCAGCAAGGACTGATGAGATCAGATCTGCGGCTTTAAAGGATCCCCCCCAAGAAGGGAGTGAAAGGACTCAGGAGAAGGAGCAGTTAAAAAGCTCCTGGGTGGTTGGGGGGGGGGGGGGCTCAGTGGGGACACCCAGAAGTAGGGCGGCAGTACAGACATACGAGCAGATATTGATTCTGTTTGAGCTGCCACCCACAGGAGAAGGTAAGAGAGTAAAGGGAAAGCAGCCTTGTGCACATCGGGAAAATTATGAGAATAAATTTAAAGCAATCCTAAAGTCTTAGAGAGTCTAGAGACATATAATTAGAGTCAAAAGATAGATCTGAAGCCCAGATCGTTCACATAGCCTCAGGCTACCACTTAAAGAAAAAAGAATAGAGGGAAATACACCAATATGTTAACAGCAGTTGTCTTGGATTAGGGTGCTTTTTCCTCCCATCTTTGTGTATTTCTTCCTTCTATACTGTCTATGGTCATTTCCATGTTTCTTCTATCCTTACGGGAAAATGTCTGTATATTGCATATTAATTTAAACAATAATAATGTCATCTTCTCACTGTTTGGGTGTGTCTCCAGGAGTAATTGAAAGGTCTGCAGGATTTCTTTTCCCCGTTGTGATGGTTACACTTCATGTGGAATAAAGGAGAGGCATTCAGAAGTAGTGGTACCAATTCTGACTCTCAGAAGGTCCCTGATTTCCACGACAGAAACACACACCTGTCTTTGTCCTCTTCAACTGCCCTGGTAACAAGAACAGCTCCTTTCTGCACTCTGGACGTTGCCTCCTGCTCCGCCCTGTCAGAGTGGCTCCCCTTGAACCTCACCACCTCCTCTACCCACCCCGGGCTCTCTGCTCCTGAGCGGCTGCCCACTGGGCCAGAGATAGACATGACTCAAGTTACACCAACTGGTTTTCTCTCTCCCAGGAATCTGGGATTGAGACAACGAGACAAAGTGTAGAAGGATGATGGTACTCGAACAGAAATGCGGTCGCGTCGTATGGGGGCACAGCTGATGCAAGCCGAGGCCATGAAGATGTGAAAACAAAGAATCTCCCCAAGAAAACCCCTGTGAGGAGGAAGAACAGAAATAGAGGGGCAGATCGGAGACCGCAGGGCTCTGTGGAAGGTCGATGCAGCCGCTTCAGTTCTGGCTGTCCACCTCATTCCCCAGGTGGCCTGTCTCTTCTAAGATATCTGTGAGATGGTCTGTTGTGTCCATTCCATAAATCCTATTTATTTAAATTTGTCTGAGAGGTTTCTATTCCATATTACTGAAGAGCTTCAGCTAAGAAATTCTCATGTTTAGCTAATAGCCTGCTGATAAATCAACACTCTGCCCAGGTTACCTGGAGGAGGCCTGGGCCTTCCGTGGGGTTACCTCCAACCAAAGGCCCCACCACCCAGCCACATCATGACGCGCCCCAACTCCAAGCGGGGTGCTGCATCTGCACTCTCCACAGGCTGAGCAAAGCAAGAGCCGGCTGCAGCCCCCTCCAGATCATCCTGCACGGCCATCAAGAAGCACTCTGTGCCCTGTGACCTCGTGAACTTCCCCAAGGCAGAGATCTGTCCCTTGGGGAGAAGCCCCGCAGCCCCTGCCTCCAGCCAAAGGAGAGAGAGAGTTTGACAGCTCCAAGGTAAAGCCTCTTTTTATTAAGACAACACAGCAAACTTTTTTTAACCACAGCTGACATCACTCTAATAAATCACCATCATGTCTTGTGGGATAGAAAAAGCCAAAACACTGTCACATTTGATTTTGCTGGCTACTCGCGTCTGGAGAACAAACCATGTGTTTTTAATCAACAACACTTTGTTTTGCATTTCTCAGACCCCAGTACTCTTTAAATAGTTGCTTTTACCAGAGGGCTATTTTAAACCCAGGGCCAGCTTCTTTGCAGAGGACATTAAGAAACAGAACACCATGTTACCGATTCACTAGGCTGATCCCGAGCACTTTCTCTGCCTGGATGGTGATGTATTATGAGGTTCTATCTGTCTGTTAGAACAGAGGGGGCTTTCCTCTTCCCTCTTTGGGAATTTAATTAGATGTCTTCCCAGAAAGTTGGAGTTTTTTGGTTTCTCTAACAGGCAACCCAACTGGGTTATGGGAAAACGGCAAATTCCCAGCCAAAGGAAACAGAAAAAGTCACATCTGGGACAAAGATTCCAGCGGAGCGAAAGAGGAGGTGGCAGAGCAGGGGGTAGGTGGAGGGGAAAGGAGCAATAAAATAAGATTTCCGGAATGGCATATGTCAATTTTTGCATGCAAGTAGGCCCCAGACTTCTTGGAGGTAGATGTGGTCAGGCAAGCGCACTGAAGCTTGCACGAGGCTAACCCTGTGGTTTTCTGGCACTGGGTGAGAGACACCTCAAGGCAAGAATAAGCTGTGTGCAGGAATCTTGCTGTAAAAGGGCTAATTATCTGACTGCCCAACACGTCAGGATCTCAACAGGGATAGGCAGCTGGGTTCGTCTTGCGACAGCTGTCTTCAACTACACCTGGCTTTACAAAAACAATAAAAGGGAACTGAGAGCCTGACCAGGCGGTGGCACAGTGGATGGAGCGTTGGATTGGGATGCGGAAGACCCAGGTTCGAGACCCCGAGGTCGCCAGCTTGAGCGCAGGCCCATCTGGCTTGGGCAAAAGCTCGTCAGCTTGTACCCGGGGTCGCTGGCTCCAGCAAGGGGTTGCTGAGTCTGCTGAAGGCCCGCGGTCAAGGCACATGTGAGAAAGCAATCAATGAACAACTATGGTGTCGCAATGGCAACGAAAAACTAATGATTGATGCTTCTCACCTCTCTCCATTCCTGTCTGTCTGTCCCTATCTATCCCTCTCTCTGACTCTCTCTCTGTCCCTGTAAAAAAAAAAAAAAAAAAAAAAAAAAAGGGAACTGAGAGAAGACCCTAACCAAAACTAGAGTAACAGTCTCTACTGACACTGAAGAGTTAAACCCAGTTAAAGAGTCCAACCAAAAATACAAATGAGGCTACTACAATTCCTTAGCCGTGTGGCAAAATTCTTGTCCTTGTACTAGTGACACAGGTCAGGTCGGGGCTTTTTTTTCCATTGCAACCTTAACTATTCATCCTCAACTGATCAAGTCTTACTGACACACAGGTGGCCCAAGTCATTGTATGTCAACTCATTCCTTCCTGGGTCTTAGCCAATAGCCTCAGAGGACTCTCAATTGTCCGAAGTTCACTCTTTCATGAAGAGGCTTCATCCACTATATGTACTCTAGTTATTCCTTTTCCTATTTAATGGTCCATAAACTCATGAAATACGGTGTAAACATGATACTACCTCATGAAAAACCCACTCTGTCAATGTCCTCTGCAGTAGTGTCTGCCTTCCCAAAACACCTGCACCTGTATCGGGAGAAGGCGGCAGTTTATATACATGCCTGTCATCATTGGGAAAACCCTGCCAGGCCCAATGCAGTCTGGAAGACCCTCTCCCATTACTCAGAAGCCCTTGATCTATTATCAGTTCCGTCTCCCTCTCACAGATGCATTTCCTGGTTCATGAACCAGCATTAGTAGCTGTTTACTTGCAGCCTCCCTGGGATTGGCTATATTTTCATACTCAACTATGGGGATTTCATTTGGCCATGGGAGGGTCTTGGGGCTGACTCGTACACGTCAAGGTTAGGGATTACGTTTCCAGTTCAGTGTTACAAATAGGTATTTAAGCTCTTGGCCTGGACCCTTAATGTTCTGTGGCAAATCTATTCATTCATTTGGTTGTCTTCACAGGATAAACTAGGAAACTGGGAATGATACTGAAATATTGGAAAACATCTTCTGGTTGCTATTTGTATGGGTATTCAAGACCAGATTCAAAAGGACGTGTGTGTGTGTGTGTGTGTGTGTGTGTGTGTGTGTGTGTGTGTTAGAGAGAATTGCAGATTCCAAACTGGCATCTGGCAGAAACACCCTTAAGCCCTTAAGCAAGCCTTTGGAGTTGCCTTTCAGGTTCCTACTGTGTTTACCTCCACCTGCTTCCCAGGTCTCCTGTCCATGGCCAAGGCCAAGTGCACCAAGCTGTAAGGATTAAGAAAGGAAAGGTCCTTGCTTCCCAAAGTGTGGCCTGTACACATGCACTGCCATGCTTACTAGCAGTGCATACGTTCCGCTGGCCCACACTCACCGACATAGACTCTGCTTCTTAATGAGATTCCCTAAGTGATTTGCATGAACATTAAATTTGAGAAGCACTCATATTTCTTCACCCAGGCTACACATTAAAATCATCTGGGTATTGATGCTAAGTTTTAATTCTAGACCAATTAAATCAGAATTTCTAGAGGTGGGGCCCAGGCTTTAGAACTGTAATTATCCCTAGCAATTTCAATGTACAGCCAGAGTTCAGACCACCAGTCTCTGAGAATGATCACGTATTGATCATCTCCTGTGAGTTTTAGAGGTGTCCTTTATCCTTACCACGGCCTCACTGCCCTCCCCACCTTAGTGATAGCTTGTACCACATCCCATAGGTCTCGTGTCAGAGCCTGAGCTCTGGGCACCATGCATTCGGCCTGTCAGCAGCAGTGATGTCCCCACATCTGAGGGCACTGACAGGCAGGGAAAAATAGCCATGAAGCTCCAGAAAGCCTGAGCTCAAGAAATGCAACATTCCTCTCACAGATGAGCTAAACAGGCTGAAGAGGGAAGGGCACAGCACTGAGAGCTTCCACCACACTGTGGAGACCTACAGGTCAGACTGGCCGTGCCATCCCCCCCACCCCGGGGAAGGCCAGGGGTAGCAGCCCCCAGACCAAGAGCCTGCCACTCAGAGGGAGCTTCCAGTGGCTCCTGCCTAGCCGTATCCAGAAAAGCCAGGCCAGCCGGGTGAAGGATTTCAGCTGGATTTAATGGGACATTTATGAACACAACACACTTATTAGTAAATAATAATTATAGGCGAGCAGATGCCCCAGGGGGAACAGGGAACATGGCATCCCATTTTCTCGTGCCCTCCATGAGCAAACCCTGTTTGAAATTAAAACATCCCTGCTGTCAACACGAGTGTTTAAAGAGACCCGGGTTTCTGTAATCTGAGCAGTAATTCTAATACCTGCTGTTAATTGAAGGCTTCATCATTTGCAGGGTGCTTTCACATCTCCTAATGTGTTTAATCCTCACAACAAGCCTCAAAGGCAAGTATCGTTTTCCTTATCCCGTTTTATAGATGAGGAAACTGAAGCTTTGGGGATATAAAGTGGCAGGCCCAAGGTCACAAAGCTGGTGACTGAGTCACAGAGCTGGGCCTTGGGATGCAAAACCGACGTTCTATGCACTGCCTTCCAAACCTTGCTACTGCCATTAGGTCAAAACTCTAATCCTACAGAAAAATCTGTCCTCCTACACTTCTAGAATTGCCTTGCTGCTGGTCAGCAGAGCCTGTGGAACCCTAACTAACTGTGTCCTTTTTGTCCCCAGATGTGCCTCCCTCTCTGAGATTTAAGGCAGCTATGAGCAGGAGTTCACTAGCCCTTAAAAGGAGAGGAGGGGCAGGTAAAATTGGACAAGTTTACACACAAGCACACACAGATATAGTCATACACAGAGTATTTCAATAGCAGGACATTTTAAGGGCAATGTTTAAAACAAACAAAAAAAAAAATTCTGGGTGGAAATTGTGAGTCAAAAAAATCATGAACACTTCAAATATGGCTACCAAGTTATACACGTCATCCCCAACTTGCAGAAGATTAAGGAATGAATCTGGGAACAAATTAGCCTGGTGTAGATAGTGACTTACAAGAGAAGTCTCAGAGAGGAGTCAGAAAAGCCAACAACTTTAAATCCTGTAAAGTTTCTTAATCAAGTTACACTATTATTTGAAATTGGCAGAACACCAATGGAATTTATCCAAAGACATAATATATGACTTTTTTTTTTCTGGTTTTCTTTTTTAAGGGCATTAAGGTTTTAGTTCCTTTTTTCCTTCTTCTTGAGGTTTCTTTTTTTTTTTTTTTTGGCAATATATCATTTTCTCAAATCCATTTCCATCCAACATGCATAAAATAAAGCCAATTTCAGGGAGCCCTACACTACCTTCTCTTCGCACCCATGGAAGAGCTCACTCCCTGACGAAACTAGCCAGCCCTATGGCCACAAAAAACACAATTTTTGCAAATGGTTCTCTCCTTGGCTTAGCTCTCCCTAACATTTCAGCTATTCCCTAGTAGAGAAAGAAGGTAAGGGGAACCCCCAAGAGTCACCCCAAGATTATAGGTGAAACTTCCTTTTCAATGGCCCCCATCCCTCATCCCCTCAGCTGCCTCCCTCCCAGGGGCTTTGCTCCCAAAGTGCACACCCCCAGGCCCCGAGGGCCCCTTGCATTCCCTCTTCACTGCCCAGACCCGCCCAGCCCCGCCCAGCCTCTCTGAGGGCCGCCCTCACTTCCTTCTCTGGGAGCCCCGCAAGGCCTTGCAGGGCCCTGAGTGTGCACTGTCCCGCAGTTCCCCTCCCAGGGCCCTGAGAAATCGGGAGATCAAAGAGCTCAGCAGCAGGGCCAGGTGTCCATCCTCCTCCACAGGCCACGATTAATCAAACCGCCTGACTCACAAGGAGATCAAACCCGGCCCCCCGCCAGCTGTTGGTTAAAGCTGGCCTTCAAGTTGCCCTCATTAAATTTCCTCTCCCTCTCTCTCTCCCTGCTGACTCCTGTCCCGTGACCATCCAGCTCTTGGATCTTTCTCTCCATGTTCCTCTTCCCCTTCCTCTCTCCTTCCACCTGCCTGTCAATTTCTGTTTTCCTCCATTTCTGTGCTTCTCTCTGTCCTCTCTCGCCTCCCCACCCACCATCCCTTCACCTCCGGGACACCCCTCCTGCTCTGTTCTCTGTGCAACTCATTCGAAATTCCATAGTCCCCAGGCTCCCTGGCCTGGACACTCTCTCCTGTACCTTCCTCCTCAGTCACTGAAAGTTCCCAGAGGAAGTTGTCTGGGGCATCGGGGCCAGGCTACAAGGGTGTCAAAGAGTGGGTTTCCCCAGTCCTGGAGGCCAAGGATGAGTTCCCCAGTGCTGAACTAAATTCTCACCTGGTCCTCTTTGCCTAAGACGCAAGCCTCTCCTACACCATATGCACACACGTGTGCGTGCACACACACACACACACACACACACTCACTGTGTCTGGCTGCTCTTCACTTCCTATTTGGAAAAGGCATCTAAGCCCTCAGAGACGGCTTCTCGGCACAGCTGGGCATCACAGGGCCAGCTGAGCCACTCCTTAGAGCAGTCTGCAAGCCCCCAACGGAAAACCCATTTCACCCATGACAACAAACAGGAGGTACCCACTACAAGGGAGAAACTGGGCAGAGATCCTTTCTTCTCCTATCAGCTCCGTCCAGAATGCGGAAAAATGGAAACGTTAGATCCTGACTTCTCAGCCAATGTGCTGAGAATATTTATTCCAGTTGCCTAAAGTTTGTTTTCACACACTTTTCCTGCAACAAACACTGGCAGAAGAAAAAAAAAGATAAAGAAGAAGAAGGAGAAGCGAATACAGGCTGCAGAGTACTGTCCTCTTTCTCCGTCTCACTATATATACATCTATGTATTTTTTAACTTGTTTTCCATTTCAGTGGTTCTTAACGCGCACAGGCGTGAGAAAACACAGATGGAGCAGAGCAGGCAATGTTGTAGCTGTGCGCAGAAGACATCGCACCACGTTAGAGATTTTTAGAAGTCTTGGAAGACCTCGGGATGCAGGAAGGTTTTTTGGGTTTGGTCCCTCCCCCCGCCCCTTCCTCTTATATAGTTGGAATTATCTCCTTGCTTCCTATCTCAGTTCTATTTCCCCATCCCTAGCATCACCTGCTACCTTGGTGATGGTGGCGAGGTCACTCCGAGTGCCCTGGGTGTGACCCCCTCTACCTGCCCATGTTTCCTCAGCTGTGCTGAGGAGAGCCCAGGGTGGGGGCTGTGGGGGGAAGCCATCCATCACGGGGCAGCAGCAGGGGCCGGAATGAGGCGAGAAGGGTCAGCGCTGGTGCGCACTTGGGCAGGTTGGAGGGGGCAGGGGCATTACAAATCGTTACGATATCAGTGCTGGGCTTGATGGATGGTGCAGAAGGGGGGCACGATGCCGGCACCAGGACCGAACCTGTGCTCTGGCTGCCACCCGTCTTTCTCCCAGCCCACCCCCAGCGGCCCCTTTCCCCGGCTTTCTTTCTCTTGCCTGCTCACAGCCCATCAGTCAAGCCGTGCCCTGAAGCTGACCTTTTGCAGAGAACAGCCAGCCTCAGAGAACCATTTCTTTCTGAAAAACCTCACCAAAGAATGTTATTAACGCTGGAAGGCCCAGCAGTCAATGGTGTGCCACCCCGGCTTCCTGTCCCCTGCGCCGGCCTCCTCAGCCATGAGTTTTGTTCCCTTTGAGTGAGAAGGGAAAGGGCTGTCAGTGACCAGAATCCTTGAGCCGCGCTCCTATTTCTCTCTGCCCTGGCCACCACTGCTGCAGCAGGCCTGCAGGTCTGACGGTCCCCTGTGGAGTTATGGGCTGCTACCTCACTCTGAGACCCACCCGCCTTTGCCTCTGCTGCCTGGCCTCTTGAAGGTCGTGATGGTATTTCGGGAAGGACACTGTGGCCTCCTCTGGGAGAAAAGTGAAAATTGACTAAAAAGTCTGGCTGGTTGCAGAGGGTGGATGCCTCGCTGGGCATTTCCTAGCTGGCCGGGGACCTGTCTGTCTCCTTGGGGCTCTCCTTGGGAGACCACACAGGCTGCCAGTTGCACCACAATAGAGCGGAGAGTGGGGACATGTTGAGGCAAATGGTGGTGGAAGATGTTTAATAGAATTACTATTAGGCCTCGAGTTAATGAATCACAACTGCAAGAAATCATGATAATCCAGCAGGCATTAGTGACAGATTAGCTTCAAAGCTGCCATAAAAGTGCCATAATGCTTACCTAACGGCATGATTAATTCTCCCAGTACATAATGGCCTTATGGGAGCACCAGGCACCAACAGAGGCTTGACAGAAAGCCATACTGAGATCCGCAGGGCGCCAGGGCACCCCCACCCCAGCTTGGGCCATGTAGCTTCCGCTTCGCCTGGAGGCAACTGTCCCCACTGGATTGTGGGTAGATGGGGCCGCTGCTCAGGCTTACCCCAAAGCTGTCTGTGGAGGGAGTCAAGGAGAAATTCCCCAGGAGGACGTCCAGTGCGTTGCCACTCACCCGGTCATCGTCCAAAGAGACCAGCAAGTCCTATCACCCCAATCCCAAGATAGGCAACTCCTATGACCAGCACTGGTGCTTGGGAAGCCCCATCTCAGCCCCTGGATCAAAGGACCTAGTGTGTAGAGGTCTGGAAAGAGTACAGAACTGTGCTCCTCACCAGCTGTGCAACCTGGCAGGTCACTGCACCTCTCTGTATTCAGGCAGTCAGCTGTGAGCCTGCTCCTTTTGTGTGCGTGTGTGTGTGAGACAGAGAGACAGATAGGGACAAACAGACAGAAAGGGAGAGAGATGAGAAGCATCTT
This sequence comes from Rhynchonycteris naso, assembly GCA_037038555.1. Lineage (NCBI taxonomy): Eukaryota > Metazoa > Chordata > Mammalia > Chiroptera > Emballonuridae > Rhynchonycteris > Rhynchonycteris naso. Next base: position 26,888,762 of record CM072998.1, read on the forward strand.
TGTTGTGGCACCTTAATTTTTCATTGATTGCTTTCTCAAATGTGCCTTGACGGAGGGGCCAGGGGTGGGGGGGTACAGCATACTGAGTGACCCCTTGCTCAAGCCAGCGACCTTGGGCTCAAGCTGGTGAGCCTTGCTCAAACCAGATGAGCCCGCGCTCAAGCTGGCGACCTCAGGGTTTTGAAGCTGGGTCTTCCGCATCCCAGTCCGACGCTCTATCCACTGCGCCACTGCCTGGTCAGGCGAGCCTGCTTCTTTAACCACTAGACCACCTCCCCATAATGGCACCTAACAGTTATTAGTCACTAATTTGTATTCCAGTCATGAGGCAGATCTCCTTATATGTATTATTTCATTTACTGACCACAACAATCCTATGAGACAGTTACCACTGTTACCTTCACTCTGCAGCTAGGAACACTGAGGCTTGGAGAGGGAGGAAAACTAGCCCACAGAGTAGCAGTGTACGTGGAACCAGGCTACACTCCCAGCTGCTTGCTTCTGTATCAGCCCTCTCAAACCCTAATACCTAATAATTAAAGGTTAATGCTTGAACCTCAGGGGAAAGCAGCTTGTGAGACAGTGAGCATCATCTTTTACCAGGAATAGAGAGGCTCAGGTGTGCTTGGTCACCTGCCCCACCCCACTCCATCCCCCCCCATGGCAGCAGAAAGATCTGTGACTGGGAGGCAGCTGATCTGGACTCCACATCTTCTGTTTACCTTAACTCTGTGGATCCTCCTGTCCGATAGTGATAACTTGGGCACATAACCTCTCTTGCTTTCTGTTTCAGCTTCTCTTTTGCACAAAGGAAATCATAGTAACAGCAATAGTCATCGATAACAATAGCTTGCCCCCTGCCAACAGGAGCATGTTGACCCCTTAAGGCTCAGATCTAGTTTTTTACAGCTCCAACTCGAGCTGGGTGGTTTTCCGGAGCACACCCACAGACTCCACTCCGGAGGTTCCCACCAGAGTCTGCCCAGCTTCCCATTAATATGGAGGCAATTAGCACGAAGCCCAGGTCTGAAGGGAATTCTTGGAGCCATGTTCATCTTCATAATGTTGAGGAAAACCCCCCAGGAGGCCTGAGTCACTGCTGTGGCAATCACAGTGTTGCTGCTCTGATAAACTAAGGTTCTATGAGAGGCACACAGCCCTCCTTCCGGCAGCCTTCCTCCAGCCCACTCACTCCAGGGATCCCACCAAGTGGGGCCCCCCAGCTGTGATTGCTATGCCTGCAAAAAAAGTGAACTTGGTCCTATCCTGCCAAAGTATGAACAGACTCCAAACTTCCCCAAGGACTATGCTCCTTTTAAATTCCAAAATCAAACATTTACTTTTACAGGGAACCATGGGAAAGGTCAAGAAGATTCACTCCTCCCTTTGCAGCCCTGATTCCCAAAATGGACAGGAGGTTTGAGGCTGTGTGCTGCCAGCCTTGGGGGGTCTGCTGCAGGTGACTACCTTCAGGAGGGCCCCTGCACTTTAGTTATAAAGTCATAAAATCTCAGGGCTGCAAGAGACCTCCATGATTGTTTCTCCCATCCCTCCTCAAATCTACCCTCATCTGCTATTGACTCCTCTTGAGTCAAATATATAGTTCTTATTTCAACAAGCTTCACTCAGTGAAAGCTCAATAAATATTTATTGATGGTAGTGCCCATGATGAATTAACAGCCAAAGCTATAAAATTAAAGTTTCACACAAGCAGAGACCCTGGTGAGAAAGAAACTGCTATGTAAAGTTTGAAATTTTTCAAAATGACAACCATTCACACAAACACACACACACACACACACACACACACTTTGTGGCAGACAGAAAAACCAGTTCCCTCTCACCTACCTGGAGAATCACATTGCAAACAGGAAGTGTTCTTGTAGAATATTCATGCCTCTCTGGAGGGCATGTTCCACTCCTCAGAGGCCAATCAGCCCAGCCGCTGGGATATACTTAGCCCTGAACCCAGAGTCTCTGTCCCCTTGCCAGAACCAAAAGCCAATGCAACTACTGAGAAACAAAGTGGCACTACTGAGTGCTTTATCAGGTGGCCCAGATGAACTAAAGTAAGTACAGTAAATAGACAATTCTAAGGATACTTAAACTTTAAAGAAAAATATCTAGAGTGGGACAAGTGACTTCAGTGGGAAATTTTTTAAAGATTGTGTGTACGTAGAAGGAAATCTAGGGAGTGTCACCATAAAGGAGTCAAAAACTTTGAGGTCTAATGAATAGAGATGAGTCATCACCAGTCAATCAGATCATATAACCCCCGACCCCACCCCAACAAGTTTATAATGCAGGAACATACTGACTGTCGGTCTGTAAGCCTCCTAGGGTTCTCTCTGAGAACCAACTGACAGAACTAACTTTTTCTGTCGTCTGGACTGCCTACATCCCCTCTAACTGCAATATGGAGGCACCAAAGCTCACTGTCAACCCTCAATCTCCATCTCATTTCACACTGAGAGCAAGTTCAGGGGGCCTATGAAATCTGGGGTGGAGACAAGAGCGTTCTCAAATTGAGCCACCAAGGCTCCTGAAGGTTAGTCAGAAAGAAGCCCTGCTCTTCATAAAACCAAACTAGAGAGGACCATTTACAAGCCTGTAAGGTGCATGGGCTAAGGAAAATCTCATCCAGCTTAAAAGGAAGAAAACAGAAAAGGTCTTGAACAAACAAATTAGAGTTTGTACTAAACCTATAAAGTGAGATTGGGTGTGTAACTCACTTCCCCCAAGCCCGGTCTATACCCTGAGATGCTCTCATGTTAGAGGAAGTATCTGGCAAGGCATGGGTCTTGGACAGAGCAGGAGGAGGCCTTGAAAACCAAAGATGAGTCTTAGAAGGACACTTCCACCCTACTCTTCCCCCACTTAAACCCTTTGGACAAAGTAGCAAAAGATCTCCCAAGAAAGCTATGAAGGGAAGCAGGTTGGGAACAGCAGCGCAGTCCTCCCCAGGGCTGCCTGCCTCTCCTGGCCCTCCCCTGGTCTCCATGCTGTCCTCCCTCCTCCAGCTCTTATTCCTTGGCTAGTCCCAGGGAGTCCCCTATTTTGACACCATGTTGTGGCTGATCAGGCCGCCTGGGAGAAGACAGAGAGAGAGGGAACCTGTCCATGACCAGCATTTAGTGGCATCATTCTGGGCCAGGTTCTCTGCTAGGTAGAGTCCTCCCACAGGAAGTTCATAATATGCCCATGGATAGAAAGAACGCCCACAGTCCAGCTGGCAAGGCTCGCTGGCCCCTGCCCAGCACAGGCCTGCCTGACCTGGCTGCTGAATAGTGTCTCATGATTTTTCTCTAGTTTTTGGTGTTTGTTCCTGCCCAGATGGGGTGTCTGATCTTGCCATGGCCAATGTTTTCGGCAAAAAAGGGACCTGGTACACTTTTATAGGAACCCAGTGGTTCCCTGGGGCCAGATTCTAATGCTGTCCAGATGCAGAAAAACAGAAGGGCCATTCAAAAACAACCGAAATATCAACACACTTTGAAAGCGGTCTGTTAGCACTTGTCGTAAGCACAATAAACAAAACAATGAAGCCATCAGAAAGTACCGTGAGACAGTCAGGCTTTAGGAACTTGGCTTTGATGACTTAGAAAAGCAAAGAAAGGGGGTAGAACCAGTTCCCACTTGGGCTGAGACTTGTTTGTTCTGCTTATCTGAAGTCAGAACTACAATCCCCATCATGATGAAAGGACCTAGAAGTTTCTCCTTTGCAACAGACCCTTTTGCAGATTGGCGCAGCCTTCCACAAGCGGTCAGTTGCTGCACATGGCCCATAAAACACCCATTTGTATAACACCACTCCCATCTGTTGAAAGACCCTAGTTCCCTCTGAGTTAGCTCAACAAACAAGTGAGCTCAACCAACGAGGTCATTTGCTGGACTTTGTACCTGGGTGGGCTGGAGAAAATAAGACCCAGGCTAGTGGGGTCACAGTTACAACCATTCCCTCCTCAACAGTTAAGACACCCAAACCCCAAGTTAGCCCAAGTGAGAACCAAGGTACTGTTGGTCCTGTGTTTTGGAGCAAGAGGCTGACAGAAATGTCAACCATCCACCTGGCACACATCAGCCTTCCAATTTGAGTTGTGAAGCTCAGGCTGGGGCATTCCCCGGGTGAAATGAGGCCGCCTGCTGACCATCACTCAAGGTTGTTTCCCACTGTCTCCACAGCTCAGGCTTTGCCTAATCCCCGCAGTGGGTGCTGGCCAACTCATCTATCAAATTACCTGCCAGTGACTTAAGTGAGCTAGTTCATGTGGGTGCAGTCTTGCATTTTAACTCTTAGTCAAGCAAAATAGGGGATTAACCGAAGGGAGTGGGGAAACCTGACATGGTTCTCTATTGTGAGAGATGGGGCTCTGGACACAAATGACACCTAATGACAGGAGTGAGAACCTGGGAGGCTGGACATGCAGGCTCTGGTCCCCTGCTCAGTGGTGACCCTAAGTCTGTCTTTTGCATGCCCCTCTCCTTGTATATCTACCCGGCTGGCCAGTCTGATAAGCCCAATCGTCAGGGGAATCAGAAGACTCATCTCTGTTCTTCCCTCCAAAGTGCGAATGGAAAAAAAAAAAAAAAGCAGATGTTAGAACAAAAGAGTCAAACATACACAGAGCAGGAACTCTCCCATTTCTGCCCCAGGCCCAAAGACTGAAGCCTACTCTGCCATAATCCTCCTCCTTCCATGGCAAAATGCCTGTGCTATCTGCGAGTCTAGTCTGAATCTGGCTGTTTCTCTGGAACAGAGAATGGCTCCATGACAATCTGTAAAAACTCACTGAACACCTTCAATGTGCCCAAGCACTCCCTTTAACTACTTCAAACATCTTAGCAGGTGGGAATAATCTTGGAACTGAAGTCCCACTTCTCCAGATGCCTTTCAACCTGCTGTGGCTGCAGCCCCTTGCACTGCAAGCCTGCCCTCTGCAGCCCCTAAGGCCTCCTAGCCCCACGGGGGCCCAAACAGCAAGAGCCAGGAGGCTGAGGTTCAAATATCTTCAGAGTGATCATCATCCCTTTGATCAGCCTCCTGTGGCACACAGGAAAGGACATGGAGCTTTGGAGTCAGAGAAACCTGTGATTCAAGTCCCATCTTTAGCACATGCTAGCTGCCAGCCTCAGCATAGTGACAGCTAAATCATTTGACTGTTGTAAAGGCTAGAAGGGATCGTGCTGAGCAAGGACCAATGCACTGCTCGGCACAGAGTGTGTGCAGTAAATATTAGCTGCTTTATTCTCACTCCTCCCACATATACCTGTCAATCAATCAATCAGCAACTATTTGTTGGAAACCAATTAAGGGCTCATCACAATGGGAGTTCCAAGGATACACATAAATAAGCCAAGGTCACTGCCTTGGGGGAGCTCCCAGAATGATGGAGGAGATGAGCAGATCATTTCAACAGAGAGAGAACTGCTTCAATACAGAAACAGAGTAGGATTAAAGAGAGGCAGGCTAAGCATCATCCTGCTTGGTACTACTACTTACTGGATGAATGATCTGGATGGATGATCTTGGACCAGTCACTCACTGTGCCCCTCAAACTCTTGGTCTCCTCAACTGTAAAATGAGGAAAATACCATCGATCTCATAGGGCTGCTATAAGGATAAAATTAAATTATCAACTGTGCAATCTCTTGTGAAATGTGAATAATAATTACCCTAACTTATAGGGATGCTCTGAGGATTAAATTTAACATATCTAAAGCATTTAAAATTATGGTATATAATTGTTCACTATCAAAACCCTCTGGAATATAAATTCCCAGAAAGAAAGATTTTGTTCTGTTTTATGCATTGATGCATAAAACAATAGAGAAAGGCCTGGTACTTGCCACATAAATATTAATTGCTTGAATGAGTCATTGAATGCTATAGGAGAAAGAGGCAGAGAGGCAACTTCCATCCCCAGAGGGCTTCCTGGAAGAGATGATGCAGAAGGGTGAATAGGAGTCAGCCACACTGAGAAGGTGGCAAAGGGCATGCCTACAGAGGAACTACCACAGGAGGGGCACCAGACATGACAAAGTATGGTGTGAACAGGAAACCCCAAGCAATATACCATTTGTAGAATAAAAAGTACAAATCAGGAAGAGGTACCACGTGGAGGATGTCTCCCAGACCCTCCGGTGCATAATAGGAACAAATACACCCTGGAAACCACACCCCAAAGAAATGTGAGCAAATGAAAAAGATAGTTTCTGTCAGACACTCCCGAGGCCTCCATGTCACAGAGCCTGATCCAGGAGAACCCCCAAAATACCCTTTCCCATGAGTCCTCCACCTCTGGGGAAAGTCCCATCACATGGGACCCTAACCCATCTGTCTGCAAGATTTCTAGCCTACTTGGAGAAGCAGGCGGCCATGCCTATGAACTTTGACCCCATCAATCCTAGCAGGGCCTGGGGAAGCATTTACATCTTCAAAGGTCCTGGTAAATGTTAGCCAACAGCCTTCCCCCAACCCTAACCCTCCTCTCCTCCCCCTCTGGGCCACCAGCGGTCAGAAACCAGGGTCACACCTGGCCAGGTCTAGCCCAAGCCCAGATCAGCTGGCATCTCTTCCATACAGCCACCCTGCTCACTGCCCCCTGCGTCTCCTTCCCTCCACTTGTGCCCAGAGCTATGGGAGGCGCAGGACCAGAAGAGAGGGGACCCCTGCAAGGAAGGCCTAGGACAACTTCCTAGGTTCCTTTAGACAAAGGAGGGCTCAGGTCAGCCATGCTGGCAGGAACACTGGGTTCTGGATTTTGGGGAGGGTGCAGGACAGGCCCCCAGGCCAGGGTCAGCCCCAGTGACTGCCTGATCAAGCAGGTTTCAATGACCTCTCCCTGACCCCAGTAAGCTCCAGTTGTCCCTCTGATCTCCTTGAGGCAGGGAGGCCTGTTAACTTTTACCAGACTCCTTTGACATGGAGTGCTAATAAGAACCTGGGAGGGAGGTTCATTCAAGTGTCAGGGGCTCAGCACAGCCCTTCAGCCTTCTCAGCCTCACCTCCTGCACCCTGCCTTGCAGCTCCCGCCAGAACACCACCCCTTCACCCCACCACAAGAGGTGAGGAAAACAGGGCTCCGGGCCCAAGCCCTGAGGAGCCTGCCTCCATGCTGGTTGCTGGCTTGGGTCCTACCCCAGCCTTCAATCTCCCCTGCCAAGGGCTCTTGTATTTTATGACCTCAGCTCACAGCCCAGAGCAGGCACTGCCCTGGCCATTTTACAGATGAGCGTATGAAATTATCCCCAAATTGTTGGGGACTTGCCATGGCAGAGAGAGGCCTGGAACCCAGGGTTGGGAGCTCTGTAGAGCTATATGCTCCTCTGGGGACAGTCACCTAGCCAGTGCTGACAAAATGGGCAGGAAGGAAAGCCCATAGTACTCAGGCTGAGTCTCCCTACCCTGCCTCCCCATCCCTGCTCCAGCTATGTTCCCACAGCTCCGGCCTGGAGTGGGGCAAGCAGAGGCAGCTTAACAGACGGAGGGTCAGAGTCTGGACTGTCCTCTCAGCTCTAGTCAGGAGCTGTGTGGCTTGAGAAAACTGCTTACCCTTTCCGTGCCTCTACTTCCCCATTTGTAAAACAAAGGGGGCAAGGGATCTCAAAGATCCCTTCTAGTTCTGCATTCGCTCACTCGGAGTTTTCACCGCCCCCTCAAAAACCCTGTGCATTTTACCACAGACTTTATAGCCAGAGGGGTTCAGCTAGCCTAATTCTTTTATTTAAAAAAATTAGAAAGCTGGAATCCAGACTGATGGATTAGCTCAGTGGCCTTGAGTAAGATGCCCAAAGGCAGAGCTGGGCCTGGAATCCAGGTTTTGAGTACTTTGTTCTTTATGCTGTGCCAGCTGGAACCCCAGGAATCCCACCTCATTAGAGGAAATGGATCAAATTTAAGGCTGCCCTGCCCACAGCCTGCCCACTGACGGCACTCTTACTGTTCCCTCATCGCTGCCTCGCTCCACAGTTGGACCCATTCATTCTCTCTCCCCAGCACATCCCAGGATCAATCTCACCCCCAGTCTCTGCTCACAAAGGCCCTTGTCCCACATCTCACCCAAATCACCCTCTCCCCAGAGCTTCCTGCCCACACAGCACTACCCTTTCTATTATATATGATATATATTATATATGATGTATATATCTCTCCCAACTGTAAGTTTATATGTCAGTAACTTTTAGAACTCTGGTGGTATGGCATTCAAATCTTGATGGTAAAGATACAATAAACCTAGTCTTGGGATGACTCAACATTGGGATGCACTAGCTTCCTACCAGAACGCTGTTCATTAACACAGTTCCAGGACCCAGGAACAGCCCGTTCTCTCCACACCAGGCTACTCCCTAAACCATGAAGATGGCCCTTAAAATTCTAAATGCTCCTTCCCACCTCCTGCCACCAACAGAATTCCTTAAATTCTATTGGTTCACCCACTCTGCTTGTTGCCCAACCCAGCCCCTTCCTGCTCACCCCTACAGACAAAAGGCTTATGGGTGATTGATGGTGACAGTGACCTGCTTCTGACCCTTTTAACCTGGGCCTGCTGCTGTCCATGAAGCACTCAGCTGCTCCCATGGCTGTTTGAAATGCAGACTGCCCACCTGATGGGGTTGCTGGTTTTCTTCTCTTTGTGAAGTGGAATCTTTGATGTGAACCCTACTGTGTTCTCTCCAAATGTCTGGGCCCTGGAAAAACTGCCTCCAACAGCCTGCTCACCAGATTGCCTTTGTGGGTTCAGGGCAGGAGGCGAGAAAGACCTGGGTTCAAATGCTAACTCTGCCACTTTCAAGCTTCGTGCTATTTCAGACTCTGCATCTCAGATTCCTTGTTGTTAAGAAGGAAGCTCAGGCACTTCCCCCAGTCACCGGAGGCACCACATTAGCTTAGTCACAACCAGGAGAAGGAGGGTGATAACAAGGGAAGGCAGAGGGCTGTACCTCTGGAGATACCTGAGGATCAACTTTGACTCTGTTCATCCTCCTCTTACAATAACCTCCTTGCTCTCTGTCCTGAGAATGGCAACATCCCGAGCATTTCTGGTTCATTATTCACCCTCTCGCCCCCCCCCTCTCTCCTTCTCTCTCTCCCTCTCTCTCTCTCTATCTCTCTCTCTGTCTCTCTCTCTCTCTCTCTCTCTCTCTCTCTCTCTCTCACACACACACACACACACACACACACACACACACACACACACGACATCTTAACCATATTTTCTCCCTGCCCAGAACTCCAATAGCTGCTATTTGGGACAGCCTTATCCCTTAAAGCATCTCCTTGCTTCTCCATCATTGGCCATTTGGGCATTTGACTGGGCTTGTGTCCTCCACAGCTGAGCTGCCCAGACTCACTGTCTGAACGAAGGAATCTGTTTTCACTAAACCACTAAGCTTCCAAGTGATCATTGCAAAGCCATTTATCTCCTCATCATCTTTAGCTCATTGGCTTAGTAGTCCTCAAAAACATATTTTGTTGGAGTGTCTTTCTGTAACCAAATGTGGATGCCCAACACAAAGGTAGCAGGCCGCCTGGCCTCCGCATGAAGCTGGGGCTCAGGCTGCCGCCATTTTGAAACACGTGGCCGACAAAGCAAGGCTCCCAGGGACCCCCTCTGCAGTGTCACAGAGATGTCAGTGCAGGGGGACCCAGCAAGAGCATGACCCAGAAAGGAGATGGCAGAGGTCTGAAGCTGATGAAACCCACAGTGCCAACCAAGACACAGTGCCGGTGCCAGAAGGGGGAGCCTGAGAAAGAGTCGAAATGCACCAGCACCTGCTCCCCTGAGGCTGTTCACAGCGCTGGGACTGGAAGGTATTTGCCTTTGACACAGGCAAAGAGGCCCAGAACCCTACATTCTCTTCCCACCGGCTCCCTCCCTCCCTCCCTGCTTTCCCTCTCTCTCTATCTCTCTCTCTCCCAGAGCCTCACTCATGGGTACTTTAAGGGCATCCAAAAGCAGACTTCCTTGTAAAGGAATGTAGTGGGGCAGATGAGGGTCCAGGGAAAAAGAAAACTGTGAGGCTGGAATAAGATAACCCTGCGTAAAGAATGGCAATAAAAACGCCTCTGAAAAACAGCCTACTCTGGAAAGGCGAAGGTGAAGAAGAGATTTTTCCAGGCCTCCATTCCAGGACGCTCATGGGAGGGAGAGATTTCCCTGAGAGAACCCCGTCAGTCAGTCTCTATGGCTGCATCTCCTCCCTCTGCTCTTATGTCCCAGGGTGTTCAGAGCAGCAGGTCATGGGCATGGGGGAGGAGAGGGGTGTCCAGGGGGTGAAGAGTTTTAACAGCTGAAATATAGAGACAAGCATTCGAAGGACTCATCTATTCTCCCTCGAGCAAAATGAGCAGAGGGAGAAGGAAGGAGATGGGGTAGGGGGGAGCTTTCCAAGTCGACTGAGTCTCTGAGTTAAATTACAGGGGCCTGGGAGGGGTGATTAACAGCCCTCATGGTTTTCTGCTTCACAGCCATTACTCACCCCAAACCTGGGGCTTCTCAGTTACATAGCCCAGCGCAGGCCGACCATTTTTTCCATTGACTGAAAACACATTCTGACTGAAAACAAACTTTGGATCCCCGAGGCTTGGCAGGCCCTGGGTCCTTCTCCATATTTAATCAACGGGAAGCTAAACACTTTCAATCTGTGATGGCTCATTTGGACGGGGTCTCAGGGCTTTTGCTTGGTGCCAGATATAATAACTCTCCTCTCTCTTTTCTAAGGCCTATTTTATAATTTTGCTGTTTTTCAATGTCAAGCCCATCTTTTGAAGAATTTTTATTGGATTTCCTGCTAGACTTCAACGAGGATTTTTCTTGCTTTGGCAGAAATATCAAGCAGAAGAGGGGAAAAACTCAATCATCATCTTGGAAAGTCATGATGGTACGTTGGGAGAGGTTAGGGGGAGTCCTTTGTTTGCACACAAATAGGGTTCGAGAAGGCTAGAGGTCCTGTTGCCTGCTTCGGAGGCCCTCTGACTTCTGGTTCATGGTGTGAAAATGGACAGGCATGGATGTGGGAAGAGAAGGAAGGTTAGGACAGGATAATAGGAAGAGAGGCATGGGTGATGAGAGAGGCTTTGAGCGGGTCTGGGCACAGGGCCTGGCAGCACCTTACCCGTCCACTCACACCCGTGCCCCCGAGCTGCCGGGGCCCAGAGGAGAAGGGAGACAGAGCCCACTCAAGGGGTAGCAGGCATGCTCTTAACCAATAGCACAACCCCTCAAGGCTGCTAACCCCCCACAAACGGGCAGGAAGGCTGCATCCCCAAGACCAGCCACAGCCGTGTCCCTGCACCTGCTCCAGGTAACTGTCAGATATATAGTTTTCCTTCAACGAGTTTATTCCCCAGAGGCAGCAGCTTGCCAGTGAGTGACACCTTTTGTCTCTCATGTTTTCCTGTCTTCCAGAGTTAACTTTTAGCATATACCAGGAGGTTCGGTCTTACTCCCCAACTTTATTTCCATTTCTTTTTATTCTTTTTTTATTTTTCTTTTTATTTTTTGGTGGGAATGGGGGACATCTCTATAGAATATTGTTCAGAAACAAGAAATGGTTTTTTGTCTAGTAGTAAAAGTGAGGGGAAAAAAACCCTTTGATTCTCTCTTTTTATGATTTGGTGTTTTGTTTTTCTTTACCTTTTATTTTTAATGCAGAGATGTTAAGTAACCAAACCTCACACCTCCTTGGCCACCTCACACCGACCTCTATTCGCTTCAGGATTTGCAGACCATTTTCACATCTCTCATCTTTTTATTCCCACAACAGCTTTTCTAGATAAACAGGGTAGGTACTGCAGTTGCCATTTTAGAGGTGTACAAACAAGACTCACTTGCCCAGTGACTTGCCCAAGTCTTGTAGGTAGTGAGTGGCCAAACCGAGGTGTGAACCAAACCCAGCACTTTTTCTACTTCGCCACAAAATGCATATGCTGCAGGGGAGCTCTCTGGTCCCCTTCAACAAGACATTTCCCTATACTGGGCGGAGTGGAAATCCCTGCAGTAGAAATTCCTGCAACAGACTACATTGAGAGTTGTGATATCATGACAATTTTTACTATGTCCACAAATTGCAAAACAATTTCTCTTGAGGCCAGACTACAGGACAGTCCTTCCAGACCACCTAAGTCACTCCTTGTTTCTTCTCTTTCCTGTAGAAAAAAAGAGCAGAAAAAGATCAGGTAAACAAAAGTACTTGTGAAATGCTCACTCAAAGCCTAGCACTGGGCTAGAATATTGAGGGAGTCAGTAGGCGGGAAAGATATTGTCCCTGCATTTGAGGAGTCAACAGTCCAGATGAGGAAATAAGAGAAAGAGAAACAAACATAAAATCCTAGACTGTTTTAACGGCAAAGGGCCTTAGAAGTCATTCTTCTAAGGCCCTCTTTTACCAGTGAGGAGATGGGACAGTTTAAAGAAATGGCGAATCAGTGGGAGCAATATGAAACAGTATTTAATGACATGATAAAGTAGACTAGAAGCTGGTCAGAGAAAGCAAAGTGGTCAGGGACGTGTTCTAGAAAGACATACAACAATCTCGACCTTGAAGCCTGTGTAGAATTGGATGGATGGACAAGAATCAAAGGTCCACGAAAGGCAAAAGGGGGAAGGCAAACCTGACTCGGGTGTGCCTGCAGGTCCCCGAAGGGCTGAAGTTTAGAGATGGGGAGAAGCAAGAGGAATCAAGGCTAAACACTTGGCTAGAGCCAGACCATGGAGGGAGGGTCTTAAGCAGTTGGAAGAAGTGCACGCTGAGACATGGAGAAGTCACATGAAGGTCAGGGTTTAGGCCCTCGATGGCCAGTGAATGACACTTATAATTTTTTAAACTCCATACCCACACCTAACAGCCCATCTAAATTTACCTCACAAGTGGCTGGGGGTATACTTTAAGTTTGGAGAATGTGGTAACTGGTGCAGGGTTCATCTACTATTCAGGTGACCCTGCCTTCCCATCTAACCTCCTTGTCCCTGCAGCCACCCCTTCAGTGGTCCCTGGAAGTCCCGCCACTCAGCCCCTCATCCATGACTATCCAGTAGGTCCCAGACAAGGACTGGGGTGCAGAAGCTGAAAAAGCAAAGAATAAAGAAGCAGCAGGTAAGGAGGGCTGTCCCAGGGTAGGAAGAGCCCACCTCTGAGGTCAGGAAGTTAGAGAGAAAAACTCTCCCCATGACATCATAGAAACTCTAAGAAAATTTGCATGTGGAGCAGAATTTTCTCCAGCCCCCGGGGATCCTAAGGACATGAAAGATGGAAGGGGGACCTCCCTGCATCCCTGTCCTCCTGTTGCAGCCCGTGACTTGAGCACCTCCATCTCCTTTCTACATTCCAACCTGTGCCTCACTTTACCCATTTTAACCTCAACAGCAAGAACGCCTGCCCTCTCCCTTCTTAGGAGAGACTGAGATTAGGACAGGTCAGACGGTAAAGGCCCGGAAGCTTTAGGGCAAGGGCGTGGTTGCTGTGGCAGCTAAAACTAACAGTGGCTACAATAATGTCATTGTCACTCTGCCTCCAAAAACACAAAGCCCGACAGCCCTCCTGAACAGCCCTTTGTTCTGTACTCCATCTGAAGGGATCGCACATCCTCCTGAAGGTGCCACCAGCAGCAGCTAGCCTCCCACCTTCCCCTCCTAAAGACACACCCCTGCACCTCCGAAGGTCAAGGCCCCAGGTTCCCAAAGCCCCAACTCCTCCTCCTGACTGACTTCCCTCAAGGAAGAGGGACCAGCCCATCCACCCTCATGTCACACTCAAGGGCACCAAGCATGAAGCTCGGCCCCCAACCAGGCAAGATGGCCTTTCCCAGGAAGACCTTTCTCCACTTGCTCATAACCAGGCTTCACCCTGGATTATGATCAGTCAGCTCCTCTTATGTTCTCAAACCAGGTCATTCCCGACAGGATCGCCAACAGCCCCAAACATACACCACGCCCCAGGAAGGCGGCATTCCGATAGCTATGAACCTTGCCCCATCTGAGGCAGAGTGCCTGGGATCCTCACCTCTCTCCACCTGGCCCTTCTGGCCTGCTCTGCATCCACCTCAAGGTTGTCACCAACCTCCCAGAGTGGTTCCCTGCCACTGTCTTTCACTATTTTCCTTTGTTCCTTCCCCCAGTCTCCATCTTCACCTCCTTCTTGTGCTGTTTGAGGTTAAGAAGCATCCACGGTATTCCATAAATTACTTGGCAAGAGTGGATGACAAAAACAAAATGTAATTCAGATTAAAGTCACCCTCCAGCTAAAATGATAGTTTATTAAATAAACGGTGAAGCTGCCAATCAACCTGGCTGGCAACTGGGTCCCTTATATTAATCTTTCCTGGGGGTGATTTAGGACCCACCTGGGTGCTCTGCAAAGATTCTCCCATCATTTCCTTCCCATCTCTCTGGATCAGGCTGCTGGGCTTGGCGCAGTTGACAAATTCCCCAAGTAATCCCTCAAAAGATTGGAGAAATGCTCTGAACGCTCCATTAAATTTATTTTCCATGCTTTAAGAGACCCAAAACTATGTCCAATAAATAAGTGTTCCCTGTGATTTACTGAAATGCTCCTCTGATTTAAAGTTATAGGGGGGGAAATATGGAGCCCCTGGGAGCCCAGGACCAGCCTTGCAAGTGAGACCAGATGTGAGATTTCTGCCCAGGGAGGGGGAAGAGGGGGAAAGAACAGCCCAACTGGTGGAGGTTTGCAAGTGACAATGTCTGAACCCCGGTTCTCGGCTTTAACATAAAAGGTCCCCAGTTGAGCATTCTTTCTCACAAAATTTATTGTGGTTGTAGTTAGAGAGGGAACCATCAAAAGAGTAATTCTGGCCCTTGTTTTGCAGAGCTCTTTTGATAAATATGATACTTAGAAATATGCCTCCCACTAGACAGAAAAGCCATATAGTTAAAATGAAGTAATCTGTCAGTAAACTCGCTAGAATCAAAGCCAAAATGAAACCTGTAAAAGGAGAAGGGAAAAAACTCCACTTAGAAACGCTCGAGTCAAGCAGGGGAGAATGTGGAGATTGAGAATTGTCTTTTATTCAGATATTTTTATCTGTAGAGTTAAAAGCAGAGCTTTATTTTTAAAGGGGGCTATTTATGTTCCAATCTCCAACAGATGGGCCTGTGTTCCTGCCTCTCTCTCATGCAGCCCCGGCTCAGCAAAAACAGCTTCTCTTGTGAACTAAAACTTACCCAAACAAAGGAGGAATCAAAACTTTTTCAAGCAAATGTCACCTTTGGAACCGCTTGGTAAATATTGGATCTGTTTACTACAGAGGCCCAGATGTGCCACGAAGCAAACAGGAAGGAAGGAAAACAGCCAATATTATATATATATATATATATATATATATATATATATATATATATATATATATATATATATATATATAGTGTGTGTGTGTGTATGTGTGGTGTGAGTGCGCATGCGCTCATGTGTGCACATGCGTGCACGGGCTAATTTACAAAGAGCCCAGAAAGCTTAGGCTAAGAAATGTCCCAGTGGGCTTTCATAAAGGGAAAGCTCACCTGAAACTGATACCAGCATGAAGGGAAGTCACGAGAGGGTCACGAGAGGTGAATCTTACTGACATCACTGAACATTCAGTTGTTCTGGTTAAGTCCAGGCACTACTACATCACCACACGCTGCTCAGACTGGAGGATGCACGGCCCCCATTCTGTGCAGGGAGGATGCAAAACAAGAATACCCAAAAAACATTGTTCTGAAACATCCAGTTTATTACAAGATTTGGATGAACCAAATACTTTAATAAAAAACCATCCCCCTCCCTCAAACATGGAAGAAAAGAGCAGGGCCCCAGGTGGGGATCAAGTGATGTACCTGCAGTAGAGCTGTCCCTCCTCTTGTCCCTTACATGGCTCCAGGCCATCTCCAAACTCACCAGGTGTCGTGGGTGCAATGCTTTTGAAGGCCACGGAGATGCCAGGTACCTCCTAATGTGAATCCTGTGCAGAGAACACCACAGCAGTTTATACACTTTCATTGTGCGCTGGACCAAGTCCTCTTGCCTTGTGCAAGGGCTTATGTCCAGCCTCTAACCTGTCTTCTGCACTACGTGGCCAGGCTCCCTGGAGCTCAGCATCTTTAAGTTCAGCATCAATTCAAGGAGCCCTAACCTCCCCGGAGTCTTTGTTTGGAGCCCTATGTTGCTTGTCCACAATTTAAATCTGTTCCATTAACCATGTCACTCCTTGGATGGCCTAAATCAGTGCTTTTTCAAAATAAAGTCCAAGAACCTCTTCATCACCCATTTCTGGCCCTGGCTGGTCCCTATGGGATTCTGCTGCTGCTGCTGCTGCTGCTGCTGCTGCTGCTGCTGCTGCTGCTGCTCTTGTGAGTGAACAGGAATCTCCAGGGCCATGCTGGGGGTGGGGCTGTGGGTGGAGGGCCTCAACTCCAAGCTAGCTGACTCCAAGCCTTCTGCCCTGACTCTTGGTCCTCAGGCTGCTGATCTGCATGAATGAACCTAAAGAACTCTTGGCTGAACATCCTGTTTGGGGGAGGGAAGATAGCTGTTGAGGTCAGGGGGACAGAAGGACCTTACCAGAATGATGCAGCACACTACTTTGGGTTTCTTGGTGCTTAGGATGAGGTATAGTCCATCACACCTCTTGCTTCCTTACTGAGTCTTGGATCTGGTTTCATTTCAGACCCAAAGTTCATCATCTTCTTCATCACCCAAGGGTCCATTCCATCACAGAGAAGCTCACAGGGCCTGATTCCCTCATCCTGGCCCATGTTTATCCATGGGTCCCCCATAATTTGTTTTAAACTTCCTCTGTCCCTGGGGTCAAGAGTCACCAATTTCTTTAAGGTCTTTTCCAGTTCAAAAGATATAAAACAAGACTGACCAGGTGGTGACGTAGTAGATTAGAGCATCGGACTGGGATGCAGGGGACCCAGGTTGAAATCCCAAGGTTGTCTCCTTGAGCACGGGCTCATCTGGTTTGAGCAAGGCTCACCAGCTTGAGCCTATGGTTGCTGGCTTGAGCAAGGGGTCACTCACTCTGCTGTAGCCTCCCAGTCAAGGCACATATGAGAAAGCAATCAATGAGCAACTAAGATGCCGCAACAAAGAATCAATCTCATCTCTCTCCCTTCCTGTCTGTCTGTCCCTATCTGTCTCTCCCTCTATCTCTCTCTGTCTCTGTCACAAAAAAAAAAGATGCAAAACAAGGCCCTGACCAGATTGTTCAGTGGATAGAGCTTAAGCCCAGCACACTGAGGCCATGGGTTTGATCCCCAGTCAGGACACATATGAGAAGCAACCGATGAATGCACAACTAAATGGAACAGCTAAGTGAAACAAGCTGATGCTTCTCTCTCTCTCCTGCGGTCGTTCCCTGAAGTATTTTCCCATGAAAGGTAGAGTCCCAGTGACCATCGTGTAAAGATCCACTCTTAGGTTCTGTATATCTACAGCAAGGCCCTCATATTTTTGGCCAAGGAAGAGTTCTGGACACAATGAGGGGGTAACACAGAACATGCTCAACCTACTGACAATGGTAAACTTGGTGCTGAGTCCAAAGTTCACAATTTTAGTGTTCCAATGAGCATCAAAGTCAAAGAGCACATTCCCTGGCTTTCAGTCCCTGTGGACTATGTCCCTCTGGTGGCAGTACCTGTGCTGTGGATACCAGCTAACGTAAAGGTCTCAGGCTTCATCCTTAGTCATGGTGCCATGGTCCTCCACATAGTCAGACATGTCCCCTACACTGAGGTACTCCATTAACAAGAAATAGTGTTTCCGCAGTGCCAATCACCTTGAATAACTTGACCATGTTCGGTGATTCAAGGTCTTCATGCAGCAGACTTCCCACAGTATAAGTCTCTGGAGGCTGGAGGAGCCTGCTGATTAATAACTTTGACATTTACCTCTGTCAGAATGTGCTAGCCTAACCTACCTTGGCAAAGCTGCCCAGGCCAATAGAGGCTTGTAATGGCCAGTATGGGACTCCTGGTCAGCAGAGATGGCTGCAATGTCATGTGACATGTTGACTTGCTAACTATACTAACTGACAATACTACAATACTAACTATGCTTACTAACTATGCTAACAATACTAACTATGCTAACATGAATGTCAATTATTCTTACTATGCTAATAGAAAATAACTACTAACTATGCTAACTATTCTAACTATACCAACAATACAAACTATATACTAACCATACTAACAATGCTAACTAAAAATACTAACTAGAATTTTTTTAAATATATGACAAGTGCCATATAATTTCCCTCACATGTGGAATTTAATGAACAAAATAAACTAATGAGCAAAATAGAGACAGATCCACACAAAGAGAGCAGACTGGCAGCTGTGTGTTGGGGAGAGCTGGGTGACAGGGGTGGAAACATTGAGCAAAAAATGACAAAAAAGAGGAAAAAGCTCATGGGCACAGACCACAGTGTGGTGATTGTCAGGGTGGGAGGAGTGGTGGAGGAGGCTGGAGGAGGATAAATGGTGATGGAAGGGACTTGACTTAGGGGGTGAGCACATAATACAGTGTGCAGAGGATGTGTTGTAAAATTGTGCACCTGAAACCTGTATAACTTTGTTAACCAATGTCACTCTAATAAAGTCAATTTAAAGTTAAATAAATAAAAGAAAAATAAAATAAAAACAAAGAAAATAATGAAAAAATAAAAAGTGAGGCCCTGGCTGGTCGGGTTAGTCATAGAGTGTCAGCTCAGCGTGTGGATGTCCCCAGTTCAATTCCCAGTCAGGGCACACAGGAGAAGCGCCCATCTGCTTCTCCACCCTCCCCCTCTTCCTTCTCACTATCTCTCTTTTACCCTCCCATAGCCAAGGCTCCACTGGAGCAAGTTGGCCCGGGTGCTGAGATGGCTCCATGGCCTCCACCTCAGGCGCTAGAATGGCTGCAGTTGTAATGGAGCAACTTCTCCAGATGGACAGAGCATCACCCCCTGGTGGGCTTGCTGGGTGGATACTGGTCAGGCACATGTGGGAGTCTGTCTATCTGCCTCCCTGTTTCTTACTTAAGAAAAGTACCCCCCAAAAAATAAAATAAAAAGTGAGAAAGCAACAGAACAAGTGCTGGCGAGGATGTGGAGAAAAGGGAATCCTCCTGCACTGCTGGTGGGAATGCAGACTGGTGCAGCCACTGTGGAAAAACAGTATGGAGATTCCTCAAAAAATTAAAAATCGAACTACCTTTTGACCCAGCTATCTCACTTTTAGGAATATACCCTAAGAACACCATAGCACTGTTCGAAAACAAGAAATACACCCCCATGTTTGTGGCAGCATTGTTCACAATAGCGAAGATCTGGAAACACCCCAAGTGTCCGTCAAAGGACGAGTGGATTAAAAAGCTTTGGTACATATATACTATGGAATACTACTCAGCCATAAGAAATGATGACATTGGATCATTTACAACAAAATGGATGGACCTTGATAACATTATACGGAGTGAAATAAGTAAAACAGAAAAAAACTGAGAACAGCATGATTTTATACATAGGTGGAACATAAAAGTGAGACTATGAGACATGGGCAAGAGTGTGGTGGTTATGTGGTGGGGGGAGGGAAAAGAGGGTGGGAGAGGGGGGAGGGGAGGGGCACAAAGAAAACCAGATAGAAGGTGACAGAGGACAATTTAACTTTGGGTGATGGGTATGCAACATAATTGAATGATAAGATAACCTGGAGATGTTTTCTTTGAACATATGTACCCTGATTTATTAATGTCACCCCATTAAAATTAATTTAAAAAGTGAGAAAGCAGAAAATTGAGAATATTAAAATAAAATGAGATTTTAAAAAGAACAAAAGAAAGTGAGAAAAAAAAACAACCATGGGAAAATAGAGTGAGGAAAAAGAAAAGAAAATAACAACCAAAAGAGAAAAGTGTGGGAAAAAGAAAATAAGAGTTAAGAAAGAGAGAAAGAAAATAAAGGAGAAAACAAACTAACAGGTACAAATCCAGTGGTTACTACTGGATATAATATCAACAAACATCAGCCCAACCAAGGCCTTATATAGGAGCTGTTTGTAATTCTATCACAGTGGTACTATATGAGGTCAGAGCAAAAAAAAATGGACCAATCATGGCTAGGGATAAACCACAATGGTTTTCTCACTTTTTTTGGTCCAAGACCCTTTTATTCTGAAAAAATATTAAATTTATTTTATTTTATTTTATTCATTTTAGAGAGGAGACACAGAGAGAGAGAGAGAGAAAGAGAGAAAGGGGGGAGGAGCTGGAAGCATCAACTCCCATATGTGCCTTGACCAGACCAGTGCAGGGTTTTGAACTGGCAACCTCAGTGTTCCCAGGTCGATGCTTTATCCACTGTGCCACCACAGGTCAGGCAAATATTAATAAAAGGATCTTAAAGAGCTATTGGGTTATGTGGGATATATCTTTTCATTTATTATTTGAAAATCTGTAATAATTTTGTCTTTTAAAAACCTTATAATGTCTACCACTAAAACATTCAATTCCTTTTTATTTAACTCTGACTGGTCTTTAAATGATGCTACAACTTAACTGATATCACAGTACAGTAAAAAGATGTTTTTGTTGCATAAGACATGGGAAGGTACATTATTAACATCTATAAAACCAAGAGGAAGATAGCTTCTGTTATATTTTTGCCAATAAGATTATAAGCAGATTTCCTGTCAGAAACCTTGGACACCAGAGCGCAGTGGGTTGATATATTCAAAGCATTGAAGGTAAGAAAGCTGTCAACCAAGAATCTTATATCTGGCAAAACTGTCTTTCAAAAATGAGGGAGAAATTAAGACATTTCCAGATAAACCAAAGCTGAGAGAGTTTATCACCACTAGACCTGCCCTGCATGAAGTCCTTCAGACTGGAATGAAAGGATACCAGACAGTAACACAAAGCCTTATGAAGAGTTAAGTATCTCTATTTAAGTAAATCCATGGGTGATTATAAAAGCTAGTACTATTAGAAAGAAGAAAGAAAAAAGAAAAAGAAATGTCCCAGAGGAGAGGTGACATGATCAATTGATTGTTCCAAATCATCCTACTTCTAGAATTCACTCCCTTATGAGTACCCCTCCACCTGATAAATCACCTGCTTGAAAAATGCCTTTTTTTGGTTAGTGATAAAAGTATTTGGAGTAATTGCTCTGGTGAAATTACCCCTAAAGTGTCTTACTCTTCTTTGCTATATACCTACAGCAAAAGAAACCTAACTCCATGGCTCCAGCGGCTCTTGCATAGGTCGCTTTGAAAACACAGGCTTTCATGCCTTCCGGAATAACCAGACCATGGCAGAAGCAAGTTATCTTCCCTGAGCTGCAGACCCTGAGCTGCCCAGCTTCCCCAAGTCCTCATCCCTGGAAAAGCCTACTTTTGTTGTGTCTGCCTTCCAAGGACAGTCGCATTCCTGTTCCCAGAATAATGCCCTAATAGCACTCCCCACCTCTCCCATGCCAGGATGGGAGGCAGGAAGACCTACCTGCCCTTTGTTCTGCTTTCCACATTTACCCCAGCCATGGGACAAAACATTAAGATCCATGGTGTATATATGGCCTCGGACAAATTACACTATTTAATTCTCCCATTTTCTCCACTAGTGTTTGTACTACAGTGAAATGTGCCCAGAATGAACCTGGGACAGGAGAGGATAAAAAAAAAAAAAAAGGTGTCATGAAAGGAGTCTCAGACATCAAATGATCTCAGATCTGATCCTGGCTGTGCCATTAGGCATCTGCGTGTGACCTGAGACCAGTGGCTTCCCCTCCCAGACCTCTGTTTCTTTATGTCCATGGTGCAGGGTTGAACCAAATGACCTGTCCCTACACTCCCAGCAGCAGCTCCCTTTCTCATGGCCCAGAAGCCTCCCTCTCTGCATGGCCCCAAGTTGGTCTGGATAGAGCTGGGAGGTGTGGAGTTTGAGCAGCACCTGTGTTTACACTGTACAATCTGCAGCTCACTTTAATAAAATCATTTAATACAGTCATAATTTTTTGGCAAGGGGTTGTGTTTATGGTGAACAAGACAGAGAGGGAATGATTGACTATAACTGAATAAAACGATAAATCCAAAACAAAGGCAGGAGAATGCAAAAAAGCACAAAGCCACAGGCAAATCCAATTTAAGTCTCAATTTCTGTGCCTTTGTGGGAACAATTCTGTCTGATGATGGGCCAGCCCTGAAGGTGGGGGCCCAGGACAGGGGGTGGGTGAGATGAAGCACAGACTCCAACAGCTCATCTTAAAAGGGTTTATCCTCTTAGGGTAGAAAAATAAGGAAATGGCTTTACAAGAACTAGTTCTACAAGAACTAGTTTCCTTGGGCATCCATCTTCAAAAAGGACTTGGAGGGAGGGCCTGGGAATAAAGGAGTGTGCATGCATGAACACGCGTGCATGTGTGTGTATGTCTAGGCAGAATAATTTAGCAAGACCTTAGAAGGACTTCCCAGGATCAAAATTATTCCTTACATACAGCACCTGAAACTGCACTACTAGCAAGGATTATTTAAGATCACAAATACTTCTGACCTTGCAAATATTGTCCTTTGACAGCTCAGTGCCTGTCCTATGCTAGGCACTGTGCCAGGACAGAAAGGATGTTCATCCAGCAAATGCTAACTGAGCACCCACTCTGGTCCAAGTACTGTCCCGGGACCTGGAGACAGAGCAGTGAAAAAGAATTCCTGACCTCATGTACCTGCTATTCTGTGGCATTTACATGCTCATGAATAAACACTATGTCGATCCCCCCAAAGAAAAAGACACACAGACAAGAAGTTCTTTGCATCACAGTATAATAAACGCTGAAATCCAAGTGTGTATGATGGCTCAGGAGCACTAGAAGGTAACCTCTGAGCTGGATCTTCAAGAGCCATCCACTTTTCCCTGTCTACCATAGCAATTCTGGAATGTCTATCCCTCGAATGTGGGTCTTCACTTTCTCCAAGCTCCCGAGAGTCACCCAGCAACTTGGCTAGCACTGTCTTCCAAGGTCCTTGTCATGTGGTTAAATCCTGAATGAAGGGAAAACACTTCCATGGGGGAAAATACACACACACACACACACACACACACACACACACACACACACACACACAGAAATCTGTCTTGTTCCTTTACATTTTGCCACTCTTGATCCAACACCTTCAGAGCGCAGCTCCACACCAGCCCTCCCAGCTCCTGAAAGTCTACGCTAAGCCCGCATTTGGGGTGTGTAGTTCTTTGGCAGGCAGCCCTTTTCTGACCAGATCATGTCATGCTGTATCCCCAGTGATTAAGGTGGAGGCCAAGAGAGGAGCAATGGCTGAATCCTGAGAGTGCTCACGTGGTCTTGCAAGGTTGAGGTCTCTGCACTCTTGTTAAGCACAGGGGAGTGTTCGGCTTTAAAAGGAAGGGGTAGTCTGCTTCTGCAGGTGCAAGGGGGTCCAGAGAACCTGGGGAGTCAATATTTTTTAGTGTCGCCACCCAGATTTCCCCACAGCAAGTCTTAGGGCCCTGGTGCTGGCGTGGCTCACTCCCCAGGGTTGCGAATTCATTCTTCTCTTAGTCTCTGCTATCCTTCTAAGTAAGGTCAAATCCTTACCTTTTTCTCCCTTCTGGCTTCAGGCAGTAAGATTCTTTTTTTAAGCTTCCAAGGAGGCCTTTGGTGTTAAGTTGGTGATTAATTGTCCTCAGCCTTTCATTGTCGTTCTCCAGTGCATCGATGCAGCTATGTTTCCTTAGTCCTTATAATTACCACTGCCCCCAAACCTCTCAAACGCCTGAGATATTATACCTGCCAGCATGTTTCCTCCCATCAATATCCCTTCTGAGCTCACCACCAGTGAGAGGTTTAACAACTAAGCTGCCACCGTGTGCCAGGTTCAATTAGTACGCCCGCCCCTCCAGAGACGGGTCCTCACTACCAGTTGGCTGGCAGATGATCCACCTCCCAGACTGCAATTTAACATGTGCTTTGTAGCATCTCTTCCCTTACCACGTGCTCTAGGTCCGTCTCCCCCAGAAACAGACTTTGAGATGGGGTTTCGCCTGCAGGTGATGTCCTGGAAAGTGTCTTTGAGAGGGTGTGAAGGAGGCAGGATCGGACAGAAGTTTCAGTTCCCTGGCAATGCTGCTGTAGCGGCGGGCTTGGCCACAGCCACAGAGAGCTCCGGAGCTGGCATGGCCCTCAGAGATGCCCCACATTGGGACAAGAGGACCTGATGCTTATACACCACATTGCCCAGTCACCGGACACGGGCAGCCCCTGGAGAGGGGACACATTCTTGGGTGACACAGTACCCTTCAGCTGGGCCACGTCTAGAAAGGGACAAAGTGAAGTGCCATCAGCAGCAACACTTCCAGCAGCTGGGGAAATGAGAGCCTCTGTCCCCAAGGAAGGGCTAGGCAGTTCACATAACATTTCATCACAACCACCAAACTTACGGCATCATAAACATTTATGAAATCTCCATAGAAACCTTTCGGCCTGCACCCTCAAGCAACATGTATGACCCTGGAGTAAAGAGAGATCTGTTCACCTTCACGGATATGAGAGTCACAGAGGAATATGATAGTCACAGGAAAGGAAGTAGGGTATGGGGTCTGAGGTGACACAGAGGGGGGTGTTTCACTTTCATCTTTCCCTGCCAAGCACCTTTGTCCAAGGAGACGATGTTCTATTACTAGTTCTCAACCTGAAATCATTACCTAAACCAGAATGGCAAATATTTACCAAAAATTTCCAGTGCATTCTTAAACTATGCTCATTTGCCCAAATTCCCATTCAGACATGAAGCAGGGCAAAAACTAAGGAGAATTGCTGGGGAGAAGAGTTGTGGAGTGAGTAAGCCATACACACACACACACACACACTCACCACCCTACACTCAAACTAAGCAACAGAAGTGAGAGGAGGGCATCTTTTGCAGATAGTAGAGAGGGAATTGCATCTGCTGAATGTGTTTTATGTAGCAACATCATACTGGGCCCTTTGAATGTACTATTTTAATTACACCTCACAACAACTTTATAAAGAAGGTTTTTGGAAGCAGAGAAAGCTAAGGGTTGGAGTGCTATTGACTTGTCTAAGGTAACACGGCTAGCAAATGAAAAAGCCTACATTTGAATGCAGGTCTGTCTCACATTGAAGCCCATGCTATGTCTTCATGCAAGATTCCCCCGATCATGTGCCCTCCGCAGAGATAACTACCATTGCCTCCATCTTCTCCCCCTACCTGGGCTCCCAGAAGGTCACACTGGGTCACCTGAAATGCACTTCTGTTCACAGCAGCTAAGATGCCACTTTTAGTTTTGCTTGTTTTTGTTTTGTTTTGCTTGAAAGGCAAATTTTTCATTTGCTTTCCAGTTATATTTTCAGTAAGAAAAGGCTGAGGGCTCCAGAAAAAGCCCAAAATAGGCACTACAGTAACCAAAGCATAGGACCCACCATTTTCTAGCATTACAGGCTAGAACTCTCAAGTCCTCAGAACCAGGGTCCTCATTCTGTAGTCTAGAATGGTTTTCCAGATAGCAGAAGAGTTTGTTTCTTTAAGCATCATAGCTTTTCAGAATGATCACTTTGTAAGTTATATAAACATCTAATCAGTGTCGTATACCTGAAACTAATAGAATATTGTATGTCAACTGTCACTAAATTTTTTAAAGAATCGTAACTTTTTATTAAGCTTTCCACAGTTTCCACACAAACTTTCCTACATCCTAAAATAGGAGTGATAAATTTTAGAGTATTAATTAATGTTTATTTTACATTAAAGACTCCATGGTTCCTGAGTTAGATGATCTCAGGGTGCTTTTGGAGTTCCTGCATCTGCTTTTTATAGTTTTCTATCTCCTCCCTTGATGTTGGTCACTTCTCCCTGCTGTCAATGGGATCTGTCTATATCAGCCTTTACTTGGCCATTCCTGAATAGAGCAGGTTGAGAGCAAAACAACCAGGCTCACTGGAATTACTCGTTAAATAAGTATAACTAGTCTCTAAGCGGGGGTCTGAGGAGGTCTTCCTTGAGAAGTCTATGAAACTGTAGTAAATTTATTCAGTCCACAATAATTGTCATGCACTTAAAATGGGCCACGATGTCCTGGGAATACAGAAGGGAATGAAATAAACAAAAATCGCTTCCTTGGTGGAGTTGGCATCCTATTCAGGCCAAAGAAGATTGGCGGCATCTATTCTAAATACGCAAAGGCTATTCTTGCTCACTGGCTTGTTCCTTGCAGTGTTGCACATAGGTGGACTGATGGACAGACGAGTTCCCCACACGTGAGTTCTCATTGTTCAATCGGCACGAGTTCCATAGGACCATTAGTAGCACAAAGCTAATAGAGAACTGCTAGTTCTATCATTCCAACACATTGTGAATAAAATGGGCTTTTGTGGGCTGGTCTGGGAACCTAGCCACCATCCGTACCTCTGTTTCTATAAGAAAATATATTCCAAGTCCCAAACAACTGACTTTCAGATGAACTTTGGGAACAGAATTCATTTGTGAGTTTAGGACTGCCTGTGCTTCTCTATAAATGCTCCAAATCACCAGGCTATATTTGACTTCAGGGCTAGAAATGAGAATAACTGGATACCACCCAGCACCCCCATCAACTAGCTTAGATGCCTCGGGCAAGTCACTGAATCTGAACTACAGTTCAGACCCTTATATATTGGGTTTCATGAAGATTTTATTAAATAAACAAGGGTTCTGCTACTACAAAAAAAAAAATGTTTAAAAAGCACTATTTAAAACAACTAATAAATACTTCTCCAAG
This sequence comes from Rhynchonycteris naso, assembly GCA_037038555.1. NCBI lineage: Eukaryota > Metazoa > Chordata > Mammalia > Chiroptera > Emballonuridae > Rhynchonycteris > Rhynchonycteris naso. Next base: position 26,915,519 of record CM072998.1, read on the forward strand.
GAATAAATAAATAAGTGAATGAAATGAGAGAATGAGAAAACTTGACTTACATTCCTGATATACCTTGAGTGGTGTCCAAAAATAAAGAACATTTCATTAAGAATTGTTTTCTCTTTTTCCCCTTTCCACGGTGGCTTCTGACCCACAGTCCAAACATTTGTAAAAGAAATAGAATGATTTTCCTTACTCCTGAGGCTCTCAATTGAGAATCTAGACTCTGGCAGGACCCAAAAGTGAGAGTTGTTTATGCATGTCAATCTGATGAATTATTAGGACTGTGAATGGTTGGAAATCGCCAAGTGGTGTGCATTTGTTTGGTCAAGGAGAAATAAAATGGGGCACTTGAGAAGAAAATGAAACCAAGAACTTACTGCACAAATAACCATGCACCTCCTCCCCAGGTAGGAGCCAGTGTCATTCTAGAAGTGCAGTCCCCTGCCTGCTAGGGAGGACAGTGCTAAGCAGGGCAAGCCTCTTTGTGAGGTCACTGACCAGGGTATTTCTAGGACAGGCTGCTATTAAAGCCCCCAATTCTGGATCCCAAGGTCACATTCTGCCTTTCTTCTTTTCGGAACCCCCACCCTTTATCCCTAGCCATGCTTCTCTAAGGAACGATGGCTTCTGGGAAAGGCGGACATGCCAGGATCTTTCTTTGTGCAGACAACATTAATGGGAAACTCAGAGAAGAAAGTTCAGGAGACCTGGGAAGCTGTCACCATATGCACGAGTAGGGAAGATTTATGTCAAGGACCAGGATGTGAACATACCATTGAATTATCCTTTTGTGCCAAGGTAAATTGGACGGGGCAAAGAAATGTGTGTGGAGGAGGCAGAGCCCAGGCTTGGCTGCAGTCCTCACAGCACCTGGGGAAGTGGTCCTCCCTTCATTCTCATAACTGCACGTCCACCCAGCCAGTGGTTCTTTCAGGCTTTCCTGCACCAACAAAAAACTTGTTAAATAAAAATCTAACATGTGTTGAGCACTTTTTAAGTCCAGCATCCCACTTCCATTACCTCCAAAACCTTATGAGGTCAGTCCTATGACTCTCCTCACTTTAAAAGTTATTAAACTGAGGTACAAAGAGGTTAAATAAGTTGTCCAAGGTCACACAGCCAGGAAGCCAAGCAAAGACGTGAACTTAAACTGTCTGATTCCAGCACTCATCCCTGCCAGACCACACACACTGTAGCCACAGAGAACATATAGGAAACCCTGCTGTGAACAACGGTGACACATCCCTTCTCTCCTAGAGGAATACACTTCCCAGTTCCCCCACCTGCTAGCATTCAAGGACAAAGATGACAGAAACATGCCCTGCTTGGTCACGTAACTCAATACCTTCTATAGGTTCCGAACAGCCTTTAAGGAAGGAGCAGAAACAAGAACCCAAGTGTTCTTAATAGTTTTGGTTCTTAAACATCTCAAGAATAATCCTGTAAAAATTATGGTGTATTTTGTTCCATCCTTTTCTATGCATCTATTAATATATTCATAGATTCATACATACATGTTTTCATATTCTGTCTGATTAACAACATTATGTCACGACCATTATTCCCTCTTTCTGAGAGGCGCTCAGGTATAGTGGTTAAGCCCACAAGCTGGACCATCAGAAAGCTTAGGTTCAAATTTTATTTCTAGCACCCTATGACCTATATATTCTTTGGACTTTAGCACTTTGATTGGTATAATGGCTTTAAAAAGAACTTTTGAAAATCAGTATGAGCGAGGGGGGATCAAATGTTTTCACTGCCTTTCCTGCATGAACTCCATGTCAAGCTAACCAAATAGTTGATGAGAAAAAGCACTTTTTTTAGGAGAATTCCAACTAATTAGGGCAGAAGGAATCATACAATTAAAAAATCTCTCTCTTGGCTCTGGCCAGTTGGCTCAGTGGTAGAGTGTTGGCCTGGCATGTGGATGTCCCAGGTTCAGTTACTGGTCATAGCACACAGGAGAAGCGATTATCTGCTTCTCCACCCTTTCCTTCTCCTTCCTCTCTATCTCTCTCTTCCCCTCCCACAGCCATGGCTCCACTGGAGCAAGTTGGCCCAGGCACTGAGAATGGCTCCATGGCCTCACCTTAGGTGCTAAAATGGCTCTGGTTGCAACAGAGAAATGGCCCAGATGTGCAGAGCATTGCACCCTGGTGAGCATGCTGGGTAGATCCCAGTCGGGTGCATGCGGGAGTCTCTCTGCCTCCCCTCTTCTCGTTTTAGAAAAATAGAAGAAGAAAAAGATCTCTCTCTTCCTCTCTCTCTCACTCTCTCTCTCTCTTCCTCTCTCTCTCACTCTCTCTCTCTCTTCCCATTCTTTGTTTCAACTTGTATGTTGCAGGTGGAGGGCAATGCTGATGAGGAAAAGAAATGCAGCTCTTCCTGTAAAGCTCACCCATCCTTTCCCACCCCAGGAGGGAAACTGGCTGACTAGCCATCCTTTATAACAGATCAGGAAGCTTGTTGAACAAGAAGACAAAGGAGCAGCCACCACATCTGTACTCAGCCTTCCCCAAACAGACAGACGCTGCACCCAAAAGGGGATGGGGGAATCGGGGGCCTGATGATGCTGCCTCCCATTCACTTTGTCTTCAGAACTATAGGTCTCCCCTCAAACAAAGGGCATCTAGAGTCCTTTCATAGAACTCACATGCAGTTTTCTTTCAGGAGCTATATTCCTCAAAGATCTGTGCCCTTTGCATCACATGAAAATGTGATGCAAAAAAATACTTGAATGTTGAAAACCAAGTTCAACACTGGTTTTAGGATGGTGCAGAGGATGGAAGTAGTCATCAAGCAATCAGATTGTCAGTCTGGGAAGAGAGCTAGAGGGTCAACATCTCTGTCCCCAAGGGAGCCCCCTACCACTCAACACCACTGCCCAGAAAATCCCCATCTTTCCTCACTGACGGGCCTGGCTGTACCGAGACTGACCCAGGCAGCTGTGAGCTCTGTAGTCACACAGACGGCAGTCTGAGCCCCACAACCACCTCTAAATGGAACTTCAGTGACTTGCCGGTGACTCAGACTGCTGTGTCTTCATTTGCTCAAGTGTTACTCTGATGATATTGTTCACCTCTCAGCGTTGCTGTGCCTCTACGAAAAGCTAGCACTGTGCCCAATTTCTAAGTTGTCATTGCTTCCACTGGATGGGAATAACTCTTCCATTACATGACATAGATTACTAACCCAGTCATGACCCAGGGGCACAAGGGGCTCCCAGAAATGGAGTTTCTGCTATGTCTGGACCATGATGTTACGTTTTCCATCTTTTCATGATTACTTGCTATGAGAAGCATGGATACTACAGGGCTTTTCTGGGTCCACCCTGCTTTAAGAGAGAGTCCGTAGGAACACAGTAGGCCCGCTGCATGCCGCACACAGACCAGACGCGGTGTATATTCATCCAGGTTAATATAAGAACATTAGCATCCAGATGTCAGAGAGGAAAGGAATGAGGTCTCGAGGGCATGGCAAGATTGTCCAGAGGAGCAGTCTGGAAGGCATTGGGATTAGGGAGAGTGAGGATTCAGAGGGACACAGAAAGAACTGGCAGGGGGAGGGCAGGAAAGAGAGGGGGAGGGTGCTAAGCCTGAGGTGTGTGTGGGAGCCATGGGGGAGGTAGGCTTCAGGGCGATTTCCTGCCAGAAGCCTGACTTCAGCACAAACGGTTCCCAGGCTCAATATGAAAGGGTTCTCAGTAGCAAACGTACTTCCTGCCGAAGTTCAGCTCGGCCTCCTCTGCCAGCAAGGGAGCTTTAGAACTCAAATGTGCGGAGGCAAGGAGAGGGACAGAGCAGGCTTGCTTGTCAGCAGCAGAGCCCCTGGTGGCTGCGATGGGTCCAGCACCCCCACGGAGGAGGCTCCAGTCCTCCAGCCCACTCAGCCTCCCCACGAATGGAGGGCGCCATGGTCACATACCAGCGGGATCGCTTCTGCAGGAAGCTGTGCAATGCTAGTCCCTCTTCGCGTGGCATTTCCCCCCCTTTTTTTTTCTTTTCCCACTCTTTTGCAGAAACAGGGCCTGTGCCTCCAAGCCTGCGTTACACATATTGGTTCTGACAGCTCAAATTAATATGTCAGATGCTGTGATCCTCGCTGGCGACAGGCCTTTTGACCCTATCAGCACAATCTGCCTCCCTGATTGAAAATCTCTGTGCCTCAAATTGATTCAGAGTTTTATAAACATCCTGCAGCCACGATCCAAGGAAACCACCGATGAAAAACCTGGGTGAGCTTAATCTGCCCTCCCCTGCCCTGACCTTTCCAACCAGCAGGGCGGCAGGGCTGGATAAGCAAAGGAGTCAAAAGGAAGGCATGAGAGTGGACAACCTGGTGGGATGGGAGTCCCAGGGACCCCCAGTTGAGCTGTGCACCCCTGCCCCACCTGCACCCTAAGATGCGGTTGGAATGATTTGGTGGCAGAGAATCTGATTAGGCATCAGAGGGTCTGGGATGCCTGGCTCTGCTGCTCACTAGCTGTGTGACTTTGGTGACGTTCCTTAACCTCTCTGAACCTCAATTTTCTCTTTATAAAATGAAGATAATAATATCCACTCTGCTTAGCTCAACAGGTTGCTGTAAGGATGCCCTGAGACATGCGTTCTGAGGCACTAAGGACATACAGGGAATCGTGACAGGTTTTAATAACACAAGGGGAAAGGGGTGAAACAAACTTGGCAAAATGTTGATAATTATAGGTGCTAGGACATGAGTACATGGGAATCCGCTATGCTGTTCTCTTTAATTCTGCTTATGTTTGTAAATTTCCAAACTAAATTTTTTAAACAACACATATTGAACCATAATGTACATACATTCATGAGCGTGAGTGTCTGTGTGTGTGCACACAAGCACACAGAGGGAAGCCACTTCCCAGAGAACCCTGCCCCTTCTCACCTGTTTAGGGGACTGGCTATCCCATTCTCCTCCCTGTGTTGATACTGCAACAGAAGAAACACGGAATTTCTTCCATTCTCCAGGGCCTCAGGGAAACTCCTGGGGGTCCTCCACCATCGCTGCAGGGATCTCTTTTCACGCCTTCCACCCGCACCCCCTAAGGCTGCCCCACCAAGCTATGCTTGGGAGGGAGAGAAGGCGGGTAGGAGAGGAGAAAGGACCAGGAAGAAGAAGGGAAAGACTGTAACTTCTGGGTAAGCCAAGAGACACACACCAAAGGTACGCACACAGTCTTAACCACAGGGAAGCTCACACCAAGCTCCCTCCCCACAGCAGAGTCTGATGGTCTAGAACAGTGGTTCTTAACCTTTTTTGAGGTACTGAACCCACCAGTTTCATACGCGCAATCACCAAGCCCTTCTTCAGTGATAAATAAAATATAATTTTTTTTCCAAATTCAAGACATAGGTATGTTTTTTTACTGGTGCACAAAATGAGCCGTGCATGAACATCACCTTGCTCAAAGAACAAAACCAACAAAGTGCATGAACTCACAACAAATTACGGTATTACTTTATTCTGGCCTTCGTGGCGGAGGCTTCTCCAAACCCTTGAGACCAACTCATCGAACCCCTAGGGTTTGATAGAACCCAGGTTAAGAACCACTGGTCTAGAATGTCATTGCTCAGCAGCCTCATGGGCAACTCCCTGCCCCTGGTCGCCTCCCTGGGGCTCTGGAGGAATAATGAACACAGGCGCCTCCTACTTGGCTTCTGTGCCCTCCTCAAGCTGCCACAGACCAAACTACCTTCCAGATGGTCTCCTCGAGTGTAAGAGAAACCACTCACTCACCACCAGTTGTCCCCAAAGAGATGACAAACAGATACAACATTTGTGTCTTTAAATTCCATCTGTCTAGAGTATTCTCTACAGCCCTATCCACCTGGCCCCAGGTGTGTCTGGTCTAAGGGAACACATGCTTTAGGCCCAGATCCTGGTTCCCCAATTTACCAGCTATGTGGCCTGAGGCAAGTTACTTGATCTTTCTGTGCCTAAGTGTCTACATCTATCAAATGGGAATGATGATTGTTTTCACCTCATAGGGATGTTCGGAGGGTTAGCTGAGTTAACGTTTAGGAAGCGCTGGCACAATGTCTCTGTGTTGGTTATCATCATGGTCATCGTCATCATCATCATTGTCATCAATATGACTGTTCATTGGGAACCCTTATTATTGGCTTCCAAAAACTGATCGTTTTCTTCTCTCCCTCCACCTCGTGCTTCTCCACCGCATCATTTACCAAGAAGTCTATTCTCAAAGTCCAAATCATTTCTCCAAACTAAAGTATTATTTTTCTTCTGCAAACTTTCTTCCTTTTAACAGGCCAGACCCATTCCTTCATGCTGTTTTATGACCCTCAGGACACTGGGCTTTCTCCAGCAAAAGCAACAAAATACATTTTGTTCATCTGTGAGCTTATATTAATAATCGCTGCCAGTTCACAAAGCTCTTTTACTTACACTACACCATTAATCCTTTATGGAGGCCCGGATAGGTAAGGGGTCCACCCACGACCCTTTCCCTGCAGCCTATAAATGGCAAAGGTGCAGCTGGATGCCTGACCTGTCAGACCGCAAGGTCACTGTTCCTTCCAGGCCTTACCAGTGCAGAGGACAGAAGCAGTTGCCCAGTGCCCCACCCCTCCCTTCTCACCTGTTTAGGGATCGCTAGAACCTCCCATCAGAAAAGAATTCAAACTAAGAAAATGGTGACAAAGATGAATCTGGTCAACAGAAAAGATGTCTGTGATACAATGTTGATTTTTATTTCATTGTTGAGTTTAAAACTAGGTTATAAAGCATGATGTACAACAGGATTTCATTTCTGTGAAAATGCACACACCTATGCACAAAAGGATAATAAAGGCTGATAGTGGTAGAATAATACATTTTTTAGTCTTTTATTTTTATCTGTATTTTCTAATATTTCCACAAGATGCATTATCGTGTTTGTAATTTAGAAAGATTAAGATCCAAGGGTGCTGGTGGTCCGAGGGTGCTGGTAGGGAGAGCTCTCCTCGCTGAGGAGAAAGGACAAGGGGAAGGAGCCTCACCTCCCTCCGTGCGGGCTCTCGGGTGGACCCAGGGCAGCCCTACTTTCAGAGAGACTTAGCCCCTACTCAGCGGCAGAGTGAGAGCAGGGATGGGCACCGGCATCCCCCGTGTAGAGAGAAAGGCCATCCCTTTCCTCACCATCACTAACAGGCAAACCACTGACACATTTTCTCACTGACTCCACACCACAGCCTTGAAGTGAGTCCAGCAGGCATTATTCTCTCTGTGCCACAGGTGAGGACACTGAGACCCAGGGAAGCGAAGGAATTGAAACAAGATCCCACACAAGGAAGCACCAAGTGTCTACAGAAGGCATGTTTCCTGGCAATAAGCTTGCCTCACTCACACCAAGTTTCACTCGATGGCCCAGGCTACTTACTGTGCCAGGGATCTGAGAAGCCACCCTAGCCCGCCTGTCACCCCAAAACTTCCCTCTCAGGGCCTGCCTGGGGACTTCCCCGACCTGGTCTCAGAACTTTCCAATGGGAGCCACTCTTAGCCAGCTGACTGCAGAAGAGCCCAGGTGTATTAGTTTGCTGATACTGCCTTAACAATGTGTCATAGAATGGGGGGCTTATGCAACAGAAATGTATTGTCTCTGGAAGCCAGAAGTCCAAGGTCAAGGTGTGAAAGGGTTGGTTTCTCCTGGGCTAGTAGATGACCTTCTGCTCCCTGTGTCTTCACAGTGTCTTTCCTCTGGGCCCGTCGGTGTCCAAATTTCCTCTTCTTATAAGAACACCACTTGTACTGGATTAAGGCCCACCCTAATGACATCATTTTAATGACCTCATTAAAGATCCTATCTCCAGATACAGTCACATTCTGAAGTACCAAGGGTTAGGACATTAACATATGAATTGGGGATGGAAATATGATCATTCCATTACATCAAGTATAGTCCCCTTCACCTGGAAGGGTTCCCCAAACTCCTCCTGCTGGCACTTCCTCAGAGACTGATGACCACTTATGTTAATAACCTGTTTATTCCTGAGGGGGATGAGAAGCCAGGAAACAATAGGGGAGAAAGCTGGCAGTGACAAGTCCCAGGATTTGGGGAAGAGCTGGGGAGATGGGTGCGGATGAAGGCAGGTCCCTCACAGGCTGGTGTGACATGAGGAGGCTAGACCGGGGCCTCTGCTGGCCCCAGGAGTCCATGGAGACAGTCCTCCCACTTGTGATTGAGACAGGTGTATTATAAAACATTTGTGCTTGCAAAGGAGAATTATTATATTATAGGACAATTGCTTTCCTAGAAAATTGTAAAACAATTGCTTTTCTAGAAAAAAAGAATTAGAAAGCTCAAGAACTTTAGGCAGGTCACTTCCTTATCAGAAAGAGAAGAAGAGACCACATGGCTTCCAACTTCCCTTCCTGCTCAAATGTTTTCAGATTCTAAGACAGTGATCCTTTCTCCCCAGGTAAAATTGTGTCTGCAACTAGCACATAGTAGATGCTCAAATGAAAAGTCAGCTTCTTTCCTCTATCTCCTCCATTCCATTCCACAGTTGTCATCAGTCCCTAGTCCCTCCTCCTGGGCTGAATGACAGAATAGAGAGAAAGAAAAGAGAGTTTCAGGGAAAGCCCCAACAGTCGATACCAGAAAAGGCACACCTAAATGGGAAAGAGGAAGTATTCACACGCACTGACATGGTTGAGACACCTGTGAACTTCCAGAGAAACTGGGCTGGGCTTGTTTGAAGGCAGCAGGGCAGCCACAAGTATAATGGGAAAGCAGCTGTGTTCCCAACCCGGGGACCCAGCAAGCACTTTTCTCTGCTCCACCATCTCCAGTGGCGAAGGCTCTGGTCTTTATTATCCAACCCTAAAACAGTGCCATCACTCAGCTCACATGGGCTGGGGCAGGGAGAGGCTGGGCAGGGATCAGAGGCTTCCTGTAAAGCCAGTATCGACGGCCACCATCACAGCTGCCTGACCCATGCAGGTTTGCATAAGATTCGGACAAACGGTAATAAAACAATGGAGCCAAGAACTGGTGGGCCATCATCTTTAATCCTAGCTTGCACCCAGAGGGCAAGAAATACACACAGTGGTAAAGTAAAACACTTCCCTTTCCATTCAGGGCTCCCAAAGTCACTGACTTATCCGAGTTTCCTAGAATCAAAGGTTTCTAGCTCACCAGACTTATTCAACTCTGTTCCCCATCTCCTTCGCTCTACACAAACTAGCTTCTCCCTCAGCACCCCACCATCTTGGCTGCTTCTCCTCCTCCATGTGGCCTTTCTCTGCTCTCCTCCAGCATGGGCTCCTCCTAGAATGTAATCACTCTTCTCCCGGAACAAGGTGATCTCTCTTCCTTTTGATGCAAAAGCCCTCCCCCAACACATATTAACATAATCATGCTCATCCCAAGCAATCACCTGGGTGATGGGCTTCCATGTGGGCAGCGCCATCTTTAACAAAGTGAGCATAATATATTTTATCTGCCCAACACTTCCCCAATCCATTCTGCTCCCATCCCACTCCCCCCAAGCCAGTTTGTACATTTTCTGGCCCCTTAAAATAGACCAAGGTTTTAGAAAAGAGCCTGTGTCATCTTCCTTCATATCCTCATTGCCTTTGCTTCCAGCCCATCCTCCCAAAAATAATAATTGCTTTCCTAGCCCTGAGCAAGAATGGCACTTGTTAAATATTTGCTGAATTAAATTAAATTAAACTTGTCAAGAATATAGTCTCTTTCCAGGCCACAATCTCATCATCATTATCATCATCACAGGCCAATATTGCATGTTATGTCTACATTGCTCTAGGTTCTGGAGAAGATCCATAAATCTATGAGTTCTGGCAGATCTAGAAAGAGCTTCTGGCTAACACTTCAGAGAAGGGAGGAAAGGTAGGGATTGATGGAGCCCTCCTGAAAATTTTTGTAAAACTGGCTTTTCTCCCTTCTCATCCCACGCACAACCATGTACACTCACTTGAAATATCCTTGGTTCAGATAAGGCGGTTCAGCCATAAATCTATCGTGGTGGGGCAAGAGGTTTTATTTAGCAATTACGCAGAGTGTTATTGCACAGCAATTATCAGCTCAAGGAGGAAAGGAGCCCAACCTGAATGCCTGCCTATCTCCCTTATCTCCAGGCTCTGGCTGAGATACCTGTCAGAACCAGAGCATGCAGAGCCAGCAAGCTGCCTTTCAGGTCTGACATCTCTGAGGTCTCCCTGCAAGGGGCCGGCCCTGGGGCCGGGCAAGGTCCTTTCACACAGAACTGGGACAGGGTGCCCTCCTCAGATGGTGAGAAGTGTGGTGTGGCTCTCAGGAGACCCCCATCCAAAAGAAGCAGGAGATTCTCCTTCACCCCTGGATGCTTGGGAAGAAGGGCCCACCCTGCCCTGTAAACCAGGAACCTGGTCCTCCCAGGCCTCCCACTGCCTCTCAAGCCTGGGTCAGAAACATTTGCCCCTGGCCTTCCTCAGAGAAGGGGCAGACCTCCAAGTGTTCCCAAAACAGAACAAGAGCCATCCTCACAGGAACTAACCTGTGCATAGCACCATGAAATTTACAAAATGCCTGCTATCCATTATCTCCTTAGCTATCATTTCACAGCAATCCAATGAGGTCAGCAGGGCAAGTGTCACATCCCTGTTTTTCAGATAAGTCACAAGGAGATGGAGGAAATTGTCCAAGATCACACATTTAGTTAATGACATATATGAGGTCAGATCATCTAAAATTGCCTATAAAGATGAGAGATCATGAGTATTCTTCCTTTAAATTCAGAATTGCAACAGGAGGCCTTGACCTGGCAAAGCCTCCAGGAGAGCCAGGACCAGTCTGTCCACATCAGAACCATGCAGAGACAGCAAAGCCAATGGTCCCATCGTGAACTTGGAGGGTGGGGAAGATGGGAGCCCCATATTGGTCCTTCTTTATCTTCCACTCCTCTCTGTGCACCAGGACCCACAGAGCAAATGGTCAGCCTCAGCCAATTCTCAAATGACCACCAAAAAAGAGCTGAGTGAAGAGGGCGATGTCACTCACCATCCCAGCTCAGGTTGTACTTGCCCAACTGGGAGACTCAGTGTTGCAACTCTCTCTCTGTCTGCGGAGATAATATCTCTTCTCATGGCTTTAGGCAGCACCTGTCTCCTCTAGGCTGAGGTCCAAATGGCCAACTCTGTCCTTGTCCCCAGGCTCCAGGACACTTCTCTAAGGCCAGCAGGATATTTGCATGGGGCTGTCTTGCCTCCTTGCAATCTACATGTCTAAAATCAGTTACTCTATTTCCTTTTGCATCCAACTTTGTCTCTTCTCTTTGTTTACCTACCTCTCTCTTGTTCGGCTCTTGCTCTCCAAGCTCAAAACCTCAAATCATTTCCAAACCTCTCCACCTCCTTTAGGCAACCAACAAAAGTCCCATCGATAATTTTTTCAGTATTAAATCTCATTGCATTCTACCAAAGGTTCGAGGTGACCTACAGAAAGACCACTGTGGTCCATTGACTTTGTGGGCAAAAGCAGAAACCAAGCACACCTGCCACAGAGAGTCTCTCCTCCTTGCCGGTGGCCCTGTCTCTAGAGCTGAGCACTCAGATTGTATGTGTCTCTTTTCCTCACCACCCTGCATATAAGACAGTGCTTGGCATGTAGTAGGGGCTTAGAAATTCTCCCTGCACCAGGCACTCAGAACTTATAGTTCATAACACTCGTCTGCCTTCTTGTGTTCTCCAACTTGGTGAAAGAAAGCAGAAAACAAACAGAAGTGCAGGGTGTTTAGGGACCACCTTCACTCTGTCTGGCTACTTTCCATTTTTAAATCTGTCTGCTGGTTTCATTTTAAACCTGTCTGACTCCATTCATCTACCCAACCTTACTTCCTGACAGGTCCTGACAAACACATTCTAAACTGTGAACACACAGATCTTGGTCCAGAGCCGTGTAATTCTAGAAGCAGTACCCAGCCCTTGCTGCCCTACGGAGTAGGCAACTGGCAGGATTTCAGGGCACAAGAATCATGGGTCCCTGCCTCAAAAATGCATGGCTTCTCTTCTCACCAGTGTTAGAAACTACTGACAAGGAACAAAGCCCAGCTCTGTATAACCAAGGAGGAGGCTACACAAGCAAATAAGTCTGAGAAAATTAGAGATTAATTTACATTTATACTAGAGTAAAAATGACTGTTAGCACATAATTTCCTGAATGCTAATCGATGAGGATACCTGAAAGGGCAGTGAAGCCTCTCCTCACAGCAGATGAGAAGGAGGAACCAGAGTCCAGGCTGTTGAGGGGCTTCTCCCAGTGAAGAAAGCACTGGGCTGGGAGCCAGGAACAAGAATGCTAGTGCCCACTCTGCCTATATCTCACTCTGCCTAGGAATGTTGTTCCACCTCTTTGACCCTCAATTTACAAATCTATAAAATGGGATAATTAAACTAGACAATCTCTAAAGTCCTTTCAAAATCTCGCAGACTGAGAGTCAGTTATTTCATTTGTGTCTCCAGCCTATTCAGGTCTATATTCTTAACCTAGTTCTGCACATAGAACAACTCCTTGTCATTACTGTGCCGAAAAATTCTCATTGTTCACATGTGAGTCAAACAATGCCTCCCAAGTACATTTGGAAACCAAGGTCACCACAACCTTGAGGACGACAGAGAAACAGAAGACTGAATCTTGACATACCTATTACCCTTTAGAAACCAGAAGTTGAGGTTCAATTATATTAGACATGAAACCAAACTCTGCAATGGCACCTACGAAATTACAATAATCCTTCAGATGTGCAGTGATTTACCATTAACCATGCCTCTTTCATACCCAGTATCTGATTGGATCAAGAATTATCACCCCTTTTTATAGACTGAGGAACTGAGTCTGCAGCTGAGGAATGTCAGCAAGTAAGTGGCAGGTGGGATTCAAACTCAGATCAAGTGATTCCTCTCCTCCCATCCCCTGCCACCCCACTGCTTCCTCCCTTTTCTATTTTCCACCTGTACTCCCAGATCCAAAGCACGCTGGGAAAAGGCAGAGGGAGATAAACTCTGGAAAGAAACCCAAGTATATACAGCAAAGGCAATGGAAGCTAAAGCTCCGTAGCTGTCTCCTCTTCCCAACCACACTGCCTCCGGGGCCTGGGACAGAAACCATTCCACAGCCTCCTGCTTTCCGCCACTGCCTCCCTGCAGTGGTCTTGTCTGGAACAGACCCTAATCTCTCCGACCTGGTTAATTAGGTTCGTTAGTCACTACAGCAAGCAGCAAGGTAGTTAATGCTCCTGTAGTCCGCTCTCCCATGAGCTCTGTCCAGCCGAGGCCAGGCTGAGTCTGGGATAATTGCAAAGCAGGAGACTCCTGCTCATGACTAACAGAGGTAAGAACAAACCCAACCAGGAAAGGGGTGAGAGAGAGAGAAGGAAAAATAAAGGGAAAGAAAGAAAGCCGCTTTAATAATAGGGTAATTGCCCTGTTTAGGATTACAATCTGCCAGCATTTCACTAAACTTTATGACACATGATGACAAGTTAATAAGCCAGATACCTCACTGTGTGCGTTAAACAGATGCCCCAGCCGCCCTGTGCAGGGAAGTAACCCCCAAGCTAAAAAAAAAAAAAAAAAAAAACCAGCAAGGTGTGGGGGAAGGGGGCCAGGAAGGTGGGGAAACTGGTTATTTCTGTTGTCAAAATGGCCCCGGCAATAAATCACCATTAATAATACTGTCATCTATCAAAGAGGAGCTCTGGTTGCCAAGGCCTTTGAAGTGGCAGCACCTATAATTTCCCACCTATAAAAGGTACCTTTGTGCATATGTCATGCTGGGAGCTGACAGGAGCAAGACGCCCAGGAGTTCATACTTGTCCACGCCCATCCCAGCAGCGAACCCACGAAGCTCCCCATTCATTCCTGCACCCAGCGTGGCCCTGGGGCCAGGCTGTCTCCACTCACTCTGCCACAGGTTTGAAAGGCAAACAGGGCTGCCAGCCTCCAGCCATCAGCATAGGTGGGGGTGTGCAGGGAGCAGGCGCGTGTCCAGGCAGATCTGGGAGCTTCTAGCCCCACCTACAAGCTAGCCTCCTCAGTGACTGAGTGACACCTGCCAGCTTCCCCTCAGCACTAACGCCCAAAAGGAAAGTTTGGGTGAGCCTGAGTATTAAGGCAGTGCCCCTCAAAGGGTAGACCCTGTCATCCAAGTCACCCCAGACACTTCCCCAGATGTTACTAGATAAGACTCTCCTTGGGAGGTGTGGTCATGAAGTCTGCATCTTTAACAGGCTCTCCTAGGAGAGATGTTCAAGCACACTAAAGTCTGAGGGACCTGGTCGGCGATCCCATCCACTCTGAGAGACCAGGAATCCAGGAGCCATGGAAGGGCAGCCATTGCTGCTTATTCAGTCTCGGGAGAAAGACAGAATGTAACCTGTGCTAGGCTGGGCTGCCGTGACCAGGTGCCCTACACGGGGTGGCCTGAACAACTAAAATGTATATTCTAACAGTACTGGGTGCAGAAGTCTAGAATCAGGTGTCGGCAAAGTCATTTCCTCTGAGGTCTCTCCCTTTGGCTTGTAAATGACCATCTTCTCCCTGTGTCTTCTCATGGTTTTCCTGTGAATGTGTCTGTGTCCAAACTCTCTCTTCTTATAAGTACACCAGTCATATCAGATTGGGGACGACCACCCTAATTATCTCACTTTAACTTAATCACCCCTTTGAAGATCCTATGTCCAAATAGTCACAGTCTGAGGTGCTGGGTAGGATTTCAACATACAAGTTTGGGGTAACACAATTCAGACCATAACAGAGCCCTAAAGCTCAGAACAGGGATGACACCCCACGAATGGAACAAGGGCCCTAAAGTCACCCAATCCACTGACAACATCTGAAATTAGGATAAACCTTCTGAATTAATGAAACCCGGTCCTCTCAAAGGGCTTCACCTTGTGGGTGATCTGTCCCCAGATTTCAACAGAGCCAGCATTCTCCCATTTTATCCAAAAGAAGAGGATCCTCCCCAGTTCCTCCCAGAGCAAGGCCCTTTTCAATGCAACCTAAACCAGTGGTTTCCAACCACTGGTTTGTAGACCGGAGCCGGTCCACCAGAAATTTTGTGTCGGCCCACAGAAGAGTTAACCATCCTGATGTTATTTCTGGTAGATCGTTTCTGGTCCACAGACCAGTGGCTGAAAAACACCGACTTAGACCAAGATCCCAGGTGTCTCTGAAAGGAAGAATTTATTAAGCATTTACTTTGTCCCCTGCACTGCCCTGAGAACAGATGTCGTTTCATTGGTGCAACTGCCTCTGATGTAAGTACAAATGAGGAAACTCTGAGGCAATTGGCCAAGGTCAACAGCTAGCAAGGGCCCAGCCTGGCCTGGAATTCTAAGGCTCTGTTGACTCCCAATCTTACATCCTCATCGCCTTTGCTTCTCTGCCTCCTCCTCAGACGTGTAGCTGCTGAACCGTCCACATTGGGGCAGCTGCTGCGCCTCGGAGAGCCTGCTGAGCCGCTAGGAACCGAGCATTAGACTTTTAACCTTTTATAGAGGATTTAAAGTTACTTTTCTCTGTGAGGCATTTCTTCGCAATCGTGGCCATATGGGTTTATGTGTTTTATGAAAGCACATACATAGTTTATTGACAGCAATTTGTTTTATGATTCAGCTCGGGCCTGAGTTCCTGGGATCCCCACCCTCAGCCCAGGATCCCTCCCTGCCATGGCTCTCCCTTCTGCTGTGAGTCCCTTCTCTTCTCTGGGCCTCCATTTTCCTCCTTGGGAAGTGGGAGAGTTAAGCAAAGTTATTTCTACAACTCCTTCCTTCGTTAGCGTGTCTGATTCTTCAGGAGAGAGTATGATGTGGGTTTGCCCAAACTGTCCTTGTACCCCTTCCTTTCTGGGGGGCTAAAAACTCAGGCCCAATGCCGGCATGTTGTCCTGGGGCAAACAGAGCAGCTCAAAGTCTCCTCTGCATCAACACAAGAAAGCCTGCTCCCCCCACCACTAAAACCAGAACACCTGTCCAGGGAGGGGCGCCCTCTCCAGCCCATGGGCCCCTCGCCACCCAGCTATTTCTGAGGCCCTCTGGCTCCGAAGCACTTTCTCCACCAGCCCTGAATTTCTGGTAGGTGTCAGTCCATGAGGCGTCAGCAAAACTCACAGACTCTGGCTCCACAGACACTCGCTGGGGAAGGGTGAGGATGGGTTTCCTGAAGGGTGAAAAACATCCCTTTTTTGGTGTGTTGAAGCCTGACAGTGGCTCCTGTACACTCTGCTCCTGCTGGGAGTATGGAGGATGGTTCTGTGGTCTGGCCTCCCCAGTGAGCCCAAGTTGTGGGATGTGAGCAAGTTCTTCCTCCTACGCGGAGCTGGGTTCAAGGGTCTTCGAGGGCACGTGTGGCTCTGAGTCTCTGTCTCCCCCACCCCAGCCACCCACCTATGAAGGTACCATAAAGCATTTCACAATCATATAGGTTGTGAGGGCACACAGCATTACACACACACGGGCGCGCTCGCACACGCGTGGGCCACCGCTACCCCCTCGCTCTCGCCCCCCTTACACAGGCCCTGCTTGCTCTCCCCCACCACAAACGAAACGACTCAGCCTCCAGAAGCAACTCTCAGGAATGGAGTGGCGGCTGTGGCTCCTGAGAGGACAGCTTCTTGGCAGACACAGGAGTGGGTGGAGTAGAGCAAATTTTTTCCCTTGAGGCCCAGAGGGCTGTCAACCCTCTTCAGCTGCCCTGGGGCTTGACAGCCACAGAGAGAGATTTACAACCTGGACAGCTTTGATCCAGGCCTCTGATAAACATCAGGAACAGTCTACTCTAAGCCTGAGAGGGAAAGGTTGGTGGAGGGGAATGCAGTCTCCCGAAGAAAGGGCAGGTTGAGCCTTAAAGTCCTCTCATCAGCACAGGCTCCTGGATCGACCCCTGCCCTGTGGGAACAGCAGGAAGAGGAACTGGGCCCCTGATAACTACAAGCAACACCTCTCAGACGGAGGTGCCAATCCTGTCAAAAGTTAAACCGGGAAGGGTGGAGGCGCTGGCCCCCGCCTCTGAAATTCTCTCACACTCACTCACCTGTTCTTCCAAACATGCTGCCGTGTTCCTGTAAACACAGATAGACCCGAGGGAAAGAACCAGATAAGATTTGCGCTGAGAAGGGCATGTCTCACCCCGCAGGCCCTGGGTTTTGTTGTCCCGTTCTTGTTGTCGATACTGTTGTGCTTAGAGATGGTGGGGGTGGTAAGTTGCCGGGTTTCATTTCATCCCTGCCTTCATTCAGAAAGGGCATAAGGCAGGACAACCTCCCTGTGGTCACAGAACCCTCGTGGCTATCCCCTTGCCCTCAGCTTGGCCATGAGGAGGGCAGTGTTGCCGATTAAAAAGATATGCCCAAAACATAGTGGTATTCAAGGCAAAGGAGGAGCCAGGTGGTTTCATCTGGACACTTCCTCGGATCCATTGCCTCGAGTTTAAAGTCTCAGTCACCATCATAAAACTGTTCCTGCCGGAAAGCGGCCTCTACCATGGAGGGCTGAGATGAACAAGGACCTTCACAAAACAGCCAAAAGGCGAGGTCTCTGCCCCCCGAGGTCTGCAAGGTAATACAGACATCAGGAGACAAACTGCCAAAGAGACACCCTGGGAAACTTGCAGGTCATCATCGTGCCCAGCAAACCAGCTGCGGCCCGCACATGCAGAAATAAATACATATTTGCTGAGCACCAAATTGGGTCTAATGACCCTGGCCTGTCTCACAGGGTCATCTTGAGAAATAGCTGATGTCAGACGATGAGCGTGAGCAGCTGTTCTCCATTTGCACTCAACAAGAGGAAAGGGCCTTAAATTACAGCGGGAGGGATTAAGGTTAAACATTAAGAACAGCTTCCTGGCTAGGAGGGTTGTGAAACACTGTAATGTGTTACCCAGGGACTGCTGTAGACATTCCTTTTTCAATGAGACTTTAAAGAAGAAGGAGGTTGGTGATCTGCCCAGGCAGTTTTATTAGGAACTTTTATTAGGTCATCTGGTCCATCCTCCTGAAGGCCAGGGCTTGAACTAAACAGCCACCTAGCAAGGCCTTTCCAGACACAGGATGACCTCTATGGTTCTTTACAATCCAAATGTTGTGATTCTGGAAAAGCTGATTCCACCCGCTAAACAGTGAAAAGAGAATCCAGAGCCATCAGTGATACCACCCTTTGGGACCTGCCTCCGAGCTTTTGCTAGCCGTGGTCCATATTAACAATAAAAGGAGTAAATGGGGTGACTTACAAACCTGCTGGAGATCAAGACAGATACTCACCAGCCAGTACCAAGAGGAAACCCCACACCCCAGGAACAGAGATGCAATAAGAGTGTAACATTTTATGGCCAGGACAATCCACCCATTTTAAGATGGGGAGACTGAGGCCTAGGTATGGGCAGTGCCTTCTCACAGTTACTTTGTATGAGAGATGGGCCTAGAAAACCATGGATAAGAGCCTGACTTGACTGCTAACCAGCTATGTGACCCTCAAGCAAGTCATTCAATTCCTTTGGCCCTCAGGAGCCTCATCTACAAAATGGGAATATTATAAACATTGAACCTAAAACCAGGGGCACTGCCATCAACTGTGGAGCATTCTAGATCTCTCACTCTAGATCATACAATCATTGTTCTCAATTCATGATCCTCTCAGTTAGTCCAACTGCCTCAAACATAAACCTTTCACTGGGAAGTGATTCTTCTAAATTTTTAGATTAAGAGAAAAACAAAATGGTTGATCTTTAAGACCAGGGAGATACATAATTAACCTTAGTCATCCTCTTATCCAAATCTGCTCATTTTGCAGATGAGGAAAGGAAGGGTGCCCACAGGCACTCAGAGAAAGGCAGGAGAGAACTTACTAGAAGGAGTCAGGGTTGAAGAGGGAATGCCAAGGGCAGCTGTGTTGACCATAGCTCCCTGCCCCTGGTTTTGACTTTTCAGTGCACTAGCTTGAAATCCCAGGCAATTTCTTAGCAGCCTCCCCTTCCTTAGCCCCCAGTTACCTGATCTTGGAGTTAGCACCCGGGGGGTCTTGCAAAGCCACGGATGAGCTTGATGACCGTAGTGTGGAGATTTACTGACACCACAGTGGGCAGGCGGTCTGTCCCATGGCTCGGTCTTTCTAGCCCTTCCCTCCACAGACCTCCTGCCTCTTAACTTCTTCAGCCCCTCCCCTACACACTCACTTTCCGGCTTGGTCCCACCCTCAGTCTCTGAAATCAGTCTCCATACAAGACAAGAGCCATTGAAGTACACAAGGACATTTGGTTACCACCTCTTATTTGTAAGTCAATAAAAGCAAATATTATTTCATTTGATCCACTCCTCAGCCAGTATGCAAGATAGTTATTATTACCCACCCTTTAAGACAAGGAAACCCAGGGTCAGAGAGGTTAACCAAGCTGTCCTGGTCACATAAAGGGCAAATGTGGCAGATCTGGGAATTAAAACTCAGTCTCTGAGCTCTAAAGCCGGCCCTCCCTCCTAAGGCAGCTGATCCCAGCCCTGGGGTTCCATGTCAAGTCCTTCTTCCTGAATGCTCTGACATTGCTTGCCACTTCTGATGCCACCGCCTTCACCTTGTGCAGGGCCTGGGTCTCCTTCTCAGGGAAATTCCATGTCCCCTGGGATTGGCCCTATTCCCTAGGTCCTGGCATTCCAGGTTGAATAAAAGACATCCCTGTGGTCACTGGCCCACCTGGACTTTCACTCTGCCAGATTCTGTATGATTGTGACCCTCCTGCTTTTCCAAAGGGTCCATCCCCTTACTTTGTCACCTGGGTCCTACACTGGGTCTGTCACCAATCAATTTATGTATTTCATGTGCTTACAGAAAGGAATTCCTCAAAAGGCCAGCTCATCCAGGCTACTTTGCTAGCCTGCTATTGGACTTGTTCAGATCCTCACCCCCAGCCCAGCCATGCCCAGACTAAGATACCACAACCACCCTGGAGACACCCCAGATAGGACCTCAGTAGTAGAGCAATTAGCAGAACAGACTGGAGTCAGGCCAACTAGCCGGGAGCTCTTAGACAAGCTCCTTACCTATGCCTCAGGTGCCCTACCTGTAAAAGGGAAATAAGAGTACCCACTTCAGAGGGATAGTATGAGAATTAAATAAGTTACTATGTGTAAGCAGTTAGAACAGAGCTTGGCACGTGGTTAGGACAGCATCCACGTCATTAAACAAAAGTACATGTCTAGACGCTCCAGTTTTAAAATCACAGACCAGGAACCCAGCCCCAGGCTTGGAGAAGCTGAGGGTTAGAAGGAGCCACCTCTCTGACGGTTCAAGAGCCTGTACAACCACAGCGCTGGAGGGCAAGCCTCAGCTCCTAGAACACCTCTAAGGTGGGAAGCTCACTTCCTTCCAGCAGACTACCACAATGGTAAGCAATTTTAAATTTGTTTTTTTGTTTTGTTTTCACCCTGAGCTCAAATTAGCACCCCTGGAGTTCCCATCAACTGGCCTGCTCTTCTCCACATGACAGTCCAGCCCCACGGTCCCTCTTCACCCCAGCCCTGGGCACCCTCAGCTGTGCACCGTGATTTACTAGTGGTTACCATTTTGGCAGGTAATGCAAACCAGCCTAGCACATTCCTGCCTGCTCCCCGCACCTTTCTTCTCTGAAGCTCCAAGCCTGGCATACCAGCACGCACACACTGTGTTGACAGCTCCGAGGGCAGCTCAGCCAGGCAGGGCATGGTCCCGAGCCAAGTGGATGGTGCCCAGAGACAAAGGAGAGAGTGTGGGCACTGAGAAAAGCCTCCAAGCTCACGTCCAAAGACAGGGAAGGGAGAGGTTTTTCCAGAATCTGCCTTACCATGGCAGAATAGCCAGATGGCAGGCATCTGTGCGGCACCGAGAAGTCTCTTGCCCTTCTTGTGGTCTTATGCTTTGGGGATAAGCATTGCCCTCTCCCCCCATTCCTTTTCTCAGTGTAAGAAGGAACGGGAGGGATAATACATGAAGCCTGGGGTACTTTGGTGCAAATGAAACATGTATTTGAATAGTGACAGGACAGGGTACCTGGGGAAAGAGATGATTCTGGAAATAGAGGAAAAGGTACACCTTCCCTCTACTTTTCAACTTGCCTGGGATGCTTGAAAAGATGAAGATAATATTACTTTTAGGGACTACCATGTGCTTTTAGGGACTATAATAGACCTAAATCAACGACTGTCAACCCATGCACCACAGCACACTGGTGTACCACAAGAATTTTTTTTTTTTAATTTTTTTCTTTATTCATTTTAGAGAGGAGACAAAGAGTGTGAGAGAGAGAGAGAGAAAGAAAGAGAGAAAGGGGGGAGGAGCTGGAAGCATCAACTCCCATATGTGCCTTGACGAGACCAGTGCAGGGTTTTGAACTGGCAACCTCAGTGTTCCCAGGTCGACGCTTTATCCACTGCGCCACCACAGGTCAGGCCCACAAGAATTTTTAAAACATGCAACACCTGACTGTTTAGTCAGGGGCACTGATCTCTCTTCCCTTAGATTGTCAAATTTAAAAACAAAAAAGAAAAGAAAAGACAACAACCAACATAACAGTAGCTGTCTGGTGTGAATGAATCAAAAATATACCTATATTTTTATTTTTGTCAGATCCTCATAAAAATAAATATATTTTTTGATGTGCCACAGAATTTTAATAATTAGTTTTTCTGTGCCATGAGATGAAAAGGATTGAAAGTCACTGACCTGAATGAATACATGTAATCTCTATAACGCTATGAGGTAGATACATTTGTAGACAAGAAAATCAAGACTCAGAGAAGTCAGGAAGCATGCCTAAAGTCATGCAGCTGATAAGAGGCGGAGCCAGAACTCAAACTCAGGTCTGGCTTAGTGCAAAGTTGTTTGCATTCTGCACTGTGTGACCAGACCACACTGTGCCGCGGTTCATGGCAGCCTTTTCATCAGGCTGTCAAAGCTCCTCTCTCTCTCTCTCTCTCTCTCTCTCTCTCTCTCTCTCTCTCTCATACGCATGTGCACACACAAACACACCCACATGCACACCCATAGGCTCCCAGAGCCTACCCGGGACCCAGGACCCCGAGCGGCCTTTAGCCCCCCTCGAAGAGCAGGCTTCCTGCTCCTGCTCTAGTTCCTGACTCAGCCCCTAGCTTGTGGCCTCTCTGAGTTTCAGCTTCCTCGTCTGTAAAATGAGGATAACAGCACCTAGCTCCTAGTGTGGGGTTGGGGGAGGGGGAACCAGTTACTCTCGGTCACACAGTGAGAACAGAGGGAGATGTGTCCCATGCAAGCGCTGCGAAGAGCCCAGCTAGGCCACGAGATGCCAGGCTGGTGTCACCTCACAGCTTTTCCAAACCATGCATCCCAGTGCGGTGTCATGTGCTTCTCTCTGGGGCAGAGGTGCTTTCTGAGCACGTGGGAAACATGTACAGGCCCCGGAGGCCAAAGGGCCGTTAAGGGGCACAGGGACCTCCTCCCAGGATGTTTAGAAAGGGTGAGCTAAAGGTTCTAAGTGCCCAGTGTCCAGTAGGCAGAGAGCAAGAGCAGCAGGACCCAGCAGGACCTAGCCACCATGTGCCCTGAGGGGTCCTTGCCACAAGAGGGCTGATGGCCCTGGAGTGAACTGGACACCCCCAGTGAAACCGGCAAGGGTAGCTAGCTGCTCTGCCTTCTCCTGTCAATCACTGAGAGGCAGGATACGGATGGGGCAAAGGGAAGAGATTTGTTTTGCAGGGAAAGTAAGCAAGGCCCTGGGAGCTCCTCCCACTACTCCTCAAGGGAACCAGTGTGTGTAGTGCCCGGTCTGCACCATCCTCAGGGTCCGCCTGAGTCTCTGCTCACTCGGACATTGCTGTTTCTCCACTCAGAAAATAAGAAACACAACTTTTCAACTGGGTCCTTCTCTTAACCCTTAGACTGGTGTGGGGGCGGGCGTGGGGGGCCTGATTGAGATCCTACGAGTGTTGGATTTTTCTTTCTTTTTAGATATTTTGGGACCTACTGACTTATTACCAGACATTGGTACCCCTGGTCTCCATCCCACTGTGGAAGGAAACTGACAGCAACTCATATGCTCAAATCAGCCCAGCAAGCGTTCCCCGGCGCCTACCATGGACTATGCAGCCCTTACCTTCTAGTAGCTGCAGTCCAGTTACGGAGACAGAGTAAACCAACAACTCCAATATAATGGAGATGTGATCATTGCTAGATGAAAGATTCAAAAATGCCTCAGAAGCCCAGGAAAGAGACATGAGGCAAGAAGACTAAGAGGTATGTGTTCGCTTTCTAGAAAGTGAGCTGGTGATGTTCATCAAAAGCCTTAAAAATGTTCATACTCTTTGACCTAGAAATTCCACATCTAAGGATTTATTTTGACCTAGAAATTCCACATCAAAGGCCTGCTTGAAGATTTAGGTGCAAAGGCACATTTATGTTGTTTATAATAGAAAAACATGGAAACAAAGCACCTATATAATAATCCCACTAGATGTAAGAGGCTAGAAAGGGGAAAGAATTTCAAGCAGAGAGAAGGTAATACGGTAGTCTTCTTATTCGCAGTGTCACTTTCTGCCATTTTAGTTACCCAAAGTCTAACTATGCTCTGAAATATTAAGCAGAAATTCCAGAAATAAGCCATTTAAGTTTTAAATTGTGCACTGTTCTCAGTAGCGTGATGAAATCTGACGCCATCCCACTCCGTCCCACCTGAGACGTGACTCATCCTTGTCCAGTGTCTCCGTGCTGTGAACTCTCCCAGCCTGTTAGCCACTCAGTAGCCATCTCACCGGTCAGATCTGCTGTCACAATATCACAGTGCTTGTGTTCAGGTCACCCTTATTTTACTTAACAATGGCCCCAAAGTTCAAGAGTAGTGATGTTGGTGATTCAGATATGCCAGAGAGAAGCCATAAAGTGCTTCCTTTTAGTTAAAAAGTGAAAGTTCTCGACTTAATAAGGGATGAAAAGAAATCACTTGCAGAAGTTGCTAAGATCTCCCGTAAGAACAAATCTTCTAACTGTGAAATTATGAAAAAGAAGAAAGAAATTCATGCTAGTTATGCAGTCGTACTTCAAACTGCTAACGTACAGCCACGGTGCGTGATAAGTGTTTAGTTTCCATGGAAAAGGCATTAAATTTATGAGTGGAAGGCAGGAACAGAAAACGTGTCCTGATTGATGGCAACGTGAGGGCGGGAAGCTGAGGCTCACACAAGCAGCCTGCCCAGGTTTGCACAGGCCCTAACAGGCAGAGCCAGGCAGTCCGCAGCAAAGAACTTAGTGGCCAGGCTTAAGAAGAGAGAGGAAGCTGTGACCGGTTAGGAGCCATGGCAGTAACATTGGTGGGACAGGATGGAAACTCGAGAGAGAAAGGGACAGGGAGACAATGAATGATGCATAATTTGTAGGACTGTGATAGGAGAGGGTGATAAGAGGTGGGGAGGGGGAGGCAAGGGGAGGAAACCGTCAGGAGTAACTCCTAGGCGTCTGGTCTGCACTGCTCTGATTTGGGGGAAACCAGAAAAGATTTCAATACATGTACATACACATTATACACACAGGCATATATACTATATGTGCATATTAGTCAGAGAGAGACCATGGAAAGAAATGCCACAAATGACAACAGTGACTCTCTTTCAGTAGCAGACTGAAGGTTTCTTTTGATTTCTTCTACATACATGTGCACATTTTTAAAATATTTTACAATAGTTATACATTATTTTATAATTAAAGTAAAATTGGTTATACTTCCAAATTACACACCAGTATACATACAATGCTATCCTTGAATATATCATATACTTATGTACATAGACTCTCAGGCATTATTGGTACACACCTTATCAGTGTGGAAGGTATGACCATCAGGGTGTCAAGATCAGGTAGGGAATGACAATCTTCTACAAGCCTCCCAGGCCCAAGGCTCACCCTGGAGTCTTCTAAGGTAGCCAACAGCCTGAGGCCAAGCAAACTCCACTCTGAGCCTGAGGAAATAGATGTCTCAACAGAAATTCCAGATCTCTCTGAAAGATCTTGGGTTTCTGCAGAGAAGTGTGTAACAGGTCTAGAAGGACCTAGCAGGACCTAGAACCAACCTTACAGAGGCTAAAGGAGGACTGAATCCTCCAATGGCCCCCTCAGTGGGTGGCAGAGGGTCTCCCCTCAGCCTCTCAATATCCTGCCAAACCCCTACTAGGCCTCCTCTCCAGGTAGAGCTCCAGGCCTGGCAGGGCCCAGATACCTTACAGGTAGCTTCCCTGTCATCTATGTGGAGGCCAGAGGGCAAGCCCCAGAGAAGATGGCTTGAGAACAGGGTATGGGTTCAGAGGACAAAGCCTATAATTGAGATCCTAAAAAGCGGAAGACCCCTGGCTGAGCAGTCTGGAATGTGGGTGGGCTCAGGCTCAGGTGTGAGCTGGGAGGTGCCTACAATGTCCCAGGAGAGCAAAGTGAGCTCCCTGAGAGACTGGCTGATGGGAAGGAAGGTGCTAAGGAGATAGTGGTTTGGGGTGACCCCAGGAAGAAAGTATCTGCCTGGCAGGGGCCTCTCCAGGGCACCAGCAGCCTCTACGGCGTTTAGAGGGACTCCTTCTGGCTTCTGCCAGAAGTCAGGTACAGATCCAGGGTCTGCAACAGGTTAAAACAGTTGTCTCGACGGTGGACTTTCAGTTACCTGAAGCCACAGAGTAATGAGTGGGCACCACTGTGCCTGGCACACAGATTCACATGGCAAAGGACCATCTCTCCTGGGGCCTGTCAGTAGGTGACAGTGCTCTTAAGACCAAAGGACACACACACACACACACACAACACACACACCTATGTATTTATAGTTAAAGACAAAAATCTAACCATAACCACTCAAATACACATATACCTGCACAGCCTATTTACTCGCAAACATTCACACTTAATTAATAATCATAACTTGGGACAGTTTTCAACTTACAAAGTGCTTTTTACTTGAACCTTATCTCATTTAATTATCAAAAATGACATCATCGGGTAGATATGCTAATTGTTATTATCTAGTTTCTATGGACAATAAAACCGAGCTCAGTGTGAGTAAAGCTTCCAAAGTCATGCAGTTAGAAAATGACCATGTGAGTTTAAATCTTATTCCAAACTGGGTGCTTTTCTACTCTGCCACACATGTTCCCATGACATAGAATCACTCAAAGCTCAAAAAATTAAAATAAAATAAACATTTATATCTCCTAATCAGCAAACTTTCTCAGCAGCTCAAAAGAATGCTTGGTATCAACCCATGAGGTGAGAGTAGCTGAAGATGGGGAAGCTGACGGTCCAATGGAGAAGCGTCCCTCCACCATCAAGCAGGCGCACACACCACTCAACTCATCCTTCTTAATTCCCAGCCTTTATTTGGGATGTTCTTTCCACCCAGGCCACCATCCCCAGACTCTCTCCATTTGAAATAAAAACCCAGCTCAAGTCCCATCTCTTCTGAGGAGCTCCCCCTTGCAACTCCTCACCACCACCTACACACCTTTCTCCTTTCTCTCACATCCCATCACAGTCAGGTCCTCCAAACTGAGCATGCGTGGTTCTCTGTGTTTGAAGTATGAGCTCAAGGGCTCTGCAATCAGCCAGACATGGGTTTGAGTCCCATTTCCTCTTCCCTAGCTGTGTGGCTCTGGATAAGTTGCTTAACATCTCTGAGCCTTGTTCTCTTTGCCATAAAAGGGGGATAACCACAGTACATACTTCACAGTTATGAGAGCTAAGGGTAAAACATATGCCTGACCAAAGAGAAAAATCAATGTTCCCTGTGAAAATTGTTCTTCCCAGCAAATAGTAGGTAGTTCATAGAATAGTGGACATACGATCATCCCTCAGTATTCATGGGAGATTGGTCCCAGTATACAAATACAAAATACAGATACAAAAATCTGAGGATGCTCTAATTCCTTATATATATTTGCATAGAACAATGCATATGATCGGCCCTACAAATCCAGATTCTTATCTGTGGATCAGAATCAGTGGTTCGCTGTTTCTACAGCTGCAAAGTCTATGGATATGGAGGGCTGATTGAATTCTTATTAAAACCCCCTACCGGGTCTAGCACAGTCCTGGGCACAACCAAGTCATTCATTGGTTGGGTAAAGATGAGTCCCAGCTCAGTCACAAGCTTCTTGCAGGACTCAAGGTGAACTGCTTCACATTTCAAGGCCTCAGTTCTCTGATCTGGTGGGGCTCGGCAGACTCTTCTGACCCAAAGTGCAGAGTGACTAACAAACTCAAGAGTAGTAGCAACGGGGAGTGGCTAACTGCACCAGGAGTTATTCAACCCGGGTTCAAACCCTGGCTCCACCGGAAGCAAGTCACACATCCTCTCTAGCATCTGTTTCCTGTGAGAGAGGCAACACCAACGTCACAGTACTGTTATAATAATTAAGTGCAAAATCCCTGGCATGCAATGGACGTGCAATAAATGCCACTGGTGGTGGAAGTTGTCAGTGTGATTATTATTGTTACTATTAACCCCAAGAGTAAAAGACAAATAAGGTACAGAGCATTCAAGCCACAACTGCTATGACAGAAATGGCTTAAAATAACTGTTTATGGTAGAATGGGTAGTAAAAATTTGAGAACTAATTAAATGAACCTAGAATTTCCTTTATCTCTAGTACTCCGTGTCAATGGGTTGAGCTATATGCTGTTCCCATGCCCCAAGGTACAGAAAGAAGCTAAACAAACAGTTTGTCCTTTGCAGTTTATTGACTCAAGGACCCGCAGTGCTATCTGGGCTGTACCCCTAGTTGTCAGTCAGAGTCCCCAGGCAGGCAAGCACACACCCAGAGAGGCAGCTATGACACCTGGTCCCTACTGAGCTGAGATCACAGCCTCTGTGCCCCTGAGAAGAAATGCCGGGCAGGAGTCCAGTGGCCTTCTGGAGTTCCTGGGCTAAGGATGGCAGCAAGAGTGTCCCAGGCTTGTCCGAGTGCGTCCCCCAGCCTGGAGGCCCCGTGACTTTCCAGGGAGAGCCTCAGTGGAAGAGGAGGGAGAGAAAAGCAACCTGGGGACAAGGAAGGGGTTATGACATGAAACCCCTTTCCCAGCGCTGAGCACTCTCAAAGCCCGCTCTGTCCCCACCCCACCGAGCCCTCCCCTGAGGCCACACTGCAGCCAAGTTGAGCCTGGCCATGTGCCAACCCTCAAGTGTCGACTTTAGGTTAGGGAGCTCAGCAGCTCCAAGGTGCTGACCTTCCTGCTGGGGCCAGAACAAACACCTGTCACAAGTGAGAGTGCTAATGACAGGCCCGAGTGAGTGGCATTAAGGTTAACACCTGCATTAGTGACATGCCTTTTGAAGGTCAATGGTACCCATTTAAGCAACTTGAGGGGAGGGCTTGCCTCCCTTCAGTCCAAGCAGGTGGTTCTATTACTTGTGCTAAAACTCTCCCTAGTCATCCATGTAATTGAAGTAACTGGGAGGACTTTCTCGTCTTCCCTGTGGAGGAAGAGGAAGAGGGGAGAGCGAAAGACACATTTGTTTTAAGAAGGTTCTGCTAACTTGCTCCTGGGAAGGTGGGCCCCCTCTGTGCTTGGGGAGGGGTGACTTGTTGATGCCAATATTGTAGCTCCTGGAAACGTTCTCCTGCTTCCTGCGACCATGAAGCCCAGAATCAGTATGTGAGGTCAAATCACATCCTCTCTGTTAGGCCCCAGGACCAGCTTGCCCTGCCCCCTCCCTCAGGCATGCCTTCTCCCCTTGGACTCTCCCTGCTCAGTTTCTGGGCCTTTTGATCCTCACTGTACGATTAAAACTGTAGGAGGCAAGGGCATTCTCTCCTGCCACCCACAGAGAGCCCACACGTCTGCATTGTGGGACCTTGAGATAGCTTTTCACTTGGTAAGAACAGGAGAGATTTGAACCAAAGACATCTGCAAGCAGAAACAATCACCCAAAGACCAATCAAGGATGTCTATGTGGGAGGGAGTGCTGGGTGGCAGGGAAGTCTGTGAATGCCAGGTCCCACGCAGGTTCCTCAGACGCAACAGGCATAACCGCTTTCCTTCCAGTACCTTAACGGTCGAGAAAAATGCATGAAGGGTCTGTTTTGTGCCAGACACTGAGCTAGAGATCAGAGGGGAAAAGACACAGCCCCACTTAAAGGAACTATAATATAGTTGAGTAGATAAGGATACTTGCTACAAAGGGGAAAGTGATCAACGCTGAAACAAAGATGCAGGTAAAGAGTAATGTGAGCAAAAGGAAGGGAAGAGAAGGAGGGAGGGCTTCTTGGAGGAGGTGGCATTTGAATCTTAAAGGATAAGAAGATATAGATGCGAAACAATGAGGACAGCACATTTTCCATAGAAAAAAAAGAGCAAATGCAAGACTCTGAAAAGTGAGGTATGACAGAGTGCTCCTGATGACAGCATGCATCGTGGCCCTGGATGGGCCAGTATTGACCTAAAAGTTGGGAGGCATGTATACAAAGATAGCTGCTCCCTTTCAATAAAGTGGAACAGGTATTCCAGGGGGTGGGGGGAAACCTGACACTAATTCTTCTGGGGTCTGTAAATGTGTTACATGGTGGGTAGTGTTATTATTCTCAAAAGGTGTCAGGAATAAACCACAGGCCTCCCCCACAGATGCCACTGCCAGATGGGAAGACTGGCAGAATTTTGACCTCACTTGCACTCTGTGTCCCAGGATTCTCACAAAGCCTGTCCCACAGAGCCCAGATGCCAAGTGCTTCCATCAGCAAAACAGAGGTGGGAGACACAATGATAGAGCCACACCCAAACCTTAAATAACACCTTTTGTCTCCCACCAGGGAAGTTTTATTACTCACCCCACATACTACATTTCCCATCTTCTCACAGGCCTCCAATTCTCCTCATGAGGCCAATGTCCAACTAGGGGAAAGTGAGCCCCCAGTCACACAACTTAGCTCAAAGCAGAAACCGAGGCTATGACAACAGCAATAGGCAGTATCTGTTGCACCCTAGCCATGTGCCAGACACATGTGAAGGCTATTAGCTCGCATCAGCCTCACCTAGTTATCTTCTCCATGCTACAGGTGAGAAAACTCAGAGAAATTGAGGGACTTGCCCAAAGTGACACAGCCAGTGAAGTGGTGGGGACAACTTCCAACGAGTTTGTTTTGATCCAAGACCCCAAGGTCAGTCTTTCCCTGCCATGGCCAGGTGCAAATGGGCTTCAAGGCCAGGATCAGGACTGCGGCTGGGTGGGAAGAAGATGACCCCCAGGGAAGGCTGCAGGAGTGGGTGCAGAGCCCAGTGTACCTCATAGATCATTTTTCTTCTTTGCAGGAGAGAGACACTCCCAAGCACAGGCAGGCTGAACCGCCCTGGGGCTCAACCCTATATTGGTCTGAAGACAGATTCGGTGTGGGGAGGGCAGTGAGAGGAGAAGGAAAATCAAAGCAATAAAACTTCCCCTGCCACCTAAAGCAGGTAACCAGGGAGGAAACAGGGCCGGCAGCAGCGTATCCCTTGATCCATATTTCACAGCAGAGATGATAACAATTGGACATGTCACCCCCGAAAACCAGAAACTCAAAGCAATTTTAGATGAACTTTCAGAATGATGAAACAAATGGCCATGTTCATGTTATACACCAAATAAATCACATCAAAATGATAGTTGTAATTCCCAAAAGTACACAGAGAATTGATTTTACTATGACACTTATCATGATGAACGGGTACACCCTGGACAGGCCCATCTTAAGTGGCTGCTGCTTAACCCCTGCCTCCCAGTTCCAGCTCATTTCTTCAGAGGGTCCCCGGCTGCACTCTGAGCCCTGGCACGCAAAGCCTGCCTCCGGGAGCCAGACTAAGGCCTGGCCCTGCCCCATGGGTCCTGCTTAGCTGGGTCACCAGCAGCTTCCAATTCCCTGGGTGAGCCCAAGGGCACTGGAGGTCTGAAATTGACCAAGCTACTCTCTGAAATGGAAAAGGGCCTGCTCGCTCTGTCTGAGACCTGATGTTTTCACTGGTTACCTACTTCACCTTCAGTTACCTATGCTGGGTGTCATCACTTGGGTCTCTTTTCAGATGAATTCATTGAGACTCAGAGAGGTCATCTTATCCAGAAATTTGAATCAAGGTCTTAGAGACTCCAAATTGGATTCTATTCCCAATACATTCTGCTGGCAATTGTACTGCTAAGATCCTTCCCCCAACAGTGGGCCAGAACTTTATTCATCCACTTACTCGTTTATTCAGGGGTCAGCAAGTATTTGCTGAGCATCTATTAGGTGCCAGGCACTGGGTAAAGACTACAATAGAAAATAAGACACAATTTCTTCCTTACAGAGCTTACCATCAAGCTCAGGGCTTGACACAAGTGAATGAAAAATCGCAATAGTGATTCAGTGCTTCAGGGGACATGCTTGGTGCTGCCCCACATTAAGAGGGAACTGCCTGGGTCAGGAAGGGCAGAGGAGGCTGCCCTGAGGAAGAGACAACTAAACTGAGAGCTCAGGGGTAAGACGATGTCACCAGGACAAAGAACAACTGCACAGTGGGGATGAAGGCCTAGAGGCAGCAGATGGAGTTAGAGAGGAAGAGGAGAGCAGGGAAGCCACTGTCAGAGGGAGCCAGAGGAGGGAGGGCTGAACCTACCTGTTAAGGAGCTCTATTCCATCAAGAAGCCACTGCAAGGTGTAAGCCAAAGGGACGTGATCAGATTTGTGTTTGTGTTTGAAAAGCTCGCTCCAGTGCTGATGGAGGGACCACACCAAGATTAGTCAGGCTGAACAGAGGCTGAGCTTGTTTTCAAATTGTGAGCCAACAAGGCGTAAGACCTCGTATCCTTACCAGGATATTTGTGTTCTACCAACTGGAGGTCAGAATTATATTGCTTGCCATCAAAGGCAGCTGTAAGGCTCACAGAACAAAGAGTAGATAGAACGTGTTCCATAAAATAAGCTATAAACATCAACTCAGGACAAAATCAAAGGGAGTTGCTGAAAATAAAAATAGATGACGTTTAGGAGTTAATGTCATAAACAAAATCTTTAGCTCTATAGTACAGGGTGTTTTTACATTTTTAACTTCAGAGCTAAGATAACTTGAGCTGTTTTGTTGAAGTTTTTTTCTGGTTGGTTTAGTTTTGTTTTGTTTTGTTTTGTCTTTTGTTTCCTTAATGCAGCTAATACAGTCCTAATTCTGCCTCTTACTTGGGCAAAAGCCTTGACTTCTTTGAACTTCACTCTTTTCTCTGGCTCTAAATTATTATGATCTTATGACATGCAGCGATCCTATAAGCAACATGCATGTTTACATCAGACAGTAAATTTAGTCTCTGGGGATTTACAGTCAGTCCTACGCCAAAGAACAAGGAACAGGAAAGGCCTTTGGAGCCCTCCAAGTCCCCCACGCACAATCTCACTGGGCTCAAGTACTGACTTGGGCAGAAGACATACTTTTGAAGCCACAACCATGACAATATGCCCACATTTTCAAGAAGATGAGGTATAATGGTACAAACTTGTCATCCCAAAATTGTATAAAGCCAAAAGTGCAGGATTCAAGTAATTACCTCCCTATGAGTTTCTTTTCTCTTGAATTGTCCATTAGTGATTAGGCAAACACTTAATTAACCTAGAAAGGAGAGAAATTTTAGTAATGTGGTTCTTGTGCCCAAACAAATTTAGAGAAGGACAATTAACAGTGACCATAGATAGTATCATTAGCAAAAACCTTGATAATAGCTCCTGCCAGATGCCTTTTAATAGTAATTTTCAAACTTAAGAAGAAGACATTTAGAGGAAGAAATATCTCACCAATCCCCATGAGGTTGATTTAAGTTATTTTAATACATAAAAACACTTACCTAGGTATAAATCCTTATGCTTTTAGCTCTTATGCAAATATAAAATAAAAAAACAAATTTATGGAAGAAATGCAATTGTAACTACTAAACAAATACAATTCAAATTAACAACATTAATTTTCTATGATGAACAATGATGCTTTGTGGAAGCTAAGTCTCCAATGTTGGCTTCATCAGCAAAAACATATCATTGTTTCAGCTTTCAGTGCATTTG
Source organism: Rhynchonycteris naso (assembly GCA_037038555.1). Taxonomy (NCBI): domain Eukaryota; kingdom Metazoa; phylum Chordata; class Mammalia; order Chiroptera; family Emballonuridae; genus Rhynchonycteris; species Rhynchonycteris naso. The sequence continues at coordinate 26,948,544 of CM072998.1, forward strand.
TCAGCTCAATTCTTTGTACTTTAACATGACAGACCATCATTTCATCCAGAGGTCAGCAAACATTTTCTGTAAAATGCCAGATTGTAAATATTTTAGGCTCCGTGGACCTATGGGTTCTGTCACATGCTACTCTATTGGGGTACCATGAAATCACCCATACACAAGGGTAATGGATGGGCCTGGCTGTGTTCCAATAAAACTTTATTTACGAAAATAGGTGCCAGGCAGGATTTGGCCCTAGGGCCATAGTTTGATGACTCCTGATTTCATCCATCATCTTAATTATGTCATCATTTGGCCTTTTGCCTTTGAACAACAAAGTTTATTCTTGACTACTGATTTATTATTTTTATGGACCAGTGAATTCAATAATTCACTCCAAAATTCAACCTTGAAACAAATTAACAAAATTTTTCTTGCCTATTTACTATCACTACTAAAGAATTGATATATTTTTTAAAAAGGTAGAATCTGAGTGCTATATCCTCTCCAGTAAGGATGGGCACCTCTGGGTTCTGAGTGCCCGGGACCATGCGGCAGCTCGGTTCTCTTCCTTCTTTCTATTTAAACTACCAATTGGACATCAGTGACATCATTTTACCTTCATCAGACATGAGCATATTATTTAAGATTTTCAGCTTCTGCTATTTTCTCTTTATTTTAGCACTTATTCAAACAAACAAACAAAATATAATTATTGAGCATTTCCCAATGTCAGGGACTGTTTGGAGTACCTGAGATCTTAAGTGAAAAAATAAACCAAGAATCTTGCCTTCACAGATCTTACGTTCAGGTGGGGGCATGGGCAGTCAAGACAGACAATGAAAATAAAACAGCCCGTGAATACATACAGTGGGGGGAGGGGGTTATTTTTTGTTTTGTTTTTTGTTTGTTTGTTTTGTTTTTTTGACAGAGATAGAGAGTCAAAGAGAGGGACAGACAGACAGGAAGGGAGAGAGATAAGAAGCATCAATTCGCCTGACCAGGCAGTGGCACAGTGGATAGAGCGTCAGACTGGAATGAGGAGGACCCAGGTTCGAGACCCCAAGGTTGCCAGCTTGAGCACAGGCTCATCTGGTTTGAGCAAGGCTCACCAGCTTAGACCCAAGGCCGCTGGCTCCAGCAAGGGGCTACTCAGTCTGCTGAAGGCCCATGGTCAAGGCACATATGAGAAAGCAATCAATGAGCAACTAAGGTGTCGCAAAGAAAAGCTGATTGATGCTTCTCATCTCTCTCTGTATCTGTCTGTCTGTCCCTATCTATCTGACTCTCTCTCTGTCCCAATAATAATAATAATAATAATAATAAAAGAAGCATCAATTCTATGTTGCAGCTCCTTAGTTGTACAGTGATTGCTCTCATATGTGCCTTGACGGGGGGCTGGGTGGGGGTTGCAATATAGCAAGTGACCCCTTGCTCAAGCCAGCAACCTTGGGCTCAAGCCAGTGACCTTGGGTCCCAAGCCAGCGACCTTTGGGCTCAAGTCAGCGACCATGGAGTTTTGTCCATAGTACCATACTCAAGCCAGCGACCCTGAGCTAAAGCTGGTGAACCCGTGATCAAGCCGGATGAGCCCACACTCAAGCCAGCAACCTCAGAGTTTTGAACCTGGGTCCTCTGCATCCCAGTCCAACACTCTATCCACTGTGCCATTGCCTGGTCAAGCTAGTGTGTGGTTTTAAAGAAATCAAGTGAAGGTCTACATTAAATAACTTGAGAAGTCAGCTTCTTCATCTCAGAAAATAATCTCCAATGGTGAAATAGCATTCCAAAAAGAAGTGTTATGGTTTTCCCTGTGCAGGAGCTCAAGGACCATAGACAGGAAATTTATTTTGTTTATTTTGTTTTGCCATTTGGACAGGTCAGCTTACCAGGAATCTGGCTTGCTCACCAACCCATCAGGAACCTCATGCTTTAACATCTGGGGCTTCTCAGGTGCCAATGTGGTCGAAGCACAAATGTCCCAGAACTGAAACGGGCAGTACTGCTTAGCTCATGCTGATGCCCTGGAACACATGGCACTGCGGTGCAGGCAGCCTCATCTTCGTCACAGCCCTACGGAAGACAGAAGCAGGCCTTTGAAGGCCTTGATGGGGTCCTGGCTCTGCCTGGTGACTGTGGATGAGTCAGCCACCTTGATTTGAGTCTCAGTTTACTCATATGGAATTATGAAATTACAAAAATGCTTTTCTTGTCTCTCTCATAGAATTTTTTTTTTCTGAAGTGAGAAGCAGGGAGGCAGAGACAGACTCCCACATGTGCCCAACCAGGATCCACCTGGCATGCCCACCAGGGGGCGATGTTCTGCCCATCTGGGGTGTTGCTTTGTTGCAACCAGAGCCATTCTAGTGTCTGAGGCGGAGGCCATGGAGCCATCCTCAGCACCGGGACCAACTTTGCTCCAATGGAGCCTTGGCTGTGGGAGGGGAAGAGAGAGATTGAGAGAAGGGACAGGGAGAAGGGTGGAGAAGTAGATGATCACTTCTCCTGTGTGTGCCCTGACCGGGAATCGAACCTGGGCTTCCACATGCCAGGCCGATGCTCTACCACTGAGCCAACCGGCCAAGGCCTCTCTCATAGAATTTTTAAGAAAACCAAAGAAGATAAATTATGAAACAGTTTTGAAAATTAAACTGCTGAGAGCTGTGTTTTCCCTAGAAAAAATATGGGGGTCCCCAGAGAAAGCAGATTTGTATTGATATGCAACATAGGCCTGGGCCCCTCCAGCCCAGTGGACCCCTGTCATTCACACTGGGTTCTCACCTTTGGTCAGCCCTGTATGCAAGCGATCAATAAATGTAACTTATAAATGTTTGAGTCCTTTTCTATTATTACTACTATTAGTATGATATCATTGTGTTGGAAGAACCGAAGTCCCGATTTTTAGGTTGCTCACATAGTTGAATCGTCCTCACAAAGGAGAGACCCTTATCTCTAGTCACATTCATCTTCGCTTCATGAACAGAATTAGTTACCAAGCCTAAGGACTTTTTCTCTTCTATTTTCTCTGGTATGCCTTTTATAGACTAACAATATCTATTATTCTAATTATCTTTTGCTTTCATCAGTTTCAAAAAACTACTCCCCAAACCCTGCGTCTATTGTATTTCCCTCAGGGCTCCGGAGGGGAATAAAGCAAATCAAAACCAAACTCCAGGGTCGTCCTGCGTCCTGTACCTCTGCAAAGCTGAATGCGAATGAATGTTCACGTTTACAGACTATGAATGGGCGGGAAGACTTCTTTTCTAAAAGCTTGCAAACCAAACTCGAGGCACACACCCTCATCCTCTTCCATCCCTGCTGTGTGAAAGCAGCGAATCAGAACAAAGTAGCACTTCTTACGCCCTTATTCTGTGGGTCTCACTGTACTGCACACAACAGTCTCAGCCAGGATGGTTTACAGAACTTCCACGGAAGGATCATCACTCTACTCTCGACGCCCACAGAAACACAAACATGCCTGCTTCTCTCTCTGTTTCTCTCCCTCTCCAACTGTCTCGCTCTGTCCCGTATCTTCTGACCACAGACGATTGTTCTCATTCAGAGGTTGCCCAAATCATATCTTCTAGCACCTGGGGCACTAGCCTGAGGTTTACAAAACTTAATAATAGTGTGGTTCCCAAGAGGACTAAAAGATCACCTCCACCCTCCCTGCCTCTCCCAGTCACCAGGCACCCCACTCTTAGGAGGCAAACCCAAGCCAGATGGCCCCAAGAAAACAACTCCCCTAAGATGACAATGTTTTCCATTTGCAGTCCAATTTTATTCCCCCTTTAATATGTGTGTTGTGTGCTTTTCCCTTTGTCAAAAGAGCACAAGCCTTTCATTTTGCCTTTTATTTGTCTTGCTGCCGGTACAGTGAAAATGTATTGGCTTTTCAGTTAGTGATTACACATCATCACATACCCAATTTATAACACCATGCCCCAAAGAACAGATGTAATAAAGCAAGGGCAGGAAGTAGCAACCTTATAAAACTGAGCTGCTGACTCAAAGGTCTTTGCATGTGTGCAAGAAAGAAAACAGTGCCGACACAAGGCCTGGGAACTTGTATTTTGCAAATGATTGCAGATGTTATGGACACAGCTCCAGTGGGTGAGCAGGAAAAGGGGTGAAACAAGAGGGAGATCCCGTTTCCTGGCCCAGAGTGCTAGGTGTGCACAGAGGTGAGAGCTTCTCCATGCTGCATGTTAAAGGATAGCCCTGGAGGAGATAAAGCAGGAAAGGCATTCAGCACAAGTCCTGGCACATAGTAAAGACCCAAAACACAGTTACTATCTGATTATTATCATCAGAGGTTAAAATAACAAAGGAGGGATAGTTTTAAGTCCTGGTCCTGCCATCAGTCACCTGTGAATAACACTTTACCCCTCCAAGCCAGTTTCCTTGCTTTGTTTGGGGGTTGGTTAGTTTTCTCCTTAGCAACATGGAGCTCATAAAACCTGCCTCGCTGGACTGTTGTGAAAGTTAAATATAATGTGAGCCGTACAGTCCCTAGCACCTTTCACCTGTGTGCACACCTAGTACGCGAGAGGCATTCGGGTCAAGGCAGCAAATGTCATTATCTACACAACGGTGGTCTCCATCTAGGCGGTTTCTGGGGTAAGTCCCCACTAGCTCTTACTGCCTCTGTTGTCCTTACCCTGTCCCATGTTCCACTTAAACCCAAACCAGGCGCTTCCGGGACAAAAACCTCCAAAGTGCCCTCCCTGGCCAGGGTTGCTAGAGACAAGCTTCCTCTCTAAAATCTCAAAGCTCTTTTGAAGCTTGTTACCACTTACTTCTCCCACATTTTTCACAAACCAGATCCTAGCTTGGCTCCGTAGTCATGGAGCTGGGGTCTCATCCTCTTTCACAACCAGGAGAAATTCTTTGAGGACCAAGAATGGATGTTTGAGGAAAACCCCAGAACTGACTCATATCACACTTTGAGAATCTGAGTAAACAGCTTATTCACTTATATTTTAATTTTAAATGTTTTTTTCTGACTATAAAAATAATCCTAGAAAATAAAAATACAGAAAGGCAAATGTATGTAATATATATATATATATATATATATATATATATATATATATATATATATATATATATATGACTATTGTTAACTGTTTACACATGTTTAATTTAACATTGTTGAGTTCAACCTGTGTAAAACGTTTTACATCTGTTTTCCAGTTCGTGTTACATGTTATTATACAATTAATTCCCATATCATTAAAAACCTCTCTAATGACATCATCTTTAATGACTCCATAAATGCTCCATCATTTGAAGACCACTAATTTATTTAACCATTCTCCTACTCTTGGCCCTTGAGGTCGTAACCACTTTTTAACCCAAGGACCCCGAAGCAGCATGAAGTACACTATTCTAGACCAGAGTGAGGCATCGGCAGCCCACAGGTGCCCCGTCCCGTCCCCAGCTTCACATTCAGGCCAGGTTGTAATTACAGGATGAAGATCAGAAAGCTGCCTCCATGCTGCCTCTTTGCACACATGTCCAGAATTAACGTTTTAATGGCTAAGGGGCAGCATGCTGTGACTCTCACAGACATCATTTTAGCCAATAAGATAGGTGATCTAAATTGCAGAGGAATCATTTTTTACAAGAATTCTACAAAGTTTATTGAATGAAATGCAACCCATAAACCTTTCCTTTTCTTTTTTTCTTACCTTTGATCTATACTGTCTTGGTCCAAATTCTTTTGATGAAAAGGATCAGTAGCCTGCTCACATGAGCTCGAATAAAACATATTATTGCTAGGATACACAGTGGTCCCAAAGGAAGCCAGGAAACATCAAATTGAGCCTCAAGAAGGGCAGAAAACAGGGATCTGCTCTCTCGCTGTCTTTGCTCACAATGATTTCTCTGCTCTTTCCTGGGTCCCCAGTCCCTCCTACTTCCCTCCTGCCTTGCTTCTCTGAGTCTCGGTCCCTTATTCATTCAGCAAGTACATAGTCTGCAAATGGCTTTCCTTGTCCCAATTTTACATGGCCTTCCAGCACACGTGCCAACACCAGCCAGAAACATCCCCTGGTTCCTGGTTTGGATTTCCCAAAGAGGGACTTTTATTAGTTTAGGAGAATATTTTGCCCCAGTTCACATAAGCTGTTGATTGTTCTCTGGCAGCCCATAGTCAATCCACTCCTGGCTACCATGTCAACACCTGGTCCAATTGACTGTGACGAGAGAAGTCAGCTCTCTCGTCAGTGGGGGAGAGAAACGGAGTTTGGGCCAAAAGGAGCCCCTTTGCCTAATTCCAAGACAAAGGGTTATAAACTGAGTCAGAGATTTTATTTCCAAAGAGGTCCTAGAAATACAGTCCTCAGGAAACTGTCAACTAATGCTATCTCTTCCCACAATCAGGTGAGCAAACAACATTGTTCCCTGAAACCATAAGCCCTGTGTTCTCTTTACTAAGTCCCTGATTCAAATCAAGAGCCTTGAGCCTTCAGTGGGTTCTTCAAATCAGTCAAGCCCTGGTATCCCTGCAAGCTAGGGATGCTCCATGAGCATCATGGGATTGGAGTGATGGTATCTTGACAAGCATGCTGCTAGCTTGAGCTTCCATTCTATTCATAATAATATATCATTAAGAGAGTGAAAAGACAAGTCACAAAGTAGAATATATGTGCAAGAAAGACATCCAACAAGACATTGCAATTAAAGTAGACCAAGAGTTCTTATAAATTTTTTAAAAATGACCAAAAGACTTTAACACTTCACAAAAGAAGATATTTGAATGGCTCATAAATATATAGAAATGCACTTAGCCTCAATAGCCATTGGGAAAAAGCAAATTTTTAAAATTATCACTTTACATCATCAGAATGGCAAAATGAAAAAGACTGCCAATACCAAACTTGGGGGGGGAAGTAGAGAGGAAGAGAAACTTTCACACACTGCGATGTGGGAGTGGATATTGAAACACCCGTTCTGTAATCTTATTTGACAATTTCTATTAAAGCTGAACCATGTACATATGCGATTTCATTCTTAGATATAGGCCAAAAAGAAATGCAGGCAACATGACATTATGTGGATATGCCAAAAACTAGAAAGAAGCCAAATCTCCATCAACGTGGAATGGATACGTTGGGCTATAAAACACCGCGGTATATTATACAGCAATGCACACAAGTAAACTACTGCTACCTGCAACAGCATGGGCGAATCTCATAAGCTAAGCAAGCCAAGCACAAAAGAAGTATGATTTCATATACATAAATAGTTCAAAAACAGGCAAATCTAATCTATGGTGTTAGGAGTAGGATTGTGGTCATTTGAGGGAAGGAAGCAGAGAGTGGCAGGGAGAGGACAGGGAAGGGATACCAGGATTATGGTAATGTGCTAGTTTTAGTGATGGTCTGAGAGGTAGTTACATGAGTGGGTTCACTTGGGGATTATTCACCAAGCTGTACAGTTTTCTGAATGTATACTATACATTAATTTTTAAATACTCAACTTTTATAAAAGTAATTGCCATACAATGTGACACATGTAACTAACCCCAAACATTGTTATATCTTATGTACATATATGACTCCTGCAGACCAGAGAAGTTAAGCGATTTTCCCAAAGTTACATATGTAGTTTGAAGAAGGTCAATCAACCTAGGTTTTAAGACTCTCAAGCCCGGTACCCTTTCTGCTACATCCTGCTGCTTCCATCTATACATCAAAGCCTCACCCATACCCCCCACTCCTGGCAAGACAGATCAAATATGCTTCCACTTCACAGAAAGAAGAAACAATTGATATCCAAGACGTTTTTTGAGCCATGAACTAACCTTGATGTAATGACAGCTCTGTAGTGGGCATTAGCCAAACTCAACACTCAATTCTTTTGCCTTGCATATATAAATCATTCCTGCAGAAACACCTCATCAAGAAGGCACCAAACCAAGGTAGCCCCCCTTCCACCAGCCTTCCTAGACAGCTGCTGTGCTGCTGACCTCATGTCTGATATTGCAGCTTTGGCAAGGACGCTGTCTTGCTCTTCCTAGGCCCATTGTTGCTTTCAGGGTATATTTGATTCTACTTAAAATAAAAATAAAGGGGAATAAAAGAGAGAAAATGTAAAATTGAACTAAACTAAGGAAAGACGGAGAGTCAATTCACTGGGTTGCACCTGGATTTTATGCACCTCTTGAGATTGTGGGTGTCTTCTGGGAAGGAAGAATAGAGAGCTTTGTCCCAGGAAAAGTTTAACATCACAGAATTCATCACAGTTCAAAGAGACTTTAAAATTGAACTTCTAAGAGCAGAGAATAATAAAGACAACAGTTGGAAAGCATTTTACAGGTGTCAAAGCCTTTTCACATTTCTCAGCCGAGCCTCCCAGCAATCATTTCAGGTAAGGTGGTGTTATTTTACCCCTTTTAGAGACAAGGGAATCAAAACTTGGGCTACTTGTGGTGGCCTCATGTTATTGATATCAGGTTGGTTGAGTCCAAATTCCAAGCTCTTCCCACCTGTCACACTATAGACCACACTCAGCTCCAAGGGAACAACTGAAATTTGTCATCACTACTTCTTCAAGAAGCCTTGGAGTCAGAAAACAATAGGGTTTCAAGAAACCCAACTAATGAACATATTAGCCCAAGAGTCTGGCTGGTTCCATGCTAAATGTCTGTGGATTTTGACAGTGATGCCTGTGTGCCCATAACATGCTGCATTTGCGTAGAGGATCCCACAGTCAGCTAGCTAAGTCTGCAAGGCTTACCCACTGCAGAAGCCTTGGCCAGTTTGGGTGCAGCCCAGATCTGCATTAAGAGCATTACAAAGTTAATGGAGAACAAGTGATGTCAGCATAGGTGATGCAGCCTCACATCCTTTGTTATTTCTCACCATAGATGAAATGCTGCCTTCATGGTGCCAACATCTGCATTTATCAAAGGACCCACTGTGCTCCTGAGCTGACTCCTGCAAAGCCACAGAGCAAATCAATCGGAAAGCATGTCCCAGAGGATGGGCAGAGGCACACACAACCAGCAGGCCCAGGAGACAGGCCTGCCCAAGGAAGGATGGGGAAGTCCCATGAATCACCTGTGTCTCCCTGGAGTACCACAGAGCCCTGCCACATGCTTCCCAAGGCAAAGCCCAGTAAGAAGAGCCCTGTTCTAGAAAATTCTCTGCCCACATTTCCCCTTAAGCCAAAGCAACACCACCAGGAGCCTATAAAGAGACCCCTCGCCTCCTGGTCCCACCACCCTCTTGGGGCAGAAGTCTGCCATACAAAGAGAGGGGCCTACATGGTATTTTTAATAAACAGTGTTATGGACCAATTTAAAAACCAGTTGCTTTTTAACAGTGAGCTTTCTTGTTCTGAGTCTAGCCCCTCAACCACAACAAGGGTGAGAGCGCTGTTCACACAAATGAAGAAGGAGAACTCAGAAAGAACACACTCCCTTGTGTTAGAAATCTAGCTGCTATAAAGAACTTCCTGTTTTCAGAATTACCTTTCTTTGCACACGTGTCCTGACTGCCTCGTAACACATTCCCTTTGCTGGGTAAATTGGAGACAGGCAATGGCTTAAATATTGCCGCACTGCCATCACTTCTGTAAAAATTATGCCCACTGAGACACCTCAGTGGGCACAGCCCGCTGGATGGAGGGGGTGCAGGCCCGGAGCCAAATTTCAAGTAGCCGCTCATTGCCTTTTCCTCCCCAAGTTTCCTGAAGTTCTGCTGATTGCACTCCTGAGGCCCCAGCTCTTCCTGAATGTGGCATGAGCCCACCCAGCAGCTCTGGGCACACACGGCCTTGGCAGAAGCAGCCCAGCTGCGCCAGTCGGTCTGCTCCCATGGCCAGGAGGACTGGGCCAGCCTGGCTTTCAAAAGAGCCAACCCACCGAGCTTGGATTCTGACACTGTGAAAGCCCCTCCCTGCAGCAACATGACTGGGGGCTGGTGCTCCCCAGACTGCTGCTGCCTCTGCCCTCAAAAGGAAGAAAAATATGGACCCGGGAAAGTAGTCGCCGTGAGCTACAGCCCAGCACAGTGCAGCAGACACCCAGACATGCATCAAGAGCACGTATTGATGTTTATTGACTGCCTACAGACAGAGGCTGTGTCAGGGGCTCCGGGGGCTACCGAGGAGCAGCCTCGAAGGAAGGCCCAGAAACACCACATTACCTGTGCAGAACACTCTGCATGCCTAAGCCCTGTGCCAGCGGGTTGGCCTAAATAGAACAATCATGCCAGATACAGCACAAGCGCAACAGCTGAGATAAACATGCACCGTAATCAAGCAAGGGTCCATTAACCCAATGGTTCTCTACGTGGGCAGTAGTACCCCCTCATGGGCCATTTGAAATTCAGGATATGGGTTTTGAGTTGTCACAGTATCTAGAAGATTCTACTGGCCTTCAGAGGGTAAGCACTAAAGATGCTAAGCCTCTAGCAATGCAGGAGATAACCCTACACTGAGAATTGCCCTGCCCAGAAGGCCAATAGTGCCCTTGCTGGAAAAACTCAGTACCTACCATCCTTAATTCTCAGCCTGATTTTGTTTTTTCTCCCTTGAATTAATTTCACAATCTCCTGAAATGTCCTACAGTTTGGGGAACTCATTAGCTTACATGGGCAGGCTGTTCCTTTGGACATGGACTAGTCAGCAGAGGAAGCTGTGTGATATAGTCTCAAAAGCATGGGCTCCCATGAGCCTTGCAAGGTTATAACCCACCTGTGTGACCATGATCAGCTCTTCATCTGTGAATGTAAATAATAATTTGCTCCTCCCTCTTACAATTGTTAAAAGGATTCAGTGAGCTAATGTATTTACAGGGCTGTGTTCAATAAATACAACATTTTCACTATTGAAAACTGTTATCCCAGGAACCCAGATTTAAATTTTTTTAGTAGCAGACACAATGGGAGAAAGTGAAATGAAGATTGACTGGGATGCAGAAAATCAAGCTTCGGATTCCAGATCTACTTTTTTACCAAGGAGGCCTTGGGCCAATCAATCAACCTCTCAGAGCCTCATCCTTTCACACTTGAAAACATTAATAATAACAATAAATCCTTCACAGAATGATTGTGAGGATTACTAAAATTAGAAAGTGAGAGTGATTTGACGGCTGTAAAGAGTGGAACAAATATAAAGCATCCGTCATACGTTTCATCTATAGAGAACCATCCAAAGCTAGAATATCACACCCACATGTCGGTGTTTCCTCCTTCACTTAGGATGACATCATTTCCTCTGTGATTAGAAATAATCAGTGCAATAACATATAGAAAGATATTCACCCTTGCTAATAATAAAAGATGCATATTAAAATATCAAGAGACCATTTTTCACATAACACACTGGCAAAGATTCAAAAGGCAGACGATGTTCAGTGTTGGTGAGGGAAACAGGCTTCTTATATATAAACACTGTGGGTGGGAATATTAATTGTTACAATATTTCTAGAAGACAATATGGCAAGACATAACAAAAATTATATATATATATGTATGTATGGAAATAATTACTACTTACAAAAAACTGTACAAATATGTTTATTGAAGCATTCCTTACAATGAGTAAAAATTGTATGTTCTTCAACTGATGATTTGTTAAGCAAATAATGTCACCTCCATATATTAGAATATAAGCAGTCACTAAAACATAAAATTTTAAAATTAAATAAATAAATTTAAAAAGAATAAAATGGAGCTGTATGCAGTCTTGTGGAAAGATGCTTGTATTAAATTATTGAGTGATGAATAGAAAATTATTAAAAAGTACTATGGTACAATTTTGTTGCAAAAAAAGGACAAATATTTTATAGGTAGATTTCAAAAGTCTGAACAAAAATACACTCAACACAGCAGTTAACTACGGAGAACAAACTAGGGGTAGGGAGAATTATACCTAGAGGTACATTCGACTGGAATGCCAATGGTCAAGTGTTAAAATTCAGCCAAAGAGGAGGTCAAAGCATATGCATAATTTATATTAAAATTTTATTATTGGAATTTTGCATTAAAACTATATTGAAATTTGGGGGTCTGACATAGAGTATAACACAGTTTTTCTGTACCGTGAGCTTAAAAGGATGTTCCGTAGCTTCTCCCCTACCCATCTGTGTCACCGAAGTGATGGTTATTTTCAACCAAGGTAGGTGCGAAGCAACATCTTTTGAGGGGAGTATCATTTTTCTCTAATGGTGTCTTTTTCTCCATTCTTTTCCTGTTCTCTATTATGTTGGAATCCAGATCATTCATCATAGATGTTCTACGTGATTTTGGAGTGTTTCCTCCTTTTGAAATGTTCAGGATATAAAGTTGACATTCTGTCTTTATTCATCTAACAAGATGTGAAGGGGTTCTCAGATGAGGCTTTTTCTTGAAAGATTCATGGCCTAAGTAGAATGAAACATTTAAACATTAAAAAACAGTTCTGAAAGGTTGTTTTGCTTAATGTCACGAACGTTATTACAACAAATAACTCTATAAAATAAGATTTAATGACATAATCTAATTGTTTTAGTCCACTAAGACTGTTATAACAAGTCACCATGAATTTAAACAACAAACACTTACTTCTCTTTGTTCTGGAGGTTGGAAGTTCAATATCAAGGTGCCGGCAGATTCACTGTCTGGTGAGGATCCTCTTCCTGGTTTGTCGACAGTATCTTCTCGCTGTATCCTCAGAGAACAGAACGAGAGATCTAAGAGTCCAGTCTCTAGCAAGGACACTAATCCCACCATCAGACCCCACATGACATCATCTTCCCTATTTGTCCCCCAGAACCCTGACCTCTAAACACCATCAGAGGTTTAGGGTTTCAACATGAATTTGGGGGAAAATACCAACCTTTAGTCCATAACAGTAATCTACTTTTTTGTCTTGCTATTTTTTTAGGCTTTCATAATATTTTTGCTTCCCAAAAAGGATGTAAAGATGTAATATTTTCCCCACAATTGTCTGCCTAGCATATTCTCTCCCACCACTCATAGTGCGTGTCAGCTATCCTCATTTGTTCAGCTATTTGAAGGTCCATAATCTTTGTGTATAAAATTAACAGCATTCACACTCATGCTTATGGCAGCACTTTGCTCTTGCAATAATAAATGCACATTTTTACCTCAACAGATTGATAAAATTTCAACACATAAAGCACCGATGAGATTACTACTCCAATATTTCAAAATGAATGTTTAGCTATTCATGAATCTGCATGTCCTACTTTGTTCATATCGCCCCTGTTATTATGACTGGATATGCAGCAATCACACCATCACTGATCACACACAAGTTCAGGGATGCCAGAAGTGACATTGAAGTTGGCATTGACTACCTGGCTTTCCAAAGGCCAAGCCCAAAGCTGAAGCCAAATGTCAGATTTTGGCAGAATAGCAAGGCCAAAGTTGACCTTTTGTGCGTTTCTAACTTATTCTTGTCACATTGTTTGACTTTTTTAATATAATAAACATGTATTTCTTTTACAATGGAACAGATATTTTTATTAAAATCTTACACAAAAAATACTAGCTTCTCATGCCCCCCCCCATGAAAAAACATATGGGTAAGAATATTGGATTGGACCTATAAATAGTTACCAACCTCTTTGAGTAGTAGTGTAGTGGATTACAGAATCTTAGAGCTTTCAGTACCCCCAGAGATCAAGGTGGCCCACCGTGCCACCCACTCAGAATGTCCCTGTGGACTTGGCTCTTTCCCCAGTATCAGTCATCCCTCACTTCACACTAAGTTTCCACATGCTACAGGCAGCTGGCTCAATCATAGGTCTGACTACACCTAGTCCCTGTGCAAAACTGTCTAGGATTTCAGCCCTGTCTAGGTTGCTCAGTGGATAGAGCATCATCTTGGTGTACCAAGGTTGCAGGTTTGATCCTCAGTCAGGGTATATATGAGAAGCAATCAATGAGTGCATAACTCAATGGAGCAATGAGTTGATGCTTCTCTTTATCTCTCCCCCTTCTCCTCTCTCTCTCCCTTCCTCACTCTCCCAAATCAATGGAAATTAAAATAAAAAAACTTTCTAGAACTTCTTTCACTGGAATTTGAGAGTCTAACTTCTTAAGGGTGACTGACATTCAGCATCTTTCATAAGGTGGTCCCACCCCAGCTTTCCAGTCTCATCTCAGTCTCCCGTCCCCTTGCAAATCATGCTTCCTGGTACCCCAGACTCTGCTTCTCCTGTTCCCTTCACCTCAAGTACTCTTCCTAGTGAACTTGTACTCATCCTTTAAGATTCAGCATCTATATCAGTACCCCCTGCATGAACTCCTCATCTACCATGTCCCAGCAGAATTCATCAATCCTTGCCACCAGTGTAGATAGAACACCCCCTCATGAGTATGCAAATTCCAGAAGACGAGCCACATCATTATTTTCTTTTTTTTTTTTCATTATTATCTTTAATCCCCAGCCCTGTGCACAGATGTAGCCAATACCTCTTTCCAAAAAATAGAAGGATTTTTCCCAATAATGAAAGAATAAATGAATGAGTATATATAACTAGTCCCAAATTGTTGTGTGAATTTTGCACCCACCCTTGGTATTAAAGAAAATGTGCTGGGTAGATTGCAAAGCCAGAGTTGGAAATCACTGAACCATCAGCTTTCAAACCTCATTTTCCAGAGACCCCAGGTTCACAATGGAAATGGAAAGCTCTTGTGGGTGCCCAGAAAGCTGCACCGTCCCTACCCATCCACTTGGTATAGAGCAGGTCCTCTCTGCTCCTTACACCCAGGTTTCTAGTATTGATGTGGGGGGGAGGGCCCGGTTACAGCTGCCAGAAAGAGGCTAAAAACCACTGTCTTAGATTAAGAGGCCACCATTTGATTAGCAGGCCCAATCTGAGAAGTCCACCTATAAAGTGAGAATGACATTGAAATAAAAGGTGTTGGCTTGAGAGTAGACTTGAAGCTTCCTCTGAAACCACCTGTGTGTCCTTGGGCAGATACCCAGCCTCCTCACCTATAAAGCTAAGCTCCCGATGTCTGCCTGTGGGTTGGGAAAAGCTGAGGTACAACAAATAAGGAGTTTGCCGTGTGCAATGATCTTAAATTTACAGGGCGATGGGTTTTGATTATATATACCCTATACAGTCTCCACTCAAATCAAGATCTAGAATCATTCATTCCCAGTTCCCTCCAAGGCCCCTTCATGCCCTTTCCCACATACGCCCCCTTCAATGTTAAGTGCTATTCTGACTCCTTTGCCCTTCGATCAGTTGTGCTCACTTTTCAACTCCATGTCAGTTGAATTCTAATATATTTTTTTGCCTCTTTTCATTCCACATAATATCTGGAGTTTCATCGAAGCTGCTGTGTAGTTTTCTTTCGTTGTTGAAACAGCCAAATAAAATATCCGAGAAGGAAAGAATTTAGAAAGCATAAAACAAAAATATTAGCTGAGTATTAGGTAGTCTGTGTAGACTGTAAGCTCCTTGAGAGTAAAAACAACATCTTACTCATTTTTTTATTTATTTTCCTTAAATTACGCATAGCTTGTAATAAGCGCTTGATAAATTTTCATTGAATTGAAAATTATTATTATCACACAGACCATCTGGCCTTTTATAGCCCATCTTTTCTCTATCCTCAGCCTGCTCGCCAACCCCCACCCTCACCCCCTGCCACCTCCCCAACATAAGTCAGCCCCACTGGACTCTGTTCTTTGTCTTCCCTCTGTGGTCTGTGCACACAGTTTCTCTGTGTGTTCAGCTCTGTTGCTTCCCTCTCCAGACACCAGAATGAGTCACTGGGAGGAGAGATGGAAGCTGGGGGGGACTGGGACTGAGAAGCCCAGAGGCCTAGACAGAAAACTGTCAGGAAAGGATCCCTGGCCAGCCCAGAAAGAGAGCTGGAAGCAGCATGCTTAGACTCGGTGGTCAGACAGGAGACAGGCTGGTCCAGCGGGACCCAGACGGGGCTCCAGCCCTGGGAGATGGAGCTCCCTGGTCTTCATCCGAGGCCCACAGCCTTCCCTCCTCGGTGTGCACCGTGGCCAAGTTTAGAGCTCACCCCAGCTGTCAGGGCACACTGTCACTCCAGCTGTTTCTGAGCAATGGATTCCTGTTGCCAAGATATGGATTTGGTTTTAATAACAGTTAGTGCAAACACTGTAAATTTACTGCTGCGAGAGAGAGTTTTTGAAAACGTCCACTCTGGCTATAATTTTTCAGCTGCGCCAGCTGTTTGTGCTCAGCTCATACCTGACATGGTGCTTTGAAATAGCAATCACTGTATTTATAAGAAGGCAAGGACTCATAAATATGTCACAAGTGGAATATACAATGCCATATTTCACCATTTTCTATTTTAAAATTGTGAGTTATGGCTGCAGAAATGCACGCCCATTAAAGGTGATATGATGTATTTTCTGCCCTGTTCAGGAGTCCATCCATCACCCAGACAATAAAGAAAACCGCACTTACTTTTTTCCTGTCGTCTGTAATTTATGATCCCCAAAAAGCTGTAACCTTTTGGCAGGCTTTGCAGAAACCACTGCACTGTTAGCAACTAAATAACCTTTTATAAGGTTTTAAATGTGTTGCTACAGTCTCAATGCACTTGCTGTATTGATCCAGAAGATCTTGGGGGGGGGGGAGGAAGGGGGAGGAATGGAAGAAGATGATCTATAACAAGATCGATAACGGCATATAGATTGTTGAAAGATGCTTCTAACGATTTTTGCCAGCCATCATCTTTCAGCATGCCACGCCCTATCTCTTAGGCTTTGGTCCTGGCTGGAATTGATTGACCTTGCTTTCCTGATGCCTCCTCCCTCCCTCCCTCCTGCTGAGCAGCCAGATGGGGAGAAGCAGAATGCATTGGCCACCACAGGCTATTTGCAGAAAAGCTCTGAGAATCACAGAGCTGGAAGGTGCGGTCAAGACGATCTCAGTGCACAGATGAGGAAACTGAGGCCCAACAAGCGCCTGTGTCTTGCCCAAGGTCAAGCGGCAATTTAGAAGTGGAGCTTAGCCTCGGATCCCTGGTTTTCCGTCCATCCTTTCCCAGCACTACCACTCACATTTGCCCTGGAGGAAGAGAGTGTACATGGAGCAGGGGAATGCATGCTGATGAGCCCTGCAGAACCTCCTGGCAGTGGGACAGAGTGCAAAGACGACAGCTTGGGAATCAGATAGGAAGCAGGCTGGATCTAGTCCCTGCCACCCCCGGGCAGTAACTAACCTGTCTGGATCTCGGCTACTCCACCTGTAAGACGGCAATCATAATCTACCTTGGAAGGTGGTAGAAAAGACTAGATGTGGTGTCTGGACAACAGAGCTCAGAGCCTGGCATGTGGCAGGTGAACAGTAACCATGTAAGCGGCTGCTCTCGTGCCCCATTCAGCCTCCTTCACTCGCCAGCATTTTCTGGGTTCTCCCCCCTTCCCCTTTATTCCCCTTTATTCTCCAGGGCAATGGTGATGGAAACAGTCAGGGAAGAGCCAGCTGTGGAAGAAAGTAGGGTCATCTTTCCAACCACAGGATCTCTGGTGTAGCAGAATTTCCTTGATTGTTCCAAATGAGAGCAACTGAGGTGAATACAATGATTTCTGGCTCCCTGAACATAAGCTGAGCCAAGCGCCCAGAGCTTAGAGACCAGGCCCGTGCCATTCCCTTTGGAGGTACCCACAAGAGGCCATGGGTAAAGCTGCTTTTAACACTACATTCTTGGTAGAAAAAAGATTTTGCAGGTTAAAAAAAATGTTTTTGTGAAGCCATGGACTACAGAGTAATGGATGTCTCCGAGGGCTCTTCTTCCAGGCAGCCCTGCAGTCTCAAGAATCGTGCTTGCAGCCCCAGAACCTGTTGCTTTGGGGCAGTCAACACACTATGCCCTGCAGGACAAATTCGGCCACAGCTCATGTTTGTGAACCAAGTTTCATTCTCACACAGCCACACCCTTTCAATCAGGTTGTGTCTGCGGCTGCTCCGAGCGGCCACTGTGGAGGTGACCCAGAGAGAGCGTGCCGCACGCCAGAGCCTGAAGTCCTCAACAACTAAGCCCTTTCCAAAGCCCCATCTCTAGTGTCCCTAGCAATGCCACATGCCAGGGGGGCAGCCCAGTAAAAGGCAATCAGTGATTATTATACATATGGCTTTTCCTAGTTTACAAGAGATTTCACCGTCTTGAGTAAAACCATCCAGCAATCTTTTGAGACAGATTGTGGTTATTCCTGCGTTATATAGAAAAGCAAAGTGAGACTTAGAGAAGTGAACAGTCAGAGGCAGAGCTGGGGACTGAGCCCTGGTGGGTGAGCTAAGAGGCCCAGCTTCCCCATGCCTTCACCCTGAAATAAGAAACCTCAGACCCCTCCCTGGCCCCTTCAGTGCTACAGCTCACCAGCTGGTCACCTGGAAGGTCACTTAGCCACACTAGACCTCAGTGTTCTCATTTCTAAAATGAGGAGGCACTAAAACACTCATTCAGAAAGATGCTAAGGGTCTCTCCACTCATACAGGCACCCTGTGAAAGATATTCTGGGGCAAAAACCCTGTTTCTCTCACCCAACCTGGCACCTGCTTCCTCACGGACAAAACATCAGAGCAGCCAGTGCAGTGGACCTGAAGGCAGGAAAAAAAGGGGGGAGGGCCCCACTTTGTGGACTGGACTTCCCTAAACCTGCTGAGCACCCCCGGACCCCACACCAATGTCAGAGCACACAGACAATAACACACGCAGGACTCCTCCCAAGCTCCTGGTCATTTGTCCCCTTCCCCCAGGGAAAGAGCAGTCTGCAAGGCCCAGAAAGACCAACCTCCTATTATTGGGGACTGCCCCTCCTCGCTGTGGGGGGGGGGGCAGGTCAGAGGCAGGTAGTAACAGGGGTAAGAGCGGTCATCGGTGCCACATACCTTCCATCTTTCTATGTCGAGGTCGCTGTCTCTCTCTCTTTCTCTGCACTCGCCCAGAGCACCCCCCAAATCATTATTAACATTATAAATAAAAACGTGAGGCAAGTTATTAAATGTAAAATATGCAGAGTTCCTCCCAGAACTCGCAGGGCAGTTCATAAACATGACGGCTTAATTTCACTGCTGATCCAGCCAGCTGATGAAGCATCTCCAGTTCATGGGCTAATTGAAGTTGTTAACGAAGTGGAGGAGAGAAAAGATTATGGGCAGCTTCTCTCCTGCCCAGGGATATCAGAAGAGCAGCCCTGGACTGAGACGGAGTCCACAGTTTCCACCATGTCACTGCCACTGCCCAAGCCAGGGGCCTAAGAGTTCTCCAAAAGGGAGCTCCTCACCATCTTCACACTTCTGCTCCTCACTGAGCTCCCAGAGCCCCCATCTGGAGCCAGCTTCTCCCCTAAAGAAAAGCATTTTCAAACAGTGACTAGGGTAGGTGCTAGAAAGGATTGATTTTAGGACTGAGGGAGATTCTGGCTCTCAGAGGCCCTCACCCTCAATACTCAGGCTGAGTGCAAACAACCCAAATGTCCATCACCAGATGAACAGATAAACGAACGGGACATAGCCATACAATGGAATATCATGCAGACATAAAAAGGAAGTAAGTACAGACGCAGGCTACAACATGGACAAGTCTTGAAAACATCACGCTAAGTGAAAGAAACCAGGCACAAAGGTCACATAGTGTGTGGTCCCATGTATACGACCTATCCAAAACAGGCAAACCCATAGAGACCGAAAATAGATTATTGGTTGCCAGGGGCTGGGGAAGGGAGAATGAGGACTGCCTGTTTAATGTGCAGGGACTTGGGGACATTAAAATGTTTTGGAGCTAGAGAGAAGTGGTAGTTGCACGGTAATGTGAATTACTAAATGTTACAGCATTGTTCACTTTTTAAAAAGTTTAATCTTGTGTGATATGAATTTTACCTCAATAAAAAAAATAGTGAAGAAAATAAAAACCAAGCTGAGTTTAGCTTGACCCTTCACATCCATGAAACTGGTTCCTGTTCACAGCCTTCTGATTTTTCAGTCTGGAAACCCCATCAAGACCTAGCCTCACAATCCTGGTGCCCTGTATGAAACGGGGTGACCAGTTCGCCTCTGGGTTCCCCTCTTAACCCATCCAAAAGTCAGTAACAAAGGCCGGCCTTTTGCCTCAGTTGGGGATCATGGGGCAGAAACAAGGGACCCTGTGGGACAGAGAGCTTAGTACAGCAGAAAGAACTAAGATTTTGAAGTCAAAGGAACTTTACTGCAGCCCTGGTTCTGCCATGGCTGAGTGGAGAGGCCTTCCATACGTCCCTGAAATTCTCCTTCCTTCAATTTCCTCATATATAGAACGGGGACAGCAATATTGGCCTTGCCATCTTCGTGGATTTGTTGTGAGCATCAAAGGAGATACTTTGCAGTGTCACTATTGGACACTCTTTAAAAACCACTGTACCAACCAACAAGTATTTATTAAATTCCCAGCAGTGTGCTAAGTAATGTGCAGGAAACAGGAAAGGGAAATTCAGAAGTGATGGAAAGATAGAAATCAGGTTGAAGAGACAATCTCTGTCCTCCATCTAGGAAGGTAAAACCAATGCAAATGAAAGCATTGGAAAGAACAGAACTTAGCGTACAGTCAGTACTGATGTACACTAGGCTGAGGAAACACGGAGGACTCTGAATGTAGAGGGCCCAGCGTCCTGGGTTCTAGGCTTGCTCTGCAGCCGGCTCGATGAGCCATCTGGGAGTCCCCTAAGTTTTTGGCTTTAGCTTCCTTGCTTTTAAGATGAGAGAATGATATTTTAAAAGTCCTTAAAGATCCTCTCTGGCTTTAAAAATCTGATACTAAGCAAAATTAAAAGACAGATCAGAAAATATATTTTTAATAAATATGTCAGAAGATGGATGTTCTTAATATGTAAAAAAGCTCTTTAAAATCGATAGGAAAAAGATGAATGCCCCAAAAGGGAAAAAATAGGTAAATAATATGGAATTTTACACAAAGATTTTCCCACTAATTATAATAAATAAAAATTGAAAACCGTCTAAATCCAAAACAATAAAAGTAGTTTTCATTTTAACCATGGACAGTCACATTACATAGTCATTAATAATCATAGTTTTCATAATATTTAATAGTAAAGTGTTTATAATAAAAGAGGAAAGAAAGAATAAAAGCTTTCAGGATTCCAGTTTTATGTTTTGTTTTTCTTTAAAAAAAAAAAAGACAGTTATGGGCAGATGATAAATAGGTTAAAATGATATACACCAAAAAGTTAACGGTAGTTATTTCTGAGTGTGGACTAATAATTTATTTCTCCTTTATACTTTTATATTTTTCTGAATTTCTATAATAAACACATTATTTTCTAATTTAGAAAAATGTTTAATCTATGATATAACAGAACAGCAAACTCAGGGTTTTACACTCAGCTCCATTAAAATTTCATTCTAACACGAAAGTGATAAAACCTTCACTAAGATATATCTTCAAAGGTTATTAAAAACGGCCTTTAGCCTGACCAGGCGGTGGCGCAGTGGATAGAGCATCGGACTGGGATGCAGAAGACCCAGGTTCAAGACCCCAAGGTCTCCAGCTTGAGCGCGGGCCCATCTGGCTTGAGCAAAAGCTCGTCAGCTTGGACCCAAGGTCGCTGGCTCCAGCAAGGGGTTGCTCGGTCTGCTGGGGGCCCGCAGTCAAGCTACATATGAGAAAGCAATCAATGAACAACTAAGGTGTCGCAACGGCAACGAAAAACTAATGATTGATGCTTCTCACCTCTCTCCCTTCCTGTCTGTCCCTAACTATCCCTCTCTCTGGCTCTCTCTCTCTGTCCCTGAAAAAAAACAAAAAAAAAAACGGCCTTTATTATTGTTGTTCCATTCTAACAACATCCATCTCAATTGTTGATTAACCCACCTATATTTTCAACTATTCATAAAATTTCTTGCTGACACAAATCTAGTCAAATGTGTTCATAGCTCCAGATGCCTCCATAGGTGCTCAATAAATGATTGTTAATAAAGGGTAAGAATTGAGAGACCATTGGTCTGGAAGAAATTGGGCAAATAGAGAGTGAGGTGAGCGATCCTTGAAGGATGGATAGCAGGCATCTTTACAAATTCGTTCATCTATTCAGTGAACCCACTAGGCCTCGAGCACTGTGCTGGACACCGAGGATACTAAGTTAAATAAGACACAGAGGCTCGCCGCTTAGGGACAGAGGCAGATGCGCAAAAATAAAATAAAAATGATGGAAATAAAATAATAAAACTAGCATAGGGAGCACAAAGGCAGACGCTGTTCATCCTGCTAGTGCTGGAGGGCAGGAAGAGAGGGAGAGAAGGGACAGGCCATGAAGACAGTGACAGAGGGAGATGGGGAGGGAGGGCAGAGATCAAAGCCAAGATGGGGATGCTGGAGAGAGAGGCGGGATGGGAGACAGTGCACTCAGACTACCAGAAAACTAGGCATCCTTCCTGTCACCTACCTCCACACAAAAGTCAGGTGGGGAGCTATGGCACTAGAAGCATACACACCTTCCAGGAGGCTCATCATGCACCTGGACCTGGATTGGTGTCCTGGAGACAAAGCCCAGAGGACTCTCTCTGTGACCAATTTCTTAGACTTCGATGCCCAACTCTGCAGAAGTCCTGTTTCCCTACATGCTGGGCTGGGGATATGCATTCAACTTTGTGGAGGAATCATTTTAACTTTGAGAGGAACAGTCTTGAAACTTCGGAGCCCATGCCCAGGCTGTCTGCATCACAGTGCCATCACCTCATAGTGATGAAGGATGAGCCTCTTTTCAGGTATGGTGGCTCCCTGGTTGGAAATGGGATTACCCTACCTGGGAAGCAGATGGAACTTCTCCCAAGGAACAGTGTCCTGAAAACTCACCATCTCCTACATACAAGGAAGGGTTTTTTTTCATCCAACAATTGCCAACATCTACCAGTGTCATAGTTGCCGGCTCTGATCTGGAACGCATTATTTGAACACAGGCAAATGTAAATTAATATAGTCTTCAAGTTGGATTTCTCAGCAAGGTAACGAAATGTTGACATCAGCCTGAAAGTCAAATTAGGCTCTGCATTATGTGGTGTGACCTGAGGTGTTGACACCCTGGCCGTCTGCTTTCCAAGCTTCGGGAAAGCACGTGATTGGGAACAGGGCTCATGACTTCAACTGCTTCCCAGAACACTGCTGGACAGCAAAGAATCCTTGGTGAGCAAATCCGTGATGTTGCTTCGGCCTCTTCCAGGAAATGTGTGTGAGGCATTCCGTCATTCTTCACACCATTGCCGAATATCTACTGTGTCTCTGACACCGTAGGAGGTACTAGAGAGGCAGCAGGTGACCTCAGAGGTAGAGAAGATACAGATCTAGCCTACAAAGTCTTCCCAAGACCACTGTGGTCTCTAGCTACCACCTGTAAGTTCTCCTCATTTTGCTGGCCAAGTTGCTATTACTATGGTCTTTTCCTCCTCACCTCCCAATCACCCCAGTCTACTGCAAACTGCCTCTGTGTCCACCTCTCCGTAGAACTGCTCTCCCTGAGACACCAGACATCTCCTTGCTGTCAAACCCAGTGATGGGACTTGTTCCTCTGGTTACCCAACCTCCTCCGAATGTTCCCACCATTGATGCATTACTCTTTTTTGAAATTCTTTCCTCTCGACTTGTGTGTCACTACTCTCTTAGGGTTTCCCATCAAACTTTCTGACATATAACTTTCCTTAAAGATTTCAAAGGCCTTTCCATCTCCTACAACTATAGATCTAAGATTCTTGGCTAAAAGACCCCTTATGACCCAGCTCTTGCCAGCCTCTCCAAACTCATCTCCCCACCACCTGCCGTCTCCCCATAGCTAGTACTACACCAACCCAAACAGTGTATGATACCCCTCTAAACAACGTGCCACCTCCTGCCGCCTCTGGCATGCATGTTCCTCCTCCGGAATAGCTTTCTCCACCCCACCTGACAATCCATGCAGAGAGCATAGACTGTTCTTCAGAACCTAGTCAATGCCACTTTCTTGGTGAGGTCTTCCTTATCAGCACCACCTGACTTACTCCAGAAAGTATCACCTCCTCGGGTGATACTCCCACACTCATTTCCACTATCACACTGGTCATGTTGTATGGTCATTGGTTCTGTGTCTGTCTTACCTCCCAGGTTCTTAACTTCCAGAGGGTAGAGAGCACATCTCACCCCTCTCTAGATCTACAGCTGCTTGCACAATGCCTGAAATTTATTTGAATTTTGAAAAAATATTTACTGAACACACTTAAGGAGCTTTTCATGTAAGGGGGAAGCAACACAGAATAATGTCCTCCTTCAAAGACGTCTCATCTTAATCTCCGGAACCTGTGGCTCTGTCATGTGGCACGGCAAAAAAGAAACTAGGGTTGCGAATATGGTTAAAGTTAAGGACTTGGCGATGGGGGATTACCCCGGGTTATGTAGGTGGGACAACATGTCATGTGAATCCTTGAAAGTGAGGAGGAACACAGATATAGCACTGGCGCAGGGTCAAAGAAATGGGCTGCTGCTGGTTTTGAAAAAGATAGGAAAAGGCCACAAACCAAGGACTGCGGTGTCCTCTACAAGCTGACAAGGGCAAGAGCACGGGTTCCCCCACCCCAGAGTCTCCAGGCGGAATACAGACCTGCCGAGACCTTGACTTTGCCCAGTAAGACCCGTGTCGGACTTCTGACCTCCAGAACTCTAAGATAGCGTAGCCATTTGCTACGGCAGCCATAGAAAAGTTCATACAAAAAACAACAAATAAAAGAGTTCATAAACAAATAGTGCAGCTAAACAAAGAAAGGGACCAACGCCATCAAAGCGATGAAAGTAGATGCCAGCGGGGTTCAGTGAAGGGAAAAAAAACATCTAGCTGAGAGATTGGGCTACACTTTCTGGAAGCGGTGACATTAGAGCTCCTTTTCAGAGGATTTAGACACGGGGAGTGGGGATTTGGTGCTGCCACCGGAGACAGAAGCAGGAAGAGAAAAGTACAGCGGCCAGAGGCCCTGAGGACAGACAGGGCTGTGGGCCGGCCAGGTTCTCCCTGGTTTCAAGGGAACAAAGTGAGGCCTTGGAACCCAGAGGAGAGCGTGTCTTGTGTCCCGGCTCCTCAGGCCCTGCCCCGCTGAGAGCACAACCCACTCCTTAGGAAGCCAGGCACATCCCCATCCCTGACTCTCATCCCACAAACCAGTCTCTTGTTTTCTTCCTGATTTAAATAGACGTGAACTGCCTGGGAACCTCCCTCTCCATCCAACACTGAGCTCCTGGGGAGCGGGAGGGCGGGGGGGGGGGGGGGGGGCTGGCATATATAGCCTGGCTGGTCAGACCAGACTCACCCACAGGAAATAGTTAGAGAACAAAAGAAGGCAAAGCACAATATAAGAGCTAATGGAAATATCATTGAGTGCCAAAGGTATACGTTAAGTAGTAAATGCAATGGGAGGCCCATGAAGAAAGACATCACTGTTGGCTGGGGTTTTTTCGGGGAAAGTTTTATGGATGAAGTGGGACCTGAGCAGGACTCTGAAGGAGGAGAAAGCTTCAGAAATGGGAGGGAGGCCACCAGACGGGGCGTTCACACAGACCAAGGCGCAGAGGGGAAAGTGACCCCGCACCAGTAACCCTCTGGGTGTGGGGTGGATGAAGTGTGGTTTCTTCGGCCAGGAGAAAGTCCTTCCAGCTGTGCCTTATCAATAGGCGGCTACTGCCACTTCCCCCGAGAAGGAATGGTGTGGGGTCCCTGGCTAAAACTCACTTAGATCTCTTGCTGTTGGCAGTTGCTAGATGTGATGGTAGCATCACTCTCCCTGGTGTGCCCCGTGTGAAACCAGGATGGTGGGAGAGCCAGCCCTGAGGAGCTTATCCACTTTAGCACATTCCTTTGTGCTAGTGTCGGGGGCACCACAGTCAGGAGAGAGGGCTGATCACCGGTGCCAGGGGGGCTCCTTCCCATTCTGCTTGGATGCTGACACAGGAAAGAAACCAAAACAGGTCCAGAGAAAACACAGGATTGCTCAGGAAGTGAATGAGTGAGTGAGCAAGAAGCTGAGCCTGGGTCCTGGGATATTTGAGCAGGAGCGGGAAGTAAGGGTTACTTATTTCTTTGACATGATGGTCACAGTTCTGTCCACAGAAGGAATTCAAAGTCATGTTGGTCTAGTTATACCAAAAGGATTCCAGTTTTCCTTTATTTCTATTTTCTATCTTGATGAAAATTGCATTCTGTTATGTTTCACACTGCCAAGAGATAAGTAGAACTATACTTATATTTCACAATTTACGTAGTGATTTCATAAGCATTTGAGAGTTGGAGCCTGTGCTCTGCTGCTGTCCCTGTTTTCCCATCAGGAAAGATGGCGGGGGTTGTGTTCATGCTCCTGCGGCCATGGCCTCCAATGTTACGTTATGTCCTGCTCACTCTTCCACCCACCTCCCAGGACACTAATGGGTGGTAAATCATAGATGCTAAGCACAATTTTTACATTGGCCCCTTGGGTTGGGCACCATTAAGAACTAAAACCAGCTGTGCTCAAGGACCCCCAGGCACAGAAGGATGGACACTCTCGTCTTGGCCATGCTAATACATCCTCTTTCGAACCTCCTTGAGAAGGCAAAACAATGAGCTCTGAGAAAAGGCCAGATTACTTGAGACAGGAAGAAGGACTTTTGAAGTGTCACGGGAAGTGAGGGTGGGTGGAAAAGACATGTAAGAGCTCAGGGCATGATGTTATGTTTTAAACCACATGCCTCTTTTCAGACTGGGTTATTAAATTAATTCAGAACTTATGCTCACACTTAAAAGATTTCTGTCATATTTTGTGAACACGATGATCTCAGAGTAATTTGCCCTGGAAATGTGTCGTATTAAATCAGGGGCACTAATAAACTTTATTACTTAAACTCCACATGGATCAGACATGGCAGATAAACCATCCTACTTCTGCACTCGCATTCATGCCATTGAAATATGGCTCCTCCTATGGGAAAACATAAATAAACTTAATAACATTCCCTCTATGCCATCATAAGCATACCCATCCAGGCTAGAGGACAGGTTCACCTGCCTGTCCAGCTCCCCCATGCAGAAGCTAGATGGGATGGAGACCAAACCAGTTGGCCCACGCAGTGATATTTACTTGGGATTTTAAAACTCTTAGGTTTCCATGGCTTTATGACCTTTCATTTGCACTGACATGGCCTTTAGCTGGACTGTGTGTAACTGCTAAGAATTGTTTTACAGGCATAAGTGTGGTATAAAAAAATAGTGGATGGTGAGTTATAATACCTGAGTTCTTTTGGTTCTGCTACCAACTGCCTCTGTGACCCAAGCACAAATCAGAAAGAACAGTATAATAGAAAGAGCATAGACTTGGGATCAGATTTATTTTCACTCAGCAGATGTTTTTTGAAAGCCTAACATGATACAGGCCCTACAAAAGGCATGAGAGATACAAGAATAAATAAGAATGCAATTAAAATCCCAACAGGATTATTTGGGAAACTAAATCAAATTATTATAATAATATGTGTACAATTTTATAGAAATAATTTGTGATTTTTTTCAATGCATATAAAAAATGTCTGAGAACAGTTAAGAAAATTCAGAAGAGAAGGGACTTACCAAACCAGATACTAACTACAAAGCCAACATATTTAAAACGGTGTGGCATTGACAAGATTATATACAAACTATCAGCCAACAAACCTGTGGCCATGGGAGTTGAGGTGAAAAGAAGAGAAAGGATTGAAAGTCTTTCTTAGAGCACATGGACTTCTAAGGAGTCCTCATCAACACCAGAAGCCAAGCACTCTGCTTCCTTACAATGCATGGAAGCTGGCAGTCTTTCCTCTGAGGAAAAAAAAATTAACCAAAG
This sequence comes from Rhynchonycteris naso, assembly GCA_037038555.1. NCBI lineage: Eukaryota > Metazoa > Chordata > Mammalia > Chiroptera > Emballonuridae > Rhynchonycteris > Rhynchonycteris naso. The sequence goes on from CM072998.1 coordinate 26,976,343, forward strand.
AGGTTCTGAATTCAGGGAATTGGAGCTAGACAAAGAGTGAAAATCTACTCTTTATATGGTAAAGCATAAGACTCTCAGCCTTCTCCTGCTCTGCTTCCGGAATTCAAGCAGCTTAGTACATCCTGACACTCATCAACAGAATTCCAGAGCGGGAGACTAAACAACACTTCTCTGGTGGGGAAGAAAAGACATATCCTCACACTAAAGCAATACAACAAAAAGAGCCACTGGCGACCCGATCTGTAACCCTGTCAGTGAAGCTCTACCCGCTACACTCAAACAGCCTCCACTTACGCATGGACAGAGAGCCAAGAATCATCAGACCCTTGAGGAAATCCTTCCCTTAGGAGAAAAAATCGAAAACAACATGAGAAAAAAAATTGTCAGCCAAACAGACAAGGCAATAATATCCTTGAGAAATAAGATGATTTTTCATCGATAAAGCAAAAGTAAAATGCTATAAAGGCTCAGCTTGAAACAAAGAAAGAGCTGTTGAAAATTAGAACTGATAATCAAAATAACATTATTCAAAAATTTTAATTAAAAGTTAAGGAAATCTCCATAAATTAGAATGAAATGGCAGTAAATTAAAAAATAGAAGTAGGAAAGATATGAAAATCTGGTGTGAACCCAAAGGGCCAAAATCCAAATAATAAAGAATTTTATAACGACAGAAGAGAAAAATTCATGGGAAAGTAAATTATTTTTTTTTTTTTTTTTATTATATATATATTTTATTATTATTAATTCTAATGGGGTGACATCCATAAATCAGGGTACATATGTACAATGAAAACATCTCCAGGTTATCTTATCATTCAATTGTGTTGCATACCCATCACCAAAAGTCAAATTGTCCTCTGTCACCTTCAATCTGGTTTTCCCTGCGTCCCTCCCCTCCTCCCTATCCCATCCTTCCCTCCCTCCCCCCATCCCATAACCACCACTCTCTTGTCCATGTCTCATACCCTCACTTTCATGTCCCACCTATGTATGTAATCGTGCTGTTCTCAGTTTTTCTTTTTTTCTGATTTACTTATTTCACTCCGTATAATGTTATCAAGGTACATCCATTTTGTTATAAATGATCCGATGTCATCATTTCTTATGGCTGAGTAGTATTCCATAGTATATATGTACCATAGCTTTTTAATCCACTCGTCTTCTGACGGACACTTGGGCTGGTTCCAGATCTTCGCTATTGTGAACAATGCTGCCACGAACATGGGGGCGCATTTCTTCTTTTCGAACAGTGCTATGGTGTTCTTAGGGTATATTCCTAAAAGTGGGATAGCTGGGTCAAAAGGCAGTTCGATTTTTAATTTTCTGAGGAATCTCCAAACTGTTTTCCACAGTGGCTGCACCAGTCTGCATTCCCACCAGCAGTGCAGAAGGGTTCCCTTTTCTCCACATCCTCGCCAGCACTTATTCTGTGTTGTTTTGCTGATATGTGCCATTCTGACTGGTGTGAGGTGATATCTCATTGTGGTTTTAATTTGCATTTCTCTAATGATTAGTGATGTTGAGCATTTTTTCATATGCCTATTGGCCATCTGTATATCCTCTTTGGAGAAATTTCTATTCATTTCTTTTGCCCATTTTTTGATTGGGTTGTTTGTCTTCCTGGTGTTGCTTTTTATAAGTTCTTTATAAATTTTAGTTATTAACCCCTTATCAGATGTGCTGTCAAATATGTTCTCCCATTGTGTGGTTTGTCTTTTTATTCTGTTCCTATTGTCTTTAGCTGTGCAAAAACTTTTTAGTTTGATATAGTCCCATTTGTTTATCTTGCCTTTTATTTCAGTTGCCCATGAAGATAAATCGGCAAATATACCGCTGCTACAGATGTCGGAGAGCTTGCTGCCTATGTTTTCTTCTAAGATGTTTATGGTTTCACGGCTTACATTTAAGTCTTTTATCCATTTTGAGTTTGTTTTTGTGCATGGTGTAAGTTGATGGTCTAGTTTCATTTTTTTGCAGGTAGATGTCCAATTTTCCCAACACCATTTGTTAAAGAGGCTGTCTTTACTCCATTGTATGTTCTTTCCTCCTTTGTCAAATATCAGTTGTCCATAAAGCTGTGGGTTTATTTCTGGGTTCTCTGTTCTGTTCCATTGATCTATGTGCCTGTTCTTATGCCAGTACCAGGCTGTCTTGAGTATAATGGCCTTGTAGTAAACCTTGATATCAGGAAGAGTGATACCTCCTGCTTTATTTTTTCTTTTTAAGATTGCTGAGGCTATTCGTGTTCTTTTTTGGTTCCATATAAATTTTTGGAATATGTGTTCTATATCTTTGAAGTATGTCATTGGTATTTTAATTGGTATTGCATTGAATTTATAAATTGCTTTGGGTAATATAGACATTTTAATGATGTTTATTCTTCCTAGCCATGAGCACGGTATGTGCTTCCACTTGTTTGTATCTTCCTTGATTTCTTTTATCAATGTTCTATAATTTTCTGAGTACAAGTCCGGGAAAGTAAATTATTAATAGCAAAATTGAAAAATATTTCCCAGAACTAAAAGACATGAGGATACTTCAAGTGGCTAGCATTGTGAATTTTTTAAATCCACATCAGGGAACATCATTGTGAAATTTCAGAACATCAAAGATAAAGAGATGATCTATAAAAATTCTATGGGTCAAACAGGAGGGTGCGGGAGCTGGTATTTTTAAAGAAATGGAACTCAGGAAGGATCAGATTTCTCAAAAGAAGTTCTAAATGTCAAATTATGATGAATCAGTGTCTTAAAAGTTATGAGGGAAGCACAAAAGTCAGTTGCATTTCTACACACTAACAATTCAAACAAGGAATTAAGAAATCAATTTTATTGACAATAACATAAAAAAGAATAAAATGCTTAGAAAGTATTTTAAGTTTACTTAACAAAGACAACAAAAGACTTGTACACTGAAAACTATAGAACATGGCGAAAAGAAATTAAAGAAGACACAAAAATGAAAAAACATGCCCTGTTAATGGATTCGAAGACAATATAAGTAAGATGTCTATGCTACTCAAAAGGATCTGAAGATTCAGTGCAATGTCTATCAAAATCCAGACAATATTTTTGCAGAAACAGAAAAATCTATCCTAAAACTTATGTAGAATCTCAAAGGACCTTGAATAGCCAAATCAATCTTGAAAGAAAACAAAACTGAAGATCTTACATGCCCTGATTTCAACCCATACTACAAAGCTGTGGTAGTCAAAATAGTGAGGCACTGACGTAAAGACAGACATACAAAGCAATGGAATAGAATGGAGAGCCAGAAGTCAACTTAGCATACATGGTTAAATAATTGTTGGCAAGACTTCCAAGACCATTCAATAGTCTTCAGCAAGCAGTTTGGGGAAAACTAGATATCCACAAGCAAAGAACTGAAGTTGGACTCTTACCTTCTACCATGTACAAAAATTAACTCAAAATGGATCAAAGCCCTACACAGAAGAGCTGAAACTATAAAACTCTTAGAGAAAAAGCTTATTGGCATTGTATTTAGTAAAGATTTATTGGATATGACACTAAAAGCATAGGCAACAACAAAAAAAATAAGTAAATTGGATTCCATAAAAATAAACTTGTCTGCATCAAAGGAAACTATCAACAAAGTGAAAAGGCAACCCACAGAATGGGAGAAAATATTTGCAAATTACATATCTGATACAGGATTGATATCCAGAAATCTATAAAGAATTACAACTCAACAACAAAAAAAAAATCTTATTTTAAAATGAGCAACGGACATAAAGGGACATTTCTCCAAAAATATTACACATAGCTAATAAGCACATGAAAAAATTGCTCAATTTATTAATTATTAGAGAAATGCAAATCAAACCACAATGAGATAACAACTAGTAGGATAAGTGTTATAAAATAAAATAATTTAACCTAGAGAATAACAAGTGTTGGCAAGGATATAGAGAAATTAGGACACTGTGCATTACTGGCAAGAAAGTGAAATGGTGCAGCTGGTATAGAAAACAATATGGTGATTCTTCAAAAAATTAAACATGGAATTATCATGTGATCCAATAATTCCACCTCTAGGTAAATACCCAAAAGATGTGAAAGCAGGAATTCAAACAGATATCTGTACACCCATGTCCATAGCAGCATTATTCACTAAAATCAAAAGATGGAAGAAATCCAACTGCCCATCAACAAATGAATGGATAAACAGAATATATATGGTATAGTCAGATAATGGAATACTATTCAGCAATAAAAAGAAATAAACTACTGTTACCTGTAATAATATGAGGGATTCTCAAAACTATTATGCTAAATTAAAGAAGCCAAGCACAAAAGAGTAAATATTATGTGATCTCATTTATGTGATATTTCTAAAGAGGGTAAATCTATAGAAACAGAAAGTATGTCATCGGTTGCCTGGGACTAGGGGTGAGAATAAATTCTGGCATTAAATGGGCACTAGGAGACTTTGGGGTGATGGAAATGTTCTAAAACTGGATTGTTTACAACTGATGGTTGCACAGCTGTATAAATTTACTAACCTAATCAAACAGTACACTTAAAATGGGTGAATTTTATGGTATGAAAATTATACCTCAATAAATCTGTTTATGAAAAAGAGTAGTGTCAGTTATTACTCCCAACACTTACTCTATTACCCAAAGAGCTTTGTTCTGAAATCCTGATCATGAGCAGGGAGGGGTAGCATGGGTAAGGTAAACAGAATGGAAAAGATCAAATTGTCCACTGAAGTACTTTATGACACTCAGAAGAAAGAACTGCAGGCTTTGGGGGCTGCTCTGTTACTATCCGAGAAAAGGTGGCGCCAGGGTGAAGCCAGGCTTTCTCTCCCTTCAATGGGAAATCACTCAGCAACGCCCTGTGAAACTCACAGGTGCTGTTCCTCAACCTCACCTTGGGATAGCAAAACACCTTGGGAAAGCAGAACACGGGTGCAAAGTGAAGTCGGCCCTGGGGATAAGGATAGTGTTTCTTCTCCCATTGCCAATTTGCAACCAGAAAAAGGAAGGAGGGAGGCATCATTATCATTCAACGGTTAGAAAGGAGGGCAGCTGATTGTGTATGTGTGTATGCGAATGTGTGTGTGTAAATGTGTGTGCATGCACACAGGGTCAAATTTATACACAGAGAAGACCCATTTGTGTGTGTAACAAGGTGTTATCACAATTATATTACATAGTTTTAATTACAGGGAAAGAAGAAGGCAATATATTTAAACACTATTCTTGATTGATTGTTAATTTTTAACTAAGAAATGAGTGTCACTTTTTTAAAAAAGAAACACCTTTTTTCCATGGGTTTGCCCATGTGCAAATTGGAAGACAGAACCGGTACAGAGAAGTTCTTTTTTTCTGTAAAGACAAATGCTTAATTTAAGTTTTGTCCAATAAAATTAATTCTAATATAAATAAGATTTTTAAAGGATAAGAAGTCTAGAACATTAATTTCCATTTTTGCACTATTCTTGAATAAACTGACATATTTGAAAACAAGGAAACGGATTAAAAACATTTTTATTAGATTAAAACAAAAGTTTTTATTAGAGTCATTAGTTTGGGAATCAGTGTCCTTTAAGACAACCAGAGCTGTGTGGTGGCTTGTTGTCTTTGTTGTTCAGGACGCAAGATAAGCGAGATCAAGAAGGCAGAGTCAACTCGGGGCAGATGAAAAACCTAAATAACACAGATCCCCCAAAATAACTATTCTGCTTGTATTTCCAGAGTGGCCAGTTCCATAATCAGATTAGCCAAATATTTATAGAATTTCTCCTTTCCCATTATGCTTTGAAAACATAAAAAATGTTGTGATTACTTTGTATGGAAAAGTTCATGGAAGACAAATGTAGGAACTACGTGTGACGCTGCCACTTACAGGCTGTCAACCCACATGTGTGCTCATTTATACATGTTTAAGATATGGAAGATAATTCCTACCTCTCAGGATTGTCTTGATAAGTAAATGGTGTAATGTCTGATAAAGCACTTGTCGCAAAGAGGCCATCAAGTAAATGATAGATCATTTTCCCTTTCATTTCACATCTCTCCCACCATTCACCATCTTGCCCAAACACTCATACACACACACACACACACACACACACACACACACTTCACAAGTTTTACTTTGAGAACCTTTGCTGACACTTTCCATGAAAAATATTAAAAGCCATTTTCAAGAAGAAAAAGCCCAACTACACAGAAGATTAAGACTCTGAAGGGCAGTTCTGCTCCCAGGGAAGAAGAGCTGGTTACTGGAACCAGCTCAAGAGATACCTTATTCCCCTGCCCTCCCCCAATCTGACAGGAATAGGATTAGAGGACGCCAGAGCACCCAAATCTGGCTAGGAATCTGCTGAGTGAAAGGCAAAGCCTGGTGGACTTGGCTGATTATGAGGTCAAGGTTGCATATTCAAGCCCCATAAGGAGATTTATCCTGGCAACAATCTCTCTCCTGGCCCTGACCCACTCATGGATGTTTCCCATTGGATGGAGGAGCAATGGCTGGGAGTTGGGAGGAGTAAAAGCTAAATGCAATCTGTTCCCATCATCATGAAAAAAAGAAACTCAAAACATTAGTCCTATTAACAGAGATGATAGAGGTCCTTTTAAGATATCAATACCTGAGGGGGCTGCAAAGAAACAGGGCTCTGGAGTCTAGAGAACTAACTTACTTAAATAAAACATTCAGCTGCTACAACAGAAGTCAAAATAATTGTGACTTAACCATAATAGTTTATTCCTGCCATACATAAGAATCAAAGTATAAATAATACAGCCCAGGGTTCCAGAGCCAGGAAGAGAAGTCCCCATAATTTCTGGCTATAAAAACAGCAGGAACTGTGGCTGAGTGAGACCGAGTGCTTCTAGAGTCCCAAACAATTCCTCTTAAAGGGCCCACACTCTTAAAGGGCCCTTATTCAGACTCACTCCCTCAGGTCCAGCACTGAGGCAGCAGCTTGAAAGATACCAGGAACATATGAGGAAGAACTGAATTGTCTGGCATCAAGGCAAGAGCTGGAGAAGACAGATTTCTGCCAGACAAAAGTGCTAGCAGAGGTCATTGTTCCTCTTCTGAGACACCCCTCCCCCATCTCCATGAAGCCAGCAGGCAGACACCATGTCTGAGTCTCCATCAACCAGGATCACACTGTTCACCCTACCCTTGTGATTCCCTGAGACCCCACCCCACCCAACCTTTAGGCCCACCCAAGCTGTTTCCAGTGTCTATTCCATACAAATGGTCTGTCTTGATTCACGCTTCAGACTTTCTTAAAAATCTCTCAAACAAACAACATCTGGACCCAGTGTGCACTGTACCTCTTAAGTGGCCCAAGGCCCAGCACTAGTGGCAGCCATGCTTGGTTCATAGTTTGGCCTTGCCTGGACATCTCCAAGCCCAGCACAAGTAGCAGCCATCTACAGATCAATTATAGCTCATACCAAGTGACCCCAAGCAGAATACAGGTGGCAGCTGACCTTGGCCTGCTGCACTGGCTCCTAGGAGGCCCCAGAGCCAGTGCAGTTAGTGGACAGCACCATCTAACCACCTCCACAAGTGACACACTCAAGGGGTAGACACTGTGGGCAACAGAGCCTTGCTGAAGTAAGTCCTCCTCTGGGGTAGGCCCTTACATAGCTGATCCTCTGAGAGGCCAAAGACAGTCCTTGCAGTCAATTGGCCGGGGGGGGGGGGTGTTAAATCCTTCCTATTGATGTGCCAACAGCAATCCAGGTTCAACTACAATGGGAGAATGTACACAGCCCACACAGGGTAGAGGGGGGACATGCACCTGGAGTGCCCAGCTTGAATGAACAGGGAGTCTGTACCACTGGACCCTATAGAATATCTACTACATAAGGCCACTCTACTAAGCCCAAGAGACATAGCAGCTCTACCTAGTACATAGAAACCAATACAGAGAGGCTGCCAAAATGAGGAGACAAAGAAACATGTTCCAAATGAAAGAACAGAACAAAACTCCAGAAAAAAATAATAATAATAAAATGGAGACAAGCAATCTACTATATGCAGAGTTCAAAACTGGTTGTGAGGATGCTCAGTGAACTTAGTGAGAACTTCAACAGTATAAAAAAGGACCTGGAAATCTTAAAAATTAAGAGTCAGAAATAAAGGATACACTAACTGAAATGAAGAATAATTTATAAGAAATCAATAGTAGAGTTGATAAAACCAAGAACCATATCAGTGATTGGGAATAGAAGGAAGCAAAAATACCCAGTCACAGGAACAAAAAGAAAAGAAGAATCCCCCAAAATGAGGATAGTGTAAAGAACCCCTGAGACAACATCAAGCATACCAACACTTGCATCATGGGGATGCCAGAAAGAAAAGAAAGATAGCAAGAAATTGAAAACCTATTTGAAAATATTAATGACAAAAAACTTCCCTAACATGGTGAAAGAAATAGACATTAAAGTCCAGGAAGCACAAAGAGTCTCAAACAAGATGAACCCAAAGAGGCCCACACCAAGACACATCATAATTTAAATGAAAAAAGGTCAAAGCAAAGAGAAAATGTTAAAAATCAGCAAGAGAAAAGCAGTTAGTTGCCTATAAGGGAGCTCCCATAAGACTGTCAGCTGATTTCGCAACAGAAACTGCAGGCCAGAATGGATTGGAACAAAATAGTCAAATGATGAAAAGAAAGCACTTACAACCAAGAGTACTCTACCCAGCAAAGTTGTCATTTAGAATTGGACAGATAAAGAACTTCCCAGACAAGAAAGACTAAAGAACTTTATCACCACCAAACCATCAGTATGTGAAATGTTAAAGGTGTGTGTGTGTGTATGTGTGTGTATATATATGACCAAGAGAATGAAAATAGATATCTATCAACAATTGAATCTAAAAAACAAAATAAACAAACAAGAAGAACAGAAACAGACTCGTAGATATAGAGAATATTTTGACAGTCACCAGATTTGAGGGGGTTAGTGATGAGTAAAAAGGGTGAAGAGATTAAGAAGTACAAGTTGGCTGTTACAGAATAGCCATGGGATGTAAAGTACAGCCTTGGGAATATAATCAATAATAGTCTGTAATAGTTACTATGTATGCTGTCAGATAGGTGCAACATTTACTGGGATTATCACTAAGTTATATAATGTCTAATCACTGGGGTGTACTCTTGAAACTAATATAATATCAGATGCCAACTGTAATTGAAAAATATAAAATGATTTTAAAAATATTTAATGCCATAAAAGCCCCTCAAACATTGGTCCTATTAACAGTGGGGATAGAGGTCCTTTTCAAATATCAATACCTGAGGGGGCTGCAAAGAAGCAGGGCTCTGGAGTCTAGTGAACTATATTACTTAGCTAAAACATTCAGCTGCTGGGACAGAAGTCAAAAATAATTGTGGCTTAACAATAATAGTTTACTTCTCTCCTACATAAGAATCAAAGTATGAATAATCCAGGGCAATAAGGCAGTTCCATAATATTAGGAACCAAAGTTCCTTCTAACATGTGGCTCTGGCAGCCTCAACATGTGGTTCCCATTTTGTAATCCATAATGGTGACTGTAGCTCCAGCATTCTGTCCACATTCCAGCCAGTAGAAAGAGGAGACAGCCAAGGGAAGGTATCAGCATTCCCTTTTGTTAAACAGTACAACTAGAAAGTTGTGCATATTGCTTGAGTTCACATCCCAATGACCAGAACCTAGTCACAAGGACCTTAGCTGCAAGGGAAACTGGGAGATAGAGTCGTACTTGGAGTGGCTGTGTGCCTAGAACAATGGGGAAAGGGGAATATTGGTTTTCTAGGGCTGCCATGACAAAGTACCACAAACTGGGTGACTTGAAACCAGAGATTTATTTTCTCACAGTTCAAGAAGCCAGAAATCAAAAATCAAGGTATTGGCACAGTTGGTTCCTTCCCATGGCTCTGAAGGAGGAACCATCCATGATGGCTGTTGACAACCCTTGGTGCTTTGGACTTCTGACTGCATCACTCCAATCTCTGACACCGTCATCTCATGGCCTCTGTGTCCCCATATCCAAATCTTCTTTTCTCTTAGAAAAACACCAGTCATCTTCTTTTTTAAATTTTTATTTTATTAATTTTAATGAGGTGACATTAATAAATCAGGGTACATATGTTCAAAGAAAACATCTCCAGGTTATCTTGTCATTCAGTTATGTTGTATACCCATCACCCAAAGTCAAATTGTCTTCTGTCATCTTAAACTGAGATCATACTGCCAAGACTCTATTTCCAAATAAGATCACACTCACAGGTATGAGTGGTTAAGACTTGAACATATTGTTTTGAGGACACAATTCAATCCACCACAGGGGGTTGCAGCTAGTGGAAGAAGAGAAGAATGAATATTGGTGAACAGTAGCATCCCAGGACCAGGACATTGCATCAGAGAACATACACTGTTCCAGCAGGAATTACATCCCTGTTCCAGTCTGCCTAGGAGTGAACCTAGCCAGCATTCCTCCTCTGCAGACCCTTTATCTTGTAGGCAGGTCACAGGTCTTGTGCCCCCCAGACTCATTTGTTCTGTCCATAGATTCACACCTGGGAATGCCCTCCACACCCCTCCCCTCTGCCAAGCTCTAATGGTTTCAGGGGTGGCTTCCTCCAAAGGCTTACCCCTGCCCCCCCCCCAGACCACAGTGTCTGACAGCTGCCACCCTGGGGAGGAGGGCCACAATATGACTTTTGTAGAGCATGAACACTTTGATTTTGGGGGCCCTTTTCTCTAATAAAAAAGTTATTAAAATTTTAATTTAAATGTTCATATTAAAAATTATATCTTATGACTACATTGGTATAAAGATGAATGCATTAACATTATATATAAAAACATTTTCCTCAGCTTAAAATATATTTTTTCTCATTGTTTTAAAGAAATTAAAACATTTTCTTACATCCTTAAAATATTAGGCACTGTCCTCCATGTTTAGTGGTAGGTTGCCCTGCTGAAGAGGATGCTAAAAGGGACTGCAGAGAGAACACCCAGCCACCAGGTCTGAACACTGACTTCTGAGCAGAGAGTCAGTTCACCCACCACATCCTCCCCCCTAATAATTTTTCCACTCTTTGTTTGCTCTCACTACAGTTTGAGAACATGGAACAAGGCACCAAATAATTCAGTTGGGTCAGAAAGGACAGCCTCCTCGCAGAGCTAGGAAACAAACTCCCTTACACCAATTATGTTCCCAGCACTGTTGTCAAATGCATGCAGCATGGATTAGAAGACGAGCAGCCACCCCATAAAACATGCTGAATACAAAGCCTTTATTAAAGGGTGGGAGAAACTGCCCACTCTTCAATGGCATGAACTGTCCAATCCTACACCACTAATCTGACTAAACCCCAAAGATATTCCATCCCAAACTAGTCTTCCTTATTTTATAACCCATGTAGAATTCAAATATTCTTTCCTGATGTGTTTAGTTTCAACTCATAAACTGATCTGTAAAATACATTTGCTAAGGTGACCAAACAATCCCAGTTTGTCCAGAACCTTTGTGATTTAGGCACCAAAACTCATGCATCCTGAAAACCCCTTAGTTTCAGGCAAACCAGGACAGTTAGTCAATCTCTAATGATATCTAAGCTTTATCACCCTCTACTGACATTTAGATGTTTAGATTGACAAGATGAAAAGCACTGAGAAAGCATTTGAAGTAGCAGTTGTAGTTCTGGAAAGTTCAAGTAGGGTCCAGTGCTCAGCAAGATGTCCATGGGTATTTCAGTGTGGCCAAACTTGGTCTCCCTGGCTTTCATGGCAATTTCAGTGTGGAAAGAAATGGTTGAGAGTCAGCCCCCTCTTTTCTGGGCTCCCTGGAATGGTCTCTTCCATAAATATTTTAGATGAACATCTAAAAGGAAAACAGGGCGTCCGGGCAGTGGTTCTCAAACCACAGTGCACTTAAGAATAACCTGAAGAACTTGTTTTAAAATATGCTTTTCTGAGTCCTATCCCCAGAAAGTTTAGTTTGGGAGAATCAAAAAAAAAAAAAAAACCAGTCTTTTTAACAAGAACACTGAGTGATCCTGACGCATGTAATCGGTGGACCACACTTTTCAAAACCTCCGGCATAGGAAGAAAGCTGTAGAGCTGCTTACTTAACCTCTCGGAGTAAGTAAAGCAGAACCGTGAGCGAGCACTTAGTGTTAGGACTGCTGTTATCTAAAAAGCACTTTTCTGTAAACCTTGAGATTGTTGGAGGACCTAAAGCAGAGCATATCTGAGTTCACTGAGATAACTATACTCTGCATACACACATGCGCAATGTAGTATATAGATCTATATAGCAATAATGTATACATAGATAACAGCATAATTGAGATAATAGCCATTAAAATGACAGTATATAACAGGCGCTCAGTAAGTGTTTATTCTTATGTATGCCATGATGGTGTGTTTAACATATACGTAGTATCAAATTAGTAGTCCTGTTTTAACCATATTAAATCTAAGATGGCCATAAAACAGCCAAATAAAGATGACAAACAGGCAGTTGGATATATTAACCTGCCAGCTCTGGGATTTGGTCAGGGGTCAGGTTAGGATTAGAGGTACAGATTTATGGAATTATCTACATAAAGCCTCCAGAACCTCGACAAAACACAGGCCCAGGGTCTGGGGTTTTAATGCCAAATCAAGGTTAGAGGTCCCATGGCCTCAGAAGCATGAGCAGACTCCCTCCATGAAACCAAGAACCGGTAAAGCTTGGACTATCCATAAACAGAAACCAGAATGTCTGTTCATCAGTTTAGGATACAGCTCAAAGGCCATGTGTGAAAGTCTTTTGCCTCTTGAGGTAAAAATCCTAACCTAATTCATTATCTCTCAGTACAGAAATTCCTAAGCCACAGGCACAAGCAAATATGAAATTGTCCCAGCGGCAGGCCTCCACGACCCAAGACATAGTAAACAATGCCTGTAGACAACATCCTCAAGGGAAGATGCACTCAGGCCAAAAATCACAAAATATGTGAGAAAGGCAAAATGATAGTAGGCAATCTACAAACACCATAAGAACTTGCACAGGGGCACAAACTTGCCACACCAAATAGCATAGAAGCAAAGATCTCAGGATCTCTTGAGAGGCCAAGGGCTATGTTCATCTCCATAGCTTTCCTACATGATGGTGGTGATGATAATGACAATGACAGTGATGACAAAGACAGAAAAATATCTTTTATTGAACATTTAATATTTCCAGGCATTATGCTAGGCATCTTTAATAAAATCTGGCGCAGAATCCTGTAAGGAAGGCCCTACCATGCCCATTTTACAGTAAGAAAACTAAAGACACAGTAACTAAATAAGTCATCCTTGGTAAAAATCTAGTAGTTGTCAAAGCCAGAATTCAAACCCAGGCCAGCCTGAATGCTGTTTGTGTTATTTTCACTTCTCCACAATACTTTCATTCTATATACTTAAGCTCCAACAAAACAGCCAGTGCCACTCAGCCACACAGCCAAATTGTGCCCAGGATTTCAGATTATGTATGTGGGTTTTGGAGCTGGAATTTCTTCTCAGGAAACTGGAAGCACGTATAGGCACCAGCTTCCTGAGTTTTCAGTCTAATCTCACTCATGGCTTCTTCAAGAGAATGACTAAATAAATCTGCTTTTATCGTTCTGTCTTCATTTTACTCCAAGGGAATGAGCTGGTCCAGTCCAGCTCCTGATTTTTACATCCCCAATGGAAAGACACCTACCCAAACAGATGACCAAAGCAACTGCAAATAAATAGCTCTAAAATTGTAATGGGATTCTTTTGGGATATAGGGTAAGGCCATAATAGAGAAATAGTTTTCATAGCACTTCCTAGTCCTTACACTATTGAAATGGTCCATTGCCAGTGTGGTCCAAATACATTGTTCTAGCTTGCTCTCCAGACTCAGAATAACCACAGAATTAATTGTTTAAAATGCTTTCAGGAAACTTAAAATGAGTGATTTTTCAAGATTCTACAAACCACATGAACATCAACAAGACAATGGAAGAAATAAACTGTGGTTCATTCACATTGTGAATTAATATAAATTAATGAAAATAGATGAATTATAGCTACTTGCAATAACATGGATGAATCTTAGAAACATTAGCAGGCATGCCAAGAAATAGGATCAAGTGATTCAAAATCAAGAGGAAAAAAATAAATAGAAAAATAAATAATGCAGATATTTTATCTATCGAGTAGGAATTTTAAAATAACTATTATTAATGCATTCAAGAAAATAAAGGAAATTACAGACAATTTTACCAAAGGACTGGAATCTGTTAAGGAAAGAGTCAAATGAAAATCTTAGAACTAAAACAATAAAATTAATGAAATTAAGAATTAGATAGATGAGTGCAAAAGCAGATTAGCTGTAACCAAAGAGAGGATAGTAAAAAACAGAAGAAAAGACTAAAAATCATGGGGAAACAAGCTAAAAGGTCTAGGGACATAGTAAAAAAAAAAAACACAAAAATCATCCAGTGGATTTGTAATTGGAATTCCAGATGGAAAAGAGAAAGATAATCAGATAGAAGTAATTTTTTTAAAAATCTATGGGGTGATAATATTCCAAAAATGGTGAAAAACATCAAGCCGCAGAATAAAGAATTTCTACAAACCTCAAGCAAGATAAATACCAAAAAAGACCACACCTAGATAATCACAGGAAAACTGCTGAAAACCAAAGACAAAGGAAAAAAAATCTTAAAAGCAGCCAGAGGAGGAAAAACCCACATTGTTTTTAAAAGAGCAACAGTAAAACTGACAACTAAGCAATAGAAAAAATGGAAACAAGAAGACAGTTAAAGGAAATTTTTAGGTATTGAAAAAAATTGCCAACTTAAAATTCTATACTCAGTGAATATATCATTAAAAAGTGGAGACGTAATAAATACATTGTCAGGCAAACAAAAAATTGAGAGAATTTATCACTAGCATATCAGCATTAAAAAAAAACACTGAATTCCATACATAGGTGGGACATAAAAGTGAGAATATGAGACATGGACAAGAGAGTGGTGGTTATGGGATGGGGGGAGGGAGGGAAGAGTGGGATAGGGAGGAAGGGAGGGACACAGGGAAAATCAGATCGAAGGTGACAGAGGACAATTTGACTTTTGGTGATGGGTATGCAACACAATTGAATGATAAGATAACCTGGAGATGTTTTCATTGTACATATGTATCCTGATTTATTGGTGTCACCCCATTAGAATTAATAATAATAAAATATATATATTAAAAAAAAAACACTGAAAAGATTTTTTTTTCAGGCAGAAAATAATTCCAGATGGAAACACAGTAACACAAAAAAATAAACAACAAAATGATAAATTTTATGGATAAATCTAAATTGACATTTATTGCATAAAACTATAATATTGTTTTTTTAGGTTCAAAATATCAAGAAAGTAAATACATTTTGATTATAGCACAAAAGACAAGAGGAGAGTAAATGGTGTTAAAGTGTTATCAGTTTCCTCCATTGTCTGGGGTGTGATATAAGCATTCATTTGAGGTCAGTTATAATGAAACAATTATACAGATTGCAATCTCTACAGTAATCACTAAAAATTAAAATGTACAAATAAAAGGCTAATAGATTAAGGAATTAGCATAATTTTTAAATGCATCATTAATCCAAAAGAAGGAAAAAAGGAGAACAAAAATAACCAAAAACAAATGGAACAAATAAAAAGTAAATAGTAAGATGATAGGTTTGAATCGTAATAACAGTAGTTACTTTAAGTATAAATGGAACAGGCTTCCAATTAAAAGATATAGATTGTGAGACTGGATAAAAATAAATGAAAACCAATTACATGCTACTTACAGGCAACATATCTTAAACATAAGGATACAGAAAGAAAAGCAATGCCGCAGTTTTAAAACATAGTCACGAAACCTTTGGCATTTGTCTTTTTGTTATTTTTTTTATTTTTATTTTTTACAGGGACAGAGAGAGAGTCAGAGATAGGGATAGACAGGGACAGACAGACAGAAACGGAGAGAGATGAGAAGCATCAATCATCAGTTTTTCGTTGCTATTGCGACACCATAGTTGTTCATTGATTGCTTTCTCACATGTGCCTTGACCGCGGGCCTTCAGCAGACTGAGCAACCTCTTCAGCAGACTGAGCAACCCCTTGCTGCAGCCAAAAGCAACATTGGGTCCAAGCTGGCGAGCTTTTGCTCAAGCCGGATTGGCCCGCGCTCAAGCTGGCAACATCAGGGTCTCGAACCTGGGTCTTCTGCATCCCAGTCCTATGCTCTATCCACTGTGCCACCGCCTGGTCAGGCAGCATTTGTCTTATTAAGAGGTGAATGTTTGCAGTGGCACAGTAGATAGAGCATCCAACTGGGATGCAGAGGACCCAGATTGAAGACCCTGAGGTCGCTGGCTTGAGCATAGGCTCATCCAGCTTGAGCACGGTCTCACCACCTTGAGCAAGGGGTCACTGGATTGAGCATGGGATCATCGATATGAACCCATGGTTGCTGGCTTGAGCCCAAAGGTCGCTGGCTAGAAACCCAAGGTCACTGGACTGAGCAAGGGGTTACTCACTCTCCTGTAGCCCCCTGGTCAAGGCACATATGAGAAAGTAATTATTGAACTACTAAGGAAATACAATGAAGAATTGATGCTTCTCATCTCTCTCCTGTCTGTACTTATCTGTCCCTGTCTCTGAGTCTCTCTGTCAAAAAGAAAAAAAAGAAGTAAATGTTTATCTCCCCTCCCCAACCTAGACAGTCTTGTAACTCTTTCAACCAATAGAGTATGACAAAAGTTAACACTGTGATTTTTGAGGCTAGGTCATAAAAGGTTTTGCAACTATGCCTTGTTCAGTGAAACATCCAACCAGGGATATCTTAGCCACTTTGTAAGAAGTCTGCCTTGAAGATGCCATGCTGTAAGAAAGCCCAAGATACATGGAAAGGCCATGGGTAGGCACTTCAGCCAACAGTCCTAGCTGAGCCCTGCCTCTCACTACCCTGGTCCAGGTACGAGGCATGTGAGTGAAAAAGTCTCCAGGTGATTCCAGCCCTCAACCATTCAAATCTTTTCAGCCAAGACCCCAGACATCATAGAGCAAAGATAAGTCATCCTTGCTATGCTCTGTCCAAATTCCTGACCCAGAAAACCTAAATGTGATAAAATGGTTGCTGGTTTTATGCCACTATGTTTTGCAACGGTTTTGTATAAGCAACAGATAACTGGAAAAGGTTGAAACTACAAGGATAGATAAACCAAACAAATATTAGTCAAAAGAAAGATGCTGTATCTAGATGAGTACCAGACAAAGTAAACTTTAAAGTAAGCAGTTTTACGGAATGATATTTTCCAATGATAAAGACAGTGGTTCAACAGAAAAATGTAACAATTCTAAATTTGTACACAAATAATAACATAGTTTCAAAAGCTGACATAACTAAGGGAGAAAAACATAGATCCATAAGTATAGTTGGAGATTTTTAACATATCACCTTAAGTATATTTTTTAAAACTGACATTATTCAGAATATATTCTCTAATGACAATGAAATTGATCAAGAAATCCCAAACAGAAAGATACCCAGATAATTAGAAATAAGAAATAACTTTTTTAAATAACCTATGGGTCAAAGTAAAAAGAAAATTACATTAAAATATCAAACTTCTAACCAACAATAACTCCAAAAAACTCCATTAATAAAGACAAATAAACAAGTCACATAAAGGGGAAGATATTTGCAATAGATATGGAAATATTTTGAACTGAATTACAGTGAAAATAATATGAATAATTATTGGATATATCTAAAATAGAGACAAAAAGAAATAGCCAGGATGGCTAAAAAATAATGATAATAATTACCTAACAATATCAAGTAATGCCAAAACTGTGAAGAAGCTGGAACTTACATACACTACTGGTGAATATGGAAATTAGTACACTCACTTTGGAAAATTGTTTAGAAGTATCCATAGAACGTGTGGATACCTTGTAAAACAACAATTACACTCCTGTTATACCCAACAGATATGAATGCATATGTGCACAAAATTGTGCAATTTATTCATACAATGGGTACCACTCAACCATGAAACAAAAAGAACCAATGTACTTAACAACATGGATAACTCTCTCAAATAAAATGCTGACTGAAAGAAGACGAACACAAGAATATATTCTTAATACCTCCAACACTAACTTATGATGATGTAAGTCAGAACAGTGGTTGCATAAGTGCACTTTGTAAAAATTAATCAAACTGCACACTTAAGATGTGTGCATTTTATTGGTATGCATGTTATGCTTTAATTTTTTAAATGTTTTTTAAAAGCAAAAGGATAATAAACACAAAATTCAGGATGGTGGCCATTCCTGGAGGAGGGGTCAGCGGATGGGAAAGAACACAGAGATACCTTAAATTTGCATACATAATACATATAGCACATACACTCTTTTTTGCATGTATCAAATATTACAGTAAAACATTAAATGTTAATAAACAATACTTTAGTAAAAAGAAATTATTCAAATATTTAAAGGCCATGTGCTAAACTTGGAAAGAATTTTTAAGGTAAAATTCATATAAATGACTTTCAGTGATATTTAAATACAGGAAGACAATTGCATTAATTTGATGTGTCCCCCTAGCATTGTGCTGATTGTACCTTCAAGTGACCACTTTGGATGAGGTAGAGCAATAATAATGACAGGCATTGTTGAGAACATACAGTCTGTTGGGCACTGTTGTGAATGCTTTACATGCATTTAATTGTCATATAATCCTATGAGGCCGGTACTGTTATCACCCTAATTTAACAGATGGGGAAACACACACAGTTCAAGTGATTTGCCTGTGGCCTCACAGCAGGCAAGCAGGAGAGGCAGCATTTGAAGCTGATTTTGAATTGCAGTCTAGTTTCAGAACCTAGTCACTTAACCTCTGCACCATTCTGCCTCTTGTAAGAGGCACATCTATAATTTCTGAAAGTTCTCAACCATTTCTGACCCCTGACAAGGCCTGAAATGGAGTTCCAGAGTTTTATAACACCTGCCTCATAGAGAGAAGTGTGATGATATGTTCATAATTACAATGACAATGTCATTATCACCAGTAACAATATCAAGAACCATTAAGCCCACAGTATACTATATCACAAAGTCTATTAGAAAGTTGTCATGGAGCAGTTTACACGTTTCTTGTTTTTTGTTTCTTTTTTAATTTTTTACTTCTTTTTCTTCTTTTCCAAGTGAAAGGAGGGAAGATAGAGAGACAGACACCCGCACGCACCCCAACCAGGATCCCCCTGGTGACGCCCATCTGGGGCCATGCTTGCAACCAAGCTATTTTTAGCACCTCAGGTGGAGGCTCCACGAAGCCATCCTCAGCCCTCAGGCTGATGTGCTTGAACCAATCAAGCCAAGGCTGCAGAGGGGAAAAGAGAGAGGGAGAGAAGGGAGCTGGAGTAGAGAAGCAGATGGTTGCTTCTCCTGTGTGCCCCGACCAGGAATCAAACCCGAACATCCACTCCAGGCCGATGCTCTACCACTGAGCAAACCAGCCAGGAACACATATTTCTTAATCCATACTTTCACTAAGAAGCAACCTGGATACAGGATCTTTTCTTTGAACTCTCTCCAATCCTTTCCTACTTCATGGCATCCACCACTTTAAACAATGCCTTAGGTTTATTCATGACTTGTGTTTTACCTCTCTTCTAGATGGGTAAAATTTATTTCTAATTCTCCCTTACCTCCTTGTGGTACACATTACTTGGATGTAGTAGGTGCTTAGCAAATATCTGTGTAATGAGTGCATACATGACATATAAATGAAGATGAGGTCAAATACCCAGTTCCTAGTAAAAGCTCTTACATATCCCTTAACCTTGCCCATCATATTCACTGCTGTAGCCCCAGGACTCAGGAAAAGGCCTGTAAATTGTAAATACTAAATACTAAATGTTGGCTGAGTGAATGAAAATATAAAGGTCAGATCATTTTCCCACATTGTAAAGTATCTGTGTACCAGTCCTCTCTATGAAAGGCTTGCTGTGTGGGATGAGTCAGCATGCCTAGCATGTCTATCACAGGAATAAGGAATGTCTGCTGCAGTGTGGGTCTTGATGACGAAATGAATGAATTTACAACAGAGTGATGGGCAGGTGCCTAGAGAAAAAACCCTGAGGAGGCCCAAGCATGTAGCCATGGTGGTGGAAGCCTATCTTCAGGCTACCCTGAAGTGAACAGTTATTATCATACAGTCTGGGAAAGGATGGGGGCAAGTACAAATGTCTCAAGTGTCTCTGAGAATTTTCTTTTTTGTTCAACATTTTTGAAATATAATTGACATATAACCTTGTACATTCTAAGGCAGATGTGTTGATTTGATACATTTACATACAAAATGATTATCACCACAGTGTTAGCTAACACCTACATCCTGTCACATAATTACCACTTCTTTTTCTGTGGTGAGAAAATTCAAGATCTACTCTCTTAGCAACTTTTAAGTGTATAATACAGTACTGTTAACTACAGTCACCCTGTTATTTTAACCCTAGAACTTACTCATCCTATAACTAGCAGTTTTTATTCTGACCAACATCTCCCACTTTCCCTCCTCCTCCTCAATTCCTGGTAAACACCATTCTGAATTCAGCATTTTTAGATTCTACATATAAGCAATAACATAGAGTATTTGTCTTTCTCTGTCTGGCTCATTTCACATAACACAATGCCCTCCAGTTCCATCCATGCTGTCACAAAAGGCAGGATTCCCTTCTTGAGAAATGGCTGACCGGTGCTGATGGTAGGTAGGGCGGGAGGGAGGGGAAAGGAGGGGGATTGATAGCACATCTCCGCCATTTAGCTGTTGTTAATGGACCTCTTGAGTTGTTTTCTTACCTTGGCTGTTGCAAGGCTGCAATTAACAACAGTACAGATACCGCTTCAAGATCCTGTTTTCATTTCTTTGGGATATATTTCCAGAAGTGGAATTGCAAGATCATGTGGTAGTTCTATTTTTAATTTCTAAGGAAACTCCATACTGTTTTCCATAGTGGCTGAGCCAATTAACATCTCTTGTACCAACAGCGTACAAGGGTTCTATTTTCTCCACATCCTCAATAACACGGCTAGCTCTTATTCTTTTGATTAGGGCCATTATAACTGAGGACATGAGGTGATATCTCACTGAGGTTTGAATTTGCATTTCCCTTATGATTGGTGATAGTGAGTACCTTTTCAGGTACCTGTTGGTCATTTGTATGTCTGCTTTAGGAAAATGTCTATTGAGATCCTCTGTCCATTGTTTAATCAGATTATTTGATTTTTGGCTATTGAGTTATATGGAATATATATATATCAGTGGTTCTTAATCTGGGTTCTATCGAACCCTAGGAGTTCGATGAGTTGGTCTCAGGGGTTCAGAGAAGCCTCTGAAGCAGAGGCCAGAATAAAATAATACCGTAATTTGTTGGGAGTTCATGCACTTTGTTGGTTTTGTTCTTTGAGCAAGGTGATGTTCATGCAAGGCTCATTTTGTGCACCAGTAAAAAAACATATGCCTATGTCTTGAATTTGGGGGAAAAATCATATTTTATTTATCACTAAAGAAGGGTTCGGTGAATGCACATATGAAACTGGTGGGTTCAGTACCTCAAAAAAGGTTAAGAACCACTGATAGATATATATCGATACACACACACACACACACATACACACATAAACACACACACAATAATCCCTTATCAAATATAAGATTTGCAAAATTTTTCTCCTATTCCATAAGTTGCTTTTTCATTTTTTTGGTGGTTTCTCTTGCTGTGCAGAAATTTTTTAGTTTGATGTAGTCCTGCTCGTTTATTTTTGCTTTTGGTGTCCAATCTAAAAAATCATTGTCCAGGCTGATGGCAAGGAGCTTACCACCTATGTTTTCTTCTAGGATATTTACTGTTTCAAGTCATACATCCAAGCCTTTAATCCATTTTGAGTTTTGATTTCTGTGTATGGTGTAAGATAGAGGTCCAGTTTCATCCTTTAGAATTTTCTTTCTGTATCTAGTAAGAAGTCACCAGAGGCTTCCACACTGGGAGTCGAATTTTGTGTTGGGGTAAGGGAAAGAAGTTCCCTTCCTCAGTTTCCATCTCTTGTTTTCTTTTGGGAATTAGTTCTCTTTCGATGAGGAAGTCATGTGATGACCCCTTTTAAATATGAAACATCACAGTCAGAGTGACCTATGCTTTGGGGCACTTCTGAAACAGCCTTTTGGAAAAAGGCTATTCTTTCCTGTTCTTAAGAAAAGTATGCCTTGTTCTTGCAAGCTAGGTGCTGGAGCTTCTTCTTCCTTTCTCCTCCCTGCCCTTCACCTCCTACCCATCCCTTTCATGAAGTCTAGAATACAGCTTTCTCCCTACCCTGCCATTCTGGTTTGCAGTGAGTGAAAACCAGAGCTTGATCTCAGGGACAGAAAGAACCTACAGAGTAACCCACAGAGCTAGAAGGAACTCCCTGAAACAAAGTACTTCTTAGGGATGCACTTAGCAGAGTTATCAGACCATGATACCCCAGTCCAGTTTATCTGGTCATAGCCTTTTTTTATTTTGCAGAAAATCAACTTTTGGCCATCACATATTTTGATATCCGATGAGGTCATCTCTTAGCAAAGCCCTACATTTCTGTGTCCTCCCCACCACCACTCCGTTGGCTAAATGACATGTGGGGGCTGCCATGGGACAGGCGGAGAGCTGGGAAACAGCAGCCTAACCTTGATCATTCTAACTCTGAGACTCAGAACCCAGTGTCTGAGAAATTTCACCCAGACATCCACTTGTCTTCTAGGAGCATTCATTCATTCTTATCATTCCGGATGAGATTTTAGGACACCTGTCTCAACCACTTTAGGGCTCCTCTCCCAGTTATTTCTATTTTGGTGTATTTTCTCAGGCGCTCTGTCTGTCTGTCTATCGGTCTCCTGTGTCTCTGTCTGGCCATAGACCTCTTCTCATCGCCCTGTCTCTCTGTGTCGCTTTTTGTCTCTGCTCTGGTACCTACCTCCTCCTGCATCTTCCAGAGGATTTCGGGAAATGCCTGAGTGCGCCCGCACTCCCGGAGCCAGCCCTTTCATCCCGATCCAGGTGGCTATAATCCAGTACAGGATTTACGGTGCCCTGACCCTGAGCCGTCAAGAAGGAACAGCCAGATTAATGGGGTGGGCGGGCTGGGGTAATAATCGTTTGTTTGATGTGACAAGCCTGATAGGCGTTGATTTACTTACAGACTGATGGGCTTTTAATTGAGCACCTCCATCCCAGTCACTTCAAAGGCAGGGGAAGTTGACAAGGGGCCCCTTTCACCGTGGGTTCCCGGTGACTGACAGCCCCCCTCCACTGACGCTCTCCTCGGCCCGGGATTGGACGGGCGGCCTTTACCAGGCCCTCTGGCAAAGTAACACATTTCTGTGTAACTCAGAGTTAGCCTTTTGTCTGCTGCCAAGGAAGGCAGGCCCTGCTTGGAAGGAGAAGGCCCAGTCTCCCAGGAGGGTGAGGAGTAGAGAGGAGTGGGAGATACTAAGGCTGTCTGGGAGGGGGCCCCGGGACTGGGGGGGGGGGCATGGAGGGGGCTCCAGGCCTCTAGGTGCACATGGCTACTTTGCTCTTCCTTGTTTTTTGTGCTGGTCCAGCTCTCTCCCACCTCACCTCTTCTGCTCCTCACTTCCTCTCTTGTTTTAAAGCCTTCTTTTGGCTCTAACCTTCCCAACTCTCAGGCCTCTTCCTCCTCCTCCTCTTTACCCTCCCACTTCCTTCTTCCTTCTCCCTCTTAGAAAAGTTCAGGAAAGGCGGAGTCAGCTTCTGCTGTCCCTGGAGTGGCCTCTGAACACCAGTCTCCTCCTCCTCTCCCTTCTCACGCTGCAGGCTGTGAGGCCTTCAGGTCCAGCGCCTATGGACTTGGGGGCCAGGCTTCCGTGGACCCCTCCCTCCTTGGGCCACACTACAATGAACAGGGCCACAGACCTCTTTGAATAAGGCTTGGGGGCGGCATGGGGGAGGGGGTGGTTGTGTTCTTGTTTGGTCTAGAAGAGGCTTTAATAATACAAGTTTAGTCTGTTTGAAATTTTAGAAAATATTCTTTATCAAGGTAGTTCTGTCAAAATGGATTTTCTTTGGTTTCGTTTGGTGGGGTTTATTTGTGTTAAGTCCTGACTTCCCTTATTCATGGAAAAATGATACACCCAAAGCTTTCTCACAATGTCAGCTCACTTGCTGCTAGCTGAGCTGGGACCAGAGGAGTGGGGCAATGAGTGATGTCAGGCCCTGGCCAGTGGTTCAGTGGATAGAGCAACTGCCCAGCATATGGACATCCCAGGTTCGATTCCTGTTCAGGGCACACAGGAGAAGTGACCATCTGTTTCTCTCTTTCTCCCTCTCTCCCCCTTCTCTCTCTTCCTCTCCCATAGCCAGTGGCTCAATTGACTCAAGCATGGCCCTGGGCGCTGAGGATAGCTCAGTTGGTCCCAGCAAATCAGCCTCAGGTGCTAAAAATAATTCGGTATTCGAGCATCAGCCCCAGACAGGGTTGCAAGGTGGATCCAGTCAGGGAGCATAAAGCAATCTGCCTCACTGTCTCCCCTCCTCTCACTTAAAAAAAAAAAAAAGAGTAATGTCCGTTCACTTGCTGCTAGCCAAGTTAGGTCAAAGGAGTGGGGGTAAAGAGTAATGAAGGTTTAGACCCCCTTCCCACCCAGGGGCAGAGTCCCCATGCTTCCTCACTAGGTCAGGGTCAGTGAGGTTCGCAGCCAAGAGGAGCTTTTGTGACTGCCCAAGAGGTGGGTAAGCCCCGTTTCCTGTGTTTTTTCCTTTTTTCCCTGTACTAACTTGTCCAAGTTCATAGAGCCAGGAAGGTAGTGAAAGATCAAGTACCTGGCTAGAAAGACAACAAAAATAACTCACATTGTTTGGTCTGAAAAGTACTTTCACAAATATTAGCTTAATTGATCTTTTAACAACTGCATAGGGTAATAAGTGTGATGTCATTATGCCCATTTGGCAGACAATAAATTTGAGACTCAAAAGATAACGTGCCCCTGAGAGGCAAATTGGGTCTCTAACTCTGGTCGTCTCCCTCCATGTCTGCTCCTCCTTTCAAGGCACTGCGCCGCCTCCCAAAGACAATTGGCCCATCCCTTTTGAAGTTGCATTTTCTTGCTCCAAAAGGTGATTCAACTGTTTCCTTTCATTGTTTTCTTCCTTTCTGGTACTCCCCTGGCTCCTCGCCCTCCTGGTGTGGGTGTCCAAACCTCTCCTTTTCTCTAAGTTCCAAAAGCCACTTCCAGACCTTTCCTGAGAGCATTATGCTCCCTTAAGATCTGCTATCCCAGCTCTCATCTCATGTCTATACACGAAATGGCCATAAGTGAAGTACCTGTACTTCTGGTTCTCTGCTGTTGGATTGCATTGCTAAGGTTGTTCCTTGGCTATCATTTGAAGGTCCACCCAACAGACTCCTCTCAGAGCCAAGAAAACAAGTGTTTCCCTTGAACTGCTAGAGGGGTACTTTGTACTGGAGAGCTAAGCCCCAGGGCAAAGGTTCCAGAGAACTGAGTCATCTCTCCCTCCTCTGTCTCTCTGCCTTGGCTACTTAACACTGCTGCACTCGATGCCACAAAATATGGTTTGTTTCCATGTTGGTTCCCTCACTGGAATCCAGTCCTTTAGGGCAAGTACATGTCTCTTCACCTTCATATCCCCAGTGCCCAGTTCAGCTTATATCCTCAGTGCCCAATGGTGAAATTTTTGTTGAAATGATTGTTGCTGAAATATTTGTTGTGAGGCAGTATAGTGGAATGGTAGGGCCAAATCGCCTAGGATCACATTCCCATCTCCACTGCTTGCCAGCTGCAGCCCTTGGACAAGTCATTTAAATTTCCTGTGCTTCAGTTTCCTCATCTGTAAAATGGAACAAAAATAGCACCTACCTCCTAAAGTGATTGTGAGGACTGACTGCGTTACTGGCATATTTCATCTAACTCTACAATGCACCGTTATTTTTGGTACAACAAAGAAAAAAGAAAATGCTGTGAAATATTCTGTGAGACAATGCTTTCTTTTTTTTTTTTTTAATCAATGTCAGAGATGTTACAAATGTGGGGGGGAAATGCCTCTCAGAATTGATGAACTAGCTCTGTGTCAAACGCTTCGCTGAACAGCTGCGCATAGCGCGTTATCTGCTGTCACTGTTGTTGAATTGCATTCTCACAAGAACCCTACAATGAGTGAGCTCATCTTCATCTTACAGATGAGGAAACAGAGATTCAGGGTAATGAAGTAGCTTGACCAAGCTCACAGAGCCAGGGAGCCCACCGCAGGCTTTTAAACCTGCCTTTGAGGTACAATAATCCTCAGTTATTACAAGAGCTGGCAGCCGCCCACTCTTAGAAGCTGGGTTTTGTTCTCAATTACATTAATGTTCTTTAATCTAAATTCCCCCTCCCCTTCTGGTATAATTACTCTGCTTCTCCCTCCCATTCCTTCTTCATACTTGGCTCTGATCTTGTTATTTTTCTATTAATAATGGCTGCAGGTTTTACTGGATCTGCATTTTAAGGGGTATAAATAAAGGTAAAAGTTTAAAAATAGCTTTTAAAGATGACATGTATGAAGAAAACATGAGAGAGAATATGCCCAAGAGCACGCATATGGATGTGTGGACTCTGTGTAACCACCCACAGAGCCCCTCCAGTCCTGCCAGGGAAAGGCTCAGGTTCTGGCTGTCCTGAGGAAACACAGGGAGCTCAGCCTGCCATTCAGGCTGCGTTATCTGCCACATGGACTTCTTTCCTCGTGACTTAGTGAGACACTACAGAGAGGAGAGGGTAAAAAGGAGTTTGGGAGGGTATGGGTAGGACAGTTAACTTTTCTGGGACCTTCCCTGGCTCTGCTTGGTACCACCCTTCAAAAATGGAGGCTCTACTTGAAAGAGTGTAAGTTTCCAGCTCACTACGGCAACGGCAACCAGCCTGCTGCGAGGAAGGGCATCCCGTTGGCTCTAAATGGAACCAAGGTAAAGGTGTGTCACTGATTTAACACCAGAAAGGGTACCTCCAGGATGTATTTTATCTGGGGTTTTGTAGGCATCTCCCCACAAACCTAGGGGCAGCCCAGGACCCATGGCTCTCAAGGTCACAGAAAGATGCCACTTGCTACTTCTGCATCAGTTTCCAAGTGAGGAACCCCTATATCCTACCTCTTCTGCCAAGCGTCTTAAGCTCATATTAGCTATAGAAATGTTTACCTGAAACCTATGTACTCTTATTGATCAATATCACCCCTTTCAATTTAATTTTCTAAATAAAATTTTTAAAAAAGATAATGAATACAGTAGGGCATAGCCTTGCACGGGGTGTTTTCTTCCCAAGTAGGGAAGCCAGGGACTGCCTCGAGGACTGTAATTGTGAATGTGCTAGGGTTTTTCAGGATAGGATGGGGGTGGGGGTGGGGGGATATTTCTTTCTACTCTTCCAGCTGCCCAAGACCTGTTTGAAAAGAAAGTGGAGCTGAAAGCTGGGCGGGGAAGGGAGTCTAACAGCACAATGCATGAAGGAGCTTCACCTTGGGCAGCAGGGAGAGCATGCCATCCCTCAGCACCTCTGAATGGGGCCTGCTGTTCTTCCTCCAGGACTGAATAAAATGCACTCTAGGCTCCCATGCACCAGACAAAGAGAGGTGTATCAGCAAACAGGGGAAAGACGAAAATGGGTGTTCAGCTATTCATCCACATAGTACACACAGTTCATCTCCAAGGCTTCCAAGCAAGCAACCGCACACCAAATCCCTTCCTACACTGGCTGTATCTGAGCCACCTGTGAGATAATCCTCTTAATGGAATATTTAAGAAATCAGATATAAATCACCGATCTTTTATCTCACCTGAAGATTCATACTTCACAGGCTGTATGGTGTACGTGTTTATCTACATACAGATGGGTGCAGGTGCCTTTTTGAGCGGGTGTTGCCATGTTCTTAGGCTTGATATGTTTTTCAATATCTAAATTTATGTTTTTGGAGATATGGGTGCAAAAATAAAAATTTTAGAGATCAGAGCCCAGAAAATAGATTCACCTAGAAACATTTCAAAATTAAAACAATGGAGATAAAACATTTTGTCATTTGCAACCAACAACAAAAAAAGTCTATTGTTATGATGTGCTCATAAATAACTTGATTTTGGCATATGCTTTTGTACCAAACAGAAGATGAATAAATTAAGTTTGATTTACAACCTTTTTCATTTTTATTAGCACGGCTCTGAACAGTTTATGTAAGGGACATGCCAGAGAAGTTATGCCAAATGTCTTAAGGCATTGGTATTGATATTATATAAATTAAGGTGTTTTAATTTGCATTCTTTAATTAACTAAATACTGGCAGAAAAATAAAACACAAGGGCAGCCCTGACTTATTGCCTCTATTAAACTGCTGACATCTCTGAAAAAATGCTTTAAGTAATTCATGGGGACTGGGGGAGGAGGGAGTGTTAATACTATTTTTGGGCAAATATATTGGGGTCTAAGAAACCAACATCCTGCTGTGCTTTCAGGATGGATGAGGGGGTGGGTGTGTTCTAAAGTCTGAATTTGTGTCCCCAAGGAATAAGTTGACCAAATGTTTTAACTATCCATCTTGCTAAAGGATCAGAAGACAATCCCAACCCTGCCACTGGGCTTGAGCAGGGTCCTGGGTACAGAATTTTGCTGACTTTGGCTCTATCACCACCAATCTTGGAAGAGACAAGCTGGCTGAATTAATCCAATGGCTCTCAGACCAATCGGTTCATGTCTAGAAACCAAGGAGAGAAATTGTCAAAGCTCCTTCAGCTAAATTAGCTGTTTCTGGTCCATCCTTCCCATCACATCTAAGCTCCAAAACCATGGGGGAAAAAAACTTTCTAAAAAGATGTTCCAGGAGTATTCCGATTTTTTTCTATGCCTGGGTCCTGTCACCACCTCCAAAGACTTTTTTCAAATTCACTCTTAAAGTGGAAACTGTAGCTTCTTCCTCGTCCAAGTTCATTTTTCCTTTTCCCTACTTTCCCTTCTTTGTCCTTGACTTTTGCTCTGTTTCTCCACTCCTGGAGGGTCAGAGTCAACCCTGGGAAGATCTCATCTGTGATGTTTTTCCCTCCGGACTTGTAGGGACTAACAGCTATAAAGAGAAGAATACAATTTCCAGTTATTGGCTATAGGAGAGAGATTTCTCCTCAAGTACAGTTGAGGAAATTGGACTTCTCTTCCCTAAACCCACAGGGGCCTCAATGAGCCATCTGTACAACAGCCTTTACTGCCCTCTCGCCATCCCAAGGGTGTCCAACTTGCTTTCTCTGCCGAGACTGGGAAACCTCACAGATACCTGTTGAGTTGACCAGAGACATCGCACAGGGAGAGGCAAGGTGGAGAACAGAACTCACCTTTCTCCTGGCTCCAAAAGTTGCCTTTGCACTTCCAAAGAGTAAGGTGTCCTTTGAAAGTCCACAAGAAGCTCTCCAAGGGCCATAGGCCCAGACCTCTGAGTACTGTCATTATGTAATGTCCCCACACCAGCTTTCTTCCGGGTTGCCTTTATCTGTTTGCTCCGGGAATAAAGGATGAATTCTCACTTGAATAAGGAAAATGCTGCCCTCCTTTGCCAGCATCTTACCCCCTCCCCACCCTGCAAAAAAATCGAACTTTCTTGTGATTTCCCATCTTGCAGCTCTGTCAGTTGTTTTAAAAAACTTTTAAAACATGTCTCCTGTCATAAATAAGATTGTCATCATGCATTTTGACTGCAGTGGTGAAAAACTCACCCACTGAGAGAGGAAAAGAGGGACCTGTGAGAGCCCCTTCAGGCCTGATGTGGAACAGGAATGAATAGGAGAAAAAGACACAGTTGACTTAAGAATTTTTAACTACCATAGCTTTTCTGGGTTTGGTTATTTGGGTGTTTTTGTTTTGTTTTCTGTTTGTTTTTTTTTTACCATTTGTTTTACAATTTATTTAAGAAAATTAAGGGTAAAAACAAAAACAGCCTGACAGAAAGTGGTGGCGTTGAATTTATTGATGTTCGTGGGGAGTCGCAGAAGAGGTGCCTCAGGTTTCCTGAGGAAATTTCTTCAAGACTTTAGAATTTTATTTTAGACATTCTGGAATTTCGGTTTCTCCTTATTGGATATGCTCATCAATACCCTAGCCAGTCTGGGTGGTTTCCTAGTTTCACAGGGTCACTAACAAAAAACAAGCTTTGACTCAGTGGCCCAAAGAGACCCAGGCCTCGGCCTGAAAGTGAAGGGATAAAAGTGGGGCTCAAATAAGCTGCAGGGACCAAAATACCCGGAGAGGGTGATATACTGCTGTACTTTTTTTATTGGCAAATTTTTGATAAAGCAGAAAACTCTAATCATCTCATCTACACATGTCCCTCTGTATCTTTGAATTTTGCATGTAGTACCTATTCAGAAATAAAAATAAGAACAAAGTGAAGACTATTTACTTGCCTTGGTGAGCACTCTGTTAACAATAATTACTGATTTTATGATTTGATATCTTCCAGCACTGCACAGACCTTGTTCTGGAAATTCATGGTTAGGCCTAGAGAGGAGCCTCCCCTGCCACTACCAAAACCATTGTACACATTGTCTTTGCTGAGCAACTGTCTTTTCATGAGCATGGCCGACAAAAGGTCTGGATAATCCAGAACTCTTAGTAGGATTTGCTTTTTAGAAAGTTTCCTATATTAAAATAGGTAATCGTCAATACAGATGGGGCAAAAGTAGGTCTACAGTCTATATGGGAAAATATACAATAATTCATAAATAATAATACAAGAAGAAACTACATGTTTCATGTACTCACAATGTAAGCCTACTTTTGCCACCCCTGTATCTTGGATTCTCTTAGGCCAGACTTGAATACCCCTCTCCTCCTGCTTCTCCTACTAAATGGGGGAGAAAGCAAAAAGGGGAAGATGCACGTTTTCTTAAATCCAAAGACAGATGGGGACTCCCTTCCCAATGAGCCTTCAAAGTCTTCCAAATGAAGTGACCAGAGGTGCCAGAGGTGTTTCTCAGGTTTTCTTTCCTGAGTCACCAGTTGGACTTCTAACTTACTCCATAGCTATCCTACCAACTCTCTTAAAAGGGTCATGCTTTGAATTCACATAGCTTTTGACCTAGCAGTTTTACTCCTATGAATTCATCTTATAGTTCTACTAATACACATGGAGAATGATATGTATATTATACACACACATACACATATACATATATGGTTATTCATTGCAGAAACAAAAGATTAGAAACCATCCAAATGTCCACCAGGAGGGGATTAGTCAAAATAAACCAGGAACATTCATGTAACAATGCCATAAATCCAAAGTAAATAGCCTGACCAGTGGTAGTACAGTGGATAGACTGTCCACCTGGGACACTGAGGTCTCAGGTTCAAAACCCCAAGGTCACTGGCTTGAGCACAGGGTCACTGGCTTGAGCATAGGATCATTGACATGATCCCATGGTTGTTAACTTGAACCCAAAGGTCATTGGCTTGAACCCAACATCACTGGCTTGAGCCCAATATCACTGGCTTGAGCAAGGGGTCACTGGCTCAATTAAAGCCCCCCAGTCAAGGCACATTATAAGATACAATCAATGAACAACTAAACTGACACAACTACGAGTTGATGCTTCTCATTTCTCTCCCATCCTGTCTTTCTCTCTCTATCTCTCTCTCACACACACACACACAGAAACCAAAGTAAAAAAATAAAACACAAAAGCCTGTGATGTGATCTCCAAAATATATTAATTAAAAAAATATGAAACAGTTTGTGTAGTATGTTGCCATTTATGTGTAAAACAGGGAAAGAATATATATATGCTTGCTAATATGTATGCAGAATACCTCTGGATGGATAGTATTAGACCATTGGGGAGAAAAGTTTGATTGCAAGAGGGAGGTTTTTCCACTGTACATTTCTCATAGCTTTGCAATTTGACGCCATGGGAATGCATTTCATCACAAATAAATGCATTTTTCAATAAAATAAAAACAATTAACTCATTTGTACAGGGGACTTAATATGTAACTCTCCACTCTGAATGGACTACTCTACTTCTCTGCTTCTGGTCACCAGGCTTGGTTGGGACCCTGCCTTTCCTTCTCTGAGCAGAGGCTGGCCAAGGGCCACTGAAGTAAAGCCTCCTCGAAACTGTCCTGGCGTCCTGTGATTCAGTTTTCTCAAATACAGCCAGTGATAATGAAGCCATGCCTGGGCAGCCCTTCCCTCTTCTCTAACTGTGTTTCTCAAGATGCATCCGGAGCTGCACTTTCCTGCTAGTCAGGAGCCCAGCCTAGAAAGGGGCACACTTTGGGCAAGTTTAGAGGCTTAGCCACAGAAAGTGGGAATCATAGAAGCATCATCACTGTCAAGTTTAAGTCCACAGAAGGGTAAGAAGCAGGTGTGAAACCAGCCCTGGTCAGCTGAGGTGCTCTGGCTATCACCCACTTGGGTTATAGCACACTGCAGTTCCAGGTGGGGGAAGCTGGGCACATGTGGGCAGGATGTTTGGGTCAGCATGGTCCCTGCTTTCCTTTCAAGAGTCCTTTACTCTGCTCCAGGACTCCCCTTGGTCCCAAATAAGAGAAGGTGTACCAACACACCTATCATGGTTCATTCTGACACCCAGAAGATGCTCGGAAATGTAGCAGAATTTGAATTTAACTTTAAGTAAATAGACCTAAGAACAGGGTAATTAAACTACAGGGTACCATGCAGGATTTAAGTTAGGGCCTCCTGGTTTTTTATTTATTTTTTTTTTACAGGAACAGAGAGAGGGTCTGAGAGAGGGATAGATAGGGACAGACAGGAACAGAGATGAGAAGCATCAATCATCAGTTTTTCATTGCAACACCTTAGTTGTTCATTGATTGCTTTCTCATATATGCCTTGACCTCGGGCCTTCAGCAGACCGAGTAACCCCTTGCTTGAGCCAGGGACCAAGCTGGTGAGCTTCTTTTTTTGCTCAAACCAGATGAGCCTGCGCTCAAGCTGGCGACCTCGGGGTTTCGAACCTGGGTCCTCCGCATCCCAGTCCGATGCTCTATCCATTGCGCCACCGCCTGGTCAGGCAGGGCCTCCTGGCTTTTTCTTAAATCTACCAATAAAGCACACACATGCCCAAAGGACAGGGCTGCCCTGCCTTTCAGGACCTGGGAATGTGCATAGCTGAGAGGGGAGAGGCCTGGACTGGCTGACTTGCTCTGGTCCTTTTGTTGGGATCACCAGGCCTATACCATCCAAGTCGTCAATAAACAGTAACTGAAAGAATTAATTCAATTCAATTAACTAAATCAGTGGTTCTTAACCTGGGTTCTATCGAACCCTAGGGGTTCAATGAGTCGGTCTCAGGGGTTCGGAGAAGCCTCTGCCGCGGAGGCCAGAATAAAGTAATACCGTAATTTGTTGTGAGTTCATGCACTTTGTAGGTTTTGTTCTTTGAGCAAGGTGATGTTCATGCACGGCTCATTTTGTGCACCAGTAATAAAACATATACCTATGTCTTGAATTTGGAAAAAAAAATCATATTTTATTTATCACTAAAGAAGGGTTCGGTGAATGCGCATATGAAACTGGTGGGTTCGGTACCTCAAAAAAGGTTAAGAACCACTGAACTAAATAAATGTTCCCCTCACTTCCTTCTCTGCCTCAGTTTTCTTTCTACCATTCCTCGTTCCTCCGGCTGAAAAGAAAACCTTGATTGTGAAGACCAGCGCTCTGGAAAACAATCCAAGTCCCTCGTTTCCAGTTCTCTTGGCGCTCTCTCCCTCTCCCTCTGTCCTGTGCACAGAAGACTGGCTCAGGAACTCTTCTGCCACTTCCTAGCTATTTGGGCAAGTTACATAACCTCTCTGGGCCTCAGTGCCTATAAAACAGGCACGATAATAGTGCCCACCTCATCAGTTTACTGTGAGAAGTAAATGAGTTTTTGCACAGGAGGTGCTCAGAAGTAAGCAATCAATAAATGTTATTATTACCCTGGGTAGAACACTCATTGTCTGCTAATCACAATTGAGGTGTTGGCACATTGCTCAAGTATAATTCTTTCCAGCAGTATTTGGAAATACTTAAAAGAGGCATCTCTAAGAAACGTGAAGGCCCAGAGAAACAAAGTAGTCAAGGGTGAATGCCCTGGGCTAAGGCTGATGCTGGGGGGGGGGGGTGCGGGGGGGGGGGGGAGGGCAGGGGCGGAGCGGACAGATGAAGGCTGGAGAACTTCAAAAGCACACCTACTTGCATCCCCCTCTCCCTGCCAGCCCTGCCTATCTCCTGGGGGCTGATAGGAGATAAATGAAATCACTTCTTCAAAGCACCCTACTCAAGGACCCGGATCAAACACCAGGGCTTGAAGATAAGCTTCAGCCTCCATTTCCTTTTGTCCATTTCTTCCCACCATGTCTCCAAAGGAAATTCTAGAAGGAGGAAAGTAGTTAATTCCTCCTCTTTTATCAAAAGGTGTTACCTCCCCATCCACTGGCAAAGGCAGATAATAAGGGAACCAGGGAACCAGGCAGGGAGTAAAGAAAGCCTCTTCTTGGCTCTGGGCGGGCCAGCGGGCCAGCGTTCGTCCTGTGACTTTAGACTCCCCTTACGCTCTCATAGCCCAGGGCTTTGTCTGTCAAAGGGGATGAAAACACCTGCCCAAAATCACTCAGAAAATTGTTATGAGATGATGAACACAAACAATGTATTTGGGGAAAGACGCTTGATGCTTATATACGATATACTGCTCACAAAGATTAGGGGAGATTTCAAAATGAATATGAAGCGATAAAATATCACCTAATTTTTTAGTTACCGTTTTGAAAACTCCAGTCATTCTACCTTGAATCTTTTGGGGAATATTGTGAGCTATGATATAAATAAATAGCCCTTTATATGTAAAATTCATATTCGCTCACCAATATTCATTGGACACTGAGGACATTCAGACGGCCTGGATTCACCTTCCAGCCCCACCTCTTACCAGCTGGGAATTTGGGAAAGTTACTTATCATCTCTGAACCTCCACTTCCACCTCTGTGAAGTGAGGGGTGATGACAGGACCTCCCTCACAGGGTTTCTGTAAGAATTAAATGAGATAATATGAGCAAAGTGCTTACAACAGGGCTTGGCCCTCAGGGTTGGCTACTCTGAGGATGTTAGTTAAACTCTCAGCTAGGCAGTAAGAATACAAGGAGAACAAGGACAATGCAGATGCATTCACAGTCCAGTGGGAGAGGGGACAAGTAAACAATGACACATGCCCGTGATAGGCATAGTAATAGAACATAATAGAAACTGTGAGAGCAGAAGAAGGAGCCCCCGGAGTGTGCTCCTTACAGGGCTGGCTATTGTTACTGTCACCAGATTGTTCCTCTTGCCCTTCTGGCCCAGACTGGGTCTGAAACCTGGGGTTGGGCCTGCAGAGGA
This sequence comes from Rhynchonycteris naso, assembly GCA_037038555.1. NCBI lineage: Eukaryota > Metazoa > Chordata > Mammalia > Chiroptera > Emballonuridae > Rhynchonycteris > Rhynchonycteris naso. Next base: position 27,011,841 of record CM072998.1, read on the forward strand.
AGTATCGCCCAGCACCCTGAGCGCAATACCCTATATCAGCGCTCCTGGCCAAGGCTGTAACTGCCAGCCGCTGAAAGATATTAAACGCCAGGGAGGAAAACCAAGTTCTCTATGAGGCTGACTTTTCAGGGTTCATACCGCTTGTAAAAAAAAAAAATGTAAATAGTTACCCAGTGAGATATTATTTCATGTTGTTGCCATTAGGGTGTGAGTGTTATACAGAGAGAGGAGATCATTCAGGCAATTCTGCCTCAGCGAGGACTGAGAGCTCCACATTAACCCCACACGACAAATCTACCACCTCTAGCTCTCTACCTGACTCAGGCATTTTTTCCTGGCTGGTGAATTTTATGTAAATTGAAGTAGTGGGGAAAAAAATCTATAAATATTCAGAATTTCCTAAAGGATTTTCTTGATGGTTTCTAGGGGGCATTTTTTGTAAAGACATATTTGACTGGAGGCTGGGAAAAGGAATCTCTCATTGTGGTGGCCTTTTGGGATAGCTCCAGATCTTCCTGCCGGTTGTCAGTATCGAGAGCCTGGGTCCAGTTGCTGCCTCGACTGTTCTCTGGAGCAATTGCCCCACAGATGCGGTTGGCCCGTCACAGCCTTCACTGACCTGGGGCTTTCCTTGTGCCAAACACTAAATATGTGACATGCTCTACCTCCCTTGGGTCTGCCACCTCTGGTGGCCACTCTTACATTTTACACATGAGGAAACCAAGGCTGAGGGAGGTGTACTGCCCAGGGGCACCACAACAGCATGGTGCGGAGGTCTGGCTCCCAGATACCTGACTCCAAGTGACCATTCTGTTGCTGCCTGGTCATGCCACTTTGGGTAAGGAGCTGACCCCTCCGTGCCTCCCTCTCTCCAGCTGTAGGTAGGACAATAATAGCACCTGGTGCCGCTCAAGCCCCTGACATACAGAATGGCTGCTCTTCACCACCATGGCTTGGGGCATTCTCCGGCAGCCCTCACTTCCGTCCTGTTTCAGTGGTGCTGCTCACTCACAGGGCAATCTGAGAAAGGCCTAGAGAGAAGGAAACCCCTGAACCATATTCTACAAGGGAGAATAGGTGCCATATGGCCTGTTCCTGTACAACAAACACTATCTTGCGTGGACTTTTTAACCACAACCCTAGCACAATTCTCTGCCCATAGTGGCTTTCAATAAACTTGTTCCAACTGAATACTGAGACTTATTCTCTCCCAGGTGACAAGGCATTCCTTTGAAAATGCCCTTGCTTTAGGCCACTAGGGCCCCATTTAGGAGTCTTTGTACATTGTTAGCATTTCAGCTAAGTGAATGTCAAATACTTACTGTAATAATTGTCTAATCGTGTTTTAATTAGATCTCTGGTCTGACTTAGTACAGTTGTCCATTTTCTCTCCTAAGGAGAATGGATGGATCCAGCCAAGGGAACCCTGATGCCCTCACCAGTACCCAAAAGGGTGTCCCCATTCCCTTGCTAGCACTTTCCAGGAAGGGGGACAGAGAACAGGCCTGGTCTCCACCTCAACGCTGTCTGATACCTACTGTTCCTATCAGTGACTTCAGCTGTGGGCTAAGGGAGTGGGGTTTCTAATTAAGGATGAAATACTATTACCTAGGCAAATTTCCCATCCTTTTTCCCTAGCCTGGCCATCCTCTCCTCATCTCCTTCTTTCCCCCTTCCTTTCATTCTTTTACTTTTTCTTTCTCTCCAAATAAAGAGTTTGTATTTTATCCTCCATTCTTCTCCTCTCTCCTTTCTGCTGCCTCCAGTCCCTCTTTTCCTTCCAAATTCCTAAATGCCTTTTCTCTCTTTCCCCTCCTCTTTGCTCCCAACTGATTTCCCATTAATCATTCCTAACACACATCTGCTTGGGTCCTAGAAGGATTTCTTGGCTGGCTCTCACAGTTGGGCTGATTACAATAATTGGGAAGGAGTCTTTCATCTTTTACTGCCTCCTAGGTCTGCCCTCTTCCCAGCTCTTCCTCTTCCAAGGTGCCTGCAAAGGCCTACCCTCTGCCATTCTGTAAGATTTTCTTCTGTTCTCTCTCTACATAGCAGCCTCCCAAAGACCAAATGGCTTTGCAAGGGGACCTTTAACTGGAGGGCTGGCACTGGCAGCGATGTCAGAATGCACAGAGGCTGGCATGAGAAGAGGCTGGGGATAGGGGGGTAGACACCACCACAGTAAATGGGATCACACACACATACTTCTTGTACCCCTCTTGCTGCAATATGGGAGACATCTACCAGTCAGAGTACCCCTGAAATTCTTTTTAACCTGATTTTACCAGGATTAAATTGGCGTAGGAAAAGCCAGTGGAATTTCTAAGAAATCTATACATACTTCCCCGAAACAGCACAGATCCAGGAGTATGTTTAATTTAGTGTTTGAAAAGGCCTGGAAATGGTGCCTGCTGTCTTCTTCGCTGAGCATGATAAAGGTTCGTGGTTGCTCTTTGTTATTTCCGTGATAGTTCTTTCTTTCTTTTTGAAGAACCCTTTAGAAATCACCTATCTTGGGTTCTCATGTTTTCTCAAGATGCAGATCAACGCGGCAGAGTCAGGGACAGGTAGTCCTGGAGCAATACGCCCCGAGTGACAGGCCTGACAATCTGAGTGATGGATTGGGGCTGGGAAAGTGGTACTCAAAGCGAGGCAGTGACACGAGCGCGCCTCCACCGGCCGCCGAGAGCAGGGAGAAGTGGTCTCCCCAGAGGCCAGCGCACAAAGGGCCAGCCGCATCTTCTGATGATCCTCGGGCCGGGAACTTTCATGTCAGAACTATGACTGTGTAAAATCTCTGCCAAGAACAAAGCTGGCAATACACACTCCATCCGAAAGACATGGGGAAAGGGGAGAGGGAAGAGAAGTGTATTGTTATTTTTAATTAAAAGTTTTTATTCCGTAATTTCCCTGGAAAAAGGTAGTGCGTTTTCCTCCCACCAGAAGAAAAGGATGGGGGTGGGGGGTTCGCATTTCTATAATTCGTATCAACATGCAACTCTTAGATCCCCACCTCCTCTGGGATACTGACCTCTCCAGTGATTCCAGCCCCCCCCCCCCGCCCCTCCTCCCCAGCAGCTAAGTGCAGTGCAGTGTGGGAATTTTACACCTCTAAACAGGACACTAGAAGAAACCTGAAACACGCAAACACCGAACCTATAAATCAGAGCGCAGGCTTCGCGCGCCAGGCGCGTCCGGGTGGCGCGCACAGCCTAGGGTACCAGCTTCATCGCAACCATCTCACCCCGGAAGGGAGTCCTCAAACTTGCAGGCTTCGGACAGGATGGGCTTAAAGTTGTTAGAGCGGCTAACACCGCGTCCGGAGAACCACGGATGCCTCCGAGGCTTGGGCGCTTCCAAGTGAGCACACCCGGGTGAAGCCAATTCGGTGAACAGAATTGGATCCGAGCAGAGCCCGAGCAGAACCCAAGCAGAGCCCGAGCAGAGCCGGAGCAGGGCTGAGGCTCAGGAGGCGCGGCCCGCCACCAGGCGGCCTTCGGGAGAAGCTTGGATTCGGAAGTACCGGAGCCAGCTCGGTGCGCCCCTACCCCCCACTCAACCTCAGTCCACCCCACCCTAGACACACTGGGCTGGTGGGTGACTGCCCCCCACCAGCACCTCTGCCTCGGTGGTGTGAAGGAAGAGAGGAGACAGAGCGACAGGAAAGTCAGTGAAGGATAGGGCGAAGAGTCCAGGATCCCGGGGAAGTCTAGTCCTCTGTGGGACCCCCGGGCAAGGGCGGCCCGGTTGGGGGAAGGGGAGGAGTACAACGGGGGGTAAAGGCCAAGGCGGTGGCGGCGCACGGGCAAGGTCCCTTTAAGGCTCTCCCCTCCCACCGGCGGCGCCGGCCTCCGCCCGCCGCTCTCCCCGCCCCGGGGTCCCGGCAAGAGCTGCGATTGGGCGGGTGCGGCTATCCCTTTGAAGTGTGGCTGCGGATCGCGGCTATTTGACGTGCGGCTCGCAGAAGGCGAAGGTTTTTGTGTTGCTATCCCGAGCGAGTGGTGGTGGTGGCGGCGGCGGCGGCGGCGGCGGCGGCGGCGGCGGCGGCGGTGGAGGAGGGGTAGAAGCACGGCGACTGCTACACCGCGCTCCACGCTGCGGAACGAGCCCACCCGCCCCGGGAGCTCGCCTCCCTGGTGCTCCCCCTCCCTCCCCGCCCCCCCCAGTGGCGCTGCCCCCTCCAAATGAGCGATTCGCCCGCTGGATCTAACCCAAGGACACCCGAAAGCAGCGGCAGCGGCAGCGGCGGCGGCGGGAAGAGGCCGGCGGTGCCGGCGGCGGTGTCCCTGTTGCCCCCGGCGGACCCCCTGCGCCAGGCGAACAGGCTCCCTATCAGGGTCCTGAAGATGCTGAGCGCTCACACCGGCCACCTCCTGCACCCGGAGTACCTGCAGCCGCTATCTTCCACTCCCGTCAGCCCCATTGAGGTTAGTGTCTTGGTCTCTGCCCTCCCAACGTCGTCCCCATTCCTCCCACTACTGCTGGGCCCTCGGCCCTACTCCGTGCTTCCCGGGACTCGGCGCGACGCTCAGGTCAGGCCACACTGGTGGACCGGCAGAAGAGGGACCGAGAACGGAAGAATCAGAGCCACTCGGTTCTCCTCAGTCTTTTCCGTGGAAGGTTCCCCTTCCACGCTCGCCCTTCGGGGCTACGTGTTTTCTCGCTGATTGGGTTTGTTCTTGGAGACTCCATTAGGTCTTTACTTTTTCTCGGCACCCAGTTTCCAGGCCAGAGATTATCTCTCCTAGGTCTTTCCTGCCCCCTACCACCACCACTTGGGTTTGTTCTCTGTAAATCCGGGATCGCCCCCGTGCCACTGGGCTTCTGTCCCATCCGGCTACAGCGCACGACGCCCAGGCACTCCCGATCCCAAGTCTTTCTTCCTCCCACTTCCCTGGGTGCCCTCCCCGGGAGGGAGGGGCTACTAAGAGCGCCAACCGCAGCCAGGCTTTAGAATGCGCTTCTCCCGGCTTCTACCCCGCGCGCGGCGCCACCGCCCAAAACCCGTCCCAAGCGAAGTTCCTCAAACTGAAGGAATAAGTTTTCCCCTGGGCTTGGAGGAGGAGGAATTTAGAGGGAAAGAGGCAAGTCACAGCTCAGATTCCAGAGAAGTCACCTTTCCCCGTGTTGTCCTTTGGTGGACTATTTCCACTGCCCCATTCCGCAGGCCCTTGGTGCACACCGGGATCCAGTAGAGTGAGGGACCCCACCGACGGCCGTAAGAACTCTGTTTTGCCCAGCTGCGCCGCCCACCGGGCGCTCGCTCTCAGGTCTCTCCCCAAGGCTTTTCTTCTTCTCAGCCACCGGGTGCTCTCCGCGCCCACCCAGCAGCGTAAGCACCCCAACTAACCCCCGCTTGCTCCGTTGGTCTTGTAGTCTCACTCCTCCCTCCTCTGTCTTGCCGCTGTCTCCCACAGCTGGACGCCAAGAAGAGTCCATTGGCGCTGCTGGCCCAGACTTGCTCGCAGATTGGCAAGCCGGATCCTCCGCCCTCGTCCAAGCTCAATTCGGTGGCGGTGGCGACCAACGGGCTGGGAGCAGAGAAGGACCCTGGTCGCTCCGCCTCGGGCGCAGCTTCCGCGTCTGCAGCGCTCAAACAGCTGGGGGACTCCCCGGTCGAGGACAAGTCCAGCTTCAAGCCCTACTCCAAGGGCTCTGGCAGCGACTCCCGTAAAGACAGTGGCTCATCTTCAGTGTCCTCCACTTCCTCCTCATCCTCCTTGTCCCCAGGAGACAAGGCAGGCTTCAGGGTCCCCAGCGCTGCCTGCACGCCCTTTCCCCCGCATGGAGCTCCGGTTTCCGCGTCGTCGTCTTCGTCTTCACCCGGTGGCTCCCGGGGCTGCTCCCCGCACCACTCTGACTGCAAGAATGGCGGCGGTGGGGGTGGCAGCGGGGAGCTGGACAAGAAAGACCAGGAGCCCAAGCCCAGCCCGGAAGCTGTGGCCGTGAGCCGCGGGAGCACTGGGGAGCCTGGCACACACAATGGTGCGGAGGCCGGAGGCTCTGGGCGCAAATCCGAACCGCCCTCGGCCCTGGTGGGGGCTGGCCACGTGGCGCCAGTGTCACCCTACAAACCGGGCCACTCAGTTTTCCCGCTGCCACCCTCCAGCATCGGCTACCACGGCTCAATCGTGGGCGCCTACGCCGGCTACCCCTCTCAGTTCGTACCTGGCCTGGATCCTAGCAAGTCTGGCCTCGTGGGAGGCCAGCTGTCGGGGGGCCTGGGCCTGCCACCAGGCAAGCCCCCCAGCTCGAGCCCACTCACCGGGGCCTCCCCGCCCTCCTTCCTGCAGGGATTATGCCGCGACCCCTACTGCCTGGGAGGTTACCACAGCGCCTCGCACCTTGGCGGTTCCAGCTGCTCCACTTGTAGCGCGCACGACCCGGCCGGGCCCAGCCTGAAGGCCGGGGGCTACCCGCTGGTGTACCCGGGGCACCCACTGCAGCCCGCCGCACTCTCATCCAGCGCCGCCCAGGCCGCGCTCCCTGGCCACCCCCTCTACACCTATGGCTTCATGCTGCAGAACGAACCGCTACCGCACAGCTGCAACTGGGTAGCAGCCAGCGGGCCGTGCGACAAGCGCTTTGCCACTTCAGAGGAGCTGCTTAGCCATCTACGGACTCACACGGCCCTGCCAGGCGCAGAGAAACTTCTGGCCACCTACCCCGGTGCCTCAGGGCTGGGCAGCGCCGCCGCAGCCGCTGCAGCCGCTGCCTCCTGCCATCTGCACCTCCCCCCGCCCTCGGCCCCGGGCAGCCCCGGGTCCCTGTCATTGCGGAGTCCACACACTTTGGGGCTAAGCCGGTACCACCCCTATGGCAAGAGCCACTTATCCACAGCTGGGGGCCTGGCCATGCCGTCGCTCCCCACAGCCGGACCCTACTACTCACCATATGCGCTGTACGGACAGAGACTAGCCTCAGCCTCCGCGCTCGGATACCAGTAACTACAGCTCTTCCTCGCACCCCCCATTCCCGACCCTCCCCCCTCTCCCCTCTCCCCCAGCCTCCTGGCCTGGCCGCTGCAACCTCCACTACTGCTTGTCCCTGCCAGATCCCCCGCCCAGACCCTCCTCACCGGACTGTGTATTTATTTACTATAATGTTAGCTTACAAGCTGGGAATATAAGTGCATTAATGGCCCACACGAGTCAATGGTATGCAAAAAGTCTGTGTTCCCCCAAATAATATTAATCACATGAGTAACTACATGTTCCCCGCCCCTCTTTATTTTTTTTCTTAGATATAAGTTTTTCTTCTGTGTTTTTTTTTTTTCTGTGTTTTTTTATTGGTTTGGTTTTAGGGGAAGAAGGAGAGTTAAGAGTTCTGGGGTTCTTCTCTTTGTTTTGTTTTGTTCTCCCTTCCTGGGAAGTTTCTTGCATGCTTCTTAACCATTAAAACAGCCTTTTTACCTTTCCCCCTCCATTCCCTCATTTCCTTCCATCTGAGGTTCTGTTTATACCTTTGTACAAGTAACAGAGAGGAGATATTTTTTGTAATGCATTTGGGGGTGCTAGGAGGGGCCTTTATGGCAAGAGGTCTTGCCTCTGTTAACCCAGAATTCTCCCCTATGACCCTCTCCTCCTAGGGAGCCTGGTCTTTGCCCTGGTTCCCAAAATTAGAGCCTTTCTCCCCTACCTTGTTCTGAGCATGGAGAGCCCTGAGAGAGGGGCCTGAGTGGCCTCTGACAGAGCCCTTCACCTTCCCCTCTTCCCCAGAGACTCTTCTGGCCACAAACACCTGGTGGCCATACTGCCCAGTGGTGGGAAGCCCATAGGGCTCATCTTATTCAAAGTCCTAGAAGGCCTTGTTGGCATGAAACTTTGCTCTTTATATTTTGCAAAGTGCTTTTATAGTTATTGTTTTTCTCTCCATTATTGGGGCAGTGGTCCCTCTCCTGGAGGTGGGGAGTGGCGTCAGTGATCCTTGCTAGATCCCTCCAAAGCAGACCAGTGGCACTGTCAGCAGGCAAAACAACCTTTAAGCTCCATTGGAGGAAGGCTGGGTAGTAAGGGAGCACACAGATCACAACAGCCCCCTTTACCCCTTCCCAGGCCTGACCCACAGATTCCCCAAAGTTGGGGACTTCCTTGGGCTCTCTCAGTGATGGGGACTGAAGACTTGGGCCCTGGGTCTTCTCCCCACACCGTCCCTCCTCCTGGTCTTCTGCAGCGTCTCGGGGGCTGCAGGGCCTATCGGAGATGAATAGAGCTCTCCCTTGGTAAGACTTATTTTGTTAATAAATGAAATACTTGGCTATATTCACACCGTGGTGTGTTTCTCTCTTGCCTCACCCACCGCCCCACTTCCAGATACCCAAGCAGATGTCCTACTTTTCTTGTTTAAAATACCTTATGGTTTCCTTCTCAGATTTCCGTTCAAGGACGAGTTTAATTCCTTCCCTTGAGAAGAGGGAGGAAAAAAATGCCAACGCATTGCAAATAACATAAAACCACCTTTATTTTTTTTCCACTTGGTTATTTAGCTCCCAGTCTTACTTCAAAAACCTTGACATTTCCTTGGGACAAGGTGGAGAGAGTGTGTAAATGTGAATTTTCCTCTGGGCCTAGATTCCAGGTAGAGGGGCTGAGAAGGGAACCAGGACCCAGGGCTCACACAGACTCCTGGCAGCCCAGTCCGAGTCCTAAGGGTGAGCAAAGACGGCGTGCCTCTGGTGCCACCTGGTGGCAGACAGCGGCTGGCGCCAGCTCCGACGGCACCGTAAGCGCTTCCCTGTCTAAATAAATGCCGAGGATTTCCTCTTTCCTGACACCAAAGGGAAACCAAAGGGTAAACTCACTTGCTGAAAGGGTGCTTCGCAAAGGTTGGAGGCTCCTCAAGGTCAGCGCCGGGTTGTCCACCCTAGTCATCTGCGCTGCCAGAGACTTCTCAACGGGGTTTGGGTTTTGCTGAGAAGGTGCGGCGATTACTCGGGACCTTGAAGCCACTCTTGGACCCTAGTTTCTTGATCTCGCACGGCTGATACTGACTTCTCATCCTCCGGTAGGCGATGGTGAGTGCCGTTAATCAAGATGGTGGGACGAGGGTTGAGCACCTTCCCACTGAGCTAGGAGTCCCCGAGGCCAAAGAAAAGAATTGGTGGCTGCGGAAGGAGGCGGGGCCGTAGCCGCATCCTCTCTAGGGCTAACGGGCTCCAGGGACAGCGAGTGGGGATGGGGTGGGGTGGGTGCCTGCAGAGGTCAGCCCCTGCGCAGGTTGCAGCTTGCCGGACCCCGGCGCCCAGGGCGCGCGGGGCCACCTGTTGGATGCACTTCAAAATGGCCTTCCTCGCCCCCTCCTGGCCACACTCCTCTGCGTGGACACCGCGCGGCTTTGGGATCTGTTGTTGCTGTTGCGTTGTTTTTCTTTGCTTTTCTGAGACGTGTTGGGCAGTTTGTGTCCCGCAAGTTGTGTGCTTCTGAAACATGTAGACCCGAGCTCAAGTGCCGAAGGGGTGGGAGGCATGCTAGACAATTGCAGCGCGGGCCTCGGCCTCACTAGGCGTCATCCCCTCCGTGCTTGACTGAACCTCCGCATAAGATGGTTTTGTGGGGTTTGCGGGAAGGTTGCACCTATATCTTTGTTTCTGGGCAAAATTCCTTTATTAGGAGAATTCTGGGCTACTTCTGCATAAACTGGGTGCTGTCCACCCTAAGAGCCTAAGCGTCCCCAGGGAAGGCACTGGGGCTGCTGATATCACTGGGCACCAGGGAGACTGAGTCAGGGAAAGGCTAAATGGGCTGGAGAAGTCACCCTGAGACCAGCCCAGGCTCTGCCTGGGGCATAATGATATGATTTCTCAGAATTCAAAGTGGCTGAATCTTTAGAACACCTGAGATGTAGTGACTTGCTTTACTTTTCCTTTTTCTCTGTTGTTTTATTTGCTGTTGGTTATTTGTTTCCCATCTTCCCTTTCTCTCAAGTCCCTTTTCCCTTCAGTCCCTTTTAAATTCCTGTTAAAACTGCTGGAAATTGCTCCCTCTGCAGGAGGACTTAAACTTTTCTCTCTCCTTACCTTCATGGTCTTCAAACCTCCCTACCTAAGGAAAACCCGGCTCCTCTTGTTGGGACCAAAGGAAGGAAGTCTCGGTATCTCCAATAGGAAACTCAGCATGTAGCAAAAGAAGCCTGTCTGTGGCTGCCTGGATTACAGTGAGGTCTGAGAATACAGATTAAATACTCCTTGGATCAGAAAGGTTGGCCTCAACTACCACTATGACAACAAAGGGCTGGCATTGTAGTCTGGAGTGTCCCAGATCTCACCCTGAAATGTCAGCTCTCCCCACCATAAATGGGTGACATTCCTAATAAATGTAGCTGTTTTAATTAGCTTTCTGGGAGTTTGCTGCTTTCAGTAGCTGAATTCTCATTAAACAAAGTTGCTGTTTTAATAGAGATAATACTCCCCCACCAACTGTTTAATTCACATAATTAACTCATCCAGCAACTCTTGTCTTTGAGAATCACCTCTGCCTTCTTTTTCCCCACCTTCTTCTCATCCTGGCCTTCCTCCCGCTCTTCCTCCTAATCTCTTCCAGGCGCCAGAAATGGGGCCTGTTTTCCTAAGGCACCAGGAAGGGTGGAAGCCACAGAGCTGGAACTTGAGACACTGGATGTTCCTGGCTCCAGGTCATATTTTCACACCTCTTGCCTGGTTATTTTTGTGGCCTCGTGGGCAGCTGTGGGAGGAAGGGAGGAGGAGAAAGAGGGGAAAGACTCACCCTCAGATATAGGTTTGACACAGACTAGCATGGTGTTAATTTTTAACTTCCCAATCATCACACACACACACACACACACACACACACACACACACACACACACACGAACCCACCTAAGAAATCTGCAGCTCAAGTCCCGTAGGGTCATAGGACTGTCACCAACTTTAGACCGCTATAACTGCTTGCCCTACCCAGCATCCTGTGATGTGTCTCTCAGTATATTAACTAACTCCTTCCTAATGTATGTCTGAGTTACCGTGGCATTCATCTTAAAATAGTCCTTCGGCTCTGCACTTTATTAATCATTCTGTAGGGGAAGCTGCACTCCGGTTTTCTGTTTGATTTGATTTCATTCATCCTGTCTTTTGTAAAATAGATGGTTGAGTGCATCTGATAATGTATGGTTTAATTTGGAGCACTATGGGTTTGAATTACCATTTTCATAATGTGCTGTGCATTAATGTGTTACATCATTTATAAAGAGGAATGTGCTGGGTTTCAAACTTTCTCCTGAAAGCCAAAGTCACCTAAAAGAAACAAAGCCAAATCACGGGACCCATCTTCTTACCTCACTGCCAGAGAAACGCCTGCTGCCCCCACCCGGTGAAACCTGCCAAGGCTCATAAAACCCAACATGAGGCTTTTGTGTCCACATAATGCAGGTGGGTGTCAAGGTTTAGGGGGAACTTGCACATGGCAGTACAAAGCTTCCCCTCATTATTGCATAACAACAGCTTTGCAGCCAGCCCCATTTGCGTTTGTGGAGACCTCCAGTGGAAGGCTCTCCCTCGACCCTAATCCCAGCACTCCCTCCCCTGTAGCTGTAATAACACCAGCTGTCTGTTACTCAAACTCTGACTGAGGAGGAAAAAGCACTGATTATCCAAATACAGTCATTAAAGGGGAAATGTGTTTTTAGGACTGTCAGAGTGATTAATGAGGGCTAGCCGTCTTTGCAAATGCACTTGTTTAGTCTAACTGGCAGCTTCTATTTTCCTATTGATTTATTGCAGCCGTTGCCGGGCCTTGGTGTGTGCGAAGTCAGGGCACTTCACAACTGCGCCCTGTTTAAACAGGAAAAGCATGCACCATTTTGTCCCGGAGGGAGGGAGCAGCCCAAAGTCGCTCCCTTCAGTTCAATCTCCAGGGGCCCAGACCAACAAAGAAGACATTAAAAACCTGCAGCCCAGAGAGGGAAGGAAACCGCCTCCCCTGGGTTGTCCCTAGTCACTCAGTTCCAAGGTCAGTGGAGACGCACCATGGTGCCTATACAAAACCTGCCCTATTGTAACACTCAGCACGCCCACATTTTCACCTCCAGTCCCCCCCCAAACCACCTGTCAGCCACTGAGTCCAAGTCCAGGGAAGGCACCCAGTAGAGGGGTTGGGGGTTGGGGGAGGGGACTGAGGGGGCAAGGCAAGGCAAAAACATAAAACTGAAACCACCACCATGGTCCCGTGCTAGGAAGCTAGGAACAAGGTTGTGGCTTTGCAAGAGCTCTGATTGGGCCCAAAGGGTGACTTCCACTTTTAAATAGAGGTGGTGGGACCACGAAAGGAACAGCCACTTCTTTCCACCTGTACTGTTTATGTTTTGACAAATGATGTATCTAATGACCAAAATAGAGAAATGGCAGCTTGGAAATAGAATCTCCGTATTTGGGATTATAGTCCAGGCAGTAAATCATCACAGCAAATAGAATGTACAGAACGCCTGTTACATACCCAGCACGAGGAGAAGAAAACTCAGACAAAATTCCTGCCCATTTTTCTTGGGGAAGACGAGACATACCCACGAGACAGGGAGCTAGAGAGCATTATATATAACTGCATTTATGCTGATCTAATAAAGTGCTAAATCTTTCTGCGCAGACAGTGGAGAATAGGACAGGATATAACAAGGTGCTAATTGTGCAAATCAGATGGTCGAGCTGCAGGAGCTGGAGAGGGGGGTTTACTGGGGCTGATGTTGGAGACCTTCCCATGGGAGCTCCAATCTGCTGGGAGGCTCCCCAGTCCCTCTGAGGCTGGAAAGATGGATAAGGCCTTCATTCCATAGCGGTGAGAGGGCTGGCATTTCGAGGCCCTGAGCCTGTAATTTCCATTTCTAAAGCAGATGAAGGAACAGGCTTCACTAATGTTGTAAACAACACATCTGAATTTTCCTCCACCGGCCTTCTCCTGACAGCTGCACCTTCCACAGAGCAGTCCAGGCATAGAAGTAGTTTGTACTTCTTCCTAAATGAAGTGCCTTTCCAAGTCCTCCCAGGGTCAGGGCATATCACTAGTATTATTAACACTTCCTAAAACAGGAAAAGCTGTCAGTGAATTTGGATCACAGATGAGCTGGGAAAACTTTCTTTTTAAAAAAAAAAAAAAAAGTGGAACCTGTTGGCTGAGAAAAAAACACCCAAAGTGACCCATTTTATATAGACTTGAGCATGGAGACAGACCAGTGGTATAAGTGCTTGGATGGACTTTAAAACAGCCCCAGAAAGTTCAGAAAGTCAGGGCATTGTGCCTACAGTAGGAAGAACATTGAAATGGGAGTTGGGAAACCTAGATTCTTTTTTTTTTCTGGTACTGAAACTTCATTGCTGCGTGACCTTGAACCAGTCACTGTCTCTGAGGCTCTTTTCCCATTTCTGAATGAAGTCATTGGACCTATAGTCTTTAAGTCCTTGCCGCCTGGAATATTCTCTGGGTTTATAGAATGTTGATGGTGGTCAGAGTTGGTCAGAATGCTCGGTCACTGGCCCACAGGCACATACAATTATAAAGTTCCTATCAGGATAGCAAATGTGAACGATCCAGAAAAGATACCTCGTGACTTCACTTCAATCATGGAGGGCAGGGCGGGGTGGGGTGGGGAGCACACCCACGAAGAATACGGAATGTGGACTTTTCACCCAGAGGATTGGCTTCAACAGAGTGAATTATTAAAATATTTCCCAATTGATGAAATGTTGAATATAAGGTGATTTGAGTATTTCAGAGACTGCATGGGTGCTGAAGTGGGTCAAATTTTATTATTAAAAATAATGCCGAGAATCCTGTGAGGGTAAAACCAAGGCCTTCAAAAAGCATCGCACTCTTCATAGCCTACAGCCGGTTGCTTTTGGAGAACGGGACTGGCAAGGGAAGAAATGGAAAGCAGATAAAAATTGAACCACAGTGGGGCCTTGCTCTCAGTGGGCCGTGGCAGCTCCGCGGCCCTCTGGGACACAGCACAAAAGCCATCCCTCTGGAGTGTAAATGGGAGCCAGATGTTAGAATGGAAACAGTCATTGGGAAAATGCCGTCGCACGTTTCCCCGCGTCCTGGTCACTCTCCTGGGTATGTATACATGAGTGTGTGGGGGCGCGTGTGGGGGTGCATGTGTGTGTAGTGTCAGTTGTATATGGGTTTGTATGCAGTCCATAAGGAAAGTGAGACTGTGCTCTTCTTTTAACAACTTTAAGTACATATGCCAAACATGTGCAGGAATGACAGGCCAGGCTACCCTAGGGCAGCTCAGAGAGCATCATCTTGTGGCTGCCGTGGCAAAGTTAAATACAATAATATGTGTTGGGCATTTTATACTTACAACAAACTTCCAATTCCCTTTAATGAGCAAAATGAAATGTGGGGAGGTTCGGTAAGTTGCCTGAGATCTCGGCGGAAGAGCTGCGGAGCCAGGGGTCTAACACAGCTCTGACTACAAACCCTGTGCACTAAGACAAGTAGCTGCTGACCTTGTATTTCAGTGGGCTGGGTGCTACAGATGGGTAGGCTTAGGGGAACTGTCCCGCCAAAACGTTTTGGCCAGTGTGTCTGCCTGTGTTGGGACCGTGCTAGACACCATGCAATTCAAAAACATTGGCCCTGCCCTTCCCTTCCAAGAGCTGAGATACTGCTCAGAGCAATGGGTTTTGCTTATTCAGGACACTTTACAGAGTGTCCTCTATGTCAGTGATGGGCAATCTTTTGAGCTTGGTGTGTCAAAATTCACCAAAAGCCGAGCATAACTCGGGTGGTGTGTCACTTCAAGAAAAACGGCCTAACCGGAAGTCCCAGAACTAGACACTCTGTGCCAGAGTTCTGTTGTTTTGACCTACAGACCTCCGGCACAGAGTGTCTACACTACAGCAAATGTTTTATCCTCGGCTACTGCACCAGGCCGTGCAGGAGCCAAGGATGAAATGTCCTTCTTGGCATGCGGCCCCATACTTCTCTGGTATGCGGCCACATGTCATCGAAAGTGGCTATGCGTGTCAGTGCAGACACGCATGTCACAGATTTGCCATCACGGCTCTATATACTAGGTACTATGTTCTTCTCTGGAGATTAAAAAGACAAGAGACACACTGACCTTGCCTCAACAAGCGTACAGCCTAGTAGGAGGCAGATGTGTAATTAAGATATGATGGATGAAGAGCTCTAGTAATGCTATTGCAAAGTCAGTATAAGATAGATTATGCTGTGTAACAAATTAACCACAAAATCTGAGGAGCTTAACACAACAAAGGCTTACCTTTCTTTTATACTACATCTTCATGGTGGATTGATAAGGATCTCTATATCAGTCAGAGTTTGACCAGGCAAGCAAGACCAGCAATAGAGTAAGGCACTTATCTCAAGACATTGGCTTATGCAATTAGGGTTGCTAGTGAAGTAAAAGTCTGCAGAGCAGGCAGGTGGGGAGGGAACATCACAAACAAGCTAAAACTTTACTGGCATGAGCCATTTGGGGTTTCTGAGCTCAGGGAAGGTCTAAGCCCTCTTTCAAGGGGCTCTCCTGAATAGATCAGGCCCACCCCAGATAATCTCTCCCTTTTACTCCACACATTTTCAAAATTCAATCACGTTTGCAAAATTCCTTCACAGAATTACCTAGATCAGTATGTGATTAAATAACTGAGGACTATTATTCGGTCTAACCAAGGTGACACATCAGAAAGCATCAGTGGTCCATCCTCAGTGGTCACAGCAGGGGGAAAGCTGGAAAACCTTGCATGATTAATTACATGTTCCAGGTCAGAAATGACACGTCACCTCTGCTCATAATTCTCTGGCCAGAACTGGTCACGCAGTCCCTCCTAACTGCAAGAAAGGGACATGGACCCTCCCTTGTGCCCAGGACTGGGTGGGAGGGGTCTGCCACAGGTGTTATGGGGGCACTGTGACAAGCTGCCATCTTTCCCTCCCCATGGTCACTGCACACAGGGGGCAAGTGGCGTTGTGAGGTAATGAAGACAAGCCGTGACTGCCCAGGGCCCCACCATGAGTAAGGGAGAAGCCAGGTAAGAACTCACCTTTCCCTCACTCCAGCTCCCCTCCACCCTGCTGCCTCAGGCCTTCCCCGACAGGAGCACCTTTCAAATCCACTGAGCCCTGTTTATCTGGAGGAAGTTTACATTTGACACTGTAGGAACCAGGTGCCTCCAGGAACAGAATACTCTTAGCCAGACAAGGCTGGCCTCTCTATGTCAGGACAGACCCCTCTGAGACCCTAAAGTTCAATGAGATCTGGGACTTCTGAATACCTCGTGCTCCTGAGATCTCAACCAGGAGGCTTGCAAAAAAGCACCTGTGTGAGTATTAAGGCAGCATGTGAACAACCCCTCCTTACGAGAAGGGCAGCGGCCTCCATTGGATTGGACTCTAGCAGCACTCTCATCTGTGAAACTTACAAAAAGCTAAGGATTTATTCAAAGTGATAATGATCAATGGTCACTGCCAAACAAATGCCATCAACAGTATGTGCTATAAATTGAAATGAAAATGTTCTGGGTGACAGGGACAAGACATGGCCTTTTTCCTTCTCCCTATCATTTATTAAGTGTTAGCTTTGTGCCAGGCACTGTGCTAAGCCCTTTCCATAAAAGATTCATTTAATCCTGGCAGCAACGCTCTGCAATGAGTCTGTTATTGAATATATTTTCCCCAAGGTCACAAAGCCAGGAAGCAGTAGAGGCAAGATCCCTGCAAAGTCTATTCCAAAGCAGATTCCAAAAACCCATACTCCTTCCACCAGAGCCACCATGTCGTGTCAAGCAGATGATGCCCCACATGGGGGCATCTGGCCAAGGGAGCAAGTGAGGGCTCCATAGCCACCCATGATGCCTGGCCTGGGCTGCATCAGCCAGAGGAGGCCTTTCTCCAAATCTCCCAAGGGTTCCAGATGGGTGGAGGCAGGACGGGCAGAGCCTTGTTAACCTCTGACCCTTTCCTCTAAACATTAGAGGTCAGGAAGGAACCTTAAGTACTTTGACCTCAGTCTCACCTTCTGATGGTCACAGCTAAGCCTGGAGTGCACAAGTATTTGTGGAACTATCTCTTGAGAACCTATTCTGTGTGCTACATGCTATCAGAAGTCAGAAGATGCATAGGACATGACCTTCACATCAATTACAATCTCCTAGAGAAAACAGTCCAAACACATACTAATACTGAGAAATAAAAGATGACATTAAGAAATGAAGGGGATCTATAAAAAGTGTTCAGAGCGCCCTGGGAAGTAGAAGAATTCATTTGTTCACTTAGCGCGAAGGGAGGAAGACTAGGTCTCTGTGGCCAGTGGGCAGCCTTAGCACAGCCCAAAGCCAGACTGTGCAAGGCATGTTGCGGGACATCCCGCCAGCTCACGCCAACCAGCTGCCATCTGCATGGGGCTCAGAGGCACCTGTGAGTATAACTGAAGGGAGTCAGTGCTTCGGGACCCCCAGAATAGATGCAGCCGCCCAGCAGCCTCGTCAGAGGAGAGCCCCAGCTGCAGTACGAACAGCGCAGGTGAAAACAGTGAAGGTGGTGCAACAAGAGGCTCTTTGCAAACTTCAGCTCAGGGTCTGGAATTGACATGTGCATCCCACCTGCTGGCCCAGCTCCCCTGGTCATAGCCAACCAGGCTGTGCTCTCTTGCTATCCCTATCCGGGTCCACCACCTGGGCTCCAGTTATAGCATCAGGGCCCAGAGAACAGCCAGGGGCTTGGGAGCCTCCTGATGGTAACAGTGACAAGCGGGGCTTTGCGTCTCCCCTCTTGGTGCTCACCTGCCTCCCCTAACCCCACTCCCTTCACCGGGAGCGGTGGAGAAGAAAATGTTCTTAGCATCCTTCCTTGTGGCCCTTGCTCCTAGCCATCACCCTCCCCTCCAGCCCTCCCCCAGTGTCAATCCTCCCCCCAACACAAACACACACATTCTCTCCCTCTCACCCTCACCTCCCTTCCCTCCCCCACCCCTTCCCCTCCATTTGTTTCAATGAACAGCCCCTTTTATCTATTCTGTAGGTACAAATGAAGCTGTCAAATTTGATCAGACGCTTGATATGACAGGCTGTGGGAGTCAGGACCCCTTGAACAGAGTGGGCCTTGTCCGTCACAGCCTGCCTGACACTTCCCATAATGCCCAGACTGATGAGATTCTGAGTAGGGCCCAGCACATTTTCAACTCTATTTTGGGTGAAAACCCTTCTTGAAAGATCTTGAAAGGAGCTGGCAGTTCAGCTGCCCGGATGATTAATGAGGGTTGGCTCCGCTGGATGGATTTCTCCTGGTGCCAACAGCCGTCCTCCCAACAGGCTAGAATGTGTTGCCATTGACTCCCCCCCAGTACTTTCCCCTCACAGCAACACCCCCCAAACCCTTTCCCACCAGCCCTCGGACGTTCCCCCCCATCACCACCCTCACCTCTGCTCACAGCCACCTCCGGCCATGCGCTGCTCCTGTGCCTCTCTGGATTTCTGACGCAGGGGCGGCCCAGCACACGGAAACCATTAAACGTCACAGCTGAGTGAGGCCTGGCTTGAGTGAGCAGGGCCTGCAGCTTTAAGGAGTACAAAGGGCAGACTGAGATGGTACTGAAGAGGACAGGGACCCAAGCTCTCCTGGAGTGCCATGTCACATGACCCAGTGGTCAGCCATGGGCCTCTCTGTTTTTTACTCATGGATCTCCGGAGCCTGGGGACAGAAACCACAGGGTGTCTAAAGCCCCAAAGAGATAAAGTATCAAAGACCTTGTTTTTCTCTTATCTCCTAATGTTTCCCAGAGGGGGCCCTATTGGTGTTTGGAGCAAGAGAGTTCTTTACTAGGCAGGACACTTCTGTGCAGGTTTAGTGTTCTTGGTCTCAAGACACTACTTGTTTGTAGCTGGGTGGGTGCCTGTGAACAGGCCATCAATATGGAGACAACCAAAAATGTCCCCTACTATCCCAAACGCCCCTGGGGTGGTAGCGGTCCTGGCCGAGAGGTTCCCCCCGCCTCACGCCTTGAGTGCCCTGCCCTTCCACCTCCTTCAGCTCTTACACCTCTCAAGCCCACTCAGCCAGGAAAGCACCTGGAATAAGGAGAAAGGAGGAGGCCAGGGTGCTGCCCACTCACTCCCAGTGCCTCACACCAACCCTGTTCTGAGCTCTGTATTCCTTTCCTCTCCTTTCCTATTTTCCCAACACCTTACGGCTTATCCGCGCTTCGGGGAGAAGAATGGCACCCAACATTCCTTGGGGTTTACAATCTCAGAGTCCTTCAGGAACAGGTCAGTGGAGGGCGTCTGTTTCTTTCTGAAACATCCATAGATGTCCTTTTCAAGCCAGTCTCTGAGAGCTGGGGACTCCATCAGAGGAGAAGTCGCATGGGTCCCTGTGACCAGGGCCATTCACCCCGGATCCTTTGTGAAGCAGGAGTCAGGGTGGCCGAGTGGTCTACGGCACCAGCCTCTTGTGGAACAGGCTAAGCGCATTCCGTCGGCTGGGCCCTGAGAATACTTCCCAAGAACACCAAGCCACTCCCCATTTTATTTCCTCTCTTTCTTCTTGAAAAAGAGAGGGGGATAAAATCCCATATTTTACCTGCCTCTGGGCCGGCCACAGGGTCAATGTGCAACCAGCTCTGAGATCACCTGGCCCCCAGGGGGAGCCTGCACCATCATTCATTCACTGTCACTTACTGAGCATCTGCTACATGCCAGACGCAGAGCCAGGCCCTGGGCACGGAGCAGTGAGTTAAAAGACACAGGGATCCTGCCCTCAAGGAGCTTACAGACTAACAAGGGGGGGGGGGGACTAAACAAATCAATGTATAGTTATGAATTGTGATAACAGCATTGGATAAAAAACAGAGTGTCCCAGGAAGGGCCTAACAAGGAACCCTCATTTAGAACTAAAGTCGGGGAGAGCCTCTTGGAAAACATGACCTTAAAGCTGAGACCTGAGGGCTCAGTGGTTAGCCAGGAGATGAGGGAAGAGTGTTGCAGGCTGGAGAAATCCGCACCTGAATAGCAACCAAATCCTCCTGGCACGAAGGTGACTTCCCTTGTAGCAATGCCTCCAGGGAGGACAGAAGCTCCGTATCTCAGCCTGGGAAGGACCAGAAGAAAGGTCTGGGAGGAGACGGCCCCCAAGGAGTGCAGAGGGAGAGCCCTAACCACCCAGTCATCCTTCACCCTGGGGCACCAACCACTGCCTTGGCAAGGCAGGATCTCGGAGCAACGCAAGCCAGACAGGGATCAGAAATGACCTGTCTGAGCCACATCTCCCCGGAGGGTGGCAGGGAGACCCTAGGAGCAGAGCTGTGAGGTTTTCTAGCTCCTGGGACTGTGGCATAAAGCTGCTGATGGAGACAGAAATTAAACTGATGATCACTCAGATCAGTATACAATAACAAGGCTCTTGCCAGGCGTGTGAAGCTTGAGGGAGACTCAGCTTTCTCTCTTGCAGAAAGATGATTTTTCAATGAGAAATGGAAGAGTGTGTTTCTGATTCCTGGAAACCCTTTGGCTGCCCATCGTCCAATCAAGGCCAAACCTTTAACCTAGTATTCAAGTCACCCACAGAAGGGCCCCACATGCCTTTCCCGCCATCCTACCAGGTCCCTCACAGGAGCCAAGCACAGCAACTCACTTTCTCCTAAACATCAAACTCTTGAACTGAGTTGTTCCTTCTTCCTAAAAAGCCTATCTCCTCACACGTTCACTGGCCGCATGTTCACCCCAGCCAGTCATTGCTCCTCACTCTGAATCCCTTGAGCCCCTTATTTTTGTCTCTTTTATAGTCTTTCTCTATGTGAGGACCCCTCATTGCCCCCCCACTGGACCATGAGTTCCTAAAAGGCAAGAAGGCTGTTTTATTCATCTGTGTGTCCCCGTGTGTCCAGCACAGTACCAGGCACATGGCAGATGATCAATAAATGCTTGCTTTAGTCCAGGGGTCCCCAAACTACGACCCAAGGGCTGCATGCGGCCCCCTGAGGCCATTTATCCAGCCTCTGCCGCACTCCAGAAGGGGCACCTCTTTCATTGGTGGTCAGTGAGAGGAGCACAGGATGTATCCACTCTCATGGTTCCCATTGAAATACTGGTCAGTTTGTTGATTTAAATTTACTTGTTCTTTATTTTAAATATTGTATTTGCTCTCGTTTTGTTTTTTTACTTTAAAATAAGATATGTGCAGTGTGCACATGGATTTGTTCATAGTTTTTTTTATAGTCCGGCCCTCCAACGGTCTGAGGGACAGTGAACTGGCCCCTGTGTAAAAAGTTTGGGGACCCCTGCTTTAGTCCATTTCACTGGAAACAGCTGAAGAGCTTAAGCATGTGTCACCATCTTTGGACTGGCCATTAGTTCGGTGAGAGAAGAGATCCAAAGGGTAGAACTGAGAGGGGCAAAGTCAGAGCCCTCAGTGAAGAGAGAACATAACCCTCCACCCACGGCCCAGGGACCAGCTGCTCCACAAGCCTTTCTTTCCTTCTCCACAGTCCCCCATGCATAGCACAGGGCCCCACGCACAGCACAGGCCTCTCTGAGGATGCTGGCTAGAGCGGCAAACCCTCGAGGCAGGCGGAGAAGACCCCTGTAGGCTGGGCAGTCAGTGACCTTCTTCTTCTCTACCAACCCGCCATGGCAGCTGAAATTCCCCTACTCAACTCATTCTTCAGAGTTAAAGAAATAAAGCCTTTAAAAATATCACTAAAGCCTGACCTGTGGTGGCGCAGTGGATAAAGCGTTGACCTGGGAACACTGAGGTCGCCAGTTCAAAACCCTGCACTGGTCTGGTCAAGGCACATATGGGAGTTGATGCTTCCAGCTCCTCCCCCCTTTCTCTCTTTCTCTCTCTCTCTCTCTCTCTCTCTCTCTCTCACTCTGTGTCTCCTCTCTAAAAATGAATAAATAAATTAAAAAATTTTTTAAAAATCACTAAAATAAGCCCATCCAAGGGATGGAGAGAGAAGACAACTCTCTCAATCCACCAGTGTTCACCAAACCTGCTCGGGAACAGCCAGCACCAATGTGACAGAGAGCACAGTCTGCAGGGAATGAGACATGAGGCCACTTAAGGATGGGAAAGAGCCAGGCCTGGAAAGTTCTGGAACATGAACATTTTCCCAGGAAAGGCAGCTCCAGGGTCGGTGACCCCTCCCCAGGAGAAGCTGGCAGCCCAGCAGCACACACGCTGAGAATGCAGAGCAAGGGAACTTCCTTTCAGAGGGCAACCCTACCTCATCCTTATCTCACCCACTGAAAGCCACCACCACGAGGCAGGGACCTGGAGACCTGTGTCAATGGTGCATCCCCGGTCTACGCCAGATGCGCAACAGGCACTCCATGCGCATTTCTTCAGTAAAATGAATAAACAAGGCTGTAGAAAAGCCATGAGAACGGACCCTGAAGAGAAACTCGTGCCCCCTCTCCATTCCACAAAGGGACCCAGAAGACCTGCGGAAATTCAGGCTCACGTTGCTGGAAGCCAGCCCTGAAATCATTCATGTCACCCCAGCGAGCAGACAGAGGTCCGCACCTAAGCAACCAGAGGAGAACACACTTTAACATCTTACCCCACCAGCTTTTGGAACAGAACTGAGCTCCCTGCTGTCTTTCACAATTTCTTCAGGGAGTAAAAGAATTTTCCTGGCCATTGGGCCAGAATGTAAAACCAAGGCTACAGAAAGCAGGCCTAAGAGGGAAGGAGCAGGCCAAAAACAATATGCTCCTCTCTGCCGGTGTTTTAGGACCTCCACTTCTTTTCCTAGTGAAGAGGGGGAGCGGGAGGGGGACCAGAGCCTAATGACCCGCTGCCCCCTTGCCAGGACAGAGGCCCTCACAGGCAGGGAGTCAAAGAAAACTTTTCCGAGACTGATTACCGAGGGGGACGAGGTACACAGAGCACATGTGAACAGGCTCCTCGTTTCCAATTCAGGACTGTCAGATGGTGATTAATGACTAACAGCCACGGAGCAGCCTTGATTGCCAAGTGCCGTATTGTTAATGCTGACATTTAATGAGGCCGGACACAACTCCAGCACAATTCCACACCATCATCTGCAAATAGCGCTCGACGGACTTAATTGGTTAAGTGTGTGTGTGTGTGTGTGTGTGTGTGTGTGTGTGTGTGTGTGTTTCTGAGAGAGAAAGAGAGAGGTATTAAAAGGCAAGAGAAAGAGGTGAGAAGTCTATGTGTGAATCTGCCCCAGGTGGACATCGACATCTATATTTTAGTATGTGTGACTGTCTTACCACACTAGTCAGGTGGAGTGGGTCTACGCGACCACGTTTGCAGATCAGCAGTATCACCTCAGTCCCCAAAGAAAAGTCTTAGGTAGGTGAAACCTCACCCTGTGCCCTCCCCACCCCGCCACTCCATCTGACCCGGCTGCGGTCTCCCCACCCCCTGCCACCATCACCGCTGCCTCTCTGGGCCAGCCGGGAATTGGCGTGTTTGTGAAGTTACAACACACGCGAGCAAGTTGAAAGAAGAAGTTGTCCAGCAGCGGGCCTGGGTCCAGTGCTCCTGAGGAGCCACTTTTTCACTGGACTCGGATCAATGCTCCCTTGGCCTGCCTGACAGGGCAGGTTCCTCCTTTGCCAAGAGAGAACTCTTCCCCGTGTTCCGGAACTCAACATTCTCTTAGGAGGGGAACGGAATCCATCTTATTGTTCTAGAAATAGAGTCCTAGGAAACAGGGACAGAGAAACTGGCCCGGCAAGGATTCTCTGGGCCAATTGTTCAAGGTGACAAAGGGCACAGGAAAGGAGATGCTGGCTCCAAAAGGACAGATCGATTCAAGGAGTTTGTATTCACGGAATCCTGACAGGACTAGGGCTGGGGTGGCTTTGCCTCACCAGGCTGGAGGGTGGGAGGGAGGTGAAACCCAGGCAGGCCCGTCTACTGGAGAAACAACGAGTGGACAGAGAGCAGTCTAGACAGTGGATGCTAAGGGCCAAACGAGCATCCGGAGGAGAGGCCGGTCAGAGGAAGGGCAGGGAGTCTGCAGAGTGGTCTGAAAGATGGGAGGCTCAGGAAGAAAGAGCTGGGAAGGCCATTATCTAGGTGAAGGTTTGGGACAGGTGAGTTCCCATTAATTCCCTCTTGAAAGCCTTGTTCCTCAAAGTGTGCCCCTACAACCAGCAGTGTCACCCAGGCCCAGGAGCCTGATGGAAATGCAGATTTTCAGGCCCCACCCCAACCTTGTGGCTGTTAATCTGCACCTGAACAAGACCCCAGGTATTTTCATGCACATTGAAGTTTGAGCACTGCTCTCAATGTCCTGGTCAAGAAGCCAAACAGAGAAGCAGGCTTGTCCCAAAGGCCTAAGTCTGGATGTCTCTTGACATTTTCCCTCTGTACCAGGGTTCCTTCTGTCTTCCCTGTGGGCCTTGTCGCCTTTTCTGCTTTTTCTGTTTAGAGCAGGGCATGGCAGGACGGCTAGGCAGCCTCAGTCTTAGACTTGCTACCCTAGGAAGGCCCCACTCTCTTCCCCGAGGACTGAGGGGCTCTGGTCACAGGTAGGAGCAAGGACTTTCTCCTGCGGGTATCTTACATCTGGGGTCTTTGCTCCAGCCCAGCGGTTGGAACCTAAATGCCTATGCGAAGGAGGTCAGTTCATTACTGAGGTGTGCTGGCTTTCACTGTTAGGCATCCCTGCTAGCCTCCCTGATTGACCTGCTCCAGCCACCCCAGGTGTGGGATGGGCAGCCTTGGAAAATAATAATTAAAAGCTAATGTTTCCTCTGGTGGCTCTGGGCCTCCAGGCGTCCCTGCTGTGACCCAACCTTCCAAACCCTTTCTATGAACCACCAGTCTTCCCTGCCTCAGTCTCTCTTTGAAATGACAGGCTCTTCCCACTAGCTGCCTCTTCTTTCTCCCCCTGCCAAATCAAGCTTCCCACTCCCCACCCCAGCTCACTAAATGCTCCTGCGACCCTACCCGTGGAACCCCACTCTGAAAGTGTAGAAGAGAACTTGGGACTGGGAGCCAAGAGACCCCGGTTCCGGTTCCGGTTCCGGGGCTCTGCTTCCCAGGTGGCCTGCAGCAAAGCACTTCACACATCCATGCCTCAGTTTCCTCCTTACAGACGAGGGGGCTGGGTGACATGGATAACCTCTAAGGTCCTTTTCAGCTGTAACCGTGTGTGATTTTATTTCACAGAACTGTAGCGAGGACCAAATACAATGAGGTGATGGATGTTGCAGTACACTGAGAAGTTTAAGAGGATACACGAACATCCGGTAATTAGGAGTCTCCTTTCCTACAATGGCCCGCCAGCAGGAGTCTTTGTAAGCGTCCTACTGTTTTCATGGTTCATAGTTTCCTCAACAGATTGGGGGCAGCATGAGGGCAAAGATGGCAGTTCCATTTCTTTTGTAGCCTCTCTAGGTGACTAGGTGACTAATACTCGCAGAAGCCCCTCAACAGTGCCGCTGACTGGGTGACAGGCTGATTACCCTCCTGGCTGTTCATTCACCTAAATGAACTTGTAAGAAACTTGGCAGGAAAGAGGTCACCTTGGCTTCTTAGGGAGAAAAGATAAAGAAGCTTTTTAAAATATGCATGTCTTACTTCCCTTGAAGAAAAAAAAACTAGCTTGCCCTCTTAAAATTAGTTGGATTTGGAAATTCAAATGGAATTTTTAATACTGCCTTGCAAATTAGCACATACCAGCATTCTCAAGGCTTAATTCCATCCCGCAAGTACTTACTGAGTGTACTGTGTGCTGAGTGCCCAACCTGTCTGCTGGGGATGGGGGGGGGTGCAGAAGAAAAACTGTACATAGAATTTTTTAACAAGCATAGTAGGACTTAGATATTGAGATAAATATCATTCCATTAGACATGATGTACACTTATTCTAATATTTTACCTTGCTTTGAACTCTACAACTCTTGGAAAACCATCTTCAAAGCACGTCACATTCTTTACTGACGATGACAAATCTTTGTGTGTTGATTAGGTGAGAGAAATGTCTCTTGAAGCCAAGCCTGGTGAGTAAGCTGGTTGGTCAGACTTATTCAGTCAGGCCAAAAATCAAAATAACATGCATCTTATAACGTTGCTCTTAATGAGCACATAGGAATAATGTTCAGCCTTCCCACAGGCATACATTAAAGGTCTTCTTCCACTGGCTTACATGACTTGGGCTGTGCCTATAAAATCAATCTTATGAGAGATCTCCTTGTTTCTGCCCTGGCTCTATACCCCACCCCCAACTCCCATCAAATATTCTCAACACAGCAGCCCAAGAGATCTTTTTTGAAAATAAGTCAGACAGTATCACTCATCTGCTTGAAACCCTGCAAGGGCTCGCATCTTACTGTGTACAGGCCAAAGTCCACAGTGTCTTCTAAGACCCTACATGATCCAGCACCTCTGTCTTCTCCCACTAGTGCCTCTTCCAGCCACCCAGCTCCAGTCCCACAGCCTCCTGATCATTCCTCAAGCATACCGGGTGGGCTCCAACTCAGGGGGTTGGCTCTAGCTGTCCCCTCTGTCTGGAAAACTTGTCTCCCAGATATCCACTTGGGAAAATCCCTCATTTTCTTCAAGTCTTTGGTCAATACTCACCTTCTCAATAAAACTTAGTCTGACCTTCAACTTAATACCTCTATTAATAATGCCTTCTATTTAATACCTTTCCTTTAATAACTCTACACACATGCACAGACACACACACATGCACACTCACTAACACACATTCACTCCTGACCCCCCTTACCCTGTTCTTCTTTTCCTTTTTTCCATGGTACTTATCACCTTTCATTATACTATATAATGAATCTCTATATTATTTATAGTGTATGTTCATCTGTATCCCCTGCTAGAATTTGGTTTAGGAGGGTCAATATCTTTGTCTGTTTAGTTGAATCCCAAAAATCTATAATTGGCACATAGCTGGCACTCAGTAAATATACATTGTATTCAATTGGACTGAATTGAATTGAATTGAATGACAGGTCCCAACTTACATAAAGTATAGGCCCTGCCTTTCAGTTGCTTACAAATCTGATCATGAGAACTAGAGACACACACGTGAAAGTGCCTGGCCAGTACACACCAGTGACTAAGTGGAGTTCACAGCAGTGCTGTAGGAACCACGGTGAGAATGAGTACAGGCTGGAGGAGGAGAAAGGGCCAGGTCTGAGCCTTCCATCTAGTCAAGCAAATCACCTCCTGGTCCCCAGCATGTGCCCTGGTCATTCCAGCCTCTACTCATTTGCTACGCCATTGCCCTGCCTGAAGTCCTCTACCCTTCCTGCCCCATTAGCAAACCCAACCCTCCCATTAGTGCTTAGCCCAGCGCCCTTCCTCAATAGTACTGTCCTGCTAACTTCTGTGTCCTCTGAGCTCATACAGCACCTATATCATGTATCAGACCATTTAGCCTCTAAATAGAAACGTGTGTGTGCATACACATGCATACGGGTTATTTCCCCAGCTAAGAACCACATCCTTTGCTTCTCTCTCTGGAATGATGCCAAGCACTGTACAGTAGTGGCACCTGACATAGGTGGCACCAGTTGACTGGTCAAGAGGCAGAGAGAAGAGAGGAGGGCATTCTAGGCACAGGAAACCCCAAAAGCAAAGAGCAAAGATGCCCTGGCGTGAATCGCCACAGTGAGTTTAAAGATCTCAAACCAGCAGTTCTCGGCCCTACTGAGATGTGGGTCACTGGAAGAGCCTTTAACAGTGTCTCCATGTGGGGTCCCTGCCCCAGACCAGTTCTAAGGGAACACCAGGCAGGTGGCTCGGTATCACTATTTTCTTTAAAAACTCCCCAACTGATTCGAATGTGAGCTAGAGGTAAAAACACCCATAGTATTAGAAAAACCAGAAATAAAAAAGCAAGGGTATCAGGGAAATTGGAAAACGAGCCCAAAAAACTATCAATGTGCCAGTCCTTTTCTTTATTTCCATTTTGTCCTGTTAGTTTGTCATGGGAATTTGTCTTCGTCAAAGTAGTGTGGGTGGATCAGCTGTGCCCAGATGAGAGAACAGACAGCCGTGGAAAGAACAGGCAGCACCAACAAACGAGGGCACAGCCAAGCCGGGGTCAGTCTGGGCCCGAGGGAATCAGAAAGTTTGGGGCAAACTAGAAGACTATTTTTGACCACTTGAAAATATATGTTGCAATGTCTCCCCCTCCCAGGCTGCTAGCATTCTGTTTACTCTTGCTAATGCCTGCCCATCATAAGAGCCAAGAAATATGTAAGTTATATTCAGGCTACCGGTTCAGAAATCCCTGGCTAATTCTTCGCACCCCTCCTCCCTCCCCATTCCCTGAAACTGCGCAGCTCCTTGCTCCTGAAGGTAACCTGGCTCAAGGGTGTTGAAGAGCCTGCCAGGAACGTGAAGAGTCCTCACCTGGTCTGGCCTGTAGATGCTCTCCAGAAATCCACCTTCCCTCCCCAGTCCCTCCTTTCCCTAGACACAGAACTGGGGCAGGCAGGCCGTCCAACTAAGCTGCCCATGAGAGCACCTGTGCAGACCGACCTCTCCTCCCACCCAGCCCCTGAGCACACCTCCACACACAAGATGTCACTGTCACCAAACGCCACTGTCAGGGGTGAGGCTGACAAGCCTCGGGAAAGGACATGGGGCTTCCACTCAGAGTAGGCCGGGAAGGACTGAGATGAAAGCTTTTCCTGGACCTGCTTATTTGGGTCCGGAGGGTAGGGGGCGGGAACAGGAGGGAAAG
Source organism: Rhynchonycteris naso (assembly GCA_037038555.1). Classification (NCBI taxonomy): domain Eukaryota; kingdom Metazoa; phylum Chordata; class Mammalia; order Chiroptera; family Emballonuridae; genus Rhynchonycteris; species Rhynchonycteris naso. Next base: position 27,040,502 of record CM072998.1, read on the forward strand.
GAACAAACAGGGAAATATGCTGGCACTTAGGAGCTGAAGGAGGGAGTGTGGGGAGTGCCAGGGACGGAAGGGGGGGGGGGGGGTGTGGAGAGAGGCTGGATCGCTGACGACAAGCTTCCCCAAGTCGGAGGGCAAGCTTGGCAAGACCCAGCCCCAGATCCCAGGGGTCACCGTGAGGACCGACCTCTGGGCCCACCTCCCTTCCCGTTCTCACTGCCTCCTCTCTGGGCAGGAATCGGGTCTGCCAGGTGCCAGCAACCTGTGGCCTCTCTTAGCCAAAACAGCCCCTTGAAAAGTGAGAGGGAAGAGTCCAGCCCCCAGCAGCAATCCATATATATGGAGAAGTAACTCGAAACCCCAGAGCAGGGCCAGGGGAGGAGGGGTTGGGTAGAGGGGGATGAGGTTTTTCCACTTCCATTCGCAACTGTCAGGCGGGTGATTAATGACCAACAGGTTTGGAATCGCCTTTATTGCCAGATCAGTATTGTTGCCCGTGACAGCTAATGAGGTTGGACAGGCTTCTCCACACTGAGCTTTATGGGGCCGGCTCCCTCCCCTGCAGAGCTCACAAGCCTTGCCAGCTCTTATGCACAGGAATGTTCCAGCCCCACCACCCCCCCCTCCCTCGTTCCCCCCACATACATACTTCCCACCAACGCCCTGAACCACCATCTCACCCAGAACCTGCCCCATCCCCACAGGAAGCGGAGTGACAGAGGCCTCGGGTCCTAGTCTGCTCAGGAGGCCCGTCTGTGACACCCACACCCAGTTTCCCGGCCCCTGCTGGAGCTTGAACGTTACAGCCCTGGGTTTAAATGAGGGGGAGACGGTTCTGCGCGCTTGCCCTGGACAGTCTGACCAGCAACCTCCACAAGCCACTCCACAGTCAGCTGTAAAAGTCAAGAAGTATTTTGCACTTACCACTTCAGTCCAGAAAATGTGTTGAGGAGGTGAGGATGGAGGAGTGAATGAATTTAGGAACAGAGGTTTAAAAACAGTTAATAATGGTTTTTAACCAACCACCTTGAGCCTAGATACACACAAGCCAGGTTTCAGTGCAGAAATCAGCTTGGTCCAAGGTATCGGGGTAAGGAAACACTGGCTTTGTTTTCTGCTCTTACAAATAATCTTTACCTTTGTGCTAGTCCACATCTTGATACGGTTAAGCACGTGTTTGCCTGGGGTTTAATATTTGAAGGAGTTGGAGCAATGTAATAAGCAAACAGCTTAAAAGGCCCAGAAAGACCCCCTCAGCTTAAAAATCTATTACTTTTCGATGTGATATAAATGTACTTTGCTTCTGCTCAGAGCAATTTCCTAGTTTACTCTTATTAAACCGGGAGACGGCTTAGCAGAGCTCTTGATTTATGAAACACATACTAGATTCATTAAAACCTTAAAAGATTTAATACATTTTATCAGGACATTAAATCTGTGCAGGCTTTTTAAATCAAATACCTGCCATATTTCATCCCCCACACCCTGCACACTTACTTAAGAACACTAAAATGTGGACTGACAAACATGATGGGTGTTTCAGGCCTGACTTCTAAGTGGCATTAAAGTCCTCCCTCCAGGGTTTACAGCAGGGCCTCTCCCCAAGTCTGATCTTCTGAAGAACAAGTAATTCCCCTCTTTGGTATTCCGTTTAGTACAATGAGCTGAAATCTACATTCCAAACATACACACAAATGTTTCTGCCCTCTCATCCCAATCCCCACAGGTTCTCAAGGACCCCGTCCAGCGATACCAGCTCCCTACCCCCATCTCCCTCCAGAAGGCCTCCCAGGCTCTGTTCTCCTGCCCCTACGCTCATCACCTCTCCCTCCATGCTCTCCTACCCCGACACTCTCTGCCCAGACAGAGCTGCACTGATACCATCTGTCACACTTCGGGGTGCCTGGAGAGCTTGCTCTCCCATTCTCAGTCCCCCCTGTTTAAGTTTTGCTATAACCACCAGTGATTCTCAGCTAGGTGCAACTCTCTCTCTCTCTCTCTCTCTCTCTCTCTCTCACACACACACACACACATAATACACACACACACATACACACACACACACACACACACACACCACCCTGCAGGACATTTGGCAAAACCTGGAGACATATTTGGCTGTCACAAATAGGTATGTGTAGGAGGGTGGCATCTAGGGACAGAGGCCACAGACACTGCTAAACATCTTACAAAGCACAGGACAGCCCTTCCCCTCAACAGCAGCCTAAAATAGTCATAGTGGAAAGGGTGAGAACCTTAACAGGTATAAGTGGTCCCTCTTACTCTTATTCTATACTTTCATCAATTAGGATTGTGACTGATATCTAGTAAGTGTTTAATAAGTGTTTATTGAGCTAAATTTCTGTCCTAATACATTGACATTTTCCAAATTCACACATATGGGGGAGGGTATTGGATTGACAGGTGATCTGTCCATGACCTTGCAAAATGACTTCACCCTCTAACCTGCATGTCCTCATTTGTAAAATGAGATTGTGGTGAAACTATCCTCACAGATTATGCAGATGAAATGAGTTAATGTAACTGAAAGCATTTTTTACATCCTAAAAGGTCATGTGATGTTTATTATTTTATATAACAAGCACTTATTGAGTGCCAATTATGGGCTAGGAATTTTATTACAGCCCCCAGGGTTGGGGTGGGAGACATAAGGATGAATGAAACAAAGCCCCGCTCTCCGAGAGCTTACATTCTTGTGAGAAGTACTGACATGTAACCAGACTGTTTCACTAGATTCCAGTGGGTGCCACACAAGAAGAATGCACAAAATGCTGTGGAAATAAAGAGAAGAGGCATTTAGAAGAATTTGATGGGATAAGTAAGTTGGTCTCATAAAACGTGAAAAACAACAGAAGAATATCATAAAAGCTGATTACATAAACAACTTATATGACATGCTAAGAGATTTGAAGTTTTTCTGGAGGGAACCTGTGATGGGGGTTGTTAGCAGAAAAGGTCCACAAAGATCACATGGGTCACAGTGTGGAAGATGAACTGATTGAAGGGTAAGCTACAGGTTGGAATAAGATCATCAACATCAGATTCTTACAATTCAGGTAAGAAGTGTTAAGGTCCTGAACTAGAACCATGTGTAGAGGGGAGTGTACAGGGTCAAAGAATAATTTACAACCACATAACTTAATGATGGGGTAGATTAAGATAGAGGCCGAGTGTCTGACTTGGAAGGTTAAGTGCATGGTGACCCCTTTATTGGGAGGAATACATTTGAGAGAAACTATGAGTTCAGGTTGAGACATCATAAGTTTATCCCCCTCCAACACGTGAAAAGATGGTACTTTAGTCTTTAATTTGTGGCTAATGATATGCACTTGGAAGAATCGTGACCAACCACATAGTTAGAATATTGAGAGCACAGGAGAGGTTCCAGAAAGAGAGGGGAGAGAAGGAAGAACAATGGGTCAAGGACAGAGTTCTGAGGAACACGAGGCTGCATTTGGACAAGCAGGAGGAAACCAGGTGGGGCAAGGCCAAGGGTAGGAAGGCTTAAACGTTCAGGGGTAGGTCAGCAGTACCAAGGGCATCTGAGAAAGAGACTGAGGACTGAAAGGGAGGGGATGGAAAGGAAGGAAGTAAAGACAGCAACCTTAAGGGACTTTTTCAAGAAACTTGCTTGGAAAAAGGAGACAAATCAGGTGAGAAGTGGAGGCCCATGCAGGACCAGCGGAGGGACTTGGGGGGCGAGGGAGACCTGCACAAAACTAGAGGGTGCAGCTAAAGAACTGGTAATGAGGGGATAATTGAAGGCTCTAGGTCCTGCGGAGAGGAGGAATGAAATTAAGAATCCAGAGGGAAAAAGGCTGGCCTAGCATGGAACGTGGTTTCCCTTATCCTCTGAGATTTCCATACAAAGTACATAACGTATCTTCTTGGCTGTGACAAAAAGGAGTCCATCAATGATAGAGAGAAAGGTATAGATAAATGTATGCAGACAAAATACTACACAATCTTTTCTTTTCAACTCCTAATAGTATTATAGATTCAGAAATGTCAAAAGAATGGTGATCCAAGGCAAAAACAGCCAGGCCACACCTCTAACTGCCAGGCCTCTTGGCACAGTGTCTCAGGGTATCGGGCCGCTTTCTCGCCATTCCCCAGAAGCACTGTGAACTTTGACCAAGTCCCCCTCTATGAAGACTTCCTCCCGTTTACCCTCTGTTCCTCTATGAGTGAAGTAAATGGGTTGGGCTGAAATCACAGGCAGCAATGTATATGTCCATCAACAGATAAGTGGGTAAACAAATTGCTGTATGGTTGTACAATGGAATATTACACAGTAATAAAAAGGAATAAACTATTGATATGCTCGTTAACAGGATGAATCTCCAAATGATTATTTTGGGTAAAAAAGAAAAAAGCCAGCCTCCACCATCTCCCAAAAAAGTATACAGTGCATGATCCCATTTATATAAAATTCTACAAAATATGCAGTAATTTATACTGACAGCAGATCAGTTGTTGCTTGGAAATAGGAGGACAGGTCACAATGAGGGCTGGGAGGGAGAGATTACAAAGGGATACAAGGAAATTTGGGGACATGAAGCATGTGTTCATCTTGATTGTGGCCATGGTTTTATAGGTATATACGTATGTCTAAAGTTACCAAACTGTACATTTTATATGGACTTTATTGTATGTCAATTACACCTCAATAAAGCTGTAAAAACATATAATCTCAAAATGCTCTTTAGGTGACTACCAACTGACTTCTAACTCCATTTTCTTTTCCAGGATTCCTCTTTGATCTCTTTATAGAACTCACTCTAGGAAACATCACCAGCCCCAAGCAAATATCCCTTTGCTGTTCAAAGGCACCAATCCTGATTTTTCCAACTGGAAACAAGGAGAAAGTTCTAAGTAACCCTCTTAACAATGAAGGATACAGTTTACTCCTCTTCCTCCAAGCTCACCAAAATCTTGCTGGGTTCAAATGCCATGAAAGACAACCTCTATTCTCTGTTTAGGGCACAAAGTCAAGAAGAAAAAGCTTGTGATATAAATGAACTGGAGCCAAACATTTAAAGAGTAGCCTGGTTCCTTGGTGGCTAGCCCAGCTATTAATAAAAAGGGCTCTAACTGCGAAAGAAAGAATCTCTTCTCTCTTTAGAGGGGTACTCTCACCAACTAGCTTGTTGGAGGCCTAAACAAGCAGCAATCCACAGAAATATGGATGTCTGTGGTGGGAGTATTTTTTTTTAATCCTGATTCAACCTATAACTGCAAAACAAACTGGCCCAATTTAAAGTTTTGCAATTTCTGACCAATGGTCTACATTCCTAAAAGGTTATATTTGAAATAAAATGTTTCGTGTGTGTGTGTGTGTGTGTGTGTGTGTGTGTGTGTGGTCAAATCATTATTTTCTAATTCATTTACTATAAAAATTGCATTTGCAATATACAATCTTTAATTTCTCTAAGGTTCCACTTACTTCTCTAAAATGGAGTCAAACTCAAAGGGTTGACCTGAAGATTATATAAAATGAGAAATTCATAGGGCCTGGTACATAAACAGCACTCAACAATGCTTTATAACCCTGGCTGGGTAGCTCAGTTGGTTGGAACATCACCCTGAAGCTTGGAGGTTGCCAGTTTGATCTCTGGTTGGGGCACATACAGGAACAGATCGATGTTCCTGTCTCTCTCTCTCCCTGCCTCTCTCTCAAAAAAAAAAAAAACTAATAATAATAATGCTTTATGAAATCTGTATTATAAGTAACTACCAAGGTATAATTTCATTTGGTTATTACACAATACCACATGACTTTCAGTTTATCTTTCTCTTACCTCTGTCACATCAAGAATCTGAATCCAAAAACAGGTAAGAAAGCATTAGGGGAATTTGCTATTTAAAATAGCAACAACTAACACAATGAACCCTTAAAATGTGTGTGTTTGTTTTGTTGATTTTAGAGAGAGGAGAGAGAGAAAATCAGGACAAGGAATGAGAAGCATTTGCTTCTTGCATGTGCCTTGACCAGGCAAACCTGGGATTTTGAACTGGAGACCTCAGTGTTTCAGGTCAATGCTTTATCCACTGAGCCATCACAGGTCAGGCATGTTTTTCTTAATTATTCATTTAATCCTAACAACAGTCCTATAATATTTATACTATTATTATTACCCCCATTTTACATATGAAGAAACTGAGGCACAATTAAATCAAGTCATTTCCCCAAGGTCACACAGCTAATAAGAGGCTGAGGGGGAAGGGGAATTTAAATCCAGGCAGCCTGACTATGGAATATCTGTGCTTAGCCACTATACTGCAGGGTTTTTTTAATGGGTTTTTAAACACTTTTGTTAAATAAATCATCACAGACTTACCTGCCTGATAACTTTGGATACTGAGTCATAATAATCACAGGTCTCTTAAGAAAGGAATTTTCAAAAATGTTAGATCATGATCTACTAAAGCCCACCTGCTGCCTCTAGGCAGGGTCACAACTAAACAGCGCAAGCCTGGTAAAAACCTCCTGAAAACAAAATCTCACTTCTGCTCATCTAGTTCACTACCAAGTTTAATAGACAGGAAAATCTTAAATTACAACTAACTTAAATCCTTTGTGCCTCAGGCTAAACCCCATTCCTCGGGCCTGACAAACCCCAATATTTCCATTTCTCTTATTCATTCACTCAAAAACATTTATTACATGTGCGGACTGAGTTATATCACTGACCAAGTTCCGATAGGATCAATCAGGACATTGGCCAACTGGGGTGGAAGGGGGGAATAGAAGGGATTTGCAGGGACAAGGTGGGAAGAGGAGAGGCCCTCATTTATGGAGGTGGGCACAGAGCTCCCAGGCAGTACCATGCAGCCCACTTGTGTGGGCTTAACCATATAATGCTGAAGCCTCCCAACACAGACCCAGAACAAACCCAGGGTGATCCCAAGTGAATCCCAAGCAGCCATACCTGAGAAACCTATATATTTTCCTTTTTCCTGGGTCCTAAATCTACCACCAGCTTGCCATCCACCCTGTGTAAATGCTTATTATTTACTGAAGGCTATAATTAAGTGGACTCTTTCTCTTCTGCAAACAAAAGAAGTTCAGTGGCTGAATTAGAAATGCCCCAATATGATGCTGCTGAACAGAGAAAGCTGTGGACAACTTGAGGCCCTTAGAGTAGGAGACAGGAAACCGGGATCCTGGTGCTGGTTCCACCGCACAGTCTATCTACCGAGCACCTAAGTACCCTGCAAGCCCTAGGGAAGAGCACACCCTTCCCTCAGAGAACTTACAGTCTAGCCGGGGAGACAGGGAGGTGCACAAGCCCCTGTGGTGTGTGGCAGGAGTTACAAAGGCAGTTGAATTAAGCTCCTGATGTTAAGGACGCGCCGGGGAGACTTTCATCCTCTGTTACCCTCGCACCTCACTGAATTTAGATTTTGTCCACTAAAATTGGAATAATAATTCCTCCTTGATCTACTTTATGATGCCGTGGGGACCTCAAAGGCCAAAGCTCCTACAAAAGCAATTGAAAGTAGAGACTGTTGATTAGCGACGCAATGGTGCTAATCTGCACATTTAAAAGACGTGTTTCATTGAGCGGTGCCAGGGCAAAGAGGCGAGCAGAGGGCTAAAAACTGGTGCAAATCGCTGGTACCTGCTGGGGGGTGGGGGGGAGTCTTGACTTAATGTGGAGTGGAAACCGGAGCGATCTCCAAAGTAGAAACGTCAGAAAAATGACCCTCTCAACACCACTCGCGTCCTCCCTGGGGTCATTCCTCCCAAGCTCCGCAACACCCCAACCCTGAAATCTTACCCAGACCCCTGACCGCCTGGACCTTGTCGCGGGCGCTCCCTGGCGGCCATCCGCGGACACAGCCCATTCGGAGCGCGGGGGCGGGACTAACGCTGCAGGGAGGTAAGGGGGTGTGGTCTTCTCGCGTGAACTAATGGCGTTAGCGCAGCGACGGGCCCGGAAGGAAGTGGCGGGTTGAGGGGTGTGGCGGTTTCTGCGGTTGCACGGGGGTTCGGACGGGTACGGAGCGCCTGAAGGGACAGCCTGGTACGCGGCCCCCGCCCCTCAGTGCGTGCGCTGGGCCTCGCTGCGGCTCCTGGCCGCCCCTAATACGCTATTCTCCCGGGCCCCACCCCAGCAGCAAGCCCTCTCTCTCCCGAATCTCACTCTCTCGCTCGCTCCCCAGCAGGACGGAGCAGAGGCTCTTGGAGCCCCAGACTCTTGGGTGCGCGACCTTCCCTCGGAAGGGGTGCGAGGTGGGGCGGGGAGACCTCCGAAGAGAAGGGCACTTGCAGAAGGGACGCAGATGCAAACCCGTAGCTGGAGGCCGCCGCGGTAAAATGAGCGCCTCGCAGAAGGCTGCGCCCGACACCTCTCGGACCCAGGAAGCTCAGTGCACGCCCTGCGCGGGTTGGCCCAGGCATGCCTGACTGTGAACTTGGGTGTCAGTTACTCTCATGTTACCAGATCATTCAGTGTTCAGGAAATAAGTCTTTAGATGCCAACTCTTTCGTGTCCTGGTGCCCGAACGCTGTTGGACCCAGGAGTCCAGAGTCTTCCCAGCATGGGGAACCCCGTTTCTCGAACCATGGGCTTGGGTCCTGTCAGGAGGGGCAAAGTCCCAGGCAGGTATATGGGAGGGAGTGTGGCTTCGCTCTCGGTCAGAGCCCTCTCCCATTCAGGTCCAGAGGAGGAACAGGGCAGGTGGACAGGAGGCCTGAGACTCCCACCTTGAAACTGTTGGCATGCTGTCTCTGTCGCTCCAGCGTCTGAGAGGAGTAAATGACGGTTTCCTTTGAAGTGGCAGGCAATTAGGACCGGGCGGCTCTGACCAGAATTACATGCCACAACTGCCTGTCATTTGACTTCCTCTGTAATTTGGGCCAACATACTGCAGCTGCCTCTTTTCCCTTTTTCTAGTATGAGTGGCTCCAGTGACAGCACATTCGTGTTCACGGGAGAGAAAGCTGTGTTCTGAGCACTGCCAGTTGGCACTGGCTCTCCCTTGGGCCGCAGCTGTATCTGGAACCATTGCCTCTTCAACGAGGTGGGGAATAGGATTCCGGCCGTTAAGGAGTGGGAATGTTGACGGATGGAGAGTTGTAGATCAAGCCTCCTGGATTACAACAGGCTGGATATGAGCCACTTCCAGGGAGCTCAGCTTGGAGAGGTGCTCTCACTGTCACAGCTTGTCTCCTGCACGGCAGACCGTACACGTTTTCCCATATCTTTTCCCTAGGATAAAGGTTCACTGATGGCTCAGTTGGGAGCAGTTGTGGCTGTGGCTGCCAGTTTCTTTTGTGCATCACTCTTCTCAGCTGTGCACAAGATAGAAGAGGGGCATATTGGGGTGTATTACAGGTAAGGCAGAGCCAGGGAGAAGCTTGCAACTTCCTGTTAAATGGGTCTTTCCTAGTCATTTTCTAGCAGATTCCACTGAGTATCTATGCTTATACTTTGTTGAACATGGAAGTCTTTTAGGTTGAGTTTTTGTATTAGTGACCATGGGGAGGGGAGTGTGTGTGTGTGTGTGTGTACACAGATATATAAATGTAAATATGAAATTTAGTAATGTAAGTTGATGATTGATAAATGTGTATAGAGATTTAGAGATAAAACCTAAAGGCAGCCAGTGCTCCGTCCAGATTCTCTCTGAACATTGTTCTCTCCCACATCTCTCTCAGCATCTTGGTGCCACAAGGTTACCTCTGATGAGTACCAATTCTTGATGGCAACTAGGGAAGATTACCTGCTCTGTGAATCTGAACCTACTCTTTAAAATTAATATCAACCAAGACAAACCCTAGGATAGTGGTTCTCACCAGGAGTTCATTTGTCACTTTATTTTTTTGCTCCTTTTTTTTCATGTATCTTTAATTTTATAATGTAAAGCAAAGAAGCACTTACACATCTTGGATTAGTGTCCTTTTAGTAACCTCCTTAATCAGGTTTTTTGCTTTAAGTCTTTATGACACCTTATTATGGACTATATGATGCTTATTTCTTGATTGCCACTAGCCAGTTCTAAACATCAATTGTGTTTCCCACTCGCCTTTAATTATTTCTCCCTACCATCTGCTTATATATCCCCCAAAAAAAGGCTTATAATTTTATTATCATTTACATACAACCTGATTAGAAAGGTAACTCTATTGCCAAAAATTTATATTAAAATGATTTATGGAGTGTACTTAAAATTTTTCTTTTGGTATTGATGTCACGAGAACCCAACATTAGTGCAGTTCCTAGATAACTGTATTACTGGATTTAAGTGCCCAAATGGATTGCCACAAGTTCAAGAGATACGACAAAGTAAAACAGACTTCCTCTCAAATGCAGCCGGGAATTCCGATGTTCTTTATTGCACTTAGCCTGTGTGCCTATTTTTCTCACTGAAAAAGCATGAATAATGGTTTTATGTTTTAGTATTTGGCTTCTTAGAATATTAGGGTCTAGCTGGGAGAGAGGAAGGAATCTGTGGACATTGCTCTGGCACTTGTCACTCTATACTAAACATTTATGGGGCTGGAGGGAAAATGGCCCAAAGAGTATCGGTGTAATAGGTACCTCTTGCTAAACTGAACCTGCCTCTCTCTTCTCTGCAGAGGTGGTGCCCTGCTGACTTCCACCAGCGGCCCTGGTTTCCATCTCATGCTTCCTTTCATCACATCATATAAGTCTGTGCAGGTATTGTGTGGTACTTGGCCTGTGTGGTATGGCTGGACAGCTGCACATTTTGGGTGTTGACTAATGCATGATTTGGAGTTATTTAGCTATTGGATGAGTATAATGCCTTTTCAAGGAACCATTTAAGAATAGGTTTTATATGTATATAAAGAATGAGGCTCCATGGTCCATTAACTCTGGAGCTTTACTTGGTTGTTGAAATAGTTGAACGGGGTCCTTGCCTTGGCCCATCAGCCCCAGCTGGGAAGTATTTCTCCATTTTAGGACAAAGCCAGAGAAGAATCTGTTTTGAATGTATAGAAGGAAAAGTAGGGTGTGTGTGTCTGTGTTTTAAATCACAGGCTACCAAGACAGATGGAAATAAAATATGGTAATTTTGCTGGTTCTTATTTGAACTTCAGAGATGTGAACATAATTTTGGGGAAAGATGAGGAAAGTTGAACTTGGTGAAGGGAAATGACATCTAAAATAGGAGTAGGATTTCTTATGACAGATCTAAAGCCTAGCTAAGTCAGACTAGCTCTCTTTGAAGTATGTCCAGTATCCTGGGATATCTCCTCAGCATTTTCCTTATAAGTTTCTTCTGCTGTGTATTCTACTTTATGATTTTCAAAGTGCATTTATGCACATTGTCTCATTTGGGTCTCACAGTAATCCTAAGGATGGGTTGAAAAGGTCTTACAGGCTGAGGCAGGTTAACTAAAGAATCTATGTCAAGACCAGTAAATGAAAGTGATAGAAGTACATATAGATCTTAGGAATCCTAGTCCAGGGTCTTTTTCACTAAACCATTATTACCCAGCTCATTCATACAGCAGTTCACTTATGGCGGAAGCTGGCTACGTACCTTTGTTTGGTTAGTCTCACACCCTGTAAGTCAAGAGGATTTGGAGGGTTATTCATGCATAATAAAGACAAAGCTCAACGCAAATAGGTATTCAAGGACATTTGGGGTTCCAAATATAAGGTACTTTGTCTGTCTTTGCCCATCTTACATCAGCTTATGTCTCCTCTATTCCAGACCACACTGCAGACAGATGAGGTGAAGAATGTGCCTTGTGGGACTAGGTAAGGAGCTGCACGAAAGCCATTAAGGCCAAATAAGAGGAAGGGCTTTGGGGCTGGTGCAGTAAGAGGTAGTGAGAAGGGAGGCGCCCCTTGGTTTCACCATGTTCCTTGTCCCCAGCTCCCTATGTTCTGATTCTACTAGGTGGTGGTGCGCAGTAGAGAAAACCGCAGAAGTTAGGTTTAAGAGGGCCTTGGACACTGTGAGAAGTTCGGACTTTTTCTGTTAGAAGTGAGAATCCTCTAAAGCAGGGGTAGTCAACCTTTTTATACCTACCGCCCACTTTTGTATCTCTGTTAGTAGTAAAATTTTCTAACCGCCCACCGGTTCCACAGTAATGGTGATTTATAAAGTAGGGAAGTAACTTTACTTTATAAAATTTATAAAGCAGAGTTACAGCAAGTTAAAGCATATAGTAATAATTTACTTACCAAGTACTTTATGTCGGATTTTCGCTAAGTTTGGCAGAATAAATCTTTATAAAACAACTTACTATAGTTAAATCTATCTTTTTATTTATACTTCAGTTGCTCTGCTACCGCCCACCATGAAAGCTGGAACACCCACTGGTGGGTGGTAGGGACCAGGTTGACCACCACTGCTCTAAAGGCTTTTAGCAGATAGAGGAAAATAACTTTAGAATAACTGACCAGAGAGAATGTCGTAATGGTCAGGGAGGCCTTTGGGGCAGGAAATATAAAGATGCCACCGCTGTAGCGGTCTGGCTGAAAAGTGAAGAAGGTCTAAACTAGGATACAGTCGCAAAGTAAACAACACCATAAGGAAACATTTGGACAGATCCATAATTGGGACATCCCACAGGATAACAGGTCTGATCTCAGCACAAAGTCGCATTTGGAGGAGCATTATTGGTTGAAGAGGAGACTTATAAGACAAACAAATGCAATAGTGAGCCTTAATTAGAACGTGGTCCAAACATAATATCTGTAAGGGTTTGGGGAAACTGTATTAGTCAGCTGGGGCCGCCATAACAACACCACAGACTGGATGGCTTCAGCTACAGTTACAGAAGCTCGAAGTCCAAGATCAGGGTGCCAGCAGGGTTGGTTTCTGGTGAAGCCTCTCTTCCTGGCTTCCAGATGGCTACCTTGCTGTGTCCTCATGTGGCCTTTTCTCTGTACATGCGAGGAGAAAGAGATGTCTAGTGTCTTGTCTTTTCCTTTTTTTTTTTTTACAAGTCTAGTCAGTTAGTGTCCCACCCTTATGACCTCATTCAACTTTAATTACCTCTTTAAGGGCCCTATCTCCACATATAGTCACATTGGGGGTTAGACTTTCAACATATGGATTTGGGAGGATACGCTATTCCGTCCATAATAAGAATCATTGGAGAAATTTAAATGACTGGGTATTAGATAATGGGTAAGGAATTATTGCTGATTTTTTTAAGTTTGGGGATGGATTTGTGACCATATAGGAAAATGTCCTTATTCTTAGGTGATGCTTGCTAATGTGTTAAGGGGTAAAGTATCATGACTATAACTCATTTTAAAATGTTCAGCAAAAAAGTAGATCGATCAATAAAATAAAATATTAACAATTGTTAAATTTCACTGGTGGTAAATGGATTTTAGTTCTACTATTTCAGCTTTTCTTTGTGTTTGAAACTTGCATATAATTAGTATTTGGTGGGAGGGGGAGAGCTGAACTAAAGTGATGGTGAAGACAAAGTGAGAAGCAGTGACCCTAAGATGTCACAGTGACCTTTTAGGTTCTGTGAATTCCTTGACCTTCCATAGTCTTTTTCCTTCAATTGATTGTTTTAGTCAAAATGCATTCTGGATTCAAAAGATAGGAACTACACTTTTCTTACTGGCATATTAAAAGTATCACTTTATTCTTTGTGCAATTATTTTTAAGAGGTACGATTTCTCAGGAGGTTGTATTCTTGCCATAAGCTCTGGAGATCTCCTTATAGATCCAACATGCCTTCTGACTTCCTATGAACTCTTCTTTTCTGCCAATTCACACATCTTATGCCATCCCCTAGGAGACTGCATTATATTCCAGAGCTTATGAGTGACTTTTTGTCCATTCTTTCTCTAATAGTGGTGGTGTGATGATCTACTTTGATAGAATTGAAGTGGTGAACTTCCTAATCCCAAATGCAGGTACGTCTTTCCAGTTCACCCCACCACCAGCCTGTTGTCCCCAGCACGCCACCCCAGGGTCTGTTGCAGCACCTCAGGGAGAATTGAGTCCTGCCTTTTATTCTGAACCCTCTGCTTCCTTCCCAGTGTATGATATAGTGAAGAACTATACGGCTGACTACGACAAGGCCCTCATCTTCAACAAGATCCACCACGAATTGAACCAGTTCTGCAGTGTACACACACTTCAAGAGGTCTACATTGAGCTCTTTGGTAAGAAAGGCTCTTCTGATGGGAGCTCGCCGTAGCAGCCCTGCCACCCCACGCCCCCACTGCCTACTTCCGAGCTACTGTCAGGGCAGGACGGGCACCACTGGACCGGAGGTGTTCAAGGGGCCAGTACTCAGGAACTGGTCACAGAGGGCATTCCTAGAAAATGCTGGTGACAATGGAAGATCATGAGAGTGATTGAGCTTTGGGCACAGAAGTGATGGTGGACTACAGGACTTGCTCCTGGCCCAAATCAGAGGCCTGGAATGGAAATCTGTTCCCACGGTCCCTAAGACATCATTCTGTAATGAAGACAGGCTCAGTTCTAGAAGAACCTAGAGATTCTCCAGCCCCGTATCCTCATTTTAAGATAAGGGTACCAAGGCACTAAGAGAGTCACAGTTAGCTGGCAGCAGCTGCAGCTGGAACCCCCGCTCTGGCCCTCACTCTGTACACTGCCCACCTCATCACACTGAATGGAGGGCACCCAGGAAGGGCTGAGGAGAATGGGACTCTTCACATTTCATTTTAGAAGTGGGACAAGGACCATAGGTACTTACTGTTCCTAGAACCTTTGTGAGGGTTTTTGTTTCTTTGTTTACCCTGGCCTATACCAACAGATGTGAATAGGAAAAAGTTTAAAACAAAAAGGACCCACGTGCTCAAGTAGACGTTTCTTGTCCTTTTTACCTGGTCAAAGTGAACATGCTGCCCTGACTTCAGCAATGAAGGAAGGAAACATTTCAGTAATCGTGACAGCTCTTTTGTGGTAAAAGGTTCTATTTAAACTTGCTACTAGAAGTATTCTAGTAGCCAGTGCTAAAAGTAAATGGATTTTCAACCCATAGTACAGTTATTCTTGATGCTAGGACTGGACAGTGATTTTTCCCAGTAATCTTCATTAAAAGGACCCTGAGTGAGAACATATTTTAGAGTAGAAAGAAGAGGAATCATTGATGATGCCAATGACCTTAACTAAGCAAACAGCCTTTAGTACTGTGTTTCAGATTTGGGAAATTATCAGAATCACTTTTAATTTTCTGCAGTAGAAAATGAATCTAAATTCACTCTATAGGGTTTAAATTCTTTTATTTGGTTTGGATTCAGTGTGCTTTTAGGAAAAAAATCTGGTAAATTTGCTATTTTTTTAACCTCAGACTGATAGAATACTATAAAATATCATTAGTTTTCTCTATCATTGTTTACAAACTAGTACCATTAAGTGAATATTTCAAAGCATTTGAAACAGCAAAAGACAAAGGATCCCTAATTTCCATGAAGGGGAAATTATAATGTGAAATTGTTTTGCATTAGAAAACTTATTATTGTAGAGATCGACCTGGTAGCTTAGTAAAATATAGCCTCTTGTCCAAAGGAGCTGGGAAAATGTATTTGCTTTGAATTCTTTTCTTTTTAAAGTTCGGTCTTGCCAGCAAATACTGTTTTGCTAAGAACAGTGCATCTATAAAGAAGAAATTAGGGTCTTTATCCTGTTCCTTAACAATCAAAGGTGTTCTCCTAGTTCCCTCCTTTCGGACTCCTAGCCCTGACTTTCAACATGACTGCATAATTCTCATCACTGCTTACACTGATGTGTTCTCTTTGCCCATTTTCTAAAAGTATTGCCTTGGACAAAATATTGTTCAAAAGTTTACCTGAAGAACCTCTTTGTTTGTACTTAATAATATAACTTAGCCACCGTTTATCAGTGTAACTGTAATGTAAACAACTTATTACCTGTATTACTTTGGTAATAAACCACCTTTCAGAATATTTCTTCCAGGTTTTCATAGAAAAGTTACTAGCTTAGGGCCACAGGTTTCTACCTTAACTCAGATAAAATTTGGTCTGATAAATGACAATGTTATTATTTACTTACAAAGGATACAGGCCATCTGTCTCACTTAAAGTTTGGTGGGTATCCTATTTAAAATAGGAAATATGAAACGTAATGTTTATCTCTAGCTATCAAGCTCTTAGACCAGTGTCAAGTGCAAGGTACTGCCTTTATGGGCATTTCTCCCTCAATGCTAAGAGGCTTGTGAGAGCATATCCAGTACATGGAAACATTAAATCTCTTCCTCTTTACATGACAGGTGAAAAAAGTACTGTTTTAAACCCTAACAATCAAAATATAGTAATTAAACAAGTTCCTTATTTTGGCCGTTAACTGGCTTGAGCATATCTTCCCCTCCTGGACCTTAGTTTGGGCATCTATAAAAAGCAGGAATTAAAGTTGCTATTTCTCAGAGGCTCCTGTTTGGACACAAGTGACCAAGAATGGCCACTTACAGCAGATGGCAGCTGACAGGGAGGTGACTGAGTTTAGATGTCCTCACTTGGTTCATGAGTCTCCCTGGTCCCCTTGTCGGGTCTTACTGGGGAACTCAGCCAGAGAAGGCGGCCTGGTGCTGGCGTGCTGGGGTCACGGCTGCAAGGGGGATCCATCAGAGCTCTTCCTACGCTTGTCTGCAGAACTACTCACATGTGAATTCCAGGCAGAGGAATCACGACCAAAGCAAACAACACATCAAAGGACTTGGGCTCGTTTCCAGAACTGTAAATTTTTATTTTTCCCTTGTGTTATTTGATGGAGCTCCTAATGGAAATAGTCTTCCTTGGGGCTTCTTTGACGTCAGAATCTGTTTTGTTTTGTTTTGTTTTTTTAATCTAAAATTACTAGATTTAATGTGCTCAGCTCTTTTCAGAATACCTAACATGGCCATCGCCTCTTCCTTCTCCGTGCAGACTGGGTGCCTGCCTTCTGTTTTGCTCTTGTTGTCTAGGGAGTGCTGCTGCCTGGCTCAAGAAGTGTACTAGAATTGTTTGTTCTTTTTCTTTTTAAAGCTCAGTTCCCTTTTAGGCAAGGTTGATATTTTTCACAGTCTAGGTGATTTTTTCTTGAGGCCACAGGAAAAGGACACCCTCACATCTAGCGTGTATAGAGGGACCCCAGAGGTGTGTTGCCGAAAATAAGATGCTCACTTTACCTTAGGAAGACCTTTGCCTGCAAGGTGCATTCTTGAGCTGATATGTTAGTTTTAACTCCATCCCCAGGGCTCCCCCAACCCTGCCTGGAGAGTGTGACCACTCCTTTCCATGTCTTTCTTGATTCCAGATCAGATTGATGAAAATCTCAAACTGGCTTTGCAACAGGATCTCACCTCCATGGCCCCTGGGCTCGTCATCCAAGTAAGCACTGGCAGCGTGGGAGTGTCCCCTGATAAAGGTGCACCCCTCTCTCAAGGGATGTCCTTTCTGTGCTGGAAGATCAAGGACTAAGCTGCATAGGGGCCTCACCACCTTCACCCTCCCATTAGGTGTTATTTTTATCCTTCTCCAGGCTGTGCGGGTGACAAAGCCCAATATCCCTGAGGCGATCCGCAGAAACTACGAGTTGATGTGAGTGTCCTCTGCCTGAGCTGTGCCCACCACCCTCTCCCGCCTCCCACCACATCCCACCCCAGAGTTAACTGAAGCAGGGCCAGGCTGTTATTCCCCTCCTGAGTATTTGTCACAGCCCACCATACTGTGTCGGGACGAGCACCCGGGCTCTGTAACTGTGATTGAGGCCCACTGAGAAGCCCTTTGGAACAGTAATGCTTTTAAGGGGGCCTCGTTTGTGCTTCATGGTTCATGCCAAAGAAGACAGGAGAGAGAGACGATTAAGTGGGCAGGCAGGTGCATTTTACCCAATTATGCTGTTTCCTGAAAATGAGTTATTTTGGAGGAGGAGGACAGCCATGTCACTGTCTGCAACAGAACTGCTCTTGCCTGGGACACTGAACAACCCACCAGGAGAGAGTAAGAAATCAGAGGTCGCCTCTCCTCAGGAGAAGAGTTTGGCTTCTCCATGAACAGTGAAGTCCCTCTGAAGCTTTTCCATAGCAACCCCACAACTGCAGATTTTTTCCCCTTCAGGGAAAGCGAGAAGACAAAGCTCCTCATTGCAGCCCAGAAACAGAAGGTGGTGGAAAAAGAAGCTGAGACAGAGCGGAAGAAGGCCCTCATTGGTCTGGATGTGGTTCTGTGTTCCCCTTTCGGGGCCCAGGGTTGGGGAGAGCCAAGGGAGCCTCAGGCACTGCTGGACCACATGGTTCTCCAAACCCCTGCCATGCGTAGGAGTGGCGTTCAGACACCCAGAGCAGAGCTGAAATTGTCATAGCATGACCAGGGACAAGAAGTTTTGAGTTTCCACATAATTTTAAATGAAAGGAGCCCTTACTGTTAATTCTTAATTCATAATGATAACGGCTAACACTTATTGAACACTTAACGTGAGCCATGTACTTCTCTAAGTACTTATATGTAAATTCTCACTCCTCACAACCAGCAGGTGAGGGGCACGATCATTAACCTCACTTTACTGAGCTGAAGCACAGAGTGGTTAAATAATGTGCCCAAGGACATATGGCAAGTTAAGTGGTGGAGCTGGGTTCAGATCCAGGGACTTTGTTCCAAAGCCTGGGTGTTTTACCACTGCACTGGACTGTCAGCAACAAGCCTGACCACTTCCTATAGTGAAGGGGCCGGAAGAAACTTTAGAGTAGTACTTTGTTCCTTAAAGTGTCCCTTTTGGAGAAACATCCATGTGACTTAGAGAGAGGTTAGGGCTTGTTCCTTAGTTCCATCAGAGTACTGTAATGGCTCTCCTCCCCTGGGTCCCCGTCCCCCCCACCCCCCGTCCCCCGAGTTACGGTCTTGCACTGATGTCTGGTGTGTGCTTACTGGTACACTCATCTCTGCTCCTGTGTCCCTCCCATGGTTCTCTGGGGCCAGTGACTCTCCATCTGAGCTTACCCACATTCATGCATCAGGGCCTCTGATCAGGGGAAATTGAGTCAAACTCTTAGAATATCAGAGTTTTAAGCCTTTCTCAACTTCATTAACAGAGGCAGAAAAAGTGGCTCAGGTTGCCGAAATCACCTATGGACAGAAGGTGATGGAGAAAGAGACTGAGAAGAAGATTTCAGAAATTGAAGGTAAGCAGAAGCTAGATTAATGCCTGAATTTTTCTCAGATCCCACTTTGTGGCAAGGGAGTGAGGGGTCATTTCCTTTGCTCTTTAACCTCTTCTAAGATCTTTTGATTTCTTTGGAGCCTCACTTTTTCTCTCTTTCACTTTGGGGTAAATTTGGCATTAAGTTTCTACTTCAGAGAGCATTCGTTCCTTCAGCAAATGTTAGCGGGTGCCATCCGGCATTCTTATATTAGGCATAAGGAAAGGAGAGCTCACCGTGGGCACTGGTGGTAAACTCAGAAGCTAGACCCAAACAGCGGCTCTCGCTCCCTCATGCTGACTGTCCCTCCTCGGAGCTTTGGCCCCTGAGTCTGCTCTCAGGGTCCTTATAGATACTAAGGTGGGTGTGAAGAAGACACCTTTTCAGCGCCAACAACACTGGAGCTGGAGAGAAGTGTTCCTTTGCTGACTTTTCTGAGTATCGCTCGCCTTCCCTGCCCGTCGGTCCTCAGCTCCTTCCCACCACCCGCCTCCTTCATGTATAAAAGGATCAAGCACATCTAGGACAGAAAGGGACCTGAAGGCCTGGCTTGGGGCTACAAAGGGCTGCGTCTGGTTATACTCATTATGGGCCTGTCAGGCTTTGCAGGGCCTAGTGAGGAGCCAGTTAGGATTTTACAGGTCAGCAGCTCCTCATTAGGGAGCTTTTAGCAAAACAACGCAGTGTTATTTCTTATAAATACATGTCATCAGGTGCTAAGGCCAGTTAAGTCAGCCATGTGTGGCCAGAGCTCCAGCCAGACTGCAGGCTCCTTCCAGCCAGGGTTGGGCTGCAGGGGTGCAGTAAGAAGCCATCCACAGACTGACCTCCCAGGCTGTTGGCTACAAATATTACTCACCTGAGATTGCCCTCATTCCCAAGGCAAGGAAGTAAATATCAAAAATTTTGCAGCAACTTGACAGAAAGCTAGTCTTAGCCGATTGAGAAAGTATATTCTTTGCATAGTGGAAGTTTAAACAGGTTTTAATTCAAACAGGTGTTAGTCTGGACCATGGTTTATAATCCTTTTAGAGTTGTGCGAGCTTAACCACTGTTAATGGGAACCTTTTTGAAACAATTTATGGCAAGGAAAATGAAGTTGGGAGAGGGACTGAACTATTTTATGCTTATGGCCTTTGGTTGGAGGGCGGATCCACGTCTGGCTGTAGTCAGAGCCTCCTCTGGGCACCTCTTGCTTTGGCTATGGAGCACAAGAGGGACGAGGAGGAAGGCTCCGAAACTGGCAGTTGAGGCGGTCCCTTCCCGGGCACAGGGCTACAACGGGAATCAGTGCAGAAACAGGAAAGGTCTCTGGGCCACCGCGCTTTTCTCAGTAATGCTGTCAAATAAGGTGTTGGGCACAGCGACAGACTTCCTCAGGACTAGTCCCCGCCACAGCGACCAGACCCAGTCTTCTGAAAGCCTGGGCCCTGCAGTTCGCTGCGTTCTCCCTCAGATGCTGCATTCCTGGCCCGGGAGAAGGCAAAGGCTGACGCCGACTGCTACACCGCTATGAAAACCGCGGAAGCAAATAAGGTGAACTGCCAGGGCTGCCGGACAGAGCGGGTGTGCATTCGGGTTTGGGCTGATAGGGTGCGAGAGTTCCTTGTGATGGAAGACCACCACCACCCAAAGCCCCTCGTGGCCAGAAGTGATGACCCCTGGGCTGTGTGGGACAGGAATTTCCCTGTTCCTTAGCAGTGTCTTGATGTTAAACATGGAAACTCCTAAAACTCCTGCAGCTCGAGACTTGAAGATCTGAGGTTACTTTCTCTTAGAGAAGTAGTTACTTTGTTGCTAATATAACAGTGAAGCCAGGAAAAGTAGGGGTGATAGCAACTGGTGGTTTTCTCTCATCTGGCTCCACCTGAGTCTTCTTTACTTTCTATTATTTTACAGCTGAAGCTGACCCCTGAATACCTGCAGCTGATGAAGTACAAGGCCATTGCTTCCAACAGCAAGATTTACTTTGGCAAAGATATCCCCAACATGTTCATGGACTCTGCAGGCAGTCTGGGCAAGCAGTTTGAGGGGCTAACTGACAAGGTGGGCTTCGGCTTAGAAGACGAACCCTTGGAGGCAGAGAGCGAAGAGAATTGAAACAATTTTTATACGACCTCAGATGACACTTAGAGAGATCTTTATTTTTTAATGATGAACCAGGATGCCCCTCCCTCTCACACTATCTTCTTTGACTGTCTTCCACCTACTGTGGTGAAAAAAAGAAGAAATTGACTTAAATCTTTTAACCTGGAAAGGGAGGGCAGGGATTTATGATTTGGGGGATTTTATTCAGGTAAGTAGGTTATATGACTTCTGTTAAGCTTTGTAAACCATAGGTCTGACTTTTGACCTCCAGACACTAATTTTAATCCTTTGACGTTGGCTTAATTAAGGATGCTATCATTAAGAGTGGAAGAGAGGGTGAGGCCTGTAGGTGATTTGATTTCCCTTATTTGGGAAAATACGGGCCAGGTTTCTCACCCTGGACCAAGACGGGACCATGCCAGGGGGTGAGGCTCACATCTGAGCAAACACAGCGTGGGAGTCTGCCAGGAGAGCCGTGGGGCAGCAGCGTCAGTGCGCACGCATGTTGCACAAGGAAGTTCCTTCTCCAGCCCCCTAAGGAAGAACTGGTGCTAGGCTTTGCCAGCTTTTCTATACACACTACCCTCCTTGCCCCGGGGCTTAACGTGGTGGTTTCAGACTGCATTGCCAGGGTCAGGGTTTGGTGTCACCACACAGTTCTTTTTAAAACTTTTCATTGGTTCTGTGATTTGTTTTTTGTTTTTTCTCTCAATCTGTTCCTTGGTTCCAGTCAGCATCAAGGAGACAGAAACAAACAACTCAAGTGTCTTAACAGCTGCTAAAGTGGGATCATTATGTCTGTTAGCCACGAAGGTACCTGCTTGGTAAACAATATGTACCTTGAGATCAAGTATCTTTTTATTGTTTTGGGGGACTCTGGACTGAAGAGCCCCTCTGGAGGAGAAGGGAGGATCATCCAGAAGGGTTCCTAATCTCAATGTGCATGGCCTGTGCTGGGAGTTCATACGCTGTAGTGAGAGCCCGTGTTTCTAAAGCCAGGGTTCCAGGCTGTGCAGAGGCAGCTTTGTGGGTACAAGTCAGAGTTTATGCCCAAGTCCCTGGGTGCGAACGACTGCATCAAAGTCTGTTCAGATGTGTTCTTTTTCACTACTAATTAGGAAAAGTTTGAGTCACTCTGAGAGATTTGGAGGGCGGGGGACAAACATGAGACAAAGGTTTCTTACATCCCAGAACTGGAGTGGGGGTGGGCAGTCCAGCCTGTACAGCCCATGAGCCGTGTCCCAACCACCCTGTTAAGTGGAGGGCAGCTATCTGGAGTTAACTTGCAAGCATGTTGGTATTCTCCATGACAAGCTCTGGCCTAGGACTTGGCCTTGTTATTAGCTACCCCCGCCCCCCAAAAAGAGAGAAACTCCCACTTACCCCTCTTCCTCGGTGAAACTGTGCATGCTACTTTCTGGTGCAGATGCCCACCTCTGTTTTGGTCTCATGCCCAGACTGCTAGTTTATCAAATGGCCCCAGAACTCAGGCCAGCTGGCTCCTAAGGATCCAGTTTGGGGAACATTCAGCCTGCCTCAGAAGAAACAAAGTGTTAATTCTTCTTAATTCAAATATTGCCATTCTCACTTCTAATTTTGGGACTAGAGTCACTGGTCCTGTCACAGTTGGTGCAGGCAGCCAAATGTCCCTGGGAGTGATGGATTTGAATATGCTCAGAAGTCCTCACAGAAGGCAGTCAGGCTCCCAAGACCAACATAGAGTACCCATTGTTAAGACATGCTCACCCTCCTCTCATTTCAATACCATTAATCACTTGTTAGGAGCAACATATTGTGTCCAGCATCCCTGATTTACATATCTGTCTGCTCCTTCTACTCTGAGACTCTACCTGGGCTTCAGAAAACACTACTTCACTACAACTGACTAAGGAAAAAGCATATGTCAGTATCTTGGAATAGTACGTTGCTCATGTTCTTATGTTGAAAGTCTAAAAGTAACGTCTTGTGATAGCTTGTCCCTTGCACTAGATACTTTTGACCCCAGAAGAACCTCAATAAAACCCTGCTGTCCCTGACCCCATCGGTGTTACTGTCACTTCCTCTTTAAACAAAAAATATAAATGTCGTAGTACCCATTAGTTTAAATCCAGTGGTTGTCTGGACCTGCCTGAATAGTAAGATCACCGAAGTCAGCCTTTTCCTTAGCATGGGCCAACAAACTAATCTGTGTGTGACTTTCTTTAACTAGAAAATATGATTTCAACATTTAAATTCTAAACATGTAAAATGTGACAGTCTACAATTTTGTAGGCAGTAAACTCATGGCTGCTATTTATAAATGGAACTTCTATCAAAATAAGTAACTGTTTATAAAATACCGTTTTTGTAGGATTTTCCAAGGAAAAGTCACCTTGGTTGAATGTTTCTCACTCATTAAACTTTACAGAAGTAATTCATATTTAGTACTGTTTTTAATCACTTTTTTATAAGGGCAGAATGTTTTCAAGGAAGCCAAAGTTTGTTAATTTTTATATGACTAAAATAAAGTAAATTTGGAGAGATCTATGATCATATTAAGTTGAGGGAGAAAGAAAATCACTGAAAGAACTTTAGCAATATAGCAGCAGCAGGTCCTCATATAACATTGTTTCATTCAACAGTTTCCTTATGACATTGGTGAGATGCTATAGGAATGTAACTCTTATTTATATCAATTAGCCTATAGTAAAATTGGTTTTATTTGACTTAAAGTCACAGAACCTATTGATGACATTAAATGAGGACTTACTGTATATGGATCCCCCCCCCAAAAAAAGATGTTTTATAAATGCTCTGTTGCAATTTCTATGGGTTTGTCTTTCAACATTGATAAGTTTATCATTCATAGAGAGTAAATAGTGAAAGTAAGATCATCATATTTACTGACATCCATTTAAGTTTAGGGATAAAATATAGAGATGCTTTTCAACTTATGATGGGGTTCTGTCCCAATAAACCCATCATATATTGAAAATATATTTAATATACCTAACCTAGCAATCATTATAGCTTAGCATAGACTACCTTAGATGTGCTTAGAACACTTATATTAGCCTAATAGTTGGACAAAGTCATTTACACAAAATATATTGGATATCTCATGACGTTTATTATGTGTATCACTTTCACACCATCATAAACTCAAAAAATTGTAAGTGGATAATGGTCTGTACTTGGCTAGTAGCTACTCTGTGTCTATGAACTTAACCACTACTCCTTTAGTTCCATTCAGTAGGGGTCTAGCCACTGTTAGAGGTAATAGCCAGTCATTTTGTGTCAGTATCTCCATTCCTTTTTATTTCTACTTTTATGTAAGCAGGTCATTGAATAATCAAACTAATTCTAATTTCAAAGAGCCCTGAGGACTTAATGACCCCTTTGTAACTGAAAAGTGATTCTTGTTATGTTAAGCACTCTATAAATGAATGGCATTCCTTCAGTTAGTAGCTACAGGAATTGTTTAGGACAACACGAAAGGCATGAACGTATGTCTCAGTTTTATTTTCAGTATTGCTAAATAAAATGTCTTTGTATTTTTACTTTTTTATTAAAGTGAAATTTAGCAATAGCTAATATTAGAATAGGTGATACAAAGAAATAAAATATCTCTGCTTAATGAGTACAAAATCACCCTGAAATATATTCAAATGAGTATATATCCCCATTATCAACATAGAAACAATAAACAACTAATTTGTAAACATGGAATAATTCTTGGTAGGTACTATAGTTATTTATAATTTTAAAGAATCCAGACACCACTGTAGTTCTGCTCCAAAGGGCAGAGATACTTTCAATTGACCCACAATCACTGTGATATCAACTCAGTGAAAAAGTCCCAGTCTCTGCTCTGAAAAGATGCCCAGCCTAGGGTTGCCAAATACAGGATGCCCAGTGAAATATGAATTTCATATAAACAACAAATAATTTTTAGCTTTAGTATCTCCCAAGTATTACCTGAGACTGAAAAGTTATTTGTTGTTTATACAAAATTCACATCTACCCGAGTACC
Organism: Rhynchonycteris naso; assembly: GCA_037038555.1. NCBI lineage: Eukaryota > Metazoa > Chordata > Mammalia > Chiroptera > Emballonuridae > Rhynchonycteris > Rhynchonycteris naso. The sequence goes on from CM072998.1 coordinate 27,065,737, forward strand.
CTTTTTATTTGCTCAGTCTGGTAACCTTAGCCCAGGCTCTCTCAGATCACTTAATGGCACTCCTAAACCTGATTGGGCTAAGAGCCTACTACACAAATAATAGGAACTTACAATAGAATAGGTAATTTAAGAAAGTAGTTAAATTGCCAAGATTCAAATGCCAATTCTACCACTTCCGAGGTATAAGATCTTCAGTAAATTCTTTTTTTTTTCTCTTTGAGAGGGAGAAAGAAAAAAGTATCAACTCATTGTTTCATTTAGTTGTGCCATTGATTGCTTCTCATATGTGCCCTGACTGGGGCTCGAACTAGCAACCTCGGGATGGAGCCAACCTCAAGATCAAACCGGTGACCTCAGCATTCCGGGAGGATGCTCTATTCACGGCACCACTGGCCAGAACTTGAATGAACTCTTTAACCTGTCTGAGCCTCAGTCTCTTCGCCTATAAAATGGATTGAGTGGGTTAAATAACGCACATAAAGGGGTTAGCACTGGGTCTAACACGTAAGTGTTCAATCATCTGGAAAAACAGCCTAGAAAGTACACAACTATTAAATGGGTCCCACTAAGGTGGAAAGTCAGATGTGATAACACAGAATAAGATTACAAATAGGACAGCACATGGACACTGCAATGCAGCCAACACAGTATTGAGAATACATAGTTCTGCAGAGATGTAACATGTAGAAAATAACCTGGTTTGGCCCTATTGAGAATCAGAATTGCTGAGTTCCGGGCTCTAATTAGAAAGACTTGAAAAGTCTAGAGAGAAAACCAAATGATAAAAACAAAAGAAAAATGTAGTTAAAAAATAAAGCTCATGGATTGACACCAGGAGAGCCAGAGGGAAATTCTGCAACCTTACATCTATAAAAGTTGCATAATGGCTAGCTAGGTATTTTCTGACTCTTCCGAGACCAAAGAGGGGGAAATTAGCTTGTGGAATACAGTACTTTTAAAGATTTTACTTAAGGCAGGCTAAAATTTGAAATGGGGAGAAGTAGCTTTTGCAAATAGAAAATAAATAAATCCAAGGATAAGCATGGATAACATTTTTTCTCTGAGAGTCTTCAGAAATTGGGAAGATTCTATGGTTTAAATGTCATTCTTTCTATATGAAAGATCAAATGATCTCTAAAGGTCCTCCCCCAGTTTAGGGTTCTAGAATCTATATTGACATTTTAAAAGCCAGATGTGACAGCATGTTTGCTGAGGGAGAGCTGTCACGGCTCCTCTACCTGAATTCATTTAAACGGTCATGAGCATTATTTCCCCATTTCTCTTCAGAGCCAAGTAACCAGGCAACAGTAATTTTCTATTATTTTATCTTTTTTTCTACCCCCAAAAGACTCACAGTAAGCTCAGAAGGAAACAATTTTAAAATCCATAAATGTTTTTCTCATAATTCTAGGCCTTAGACTACAGGGGTAAATGTTTTAAAAGCTCGATGACATTTATAGTGAATAAATATATTAGGTTTTAGATTGTTTATGAAATCTGTTCCTCTAGATACTTGGCTTTTTAATCTTTCTCTTCTCCCCTTTGTCCTTGCAAACTATTGGAGAAATTTAAAGACCATTTACGAGTGGTAAAGTGATTCTGGATTTGCATTTTTCAAGGATTAGGTAGTAGGGAAGGATGAAACGTTAAATTACATGGTTGATAGGAAAAGGAAGACAAGAAAGTAAAAATAATAATAATAATGAGGAAAAGGTGGGATAAAGCTGATTCCAAAGCACAGCTAAGAAGTAAAAAAATTGGAAAACATGAAATAATGGAACTGAGATCGCCATAATCTTTCCATCCATTTTCATAAGGCCATGGAATGTTAGAGGTAGAAAGCATCTTAGAAATGAAACCACATTAAAGCCTGTCTTACTCATCTTAGTCTCCCCCAAGGTACCTTTACAGAGAAATGCCCCAATAAATGTTGACTGAATGTATGAGCTGGGTGCAGTAACTCACATTCATTGAACACTTGCACATGATTTAGGGGAGTAGTCTTCTAAGTGTGTTACTGTTGGTCAAATAAGTTTATAAATATAATATATATGTTTGCTCACTTATAGTTTGCATTGGGTATAGGGGACAGGCTGTTAGCAAGCAGGATCCTTATAGCCTAAGGCTTAGATTTAAAACTAAGCTTTTCCCCACACCCTTGACTGTTGCATGATAGGGGGTGGTGCACTCTTATGAGGAATCCCATTTATGCCTCAGATAAGTGACTTTGTATCAGAGACTTCCTTGTTTGTATATTGGATTAAAGGTTTTGATTTCTACACTATAAAATAGGCAGACCGGGATCTTGCTCTCTCTCTCTCTCTCTGTTCCTGAGATTAGCATTAGAGAGGAGAGCAGAAAAAGGCCACGTGGAAGAGAGGAGAAGCAGCCAAGATGGTGGAGTGCTGAAGGAGAAGCCAGTTTGTGCAGAGTTTGTATAGAGAGAAGGAGATGGGGAACAGAGGTAAATAAGGCTGGTGAGCTAGAAACCTTTGATTCTAGGAAACTCGGATGAGTCAGTGGCTTTGGGAGCCCTGAATGAAAAGGGAAGTGTTTTCCCACTGTGTGTATTTCTTGATCACCGAATGCAAGCTAGGATTAAAGCTAATGGCCCACCAGTTCTTGGCTCCGTTGTTTCATTATCATCTGTCCGAATCAAATGCGAACCTGCACAGGCCAGACAGCTGTGATAGTGGCCGTGACTACTGGCTTTACAGTTACACATTATCTTGATTAATCCTTACTGCAACTCTGAAGGAGCTATTGACTATTTTATGAATGAAAAACAGAAGTTCATTAACTTACCCAAGATCACAATTCATGGATGTAAAGCCAGTAGTCGCGGCCACTATCAGAGCTGCCCAACCCGTGCAGGTTCGCATTGGATTCGGACAGATGGCAATGAAACACAGGAGCCAAGAACTGGTGAACCATCAGCTTTAATTCTAGCTTGCACCCGGCAGGCAAGCAAAAACACACACTGGGCTCCAAAACCCACACATTCAGTGCTCACAAAGCTACTGACTTATCCGAGTTTCCTACCATCAAAGCTTTCCAGCTCACCAGACTTATTCACCTCTGTTTCCCATCTCCTCCTGCTCAAACTCTTAACAAACTGGCTTCTTCCTCAGCACTCTGCCATCTCAGCTGCTTCTCCTGGCCTTCACGTGGCCTTACTCTGCTCTCCTCTCTAATACGAATCTCAGGAACCCAGGAACCGAGAGAGAGATCAAGCTACTGTTCTCTCCCACTTTATAGCAGACTCAAAACCTTTAATCCAATTATACAAACAAGGAAGTCTCTGATACAAAGTCACCCATCTGAGGCATAATGGGATTCCTCCCTACATCACCACCCTACATCATCCAATCAGTCAAGGGTGTGGAGAAGAGCTTACTCTTAAAACAAAGCCTTAAGCTATAATGACCCGGCCTGCTTACATTACAACTTTTCCCCCACAGCCATCACAAGCATAAAGGCAAATAATATCACCTGGGTGACGGGCTTCCATGTGGGCAGCTCTATCTTTAACAAAGTGAGCATATTATATTTTATCTGCCGAACAATGGATGAAACCAAGATTCAACTTATGACACTCTTATGCCACCTCTACCCAATCTTGCCACCACTACCCTTATTGGCTTCAAATTTTAAATTACTCTTCTGATCCTTAGCTACATATATTATGGTGGGGCGGGAGAGTTGACCTTGTAATTCAAAGAAGAGAACTGACTTCAAATAGTATATCACTTTGTATCCTCACCCAATCCTTGCTTTACACACCCCTTTACCATGATCCCATCACCGTAATCCCCTTGTTCCTCTCTCCACTGACGCTGGCTAGCACCTTCCAATTCTGTATCTGCAGCAAACATCTGCTATATTCACACCATGAAGGGCTAGTCTACTCATTTTTTACATTTTTATCACTTTGTCAGGAGTAGAAATTAAGTTCCAGAGACATCTTAATACAATTACTTCTAATGTCTTCGACAACCCGTTACATGTACCTGGTAAATGGAGACTTCTCAAAAAGAAGTCCTTGATGGAAAGGACCCAAAGTGATTTTCCTAGAGCAGAACATGTGAAATTCCATCTCAGTCCCTGAGGTCTGGGAAGACAGTGAAGAAAGGAAGACTATTGCCCCTGCTTCCCGGGCACCTCAAAACAACCTGGAGAACAAATTTGAGCCTTTCTCCAAAATCCCACTTTGTTAAGTGGAATGAATGTTTGAGAATCAACAGTACCGCCAAAAGTGCTCTTCTTAACAAAAACTGACCTTTCTACTGGCCCCAGCACCTAGTATTATCCCATCTGACAAATTTCGTGTTTTGTCTTGTCAGTCTCTATATTGTCTGGCTCCTCATCCCATTTATGACCTTCACGTTGCCCAGAGCCGGACACACAAGAGACTCTAGTACCAATTACACTGAGCGTGACTTCACCTCATGCTACTACCGAAAGCTTCTTGTGTCCTGGGACAAGGTAGCACTGGCCACAAGTGGCTGCTGACCACTTGAAATATGGACAATCCAAAGTGAGACATTCTGTAGGTTGAAATGACACTGGATTTTTGGAAACAAAGTATGATAAAAAGAAATGAAAATATCTCATTTTAAGTTATTCTACTGGTTACAGGTTGAAATCTTATTTTGGATATATTGGGTTAAATAAAATGTATCATTGCGGTTTTTACTTTTTAGGTGCCTATTGGACATTTTTCATTACATATGTGAATCACCTTATTCCTATGAACAGCACTTGTCTAAAGGATGACAAGATGAAATTAACCACACATTGAATCACACTTTGTCTTTTGTATCTCATGGCGGTTCCTCACGAGAATATCTGAGATTCTAAAACTGATGTCCCCACGCTAGAGATTCTCATCCTGGTCTCTGCGCCCAGAAATCTTGGTTCACAGCTCTTTGAATGACAGGAGCTGGAAAGTTTGAGATGCATCTTGAAAAGGAATAGGACCCAAGAAGCAGGCTGGGGTTTTTGGTTTTGTTTGTTGGTTTTTGACTCAGGGAGTCCTTCTGGGGTTACTGGCAGTAGCGGATCAGGCAACACGTCCCTGAAGGCTCTCTGGATTGCACGTGAACGACTCCAGGAAGACCCCTCCACCCCCACCCCCTCACAATGCAGCCTGCGCTGTCCACTGCGACCTTCTCAAGATGGCCGACGACGAGGGGGCGGTGTCCGCTGCACCGCCCCTGCGCTTCCCCGTGTCGATTGGGTAAGAGAATTCGATGGTGAGGGCCGATTGGGCCATACAAATACGTAAATTGGGCGGGACCGGAAGGTGGCTTTAGCCTTGGGGTGCCGGGGTTTGGGTCTCGACATTGGTCCCTTGGGGATGTGGAGAGCTGGCAGCATGTCGGCGGAGCTGGGAGTCGCGTTTGCACTGGGGGCAGTGAACGAGCGCGTGCAACAGGCGGTGGCGCGGCGGCCACGGGTGAGGAAGGGGACCGCGTGCGGACGGTGGGCGGCCGCTCTGAGGAAGGGGACACCTGCGTAGGAATGGGTCGTCACGGTGACGCAGAGGGCTCTCCCGGAGGGGCGGGACCTGTCCGCCGCCTTGGCTTTGGCACGGGTTGCAGAGCCCCAAAAAGCTAGCGAAGGGCTTCCTCAGTGACCTCGAGATGAGGCTGTCAGCTTTCGTGGAGGTTGGCTTAGTCGGAACAGAAGGTATCCGCTAACCCGGGAAAATGACCCGTCTCCAGGCGTCGCTTTTACCCATCCCGCTTCGTGTAGGAGTCAACAGCCTTCGCAGACCGCAGAAGGGTCAGGCCTGAGCGCAGCAACTGCAAGACGTCTCCTGCAAGAGCACCCAAAGGGGGCCAGAGTCGCCTGACATCACGTGTGTGGCAGCATCTAACAGCTAGTAGATACTCAGTAAATGTCAGTTCCACCTGCAGGCGACGTAGACGGTGGGTCGATTGGCTGGACTTCGGCACCGAGCTGCACTTGCGCGTTTGCGGCATTAGGGAGCTGACATCTCCCTTAAGAGAATACATTTTCCCCCCATATATATTTTGTCTCCTCCTGGAATTTCATTAGACCAAGAGTCAGTCCATATCTACCCTCCTCGGTGCAAGTTTAAGCTGGATGGTGCGGCCGTGAGACACACCTCAACAAAGAGGTCAGAGGTTTCTCATTGGTGCTTAGGATGTCAGAACTCAGAATGCTGGTCTGAACTCATAGACACAGGGTGGTTGCCAGAGGGGAGGACCGCTGGGGGACTGGGTGAAAGGGGTGAGGGGATTAAGAAGTACAAATTGGTAGTTACAAAATAGTCACAGAGATGTAAAGTATAGTGTAGGAAATATGGTCACTAATATTTCAATAATTACGTATGTATGGTGCCAGGTTGGTACTGGAAATATCAGGGAGAACACTTTGTAAAGTATATGATTCTAACTGCTATCCTGTACGCTTTAAACCAATACAAAATAATAATATTGAAAGTAAACCATAAATGAAAAGTAAAAAATGCAAAAAAAAAATGCTGGCCTGGAGACAAAAGACCTGTATCGGTATAATCTTTCCTTGGCTGCTAGTTTGATATTACTTTGAACAAGTCACTTAACTACTCTGGCCACGAGCTTCCTCATTTGCAGAGGCAAGAGAATGAACTCTGATTGCTCTGAGCTCACTCCTAAAAATAATGTACTGTGATACTCAGTGATTCTCCAAGATAAACTAGGGATTTCCCTAGTAAACATCACACTTAGTGGGGCTCCCAGCATAACTCTCAAGCCCATTTGCTGCCTATTTCACATTTCTCGTCTGGAAACCATCAATCCATTAGCCTAATCCTAGGAGTTATGACATGATGTTTTAAAAGGCTGTTAATACAGCCCTCAGAAGGAAGAGGAAACTGTAGCTGACCTGACTTTTTAGGTCCTTTGAGAACACTGTGATTCTGTAAAAGTTGTAAAAGAGTGATGGGGTACCTGAAAACTGAACTACATAGGGAGAGGTGAATCGCTTATTGCCTCTGTAACTTTTGTTGCAGAATTTGGGGAAGCTTGCTCTTTATGTGATGACCATGAGAAAGGGTTGGATAAGTCTAATCCTAAATCGTGTGTGTGTGTGTGTGTGTGTGTGTGTGTGTGTGTGTGTGTGTGTGTGTGTGTGTGTACCAGATCTGCCACTGGTTCTTGATTAGGTTGAACAATAGATAACATAGTTATTCTAAGCAGGCCACTTTTGAAAGTGAATGAGGCCAATATTAATAATTATACCAGGACTAACATGAGTTTCCAGAACTTTACCTGGGGGTTTCAGAAAGCAGAAGTGGCCTTCCTTCTAGTCAGAGAGTGACGCCTTCCCTTAATAAAGTGATTCTGAAACCTCCAACTTTGGTGTGCAAGAGAATCATCTGGAGTTTGTTAAAAAGGAGATCCTCAGAGTCCAGCCGCAGAGACCCAGCTTCAGTAGATCTGGAATGGGACCCAGGTGATCTGACGCAGTTGGTCAAAGACTGCATTTTAAGAAAATGGACTGGTTTTACTTAGCTGCCCAACTCTCCTGAGAAATGTCTTTTGCTAGATATTAAAGTAGCTAATATGTATTAGATTTAGATGCAATGCATTGGAAAGATATTTGGTCAACATTATTTGGCACTGATCTCCCTGCACTATTGGAAAAATGGAGCTTACCAAATATCAAGTTAAGATCTGTGCTGATCTATTGTACAGGTATACAGATATCATACAGGACATGTCAGGATAATATTCCCCAGCATTAACTCATCTGGCTCTTTCCCTCTTGGCAGAACCTCCCCGCCATCCAGCCCCGGCTAGTAGCAGTCAGCAAAACCAAACCTGCAGACATGGTGCTTGAGGCCTACCGTCACGGCCAGCGCACTTTTGGAGAGAACTATGTAAGAGCCCTTTCCTAAACTGCCTTGGGAAGACTCTCGTTTGCCAAGCTTCTGACTTGTCTTTTTCACCCTGTAGGTTCAGGAACTGCTAGAAAAATCATCAAACCCTAAAGTAAGTATATATATGAATTCTTTAGTTTGTATCTAAACCTTGACATTTCAGTTGAAAATTAGACCCATGTTGGTGGTTGAGTTTTAGAGCATGAGGTTGGGCTGGTGGTAGAAATGTCTGTATTCATCTCGAGCCCCCAATTTCTCAGTTAAGTTTTCTTTCTTTATTAAGACTATAATTTTCTCTTTTGCAATTTTTTGAAAATGGTATTTTTAAGAGTTTGGTGTAATCCTTAATCCTTTTGAGATTTAAAAGCTTTAATCAGTTCATTAAAAATGGGTGATATCTGACCTGACCAGGTGGTGGTGCAGTGGATAGAGCGTCGGACTGGGATGCGGAAGACCCAGGTTCGAGACCCGGAGGTCGCCAGCTTGAGCGTGGACCCATCTGGCTTGAGCAAAAGCTCGTCAGCTTGGATCCAAGGTCGCTGGCTCCAGCAAGGGGTTACTCAGTCTGCTGAAGGCCCGCGGTCAAGGCACATGTGAGAAAGCAATCAATGAATGACTTAGGTGTTGCGACGGCAACGAAAAACTAATGATTGATGCTTCTCACCTCTCTCTGTTCCTGTCTTTCTGTCCCTATCTATCCCTCTCTCTGACTCTCTCTCTGTCCCTGTAAAAAAATAAAATAAATAAAAAAATAATAGGTGATATCTGAAAGATGGGGAGAATAGATGGGAATGTGGAAGAGAAGCAGAACAGAAGCCTTAGATGTTTTTCAAAGTATCCTTAGGATTCTTGCTGAAAATGGTGGTAGTGCTTTATTGCATAGGCATGAGCGGTCAGAAGGGATGCGCAGTCTTTGAGCCAGCCAGGCCTCCATAAGATCTATGTCAAACATAGTTACCTTTTTCCCTTCAGATTCTGTCTTCATGTCCTGAGATTAAATGGCACTTCATTGGCCATCTACAGAAACAAAATGTCAACAAATTGATGGGTAAGATAAAAACTCTAAATATGGTTATATGGTTTTTCTTTTTTAGTTTGTTGGATTACATTTCTGGATTCTCAAATGTTAAATCAACACTGCATTCTGGTGATAAACTACTTGATCATGAACTATTATTCTTTTACAGTCATTTTGCATTTGGTTAGTTAGATATTGCTTGGAATTTTTGCATCTGTGTTCACAAGGGTCTTTGGTCTCTTTGTTTTTGTTTTTTGAAATGTCTTTATTTGAGTTTCATATCAGGATAATGCTGGCCTCGTAGAATGAATTGGGAAGTATTCCTTCCTTAAATCTTTTGGAAGAATTTATGTGGAATTAGTATTATCTCTTAAACTGTTTGGTAGAATTGGCCAGTGAAGACTGGAGTTTACTTTGTGATAAGGTTTCCAACTATAGTTTCAACTTCACTAATATTAAATACAGGGTTTTTCACATACAGTGTAATCTGTTTCTTCTTAGGTGAGCTTTGCTACTATGTCTTTCAAGGAGTTTGTCCATTTCATCTAAATTAATGAATTTATGAGCATAAGGTTGTTTGTAATTCCCTCTTTTATCCTTTTAATATATGTAGAGTCTGTAGTGATGTCAACTCTTTCATTCTTTATAGTAGCAATTTCTGTGTTCTCTTTTTTCCTAGTCTATCAATTTTATCAATCTTTTTAAAGATTGACTTTGTTTATTTTTCTCTATTGTTTTATTATAATATGGTATATAAGAAACAATAATGATGTGTTGCAGGGTTTATAACATGTAAAAGCAACGTATATGACAATGATAGCATAAATGATGAAGGAAAGTGCCTGTGGTGGCACAGGGGATAATGCTTTGACTTGGAATGCTGAGGTTGTCTGTCCAAATCTCTGGGCTTGCCCAATCAAGGCACATACACCAAGCAATCAACGAATAAATAAAGTGAAGCAAATATGAATTGATACTTCTCGTTTCCCCCTCCTCTCTCTGTAAAATCAATAAATAATGTCTTTAAAAAAAATGTGAGTGCAGAAATGTAAGACAGAAACAGAAGTACACTGTTACAAGGTTCTTAAACTTTATTTGAAGTGGCGTAACACCACTTAAAGGTAGACTATGGGAAGTTAAACTGTAAAGCAACCAATAAAATAATAACCCAATAATGAGTTATAGTAATAACTCAGCACAGGAGATAAAATAGACATAAAAATATGTGAAATGCTATCTCATGGTGGGTTTTATTTGCATTTTCCTAGTACTAATGAAGTAGAGCATCTTTTCATGTGTCTGTTGGCAATTTGTGTATTTTCTCATTTGCTCATTTTTAAACTGGGTTTTTTGTCTTTTTGTTGAGTAATAAAAGTTCTTTATATTTTCTGGATACAGATCCTTATTAGATAAATGATTTACAAATATTTTGTCCCATTCCGCGGGTTATCTTTTCACTGTCTGATGGTACTGTTTCTAGTACTCCTGTCGCAGAAATTGGGAGAACGTGATAATGGATGCCAGAGAAGCACTGTGGCTTTGTTTCCTCTTGACCACTTTCTCTCAGTTTGAACTGAGATTGAATCAGACCAAGCCTACTTCTTGGAGCGTGTGGATACTTACGCTGCACGACTATGGTGTGTCAGCATCTTTCTCTCCTTGCTTGTTTTTGCTGATTAGGCAGGGATGGTCTAACATTTGAACTTACATGTAATAAAACTCTCACATAGGTCTTTTTAGCAGAACCTAGACTTAACTGTCGTTTTCTTTTCCTGGGAAATTATTTTTTCATCTACCAAAAGGGGTGTTGTATGATGCTCGCAGTAGCAGGATACGTGAAGAATTGCTTTCTTGTTACAGCTGTCCCTAATCTCTTCATGCTGGAAACACTGGATTCTGTGAAGTTGGCAGACAAAGTGAACAGTTCCTGGCAGAAAAAAGGTTCTCCTGAAAGGTTAAAGGTTATGGTCCAGATTAACACCAGTGGAGAAGAGAGTAAGTGACCAGATCTGTATTGTAGATTTTTATTCCTTTAGGATGGTTGAAGCCCAGAAAGAATGGACGGCCTAATTTATCTGGCACCTAAGGTTATAGGAATAAATCACAGGCTTTTAAGTAAACTTTGTTATTTAGGATCTAGATGGCACTATGACATCCATCCATGCCAGCCCACATAGTATTCTTTAATACATCATGATTTGTTATTTTTTAATTTTTGAAGAGGCAGACAGGGAGAATCAAGAAAGGGAATGTGACTTTGATCTCTTGAAAATTTCCAGAAGTCACCATCACTCCTTTAAGAGATTGCAACGTTACATGAGAAGTTATTCTTCTTGGGTTCCAAAAAAATAATCAATTTAGTGTTAACATTGGGAAAAAATAGAAGGAAAATCAAGTGAGCTCCAGGCCCTGAATAGCTTTACAAGGTTTGAGTAACAATGTAACGTAGTGAACAGAGCATGGGCTTAGAAATCAGATAGACCTTGGGTTTGAGCTCCATGCCTTCGTTTTGTAATCTCAGATAAATTACTAACCGCTTTGTGCGTACTTCAGTTTCTTGTCAGGCAGTGCTCTCATAATAGTACCTGCTCCAGACGGTGTTGTGAGGATTGAGTGTTAATGCAGCTAAGGCTGCTGGCACAGAACCCTGCACGTTTTACTTGTTAGCAATCTGTTAAGAATAAGGGTTTACAGATCTGTCATTTGCTTCCAACCATCAGAGCACCAGTATTCACCAAACCTTAGCATGGAGTTCAGTATAGGCATCTGTTTTCCAAATAGGCCGTGGAGTCAGGCTATCTGGGGTTCAAATCTTAGTTTCAGTTTCTATTTGTGCGACGTTGGAAAAGGTTCTGTGTTCCTGTCTAAGGATCACTTCCTCTATTACAAGGAAGGTGTGAAAATGGACCCTTCCTCTAGCTACTTAAAACCTTTGGTATAAGGGTTTTCTGCTTATTTTTCTCTTTGTGAAGGTAAACATGGCCTCCTCCCTTCAGAGACCGTAGCCATGGTGGAACACATAAATGCCAAGTGCCCCAGCCTGGAATTCGTGGGGCTGATGACCATAGGAAGCTTTGGGCATGATCTCAGCAAAGGACCAAACCCGGACTTTCAGGTACTGGGCAGGGCGGGGCCACTCCTGGGCCAAAGAAGCACCGCAGCAAAGTGCCGTCGTGGGCGGCTGTCAGAGCGGCTTCAGGGACATCCCAGGCCGTGTCAGCATCAGAGCCCTCTTCTGAATCCTTTCCAGCAGGGAAAGAGGAAGGTTGCCGAAACCCCATAGACCTTTCTCAGCTCAGTCGGAACCTGGCTGAAACAGTCTCTGGAGAAAATGGGCTTTTTCTTCTTCTCCAGTGACTGATCATTTTCTTAAAAATAGGAGAATTTGTTTAAAAAGTAAACCCATTCAGGCCTGACCTGTGGTGGCGCAGTGGATGAAGCATCGACCTGGGAACACTGAGGTCACCAGTTCAAAACCCTGCACTGGTCTGGTCAAGGCACATATGGGAGTTGATGCTTCTAGCTCCTCCTCCCTTTCTCTCTCTCTCTATCTCTCTCTCTCTGTGTCTCCTCTCTAAAATGAATAAGTAAAAAGAAATAAAAAAAAAAGATTGGCCTTAAAAAATATGGATCAATTTAAAAAAAAAAATTAAAAAAAAAAAAGTAAACCCATTCAGTAATTACTGGCGATTTCAACCACCCTTGACACCATGAGAAATAAACCACCTTTGTCAGAGATGTTCAGATTCAGCCCCGTGCAGGCGTCCTTAGAGAGGCAGAAATAAATCAGGCGTCACACTTGTCTTGTCAGCTGTTACTGTCCCTCCGGGAGGAGCTGTGCGGAAAGCTGAACATTCCTGCTGACCAGGTGGAGCTGAGCATGGGCATGTCCGTGGACTTCCAGCACGCAGTAAGTGCCCTCGTGGGTGCTGTTTGATCATAGGGCCACAGCAAGAATAGGCTTTTGCTGAGAAACCTCTGAAATGCCTCATTGCAGCTATGGGGCATCCAACAGCGGGATTTGCAACCGTTCTATTCCCCACCACCTTTTTATTTAAAACAAAATGTATAGTAATTACATCCTGGCACACACTTTTTAAAACTCAGTATAATTCCATAAGTAAAATCCAAAGGGAAATAAGAAATTAAAGTATAATTTTTAAAAAGGAATTTCACTATGTAAATGCTTGGACATAGATATAGGATAGTGAATCCTGATGAAGTCTGATACTTAATCTTATGTGTAGATTCACCATGAATGTAACAGCTATTAAAATATACTGATATAGCCTTACCAGGCACTGGCACATAGATAGAGTATCAGACTGGGATGCAGAGGACCCAGGTTCAAAACTCTGAGGTCGCCAACTTGAGCATGGGTTCATCTGGTTTAAGCAAGGCTCACTAGCTTGAGCAAGGGGTCACTTGCTCTGCCATAGCCCCCAGTCGAGGCACATATGAGAAAGCAATCAATGAACAAGTAAGGTGCCGCATGGAAGAATTGATGCTTCTCATCTCTCTCCCTTCCTGTCTCTCTGTCCCTATCTGTCCCTCTCTGTGTCCGTCACACACACAAAAAAATTATATACTATATACTGATATAGATGTACTATATTGGCAATCGAATACATGATTTTTGGAATAGTAAATAAATAACTTGATAAAATTCCAGAAATCAAGTATAAACTTTCCTCTGTCTAGACAGCAATTGTAATGCTGGAGTGTTGTGTATATTAAAATGGTGCAAAAAATACTTTGTGTTTATAAGTAAAATGGAATTAGACCCTGTGCTGAGACTGATAAGGTGGTTGTTTACCTACCGACCAAGGAACATTAGGAAGGCATGTGGGCTGTGTCCCACACACATCCCTGTGAAGCCGAAGAAATCCGGATGATTTCTTAAACACCCCTCGGAGGTCGTGTTGCCCCAGGGAGAGCCGCTGCCCGTCCTCCTCCTCCTCGGCCGCACTGCCACTCTTCACAGGGGCCCTGCGACAGCCAACAGCCAGGGGGCAGCACAGCTTCCACACGGCTGCCGTTCGTTGTTTTAACTCAGCCCTCAGTATTTGTCTTCTTTCCCGCAGATTGAAGTCGGATCTACAAATGTCCGCATAGGAAGCACCATTTTTGGAGAGCGAGATTACTCAAAGAAACCCGCCGTGGACAAGTCAGCAGCAGACCTGAAGGCCCCCACGGACGTGACACAGGCACATTGAGCCAAAGAACAACCAGCAGGGGCTCACAGCCGGTGGACCCTGTCCAGAAAGAAAACTGTGCATCACCTGGATTTTCATGTTGACATCCCCAGGGTACAGCACAGCCCTGCTCTCCCTGTGACCTGAGGAGCGTACACTGGATCGTGTGTACTGATAGAAACCATCTGTGGTCCGTGTCTGACATAGGAAGCTTGCTTCAGGTAGTGGCTTTGGGTTGGATTTGAGAATCCTGACATTTCTGCAGAACGGATACCAAATCAATAGCCAGGAATTGAGTCTAGTACTGAATCCTGCCCAGGAGCACCAACCTACCTGTGAATGCCTTTCCCAGGCTAAAATTCGGTCACTGGTGCCTATAATCACCAAAATCTGAGGAATTTCCATTTGCCATCCACTTTAATAGAAAATTCTGTGTGGTTACCAACTTCATACAACCCCTGCTGAGTAATCATATTTGCTGCTCTGGAGCAAGGTGATTATGTCTCCCCCACCCCCTATCTCTTCCCAGCCCAGTAAATACTGGTCTCTACTCTGGAATAACAGTACAGGTAACATCAGGAAATGGCTCAAGCTAATGCTTCAAATCCAAATGATTGTTGGTGAGAATTTATGTTATTGGCCACCCTATGGTGTTGACCCTGAAAATTGTAGGGGTAACATAAATGGGACTTTGGCCTTCCTAATATCCTCCTGAAGGGACAGGACTTGGAGCTTTTTCCCCTGGGCCTTCCAGTGATGAGAAGTTAATGTTTGGATTTCTCGTCCATATAATTCTCTTCATGGTGATTTCTTATCAGAGACCAGTGGATCTCATAGCTCCCCAGGAATGAGAGGCCCTTCAAAGCCAGTTCAGATTTACAGTGTCAACAAGGCCTGGCCCTGAGCTTGCTGTTCCTGAAGAGCACTTTCAAGGCACATTGATAAGCCTGCCCTCCCCCTACTATATTTATAAGCCAGAACTGCAGCTCTTGTTCAAAAGCCAGAAATCACAATGTTCAGATTTCATGACAGATGAGGTGGTCTGGGTCGTTTATTCCCTAAGTGGATATTTTTATTTTGTGGATTTTTCTTACTTATTCAAGCCCCAATCTTTAATTTGATGAAATAACTTTTAGAACAGGCTGCTGCTGCTGAATGTAATTTTGTAAAACTTCAATCATTATGATCCCTGTACTGTTACAGTCAGAGCTAGAGTGTGATATTTCAGAGTCTATTAAATAAAAATGTGAGTTTGAATTATGCCATCTGTGCCAATTACCAAGCAATTAAAAGATTTATTTTTTATGATCTGGTGTAGTGAGTGAGTGTAACAGGAGGGTTCATTGGCACCGACAGGGTGCAGCTGTGCCCGTCCCTGGCATCAGGCCAGCCAGCTTTGGAGAAGGGTTTCTTCGGGTCACAGATGCAGCCAACGCCACACCATGGATGAAAGAGGGATTCTGAACTTCCAAGGGCAAGAAAAGGAAATGTTGGCATTTCAGGAATTACAAAAATAGAGGTTACCTACCTCTCCCTGCAAGAATCTTTTAAATTGCCTCTAGATGGCGACATTGGCTAACCTGCAGGCAAGCACTGGGGTCCTTGGAAGGGACTCGCTTCCTCCCAAACCTTCTTTACCGGGGCAGGGGCAGACGCGGAGGCCAGAGAGGACACAGTTTTCCCAGGTGATATAGCTGACTCTTAGAAAGCCACTCGTTCTTTCAGGTAAGCTTTGCTAACTCAGCTGAGGGTCCTGTTGGTAGCTGTGGAGAAAGGAGCTGTCTGGCTTGTACCCAGAGTTCAAGAACAACAAAGGAGGCGAGCCATGGGAGGCTGAATCAAACCCAGATAAGGAGAGGAAACCAAAGTATGTCTGTCCAGTGTACCCAGAGCACGCAGGACCTTTGGCAGAGAAAAATTGATCAAAGTTGTGACTTTGTCTTTTGTTGTACGTGACGGGCAACAGGCCTGAAAACTCCTAGGTTTTCATCAAAGCAGTGACAGCATCTTCAGCAAGTTTCCTGAGTGACAGTAACATGCTGTCGTGGGTCAGACCCACCCATGCAGCTCAGTAGTCTCTTGCTTGGGAATGCTGGCAGCAGCCTGGGCCCTTGTCTGCCTGGTGCCAGCCCCAGGTTTGCATGATCCAAAGTTCCAAATAATCTGTTAAGCCCTTGTCCTCAGAAGGCACCTCATGGATTCTGATTATCGCATCTCTTAACAGTGCAACCTCCTAATATTCAAACTGTACTCCCCAGTTTTTATTTTTTTTTATTTATTGATTTCAGTGAGAGAGGAAAGGGGAGAGAGACAGACATCAACATCGATCTTTTCCTATATGTGCCCTGACTGGGGATCAAACTGGTAACCTCTGTGCTTCAGGACAGTGCTCTAACCAACCGAGCTATCTGGTCTGGCCAGGGTTATACTCCCTCTTTTTAAACATTACTGACACATAAAGCATTCTCACATATATTCTCTCAATTTTCCCTCACAATAGTTGGTGGGGGAACTTAGGCTATTTGCTGGTATCCCGCTGTGGATTGGGCACTTGTCTGATGTCAGAGCAGGTTGGGAACAGGGCAAGAAATAAACTCAAGACTTGATTTCTGGTCCAGAGCTTAGACACTGCACCATACTGGCATCATCTGTTGTCTCTGGCTTTAACAATTGGTAAGCGGCATATTCTAAATTCACAGGCTTAATTTAAGAAACACTTATTACCGTAAAAGAGATGTGTTTCCAGTCTATTGTAATTGTTGCGAACCAATGCATCTTAATGCAGAACAAACTTGGAAGCCACAAGCAGCGAGGATGAGAAGAGGAGAGAATCGAGCCCAGCCTGAGTGGCGTTAGCCTTCCCCTTCTGTCATCCTGTGTTCCCAACACACACCCCCATTCCTTCCCCCGAATCCAAACTCTCCCACAAGCTGCAAGGCTGAGTGCACAGAATTGTGCCCTTCGTCCCCTAGAGTTAGACTGGCAGTGAATGCTGTCCTCCAAGGCTGGATGAGGAGGAATGAGGCCGAACAGGACATTCTTCACATCGAAGACATCTTTGCCCTTTTGAAAAAAAGTGGTCCTGTGCTTCCCACCAAAGCTCGGAGGGAGGAGGGACTCGCCCCAGTTCCTGAAGGCCTGCGAGAAGGGTGGGTGTCCTTATGGTGCAGTTGGAAATGATTTGCTCTGGGAACTGTGACTCTCTTTACCATGAAATCAGTTGACTGCTATTACATCAGCCTCATGACTAATGGCGAAAGAATCCAAACCGTCCACCAAGATGTTTTACTGATCTGCTGGCTCCTCAGGAATCACACAGGTGAAGAAAAGAGCTTTCTTTCCCGCCCAGTTTGCGCTGGGTGGGCATGTTCTAAGGCTATGTGTGGTTGAGTAGGTATTTACGAGGTAGAGACCCTTAAACTTAAGTTCCTCTCCGGTAATCACTTCAAGGTCCCAAGGGACCTCAAAGCTAACACTGTTTTTTCCTATGAAGTCCGGCACAGATGAGCTGAAATGACCTGTGGTGGGAACTGAGGGGGTTATTGGGCATCTTTTCTGTAGTGAAAATAAATTTTACAAGTTCAAGCCCCTGAGCTTTGAGATCGCAAAGGGGCAAAAGCCACCCTTGGCGCGCCAGCACCTTGAAAATGGTTCTTTCCCACTGGGTGGTTGCACCTCCCCCCCACCCCAGCACGCCCCGCCCCAGCGGAGGGCTCTGCGCTGCTCTCCAGTTCCGAGCTGAGCTTGACCCAGCTGCCAATCTGCAAAATAAAATCAATGTGTGACCTTATTCACCAGCTGTGCAGAAGAAACTAGCACAAACTAGGGCCAACGTTGAAGCCAAAAAGGGAAGATGAGATGTTGGGAGAGAGAGAAGGGGGGGGGGGGACTTGGCTGGACATGAAAGGTGTCTTGTCTGTCTGTTCCCCATTAGGCGCAATTCTCTTGCAATCTTGCAGCCTCAACATAATTCTCTTGACCAGAAACTCTCCAGAGAGATAGTGTCAGAGAAAAAACAAACGGAATAGCATCTCTGACAGCAAAGTCACTTAAAAACCTATTTGGGGGGTAGGGGGTGGAGTGCGGGGAGACATGTCGGCAAGTCACTCCTCCACAGCAGGCCACATGTGGAGACAAGGACAGGACAGGAAGGGGAACCAGAGAGAGGGCTGTGTGCAAGGCAGGGCCAGCCCCAGGAAGCAAAACTCCCCGTCCTCTGCCCTACCAGCCCCTCTGATGCCTCAAGATCCACCTTATGTGGCTTTCTCAACTGTGTCTTCAACACCTAAATCCTTAGTACCAGGCTTCTTCCGGCCCTGTGGTGCATTGTGGGGATCCAGAGGATTGCTATAGGAAAAAGGGGTCCCAATTTGTCCTGACTTGGCTTTCCCATTTCTGACTGCCACCCTTGTTGGCTGGCAGACAGCGGCCCAGGCAGCAAAGGCCCGTTCTCCCCCGGCCCCAGCCCCTTTGACCTGTCTCCTAGTGTTGGAGAAGCCAGGCCCCACCCTCGCCTGCAGAGCCCAGAGGATGAGGATTCTAGAATGGGGGGTGCAGGGCAGGAGAGGGCACAGCTCTGTGCTCAAGTTTCTGGGGTAGGCATCCTGTTATAAGAGAGAACTTCTTTTTAAGCAAGAAAAACTAATCAGAAGAAAGAAGCAAGAGCTTTTCCCTGCCTTTCGGACTTGTTTATTACTAGGATATCTGATTTCAGCAGAGGAAGCCGGCAACGAAGCAAGGTTTTTATTGGCCATGAGCAAGAGGAATTCAGGGTTTGCCTTTGATTTGGCTTCCCCAGAGCATGAGGCACTGAAGAGTGCTTGCTGCTTTGATGGAGCAGCTCAGGACTTCGGGGCCCCCAGAACTCTGTTTTCTGCAGCACCAACTGAACTTCCCTTTGGGAATGAGGGTCGAGCAGGGGCGTCAGAGTAGAAGATGGCCTCATCGACATTTCAGCGAGGAGAGCAAAATAGGGGACAAAGGTAAAAAGTTCTCAAATTGGCTCCAGGGGAGCACGAGGGAGGCCATGCTCGCTCCCCCCTTCCCTGAGTTGGGACCTGGAGGAGGGAAGGTCTGGTTTGGATGAAAGCACAGTGTCTCTAGCAGACAGAGCTAGGCAGGCTGCAGTCAGGCCTGGCCTGATGGTTTCAATGTGTGAGGAAGATAAAGCCAGAGATCTGCAGAGGCAGCCTCTGCCAACAGCACTATTCGGCTGGGGCCAGGCTGGCCTCTGAAGAGGGGGGATTACCAGCTGGGCTGCAGGCTCCAGGAGCTGCTGCTGATCCCCAGGGCTCCCCACAGACACCTCCACACACATACACACATACAGCCTGATCTTACCCCAGTTCTGGGGAGTCTCCCTGCCTCCTACTGGCTTCCAAAGGCAGGTAGCTTTGCCAATGAAGAGGGAGGGTGTCCCTCCATGTGGGGGCTTCTGGGTGAGCCCAGCCATCTCCCTTTTTCCCTCAGAAAGAACCTCAAAGCTGAGGTGTCTAGGTACCCCACGCTTTGCCTGGCGTGCACCCTGGGAGGGGGAATCGGCAGCTGAGGGTGCTGGGACGCCGGGACCTGCGCTGATTGCAGGGGGCAGCCCCTCCGGGGGAAGGTGGTCCTGCCTAGGCATGGCTCTCTTCCTTTTCCAAGGTTGGTGACCAGAGGTGGTAGGTCCACGTGAGAGTCACCTTCTCCCTCTCTACAAGTGACGGCCTTCACAGGCATCTCTGTGTGTGCCTTAGGGAATGCTCACGGGCCTGTCTCCCAGACAGAGCATGCGCCTCAGCTGTGGGGCCAGCTGTCCCTAGCATGCCCTGCTCACCTGAGAGGCCCAGGCCCACTTTGGCAGCTGCTGTGCTGCTTGGCGCTCTGAGCTGAGGCCCAAGCCTGGGGCAGGGAGTGGGGAGTGAGGAACAGGGCTCTCACTGTGTCCACTTCAAGAAACCCAGGCATCAAAAGAACTTTATGCAGTAAGTTTGGGAACATACAGGGAGAAGAGCTGTAAGAGTAAATGTAGATGGCACATTGGGGGAGAGAACACGAGTGCATGTGCGTGCATTACACACACACACACACACACACACACGGCCACGATCTTGCTTCGAGACTCTGGAACCAGTCTATCTGAAGTGAATCCTAAATCTGTTCCTTGCCTGTCAAATTACTTTGGGTCAAAGACTCTACCTACCCCTTTGGTGCTCCGTTTCCTCATCTGTAAAGAGGGGTGATATTAAGAGCAACTGCCCCATGGTAGTGTTGAAGTTTAAATGTGATGAAGTATGTAAGGGGCTGTGCCCAGACCCTGGCGCACCGGGACAGCTCAGTCAAGGTTAGGGACCACACACTGGACCAGCCAGGTTGGGCTTTACAGTCTGCTTGAATCTCCGTGGAGAAACAGGGCGGAGCGCTGATGAACAGTGAAGATAGGGACTGCTGAAAAAACTGTTGCCTTCCTTCATAAATGAAACATGATATCCCCTACGACTGAGGAGGAAGGAGGTCCCTCCCACGGGCAACCGAAGCCCTGAGTGCCCACTAAAGCTCCCCCATGAGTGCAGCTGACACAAAGGGCTGTGGCTGGCCGCAGGGAGGTGGTGAGGCCCAGCGACCCCTTGACACACTGCCCAAACATGGACACCCGAGCCTTCCCTCTCCTCCCCACAGCTTTAAACTAAAGCTCTAACGAGGGGCTGGGGCATTAAAACAGCAAAATCAACCCTGAGTGAAACCAAAACTGGATACTCTGGCTCACACACCCTGGGTGACACACCCAAGCTGCCAGAGTGCGTCCCCAGGACATGGGAGGCCCAGAGAGAGGGCTCCTCTTACATTTCTCCCACCCTCCCCTCCATGAGCAGTCTTCCAGGGCCCCAAGGCAGCCTGATAGGTCTTAGGTCTTAGGTAACAGAGCCCGACCTTATGCACAGAAGTCTGAACTTGACCTTCCAGAGAGAGAGGAGGAGGGGGAGAGGGAGTGAGGATGCACCCAGAGGGCAAGAGAGAGGGAAAGGAGGAAAGGGAGATGAAGAGCGACAAGCCCCGGAGGGCTGGCTCCAGGAACCAGCTCCGAGCCTACTATGCTGCAGGAAGAATCAGGGTTCCATGCAATGACAGATTTTTCCAGAAAATTGGAAATCCAGCCTGCCAGGTTGCTGATGAGCCTGCACTGTGTGTAAATGAGGGTGTCTCTTCGAGGCACCCCCAGGACTGGAGGGGCTTCCCGCTCACTCCTAGCCTGGTGAGTGACTCATGGAGAGGGTGACAGTGACCCAGAGAACCAGGCTTGGAAATCTATGGAGAGCCGCTGGGAGATGGAGCTCCTGTAGCCTGACTGCACACTCACCGCTGGAGAGGGAAGCTCTCTCCCAAGTACTCAAGTACTGAGCCTCTTTCAGGGAAATGAAGGCAAAACCGGGTAAAAGCCCCCTCTGCGGGGCTGGGTAGGGAGGGGCCACGGATTTTCATTCCAGGCTCTTCCATGCTATTTCATGTTTTAACCATGTGCATGTATTACTTTGATGAACATAATTTTGTCAATAGTGGTGAGGCTAGAAGCAGGTTTCTCCATGGAGAAATGTTTGAAGTTTGCCTCGACCTTGGCCTAGCCACAAGCCTCGCTAAGGAGACCGCACTCCTCACTCTCTCCAGTGCCCCTTGGGCCCAGTGCAAGGGGTGACCCCCGCACACTGCAGGCTTGTCCTTGACTGCTCCTCCAGCCCAGAACGACACCTGCAACTTTCTCCAGCAGTGGCCTTTGGCTCGTCTTCTGTTTTCTTCAGTGCTGCTTTAGGCCCCCGCTAGGGTGTGAAGGGCACAGATGTATGAGCCTGGGCCCTGTGTTGGGGAGGCAGGGAGCACACCTGCCCCCATTGTCCCAGCTCAGTGTGCAGGAGAATGTGCAGTGAGAGGAGTGCCTCCCCCTTGCTCACTGCGCTTTGACCACACAGGTCTCGCGCTCTGACCACACAGGTCTCGCGCTCTTCCCTGATTGAACACAGCAAGTGCACGCCCACCTCGCCCACCTCGCCCACTCGCCCACTCGCTGCTCCTTGTTGTTCCCTCTGCAGGGAGTGCTCTGTCTCCCCAAATCCATGGGCCCTGCCCCCTATTCCTCCAGAACTCTGCTCCAAGAAGACCCTGTCAGAGGGGTCTTCCCCATCCTTCTTCATCCTTAATTTTGTTTCATTGATCTTATACCACCTACTAGATTATACATATGTACTTGTTTGTTTACACATTACCTGGCTTCCTCTGCTATAAGGTTAGCTCCATGAAAACACAGACTTTCTTTCGGTTTATTGCTATATCATCAGTGTCCAAAACAGTATCTGGCTCATGGCAGATACTCAGTAAATTGTTGTTTAAATAAATGACTAAGGCCTCAGTAGCACTTTGTTGAACGAGTTAAATAAATGTCTCCTCTATTTGTTAAGCATTAATACAAGCTGAGAATCATAGAGAAAAAAAAGAATTCCCTCTTCTGGGAACTTACATTCTACTGAAAGAGTCAAATATGTAAGTAGTGAACTATAGCATAGAGCAAAAGTATGTAGGTACCAATAGGAAAAATAGCAGCAAGCTCTAGGCCAGTGGTTCTTAACCCTTTTTGAGGTACCGAGCCCACCAGTTTCATATGCGCATTCACCGAACCCTTCTTTAGTGATAAATAAAATATGATTTTTTTTCTAAATTCAAGACATAGGTATATGTTTTTTTACTGGTGCACAAAATGAGCCGTGCATGAACATCACCTTGCTCAAAGAACAAAACCAACAAAGTGCATGAACTCACAACAAATGACGGTATTACTTTATTCTGGCCTCCGTGGCAGAGGCTTCTCCGAACCCCTGAGACCGACTCATCAAACCCCTAGGGTTCGACAGAACCCAGGTTAAGAACCACTGGGCTAGGGGCAGCAGGTTAGTAACAGTTACTGAGGACTGGCCTGCACCAGACTGAGTTGTTCTCTGATACCAAACAATTCTCCAATTTTCTGACATCTACTGGGTGTCCTGCGATTTAATTCATTTCTGATACCAGCAACTCAGACATAGTGCGGACAGCTCAGGTTAAGGGCTCAGTCCCACAAGACTGCCTTTACTTCAGATGCCAGTTGCAAATCCTAGGCCACCTGTATGCCTGACTGGCTATAAATCATCAGAGATTTCTACAACTCCCTCCTAAATTTTTATTTATTTATATATTCCTAGAACGGTTCGCAGAACACAGGGGGAAGCCTTAATTTGCTGGTTTTTTATGAAGGATATAACTCAGGAATAGCCAACTAGAAAAGATGCACAGGGCACAGGGTGGGGAGAGGGGGCGTGGAGCCTCCTTACCCATTCCAGGGGCCCCACCCTCCCAGCACCTTGATGTGGTCACCAACCCAGAGCTCTCTGAACCTCATTGTTCAAGAGGGTTTACAAAGCTCAGTCTCCAGCAGCCCCCCTCCTTTTCGTGGAGGCCGGTGGGTGGGGCTGAAAGTGCCAGCCCTCTAATCACTTGATCATTCTGGTGACTAGCCCCATCCTGAGGTTATCTAAAAGTACTACCCTATCACTGGCTCAGCCTGACCCCGCCACCCAGTCAAGGCACAATGAGAAGAAATCAATGAACAACTAAAAAGTGATGCAACCACGAGTTGATGCTTCTCATCTCTCTTCCTTCTTACCTGTCTCTCTCTCTCTCTCTCTCTCACACACACACACACACACACACAAAAAAAAAATTTAACGAAACTAAAATAAAAGTAGCACCCTAAATCACCTTATTAGCCTAAATTCAGGTGTGCTCAAAGAAGCATCCTAGGGATAACAAAGCACACCCCCATTACTTAGGAAACTCCAAGGGGTTTAAGAGCTCTGAGTCAGGACCCAGGGACAAGACCAAATACATTTTTGTATCATACCACACAGGCTTCATCTACATATGTTGACAAAAGAAATGTCCAAACCTGTACAGAATTTTTATGAGTTTATTTAAGTCAAACTGACAACAATTGCCAGAAAGCAAAATCTCCATGGATTGAGAAAATGCTCCAAAGAATGGCAGTTTGGCAGTATATTTTATACACTAGAATAAAAGGACAAGTGAAGGAGATTACATTAAATCCATTGGTGGTAGATGGGGACGGGAGCAAAGCAGAGAAATCTCTGAGACTGGAAAAAAGCAAGATGGAGAGACACATACTTCCTTTACATTGATGGGTGCAGGATAGTTAATACTTAACATTTACAGCACAGAGATGGTATTCCGGGAACAAGATAATGAGGGGTTCTGTGGTCTTGTGCTCTATTGCACAAGATTACAGGGGGTCCTCGGGTTACAACACAGATCTGTTCCTACGACAGAGACATAACCCGAATTTTGGTGTAAGTCAAAACACACCCTAGACTAAGTCACTTACCTATCCTAGCAGAACTTTAAAATCATAATCTAGAACATAGAAAGCACAGCTAAGCCACAGACAGAGGAAGAGGACATAAATGTACTGTACTGTACACTGTACTGCATACTCTTCCCCAACGTGCCGCCAAACTAGTTCACCCATGTAGTCCGTAAGTATGACACTAGCACTGTAAGCTGAAACACTCATGTCTCAATTTTTTAAAGTTTTTATAGGCATGAGCATCGTGAACTTGAAACGCGTATGTCGAGACTGTCATAACCCGAGGACCCCCTGTACTTTGACATTTCAAAGTTGTCTTAGATCCAAAAAGACAATAGTCAGGCTTGCTTAAGATAAAGGTTGACCTTTGTCAAGGAAGGCACAGGCCTAGGAGCAGACTACCTGCCATGGCTTATTTTTAGTTAGGAGTTTTTATGTTTAGACCATCCTATACGGTTACTTTTAGTCTCTGAGTTTGCAAGGCCCTTCTTGCAAGCCTCCTCTGAGCTTGTCAGGTTTGGTGTGTGGCCCCTTTTTCATTCACACGTATAATTGACATCATCATCACAATCCTCTGAAGTAAAAACTGTTTTTTATCCCCATTTTGCAGATGAGAAAATTGAGGCTTACATAAATTAAGTGACTTGCCCAAAGTCACACAATCAGTAAAATGAAGAGACAGGATCTGAATTCAACTTCAGAGTTTGTGCTCTTAGCCACTGTGCTCATAGTGAGGAGATATTCCATCATCTGGGCCAGGGGAATGTGAGTAGATTTCACTTGCAGGATGAGTCAGATTTTAATAGAGTCAGAGATTATAACCCTAGGAATGTCTAAATTATACACAGGTACCTGGTATGTGGTGAAATCTGAGCGCCAAAGGGAAGCCCTTGCAGCCCCAAATATTCATCTGGACGGGAATGAATTCTTATTCATTCCTTCTGGTTGAGGCACAAACATCTGTCGTGAACATGCAGTGTGAATGTTCCAACAGAACAGGCTGCTCAGCAGTCCCCACAGGGAGGTACAAGGCAGGGTAGAGGGGGGACAGTACTCAAAGAGCCTAGTAGAGCCATCCTGGGAGGGAGGTGGGGGAATGGAGTTGAGGGCTGTCATAGGCTCTGTGCCTCCACTGTCTTTGTAAGCTGATGGAGCCCTTGAGAAATGTCACATCTGCATTATCAATTCCATTATGGGCTATGATCTTAACCACTGTTTGTCCTAGGTCTGTGTCAGGACCTTGACTCTGAAAAATGACAAGGCACAGAGGGAGCTAGAAACCTTAATAATGAAAATATAAACATCCAGGCAGGGCCTCAGACAGCTGGGAAAGGAGAGCGGGGCCTGGAGGTGGGATGTCTTCTGACTCCATAGATGTTTATAGCCTCCCAACAGTCCCTAAACTCACTTTCCTCTGAGTAGTGAAACTTCTTTAAAAGTTCCTGTAACCTGACCTGTGGTGGTTCGTGGATAAGGTGTTGACCAGGAATGCCGAGGTCACCGTTTAAAGCCCTAGGCTTGCCCAGTCAGTGCACATATGAGAAGCAACTCACTTCCCTCTCTTTCGCTCTCTCCTCTCTCTAAAATCAAGAGAAAATGGTCTGTCCTCCTTGACTCCATTGGAAGACTAGGGGAGAGGATCCTGGTTCTACTGCCAGCTCTGGTCTGGGAGTGGGCATCTCTAAAGGTTCAGCTAAGAGAGAGGATAGGGAATCAAAGTGAGGAAGCCTCAAAGGGAGTGAACCCCTTGGGGCACTTGTTGAGATTCCCTTCCTTCCCCTAGAAAGTATAGCGCGTAGCAGTTAAAAATTGGAGTCCAGAGTACCTAGTTCAGATCCTGGTTCTATTATTTATTTACTGTATATCCTTAGGCTAGTTACTATTTTTTTTATTAATTTTAATGGGGTGACACCAATAAATCAGGGTACATATGTTCAAAGAAAACATCTCCAGGTTATCTTATCATTCAATTATGTTGCATACCCATCACCCAAAGTCAAATTGTCCTCTGTCACCTTCTATCTGGTTTTCTTTGTGCCCCTCCCCTCCCACCTCTCCCTCCCTCTCCTCCCTCCCCCCACCCCGTAACCACCACACTCTTGTCCATGTCTCATAGTCTCACTTTTATGTCCCACCTATGTATGAAATCATGCTGTTCTCACTTTTTTTCTGTTTTACTTATTTCACTCAGTATAATGTTATCAAGGTCCATCCATTTTGTTGTAAATGATCCGATGTCATCATTTCTTATGGCTGAGTAGTATTCCATAGTATATATGTACCAAAGCTTTTTAATCCACTCGTCTTCTGACAGACACTTGGGCTGTTTCCAGATCTTCACTCTTGTAAACAATGCTGCCACAAACATTGGGGCGCATTTCTTCTTTTCGAACAGTGCTATGGTGTTCTTAGGGTATATTCCTAAAAGTGGGATAGCTGGGTCAAAAGGCAGTTAGATTTTTAATTTTTTGAGGGATCTCCATACTGTTTTCCACAGTGGCTGCACCAGTCTGCATTCCCACCAGCAGTGCAGAAGGGTTCCCTTTCCTCCACATCCTCGCCAGCACTTACTCTGTGTTGTTTTGCTGATGAGCGCCATTCTGACTGGTGTGAGGTGATATCTCATTGTGGTTTTAATTTGCATTTCTGTAATGATTAGTGATGTTGAGCATTTTTTCATATGCCTATTGCCATCTGTATGTCGTCTTTGGAGAAGTGTCTATTCATTTCTTTTTAGGCTAGTTACTTTTAAGGCATCTCTTCACATCTCAGTTCCCTGGTTGTTAAAACAGTCATCATCAGCCTATTGTGAGGACTAACTGAGCTAGTTCTCACAAAAGGCAGTCAACAAGTACCTGGCGTACTGTGAGCATTCAGTGATGTTGCCTTCCTTATGTGTAGGCCCTGCGGTAGCTCTGGTCGGCTCCAGTCTTGGAGAGAAGGGACAGTGATTGTTCTCCATCTCCACTTTCAACTGTTCCCAATGGAGGCCCTGGCTTATTGTGGGGTAAAAGGTCCCAGCCACTCCTTGACAAGAGGGAATGGATCAGCATTGACACTGAGGACAGTAGAGAGGTTGTCAGCTAGCACCTGGCAAAGGCAAGCTTTTTTTGAGAGGAGCATGACAGATGTGAGCCGCAGACCCTTAAGGGAATAATTATGGTCTACAAGGGTCATGTGGGTCACACATCTGCCCTAGATTGGACTAAAACGTGTGGCAAGCTCTGCTCCCTTACTTCAGCCTCGTTCCTATATCATGATAACCTCCCTACTGCATTTAAGAGCTTATCACATACTAGGGACTTAGGGCAAACTCCCTAGCTAGGTCTCCTGAGGTTGGAAACTACAGGTATGTTTGAGTCATCCTTCTAATCTCAAACAAACCTCAAGACAAAAAGCTTTTCATGTAGGCCACTCACTCACTCCACCCTGCACCTCTGAGGACAAAAAAACCAGGAGCTCCCTGTCAGAAAAGGTTTTGAGTGAGGGGAAGAAAAGAGCAATTGAAAAGGAGTCAGAGGGTAAGCTCATGCCCCTGGCTCTTTTTTTTTTTTTGCACAGGGACAGAGAGAGAGTCAGACAGAGGGATAGATAGGGACAGACAGACAGGAACGGAGAGAGGTGAGAAGCATCAGTCATTAGTTTTTCATTGCCATTACAACACCTTAGTTCATTGATTGCTTTCTCACAGGTGCCTTGACTGCGGGCCTTCAGCAGACGGAGCAACCCCTTGCTAGAGCCAGCAACCTTGGATCCAAACTGGTGAGCTTTTGCTCAAGCCAGATGGGCCTGCGCTCAAGCTGGCGAGCTCCAGGTCTCAAACCTGGGTCTTCAGCATCCCAGTCCAATGCTCTATCCACTGCGCCACCGCCTGGTCAGGCTGCCCCTGGCTCTTTATCGCTCGGGGAGTGATTCGGTTTCCTCATCCACACTTGCAAAATGGAAGAGGAACCACAGCCCCACTCACCTCCTTGGGTAGGTAAGAGAAGCCAGAAGTGATGGCTAACAGACAAGACAGCATTTTGTAAATGTCTTCACCAGGCACCTCATTCCTGCTTGTGGGGAAGCATCGCCTTATTCAATGTAATAGGGCATCTAGTCAGCCTCTGAGAATGGGTATTACAGTGGAATTCCTTTCCAGACTTTCAATTTTTTTCATTTAGCAAAAAGCTATGTGACCCAGTCCAGAGGCCTCCTCTCCTCCCCTCTGAGAAGTTTTACTTTCCTGGGCGCGAAAGGGTTGGATGACAGACCCTGCCTCTGGGCTGTGGTGTGGCTCTGTGACACACTCCACTCTTGACCCTTCCAGAGGAATGCAGCCCCAGCCCGCCTGCCCCCTGCGTAGGGCTCCTGCTGAGGACTCCACTGCCCTCCTCTTTTCCTCCATTTGCAATCACTATTTATTTATATTTGGAAGTTGAAGGAACCAGAGCCTGCAATTGGGAGAGATTTGTGGAGCCAGAGAGGGAAAGTGAAGAAGTCAGTGTCTGGGCCCATGTCTGCCACCAACGGGTAAGGGAGAAAAGCTGCTTCCCTGCAAAGGGGGATAGGAGACCCCTCAGAGACCACCATGCTGGAAATGGTGCCACACACACCAGCAGGGCCAAGAACGCAGAAAGAAGGTGGTGGTCACTGTAGAGACCACTTTGATGGCACAGTGAAGGATGTACAAGAGTTCAGTCCAGTGATCGTCCAACCCAAGCTGCCTGCCCCTCAGTGGCAAGGCTTTGTTAAGTGGCAGAAAAGTCAGCCTTTGGGGGGAAACCAAGGAAGCAGACACACTGGGCCACACCTCTATCTTGCTGTTCCCAGCCCCATTCCCAGCTTGCATTCCAGCCCATCCAAGACCCACAGAGAATTTTCATCCCTGTCCCCAGTTGTCAAGGTCAGACCTTGCCCACAGCCACCAGCTCTCTGCCTCTGGCAACCCAGTGCCCCCTCTTGCTTACTCATTCTCACGCCACAACTTACATTCACAAACTGGGGGGGGGGGCATTTTGACTCCAGAAATTAGATACCCCAGGATGTTAGGGGCTATGTGCAAGTCACACAGAGCTGTCCAGAATGGGTTCTTCTGACTCACAGCACAGTACTCTTTCTGTACCCCGCACAGATTCCTGCTTTTCCTCTTCTTGGGTCCCCTCCTTTCCACTGCACTGCCCACTCACAAACACACGCTGAGATGTGGAAAAAAAGGTAAAGATCTAGGCTGTCTGCCTTGGCCTTTGTCCCCTGCTTGACCGACTGACATGCACTCCCCCCTGGGCAAGGTCACACCAGCAGAGGAGGGTCTGGGCCTCCCTAGTCTCAGGCTGTGTCCTGCGGGGGCTGAAGTAGGGGTGTGAGAGTGAGAGCCGGGGGCTGAAGTAGGGGTGTGAGAGTGAGAGCCGGGTTCCAGACTGACCCTTCAGGTCAGAGGTCAAGGGAAGCCGAGTCTCAGCAACCCCAGAGCGGTAAACAAAGTTCAGTTCAAAACATGGAGCACCAGACATCTCCTGTCAATCCGGCAGGTCAAGGAAAGCCCTAGAAATACAGTTGGGGTGCGGGCTGGATGAGCATGAGGGAAGGTTTTGAGGAAAGTGATGGCGGTGGGCTTGAAGGTCTGAAACGGGTTGCGGAAAGGGACAGGAGAGAGAATGAGTCTGGGTTCCCGGTGGGTGCAGAGGACACGCAGGGCCTCAAGTCGGCTTGCGGGCTCTGGCGCGCAGGAGGGCATCGGCCTGGCTGCGCATCAGCAGGCGCTAGGGCCTCGCGGACAAGCTGGCGAGAGGAGGGCGCCCCCTCG
The DNA here is from genome assembly GCA_037038555.1 of Rhynchonycteris naso. Taxonomy (NCBI): domain Eukaryota; kingdom Metazoa; phylum Chordata; class Mammalia; order Chiroptera; family Emballonuridae; genus Rhynchonycteris; species Rhynchonycteris naso. Next base: position 27,096,007 of record CM072998.1, read on the forward strand.
GAAAGGCGGGCGGGGTCTGGCGGCGGCGGGAGCTGCGCGGCGCTGAGTTGCCTCCATCCATGGCACGAAGCGGCGGCGGCGGCGGCGGCAGCAGGAGCCCGGCGCGATCCGTTAGGTCCCTGCCCAGCACTGAGAGAGCAGGAGACGCCGAGGGGCCCGGCCTCCACCAGCCCCGGAGCACCGCGCAGAGACTCCGGCTGCGCTGCGGAGGGCCGCAAGCTCTCCGCTGACAGCCGCGCCGGCGTCCTCCCCGCCGGGGCGCTCGCCGGACATGCCCCCGGGGTGCGGCGGCGGGGACCCCGGGGCTTGCCTCCGCCCAGGGCCCCCCGCCCCGCCCTCGGGCGCCCCGGGCCCCTGCTGAGCACGCCTCCCGCACGCCTGGGTCCCTCCGGCCCGCGCGCAGACCGGCCCCAGTGCTGTCGGTCCCCGCGGGGCTATGGGCTGATGGGCGCCGGGGGACGCAGGATGCAGGGGACGCCCGCGCGCCTGCTGCTGTCGCTGCTGCCGTGGCTTCTGCTCCTGGCACGCGAGACCCGGGGCGCGCCCGGCTGTCCCCTCCCCATCCGCAGCTGCAAGTGCTCGGGGGAGCGGCCCAAGGGGCTAACCGGCGGTGCCCCCAACCCGGCGCGCAGGAGGGTGGTGTGCGGCGCCGGGGACCTCCCGGAACCTCCCGAGCCCGGCCTCCTGCCTAACGGCACCGTTACCCTGTGAGTACCCTACTCGGCCGGCCGGGGAAACGAATGAAGACAAGACGTTAGGAGCGGGAAAAGGGGGACTGGGACACGGGACACGGCGGCCACTTCAGAAACTTTGGGAGAGGCCTGAGTCCAGGCACCGAGAAGGGAGACTTGGAGAACTAGGGGAGAGATTAGGGCTCCATAAGTGTGGAGAAAAGATGTCGTTTCGGGGGGCGGGCGTGACCCGGAGAGAGGCACCGCGGACGCCCACTCACCTGCACAGGTGGAGGGGAATGCACGCTGGCAGGACGCCCACTCCCCTTGAGTTTCCAGGCTGGGTTGTGTTGCGAACTTCGGAGACCTGAGGTTGGTCGGATGGGGAAAAATAGTAGGAAAGATCAACGGTCGGTCGCGACCCAGCAGTGGTCGTTAGCACCGTCGACGCGCCCCTGGCCGGACAGGAGGAGTCTCCCGGGTTCGCCCCGCGGACCTGGCTCCTCCAGTGGGGGGCGCTGCATTCGCTCACGGAGCCTGCCAGCCTGGCTTCCAGCCAATGGGTCTACTTAGGGCAGGCGGGAGGGCGGGTTCAGAAAAGTGTCCTGGGGACGCAGGCGCTTCTGGTCTGTATGAGACCCTGGCGTCTCTATTCATTCCTGTTGGACCCCTCTCCCGCCGCGCGCATCTAGGAAGTGAGCTCTGCGCTGAGTCCTGCATCCCGCCCGCCCTCTTCTTTTCCTCCCCTGGATATGACACCAGTTTTGGCTTTCTCGATTGACATTTTAGAGCAAAGATTGCTAAGAAAGAAACCTGGCCGAGAAGAAGGCGGCTGCCTTCTGGCCTTCCGTCATCCCGTTTCCCTTTCCAGCCAGCGCTTTATTAAGTCCTCGCGTTGCTGGCACCCGACCCCAAGTGGGGGTCTGAAATCCCTGCAACTGCAGGAGAGTTAGCAACCTTTCTCCCCACTGCAGTGATTTCCTGCCCTGACCACGTGCTTGGGGCTCCACGCGCACTGTGGAGTGGAGGGTCAGGCCCTCCTGGCAGCCCTTTCCTGTCCTGGATCCAGCGTACAAGTGGCTTCCCCTTCCCTGTCCTCCTGACCCCAGTGGCAACCGTTTCCCCAACGCCCCTTGCCCGAGTTGGGGCTGGCTCACAGTCTATCTGATTGTGTCCAGAACAATACAGTAACGCCTCTGGTTGGGTGAGTTCAGAGGCTGCCCGCTTCCTGACAGGACAAGACTGGTCAGCCTCTCACGCTGGCCGCCTGGCCTGCATTTTCCCTGGGTGGGGTGTGTGCATGTGTATATGTGCATTAGCAGGGGTGGAGGCAGTATGTGCTCAATCCCACTGCCCAGCAGCTCAGGGATATGGCTGTGGCCTGGCAAGGCAGCTGTGGATGCTCATTACAGGTCCTGCTGAGTGTCCACTAGTATTGAAAGGTCCAGACAGGCCCAGCATTCCACAGCCCACTCAATTCTAGAGGAGAAAAATGCTTGCTGTGTGGAGTCGCTGAGCCCATGACTGTGCCAAGTCCACACTGGGCCATGACAATTCACTTCAGGGGGAGGGGTGTATACTGGATCTTGTGGCTGTGCTCACACACCTGGGAAGAACGCTGTCTCTCTCTATGTCTTTTTGTTGGGATTAGGGAATCCCAACATACTCAAGGCAGAAGAAAGAGGGAAAACAATTAAAAGGGGGCTTAGCAGTACATCTTAGAATGCTAACCCTTTCCAGCCATGGCTAATTCCCATGTACGCCACTCCAAGGAGAGAGTGGGTCCATCTCTGGGTGAGACTATATTATGACAGGGTGGCAGCAAACAGGACTGACTGCTAGATCACCTTCCCACCCCAAACCATCCCTAGAGAAAGGACCCCCTTCGTCCTAGGTCACTGGCCTAGCTGCCTTTAGGATCCCTTCCAAAGGAGCAGCCTGTGGAGCCTGGCTGGACATTCTCCCAAGGACAACAGAAAGGGCAGGCCAGAGAAGACCCTGAGAGCCTCCGGCCCATCAGACTACAGCGTGACTGAACCTCAGCTGCAGGCATATTTCTTAAACTAACTCTCTCTCTCTCTCTCATACACACACACACTCCTGATCCTGATTACTGCCCCCACCCTGCCCCACCCCCACCATGCTGGCTCCTGAAGGAAAAAGAAACCAAGTTCATCTTCAGCAGAAGCCAGTCCACGATTCTCTTCTCTGGGCCCAGTCCCACCAGCATACCCATCCCTACCCCAGCATGCACCTGGAGGGAAGAAGGAAAAGAGGCCTGGAAAGGGGCTGCCGCCTCAGCCTGGCAGAAAAGTGAGAGGCTGAGAACACCAACGCCTCCTCCACACCCTCCCACACTCCTGCTTACTCTTCATTTTTTCCACACACATTTCCCCTTTCACCTTTCTACCTGTCACCTGGTGCAGACAACAGGACTTGTGCCCAGTTTTGACGGTTGCTTTATCTTCCCTCCTCCTCCCCTGCTTTCCTCCAGAATGATCCCCCAGGTCCCAGGCCCTGGGACTCCACCTTGGGAAGCCTGGCAGGCCCTGGGTGCAGGCACTAGGTGCTGGGACTGTTTAGGCAAAGAAAGTGCTAGATAAGGAAGGGGCCAGTCTGCAAAGAGCCTCTGCTCAGAGAAGGCCTCCGAGCGGAACAAAGGCATTTCTGTGAACAACCCTCCTTACCTCACGGAAAGCCCTTCCACCTCCACCCTATTACCTCACCTTCTGCCTTCTGTTTTTGTAGACTACGTGCCCCCTCCCCACCCTTTGCTCCCCCCACCCAGTGAATTTTCACTTGCAGTTTTCCAGGAAAGCAGAACTCTTGGCTTCCTTCCTGATCCATCTGTCCCACCCCACCCCAGCCCCAGTCCCCCAGTCCGAAGGACAGCTGTGGGCACTATGCTCCTGTCCTTTATGGGGGAAAGTTTCATGGGGTGGGGGGTGGCTTATTACAGGGAGGACCTGGATGTGGAACGGAGGGACAGACCACTGTCACGTTGACCCTCCCTGGGTCTGCCCTCTGGTTCTCCCTGACAGAGCACTGGGGAGGAGGCATTATAAGGAACTCCAGAGGATGACTGATAATAGATAACTCCATAAGGAAATCCCCTGAGAGGACCTCCCAGGACATCTCTGATCAGCCCCTCAGAGGATACCAGCCAGTGTCATAAATTTCTAGACCTGTTTGCACTGCAAAGGGCCTTAGAGATCACCAAGTCCAGCCAGGGAGTCCTGGGCTCTTGCTAATAGTCGTCATGCTAGCTGACACCAATGACACCACGTCAGGATGAGCTGGGTGGGTTCTTATCGGTCCTCTCAGGTCAGGGACTCGCTGTTCACCTGGCTGGACTTGGGACCCCATGGAAACAAAAGCTGCTTTTAAAATCCGTGTTCCTTCCCAGCAGGACCCAGGCCCTTTTGACCTGGGAACATTCCAAGCCTGGGTGGGGAGGGAGCCAGACATGGGACAGGTCACTACAGATTCTCCCAGAGCCAACAAACCCTCATCCATTCCGCCTCCCAGGTTAGGGGGGTTGCCCACCACACAGACTGCCCGCATAAGGGAGAGGGGCGTTTGACACGGCTGAGTCCCTTTGCTAGGAATTTGGTGATCTTCAGAAGCACCGTGGGGTGCAGGCAGCCACTTCACAGCAGCTTGCTCCAGCCTCAGGAAAGTGGTTCTGGGGCCCAAATCTCCCTCTGGACCTCCGCTCTGGACTGAGGCCTCCCCTCAGTGCCCCTCACCCCAGCTACCAGGATCCAGTTAGGGGAGGTTGGGACAAAATGTGCCCACTGCCGTGCACGTCGTTGCCGTTGCCGGAGGGGAGTGGAACGATGCCGGCTGGAGGGGCGGGCCCACGCTGGCTTCCCCACCCCCTTCTCTCCCAGCCTCTTTCCCCCATATGGTTCTCATAAGGTCTGGGCTCAGAGACAGCAGCCAGAGGAAGTGGCTGTGTACAGAGAGCTTTTGTGAGGGGAGGAGGGGGGCGGGGGGAGGGGGAGAGAGTGAAGAGAAAGAAAAGGGAAGAAAAGAGGGAAGAAGCAGAGGTAGGAGGAGGCCAAGACACTCCAACACAACTCCTTTACCCTACAATGGTGTGAGGTCTCAGCAGCAACACCCCGTGTGGGGCTCAGGACCCCGCTTTTCTGAAATGAGAAACCCAGAAGTTTAACTCCCTCACTGACTCTTCCCACCTGCCTGCTAGAGGGGCAGGAGGCAGCCCCAGGCTTCCTGGAGGTCCTGGTATCCCCTACCCTTCGGGCTCCTCCTCTGGGACAAGACAGCACGGTGGGTCCTTGCTCTAGTGCCTGGGGACCACGGGGCAGAGAACAGAGCACTCGGGTTCGCTGGTTGAGTCTTGATCACACCAAAGAAACTGGAGAGGCCATGGCACCAAGCTCCAAAGACAACACCTATTACTGATTCCCCAGTGGGTCGAGGACCAGAATGGGTTATTTGGCCTGACCTATTCAAAACCCATGCATGAACCCAGGCATTCCTGATCCCCAAGGTAGCTCCTTGCTGCTGGCTACCATGGACCACCCCTTTGTGTTGTGGTGGGGTGGGGTTAGCAATCCCTAGTCCTGGGGGCAAGCCTGAGAATTTCCCCTCAAGTCATAGGCAAGCCAGTGTAATTTGAACCTAACCAGAAATTGACCCTTAAATTTGGGGTCATGTTTTTAAAAGGAGAGAGTGTTTCTAAGTTTATGCCACATGGGAGTCATTGGGATAAGGACCTTTTCCTGAGGGAGAAAAACGTTCCAGCCACCTCTGAGTTGATCCCTGGCCCCACTCGGAGGCTTTTCTCACCAAAGTCCAGAGAGGGGGGACGAGCTCCCCAATGCCGCACAGCCTGGTCCAGGACCCCTAGTTCTGCCATCACCCTGAGATAGAGTGCCCTGTGTCTCTGGGATCAGACCGGGAGCAGGGGAGGAGAAAGGGGAGGAATGGCCCTGGGCTGAGGAACCAGAAGGAAAATCCGGTATCTGCTAGGAAGGGGCTGTCCGGAGGGGCTGTTTATTTTCATTCCCCCAGCCCAGCCGCTCTGTTCTATTTAGGGCCCAGACACTGACAGGACAAGGCTCCCTCCTCCCCTTCCTCCCTCTTGGGGGAGGGGGCATCCTTCCCAAACTCCAGAACATTCCTTTGTTTTTAGGTCTGGGTGATGGGGGTGGGGGAGCAGAGAAATTGGAGGTCGCTAGCCAGGCAGCCTCCCAGGACCCATCTTTTCCGGCCCTGGGAATGGGGAGAGGCCAATGGGGGAGCAAAGGGTGTGCCAGATGGATGGGGCCAGGTGAAGGGCAGGGGAACCGATCTGTCACAGAGGAGCTGGGGATGGGCCCAAGGAGGGGCCTGAGGAGGGAGTTCCAGCCTGAACTTGAGGGGCCAGACATCTCCCAGCTGGGAAGGGAAGGTCTGCGGCCCCCTCCCCCCCCCCCAGGCCTTTTGCCTGCTGGGAACTGTGTAGTGAGGCAGAAACCCTAGACCTCAGGCTCCCAGAGTCTCCATATCCAGGATGGGGAAAGCCATCAAACATGAGGGGTGTGAGTCTTCAGGACAGGCCCTCCTTTTATAGAGAAGAAAACCCCAAGAGAGGGGCTGACCTGCCCAAGGTCACACAGCTCCAAGCCAGACCCCGGGGTTCCTGCTCTCCCTAGTCAGCCTCTTCCCACGCTGACCAATCAGAGATGTCATCCCTCGGGACAGGGCAGGGGAGATCTGTGAATTCACATCCTCCACATGGATTTGGGAGCCAGGAAAAAGGGGCATCCACCCTAATCACAGCCTAACAAATTTAAGTGCTTAGGAGACTGCTGTCATCACACAGAGCATTTGAAACAGACTCACCCAGGAAACGTGCCATGGCCTCTAATACATTGCTCCTGGCGTTTCCTCTCCTCCCGTCAGCTTCTGGACTATGCGACCACTATGGTGGCCCTGAAGAACTGTTCTTAGAGCCTAGTAGTTAGCTCAGAAGTCAGCTCTGCCAAGTCAGGCTGGGTGGCTGGGAAGGGGTGGGTAATGAAGGTAAGAGGATGCTCCCCTAACTCGGGAAAATCAGGGTTCAGCATGAGCTCTAGTGAGGACCCCGCCTTCCCTGGAGCTCTGTCCTTCCAGACACCCATCCATTTATTCATCCGGTGTGCTGTGTGCCCAGCCCCAGGCCAGGGGCTGAGAGACCTGGCCTCTGCCCTCAGGGCGGTAGAGCCCTGTCATGGAAACTGAATACAGACCCACAAAGCAGCACAGGATGGGACTCTTGCAGAAAACTGGTGGAAGGAGTAGAGATAATTTACACTAGTGTAAAAAAGGCTGATAAGAGATCGGTCCTTTCAAGTTTACTTGTATTTAAAAAGAAACTCAACTTTTCACTTTCTTCACACAAAAGCTTGGCTTCCCAGTGCTACGATTTTAGGCCATGTGTGGAGAAAGTGTTGATGTAACTTCCCAGCTTCCTTAAATCAGGTGGACACACAAACATTCCATCCTGTCTGACACGTCTCCCTCCACCTTCCCAGTGTGCGTGGAAGACTGTAGGAACCCTGTCTCGTTTGTATCTGTTTTTTTTGTTTGTTTTTTTTTTCTTACAGGGACAGAGAGAGAGAGTCAGAGAGAGGGATAGATAGGGATAGACAGACAGGAACGGAGAGAGGTGAGAAGCATCAATCATTAGGTTTCGTTGTCGATGCGACACCATAGTTGTTCATTGATTGCTTTCTCACATGTGCCTTGACCGCGGGCCTTCAGCAGACCAAGCAACCCCTTGCTGGAGCCAGCGACCTTGGGTCCAAGCTAGCGAACATTTTGCTCAAGCCAGATGGGCCCGCGCTCAAGCTGGCGAGCTCGGGGTCTCGAACCTGGGTCTTCCACATCCCAGTCCAACACTCTATCCACTGCACCACCGCCTGGTCAGGTTCGTTTGTATCTGAAGGACTACTGTGTTGCACAGGGGTGAGCCCACAATGGGTGTTCATATAGGTTTGAAGAATGCATGAATGAATGCCGTGGTATGAATGATCACAGCAGACTTGATTCCATGTGCTCAAGCTAGACGGCTGGGAGCCCCCAAATCCCCACCAGAGCACACTGGCCACCTACTACAAACACCTGCTCACCACCAAGATGGGGTGCCTTATAGAGAGGGTAAATTAGAGGAAAGGAGACAAGGAAGCCCCATTCATAGGAGCCATTGTGAGACTTCTCTCTCTTGACCTTGACCTAAGGCCCTGTCTGGACAGCCCAGCTTCAAGGCAGACGTCAGAGACTGTCTCAGGACATGACCCTGTGAAGCTTGGAAGGAAGGCCTTACCTGAGTGTCCTGCTAACCAGTAAGAGTCCAGGGCTGACGAGACAGGCTTCCAGCCAAGGGACAGGATCATGGAAAGTACAGGAGTGTTGAATGTCCTCTCCAACTTTCATGTCCTCTGCAATGGGGCTAAATGGACATGAAGACAGCCAGGAAGGGAGCAGAAGCCACAGGAAGCCTGAGGGTTTGTGCCATAGCGGAGCCTGGGGATGGGAGGCAGTCTCACTTTTGGGGGCCCTACTCCATATCATCCACACGAAAATGCACCCCATCCTAGATGAAAAGTTAGTTATTGCTAATTGATGTACTATGATATATTTGGTGGTTATTTATTTAGGCATTTATTTCAGTTTTGTAGCATTTATAATTAAGAGGCAATGATTTATTTAGGTTTTAGACATCTTTTTTTAAATTTATTTTTATTTTATTCATTTTAGAGAGGAGACAGAGTGAGAGAGAGAGAGAGAAAGGGGGGAGGAGCTGGAAGCATCAACTCCCATATGTGCCTTGACTAGACCAGTACAGGGTTTTTTTTTAACTGGCGACCTCAGTGTTCCCAGGCCGAGGCTTTATCCACTGCGCCACCACAGGTCAGGCAGGTTTTAGACATCTTTGTGGTCCCTGGAATTGCTCTGTGGTCCCAGGCATTGAACAGGCAGGAGAAGCTGGCAGTCCAGTGTCACCTTGATGCTCAGGGTAGATTATGGGCCTGAAGCTTTTTTGGTATCAGCCAGCAGAGCACCTTTCTCCTCTAAGACACTGCCAAGGTGCCAGCAGCTGGTATTAGAGACAGGGCCTTCCCAACCTAGAAGACCTTGGGGATGCCCTAAATTCCAGGCTCGGACTCTCTAGAGAGCATAGATTCCCCGTTGTCCAGACCTGTGGTCCTTGCCTCTCTGGGTTGGGGTGGGCCGTCTTACATGTATGACTGCGCCTGCACGTGGGAGAGCCCTTTGGTTCGGGCATGTGCTGGCAGCACGCCCCATGGAGTCCTGCCCTGATGACCCCTACAGGGTCATCTTTGATGTCAGGCTGGGATCTGGTGAGTTCCTGTGGCTTCCCAGAGGCCACAGGGCCTCTCTGTAGACGCCAGCCACTCGCTCCCTTGGCCTCTAGCCTCATTAGTGGTAACTCTGCTTGCTTCTGTTCCCTAAAATAGGACCCTAGCTGGGAGAGAGTTCTGAAATGGACTCGCTGTGCCCCTCTCCTTGGCCAGGTTTCAGAGTCTGGGGTAGGGAAGGGGACTCCAGGGACTGGCTGCCTTCCTATGAAAATTTGATGTTGGAGTGACAGATGGGGGGGGGCGGGGGGGGATGCAGATGTTGGACTGGGCCAGCCAGGGGCCTGTGCAGCAGAGCTAGCTGGTTGGGAAGGAAGTCTACCTGGCTGGCTCCCTGTGCTGCTGCAGGACCAAGGCTGGTGCAGGCCCAGGAAGTGTTTGCATGGTAGTTGAGGGGAGAGGGGTTGTTAAGATGGGACATATTGGCCCTGTGTCTGCAAATGCTGGAAAGAACTGTGGGGCTGAGGCTCCCGCCTCTGCCTGACCGTTGGGGTCGCCCTGCCTGTCGTCCTCCCATGAGACAGCCTAGCTTGGTGGGAACATTTTTCTTCCCATTGGGTGAGGCTGTGTGCGTGTGTTTCATCTGCCCTGCTAAGCAGCCCTGTGACTGCCAGCTTCCTACCTGCCTGTAACAACGCCAGACCCAAGCGCTGCCCTCACCTCCCTCACGAGACCCTCAAGGGTCACCTCCGGAGAAATAACCCGACAAGCACAACTGAGGCTGTTCTCTGAATAAGCTGGGTCTAAAAATTTCCTTAACTCTATCCGGGTTGCTAAGGCCAGAAGACCCCATTCTGGGTAGAGGGGCACTTGAATCATACAGATGTTTGCCCGAAATCTGTCCAAGAACTGGAAATATGGCGAGAAGGGGGCCCAGTGGAGAAGAATGCAATGCTGTTTTCCAGGTGTCCCTGCTTTTGTGAGTGGCTTAGAGGGTGGGGGGTCAAGGACATTTTCTCTACAACAAAGGGAAAATCCTCAGTTTAAGACTTTCAGGGCTGGACTTTGCACCCAGTTAGCCAAGCTGGAAGCTGGACTACAGCTGACATCCCCCCCCCCATTCTACTCCCTCCTCCCTAGCACAACAGAGGCTGCCTCGGCCTTGCAGGTGATGTGGGTTCCGTATGGAGCTGGGTGGAATGCTAGGGATGAGCTGTTCTGGGCCAGAGGCTGGTCCTCATCTGCCTCAGGGGCTGGACCATGATCCTTGGCTCAGCTGCTAAGCCACACACAGGCAGACACATGCCCACCACCCGGCCGCCTCAGTATCTCATGCAATCTAGGCTTCCTCTTGGAGAGGAGCTGGCCACAGGAGACTAGGTAAGGGTTAAAGCCATGAGCCCCACGTGGCTCCTGGGCACTTGCAGTGTGGTTGGTCCTGACTGAGATGTGCTGGAGGAGGAGCATAGACCAGATTCTGAAGACTTAGCCCAAAATAAAAAAATAAAAGAAAGAAAAAGAAAATAAATATCTCAATTACTTTGAATATTAATTACAAGATAAAATAATAACATTTTGGATATATGGGTTAAGTTAAATAAATGGGTTCATTTGAAGCTTTTAAAAGACTTGGTTACTTAAACATTTTAAATTCCATATGCAGCTCGTTTCATACTTCTGTTGGTGAGTTCTCGGTTAAAAAATTTGGAGTCCAGGGATAAAGGCCAAAAAGTCTGGAGAATGTGGGGTACTTTCGCCCCAACACTACCTCTAGACCTGTCTGCACAGGGTTTTCAAATTAGGATCCCAGGTCTTAATCTCAGAGATTTGAGAGTTGGAGGATTTTTAAATACAGTGTGTCCGTAGAGTCATGGTGCACTTTTGACCATATGACCAGTCGAAAGTGCACCATGACTTTACAGACACACTGTATTCTGTTTTCAATTCAATGATCTTTTAAAAATCTTTTCCAGATAACTTTTGATTAGGAGACATTTTCATAGTACTGTATAAGATTTTCATTTCTTTCTTTTTTTGTTGTTGTTTTTAGAGAAGCTGGGGGTGGGGGAAGCATCAACTCACAGTAGTTGCTTCTCATATGTGCCTAGACCAGGCGAGCCATGGATCTCAAATGTGTGACCTCAGCATACCAAGTCAATGCTTTACCACAGGTCAGGCAAGATTTTTATTTCTAAAGTCAATGTTTCTCAAACTGTTATCCTCAGACATCTTCACCGGAATTAAGATACTTTTTCCCTCTCCTTAACAGGTTTATACTCAGCCCAAGTTTAAGAAATAATGTTCTCAGGCCTCTCACTTTATAGATGGGGCTGTGGTAATCTGGCAGTCCCATTCCTTTCTCTCTCTCTTTCTCTCTCTTTCTCTCTTTCTCTCTCTCTTGAGAGGGAGACAGAGACAGAGGGACAGAAAGACAGGAAGGGAGAGAGATGAGAAGCATCAGCTCGTAGATGTGGCACCTTAGTTGTTCATTGATTGCTTTCTTATATGTACCTTGACTGGGAGTGGGGGGTTGCAGCCGAACCAGTGACACCTTGCTCAAATCAGCTACCTTGCGCTTTAAGCCAGTGATCTGTGGGCTCAAGATAGTGACCTTGGACTTCAAGCCAGCGACCTTTGGGCTCAAGCCAACAATCATGGATTTATATCTATGATTCCCACTCTCAAGCCGGCAACCCTGCACTCAAACTCGTGAGCCCATGCTCAAGCGGGTGACCTCGGGGTTTTGAACCTGGGGCCTCAGCTCTACCAATGTACCACCACCTGGTCAAACTCCTCTATCTTTCCATACCCCTCCTTACTCCCTTTGCCTCCCCACGCCTATCAACATCCCCACCGTTTCCCACACACACACACACAAACCCAGGGAGAAGGCAATCCTGGGAAAGACCCCTGGGGTTTTAGGGAAACTGGAAGGGATGCCCTTTTCCCACATCCTTCCTGAAAGTTTAGGATTCTTCCCTGACATTTGTAAGAATACTAAGGGGTCTTCTTGCCTTCTCTTTTTTTAAAAAAATTTATTGATTTTTAGAGTGATAAGGAGACAGAGAAAGGGAGAAACATTAATTTGTCGTTCCACTTATTTATTTATTCATTGATTGATTTTTTTTTTTTTTTACAGGGACAGAGAGAGAGTCAGAGAGAGTGATAGATAGGAACAAACAGACAGGGATGAAAAGAGATGAGAAGCATCAATCATCAGTTTTTCGTTGAGACACCTTAGTTGTTCATTGATTGCTTTCTCATATGTGCCTTGACCATGGACCTTCATTGGTTGATTCTTGTCTGTTCCTTGATTGGGGAATCAGACGGGCAACCTTGGCATATTAGGATGACACTCTAACCAACTAAGCTACCTGGCGAGGGTTCTTCTCCAACTTTTAATGTAGCCTCTGAAGCTCATACTCTACGGGAGAATGGAGGGAATGAACGGGAGATGAGGTGAGGCAGGCTTTGATTTAAAAGTCACACCATAGAGAGCCAGTCACCACCAAGGGGGCCACGTCAGCCCCATCAGCGCCTGAATGAGACCATTAGAGGCACTAAGAACTAACAAGGCCCTGGCCGTTTGACTCAGTGGTAGAGCATTGGCCCAGCATGTGGTTGTCCTGTGTTCGATTCCCAGTCAGTGCACACAGAAGTGTCCATCTGCTTTTCCACTCCTCCCCCTCTTGCTTCTCTCTCTCTCTCTTTCTCTGTCCCTTCCCCTCCTGCATCCATAGCTCGATTGGAGTGAGTTGGCCCCAGGTGCTAAGGATGGTTCCATGCCCTCCACCTCAGGCTCTAAGAAGAGCTTGGTTGTTGAGCAATGGAGCAACACCCTAGATGGGCAGAGCATCACCCCTAGTGAGCTTGCCAGGTGGATCCCAGTACGGGCACATGCGGGAATCTGTCTCTGCCTCCCTGCCTCTCACTGAATAAAATACAGAAAAACCTGACAATACTATGATTTGCCACCACCATGTGTAATGTGAAATAAAACTATCCTAATTCATAAAATAAGAACAGAGCGACTGAAATTCTAATTGCTCATATAGTGACTACTGTAATGTATTTTGGAAATATCAAGATAATGTTATGTGTGTGTGAAGCACTCTGGAAACCCAGCATTGCCCCCAGCCCTGAACTCCACACAGTCACACTTCAGACCCTGCAGGGAAATGTTGTTAGGGGGACTGTTAGATGGGACTGGAAGGGTAGGAAGGGTCTATCTGGAGAGGGTTAGAAGGGAGGAAGAAGATGAGGTTTCCACCCCTTCCCACTGACCAGAAAGCCCCTTCTGTTCTTGCTTCCATCCTGGCCATTGTCTGTCCTCCACAAACTTTTTTTTTTAATTGGCTTTTACAGAGAGAGAAATGGGGGTAGAGGGGTAACATCGATGTGTTCCACCCATTCTGCATTCATTGGTTGATTCTTGTATGTGCCCTGACCAGAGATCAAAAACACAACCTTGATGTATCGGGCAATGCTTGAACCAACTGAGCTACCTGGCCAGGGCTCCATGAGCCTCTTGAACATGGAGTGGCTGGAATGTCAGCTGTCTGGTCCTCTCACTGCCTGTTGGTATATTCACCCACACACTTCCAGTGAGCTCTGGAGCAGAACTCTATGACAGCTCCTCTCAGCCCCTGCCCGTTCCCTTACTGTCCAGCTCAGAGGCTGCCCACTCATAAGAAGCCCTGAGGCCTTCCCAAGTCCATCCATAGGAGAAAGAAGAGAAACCCTTTGCCTCAGCCCAGGGCAGGCAAGAGTTTGAGTGGAGAGGCTCATTAAAGCATTTTAATAAGCAATTAACTCAAGAGATGGGCCCTTTGGCTGGCCTGGAATTCCCTCCTCCTCCCAGCAGGGAGCCTGGCAGAGAAAGGCTGAGTGGGTGGGCAGAGTGGGTTTAGGTAGTTGGCTTGGGGCCTCTTTCCTTCTCCCCTAAATACAAACAAATAAATAAACAGAGCTCTGAATGGGCAGAAAGGCTGAAGCCAGGGTTCAAGGGGTATGTTGGGGGGTGGGCAGGGCACTATCAGTTTCCTAATAGGGCTTCAGACAGGTTTAGGGAGGCTCAGGCCCTCTGAGTTGGGGCCCTTTCAGGGCTGGGAGTGTCTGTCCCCTTCCAGTGAGGTCCTCAGCAGAGAAAGTGTTGGAATGCCCAAAGAAGGGCAGCTCCTCCCATCTGCCTCCATACCTGCTGGGCTTCCTGCTCTATCTGCCAGAGCCCTGACCCAATCCTGGCTATTCTCTGCACCACTGTCCTCACAATACTGGCTGATGGCTTGAGCTAAACAGAGCTGTGGCAGGCTGGAAGGGGGCATTATGGGCTGGACACTGCAGTCCCAAGGTGTAAAAGATCATTGCAACTTTACTACCTACTCAGCCCACCTGCCTATAGGGCCCTAAGTCAGACCCAGGCTGTTGAGGGACCCAGGGCAGGTGAAATGTCTGACCTGGGGCTCGGGGGGTTGACCAGTCTGCCTGAGCCATTTGCTGGCTCCTATAGTCTACTGGAGTTGATGGTGGGTCTGCTGTTTTGTACAACTTAAGGCGGTGCCATTTAAACCAAATGCAACATGGCTGTAGTGGTGAAAGTAGCACCCCACTCCATCCACACTTTGCAGCTTGTACCAGCACGTTCTCCTGTCTGTTTTCTCCCTCTTCCTTCAGGCTCTTGAGCAACAACAAGATCGCTGGGCTCCGGAATGGATCCTTCTTGGGACTGCCCCTGCTGGAGAAGTTGTAAGTGCTGGGGTGAGGTGGAGCAGACTTGCAGGATGGTGGTCATGGGTACTGGTTGCTGAGGGACCCCACAGCCCAGAGCCTGCCGGCCAAAAGTCAGACCCACTGGGACCCTGCCCAGGATTTGACCACCAAGTAGAAGGCAAAGAGGGGTTGGTCTGCGAGAGAGCCAGCTTCTTCCCCAGTGACAGCAGAGAGGAGTAGAGAAACCTCACTAGGCAGGGATGGGGCTAAGGGAGGCTCATTAATGCTTTTTAATGAGCAATTAGCTATGAGGGCTGAGCCACTTATTTGGCCCGAAGCCTCTGCCTCCTCCCAGCTGGGGGCCCAACATAAAGAAAGGGCTGAGAGAGGGTTTAGTGTGACTGAGACTTCTTTCCTCCTTCTCTAAAAACAAATCAACAAAGCCCCAAGGGGCCAGAGCCCTGGGCTGAGGGTGGAGACAGTGATCATACCCAAACCTACCTCCAACCCACACCCTTCGCCCTGGGTTAGAGCCCCGGCTGCAGCAGCTGTTAGACTGCCCTGCAGACCTAGACAGGCTGGCCTTGGACTCCGGAGGGCACTGCTGGCCCAAAAGAAACTTATGCCAGAGCCGGGACTTGATTCAGTCACGGGCAAGTCACTTCACCTGCCAAATGAGGGGGATGAATTAACCCCTCTGTCAGTTCCCTGTTGAGTTGGCATGCTCCCGGATCCACAGGCTGTGCCACAGTTTTGAGTCCTGTCCCCTTCACAGAAGACTGGACCTCCCATCCTTCCTGGAGACTGAATGCTTCCAGCTCCCCTTCCTCCAAACCCCTCTCTCCCAATTCTGCTCCCGCCCTGCTGGGCATTCCCAAGTCCTCCCACAGGGCCCCTGCCCCCTCTAGTGCCATTTTGCCTAAGAGGCTTGAATCGGTGCGATGGAGGATACAAAAGAATAAGGCCAAAGCCTGCGCTGAAAGAGCCAAAGAGATTCTAGTGTGGTGGAGATCACAACGGCATATATGTGAGAATGGTAGCAGGATGGGGTTTCCATCAAGTCCAAAGGAAGGACCAGTGAAGGCCGGAAGGTTCAAGGGGAATAGAGATGCAGTACGTAGTGACAAGGAGTTTAGATCTTTAACCACAACAACAACCTTACGAAATCGTCTCCTATCCACCTGCTTCACAGGGGAAAGGAAAGCCTCTCCTCCCCCCCCCCCCCGCCACCGCACTCCCCCCCACCCCACGGGGTAGGGAAAGTTTGATGGCCTGGCTTGGTTAGTGTGGGTGGGAAGGCAGAGCATGTTCTGTCTGATCTGGGGCATACTGGGGTAACAGGGGGTCTGGGATGTTGGCCTTGGTGTGAGCACACAGCTCTGTGACCAGGTCCTTCTGATCATCTGTTCTGCAGCTCAGACAGGGTGGTCCAGGCAAGGAGAAAGCTCCGCCACCAAGCTGCTATTTCACACCTCTTTGGACACCAACAAACAGGGCAGGGCGGGTTTTACCCTCCCAGAGAGGTTAGCATTTGGGAGCTCTGATTCCTACGCCCAGGCCAGGCTTCATTTTAGAGGGTTGAGTGGCAGGAAACCAGACTCCTTCCAGGATCTTCTGGAGGAAGACAAACCGCAGCTGCTTCTCCAGCCTTTTGCTTTACCCCACAAGAGCCAGTCACCACCCAGAAATGTTCTCTCTTCTCCTTAGCACAGAAAGCGCTGCTCTGAGCCTCTTGTGGCCTCACTGCCTTCTCCCCCCCTCTACCTCTCGCTTTATTAGTCAGAGGCCCACTGGGTGCGCCATGTTCTCATCCTTCAGTCTCAGGAGCGTAGATCTTCTGATGGAGATGAAAAGGTGACCTTTTTTCTTCCCACTCATGCCAACATACTGAATTGGACTCCTCTCCCCAGCGCTGTGACTCTGGTCACCACACAACAGGTGCATGCAAAGCACAGGACACAGAGGAAAGTGGGAGAACAATGTGAAAGAGCAATGATGCAGAAGGGGTGCTGAGCATAGGAAGAGCACTTGAGTGAGAACTAACGGTCCCGAGTTTAAGTTCATACTCTGTTAGGAATCCTTCTAGTCATTCATTCTAGATAAATATATCAAGCCCCCTTTATTTATTATATTTTATTATTCATTTATATATCACAAATCTTTATTTTATTTTTTATTGATTGATTTTAATGAGAGATGACGGGGTTGAGAGAGAGAGAGAGTAAGAGAAATATCGATTTGTTGTTCTTACTTACTTATGCATTCATTGCTGATTCTTGTGTGTGCCCTGATGGGATCGAACCTGCAACCTTGGTAGATCAGGCTAACCAACTGAGCTACCCAGCCAGGGCCACAAATACCTTTTATTTATATGCCAAGCTCCGTAGGCCTTGGGAGTGAACACAATAGACCAATGCTTGCCCTCATGAAACTTACCCTCTACTGATGGGACCCAGAAAATAGCAAATAAATGTACAATATGTCAGGAGACAACAAGTACTACAAATAAAAACAAAGCAGGGTAAGGCAGATAGAAAGCAATGGGGGTGGGGTTGTTATTTTATGTAGTGAGGTCAAGGAATGCTTTGCTGACAAGATGACTAAGACTGAGACTTCAAGGAATGAAGAAATTAGGAGGAATCTGGAAGGTAGAGAGAGCAGCAGCTGGCAAGGCCCTCGGGTCCAGAGTATGCCTGGTGGGTCTGAGGAATGGGAGGGCAATGTGACTGGGAAGTGGTCAGAGGTGAGGTCAGAGAGGTGCAGGGGTGGGTGTCAGCTTTGGAGCCTCAGTTTCCTCATCTGTAAAAAGGTGGGTGGGAACAAAGTGATTTGTAAGGTGCATTATGGATTTAAAATTCTGTGATCGTGTGTGTGTGTGTGTGTGTGTGTGTGTGTGTGTGTGTGTGTTATCCACAAGTGCTGCATGTGAAGGAAAAGATCAAAGATCAAAGTGAATGTGATGTGACCGGTCATTCCAAGGAGGTGACAGAGGGCAGAGGGAGGCACTGTGTTCAGCAGGTGCCCACGCTACCTAGGGACAGAAAGGCAGTGCAAGGGCTGGAGGACCCAGGGTCTGCGGCCTGGTTGATCATTACTGAACCAGTCAGGATTCTCCAGAGAAATAGAATCAATTGGAGATGTGTGTGTGTTTGTGTGTGTGTGTGTGTGTGTGTCTTTATATAACATATAAAATTTATTTCTTTATAAAGAAATTTATTTTAAGAAAATGGCTCATGTGCTATGGGGGCTGGCGAATCCAAAACCTGTAGGCAAACCTGCAGGCTGGACGGTCAGGCCGGGGCTGATGCTGCAGTCTTGAAACAGAGCTCCTTCTCCGGGAAACCTCAGCTTTTGTTAGTGAGGCCTTCAACTGATTGGATGAGGCCCTCCCATATTATAAATAATGTCCTTTATTTAAAGTCAACTGATTATAGATGTTAACCACATCTACGAAATGACCACGCAACACCTAGATGAGTGTTTTATTGTTACCGGTGCTATTGCGTGGCCTAGGGGACACACAAAACTAAGCCTCACAACAACTCTCCCACCATCCTGGAGGTGGGAGAGACCCTGGGCCCCTACTCCCTGGAGATGCTAATTCATCAGGTTGGAAGGGGCCTGGGAATTTTTTACAAGGTATGCAGGCAATTCTCATGCTCATCCGGGGTTGGGAACCAGTGGACCAGATGACCCCGAGACTGAGGGCCTATTCATCACAAATGAGACGCCGTGGCCTGGCATGCAGTTGGTGCCAGGAAACACTGATCTCTCTGTCCTGTCTGGCTGAGGCGTCCAGGCTTGGGCAGCTGAGTTCATGGCAGCTTAACACCCCACAGTCCTTAGAAGCAAGTCCTGTGGGAGGGTTGGAGCCTAGTCTGCTAACTGAAGTGGTAGGTCTAGATTGCTCCAGAAAATGCCGCCATCGCCGCCCTGTGCTGAGCGCCCCTCTTCCCTCTGAGAATGGGTCCAGTGTGAGCCTGTGGGGGGAGAGCTCGGCATGGTCCGTTTCATAAAGCAGGATCCTGAGGCTGGGGAGGGGACAGAAAGGGCAGGAGTGGGAATGTGTCCGAGTTGATCCCATGCTCCAGAGAGGCTAGGGGTGAAGGTGAGGATGTAAGGGACACGCCCTTATCAGCCACGCAGGCTGGACAAGAAAACCTGAAACGGGGTTCAGCAGAGGCAGTTCATGGCCAGCCCCAAAAGTGTACAGAGGGCAAAGACACGGTGAGACCCTCCTCTCTGCACCCACCGCCCGGCAGCATGGACAGGCCTGTTTCTTGCCCAATCTGCGGGCAGGCTGTGAAAGGGCACAGTCCTTGACCCTGCATTAAAAGGGGGGCCTGGGACTGAATCTTGCCTCTGCCATTTATTTACCTTTTGGGTGCCTGGCCAAGCCTCGGGCTTCTCACCTGGAAAATGGGCAGTGGACGACCCCCTGACAGATTGTCATGGGAATGGATGAGTCTCTCTAGGAAGAGAGCCCCGGACAGCGTGGACTTTTTGGTCAGTAAATGTCAGTTCCCTTCTCCTCGGAGGAGTTCCAAGTTGCAAGATGTTCTACGCCCCCTCACTGCGTAGGATTTGTTCAGAGTTCCTCAGCCTGGAGCAGGCAGTCCTGTAGCTGAAATGGAGGGGCTGAAGGTCCTGGAGGCTGGCCCATTCCTCTGGGGCCTCGCATCTCCGCCCGGATCCCCCACCACGCGCATTCCCAGAAGGCTTCCCAGGGCCCCCAGGGAGCCCCAGTGCCAGTGAGAAACCCCCACCCAGGACCAAGTGGGCCACAGGGCAGACAGCCCCCAGAAGAGGCAGCGGGAGCGAGCCCGGCCAGCGAGCGAGCGAGTGTATGCGTGTGGACACCGCCCCCAGAGGCTGCGCGCCGGGAGGAAAGGGCCCGGGGCGGGGAGCCGGCTCAGCCCCAGGATGATTTGTCATTGCCTAATGAGATTAATAAGCCCGGGGGGCTGGTATGCAGGGGGATGGGGCACTCATTAGAAGCAGATGGTCATGGGAATGGTGGCAAGTGGGGTCTGGGGGTGGAGTGCCGCTCCCCCGCCAGGTGGTTTCCATTAATCTGTAGGCGGGGCCAAGGGGGCTCGGTCCCTCCTCCCCTTCCTATCCCCCCCTGACACTGGGGAGGATTGCGGCGGGGAAGCTGCCTTCGGCTCTGGCGCCGCAGAAGGCCGGGAGGGGAGGCTGATGGGTTTGGGGACAGCCGTCTTGCTTGCTGTTATAGCTTCAATGCCAGGGTATGTGCTCAATAAATGCTTGTAGGATGATATAAGAGATGAGAGGGACCCGGGGATTGGGGGTGGGAGGGAGGTTAAGGCTACTTGGATTTCCTCTTGGCTAACCAGAAGTTCTCCCTATCCTCCCCCCAGACAGCCTCTGTACCTGCTGGGGTGCTCTGGGCCCCTTCCCAGCCAGCCCCCGCTTACTAATGAACCCTAGAAGTCCTGAAGGGCCCGGGGAACGCTGCTCTGTGGCTTTCAAACCAATAATTTGGTTTTCAAGCTCACAAGCAGGGAGGTCTGCAGGAGCCAGAGGGAGCAGACTTCGTGCTGCCCCACCCTGTCCAGACGTGGTACACATACACACACACATACACAATACAAATGCACACTCTTACACACACTCACATCCATTCTTCTAAGGGCTTTAGTCAGATGTAATTTACATAACCATAAAGACCTTCCATTTAAAGTGTAGTGCCTAATGGTTTTCAGTATAGTTACACAGTTGTGCAATCGTCATCATCATCTAATTTTAGAACATTTTCATCATCCTCAAACCTTGAATCATTAGCAGTCACTCCTCAGTCCTCCACCCCCTATTTCCCAGCCCTAAGCAACCACTTAATCTACTTTCTGTCTCTATAGATTTGCCTATTCTGGAGAGTTCATGTAAATGGGATTATATGGTCTTTTGTAACTGGATTCTTTCACTTAGTATAATGTTTTCAAGGTTCATTCATATGATAGCATGTATCAGCACTTCATTTTTTTATGGCCAAATAATATTGTTTGTATGACTACAGCACATTTTTTTAATTCATTTATCAGTTAATGGACATTTGGGGGTTTTCTGCTTTTTGGTTACTGTGAAAAATGCTACTATGAACATCCCTATACAGCTTTTTGTGTAGATGTATGTTCACTTCAGGGGTATCTACCTGGGAGTGGAACCAACCGCTGGGTCATGTGCTGACTCTGCCATACTGGTTTCCAAAGTGGCTGCACCATTTCACACTCCTATCACTAATGTACAAGGGCAGCCAGGGCCAGGAACTCAGCTTGTTAGAACATGATCCTGGTATGCCAAGGTTGTGGGTTCAATTCCTGGTCAGGGCACATAAGGAGCAACCATTGAATGCATAGATGAGAGGAACAACAAAAAATCAATGTTCCTCTCTCTCTCTCTCTCTCTCTGTCTCCCTTCCTCTTTCTCTAAAAGAAACAAAAATAATGTACAAGGGCTTCAACCTCTCCACATCTTCATCACCACTTGCTATTTATTGTCTGTCTTTTTTATGGACAGGAAGTAGTATCATTGTGGCTTTTATTTGCATTTCCCTAATGACTAATGGTGTTGAGCACCTTTTCATACATTAATCAGTCATTTGTATATCATCTTTGAAGAGATATCTATTCAAATCCTTTGCCACCACCCCCCTTTTCAGCTGGGTTGTTTGTCTTTTTATTACTGAGATGTAAAAGTTCTTTATAAATTCTGAATAGAAGTTCCTTATCAGGCATATGATATATGGTAATAATTTTTCTCACCCTAAGGGTCATCCTTCACTTTCATAATGGTGTCCTTTAAAGAACAAACATTTTAATTTTTTATTAAGTCCAACTTATCATTCTGCTGTTCTGTTGCTCACATACACACTCTTATGCAGCTTCCTGAGCTTCTGTTTTCCCAAGAAGGGTATAGGTATGATTTGCTCCCAGAAATCTCCGCCATATTCCTTTGATGTCTGCCATGGTGTGGGGGGGCATCCTTCTTCATATTGACATACATAGGTGAGAGGGGTGTGCTGAGTTAAGGGAGCCTGGTCTGAGTAGGGTAAGGGCTATGGGGAAGGGGAGGCTTCATCCATACGCTGCACCTTCTCCAGGTTCCAAGACTACAGCTCTGTGGAAGCAGAGAGGGGTGGGAGATCCCACATCACAGAAACATCTGTGCGTTCTAATGACCTCACCCAAGAAATGAAGAGATCAGATTAGACAGCCTAAAGTGTGTGTGTGGGGGGGGCGTTATAACTTGAGTTCCACAAGCCCGTGAAAGCATGTGCCCAATGTTAGGTGTATATACTTTTCTGGGGTGGGAGTCCATAGCCATCATCAGATTTTCAAAAGGATGTGCTAAGCAAGAGGTCCAAAAAAATAACCAAGTTATATCATATCATATCATATCATATCATACCCTCCTGCTGCTAAGGAGAGCACTCCAGAGCTGCTCAGGGACCAGGAGTCAACTGCAGTGTGTGGGTCCAACCCGACTGGGCTGTCAGACCTCAGCCCAGTGAGCAGCCTGGCCTGCGCCCTTCAGGAGAGGACCCAGGACCTGCTGGCCTAAGTAAGCAGGCCAACTCCGAAAAGCACTTGAGGGGCTGCCCTGGTCCACCCAGTAAGCCACTCTGGGTGTGAGGCAAGGGAGAAGGAGCGCCAGCACTTGCTGGAAGCTCCCCCAGGGCTGCAGGGAATCCAGGGCCGGTGGTGCTGGGGCAAGCCCACAGCCTTGCTCCCATCTGCAGAGCATCAGTGGGGCAGGCAGGGTGGGGGTTCTCGAGGAGGGCTGGGGAGGAAATGAGAATAAACACAAGTGAGCTAGAGGAAAGGGGCGGGGGGCTGCAGCCTCAGCCCCTTGGCAGCCCATGAAGGGAAGTGACACAATGAGGAATGTGTTTCCCTCTGCCCATCCCCCACATAGGGGTGGGATACAGAGTCCTGAGAATGGCCAGACCCCAACAGGGGCCAAGGGCCACATACTGGAACAGCATCAGATCGGGGGCTGTGAGGTCGGGTGTCTGGGCAGGCAGGGAGGGCGACCCTGGGAAGGTGGGGCATTTATCCGGTCCTCTCCATTCTGCAGGAGTGTTCTAAGGGCTGCACAACTGCACGTTCCCTGCATGTGCCCTGCACTGGGGCATCTCCCAGCAGCCCTGGGTATGGAAGCCATCCCTCTAGGAAGCTGGCCCTTCTGGTGGCTTTCCCTTTTTCCCAAGGGGGCTCAGGACTGTGAAGGCTGGCCCATTCCTTGGACTGAGGGAGCTAGGGTATGAGGACCCCTGGCCCTTGGCCGGGCTGAGCAGGGTGTTTCATTGCTGTCTCTCACTCGCTCTCTGTGTTTGTATGTTTGTGTGTCTGTGTGTCTGTCTGTCTGTCTGTTTGTCTCTCTCTCTTAAGTGTTTACGTTCCCAATTGGGACTGTCAGTGGGAAAACAGGCCCCCTGGTGGGACGGCACCTCCCCATCCTGGACACCCATTTCCTCTCCCCCTGCAGCGAGCTGGCTCAGTTAACCCCCGCCTGCCCATAATCCAGAGATGTCCTGAGGCTTTGGCAGGGAGAGCCAAGAGCCCCTGCCTCAGTCAGGGCTCCACCATCTTCCATCCTGTCTGTGACCTGCTGGAGCTCAGTCCTGAGTGATACTTCTCTTGCCACCTTTTCTCAGTACTGTGGGCTCCTAGGAGACCCTTGGGAGAGGCAGGCACAGGGCTGAGCAACCCTCTGCTCTGCGGGTCAGGCCAGGTGATTTACAGCCCTACCCTGGAGCCCGGGACTCTGAGACCAGGTCAGCATCCATGAGGTCATCAACCCACTGCCTGACCTATTTCCTCACTTGTCAAATGGTGAGATACACAGAATAGTCATAAAAACACCTCTGAACAGCCAGGCTGGAGATTTTATCTTTGTAGAGCAATTTTCAAAAGACTGTAACACCCATTTTGAAATGATTCTCACAAACCACCCCATAAGGTACTCAGGGCA
Organism: Rhynchonycteris naso; assembly: GCA_037038555.1. Classification (NCBI taxonomy): domain Eukaryota; kingdom Metazoa; phylum Chordata; class Mammalia; order Chiroptera; family Emballonuridae; genus Rhynchonycteris; species Rhynchonycteris naso. Next base: position 27,119,693 of record CM072998.1, read on the forward strand.
GCTCCGAGGAGGAACCAAGGCCTCCTGACTCTAGGTCCAGTGCTGTACCACTTCTTGTTCCCATTTCACTTCCTGCTTCCTCACCTGAGGCGCTTTCACTGCCCCCTCTTGGCATCTACATGCTTGCTGTCTTCCTGACCCCTGATGTCAGGCAGGGAGGCTGAGGACACCTGTCTGAGGGGCTGGGTCCTTCATCCAACTTCCTAGTCAGCGCAAAGGAGAGCCGGAATTTAGAAGGAAACTTGAGTCCCAACACTTCTGGTGACAAGAAGGCTACCTGGCCCCAGGAGAGCAGTGTGGCCCGAGCAGGAGAGGTGTGAGAGCCTCCCAATTTCCTCCCACAGGGACCTGAGGAATAATGTCATCAGCACGGTGCAGCCCGGTGCCTTCCTGGGCCTGGGGGAGCTGAAGCGCTTGTGAGTGGCGTGTCCTGCCCCCAAAACTTCCCAGTGCTCCCCTTAACCCTGGAGAAGGCCCCATGGATCTCATGAGCAACCACCCTTTCTGCTCCCCCACAGTCCCCTTTCCCACCCCTCCCCACACAGCACAGTGGCTGGGGCAGAAATCTGAAACCCCAACCCCACATCCTTTTTCACCCCTCTCCCCACACAAGCCCCAGTCACACTTGTGTGTCCCTCACAAGCTGATCTGGGTGGCCAGCTTGCTGCGGTTGTATGTGTGTATCTTCTAGAGATCTTTCCAACAACCGGATTGGCTGCCTCGCCTCTGAGACCTTCCAAGGCCTCTCCAGGCTTCTCAGACTGTGAGTGAGAAGATAGGGGAGCGAAGGCTCACCCAAAGGAGGGTTTGGGAGGAGGAAGGCAGCCTCAGCCCCTTACAGGTCCCTGCATGCTGTCCCCTACCCCTCTGACACCAGGGGACCCTAAGATCCATCCCCCTCTTCCCTGCCCTCTGCAGAAACATATCTGGAAACATCTTCTCCAGCCTGCAACCTGGGGTCTTTGATGAACTGCCAGCCCTTAAGCTTGTGTGAGTATCTTTTCCCAGCTCAAGGACTCCAAGCCCAGATTTGTTCCTCTGCCTAGGCATCATGACCACAGTGGCTAGCCTTGAGTGTAGACAGACAGTGGCTGAAATGCCACCATATTTGCCTCACAGGATTGCTGGTCTGGTGCACACATACCGAAGTTTGCCCTGTCCAGCCTCAGTTCCAGCCTGGGGCTCCATCCCCACTCCGTGAGCTCACACTCCTCTACTCCATTCCATTGTGCCTCTACCCACTCTGCAGGGACTTCGGCACCGAGTTCCTGACTTGCGACTGCCGCCTGCGCTGGCTGCCGTCCTGGGCCCGGAACCACTCCCTGCAGCTGTCCGAGCGCACGCTCTGTGCCTACCCCAGTGCCCTACACGCCCAGGCCCTTGGAGGCCTCCAAGAGGCCCAGCTGCGCTGCGGTGAGCAAATCTTCACCCAGCCGCACACCTGCCAGGGACCCGGCCTGCCCCTCGGGCCCTGGGCTCCCTCCTGAAGGGCCTAGCCCAAAGTGTCACCGTTTGTAATGGACATGTTCTCGGGTATCCTTTCCTTCAGATCCCACTGGGGGGTTGTATTTCGTCAGCTTTTCTAAACTTCCTTGGGGGTCGCTGCCTTGTTTTCATCCAGGGTGACAAGGGTGCTGTGGAAGGGAGTACTTTTACTTGTTGGTATAAAACCCTCCCGCTCCTGTCCTGCCCCTCCTCCTCTCCTCGGCCCCTGGCAGAGGATGCCGGGCCCTGCCTCTGCATGACTCGCCCACACTGGCGCCCACACGCCCGCACACACAGGCTCCACTGCTCGTGTCTCCTTCACAGAGGGGGCTCTGGAGCTACACACGCACCACCTCATTCCATCCCTGCGCCAAGTGGTGTTCCAAGGTGACCGCCTGCCCTTCCAGTGCTCCGCCAGCTACCTGGGCAATGACACCCGCATCCGCTGGTACCACAACCGGGCCCCCGTGGAGGGCGATGAGCAGGCGGGCATCCTCCTGGCAGAGAGCCTCATCCATGACTGCACCTTCATCACCAGGTACAGACCCTGCTGCCCGTTCTCAGCCAATGCAGGGGTGGCCACAGCACCCGCTTCCCTCCCCCCAAGGAGCTGTGCCCAGATATATTCCTGGGACCATGCTATCTGTGTAAGTGTGCGTGTGTGTGTGTGTTCATGGACATCCAGGACTAAGTCAATGGTCTAGATAAGGCTTAGAAATTAAATGCCTGGTAGAAAAAAAAAAATGATTCCTGACATTTCCTTAGAGCTTTCACATGGTATACTATAGTGGCTGTTACCTATGTGATCAGACTTAATCTCTCCAATAGACTTGTAAGCAAGGTATAATCTCCATGATAAAGATGGGGAAAGTGAAGCTCAGAAAAACATTATCATCACAAAGCCAATCAGAATTACAGGAGTAGGTACTTGTATCCTTCCTCAATTAAAGAATTAGGAACCTGAAGTTCATCCTACACACCCCGGTGCTGGGCGCCTGTGGGTGGTCAGGCCCCGGGCGCTTAGAAGGGGGCGTGGTCCCGAGTGCCGCCGCAAGCCAGCCCTGCCTGCCCGCCCGCCTGCAGTGAGCTGACCCTGTCTCACATCGGTGTGGGGGCCTCAGGCGAATGGGAGTGCTCCGTGGCCACGGTCCAGGGCAACGCCAGCAAGAAGGTGGAGATTGTGGTGCTGGAGACCTCCGCCTCCTACTGCCCAGCCGAGCGTGTCGCCAACAACCGAGGGGACTTCAGGTTCGGTGTGCTCTGCTGCCCCAGAGACCCAGCCACCTTCCCTATCCAGCCCCCCACCACACTCCCAGCTCTCACGTCTGAGACCAGGGTCTCCCCATCCACTCTAAGATGGAGAAAACACTTTTTCTTTTTTTGCCATTCAGCTCCAAGTCCTGCTGTTATATTTAGAGACCTCATCTTTTTGTGTATAATCACCATCTGAACTGTGTGGTGCAGACACAAAGGTTTTCATTTGATTCCTTACATTAATAGTTTACAAAGCTCTCCCACACGAAGAGCACATTTCATATCCCAATGGCCCTCTCAGTCAGGAAGGAGTTATGATTCTTCTCATTGTACAGCTGAGAATACTGAGGCCCAGAAAGGATAAAAGACTCGAACCCAGAACTTGTAGTCAAGCCCCCATAGTACTAGCAATACAACACAGTTAGAAAGAAGGTAGAGCTTGGGAACACCCTGAAGTGCAACCCCAAACCTCTCTCCAGGATCCTTTCCTCAAGGGGTCTGGCAAGGGAGGAGCCTGTGCCTTGAGTGGCCTGGGTCATTAGCAACTCCTTCCTCTGCCCTCAGGTGGCCTCGGACTTTGGCTGGCATCACAGCCTACCAATCCTGCCTGCAGTATCCCTTCACCTCAGTGCCTCTGAGCGGGGGTGCCCCTGGCACCCGGGCCTCCCGACGGTGTGACCGAGCTGGCCGCTGGGAGCCGGGGGACTATTCCCACTGTCTGTACACCAATGACATTACCCGGGTGCTCTACACCTTTGTGCTGGTGAGGCCAGGGCTGGGCGTCGGGGTGCCCATCAGTTCTGGTTCCAGGGAATGGGGGTGGGCGGAGAAGCCTCATAACTGCCCCTCGCTGTCACCCAAGGAGCTCTTGCTCTTCACCAGCTTTCCTTTTTCCGGGGGACTCAGACCTCCGGGGCCACACTCAGGAAGGGCGGGCTGCCCAGAGCTTCTTCATCCCCTAGCACAGCAAGCGCAGCCTTAAGGGGGAAAACAAGGACAGCATGAATCCTCCATTGTCCTTGGGCCAGGGCACTAGGAATGGGTTGCTTTGAGCCCTGAGGAGCTCACTCCTTGCACACGCCTGTCTCGATTAGACCGAGCTGGTGGTGGGCAAGACCCCTTCACCCCAGGCACTACTCCCTGAGCATTGGCACAGAAGAAAGGGCCCCTAAGGGCAGTTCTGGGGGACAGGGAGAAAGACTGGACTATCCCCTATCTTGCCCTTACACTCCCAGATGCCCATCAATGCCTCCAATGCACTGACCCTAGCCCACCAGCTGCGAGTTTACACGGCTGAGGCGGCCAGCTTCTCAGACATGATGGACGTAGTCTATGTGGCTCAGATGATCCAGAAATTCTTGGGTTATGTCGACCAGATCAAAGAGGTGAGATTCAACCAGGCCTCCGGGGGCCTCTGGAAACCCCCTGCTCCCCATTTGCTCAAGCCTCCTCCACACCAGCCCCTGAGTCCCAAACCCCACTGTACCTCAGTGACTCCCTGCCCCGCCCCCAGCTGGTGGAGGTGATGGTGGACATGGCCAGCAACCTGATGCTGGTAGATGAGCACCTGCTGTGGTTGGCTCAGCGCGAGGACAAGGCCTGCAGTGGCATCGTGGGTGCACTGGAGCGCATTGGAGGAGCTGCCTTGAGCCCCCACGCCCAGCACATCTCTGTGGTAATGTGGGTCAGCTGGGAGCTGGCCTCTGTCACCTTCCTCTGTCAGGGGGCTGGCCCTGGGAGGGAACTTAGAGCCATCCAGAAAGGAAGCACTTCTCTCTCAGGCAGCAAGTCCTCCAGCTGTGAAGGCAGCTGTGCACCTGCCATGAACACCTAACTTGACCAGATTCCTCCTCATGTGGCATCATATCCTGAGTAGTCAGGAGCAGTGCGGAGGGAGGCCAGTGACACTGGAGAAGTTATAAACGACGTTATGGTGGGGAACCAAGTTGTAGGGGAACAGCACTATGATGGAGTGTGGAGTAATAGACTTCTGTTCTCTGAGAATAGGGTGACATTTCCCAGGGTGGGTGGTGAGCCAATGAACGACCATAGCAGGGCACCTCTCCGTGCAAGATATTGTGCTGGTCCCTTGAGGGGATACAGGAGGTTAGACATGGACCATGCTCTGCAACATAGTTCGGAAAGCAGAACTAGTCAGTGTTAAGAGGGGAGCAGGAGACGGGGGGGGGGGCATGAATGGGTGGGAGGAAGGGCCTTAGAAAGAAGAAGGCACCATGGCCAGGGGCTGGGGTGGCTCCATGGCAGACATAAGATGGACCAGGCCTGGAGAGGACAGAAGTTAAGGGCAGTGGGATACGGACTGAGCAGATCTGCAGAGAGGGACTGTGCCGTATCAGGCAAGAGAAGGACAAACCGCGGCCGCCATATCTCAAGGGGTCAGGTGACAAGTTCCCTTGTCCCTAGAACTCAAGGAATGTGGCACTGGAGGCCTACCTCATCAAGCCCCACAGCTACGTGGGCCTGACTTGCACGGCCTTCCAGAGGAGGGAGGCAGGCGGGCCCGGGGCCCGGCCCACAGGCCTTGGCCAGAACCCCTCTCCGGAGCTGGAGCCCCTGGGTGACCAGCAGCTCCGCTTCCGCTGCACCACCGGGAGACCCAACATCTCTCTGTCGTCCTTCCACATCAAGGTGGGCACTGGGGCAGGAAGGAGGCTAAGAGGGGAGGTTGTGAGCTGCAGGTGCTTGGGGGGGGGGCGGGGGGGCTGGATGAGGTGAGAGGAGGCAGGACCCAGAAAGGAGGGGGGTAGGGGAGGAGGGGCTGGAGGACATCAGAGTCCCAGGCGGTCCAGGTGTCTCTGAGGAACTCCTGTGCCCCTCCCCCCCAGAACAGCGTGGCACTGGCCTCCATCCAGCTGCCGCCCAGTCTGTTCTCATCCCTTCCGGCTGCTCTGGCTCCCCAAGTGCCCCCAGACTGCACCCTGCAATTGCTGGTCTTCCGAAATGGCCGCCTCTTCCGGAGCCATGGCAACACCTCCCGCCCCGGAGCTGTGGGACAGGGCAAGAGGCGGGGGGTGGCCACCCCCGTCATCTTTGCAGGAACAAGTAAGGGGTTGAGTTCCCAGTATCGCATGGGGTCCCTCCTAAGTGTCTGTCCTGTGCCCTTCCCTCACCCACAGTGCCCCTAACACCCTGGTGAAGGTGACAGAGGATGGTGGCCTCTCACCATTTCCAAGGAGGATGGGGGGGGGGGACACAGAAAAGGTTGGCGGAGAAAAGGTTCAGGAAGACACTGGATTTTATATTTCAGATCTGTCAAATTTGGAAAGGGCTATGAGTCCAAATCCTTGAGCTGCTCGGACCCCCCTCCGTGGCACCTCCCTAACCTGGTGCCAACTCTCCCTCTCAGAGGGGCCCTCCTGAATCCTCTCTCCACCTGGGCTTTTGCTCCCTCAACATTACTGTCTACCTTCCTGTCCCTGACCCCAGCCCTACAGTCCCCTTTTAGGGAATGTCACCATTGCTCTTTTGGCACTTGGAATGGGCCACCAGCTGTTGCTTTTTTGATTCATCCTGGTGTCTCCCCAGTTGGACTGAGGAGCCAGAGGCCAAGCCCACATTTAATATAAAACTATACGCACCAAGCCCAGCACACACCAAGGGTGTCCCATGCCTGCTCGGCTACTGCTTAGTTCCACCCGACCAGCCTCCCATAGCCTCCGCGTGCCCATGTGGACTTCTCTCACCCCCGTAGGTGGCTGTGGCGTGGGAAACCTGACGGAGCCAGTGGCCATTTCTCTGCGGCACTGGGCTGAGGGGGCTGAGCCTGTGGCAGCCTGGTGGAGCCAGGAGGGGCCAGGCGGGGCGGGGGGCTGGAGCGCTGAGGGCTGCCAGCTGCGCTCCAGCCAGCCCAACGTCAGCTCCCTGCACTGCCAGCACCTGGGCAATGTGGCCGTGCTCATGGTGAGTGTAGTGAGAGGCCAAGGAACAAGAGGGGTGCTCCAGGTGGGGTGGGGTTCTCGATCACCCAGGGCCACAGAGAAGTAAAGGACAACAGCCTTGTCAGGCCTCAGAACACTCAGGACTCACTCAAGGAAATGTCCCTCTGGTTTCCCTGCTAGTTTTCGTCTTTCAGGAGCTAGGGAGGTCTTGCTTCCACTCCCAGAATGAGAGAGGGACCTGTAACTACCCAGCCTGGTCTTCTGAGACCCAGCCTTCACTCCCTGAGATCCAGATTATTAATGTGGAAAAACTATCCGAGAACATTTCTCCTTTCTGCTCACCCTCCGCCCTCACCACATCTCACACCCCGCTCTCCCAGATCCTGAGCAGGCATGCAGCTATATTTGAGACAGAGACTTTCCCCACTTTCCTCGTCCCCAGTTTTCGGGCAGGGGGGCTGAAAATTCTCCAGAAAGGCAGGCAATCGATTGTTAATACTACATTGGCCAACTTTCTAAGAGTAGATGTCATGGCGCTTACATCTTACCTACCCCGATGGACTGCGCTGAGGACAAAGCTGACCAGGCTTGGGAAAAGGAAACAGGCCTGGGCGACTGGCCAGGACTCCACGGGGTGGCCTCTACTCCCGGCTTCCTAGTACACACTTCCTCTTTCCCACTCTTTCCAGGAGCTGAGTGCCTTTCCCAGGGAGGTGGGGGGCCCCTGGGCAGGGCTGCATCCGGTTGTGTACCCCTGCACAGCCCTGCTGCTGCTCTGCCTCTTCTCCACCATCATCACCTACATCCTCAACCACAGGTGGGAGCTCCTGCAGGAAGGCAGGCTGGGGTGGGAGGCTGGGTCTCAAGTTCTTTCCCAGGTGGGCCCACGTGACTTCCCCAGGCTCTTGCCTAGCATTTTATTAGAAGGTTCTGGGCTTGGAAAACACCTTTTGGGGGTTAAGACCTTCCTGCCCTGGCGCCTCTATCACATTCACACACATGTATGCGCACAGGTATCTGCCACTCCCTCTCTGGCCGTCCTGATGGCCTTGAGATCCCATGGGCCTGACCTTGGGTTGGGTGGCCCATTAATTACTGTTTCTGGGACAGCTCCATCCACGTGTCCCGGAAGGGCTGGCACATGCTGCTGAACCTGTGCTTCCACATGGCCATGACCTCCGCCGTCTTTGCAGGGGGCATCACACTCACCAACTACCAGATGGTCTGCCAGGCGGTAAGAGGAGAGGGGCAGGGCTGGGGGCCGGGCAGTGGGGAGGTGCAGGGAAAGAGAAGGAGAGCTCAGCTAGCATTGTTCTCTCTGTGTCCGGTCTTCCTTTCGGGATGAGGGGGAGCATAGAGTAGAAGTTGGTAAGAAGCAGTGACACTTGGAGGTGGGACTTCAAATTGAGGAGTGGGGACCTGCAAGGGAGGAAAGGTTGGGACAATCCAGAGAGCAATAACAAGGTCACGGAGAGTCGCCAGAGAGGGGAAAATACCTGGGACAGAAGCGGAGAGGGTTATAGCAGGGACAGAACCTAGGGAAGGATCTGGGTGGAGTGGGAGCTGGAAACATGGGAGGAGTGGGGGCACACTGTGGTAGCAGTCCCAGCCTCAGCGCCTTGATCCCGCAGGTGGGCATCACTCTGCACTACTCTTCACTGTCCACACTGCTCTGGATGGGTGTGAAGGCCCGCGTCCTCCACAAGGAGCTCACCTGGAGGGCACCCCCTCCGCAGGAAGGGGACTCTGCCCCACCTGCTCCCCGTCCCATGCTCCGGTACATGCTTCCAGATGTCAGCTTTGCAGTAGGGGAGGGTTTGGGGGAGGGAAGGGCAGAGGACACCAAAATCAATTCTCCCAGAGTGGATGCAGGGTGGGTTCGAGATCCTGGGAGACCACTCTCCAAAGATAGAAGAGGCAATGTCCTAGGTGGCACCACGTTGCCGAAGGTCATGTAGTGGGTGCATCCTTAGGGCTTTTAAGGCATGACAAGGCCAGGAAAGAAGTGGCTTCAACAACCCCAGAGAAGGGCACTGAGCAGAGATCCTGGGAACCTGAGTGGCACCCCCGACTCCTGCACTTAGGGTGAGATAGAGCAATTCTGCCCTCTGTTCCTTAAAACAGTCTCGGCCAAGTCTCCTATGGATCTATCAAGCCTGCCCTGTAGGGCCTTGCATCCTTGACAGAAAGTTCTGACAGAATTTAGAGATGGGACAGAGACTCTGAGTCAAGGGTTCCAAGCACCTGGTTCCTCTTCCTTGTTCCCCATCTCTCTGATCCCAAAACCCATTCCTCTCCAGGTTCTATCTGATTGCCGGAGGGATCCCACTCATTATCTGTGGCATCACAGCTGCTGTCAACATCCACAACTATCGGGACCACAGCCCCTAGTGAGCACGCTGCCTGCCTGCCCAAACCTACCCACCAAGCACCAGATGCCTTCCACTTCTCTGGCAGGGGCGCCTGCGGGGCTCACTGGGCCAGTGATCCCACCCACCCCATGCATGTTGACTAAGCCAGTCTCTGCCTGTCAGCTCACTGTATCCCTGTGTCTGCAACCACCCAGCCTATGGGTCCCACCTCAGACTTGCTCCCTCTCCTCATCCACTGCCTGTGTCTCTCCTCAGCTGCTGGCTGGTGTGGCGTCCAAGCCTAGGAGCCTTCTACATCCCGGTGGCTTTGATTCTGCTGATCACCTGGATCTATTTCCTGTGTGCAGGGCTGCGTTTGAGGGGTCCGCTGGCGCAGAGCTCAAAGGGAGGGCCGAGCAGGGTCTCCCTGGATCCAGGGGAGGAGCTGAGGGGTTCCACCAGACTCAGGAGCAGCGGCCCCCTCCTGAGTGACTCAGGTTCCCTTCTGGCTACTGGGAGCGCGGGCATGGTGACCGCTGGACCCCCAGAGGATGGTGATGGCCTCTATTCTCCGGGAGTCCAGCTGGGGGCGCTAGTGACCACGCATTTCCTGTATCTGGCCATGTGGGCCTGTGGGGCTCTGGCGGTGTCCCAGCACTGGCTGCCCCGGGTGGTGTGCAGCTGTCTGTACGGTGTGGCAGCCTCGGCCCTGGGCCTTTTCGTCTTCACCCACCACTGCGCCAGGCGCAGGGACGTTAGGGCCTCCTGGCGCGCCTGCTGCCCCCCTGCCTCGGCCTCGCGAGCCTCACCCCCAGCCGTGCCAGCCGCCCCAGAGGACGGTTCCCCAGTTTTCGGAGAGGCGACCCCCTCCCTTAAGTCATCCCCGAGTGGCAGCAGTGGCCATGTGCCGCTCCCGGGCCCCTGCAAGCTCACCAACCTGCAGCTGGCCCAGAGTCAGGTGTGCGAGGCGGGTGTGGCGACCCGTGGGGAAGGGGAGCCAGAGACCGTGGGCTCCCGCGGGAGCCTCGCCCCCCGCCACCCCAACAACCTGCCCCACGGGCGACGAGTGCACAAGAGTCGGGCCAAGGGGCACCGCACCGGAGAGTCGGGCAGCAAGAACCGGCTCAAAGCGCTGCGCGGGGGCGTGGCGGCCGGGGCACCCGAGATCCTGTCCAGCGAGAGTGGCAGCCTGCACAACAGCCCGTCCGACAGCTACCCCGGCAGCAGCCGCAACAGCCCCGGCGCCTGCCTGCAGCTGGAGGGCGAGCCCACGCTCACGCCGTCGGAGGGCAGCGACACGAGCGCCGCACCGCTCCCGGAGGCGGGCCGGCAGGGCCAGCGCCGCAGCGCCAGTCGCGACAACCTCAAGGGCGCGCTGGAGAAGGAGAGCAAGCGCCGCTCGTACCCGCTCAACACCGCCAGTCTGAACGGCGCCCCCAAGGGTGGCAAGTACGACGACATCACCATGACCGGCGCCGAGGCGGCGGCTGGCGGCTGCATGAAGACTGGCCTCTGGAAGAGCGAGACCACCGTCTAGGGTGGGGCGGGTGACACTTTAGGACTGGCTGGCCATAGGGGCTTGTTACCCCGGCTTCCCGGGGGCCCTCAAAGACGTCTATCTTTACGTCAACAGGTTTCAGGGGAAGTGCCGAGGGCTGCAGCTGGGCTCCCCAGCTCTAATTGTGGAGGCTGGGGAAAAGGATAGGCGAAGGGCTGAAACTGCGAGGAAGGCCGGCCGGCGTCCCTCTGGCGTGGCGACAGACAATCCCAACGGCACAGGCAGGGTATATTTCCGTCCCAGCCCAGGCTAGTTTTCGGTTTTCAGTGCCGCCTGGGTAGGGGGACGGTCCTGTCAGCCTGGAGTAAACAGTGGACTGGCACAGCCCAGCCCAGGTAGGCTGCTCCTGAGGTGCCCCCACACACCTCTTGTCCCCCTGCCTCACTGGTCGTCAGCCTCTTCAGGAAAACAGGTGGGCGCTTGAGAACAATGTTCTCTCACTCCGTCCTCTGAGCTCAGCCATCTGTGCCTACATTCTAGGGCCTCTTTGCCATCCGGTTCTTGGCTAACTACAGAGCTAGCCTAACTGGAAGGGACAAGGTGCTGTTTTTCAGATTAACTATACAATATGCAAGGGGGTGGGGGGAGGCAGCGTGAAAGGCAGCACAAGAGACCCAGTAGTGGGCGAGTGCAGTTAGGGAGGGACACCATTCCTACACACACCACACAGCACGGCTCCAAAGGAGCACCTGAGACAAAGCCAAGGCCCCATACCTAAGAACCTGGCTCTGCCTGAAAGTAATCGGAGGGAAATAGTGCTCAGATTGGGGGCGGAAGTCAGTCATGCCTTAAACCTGGTCCTATAAACAGTCCCCTGAAGAGGCTCTACCACAGGACTGCAAGTGGTGTTGAAGAAGCACTTACCTTCAATTACAAGACCATGTCCCCTGTCTCAGCCTCCCAACACCAAGGGACTAAGGAAGAGTACTTCCCTGCCTCTATGAAGTCACATGAATCATGTCAATCATTTATCTCTAGCTCCCAATTAGGGGAAAACTTCCAAAACACCAAACCAGCTTCCTGATGCACAACGCCCAGGCCGAATTCTTACAGGTAGTGGGCAGGGTCCCGACAGCTCCCTCAGGGCCCATGCCTCCACTTTTAAACACCAGCACTCCCATTTTCCCCCAACCTAAAAAGCAACCACCAGCCTTTTACTACAGGACCCAGTGAAAGTGGAGGGAACCTGGGGCCTGGTCCAGGTCCCCTCCCAGTGTCCCCATCACCCCCGCCTGATCACCAAGGTGAAAGAAGATACAGGGGAGGAAAGGAAACCCACACGCCTTGCGACGGATCCTGTTATTTATGCTTGCTGCACAGACATATTAGACAGGAAAGAAAGCTTTGTATTATTCTTCCACATATGCTGGCTGCTGTTTACATACCCTGCCAATGCCTTAGCACTGGAGAGCTTTTTGCAATACGCTGGGGAAAGGGGAGGGAAGGGACGAAAAGTGCCAAAGAAAACATGTTTTTAAAAGCTCGGGTTTTATACAATAGAATGTTTTCTAGCAGATGCCTCTTGTTTTAATATATTAAAATTTTGCAAAGCCCTTTGAGCTATAACTTAATCCACCTACAATCCTTTTGTTATGAGGTAGAGGATGATACAATACACATTAACCCACCAACCTATGAAAGGACACAAGGCCAGGAGTTGCTCAGTTCCTGTCCTCTGGGGGCTGATACCGTTGGAAATACCAGCGCACCACGCCAGGAAGGAGGCCCCATCAGCCCTGCAGCAGCAGTGGATTCAGTTCAAACCAGGAGCAGAGAGAGTGACCCTCTCCCAACAGTTTAAGAGGAAAGCCATCCCACAGAACGTGAACACGTGTAAGCTGCTCTCTGGCACTCAGGGTTAAGGCTCTCTCCAGCCCAGGAGTCCCTACATTTCCTCTGATTTCTACCCCAGGACCTGGGCTCCAATTAACTGCAGAGCCCCTCCTGGTTCCTTTAAACAGGAAAGACAACACCAAGAACTTGCATACACTAACGTCTCTACATATGACAGGCCTATTATCAAGCTGCTGTCAGAGTGGAGTGACGTGCCCCCCTACCCTCAATGCACAATGTACATCAAGGAGGGTTAGGCCTCCTGGTAGCAGCTTGTCCAGCAGCCTGGGCTCTCTGAAAGTCCCTCACTTCCTGAGGGGTTCGCAAATACTGCTCTATTTCACTATCAGAAATGTTTTCATCTCCAGTGACTGTGGAGGCAGGGGGCGTGGGGCAGGCCCGCTTTGGGGGCTTCAACATGCAGGGTGGGAGGAGAGGGGCAGGACCAGGTGGTCGCTTCCTCTCAGGCACATCTAAGGAACTATTACCCACTTCCTCTTTTCCCTGTCCTTGCTCCAGTCCCTGTCCCTGCAGCTCCTTCTCCGGGGCTTCCGCCTCCGCTGCTCCTTCCCGAAAGGCTTTGCGGATTAGTGTGTGGCGGTGCTGGAGCAGGTCGCCGAGGTGCTTCACCACAGACCGCTTGTCAAGTTTCAGAACCTGCAGCCAGGCCAGCTGCTCAGCCATCCGCAGCAGCACCGCCAGCAGCTCCTGCAGGCGGGAGGCAGCAGGGTAGGGCAGGTCCACATTTGCCAATTTACAAAATCGAGCCAGGGAACATGTCAGACGAGCTGAAGGTTGCAGCGACTGCCATGCCAGGAAAGTAGCAGCAGTGATGACAGGTAAGGGATGCCGCCCAGTCACCAGCCACGCCTCATCTGCCAGCTCCACCAACTGTAGTGTTCGTGACAGCATCCTCTCTTTGTCTTCCACGAATTTGGCTGGCACAGACGGGGAGGCCTGGAACAGTTTGAAGCTGAAATAACCAAAATGAGGGGCTTGTCTCAATGCCTGTGGGGAGAGAGAGGCTACTCTTCCCAAGTGAGGAAGAGTAGTCTGCTCAAGAGGGGCAACTTGTTCCGGCCTCTTGGGAACACTCAAGTGTGCTTCACAGGGCGGTAAGTTTCACAGAGTCATGAGGGACAACTGGGTGAGTCTTCTGCTTGTCAGGTGAAGGGCAGGAGAACACAAAAGGAAGCTAACTGAGAAACCCCTAGCAGCCATTACTCTGAGTGCTTGACAAATGTTCTTTTGGCTTCTCAACACCTTATTATGTGCACTGATAGTTGAAAAACTTGCTCATAGTCATGTAGAAAGAAAGTAACCAAGCTTCAAACTCAAGACTATTTGACACTGATGGCTTTGTTTTCTACTATATTTATCAGAAAGAAAAGAACGCAGCTATTACTTATAAAAAAAAAAGAACAAGAATTAGCTTCTAACTAAGTCTCTGCCAATCTACCTCCTTTCACAGTTGGTCCTGCTGAGGCAGGGCTGTTGCACAAGGGAGTGGTGCAACTCAGGAGTCCTGTGCCAAGGCCAATACCTATTTTCCTGCATCATTAGGTTGCTGTGAGGGCAAAGAGACTTGAAAATCATAGCATTCTAGAAATGTAAAATGGGATCAACCTCATTAGTACTAGGCGCAGGAAAGAGAGAAGAGACTTTTCTCCCACATTCTTTTAGATGGGCTTTCATCAAAAAGAGACAGCCAAAGGTAAAAGGCAGGTAAGGCCCCATGCCATCCCCGCATCTCCCACTAGCCAGGTACCTGCTACAGTAGGTCTTCACCAGGTCTGTCAAGCACAGAGATGGCACATCCAGCCCCAGAAGCTTCACCACCTGCATGTAGGTGCCAGAAAACACATCCAAATCTGCATACAACAGGGTACAGATGGTTCCCATAGTCAGGGGCCAGTTATGCTGGCGGCAGGTGATTAAGACACAGCACCCAACCAACACTTCCTTCTTTTGCAGCCTGGCAGCATGGATGCCAGAGTGCCGGTACGCCTGTTGGTAGTAGGCAACTGCCGTATCCTCAAATGTTGATGGCAACTGCAGAACTCGACACAGGTCTCTCACTCGACGGAGGCCTAGGAAAACCCAAAACAAGAGTTAGAGGGGTCAGAGGATCTACTATGCAACTTCTGCTCAACTTGCCTCTCTTACGAGATGCACAAATAATATAGTCCCTTTCTACAATGATAGGAGTGGTATCTGAAGTCATTCTAAAGGCACAAAGAAATTTGTGGAAAGAAGTCACATTTCAGTCCATCACCATTTTCTGGAGGCCGGTTTGATTCAGGGCCAACCCAAAGTTTGATCTGGATCTCTGAATCTACCTCAAACATATTCCTGAGCAAACCCCAAATTTATACTGATCTGCTACCTCTCCTAGAACTATTCCCATCTTCTATGTCTAATCACCATTCTCTTCTAATCTGCCTTACATGGTAATGTTGCAATCAGGAAGCAAGCATATCGCCTGGACCATCAGAGAATTTTCTTTAAAGCTACTGTGTCATAAAAGATTGATTCTCACCTCGTTGCTGACTGCGACTAACTTGTTCATTTTCGCCTGTGCTTCGGGAATATGTTACCTCTGTAGGGAAAAAAAGAACAACAAATAGCTTGTTTAGCCTTTATTCACCAGACCCTTGCCCCCCCCACCACCACCACCATACAAAGTCAGGGAGAACTCAAATCATTAAGTCATCTGCTCCCTCTCTCATGGAAGGTGCCCATCTATACACATTACAGGTCCATCTAGTTTTCTATATCCACAAGCACTGTGTATTAAATACACAGAGACTTAGAACCATTAGGACTGGACTAAAGCAGTTCTAAGTGTTCCAAATTTTCAGAAATTTCAGTACAAATTTGTACCCTCCATACAGCCAATCCAGGCAATTTTCCTGGCTGCACTGGTCAGGGACTTGGAAAGCAAAGGGAAAAAAGGTGTGTTGCCAATTAATACTAAAAACTACTTCGGGGTAATAGTATGTGCTGTACTCCTAAAGAGTTCACCCACAATCCTTCCTCCACGACCAGACTGGGTAAATTAAGTGGAACTTTGTTTCTCTTTGTTTCATTTATTGAGTGTTTATTAAACCTACTATGAATGTCAGATATTATACTAGATGCCAGAAAAACATAGGTGAATGGCCGTTCTTAACCTTCCGCAGCTCACTCGTTCACTTTAGACCGTTTTCTCCCGTATTTAAGTGTGTACGTGACAAGAAATAGGAGGGAGATAAGAGAAATCGGGACTTCAGTCCCTCCACTGTCCCAGGCTGTAACCACAGCCCTGGAAAGCACGAAACAGGTACCTCGGAGGTTGCCCTCATCGCTGAAGGTGGTAGTAAGAACGCCCTCGGTGACCACGCAGCCGCAGTCAGAGCACACCAGCTGGCTCTGCGAATAGTGCGAGTCTTCCACGAGCTCCGTGGAGCCGCAGTCGGGACACCGACCTCCACCTGGCATCTCACAACCTGTCCAGCGCCGCGGAAGCTTTCGGTCACCCAACCCAACGTCTGCAACAGCAACCGTGCAGAAGCAGGAACTAAGAGGGGAACTTTCTAAGATCTACACTTCTCTCTTCCGGCCAGCGCGACGGCGGTATGGATAGTTCCCTCTGCTCTGCTATTACACGCCACTTCCGGTCCGTTCCTTGCGGACCCGGGTGAAAACCTACGCTAGGAGAAGAGGTTCCTGGTCTGGACTGTGTCTTCGCGTTTCCAACTATTTGTAGTTGGTTTGAGATGG
Source organism: Rhynchonycteris naso (assembly GCA_037038555.1). Classification (NCBI taxonomy): domain Eukaryota; kingdom Metazoa; phylum Chordata; class Mammalia; order Chiroptera; family Emballonuridae; genus Rhynchonycteris; species Rhynchonycteris naso. Next base: position 27,135,835 of record CM072998.1, read on the forward strand.
CTCAGACTAGGGGGTTGAATTTTGGTAAACGTTCTGCCTACATGGACATGCATAAGAGACAAGAAATTGTTGTCGTCCCACAACAACACTCGTTTCTAAAGAGCTAGGGTTGGATAGCAGGTTCTCCATTTCTCTTTGGTAACGAATGTTGATTTTGGCCCTAGAATAAAGTATGTACCTAAAAGGGCGAGCGAATAGTGTAGTGAGAGTAATTGTGTTCTACTTTCTAGAGCAGTTTCCTCAAGCAAATTGTTTCTTCCCTTTGCAGTCTGTTTTTCTCAACTGTAGAATGAGGTAGTAGAATTAAAATCCAGAGTGGCAAAGTCAAATGCTATCAGAGGCTAGGCAAGGAATTTCTCAGGTAGTAGGAGTGAAAGAATATGGAGTGATATAGCCTTTGGAAAACTGGAGGGTTCAAGGAGATTTGGATGTTGTTAAAAGCTTGAGCTTTAAGGTGCTCCACGGTTCTGGCTCCAGAGTACCTTGCCTGCCTGCTATAGTATATAGATCAGAAATTTTCTACTTTTTTCATCTCATGGCACACATAAACTAATTACTAAAATTTTTTGGCACATTAAAAGAATTTTATATTTTTTGCTGGTCTGACCCAAAAAATAGGTATAATTTTGATTCATTCACATCAGATGGCTATTGTATTGGCTGTTGTCATGTTTTTATTTGACAATCTAGGGGAAAAGAGGTCAGTGCCCCTTACTAAATTGTCAGGTATTGCGTATTTTAAAAAATTTTTTTGCAGCATACCTATTGAAAATTGCTGGTATCCATCAAATAGTCTTTTTTCTTTTCTTTTCTTTCTTTTTTTTTATTTTTAGAGTGAGAGGAAGGGAAAGAGAGAGAAACATCAATTTGTTCTATCCATCAATGCATTCATTGGTTGATTCCTGTATTTGTCCTGACCAGGAATCAAAGTGGCAACCTTGGCATATCAGGACAATGCTTCAACCAGCTGAGCTACCTGGCCAGGACATAAGGTCAAAGAATCTTGAGCAAAATTGATACTGTTACCAAAGCCAAGCTTACAAATTAAAATTTATGTATGTCATGTTTGATTATAAATTAAAAGTCACCAAAAAGAGAGTGTATTTTCTTAAACTAAATCTTAATTTCACTCTCAGAATAAATATTTTAATGTTTAGAAGTTTTAGAATGAGTAGTGTGTCTGAAAAATAAAATGTTGAGTTAAATGACAAGTACAGCCAAAAGCCTGTCCTAATTACTCCAAGAAAGCAGATGGGAATCATCATAGCAAGTTTGGATAATTTATGTTTCTCAGGCTGACAGGGAAGAACTTCAGAGAGGCCTCTGTCATTAGTAAATTTTAGAAGCTGTTGTGGGCTCAATTGAACCTTACATTGGGAGTTGGGGGTGCAGAACGAGCTCATCCCTTGCCACCGAGAACAGGAAATCATTGGACAGCTAGTTTCTATGCAGAATGATTTGAAGGGTAAGGGTGTCTTGTCAGCCCCTTAAGAAATAGCGATACTCCTTTGAGGAATGAGATGCAGGTTATAGCTGCCTTCTCTAGAAGATCAGTAAATTATTATGCATCCTAGAGCTGAAATTTTAAAAAAAGTGCTTATTAGTCTGAAGAGTCAAGGCTACACAATGACCATGTATCCAGTGAGGAATCAGAGCATTTGAGCCTCAAAAAGAAAGGGATCTCATTGGACAGAGCTATAGCTTCTTTTGAAAGAGCTATAACACTGGGGAACAATTATTTTTTCCATTTTCTGTTGCATGAGGTTTTAGAACTGTTTCTATATACTTATGCATTGCTGATTCCAAATCTGAAATCCGTTTTTTGGTGCATGCTCTAGCTTTTATGCAATTTTATTTTCTTTTTGTTACAGTTAATGGCATGCATTGGTTTTGAAACTGGAGTTAAAGGGCAACAACTCTTGGATTGAACATAACCATAAGGCAATTAATGTTTTACAAACATCACTTTTACATAATTGTAGTTGTTTTTGAATATAAAAAATTATTATCTGATAAAAGCACCCTCTTATTTTGTTTTAAGATTGAATCATGGCTTCTTCGAGTAGGCGTAAATGTAAGAATAGTCCTGACACCTTCTGTTATATATGTGGGTATTACACACTTCAACTTTGTCAAAGGCGCAATATTTCATAATTTGTGACACGTGCATATATTGTCTATTTTCAAGTTCCCTTTGGTGATCAAGACAAAAATTGGGCTCCTCATACTGTGTATCATAATTGTGAGGAAATGCTTCGTGACTGGACAAAAGGAAAATGCAAAGGAATGCTTTTTGGTATTCCCATGGTTTGGCGTGAACCTAAGGACCATAGCAGTGACTGTTCTTTCTGTCTAATTCATACAAAGGGCATTGGCAAGAAAAAATGGCATATGACTGCATATCCTAATATTCCTTCAGCAATGTGACCTATCCCATACTCTGAGATACTCCCAGTTCCAGTTTTCAATGGTTTGATTTCTTCTAAGGATGAAGAAAGTGAACATGGTGGTCAAGTGTATTTTGATAAGATGCATGAGGAAATGGTTGTAGAATCTGAAGGGTCTTCTTCTGATGCCAAGCAGTCATTAACACCTCAGCATTTTAGCCAACCTGAATTGAATGACTTAGTAAGAGATTTGGGCCTGTTAAAGAAAGCAGCTGAGTTAATAGCCTCCAGGCTTCAAGAAAAAAAATGTACTTCACAGGTCAGCTAAAGTATCCCCTTTCAGGAAATGTGAACAAATTTTTGTGGACTTTTTTCCTGAAGACAAACGCTTTGTTTACTGTCATATCAGTAGTCTTCTCAGCCAGCTAGGTGTTACCACTTACAGTCCAAGAGAATGGCGGCTATTTCTTGACAGCTCCAAACAGAGTCTGAAATGTGTTCTCCTACACAACGGTAATGTTTATGCAGTAGTTCCAATTGTTTATTCAACTCATCTGTGAGAAGATTATAATGACATAAAAATTGTCCTAGACTTTCTGAAGTATGAGGAACATAACTGGGTCATTTGTGTGGATCTTAAAATGGCAAATTCCCTGCTAGGACAACAGAAAGGTATCACAAAGTTTTCTTGCTTTCTGTGTTTGTGGGACAGCCGAGCTCGGGGAAAAACTGGACACAGAAGGAGTAGCCGAAACGTGAAGCTCTGGAAATAGGGATGCAAAATATTGTGAATGAACCTGTAGTTAATCGAGACAGATCATTTTCGCCCCACTTCACATCAAACTTGGCTTAATGAAGCAGTTTGTTCAGGCTTTTTGAATAAAGAAAGTGAATGCTTTCAACATATTATTTCTGCTTTTCCTGCCTTGTCTTTTGAGAAGATCAAAGCAGGTGTATTCAATGGACCTCAAATTCGAACCCTCATACGTGATGAAGAATTTGCCAGGAAGATGAATAAGGAGGAGAAAGCAGCATGGCAGTCTTTTGTGGCAGTTACAAAGAACTTCCTTGGCAACAAAAAAGCAGAAAACTATGAACTTCTGGTTCAAAGGATGCTGTTGGCTTTCCGCAACATTGGATGTAGCATGAGCGTTAAGATTCACTTCCTGAACAGTCACCTTGATAAGTTTCCCAAAAATCTTGGAGCTGTTAGTGATGAGCAGACTACTGCTGGAGCATCAAACGAGATTGTCCTCAACAAGTACACAAATGCAAGAGCTACAAAAGCAAATTTTTGCCTGAATAGAATTTAAATAAGTTTTGCGCAAATTTTATGATTAAGTGTTTTAATATGTTCTATTTCAAAATTGTAGACAAGTTCTGATGCAATCATATCTTTTAGTGTATTAATGTATTTACTGCATTATATAAATTATTATATTTTCACAAAGATGATGCCCAAGAAGACATTCTACTTCATTATGTTAAACTAAATGTTGAAAATTTTACAATAAGGTGAAAACCTAAAATCTTGAATTACTAAAAGCTGTAGCTTACAGAAAAAAACTAATGTCAGATTTGAGATCAGCACACTCAAATTAGGTAAGAACAAGTGTTTTTGTGGATGCAACAAAAATTTTGTTCCCCAGTGTAATCAGCAGTCAGATACAGAGGTCTCCCTTTATGTCTAATGAGGCTGTAGTTCTCTGGACTGCAATGTAGAACAAGGACATATATGACAAAAAGAAAAAGAAAAAGAAAGATTGCATGTTGTCCATAATCAAAGGCTTGTACATTCCAAGTCCCCTCTCTTCTAGACTTCCTCATTAGTGTGTTATATGTGCTGAAGGTTTATTTCTGGTTGTCTAGCAGACAAACATTGAGAGACACTTGCACGAGCATGTGCACATGCACCTCAGAATTTCTGATTTAGTTTCTTAGTACAGTCAACATTCTTACAGAGGGGGGAAACATGTCCCTAAAAACAACGTAATTGACACTGAGAGTATCTTTTTTACATTATCATACAAGAACAGCGTAAGACTCCTCTCATCCCTAATCCCTAATTTTGTGGAGATCTTGAACAGAACTGCATTTTTTTTTTTTTTTTTACAGGGACAGAGAGAGAGTCAGAGAGAGGGATAGATGGGGACAGACAGACAGGAACGGAGAAAGATGAGAAGCATCAATCATTAGTTTTTCATTGCCGTTGTGACACCTTAGTTGTTCATTGATTGCTTTCTCACATGTGCCTTGACCGCGGGCCTTCAGCAGACCGAGTCACCCCTTGCTGGAGCCAGAGACCTTGGGTCCAAGCTGGCGAGCTTTTGCTCAAGCCAGATGTGCCCATGCTCAAGCTAGCGACCTCGGGGTCTCGAACCTGGGTCTTCTGCATCCCAGTCCGATGCTCTATCCACTGCACCACCACCTGGTCAGGCAGAACTGCATTTTTTTAGAGTGGGATTTGTGTGTGTGTATATTTTTCCAAAGTTAGAAGTGGAGAGGCAGGCAGACTCCCGAATGAGCTGGACCGAGATCCACCCAACATGCCCACCAGGGGGCAATGCTCAGCCCCTCTGGGATGTTGCTCCACTGCAACCAGAGCCATTCTTGCACCTGAGGCGGAGGCCATGGAGCCATCCTCAGCACCTGGGCCTATGGAGCCTTGGCTGCAGGAGGGGAAGAGAGAGACAGAGAGAAAGGAGAGGGGGAAGGGTGGAGTAAATGGGCGCTTCTCCTGTGTGCCCTGACCAGGAATCAAACTTGAGGCTTCCACATTCCGGACCGAAGCTCTACCGCTGAACCAACTGACCAGGGCCTTAGAGTGGGATTTTATTACAGTCATCTACCCATGACAGAAGTTTTTAAATTCTGCTTTCCCTCACACGGCTCATTGTAAAGTGAAAGAGCAGTTTTATGATACTCCAATCAGCAATTGTAAGGGATGGAGGGGTAATTCTCTTTTTCCAGTCACAAGTGTATGATATCATGACATAGGCTTGCATTCAGACACTAAAAGGCTGGGAGGTGGGCAGGACTCAGGCAGAAGATGGCACACTCTACTAAGACATATAAGTCTGGGATTCTTCACTTTCCCAAGAAGAAATCCATTTATTTAGAAAATTTATTTCCCTTCCTCTGGGGAATCAGGACAGATACATCGCCTCTGTGCCTTTACCACTGCTACAAACACTTCTGAGAGTTACCATCATTCAATGAGAGTGATTATCTATTTAACAGATGCTCTTCAAACCTTTCACCCCCATCTGTGAAACTGGAACCATGTTTCTTATGTGTGTCTCACCAGTGCTCACATGGTACCTGACGCACAGGCTTTTGGAATGCTGAGTGCCCAGAATGAGCTGGATTAGAGCAGAAAGCTATCGTGGAGGGGAAGCTGTTGGAAAGGCCACCGTAGCCATGGTTCAGGTGGGAAATACTTAAGACCAGAGTTCCTTCTAGAGAGGAGACCAAAGAGGAAGGCACTGATGGTGTGGGGCCTGAAAGAAGCTTCCCGTGACTTGGTTAGATGTGTGTATTCCAGTTAGTTGTTTGACTGTCTGTCTTTCCTTTTGCTTGCAAGTCTGAGGGAGTGACCTGGCTTTTTCATCCCTGTGTCCTGGGAATACCCCTAAGTGAGGGCTGGTACTCAGTCAAGAGCTTCGCAAATCCTACGAATACCTGTCCTAGCAGGTCTGTCAGAAGCAACACCTAGACTTTCTCAAAGGCAGGATCATTCTCATGTAGAGCAAGTAACCAGGGGGGTTGGGCTGCTCTCAGGTCCTGAATCAGGCCTTACCCCTAGGCTTCTCCCAGCTCAAGTGACTGAACTATCACTTTAAACCAGTTTCACTCTGAGCCCTGAGGACACCCTTTTCTCTGTGGCCTTAAGCCTGGCAGTTGGCTCAGGCCTTGAAGCCTTTCTGACAGGATTTCCTTCCTACCACCCTCAGCTCTGTAGTGGACACTCATTATACTCCAACACACACAGGGGACAGCCACAGTACAGAGCATGGCAAGGACTTCCTAAATCTTAGTGCCAAATAACATCCCTCACTCATATTCACTTTGCCCTTTTGCAGTGTTTATTCTGTGACCCCAACACCTTTGCTCTCTCCTAGATGAGTATTAATGTGTTCAATTTCTAGAAATCCTAAGAACAAAGGCATCTGATAAGCCTAAGGAGGTGGTCACAGGCCCTCATTTGCTGCATAGAGCATAAATACTAGTCGCCTTACCTGGAACTTCCCTTCTCAGGGAGACTGTGGCCTATTTGGCCTCATCTTCAGGGAGGATTGAGTTAAATGGTCTTTATTTTCCCTGCCTGCTCCAACCCTCAAGGATTCCAAGTGAATAAAAACATTATCTCCTTGGCCCATGAAGTGATCCTAGACTAGGCGGTCAGCAAACTTTTCTGTAAAGGGCCAAATAGCAAATGTTTAGTTTTGGTGGATGGTAAAGTCTCTGTTGCAACTATGCTACTCTGCTGGTATAACATGGAAAGTCATAGACAAGGATGAAAACCAATGAGTATGGCTATATTCCAACAAAACTTTGTGGACACTGCCTGGCCTGTGGCGGCGCAGTGGATAGAACACGGACCTGGAACGCTGATGTGGCCTGTTCGAAACCCTGGGCTTATCTGGTCAAAGCACATACAACAAGCAACCAATGAACGGCTAGACTGAAGCAACTAATTCTCATCCACCCTCCTTTGTAGAATCAATCAATAAAGCCTTAAAAAATAAAAAAATTTGTGGACACCGAAGTTTGAATTCCATGTAATTTTCATGTGTCATAAAATAGTGTCATTTTGATTTTTTAATCATTAAAAAAATGTAAAAATATCCAGTATTCAGTGTTGTGTTGTTGACTGTGGCTATCATTCTATACATTAGAGATCTAGACTTTTTAATCCCCCATTTGAAAGAAAGGTAGAAATCAGTCCTCGCTTGATGGCTGTACAAAAACAGGAAACAGGCTGTTTAGCCTGGAGGTCTGCCCCGAGTTCGACCTCCAGCTCAGACAGGTGAGTTCACATTCTTTAAAAAAAAAAACACAGAAAAACATTTACTTTTATTTTTATTAATTGACCTGAGAGGGAGGAGAGGAGAGAGAGAAACATTGATTTGCTGTTTCACTTATTTCTGCACTCATTGGTTGATTCTTGTATGTGGGCTGACTGGGGATGGAACTCATAATCTTGGCCTATCTGCACCTCCAAACCTGAGCTGTGAGCTGCACAGCCAGGGTTCAAATTTTTTTTTAACTACTCACTATGTGATCCTAGGCAAACTAAAGTTCTGATGGCTCTCTAAGACTAATCTGCATAATGGAGATCTTATCTACCTTGATGAGAATTAGAAATAGAGGTGTCAGTGATTAGTGAACAGTAAGAACTCAATAAACGGACCTTCCTTTTGCAGTCAAGTTTCAGCCTGAAGTGAGCATCTGATATGCAGAGACAAAAAGCAGCTTTCTTTCTACTCGTCAGCCTATCACTTTCACCAAGGTGACCATTTCCAGGGCTCAGAATACAGGTTTCTGTATAAAACAGTTGAACATTCGAAGGCTAAGTGAGGACGCTCTCTCTCAGGAGATTTGGTGGCTTTGGAATATGCTGGCCCCACAGAGCTCAAGGAAGCCAGTCTTGAATGTGGAGTGACAGCCGGCTGCCTTCCCAGCAGGGGGGAGACAGCAGATCCCAAAAGATGTTAACTGATGAGAAGCCTCAGGCATGAGGTCCATTTGCTTAGAGACTGGGTTTCAGGCCTAAGGAGGACAGTGCTGCTGACAGTTTGACCAAGGTCCAAGATGGTAACTACACCCTGTCATTCACAGTTTTGCATGGAGAGGGTGTTCCCCCAGCAAGTCCTCAGTCTTGTCCTCAGGTGGCAGTGAAGATAACCTGAGCAGAAAGCGACCTAGCTCGTTTTTGCAGTTGCCACAGTTTGGTGGCGGTGCAGATTCTCCCAATACGTATATCACTGTCAGTCCTGAATGCAAATTATCTAAAAGCATGCAGAAATGTTTCAACAGTCTGTACTGACTGTTCTCAACTTCATTTAGAAATGTATCTATTTGTATGACGGAAAAATGCCAAGAGGACAAGTGAAGGTAACAGTGGTTACCACTTGGTCCTGAGGAATTGGGGATTTTCTCTTTCTTCCTCCCAAGAGGGCACATGTGTAACATTACTCAGAAGAATCTACTGACCAAGTGGGTGGACTGGGAACGATGGAAACTTAGTGAATGGAAGAAACTCAACAAATGGGCCCTCCTTGCCATCAAGGTTCAGCCTGAAAGGAGCACTTAACATTCAAAGACAGAAAGAGCTTTCTCTCCACTCTCTGAGAGCCGATGGTCCCTATAGCAGGCCAAGGTGAGGGGTGTGTCATAGAGAAGGGATCAAAGATGTCCCATTCTCTGGAGGAGAAAGGGCATTGGGATCCCTGGGCACCAGGTAAGGTGGCAGGAGTAGGAATCCAGGTGAAAGATTCTCGTAGGGTGAAAAACAGCAGTCACCCTTCAAGGGAAGTTGCCCAGGAAGACAGAAGAAATTTTTATCGCACACATACTAAACCAAAGACACAAATCATTGAAAGGTAGTACCATTTTATTTAGTGTTGTAGGAAATTTTAGGTTACCTCTTAAGAACAAAATCAGAGAAATTAAAAATCCCCAAAGTTACAAAGCAGGGATAACATATAATCCAAAAACACTGGGTGATCCTTTAAGAGTCCGAGGGAGGAAGAGGCCAAGTTAGTAGTCCACATACTAGATACCAAGAAACCGCAGAGTTGAGGTTGGTGTGGATACTAGATTACCTTCTCCACCTAAGGCAATTAATCTTTCAGCCTCAGGGGATTATTAATTAGTAGTTTTTAGAAAAGAAAAAAGAGTCAATTGGGAGAAAGGACCCAGTGAGAAAAGATCCTGCCTAATTTAACATTAAATTGCCACCGGTCTTCAGTACAGTATGTGGCTGAGTGTCATGGACCTTCCTCCCTCAATGCCCTTTGGAGCTCCCATGGTTAGCAAAGCTGGGACCACACACATGTACCTCACTGGTACCTGCATACACACACACACCTCTCCACTCAGGTCAACAGCTGTTCCTCAGGGCCAAGGGCAGACTCTCTTGCTCCTTCGTTCTGCTACCCTGATGAGGTTAACACACCAGAATAAAAGGGAAGGGCAGGACACCTGCCAAAGTCCAAGGAATGAGATAATATGAAACAACCAAGCAAATGATTGACATTTTTTTTCATGGAGCTGACCTCCAATTGAAATTCATTGCAAGGCGTTTGGTATTTAATCTGATGCTTCCTAAAGTACTGAGTGTTCTTTCTCAAGGCAGTTAGATAAGGCCAAGAAGAGAGCTGCCCCTGCTTCTCTAGAACACAGCCACCTCCCAGGGCCCATCAGTTAGTCTACCATTCACAGCAGCTAGAGGCAAGTCCCAATTCTTGCATTAGATGGGCACAGGCCTTCAGACATATGCCAGGTATAGAAGTCCAGCAGTCCAACTCTCCAAGCCCCGCTAATGGCTCAGAGTGGGCTAATGCTTTTCTTAGATAAATTCTCCCCAAAGTAGAGTCCTGGAGGACAGTTGTTAACTAATGACCCTTAGGCTATCTACTTTGAGAGGTACAAGGAAGCTAAAAATTGAATTTCTTGTTTCAGCAGTGGTAGAAACCAGACACCCTTGAAGTAAATTGTCCTTCATTCTCCAGGGTTCCCAAGTGGCATTTCAGAGCACAGGAATCCACCACTCCACCCAGACATCCCTCTCCAATACTGACGGAGGTACACACCCGAGGTCCTAGCAGCAGTCTCCAGAGCAACCACCCTACCTGGACAGTGCTGGTCTCCGCACCGGCTCCTCAAAGGAGAAACCATTCAGAGCACACCTGCCCCCCAGTGCACCTGGGTTATCACAGTCAAAACACATTTATATCAAGTAAAAAACATGTGGAACAAATATATACATGTACATTTTCAGAGTTCAAGTGAGTATACAGTTCTCTTTGTAGGTATGTAAATAAATTTCATAGCACTACAAAAATACAAGTCATCTGAGATGTTTACAGTGGTCCCCGGTACTGTAGGAGAGTATTAAATAAAATAGCTATAGATAATTAAAAGCTAATTAGATAAATCAAGTTACAGTATCATCCTTCAGATTAAAGTGCTCCAATATAACTAAGCTTGCAGCAAATGTGATTCCTGAAAAGGAATTCTGTTGCCAACAATCTTGCCTCTTAACCTCAATATAACGATAACATAGGAAGAGGTTCCCAATACCTGCTAGTATTGCCACCCCTACCCACCTCATTGGTCGGTGACACTCCTCCCTGAGGAGAAAGGTCAAGATCTGATGAGATTCTGTCACAACCAGGGGGAAATAATGAATAATACAAAAACATTCTAATCCCAATATTAAGGTTACTGACAGTGAAATAACCTGAAGCTGAACTGGTACAATTAATTAAGAAGAGGGCAAGTGTCTTAATTGTTAAAAATATATGTATTAATCTAGTTTTAAAAATATGGCAATCCCAAAATAAGTATTATTTTGCTCTTTATAATTTTATAACAAGGGGGAAAATTGCCAGGAAGAGCTGCCAAGGAAACCAGGGCGTGCAGGCACAGGGGGAAAAGGCCACAGGAATCCTACTAAAATCATTCCATACTTGGTGGAACCATTTTAGTAAGGGCTTGGGTCACCCAATCCCTTATCAAGGCACTGACTAAGTCATTCTAGTGAGCAAGAACCCAGCTGTCATATGAGAAGGGACTTGGACCGGCTCCCCCTAATTGGTGCAGAATCACTCTCATTCCCCTGTTCTACTTTTCGGGGGTCCTGTGGATCTACACAGAGCATATTTTAAGGCTGGAGAGTAATGGAAGTTGACATTTAGAAAGGGCAGGTTGTTCATAATCTAAAAGGCACACTCAGAGGCTTCCCCTAAACTCCTCTGCTCCAGTCAAAATAAGACCAAGTCTAAAAGCCCGGGAGGTTGATGTAATATCAAAACTTAGAATCTACAGCCAAAGAGCCACCCCTGAGCTACTCAAAAGCCAACAAAACATGTGTAACACAGCACCTTCTCATCTCACCCCAAGTGTTAATGACTAGGGGATACATATTTTATAATCTCAATATCAAAGAAAGGAAACCCCTGTTAAAATACATTAATACCCCTGGTGCTGTATGAATCTCTGAGCCAGGATCAGCTCTTATGACCATGTCTTTGGTCAGGGTATAAAATATTTACAACATAAGGCACAGTGGCATTTAAAAATAAAAACCTGGGAACATACAGTGAAATATCCGTTGTAATAATTAACCTGGCTTCAACTGGTAGGATAGACTCTTGCCAGATAACATGCAAGGGAGATGGTGCCTTAGAGCCTGTATGCTGCTTATCAGGCATACAGAGTCCTTGACTGCAGGAGGAGATGAAAATAAACTCACAAAAAAGTCTTGGTGTCATATGCTGGCCATTCACATCTTCCCTGCCTTTTTGCCAACCTGAGCCGGAACTCGGAGGATGTTGGGGGTTTCTTCCATGACTCTGACTAGCAGATTGTCAATGTAGTCCTCCAGCTCACGAACCTGGAACTCCTTCTTGCTTATTGTTTCCTTCTGTTTGATGACCAACTGGATCAGCTCATCATGGGTTAGCTGCGCATAAGCAAAGGCAGGGTCCGAGGGGGTATATTTCTTAAGAGAAGGAAAAAAAGATAAAATCAACAAAGAGGTCTAAATACCTAAAAGAAATATGAGCCCTGGCCGGTTGACTCAGTGGTAGAGCATCAGCCGGGCATGTGGATGTCCTGGATTCAATTTCCGGTCAGGGCACACACACACACAAAAGAAGTGACTATCTGCTTCTCTTCCCCCACCCCACCCCCTTTACTCACTCTCTCTCTCTCTCTCTCTCTCTCTCTCTCACAGCCATGGCTTGATTGATTCGAGCATATCAGCCCTGGCACTGAGGAGCAAGGCCCCAGAAGGGCAGAGCATCAGCCTTAGACTGGGGCTGCCAGATGGACCACGGTCAGGGTGCCTGCAGGAGTCTCTCTACTCCCCTCCTCTCAACTTGGAAAAGAAGATAGATAGATACATGAAATATGAAAGAGGGACTCAATGACCATAACCTGAGGTTCAGGAGGTCAGAGTTCAGAGAGGTACAATGTGCTCTAGGAGCTGGACAAATAAGAAACCCTGCTACACAGGTGATCAGCAAGCTTCAAAGATGAAATGACATCTGAACTAGACCTTGGAGATGAATTACAGTTAATTTCCTCCCCAAATAACAGAATTTTATTTTTAATTATAAAAGAAATATTAGCTCATCATGGGAAATCTCAAATACAGAAGAGGGAAGAAATTGTTACCCATAACTCCAATACATAACATTTAGGTCTCTATCTTATTTTTTCTCATTTCTTTCTGGTATGTTTACAATGTTAACATCAGACAGAATATAGTATTATAGCTTCTTTCGATTGTTTTGTGAGTTTTTCCCCCCATCATTAAATTTTATCAAAAACTGCTTTTTTAATGGATGCTTAAAATTCCATTATATTTTAACCATCTCTCTTGCTGGGTATTTAGGTTGCTTTCAGTTTTCACAATTGTATAATTAAAATTTATTAACATAAATCTTTGGTTATATCTGTAAGTATCTCCTTAAAATAAATGCATACAATTAAAAAGGTATACACACTTAAGATATTTCACACAAACTTTCAAACAGCTATAGAATTTAGATTACGTAATCCAAAGAGAAAAGTATGTAGGACTTTGTAATAATTAGAAGATCCTGGGAATGTGATAACCTAAAAAAAAATTATAAAACAATTCAGCGTTACAGAAAGTGAGCAACAGCCATGAAGAGAAAGAGATGCAAAGAAAACACCCATTGTCACATATTTCCTTCCAGGATTTTTACACTGGACTTTTTCCCACAAAGTTGCATAATGATGATGTATATATTCAACTTGTGTCCAACTTTTTCCATATAATATGACAGATAATTTTTGGATGTAGTTGGCTGTATTATTTTAAAAGGGAAGTGTCAAAGCCACCTGAGTAAATAATACGCCCCTAGTTACAAATCATCTAGAAAAAATGGAGGCCCTAAGAAAAACACCTTCACTATAGTAATGATTAGGCTAGCTTTTCATAACCTTAGCTATGCAATTTCTTTCTCTAACCTCTCTCTTACTTTGCAACATTCCAAAGAGTAGTTATTTTGTAAGTATTGTTTATGCCTTAGTACAAAGCATGTATTATATGGCGAGCCAACAGCAGTCTGCAGGAAACTTTCCATATTTACTCCGAATATTTACTAAGTATTGTCCAGGACCAAGGGCTTTGCTGCAGGCAGGCAGAGGGGCAGCCGTGAGGCTTACAAATCATGAGCAAACTGAGCAGCAGTTGCCTTTGTTTTAAGGCAAGTTATTCTCTCCGTCAGGGCCAGGAGATAAGCCCCTGATTAAACAAGCTTTGAAAAGTAAATAAAATGGGAGCCAAGGGTCTTCCTTGCCCGCTTCCCGAAAGCTAGGTGTTATTTCTCTTTTCAGCCAAACTGCATTCCACAGCAAGAAGAACAGGGGATGGGAGGCCACTAAATGACTCTAGTTTTCATCATTGTCCCTTTTATGCTGTTCTTCTGCCCAGTTTCCTGGTAAATATTGTTAATTCCAGGAAGACAAGTGCTGCCTCTCGCACACAACCACAGAACCCAGCCAAGCGGAGCTGCTCAAGTTACCATCCGTTTTTAGACTAGGGCTGAAGCATAGTAAGAGTACAGTTCTGGCTGTCCTGGTAATTTTGAGAGAAGGCAGGATGGTTAGAAGATGCTAACCTGTTTTCAGCCACAACGCATGATTACCACTCAGCCTCTTTCGCTGAAGCTCAGATCTCTAGCGTTTAGTGCACGCTTAGCCCAGCTCCTGGCAGCACAGGACAGTGCACTCAGAGGCAGGAACAACCACCCAGCACTTGAAAAACGCTTGCGGGGGGGAAGGAGACCTGAGCAAGACGCTTTCTTTTAAAAACACAAAAACTATTTGATATCCTAGACTACACGTGACTGTGAGACCTATGACTGATTGAAACTTTTAGATGCACCTTTACAAAACTAAGCTTCATTTTTACTGACTGCAGTCCCCAGCAGTCATTTAGGAAATTCCTCTGCATTTGAAACACAACATATCCTTGACCATCAGTAAATCATTCTCCTCCAGTCCATGTGATAATGAGTCAAAGACCAGAGTAGTCTGCAACAGGGAGGGATTCTAACTCCTTCTGCTTTTAGAACCAGGAAGGGCAGATGACAACAATCAACCCAGAAATCATCTGGGAGGCTGATGTTATTTTTATAGGGTTTTTTGTTTGTTTGTTTAATGTTAGCCCAAGCTTTTTAAACAGAAGAAATCCTCTAATCCAGCAATATTCTGCCTAGAAATTGAGTTTAAGGAAATAATCTAAGGGAAGGGAAAAAGTTCTGTGCAAGAAATTGTTGACTGTAGCGTTATTTATCTTGCGAAACAGAAAACATAAAGTTGTACACCTGAAATTTATGTAATGTTATTAACCAATGTTATCTCAATACATTTAATTTTTTAAAGATTTTATTTATTCATATTAGAGAGGGGAAAGAGAGAGAAAGGGTGAGAGAGAGAGAGAGAGGGGAGAAGCAGGAAGCATCAACTCCCATATGTGCTTTGACCAGGCAAGCCCAGGGTTTTGAACCGGCGACCTCAGCATTCCAGGTTGACGCTTTATCCAGTGTGCCGCCACAGGCCAGGTCTCAATAAATTTAATTTTAAAAACAGAAAACAACCTAAGTATCCAGTAATAAGGAAATGGTTAAGTGAATATTGGCATAACCATTTCAAGGATGATTAAGTAGCAATATGCAAAAAAAGTTATGATATATTACTAAGTGAAAAAGAGTGTTTCTATGCAGGTGATAGAGTTGGAAATATTACCATTTTGCAACTACCATATTCATCAGTGGATCCTATATAGCCTGTGAATCAAAGGTTGATGAGGAACAGGGTATTTCCATAGTCTGAAATTAATTCCTCACAAATTTCCTTTTAGTTGTAAATTGAAAAAATAGTAACATTACACTGGAGAACCTGGGTGGACACCACCTAAATGAAGCCATCCGAGTTGACACTTCCACACAATGCACTAAGAAGGACAGCTATTTCTATCGTTCATTCCTGCCAAGGATGCATAACCTCAACCAGACCATGAAGAAACACCAGAAAAATCCAAACTTAAGCAAATTCTACAACTTATCTACACTTTTAAAAAATGGCAATGTCGCTGTGGCCAGATAGAGCTCAGTTGGTTAGAGCATCATCCGGAAGTGGTTGCCAGTTCGATCCCAGTCGGAGCACACACAGGAACAGGTCAATGTTTCTGTCTCTCTCTCTCCCTTCCTCTCTATCCAAGCAATAAAATAAACATTCTTTTTAAATGTAAAGAAAATAAAAAAGGCAATGTCTTGAAAGACAAAAAAGGCTGAGAAACTATTCCAGAATAAAGATGACTAGAGAGACAACTAAACATAATGAATGATCCTGAACTGGAAGGAAAAATTACCCTTAAAAAAAAAGAGGACATTAATGGGACAATTGGTGAAACTGAAATATAGACTCTAAATAAGAAAAGAGTATCACATCAATGTTAAACGTCTTGATTTTTGATAAATGTCCTTAATCTTAGGAATTCCACACTTAAGTATTTAGGGGGAAGAAAAGCATGATATAGGCAACTTATTCTCAAGTGGCTCAGGGGAAAAATCACGAGTATACAAAGAGAACACAAAGAGGAGGTGGGGGCTGGAAAAGCAAATCTGGTAAAATGCTAACAGTTGGTGAATTGGGATGAAAGGTACACAGGACCTCTTTGTATTATTCTTGCAACTTTTATTAAAATTTGAAATTACTTCAGACTCAAGTTACAAAAAAGTATATCTATGCAATGATTATAACTACAAGAATTTTATATTCTTGCCAAAAGATAAGAAAGGATACATGAAAATTAAAAAGGTCTCATTTGAATGGGCCTAATGGTGGGTGACATTTTCTTCTCATTAAAAGAGGAGTGCCAGTGTCAGTTATATTACTGGAGACACAAAGAATTCAACATTATTCAGCGGCAAGTGTAGGGGACTTTCAAAGATGATCCAAGACATGAGACGTATGGTTAAGTTACTCGTGGCGTTACCTACCGCCCAAGGAGATATATACAATGGTGACTCTAGAAATGTTTCTTTTTCTTAGATCCCAAAGTAACATGCCCACTTTCTGAGAAGACCTACCTTCATAATGGCATCATTGATCAAGTTCTCACTAATGACAGTAGCAGTTCCCAAGCAAGAGTTAGCAATCTTGGTGGCTGTTGTGTTCATTGGCTTCACAGGATGAAGTCTAAAGAGAAGGGAGAAAAAAATCATTAGACTTTTCTGTAACAGCAAAACTGAGAACTGCCCATCCCTACGATGGCAGCCCACCAGGGAGACAAGGGCAG
The DNA here is from genome assembly GCA_037038555.1 of Rhynchonycteris naso. Lineage (NCBI taxonomy): Eukaryota > Metazoa > Chordata > Mammalia > Chiroptera > Emballonuridae > Rhynchonycteris > Rhynchonycteris naso. The sequence goes on from CM072998.1 coordinate 27,152,788, forward strand.
AGAATGGTGACACACTGTTCACATCTCTGGCCTAACACATGCCAATGAGCCTGTGGAAATGAAAGTGGTCAGCACCAGGCAGCCAAACACAAGCCAACACAGCAGACCCTTAGAGCCAGGTGTCCTGACATCCCCACAAGCCACTTGTCCTCGTTATCAGTCTCAGGAGAACATTAAAGCCATGTTCTTATTTCTGGAGGCAACTATAGCCTAAGACTCCACTGCGGGTGTCCCTGCAAAGCCTCTGCTCCTCAGCAGTAAAGAAAGAGTTCAGAACAAACATACCAGTTTCACTGGGCAGTTCCAAAAAGCAGCTTTTTTTTATACAGAGACAGAGAGAGGGATAGATAGGGACAGACAGACAGGAACAGAGAGAGATGAGAAGCATCAATCATCAGTTTTTCATTGCGACACCTTAGTTGTTCATTGATTGCTTTCTCACGTGTGCCTTGACCGCGGGCCTTCAGCAGACCGAGCCACCCCTTGCTGGAGCCAGCGACCTTGGGTCCAAGCTGGTGAGCTTTTGCTCAAGCCAGATGAGCCCGCGCTCAAGCTGGCGACCTTGGGGTCTTGAACCTGGGTCTTCCCCATCCCAGTCCGATGCTCTGTCCACTGCGCCACCACCTGGTCAGGCCAAAGAGAAGCTTTAAAACACTGCCTAGTGGCTGACCAGGCAGTGGCGCAGTGGATAGAGCATCAGACTGGGATGTGGAGGACCCAGGTTCAAGACCCTGAGGTCACCAGCTTGAGCGCGGGCTCATCTGGTTTGAGCAAGGCTCACCAGCTTGAGCCCAAGGTCCTGGCTTGAGCAAGGAGTCACTCGGTCTGCTATAGTCCCCCTGGTCAAGGCATATATGAGAAAGCAATCAATGAGCAACTAAGGTGCCGCAACAAAGAATTGATGCTTCTTATCTCTTTCCCTGTCTGTTTCTATCTGTCCCTCTCTCTGTCTCTCTATCTGTGTCACACATGCAAAAAGAAAAAAAGGAAACACCGCCTGGTTCTACCACTCCGTCTCAGTTGGCTTCTGACACCATTAGATATTTGTCACACTATATCTCTGCTATCTGAAAGCTCCAAATCTGACTGTGCAGAATATTCCTAAATTATTTTTGAAGATTACTACTACATTCTTGCTACAAACACAGGAGTGCCTTGAGGTATTCCCACCACAGGAGCTGGTTCATTTAAAATAGGCCCTACCAGCAACACGGGTGGGCTGCACCCTCAGAACATTGGCGCAGTTAGAAAGCTGTCATCTCCTCTGCAGGCAAAAGGCAAAGGGGGACATTGCTCACATTTAGGAAGACCATCTTCCCCGACTCTCACCTGTGCTTGGCTGACCCGGGTCCAGTTGAGACTGGATGTGTCTCCGAGGGTGAGACCCAGGCCTGAAGGAGCGGCTTCCTCTTGCCAGAACTGTCCACTTTACCAGGGAGGCCCTCTGATGTTGCTTGTTTTTGAGATTCTGCTGTACTGGTGTGGTGGGTGTCAGAGTGTGGAGAGCTAGGGAAAGAGTGCGTGGCAGGAGAGGGCTCAGAAAAGGGGGGGCTGGGGGTAGGGGAGTCCGGGGCTGTGTCAGGAGGTTGACTGAGCCTCCCATTTCCCATCAGTGTCTCCTCCTTGCCACCACCAGGGCCTGGCAGCTGTGTGTCCAAGCGCGAGCTCTTGACAATATACGGTTTGTGAATTTCTAAAGCTGTCGTCTGCTCTGCAGAAGCCCTAACAGCTGCTTCGGGTGCTTTCGAGCTGAGGTCACGCGGGCTGTCTGCGGGCACTGCCAACCCATCGGCCTCGCCACTCGGCACCTCCTGGGGACAGGCAGGTAACGTGCTCAAGGAAGAAGTTCTTACGTCCAGAGGTGCCACCTGCACTGTCTCTCTGTCGTCTTCCACCTCATCTACTCTCTCATCGTCTGATGTGACTTCAGGAATGGAAGGAAGGGTTAAGTCCAGATCAGCCATGACTGGAGATTTAACATCTGAGGCAGACTGAAGGTCACCACCCACGGGCTCAGACAACAGACCTTCGTGATCGCTGGCTTTGCTCTGATTTTCAGCCATAAGGAGATCGCCTCCCTCAATCGTAAGGAGTGGAGTGTCTTTTTCTGGGCTTGCCTCACTTACTGGGCCTTCTGAGCCACTCTCAGCAGAGGGGAGGGGAAGGGCATCGGCCATGGCAGCTGGCACACCAGAATTCAGTGGCCTGGGCTCAGTCACAACACCCCCCTCAGAGTCCTCTGTGTGGGGAGACTCTCTGTCAGACACGGCGCTGGCGACAGCCCCTTCACTCCTCAGCTCCCAGGAATTACCTTTGTCCTCTTCCACCAATCCAGGGGACTTCTCCACCTCCTCTCCCCTGATGAGCTGCTCAGAAAACGACACATGCTTCTTGATTTTTTTTCGGCCTTCACTGACATTCAGACCCATCTCTTCATGTCTCCGCATCGCGGAGTCAAGTCGGGGGACCGACTCTCCCATTTGAAGAGGGGGTACCATTTGTTTGGCTGAGGAAGTCATTTCGGCACCCCTAACTTTGTTCTCTAAAGACCCAGACTGGCTCTTCAAGTCTGTGTTTACCTGCAGTGAAGACTTCCCAGCCGGGCTTTCCTTCCTGCCACTTCTCATTAAAAGGGCCAATGTTACTTCTTGGGCCCACTCAGATGAAGGGATATAGTCTTGTTCTTCTGAGGAGGGAGACCTCAGAAGTGCTTCTTGTCGCCCCACTTCAGGCTGCTTCAGGAGAGACCGCTCGAAGTCATCGCCACTGGCGTTCTCTGTGTCTTTCTCACTGGTGTCCCCCACCAGTGACTCTTCTGGCCTCCGACACCCTGGAACGGGCGGCTGTTTGGAAAGTGTTCCCGAGGCACAAGAAACAGCACCTGGAGCTGGTGTTAAGCTCTCCTTTTGCAACTCTGCTTTAAGGAGCAAAGAGGGCTCTTCAGAACCGGCCTGGCCCTGGTCGGTGGAAGGCCAGCTTTTAATAGGAGTGGATGTGGAAATGGGAGCAGGCAGGGGAGGTGAGAAAGCCAAGAAGACAGAAGGGGAGTCTGACGGCCGTGTCTCTGGCCCAGATCCCGACTGAGAGGGGGCAGGTGTCTGACCAGAACCGGAAGGGAGAAGAGATGAAAAGGGAGGAGAATCAGGGGAAGAAGGAAGCCTGGCTGTGGGTTGGACCTCTGGAGACACTTCCAGTCTGCAAAAAGGACAAAATAAAATCTGCAGGTCAGTTGCAGATGCCGCAGGAGAGGCAAAAGACATGTAAAGGTAGTCGTTCAAAGGAGAGGACTTATTGTCATATTTGGGGCAGTACCCTGAGAAGTTAAAAAAGGAACACAATAATATCTAATATACAAAAGGGACACTTTTAATCACCAAGTACATCTTCCGCACAAAAGGGCTTTGCCACAGAAACAGAAAGATCCAGGTAACGTGACAGCCTACAGTTTATTTTGGTGATATACAAAAAGAAGCTAAAAAGTTCAAAGCAGTAAAAGACACACCCACCACAAGGCAACACGCACAGATTTTGAAGAGCAGCAATCTGTGTGTCTGTGTGAGTCTGTGTGTTTGTGTGAAATCAAGGCAAGCAGAATCTCAAAAACGAGCCCCTCCCACCCCAGACCACAAAAACACTGTGAGCGAATGTGAGTCATGCTGAAAAGCAGAAACCCCCAAAGCTCACTCAGGCTCTTGCAACAAGGTGCAGAGTAAATACACAGAGAACTGTCACAGACACACTCCAGAGTGGACCATGACAGCAAACCAGTACCAAAGTGCAGGGAGGAAATGTAACCTCGACCTCAAGGGGAGAGGTGTGAAGTATTTAAACACATATCCTGCACAGCCACAACCAAAACCTGGTATTTGCAATGTACAATACTCACCCCATGGTGTGCCCCTGGGGTCTGATTATCACACGAGAAGGGCCAAGACTCACCGAGGTTTCACAGCTTTGGTCTGGGGAGCCCTGGCAGAAGAAACAGGTGGCATCCGTTCAGACTTGGGCTCTGGGTCAGCTTCCAGTTCCGTGATCTGCACTTCTTCGAATGGGTTCAGGAATTTTCCCTGTCCAGAGACAATGGCCGTAGTATCCTTCTCGGCTCTCTTCCCAAGGCTGTCAGCAGGTCCTGGCTCGTCCTCCCAAAGCACGCCTTCCTTTTCCTTCCCTGGGGTGGCAGCAGGACTTTCCCCTTCACTGCCCTTAGTCACGTCCTTCTTTCCTGTCACCAGAGAAAGTAAAGAGGACTTCTTGTTCTCAGGTTTTTTGCTGTCTTTGGTTTCTTTCACAGGCTCTGACTTCGCTGGAGCCGTGTTTTCCCTGATGTCCCCACTGACCGGTGGCCAGGATGGTGGCAGCGTCATAGCTTTCGGAGAGTTCTTTGTGAAAGACTCAGAAAGCCGCTTGTCAGAAGACACGGCACCTCCTTCCCCAGGTTCCTTCCAAGAGCGAGGAGCCAAGTTTTCTGTAGATGAGAACAAATGCTTCTTCCTGAAGCCTTGGGGGGACGGGGAAGAAGAAGGGCTGTCTTTGGTCTCATTCTTGCCTTCTGGCTGCTCCACATAAACATGGTTCCCATTGATGCAAACGTTAGAGCGAGAAAGGGAGTCATTCTTAGACCGGAGGCCACCAAGGAAGGAGAGCCCTTCCTTCTTGGGAAGGTTGAAGTTGATCTGGTTCAGGAGCTTAGGATCTGTGCTTACTGTTCTCTTGTGGGACATGACTGTAAAAAGAAAAATAAAGAAAAAAAGGGAATAAGAAGTTAGAGTGGTTCACAACTGGGCGGGGTGGAACTGTCCGAGTCAGAATACATTTTTGGTTGCCACAACTGGCTGGGGGTGTGCTACTAGCATCTAGTAGGTAGAGGTAAGAGACGATCCCAAAGATCATACAATACATGGGGCTGCCCCGCACAATAAAGAATTGTCTGGCCCAAACTATGAGTAGTGCCAGGGGTGTGAACCCTGCATTTAAACAAGGAAAAGGGCAGCACTCTTGGTAAACTAGCAGGATCTGGCCAATAGTAGGGATTTGATCACTAAAATTGTAGTTCAAAATACACAGTTAATCCAGGTTAAGGGAACTGGATTCCTCAGCTTTCATTAAGGACGTAGCCCAAGAGGTTTTTGTCCAATAGCAGGAGTTCAATGGAAACCTGATGAAATGTCATTAATGTTCCACAGTTTTGCCTTTCATTTAAAGAAAAAAACCTGGATGCACTCACTCTTGTAGTTCCAGAAGCTTTTACTAATGTACATCAGTTACAGAGCCAGACATTTTAGAAAAGGAATTCATACATTCTCAGAAACCAGAGGGCTGAGAAGTAGAGAAGGCTTCCTAGCCAAGGTAATACATCATTACCACCACCACCACTAATCACCACCACCACCAATCACCACCACCACCAATCACCACCAGCAAGCGCTACAATCACCACCACTACTACAATCACCACCAGTACTACAATCACCACCACCACCAATCACCACCACCACTACAATCACCACCACCACTACAATCACCACCAGCACTACAATCACCACCACCACCAATCACCACCACCGCTACAATCACCACCAGCGCTACAATCACCACCAGCACTACAATCACCACCACCACCACAATCACCACCACCACCATCATCACCACCACCAATCACCACCAACACTACAATCACCACCACCGCTACAATCACCACCACCGCTACAATCACCACCACCACCAATCACCACCACCGCTACAATCACCAACAACAATCACCAACAACAACAATCACCACCACCGCTACAATCACCACCACCACCATTTTAGTAACTGACAAGCTGAATTAAAATCTTTCTCTTAAGATTTGTTTGTTTTGTCTCTCTCAAAGCAAAATAAGCTGAGGGAGAGAGGCCAAGTAAAGAGGAAGAGGAAACTCACTGTCCGAGGCAGAAGAGGACTCATCCTCATTGTCATCATCCTCCCACCGGGACTGAAAGTCTCCAGGACGAAGCAGCACTTTGTCTGACTTTGAAGTAGGCAGGACAGACATGGACTGGGAAAGTGATGTTTTCTGCAAATTCGACTTGGAAAACAAGGTCTTAATCTTTGACTTCTTTTTCTTGTCTTTCAAAGATGACTCATCATCACTGTCGACTGAGGGTGACATGCTGGGGACAATGGCTGATGCAGTATCTGATGCACTATCCTTATTCTTCCCTTTGATCTTGTCCTTCAGTTTACCAAATGGATTCCGAGACTTCTCTTTCATGGAAAGGTCAAACATGCTAGCAGTCATGTTGTTTCTCATAAATTGAATGTCAACCTCAATTTCTCCTCGCTCTTTATCCTTCTTTCCTGGTTTAGATTTCAAGGTATACCACCTACAAGGAAAAGGCTGAGAGGTTACCTTTGAACTGAAAGGCTTGAAAAGCATTCCCAGTCCCTGCTAACTAGCCTCTCCTCTCTGTTATTACCAACCTCTTACACCAGCACTTTCTTATGCTTTCTTCTTTGGGGAGCAAAGTGTGGGGTGCGGGAGTAAAGACAGAACTTGTAGTTCATTTGAGAAGCCACCCCAAAGACAGAATCTGAGTTTGTACTCAGTGTATCGTCACCTAAAATCTTGATTCTACTGATATAAAGTGCTGTCATAAATAAAATAAACATTCTATGAAATCATATCCTATAACTGGTATTTTCCTTCAGTAGGGTAAAATGCAAAACCATACACAAATAGTTAAGAAGGTAGAATGCGGATTTACAAGTAACTCTCAGATAAAAGCAAGTGTTTGTAGAACAGTCCCTGCCAAAGAGTAATGAAAAATATAAGACAGAGTAAAAATATTTGGAAAGGCCACTTATACAAGGCACCTGGGGTAGTCAATTCATAGAGACAGAAAGAATGGTGGTTATCAAACGCAGGAAACAAGTGGATGGAGAGTTTGTGTTTAATGGGAACGTAGTTTGAGTTGGGGGAAAGAAAAGCTTTCTAAGATTTTATTTACTGCCTGACCAGGCAGTGACGCAGTAGATAGAGCGCCGAACTCGGATGTAGAGGACCCAGGTTCAAAACCCCGAGGTCGTCGGCTTGAGTGCAGATTCACCAGCTTGAGCCAAGGTCACTGGATTCAGCATGGGATTATAGACATGACCCCCTGATCACTGGCCTGAGTCCAAAGGTTTCTAGCTTGAAGTCCAAGGTCGCTGGATGGACCAAGGGGTCACTTGCTCTGCTGTAGCCCCCGCCCCCATCAAGGCACATATGAGAACACAATCAATGAACAACTAAGGAGCTACAACGAAGAATTGATGCTTCTCATCTCTCTCCCACTCTCTGACTCTATGTCTCTATCAAAAAAAAAAAAAAGATTTTATTAATTTTATAGAGAAAGGAGAGGCGTGTTGGGGGCAGTAGGAGGAACAAGAAGTATCAACCCATAGTTGCTTTATTTTAGTTGTTCATCGATTGCTTGTTGTATGTGCCTTGACTGGGCATGCCCAGAGTTTCTGACCAGCAACCTCAGCATTCCAGGGTGACACTCTATCTTTTGTGCTACCACAGGCCAGGCCCAGTTGAAAAAATTTTAAAGTTTTGGAGATGAATGGTGGTGGTTGCACTATAATGTGAATGTGCTTAAAACCACAAAACTATACACCTAAAAGTGGTCAATTTTGTTATGCACATATAATTGTTCACCACAATTTTTATTTTTTCTCTTAATTTTTAAGTTTTTTATTAAAAGAGTAATGCAAGTCAACTGTAGCAAATAATGTAAAAAATGAAAAAATTAAAGTAATCTGAAATTCCATTATTTACCATTTACATTTGGTATATTTTCCTCTATTTCTTTTTTCTGAGCACAAATATATTTTACATAGTGACAGTATATATCATATATATAATTTGATACCTTTCACATCAATATGATACCTTTTATCATCACTAGACTGCTCTACCTCAGAAATCTCAATTCAAACTCCCCTTCCCACGTTGTGTCTTCCTACCCTCCAATTCTCACACTGTGGCTTGAAGTGTACCTGTTCTTTTATCCCCTCCATTTCTTCTCTGTCTGTTGGCTCCTTCCTGTCTAACTCTTATGGTCCTTCCTTATTACCACAATTATTATTTTTAATATTTTATTTATTGATTTCATGGGGGGTAGGGAACAAGAAGTAGTTGCTTCCCTCTAATTGTTCATTGGTTGCTTGTTGTATGTGCCTTGACCAGCAAGCCCATGGTCCTGAACCAGCGACCTCAGCACTGTAGGTTGGTGCTCTATCCACTGTGCTACCACAGGCCAGGCACCACAATTTATTTTAAAGAAAAATAGATCCTAACCAGTGGTGGTGCAGTGGATAGAGCATCGACCCAGTATGCTAAGGTCACTGGTTCGAAACCCCAAGGTCACTGGCTTAAGCGTGGGATCATCAAAATGATCCCAAGGTCACTGGCCTGAGCCCTAGATTGCTAGCCTGAGCAAGGAGTCACTGGCTTGGCTTGAGCCCCCCAGTCAAGGCACATACATATGAGAAAGCAATCAATGAACATCTAAAGAACCGTAAGTATGAGTTGATGCTTCTCTGCTCCCCCTCTTTCTCCCTTCCTGTCTCTCTCTCTCTCGCTCGCTCTCTCTGTTAATCAATTTTTAAAAAAGAAAGAAAAGAAAAATTGAAAGGAGGCATTCTTCCCTAGCTTAATAATCAGAAGAAAAAAGAAGCATTTCAAACATTCAAGTATTTATCTTGTTCCTTTGCAAACTACATTCAGATATGGCAAATGGTTTATCAGTTGAACTCCACTGGAAAACGGACTCGAGAAAAAGAAGCTCTCCCCCTGGCATTTCCAGCTGGTGAGCTGCCGGCAGGTGAGTAGCATGACCCCTGCAGAACACACAGGTCCCAGTGCATGGTCTCCTGACAGCCAGCCCCAGCATCAGCCTCAGGAACTGACAGCCCACACTCTGACATTCTTTTTAGTGACCTATTTAAGAGCTGAGGGTCATGGGCTTTAAGGAAATGATGGTTTTGCCCAAACAAGCACAATTTCCTCTTTCACCTCCAGCCTGTCTTGTCCACAGAGCAGATCACGGCCCCCACGATTTCAGCACACCCTACACTCAAAGGAAGGAAGCAGAGGAAGGTGAAAACCTAATGCTTAAATGGCACCCACAGCAAACCTGGCACTGCACACTCTGAGAAACATCCTCATAGAAGTCTCACAAGAATACCATTTCTTTAGGTCTGAAGTGAGATATTATACCCATTTTACAGCTAAGGAGATGAGGTTCACAAGTGAGGCAAATGGTACAAGGTCTTAACAATGTTTAGGGGCACAACTAGGTTCTGAATCCGCTCTGCACTTCAGAGTTCCCATTTGTCCCTTACACCAAGATTCCTGCTCTATACTCTCTCCTAACTTATCTACGATGGGCCACCTTTTGCACCCACAGAAAGGAGGGCTCAGCTGTAAACTCTTTTTGAGTCAAGTTTGAGCTTCCAATTTAAACATCCTGAGATAAAAGTAGAAAGAGGGGAAAGCCACCATAGCTTGCCATCAGTCATAAATCATAAGCTTTCATAAAGCCCAGTGTACGAAGTCATCAAGAAGAACTTAACCTGCATTATCAAAACACAGCCAGGACCTCGAAAATGACGTGAGCTATGGTTCTGGACCTTGAGGAGAAATCTCTTACGGTTTTTAAACCACAACCGCAGCTGGAGAGAGGAGAGATGCAAGGTCCTGCAAGACAACCAGGCCTCTGCCAGCGTAGTGTCTTTCCAACACATTTTCCAGGACCTGGCCCGGAATACTTTGCATATTTGTCCCTTAACTGTTGAGAGGATTATTTGTATTTTTCTCTCCTGACAGTCATGTGCTAAATGGTAGCCTTGGTGATGAAGGGTGGCTAGCTTTTGTAAATACCAGTTGCAGGCACCTTGAAAAGGGGAAGTTGCTAAAGGCTGAATGCTTAGGGCTTAGATGACCACACCAGCCACAAGCAGAGAGCTTCACCTTTCCACCCAGGAGGTGTGAAGACAGGATAGACCTTCAGAGAATATTTGACAGTTCTTGAGAGCAGGCCCGCCTTTCCAAAAATATTAGTGTCAAAGTCTGTTTATTTTGAGAAAAGTTCCAACCAACTCTAGAATCCTCCCTGAGGGCCTATTATTATTACCTGATGCACAGATTCAATCCCCAAGTGCTAGAGTGAGATTTGTTTGGGAAACTTCCAATACCACTAGGAGGTGTGAACATACACTTCATCAGCTGGTCCTGTCTACTTATTTTCACAAACAAACCAAACACCAGGTAGCCCAGAACAGCCACAGAGCTATTTTAGGAGGTGAAAGGCAGACTGATTCATAGGCAGGTAAGTATCCCATGCAAACTTTGCAGAATTTTAAAATTCTGTGCTGAGTTTAAAATACCTGTGCTGAGTTTATTAAAGCTAGAAAGGGAGACAGGGATTGTTTCTTCTACTATCAATATTCTCCAAGGGATTATCTGACACAGGCACAATTTGATAACAGTATTGGAAACCATGATCCAAAAATCACCCTAAGGAATCCAAACAAGAACATGCAAATGGGTTTTAATCTTTAAACATCAATTCATTTTTTAAGTGTGTCTGTTCTTATTTTTCTTTTTATCGTTTTTTTAGAAAGAGGAATGAAGAAAGTGAGAGAGAGAGACAGGAACATCAATCTGTTCCTGTATGTGCCCTGTCTGGGGATAGAACTGGCAACCTCTGTGCTTTAGGACGATGCTCTAACCAGCTGAGCTATCCACCCAGGGCTCTGTTCATTTGCTTTTAAGTTCACTCAATTCCAGCGCCTTGCGGAAGTAGTTCATAAATAATAAAGTACGGCCACACAGCATGTGATGTCAGTGTGGGTGTGTTAAGCATTACCTTTCACGTAGGCCCAGAAAGCTTGCATTATCTCAGAAATCAGGGCTGGGTTCATTTTCCTAGCCCAAAGGGCAGAGAACAGAAAGAAACCCATAATCCCAATATATCAAGTTTACTTTTAAATCCATTTCTAGAAAAATCCTGCAACCTATCCAAAAAAAAAAAAAATCAAATGACCCCTTCCTTCTATAAGCAAATAATGATTTTTTTTTTTAAAAGATAGAGTAGGGGAGATACAGAGACAAACTCTGGCATGTGCCCCAAGGTAATCCCGATGCTCTGCCCATCTGGGGCCGCTTGCCAAGCCATTCTCAGCGCCTGAGGTAGAGGCTCAATGGAACCATCCTCAGCACCCAGGCCATGGCTGCAGGATGGGAAGAGACAGGAAGACAGAAAGAGAGAGAAAGGGGAGGAGGGGAAGGAGGAGGGAGGAGGGAGGAGGGAGGAGGGGAAGGAGGAGGGAGGAGGGAGGAGGGAGGAGAAGCGAATGATCACCTCTGTGCCCTGATTGGGAATCAAACCCAGGACATCCACACACCTGGTCGACACTCTACCACTGAGCCAACTGGCCATGGCCACAAATAATAATTTTTACTTATAATTAAAACTCAGTTCTGCAAAAATTAAAAGAATCTCTGAATACATAAGAAGTGACAGGAAACTTATATAAACTATATCTTAAAGTAATAACAGGCATAGGGTAAAAACTGAAATCCTACAAAATAGTACAGAATGAAAACTTCAGTACTCCTGCCCCTCCCCACCCTGCCCATGCCCCTCAGTCAAGTATGGTCTTGGGCAGATTTAAGCCTAGCATCCAAACAGGCTGCCCTCCTGTTTGGAGGATTTGGCGGGGGTGGGGAATGGTAAAACACAAGGCAAAGCAACAGCTAAAAAGATAAAAATTCATTTAAGGCTCCTATACTTTCAAAAAGATGCCCTATAAGAGCAATAGGGAATGTAAAAAAGAATGACCTAGTACAGGAAGGACAAGAAGCAGGATGCAGGACACAGGATTCCCGCCGCCCCACTCCACGGTGGCAAGGTTGGGGAGCTACTGCCTATATCTGCATTGGCCAATCTCCTGGCTTGGAAACAGTCATTTTGAGAATAGCTCAAACCATCCAACCATGCCCAATCCTCAGGGCTGATTTGCCTTTGAACATAGTTTCTCAAACACACGGAAAGTGGATCCTGGGGGCCCTCCATCGGAATGTGGCAGGGTGAGGGCAGTCTGGCTCTGCTCTTGGGAAATGAGAAATGCAGGCATTGGGGATTACACTTGCAAAGGACTCACTGGTATGTCTCAAAAATAATCTTCCTTCAGATGAAGCAAGCAGGTTTTTCTTTCAAAACATTCTTGAGGGGAGACACGTACAGAGAAATGAAGGCTCCAAAGATTTGGTTCAAATACTTTTACATGCCAAGCACTGAAAACACAAACGAAGAGGCCAGATTCTGCCCTAAAAAGCTAACCCTCTGGGGGTGGGGGGTTGCAGAGGGCCCAGACAGTGAGTTTATAAACATCATCACAAAGTGTTTGTGACACTGGCACAAGTGCTGCCTTTTCTTTCTAACTCTGAAGCATGAGAAAATAATTAGACATGAAAAGAAACTATAGTTTCATCACAGACAAGGACTCTCACACACAAATACAGTTCTCTGCTCATTTAAACGCCAGGGGCTACAAGAATCACCTACTTAGATATCCAGCAGAATGAATTTATACTGCATCCTTGACTGGACACAGAAATGCAAGGCAAAGGAAGACCACAGCTCTATAAGTTACTTCGACATCTTAAAGTGTTTAATCTCAAAGGAGCCTTGTCTATGGGACCAGTATGGACTCAAGGATTAGTGACGGACTGCCTGTTGCCCTTCCCCTGCAAAATCTCAACCATGACTTGTATCATGAGTCATCACTACCATAACGAAGCATCATGACCAAGCATAGTATTATGACTCCAGGTCAGGAAAGAAGAAAGAACAGAATAGCACCTAATGTGGTGCTTTGAGACAGAGGATGCATAGATCTTTCTTAGATGAAGAATTTTTTTTTTAATTTTTATTTGTTTTGAGAGAGTGTGAGAGAGGAAGCGAGAAAGAAAGAGTGAGAGAGAAACAGTGACCTGCTATTCCACCCGTGCATTGGTTTACTCCTACACGTGCCCTGACGGGGAATGAACCTGCAATCCTGGTACACTGGAATGATGCTCCAACCAACTGAACTACCCAGCCAGGGCAGATGAAGAAATTTTAAAAAGCAGTTCCTTAATTGCCCTTCCACAGAGAATAAAAATAAGGCTGAAAATCATGTGAGGTTAGCAGCTGAGAACATTTATAAGGGCTCTGAAAAGGAGAGGGGATAAAATGCCCAGACTCTTCTCTTAGTAGCCTAGAAGCAATGCATAGCAAACAGGGACAGAAATGTTTATGACCTATAAAACATTTGTGGTGTGTGCGCCCTGCAGAAGGTAAGTAGTTTAACCAGTTTTGTTATTGACCAAGGTGGCTGGTCATCATTACCTAACTCTGAACATAGAATTACCAATCAGCCAACCTCATGTCCCCAGGTGGCCCTCCCCATCCCCCCACCCCCCATTCTCAGCTGCTTGGAAGAAGTCCTGGTAAATCACAACAGCGGCATATGGATCTTTTTATTACCCTAATTTTAGCCATTCTAGTGGCATCAAAAGGCTATCTATAGCCATCAAACTCAATCCTAAAAGTTGGTAAAGGAGAGATAACAGAAAAAGCAGGTTGAAAATGCTTTTAGTCCTTTCTATATTATTTGCTCTACAGAAATTCTATTAGAAAGTAATCAAAACAGGTTATAGAAAATGTTTCAATTTTTTAAAAAATTGACTCACTCTCATGCTGATCCAACCATTACCTTTTTATGTATTCTCTTAAAGTCTTTTTCCTGTACATTTTAACAATCACTAGCTCAGAGACTTTAGGAAAGTTATTTAACCTCTCTGCGGCTCAGGCTCCTCCTCTGAAACAGGGTTAAAAGCACTGCCCTCGTAAGGATGTTATGGAGATTAAATGGCTTCATATGTATAAAGTGCTTAGAACAGTGCTTGATATTAATAAGCACTCGATAAGTGTTTGCTATAATTATTACTTAAGTTGTAACCAAAGTACACATGCAATTATTTTTTTAAGTGAGAGGAGGGGAGATAAAGATACAGACTCCCACATGTACCCCAACCAGGATCCACCAGTGACCCGTCTGGGGCCCATGCTCGGAACCGAGATATTTTTAGTGCCTGAGGTGGAGGCTCCATGGAGCAATCCTCAGTGTCCGGAGCCAACACACTTGAATCAATCGAGCCACGGCTTCAGTAGGGAAATAGAGAGAGAGAAGAAAGAGACAGTGGGAGGGGTGGAGAAGCAGATAGTTGCTTCTCCTGTGTGCCCTGACCAGGAATTGAAGCTGAGACTTCCACACGCTGGGCTGATGCTCTACCACTGAGTAAACCGGCCAGGGCTTATGCAATTTTATTTGTAGTATTTTTTTTTAAGTCTTTTTTTTTTTTAAAGTACAGGTTTAATTTCTTTTTATTTTATTCATTTTAGAGAGGAGACTGAGAGAGAGAGAGAGAGAAAGGGGGGAGGAGCTAGAAGCATCAACTCCCACATATGCCTTGACCGAACCAGTGCAGGGTTTTGAACTGGCGACCTCAGTGTTCCTAGGTCAACGCTTTACCCACTGCGCCACCACAGGTCAGGCTATTTGTAGTATGTTATATACATAATTGTCTTACAGTCACCACACCTATCATTTCTATTTTTTTAATTTTATTTAGAAAATTAAATTTAAAGGGGTGACATTGATCTACAAGAGCACTTATGTTTCAGGTAAACATTTCTATAGCATTTGAACTGTTGATTATGTTGTATACCCATCACCCAAAGTCAAACCATTTTCCTTTACCATATATTTGTCCCTCTTTACTCCCCTCACCGTATCCTCCCCCCCCAACTTCCTCCCCCTGGTAACCACTTCACTTTTATTTATACCCATGAGTCTCAGTTTTATATCCCACTTGTGTGTGAAATCATATAGTTCTTAGCTTTTTCTGATTTACTTATTTCACTCAGTATAATGTTCTCAAGGTCCATCCATGTTGTTGTAAATGGCAATATGTCACCATTCTTTGTTTTTAATTTTATTTAGACCATTTTAACGAGGTGACATTGATCAATTATAGTACATAGATTCGGAGAAAACATCTCCAGATCATTTTGATATTTGATTATGTAGTATACCCATCACCCAGTCAAATTGTCCTCCATCACCCCTGTTTGGTTTCCTTTATGCCCCTTCCCTCCCACAACCCCCCCCTCCTCCCTTCCTCTCCCCCTGGTAACCACCACACTCTTGTCCATGTCCATGTTTCAACTTTGATGTCATCATTCTTATGGCTAAGTGGTATTCCACTGTGTGTGTGTGTGTGTGTATACATACACACCACACACCACATCATCTTTATCCAATCCTCTATTGAGGGACACTCTAGTTGTTTCCATGTGTTGTCCACTGTGAATAATGCTGCAATGAACATGGGGGTGCAAGTGTCTTTATGTACCAGTGTTTTCAAGTTTTTTGGGTAGATACCCAGTAGAGGGATTGCTGTGTCATACGGTAGTTCTATTCTCAATTTTTTGAGGAACCACCTACTTGGTTCCATAATGGCTGTACCAGTTTACATTCCCACCAGCAGTAAATGAGGGTTCCTTTTTCTCCACAGCCTTTCCAACACTTGTTATTACCTGTCTTATTGATAACAGACAATCTAACAAGTGTGTGGTGATATCTCATTGTAGTTTTGATTTTCATTTCTTTAATAGCTAGCAAAGATGATTGTCTTTTCATATATATATTGGCCACTTGTATGTCTTCTTGGGACATACCCATCATTTCTAATGACTGTATGACATTCTGTGGAGTGTGTATATACCATACTTTACCCATTCAAATGGTTCTCAAAAGGGAATTTAAGATAACTACAGTTTTCACTGACAAAGAATCCAAATATCCATCAAATACAAATAATAGTGATTTGCATTTGAAGGGGGTAGGAAAAGACTCAATTACAAAATTAGTTTGTATTACACAATTTCCAAAATTAAAAAGTATAAAGAAACCTTCAAAATGTTTATTTTATTGATTTTTGAGAGACAGACAGAAACAGGAACATTGATCCTGTACGTGCCCTGACTAGGGATTGAACCAGCAGTTTCTGCGCTTCAGGATAATGCTCTAACCAACCTAACTATCTGGCCAGGGTTATAGGAACTTTTAAAATACCATGATCGGTGTATATATTCTGTAACTGACTGAGGGAAGAATTAGTGATTCTCAGGGTTTCTACACAGGTAGGAGAGACATGAAACAGAGAGAGCTTCCAAACTATTTCAGACATAGGCCAAGATGGCATAGTTAAATTGACTGAAGTATAAGTATAAGGTTCAGGGCATGTTTTCTAAGCAATTTAAATAGTTTGAAAGCAATACTAAACTGCTTGTAGGTAAATACTAAACTAAAGAGAATAATAGCAGGTGTACTCCTGCAGTTACTGACCAATGTTTTTACTTGATCACATCTCAAAAAAACCCACAAATGTTAATATTCTACCATCAGATCAGGTAGCTTGCCTCTAGTCCACATTTAAATGCTACTGATGTATTAATTCTATTGGCCTCATGCAACTACAGGGTCCTTCATCACTCACACAAAGAGACTTCAAGGATGGAAAAAGAAAATGCGATATTCTGGTTCACCACCTTTTGACAGGACAAAAGAAACAAACGAACTTCAGCATGACTGACATCAGAAAACATTCAGCCTACTCTCCACCCCACAAACAGAGTCACACACTCCTTTCTGTGAGAGTTAGTTCCTGGCAAGGAAGCAGAGTATCTATGATTTATCTTATAATCCAGGTGAGTCCCAAGGAGGAGGGGAAATACCCCCACACCAAGAGCATTTTCCACTCCTGTTTTAACAACCCATGATTAGTAAAAATGAAAAGCTCCATTGCTAGAAAAGAAACCCCCACAGGACTGGCACTGTAGGAGGCGACACTGTTGAAGAAATACCCGGGACCCAGCCTACCGCTGGTTCCCTGCACACAGGACACCCATTCTTTATGATCACAAGAGGCCTTTTCAGACTAGACTTTCTGGGAGCTTTAATTGTTCTACCTAGGTTAGCCCTGTCCATTGAAATAAAAGAGCACTTATTTTAAAAGTGACGTGTGCAGCAGCCATGCCTCTAGAAACATTTTCCGGGATTTCTTATAAAAGCCTTCCCTCTATTTCATTCCGAGGCCGGCATTCAGGAAAAGACACTTAATTACCACTGTCTTTTCTCTCTCCACAGGCACATTCCTAAATGTGTCCCTCAGGGACACCCTGGAGACTAAAGCCAGGATTATTTTTTTCTAACAGATTATCTACAGACTTCTCCCTGCAGGAAAGGAATTTGTCTCATTAGTGACTAAAAGCGGCTCCTTGGCCAAAAGCATCAGTAGCCACCAAGCTGCAGAAGGCAGCCTGCGTCTTCAATGTTCAGAACGGGTGAGGACAAGCAAGCCATATCCCAAACAGGGAAACTGAAAACACAGAGCTTTGACCTCATACTTCAGACACCCCTAGTCTTTAATCCACTGGACTAAATGTAAGATTAAACAGTTCTCCACGTCTACTCAGGCAAACGACCACCTGCCCAAGCACCCAAGCATGCACACACGCACTCACCCACTCTGAGAGACCATGAGCCTTGTGTTGGGTCACACAGCAAAGAAAAGACCAAAGTGGTCCCTGGCCAAGAGAGAAACGGTGAAAGTCAGGCTTGGTCTCCTGAGACGGTTGGGGCATAAGATCTGACCCAGGACAACTTAAGAGGTGTAGAGACAACTTGCCAAGTTTTTTCCAAGACAAACAATCCTGGCAGCGGGCTTACTTTCTTCAGAGGTCAATACAAGGGTCTGGTTGTTGATTTTGTTGGAATTCAAAGGCCTGAGAATTTAGAGATCTACACCAGGCCCCAAACCAAAGGCCACCCAGGGAACTGCTCTGAGCTGAAGGTAAGGACTAAAATGACCTTCTATCACCCTCTCCACTTGGGCTAGGGCTTCCCAATCCTTCCCAATCCTTTTGGAGCCCAACCAACCTTCTGGAGCTAACGTCCCTTGAAAAGTATAGGGTGAGAAGCACAGTTCTCTAGGTCAGATGGCAATTAAAACTGAAGTTTTTTAATAGCTATCTAAGATTACTGTTAAAGGGGAAGAAGAACGATGTCAGCAAATAATTTGAGTTGAAGACATTGTAATCAACACATATATCACTTTTAATGTAATTAAAACATATTTTAGTTAATAACTACAATTAAAATGACAGATACTACCTTCCCACTGATGGTTGTGATAGCAATACAGTAGAAGCCTTTGTAACCAAAAGGAAGTTTAAGCAATAGGAAAAGGCACAGTACTCTGCACACTTAGTTTTCCTAATGTGAAAACCATTTAAATGGTTGACTTACTTGCCTCCAGAGTTTTATTGTTCATTTACAGGCTTATTTTTCCTAATGTAACATGTTATTTTTCCTTTTCTTTGTCCTATATTCCTTGCAGCAGTGACTTCATCAGCTGTGTTGGAACACACCAGTAAGACTATATCAGCCAGGCTATTCCTAAACAAAGGTTTGGCCTGTGTTAAAACTGTTAAGTACTTGAAGACACACATATACACACCCTGGTTTTAATGGTGTTTCCTACTAATGCACTGCAGACTCAACTCGCAGGTGTAACTGCCCAAAACTGTCTCTGTAATGGTGACCTCACCCTGTCACAGTGACGGTTGGAGAAAGAAAGCAGCCACCACTTCCTGGTTCATTTTCAACAGCAAGCTCTCCTTGTTTTATTTATTCATTCTTATCGCTTCCTCTCACTCACCCCACCCACATCCAATTCAGCACAAGCCAAGCCAATTGCGCCTCCAAAATATTTCTGAAATCCACCCACCTCTTGTCCATCTCCATGGCCATAACCCCAGTCCAAGCCACCGCCATTGGTCACGTGGATTACTGCAGTGGCCATCTTGTTTGTCTGGTTCAAATTTATTCTCCACCCAATCGCCACAGTGATTTCTGACAAAATGGATCACACCCTCCCTATGCTTTTAATATTCAGTCCTTTCCCAGAGCCCTGCCCTCCTCTTTGGCCTCAATCTACACAATCTCTCTTGCTTCCCTAGTGTTGCTACCTGCGTAGCACCCCAGCCCCCAATCAGGCCTCCTTCCTCTACTTGTCACTAGAAAAATGCCTCCTTATCCTGCAGGTCTCCGCCTCAGAAATCTATGTGCAATCTTCTTCTTTAAATCATGTCCTAGCTGCTCTTTTCTCTTATGACACCCTGTTCTCTTTCTACGCAGTACTTATCACAATACTTGATTACTTATTTATGTGTTCATTTGTTTAATGTCTATATCCTCCCACAAGGTCTGAGCTTCCTGAAAGCAGGGATCACGTCTGTTTTGGTCACCATTGTTTACACTGCACCTGGCACACAGTAGGTATTAAAAAATATTTATAAAAACTATGGATAAACCTTAAAGACAAGGGGGGGAAGCAGTTAGAATTTTCCCCATGCTAAATGAATGTCTTACAAATAAAATTATAATCAAATAACCCAATGAGAAAAACACGGGGACATCTTTAATAGCACCAGAACAAAGACTGTGCGGTACATTCCTTTTTCTGAATCATATCACTCCATTGTCATAAGCAGGTTAGGGTTTATCCCGGAGCTGACAGAGAACTGTCCTGGGCATTGAGCTATCAGTTTCCTACACTGGAGTGGGAGGGGACTGTGACTGGGTGAGAGGCAGGAGGGTTTCCAGTAAGGCCCACTATTATCTTTAAGGGGAATCCCAAGAAAGGAAAAACTTAACAGCATTGCTCAACTGTTCCAATTGGTTACGAAAAACTTAAGAGTATGCTTAGGAAACCTAAAAGTATAAGCGTAAATACTGACTATTTATAATCTGTGAATTGTACATCTCTACAGGCTTCTAGGTCACTTTCCTGCATCTACGTCTCCCAGAAAAACAACTCTCTAGCCTTCTTTTCTTTTCAATAACCCAATTTCCTTTGGCAACTTATCACAGCATCCTTCTACACTTATAGTTCTTCAAAATACATAGTTAGCCTTTACTAATACCCAAATCCTTTCACATACAACCAAATTCCCCTTCAGTCTTAAAGAGATACAGGAAAATGACTCTCCATCACTCACACTCTCTGTTCATATCTGGAAGACTATTCCAATATTAAGTTTCATTATATTTAGTTACACAATGGCCTTCTAGTCATTAGCCTGAATGAATATTTATTTTACTCTGTCTTCAACAGATCATTTCCCCCAATTCTGTTGCTCTTACTATCCTAAAAAGTTTTTTTTAGTTAGTCTAGGATCCCAAACTACAGGAGTCTAGAGAGCTGAGCAGAGAAACCCACATGTTAATCACCTGATTCTGCCTCTCAGATTCATGTTTGTTTTATGACCACGAGACTTAACTGATTCCCATGAACTGAGGCCCAACTGAGACGCCAGGTCTTTAACAGATAAGTATTAAGTGCAAAACCAACTCATTTCTATTTCTTCTTAAGTAAAGGGGCTATGCACTCTTCCCTATTAAATGTACCCCATCCTGTATGTCCGCTTCTCTTTGGTGTTAAGATGTGTGTCATCACACTAAAGTCAAGGTTCGTAAAATCTGAGTCATCATAGAAAGCATATTCTCCTGACTCCAAAGATATGCTAGATGGGAGCTTATCAAGAGAACAAATGGAAACAACACAGTTAGCTCTTAATGCCTCGAGTTGCAGCTTCTAGACCCATGAAGAAAGTCATACTCTAGAGCAGCAATCCTTTTTGTGAGAGATGAACACGTGCACACACACAAATTTACAGACCGCGACTTGAGCTTTTGTTTTGTTTTGGTTTTTAATGTCTAAGGTGGAGTCAAACCATTAACAAATATTTCAAATGACTTCCTAGCCCAACCAGTTTCTGTTAAAATTCTACCTCTCGTTCTCTAAATCTCAGCTATTTTGAGGGTCCAAGTGATGTACACCAGCATGGGACAGTTTGTTTCATTGGGTTACCCCAGCATCTTGGAAAGTCCCAGGAAAGTGATAGATGGAAAGCTTATAGTTTCACCTACTGCTAGAGGAGCAAAGAAGCCTTCCTTTGCAGTTAAAAAAAAAAAAAAAATCAACTAAGCACCATTTTCCTGATATTATGACTAAGTGGTAATCAGCTCATACGACAGATATAAGAGTAACCATCTAGATTTAGAATTACATTGAAGAGGATGAGAAAATGAAGATGCAAAGACTAAACTCCTGAAATACAGAGCTGAAGGAGGTTTTCACTCTTCACAAAGCAGTAACAGAATTTTTGGACTCTATACACAGGCCCCATTAATGCAGGAAACCCAGAAATAGCTTACAAACATTAATTAAGTCAGGCAACAAGCTCCATTGATAAATAGGGAAACTTGGGTGTTGAGAAACCAAGCAGCCTGAAGCCCAACAATGAGTCAGGAGCAGAGAGGGCACCAGACCAGGAATCTGGAGTCCCTATCTCTGGCAGGGAGATGCACTCTACCTTTCAAGGGAATAAAACAGTTTCATAAGAAACAGATGGTAGAGACAGATGATAATATCCACACACTTTGGGTTGGACCAAACAAAAGACTGCCAACGGCGCCCTATTGTAGCTGGAAAGGAAGCCAATCTAAGGCCCTAAATGTCATTTAATACTATAATGAAAAATGAGCGTAGCTTCAACCCCTCCTTAGCAAAGACACTGCTCACCTTATGGCTTGTAAGTTGATGCCATGAAGATACCCCATCCATCCTCACCTCAAGGCTCTCTATTTTTATCTGATTTGAGTTCAGAATTGCCTATTCATCTTTGGCCAGATAAGCGAAACAGGTATTATATTTGCAAGCAAGCATGCTGAAATCGGACCCACCCTACAGAAAATGGGCGTCTGGTAACTTCAACCCCCCTGGCTTTTCCTGTCTCCTTCACAAGGGAAGTTAAAATACTGTTTATATCTAAAACGCAAAATGTGAATCAGTGTGCTTTTCTATACTGTAAGGGCTAGGTGGTAACATGTCTGGCTTGCATATTCAAGGTTCAGCAAGTAGCCAATTAAGCTAAGTGAGGCTAGCTTTGGATACACTAGATGAACGTAATAAAATGTTCCATTCCAGACACCTGCGAAAGAGAACAAATAACCAAGTAACATCTTGGAGTTAACT
The DNA here is from genome assembly GCA_037038555.1 of Rhynchonycteris naso. Classification (NCBI taxonomy): domain Eukaryota; kingdom Metazoa; phylum Chordata; class Mammalia; order Chiroptera; family Emballonuridae; genus Rhynchonycteris; species Rhynchonycteris naso. The sequence continues at coordinate 27,175,028 of CM072998.1, forward strand.
GGGTTTTACCCAGCTTTCCCTGCAGGAGTGAGATACTCTGAATACACAACACTGGACTGGGAGCTACAGGTGAGCAGCCATCTGTGGGGGGCACTGCCAGAGAGAACTTGAGGAACTTCAAAGAAAAACAATGCCTATCTCCCAGCTGAGCTTGGCCAAGGGGACATCCTGGCTCCAGCCATCCCTGGGAAATCCTTACTAATTTGGGGCCCAGGCAAACAGGGTTACTATTTTCCCCTCTGAAGGTTTTAAGACCAAACTGCTCTAGCATTCTTCCGGGAGAAGAGGGGAAAGAGAGGAGGGGCAAAATTCTCCTCCCCAATTCCTTAGGAGGCGGTGAGGTGGGAGTGGGAGGTAGCCATCACGGGGCAATCTAGCTCCCCAGTCCTGTACCTCCACCCTCCCCACACTGTACTGCCCCTGTCTGTCCCTGAGTGAGCCTCGAAGGCCAGGGAATGCCAGTGGGTTCTACTCCTCCAGTTAATCCTCTCTGCGCCGGGGCCCAGGCACTCTCAGGTCGGTGTCCAGTACGGTAAAACACCTAGGAGGCTTTCACATAATTAATGCGTATATCAAATATACACTCTACCCACACTACAAACAGGAATTCATCAGCCCACATGTATTTTCAATTCATCAAAAATTCATTAAGTGCTTATTAAATTCCAGGCTCTGAGCGACGTCCTGCAGATTCGAAATAGCCCCAGGTACCCCTCCCTGCTTTCAGAGCCCACAGCCAAGGAGAGCTCGGGCAGGACTGCCGAGGGAGAAACTGAAGCTAGCTGAGGACAGACACTATTACTGGTCCAGGGATCCCTGTTGGAAGATCTTTCTCTGTCCGTCCCCTTGAGACACAGCAGCGCCGCGAATGCGCGATCACTCGAAACGGATCTCAGCGCCCAGACCACCCCGCACTGCCCGCGCCTCTGCTCCCAGTCCTCGCCCCCGGCCCATACTCACTGGGTCTTCCTGCGGCCCTGGTCCCGATGCAGCTCCCGCAGGTCCACCTCGGCGCGGCCCAGGAACTTGTCGAGGCCGAGCAGCGCGCGGTGCAGCACGGTGAGCTGCAAGGTGGCGGCGGCCGCGGGCGCGGCCCCGGCGGACAGCAGCGGCGGTAGCTCGAAGGTGGCCTCTTCCCGCCACACCGGCGCACCCAGGCTGCGCTCCGACACCGAGGTGGCGTACTTCTCCTTGCCCACCTGGATCACGGCGTACGCATCGCTTGTGCCCCCGGGTCCCTTAGCCCGCAGGCCCCGCGCCTGCAGCACCGTCACCTGCACATGTGTTGGGGACCACACAGCCCCCGGGCCCCGGCCCGCCGAAGCTGCCAGGGACATGGTGACGGTGCGTAATCCTTGCAAGAGCGAGCAGATCGCCCCGTCCCGCGTCTTCTACCGCCTGCCCAGCAGCCCGGCCTCATAAAGGCTTCCGGCCACGCCCCCGTCGGGGCCCGCCTCTCCGGGACCGCCCCGCCCATAGAGCCCGCCCCACCTGCCGCGGCACCGCAGCTGCGGGGCCTCAGAGCGGGGGCGGGGCTGGCGCGGCAAGAACAGGGGCGGGGCTTGGAGAATTCTGGTCCGAGAGGTGGTAGGTAGCTGAGGAATGGCATCGACAATTGACAGCAGTCACACCGCCCAACCGGAACTGGCCGAAGCACTGACTTCGAAGCCAGACCTCAATTCCAATCTGTCATTGCCCACTGGCATGTGTGTGACCTTGCATAGATTTACTTAACGTCTTTTAGACTCAGTTTCCCCATCTGTAAAAGGAGATAACAATCACCCACTAGAATTGCTGGAAAAAAAAATAATGTAGCCTGGTATGTGGAGAGTTCTCAAAAAACGATAGCTATGAGAAAGATAGTGAACACGATCCCAGGTTCATCGCTCTTTCTGCTCTGACCGCCAGAGTCATTATTGCGGAAGGCGGTGTATTCTGGAATGGTGCCAGGTGGGTAGGAAAGTAGAATGATCCTTTCTAAACCTGAAAAGAGGAAGGTAAAGTGGGGGAGGAGCATGAGGTGGTGTGGGGGTGTCTTATTTTGCCCTGCCCTCACCAAATAAGGTGAGGCTAAGAGGCTGAGTTAGGGAAGGCGAAAAAAAGGGGGAACTGAAAGATGGGATTACCAAACCAGACGTGAGGAGCAGAGGCTCCGCCCACCCCCAGTTCCCCATTTCTCCCTGGCTGGAACGTCTTCAGTTTCCCCCAACTCTTTATCTCTGGACCCCCAATTAGTCATTTCCTTGTTCCAAATGTCCATTAAATTGTCCCATTCTCTTCATTCCCAATATCCTACTTCAAAGGCTTGCCTCTGAATCATCAGATTGGAAAGGTCACTTTGAAGGTTTTTAGGTTTCAAAGTTAAGGGAAAAGCCCAGAGCAGAGAACTAACTGGTTCAAGGCCCCACAACAGAGCCAGGACTAGAACTCAGGTGACCTGATTCCCACCCAGTGTTTTTGCTGCGTCCCTTGCTTCTTCCGGGTCCTCAGACCCCCAATCTTGGATTGCTGCTAGTATCCACCTGATCTCTAGGCTCTCCTCCCTCCAGTCCACACTGCACAGGACTGCACTAACTAACCTGCTTGAAAACCTACGATGTTGCCTCACCTGCATTAACTTCACACTCAGAGATTTAAAGGCATTCCTACTTTGGCTCCACCCCGACTCATTCTCCTTTATCTCTTAAACAAATGGTAACCCAGATAATCTTCCCACCTCCAGGCCTTTAGCACTTGGCTGTCCTGTGGCTGGCCAAGTCCTACCCACTACAAAGCTTCACTCTGATTTCTCCAAGGTTTGGCTTCCAATAGCCCTCTGCAGAGCAGGGGCCAGGGAGTGACTTATTTAACTTGTCTCCTCCACAACCCCTAGCAGAAACCTAGGTACTCGGTAGGTCCTTTGGAAGTGCTATGAAATTGATAAGTTCCAGTGAACCATGGACACATTGTTCTCTTTGACCACGTAGGAAATTACAGCACAAACATTATGCCTCAGGTTTGCAACTGAGGGCGGCTACAGTGTGGGAAAAGCCTATTTAGTATGTTGTAAATATTTAATGTGTTCAGAGGAAAAAGGAAAGGTACCAGACACGTAAGAGACAGGAAAGCCTAACAGAACTCTGTTGTTTTTGTGCTATTTTCCCTTCCTGACCACCTGTTAATTTCATTCAACCTCGTGGCTCCAATCATTGCTGTAAAGATTTATTGAGAACATACTTTATGCTAAGTGCTACCTTCCAATGAGACCCAGTTTTAAGGAACCCCATGACAAATGCTACAAAACAAGTCCTGTATCAATATAATGCTTTGGGTGCTTTGAAAGAAAGTGATTTCTCTAAGCAAGTGGGTTTTTATGAAGGAAATACTGTTGAACTAAGTCTTAAAGGATGTACCAGATTTGATGGGTAGAGAAAATGATGGGGAAAGAACATTTCGCATTTCAGGCAAGAACAGATCAGCCTAAGCAAAGGTGTGGGGTCCAGAGAGTTCATGGTATATTTAGGGTTATGAGTACCCATTAGGTCTGAAATGCAAGGTATTTTAGGAGAGCCCAGGGAACAGGTAGTGGAGATAAGACAGCCAAGGAAGGTGGGCCCAGATCATACAGATCATAAACTCCAGACTAAGGAGATTATACTACAGCAGTGGTTCTCAAAATGTGCACCAGGGCGCACAGGTGCACCTTAGAAGATTTCCAGGTGCGCCCTCTGGTATTCCAAAGAAATATGTGCCTGTTGGGGACCAGAAAACCAACAGGGTTTTTGGAGTTTAGATTTGGGGGGGGTCAGAGGTGTGGGGAATTGGCTGTAAGCTGACAGTCTGCCCAACTCCCCACCTCACTTGCCTGATTAGGTTGCAAAAGGCTGTTAAGCTGTGGTGCTGGATTGTTTACACTACCCCCCATGTTCCCCGGAAAGACTGGAGGCAAGTTTCTTCATTTTTTGGTGTAAAGTTAAGATGATATGTATGGTGGGGGTTTTCTGCACTCAACATAATTAAGAGTCAAAGAGAGGAGTTCTTCAATGTATTGACAAGAAAATGAGAGTTTGCCTTTCAAATATATGCCCAAACATTGAAGAAATCGCTAGGACACATCAGTCTCGTGTTTCTCATTAACACAAGAATGAAAAAACTTAACACATTCTCACTGGGACCTGAGGAATTTACTAAATCTTACTAAGGATGTATCTATCTATCTATATATATATATAAAGATAACTTTTTTGTCATTTTTTTAATTTTTTAACCTCTCTTTTTTACGAATTCTAAAAAGCATAACTCAATAAATGTAACATAAAAATGTTTTTTAATGTCAGAATAAATTTAATTTTGTCATATTTGTTTCATTTAATTACCATAAAAGCACGCTTGGACTTTATATTTTTTCTTTAATATTTGACTTAATTGTTACAACATATTTCTCAGAAATTTGTATATAGTGTGCCTACAATTATTTGTAGGACTTTAAATGCACCCTGACTTCAAAAAGTTTGAAAACCACTGTACTATAGTGTTAGACCAGGTAAGACAGCCTACAGAGGATTTTGAGCAGTGGCTTTATCAGGTTGTGCTTCAGGTTGTAGGGCAAGAAGGTATAAGCAGAAGTAGCTCAGCAGCCAATGCATGGTAAGTTACAGCCAGATACCTTCCTTCATTTTCACCTTGGGACGTCTGCCTGCAACCCTATTCTGTCCTAGCCCTTGTCCATCCTATTATGTCTATTCTGTGTGGTACTGCATTAAATAAGGGATATACTTCCCTTTCTTTTCTTTTTTTTTTAAATTAAGTGAGAGCTGGTGAGGCAGAGAGACAGCTTCCACCCTATGGGGCAATGCTCTGCCCATCTGGGGCATTGTTCCATTGCTGGGCAATCAAGCTATTTTTAGCACCTAAGGCAGAGGCCACAGGAAACATTCTCAGCTCCAGGGCCAACTCACTCAAGCCAATCAAGCAATGGCTGCAGAAGGGGAGAGAGAGAAAGACAGAGGGAGGTGGAAGGGGTTGAGAAGCCGATAGTGGCTTCTCCTCTGTGCCCTGACTGGAAATCAAACCGGGACATCCACACACCCTGACCTGCATTCTACCACTGATCCAACCGGCCAGGGTCCATATACTTCCCTTTCGGTTGTCCTACCTGTCTACTTTTCCACTGTATCCCAACTGGATAAAGTCAGAGATTTTGGGTCAAAACTGATGCTAGCAGTAAAGTTTTTTTAGCTCTGGCCTCCCCTCCTCCTCCACACTCACACTGTTAATACAGCCCCCATAATAAAGAGAGCCAGGAGTGAAACCTAGCTGGACAGCCTCACAGGCTGAGTATGACATGAAGCATTCCTTCCATTCACGGAAATGATTAGAGGACAAAGGGGAAAGGGGAGGCATGGTGGTGAGGGGAGGGAAAAGTATGAGTACCTGTGACCTCATGTGTTTGGTTTCTATCAGACACAAACAGCCTCTGTGGTTAGAGAGGTGGTACGTTGGGGGAGGGCAAGGCTGCCTGGCCACCCCCAAGGAATCAAAATCAAGAACCTTTTCTCTAGACACTGTACTAGCAGGCATTAACTCCGAGGAGTAGAGCTCCGCAGAGGCAGAAATAAGACATCTGTCAGAGAAGAGAAACTTCAGGAGTTCTAGAACAAGGCACGTCTGGGAGCTGGCTTACTGCTCCCTAACTTCCAGGATGGTCCTTTTCTCCCCTCCACCAGTCAGAGCACATTGTCCCTCAAGACTCACTGACTGTCCTGGAATAAGAGCCCCTCTTCTGCCCACTTTTCAGACCCACAGTCTTCGGTCCCGGGCTGTGGACCCCGTCAGTTCACCAAATTCCTGGAGTGTTTGCAAACACCTTCCACATCCAGGGTGCGGCCAGATGACTGCTCTCTCCTCTCACCCTGCCCCTCCTCTTGCTCTGACTGAAAGAGGAAAGAGTTTCATTCGGCCCAGAGCACGTGGACAAGGTGCCAGGCAGGTTAGACTGGACAGGTTAGCCACCTGTCCTCTCCCAAAGCAGCAGAGCAGAGAGCACCCAGACTCCAGTCAACTGGTCCACCAGCCTGACCCTCGACCTTTCTATAGGCAGCAGGCACCTGTGCAGTGAGATCTTGAACAGGCTGTCTTTTATGCTCCGCTGGGGAGAATTCCGTTCTCGGACACTGTGTGGAGCCATGCTCTGGGTGGTGAGGCAGGGCATGCTGAAGGAGGGACTCTCAGTGCCCTGCTAATTGCCAACCCCTCCTGCCCACAGCTCCTCAGTATCCTGCTGCTGCAGGAACACTACTAACTCAAAAGTCATGTCTGCAGACTCTGGATGGCTAATGTGCTATCCCAGTGGAGGAGCAGAACAGGGCTGGGAATGGTTGCTTGTCTTCCTCCTGTGCCCCAGACTCTGAGGTGTGGTGACAAAAGTTTGCATACGTGACTCATTCACTGTCGAGTTTGGTAATCAGCCCTCTGGTTTCTCCAGGTCCTTGGCTTCTCCAGGCCCATTTGGCTGACCAAGGAGATTACCTTCCAGGTGTTGGTTCTAGGAGCAAGGGCTTCCTGCTCGTGGAGGGAGGATGGGTCTCAAGAAGCAAATGGCTCACCATTTCCCATACAATCTTGTTGGCAGTGTTTTTTGTTTAACAAAGCTTGCATCGTAGATAAAACAAATGTATTATCTTTTCAGTTTGTGAGTCTCTCCCAAAGGCCCTTGAATCCCACAACTGGAAGGCTATAGAGAAAGTGTATCTCTTACATTCCGACATTCTGCACAAAGCCTTCCCTCTACCTCTCCCTTCAGAATTGTTTCTTGTTTCTTAGCTTATTTCTTGTACTCTGGTCCAGCAATTGTTTTATTCACTCATAGACATCTCTGAAAGGCAGGAAGTGTGGTCCTCACTGTGTCTAGTTCTCCCAATTTCTTGCAAATAGAAGGTAGTTCAAGCTAACTAGATAGAAGAGGTATAAATTACTTTTAAGCCATCAACATTAATGCATTTATTTCTGCTACAGTCACCTTTAGCACTGCCCTGCATAACCATCTTTATTAAATGTAAGGTTTTTCTGGATAAAAAGAAACGTGTTCATCGTGTGCAAGCCATACTCCACCTTTTCAGAATAAGTTTCATGGCATACAGGGAGAAAGCAGTCATTTTGAGTATCTATTCCTCCTTGAATTGTTCCATTAAAAGCCACCTCTCAGCTCTTATTCTCAGCTTCTCCAAGACATGCCATGAGCTTCCATTTTTTTGAGCGCTGGGTCTTCTGGACACGGACCCCACTGCAGTAGAGCTGGTCAAGAGGTGGGTGTGAGTGGACCCACCATTTCTTTACTCCTCTTCCCTTTTGATGCCACAGGGCTGATAACTAGGTTGTGTTCTGTGTTGTTATTGTTTTTAAGTATAGTTGACATACAATCTTACATTAGTTTTAGGTGACATAGTGATTCAATATTTATATACCTCACGATATGATTACCACCATAAATCTAGTAACCACCTATCACCATACAAAGTTGTCACCCTATTGTTGACTATTGCTATGCATAACATCCCACGTCTTACTGATTTTATAACTGGAAGTTTATACCTCTTATTTCTCTTCCTCTTTTTTTTTTTAATAACTTCTTTTTATTTTATTCATTTTAGATGAGGAGACACAGAGTGAGAGAGAGAGAGAGAGAGAGAAAGTGGGGAGGAGCTAGAAGCATCAACTCCCATATGTGCCTTGACCAGACCAGTGCAGGGTTTTGAACTGGCGACCTCCCTGTTTCCAGGTCGACGCTTTATCCACTGCGCCACCACAGGCCGGCTCTCTTCCTCTTTTTCAGCCATCCATCCTCCCTCCCCCTCCCCTCTGGCAACCAGTCTGTTCTCTTTATCGATGAGTCTGTTTCTGTTTTATTTGATTTGGTATGTTGACTTTTGACCTTAAGAAATTACAATGTGGACCTGGACACTTAAAGCCAAACCCAATATGATATTCTATGAGGACCAAGCGGGAGCACCAGAATAAAGCTTTTTTACCTAGGCACCCCTCTAGGAGGCAACACGAGGTTTTTCCCTCAAGTGCCCACTTCTTACCAGCCCCTATAGTTTCTCTTATGACTCTTTGCCCATCTTCTGGAAATCCTACCTATTCCAGGATGCAAAACACCTTTCCTAAGTCTGAATCAGTCACACTGGAGTAACATTTCCCACCACCACCCCAACCATCCACACTCCAAGTTTCAGCAAGGAAGGTCAGTGACATGAAAGTCTTACAGAACAATTCGGGAACCGATTAGAACACAGACGGTTCCATTTCATGATTGAGTCCTCCAATTTAACTTTTCTTCAAAACCCGTTAGACTGAAAATATACACACATGTCCCAAAAATAAACATTTCTTAGAGATGGCACCATCTAAACCCATAAGAAAGAAAATATTGTTGTAATCAATCATACTTTTTAATAAATACGTGTATTGAAAGCTAATATATTCAGAAAACAGAAAGTGTTTGTAAAAATAGGAGTGGATTTTTTTTTTTTTTGCAAGAAAGAGAAAGAAGAAAGGGGAGAGATGAGAAGCATCAACTCGTTGTTACGTCACTTTAGTTGTTCATTGATTGCTTCTTATATGTGTCTTGACCAGAGGACTCAAGCCAAGCCAGTGACCCCTTGCTCAAGCCAGCGACCTTGGGCTCAAGCCAACAACCTTCATATCATGTTGATGAGCCCATGCTCAAGCCTGTGACTTTGGGGTTTTGAACCTGAAACCTCAGCATCTCAGGTTAATGCTCTATCCATTGTGCCACCACCAGTCAGGCAAAGGAATGGATTCAATTTTTTTTATTTTCTCACTTATAATTGGCATTCAATATTATTTTGTATTAGTTTCAGGTGTACAGCATAGTGATTAAACTTTCATATACTTTATAAAGTGTTCCCTCCATACACAGTTATTACAATATTATTAACTATTGTTGACTATATTTCCTATGCTGTACTTTAGATTCCATGACGACTTTGTAATACCAATCTGTACTTCTCAATCCCTTCCCCTTTTCACCCAGGCCCCCAACCCCATCTCCTCTGGCAACCATTAGTCTGTTTTCTTTCTATGAGTCTGCTTCGGTTTTATTTGTTCATTTATAGTGTTCTTTAGATTCCACATAGGAATGGATTTTTTTAAACAAACTTTATTATAGCATATAACATAGTTGTGATAAAGGGAAGAAGATAAAAAGAAAAATTTTATTAAATTTATTCAACATTATGTGCAGAAAAGTACATAAAAATATTCAGCTTGGTGAATTCCCACCACCCAGATCAAGAAAAAGAAGAGTATCAGCACCTACACAGATTTCCCTTGAGCTCCCTTAGTCATGAGGTCTCTTCTCTTCCAAAGGTAGCCACTATTCTAAGTTCTATGCCCATAGCTCCGCCTTGCCAGCTCTGAACATTATATAAATGAATCAGACATCAGATATTTATTCCGTCCTTTCGCTCGGTGTCATCTTTATGAGCATCACCAGTGGTGTTCGCACAGTAGTCACTTGTTGCTCTTTTCTGTTTTATAGTATTCCATGGTATGAATATACCAGTTTCTTTTTCATTCTATAGTTCATAAACATTAAGGCTGTTTCTAGCATTGGGCTTGTAGTGGGCTGAATGATAATCCCCAAAAGATATGTGCACATCCTAGTCTCTTGAACCTGTGAATGTTACTTTGTTAGAAAAAAATAAAAAGGAGTTTCTGCAGATATAATTAAGCGAAAGATGTTGAGATGAGGCATTCATCCTGGATTATCTAAATGGGCTCAGTGTTCCTAAAAGAATAAGGCAGAGGGAGATTACAGAGATAGGAAGGTACAAGGCCATGAGAATGTGGAGGCAGAGACTGTATCCACAAGTCAAAGAATGCTGGAAGAGACAGGAAACAGAATCTCCCCCAGGACCTCTGGAGGAAGTGCAGCCCTGATGATAACTTGATTTTAGACATCTGGCCTGCAAAACTGACAACAAGAAAATATATCATTGTTGTTTTATGAGCCAGGTTTGGCCCTGATCAGTGGCTCAGTGGATACAGCATTGACCCAGCATATGGATGTCCCGGTTTTGATTCCTCCTCTGGGAACACAGAAGAAGTGACAATCTGCTTCTCTCCCCTCTCTTTTCCCCTTGTCTCCCTCTTCCCCTCTCACTGGTTAGAGCATGGACCCCAGATGCTGAGGATAGCTCCTTCAGAGAACGACGTCCTCAGGTGCTAAAAATAGCTCGGTACTCCAAGCATTGGCCCCCAAATGCAGTTTCTGGGTGGATTCTGGCAAGGGCGCATGTGGGAGTCTGCCTCACTATCTCCCCTTCTCTCACCTAAAAAAAAAAAGGAGCCAAATTTGTGGTAATTGTCTATGATAGCCACAGGACACTGATACTGGCTACTAGGAATAAATTTACGGTGCATTCTTGTATATGTTTTGGTACATATGTGTAAACATGCACACACACCTAAGAATGGAATTGCTGGATTACAGAGTGGCTATATGGTTAGCATTAAAAGATATTGCCAAACAATTTTCCAAAGTAATTATACCAATTTATACTCCCACTGATAATATTTGGCAGATCCAGTTTCTCTGCATCTTTGTCAACCTTGGAATAGTGAATCTTTTTTTATGTTTATTTTATTGATTTTAGAGAGAGAGAGAAACAAGAACATTGATCTGTTCCTGTATGTGCCCTGACCAAGGGATCAAACCAGCAACTTCTGTGCTTTAGGACAATACTCTAACCCCGGGGTCCCCAAACTACGGCCCTGTGGGCCTCATGCGGCCCCCTGAGGCCATTTATCCGGCCCCCCGCCACACTTCCAGAAGGGGCACCTCTTTCATTGGTGGTCAGTGAGAGGAGCACAGGATGCAGCTGCACCCATAGTTTCCATTAAAATACTCGTCAGTTTGCTTATTTAAATTTACTTGTTCTTTATTTTAAATATTGTATTTGTTCCCATTTTGGTTTTTTACTTTAAAATAAGATATGTGCAGTGTGCATAGGGATTTGTTTATAGTATTTTTATAGTCTGACCCTCCAACAGTCTGAGGGACAGTGAACTGGCCCCCTGTGTAAAAAGTTTGGGAACCCCTGCTCTAACCAATGGAGCTACCTGGTCAGGGCTGTCCATCTTTTCTGTTTTGCACTTCTGGTGAGTGTGCAGGGTTTTAAATTGTATTTTCCTGGTGACTAATAGGATATGTGCGTGTTTACCGGTTATTGAATATAATCTTTTGTGATGTGTCTATTCATTTATTTTCTCCATTTTTCTTTTCAATTGTCTGTCTTCTCATTGATTTGTAGGTCTTATCATATTATGCCCTTGTCAAAAAATGTAATGCAAATATCTTCTCCACTTTATAGTTTGCCTTTTCACTCTCTTACTGATGTTTTGGGGTAAAAAGAAGTTCTTACTTTTTAATGAAACCTGAGTTAACAATCTTTTCTTTTATGGTTAGTGATTTTGTATCCTATTTAAGAAATCTTTGCTGCTCCAAAGTCATTAATTTATTTTCCTTTGTAATCTTCTAGAAGCATTATTACTTTATTTTCCTCAATTAGGTAAACAACCCATCTGGAATTATTTTTTGTGTATTGTTAAAAGATAATTTTCCAATAAAAAGATAAAATCATGACTCTCATATAGATATAAAAATAAATGCATTAAAATTTTATTAAATTTATGAAAAAGGAATACTGACAGGGTGTTTCAACCTGTTCAAAGGTGAATACAAAGAACAGACACATTTACAGATTAGGAATATTGAAATGAATATGCAAATGCAGGCAAAACTAGTTTCCCATGATTGGGGGAGGCATCCTTCTACCAGACTATTTTTACTAATTTTGCATTGCTATCAGTTATCTACAAGTTACAGAGTTATAAAATAGTTGCTATAAAATCAAAAGCAGATAACCCAGATGGTGTGCTACAGAGCACATAGTTTTCCAATGAAGCACAAAATTTTGCCTACCATACATGTAGTAATATCTGTTATAATAGTAGACTGCATCAATTTTAGGCCCAATTCCTAGGAAGTACCATATGTGGTTATCAATGTGGGATAACCAGGGTTCATGAATTGTCTCCCTATATTGTACCTCCAATATTTATTATCTACAAAGAAATAGGTCATATAGAGAAGTAGGTTAAAAACAGCTGCATCATTTTTTTCCACAAATAGAAAAACCAAAAGAACATATATGCTTGAGAGAGCTTAGCTGTGGTTTTAAATTGCTAATAAACCAGTACATATCGTCTTAAAAAAAACAAACTTGATTTTTGGTTCCAATTTCAAAAGCTGCTTGAATGCCCGATGATAAAGTTGGCCATAAAGAAGCAATTAAACAAACACTGTTCTTTGACCTCTCAGGAAGCTTCCACCTGATGAACCTGTCCTTAAGAGAAAAAATTTCATCTCCAACTGTAGTGACAGCATCAGAACACAAATTGAGGTCACAAGTAGGAAATTCTAAATTGTCAAGATTTGACAAGGATTAGACCTCCATAGAGAGACTGAAGGTCACGTATGTCACCAACAAAGATGTGAAAACCTGACCAGGCAGTGGCACAGTGGATAGAGCATCGACCTGGGATGTTGAGGTCCCAGGTTGGAAACTTTGAGGTCGCCAGCTTGAACATGGGCTAATCTAGCTTGACCATAGGCTTGCTAACTTGAGTCTAGGGTCATCAACTTGATCCCAGGTTGCTGGCTTAAAACCCAAGGTTACTGACTTGAGCAAGGGATCACTGGCTTGGCTGGAGCCCCCTGGTCTAGATACATATGAGAAAGCAGTCAATGAACAACTAAGGTGATGCAACTATGAGATGTTTCTCATCTCTCCCTTCCTGTTTCTCTCTCTCAAACAAAATAAAAAGATGTAAAATGTATTGGGGTCCACATAACTTTAGGTGGGGAATATTATGGCCTTTGAATCATTGGAATGTTCAAGACTCAAGGAATGGCCAAACTCATGAGCTGCGACTAAAAATAAGTTTATGCCTTTGAATTTTTTGTCCAGATTTCAGCCTCATTAAAATATATGTCTCCTCCAATACCAGGTCCAGGTCCAAAAGCATGGACTCTGCCTCTTCCATAAAAAGGATATAGGTCTCCATGATCATCAGGTGTAAAACACATCATAATGTCAAACTTACCTCCATTAACCTTTCTGAATTTCAGGAGATCACATCACTCCATACTCGAAAAGCTTTCTGGATAGTATAGTTAACATACTTGTGTTTTATGTCAGAGATGTAATTATTTATTCTGTGGGTGATAAAGCATTTCTTCCATATTGGCTTCCCTTGCACTGTCCTGAAATGATGAACATCAGACACTCCACATTGAGGTTTGTGCATCCTGTCCAGAGTAGATGTATACAGTTGCCCAGTTACTTCTAGACCCAAGAACTGCTGCATTTCTTGGATTTTACCCTCTTGAAAGTTCTTATTGACTTTCATTTTTGTCACTGGAATTCTCTCCATTTCAAAGCCATAAAAGCTTCTCAAGTGCCACATCGTTGTCCTCCTGGCTCCTATAGTTAGTCAGGACAATAGCTCCAGAAACAGCTACCTACAGGACTAGTATCAATAGAAGAAACTTCATTCTAAATTTCTCCTGAAGTACCTAGATGTATATACCAATTTTAATAAGTATTAAGGGAGAAATCCACAGTAACACTATAACAGAAAGGGATTTAATACCCCACTCACATCAATAGATAGATCATTCAGAGAGAAAATTAATAAAGAATTAATGGCTTTAAATGTCACATTAAACCAAATCAACTTAGGACATTTTATCCAAAAACTGAAGAATACACATTTTTTTTAAGTGCACATGGAGCATTCTTCAAGATAGACCACGTATTAGGCCACAAAACAAGCCTCAGTAAATTCAATATTAAAATCACATTAAGTATCTTTTCTGACCACAGTGGCATGAAACAAACCAATAACTAGCAATGTATTGAAGCAGAAATAAAAAAACTCCCAACAAATTAAAAAAAAAAAAAACAGGACTGGGGGGCTTCATAAGTGAATTCTGCCAAATGTTCAAAGAACAATTAATACCTCTCTTTTTTAAACTATTTCAAAAAAATTTCTAAACAATTTCAAAAAGTGAAAAGGGAAGAATGTTCCAAACTCACTCTATGAAGTCAGTATTATCCTGATACCAAAACCAGACAAAGACATTACAAAAAAGAAAGTTACAGGCCAATATTCTTGATGAACACTGAAGCAAAAATTCTCAACAAAATATTAGCAAGTTGGAATCAACAATACAGTAACAGGATCATACTCCATGATCAAGTGGGATTCTTCCCAGGGGTGCAAGGATGTCTCAACCTTCATAAATCAATCAATGTGATATATCACATTAGCATAATAAAAGATAAAAACCATATGATCATTTCAACATATACAAAAAAAGCATTTGGCAAAATCCAACATCCTTTTATGATGAAAAAAAAAAAAAAAACTCACCTGACCAGGCGGTGGCACAGTGGATAGAGCGTCGAACTGGGATGTGGAGGACCCAGGTTTGAAACCCCAAGGTCGCCAGCTTGAGCGCGGGTCCATCTGGCTTGAGCAAAAGCTCGCCAGCTTGGACCCAAGGTCGCTGGCTCCAGCAAGGGGTTGCTCAGTCTGCTGAAGGTCCGCGGTCAAGGCACATATGAGAAAGCAATCAACGAATAACTAAGGAGTCGCAAGGAAAAACTGATGATTGATGATTCTCATCTCTCTCTGTTCCTGTCTGTCCCTGTCTATCCCTCTCTCTGACTCTCTCTCTGTCCCTGTAAAAAGAAAAAAAAGAAAGAAAACAATCTCATTAAAAATTGTGTCCAAAGCATAAAATACCTAGAAATAAATTTAACCAAGGAGATGAAAGTCCTACACTCTGAATACTCTTAAGACATTGAGGAAAGAAACTGAAGAAGATACAAATACATACTTTGCTCATGGATCGTAAGGATTAATATTATAAACATATTCTTACCACTTAAAGCAATCAATATGCACATTTAAAGCAATCCCCCTTTTTTTGTTTTTTGAGATAGACAGGAAGGGATAGAGATAAAATGTATTAACTCATAGCTGTGGCACCTTCGTTGTTTATTGATTGCTTTCCCATATGTGCCTTGACCAGGAGACTCCAGTTGAGCCAGTGACCCTTTGCTCAAGCCAGAAACCTTGGGCTCAAGCAAGTGACCTTTGGGCTACAGCCAGTGACCGTGGGGTCACATCTGCGATCCCATGCTCAAGCCAGCAACCTCAGGATTTCAAACCTGGGTGCTCAGTGTCCCAGCCCAGCACTCTATCCGCTGTGCCACCACCAGGTCAGGTTGCAATTCCTATTTAAATACCAATGGAATTCTTCCCAAAATCAGAACAAGTAATCCTAAAATTTGAATGGAACCACAAAAGACCCTGAAAAGAAGTTTTGAGAAAGAAGAAAGTAGGAGGTATCACTCTTCCCGATTTCAAACTATATCACAAAGCTACAATAATCACAACAGTATGGTGTTGGCGTAAAAATAGATATATAGATCAATGGAATAAAATAGAGAGCCCAGAAAGAAATCCTCACTAATACAGTCAACTTATTTACAACAAAGGAGGCAAGAATATACAATGGGGTAAAGATAGTCTCTTTAATAAATGGTGTTGGGCCTGACCAGGCGGTGGCGCAGTAGATAGAGCGTTGGACTGGGATGCAGAAGACCCAGGTTCGAGACCCCAAGGTCGTCAGCTTGAGCGCGGGCCCATCTATCTTGAGCAAAAGCTCGCCAGCTTGGACCCAAGGTCGCTGGCTCCAGCAAGGGGTTGCTCAGTCTGCTGAAGGCCTGCGGTCAAGGCACATGTGAGAGAGCAATCAATGAACAACTAAGGTGTAGCAACGGCAACGAAAAACTAATGATTGATGCTTCTCACCTCTCTCTGTTCCTGTCTGTCTGTTCCTATTTATCCCTCTCTCTGACTCTCTCTCTGTCTCTGTAAAATAAATAAATAAACTATTTAAAAATAAAAAGAATAAATGGCATTGGGAAAACTGGATAGATAAAGGTACATGCAAAAACTGAAATTCAACCACTCTCTTACACTATATACAAAACTAAACTCAAAATAGATTAAAGATGAACATATAAGGCCTGAAACTATAACACTTCTAGAAGAAAACATAAAATAAACTCTTTGATATCACCCTTAACAATATCTTTCTGGCATGGAAACTAAAAGAAAAATTAGACAAATGGGACTACAACAAACCAAAACGTTTTTGCACAGTGAAGGAAACCATCAAGAAAATGAAAAAACAACATACTAAATGGGAGAAGATATTCGCAAATGATACATCTGATAAGGGATTAATACCAAGCTATGTAAGGAATTCATGCAACTTAATACCAAAAATCAAAAAACCAATTCAATTTAAAAATAAGAAAAGGACTTGAATAAATATTTCTCCAAAGTAAATATACAGATGATCAACAGACATGAAAAGATGCTCACTATCACTAATCATCAGGAAAATGCAAATTAAAACCACAATGAGAAATCACCTCACACCTGTCAGAATGGTTATCATTAATAAATCGTATTTATTAATAGACAAAAGACAACCCTAATACACTGTTTTGGGGACTATACATTATGCTGCCACTATGGAAAACAGGATGGAAGTTCATCAAAAAATTTAAAAAAGAGCTATATGATCCAAAAATTTTATTTCTTGGTTTTAGCCAAAGAAAACAAAAACATCAATTTAAAGATATATACACCCCCTATGTTCATTGCAGCATTACTAGTAATAGCCAAGATGTGGAAGCAACTTCACCAATAAATGAATTGATTAAGAAAATGAGTATGTGTATGTGTGTGTGTTTGTGTGTGTGTGTATATATATATATATATATACAGTATACAGTATGTATATATATATATATTGCTCACAAAAATTAGGGAATCAGGGAATGTGTATATATTCCAGTACTTTCAACTATTTTTTGTACAGTGCATTTTCACCAATGAACTAAAAATTGGTTTTGCATAATCAAACAACTTTCTTTGACTTGTTGTTTGCTTTTCTGATGTTCTTGTTTAATAAAAAAATGCTTCTTTTTTATCAATTCATATTCATTTTGAAATATCCCCTAATTTTTGTGAGCAGTGTGTGTGTGTGTGTGTGTGTGTGTGTGTGTATATATATATATATATATATATATATATAAATAGAGAGAGAGAGAGAAATGAAATATTATTCAGCAATTAAAAAAAAGATAAAATCTAGCCATTTGTGACAACAACATGGATGGACCTAGAATGTATTGTGCTAAGTGAAATGAGTCAGACAGGGAAAGACAAATCCCTTATTGATTTCATTTATATGTGGAATTTATAAAACAAAATAAACAAAATAGCAACAAACTCACAGATATAGACTATGTATTGATGGTTGCCAGATGAGAAGAGTGTTGAGGGGATGCGTGTAAAAGGTGAAGGGATTAAGATGTACAAATTGAAAGTTTATAAAAACAGCCACAGAAATATAAAGTACAGCGTTGAGAATATAGTCAGTAATATTGTAATAACTACGGGGGGTGTCAGATGGGTACTAGACTTTTGGGAGGATCACTTCGTAAGTGATATAAATGTCTAATCACTATGTTGTACACCTGAAACTACTATAATATTATATGTCAAGTGTAATTGAAAAATAAAAAATTATTTAAAATAAAACAGGGCTGAGCATGAATGAAAAGAACAAGTTAGGGGGCTACTGCAGTGGCGCCAGTGAGAGGTCATGGCAGCTTGGGCTGCGCAGTAATAGTGGAGAAGGAGGGAAATGAATGCGATCTAGAGATTGCAGGCAGGAATTTTTCAGGGCTTATTAAATATCCATGCTGGGCCATGGGCTGTGTGAGGTCTTGAAGACAAAGCAGAAAACAAGGCGGGTCAGGTGCCTGCCCTGAGGGAGATTCTTTCCTGGCTCCAGGTCTCTGGCTTGTATAACTGTGCAGACAATGATGCCATTAGCTAGATAAAAACACTGGAAGAAGTAGTCAGAATGTTGAGGTTTAGGTATCTTTGAGACACCCAAAAGGATGGCAAACAGACTACTGGGTATATGGGTCTGGAGCTCAGAGGAGAGGTCTGAGCTGGAAATAGATTTACTTCATTCAACCACAGAACCAAACCAAGATATAAGAGACATACCATTAATATATCTTTGTGTACTGAAAGCTGAGCTGGAAGTTGTACAAGAACTAATTCCAAATCCATCATCCTCATTTACTGGATACTTATAATACAGTGAAAAAATAACATGTGTGTGAATGGACAGCCACTACATATCTACATACGTGTATATCCACACCCACTACATACCTATAAACATGTAATTTGCTTGTACTTTACTGATAAGTCTTCTTGTTTGTATTACTACTTTTTCATGTATAGTGATCCTGAACTGCTTATTAAATTATGATAGTGTTGATCAAAGTCTACTTTATATTAGAATTATTTAAGCATATGTCTACCTACCCTTCATGAATTCCTAAAGGATACCACCATGTCTAAATTTTACCTGGTCCCCTAGAGCTCTATAGTCAGTGGATGGAATTAGATTTTCTCCTCCCTCGTTCATTCATTCCATTAAGAGTCCAGATTTGCTTCCATGCATACCTTAACATACCCTTCACAAACAGCTAAAATTGTAGACATAACACAAATAATCATTTTTCTATTACTTTAATTCCTAATTATATTATCTTGCATGTATACACATGTATGTATGTGTTTGTATTTATATATATCATCTACTGTAAAGAAAGTTACAGCTACAATTACACATCTGTTGAGATGGGAAAGAGGCCAATATGGGTAGGGACATAGGAGTGGACTGGGAATCAACAGGCATAAATTGTAGTTCAGAATCTTTAGTTCTGAGACCTTCAGCAAATCATTCAATCACTTCCAGCCTCAGTACTCTGCAAGAATGGCATTAAATGATCTTTGTGGGATCTTATATCTAAAATTTTTTTAAATCCAATTTGATAGTAAAAATGACTTCAACACTTAGATGCCCCAGGCCTTTGTTTGAAACACTTAAGAGAAAGCAGAGAAATATTTCTAAGTATCTGGTATGGCTACAGTCACCTTTTAAGATTGGGTGGGGGAATGTGTAAGTTACAGTGAAAGCCAAGTTTGGTGCAAGATGTCAAAACATGTCATCTGCCTGACCAGCAGCGGTGCAGGAGATAGTGCATCGACCTGGGACATTGAGATTCCAGATTTGAAAAACCTAAGGTCCCCAGCTTGAGCGTAGGCTCATCTGGCTTGAGCACAGGGTTGCTGGCTTAAGCATGGGATCATCAACATGACCCCATGGTCTCTGGCTTGAAGCTCAAGGCTCACCAGCTTGAGCAAGGGGTCACTGGCTTGGCTGGAGCCCCCCCAGTCAAGGCACATATAAGAAGCAATCAGTGAATAACTAAAGTGCCACAACTACAAGTTGATGCTTCTCATCTCTCTTCTTACCTCTCTCTCTCAAGAAAAAGAAAAAGAAAATACCATCTGGCTAGAAAGTGGCTTTAAAAAGGAGTGTTAGGCCGTGGCCAGTGGTTCAGTGGATAGAGCGTCGGCCTAGTATATGGATGTGCCAGGTTCAATTCCCAGTCAGAGCACACAGAGAAGTGACTATCTGCTTCTCTCACCTTCCCTCTCCACCTCTCTCCCTCTTCCTCTCCTGCAGCCAATGGCTCAGTTGGTACCAGTGACTGCCCCAGGCACTGAGGATGGCTCCATTTGTTCAAGAGCATGGTCTCAGGAGCTAAAAATAGCTGTTGATTCAAGCATCCACCCCAGACAGGGATTGCCAGGTAAATGCACGCTGGGGCACATGCAGGAGTCTGTCTCACTATCTCCCTTCCTCTCACTTAAAAACAAAACAAAAAAAAAGAGTATTAGAAGAACAACCTTGTTAAGGAAGGGCAATATGAGGTCTTGCAGCTTGAGAATTGCTTAGGTATATAACTAGTGTGAAAAAATGACTGCTGCCCCATCAGCTTTCGTACAAAAGTTGAGGTCACCACGTGGTATGTAATTCTGATACGGACAGAAGGGTCATTACAAGTTTCAATTATTTGCAAAGGAAGACCTTCAGATAGAAAATAGCTCAAGAGAGGGGCGCTGGGGATGTAGATAAACAAGGACATTCCCCTTTCTGTCCAGGTCTTGCTCTCTTACCTCTCATAGACCTGGAAGAGATGTACGGGTGTGTCCTAAGACAGTAGCACTATCCTGAGGCAAGCCAGACACTAGGGAAAAGGGGCTCCTCTAATAGAAAATAAAATTTTAAATGGCAAGTTAGCACTTGGATGACCTAATTTCATGTTATTTTCTGATCACATGTACTTATTTCATTATCTTTTTAGGAGTCATTTCAAATATTCCAGCCTTATGAGTTTAGAAATTTAGAAGCGCTGCAGGAACTATTAAAGGAAAGGCCATGATGCCTGACCTGTGGTGGCGCAGTGGATAAAGCGTCGACCTGGGAACACTGAGGTCGCCAGTTCAAAACTCTGCACTGGTCTGGTCAAGGCACATATGGGAGTTGATGCTTCTAGCTCCTCCCCCCCCCCTCTCTTTCTCTCTCTCTCTTTCCTCTCTAAAATGAATAAAATAAAAATAAAATTTAAAGGAAAGGCCATGAGCCCACAAAAGCCAAACGGGTAAGGGATACAGCCTCCTCAGCCCCCAAACCCATCCTAAAGCTTAATGAGGCATCAGGAATGCCAGGGCTATATGGCTGTGTCGCCTTTTTCTATAAGGAGGTCCTCTTTCTACCATCGGTGTTGGAAGAGTCTGGATGTTATGGTCACTAAGTGATGTGGTCATTTTCTTACATTAGAACAAGGTTCCACAATATTAAAATATCTAACCTTTAGAGTCATGTTTTTCTTTCTATTTATTTATACCCAACCCTGTTTCAAAAAGAATTTAATGTTGTTTACAAACCACATAAATGAAGTTCAACAACATAATTTAGAACACCACGAGTGACGTGAGGCAGAGGAATAAAGGTCAGGGAAAGGAAGGTGTCCTGAGAGTGAGACCGGCGTGCTGTAAAGTTCCAAAGGCCCACTGGGCTTTGGCGTGTTGGTCTTTCTAAAACTTGCTGAAGCTGTCAAACCAGTGTTGTGTTTTCATTCCCCAGAATCCTATCATTGTTAGGGACAAAACCCAGTGGAACAATCAAAACCAGATTCACAGGCTAGAAGGAGACCTCCGATCTAATTCAACACCCTAACCCAGTGGAAAGCACCAGCTCACCGACTGGTCCTCACGAATGCTTTCTGGAACCTGAGCTCACTGGATAAAAGCGTGCAATTTAGAACTACGTTTGAGGAGTTTTCCAAGTGTTTGGTCTGTTTACTTTCTCCTAAGAGCAGTTTGAGCTTTCTATGGAAAAGCCTAAGAGCAGCAGGAGCAGGCAAAACTATTCCAGCCCCTACCCCCCAGCTGGGTGGAGGGTGAGTCAGACCTGCTGGTGCTGGGGTGTGTGAGGATGCCTCTGAAGTTCTTTACCCCTCCCAGACAAGCAATTGGTGGCCACCACCCAGGACTTCACCTGAGCCACATTCCAAAGACATTTGGGATACCAACACACATGGGAAACACACACAAGAACAGATCCCAGCCCTCCCTCCTCCTCTGCTCTGGCCCAGGCAAAGGGAGGGAGTTACCAGGGTAGAGGTGCCCGACTGCTCCAGAGAAGTGCAGGTTTCTTCTTCTCGGCTCCCAAGTTTGCAAAACAGCACCACCTGCTGTCTCAAAAGTCAGGAAAAAGCCTGAGAAAGCCTATTGGTGCCGGCCTCATAGATTCACATTCACGCTGTGACTGAGACTCAGAAAAGGCGGAGGGAGGGCAGGACATCCAAACCTGCTTTACGCTTTCTCTTCCGTGGCCCCTGCCTACTCCACTGCAGCCCCTTCTCCACTGAACGCACCAGATTCCCACAGCCACGTGTTAATTCTACCACAACGATCCCTCCAAAACCAGCTTACCACTGATAAAACATGTCCTAAATTCAAATTCTGTCTTTGCGCCTCTGCACATCCTGGTGCGAAGGCGTCCGGTCTGCTCAGGCTCTGATACAGCAAACCCCTAAAAGTTCTCATAGAAGACACGGTGCTATTTTTTTTTTTAATTGCGGTAAAACACACATAACACAGAATTTACATTTTAAGTTCAGTATTGTTAAGTAATTCACATTCTTGTGCAACAAGTCTCCCAAAACTCTTTTCATCTGAATCCCAGTCACATATTTAATACCATTCTCTGCCACCCCGCCCCCCCAATTCTGACCATTTCCCCTCTCATATCTCAAGTTCTTCTTGATTGCCATACATTATTTTCACCGACACCATGAATCCCTGTGGAGGTTACAATTATATATCCCGTTAGCTCAGCCATTTCTTATTTCCCCACAGGCCGTCTATCAACACTGGTTTGTTTAGTTTTTGTCTCCCTCTCCCTTAAAGCAGTTTTGGTTTCCTGGTTTTGGCACCTCCTGACTAAGGGGAGGCAGAAAAGTGGACAACAGTGGAGGTTTGCTTGTTTTTCGCTGCTGCAGCTCTGTGAGACATTGGCCAGGAAAGGAATGCAGGAATGCCATCTGAGCTGCGGGCATCTCAAGGACATGTCGGGAGCCCTGGACAGGCTTCACTGATCCCCAGAGCTCCCACAATTGTATACAAATTTCATGTGCACATGGGAACCTTGTTCTTTCTAGGGAGACATTCTCTACCTTTCCTCAGATTTTCAAGGGACTCCCTGACCCAGAAAAGGCCACCAACAGGCACCCATGGAGATTAGCATCTGGGGGTTATTTATCCAGATCCTTTCTTGAAAAATCTAGGGCTGTAAACCACATGATGTTCAACAGTGTCCCCGCCTTTTGTGTCACCACAGTCGTGGATGGAGGAGTGAAGACAACAGAGTGGCAAAGACATCACAGAAGAAAAATTGGAACAAAGAGCTCAGGGGAAAACATTGAAGTAGAATCGTGAGGGAAGAGTTATAAATTTGCAAACATTCCTGGAAAACCAAAGACATGTGGAGGCCAAACAGGACTTTCATAATCCACTGTGGCCTTGGGTGACTCCTTGAGTTCTCTCTTGCGATTC
Organism: Rhynchonycteris naso; assembly: GCA_037038555.1. Lineage (NCBI taxonomy): Eukaryota > Metazoa > Chordata > Mammalia > Chiroptera > Emballonuridae > Rhynchonycteris > Rhynchonycteris naso. Next base: position 27,198,236 of record CM072998.1, read on the forward strand.
TGAGTGACCACAGAACCTTCCAGAAGACTTCTACTAATAAGAACACTAATTAGGCTCTTTATAGACATGATCTTATTTATCACAAGCAATGAAAGTGGGCATTTTAACCCCAATTTTACAGAGGAAACAACAGAGCCTTAAGGATAATAGCCAGTTTTCCCAAGGTCAGATAAATGCAGAGCATAGATTTGAACTCAGATCCGCCTCACTCCAAAGCACATTCTACTAACTGTAAAACTACCTCTATGGGTTTTTTTTAATTATAATACAATGGAGAAAAAGTTGTTTTTCTTTTTTTTTTAATTTCTTTTTATTTATTCATTTTAGAGAGGAGACACAGAGTGAGAGAGAGAAAGAATGAGAGAAAAGGGGGAGTAGCTGGAAGCATCAACTTCCATATGTTCCTTGACCAGACCAGTGCAGGGTTTTGAACTGCCGGCCTCAGTGTTCCCAGGTCGAGGCTTTATCCACTGCGCCACCACAGGTCAGGCAAAGTTGTTCTTCTTAAGTACAGAATACACCCTCCCTCCTTCTGGCTCCAGCCAAGGAAATCCATTTTCTTTGGGGAAATACTAAATAAGCTGCTCAGGTATGTGGAGGAGGAGGTGACACCCCCAGAGGGTACGCTTCAGTAGGTACATAGCAGCACCCCACGAGAGCCCAGGAATACTGCCCCGCAGAGGTAGCTGACTTAGGTCTGGAAGGGAGGGTTGGGTGAATGAGGACTATACTTAGGCTCCAACCCTGTGCCATCACATACTGGAGCTGCTGCAAACAGCTGATTCCTGCAGAGCTGAACAGACTGCCCTCTCCCCAGAGGCAGTTTCTGGCTCTAATGTTCTGTGGAGCAAATAACCAATTAATTAATCAAAGCACTATCACAAAAATTTGAGAACCTATTATGTGAGAGCCACGGGCTTCACAAGGCAATATGTCCCCTGTCTTATTTTACATTAAACTGTCTGAGTCAGAGAATAACATAGAATAAATACAAGTGTGGCAAGAGTATAAAGGAAAACAGAAAGACAGGAAATAAATATATTTGGGGGGAAAGGGAAACGTTACTTTGTAGGAGGGCTAGAGAAAAGCCTTTCTGAGGGGCGGTATTTAAGCTAAGAACTGGCACCCCCACAATAAGACAGAGATGATCCTGAAAAAAGCAGAGAAAGTGTTACTGGCAGAAGAGACAGCACGTGCAAAGGCTTTGAGAAAGGAAGACGCGCTTATATTTGAAGAACGGAAAGAAACCAATGTGGAGGATAGTGAGCAAGCGAGAAAACCGCACTTAAATCTTAAATCACGCAGTAGGGTGAGGGTCCCTGTTGAATATGCATGAAGAAGATGAGGCAAGCACAGAAGATTTGACTGCCTAAGATCCTAGTACCAGGACAGAATGGAAACCGCTAGAAAAGGCGAGTGCCCGCTGGGGGCGCTCAAGAGCAGTTCCAAGTGCCGCACCACCCATTCGCGTCCCTATCCGCATCCCACCGCCGGTCAGCCGGAGGCGGACGCGACTCCTCCGCGGTTCGCTCTGCGTTCTTCGTCCCTGGATCCGGAGACCCAGCCTTAGCCTAGGACCCCACGCCGATACCTAAGTAGAGAACGCCTCTTTCTTACCTCTGGGCTCCCACCTACGGGGCAGGCTGGTCGTCAGCCTCATAACCCCGGCATCCGTGGTTGGAAGTGAGACAGTGGGTCACGTCCCAGGTGTCCGCGGTCCGCTCGGTTCTAGAGGCCACGTGCTTGGCCCGTCACAGTCTCGACTTTCCTCAGACAAAGCTGGGGGGTCCTCCCTACCCTGGGCTCCTTCCCCTAAATCTTCCACTCCCACTCCCCACCCACCCACCCCCCCCCCACACACCCTGGATTTGAGGCCGATCCTGGAGCCGTCCCTGCGGGGAGCAGAGAACAGGTGTCCTAGAATATGCGCCCTGGAGCCCCAGTTTATGGTGCAGCCCAGCCCCCCAGCCAACCAGAGCAGGCCATCCTAACCCCCATTTCCTTTTCATTTACTACCAGGTCTCGTTGAACCCACAGCTGATGGGGAAGGGAAAAAGCCCAAGAAACGCGCTGCAAGGCGCGCACCCTCAAACCACTGGGCTCGGCGCCCGCTCCCGCAAGTAGACGCGGGGACACACGTCCCTGGGACCTTCTCGAACCCTCTGGAATGCCAGCGCGCCCCCACATGGAGAACCTCGGTGATGTGGGGCACCTTCAGAGGCAGATGCACTTGACCGAGATCCCAGACCACAGATCGCGACGAGTCGAGGGGCATCAATTACTGCCTATTGGAATACGTGCTCCTCAGCGTCCTCCTTTCCAGCTCACAGACACCGCACATTTAAAAAAGGCTGTGCCAGCCGGGTCCACTTCGGCCGGCCGCCAGCAATGACAGGGAGGAAACATACTGCCACCCACAAAGCGGAAACGCTTTGTCTGGGCAGAAGCCTCCTGGAGCCCTGACCGCGGAACCCGGCCTGTCAGCAGCCACGCTGGCCCGCGCCTACTCTGGCGCAGCTGATATCTGTTCCCCCGGGACGCAGTCCCGCAGCTCTTACCTCTGCACAAGGCGCACGCGGCACAGCTGGCTCGGGGCGCGCCCGGACCCTGGAGCTCCTCTGGGCCTGCTCTGGGAGTGTATTACCCCTTTAGGGTTAGGTTCAAGAAAGCTTGGAGGATGAGAGCAGTCTAGATGGAGGAAGGCAACACCCTCAGGACTTAGGGCACCAACCATCTCAACCCTTGCACCCTTTACCTTAGGTGTGACCTTGGTTGGGCAGGTTACTGATACTCCCAAGAGAGTAAAGTGAGGATGATAACATTAATAACCTACCTCGTTGAACTGTAATGCAGATTAAATGAGATGATGGATGTATAAAGCTCTAGAATAGTACAGTCCGGATATGCACTCAACAACCATTAGCTACAATAGTACAGTCTGGATTCCTTCGTTGATCCAGTGAGATGCATTTACTGAAAATTAACTGAGCCTAAGGTCTCATGCCTTCAGTGTCCTAGGCTGATTTGCAAAGGAAGACAGGCACTCAATATACTTTACCTTACTGAAAAGAGTTGGAAATAATGACCAATCCAGTAACAATGAGCATCTTAACAATCCACATTGTGGTGTATAAATATTTGTATCTGCTGAAAGTGATTAGAGCATCTCTGAGAAACGACTGATTGTAGGCCTGGGGCAGAAAATGTTCAAAAAATTTTTGGAACTTTTTGTGACGCCAGAAAGTAAATGTATCAAGGAGTGCTAGGGTGGTGTCAAAAGATCTTAGATACTAATTTAAATTGGCTCAAAGATCAGACATTTTAAATAACATACGAATAATGTTTACAGGAGAATAACATGAAATTGTTTTGAATTCATGAATTCATAAAGATTTTTTTATAAAGACTCTTTTAAAGCTGGTAAACTAAGGGAAAGAATCAAGCATTATTTACGCTTTTTCTATATAAAATCTACCTCACATTAAACAAATCACAGTGAGGGGAAATTTCTATTTATAAAAGTATTCCAGCTAAGAGGTGAATAAATGATGTTAGAATTAGAATATCTGCCAATCTGCCATTAACTCACAAGTGAATGGAGCTCAGCAGTAATCATCAGTGGTTACAGACATCACGGTGAAAAACTAGCATCCCATGCTTTCTGAAGATACACATCACCATCTGCAATATGATCTTACCAAGACAAAAAAATAAGTTGAACCTGAATCTGATCAAGCCTCTAATTTAGATTTTTATATTCAAAAAATACAGGGAGATAGAGGAACATACTAAATGATACCATGGAGATAAAATGAGCAAAATTTAGTCTGTGAGAAGCCTTGCAGAACAACAACAAAAACTCAGTTCTTCAGTTTAAAAAAATTTGCAAGGAAAAAAAAGAGAGGGAAGAGGAAACTACAAATTAAAAGAGACATAAAAGACAAAATAATTGTTCCAGTTATCTAAGAATGTGTAACAAATCACTCTTAAACTTAGTGTCTTAAAACAATAACAACATTAAATTTTCTCATGAATCTGTAATTTGGGTAGGGCTCTCCAGAACAATTCATTTTAGCTGGGATGACATGAAGGTTTGGGACTAGAATCATCACATCTATATAATGTTGTGACTTCTTATTACATTCAGCCTTGAACTGTTACTTACCAGTTCATATGACTAAACTTCTAGAGAAGTTTAGTCATATGACCCAGTCTAGAGTCATGGTCACTGGGCCTGACCAGGTGGTGGCGCAGTGGATAGAGTGTTGGACTGGGATGCGGAAGACCCAGGTTCGAGACCCCAAGGTTGCCAGCTTGAGTGCGGGCCCATCTGGCTTGAGCAAAGCTCGTCAGTTGGACCCAAGGTCGCTGGCTCCAGCAAGGGGTGGCTGGGTCTGCTGAAGGCCTGCGGTCAAGGCACATGTGAGAAAGCACTCAATGAACAACTATCCTGTCACAACGGCAACAAAAACTAATGATTGATGCTTCTCATCTCTCTCCGTTACTGTCTGTCTGTCCCTATCTATCCCTCTCTCTGACTCTCTCTCTGTCCCTGTAAAAAATTAAAAAAAATAAAGCACTCTAGAAAAAAAGGACTGGATTATACATGTGTTTTTTACATTCCCTTTGATGCCCAGATGCTATGGTCTGAATGTTTGTGTTCCCCCCAAAGTCATATATTGAAACCTAATCACTAATATGATGGTATTTGAGAGTGACTTAGGTCATGAAGGTAGAGCCCTTATGGATGGAATTGGTGCTCTTATAACAGAAGCCCCAGAAAGATCCCTCACCCCTTCTGCCATTTGAGTTTACAACTAGAAGATGCTGCCCTGCCCAGGCGGTGCAGTGAATAGAGCGTCGGACTGGAACACAGAGGACCCAGGTTTGAAACCCCAAGGTTGCTGGCTTGAGTGCGGGCTCATCTGGCTTGAGCACGAACTCTTTAGCTTGAGCGTGGGGTCGCTGGCTTGAGTGTGGGATCACAGACATGACCCTATGGTTGCTGGCTTGAGCCCAAAGGTCACTAGCTTGAAGCCCAAGGTTGCTGGCTTGAGCAAGGGGGTCACTGGCTCAGCTGGAACCCCCTGGTCAAGGCACACATGAGAAAGCAATCAATGAACAACTAAGGAGCCGCAACAAAGAATTGATGCTTCTCTTCTCTCTCCTTTCCTGTCTGTCCCTATCTGTCCTTCTCTCTGTCTCTCTCTGTGTCTCTGTCACCAAAAAAAAAAAAAAAAAAGCTGTTTATGAACCAGGTGGTAGGTCTTCACTAGACACTGAATCTGTTGGCACCTTTATCTTGGACTTTTCAGCCTTCAGAAGTGTGAGGAATAAATTTCCATTGTTTATAAGGTACCCAGTCTAGAGTATTTTGTTATAGCAGCCCGAATGAAATAAGACACCAGATCAGGGCCTTAACATAGTAGGTGTTCAATAAATGTAGGATGGCATATGAAGGTAGACATTACCTTTTTCTCTGGGCCTTCCCCCCCCCCAACTTTGCTGAGACCAGACCAGTACCTTACAAGTAGATGGAGAGAAAGACAGTGCTTTGCGGAGAGATGAACTGTAGCAGTGAATAATAATGAGCACAAGATTTTTGAAAAGACTAAAGCTTTTATTCTAACTCGTACTCATTTTCTTTCTGAAAATACTTCTCTGAATCCTTTGTGAAGAGGACAGCCTCGTTGATGCTCTCAGTGATATAATCTATATTGGAGGCATTGATACAGGTGAAGTTGATCCGACCATTCTTGGGGATATAGATATGTTTCTCCTTGACCAGGTATTCCACCTGTTGGACTGGTGATAATCACAGGGTCTCAGATCCTTGGGTGGCCACCACTAAATGCCTTTTAGCCCAGGGTGGATTACGGGGGGCAGGGAGTGTCAGCATTTATGGAGAGGGGCTGGGAGGTCTTCAAAGCACTCTACTTTCTTCATAAAAAAAAATCAACATCTGGTGCTAAGCTATGATTTGGTCACATGGTCAATTTTCAGATACAAGTCCAAGTTCAGAATAGAGAGAATTATCCACTCTTAGACACTTACAGTCAAGTCCAAGATAGCTATGGGTCCCAGTCTGGTTGGTGATGTGATCCCAGGAGCCAGGGGTTCTCAGGAGCCGGAGCTTCTCCTTAAACTTTTCCTTGGTCAGCATAACATTCTCTACAACCTCTTTCAGACTCTCCTTCCTTTCAAAGGAAGGACAGCAGGAGTTAGAATGTGAAGTGCCCCCTGCTCTCAACATCACCACCATTCTACCCTTCTTCCCTTCAAAGTTCCCAAACAGAGTATGTGAGGGCACACTAGTGGAGCCAGGAATCTGAGATAGTTATGAATGGGAGGAAAGTTTCAGCCTGTACTAATTTAAGCAAGCCAAGCAGAATTTAGGCAGATTTTGCCAGAATAGCAAGCTGTTGAGGCTTCCTAATCTCCTGCAGTCTGGAAGAGTTCAAATAATTCATCAGCCTGTGTACCAAAAACAATGTCCTGTTACCCACTCCCCCAATGGTAGGGCAAGCATTGGCATAGCCACTGCCATGGAAACACAGTGGACCGTCAGTAAAGGTTGATAAATGAATGGAGTAAAGAAGCAACAGGGGCAGGAAGAGAAGCACCCAGATGAATCCTGTGAATCAGGAGGTCACGAGGAGTCCAGAGGCTCTGCCCATCCCTCCCTGCCCCACCCTTCACCCTTACCATGCTTCCTGCAAAGCAGGGTTACAGAGGATGGAGGTGACAATGCGAGCACCCATGCTAGGAGGGTTTAGCCACAAGGCTAGGGTGAAGTTCATCAGCTGGGAGAGGACGCACAGCAGGAGCTGGTTGTTGAGCGTCACCACCACTAGGATCCCTGCTCCTTCATCTGCAGCATTGGGACAGACAGCCTCATTCTCCGTCTCTTCCACCATTACCAAGGCCTTCCCCTATAACTCTGCCTCCAGCCTGGCAGAAGAGAGAGGAGCAACCTACAGGGCCCTCATCCTGGCCAGCCAGGCTGGTGTCCAGGCCCCAAGAAGTTGCCAGAGGCTCTTCTTCCGGAAAGAATAGCTATAAGTAAAAGTCTCAAAGATAGAAGGGACTAGAAAGGTAACTAGTTCTTAACACCTCATCTTCTAGATGAGGAAATGAGGCCTAAGGGGGGAAACGATGTAACTGGAGCTAGTTTTGGTAACTGAGGCTGAGGTGACTGGAGAAAACCCAACCCCTAGCTCTTCTCTTGTGCTCCATGCTGCTCTCCCTGGAGGCCTTGGCTCTTCTTTCAGGGTAGGAGGTGGCAAACACATCCTTGGTGCTGTGGGAGTGGCGCCACCTTAGCAACAGGCCCTCCCTTCTTCTTCTGCCCATACCATACCATAAATGCCAAAATTCTTGGACACTGACTGGCTGCAGAAAAACTCAAAGCCTCCAAACACAAAGTATTGTAAGAATCTAGCGTCTTCTTCCAGGTCAGCCGTGGATAAACCTTGATTGGGAATGTCAAAAAATGGGAATATCTGCTTTCTCTGTAGGAGAAAGGAGAATGAAAAAAGGATAAGACTGATGAAGGCGACAGTGGACGGTGAGGGGGGGGGAAAGTCAGGTGAGTTGCTGGGCTCGCCTTCATGGTGGCCATCAACTTCTTCCACTGATGATGTGTCAGGTTGCAGTTGCCGAGGCCCCCAATCACAAAGACACAGCCAGATGGGGCCTGCTGCAGGTAGAGACGTCTCATTAGGCACTTCCTCTACCCGGTGGTAATGGCACCAGGGCATTTGGAGGTGCCACTCCATGTCAGTTCCTGCTATATCCAAACTTAGAAAAGGCCTTTGATAATCATAGGGGTGAGGAGGAAAGGAAAATAAAACTGTAAATCAGGCCTGGGGAGAAGTTTCTGAAGGGGGGGCCCTGTACCTCCACCACATCGAGGAGCACGTTGGGGTCCATGCACAGCTGCTTGGGGTCCCAGAAGGAGTATTCATGAACTGTGAAGCCCATGTCCTGGAAGATGGGTCCGTGCTGTTCTGTGGGAACACAGACCCCACCATCTGGTCCATAAGAAATGGAGAGATGGAGGCAGACACACCAGAGAATAGGTCTGAGGGTCACTGGCTGAAAGCAGGGCAATGACAGGAAAGGACAAGCATACCTTGGCTTATCCACCAGTTGCCATGACAGAGAGTGAGAAGGGCAACAGGGAAGATTGTCGACGGGGTGGGAACTGGGAACAGTGACAGGAATCTTCTGACACCCTCACTTTGCATAACACTCACCTTTTTTAGAAGAAATTATGTAAACTATTTGAGAATCCTGATACCAAGTTTTGAGGAACTGGGCCCCAAGGCGGAAGGCACCACTCTCGCCAACAGTGTGCACACCCCCAGCCTGCCAGCAAAAATAAACACAAATAACACTCTGAAAGAGTAATGGTGACACTAGTGCCACCTCAGAGTCAGCTCACTCCTTTCTTAAAAGAACTTGTACACATTAGCAGTGTGTGCTGGTGCCCAGAGCACGGGCTTTGCGTCTGATGATGGCTGTGCCCTTCAATGACAAGTTTTGGACTCTGTGAGCCTCAGGTGTCTCCTTTGTCAGTGCCAGCGGGCCCTCCAAAGAGACTGTCAGGTTTAAGATTGTGCAAACTCCAATCTCCACTCTCTGTGTCTGGGTGAGTAAAGGAGGGGTCCTTCTTCTCACCCTGTTCTCCACAATGACTGGGCTATGCTTTCCAAAGAGGAGTTCCAAGCAGGCCTGGATGAATGATTTCATGCCTATCACCGGCATGTACTCATAGTCCAGGGAAGGATCCTGTGCGATCTGCAGTCGGACCTTCTGCACCACGGGAGAAACCCAGGGTTGGCCTTCATTGGTCATGCAGGCTATGGGAAGAACCACAGAGAACTCTCTGGAGGCGGGCTTGGGGCTTCCAAGTCTGGGCTCTGTGGACAGCTTACAAGCAATTCATCTTTCCCGGTTTTGGGGGTGGGGGGTGGGGTGGAAAATTGCCTTGGAAAAAACAGTTATTCTCCCTTTTTTCCCCCCTTTTATTAAAACAATGTGCTGTTAGTGAATATTTATCATTTTTATTTTTAAAGAAGACAACGAAAATCTATGCCGTTTTAAAGGACAAAAATCATATACAACCGGGGCATTATACAGTGTGTCCACAAAGTCATGGTGCACTTTTAACTGGTCACATGGTCAAAAGTGCACCATGACTTTACGGGCACACTGTAGATACCTGAGATGAAACAAAGGTAACACTGACTTTCACAAAGGCAAAGGCTGGCAAAAAAGGGGCCATTTTGGAAACCATTCTTGGTTCCGGAGCGGAAGGGGGGATGGAGGAAGAGGCTGAAGAAAGTGTGGCAGAGGATATACCAGAGCTTATACCAAATCCCTGGAAGCCCCCAGAGAAGGGCAGAGGGCATGGAATGACCCAGGATGTTTCCTGCTCTTTTTCCCATTGGCAGTGTTGTTAACAGAAACAGACCTCCCCACTTGCAAAGAAGCTTGTGCTATTCCTGATTCCTGGAAAAGAATACTGCCCCCTAGAGGCAATGGTGATATACTAAGTCTTAGGCATCTACCTCTATAGGCCAGGAACGTCTTCTCAGTGCAATCATCCTGTTTATAGGTCTTTAACAAGCTGCTTTCTAGCTTCTGGGAATGGGGCACATCCAAGAACACTGAAAGCTTGGACATCACTGAGATGAAAGTAGAACCAAGACTAAGACTCCGCTCCTGTGCTCTCTCCTGCTTCTGCTGGAAGCCTTCCTCTAAGCCTGAGCCACACAGGCCTGCCTCTTCCCAGAACCCTGGCAGCTCCAATGCAGAAGCCCCAGCAAACTGGTCACCAGAGCAACGGAACCCAACTCCCAGTCTCCTAGTGGTGCTCCTGAAGGACTATGGGATTATTCTACAGCCTTTGAAAAGAAACCCCTGAAAGGTGGCTGGAGTAGGGGCTAGAGATTACCCAGAATTCCCAGACACTTCTCCCTAACTCATGGCCTTCTCTGCTCTGGCTCCAAGTCACCATTTTGAAAATAACAAGTCAGCCCTTTAGAAGATAGGGCAGGACAGGCAGCCAAAGAGCCAAGGGAGGGTGTCTCCTATACAAGCGAAACCTCATATCCGACAGTATCTCAACCTGAGATGAAACAAAGGTAACACTTTCACAGGGGCAAAGGCTGGCTGCGAATCAAGGGACACATTTAAAAAGCTTCTACTTTCATCCTGGTAAGGGCTCCAGATTTTGTCGGTTGGTTTGTTTGTTTATTTATTTATTTATTTATTTAGTGAGAGCAACAGACAGACAGGGACAAACAGTAAGCAGAGAGAAAGGAGAAGCATCAACTCATAGTTGCAGTACCTTGGTTGTTTATTGATTGCTTTCTCATACATGCCTTGACTGGAGGTCTCCAGCTGAGCCAGTGACTCCTTGCTCAAGCCAGTGACCTTGGGCTCAAGCCAGAGACCACAGGGTCCTGTCTATGATCACACGCTCCAACCAGCAGCCCTGTGCTCCTCAAGGCTCCGCAAGCCAGCAACCTCAGAGTTTTGAACCTGGGTCCTCAATGCCCCAAGCAGATTCTCTATCCACTGCACCACCCCCTAGTCAAGCCAGAGCTCTGGATTTTAAAAGGAATAAAAAGAAAGCACTATTTTCTTTTATAGTTATTTTACTAAAGAGTCCTAGGTTTAGGAACTACATAACTTACAACCCTATTTCGCCCAGTTATCAAAAGTTAGCACTGTTGCCTGACCAGGCGGTGGCGCAGTGGATAGAGCGTAGAACTGGGATGTGGAGGACCCAGGTTCGAGACCCCGAGGTCGCCAGCTTGAGCATGGGCCCATCTGGTTTGAGCAAAGCTCACCAGCTTGGACCCAAGGTTGCTGGCTTGAGCAAGGGGTTACTCGGTCTGCTATAGCCCCACAGTCAAGGCACATATGAGAAAGCAATTAATAAATAACTAAGGTGTCGCAACGAAAAACTGATCATTAATGCTTCTCATCTCTCTCCATTCTTTTTTTTTAATTTCTTTTTATTTTATTCATTTTAGAGAGGAGACACAGAGTGAGGAAGAGAGAGGGAGAGAGAGAGAGAGAAAGAGAGAGGGGGGAGGAGCTAGAAGCATCAACTCCCATATGTGCCTTAACCGAACCAGTGCAGGGTTTTGAACTGGTGACCTCAGTGTTCCCAGGTCGACACTTTATCCACTGCGCCACCACAGGTCAGGCTCTCTCCATTCTTGTCTGTCTGTCCCTATCTTTCCCTCTCTCTGACTCTCTCTGCCTCTGTAAAAAAAAAAAAAATTTATTTATCATCTCAGGTTGAGATACTGTTGGATATGAGGTTTCGCTTGTATAGGAGACACCCTCCCTTGGCTCTTTGGCTGCCTGTCCTGCCCTATCTTCTAAAGGGCTGACTTGTTATTTTCAAAATGGTGACTTGGAGCCAGAGCAGAGAAGGCCAGGAGTTAGGGAGAAGTGTCTGGGAATTCTGGGTAATCTCTAGCCCCTCCTCAGCACTGTTAACTGTTTCTCTGGTGGCCAAGCAGCTCATTAGAAGGCAAAGGTCAAGGGTGGAAAGAGTCTGTAGGCTCAGTCATGCATTTTGCTTTCTTTTCTTTAAGTTTTTAAAAATAACTTCATGAATGATTGTTATAGACATTGTTGGGATCTCACCTGAATACCCTTTACCAGTCCTGCTGCTGGGTAAGGCTTATCTTCCAGATCCACCATCTCTGGAGAATTGCCATTAGCTGACAGGAGCCACCTGGCCTGGAAATTGCCTGGCAGGTTATACCTCCACCAAGAGGGGTAGTGAATGACTGCCTAATCTAGGTGTACAAAAGACCAGCCCCTTGTCTTGGGGTATCTGTGGCTCAATTTGTGCTCCACGGCCCACCCACAAGTCAGACCTAAGCTAGACTTGACCTGGGAGTCCATCCTTGCATGGCCCCTTCCCCTCCCCAGTCCTGCCTCCCTCACTCCCTACGGTTCTTCCTACAGTGCACTCCTTCTGCAAGTCATGTGCCCAACTCCCTTGTTCAGGCTGTGCTTCCCGGGAACCTGCCTTGAACAAACAGTTAGCGATCCTTCAGGTACTAGTGGACTCTGCTTCACTTTTGCCTCTCAAATCTTGAGCATGATTCTCTTTTGGTGAACTCTGCCCAGATTGACCAAAAGAACACCAGGGTCATCGACCACACCGCATTTCTCTGGTTCTCTTCAGAGTGATAGCTACTGCAAGAACATTTTATACTTTCCATTTCCACGTCTTCAATTCCCAAGTTCTGGTGCAGCCACTCTAACCAGCACTTCGTCACCTCCACACCATCAAGCTGCTCTCACCAAGGTAACAAATGACAGACCTTCGACGGGGCTTTCTCGGCTCTCCTCTTATTTGATGTTTCAACGGCATGTGACAAAACTGACCACTTCCTCCTTAAAACGCTTTCTTCCCACGGCATCTACGCTGCTACCTGCTTTTGCTTCTCCTTTCACCTCATTTCTGCTGCTTCTCAGTGGCTTTTCTGGTTCCTTCTATGTCTGACCTTTCAGTGTTAGAGTACTCCTGGGCTCAGTCCTCTGAATTCTTGTTGTTGTTGTTGTTGTTGTTATGCCTGGAGTTATCTTTTCTTTCTTCCAGCTTCACTGAGATATGATTGACATAACATTGCATAACTTGAAGGTATGCAACATGGTGATTTGATACACTCTGAATTCTCCCTCCATGATCACCATGCAGGTGCACTCATCCACCTCCATGAGCTTAAATACCCTTCTGTCAAATCCATATATTCCTCTTTGACTTCTAACCTAGAGAGTTGAAAATCTGTAGGTTAGAATGCCTACTTGATCGCCTAAGACACAATTAATAGGCTTTTCAAATTTACTATGTCCAAAAAAGTAACTCAGAGTTTCACATTCCCTTCACTTTCCCCATTTTAGTAAATGGCGAATCCATTCTGCCAGGTGCTCAGGCCAGAAATCTTGGTCTCATCCCTGACTTCTCCCTTTGCCTCTTAGACACTACATCTAAGCCACCGACAAACCTTGTCAGTTTTACGTTGCAACCTATTGAGAGTCTGTTCTTGATAAAAAATTACTTCTGGGATAAACGGGTGGGTAGATAAGCGGAGCATACAGTCTGTGTTTGACAGGGGCTCCATTCTTGTGATAACAAAAAAGTAAAATGAGTTATTCGGTGAATTTAAACCTGAGTGGGGTAAAAGTGAATAGAGAGAGGAGAGTGGTGGGAAATCGGGTTAGGAAGGTAGGCACTATCCATCTGAGGTCAGGCCTTTATGTTGAGAGGCCTAAAGCTTACCCCCAAATGCTTCAGGAAGCCATCGGTTGATTTTAAGAAAGGGAATGACATTGTCAGATTTATATTTTAGAATACTCTCCCTGAGGGCTTGTGGAGGATGAATTAGAGGGAAGCCAGAACTAGGCAGGAAGACCAAATGGGGATTATTTTAGTTAATTCAGTTACGAAGTGATGAAGACCCTGGGCTATGGCAGGGGCTATTGGGTAGACTTGCCAGAGGTCCTCCATAAAAATGTCAGACACCAGAGCAGACCTGGAGGCAGATGCTGGTAAGCAGGGACTGTTCTGAAAACTATCTGCTTACTTACTTACTTTATTTATTTGTTTTTAACAGGGACAGAGAGAGGGACAGATAGGGACAGACGGACAGGAACGGAGAGAGGTGAGAAGCATCAATCATTAGTTTTTCGTTGCCATTGCGACACCTTAGTTGTTCATTGATTGCTTTCTCACATGTGCCTTGACCGCGGGCCTTCAGCGGACCAAAGCAACCTCTTGCTGGAGCCAGCGACCTTGGGTCCAAGCTGGCGAGCCTTCGCTCAAGCCAGATGGGCCCACGCTCAAGCTGGCAAGCTCAGGGTCTCGAACCGGCGACCTCCGCATCCCAATCAGACGCTCTATCCCTGTGCCACCGCCTGGTCAGGCTATCTGCTTACTTTAAACAGTATCTAATTTATCGGTAAAATTTTCCACTTCTATTTGTACCACTTGTATACCCCTCCTCATTTTTTAAAAAAGAAAAGAGCATTCTTCAGTACAACAATTTGCAAGAAAAGCAAGGTCAGGAGTCCAATAGCAGACCACCCAGGTCAATTCCAGCAAGCCAGCAACCCTACCAAGAAAATGGGCATGAGAGTAGGCTAAGGGTAAGAATTAGTTTGCTTTTAAGATCAGTTCTTCCTTACTCAGCCATAAGAAATGATGACAAAGTGACATTTACGACAACATGGATGGACCTTGAGAACATTATACTGAGTAAAATAAGTAAATCAGAAAAAGCTTAAGAATTGTATGATTTCACACATAAGTGGGATATAAAACTGAGACTCATGGACACAGATAAAAATGAAGTGATTACTAGGAGAAGGGAGGGGAAAGGGGACGGAAGGAGAGTAGGAAGAAGGGTGCAAAGAGGGAAAAATATAAGGTGATGGATAATTATTTGACTTTGGGTGATGGTTATACAACATAATCAACAGTTCAAATGCTATAGAAATGTTTACCTGAAATCTATATACTCTTGTTGATCAATATCACCTTGTTAAATAAAATTAAAAAGAAAAAGAAATAAGCAGAGAAGTAAAAAAAAAAAAATTAGTTCTTCCCTCAGGAAGCAAAGGGAAGCTATCACACAGCTAGCCTTGGAGTCTTGAGGTTGCTGAAGCCGTGAAGTTTGCCGTCAGCCCCATGTGTTCCTCTTTCCCCAGAAATGGTAGGAATTTCTCCATGGTAAAGCAGCTGCTTATGCCTCCCTCCTTCTCCCAGCCCGTCTCCCTGCCATTCTGGGAGAGTGTGCCAACATCAGTTAGGTTCAGACTTGGGCCCAAGGGGAGGTTTTAGAGAAAGGGCTCACTCATGGAATTCAGTGACTGGAAGGGAACCCTGAGACACCATGGGTGGTGCTGAACTGAGGCAAAGCTCTCCTATTCTCATTTCTCTCTTTTGTGGGAAGAAAGGACCCATCCCTTTCTCCTTCTGGGAATACCAACAGTGGAAGCACTAATATTTCATCTTGTCTCTTGGTAAAGAGATTTTGAGAACTATGTTTGTGTGCCTTTGTGTTATAAAGTGTGTTGCCTCACCAGCAATTTAGAAATGAGAACTGTAGTAAATGGACTCTGAACCTTTAGTTCCTAATTTTCTTAAAAGGTATGTGGAGGTCAAGGTATCACAGGATGACTGGTCGTTCCCTCAGAAGTGAAGAACGGAGAATGAGAGACCGTGTTCCTGGGACACCCAATCAAAGTCCCCAAGAGGCCTCTGGCAAGAATAATAGGTCATGACAGATCATGGAATCTTCCTGAGCTCTTGGTCCCATTGTATTTTCATTTCTGATAGGAAACCTTTGAAAACACCAGAGAAGGACAATTAGAAAGAATAACCTTAGGCACCTGACCAGGCGGTGGCGCAGTGGATAAGCGTTGAACTGGGATGCGGAGGGCCCAGGTTCGAGACCCTGAGGTTGCCAGCGTGGACCCATCTGGCTTGAGCAAAAGCTCGCCAGCTTGGACCCAAGGTCGCTGGCTCCAGCAAGGGGTTGCTTGGTCCGCTGAAGGCCCGCGGTCAAGGCACATGTGAGAAAGCAATCAATGAACAACTATGGTGTTGCAACAGCAACGAAAAACTAATGATTGATGCTTCTCACCTCTCTCCATTTCTGTCTGTCTGTCCCTATCTATCCCTTTCTCTGATTCTCTCTCTGTCCCTGTAAAAAAATAAAAAAAACCCTGGGCTTGCCTGGTCAAGGCACAGATGGGAGTTCATGCTTCCTGCTCCTCCCCCCCTTCTCTCTCCCCTCTAAAAAAAATAAAAATAAATAAAAATAATTTAAAAAAGAATAACCTTAGGCAGAATTGTGCAGTGGTTCTATACTCATTTTCTACTGTTGTGTAACAAATGACCACAAACTTAGCTTAGAACAACACACATTTATTATCTCACAATTTTCACGTGTCAAAAGTCTGGATATGGGTTAGCTGGGTGTTCTGCTCAGGGTCTCACCAGGTTGCAATGAAGATGTCAGCCAGTCCCAACTGAAGTTTGAGGTCCTCTTCCAAATCACATGGCTGTTGGCAGAACTTATTCCTTGCAGTTGTAGTTTCCTGAAAGCCAGCAGTACTGTCTCTCTTATTTCTTCTGTCTCTGACCTCTGACCTTTTTTTAAAGGGCCCATCTCATTAAGTCAGGCCTACCCAGGATTATCTTTCTTTTTATTAATTTAAGTCAACTGATAAGGACCTTAATTACCTCTTAGAAATCTCTTTGTCTCTTTCATGTAACATAATCACAGAAGTAACATCCCATCGCCTTTGCCATATTCTAATTTAAAAGCAAATTGCAGGTTCCACTCACATTCAAGGAGAGAGGATTACCCAAGGACATGGTTTATTGGGGGTCATTTCAGAATTCTCCCTACTGTAGAGTCCAAGAGCTTCTGGAGAGAATAGAATAGCCCTTCCCTGAAGGGTCACTGGTATGGATAATAATCTTATGAGACTAGAATGCTTAGTTAAAGGATTCATAAGTGTCTCTCACTGTAGTGCGTTGAATAGTGTCCCATAAAAGATATGTCACCCTGGATCCTCAGAATGTGACTTTATTTGGAATAAAGGTATTTGCAGATATAATTGAGATGAAATCATCCTGGAGTGGAATAAGCCCCAAATTCAATGATGCACATCCTTAGAAGAGACAGAAAAAGAGAACACACACAAAGACACAGAGGGCAAGTGAAAACAGAGGTGAGTGATATTTTAAGTCAGGATATGCCAAGAAGTGCCAGAACCACCAGAAGCTGAGGCAGTGCCATGACAGATGCTCCCCCAGAGCCTCCGGAAGGAACCAGCCTGTTGATACCTGATTTCAGACTGCTGGCCTCCAGATCTATGAGAGGATAAATTTCTGTTGTTTGAAGTCACCAGGATTGTGGTAATCTTTGTGGCAGTCTTGGAAAACTAATAGCCTCACTAATCATTGTCTCCGTAAGAATCACTGTCAAGGAAATGGACTTGGCAGTCTCAGATGCAACATAAACTCCGCCCCACAGAGATGCAAGTTCCCAGAGAGCAGAGGCACCCCAGCAAAGCAGTGTTGTAACCCAACCCACAGTCATCACAGAGTGTACGCAGATACCCATCTACTTAAACCCTTGTTTACCATCCCTCGTTGATGCTTTTGTTTAATTCCGCCGCTGTTTTTTAAAAGGGCTAAAATAACTGTGGCTTAAACAAGATAAAACTTTATTTCTCTTTTATTTAAGAGGCTTAAAAATAAACAGTCCAGAGCAAAAATACTGGCTCTACTGTTGGACACCCAGGCTCTTATCTGGTTTTTCTGCTCTCTGCAGCACATGGTTGCCATCTCCTGAGCGGGGTGGTCACTTCAGTTCTTATCCTCCCACCTGCGTTCCAGTCCTCAGGAAGAGAGGAAGTGGGTATGGGGGGTCTACCTTTTCCCTTTGGTAGCAGACTTGGAAGCTGCACACTGCACTGGGCTAGAAATTAGTCACATAGTGCCATCTAGATGCAAGTGAGTCTGCAGTATGTCTACGCTGAGGCCATGTGCCCAGCTAAAATGTAAAAGGTCTATTCTAAAAGGATGAGAGGAAGAACGGAGAATGGGTAGCACCTTCTGCCTACAAGAGACCAATAAACACAGGTCTGACTTATCAGTGGACTCTCCAATCTAGGGCCCAGGGAGATGGGAGGAAAGGCCTGGAAATGGAAATCCAGGAATGAAAGCACTCCCACCGTCCTTCTGACTGATGCTAGGATGAAGCAGAGCCTCGGGAATGTTGGAAACAGCAGGGATAAGATGAGCATGAAAAGGCTACGCATAATCGTGCTCCTCCTTCCCCATCACACCCCTGTGGTTGGTTGACTTTGTCCCCCTATGATATGTTGAAGTCCTAACCCTCAGACCTTGTGAATGGGACATCATTTAGAAATAAGGTTTTCATAGATGTAATCATGTTAAAATTAAGTCTTACCGAGTTAAGTTAGGCCCTGATCCAATTACTGGCGTCCTTATAAGAAGAAGTAAATTTGGACACAGACATTTGTTGAAGAAGGCCATGTGAAAATGGGAACAGAAGTTGAAGTGATGCAGCTACAAGCCCAAGGATGGCTGTAAACACCAGAAGCCACAAGAGACATAGAAAGATTCCTACCGTAGAGCCTTCAGAGAGCATGACCCAACCAACACCTTGACTTTGGACTTCTAGTTTCTAGAGCTGTAAGAGAATACATTTTTACTGGTGGTAATTTGTTATGGCAAACTAATACATCACCTTCCTTTCCTGGTTCCTTAGGGACCCTTCTCACGAATCCTGACTGTCCCATTAAGCACTGACATCTGGAAGGGTTCTCCATCCTAAACCTTCTGTTCACCCTTTAAAATTAGCTCATATAAATGTTTCATGGGCATTGATTGGGCAAACCAAATCAGAACCAAAATATTAGGCACAGGCCAGACCAGGGTTTGGATGTGGAAAGAGAGCCAGCGGGGGAGTTGTACAATGATGCGGATCTGGAGCCAGCAGGATCAGTCTGAGGTGGGGAGAAACCGCAGAAGAAAGATAAGGTAGGGCATGCTCACAGTGACCAAAGACAAGTGGATCCAAGGTCCAGGCTGTCGATAGAAGCAGGACCATACAAGGATCAAAACTAGGAACCTGGGACTACTCCCAGTTCTAATGACACGCTTACACTGGAGAAGCCCTTTCAATTTCCAGGTCATTTTTACATACAGTCACTTATTAGGTCTTCAAATGCATGCTGTTTGCATGATCTGTGTAGAGCAGTGATGGGCAATCTTTTGAGCTTGGTGTGTCAAAATTCGCCAAAAAAATGAGCATAACTCAGGGGGTGTGTCACTTGGAGAAAAACGGCCTAAACAGAAGTTCCAGAACTAGACGCTCTGTGCCTGAGTTCTGTTGTTTTGGCCTACAGACCTCCGGCACAGAGTGTCTACACTACAGCAAATGTTTTATCCTTGGCTACTGCACCTGGCTGTGCAGGAGCAGAGGATAAAATGTCCTTCTCGGCATGTGGCCCCATACTTCTCTGGTATGTGGCCGCATGTGGCCGCGTGTCATCAAAAATGCCTACTCGTGTCAGTGCTGACACGCGTGTCATAGGTTCGCCATCACGGGTGTAGAGCAATAAAATCTCCATTTGATTCACTGGCAAACAACATGGTAGAGATGCTAAGTAACTTGCTCAGTGTCACATAACTGATTATTAGTAGTGTATGTAGAAAAAAGAAAATAAGATTAGAGTCTGGTAGATAAGCAAACTATTTGATTTCTATGAGGCTCTCGTTTTTATTTGTGTCACTACAACATATTTGTAGTGACACCAAGTGAAACAGTCGTATTTATTTGTGCTCAATAAACAACCATTTCTTTCCTCCTCCCTTTCTTGCTTATTTTCCAGCTGTGAATTCTGTGCTCTTTATACTGCCAACCATAGTGTTGCATTTCACTTACTAAAGTAACCTTGGCTTTTCACAACTCACCTCTGTTGAAGTCAGTTTCTTCATCCACTTTATCAAGAGTTTGGACTAAATCATTTCTAAGGTCCCTTACAGTTGGTATAGGCCCAGGGGAAGGGCCTTATGTTTTCAGTAGATCAGTGGTTCTTAACCTGGGTTCTATCGAACCCTAGGGGTTCGATGAGTAGGTCTCAGGGGTTCGGAGAAGCCTCTGCCGCGGAGGCCAGAATGAAGTAATACCATAATTTGTTGTGAGTTCATGCACTTTATTGGTTTTGTTCTTTGAGCAAGGTGATGTTCATGCACGGCTCATTTTGTGCACCAGTAAAAAAACATATACCTATGTCTTGAATTTGGAAAAAAAAATCATATTTTATTTATCACTAAAGAAGGGTTCAGGGAATGCACATATGAAACTGGTGGGTTCGGTACCTCAAAAAAGGTTAAGAACCACTGCAGTAGACCAACATTCCACACCTGTTGTTCCTCACATCACCATCGGGGGCGCCTAGCACCGCTTATGCCCTGGGTGGAGGAGCAGATACTGAAGATGTTAAGATCTGCCTAGGATTTGACAGAACTTCAGGAGAACCGGCTATCCCAAAAAACACTCATTCCCCTTCTAAAGGCAAGAGAAGGAAGAAAGGTTTATTCTCCATGTATTTTATAGACGAGGAAAGCATTTTGATTTTCCGATTTTCCTTAATTTCATAATAGGATGAGTTAATGAAAGATTAGATGGCCTTCTGGAGTTCCTGCTAATCAAACTGAGTTGTGCATTATACTTCAATTGCTCACTAATTAACCTCCAGCTGACGCTATCCAGGGCTTTTTGCATGGGGGGGGGGGCATTAGCAATACTCCCGACTGCAGCAGCCCACTTCCCCTCTGGACAGACACACAAACACAGACACAGTCCACCAGGAGGCCTGAGAAGGAGCCTGGATCTTTGGTTTTCAAGATGGAAACAAAGGAGTACTATCTCCATAGCCTTCCCCCTGAGCCCCCAGGACAAGAGGGCGAAGCTGCTTCTACTCCATAAATGGTTGAGGAATGAAGTTGGTGTGGAATTATAGCCCGGTGACTGCCCATGAAGACCACAGCCTGAATTTACCACTGTTCCCCACAAGAATCTACCATGTGGAGAGTCGAACGGCAACCCGGTATCAGCCTCCCCTTGCCTTAATTCTGCCTGCTCCATAGCAGTTTCTCTGGAAAACCAGTCATTCCTCGTTCCTTCTCCTCCAACTCAGTCCCCTTCCCCTGTCATTTCTGCTCTGCGCTCAGCTCCTACTAACAGACTCTGGCAAAGCCAGCAATTCCACGGGCTCTCTCTTTCTCATCGGTCTGTAAGTCTTCACATCTCTAGGTTCAGAGGACAGTCGTTTGTCTTCCACAGTTCAAGTGCTCAGGCCTCGTGCTAACAAAAGCAGCCTGCTCTCCATCCATGGATGTAAATCTCCCTCAGCCTGACGCCTGGCCACAAGTTGCTGGAGAAATGACCAGAGTGGCTGCCTCTCTGTCAGATACACTGGTGACAATTTGCAGATAGAGTGCACAGCCCCAGTGTAAGTCTAAACACTCCGAAGGAGTCTGACAGCTGGCACACGGGTATATGTCAAGCAAGTCTCAAGCAGTATGAGTTCCTGGAGAATGTTCAAGGATAATTCTACAAACCAACACCCCCTCCACTCCCTCCTGTCCACCCCCCCAAGTCATCCTTCTCCCCTGCCTAGGACTGACTGGGCAACTTTCCTCAGTGATGTTGGGAAAATATTCAGAGACAAGGACATGGAGGCCCTCTTACTTATCCCCAGCCTAAAGCAAGACTTCCTTCTCCACTAAGGGTTCAAAAGTTGAGCCCTTGCCCAGAAACCTTCCACACCTCCGACAGCAGAGATCTCACACTGCTCTGGGTTGAAAAGGAGAAAGTCATCTTTGGTATGCAAACATCCAAAGAAATAAAACCTGGGCTCCTGGAGAAAAGAGAGCGGCCTAGGCCAGGTCCAATTCACAGGGAACACCCATATGTGGAAATCCACCGAGCTTATCCGCAAGGCCTATCAAAGTTTTATAACGCTGGAGCCCCTGAACCTAGTCAGTGCATTGTACTCTGCTGTCACACAGCACATTAAACTTTTTATGATTTACAGGCTACCCTGTAAATCACCCCAGACAATGGCCTCTGCTCACGGACTTTAAATAAGAACTCACAAAACGATCCAGTGATTTCCATAGAAATTTTTCTTTCCATAGAAAACTGCCTGATAAGGGTCATAAAAACTGGACTAAGGAAAAGAAATTATCAACTGGCTCAAACTTATATCTCCAGTTTTACTTCCAGAGGATAATATAGATTTCTGCAGCCCAGGAAAGGGAGTGGGAAGGTAGAGGTTATGAAAAGAATGGGAAATGTCAGAATATATTTATAACCCAAGACATTTGCCCAACACAACAATGATCTGTGCCCCCAGAAATGCACACGTACAACACAGGACAAAACTGTTTTCTGGTGGCAACAGAATCTTATGAAGCCACCACTGGCTTATAGCACAGGAGTAGGCATATGCTTCATGGTCCCTGATCCTGAGCCCAGGAAACCCAGTCCTATGGACACTTTTGCTCAGGTCCTATGGGTAGTGTGGCTTTGCTACTCCCTTGAACTGGATTCTAGGAGTTTTGGAAAGGGAGGGGCGGCAGGAGTGTCAAAGGCTCAAGCTTGTTCCCCTTATCCAAGCAGATGTTTCATTTTCATTACACGAGGATTAGGGAGAAAGGGACAAGGATTAGTCCTAATGTATTGCCTCTGTCCAAAGGCAGCTCTAAGAAGTGAGTAAGTGGATTATGAAAAGAAAACAAATGGAGAGAAAAGAGGGCAATGGATGAACTGCATTCAATAATATTTATTAAGTTGATTTTAAAAGGTAAAGAAGAGATCCATTCTAATGGTTCACCTTCCTATGAACCCCAAAGTCCCCCAAAACCCTGAAGAAGTCCTTCTGACACTGTTGTGAGGTAGATCAGAGCTGTTCTGTGTCTAAAGCTGGTGCTTAGAGAACCGTGGTGAGGAAGCCAGGAACAAAAATCCCAAACCTTGACCTTTTTAAGCTTCCTGCTCTCAGCCTGGTCTGCCAAGCCTAGAGAACACTGAGCGGTTCATCAGAACTGGGGGGCAGGAGGAACAGAATGAGAGGTGCTCTCTCTGCCCTAAGCACACGCACACAAGTGAGCAGGGTGCCCCGCCAACACCAGCCTGGCTCCACAGACAGCTGGGCACAGGCAGCGGGACTCCCCGGCTGCTGAGGTATTGGTGGAATTCAGGAATGGGGTTTAGAAAACATCCCTCAGAAAAGAGAGAGGATGATTAAAAAAAAAAAGACAAAAACATATATATGTGTGTGTGTGTGTATATGTATATATATATACATATATATATATATATGTATGTATATATATATATATATATATATATATATATATATATATATCCCACTTGGTAAGGGTGCCCGTCCCCAGTCAGTCCCACCTCCCTTCTGGTGGCCCAGTCATCAGGTTCTGAAGGGCAGAGCTTTCCCACTAGCACACTCCATAGGCTCAATCTAAACAGAGGCCAGAGCTTTCCAAGGGTTCCGGATCAACGGAGCTGTTGTTTCTTGTCCTTCAAGGCCTAAGAAATTCCCCAGGAAGCCCTAGAAAAAAATGAAGATAGCAAATCTTGGGGTGGGGGGCACACAAGGTGAAGATAGGGGAACTAGCAGGAAGGGGTGGAAGTCAAGTGCCCTGGAAAACACATAATTATATAAAATCATCCATGACCAACCCAGCCACAAACCTACACCCACTCCAACCCTGCCCTGTTTCTACCAGCTGAAGAACTCCACTCACTGGTTGTTTGGGCCCCTCTGTTCTTTATACCTTACCTGGAGTCTCACCTTCATATCTATCAAACTTTTTAAAGAAACCAGAACTGAGGCCAAGGACTTGGAAGGTCTCTGCAAGCCAAGGCCAGCCCAAGTGGTGGCAAGAAATCCGGAGGGCATAGAACTGAGCTAAAAAAAACAAAACTGGAGCTTAGAGGCCTCAGGGCAGAGCAGCTCTTTCCTGGCGCGCACACCCGGCGCGCTGGGGTGAAGAACAAACCGCCTGCCTTCTTTGCTTTAATTCAGGGGATAAAATGGACCCTGGTTTCCATTTTGGGTCCCTAATCCATGTCCTTCCTTCTTTCAATACAGAGCCACTCCCCAGCCCCATCTTCTACCGAACCCCAGACTCAAAAAAATTTGACTAGAGAAGATACCGAATGCTTCCTGAGCCCAAACTACCAGCTCCTTTGCCTCGATTACCTACCCGTCGAGCGGTGGGCACTGCCTGGACTCCGCCGAGCTAGTGAGGGCCGCATGGGTGCGGGAAGGGGAGACGGCAGCGGGATGCTCCTCGGGCCCGCAGCGGCACAGCAGGCGGCGGAAGGCGCTGCGAAAGTCAGGGCTGCGGCAGTAGATGAGCGGGTTGAAGGCAGAGTTGGCATAGCCTAGCCAGTTAAGGGCGAGGAAAGTAGAATTGGGAACCAGAGAGGGGCCCCCGAAGGCGCGCACTACGTTAGCCACAAAGAAGGGCAACCAGCAAAGAGTGAAGGTACCCATGATGAGACCCAATGTGCGCAGCGCCCGGTGTTCCCGGAGAGGCAGGAGGCGCGCCGGCCGGCGATCGCAGGAGGGCCCCGCTGCGGGCGAAGCGCAAGGCCCAGCGTGTGCTGGGGACCGAGAACGAGACAGAGCCGGCGGAGACTCCTCTGGCGGGAAGCGGCCCAGCTCCCGACTCAGCAAGCGCAGCTGGCGCGTAGCCACGACGAAAACTCGCGCGTAGACGAAAAGCATCACGAGCAGCGGAAGGTAGAAGGAGACGAA
Organism: Rhynchonycteris naso; assembly: GCA_037038555.1. Taxonomy (NCBI): domain Eukaryota; kingdom Metazoa; phylum Chordata; class Mammalia; order Chiroptera; family Emballonuridae; genus Rhynchonycteris; species Rhynchonycteris naso. The sequence goes on from CM072998.1 coordinate 27,222,674, forward strand.
AGAGGAAAGCAGCGCGTAGGGCATGTTGGAGGCGAAGGCGCAACAGTGCGGGTTAGAGTGGCAACGCTGCGCCTCGGCATCGGCCCCCACGCGCCACCATTTGCTCATGATGGGCGCAAATGACACCGCGGCGGACACGACCCACACGAAGACCACCGCTGTCCGGGCGCGGCGTTTGGTGACCAGAGCGCCGTAGCGCAGCGGGGTGGTCACGGCCAAGTATCGGTCCACCGCCAGGGCGCACAGGGTTTCGATGCTGGCGGTCACGCATAGCACATCCACCGAGGTCCACAGCTCACAACCAGTGGCGCCCAGGGGCCAGAGACCAGTCAGCGCCAAGGTGGCCCCCGGTGGCACTACCAGAAGTCCCACCACTAGGTCGGCTGCGGCCAGAGAAGTCACGAACACGTTGGTCATGGTCTGGAGTCTCGGCGTCCGGGCGACGGCCACGATTACCAGCAGGTTGCCTCCCACGATGGCCAGCACCGCCAGCGCCAACAGCGCCCCCGCCAATGCCACTACCCACGGCACCCCTGGTAGCCCACTCGGGTTGGCAGTATTGGGCGCCAGGGTCGGGGCATCTGACCACAAGGCCAGAGAACTGTTCCCGTCAGGTCGCGGAGCCATTCCCACGTCTTGCAAGCGGTGGGAGGGAAAGAGGGAAGGGGGCTCCCAGCTCACTCGGCTCAGGGGAGGGGGCAGCAGCGGGATGTGGGAGAGATGTCCCGGGCCTGGACCATCTTCCCTAGTTGACTGGGAGGGAAGGCTTAGCCTCCCCCTACCCCACCCCACCCCACACTTGGTGCCACCGCTTGGGGGGAGGGGGGGAGTGGCGGTCCTTAAAGGGACAGCAGCTAATAGTCTCAACGCTCGGCGTCAGGAGGGAAATTGGAGGGTAGGGAGGGAAGCGAGATTGGATACTCTACTTTTCCTTTGGCCAAATCTGGAGTATGGAGGTCCTGACTTCTTGGCAACTATGTGCCCACTCCTGCCATGGCCAGTTCCTCACACTCAGCACAGTAGATAGACACTGGCTTCCTGGCCTTCCCGCTTCCCGTGTCAGAGGAAAAGGTAATCCTTTCCACCCACAGTATCCTTTCCCTTGCTAAGACATCCTAAGTAATAGAGGGCAGCCAGTAGCCCCTCTTCTCCCAAGAGGTCATTCCAGTGAGATTTGTCCCCTTCCCCTTCTATTTCACTTAACCTCCGTGCCTCTCCAGCTCCCTGCCCCTTCTCTCCCCCCACCCCCCAGCTACTGGGAAATGTACCGCTTTTCAGGAGTCTTTACCCTTGCCCACTCATTTGAATTCGATTTGGACTCATGTAGCCTGGGATACTGAGAGTTTTGATTTCTCCATCTTCCCCATTATATATTGCCTCTTCCATTACCTCTCCACCTTGAAATTTTCTAAATGGGCCCTTTCTCTTTAAATTCTTCTGTTGTAAAGACATGTTAAAAACAATGAATAGGTTTGAGGTTGAGGCTTGTCCACATCACCCTCAACTATCCCCAAATCTTCCATCACCACCCTCCCAATGGAAAAGTGTTCACTCTTGAAGATTTATTCATGAACTTTTAAAAGTTAGAAGACATTGCACTGAGAAATTCACATATTGCATCCTCTGGTGCATAAAACCAGAGGCTTGGTATTTTAATGCCTCTCAAGTCTCTCTACAATCTCATCAGAAGTTCCCTTCGCCTGGAGATGCCCAGAACCTACTCCCCCCCCCCCTCACCCAGACTTACAGCAGGTCCAAACAGCCAAGCTATTCCCATCTCTATGCCAGTTCCTCTGAAATTGGATGTGCGGATGCAAGGCTGGAAAAGAAGCCTTAGGTTCAAGTTCAGGGGCAGGAAGATACAGTCCTTTATTAAGTTCCACCAGAACCTGATCCTTGAGCTGTCTTGCTTCCTCCCCTGAAACAATGAGACAAAAGGGGGAAATTTTTCATGGAAAATGCCGCCAGGGCCATGCCTTAGCCTGTCTCTTTTGAACAGCTCTATATTTCAAAAGAACACTGTCTAGTCACTGGTCTAAGCAGTCCCTCTGGGACACTGGGCCAGGGGTTGGGAGTTTGAAAGATTGGAGGGGAAGTGAAGACCTAAAATTATCCCTGAGGAAAAAGAACCAGTTTCATCTTCCAAGGACCCAGCAACTCACCCATGAGCAGGGCTTGTTAGCGGCTGCCAAGCAAATGCCTTTTATGCCCATGCAGTCTCCCACACAGACCTTAGGATCCATGGAAATGCCTAGTGGGCGGAGGTGAAGAGGCCGAGTCCCTGCCCTGGATCATGCCTGAGTAGTGCAGGCCTCACTTGGCCTGAGTCTTGGCTGTGGCCCCTTGTTGATCACCAAGGGGGTCACTCCCAAGCTCATTTTGTAACACCCCAGAGTGTTGCCAGTTGTCTCAAAGGGGAGTCATATGATTCTTAAAGAGCAATCTCTAAAGCAAATACATGCCATTCAGCAATTCTTTTCCAGGACATCAGGACTGGGGAGGGAAGGAAGTGGGGTGCCTGGAAGTCAAGCAACCTTAAAGGGTGTCATTGCTTTAGGGGGCAATCTTGTTATTCTGAAGAAGTGTGTAAAAATGTTTACATTAAGAAAAAAGAAGGCAGGATTAACGTAACCACGTGAGTATGCTTGAGTTTGGGGAATGGTCAGGCCGTTGACCATAGCAGACTGTGGGAAAAGGAATTCCAGGCTGTGCTCTGGAGGCTTTCATGAGCCAGCAGAGCAGTGCTGGGCACCTGGCACACTTCCTCCTCCACTGGGGGCAGGAGTGACAGGACATTCTTCGGAATTCTCAGTCTGGCCTTCCTCCAGCCAACGCTGCTGACCCGGCAAAGGCTCTTCCTTTTACCACTTTAGTGTTTTTATTAATTTAATTTTTTGAATAGGTAAATTGTCCTTTCTTTTCCACACTAATAGTAGTAAAATATACCCATGGTTCTGGTTCTGCATCTTGCTTATTATAACTTAATAATCTATATCTGTGAACCTTTAATATCAATACCAAAAGCTTTCCACTTTTAGTACTCCACTGTATGGACATACCATAACCCATGAAACCCGTTGGTTATAAATGGACATCTAATTTACTCCCAATCTTTACTAATAGATGATGGATGTTGCAGTTAGTAATGTGTTCACATGTACTATAGAATCACTATATCGTAAGGTATCTATCTACTTTTGCAAATTAAAAAATATATATTGTAAAATTACGCTGCCCAAGTGAAATTCCAATTTACAGTCTTGCCATCATTTTTGATGGCCAGCCAGGGTTTCGAAGCAAGTGACGTGCTGCTTTGGGAAGTCATCCTAATGACTGGCCCCAGGGATATAGTGTGGCCTGGTCTGTAGGGGTCATCCAACTCTGGACAGAAGTACATGTTGCCCTAGAGAGCTCTACCCTGGTCCTGAGCCCCACATGACATTTGGTGCCCTTGGAAGCAGACAGTGAATGAGGGTTTTTGAATGTACTGAGTTCAGGCCTTGAGGCTGCTGTTTATTTGTTGGGGGCCCCAAAGATATAAGGTATCCTGTTATATCAGGGGCAGTTATGTGATGAGCTGTGGCTTAAAATACGTGGTCAGCAGAACCAGAGGAGGCAGCAACCTCCTGACGTGCAGAAGTTGCGATAGCAGGGGAGTTGTAGCTAGTGGTTAGCCCTAAGTGCCTCAGAACCAACTGACTGCATGTGTGTGCATTTGTGTGTGTTTATGTAGCAGGGTAATAAGAAACTCAGGCGGCAAGAAACTTAGGTGACTGCAGCCTTGTACCTCATCCCAGAAGACATGTGTTAGAGGGGTGATTGTCTACAATTCATAACCTTCCCCTCTGTCTTGGAGGGCAGCAAAAACTAAGTGCAAGTCCCCCTCCTTGCTCTCCATTTATCTGTCTCTCTTCTCCATAGCTTCTGTGGAGTTTTTGTTCTGGTCTTTTTTTTTTTTTTTTTTTTAATTTATTTTATTTTTTATTTTTATTTTATTCATTTTAGAGAGGAGACACAGAGTGAGAGAGAGAGAGAAAGAGAGAAAGGGGGAAGGAGCTGGAAGCATCAACTCCCATATGTGCCTTGACCGAACCAGTGCAGGGTTTTGAACTGGCGACCTCAGTGTTCCCAGATTGATGCTTTATCCACTGCGCCACCACAGGTCAGGCCTGTTCTGGTCTTTTTGAATAATCATCAAAATCCTTGACTATTGGAGAAGTTGCTTCCTGGGCGTTGGGAAATGTCACACATCCTACCTGCAGATGAGACAAGACTTTTTCAGGGTTCCCTAAGGCATCTTCTCTCTTAGAGGGTGCCTCAGGAGGAGGGCTCAAACCCGTGGGAGAGGGAGAGAGCTGGAGAGGGTGCCCACCAATCTGCAGATAAGCTTCTTTCATCACCCTCTGAGACTGCTGTGGCTGGTTCCCTTGCAGTCCCTTTCTTTGATTGGCAGAAGGAGGCAGACTGGAAGAGGGCAGATCCACCAATCAGCTGGGAGTTGCAGACTCTTACCCCACTCTTCCCTGGAGGGAGAGCTCATGCAAGCATGGGGCCTGTCTGGCTCAAAGAGAGAAGGTACTCATGCTGAACACACCTCTCTCCCATCAACCCACATCTTCCCCCAGGAAGCAGGTGCTGAGAAAAGAATGACTGCACTTGGAAAGAAAGAGTGCAAAACAATGAGGATGATTTCTCCTCCAATGGGTAAAACAATACCTCATATGATTAGACCCTTCCAGTTAAGACAGGAGTGAGGAGCTTTCGTGGCCGGAAAAAAGAAAGAAGCCAGACCCAGCAAACCCTTTTGGATGGTCAAAAGCCCATCAGGAAACCATCTTTTTTTTTTTTTATCTCAAGAGAAGACAAAGCATTTGCTTCTAATCAGGAGAGGACTGCCCTCCCCTTTCATGATAAATGGGAAATAGGAGGAGGAGGAGACATCCTCAGGCCCACCATTCAACCAAAGCAGAAGGACCTTGCTGTTGGAGTGCCAGCCTCTCAGTCACCACTGGGCACACTTTTCCCTGTGCCAGTCCCCACATTAGGCATGCTGATGGAGAGGTGACTAGGACCCAGCCCCTGGCCCCCATAGGGGACTCCCAGCCTCATAGCGAGGATAGGTTTCACTTCTATTTCCCCCAAACACTCTTACCAGTGCTGTGGTGAGCAGCTTTGGGCATCAACACTGGGTAGGGCAGCTTTGTCGCATGATGGAGATGAGAAAAGAAGCAAGGAAGGGCATTTCTCGGGACACCAAGGTGACATCCTTGAGGAGAGCCTGCTGTACTTTTTACCCAACCACCTGCCCCCACGTGCATGCAGACAGACCCTTTCCCAATACTAGTAAGATCATGGCAATTTAACCCTGTCTTTCCAATCCTGGGTTACTCATCCTGCCTCTCTCATGCCTAAGCTTGTCCCCAAGCAGTCCTGGGCTCCTGTGAAAATGTTGGTTCACAGATGCTCTGCAAGATATTGGCGGCAGCAGGAAGCTGGGATGATCCTGTCTGGTCTTTTGTACAAATCTTGCTATGAACAGTTGGCGAAGAGATGGTTCAGGGTCACAAAGAAGAGGGGATGATGAAGCTGGGAAGAGAAGCCAGTGTTCCTGGGTCTTCAGCCTAAAATGTTCTCCCTAACTGGCAGGCGTTCTCTTTTCTCTGCTGGAGAGGGGTTGGGTGTGCAGGGTAGTGAGTTGGAAAAGCAGGGACTCCTCTGCTTCCGGAGGAAATGGGAGGGTTAATCCAGGAGTGAAGGAGGCTGTAGAAGAAGATCGGGTGAAAGAGTTGTGACAAGTCAGGGTGCCGCTGGGCTCCCCTAGAGCAGGAAGGATGGCTTTGTTTGACAGGGGCACAGTTTATCTGCAAGCTGAAAGTAAGGTCCTGAAAAGGGTGGGAGCAGGCAAGCAAGGGGGTAAAGAATGTAAACAGTGTTGAACTGTCAGCTCTTTCTTGCTGGTGGCAGGGTGGGGGTGGGGAGTGAAAGGCAGACTTGAATTTCTAATAAAGTTCCCTTTAATAAATAAATAGATAAATAAATAAATAAATAGGTCTTCCTTTTTTGGTATCTAGATTCTATTAAAATATTCCTGGTCCAGGCCAGTTGACTCAGTGGTAGAAAATCAGATAAGCATGTGAATGTTCTGGGTTCAATTCCTGGTCAGGGCACACAGGAGAAGTGACCATCTGCTTTTCTACCCCTACCCCTACCCTTTTCTCTCTTTCTCTCTCTCTCTCTCTCTGTGCTGTCCCATAGCCATGGCTCCATTGGCTCCAATGAGTTGGCCCCTGGTGATGAGGATGGCTCCATGGCTCTGTGACCTCTACCTCAGGTGCTAAAAGTAGCTCGGTTGAGGCATAACAGAGCAACGTTCCATAGGGGGCTTACAGGGTGGATCCTGGTAGGAGCACATGGGAATCTGTCTCTCTGCATCCCCTACTCTCACTTAATTAAAAAATATATAGCCTGACCTGTGGTGGCACAGTGGATTAAACGTCGACCTGGGAACACTGAGGTCGCCAGTTCAAAACCCTGCACTGGTCTGGTCAAGGCACATATGGAAGTTGATGCTTCCAGCTCCTCCCTCCCTTCTCTCTCTCTCTCTCTCTCTCTCTCTCTCTCTCTCTCTCTGTCTCCTCTCTAAAATGAATAAAATAAAAAGAAATTAAAACCTTAAAAAATAGATAGATAGATAGATATAGATATTCCAAAGTATGCAATGGACACTCAAGGTCCTAATAGGACCACAGAATACTAAGAAGAAATGGCATCATGAAAAAAAAGAGCCCCAGCAAGAATCAGCACAGGCCTCCTCTATGCCTTCATCCCCATGTCAAGAAGAAGGAGGAGACAATGAACCAATCGGAATCTGTTTCATGTGGTCAAGGTTAGGGTCTGGGTACAAGAGGAGCCATTGTTCTTAGGAACCAGCTGGAGAGCTGCTTTGGACAGTCATCCACACTCGAAGCTGAGACACCCCAATGTACACCCAGCAAGGCAGAAACACAGATGGGAACACTCTCAGACACAGGCACACACACAGATGGGCACAAGTGTAACACCCACACAACACGCAAATGTACAGATAAGAACTCCGTACCATCAGTCATACAAACTCAGAGATGCATCCACACAGTCAAAAGAAACTCAGATATGCAAGTGTACACCCCTTCTACTAAGAGAGGCATCACATTCATATGTGTAGACATATTAATCCAGCCCAGGTCCATCCACTCAGAAATGCAAGCCCACACCCCCACACCAAAGCCCCGTTAGTGCCCCATCTGGGCACGCTTCATGTGTTGAGCTGGAAATGAAATGCCAAACCACCTGGCTACAAAAAACTGCACAGCAGAACCAGGTCAGAGGCCGGCATGTTTGGCTGCACCTCTCACCACTCATCTCTCAGTAGTGGTGCTGCTGGCACAGAACTTCAGGTCCCGGGTCTGTGGTGGCAAAGTCCTTTTAAAGCATGAAAGGCAGCCTGACCAGACAGTGGCACAGTGGATAGAGCATCAGCCTGGGACGCAGAGGACCCAGGTTTGTAACCCCGAGGTCTCCAGTTTGAGCGCGGGTTCACCAGCTTGAGCACGAGGTTGCTGGCTTGAGCGTAGGATCATAGACATGATGCTATGGTTGCCGGCTTGAGTTCAAAGGTGACTGGCTTGAAGCCCAAGGTCGCTGGCTTGAGCAAGGGGTCACTGGCTCAGCTGGTGCCCCCCAGTCAAGGCACATATAAGAAAGCAATTAATGAACTAAAGCACTGCAACGAAGAATTGATGCTTCTCTCTCTCCCTTCCTGTTAGACTGTCCCTATCTGTCCCTCTCTCTGTCTCACTCTCTCTTGTTAAAAAAAAACCAGTAAAATAAAATAAAACACAAAAGGCAGAGCAGCCAAAATTAAGCCCCAGAGCCAGTTCCCTTTGTTCAAAAGGAACAAGTCACTGCCTAACCAATTCTTCATGTTCATTGTCATTAATCCCAAGGAAACTCCCCAAAGAGTCCTTTTTCTGCAAGAGGACAGCCAGCTGGCCCTATTCCATCTATCGCTCATTCATCTGCCAGCACTCACTGCACACATGTGCAGGCCCAGGTGCTGGGAGACACCAAGAGGCATCAGGTATGACTGCCACCTTCAAACAGATTCCACTCTAGAAGGCAAGACTTCAACACAGGAAAACCACTGCCAAACAGCACAGACGGGAAGAGGGAAGTGAGTAGCAGTCATAGTCAGGTTCTGAGGAAGAAGAAATCACTTCCAGATCAGGGTAATCAGAAAAAAAACTTCACAGAGATGGAAATGAAGTAGAGTGCTGACAAATGATCAGGACTTGGAAAGGTGTAGAAAAGAAAACATGGCCTCCCAGATGGTAGGACTATCATACACAAACATGTAGAGATGCCAGATTGGTGTGGCTTCTTTAAGCTGCCTGGCCTGCCTTATTTAATATGCCAGGCACTTCGGAAAAGGGACCCAGTGGCATTTTAATCACCATTCTAAGCCTCAGTCCTGGATGCTTTACCTCTGTTCATTCATTCCTAGTTACATCCAAACTTATAGGCTTTATACTCATATTTGGTTCTCACTTCTCATTTTGAAGTTGACCAAAGGTAATACCTACCTACTGAAAAGGTTTCTCATTCCCAAGGCTAGCTACTTGACCACAAACTTCCTTGGAAAACACCCTTTTTCCCCAATTGACTTGTTCCTATGATAAGGTGACCAGACGTCCTGCTTTTGGCAGGATAGTCCCAATTTTTAACAATTTGTCCCGCGTCCCGCGGCATTTTTAAAAAGTCCCGATTTTTTGAAAGAATGCATGAAAAGCTAGGGAATGACTGGAGAACGGGAAGGGAATATACGGTTTTCAGCAGGGAGACCCCACCTCAAACTGGAAGTGTCCGCACTGCCACAAGAGCTGGCTGCCTTGTGCGAGGCCCCGAAACAAAGAAGTTCGGCAGGATGTACCTGCTGGGGCGGCAGCTGTCAAGTCCCCTAACTACCCATAGGCCTGGGTCCTGGACGCTGCCATGCAGCTCCGGGCTCTGCAAGGTGCAAGCCACTGGGTCTCCAGTGGGCAGTGGGGCTGGATGTGGGGAGTGCAGCCGCCAAGCTTGCCAATGGTGCTGCCCTGCCTGCTCCTGCCCGCTCGTGCAGCTCTGCATTGGTTTCGGGACCGTGTAACCCAATCCCTCTGACTCACTCAAAATTTCCCATATAGTAATATTTCCAAAAATGATCTTTTTAATGAGGTATCATTATTAAATATATATATATTGATAAGGAAAAGGTTAAATCTTGGGCATCAGCAAAAGTCACAATAGAGAACAAATGGTTAGAAATATTTCATCATTTTGAAACAAACCATGTTCCATACAATAATGCACTAAAAATTGTGGAATACGCACTGTCTTTACCAGGAACTAATGCTATGACTGAACATGGTTTTTTCTACGGTAAATAAAGTGTGGACATCAGAAAAATCACAATTAACTGTTGAGACTTTAAAAGCCATTTTATGTGTGAAATATAATTTAACAAATTCTTGTGAAAAATTTCATGACCTTTTGAACAATTACAGCAATCCACTAAAAAAAATTCACTCAAATGAGAAATATACCAAATAAAATAATACTATACATAATATTTAATGTATTACATTTGTAAATTGTACTTATGTTGAAATTAAAAATATATATATTACAATACTATTTTTGCATTCTATGAAATATTTTTTTGTTCCATATAGACCAAATTTTTAATCAACAAACCCCTCCTCCAGTCAATGGTGTCCTGCTTTACCAATTTTAAAATCTGGTCACCTTATCCTAGGACCTACATTCACTATCACCTCCTCCCAGGGTAGCTTTCCCACATCGTTCACCAGCCTAACTGAAACGCGAGGAACTCTCTCTGGAGACATTTGAAGGCAATTTCCCTTGTACAGCTTCCAAAAGGCTATAGAACACCAGGAATAATAGTGAATCAAAAAATGTTGTTAGAACACAAACTCGTAGACACAGACAACAGTATGGTGGTTACCAGAGGAAAGGGGAGCAAAGGAGGATGAAGAGGGTAAAGGAGGTCAAATATACAGTGACAGAAGGAGACTTTGGATGGTGAACACACAATGAAATATATAAATTGTATCTAAAACTTACATGATTTCATGTTATTAACCAGTTAGCCCAATAAATTTAATTTTTAAAAAATGTTATTAGAACCATTGTTACAGGAACAAAACAAAGTTTCTGTCTCTCTCTCTCATTCCTCTCTCGCTAAAATTAATAAGTAAAGAATTTTAAAAAAACAAAAAAAGAAAAAGCCCTGGCCAGATGACTCAGTTGGCTAGAGCATCATCCTAAAGCACAGAGGTTGTGGGTTTGAGCCTTGGTCAGGGCACATACAGAAACAGAACAACGTTTCTGTCTCTCTCTTTCTTATTCCTCTCTCACTAAAATTAATAAATAAAAAAATTATAAAATAAAAACAGCCTGACCTGTGGATAAAGCCGTCGACCTGGGAACACTGAGGTCACCAGTTCAAAACCTTGCACTGGTCTGGTCAAGGCACATATGGGAGTTGATGCTTCCAGCTCCTCCCCCCTTTCTCTCTTTCTCTCTCTCTCTCTCTCTCTCTCTCTCTCTCTCTCACTCTGTGTCTCCTCTCTAAAAAAAAAAAATGAATAAAATAAAATAAAATAAAAACATTGTCAGGCATACTGTTTCAAGAATGTAGCATAGAATTTTTAAAAATTTTCTATTTAGCCTGACCAGGCAGTGGTGCAGTGGACAAAGCATCGGACTGGGACACAGAAGACCCAGGTTTGCACAGACCCAGGTCGGAAACCCCGAGATTGCCAGCTTGAGTGAGGCTCATTTGGTTTGAGCAAGGCTCACCAGCTTGAGCCCAAGGTCGCTGGCTCGAAAAGGCAGTCACTTGGTCTGCTGTAGTCCCCAGTCAAGGCACATATGAGAAAGCAATCAATGAACAGCTAAGGTGCCGCAACAAAGAATTGATGCTTCTCATCTCTCTCGTCTCCTGTCTGTTACTATCTGTCCCTCTCTGTCTCCTAGTGTGCGCCCTAGAAGACTTCCAGGTGCACCTTCTGGTATTCCAGAGAAATATGTGCCTGTTGGGGACCATAAAACCAACAGGGTTTTTGGAGTTTAGATTTTTGAGAAACAGAGGTGTGGGGAATTGGCTGTAAACTGACAGTTTGCCCAACTCCCCCCACCTCACTTAGGTTGCAAAAGGCTGTTAAGCTGCGGTGCTGGATTGTTTACACTACCCCCCATGTTCCCGGGAAAGACTAGAGGCAAGTTTCTTCTATCCTTTGTTTGGTGTAAAGTTAAGATGATATGTATGGTGAAGGTTTTCTGCACTTCACACAATCAAGAGTAAAAAGAGAGGAATTCTTCAATGTACTGATGAGGAAATGAGAGTTTGCCTTTCAAATATATGCCCCAATATTGAAGAAATCGCTAGGACACACCAGGCTCATGTTTCTCATAAACACAAGAATGAAAAAACTTAACACATTCACGCTGGGACCTGCTGAATTTACTAAATTTTACTAAGAATGTATCTATATATATAAAAAGATAACTCTTTTGTCATTTTTTTATTTTTAACTGCTCTTTTTTATGAATTCTAAAAAGCATAACTCAAAAAATTTAACATAAAAATGTTTTTTAATGTCAGAATAAATTTAATTTTGTCATATTTATTTTGTTTAATTACCATAAAAGCATGTTTGGAATTTATATTTTTTCTTTAATATTTGACTTAATTATTATAACATATTTCTCAGAAATTTGTTTATAGTGCACCTACAATTATTTGTAGGATTTTAAATGTGCCCCAACTTCAAAAAGTTTGAGAATCACTGAATTATACCTTAGGATAAATGCCTTTACAAGATTCTTTTCTGAGAAGAGTTTGCCCAAGGCAGAGAGCATGTGAGCACACTAGATGCTCTTGGGAGAATGAGAGAAATTTCTTTCTGCACAATCCAAGTATGGGCAGTGTTTGGCAAATGACCCCTTTGATAAAGAGAACCTTGAGTACCTTGTCTAGGGTGTCCCCTTGAGTCCCCTTGAGTACCTTGTCTAGGGTGATGTCTCATGTGATAAATATGACCACTGAAGTGCAATGAATTGGACCAGAATTCTTGCATGAAACTTTAAAACAAGAAACATCTTTGGAAGAATGAGAGGGATAAACTAAGGGCTGGGTGTCTTGAAAGCTAGACTGACCAGTTATAATGGTAACTACAAGTTAAATTAAAATAATAAACTGCTAGAGAGTCAGAGCTGTAAGGTGAATTGGCAAGTCAACTTGTGAAGTGCCCTACTTTGCAGATTGAAGGGTTTTTTTGTTTGTTTTTTGTGTGTGTGTGACAGAGATAGAGAGAGGCACAGATAAGGACAGACAGGTAGGGAGAGAGATGAGAAGAATCAATTCTTCTGTGCGGCACCTTAGTTGTTCATTGATTGCTTTCTCACATGTGCCTTGACCAAGGGGCTACAATAGAGCGAGTGACCTCTTGCTCAAGCCAGTGACCTTGGGCTCAAGCTGGTGAGCCTTGCTCAAACCAGATGAGCCTGCACTCAAGCTGGCGACCTCAGGGTCTCAAACCGGGGTCCTCTGCATCCCAGTTTGATGCTCTATCCACTGCACCAGGTTGCAAATTGAAGCTTAAAGAGCCAAGTGATTTACCTAAGATCTTACCCACTGGCTGGTCTCCATACTCTTGCCTCTTGGATGTGTTTCCTTTCTATCACACCAATCTTCAGAACCAGAAAGCTCGATATTGAAAATACATCTTTGATTCTGTCTTGGCATGTCTCAGTTCATTAAAATAAGTTCTTTAAAATGTCAGCATCCCTCTATGAAATAATAGATGTGGACAATGACCATCAAAAGCTGTGAAAACCATTAGACAAAAGCTAAAAGAAAGTTTTATAATGAATGGATCAGGCTGACGACACTCAAACCACACTAATCAATTTTAATATCACCAAAAGATAGACTGCCAGATTTTATATGCCTCCCAGTCTAATGCAATAAAAACGCATGGCTCCTTGATTAAGAAAAAAACAAAAGACTCAAATTACTAAAATGAGAAATAAAGGAAAGGACGTTATTACCAACTCTGTAGAAATAAAAAAGACTATAAAAGAATAATATGAACAATTATATGCCAGTAGAACAGGTAAGCTAGATTATAGGGGCAAATTCCGAGAAACATAAATTTCTACTAAAACCAACTCAAAAAAAGAAAATTTAAATAAATCAATAATAATTAATAAAATTTAATCAAAACCTCTCAACAGCCTGACCAGGCGGTGGTGCAGTGGATAGAGCGTCGGACTGGGATGCGGAAGACCCAGGTTTGAGACCCCGAGCTCGCCAGTTTGAACGCAGGCCCATCTGGCTTGAGCAAAAGCTCGTCAGCTTGGACCCAAGGTCGCTGGCTCCAGCAAGGGGTTGCTCGGTCTGCTGAAGGCCTGTGGTCAAGGCACATGTGAGAAAGCAATCAATGAATAACTATGGTGTCGCAACGGCAATGAAAAACTAATGATTGATGCTTCTCACCTCTCTCCGTTCCTGTTTGTCTATCCCTCTCTCTGACTCTCTCTCTCTCTCCCTGTAAAAAAAAAACCAAACAAACAAAACTCCCAACAAAAAACAAAAAACACTTCACGGCTTCTACCAAACATTAAAGAAAAATTAATCCTAATTCTTCTCCAACTCTTCTAAAAAATTGAAAAGGAAAGAACACTTCCTAACTCATCTTCTGAGGCCAGCATTACCCTGATACCAAGGTCAGAGAAAAATACTACAAGAAAAGAAAACTATAGACTAATGTCCCTTGTGCATATAGATGCAAAAAATCCTCAAAAAAATGTCAGCAAACTGAATTCAACAGCACATTAAAAGGATCATCCACCATGACCAAGTGAGATTTATCCTAAGAACACAACATATGAGATCAAGGCTATATTGTGACATTAATAGAATGGGGGGGGGAGGTACCAGATCATGTCCACTGATGCAGAAAAAGTTTGATGTTGACAAAATCCAATACCTTTTTATAATCAAAACATTCAGTGAACTAGAAATAATTGGGAACTTCCTCAATATGATGAAGGCTTCATACAAAAAAACATCCTTCTCAATGGTAAAAGACTGAAAGCTTTCCCACTAAGATCAGGAACAAGACAAGAAAGCCCATGTTTGCCACTTTTATTCAACATATTCTTAGAAGTCCTAGCCAGAGCAATTGGCAAAAAAAAAAAAAAAAAGAAATAAAAGATATCCAAAGTGGAAAAGTTAAACTATCTCTAAAACCCTAAAGAATTCACAAAAAAAATATTAACACTAATAAATAAATTCAGTAAAGCTGTAGGATATAAAATAAAAAATTAGTTGTATTTCTCTTTTTTTAATACTTTATTTATTGATTTTACAGAGACAAGAGAGAGAGGGGAGCATGGAATGAGAAGTATTAACTCATACTTGCTTCATGTTAGTTGTTCATTGCTTGCTTGTGGTATATGCCTTGACCAGGCAAGCCCAGGGTTTCGAACGGGCAACCTCGGGATTCCAGGCCGAAGGTTTACCCACTGCGCCACTCCAGGCCAGGCTCAGTTGTATTTCTATAAACTACTACTGAACAATTCAAAAAGGAAATTAAGAAAATAATATCATTTACAATAACATTAAAAAGAATAACATACTCAGCAATAAGTTTTACCAAGGTGACAAATGACTTGTACACTGAAAACTGCAAAGCCTTGCTGAAAGAAATTAAGGAAGCCCTAAACAAATGATAAAATATGCCATGTTTCTGAATTGGAAGACTTATTATTGTTAAGATGACACTACTACCTAAAACAATATACAGATGCATTGCAATCTATATCAAAATCCCAATAAATTTTGTCATCATCAAACTTGTTTTTGCATCAGTTGAGATAATCATGTGTGTTTTTCTCCCCTTCATTCTATTAACATCACATAAAAACATTGATTTTATATGCTGAATTCCTAGACTCTCTTTTTTTCAGAGATGGAAAAATCCATATTAAAATTTATATGAGGCCTGACCTGTGGTGGCGCAGTGGATAAAGCGTCGACCTGGGAACACTGAGGTCGCCAGTTCAAAACCCTGCACTGGTCTGGTCAAGGCACATATGGGAGTTGATGCTTCTAGCTCCTCCCCCCTTTCTCTCTCTCTCTCTCTCTCTCTCTCTTTCACTCTCTCTCTCACTCTGTGTCTCCTCTCTAAAATGAATTAAAAAAAATTAAAAAAAAATCAATAAGAAAAATTTATATGAAATACTAAGGGACCACAAATAGCCAAAACAATCTTTAAAAAGATGAAATGTAATAGTAACATACCTTTGAATTGCAAAGGCAATCTTCTTTTTCAGACCTCAAATCCCCCTCATTGTTATTAATATTATGTTAATTGTTAACTTTTAACTATCTTATATCCGCCTGTGTAAAAGAAATATGTATCTATTTGTTTTATCTTTTATCAAATCCCAAAGATTTGACCTGCTTTGCTTCCTCTGGCCTCCCTAATCTATCACCAATGGATTGCATATAACTCATCCATCTTCCCCTTTGATTCTGATGTATAATATAAGTGGTAAAACTGCTATTTTCCAGAGCATTTTCTCAATTCGTTGAGATTTTGGTTCCAAAAAATTGTCTTCAATTTGGCTCAAATAAACTCATAAAAATTCTGACCCTGGCTTGTTGGCTCAGTCATAGATCGTTAATCCAGCGGTGGATATCCTGGGTTCAATTCCCAGTCAGGGCACACAGGAGAAGTGCCCATCTGCTTCTCCACCCCCCCCCCTCGCTTCTCTCTCATACAAACTCTCTCTCTCTTTCTCTCTCTACTCCTCCTGCAGCCAAGCCATGGCTGGATTGGAGCAAGTTGGCCCCAGGCGCTGAGGATGGTTCCATGGCCTCTGCCTTAAGTACTAAGAGAAGTTCGTGAGCAATGGAGCAATGCCCCAGATGGGCAAAGCATCATCCCCAAATGGGTTTGCCAGATGGACTGCAGTTGGGGCAATGCAGGAATCTGTCTCTGCTTCCCCTCCTCTCATTGAATCAAAAAGAAAAAAAACTCATAAAAATTTTTTTTAAAAAAAGAAGATCAAAGTTGAAGAACTCATACTTTTTTATTTCAAAACTTACTACAGAGCAACAATAATCAACACAGTGTGGTACTGGCATAGGATTAGTATATAGACCAGTAGAATAAAATTGAGAGCTCGGAAATAACCCCTCACATCGTCAATTGATTGTCAAGAAGGAGGCACAACCATTAAATAGGGAAAGAACAGTCTCTTCCACAAATAGTGCTGGGAAAACTGAATATTCATATGGAAATGCATGAAGTTAGACCTTTACGTTACACCAGTTAAAATCAAACACAAACAGGAATCAAACCTGAAAATTCCCTGAGCAGATGAAACCAGTTTAGTCATAAGCAAAGCTTAATTTAGCTTATTGTGCAAGACAAGTGAGAGTAGCTTGACTTGTATCTCTTGTGTATGCCTCTGAAAACAATAGTGGAATTTAAACTGTTTCCCAAAATTGATATGAGGTAACCACTAACCAATTTTCTATCACTTAAGAAAATTCTAGAATGATAGCCAATTACCACAAAGAATAAACAGTCACTGCCTTCTCACTATATAAGCTTCTTTGTAACACTATACTTCTGAGCCTCATTCTATATATAACAATTAACTAAAAATAGATCAAGAACCTAAGTTTTGTGTGTGTTTCTTTTTAATTTTATTTACTTATTTTAGAGATGGGGCAGGGTGTGGAGGAGGAGTGGGAAGCACCATCTCAAAGTTGCTTCTCGCATGTACCTTGATAGGGCAGTGAATACAGCTTCAACCTGGAAAGCTGAGTTCGAAACCCCGGGCTTGCCTGGTCAAGGTACAATTCGAGAAGCAACTACTTGTACTGTGAGTTGATGCTTCCCGCTCCTCTCTCTCACCTTTCTCTTTCTCTCTCTAAAATCAATAAATAAAAACTTTTTAAAAACAATAAAGAAATAAATTTTTTAAAAAGATCTCTAGGCTTATGGTGCATGTTGGAAACCACCAGTGCCTGCATGGGGGAGAGGGATTCAGCATGTAACAGGATTCCTCCAGTTCTACAATGTCCTAAAGACCGGGCAGAGGTGCGAAGACCAAGATGCAGGTCCCCTCCTGAGCACCATGACAGACTGGGGACGGGAACCCAACTCGGTCCTGAACAGCATCAAGGCCGTTGGCTCCCAGTGTCTGTTGTGTTGGTGCCGCTCTGCCTGTAATAAAATTGCTGGTGCACTTTTATTGCTTTCTTATTCAAAATACAAGTAAAACTTCATTGATTCTTTTTATGTGGAACTAAAAAAATTGGGGTTTGTTGACAGAGAGGAAAAGAACAGAAATAATTAGGGATTCTTTTTTAGGGGCCCTCGGGTTCACATACACGGATTCATTGTTCTCGCTTCTTGGTCAATAATGCTGAAACAGAATCTTCTGAATTGGCTGCCCTTGACCAAATTGTCTAGACCTAAAACTTGGGCAAACTACAGCCCACCAGACAATTCTAGCCCACCATCCATTGTTGTATGGCCTGAGAACTAAGAACTGCTTTTATATTTTTAAATTGTTAAAAAAAAAAAAAGACCTACAGTTGACAATAATGTATTGTACACTTCAAATTTGTTAAGAGGATAGATTTCATGATGTGTTCTTACTACAATAATGAAAAAAAAATCAAAAGAAGGGTGGCCAGTATATCACACTAATGATAGTCATGTGAAATTCAAATTTAAGTGCTCTTACATAAAGTGTGGCTAGAACACGGCCACATTCAGACCTATGGCTGCTTTCACGCCCCTGCGGTAAAGGCAAAGGCAGGCTAGCTTCCATACATCCTTGTAAGGCTTGTACATTCCCGAGACTCATCGGAACCCATGAGACTAACCCGCTAATTCTACCAGGGTTGTTTACAGAATGTTAAACCCTTCACAACTACATTGGTGTTTGTATGTCAGACTCATTGTAGAACTGAAAGGGGCCTGTTTGGGTTGACCAGCTCTGAAGGGGAAATGCAGGTCAATTGGAGGCCTCTTAAAGAGTCTCTGGGTTCTGTGCAATAAGTCAAGTTTGTGCAGTTTCCTTAGGGCCTTTACAATCCAGATCCTCCCTCCTCTTAGATCCCCAGGTCTTAATAGTCCATCTGAGTCTGTGAGACAGCCAGTGATGCCCCACCTCTTTCCTTTGCTACTGGGAACAGAACAGAATGAATCCAACGTTAGGAATGCAGCAAGTCAAATGGACAATTGCTGTTGTTTTTTGGCTTGCTTCCAAACCTCCCTTCCTGTCTGCACCCTTCCCCCCCAATTCCCCCAGTGTCCCAAGCCCATTAAAAGAGAGAAAGAAAGAAAGAAAGAGGAAGGGAAGAAAGGAAGGGAGGGAGGGAGGGAGGAAGGAAGTGAAGGAAGAGGAAGGAAGGAAGGAAGGAAGGGAAGGAAGGAAGGAAGGAAGGAAGGAAGGAACGAACGAACGAACGAACGAACGAACGAACAAGGGAGGGTGGGAGGGAAGGAAGGAAGGAAGGAAGGAACAAACGAACGAACGAACGAACAAGGGAGGGTGGGAGGGAAGGAAGGAAGGAAGGAAGGAAGAAAGGAAGGAAGGAAGGATAAAGGAAACAGAAACCTCCCTCCTGACAGCCCCACTGACTGTCCCCACTACTTCCCAAATTTCAGGTCAGCAGACAACTGTGTCCAACCTCTGCCCCTCTCCCTCACTGGGGAGACCTTCTCCAGGGACCCTCCCTTCTCCCTGTTCCCTCAGCTCCCCTGAGTGGAAAGGAAGCAGAACATCGAGGTGTCAGCTGCCCCTCAGCTTTGGAGCCCTGTGTGAGGACTGGGAGAAAGCTGACAAGTTGAAGGGTGCTCAGACAATGGTGGGGAATCTTCTCCAGTCGGTTCTGGCTCACTAAGCTGCCCAACTGGTGGGGTGTGTGGAGGTACCATGGAGGCACAGACTGGGGACTTTGTAGGGCAACAAGCCGTGAGAGCTGTGGAAAGCACAAGCAGAGGAAACACCTGTGCGAAAGTGGCCACCCAGCCTTATGCCATGCTGGATCATGCCAGCAACTGTATCTACCCAGGTCTTGCTTGAGCAATTAAGCATCGTTTAGGGTTCATTTCTCACTTGTGCTTCTTTGCTTGGTTTGGTTTACCGTACTTTCTACTCATATGCTTGAATTCACATCTACTCCCCGATTAGAAAGTAATTTTAATGTCACCATGCCATTTAAGACCAAAGGCAGCCCCAGTAGCCAGGAAGGCATTCCAGGATGGTGTGGTAGGCATAAGGAATTCTGGGCTTGCAGGGAGAATACTCAGACACTAGGGAAATACAGTGGGGCCCATGGAATGGGGAACCTCATACCCTACAGGGTAGGGGGCTGTCTTTTTAGCTGCTTCTAGTGTCTGGGGTCTTCTCCATAGGCTGCAGGAAAGAAGTCCCTCCGATGTAATCCTGCCATGATCTCCTTCACCTCCCCAACATGAAAATGAAGTGCTGCCTTCTCTACACATGCTTCCAGCGTGGAAACCAAAGAGTCACTGTCGCCTGCTTTTCATTCCAGTAGCTGTTCCCATTTCTCCTGGCTCCCACCCAAGCCCTCCACCCCTTAACGAGCCACTGAGTATCAGAAGAGGAAATGCCAGCAGGAATAGGGACCTCGTGGCCTCACTGGCTCCAAAGCAGAGCTTGGCTGGGAGGAGGAGGTCTATCTTGATGTCATTGCTATTCAAGAGGACTAGGCTCTTCCTGCCCAGCTCTGGGGAATGGGCTCAGCAGCTGGGGCTGGGAAGAGATGAAGCTTCTGAGTTCCAAACGGGGCTCCGGAGTTGCTGATGCCCTCTGGAGACAAGATGGTTGGTGGGAACCAGGAGGTCCTGAGAAGAGTAGGACAATGATATTCATCTGATCTGTCTGTAAAATAACCAAATACTCACTGGGCACAGAACACCTTCCCAGGCCTGGTGAGATATGCATAAAAGTAGAAGACACAGTAATGCCTTCACCAAACCCCATGTCATTATAGATTATTGAATACATGTCTAAAAAAACAGGAATATTCACCAACTCTCACAATAACAAAGGCAAAATAATTTGATGCCATTCAAGTAGGGAAAATGCAGGGGTGAGATGAGGACAGGAGCTAATCCAAGAAGACTTTTTGGAGAAGTGAGTTTTGAGTTTTTAACTATTCCTGATGGGTAAGGGGACAAAGATGTGGATATATGAAGTTTATGATTAGAGGTATAAGATATCCCTGCAGAAAGAAAAGATGATACCTGGAGAAGGAAGAAAGAACATAAGTGAAAAATCTGCAAGCTGAAAATACCCGTACCCCCTTGCAACAAGAAATGTCAAGTTTAAAGTGATGAAACACCATAATTTTTTTTTTTAGTGAGAAGAGAGGGAGACACAGATAGAGAGTGTGAGAGACAGACAGGAAGGGAGAGAGATGAGAAGTTGCAGCACTTTAGTTGTTCCTTAATTGCTTTCTCATATATTCCTTGAATGGCGGGGGGCGGGGGGGGACTTCAGTCGAGCTAGTGACCTCTTGCTCAAGACAGCAACCTTGGGTTCAAGCCAGTGACCTTGGGCTCAATCCAGTGACCTTTGGGCTCAAGCCAGTGGCCATGGAGACAACTATGACCCCACACTCAAGCTGGCAATTCCGTGCTCAAGCCAGATGAGCCCACCTTGGGTTCAAGCCAAATACCGCAGGGTTTTGAACCTGGGTCCTCAGCATTTCTGGTTGACAATTTATCCACTGTGCCACCACCTGGTCAGGCAATACTTACCATAATTAATTAGTATGTTGGTGTAATAGAAAGTCATATTTAATCAAAAGCCAAAAACTCTTAATTACTTGAATAAGTATAAAATTATGCTTATTAAGAATCTGAGCCCTAGCTGGATGACTCAGTTGGCTAGAGCATCTTCCTGAAGCACAGAGGTTGCCAGCTCGATGCCGGGTCAGGCACATACAGCAACAGATCGATGTTCCTGACTCTCTCTCACTCTCCCTCGCTCTCTGTCTCTCAAGTCAATAAATAAGCATTTTTTTAAAAAAGCAAGTTTAAAGTTACTACAGAGGTAACAGAATAGAGCCTGTAGTTAAAAAAAAAAAAAGGAAAGTTTTAGAAAAGAGCAGACAAATTTGGAAAAGAACCACATATCTAGAAATTAACAATCACTGAAATTCCTGACTTATTCTAGGTATCTCCTATTTCAATCCTGTCTCTTAAGCTAAACTTGAAGCAGACTCTACACCACTTCTTTCTCCTATTAAAATGAGAGTTCAGAGGAGGCAAACAAGCAAATGGTATGTTCAGCATCAGGTCTAGCACACAACCTTTAACCAGGAATGAGAAGATACCAGTCTGCCTTCAAACCATGAGTGCATCTGTGAAAAGAATTAGAACATGTGACTCTCCCATGAGACACCCCAAGAAACCAGCAGCATTTCAGATTCTCCCTCACCAGCATCATGTACTCCTCTGACTAAAGTCCCTGCCCCTCATGAAGGAGTGTAGAGAAGATGGGGGATTTTCTCTGGGAAATAGAACTGCTTGTGTCCCCTGTGGTCCTCTGGTCGCCCCCTGGTCATCATTGTTTCAGCCAGCAGACGACGAGAAGTTTCCTGAGGTTCCTTCTCTACTCTATCAGAAAGGGCTGATCAGGGTTTGATTCCCCTTTTCTTTCATCCTGGTCTCCTGTTTTATCTTAATATAAGGTAGAATAATTCTTCCCAGTTTATTCTTTTTTTTTTTTTAAGATTGTTGTAATTACTCTAGACCCTGTGTTTTTCCATCTAAATCTTGGAATAAGCTTGTCTATATAAAAATACCTTGCTGGGATTTTGAATAGAAATTGTATTAAACCTATAGATGAATTTGAGAATTGTTGTCTGTGCTATGTTGAGTCTTCCAACCCATGTCCACAGTATATTTCTCCATTTATTTAGGTCTTCTTTGATTTGTTACATCAGCATTTTGTAGTTCTGAGCATAGAAACCACATGGATGTTTTAAGTTTACACTTAAGTATTTCATTTTCTTTATAATTATAATAGCATTTTATACAAATTATATAATAGCATTATATAATAATTATATAGCATTTTAAGTTAATATTTCTACCAGTTTATTGTTAGCATATAGAAATGTGATTAATTTTAGTATGTTGATTTTGTATCCTGTGATGTTGCAAAACTCATATAGCCCTTATAGGAGTTTTTGTTAATTATTTTTTTGTAGATTCTTTGGGATTTTTTTTTTTTTTAGAAACAATCATGTCATCTGCAAATAGGGACAGTTTTGTTTCTTCCTTTCCATTCCACATGCTCTTTATTTCTTTTTCTTTCCTTATGGCTAGAACTTCCAGTACTATGCTGAGTAAGAGTGGTGAGAGCAAGCAACTTTGCCCTGTTCCCAACCTTAGAGATAAAGCATTCAGTATTTCATCATCAACTATAATGTTAGTTATAGGGTTTTGTAGATGCTTTTATCAAATTTGATTAGTTACGTTCTGTTCCTAAGTTGCTGAAAGCTTTCATCATAAATGTGTTTGGATTTTATCAAATGCTTTTTTCTGTACCATTAATAAGATTATATAATTTTTATTCTTTAGCTTGTTGATATGGTGAAGTTTTTAAAATATTTAAAGTTTATTGACTCCTTAATATTATAGACTTTTGAATACTGAAACAGACTAATAGCTGGAGTAACTTTTATTTAGTCATGGCATGTAATTCTTTTTATATTGTATTTATAGTTGTTTTATAATGATAGATTCAATCTGTTAATATTTTATTGAAGATTATACATCTAAGTTAATGAAAAATATTTGTTTATAGTTTTCTTTTTTTTAGTACTGTTTTTGCCTGGTTTTGGTATCAAGATCACTTGACTTCATAAAATGAGTTGGAAAGTGTTCCCTTGTCAGTTTTCTGGAAGAGATTGTAGCTCAGTTGGTGAGAACATTGTCCCAACATACTGAGGTTGCAGGTTCAATCCTTAGTCAAGGCACATACAAGAATCAGCCAATAAAAGAATAGGTAGAACAACAAACTCAATGTTTGTCTCTCTCTTTCTAAAAAGATCAATTTTAAAAACTTTACTGTCAGTTTAAAATTTCACAAGACCTTGGAAATCATCAAGTCTCACATCCCCTCACCCATGTGGAGAAACCGAGGCCTAGTTGTAAGAGAAATGACTTACCCCAAATCACAGAGCTGGTTAGCAGCAGAAGTGGAAAGAGACACTGTGGTTCAATATGCACATTCCAGCTTTTTATTTATTTATTTATTTATTTTGCTGCTGACGTAAAGAAAATGGTAATGTCTCAAAAGTGAAGACTTTCAACTTTTCAGACACCCTCACATTCATTGCCCACTTGTTCTCTCATCGGGGGAAATAGAATGCTTCCCCGTGTGCAAGTCATCCATTAAAAGATCACCCCATCTCTTCTAGCTCAAAGTTAGAATTAGGAAGGGCCGAGGGCTAGAGCAGAGCTGGCAACCCAGGGCAAAGGGGGCAGAGAGGCAAAGCTTTGCCAACCAAAATCTCCCATGGAAGAAGCAACCTCAGGGCTGAGTGGTCTCGGAACCCGCTCCTCTGTTGGTCTGGTGCACATTTGGATCCGGTGATGGGATTCAAACATGTAATTTAACATCCAGTTCTCTGCCCCAATGACTGTTTCAACTATTAAAAAATTATATACAGAAAGGTAGTTTATTATTTCATGCATTTAATACTTAAATAAGAACAATAATAAAGGTACACAAAACTAGATTGTTATAAGCAAGAGTTTAAAATATTAATAAAAAGATATTAAATAATACCTAACATAAAAAAATAAAAGTGTTATTTAAGATATTTCTATATTGCTTCTTGATCGGCAACCTCACTTGCAATTTTTATCACCTGTGGACAAAATAAACATTACTGTGGGCGCTTAGAATACTGTACGCTGTTGCGCGGATGAACGTTCTAAAAGAGTAAGGGATGTAAATTTGTGATTTCCACATTGGGCGGCTGCTCAGGCACCCACCTTAGAGAGAACCCTGGTTACAAATGCTATTTTAACAACGGGTTCACCAAGCTCAACCAAAAATTAGGTATCGGTTCTGCCAAACTGGTGCAAACCGGCTGAATCCCACCACTGATTTGAACGACCAACTGGGCCAAAGGAGAACTGAGAAGGTGGGCACCTCTCCCAGGAGAGTCAGCGAACAGTAGGGAGTTAGGTCTTCCAGCTCACATACCCTCTGTTTGTCTTGGTACCAGCTGGAGACTGCTTTCGAAACTGGAGGTTACACCTGGCCTCTCGTGGCACAGTGGATAGAGCGCCTACCTGGAGCACTGAGGTTGCCTGTTGGAAAGCCTCGGCTTGCCCAGTCAAGTCACAAATGACAATCAACCAATGACCAGCTAGAGAGAAGCAACTGCTTCTCTCCCCACTGCCCTGTAAAGTTAATAAATAAAATCTTTTCTAAAAATAAAATTAATTGAGAAAAAAGCTCACCAGATTGGACCCAAGGTCGCTGCTCCAGCAAGGGGTTGCTCGGTCTACTGAACGCCTGCAGTCAAGGCACATTTAAAAAAGCAATCAATGAACAACTAAGGTGTCGCAATGGAAACGAAAAACTGATTGATGCTTCTCATTTCTCTCCGTACCTGTCTGTCTGTCCCTATCTATCCCTCTCTCTGACTCTCTCACTGTCCCTGAAATAAAATAAAATAAATTAAATTAAATTAAATTAAAAATTTAAAAATTAGAGGTTAGAAGGTAGAAGAAAGGAGTGAATGAATTACATCCCCATGCTAACATAATGCGACATTCCCACAGCTGGGTTCCTTGTCAGCACCGTTGCTCAACAGAACCTCTCTGATGCGATTACACATCTGAGTTGTCCAACAAGGTAGCCACCAGGCATATGCGGGTATTGAGCACTGGAAATATTAATAGTGCACCTACGGAACTCAACTTTTAATATCATTTAATTTTAATTAATTTAAATAGTCATATATGACTAGCGACCACTGTATTGGATACTACAGAACTAGAGGAAACCCTGGAGGTAGTAAATGCATTCATGGACAAATCAGAAAAGCATATGAAAACGAAAAGTGTAACCTAGAATAAAGAAGCGCTAAGATACAATGGCAAGTCACATAAAATTAAGCTAAGGACCTCACTCCTCAAATTTGCACCAGTATTACATGATGTTCTGGTTTCATTTTATTTAGACTCTATACCTGCTAGTTCAAAAAAATTCACTTTTGGCGACACGTAACATAGAGGAAACTATATGCTTCAGGGACCCAAATGTGAATTACTAACCAGGTATTGAGTTAAAGAAAAAACATTGCAAGAATTTTCAATACCATTATATCCCCAGTGCCTAGAATATGCCCTGAAAGAAACATTCTCAGTAAAACTTGGGAGTGACAAGACTGTCAAAAGAACTCAAAGCAAAACCAACAGGCTAAGCAGAGGGCCTCTAGAAGGCGCTCCAACCCAGTAGCTAACAGGCTGGGGAGCAGCCTCGGGTAGCCTGCCCATATTCAGAGCCCCAATTTAAATATTCTTATAACCTGCTTAGCCCAAAGCCCATGTATTCCATCACCCCAGAGATTTCCTAACTTCAAAGTGCTTCAGATTAGCTGAGGAGCTTGTGAACTAGGTGGAATCTTTATCTGAGAGCAGGTTTTAATATGAGAATAGGAGGAAAGTCATCCCAAAGAAGAGAAAAGGAGACAGTGGAGGCAAGGATGGTGTCTTAGTCTGCTTGGGTTGCTGTAACAAAATCCCACAGAATGGTGGCTTATACAATAGACATTGATTTCTCAGTTCTGGAGGTGGGGAAGTCCAAGATCAAGGTGCTGCCAGATTTGTTTCCTGGTGATGAATTTCTTCCTGGGTTGCAGAGGGCCACCTTCTTGCTGTGTTCCCACAAGGCAGAGAGAGAGGGCTCTAATCTCATTTTCTTATAAGAACACTAATCTTATCATGGAGCCGCATCCTCATGACCTCGTCTAAATCTAATTAGCCCCCAACAACCCCACTTCTAAATATCATCCTATTGAGGGTTACCATCACATGTGAATTTTGAGGCAGACACAAACATTCACTCCATAGCAGATAGGAACCTTGAAGACTCTTAAGGTAAGTGAACCTGGCTCTTCCGGGTGGTGACTTTGCCTTCCCCAAACCCCCAAGAAGGGCTCCAATATAACTGCTTTCTCTTCCCCTTTCCCTGTCTCCAAATGAACCCCAACATTCAGTTTTCTAGCCTCATTAGACCTCACAGAAAACATGAGTGCTCTCAATAGTGACATGTTAGAACTGAAAGCTGATGGTAGTGTTAATTCCATGGATTTTGTAGACAAAATGTCCTGGGTTCAAAATCCATTTATGATCTATGTGATCCTTGCCAATCAGTCTGAAATTTAGTTTTGTTAACTGTAAAATGGAATAATACTATTTACCAATGTAACACTTATAGCATAATGTTAGGGACCATGATAGGTTTATAGTGAATACAAAGAACTGTCTAGAAACCCACCTCCCGATTCCCAGGCCTGGCCTTCTACCTATGACACTCCTTTTCCTTTATTTGAGGAGCAAAATGTAAAATTTACTGTGTTCTAGTGTGCAGGGGACATAGACAGCTTGTGATCCTAACCTCTGGCAGAGCGTTGGCTTGTACATGAGAGAACATACAGACAAATAAAAAGGAAAAAAGGCATGGGAGTGTAATGAGTAGAGGGGTGGCTAGGATTTACTCTTCTGAAGCCACACTAGAGCATGGGAAGCACTAGGGAACCGCAGATTCTCCCATGGGGGACAGTCCTCCACCCCCACACCTTATTTTCCTCATGTGTGAAATGCAGATAATAATATTGGTCTTATAAGTTTATGATGTGATTTAAGTGATTTTGCCAGTCAAACCTCTTACACATGGTGCTGTTGTAAAGTAACGTTCTGCGGGTTTACATAGAGACACCAAGGCAGGATACAGAAGAATTTTTAACAGGAGATTTATTGATTAAGCCGGCTGCATATGACGTACACAGGGTATAGCTGACCCAAATCGTGCAGTGCCAAATATAGCTCTGAGGCTGGTTATATACCCTTGACCACACACCGATTGATGTAAAAGGAGGGGAGCATGCTACAATCATTAACAAGTTTATAACATTTGTTTAGAGCAGAGGTAGTCAACCTTTTTATACCTACCTCCCACTTTTGTATCTCTATTAGTAGTAAAATTTTCTAACCGCCCACCAGTTCCACAGTAATGGTGATTTAAAAAGTAAGGAAATAACTTTACTTTATAAAATTTATAAAGCAGAATTACAGCAAGTTAAAGCATATAATAATAATTACTTACCAAGTACTTTATGTCAAATTTTTGCTAAGTTTGGCAGAATAAATCTTTATAAAACAACTTACTATAGTTAAATCTATCTTTTTATTTATACTTTGGTTGCTCCGCTACCACCCACCATGAAAGCTGGAACGCCCACTAGTGGGTGGTAGGGACCAGGTTGACTACCACTGGTCTAGAGGATCTATAAAAACCATTAAAACTTTCAAGGTAACACAACAGTGATGTCATTTTACATATCAAAGATATTCACAAATCATTTAGTGTCTACCTCCAATTCCTTTGCCTAGAGGTGTATGTTACTCTCAGGATTCCAGGAAGGAAGGAAGAGTTAAAATCAGTGTAGGGTATGTAAATATTGTCTCTTATTGAAAGGGAAAGAAAGTTCTTCAGATAACCTTGATTCTATAGTTAAAACTAAATGACCCAGTCGTCCTTTCAAGCCAGAAAGCTTTTGCATTCTTCTCCCTCCATTCTCTAAAGAAAGGACGGGGCAAGAAGCCTGACTTTTCCTCCTAAAATATTAATATTAATTTTTGCAATTCTTTGGTACCTTGCCATGGTGCAGGCACAGAGTAGGGACTCAGGAAGTATTCATTTCCTTTCTTCCTTACTTGTAGGGTCATGAATGCCACAGACAGTTTACAGTTAGCAAAACCTTTAGGTTCAAAAAAAAAAGTTCAAATGGGAGAATACCAGACATCAACCTATGGATAGAAAAAGTATTTGGGGTTTGGGAGTTGGGGAAGAACTTTTGGGGACTGAGGACCTTGGTAACTCACACTACTTATAAGCAAATTGAGGATGTGAGTCACAAGCCTCACTCCATAGCAAGAAGAGTGCCTTAGCCCTGGCTGGTAGGTGCAAAGCCAGTAGCCACGGCCACCATCACAGCCGCCTGGCCCATACAGGTTCGCATTTGATTCAAACAGACGGTAATAAGACAATGGAGCCAAGAACTGGTGGGTCATTAGTTTAATCCTAGCTTGCACCCTGCAGGCAAGAAACACATACAATGGGAAAATACTTCCTTTTCCATTCAGGGCTCCCAAAGCCACTGACTTATCTAAGTTTCCTAGAATCAAAGGTGTCTAGCTCACCAGCCTTATTCACCTCTGTTC
Organism: Rhynchonycteris naso; assembly: GCA_037038555.1. Lineage (NCBI taxonomy): Eukaryota > Metazoa > Chordata > Mammalia > Chiroptera > Emballonuridae > Rhynchonycteris > Rhynchonycteris naso. The sequence goes on from CM072998.1 coordinate 27,251,314, forward strand.
CCCATCTCCTTCTCTCTGCACCAACTCTGCACAAACTGGCTTCTACTTCAGCACTCTGCCATCTTGGCTGCTTCTCCTCTCCCACGTGGCCTTTCTCTGCTCTCTTTTAGCATGGGCTCCTCTGCCCCATTTTATAATGTAGAAATCAAAACCTTTAATCCAATATACAAACAAGGAAGTCTCTGATACAAAATCACTTATATAAGGCATAATGGGATTCCTCATGAGATTGAACCACGCCACATCATGCAGTCAAGGGTGTGGGGAAAAGCTTAGTCTTAAAACTAAGCCTTAGGCTGTAACGACCCTGCCAGCTTACAGCCTGTCCCCCATACCCAATGCAAACTATAAGCAAGCAAACATATATTATCATATTTACAAACTTATTTGACCAACATTCCACCCCTTTAGCTCGCTTCACAATCTAAAGCACAGGTATTACTGCACAAGGAAATTAGGTACATTACACAAATTACAACAACATGACAAATCATATAATTTCAACAATTACAAAGGTACATTTCTTTTTTTTTTAATTTTTATTTTATTTTATTCATTTTAGAGAGGAGACAAAGAGTTGGAGAGAGAGAGAGAGAGAGAGAGAGAGAGAGAAAGGGGGAGGAGCTGGAAGCATCAACTCCCATATGTGCCTTGTCCGGACAAGTGCAGGGTTTTGAACTGGCTACCTCAGTGTTCCCAGGTCGATGCTTTATCCACTGCGCCACCACAGGTCAGGCACAAAGGTACATTTCACTAGTCTCTGAGAACTTTGCCAAAGGCACAAAATGTCCTTGGCCTTCTTTCTAGCCATGAGAAAAGCTTCCTGGGACAGGGGAAAGGCCTCCAGCAAAGCTGCTCCCCACCCCCATCAGGGTATTTCACTTTGCCAGTTTACAGCCTGTCTCCCACACCCAATGCAAACTATGAGTGAGCAAACATATATATCATATTTACAAACTTATTTGACCAACAGTAGGTCAATTAGAGCATCATCCTGATACACCTAGGGTGTAGGTTCAATTCTAAGTCAGGGCACAGACAAGAGTCACCCAATGAATGTATAATTAGGTAGGACAACAAATCAATATTTCTCCCTTTCTCTCTCTCTCTCTCTCTCCCTACCTCTTCCTCTAAAATCAGTAAGTAAAATTTTTTAAAAATAGGTAACAAAATAAAAATGAACAGTGTCTCAACACACTGCTTGCGTATGCGTAGATCTGCTCAGGACCAGGATTTGCTCTGAACTGAACTGCTCCTTTGTCTTTTGTCCTCCGGCTGGATTAGACCACCAAGGTCTAAGCAGGAGAGCAGAGAGCAGGAGGCCAGTGAGGTATGAGTTTCTACTTCCTGCTCCCTCCTTGGGCCAGCCAGGACTGACTGTGACAGCTCCATATGGTGCCTCCCCACAGACGGAGCACATGTGTTTGCTCTTCCTCTTCTCCCCCCACCCCCGTCCCCTATTCCAGGAACCAAGCTTCCCCCTTGTTCCTTCAGGCCCAGTAGGCCCCAAGCACCAAGGTTTCTTTTGCGGTTTCCTTACCTCTAGCCCTCACCCTTACAAATTGTCTCTTTATTTAACCTCCTCGTATTACTCAGTTTGAGTGACACTGACTACCCATGCATGAAGACTGGTTAGGTCTAAGGTGCTGGCCTCCCTCTGGTCCTTGGGGACTACAGTGCTACTGTTCTCCAGTTGCCATCAAAGAATCTCTTTGCTGTTTCACTCTCCCGGCCAACACAAAATACCTTCTGTAAGGCCAGTAGTCGAGGCCACCATCACAGCAGCCTGGCTAATGCAGGTTCGCATTGGAATCAGACAGTCGGTAATGAAACAACGGAGCCAAGAACTGGGGAGCCATCAGCTTTAATTCTAGCTTGCACCCGGTGGGCAAGAAAAAACACACACTGGGCTCCAAAACCCACTCACTCAGTGCTCACAAAGCTACTGACTTATCTGAGTTTCCTAGAATCAAAGGTTCCTACCTCACCAGACTTATTCACCTCTGTTCTCCATCTCCTTCTCCCTGCACAAACTGGCTCCTCAGCACTCCACCATCTTGGCTGCTTCTCTTGGCCTCCACGTGTCCTTCATCTGCTCTCCTCTCTGATACTAACCTCAGGAACCAAGAGCGAGCAAGTCCCGGCCTGCCCCACTTTATAGTGTAGAAATCCAAACCCTTAATCCTATCTACAAACAAGAAAGTCTCTGATACAAAGTCACTTATCTGAGGCATAATGGGAGGATTTCTCATGAGAGTGCACCACCCTACATCATCCAATCAGTCAAGGGTGTGGAGAAAAACTTACTCTTAAAACTAAGGCATAGGCAAAAAACAAACCCAAAAAACTAAGGCGTAGGCTATAATGACCCGGTCTGCCCACAGCCTGTCCCCCAAAACACATTAATATCAACGGACTTGCATGTGGGCAGCGCCATCTTTAACAAAGTGAGCATAATATATTTTATCTGCCCAACAGTGGGGTAGCCCATTATTGCAGTTACACAGATGGTAGCAGATTTGGGAAAGCTGGAGGCCGCTCAGGATCATAAAGCAGTGAGGGCTGTTGCCTATGTTGCGTCCCCAACTAACAAGGGAAACGGGCCAATAAGGGTTACCCAAACACAGATGTGCGTGGATTTTATTGCAGCTGGAGAAGATAAGGGGAAATTGGATGGCCAGTCTAATAAAATTCTTTTGGAGCTTTGGTGGCAGCTTAAACCAGAACAGAAGTTCCAACCACTGAGACGAAAGGCCCCAGCAGCTACCAATAAAACGTTTGGTGCGCGGGCAGCTCGGTTACAAGATTATATGATAGAGACAGCCAAGGGAGAGGAGAAATCCCAAGACCCATTGTACCAGTTTGAATAGGAAAAGGGCCGAGGGACCCATCTAACGGGGATGGGCGGGACTGGAGGTCACATATGGAACTGGCTATCCACTGGTCCCCTTCCAATGTACAATGGATGTTGGTCTTGGTGGATACAAGTGCAGAATGTTCCCTCCTCTATGGGAACCCAGAGCGGTTTGCTGGGACCCGAGTGGCCATTGATGGTTATGGGGGCCAAATTGTGCAAGTGAAGCCAATAACTATTCCATTGGGGCAGTGTTTCTTAACCTTTTATGAGGTATCAAACCCACCAGTTTCATATGCGCATTCACCGAACCCTTCTTTAGTAATAAATAAAATATGATTTTTTTTCCAAATTCAAGACATAGGTATATGTTTTTTTACTGGTGCACAAAATGAGCTGTGCATGAACATCACCTTGCTCAAAGAACAAAACCAACAAAGTGCATGAACTCACAACCAATTACGGTATTACTTTATTCTGGCCTCCGCGGCAGAGGCTTCTCCGAACTCCTGAGACCGACTCATCGAACCCCTAGGGTTCAACAGAACCCAGGTTAAGAACCACTGCATTGGGGATAGGAAGACTGCCTCCTAAGCCATATAAGGTATATATATGTATTTCCTATTCCTGAATATATTTTGGAGGTAAATGTCTTGCAAGGACTATGGTTGGAAACTACAGCTGGCGAGTTCCGGCTGTGGATTAGGGTTGTGAAGGCAGTGTTGCGGGGACACACATCACATTCCCCTTTGCAACTGCCCATCCCTCAGCGTGTGACTAACACCAAGCAGTACCACCTTGGTATTATAAAGAAGTCACAGGGATAATCCTCGAACTAGGAAAGTGAGTGATAGAAAATAATCAGACTGCCTGACCAGGCGGTGGCGCAGTGGATAGAGCGTAGGACTGGGATGCGGAAGATCCAGGTTCGAGACCCCGAGCTCGCCAGCTTGAGCCCAGGCCCATCTGGCTTGAGCAAAAGCTTGTCAGCTTGGACCCAAGGTCGCTGGCTCCAGCAAGGGGTTGCTTGGTCTGCTGAAGGCCTGCGGTCAAGGCACATGTGAGAAAGCAATCAATGAACAACTATGATGTCACAAGGGCAACGAGAAACTAATGATTGATGCTTCTCACCTCTCTCCGTTCCTGTCTGTCTGTCCCTATCTATCCCGCTCTCTGACTCTCTCTCTGTCCTTGGAAAAATAAAAAAAAAATTTTAAAAAGAAAATAATCAGACTGGGCACGGGTAGGTGTCATAGGCTTTATTAGAAGAAAGAAATCAACCTGCCGAGGCGCTCTCTGGAGAGGAGAGAGAGGCGCACGGGTATAGTCTAAGGTGTGATTTATAGGAGTTTTAGAGGTGGATTCTGGTTGGATGTTTCTTGTTGCTAGGTCTTTGACATATACATGGAGTGCTTGGAAGTTGGAAAAGTCCCTGCTGAAAGATTCTTTTTCAGGTTTATCTTCTGCGGCTTAACGGTCACCCAGACAGCTGTGCGTCCTTGAGGTCCGTTCATAATAGACGAGGATGGGAGTTTCTATAACAAGAACATCCTAACCCACACACCCAAAGAATCTTACAGTGGGGATCATCTGGCCAGCACACAGTCCTTACAACTCCTCGGTATGGCCTATGTGCAAACCAGCCGGGACCTGGAGAATGACAGTAGATTACAGAGAACTTAACACAGTTGTTCCCCCTTTGCACATTGCTGTTCCCTCGATAGCTAACATGATGGATCGGCTAAGCCACGAGTTGGGGACATGCCACTTTGTGGCAGACTTGGCCAATGCTTTTTTCTCTATTGATACAGCTGCAGAGAGTCAAGACCAATTTGCCTTCAGTTGCGAAGGGAGACAATGAACCTTTACAGTATTACCCCAGGGCTATTTGCATAGCCCCACCTTGTGCCATGGGCTGGTGGCTGCTGACCTGGCTAAATGGAAACAGCCAGAGGCAGTTTGCATGTACCATTATATTGATGATATTATGCTAACTAGTGATTCCCTTCCAGAATTGGAGCAAGCAGTCCCTACTCTGCTATCCTATTTGAAAGCATGTAGCTGGGCATTCAAGGAGAACAAATTATAAGGACCTGGGTTATCTGTTAAATTCTTGGGAGTTGTCTGGTCGGGTAAGACAAAAGTTATCCCTGACACAGTTATAGATAAGATCCAAGCATACCCCGTGCCCACTACAGTAAACAGTTACAGGAATTCTTAGGTTTGTTGGGGTACTGGTGAGCATTTATACCCCATTTGGCTCAGTTACTACGCCCCTCATACAACCTTATTCGGAAGGGGGTTCATTGGGATTGAACTGAGCAGGCGCGAGGTTCATTTGCAGCAGCTAAGAGAGCTGTCAAGGTGGCACAGGCCTTGAATGTGTTTGATCCTGCCAGGCCCTGTGAGCTAGATGTTCATGTAACCTCGGAGGGGTTTGGATGGGGCTTGTGGCAATGAACAGAGTGCTTACAGCAACCTATTGGGTTTTGGTTCCAATTATGGAAAGGTGCTAAAGTTCCTTACTCATTAGTAGAGAAGCAGCTGGCAGCTGAGTATGCTGCCCTCCTGGCCACTGAGAGTATTACAACCACAACACCAGTTACAGTCAAGACAACATACCCTATTGCAGGATGGGTGAGAGGTTGGGTGACCAAACCACATAGTGGTATGGCCCAAATGTCCACCCTGGCCAAGTGGGGCGCCTACCTGCAACAACGCTGTGTTCTTAGCACCAGCCCGTTGAGGGCAGAACTGCAGAAAGTCTTGGGTCCAGTCACCTATGCGACCCTAGAGTCAGGTGCAGCTGGGGCTCAGGAGGCACAAACTGAAGTCAGTCCCTACCAGGAGGGGCGGGAGCCCATCCCTGAGGATGCCTGGTATACTGATGGTTCCAGCAGGAGCCAACCTGCCAAGTGGACGGCCATAGACTTCCATCTGGCCACTGAGACTATTGGGATGGACACGGGTACAGGCCAAAGCAGCCAATGGGCAGAATTAAGTGCTGTTTGGCTAGTTGCCCATAATGAACCTTCACCTCTGGTGATCTGTACTGACAGCTGGGCTGTATATCGTGAACTGACCCTTTGGATTGCTACTTGGCACATTAACCAGTGGATGGTAATGCACCGTCCACTATGGGGTCAGGCCATATGGCAGGACTTATGGGAAATAGGACACCAGAAGCAGGTGACAGTACATCATGTCATGGGGCATGCCCCTCTAGCCCATCCTGGGGATGATGAGGCAGATATGTTGGCAAAGGTGCGATGGTTGGAGATTGCACCTGCAGGTGATGTGGCGCAGTGGCTCCACTGGCGCCTGCTCCATGCGGGACAGAAAACTATGTGGGCTATGGTTAAGGCATGGAACTTGCCTGTGTCCTATGCAGAAGTACTTGCAGCTTGTGAGCAATGTGCAGTATGTTCCAAGGAGCACCCACGGAGACCACTGGTGTCACCTGGACAGATCCAGAGGGGTCATGTTCCACTGACACGATGGCAGATAGACATCATTGGACCCTTACCCAAGTCAGAAGGGTACCAGTATGCAGTCACTTGTGTAGATACTGCCACCGGTCTGCTTGCTGCTTATCCCGCCCATAATCCTGACCAGAGGGCAGTCATACAGGCTTTGGACCGCCTGAGTGCTGCATATGGGCGACCGCTGGTCCTTGAAAGTGACAACGGTACCCACTTCACTGGGTCAATGGTGAGGCAATGGGCTCAAGAGCTGGGGGCAGACTGGAAGTACCATGTTCCCTACCATCCCCAGGCTGCTGGTATCATTGAGTGGTATAATGGACTTTAAAGCAGGGACTGCGACAGGAGGGGGGCACCAGCTCCCTTACTGGATGGACACGCCGCTTATGGACAGTATCCAGATTTTAAATGAGAGACCTCGACGTGGGAGCCCAGCTCCAGTGGACGCCCTCCTGCATCGGGCAGCTGCCCCCATTCAGTTGCAGGTACGCACCAAGGACATTTTACTCAAGCCAGGTTTTGGACAGCAGGGCAACGTGCTCTTGCCTGCCCCAACAGCCCTTCTTAAAGGCCAATGGCTTCCATGGGCTTGGCCCTGGACTGTACAGGTCCCCCATCTGAGATGGGTGGCCTTGTTGGCACCATGGGGAAAGGGGATAGAGGTGGACCTCCAGTTAACTCCTTGGGCAACCAGCACCTGGCCACCTAAGGCAGAAGTGTATTATCTCTTAAGTGCTTAGGGGGACAGCATAATAAAGGGCACCTTCGTAATTTCTTTATGGCCCATAATGAGTTCTCTTATTTTACTACACATAGAACCCGCAGATGCTGGTGTATTAGCCAATAAGGTTTGGTATGCCCTCTCAGGCCGGCCTCTGGTACCAGCTACAGTGCTGTCTGTAGACAAAACTCTGGCCTGTATTCTGCCAGAGGGAAAAGATTTGCCTCTCTTGGTGCCATTGACAGCTCTCTCATTTTGCCCATAGCTTTTGATTTGTTAATCTCATTGCTGTAGTTGGTACTGTTTCTGGTTATGCAGTTGTATCCCACTCCTTGCACAGTGACCATCATGGAAGATACCTGTGGTTTAGATTGTGAAGCGAGCAAAAGCTGTGGAATGTTGGTCAAATAAGTTTGTGAATATGATATATATGTTTGCTCGCTTATAGTTTGTATTGGGTGTGGGGGAGAAGCTATAAGCAGGCCAGGTCGTTATAGCCCAAGGCTTAACTTTTCCCACCCTTTTGGATGTAGGGTGGTGCACTCTCATGAGGAATCTCATTATGCCTCAGATGAGTGACTTTGTATCAGAGACTTTCTTGTTTGTAGATTGGATTCTACACTATAAAGTGGGGCAGACCGGGAGCTTGCTCTCTCCGTTCCTGCTATCACTGTTACAGGGGCCTCCCTGATCCCTTGCCCTCCATGGAAAAAGCAAGTTTCCTGCTTTTCCCTTGTCTTCTCTTGTGGCTTGCCTGTCTTGGTAAGATACCAATAAACAGAATGGCCTACCATCCTCCGACTCCACTGTTTCTTTACTGTCTGCCCGAATCCAATGGGAACCTGCAAGTGAATGGCCATGATGGTGGCTCCTGGCCATACACCACCATCACGCCGCCTGGCCCATGCAAGTTCACATTAGATTTGGACAGACGGTAATGAAACAATGGAGCCAAGAACTGGTAGGCCATTAGCTTTAATCCCAGCTTGCACCTAGCGGGCAAGAAATACACACAGTGGGAAAACACTTCCTTTTCCATTCAGAGCTCCCAAAGCCACTGACTTATCTGAGTTTCCTAGAATTAAAGGTTTCTAGCTCACCAGACTTATTCACCTCTGTTCACAATCTCCTTCTCTCTGCACAAACTGGTTTCTCCCTGAGCACTCCACCATCTTGGCTGCTTCTCTTGGCCTCCTCCACGTGGCCTTTTTCTGCTCTCCTCTCTAATGCTAATCTCAGGAACCTAGAAAAAGCAAGCTCCCAGTCTGCCCCACTTTATAGTGTAGAAATAAAAACCTTTAATCTAATATACAAACGAGGAAGTCTCTGATACAAAGTCACCCATCTGAGGCATAATGGGATTCCTCATGAGAGTACACCACCGTACATCAAAAAGGGTGGAAAAGGCTTAGTCCTAAAACCAAGCCTTAGGCTACAAGGATCCTGCCTGCCCACAGCCTGTCCCCAACACACATTAATATAATCATGCCCATCCCAAGCAAGAAGGGCAACCAATATCATCACCTGGGCAACGGGCCTCCACGTGGGCAGCGCCATCTTTAACACAGTGAGCATAATATATTTCATCTGCCCAACAATTACAAGGCTTGATATGAATGAGTCCCTGCTCTATAAAGAGGCAGAAACTACCATAGGCAAAATGGCCTATGAAACAGAATTCAAGGCTGAGTTTGTCAAAGACATAAAATGTTACTGCTTTAAGCCTGACCTGTGGTGGCGCAGTGGATAAAGCGTCGACCTGGGAACACTGAGGTCGCCAGTTCAAAACCCTGCACTGGTCTGGTCAAGGCACATATGGGAGTTGATGCTTCCAGCTCTTCCCCCCTTTCTCTCTTTCTCTCTCTCTCTCTCTCACTCTGTGTATCCTCTCTAAAATGAATAAATAAAAAAAGGAAAAAAATGAATAAATAAAAAAAGGAAAAAAATGCTTTAAGACAACGAATAAAATTTCAATTTTGAAAGAAAAATAAAATAAAATGTCACTGCTGAGGGGTCTCAGAGATCTTTAAATCCACCTATCTCATCTGACTGATGATAAAACTGAGGTCCAGAAAGGGATAAGGGGATTGTCCAAGACTCAACAGGTATTTAGAAGCAATGCTGGGGCTAGAACGCAACCTCTCACCCACACTACTGCCCCTCCTACTGAGTGCTGAGCTTTTGCAGCAGACCCCTTCCCCCTTCCCTACAACCTCAGCTGACCAAATTGGACATCCAATAAGGCACTCGAGAAAACCCTCTTCCAAAACACTTCCTCCCAGGAAGGAGAATGGGCCACTTTGCTGTCTAGTGTGGTAAGAAAAGAACTGGGTTGAAAGGGAGGTGAGACTGGGTGCTAGCCCTGACTCAGGCTTTTCACAACTGTGTTTTCTTGGACAAACCCCTGCTCCTCTCTGGGCCTCAGTTTTCTGTTTTTGCTTATTTTTTAATAAGATGGTGGTGAATACTGTTCTGGATGACTGTTGGGCAAACAATTGTGTTAGGCTTGCTCACTTGTACTTTGTCTGATTGGTGCATGAGCACGGGGCAGCACCTCACGTGTTGTTTAGTTGTTGGTCAAATAAGTTTGTAAATATGATGTATATGTTTGCTCGCTTTGGGTGTGGGAGGCAGGCTCTAAGCTAGCAAAGTCAGTATAACCTAAGGTTTAGTTTTAAGACTAAACCTTTCCCTCCTTTTAATACTAAGGTCTTCTCAAAACTAAGCTTTTCCCCACACCCTTGCCTGTTGCATGATAGGGGGTGGTGCACTCTTATAAGGAATCCCACTATGCCTCAGATAAGTGGCTTTGTATCAGATACTCCCTTATTTGTATATTGGCTTAAAAGCTTTAATTTTCTACACTATAAAATGAAGCAGATGGGGGTTCTTGTTCTTGGTTTCTGCCATCAGCATTGCAGAGGCCTCCCTGATCCCTTGCCCTCTATGGGAAAAGCAAGTTTTCTGCTTTTCCCTTGGCTTTTCTTGTGGCTTGCCTGTCTTGGTGAGACACCAATAAACAGAATGGCCCATCATCCTCCAACCGTGCCATTTCTTTACCATCTGCCCGAAATCAATGAGAACCTGCATGTGAATGGCCAGGTGTTGGGCAGATAAAATATATTATGCTCACTTTGTTAAAGATGGCGCTGCCCACGTGCAAGTTTTAAGAGTAAGCTTTTCCCCACACCCTTGACTGATTGGATGATGTGGGGTGGTGCGCTCTCATGAGGATCCTCCCATTATGTCTCAGATAAGTGACTTTGTATCAGAGACTTCCTTGTTTGTAGATTGGATTAAAGGTTTGGATTTCTACACTATAAAGTGGGGCAGACCGGGAGCTTGCTTTCTCTCGGTTTCTGAGATTAGCATTAGAGAGGAGAGCAGAGAAAGGCCACGTGGAGGCCAGGAGAAGCAGCCAAGATGGTGGAGTGCTGAGGAAGAAGCCAGTTTGGGCAGAGAGAAGGAGATGGGAAACAGAGGTGAATAAGTCTGGTGAGCTAGAAGCCTTTGATTCTAGGAAACTCAAATAAGTCAGTAGCTTTGTGAGCACCAAGTGAGTGGGTTTTGGAGCCCAGTGTGTGTTTTTGCTTGCCCACTGGGTGCAAGCTAGAATTAAAGTTGATGGCTCACCAGTACTTCGCTCCATTGTTTCATTACCTACTGTCCGAATCTAACGCAAACCTGAATGGGCCAGGAGGCTGTGAGTGTGGCCTTGGCCTTGGCTTTGCCTACTGGCCTTACACCAGGATGGTGGCCCCTGGCCATACAAGAGTCTCTGTAAGGTTGCAGGTGCTTACCCTCAGGGCAGCAGACTACAGACTGAGGACAGCCTGGAGCCACTGGGAAGGGCCATTTATTGCTATTGTTTACCAGAGAAGGGGTCCCTCCCTCCCTCCAAACCCAGCCTGTTTGCTCATCAGCCCTGAGAGAGAGAAGCAGTTTGCCCTGCCTGCTTGCTTGTCCACCACTGAGAGACTTTAATAAACGAATGGCCCACCATTTTCCTGCTCCACAGTTCCTTTACCGTCTGCCCGAATCCAGTGTAAACCTGTATGGCCACTGCCACCGGCCTTATAATGACTTGTAAGGTACCTGGCCAAAGCTAAAATTTGACAATTCCATAATTTATTGGGTAGGAAAGTTCTGAAAACAACTTTGGGATTGCTTTCATATTGCCTCATTCTAGAGCAGCACTATCCACTGGAAATATATTATAAGCCATACATATATTTATACATACATATACATACACACTTATATATATATGTATACATATGTATGTATATATATCTATGTATATAATATTTCTTATAGTCCCATTAAAAAAGTAAAAAGAAACAAGTGAAATTTATTTTAATAGATTTCACTTAACCCAATATATCTAAAATATTATTTTAACATGCAATCAATATAAAACAAATTAAGATATTTTACATTATTTTTTCATAATGTCTTTGAAGTCTAGTGTATATTTTACACTTGTGAATGTGGACTAGCCATATTTCAAGTGCTTCACAAGCACATGTGGCCAGTGGCTACCTTACTAGACAGTGTAGGCCTTGAATTTAGCTCAGGAGTGACCTACCTTGGGCCTCACCCTTCTGCAATCTATTCTAACTCCACCAGTTATCTTTCTAAAACACAACACTAAATTATGTCATTCTCCAGCTGAAAAGATCTGTGATATCTCCTGTCCTAGTAGGACAAAGTCTGAAGACCCTGGCATAATTTAAAAGATCCTTCACAATCTGGCACCAATTTTCCTTTTAAACTGTTTTCTCTCTCTTTCCAAATTGTGGCCACATATACAGAGTTCTTTCACTCAACAATCTTTTCAATCCTCCTTGAATTTTTCTCTCTCCACTTAAGGATGTCCTTGAAGGTTCATGCCTTTGTCCATTCAAAGAGCGCCTACTAAATGTCAGGAGGCAGCCCCGGGCCTTGGACCCAACTCAAAGGACTACAGGAACTGTCTTTGATCAACTCTTACCCCTCCCCCACCCCAACCTCCACTGATTGTCCAAACTCTTGCCCCTTCACCTCGCTCTTGGTTAAGCCCTATCACCCAGCTGGGTGGTTTCTTCACAGGTCCTGCTTCCACACCCTTCCCAAAGCCATGGGGCGAGCATTACTGGCCATTTCTTCAATGCCTGCCACAATGGGAATGCTTAAGAAACCACGGAAGGGTGAATGGCCAATCAATCCCCACTTTCTCATCTGAGGAACTAAAGCACGGCACAGGAAAGGTTGAGAGGAACATCCAGCCTGATATCCTCATGCAGGCCTTCCCAGAGTGGCTGGAGTCAGCTAGAATCCGAGCAGAGCCGGGGCACACGCCCCCCTGACCAGCGACCAGCGAGGTACTAATCTAGGCAAGCCTCCCATTCCCTGCCCTCGATGCCCGTCCCTGGACCCAGGAGCCGACGGGACAGGAAAAAGGGAGTGGGCACTGGTATCCCGGAGCAAGAGATTGTCGGTAGGGCACTCCCATTTTGGGATGAGGAGGAAAACACTAGCACGCAGACGCCTGGAGGCGTACGGGGTGGCTGCGCCGAGGGAACTACAAATCCCAGGGGGCGTGGAGAGAAAGAGGCGGAAGGGCCGGACTTGGGCGGGGCCGGCCGGAGCGAGGTGGAGCAAAGCTGGAGCTGCAGGCGGGCCACTGCCGGGCTGCTGGAGTTGCGCGCGGGAGACCATGTCCGGCGGCAGCAGCTGCAGCAAGACCCCAAGTAGGGCTATCCCTGCCACTCACCGGGTGGTCCTCAGCGACGGCGTGCAGCTGCCCCCCGGGGACTACAGCACCACTCCCGGTGGCACGCTCTTCAGCACCACCCCGGGAGGTAGGCTCGGGCTCGCGGGGTCCGCGTGCGGGCGGTGGGACGGACGGACTGGGCAGAGCCGGCGATCGGCAGCCGCCCATTGGACGCAGCGGTCGGACTCATGGGAGCGCTGACTGAGAGGAACGGGTAAGGGGCATCAGGGAGGCAGTGAGGGTCACGGAGGTGGCCACAGGGAGCGAGCGGGTGGCCGCGTCCCGTCGCCTGCTCCCTGGGTGCCTCCTCTGTAGCCGGGGGTGCAAACTGCCCCAATACTTTACTCCTTCTGGGAGAGACAGCTGGGTACCCCCCACCCAAACAGATAGGCACGCTTCCAGGACGGCCACATGCCGCGGCGTGCTGCCCCTTGTGGGTGTTGGGGGCAGTTCTGAGACGGAATACGGTAGGGTCAGGGTGCCCACGGATCAAAAAGACTGGCCTGGGGTTTGGGAGAATGGAACGGGCTTTTCCTGTTGGGATACATACTCTTGCAGAGTCCTTTCTCTTCCCGATATACCCCAGTTTTGCATCTGGCAAGCACCCTCTGACGGATGTTTGGGGCTGAGGGTGCTCGCCTGCTCCAGCAGTGCCTCGCGGGCACCTGTGGCAGATTGCCCACTCACGTGTGTGGGAACCCCGCGGAAGGACCTGGGGCTTCGGACAGGGCAGTGCAGAAAAACACGTTCCTCTATCCGGGGGGAGGGGGGACCCGTGTGACCTCCTTAAGAGTGGATGAGGAAGAGGAAGCTGAGCTGGCACGGGTTAGGGCCAGCCTTGGGCTGCCCTCGGGAGCCAGGCATTCCCTCCCAGCCTCGGCTCACAAGCGCTGATGAAACCTGTTCGCCTGTTTGCATAATGAAATCCTCCTCGTGGCTCACTCTGTCCCTCCCATCCTCACTCTGCCCTCACCCGCTTTTGCCCTTCTTTCCTTCGCTGTACCCTCCTCCACTGCTCCTAACCAAACTACTCGAAGAAACGGCCGCAGATTCTGGCGCTGTGTTGAGAGACGGGTGCAGCCTCAACTCCTGCCAGCGTCCGGGGCCACATGCTTATTTTCTCAGGCAGCTGTCCCACCACCAGCCAGCACAGCCAGCACAGCCAGATCCAAGGTCTTGGGCTGTTGGATCCAAAACATACAACATTAGAATCGTTAAGGGATCTTAAATGTTCCTGTCCAGCCGTGCAGCCTTATTCTACAAGACATGGCACTGAGGTCCCAGAGTTTAAAAACATGTGGCCATTGTCTAGTATCACACCGTTTTCCCAAGTTGAGCACAAAATCAGAGCCAAAGGGAAAACTACTTACCCTCCTATTAAAAACGACCCGAGGAAAAGTTCCCAGGGACTCTTCCTGCCACTCTCAACTCAAATTCTCTTTCTTAGCTGGCCTTATGTCGTCCATGCTGCTCTGCTTTTCCTATGTTGTGTTGGATATTTCAGGACTTTTCCCAGTAGTTTGGGGAGTTTCTTCAAGTGAGGGTGTGAATCTGCTTGATCTGCTGAGGTTCTGCACTGAGGCAGGCCTGAAGGCTCAGGAAACCCCTTTTTTTGCACCTTTTGTCGCTAAATGGGGACAGATCTGATTGGAAGCAATACCCAGAGGTACTATTTATAGGGAACTCTCTACTTCTCATTTTGGACTGGGAAATGGGTTTTTGTCTTGTTTTGTTTTGTTTTTAGCAGATCACAGCAAATCCTTCTCTCTTTGAGGGTCTTTAGTTGGGCGAGAGGGGAAGGTGTCTCTGCTTCAGAGTGTAACTTAGTTTCTGAGGCCAACTGGAAGAAAGCGAGCAGTGCCAGGAGCCTAAAGCTAGGTCTCTCTAATGTGGGGTGTCCAGTGGGGCAGGCACAGCTCACAGACTAGAACCTCTGGCTTGCCTCTGCCTCAGTTAACAAATCTGGCCTGCTTCGTTAGCCAAGGTATAATATCTTCCTCCAAAACACGCTTTACACCTTCTGCAAGGGCAGAGAAGCTTGGGCTAATGAGAAAAGATCATTCTGGTGCCTTTTGCTCCAGAATAGAGTGCTGTTTCTCAGTCTTCAATGTGCATGTAAATTACCTAGGGACCTCATTTAAATGCAGATTCTGATTCTTTATCTTCTAGGGTAGGGCCTGAGTTTCTTTTTTTTACAGGGACAGAGAGAGTCAGAGAGAGGGATAGATAGGGACAGACAGACAGAAACAAGAGAGGTGAGAAGCACCAATCATTAGTTTTTTCATTGCCGTAGTGACACCATAGTTGTTCATTGATTGCTTTCTCACATGTGCCTTGACCGCGGGCCTTCAGCAGACCGAGCCACCCCTTGCTGGAGACAGTGACCTTGGGTCCAAGCTGACGAGCTTTTTGCTCAAGCCAGATGGGCCCGCCCTCAAGCTGGCGAGCTCTCGGGGTCTTGAACCTGGGTCTTTCGCATCCCAGTCCGATGCTCTAGCCACTGTGCCACCGCCTGGTCAGGCATGGGGCCTGAGTTTCTTCATTTCTAATTAGCTCCCAGTGATGGGTTTAATACCACACTGAGCACAGTAATCCCCCATTTATCCATGGTTTTGCTTTTCTCTGTTTCAGTTACCCATGGTCCAAAGTGGAAAATTCCAGAAATAAACAATTCATAAGTTTTAAATTGTATATCATTCTGATCATGATGAAATCTTATGACATCCTTCTATATCTCACTTGAGTGGTGAGTCATCCCTTTGTCTAGCATATGTACGCTGAGTATGCTGTCTGCCTGTTAGTTAGGGTTCTGTACTACCCATGGTTTCTTTCTTTCTTTTTTTAAGAGACAGAGCAAGAATCAGAGAGAGGGATAGACAAACAGGAACGCAGAGAGATGAGAAGCATCAATCATCAGTTTTTCGTTGTGGCACTTTAGTTGTTCATTGATTGCTTTCTCGTATGTGCCTTGACCATGGGGCTACAGCAGACCGAGCCACCCCTTGCTGGAGCCAGCGACCTTGGGTCCAAGCTGGTG
Organism: Rhynchonycteris naso; assembly: GCA_037038555.1. Taxonomy (NCBI): domain Eukaryota; kingdom Metazoa; phylum Chordata; class Mammalia; order Chiroptera; family Emballonuridae; genus Rhynchonycteris; species Rhynchonycteris naso. Next base: position 27,267,163 of record CM072998.1, read on the forward strand.
AGCTTTGCTCAAACCAGATGAACCCACACTCAAACTGGCAACCTCGGGGTCTCAAACCTGAGTCCTCTGCATCCCAGTCCGACGCTCTATCCACTGCTCTACCGCCTGGTCAGGCAGTACTACCCATGGTTTCAAACATCCATTAGAATGTGTCCCCGATGGAAAAGAGGGAACTATTATACTCAAGGATTAGTGGAACATGACTTCCCTCACCTTTTCAGACCTTGGGGTCTGGCAAAAAGTGATGCTTCTATCCAGGTAAACTTCTCTTGAAGTTGGATTTGGCATCCATCTTTAAACCAGAGTCTGGAGAAAGAGTCTACATGGGTGCCTGCACTCAGTTAGTGGAGGTGTCAGGAGCTGTTGAAGTTAAGTGTCCAGTGGTCACTGTGCCTGGATATGGAATTGCGTTGTTTGTCCCTGGAGGAAAAGGAGCAGCAGTTGATTTTAGCCATCTCCATACCAATGACTCCAGTTCACTTTCTCTGGTCCTTTACCACCACCACCACCACCACCACCACCACCACCACCACACACACACACACACACACACACACACACACACACTGAGCCACTAGTCTGAAGTGAAATGTCTGAAAAACTTAAGAATAATTTGCTGAAGGGAGTGTCATCTATGAATATGTGATCCCGTGGAGTCTTAAAAGTCGCCAGTGGCATAACCCAGCAGCAGAATATTTGAATGGGTCAGAAACCTTCTTCTGCTACATCCCACCGCCACCAACCTCCATGTTCCCAGTTTCATGTTAGCTGTCTGACCCCAAAGCCTCCAAGGGTTGCTTGGGGTGGAAGTCATACTTAAGCTCTGGACCTGGATAAGGTTAATCAGAGGTAAGCAGGTAGGGCTACAGGTATTAATGACACCTTGTTTGGTTAGACAGTCTGTGCCCAGGAAGCTTACCTTGGAGCAGTTCCCAAGTGTTTGGCTATGGAGCAGACTGTGTCAGGAAGAGGATCCAGAGGTCTCTGGACACTGAAGGACAGCCAATGTCCAGAGGCCTTAGTCATATAGGGGAGACTACATTTTATTATTAAGGACAGGCTAACGGGCTTGGACATTGAGGTAGTGAGGGAAATATGATGGGCCTCTTCTCACACTGACCTGAGCTTCCTTTTAAAGTATTTAGAACATTGCACATTAGAGACTTTGATGAGGGCCTTGTAGTAGAGGACCCCAAACTCCTTCCGGTGCCCACAAGCCACCCTGTTTTTAAGGAATTTGCCACATTCAGAATTGAAAGTCAGTCTGACCTCATGGGCTTGGATTTCTAGTTGAGGAAAGTGAAGACACATCTGCTATAGAATTAATTATAAGCATCCAAGTTGTATTTGTAGACACACCCCACGCCCATAACCGGTAGGACTTCTATGATACTCAAGTGAGAATTGCCCACTCAGAGTAGTCACCCTGGTAGGCCTCATATTCTAACAGTGCAGACATAGCTGTTAGATTTTAACTGCACCCTGGCCAGGTAGCTTAGCTGGTTAGAGCATGTTCCCAATTTGCCAAGGTTGTGGACTCAGTCCCCGGTCACGGCATATATAAGAATCAACCAATGAATGCATGAATGAGTGGAACAACAAATTGATGTTTCTCTTTCTAAAAATCAGTAAATAAAAAGAATTTTAAAAAAATTTTAATTGCGCCTGACCTATGGTAGCGCAGTGGATAAAGCCTTGACCTGGAATGCTGAGATCGCCAGTTTGAAACCCTGGGCTTGCCTGGTCAAGGCACATATGGGATTTGATGCTTCCTGCCCCCCCCCCCCCGTCTCTCCTCTCTGAAATGAATAAATAAAATAAAATAATAAAATAATAAAATTTTAATTGCATTCAAAGGCTTACATATTCCCCCCCCCCCCAATATCCACAAAGGTGGTTGGCTTTATTATTTGAAAGAGCAAAAAAGTTCTTTATTACCAAATTTGGTGAAAGAGCAGACAGGTTGGTACCATCTTTATCTGTTGGTGGCAAGGCATTTTCTCTTATGGGACTTTATTCAGTGTTGTTCCAGAAGAGGATTTAGGTAGGGGTAGCAGTATTGAAAAAAGGATTGCTCTTCAAGGTGAAAGTTTTTTAATTAAAATTGTTCATTTGTGCACATAGATTCTTGCGTGTTTGAACAAATGGAAAACCTGTTACTCTCTGGTCTTACCTAGATCCATGCCAGTGTTATTCCTCAATTATGTTTCATAACAGATGAATGGCGTGTATTTGTTTACGTGTTTGGTGCCTAGGTTGTCCAGGAAGCTCTTTCAGAGCAGTCTTACTCATCTTTGTATCTCCATGATTGAACGTGAAAGGTTGAGAGAAATCCTGGAGTGAAAGTATTCTCAGGGTAGCCTAGTTTCTTTACCACCAGGTCCAGGTCTTAGGTGTCTTAATGATAACATTTACAGGGAATAATTGTTTATCTTTGGATGTTCCTGGGGCAGAAACTTACTTTCTCTCAACTTTCCCACTCATTCCAGTATTACAGATAACAGTATAACTGATGTTCCTTTTCTCTGTTATTATTGAGCAGAAAGTAGAAGGGAGTGACTTTTTAACACTAAACAAGTCAGTTTGGGGGCCAGGGTTTGATGCTCCTCCTTATTTACATGTTTGCACCCAGCATCACTGACTAGGCAAGAACAGATGACATCTTCCCATGACTTTTTTTTTTTTTTTTTACAGAGACAGAGAGTCAGAGGGAGGGATATATAGGGACAGACAGACAGGAATGGAGAGAGGTGAGAAGCATCAATCATTAGTTTTTCGTTGCCGTCGCAGCACCTTAGTTGTTCATTGATTGCTTTCTCACATGTGCCTTGACTTCGGGCCTTCAGCAGACCGAACAACCCCTTACTGGAGCCAGCGACCTTGGGTTCAAGCTGGTGAGCTCGGGGTCTTGAACCTGAGTCTTCCGCATCCCAGTCTGACACTCTATCCACTGCGCCACCGCCTGGTCAGGCTTCCCATGACTTGAGTGCTCAAGGACATGGGCAACAAAAGGGACATTGTAATCCAAAGTCTATGTCCATGGAAGTTCATTGGCAGAGCTCAGAAACCAGGCCCCAAGTATCCAGGCTTGACAGCTGCCCAGAGGTACTTGTGGCGATGAGAATGGCTGTATCATTTAGCTATTGCTGGCTAACAAGCCACCACAAACCAGTAACTCAAACAACAACAACAATCTGTTGTTTTTCTCCCTTCTTAGGGCTGCTTGGGCATTCCATTATGGTTTTGCCCACACTCACTCATCTGGCTGCATACACTTGGGAACTGGATTGCCCCGGCTAGAAGGTCCAAAATGGCCTTACCCAGATACGTGGGGCATTGCTGGGGACACCAGGAACATGTGTGAACAGAGATGGGAGGAGTTATGGGGACCATGTTTTCAGACCACTTTCCACAGGTCAAGGCTCAAAAAGTGGTGCTTTGGGGAAACTTAACTAGCCAGCAGAGCCAAGGCCAGGTGTAGAAGTAAACCAGAATCACAATCCTGTGAATCCACTCTGGGTTTAGGAACAGAGAACACCTTCTGGAAACATTGAGTCATAGATCCCATGCCCCATTTTCAAGTCCTTATGTCCAGCTCCACAAAGCAAATCATGCAGTGGCCACGCCAGACCACTGGGCAAACTGTTCCACTTCGTCATGCCTCCCCTTACTAACCCTCACCTCGCCTACCTGCTCTTTCCCGTTCTAGCGCCTGGGCTTTGGGAACACTCTCCAGAGGAGCCCGCACTTGTTCTGCCCTCCCATGTGAATACCCTTGATTTTCTGCAGTACTGGCAGTAGGATGGAGTCGAGTTTTTGAGCCCAGCAGTGCAGAACTGGGTGGACAGGAGACGACCAGGAGGAACAGGCAGGTTCAGAACTCCCTTCAGTTTCCTGGTGCTGCATATTCTGTGGAGGTTAAGAATTAGGCCTCATGAAAACAGATTTCTCTCATCACCTCTTCAGAATTAAAAGGGGAAAGTGGGCCTATTTTACTTTGCTAGAGCTGCCGTAACAAAATACTACAAACTGGGTAGCTTAAACAATAGAAGTTTGTTTCCTCACTGTTTCGAAGGCTGGGTGTCCAGGATGAAAGTGCTGGCAGGGTTGGTTTCTCCTGCGGCCCCTATCCTTGGTTTGCAGACAGCCAGCCTCTCACTGCCTCTTCAGTGGTTGTTCCTCTCTCTCTTATAAGGATGCCAGCATATTGATTTAGCACACCCCAGTGGCTTCATTTTAACTTAATGCCCTCATCTCCAAATATACTGACATCCTGGGGGTTGGGACTTCAACATGTGAATTTAGGAGGGCACAATTAACACAAAAAACGGGGCCCCTTTCCAAGGACAGCATGTGTTTCTGTTTATTTGGAGGCATTTGGAAGGGTACTATTCCCTTTTGGTAATGAGTTTCAGGGGTCCCCTCTCCCTGCTCTGCACAGGTGCATTTTGAAGTGTTTGGAGGAGTGACAGAAGGGAAGGAACTTGGCCAGCCCTTAGAATAATTATTTTAGCTATTTTGTTCTGAAAGTCTCTGCAAAAGCCTTGTCCCTCCTGTTTAATTTTCAAATAAACTGGCCTTATTCCCTTTGAGAGAACTGCTTTGATGAGAGGGACTCACCAGAAGGGCCCGTTGCCACTCGCTGATTGCCCCTAGTTGGTATTTGAGGAGCTTCATAAGATTCCTGGCACCTGAGAAAAGTTTGGATCTTGGTTCTCTTTGCAGAACTGGTGGGGGCAGAAGTGAAGAAAAGTCTTGGACTGAGCAGGCTCTGCTTGCTAAACAGACAGCTCAGCCAGAAAAGCTGCCGACACTTGTGGTTTCTGCCTGGTGGTCGTGGTGGTGGGGTGGTTCCAGCTAGACCCTGGCGCATCTGTGCACTTGCCTCTAGGTTGACACGGAGCTGGTGAAAACTAAATTTAAACTTGTCCAAATTGGGCCCTGGCCAGGTAGCTCAGTTGGTTAGAGTGTCATTCTGATATGCCAATATTATGGGTTTGATGCCCAGTCAGGGCACATACAAGAATCCTCCAATGAGCTTGACCAGTGGTGGCACAGTGAATAGAGCATCACCCTGTGACGCTGAGGTCCCAGATTCAAAACCCCAAGGTCACTGGCTTGAGCCCAAGGTTGCTGGCTTGAGCAAGGGGTTAAGCTGGAGCCCCCGGGGTTAAAGCATGTATGAAAAGCAATCAGTGAACAACTAAAGTGCCAAAACTATGAATTGCTTCTCATCTCTCTCCCTTCTTCTCTTGCTCTATCTTCCTAAAAAAATGGGGGTGAGAAGAAAAGAATCAACCAATGAATGCATAAATAAGTGGAACAACAAAGCAATGTTTCTCTCTCTAAAATCCATGAATAAATACATTTTTAAAAGTTGTCTGGATTATTTTGTCCACAGGCCAGTGGCTTGCATCTGGGCACAGGCATTCAAACCTCCCCATGACCCTGTTGTGAAATGCTCTCGCTTTTCCCTGGAATGGGAACAGCAGTTCTAGGAATTCCATTCTTGTACTCTTGCTGGGCCTCGCGTCCTGCTTTAGGGAAGAATGCTTCTGCCAGGGGAGGCCCAGGGGGAAGTGGGAGATGAGCTTGTCTCGACTTACAGGAGTCGCATCCAGGAGCATTTGGAACCTGAGTGTGGGTACTGTGGGGAGATGGAGAAGAAATTAAGGCCAGCCTCTCTCTCAGGGAACATCCTGTTCCGGCCAAATGCTCAGAAATTGAAGTCTGAAGACCCTGAGATTCTTCCAGTTGCCAGTGCTGGCTAAGGCACACGAGCCCGTCTGCCTTGTTAGTTTTAAACAGAGGTTGGTGTTTAGGATTGGAGATAGACAGGCTAGGTCTGGTTCTGGATGTCTGAGCCTGTTGGGGACAGCCTCTCTGAGGCTCAGTTTTCTGTCTCCGAGTTAAGTGTCATGGGTCTTCCTCATTGGGGTGGGTTTTGGGGGAGACCCAGCGTGTCAGGCTGTGAGTACAGGGTCTGGCCCACAAGCAGGGAGTGATTACAGATGGTGATTGCTATAGTCACCTTACCCGAAAAATCTTAGCTTTCATTCATGTGATATGTGTGTTTTAAGCACCTGTCCAGCCTGACCAGGAAGTGGCACAGTGGATAGAGCGTCTGACTGGGATGCGGAAGACCCAGGTTTGAGACCCCGAGGTCGCCAGCTTGAGCGCAGGCCCATCTGGCTTGAGCAAAAGCTCACCAGCTTGCACCCAAAGTCACTGGCTCCAAAAAGGGGTTGCTCGGTCTGCTGAAGGCCTGCGGTCAAGGCGCATGTGAGAAAGCAATCAGTGAACAACTAAGGTGTCGCAACGAAAAACTGATCATTGATGCTTCTCACCTCTCTCTGTTCCTCTCTGTCTGTCCCTATCTATCCCTCTCTCTGACTCTCTCTCTGTCCCTGGAAAAAAATAAATAAATAAAAAATAAAAGTTTTTTATAAGCACCTGTCCAGCACTGTACTGGCTGCAGAGTACTTAAGTCAGCTCTCCTGGGCCTCCAAGGAGCTCCCCTTCTGCTTCTGTGTGCTCTCCTAAGGGATTTTCTTTTAATAGCGATTATGTGGGTGTCATGGTTCATTATCATAAAAGGAGTGAAGACACTCGTTCGCTGATTTAATCTTCATGATGCCCCATGAGGTGTGGTTTTTATTAGTAACCTCCTCCTCGTACTGAGGGATGAGGCGGTGCCTCCCAGTCAAGGGGCTGGTGTACCAGGCACCCAGGCCTTCTGCCTCCAGGCCCCATGCTGTTTGCACCACTTTGAGCACCTGCCAGCAAGGAGATTCTAAAAATAAATGGTAGCGTATCAGAGCTGGAACAGACCCTAGAGATTACCTAAAAAGCCTGGCACAGGGTTGATGCTTTAAAAATAGTTCCATGAGCCTAATCCACACCCTTGTTTACAGGTGAGGAAACCAGACCCTGGGGAATGGCTAAATCACATTATACCTTCAAGCATACTATCCTCACCACAGAGTATGCCTTGAGAAAACAAATCGTTCTTATGTTTGGTGCACATCTGGAGCTTAAAGTTGCAAAAGACTGATTACCAAACATGCCAGAGCTCGTGGTGTTTCTTTTTTATTTTTGATATTTTTAAAATTATCTTTATTTACTTATTCATTTTAGAGAAGAGAGAGAGAAGTGGGGGAGGAGCAGGAAGCATCAACTCCCATATGTGCTTTGACGGGGCAAGCCCAGGGTTTTGAACCGGGGACCTTAGTGTCCCAGTTGGGTGCTTTATCCACTGTGCCACCACAGGTCAGGCCATGGTGTTTCTTGAAACATGTTTCTTTGGGCCCGAAAGGGATGAAGGATGCCCTTACCCTCCTCCATCTTTCTCCTCCCCCCCCCCCCCCAGGTCTCTTGCTAGGATTGTTTCCCTGATTTGTCCCAGCTTTGACCATATATTGGTCCCTGGTGTGGATGGGATTGAATCACTAGTAAAATATGTAACCTGAAGCCATACTGGTCATAGAAACAGCTGGGATTTGTTTGTATAGGGCCATGATGGTGAACCTATGGCACGCGTGTCAGCACTGACACGCATAGCCATTTTCGATGACACGCAGCTGCATACCAGAGAAGTACGGGGCCACATGGCGAGAAGGACGTTTCATCCTTGGCTCCTGCATGGCCAGGTGCAGTAGCCCAGGATAAAACATTTGCTGTAGTGTAGACACTCTGTGCTCGAGGTCTGTAGGCCAAAACAACAGAACTCCGGCACAGAGCGTCTAGTTCTAGGACTTCCTGTTAGGCTGTTTTTCTCGAAGTGACACACCATCCGAGCTATACTCGGTTTTCTGGCGAATTTTGACACACCAAGCTCAAAAGATTGCCCATCACTGGTATAGGGCATGCTTTGTATCAGTTGCTGTTCTAATCCATGCAATAACCCCCTAACATTGGCACTATCATCGTCGTCCCCATTCTATCGAACAAGAAATTGAGGCACCAAGAGATTTAGTAGTAACTTGCTCAGAGTAGTTAGAGCTAGCAAACAGGAGAACTGGATTTCTAACCACAAGACTAGAGGAAGAGCAGCAAGTATTGATCCTGGGGTGTTCCCACCCCCTCTCTCCACAGGGCAGAGAACTCTTGCAGCCTGCTGACCTCCATTTTCCCCAGCTTATATGGTGATTCATTTAAAAAGGCTTTCTAGGCCTGACCTGTGGTAGCGCAGTGGATAAAGCGTCGACCTGGGAACACTGAGGTCGCCAGTTCAAAACCCTGTACTGGTCTGGTCAAGGCACATACGGGAGTTGATGCTTCTAGCTCCTCCCCCCTTTCTCTCTCTCTCTCTCTCTCTCTCTCTCTCTCTCTCTGTGTCTCCTCTCTAAAATGAATAAAATAAAATTAAATTAAATTAAAAAGGCTTTCTGAAAAACTTAGAACAGTCTCAGTTCTGCACAGGTAGTTCAAAACCAAAACTTGAACTCTACCCCCCCACACACACACACATCCAACAGGATTCCAGATACACAGATGGTTTGAAACATGGGGGAGTCCACCTCTGTTCTCCCCTGCCCTGCTAGCGAACAGAGTTCTGGATCCCCCTGCTGTACCTCTAGTTCCTCCAGCCTAGGTCATCCTCAACCCACCTCTCCCCAAGCCCCCTCACTTTGGGAGTGTATAGAATTGGGGTACATGGGTGTTTCTCTGGCTCAGAAATTTAGGATCAGGCTGCCTGGAAGCTGGAAGACAGGGCCAATGGGGGGGCAGTACTTGGTATTCCTGTCCCTACTGGGACATGCAGGGTAGATCTCTCCCCTGTCCTTCTGTGGCCCCCAGATTCGCCTCTGTTTTTAAACTTCACACAGTTGACAGTATCAATTAGTTTATAGGTCCTTCTCCGACTAAATGAGTGTCTGAGGTTAGGAAGCTCTTACTATGTCTAACTGTTGCTTGTGTCCCTAGCACCTAGCATGATGCTGTATTGAGAGCTTTTGTGAGAGCATGCATGAGACCAGCTCTCCTACTTTTGAGAAAAGGAAATTTAGACCCTACATCCTTATTTGTTTGTCTATTATCCCTATATCCTTATTAGAATTTTTTATTTTTTTTTACAGGGACAGAGACAGAGAGTCAGAGAGAGGGATAGATAGGGACAGACAGACAGGAAAGGAGAGAGGTGAGAAGCACCAATCATTAGTTTTTCGTTGCCGTTGCAACACCTTAGTTGTTCATTGATTGCTTTCTCACATGTGCCTTGACCACGGGCCTTCAGCAGACCGAGCAACCCCTTGCTGGAGCCAGCGACCTTGGGTCCAAGCTGGGGAGCTTTGGCGAGCTCGGGGTCTCGAACTTGGGTCTTCCGCATCCCAGTCCAACACTCTATCCACTGCGCCACTGCCTGGTCAGGTGAATTTTGTATTTTTTTTTAAATGTTCAGTATAAAAGACATTTGGTTAGTTCTTTGGTTCGTTTCACTTTGTTTTGCTTTGCTTTAATCCTCATCTTCCCCCCAGAAGAAACCAGACACAAACTACACACAGCTCTGTGACTTTTTCATACAGTATATTGTGAACAATGTACACTTTTACTTGATTAGTTTTTGGCTGGGTGTAAAACTAGGTCAAAATGAATTTTTTAAAGTTGATTTTAGAGAGAGAAAGAGACAGTTCCTGTATGTGCCCTGACCAGGGGTCAAACCGGCAACCTCTGTGCTTCGGGACGACGCTCTAACCAGCCGAGCTATCCAGCCAGGGCACTAAATGAATTTTCCCTCAGGCTTGACACAGTCTTTAGGCTTCCAACATTGCCATTAAAAACTTTGTACATTCTTATTCCCAATGTTATGTGCACCTGTTGTTTTTTCTCCCTTTCTGGAAGATTTTAGAATTTTCTCTTTATCTGAGGTATTGTGAAATACCACAGTGAAAGTGAAATTGGTGTTTTTAATTCATTGCCCCAGATACTCAAAAGGCATTTCAAGGCTCATCTCTTTTTAATTCAGGAAAATTCATTTTATTTTTTCTATTCAAGTAAATTCCTTTTACCAATTTCTTCTCTCTCTTGACTTCCTTTTTTCAGTATTGAATCTCTAATTTATCTTTTTACCTATTCATCTTTTTTTTTAAGATCTTTTGCTTCCTTTATTATCTGTTTCCTCCTGTTAATTTATTCAGATCTTTTCTTAAATGTTGTAAGCTTTTCTCAGAATGTGTGGAGGCATTTGGCGGTTTATATACTGCTCACAGACATGAGGGGATATTTCAAAGTGAATATGAAGCTATAAAATATCCCCTCATTTTTGTGCACAGTATAGTTAAGAGTGAGGTGCTCAAGAGGTAACTGGGAGCCCCTTGTGCGTTGGGGAGACTGGTGGGCTCAATGTCGTGGCTAGTTGTTTTTCTCCCACTGGAGAACCTCATCTCCAAATCAGTTTCTGTAGGTCTTTATCTTGACTATCCTGAAGCAGGCAGGGGAGGGGACTTGCACCCTTCAGGAGGTGAACTGTGACTTCATTTCCCCTCCTTCCCGGGCTGAGGAATGTATGGCACCTCTTCATGTTATCAGTCCCCATCTCTGTCTTTCATGATGCCTCTAGATCCTGAACCTTCCTGGGGTTCTCTGGGGCAGCCCCCGTTGCTTCCTGTAATAACCTCCACACCCCAGCCCTGCATTTAGGGTCACCTTTTCCCTCTTTGTTAGAACCATTCCTCCATTTCCCTTTTGTCTTCAGATATTGTGACGGAACAGTTTGGAGACTCATTTGGCATTCAGGTTGGAGTTCCTGCTTCTTTTTCTTATTGTTTTGCATGACTGTTGAGAGAAGCAGCAGGAAAGGTGTCTGGGCTCTGCCATCTTGAAGTCTCTTAAATCTTGAGACACTCTTGTTTGTGAAACCTAGGGGAGTCGGGTCACTTTCCCTAATGTGGAGAGAAGTGGGTCCTCAGCTAAGGAGGGCTGTGTGGAGAGCGCGTGGTGTAATAGCCACACTCCCTGGAAGCCCACACCTGACCCGCACCCTCCACTGCTGCTCGGTGCCTTGCAGGGACCTTGGCACCCCCTCGGGTTTCCATTTCCTGTCCCTATATGCAGTCCAGGCCCCCAGCGCCAGGGGGCCTCAGCAACACATCCAGCCAAGGGTTCTTATTTTTGACAATATGGAACACTGTTTTGTTAGGTTGTCCTCATCTGTGGAAGCTTTAGGGAATTTCCAGAAGATTGCTATTAACTGGAGCTGTGTAGTGGTGAATCCCATGAAGGGATGGAAGAAAAATGGTTCAACAAGCCAAAGAGCTTTGTAGGAAGCACATTGATCTGTAGCTTCTGTTCCTCACAGTCAGTCCCCTGCTGAGTCAGAGGTGGCTTTATGGTTCCCACCCTCTTCTCCCCTTTTAGGCTAGGTGACTTGTCAGCTGGCTTTCTGGACACCACTGTTTATCCTCCGCAGCTGAAATACCTTCGTGGTGGGTGTCTTGGATGCCATCTCTGCCATCACTTAGTTTATGGATTTTATTAGCACAAATGATGGTTTTAATTTTTTTTTCTTTTTTTTTTTTTGTGATAGAGACAGAGAGAGGGACAGATAGGAATAGACAGACAGAAAGGGAAGAGAGATAAGAAGCATCAGTTCTTCATTGTGGCATCTTAGTTATTCATTGATTGCTTTCTCATATGTGCCTTGATGGGGGGGGGGGGCTACAGCAGATCAAGTGACTCCTTGCTCAATTCAGCAACCTTGGGCACAAGCTGGTGACCCTTGCTCAAACCAAATGAGCCTGTGCTCAAGCTGGCAACCTCGGGGCCTTGAACCTGGGTCCTCCATGTCCCTGTCCGCCACTCTATTCACTGCGCCACTGCCTGGTCAGGCAAGATTTTCACTTGAACTAAGCTTCTAGCTATAGGCCAAAGGGCAGAGAGGCTGTTTCTTTCCCTCTTAAGTGTAATCAATTATTTAAAAATTGCCAGGAGCCCTTCTGGGCATATACCCCTAAGAATTGAAAGGAGGGTCTCAAAGATGAATTTGCAAACCCATGTGCATAGCATGTACAGTAGCTGAAAGCAACCCAAATGCGTATGGATAAACAAAATGCGGTATATCCATACAATAGACTGTTTTTCAGCCATAAAAAAGAAGGAAATTCTGGAACATGCTACAACAACATAGGTGAACCTTGAAGAGGTTTTGCTAAATAAAATGAGCCAGTTCCAAAGAGACAAGTACTATATGATTCCACTTACATGAGGGACTTAGAGCAGTCCAAGTTGTAGAGACGGAAAGTGGGATGGTGTTGCCAGAGGCTGGGGAGGGGGAAATGCGGAGTTGTAGCCGGGTACATACAGTTTCAGTTTTGCGAGAAGAAAGGCGTTCTGGAGATTGGTTGCACAACAGTGTGAATGCACTTAGCACTACTGAACTGTACATTTTAAAATGGTAGATTTTGTTATTTATATTTTACCACAATTAAAAGAAAAAAAAAATCCCACCAGTACTGGTGAACTTTAAAGAACCTTTCCAGAAGCTGCCGACCTCCAACTTACTTTTCGAGGCAGGTGAATCTCCAGCTCTTAGGCTGCACTCTGACAGGGTCAGCTCCCTGTGGTGAACAGACCAATAAAAAAGCAAAGGTGGGGGCAGCCCAGAAGGTGAGGAGGGAAGGTGCTAAGCCTGGAGGATCGAGAAACAGAGAAAAGTGGTCCCACCTCCGAAGCCAGGACATCTCCCCTCAAGAAGAGGGGACCGTTTTCCATTTTAGACCTCCTTGGTTCACAGGCACGCAGCCCTTCATGTTTCAGATGAGGAAACTGAGGCCCAGACAGGGGAGGGGCAGGCCCAGAGGATGACATGTACCGTGCCACACAGCTGGCTGGGAGCAGAACCTTCGAGTGCAGCCCCATTCTGTGTGGTTACTTTTCACACCTCTCCATCCGAGAAATGTGAACTGTGCACTTTAGCCATCTGGTGATAATGAGCAGGGCTGTCAGCTTCAGTAGGATGGCCCCTGGAGGGGGGAGAGAAGGACTAGGTGACATCCAAGACAGAGCCAGAGGCAGGCTGGGACAGTGCGTGCAAGTAGGCAGATCCCTGTCCCTCCCTTTCAGCATTCCAAGTCCTCAGCAGGTGGAGCCCGACCTGAACCCACACTCACAGCTCAGCGATGCAGACTGCTTCCTCTCCAGGGGTTAAGAGAGGCTTATGCTTAACGGAAGGAGTCAGTCCCAGCTGCTGAATGTCACTCCTCATAGCCCTTCTATGAGGGAGATATTTCAGGGTTACTGATAAGGAAGGACACTCCGGAAGTCCTGAAATCACATTTCTAAACTCTGGTCATTCATCTTCCCACTGCAGTTTTCATCATACCTTGCACTCTACTTGCACATATAGGTGATATTTTTATATTCCTTTCCTTTTTTTATTTCATTTTTACTAGGACATTTTATTACGTACCTTATATGTTATGTAATGTACAGTATATACTATTATACAGAGTGGAGCAAAAGTAGGTTTACAGTTGTGAGTACATGGAACAGTTTATTTTTTATTATTTATTAACTGTATTATTTTCCATATGAACAACTTTAAACCTACTTTTGCCCCACCGTGTATTAACTTTTATTCTACTATTTAGTAAAAGGAAACTTGATATTGCAACTCTATATGGAAAACCAGATTCACTTGCCATAAATGGAAGGTAACTATAAAAACAAATATGACAAAAAGATAGTTTTAAATTCTAGCTAGATTTTCCTCCCGGCTGAAGGCTTCGAACCTTTGTTGAAAAGAGAGCAATCAGCAAATGTTAGTGAGGTGTCCTATTACTGGTGCTTCAGAGATGATTAGAACCAAACAAGGATCAAACAGGAATAACCTGTCACTGTTCACTGTTATTTCATGAGTCAACACTCCTTTCTGACGTGTCACAGAATGGATCCAGGGTGTGGTTTTAGGACAGTGAATAATTCCATTAAGACGTGGTCCTCACCCTTGGGCCGTGGTTCTCAATGTGTGTGCCCTAGAAGATTTCCAGGTGCACCCTACGGTATTCCAGAGAAATATGTGCCTGTTGGGGACCAAAAAACCAACAAGGTTTTTGGAGTTTAGATTTTGGGGGGACAGGTGGGGGAATTGGCTGTAAGCTGACAGTCCACCCAACCCCCCACCTCATTTGCCTGATTAGGTTGCAAAAGGCTGTTAAACTGTGGTGCTGGATTATTTACACTACCCTCCATGTTCCCTGGAAAGACTTTGTTTAATGTCAAGTTAAGATGATATGTATGGTGGGGTTTTCTGCACTCAACACAATTAAGAGTAAAAAAAGAGGAATTCTTCAATGTATTGACGAGGAAATGAGAGTTTACCTTTCAAGTATATGCCCAAACATTGAAGAAATTGCTAGGATATATCAGGCTCATGTTTCTCATAAACACAAGAATGAAAAAACTTAACACAATTGCGCCGGGACCTGATGAATTTACTAAATCTTACTAAGAGTGTATCTGTATATATAAAATGATAACTTTTTTTAAACTGCTCTTTTTTATGAATTCTAGAAAGCATAACTCAGAAAATGTAGCATAAAAATGTTTTTTAATGTCAAAAATTAATTTTGTCGTATTTATTTTGTTTAATGACATAAAAGCACTCTTGGACTTCTTTTTTTTTTCCTTGATATTTGACTTAATTGCCTGACCAGGCAGTGGCACAGTGGATAGAGCATCGGACTGGGATGCGGAGGACCCAGGTTCGAGACTCCGGGGTTGCCAGCTTGAGCACGGGCTCATCTGGCTTGAACAGAAAGCTCACCAGCTTAGACCCAAGGTCGCTGGTTCCAGCAAGGGGTTGCTCGGTCTGCTGAAGGCCCACGGTCAAGGCACATGTGAGAAAGCAATCAATGAACAACTAAGGTGTCACAACGAAAAACTGATGATTGATGCTTCTCACCTCTCTCCGTTCCTGTCTGTCCCTATCCATCCCACTCTCTGACTCTCTCTCTCTCTCTGCCCCTGTAAAAAAAAAAAAAAAAAGGCTTAATTATTATAATAAATTTCTCAGAAATTTGTATATAGTGTGCCTACAATTATTTGTAGGATTTTAAATGCGCCCAACTTCAAAAAGTTTGAGAACCACTGCCCTAGGGGGACGCTTGAGAACAAACTAAATGGAAATGGATGGACTGTGACCATGTGCAAACCCTGGAGTGCGGTGACACTTTGGAGCGGGCAAAATAGCACCAGGGGCAGAGCCGCACGGCGCAGGGGACACGGGCTTCGCAGGAGAGCTTTCTGTGGGCAGGTGGAACCTCTGAGTCACTCCTCTCCACAAAGCCCTGGCAGGAAAGCTCTTATTTTTACTAGCTGACTAATCACTTAATTTTCTGTACACTCACTTGTAAAATTAAGTTAAAGAATCTGGATACCCCCCGAGGGTACAGTAAGGACAGAATCAAAAAGTGAGGGAAAACGCACTGTGGGACGTGATTTTCACAAGTAATAACACTGAGCACCAATTAGGTAAGTGAGCCAGTGGGCTTTAAGGATAGAGCACTGGGTGTGCCGAGTTCTGAGGGGCCAGGGGGCCCCTTCTTCCACCCTTATAATGGGGAGTCAGGCTGGTTTGGTGGCAGCAGAGTCCAAGTTGTAGCCCGGCACCTAAATAAGTGTCACTCTTCCTTTTATGGGTCCGACTTTTACAGGAAAAGCTGCCGCCTCTGCCACAGCCAAGCCTCAGGGAGGCGGAAAAAGGAGGAGGCGGGGGTTCGAGATGGCTTTACCAGTGTCCCTCATTCCTTTCAGGTACCAGGATCATCTATGACCGGAAGTTCCTGATGGAGTGTCGGAATTCACCTGTGACCAAAACACCCCCCCAGGACCTGCCCACCATTCCGGGGGTCACTAGCCCTGTAAGCGATGAGCCCCCCACTGAAGCCAGCCAGAATCACCTGCAAAACCGCCCTGAAGACAAGCCCACAGGCAGTGAGTGGCCGAGCTTAGCCAGGCTCTTCCTTGGGACATGCATGTTTTTCCCACTGTGGAGCAGCACAGAGTTCAGAGGGTGGGGGTAAGGGTTGGGGGAATAGTGGGAGAACTTTCATCAGCACTGGCTTTCCCCATGAAAGGGGCCTAAGAGCCCCAGGAAAGATGATTTGGCCTCACTAGGTAATCTTAAACAGTGGGGCTTGCGTGAAATGGGAAGGGCTCCACATAGCAATTTTCTTAAGTGCCACCCTTTATATAATTGTCCCTAAAGCAGTACCTTGTATCTGCAACACTTGAAACACACTCACAGTGTTCATTTGTAGGAAATGATTTTTCCAAGACATGGTGTACTTATCCTCTAGAAAATTACATGTCTATAGGCTCAGGAAGGTATCCAGGGTGCCTTCTGTCAGGCCCACTAATGGATTCTTGATGAAAATGGGTAGAAACAATGCATGCAACCAGGTGTTTCTGCAGGCAAAGGGTGTCTAAATCCTTCTGGTCCCCCCATTCCCTCAAGTAATCAGGGAGCCCCCCTGGCAGAGGTGTGTGTGAATGTAGTCTTTGTGGCACCGTGACGGGCTTGTCAGAGTGTCTCAGTTCTCCCACTGCAGGAGGACGCAGTGTAAGCACTTGCAGACAAACTGAGTCGGCCTGGAACCCACCGCCCTTCTCCCGGAAGGCAGTCCACCAGGCCAGACAGGAAGCAGCTGGACTTCGGGCTGGGCTGGCTCTGCTGACAGCAGCAGAATCCATTTGCTCAGGGCCTGCAAGGATAGGATTCATAATTACCTTGGGAAGCCCACAGACCAGGACAGGAGACAGTTGCCTTGCCTTTCAGACCTGGAGAGCAGTGGGAGGGAGGAAAATGACACAGAGCAGTAAGGACGGCACCAGGCAGCGGGGTGCCCTGCCGTGCGTGCGTAAACAGACAGACGGAGAGAAGCACGGACAGATACCTGTGGTTGGTGGCACAGTGCCTCCCGCCCCCACTTTGAGCTTAAAATCAAAGGCTGGAAGTTGAGGACAGAGCTGCAGTTCCTGAAATTGTTTAGCCGCCACTACCTGAAGCGGCCCCTCGCCCCACTTGCATAACCTCTTCCCTCCCAGCTTCTAGCTGCTCTGTCCCACAGCGACTGCAGAGTTCAGCCAGTGGGAGCCTTACCCACGATTGGGACACGTGGTCAGAAAAGCTTTACGTTTAAGGGGTATTTTTCTATGAAATTGTGTTTATGTGAATTAACATGTAACCATGTATTCTTATTAAAAATAAAAAAGTTGCCTGACCAGGCGGTGGCACAGTGGATAGAGCGTCAGACTGGGATGCGGAAGACCCGGGTTTGAGACCCTGAGGTCGCCCACTTGAGCGCGGGCCCATCTGGCTTGAGCAAAACCTCGTTAGCTTGGACCCAAGGTCGCTGGCTCCAGCAAGGGGTTGCTGAAGGCCCACGGTCAAGGCACATGTGAGAAAGCAATCAATGGTGTCGCAACGGCAATGAAAAACTAATGATTGATGCTTCTCACCTCTCTGTTCCTGTCTGTCTGTCCCTATCTATCCCTGTCTCTGACTCTCTCTCTCTGTCCCTGTAAAAATAAATAAATAAATAAATAAATAAGTTATACAAAATTCAGTACTGTCACGTCTCCTGTGGGAGACCTGGTCTCCGCTCTTTCTGTCTTATGGGAGAAGAGAGCACACCCTGACTGGGCACCTTCAGCCTCTGTTTCTGGGAATACTTAGTGTGGTCCTGCCCTCCCTCCATTGTCCTTGGCAACATAAATCTGGCCTCTGCTCTTCTTGCAGAAACATCAGAATGAAAAGATAACACTGCTCCCTTACTCTAAAATGTTAGTCCTACCAATTGCCCATTGCTCACCTGGCCCTCTGTCCTTTCTCTCCCCAGGTGAAGAATCACAGTTTGAGATGGACATTTAAAGGACCAGCCATCGGATCGGGCAGTGCCTCTGGGCCCCTCTGGCCCTTCTCTGGAGAAGAGTCACACCAGCCAGTTATCACCTTGGGGAGGCATTGGGTGTGAGGTTGACTACCCCAGTCCTCTGCTCCCTCAGTCAGGGCTCCTGCTCCCCCTTCCTCTTGGTGAACACCAGCAGATACCTCTATGTGCCTCCATTCCTGCAGGAGCTGGTACCCCAAGTGGAGTGACTCTTAAGAGCACACACCCTGCAGCCTGGGGCCAGGAAATGGACATGGAGGAGCCCTTCTGAATGATCCTCCGGCTCTTCCTCTGAGGGCACACCCACCGCTTCCTTAGGTTGGTGTGCGTGGGAAAGTTCCCCTCTCCTCCTTCCCCAAGAGAGGAAATAAAAACCACCTTCACCCTAGGGCCAACGTTGGCCCCTGTCTGAGCTCTTTCCAACTCCATATGGATAACTAACAGCAACTACTGTCTGCACAGTGCATGTCAAGCACTTTCCAATACATTATCTCATTCAATTCTCCTGCTGATCCTGTGGCCTAAGTATGGCAAGTGTTATCCTCATTTACAGTTCAACTGTCCAGTTGGCTCAGAGGTAGAGCATCGGCCTAGCATGTGGATGGCCTGGGTTCAATTCCCGGTCTGGGCACACAAGAGAAGCAACCATCTGTTTCTCCACCCCTCCACCTCTTCCTCTCTTTCTCTCCCTCTCTCTTTCTCTCCCCTGCTGCAGTAATGGCCTTGATTTGTTTGCAAGAGTTGGCCTCGGGTTCTGAGGATGGCTCTGTGGCCTCCATCTCAGGCGCTAAAATAATGGCTCCATTGCAGAGCATTGGAGCAACGGCCCCAGATGGGCAGAGCATTGCCCCCTAGTGGGCTTGCCGGGCTGATCCCAGTGGAGGGTACATGCGGTGGTCTGTCTCTCTGCCTCTCCTTCTCTCACTAAAAATAAAATAAATAAATAACAGTTCAGGAGACCAGCTGAGAAGTTAAGTGAGAGATACAAACAGGAGACAAGCTCTCTCCTTTGACCATTTCATTGAAACATACAATTTACCCATAAGAAAAGTTGCACAGACCCTGGCTGGCTAGTTCAGCGGTAAAGCGTCGACCCAGCGTGTGGAAGTCCTGGATTAGATTCCCGGCCAAGACACACAGGAGAAGCACGCATTTGCTTCTCTACCCTTCCCCTTCTACTTTCTCTCTGTCTCTTTCCCTCCCACAGCCAGGGCTCCACTGGAGCAAAGCTGGCTCGGGCGCTGAGGATGGCTCCCTGGCCTCCGGTGCTAGAATGGCTCTGGTTGCAGTGGAGCATGCCCCAGATGAGCAGAGCATTGCCGCCTGGTGGGCATGCCGGGTGGATCCCTGTTGGGTGCATGTGGGAGGCCAACTCTCTGCCTCCCCACTTCTCATTTCAGAAAAGTACAAAACAATTTTTAAAGGGGGGGGCACAAAAGAGATTATATAGGACTGGTTACCAACAAGTAGTCCGTACAGAGATGGAGGTGACACTACAGTTGGGTTCTGAAAATGAGTAGGCTGGTGGGGGAGGCAGAGACCCAGTATTGCTGGGATCAGATGGTCTTGTGAAATCAGCATGTACAAGGACAGAACTTCAAGTTGCCTGCTTTGGCCAGAGCAGGCAATTTATGTGGTTGGAGATGGCTTTTATTAATGGCCAAAAACAAAGCCCTGGCAAATAGTTCTGTTAGAGTGTCATCCCAATGTGCAGTTTGTTTTGGTTTGATCAGGGCACATACAGAAACATCAATGTTTCTCCCTAAAATCAATCAGTAATAAGTGACCCAAAAAGGCCAGATCTCTAAGGACCTCGGATGCCAAGCACGCATGGAAGACCCCTTCTGAATCCTGTTATCTAAGGAAGCAAGTGCTATCCTCATAGCTCAGAGTTAAAACTGCACACTAATAAATGAGAGATGGCACTGGGATCGAACTGGGCTTTGGCTGAGAAGTCCTCTGTCATCACAGGATATCGTGGAGGGTAGATGGCCTTTGACCAAGAGGCAGTGACTGATGTGAAGTTACAAGCTCTGGGCTCATCTTCACTCTGCTGTTTGGGGAGCAGCAGGCCTTGGTGGCCAACTCCCTGGTCTGGTCTGGTCTGGTCTGGCCTGGTCTTTTCTGTAGCTGATCTAGAGCCTGCCCTCCCCCCCACCCCCTTGAAGGCACCTGGGAGTCATGTGCCTGATGATATGTAGAAGGACCCGGCCAGAGTGCCATGTTGATCTCAGACACAGTAGACTTTTTTTTTTTAAGGCCAGGAGAGAGAGAGAGACGGGAACAACATCAAGCTGTTTCTGTATGTGCCCAGACTGAGGAATTGAACTGGCAACCTCCGTGCTCTGGGATGGCGCTCCAGAACTATCTGGCCAGGGCTTAACCTTTATTGATCCTTCAGAGAGAGGGAGGGGAGGGGGAAGGGAAGGGAAGCATTTGTTGTTCCACTCAGTCATGCATTGTTTTGGTTGCTTCCTGTGTGGGTCCTGGCCAGGATTCAAACCCGCAACCTTGTTTCAGGACGACATTCTCAACCTACTGAGCTAACCAGCCAGGGCCACAGCATACTGTTTTTGTATAAAACAAAAGTGAGACACTGGAGGGACCACCACCAGAGCAAAGACAATAGCTAGGATCAAACTAGAGATCAGATCAACCTTCTCAAACCCTCGGCTTTCCATTGAAAGCGTCTTACTCTCTCCCTCCCTGACATCCAAACAGAGGTCGTGCTCACAAGTCTACATGATCAGATCCATTCCTCTTCTAGGTTCTATATTTCAGGGTCCAAGAGACAGGGTAAAATACCAGCTTCTCTGATGATAAGAAAGTTGTTCACAAGTTGTGCACCTTTCCCACTGAACAAAAGTGTCCTCCTGGAAGTCCAGGTATTGAACATCATTCTGGCCAGATGCTGTGGAAAAGCAGAGATCTATGACAGTCCTTGTTCTGAGGAAGTTAAATCAGCTAAGTCTCCCGTGGTCCAATGTAACACCTCAGTGTGGGGCATCTTTAGGCTTTTGCAGAGATGCTCTGGGAAACCGTCACAGTTTGGCCTGCTCACTGAAAGCGCTGTTTTTGCAGTTGGGAAACCCAGTGACAACTGCGACGGAGCCATGTGCTATGAACCAGGAAGTACAAAGACATGTTTTAAGCTATGATGTGTGTCCCCAAGGCGGAGACAACCTGACCTGGAGATGAGAGCTTCTATGAATAATAAAAGGGCAACCAGAAAAGTCATATAAGACAATATGCGATTGTCCAATGCGTGGAGGCTGCCTTGCTGCCACAGTTAAGGGAATCAGAACCCTTCACAGAGGAAGAGGGACTTGATAGGATGAGCAGGATTTTAATTTGGGGAGTGCCTTCCTGGTTATGAATGGCCTGACATACAGGGGTCGGGAGAGCAGTTATAGCTGGAGGAATGTCAAAACTCGGGTTTTCCATGCGGGTATGAAGAGGCTGAACCAAGTCCATGGAAATGGGAGAAGGCTACATTGGGAGAGAAGGCTGGACAGCACTTGGTGAGGGGGAAGGAGAACTGTGGAGATTTCTGGTCCGGGTGACTCAAGAGAGGTCAGAAAGAAATGCCTGTTTAGGAGCTGCAAAAAGCGAGAAGGCCAAAAACAAACCGGAACATTCCCAGTTAGCACGAGTGGCATACAGGGACCTGAATTTCCAGTGATTTTCCATCTCCGTGCTGCTGTTGGCTCAGCTGTGGGCATCCCTCCAACTCCCAGGTAGCCAGGTGAGCTATGGCTGGAGGCCATCTTTTTACTGGCACCTTTTAGTATGACATTCATCGTTGTTGAAACAACTCAAAGAAAGTCCAAGGATGCATGGCCAACCAGGAAATCCCAAGGTCTGAAAACAGTACTTCAGGAAGAGCTAGTTTCATTTATAGACACAGCCAGTGGTCTTTTCCAGCTACATCCAACCTCATTCTGATTACACAAGGCTTTGCCAAGCCTCTTATCCACGCCCAACATGATGCTAGATCTTAAGGCAATATAGAGAATTTCAAGAGAAACACGTAAGAAAAAATAATCCCAGGAGGCATGATTAAGTGCGAATAAAAAAAGCGAGGGTATGACAGGTCAGCAACAGGAGCAGTTGAAGAGTGAAAGGGTACGGAGGCTACAGGAGAAATTGAGCAAAGGCATGGTGTCTGGAACAGATACAGATTGTGTAAGGCAGAGGTCCCCAAACTACGGCCCCACCGCACTTCCGGAAGGGGCACCTCTTTCATTGGTGGTCAGTGTATGGAGTACTGTATGTGGTGGCCCTCCAACGGTCTGAGGGACAGTGAACTGGCGCCCGTGTAAAAAGTTTGGGGACCCCTGGTGTAGGAATATATGACGCTGAAGTGGGTTGGTGGGTAGCACAGGGTAAATTTAGATAGCATAGGATTAGATTATTGAAACAAAACAAACAAAATATTAATTGAGTGAATGCCTTCTGTATTCCGGAGCTTTATTATAATCTTATTTATGGGCCCCATCACTTAAAAGTACTGTGTTTTTCCATTTTATACAAGTCCATGGCTAGTACATGTTAAAATTAGAATTTCAGCTTCTATCCAGCACCAAAGCCCATTCTCTATACATTGTATTGGTTGAAACTGAGGTCTGGACCAATTTTTTTAAATTTAATTTATTGGGGTGACACTGGTTAATGGGCCGTTTGGATTCTGAGTTGTAGGCAACTAGAATGTTGGTTGGATGTATGTATTAGAACAAGGCAGTAACAGATTGGGGTTATACTAAATTAGGAGGAAAGAACTAGATGTCATTCAGATGTTCAGTAGGTTGCTTAGACTTAGTGGGGGCGGGTGGGGGGGGATAAAGTAGTGAAAGAAGATTGATAGCATTTTCTCATTTATGGAAGGACTATTTAATGAGTGCCTACTATGTGCAGGCAGTGTTTTAAGCACTAGGGAGAGCAGCGGGCAACACCAAGCCTTCCAGAAGCTGATGTAACATACCTTTAGGAACTGAAGCCATGTATGATTCTTCTTTTGTGCATTCAGCTTTCATTGCTGAAATCAGAAACCTGACCTCCTCAAAATAAGGTTCAGAATTTAGCATAGCTAACCCTGCCTGTCTCCTCTGAGCCGAGGACATTTTCTCCTTGTTGTGGGTGGGGACAATTAATCCTGCGTGGAAGAGCCAACACACCAGTGACAGGCAGCAGACAGCCCAGGTTCTGGAAATAATGAACAAACCACCTCAAATGCAGCAGATTAAATGATCAAGAGAAGATTTAAAAAATGCTGGTTAATCGGGGAAAAGTATGACCCTTAAAGATCAGGATTTTTTTAACGTGACTTGAATGTATCCTGCTGAGGTGGGGGTTGGGGAGGCCACATTGCCAAAGTGGAGGGGAATCTCTCCTTCCCCAACTGTTTAGAGGCTATAGGACAGGGAAGTTGGTTTTAAAGAAAGCCCCTTGAGCCCTCCTTTGTTCCTTATTCTTGAATTCTCAAGAGGAATTTTATTTCGTTTTCTGTTACAATACTCAACATAGTGCTGCCCCCTGCTGGAAGTGTTCATTAAAATAAGGAAAGAAGCTTACATCTCAGAAAGTTATTCCATTCCATTTGTGTAGGTGAAGGAGAGTGAAGGGTGCCACATGCATTCTAGACCTGAGTGCACTTCTCCACATTAGCTTAAGATTATGAAACTGGACTCTCATCCTCTGAGAAGAATACTGAGAAAGTTTTCCAGATGAGGTGACCAGAGATGTATTGCAGGCAGAACCAGGGTAGAGAACACTTCTGTGCTGCTCCCTCATTTGGGACAAGCAAGTTAGAACCCTGCCTCCTCCCTCCAGCCAAAGAGCGATGCATATAGCCATACTGCCCTCTGACCCTCAACTCTCCACTCGCCAGCAGTAACCAGGTGGTTATAACCCACTAGGCACTCCACCTAGCATCAAAGTTTACCCTTTTAGAGCTCTATTCAACTCAAGTTTCCATCATCAGGTTACATATAAACCTTTTGCTAGTCACTCCACCCTGTCATGGGAGAAGCAAGATTGCCTTCTGAAAGCACAGTGAGGACTCAATTGTTAAGAACTCCTCCCTTAGCCTCTATAGGATAAGTTCAGATTTACATCATTATTATGGCTATAAGTGCAGTCACTCAGGTAATCCCCAGTTCCTGGATAGTTTCAGCGTCAGAACCCTTCAGGGACCACCGAGAAGACCATCCACAGCTGTACTTCCTAGCTCCTGAGCTGAGCCTCTTCACTGAGACAAGGGACATTTACAGTACACTGAAAAGCTCTGAGGTCCTAGACGGTAGCACTGACACCCAAATACTCTGTGAGCCTGATGGACTTTGCCACATTCTCTCTTACTCAACTCACTGACCAGTTATGCTAGTGCCGCTGGTCTGATCTGGGGAAAGAATAGCAAGACTTTAGCTGTCCTTTCCTCTGTAGATGGTTTCTAAACCAGATCAGCTCTTTTGCACTGCCCAGAGGCAAAAGAGACGTTTTTCTGTTGGCATTTTGTAATGTGTGTGCCCATTGGTCCACCACCTCCACCTATTTAACCCTAGTTTTGGGAGATCTCAAACTACAAAGGAGTAAGTTAGTGTAAAGCCAGTAGCCACGGCCATCATCACAGCTGCCTGGCTCATGCAGGTTCGCATTTGATTTGGACAGACGGTAATGAAACAACGGAGCCAAGAACTGGTGGGCCATTAGCTTTAATCCGAGCTTGCACCCGGTGGGTAAGAAATACACACACTGGGAAAACACTTCCCTTTCCATTCAGGGCTCCCAAAGCCACTGACTTATCCAAGTTTTCCTAAGATCAAAGGTTTGTACCTCACCCGCCTTATTCACCTCTTTTCCCCATCTCCTTCTCTCTGAACAAAGTCTGCACAAACTGGCTTTTCCTTCAGCGTTCCACCATCTCGGCCTGTCCTTTTCCTCCACGTGGTTTTTTTTTGCTCTCCTCCAGCATGAGCTTCTCTGCCCCATTTTATAGTGTAGAAATCAAAACCTTTAATCCAATATACAAACAAGGAAGTCTCTGATACAAAGTCACTTATCTGAGGCATAAATGGGATTCCTCATAAGAGTGCACCACCCCCTATCATGCAACAGTCAAGGGTGTGGGGAAAAGCTTAGGCTTAAAACTAAGCCTTAGGCTATAACAACCCTGCCTACCCACAGCCTTTCCCCCACAGCCAATGCAAACTGTAAGCGAGCAAACATATACATCATATTTATAAACTCATTTGACCAACAGTTAGCACTAGTATTCTTGGCAGTAGTCAGGATACAATTGGAAATGCCACTCGACCTTGAGTCCCTCTGCTGACAGGATGTTCTATTTAGAACCACCAGCCACTGCCTCCTCTCTTTCTCCTGGAGACTCCAGTTCTTTCTTTCTTATGGTAGATGTGACAGCTTCCTTCAATGTTCCTGCAGGGTTGAGAATGGGCCATCACAAACAGGACATTATAAGCCCAAAGGAGATCCTGACCTGTCAGACAGCTGGCCTGCCATGTGTAGCACTCACACAGGTGCTACATTGAGTGTATGTGACCAGATGGGTATTTGGACCCAGTGTAGCATGAGTAGCAAAGGGCCCTGGCTTTGGACCTACATTATGAAAATGTAAACATTTGAATGAGTAACTATATTAAAGTTTGTGTTTCAGTCAGAACCTTCTTTTTGTCAGTAAGTGGCTTCCTAAGGACAGGTGAGGTGAGGTGGAGGCGTCAGAGGATCAGCCAGGGTGGACTGGAGTGGGAAATCCTGAAACACGAAGATTCAGGTCTGGTAATCCTCACGAGGAGATAACACTACACAAGCAGGGCTGAAGACACAGTAGAACTGAGAAGATTGGTGGAGCATTTGAGATCTTGCATTCTAACATATGTCATCAGTTTGGCTCAAATAAACCCTTATAAACATTCAAAAAAAGAAAGAAAGAAAGAAGAACTCCAAAGGGACAAAAGTGAGTCATGGTGCAGAAAACTGAGGACAAAGAACACTTTGTAAAGCCTTTATTCTGGTTTGAGCAACATGTGCACTGTTGAACATTTGGAAACCAGAGAGAGAAGAATGAGAAGCTGTCTTTATAAACCCAGCACTCAAGAATGACAACTGTGAGCATCTGAATACTGTATTTGAGAGTGAGAGGAGAATGGGCTCTGTATTTTCACCAGCTTCCAGCTCCTCCCCCTTTCTCTCTTTCTCTCTTTCTCTCTCTCTCTCTCACTCTCTGTCTCCTCTCTAAAATGAATAAAATTAAATTTAAATAAATAAATAAATAAATAAATAAAAATTTTATTGGAGATGTAACTCTAATGAGACTGAGAATTTACTTATTTTTTTAAAATTTATTTACTGAGCCTGACCAGGCGGTGGCGCAATGGATATAGAACGTTGGACTGGGATGCAAAAGACCCAGGTTCGAGACCCCAAGCTCGCCAGCTTGAGCATGGACCCATCTGGCTTGAGCAAAAGCTCGTCAGCTTGGACCCAAGGTCGCTGGCTCCAGCAAGGGGTTGCTCAGTCTGCTGAAGGCCTGTGGTCAAGGCACGTGTGAGAAAGCAATCAATGAACAACTATGGTGTCGCAACGGCAACGAAAAACTAATGATTGATGCTTCTCACCTCTCTCTGTTCCTGTCTGTCTGTCCCTATCTATCCCTCTCTCTGACTCTCTCTCTGTCCCTGTAAAAATATATATATATATATATATATATATATATATATATATATATATATTTACTGATTTTTTGTGCTCGCTTCGGCAGCATATATACTAAAATTTATTTACTGATTTTAGAGTGAAAGGAAGAGGGATAGTGGGCGAGGAAGACAGAAATATCTATCTGTTCCTGTATGTGCAGTGACCAGGGATCAAACCCGCAACCTTTGCATTTGAGGACAACACTAACCAACCGAGCTGTCCAGCCAGGGCACCAACAGTTCTTTAACAATCTAGCAGCTGGTAAATCAGTTAGGTCCTCCTTCAGTTTTGTTGAAAACAAACTGATTGAGAATCAATGGGAAATAAGAATATCTACATTTTCCCCATTGTTCTAGTGGATGGTGCCCCAGAAGTTTGTACACGCTGGGGTGATACATGATAGTTGATTAGATGCAGGATTAGAAAGGAGTAGCCCCCTCCCCCCAACAACACACTTTTTTTTTTTAAGTGGGACAGAGGCGCATCCTTGGCAACTTTTTCGGAATTAGGTGGTCAACACTGATTTCTTGGAAACTTTCCTGGCCGGGGTCGGGAACCTTTCTGGCTGAGAGAGCCATGACCGCCACATATTTTAAAATATGATTCTGTGAGAGCCATAAAATATGTTTAACACTAAATACAAGTAAATGTGGGCATTTTATGTAAGACCAACACTTTTAAAGTACAATAAGTCTCTGAATTCTTTTTAATAACGTTGTTATGCTGTTGCTAACCAATGATGAATAAAGTACTTCTTACCATTAATGAGACTTCTGGTGCTGCATGGTTTTGCTGATGGCTTTGTAGTCTGGTTGATACGTGGTGAGGTTTCATGCAGGCGTTGAAACTTCCATCCCTTAAATGTGATCGTAGGTTGGTCTTAACGTTCTTTTGATGTGAGAAAGACTGCTCACATGCATACGTAGAGCCAAACATTGTCAGTACAGCAATACTCACATGCTTCAGTGTGTGGAATGTGACAGGAAGCACGTTCCAAGTTTTGACAATCAGCTGGTCCGCAGGTTGAAGTTTTTTCATTTCTCCCCACTTGTGTTTGCTCGCCAACTCTGCTTGCTGTCATGCAAGTCTTTCCAAATCTTCATTCAGTGACTTGAACTTATTCACCCACATGTCTGAGGCCTTCAAGTCAGCAGCTTGTAGCTCAAAATCTCTGACAGAGACACCAGGGATGTAACTCAGGTCGGCGCAGTGCACTGCACACTCGTGTGGATGAGTGATGAACTTAAAAAGACCAGTGCGCTCACGAAATTCTCCAAAGCGCGCTTTGAATGACTGCAGAAGATTAGATGTGAAGCCCGCTAGCTGCTGGAGATCAAGATGTTGAGCAGGGTCACTTGCTGTGCATGCATCTTTAAACTCTCCCAGTTTTTCAAAGAGTAGTAAACGACCTGTTTCAATGTCTGTGATGAAGAGTTCCAGCTTGTTTTCAAATGCAAACACTGCTTGTTGAAGGGATAAGATTGTATTTCCAATGCCTTGCATTTTCACATTGAGCTGGTTCAGATGTTCAGTCATGTCCATGAGATAGTAGAACTTCAGGAGCCACTCAGTGTTAGCTAACTCAGGATGCTCGACATGTTTCATTTCAAGAAAAGTCCAGATTTTGCTCAGACAGACCACGAAACGACTGAGCACCTTCCCTCTTAACAACCAACGCACACTGCTGTGCAGAAGCAGACCAGGATAATTATTCCCAACTTCATTCAGCAGTGTTTTAAACTGGCGATCATTTAAAGCCCGGGCAACAATAAAGTTGACCACCCGAATGACCGGCGACATCACCTCACCAAGCTGCTCGCCACACATCTGAACGCAAAGCGCCTCCTGAAGTAGGATGCAGTGAAAACTTAGGATGGGTCTCTTTTCATGTTCACGAAGAAGCACTATGAATCCTCTGCTTTTCCCCACCATGCACGGAGCACCGTCAGTACACACCAAAATAAGTTTATCCATCGGTAGATTTTTTTCTTTAGTGAACTCAGTGAAAGACTGGAATAAATCCTCTTGTTGTCTCTTTCATAGGCAAAACAGCAAGATTTTCCTCACATTGTGTGTCACCCACAGCATACCTTGCAATCACACTGAACTGGGATAAATGGCTTACATCTGTTGACTCATCCAAAGCGAGAGAAAGAATGGTGCTGCATTTATGTCCTTCGCTTGCGTTGCCTCAATTTGATTTGCCATCATGATGGTACGATCGTGAACAGTTCTTGCCGACAGAGGCATGTCTTTTATTCGTTTGATTATCTTGTCTTTATCCAAAAAGTCGTTAAAAAGGTCATTGTCAACATCAAGCATGAATGTTTTGGCATACTCCCCATCTGTGAATGGCTTTCCTTTTCTCACAATTGCTAAAGCACCAGCAAAGCTAGCCAAATTCCAGTTACCTTGTTGGGTCCAAAGGTGGAGTTGTTGCTGACTAGCTTACACTCTGCACAGTAGCTCTTGACATGCTTTCTTCCTGCTGTCCCCTGCTGGATATTTTGATGCAAATATAATATGGCGTGTGTAGAAGTGCCGCTTTATATTTGACCGTTTCATTAATGCAATTTTATCATTGCATATGAGACACACTGCAAAACCTGCTCTCTCCACAAAGGCGAATTCCTCTGTCCATTCCTGCTGAAAAGTACAATACGCCTCATCTTTTTTTCTTTTAGCCATCTTCTCCGTCAAAAGGGTTTCTGCAATTAGCTAGCTGACTACTTGATTAAAAGGAGGGAAGTTTACTTCCTGACCTCATAATGACCCGTGTACGTTATGCATTATCCAATAAAAATTTGGTGTTGTGCCTGACCAGGCAGTGGCGCGGTGGATAGAGCGTCGGACTGGGATGCGGAGAACCCAGGTTCGAGACCCCGAGGTCGCGGGCGTGAGCGCGGGCTCATCTGGTTTGGGCAAAGGCTCGCCGGCTTGGACCCAAGGTCGCTGGCTCCAGCGGGGGGTTGCTCGGTCTGCTGAAGGCCCACGGTCGTATGAGATAGCAATCAATGAACAACTAAGGTGTCACAACGGCAATGGGGGGCTGGTGATTGATGCTTCTTACCTCTCTCGTTCCTGTCTGTTCCTATCTATCCCTCTTTCTGACTCTCTCTCTCTCTCTCTCTCTGTCCCAGTAAAAAAAATAAATAAGTAAGAATTAAAAAAACATTTGGTGTTGTCCCGGAGGACAGCTGTGATTGGCTCCAGCAACCCACAACCATGAACATGAGTGGTAGAAATGGATTGTAATACATGAGAATGCTTTATACTTTTAATGTTATTATTTTTTTATTAAAGATTTGTCTGCGAGCCAGATGCAGCCATCAAGAGTCACATCTGGCTCGCGAGCCATAGGTCCCGGACCCCTGTTATAGGGGGTTGTATTCTCCAGTTTGAAGACGATGGCTCTGCAGGACTCCACTCCAATGATCTCACCTACCAACTTTGTCTCTGATTCCTAAAGTTCTTACCTTTAGTCTACACCTGTTCCATCCTCTAGGGACCAAGCTCCTCTCAACTCCTAAGACCCCTGCACCTGACTCCCTAACTTTCCGGCTTCATTTCCCCCTCTTACAGTATTAAGCGACTTGCAGCTTCTAGAATACAATGCTTCTTGCCCCCCACCTCGCGATAAGCCATCCACATCCCCTCCTCTGCCCAGGCCTCCTAGCTGAGGCTCTGGATTCCGACTTTCTAGGCTCCCACCCAGAGTAGCCACTTGGAAACGTGCGCAAAGTGGCAGATCACTAGCGCAGTACAATTAAACTACTTCTGGGGCGGGGCGGGCAGTGCTCGTCTTTCTGGAAGACACTTCCCACATTTAAAGGTGAGGAAAGTTTGCAAGACACACCACAGCGTTCAAATACGCAGCCAGCGCTCTCTGAGCACCTCATCGGCGCGGTGACTTGCAGAGTAGGCCACGAAAATGCGCACCGTCCTCCGCTCGAATGAAGTTAGCGATAGAGGAAATCCCACTATCTTAAGAGGGGTTTTGCTTAGCCAGTGCCCGACGCCCCGCCTACTTCTGCCTGCTCCCGGGACCTAAAAGTGGGCCGGGAGCACGCCCCAGTCAGGCAGGCAGTGGGCCCACCAAGGGCCTTTACTATTTGAAGGCTACAGAGCCAATCAGCAACTCGCACGAGACGGATAGAGTAGTCTCGCGAGAAGTGTAGGAGGCGGCAGTGATGGCGGCGGCGGGAACTGGACCCGGACCCGGAGTAGGTGCAGCACCTGGCCCAGCGGCGGCCGCAAATGCAACATCAACGGAGGAAGGGGAGACGAAGCCGGTGGTAGCGGCAGCAGCCGCTCCAGCCGGAGAAGGGACATCTGCTGCTCCAGCAGCGGAGCCCGGTTCCGGAGAGGCCGAAAGCGGGTAAAACGTCCTGCAACCACAGGAGGACACGGGAAGGGAGGCCCGCCCCTCTTGGAATCCCGCGGCTCCCGGGAGCCCTGCTGCCCGCCCCTTCCGAACTTAGGTCCTGCGCCAACGGCTCGCCCTGCCCCCTCCTGGACCGTAGTCCCTCCCGCCGCTTGGCCCGTCCCCTCTGAACTGTAACCTAGGCTACGCCCCTTCTGCACCTTTTAAGGTCTGTAAGAGCCAAGTTTCTTGTCCTGTCTCCGGTCCCTGCACCCCGGCTGGGGGGCTGAAAGCGCAGTCTTCTAGCAGAACCCTTCAAATGCTCCAGAGAAGAAACCACTTTGCATTGCCAGGCTGAAAGAAGTGGCACACCCTCTGCAACAGTGTGAGAGCTGCACGCCTGCGAGCCTCTCCCAGAAAATCAATTCCATCCCGTGCAGATTTGTCTGTAAGGGCCGAATAGGCTTCCCTATGCCCCATGGGCCCGCGTCTGCCCGAACCACATTCTTCCTAACCCTGGGCATCGAGCCTGAGAACGGGTTTAGCAGAAAAAGCTGAGTGTGAAGTTGAGCAATACTTGGATCATCATCTTTGGGAATAGTGTTCTGAGATTTATTTCTCTTGAAAATTTTTACTTGAGTGCTTTTATTATCTTATAGGGATGCAAACTCTGTTGATGTAAGTGGTGGTTTGGAGACAGAGTCCTCTAATGGAAAAGATACACTAGTAAGTATTTCTATTTGGATGTTTGCAAGGCAAAATAGAGTTTGGTTTTTTAAGTTTTTAAGCGAGTCAGAAATACAATCAGTTTAACTAACTTGATTTTCTGATTGCTTTCTGGACACAGGAAGGTGCTGGGGACACTTCCGAGGTGATGGATACTCAAGCGGGCTCTGTGGATGAAGAGAATGGCCGACAGCTGGGAGAAGTTGAGCTGCAGTGTGGGATATGTACAAAATGGTTCACAGCGGACACCTTTGGCATAGATACCTCGTGAGTATATTTTGTAAGAATCACTCTGTAAAAATAGATGTCAGCATGTTCAAGTTGAATAGTTTGTAGACAAATATGTAGTTCTTCCTGTGTCTCTAGTAGTGGGATTTGAATCAGGAGTTGTTTTAATATCCTGAGCATGTTTTCTGCCTCCTGAGAGTACAGCCCTAATAGGTACGATGATAAATATCCCTGCTTTTGAGCTTACAACCCTTTTGAGACAAAAACTGTGCATTTACAAAGTATTCTATAAACAGATTTGACACAGTGTCTTTAAACTTTGGATTGTGTGGTGGGTTTTGGGGAAAGGGTTGGTGTATGTGGTGTACAAAGCCTGATGTCAGAAATTGGAGATGACTCCCCATGCTTTGCTTTTAACTCATTCCCTTTAGGTGTCATGAGTTCTTTCCTCAGCAAAACCTATTTCTAATTTTTTACCTCTTATAGTGAATTAAAATCATTTTATGATTGGTTAAGAATGAGAGGCTTTTTTTCTATCAACAGCTAGCCAATGACAATTACTAACTCATTGCCTATGATAGTAATTGCACTGTTGGCTCTCTATGTTGTTGCTTATGGTCCATATTATACAAGTAAATTTAGATAAGACTTTATCAAAATAAGGTTTCATTGGCCCTGGCCAGGTAGCCCAATTGTTTACAGTGTCATCCAGAAATACCAAGGTTGCTGGTACAATTCTCAGTCAGGACATGTGCAAGGATCAACCAATGAATGCATAAATAAGTGGGACAACAACTCATGTTTCCTCAAATGCTGTAGAGATGGTCACCTGACACTTCTGTACTCTTACTGATCATTGTCACCCCAGTTAAATTTAATTTCTTTTAAAAAATCAGTGTTTCTTTCTCACTCTGCCTTCCTCTCTCTTTAAAACTGGTTTTTAAAATTTTTATTTTATTTTTTATTTTTTTCAGAGACACAGAGTCAGAGAGAGGGATAGATAGGGACAGACAGACAGGAACGGAGAGAGGTGAAAAGCATCAGTCATTAGTTTTTCGTTGCCATTGCGACACATTAGTTGTTCATTGATTGCTTTCTCACGTGTGCCTTGACCGCGGGCCTTCAGCAGACCGAGCAACCCCTTGCTGGAGCCAGCGACCTTGGGTCCAAGCTGGCGAGGTTTTGCTCAAGCCAGATGGGCCCTCGCTCAAGCTGGCAACCT
This sequence comes from Rhynchonycteris naso, assembly GCA_037038555.1. Lineage (NCBI taxonomy): Eukaryota > Metazoa > Chordata > Mammalia > Chiroptera > Emballonuridae > Rhynchonycteris > Rhynchonycteris naso. The sequence continues at coordinate 27,300,302 of CM072998.1, forward strand.
CTGGGTCTTCTGCATCCCGGTCCGACGCTCTATCCACTGCGCCTCCGCCTGGTCAGGCTGTTTTAAAAATTTTTAAATGAGCCTAACCTGTGGTGGCGCAGTGGATAAGGTGTTGATCTGGAATGCTGAGGTCGCTAATTCAAAAACCCTGGGCTTGCCTGACCAAGATACATACGAAAAGCAACTACTACCAGTTGATGCTTCCCGCTCCTCCCCCACTTCTCTCTCTCTCTCTCTCTATCTATCTATTTATCTATCTCTATCTCTACCTCTATCTCTAAAAATAGTAATAAGGCTGCATTATTAAATGAGTTTCCTTGGGTGGTATTGTGAAGAATGCCCTCATTTGTAATTTGTAGAATGCTTACTAGTTAAAAAGTTAAAGTGGGTTTTAGAAATGCTGATATTCCAATTAACATCTGACTGGTGATTTAGGATAGAATGTTTACGAAAGAAAACATAACTGAAGGATTAGGAACAATTGATCTTGGTAGAAAGATCAATAGGGATAATAAACTAGCAAGCAAATGTCACTTAGAAAAGACCTAAAATCTGTCCATTTTGGCCAACGAAGATTGGTTTAGACAGACAGGACCTAGGAAAGGAAATTTACCAGGAGAGATAATTTGGAGCAATCCAGGTAAGAGTCAAACCACAGTTCAGAGTTTTGGCAGAGACCAGTTTGTACCTGAACTTGAAAGTTACACCTAAAACCCAACAAAATAGGACAGCTTATCTTGTACGCCTGAGCAGAGGAAGTGAACTAGCAGGATGTGAAAAAGGCTGTTGCCCTAAATATCTGATTGTGTTTGAATTAAATAACTATTATTTTTAAATTAAATAACGCTACCTACCTACCTCTGAAAAAGGCTTTGCCTTCTGTGAGTTTATCACAACAAGCTGTTTAACAGAAGGGATTCTAGAGAGAAGTAAATGTAAAGGGACACAATCTTCTTTTTATTTAATATTTTAATTTTTTAACTTGATTTTATATAGAGAGAGAGGTAAGGGAGAGAAAGAGGAACATTGTTTTGTTGTTCCATTTATGCATTCATTGGTTTGTGGATTTGGGGGGGGGGGTTAGAGGGAGAAAGATGAGGACCCTCAACTCGTAGTTGTACCACTTTGGTCGTTCATTGATTGCTTCTCATATGTTCCTTGATGACAGGGATGTGGTGTGGAGGGGTGCCTCTAGCCAAGCCAGTGACCATGGGATCATGTTGATGATCCTACACTCAAGCTGGGGACCCTGTGCTCAAGCTGGATGAGCCAGTGCTCAAGCCAGTGACCTCAGGGTTTCAAACCTGGACCTCAGCGTCCCAGGTCGATGCTCTGTCTGTCCACTGTGCCACCACCGGTCAGACAATTGGTTGATTCTTGTATGTGCCCTGACCAGGGATCCAACCAGTAAGCTTGGCGTATCTGGATGATACTTGAACCAACGGAGCTATTTAGCCAGGCAGGAGACTCAGTCTTAACTTTAATAAAAATGTTTCTTAATTCCTTGACTGGTAGCAATGGACACACACTTGGGAACCTTCTTTTTGAAGATGCCTTAAGCTAGTTTCAGCAGAGTCCAAGATAAACCAGTCTTTCATTTTTCTGTTACTTTCTTTGTTTCAAGACTGAATTCTCCCTCTCCTTTTCTAATCTTTCAGTACAATCACCACCATACTTTCCGTCTCTAATGCATCAGTTTCTCAGTCCCTGCCATATTCAGTCTCTCTCCTTCCACTGGCTTCTTCTTCCTTTGTCTTCAAACAGACAAGTTTTATCCTGCCCCTGAATTCCCCTCCCCCAGAGATCTTCTCTATGATACAAGCTGTCTTAAGTGGTGAGAACTCGTTTCACTTCCAGCGCGCCTCCCAATCCCCATTCAATCATTTTACCAGCCCCCAAGCGTTACCAGTGTTTTCCTTTTCTACATTTGCTCGCCATTTTCATTTTTGTTCATATCGCTCTTGGTGAGACCTTTTTTACCTTCTGTTGGGACTGCTTTTAGATACAAAAGCTTTTAATATACATTTGGTTTTTCTAATCTGTTCTTCCCTTCAGACCCATGCTGGTAGTAAATTTATCATTTTAACCATGTCATTCCTCTTCAACAACTATTCATTACCCACAGAAAACATACAATTTCACCTGAAGGCCTCATACTTCCTACATTTTAAGCCTTATTTTTTTTACCAAATCCTCTCTCCTGGACAAACTTAATACCGGTGTGCCTCTCTGCCACTTAGCTTGTTACTTTCTCGTCTCTACACATTATTCACCTATAGAAAAGAAAAGTGACTCATCTTCCTAAATCTAGTTTATAATTTAAGTCTTGGAAAAAATTTTCTAAGTCTTAAATTTGAAGTTACTACTTGGGTCCTTTAAATTCTTATAGACTAATTACCATCGGTAGGATTCATTTGGTAATGGGGCAAGTAATGTTTTGTGATTTCTTTGTTGTCTTCTTGAATAATTATTTACATTTTTAAATAATGTTTTCATACATTCTCTACACTCTTTCCAACAATATTATATGGCACTATAAAGAGATATTTAAAGATACCTAAAATGACAAATATTTAAATATAAAGATATTTAAAGAGACTACTTTGTCTTCTTCCACAGCTCATCTGGCAAACTCTTTTTAGATACTCAAACTATACTGCTCAGAAAAATTAGGGGATATTTTATTGCTTCATATCCATTTTGAAATATCCCCTAATTTTTGTGAGCAGTATATAATGCTCTAGCTCAGAAAAGGTGCCAGTGGGAACGTTCCAAATGCTGAATTATCCACTATGCTAGATAATATCTTATTAAATATTTGTGACAAAAAAAAATTTGCTATTTGTAAAAACAAGAGCCATGTTTTGATTTTGGTGACCATTTTAAGTTTTAAAGTTATATTAATATATTAACATTACTGTATAACTTTCACTATTGTTTTACTTCTCGTAAAGAAGTGTGTGTTCAGAAGTTCACTAATTTTTGTACAATTTGGCTCTTCTATAGATCCTGTCTACCTTTCATGACCAACTACAGTTTTCACTGCAATGTGTGCCATCATAGTGGGAATACCTATTTCCTCCGGAAGCAAGCAAGTAAGACAAAAGTGCTCTAGTCTTTTTTTCTTTCTTTTTTTTTTTTTACTGCAAAAGAGTTGTCCTCTGGTTAGCTGGAAGGAAAAAGGATTTGGGCTAAGCAGAATTAGGGAACCCTTGCCTGGTAGCTGGTAAAAGATGCATTGGGGTTTAGCTCTGAATAATAGCTATTGTCCATTTCAGATCAAATGATTACTTTTGGTGCTATAATAGTTAATTTGTAGACCATATAGTTGAATATTTTTTTGGTAAGAAAATCTAGATAACTTTTTCTTTTGTTTCTGATAGACTTGAAGGAAATGTGCCTTAGTGCTTTGGCCAACCTAACGTGGCAGTCCCGAACACAAGATGAGCATCCTAAAACAATGTTCTCCAAAGATAAGGTAGAAATTGCAATTAACGTTATTACAGTTATACCAAAGAATCAGGTGGAACACCTACAAATACTCTTTAACAATAAGTACTTTCCCCCCAATTTTTATGAATATGTTACTAGATTCAGTGGTTACATTGTTCTTATTACATGCAATTTACTAACTTCCTAGTGTGTGTACAGTATGTCACTGAGCTTAGCTATTACTAGGATAAATCCTTAAAATTTTTGTTGGCTTTATAGAAGCAAATAACTAGCCGACAATTAATAATCAGAACTCGAGGTGAACCCTCTCAGCCTTGCTAAGCTGTTTTTTATAGATTCCATCATAGATTTTTGTCATGGGAAAAGGTAGTCAGTTTACACATGCCTCTTATTTAAAACAATGATTTTTTATTACTAAACTGGAAAAACATGATTGAAGTCAGAATTTTAAATTAGATGATAGTTCTATTGATGAGTCCTTCCTATGGTGATTCATGGTAAGAAGTATGAAAATTAAGTAAATTTTAAAATGATGAAGCTTACTTTGTGACCTAATACACATTCATACCGATGCACTTTCATTTAAAACAAACAAGTTTCATCTACTGAGGCTTACCCTCTGATCTTTTCCTTCTGTACTCTGACATTTTCTATTCTAGTCTATAGAATAGTTTTGACCTATAACCTACTAATAGTTTGCAGCCTACAGTTTGAAAGACACTGGTGTAGGATGTGTAGTGAGATCAACATAGTCAGGATCAGACTTAGGTCAAAGGCCTTTTCTACTGACAGAGAAACTAGGACTGAATCCTTTAAGATGCAGGAGTCAGCGGAGGGTCCCCTCCCCACCTACTTCTTATTTTCCTGCACTAGAAGTGGTTTAAATAGAGGTGTGCTATGTTAGATTTGTTTTTTTCTCTTAGTTTATTTTTTCCCAGATTATTATTTTGAAATTTTCAAGCATACAGAAAAATCCCAATTGTACAATGAACATCTGTTTTATTCATCACCTAGATTTGCCAATTAATATTTTGCTACATTTGCTTTATCTCCCCATATCTATACTTTCCCCTCTATGCTATATGAGACCAAATTACAGACATTATAATTTACCCAATATTGTCTCATAACCACAATATGGTAACCATGATTAAAAAATTTTGGGCCTTGGCCGGCTATCTCAGCGGTAGAGCATCAGCCCTGCGTGTGGAAGTCCCAGGTTCAGTTTCCAGCCAGGGCACACGAGAAATGCCCATCTGCTTCTCTACCCTTTCCCTCTCTTTTCTCTTATTCTCTCTTCCCCTCTCACTGCCAAGGCTCCATTGGAGCAAAGTTGGCCTGGGCTCTGAGGATGGCTCCATGGCCTCAGCCTCAGGTGCTAGAATGGCTCTGGTTGCAATGGAGCAACACCCCAGATGGGCAGAGCTTCGCCCCCTGCTGGGCTTGCCGGGTGGATTCCAGTCGGGTGCATGTGGGAGTCTGTCTCTCTGCCTCCCCACTTCTCACTTCAGAAAAATACAAAAAATATATATATATATTTTTTAATGTTAGTGCAATACAGCTATCTAATATATAAAACTTGTATTCTGCTATATACAGTATATGGGGGTGGGCAAAAGTAGGCTTACAGTTGTATGTGAAATACAGTTTATTGTATTATTAGTGTACTATTTGTATTATAACTGTAAATCTACATTTGCCCACTCATTCCTATATATATTTTCTCAGTGTTATTATTATTTATTTACTTTTTCTTAAGTGAGAAGCAGGGAGGCAGAGTGACAGACTCCCATATGTGTCCCGACCAGGATCCATCCTGCAAGCCCCCTATAGGAAGGGAGAGAATACTTTGCTCATCTGGGGCCATTGCTCCGTTGTTCAGCAACCAAGCTCTTTTAGCGCCTGAGACAAAGCCATGGAGCCATTCTCAGCGCCAGGGCCAACTTGCTCCAACTGAGCCATGTCTGCAGGAGAGGAAGAGAGAGAAAGAGAAAGGGGAGCGGTGGAGGAGCAGATGGTCACTTCTCCTGTGTCCCCTGACCTGGAATTAAACCTGAGATGTTCATACACTGGGCTGATACTCTACCACTGAGCCAGCTGACCAGGACCATTATTGTCTTAATATATCCTTCATAGCTTTTCTTTCTGTCCAGGATCTGATCAAGGATTGCACATTACATTTAGTTGTAACGTTTCTTTTGTCTGTTATCTGGGATAGTTTTTTTACTTACTTTACTTTTGCTTTTTTGGTCTGCTATGACATTTAAAATTTTAAAGGATAAATGTTTTTGATGGACCTAAACAGTTTTAGCATGATGCTCCCAATTTGCATGTCAACCAATGGTTGTTTGTGCCAATAGGAATCCCCAGTTTGGGGTGTAGTGAAGAAGGAAACTTTATTTAGTGCAAAACAGCTCAAATGGGATAAGCACAGCTGTGAAAACAGCTCAGCTATGAGGCAGCCCTGGGACCGGACCCCTCTCCAGCTAGACTGCTCTGCTTTGCTCTGCTCCTTGCTGGTTTCCTACCCTGCTCCTGTAGACATCTTTTCTGTTTCACCTCAGCCAGAGAGCTGTGGTTTTCAGTGGAAAGGAAAAGTATACTCTCTGAGTAACAGGGGAGCTGGCTTATATGGATAGCAGTCCCCACCCCAAGTCCCTGACTGGTCTTTTCTCAATGCAAATGAGGACTTGAAATCCTTTCTGTTTGATTGGCCCAAAAAACACTTTCCTGATTGGTCAGAATAGAGTTGCTCTGGTTGGTTGGAGCTGCACAGCTCTGATTGGATGGGGAAAGCCTCACTTAGTCCTATTGGTTAAAAGAGGGTTCCAGGAACCTTTATAAGGACTGGCTCAGATGGCAGAAACACAGTGCAGACAGATAGTTCAGTGCTGCCATCTCCCTGAAGTGCAGTTTATCAAGAGGTCCCTGTATAGAAGATGGCTGCTAGACTGTTAGCTACAAGGAGCCCTTCTTAGGAGGTATCTTCTTTCTCAGGTTCATAACATTTATCTGATTGGGTTCAGATGAAACAGTTTTGGAAAAAATATTGATGATGTGTGTTTTTCTATGGATCAAATCAAGAGGCATAAGATGCTGTTTGTTTATTTTATTATTGTTGGTGATCCTAAATTTGACTAATTGGGTAAAGAGAAAGTATCTCCTAGATTTCTCCGTTATAAAGAAACTTTACTTCTTTGTAATTATAAAGTAATCTGTAGTGTGATGCATCGAGATTGTATGAATGTCTTTTTCTTAACCCTTTCAAGCAGTGGTTTTAGCAACCATTAATTATCCTAGCCTGCATCAGTTAATAGAGTTGGTTCTAAAACAGAGTATATTCATTGGTTGCCATTCTTCTGTAAAGAGTTATCTCTTTTCCCCATCTTTTTTTCTTTTTTTTTTTTTAAGTATCACTGTAGATTTATGGACTTTTTAAATTTCATTATTGGATTTTGGATTTTTGTATTTCCAGTGCTCAGATTTGACTAGTGTAGCCCCATCCAGGCTGACTCCTGAAACTTTCTGTAGTTTTTGAACTCTTCCTTACTTTCTGAAACAACAAAATATTCTAGGCTTCCCTTTTACTTTCCCTGATTCAATCCTGGTTCCTTATAGTAAAGATATGGTTTTCATGGAACTAACTCCAGTAGAAGATTAAGTTAGTGATGGACTCTAACTCTGGTGAACTGTGGAAGAATGGTCTAGAAAGGGGAAGGTTGAGGCCAGAAGACGAAGTTCAAACATTGGTTCAGTCATGCAGGCCAAAACTGGCGAGGGCCACAGTCAAAGCAGGCGGGATGGAAAAGAGGCCTGATAGGTGAGAAATTTCTGAAAATTTAAAATTCATTGGTGACTAATTAGATGTGAAGGTTATGCCAAAAGAATCTAGGATGACTCCATGTGATTTGGTGATAGGTGGTTCTAATATTAACAGCAAGAATACAAATCTGAGAAGCAGGCTTTGTCTGGGTAGCTTAGTTGGTTAGAGAGTTGTCCTGTACACCAAGGTTGTGGATTTGATTTCAGGTCAGGGCACATATAAGAATTAACCTGTGGCCTGACCTGTGGTGGCGCAGTGGCTAAAGCATCGACCTGGGAACACTGAGGTCACCAGTTCAAAACCCGGTACTGGTCTGGTCAAGGCACATATGGGAGTTGATACTTCCAGCTCCTCCCCCCCCCCCTCTCTCTCTCTCACTCTGTGTCTCCTCTCTAAAATGAATAAAATAAAATTAAAAAAAAAAAAAAAAAGAACCTGTGAATGCATAAATAAGCAGAACCACACATCGATGATTTTCTCTCTCTTTCTCCCTCCTCTCTCTCAAATCAATAAATAAAAGATTTTGGCAATCCGCAGAGCTGTGGTGAGGTAAGATGCAGAATTTAGTTTTACCCACGAGAGGGCTGTGGTGCCTGTGGGATGTCCAGATAGAGAGGTCTTGGACAAGTAGAAGCAGGAGCTCAGGAGAGAGAATGACTTGGAAGCCATCTTTCAGATGGTAACGAAGACTACAATACAGTTGGATTGTAAGCTCTATGTTGCTAAGATGTGACTGGTTGTTTGAAGTCTTCCACAATTTATGTTGTTTGCATGCCATTGTATATTTTTTCAATCATTAAGGCTGGATTTTTCTCTTGATTCTGACGAGGTCTTTGAAAATTTGTCATTTTCTTTTTTGTGAGCATAACTTTGAAACCAACTATAAACGTCTTAATATATTTTGTTAGGATATCATACCATTTATCGATAAATACTGGGAGTGCATGACGACCAGACAGAGACCTGGAAAAATGACTTGGCCAAATAACATTGTTAAAACAATGGTAAGTAGACAAAAATTGACTGGACTCAACATTTAGGCAGTGTTTTTTGTACAGACTAAATTCTCTTTCATCTTCCTGAAATAATGTTATGACTAAGAAAATGAGGACAACTTAGTATTAAATCTTGGAGAGTACAATAGAACTGTCAGTTTTAGTAGTTTTACACAAAATCTGTAAGTTGCATATTGTGTCATTGTGCTTATATCACTTGTTATATATGACCCTGAAACCTTTGTCCACTGCACTCTTGCAAGTATAATTTTATATGGAAATTGAAGACAACCTAGTTTTATTTAAAAACAAAAACAAATAACACTGTTCTAAACATTATTGTCCTTAGAATTAAAGAGCACTCAGCAAGAAATGAACAGCAAACTATTAATAGGGCTTATCTGTGGTGAAAGAATAGGTGGGAATTATGAATGACTTTGGCTCTCATTTTTTTCAGTTTTATTGTTTGAATTTCTTCATGATCATGTATTAATTTTCTAATCAGAGAAAAAAATAGTACCTTTTTTTGTAGATTAAACCTAGAAATTAGATCGGTGGTTGATCAGTCGTTCAGTACTTTTAAATTCAGAATTTCTAGCGATAATAAAATGTTTCCTTTTAGAGTAAAGAGAGAGATGTATTCTTGGTGAAGGAACACCCTGATCCTGGGAGTAAGGACCCAGAAGAAGATTACCCCAAATTTGGACTTTTGGATCAGGTACATTAATATGCTTTATATTCCCCTTTCGATTTTAGATCGCTTGGGTTCAGGGAATTGGGTTTTGTTTACATTTGTATACTTGCCACATATAACACTCTATCATTACATGCCCATAACATGGAGGGCTCCAAATAAATCATTCCTGATGCATTGAAAAGAATAAACAATAACCTTAAATTTTAGTTTTGGCTCTTCCTCAAAATGTTATGACTTTAGCCTGACCTGTGGTGGCTCAGTGGATAAAGCGTCGACCTGGGAACACTGAGGTCACCAGTTCAAAACCCTGCACTGGTCTGGTCAAGGCACATACGGGAGTTGATGCTTCCAGCTCCTCCCCCCTTTCTCTCTCTCTCTCTCTCTCTTTCTCTCTCTCTTTCTCTCTCTCTCTCTTTCTCTCTCTGTGTCTCCTTTCAAAAATGAATTAAAAAAAAAAGAAAAAATGTTATGACTTTACACTTATTATTCTTATGTTTCTTAACTTTAGTTTTCTCACTTGTAACATAAATATGCCATTCCATATTATTTCTAATTTGCTGTCTCAAATTTTGCTCTTAAAAACATGACTGTGGCCTGACCAGGCGGTGGCGCAGTGGATAGAGCGTCGGACTGGGATGCGGAAGACCCAGGTTCGAGACCCCGAGGTCGCCAGCTTGAGCATGGGCCCATCTGGCTTGAGCAAAAAAGCTCGCCAGCTTGGACCCAAGGTCGCTGGCTCTCTAGCAAGGGGTGGCTCGGTCTGCTGAAGGCCCGCGGTCAAGGCACATGTGAGAAAGCAATCAATGAACAAGTAAGGTGTTGCAACGGCAATGAAAAACTAATGATTGAGCCTGACCTGTGGTGGCACAGTGGATAAAGCGACGACCTGGGAACACTGAGGTCACCAGTTCAAAACCCTGCACTGGTCTGGTCAAAGCACATATGGGAGTTGATGCTTCCAGCTCCTTTCCCCTTTCTCTCTTTCTCTCTCTCACTCTGTGTCTCCTCTCTAAAATGAATAAAAAATAAAAAAATACTAATGATTGATGCTTCTCAATCACCTCTCTCTTCGTTCCTGTCTATCTGTCCCTATCTATCCCTCTCTCTGACTCTTTCTGTCCCTGTAAAAAAAAAAAAACATGACTGTGAAGAAAAATTTCTTGTGAAGAATTTCTGTTGCATCTAGCATCACATGAGGAAAAAGAAAACTTTTGCTCTTTGTTCAATGTCAGGGGTGACATTTGGCATCTCAGAAGGTCAGATCTTCCAGCTGTACCTTAAAATGTTTGATTTGCAGCCTTTAGGATTTCACATAGGAATTCAGGTGTCAGTCTTCTGTTGTGCAGTGGAAAGATGTAACTACACTGGGCCTGAGCTCCCCCAGGGGGCTGAATAAAAGGGCTTCGGCACTCTCGGCACTCCAGTCTGCCATTGCCCCGTCATCACCCCTGCCTCCTGCTGATTGCCATTCATCATCTTTTCTTTAACTTTTTATTTATTGATTTTAGAGAGCGAGGAAGGGAGAGAGAGAGAAATATCAATTTGTTCTTTTACTTATTTGTGCATTCATTAGTTGATTCTTGTATGTGCCCCAATGGAGATCAATCCTGCAACCTTGGTGTATCAGGATGATGCTCTGACCATCTGAGCTACCCGGCCAAGGCTGATCAACCTTCTTAAACCATTTTGTTTCTTACACTTGACCTGCCTTACTTGTTACTTGCTGATCCCTGAAGCATCCAAGTTGGAACCCTTGCAAGTTTCAGAGTCTTTAGGATTGTCAGTTTCACTTCCCATTCTATCAGAATTTATCCTGTTTCTTTGAGCGTTGCCAGATGGGTTTGATTATATAACCTACCTTCATAATTGAGTATTTTTCTCTCTAGGATCTTAGTAACATTGGTCCTGCTTATGACAACCAAAAACAAAGCAGTGCTGTGTCTACCAGTGGGAATTTAAATGGTAAGTGTTTATTTATATGTCTCATTGATGAAATATTTGTAAGCTATTGAATCCAAACATGCCTACAATTGGGCATTCTTGGGTTGACTCTTAATTGGGTATTTACTAAAATGCTTTAAAGTCCCAAACTCACCTGACCAGGCAGTGGCGCAGTGGATAGAGCGTCGGACTGGGATGTGGAAGACCCAGGTTCGAGACCCCGAGGTCGCCGGCTTGAGCGCGAGCCCATCTGGCTTGAGCAAAAAGCTCGCCAGCTTGGACCCAAGGTCGCTGGCTCCAGCAAGGGGTGGCTCGGTCTGCTGAAGGCCCGCGGTCAAGGCACATGTGAGAAAGCAATCAATGAACAACTAAGGTGTCGCAACGGCAATGAAAAACTAATGATTGATGCTTCTCACCTCTCTCCGTTCCTGTCTGTCTGTCCCTATCTATCCCTCTCTCTGACTCTCTCTCTGTCCCTGTAAAAAAGAAAAAAAAAAAACATTAAAGTCCCAAACTCAATTTTTAGGGGCTCGCCAAAGTTGTGACAGATGGTAGTGGAGGAAAACTCTTTGGCACTTTACACCACAGTTTGGTCTTAAGTGAAACAGATGTAGCATAAAATAAGGTGGTACAATTTTAAGGTCAGATTTATTGTGTTTATATTAGACTCCCTAATGTGCTCATAGCAAACAGTTTAGATTCAGTTGCTCTCCATTCTTTTTCCTTAATTCAGCTGTTATTTCCTGTGCCCATTTTCTAATTTCTTGTCCTGGAACTTTAGCTTATTTGCATGACAGCATTTTTTCTGTATTGATCACCCACTATAACGTCTTTTTCTATCCATAACCCATCTAATAGCAGGAACGCTCTGCATTACTAATGGTAATCTAATGAGAGTTGGGGTCGTTGGGTGGTAGCTAGCTGTTCATCTGACATGTGGCATCATTAACTTGTTTTTTGGAGTGGGGCCATCTTAAATATATGTAACCATTTCCTCTGTTACTAATATTCTAAGGTTGGAAATAGCTAAGTGTATTGTTTATCATTTTACATCATTTTTCTCTCTCTTCATTGTGAAATTTTGACAAATACATGGTGCCACTTCTGTTCTTACAGGTGGAGCCTCTTTTGGAGGTGAATTCCTCCTCTGTCTTCTTTCAGCCTCTCAGACTTAAGTATTTTGTGGTTTGAAAAATGCTTTTTTGCTGAGTTGTGGTAGAAGCTAAAACTAAATTAAAATTTCGAAGCCTTGTGAAAATGGTGGCAGTGGCACTGAATACGAAACCGTGGTTCCAGTTTGACGTTAGCAATTAAAGCTTGTTCATTGTCATATTCTGCTAACATGGCCAGAATTGTTCTGTTCAAGGTGGATCTAAAACTTCTCTATTAAAATAATTAAAATGCAAGTGACAAACTTGCATGCAATATTAATTAATAATGGAGTTAATAAGGTAACTCCAACTAGAGATATTGATGTTGCAACAGTTGAACATTCAACCTTTTCTGAGAAATAGGAATTACACTTGATGTGTTCATAAAAGGAAGTTCTGCATAAATCTGGTCTTGTAGATGCATAATATGACCTGCCCTCAACGTCTTGATCCTTTTTACTGCAGAACTGCTGATAATTTCCAAGCTTGCCCCAAATTAAGATACATTCTATATGCAGCTGTTTACATAAAGGTGTTTTCCTGCAGTTCAGAGACATTTTCTGGAAGACCAACTAATTGAGAGGAATAACAGCACTGGACAAAATGTGTAAAGTACCTGTTTCAGAAATACACAAGATAGTATTCCTTGTGGCCTTAGTATGTAGCTAAATATTTATTAAATATTTAAATTAATCTATTATTATTTACTCTTAATTCCGCAAGCCAGGTTAGCGGGAAAAAAATCTGAATGTTACACATTGGGACAATCCTAATAATTATAAAAATTGGCTACTAAATTTAAAGCCTTTTTTCTTAAACTTGAGCCGTATGCAAGCACGGTAGATACCACAGTGGCATTACTGGAGAGAAACACCTTTTAGCACCCCTGTTTTTGTTTTCTATGTCGGATGTACTTTGTCTTGTTGGATATTCAAGTTAAGTGCTTTTGCAGAGATTGTGCCCTTATTGTGTGTTCATGGACTATACCGTGTAGTGCAAGCTAACAAACGTCTATCTACAATGAGGATATTCTCTCTCTTTATGGATGTTTGTATGGATTTCATGGGAAAAAAAGCTTTATCCATGCAGTTGTTTGTAGCTGTTGGTGTTCGGAATCTGAATGAGTGAAAATGCATTTGTGTCACATCCTCAGAAAGTGTGCTGGTAGCTGCAGTCATTAAGAAAGGAAGGTTGAAAATGTAGCACAGGTTCATCGAGCTGACTGCCAGAACGCAGTGTTCTGGGCTGGGAGACACCCAGCACATTCGTTCATAACCAGGGAGAAATCCAGTATGCTTTCGGGAAGGAAATCTTCCTGTGGTGTTACACAAATGCATGTTGGGAGTGTTAGTCCCCATGGAATTTCAGTGTCCACACGGTGCTTCTATCACAGCTCATTGAAAGTGATCTGCCTTCTCTTCCAAGGAGGCATTGCAGCAGGAAGCAGTGGAAAAGGAAGAGGAGCTAAGCGCAAACAGCAGGATGGAGGGACCACAGGGACCACCAAGAAGGCTCGGAGGTAGGCAGAGAGCACTCACCCCAGCTCACCACTGTGGGAGTCTTGTTCAGTGCTGGCACAGTCCGTCAGGGAGAAAAGAGCCATACTTTTCAGTAACTCAACTGTCTGAGCTCTAAAAAGCCTGTCTATTTTTCTCAAATCTTGAGCACTTTGAGGGATAAAATAACCCCAGGCTAGATGTCCTGATTTATAAACTTGTCACTACATAAGCGAGTCCCAGGACAGCACTCTGTTGATTTACCTGTGGAGTACAGTTCTAGTACGTAAGCATCTAGAGAAAAACTAGACGGGAGAGGGGGTGGAACCAATATTGAACGCTGGTTCCTTAAACTTCTTGCCTCTTCCCTCTCGTGCCTCTTTCCTTCACTTTGGTCAATACTAAGCTGGTGAAACACGGACCATTTCTTGCTTGGAAAGCAGATAGTAAGTGCTCATACTGCCGAGTTTCTGTGCATTATTGTATAATAATAATGAAGGGAAATCACCTTTCTCCTTCTCCCTTTCTTCCCTGTGATGTAATGGTTCAATGTCATGGCTATAGATAACCCCTACAGACTAAAGTACTTTAACCAAAACTACAGACTGGGCAAAGTAGCTTTGCAGTTATGAGTATGTGAAACAGTGTTTATTCTTGTGTTATTATTTATTTATTACTGTATTATTTTCCATACAAACAACTGTAAAATTACTTTGGCCCTACCCTGACCTTTGTTGAATAAAGCGAATCCTGTCATTCCTCTGTTTGCCTGCAGAGGTCAGCATGCTCTATGAGTAATGAAAAGCATTTGTGAACTTGCTTGTGTTCCAGCTGAAATGAATAAATCAGAGACTTCTCTTACAGGATTGAAACCAGTTGAACTAGAGGGGGATTTAGTTTCTTGTTTTTATTTTTTCCTTTCTGCAGTGATCCTTTGTTTTCTGCTCAGCGCCTTCCCCCTCATGGCTACCCCTTGGAACACCCATTTAACAAAGATGGCTATCGGTATATTCTAGCTGAGCCTGACCCCCACGCCCCTGACCCTGAAAAGCTTGAACTTGACTGCTGGGCAGGAAAACCTATTCCCGGAGACCTCTACAGAGCCTGCTTGTACGAACGGGTTTTGTTAGCCCTACATGATCGAGGTATGTAAAGTATTCAGTAGTTCATGCTGGACCCAGTGTTACCCTGAACTACTGTCATCAGTTGTATCCAATCTAAAATTAGATATATATGTCAGTTTATAATCACTCCTCTGTGCCCTGTCGTGCCCTGTCTCCAGACTCAGCCAGATTTGGCTCTAGCCGTTATATATCACACACATACATGTGCCCTCATACGCATGTACATATACACACATACATGTGCCCATACATGTGCCCTCATACGCATGTACATGTACATATACACACATATATGGTTTATTAACACTGTCTAGTTTGAAGCCTTTTTTTTTTTTTTTACAGGGACAGTGAGAGAGACAGAGAGAGGGATAGATAGGGACAGACAGACAGGAACGGAGAGAGGTGAGAAGCATCAATCATTAGTTTTTCATTGCCGTTGTGACACCTTAGTTGTTCATTGATTGCTTTCTCACATGTGCCTTGACCGCGGGCCTTCAGCAGACCGAGCCACCTCTTGCTGGAGCCAGTGACCTTGGGTCCAAGCTGATGAGTTTTTGCTCAAGCCAGGTGGGCCCACGCTCAAGCTGGCACTTTGGGGTCTTGAACCTGGGTCTTCTACACCCCAGTTCGACGCTATATCCACTGCGCCACCGCCTGGTCAGGCTATTTTGAAGCATTTTAAACTTACAGTAAAGTTGCAAAAAACAGTAGTTTCCATATATCCCTCATTAAGCTTCTCCTAATGGTAACTAACATCTTATACGATCAAAACTGTGAAGTTAACATTGGCAAATGCTGTCAATAAACTAAAGACTTGATTTAAACCTCACTAACGCCTCTTTTCTAGGATCTCACATTGTATTTAGTGTTTCTCCTCAGTCTCTTGCAGTTCACCGGTTCCTTAGTAGCTGCTTGTTTTTCATGACCATGACACTTTTTAATAGGTTTAAGTGTATTAACCTATTATTTTGTCCAATATTATCAGTGAGGTTTGTCTTTTTCTCACAATTAGACTGAGGTTGTACATTTTTTGGGAATACACTACAGAAATGGGTCCTCAGTGCCTCATCTCATGGAGTTCATAATGTCAAGTGTGTTTTCTGATTGCATATGCTGAACACAATTATTTAGTTCAGGTGGTTTCTGTTGGCTTTCTTTACTGTCTTTCCCTTTGTACGTAATAAATATGGGGGGAAATACTTGGAGGCTGTGCAAATAACTTGTTTCTCTAAAGTTTTACACACAAATTTTAGCTTCTATCAGTGGATCTTGTCTGCAGTGATTGTTAAAGTGGTGTTTCCCTGGTGACTTTTTATTCCCTCTCTAGTTACTATGTAATTGATTATCAGTGTGGACTCACAGATATGTATTTTATTCTATGGAGTATACTTTATTTAGTTGCTCAGATTATTCCAGCTTTGTCCTAGGAGCGTCTTTACGTTGGTTCCTGTGATCTTTTAATAAGAATCATCTTTATTTAGTACTTCCTTACTTTCTGATATTACAAGATGTTCCTGACTCATCTGGTATTTTCCATGACCCAGGCCAGGTAGTTGCTACTTCTGCAAGGAGCCCTGGCTCCTTTGACTGGAAAATGGTATTTAGAAACCTTATTTTTTAAGACTGTTAGATATGCTCCCTGTTACTGGGTGTCACTTCTAGACTCAGTACACAGAAGTAGGAAACGCATGTATATATAGTGACACATATACATGGCTATACTGAGTTCACACTGGTACCTTGGGTTCCAAACACCACAGGTCCACAGGTGTTCACAACCTTACACCTTTCGTTCTTTGTAACTTCTTTCTCCAACAGTAAGGCTAACTCTAAATTTCTAGGATATATTTACTTGGCTTTTTCTTTCTTTTTTTTTTTTTTTTTGGTGTGTGTGTGTCAAAGAGAGAGAGAGAGAGAGGGACAGACACACCGGAAGGGCGAGATGAGATCTCCATTACACCACCTTAGTTTCATATGTGCCTTGACCAGGGGTCTACAGCAGACCGAGTGACCCCTTGCTCAAGCCAGCGACTTTGGGCTCAAGCTGGTGAGCTTTGCTCAAACCAGATGAGCCCGTGCTCAAGCTGGCAACCTCGGGGTCTCGAACCTGGGTCCTCCCACATCCGAGTCCGACGCTCTAGCCACTGCACCACGGTCTGGTCAGGCTGTTTGTTCATTTCTGATATGCATATAAAGTAGTTTCAGAATTGCTAACCCCTATGAGAAGAAATATTCACTAACTAGATAGCAGTATTATTTACAGCTGTTCTTCTCTCTACCCTTGCAACTTATTGGATTAGTTCTTTTCTTTCCCACCTCCTTCATTGTGGTTATGTTTTTCATTTGTGATACAGTTAGGTTCATTTGTTAGTGTTTGTGTAGTCCCTGGTCGGCAAACCTTGGCTCGCGAGCCCCTTGAGTGCGGCTCTTCCACAAAATACCACGTGCGGGCACTACCTCGATAAGAAATGTACCTACCTGTATAGTTTAAGTTTAAAAAATGTGGCTCTCAAAAGAAATTTCAATCGCTGTACTGTTGCTATTTGGCTCTGTTGACTAATGAGTTTGCCGACCACTGCAGGTGTCCCCCCCCCTCCTGAAATACACAGAGCATTGCTCTGGTCTGAGAGTTAGAGTTGTACTGCAGGTTACTCCGCGTGTCCTACTCACCATCCCGCTCCCTGCCCCCCCTTTCTCTCCTTTCCCTCCCTCCCCTCCCTTCCCCTTCCTTTCCCTCCCTTTTACCCTATTTTCCTTTCTTTCCCATCATTTTCTCCCCATCCCCTAAAGATAAACATTTTCTTTAGTTTCTAGTTTATCCTTCCTGCAATTCTTCTGCACAAATGAGCAGGTAACATGTATATTTCCTTTTAGCTCCTTTTTTAATACATGAAGGCCAGCATACTATAGTTACTCTTTTGCATTTTGTTTCTTGCTGTTACTCTAGATCAGTTAGTTCAAAGAGATCATCTTTATTATTTCTTTTTAGTGCCATGATGCTGCATTATGTGGATTTGCATAGTTTATTCAACCACTCAGTATGGCATTTAGAATGTTTCCAATATTTTGCAATCACAAAGAGCCTGTGAATAACCATGAGCATATGTATTTTTGTACTGTTGGTGTTATATTTTCAAGGTAGAATTCTAGAAGTGGAATTGCTAGACCAAAATGCAAGGAAGTGTTTGCGTAGTTTGGTCAGGTGTTGCCAGATTTCCCTTCCCAAGGTTGTGCTATTTGCATGCCCACCAACAATGTAGAGAGTGTTTCCCATAGCCTCACAAACAGAATGTGTCACCTCATGTTTTAATTTTGGCTGGTCTGATAGGTGAGAGATGGTATTTGTGTTGTTTTAACTTGTACTTCTTTTGAGTTTGAACATTTTTTCATGTTTAAGAGTTCTTATCTCGTGAATTACGTGTGTTTTTTTCCTGGTTTTTGTTTCTTTTGACAGAGACAGAGTCCGAGAGAGGGACAGATAGGGACAGACAGACAGGAAGGGAGAAGGATGAGAAGCATCAATTATTTCTTGCGGCACCTTAGCTGTTCATTGATTGCTTTCTCATATGTGCCTTGACCGGGGGCTACAACAGAGCGAGTGACCCATTGCTCAAGCCAGTGACCTTGGGCTTCAAGTCAGCAACCCCTTGCTCAGGCCGGTGAGCCCGTGTTCCAGCCAGCAGCCTTGGAGTTTTGAACCTTAGTCCTCCACATCCCAGTCTGATGCTCTATACACTGCGCCACCATCTGGTCAGGCTTTCCTGTTTTTCTATTGGGATTTTGGTCCTTTGTCCATATGTGTATTAGGGATATTAAAAATTTTCTCCCAGTGTGTTAGTTGTTTTATACTCTGTTTATGGCTTTTTTTTTTTTGTCATTTAAAACCTTAATATATAGCAGCAATTTTCAACCAGTGTGCTGCAAGAATTTTTAAAACATGCAATACAAGGGGTCCTCAAGTTATAACAGTCTCGACATAACAACGTTTCAAGTTTACGACACTCGCTCCCATAAAAACTTAAAAATATTGAGATGTGTTTTGGCTTACACCATTAGCGTACTTTTTTTGCACTCGTTTTTTGTCATTTTTTCTGTTACTACAGTACAGTGTACAGTACAGTACATCTACAATATCTTATTTTCTGTGGCTTAGTTGTGTTTCTATGTTCTAGATTATGATTTTACAACTGTATTAGGATAGATAAGTGATTTAGGCTAGGATGTGTTTCGGCTTACACCAAAATTTGGGTTACGTCACTGTCATAGGAACAGAACTGTGTCGTAACCCGAGGACTCCTTGTACTTGACTGTTTAGTCAAGGGCACTGACCTCTTTTCCCTTAGATTGTCATATTAAAAATGACAACAATTGCTATCCAGTGTGAATGAATCAAAATTATATCTTTTTTTTTTTGTCAGATTGGCAAAAAACAAATATTTTTGGTATGCCACAGGATTTTAGTAGTTTATGTGTGCCATGAGATGGGAAAGGTGGAAAGTCACTGGTAGGTAGTAGTTCTTTTAATGATATAATTTATCCAATTATTAACCAGTATCAATCGTTATCTTTAGAATATGAAAGTGAATTGAAATGAACTACTTTTAGAGGAGTATACTTCTTGAATAGTTGTTGTTTTTCTGTAGTATCAGTACAGATCCCAGATAGCATATTCTTTTACCCATAAATACCTCAGTGTTTATCTCTAACAAGGATTTTTGAAAAACATATCCTCTATGTCATTATCATGCCTAAGGCAAGTAAGAATTCTTAATTACCTAATGCCTGGTCCATAGATGCTTATTTGTCCTCATCCATGGCAACTGCACCCGGAGCAGGTGACCTGAGAGTAATCAAGTATTTAAGTACTTGCTATGACTTATCTTTGAATTTAGATGGTGCCTTCAACTGTATTTCTTTTCCGTTGAGTTTTGAAAGAGAGGAAGGCAGAGAGAGAGAGAGAGAGGAAGGCAGAGAGAGAGAGAGAGAGAGGAAGGGAAAGAGAGAGAGAGAGGAAGGGAAAGAGAGAGAGAGAGAGAGAGGAAGGCAGAGAGAGAGAGAAAGGAAGGGAAATAGAAAAGCTTTAGCTCGTTGATCCACTTAGATGTGCACCCATTGATTGCTTCACATATACATGTCCTGACTCCTCCATTTCTATCTCTTTTTATCTGAATTTTTATAAAGTAAATCTCACCCAATGTACTCTTAAAAAAAGCATAACAACAAAAATATACTTCTCACGTAGCAACCTTGGAGTTGAGCCAGGAACCCCAGGATCAAATGGTTAAAGACATGAATACAGTGAATCTCCAAGTACTTTCCACCCAGATTTAACAATTGTCAAGATTTTGCCATATTTGCTTTATCTGCTCCTCTATTTCTGTCTCTTTTTTTCTGAATTTTTATAAAGTAAATCTCACCCAATGTACTCTAAAAAAATGAACATAACCCTTAAAAATACACTGCTCACAGACATGAGGGGATATTTCAAAATGAACAGGAAGCGATAAAATATCCCCTCATGTCTGTGAGCAGTGTAGTTCTTTGCTATTGTCTGAATTCAGTTCATAATCAGATTTTTCTGGTTTTCTCAAGAATCTTTTTATCTCCCCATGAAATAGCTGTTGATTACAAAGGGAAAATAATAATTCTGTAGTAGAGAAAGCTGGAAAGCATTACCTTAACCAAGTGCTCAGAGTTCATTGTCACTGTTTTGAATATGGTGTGCTTCCGTATATGATGCTCTGAGAGGCACTGCTGTCTGTACCTCAGCGGTATGCCTGTCAAAGCAGCATAGCCTGGACTTAAACAGGAAGAAACATCAGACAGACCAAAGAGGGATATTCTGTAAACTAAAGTGACCAGTACTCTGCAAAATGTCACTGTCATGCAAGGCTTGAGGAACTGTCCCATATTGAAAGACACTAGGAAGACATGACAGCTACTGTAAATAAATTGTGGTATCTTGGATTAGATCCAGGACCACAAAAAGGATAATATGTTGATAATTGGTTTATTTTGAAGAAGATTTGTTGGTTAATTAATAATATTGTATTAATGTTAGACGGGAAGCAACCAGTGAAAAGTGGAACAATAAATGAATGCTTCTCTTCCCCCATCCCCTCTCTTCCTTTCTCTGTCTCTAAAAATCAGTAATTAAGCTGGATAGTTCGCATGGTTGGAGCGTTGCCCTGAAGCGCAGAAGTTGCTGGTTTGATCCCTGGTCAGGGCACATACAGGAGCATCTAGTAACATAGACGGTGTTAATATTTGGGGAAGCAAACTGAGGATTCTTTACTATTTTTGAAAATCTGAAATTGTTTCAAAGGAAATTGTCTTAAAGGATGGTTTATTCAAATCAGGATCCAAACACATTACAATTGGTTTGTTATATTTTAGGGAATAGATAGTATAATTAATTTCAACTTGTCCTCTTAAATAGAATCACATAATAAAACTGGGTTACCTAACAACTTTCCTCCTTTTTCTTCTTCTTTCCATCATTTTTCTCTTATGCTGGTATCTTTAAACTCAGTAACTAGTATTTCCAATTCCTGACGTGATACTTCTGATCGTTCATTTGTTCTACTGGGATGTTTTGTGGCAGTTGTCTCCAAGTATCAAATAAGTTCCAGGCCTGTTTTTATCTCCATCTCTACAGCTCCCCAGTTAAAGATCTCTGATGACCGATTGACTGTGGTTGGAGAGAAAGGATACTCTATGGTGCGTGCTTCTCATGGGGTGCGGAAAGGTGCCTGGTACTTTGAAATTACAGTGGATGAGATGCCGCCAGACACTGCTGCTAGACTGGGTTGGTCTCAGCCGTTAGGTAAGCTGTAGCGAGAGTATGGACATTGAAGCAAGGAGGGCGGTATGAGACCGGCTGGCTGACTGTTACTACTTCAGGGCCTATTGAATTGTGGGCATGAAATTCAATTCCTGATGGTTTAGGTACTTTGCAGTTCCTGGAATATTTTTATAATTCTTTGATTGTGTGAAATAGTTTGTTAGCAGTTTTACAAAATTGATTCCCCTATCCTCACCCTTACCCCCCAAAAAAGAATTTTTTCCTTCAGTAAACCAGAGTTGAGTTGCCGTCCTCTGACTTCCTGCATATCTTTTTATTGGGACAGGTAACCTTCAAGCTCCCTTAGGTTATGATAAATTTAGTTATTCTTGGCGGAGCAAAAAGGGAACCAAATTCCACCAGTCCATTGGCAAACACTACTCTTCTGGCTATGGACAGGGAGATGTCTTAGGATTCTATATCAATCTTCCTGAAGACACAGAGACAGCCAAGTCACTGCCCGATACTTATAAAGATAAGGTAAGTTTGTCCTTCTGAGATGTTCCTGGGTTTGAAGGTCTATGGCAGCCATTGCCTACAGCTGTGACCTATGGCCTCTTGTGATGCTGACCCACCATTCATATTTTTTCCAACATTATAAAATTTTCAGATATGACAAAGTTAAAAGAACTTAAAAGTCAGTGTCCAAAAACCAATCACTTAAATTCTATTATTAACATTATCTATATATTTTCCACCTGCTCTATCCATCCATTCATTCATCCATGTATTTTTTTTGTTTTTTGGGTGGTTTTTGTTTTTTTGAGAGAAACAGACAGGAAAGAAGGAAGAGAGGTGAGAAGCATCTTAGTTGCATCACCTTAGTTCCTTGGTGGCTTCTCATAAGTGACTGACTAGGGGGCTTAAGCCAAGCCACTGACCCCTTGCTCAAACCAGCAATGTTGGGCTTCAAGCCAGGAACCCTGGGATCATGTTGATGATTCCATGCTCAAGCCAGCGACCCCACACTCAAGCTGGTGAGCCTGCCCTCAAGCCGGGTGAGCCCACACTCAAACCAGCAACGTTGGGGTTTCAAACCTGGGACCTCAGCATCCCAGGTGATGCTCTGTCCACTGCCCCACCACCAGTCAGGTCATCCATGTTTTTTTAATGTACTTCAGAGAATATTGCAGACATCAGTACACTCCCCTACCAAGAAAATCACAGTGTACATCATTAGCTAGAATTCAACCATCGTTTAGTTTTTTATTTAAACTTTATGTAAAATAAAATGTACAATTTTCACTCCCTGAGTTTTAAGTTGGACTCAAGCCCCTCTTTGGACGTGTAATCTGTCACCACAGCAGGAAGTTCCCTCATGCCCTTTCCCAGTCAACCCCAGGCCCACCCCCATAGAGGCCACTGCCTCTATAGAATCATTCTATTTTGTAGGTTTACTTGTTTTTGATGTGATATAAATGGAACCCTGCAGTATGTTGTCTTGTGTTTGGATTTTATCTTTTGGCATACTGCTTTTGAGATTCATCTGTGCTGTTGCATGTCCGTATAGTTTGCTTTTTATCACTGAGCAATATTCCAGTGTATGAAGATGCCATGATGTATTTATCCATTTTTCTATTTTTCCCCAGCTTGATTGAAAAATAATTAACATACAGTGTGTCCGTAAAGTCATGGTGCACTTTTGACCGCTGGACACACTGTATATCATATCCATTTTCCTGCTCATGGATACTTGTGCTCTTTCAAGTCTGGGTTGTGAGCATTCTTGAACAAATCTTGTAAACATGCTTTTGTTTCTTTTGTATCTGTACCTAGAAGTGGAATTACTGGGTCATAGGGTAATTATATATTTATTTTTATGAGAAATTGCTAGACTCTCTCCATTCCTATCAACTATATATGAGAATTTTGGTTGTTCCAGTGTTGTTGTGGTGCAAGTGTATATGTATGTGTTTCCTCGCAAATTTTATTAGGAAAGGCCTTTTTTGACCATATTTAACAAACATATGCCATCTAGTACTTTTTAAGAAGCACATAGTTCGAAATCTAGCAAAGCTAACTCTGCAAAGATTTGTAATTTCTGTTGCAGAGCGCATGATGGGTGCTATTTGTGTGATGTCACTGATGCTTCAATGAGCCTTTTTTTTCCTTTCTTGGTTTTCAAGGCTTTGATAAAGTTCAAGAGTTATTTGTATTTTGAGGAAAAAGACTTTGTGGATAAAGCAGAGAAGAGCCTAAAGCAGACTCCCCATAGTGAGGTGAGTCATGGTCACAAAAACATCAGAACTAGAAGACCTTGCAGATTGGGACCCAACCCCCTAATGATAAGTGAGGAAAGTGAGGCCCTTTTTCCTGCTGACACAGCAGAGTGAGCTCCCACTTGGCCTCCCATGTCTGTGCCCTTGGTGTGACCCTGTGCTGCTCTTGGGGATGACCAGGGTTCTTTCAGGAGCAGCCTCCAGGAAAAAGGCAGAAACAGTGATTTAATAGGGAAATTTACAAGTGATTGAGGAGTTAAGCCAGAGATGCTTATTCTTTTTTTAATTTTTTTGCCTTGATTTGAGAGAAAGAGAGAGAGAAGCATCAACTCATTCTTTTACTTAGTTTCATTTATTTTATTCTTTATTTTTATTTTTTTATAGAGACAGAGAGAGAGTCAGAGAGAGGGATAGATAGGGACAGACAGACAGGAACAGAGAAAGATGAGAAGCATCAATCATCAGTTTTTCATTGCGACACCTTAGCTGTTCATTGATTGCCCTCTCATATGTGCCTTGACCGCGGGCCTTCAGCAGACCGAGTGACCCCTTGCTGGAGCCAGCGACCTTGGGTCCAAACTGGTGAGCTTTTTGCTCAAGCCAGGTGAGCCCGAGCTCAAGCTGGCAACAACCTTAGAGTCTGGAACCTGGGTCCTCCACATCCCAGTCTGACGCTCTATCCACTGCGCCACCGCCTGGTCAGGCATAGAGATGCTTATGCTTTATCAGAAGAGGTTTCCAGTACATAGGGAGAAACACTGGAGTAGGAGAGGAGAGAACCTTGTGTAACCTGGAGACAGCCAGAGCTGTAATGGCTCATTGAGTGTCCTCTAGAACTTTCCCTACCTACCTCTTCCAGAGTTGTTGGGAACATATCTACCCAAGGTACACAGTCAAAGAAGGTCTGACACATCTGGACCAGCCACAAGGGCCAAAAATAGAAGGGAAAGGGAAGGGAGACAGTTCTGAGCTGGAAATATTTTTCAATAAAAATGCTGTGAAGATGCCTGACCTGTGGTGGCACAGTGGATAAAGCATCGACCTGGGAACACTGAGGTTGCCAGTTCAAAACCCTGCACTGGTCTGGTCAAGGCACATATGGGAGTTGATGCTTCCAGCTCCTCCCCCCTTTCTCTCTCTCTCTCTGTCTCCTCTCTAAAATGAATAAAGTAAAAAGAAATTTAAAAAAAAAAAATGCTGTGAAGAGTCAATAATAGAAATTAATGTAGGAAAAATTTTTCAAAACTAGGGTCCCAGGTGAAAAAAATAGTAACAGGAAGCAGTTAATAGACCTAAGGATGATATAGCTAGAAAATATAGCAAGTCCTCAAATAATGTCATTTTGTCATAACCTTGATGTGCCGCTGTAGAAACTTAACTCTTGCTTATATCAATTAGCAAAATGTGTTTTGCTACAGTTCTAAGAACCTATTGACAATGTCAAGTGAGGAATTTTTGTGCAGCCAGGGAGAAGGTTGCTTCTGCTGGGAAGAAGAGACAGAGAAAGTTACTTCAGAAAAGGTTCCTTAACCACATATGGATAGTGGTTAAGAGAGAATATTCAGGGTAAAGGGAGATAAAGGACAAAGAAAATGAGGATTCAGAGACTGACAGAATATCCTGAGAATTTTCAAAGTTGAAATACAGAAGCGAGAACCTGATGCAAGGGAAGGAAACAAATAAGCTTAAGCAGGTATTGATAGAAGACCACATTTCTTCCTTTAAATGTAATATAATGAATAATAGAAAGTATAACTGGTCGAAGTAGCGTAGGGATGCGGAACACAAACCTGAAGACCAGCTGGACTAGTGCCTGTCAATAGCCTCTGCGAGACCTGATTATATAAGATGTTATTACACAGCTATATGCTATTCTTGGAATACGTTATTAACAGTGTGGTGGCAGCGCTTCTAATGGGTTCTCCAAGTGACTTCTTTTTGAGTTTGTTCTGTTTTTAAATTCTAAAGTAAAACCATGTTTTCTGTTGCAGATAATATTTTATAAAAATGGTGTCAACCAGGGTGTGGCTTACAAAGATATTTTTGAGGGGGTTTACTTTCCAGCCATCTCACTGTACAAGAGCTGCACGGTATGTATCATCTGGTCATCCTCTGAACAGAACTGGAGAGAAATAGGCGAATGGTTGTGATGAAAGAGCTATTGATTGAGTCCCAGAAAGAAATCTGAATAGCCTAAGTGAGATGGGAATGTTTTCACTGTTTGGTCCAGAAACAATTGGGTGTTTTAGGAAATGCTTGCTCGGATCACACAATTAGTGTATCCATACTTGTTCTTTGAATGTATTGTGAGGTAATGTTATTATTCAGTATAAAGGCTATATTTATGTGCAAAATCAATTTAGTATTACATATGTCATGGTAACCTACTATCATTACTTTGTGATTGTTGCTTATATTTATTTAAAATATAAATATATGATTCAGTATGAAGGGGACTATCATTAGATCCTGTTTGTTTGTTTTTTAAAGTGACTTGAAAAGGTAAAAACTGGAAGTTTCCATGTATTTTTAGTCTGTCGATTAGGCAGCATGGAAATAAAATAAGGACATTTTTAGGTTATAAACAGAAATCAACACGTCTATTTTATTTACCTAGTTCTTTTTTAAAATTGATTTTAGTAAGGAAAAAAGAGGCATTGATTTGTTGTTCCACCTATTTATGCACTCATTGGTTTTGTATGCGCCCTGACTGGGGGTCGAACCCGCAACTTTGCATATCGGGTCAACACTCTAACCAACTCAGCTACCCGGCCAGGGCTATTCACTTAATTCTTCTTTTTTTTTTAAGTGAGAGGAGGGGAGATAGACAGACTCTCACATGTGCCCTGACTGGGATCCACCCAGCAACCCCTGTCTGGGGCCAATGCTTGAACCAGTCTAGCCACTGCCCTGGAAGAGGGGACAAGGGAAGAGAGTAGGGGAGAGAAACAGATGGTCACTTCTCCTGTGTGCCCTGACTGGGAATCACATCTGGGAAGTCCATACGCTGACACTCTATCTACTGAGCCAGCCAGCTAGGGCCTATTTACCTAATTCTTTTATTTCTTTTTTTAATTAAGTTGGAGTCAGAGACAGACTCCTGCATGTCCCCCACACACCGGGATCTACCCAGCAAGCCTCCTGCAGGGCAGTGCTCTGCCTATCTGGGGCCACTGCTCCATTGCTTGGCAACCGAGCTGTTTTCAGTGCTGAGGTGAGGCCATGGAGCCATCCTCAGTGCCCAGGGCCAAATTGCTTGAACTTTTCCAGCCATGGCTGCACTGTGGTAGGGGAGGAGACAAGAATAGAGAGAGGGGGGGAGGGCAAAGGGTGGAGAAACAGATGGTCACTTCTCCTGTGTGCCCTGACCAGGAATCGAACCTGGGGACTTTCACGCACCAGGCCGATGGTCTACTGCTGAGCCTGTTGGCCAGCACCATATTTACCTAATTCTTGATGGTTAAGGTGTTGACCACATTTAGTAATGTAAATATATAATGTCACAACTACCTTTATAAAGAAAAATTTCCTGTGTCCCATTAACTTTTTCACCAAAGGCTTCTTGTATTTTTTCATGTTTGCTTCAATTGAATTTGTCCCAGGTTTCCATTAACTTTGGACCCTGCTTCAAGTACCCTCCAAAGGATCTCACGTACCGCCCTGTGAGTAACATTAAAAATGTCCGCATGCATCCTCAGAATCTTCGTTACTTCTGCTGTAGTTATTCTGATCACCTCGTTTCTGTTCTCACCCCCCACAGATGAGCGACATGGGCTGGGGCGCTGTCGTGGAGCACACTCTGGCTGACGTCTTGTACCACGTGGAGACAGAAGTAGACGGCAGGCGGAGTCCCCCGTGGGAACCCTAACCACGGCCCTTTATTGGAGACACAGACTTTCTGAGGAATAGTATTGGTGGGTTTTCTCTTTGTTTTGTAATCATTGCAGACGTTACCATGAAGATACTGCAGAACATTGCCTCTGCTGTTAGCAAGTCAAATGGCTGGGTGAGGCCGGGAGAGACTGCCTGTCCTTCGACACTCTCCCTGCTTTTGGTGACTGCTTTCATTCTGTGTGCCATATGCCAACAGCTGCTGACCCTCGGACCCCATAAGCTCCCTGTGAAACTGGTGCTGTACCATGTAACCCACCACTGAGACTTGTTATCTCACTGTACTTTCTAAGGAGCGGGTAATATTGTCCGAATAGCTAACTTATTTAAAGACGTTTTCCCCGTGGACATTGACTCCATCCCACCTGAATTCCAAGGAAGCGGTGGGCCTGTTTCTGAGAACAGCTGAAATCCGTGGTTGTACATTCCAAACCAATCCTAGAGCTTACCTTTGGGTGTGGGTTTGTTTTTGTTACTAATTTTGAAATATACTTTTGAACACTGGGATCTCTGAAACTACCAGGTCTCTAAAACTGTAATTGTGAAAGGAACTTGCTTGCAGCTTTAACAGTTAAACTCTTACCAAATAAAATTGTGATCCAGCGTGTGTGACACTTTGTTTCCCTTTCAAGTTGGGTTCCTCTTGGTGACAGTCAGAAATGTGGGCAGTCTGCAGGAACGGCAGCCAGTGCTGGAGGCAGGAGACCGGCTCTGGCTTGCATCTCCACCCCTCTCCTGTTGCTATCCTTCTCTCCAGCCAACTCAGCTGCCCCTTTACCCTGTGAAATCCGGCTCAGGAGGAAGAATAAAGGCTTAACGGTCTCCCTGCGGTTCCCCTTGAACATGTGTTTTAATATGTGGGTGGACTATTTTCCTGCCTTGCTTATCTCTTCCTTTCTGTAGCTGATGATTACAAGGCATTTTTCAGAAACTAAAAACTGGAATGTAAGAATGAATCTTTCATTGTGGTCCATCCCTCTGTCTCCTTTTTGTAGTTCAGTGGCAGTACAGCCTCCCAGGATGGCCCCAAAGACTCTCCCACTTAGAAATTTCCCCCTACTTAATAGGTAGAGTGGTTCACCATAAGAAAGGTAATATGTTACCAAGAATCACCATATATTATTGCCTGTTTTAAGAAATTTCCAAAATTTCAAGTGACTAGTACAATCTTAACATAGTAGCTTTGAGTTGTGGCCACTCCACACATTGTCACAGGAGACCTAGCAGCATGCTTTTAGGCTGGAGTCTCGGCCTGTCACCCCCAGACACTTAGTATCCGTGGCTGGTCCTGAAGGGCAGTCATGGTTATAAAACTCTGGGTCCTCAGACTTTGAAGAACTGTTAATAAGATGAGGGTGGTGTTATTTAGAGGAAGCTGGAGGTAATATCACATATATGATTGTATAAAATATAAATTATAAAATATAAACATAATTACCACTCCACTCTTTTTTAAATGATAAAATTATTATTTTGTACATTTGGCTTTCACAAGTCAGCAATGACAAGAATAATGATTTTGTCTGTTTATACTTCATGTTCGAAGAGTATGTGTGTGTGTGGTTTGGTAAGGTTCATTTGAAGGACTTGAAGAGTACCCACTCTATATAGTTCTGTATAAAATAGTTTCTGTAAGCAGATCATCACAACTTACTTTATTCCAATGTAAAATTAAACAAGTGGGAGAGTACTTCCCAGTCATCTCAAAGACACGATTGCATAGTTCAAAGAAGGCAAATTATAATCAAGCTCAAAACCATGTTGTGTGTTGAAAGCTTATTTCTTTGCTATGCTGCTCTCTTTTGAAACCAGAGTATATATTGCTCTACACATCTTAAACAACGTCTCCTCTTAGCTGGGAGTAGATAATCTGCTCTAGACATACTTCTACAACTATCCCCTCTCACTCTGAAGCTGGACAGGTAATCAATCATTTTCTCTATGCCAACAATAGACTAAGAAACAATCAGAATAAATAATAAATATTTCTAGTTGTAAAATTTTAATACCTCAATAAATATCAGAATTTCTGCCAATGCTAATTTGTTTAATAAATAAGATAGGGTTCCATTTCCAAATGGTATAAATCATTAATGCTATTATCACTAGAATGGAAAAGCTTCAAGTGGTATACATTTTAGAAAAATAATGCCATCCCAATTTATATCTTTAAAGTATAAATTCTCTGACTCTTGGAAAGGGAATTCATTATCACTGTATTACCCCTTCTTCCAGTCATCTCTCAGAATAGTAAATATTGACCTACTAAAGCAGAGAAATTGGCAGACCTGAGCCAAGCTGAGAGCAGATACAATAGACTGAAGGAAAGATTCAGTTGCCTTGTTAGGTCTAAACAGTCATTAATGAAAACACAATAAAATTCATTTTTTAACTTTATCTTAGTAATACTGTTCATGCACTGATATTTGGCACTATCCTTTTTATTGAATTAATTGAGGTGACATTGGTTAATAAAATTATATAGGTTTTAGGTATACAATTCTATAATACATCATCTGTATATTGTGTTTTCACCACCCCAAGTCACACTAACCTTTTAATTAAATAAAAATCCTCAGCAATAATCTTCATTTTTTAGTGCCCATTAATCAGCTACCAGTTATGGAGTTCTTTTAAGACTCAAGCTTATGCTCATCATGAAAATTAAATTTTTATTAAAGTTTCTGATAACAGATTTTAAATAAAATAATTGAATGACATAAGTCCCCAGTAGTTTTTCCTTTTAATGAGCTGCAGGACTTAAAAGTTTTTGTCTATGATGCCTTTAGTATGAAGTTCCAGTTTACTCAAATAGGTTTTTTTAAGAAGAGAATTTTAAACCAAGTACAGACAGAAGTTTTTGTGTTAGTTGTGGTTTTTTATTCTGACTGGTGCTCATGGAAGCAGTCGGAAAACCGGCCTAATAATTAGCTTTGTAGTTTTCATCAAGAAAACCTAAACTAGGTCTTTGGGAGGCACCTGCCTTTGGTGCAGCTCTGCTTGCTTGAGGGGCAGAGTGGCTGGAGCCCCTCCTGGAAGACCCTGCTACGACCACCCACTGCCTGCAGGGACTGGAGCTCCTGAGCCCGTGAAACCTGAGGTCCCAATTCTGTAGTTAGCACCCTCTGCACCCTCTCTCGGCATTTTAAGGTGTTTTTAGGTAGACATGTAAGAGCCCAGAGAAAAGTTTTACATATATTTTGAGACCCTTAACCTTCGTCTCACAACTAATCACTGAATCAAGTTAGAAGGCTCGTTCCTCTTGATATGAGTCCCATTCCTATTTTCTTGGTACTAAAATGTTACCAGTTCGAGTCCTAGCATAATGTAAATACACTGCCACCCCAACCCACTGTCCCCAGATAAAGATCTCAGGCAGACTTGCAGGCTTCTGAGAGGGATTTTCCTGATGAGCATGCCTGCCAATCAGCCGGAACAGGTGGAAGCAGCGGGCTGGTCTTCAGCACCTGGCTTCAGGAGCAGGGCTGGACTCCAGGCGCTTGCGCAGGTGGTTGGCAAAGTCCACCTGGGTCTGTGATAGGACCTGGTTGATGATAGTCTTTGGCAGCCATCCCTAGAGTAGAAGATAGAAGAATTTGACCATCTAGTGGGTGAGTGGGTGGTGCTTCACTCTACACACCTCTGGACCCTACCACAAACATGGTGGATTGGTTTGGTCTTAGTCTTCCAGCTGTTCATAGGTGCAGCCTTGTAGTTGACCGTGGTCAAGGGCTGGAGGACTGCATTGTGGCCCCGCTGTCGTGAAAGGGTCAGAAGCACAGGATTTGCTCTCAAGACAAATTTCAGACCTGTCCTCCCAGCTGTGCGACACTGAGTTAGCACACCTTTCTGGGCCTAAGTCCCCTTTTTACTTATTTTTTAATTACTGATTGATTTTAAAGAGGAAGGGAGAGAAAGAGAAATATCTATTTGCTGTTTCACTTATTTATGCATTCATTGGTTGATTCTTGTATGTGCCTTGACTGGGGTCTGAACATACCATCTTGATGTACTGGGACAATGCTCTAACCAACTGAGCTACCCGGCCAGGGCTAAGTTTCTTTCTTTCTAAAATAACTACAGTTGAGCACTGGCCTGATAGCTCAGTTGATTAGAGCTTCACCCTGAAGCACAGAGGTTGCCAGTTCAATCCCCAGTCAGGGCACGTACAGGAACAGAACAATGTTCCTGTTACTCTCTCTCCCTTCCATTCTTCCTAAAAATCAATAAAGTTTAAAAAATGAAAATTTAAAATAACTACAGTTGAAATTTAATATGAGAGGTAAGAGGGAATATCAAGTCATTGCTCAAATCTTCCCTCTTCAACAATCTGATTCCCTCCAAATGGAAAATTGTTCCTATTCAGTGTCGGGTAATATGGGACGGGTAAGATCCTACTTTTCTCTGACCACCTTCCCACTACGCCACCTCCCGGGCCCCTCACCTTGAGGTCAATGCTGAGAAGCCAAGTGAGTTTGGTCTTTGAGGGACTCCCAGCCAGGGGATGGAGCACCATGCAAGTGGGGCCATGCTCAGCTCTGACAATTGAAGAGAAGGCAAGTCAGGAGGACAGAGTTCTCTTATGCTGACTAGTTATACTAGCCAAATTTCCCGAGTGGCTTATCTTTCCAAATGTATCAGAGAAGTATCTTTTGCCAAGGGTGATATTTAACAGTTGGCATGATTACCAGCTTATCAAAAGATGCAGATTGGAACTGGAACCTGGAGGCTTCCTGTGGAGACTTCTAGTTGCCGGGTGACAGGGAGGCTGGGGAAAGGGGCCAGGTTGGTGGCTGGGGCTCCCGAGGAACTTGGGTAGCAGCTGTGTTCCAGGTGGTGTGGATATTCTAATCACTAATACAGCTATACCTGATCATACCAGCTAAACCTCAGCCCTACCTCTTGCTTTAGGAAACTTAAGGTCCATAAACTTTCCGAGAAGGTCAGGACAAACTAGCTATATATGTAGGGCTGATCTTGTCTTCCTTCCCTGCTATGGAAAACGAGAATCGTCTTTTGCAAAAGGAAGCTGAGAGTAGGGACCAAGGATTGGTTTCTGGGAGCCAGGGATTAATCACACAACTGCCCCCAGGCCTGTGTTAGGAAAGGGAGCTTTTGAGCCTGCTGCCAGTAATACCTGATTACACCTTTCTGCTCGGGCATCTCCCCGAAATGTGTGGCCATGCCAGCCAGCACACAGGTGGAGCCTCGGCGCTTGGCACAGCGCACACTCACAAAGTCACGGGGCCCCACAAGGTTTCCTGCGGATTCTGCAGCCAGCTCATGGGTGATCACTGTGTCTTTTCCAATCTTCTGCAGGACCTGCCAGCCCACAGGGAAACAGAATTACTACCTAACCAGTGCTAGGGGTATGACACTCCCCCCCCCCAGCTTTGCCCACCTTTAGACAGGGCTCTCATGGGTCCCTGCCACTCACACCTGGGCTCTTCTCACCTTGATCTCCTTGACATTGGGGTTCCACTCTCCCATTGCCTCCATGCGTTCCACAAGCTCTTCAAACAGCCTCTCCATGGGCTGGTCCACCACTACCTCCAGCCGGAACACCTTGCCCACGTCAGGGACCATTTTACTCAGCACTTTGTCTCCATTGGCCTGCCAGGGAGAGAAAGGAGCTCAGTGCCAGGCAAGACAGGAAAGGCACAGTGAAAAGAATTCCTAAGTTTCAGGAAACCTGGAACTATTTCTGATTAAAATAGAGTAGGTCATCTTTCCTGCCACAATCCTTGAACATCTGCTGGTGACTTCAAAAGTGACCTACCTGCTGCCTTGGCCCTTATTTCTCAGTGTTAAATACTGACGGGCACGGGCAGTCCCAGCCGAGAAGAACCTTACTCAAGAAGTTCACTCAGCCTGACCTGCGGTGGCGCAGTGGATAGAGCGTCAGACTGGGATGCGGAAGACCCAGGTTCAAGACCCCGAGCTCGCCAGCTTGAGCGCGGGCCCATCTGGCTTGAGCAAAAAGCTCGTCAGCTCGGACCCAAGGTCGCTGGCCCCAGCAAGGGGTTGCTCAGTCTGCTGAAAGCCCACGGTCAAGGCACATGTGAGAAAGCAATCAATGAATAACTATGGTGTCGCAACGGCAATGAAACATTAATGATTGGTGCTTCTCACCTCTCTCAGTTCCTGTCTGTCTGTCCCTATCTATCCCTCTCTCTATCCCTGTAAAAAAAAAAAAAAGAAGCTCAAAGATACTGGAAGAGACAATCCTGGGCATAGGCAAACTCTGGCCTACAACCTACTAATTACACACTCAGGATGGTGGATGGGATCTTAAAGATCTTTGTAGTTCAGTACCTCATTTCACCCGAGAAAGATGTAGGACCAGAGAAGGTAAATGATTTGCCCAAAGTGACCCTTAGCTAAGAGCAGTGCTAGGCCTAAAACCCCCATTTCTTGACTTTCAATTTAGTAGTCTGTTAATTTGGGGAAGGAGAGGTGTTACCTGAACTTTGGACAACGGCAGCATTTAAGCTTTTGGTGAAGATAAAACCAAAGTCTCAATACAACCACTGATCTTGAACATGTGCCTCATTACTGGCCCCCAGTGAAAGTGCACTGCTCAGGAGCAGAGAGCCCCAGAGGCTTGGGCCATCTGTCTTCTAGTCCAGCCCCATTGCAAGGGAGCCCAGATCATCCCTGCAAGCTCAGCCATAAGGCTGGCTGGACAACACAGACACTACCTTGGCTCTGCAACTTCCAGCCCAGTGTGGTGAGGTCTCCAGTGCACACAGAATCTGCATTGCATGGTCTCTGCTGAATAGGTGTACAACGCCCTTGGAAGGTAGGTGAGGATACAGGAACACTGTTTCTCAAATGCAAGTCTCCAGGGTATCTTTGATGGGGGAAGGGAGTATTTGAGGATATATTCTTGGGAAAGGAGAATTCTCAAAACTGCATGTTGCCCAGTGAATACTGCACAATGCTGGGATTCTGAGAGGAGCAGGGACTCCCAGCTGGCTTTGAGGATGGCAGTGGAATGGTAAGAAGCTGTACCTTCCTCCACACCCTCCCTTACCTGCTGGTTCTCCTTCTTCCAACCCTCCTGGCCGCTAAGGATGCCCAGGGCTTTCTGCATGGCCTCCTCTCCCTGGCGGATATAGGCCAGCTCCTGGTCGCTATAGAGAGTGTCTTCCAGCCGAGAGCCTAGGTACACAGCCAAGGAGAGACCAAGCTTTCTACCTGTCCCCTTGCCTGCCACCAGCTTCCATCCTTTTGATCTACCCCTTGATCTCTGGATCTGCTCTCTCCTCTGCAGAGACAAGACCCAAACCACAGGATCCAGCCCACAGGGAGTTAGACATAGCAAGCAGTTGCAGGTGCCGGAGGGGATCTGGCCGTGAGAAACTCCATTCCCACCCTCTTTAAGTGAGTAAGGAAGGCCACAGGGGTGGTGGGACCAGAGCCACAAGTGCAGGGTTTGCCCCCTGGGAGCCTCCTGCCACTGGCAGGAGCCCAGAAGCTGCAGCACTTACCGAGCAGAGAGCTTCGACGCTGGACCTGGTGAATCCACGCACTAGGGGTGGGGCCCCCCAGTGCCCGCCGCTTCAGCTCCCTGCCAATGGCCAGCACAGCTTGGTGCCTCAGCCCTGCGGGAAGGGAAAGGAACTGTTGCCTAGAAGTGGGCAAGCCCCTTCCACCTGTCGATCTTTTCACAGACCGGGAAATAGGCTTGGAGAAGGAAGTGACTTGGTCAGCAACATACCGATTTCTAGCAGGGACCTAGACCAAAGCCAGGTCAGCTGCCAGTCCAGTGCTCATTTCACTGCACCAGGCTGCCTCCACAGCCCAGAAATCTGCCTTCCATCTGGGCTGGCCAGGCCTGATCCTGCCTAGAAGCAGGTACTACACCAGAGTTTCTTTCTTGAAAGGGGGAAAAGCTTTGTTCAAATCAGAAAAATCCCGCTACAGTAGGACAATTAAAGACACCCGTCCCCTAAAGTCTGTGCAGCTGCCAGCAGCTGGGGCCTTTGTCCTCCTGCAGTCTTTCTTTCCCTTCTCACCCCCCCTTTCCTGCCCATGTCTTCGGACAAGGCTTTCTCCTACCTCTAGAGTGGCTAGGACTTTCCTGGTACCCTTGGGACCAATCCTAGAGGAAGCCTAAACCAGGAAGAGTTCAAGGAAGATTAGAGCCCGAGAGGGGAAGTCAGAAATGACAGAATCTGGGAGGAACATGGGCATCCTGATATCCAGCCCATTTCTTCAGGTCTAGAAGGGACAGGACTGATGCAGACTCACCCCATAAATGGCACAGCTGGGATCAGAACCTGAGTGGCTGGCCCCAGTCCAGTACTTTCGCCCATTAAACCACAAGCCTGATAGCTCTTGGTCACCCCTACGAACGTCCTCTCCCCCAGGGAACTCACCCTTCATGTTCCGCATGTGTCTGTAGGAGCTCCCGGCACACAGCTTAAACGTCGCTTGGAGCATTGCTTCCTGGCAGCTGGAAATCGTGCAGATGCTGCTGCCGCCGCTGCCTCTGCCTTCAAAGGTGGCTCCTTCTGTTCTTCTGGAGTCTGTCAAGGTTTGCCTCTGGATCCTGCAGCTGTGGCTGGGACCGTGCGTTCTGTGTCTTAAATGCTCGCAGCTGAAGGCTGTGCTTCATCACCGGGAGATAAAAAAGTCATCACTCACAGTGCAAAGGAAGGGGTCAAGGATAGAGGGATTGCCTCACACTGCTGCTCTGGCCACTTGTAGGGAGGGAGGGGGGTGGAACAGGGCACAGAGAGGGTTAGGGAGGTTGGCGCCAGACTCAGCTGAGGGAGGGGAGAGAAGAGAAGCCACTGAGGTAAAGGCAGTTTAGAAGAAGGCGTCTACCATCTGACAGTGCTTTTCTTTCATTATTTTTATTTATTTATTCATTTTTAGAGAAGAGCGACAGAGGGAGGGAGAGAGAGAGAGAGAGAGAGAGAGAAGGGGGAGGAGCAGAAAGCATCAACTCCCATACGTGCCTTGACCAGGCAAGCCCAAGGCAAGCCAGGGTTTTGAACCCATGACCTCAGCATTCCAGATAGATGCTTGATCCACTGACAGTGCTTTTCAAAGAGCACGTGGGGTGCTGTTTGAAACAGATTTCTAACCCTCATCCTCAGAAACTCTAGACTGAATAAGTCCAGAATTGAGGCTCTGAAACCTGTATTAAAAAAGTAAACTTCCCAGGTGATGGCCATGCAGGTGTTCTGTGAGCTGCACACTGCTTTGGGAAACGCTGCCTTCGAGGGTGCCCAGGGTGTCAGTCTGCTAAGAACACAGCGGGGCGAGCTGGGAGGGGCCACCGGCCCCTGGGTGAGGAGCTCAAGGTCCACAGAATGGAAATAACCTGTTCGAGGTCAAACATCTAAGCAGGGGCAGGACTGGGGCAACCACACGAATCCTCTGGCCTCCAGTCCATCTTTACGTGGTTCCTCTGGCAGCCCCAGACACTTCGTGTGTTCAACTGTTCCGTTACGTATTCAGTCATTTATACTGTCTGAGCAACTTCACGCAAACCCTGTTCGGAACTAGTTCCCCTTCCTGGGGGTCTGTGCTGGCACAAGGATGATACCACAGGGCAGAGTCCTGTAGGCTCAGAGAGTAGAGCTGGCCAGAGACACAAGGCAAGGGGACCGGGGTCTGGCCGTGCCCTGCACCTGTCCTCATACTCCCCCACCCCTCAGCACCCTGGCTTGGCCTGCTCTGAAAGGCTGAACAGATAGGGTCCTGGGGTACTCACCCCAGTCTTTGCTGTGAGCAGAGACTCATGGGGCAGCTGAGTCTTCTCTGCTGTTCCCACACACCATCCCCCAAGCTAGGGTGGGAGGGGGGAACCCCTCCCAGCATGCCTGCTGCGTGCTGACCTCTGATGAAATCTTTCCCCTTTAAGGTTGGCCTTGAGGTTGCTTTTAAGCCAGTTTTACAGGGCAGGAATACTTGGAGGTCAGGAAATCTCACTGATTTGCCCCAGGCCCAGAGCCTGCCTCCTGTGTGACAGTTCTGTGCCCTGTCGCCACTGCCCAAGGCGGAGGGGAGGCCTAAAAAGTGGGGAGCAGTAGCAGGTTCTCACCACCCCCCACTGTCTCCCTCACTCCAGGAAGGATGAAAGGGACAAGACTCGCTCAGAGCCAGGCCTGGCGCCTGGAGCCCATACAAAACAGGGCCAGTTCCACACCCCCCATTTCAGTCCCTGTGAAGCAGTGGGAAGGACCCAGCAACCAGAGATACCCTCCCCAGTGCTGCTTGGAGGCCCGTGCCAGTTCCTGGAAGCCCAGTGTGGCCCCTCCTCCATTCAGCCTTCCTTCTGGAATGGCTTGTTCCTTTGACTCACGTCCTTACTGTCAGTATCCCTAGGGGCACATCTTTGTCCTGATTTGTGTAACTGTTTTGCGTGTTCTCGCTTGTCTCTTAGTTGGGACTGTTTGTCCCTGAGGCAGGTACCTCATCCACACCCCAGCCCCCTCCCCCCAGCGCTCAGCTTCGGGCAAGGCACAGAGCTGGCTGTGGCTCCTTTTCTACGGGGTGACCAACTGGGGAAACAGCTGGGCGCACTGAGTGTGTCTTTTGAATTAAGAGACATGCCTCTTGGCTTTGTTTCCAGCCCTCAAAGTGCTCCAAAGGCAAGATAGGACCAAAGGGAGAGGCCTTGCTCTCTGCTGTAAATTGTGCAGAAACAGGTGGGGGTGGGGGTAGGGACGGGAGCTTTGCCTTTCATAGACTTGGAAAGAGAAGGCGCAGATAGTGTGCTGGGTGGCTGCTTCTCCCTGCTTGGTACACGTGCACCCTCACGCACATGTGAGTTCCCGTGGAGACGGTGGGGAGTGGGGAGAGGGTTATTGTGGGACAGGCCGTGCAGATAATGTTCAAGGCCCTGCTGTTGCCATCCTGTGGAGAATTATGGCCACTGTGAGAGGGGAGGAGGTGGTGTGGGAGACTGGAGGACTGGGGCCTACGGCTATTGCTGATGTCAGAGGTTGCCATTGACTCAAAGGAGGAGCAGTGCAGGTGACCTGCCCCAGGGCCAAGGCTTTCTTCTCTTCCTCATTCTCTCTAGGCTGATTGACTGGTTAACTCTTACTGTCCCTCTGAGTAATGTGGGGAGAGAGGTCTGGGAATTTCCTGTGGTTCTTGACGTCATCTGTATCTGACTTTGCTTTTTGATGAGGGCAGAACCCCCCAGGAAGATCAGATGGACACAACTGGTCAGTAAGGAAGATATCAGAGAGCTGGATCAGGCTATGCAGAATGATGGAGAAAAAGACCCCAGGGCCATGGGCGGGAGGCAGGGTAAGCAGAAAAGAGGACTCAACTCATTCATTCATTCATTGGTTATTCAACAATCCTTTCTTGATTATCTATTGTGTTGTTCTACAGTTATGAGAAAAATGAAACCATATAACCCAACATAGAAAGTTGTAGAGCAGATGAAGGGTCTGGGAAGTATAAGGGAATGGAACACCTAATTAATCAGGGAGAGGGAGGAGTGTTATGGAAGGCTTCTGGGAGGAAGTGACATTAGAGCTGGGATTGGGAAGTATAATAAAGAGTTAGTCTGGTTTGAGATAGAGGATGGGGTGTGGGTGTTCCAGGTAGAACATATGGCCCGTGGCACGCAGAAGGGATCTGAGGGTTGAGCAAGCTCTGGCTGTCTTGGACAACGTTGGTTATTTAGCCATAGAATGTTTGTAGGGTGTGGTGGGAGGCTCCTCTGCTGGTTCCTGGGACGTAGAGGCTGAGAGTTGAGAGGGACCTTGAGCTTGTCTGGGCCTGGTGCAGAGAAGGTGGGCACTGGGAAACACCACCTATTTTGGGGTTTATTGGAATGGTAGTGGGGATTCTCTGAACTGGAGTGGAGAAAGCATGGGTTTTGTATTCAGAGACTCCCAGTCCTGGTTCCACTACTACTTTATGATTGGAGCCGCTCACTTCTTCTTTAAAATAGGGGTGGGTGTGTTTTCTTCTTCTTTTTGTAATCCGTTCAGGGTGGTTATGCAGCTTAAATAAGGTAACAGTATGTCAAGATGAAGTCCAGACTTCTCTGCCCAATCTCTGGGCCGTCTGAGTTCTCACGCTGGCTGTCTCCTCCCGCAGTGCTCAGTGTCATGCTGAGGTGCGTGCTGGCTGTCTGCCCATGTGAATCTTCACGTTCAAGGCAGCTCCCAGTATTGTCTGTCCTCAGCGGCTTCCCTTCTGGCCCCCTCGCCCCACTTTTTTTTTTTTTTTTAATTTTATTGATTGATTTTACAGAGAGCGGAGGGGAGAGAACAAGAAGTAACAAGTAATAGTTGCTACACTTATTTGTTCCTTGATTGCTTGTTGTATGTGCCTTGACCGGGCAAGCCCAGGGTTATGAACCAGTGACCTTAGCATTCCAAGTCAATGCGTTATCCACCGTGTCACCACAGGTCAGGCATCGCCCTACTTTTGTTGTTTGTTCTTTTGCTGTGTTTCACCCTTTTTTAAAAAAGATTTTATTTATTGATTTGAGAGAGAGAGAGAGAGAGAGAGAGGAGGGAGGAGGAGCAGGAAGCATCAACTCATAGTAGTTGCTTCTTCTATGTGCCTTGACTGGGTAAGCCCGGGGTTTTGAAGCGGCGACCTCAGCATTCCAGGTGGACGCTATCCACTGAGCACCACCGGTCAGGCTCAGCCCACTTTTTAGTTAGAATCCAATACTTTTCCCTCTCGACCCCCTTGATAAATGTTTTCACCATATTAATAAGACTATTGTCCATTTCCCTCTCCCTGTTCCTCGCCACAC
The DNA here is from genome assembly GCA_037038555.1 of Rhynchonycteris naso. Classification (NCBI taxonomy): domain Eukaryota; kingdom Metazoa; phylum Chordata; class Mammalia; order Chiroptera; family Emballonuridae; genus Rhynchonycteris; species Rhynchonycteris naso. Next base: position 27,340,687 of record CM072998.1, read on the forward strand.
ACACGGTTTTAAAGATTTGATTTATTTTGAGTACTTTTAGGTCAGCCACACTGAGAGTACGGCGCAGAGATTTCTCCCCCTTCCCCCGACGCAGTTTCGTATTTTTTTGTATCTGTAAGCTCCATAAAGACTTGAATTTTCCCAAGCTTTTTACCTAGCACTTAGCATAGTCCTAGATAAGGAATAGATTCTGAATAAATGTTTTAATGATTGGAAACAGAGGTCCCCAAACTACGGCCTGCAGGCCAAATTGCAGCCCCCTGAGGCCATTTATCCGGCCTCCACCGCACTTCCAGAAGGGGCACCTCTTTCATTGGTGGTCAGTGTATGGAGTACTGTATGTGGTGGCCCTCCAGCGGTCCGAGGGACAGTGAACTGGACCCCTGCGTAAAAAGTTTGGGGACCCCTGGTTGTAGATTCTCAGTAAACATTGACTTTTTACCCCCATCTCTTAAGGGTGCCCAGTCTGGAGGTGAGAGAAGACCTTGGGCTGCTATAGGGTATACTAACAGTGAGAGACGAAGTGTTTTCCTCTAAAGGGGCCCTTGTAGGAGGGCAGAAGAAAGAAGGTATTGATTACCTTCCTTTAGCGTCCATTTTATATAATCCAGTATGAATACTCATAGGATCATACACTAAAAACAGTGCATTTCCTGGATGTAAATTAGATGTTCATAAAATTGGGTTTTAGGACCCCCAATTTGGGTCCCTGAGTTTGACAAATACCTAGCATCGAGCCCTCTCTCTTCCTGTAAGTCCTAGCTACTTGTTAGCTGGTGCCCTAATACCACACAAATCTGTTCTTTCCAGAGCAGCCACCGGAGGCCAATTTTTACCCCCAGATCTAGGCAAGTGGCAGCAGTAGCTACTGGGTGGCTGGTTAGGGGGAAATTGTTTTAAAAAAGGAGAAAGTAGGAGAAAAGAAGAGCCTGATTTTATTCTCTGCTTCCCAGTCTCCTGGCAGAACCCGAGGAGTAGACAGGAAAGTCCTAACCTGGCAGACTGCCCCTGAGTTTGAGACAGATGAGTAGCAGATACACTCCATTTTCTAGGGTTGGTTTTCTAATTCCTTCAGGCTAGAAGATCTGGTGGTGGTGGTGCTGTGTATGTGTGTGGGGAGGGGGGGCAGGGGAGTTAGGAAAACATGCTTTGCTTTAGGCTCCTTTATCTGGATACAAGCTCTGTAGAAAACAAACACCCAAGAAGCAGCCTCCTGCTCTCCTGATCTAGAGGACCCCTTGGAGGGGTGCTGTCTGGAAGCGGGCACTGCAGCTCAGTTCTGCCTGGAGGGCAGTTGGGAGGAAAGCAGGCATTGGAGTCTGTTTGCTCCTAGCAACCCTGACAAGCCCTCCCTCTCCCCAACCTCATCCTCCCCTGGAATGCTCTTAGAGACATTTTAACACTGTCTCCAAACTCTTCACCCCTTGGAGTGCTGTGGGCTACAGTGAAGGATTCCCAGACGGAACAGCTCCATAGTCAGTGTAAGTATCCCTACCAATTACTCAACTCCTGGTGGCCCAAGGGGTCCAGCTGTCCTCATCTTTTGGTACCTAATTGGTCTCTGAAGTATTTGGAGCCTGAATTCACTGTTTGCTTCCAGTCATCCACCTATTCATCCACCCTTCTATCTATCCTTTGAGGCCTAAAATATGCCAGACACCATTCTAGATGTGGGAATGTAGAAGTGAACATGACAAAAATCCTGTCATTAAAGGTTTATACTTAGTGGCCGAGTGGAGCAGACAGTAAGTAAAATTGATGTCAGATTATGATATTTGCTGGAAAAGAAATTGGTAGGAGAGAGGGGTGTGCTATTTAAAAGAGGCAGTCGGAGGAGGTGAAAGTTGAGCAGATATCTGAAGATTGTGAGGGAAGGACCTGGCACCATCTGGGGCAAATGTGTTCCAAGCACAGGGAACTGCAAATTCTAGCCCCACCCAGGGCACAGGTGATTTTCAATGAGGTGAGAGACGGGGAATGTACATATACTTCTTAGTTGCAATAGCATACAACAATTTACTACAAGCTAAGGCAGTTTTAAAATGTTTCTAGCCTGACCTGTGGTGGCGCAGTGGATAAAGTGTCGACCTGGGAACACTGAGGTCGCCACTTCAAAACCCTGCACTGGTCTGGTCAAGGCACATATGGGAGTTGATGCTTCTAGCTCCTCCCCCTTCCTCTCTCTCTCTCTCTCTCTCTCTGTCTCCTCTCTAAAATAAATAAATAAATAAATAAATAAAATGTTTCTGACAGCTACTCACAGTAATATATATTTTATACATGTATACAATATCCATATGCCTGCATGTTTCACACACGACATAATTTTATTATGTATTGCACTGTATTTTCTAATCTATACCAATTTATTTTATTTTATTTTATTCATTTTAGAGAGGAGAGACAGAGTGAGAGAGAGAGAGAGAGAGAGAGAGAGAGAGAGAGAAAGAGAGAAAGGGGGGAGGAGCTGGAAGCATCAATTCCCATATGTGCCTTGACCAGACCAGTGCAGGGTTTTGAACTGGCGACCTCAGTGTTCCCAGGTCGACGCTTTATCCACTGCGCTACCACAGGTCAGGCTAATCTATACCAATTTTTTAAAATGCTGCTTATAATCCACTAAATTCACATCAAGACCCAGTAGGTTGCAACCTAGGTTTAAACTAAGTTGAGTTGCCTGACCAGGCGGTGGCACAGTGGATAGAGCGCCAGACTGGGATGCGGAAGACCCAGGTTCGAGACCCCGAGCTCGCCAGTTTGAGCACCGGAGCAAAAGCTCGCCAGCTTGGACCCAAGGTCGCTGGCTCCAGCAAGTGGTGGCTCGGTCTGCTGAAGGCCTGCGGTCAAGGCATGTATGAGAAAGTAATCAATGAACGACTATGGTGTCGTAACAGCAATGAAAAACTAATGATTGATGCTTCTCATTTCTCTCTGTTACTGTCTGTCCCAATCTATACTTCTCTCTCTCTGACTCTCTCTGTCCCTGTAAAAAATAAAACATTAAAAAAAAATTTAAACTAAGGTGAGCATGTGCAGTCTCATTGGCAAAAATTTTACCTCTCCTGATTTAACATAGTCCTGACAGGTTGTCATTGTTAGGAGTCCTGGCATCAGTACAGCACGTCTATGAGCTGTGTCGCCGATGACATTACTTCTCAGCTCACATTAACTCCAAGGTGACGGCTCAGACTAGACTCTCTCCTGCAACTCCTAGTAGGGGCTTCTCTTCTCACATGTACCTTGACCAGGCAAGCCCAGGGTTTTGAACCAGCAACCTCAGCGTTCTAGGTCGAAGCTCTATCCATTGCGCCACCACAGGTCAGGCACAAATTACCTATTTTAAAACTGACTTAATGAATAGCTCAGCAAGTGACTTATAGGTATTTGGGGCAGTTTTATAAACATCTGAGCTCATAAAATGTTATGTATACGTAATGCTATAAAATAATTCAGACAGGAATTACATGTATATCTTTATGAAAAGGATGTCTTTGCTTAACATTATGAAAAGGCAACACCTGGAATAATTTTCCAGTTAAAAAAACAGAGAGCTGACTGGCTCAAGCCCAAAGGGCCAGGTGAATAGTCAAAATTTTAATGTCTCCTAAACTCCTAGTTCAGAACGCTGTCTGCTGAACTATACTACTCTCTCCGAGTCTGCTACGCTCATTGTGCATCACCACAGCGGTCAGCTAGGAATAACCCGGTCGTACCCATTATGGAAACACCACTGCTTGTGCTCCTTTCGAGGACAACAGTGTAAGAGGGCAGGACTCAATCCAAATGACTAGAAAACTGAATTAAATGAACAGGTTTAGCGGAGACATCACCACAGTAAAATGCTGGAGCTCCTGGGAACCTAGGTTTTTGATTGGCTGCTGGTGAACCTGGAACAGCAAGTTCAGTCGTGATGTTGTTTCTCAAACCTGAGGCTTCCGTTATAACTGGTAACAGTGCAACTTCACGGAAAGCCCCCTCCTAAAGGCTAAAATGTGTTTTTCTCTTTTTTAAAATTATTTTTATTTATTCATTTTAGAGGAGAGGGAGAGAGAGGGAGAAGGCGGGGAGGAGCAGGAAGCTTCAACTCCCATATGTGCCTTGACGGGCAAGCCCAGGGTTTTGAACCAGCGACCTCAGCATTCCAGGTCGATGCTTTATTCACTGCGCCACCACAGGTCAGGCTAAAATGTGTTTTTCTTATCAGTGGGGACAAGAGAGGACCCACACGGTATCTAGTATGAAAATACACATTCCTTCGTAAGTAACTAACTTGGAAGTGTGGCAGAGGGCAGATCCCCCCCTTTGAGACCCAAATTTTAATTTTGTCTGTTCACTGGAGGCAATTAAAACTTGGGAAATAAAATGACAGTTTTGAGATTCATATTTTATTTACACGCAAATGAAGACTGTTCCCTGTAAACACCGATTGGGGATGAGAAGGGCGATATAGAGAAGCAGTTGCTGGCTCCTGGGTGATGTGTGAAAGGAGTCCATCCAGCTGTTTCTTTAAGCAATGATTTTGTTATTAAAAAGAAAAAAAAGCCACATAATTTCTTCATGTTGCATATGTGACAGAATTCAAAAGAAAACTGACTTTTCAAAACTCTATAGTCTCCAGTCAAATATGCAAGGCGACCAGAATGTCACTTCTATTCAGTGACAGCCCCTGTTCCCCAAGAGCAATGGCCTCTGAGCAAGTGTTAATATTCATCAAGAGTATCTGCTCGAGGAACGGAGAGACCACGATCTTTCAGGGCCTGAACCTTCAGCTTCTCGGCTTCCAGCTTGGTCTGCTGTTCTACCCTTTGTTCTTCCAGGATTTCTTCAATAGACACTTGTTGGAGGGGGGTGTCACTCTCCTTTTCCAAATCCTAGAAAACAAAGAGGTTTGGAAAAACTTCAGTTGGTGACCAAGAATAGAAAACTTTACAAATCTGAAGGCAAATGGACTCCCATGTCAGACTTAGGTTATTTTTCATAACTGTGACATGGCTGAAATATCTTTCTCCTAGGAACAGTACAAAGAAATGGCCATGCTACTACAGAAGGAATACTTACAGGAGTGTGGTGATAGGCACCAGTAACTGTGCATAGCAAAGCTTTAGGTGTCTGAAGTCCTACATTAGTCAAGAGGACTTTGCTTAAAAAAACAAACAAAATAAATAGGGCTATCTCTCCAACCCCAGAGAATCTAAGAGAGAGGTTACCAAGGCCAAGACGGCTTTAGATAAGTTTTGTATATTTACATTATCAAATTCAGCTTAATTTCTGGGGTTGCTGCTCAGTAAGAAAGTAGAGAACACTGATTCAAAGAAGCACGCCTCCCCTAAGGGCAATGAACTGTCCTCTGTTGCATTACATAAGAGTCCAGATCATACCAGCCTCCTTCCCTCTAAGCAACAAGTCTTGCACAGAAAGCCTCAGCAGACCAGTCAGATCACTAAACCAGTTTGGCCTCGATATAGTTCTGTTTTAATTAAAACTTTTTTTGCTTTCTAAAAAAAATTTTTCCCATTATTTAAAAAAGATACATGCTCATTATATGACATTTAAAAACAGACAAGCAGGAAAAAAAAGATATTTTTAAATCCTTAATTCCAGTACGGAGGGATACCGTTTTGGTGACCATCCTTCCATTTTTTTCCATGTACATACTGACTTCATAGTGACTATATTTTTTCACTTAATATGGCATAATATGCTTAACAGTTTTATTTTTGTACACATTATACCATTTAATAAACCATCTTGTAATGCAGAAGCTTCCTATAAAAGCATGTATTATCCACAGATTCAGTTCTTTTAAAAATGAACATAAGGTATTATTCTGTGTTTTTATAACTGGGAAATCTATAGACAGGGTATTTTTATTTCTTATCCTCTTCTCTGACTTTCCGTGATAAAATTCCAGGAAGGCATTACACATATACAAACTCCAGATGTGCCAGCCTATCACTGCATACTAATCTTCAGATGTCGCCAAGGCCTCAGAACCACAAGCTGTGACACAGCAATCGGAGGACTCTCACCAGAGACGTCAGATGAAAGCCACACAAATTACATAAGCAAACTCTGCTCTAGGTCAAATGTGAAATGCCACCCAGGAAAGTATATGTTATCAAGTGTAACCTGCCCTCACAACCCATGGGTTGCAGTGGAAGGGAAGATAATGTTCTTAGCTTGGCGAACTGCCTACTGAACTTTTCAGTGCTACTCACTGAGCTATTCATGTGCTCGTGATAATGCTGTTTCCCAACAGTCTGTCAACAATTGTTAGTTAAGACTTTGTACATCACTATCGTTGAGGCAGAATCCAGGGACTTCTTAAGCAATGAAATGTTTAGAGAATCTACATGGTTTCTGGGTGTGACTTTCCCTAGGTTAGCACTTAATTTCTTCAAACTGACTATTAATCCATATGACTACTGATTCATACAACTACGCTATCCCTGTAAAAATTCTATAGCATCCAAACCATAGTATATAAAAAGAGTACTTTTTTTCCCAAAAGGGCTCCCAGGAAACAATGAACCTTCAAGAACAATCACAAGTTTACTTCTCCTCACATGCATACACATCTACACAGGGGCAGCCTGGGCCAATGTGCCTGGCACAGAAAGCACGTTACTGCTCACTGCTAGGAAACCAAAGCAGAATATGTGTAAACATTTTAACTTAAACTTTTAACACTAATAGCAAAGTAGTATGTTTCCTCCTTAAAAATTAAAATTAGAAAAATACAAAAAAAACCCAAAGGAAATAATCATCCATAAATCTACTGTCAGAGAGGTCTTGGCCCTTAAAATACTTCACAGTCTTTTACTGCCCGTCCTTCATACCTCTGGGTATGTAGTGCTTTATTTCAACCTTTACATAAGAGAAGGAGATGACAATTTCTGTTGCATGAACATGCAAGAAATGATAAACAAGAATTGCAACCACTAGAAATATTTAAAAAATCAGAAACAGGTATTTCATAGAAGCACATAGGCAGTACTAATGAGTGATTTCTAGCTAGTTATTTTAACACAAGGTCTCTGAACCAATCTGACCCTGGCAGAAATATCTCCTTATTTTCTCAAATGGCTTATTAAAAATAGCTATGAACCAAATCACTCCACTCAAAAGACTTCTGCAAATCTGATTTAAGAGATGGCAATGTATTGGGAAACTTGACTGAAAACTTTAAAAAGAAAATAGGAAAAGATAAATCCAAGCAAAGATCCAAGTTTTTAATCTTGACTTTCCTTGCAAACTCCATAATCAGAAGAAGCAGGATCAAGTCAAAGGTATTATATAAGGTATTTTTACCTTATTACCTAAGTAATGTTTAATGTAAAATATGAAATGAGGTTTTCCTTTTTAAAATACTGAGTACTTCTAATATGTAGTTTTATATACAGGCTTGGGCAAAAGTAGATTTATAGTCGTGATTATGCAAAAGTTTATTCTTGTATTATTATTAATTACTCTAATAGTTTCCATATGCACCGAAAACGTACTTTTGCCCACCCTGTATGTTTTTCTAATAGTTCTATGTGCATACACATATGAATATATGTACGTACACCCACAGACACACACATACCCCTATAGTAACAGCACTTTAGAAGATTTAACATTTTAGCTGACAGCTAGTCTTCCTCCTCATTGGTTGAGCTAAGGATTCAAGTATAACTGAGCTCCATTATCAGGCTAGTTCACAGAAGTCTTCTACATCTCACTCCCCTCCTCTCCCTTAAAACACTATACGTGGGCATCCCCTTGTACACGCAATGCCTTTCTTTGCAACCAGAGCTAATAACTTTATGTCATAAACAACTACTTGTAACATTTGTTTAACTGACTGCAAAATACAGTGAATATAAATCTTACTTTACCAAATTATTTTTTTCAAGTTTTTCCATTTTCTGCTATTAGAAATAGCAGACATAATTTATTAATGAACACATTTATAGGATGGTACTTTTTAAAGATATCTGGTAAAATCAATGATATTTTGCTGTTAATGGGATCAATTCTTTAAAATGCCAAGGGGCACTGAAACAAAGTTAATTATTCTCTGTACCTTTCCTGTTACAGCTGTGGCTTTCCTAAACCAATTTGGCCATTTCTTGTGAGAAGCTGGGTGAAATGGGGAAAGTGTATTTTTTTTCTTCTTGAAAAGACAAAAAGAAACCTAACTAGCATGATTATCAAGACCCATAGTAGCTTAACAGTTTTCACTTACTATTTCTCCTAGTAGGACCACATTTTCTCCTCTGACCACAAAAATCCCTCGAGGAATATCACCGTATTTTTTGCCCACATGAATACGCTCCACAGTCTGATGAAGCACTAAATTAGCTATAAGTATATAGGGAAGAAACAAAGATATCAAGTTCAAATCATTGGGTAAAGGTCCATAACTCAGTTATTTTGAATAGAAAAGATTTATCTAAACATGATTTCAAAACTTTGTAATTCTGGGGGAAAAAATAAAATTTCAAACAATCTCCTATTTCATTACGACATACTACTTAACCCTTTGAGTAGTATGAACATTCATTCATGTACGTCCTCCTGCCTCCTGACCATCCAGAGTACGATCGTACATGTGTAAGGCAACATTAAACAAAGGCAAATGTATGTACTTCTTGTTTCTATAAATTGGTTATCAAACAGACATGATTTTAAGTTAATAAAACTGTAACTAATTTCATTTCTTGCTAAAAAGAAAAACCAACCCCCCCCTCCCAAAAAAAACCCTCACTCCTGGGGGTCAGCGAGCATGAAAAAAACTCATTACTCAAAGGGTTAAGAGACTTTTTTTTTTAACAACTTTATTTTTATTTTTTTACAGGGACAGAGAGAGAGTTAGAGAGAGGGATAGATAGGGACAGACAGACAGGAATGAAGAGAGATGAGAAGCATCAATCATTAGTTTTTCATTGTCGTTGTGACACCATAGTTGTTCATTGATTGCTTTCTCACATGTGCCTTGACCGCGGGCCTTCAGCAGGCTGAGCAACCCCTTGCTGGAGCAAGGGACCTTGGGTCCAAGTTGGCGAGCTTTTGCTCAAGCCAGATGGACCCGCGCTCAAGCTGGCGAGCTCAGGGTCTCGAACCTGGGTCTTCAGCATCCCAGTCCGACGCTCTATCCACTGCGCCACCGCCTGGGCAGGCTCAAAGGGTTAAGAGACTTTTAACCAATTGCAAACTGAGAGAGAGACTCTGTTGTTTTTGGAAAGAAACAGTTTTTCCATGTTGTCTGGGTATTTGTGATGATTTACCAAATATTTAACTTTGTTTCAGTAGTTAAAATTCATTTAACCCAATACATGTGTCCATGAATTATAATACAGCAAAAACCTATTTTTCTCCTTTGTCAGAATTTATTACTTTTCCTTCAAAGCAGTCTGATGAATTTGACTTAAGATTCAGAATCCTGATATTAAGATAACTATTTTTCTTTTTTTCAATTGGTACCATTTACCTTAGATGAAGAAAGCAGCTGTCTGTACTATCTTCAATAACTCTTACAAGTGTTTCAATTATGTTGTTTTTTTCCTCATGCCCAAATCCACTGACCTAACAGATGTCTAACAGATGCTGATATGAACTGAGAAGTTTCTTGAAACAGAGGCAAATATAGATCTCTTCAGAAAAGTGTGGGATGCCGAAGACTGAGAATGCTGAGTCTAATGTATGCCTAAGTATAAAATCTTGAGCTTAATTTTGGGATCCCTAACAAACTTCAGAAAACGCCTCCTATCCAATTTTCACTAGACAGGGAGGGATTACTTTCAGTGCAGGAACTGCTCTGAAGAGTAGTCACACCCAAGCCAATGTACAAATAAACTCAGTGGACTGTTTATTTCTATCTTTTGGCTCCCTCTAATGGGGAAAATAAAAAAATACTCCAACACACTGTAATCCTATGTTCTAGTGAAAACCAGTTTTAGAAATACAAACTTGAAAACAGAAGCTTTTGAACCATCTAATCATAATTTAGGAAGCAATGTTGTAATAACTCAAAACAATATTCCATTATGTCACTCATGAAAAAGTTGCAGATAAACACATTACAATATAAAATAATAAACATAATGGGTAGCTCTCATTATCCAGAGTATAAGAGAAGTCTGTAACTAATACATACCAAATTGGTCAATGCTTCTCAAAAAGCCTATAAGTGTCCTTCCATCTCGAAGCAGGACCAAGTGCTTTTCTGGGGACAGGAAAAAAGATCTTTAAAAAAGGAAACTAGTAGCTTTAGTGAGTTTACAGGGTAACAACAAAAACAAAGTTTAAGCTCTACCATTTCCTCTCCCAATGAATTTAAGGTGGAGTTCATGGGGAAATTAGAGGGAGGACCAAGGTAGTCTGGGGTTTAGATTAAAACAGTGATTTCAACTGCTGTGCCAGGAGAATTTTTAAAACATGCAACATCTGACTATTAGTCACGGACACTGACCTCTTTGTCCTTAGATTGTCAAATTAAAAATACAACAGCCAATACAATGGTCACCGGGTAAGAATGAATCAAAATTATACCTTTTTAGGTATGCTGCAGAATTTTAGTAGTTTATGTGTGGCATGAGATGAAAAAGGTTGAAAACTGCTGGATTAGGTTAGTCGTGAAAAGAATGAGGGTAGTGTGACAGAGAGAAAAGGACAGGGGGAGAGCCAGTAAGCCCAACCAGCTCTAGACCCTAATGTTTGAAAGTTAACTGGTCCCATCCTCCAACAGTGTCATGTCAGTTTCTATACCTACAAAGTGAGAAATTTAGTCTGGATGATTTATTTATTTATTTAAATCAAGTGAGATGGAGAGACAGACTCTCATATATGCCCCAACCAGGATCCACCTGGTAACCCCATCTGGGGCTGATGTTCTGCCTATCTGGAGCCACTGCTCCACTGCTTGGCAAGCTGGAGCCAACTTACTCATTTGAGCCATGGCTGTGGAAGAGGAGAGAGGGGCGGTGGAGAAGCAGATGGTCACTTCTCCTGTGTGCCCTGACCGGGAATCGAACCCAGGACTTCCACATGCCGGGCTGACACTCTACTGCTGAGCCAACTGGCCAGGGTCCGAATAATCTTTATGATCTTAATTCTAGGATTGATTCCCACCTTGAACTTAAGAAAAGATCCTATTTCACACTTTGGAATCAGGGAAGGTTTTAAATAAAAACCATGCTCCAGACATGTAAAAAGAGGATGGTGACAATAAGCTAGAGCAACAATTCAGTAATATTTATTAAGAGATATGTGCTGTTCTGGGGCTTAGATATATATTAGAGAATAAAACTCAGACTCTGTGAATTTATATTCCTGGTGAAGGAAGGCAAACAAAATAAGCTACTGTGATTAGTGCAATGGAATGGTAAGTAAGATAGCAAGACAGTAGGATGAAAGAGGAGAAGGAGCTACAGAAGATAAGAGTAGTCAGGGGGAAACCTCTCTTAAGAGGTGACTGAGCTGAGTGAAGAATGACAATAAGCCAGTCACTAGAATAGCCAGCCAAGTTCATTTTTAAAAAAAATTTATTCATTTTAGAGAGGAGACACAGAGTGAGTGAGTGAGAGAGAGAGAGAGAGAGAGAGAGAGAAAGGGGGGAGGAGCTGGAAGCATCAACTCCCATATGTGCCTTGACCAGACCACTGCAGGGTTTTGAACTGGCAACCTCAGTGTTTGTTCCCAGGTCGACGCTTTATCCACTGCGCCACCACAGGTCAGGCACAAAGTTCATTTTTTAAAAAAGATTTTATTTATTGATTTTTGAGAGAGAAGAGGGAGAAGAGGTAGAGGAAGAGGCAGGGAGGGCAAAGAAGGGTGGGGGGAGAGAGGGAGAGGGAGAAGGAGAGGGAAAGGGAGGGAAGGAGGGAGAGAGAAAGAAAGCATCAACTTGTTTCCCGTATGTGCCTTGACCAGGCAAGCCTGGGTTCCGACCTGGCGACCTCAGCGTTCCAGGTCGTTGTTTTATCCACTGCGCCATTCATTCATTCAATGCCACGCAGAAAGTACTTTCTAGATACAGAACAGAGGAACAAGACAATGATTCTTCCCTGAAGGAATTTATAGCTGTATTCCCTGAGGGGTTTTATAATTTATAATTAGGCTATAATTAAGCACCACAAGAAAGTATATCTTAATTATAGGAGACTAGCTGGAGGACATATCTGAGTCGGTTCCTGAAAAGGTAGATAGGAGGGAAATCTGTAACTAGGCAGGAGAAAAAAGGGCTGGTAACCAAATGTTTGCTGAAAAGTTGAGGGTGTGAAGGGAAGTAACAGGAAATTAAGTAAAAGAGAACTGGGAGCAGGCTGTTTGGACTGGACTGCACAGTGAATAAGAAACCATTGGAGACTGAACTGGGTAAAAAGGGAGAGCGGCTGAGACTACTCCAAGAGTCTGAGACATAAAGAAAGACCTGAACCAAGGTAGAGATGAGAAGGAAGATGATGAGAGGACTAAGACTCAATGGCAGAAGGTGCAGGTATAACAGGATTTGTTAACGAACTGAGTTTGTATATGACGGTAGGTGTGAGAGAGTGGGGTGCAGAAGAGATGAGTTAAAGAACATGTAAGAATTTTGACTCATCATGTCAGGGAGGACCATTTACCAAAAGTTGGAAGACAAAGCAACAAGCTCTGGACAGAAGGTTATCAGCTGTTTGTAATGCTGAAGTGCCGTCAGGACACTTACATAAAAATGTCAAAAGACAGTTGGAAATGTAAGACTGGAATGCTAAAGAGGTCAGAATTAGGGCAATTTTGGATAAGGCCACAAAGAGGTGATACAATTATTAAAGTCCAGAAGATCTCTTAGACTTACAGAAAGAAGCAAGCCAAAGATGGAACCTAAGAAACAGAGTTGGACAGATAAGAAAATCAGCAAGAGCCAGTATTAGAAAAATCCAGAGCACAGATTGAGTCCAGTATCACACTGTAATACTATCACAAGGCTGCAGAGGGGAGGGCGGAACTCAGAAGATGTCAGCAGACTGCTGCCTTTTAAGAATAGAGTTGCAGCCTGACCTGTGGTGGGGCAGTGGATAAAGCGTCGACCTGGAAACACGGAGGTCGCCAGTTCAAAACCCTGCACTGGTCTGGTCAAGGCACATATGGGAGTTGATGCTTCTAGCTCCTCCCCCCTTTCTCTCTGTCTCTCTCTCTCACTCTGTGTCTCCTCTCTAAAATGAATAAAAAAAAATTAAAAAAAAGAATAGAGTTGCAGCAGCATGTGGATAACAAAAATCAAATTGCAAGCGTAATATAGGTGGTCAGAAAGAGTCCAAAAAGAGACGACTCAAGAGGTTTGCGGGGAAGGATATAAAAAAGAGGGGGATGGGAGAATTTGATGGGAGATACAACTGGAAAACAAACTGAGATGGGTAGACAAGAACAAACATGAAGAGGATTCAGGGAGAGCAAAAGAGAAGGTATAAGAACAAGGATATTCACAGAAGAAGGTTCCAGAAGCAGTGGGAGGAAAGAGTAAGGAAAAACAGACTGAAAGGAATACTTCCGACTCAAACAAGATGTTGGGGAAAATACTAGAAAGATTAACGAGAGTAAGAAAGTGGGAGGGGGCAGTCAAGGGTGCATATAAAATAGTTTTGAACTTTGCAGTAAAGGAGGAGGCTTGGAATCTACAAAAAAAAGGTTAGAAGGCTTGAAAACAAAATTATTTTTAATAAAAATAACTGTGTTAGGACCTCAAATAATTCAGATATATAACAAGAGAGCTGAGAGCAAAAGGGCTTCCTCAGGCAACTGAAAGTTAAGTTGTCATTACATTACAGACAGGCTTGAACAGTACTTATATATATAAAATTAGTCCAGACCTGGCCGGTTCGCTTAGTGGTAAAGCATCCACTCAGCATGTGCAAATTCCAGGCTCGACTCTCGGCCAGGACACACAGGAGAAGCAACCATCTGCTTCTCCACCTCTCCCCCTTCCCTTTCTCTCTCTCTTCTCTCATAGCCATAGCTTGATTAGGTCAAGCGCATCAACTGGGGCCTGGGCACTGAGGATGACTCCCTGGAGCCTCCACCTCAGGTGCTAAAAGTAGCTCAGTTGGGAGCATGGCCCCAGATGGACAGAGCATCAGCCCCAGCCTCCGGTTGCCCAGGGAACATGTGGGAATCTGTCTATATCCCTTGGAAAAGAAGAAAAATATGTAGATTTAAAAAACGATTTAAAAAAAACCCCACAAAAATACAAAACAAAAAACTATTTCAGATAATGAAATAAGTTTAATTATACACTCTCAATTTGCATACACAGTAATTGTAGAGACTTGTAACTTAGTTGAAACTCTGTAAAGTTATTAAGACACCATAAGATTAAAATGATTCCGAAAATGTTGCCTGGGAAATAATTCACAGATGAGAGTGCAGCAGAAAGGAAAGACTGGACAACTCTAAGTGGCTCCTCTTTTGCACAGGACTCAGCTCCTCTTCGGGACAATGACTAGGAATAAGAGAGTTCTTCTTAGTAAAAGCAAAAGAAAATCGTCTAACAGAAAAAGAAACAGAAGTCTGAAGTGACTAAACCTTTACCTTAAAGTTATTACCTTGTCTGGCAATGAATGGTTTCTACTACCATAACCCGAAAGGACTAACAACCCTCACAGTTAAATAATATTGCAAATGGATGCAGAGCATAAAGTCTATGTTTACTACCAGTTAGGTCTAAACGCGGTTGTTTTAACATTTTCATTTCTTGATAAATCCTTTAAGTATTCTCATCCATCTATCAGAAACAACCTGGTACTTGGAAATAGCGCATAGAAGGCAGTGGACAGGGCAGGGTCAATTTTCGTGTTTGGGCCCCACCAGCCACGTCCCTCGGAAGCAGGACTGAATTCCACAGCTTGTGGCTGCCCAGCGCGTGAACTGGGGGAGGCTGCGAAGGACAGGACGAACGTAATCGAGGTTGCAGGATAGGAGGTGGGCAAGCGGTGTGTCCCCGTGGCTCCTCCATGTCGTTGAGGATGTCAACGCCTAACACACAGTGCTGTGCGAAAAACACACCGCTCTCTGGCCCACACTCAGAATACGAGCTCTCTCGAAGGAGGCACCCGTCCGGAAGGAAGGGTCTCACCCCAGACTTCACCCGAAAGAGATGAGCAACTCACTGTCGATGTCCTCGATAAGGCTGGCGGTGCCGGGCATATAGTTCATTTTGGGCGGAGATAAGGCTGCAGTGTATAGCGGCGGAGGGCCAGCGCGTCCAACACCTCCTTCCTCCTACCGTAGCTGCCGCCTCGGCGGGACCGGGACAGGTACCCGGACCGGGACCAGCTCTTCTGCCCCGGCTTTCTGCCGCCGGGACACGCCGGAAAGTCCTCCATATTACCCCCACCCACTTCCGGTATCACGTGCCCCGTTCTCAGGAAGAGGCGGGACCCTCGTGCGGTCCTGGGACGTTTTTCCCATCCCTGAAGAGAGGCGAGGAGTGACTTGGTTGCACAGGTAGTGGGAAGATGTATTCTCTTTTTCATGGAAGACGGTGCTACCACTAATTCTCCTCCTCCCCCGACCCCAGAGTCAGGAGCATCATCCATCCCTCAACTCTCGGGACCCGCAGGCGAAGGGAAGGCACTTGGCCTGTAATTGGTTATTGTCAGCCCGACCCCCTTCACTGTTGTCCATTCGCTCTCGTTGGCTGGCGCCTGCGCACTGGGCCGGCCTTGGGGGGCGGGAAGCACTTCGGGGCAGTCAGTGAGTGGAGCCCATGTCGGCCTTAAGGCGTTCGGGCTACGGCCCCAGTGACGGTCCTTCGTATGGCCGCTACTACGGGCCTGGGGGTGGAGATGTGCCCGTGCACCCACCTCCACCCTTATATCCTCCTCGCTCGGAACCTCCCCAGCCTCCCATTTCCTGGCGGGTGCGCGGGGGCGGTCCGGTTGAGACCACCTGGCCGGGAGAAGGTGGAGGAGGCGATAGCTACTATTCCTCTGGAGGTACCTGGACCGAGCCAGGTAGAGCTGGAGGAAGCCACCAGGTAATCTTTGCGCCATCTGTCCCAGGGGGTTTCGATGGGGGGGTTCTTTGAGGTTGAGGGCCATTGAGATTGATATACCTCCAGAGTTCCTAATGGATCGGCTTTCATGTTTGTTTACCTTTTGGGGGAGGTTGTACAGATAAGAGATGAGATCGTGGGTGGGTTGGGTGTGCTTGTTTTCTTTTGCTCCTCCTTTTCTGCTTCGACCATAATAAATGTCTATTACTATTCAAAAAGGAAAAGAGATCCTGGGCTGATTTGCTAAGCTAAGTAAAGGCTGCGGAATCTGTCGCTTGGGAACGATATTGGGTTGAAGTGACCCAGCTCTGTTTTTTGGACTCCAACAATTTATCCTGCGTGGCTCGTCAGGCGGCCCTCGGCGAGAAGGGAGGTGGCTGCAGCCCCCGCCGTCACTCAGCAACCCCTCCCGCGCGGGGGAAAGTGAAGGAAGGGTCGGGGGAAGGATCTGGGTGTTTAGCCTTTTGCCCCTAATGTTTTGCCCAGGATTGAATAATCAGTGTTGGAAAGCACTTTTGTGTGGGTTGTTTCATTTAATCTTTACGGCGACTGCAACAGGAAATGTCATTACAGCGTCCCTATTTTACGATTAAATAACCGTTGGCTCTAAGAGATTAACTGATTTGGTCAGGATACTAGGCCCTATAACATTTTATGTCCTGTATTCTTTACAGAAATCTACAGTATTTCTGTTATGTTAATGCAATATTTTCATAGAGAATTATTGTAATACGGTGTGGAGCACTTCTCTCCGTTTGTTCAAGAATCACAACATCCTCACATTGTTTGAGAATGTAGTAGTGAAATTCCCATACATTGCTGATGGTGATGTAAAATGATTCGTTGCTTTGGAAAATAGTTTGGCAGTTCCTCAAAACGTTAAGCATAGAGTTAGCATATTACTCAGCAAGTCTGCTCTTGATATATACGCAAGAGAACTGAAAACATATGTCCACATAAAAACTTGTACATGCATATTCGTAGCAGCATTACTCATAATAGCCAAAAAGTGGAATTAATCCAAATGTCCATCAACTGATGGAAAGATAAGATACGGTATATTCATACAATGGAATTATTTAGCTATAGAAAAGAAAGAAGTACTGATACAGTCTGCAATGTGGAAGAACCTTGAAAACATCTTGGTACATGAACAAAGCCAGTCAGAAAGACCACATATTGTATGACTTTATTTATGTGAAATGTCCAGAATAGGCAAATCTGTAGAGCCAGAAAGATTAATGGTTGCCAGGGGTTGGGGGACTGAGGACACTGGGGCTGATAGATAAAGGGTATGGTATGGAGTTTCTTTTTAAATTTTTATTTATTCAGTTTTAGAGAGGGGGGAGAGAGATGGGAGGGGGTGAGCAGGAAGCATCAACTACCATATGTGCCTTGACCAGGCAAGCCTGAGGTTTTGAATTGGTGACCTCAGCGTTCCAGGTTGACGCACTATCCACTGTGCCACCACAGGTCAGGTCTTGGGGTGATGAAAATATTTTGGAATTAGATAATGATGATGATTGCACAACTTTGGATATACTAAAAACCATTGAATTGTACACTTTTTTAAAGGGTGGGTTTAATGGTATGTTAGTTATATCTTTAAAAAATTGTAAGGAAAAAACGTGGTAGTGAGAGGTTAATTGTGAAGAAGGGTCTGTATTTTCTCTGTCTAAATCTAGAATAAGTAGCCTGTGGGACTTGAATCCCATGGTAGAGTGATGAAATGCTTTGCCTATAAGTAGTCGATCTAGACTAGACCAAAGATCAGTTGAAGGGAAAGAGGAGAGGACCATTAAACTGATGACTTCTACTAGGCCTTGCTGTGTTATCAAAACAAAAGTGTGTTAGATGTCAATAAATGTTTGTCACTTAAGAATAGATTTTAAAACACCAAAACAGGCCCTGGTCAATTGGCTCAGTGGTAGAGCATCAGACCAGTGTGTGGATGTCCCAGGTTCAATTCCTAGACAGGGCACACAGGAGAAGCGACCATCTGCTTTTCCACCCTTCCCCCTCTCCCTTCTCTCTTTCTCTCTTTTCCTCCCGCAGCCATGGCTCAATTGGAGCAAGTTGGCCTGGGTGCTGAGGATGGCTCCATGGCCTCACCTCTGGCACTAAAATGGCTCTGGTTGCAACGGAGCAATGGCTCAGATGGGCATAGCATCGCCCCCTAGTGGGCTTGCCGGGTGGATCCAGGTCGAGCACATGCGGGAGTTGGTCTCTTTGCCTCCCACTTCTCACTTCAGAAAAAAGACAAAAACAAACAAAACCCCCAAAATGTGTGTTTTCAGAGTAAGGTAGAGAAGTTAATATTTTAGTACTGTGTGCACGTCGGGTAGGTGATGGTACTGGATGGAGTAGTTGTAGGAAAAGCTGGAATGTGTATAGGGCTTTTGTAAATCATTTCAAGAGTTTATCTTTCTGGTTGATGTTTCTGAAACTTGAGAAGTAGAGGATTATGACTTATGCAGCCATAGAAAATACAAAAGATTCACATGTTGTCATGGATGTTGCAAATGTTTTTTTCAAATTCATTATTCATCTTAACTTTATTGTGGTTTTGACATATAAGTTTTGCATTTTCCTATAATCAAATATGTTAAACAAATGGTGTAGGAGCCTTTTAAAACCTTACTACTCAAAAAGTTTGACCGTCGGACCGGAGGCTTCAGTGTTGCTTGGAGGTTGCTGGAAATGCGGAATCTCCTGCTCTTGACTTACAGCGCAGTTTGATAAGGTGCACAGGTGATTGGTACATGCATTCATGTTTGAGAAGCACTGCTCTATAGAATTGAATATAGTGAGATGATACTGCGCTGAACTACTACAGACTTGACTCTATCTTTACATATTTAAATATGGCAGGGAAAAACATAGAAGTCTACCTCTTCCTTAGCTATACTCTGCAGCACTGTAGTTTGCGCCCTGAACTAGCAGTATG
Source organism: Rhynchonycteris naso (assembly GCA_037038555.1). Taxonomy (NCBI): domain Eukaryota; kingdom Metazoa; phylum Chordata; class Mammalia; order Chiroptera; family Emballonuridae; genus Rhynchonycteris; species Rhynchonycteris naso. The sequence continues at coordinate 27,359,649 of CM072998.1, forward strand.
TGTATTACTTAGGAGCTTGTTGGAAATACTGTATCTCAGGCCCACCGAATCAGAATGTGCATTTTATGAAGATCCCTAGCTGATTTACGTGTTCTCCCAGAACAAGTCTTTGAGAGTGCAGGCTGTGATGGAAGCGGGAAGGCTCAGGTGAGATTATAACCTAATCTTGGAAGTGATTTACTGCCATAATGGTCCTAGAGACCAACCCTCCTATGATGTTGGAGGCAAGTTCATAAGGTTGTGTATAAAAGCAAGCAGGGATCAGAGGGGAGCAATCTTGGAGGATTACAATGGTAAGGAATCGGGAGGCAGAGAGCTCTGTTAGACTCCCGTAGTAGTTAAGAAGAGAGGTAAAAGGGCATGCATGTGAATAGTGTCTGAATGTAATCAAGTTTCTTTCAACATTTTATTGTAAAAATTTTCAAACATACAAGAAAGTTGAAAGAATTATATAGTGAATACCCCTATATTTACCACTTAGATTCTGTAATTAGTTTTTATTATATTTGCTTCATCATATCTTATATTTTGGATGCATTTCAAAACAAATTGCATAGATTTGAGAGACATTTTCAAAGGTATATATCAGTTGGAAGTGAGGATGAAGAGGAAAGAAGGTGATTCTGAAGTTTTAGTATGTTTTTTTTAATTTTTTTTTAATTTTTTAATTTTATTCATTTTAGAGAGGAGACACAGAGTGAGTGAGAGAGAGAGAGAACGGGGGGAGGAGCTGGAAGCATCAACTCCCATATGTGCCTTGACCAGACCAGTGCAGGGTTTTGAACTAGCAACCTCAGTGTTCCCAGGTCGACGCTTTATCTACTGAGCCACCACAGGTCAGGCTGAAGTTTTAGTATTTTTTAAGTGTTTATTTTATTGACTTTAGAGAGAGGAAAGGAAGAGCAGGAAAGGGACAGGAAAATCTGTTTCTGTATGTGCCCTGACCTGGGGTCGAACCGGCCATCTCTGCTTTGGGACGATGCTCTAGCCAACCGAGCTATCTGGTCAGAACTGAGGTTTTAATATTCCATAGGAATAAAGGTTTCATAGGAATAAAAAAGAAGAGGAACTATGGTTTAGTCTTACACTAAAAGAACTAGTGAGTGGTTAATAGAGGAGCTTTAAAAAGTATGAGCTACAATGGCTTTAGAAGGGTTTCTGTACTGTCGCTATTCCATTTCTGCTGAAAGTTAGTCATGGTGGTTAGTCATGTGCCAAGCTATGGATGCAATGTATGCAGTTGATTAAAGAGAAGTTTTGATTTTCTGTTATATATATATAATATGTATAAAATATTTTGATTGATATATATATATATCAATCAGATTTTAGAGTCCTTGTGGCATCCACTGTTTGCTGTGGACACAGAACAATAGATGTGGCACTTAGGAGGGAGATGGGAGCTGGAGATAGTGATTTGAGAGTCGTCAAATATAAGCATAACAAAATTACCGAACTGGGTAATGTTGCCAGGGGAGATCGCTGAGAGTCTAGAGTAGGGGACAGCAAAAGAAGATCCAAAAGAAGACAATGAAAGAGAATACTCAGAACGGCAGTAAGAAAATCAGGAGAGCCGCGCCGTGCAAACCAAGCAAGGATGCTTATGTTGCAGAGAAGTGATAGGTGAATTGAAAAAGAAGCTGTTGGATCTGGCAATAAAAAGATATTGTTGATTTTCATGGGGGGAGTTTAAAATAGTATGAAAGTAATGAGATGGAGGTTTGGATGAATTGTAGACTGTACTTCTGAAGTTTGTTAGTAAATGAGAAAGCGGCCACTTGACTGGGAAGCAGGATTGAGGAGAGAATGTTTAGGATGAGGTGGCTTGAGTGTGTTTGGAAGCAGAAGACAGTAATCTAGTGGATTGGGGGAAAGATGCAAACGAAAGGAAGGAACAGTGTTTAGGTAGAGGGGAGGAAGAGGTGAGGAAGAGTTGAGAAACCTTCCTGAGCTACAGGCGGATAGAGTAAGTTTGGAGTTGGAGGGAGGGGCATTGAGGAATTTACAGCTCTTGGTGTCCTTTCTCGGTAAAGTAGGAGGCTAAGTCTGAGAATAAATAAAGTGGGATGGGGTATGCTGGGAACTTGATATGGTAAATGTTTGTTTTTTATTTCCAGGGACAGAGAGAGAATCAGAGAGAGGGATAGATAGGGACAGACAGAAACGGAGAGAGGTGAGAAGCATCAATCATTAGTTTTTCGTTGCCGTTGCGACACCTTAGTTGTTCATTGACTGCTCTCTCACATGTGCCTTGACCACGGGCCTTCAGCAGACCGAGCCACCCCTTGCTGGAGCCAGCGACCTTGGGTCCAAGCTGACGAGCTTTAGCTCAAGCCAGATGGGCCCGTGCTCAAGCTGGCGACCTCGGGGTCTTGAATCTGGGTCTTCCGCATCCCAGTCCGATGCTCTATCCACTGCGCCACCGCCTGGTCAGGTGATATGGTAAATGTTTGAATGAGGTTCTAGGACAGTGGTTCTTAACCTTTTTTGAGGTACCGAACCCACCAGTTTCATATGCGCATTCACCGAACCCTTCTTTAGTGATAAATAAAATGATTTTTTTTTCCAAATTTAGTTTTGCTGGTGCGAGACTAGAGTTGCTCAACTTGGCATTGCATATCATGCAGATAGGACGCTGACTTCCATCCCGTTCCGTGATACATGTGAATCCATGTTGTACATATTCGTCCGACCACTTTCTTTTTTTGCTCGACATATTTAGTATGGATTAAAATATAAAGAAAGAAACCACACGACGTACAACTATGACAGCCGTTGACTACTGCGCGCACTAAATTCCCCACAGCACTGGTTGGCCAAGCAATGTAACGTGATCCTCTGCAGTAAGTGATGGCCAAGCGGGGCGTGTCATCACGACTTTACACAAGTGTGTCTTTACATCTGCAGCAGAGGCTTTTCTGAACCCCTAGGGTTCGATAGAACCCAGATTAAGAACCACTGTTCTAGGAGAAGGGAAAATTGTAGAGAAGCATGGGAGACATCTAAATGTGATTGAAAATAATTTTTTTTAAGTTTCTTTTTATTTATTCATTTTAGAGAGGAGACACAGTGAGAGAGAGAGAGAAAGAGAGAAAGGGGGGAGGAGCTGGAAGCTCAACTCCCATATGTGCCTTGACCATACCAGTGCAGGGTTTTGAACTGGCGACCTCAGTGTTCCCAGGTCGACGCTTTATCCACTGCGCCACCACAGGTCAGGCTAAATGTGATTGAAAAATTTTAAAAATTGTGATAATGGTTATTACAGGAGCATGTTTTTTAGTGGTTTTGGAATATGTAGCTGCACAAAATATTTATTTATTAAGAGTGGGGGAGATACAGAGATACCCATTCCTGCATGTGCCCAGACTGGGCTCTGCCCGGCAACTTCTGTCTGGGGCTGATGCTCTGCCCTTCTGGGGTTATTTCCAATTGAGCTATTTTTAGCTCCTGAGGCAGAGGCTCGATGGAGCCATCCTCAGAGCCCAGATGATGTGCTGGAATCAAATCAATGAAGCCATGGCTGCGTGAGGCGAAGAAAGGACGAAAGAAGGGAAGTGGGGAGAAGCAGGTGGTCACCTCTCCTGTGTGCCTTGACTGGGAATTGAACCTGGGACTTCCACATGCCCTGTCATCATTGCTCTACCGCTGAGCCAACCAGCCAGGGCCTAAAAATAATTTATAATGCACTTTTCTAATAATTTTTTTAAATTTTTTGTGAAAAATATAAACAAATTTGTAACTGGAACTTAGGTAGTAGTAGCAGCAGGACTACTCAGATTCCTCTGCTGTTAGATTTGTTGGGACTGGGTTATTTTTTGGTAGCATGTTGGTAAGTCACTGAATTTAACCGTAAGTTTGCTTTTTTCTTTTTTAATTTTTAAAACAATTTATTAATTGATTTTAGAGAGACAGAAAGGGGAAGAGGGAGAGAGAGAGAGAGAGGGAGGATGGAGGGAGGGAGGGAAGCATTCATTTGTTGTTCCACTTAGTTGTGTATTCATTGGTTACTTCCCGTATATGCCCTGACCAGGGATTGAACCCTCAATCTTGGCAGTTAGGGATGATGCTCTAATTGAGCTAAATGGCCAGAGCTAAGTCTTCTTTTTACAAAACTAGTTAGTTCTAAAATTAATATAAAAGGAGTTGACTCCAGTCTCATTTGAGATTTAGATATTTTTTCCTCAAAAGAAAAGTAAATAAATTTATTATCTATTTGCATAATTTTAACCTAATTTTCTTTGTCACAAAAACTTTCATATTCTTATCACTTATGTAAAATGGCTTATGAAAACCTTTTTTTAAAAAGTGATCCTTAAAGGACCTTAAAATTTCTTTTTAAATGTTTATTGATTTTAGAGGAAAGGAGAGAAAGAGACAAGAACACCTATTCCTATATGTGCCCTGACCAGGGATTGAACCCGCGACCTCTGTGCTTGTGGATGATGCTCTCACCAACCAAGATAACCTGCCAGGGCGCAGTGGGTTGAGCATGTGCCCTGATTCTGATTCCCTGGTTTGAAACCCTGAGGTTGCTGGCTAGAATGCAGGGTCACCAGCTTGAGCACAGGATCCTTGACATGATCCCAAGGTGCTGGCTTGAGCCCAAGGTCACTGGCTTGAGCAAGGGGTCACTGGCTCGGCTTGAGCCACCCCACCCTTAAGGTATCTATGAGAAGCAATCAGTGAAAACTAAAAAGTGACACAACTACAAATTGATGCTTCTCATTTCTCCCTTCCTGTCTTTCTCAAAACAAACCCCCCCGCAAAAACTGAACAATAAAATAGAAATAACCCAATTTAAAGATGGCCAAGACATCTGAAGACAGTTCTCTAAAGAACGTATACAAATGGCCAATGAGCACATGAAAAAATTCTCGACATCATTAGTCATTAGGGAACTGCAAATCAAACCATAATGAAAAAGAAAAAACCATAATCAGATACCAGTTCCTACCCAGTAGGATGGTTATAAAAACAAAACCAGAGAAAAAGCAAGTATTGGTGAGGATGTGGAGAAATTGGAACCCTTATATCTTGATAGGAATGTAAAACTGTGCAGCTGCTCTGTAAAACAGCTTTCTTTCCAGTTCCTCAAATTGTTAAACAGAGGTACCATATGACCCAGCAATTCTACTTCTAGGTATATACTGAAAGCATATGTCCACATAAAAAATTACTAGTGAACATTTATAGCAGTATTATCCAAAAAGTGGTGACAATCCATATGCCCATCAATTGATGAACAGATAAGCAAAGTGTGGAATATGTATACATGGAATATTTGGCCACACAAGAAGGAATGAAGTACTAATACATGGTACAACATAGCTGAACCTCAAAAACATTATGTTAATCCTGACCAGGCGGTGGCACAGTATATAGAGTGTAGACCTGGGTCTCTGAGGACCCGGGTTTGAAAGCCTGAGATTGCCGGCTTGAGCGTGAGGTTGCTGGCTTGAGCATGGGATTGTAGACATGACCCCATGGTCTCTGGCTAGAGCCCAAAGGTCCCTGGCTTGAGCAGGGGGTCACTGGCTTGGCTGGAGCCCCCCAGTCAAGGTACATATGAGAAAGCAATAAATAACAAAGGTGCCACAATGAAGAATTGATGCTTCTCATCTCTCTCTCTCTCCCTTCCTGTCTGTCTCTCTCTCTCTCTCTCTCACTCTCTTTCTCGCTAAAATCAGACAAACTGTGTTAAGTGAAAGAAGCCAATCACACGGTATCACGTTCTATGGTTCTGTTTATATGAAATACCCAGAATAGGTAATACAGAGGAATAGAAAGCAGATGAGTGGTGGCATAGGGTTGGGGGAATGAGGAGATAAAGGGGTATAACTAAAGGGTACAGTATTTTCTTTTGAGGTGTTGAAAATGTTCTAAAATTGATAGTGGTGATGATCGCACGTATTTGTGAATGTACTAAGAAGCACAGAATTGTACCATTTAAATGGGTAAATTGTGCCTGACCAGGCAGTGGCGCAGTGGATAGAGCATCGGACTGGGATGCGGAAGACCCAGGTTTGAGACCCCGAGCTCGCCAGCTTGAGCGCGGGCCCATCTGGCTTGAGCAAAAGCTCGCCAGCTTGGACCCAAGATCGCTGGCTCCAGCAAGGGGTTGCTCGGTCTGCTGAAGGCCCGCGGTCAAGGCACATGTGAGAAAGCAATCAATGAACAACTATGGTGTCCCAACGGCAACGAAAAACTAATGATTGATGCTTCTCATTTGTCTCTGTTTCTGTCTGTCTGTCCCTATCTATCCCTCTCTCTGACTCTCTCTCTGTCCCTGTAAAATAAATAAATAAATAAATAAATAAATAAATAAATGGGTGAATTGTGTGGTAGTGAACTCTATCCCACTAAAGCTATTAATAAAAATAATAATGCCAATATTATGACTTAAAATTACCTATATTTTCCCATGTATAAGACGCTCTCATGTATAAGATGCACCTTAATTTTGGGGCCCGAAATTTGAAAAAGAATGTATTACATAAAGTTATTGAACTGAAGTTTTATTTGTCATAAAATTCCTACAACTCCTCATCACTGTCAAAATTCCCATCCATTAGCTTGTCCTCACCTGTGTCTGATGATGAATCACTGTCTTCATATATTGCCTCGTCCTCAGTCCCATCTATGGCATTTGAAATGCCACAACCACTGTATAAGACGCACCAGTTTTTAGACCCCAAAGTTTTTGATAAAGGGTGCGTCTTATACATGGGGAAATATGGTAATTGGGTTTCTTTGCAGTTCAGTTTGTCCTTGGAATATATTACACTGAGGATGTATATTCAGTATAATGTGCTTTAAAAGTCATTTTAAATAGGTGCTTGTTTGTTCTTTTCTTTTGCAGTTTTTTTCCTTTGTAGTTATCTTACCAACTTGATATTTAGTTACTGTATTTGTTGACTCTTCTTGTAGTAAAAAAACAACTACAAGAGCTGTGGCTTACAATAGTAAACGTTTATTTCTTATTTCTTGCTATGTTCTGAGTCTCTGCTGCATTGGCTTTTCTCTAGGCTTCTCGGGGTTTGCCTGTGTATTTTTTTTTTTTTTTTTTTTTGGAGAGACAGGCAGACAGGGACAGCAAACAGAAAGGGAGAGAGATAAGAAGCATCAACTCGTGGTTGCTGCACTCTAGTTGTTGATTGATGGCTTCTTATATGTGCCTTGATTGGGGGGCTCCAGCCGAGCCAGTGACCTTTTGCTCAAGCAAGTGACCTTGGGCTCCAAGTCAGCAACCTTTGGGCTCAAGCCACCAACCCCGTGCTCAAGCTGGTGAGTCCATGCTCAAGCGGGTGACCTCAGGGTGTCAAACCTGGGTCCTCAGCGTCCCAGGTCAGCACTCTAGCCACTGTGCTGTACTGATTAAATTTAGTAGTGATGGGAGTAGTGATTGGAGAGAGATAAAGGAATCTAATGTCTCTGGTCTTGCTAATCATCTTGACATAGTAGAATTCCTTTACATATAATTTGGTTTGGTAGCATAAGAACAGGTTTTACTTAGATAGTCAATGTTGCTTTGTTAAGTGATTTGTCATATATCTGTATCAATTTGTTAATGAGTGATTTTATACTGGGGTTCTATTGCTTTTTTTTTTATTTTTTGAAACGTATGCCTGCCTCTGTCAACTTTTCAGAGTGATCTAAAAATGTTAGTAAAATTGAATTTATTTCCCTTTTATTTTAGGGGCAGCCACCATGTCCTAGCTACAATTCTAACTACTGGAACTCTGCTCGGCCTAGGGCTCCTTACCCAAGTGCATATTCTGTAAGACCAGAAGTGCAAGGCCAGGTATGCTCTAAAAGCGATAGACTTTCTGAATTTTATCTTAATAAACTGGTTTCTTTTCAGAACCTGTGAAGATTTTATAGTAATGATGTGTGGGGTTTTGTTGTTGTTGTTGTTTTGTTAGCCTGTGTGTGGGAGACGGACAGGAAGGGAGATGAGAAGAATCAACTCGTAGTTGCAGCACTTTAGTTGTTCATTGTTTGCTTCTGTGTGAGTGTGTGTGTGTGTGTGTGTGTGTGTGTGTGTGTGTGACAGAGACTGAGGGAGAGACAGACAGGAAGGGAGAGAGATGAGAAGCATCAATTCTTCGTTGCGGCACCTTAGTTTTTCATATGTGCCTTGACCAGGGGGCTACAGGAGAGTGAGTGACCCCTTGCTCAAGCCAGCGACCTTGGGCTTCAAGCCAGCGACCTTTGGGCTCATACCAGCGACCATGGGGTCACATTGATGATCCCATGCTCAAGCTGGATGAGCCTGCCCTCAAGCTGGTGACCTTGGTGTTTTGAGCCGTCCCAGGTTGGTGCTCTGCCCACTGTGCCACCATCAGTCAAGTGATGTATGGGTTTTGTTATTTAATGATTGTATCTTAATCATCTTAATATTTTTAGCTCAGAGATAAAGAAATATATAGGTAAATATTACCTATTACAATGATAGGTTGAGGCATACTAGTTTATTTGTCAGAAGCAAAAATAAAATGTACTTATTTTTTAAAAATTGACCTCTTTTTGAAATAATATTGACATATACTGTAACATTATATTAGTTTCAGGTATATAACAATGATTTGCTTTTTGTATATATTCCAAATGGTCACCAATATATACAAATGCTAGTTAACATTCCTTACCATATACAGTTACACCATGCAAAATTTTTTTTCTTGTGATAAGACCTTTTAACAAGTCACAGGAGATTAATTTTTGAAATTTTTATTTATTGATTTTAGCAAAAGAGGAATGGAGAGAGAGGCAGGAACATTGATCTGTTCCTTTATGTGCCCTGACTGGGGATAGAATGGGATTGAACCGGCAACCTCAGTGCTTCAGAGCGGTGCTCTAACCAACTGAGCCATCTGGCCACGGCGATACCTTTTTGAGTTAATGCTTTTGTATCTTTTGGATTTATTTCCACGTGTGGCATTGCTGAGTTATACAATAGTTTATTTTTAATTTAAAAAGTTTTCTTTTATTTTGAGAATACATTTATTAAAGCTGGGGACAGTGAAATAAGTAAGAGCTTAGGATAGAAGCAGCAGGAGGAGAGAACCTGGGTGGGGCTGCTTTGGCTCTCTGAGGAGTTGGAGAAAAGGGGGCGTTGGAGACAGGTTCAGGGGGTTCACCTGGGATGAGCTGCCGCTGCCCATTGCTTCTCTGGTTGCAAGTCTCATGGGAACCCTTAGATTTAGGAGATGCATGCATTTGAGGGAATAAGAGGAAGAAGGGAAAGGTGTGGAGAGTGTGCTCTATATTTAATTTTTTGAGGAACCTCCCTACTGGTTTCAATAGTGACTGCACCAGTTTATAATCCTACTAGTATTGCAAAAGTTCTCCACGTCCATGCCAACACTTGTTATTTCTTGTCCTTTTTGATAATGGCCATTCTAACAGGTGTGGAGGTGATACCTCATTGTGGTTTTAATTTACATTTCCCTGATGATTAGTGATGTTAAAACCCTTTCATATACCTGCTGGCCATCTATATATCTTCTTTGGAAAATATCTATTCAGATTTTCTGTTATTTTTTAACCTGATTGGTTTTTTGTGTGGGTTTTTTTTTTTTTTTTTTTGCTGTTTAGTTAGTTGTCGAGTTCTTTATATATTTTGGATATTAACTCCTTATCAGAAATAGAATTTGCAAACATTTTTTCACATTCAGTAGGTTGCGTTTTCATTCTCTTGATGGTTTTCTTTGTTGTGCAGAAGCTTTTAATTTGATGTTGTTCCCATTTGTTTATTTTTGCTTTTATTGGCTTAGACAAATATTTAATTTTAACTATTTCAAGCACACTCAAAGAGTACAGAAAACATATGCAGTTTTTTACCCAGCATCTTCTTTGTAAGTTTTTAAGTTTGCCACATTTGTTTCAGATTTTTAGAAAGAAGTAAAACAAATAAAATTGGAGGCCCTTATAACACTTCTTTCTGCATATTTTCTGAAGTTATATTTATTATATTAAACATGTTTTTATGCTTTTACTACTTGTATATGCATTAATATAGTGTTATTTAACATGTTTTTAAACTTTTTATTTTGAGACAGAGAGAGAGAAAAATAGGGACAGACAGACAGGAAGGGAGAGAGATGAGAAGCATTCATTCTTTGTTGTGGCTCCTTACTTGTTCATTGATTGCTTTCTTATATGTGCCTTGACTGGAAACTGCAGCAGACCGGATGACCCCTTGCTCAAGCTAGCAGCCTTGGGCTCAAGCTGGTGAGCCTTGCTCAAACCAGATGAGCCCGCGCTCAAGTAGGTGACCTTGGAGTTTTGAACCTGAGTCTTCTGTGTTCCAGTCCAGTGCTCTATCCACTGCTCCACCACCTGGTCAGGCTGTTTTTAACCTTGATATGAGTAGTTTTATACCAGCATTCTCCTGCACCTTGTTTACTTTTTTATTCAACATAGTTTTTTACTTCTCTGTTGTATAACATGAGATAAGGATTTCTCTCGGGTGATTTGAAATTTTAATTCTGCAGAGAACATTAGTTTACATGAATTCGGACTTGTGTATCTTGTGTATCTAAAATTCAAATTCTTTGAAAAGCTGCTTAGCCTGACCGGTGGTGGCACAGTGGATAGAGCATCGGCCTCTATACCATATTTCTATATGCAAATAGTTTTTTAAAACATGGTTGCAGTGCCCTGGCTGGTTTTCTCAGTGGTAGAGCACTGGCCCGGTGTGTGGGTGTCCCAGTTTGATTTCCGGTCAGGGCACACAGGAGAAGTGACCATCTGCTCTGCCGCCCCTCCCTCTCCCCCTATTCTCTCTCTCTTTCCCCTCCTGCAGTGGTGGCTCGATTTGTTCGAGAGAGTTGGCTTTGGACTCTGAGGATGGCTCTGTGGCCTCTGCTTCAGTTGTTACAATAATGTTCTGCAATGAAGCAACGGCCCCACATGGGCAGAGCATTGCCCCCTAGTGTGCTTGCTGGGTTGATCCCGGTTGGGGTGCATGAGGGAGTCTGTCTCTCTGCCTCCCCTCCTCTCACTAAAAATAAAAATAAAAAAATAAAGTGGCTGCATTTAAGCAGCTTTCAAAGAATGAATTATATTTAGAAATTTTTTTCTTTTTAATTTACTGATTTTTACAAAGAGAGGAAAGGCGAGAGACAGAGAGAGAGAAACATTCATTTGTTTCATGCCATCATTGGTTGAGTCTTGTATGTGCCCTGACTAGGGATCGAACCCACAATCTTGGCATGGTGGGACAATGCTCCAATCAACTGAGCTATCTGGCCAGGGCCTAAAGAATTTGAATTTTAGATCCAGGTTAGAATTCATGTAAACTAATATTCTGTGCAGAATTAAATTTTCAGATCACTCTAAACAATAATAATGCAGTCCTGATAGATTTCAAATAGTTGGATACAATATTCAATTTTGTTCTAATTTATTAGCAATATGTAAGCTGAAATAATGGCAGTAAGTTTCTTTATGGGCTGAATAATTAGTTCATTTTACCAAAGAAAAACATAGTTCTTTTTTTTTCACATTAATTTGTTAATATATCAGTCCATTAAGATTGAGTTTTGAGCCGGAAGAATTTATTACAGTTAGAGCAAGGTTAGCCCTGGTGGGTTAGCTTAGTTGGTTAGAGTATTGTCCCAAAACACCAAGGTTGCGGTTTTGATCCCCAGTCAGGGCACATACAGGAGGCAACCAGTGAATGCACAACTAAGTGGAACATCAAGTGAGTGCTCTCTCTCTCTCTCTCTCTCCTTTCCTCTCTGCGTTTCTCTGAAATCAATCAATAATAAAAATAAAAACAGAAAAGTTAGAGCAAGATTTGCTTATTTACCTAAGGAAAATATAAAAGCAATTGTTTTTTTAAAAATAATAATCAAGCCCTGGCTGGATAGCTCAGTTGGTTAGAGCATCGTCCTGAAGCATTGAGGTTGCTGGTTTGATTCCTGGTCAGGGCACATACAGGAACAGACTGATGTTCCTCTTTCTCTGTCTCTCTCTCTCTCCCTTCCTCTCTCTCTCAAAATCAATAAAGTAAACAGAACAAAAATAATAGTAAAGTACTTTATACATGAACTTCAGGATCAGAGATAGCAGAATGCAAAATAAAGGGAAAAAATTGTTCCCACTTATCTACACACTTTCATTTTACTAATTGTGTCATCATTCCTAAGACTGAAATTGAGAAGCAGGCATTGTTTTTTGTTTGGTTTTGCAAGAAAAAGAGAGGGGGGTGGGGAGAGACAGAGACAGACAAACAGGAAGGGAGAGGGATGACAAGCATCAACTTGTAGTTATGGCACTTTAGTTGTTATTGACGGCTTCTCCTACGTGCCTTGAAGGGGGGGCTCCAGGCGCGACAGTGACGTCTTGCTCAAGCCAACAACCTTGTGCCTGACCTGTGGTGGTGCAGTGGATAAGCATCCACCTGGAATGCTGAGGTTGCTGGTTCAAATCCTTCAGGCTCGCCTGGTGAAAGCACATACAAGAAGTAACTACTATACTATGAGGTGATGCTTCCTGCTCTCCCCTCTCCATTTCTTTTTCTCTCTCTTTTTCTCCTTTCTCTAAAAGTCAATAAATAAAATCTTTAGGGAAAAATAAAAAAGCCAGCCACTTTGGGCTTCAAGCCAGTGAATTTTGGGCTCAAGCCAGCAACCATGGGGTCATGTCTGTGATCCCACGTTCAAGCCAGCGACCCTGTGCTTTAGCCAATGACCTCGGGGTTTCTAACTTGGGACCTCAGCATCCCAGGTCCACGCTCTGTCCACTGTGCCACCACAGGTCTGGTAAGAAGCAGGCATTGTTATTGCTTAGTACCACATGCTTGGCATTTGACCACACGCCATAAAATTCACCCTTTAAAAGGGTACATACAGTTCTGTTGGTTTTAGTACATTCCCAAGGTTGTGCAACTATACTCTCTGCCAAATTCTGGAACATTTTCATCACCTCCAATCAAAACTATATACCTATCAACCCATTCCTCTTACCACCAAGCCCCTGGCAACCTGGAAGCTTATTTTGTATCTCTATGGATTTGTCTGTTCTGCACATTTCATATAAACAGAATTATTTAATACATGGTATCTTGTGACCGGCTTCACTTAGCATAATGTTCTTCTATGTTGTGGCATGTATCACTACTTTCTTTTCTATGGTCAAGTAATATCCCATTCTGTGGTTATATTTATTTTACCTATCCGCTGATAGAAATTTGATTTTTTCCCCACTTTTTGGCTATTCTGAATTATGCTGCTATACACATTCATGCACAATATAAAAAAATTATTTTTAAAGATTTCATTCATTTTTTAGAGGAGGAACAGGGGAGGAATGGGAAGCATCAACTCACAGTAATTGCTTCCTGTATGGGCCTGGACCAGGCAAGCCTGGGGTTTTGAGTCGGCAACCTTAGCATTCCTGGACAACTCTTTATCCACTGTGCCACCACAGGTCAGGCTTGTGTACCAACTTTTATGTGGACATACATTTTCAGTTCTCTTGCTTGGGTATATATGTGGGAGTGGAAATGCCGTTTTAACTAAGATACAGTATCTAGTGTGTGTGAAGTGGTACCTCATTGTGGTTTGATTTGCAGATCCCTAATGACTTAATTATGTTGAGGGTCTTTCCATATGCTTATTAGTCATTTGTATATCTTATTTGGAGAACTATTTATTCAGATCTTTGCCCGTTATTTTAAATTATTTTTTTTAAGTGGGCGAGAGAGAGCAAGGGAGGGAGATGGGAAGCATCAATTCTTTGTTGTTGGCATCTTAGTTGTTCATTGATTGCTTTCTCATATGTGCCTTGACAGAGAGCTCCAGTAGAACCAGTGACCCCTTGCTCAAGCCAGTGACCTTGGGCTCAAGCCAAAGACCATGAGGTCATGTCTATGATCCCATGCTCAAGCCAGCAACCCTGCACTCAAGCTGGTGAGCCCGCGCTTAAGCTGATGACCTTGGGGTTTCAAACCTGGGTCCTCAGTATCCCAGGTTGACCTCGATCTACTGCGCCCCTGCCTGGTCGGCAATCCTTTGCCCATTTTTAAATTGGGATTTTTATCTGTTGAGTTATAAAAGTTATTTATGTATTCTAGATAAAAGTCCCTTATGAAATACACAACTTAAAAATATTTTTCCCAGTCTGTGGATGTCTTTTTACTCTCTTCATGGTGTCTGTTGGAGCACAAATGTTTTTGTTTTATGTTTTGCAAGAAAGAGAGAGAGAGAGAGACAGGAAAAGCATCAACTGAGAGAGAGAAAGAAGAAGGGAGAGAGACGAAAGGCATCAACTTGTAGTGTGTCACTTTAGTTGTTAATTGATTGATTCTCATATGTGCCTTGACCAGGGGGCTCCAGCTGACCCTTTGCTCAAGCCAGTGACCTTGGATCATGTTGATGATCCTGGTCTCAAGCTGACAACCCCATGCTCAAGCTGATGAATCTGTGCTCAAGCCGGTGACCTTGGGTTTTTAATGTGGGACCTTAGTGTCCCAGGTTGATGCTCTGTCCACTGCACTACCACTGATCAGGCGGAGCACAAATGTTTTTAACTTATAAGTCTAATTCATCCTTTTTCCTTTTGTAGTTCTTGCTTTTGGTGCCATATCTAAGAAACCATCACTGAAGCCAAGTCACAAAAATTTGTTTCTGTGTTTTCTTCTAGGAGCTTTTTAAAAAATGGTTTTAGCTTTTACATTTAAATCTCTGTTCCATTTTTAGTTAGTTTTTGGATGTGGTGTGAAGTAGGGTCTCACTTCACTCCTCTGCACATCCCTCTCTAAGTATTCAGTACCATCTGTTGCAAAGACTGTTTTTCCTCACTGAATCATCTCGGTACCCTTGTTGAAAATATATTGACCATAAATGAGTTTATTTCTGGACTCTCAGTGCTGTTCCATTGGTCTTTATGTCTGTCCTTATGCCAGTATCAGATTGCTTTGGTTATTGTAGTTCTGTAGTAAATTTTGAAATCAGTAGGTGTGAGTCCTACCTTCCTTTTTTTTTTTTTCTTTCAAAATTTCTGGCTATTCTGGGTTCCTTGGATTTTCATATGAATTTTAGGATCAACTTTTCAGTATCAGCACAAAAGGTAGCTTGGATTTTCAATGGAATTACATATAGATCTATTTGAGGAGCAGTATGCATTATTTCTACAGTTAATACAAGGGAAAGACAAAAAAAACTCCTTCAAGTCACGAGTCACAATTTTTCTTAGCAATGATTTCATCAATTAATCTTATTGATAAAGATTGTTCTTAGGACATAACACTTTTTCCCCTTAGGTAAAGGAATTTCTTACATGCATATATTACATATGTTCAAGAAAGATTCACTTATTATTTAGTAATGACTTTTGAAAGCAACAGCAGTGATGTGAGAAAGTTTTTAGATACACTATACAAGTTGTTGGGTTCTAAACCCAAAGGTAGTGGACATAACACCTGTATGGGGTAGCACGTGCATTTTCTGATGAAACAGATCCACATTTATCTTCTGACTGAAACAGACTTTTGTTAGTGATATGTATATATGACTGGTTTCTTTTTCTATTTTTCTTTATTTTTTTATTTTTTACAGGGACAGAGAGAGAGTCAGAGAGAGGGATAGATAGGGACAGACAGACAGGAATGGAGAGAGATGAGAAGCATTAATCATTAGTTTTTCGTTGCCATTGCGACACCATAGTTGTTCATTGATTGCTTTCCCACATGTGCCTTGACCGCGGACCTTCAGCAGACTGAGCGACCCCTTGCTGGAGCCAGCGACCTTGGGTCCAAGCTGACGAGCTTTAGCTCAAGCCAGATGGGCCCGCGCTCAAGCTGGCGAGCTCGGGGTCTCGAACCTGGGTCTTCTGCATCCCAGTCCGACGCTCTATCCACTGTGCCACCGCCTGGCCAGGCTCTATTTTTATTTTTTATTTATCTTTTCTTCAAAATGTAAAAGAAGGTTTATTTAGAAAGTGACTCAGGTAGAAGAAATGGGCCTTAGGAAACAAATTACAGAGGTAAATGAAAGGGAGCTTAGGAGAAAGAGAAACACGCTGGGGAGCGGGGCAGAAAGGAAAGGCACTGGTGTGCTTCTGCCTGACTGGTTCCTTTTTAAAAAATTTAAATGGTTTTGCCTGAGCAGATGGTGGCACAGTGGATATAGCTTCGGCCTGGGACTCTGAGGTCTCAGGTTCGAAACCCCGAGGTCACCAGCTTCAGCGCGGGCTCAGCTTGAGTGTGGAATCATAGACATGACCCCAGGTTGCTGGCTTGAGCCCAGAGGTCACTGGCTTGAGCAAGGGGTCACTGGCTTGGCTGAAGCCCCTCCGTCAAGGCACATATGAGAAAGCAATCAATGAACAGCTAAGGTACTGCAAGTATGAGTAGATGCTTCTCATCTCTCCCTTCCTGTCTCTATCTGTTTGTCTCTCTCTCGCATGCTTAAAAGAAAGAAATTATTTCTCCCTGGACAAATACCTTGGTTGGTTAGAGCATCATCCCGATACATAAAAGTTGCCGGTTCAGTACCCAGTCAGGGCACATACAGAAACAGATCAATCAGATGTTTCTCTCTCTAAAGTCAGTAAATAAATTTTAAAAAATTAAATGGTTTCATTTATTCACCGTCTAACTGCCACTTCATGTTAGTTTTGCCACATGATCATTATTCTGTTTGGTAGGTTTTATAAATTCTAAAAATTCTAATTCAGAAACAGGTTTAATAAGTCAAGACTGCCTAATTTCATGTGTTTGTTTTCTGAGAGTGCGGAATTTACATCTGCTTCTTTAGAAACTGTGAATGTTGCTAAGGCTTCTGACCAATCCACAAAGTTGATTAGCCTATGTTTCTTTCAGGTGCATTTGTGTGCTATGCAGGTATTGGGGGAAATCTGTGATATACAGCTTTCCTCATTTTTTGGAGGTTTGTTTTGCAGCAAATAATAAGGATTGTTTAAGAGGAGTGCGGAGGGTGATTTATGGAGCAGGGTGTGAGAGCAACTCATGGAGAGTCTGTGTTTCTATAAGCAGAAGATACTGTTGCCAGACTGTTGATGACGTTTATGAGGTTTTCTCTGAGTTCTTTAAACTAAGATTACTTACTTCTTATTTGCTTTAATAGCTCCTTCATTTATTCCCATCAAGGACTTGTGGAGGTGAAAGAAGCCTGTCCTGATTTTCTTCCTCTTTCACCTCTGCATCAGAGCTCTGAAACTGAGCCAGGAACGCCTTCATTTTTCTTTGCTCTGCTGCCAGGCTACTTTTTAGATGAAGACTTAAAAACTTTGAAACATTTCTGAAATATGATCATTAGTTCATCTTTATCCAACATCTTTAGCAACTGCAAGGCTAATACATATTATTCTGACTCCATGTTCCTTTGTATACATGTACATTGTAGCTGTATGATAAGGTAGTTCAGTGGATACTTGGGAAAAAGTATAAACTCATAAAGACATATCAAAACCAGGAAGAAATTTATATGACAAACATGCAGGTTTTCTAGGAATGATGTGGGTTGTTTAAAATCCTTGCTGATCATTAATTCAACTTTCTTTTCTTTTTTAAAAAACTTTATTTATTTATTGATCTTATTTGTTTATTTAGTTAGTTTTTCTGAAGTGAGAAGCAGGGAGGCAGAGACTGACTCCTGCACATGCCCAACCGGGATCCACTCAGCAAGCCCACTGGGGTGGGGGCGATGCTCTGCCCATCTGGGCACTGCTCCGTTACAACCGGAGCCATTCTAGCGCCTGAGGCAGAGGCCATGGAGCCATCCTCAGTGCCCATGCCAACTTTGCTCCAATGGAGCCCTGGCTGCGGGAGGGGAAGAGAGAGACAGAGAGGAAGGAGAGGGGGAAGGGTGGAGAAGCAGATGGGCGCTTCTCCTGTGTGCCTTGGCTGGGAATCGAACCTAGGACTTCCACATGCCAGGCCTATGCTCTACCACTGAACCAACCAGCCAGGGCTATTGATTGATTTTAGAGAGAGAAAGAGAGAGAGATCAATTTGTTGTTCCACTTATTTATGCATTTATTGGTTGATTATTGTATGTGCCCTAACTAGACAGAGATTGAACCCTCAACCTTGGTGTATCAGGAGAACACTATAATCATCTGAGCTACCTGGCCAAGGCTCAGCTTGCTTTTCTAAAGTTTCTTTTCCACATATCTTCCAAAGGATGAAATGTGTTGGATGTTTCACATTGATTTTCTCCTAAAAGGAGATCTTCTCTTGGCTTCTGAGAGATTGCACTATAGAACACAGAGTGCCTGGGGATAGAAGTCATCTAACAAAGATTAAAAGTCCTTTTATAACATTGTGAACTGAGAAAATGATACAAAAAACGCTTTGACATTCGATTTAAAGAGGAGCTAGGTTTTAAAATACAGTTTATTAAGTACTTTGGTAAAGAGCCTTTGTGAGACAAATATTGGAATAGTTCTTTAAGTAGAGGTATTGCATGAGGAAGCAGCTGGTGGATAATAGTTTTGGCAATTCCAAAAATGAGTATTAGTAGAAATTCAAGTTGCTATTGACTGCTAATAATTATGAAATTTTGGAGTATTTTGTGATGAAGCCTTCCATGTTTTTCAATATAAACACAACAAGGAAGATTTGTGATGTTGCTAGAACAGACTTTTTTTTTTTGCTTTGATTATGTCTGTTTGCTCTTTGATATTTATTTATCAAATGGAAAGGGAATTCATCGAATAGTGTATTGCTTTCTGAGTAAGAGATCTGACCACTTTTCTTTAGATTCTACATCCACACAACAGTCCATTAACTGAGACAACACCTTTTGGGAGAAGTATTTCATACTAAATAAGCTTTAGTTTGCAATGGGATGACATATGGTGTGACATTATTTTGACTTTTGAGTGCTAAGTCGTGTCTATATTTACATCTAGAACAAGAGGAGCAGTTGGAATTTCTCTGAGTTTAAAGAACTACAGTCCCCTGATTTCTTCTGGAATCCAAAATGAGACTTTTACAGAAATTCAGTGACTGTCAAAGATTTTATTCTTCAGTTTCAAATTTCCTCTCGACATTATCTGTTAACAAGCTTAATCACAGCTTGCTGTCATCAGACACAGGTTTCCCTTCATTAAACAGGCTACCTGGATACCAGTGAATTAGCTGTGGTCCTAGCAGCCCACTGGATTCTACACACACGTAGGATTTCCTGACCTTTTAAATAGCATAAACATTGTTTTTATTATTATAAAAAGGAATATAACTTGCCCTGGCCAGATAGCTTGGTTGGGTGGAGCATCTTCCCAATGCCCAGAGGTTGCTGGTTTCATCTCCAGTCAGGGCACATACAGGAAGAGATCGATGTCTCTCTCTCTCTCTCTCTCTCACTTTCTCCCTTCCTCTCTAAAAGCAACAAAGAAATTTAAAGAGGAATACCGTACAACTTTATTATAACAATTTGGAAGATAAAAGAGAAAAAGAAACACTTTTAATTATATTATCCTACTGAGAGAAAGCAGAGTTTGCCACCCCAAAATATTCCTTTTTGATATTGATTATTTTAAGCTGGTTATTTTTTTAAAAATTTCTTTATATTTATTCATTTTAGAGAGGAGGCAGTGTGTGTGTGTGTGTGTGTGTGTGTGTGTGTGAGAGAGAGAGAGAGAGAGAGAAATGGGGGGAAGCATCCATTCCCATATGTGCCTTGACCAGACCAGTGCAGGGTTTTGAACTGGCGACCTCAGTGTTCCCAGGTCGACGCTTTATCCACTGCGCCACCACAGGTCAGGCTTAAGCTGGTTATTTTTAAGAAACAAAAGACTCAGAAAAAAACCTTTGACCCTCCTACTTACCTTTTAAAAGAATTCAGATTGGAAAACCAGCTTAACGAATGGGAGCTGTTCTCTCTAGCTGTTTACCGTAGCATATATGAATTAAGTGTGGCAGACAGATAGGGAGGAACCAAGTAAGTGTGTCTGTTCCATTCCCCTCTGTGTCCTCTTGTTTCTCGGTGGTCCAGCAAGAATTTCTTCACCACATATTTGCTCTTCCTCATCTACCTGTGAATTACCTACTTTCCCTTTCTCCCTCTCTTTAGTCCAATGTGACCTTGGATTTCATACTTTTATGGAACCCCTGAATGTACATATGTCATTTTCTTCTGTTGTTCTGTCTCATGCTAGTTTGAATATTAGTCTAGCCAGAAGGACTTAAAAGGGTAAGAGAAAAATTACTTTCCACATACTAATATATCCATATTTGGGTAGACTTGTTTGTAGCCTGTTCCCTATCATGTTTACACAGCTTTAAACTTACTGTACATATACTTCACTTGTCATGTGTACTTTTCATGTTGATCTTCCATGTACCCATCGCTCAGCTTCAACAAATAGCAATATGTAGCCATCTCGTTTCATCTACAGTATATCCTTGGAGTATTTTGAAGCAAATTCCAGACATAATATTATTTCACTTGTAATTATATGTGTAACTTTGAAATATAAGAAACTTTTAAAACATTACCACAATGCCATTATTAAAACCTAAAGAAAAAAAACGTAATTCTTTAATATCATTAAATAATCCGGTCAATTCTAACAGTGAATTGTTAAAACAGAATATAATTCCTTCAATGAATAGCCCATCTTCCACTTAATCATTCCATTATTGTAGGACTTTATCATAGGACATTTAGGTTGTTCACAATTTTGTGTGATTATTTTTCTTTACTTTTTTTTTAAGTGAGAAGAGGGAAGATAGCCTGACCAGGAGGTGGTTCAGTGGATAGAGCATCAGACTGGGATGCGGAGGACCCAGGTTCGAAACCCCTAGGTTTCCGGCTTGAGCATGGGCTCATCCGGCTTGAGCACGGGGTTGCTGGCTTGAGCATGGGATAATAGACATAACCCCATAGTCGCTGCCTTCAGCCCAAGGTACTGGATTGAGCAAGGGGTCACTTGCTGTGCTGTAGACCCCCACCCAGTCAAGGCACATATGAAAGCAATCAACAAACAACTAAGGAGCCGCAACAAAAAATGGATGTTTTTTATCTCTCTCCCTTTCTGTCTGTTCCTATCTGTCCATCTCTCTGTCTCTGTCACAAAAAAAAAAGAAGAGGGGAGAAAGACTCCCACATGTACCCCAACAAGCATCCACCCAGCAATCCCTGTCTGAGGCTGATGCTGGAATCTACCAAGGTATTTTTAGTGCCTGAGGCTGACGCTCAGACCATTGGAGCTATCCTCGCACTCAGGGCCACACTTGAACAAATTGAACCTCTGGCTGTGGGAGGGGAAGAGAGAGAAAAAGGGGAGAGGGAGGAGGAGAGAAGCAGATGGTCACTTCTCTTGTGTGCCCTGACTGGGAATCAAACCTAGGATATCTATACATCAGGCCTATGCACTTTCCAGTGAGCCAAGTGGCCAGGGCTAGGAAGAATTTCTAGAAGTTAAATAATGGTACAAAAAGTCATGTAATGTTTTTTATTTGTTTTTTTTTTTTTTTAATGAGAGGAAGGGAGAGAGGGGGGCAGACTCCCACATGTGCCCCCACTGGGATCCACCCGGCAACCCCATCTGGGGCTGATACTTGACTATTGGGCTATTTTTAGTGCCTGAGGGTGACACGTTTAGATCAACACAGCTCTCCTCAGTGCCCGGGGCCATGTAAGACCAGCTGAGCCACTGGCTGTGGGAGGGGAGATGGAGCAGGAGCAGGGGAGAAGCAGATGGTTACTTCAGTGTGCCCTGACTAGGAATCAAACCCAGGAGGTCCGTACGCTGGGCTGATGCTCTGTTCACTGAGCCACTGGCCAGGGCCTCACGTAATGCTTTAAGTGTCTAATTGTGCATGTTATACTAAGGGACTCTTTGTTTAGGCACAGCTACCTATGGGCAGGCCTTAACAGCCCCAACGGGATGGTCCCTGCTGGGGCCTTCAGCGGACCAGGCCGTGTGGTGGTTATTAGTCTTCTATCTTCATGCCACAAAAAGTGTATCTAGGAATTTAAGTCATATTCTACAGCGTATGAGCTCTCTTCCCACATTGATGTATCCCAGTTTGTGATGTGTTAGTTAGGTATCAGACTTGAATTTTATTTTATTCAGTCATTAACAGCTGTGTGAGATATCAGGATTTTTTTTTTTATTGAGGTGTAACTGAAATAATAGTTTGAGGCATACAACATAATGATTTGATATTTGTATACATAGCAAAATGATCAACATGGTAAGTCTAGATAGATAACATCATAGAGTTCTTATTCTTCTCTCCAAAGTGGGAAGGATTATGTAGTGTTAGTGAAAAAGACGAGTATTGGAAAAAACTTGACTATGTATTAAAAAGTAAAGTGGAAATTAATAGAAAACATTAAGGTAATCATTTAAATTTAGAGTTTCGATTTAATTCTGTTTGGATCACTAAACTCAGGATTCTGGGTGTCAATAATAGTCTGGATAGGTGATTTAAAGCTAAAATAAAAAATAAATGAGTAATTTGTCTCTTGTCTGTCATTATCTGGGCAGCAGATTGGGATAGTACAAAGAACACAGTCTGGAGTGAGATCCGGGTTCATTTCCTGACCTTGCCATAACGATACCAACAATGATATAATAAGTAATTACTGCCCGACCTGTGGTGGCGCAGTGGATAAGGTGTCCATGTGGAACACTGAGGTCACTGGATTAAAACCCTGGGCCTGCCTGGTCAAAGCACATATGGGAAGCAACTACTACAAGTTGATGCTTCCTTCTCCTCACCTCTCTCTCTCCTCTCTCTCTCCTCTCTCAAATCAATAAATCTTTAAAAATAAATAAATAAATAAATACAGTTTATTGACCATATACTACATGCCAGTTACTATATTAAGCATTTTTCTTTTTTTGTGACAGAGAGAGGGACAGATAGGGACAGACAGGAAGGGAGAGAGATGAGAAGCATCGATTTTTTGTTGCGGCTCCTCATTGATTGCTTTCTCATATGTGCCTTGACCAGGGGCTATAGCAGGGCGAGTGACCCCTTGCTTAGGCCAGCAACCATGGGGTCATGTCTATGATCCCGCGCTCAAGCTGGATGAGCTCATGATCTAGCTGGTGACCTCGGGGTTTCGAACCTGGGTCCTCTGCGTTCCAGTCCAAAGCTCTATCCACTGTGCCACTGCTTGGTTAGGCTATATTAAGCATTTTCTATACGTCATCTCATTTAATTTTCACAACCCTGCAAGACAAGTTTATGATTTTATATATTCAGAGCCTCTAGCAGAGCTAAGTCTGTCTCTGTAGTCTTTCTCTCTTCCTTTTGTATTATGATTATTTTCTTCTTTCTCTAGCCATTCTCCTACTCGTGCCAGAATCCCCTCCCCAGTCTGTAAGTGTTCTGCTGTTAGGGCTAATTGTTAGCTGTACTTACAAGCGTGTGGGATGGAGGCACTGCTCTCAGGCACCTCATCACAATGGACTCACTCCCCCATTGTTACGACACAGACTCTACAGTGATCAGCTGAGTTTAATGTGTGGTATGTGATTATAACATGTGAAAGGGAGAATGCTTCAAAGATTGCTAGTAGTTCATATTTTCATTAGTTACTGATTTCTTCCTAAAGTTTTCAAAATTGGGCATTAAATCAGGGCATTTCAATTCTTCTACTCATCTTATTTTTTCTCAACTCTGCTTTTTTACAGAGTTTGAATTCTTATACAAATGGAGCATATGGCCCACCGTACCCCACTGGCGCTGGGGCCAATACCGCCTCATACTCTGGGGCTTATTACACACCTGGATATTCTCAGACCAGTTACTCCACTGACGTTCCGAGCACTTACCGTTCACCTGGCAGCAGCCCAAGCCCAGCCTCTCGTTGGATGTATCCCCAGCAGGACTGCCCGACCGAAGCACCTCCTCTTAGGGGGCAGGTTCCAGGGTACCCTGCTTCACAGGTGAACATTCTTCTGTTGGGTTTATAGACTGTGTTTTTCGTTCCATAAGATGCACCTTATCATAAGACACACCTAGGGTTTTAAGGAGGAAAATAAGAAAAAACTATTCTGAACCAGATGGTGTGTTAAAATATTTAATAAAATATATCACAATATTTCAGCAATGTAAACTCAACAGCAGTATTAACAACCGTTAGCACTGTTATTAACAAATGAGAAGATATTTTAATGTTCAAATACTCTTCTAGTTGTCTGGGAACCTGTAGCAGCTAAAAAAAATGAACATTCGCTCCATAAGACGCACGGGCATTTTCCCCTCCACTTTTTGGGGAAAGTGTCTCTTATGGAGCGAAAAATACGATCTATATATATTTTGGGGGGGGGGTTATAGTTTTTAATATTCTGTAAATGTGCCATGTTTATTTCTCTGATCACTTTAAGAAGAGTTCTAATATGTTGACGTATGAAACATCCAAACATGTAGAGAATTGTTATGACTTTATTTGAACCAAACTGATGATAATTGCAGGGAAGCAAAATCTCAATGGCTTGAGAAAATGCTCCAGAGAATGGCAGTTTTGCACCTTATTTTATATATTAAATCAGAAGAGGTCGAGACTTAATGGGGTACATGAAATCCACTGGTGACAGATGAGAGAGGCGGAAGAAGCAAAGTGGGGAAATATCTGAGACTGGATAAAAAGTAAAATGGATAGACAAAGACTTCTTACATTGATGTAAGAACATTACGGAATATAGAGGTGGTGTTCAGGGAACAAGATGGCAACGAGGAGTCTCGTGTTCTGGTGGGAGATTGTGGTCTGAGGTTCTAGAAAAAAGGAGATTACTCTGGCATTTTAAGGGTATGTTCTTGTAGATGCAAAAAGACAATAGACAGGCTCAGTTAAGGTAGAGATTGACCTTTGTTAAGGAAGATACTGGCCTAAGACATGACTACCTTTGCTTTTAGTTAGTAAGTTTCCATTTCAGACCATTCTAAGTGGTTACTTTAGATCTCTAAGTTTGTAAGGCCTCCCTGAGCTTGTCAGATTTAGTATGTGGCCCCTTTTTTGTCCACAAATACGTCTTTGTTTCTGCTTCCTTATATGTGTCTACTTATAGTGTGCACAGGGCAGACTTGTGCTTCAGCTGTTGAATTTGAGGCCCTGTTCCATCTGAGTCTGATCGTTGGCAAATCTGCCCCTGGTATCTTTGGAATGAAGCTTTTTTAGGCTTGAAGAAATGACTATATTTGATCAGAGATGCTATAATTTAGCCCAGCAGTAGCTAAAATATATCCTGTTAAGGAGAGAGGGGGCATCTCAGAATCTGTTACTACATGCTAGAATATTTTCATTACCTCTTTTAAGGTTTTGGAGGGGGTTTTTGTTTGTTTTCTTAGCAATGACCAGCGTATTTCCTTCCCTTTAATCTAGAACCCTGGAATGACCCTGCCCCATTATCCTTATGGGGATGGTAATCGTGGTGTTCCACAACCAGGACGATCTGTACGACCACAAGAGGACTCGTGGGCTTCCCCTGGTGCATATGGAATGGGAACCCGTTACCCCTGGCCTTCAGCTGCGCCCTCTGCACCACCTGGGAGTCTCTACATGAGTGAAAGCACTTTACCATGGCCCCGCAGCGGCTCTCCTCAGCCACCTCCATCACCACCCCCCCAGCAGCCCAAGGTGGGAGATGTAAACGTTGTTCGTTCAGTGTTTCGGTAGTTAAGAAAGCACAACATGAAACTCTGCGCTGGTCTTTGTTAAGTGGGGACTAGTTGCAAAAAGTTGGTGACTTACTACCTATAGCTCTACCTAGCCCAGTTTCCTTACTGTTGTGGTAGGATCTGAATGTTAAACAAGATCAAAGATTGTATTTATTACCTCAATCTATAAATAGAAGACAAAACCAGTATGAAATTGTATGGGTTAATTAAACCAAATACTTGAACATCATTTGTTTGTGACTAAGTTCCTTTTCAAGATCTTAAACTAATTTCTATTTATTAAGTCACTCAATGGAGTGTGAGGTAGTAAGGGTAGATTATGAGGTGTTCGTGATGATGACCTGTCTCAGGTAGATTCCAACCATTACACTCAGGAAATCTCTGCCTTTGACTGGACAGGGCACATTCTTTTATCTTTTTAGGGCTCTATTTTTCTCAGATCATTAATGAGGGAGGTCCAGTTTTATTGGTGGGGAATCTTTTCATGTACTTTCCTGGTCAGGTAAAAGATGTAGGCTAACAAATCTGATGTCAATGGATTCTCATTAAAACAGCTTTTTTACCCTTTGCTCTCCCACACCAAGGATTCTTCGTACTCCTACAGCCAATCTGATCAAGGTATGAACCGGCACAACTTTCCCTGCAGCGTCCATCAGTATGAGTCCTCTGGAACAATGAACAGTGATAATTCAGATCCTTTGGATTCCCAAGTCCAGTATAGCGCTGAGCCTCAGCTATATGGTAATGCCACCAACGAACATCCCAGAAATCAAGAGCAAAGTAACAATCCTCCTGAAGAGGGTTTACCTTCAGATGAAGGTACTCCCCCAAGTATTAAAAAAATCATACACGTGCTGGAGAAGGTTCAGTATCTTGAGCAAGAAGTAGAAGAATTTGTAGGTAAAAAGACAGACAAAGCATACTGCCTTCTGGAAGAAATGCTAACCAAGGAACTTTTGGAACTGGATTCAGTTGAAACTGGGGGCCAGGACTCTGTCCGACAGGCCAGGAAAGAAGCTGTTTGTAAAATCCAGGCCATACTGGAAAAATTGGAAAAAAAAGGATTATGAAAGGATTTGGAACAAAGGGGAAGCCTGTTAATAACTTGATCAAAACTCTTGATTTTGGTTAATTGCCCTCTTTTTGAAATGCCTGTTGATGACAAGAAGCAATACATTCCAACTTTCCTTTGATTTAAAACTTATAAAACTGGTAAAGGACTTGGAAAAACATTTTCGTTATGAGTTGTTTTCAGTTTTCAGACCAATGAATGTAATAGGAAACTATGGAGTTTTCAATATTGCCAAGTAGACTTACTCCTTAAGAAATGTTCGGATATCTGTCTGCAAGCTGCTTCTTATCAGCAGGAGGGAAATACACTGTTAACAGGCTTATCAGAAACCTACCAGAGGAGACTGGATATAATCTCAGACAAACAGGTTCTGTTTTCTAAAGCGTTTAGATTACTTGTCACATTTTTGTACATTGTGACTGCTTTCAGCACACGTCATGTGTAATTACAGCTTGGACTTCAACCTTGTTGGACCTCTGTTCTGTTATTTGCAGTTCACAAATATAGTATTCTATACTTCTTGGTACATTTTGTAGTAATGTGTTTAATATAATTACTCAAGAGACTATATTGACAGCCAGATAGTATGGCATTTCTGAATGAATTTATATCTTTTCACAACTTGAATATATTACAATGTGTAGTGAATTCCTGAATACATTGTCTCCTTTTTTTGTATAGATCATTAGGTTACAGTTTTACCACTTCTTTTCATGTTGATAGTGGAAGGTGATTTGGAAATGGCATGGTCATAGGAATGAAAATGTTTGTGGCCGTTTTTCGTTTTTGCTCTTTTATTGTATTTGGATAAAGGTCCACTTTAAAATTCCCTTTTTTTCTTCCTTAATTATCTTTTCACGAGTGCTGCTTCCATATGGAGCATTGTGATAGGTAACATATGAAAAACTAAATGCCACAGTGGGTAGAAATAATAACTGTAAAAGTAATAAATACAACTCTATATTTGGAAGGCCATTCTTCATTTGAAATACTAGTTTCACCATCAAGATCGCTATGAGGAGATTTTAGCTCACTTTATAGTAAAAAACGAGGGTAAAAGAGAATTTATGCTCAGGGAATGAATCAGCCATAGCTACTAGAGTGGGGAATTATTTTTTTCTTTTAAAGGTAGATTTGATGTGCCCTCGCTGGGTAGCTCAGTTGGTTAGAGCATTGTCCCAATATGCAAAGGTTGCAGGTTCAATTTCCTGTCAGGGCACATTATAAGTGGAACAACAAATTGATGTTTCTCTCTCTCTCCCTTCCTTTCTTCCTTAAAATCAATAAATTTAAAAAAAAAAGGTAGATTTGATGTTTATCTTTATTTCCCTACAATAAATTGCATAGAAAGCATTGCCTGTTTTATAAAAAGATGTTTATTACCATTAATAATTTTAGAACCAAATTTAAGGAAAGGATATTGAAAGGGTCTTACTTAGCTGGGCTTGCTTTGGAAGCTCTGTGCTAGCATATACAAGAGACTTAGGTAAATAATTTACTTTTTATTCCTGAAATGACTTTTAGTATATATATCTATTATTGGTAAAAAAAAAATCAGTTGTTTCTTAAGATATTCAAATGATGCCATGAGGCCTATTAGTGATAATAAAACTATCAGCCATTTCCTCTCCGTATTAAAAAAATAGAAAACCAATACAATCATAATTGATTATGAGAAGAAATGGAGTAAAAATAATGGCTGAGTCTTATGGTTGGGATGAGTGATTTTATTAGACAATGTGTGATAATTTTATTCTAGGATTTTAACTTTTGGTAGTACAGGAATGTTGAGGCTTTTCTATGAAAATTAGAAAATTGTACTTGAAACAAAATTTAGGAGGAGGAGACCCATAAAGCTAAGTTAATATAAACCAGTGAGACAATAACTTACTCGGGAGAGAACACTACTATTTGAGTCCCAAGAAACCAATTTCCATTGTCTTGATTTATATATATATATACACACACACATATGTGTGTGATGTTTAAGTTATTTTTAAACTTTTTCAGATAATTTTAGACCTGAAGAGTTGTAAAAATAGTACTGGTAGTTTCTGTATACTCTTCACTCTACTTGCCCTTCTGGAAACATCTTACATAACCTTAGACCGTTTGTTAACGTAAGAAATTAGCCTTGACACAATACTATTAAACTAATGTAGAGTTTAAAAAGTAGAGATTTTCTTAGTCTTTTCACTAATGTACTTTTTACTTACTGTTTGAGGATCCAATCTAGGATCCCACCTTGCATTTCTCGTAGTTGTCATGTGTCTGTAGTGTCCTCCAACCTGTGACCGTATATTATGACAGCTGATTTTATAATGTATTTCTGGTGTTGTAACCTTAATTACTACCTAAGGTGGTGTCTGCTAGGATTCTCTACTGAAAATTACTGTTACCTTTGTAATGACTAAATATTTGCTGGAGCTACTTTTAGACTATGCAAATGTCCTGTTTCTGCTTAAACTTTTGCTCATTCATTTTTGTATTCATTGATAAGTCTTGCTTGTGTGTCGGTTACTACTGTGGTGGTGTAATGATGATTTTCTATTTCTCTCATTCTTCATTTATTAATTGGAATTCTTCTGTAAGGAAGGATTATTGTTTCTGAATTTATATTTTTAATTATAATAAGATATGCAGGATAAGTACAAACCTAGAACCTAAAGATGTAAACTATATTAAAGTGATTCCAAATACCAATATCAAAGAAAGGAAAACTAGATTGGTAACCTGTTTCAGAAAATATAATCAACTTATGAAAGAAAGTAGTATTTATAGTATTTGTGGATTTGGTTCAGTTTTGACTTAGTATTGACTCCAGACTGAGTTCAGAATTTTCTTGAAGTTTCACCTCTGGACTTTTTAAAAGTATCTAAATTTATATTACTTTGGGGATAATTTTGGTCAAAATCTTGAATAAAGTTACCCAGATCTGGCATGTTAAACACAACTATGTCTTTTTTATAATAAGTCACTATTGTCCCGAATATAAACACCAATATGAATATTTAGACAAACCCTAATGCAGACATCTTCAAACTTTTTATACAAACGGCCCACTTTTGCAGTGCTGGTCAAATTGGTTTGTACCTCCCACTAGTAGGCGTTCCAGCTTTCATGATGGGGAGTAGTGAGCAACCAAAGGCACCACGACTGGCCCACCATGAAAGCTGGAACACTTACTTACTAGTTAGTGGGAGGTACGGACCAGGTAGACCAGCACTGCAAAAGCTGGCTGTTTTTATAAAAAGTTTGAAGACATCTGCCCTAATGCAATACTTGGGGGGTGGGTTATACCTATCTCTACATTTTTGGTGTGGAATTCTTTGAAATGCTTTTAAAATAGGGTTTCAGAAATACTTCTTTAGTTGGTTGATATAACTGTTAAAGGTATGCAGATTTTTAAAAAAGTTTTAAGACTATTGATTAAATTGGGATTTTTTTTCCCCCAGTGACAGAGAGTCAGAGAGACGGATAGACAGGGACAGACAGACAGGAACGGAGAAAGGTGAATAGCATCAATCATTAGTTTCTCGTTGCCTTTGTGACACCATAGTTGTTCATTGATTGCTTTCTCACATGTGCCTTGACCGCAGGCCTTCAGCAGACTGAGCCACCCCTTGCTGGAGCCAGCGACCTTGGGTCCAAGCTGGCGAGCTTTTGCTCAAGCCAGATGGGCCCACACTCAAGCTTGCGTGCTCGAGTCTCGAACCCGGGTCTTCCGCCTCCCAGTCCGACGCTCTATCCACTGTGCCACTACCTAGTCAGGCTAAATTGGGATTTAAAAAAAAATTTTTTTTAGGATGGATAGTTGTTGACTAGAATTTTTCTTTTTCTCATCTTTCTAAAAAGTTAAGAGTTTACCCAAGGTCTGTTGGCTCAGTTGGTTAAGAGTAGTGATTTATAACCACCAGTCTGACTCACAGTTGAAAACCACCGGGTTAGAGCATTGTCCTAATACACCAAGGTTGTGGGTTCTATCACTGGTCAGGGCACATACAAGAATCTACCAGTGAATACATAAATAAGTCAAACAACAAATCAGTGTTTTTCTCTCTCAAATCAACAAATAAAAAACATTAAAAAACTTATCCCCGTATTTTTCAATAGTTTCTTGATTTATCACTTTTAGATCATTGCTACTTATTTTTTATTATAGATGATGAAAGTTTGGGCTTATTTCTCTGCCTCTAACATATACACATCTGAGTCCTCATCCTCCCAACTTCTCAATCTAAGTATGTGGTAACCAGAGCTCAATCATGTAGTAAACTGTGATTACTTCAGCTTTCCTGAACAAACATTAGTTTTCCCTGCAATTAATCATTTGTCTTATTTATTTTGTTTGCTTATGTACTTACGACTAATTTAACTTCAAACTGTCAAACATTTGTCTAAATCTTATCTTCAGATGCTCAGATGTATATTTTATCAATTTCAAATGGAAAAAGTCTATCCTAGAGCCTTTTGACTGAAGAACTGATATGTTCCTGGTGCGTACTTTCATTCTGGGCTCTTCTGTTCATCCTGTTGGTTTCCTGTTCTCTCTGTTTATTTCCTCATTTTGGTGGTGATTGTTCTTCAATAGATTCCTGAGAAAAGGATGCATGGGACATAATATTTTACACCTTGTGTATTTGAAAATGTGTTTTTATGAGCCTTTGTATAAAACCCAATTTTTTCACTCTGAAAGCTTGTAGGATATTTTTGTCCTCTCTGGTCTGAAACTTCCTTTGGTATAGCTTCGGTGTGGGTCAGTTTTTCTCTTTTTGCTGGGCACATTTCATTTTGGAAGTTCATGCTCTTAAGTCCTAAGAATTTATTTTTATTTTTTTCTTGTTTGTTAATTTTCCCCCTCTAGCACCCCAATCTCTGTTACCTTTCTAGAATCCCTGCTATTTCTGTTATAGACCTCTTAGACTGATTTTTTTTTTTTTTACA
This sequence comes from Rhynchonycteris naso, assembly GCA_037038555.1. Classification (NCBI taxonomy): domain Eukaryota; kingdom Metazoa; phylum Chordata; class Mammalia; order Chiroptera; family Emballonuridae; genus Rhynchonycteris; species Rhynchonycteris naso. The sequence continues at coordinate 27,391,280 of CM072998.1, forward strand.
GGGACAGAGAGAGAGAGAGATAGGGACAGACAGACAGGAACGGAGAGAGATGAGAAGCATCAATCATCAGTTTTTCGTTGCGACACCTTAGTTGTTCATTGATTGTTTTCTCACATGTGCCTTGACCGCGGGCCTTCAGCAGACCGAGCAATCCCTTGCTGGAGCCAGCGACCTTGTGTCCAAACTGACGAGCTTTTGCTCAAGCCAGATGGGCCCGCGCTCAAGGTGGCGACTTCGGGGTCTCAAACCTGAGTCTTCCGCATCCCAGTCCAATGCTCTATCCACTGCGCCACCGCCTGGTCAGGCTAGACTGATTTTTTATTTACTTATATTTTCTCTGTTTTTTACTTTTTGCTCTACTTTGTGGCAGGTTTACTCACTTTTATCTTCCACCTCTTGAATTTTACATTTCTTCTATCATATTTAAAAAAAAATTGTATTGATGATTTTTAGAGAAAAAGTGAGGAACCTGTAGTCACTTCACTTTAGTTGTTTATTGATTGCCTCTTGTATGTGGCTTGACTGGGTGAGCCTGGGTTTTCCAACCGGCGATCTCAGTGTCCAGGTCAATGCTCTATCCACTGTGCCAACACAGGCCAGGCTCTTCTATCATATTCTTAAGTTCGAAGAATTTCTTTTTGTGTTTCTTTATGGGATTTTGCTTTTGTTTGTGGTGGTGGCATCCTGCATCCCTTAGGGTATTGATGTTCTTATTGAATAATGTATTTCCTCCAAAACTTCTTTTTCTTTCTTTTTTGATCTCCATCTTTATCATGTTAGAGTGTTTTTTTGAGGTGTCTAGTAGTTCTTGCTTGTATTTTTTACAGTGTTATACTAGGGACTCAAAATTGCTTTCTGACTATTCTGTTTAATTATTATTATCTTTCTTGGAGTGTGATAGCTATTTTAAATATGAAGTTGGGAAGGGACTACTATCTGGATAATTTTCACGCCTGTGTTTAAAATAGGAGGGTTTTAGCACTGGCCGGGTAGCTCCATTGATGAGAGTGTGTTTCTGATTTTCCAGGGTTGTGGGTTCGATCCTCTATTAGGGCGCATACAGGAATCTACCAATGAATGCATAAGTAAGTGGAACGGCGGCTGGATGTTACTTTCTCCCTTCTCTCTAAAAATCAATTTTTAAAAATTGAAAATAAGTACAACAGGAGGGTATTATATTCTGTGTGGCTTTTCTCCAGGAGTAGTGGGCAGTAAGCACATTTTTGTAATGAAATATGAGGCAGGCCTGATCAGGTGGTGGTGCAGTGGACAGAGTGTCGGATTGGGATGTGGAAGACCCAGGTTCGAAACCCCGAGGTTGATGGCTTGAGTGCAGGCTCACCAGCTTGAGTGCAGGGTCACTGGCTTGAGTGTGCGGTCATAGACATTACCACATGGTTGCTGGCTTGAGCTCAAAGGTCTCTGGCTTGAAGCCCAAGGTCACTGGCTTGAGCCCAAGGCCACTGGCTTGAGCAAGGGCTCACTAGCTCTGCTGTAGCCTCCTCCACTCCCCATCAGGGCACATATGAGAAAGCAATCAATGAACAACTAAGGTGCCACAACAAAGAATTAATGCTTCTCATCTTTCTCCCTTCCTGTCTGTCTACCCCTGTCTGTTCCTCTCTCTTTCTGTCTCTGTCTCTGTTACATAAAAAAAGAAATGTGAGGCAGAGGAGGTGTCAGCTGCTGAGAGGATTTAGGAGTGTCTGGAGTCCGGGAACATTTTCCTTCAGTCATCCCTTAAATATTCTTTTATTTCACTTTATATACTTTATCTTGGTAAGCTAATGCCATGAGTACTATTGCCAATAAAACATAGTATTCCCAGTTACATTTGAATTTCAGATAAATAACAAAATATCTTTCAGTATATGTTCTAAATATTGCATAGGATATACTGGTACTAAAAATGGATTGTTTTTCTGAAATTCAAATTTAACTGGGAGCCTGACCAGGCGGTAGCGCAGTGGATAGAGTGTTGGACTGGGATGTGGAAGACCCAGGTTCGAGACCCCAAGGTCGCCAACTTGAGCGCGGGCTCATCTGGTTTGAGCAAAAGCTCGCCAGCTTGGACCCAAGGTCGCTGGCTCCAGCAAGGGGTGGCTCGGTCTGCTGAAGGCCCGCAGTCAGGGCACATGTGAGAAAGCAATCAATGAACAACTAAGGTGTCACAATGGCAACAAAAAAACTAATGATTGATGCTTCTCATCTCTCTGTTCCTGTCTGTACCTATCTATCCCTCTCTCTGACTCTCTGTCCCTGGGGGAAAAAAAAAAATTTAACTGGGCGTACAATAGTTCCCCCTTATGTGAGAGAGGAGATATGTTCCAAGATCTTCAGTGGATGCCTGAAACTGCGGGTAGTACTGAACCCTATTTATACTGAGTGTTTCCTATGCAAACATACATCTGTATCAAGTTTAATTTACAGATTAGGCACAGTAAGAGATTAACAATGATAATTACTAATAAAATAGAACAGTTATAATAATGTTATAATAAAACTTAGATGAATGTAGTCTCTCTCAGAATATCTTAGGGTAATGTATAGACAGTGTGGATATGCTGGACGAAGGGACGATTCATGTCCCAGACAGGGGGAAGTGGGACAGTGCAAAATTTCATGTTTCTGAGAAAAGGCGCACAACTGAAAATTTATGAATTGCCTATTTCTGGAATTTTTTACTTAGTATTTTCAGACTATAGTTGATCACAGGTAACTGAAACCATGAAATGTGAAACTGGATAAGGGGGCACTACTGTACTGTACAGTGTGTCCGTAAAGTCATGGTGCACTTTTGACTGGTCACACGGTCAAAAGTGTACCATGACTTTACGGACGGACACACTGTATTTTTTTTTTAATTCAGTGAGAGGAGGGGAGGCAGAGATACAGACTCCCGCATGTGCCCTGATGGGGACCCACCCTGCAAGCCCACTAGGGGTCGGTGCTCTGCCCATCTAGGGTATTACTCTTTTGCTCAGCAACCAAGCTCTTCTTTAGTGCCTGAGGCAAAGCTATAGAGCCATCCTTAGCACCCCGGGCCAACTCACTCCAATTGAGCTATGGCTGTGGGAGGAAGAGAGATAGAAATAGAGAGGAAAGCGAGAGAAGCTAGAGGGGGAAGGGTGGAGAAACACATGGTGCCTCCCCTGTGTTCCCTGACTGGGAATCGACCCTGGGACCTCTACACCCCAGGCTGATGCTCTACCATTGAGCCAACTGGCCAGAGCGGTACTGTTTCTTTTGTGTGTATGACAGACAGAGAGGAACAAATAGGGACAGACATGACAGGAAGGGAGAGATATGAGAAGCGTCAATTCTTCGTTGTGGCTCCTTAGTCTCCTTGGTTGTTCATCAATTGTTTTCTCATATGTGCCTTGACTGGGGGGGCTACAGCAGCATGAGCAACCCATTGCTCAAGCCAGCAACCCTGCGCTCAAGATGGTGAGCCTGCACTCAGGCCAGATGAGTCCATGCGCAAGCCAGTGAGCGACCTGGGGCTTTTAAACCTGGGTCCTCCACATTCCAGTCAGATGCTCTATCCACTGAGCCACCACCTTGGTCAGGTTCATTGTTTGTCTTTTAATTGTTGAATTTTTAAATTTAATTTAATTTTATTATTATTAATTTTAATGGGGTGACACCAATAAATCAGGGTACATATGTATAATGAAAACATCTCCAGGTTATCTTATTCAATTGTGTTGCATACCCGTCACCCAAAGTCAAATTGTCCTCTGTCACCTTCTATCTGGTTTTCCCTGTGTCCCTCCCCTGCTCCCTATCCCACCCATCCCTCCCTCCCCCCACCCCGTAACCACCACTCTCTTGTCCATGTCTCATAGTCTCACTTTTATGTCCCACCTATGTATGAAATCATGCTGTTCTCATTTTTTCTTTTTTTCTGATTTACTTATTTCACTCCGTATAATGTTATCAAGGACCATCCATTTTGTTATAAGTGATCCGATGTCATCATTTCTTATGGCTGAGTAGTATTCCATAGTATATATGTACCAAAGCTTTTTAATCCACTCGTCTTCTGACGGACACTTGGGCTGTTTCCAGATCTTCGCTATTGTGAACAATGCTGCCACAAACATGGGGGCACATTTCTTCTTTTCGAACAGTGCTATGGTGTTCTTAGGGTATATTCCTATAAGTGGGATAGCTGGGTCAAAAGGCAGTTCGATTTTTAATTTTTTGAGGAATCTCCAAACTGTTTTCCACAGTGGTTGCACCAGTCTGCATTCCCACCAGCAGTGCAGAAGGGTTCCCTTTTCTCCACATCCTCGCCAGCACTTATTCTGTGTTGTTTTGCTGATGAGTGCCATTCTGACTGGTGTGAGGTGATATCTCATTGTGGTTTTAATTTGCATTTCTGTAATGATTAGTGATGTTGAGCATTTTTTCATATGCCTATTGGCCATCTGTATGTCCTCTTTGGAGAAATTTCTATTCATTTCTTTTGCCCATTTTTTGATTGGATTGCTTGTCTTCCTGGTGTTGAGTTTTATAAGTTTTTTATAAATTTTAGTTATTAACCCCTTATCAGATGTGCTGTCGAATATGTTCTCCCATTGTGTGGTTTGTCTTTTTATTCTGTTCTTATTGTCTTTAGCTGTGCAAAAACTTTTTAGTTTGATATAGTCCCATTTGTTTATCTTGCCTTTTATTTCATTTGCCCGTGGAGATAAATCGGCAAATATACTGCTGCTACAGATGTTGGAGAGCTTGCTGCCTATGTTTTCTTCTAAGATGCTTATGGTTTCATGGCTTACATTTACGTCTTTTATCCATTTTGAGTTTGTTTTTGTGAATGGTGTAAATTGATGGTCTAGTTTCATTTTTTTACAGGTAGATGTCCAATTTTCCCAACATCATTTGTTAAAGAGGCTGTCTTTACTCCATTGTATGCTCTTTCCTCCTTTGTCAAATATCAGTTGTCCATAAAGCTGTGGGTTTATTTCTGGGTCCTCTGTTCTGTTCCATTGATCTATGTGCCTGTTCTTATGCCAGTACCAGGCTGTCTTGAGTATAATGGCCTTATAGTAAACCTTGATATCTGGAAGAGTGATACCTCTTGCTTTATTTTTTCTTTTTAAGATTGCTGAGGCTATTTGTGTTCTTTTTTGGTTCTATATAAATTTTTGGAATATGTGTTTTATATCTTTGAAGTATGTCATTGGTATTTTAATTGGTATTGCATTGTAATTGTTGAATTTTAAGAATTGTTTTCTAGAGCCCTAGCTGGATAGCATGGTTGGAGTGTTGTCCCAATATGCAAAGGTTGTAGTTTTGATCTCCAGTCAGGGCACGTAAGGGACTGATTGATGTTTCTCTCTCTCTTTAAAATAAAAATTATTTTCTAGATACTATTCCTTTGTTGCATATGTGGTTTATAAATACTTTACCCCAGTTTAGAACTTGCCTTTTCATCTTTTAACTTAACTATTTATTTTATTTTTTAGCAAGAGAGACAGGAAGGGAGAGAGATGAGAAGCACCAACTTGTAGTTGTAGCACTTTAGTTGTTCATTGATTCTTCTCATACACGCCTTGACTGAGCAGCTCCAGCCAGCGACCTTGGGTTCAAGCCAGTGACCGTGGGCTTCAAGCCAGTGACTTTGGGCTTCAAGCCAGTGACTGTGGGCTTCAAGCCAGTGACTTTGGGCTTCAAGCCAGCGACCATGGGATCATATTGATGATATCACGCTCAAGCCAGTGACCCCGTGCTCAAGCTAGTGAGCCTGTGCTCAAGCTGGATGAGACCGTGCTTCCTTGGGGTTTTGAACCTGGGACCTCAGCATCTTAGATTGATGCTCAATCCACTGTACCACATAAGACTCTTTTCATCTTCTTAACAAACAGCCCTCAATGTTGTAAAACAGAGAAACTATAAGGAAAGCATAAATCACTTTCTTCAAAGGAAAAAAAATCTAAGATTATTCAAGCTGAGGCCAGGAACTATTCAGTTGTGATTATGTAGTCATAAACTACATTTTCATGTGTAGTTATGACCACCAATCACCAACTTTGGGCTGGAAGAGAACATCACAGTGGATGTGTCTAAGTTTCCTTCTAGTTCTAATATTTTTATTTTATAAACAAAGTTTATACACGAAGCTTAAATTGTAGCTCAGGTTTTCTGTGTTCCTGACTTAAATAAACACATTGCTTCACAGTAGCAGCCTGCATATTCTTGATCAAAATGTAGATTTCTGACCTCCCTGATTAACTACACAGGATCTCTGGTTGTTGGATCTGAAAAGCTACATTTTAAAGACTACTTAGCATATACTACAATCATTAGGGTTTGAGAATCACCGTCATAGCACAAAGCTGTGGTCTTATTATTTTATAGTTGGCATCAGAGGTGAGTTTTCTTAACTCTGGGTGCCTGTGTGTCCACCAGGGGTTGAGGACTTCTGCCTCTAAAAACTCTATATCCTTTACCACCTAATGCCGTGATAAGCACTCAACACATACTTTTTGAATATTGAAATATGTTGTATTCTTGAAAGAAATGAGAATTCAATAGTGATGCCTACAATCATTCTAGCGTTGGACTCGAAATGCCTGTTTCATGACCTCCAGCCTTGCTTTAGCCCTTTCGGCAGCTTGCCTTTAGCATTTTGCACTGGAGCATGGAGTCAGCAAACTCCCACCAGTGACCAAATTAAACTCACTGCCTGTTTTAGTAAGTCAAGTTTTTGTTTGTTCGTTTCATTGACTTAAGAGAGAGAGAGAGAGCAGGGGAGAGAAAGGAATAGCTGTTCCAGAGTGTGCCCTGACCAGGGATCAAACTAGCAACCTGGCCTGACCTGTGGTGGTGCAGTAGATAAAGCATTGACCTTTATCTACTGAGGTTGCCGGTTCAAAATCCTGGGCTTGCCTGGTCAAGGTACATATGGGAGTTGACACTTTCTGCTCCCCCCCCCTTTTCTCTAAAATGAATATAAATTTAAAATATTTAAGAAGCCCCAGCAACCTGGGTTCTTAGGGATGATGCTCTAACCAATCAAGCTCTCTGGCCGGGGCAAAATGTTTTTATTTTATTTTTAGGTGAGAGGAGGGGAGATAGTGAGGCTGAGGCAGACTCCCACATGTGCCCAACTGGGATTCACCCAGCACCCCATCTGGGGGTGATACTTGAGTACCAAGCTATTTTTAGTGCCTGAGGCTGTCACGCTCCAACCAATCTATACTGAACTCCAAGGGCCACGTTTGAACCAAGTGAACCACTGTCTGTTGCAAGAGAAGAGAGAGAGAATGGGAAGAGTGGGGAGAGAAGCAGATGGTTGCTTTTCCTGTGTGCCCTGACCAGGAATTGAATCTGGGACATCCATACGCCAGCCAATGCTCTATCCACTGAGCCACTGCCCAGGGCCTTTTTTTTCTTTTAAGTCAACAACTTTTGTTATCCTTCACATATTTCACAGACAAGTGTATGTGGCAAACCGGTTGGGTGGAATGAAAAAAAAAATGCAGGTTTGAACATGCTGCTCTTTTTACATCTGGGAGCAAGTCCTCCCCCGAGGTCACACACAGCAGCTGAATTTGTCCACGGCTCCTTTGCAGTTGCAGCCCTGGGTGTAATGGGCACAGCCCACAGGGCAGCATGAACAGCAGCTCTTATAAAAGGTGCATTTGCAATCTTTGCATTTGCAGGAGCCAGCACAGGTGTAGGATCCACCAGTTGGGCTGGAGCAGTTGGGGCCCATTTCAACCAGATGTTAGGCAGGAGGTCCAATGCTAGAGAAGAAGCTTTTGTGCTGGTGCAACATGTGGTTGTATGTAAAGTTTTATTTTATTTATTTACTTTAAAATTGATTTTTAGTGAGAAAGACAGGAAAGGAGAGAGATGAGAAGCATCAACTCCGTAGCTGCGGCACTTCAGTTGCTCACTGATTGCTTCTCCTATGTGCCTTGATGGGGGTGGTTTCCAGCCAAGACAGTGACCCCTTGCTCAAGCCAGCAAACTTGGGCTCAAGCCAGTGACCTTGGGCTTCAAGCCAGTGACCATGATCATCGGCCATGATTCCATGCTCAATGGAATGAGCTCCAGGTGAGCCTGCGCTCAAGCTGGCGACCTCGGGGTTTCAAACCTGAGTTCTCAGCATCCCAGATCGATGTTCTATCCATTACACCGCCACCACCAATCAGGCCATAGTTGTGAGTAAAGTTTTAAAGGGACAAAGCCACACTCATTGGTTTACATATTGTCTTTGGCTGCTTTTGGCTACAATAGGCGAACTAACTAGGTATGACAGGAAACTTACGGCCCGGCCCACAGAGCCTAGAATACTTATCTGACCCTTTATAATAAGAAGTTCCCCACCTCCTGCACTAGAGAATTGAAATAGAAAAAGAGTTTATTTCAGATTTTACCTTTTAAGTCTTTGCTGGCAGATTTGATATACAGTGGCAAACAATAGACCATGAAACTAAGTGGTTTTTGTTTGTTTTTTAAGTATTTAAAATTTTTTAAAATTTATTTTAGTGAGGAGACAGAGAGAGAAGGGGGAGGAGCAGGAAGCATCAACTCCTATATGTGCCTTGAACAGGCAAGCCCAGGGTTTTGAACTGGCGACCTTAGTGTTCCAGGTCGACACTTTATCCACCGTGACACCACAGGTTGTGTTTGTAAGAGAGGAGAGAGATGGGGGGAGCGAGAAGTTTTGACTCATAGTTGTTTCACTTTAGTGGTTCATTGGTTGCTTGTCATATGTGCCTTGACTGGGTAAGCCCAGGGCCTTGAACCCGCAACCTCAGCCTCCCAGGGTGACACTCGATCCACTGCGTCACCACAGGCCAGGCCTAAGTGATGTTTTTTGAGATACATAAGACATTCTCTCTGAAACTACCAACTGGGCCTTCTTGGGAACCTGAAATTAATACTCTTTTAAAGCAGTGTTTCTCAAAATGTGGATCTCATATTATCTGCATCTAAATCATCTCGAGTGCTTAACATGCAGATTCCTGAATCTCACCAAAGACCTACTGAAAGAGAATTTCTGGAGAGTGTGCCTGGACTTTTGATTACTCTCTTGTAGCTATCAATATATCTGACTGCAGCCTGACCTGTGGTGGCGCAGTGGATAAAGCGTCGACCTGGGAACACTGAGGTCGCCAGTTCAAAACCCTGCACTGGTCTGGTCAAGGCACATATGGGAGTTGATGCTTCCAGCTCCTCCCCCCTTCTCTCTCTCTCACTCTGTGTCTCCTCTCTAAAATGAATAAATAAAGAAAAGAAATATATCTGACTGCGGCTGTTACATCCCTCAACAAGATATATTTGTTTACCTGCTTGTCTCTCCTGTGAACTCCTTCAGGGTAGGTATTGTGTTCATTACTTTTGTATTCCAAGCCCGAGGGTGGGCATATTTGTTATAGTTCTCAAAGGTAGTCCATGGACTCTGGGGCTAGGGGTGGGGTGGTCTTAGAAACCTTTCAGGGGTCGTAAGCTCAAAACTATTTCCTCAGTATTAAGACATGATTTGCCTTTCTTTGCTGTGTTGACAGTTGATGCAAGCAAGAGTGGATAAAACTGCTGGTGCCTTTAGAAAAAATTAAAGCAGTGGAAACGTTGTATTAGCAGTCATTATCCACTGCTGGGCATTCAAAATAAAAACAGTACCACTTTCACTTAAGAATCCTCATAATGAAGCAGCAAAAATTAATTTTATTAACTCAACCCTTGAGTTCACACTTGTTTATATTCTATGTGACAAAATAATGTGCATAAAACAATTCTACATACTGACATACGCTGGTCTTTTGAGGAAAAAGCACTTGACTGATTATTTGAATTGGTAACTGAACCAGCTACCCTTTTTTTCATGGAACATTTCAAACTATGGCAATTCAGAGTTAGGTATTTGGCAAAACTTTTCTTGAAAAATATGGGAAAGGGGAAAAATTCCCCTTTTCTACCTCTGGTTCTTTGGCTGGCAGAATAAACAAATTAAGGGACAGATTGACAAGAGAAAATCCTATGTAATTTCATGTGTACAGGAAGCCCATCTACATGACAGATTTGGACAGGAAAGGAAAATGGATAGACAGAATACTGAGCTAGGGATGAGGTAAGGCACACCGGGGCTTCAGAAGGTCACTGCAGGAAGAACACGTCTTCAGTGATTAGTACTGTAGTTTGCCCTGCCATATAAGTGGGTCCAAAAAGGGCATCTCTGATAATCTCTTATTATGGGCAGGGCACCTCATTCAAATTCCTCCTGATAGTTAAGGGGTAGAGGGTGGGGAGTGGGAAGAAGGTTTTCTTAAGCCCAGAGGGTCTCAATTGCCTTCAGTTTAAAATAATCCGTACACTACTGAGGCACATCTTGGGGTGGCTCTTTTGAATCTTCACAAAAATAGTGAGCCTGTCACTTCAAGAAGAACACCTGGCAGTATTTGTTGGCAATGATAAAATCTGACCTTTTCAAGAAAAAAGTGGAATTTTGGAAAACTTTGCTGTGCTATGAGCTTGACAGCTTCCCAATATGTAAAGACTTTTCTGAGATCAGTGATAATTTTAAAAAATGTATAATGAAATGTGTTAATATTTGGAAGACTACATAGCTCAAGTGAACTGATATTTTCCAAAAGACCAAAACAATGTCATAATTTATAGGTAAAACCCATTCAAAGTGCCAGACAGACCAATGGATTTTAATAGAATACAAAAAATTCATTGATATATTTTCAGATTCCACATTGCAGCTAATTTTTAAGTTACCATTTGTTGAATTTTCATGTAGTACTAAAAAGAATATCCACAATTACCTGAAAAGGCTATGAAAACACTCCTTCCTTCTCTAACTACATAGTTTAATTAGATTTCAACTATGGATTGTCTTCATATACTTCAAAACTAAAATTGTAACTGATTAAATGCAGAAGCAAATGTGAGAATCCAAGTTATCTATTAAGCCAAACATTAAATTTACAAATATGTGAAGCAATGTTATCTTCCCTGATTAAATTTTTTTTTTATTTATTGATTTTTAGAGAGAGAGGGAAACACCGGTTTGTTGTTTCACTCATTCGGTTGATTCCTGTATGTGTCCTGACCAGGATCAAACCCATAACCTTGGTGCATCAGGACGATGCTCTAACCCCGTTACCTGGCCAGGGCCTCTGATTTTTAAGTTATTTTGGAAAATAGTTATTTTTCTATAAAAATATTGACACAAAATGGATTTCTTTTACTATAATTTTTAAATGAATTGGGTAATTATATATTTCGTTTCAATTTAGAGTGATACATACAACCTACATAAACATTACTTTGTAAGGTCCTGAGAGAAAAATGAGAACAGCTGGTATAGAGGATACATCAAGATTTAGGGATAAAGGACCTAAATGAAGTTCTAGTTCTGCCACTTGGGAGATAGGGAACTAAAATTCAAGTTCCTGTTCTGTCACTTAACTAGCTCTGATTTTAGGTAAGTTATTTAGGTGCAGGCTGTGAAGACAGACCCTGTTAATAATTTTGGCTGTATAATTTGCTGGTAGTATGACTTTGGGTGAGTTCATTTTACCTCTGCAAATAGGGATAACTATAGTACCTACTTAATCAGGTTGCTGTGAAGACTAAATGGGATATTTGTAAAATGCTTACTTTATACCTAAACCTGCAACATCATAAGAGCTCAATAAATGCAAGTTACTAGGTCCTGGCGGGTTGGCTCAGTGGTACAGCGTCAGCCTGGCATGTGGAAGTCCTGGGTTTGATAACCGGTCAGGGCACACAGGAGAAGCACCTGCTTCTCCACCCTTCCCCCTCTCATTTCTCTCTCTCTCTCTCTCCCCCTCCCACAGCCAAAGCTCCATTGGAGCATATTGTCCACAGCACTGAGGACGGCTCCATGGCCTCCGCCTCAGGCGATAGAATGGCTCCAGGCCCAAGGCAGCAACGCCCCAGATGGGCAGAGCATCACCCCCTGGTGGGCATGCCGGGTGGATCCTGGTCCACATGTGGAAGTCTGTCTGACTGCCTCCAGCTTCTAACTTCAGAAAAATACAAAAACAAAAAAATGCAAGTTACTATCATTAGCTTATGCTATCAGCCAATCATCTGACAAGATCCTAGAATGGGGCACAGTCCTGGCATTCTTCCTCTCCGTATAGCATGTGAGTTATTTAGGTGTTATAATTTGAGAAAGTATAAATAAATTCGTTGATATTTATGTGTGGCTGTTAAAATAATTGATGTTATAAAAATTCCTTCTTTTGGTTTTCCTTTTCCTCGGTTTCTGAAGAAATAACAAAACTGAAAAACATTCCTTAAATCCCTGCCCTATAATCTAGTAGGAATGTATCTTTTTTTTTTTTAATTTCTTATTTATTCATTTTAGAGAGGAGACACAGAGTGAGAGAGAGAGAGAAAAAGAGAGAAAGGGGGGAGGAGCTGAAAGCATCAGCTCCCATATGTGCCTTGACCAGACCAGTGCAGGGTTTTGAACTGGCGACCTCAGTGTTCCCACGTCGACGCTTTCTTTATCCACTGTGCTACCACAGGTCAGGCAGAATGTATCTTTTATTCGAATATTCCCCAAAGGAATTGCGGTCTTCCAGAAAAATACTCAGGAGAGCTGGACAATCTTACTACTCAGCTTAATGACTGGGAAACTCATTTACACTTTTCATTTCTGTCATCTTGCCTCCAACCTCCCTTGCAGCTTTTAAATCCTGTCAATCTCTTTCAGAGACACCTTTTTGGCAGCCCCCAAATCCTAATAAACGCAAGTGAGAGGGGGCAAAGCCGTAGCGATAACCTTTTTCCCGTGCAAATGCCCACTGTAACTGTTCTAGCGCCGTTTCACCGGGGGCGGGCGCCCCGCATCTCCCGCGGCTTCCCGCACCTCCCGCGGCTTCCCACACCCTCCCTGGCCCATTACTAGGGTTAGGGTTCCCGGAGCCTCAGCGGCTCCGGGCCTGTTTTCCTACGAGTTAAGCGAGGAGGCAGGCTTTCCTCCTTTCTTTCGCTGAAATTCCAAATGCGGCCTCACTGCTCCGAGGGCTTCTTCCACATCCCAGCCTTTTCTTGACCTCCGGCCTCAAACACGGGCGGGTTCAGAGCGGAGGTACAACGCGCCACCATCCACAAGCCCAGCTCCAGCGTCCGGCCCGCAGGGAGGGGCCACATCTCGCGCGATCCACTCCACCTCTCGCGACACTTCCTGGCAGCAGCCCTGTGTCCCTCATCTCACCCGTCGTTTTCGCGCGGCGGTCACAGGCGCCTCACCTTTGCTCTCGGTAGGCTGGTGTGCTGCTCGTCCGCAGGGAGCGCGGTGGAGCCCAGAGATAGGCGCGAGCCAGGCGGGGCTGCAGACTCCGCCCTGCCCCGCCCCGCCTCGGAATAAAGGCCGCCGCGGGGACATGTCGTGCCCCCCTCTGCGAGGGCAGGACACGTGAAAGGCGGTGGGGCTGCCAGGTGAGTCCGCGATGGCGAGCTGGGGGCGGCGGGTAGACTGAGGGAGGCCCGACTAGGGTACGGGATGGAGACACTGCGGGATGGAGATGGCAGGGGCGGAGGAGGACGCGAAGCCCAGGCAGGGAAGGGGGAGCTGGGAAGAGGACCTTTGTATCGACTGTGCCCCAAATTACCTTATTTCCATTGCTGGTCCCGCTCCTCTTGCTGGGCTGGAGGTGACAAGTCCCCGAGCTCTAAGGTCCCGGATCTGGGCTGCAGGAGTCCTGGGGGCGCAGAAACACGCCACGGTGGCCGAGGAGAATTGGCGTTGGAGAAGATAAAGTAGCCCGCAGCCTGGAGAGCGCTCGCGCAGAGGGAGGCCAGGTGTTTGGCATCCGCTGCTCGGTGCCGAGGTGCGGGTCGTCGTGCCCACTCCCCACGCCTGAGCTGGACCAGACTTTCGTTGTCCGCACTGTTCGCTTTGCAGGGTGGCCCGAGTGCGGAAGGGGTAGACACGCATAGGTCAGGTTTATTAAGGGAAGGAGGCTTTTGAGGTCACCTGTTACTTTTTACCTGAGACGCGGACCGTGTCCGTGGGTGTGCGCGTGCGCACAGTGGCCCCAGGCAAGCGTTCGTGGTTTCAGAATTTGTACCGTAGTCCCTATTAAGCACATTTTAAGAATTGAAAAAAAAAGGGTGACGGGTTCTCAAGTGAATCGTTTTTATTTTCAATATTTTAAAATTCCGTGATCATGTAAGTGTGTAATGGTAGGGGCCTGGAACCTAAAACCTAGATGTTACTAAAACGGAATAAATTTTTTGCCTTTGGCAGGAGATAGATGTAGATTGGAAATTGGGTTGAAGTGTTTTGTTGCAATCAAGTTTTTGACCATGTGTTTCTTGTGCTTCTGGGTTTGTTTTATAACTTGTCTAAAACCATGCAGTTTTCTGAGAGATTAAGAGTTCAGTGCAAAGTGTTTGGTCTGACTACAAGATGCATTTTGTTTAAGGCCCTCTCCTTTCCCCCATCCCCAAATCCAGCTATTAATGTATAAGTTATTTCTCTTTTAAATTATGTAACCCTCTTATATTGTTGTGTTTGTTTGTTTTGCAGAAATGACACCTTAAAATGACCAGTTTTTTGTATGTGTACTATTACACTGTTAATAGGACAGTAATTTTTCTAATAGTTTTCTTTTATCTTGTTTTCTTTTTTTTAGAGAGGGAAATGTCATCAGTGGAATCACAGCAGGAACAGTCGACTCAGTCAGATCCATCACCATCACCAAACTCATGTAGTTCCTTTGAGCTAGTAGACATGGATGCTGGCAGTTTGTATGAACCAGTTTCTCCTCATTGGTTTTATTGTAAGATAATAGATTCTAAAGAAATATGGATTCCTTTCAACTCTGAGGATTCACAGCAGCTAGAAGAGGCATATGGCTCTGGTAGGAGAAAAAGGATGACTTACAATAGACAAAAGACCTATTGTCACCTCTCTTAAACTATAGTATTAGTTCTCGTGGTGCTTTTAAAAATAAATTTAGGGTTTTTTCTAATTATCCTTTATAACATTTTTATATAGAAGCTCTGCATTACTATCCAGCCAATTTATGATATTTAAGAATTTTGTCTATTTTGAAAACAGTACCTATTATAATTTCTGCAGAGTTATCCAATAATATTTCTTATGTTCCAGTTTTTGTTTGTAACAAATGTGCATGGGGGGGTGTCACATTCATGTTGCAAAAGGATAAATTCTTTAATTTGTCACTTGTTTCTTCTTTTATGAAACATGATGTAGTTACTTTATCATCATGGTCACAGTCATTAATTCACCTTTTGGTACCTCAAGCAGAAACTTCAGAAAAACTATTTCATATACATTTATTTTTAAGAGACAGTACTATCTCTCCTCAAAAAACAACAAAACAGTGTTTGGATATTATTTTTTCACGTTTCATTAAAACCAAGAATGGTTTTGATAGTTTGTAAAGTAGTTAGTGAAAAAAAGATAGCAATTCCATTTTGTATAATGTTTGTCCAAGTATAAATGGTTCATGCATGTGTTTCATAACATTATTTAGAGTATACTCAGAACTGTATTTTGGGAGATTTATTTTGATATATGTACTTCTTTTCCACTTTCCAATTTTTGATAGGAAAAGATTGTAATGGGAGAGTTGTCCCCACTGATGGGGGCAGGTATGATGTGCATTTGGAGGAGAGGATGCGGTACGCTGTGTACTGGGATGAGCTAGCATCAGAAGTGAGACGATGTACCTGGTTTTACAAGGGAGACAAAGATAATAAATATATACCCTACTCAGAGAGCTTCAGCCAAGTATTAGAGGTATTCCTTTGACCCTTTTTAATTCATTTTCTTCTTTTCTTTTCTTATTTAATAATCTTTTCTTTCTCTGTGACTTACATTTTCTTGAAATTTTCAGGAACAGTTTGGTTCTTTCTGCAGTTTATAACCTTTCTTTTTGCAAGTTAGTTTCAGGATAAAGTAGTCTTATTTTCAGATTTTAAAATATAGTATGGAAATTGTTATGCCTTTAAATGAAAAAGTGTTTTCCGAAATGGTGACTATTATTTAAGTTATGACCAGAGGATTGTCTTTTTGCCATTTATTTTTCTTGCTTTGAAAACAGTCTGAGGCCCTGGCTGGTTGGCTCAGCGATAGAGCGTCGGCCTAGCATGTAGAAGTCCCAGGTTTGATTCCCAGCTAGGGCACACAAGGAGAAGCACCCATCTGCTTCTCCACCCTTCCCCCTCTCCTTTCTTTCTATCTCTCTCTTCCCCTCCTGTAGCCAAGGCTCCATTGGAGCAAAGTTGGCCCTGGGCGCTGATGATGGCTCTGTGGCCTCAGTGCTAGAATGGCTCAGGCTACAACGGATCAATGCCCCAGATGGGAAGAGCATCACCCCCTGGTGGGCATGCCAGGTGGATCCCTGTTGGGCACATATGGGAGTCTGTCTGTCTGACTGCCTCCCTGTTTCTAACTTAGGAAAAATACAAAAAGAAAAAAAATTTTTTTTTTGCTTAAATTCTAGTGAGACAGTAATACTATTGAAATAAATCAAAATGTGAACAATATCTCTAGTCTAGATGATGGAATTAAGATTGATTTTTTTTTTTTAAGTGAGAGGAGGGGAGACAGACTCCCGCATGTGCCTTACGGGATCCCCCCAGCAAACCCCCTATGGGGATGCTTTGCCCATCTGGGGATGCTGCTCAGCAACTGAGCTATTTTTAGCACCTGAGGTAGAGGTTACATAGAGACATCCTTAGCGCCTGGGGCCAACTCACTAGAACCAACTGAGCCATAGCTGCAGAAGAGGAAGAGAGAGAAAGAAGAGGGGTGGAGAAGCAGATCATCACTTCTCTCACGTGCCCTGAGACATCTACATGCAGGCTGATGCTCTAACACTGAGCCAACCACCTGGAGCCTGATTTTTTTTTTGTCCTTTAGTATTAATATTGCATTAAATTTTTTTTTATATTGTGTTAAATTTTTAAAAAATAAGTTTGATAAATCAAGAGACCTATATATGTAATATATTCCTAATTTTATGGAAAATATACATGCATTAATATTATTGACAAAAATACATCAAAATGTGATCTGTTGTGGTTTTTTTGTTTTAAGTAGGAGGGAAGATAGTGAGACAGACTCCCATATGTTCCCTGACCAGGATCCATCTGGCAACTCTGTCTGGGGCCAGTGCTCGAATCAACCAAGCTATCCTCAGCACCCAGGGCCATGGTTGAACCAATTGAGCCACTGGCTGAGGGAGAGGTAGAGTTAGAGAAGGGGCAGAGAAGCAGATGGTTGTTTCTCCTGTGTGCCCTGACTAGGAATTGAACTGGCATGTCCATATGCCAGGTTGGTACTCTATCCACTGCGCCATCTGCTTGGGCCTCTGTTGTAATTTTAAAATAAATTTAATTAATTAGAGTAGGCTATTCTTATTTTTTAAGTGAGCAGGGGAGATACTGAGCAGATTCCAGCGTGAGCCCTGACGGGGATCCACCAAGCAACCCCCGTCTCTGGGGCCGATGGTCGAATCAACTGAATTATCTTTTAGGATATTCTTACTGTAATTATTTAGCAGTATTCTTATGAAAACATTTAGTCTTAATAGAAAAGCAGTAAGAGAAATCTAATGAAATGTGTTTTTGTTTAAGGAAACTTATATGCTTGCAATAACTCTGGATGAATGGAAAAAGAAACTGGAGTCTCCCAATAGAGAAATTATTATATTACACAATCCAAAGGTAAAGCAAATTAAAAGCCTTTCTTTAATGTTGAGATTAAAGGTTAATTGCATTACTAAGGAGAACTTCATTGGTTTTTTTTTCCTAGGGATTCTACTTAGGATAACCTTTGGGAATTTTTATATTATAGTAACAGTTGTATGAAACTTAAAACTTGTAGCCATCACCACTATTTACCCTGTTCCATTTGTACAAAAAGGTTTTCTTAGAGAACATTATGCCACTGTAGATTAAGAATATCACTACATTATGTGGCATGTTTTCCATGTGTAAGGTATTATTGAAAATCTGTTAGCCTAAAGTATGCTTTCCTTTTCTTAAGCTTTACTGAGGTAAAATTGTGAGATATTTAAATTGTACAGCATTAGCCAAATGTATTTTCAGAGCTCTCATTCCAGGCTGTAGGGACTGCATATCAAAACTCCAGTGGAGATTTCACTGTTATGTTTCCAAAGACACGTTTTTGCCCCTCTGAGTGTACAATTTGAGATGTCTTTAATGTAGAGTATCTTCATATCTATTTGTTGTGAATGTTTGATTTTATTTTATTAAACTACTTTAGGACCAGAAAAAATTAAATAATATGTGCTTAATATAATTTATAGGATGAAACTGTTTCTGAAATCTTTTGTTTTTAAGCTTATGGTGCATTACCAACCAGTTGCAGGGTCTGATGAATGGGGCTCAACACCCACTGAACAGGGTCGACCAAGAACAGTGAAGAGAGGGGTTGAGAACATCTCCATTGACATTCATTGTGGTAATGTTAATTACTAATTTTTTATCTTCTGATATTCTTATTTGCTTATCCTTAAACTTTGACCTTTTTTCTATTGACTTGGATTACTTCAACGGCTAAAAATGATCTTTAAGCATATGAGCTTATTTGGAGTTAACATCACTTCATTTGCTATGAATCTCTTTTTGCTTTTCTTTTTTGCCAGAGAGAGAGAGAGAGAGAGAGGAAGGGAGAGAGATGAGAAGCATCAACTCATAGTTGCATCAATTTATTTGTTCATTCATTGATTGCTGCTCATACGTGTCTTTTTTTTTTTTAATTTTATTCATTTTAGAGAGGAGACACAGAGTGAGAGAGAGAGAGAGAGAAAGGGGGGAGGAGCTGGAAGCATCAACTCCCATATGTGCCTTGACCAGACCAGTGCAGGGTTTTGAACTGGCGACCTCAGTGTTCCCAGGTCGACGCTTTATCCACTGTGCCACCACAGGTTAGGCCATCATACGTGTCTTGACTAGGGGGCTCAAGCCAAGCTAGTGACCCCTTGCTCAAGCCAGTGACCTTGAGATCATATTGATGATCCCATGCTCATACTGGTGACCTCGGGTCTTGAACCTGGGACCTCAATGTTCCAGGTCGATGCTCTATCCACTCTGCCACTACTGGTCAGGGAACAATTTTAATAGGTATAAAAATCTCTTTTAAAGTTGTTAAGAGTGTATGGTGGGATGGGTAGATTTGGCAGTACGAATCAGTAATTTGCTAAGTACAGATGAACTGATTTAGTTTTAATTTTAAGAAGTGGGATTCCACCTATTTGATTAGAATTAGTCCTGATAACTCCTGTTGTTGAAGATTTTTAACTAAGGAAAACCTTTTCAGTATGACCTTGATATTATCCATTGCTATATAGAGTCATTTATAGTTAGTTTTATAATGTATTTAACTGGATTATAGAGTTCCTTTTATCTCACAGAGGAGATAGCTTGTCTCGTGGACAAAATCTTAGACTTATTATATAATTAAAAAGATGGATTTAAAATTTCAGGCTTCAGCCTGACCAGGTGATGGCACAGTGTATAGAGCATCGGCCTGGAACACTGAGGACCCAGGTTTGAAACCCCAAGGTTTGGGCTTACCAGCTTGAGTATGGGGTTGCTGGCTTGAGCATGACCTCATAGACATGACTGCATTGTCGCTGGCTTGAGCCCAAGGTTGCTGGCTTGAGCAAGGGGTCACTGGCTTTGCTGAAGCACCCCCCTTCCTACCTCTTGTCAAGGCATATATGAGATACAATCAGTGAACAACTAAGGTGCCACAATTACAAGTTGATGCTTCTCATCTCTCTCCCTTCCTGTCTATCTCTCTCACTCGCTTGCTAAAATAAAATTCAGGCTTCAAATACATACGAGACATTATTGGTACAATTGATAAAAATGGAGTATTAGATAAAATTATTTTATTAATGTTAAATAGCCTTAACTTAATAACTGCACTGTGGTTATATAAGAGAATATTCTTAGGAAATACATATTAAAATACTAAAGGGTTTAAGGGAAAGGTATGATGTGCGGAATCTGATGTCAGCAACCTGTTCCCAGCTGGTTCAAGAAAATAAATGTGTGTGCATACAGATGTACAGAGAGGGAGACAAGAATAAAGTAAATGTGGGAAATGGTAAAGTGTTGGATTTGTAAAAAGTACATGGGAGTTTCTATATTCTTTCAAGTTTTCTGTAAGATTACAGTTATTTTGCCTGACCTGTGGTGGCGCAGTGGATAAAGTGTCGACCTGGGAACACTGAGGTCGCCAGTTCAAAACCCTGCACTGGTCTGGTCAAGGCACATATGGGAGTTGATGCTTCCAGCTCATCCCCCCTTTCTCTCTTTCTCTCTCTCTCACTCTGTCTCCTCTCTAAAAAGAAAATGAATAAAATAAAAAAAAAATAAAAAGATTACAGTTATTTCGAAATGAGTTTAAAAAACCTGAAAATTTTTTTCACAGACTTATTTTAAGAAAATTTAGAAACAAAGTAAAATTGTGTTTTTACTAAGTAATTGTAGGTAGGATTATTTTGTGTCCTTTAAATTATCTGTGCTTTTACTTTAACTTGTCTATCTTTATAACTTATTCATTGCGAATGTTTGATTTTAGAATATGTGACTAGTTATATAGAATAATTTTGTTTTTAATTTCATTTATAGGGGAACCTTTACAAATAGACCACTTGGTTTTTGTAGTCCATGGGATTGGGCCAGCTTGTGATCTCCGCTTTCGAAGCATTGTACAGTGTGGTAGGTTTGTAAAGCATGTAAAATTAGATCATTTAAGGGGAATATTAATCGGTGCTCCCGAGAGCTGAAATAAATTGCTGTCTTTAGTCTGTTGTCTTAACTGCTTAATAAGATTCGGAGAGCTAAAGACAGGTGGCAAGGTAGTAAAGCTTCCCAGCTTAGACTTAAAGTAAATTAGTAAATTCCTTAGGCTAACAGTTTATACTCTTAACTAGTAATGCATGAATGACAAGCCCTTAATCCTTATAAAATTTGTTTATAATGTAATGGTCCTATATCTAACCTTTACAAATTTAAAGGGACTGTAAAGATGATATAGTTTAAATGAATAACATAAGCTTCAGTCATTTTTGTAATTCATACTGTGCTAAACCTTTTGATATTCTAATTGGAATATTGAGGTTATTAGCATCACTTGGTTTGAAAGGCAGTATCTTTAAAAGTTTATAGTATTCAAAGTCTAATTGTCCCAACTTGGAAGTCTTATTCCACTAGCTAATGTTTTTAAGCATAAACCTTCTTAGAAGGTTAAGATTGATGTAATAAGAATTTCAAACAGCATTGTATTTTTTTTTTAATCTAAAATACTGGTTAGTGGTTGTAAGAGACAGAAAGTTAGAATAGGAATCTGACTGCAAGGCCAGTTGATATAGTCATGTGATATTTTTCTTTTCTTTCTGTTCATTTTTTTAATTGAAACTGTTCCCATGACACATGAAAGAATTTTTTTTTTAATTTAAATTTTTATTGATTTTAGAGCATAAGACAGGGACATCAGCCTGTTCCTGTATGTGCCCAGACCAGGGATCGAACTGGAAATCTCTGCACTACGGGAAGAAGCTTTAACCACTGAGCCATCCGGCCAGGGCACACACATTAGAAAATTTGAAGTTAGCTTTGTATTTGATGAAATGTATAGTAAAAACAAGTTCTGTACTAAAGGAACAGCTTTTTTTTATATGCATTGATAATTTTTCTGAATACCACTTTGCCGTTTGACTCAAGTCAAGATATGTTCTAAGCAAATATAGAGAGTATAATTATATGATGTTTTATCTTAATTCTGCAGATTCATCACTTCACTATTGATATATAAGTTATTTTTCTTTTCCAGTTAATGATTTTCGCAGTGTTTCCTTGAGTCTGCTACAAACGCATTTTAAGAAAGCCCAAGAAAATCAGCAGATTGGGAGGGTAGAATTTCTTCCAGTCAACTGGCACAGCCCTTTGCATTCTACTGGTGTGGACGTGTGAGTAATACCGTACGCTTTGAGCTGCTAACTGGGATTGTAGTATGTTCTCTGATCGTTGATATGTTTAGGGATATTTCTTCTATAACTGATAGTATATTTGAAATTTTGTTCAAGTTCTTTGTATTTTTTTTTTTTAGTGAGAGAGAGAGAGAGACAGGGACAGACAGATAGAAAGGGAGATAGATGACCAGCATCAACTCTTAGTTGTGGCTCCTTAGTTGTTCACTGATTGCTTTCTCATATGTGTTTTGACCAAGGGGCTCCAGCAGAGCCAGTGATCCCTTGTTCAAGCCAGCGACCATGGGATCATGTCTATGATCCCACTCTCAAGCTGGCAACCTCAAGGTTTCCAACCTGGGTCCTCAGCCTCCCAGGTCGACGCTCTATTGCACCACTGCCTGGGCAGGACAAAATATTCTTACTATCAGCAAATATATAGTGTTTAAGTTTTCAATTGTCCAGTAAATCTCATGATTAATACACACACTCACGTATATGCAAACACGGATGCACACATATATACTCAATTTAAATGGGATCCAAATAAGGTCCATAAATTGTAATTAGTTGATAAGTTTTTTTAAGTCTTTCTTAATCTCTTGATTACCTTTCTGTTATTTTCTTGCAATTTATATATTGAAGAAACTGAGTTGTTTGTCTTTCAGAGCTCACACCTTGAATTTTGTTAGCCATTTCCCTTTGGCTTCCTTAAACGTTTCTCTTTGTCCTCTGTATTTCCTATAAATTAATAGTTGCCTCTTGTATCTTTAAATATCTAATTCTGAGTTTGGAGACTAAATAAAACAGCTTAGAGGAGATTATGGAATGTATTTCGGTTTTCTCCTTAAACTATCTTTCCTTTTTTCAGAGATCTGCAGCGAATAACCCTGCCCAGCATTAACCGCCTAAGGCACTTCACCAATGACACGATTCTGGATGTCTTCTTCTACAATAGCCCCACCTACTGTCAGACTATTGTGGACACAGTTGTTTCTGAAATGAACCGAATATATACGCTTTTTCTGCAGAGGAACCCTGATTTCAAAGGGAGTGTATCCATTGCTGGTCATAGTTTAGGTAACAAATGAATTCTCTGTAACCAGAGAGGACGATCACATTTTTGGGACACTTGTTTTTGAAGAACAATGTCTTTTATGAGTATTAGATTCAGAGGTTTAAAAGTGGTCTGAAGAATTTGGAAAGGGTGGGAGGGTAGGGTGGTGGTGGAGTAGAAAGAAAGACTCCCCGCTTTGTAGATTTTGCTACATTGGTAGTTGGCATATTACTTTTTTGTATAAAAGACAGCTGTTTAGTGTTGATGCTTAGAAACTGTACATTCTTTCTTCTATTTTACTTATAGGTTCGCTTATATTGTTTGATATCCTAACAAATCAGAAAGATTCTTTGGGGGATATTGACAGTGAAAAGGTAATTTAGATGTTCAGATAGGTTATCTTATAGTTTTTCTTAGTAAGGATATTTTAGATTTAGACTTATTTTTTGTTTTTTGCTTAGTTTAGTCTCATACCATAACATTAAATTTACATTTAACAGACTTGTAATTATTTCTGTCATTCTTGGACTATAAGAAGCAAGATAGCAATATGCTTCTACAAATATTTGCCACATTCTAAAATAACTATTTGTATCTTATTTTCCATTATAAATATGCACTACTGACCTGTTATAAGAATTATGAAGTTATTAAGCTGAAATGGAATTTGCATATGATGAAATGAATGAATTAGATGCAAAATGATATAATTTATAGAAATTGTTTGAAAGCAGTGAGAGGACTTGATGTTTAAACATCTTTTAGTAAAAGTCTGATGAACACTTACTTGTAGTGCCAAGTAGTTAGTATATACTGTGTTATATATTTTCTCTTTTATGTAAGTGTCCTATTTCTCCTGTTGCGTTGTGAGTTCTTTCAGGGCAGGGGCTGTGCCTTAGGTTGTTTTATGTCTTAAACTCTTGTTTTCCTAATAAGATCTCAGTAAAGGTTTTGTTAATGATAATGAACAATACTTTGATAATTATTTATTCACTTATTCATTTATGTTATATTAAGAAAAAATAGTGAGTTTCAAATGTAGTTGCACAAAGAGATCAGTACCTCTTATATTTTGTATAAATCACAGTTTATTTAAAGTTAAGATACATCTCTATGTGGAAATTTTATATAGTACCTTTCTTTACTGCAAAATGGTATTACTAAAGGAAAATCTAGATGAATATAGAGAATATGAGATTTACAACTTAATTTTTTAGGATTTGCCAAGTTTTATGGATCAAGGAGACACA
The DNA here is from genome assembly GCA_037038555.1 of Rhynchonycteris naso. NCBI lineage: Eukaryota > Metazoa > Chordata > Mammalia > Chiroptera > Emballonuridae > Rhynchonycteris > Rhynchonycteris naso. The sequence goes on from CM072998.1 coordinate 27,415,573, forward strand.
CCAACGCTAGAGGAAGACCTGAAGAAGCTTCAACTCTCTGAATTCTTTAGTGTCTTTGAGAAGGAGAAAGTAGATAAGGAAGCTCTGGTAAGATGACCCTTTAAACCCTTATGCTCTACCATCCCCCGTTTTAGTGTTTTTACTGCTTGTCTTCAAACTGCTTAGTAAGAGCCTGCCCCTTAGAAGCATTTTAGTCATAAATACTTTATTATCAGTGTTCCTTAGCACTATTTATGTATTTTTAATTTATATCAAGTGGCCTTTGCTTTGTGGGAATTTAAAGTTCAGAGGAGTCATAATGATATACATATAGCAACAGAGCAAAGACTGAAAAACAGTACCACTCGGAAACCTGGAAACGTGAGAGCAAGAGTAAATGGCAAGTGACTAGTCCGACTCGGTTTGTGATCTATTCATTCAGCAGGTATTTGGTAAGCACTTACTGTGATTAGGCATCCTACACCAAGTACTGGATAGAGTGGTGAATAAGACAGATAAGGTCCCCAACCTCATGCTGTTTATAGTTTACTGCTAAAGATACGTAGTAAGCCCTAGCCAGATAGAGTGGTTGGTAGAGCATCATCCTGAAGCACATTGGTTGCTGGTTTGATCCCCTGTCAGGCTACAAAGGGACAAATTGATGTTCCTATTTCTCTTTCTCTCTTGCTAAAATCAATCAGTAAAAAAAAAAAAAGGAAGACATAATAAATAAAATCATAATTAAGTTGCAGTTGTGATAGGTACTAAGTAGGAAAAGCACACACTGGTATAAGAATGTATAGTGGGACGAACTAACCTAGTCTGGGAGGGTGAAGGAAGACTCCCCTAGTCAGGTGAGCAGCACTTCAGCCGAGGTCTTGATTGTTAGTCTGTTCCATGCTCTGTGTTCGCTCTGTGTTCTACACTTGTGTCCATGAGTAGGAATACAACCTTAGCAATGTGCCTCTAAGTGAGATGGAAACCAAGCAGAGTTTTTCTGTCACGAAGTTAGATAACTACTTCTGTTGATTTTTTTCAATAATTGTTATCTATATTACTATAGCATTGATACTGTAGTATTGATACTTTTTATTCTTTAGTTCTTTTATTAAGAGTAAAATACTGCCTGACCTGTGGTGGCGCAGTGGATAAAGCGTCGACCTGGGAACACTGAGGTCGCCAGTTCAAAACCCTGCACTGGTCTGGTCAAGGCATATATGGGAGTTGATGCTTCCAGCTCCTCGCCCCTTTCTCTCTTTCTCTCTCTCTCTCTCTCTCTCTCTCTCACTCTGTGTCTCCTCTCTAAAATGAATAAAATAAAAAAAAGAGTAAAATACTATTTCCTTCTCTTAAGTTATTAATGATGTACCACTTAGGGGGCCCTATAATATAAAGTAAAGTAAAGAACAACAGCAAAGTACTTAGGTCTTTATTATTTTTTTTTGCAAGAGACAGACAGGAAGGGAGATATAAGAAACATCAACTCCTAGTTGAGGCACTTTAGTTGTTCATTGACTGCTTCTTACATGTCCCTTGATGGGGGACTCAAGCCAGTGACCTCGGGGTCCCAGATCCATGCTCTCTCCACTGTGCCACCACCAGTCAGGTGAGAGTACTTAGGTCTTACTCTTTTCAAAGAACAGGACATTTACTTTATTTTGCCTAGAAATAAGAAAGATATTTTATTTTCTATGCCTAGGCTTTATGTACAGAAAAAGATCTTCAGGAAATGGGAATTCCCTTAGGACCAAGAAAGAAGATATTAAATTACTTTAGGACCAGAAAAAATTCAAAGGTATGTGCTTAATATAGCTTGTAGAATTAAATTTTTTTTGGTATCTTTATATCCTTTTGCTTTGTGGATTGTTTAGGGAGCTAAGTAATTTTGTTAATTGATTTTTGGCTATGATTTTAGAAATTAAACATGTTTATTAAAACCTTAACAACATTATTAGCTTCAAAAGTATTATGTCTCCTAGACTCCTGCTACAATTCTGTTTTTTTCCTTTTTCTCATAGAACCTGCTATATTGAAATATAATTTATGTCACATACTATAAATTCTCCTTTTAAAAGTATACAACTCTGATTTTTCACATAGTCAGAGTTGTATAACCGTTATCACTGTGTAATTCCATCACCCCCCCACCCCCCCCACCCCCGCAGCAAAATAAATACTCATTCCCCGTAGCAATCAATCACTCCCCTTCCTCCCTCCTGTGAACCACGGATCTACTTTCTGTCATGGATTTTCTTATTCTGGCCATTTCCTATAAATAGATTCATACAAAATGTGCCCTATTTATAGCTGGCTTTTTTCTCTTAGCATAATGCACTCCAGGTGTATCTGTGTGGTAATACTACTAGTACATTCAGTTTGTTTGGCTACTGCATTCCTTTCAATATTTTAGTAACTATTTTTTAACTTTTTAGCAGGTTGCTCAGTTCTTAAGGCCTAGTATTTGCATCATTTTCTATACCCACAGAGACCTTCTACTTGCTTTAATTAGAAAGGCATCGCACTTCACTGCACTCCTTAGCAGTCCTCAGCATTCTTTTTCACAGTGCTCTGTTCTTGTTTTCTCTCATGACGGAGGCCTAGGATTTCAGCTGCTTCCCAAATGGCTGTGCACAACTTTCATCATTTTAGATCATGTAGGGATGTCCATTCATAATTTAAGGCAACTTTTGTTTTTATCAGCTTTATCTTGTTTCCATAAGCTTTATCCTGTTTTCTGAGAGACTTCTCAAGACTTCCCACACATCTTTCCAAACCAATAGAAAACCCTTTGGATATTTTTACTACATAGCAGTTTCACCAAACTTATTTTTTATTCTTTAGGGTATTAATAGACCGTCTCTGCAGTCAGCTTCGGGGGGGAATATGTCTAATATCCCCAAAGAATCCGAGTTCTGCAGTGGTGCTGCTGGTACTGGAAACGACTATCTGGATGTTGGCATTGGGCAGGTAACAGTACTAATTCTCTCTGTTCATTTTGTTGCTTGCCATTCACATGGTAAGAACAGATGTAACTTTTGTTGTTGAGAGCTGTTTTAATTTTCCCCTCCAGGTGTCTGTAAAATACCCCCGGCTCATCTATAAACCAGAAATATTCTTTGCTTTTGGATCTCCCATTGGAATGTTCCTTACTGTACGAGGACTGAAAAGAATTGATCCCAACTACAGATTTCCAACATGCAAAGGTTTCTTCAATATTTATCACCCTGTAAGCACTGGACAGCCCTTGTAGTTTACTGGTGAAGAGCACATGGCTTTCTGTTGTCCTGACTTTTTATATACTATTCTCTAGTAAGGAGATAAGTTGCAAACAGTGTGAATCTGGAGGTGATGTGGCAGACCAACTGCACATTTAAGAAAATGAGCTTATCGCCATTCTTTCCTGATTAAGCATTAGCGGTTTCTTAAGACTGTCTGTCTTCAGTAGATGGTATATGCAGCTATTGTGTTTCCTCTGTAGTATGATCCCGTGGCCTACAGGATTGAACCAATGGTGGTTCCAGGAGTGGAATTCGAGCCAATGCTGATCCCACATCATAAGGGCAGGAAGCGGATGCACTTAGGTAAGGCTGAGTAGAGAACGTGATAGTTCTAGAGCTTCTGGTCATTGCAAACTGACTGGACCTCATTCACTTTGTTTAGCTGTGTTGGACCTTAAATTCATTGTAAACCATGTAATTTATTGTAAACCATGTTCTTTATTCATGTCTTTCAGAACTGAGGGAGGGCTTGACCAGGATGAGTATGGACCTTAAGAACAACTTGCTGGGTTCACTGCGGATGGCTTGGAAGTCTTTCACCAGAGCTCCAGACCCTGCCTTACAAGCTTCAGAAACTGTAGAAGAAACTGAAGCAGAACCTGAATCAAGTTCAGAGAAGCCTGCTGGTTAGTGACACTGGGCACATTGGTCACCTACATCAGGCCAGATAGGAGGGCCTCCATGGTGTGTGGTTCTTGTTCTCTGAGGAACTTCTTTTATTGTACAGGACACATGCTGTGAGTCTAATGGGCTTCAGCTCTGCTGCCTTCTTGTCACCTAATAGCCACAAATTTTAGAAGAACATTATTTGTGAGGAAAAATGTCAAGAGAAGCCACGCACCTGATAATGAAGCTATAAAACACCCCCCACGTGGGGCTGTGGGAATGATGTTAAGAGCCTACTCTGAAGCGCCTTACTTTTGCAGGGGAATGTCCATATTCATGGGTCAGTTTTATTTACCTGGCTGGGAACTAACTAGGGCACTCTCCTCTTAATTTCAGTTAGCATTGCACTCTTTTGATTTAGTTTTCAACTGTCTAAAGAGTTTTATCTGTGCTTGCGTTCAGTTTAGGAACCAAAGGCAAATGAGTCAGCTATCAAAGGCGCAGGAAAGAAACAGGCTAGACAAAATCAGTGTGACTGAGAACTTAAAGGGGTGAGAGCCGGAAGACGGGAGAGAGCTTTCTGAACCGAGGGTAGCTCATCTTATAGTCAACTTAGAGTTGGAGGGGAGGTAAGGACAACCTTGGAGGTAGGAAGCTTATAGATTCTTATGGTTCTTCCATATCCAGGTGCTGATACAGAAGAGACCTCTGCGGCAGTTCAAGAAGAAGCCCCCCCCATCAACGTGGGGGCGCTGAACGGAGGCCAACGCATCGACTTCGTGCTGCAGGAGAAGCCCATTGAGAGTTTCAATGAGTACTTATTTGCCTTACAGAGCCATCTGTGCTACTGGTAAGTGTTTCTCTTCTTGTTTTGTTTCTATTGTTTTCTGTTCTAAATGTTTTAGTCTCCTGGGAACCACTGATCACTGATCTGCTACTTTGACTATAGATCAGTTTGCACAGGACTTATATAAATGGAATCTTAACTATATACTCTTTTTTTTAAAATTTTATTCATTTTAGAGAGGAGACACAGAGAGAGAGAGAGAGAGAGAGAGAGAGAGAGAGAGAAAGAGAGAAAGGGGGGAGGAGCTGGAAGCATCAACTCCCATATGTGCCTTGACCAGACCAGTGCAGGGTTTTGAACTGGCAACCTCAGTGTTCCCAGGTCGATGCTTTATCCACTGCGCCACAACAGGTCAGGCCTATATACTCTTTTTTTAAAAGTAATTTTCAGGAAAAGAAAGAAAGGGTGAAGGAGAAGGAAACATTGATTTGTTGCTCCACTTATTTATGCATTCAATGGATGATTCTTGCCTACGCCCTGACTAGAGATCAAACCTGCAACGTTGGCATATCAGTATGGCATTCTAACCATCTGAGCTACCATGCTAGGGCGATGTTTTTGCTTTTTTGGCATATTTGAGAAATATTTGCCAAATCTGGTCATTAAGATTTCTCCTGTGTTCTGGAAGATGTATCGTTCACAGTTAGGTCTATAATCCATTTTGATTTGAGCTAACGGTGCGAGGTAAAGATTATGGTTAATTGTTTTGCATATGACCATCCAGTTGTTCTAGCAACTGGACTTGTTGAAAGGTTGAGAAGGAGAAGCCATTGAATTGCCTTGGTTCTATTTTGAACTACATATTAAAAACAGTCTTGATTAACTATAAATTTATAAGTCTTGAAATCAGGTATGTGAGTCCTCCAACTTTATTATTTGAAATTATTTCAGCTATTGTAGGTCCTTTCCATTTCCACAGAGTTATGTTTCAGAATGAGTTTGTTAATTTCAACCAAAATGCTTTGGGTGACGGGTATGCAACATAATCAACAGTTCAAATGCCATAGAAATGTTTACCTGAAACCTATGTATTCTTATTGACCAGTGTCACCCTATTAAAGTTAATTTTTTAGCCTGACCAGGCGGTGGCGCAGTGGATAGAGCGTTGGACTGGGATGCAGAAGACCGAGGTTCGAGACCCCGAGGTAGCCAGCTTGAGCATGAGGCCCATCTGGCTTGAGCAAAAGCTTGTCAGCTTGGACCCAGGGTTGCTGGCTCCAGCAAGGGGTGGCTCGGTCTGCTGAAGGCCCGCGGTCAAGGCACATGTGAGAAAGCAATCAATGTACAACTAAGGTGTCGCAACAGCAAGGAAAAACTAATGATTGATGCTTCTCACCTCTCTCTGTTCCTATCTGTCTGTTCCTATCTATCCTTCTCTCTGATTCTCTCTCTGTCACTGTAAAAAATAAATAAATAAAGTTAATTTTCTAAATAAAATTTTAAAAATTTCAAGCTTGACCAGGTGATGGAGCAGTAGCTAGAATGTCAGCCTGAGATGCAGAGGACCCAGGTTTGAAACCCTGAGGTTGCCAGCTTGAGTGCGGGTTCATCCAGCTTGAACATGGGCTCACCAGCTTGAGTGCAAGGTGGGCTTGAGCAAGGGGTCACTCGCTTTGCTGGAGCCCCCCAGTCAAGGCACATATGAGAAAGCAATTAATGAACAACTAAGGTGCTGCGATGAAGAATTGATGTTTCTCATCTCTCTCCCTTCCTGTCTGTCCCTGTCTCTCTCACTTAAAAAATCAACCAAAATGTTTACTGGGGCTTTGACTGTGATTGCATTTTACCTCTAGATCAATTTGGGGAGAGCTGACATCTTGATAACACTGGGTCTTTTGAGCCACAAACATGGTATTGCTCAGTGTGTTTTGGTCTTCAGTTTCTCCGAGCAATGTTTTATAGTTTTCAGTCTATCTGCCATGTATACGTGAGCTTTAAATTGCACCACTGCTGTGCTCCTATCTCTCTTCAAATTGAATAAATCTAAAAAAAATTTTGCATTCCTCCTATCATGAATGAAGTTGAAGTATTGTAACATACACTTAAGGACCATTTTCATTTCCTTTTCTGGCAGTTATCTGTGTTCTCTTTTATATTGAACTGTTGGGGGGTTTTAACTGGTAAGTCTGCAATATGAGTTACAAATACCTTTTCCCCCATTGTCTTTGACATGGCATACACTGGTTTTTGCTAAGTAGAAAACTTTCATTTTTAGTAGTCAAATTTGATTTTTCCTTTTTGGCTTCTGAAATTCGTGTTATACTTAGATCTTCCTTACTTTTGTTTGTTTATAAGTTTTAATTTTTTTTATTTATTGATTTTTAGATAGAGGAGAGAGAGAGGGAAGGAAGGAGTGAAAGCAGGAAGAAGGGAGGGAGAGAAGGAAGGAGAGAGGGAGGGAGGGACAAAGGAAAGAAGGAAAGAAGAAAGGAAGGAAGGAGGAAGAAGCGGGAAGCATCACCTCCTAGTAGTTGCTTCCCGTATGTGCTTTGACCAGGCAAGCCCAGGGTTTTGAACCAGCGACCTTGGCATTCCAGGTTGACACTTTATCCACTGCACCACCACAGGACAGGCAGATTTTCCTTACTTTCCAAAGAATTTCTTACTACAGTTTATTCTGATATATTTTTTTTATTCTGATATTTTATGGTATTATTTTTACTGGTACATCTTTGAGTCACGTTAAATTTTTCCTAATGTGTGGATTGATCTAAGTCATAGTTGTTGCAACTGTTAATACATTTGATATTCTTCTAACTTTATTATATGAAATTCTGTATGTATTTAGGACCATCTTTGAACTACCTAGTCTGTTCTATTTATATTCTTTTATGTACCAGGATCACACCATTTTAATACCACACCATTTAAAATTCCCCCTTGTTGACCTCTGAGTTTCTTAACCTGAGGTCTGTGAATGGAGTTTGTGGAGGATAGAAAGTCTATGTGTTCAATGAAATCTGTTGTTAATTTGGGTATATATATATAAGTGATCTCTGGAGATATCCATAGGTTTCATTGCATTCTCAAGTAGATTCGTGACTCAAAAAAGTTGAACCACAGATCTAGAGCAATATTTTTCAACCTTTTCTATCTCATGGCACACATAAACTAACTACTAAAATTCTGTGGCACACCAAAAAATATATTTTGCTGATTTGACAAAAAAAAGATACTAAAAAATTTACAAAAAAAAAAATAATTACCTACCCTTTTTGCTCCAAAATGACTTTATAAAAAATCAGGTGCCTATACTTGTATATAAGGATTTCTGGCCTGACCTGTGGTGGCGCAGTGGATAAAGCGTCGACCTGGGAACACTGAGGTCACCAGTTCAAAACCCTGCACTGGTCTGGTCAAGGCACATATGGGAGTTGATGCTTCCAGCTCCTCCCCCCTTTCTCTCTCTCTCTCTCTATCTCTCTCTCTCTCTTTCTCACTCTGTGTCTCCTCTCTAAAATGAATAAATAAAAAGAATTTAAAAAAAAAAAAAAAAGGATTTCTGGTACCAAGAATTAATCAGTCAGATGTTATGTGATGTGACCAGTAAGATGCAACTTTATTATATAATGTATGGTTCAAGACAGGGCATTTGCACTTGATGGCTATTGTTGCAATGGCTGTTGTCATTTTGCTTCGTTTAACAATCTAAGGGAAAAGAGGCCAGTACCCTTGATTAAATAGTCTGGTATCGCATGTTTTAAACATTCTTGCGGCACATTGGTTGGAAATCGCTGCTTTAGAGAAATGTTGGGAGCCACACAATCACAGTCCTTCATGTGATTTAGAATCAGATTTCCTTATGAACTGGATGTAATTGTACAAACAATATCTACAAGATGCATGAGAAATTGATAACATTGCTTGCCAGAGATGGGAACTAGTGGTTAAGAAACAAAGGTAGGGGAGACTTCATTATTATACCCTTATATATTTATTGTATCTTGAGGTTTGAACCTGTGATTGTATTATCAGTTTAAGAAAGGCGCCCTCCCTCCTGGGAGCAGGCCCGCACCTTTCCCCTCTCCTACCTACCTTCCCTCCGGCTTCTCCTAAGCTCAAAGGGCCCATCTTTTGCCTCTGTAACTTGTTTTCTAAAGTCTATTTCTTCTACCTCTGTGAATTTCTAAATAAACTTTCTCTTATTAAAATAAAAAAAAGAAGAGTAACATTTAAAAAATTAAGGTAAGCAATTGGATGGCTCTTCCATATTGTCACAAGAATGAGTTCTATGAAAAGGGAACAGTTCTTGGTCATATACTGCTAGCTTTAAAAAAATAACTTATTGATTGATTTTAGTGAGAGAGGAAGGGAGGGAGGAAGAGAGAGAGACAAGACATGACATGTTCCTGTATGTGCCCCGATTGGGAATCGAGCCAGAAATCTCAGTGCTTCAGGACGACGCTCTAACCAACTGAGTTCTCCAGCCAGGGCTACTGCTAGCTTTTTTAATATTACTGAACATATTGCTAAACTTCTAAATCACTGCATATTACATCAACTTTGAGTCTGACATTTTGCAATAGTTGTATAGATTAAATGAGTTAATGTGTAAAATATCTAGTACAAATGTTAGTTTCTTCTTTTTATAACATATTTTCTCTTTACAGGGAGTCTGAAGATACAGTATTGCTGGTCCTCAAAGAAATCTACCAAACCCAGGGTATCTTCCTTGATCAGCCTTTACAGTAAACATGAATCTTCTATGGCTGTTTAATGTAAGTTTTTAAATGTCATGTATATAGCATAGTTTATAAATTTTAACATGTTATAAAGAACTATGGAGTCTCAGGCTCTTTATAAACATACTTTTCTGTTGCCTGTCACCAATCTCTAGGTTTTTATTCATTTTTAGAGGGGCTCTGGTTAAAATTTGCAGGGAGAGGTGCCATAGTGCTTTGATTAGTGTATGAGTGCATGTGCTTTGCTAGTAATTTGGTCCAATAACATTTGTCATTTTTAGGATCCAAATTCAGAATCTTAATAGCTCTAATCATCTAAAAGTTACCATAGAAACAGTTACAATTTTAATTACAAACAGCCCATCCTGAGATTTAAATTATCCTTTTAGATATATAACAGAAAGGTTGTGTAGTAGGCTCTGGCATCCTCCCTGGGTGCCTTTCAGTTGTGACTGCATGGTGAGCTCTTTCCCCCTCTCCCCTAGATGGACATTGAGGGGTCCTTCGCCAGAACATCCACCTGTTCGTTGCTGCAGTCTTCCTCTCAGCTGCCTTGTTTCCTGCGTGTCATCTGCCACTTACTCACCACTGGGGGATTTGGAAAATAATCTTCCAATTTGGAAGTGAGTGGAAAAGCAAAGGAAGACACCCTATTCCCTTTTACCACTGGCTCCATATAAATACTTGCCATTCTTTCTTCATAGCTGGGGTGGTTTGTATCCTTAAATCTCTGATGGTAGTATATGGCGCAACACTTCATTGCTTATTATGTGAGATGGCATTAAGTCTGTTTGCAGTTGAATTTGAGTTGGTAGAGATTTTTCTAGGAAATGCTGTGGTTCGGGGGCAGACTGGGGATTCAGTAGGCACTTGGTACACTCATCTCTGTTTAGTGTTCTCTGCAGTTGAAGGCTAAGTCTAAGTGGATATGAAAGACTTTTAGGCAGTCAAAATCTCTTGAGCTGTTATTTTCTTTTCTACAGATCCTGTATGAAGAAAGACTAAAATGTAGAGTAAAGAAAGTTGTTTACTCTCCAGCTGACTGATAGGTTTATTGCTAGGAATCACTGAGGCTCCACTGCTCCACTCATTGTTTTCATAGCTGTTTGAGTTCCTCTGAAAGCCTAGAGTGGACATTTAGTTCATGTTAGGTGCAACTTTATAAAGCAATGATGTTAGTTAGATGATGTCTGACTTTTGATAGTAGCTTCTAAACTATAAAGGCTGACAAACTTGAAATAATACAGCCCCAAATAAATAAAATCTTGTTAGTGGTGTATTTATGGTGGAAAAGAATTTTTGAGTCACCTGCCATATTGACTCTGTTGAAGGTAGTATTGTGTGTCCTCTTTAAAAAGACTTGTAAACATCATTGCCTTCTTTGGTACCCATAAACCAGGACGCTTATTTAAAAGGCTCGCAGCACAGATAGTGGTGGTTGAGCAGGTAGGTTTGGCTAGCGGGAAATGTTTCTTTCCTTTTCCTTTTTGTTTTTTAGGCTCAGAGTGAGGCATCAGTCTCATACATGTGCTTGCTGTCATCCTGCCACATACAGGACAGAGGAGAGGCACATATATTCAGCTCCTATGACTCAGCTGAGGTCCTTACCCCTGCTCAGTCATCAGCCTGGAGGAAATGTTTCTTTATTCTGAAAGAAAACCTTGTGCCTGTAGGGGCCAATGAACAGCTACTGCAGTAAGTGACAGAACATGCAAAAGTGGGAGGTGCCTTGAAGAAAACAGGTGAATGAGTGTAGGCTAATTTTTTCCAAGGAATCTGCTCACCACTTTGCTGTAGGCATTTTTTTTCTCTTGGTTCAGAGTTTGTCGTTTTCTTTGTGATGAGCTCCTCTCAGACGCACTCTTCTGTAGGCCACCCAGTGGCCTAGGCAGGACAGCTGCGTTGCGTTTGTTTTTGCTTTTGGATAAATGCATCATGGCATTTAACGTGCACTTAAGTCACCACTTTGACAGCTGGTTTTTTATCCCTTTCTGGAAAGAAAAGAAAGGGGAAGGTTAATTATTGTCACCTTCGAGAAGGTAGAAGTAGGTTGGGGAATAGGTCAGAGCTTTCTCTATCTACTCATACACTAATACTGACCAAACTACTAAACAGTTTCAGGTAAATTGAATATTTTATATTTCTTCATATGTAAATCTGAGTTTGAAATAAGGGTTATTGAGAATTAAGTAGCATTCAATATGTATTACAGGGAAAGCTTTTGCTCTTCATATTAGCACAACTGATACTATTTAGGAGTAAACCAAAGGACAAGCAAGAGTATGTTTTTTATAACCAAAGGTAAACAGTGTAACTGGATAGCTAGATAAACCACTACTTATACTAATAAATGTTTCTTTCCTGGTGGTGAGGAGCAGGTAACTGTAAAAGAGCTTTATATCTTATTTATCTACCTGTGGTATTATCATGGTTATGTACTACGCAGGTAATAAGCTTGATTTTCCCCCCTCTGGAAACTAAAATGTTTATTCATGTGATTGTACAGCTTTTTAAAGGAAGGTAACAAAGACAAATGACTTACAGCTAGAAATTTTGAAATATGTTAGGATCTGCCAATTTCAACATCTCCTGAAGTGGACAGCGAAATTGTCTCTTAGTTTCCGTTTCTCTCCGTAGTGGGTGAATCCGTGGGTGTCTTTATACACAAAGTTTTGTTGAGTGAGAATGGTTAATTGTTTCACAGGACTACATATTATGAAACCAGTCATCTCTGTACTAGTCCTGCTTGTAATTATACAAAGAAGTTGCCATATTTACATTTTAATTCACTAGTATTTTGGCAAACATACTTCATTAAAAATAAAAAGCAACTCTATTCTAAAAGTTAAACATCTAGAAGAAAATACAAATAAGCATTCTAATCAGCATTCTAATAAAAAAGACATCAATGGATGTCTTTCTGGCTGGAAATAACAAAACATTTAAAAATGATGACCAAAGGGATGCCAAATATACTCTTAAGTGACACCAAACGGAGAAGTTCTACTGGATTTGGAGAGCGTCTGGGTTGGGGAGCATGTGGACTTGCAGGGAGAGAGGTGCAGCATTAGAGGGTGTAGAAGCTCCACCCCTTTTCCCCGACCTTGCCCTGAGCATCTCTTCCATCTGGCTGTTCCTGCAATCACCTGTCAAGTAAGAACATCCAAACCTGCTTCTCTCCTTCCTTGCACACCCACTCCCTTAATCATTAAACCCTCAGGACATTTACATTCTGGTCAGTATCAACTAGTCTTAGAAACAAAGCCTTGGATCTTAATGACGTGATCATTTTTCATTTTTGTAACGTTTCCAAATCTCCAGAAAGAACAGGTTTGCTTATTTCTTGTTCAACAGCCAGATGAAAAGATTTCATACTGTGAGGTCTTGAACAAAGACCTTGTCTTGGATAGAGCTTTGGGGCCTTGGCATGCTGGCACATAAAAGAATTCTTTGATTCCTCAGCCTGGAATCTCTAAGAAGCTTGATTTAACTCCTTTATTTAATTGTATATATTTTTAAAATCATTTTTATTTTTCACGTACAGTTGACATACACAGATGTACAATGCAATGATTAGACGTTATATAACATACTAAGTGATCATCCTGATAAATTTCATACCTGACACCATACATGGCTATTACTGACTGTTCCTTATGACTGTACTTTACATCCTCATTCTGTAATACCAAGCTGTACTTCTTAATCACTTCACCTTTTCAGCCATCTCCTCAACCCTTCTCCTCTTTGGCTTGTTCATTTCTTTTAGACTCAATTGTTGATATGTATTTATTGCCATTTTATTCATATATTTTATCTTTTCTTCCTTCTTCTTAAAGAAGACCCTTTGTCCTTCAATTCTTTTTCCCCCCTTTAATTTTCTACAGTTTTGGACATTTAAAAATTTTTTATTTTCAAGAGAGGGAGGGAGAATGTGGGGGTAATACCAACAGGAATATTCATCTGTTCCCGTATGTGCCCTGACCAGAACTGAACCAGCAACCTCTGTACTCCAGGATGATGCTCTAACCCACTGACCTATCTGGGCAGGGCAGTCCTTCGATTCTAAATGATAGCTTTGCCAGGTAGAGTAATATTGGTTGTAGGTCCTTCTTTTCCTCACATTAAAGAATTTCCTGCCAATTTCTTCTGGCCTAAAGTTTCTGTTGAGAAATCAGCTGACAGTCTTATGGGAGCTCCCTCATAGATTACTAACTGCTGTTCTTTTGCTGCTTTTAAGATTCTCTCTTGAGCCTGACCAGGCGGTGGCTCACTGGATAGAGCGTCAGACTGGGATGCGGAAGACCCAGGTTTGAGACCCTGAGCTTGCCAGCTTGAGCACGGGCCCATCTGGCTTGAGCAAAAGCTCACCAGCTTGGACCCAAGGTCGCTGGCTCCAGCAAGGGGTTGCTTGGTCTGCTGAAGGCCCGCGGTCAAGGCACATGTGAGAAAGCAATCAATGAACAACTAAGGTGTTGCAATGGCAACAAACAACTAATGATTGATGCTTCTCATCTCTCTCCGTTCCTGTCTGTCCCTATCTATCCCTCTCTCTGACTCTCTGTCCCTGTAAAAAAAAAAAGATAATTAAAAAAGAAAAAGATTCTCTCTTGAACCTTTTGCATTTTAATTATGATCTGTCTTGGTGTGGGCCTCTTTGGGTTCATCTTTTTTGGGGCTCTATGAGCTTCCTAGACTTAATATGTCTATTTTCTTCAAGTTAGAGAAATTTTCTGTCACTTTTTCAAATAGGTTTTCAGTTTCTTGCTCTCTTCTCCTTCCAGCATCCCCATGATGCTAATGTTGGTTATTTTTGCTGCTCTGATTGGGGGCAGTTGGCTTCCTTATATTCCCAATTGCTGATTTCTTGGCTTCATCGACTGTACTGTTGGTTCCCTGCAAATCATTTTTCATTTCAGTTAGTGTCTACTTCATTTCTGACTGGTGCTTTTTTATGGTATCCATGTCCTTTTTTATGCTGTTGAAGTTCTTACTAAGTTCATCTCTTCTTTCCCTAAGTTCATTGAGCATCCTTATAATTTGCATTTAGGTTGCTTGTCTCCATTTTGTTTGGTTCTTTTTCTGGTGTTTTGTTCTTTTGTTCATTTGGGACATGTTTCTTTGTCTACTCATTTTGTTAGCTTCATTGTGGTAGAGCTGCTGCATCTCCAGGGCTTGGTAGAGTGGCCTAATGTGGTAGGTGTCCTGGTTTACCTGAACTGGGTGCTCCAGGTGTGCCCCCTGTAGGCTGTGTACACGCTTCTGTTGTAGCTGAGCCTTGATTGCTGTTGGCACATCAACTGGAGGGAGGTTTTGTATGTTTGCACTATTTGTTATATCATGTAATCTCTTAACCAAGCCTATTTTTAAACTCTGGTAGAGTTTTATGTATATTCCCACGTCCATAATTGGTATTGCTTATCTTGGCAAAAGAGATTGTTTGCATGAAAAGATTAATAGCACAGATTAGCTTTCTGATATTGCACCTTTTGAAATATTTTTTTTACGTGATTATGTTTAAAACTCGAGTACATATTGAAATAAAACTGTATTGACCTGTTGCCTCCTGTTACCTGGTTCATCCATGATAAAAAAAATCAGTACAAAAACCATTTTCTCTTCTCCTAAACAGATTTACAAAAATGGAAGTTTTGGGCAAGGAACTGATACAAATTCCTTTCTCTCTCCCTTTTATTTATTTTTAAGCGAGAGAGACAGGCAGAGAGAGAAGGGACACACAGGCAGGAAGGAAGAGAAATGAGAAGCATCAATTCTTTGTTGCAGCTCCTTAGTTGTTAATTGAGTGCTTTCTAATATGTGCTCTGACGGGGGTGGGGGTAGGGGCTACAGCAGAGCAAGTGACCCCTTGCTCAAGCCAGTGACCTTGGGGTTGTGAACCTGAGTCCTCTGCATCCCAATATGATGCTCTATCTACTGCACCACCACCTGGTCAGGCTCAAATTCTTTTCTCTTGACTTGTGTTTTCATTGTCATAGGCAAATATAGTTCAGAATTCATAGCACAGCATTATAAGGTAAATACTGAGACTGTCCTTTGGTATTTATAATCATCAGCCACTGCTGTAGTTGAATCACTTATGTCAAATGGCAAAACCGATGTTTAACTCTGAAAATGTTCCAGTTCTCGAATGGTAGTTAAGTACAAAAAAAGCACATTCACCGTTTTATTTGAGTATCACATTTACTAAAGGAAAAAGAGAAAATTGAAAATATATTGCAGAAAGAAATACACATGACAAGGTCATATTTAACACATGATATCATTGAAGAGAAAAGTAGTTGCAGGTACTATAGCATCAGTTCTTATATCCCATTATTGTCCCTTCTGGCTCATGTGAAGAAGAAACAGAAAAAACTTATTTGTCCTCCAGATGATATCTGGGATTTTCCTTTCCTGCCTTGGCCACCTGGCAGGGTTGACACATTGGGGCAGCCATGAAGGGTGGGGGGGGGGGTTCCGGAGTACAGTGGGGGCAAACGAGGGAGAAACGGGAATCAGTTGTTGGTGCTAAAACCACAGTCCTGACCACTTTCTTTTTTTCTTGTGTTCACTTAGTAATTTGACAAATCATTTACTCCCACAGTATTAAAAATGAGCAGAATTATCTAGCTGGACTTGGATACAATGGTAAACTAGCCAGAAACAGACACTTTCCTATTTATGGCTTGATGAGACTGTCACCAGAGAAAGTAAATAACCAAAATGATTTAGTTCGTCATGCCCTAACTTTTAAGATTTTAAGGTATGGGAAATGAAGGTTTGAGAATTAACTCCAGTTTCTAGGACAAAGTGGGGCTATATAAAGGCTGCTTTGTGACAAGATCTAAGAATGGCATTTAAACTAAATGTAAAAACACTGTAGATCCTGGGATACCAATCTAATAGACCAGATGCATAAGCTGATGGACGACTATTAGGAGATCTCTTTATCAGAATGGGTGGCATACCATCATGAAAAAGATCCTTGACTCATGACAGATCCATGTAAGCACAGGTAAAATGGCAAAATCATATGGAAGCAGATGAAGCGCTGATGTCCTCGTACCTCTTAAGAGGTCAAAAAGTAAGAAGTTCTTGTCTTACCGTGGTCCAGAAAGGAGGGGCTGATTCACCCATGTATTCTCCACCGAGGTAGCTCCAATTTCTAAATGTCCAAACAATAAGGATTGCTAGACTTCTTCTGTGTAGTGGGAAGTGCAGGGCCGCTGCGAAGTGGTTTATGGCATTCTGCGTCAGTCAGAGGGGGGTAGTACTGCGGGTAGCAGACAGAGGCAAATGTCAGGCCATCACGGATCCAACCAGCACATCTGAAGAGAGGAGATCAAGTCGTCTCTTAAATCATATTAGACTCCTAAGTCACATCAGACAGCACAGAGCAGAGAGCACTTGGCCCTCCATGTTACTCTAATTGTTTGGGCTGCACAAACCGAGGCTCAAGGTTTTCTCAGTGTCATCCTATAGTTCGCAGGGTTATCTTTATAAGACCGTTCTCTGAACACCCAAATCAGATACATCTTTAGTTAGGTAAGTGTAAGAAGCCTTTTTCCAAGTATACTAGATTGATGTGTGTGTTTTCTAATTCGAAAGAATAATAAAGATTTACTTCACGCTGTTAATTTTCATTGTTTTTCACCATTTAAAGAGTTCTAGAGGAAGGAATAAATTAGTTGCCTATCTTAATAAAAAATTAGTTTATTCTTTAAAATAGGTCTCCTAAGGACTTATCAAAAACCTGTCATTTTTGGTGGGGGTTTCTGTGAAGATATTATATAATTTGGATGTTTTACTGTATCATTCAACTTAGATTTCTTCGGTTTAATTAGATTTACAATTTTATGTTTTCTCGAATTTCAGTTTCATTTGTGAACAAAATCTCATGACAAAGAACTTGAGTTTTATTTTAAGCCAGCAAGTATATTGCCCTGGCTGGGTGGCACAGTGCATATGCTTGGCACACTTAGGTCACGGGTTCAATCCCTTATCGGCACTTATGAGAAGCAACCAATGAGTGCACAGCTAAATGGAATGAATTGATGCTTCTCTTTCTCGCTCGCTCTCTTTCCCTCTTCTCTTCCTCCTCTTGCTTTCTCTCTCAAATCAATGGAAAAACAATAACAACCAGTAAGTAAACTGAGCTTTAAGGTTTGTTGTAAAACATTTCTTTGAATTTATTCTGAATTTATGATGCTTCAAAATAACAGAAAACTTAGGGCATTACTTCTTGGTAATCTCTTTGAAAGGTAACTTATACTTTCCAGATAGTTATAAATGCATACTCTTAGTACAGAACTCAGACCTACCTAAACTAATTTGTTTATTCACTCAGCAGATACTTAGTGTCTCCTTTCTGCCAAGTGCTAGGAATAAAGTAATGAGGGAAACATGGAAGCTTCCATGGCATAAAGACCTTGCTTACCTTGCCAGTGATGCTTGTAGTCACAGGTGCGGAACAGCACAATCACAGTTGCAAAAAGTAGAGGTGATAGAAAGGCACAGAACCTCCAAGATTTCCCACAGCCTTGTGGGGTGAAGCAGTGTAACTTCCCTGCCAGGTAGAAGGAAGCAAAGGCTAGACCAGCAAATGCAACTAGAAGAGAAAAAACTTTTAAGTGTATGTCTTTTTTTTTTTTTACAGGGACAGAGAGAGAGTCAGAGAGAGGGATAGATAGGGACAGACAGACAGGAACGGAGAGAGGTGAGAAGCATCAATAATTAGTTTTTCATTGTCGTTGTGACACCATAGTTGTTCATTGATTGCTTTCTCACATGTGCCTTGACCGCGGGTCTTCAGCAGACTGAGCCCCCCCTTGCTGGAGCCAGGGACCTTGGGTCCAAGCTGGCGAGCTCGGGGTCTCGAACCTGGGTCTTCCGCATCCCAGTCCGCCACTTTATCCACTGCGCCACCGCCTGGTCAGGCAAGTGTATGTCTTTTAAAGGAAGCTACCTCACTAATCTGCAAGGAGGAGGTAAGGGAACATGAACATGTTTTATCCCTTTGTGTTCTACTGGAGTACAACACTGATTATGAGGGTGAGGGAAATGAAGGGAAAAATAAAGGACTTTATTTTGTGTCCGCAAATTAGTAATATTTATCCTAAGAATAGTTTTTGGAATACTAGTTGTATGACTTTGGGCAGGTTACTTCTCACTGCCTTAGTTTTCTCATATAAAAATGAGAATAAAAATAATAGTATCCACTTCACTGGCCTAGTTCAGTGTTAAATGAGTTAAGAATCTAAAATGCTTCCTAAAACACCTAACTCATTGTGTCAAAAGTTAGTTAATATTTTTTACTAGTACAAGATTGTAGAATCTAGCAAATAAATAATGCAGTAAATGTTCAAATTTCATGAAGTTAAATAAACTACCTCCCCTATTCTTGACTACTGACCCTAACATTTGAGGCTCAGGCTTGTGAAATCTTGGGATTCTTTAAGAAAGAGCGTGGGGGTTCTCCAATTTCTAGATTAAGAACAAGGGTAATGAGAGGATCCCATCCTCACAAGCTCCCTATGTTAAATTCAGTGATTCCAAAAAAGGTATAGAAAGAGTCCACATGGTATGCATACAGGAAGAGTGTCCACTAGGGAAGCTCTTACAGCCCTCATTCACCATGTCCTTGTCCCCTGTGCACATCAGGTCAGAATTGGCTTGCCCATCAGGGAAGCAGCGGTAGAAGAAGTCTGGGCGTGACCTAGAAGAAATGAACATGGTCTGAACAGAGCACATTTACAACTCCAGAAATTATTTTATGGTGTATCCGGACATCAATAATCCTGTTAACTGCTGGTCAAATAGTGCCCCAGGCAAAATAATGAGATTGGATTATGATAGTCACCACTAAGAGAAAAGTCTTATTTATAGGATCAACATTTTATTTTTTTTTTGGGGGGGGGGACAAAAAACATGTGATTACTCTTAGGGCAAAGGGAAGTCCCAGTGCAGCTTCACAGAGTGGTCTAGAGGACACTGACACTGCTGTGGTTGTCGGGGTAATACTGTTTGGGGTCAAAAGAGCCCAAGTGCCCCCTGCAGGACTGAAATACAGGGAAGGGAGTGTGTGTTAGAAGAGGAAGGACTAGGCCTGGAGTACAGAAGGAAAGGGGAAGTAGAAGGATGAGTGCTGAGTGCCATTAGCATCTCTCCTGCCAAGATACGACAGACACTGGGGTTACTTGTCACTTACCTCCCCACTATCAGTTTTATTGTGTTGGTAAAGACACCATTCAGAACCAGGGAAAGGCTGGCAGCTGGGAAGCAAAGACACTCACCGTTAGTGACATCTGCCTACGAGAAACTGCATGGTCGGTCATTGTCTCAGCACAAGGGTGGCTCCAACCAGTGCTGAGGGTAATAATAATCCCGGCCCCAATGACTGACTGCTCTGTTGTAGCACAGGGAGGACTTCTGGATTAGGCTGAAGACATTTCCAAGGTACAAATCAGCCAGGGCACTTAGGCACATCTGTGAGGTTAACCAGGTTCTTACAGTACTACATTTGTCTCATACCAGCATAACAAGTGGGGCGCAGGGCAGACATAATGACCTCAGGAACGTAGAACTCTGGCCTCACACACTGAGGATGCAGCTCACGCCTGCCTCACTAAGACACCAGTTAGGGTTAACTCTTACCCAGGCAGGCCTGCTTGCTGTCTTTTGTGTCTGCCTTGAGACATTTGGCCAGGAGGATCAGCGACAGCGGAGAGAGAAATGCAATGACCTGAACCAGAACATGTCAAAGGGTCAGACCACACCACACCACAAAACTAGTTAAAGAGCTCCCACAGGGAAGAGGAATGGAAGTGACAGAATTCTTGTATCCTACCTAACCTGTCCCAGGGAAGATAATTAGTGTCTGTGGGTTAATTGGGCACAGGCATTTTTACCAGCAACAAGAGCATTATTGTAAACAACCAGTTCCCCAGGCCATCCTAAGGAACAGGGCTCACAGAACACACTGACTCTGCTCTCTAAATCTGGATCTTAAAAATTAGGAAGCAAAATCTTTAGCACATCAACAAAGGGAGTCATCAGTTCCCTACAAAGACCATTTTGAAGCCAGAATGATCACTTTCGCTTCCCAGCAATTAGAGCTTCAGTACAGTTCTAAGTATAAGGAAGGGCTAGTTCTCCACGCACAAACATGGGCTTGGTAGGGAAATATTCTGCTTCCACATATGGATTCCGGTAAAGCCACATCTCCTCTGGCTGGATAAGCATCTGGAAGGGAGGAAGAAATTCTGTTACCCTAATGGGAAACAAAAGAATGCGGAGCTTGTTGGTTTGCTTCCTCTCGGCTTCCCACAGAAGAACCCGACCGCGGGGGCGGGGGGTGGAGGCCCGGGAGACCCTTCAGTGCGGTCTGTGCAAGAGGGCGTCGGGCCCTGGGGTGCGATTTGCAAACTGCTTACAGGAAAGCCACGAACAATGCAAGCCGCACGGGCCCCGAAGACCGCCGCTGCCGCCGTCCCCATCCGGCCCATGCCGCCTCACAGCCCGGGACAGATGCGCGCTGACGTGGCAGCCGCTGCGCGCTGCGGGGACGCAAGGGTCGCCGCCGGGAGGCCGGATCCGCTGCTATCAGCGCGGCTGGTGGACATGCGGGGAACTGCAGGCAGGGAAGGAGGTCAGCAATCCAGGAAGTAGTGGCAACTCTGGGGTTCTTAGAACATCACCTAGCAAGGAACGGAAAGCAAGCAATGCAGTGCTCTGGTACATTAGGCTCCAGGTGTCCAGCCAAGCAGCAGGCTATTTCTCTGTTTGATAAACCAGTGGGATGAAAGGGACAACGATCTCCCGGTTATGTTCTTCGCCAACTAGCCAGGGCCTACATATTCTCAACACACCAAAGCAAATAGCAACATTCTCCAAGGACCTTTCCTCTAGAACACTAAACAAAACCCCTGCATTCCAAGTCCCAGTTTATTAGCAGCCTAGCATTTTGAGAAAAAGATGTACTTAGCTCTTTATAGGACTTCTGTGCTGCAGGCCTCACTGACTGAGGGTAGACACGTGGGCCATGCCGCAGCGCAGCAGGTGCCCTCCCTCCCCAAAAGGCTTCTGGCCCAGTGAATTATAGCAAGAAACTACAGGCAATGAACAAGTACACATTAGTTAATTTGGAACATACAGGACAATTTATTGAAGTCAATCTCAAGCAAAATCTGAAATCAGTGGAATGTCATTAAAAACCTTTCCAAATCAATTCTCATGGAAGCCAAAAAAAAACCCCAAAAAACAAAAAACGAAAAACCTGAAATGAAATAAAACAAAAAAACCCAACCCCCCAAACACATTTTAATTCCAAAATATTTGTAAAATAAAAAAGGCAACATTTCAGTAAATATAACAAAATTATACGTTCCTACCAGCACGCACAGCAGTAAGCAGCTTAAATATTACAGGCAATCCTAAATACATGATAACTAGTCAACAATAAGCTAGCTATATACAGGTTAACCAAGCTTTGCACATTTCACACTATGCAATAAAACATAGGCCAACCAACAAAATCCCCAAAATATCATATATCTTGAAGTCTGTGGCAACATCAAGTCAATATACAGTAATGCCCTAGTGGAACATCCCCAGGGAAAATGAACACTAATCCCTTAGTGTTGAGCTTCTTCTAGCCAAATCACAGAAACTCAAAAGAGATTGACTTTAGTGAATATTTCTGTTTTGTTATTAAAGACTCAAGTCTCAAGTGATTTAGGCGAAATAACATTTCACAGAATCTACAAAGTTTATTACAGATAAACAAAAGTACAGAAATAACCAATCTACAAAGGTTGTTATCATCAAGATCACAAGGAAAAGATAACAGAATCTGTAGGTATCTGCATTTGTTGTGCAATATCACGAGTAGGTACAAAGGAATTTCTTGTATCAATTCCAATTACCCACACACCCTTGTATATAAAAAGAATCTTATCATTAGTCAGTTGTAATCATCACTTGGCATCTTAGTTGTCGGTGGCAATAATGATCTTTTTTTAAAATTTTTATTTATAGATTTTAGCGAGAGAGAAAAGGAGAGAGTGAGAGAGACAGGAACATCGATCTGTTCCTGTATGTGCCCTGACCAGGGATCGAACTGGCAACCTCTGTACTTCAGGATGATGCTCTAACCAACCGAGCTAACTGGCCAGGGCAGTGATTTTATTTTTTAACACAGGGTATGTGACAGCACAAATGAAATAAAGAACAATATAAATAACAAGTAAAAGTAAATTTCATTCAGTCCATGTCTAAACTGACAAGATACTTTATAAATACCTAATTCAGGTAATCTGATAGATATTGAGAGCCATCTGCACGTATCAGAACAGAAGTCTGTGTGGGTCGGGAAGGGGAGTACTGGTACCTGAGGGTACTCTCTTGCCAATATGCAGATACAGTCATGTCACATAAGAAAACTAAGAACCGAATACATGACTTTACTTTGGCAACTACTTGTCTTTTCCCTTTTACTTACATGCTAATAACCTTCAGAGGCTACCCGCCTCCTCCTTCATACATGTGTGCCACAAGCACCTGAACTTGTCACTTAAGCAATGGACTGACGAAAAAAGAGTGGAAATGGTTTTTGAAACACAGGTTACACCCACTATTTCAGGAGTGCAAATTTCTGGTTTTCTCCTACACAGGAAAGAAGTGCTTGGACTGACACAATGACAAAGTACATATATAAGAAACATTCGTAAAAAAGCTGCTGGTATCCCATGCAGGAGTCTCTCCCTCAAATGTACACATTAAATCTTACTGTGAACACACTCTCCCATTTACAGAACGTCACCTTCGATCCAAGTGGAAGAGGATAAGAGACTAGGCCATTTATTTTCAAAACAGTATACAAAAAAATGCTTTCTACTTCATAATTTTTAAAATAACTGTTAAAATAAGGAGAATCTGAATACTTTCAAGTACTTAAAAAACCTGAATTCAATGAGGCAGAGGTCTCAATGTTAAAGTGACTACTTCGTACCTGCGGTAAACATTCTCATCCCCTCCCTACTGTAACCCCCTTTCCTCCCTGCGCCCCACCCCAGATAAAAGTTGGTATATTTCAGTATATACAAATTTCCAACTTTTCAGTATTTGTTAATACATGACAAAGCTGTCTAATGATATCTATTCCCTAGCCTATCTGAAAATGGAAGCAAGTTCTCCTTTTTGTTTACAAATAACCAGGGACCAATTCTATGTGGCCCTAGGCCAAAGAAAATTATTCCAAATGATCACTTCATGTGTACAGCAACTTGGACAACTCCAGGGTGGCTAGCTGCGCCACCTTGTAAGAAGTATTTCAAGTCTAATTAATTAGCATTGCCCATAAAGCAACTTCCCAGTGTTGTCGGACTTCCGTGTACAAGTACATCTAACATCAGCTTCCCAAGCTGGAAGGACTCCACGGTAACTTGTTTCCTTATCCTGTTGGGACACAGCAAGTGGCAGCACCGTGACTTTTAAGGTGCAGGCTAAAGGAAGAGTTTTGTACTTAAAAATGAAATGAAAGACAAGCAACAAATGCTGGGTGTCCAGAGATTACATTTTGTAATAGCTGACCTATTTGTCTCCAAAACTGAAGATCTGGGTTTGACCCTGATTGGAATACATGCCGTTCAACAAACTACTCAACAGGAAACGACTTCATGAAGCAGGAAAGAAAGTTGTTGCACAGCCTGCCCTGAGTCCTTTACATGATTATCTCAGAATTTTACATTATTTACAGGCATGTTTCCAAATATCTGGAAATGGCAGAAGAGATCTGGGAAAAGCCTTACCCGCCCCCGTTTTTTTTTTTAAGTTTTGAGATATGTTCAACTTGAACACACAAAAATCCCCAAATTTCAATGATATTAAAAGTCGGCCTATTCTATAACTTAGGCCAGATTATTTTTGGGAATTTATAGAGAACGGGAACTTGTTCAAACAAAAATAAAACTCCACCTCATTCCTAACTCTAGCCGTGATTAAGTATTACAGAAGTGAATCTCGGCCTCCAGCAGCCTCAGCCTTCCAGGAACAAGTGCGCCCCGCCCCTCGGCCACAGGCAGCTCTCAGGATTTCTCACACCAGGCGCTTGGACCGGCCCCTCCCTCCTCTTCACAGCACCTGGAAGTTTTCCCAGGACTTCATCTTTAGTTGTCACTCATCCAATTTCTGCCGCTCTATGCTGATTATCAAAATTCTTATATTAACTTCTTCCTCCAAAGAATTAACATGAGGTTAAAGAAAAAATGACCACCATTATCCCATGCTGCTTTAAGTTATTTCATTTTTGGACACGAATAAAAACCAACCATTTAGCTCTGACCACATGCAAATTTAGGAGTTAACAAATACCAAGCTCAGACCGCCAGTGAGTAATGTCTTTTGCAACATTTCCTTGGTGAAGCCCAGGCCAGCACAGTGCATTATACTCTGCGCTCTCGGAGCACACTCACTCTCTGCTTCCGGACCCGCAACTTCACAATATAACTAGGTCAGCAGTGATGCTGTGGAGGTGTAAGCAGAGCTCCTTGGAAGTTTGACTAAAACCACCTTTTAGACCATTAAAGAACATTCCTGGACAAAGACTCCGGATCCATGGTTGGTTAGTTATTTTCTACCCTGATTTCTGAAGTGACAGAACAGTCCTCTTAGTCATTCCCCCTCCCCAAAAGATTAGGAAGTCTCAGCAGAGCTTTGTTACAGATACACAAACAAAACGTGACACAATGAAGAAGCTGCATAAAAATACTTAAACCTAAGGTATTTGTAATACATAGGATATACCCTGGCTTACCATATAAAAGTCATCAGATATTAAATAGCACTAAGTTCAAAACAAAGCAAGGAGATTTTGTGTTGGATACTGTTTCAACAAGAGTTGCATTTCGAATATTAAAGGAAATCCTTCATGTTAGTAAGTTTAAAAAAGCAAACATTATCATATACATATATAAAACAACGTTTTAGTATGATAAAACCTAGATTTTCTTAAATTATTTTTTAAAAGGACATCAAACTATATACTGTCATTGTTCAAGAGCAAAGTTTAGTGTTTTGGTGAGATGTAAGTCCGTTACTTATCGCAATCACAGTTGGTAGCATTTTCCATTTTGCTCTTTCTTTTGGGACCACATCTAATCAACAGAATTACTGGGGGCCCAATGAGTTACCTCAGAATTGATTGCCAAGTCAGGCAAATGGCAGTTAGGAGCTTAAGTAAAGGAAATGTAGTGTTTTTTGTTTTGTTTCATTTTTTTACAAGACAAAATCCAGTATAATTGCACATTTATATACAAAAAAAAAAAAGAGAGGCACAAAACAGTTTATCTTCCTTTTTCCAGAGAAGACCTCTAAGTTGGTAAGAAAAAGGAACACGGAACACAACTGAAGGAAAGCGGCAGAGCATCTGTCCTCCCTACCCTCATAAGGTTACTAGGTACTTCTTCAGGGAAAAGAAATGCTACCAGGTGCCAGCAACTGTAAGCAGTCAAAATTCACAGAGAAAGTTAATGTTCATTCAAGCTAATTCTAGACTTCTACTTAGTACAGTGTTACAACAATGTCTGACATTACTAATTATTTCATACAAGGAATACTGGAACATATATATTCCTAAGCACTAAAAGCAAGTTAGTTTTGTGGGCAGACATCTTGGTACACTTGCATCTATAAGATCCAAGCACCGCAGCCAACCATTTTTTGCTAACACTGCTTCCTTGGGAGCTTTCCTTAAGTGCTAAGATGAAGTGTGTTTGTGTGGCTCTCACACCCTGGACCAGTGCTCCCCTCCCTTCTTCAATGCGGCAACTTTAAGTACTGGCTAATGCTTAAATAGAAATTTTTGTCATTTTTAGGGGTGCCCCCCAATAGGAACTAAAGCAAAAAGAACTATTCAAATACAGTTCAAATTCATTTGTGTAGTTTTACCAGAAAACGTGACTTGAGGGGTCAGCTGACAAAGGGAATGTTTGATTAGGAGAGGGAAGTAGAGACAGAAAATATAATGTCCTTAATTCTTTCCCAGTCAGACCAGGGTGTGACAGAAAATGGTGCTTATATGATCCAACCTTTTTGGTCTGTGCCTTTCATCTTCCTTTAGCTGCCTTGTTGTCAGTGCCAGGGACTGGGGACGACCGTTCTAACACTATGCATTCACACCCACAGAAACACACTTCATCAAAAATAGCCACTATTGATGGAAAACATTTCAAACTCAGGAAGTAAACCCATTTCTTTTTTTCTCCAAAACAAAACCAAAACCGCATTATATACCTTTCTGGGTAAAGTTATATTACAAAGCCCACCTGGTTGATGACCGCACAGGTAAAATGCACTGAGGCATTTTGTTTTCAAGAGGCCAGATTTGATTTCATAGAACTATGAAAGACATTTTTAATGGAAAGAGAAGGTAGCCTCCTGACGCTAGTGAAGAGGTATATAAAGACCACCATACCTTTGCTGGAGGGCTTTCCCCAATTCCTACTTAGAACACACACACACACACACACACACACACACACACACACACACGTACACTGATTAGACTATCGGAACTACATTTCTTAAATTTTAAAAATATGAAAATAAAAAGGAATGATGGTGACTTTTGCTTTTTACACTCAAGGAACACGTTCTAGACTTGATCTCATTAACAAAACTTCCTTTTCTCTTTGTTCTTATTTTAAAAGCGAAGACATCTCTTTTTCCAGCTGCAAAGGCATTGAAGCACAATCAAAGGCAAGAAAGGACCAAGGGAATCAAAGCCTCCACAGCAGAATCCCCGAGCGAGCGAGCCGACAGAACAGAAAGCCAGAGCCCACCGCCCGCAGCCCGCAGCCCGCTACCCGCCGCCCGCAGGACGGCCCCCGCCTCGCTGCGCTGCGCTGCGCTGCGCTGCGGAGGGCCCTGCTGGCAAGGGCCTGTCACTGCAGCAGTCTCTCCTTTCACCGGCGCATCTCCATTCACTCTCAGCTTTTCCTTGTTTCATTTCAATAAAAAGAATAAAAGGAAATCACCGCCCATTTATTCTTTTACTTCTTCTCCACGATCCTGTGATTCTAATTTACACTTGATCTTGCTCCAGTATTCTGGTGACACAGGAGCCACAGGGTCATGCTCGGAGCAGCAGAGCCGGCTTTCCAGCGCGGAGGGAGCCAGAGCGCCCTTCTCGTGCGCTTTACAGAAGGAGCGGGGACAGAACTCGCAGAAGGCCGCCGCCGCGCCGCCGCACTCGCTGCACTGGTGCCACGGGCACTCCCACCTTCCTAGTTGGGGTGGGAGGGGAAAAGCCAAGTCAGTGCCTGTCCTCGTCACCCATGCAACACCCAAGTTCCCACCTTCTCTGACAGGAGACCGAGTTCAAGTGAATACAACGGCAAATTTCAGCCACACACTGGTCAGGCTGGGTGTTCCACTGGGTAAAGAAGGTGAGATCCTGTCCCAAGTGCTCACCTATGGCAGTAACAGGGAAGAAACCGATCCTTGCTGGCTCACAGGTATCGAATTTGCAAAGAGACCGATTTCAACTAGTATAACTTTGTTTGCTATGGCTGTTGGTCTATGCAACTATTCCTATTGCACGGCTCCATGAGGAGAGTGGGGTCCATTCTGAATTATACATAGTTGGCAAAAATGCAAGTCAGAGAAAGGGTCTTAAAGGGCCAGCTTACCGTAAGGTGGCTGAGTCAGGTTAAGGCATAGAAGGTGGTATGCTTTGGGACAGTCTTTCTGGTCACACATGACCAGCTCTCCGCCATCTCCACATTGGAAACAGTAATCTTCATGCATCTGCTTTGGTTCTGCTTTGATTTTCCGTCTCTTCTGCTTTAACTTAGCATTTCTGGCCCTTTCCTCAGTTGACACACATGCGGACTGGCAGGAAGAAAGGATCACAGTTTTAATGATCACCGTGTAGGAAGCTTGACAGAGAGGGAAACTCCCACACCACATTCATTTTAATACATGTGTTGTTCAATTAATTAAAACCACTAGGAGCACTTATCCCATAACAGTACTGTAACAGAAATAGGTTCCATTTTCATTGATTAAAAAACAATTTTTTAAAATTGATGTTAGAGCCTGACCAGGCGGTGGTGCAGTGGATAGAGCGTCGGACTGGGATGCGGAAGACCCAGGTTCGAGACCCTGAGCTCACCAGCTTGAGTGCGGGCCCATCTGGCTTGAGCAAAGCTCACCAGCTTGGACCCAAGGTCGCTGGCTCCAGCAAGGGGTTGCTCGGTCTGCGGAAGGTCCGCGGGTCAAGGCACATGTGAGAAAGCAATCAATGAACAACTATGGTGTTGCAACGAAAAACTGATGATTGATGCTTCTCATCTCTCTCCGTTCCTGTCTGTCTGTCCCTATCTGTCCCTCTCTCTGACTCTCTCTCTCTGTCCCTGTACAAAAAAAAAAAAAAAAATTGATGTTAGAGAATGAGGAAGGGGGAAAGAGTGAGAGACAGAAACATCAAACTTCCTATATGTGCCCTGACTGGGGATTAAACCTGCAAACATTTGCATACTGGGACAATGCTTTTAACCGACCAAGCCATCTGGCTAGGGCGCACTGATTTTTAATAGATGCTTTTTTTTTTTTTTTAAAGCAAGAGAGAGAAATAGTGAGAGAAAGAGAGAGAGACATGGAGAGAGATGAGAAGTATCAACTCGTAGTTGCATCACTTTAGTTGTTCATTGACTGCTTCTCATATGTGCCTTGACAAGGGTTGGGGGGAGTTCCAGCTGCGCCAGTGACCCCTTGCTCAAGCCAGTGACCATGGGAGCATGTCTGTAATCATACGCTCAAGCCAGTGACCCCGTGCCCAATCTGGTGAGCCTATGCTCAGGCTACTGACCTTGGGTTTCTAACCTGGGTCCCCAGTGTGACAGGTCGATGCTCCATCCACTGTGGCACCACTGCTCAGGCTAAGTGCTTTCTTTTTTAATTGTAAGGACACTAAGATATAATTCACATACCATCAAAGTCACCATCTTAAAGTATATAACTCAGTTGTTTTTAGTATTTTGTGAAATTTTAAAAAAGTTTTCATAAAGGATTTTGCTAACTTCAAATTCCTTCAGGAATACAAATACATTTTCAGAAACTAACACATCTTACTAAGATATGCTTCCTCAGAAAGTCCGAGTCTAAATTCCGGGTAAACAATTGAAGACCTGCAAACCAAACTAGGTACCCATTGGCCAGCATGCTCCTGAGGTGGCCAGCGACAAACTCCTTCCACAACCCCACTCCTGACTCTGCTGGCTCGAACACTCCCTGCACACTGACCTTTGGCCGCACTCCAAGAAAACCACTGCAGTTCTCTGCCCCACAGTGGCACTCCGTTCTGCCATTGCCCAGGCAATCAAGGTTATAATTAAAAGTTAACTCCATCCCTAAAACAGAAGAGAAATAATTACTCATACTTAAGTCATGAGAAAGAGAAATACTGTCATAGACATATTCTCATAATGAAAAAGAGACATCATTCTGACATAAACTTTTCCCTCCCCCATGTTCTTCACTGAAGAAAGTGATGGAAAAAAGAAAAAAGGAAAACAATACCTGGAAGAAAACATACCCATCCACCAATGACTAATATAAATCAAACAGCCATGACCAGTTGGGTCAGAGGTAGTGTTGACCCAGCGTGTGGATGTCCTGGGTTCACCAGAGAAGCAACCATCTGCTTCTCCACCCCTCCCCTTTCCCTCTCTCTCTCTTTCTTTCCCTCCTGCAGCCATGGCTCAGTTGGAGTAAGTTGGCCTTTGGGCACTGAGGATGGTTCCATGGCCTCACCTCAGGTGCTAAAATAGCTCGGTTGCCAAGGAATGGCCCCAGATGGGCAGAGCATCTCCCCATAGAGGGCTTTCCAGGTAGATTCTAGTTGGGGTACATGTGGGAATCTGTCTCTCTGCCTCCCCACTTCTCACTTAAGAAAAATAAAAAAAATTAAAAAAAAAATTCTACAAACGTCCTACATTTTTCATTGAAGTGGTCAAAAACTACATAATAGGGATACCAAGATAGCAGAAGCACAGACTCCCAGCTCATACCACCAAACTGGATTACAAATTAATTTAGGAACAATCAGCATGAAAAACCAACTTTGGACTAAAAGAACAGGTATCAAAGACCAAGGAGCAAAGACAAAGCCACACTGAGCCTGGTAGGGAGTGCCGAGGCGTGGTGGGGGGCTCCCCTGCTTCCAGAAGCGAGGGGAAATGAGGCTGAGAGCCCAGAAGGGCTCTCATTACAAGGAGAAGAGCAGAAAATATCGATCACAGCAACTTGCCTGGGGACCTGGGAATGAGGTGGGCTGAGAAGACTGGCTTGTCTTCCAAAAGGAAAGGGGGGAGAGAGAGACAGATGGTGACGGGCAGAGGAATGCATGGGATGACCTGAGAAGCTGACTCATCCAGTGTGGAGGCAGCCATAGCTTGGGGGGGGGTTTGATCCCTCCACATAGCACAAGCCTAAAATGGTTCTGGGTGACCCTCCTCCAGAAAGCTCTCCAGCCCCAATGAGCACAAAATGACACAGCTGGAAACAGGAAGTGGGAAGGAGGGGCAGTAACTCAGGTCTCCATGGAGATCTGAGATACACCTCCCCTACTGAAGCTGAGAAAGCACCCCACCCCTGGAGAGTAGCGGGCACATCAAGTCTCAGAGGTTACACCCACCACATTTCTGGATACAGTTTCAAATAAGCCCCCTGCTGAGATCAGTAAACAACATTACCACAAGTTAAGAAAACTGAGAAGAAAACAAACAAATCAAGACTTCAAAGTAGCTCTACTAGGTAAGGAGACCACAACTGGAAGAAGCCTACAAGTCATACATAATGGGAAGGCAGAGAAGTATAAGTCATATACTTCAACAAGATAATCCTCAGATAAAGTCCTGGATGAATTGGAATTAATCAAATTACCGGATGCAGAGTATAAAATAATGATTGTTGGGATTCTTAAGGATTTCAAAGCTACAATAAATGAACTTAATGAACACCTCAATAAAGAAATTGTAAGCATCAAAAAGAACACGGAAATCATAAAGAAGAACCAGACAGAAAAGACAAACACAGTATCAGAAATGAAGACCACATTAGAAGGAACTAAAAGCAGGTTGGACGAAGCAGAGAATCGAATCAGCAACTTAGAGGACAAGATAAGCAAAAGCACGGAAGCAGAAAAGCCAAAAGAAAAGAGGATCAAAAAGTCTGATGAAACTCTAAGAGAGCTCTGTGACAACATGAAGAGAAACAATATCTACATCATAGGAGTTTCTGAAGAAGAAAAGAAAGAACAAGGACTAGAGAAGCTCTTTGAAAAAATTATAGCTGAAAATTTCCCTAAATTGATGCAGGAAAGAGTCACACAAGTTTAAGAAGCAGAGAGCACCCCATTAAAAGAACCCAACGAGACCCATACCAAGACACATCATAATCAAAATACCAAAACTAACAGGTAAAGAAAGAATATTAAAAGGTATAAGAGAAAAACATCAATTACCTACAAAGGAGCACTCATAAGGATGACATCCGATTTCTCAACAGAAACACTTGAGGCCAGAAGGGATTGGCAAGAAAATCCAAAGTAATGCAGAACAAGAACCTACAACCAAGACTTCTTTATCCAGCAAGACTATTGTTTAAAATTGAAGGAGAAATAAAAAGCTTCCCAGACAAAAACAACAACAACAACAACTCAAGGAATTCATCACAACCACACCAATGCTGCAAGAAATGTTAAGGGGCCTGCTGTAGACAGAACAAAGTGTGGGGGATATATATATATATATGAAGAATATCGATTTAAAGAAAAAAATTGGTAATAAACACCTACATATCAATAATAACCTTAAATGTAAATGGATTAAATGCTCCAATCAAAAGACATAGGGTAGCTGAATGGATAAGAAAACAGGACCCATACATATGCTGTCTACAAGAGACACACCTCAAAACAAACGATACACATAGACTGAAAGTAAAAGGATGGAAAAAATATTTCATGCAAAGGGAAATAAAAAAAAAGCTGGGGTAGCAATACTTATATCTGACAAAATAGACTTTAAAACAAAGACTATATAGTAAGGGATAAAGAGGGTCACTATATAATGACAAAGGAAGCAATCCAACAGGAAGAGATAACCATTATAAATATCTATGCACCTAATATAGGAGCACCTAAATATATAAAGCAGACTTTGATGGACATAACAGCAATACTATAATAGTAAGGGATTTCAATACCCTACTAACATCAATGGATAGATCCTCAAGAAAGAAAATTCTTTCTTTTCTGCTCTCATCCCATCCTACCAGCCTATCATCAAAACAAAGAAACAGCAGAATTAAGGGACACACTAGATCAACCGGATTTAATAGATATCTTCAGAACCTTTCACCCTAAAGCAGCAGAACATACATTCTTTTCAAGTGCGCATGGTACATTCTTTCTCTATGATACACCACATAATAGGGCATAAAACGAGTCTCAACAAATTTAAGAAGATTGAAACCATATCAAGCATCTTCTCTGACCACAGTGGCATGAAACTAGAAATCAACTACAATAGAAAAACTGAAAAACATTCAAACACTTGTAAACTAATGTTATTAAATAACAAATGGATCAACAATGAGATCAAGGAAGAAATAAAATATTTCCTTGAAACAAACATAAATGAGCATACAACTCAAAATCTGTGGGACACAGCAAAAGCAGTCCTGAAAGGGAAGTTCACAGCATTACAGGCAAACCTTACGAAGCTAGAAAAAGCTCAACTAAGCAACTTAACCCTGCATCTAAAAGAAAAAAACAAAACAAAACAGCAAGTAAAGCATAGAGGAAGTAGAAGGAAGGAAATAATAAAGATTAGAGCAGAAATAAATGACATAGAGACTAAAAAATACAAAAGATCAATGAAACCAAGAGCTGGTTCTTTGAAAAAGTAAACAAGATTGATGAACCCTTAGCCAGGCTCACCAAAAAAAAAAAAGAGAGAAAGGACTCAAATAAATAAAATTAGAAATGAGGGTGGAGAAGTAACAATGGACACAAAAGAAATACAAAGGATTGTAAGAAAATACTATGAAGAACTCTATGCCAAAAAATTAGACAACCTAGGTGAAACGGACAAATTTCTTGAAAAAGAATCTTTCAAAAATCAATCTGGAAGAATCAGAAAATCTAAATAGACCAATTTCATCAAATGAGATTGAAACAGTTATCAAAAAATTCCCAACAGCCTGACCTGTGGTGGCACAGTGGATAAAGCGTCGACCTGGAATGCTGAGGTTGCTGGTTCAAAACCCTGCACTTGTCTGGTCAAGGCACATATGGGAGTTCATGCTTCCTGCTCCTCCCTCTCCCCCCCTCTAAAATGAATAAATAAATTAAAAAAAAATACAAAAAAAACCCTCCCAACAAACAAAAAGTCCTGGGCCAGAAGGCTTCACAGGCAAATTCTACCAAACATTCAAAGAAGAACTAACTCCCATCCTTCTCAATCTGTTTGAAAAAATTCAAGAGGAGGGAAAACTTCCAAGCTCCTTTTATGAGGCAAGCATAATTCTGATTCAAAAACCAGGCAAAGACAACACAAAGAAAACTATAGGCCAATATTCCTGATGAATTTAGATGCTAAAATTCTCAACAAAATTTTAGCAAACGGGATCCAACAATACATGAAAAAAATCATACATCATGATCAAGTGGGATTTATTCTGGGGAGGCAAGGCTGATACAATATTCGCAAATCAATTAATGTGATTCATCATGTAAACAAAAGAAAGGACAAAAACCACATGATAATATCAATAGATGCAGAAAAAGCATTTGATAAACTTCAACACCCATTTATGATAAAAACTCGCAGCAAAGTGGGAATACACGGAACACACCTCAACAAGATAAAGGCCATCTAAGACAGGCCCACAGCCAACATCATACTCAATAGGCAAAAGTTAAAAGCAATCCCCTTAAGATCAGGAACAAGGCAGGGGTGCCCCCTTTCACTACTCTTATTCAACATAGTTCTGAAAGTCCTAGCCACAGCAATCAGACAAGAAGAAGAAATAAAAGACATCCAAATTGTAAAAGAAGAAGTAAAACTATCATTATTTGCTGATGATATGATACTGTACATAGAAAACCCTAAAGTCGCGTCAAAAAACTACTGGACCTGATAAATGAATTCAGCAAGGTGGCAGGATATAAAATTAATACTCAGAAATCAGAGGCATTTTTATACGTCAACAATAATCTGTCTAAAAGAGAAATTAAGAAAACAATCCCAGTCACTATTGCAACAACAACAACAAAAATACCTAGGAGTAAATTTAACCAAGGAGGCTAAAGACTTGTACTCAAAAAATTATAAAACATTGATAAAAGAAATCAAGGAAGATACAAACAAGTGGAGGCATATACCGTGTTCATGGCTAGGAAGAATAAACAGCACTAAAATGTCCATATTACCCAAAGCAATTTATAAATTCAATGCAATACCATCTAAAATACCAATGACATACTTCAAAGATATAGAACACATATTCCAAAAATTCATATGGAACTAAAAAAGAACACGAATAGCCTCAGCAATCTTGAAAAAGAAGAATAAAGTGGGAGGTATCATCACACTTCCAGATGTGGAGTTATACTACAAGGCCACTGTACTCAAAACAGCCTGGTACTGGCATAAGAACAGGCATACAGATCAATGGAACAGAACAGAGGATGCAGAAACAAACCCGCACACTTATGGAGAATTGACATTTGACAAAGGAGGAAAGAACATACAATGGAGTAAAGATAGTCTCTTTAACAAATGGTGTTGGGAAAATTGGACAGCTACCTACAAAAAATGAAACTAGACCACCAACTTACACCATTCACAAAAATAAACTCAAAATGGATAAAAGACTTAAAATATAAGTCATGAAACCATAAGCATCTTAGAAGAAAACATAGGCACTAAGCTCTCCGACATCACTCGCAGCAATATATTTGCTGATGTATCTCCATGCGCAAGGAAAAAAAGGCAGGATAAACAAATGGGACTATCTCAAACTAAAAAGCTTTTGCACAGCTAAAGACAATATGAACAAAATAAAAAGGCAAACCACACAATGGAGAACATATTTGACAATATGTCTGATAAGGGGTTAATAACCAAAATTTATAAAGAAGTTGTAAAAAAATCAACACCAGGAAGATAAACAATCCAATCAAAAAATGGGCAAAAGAAATGAATAGAAATTTCTCCAAAGAGGACATACAGATGGCCAATAGGCATATGAAAAAATGCTCAACATCACTAATCATTAGAGAAATGCAAATTAAAGCCACAATGAGATATCACCTCACACCAGTCAGAATGGCGCTCATCAGCAAAACAACACAGAGTAAGTGCTGGCGAGGATGTGGAGAAAAGGGAACCCTTCTGCACTGCTGGTGGGAATGCAGCCTGGTGCAGCCACTGTGGAAAACAGTATGGAGATTCCTCAAAAAATTAAAAATGGAACTGCCTTTTGACCCAGCTATCCCACTTTTAGGAATATATCCCAAGAACACCACATCAATGATTCAAAAGGAGAAATGCACCACCATGTTTATGGCAGCATTGTTTACAAAGCCAAGATCTGGAAACAGCTCAAGTGTCCGTCAGTGGATGAGTGGATTAAAAGCAGTGGTACATATACACAATGGAATACTATGTGGCCACGAAAAAGAAGGAAATATTACTTTTTGTGACACCACGGATGGACCTGGAAACTATTATGTTAAGGGAAATAAGCCAGGAAGAGAAAGAAAAATATCATATGACCTCACTCATTTGAGGAATCTGACGAACAATATGAACTGAGGAGCGGAATAGAGACAGAGGCGGGGTCAAAGGATTCAGAAGGAAAGCGGACAGAGGGAAAGGGGATGATAGGCTGGTAGGATGGGATGAGAGCAGAAAAGCAAATCCTGGAGGGAAGGGGGGAGGGTGTTATGGGGAGGGGGACAGGGGGGGTATACTGGGGAACACGGGGGAGGGGAGGATATATTCAGGGGAACACTAGAATATATGTTAACACAATAAATTAAACAAAAACAAAAATATACTGTAATAGCGACTAAGACTGAAATCCCTGGTTAAGAAAAATGAACTCTAGTTCAGCTCTCTTCTAAAGCTAATTTATACTACTACAGTTTCTAAATGAATAGTATAACCATGGAAATTATGACAACCATACTATTTCCAGTAATATTCTGTAATATCCTCTCCTACAGAAAGGCTCTTGCTAAGCTCCCTTTTGCAGGATAGAGATTTAGTTCTTATTGGCAGATGGCAATTCTAAATATAACTCTATCTTATTTGAATACATGTTTGAGCATCAAACCTTGAAGAATGTCCTGCTTTCAAAGGATATACTTGGTATCTGGCTGGGAGGGGCTGAGCATGGGAGCAAGTTACTTTTTACCTGCAGGAATATCACAAAGAGCAAAAAGTCCAACGCGGACATCTCCATTCACTGTCCACTTCTGTGTTTCACAGTTTGGATTACAACTGTGGTTCATAAAGCGAGAGTAGTTCCCTTTTGGGCCAGCATCAATTATACGATCCTTCAGAAAGAAAAGAAATAAAAAGTACCTTTGAAATAAACTAAATATAAACCTATCTTCAAAACATCCAACTCAATAAAAGCCACAGGCAGCGGAATTTTCTACCACCTGATGTCTGACAACTGACAAATCTGAAAATGTGGTGCTCTATGTGAAATATACTAAGTGCTATACTTTATCTGATGAGCTTCAAGTCAAAACAATCAAGATAAAGTGGAGTTTAGTTTCTTTTTAAGTTTGTTTCTAGAAACAAACAGACCATAGAATAATGCCATAGGTCTGGGAGAAGTATTTCTGATTAGAGAGCTCTGAGCTCAGACAGCACATGTGATGGGAACTATGGTGTTTAGCTGGTGGCTTCCTTTAAGTCTGTGAGAGCAAGAAGCAAAACTAGAGAAGGGGTAAATGGCTGAAAGTGCAGGCCATAAAGCACACAAGAAAAAGGAGAAACCTCGCTTCTGAATGAAGACTTGCAGATTTGGTTGATGGGAGGGATGTGTCTTTAGTAGTTTACTTTTCTTTTTCAATTAGTAATAATTGTGCCTTGGATAATGTTCATTGGCTGTGACACTGCCACTACGCAAAGCTAGTAGTTTTTTTTTGTTCTATTTTTACTTAGAGTACAGGCAAATTACAGTACAAATCTCATCATTTAGTCCCTCAATTTAAAATCTTATAATCTGGATAAGCTCTGAAAGATGGAGCTTCCCCAGTATTGTAGAGATGGCTGGAGGGGTCAGTAGCGGTGAGGACAGGAGTCAATCAACAATCAGAAATAGACATCTTTTTATATTTATGAAATATACATCTATGAAAAACTTTCAAACAGTGACATATGAGTTAAAATACTTCCTTTACATGATCTCTAGTTGTTACTTTTAATGATATTCTGATTCGGTTTTAGAGACAACCTGAATGAAACACAGGATATGTGGGTACTAATCTTGGCTCTTCATTAAACTCTAACCAGGGATTCAACAAATCACTCATCATGGCTGGACCTCAGTTTCCTGTCCTCTGTAAATCAGAGGACTCTTGAAGAGGTTAAATGAGATCATGGACATATGTGCATCAAACAGGGCTCAGAATTGCATGAAGTGAACCAGCAGTTCTACTGTCATTTCCCTGTGACAGCATCCATTTCTCCTAACTCATTAAAAAAAGTTTAAATATGCAGAACAATTTTCAAAGTTAGAATTTCTAACTCAGAACTTTAATGGTGATTTATAACTTAGAATTACAGAGCTCACTCTCTCCGTCAGTGACAAAGAAACCAATGGACAAATCTTTCAGTGACTAAGAAGAGCTGGACTTAAATCCAGACATGTTAACCTTGCTCCTGTTTACTTTTCCCTCAGCGCTGTCTCACATGACATGTGCAAGGCTTCAATAAACATTCATTTTGTACTCTGGGATACTTTATTAGCACACAGTAGCGGAGAGCACACTGGCTACTGCTAATTATACTTTGCCTAAAAAAAATTAAATTAGAAGAAATTGAGTTCAACCTAAGACCATGAAAACAAAAACAAAACATCTTTTTTTTCTTACAAAAAAAAAAAAGTAATTTTACCTTGGTAACAGTTAACATATAAAAATTAGTTACACTGTTCTCATGGGCTCGCTTGATTCGCAATCTGCATTCTTCTTCATCAATTAATTCGCCAACATACTCATTTACAAATTCCCCCTGCAGAGAAGCATGCAATACAGAAATGTGAAATTGTGTATGTTAGAAAGCATCCCTTTAATACAACATGTATAACCCAAGAGAATTAACCAAAAAGAATGACAGAAACATATATTCAACCCTAGAAGCAAAGAGTTGCCATTATTCATGAGCATTCAGTGGCACTATTTTTCTTGTACCAGTAACTCAAAAGGTAGTAATCTGCTTGTCTTTGTTTTGCTGACAATAATATTTCTAAATTCCAAGTGACACCATTATGATCTATCACTAGAATCTGAGAATAACGCTATCTCTAGCCTTTGAAGCCGTACCATCAGACTTTTACTACTTTGTAGCTGTGAGGTAAGACTTGGAAAAGATCTGACTCTGAAACAAATGAGCAAATGAGTTTTGGGTGTTAACTGTTTATTCTGAACTAGTTATAGATATTCACAGGAAGTAGCAAAACCAGTGCAAAGAGAATCTGTGTACCTTTCACTTGGTTTTCTCCATCTTACATAACTACTTAAAACTAGAAAACTGACATTGGTGCAATCCACAGACGGTACTGATTTTACATATACTCATTTGCATGCATGTGTGTAGTTCTATGGACTTTGATCAGGTGTAGAATTGTGTAAGCACCACCACGTATCAATATACAGAGCAGTTCCACTTCCAGAGATCCTGTGTGCTTCTCCTTTATAATCATACCCACCCTCCATCCCTCCTCCACCCCATTCCATCCCTAATCTGTTCTCCAGCTCTAAAGTTATTTTCATTTTGAGAATATTCTATAAATGGAATCATAAAGTATATAATCTTTTAAGGCTGGCTTGTTAAAAAAAACCCAACAAAACTCAGCCCAATCCCTTTCAGATCCATCCAAGTTGTTTGTATCAATAGTTCATTCTTTTTCACTGCCGAGTAGTATTCCACAGCATGGATGTACCACAGTTTGTTTAATCATTCAGCTATTAAAGAACATTCTAACTGTTTCCAGATGTTGGCTATTACAAATAAAGTTGTTATGGACAATCTGGTAAATGTTTTTGTGTTCCCTTGGCCAGGTGTCTCAGTGGGTAAAGCATTGTAAAAGATTTATTATTATTATTATTATTTACAGGGACAGAGAGAGAGTCAGAGAGAGGGATAGATAGGGACAGACAGACAGGAATGGAGAGAGGTGAGAAGCATCATTAGTTTTTCGTTGCCATCGCAATACCTTATTTGTTCATTGATTGCTTTCTCTCATGTGCCTTGACCACAGGCCTTCAGCGGACCGAGCCACCCCTTGCTGGAGCCAGCGACCTTGGGTCCAAGCTGACGAGCTTTTTTTGCTCAAGCCAGATGGGCTCGCGCTCAAACTGGCGAGCTCGGGGTCTCAAACCTGGGTCTTCTGCATCCCAGTCTGACACTCTATCCACTGCACCACCACTGGGTCAGGCTTATTAGTCTTAATAATACATTTTGAGCAAAAAAAATGTCTTAGGAAATAAATAAAAATATATTTGCTCACTGTCCTATCATACTTTTGTTCCTCTCCCCTCACACACAAATATTCAGTAGCCCTTTTCATAGTTCTTACTATCACAGAACTGATAGTAAACATCAGTAATTTAAAGAGAAGTACTATACTACATATTTTGATTTTGGTAAATCATTAAGAACATGAGCCAATGTTTTTATTTTTTAAATTTTATTTTCATCTATAACTGCAACACTATAATAGAACAGTTTTTCCCTCTACTTTCTCCTTCCGGTCTATTCTCACAAAGGATTATGTACCATGCATTGTCAGCCTTAATGGCTTTTCCTACATCCATCCTGTTTGGACTTTGACATCAGCTGATGAACAATACTTTGCACTATTGAATGGCAGAAGACTTCATTGCCATCTTGGTAGCCTGCCACCTAGTGTTACTATACAGTAACCCCACCTTATACCTGCGGGATGTGTTCCAAGGACCCAGTGGATGCTAAAGCTGAGAACAGTACCAAATGCTATATATACTGTTTTCCCCTATAAATATGAAACATTTTAATTTATAAATTAGGCACAGTAAGAGAGTAAGAAAAACAACTAATAGTAAAATAATACAATTAAAACAACATTCTGTAATAAAAGTTATATGAACGTGGTCTCTCAAAATATCTTATTGCACTCTACTTCCTCACCCTCCTTCTTACGACGATGTGAAACAATACAATGCTTAGTTAAGATGACAACTTGCACCTTTTCACTTAAGGGAAGTACTTTATGGCTTCTCTGCGGCATATCCAAGTCGCCAGCATCTCTACTCTTGTGCTGGGGTTATTATTAAGTAAGGTAAGGTGACCTGAGCACAAGCACTGCCATGCCCACTCTGATCACTGAGATGACTACTGACGACTAGCAGGCCGGGAGAGTACCGAGTGCCGAGACGCTGGACCGAAGGATGATTCCATCACAGGAGGAACAGGGTGGAGGGTGTGAGATTTCATCATGTTACCCAAGACCAGCGCACAATTTAAAGCTAATGAATTGTTTACTCCAGCATTTCCCATTTAATATTTTTGGACTGTGGTTTACTGTGGGTAACTGAAACTGCAGGAAAGGGGGAACTACTATACTTAATTAACTATATAATGGAAAGTTTTCTTGAATGGAACCCGATAGAACAGAATTTCAACTACAGTGGCTATACTTCACCTTTCCCACATACTGGATTCGACATAAGATTTCATCTGAAGAAATGGTCTGTGGCTTTAAAAGCCCGAGAACCATTTATTATGTTTTATAGTTATTCTATAGAAATGAACGGGTACAGAAAAATTAAAGTGCTGATATCAAACATGAGGAGTGCATCTCACGAACTTGACATACTATTGTAAATAAATATTCTAGCTATTTTGTAAAAGAAATATTTTAGCTGTCCAAAGTGACAAACTATTAGCCTCAAAGAGCTGTTTACTGGACTTAAAATCATTGTGAATTCAACTGTAAACAAAAATAAAATAAAGACCTTAAAAAATTCTGGAAATCTGGCCTGACCTGTGGTGGCGCAGTGGATAAAGCGTCGATCTGGGAACACTGAGGTCACCAGTTCAAAACTCTGCACTGGTCTGGTCAAAGCACATATGGGAGTTGATGCTTCTAGCTCCTCCCCCCTTTCTCTCTTTCTCTCTCTCTCTCACTCTGTGTCTCCTCTCTAAAATGAATAAAAAAAAAAAATTCTGGAAATCTGTACTTAAAGACTGTGGCAAAAAGACAGGATGTAATCCAGTATTTAATACATATTTTTTAATTTCTAAGGAAGAAACCACTTCATAACAGGAAGTGCCATGTTTGGCTCTGGCACACATTTTTAGGTATTTAAGTGTAAAACGGGGGACTGACGGTGTATGTTGAATTTCATATTTGGCTCCTGTCCCCTAAATGTACAAAAAATCTTTTCCATGTTGCTTCAAAGGCTTTATGATTATGCTTTTCAGTGGCTGTATATTTCTAGCTATTTTGTAAAAGATCAATAGTCTTACATTAGCAATTCCTCAAGTGCTAACTAAAGGGCAGAATAATATTGATTTTATATATTATTTTTTCTTTTCTTTTTTTTTGACAGAGACAGAGAGAGAGCCAGAGAGTGGGACAGATAGGGACAGACAGGAAGGGAGAAAGAAAAGAAGCATCAATTTTTCAATGCGGCACTTTAGTTGTTCACTGATCGCTTTCTCACATGTGTCCTGACCATGGGGCTACAGCAGACCGAGTGAGCCCTTGCTCAAGCCAGTGACCTTGGGTCCAAGCTGGTAAGCCTTGCTCAAACCAGATGAGCCTGCGCTCAAGCTGGCGATCTCGGGGTCTCGAACCTGGGTCCTCTGCGTACCAGTCTGACATGCCACTGCCTGGTCAGGCTGATTATATTTTCTTTTCTCTTGATTACAGTTGACTCTTGAACAACACAGTCTTGAACTATGCAGGTTGACTTCACACTAATTTTTTTTCAATAAATAACTGCACTATTTTCCATCTGTGGCTGGGAGGCCATGGATAGAAGGTTGACTATATGCATTGACGTACACCACTTTATACAGGGGACTTGAAAATCCTCATATTTTGGTGTCTATCGGGAGAGGGGGTCCTGGAACCAACTCCCCATGGCACAACTTAAGTTTCTGGGAAGTCAAATGCTATATATAAATTTACGGCTAGGGGCATCAGTGTCCCTAAAATGCGGTGTTCAAAGGTCAGCTGTATATCATTAATAAATTAGAAACATTTCAGAATAAATGCAACTACTATTAAAACTGTTAACAAGGTATTAAGTTAAACAGTTTTTAGAATGGCTCCAAACACTCCTCTGTAATCACAGACAAAAGTTTGTATGTGTGATATGCATGGCATTAAAGAGGTATTAAACATCTTGTACCATATAACACCCCCTTCATGCAGATGGCCTTTGACCAAGCAGCCCAATCCACAGAGCCAGTGCATTAGCAAGGCCTGTTGGTTCTACCTTCAAAGCGTCGGAAATGCAACCTCTTCCCTCCTGCTCAACTACAACCCTAGTGTTCCATGCCTCCATCATCTCTCTCCTGGATTATATTGGTCTCCTTTTATCGCTTCCCCAGTATCATAAATTCTCTAGACTACAAAGTTACTCTTTGGAAACCCAAGTGTGGCAGACAGACTCTAAGGTGGACCCCTGGATCCCTGCCTCCTGTTGTTCCCATGGCTGTGTGATCCTCTCCCCTTGAGTTAGCAGGACCTGTGACTTGCAATGGGATGACAATGGTGACAGGATATATATGATTACAGGACTTTGTTACATATTACTTTAGCACACATTTTGCTGGACTGCTTTGCTCTCTTCTTGGCTGTAAGGAAGCAAAGAGAATGTTGGGGAATCCCACTGGCAAGGGAGAGCAGTTGGCCTCTAGACGCTAAGGACAACAAAACAATAACAAGTGAAACCGAAAAACACCCGAAGCTCTTAGACCTGCAGCTGCAAAGAACAGGATTCTGCCAACAGCCGCACAGGCAGAGAAGGGGGTTGGTCCCAAGCTGAGGCACACGAATG
The DNA here is from genome assembly GCA_037038555.1 of Rhynchonycteris naso. Classification (NCBI taxonomy): domain Eukaryota; kingdom Metazoa; phylum Chordata; class Mammalia; order Chiroptera; family Emballonuridae; genus Rhynchonycteris; species Rhynchonycteris naso. The sequence goes on from CM072998.1 coordinate 27,459,322, forward strand.
AGAATCCAGCCCTGGTCAGCACTATGGCTGTAACCTTGTGAGAGGACCCAGCTAAGCACTGCCTGCCCCACAGAAACTGTGAGACAATAAAATATGTGTTATGTTTTAAGTTGCAGCTGCAGATCTAAGAGCTTCAGGTGGAGTGGAGACAGGGTGGCGACCTGCTATCAAATGCAGATTGTACTGACCCAGATATTCAGTGAGACACCGTTTTTAATAAGGACCCCAGGAGTCTCAGAATCTCTAAAGTTTGAGAGCCCATGTCTGAATAGTAGGATATGCTGGTGACTTTCATTTTTCCCCCTGTGAGTTATTTTTGCATTTAAACATTTTTCTGAAATAAATTTCTGTAATGGACAGAGACCAGTTTGAAAAACTGCTTCAAAGGACTCCACTTTTTCCAGTTGCTTTTGTGTATACCATCTAATTTGAGACTAGCAACAACCCTTAAGTGCACAGGGCAGTAATTTTAGAGATGAGGAAACAGGCTTGGGGAGGGTGGCTTGGCCATGGTTTCATGGCTCATGAATTATGATGTTAGTGCAAGGTCCTGGGTTTGTCAGTTTCTATCCCAGTATATTTTTAATCTTATTATTTTGCCTTTACTAGGTCTTTTAAATTGATTTTGCTTAACAAGTAAAAAATACTTCCAACAGAAAATGACCAATGTCCCTCTCCTTTTTATGACTGATCATAAAACAGCTAAAGCTTATGTGCATTTTATTACTACCACTTCCTATGGCTTCTTCTTTGCTTAAGAAGTGCCAAACTCTCAACCTGGGGAATTCCAAGAGTTTCCCATTGACTCCTGTATATTTAGCCCTGATGAGACAGCTCTAAGAGACACAGGCCCTGATCTATTCCACGCCACCACTGCCGCTGTTCCATGCTACCTTCTTTTTTAATTGATTTTAGAGAGAGAGGAACGCTGATCTGCTCCTGTATGTGCCCCGACCGGGCGGGCATGACCGTACCCTCTGCACTCTGGGGCGGTGCTCTAACCAGCTGAGCTGTCAGGGCAGGGGCCATGCTACCTTCTTAATGCTCCTTTTGGTTCTGAGGCCCCAGCCTCTGCGCTCCGTTTTGATGATTTCTGCGTCAGGGTAGAGCCTCTTTGTAAAGCACTGGTTCTGGCACCGGGCTCCAGCCGGGCACACCTGCGGGTGACACTCATACTGCAGCATCCTGTTCAGGCACTCGGACTCCAGGCCGCATGGGTTTTCATCAGCGGGCTTGCAGTTACAGCGGGGGATCTCGGACAGGTCTGCAACCTGGATCTGCACCTTTCCTATCACCTTGTTAGCCTAGAGAAACAAATCACAGGTGAGAGGGAGGAATTTCAACAGGAACATCTAACAAATCCATGCTGTCCTTGGCTCTTCAGTGTGACTGAGAAAGGCTCTTTATCTTAATTATAATTTCCCCACAAATAAACTAAAAAAATATCAAAAACTGATGTGAATTCTCACTTATCTGTCCTGTGTATTTCTCCTAGAAGCTGATAGAAATTCCTAACTGAAAATAGCTGTGGGCCATCTGGACAAAAGGCATAAGTATTTCTATTCCCATTTGGCTGCAGGATAACCGGGAAGAGTGGGAACAGGAGTTGTCATCAAACATGCAGCTCCTAGGTGCCAGGGGGCTTCTCAAAGACTCATCCCACAGCACACAGCTCCCCCCAGTTCCCAGTGCTCCCATCTGACTTAGACTTTGACGCTTCCAACTGAAGCTCTGTTTGTTTTACAGAACATTGGATGATAAATTAGCACAAGTTTTCCCAAGTCTAAAAGGCCCTGTAACTACTAAGAGCACTGCATTTCAGCTTGCCTATCAAACACCAACTTTTTCATAGGTAAAGACTCACTTTGATGTGTTTGTAAGGAGGAGGTTTTCTTGAGTTTTTTTCAGTCTCTAGTGCTTCTTTACTTTCTCTTTGTGCTTTCAATTCCTGGAAACGTTTTGCAGCTTCTTCCAGAGCTGCCACGACCAAACAAAGTATATAAATGCCAAGAAACAAACACACAAAGCCATTAGTTTTACATTGCCTTCCCAATGCACTGCATCTGGCCTGAGGTTTTCTTTTTAAAATCACATTCTGGAAATAACCACTTACCACCAGGGTAGGGTAACACTGGAATAGAATATGAGTCACTTTGGCTGAACTGCTGTCCTACTTCAATGATCAGAGGCTTCGAGTGAACCCAAGAGAAGCTTTTCACCTTGTACTAGATTTAAATTCATTCTACTCTTACCCAGAAAGCCAAACTTCCTGGTAACTTGTTGCAAAAACAATTGTGAGATTTTTTCATGGGAAGTTCTACTTTTCTGGGATAAAGGAGGTTCAATGGTTAAGAAAAACATTCCCAGAAAAATCTCTCTGTCTGTAGAAAGATCATTGAAGAAACACCTTTCACATACATAGCAGAACCTACTATACTGAAAATGTGATTTTCTAATTGATTAGATTATGATATGGTTATTAGAAACTGATAGATGCTGGATCATCAAGGCAGGTTCAAATTCTCTTCTACTAGAAACATGTCACATGCAAGCTGGAAGATGGTGAGAAATCAACACTGGTGTCTTAGTTCTGAGCCACTGTAAACATCACCTAACTTACCTTTTTTGAAGGTCTTGTTAATACTAGTCTGTCCTTCAGCAAAGCTTTTGTCTCCTTCAACATAAGGGAATACTCTGCCCTGGTGCACCCAGTAGTAGTCATGAGAACCAAAGAAGAACACAGGGAAATCCCCCAAGTCGTGCTTAAGGCCTTGGATGTTTAGGGGCACAGACCTGGGATTGCAGATCTCTGCTGGCCACCATCTGAAAACAAAAACAACTTTAGACCAAGAGGATGAAAACCACACTATTGTTTATATGACTGGCAGGAGGGGAAAAAAGGTTTTGTACTTTGCAGTTTTCATTCAGATTTTAATGACACAAAATACCTGTTTATCTTTAATCCTGCTCAAATCACACATCACTTAAAAACATTAATTCATGACTTTATTAATGAAATAGTGAACACAGATTAATCAAACCAGGCCCTAAACAACCAATCTAGTTTCTTTCTTTAAAAAATATTTGACATTTATAAAATAATACAGATCATGAAAACATAAGTGATAAAGCATAATAATAAAATAATGAACTCACTACCAATCTTAAGAACAAGAATTTACCAATATCATTCCAAACCAAATTTCTATCCTAGAAGTCATATTTTGGGGGGAAGGCGGTGGAAGAGGGGGTGGGGGGAAGGGTGTAAAGGGGGAACTACAAAGTGATGGAAAGTTATTTGACTTTGGGTGATGGGGATACAACATAATTAATAGTTCAAATGCTATAGAAATATTTACCTAAAATCTATGTACTCTTATTGATCAACGTCACCCTGTTAATTTCCTAAATAAAATTTAAAAATTAAAAAAAAATTAAAATCATATTTTTGTCCAAACTTGGCATTCTTAAAACCAACATTGTCCTTCGAGGTGTAAAAGTTTATTTCTAGTCAAGGGACTTATGAGCATAAACTGATGCTATAGTAAAGAATGGCCAGCCTGACCAGGCGGTGGTACAGTGGATAGATCGTCAGCCTGGGATGCAGAGGACTCAGGTTCAAAACCTGATGTCACCAGCTTGAGCAAGGTATCACTTGTTCTGCTGGAGCCCTCCCCCCCCCCGCCCCAGGCCAAGGCACATAGGAAGAAGCAAGCAATGAACAACTATGGTGGCACAACGAAGAACTGATGCTTCTCATCCTCTCTCTCTCAAAAAAAAAAAAAAAAAGCCACTCTCATTCAAATTACCATTTTCTGACTCTCTAATCAACAGGGTAAATACTTTTTGGGCAAATGTACCAGGTTTATATCAGTGTTTATTTCAGAATCTAATTCATCTTGGATCATAATAAATGTGGACTTTGGGGCAGAATGCAAGATAACTGTCTCATGCCATGATGACTGAAAACCACAGCAATCACAAAATGAAACCATCTGTGAGGCGCATGTGACAATTTCCAGCAATTGGGCAAGTCAGAAATTGAAAGCTTTCGTAGTATGTAAAATCAACAATATGAACAGTAAATATATAAAAACATAATATTTTCCAGTCATTTATAGGTTCCTAATAAAATCATTTACTTACTGAATAATTATAATATTGAGAAGATAAACGATAGCATGGCCACACTCTCAGTTATAGGGCAGAACTTGACTGCTTGCTTCATCTAAAAGGAACCCTGCTATCCATCTAAGAATTAATGAAAAATGTAAGAGCCTGTGCTCAAGTTGTTTAAACAAAACAAAACACCGTTTCTGTACAATCAGCGCTTGGTTTCCCCTCAGAGTGGGCTAGGAAATGGTAACTTCTAAATCTTTTAAGGTATTAAAGTATGCTGCATTCACGGTGTCAGGAAGAGGCACACTTTCTTCTGCCAGGGGTGGTTTCAGGTCCCCATATACCCCCATGAAGCTCCACACATTGGAGCAACTAGTTATCGGAAAAAAATAGCTTTATATAACCCAGCTGGCCTGACTGGAAAAATACATCATTAGTTCATGGGTGGAAATCTTTGCAGAACACACAGGAAGAATCTGACCTGCTTATAAAATCTCACTGAAATTGAACTGGAGAACTCTTTGAACTTCTTTAAAATGCAAGGTGCTTAAAACGTAGGGGTTTAAGTCAATGATATTTTCACAATCACAACTTTTTAAAAAAGGAAATATGTAATATACAACATAGTGGTTATAGTTAATAACATTGTACTGCATATTTGAAAGTGGCAAAGAGAGTAGATTTTTAAAAATTCTCACCACAGAAAAACTGTAACTATGTATGGTGATGAATGCTAACTAGACTTACTGCAGTGATCATTTTGCAATACTATAGACCAGGGGTGCCCACACTTTTTCAGCTTGCAAGCTACTTATAAGATGACCAAGTCAAAATGATCTACCTACAATAAAAATGCAAAACATAAATTTATTTCTCCTATATTATCATTATTTAAGTTACTATTATTACTATTTAATATTGCATATTCTTCTTTCACCTTTCTCCTTCTCAGCTCTCTTTTCGGAGGAAAGTCAATGTCATAGCTTTTATGAACAGTCCGAAAAGCCTCTCCATATTTCCCTTCTTTGGAATAGCAATGGCACACAGACAGATGAGGCAAACACACTTAGAATATGACATAGTGAAAAAAATCCCCTCCCATTCTGTATGAAAGTGGTAGGTTTTAGGTTTCTTACTCGGACCAGCTACGGCACTCATTTTTATACCCTTTGTTGTATTTAGTTTAAATAAACTGAAGGCTCACTACACAGTAATGTAACTGAACAAGTTAGCGCGGTTTAACACGCATGCGTAGGGTGTCAAAAGTTCCGACGTCAGATTGGCTACCCTGTATGCCAATCAAAAGACAAATGTCTTTTTAATGTCATGCGATCTACCCACACTTTCTTTGCAATTGACCAGTAGATCACGATCGACACATTGAGCACCTCTGCTATAGACAAATACTAAATTGTTATGTTTTACATCTGCAACTAATAATGTTATGTCAACTGTATCTCAAAACAAAAACAAACACAAAAAAACACCTACAGCCCTGGCCAGATGGCTCAGTGGTATAGTATAGCATCATCCTAGTGTGTGGATCTCAGGCTCGATTCTCGGTCAGGGCACACAGAAGCAGCGACCATCTGCTTTTCCACCCCTCCTCCTCCCCCTTCTCTCTCTTTCTCCCCCACCCCTACAGCCATGGCTTTACTGATTCAAGTTCACAGGCCCTGAACACTGAGGATGGCTCAATGGAGACCCCGCTTCAGCCTGTTCCAGGCATGGCCCCAGATGGGGCTTGCCGGGTGGATCCTGATCAGGGTACATGTGAGAGTCTGTCTATCTCTCCTCCTCTCACTTGGAAAAGAAGGGGGAAAAAAGCCTTCACACATTAAAGAAAAAGAAAATATTCTTAAATTTATTCGAAATGGTAAAGGATTTTTACACTGTTTTTAGATAGTTTGTTTTTTTTTCTTGTGACAGAGAGAGACAGAGACAGGGACAGACAGACAGGAACAGAGAGAGATGAGAAGCATCAATTCTTCGTTGCAGCTCTTTAGTTGTTCATTGATTGCTTTCTCATATGTGCCTTGACTGGGGGCCTACAGTAGAGCAAGTGACTCTTTGCTCAAGCCAGCAATCTTGGGCTCAAGCTGGTGAGCCTTGCTCAAACCAGATGCACCCGAGCTCAAGCTGGCGACCTCTGGGTTTCAAACCTGGGTCCTCCACATCCCAGTCTGACGCTTTATCCACTGTGCCACTGCCTGGTCTGGCTTAGATAGTTCTTATGCAGGAATGTATTATCTATTAATGATCAAACCCACACCTTCCTCACCTCAAAAGACATACATTTTTCAATTATAAAAGCAGTTTATTTCTTTAAAAAATAAAACAATACACAAATGTATAACTGAAATTACCTCTCCTTGTAATCTGATGACTCAGACTATTAACATCAGATGTATTTCTTTCCAGGTATTAAAAACATATTATACAGACCTGCATTATTATTTTGTCTTCAAGATACCTACAATATGGATATATTACAATTCTTTTACAAACCCCCTATGGACTAAGCATTTGGAAATAATACCTCAACAAATATCCCAACAAAACATTTTTGCCTGTTTTTCCAATATTTTTTTCCTTAGATAAAATTCTTGAAAGGAAAGTGCTCAGTCCAAGAGTACAGACAGTTACAATTTTAACACTCTATGCCACACTGCCTCACAGGGGCACTCACTGCCCTGTGACCGTCCTAGCCACAAAGTTATAAATCTTTTAGATATCAGCAATCTGTTAATTGGGGGAAAAACTCTTGTTTTTAATGAACATTTATTTTTTAGTGAGGCAGGGCAGTTGTCATATGTTTATTTTCTATTTGCTATTCTTTTGTAAAGTGGGTCTTTCTCATCTTTGTCTCTTTTCTTCTAGGTAAGGTTTTTGTCTTTTCTTATTGAGAGGAGCAAAGCAAACACTTTCCCCTGGTTTGACATTTGCTTTTAAAATTAAAAATTTTATAATGTTGCTTGTCATACAATATTCATATTAACTTATGTATTCAAATTAATTTTTTTTAGGACTTGAAGATGTCCTGTCATATGTTTAAAAAATAGTGGGGAGGCTTCTCAACCTCAGTGCCACTTACTTCAGCTAAGAAACAAAGTTTTTAAAGTTAAAAAGGTAAGCAAGCAACATATTTAAAACACAAAGAAAACAACATAGCCCTTGCTAAAATAAATTACAGTATGTTTGAAATTCTATAGAAAATATATTATTCCTGTTCAATGAAGGCTTGTTAAAAAGTCTTCTTAAAAGGAGTTTTTTTTGTTGTTTTTTTTACAGAGACAGAGAGAGGGATAGATAGGGATAGACAGACAAAAACGGAGAGAGATGAGAAGCATCAATCATCAGTTTTTCGATGCGACACCTGAGTTGTTCATTGATTGCCTTCTCACATGTGCCTTGACCGTGGGCCTTCAGCAGACCGAGCCACCCTTGCTCGAGCCAGTGACCTCGGGGTCTCAAATCTGGGATCTCTGCATCCCAATTCGACGCTCCATAACTGCGCCACCGCCTGGTCAGGAAAAAGGAGTTCTTTTCTTAAGAACTAAAGGCTCTTGCGTGACTGGTGGTGGTGCAATGGACAGAGTGTTGACCTGAGACACTGAAGTTTCAGTTTCAAAACCCCAAGGTTGATGGCTTGAGCACAGGCTCGCCAGCTTGAGCGTGAGATCATAGAAATGACCCCATGGTTACTGGCTTGAGCCCAAAGTTTGCTGGCTTCAAGCCCAAGGTTGCTGGCTTGAGGCCAAAGGTCATTGGCTTGAGCAAGGGGTCACAGGCTTGGTTTGAGCACCTGCCACCCCATTCAAGGCACATATGAGAAGCAATCAATGAACAACTAAAGTGCTGCAACTACAAGTTGATGTTTCTCATTTCTCTCCCTTGCCCTCACAAAAATAAATAAATAAATTTAAAAGGCTCTTAATAAAACAACCTCTTTTTTTAAATCCTAAAAGGCTCTCTTTGCACATAGTTTAGAGCAGGGGTGCTCAATACGTCGATCGGGATCTACTGGTTGATCGTGGAGAAAGTGTGGGTAGATCGCATGACAGTAAAAAGACATTTGTCTTTTGATTGGCATACAGGGTAGCCAATCTGACGTCGGAACTTTTGACACCCTACACATGCATGTTAAACCGCGCTAACTTGTTCAGTTACATTGCTGCGTAGTTAGCCTTCAGTTTATTTAAACTAAGTACAACAAAGGGTATAAAAATGAGTGCCGTAGCTGGTCCAAGTAAGAAGCCTAAAACCTACCACTTTCATACAGAATGGGAGGGGATTTTTTTCACTATGTCATATTCTAAGTGTGTTTGCCTCATCTGTCTGTGTGCCATTGCTATTCCAAAGAAGGGAAATGTGGAGCGACTTTTTCGGACTGTTCATAAAAACCATGACATTGACTTTCCTCCGAAAAGAGAGCTGAGAAGGAGAAAGGTGAAAGAAGAATACACAATATTAAATAGTAATAATAGTAACTTAAATAATGATAATATAGAAGAAACAAATTTATGTTTTATATTTTTATTGTAGGTAGATCATTTTGACTTGGTCATCTTATAAGTAGCTCGCAAGCTGAAAAAGTGTGGGCACCCCTGGTTTAGAGCTTCTAGCTAAAACTAAAATGGCCATGTAGGGGCAATAAGGGCTATTTGGCCAAGAAGAAAAATGCTTGATTTTATTAGAAATCACCAATCAATATAAATCTAACTAGGACACACACAAAAAAATCTGCCCTTTTCCCACATTAGAACTTTTATTTCAAAATTTAGTAGTTCATTGCCTGACCAGGCGGTGGCGCAGTGGATAGTGTCGGACTGGGATGCTCAAGACACAGGTTCGAGACCCAGAGGTTGCCAGCTTGAGCGCGGGCCCATCTGGCTTGAGCAAAAGCTTGCCAGCTTGGACCCAAGGTTGCTGGTTCCAGCAAGGGGTGGCTCGGTCTGCTGAAGGCCTGCGGTCAAGGCACATGTGAGAAAGCAATCAATGAACAACTAAGGTGTCCCAACGAAAAACTGATGATTGATGCTTCTCATCTCTCTCCATTCCTGTCTGTCTGTCCCTATCTATCTCTCTCTCTGACTCTCCCTCTGTCCCTGTAAGAAAAAATAAATAAAATTTAGTAGTTCATTAATATAAAATAACCTTGGAACTTAAAAACAAAAGTTGGGGTTGGTGGAAAGTAATGGTGGTGTGAAAGATACTCTTGATCTCTCCCCTTGATAGTTCAACAAATTTAATAGCTACAACGGAGCAAAGCAACCCCAGCTGGGCTTGCAGGCGCGCCTGAAAGATCTGTGCACCAAATGGACTAAAGGTGGGACAGGTGAAAGGTGGGTGGGAGATAAACACACTCATGGTTGGCTCTGGCGAGAAGGCCGAGTAACGGGGTTTTCCCTGAGGGGGCACCATTCTGAGAAGCCCAGAGTGACTGGGTCTCCTTCTGCCAGGAGAAGTGGAGAGATTGAAGGCGGAGGGGGAGATACTAAACCAAAGCGGCGGCAGAACGAGGGGTCATGGCCAGTGTTCCTGTGGTCTGCTTGCAATCTGCACTCAGTGCAGAGATAGAGAAAATCAAAGTGCAGCCCCCAGATTCCACCTCTCTCAATGCGGGTACAGAAAGGGGCAGAGACTGACCCCACAGCTAACTCTCCAAAGTCACTCTCTCCCCTGAAGAACAGAGGTGTCCCACATCTAGTCCTCTGGTCTGCTGATGAGACGTGAAGAGGAGTGCCCGTAGGTCTGAGATTGCCATTGCTAAAGCCGTAAAGCCATAAAGCCCTCACAAGACATCCCACCCACCAACGTGACTGCAGCCCTGACTACTTCATTACAACAGCAACATCTCAGTGTAGGTCAACTGAGAAATTTCAGAGCTAAAACTTGTAATACAGCAAGACCTACTTGATAAAAGCAAAACCCCATCAAAACTGAAATTTTCCTCCTTTTTTCTTTTTAAATTTCATTAAAAAAAATTTTTTTTTAAGTGAGAAAGAGAATGAGAGGGACAGACAGGAAAGGAAAGAGATGAGAAGCATCAATTCTTTGTTGTAGCACCTTAGTTGTTCATTGATTGCTTTCGCATGTGTGCCTTGACTGGGGGCTCCAGCAAAGCAAGTGACAAATTTTATGAGGCCAACATAACCCTGATACCAAAACCGGGCAAGGACAACACACATACACAAAACTATAGACCAATATCTCTAATCGATAGATACAAAACCCTTAACAAAATACTAGCAAATCGAATACAACAACACATTAAAAAAAATAATACATCACAATCAAGTGGGATTCATTCCAGGAGCACAAGGGTAGTTCAATATATGTAAATCAATCAACATAATACACCACATCAGCAAAACAAAGAACAAAAATAATCTTATCAATAGATGCAGAAAAGGCATTCGATAAAATGCAACATCCCTTTATGTTTAAAACCCTCTATAAAATGGGTATAGAAGGGAAGTCCCTCAACATACTAAAGGCCATATATGACAAACCATCAGCTAACATCATACTAAAGGGTGGAAAAATGAAGGCTTTTTCTCTAAAATCAGGAACAAGTCAAGGATGCCCACTCTCTTCACTCTTATTCAACATAGTTCTGGAAGTTTTAGCCAGAGCAATCAGGCAAGAGAAAGAAATAAAAGGTATTCATATCAGGAAAGAAGAAGTAAAGGTATCACTTTTTGCAGATGATATGATCCTGCATATAGAAAACCCCAAAGACGTCACCAAAAAGTTTTAGAAACAATAAACCAATACAGTAAAGTCACAGGATACAAAACCCATATACAAAGTCTATTGTTTTCCTATATGACAATAATGAAACTTCGGAAAATGAACTAAAAACAAAAATTCCTTTTACAATTGCAACAACAAAAAAATAAAATACCTAGGAATAAACTTAACAAAAGATGTAAAGGACCTATATACTGAAAACTACAAAACATTATTGAAAGAAATTGAAAAAGACACAATAAAATGGACATACATTCCATGTTCATAGATGAATCAACGTAGTTAAAAAGGCCGTAATACCCAAAGCATTATACAAATTTAATGCAAATCCCATCGAAATCCCAATGTCATTTTTTAAAGAAATAGAGCAAAAAATTACCAGGTTTGTATGGGACCATAAAAAACCCTGAAGAGCAAAAGCTATCCTGAGGAAAAGAATGAAGTCAGAGGTATCACACTACCTGACTTCAATTATACTATAGAGCCATGAGAATCAAAACAGCATGGTATTGGCAGAAAAACAAACATACAGACCAATGGAACAGAACTGAAAGCACAGAAGTAAAACCACATATTATGGAAAAAATCATCTTTGACAAAGGAATTAAGAACACACAATGGAGAAAAGAAAGCTTCTTCAAAAAGTGGTGCTGGGAAAATTGGAAAGCCACATGTAAAAGAATGAAACTTGACTATAGCTTGTCCCCTTGAACAAAAACTAATTCAAAATGGATCAGAGACCTAAATATAAGATCTGAAACAATAAATTAAATAGAAGAGAACATAAATACTAAACTCGTGGACCTTAGCCATACAGAACAATTTATGAATTTGACCCCAAAGGCAAGGGAAGTAAAGGCAAAAATAAATGAATGGGACTACATCCAACTAAAAAGGTTCTTCACAGCAAAATAAACTGACAATAAAACAAATAGCCAACCAAATGAGAGATATTTGCAAACAACAGCTCCGATAAGGGGTTAATATCTAAAATATATAAAGAACTCACAAAGCTCAGCAACAAGCAAGCAAATAATTCAATCAATAAATGGGGAGAAGACCTGAACAGACACTTCTCCCATAAAGACATACAAATGGGAAAGAGATGTATGAAAAGATGCTCATCTTCACTAGCTATGAGAGAAATGCAAATCAAAACCACGATGAGATACCACCTCACCCTGTTAGATTGGCTATTATCAACAAGACAGGTAATAAGTGTTGGAGAGGCTGTAGAGAAAAAGGAACCCTCATTCACTGCTGGTGGGAATGCAAATTAGTACAACCACTATGGAAGAAAGTATGGTGGTTCCTCAAAAAATTAAGAATAGGCCTGACCACGTGGTGGCGCAGTGGATAGAGCATCGGACTGGGATGTGGAGGACTCAGGTACGAGACCCCGAGTAATCCCGCTTGAGTGTGGGCTCATCTGGTTTGAGCAAGGCTCACCAGCTTGAGCCCAAGGTTGCTGGCTCAAGCAAGGGGTCACCCGGTCTGCTGTAGCCCCACGGTAAAGGCACATATGAGAAATCAATCAATGAACAACTAAGGAGATGCAGCGAAGAATTAATGTTTCTCATCTCTCTCCCTTCCTGTCTGTCTGCCCCTATCTGTCCCTCTCTCTGACTCTGTCTCTGCCAAAAAAAAATAAAATAAATAAAAAAAAATTAAGAATAATAACTACTATATGAATCAGCAATCCCTCTTTTACCCCGAAAACTCGAAAACACTGGTACGTAAAGACACATGTACCCCCATGTTCACTGCAGTATTATTCACGGTGGCCAAGACATGGAAATAACCAAAGTGTCCTTCGAACGAGGATAGGATAAAATAAATGTGGTATGTATATACAATGGAATACTACTCAGCCATAAGAAACGATGACATTTATGACAACATGGATGGACCTTGAGAACATTATCCTGAGTGAGATAAGTAGATCAGAAAAAGCTATGAACTGTATGATTTCACACACATCAATGGGATATAAAACTGAGACTCATGGACACGGATAAAAGTGAAGTGGTTACCAAGGGGCAAAGGGATATGGGGATGGAAAGTGATTTGACTTTGGGTGATGGGGATACAACACAATCAACAATTTAAATGCTGTGGAAATGTCTACCTGAAACCTATGTACTCTTGCTGATCAATTACATTAAATTTTCTAAATTAAAAAAAAAAAGTCAACCAACCAATCAAAAAAAAAAAAAAATCCATAGCTAACCTTCCCATGCTTCTAAAAACCCCAGACTCAAAATGTTTCTTTTTTCTCTCTGTGCTTTTGTTAAGGCAGTAGCTCTGTTGTTCTACCTATCTTCTAGCCAGTCTGGATACAGATTATGAACCTAGGTCTGAACAGTGATTGAATACTTCCTCCTTGTCCCTGGTAAAACTTGCCTGTAATTTCCCAATTTGACCCAAACAATCTGCTTGTAATGTAGTTTCTTGCCAGCTTTACAGTCATTACAATTCCAGCAGCCTTCTGGCATTTCTATGCTCAGGCATTCCGGGTGGAAGGAAGCTGGGCACGATTCACAGCAGAGCAATCTTCCACCTTGAAACAAATAAACAGTCTTAATAACTGAGAAAAGAGGAAAGAGAAAAAGAAAGAAAAAGGAGAAAGTTACTGTTTAAGTGCATTAAATTTGGTTCAAATTGGGGGAAAATAAAGGGATAGAGTCCTATCGATGGTGATGGATTAAAATAGAAAGCGAACAAACAGATTTAGCCTCTTCCCTTTTCAGGGCTTCAGCGGCTAGAGACTCGGCTTCTGAATAGTAAGAGAAACATTACTGACTCCTCCCCGTGAAATGTGGGCTGCTGGGGTATCAGTTTAGCAGGCAGCTAAAACTCTTAACATGTAACAAAACAGGTGCATGAAAAATCTTTAGACAAAGTAAATTTGAGAGCAGATTTTCAAAGAAATATGTAGCAGCTTACTTCCTTTTCTCCTTAAGAGCTAAGAAAGAAAGCAATGGTCATCTTTGTATTTTAATCCAGTGCCACAGTGGACTAAATCCCTTTATAATGAAATTAGCAAGAATGGAAATAGGCAATAGGTTAAGCAGTACTTTTCCCATAAAATACAAAAAGAAGCAAAGGATTGCACTTGCTCAAGTCGGTGATTACATACATCATCATTACCTTTTCAATGAAGATAAAGTCAAACAGGCTATAGAGCAGTGGTTTGCAACTGTTTCATTGCCAAGGTTCTTTTCCTTTCTTCATTAACCTGTTTGTTTTCAAATAGTTTATCAACCTAAATCAAAAGCCCTGAATTTTAAAAGTAACGTTTTTCCTGTTTTTATTAACCAAAGAAATATATAACTGCCAATCAGAGTTTCTGAATCCAATAACAAAACTAGCATTATCACACTGAAGTATTTAAATCATCGCCAAATATAAAGAAACCCCTGCAACCTTAAAAGGCATAAATGTGTAATTTTGTTAGATTTTCTGAAATATTAAGCATAGTTCAAAAAATCTGTTTACATAAGTCTTTTCAGACCTCATATTAAGAACCACTGCTTTATAGCATAAAATTAAGTAAATATCAACGAAGTACCACACACAAGAAGCTCCCTCCAACTTCCCTAGCAAAATCCTCTCCTTTTAAATACATAAAATGATCTCTGGATTAAGAGCAAAAACAGGTGTGGCAAACCAAACAAAATATTACTAAATGCAAAGAGGTATTTCTAATAGGTATTTCAACAAGTGACAGAGAAGGATGTTAACCACTGAAGATGAAATATGATAAAAGACATGTACTGCAAAAATAATCCCAAAACAAAAACAACACAGAAAACAAAACAAACAAACATAAACAGCACATATCTTCCCATTGGAAAATCAGGTCTATAACCACAGGTACACTAAGATTTAGTCTCATGAGCTAAAGGTTAGGAGCCCTCTATACAACTTTATAGAATCATATGCTCCAACCTTTTGAGGGTTTGCTAAACAATTTTCCAGAAAATCTTGTCTTACTGAAGATTTTCAAACTCCTAACTAATCAACAAAAACCAAAAACAAAAACACAAAAAGAAAATCCATATACACTGCTCACAAAAATTAGGGGATATTTCTAAATGAATATGAAGCAATAAAATATCCCCTAATTTCTGTGAGCAGTATACAATCAGTGATGAATTAAATTACTATATTTCCTCTGCTTAAAAGCTTTGACTTTAATCATTAGGATTATTTTTCTTTGTCTGCAAATCTCAATATAGATTAATGGTCGCAATTCTCCAACCTAAGATTAGCTGTCCGAGTGCTCTTAGCCTAGGTAAGAAATTCTTCTGTAAGTTTAAACTAAAATGGGGTAATTCATTTTCTCCAACTGAAAGAAATGACAAACAGAGAGAGCAGCCGCTGCGGTAGCTTTTAGAAGGCATGTGATTATTAGAGCTGATGTGGAAGTCAGGCTGGCCACTTTTAACATTGTGGAATAAATTTTAAGTCTTATTTCAGAGGAAATACAGACGGAGAATCATCAGTGAAAATTATGATTTTTTGACAAAAAAAAATACACAAGGGAAATAGAAAAATAAAAAAAGGAATAATCCACGTTGGTACTATGCAAGAAAACTGCTTTAGGATGCAAGAGAGATATGGTTCAAGCTAAGCAAACAGAGGGCTCAAAATAATTTCAATTTATGTCAAGGTCAATACTGAGTACTGAAAATAAAGTCAGCAACAATTTACTTAATTTAATTTTAAAGGCACCAGCAGGAAAATAAGGCATTTCCTAAAATGCCTAGGGTTTACTGGATTATGGAGTTAGATCTATGCCCATCTTTGTTTTGGAGGTAGGTGGTGTCACCAGTAAGGTGACATACTGTGACTTCAATAGAAAACAAAAAAACCTAATACCACTCCAACCTATTTCTCCAGGTTCTAATCAGCTTGCTTAGTTATACTCTCTTTTTAGTCATGGGTTGCCACTTAAGAATTCTGACAAAGAACAAAGATACATCAAGCAGGCAACACAAAAGAAGCTTTTTAAAGGCCCATTTCCAATGTACCCAGTATATTAAGTAAGTATACATTAATTTTTCTTTAAGGAATCTGGATCTGGCCCCCAAACATAATGGGAATGTACACAGGAAAAGGCTTTCGCTCTCCAGGTTATTTATTTATCCCCTGAGATAATACCTTCCCAAATAGCATTACTGTTAAACCACTCTTTACCTTTATTATAACTACACTATGTAAAGCTAAACACAAGATAAGATTTTCTTCCATGGACTAAATTAACTGGGAAAATATAAATATATATTTAGCTCCTGATTCTCTGTGGATAAATTATACATAAGCAATTACTCAGCTCAGCTCAGCTGCCTTTCAATATCCAGTGTGTGGGGTCTCCTCACCAGCTGCCCACCAAGTAAGAAGGGCAACTAGTTTTCAAAGCATCTTAATAAAAACATTAAAGAAACAAAATGATAGAATGTATTCTAAAATCAAAGCTTTAAGAATCAGTATCTTGGTTTCCCTATGTTGCTATTTAGTTGAAAGTTAGTAACAAATTATATTGTGTCTCTTCTATTCTCGCATGAAAAGTTGGTTAGTTCTACCATCAGGCAAAAGAGAAAGAGCCCTTAGAATATTCCTCTATATTCAGCAAAATCCTAGCCTTTCAATTTTAATAACCCATAGACATATGGAATGTGTGAAAATTTATTCCAGGAGAAAACTAAAAATTTGTATAAATGGAATTATTTTAAGCCCTTTTTAATCATTTCCAGCCATATGACGACAGTCACAACCACCAAGGTAGAATTTACCAAAAGCAACAGGGTGCTTGACAGGCATACATTCCCCCCCGCTTCATTTAAAAAGAAAAAAAAAATTGGAAATGCAAAAATAAAAGCAAGAGATAAACTATTTTGATTATTACCTTTCTCACATTTCTTTTTGGAAGCTGACGAAGAAGGAATCATAGGTAATTTCATCAACTCTGCACGATTTGATTCATTCAGTAGGTAGTGGGACTTATAGGCATATGAACTGAACATGGGGTCTGAATGATCCTGAACTATTAGCCCTATACGAAACAAACAGAAAGAGAGGAGCTGCAATGAAACTACCCATGATTCCATGAGGAGAAAAAAACAAACCAACACCTATTATGTAGCTGTGCTTAAAGTTTGGAGGAAAAAAGAAAGTATAAAGAAAAAGAAAAATCTGACAGAAAAAAGCTTTCTACAGTTATTAAAGGGAGTTTAAGCAGCTCAACACCTTATCCTACATGCCCTATATATATAGACACATATGTCCAGAAGAAATCCCTAAATTAATTTGAAAATGTAAGCTGCATCTGACCTCATATAGAAAACTCCATATGGAAAATAAAGCCATATTCCTGAATAGTTAGAAGTACTATGATGATAATCCAGAGAACAAAATAACATATCATTTAACTGTTAGAACTAAGAAATATTTACATAACATTGTAGACACTGATCTGTCTTCAGTGTACCAAGTAGCAGTTAAAGGAAGGACTGAGTTTCTCTTATCTATAGATATTCTCAAGTAGATTCTAGCTTTCTCTGACAGATGATTTTCTCTATCAATATAGTACACGATTTTAAAGGGGCCATCATTTGTTGAAGTTTACTGAGGAAATACAAGCCATAATTTTTTTTTTTTATGGCAGAGAAACCAACATAAAGGTTTATAAAAAACAGTCCTTTTGACCTACCAATACAGCTATTCTATTTGGAGGAAAACGTAAGATCTGCTCTAACCCACTACTAACGTGTGACACCCACTTCTCTCCCTGCCATTCTCCTTTGCCTGGTTAAGTCTACAACATAGCTACAGGCCACTCCTAAACCTAGAGACCTGTGAGACCAGGAAAATTTCTCTATTTGGTTACTGGACTTTCTAATACAAATCAGGACAGCAGGTTCATAGAGGTCATGTTGAGGAAAGGAAAAAGTTTTGTGTTTAGAGAAAAAAGTACCCTTTATTTTTTCTGAGTGTCGTCTTCACTTGGTGCTACCCTACACTGAGAAAGATTTGAGAAATATCTCTGATCCAGATGACAGAATGAAACTCAAAATTGCTAACTGGTATAATATAAGAAGCTTTAAATAAAATCCAAATAATGTCAAATGAATTTCATACATTTAATAGAGAGCAGTGTAGTATGAAAAACACGGGTCTGATGTAAGAAAGAGCAGGTACACAGGCTGGTCCCTCTATTTAACAATATGTGTTACCCCCAGGTAACTTATTTCATCTGGGCTGGAGTGTCCTCATCCACATAAAATGGGCAAATAACGTTTTAGGGTAATGGTGGCAATTCATTCTGATAGTACCTAGCAGAGTTTGATTTACAGATGAATAAATCGCTATTACTATGAAAATTAAAAGAAAACCCTAATCTAACTTCTCCATTTAAAATTACCATTACAGCCTGACCAGGCAGTGGCGCAGTGGACAGAGCATAGGACTGGGACACAGAGGACCCAGGTTCAAAACCCTAAGGTCGCTGGTTTGAGTGTGGGCTCATCCGCCTTGAGCGTGGGCTCACCAGCTTGAGCATGGAATCATAGACATAACCCTATGGTCACCGGTTTAAAGCCCAAGGCCACTGGCTTGAGCAAGGGCTCACTAGCTCTGCTGTAGCCTCCCCCAAACCCCATCAAGGCACATATGAGAAAGCAATCAATGAACAACTAAGGGGCTGCAATGAAGAATTGATGCTTCCCATCTCTCTCCCTTCCTGTCTGTCTGTCCTTATCTGTCCTTCTCTCTGACTCTCTGTCAAAAGAATAAAATAAAATAAAATTACCATTACAAAAAAGGGCACAGATGTTAGCTATTATTTTACACCACCCTCCAGATGAAAGATGCTAAATAATATACAGGGTTGGGCAAAAATGGTTTTACAGTTGTGGATATGCAACTGTAAATACACTTTACTCTTGTAGTATTATTTATTAATTGTTGTTTGTTGTATTATGGAAACCTGCTTTGCCCACTCCTGTACCCTACACTGAATTAGGTCTGACATTTCCTATGGCACCGCAGGAAGGGCAGCGGAGGGGCAATGCACCTGGAAACATTAAAAATTCTAGATAGCTAACTCCTTAAGAATTAACTTAGTGGTTTTATATATATATATTGTTTTTGCTTTTTATTGATTTTATAGAGGAGAGAGAGAGAGAAGGAAGGAGGAACAGGAAGTTATGAACTCGAGTAGTTGTTTCTCACATGTGCCTTGACCAGGCAAGCCCGGAGCTTTGAACCTGCTATCTCAGCATCCCAGGTTGACGCTTTATCCACTGTGCCAACACAGGTCAGGCAGGATTAAGTTAATGATTTTAAAAAGCAATAACAAAAGACGAAGAAAAACCCTCTCAGAGGAGGGAAAACTATATGAGGCAAGAAGCAAAAACAAAACAAGCTAGATTTTCTAATATCAAAACATAAATGATTAAAGTATTTTTTAATGTGTGGCTTTATTACAATTAGGTCTCTTAGAAAGAAAAGAGAGACACATATATAAATAATGAATAAAGAACAGATATTACTTATTACTGAAAAACTTGTAAGCCTTCTCAAATCCCAACATCTGCTCTATTTAGAATAAGTTTCTATAAAATTCTGGAAAGGAAAGTGAAAGTTTTGTTTGCTGGACAAAGCTTCACTTAAAATATTTGAGAATTAAATAATCCTGCTTAAATAGGCATTTAAATACAGTAAATCTTTAGAGTAACTGCCAAATAGATAAATGTAAATATAGATCGTATTGTTAAAACATGGGTTTTACCCTCATTTCCATTATCTCAAGGTTCTAATCAAGGCATATAAGTTCAACTTAAGAAAATGGCTAGATTTTCTACAAAACTAGGTCCCTTGACAATGGGCCATTTTCTACCAGTCTTAAATAGAAAATACCTGTTTTAAAAGTTTCCCCGATTATTGAATGAAATAGAGCCAAAGAAAATATCAGTTAATATTCTGATGGTACTTGACTCAGAACATACTCTCTAGTGAATCGACATGAGTTAAAAACTTGATTATTTAAAATGCTGGCTCAGTATACATACACACGCGCAAACACAAATGCATACAAACCCTAGTAAAAGTAAGTGCCTAGAATGGTAGAATAAAATACTAATAAAGTGATAGAGACTTCATGTTCTCATTGGCACTCATCTGTTTAAAGGTCTAAAGCTAGCTACTCAATTGGATAAGTCAGTATTTCCATCCTATCATTACTTTTTAGGGATGGGGAGATAGAAAAGACACTAGTGGTAACTTTATTTATTTTGACTATTTGACTCCTAGTCACCTGTTACAATGTAGCACGAAACATTCCAGACCTACTTCTCTATGCTCCAGCCAGGTTTCAGAGCAGGATACAATTGTATAATTGCTCTACTAAAGACAGACACAATGCTTCCCTTCTACAGACAGACCCCAAGTGCTTATAAAATTCTGGCATATCGAAAGCAGTATACACAATGGATCTAGATGGTTGCTACAAAAAGAACTACCATTTATTTAACCTTTTACTGCTCACTTTCCCTAGTTACTATTTTTAAAATGTAAAAGAGAGCTACAAAAGCAAAACAACTCAACATCTATCACATTACCTAAATTATATTAAAAAATATTTTATGGTACCTTCATTAAATTAAAGAACTGTCTCCTAAAGCAAAAAACAAAAACCTCATCTTCAGTACAGTCTCAATATAATCTAACAAGCCTGACATGTTGTAGTCCTTTCAATTATTTCACACTAAGGGAAGTTTAGAAAACTTAGCATGTGTATATATATATGAACTGCATTTGGGGATATTAGTTGGTTCCTAAAATTCTTATTAAATACTAAAAATTGTTTTATTATAATACAGCACAGATAGTCTGTAAAGATGGATACTCTGTATTATATTCAACTAAAGACATTCTATTTTATATTTACCACAAACTCAAGTTCACTGACCCACTCAGGGACAACATTGTTTTAGTAGATCCATCTCGTGTTATACCTAAATATCAACAGCCTGCATCGCTGGCTCTTAACTAACTCACCACCCATGTTGACTTGGCTGTATCCATCAGGCCTTCCCTGAATGCCAGAGCAAAACATAACAAAATACAACATAAACGATTAAAAAATAAATGTGTTTGTTTTCCCTTCCAAGTGAAATCTCAATCACTTGCAAGCTCTGGATTGGGGAATATGACATGGGAAGAGTCTACTTCAAACAGAAGAATTGTTGGCAAAGGAAAAAGATTAATCTTTTGATGCTCCAAGTAGAAATGCTAAAAACTTATATGTAAAATTCTAAGTTATTAAAAAATGCAGACTTTAGCTTAATTTATAGAAGAATTAATATTCTTAATATTTTGAATGTCTAATGTTATATAAGGGACTAGTTATGGAGTGTTAATTTCTCTCAGGGATATTACTGAAACTCTATTTTAATGGGAAATATGCCAATGAACTCAAAAAGAAATAGAGAAAGGACTAGCACTCACCTCTTGCACAAACGAAACAAAAGCCTACATTTACAGCTGAGGATGAATTGCTGCTCCGTTTGGAATGATTACTACAGATGAGAATGTAGGAGGACACAAATATGCTTCCAGCAGCAACACAAGCATCTCCAGAGTGATAGGCAACCGGACACCTCAAACACCTCATCATGCGACCTGTTTAAAAACGAGTCAAAAAGGAAATAAGGCATCAGCTGGATAGATCAAATTAAATTTTTGAAGCTGGGTTCCTTTGGATTCCCATGTGATGCTGACTATAGTAAGATAAAAATACTCTTCCTCTCTGGTTTGGCTCTGTCGTTCCTACGCAATAGGGCCCCTGTATGCAGCATCCATCTAGGGATCAAGGAAAAATGTGTCTGCGCCAATGCTGGAGAGACGGTGGTCTACAATATAGCACCTATTTAAGGAGTTTTCAAGGGTAAGTTTGAACATATGGAATTTTCTTCTCATGGTCTGAATTAGAATCTAATCTCTACTTATTGTGCTATCTATTATGGCTGAGCTCGTATATCTACAGATAAACAGAGGAAGAATGTCTTTTGTTCTCTATGATATGCTTATTATTTGTTACTGAACTTAAAAAAAATTCGTCCCCTTCCTTCAATCTGTTTTACCTTTACTTGCTTTGTGGATATCTTTCTCCATAGAGCAGGCAGAGCAGCAGTGCTGGGGACAACGGAATCCTTTTGATTCAAAGATGGCAGTGGGGAATTTGCGGACACAGGCTTCATGATAAAATTTCCCACAAGCACCAACAGAGCAACGCTTCACATCTGCGCCAGATACCTTACATGAAAAACATGGATGCTTTCCTGGAAAATTGGTGAGAAATACAAGATTAAATAAAAGCCAATTAAAGCATATTCCTTTTAAATAGAAGCAGCCACTGGCATCACAATTGAAAATAAATAATTACATTAAAATATTATTGAGCTTGACCAGGTCATGGCTCAGTGAATAGAGTGTTGGACTGGAACGTGGAAGACCCAGGTTCAAAACCCCAAGGTCGTTGGCTTGAGCATGGGATCATAGACATGACCCCGTGGTCTGTGACTTGAGCCCAAAGTTCGCTGGCTTGAGTACAGGGGTTACTCACTCTGCTGTGCCCCCCCCCATCAAGGCACATACAAGAAAGCAATCAATGAACAACTAAGGGGCCGCAATGAAGAACTGATGCTTCTCATCTCCCTCCCTTCCTGTCTGTTCCTATCTGTCCTTCTCTCTCTCTCTATGTAAAAAAATTATTTTGTAAATTTTGTTAGAATGATTGATTTGTTATGATAATTCATTTGTAAATGTAGTGTTAAAATAATTTAGATCTCTACTTCTCACTCTACACCAAAATTATTTCCATAGAAAACCTAGAACAGAATTTTTCAACACTGAAGAGCTGAGAGTGTCATCTTCCCAACACAGAATAAAAGAAACTACCAAAGAAAAGACCTATTCTACCAGATAATCATTTAAAATTTCCATATGTAAAACAGGAATAAGATGAAAACTCATACTTCCAATTAAAAACAAAAGAAATTACAGCTAGATATCTAATTCAAATTGCACAAAAGGATGAAGAGAAAATATTAAAATTACCTTTCAAAGAAACAACAGTAACACTAGAAGCTGACTGAAAGAGAAAACTGAAACCAGAATACAATGGGATGCTATTTTCAAAGGGCTGAAAGAAAACTGTTACCAAGCCAGAATCCTGTACCCAGTGAAAAAACACTTCAAAATGAAGTGAAATTAATATACATTGGGAAGAATTAAGAAAAACAAAAGTTGATTCTTTGAAAAAGATAAATAAAACTGATATCCCTGATAAGAGTGACTAATTTAAATAGCATCAATACATAATAACAGTATCAGAAATTAAAAACATGATACATCACAACAAATCTTACAAAGTTAAGAAAAATAAGTGGAGATCACCACATTTTTGCCAATAAATTTTGAAAATTTAGATAAACAGATTCTTGGAAAAACAGAACTTACCAATACTGGCACAAAAACAAATAGAAAATATAATTAGTTATGTAAACTATTACAGAAATGGAAACTGTAATTAAAAACCTTCCAGCAGCCTGACCTGTGGTGGCACAGTGGGTAAAACATAGACCTGGGAACACTGAGGTCCCCGGTTCAAAACCTCAGGCTCGCCTGGTCAAGGCACAGATGGGAGTTGATGCTTCCTGCTCCTCCCCCCTTTCTCTCTGTCTCTAAAAATGAATACATAAAATACCAAAGAACCTTCCAACAAAGAAAACTTTAAGCCCAGATGGCTCCACTGGTCAATATGCTAAATATTTAAAGGAATATTAAATAATGCCAATTAGAATAGAAAAAAGAAAAAACAATTAAAAGACAACAGATGTGAAAAAATATATGCAACAAAGAAAACAGGATAGTTTTGTTATATAAAGAGCTCAAATATGGTAAAAATGTATGCAGCATATATAAGCAAAGACAGCTAAACAAGATTTATAAAGAACTATCAATCAAAATAGAAACAAAAAAGCCCAATAAAAGTGAGCAAAAGGAAACAATTTACAGAAAATAGAAAGACAGACAATAAATATGAAAACCATGCCGACCTTCACCAGTAATCAGATAAATGCTAATTAAAATCACAAGCAACATTTGAAAAATTCATCAATAGGAAAAAACTTTAAAAGCCCAATAATACCGATTACTGATCAGGGTACAAGGAAAAATATAATTATATACTGCTGGTAGGAGTTTAAACTGGAAGGAACTACCTTTGAAGAAAACAAGAAAGTATTCATTATTTATTTATTATTAATATTCTTTAAAGTTTTTTCCATTGATTTCAGAAAGACTGAGAAAGAGAGACAGAGAGAGAGAGAGAAGAGAGGAGAAGGAGGGGGAGGGGAGCGAGAGAGAGGAAAAGGAAGGGGAAGAGGTAGAAAGGGCAGAGAGTGAAAGAGAAGTATCAACTCGTCCTACTTAGTTGTCCACTCATTGATTGCCTCTCATGTGTGCCCTGACCAGGTATGGAACCTGCCTCCTCGGTGCACTGTGACGATGTTTTATCCATTGAACCACCCAGTCAGGTCTGGCAGTATCCCATTTTTTAAAAATAGTACATTCACTTTTTGAGGCCTAGAAATTCTTACTTCGTGCTCTCTAGATTAGGAAAAAACCTGTACATATAAAAGAATGTTGACTAAAGCACTGTTCGTAACTGCCAACAACGGAAAGCAACTCAAACGTCCTTCAATATGGGAATAGTTAAATAAATATCTACTATCAAGTACTATACAGCAATTAAATATAGACTGCTCACCAAAATTGGAAGATATTTCAAAACAAATATGAAGCTATAAAATATCCCCCAATTTTTGTGAGCAATATATTTGTATTGACATAAAAAAAAAGCTAAATGACAAACAGTGAAATTAATCAGCAGAACAACGATACACCGGTAATACATTTTTACTACAACACACATAACAATGTTACACACATTACACACATGCAGGTACACACACAGGAAAAGGTTTCCAGGGCAATACACCAAACTGGTAACGTAGGTTTCCTCTGCTGCGGGCTACAATTAAGTAGGGGCCTAGTATTAAGAGTGATGATCAAGGGGACTTCAGCTTGAGCTACAATGATAATGTTTTCATTGTAATTACCTGTGTAATTAAATAAAAATTTAAAATACTAACAAATAACACTGCAACACAGAAAAAGATAAGACCCATGTACAGACCATTCACAAGTCAATAATGTTTAGCTGTAATCAAAGACTTTAAATTATAACAATACTTTTATTATTTATTTGTTTTGTTATTCTTTAAAGGTAATGGTCTTCTGTGGGTAATTTAATGTTTTCTCTTTGTCCTTGATTTTCCAGTTTAAAACATCTATCTATAGTTTTTTTGCCTTTTTTATTAGGATGATGTGCTTTCGATTTTTTACAGGAAGTTATATTTGGTTTTAGAAGTACCTCACCTTTATAAGTTGGCTGAATTATAAAAATTCTTTAAAATTAGTACTTATAACTGTGATATTAATTTTTTTCCTGACTTTGTTGTAGAAATAAAGTTCAGTAGTGAGTTTTGTTGTCCTTTTGCTTATATATAATTTCAAGTTAATCTTACCATGTATGTAGATATAAAAGCAATAGTACTGTTTTTAAAATAACTTTTAGAATTAAAAAAATTATTTTAAAGATTTAAGAGGTTTGACATTAAAGCTTTGCCTAATGCATAAACTGTTCTATGTAAAAATGAAATAGGTTTCCACTTGCAAATTGATCAAAATAAGTTTAAAAGAAATGAAAATTGTGCCCTGGCCAGATAGTTCAGTTGGTTAGAGAGTGTCCCAAAGCGCAGAGGGTTCCAGTTTGGTTCCCGGTCAGGGCACATACAGGAACAGATCAACGTTCCTGTCTCTCTCTCTCTCTTTCTCCTTTCCTCCCTTCCTTTATCTCTAAATATTAACAAATAATAAATTTTTTAAAAGAAAATTGTTACAACTAGTAATACTGTTACATTAATATACAGGTGAACGATCAAATCCCTTAAGACTTATATTTAGAGCTCGCGCATGTGAATGCTTCCAATACCCTCCCTTTGCACTAGACCAGTCTTCATTTAGAGTAAATAAAATTTACACATTTATCGAAAAGAGAAAACAAAAATGCATTCTTTTGAGAAATCACATTTGTCTAAAATAATAGAAAGTGGTAGTATAAGTACTAGACATGTAACCTGTAATACTTTTTACATGTAAAGTGTTTACCTTTTGATAACAAAAGAAAACCTCCTAAGTGATCTTAAACAATGGTTTAAAGAATCTGACCCTGGCCAGTTGGCTCAGTGGTAGAGCATTGGCCTAGCATATGGATGTCCCACGTTCGGTTCCCAGTCAGGGCTCACAGGAGAGGCAACCATCTGCTTCTTCACCCCTCCTGCTCTTTCTTCTCTCTTTTCTCTCTCTCTCTTCTACTCCTGCAGTCATGGCACAGTTAGAGCAAGCTGGCCCCAGGCACTGAGGAAAGTTCCATGGCCTCACCTCAGGTGCTAAAATAGCTCAGTTGCCAAGCAACAGAGCAAAGGCCCCAGATGGAAGAATACCACCCAGTAGGTGGTTTGCTGGGTGGATTCTGGTTGGGGACATGTGGGAGTCTATCTTTCTACCTCCCTGCTTCTTGTTTAAGAAAAATAAAAAATAAAAAGAATCTAAATGTTTGGCCCTGGTTGGTTTACTCAGTGGATAGAGCGTTGGCCTGGCATATGGATGTCTCAAGTTTGATTCCCGGTCAGGGCACACAAGAGAAGCAATCATTTGCTTCTCTCCTCTTCTCTCTCCTCCTTCTTTCCCTCTTCCCTTCTTGCAGCCAGTGGCTTGATTGGTTTGAGTGTTGGCCCTAGGCTCTGAGTATAGCTTGGGTGGTCCCATCATTGGCCTCAGGCACTGAAGATAGCTTGGTTGATTCAAGCATTGGCCCCAGACAGGAGTTGCTGGGTGAATCCCAGTTGGGGTGCATGCAGGACTCTGTCTCACTATCTCTCTTCCTCTCACCTAAATAAATACTTTTAAAAATTAAAAGAAATATGAGTTTTCACTCCTAATGTTAGAAGTGTGCCAAATTAGTTTCACTTGATAATAAATACACAAAAAGCAACTTAAAAATAATTTAAAATATCCTGATCAGGAGGTGGTGCAGTGGATAGAGCATCAGACTGGGATGCGAAGGACCCAGGTTCAAGACCCTGAGGTCGCCAGCTTGAGTGCGGATTCATCTGATTTGAGCAAAGCTCACCTGCTTGGACCCAAGGTAGCTGGCTCAAGCAAGGGGTTACTCGATCTGCTGTAGCCCCACGGTCAAGACACATGTGAGAAAGCAATCAATGAACAACTAAGGTGTCGCAACAAAGAATTGATGCTTGTCAACTCTCTCCTTTCCTGTCTGACTCTCTCTGTCTCTGTCAAAAATAATTAAAAATTAAAAATACACTGGGTTAAGGGCACTGATAGCCCTCCCTAGCTGAAAATCTGCATATAACTCTTGATTCCCCCAAAACTTCACTAATAGCCTATTGTTGACCAGAAGAAGCCTTACCAATAATATTAACAGTTGGTGTTTATATATATATATATTTAGAGAGAGGCAGGAACATTGAGCTGCTCCTGTATGTGCCCTGACTGGGGGATTAATATATATTATTTATTGTACTCTTACAATAAAGTAAGCCAGAGAAAAGAAAATGTTAAGAAAGTCAAAGGAAGAGAAATTAAATAAGTTTATAGTACTGTACTGTATTTGTAAATAGTGTAAGTTTATGTCATCTAGTTAGAAGAATTGTCTGTCAGTACTTATATCAATGCTGTCTTACATGTTATACAGTGTGTCCGTAAAGTCAAAAGAGCACCATGACTTTACGGACACACTATATATATGCACTACTAACACTAGACATCAAAAGTGAAAGATAATGTGGGGCTGGTGCGGAAGGCGAAGGGATAAAGCAAAAGCAAAAGCAACAACAGCCCTCATGGACACAGACAACCGTATGGTGATTGCTAGGAGGGGCACGTGGAGGAGGGTAAAGAAAGGGTAAATAAATGGCCATGGTCAAAAACTTGACTTGGGGGGTGAACACAAAAGGTATAGAGATGCGTTATAGAATTGGGCACCTGAAACCTGTATAATTATGTTAACTGTGTCACCTCAATAGAATCAATAAAAAAGTGAAAGATAATGTGAAAAAGAAATTTAAAAAAATTTTTTTTAAATTTTTTTACAGGTAAGAGAGAGAGTCAGAGAGAGGGATAAATAGGGACAGAAGACAGGAACGGAGAGGTGAGAAGCATCAATCATTAGTTTTTCGTTGCCATTGTGACACCTTAGTTGTTCATTGATTGCTTTCTCACATGTGCCTTGACCGCGGGCCTTCAGCAGACCGAGCATCCCCTTGCTGGAGCCAGCGACCTTGGGTCCAAGCTGGCGAGCTTTTGCTCAAGCCAGATGGACCTGCGCTCAAGCTGGTGAGCTCGGGGTCTTGAACCCCGGTCTTCCGCATCTCAGTCCGATGCTCTATCCACTGCGCCACTGCCTGGTCAGGCAAGAAATTCTTATTTATTTACAAAAATAATTTATGAATTGATAACAGAAAAGCAGCAATACGATTGCTTTGTCATAGCCTAGTATAACTAGTATGATTGCTTCATGGCAGTAAGGAAATCTCCAAAAAAATTTTCAATTGACAGTCTTTACTGAAGAAAACACCCCACATATAAGTGTAGCCTGACCAGGTTGTGGTGCAGTGGGTAGAGTGTGAGCCTGGGTTTGAGAGGACCTACGTTCGAAACCCGAGGTCACCAGCTTGAGCAAGGGCTCGTCCAACTCGAGCATGGGATCATAGACATGGCTTGAACCCAAAGTCACTGGCTTGAGCAAGGGCTCACTTGTTCTGCTGGGGCACCCTGGTCAAGGCACATATGAGAAAGCAATCAATGAACAACTAAGGAGCTACAATGAAGAATTGATGCTTCTCATCTCTCTCCCTTCCTGTCTGTCTGTCCCTATCTGTCCCTCTCTCTCATTAAAAAAAAAAAGTAGACTCATGCAGTTCAAACCTGTGTTGTTCAGGGGTCAACTATAATAGTTCTTTTTATTTCAAATTGTGAAAAAGGAGGGTTTACAGCTGTGAATAATACACAAAACACAGAGGTTATTATTGTATTATTTACTAATGATTGTATTAGTTTCCATAAAAAATGTAAACCTACTTTTGCCCTACCCTGTATGTAACATAAGAACTACCATTTTAACTATTTTTAGCTATATTCAGATTTGATTAGTTTTTGTTGTTTAAAAACTGTTTTTAAGCATACAGTGACATTAAGTATCTTCACATTATTTACAAAGATAACCACTATCCAGCTCCAGAATTTTTTCATTATCCCATATGAAACTCTACCCAGTAAACAGTAACTTCCCACTCACCCCTGGTAACAACTGTCCTACTTTCTGTCTCTATGAATTTGAGTAATCTAGATAACTCATGTAAGTGGAATCATGAAATATTTGTCCTTATGACTGTCTTATTTCATTCAGCATAGTGTCTTCAAACTTCATCCACATTGTAGCATGTATCAGTATTTACTTCCTTTTTTTTGACAGAGATAGAGAGTCAGAGAGAGGGACAGATAGAGATAAACAGGAAGAGAGGGATGAGAAGCATCAATTCTTCATTGTGGCACCTTAGTTGTTTATTGATTGCTTCCTCATATGTGCCCTGACTAGGGGGCCACAGCCGAACTAGTGAACCCATGCTCAAGCCAGAGACCTTGGGCTCAAGCCAGCGACCTTTGGGCTCAAGCCTGCGATCCCACACACAAGCTGGTGAGGCCGTGCTCAAGCCGGCGACCTCGGAGTTTCAAACCTGGTCCTGCATGTCCTAGTCTGATGCTCTATCCACTGCACCACCGCCTTGTCAGGCTCATTTTTTTCTAAAGCTAAATAATTTTCTATTGTTTATTTATTCATTGTTTATTATTCCACGTTTTATTTATCCATTCATCCACTGATAAACACCTGTGCTGTTTCCACCTTCTGGCCATTGTGAATATTGCTACAATAAACATGGGTGTGACAGTACCTGTTTGATTCCATGCTTTCAGCTATTTTGGGTACATACCCAGAAGTGGAACTGCTGGATCTCACAGTAATTCGAGGTTTAATATTCTGAGGAACCACCATACAGTTTTCCACAGCATTTATACTGTTCTAAATTCCTACGAACAGTGCACAAGAGTTTTATTTCTCTATATCCTGTTTTCTTGAAAACAGCTATCTGAATAGGTGTGAAGTGGCATCTCATTGTGGTTTTGATTTCTATTTGCCTGATTACTAATGAATGATGTAGAACACCTTTTCATGTGTTCACCGGCCATTTGTATATCTTTTCTTTTTATTTTTTTGATAGAGACAGGGAAAGAATGAGAGAGAGGGACAGACAGGAACAGACAGACAGGAAAGGAGAGGTATGAGAAGCATCAATTCTTCATTACGACATCTGAGTTGTTCATTGATTGCTTTCTCATATGTGCCTTGACTGGGAGGGCTACAGCAGAGTGAGTAAGCCCTTGCTCAAGCCAGCGACCTTGGGCTCAAGGCAGCCACCTTGGGCTTCAAGTCAGTGACCTTTGGGCTCAAGCCAGCAACCATAGGGTCGTGACTATGATCCCATGCTCAAGCTGGTGAGTCCATGCTCAAGCCGGATGAACCTGGGTCCTCTGCGTCCCAGTCCAATGCTCTATGCACTGTGCCACCAGCTGTTCAGGCCATTTGTATATCTTTAATAGATAAATGCCTATTCAAATTCTTTGCCTAATTTTGAACTGGGTCATGTGTTTTCTCTTGAGTTATAGGAGTTCTTCACATATTTTGAACATTAACTTCTTTTTTTTTTTTTTTTTTTTACAGGGACAGAGAGAGAGTCAGAGAGAGGGATAGATAGGGACAGACAGAAACAGAGAGAGGTGAGAAGCATCAATCATTAGTTTTTTGTTGCCCTCGCAACACCTTAGTTGTTCATTGATTGCTTTCTCACATGTGCCTTGACCGCAGGCCTTCAGCAGACCGAGCCACCCCTTGCTGGAGCCAGCGACCTTGGGTCCAAGCTGACGAGCTTTTGCTCAAGCCAGGTGGGTCCGCGCTCAAGCTGGCAACCTCGGGGTCTCGAACCTGGGTCTTCCGCATCCCAGTCTGACGCTCTATCCACTGCGCCACCGCCTGGTCAGGCAAACATTAACTTGTTGTCAGATGTTATTTGCAAATAATTTCTCCCAACTTTGCGGGTTGCTTTTTCACTTAGTTGACAGTGTCATTTGTTGTACAGCTTTAAATTTGATAAAGTCCTATTTATTTTTTCTTTTGTTGCCTGTGCCTTTGATGTTATATCAGGAAATCACTGTCTAATCCAATTTCACAAAGCTTTTCCTTTATGTTTCCTTCTAAGAGATTTATAATTTTAGCTCTTTTGCTTGATCTCTGACCCAATTTGAATTATTTTATAAACAGTTGTTAGTTAAGGGCCTAATTTCATTCTTCAGCATGTGGATATCCTGTTTTTGGAGCACAGTTTACTAAAAAAATCTGTCCTTTCCCCGTTGAATGGTCTTTATACCCTTATGAAGAAATCGTTCAACTATATACGTCCACATTGACTTGGACTCCCTACTCTGTCCCATTGGGTTATATATGTCTGTCTTTATGCCAGTGTCTCACTGTTCTTATTATGTAACCCTGTAGTGAATTTTGAAATCAGAAAGTACAAATCCTCCAACTTTGTTCTTTTTAATTGTTTTTAAAGTAAATTTCCCTCTTAAATTTATTAATAGATGTGTACCAAATTAGATTATATCTAACGCTTGTTGCAGAATTCAGCTGGAACGTACAGTCAGGAGAGAAGCCCCCAGAGAGTGTTTTAATACTTTGCTACAGGTCCTTCCTATCAGTAGTTTGAATCAGATTACAAACTGAAGCGCTCAACGGGACTGGACAGCTTACATAAACACCTGAAGGGCCAGGATTTTAGAAAAAGGGAACGACAGAGAGTTTGAGGAACCAGAAATGCATGCTTGATCCATGCTCACACACTGGAAACACATTTTGAAGGCCAAATTAAACTATGTGCGGTAATTTGACCCTGAGGTTGCCAGTTGATAAATTGTTCAAAAGTTTACTGCAGAGTCTAAGTGTGATGAATAAAATATTCTATATAGGGAAAAATATATGTTCAAAATAGCTTTTACAGCTTAAATGTTGCATGTGTGTGTGTGTGTGTGTGTGTGTGCGTGTGCATGAGAGAGAGAGAGAGAGAGAGAATGTGTGTGTTCAAATATATGATACACGATCCGATCTCCATCCTACTTAGTCAAGGTGGCAGAGGCAATGGCAAACAGCAAGGTTTCTGGCGTCAAGCTGCCTCCTGGGTTTTAATGCTAGCTTCTTCATATGCTGTTTCCGTGACTTTGGGCAAGGCACTAAACTCTAATCCTCAGTTTCACCCTCTGTAAAATGAAAATAATAATAGTATCTACCTCATTATGTTACGAAGAGAAAATGAGGTTATAAAATTCTTAGTACTAACAGCACCTGACCTTTAGTAAGTGTTCAGAAAAAAAATTACCATTCTAATGAAATTTAGCATATATAAATGATTTTAGGAGGCATACACTAAAATAAAAAAGGATAAAATATCTATGGGAATCCAAATAAAAAGGAATAGGAAAATAAAGTGTCATGAGTAAGATCAGCATAGCATAAATGCTTATATGCAGTTGGCCATAGTTTGTCATAGCAAAAAGACAAAACAAAAAATCAGCCGCATAAACATGGTTCTTGGAAGCATTACCATGCCATCTCCACGTGACTTCACTTGCCTTGTTACAGATCAAATAAGTCTAGTTTCTATTTTCCATGACTTTAACTAGAATCATGGCTACTCAGAGAAGAGATATAAACTTGCACATTTTTCTATCAATTATTTTGATAGGTAGTAGTCTACACTGGGGAGTGGGGTGGGGGTGGGGGGTAAGAAATAAATGGTGAGTCCAAAACCTGCATGTTTTAAAAACAATTTCTAGTAGCTCCATCTTTCCACTAAAAATACTATCAACATGGTTACATTTTGCAATTGACACTTATTTCAGTTAATTAAAGTCAAGCATAAAAATCTCAAACCCATTTAAAAAACAATTCACTCTACATACTTCATATAGCTCTTTAGATAAAATACAAATACATCTTGATGATTTAATAGGTTTTATAATTAAGACACTGGTAGGCGGAAATTGACAGAAATATTGCTAACTACACTTTCGATTTTAGGAAGCCCACACTGAATTGTCTTAATCTGGTGAAATACCTATGGAAGAGGAGGATCAGAGCTACATAGTAGTAAGAATATTACCTATCATGGGAGATGCTGGCATTGCACATTCTTCCCTCCCTATCTTTTCATATCTATCGAATTGAGTAAGCTTACCAGTTTTACATTCCATGCAGATGAACTTCCCATCAGGGAGTGACGTCAGTCCCAGGCACTCCAGGTGGAAGTGTTTATAGCACTCTCCCTCACAAGGAACCAGACAGTCACCAGAGCTTTCACAGATCTATAACAGAGCAAAGAGCAGTGGTGCTCAAACTTGAGCAGGCATCAGAATCACCTGAAGGGTCTGTTAAAGACACAGATTCTGGTCTCCTATAGTTTCTGATTCAGTAGGTCTGGGGTAGGAAGCAGGAATTTGCATTTACAGTAAGTATCCTGACAATGCTGCTGGCCCTTAGCCCTCCCCATGAGAACCACTGACCTAGATAGTGATATATTTCCAGATCCAATATGGTATATAGTTTAAAAGTCATACTTAATCTTTTATGATTCCTTCTTTGGAATCTGGATACTTTTTCTTCACAGGGCAAAACATTGTTATTTAAAAAGAGTAAATAAACATTAAAAACTTAACACTGACTTAATTTCAAGAAAATATTTTTGAAACCAGCCATCTGCCAATTACTTCCATTGCATAACACAGTATTACAATGAAGACTGGCACCTGCATTTGAATAGTAAGTATTCCAACTCAGGAAGGGAAGACCCCAAAATGGCTTAGATCTGTAGCATTAAAAGACTATCATAATTTAGAAAGATACTACCCTCTCCAATAGGAGCTAAGTATATTATTGACAGAATATACCAGTAATTCTTTCAAGCTACGGGACAGGCCACTTGCCTACCTGACACACAGTGTCCTTCTTACTCGTTCCAAAGCCTCTTCTTGACAAGCTTGAGTCCACAGACTGCACATCAGAAATGTCTGCATCAGCAGTAGCTGACGGGCTATCTACTTGCTTTCCAAAGCCTACCTACATGAAAAACATAGCATATTTCAAAGAAAAACAAAAATTTCCTTTAAGTTAGGTACTATGAAAATCCTAGTAAGAATTGCTCAAATAAAGCTTGATATGTCCTCCCTCCCTCACTCCTTCCTTCCACCCACACTTGGATACCATGTCTGTTGTTTTGAGAGAAACTTGCATTAAAATAAAAAAACAAACTATGAGATCAGAAAAATTAAGACATCTTTCATTACAAAATAACCAAAATGACTTCTTTACAATGAATATTTTAAAAATCCCCAGTCTCCCCTCGTAAGTTGGGTAAAGGGATATGTATGTTGCTTGGCTTCGCAAAGCAAAAAAAGAGCGCTGTGCTCAGATCCTCGAACATATTTACCTGCAGGTCACTCAGGCCTCTAGAGTCGGAGTCAGATGTGTCTCTGTATGCTGAACTAGTCATTTCTACATCAGTTGAGGCGCGACTCCTTTTCTTTAGAGGTTTACAGGAATCTGAAATCTCGCTGGCACCTTAACACAATACACCGAAATTAATTCTAAAATAGTACTTAAGTTTTGTTCTGTTAATTTTTTGGTGGGAGAGTATTTTCTTTCCCCAAACTCATCTGTAGTGTGAAAAAAGCATAGCTCTCTTTGTAACAATGAAGTCACAAGTCAAAATTTCATAAGCTTCTGACTATCCTGATACCAATTTAATTTACAACTACTTTATTAAAACATTTAATTCAGTGCTCCTACTCTAAAGCTATTTTGTCAACAGAGCCCACGTTTCAACCTAAAAACCAGTTCTATCAAAACTGCAGGAAAGCTGATTCGTTTGCAGCAATCCAAAGAACCATTCAATTTGGAGGGGGAAGACATAAAACCCAACACACTGTGCAGCTTACAGATATGGTCGCAGAGACATCTCCATCTTTTTATTAGGGATGTGACAAATCTTTGATTTGTATTCGATTCGTACACGGATAGTGCCATTTTCCCCCGAATTTTGCAATTTAGTTGAATATTGCCCCCCCCCCCAAATAGATTTTGGATGTTCATAATTGTTCATGTGAGACTTCCTTGGTGAAGTGTCATTTATTGTGACCATTAACAAGCGCTGCGGCACATCTACACATGTCATGCCATTTAGGAGGCACACTGCTGAGGGCTGTAAACAGACAATCAATGTTCAAGTGCAGCCACATCACGAAGAGCTGGAGGAGAGGCCTCTATGTGGAATTTGTGCGGGAAGAAATAAATATGAAAAAAAAAAAAAAGGCAGAGAATAGTGTGGAATTTTTTTTTAAAACTGTGTGTAATACAAATCCAGCCAAAACAATAGTGCAAAAAGTTACAAAGCAACAATCTCTTGGGCTAATGCAGTATAGGCTATACAGAAACAGCCACGATGAAATGTGCAGATCAGGCACGGTGAATACCAAGGAACCAAGGAGACGGTTAATATTTCAACCCATAGTTTGTGTTTTGGACTTTTCCCCCAAAATTTCCATATACAAACAGACATCTAGATCAGCCCAGCAAGATATGGTAGAAGTGTGCAGTCCAGAAGAGACCACAGAGAAACAGGTCTCCTGGGGCCATGGAGATCCGCAACAGGCTGAGTGAGAGTAGCACTTGGTATATAGCCATGTTCTGTGGTGGAGGAGGGTCTCTTTAGACTGCTCAGATTACTGGAACCTCGTTATCACATCCCAGTCTACAAGTTTTTCACTGAATGTTTCCTTACATCTATAAATGAGGGTGCCTGCCCATGTTAACGCTGATTAAAAAACACAAGTACACATATCTATCTCCTTCATTGCTGGTGTATGGACCCAGAACACCACCACAAAATATTTCCTTGGCCTAAAAGATCACTGGATTAACAAGGAGTTTTAACAGAGGAACAGGAGTGCTGTACTGAGAGGCTTTCGAAGGGAAACACAGGTACCGCCATTTCCGATGAGTTTCTGAAAATGCTAGAAAAACGACAGACAGACTGTCCAAGACAGCTGCCACGCTGTTCTCCATGATAACGGCACTAACATTAATAAAAATAAGAGCTTTTAATGATTGTAATGTATACAGTTGGGGCTGTTTGGCAAAACCCTGCAGATATGCATTAATGATGCTTTATTTAAAAACAAAAACCAAAAACAGTCCATGTTGAAATTGATCAGTGTAAGTTAAACGGTGCTTTTAGGCTGGACCCATGATTTAAGCTGTACCTATCCAGCTCAGACCAAAAAAAAATTCATTTGAGTGTTAAAGCAATTGTTCAGAGTCTTGAAGAAGAAACCAGGCAGGAAAATGCCAATAATGATGATTGGCAAAATCAAAATTGGAAACAAAGAAACTATTTATCAAGCCGCCGACAAAGAAATCTTGCATGGAGACTACAAGTCTGGAGTTTCTGGGATGAAATTGTACAGGAATCTCAGTCCACAGTTTCCTCGATGGCTGCGGAGACGGAGCTGTCACTGAATCTGACAGAGCCCTGCACTCCCCGGTCCGCCGACCCTGTGGAATGGTGGAAACACAACGCAATCAGGCCTCCTAATCTCGCAGCGATCGCGATGTCTTTTCTTGGAGCTCCGCCAAGCAGTGTTCCCTCCGAAAGGCTGTTCAGTTCTGCTGAGGATCTCCACGGAGACCATCGCTGCAGACTTCTCCCCGAGAATGCAGAGAGGCTGGTGTTTTTTATTTTTTTTAATAATGCAATTTGCCCAGAGTAAACTACAGGTATTAAATACAGTCTGAATGAGCTCACCAAAAACGCACGAATCATGCTAAGGAGTTTGTACTGTAGTCAAATTGCACACAGAAAATACAGATATAAGTTTAAGGTTTCTTAAACTTTGTGCATATCTCAAATAGATTTGCATAAGGTCATCTAATAATGGCCATAAATATGCAATGAATCATTTTAATTTACAGAAAGATTTTACAGCACTGTAAAAATAAATGTGGCAAGATTTTTTTTCAATCAGGTTGTCTTGTCTGATTTGTCATAGTCCATGTTTGACAAACATTAATAGCTACTATTCGGTATTCAGTCGAATACCAAAAAAAGTGGATTCGTCACATCCCTAGTTTTATAAACCAGTGAAACCCCAGAACTTTATGGAGAAAAGTTGGAAACAGTAGCAAGTCTACGTGGTGTTCTCCAATTTACAAAAAAGCAAATAAAGACTTTTCACATGGAGATACAGAATAATACCAACTCTAAAAGTCCCACCTACATACACACACACACACACACACACACAAACACACCAGGGAATCTTCAATTTCACACAAATTATTGACTGAAGAGCAACAACGATTTACAGGACAAACAAAAATACATGAAGTACAAACAATTTTTTAAATTGGTTTTAATCAAGAAAATGCATAGCAACAGTGCAACTCACCTTTCTGTAATCCAGTCTTCACTGTAGCCTGTGGAACTGTTTCAACCTGTTCGGACAGAAAAACACAGCATTAAAAAGGAATTTTTTTCACTTTTAATAACAGAGGAAAAAATACTTCCATCAGTCTAAGTAATGATGAGTGATTAATGTATCTGAAATCTGAACTTAGTCCCATCTGCTGGTTAAGTTCTCTTTCTCAAGGTCAGGGAGGGTTTAAATCCTAGCTGCCTGTGCTGAATACCAAGTGACAACACACAGCCACATACTCTCTAGCAAAGGCTTTTCCCACCACTCCCTTGGTAGATGAAGAGAACAATACTTTCCTCAGTGTCTGGGAGGCAGGAGAGGGGTTGTTTCTGCAACCAGCCCGATGTTGCTATAAACCCCTCCCGCCCCAAAGACGTTAGCATAAATTTTTACTTACTATGATACTCAGGTTAATGTAACTCACGCCACTTTTAGACCCTTCCGCGCCTGCACTCACAGCTAAGTTGCTGGGAATCAGGACTCTCTCTGTAGAGAGTGCTACAGGGCTCCATACAGCTGGAAGCTCAATACTTTTGCTGCTAGTACAAACTTAAGAAAATAAGTTTGTGATATTGCAAAAGCACTTTCTTGAGTGTCTTATGAACAGTGTCTTGATCCTACATTAGGAGAGCGAGATCAGAAGTTATTCTGCCAACGTATATGGAAAACACGTGGTAATTTGAGGATTGAACCATTGGAATTAAAGAAAGGAAGCTGTTTGGAGGAGTTCCTGTTTAAGCTATGAATTGAATTTTGTTTCTTTAAGATGTGGTGAAATATGCATG
Organism: Rhynchonycteris naso; assembly: GCA_037038555.1. Classification (NCBI taxonomy): domain Eukaryota; kingdom Metazoa; phylum Chordata; class Mammalia; order Chiroptera; family Emballonuridae; genus Rhynchonycteris; species Rhynchonycteris naso. The sequence continues at coordinate 27,497,832 of CM072998.1, forward strand.
TTGAAACACATTTTGTAAATATTTAAGGATGTTCTAAGCTTTTTAAAAAAATTTTTATTTTTTTTTCACAACAGGTAAAATAACATACAACAGAAGTGCTTTTGTAAGATACAATTAGTAATACAAATATAAAATTTTCTAAACAATCACTGGTATTGTTTACTACTAACTGTAACACAGTGGCATTAACATTTTGTCCCATTTTGTATTCATTCTGCTTATTAATTTTAAACTGACCAGTCACAGACTAACTTTGGGAACCAGTTGGCAAAATCACAACTTCATTTTGGTAATGAATACTATATATAGGCTTGCAAGAGCTTAGAAAGATTTTTTGGAATATAATTTCCTAAGCATGAAAGTTAATTATGATAAATAAATGACAAATTAGTATATCATTGAAATTTTAGTTAAATATTTCTGGGAAAACTGTTTTACATGCTTGACGATACTATAGAGCACCCACAAAGTCCCCTTTAAAGTCTGGAACTTTAAAATTATGAAGGAAAGTTCATACTCTTCCATATTAAGTGGTTTTAAAAATATAAAGCTTATTGGAACTAATAACTAATAATAATTCAGAATTCTTTGTGTTTAATAGCAGCTGTCTGGATTGTAAAAACGAATATTCTTGCAGTTTAAAAAATTAAAAAAAATTCTGATTGTGAATTCAAAGAAAGGAAATATTTTATTTTTTTTACAGGGACAAAGAGAGAGTCAGAGAGAGGGATAGATAGGGACAGACAGACAGGAACGGCGAGAGATGAGAAGAATCAATCATCAGTTTTTCATTGTGACACCTTAGGTGTTCATTGATTGCTTTCTCATATGTGCCTTGACCGTGGGCCTTCAGCAGACTGAGTGACCCCTTGTTGGAGCCAGCAACCTTGGTCCAAGCTGGTGAGCTTTTGCTCAAGCCAGATGGGCCCGCGCTCAAGCTGGCGACCTCAGGGTCTCGAACCTGGGTCTTCCGCATCCCAGTCCGACGCTCTATCCACTGTGCCACCGCATGGTCAGGCAAAAGGGAATATGATTTCTAACAGTGTCTTTGGGAAGGTAATTTAATATAAATACCACTACATTAATCACACTGATTTAAAACCCTTCACTCAAAATGCCCCTCTGCCTTTTCCCCCTATTTGAACAGTGTTTATCTGATAACCCAGTAACAATGAGTGCCATTCCATTGGGAAAATAACATTCCAAAAAATCTAAGACACCAACAGAAAAACGAGATCATCTATGATCAACTGTTTCTTAAATATAATTCTTATAGTTAATTTGATTTGTTTAAAAAACAAAAACAATACATACCAGCAGCTTAACCAAAATTAAAATTAAAAAAAAAAAAAGGAACTCTATGATGGTTCCAAATAAAAATCATGAAAACATGAAATCACTTTACTCATAACAGAAATTTCAAAATTAATGTAATTCTTTAAGAGTCTTGCACCACTGGCTTCCCATCTCTGGAAGCCTGACTATTTTTTGTGAAAATGCTTGAAGCAAAATCACAGGGATAGTGGATTAGAATAGGGTTGTGGAATTCAACAGGACAGAAGTGTAAGACAGTCCAGAAAGGAAACCCAATGTGGGAAAAGTTTTCTTTTTTTTTGAAGATACCAATATAAGCCACAACATTTACAAATACAATGTTTTAACTCTCTACATGTAGGAAGCCAACCTGCTCCTTTTTGATCTTCTTCTTTGGCACAACCTCCATGGACTTCTCTGATTCAGAGCGAGTTCTTATTGATCTTCTCTGTTGCTTTTTTTCTGTTGAGCCTAAGAGATGATTTAAACAAATAAACAAATAGATAAAAACTCATTTAAAGATGCCTTGGCATTTATGTAATTGAGATTTGACCCAATTTTCTGTTTTTCTTACCCATTATTTTTGATCCCTCCCCCTTTTTTTGTTAAAGATGTTATTTATTGATTTTAGTGAAAGGAGAGAGAGAGAGAGAAAGAAAGGAGGGGAGGAGCAAGAAGCATCAACTTGTAGTAGCTGCTTCTCATATGAGCCTTGACCAGGCAAGGTCAGGGTTTTGAACTGGCTACCTCAGTATTCCAGGTCGACACTTTATCCACTGCGTCACCACAGGTCAGGCTGGTTTTTAATTATAAATTACTAAAAAGCTATTGTCCTGGCCGGGTAGCTCAGCTAGTTACAGCATCATCCTGATACGTCAAGGTTGTGTGTTCGATCCCTGGTCAGGGCACATTCAAGAATCAACTAATGAATGCATAAATAAGTGGAAGAACAAATCGATGTTTCTTTCTATCTCTCCTTTCTTCTCTCTCTAGCTACTAAATACCTGGGAGCACATAAATATTTTTATTTTGGTCAAATTGTAAAGGCTGAGACTAAGATTAATAAAAGAACCTAAGTTAGCTCTGGCTGGGTAGATCAGTTGGTAACAGCCTTGTCCTGATATGCAGGGGTTGCTGGTATAATCCCCGGTCAGAGCACATGCAAAAACAGATCACTGTTTCTGTCTCTGTTTCCCTTCCTCTCTCTCTAAAAATCAACAAATAAAATAAACAAATAAAATAAAAAAACAAATAAAATTGTTTTTTAAAAAGACCCTAAATTATATAAATAAAGAGGGACTTGACTTTTTCAAATTATAAAGTCATAGTGTTGTAGTTTAGTCTTCTTGAAAGCAGATAAACACATTTATGTGACTATAACTGATGGGAGGAAAGAATTGAGGGAATAGATGAAAATGACTTTATTCTTAGCTTACGTAAGAAATTACTGGTTCAGCCTGACCAGGCGGTGGCGCAGTGGATAGAGCGTCGGACTGGGATGCGGAAGACCCAGGTTTGAGACCCCGAGGTCACCAGCTAGAGCGTGGGCTCATCTGGCTTGAGCAAAAAGCTCGCCAGCTTGGACCCAAGGTCGCTGGCTCCAGCAAGGGGTTACTCGGTCTGCTGAAGGCCTGCGGTCAAGGCACATGTGAGAAAGCAATCAAGGAACAACTAAAATGTCGCAACGAAAAACTGATGATTGATGCTTCTCATCTCTCTCCGTTCCCGTCTGTCTTTCCCTATCTATCCCCCCCCCCTGTAAAAAAAGAAAAAGAAAAAAGAAATTACGGGTTCAAAATTCAATTGGTAGTAAATATTTTGCATTTTAACAAATGAATTAAATTAATTCTATATGTAAAGTGCTCAATTGTGCTTGGTGCACTTATACAAGTTTTCCTATTGTTGCTATATTATTTTGCTTTTGTTGTTATACTATTAACAACAAAAGAGAAAAAAACAGGAAGTATACAAAAATGTTGACCAAAACCAAATCATTAATTTGATTATCAAGGGACTTTTTTTTTTTTGAGAGAGAGAAACAGACCCATAGAAAGGAAGGCAGATGAGAAGCATCAACTCATGGTTGTGGCACTTTAGTTGTTCATTGATTACTTCTCATACATGCCTTGACTGGGGGCTCCAGTTGAGTCAGTGACCCCTTGCTCAAGCCAGTGACCTTGGGTCAAGCCAGCCACCTTGGGCTTCAAACCAGCAACCTTTGGGCTCAAGCCAGCAACCATGGAGTCATGTCTATGATCTCACGCTCAAGCTGGCAACCCTGCGCTCAAGCTGGTGAGCCTGTGCTCAATCAAGCTGGTGACCTCAGGGTTTCGAACCTGGGACCTGAGTGTCCCAGCTCAAGACTCCAGCCACTGTGCCACCACAGGTCAGGCTCGAGGGACTTATTATAACTCAGAAATAGTCATGAAAAACTAGTTGAAACATATTATCAAATGCTTTCACATTTAATGGGAAAACAAGAAACAATTAAGATTTTTAAACAGTAAAATTATTTAAAACTTAACAGAAAGAAATTCACATGGACTCCATTTTGGAAAGGATAAAACTTAGATTGAAGACCACAACTTGAAAGAACACTAAGTCAGGAATGATTTCATTCTGCGACCCTGAGAAGGAATGATGCCTTCAGTGAAGCTGTTTCCATCTTTTCGGAGCTTGGACCACCTCAAAGGTCCTTCCTAGATAATAATCATCTTTCATTTATTATAGGAGAAAGCTGATAAGACCTTCTATAAAATCAGGCAGATTACAAACCACTTCAGTAAACACTTCAGATCACCTGTATATTATTTGGTTTCACTGTTCTTGTCTAAGTGTGTAAATAGATTTCCTCACCTTAGTTCAAGGCCAAAACAAAGAAGAATCCCATTTCTTCTATTTTGGGGAAGGAGTAGGTTGTTTGATTAAATATAGTGTTTCTGAACTGTGGTTAATCATATCTAGCAGAGGAGTCACAAATGAAGGTGCCAGCTCCATTCTTTATTCTCACTCTTCTCTTTGCACAGATGAAAATGTTTACCTAAACAACAGATATCCTAACCTCATTGATACCTGAGTATCCCAAGAATCCATACTTTCTTATAATCAACAATATTTACGTACCTACCAGCAAAGAAGTCCTTAGTGGTTTTAAATATAGTAGAATTGGCTCTGGCAGTTAGCTCAGTTCCTCCCAGTGATGCCAACAGCAGCCAAGGCTCAGCTACAACAGGAGAGTACACATATCCCACAAAGGGCACAACTGAGCACCCAGCTCAGGTGACCGGGGAGACTGCGCCACTGGGACCTACAGGACACCTACTACACAAGGCCACTCTACCAAGTCTAGGAGACACAGCAGCTCTACCTAATACATACAAACAAACACAGGGAAACAACTAAAAAGCAGAGACAAAGAAACATATCCTAAATAAAAGAACAAGAAAAATATCCAGAAAAAGAACTCAATGAATTAGAGGTGAGCAAACTACCAGATACAAAGTTCAAAACACTGGTTACAAGGTTGTGTAAGGAACTTAGTGAGAACTTCAACAAAGAAATACTAAATATTAAAAAAAAGGAAATAGAAACCATAAAAAAGGACCAGTCAGAAATGAGGGAGACACTAACTGAAATGAATAACAATTTACACAGGGAATCAACAGTAGAGTAGATCAAGACAAGAATCAAATCAGTGATTTGGAATATAGGAGGTCCTCAGGTTACGACAGTCTCAACATACGATGTTTCGAGTTTATGACATGCACTCCCATAAAAACTTAATAAAATTGAGATGTGAGTGTTTTGGCTTACACCATCAGTGTCACACTTAGGGACTATGTGGGTGAACTAGTCTGGCTGCACATGGTGGAATAATATGTAGTAACGCGGCATATAAGTGAGGGGCTGGCGTCCCCCAGCATGCTTACCTAAGCCATTTTGGACTGTTAAAAACGCAAGTGTTGTTTGTGTTGCTTTATTTAGCAACTTTTTGGCCCTTATCATGGCTCGTAAACGAAAGTCAGAGTCTTCAGGTGGTGTGCTTTGAAGAAGAGGAAAGCCATCACGATGGATGTCACAGAGCTACCAGCATCACATGGAGAGGAGCTGTCTGCTGAGCACCTCATTCAGCTGGAGAAGCAGCTGATTGAAGAGGAAGAGATAGAAACCCCAGAACCCAAGAGATTTACTACCAAGGGTTTGGCAAAAGGTTTTTCTATGGTAGAGGATGGGTTGGCAAAATTTCAGGCCAAGGACCTCAGCGATGACAGATTCAGTAATGTCTACACAGTTGTTATGGATGCCTTGCAATGTTATAGGCAGATTTTGGAAGAGAAGTCATCGATTTTCCAGGCTAGCCTGGAACAATTCTTTAAGGAGAGAGGCCTGCAACAGATTCTGTACCCTCTACATCACTGCTTCTCGAGATTAAACACCTTCCAGTGTGCAAGCCAACCACAGAAATAAAGGTATGGAATTTTTTTTTTTTTTTTACAGGGACAGAGAGAGAGTCAGAGAGAGGGATAGATAGGGACAGACAGAAACAGAGAGGTGAGAAGCATCAATCATTAGTTTTTCGTTGCCATTGCAACACCTTAGTTGTTCATTGATTGCTCTCTCACATGTGCCTTGACCGCGGGCCTTCAGCAGACCGAGCAACCCCTTGCTGGAGCCAGCGACCTTAGGTCCAAGCTGGCGAGCTTTGTTTTGCTCAAGCCAGATGGGTCCGCGCTCAAGCTGGCGAGCTTGGGGTCTCAAACCTGGGTCTTCTGCATCCCAGTCCGACGCTCTATCCACTGCACCACCGCCTGGTCAGGCAAGGTACGGGATTTTTTTACACTCATTTTTTCTGTTACTACAGTACAGTATACAGTACATTTATGTCCTTTTTCTTTTTCTGTGGCTTAGTTGTGTGTTTATGTTCTAGATTATGATTTTACAACTGTTAGGATAGGTAAGTGACTTAGGCTAGGGTGTGTTTTGACTTACACCAAATTTCAGGTTACATCAATGTTGTAGGAACAAAACTGTGTTATAACTCGAAGACCCCATATAAGGATGCAAAAAAACCACCAAAACATCAAAATTAAAAAAATAATCCAAAAAAATGAAGATAGTGTAAAAAGCCTCTAGAACAGGGGTGCCCACACTTTTTCAGCTTGCGAGCTACTTATAAGATAACCAAGTCAAAATGATCTACCTACAATAAAAATGCAAAACATAAATTTATTTCTTCTATATTACCATTATTTAAATTACTATTATTAATTTAATATTGTGTATTCTTCTTTCACCTTTCTCCTTGGCTCTCTTTTAGGAGGAAAGTCAATGTCATAGTTTTTATGAACAGTCCGAAAAAGCCGCTCCACATTTCCCTTCTTTGGAATAGCAATGGCACACAGACCGATGAGGCAAACGCACTTAGAATATGACATAGTGAAAAAAATCCCATTCTGTATGAAAGTGGTAGGTTTTAGGTTTCTTACTCGGACCAGCTACGGCACTCATTTTTATACCCTTTGTTGTATTTAGTTTAAATAAATTGAAGGCTAACTACGCAGCAATGTAACTGAACAAGTTAGCGCGGTTTAATGTGCATGCGTAGGGTGTCAAAAGTTCAGATGTCAGATTGGCTACCCTGTATGCCAATCAAAAGACAAATGTCTTTTTACTGTCATGCGATCTACCCACACTTTCTTCGCAATCGACCAGTTCACTATCGACGTATTGAGCACCCCTGCTCTAGAACAACTTCAGGCATATAAACACTCACATTACGGAGGTGCCCAAAGGAGTGAAAGAAATTGGAAGCCTATTTGAAAAAACAGAAAACTCCCCTAACCTGGTGAAGTAAACAGACACACAAGTCCAGGAACCACAGAGTTCCAAACAAGATGAATCCAAAGAGTAAATAAGATGAATCCAAAGAGTAAACAAGATGAATCCAAAGAAGCCCACACCAAGACACATGATAATTAAAATGAAAAAGGTTAAAGACAAAGACAGAATTTTTTTTTTGAAAGAATGATTAGAAGCATCAACTCGTAGTTGTGACACTTTTAGTGTCACATATGTGCCTTGACACGGGGTGGGAGGGGAGGGTGGTGGGGTGCTCTAGCTGAGCCAGTGACCTTGGGCTAGAGGGTGCTGGGGTGTTCCAGTTGAGCCAGTGACCTTGGGCTTTAAGCAAGTGACCTTTGGGCTCAAGCCAGCAACCCCACACTCAAGCTGGTAAGCCTGCAGTTAAACTGGATGAGCCCGTGCTCAAGCCGGCAACCTTGGGGTCTTGAACCTGGGACTTCAGTATCCTAGATTAGTGGTCGGCAAATTCATTAGTCAACAGAGCCAAATATCAACAGTACAACGACTGAAATTTCTTTGGAGAGCCAAATTATTAAAACTTAAACTATATAGGAAGGTAAATTCCTTATCAAGGTAGCGCCTGCACATGGTATTTTGTGGAAGAGCAACACTCAAGGGGCCAAAGAGCTTTATGTGGCTCGCGAGCCGCAGTTTGCCAACCAGGGTCCTAGGTCAATGCTCTATCCACTGTGCCACCACTGGTGAGGCCAAAAAGAGAATTTTAAAAGCAGCAAGGGAGGCCCTGGCTGGCTGTCTCAATGATAGAGCGTTGGTCTGGTGTGTGGAAGTCCTGGGTTTGATTCCCGGTCAGGGCACAGAGGAGAAGTGCCCATCTGCTTCTCCACCCTTCCCCCTCTCCTTCCTCTCTATTTTTCTCTTCCCCTCCCACAGCCAAGGCTCCATTGGAGCAAAGTTGGCCTAGGTGCTGAGGATGTCTCCATGCCTTCCACCTCAGGTGCTAGAATGGCTCCAACCACAACAGATCAATGCCCCAGATGGGCAGAGCATCACTCCCTGGTGGGCACGTCGGGTGGATCCCGGTCTGGTGCATGCGGGATTCTGTCTGACTGCCTCCCTGCTTCTAACTTCGGAAAAATACAAAAGATAAAAAATAAAATCAGCAAGGAAAAGCAGTTAGTTACCTACAATGGAGCTCCCATAAGACTGTCAGCTGATTTCTCAACAGAGACTGCAGGCCAGAAGAGAGCAGAAAGAAATATTCAAAGTGATGAAAAGGAAGGACCTATAACCAAGATCATTCTATCCTGAAAAGCTATCATTTAGAATGGAAGGATAAAGAGCTTCCTGGACAAGAAAAAACTAAAAGTTCATCACCACCAAACCACATTATATGAAATGTTAAAGAGTCTTCTTTAAGAAGAAAAATAAAGATAAAAAATATGAACAATAAAATAGCAATAATGCATTGCTATTAACAGCTGAATCTAAAACAAATGAACAAATAGAACAGAAACAGACTCATAGATACAGAGAATATGTTGATGGCTGCCAGATGGGAGGGGGTTGAGGGATGGCTGAAAAAGATGAAGGGATTAAGAAAAACATACTGGTTGTTAACAGAACAGTCATGTGAATGGATGTCAAGTACAGCATAGGGAAAATAATAATATTTTAATAACGATGTATGGTATCAGATGGGTATAAGACTTATCAGGATGATCACTCAGGAAGTTATATAATGTCTAATCACTGGGTTGTACACATGAAACTAATATAATATTGTATGCCAACTAAATTAAAAAATAAGTGATTAAGAAGTCAAAAATAAATAAATAAAATTCCATCTCAATGACAAAACAAAACAAAAACAAACCACTAAAAAGTATTATATTTACATTCCAAGAGATAAGAGGTGAGCATCTTTGGATTTGGAAAATAGCTTAGAGATCTAGTACAGTTGTATCGGAATAGCAAGAAACAAATGTCTTGCCACACACACAATCAATTAGCCAAATTAAGAAGTCTTTAATTAAACCAGTTGCGCGACTGCACGGAGGCCGAAGCCTTTCAAATCAATGTGGCCCCGACTGCAGTTTGGAATTAGGTTTTATAAGCAGAATTATATACTAATTGAGGAATGGGGAGGGGAGAAAGCATAGCAGTAAAACAGAGCAGTGAAACAAGCTTACTTACAATGCTTATCTATGGGGTTAATTCAGGGAGAAACATTCTGAGGATACCTGCAACTTTGCAAAGCCAGCCCAAGGCCACAGTCTGGGAAACCAGCCTCAAGGCCAGGAATAGGGAATCTTTTCAGAAGATTCTTCAAAAGTAAGTTCTGCTAAAAGTCTCTGTTTTACAGAAAAGTAAGTTTTGCCAAAAATTATTCATGTTAAGAGCCTTTCTTTTCCACACTTCAGTATAAATGCAAATACAATTCTGCAAACCATAGAAATGCAACAGTGCCACACACTCTATGTATCCCCTAAATTTACTATGAAAAGGCTCATGAATTCTCCCTGCGTACTTAACACCAGGTGAGATGATGATGTAATTAGTTTCTGAAGGAAAATCAAATCTCTTTTCTGACTTCCAACTACTAAACATCAAAGATACTGCGGGTTCAGTTCCAAACCACCACAATAAAGCAAGCTGCAATCTTTTTGCTGGTGGATGGTTTTGCCTTCAATTTGGAAAAAAACACAACATCTGTAAAGCACCATAAAATGAGGCATGCCTGCACTAAAGTTATTTTCACAAAAAGCAAAATGGTCACTTAAAATGACAAAAAAAGGCTTATCAACCACAGCTGATAACCAGATTTAAAAAGGTCAAAGCTTTAGAACACTCCTATGTTTAGAACATCCCTATGTTAAGGTCCCAACATTAATTTATAACCTAATTATACATATGTGTTTGCCTAAGGAAAAAAATGGGCATTTTCCAGATATAAAGAATTATAACATCCCACTTTAATTTTCACTTTAAGTAAAGAAGAGAAAAAGTTCATATCAGAACTTAAATCTTACAATGAAAATAAAATATTCAGTAGCTGAGAAGGACAAAACCCCTAGCTCCATTAAAAATAAAAGTATAGCCTGACCAGGCGGTGGCGCAGTGGATAGAGCATCAGACTGGGATGCGGAAGACCCAGGTTCGAGACCCCGAGCTCGCCAGCTTGAGCGCGGGCCCATCTGACTTGAGCAAAAGCTCACCAGCTTGGACCCAAGGTCGCTGGCTCCAGCAAGGGGTGGTTCGGTCTGCTGAGGGCCCGCGGTCAAGGCACATGTGAGAAAGCAATCAATGAACTAAGGTGTCATAACAGCAACGAAAAACTAATGATTGATGCTTCTCACCTCTCTCCGTTCCTGTCTGTCTGTCCCTATCTATCCCTCTCTCACTCTCTCTCTGTCCCTGTAAAAAAAAAAAAAAAAAAAGTATAATATTTAAGATTAGTCTAATATTATATGAAGAATTTATTTTCTCCGTAGTTGGGAGAATATAGATGTTTAAATAAAGACCCTCCTAGTCTAATATCACTTTTAAATTCAGAAAATTACTAACAATTTAGTGTAAAGAAAAATAACAAAACTGATTATAGAGAGCTGAGGCCAAAAGATTCTTTTCTTTTTCCTCTCCAAAAAATATTCTTTCAATATTCAAAGAAGGAAACAAACATTTTCAGTTATGGCTAATTAATGCAAAATCTTAAGCGCATTTATTCATTCCTTCAACATTATAATTTTATAATATAGTATTTTGAAATGATATGTAGTAGGCAGTTACACGTGAGCAGAGCAAGGATGATAGGTACTGGAAGGTCACCAGGGAGGAAAGCGCTGGGTACCTAGCAACAAGCCAAGCACAGTGAAAAAGTATTGTAGGCTGGGACCTCACCTACAGGGTGACCTTTCCCCCATTAGTATATTGCTAGTCATGTGGTTTAGACCCTCCACTGGCCCTTTCTACCCTGGCAAGGGGGCGGGAGAATAGCCTCATAAGACTTCCATATAAGCCCTCGCAGGACCACTCCCTTAAACAGGAAGCCCTCAGGACAATGAGGTGCTGACCAGCATCAAATGATCTTGGAGGCAGAGCCTCAGGTCTTCTGACCACAGAGCCAGAGATTTGGTCAAACTAGAAATGACATTTAGGCCTCAGCTGTGCTTCAGCTCCAGGGCCAAAAAAGCAGCATAACCAGACTGAGGGATGCAATGGCTAATGACCTCCTGGCACCAACCAATTAGTGGATACCGTGACCCTAAAAGGACAAACACCTGAAAAGCTAGTGCATATTCTATTGAGACCCTCCCCTGGGGCCTCCCCTAAGATCCCTATAGATAAAAGTCCTCAGGAGGAAGGATCCAGCTCATGCTCTCTTTCCTGAGTAGGCCTAAGCCCTTCCCCGACCCCCTCTCCCCCACTTCTCTGGAAACCACCATAGCCTTTCCTCCTCTCCTTCCTGCAGGCACATTCTCTCTGCCTTTCTTCCTAAACTCCTAGGGCCCTTCTTTTGCCACTAAAACTCGTTTCAGGAGCTTAGGCAGCCCAGCTGGACCTCTGTGACTTTCTAAATAAACTTTCTCTTATAATTTGAGTTCCTTGGCTCTGAATTCTTTGTTTGCCGAACTCAAGTACCGGGGTGGTTGCTGAATGCAGGCCCGGCCACATCCTGGTACTGATGTGCTGCTAACTTACCAGCTGCAAATCCGGCTATGGGCTTTGCCACTCCCTCCTTGCTTGAATATGGGCTCCTTTTCCAACTCAATTTTGGGTAAAAGCATATTGTGTAATATTCAGGATCTAATATATGCCCCTCTCCTCTGCCACCACCTCTCTCTATCCTGCAGCCCCCATGCCATTTCTATGATTAATTTTTATTTTGGGTTTCTTTTTGGTGACAGAGATAGAGGGACAGATAGACAGGAAGGGAGAGAGATGAGAAGCATCAATTCTTAGTTGCAGCTCCTTAGTTGTTCATTGACTGCTTTCTCATATGTGCCTTGACTGGGGGACTCCAGCCAAGCCAGTGACCTGACCCTCTGCTCAAGCCAGCAACCTTGGGGTCAAGCCAGTGACCTTGGCCTTCAAGCCAGCAACCTCTGAGCTCAAGCCAGCGACCCCATGGTCAAGCCACATGAGCATGTGCTCAAGCCTGGGTCCTCTGGGTCCCAGTCTGACGCTCTATCCACTGTGCAACCATCAGGTCGGGCCCCAAAAATTTTTTGAAGAACAAAGTATAAGAAATTTCTTTCTCCTCAACTAAGATTCCAAATGGCCAACCCACCTTGATACTGTTTTCTTGATGGCTGTATGAAGCAGTAATACTGTTATTACTGTTAAACCAAACCCACCGGACACTCAGTTAAACTACAAGATCCTTAGAAGTCAGTCTCTTTACTATTTGACTATTCCAACAAAGGCACAATCTTACTGAACAGAGGTATTTTCCCTATAAGTAAAAATAATATAGCTTGATTTTCAATGGTATTTGCTCATCAAAGGACAGGTGAAAATTGGAGGGCTGGGCCCTACACCCTCAGCTACTAACCTCTACAACAACTAAGAATAATAAAAAGAACAGGGGCACCTGCCAATATGTTTCTAATAGAGAATAAAGAATGTGTTAATAGTGCTGGGAAAGTAAAGCTGTTATTCTCAGGCAAAGAGATATAATCAAATGGTACATTTACTCAGACATATGTAGAATGTATAACTATACTCTTTTAAATAAGAAACCCTGCTATTATTTAAATTCTTATAGGAAAAATAACTGTTACCAAAAGCTCTGTTACTATAAGCCCCTAAACCATTCTTTCCTATTGAAATAATTGTTTCTATTTTAATTTTTAAAATATAATTAGATTTTGATAACCTAAAGTTCCTTAGGAACCTAGCTATAATGTTATATATAGCAGAGCAGAAGCAGGACCTCAAAATGCATCACTATACTCTCCATCATACTGACCTGCAGAACCAGATGTTGCTTCAGGAGATGATACATTCTGTGTTGCCTTTTCATTTTTCTGATTTGGTGTAGAAATTATTAATCTGTCTTGTCCCCTGACACTAATTTCCGTTTTGTTACCAATTCCCTTCAAAAAGAAGCAAATAAAAAATAGGTGTCATTGCCTGATAAAGATAGCTTACGATTATAATTTGCTTGAATTTCATATGGCCTTAATTAATTGCAGCTAATGATCTTAGTCATTACCATAGAATTTTTTTAAGTCACCAGGAGGAATTCCAAAATGTACGACAGTATATAAAAAAAATTCTATTTGTCTAAGTCCAGATGATGAATATCACTAAAATATAAACATGTTATCATATAATTTTCTGTAAAACAAAGTAAGTATTTTCTGGTTTGAATAGTCTCTCTCTTTACTCATGTCATAGTAAGAGAACTCTAGTAATCTTTCTTTGGTGAAGTACCCTACTACACAGATAAAAATGTCAACACATCTTAAAAGACAAGAGCATCATAGATAAAGAAATATGCACCCAATAAGCAATTTGGAATATAGTGGTCCCTTGTTTATCGCAGGGGTTAGGTTCCAGAACTGCCCCCCATGGGTGAAAATCCGCGAAGTAGTGACATTATATTTATTTTATTATTTATATATATTTTAAGGCTTTATAAACCCTCCCTACCCACACTGTTATTAACCTTTCCCACACTTATTTTGCTTCTTTTACCACAAAAATAAATTATAAATATATAAAAATACCTATAAACCGCAAAATTCCGTGATATAGGAAAAATTCACAATACAAAATTATATATATATAATTTAAAAATCCACGATACAGTGAGACCATGAAAAGTGAACCGTGATATGGCGAGGGGCGACTGTAGACAACTTTAGATATTGTGTGTGTGTGTGTGTGTGTGTGTGTGTGTGAGAGAGAGAGAGAGAGAAGAGGGAAGCTGGTGAGACAGATGCCCACATGCGCTCTGACTGGGATCCACCCAGCAACCTCCATCTGAGGCCAATGTTCAAATCAACTGAGCTCTCTTCAGTACTTGAAGCTGATGCTGGGACCAACCACCTCTGGCTGCAAGAGGGGAAGAGAGAGAGAAGTGGGAAAGGGTGGGGGAAAGAAGTAGATGGTTGCTTCTCATGTTCCCTGACTGGGAATCAAACCTGGGATGTCCATACTCTGGGCCAATGCTCTATTCACTAAGCCAACCAGCCAGGGCCAACTTCAGGTATTTTTAACACAGTGAAATAAAGGAGTGACTTATAAATACATATATGTTTTTTAAGCCTTCATTTATAAAAGGTCCGTTTTACTTGAATTTCATTTATGCAACACTTTTTGGAGGGGGCTACAAAAGTTTGATTTGTGCATTTAAAATCGGTAAAATCTAGCTCCAATCTGCATTAAAAAACGATGCAGAGCCCTCACTTGCCATTTAAAGCTATCAGAAGAACCAAGTGTGAATGCAACAAGGTTTTCCAAGTAGCTTAGCCTTAGTAAAATCAGTTGAACCTATAAACAGAAAGAGGAATAGAGGACCCTTACACTTCTATTTAGGAAAATAATATCACTAATAAAGCATACCTATATTTAATTACTTCAATGTGCATGTGACAGTGCTAGGAAATACAGACTTTTTTAAACGTACAAATCCACAAGGTGCCACTAAACTGAACCAAATGGTGTCGACTGGGGTGGAAAGTTAGTGATGAGGTCTACGGAATAAGTATTACAAACCTGATGAAAGAGCTTTAGCCTTAAAAACAAAATGTATCAGTGCACTAAATGGAGGCCCAGGGCTGGCTGATAGACATTTGGTTCAAAGAAGCTATTTTCACCCCATACACAAGCTATCAGCACTGGTAATTGTTAAAGAACTAACATAGTTCTATCATTTCTCTAAAACACACTAGATATCCCAAGCCAGCATGAGCTTAACAAAATCACTGGTGCAAGCAAACAGGTCAGTAGGTATAATGATTACAACGGTTAATTCAGATAACTGACAAAAATGATTTAATAAGAAACACACTTTTCAACTAAGAAAAACTAAATATACAAACTAGAAACAGGCAAAATGCCCAGTTGTTTTCCATGACTTTAGGGAGCTAGGCTCAATTTTGGCAGCACAGCTCAAGATTAATCAAGTACAGATGGGAATATTACAAAAGAGGGGTAAGAACCCCACAAAAACATAGCCTTTTTGCTTATGTCTTTTTTGCCCCATCTTAAACAGAGTATACTGGTTGTACATTTCAAATGCAGTAGATAAAAAGGTATTTAAATTACTAAGTTGTGTTGCTTCTTTTAAATGCCAAGGTTAACTAATTATTAAATACCATTCCCCCCACAAAAAAGAAACATGAAAAAAGGAGGTACCTTCGTTGAATATACAAACTGATCGATAAATTTCCCATCTCCTGTAGCATTCTGAAGAGCAAACACTTGTTCAATCTTCACAACTGGAGACATGTTACATTTCTGCAAATCCAAGCTCCCTTTGTGCATTGTAATAGAAGCTGGTAAAGATTTCCTTGCTGCGGCCGTTTTCCAGGCTATTTTAACAGGAGGTGGTTCTTCCTCTTCCACACTTGTGTGCCGCCTCTGGCTCTGCCTCCGAATCTCAGTACTTGATAGTGAGGAGGCCACCGCACCTGCATTGGTCTGTACTGGCTGAGTATTCAGCACTGATCTTGGTCTCCGGGGTTTTTTAACCTCAGCTTTGGAGGCAACATTCTTTTTTGCTTGGGATAAAGCCTCCTCAGGCTGTTTATCAATATAGATAAAAGTATACTGTTCTATTCTTTCCTCTCGGGTCATATTCAATGCTTTCTCTGCATGGGCAATGCCAATATCCCATTGAGCACGTTCTCTCTGTGGTCGGGGTTTCCGAATCTTTAAAAAGAGACATAGTCATTATCAGACAGACATTAATCTAACAAATACATTTAAACCAAGAGTTTAAATGTACTGTCATCTTTCTAGGTATACATAAATATCTTCCAGTTCTTCAGTCAAATCAATGAAATGTTCTAACTATTAACTTTGATAAATTGATATTACTATCAGATATCATGCAACTCTACTCTTTTATGTATCCTCTGTTGACCACTCTGCTAAAGAAAATCCTTCAAAGAGAGATTTGTTCTTCCAACATCATATTCATAAAAAGAAGTAATAATAAAGAGAAAATAGATTAAGGAAATGATTAATTTCAGTGGGCAACAACACACTAACATTAAGAATGATACTTTAGCTTGACCAGTGGTGACATAGTGGATAAACGTTGACCCAGGACACTGATATCCCAAGGTTGCTGGCTTAAGCCCAAGGTTACTAGCTTGAGCATGAGGACCCCTTTGCCCGCCCGTCAAGGCACATATGAGAAGCAATCAATGAACAACTAGAGTGACACAACTATGAGTTGATGCTTTTCATCTCTCTCAAAAAAAAGAATGATACCCCCTAAAGCTCCAGAGTGCTACAGAGATCACAACAAACTAACTGGTATTTGAAGAGCCAGCACTGAAGTTGTGCTGCTGGTTTGTACCATAATGCAAACAGAGGCAAAATGAATAGAAAGGACAGAGCCCCAAGGAACAAAGGTAAGTTGACAAGGAAATAGCAGTGCAAAAATGCACAAGAGAAAAATAAACCAGAATCACAGTTACCAGAGATATCTATGTCCAGGGGCTATAAGAAAACTTTAAATAGGGCTATGTGAGATGACCAAAGCAATTAGGAATTATCCAGGGGGTTTGACTGAGGTAGCCACAAATTGGTTGTTAATGAAACTATGGGATGGTATATGTCAGTGATGTATAAATTGGTAAAATGTTGAGTGTGATAAATCCCATGATCAAATTTAGCTTTTAAAGTGTAAAAACATAACAAATTTGTAAATCATAAGAGAGGCACACTAAGATTAGCTATTAAAATCTCAACCAGACAGAGTATCACAAGTTCATGTCAAAATTCTAAAATATCAACCATCATCAAACATTTTTCTTGGTTCCAACACCTGTGTAACCTGAATTGAACCAGTTACTTAAGCTTTCTGTGCCTCAATTGCTTCATCTGCAGAAACAGAAGTAACAGTATCTACCTCATTTGAGTTCTTATGAAGATTAAATGAGTTAATATACATAAAATGCTTAAAATAATGCCTCTCAGTTTGTTTTTAAAATTTTACTCATTTTAGAAACTTTACTCTCATAAAATTTTGCTAAAAAATAAAGAAAATTATGAAAAGATGTTGAAATAGGAAAAAGAATAAAAATCTGTGGCAAAATCCACATTTCACTAACATCTACTACACTTACATAGATTATTTCAATTTAAAATAGAATCCAACATTGTATTGAGCAGTTAAGTTTTTAATATGTAGTACTATAACATTTTTATATGACATAAAACTTATTGATACAATAAATTATTAAAATCAGAATAGGAGTTAAAAAAAGACATTCTAACAATTGAATTCAAGTATAAAAAGCTCTACTAAATTATGAATTCCTTTGAAAAACATTGATAATGTTAACAGCTGTCAGTTACCTTTTGTTTCTCAGACTGATTGCTCGCTTGTTTGGTTGCCTCAGCCAGTAATTCTTCATACTGTTTATGACCTTTATACTCTCGTACCCGTTTTTCATGGACCCATGCCCTCTCTGGTTGGTTGCTAAAAAATTGAACGTGATATTCCCGGGCACCTGAAAGTAAAAATCCTTATTAACCATTTCAGAACATAAGCATGCACATATATTTTGCAAAAAACTTGCATCTAAGCTGGGTTCCCCAGTATAATTCCTACTAAAACGTGTGTATCTTGGCCTGACCAGTGTTGGAACAGAGGACAGAGCATCGACCTGGGATGCTGAGGTCCCAGGTTCAAAACTCAAAGGTTGCTAGCTAGCTTGAGCATGGGATCATTAATATGATCCCATGGTCACTGGCTTGAACCCAAAGGTCTCTGGCTTGAGCGCAAGGTTGCTGGCTTGTGCAAGGGGTCACTGGCTCAGCCTGTGCCACATCTACAAGTTGATGCTTCTCATTTCTCTTTCTTTCTGTCTCTAAAAAAAAAAGCCCCCCAAAACCCTTGTATATTTTGGATTGCCCAAAGATATAATCTAATATCTAATAATTACATACTGTAAAAATCACCCCGAATAATTAAAATTAATACAGCAAGTTTTAAAGGAAAGAAAATCATAAATTCTGTTAATTTTTAGATTTGTTACCTTGATTACACAATTTATTTTTACTTGCCTCAAAACTTTTTACAAACCAATCTGGGTTAAACATACATACACTTTCCTTCAAAAATGTGTAATATGTTTTCTTGGACTTTTAAAAGCCATGTAGGTGTTGGTCAAATTGCTTTATTAGCTGTATAAAAGTGTGGTATACAGACCCAGGGTTAAAATAGGAGACCAGGCCACCACTAGAACTTTTTCAGGGATCCTCTGAGGCCGAACTATCTTCCTAATAATAATATTAAGATTTTATTTGTTGTGTTTTTTTTTACTATGTTGATATTTGCACCTAATATTGCAAGAGCAATGGCAGTAAGAGTGCTGACATCTTAGCACAAATAGAGGCAACGAGTGACTCCAAACTAGTGTCATAGTTTGGAGTTACTTTTTTTTTTTTGTGACAGAGACAGCTAGGGACTTAAACAGGAAGGGAGAGAGATGAGAAGCATCAATTCTTCATGCAGCACCTTAGTTGTTCATTGACTGCTTCTCATATGTGCCTTGACCAGGGGGCTACAGCAGAGTGAGTGACCCCTTGCTCAAGCCAGCAACCTTGGGCTTTAAGCCAGTGAACTTTGGGGTTCAAATCAGCAACCATGAGGTCATGTCTATGATCCCATGCTCAAGCCAGATGAGCTGGCGCTCAAGCCGATGACCTCGAGGATTTGAACCTGGGTCCTCTGCGTCCTAGTCTGATGCTCTACCCACTGCACCACCGCCTGGTTAGGCGAGTGTCATATTCTTCACAACCATATACTGGAAGTT
Source organism: Rhynchonycteris naso (assembly GCA_037038555.1). Taxonomy (NCBI): domain Eukaryota; kingdom Metazoa; phylum Chordata; class Mammalia; order Chiroptera; family Emballonuridae; genus Rhynchonycteris; species Rhynchonycteris naso. The sequence goes on from CM072998.1 coordinate 27,516,971, forward strand.
TAAAAAACAAAGCCAGTTTTACCTCATGTCCTTCACGAAGCAATAAAAAAGATTGATTTTACTAAATCTCAGCCCCTGAATGTCTACCTTTTTATTATGGGTGACAAAGTGGGAAGTATGCATAAGGCATTCCTGCATTATACAAGTATGAAAATTATCTTTAGGAAAAGTACTTGTGTAATTGTTTGAGTTGCTGCAAGGTGAGCCGGCCACTTTGTCTTACTTGAAAGAATGACAAAAAAAAACTATGGCTAATTGAACTCAAGCATCTGGCAGGTATTTCATCAAAAATGAACAAAGTGGCCTGACCTGTGGTGGCGCAGTGGATAAAGCGTCGACCTAGGAACACTGAGGTTGCCAGTTCAAAACCCTGCACTGGTCTGGTCAAGGCACATATGGGAGTTGAGCTTCCAGCTCCTCCCCCCTTTCTCTCTCTTTCTCTCTCTCTCTCTCACTCTGTGTCTCCTCTCTAAAATGAATAAAATAAAAATTAAAAAAAAAAAATGAACAAAGCAAGTTGTCAATGGAATTCTGGAAAACAATTCAAATTTGTTACCAATAATAAAATTTGATCTTTCAGGTAATAAGTAGAATTTTTAAAAACTAGTATCTGCCCTAATAATTAGTCTTCCAAATTCCCAATAATCAAATAATTTTCTGATGAAATCATTGGTGATATTAACTTATGTGATTTTTAGAAAATACCTATGAACAAATGTGTCAACATCTGGAAGGTGTAAATGAATTGGTAACCTACACACACACACACACAGACACTTTTTTTTAGTGAGAGAGACAAACAGCCATAAAGGGAGAAATGATGAGAAGTATATCAACTTGTAGCTGGTCAATTTAGTTGTTCAATGATTGCTTCTCATACGTGCCATAACCAGAGGTGGGGGGGACTCAAGCGAAGCCAGTGATTCCTTGCTCAAGGTAGTGAGTGACCTTGGGCTTCAGGCCAGTGACCTTTGGGCTCAAGCCAGCAACCATGTGATCTTGCTGATGTTCCCACGCTCAACTCAGTGAACCTGCACTCAAGCTGGTAAGCCTGTGCTCAAGCTGGATGAGCTGAGCTCGTGGTCAAGCCAGTGACCTCGAGTTTTGAACTGGGACCTCAGCTTCCCAGGTTGATGCTCTATCCACTTGAACCACCCCTGGTCAGGTGGTAACCAATATTTTTTAAATGGCCAAAGTACATATGATGTTACAAAACCATGAAAGGTAAAAGATCCATTCAAAGTGCAAGATAGATTTTAAAGTAACAAAATACAAAAACTTTTTGATATTATTTCAGATTCCACAATGCAACTAACCCACCACCTGTTGAGTGCTGGTGTAAAAACAGACACATATCACAATTATCTGAAGAAGCTATTAAAGTACTCTTCTCATTTATATCTACCTATCTGTGTGAGGCCAGACTATTTATTTATTGAAAGAAAGGTAGAGAGAGAGAGAGGAAGGTGGAGAGGGGGGGAGGGAGGAGAAGAAAGTGAGAAGCATCAACTCCTAGTTGCTTTCACTTCAGTTGTGCAATGATTGCTTCTCATACTGCCTTGACCAGGAATTGGACCTCAGGCAAGCCAAGCCAGCAACCCCTTGCTCAAGCCAGCGACATTTGGGCTCAAGATGGCAATCTTTGGGATTGTGTTGATTATCCCATGCTCAAGACAGCAATCCCACACTCAAGCCAATGGCCCACGCAACAGTACAACTTTGTGGTTTTTCAAAGCAATGATCTCAGTGTTCCGAGTCAATGTTCTACCCATTGCACCATCACCAGTCAGGTAAGATTAACTTCACATACTTAAACCAAAACAGTAAGTCATAACAGATACAATAATCTAGAGTTGGCCTGACCAGGCGGTGGCGCGGTGGGTAGAGCATCTACCTGGGATACTGAGAACCCAGGTTCAAAACCCGAGGTCTCCTGCTTGAGCAGGTTCATCCAACTTGAGTGCAGGCTCACCAGCTGGAGCCTGGGGTCACTGGCTGTATCACAGAATCATAGATATGACCCCATGGTTGCTGGCTTGAGCCAAAGGTCACTGGCTTGAAGCCCAAGGTCACTGGCTTGAGCCCAAAGTTTCTGGCTTGAAGCCCAAGTTTGCTGGCTTAAGCAAGGAGAAACTGTCTTAAGCAAGGGGTCACTGGCTTAGCTGGAGCACCCTGCTCAAGGCATGTATGAGAAAGCAATCAATGAACTAAAGTAAAGCAACAAGTTGATGCTTTTCACTCTCTTTCCTCTTTTTCTCTCCCTTCCTGTCCATCTTTCTCTCTTGCAATCTCAAAATCAATAAAAAAAATTTTTTTAAATAAAAATAAATTAAGAAATATTAAAATTTTTTTTGGTTTTAATTTCTAAATGAAAATAAATTGTAATAGATATAACCCAATGTAAACAAAAGGTTCTTAGAGCCCTTAAATCTGAAGATTAAAGGGGCTCTGTTACATAACATCTGGGAACAGTTGCTTTAGAGTAGAGCTACTCTGAAAGTGTGGTTCCCAGAATAAACCAGTCTGTGACAAAGGCACAGAAGTTAAGAGTGAGCATCTAGAACCCATGATGATTTGGCATTGCTGTGACATCTAGACACACAATCAAGGATCTTATACCCTGTTTTTTGGAGGGGGAGGCCTTTCATTTCTCTAATAGTTAATTTTACAGTCACTTGACAAAAGTATCAGTCTTAAAATTAAAACAACAACAACTAGTTTTTTACCAAGCACAGTTTGAAAAACATTGCTCTAGAGAAGTCAAGTCTCAGGTCAATAAAGAAACATAAAAACTACTATTTATGGGGAATTCAAGATAATTCAGGTAGGGAGAGAAAGACAAGCATATTCTGACTAGAAAAATGTGGATATTATGTTTAAACCAAACTAACTTATCTGAAATCAATTATATCTTAGATTTGAACATTTTTATTAGACATTAAACCGGAGATTACATAAGGAATTTTGAAACCGGATTAAAATTTCTATCTTTTATTTATTGATTTTAAAGAGAAAGAGAGAGGGAGGAGAGAGAGGGATGAGGGATGGGGAAGAGGGATAGAAGAAGAGAGAAAGAGAGGGAGGGAGGGGGAAGGAAAGAGAAACTGATTTGTTGCTTGACTTATTTATATATTCATTGGTTGATTCCTTTATGTGCTCTGACTGAGGATCAAACCTGCAGATTTAGCTTATCAGGATAATGTTCTAATGGCTAGACTCTAACCAACTAAGCTACCTGTTCATGGTTGATATTTACGAAGACTTAGGCCTCCTGAAAAGTCCTTGTCCCTTTTTCTCTCATTCATAGTCAGAGATCATTAAACCTGAGAGATTACTAATCCAACATAAGAACTAGGACTCCTCCCCAAGCACCTCTGTGAATTATGACTAGGTAAATTAAATTACTTTTCCTTTAATATATAGTAGTATTTAAGAGTGAAGGTGAGACAATAAGATGAGACTCTATTTACTTATCTGAAACATAAGAATAACAACAGTACCTACTTCACAGTGTTGCTGCTAAGAGAACTGCATAAGAAAATATGTAAGAGAATTGTCTCTGTGTCTCTGTCACACACACAAAAAATAGGTGCAAAGTTGTCAGAGACACATGTAACAAGAATGAGTTTGCAAGCAAATATCCAGAAATTCCAAACTCAAACCTTCTTCTGGCTACTAAGCAAGTCCATACCAAATGCCAGAATCTCAGGAATCTAATCTATATATTTTGGTCAAATCCAGGAAAAGGAGTCGAGAAAAGTTAGAACACACCTTTCCTTAATATTTAACATTCCTACAGTAGGATTCTATGCTATATAGCTAAATTCAAGCTATATTTGCATGTCATACTGAATTTGTAAGACTATCCCAATAAATGTAGATTCAGAAATGAAGTAGAGGTGCCCTGGCCGACTACCTCAGTTGTTAAAGTGTTGTCCCGATATGCCAAGATTTCAGGTTCAATCCCAGTCAGGGTATATATAAGAACCAACCAATGGCCTGACCAGTGGTGGCCCAGTAGATAAAGCGTCAACCCAAGACACTGAAGTCCCAGTTTTGAAAACCCGAGGTCATTGACATGATCCCATTGTTGCTCGCTTGAGGCACAAGGTTGTTGGCTTCAGCAAGGGGTTACTGGCTCAACTGGAGCCCCCTAGTCAAGTCACGTTTGAGAAGCAATCAATAAACAACTAAAGTGCCACAACTACAAATTGAGGCTTCTCTTTTGTCTCCCTTCCTGTCTCTCAACCTGCTTCTCGCTTAAAAAAGAAAACAAACAAAACCCTCCCCCACAAAGAATCAATCAATGAATGCATGAATAAATGGAACAATAAATCGATGTTTCTCTCTATATATTAAATCAATTTTTTTTTAATGAGAGAAACAGACAGACAGGAACGAATAGATAGAAAGGGAGAGATGAGAAGCATCAACTCATGGCTCAGTACCTTAGTTTGTTCATTGATTGCTTTCTCACATGTGCCTTGACCAGGAGGCTCCAGCTGAGCCAAGTGAGCCCTTGCTTAAGCCAGCAACCTTGGGCTCCAGAAGCGACCTTTGGGCTCAAACCTGTGACCATGTGGTCATGATTCCACACTCAAGCCGGCGATCCCACACTCAAGCTGTGCTCAAGCTGGAGAACTCAGGGTTTCAAACCTGGGTCCTCAGCATCCCAGGCCAATGCTCTATCCACTGTGCCACCACCTGATCAGGCTCAAATCAATTTTTTAAAAATGTTTTTAGCCCTGGACAGATGGCTCAGTTGGTTAGAGCACCGTCCCTAGGCGCAGAGGTTGCTGGTTCTCTCCCCAGTCAGGGCACATACAAGAATAGAGCGATGTTCCTGTCGAAGTCTCACTCACTCCCTTCCTTTCACTCTAAAATCAATAAAATAAACATTAAAAAAAAAGATATTTTTAAAAAATGGAGTGGAGGAAGAAAGAAAACAAACATTCTGCAAAATTTATCAGGGCACTTGTCTAGCTAAAAAATTACTAACCATAGAAGTCAGTGATAAAATTAAAATGTTCAAAAAAACTTGGCCTAAAGACCTATTAAGCTCATATAAGACATTCATCAATTTTTTTTTTTTTGAATTTATATTTGAGGTCAGATTAAAGGTCTTCTTAAAAAAGAAGTGTGAAAGAAATTATAAAACAAATGCAGCCTGACCAGGCGGTGGTGCAGTGGATAGAGCATAGGACTGGGATGCGGAAGACCCAGGTTCAAGACCCTGAGGTCGCCAGCTTGAGTGCAGGCTCATCTAGTTTGAGCAAGACTCACCAGCTTGAGCCCAAGGTCGCTGGCTCCAGCAAGGGGTCACTCAGTCTGCTGTAGCCCTTCGGTCAAGGCACATATGAGAAAGCAATCAATGAACAACTAAGGAACCGCAACAAAGAATTGATGTTTCTCATCTCCCTCCCTTCCTGTCTGTCCGTCCCTTTCTCTGACTCTCTCTCTGTCTCTGCCACAAATAAAAATAAATAAATAAATAATAATAAAAAAACAAATGCAGGGTGTTTAAGGAAAACAAGAACTATATCAGTTGTAGCGACTCTCTGCCAGTGTAGATGCCCATAATTATTTTCACTGGTTATTAAAAACTGATGTAGCTATGCATATTTTGATGTCAGATTATATGTCATGTGTGTATTCTTATACTCATATTCAACATTTAAGATTCACTTTTTTCTCTCCAACCTTTTAGGTAATAACTATTTATACTTTTTCTTACCTCTTGTGTTAATTTTGGTATGAACCTCAAGCTGGGGATCACTTGAAACCATACAAGGCCACCAAGGATAGGTTCCCACCTTAGACCAAACTAGATCGCCAACCTGGAACTTAACACCAGTAGACACTTCTGTTGTTGGAACAGAAGGTAATATTGGCTGAACCTATAGGACAAGATCATAAACCTTTATCAGTAGAGAAATTTTTAAAGAAGAAACTATGTACCAAGAACATTTAACATGTTATCCATGTAAATTTTATCTTCAATTATAATTTTCTCTGACACCTGCTATCCAAAGTAAAAGGGAAGAAGAGAGGAGGAAAATAATAAGCCCAACTCCAAATATTAAAAATAGGATTCATGGTTTCTGTTGTCAAATACTGACAAGGGATCTTGAGAATTTACATATCTATTATAAAGTAGTTATAGTTTTGAAAAGGAAAAGAATTCACTAAAAATATCTTCCTTAAACCAGTTCTACGAGTTATTTTAGTAAAACTTCTGAAATAAAAATGTATGGAACTATAACATGTGTTCAATGTGTTGTGATTTAATCATTCCACTTTCATCTTTATATATATTATATAATTCATATAATTTATAGAATACTTTATATATATTATATAATTCATATAATTTATAGAATATATGACATATTTGACTACATACTATTCATTCAATACAGCAACTCACCAATGTTTCCTCTTTTAGTTCTGGATCTTCTCTTGGTTTTTCTGAAACAGGGTCAACCCTCTCATTTGGTTTCTAGGTGAAAAGGTATAAGTGAAAAAAATAAAACGGCAAACCAAATAGTGATACACACAGAAAGAATCAAAGAAAATTAACTAGCAAAGATAATGAAGAACAGTTATAAGTCGGATAATGTAAGGAGTAAGACTGCAACTTCTGCAGTACTTAGTGCTATGTCTTAACAGTCATTGTCTATTTTAAACCATAGCTATATCTCCCATCTCTTATTTTATTACTTTTAAAACTTAATTTCTTAATTTGTTGAGTTTGGAGTTCTTTAAAACCTAGAATAGTGCAAGAAAAGAAAAAAACATAAAACAAAAACGGACACTGAGATTGCTAGTAAGATGTAATTTGGGAGTTTTTCTGGAGAACAATTTGGCAAAATGTAAGAAGTCTTAAATTTTCAGATTCTGACCCAGCAAGTCCATTTCTAAAAACAAATATTGACAATGTACAGAGATGTGTTGTAGAATTGGGAACCTGTATAATTATGTTAACCAGTATAACCCCAATAAATTGAATTTAAAAATGCAAATGTTTAGTACATATCTTTGCTATGATATAAGAAAAAATTAAAAAAATATATAAACATGAAAAGAATTGAGACGTATAAATATATATGTGTTTGTATATATGTACAAAGGTATGACAACAGTGCTATTTATAAAAGCAAGCTTTTAGAAACAGTCTTGATGTTCAAAATGTGAAATTTGCCTGACCAGGTGGTGGCGCAGTGGGTAGAGCGTCGGACTGGGATGAGGAAGAACCAGGTTAGAGACCCTGAGCTCACCAGCTTGAGCGCGGGCCCATGGTTTGAGCAAAAGCTCGCCAGCTTGGACCCAAGGTCGCTGGCTCCAGCAAGGGGTTGCTCAGTCTGCTGAAGGCCCAGGGTCAAGGCACATGTGAGAAAGCAATCAATGAACAACTAAGGTGTCACAACAAAAAACTGATGATTGATGCTTCTCATCTCTCTCCGTTTCTGTCTGTCTGTCCCTGTCCATCCCACTCTCTGACTCTCTCTCTCTCTCTGTCCCTGTAAAAAAAAAAAAAAAAAAAAAAAGTGAAATTTGTTAAATTAATTATGGTATAACTATATAGGATTCTTAAAAAAACAAATTGCAAAGTAGTTTGAATAGTATGATTCCAATCTTGGAAAAATAATTTTTTTACGTGCACTAAAGAAAAGACTAGATGTATACCATCACTTAATGGAATAATTGATTTGTTTGTATGTTTCCTGTATTTGTCAGATTGTCTATAATAAACAATACATTATTACTTTTCTAATCATAAAACCAACAACTTTGTTATTTAAAAATTAATTTCTACAACCCTTTGGGAAGGCAATTTGAAAGTACCTATTATAATTCAAAATATGTACACTCTTCAACCTAGTATTTATATTTTAGGAACCTATTCTACAGAAATACACAAAATGAGGAAATCTAAGCAGAGGGATGGTAACTACTAAAGTATATTATGTCAGTAATCTATATGTCTATCAACATATTCTTCCTTTTTATCTGATACACTGTACACCAAATTGATGAGTAGTTACCTTGAGGAAACAAGATTATGGAAACAATGCAGGAAGAGCTATACTTTGCATAATTTTCATTTTCTTCTTTTCTTTAAATGAGAGGAAGGATGAGAGTGAGACAGACTCCCGCATGCACCCTGACCCAGATACAACTGACAACTCCTGTCTGGGGCTGATGCTCAAACCATCCAATCTATCCTCAGTGCCAGGGCCAATGTTCGAACCAAATGAGCCCCTGGCTGAAAGGAGGGAAGAGAGAGGGAAGAAAGAGAGAGAGGGGAATAAAAGCAGATAATCATTTCTTATGTGTGCAGTGATTGGGGATCGAACCTGGGACGTCCACATGCCAGGCCAATGCTCTATTCATTGAGCCAACCAGCCAGGACCAAAATCTATTTTCCTTTAGTTGTTCAAAGGATAGCTAAGCTTAAAAGAGATTTAAATCAAGTAAGGACAGAAAATACCTTTTTGGGTATTAACAGTGTTGCTTTAGGGGGGAGAAAACAATCAGTGAGTTAGCTCTTCTTAGTGTTCAAGTCATCTTAATTTTAAATTTATGACTTTATGAAAATACTACTTTTTAACATTTTAGCTGGTTCCACAAGAAAAGACCTGTATTCCAATTAATAATCACAGGAAGTTTCTTAAACAGGAAAAAAAAAAAAAACCGTTAAGAGCAGCTGAAATAGGCCTGACCTGTGGTGGCGCAGTGGATAAAGCGTCGACCTGGGAACACTGAGGTCGCCAGTTCAAAACCCTGCACTGGTCTGGTCAAGGCACATATGGGAGTTGATGCTTCCAGCTCCTCCCCCCTTTCTCTCTTTCTCTCTCTCTCCCTCTCTGTCTCCTCTCTAAAATGAATAAAATAAAATTAAATTAAAAAAAAATTAAAAAAGAGCAGCTGAAATAAAATTACATTATCCTAAATATTCCTCTTTAAATATTTGGTCTAATACTTTTATTCAAACCCAAATGATTTATTGATATGAATAATATGCATGAAATCTGGCAGAATTCCAAATCCTTAATAGTTTGCAAAATCATATTTTTTAACAAAAAACAAAAACTTATGTCAACATTTAAGGTGAAAAGAAAATTTCAAAGGCAAAATAAATTTTTCATTTTCTTAAACTTTCTGGAAAAAAAAAAAGTTTCCTAAGTTCATAATCTTAAAAACTAAAAAAATCAACCCTGGCTGGTGGGCCCAGTGGTCAAGTGGCAATCCAGCATGTGGAAGTCCCTGGTTCAATTCCTGGTCAAGGCACACAGGAGAAGGAAGAGTCCATCTGCTTCCCCACCCCACCCCTTTTCTTCCTCTTCTGCAGCTATGGCTAGATTGGTTCAAGTGAGTTGGCCCTGAGTGCTGAGGATGGCTCCATGGCCTCCACCTCAGGCGCTAAAAAAAATGGCTCGGTTGCTGAGCAATGAAGGGAGCAACAGCCTCAGATGGGCCAAGTATCGCCTCCTAGTGGGCCTGCCAGGTGGATCCTGGTCAGGGCGCAGGAGAGAGTCTGTCTCTCTGCCTCCCCTCCTCTCACTAAATTAAAAAAAAAAAAAACAAAAAACTAAAAAATCTGTACAAAAAGATAATTTTGTATGTGAACAAAACAAGTTCTAAGAATTTTAGACCTTATACTCTGCTAATGGGACCAAATCAGCTATTTGGCTTTTTATAAGTAAAAATGGCAAGCTAAGAGTTAACGAGACTAGCTTTAGTGGATAAGCCCAGAGGTGCTGGTGGAAGACCAATGTTTGATCAGGGCCTTGACTCACATGCCTGAGGCATTACACCTGCCAAGGAGGAAGAAATGCAGAAACACTTCCACATGTTTCTAATTTGGTGGGAGGAAAAATAGCTAAAACAGCTTTAAAAAATATACAATTTTAGTAGTGATCTCAGGCCTCCTGCTGCCTAGATGTTTGGACACATTTTCATTGTTAGGAAGATATACTTAGGTTGTTCCAAATAACAACCACTCTTCAGAAGGCCAAGCAGCTCAGAATTGGGAGAAAATACTTGTAGATAAAATAATAAGAAACAAATAATAATAAGAAGAAACAAAAAGTGAAATCTTAAAGAGAGATTTTGTTTGTTCAAAAAAGTATCTATGAATGTATGTTTATTCATATATATAAATAAATCAGCTTGAGGACAAATATTTCAAACCTCGCCTCCAGGCACACTGTTCTCATTCTGCTTCCCTAAGGTACTGGGGGACGGGAACTATCCAGTGCTGTCAGTACTCTTACTTGGGATTCACTTTAACATCCAATCCCTTCATAACACTAAATGCCTTGGCTTGGAACCCTACTGACAACCAGAAGGCACAGAGGTGTCAAAATTTAAAACATTTTCAATAAACTGTTCTGAAGGAGGTGGTTCTAGTTAAGGAAGTGCCCTTAAAAAAGGAATACCTTACACAATATTAATTTGTGCAAATCACTCACTAGTCATCTGCATAGTTTAGCAAAAGCATGATACTAACAACAAGCAGAAGAGCCTTGGAGCCCTGGCTGGTGGCTAAGTAGCAGAACATCAAACCCGCGTGTGGATGTCCTGGGTTCAGGAAACTCAGGAGAAGCAGCCATCTGTTTCTCCTCTCCTCCGCTTCCCTTTCTCTCTCTTTTCTCCTCCCGCAGACAGTGGTTCCATTGATTTGAGCCAGGCCTGGGTGCTGAGGATGGCTCCAACGAGCCTACACCTCAGGCACTAAAATTGATTGGTTGCAAGCATCCGGACCCAGACAGGCAGAATATCAGACCAAGACAGGGTCTCTGGGTAAATTCCCCCCAAAAAAGGAGAGCCTTGGGAGCTCTAGCTTTAAAGTTCTATTATCAAGCTGACCAGGCAGTGGTGCAGTGGATAGAGTGTCAGCCTGGGACACAGAGGACTGAGGTTCGAAACTCAAGGTCACCAGCCTGAATGCGAGCTCATCCAGCTGAACACAGGTTCACCATGGGATCGCTGGCTTGAGTAAGAGGTCACTGACTTGGCTGGAACCCCCTGGTCAAGGCACATATGACAGAGCAAACAATAAACAACAAAGGTGCGGCAATGAGGAACTGATGCTTCTCATCTCCCTCCTCTCTTGTCTGTCTGTTCCTCTCTCTCACTTAAAAAAAAGATTATATTGTCAGAATAAAGTAGAACTTTTATGGTACTCACTTCTTAAACTTTTTTTAAAACTTTTTACTGATTGATTTTAGAGAGAGAGCCCTGGCCAGAAAGCTCAGTTGGCTAGAGCATTGTCCGGAAGCTCAGAGGGTGCCAATTGGATCCCCAAACAGGACACATAGAGAAACAGCTTGATGATATTCCTGCCTCTCTTTCTCTTTATCCCTTCTCTCTCTAAACTCAGAAAAATAAACATTTAAAAACTTTTTTTTTAATTAGAGAGGAAGGGGGAGAGAAAAACAGATTTGTTGTTACACTTTTTTATGCATTCATTGGTTTTTTATTTTTTTTAGCGAGAAGGGGGGAAGATGAGAAGCATCAATTCATAGTTGCATTACTTTAGTTGTTTACCGACTGTTTCTCATACGTGCTCTGGGGTGGGGCTCCAGCTTAGCCAGTGAGCTCTTGCTCAAGCCAGCAACCATAGGATGGTGTCAATAATCCCGCGCTCAAGCTGGTGAGCCTGCACTCAAGACCACAACCTAAGTAAGGGCCTGGGATCTCAACGTCCCAGTTCAACGATCTATCCACTGCACTATCAATGGTTGGGCCATTGGTTGATTTTTGTATGTGCCCTGACTGGGATCGAACATGAAACCTTGGTGTATCGGGACAATACTCTATTTGACTGAGCAATCAGGCCAGGGACTATTTCTTAAGCTTCTAATTGCCCCCACAATGTGTGATAAAATTTTAATAAAAAGTGAACTTACAGGCACTTAGCTCTTTACTTCTTTAAAATAAAATGGAGGAAGGAAGGGAAAAAGAAAAAGGAAAAAAGAGAAGGATGGAGGTAGGAAGCAAAGGCTGGGGCAGGAAGAGGGAGGAGAAGGAGAGAAATAAGATAAAAATCTAGGTTTGCCAAAAACTCAACTTTAAGGCAATGGTTTTGGTAATATTTAGTGCAGTCAATGACACTTTCTTCATTTATACCTAAAAACTGATATTCCTTTTTACCTCAAGATATTTCAAGATCCTAAATAATAAAACATTTAATCACATCTCACATGATTTACTAAAAAGAAAATGAACTACAAGTCTTAAATTACATGTAACCATTCTAATACTACGGGGATATAATAGCTGATTGAGGTTTATGTGATATAAAGCATAGCAGATATCCAACAAAGACAGAATTGGCTTTAAAATCTCATTGCAAAGTTACCAGAAATACTATTGCACTGAATTTTTCCGAGGTTCCAATAAAGTAAATAAGATATGAAAAACAGCCTATCTTACCCTGCTTCTAATTGCTTCAGCCTTCTTTCCATTTTGAGAAATAGTATAAAAATTTTTTTTTGTTTATTGATTTTAGAGAGAAGGGGTGGAGAGAGAGAGAGAGATACCGAGAGAGAGACAAGAATGTAGATCTGTTCCTGTATGTGCCCTGACCAGGTAGGTATCTAACCGATAACCGTGCATTTTGGCACAAAGCTCCAACCAACAGAGCTATACAGCCAGGGCTAGCTATGTAATTTTAACTCATTTTATCAATAAAGGCAAAAAGGTCCTTAGGCAGTTAGCTCAGTTGGTTGGAGCGTTGTCCCAATACACCAAGGTTGTGGGTTCAATTTCCCAGTGCAACACATACAAGAAGCAACTAATGAATACACACTAGGTGGAACAAGTCAATATTTCTCTCTCTCCACACCTTCCTTCCTCTTTCTAAAATCAATAAATTAAAAAATAATAATAAAATAAAGGTAATAAGTCTAAACTATTAAATAAAATTAAATAGTCTCTTACTTGCCAGATTTTCTAGATCAGTGTTTTTTAACCTTTTTATACTTGGGCAGTGGTGAAAATAGAAGAATTAGTTCGGAAACTGCTAAGGCAGAAAGAAATCACCCTGAGCATAAGCAAATTCAACTAGATTACTGGGTCTACAATCCTCATATAACATCAGAGTGGTTAACCCTTTCACGAACCAGCAGGAAATTTCTGGTGGACCAGCCTGTGGACAGGGGGTTGAAAACACTGCTCTAGAGCAAAAGCACAAAGGGCCAACAAGACAACTCTTAGGAACTAAGCTAACACCTAATTTAGGTTTTGCGCATTTCTGTGATTCTAAAGGGTCACAGTGCATCACATATCTTTTCATTTCATATCTAGGAAAAAACTGCTACACTGAATACTGAATGTATCTGAAGTGCAAAGAGTTAACTTCTCTCCTCCCATTTATACATTTATTTAATAAACAGTATAAGATACTATGTGAGCTAAGTCCTGTGGAGTGCATTTAATAAATGACATTGAGAAATTAAAAGGTAGGCCCTGGCTGGTTGCCTCGGTGGCAGAGCATCAGCCTGGCATATGGAAGTCCCGGGTTCAATGCCTGGTCAAACCACATAGAAGAAGCCACCATCTGCTTCTCTTCCCCCTCTCTTCTTCCCATAGCCATAGCTCGATATTTCAAGCAAGTTGGCCCTGGTGCTGAGGACGGCTCCATGGCTACACCTCAGGCACTGAAATAGCTCAGTTGCTGAGCAATGGAGCAGCGCTCCAAGATGGGCAGAGCATCGCCCTGTAGGGAGTTTCCTGGGTGAATCCTGGTCTGGGCACATGCCCGAGTCTGTTTCTCTGCCTACCTGCCTCTCACTTAATTAAAAAAAATTAAAAGGTAGCCCGAGCTGGATAGCCTGGTTGGTTAGAGCATCATCCCGAAGCACAGAGGTAGCCGGTTCTATCCCTTGGTCAGGGCACATACAGGAACAGATGTTCCTGTCTCTTTCCTGCTTTCTCCCTTCCTCTCTTAAAATCAATAAAATAAACATTAAAAATATTTTTTTAAAAAAATTAAAAGGTACCTGTATAATTTTATTAACCAGTGTCACATCAATAAATTCAGTAAAATACTTTTTTAAAAAAAGAAAAATGTCAAACACACAGTTCTTACAGAACTAAGATACTATAATAGTTTCCCTGATTGCTCTTTATCTCATTACCCAGTTTTATGTTTTTCATAGTATTTAACACTATCTGACATATACATATATAGTATACTAGAAGTACACTAAAAGCAGGCATCTTTACTTTTCACTCAGTGCCCTACTTTCAATTCTCAGAAAAGTGTCAAGCACACACACAGTAGGTAGTCAATTGATATCTGTTAAATGAGTAAATAAAAAAACTATAGAAAAATGTAAAAAACTGAAATATCACACTGAAACTTGTGAGAATGTAGAACCAATGTGACCTCTACTCCAGGAAAAGATCACATTTGAGTTGTATAAAGTACTGGAATCCAGCTATCAAGGAAAAGGTGAGTTGATAAGAAGTAAACATTTCTTTGAACCGAAGATAAAATTAACTTATCCAGGAATACCAGATGTAAAAGCAGACAACTGTCAAAAAATAAATACTAGTTTTGTCCCAAATCAATATCTGGAAAAAAGTCTTCAATTTATACCATGTATCTGAGTACTAACTAAAAACACTTCATTCAAGTTATAATTGATTTGTTACATGCCTATTATTATTATTAAGGAAATTCATACTGAAACTTCAGAGTTATTAAAAACTCCTAAAAGAAAGCATAGGCAGTTAACTCTTTGACATCTTTCTTACCAATATCTTTTTGAATATAAATCCTTAAGCAAGGGAAACAAAAGAAAAAAAATACACAAATGGCTAGCTCAAACTAAAAAGTTTTACACAGTGAAGAAAACCATCAACAAAACAAAAAGACAACCTATGAATGAAGACATTAATAAATGATACATCCAATAAGGAGTTAATATCCAAAATATATTAAGAACTCGTATAACTTAACACCAGAACAAAACAGTCCAATTTAAAAAATGGGCAGAGGATGTAAACAGACCTTTTTCTAAACAGGACATACAGATGGCCAACAGACATATGAAAAGATGCTCAACATTACTAAACATCAAGGAAATGCAAATTAAAACCACAATAAGCTATCAACTCACACCTGTCAGAATAGCTACAGCATAAATCAACAAACAGCAAGTTCTGGAGAGGATGAGGAGAAAGGGGAACCCGCATGCACTGTTGATGAGATTATATATTAGTATAGCCATTATGGAAAACTATATGGAGATTTCCTTAAAAAACTAAAAATAGAGCTGGAATCCCACTTCTGGGCATTTACCTGAAGAAAACAAAAATACTAATTCAAACAGATATATGCACTGCTATGTTCACTGCAGCATTACTAGTGATAGCCAAGATATGAAAGCAACTTCGATGTCTGATAGATGAATATGCTAAGTGAAGTCAGACAAAGACATATCGTATGATCTCCATATACATGGACTCTAAAAAAACAACATAAATGTATAAACAAGACAGAAATAGATCCATAAATATAGAGAAACAAGCTGATGGTTGCCAAGAAGGAGAGGGTGGGAGGATTGGAATAAAAAAATGAGTAAATCAAAAAAGAATAACCATGCCAGAAGGTGCCCAAACCGCATGAGGGACCACCAGATTAGGTGTTACCATGTTCTTTCCACTGGCCTGTGACACTGACTACTAAAACAAGAGTTTGAATAAATATGAACCAAAAACTTAAACAAGAGCAAGTTTCTAGACCTAACTACCAGTTTACAGGAAATACAAAGGACAAAACTTGTTAAATGATGCTTTTGGAACACAACTAACAAAATCCAGAATATGGGACCCTCTGAAGGACAAATATTGTTTCTTTAGCAAATACACTGTAAGAAAAAAAGTTGGCGAAGGGAAACTAAATTTTTAACAAGTCCTAAGAATTATATCTACCAGATACAACATGTGGTCTTCGTCTAAATCCTGATTTAAATCAATCAACTGAAAGGCAAGATCAAAAAAAAATTTCAGCAGCATGCATCTTAAGTTACTTAAGAAGAATGACTCTTATATAAAAACTCTACCTGAAGTTTTAATCAATATACATGTATATAAAAACAAACAATTTTAATAAAAAAGAGTTCCTCTATTACTTCCGGTTATTTTCTAGCAAATATATTAGTTGTGAATGATAAATCTAGGATCTACTGGCAAAAGTTGGTCTAAAATAATTATTTTAAAAAGGATATAATTAACTATCTTCTCTTTGCCTTTTCTCTTCACCTTCAAAAACAAGTTTATTACAAGCAAATAAAAAGTAAAATGAAGCTATTAGAAAAAGAAACATAAGAAACAAGTTCTTAGTGCCACATGTCTTTAAAATATTGCTTCACTCTAGTGATGTCAATTGATTTATTCAACAAGTATTTTCTCAGCACCTATTATAATATCCTAAACTCCTTACTAGAGATTAGAAAAGAGAAGTTATCAGAAATGTTTACACTTATAGAGATAAAAATTAAAAAATATCTCTAGAACTTCCAGTAAATACTACAAAAATTTTCAAAAAGATTTTTTAACTTACACTTTGTTCCTCTGGTTCTAATTTGGGGATTTTGTGTGACTTGCGCTCTTCAGATCTAGATGAGTCATGCTTGTTGCTTTTTTTCCTCTTTTCTTTTCTACTTTCATGCTTTGACTTCGTGTGCTCACTTGCCTGTACTTCATTTAAAAGGTCTCCGCAGAGGGAAGACTCAAACAATTCCCTGCCATTCTGGATAGTTTTGGTTATTTTTAGTTTAATTTCAGGTGAGCCAGTCTTCTTTGGAATCACAGTTTGTGGTACCGAAGGAGGAGATGGTAGCTGTGGAGGAGAAGGTTTTTCCAGAATTTCATGTGGTCTTGTGTTTGGAATTTCTGAATGATAATAGTCAGTAGGGCTAAAGTTTCTAACTGCACCAAAGCCATTGGCTGATCCATTGGGATACTGATTATAAGACTGGTATTTGGTTTGAGTTTCATACATGCTGATTGATGGTGGATAGCCATTTGTGAGTGGAGGAAGATCTTCTGTTGTAGGTGGGTACTGAAAGCCTTGCTGCAAGGTAGCTTCATATGGTGTATGGCCACCATCTTCAACAATGTCACTGTTGTTATCAAAGGCATCCTCCTGACGGATGTTGGCGGAGTCAATGAGTTGAGGTGGTTGCTGAATTGTGTTTCCCATGATCCCTTGCATGAAAGAGAAAGAGAAATCCATTGTTCTGCTCCAGCATCCTTAACTTTCCCTTTCTCTCATCGGGCCTAGTTTTAAAAGAGGAAATTAAAAAGTGTTAATATCCTCACAAGCTAAAAGCTAATCAATGGAAAAGGATTAAACGGAAATATTCTGAACCCAATTTTTTAAACCTTTTTTTGAGATTTTATTTATTGATATTTAAAGGGGGTGGGAGCAAGAGAGTAAAAGTGGGGGGAGAAGCGGGAATTATCAACTTATAGTAGTTGCCTTGACCAGGCAAGCCCAGGTTTTTGAACCAGTGACCTCAGCATTCCAGGTCGACACTTTATCCACTGCGCCACCACAGGTCAGGCCCAAACCCAATTTTCATATCCAGATATGCACAGACACTAAATATTTTTAAAACAAGTAGCCAATATAATTTATGACAAAGGACAAATACATTTTTATCTTAAATTCTTATATGCTTAAAACTCTTGAATACTTTCAAAAATAACTCTAGTAGCAAATTTTATTCTCTTGCAAACATGCAAAAATAGTTTTGTTTCCCGAGTTAGAGATGATAATTTTCACATTAAAACTGGTATTTGCAATATAAGCAGTCCAGCCACATATAAATTAGGTAATACAAAGCTCCCCTTAAAACATTCATGTCTGTCCAGTGGTTCTTTCTGTTATTACAACAATAATAAAATCTTATTGCAAGTATTTTTGAATACTAAAGTATAAATGCCTATTTCTCCTCCCTTCCATCATCTCCACTCTTCTGTCATGAATAACTACTGTAAACACCTTGCTAGGCATTCTTCCAAATCTTTCTTCATATATTTACATATAAAAATTTAAAAATAGGGTTTATTCTGTGACTTCATTATTCAATTTAATATATCTTAGATAGCTTTCTATATTGGCACGTATAGTTTTCAAACACATTTCATTCTTTAAATGGATGTGCAGTAAACAACCATGGTATCTACAATCATGTATTTAACCATTTGTGTACTGACAATCATTTAGGTGTTCCCAATTGTGTTATATTATAAACAGGTCTATAGCAGACTTTCTTGAAACGATCTTTGTGCATGTATGTATTCCTGGGGAACAGATTTGAAATTTTGATAGATACTAGAAAACTGTTATGTTGGTTGTAGTACGGCAATTTACATTCCTACCAAATAGTGTATGAAGATGTCTGATTCTCAATACTCTTGCCAGTATCCAACCGTTTTAATCAATGATAGAACAGCAGAATCATCTGGAACACTTTTACAAAGTGCATATGTTAAGGTCTATTTACTGATAAATCTGATTCAATAAATCTGGGGTGAGGCCTAGAGAATGAGTATTTTAAGACCACATTCCAGATGATTCTGACACACTCTTGTTTGAGTCACTGCATCATAATCTTTGCATTAGAGTCACTTCATTATATTCCTACAATTATTGCACCTCCTCCACATGCGTAAAGATGCCCATATTCTGTAAGAAGGTTACAGTGTAGATAAGCATCTTTTAGGAAATGCTCTAGGACCACTCTGCTTTGCCATAAGGTTTGACAAGCCCACATCGTGAGACAGAGGATTAATGGACAGTCCAGATATTATTTTGATAATCCCGTAAACATTTCTTCTAGAAATAAGAAAACATTTCTTCTTCTCTCTAAGGCAGAGAGAATTTCACTACTATATGCTGTCTTATGAACTGATTGTAGCTTCCTGGAATACTATAAAGAAGGATTCTGGGGCTACAGCTCAGCTCAGTTCTGTGACTGATTAATAATGTAGCAGGATTTACCATAACAAGGCAAGTAACCCAAAACAATGAAGGGAAGAAAGGGGGAAGAAAAAGCTAAAAGTACACTTTTAAAGGTGTATCCAATTAACTGTTGTTTATTCTGCACTTAGCAATGGAAAGAATTTTAAAAGTTCTAAAATTTCAAACAAATGCACACAAGAGCATATAAAGAAATTAAACTGCCCATTCTGCTCTATAGTGGAACAAGGGGTGGGAGGTGTCAGAGAGTATTTTTTTAGCACCTACTCTGGGCCAAGTACTTTCTACATCATTTCATTTAAGTCTCATAACAACTCTGTAAGACAGGTATGACTCCTGGTTCATAGGTAAAAGAAACCGACTTTCAGAGGGATTAGGTGGCTTGCTTAGACCACAAATCAAAGGGGGAAGTATAAGGATTTGAATCTAAACATGTCTGACTCTAAAGTCCATGGTTTTTACCACTTCCACTTCCCTTAGCTATAAGTTCTGAGATGACTCGTTTCTTTGATTATTGTACTTCATCCCCTGGTCACTGCCAAAACAACAACCATTCTGTAAGAACCACCTCCAACACATAAGGATATGCCAGGAACCATTCTAAATGCTTTACAAACAATACATTTAATCCTCCCCAACAACCTCCAGGTAGATATTAATACTAGTTCCCATTATAGATGTGGAAATATAGCTGTGATGGGCAATCTTTTGAGCTTGGTGTGTCAAAATTCGCCAAAAAAACGAGCATAACTCGGGTGGTGTGTCACTTCGAGAAAAAAGGCCTAACCGGAAGTCCCAGAACTAGAGGCTCTGTGCCAGAGTTCTGTTGTTTTGGCCTACAGACCTCCAGCACAGAGTGTCTACACTACAGCAAATGTTTTATCCTCAGCTACTGCACCTGGCCGTGCAGGAGCCAAGGATGAAACGTCCTTCTTGGCATGTGGCCCCATAAATCACAGAGCTGGGCTTCAATCAAAGCAGCCTTGCTTCAGAGTCTGTGATCCTCACCAGCACACAATACAGACAAAACTGATGTTAGAAATAATTTCTTTATATATACATTGTTTAGGAATGGAAACATCACCCTAATTTGACCCTTGGCAAAAATGTATAGTTCACAGACACAAGAAGGGTATGCACTAGAATTCTTTAAATATATGTAGGGCAACTATACAAGTAGAAAGAAAAAATTCTTCAAACCTCCAACTTGAACGCAAGTTAAATACTGACATCTGACAAGATGCAGCCTGTGTTTTTGGTTCTCATTCTTGTCCTATATATACATAATCAGCTTCCAGATTAATATCCCATATTACACAGAGGTAAACTGAATCTCGAAATGAGAAAACAGATCCAAAATGTAAAACATTCTCTCAAGTCAACTGGCCTGAGCTCTTCAAAAACCAAAGGTGGAAAGACTATTCTAGATTTTAGAAGATAAGATTCAGACAAACTAATTTAATATACAAACTCTGATTAAATCCGGGATTTAAACACACACTCATAGGTAAAAAATACATATTTTGGAGAAAACTGAGGGTTTTAAATGACTATATTAATAGAGCTATTATTTGCAAGGGTATAATAATAATAGTGTTCTGTTCATTTAAGAGAATGTCCTTATTCTTAGGAGACATGCTGAAATATTTACAATGTCATGGGATCCACAATTTTCAGATGGTTTGGATTTAAAAGTCACCCTGACATGTCCCAAGACTATAGATTTGATCCCCAGTCTGGGAATATACAAGAAGCAACCAACAAGTGCACAACTAAGTGGAACAACAAATTAATGTCTTTCTCTAGCTTCTTGTTTCTCTCCCTGTTCCCCTCTTTCTCTAAAATCAAGTTTAAAATAATTTTTTTATTTAGAAAATTAACTTTAACACATTATTTTTTTCTCAAGATTTTATTTTATTGATTTTAGAGAGAGAAGAGAGAGGGAAACAGGGGGAGGGGAGAGGGGGAGAGAGAGAGAGAGAGAGAAGATGTAGGGGGGACAGAAAGCATCAATTCGTAGTAGTTGCCTCCTCTCTGTGCCTTGACTGGGCAAGCCCAGGGTTTTGAACCGGCGACCTCAGCATTCCAGGTCAATGCTTTATCTACTGCGCCACCACAGGTCAGGCTCTAAAATCAATTTTTAAAAGTACATATATCTAGAATAAAACCAAGGAGGCATAATGTTAACAACTCGCTAATCCAAGTGTGGACTGTAATATCTTTTTAACTTTCTTAAAGGTTTGAAAAATGTGAAAAGTAAAAAGAAAATATATAATCTGACTTTGGTAAAGGAGTAAAGCTTGCATTAAATCTTGACACCATATTCTAACCAATAAGCCAAATGGTCCACATTGTTATCTTGACAAGAAAGTCAAGGCATGGATAGAGCCTCTTTTTCATATTATTCCTCAAAATAATACAATGCAATCAAGAAAGCAGTTTTGATCATTTTCTTAAAAGCTATTTTAGGCCTGACCAGGCAGTGGCGCAGTGGATAGAACGTTGGACTGGGATGCGGAAGACCCAGGTTCGAGACCCCGAGCTCGCCAGCTTGGATCCAAGGTCGCTGGCTCCGGCAAAGGGTGGCTCTGTCTGCTGGGGGCCCGTGGTCAAGGCACATGTGAGAGGGCAATCAATGAACAACTAAGATGTCGCAACGGCAACAAAAAACTAATGATTGATGCTTCTCACCTCTCTCCGTTCCTGTCTGTCTGTCCCTATCTATCCCTCTGACTCTCTCTCTGTCCCTGTAAAAAAAAAAAAAAAAAAGCTAGTTTAGGACTATAACTAAATTCCTTTATAGTGATTTTTATAATTACTGGAGTCTGACAGCTAGCCTCCAAATAACAGACAGATTGACTGACATCATAGTTAAGATCTTACAGAACGAGTAGACTCTCTAGTGAGCATATGCTCGGAATCAAACTGTCAGATTCAAAACCCAGATTCAAGGCTTATTAGTTATAGGACTTTAGGTTATAGGACTTTAGGTAACTTCATCTTCCTAAATCTCAGTTTCCTCATCAAGAAACTGTAGATACTTATAATTTTCTGCATACCTTGTGTTATTGTAAGAATTAAGAGTTAATCCACAAACAGTACTTTGGACAGTGCCTGGAGTCTAGTTAGAGCTCAGTAACTGTTGGTTATTATTATCATTGAGTGCAATGTTAGGTATCAGAACTTCTGCAAAACCTAAACTCTGATTGAAAGGCATTTATAATAGTATAATAGACTAGATAAGATTTTATGGGCAAGACTCATAAAATAGTGAATACTGTGAAACAAAAGGCGACTAAGAATTAAACTGTGTTACTATTATAATAATTATAACAAACATTTGAAAAGAACAATGTTCACTAGGAAAGGAGATATTTAGACCACAAAACAGATAGGATGTAGAAGTTAGGTTATTTTAACCCACTGATTTTAATATCACTTAGTACAGGCCATCAAATATTCTCACACCTTTGTTCTTAATAAATCCGTGATAAAGATGGTATATTTTAACCCTGGCCAGTGGCTCAGTGGATAGAGCATCAGCCTGGCAAATGGAAGTCCCAGGTTCCCAACCATCTGCTTCTCTTCCCCACCATCTCTCCTTTCTCTGCCTCTTCCACTCCTGCAGCCAGTGGCTCAACTGGTCTGAGCATGGCCCTAGGCACTAAGGATAGCTTGGCTGGTCCCAGGGTCAGCCTCCCTGCTAAAAATAGCTCTGTACTCAAACATTGGTCCCAGGTGGGGTTGCCAGGTAGATCCCAGTCAGGGTGCGTGCAGCAGTCTGCCTCACTAACCTCTCCTCCTCTCACCTAAAAAAAAACAAAACAATCCCCCCACAAAACAGGTATATTTTAATTTTCTGTATTACTAAAACAATAGTAATAATAATACTAACATTTGAGGACTTACTATGTGTCAATACTCTTCTAAATGCTTCACATTTGTTATATTATTTTACTACTCACAACACCCCTTTGAGAAAATACTACTACCAACCCCATTTTACAGATGAAAAGTCAAGGCCCGCATGATGAAGTAATAGGCCCATAGTCAGACAGCTTGTAAATGGAGAGTGTAGGTAGATACAGGCACTTTGTTCCACAGCACTGGCTTGTTAAGTAAGCTCATGCCCACATCCCTAAGTATATAAAGTAAACAGCAACAAAACAAAAATATGCATACTTTATACTTCACAATTCCTCAATCCCACTCAGAGTTAACAATTTGGTGAGAGACTACATAATATTAGCCTTTCACTTATTTTACCATATACTTACAAGAAAATGAACCCACCAGAGGCAAACTACTATTTATGACAAATTCTTCCTCTGACCAAAGTTTCTAGTTTTTTTATAGATAAATCAATGAATACTTTTATTAATTTTGTTGAAGCTGACTATAAACAATTTTAAAAGAAAAATGTTGAAATGTATAAAACCAAGGGTAGTCAACCTTTTTATAACTACCGCCCACTTTTGTATCTCTGTTAGTAGTAAAATTTTCTAACTGCCCACTGGTTCCACAGTAATGGTGATTTATAAAGTAGGGAAGTAACTTTACTTTATAAAATTTATAAAACAGAGTTACAGCAAGTTAAAGCATATAATAATAATTACTTACCAAGTACTTTATGTTGGATTTTCGCTAAGTTTGGCAGAATAAATATTTATAAAACAACTTACTATAGCATTTGGTTGTTCTGCTATCACCCACCATGAAAGCTGGAATACCCACCAGTGGGTGGTAGGGGCCAGGCTGACTACCACTGGTATAAACCAAAGATTTAAGGATCATATTTATTTAACAACTATTTATTTATGAAGGGAGTAATAATAGAAAAATTTATAAAATCCTTAAATGAAATCTTAGACACGGACTTTAAAAAAGAAAAGCATGTCATGTGCTTCAGATGAACAGCTGAGGCTATATATATCAAGTATTCACGATGTTAAATGTATAGATTAAGTTAGTTTAACAAATTCTCAAAATGAATTCTCTTTGGTAGATCATACATATTGCTGGATTCTATTCTATAAAATTACATGCTATACTGTACATACTTATTATTCTATGTTTAATACCAGTCTCTTCTCAATAAAACTTTATATTTTATTATAAATCAAAATTCCTCATGTTGATATCATTATTCAAGCTTTCTGAAATATGATATGGACTAAATATGTTGTATAAATAGCCTGTTTCTGTTTTCGAACCCATCAAATACATTCCTAGGTTACTTAATTTATAAATCTAACCACACTTTCCTTATTAAAATTCAATGATTCCTAAAGAAAGTAGAAGCATCTTCGCCAACAGAGCATATGAGGCCCACCAAACATGGTCTTTACCTACATCTCCACCTCAAGTTCTGTACTATAATAATGTTATGTTACTGGGAATTACTGTACATACTATGATTTCTTACCACTGTGCCTTTACTAATGTTATTTCCAATGCCTAATATGCCCTTTTACACATTTTTTTGGCTTGACCTTTAACCATCTTTTGAGCTCAGAAAGTCATCCTCAAGAAATAGTAACTTAAGCTATAGGCTAGTCTGAGTAACCTTCCTCTGTGTTACTAAGATACACTACACAAGCCTCTTAGAATTAATCATGAAACAACCTGTTTATGTGGTTTTCTTAAGAGCAGGAAGTAATTTTTTTCATTTGTGTGCTGCTCCAAGAACCCAAAGCCAATGCTCAGAGAGGCTTAATGAATCTTTTAAACTGAAATATGTATATACTTAAGTGAGTTATTACATATAAATGAAATGCTTTAAAGAGTTTTTGAGAACCTTTCCATGGAGAAAGCAAGAAGAGAATATAAATGCAGTTACAGTCTCTTCAGTTAATATCCTTGGAAAATCTGACTGAAAACTGCTTACCTCGCCACTACCGAGACTCTCCTTAGTTCTGGACTAACCTTCCCTTCAAGGCTTAAAGCACCAAGAGACCTACACGAAGTCAAATGAATTTCCAGGGACAGTCTATTAACCCAACAAAAGACCAAAAGATATATATATATAAAAAGAACTCCATATCTATTTATAACCCTAGTGTTGTTGATGCTATAAATGTGAAATTCAGAATGTGAAGGCTCTCAACAGTTTTCATAGTCATAGTTAACTGAATGGCATGAACATCAATCTTTATTTTACAAACCTCTTCTATTATAATCAATCATACTAAAAATATATACATACGTATAATCAATCCTACTAAAATGCCAAGAATACTTGATATAGCAACATTAGAATTTTTACAGCTAAAAGAAAACAGTAGAATATCATATGATTTCCATAACAAGAAGAGGGTGGTCTACCTTTTTATCCCAGGATAAACAGGGATCCTGATGTTTCTTTTTGTGAACTGTTACAAGGAACATTTCTCATAGTTTATGATAAATCCACAGTCTGTGTATGTTTCTATTGAAACAGGAATAGAATCCATGCAAGAGAGTTTGCAATAATAAACCAGCTATGCCAGGTCTTGAAAACCTGGCATTTTTACTATTTGAAGACTTCTGTGGCTAAATATTTAAAAAGAAAATTTTAAGACAAGTACTGTTGAAAACTTAGGTCATTTTGTTTAAAAGCAAAGAAAATATAAATTCAGTATATAAAGGCAAGCTTAAGTATATATTCTTTGTGATGAAACAAGATGAAGCTATCAAATATATTAATGTAGTGATTACAAACTGAATTTGAAAATCAGATCCTGAATCAAAACCAATTTAATACATACATACATATGCCTCAAAAAGTTTCAATTGTGATTTATATTTAATGACTGAATATAAAGATTTCTTTTAGTTTTTTTCTTCTTTTCCAAGTGAGAGGAGGGGAGATAGAGAGATGGACTCCCGCACGTGTCCTGACTGGTATCCACTGGGCAGCCCTCAACTGGGGACCATGCTCTGCCCATCTGGGGTCATGCTCACAACCAAGCTGTTTTCAGTGCCTGAGGGAGAGGCTCCACATAGCCATCCTCAGTACTCAGGGGCTAATGCACTCAAACCAATCAAGGCATGGCTGTGGGAGGAGAAGAGAGAAAGAAAGAAAGAAAGAAAGAAAGAAAGAAAGAAAGAAAGAAAGAAAGAAAGAAAGAAAGAGGGGGAGAGGTAGAGTAGTAGATGGTTACTTCTCCTGTGTGCCCTGACTGGGGACTGAACCCAGAACTTGAACCCGGGAAATGCACATGCCGGTTCAACGCTCTACCACTGAACCAACCAGCCAGGGCTAAAGATTTCTTGATGACAGTATCAAAGGAGATTTTCATTTTATTATTTCCAATCCAAATCTACACAAAGAAAAAATAGGGAAGGGGGACTTAATTTTAAAAATATATATGGTCCAACCAGGCCTGTGGTGGCACAGTGGCTAGAACATCAACCTGGAATGCTGAGGTCGCATGTTCGAAGCCCTTGGCATGCCTGGTCAAGGCACATACAACAAGCAGTCAATGAACAACTAATGTGAAGCAGCTATGAGTTGATACATCTAGCTCTCCCACCCCTCCTCTTTATATAAAATAAAATCATTTTTTCAGTATACAGATTATCAAGAGTGAAACCAGAGCTTCTATAAAGTAAAAATTTGAAAACAATGCTTAATCTATAGGAAGAATGCTAAAATCCCCTAATGCCAGGGTTTTAAAAGAGACTTTCTTCTTGGGTCTATGTTCTATTCACATTTTGATCTAATTACATGATCAGAGTGACCTGTGCTGCCCATTTGGCTATCATAATTTAAAAATGATTTGTTAGTAATGTAGTAACAACAGTGTATTGCTAAAAAGAGCAGAGGTGCCTGACCAGGCAGTGGCACAGTGGATGGAGCGTCGAACTGGGACGCGGAGAACCCAGGTTCGAAACCCCGAGGTCGCCAACTTGAGCGCAATCTCATCTGGTTTGAGCAAGGTTCACCAGCTTAGACCCAAGGTCGCTGGCTTGAGCCCCTTGGCTTGATCAAGAGATCACTCGGTCTGCTGTAGCCCCCTGGTCAAGGCACATATGAGAAAGCAATCAATGAACAACTAATGTGCCAAAAAAAAAGAACTGATGTGCCTGACCTGTGGTGGCGTAGTGGATAAAGCGTCGACCTGGGAACACTGTGGTTGCCAGTTCGAAACCCTGCACTGGTCTGGTCAAGGCACATATGGGAGTTGATGCTTCCAGCTCCTCCCCCCTTTCTCTCTCTCTCTCACTCTGTGTCTCCTCTCTAAAATGAATAAAATAAAAATAAAATAAATTAAAATAAAAAAAGAACTGATGCTTCTCATATTTCTCCCTTCCTGTCTGTCCCTAATGGGTCCTCTCTCTGACTCTATGTCTCTGTCAAAAAAAAAAAAGAAGAGTAGAGGTATGTTATTCTATTTTATTATGCTTATTTAAAACTGTATAAGCCAATCATCTTTTATGGAAGGAGCTAAGAAATCAAGAAAAGGCTGAGGCTGGGCAGGGCAGGCAGCAATGAAAGAACTGGGAAAGATCAAGAACAATGATATGTCATTAGAGTCTAAAACTAAGGTCATCCATATCCTCACATTCTCAATTACTATGTACAAATGTGAAAGCTGAACAGTAAAGAACTCTAAAAGGAAAAAAGAAATTGATCTATTTAAAACTCAGTGTTGAAGGAGAGCTCCATGGATACCCTAGACCCCAGAAAGATGACCAAGCGGGTCCTAGAGCAAATTAAGACTGAAATAATAATAAATGACAAAACTGTTCTACTTTGGGCACATCATGAGAAGGTAGGGTTCTTGGGAAAGGACAATACTGTTGGGAAAAACAGATGGCAGCAGGAAAAGAGGAAGAACAGATAGGAGATGGATTGACTCCATAAAAGAAGCCAGAGGCGTGAGTCTATTAGAGCTGACCTGGGCTGTTCAGAATGAATATCACTCATTCAAGAACTCACCAGGAGTTGAAGCTCACTCAACAGCACGGTAACACACACAAACACGAGATAAATATTTATAAAGAACACAAACACACATTTAAAAATCAGCAAATACAAACTGCCATTAAGTATGAACAGGATGCAAATCACACTAAAAAATCAATACCCTTCCATCACAAGCCTTTCCACATTTTAACAACAGCAGCAGCAACAACAACAAAAAACGGGGGGGGGGGTGCGGGCGGGTGGGGTGAAGGAGGATATGGAAAAAAAAGTCCACCACTTGGTTCTAAGAACTTGCCCACACCTCTATAATACCAAGAAGGAAATGAACAACAATGTTTACCTTCTATTCACTAAGAGCAGCTAGAATGGACAGCGTCTAATCTAGCTCTGCTACAAAGACCAATAACTTAATTTGGTATGGTGACTACACAGTTCTATAGCAATCTTTTAAATAAAATGGATCTTGCCTGAAAATTTTTCTCAAGGTAATACAAACAACTGGAAGTGGTTGTTCCATTCCTCTTTAGTAGATCTTATCCTTTGAGGGAACAAAACCCATACCAGATTATGAGATTTATTTTATTATCCACAAACAAAAGAAAGTACTTTTAACAGCATCCAAGTATTACACAGTTGATAGTTACAACTATCCATAAAGGTTTTAAGCACAGCAATATAGAAGCTAATGATTTCTGACTAAAATTTGAGCATTTCCCCCCCAAATTTGTTAAATTTCTTCCATAAATGCTTGAACTTCTAAGACTTTGAGGCTATCATATGATATTAACTCTAGAGGTACTTAACAAATCTTTAAGTTTCCTTATGACTCAATTGAAAATCTGAGGATGTCTATAAATGATAAGGTTTGAAAAAGCTGCTGGTCAAACTTTTGAATCATTTCAAGTAGCTTACTACATTCTGGTTGAGGCTAACTCTTTGAAAGGTTAATGCTATGACTTAGGGGAAAACATTTTCTTTTTTTGAACTATTTTTCACCAATTATATTTATAAAATATCAATTCTCCAAATGACACAAAGGGCTGAGGCTATTTTAGCATGTTAAATATATGTTCTATATTAGTAAACCTTATCTGGGTATCTTGACTTAAAGGTACTTTCCAACGTAGCCTTTTAAAAAGAACTCAAAGCTGCTGACTAATTTCTATGTTAAACTGGAAAATCTGTTTGCTTTAAAAAATAATTCAGAAGAGAATATATTCCCTTTACATTTTCACATGATTTTACTCATCCACCAAGACATAAAGCAAATAATATCATTTTTATACAATTACTGACAACGTGCATCAAAGTTACAGTGTTTTCACCCTGTCTACATGTACTAAACTCAAGGTGTACTACTCGCAGAAGGTACACTGCTACAATAGAATTTGCTAAATGACGTTTGCTCATGAAGGAACTAAGCAAAAGCATAAAATTGGCCACTTTCTTCAATAAATGAAGGTGAAATAAAATGTAAATTTGACACTTAAACAATAAAAACAAAGCAGAAATAATTATTGGTGGCATTGTTCTTTCTCCCCCTAAAGCAGTTATTTTTGTCACGCTTTCTAAAAGACACAGTAATATTCCTACAGAATGCCATGCTAATCTATCAATTTTACTAAATTTAAATGAGAATGCTCTCACAAAAGGCTACATATTGTATATTTCCATTTATATGAAAATCTGTAGAGACAGAAAGATCAGACATTGCCACGGCTGGGGGAGGGAAGAATGAAGGGTGACTGCTGATGGATATGGCATCTTTTTTGGTGTGATGAAACCACAGAAATGTACACTTTAAATGGATGAACTGTAAGGTATATAAATTATAGCTTTTAAAAATATGCTCCAAAAGAAATCAAGACATTTACATATGTTTTTCAACAATAAAGTATACACTATCCATTAAAAAATTACTTGTTTGCCTGACCAGGCAGTGGCGCAGTGGATAGAGCGTCGGACTGGGATACGGAAGACCCAGGTTCGAGACTCCGAGGTCGCCAGCTTTAGTGTGGGCTCATCTGACTTGAGCAAAAGCTCACCAGCTTGAACCCAAGGTCACTGGCTTGAGCAGGGGGTTACTCGGTCTGCTGAAGGGCCACGGTCAAGGCACATGTGAGAAAGCAATCAATGAACAACTAAGGTGTTGCAACGAAAAACTGATGATTGATGCTTCTCATCTCTCTCTGTTCCTGTCTGTCTATCCCTATCTATCCCTCTCTCTGACTCTTTCTCTCTCTGTTAATTAAAAAAAAAAAAAATTACTGGTTTGCACACATTAAATGAGCTAAAAATGAAATACCTTTATATTTATAAAGGTATTTTATAATATGTAGTACTGGTAAAGGGAGAGACAATAAAACACAGAAGATCCTAGACACAGACCAAACCTACGTGGGAATTTAGCCTGTAACAGAAGCACTACAGACTAGCGAGGAAAGGACAGAAGATTCAAAAAACAGCATTAGGAAAATGGCTTATCAATAGAGGGAAAAATATTTGGTCCTCACCATATAATATACCAAATTCCAGTTGGCTTAAAGACCAGATATGAATTTTAATTTTAATAAAAGACTAAAACTAAAAGAGTACTACTAAAAAAGTAGATCTTTATGAACTCAAGGTAGGGAAGGATTTCTTAAACAATACACAGAGTACAACACAAAGGAAATAATTAACAAATTCAACAATATTAATTTTTAAAACTTTATGCCAAAGACAGTACAAACAAATGGAAAAAAAAAAGCACCAAACTGGGAGAAGATAAAATCCAATGCATAAAACAAAGCCAAGCTCTACCCCCCAGCATTCTTGCAAATGTTCCAAATTTGTACTGTTACTTGGTTTTGCCGTATCATTTCTCACCTGGATAACAGCAACAGCTTCTAAGCTGTTCTGCCTGTTTCCAAAGTTGTCCACCTCCAATCTGCTCTCTAGAGTATTCACAATACTTAAAAAGAAAAACTGAGCCCCCTCCCCACATACAAATATAATAACCTCCCATGGCCAAAATCAAGACCTTTCTTGATTTGGCCCCTACCTGTTTGTTCTGCTTCCTCTCTTGCGGCTTCAACTTTCTCACCTTGCTCTCCACCAATTTCCTCTCATCAACCACCCATCCTTTACGATTCTATTCAGATGTGTTAAAAACTTTTCCGTCACACACCACACAACCTCTGAGGCCAGGTCAAGTACCCTCTTTTGCTGCCATAGCATTCTACCTATATTCTACCACAGCACTTAATACACTGTAGAGGGCTGTCTTGGCTAAAGAAAGGGTGTGCGTGTGTGTAAGTGAACATGATCTTAAAACATTTGTATAAGAAGTAATAGTAAAATACTTTATTACATCAATTCGGGATACCAGCTGCTGTCTGTTAATTGCCCTCTGTAGGCTGAGACAATGTTGGGCCGAAGTTCATGCCAGCTCCTCCTTCCTTCCCATTCTGCTGCTGCTACAATGGGAAGGAGACCAAGAGTTACAGCCAGGTTGTCCCACTTCAACCTACACAGACTTCTCTAATAAAACCAATATTTATTGAACACCTACTATTCTTTTTTTTTAAACAGCTACTATTTACCAGACACTGAGCTAAGCACTAAAGTTATAGGGGTGAAAATTTAGTCTTGGTTCCTATAGTCATATTTATATTATCACTGGAAACAGGAAAGTAATAAAGGAAAAATACAGGAGATGAGGCTCAGAAACTGCTCCTGGTAAGGTTCATTTATTCACTTCTTAACGAGTGCCTGTGTTATGTTTAGTCCTGAGGACTAGAGATATGCGATGAGCAAGACACAAACTCTGCTGACAGAAAGGGACAAGTGCCCTGAATGACAAAGGAACACATCAGTGCTGAGAAGCTAGGGGACTTAAAAACAGAGAGGATGCAGGGGAGCTCAAACAGTAGTACCATGCTTAGGAAACAAAAAGGCCAACCTGTGGGGAGGGAGAGGAGCCCCTTCCCTATATTAATCTAAAAGGATTTTCAGTTCCATTAAAAACTTTCTTGGCTTCTTAATATCACAGCTTCCAAATGATCTAGATTATTAGAAAGGCTTTTCTTGATATGTGACCAAACCAAATTACAGGTATTTAATGAAAGCTCATTCAGGAAAATGATAACAACTTTAATGCCAGAGAATATGGAAAGACTGGATGTTTACTTTGAGGGCATGGGTCTACTTCACCTCTGAATCCTAGGGCCAGCTACAATGTCTCTGGCACATTATCAATGCACATTATCAATTGTAAACAGGAGCACTACAGTTATTAAGGGGGCCATATGACTGGATTAACAATTGAAATATTTTAATGTGAACTAATAACCATTAAGTAATTAGTATCATTGAAATCGCACAGGCTGTTTAACAACACCATGCATTTAGAACTGACTGTACAGATTTGCTTTTTCCTTCCTAAGGTCAAGAATAAAGCTAGAAAGTAACTGCACTACTATCATGTATATCACAACATAAAACCAAACAAGCAGGAGAAAGATCAGGTAGCTCAGGAGAAGGCAAGCTTCCTCAGAGCTTAGGGACAGGCTAATAAACCAACCACAATTTTCTATGCCAATGTTTCATGTAAAGACAGTAATAAACTTATTGGACAAGCAAAGAAAGGGGGGAACTTTTATTACTAAAATATTTAGTGTATTTAAAATTTTCCCATTTCTAACAACCAAAATTTCTGGGTCATATGGATTTGTGGGTGATTTTCACAAAAATATGTGCGGGGGGGAGGGTGATTTGCAATGGTCAAGACAGCACTATAAGAACCATTTTTCAGCCTGACCAGGCGGTGGGTGTCACAGCAGATAGAGCATCGAACTGGGATGCAGAGGACCCAGGTTCGAGACCCCAAGGTCTCCAGCTTGAGCGTGGGCTCACCACCTTGAGTGTGGGGTCGCTATCTTGAGCAAGGGGTTACTGGCTCTGCCATAGCCCCCGGTCAAGGCACATATGAGAAAGCAATCAATGAACAACTAAGATGCCATAACCAAGAATTGACGTTTCTCGTCTCTTTCCCTTCCTGTCTGTCTGTCCTTATTTGTCCCTCTCCCTGACTCTCTGTTTCTGTCAAAAAAAAAAAAAAAAGAACCATTTTTCAAACTCTGTTCATTTAAACACATAATAGCCACAGTTTAAAAAGAAAAGCCTCTCATCAGCATGCAAAATAACTATATTAAGCCAATATTTTTTCTAATGAATAACCAAATGGAAATTTATTTTATAAAGGTAAATTATGTGTAAGTTCCCTAAATAAAAAGGTTTTTGCTTACAAGTTAAAACATTATCTAACTATTTAAAGATATGTATAATAGGTAAATGAAAATAAAATTCTTTCTACTTACCATGTTGGCATTTCAAAAACAGAATTAAATCACTAATTTCTATAAGAAATATTTACTATAAGAAAATACTGCCTGACCTGTGGTGGCGCAGTGGATAAAGTGTCGACCTGGGAACACTGAGGTTGCCAGTTCAAAACCCTGCACTGGTCTGGTCAAGGCATATATGGGAGTTGATGCTTCCAGCTCCTCCCCCCTTCTCTATTTCTCTCTCTCTCTCTCACTCTGTGTCTCCTCTCTAAAATGAATAAAATAAAAATAAAAAATAAAAAAAAAAAGAAAATACTTGGCCCTTGGCTGCACAGCTTGGTTGGTTAGAGCATGGTCCCAAAGTACAGAGATTGCAGGTTCAATCCCTGGTTAGGACATACAGGAATAGCTAGATGTTCCTGTCTCTCTCCCCCGCCCCCTTCTTCTCTAGCTAAAATCAATAAATAAAAAATTAAAACAAAAATTGATCTCCAACTACACTCAGGTAATTCAAACCAATATCAGCCAAATACTGCTTTTCTCAGTTAAAGTGACTGTGTCCGCCATACACTGATGCTCATTCACAGATCCTAAGGCCAACACACTGGGAATTGAGGACCTGGCAGTTCTCGCTGTTCCAACCAATGGCATATAAATGACTGAGTAAATTCCTTAACTTCTAAGAAGTTAGAAAATGAAGGTAAATACTCAAAAACCGACCATGAATATATTTTCTCACACTTCTGTCCATTTTGACGACTCTACTGCATTTTACATGGATAGTTAGTACATATGGGTATGTATGGACAAAAGTTTGTTTTTAAAATAAGAGTTCCTAGCGAAACATTTCTATATGAAATCATAACTAGTCACCTTAAATTACCCACACCAACACCACCAGTAAATAATTCTTTAAATAAATAATAAAAACTGAGTCTCACCTTGCCTATTCCCAGACACCAAGTGGCATGTTATTCCAGATATAGATTTTATTCCTCACAGAATCCTTTTTTTCATTTGTTTTGTTTGTGGCATAGTTCATTACTGAACACCAACTATGTACCAGACCCTGTTCTAGGTCCTGAGAAATCAAAGGAAAGAGATTCTGGTCTCATGAACAAGAAAATTTCAGATAGTGTTAAGCTAATAAAACAGAGTAATATGATACAGTGACTGGCGGGCTAGATTGCTATAAAAAAGATTAATGGAATCATAACCAGGAATTAGTCACATAGACAGACTAGAGCAAAAGAAGTAAAGAAATAATCATCAGGCATATCTTTTATATCCTATCTAGTTCTGTTTTTGTTTCAGAGGCTTCTGAGGTATGGCTACAGTAAAAAGATTTGAAGAATAGTTTACTCAAGCATTCCATGTAATATAAAAAGCTTAATTAAACTTTAAATATTATTTAACCATAACTATATACTTCAAAATACTACTGAAATGAAAACAGTTTGTTGGTCAGTAGATTAGTTGTTAACTACATTGATTAAAAGAATTAAAAAAAATACTTTAGCTTTCAAATAACTAAGTTGTTTCCTATCAATGGATTTATTTGCTAAGATAGTAAGCATTTTGGAAAAATGAGATTTTAAAAACTCAAATCCACAAAAACATACAAATACAGTAATCAACAAGAGCAATGAATGTAAAAATGCCTACTTCTACTTAACTCTTCTCCTTCACTGAGAATATCTAAATCTGTCCTAGCTATGCATGGCTATTTAATTTTAAACAAACCAGAATTAAGTAAACTGAAAAATTTAGTTCTCAGGTATACAAGCCTCATTTTAAGCGTTCAATATCCACATGTGGCTAATGACTACCATTGGACAGCACAGGTATTTCCATCATCATGGAAAATTCTATTGAACAATGCTGATATAAATTATTTTTCAGCCCTGGCTGGATAGATCAGTTGGTTAGAGCATCATCCCAGAGTTCAGAGGTTGCCGGTTCGATCAATGGTCAGGGTACATACAGGAACAGATAGATCAATGTTCTGGTCTCTCTCCTGCTCTCTCCCTTCCTCTCTCTAAAATCAATAAACATTAAAAAAATACATTTTTCATATTTGACCAAAGAAAAACATCCCCAAAAAGCTTATAAAAATAAAGTTATTGTGGGGTCGGTGGCTGGTAGGGAAGGTCAGGTGAGGAACTCAGAGCCCGGGAACTTTGGCTGGGGCCGCCCACACAACCAAGCACACCAAAAGAAAGTTCCC
Organism: Rhynchonycteris naso; assembly: GCA_037038555.1. Taxonomy (NCBI): domain Eukaryota; kingdom Metazoa; phylum Chordata; class Mammalia; order Chiroptera; family Emballonuridae; genus Rhynchonycteris; species Rhynchonycteris naso. The sequence goes on from CM072998.1 coordinate 27,552,442, forward strand.
AGAAGACCTTGGGAGAAGATTGTCCATCAGCCAGTGAGATTTCACCAAGTCATAACTGCTCGCCCACCCTAGAGGACCCCTTTAAATACCTCTCACACAGTCTAATTAGCCCTACTCACCTAGCCTCTGAACCCAGGGGCTGGGGGACATCATTGGGTGGGATGTGTGGTACTTAATAAAACCCTTTATTGAACCACACTTTGTGGCTCCTGGCCCCCTCCTTCCTTCTTTCTAGGCGGGGAAAAATACCTTACATTTGGTACTGAAACCCGGGACCCAGGAAGGAGTTAGAAGCCCGCTGGGGCTGCTCCTTTCCCTGACCTATCCGAGAAAGAAGCAGGATCTCAGGATCTCCGACCATCTACCCACTTCAGCGCTCGGTGCGGTAAGTCCCACCTTCAAGCTTTCCCCTCAAGTTCTTTCCGCCAAGACTCCCTGTCCAAAACCATAGCTATGTCAGGGAAGCCTTTTCCGTCCGAGTGCGTGTGTGCCCTGGAGACGTCCGAGCACATCCACTTTCCTTATCCGTCCATGGCCAGAGCTTGAGTTTTGGGATGCCAATCCTCAACTCTAACCACCCCGAGAACTGAGGCCGACCGTGGGGGCACAGGAATCCCAAAACACTCCGGGAGTTGCCTTATCCGAAATCTCTCCCTCCCTAAAGAAGAAGAAACTGTTCTTCTTCTCTGCTGTGGCCAGGCCACAGAACCCACTGGATAATTGGACCAGGTAGCCTCCTGAAGGGACTTTCAGCTTTAACACCCTCACCAATTTAACTATCGCCGAGGTGGCTGGAAGCTTGGAGATCCCTTTACATTCAGGGCCTATAATTATTCGCGCGCCTGTCCTTAATCTCTGTGCCGCTTGTTTACACCATGCAGGCCTTTTTTTTGGCCAGAGAAAAACCTCCATTCCTCTCTTTTCCTTCTCCGCGGACTCTCAACTTTCTCTCCCTCTCCTGCCTGACCCCCGAGGGTGCCCCATTCTCTGGTCTCTCTGCAGACCTCTTTCGCTCCAGTCTCTTCTCTCCAGAGAGCCCCCTCCCCCTCCCTTTGCTAAATCCTGTTTCTCATTCACTTGCAAAGACCAGTCTCTCTTTCTCCTCCCCTGCTGGCCAGGGGCCCTTCCCTTCTCCACTGTGTTCTTAGGTCCCTCCTCCGTCAGGCCATTCTACACCTATCATTGGCTCTTACACCAGTTTGTAGGACGCCCAAACTGTCCTGCCCGCTGGCTCCAGCGTCTCCAGCTGGATCTGAGGGCTGGGCTCTCTAGGAGCCCTCCTCCTTTTATTCTCAACCCCCATACCCCTACCCGGGACCTGTGAACATGGCATTTAAAGTTTTCAATAGTCACAGCTAGTAGGAACAGGCTAAGGCTGTTTTGCTAGGCCCACATGCAACAGAAGGTAATGCTCCAAACCCAGGCACAGGAAGTGCCCGGCCCAAGTCTGGACCACCACCAGCAGCTTGCTTTAAGTGCGGCAAGCAAGACCACTGTGCCCGACAGGGCCCCTGCCCGTGGCTGCCCACTGAGCCCTGCCCTAACTGCAAGCAGCCTGGTCACTGGCAGAGCGATTGCCCCTTTAGGCAGCAGGCTCATCCTCAACGCCACTACGTGGAGGATGAGGCAGCCATGTGGGCACACAGCTCAGACTCCTAGAACATGGCCTGGAATCAGAGAACCCAGGGTATGCTGCAACTATCGGGTAGGTCCATCTCATTTCTTGTGGACATGGGTGCTGCCTTCTCTGTTTTGACATCACACTCTAGACCACTAATTTCCTCACAGGTCTCAGTTATGGGATTGGATGGGACCCTTTCTTTTTCCCTTCGCTCTTCACCCCTGACATACAGTTTAAACGGAATATCCTTTTTTGCACTCCTTCTTAGTTATGCCATAGTATCCTGTACCCCTTCTGGGTCGAGACATTCTACACAGTCTCAGAGCCACTAACCAGCTGACAGCATCTTCCCACTTACTCCTGCCATTCCTCACTACCAAGGGCTCCCCCATAATCAATGCTACCCTCATTTCTAACCATGTCTCTCACCTCAAGCTTACTCTCATGCAGGATAGTTGGCAGTTTGGAACCACTGGGCCCTACTTGTCTGCGGCTCAACAAAATGTTGGGCCCTGCAGACCCTCCTGTTGCAATCTGTCCCTCCCACCAGGAACCTGCCGCTGGAGTGAGCTGAAGCAGAGAGCAATGCTGTTCAGTAGGACTGGCCTGATGAAAGCTTCAATCTCCTCAACTGTCTACGAGAGAAACAAAGCAAGAATCTCTCCTCCTACAACCTGCTTAACTCCTAATGGCAGCCACCTATTCTCACCTAGGCTGCCCCTATCTTAAATCTTCTAATTATCAACATATAACTCATATTTGCTTCTCTAAATTCTTTCATAACCGCACCCACAAAGTTTCTCAACTCACGGCCAAACACATGTTCCTCCTGACACCCCTCAAGGCCACCACCTGCCAATCTCCCCTCCCCACGACGCCCCTAACCAGCAGGAAGTAGCCAGATGAATACACAGCGCCCCAATTCTATTTAACAAAAGAGGCTGGAATGTGGGGGTCGGTGGCTGGTGGGGAAGGTAAGATGAGGAACTCAGAGCCCGGGAACTTTGGCTGGGGCCGCCCACACAACCAAGCGCACCAAAAGAAAGTTCCCAGAGGACCTTGGGAGAAGACTGACTGTCCGTCAGCCAGTGAGATTTCACCATGTCATAACTGCTCGCCCACCCTAGAAGACCCCTTTAAATACCTATCACACAGTCAAATTAGCACGACTTACCTAGCCTCTGAACCCAGGGGCTGGGGGACATTGTCAGGTGGGATGTGCAGTACTTAATAAAACCTTTTATTGATCACACTTTGTGGCTCCCAGTCCCCTCCTTCCTTCTTTCTCAGCAGGGAAAAATACCTTACAGTTATCATAAACTTTTAATCCTTTTTTTTTTTAAGTGAAAGGAGGAGAGATAGAAAGACTGCCACATTTGCCCCGACCAGGATCCACACGGCAGCCCCAGTCTACAGCCAGTGCTCAAATCAGCTGAGCTATCCTCAGCGCCCAGGCCAACACTTGAACCAATACAGCCACTGGCTACAAGTGAGGAAGAGAGAGAGGAACAGGAAGACAAGCAGATGGTCACTTCTACTGCTTCTACTGTGTGCCCTGACAGGGCATCGAATCCAGGACATCCGTACATCCAACTTTCTATCCACTGGGCAACTGGCCAGGGCCTAAACTTTTAAAAGAAATTGGTGAACAGTACTATGAAGCTAGAGAAGTCATCTAAGAGGAAGTTTAGCAGTCAGATCACTATGCTAGAATAATACACACTCAGAGAGATAAACCAGGGGACAAGCAAGGGGGCTTGAAATCATGAAACTTGAGCTTCAGTTCTGATTCTGCCTCTAACTTAGCTACATAAATTTTGAACAGCTACATCTTTAGGCTTTTCTTTATATCCCATAATGTAGGTTAAATCAGGTGATTTAGATAACCTGAAATGACCCAAAACAATGGAATAATGGGCTGTGATTCATCCTAGTTATTAATACATAAATGTATGGTTTGGATTTTCATTCTGACACAAATATATGTGGTTAAAAAATTAATTTCAATGTCTCATCTATCATAACATTATTAAAGATGTTCATTATTCGTAATAGCAAGCAATTATGATGAATTTTACAACCAATATCGCTTTATATAAATAAAATTTTAGGGGTAAAATCAGCATAATCACCATATTTCTTTCTACAAAATTCTCTAATAATCAAGGCGTGTTAGAAAAGTGGTACACTGCCTTTTAATTTTTATTTTAAATTTCAGCCCCAATCTGCCAGAAATTTCATGCCAGTGAGGAAAAGAATTAACCACCCTGATGTTATATGAAGATTATAGATTCAATGATCTTAGTCAAATTCACTTATGCTCAGGAAGATTTCTGCTTATGCTCAGGATAATTCTATTTTTATCAGTCCCCAAGTGCAAAATGGTTGAAAACCGCTGGATTAGAGCACCATCCTGATATGCAAAATTTGTGGGTTTGATCCCCAGTCAGTGAACATATGGGAACAGATGGATATTTGTCTCTTTTTTCTCTCCCACTTCCTCTCTCTCTAAAATCAATAAAATTAAAAAAAAATTTTTGAGCAATACTATTTGTTTTTTCCTTACTGAGTAAGAGACAGAGACAGAGACATACAGAGAGCAAGGGAGAGAAATGAGAAGCATCAACTCATAGTTGTGGCACTTCAGTTGTTCTTTGATTGCTTTCTCATATGTGTCTTGATGGGGGTTGGGGGTTAGGCATGGAAGGGGGTGGGGGAGGGCTGCCAGGCCCTCCAGTCAAGCCAGCAACCTTGGGCTCAAGCCAGCAACCATGGGGTTATATCTATGATCCCACACACAAGCTGGTGACTCTTCACTAAAGCTGGTGAGTCAACGCTCAAGCCAGAGACTTCGAGGTTTGGGTCCTCAGCATCCCAGGACGGCACTCTATCTACTGTGCCACTGCCTGGTCAGGCATAGCAACACTATTTTTAAAAGCATAACTACTACTCCAGAATCTGCTTACCTCTAGTGTTGTCACCCCAAATATTTGCTGAAACTTCACTTAAAACTTTTCTACTAAAACAATTTCTTTTCTTCTACTAAAAATGTGTTAAGAGAAAGAATTGTCAAGGACATTAAAATGTCTTATATTAAGAAGTGACTTGTGTGAAGTGAAACACAATTATCCCTGTCACTAAATACAATCACAATTTTCACTTGAATATGAATCCATTAAGTTACACAACACTGTAGGCTGCTTTATCATTCTTATTTTTTCCTGATTGAACCACATTACTATTGAACTGCCTTGTATCAGTACAAAACTTACTGGTATAACATCCTATTTTCCTTATTTGGTTTAACCTCAACTGTCTCGACTTTATCCTTGACCGTACCCATCAACAATAGACTTGAAGAAAATTTATCTTGTTTTACAATCCCTTAATCAAGGGTACTGGTTCACACTGAAAATCACTACCTTGTATCAGTGATCTTGTTCCACGTGCTATGAAATTCAGTAAACTAACAAGTTCATCCACATATTTTCCTACCTCTTTCCCCAACAAACTTTAATTATAACAAAATGGTTTCTCAGTGTGGTTCTTAAAATTTCTAAATGCTCAAATTTTACATTCTTTTCCCTTGTATTCATTCACCAAAGCAAGAAATAAAGAAAATGTGCTGCAGAAGTGATAAGTGGTTTTTAAAGCACTAAGCAATTTATCATAATATCTGAGATAATATATACCTTTTATCTTTCCTATAAAGACCAACTTTTTTTGGTTCATCAGGTTTAGCATTTTAGTATTTTAGGTTCAACACTTCCTTTTCAAAATAAGCAATAAAAGTTAGAACATAAGCAACTTCAACCATAACTTAAAATTTACATATTCCCTATTTGCTTAATTAAAACACTAGTGTTGATGAAGCTATAGTCATCATGCTGTTGTTATAACAACAGTGCAAGTAAATTTGGACTGGAAAGTTAACTTCATGTTTATACCTGTAGCGGCACGAATTCTCTGACCAACTGAGAAATGCCCACATAACCCATGCAAACATTCTGATCAAGCATTAGTTAACTTTCAACTTTTAACTTCTAGGAAAGTGAGTTTAGGCCAACTGACTTTATTTTTTCATCCATTAAACATGCAACTAAAAATTAGTTCATTTTGCAAGTGCTATTTTTCTTATATTAAATAAAGTCATTGAATAGCAGCTATATGCCTACTAACACTTCTAATTTGGATCCCTATAACTCCAGAAAGTAGTCATTATCATCTCTACTGCAGAGATAAGAACAGTGACTGAGCCTTGGTGGTGAGAGGTACAGCAGGAACAGGAACTCAGATCTCCTTGGCTCTTGCCCTATACTCCACTGACCACTGAGTTTAAAAAAATAAAATAAAGGGATGTTTTGTTAAATGGCTTAAAGCAAATAGAACTGCCAGGGTGAAGGTCAGTCAGAGCAAAGCAAACCTCTCTTAAAAAAGAAAACAAGCCCTGGCCAAATAGCTCAGTTGGTTAGAACATTGTCCCAATGTGCGAAGGTTGCTGGTTCCATTCTTGGTCAGGGTACAAACAGGAAAAGATCGATGTTCCTGTCTCTCCCTCACTCTCTCTCCTTTCCTCTCCTTCTAAAATAAAGAACCAAGATGGATGATGGATGGATAGATGGATGGATGGATGGAAGGAAGGAAGGAAGGAGGAGCCCTGGCCGACTGGCTCAGTGGTAGAGTGTCAGTCCAGTGTGTGTAAGTCCTGGGTTCAAATCCCCACCAAGGTACACAGAAGAAGTGACCATCTGCTTCTCCACCCTTCCCCCCCTCTCCTTCTTCTCTATCTCTCTCTTCCCCTCCCACAGCCAAAGCTCCATTGGAACAAGATTGGCCCAGGTGCTGAGGATGGCTCCAAAGCTTCCACCTCAGGCACTAGAATGGCTCTGGCGGAAACAGAGCCACGCCCCAGGCTGGCAGATCATCACCCCCTGGTTGGCATGCCTGGTAGATCCTGGTTGCAGGAGTCTGTCTGACTGCCTTCAGGCTTCTAACTTCGGAAAAATACAAAATATGGGGGGGGGGGGTGGAGGGAGAGGGAAGGAGGGAGAGGGAAAGAGGGAGAAAGGTAGGGAGAGAGAGAGGGAGGAAGAAATAAAGAAAACCATAATTTCAAAATGGTGACAAGTTTGCACAGTTAATTATATAGGTCTAGGTCCTGGCGAATTAGCTCAGTCAGAGCATCACCTAGAAATGTTAAAGTTGCAGGTTCCATCCCTGGTCAGGGTACAAACGGGAAGCAACCACTGAATGCTCAACTAAGTAGAATAAATGAATGCTTCTCTCCCTCTACCCCCCTTCCTTTCTCTGTCTCTCTAAAAACAATAAAAAACAGCCTGACCTGTGGTGGTGCAGTGGATAAAGCGTTGACCTGGGAACACTGAGGTCGCCAGTTCAAAACCCTGCACTGGCCTGGTCAAGGCACATATGGGAGTTGATGCTTCCAGCTCCTCCCCCCTTTCTCTCTTTCTCTCACTCTGTGTCTCCTCTCTAAAATGAATAAATAAAAATAAAATAAAAACAAAAGAAAACAAAAAAAGAGATGCAATACTGTCTTGGCTATTGCCAAAATGCCACTGCGCGAGTCTCCATATAAAACTTCTTAATTTTCTTCATCTCAAATCAATTTGATAAACTAAATTTTGTTTTATGCACAAAATCCCAGGAAGCCACACATTTCTTAAGTTTAAAACATCTACTTAAATATTTCAGGAACCCTGTATATAAGTTACACCAAAATAAGAAAAAGCAGGTTCCATGGCAAAAAATACTCTATCCTTACATTAAAAATTAATATTTAATTATCTATCAAAGTAATAATAATGTAGGCTAAAAAAAGGTCAAAAGCCCTGGCTGGATGATAGCTCGATTGGTTAAAGCATCGGCCCGAAGCACAGAGGTGCAATTCCTGGTCAGGGCACATACAGGAACACGATATTCCAGTCTCTCTTTCCTTCCCCTCTTGCTGAAATCAATAAATAAAAATTTCTTAAGAAAGAAAGTCAAGAAACATACACCCATATATATTTAATTGTCTAAAAAGTAATCAGACTGAAATCTAAAAACCTTGTGCTGCTTAGCATGACGGTCTGTTCAGCCCAGGGAGTTCCTGAAGTCTCAATTTCCATCTTTAAATGAGGTTAAATAATTCTTGTGCTTTCACTTCATGTTTAAAAGGAAAAAAGATGAATTACTGTGTGGGAATTCTACCAACATTTCAGAAGGTGTAATATAAATGTGAGGTATTATTAGGAAATAATATATTTCTGTGGTTAAAAATGAAAACTATGAATATTAAAAATACTCATTTTCTTATTCACTTTCTCCTCAATATAGCCCTGCCTCTAGAAGAAAAAGAGCAACCAGTAAGAAAAGTTATCATTGTAGATGAGTCAATGACACAGATCCACATTTAAATTTTATAAGCCAAAACCCCACTTTCAAAGAGGTTTTCAAATTCAAATCTTGTCAATAAATAGATGTACTTTAAGAGTAACAACACACATTCATCTAGTAAAAAACTGAAATTCTCTAATTCATAAAATTTAAAACATGCTTTTAACTTTATTTTCATGCCACACTATAGAGGCATTACATGAAACAAGTGTTTAAAAGTACTTATTAAGTATTTAATAAGATCAACAATAAAACCAAAACCTATAAGCTTTAAAAGTGTTAGGTAGTCAAAGTATAATCAATTTCTTAAATATACCATAATTAATATTTATAAAAAGATTAGCTTGCAGAAATAAAGCTCATCATTCATTTAAAACTCAAATGCTAGATGTGTTTATTAACAAAGGAATAAATCATCTTAATTGTTCTTTCAAATATAACCGACTACTTTTCTTAAAGTAAAACTAAAAACAGCACTGCATTAAGAAGTAGATTATATGGATATAAAATTCTAAACCTTTTAAAATCTTTAATAATTTTAAAATGTGAAGTGTCTAAAACAGAATATCTTTTTGTTTTAAAAGAACCAAATAAGTAAGTATCCATCATTACTTATTTTCTAGATAATCAACAGTGCCTGCTAAGATTTCTTTAACTTGTTTTCAATGAGATATTTTCAGTTCATTTAAAAAAATTTACCAGTGTTCAATTTTCTTTCCAAGTTGTTTTCCAGGACCATAATGGACCTCTTATTTTTTCATTTCATTGCTATCTTATTTATTGATAATTTTAATAAAATAGAAAAAATCCTGTCCCAAACCGTTTCGTTACACAAAGCACAACTTCAAGACACTTGGGCATGATCCACTTACGCGAGCAAAAATACTCTGTGCGTATTCTATACGTGAAACAGTGAACAAGGTACGAAAAAATAGAAGCATGATCCTTTGCCTCGCTGCAACTTAATCCTCTTGCATTCAGTATACTAAATGTGCCTAACCTTGGCAATTCTCCCTCAATTTGTGCTTTCCCAGAAAGCTCAAATACTTTCATAATAATGAAGTAATGTGATGTGGTATAAAGAGCCAGGTAACAGGTTGTTGCCAAAGTTTGTTTTCTCTCTTGTATATTAAAGTGTTTCTAAGTGCTCATTTAAAAGGATGACCCAGACAACCTATTAAAACAAAAATACAAAATGCAGATGGTATAGCCCAATCATTATGCATTTTAAGACAGAAATACATATATATACAGAAATGTTCTACGATACAAAAGAAACTTCAAATGGTCACCAGTGGGAAGTATGGTGGTAACTTTTAAACCTCTTAGGCTTTTATATTTGGGGGAAAATTTAAATAATAAATATGTATTATTATTTTTAAAGATTTTATTTCTTGATATTAGAGAGAAGAGAAAGAGAAGGGGGGACAGGAAGCACCAACTCATAGTAGTTACTTCTCGCATGTGCCTTAACCAGGCAAGCCTGGGGACAGGCGACCTCAGCATTCCATCCAGGTCAATGCTTTAGCCGCTGCACCACCCCTGGTCAGGTGAACATGTATTATTTTAATAAATTTAAAAAAAAAACAACTATAAGGTCTGCTGATTCAGGTTCATAATTAGAAAAGACCTGGGTTTAAATACTGGCTTTGCCATTTACCATCTGTGAGATGTTGTTAGGCCACTTAACCTCAATTTTCCCATCTGCAAAAATTTATAGTACTAACCTTACACAACACTCTGGAAGGTACAAGAAAATCATGCATCTAAGGCCCCCAGCACAGCACATTGTAAGAGGACAACTAGTAGCAGCTCTAACTATGATTATTATGAATGTTATTATAAATTCCACAAACTGAAGAGTATTTAGAATCAAATTTGACAAGTCATTCAAAGATGACCAATCGCAAAGACGACCAATTTCCTTTACCCAAAACTCAGTCAGGTCTGCATAAGAGTAAAATTATTGACTTTAGGTTTTACAAAAAATCTCTCACAGGTAGCAGGTGGGCTAATGGATATGGTAATCAGTGCAAAGTCTCGGTTTTAATTATCAGTTTACTAGCAGAACCTTCTTCATTACATGGATACATACTACCCAAGGAGCCAGAGTACTCATGACAATTGGGCAACGGACCCTGAACTTCACAAAATACCAAATACATAGGAATATACTTTTTTTTAAAGTAATTCAAGCTGCCAACATGAGTTGTTTTTTTTTTTTTTAATATACAACAACTTCTCATTTTCCTGAAACTTTCTGGCACTAATAGTTCATGCAAATAATTATGATGTAATCACAAATAACATATCAAACAAGTGGAGATATAAAAACACAACCTCCATACAAATAAATTCCAAAAAAGCTTACTGAATGGCTTTTTGAGTGAAACTTTTCCTCACAAATTTTTCAAAAATTCAGGTTTAATATTATCAAATCAAAGTATTCTAAATTGTTAATCGGGCCTACATACTTAAACGCACTCTCACAAATTACCACTCTAACAATATTCAACTTAATTTTTCAAAAATAACCAAGAACATGTCCTAAACTTCAATGTAACAACTAAAAAACTGTTCCATTAAGGTAGATTAAATCAATATGTACTACAACTGGTTTGGGTCCATCATATTTTAACAAGCCTTCCTGGTATTACAGAACAGTTTCAATATCAATACGATGAATTAAAGTTTAAATTGCCCCAATTACAATTATAAAACAAGAGGTCATACATAGATTTAATCCTTTTCAATATAAAAATAAAAGGTTTCACTTAATTTAGCTACTATAAATTTGTCAGGATTTAAACTTTTAGAATAGTAACTATTTCATATCACACAAAGAGTTATATTTGAATACACTAAGGAGTTACTACAGCTTTCCTGAGTGACCTGAAGTTCCCACCAAAAATACTGGCACCTTAATGAAGGTCTGAGAGCTGCATGCTCATTTCACAGACTTTTGCAGTATGCTGGACTGGCACTGGAAGATTGTACTGAGCTAGCTACATGAAAGCAAAGGGAAGGCAGAGCTATCAGAAACACCATTTTAAAATACTACACACATTTTCTAACATTCAAAATACAGCAAGCAGATAATCTATGACAAGCAGATCTTCCTACCCCTTCTCACCCCCACACGATGCTCTGCCAAGAGCACAAGCCCAAGTAAAATAACCGATGCAATTTCCTTGTTTACTTAAGAATTGCAGAAAACATGTTGACTGCTTCCCAGACCTCTGAAACAAATGAATATTTAAAAGACTATTCGTGGTCATGTTTGAAATGAGAATTGAAATGATTCCTTCAGCTAGTAAAAATAGAGTCTTAACTTTATAAAAAGGGTTAAATTTTACACTGCAGTTCATTAGCATGCCTTGTTTGGAACCAGAAGGAAGAGGGGAAGGGGGGGGCCAGCAAAACACAGGATGGAAAACATCACTACCTCCTTGGTGGTTATGAATGATTTTAAATGACCTCAAGATGTAAGGGAAGAGTTCGTGAATAGAAAGGGGGTTAACCATCTGAAATGGCCCCTTCCAGATTCATACTGGTATCAGAGAGAAGGAATTTATTTACACTGCAGTGCCTGGCAGCAAACATGGCTGCCCCTGCCCCCTTTAAATCTGAAATCTTCACTCCCTTACCAAAACCATCAAATTATGGCCATGTGTCTCCCTGTCTTACTACATTAACACTTCTCCCCCCTCAAAAGGGTAAAACCCACACCTCCCCATCTCACAGCAATCACAATACCATAACCACTTGCTTCTCTATTCTCCAGCCTTAAAAAGGTACTGAATACACACAAATATAGGAACAAAAGGCTTCCCTTCCTAACAGTTTATTAACCTCCTTTCCTTTCTTTACCTCCCACTCTGTGCTGTCTGCTCGCTGGTTACCATCATTTTCAACATTCAGTTAATTTCCTTGCCTATCCCAATACTAGGTCTTCCAGTTTCCTGAGTCTATTTCCTATCTTCCTTTTGCATCCTGTCTCAAACCATTTCTCCTCCCTTTACCTAATCCACCTTTTTCCTCCACTTCATTCTCCCGTTTCTCCCTTGATGCCCATTTCTCTATCAAATTCTATCTTCTTCCCCCTGACTTCTAGTTCCTACCCTCCACCCCAAACCTCCCTATTTCTCAGTCCACCCAGGTCTCCAAACGTAACTCTGCTTCTCTTTCCCTGCCCCTCCCCCGTTCCATCTTAATCCCCGCCCCCATCCCACCTCTACTCCCAATTCCCAGCTCAGCGCCAGTCCATCTCTTATCCCCTGCCCCACCTCCCAATCCCCTTCACACCCCCCACCTTGCCATCTGTTCCTCCTTCTAGGGTCCCCTCGAACCCTTGCAGGCAACTCGCTTGTCCTCGCATCCCAGTTAGGGTCTCTCTCCCTACCCTGGTCCCATCCCTAGGTCTCTCCCTCCTCGGCGCTTCCCATACACATACACACAAACACGCACGCATACGAACCCTTGCAGGCCACTCGCCTGTCCTCGCATCCCAGTTAGGGTCTCTCTCCCTACTCTGGTCCCATCCCTAGGTCTCTCCCTCCTCGGTGCTTCCCATACACATACACGCAAACACGCACGCATACACTTTACCTTCAGTTTGTTCCATTCTAACCCCCCGGCCGTGTCAGTACGATCACAGGAGAGACACGGAGGCCCGGAATGGGGCTCGGGTGCGGGCAGCCGCGGAGGCTGCGGGGGGAGGAGACGGAACCAAGCTAGGCCGCATGAAATCCCCGGGCTAGATTTCCCTCGCGCCGGATGCCTCTGCCATGGCGGCGGGCGCAGAAGAGGGCCACGGCCGGGCCGGGCCCGGCGCGGAGCGGAGAGGAGGAAGGCTGCGGGCGGTGGGGAACGCAGGGGAGGAGGAGGAATGGGGCTCGCCGCTGCTACCAGAGAGGAGCCAGTCGCTGGCGGCCGGACCGGGGCAGCGGGCTCCAGTCGGCTTCCGCACGCCTCTCCGCGGCGACCAGTGGACAGTTCCCCGCGGCCTCCGCCTCGATCCTGGCCTTCGCTGCCGCTGCCGCTGCCGCCGTCGCCCGCTCCCGCCGCCGCCGCCACCGACGCCGCGCACAAAGCCCCCCCACACCCGACTCTCGGAGCGCCGCCGCCGCCGCCGCCAAATCTTCAGCCGCTTATTGGCTGCCGGCCGCGGCGCCTACCGGGAAATGCAGTCTCGGGTTTGGGGCGTGGGGGGCAAAAGAAGGAAGAGGCTCGTCGGCGGGGAGGGAAGGAGGGGCCGGAGCGAAAACCAGAAATGTGAGCAACCCGAGGGAGTCCAGGCGAGAAGTGAGACCGCAGCCCATAAAGGCAGAGAGGCAAGAGGGAAAGATGCGAAGGAGAGTGTAAACGAAACTGGAAGATAGGGACAGGTTTAAGGTCGGACCTCTGAGCTAAAACTATGCCCTTGCGTGTTACATATTAAATAACAGCACGTTTATTAAACACTGTATGGTCCACCGCAGAGCGCCGCCGCTATACAATCAATCCCTAGATGTTAGAAATAACTACTGACGGGCGCTCGGTTAAGACGACCGGGAAAGAACAATTTATGTGCCTCCTCAGCTATCTCCTGTCCGACAGCTGTCAGAGAAACGCTGTGTATTCCACATTGGTCTACGTCTGGACACCACGACAGCAATTTCAGACTTGATCCCCAGGGGCAGTCCTTTCAGCCATGCCTGTTTCAGCCGGATGCCCCCCCCCCTTCCCCTGCAAGAACTAGAAGGCCTTGGCGGCATCTCAGCCTCCGTGGGTTAGTGCCGACCTCCCTAGCAGCCACCCGGGCCCACACGCCTTCTTCCTACTCGCTCTGCCGGCCCGGAGGCTTATGGGTAACTAGGAGGACGTGAGCGCCTACTGCACCCTAGACCCGAAGGGACCCAGAGGGGTCCGGAGGGCTCTGTGCCCGTCACGTGCCTGGGTCTTTTGCTGCTCGCTGCCTTCCTTCCTTTCCAGGGATGTGAGGGCATTTGTCCTAGGCAGAGTTCACGCAAGAATGAGAAGAGGAAGATGAGTCAAAATTCTTTATCTCTCTCCCTATCCTAGGAAATTTATGTTGAACAATGGAAGGTCCTGTGAGGTGTGACACTGAACTGTTCTTGCAGGAGTGTGCAGATTTGGTGATATTTCCTGGGGACTGTTGATAATGACTGGAACGTTGCAGCCTAGAGCATGTAGAAAGGAAAACACAGGCAGCAATCAGATAAGGAAACCGAAACTGCTCTCTGTTCTGAGAAGAATAAACCCATGTCACTACTAGATGTTATACTCTCCATAGACGTTATAGTGCTGATCTATTTTGTACCGTTACAAGAAATTCCTAGTCTCTTTAAATACCACTTAAGAAATTAAAAGATTCCTACAGCCCTGGCTGGATAGCTCCCTCTGTTAGAGTGGCACACTGAAGCACAAAGGTCGCTGGTTTGATTCTTGGTCAGGGTACATACAGGAACAGATCAATGTTCTTGTCTCTCTCTCTCCCCTTTCCTTTCTCTCTAAAATCAATTTTAAAAAAAAGATTCCTACAGATCAATCGTTTTAGTTTTTTTTTAAACAACTTTGTTGATAATGCAAAGGATGATAGAATTAAGCATTCCCATTACTATTTAATAATTACATATTTCTAAAACTATGCTTGTGTAGTGTCTATGCTTTGTGTAGTAACACAAGTTAAATGAATCAATAAGATCACTTTTTTTTAAAGTGAGAGGAGAGGAGATAGTCAGACTCCCACATGCACCCAGACTGCCCCAACCGGAATCCACTCGCAACCCTGTCTTGGGTCTATGCTCAAATCAACTCAGCTAACCGAGGGGAAGAGAGAAAAGGGGCGGTGGGGAGGAGATGGTCACTTCTCTTCTGGGCCCTGACGGAGGGTTGAACCCAGGATGTCCACACGCAGGGCTGACATGCTATCCACTGAGCCAAGAGGCCAAGGCAAAATCACTTCTATTTTAAATGCCTAAATGCCTTTTTGGAACATAGAAGGCCAAAGGGGGGCCCCCTGAGCTTATTTTAGTTTGACTCTATCTCCTGGGAAGAAATGTTAAATTGTCTTTTTTCCCTATTATTCTTTATTCCTTCACTTTCTTTTCCACCTTCCCTTGTTTTGCTAATAAATTGTTGCCTTGACCGGACACTTGGGTTTTTCCCTTGAGGAGAATCTGATTGTCCCTGGGGATTTTATTTTGATTTTCTTCTAAAACTATGCGGACAAGAGTTTAAAATTAGAATTATGTGAAGTAGCCCTGCCCTGGTAGTTGGTTAGAGTATAATCTCAATTACCCAATGTTATGGGTTCGATCCCCAGTCAGGGCTCATACAAGAATCAACCAATGAATGCATGAATAAGTAGAACAGTCAATGTTTCTTTCTGTCCCTTACTCTTTCTCTCTCTCTCTCTCAAATAAAAAAATTAAAACAAAACAAAAAAAAATGTTTTGTGAGCCCTGGCCGGTTACCTCAGTTGGTTAGAGTTGTCCTGAAATACCACCGAGGTTGCAGGTTTGAAACCAGGTCAGGGCACATTTGGAAAGTGACCAATGAATGCACAGGTAGGTAGAACAACAAATGAGTGTTTCTCTCTGTCTCTCTTCTTTCCTCTGTCTCCAAAACAAACAAACAAAAAAAACTTACGTGAAGTAGATGCATAGTCTCTTCCTGAAAATACATTGTTAATAATATTTGATCGGGAGCTACATTTAGGGAAATGGCGATTAAAAATAACTACATTTTGCCTGACCAGGTGGTAGCGCAGTGGATAGAGCGTTGGACTGGGATGTGGAAGACCCAAGTTCAAGACCCCGAGGTCGCCAGCTTGAGCCCAAGGTTGCTGGCTTTAGCAAGAAATCACTTCCTCTGCTGTAGCCCCTCAGTCAAAGCACATAAGAGAAAGCAATCAAACAACTAAGGAGCTGAAACGAAGAATTGATGCTTCTCATCTCTCTCCCTTTCTGTCTGTCTGTCCCTATCTGTCCCTCTGACTCTGTCTCTGTCACAGAAAAACTACATTTTTAACATCTAACATCTGAGTTTCAGAACTTCTCTCTTCAGAGAAGAAAAAGCATGAGCAAACAGACCATTAAGACAGAAATTGAACAACCAGGGCCAGAGTTGGAGAGAGAAAAAAAATTTTTTTTGTTTCTCTTTTGAAGATTGTAACTAAAAACTCCTTATGTTAAAAAAACACTTATTCTGAAAGTCAACAGTTCCCAGTCCCAATAACAGAAAAGGCAGACATGCTTTGAACAAATGAATTTTAATAAGAAAGATTCTTAACTCTTCTCTTTTCAGATTAGGTTTGCTAACATATGGCCATGGTAGAAAATCTAGCTCCATCTTTCAAATAGTGATCATCCGGTTTATGAATACTTAATGATTTTCACTGTGCTTGGTTGTAAGTGAATACAATGCATGAATATGAATATTTCTCTGTATAAAATATATAAAATGTCTGCCAGGGAACTAAAGAGGAAAATATTTGCATCCTTTATGATCTTTTCCATAAAACTATGGGTATATATGGTAGTGTAGTGATTAATTTATGAAATTAATTGTGAAAATTATGTCGTATCTTTTTAGAGCTTAAAATTTACCGTCGATAGTTTTCAGGAAAAGAAATCAAAGGTTAAAGGACCAAAGCATTGTAGATTTTGTTAATTCTTGTAAATACAGAACGTGAAGTGAAACCTTCACGTGGAGAGTTGGGCATCAGACATGCACAAAGGGCCCCCTAGTGGCCAACATGAAAAGTTTTGCCAAATTAACAGTTGATCCATGTAAATTACTAGATGAAAAATGCTTTGTGGATTAAAAACAGTCTGCATTAAAAAAAAAAAACAACTGAAATTTAACACCGCCATCTTTCATTCTTACAAATGTGCAGCCCAGATGATAAAGTCTGTGGTTAGCTAACATAATAAGAGAAATTTTCTCCATGAGAAAGCTATTCCTTGTGGTTTGATGTTAGTCAAAGTGAGCAACCAAAAATTTTTTTCTTCCTTCTAGGGGTATATAAAACGGATGGGTAGAGATAACTAGGGAGGGAGAACATTTCTAGATCTTTCATTTTCCTATCCTCTAAACTGCACATGCGCTTTGACATATATTTTTAACATAGAGATTTTATAGAAAACACTGATCATAAACAATAACTGTTAAAAGAACATTTATAAAGCAAATTCAGATTACACAGCATTCCAGTCTTGGGCCAGAGGGTTGTTTTCCTTACCATTCCCGCCCTTTCTGCCACTCCCTCTTTCCAGTCCTCCGCCCCACCGCCGCCGCCGCAGTTGCGCAGTTGGAAGGGGTGGGACACGAAAGGAAACACAGGAGAGCGATGTAATTCGTGACTCCAAGACGGTTACCATGGCGACTATCAGGCATATTGCGCTATAGAGAGAGGGTCGAAGCTTTAATCCAACTTTCAATTAAGGATTTTCGGGAAAGGGTTAATCCACAACCTACAGACTGTAGACAGGCAGAAAAACATCAATCTCGGGCACCCGCCCCCGCCCCCCCCACAGAATCTACTTAAACTACACCCGATAAGGAAGTAAGTCATTTTGCTGGTGGGAACTCGACCTCGTCGCCTCCAAGGATGTGACAGCGAAGGACGCCCTCGGTCTCCAGAATTTGAGACCCCATTGGTGGGTGATGTCGTCACTCAGAGTGACGTCACCGGGGAGGAAAGAGATGGAGCCATAGAGACGGCCTCAGGCCGGTCCAGCTTGGGGTATTGGGAAAGGGGGATCGGGAAGGGACTGGAGGTCTAAGGCAGCCGTTCCCGGGAGCCGGCCAGAGGAGGTAGGGGTGGGCGGGCCCAGTCCTCAGGCAGTGACTTGGTGGACCGCGGCTGCCTGGTTTCCTGCGGAGCCGCTCCCTCGGCATCCTATCAACGCCCCGTTTTCCCGACTGCTTCCAGTTGCCCACTGCACTCTCTTCAGCCCTTGACCCCGTCCTCCCTGCCCGCTCAACAACTTTGGAGCTCAGCCTCATTTCCCCCTCTTTTATGTTTCGCTTCCTCCTTTCTCTTCCGTACCCCGTGCCCTGCTTCTTGTCTACCTTCCATGAATCCGGATCGCCAACAAGCTTCGTCGTCCCTGCGCCTGCACCACTCCCACATCAAAATACAAAGAAACACCCCCCAGACCACACAGTAAACACTGCCCGCCAACATCACCACGTGAACAAAAGCCACCCGCTGAAGAAGGCGAGCGTGCATTCCGCACCCTGTTGCTGAGGGCAGGAAGCGAAGGTCTCCGGCGGCCCGTTGCCCCGGGGTGCGGGCGTGGGCGGCGCGTCTATGTAGGCGGGGCTTGCGGCCCGTCCGGCCCCGCCCGCCTGGGAAGTGGTTTGTCCGCATCCCACCGCCGGAGTACCCCCGGGGCGGGAGAGCCGACCGGCCTCCTAGTGGTGTCTGGCCTCCCTCCAAAATGGGGACGCTCGTTCTTAGTCTGGGCTCACATGTTCCAAAGTATTATTTTAACTCTTGATCAAAATGTCAGCTCCGGTTGAGGTTTCGGTCCACGAGAGACTCTGCTACTCTTTTTCCCAGCTGCAGGAAAGGGGAGTTGACACTAGGAGATAACTAGGGCTCCTTATGGCCCTTGGCTGAAAAGCGCCACAGGGTGGAGGAAGGTTTCTGTAAAGCTTATTTAAAGGTGGAGACTCACTAGGGTAGGAAACCGGTTTGCCTACACTTGAACTATTAGTAGATACCACGTATATCTTCACTGCTACTTAAATAAGAACTTTCAATCTTTTAAAGTTTGGGGCAGCTTTGGCCAAGTATGGAAAAAAGCTAACTGGAAAATCCAGAATATTTTCTTGCTACCTGTATTTTTTTTTCCTACCTGTATTTTTAGGTTACAAATAAGTGTACCTTGCTCAGCTTCTTGAATACTTGGCAACCATTTAAGTAAATTACTAGGTACTATTGACCAGAAATTAAACTGTCTTTGAAGATAGTATCACCATCATGAGCATCATCATATTAAAGGTCATTTTGGTTTGTTGGGATCTCAAATACCATTCTCAAATCTAGGTATAAGAAAATATTTTTTAATGTTTATTTTATTGATTTTAGAGAGAGATGAGAAGGGGAAGAGAGAGAAATCAGGGATCGAACTGGCAACCTTTGTGCTTCCAGACGATGTTCTAACCAACCAAGCCATCCGGCCAGGGCAAGAAAATATTATTCATGATTGTTGGACATGATCTTAAGATTTTTACATCTTGAATAGAATGTGCAAATATTTTACCCTTACAATAGTTAAAAAACACTTAAATCCTGATATCTTTATAATTGATGTGTTATTTCAGATATTGAATTGTTTATTTCTATCTAGGTCCCTATGTTGACAAGTTGAGACAAATATAAATATGGCCTTCTACAGTTATAATACAGTCTTAGCTATTGCCAGAACAAGGTAAGCCTTGGAATTTTCCTGTTCTCCCCAATATTTATATGAACTTTACCCTTCTAGAAAAGATATAGGTAGAAAAATAGGCTTAGTACACAGTTAAAGTTTTGTTGGTTTTAATTATGTTGGTTTTTAGGAAGCTGACATTTTAGTGTATTTATTTATTTTTTTAATTTTTTTTTTTTTAACAGAGACAGAGAGAGAGTCAGAGAGAGGGATAGACAGGGACAGACAGACAGGAACGGAGAGAGATGAGAAGCATCAATCATCAGTTTTTTGTTGCAACACCTTAGTTCTTCATTGATTGATTTCTCATATGTGCCTTGACCACAGGCCCTCAGCTGACTGAGCAACTCTTTGTTGGAGCCAGCGACCTTGGGTGCAAGCTGGCAAACTTTTGTTCGAACCAGATGAGCTCTCGCTCAAGCTGGCGACCTCGGGGTCTCGAACCTGGGTCTTCCGCATCCCAGTCCGACGCTCCATCCACTGCGCCACCACCCGGTCAGGCCATTTTAAACTCATCCAAAATTTTCTAAATGCTTTAGAACTCAGGCTGCGTAATTTTGTAGATGTGTACAGGTAAGATAGAAGATGTAAGCTTTTAGAATGACACCTCTGCCATTGATGAACGTTATATGAGACCCTTAGATATAAAGGAGTAAAGTGTCTGGAAACAAGCCAGTCCTAGTGCCTATCCGTGCCCCAGCAAGGTCTGTTATCACTTATTTATTAGTTCACAGTGAATACACTGAGAACTTACTGTGTGCTGGATACATTGTGCACCTTCCCTTTTAGCCATTTAGAAAGTGTTGTATCTTGGCATGCTTCTAAAACAGTGGAAAAAGCCGTTTCTTTGCCAGGAATTTTCTTTGCCTAATCTTATTTTTATTTTCAAACAATCTGATATGCTGGTTTAACTGAAGATTATGAGCTGTTACAAAAGGAAATGGAGAGGTCCCTGGCTGGGTGCCCAATTCTGTTTTTTTTTTTCTTTAAAAATTTATTTATTTATTTTATTTTTTAAAGAGAGGAGAGGAGGCAGAGAAAGACTTCCCCATGCGCCCTGACTGGGATCCACCTGGCAAGCCTACTAGGGGGCGATGCTCTGCCCATCTGGGGCCTTTGCTTGTTGCAACAGGAGCTATTTTTTTAGCGCATGAGGAGGAAGCTATGGAGCCATCCTCAGCGCAGGGGGCCAACTAGCACCAATTGAGCCCTGGCTGCAGGAGAGAAGAGAGAGAGAGTGAGAGAGAGAGAGAAGCAAGAGGGGAAAAGGTGGAGAAGCAGATGATCGCTTCTCCTGTGTGTCCTGGCAGGAGTGGAACCGGGACATCCACACACAGGTCGACACTACAGCTGAGCCAGCCTGCCAGGGCCGATTCTGATTCTTATTCCTAAGGTTCTTTAGGAATCTTAGGTGAAGGGCATTTGGGCTGTAAATGCCTCTCATTTGAGGGAATCCATGGGCATTACATAAACAATGCAATCTTATGTGATTGGTAAACCCCAAAGGGACCTGGAAGTGTTTTATTCAAATAATAAACCTGTTGCTAGTAGAGTAGTCTTCCACCTGTTTTCCAGTAATACATAGAACTTTCTAACATAGCGCTGGCAGAAAAAATATTTGCTATTAGAGTTTTAAATGAATAGTCACAGAGTTTCTACTGTTTAATATAAGTTATATTTCTTATAGAGTATGTTATTCAGCCACAAAGCTTACTGTTCTTCAACAGGGGTATTATATTTCATTCACTAGGGAACATCATCTACTTTAAAATACTATTGTTTTATTTTAATAAGATAGAGTATCTGTTTCTTTAACTTTTAAGTTTTTAATAGTTTGTTGCTCTTTATTCCAGATTCTCTAGCCATTTTGTCCATCCTACCTGCTCTTCTTATTTCCCATCACTTGCATTTCTTCACTTGCCAGATTCCCATTTAAATAAAACACATATGAAGAATTATGGAAGCAAGTATTCCTATCCTAGTCAGTCAGGCAATAAAGCACTTCATTTACGAACTAGACTAATACAAAAGCTACACACATCAACTTGCTGGCTACAAGAAGTTCCTGGTAAACCTCAGCTGGAGCAAACCCCCCCAAAACTACAGGTGGCAAGCCGTCAGCCCACAAAAGAAACTAGTATGAAGACTGGGG
Source organism: Rhynchonycteris naso (assembly GCA_037038555.1). Lineage (NCBI taxonomy): Eukaryota > Metazoa > Chordata > Mammalia > Chiroptera > Emballonuridae > Rhynchonycteris > Rhynchonycteris naso. The sequence goes on from CM072998.1 coordinate 27,574,058, forward strand.
AAGAAAAGCAATCTTACAGACAAAAAATTATGGATGAACTGAAATATTATTACAATGGATTCCATTTGCTTTGGATTGACACCAAAGTTGCTGCCAGAATGATTTGGAGGCTGCTGCACGGACAGGTGCTGACCAGACGAGAGAGACGAAGGGTAGGCAAGCATCATATTTAAGAAAAAATGTAAAGTTTAAATGAACTATTTAGGAACCAAGTCTTAAACTCAACTTAAAATTTACTTTAAAAATCTCAAAGTAAGAATAGTAATTGATGGTGAGAATGAGAATTTCTTACTGAGTTTCTTACTTGTCTGCAACTGACTTGTTATACAGCTTTAGGCAAAATTCTTAAAATTTGTATATATTTGCCTATAGAGTGGTTATAATTGTGTTTTCTAATCTCTCCAAGGAGTTGAGAGGCTGCAGGTTTAATGTGTGCATCTGAAGTACAAACTGTTAATATATTAAGTATATGCATTAAAAAAAATTTTAATAGACACTATGTTGTTAAAGTCCAGGCCCCTAAGTTAGATGAAAGCTAAGGAGATGCCAATAATGTTTTTCTTAATATTTTAATTTAACTAATTGTGTTTACATAGATTCTAGCAGTAATGTTTTGATTGTCAGAGTTCCTTGAGGTATCCCATAAATATTACTTCATAGCTATGATAAAGAGGAAAATTCAACCTTTCCATTTTATAAACAGTTGCAGAAAACGTCTTGTTTTCTTAACACTTTAAGAGCCAAAGCAGGCTTTTTGGTTTTCTTTTTTGGGGGGAGCATCCTAAAATAATGAATATTGTCTATGCATTTAATTCTTTAGCTATTGAGGACTTGTGCTGATTTCTTCCGCTTGGTTCCATTTATGGTGTTCATAATTGTACCCTTCATGGAATTCTTAATACCAGTGTTTCTGAAACTCTTCCCAGATATGTTGCCATCAACTTTTGAAAGTGAATCCAAAAAGGTATGTGGGAATTTTTAACTTTCAAAAAAATTAATAAGCTTCAGCTTTTAGAGAAGTTTTTATAAGAAATGATATCTATACATTTTATTAATTAAAGCTTATAGTCTACACTAGGGTTCACTGTTTGTGTCGTATAGTTTTCTGGGTTTTGACAAATGCATAATGTCATGTATCCACCATTACAGTGTCCTACTTCTCTAAAAATCCCTGTGGTTCACCTGTTTGTCCCTCCTCCCTCTATCCTTCAACCCATGGCAACTGCTGATCTTTTTACTGTCTCTATAGCTTTGCCTTTTCTAGAATGTCAGATAGTTGGAATCATACAGTGTGAAGTGTTTTCAGATTGGTTCCTTTCACTGCATAATATTTTATTGTATGGATGTTCCACAATGTATTCATTCAGCGGTTGAAGGACATATTGGTAGTTTCTAATTTTTGGCAATTATGGAATAAAGCTGCTAAAAATATCCATGTGCAAGTTTTTGTGTGGATGTAAGCTTTCAACTCATATGGGTAAATACCTAGAAGTGCAATTGCCGGATTGTATACTAAGAGTATGTTTAGTTTTGTGAGAAATCAATAAACTCTCTTACAGAGTAGCTATACCATTTGCATTTGCACCAGCAATGAATGAGTTTCTGTTGCTCTACCTCCTCAGCATCTGCTTTGAGTATTGTCCAATTCTAATAGGTATGCAGTGGTGTCTCATTGTTATGTTGAACATCTTTTCATATGTTTATTTGCCTACCATCTATATATATTTTCTTTGGGGAGGTGTTTGTTCATATCTTTTGCCCACTTATTAATGGGGTTATTCAATTTCTTATTGTTGGGATCTCAGAGTTCTTGGTATATTTTTGGATGCATGTGTGTTTTGCAAATATTTTCTTCCAGACTTTGGCTTGTCTTTAATTTTTATTTTATTTATTGATTTTAGTGAGAGAGGAGAGGGGTGGGGGGAGAGACAGAGAAAGACAGAAAGTAACAGGAACATTGATCTGTTCCTGCATGTGCCCTAACCAGAGATCCAACTGGGCACCTCTGCGCTTCTGGATGAAGCTCTAATCAACCGAGCTATCTGGCCAGGGCTGTGTTTTGTCTTTTCAATCTCTTAACTGTGTCTTCTGCAGAGCAAATGTTTTAAATGTTAATGAAGTACAACTTGACTTTTTTCTTTCTTGGATTGTGTTTTCAGTGTTGTATCTAAACACTCTTGCCAAATCCAAGGTCACTTAGATTTTCTCCTAAGTGTTTTATAGTTTTGAGTTTTACATTTGAATCTGTGATCCATTTTGAGTTAATTAATATAATGTTTTAAAAATTATTTGTTGATTTTAGAGGGAGGGAGAGAGAGAGAAAGAGAAACATCAATCTGTTCCTGAATGTTCCCTAACTGGGAACTGAGGATGGAACCTGCAACCTTTGCATATCAGGACAATGCTCTAACCAACCCAGCTATCTGGCCAGGATAAATTTCTTTTTAAAAAAGAAAGTCAGCTGACACCTGTATTGCTTTCGTGGAGTGGGCTGTGCTTTGGTGAGGCTGGCCGCTCCCTCTACACCTTCCCGGGCTTCTCCCTGCACAGGATGGCACTGGCCCTATGGGTGGCAGCCACATGCAGATGTGGTCAGTACTTGTTCTTGCGGATCATGTGCCGGATGCTGCTCAGGGTGGCCCCGGCCATTCTTGTTGATGGTGGTCACAGGTAGCTGGCTGGCTTTTGCTTGCCAGATCTCTACTTCAGGACAACCACCGCAACTTTGCCATTGTTCACAGGCTGCAAGCTCACTATGTTGGGGTGAATCTGCCTGTTGTAGCAGAAGGAATTGCAAGCCTTCAGATTATTGGGTTCTGTACTGTACGTCTCCTTGTTCCTCTTAATCAGGCAGCTAGAACAGTTTGGTACACCATCCATCACAGGGGGGCACACAGGTAGCAGCTCCTCAGCTGGAGACAAAGCAAATTAATTTTTAAGAAAGGTGTAGCGTCAACATCAGGAGTCATTTTATTTCGCCTGACCAGGTGGTGGCACAGTGGATAGAGCATCACGCTGGGACGCGGGGGACCCAGATTTGAAACCTGAGGTCGCTGGCTTGAGTACGGGCTCATCCAGCTTAAGCGTGGGCTCACCAGCTTGAGCATGGGATGGCCAGCTTGAGCATGGGATTATAGACATGACCCGATGGTCACTGGCTTGAGCCCAAAGGTCTCTGGCTTGAAGCCCAAGGTCACTGGCTTGAGCAAGGGGTTACTTGCTCTGCTGTAGCCCCTAGTCAATGCACAGATGAGAGAGCAACCAATGAACAACTAAGGAGCTGCAACGAAGAATTGATGCTTCTCATCTCTCTCCCTTCCTGTCTGTTTGTCTGTCTCTACTTGTCCCTTGCTCTGTCTCTCTCTCTGTCTCTGTCACAAACAAAAATAGTCATATTTTTACATGTGGAATCCAGTTTTTCCAGCACCATTTGTTAAAAAAAATATCGTATTTTTCACTCCATAAAACACACCTGCCCATAAGACACACCTAGGGTTTTAAGGAGGAAAATAAGAAAAAAGTATTCTGAACCAAATGGTGTGTTAAAATATTTAATAAAATACCGTATTTTTCACTCCATAAGACACACAGCCATTTTCCCCTTCACTTTGGGAGAAAAAAAGTGCTGCTTATGAAGCGACAAATATGGTACCCTCTATCCATTGATATTTCTGTTGTTAACTGTTGAAAAAGAAAGCAGACACACCAACTGTTCCTGTAGTGACTAGCTGAACAGCAGGCAGGACTTATTCAGTCAAACCCGGGAGTGCTTATGAGTAATCTCTGAGAAGAGGCTGTTCTTAGTTGATGGTCACTGTGAAGGTGATGAGCTAGAAAACTGAGGCAGCTGCTCCATTGCCTCTATTCTGTGCCACTCTCCTAGACAGGGACATAAAGCTATGAACACACTATCATGAGTAGACAAAGGGCAACTTTTAAGTCTGATTGGGAAGTGTTTTGCAGAAGAGGTAACTATGGAAGCCAGACTTAAAGAGTGGTAGAATTTTGCCAGAGTGTTTGAAAGGCATTTTGGATAGAAAGAATAGCACTCAAAATGACTTCATGGTGTAAAAGTATGACATACCAGAGACCATTGATTGGTTCTTTATGCTTGGACTAACAGGGGATCAATGGTAGAACATATATGGTGACGGAAAATGATTTGACTTTGGGTGAGGGGTACACAACACAATCAACAGTTCAAATACTGTAGAAATGTTCACCTGAAACCTACGTACTTTTTTTCTCTATGTATGTATTCTCTTTTTTTTTTCCTTTTTTACAGGGACAGAGAGAGAGTCAAAGAGAGGGATAGATAGGGACAGACAGACAGGAACCGAGAGAGGTGAGAAGTATCAATCATTAGTTTTTCGTTGCCGTTGCGACACCTTAGTTGTTCATTGATTGCTTTCTCACATGTGTCTTGACCATGGGCCTTCAGCAGACCGAGCAACTTCCTGCTGGAGCCAGCGACCCTGGGTCCAAGCTGACGAACTTTTGCTCAAGCCAGATAGGCCCGCACTCAAGCTGGCGACCTCGGGGTCTCGAACCTGGGTCTTTCGCATCCCAGTCTGACGCTTTATCCACTACGCCACCGCCTGGTCATGCTATGTATGTACTCTTATTGATCAATGTCACCCCACTAAATTTCACTTTCTAAATAATATTATATATTAAAAATGATGAGACACAGTTATATGTTGGGTCAGATTGGAAAGCATCTAACACCACATGACATTCAGACCTTACCTTTGACAGTGGCAAATGATGGAAGGTAAATTTCAGCAGGGGGTGGTTAACATGATTAAGTCTGTGTTTTAGGAAAATAATTTTGCAGGAAAGATTGAAGACAACAGAGCCAAGGGAGGGAACTCAGCTGGTATGCTGTTATTATAGTGAGAGAGAGGACCACGCCTCAATTATGAACATGGCATTGGAGATAAAAACTTGAAGATAGATTTGATATACATTTAAAAGGTAAAATCAAATTGCAACATATAACTGCCTGGCAGTGGTTTAATTTACTTTTAATTACACTAAAAATAATCAGGATCTAGAATTAATACCATGGCATTCTAAGGACTATGTTAGTGAATAGCGGAAGATGGGGGACAAAGGAAGTGATTTATCTAAATATTCCTCTTTCTGCCTGGCCGGTGGTGGCGCAGTGGATAAAGCGTCGACCTGGGAACACTGAGGTCGCTGGTTCAAGACCCAGGACTTGTCTGGTCAAGGCGCATATGGGAGTTGATACTTCCTGCTCCTCCCCTTTGTCTCTCACTCTCTCTCTCCTCTCTAAAATGAATAAATAGTAAATAAATAAATTTTTAAAAATTTAAATAAATAAATAAATATTCCTCTTTCCTTGCCTGACCAGGCGGTGGCGCAGTGGATAGAGCATCGGACTGAGATGCGGAGACCCAGGTTCAAGACCTCAAGGTCGCCAGCTTGAGCGCGGGCCCATCTGGCTTGAGCAAAAGCTCACCAGTTTGGACCCAAGGTCACTGGCTTGAGCAAGAGGTGGCTCGGTCTGCTGAAGGCCCGTGGTCAAGGCACATATGAGAAAGCAATCAATGAACAATTAAGGTGTCGCAATGAAAAACTGATGATTGATGCTTCTCATCTCTCTCCATTCCTGTCTGTCTGTCCCTAGCTATCCCTCTCTCTGTTCCGGAAAAAAAAAAGATAAATAAAATAAAAATAAATAAATATTCCTCTTTCCTCAACACTAGTCACCCCTGAAAGGATATATATACACATCATGGGCACAGTCCTAGAAAATACTTTCTTGTTTGCTTTGTTTCGTGAAAGGAGAGACAGCAGGCGAATGAGAGTGCTAGCATTCCACTTACATCAGATCCCAATTCGAGGCATTTCTCAGGGGTGGGATTCAAATAAATTAACAACCAGTTCTCTGCCCTTATGACTGTTTTCAGTACAAAAAACAATATACCAAAAGGTAGTTTGTTATTTCATGCACTTAATACTTAAATAAGAACAATAAAAGTGGTACACAAAACTAGGTTATGTTATAAGAGAGTTTTAAAATATTAATGAAAAATATTAAATAATACCTGACAAAAACAATACAAATTATCACCCCTGGTTGTTTGGCACTTTTTCTCTTTACGTTATATGTTTGTTTACTGAAGTAGCAAATGTGAGGGAATTAAAATGTAGTGTTCCATCAAAGGTATAACGAGTGTTATGATATAAATAAATAAATCTTACAAGAATAGTACCATTAAATTTTTTCCACCTATGGATGAAATGAGCATTACTACAGGCGCTTAGAATATGCTGTTGTGCAGATGAACATTAAAAAAGACTAAGGAGCCTGACCAGGCAGTGGTGCAGTGGATAGAGGGCAGGACTGGGATTCAGAGGAGCCGGCTTGAGCGCAGGCTCACCAGCTTGAGCAGAGGCTCACCAGCTTGAGCAGAGGCTCACCAACTTGAGCGCAGGGTCACTGGCTTGAGCGTGGGGTCATAGACATGACCCCATGGTCTCTGGCTTGAGCCCAAGGTCACTGGCTTGAGCAAGGGGTCCCTCCCCCTGATCAGAGTACATATAAGAAAGCAATCAATGAACAACAAAGGTGCCCCAGAAAAGAATCGATGCTTCTCATCTCTCTCCTTTCTTGTCTGTCTGTCCCTATCTGTCCCTCTCTCTGTCTGTCTCTGTCTCTGTAAAAAAAGAAAAGAAATGATTAAGGAATGTACATTTGTGATTTCCACATTGGGCAGCCGTCCAGGTGCCCACCTTAAGAAAGAACCCTCATTACAAGTGCCATTTTAACAACTGGTTTGCCAAACTCAACAAAAATTTAGGTATCGGTTCTGCCGAACTGGTGTGAACTGGCTGAATCCCACCGCTGGCATTTCTCTTTCATAGTACTTCTCAGTTATACTTTTGCATCCACTTGTGGAATTACTGGATTATCTTTAGTTACCAATGTTCATCTCTCCCATTAGAATACAGTGGTACCTTGAGATACGAATTTAATTTGTTCTGTAACCTAGCTCGTAGGTTAGTCAACTCGTGTATCAAACTGCCGATACTGTACTGGACCCATGCGCCAACGCGTCAACTAGTGGCAGCTTCCTGAATCACTACTTGTATCTCAGAATTTAGCTCAGATCTCGAACAAAAATACTGACCGAGTCGCAGCTCGTATCTTAAAATTCATATGTCAGTCTGTTCGTATCTCAAGGTACCACTGTAGTAGTTCCATGAGGGCAGGAATTCATCTCTGTTTTTGCTCATTTTTTCTCCAGCACCTAACACATGGTAGATGCTCAGTAAGTAGACAGATGGGAGGATGGTATGGATTTACATATGGATATGGATATGATATGATATGGATATGGATGAATGCAACGGATGACTCTGGGTTCTAATGATGGTATTGCCATCGTGTGACTTTTTTGGGCTGTCTTTTAATATCTTTCTAAAACCAATGATTGCTATGCTTGGGTGATCATTAGACTCTCTCAGGCAACTTCAAAAAAGTATGTATAGCCTGACCAGGCGATGGCGCAGTGGATAGAGCGTCGGACTGGGATGCGGAAGAACCCAGGTTCGAGACCCCAAGCTCACCAGCTTGAGCGTGGGCCCATCTGGCTTGAGCAAAAGCTCACCAGCTTGGACCCAAGGTCGCTGGCTCCAGCAAGTGGTGGCTGGGTCTGCTGAGGCCCGTGGTCAAGGCACGTGTGAGAAAGCAATCAATGAACAACTATGGTGTCGCAACAGCAAGGAAAACTAATGATTGATGCTTCTCATTTCTCTCTGTTCCTGTCTGTCTGTCCCTATCTATCCCTCTCTCTGACTCTCTCTGTCCCTATAAAATAAATAAATAAATAAAACATTAAAAAAAAAAGTATGTATATATGTAACACATACAACACATATATTCCTGTTTCTCTCTACTCCCCTGAGTCCTGGCCCTGGTTATTTTGATTTATTTATTCATTTTTAGAGAGGAAACACAGAGTGGGAGAGAGAGAGAGAGAGAGAGAGAGAGAGAGAGAGAGAGAGAGAAAGAGAGAAAGGGGGGAGGAGCTGGAAGCATCAACTCCCATATGTGCCTTGACCAGACCAGTGCAGGGTTTTGAACTGGCGACCTCAGTGTTCCCAGGTCGACGCTTTATCCACTGCGCCACCACAGGTCAGGCCTGGCCCTGGTTATTTTGAAAATGCCACCACATTGCATTTCTGATGATTAAGAAAGATTTACAAATAACAGTCAACATAGTGTTTCAAGAGTGTACACTTAATTTTCTTCTGTGTAGTTCTCTGTTCATATCTATCATAGCACTTAACAAATTGAATTATAATAAATTGTGTCTGTTTTACATTACTTAAACTCTAAGCTACTTTAGCAAGAATTAATTTTCTAGGTTTCTTTGTTCATGGCCCAAGCAAATTTTAGGGCCGCTTAGACCAGGGCTTTGCTCAACTAGCAGCTTAGATGGTTTGCACCAGGTTAAGAAATAGTATTTTATTTATAAAGTTCTCAGACAACCCAAGTGCCCATCAAATAGACAGTGGATATAAAAGCTATGATACATAGATACAATGAACTATTAGCTATAAAAAAGAATGCAGTCTTAACTATTTGCAACAGCATGGATGGAGCTAGAGGGTATTATGCTAAGTGGAATAAGTCAGAGAAAGACAAGGAACATATGGTTTCATTTGTATGAGGAATCTAAAGAACAACAACAACAAAATAAACAGATTAGTGCCTGACCTGTGGTGGCACAGTGGATTGAGTGTTGACCTGGAACACTGAGGTCACCGGTTCAAAACCCCAGGCTTTCCTGGTCAAGGCACATATGGGAGTTGATGCTTCCTGCTCCTCCCCCCTTTCTCTCTCTCTCTCCTCTTTAAAATGAATAAATAAAATATCTCAGTAAGAACAAAATTAATGATTAAATAAAACGGAAACAAACTCATATATACTGAGAACACTGCTGGTTGCCAGAGGGGAGAGAGGTTGGGGACTGGGTAAAAAAGGGAAGAGATTAAGAAGTACTAATTGGTAGTTACAAAATAGTCAGGGGGATGGAAAGCACAGCGTAGGGAATATAGTAAACAATATTTTAATAACTATGTACGGTGCCAGGATGGTACTTGGTATATCGAGGGATTCACTGTGTAAAGTATATGATTGTGCTGTACACCTGAAACTAATACAAAATAGTGTTGAATGTAAACTGTAACTGAAAAATAAAATTAAAAAAAGGAAATAGGATTGCATTCTAAATAATAACAAAGTCTACCATTGAGGAAACATTTTGGATCTATTAAATATTTATGATCACTTCATTAGTGATCAATAAAAGGTAAGATTAAAGAGGTACGTTCTTGCCTGACCAGGTGGTGGTGCAGTGGAGAGAGTGTCGGACTGGGACATGGAAGACCCAGGTTCAAAACCCCATGGTCGCCAGCTTGACCGCAGGGCTCATCTGGCTTGAGCAAAACTCAACGGCTTGAGCCCAAGGTCGCTGGCTTGAGCAAGGGGTCCCTTGGTCTGCTATAGCCCCCCACGGTCAAGGCACATATGAGAAAGCAATAAATGAACAACTGAGGTGCCTCAATGAAGAACTGATGCTTCTCATCTCTCTCCCTTCCTGTCTATCTGCCCCATTCTGTCCCTGTCTCTGTCTCTGTCAAAAAAAAAAAAGAGATAAGTTCTAAAAACAACATTAATACATGAAATAGGGATGAACAAGAACAAGGTAGCAGTTATTTTTCTATTTTTCTTGCATCTTTATCAACCAAGTTGTACTTACAAAGGATTAATTAACCTTTCCTCTTCTATTAAGGAAGAAAAACAGAAAAAGAAAATGGCTGCAAAGTTGGAACTAGCAAAATTTCTTCAAGAAACAGTTGCAGAAATGGCAAGGAGGAACAGGGCCCAGCTGGGAGATGCCTCTACACAGTTTTCATCCTATGTCAAACAGGTGTCCGTCTTTGGTACAATACCATACAACTTCTGGGCTGGGAGTTCCATGAAAAGTTCATGTCATCGTGGATCTTCCAAATCGTTTACAATCTCTGAATTTGCAAATCTAAGTTATAGAGATACAAAATTGCAAACATTTATAGTAGTTCACAGAAATGTCTAAATTAAAGCAGTCAATGTCCTGGAGACATTGATATCTTCGTGGGAAGAACAGTAGAATTAGTCAAACTTTTGAACTATTCCTGATTTTTCAGTTGATTTAGGCCAACTTCAGATTTCTTTAGTCCTCCTTGTACCATAGGACCCCTTTCCAGACCTAAGATAGAATCCATAAAGGCTCTGACATGCCTTTCAAATAATCCACTGGGAAGGTTAATTTACGTAGGAAACACATTTTAATTGTTTACCTTGGCCCTTTTGTACCACTGCCTAGGTCCAGACAGGCCACAAGCCCAGCACAAAGGAGATCGTTGGCTTTTCCAAACTCTTTGAGGACCAGCTAACTCTGGAGCACCTAGAGCGACCTCAGCTGGTTGCCCTTTGCAAACTGCTGGAACTGCAGCCTTTTGGAACCAACAATTTGCTCCGCTTTCAGCTCCTGATGAAACTAAAGTCTATAAAAGGAGATGATGAAGTAAGAGCTTAACTATATCTGTAGAGAATTAACAAGGCATTGGGAGGTATCTTAGGGGTGGCTTTGTGATAAAGTGCAGTATCATCTGTTAGGCCTGCTCATGGACAGCTTCTGGCAAAATGAGTGGGAAACAACCATTACCATGACAGCCTGAACTTTGGTTGCTCATTTTGGGAGTTATGGTACTCTGACCCATTTTCTTGACAAGGCCATCATAAACAGTAATTTGGATGTCTTTGCTGGCACTAATCTACAGCAGTCAGGACCCGCTGGGAAGGAATGGCAGGCAGCTCAGTAGATACCTGAGTCTTCTACTGCCAAGGACCAGGGACTACCCCCACCCTCTCTGCTCCTTTCCCACAGAGCTGGTGCCAAAGAGTAAATATTCTGCCGGGAGAGCTGGCCTGGCAAGAAGGGGTGGCAAAGCGTAATGCCGGGAGGGAAAGCAGCGCCTAGACATCTGTGGAATAAATGCACTGTTTGGACTATAACTACTAATTAGACTCCTTTAAAAAAAATGGAAAGAATCTTTCCTGAATCTGAATCATCTGCTTTAAAGCAGCTGCCTAAGGGAGCAGAGTTCTCAGAACTGATCCCATCTGCCCCTGTTCAGATTTCAATGCTTGTGTTCAGAACTTTGGAATAAACAATACTGGTTCCAGAAGTATCATAGTTTTGGGTCACACCAAGCAGAAACTGTGTTGTTTATTGACGGAGTTTTGTGGACCAGAAAGTCAGGGGCGCTCCTGGAGTGTTGGTGTCGGATTGTGGGAAAAGAACACGTCTGGGACATGCAACAGATACTACATAGGAAGCTTTTCAAGTGAAATATTTTTTAAATGAACCCTAAAGCTGCTATGAAAAGGAAGAGTAGAGACGTCACAAGGAGGCAAACGCAAATCAAGAGGGAAAATAATTATTTTGGTGACAGAATATTGGGGAGGAGTTATGTAAATATCTCTGTTATTAATACCTCTTGACAGGATTCTCTTCATCTCTGCTGCTACACCTTCCTAAGTCACCTTGCTTTTATAGGTATCCGGCCTTTGCAGCAGTCAAAGGTGGAAGACAGTATGAAAGCATCAGATCCTATGTTTAGTTGGAATGTTGGGATCAGGTGAAATCGAAACCAAAAGCCAATACTATTCCTTATGTTTCTTTCAGGTAATTGCCAAAGAAGGGGTGAGTACTTTGAGCGTGTCAGAACTACAAGCTGCCTGTAGGGCCCGAGGGATGAGATCGCTGGGTCTCACTGAGGAACAACTGAGACAACAGCTCAGCGAGGCAAGTAACAGCTTTCTTGGGCCCCTTTCCCTGGCTCTCTTCCCTTCAATTTGCAGAACTCATTTTGTGATTTCTACTTTTCAAATAAACCATTTTGTTTAATTTGCCTTACTTAATTGAAAAGTGCGATACCAAAACAGCTAGATTTTTTTTTGACTGAGACAAGGTGCTGTATTAGTTTTCTATGTCTGCCTAACAAATGATCACAAATTTAGTGGCTTTAAACAACACCCATTTGTTAGCTCATGGCCTTGTAGGTTGGAGGTACAGGCTGTGTTCCTTTCTGGAGGCTCTGGGAAGACTCCACTTCCAAGCTCATTCAGTTTGTTGGCTGAATTTAGTTCCTTGCAGCTGCAGGACTGAAGTCCTGGTTTCCTCACTGGCTGTCAGCCCTGGGCCACTCTCAGCCCCGGAGGCCACCAGCATTCCTTTTTTTTTTAAATTTTAGTGAGAGGAGGGGAGGCAGAGAAACAGACTTTCTTCCACATGTGCCCTGACAGTGATCCACCCAGCAAGCCCACTAGGGGGCGATGCTCTGCCCATTTGGGGCTATTGCTCCAATGCTCAGCAACTGAGCCATTTCTAAGCACTTGAGGTAGAGGCCATGCAGCCATCTTCAATGACTGAGGCCAACTTGCTCAAACCAATCAAGCCATAGCTATGGGAGGGAAGGAGAGAGAAAGAGAAGGGGAGGGGTGGAGAAGCAGATTGTCACTTCTGTGTGCCCTGACCAGGAATCAAACCCAGGACATCCACACTCCAGGCTGATGCTCTAATACTGAGCCAATTGCCCAGGACCACCAGCATTTCTTTTTATTTTTTTCTTCATTTTATTTATTTATTTTACAGAGACAGAGTGGGATAGATAGGGACAGACAGACAGGAATGGACAGATATGAGAAGCATCAATCATCAGTTTTTTATTGCCATTGCGACATCTTAGTTGTTCATTGATTGCTTTCTCACATGTGCCTTGACCGCGGGCCTTCAGCAGACTGAGTAACCCCTTGCTGGAGCCAGCGACCTTGGGTCCAAGCTGACGAGCTTTTGCTTGAACCAGATGAGCCTGTGCTCAAGCTGGCGACCTCGGGGTCTCGAACCTGGGTCCTTCCGCATCTCAGTCTGACGCTTTATCCACTGCGCCACCACCTGGTCAGGCCCACCAGCATTTCTTACCTCTAGGTTGGGGTAGCCTGGCCTAAGGCTTACTGGACTTATTTCCAAATTAGTGTCCCAAAGCAATGTAGAGTGTTGGTTTTGGTAACAGATGTTTAATATTTTCCCTCAGATAATGTATTTTAACTAAATTTAATGCTTTAAAACAAAGGAGTAACTCCTATTAAAATTCTCATTCCTGTAACTGTAAAAAGTGCTATAAAGTATACACAAAGGAGCTATTGTTGTGACTTTGAAACCATGTCAGATAGCTTTTTCCTCTTACATGTTGGACCTGCTCTGGTTGGCAGATGGACATATTGGAGAGAAGTACTAAAATTATTTATTTCTTGAACAGAGAGTATTAAGTGGGTTCAACTGTCAAGTTGCTTTCTTGAAAAGATATATCACTTTATAATCCCACAATGGAGAGAGGATACTAATCCAACCATGTGATATGCAGCACTATGTATTATTACTCAAAAAATTCTGTATTAAGATATGGGGCAGATGTTTCATAGAAAGGAAAATACAAATAGTAAGCAAGAAGCACCTTACCTTTACAATAAGATAAAACCGAGATACCCCTTTCACCTGTTACACTGGCAAAGACCAGAGTTTGGTAACACCCTGTTGGGGCGTGTGCGGGAGGAGGGGACTCTTGCCGCGCTGGTAAAATTGCCATGGAGGTTTGGCAATATCTTTCAAAATTTTTAAATGCATTTATTTGAGCTTATAATTTCACTTCTAGGAATTGGTCCTATGTTCTTGCACATATGCATAATGATATATTTAAAAGATGATCCATTGCATCACTGTTTGTAACAGTAAAATATTAGAAACTGCCTTATATTCATTAATAGGAGTGTAAACAAATCAGGCATGGCATTTCCATACAATGGAATCCTTTATAGATATTTAAAAAGGAGGTAGCTCTATGTCAACTGCTCTGAATCAATCTCCAGGATGAAATATTTCAGTGAAAAAAAAAAACAAAGACAAAGTGCCTATCTCACCCTTTGCTTAGAGATAAAAGAGATATAAGTATTTGTATGTGCATAGGATACCTCTTGAAGGTTATGTAAGGAATTGGTACCAATAGTTGCTTCTAGGGAGGGGAACAGAGTAGCAGAAGAGGGGTGGAAGGCAGGCTTATGTTTTTTATTAATTTCATTTGATCTTTTGAATTTTGTCTCATGCATATATTTATTATTCATCTAAAACAATGGTTCTTAACCTGGGTTCTATCGAACCCTAGGGGTTCAATGAGTCGGTCTCAGGGGTTCGGAGAAGCCTCTGCCACGGAGGCCAGAATAAAGTAATACCGTAATTTGTTGTGAGTTCATGCACTTTGTTGGTTTTGTTCTTTGAGCAAGGTGATGTTCATGCACGGCTCATTTTGTGCACCAATAAGAAAACATATACCTATGTCTTGAATTTGGAAAAAGAAATCATATTTTATTTATCACTAAAGAAGGGTTCGGTGAATGCGCATATGAAACTGGTGGGTTCGGTACCTCAAAAAAGGTTAAGAACCACTGATCTAAAGATACATATATTTTTAAAACTTTGCCAGTTTGGTACTTGAAAACTTACATCTCCTTCTCATTTTAATGTGTATTTCTTTGGTTATGACTGAGACTGGTTTATTCTTTAACATGTACTTTGTCTCTAAGAGAAGATACTTAGCTTCTTTGATCCACAATTGACCTGAGAGTTTATGTATGTATGTATGTATTTTAGCAAGAGAGACAGAGAGGGACAGACAAGACGGGAGAGAGATGAGAAGCATCAATTCTTCATTGCTTCACCTTAGTTGTTCATTGATTGCTTTCTCATATGTGCCTTGACCAGCGGGTTCTAGCCAAGCCAGCAACCCCTTGTTCAAGCTGGCAACCTCGGCGTTTGAACCTAGTTCCTCTGCATCCCAGGCTGATGCTTTATCAACTGGGTCACCACCTGGTCAGGCTTGAGAATTTAATTGAATGTGCTTTCTGAATCTGAGATGATCCCACTGTGCTGAGGGAGGTGGGTTGCAGTGAAACCACTGGTACAGAAGCCAGTGCATGGAAGTCCTTATCCTCATTGGGCCCTTAGTTATCAGCATGCACCCAGGGAAGCTGTAAAGCCAGCATTAGATGATCACGAGTAACGTCCAGTTCTAACATTCTGTGATCCCAGTATGTTTTATGTCCTTCCCATTCTCCAGTGGCAGGACCTCCACCTGAAGGAGAATGTCCCCCCTTCTCTTTTGCTCCTGTCACGAACCTTCTACCTGACAGATGTGAAGCCAAAGCCAATTGAGATCCCACTAAGCGGAGAGGTGAGTAACTGGGCTCCTGGGGAATTTGCGTTTCCATAACGAGGGCCTCTCCACAAATGTTTTGGACATTTCTTTGGCAACTGTATATCTTTCAGAATTTGGCCCAAGTGGCCTTAAAATCTTTTATAAATTCCTACAGAAATATTAAAATCACTGAAACTACCTCTAACTATAGGGTTGTGACTGCCTTTAACCTAAGCTTGATTTAGGAGTTTTACTAAAGAATTTAAGTTTATTCTTTCTGATTGGCTGACTAGTCTTCAGATCTGTTTTCACCATCCTTTCTCCTTTGAGACTGAATGGTTCCTGTTGATCATGTCTGTTTCATTTCTCCATATTCCTATTAATTTTTAAGCAGTAAATGGCTAAGCTATAATGCAAACTTTTGGTCTTTCTACAACTCATTTTCTTGGTCATTTGTGGTTGTTGTTGTTGTGGCCTTTAGCTCAGCAGCCTTTTTTCTCCTGGTATTTTACCACAGAACCCAGGATGGGCTGAGTCACTGGAGCATCTTGCTCTGACTCCATCAGAAAGGGCCTCTCACCTTTTTACTTTAGTGGCTTCATGTCTAACTCAGAACCTGCGTAGGTGAGAAAGGAAAAGGCTGTTATAGACCGTGCTGTACACGTGGTTTATTAGATTAGACTAAATACTTTTGGAGCAAGGACCAACTATACAGCTCACAAAAATTAGGGGATATTTCAAAATTAATATGAAGCAATAAAAAAAAGCATTTTTTTTTTTTAGTTAAATAAGAACATCAGAAAAGCAAATGACAAGTCAAAGAAAGTTGTTCAATTATGCGAATGAGAGACAAACCCAACTTTTATTTCATTGGTGAGAATGCACTATACAAAAGGCTGACAGCACTGGAGCATCTGCACGTTCCCTGACCCCCTAATTTTTGTGAGCAGTGTGTTTTTAATTTTACTTATTTTGTTGAATCTTTGGACAAGCCAAGGAAAATTATATGAAGTCCATCATGAAAAATACACTCCAGAAGACTCCATCTTGCTTTCCCTTTGCATAGTTGCAGAGACTAATCTGGACTTGGGCTTTGTCCAGGAAGGATTCTAGGGAGACTAGGCAGCAACAGTTTTGGAGCACAGACTCTGTTCTAAAAGGCAGACTACTGGTTTCTTACTCTATCTTTGGTCTTCAAGACAGAGCAGAGTTATCTGTCATTCTTAGACTGCTGTCAGGAGCAGGAAAATCTTGGAATAGCACAATGTCTCAGAGTTAAATTTGGGTTCTCAGAATTATTGTGAATGGAAAGAAACTCTTTATCCAGATGTTGTTTTCTGGGATGGTTAAGACCTAGGAATTAAGGACAAAATGACAAGCTCCTAGGCATTTTATTGGTTGCTTTTTAAAAAACCCACCTTTTCAAACTTCTATTTTCCATATATACAAAATGAGAACATGTAGCATGCTAGGTTCTGTAAAAACTTAGAGAATATTTCTATATTCTATAATTATATTTTTATCATTTTGGATGCATGTAGCCCTTTTCCCTCCAAAGTACACAAAGAAATTTCTTAGTTCCAAAGAACAGTGATATTTTTCAAATCTAATTAATATTCTTACAGACAGGTTAGCTAGCTCTTCTAACACCCCCGCTTTCCCTCCATTTTCCTTGTGTTGCAGGAGCTTCTGTTAAGCAGCAACTACCATTTTAATAACTTTTATCATTTATTGTTAGACACCAACAATGATAAAGATGTCCATTTTTGGCTAACATATCAATGCCATTAGAAACAGATGAGTAATTGAGAAATGGCAACTTTTCTTTTTTTTGAGACTAGTATACTACCAGAATTGGCAAACTAGTAGCTTGTTAATAATAACTGAGGGTTTTAAATACTAGAATCTAATTGGAGTGCAACTTTTGCAACAGTGTGCTCAAACCTCCAAGATAAATAACACCAAGTTGCTATTTCAGGGACATACTTCATATGTTACTCATAAAGGGTATAGTTGGAGGAAGTTAGGGATTTAGTGGAAAACAAATTGTGCTAGAAAGCATTGACTACTTTCTGTAGAAGCGCTTCTGACTTTGAGAAAAAAGCAGAATGCTTTGCTTACATAAGATCTTTCTTTCCTTAGGCTCCAAAGATGGATATTCCTATGGAATCAACTATTCTTGAATCTAAAGAGAATATGATGGACTTAGCACCTCAACTGAAGGGAACTAAGGTGACGCTATTATTTTTCATATGAATAACTAGGTTAAAAATGAAAATAAGTTAATGTCTCTATTTTTAACCCCCTTAATAAAACTGAACTTCATTGGGTTTTTTGTGTTTTTTTTTGAGAGAGACAGAGACAGAGACAGACAGACAGATAAGAAGGGAGAGAGATGGGAAGCATCAATTCTTCGCTGAGGCACCTCAGTTGTTCATTGATTGCTTTATCATATGTGCCTTGACCGGTAGCTACAGCAGACCAAGGGACCCCTTGGTCAAGCCAGCAACTTTGGGCTCAAGCCAGAAACATGGGGTCAGGTCTGTGATCCCATTCTCAAGCTGAATGAGCCCGTGCTCAAGCCGGTTACCTCAGGTTTTCAAACCTGGGTCCTCAGCGTGCCAGGTTGACACTCTATCCATTGTACCACCGTCTGGTCAAGCTCAATGCTGTTCTTTAATAAGGAATGTTTATTGTACTGTTAGATCTGTTTCTAAGAAAGTTAAACATTTGGCTGTACGTAAGTAGGTTCCAGATTTTGCCTCTGAAATCCTGTGCCAGAAGGTGAAGTAGTTGTTATAGGTTCCTAGTAGTCGTGGCAGTGTGACTGCAGATTTCATGCACATTGCTTTAAATTCAGTAACTCAACTCTCAATTCTGCTGTTTAAGGATGAAAAGTTTATGCAACTGGCACCAGTTACACCGTCACCCATAACACCATCCACACCCATTTCATTACCCAAAGGATCCATCACTTCTGCTGAAGCAGTAAGTATTACCAAAAAACAAAAACAGAAACCTCCCCTCCTGTTTTTCAGGGCAGTGTGAATCTAGACGAACTATTGTAAAATACTGCACAGTTCTTCCTGTCATCCAAACAGGAAGTTGTAGGCTGAATTTTAGTCATCTTACAACCGCAACATTTTTTTTTTAAAACTCAATTATCCAAAAGTGAAAAAAAAAAAATCAACCAATGCAATTGTGGATCAGACCTAAATATGTTAAGTCTAGAAGCTAATTACAATATAGGCAGATTCTTATTTTCTTTTGTGCCAGATGGAAATAGTTCCCATATGTTGTGTATTTCACACAGGATTCATGTCAGGAAATACTAGCAAGAAAGCAATTTAAATCTTAGGAGAAATGCTTGTAAATAAGAAATTACTGGGCCTGACCTGTGGTGGCGCAGTGGATAAAGCCTTGACCTGGAACACTGAGGTCGCTGGTTCAAAACCCTGGGCTTGTCTGGTCAAGGCACAGATGGGAGTTGATGCTTCCTGCTCCTCCTCCAATTCTCCTCTCTCTAAAAATGAATAAATAAAATCTAACAACAACAAAAATAAGAAATTACTTACCTTTTTCCCATTTGGGTAAAGGAATTTGGGGAAAGAGCAAGAAGCATGACACACATAAACAGTAGAGGGGTCCTGGGAGAGTTGAACTGTGTAGTGAGCGGCTGTGCTGGCTCCTGAGGACCAAAGAATGCCAGTGAACACGCGTAGATGGGGTGAACTAAACATCCAGAGGTCTGGTTTTCATGTCTTTATTTTTATTACCAAGGCAAATTATAAACTCAGATTTATATACTTTGTGGTCTGTCATTATTTTGATTAAGAAAACCAAAGAGGGACTCCTAAAGAACTCACACATCTAACTGTGTCCAGGGCCTAACATCCTGTGTTTTGTACCTAGACCCTCCAGGCCAAATCACAGACAGCCCAGAACAGCAAGACTATTTCCGAAGGAGCGTAAGGACTACAGGAGGATGAAGCGCATGCTCTCCAGCTTCCTGCCTTCGGCAGTGGCATTCATAAAGGACCTCCCTGCTAAGACTATGTCTAGTTTGAGTAGAGGACCAGCCACTTAGTCCTGGGGACAGTCCTTTGAGGCCTTGTAAACATTCCAGATGATGTCAGCAGTGAGACCAAGTTCAGACCACTTAGAAGAACATAATTGCAAAGCCCATTTCCTCTGTACCATTATGTCATCCCACTAAACTTTGTGTAAAGCCTCTCCCCATCCCCATGTTGTTTTTAACAGCTTCAAATTTGTGCCCATATCTTTTAAGGGAGGAAATTTTTTGCATAATGGAGTCAGCTTAGCGCCTTAAAGAACTCTGCCTCCTATGGCTTGGTTAACTTGGATGAGAACTTGGGAAACTCTAAAAACCATTGTAAGAACACCTGACCAGCTTTTTCAGTATTCCATCAGTAGGAATAGTGCCCTGGAAACAAAGTACCTTATGAGATGGAATGGATATTCCCTAGTAAGGTCTTTCTGGACATTAAAAAAAAAAAATTCTTGGAGAATAAAATGGCAAGTTAGACTGGCAAAATGATTTGGCTGCTGCTTGGCTGTTCTGAGACGTTCCCCTCTGGGCCTGTAAGGAATCTGGGAGGCTGCCACGATTCTAGCACATATGGCTTTCATTAGCCACCATTTTGCTAGGAAACATAATTAAAGGTTTAAGACTTAACCATTTGTGCTGGGTATGTGTTTTCCTGGCCTGTTTGTCTTTCACAAACAAGACTACTTATTAGTCACAGAGATTGTTAAAGTGTGATATAATCCCTATGCTACCCAGTAACAAATACTATGTTCAGATATTTGTTTATCAATACTGAAAAAGCAAACAACATAACAGATTGTTATGTAGCTGACCAACAGCCCTTTTTTCCCTTGGGGAATGTTTAGGAGGGAAAAGGTATTTTGGGCTGAGTGATGAAATTAGATTTCTTTACTTGCTGTGAAATTGAAAGCAGTTAGATGGGAATAAGTTAAACCAAGTAAAACACAAATATCTTTGTCTGGCATCACCTAAATGAGGACTGTCATCAGCATTTCATAGCAAGGATATGTGCTTTTATGAGCTTCCTAAACCTCCTTTCTACCCGAGGACAGGCCCCACCACGTCCTGCTAATGAACTCGTTCCTTAAGAAGAATGAATGCCTACTATGCAGCATTCCATGGGTCTCACCACTGGCCTGGCAAGGTGATTCACAATAAATTTCCCCACTGTTAAAATGATGGCTGTTTAATTAGTTCACATTTCAAGTGTTGACTGTGGAAAAGGGATTAGCTACTGAACTTGTTGAATCCTGTTCAAACGGAATGATTCATATGTACTGTTGGGCTATAATCTTTCTGGCTTTCCGTATGAGCAGAGTAGGAATGGTTAGGTCAAGGGGCCCCTGGTCACTTTTGGCCCCAGTTGGCCTTCACTCATTTTTGCTTCATAAGCAGGCATCTAAGACATGTGAGACACCTCTCTTCCCATTCTTATGGCAACAGCTCAAAGAAGTCAAGGTAGTCGTTTCTTTGTTCTCATCACATAAAGTGCTTGGCTATTAGGTTCCAGGATTGTTAGATCTAGCCCCATGCTGAAACCAAGTTAGTGGTATTCTGGTAAATGATTAACTACCAACTCTGGCAGAGGGCCTTGATCTGTATAGCACTTACAGATTCCAGTGATGTAAATACTCCCACACAGCTGATTTCAAGCTACCAACAGGTCAGTGAACAACAGTTGGGAAAAGAGGTAACACAATGGGCTCAAGAACCAGCCCCAGCACACTACTGACTAGTGTAAGGTGACCAGACATCCCGCTTTTGGTGGGACAGTCCCGATTTTTAACAATTTGTCCCTCATCCCGCAGTGTTTTTAAAAAGTCCCAATTTTAAAAAATGTATTACAATACTATTTTTGCATTCTATGAAAAATTTTTTTGCTCCATATAGACCTTTTTTTTTTTTTTTTTTTTACAGGGACAGAGAGAGAGTCAGAGAGAGGGATAGATAGGAACATACAGACAGGAACGGAGAGAGATGAGAAGCATCAATCATCAGTTTTTCATTGTCGTTGTGACACCATAGTTGTTCATTGATTGCTTTCTCACACGTGCCTTGACCGCGGGCCTTCAGCAGACCAAGCAACCCCTTGCTGGAGCCAGCGACATTGGGTCCAAGCTGGTGAGCTTTTGCTCAAGCCAGATGGGCCCGCGCTCAAGCTGGCGAGCTCGGGGTCTCGAACCTGGGTCTTCCTCATCCCAGTCCAACGCTCTATCCACTGCGCCACCGCCTGGTCAGGCTAGACCAAATTTTTAATCAAGAACCACCACCTCCCCACCCCCCAACCCCCGTCAATGGTGTCCCGCTTTACCAATTTTAAAATCTGGTCACCTTAGACTAGTGCCTACTGGATGAACAAGAAACAAACCTCTCGTTTTCATGTTCATTAAATGCATCACTTCTGTGCACCAGAAGTATAAATGGTTCTACATACGGTTACATTCCAACCTAGAGAGAACTTACCCAAGATTTTATTTTCCTGAATATTGGGTTCTTGCTGACCCTCCCTCTCCCTGGCTCCCATCTGCTGAAGGAATGGATGGCCATGCCAGGCTGCGACAATGCTTTCTCCTTTCCCTGAAGATGCATACACCTTAGTCTATCAGCTGCTAAAAATCTCACGGAATATAATTTTAGGCATTTTCTAAAATCCAACCTGAATGGTGATGTCAGACATGACCTGTATCTTGGACACTGAGAATTCTGCTGCAATAGAGGTGTTGGTGGCACTTGACATTCATGGACTTGCACCTGTGTCTAATTCTGTACTTCAACCATCGCAAGTCATATTGGTGTTACCAAATACACGCTCTGTGCCTGACCAGGCAGTGGCGCAGTGGATATAGCGTAGGCCTGGGACGCTAAGGACCCAGGTTGGAAACCTCGAGGTTGCTGGCTTGCACGTGGGTTCACCAGCTTGTGTGGGATAACAGATATGACCCCAAGGTTGCAGGCTTGAGCCCAAAGGTTGCTCACTTGAGCAAGGAGTCAATGGCTCAGCTGGAGCCCCCAGTCAAAGCACATATGAGAAAGTAATCAATGAACAACTAAAGCACCCCAACTATGAGTTGATGCTTCTCATCTCTCTCCCTTCCTATCTGTCCCCTCCTTAAAGAAGAAGAGAAAAGAGCTCTGTAATGTTAAAATCTAGGCTACAGCTCTCCCAGTCACAAGTACACACCTAATGGAAACTCAAAGCAGATTGGTACATTACCTAATGTTAACTGTGATTTTGGCCTGCTGGCTCCTCCCAGTGGCCACTGATAAACAGTGACTTCACTGTCACAGAGATAGATTTCTTGCTTCATCTGAGGTTCCATCTTACTTACCTGAGATCAATACATTACATTAGCGGTACCAAGGGACTGATAGAAAAGGCAGAAAGGCAGTATTGATTAATACTGTGGCAATTCCAGGTCCTAATCTTTTAACCCTCAGGAAACCAGACAAATTCAGTGGCTTGACAGCACATCGTCTTCATTAGGTAAACTGGATTGCTTCTCTCAGGAGACTCAATCTGGTCATCTAAGTAAAATGTCATTTCATTTTTCTCTCAGGTCAATTTCACTATCTTTTATTAGACAGCCAGCTCAGTCTCTGGGGAAAATCATGGGTGATTGGAATAGTACCAGCAAGGACACCACTGTTAATGATAGTGCCTTCTATTTCTCTAGCGCCTCTCCCAAAGGCATAGAAAGCTCTTCATAGATCTTCTGTCCATTCCCATAACAGTGCTTCAAGGGCCAAGGCAGAAATGATCATCACTATTTTACAAGGAAAGACATCACTATAAGGTCTGAAAGCAAATAGTTTTAAGAACTAAAATTCATTTCCTGGCTCTGTGCACCAAATTTATGCCTTCATTAAACAGAAACACAAACTGTAGTATGTTGACAGTCGCATGTTTACAGAGACACAAGGAGAAAGAATGTACAATAATGGTAGCCAATACTTAAGCTGCCAAAAAAATAGCTAGCGCAGAAAGGAAACTTAAAGCAGCAACCCCACCTTCCCTACAGAAATGAAAGTGTATAGAACTCTCTTTTGTATGTAGTAGTAATCCGGCAAAAAAGCAAGTTTTCGGTGTAGAGGTTGCACAGTAGCAGGGTGAGCACTGAGTTCTGAGGAGCCAGGACGCACTTGGTGAGTGCAGTGACAACCAGCAGGTGGCAGAGGAAGTAAGTTTCCAAGCAGCCAACAACAAAACATTAAGATTTTTTCCCCCTCCCCTGAGGGACGGGGTGGAGTCTGTACAGGAAGAACTATCAGAAGCCAAGATCTGTGATAGTCCCAATACATGCAGTTTGAACACATGGATACAAAGACTGGTGTGTGGGAGGACCATGAACACAGAGCAGCTCGGAAACATGAAGGCAAGGGACCTTAATGTGAAACTAGCCTTAGGTGACAAGTTTTCCCTTCCCCAGCAGCACAGGCAAAACCACACCCACACAGAGGGGGCAGACGCACATCTGGGTTTGAGTTTCTGCACACTCGTGTTGGAACAATCCCTAGTTTTCCTCCACCTCCTTAGCTCTACCGCTTGGCTATTCCAAGTTCCCTCTCTTGACTCTCTGACCTACCCGACCCCCCCAGTTTCCCTGAGGAAACAATTTGTGGTTGAGGGCTGCGGGGTCTTGGATTTCCGCCCAGCACCTCTGGTGCACTGTCAGGAGGTTACTGCCCATTATGCAGATGTCTTCTCTTCCTGCCTTTCCAAAAGCCTCAGAGAGGAGAGGCCAGGAGAGGCCGGAGGTTTGTCCAGAGGGGTCTGCGTACAGGACCTAAAAGGAAGCGGTTAGGAGGAGACTGCAGGGAGTGAGTGCCCTCTGGACAGACAGACCCAGGGCCCCATTATTCTTGCTCCTGTTCAGATGACATTCTCTTCCTTGTCACACAGCCCATATAAAAATGAAGCAGCAGCAATTTTTATTTGAGGGACCTAAACTGAAAATAGGTTTAGAACATAATTTAAAAAAATAAAACAGCAAAAGTA
Source organism: Rhynchonycteris naso (assembly GCA_037038555.1). NCBI lineage: Eukaryota > Metazoa > Chordata > Mammalia > Chiroptera > Emballonuridae > Rhynchonycteris > Rhynchonycteris naso. The sequence goes on from CM072998.1 coordinate 27,598,453, forward strand.
GCAAAAAATATATGACCTTTTTAAAAACATTTTCCTTTTTTTTTTTTTCCTTTTTCTTTGTTTTTAATATATAGCAACTGATGTCTCCCAGCCACAAGGAGCATCTTACCCAATGGGTAAATCTCTGGTAACGACCCTTTTAAAAAGACATGTAAATATATACTCAGATTTATACACTTTGTGTTTTCTTCATAGCTATGTACAAAGCCCCCAGGTCGGGGCTGGGCCCCGGGGCCACGACTCTGCTCCCAGCCTTTGCCTCCCCACCCTCTGGTTCCAGGTATTTGGTCAGCAAAGCAAATTAGTATCAGAAGTAATCAGCCACTGGCGCTGTCTCCCTGGAGCAGAGGTCGCCTTTGACTGAGGCCCAAAGCACTGACTTCCCCTCCCTACTTCCGTAGCCTTGGGGAGAGGCACCTGCTGTGGGGACACAGGACTTACAGGTGACGGAGAAGAGGACAAAACCAACACAAGCAAGCTCGGTCGGTCGGCTCTCACCTGCATGCCTGCTCGGCACACTTACCTCCCATCCCTCACCCTCTGGGCAGTGCCAAGTGGCAGGGAGGGGGCTGGGTCCAACACTTGGGAAGGGATGGAGTGGCCATCAGCAAGTACCTGCCTCTCTGCTCCTCTCTCAACAGCAGGTTGAGGGGAGGAGGAGGAGAGGTGAGCTCAGTGGGCGAAGGCCTCAGGGAGGCGGCTGGCTCCAGCCAGCAGGAAAGGGGCAAAGGGGAAGGCAGTGATTCCAGCAAGAAGTAGTGGGTGCGTTACAGCTGATGATGGAGTTCGGGGAGGGACAGTGCTGGGGTGCTAGTCAGCGTCGTTTGAGTCCGCCATTGGCAAGCTGGGCTGGGTGTCGGGGCAGACAGGGCTCCTCAGGCAACGGCTCGTGAGAGAAGACAGAATCCTCCCCCGAGGAGCAGGTGGAGCTCCGGGTGTCGGGAAAACTGGGAGAGTATTGGTCCAGGGGCATCGACAGGTCCAGGTACTCCTGTGATAGGAGAAACGGAAGAACAATGGAGCCGGCACTCTCCTCCCTGCGGCAGCTGTAACTCAGAGATGTACCTAACGGATGATGATGAAGGCCTAGGATGGGCCAGCCTCACCTGGTTGGAGGTCAAGGCCACAATGCGGTCTAGGTCTTCTACCAGCTGCTTGAAGGTAGGCCTTTGAGAGGGTACTGCGTGCCAACAATCCCGCATCATCATGTACCTGTGGCAGGATCGTAAGGCCAAGGGGGGAGAAACGTAAGCAGACAGATGAAGGAGCTCACGGAGGAGGGACGCTGGGAGGAAGGACTGGGAAGAGCTGCTTTAGCTAGCTAAACACCCCCATCTTCCTTTTCCCGTCAGACCCCTCTGCTTCCAGGGCGTAGCGCAGGACCTTGGGCATCTTCTCATGCTTACAGCTCGTTGGTGCAGTTACTGGGCTTGTCCATACGATGACCCTCCTTCAGCAGCTTGAAAAGCTCCTCCACAGGCACACCAGGATACGGGGAACCTCCCAGAGTGAAGATTTCCCACAGGAGCACCCCAAAAGACCACCTGTGGATGAGCACAGAGCCTGTGAGTATTACGGGCACAGGGCTAGGCCATCCTAGAGTCCTCTCCACCTCTCTTTGACCAGGATGTCAGATACTCATCCTGAACTCCCCCCACCCAACACAAATCCTTAATTCCAAGGGGAATACCAGCAGACAGAGCAGAGAACCGAGTGGCCTTTTAACCTCCAGGAAAAAGTAAATGGCTACATACAATGTTTTGTTTTCTCTCCAGGATGGAAGGAGACCCTCATCAATCCAGAGGGGAGGACAGGACCCTATTGTACCGGACATTTGCTATCCCAAGTATTCCTGGCAATTGCCTATTTCAAAACTCACACATCACTCTGGTGGGTGTAGATCCGGTCAAACAATGCCTCGGGGGCCATCCACTTCACAGGCAGTCGGCCCTGCAAGAGGCACGGGGCAGTCGGGGGTGGCTCGGGGCAGGGCGGTGAGGGTATAAGGGGGGTACAGGAGGGACTGGACTCGGAAAGGAGGGCGCATGTTCAGCTCATCCCGCCACACTCTCAGGCAAAGCCACTTGCTCTGGGTGACCGCATGGAAGTCTATGTGGAAGAAAGCCCAGTGAAGCGGAGTCCTGGGCAGAGGACGTGCACCGAGAGGCCTCGTCATCAGGACTTACATTGGTCGTCTTTTTATAGTAGTCGATGTGGTGAATGTCCCGAGCTAGGCCAAAGTCTGCGATCTTCATCACGTTGTCCTCTGTCACCAGGACATTCCTGGCGGCCAGGTCTCGGTGTATGCACTATGGAGATAGGAGGGGAGGCCGGGGGAGGAAGAGATGGGAGAGAGGAAGGTGGGATGCAGGTGAGGGGGCTCCAGGCATCAACAGCTGTAGACCTGTATCAGCATCTGGCCGGCTGAGCCGCACTGTCCCCCACACTCACTCTGCAGCTGGGAGAGAGGTCACTCACCTCCCCGGTCTTCTCCTGCCACACCACTCACCTCCTGAGCACGTGGTCCCCTCCTCCACTTCAAGCCCAGCCACTCCAACACCTCCAGCTCCAGGCCTCCCTCGTGATCACATCAGCAAACCCTCTGTATGTGCCTCCTTCCCTGGTCCTTCCAACTCTCAGCTTTGGGTTTGTACCCGGAAAGGCTGAACCTTTATGCTCCTGTCCAGTCTGAGTACGTGTGCGGTTGTAAGCCCCATCTCCCTAGGCCCAGCATAGCCACACTGGGGTGGGGCCCAGAGCCAGCATTTACTGAGCACCAAAAACTGTACTTAACTCTCTCATACTTCGTTTTACTCCCCTAACCGTTCTTTTATATCCGAAGAAACAGAAAATGTTGAGTAGCTTCTTGATGCTACTCAGAAAGTAGCAGTGCACAGATTTGAACCTCAGTCTAACCCCAAGGCCACACAAGGTTACACTGGCGCTCCTGTCTCCGATGTCCCCTGAGCGCCTAAGACAGCACATATGGTCAGTGCTCAATATGTCTACCAATCCATAAAAGGATAGAAAGCCATAAGCTGGAGTATGAGGAGGGTTCTACTCCCACCCCTCCTTCCCCAGGGGAGCTGTTAGGAGCCTTACCTTCTTGGAGGCAAGATACTCCATGCCTCGGGCCACCTGATAGGCACAGGAGACCAGGTCCTTGGAGGAGAGCTGCTCCTCTGGATTGTGGCTGGGGTTGTAACAGTACTCCAGCCCAGGGGGCCTGCGGGCCTGCAGGTACTCCCGCAGGTTGCCCTTGGAGGCATACTCCACAATGACGTACAAAGGTCCTGCGGTGAGTGGATGAAGAGGCCATCAGGGCAGGCAGGCCAGAGAGCAGGTTCTGCTTCACCCTCAGAAATCCCCAGCCCCAATGGCATGTCCTAACCTAACCTCCCCTTAAGGGAACCCGCCAAATTCATTCCACTACTCCAAGAGTCAGGGAAATAATTCTTCCAGCATAGTCCAGAAAGTTCCCAAGCAAAGGCGGGGTTAAGAGCTGTAATCAAGACCACAATTACTGCCCACCTATTCCTATCCACACACTGTGTCTGTGAATCTAGGTCCCCGTATTCTCAGATGAGTATCACTGATCATGAGCCCAGACCCCCGAGATACACTCCAACCACTGCTAACCCTGCCTCTCTCCTTACCGCGCTCCCCCAGCGGGGCTAACAGGTGCCTGGGCACTGATCCCCCAGCTCAGGGTCTCCCAGCTGAGACCCTCCCTCAGGGCTGTGGAAAGCCGGCCTGGCCCCCTGCCTACCATCCTGCGTGCACGCCCCCAGCAGGTTGATGATGTTCTTGTGCTTCCCGATCATCTTCATCATCTCCATCTCTGAGATCAGGTCTGACAGGTCTTTCTCTGTTGCATCCGCTTTGCACACGAACGAGAGAAAAGGATGAGACTCATTCACTTTGGAAGGGAGAGTGGCAGGAGAAAAGCTAAGGACAGGGGATAAAGTGACTGTGGGCCCGAAGAGTCCCTTTTCTCCTGGAGTGGCCTCTCTCCTCCCTCTCACTTCCCTTGCATGGCAGCGGTGGGGGAAGTACATGGTAAATGCGTGGGGCAGAGGATGTAGTCAGGAAAAGCAGCTAGCAGTGGGATTTAGAATAAACACTGACCACAACCCGGCTGACCCCAAGGCACAAAGTGAGGTTCTGGCACTCTCAGGGTGCAGACCGCCCCCTCCCCTCTCAGGCCACCCTAGACTGGCCATGTAGCTAGTAGGTACGGGCGAGGACAGAGCACCAGGGAGGGTGACCCACTTGGCCTGAGGCCTAACGCTCGCTTGCCAATGGGAGGGATTGTTTTCTGCAAGGGTAGGAACATCACTTACACTTCAACATCTTCACAGCCACTTTGGTCACACGGTTGGGCTTGTCCTTGTCCAGGCCAATGGCCTCTGCCAACACCACCTGCCCAAAGCAGCCCTCTCCCAGAGGTTTGCCTAAAACCAGTCTTTGGGGGAAACAAAGGGGAGTGTAAGATGGGGCTGGTGAAGTCCCAGCCTGGAGAGGACAGCCTGTCTCCCCCTCCCTAGTTCACCCCAATGCAAGCAGCAAGTGGAAACGATTCTTTCTGGATCCGTCTGGTGCGCCTTCGCCCCCAAGGAGGCGTCGGCACATACAAGCGCAGACTCCCTCACAGGGGGAGGGCGTTACCTGTCTCGAGGCAGCTCCCAGCGAGGGTCTTCCGGAAGCTCGTACTCAGAGACCCCAGCCAGCATGGGGGTGCCGCTGGAGGAGAGGCGTGAGGGCCGAACGAGCAGAACCCCTGAGTTCATGGAGGCGCTGGAGTCAGCGGACACCTGCAGGGAAGCGTGAGGTCACCCTTCTAGCGAGGAGAGGGGGCGTGACGCAGACTCCTCCAGCTCCTGGTCAGGGCTTTCCACCAATGGCCGAGGTACAGCTCTGGGACCCGATGTCCCTTCGCCGGCACAGAGTGGCAGAAGGACCACAAGAGGTCAGAAGCCCCAGGTTCTAAACCAGACTTCTTCTTGCCACCTACCAGCCTTGCTGGGTTTCAGTTCACTCCGCTTTAACACGAACAGGCCGCAGTATCCATCCCAAACTGACACAAATGATCACTGCAACAGCAGCTCTACCTGTCCTGAGTCTTTATGAAAACCTGGCCTCCAATGATGGAGTCCGAACTCCCAGAGCGTCCCCCGCATTAGCGTCTTTCTGCATGACATTCCCCCTACAGCCTTCGCCTTCTGTTCGTTTCCTTGGAGAAGAGCAGGGTGGCCAAACAGGAGAGAGGGCGTCTTGGGACCCAATTCAGGTCCTCCTCTCTACTCTGTATCTTTGTACCTCTAACTGGCCCTTGGGGACAGTTCAAAGGCACAATCTCCAACTGACATTCACCCCAGCGAGGACTTTCTCCCAGCCCATGTACCAGGTAAGCAGGGCACTTGCAGCTGGGGTGGGGCGGGTATATGGAATTCAGGGGCTAGGGCAGCTGGGAACCAGATGCTGGAGCACATGGCTCAGGACACTCTACTGCTCCTGACCCACAAGCCAGAAGGCCAGAAGCAGTAGGTTGGGGACAGTGGAGAGGGGGGCATTCGGGGTTCCTGGAGAAGCCCCTAGGGGCACAGGGAAGAAGGGATGCAGAGCATACAAATCCCCTATCTACTTTCTGTTACCTGTCTGCGCAGAGGGATGCTCTTGGCCAGCTTGTGCACAGCCATCTGGCTGTGGAAGTCACTCTTCTTGGTGCCACTCTTCATTTTGTAGATGATGACAGACCCCACCATGCAAGAGATGAGGAAGGCCCCCGTGCAGTAGATGATAATCTCCAGGTACACGGGTGAGGTCATCACTGCAGGTCTCTCTTCCAGGGCTGAGTCAGTGTGAACAGGGTGTTAGCAAGCTTGAGGTCCCTGGCCTCTAGGGTCCAGCCCTCTAGGGTCCCTGGCTCCTAGCTACATAGGAAAAACACCACCCATCTCTTTTCCTCTGGGAATCTTTAGGGCAGAGAAGAATCCTAGATAGGACTAAGTTTCTGGCACTGAGCTTATCAGGCATCTTGTGATCTTTGAGGCTTGATGATCCCGACCTGAACCCTCTGAGGGATGCAACAGAACCATCTGGCTACATGTGGCCCATCCCCATTACTTCAGGAGCCCTCCTGACTCAGCTGGACTGCTGGTCTAGCTGGGTACCAAGTACCCTGAGGGGACAGCTGATAAGTCCCTTCGTCTGGGTGCCTTTTTCAGCCTCATGGAGACGTGTGGCCCTTCCTGCAGTGCCTCAGACACCTCTCCTACGGGGACAGGTCGGCGTCTCTGTCTCTGATAGTCTGAGGGCAGGGAAGGAGCCTTGTTTATTTCTGTAGGCCACAGCGCCTGGCATATAGTGGTACTTGTAGCGTGTGTCTGTCCTGACTTCATCCCACCTTTCACCTACGTCACCTGTCTCAGGTCAGACATGTAAATATTTACACCTAGCCAAATCACAGGAAAAACTGACTAAATTCCCAAACATGTCTGGCCTGCTCAAGATGAAAAAATGTGAACTTTTTCTGTAGTTCTTAAGAATACTATGCACAGGCCCTAACTCCTAAAACTAAAGAAGAAAACGGGGGGCGGGAGGGGGAGGTGTTTTATTCTGTTCTTCCATCGCCCACTTAGGAGTGACCCCATTTCCACAGAAGCCCGTCCATTCAATCCACCGTTCCCTCAACAAGGGAGAGCAGGCGGGTTTATGTCCAGCACGCACAGTTGCGGACATCGGGGAGCAGGCTGTTCCCAGCAGCGTGCGCGCCCCTCTTCCTTCCACAGCCCTCCTCCCAACCCCCTTTCCAAAGTCCCCAGCCAGCCACAGAGGCAAGGACCCTAGAGGCACCGGCTGTGACCCTGACCGAGCGCCAAGAGGACGTCTGGGGCCTGACAAGGAAACTGCAGAGCTGATAACAAGGAGAAGTGTTTCTGTTTTTCTCTTTCCCCAGTGTTGAGAAACGAAGACAACTGAGTGGGAGCACACACACACACACACACAGACAGTGGCAATGACAAAAACAGAACGCTTCTCTGCCTTGAGCAGGGGTGTTATCAGACCCTGGTGGGCAAGCGGGGCAGAGGAGGGAAGAGGAGAGAGGGTAGCGTCAGCAGCTCAGCGCCCAGACCCACATGCGGGACCCTCAAAGGGGCAGCGACACCAGCTCCAGTCTCGCAGTCACCAGCCCACCACCCTGAACAGGCTGCGGGCTCCTTCCTTCCCAGCCCAACACACAGGCCTCCCTTCTTGGGAGAGAAGATGCGTCTGGAGATGACGAGAAGAAACGGGCACCACCCAGCCCCTCTGGCTGGGCCTGACTTATGCAGCTCGAGTCCACTTGTCCAGGTGAAACCTCTCCTGAGATCAGAGGATGCCCATACAGGAGGGTGGGCTAGCATGGCTAGCAAGCAGCAAGCCCCTCTTTACAGAGTGCCTACACTCGGTTAGAGGAGAAGCGGGGGCCCTTTCTGAAACTGGGGACTGGCAAAAATAGAACCAGACAAGTCAGGGACAGCTGCTGGACCCAAGGATGGAAGGAGCCTGCCCGGAAGAGAGCCCAGCTGCAGGTTAAGTCCAGAGTTCATGCATGCATTACATCGGCCCAGGGGAGAGTCAGATGCAGGTGTACAGGTGGGAGGCCTCCGTGGTCCTGCAAACGAGGAAAGCTGCTGTGGGAGCCTTGAGGTATTGCCCCTCAGGTGGGAAAAACTGCTGAAGCTGCCCACCGGCCCACGGAGCCCTTTCCTAAACCTCTCCCGACTCTGTGTCTCCCTCAGCCCTGTAATGCATGGTCCCCCCGTGCCCATGGCGAGGGCAGGACATCGAGAGGAGAAGTACAGTGTATACCTTCCAGAACGGTCAACCATGCAGAGTGATGGGAGAGTCCGATAGAGTTACCCGCCAAGCACGTATACTCCCCCGCGTCCTCAAAGGAGACATTCCTTAAGTGAAGCACTTCCATCTCTTTGTCGGTGGTATTAACTCCGGCAGTCTAGAAGAGACAATGGAAGCAAAATGGACAAGCACGGGACATGAGACCTCCAAGAGACACAGAGAAAGGGAGGAAGAAAGAGGGGCGGGGCAGTAACCAGAGGAAGAGATGCTCCCCAGCGTCTCCTTTGCAACAAGGAACAAACAAAACCACCAGGCAGCGAGACCTGTTAGAGGAAGAGAGTGAGACCCTGAGGGAAGAACTCCGGCAGACCTGAGACGACGAGGGCTGGTTACGACCCTTCACCAGACGCTGGCAGCCCCTGGCCCATCAAGCATGCGGGCGGCGGGCGGCATGGAGAAATGGGGCCCGGTGGGCGGGGGCTGTTTGGTTTCTGGTAAAGAAAGTCAGAGGGCACACACAGGAGGGATGGAAGGGTGCTGCAGTCACACACACACACACACACACACACACACACACACACACACACACACACACTCAGCTTGAGGACGGTGGTTTGCAAGGGAATGCCTGGTCCCCTCTGGTACCCACTTCTCAAACCTCCAGCCTGCACTGTTACAATGTAGCAAGACTGTCCCGGTGAATGCACACACAGCCAAGGAACACACAGAAGGCACAGAGGGAACAGACACCAACACAGTACCAAACCAAACCAGCCTCCCGGGCCGGGTATTTTTCCATGGCTCTGGGCACTAGAAATACAGCAGGATAACAGGGAGAGTTGGGTGCTGGCTTCCCCACCTGCCCCGGCAGCCTGGGGCCAAAATTAAACTCCCAGCACAGGGCCCCATCCATCTCCCCATTACCTTTTGCCACAGGTCTGGTGACAGTGAGCCACGCAGACTGGTTAGCTTCACCAATATAATTGGAAACCTTACACACATACTCCCCGCTCTGGGCCTCTGTCACATTGAACAGGGTCAGCACTTCTGCATCCGAGCTATTAATCCCCGAATGCTGGAACAAACCAACGACACGCCAGTCAGTTGGGCAAACACTGAGATGTAGCAATACGTTGCTCCCATGTGACATGAAGGCAGGGAGCTAAGGCAATGGAAACATTAAGTGAGATTTATCCTCTTTCCCTTTCTTAGGAGGACAAAATAAGTTGTCTTCAAAGTCTGAAGCATTTGACTGCAAAATAAACTTAAAAAAAAAATTGCTGCCCCCCATCAAATGCTGTTTGTATTGAACCTACTGCTCCAGGACCAGGGCAGGGACTGTGAGTGGCCAAGCCAGTGGCCAAGGCCCACGGCTACGGCCCCTTTCCTACACCGCCATTTCAGCACCAGGAGTGAAGAGAAGGGACAGCCAGGCAATCTTTGGGACAGCCAAGCGAGGGGAGGATGAGGTCTAACTCTGGGAGCAGGAGGTAAAACACTTTCCCAGCTTCTGGTTACTTCCTGTTGCAAGATCCACTGGAGAATTAGGCAATTACCTTCCCTGGATTAATGGAGCATTCAGGGACAATCAAATGTCTGGGAGTGACAGGAAGAAGGAAGAAAATGCCATTACTTCTAATACTGCTCAGACTTGACCTGTGGCCCCTGCTTTCCCAGCTCTACCTGAGCCATGCCCTTATCATTCACCCACGCGCCAGAAAGAACGGGACTTGGGACCAAGACTCGGAAATGCCAGCTGGGGCAATGGAAAAGTGGGAGTCCAAACGCCTTCCTTGAGCAGCAGACCCAGGAGTCTGAGCAACGTCATTCTCAAAGCCCTTTAGAAACCAGCTCTGCCCAACCACCTCCCATCACACCTCCATTCTGTGACCTGTCACTAGACCTGGGGAATGTGGCTAGGTCCCTATTTAAGATGGAGAGTGTGTGCCTGAAGGGTAAGGACAAGCCCCAGTAGTGGACACTGAGCCTCACCACAGCTACTTGAGTCCCAGGAAACACTGGGCTCCTCCCAGCACCCAGCCCACAGAGACTGGTGTCAAGATTACCTTCAAGATCTGGACATAAGGCAGGTTGTCTGGACCGATCTTACTCCCATTGACTTCGATGTGCTTTAGCCACTGGATGTGGGGCTGAGGGTCACTGTACACCTTACACATGAACTCCACATTGCTGCCCAGGGCCACTGTTTTGTTGGCAGGCAACCCTGCCTGCAGGATGGGCCGGTGAGGGGACCGCTCTGCGGAGGCAGGGAGAGGGGCTGGTCAGGCCCCGCCATGGCCCCCTCCTGCTGGAATGCTGACAGAGAGTATCCCAAGGACCACAAGGAGAAGTGCACTCCCCACCCCGGCATTCCCTGTGATGGGCCGTGCCCTGCCCAGCACCTCTGCTGAGCTCTTTGAGCCTGAGCTAGAAGGGCCACCCTCTTTCCAGGCCCTAGGCTATTAGAAACTTCCAATGGCTCCATATTTATGGACATAAGAAGTTCTCTTGCCTTACCGGAGAACCCTATAATTTAGCCACACCCTCAGACCTCAGCACATCCTACTTTTCTTAACTCAAATTAGAGTCGCTTAGACTCTTGTTAAAAGTGTGGTCCAAGAGAAGCAGCCAGCACCACCTAGGAGCTTGTTAGACGTGCCAAACTACAGACCCCACTTCAGACTTCCTCGACCAGAGCTTCTTTTTGGACCACCTCCTCACAACCAAGGCAGAATGATGGCTGTGAAACTCTTTAAGATCCCTGGAATGAGATTCAGAATGTCTAGCAGGAACAGGTTGTAGTAACAGCACCTCACGTCTATGCCATGTCCTGGAGGCAGCGTGGGCCTGGAGTTCTGCAGTAACTACATGCCTGACCTCTCTGAGCACCAGCTTGCTCTTCTGTCCAGCGGGAATAGCGCCCGCCCTGCAGAGGTGCCGCGAGAACGGCAGGTGACCTGTTTAAAATGCCTGGCAATCCCGTTGGCATTCATGAAGCAGCAGCTACTATTATGCTGAACTTAACATCACTAGTCCAGTCACCTCTTGCAGGAGAGACTACTGACAGCACCTTTCACTTTACAGTGAGTCACAGCACTATCTGATCCTCTCAACTCTATTTACAGACAAGTGAGGCACAAAAGAGGAAAGTGACCTGCTTAAAGCTCCAGCATCCCGACTCCGCCCCTAAGTAATGTGGCTGTTCTCAATGCCCCCGCTCTCTTTCCTCTAAGCTCCCACTTGCATTCTTACCCACGACGTCGAGCTGGTAGGTGTGATTAATGCTGCCATACTCGTTTTCCACTATGCAGGTGTAGTTGCCCTTATCAGAAGGCACCACAGAGTCCATTATGATGCTCCAGGTGGCATAACGGACCTGAGAGGAAACAAGCCAAAGGGCTCCACTGAGGGTTTGGAGGGAAATGCTGGCAGGAGCCAAACGGTGGCATAGGCGCCCTGTGGCACTTGTCCTCCACTCTGAGCACAGAGCACGTGGCCTGTGCAGCTCCATGAAACAGGACAAGGTATGGCTTGCCCACCCCCAGCCCGCTCGCCCTTTGAAACAACACATCAAGCAAACTGGGTATGAGGAAGTCTGGACATCTGCCCACAACAGTCAAGACCACTGTGATCTGGACAAATGTGCCTTCTGCACTCTCCCCAATACACCAGGCACCTTCCCAACACTGTGCTCTATGTATCCAAGCTGTTCCTGTGCTGGAACAGCTCCCCGCTAAGAGTCTAGCCCCGTCTGCCCTTGATGTCTCATTTCAAAAACCATCTCCTCCAGCCCAATCAGCGGTCAGAGTTGTTCTCACTGTCCCCCTGCACCTCTAATGAAGCACTGATCACAGCCTGCTTTTTATGACGGTGCTCATGGACCTCTGCCTTCCTGTGAGACTGAAATTCTGTCCTGTACCACTCACAAAGCACAGTGCCCTGCATACAGCCAGTGTTCGGTGAATTAATTTAAAATGTTCCCCTGTTTTTCTGATCTCCTCTGCTTTTCTTAACAAGATTATGAGGAAGCAGCAGTTAGTGAGATGGGAGAGAAACAGGGACTATAAGGATGATCAGATGCTTGGCTTGTGGAGGCACAGTAGATAAAGCATTGACCTGGAACACTGAGGTCACTGGTTGAAAACCCTGGGCTTGCCTGGTTAAGGCACATACGGGAGTTATTGCTTCCTGTTCCTCCCTTCCCCTCACTCTTTCTCTCTCTCCCCTCTATAAAATGAATAAATAAAAAATCTTAAAAATAAAGACATAAAAAAAGGATGATCAGAGACACTAAAAAAGAGATTGCAATGAAGATGTTCTCCCTACAATGTAAACGCGCAAAGAACATGAACAGTTTATACAACAGGAAAAGGAAACTGTTTACTAACATAAGAAAATTCTAAGTCTGTGAACAAGCAAAATAACACAGGAAAACAATGAGATTATTTTCACTTATCAAACTTGTTGGCAAAGGTATAGTGAACTTATTCTCACACTCTGCTATAGGAGGGGGAATTAATTTTTCTTTAAGACAGTAATTTTTACCACAATAAAATAAACGTTAGAAATAAAACTACATCTAACTCATCCTCCATCATAGCAAATATCACAATAAAATGTTGTGTTTTCCCATTGTACTTTGAAGTCTCTCTTGCCTCATATACTTTCTGGAAAGATGTGATCAAGAAATGTTCATGTAATAAATAAGTGAAGAAATAAATAAAATTACCTAATTACCAGGAAAAAGTAGTTGAGCAATATGCATCAAGCGCTTAAAAATATGCTCACACTTTGATCTAGTAACATTACTTCTAGCAATTTGTCCTAAGAAATAACATTTAAAAATGCCAACAAAGCCTGACCAGGCAGTGGTGCAGTGGATAGAGTGTTGGACTGGAATGCAGAGGACGCAGGTTTGAAACCCTGAGGTCATCGGCTTGAGCATGGGCTTATCCAGCTTGAGTGCAGGGTCACTGGCTTGCTGGCTTGAGCGTGGGATCATAGACATGACCCTATGTTTGCTGGTTTGAGCCCAAAGGTCGCTGGCTTGAGCCCAAGGTCACTGGCTTGAGCAAGGGGTCACTTGCTCTGCTGTAGCCCCCCAGTCAAGGCACATATGAGAAAGCAATCAATGAAAAACTAAGGAGCTGCAACAAAGGATGGATGCTTCTCATCTCTTTCCCTTCCTGTCTGTCTGTCCCTATCTGTCCCTCTTTGTCTCTGTCACAAAACAAAACAAAAAAGCCAATAAAGATTTAGGTACAAAGATAGACATTCAATGTAAAATTAATTATAACATTGAGAAACTAGAAAATTAATAGCACAAAATAGTTCATCAAATTATAGGACATTTTAATAATGTAACTTTACACAGTTGTGAAATATTATCTTTAAAATACATGGCAAAAGACTCATGTTATGTTAACATGTGACAGGATAAGAAAATACGTACACAGTGTACTTAACTATCTAAAAACCAAGAACATAGAGAAAAGACAGAAAAATTCAACTTCACTTGCACATTTCTGTACTTGAAATTTTTCTAAAATGTATTATTTCTATTGTTAGAAAGCATTATTGGAACAAGTAAAGGCATGCAATAAGGATTTCCTAAGTCAGAGTCTCCCATTCCTCTAATTTTCATACATACGCATATACCTTGTAGCCTCCAATTCTGTGGTCAGGTTTGAATTCTTTGCCATTTTTCAACCAGCGCAGTGTGGGGTTAGGAGTCCCACTGGAAGGGCATTTGAACTTCACTGTCTTGGCAGCTGGCACTGCGTGCAATTTTTTTTCCATCTTTTCTGGAGATGTCCAGTATGGAGCCACGGCTGCCCAGGAAAAGCCAAGAGAGACAGGCAGGGAGCTGGTCAGGCTCAGGAGCAAAGGCCCAGATCAGGACGGGGAGGCACTCGCCCACCTGCCCAACACCTGTGGAAAATGCCTGCACCAATCAGGATGCCCTAGTGGGACTTGGGGCCAAGCATCATCACCCCATGCGCCTGCTTCTCCTCCTGTTCTCCAATCACCTGAGCTCCCTCTTCCCACCCAAACCCAACAGCCAGACCCAGAGGGCAGAAAGGTAGGAAACAGTGTCTCACGCATACGGTTTGGTTTGGTGTTATCTGTCTCTTTCTCCTCTGAAGAGGAGTCATCATCGTCATCGTCGTCCTCCGAGGAAGGGAGAGCATCTAAGAGAAGGAGAGGGGGCACTGAGGTTCTTCCAAGGGAAGAAGGGCTTTCTACATTTCCATCCATATCAACAGCCCCTAAACAGAAAGGCCAGCCCAGTGACAGATGAACAGACACCTTCTCCACACTGACCCCCAGGCCCGCACTTCCCTCTGTGACTCTCAGTGGGACAGAAACGGTTCATTAAGAACTGCAGGCTCTATGCTCGCCCCCTCCCTTCCCCGACCTAATGCACTGCCCCTCTCTGTCCGGAGCTTTCACACTTCATCAGGGGCAGCGGGGCCCTCTTTAACTTGACACCACCTTGCCTTTAGAAGCTCTCCCCAGTCACGGTCCCACCCGGATGTGGGATGGCAGAACAAGCAACCAGGGAACCTGTATCCTCCTCCTCTGGCCTGCTAATCATTGAAAAATCCAGACAGATCTAGACACACTGAGGCTAGAAGCCATTTCCAAAGCCATGAGCTGAAAACTGACAGTTGGAATTTTCCTAGCATGTATCTGTTAGGGTTTGGAAGCTGCCCTTTAGCCGGAGCAGAGAGTGTGCCTACTACACAGTCCGCAGCTGCCAACACCTTTCTCTAACAAGTATCCGCCCCTTTTAAAGAGGCCTGACACGCATGTGGTCACCAATCCGGGTTTATGACAGATCTTTCTCCATTCCTTCCTAGTGCTTTTGGCTGTCTGGAGAGAAAGCGAGGAGAAAAGTCCCTGTTAGGGGGCAGGTTCTACAGGATGCCTTCGTGGGACAGGTGCCACGCGTGCACCCTGAGATTCACAAACGGCATAAAGGAAATTCCAGCTCTACTTCATTTCATCCTGCTTTTGTGAAAGCTGCATTCCAAAAGTGGCATATTCCCACAGTTACAGAGCTCTCGGGTCCCGTGGCTGCCCTAACACAGGGCTGCTGCTCCAGACGCTGGAGGACAGATGTTTTCTATAAACCCTGTGGACATGGCGGTGCACCTGGATCCTCCTCTGTCACAGCAGGGACCTCACAATGTGTTCTGGGGCCCTAATCACTAAACCAAGTACCAAGTCCAAATGGCAAGAGAATGACAATATGGAAGGTGGCCGAGCCCTAACATAGCAACCTGGAGATCTGAGCAAGCTGTGGTAGAAACATCAGTGCTTTACTGCCCAAGAGTATCAGCAATCCCCTCCGAGGTAGATCTGGGAAGCCTGGGTCCCATGCCACCTGGTCACCCCTCTGAGAGCTAAGCCACGCGGCGGGCAGGGAGCATTGTTAGTGGGTAGCAGTTTCTGAAGCAGAATGGGGGCAGATCACGGAAGGCAAGGAGGCTCACCTCCCCCTGAAACTAGCAGAGAGGGTTGGAGGGGTGGACCCGGGGAGGAGTGAGGGCAGGGCTTTGCTACCAACCTGAGACATTGACGGAGAAGTAGGTGGTGTCGCTGCCCGAGGGGCTGCTGGTCACACAGGCGTAGAGGCCGGAGTCAGCGGGCACAGAGCCCCGCACCTCCACCTCCTCCCCTGTGATGCGGGTGCGGTTGCTCTCCACCAGCTGCACCCCGTCCCGCAGCCAGTTGATGCTCTGGACATCGTCCCGCAGCCGACAGCGAAGCTGCAGCAGGTCACCAGGGTGGACCAGGAAGGACTCCACTTCCACAGGGGCTCCCCAGGGCTGGGCTGCAGCCACCCACAGGGGCCGGGAAGAGGAGCCAAGGGGCCGGAGAGGAAGAGAGGGAGAGGGAAGGAGGGGAGAGACAAAGGGAATTACACTAGAGGCACTGAGCTGCCATGTCCCAGGGGCCACAGAGCTGGGGAGATGGGGACTGGAACATGGGTCAGTTGGGACACAGCTGGCTACCTGGGAACCCCCATCTCTTTTTCTCTAGCCCCCTCCTCCAAAGGTCAAAGGAAGAAAGAGGCAAAGTTAGGAAGCAGCTGCAGCAGCATTAAGCGGTCCACATTTCATTTCCCTTCATCCTAGGGGGACAAGGCAGGCCCTCCCCAGGACTTCGGTGTCCAGCGTGCCCCTTCCCCACACGCTCAGTTCTCTGGCAAGAATGCCTGCTTCCCAGAGGAACACCCCATTTCTTCTTGGCTAGGGCAGCTTCACACCGTTCCTGAGTAACAGATGAATGAACCCCACCCCTCAAAAATGCCGCATTCCCCACCCAACTTAAGAGAAGGCAATTTGTCAACCAGGTGGCTCTCAGTTCAAGAGACTGGGGGGGGGGTTCTGGCCTCCGGATGAGTCAGATGCATAAGATGCATATGGGGGAGAGAGCCCAAGCAGAGGTCAGTTCAGGGGAGCCTCTAGCTAACAGGTGTCAGCCAGAGGATTCAGAGCTTTTGCCTATATTAGGAGCAGAGGCCTGCAGCTGCCACCAAACCCACATTTGTGCTGGCAGCCTAAGCCCATGCACACAAAGCTCTTTTCTCCTCACCCTACTGCAGGGCTCTCCCTCTCAAGCCCCCCACCTTCCTATCTCCCTCCCCTCCCCCAACACACATGTCCAGTCTCCCTCACCTCTCCTTCCCTGTAGCCCGGGTGGTCCGCAGCTCACAAGATCTGATGGGACTCTGTCCACACATCCATCCGCCTCACGACAAACAACTGCATTCACGCAAGACAGCGTGCAGCTGGACGGACCGAAGAGTCCACCCTGCCGGGCTGTTACCCATCTCCTGGGCATCCCCCTCTTCACTAACCAGGGGGTTATGTAGATTCTATTGCCCTTCAGGAGGCTTAAGTGTCCACCCCCACCAACAGAAAGTGCTTGTTACAGCTCCAATCTACCACCTGCCTTAGTCTCTGCTGCGCTGGGAAGCCTCATTTCTCACTACTGGTTCACCACGGGAGGCTCACATGGGACTCCTCTTACAGCCGCCTGTCACCTGCAGGGCTCCTGTCTCTGCCTGGCTCTCTCTACTCACCCTGCAGGGCTCAGCCCAGCTGGCACCTCAGCCCTGAAGCTTTCCCCTGGCAGCCAGTGCTCTCCCACCACACTGAAGGAAAGCCCCTTCCTCAACTGAGTTACAAAGGTGGGTGTCATATTCACCTGTAAATCCCCAACCCCTCATATGGCACCTGGCATACCAGAGGTGCCCAGTACATGTCTGCTGGATAACGTGGTAAGGACATGTGCACCGCCACACTGTCCCCTCGTCTTCCTTTCTAGATTCACTTCCCTCCTTCACCACTCTCGTTTTAAAGAACTCATTCTGAAGTGCTAACCAGGTGTCTGCTAGAAACCCTGAGAGGCAGGGGGCACCAGGGAGTCATTTTCCTCAATGGGGCCTCAAGTGAAGCTTTGGAGCCAAGGCCAGAACCCACGGGCCCAATCTTAAATATGGGGTAAATACTGAGTCAGCCAAAAGGGGGTGCTGCTTTAAAAGGGTGTGGAAACCACTAGGTTAGCATTCATTTATTTTTGTGAATCAGGTCAAGAAGAACACCAACCACAAAGGGGAGCAGACCACACAACTGATTAAAAATAAGCCAGTGTGGGCCCTAAAAAAAAAAATGAGTTTCCTTTCCATTTTTAATGGTTTGCGGTTTTGCCAAAAGCAAGCAGAGGAAAATCAGTTCAGACTTGACCCTTAAGGAAACAGCAGGCACTCCTATTGATCCAACCTCCTTTCCCTTCAACGACCTCACAGATTAAATATTTTGCAGCCCGTGACCTGTGCCGTCCGTCCGTTGGTCAAACAGGAAACTCAATAAACTCAAATTCTTAGCCTCTGGCATCACAGCCTATTTTGACAGGTCCCAGAGACAAAAAGGAGAACAGGGGCATTTCCCCCAAGAGAGCAGCAAGGGACACAGGCCCACCAACGCCAGCTCTGGCTGATGCTAGTTCGGGTCCCTAACTTCCTGCTCATCCCAACCAGGATGTACCAACAAAACTCTTCTACAAGATCAATGACAAGCCTCCAAACCTGCTTCCTTGTTTCCTGCACCTGGAGTTCAAACTCACCCTGATGCTCTAGGCCAGGGGTAGTCAACCTTTTTATACCTACCGCCCACTTTTGTATCTCTTGTTAGTAGTAAAATTTTCTAACCGCCCACCAGTTCCACAGTAATGGTGATTTATAAAGTAGGGAAGTAACTTTACTTTATAAAATTTATAAAAAAGCAGAGTTATAGCAAGTTAAAGCATATAATTATAATTACTTACCAAGTACTTTATGTCGGATTTTTGCTAAGTTTGGCAAAATAAATCTTTATAAAACAACTTACTATAGTTAAATCTATCTTTTTATTTATACTTTGGTTGCTCCTCTACCGCCCACCATGAAAGCTGGAACGCCCACTAGTGGGCGGTAGGGACCAGGTTGACCACCACTGCTCTAGGTCTTGGTAGGCGGTGTCCGCCATTCTCCTGATACAGATCCTATACCGTGTGCAGGATAGAACCTAGAGCCTGCGTGGCATCCAAGGCTCACATAGTCTGTTCCCACCTGTCCACACAGCCTTCTCCCCGCCTTCCACTCCAGGCCTGGCTATTCTCTGCACCAACCGCGTTCTCCCCAAACTACAAAATTCACGTCTGCTCAAACCTGTCAGTCGGTCAGTCATCTCCCTAGCGTCCCCCGGCCCCACCCTACTCAAAGCAGATAGTCCAAGACATGCAGGAAGCCTTCTGCAAGCGCTAGTGTTTACACCCTGACTTTCTGTAAAACAGCTACTGTCTGACCACACAAATTCGCACTCGATTACGTAGCGTCTCGTATGGTTTCTTTTTGTAAACACTTTTAATGAGATATAATTCACATACTAGAAAATCCACCCACTTAGAGTGTACAGGTGTTGGCAAAAGTAGGTTTATGGATGTTTGTATGGAAAATAATACAATAAGAAATATTACAAGGATAAACTGTTTCATGTACTTGGAACTGCAAACCTACTTTTGCCCACCCCTGTATAATTCAGTGTTCTTTTGGTATAATCACTGTTAGGCAACCATCACCATGATCAACTACAGAACATTTCTATCACCCCAAAAAAGAGATGTTGTATCCTTTAGCAACCACTCCCCACCCCCTCCCACAGGGTAGACAAACACTGATATGCTCTCTTTCTATACATTTGCCTACCCTGGATGTCACATCAGTGAAGTCACACAGTACACGGGCTTTTGTGACAGGCTTCTTTCATGTAGCATGTTTGCAAGGTTCTCCTACGCTCTAGCATGTCTCAGTACCTCATTCCTTTTCGTGGCTGAGTAATATTCCATTGTATGGATATACATTTTAAAAAAAGATTTTATTTATTGATTTGAGAGAGAGAGAGAGAGAAATGGGAGGGGGGCAGGAAGCATTAACTCGTAGTAGTTGCGTCCTCTCTGTGCCTTGATCAGGCAAGCCCAGGGATTCGAACCGGCGACCTCAGCATTCCAGGTCGGCATTTTATCCACTGAGCCACCACAGGTCAGGTTGGATGGACATTTTATTTATCCATTCATGGATTGATGGGTGCATTGTTTCCTGTCAGAATTGTCCATGTCTTGTCTCTTGTAAGAAATAGCAAGCAACTCAGAGCAGAAATGACTATTAAAATTTCCCCACAGTCTCTAATGATATCAGAAACATAGAAAATACTCAGTGAATTGAATTGAATTTACCATCTGGCAAAGGCTAATTTTTAGAGGAACTAAAAAAATTAACCTATGGCTGTTGAATTACGGTGGATTTTTTCATGGTGAAGAGGGCTCCTGCAGGTCCAAGTCTCCGTTTACAAAGGGACAAAGTCGCTTTCTCCTAGGAGGCGAGGGGAAGGAAACCAGCGGCTCACTGGGTTACCAGGCCCTGCCCATCTGTGTCACGGCCCTGAATTTCAGTGCGCACCTTAAGGAGCCCCTGTGTGAGGTGGCTGATGTGAGGACATCATGCTCACTGGCGGCCTGCAGCAATCAGGTCGCTGCTCTCCATTACCTCTGGTCCTGCCAGTGTCCCCATTCATGTCCTCATGAGAAAGGCCCTCACATCGGTGGCTCCATCTCCTCAGAGCTGGCCTTTCCCTGGTCAAGGCCAACAGTCCAGAGCTATCCTTGTTATTATGGACTAGTTAGCAAGGAAGGAGCTAACTGACATCTTTATAGGGCTGGCCACGAAAGATGAGGGAAAGAAAGCCAGGTTATTGCTCAGCCACTTGAGCTCAATGTTCCGGCTCTTAGAGAACCTGATTAACCGGGGTGGGGACATTGCGAAGGAAGTGGCAAACTGGGACACTTGCTTTAGGTGTCTTGTTTCCTGAGAGATGAGACAGGGGATGGGAGCTGGTGGACATTTGGTACCTGGACTCTGTGGTGACCTATTCGGAGGCTGAAAATATTTGGTGTGAGTCCAATTACAACGTTCATTCACTCCTGTAGGCTCCCGGTATAATGTGTTCAAAGGGCATTGCGGAAGAAAGGTGCATTGTGCTCTGAGGCCCAGGCACAAGAGTCACCATTATCTTCACTGGGAGCAGGGAGTTTAGGGTTAGGGCTAGGGCTGGACTTGAACACCCTTAGACGATGAAGGCCAGCAAGGCCTCAGAGAACTCTCCAGAAAACAGGAGAGAACAAAGCCTCCTACTGAGCTGCCCGAATCTGAGAGGGAGGAGGCCTGTGCTCCTGAGGCAGTTTCCTGGGACCGGACAGAAGCGAGCGCAGCGTGGAAGGCTGCGTGGGCTGGTGGGTACCCCTGGGTGGGACGGGAAGGGATCCACACACCCATCACCGATCCCATGCTGCTCTCTAGGCAGCCTCTCCAACCCCTCTAAGGAATCCAGGAGAGGAGAGACCCACACGCTTTAGTAATTCTCAAGGAAGCAGCTAGAAAGACAGAGGTCGGGGCGTTGTTTCCTACAGTGTTCTCAAGTCTAGGAACATGATAAATCCCACTAAGTTCCTTTGTTTTCCTACTTCCCCTTCAGAATACCAAGGCTTTGTCATTCCCAAGAAGCCAATAGGATGTGGCATCTTGCTTACGTCAGTACCAGCCAGAAACCTGGCACAGCCAGCCACCTCACAGGCTGGGTATGTCAGGTCAGACCCGGGTTTTTGGTTCTAACTCTCTGTCTTCTGCTAGCCACGGGCATCACGTAGGGCGGGGAAATGAAGCCCTGAGGAGGCCCAAACCCACACAAACCTTCTATTCTTATGAGAATACGAGACCCCAGCTCCCCAAAACCCAAGAAGATGGGGAATTTGCTTCAACCTAGCTATCATTAGGTACCTCCCAGAGCCCCTGTGCCAGGAGAACAGATTACACAAGGGAACAGCAGACCTAGTATGGCCCTAACCAGGCGGATCAGATTTACACAACACCTTGAGATGTATAAAGCACTGTGTATTGCAACATGAGGCAGACGAGGAATGTAAAAACGTTAAGAACCCAGCACCAGTTCTGAGGTGACAGATCTTAAAGCATCAGCGGTCAGAGCAGGCAGCAGTGTTCTAGCCGAGGATGGACATGATGGGAGAAGTAAGTAACAATTTAGGTTGGGAGTCAGAACTTTGAGCGGAGCAGAAAAGGTAAGGTGCTCATCATGAGCAGCGTAGTGCCTTGGGATGAGGTGGAGTGGGGACATGAGGTAAGACCCTCTCCGTGGAACAGAGGGTTCGTGGTAAAAAATAGTAAAAAACCACTAAACAAGAAGTCCCAGGAAGCACATTTCTCTGCAGAGACTATGAATGCAGGCCATTCATGCCACATGGACAAATATACCTGAACACGTATTTTGAAATACCACTTCACCAGCCCTGGTCCCGTAATAGCCAGTTTGGTCTTGGAAGTTATCCATCTCCAAAACCCAACTAAACTTCACATGAATCCAGTGATGAATAACAATATATTTGCATAGCACTTGGCGACTTAGCATGTACCTTGGGATCCTTATACAACTTTGAAAATGGTAATACTAATATTGGCCCATAATCCACAGCATGCTTACTGTATCCAATATACTGTGATGCCTTTTGAACACAGACTATCATTTAATCCACACAGCAACCCTATGAAGATGATACTATTATTATCTCTACCCTATAGATGTGGAAGCTTACCATATACCAAGCATAGTCGTCATTTAATCCTCACAACCAGCCTGTGAAGTTGACACTATTATGACCCTCATTTCACACAGTGGAGACCGAAGTGCAAGGAGGTTCTGTGTGTGTCTAAGACAGCCCACCTAGCTTGGCCACCTGCAAGTGGGAGGCTGAGATCCAAACCCAGGTGGCCTGGCTCTCCAGAGCCCACACAAATTCAGACCCCAGCTCTAGCACTTTGAAAAACGTGTCATTCGTACTTCTTAAAAGTGACTGAAACCCTCTTCTGTTTAGCCTACTGATCCTGCATAATGGGCCTACCGGCACCAATGTCTGCCTTAGCACGTGGGATTCTCAAGTTGGTTGTTTTGGCCGTGGGACCCTCCCTTTCTCATGCCTTCAATTTTCTCAGCCCCACAAATGCTACCTTATATATAGCTTAGTGCTTTTAATTTATAAATGTACTTCCCTGTCCATACCCATCTTCCCTTTAAAGTTGAGCAGATGCGACTGTGCACATCGGGCAGGTGAGGAAATTGGGGGGAGAGGGAGGGCACTGTGATAGTGGCAGTCTCGGGACCAATAATAATGCCCTATTTGGGGACGGCACTTGATACTCTAGAAGGCATGTTGACTCATGTTCATGTTATTCCTGTTCATTGCCATTTAGACATGAGACCATGGAACATGAGGGACTTCTCTCAAAGTCGCAAAACAGGGGTCAACATTCACTCCAGATGCTGGTCCTGGGCCCCTCCGCAGCACCTCACTTGTCGTACAGCACATGGGACAGAGACAGAAAGGTGACCCATCAGGCACTCACAGCTCTGCTTTGGCCACAGTAGACAGTATAGCCCCTCTCCTCCCTCACTCGCTCCCTGTGTCCCTGGCTCAATCCTGGATTAGTCACCTGATAGCTTGCCATGTCCCAAGCCCCTCACCCTTGATTAGTTTACAGCTGAGTTGATGACCTCTGATGACCTCTGCCTGACTCCACTGAGAAGATTAAGAACATTAGGCAAAGGGGCTCATCAAGCATCCCCTGGGGCCAGCTCCCCTGATCACCCATCCTCAGACTGTCCTGCTCTCAGGCCCTGACCCCTCCGCTCGGGCCTCTGCGTCCCATCCCCTCACAGTCCCGAGAGCCTGTTTCCTCCTCCAGAATCCAGAGCCTCTCCACTACCTCCCTTGCGCCACCTCAGCTGCCCGGTCTCCAGCTCCCCTCTTCAGCCGAGCCAATAGCCTCACCGTTCCCTTTACTTTGCTTTCTCCAGCCCAGTGGATTTGCTTCACACTGTCACTCAGGTTTCCCCAACTACCTCCTTCATCTCATTTTTAATGCGACTTACACATTTTCATGGCTTTATCTTGCGCTTACACATGCTGCTGTGGGTTGGTCCACAGACAGTCTATCCAGAGCGGCAGAGAGGCTGCGTCCATACACTACACTCCAAAGTGTGCAGGCCTTGAGTAACCAGCCCCCAGGAAAATCCAGGCAGACGTCTTGGGGTCTATGGAATCCTTTTGATTCTGGATTTCTGGGTGAAGAAAATTAGGGGAGAGCGCCATCTTCTTCAGTAACATGGGGAAACTGGTGGTCTAGGAATGTTTAAGGTCTTGGCACCAACCCCCCAGAGATAAATGAGGGAGCAAATTGTGGGTGGGAGAGGGACTCAGGGTGGCTTTGAAAGCAAACTTAAAAAGGAACACAGAACAGCCCAGTGGGGCTTTGGGGGCCCTCTGCAAAGGTTTTTATTACGTTATTTCGGCTTTGAAATGGAACTGAAAACTTACTCTAAGTCTGACAAGGCCAGGCCAGGCCAGGACAGAGGCGGGATCTCACCAAAAACCAGGGGACAACTATTACCTTACAAGGCTGGGGGACGGAGAGGAAGCCCTAGAAATACGTGATGTCCTGAACTCCCAACATGCCCAACATGCGGGAGAGCTGCGGAGCTGGGGAGCGCAGGAGTGAGCGCGAGGGAGGCAGAGATACCGAGTCAATTAGCGGGGCCTGACACCCTGACCCAGCAGCATTCACCAGGCCCAGACCCAGGGGATTAGGAGTGGAGGGGTTTTATTGGGGTTTTGGTATTTTGTTGTTTTTTTTTTTTTAATAGAAAAAGGGGGAAAATAATAAGAAGAACCATTTTACATGCAAATGGGCCACAGCCAGAAGAGCCCATTAAAATGTAAAAACTCCACATTCAGCCCAACAAAACTGTGCAAACTGCCGTGTTTGCCAGAGGGGCAGCAGTACAGCTCCCGACAAAGGGGCTGAGGAACAATGGCGGGCTGAATGGCCTCTGTCAGCAGGTCCCCTCACGCGTTGCCATGGGGACCCCACCGGGGCTTACGAAAGGTATTTCCTGAGGAGAAAGGCAGTGCACACATGCCCAGGCAGCCTGGCTAATCCTGACAGGAAGCCATCGCCATTCAGCAGCCTAGGGGCTTGGGGCCGGGGGTTTTGTTTTGTTTTTATTAAGAAAAGATTTCAGTCTTTTGTGTGTCCCACCTCATCACTGTAATTTAGTGCAGAGCCACCTGCGCGGGCCAGAGCTGCAGCCAGGGCCCTGCGCCCACCCCACGACCCCCCAAATACAGCTCCCCAGTAGTTGGGCAGGAGAAGGCCCAGGCGTGCACAACCCCACTCGGGAGCACCAGGGCCCAGAGAGCTTTCCGTCAGCTTTGAAACAGAGGTTGCAAGGGGTAACACGGCGTCAGAATGGAGCCCGGGGTTCCAGTCCCTGCGCCTTCATACCATACCGTTTCCTTTCCCCACCCAGGGACGGCGTCCTCCGTGTCCTCCACCTCTCCCGACCCCCCACAGCGGGGAGAGCACTCTCATGGTGGGGACAAGGGCTGTAATTAAGTGATTAACAAAGGAATGTGCCTAGGAGTTGTTTTAAAAGAAATTTCCCTTCTTCCTTTCTCCCCAGCAAAAGCTCTCATCCCAACTATTTACTGAACACTGTGGATGGAGCATCTCTCTCTCTCTCTCTCTCTCTCTCTCTCTCTCTCTCTCACACACACACACACACACACACACACACACACACACCCTTTTCTACATCCTTTCCCCAAAAGGATTCCCAGCGCACTGTGCTCCCCTCCCTCCCTCCTTCCCAGGAAAGAGTTGCCCTGGGGAGAGGAGAGCTCACCAAGGAGGACGTGAGCATAGAGCTGCTCAACTGTAGATGTCCTATAGCCAGGGAACGGGGTCTAAGCTCTCGGTTCCTAGAAGTTTGTGTCACCATTTCACATTTGGCACCAGAGGAATCCGGCCTTGGCAGATTCAGGGAAGAAAGCCAGTAACACAGCTGGTGGTGGGGACAGAAACTCCAGTGTGACAACTGCCCCCTGAGGACAGTTTAGGGTAGATGAACACTTCCTGAGCAAACTTGTATGTGGAAAGAGCTGTCCCCAATCAAAACAAAAGGGAAGGTGGCGCTACTCATTCACGGTGGTTTGAATCCAGGTCTGTGTGTTTGCAAAGCCCATGCTTCTGCATCTAGACCTCCCCTGAAAACATGCATTGAACCTGGCATTCATCTAGAATCCTAAAGAGGAAAACTGATCGTTTCGGAAGCATTTAAAACTGTGCCCAAACAACTTCCCTGGACACCTGCAAGCTTCTAAAGCCATGCTAGTAGGTCCTGTTTCGGGGAAAGAAGATAACAGCGCCTCTATTCAACAACGAAAAACTCCCCCTGAAAAACCCCAAACCCAGAAAGTCCACTCAGATAAGCTGAAATTTAGGGGATCTAGACGCTCAGGTTAGGGGTCTTCTCCTGCCTTTATTAAAAATCATGTTCTCAACTCAAATCAAAAGCACAATTCTTACAACACAGAAATAAAAATACCTTCCACTAAGTTGTAAGGGAAAGCTGGACGACTAGCTGAAGTGGGGGAGTGGTGTGCGTATGTGTGTAGTGGTGTGTGTGTCCTGCTGCTAGAAGGGGAGCACAGACCCTCCCACCACTGGCCGTGAGCCCAGGCCTCCCAGCCATGTGTCTGCAGCTGCGACCTGTCATGCACTTCCTGGTCTGGGTTCTGTAATGGAAAGATCATTAAGCGTGGGGGAGGGCGGAGAGGGAGATGAATCAATGACGAAAAGGTAACCCTGCAGCTTGCACTCCGCTGTGCTCTAACCTTAAAGTCTGGTCAGTTCCTTAAAGAAAAGGAATGCACTGGCCTCCTTCCACCCCACCCCCCTACTAGGCCCTCTAGGATGGCCTCCCCTCCCCCATGCCCAATAAGAGCTTGTTTGGGGGAAGGAAACACCACTAGCAGCTGGGCAGGAAAAAGTCGCTGCTCCCTAAACTTGCTGACGAATTAGTAGAGGCCTGAGCTGTCTCAGGATTTGCCTTTTGGCCCCTCCAAACCAAATTGGGTGTTTGGGTGCACAATTCACCAGGGCTCTCAGCACCCCAAGGTGCCTGCCATCTTTGTCCCTGTCTTATCCCATCCACATGACAGAGGGTCTGGTCACAGCACTCTGTGTAGGAAGGGTCACTGCTCACTGCAATGAGGAAAGGAATGGGCTCTGCATCAAGTTACATTTTTCTTTCCAATGTTACAGAAATGATCCTTACTTTTTAATGAGAATAAAAGCGATACACATCCTTTTAAAACAAAATGGGGTGGAATGGCGGCTGCCAGGGCCAGGAAGGGGCGAATGGGGAATTTGTGTACAGGGTTCAGGTTGAGAAGGGGAACAAGTTCTGGAGGAGGATGTCGCACAACAATGTGATGTGCTCGCGCCACAGAACTGTACACTGAAAAATGGTGGAAACGGTCAAGTTTATGTCATGTATATTTTATCACAATAAAAAAATGTAATTGCAGTGGGCAGCCTTGGTTTTTAAAAAAGGTTTTTACTTGGTCAACTAAGTTGTCAAACCTATGCAGGTCCAAAATACTGGGGTTGGGGGTGGGGATTTGACTGGTCCATGAAATCTAAAGATCTGGGATCACTGGTGTCTGCCCCACCGATTTGCAGGATGGCAAAGGCCCTGGACGGCCCCCTGACATACCTCGCATTCATTCTTCTTCCTCTCTCCTTTACACACACCATGCCGGTTGAGCACATAGTACTCTACATCTCAGGAAGTTAAAAGAACATGACTTAGGGATCTTTCTACCTGAGGGGTATGGCTGTCTGGCAGAGAGCAGGCAGGAGTAGCAGGACCAAAGGCCTGGGGGAAGGAAAGGACCCGCATCTCCACTGGGGACTCCTCTGCTCAGACAACCTGGGTGATCTAAGATAATTAGGATCTCAGGGGAGAGATTCCCACTCTGAGCTGTGTCAACATCCCAAATGTCCTAAGGGGTGAGGAAGAGAACCTAGCTGGGAAGTCCTTGTAAAAACCACTTAGTTCCAAACTCTTCTTGAGCCACAGGTGGTTGTAAGTGGCTGGGTGCAGCAGAGAAGGCATGAGTAAAAATCACTCAGATGACTGGCTCTACCGCTGACTGTGTGTGTGACTCTGAGCAAGTCACCCCCGACTCGGGCCTCAGATTCCTCAACCTGTGAAATGGGAAGGCTGATCGACTTGACAAGCTCCACCTCTAACTAATACCTAAGTTTCAACTGGACCTTTGCAGTTGAGCACAACTCACTGCCATCTCTGCTCCTGCCCCCAGCTAGCACAAAGCTCCCTCTGCCGTGAAGGAAGGCATCAGGGGATTCTGTCTGGGTCACAGAGCTCCAGGCATCAGCACCCGCAATAAATGTTTCTCTTCATCTCTTCTCTCTGGTCTGTTCTCACCAGAAGAGGCCCCAGAACCAAGGATACCAAGTAGCCAAGACGCTGTGAAATGCTGGGAGCCAGTTATTCTAGAAGGATGTATTTCACTGAGATTTGGCAAGGTAAATAAAATTTAAATAATGATCAGGAACGTGAGGATAGTGAAGGGCAGACATAAAATAAATGCTGCTGCCAAAGGTACCCTTCACACAGTAACAGTCCCAATTACTCAAATAACATTGATAAAAGTTTTGAATGCTGAAGGGAGAACTTCATTCAGTAGTTAGTCAAGCAACCTGACTCTTCTGAGGTTCAAAAGCTAATGCCTAAAACCTAAGGAAAATAAACCTTAATTCCTAATGTAAACTCTGATGTCTGACAATAAATGAGCAGAGATTTCTGAATGCAAATGGACTCTTTCTTAAGGGGCTGGAGAGCTGATCAGGATCCCAAAGGCGGTGATAACTGACTTAAACCCCAGCAGAGCAGAAGGAAACATTCCAGGATGAGGGTCTCCTACCTTTCAGGGAAAGCTGTGGACCTCCTTCCTCCAAACCCCACTAGTGGTCGGCAAACTCATTAGTCAACAGAGCCAAATAGCAACAGTACAGCGATTGAAATTCCTTTTGAGAGCCAAATTTTATAAATGTAAACTATACAGGTAGGTACATTCCTTATCGAGGTAGCACCCGCACGTGGTATGTCGTGGAAGAGCCGCACTCAAGGGGCCAAAGAGCCGCAGTTTGCGGACCAGGGCTAGTAAGCAAACTGACTCAGCCCTCTTCACCTTGTCCGTGTCCCTCCCCCTTTGTGTCTTTCTCTTCCTAGACATTCTACCTTCCTCACCTCATCCCCCTCCACCTGTCTCAGAGCTGAAGGCATTGACAGAAGATCAACTGGAGTCTGAACTCTAGCTCTATCATTTATTTGCTGTTTAATTTAGGCAAGTTTTTGTTTGAGCGACCTCCTTGAGTAAGCTTCCTACACTGTTAAATGGAAATAACATCTACCTTATAGATGTTTTGTGGGGAAGAACTGATATCAGAGACTCTCAAGGTGCGGTCTCTGGCTGGGCAGCACGGGAACCTCTGGGAACTTGTTAGAACCACCAAGCTTGGGGTCTGGCTACAGAATCAAGAGCTCTGGGAGGGAACGTGGCAGTGGGTTTTAATAAACCGCCTGGTGATGAGCATGCGGTGACAATCTGAGTACCGTTGCATCCGATGACGTAAGAGCTCACGATGTGTTAGCAATATCTAGTTGTCCCCTATTTTCCTTACCTTTATATTGAAAAGGACTTAATTCCCATCTGCTTTTTAAAACTAGAAAGTTTAGGTAACTTTTAAAAAAGGGAATGTATTATCACTTAGCTGTGCATTCATGCATACATTCACTTATTCAGGAAACACTTATTAATATGTACCACACAATAAATTCTTCTAGGATGCTGGAGTGAACAAAAAACAAAACCTCTCCCCTCGTGATGTATGTGTACACACACGCGCGCACGAGCGCCAGAGCCCACGAATGGGGGTCAATTTGTCCTTTCACTCTAGGGAAGCGGCCCTCTCCTGTGTTCTCAGATTTTCACATACATAACCTGGGTTTATGTCCTTGTTTGATGTAGTCTTTGGATGACAGTTCTTAAATGAGTCACTTACTATATTTGCATGTGTCGGATAAGAGCAGCACTGGCCAGGGCTGGGTCTAACCCATGGGGAGGCTAGGGCAGGGATGGCATTGGGCCTCCCAGTCCAGACGGCCCTCCAAGACTCTCAATGTTTTTCCCCCCAAAACGTCACACAGAGCATTACTGACATAATTGGAAGGCATTTACCAACAGTTTTCAATAAACTGTGTTTTGGCCCTGGCCAGTTAGCTCAGTGGTAGATCGTCGGCCTGGCGTGTAGAAGTTCCGGGTTCAATTTCTGGCCAGGGCACACAGAAGAAACACCCATCTGCTTCTCCAGCCTTCCCCCTCTCCTTCCTCTCTATCTCTCTCTTCCCCTCCCGCAGCCAAGGCTCCACTGGAGCAGAGCTGGCCCAGGCGCTGAGGATGGCTCCATGGCCTCCACCTCAGGCACTAGAATGGCTCATGGTTGCAGCAAAGCAACACCCCAGATGGGCCAAGCATTGCCCCCCTGGTGGGCATGCCGGGTGGATCCTGGTGGGGCACATGTGGGAGTCTGTCTGACTGCCTTCCTGCTTCTCACTTCAGAAAAATACAAAAAAAAATTGTGTTTTATTCCTGGGGCACACTTCAGAGAGTATACCACAAATTAAAACATAATTCTTAAATCTTGTAATCATCTTGTGATTAGGTCAACTATATTGTAATATTTTTTTAAACTTTTTTTTTAGATTTTATTTATTCATTTTAATAGAGAGAAGAGAGAGAGAGAGAGAGAAGGTGGGGAGGAGCACAAGCATCAGTATGTGCCCTGACCAGGCAAGCCCAGGGTTTTGAACCGGTGACTACAGTGTTCCAGGTCGACGCTTTATCCACTGCGCCCCCACGGGTCGGGCTGTAATATATGCTTTTAAAACATTAATTTGTTAAATGTAAACACTAAGGAAAACAAAATTTCAGGACCTTGCCCCTCCTCTTTTTCATTTCTTCCAGTTTTCAAAAAAATATGTTGGTTGCCTCAAAACAATGCAAAGGGTACAGCCTCTCTGCAGCTCCGTCCTTCAGACACTGTGGGACCACAGTCATTGCAGAAGCAACCAAGGTGGTTTGGGTGGTCCCGACAGTCCTACTACATTCTAGAATAAGTGTGACTTGCCAAGAAAACTCTGGTGTAGCATCTGACACACCGGGCCTCTGACCCTAGACCTTCCCTGTGTAGGAGATCCTGGCTACTGTGGAAAAGGTAGCCTTGACGGGGGTTTTGTTTTATTGATTATTCTAGGCTAGGAAACCACTTCCCTTAGGGCGGTTCACAGACCCATGACTGATGCATCACTTTGAACTAAAGAGCAAAATATCACACAAGACATGGCACAAGGCAGTCTGGCCGGGTAGCTCAGTTGGTTGGAGCATCGTCCCAATATGCCAAGGTTGCGGGTTCGATCCCCGGTCAGGACACATACCAAAAAAAATCAACCAATGAATGCATAAATAAGCAGAAATCTTTGTCTCTCTCTCTCTCTTTCTCCCCCACTCTCTAAAAATCAATAAATAAAAATTTTAAAAAATAGCACAAGGCAAGCATCTCCAGCAGCCCTCACCCCAATCATACACATGTACATACCACCCCAAAAAGGAAGGTGAAGCCTGATTCCCGTGAGATAAAGGAGACTGACCTAGCAATGTTTAAACTGAAATGTTGGTCTGCCTAAAGTTTGTGGGGAAACCAGTTTGGTATAGAGACACAGTATAATGAAGCGGAAAAAACCACTGGAATCAGACCTACCTGAGTCTGAATCCCAGTTCTACCTTCTCATCAACTATATTGCCTTAAACAAGTTACTTAACTCCTTGAACTTCAGTTTCCTCTTCCAATTATGGGAATAAACCTATGGCCATGGGAAAGATGTAAATATATAAGAATGTGTCTTGGCCAGTTGACTCATACAAAAGTCCTGGGTTTGACTTCCATCAGGGAACACAGGAGAAGTGACTATCTGCTTTGCCACTTCTCCCCCTCCCCTTCTCTCTCTTTCTTCTCCTCCCGCAGCCACGGCTCAGTTCGAGCAAAGTTGGTCCTGGGCTCTGAAGATGGCTCCATGGCCTCACCTCAGGCGCTAAAATAGTTTGGATGCTGAGCAATGGAGCAATGGCCCCAGAAGGGCAGACAGAGCATTGCCCCCTAAGGAGCTTGCCAGGTGGATCCTGGTAGGGGTGCATGCAGGAGTCTGTCTCTCTGCCTCCATGCCTCTCACTTAAAAAAATAAAAGATATAAGAATGTAAAGCACACAGAGTGTAAAGATGCAATCAACAGTATATATTCATTATTACTGTAAAAGACCTTTACTGGTGCAACCTTTCTAGGGCAGTTTGACACTATGTAATGAATAGTTTCAGAATGTATCTTTGGATACATGAAAAAATTTTATTTGTAAAAGTCTGTTCATTTAAGTGCAAATATTAAAAATAACCATAATACTCAGCAGTAGAGGACTGGGTAAGTAAACTGCACATCTGTACAATGGGATACTATGTAGTTATTCAGCATGATAAAAAATGTTTTCTGCAATAAATACATGCTTAAGTTGCAAGCAAATATACACCATATAAATTCCATTTTGAAGTTACGTTTATATAAATGCAAGAAAAACAGTCTAAAGGAATATTCATTCACAGCAGTGATTATTTTTGGATGATGGGAACATGAGCTTTCTTTCTTTACAAGTCTATAGTTTCTAAATTTTCTCTGATGAACCTAGATTACATATCAAAATGCCCATGCTTCAAAAGAACAATAAAAATATTCCTTCTGGTTGCAAAGAACTTTACTCTGGTGGAGGAAACAGCTATATATTAAAAACCACATATGAAATAAGGCCGAGTAAAGAAAAGTGCTAGACTGAAAAGTGAAGCAGAAAGGGGAAAAAGGGAATGATTAATTTGCAGACAAAGGAAGGCTTCAGAAGGGAGATGGCCCCAAGCTAGGCCTTAAACTAAACCCAAGTTAAACCTTAAGCTAAGAGTGGGAATTAACCAAAAAAAAAAGTGAAAGGATAAAAGGCCAGGGATGGTTTCCAGCTAAGGGATCAGGATAAACAATGGTTAGGTAGGAATGTATACATAGTATTCAAAAAGGAAAAAAGGAAGAGTTTGGTTTGGCCAGATGGAGGGGGTGGGAAGGAGATAGAGAGAGAGGTAGGCAGAAGGGGAAGAGAGAGAGGGGAGGTGGAGGGGAAGAAGGAAAGGAGAGGGACACACACACACTCCACAAAATCAGTGAATGAATGGTGAAAGCCAGGGCTGAGGTTTTAATCCTGGAGAAAACTGAGGAAAGGCTAAGCTTCAAATTCAACTTTCTTTGTTGATGAACTATTGAAACATCAGTATTGCTTGGTTTCTGACCTCTTTCCTTGTCCAGGCTCATAACCACTAAAGTCCACTCTTTGCTGAACTCCTTGACCCTCTCACCCACTCGACGCTCAATGCGCCTACACATCCAGGGCCTGGGAAACACAGCCGCATTCACTCAAATGGCAGGATCTGCTGCCCCAACATTCACCTCCTTTTACACAACCCATCCCAGGAGGCGCAGCCACACCACAACATGCGGGACGAGGAAGGAGCATTGAGTTTCAGGCTCCACTGCAGCAGATCTTTCTCTGTGCCTGGATCTCACTGGACAGACCCCTCACCCCAGCATTCCCCAGTTTACAGGGCACAAACCTTCTAAATGAAGACAGGGGGCACCTTGTTTGGCCTGTGGAAAGGTTAAGAGTCAACATGAACCAAGACACAGGAGAGGGGAGCTCTGAGGGCATGAATGAGCACAACGTCCTGGGTGCCACACTGTGGGATCACTAAAAGGCAGCAAACCTTCTGGGAGGGGCTTCAGGCAACTGCCCCCCTACTTGGCATCACCAGCTGGAAGTCAGAGCACCCCCCACCCCTGCCCAAGCCTAAGGCTTCTCCTAAGAGGACAGGCTGGGATTTACTCCAGACCCTCAGGAAGTCAGGCAGAGAGAGCAGTTAGCTTGCAGCTCAGGGCTTGGGGCTTGGCGTGGGAGGTAGGCAGGCAGAGAGGAGAGGTTTGCAGTAAGTCTCCTCAATGAATAGGAGGCCTGGGCAGCTGGACTGGGGAGACCAGGAGCGCAGAGCAGCTGGACTTTCCCCAGTCAGCAGGGAAACAGTTGTCTCATTTCCAGGCTTTGGGGAAGGAAGGAAGAGGCAAAGGTGGTGTCCACAGAGTGAGCTGGAGTCCCCGGCGGCCCCAGAGGAATGAGGCTCTATACAAACAGGGCGCAGCTGCCAGCCAGGCTCTCTGACCCCGGCCCTCACCCTCATGGGATGATTACTCCCCAGCACTCAGGTCTCCCAAGGCCATTCTTCAGCGCCCCACACCCAAGCCATCACTCATGGCTTCTGCCGGACCAGGAGGAAGCACCCTGGCTGAGCCTGACTGGCCCACCTACCTCACCTACCTGCTGGGGCCACACCAAAAGAATGACACTGTCTTTCTGGTTCCTGTCACCCAGACTCCAGGTAGTCAGAGAAACCGGGTGCCAGAATCCTGGCCTGATTCTTTGTTTGGGCTCCCTCCCCTCCCCCACCCAGGCAAGGGCTCTGGACAGCCATTTGTTCTTCCCTGAGAAATTCCTCCTCCCTGACTTCGGGGAGCTGGCTGGCAAAGCCAGAGTGGAAAATCAGTGGAGCTAATGGTGTAGCAATGCAGCAGCCAGAGCCAAGAACACAGCTCTGGAGTGGCTTTGCTGCTCTTGCCCGGCCTGGTCAAGCGCTCCTCCCTCACATTCTCTCACATGCCGAGCACTGGCCTCCCTACCCCCACCCTGCTCAGCTCAGCAAAACACTGGCCAACACACCCTTTCTAAGGCACTCTCACCACCCCTGTCTGGGGGGGAGGCTGTGGGATGGAGCTGGTCCTTTGGGAAAACCTGGTGGCTCGGACCCTGCAGATTTCTGCAGTCCTGAATCCACGATCCTTGTTCTCAAGTGGGTCACCCAACAACAGCACCTTTTGCTCCATGTAATTCCACTCGTCTTCGGGCAGAGGGTGAAGAAACTCCTCTTACACATCCAGTGTGAACCAGAAGTAAACAGGTTCTTTTCACAAGAAGAAATTATGTTGGGGCTGGGTGGGGCTGGGGAGCGTTCCTGCATGTGTCCCAGGGCGGCCACTGGACACTGGTCCTCGGGCCACACCAAGAGGCTGCAGCCAGCAGGATGACAGCCTGTCTGAGGCTGGTGGCGGAACACCCTCTAGCACCTATCTGAGGGTCCTCCCTGAGGAGAGGCTGAAATGCATATCCCTTTGGGACAAGGGCAGCTGTGGGACCCCTGGGCAGGGGGCTCCTTGGGGTGGCCAGGGCCCTATAAACTGAGGCTGGGGCAATGCTGCTGGCACCACCTGCAGCCTCTCCCCCATGGGCACAGGTTTCTGTGGAACACAAAGACAAAGCCTCGCTTTGTAGCCCTCAGCATCCAGGGGGCTTGCAGCCAGAAATGGAAACTGCAGCTTTTCCATTAAGTGTAACCTCTCCCCCTTCCACCGGCCACCAGACTCCTTCAAATCTGGAGAGGTGGGAGGGGCTGTAAAACCCCTGCCCATTAAATTGCTTATTAGTTGCAGATTTCCAAGCATGCAGCAAGCAAGGGTTTTGAGACTGCATGTCCCATGCTGTCCGCTCAACCACAGGGTGTGGGGTATTTAACCATGTTATGCTGAAAGGGGACAGGAGTCCCGCTCCCACTTACGCCAAGCGGCCTTGCAAATGGTTTACTTGCTTTACCCCAAGTCTTACTCTAAAAAAGAAAGAAAATACACAGACACAACCCTCCTCAAGCTCAAAATGTCTTTTAAGCTGCTGCCTATCTTTTAAAGGGGCATTCTGTCCGCGAGCCAGCTTCAGTGAGGCCACACAACGCCCCTCCCTCAACACCGGCCTGAATCAGGCGAGCCTCTTTCCGTTCCTCTACCAGAGAAGGCAAAGGAGAGGGAGGGAGGGAGGAGGCTGCTTTTCCTGGAACCCTTATTAAATCAACTTTCCAAAGACAGCCAGAAACTCCAGGCCCTCCCCACTCCCTCAGGAGCATTTGCAGACTGGGGGAGGGGTTCCCAACACACACACACACACACACACACACTCTTACAGCAAAGCCTTTCTAAAGGGGAAAAGCTCTCAGCGTGAGCAGGGTTTCGAGTAGTAGTTTGTTTTAAACCTTTGGACAAACTTTTTACATCGAGGACAAGAGCAGCATTATTACTTAACAATCAGCACTGTCAGGACTACAAAACAATACTTTACATTTATTTGTGACACACCGTATAGTTTACAAAGTATGGAGACAGATTATCCCCTGTGACTTCACAGCCTTCTCCGAGGCCCATGGGGCACATGTTCCGCTGTCACAAAGCTCAGGAGGGACAGTCATACGAAAGGGCCGTACTAAGAGACTTAGGCAACTAAACAGGGAACTGCGCTCAGGTCCAGCGGGTCTCCCCTCCGGTGCCCTCCAGCACTCCAAGTCCCCCTGTGACACAAGCCCCTCACCATGTGCTGCCGTCCCCGTGGGGCCCCAGGACACGGTGCCCACCGCGGCCAGCCGTGTACCAGGCCCTGCCCTCGGAGCTCTGCACACAGTCCCACTTGATATTCCCTGTGATGTTAGGGGCAGATGTTCGTTATCAACATACGTTACAGAGGCGCAAAGAGAAACCATCCCGAGAGCCAAAAGTCAGGGAGTAGTAGAGCCAGAACCAAAACCAAAGCAAACTTATGCCCACTTGAAAAATTGTGCACAAAACTCTACAGGAGTTTTAGTAATAGCCAAAACTGTTAACAACCTAAAAGGCCATCAACAGGTGAATGAACGCACACTCACCACAAAATTCTATTATATGAAATTCTGGAACAGGCAAAGCTAATCTGCAGTGACAGAGAGCGGGCCAGTGGCTGCCTGGGGTCCCTGCCGCCAAGGGGCCTGTGGGAGGTCTCGGGGGGCGAGGAAAATGTTCTGTATCTTGACAGGGCTGTAGTTAGTTACACTTATCAAAATACATTGAACTATACAGTAAAAATTGGTCTATCTTACAGAATGCTCATTATACTTCAATTAAGGTGATTTTAAAAAATGGCCGACTGCCTGACCTGTGGTGGCGCAGTAGATAAAGCCGTCGACCTGGGAACACTGAAGTCGCCAGTTCAAAACCCTGCACTGGATCAGTCAAGGCACATATGGGAGTTGATGCTTCCAGCTCCTCCCCCCTTTCTCTCTCTCTCTCTCTCTCTCTCTCTCTCTCTCTCACTTTCTGTGTCTCCTCTCTAAAATGAATAAAATAAAATAAAGAAAAAAAAAATGGCCGACTGACTTCAGTCTTCACTGCTGCAGAGCCTGCTAACGCCCCCTCCACCTCTCCTGTTCCCCCCTTCCTGTTCACGGGGCCTGTACTTTGTCCTCATCAGGCCTCTCAGCACCCCGCTCCACCCGCCATCACCGCCCCCGGCTTCCTTTCCTTGTCGGGGGGCCGCAGCCAGCAGTTTTCTCTTCACCAACTCTACCATTGCCACCCCTAAAATTCCAACACCATACCCTCAGACATCCCCTTCCTGCCTATAGGTGCCCAGGCCCAAAAGCCATACTGTTCACCTTTCCACCCTTCATTTATAGCCTGCAAGAGTTTGTTAGAGAAAGATGTGTGTGTGTTCAAGTACTTCAGGGCCCATCATAAATTCATATTCTCACCCAAGCCTCCTTGCTTTGGACTCTCTTATCGCCATCTACACTGTGGCTGATGCAAACCTTCTTGACTCCTCACAACCCCCACTTCCCATACACTAAGTTGCTCCCTTACTCTCGTCTCCTCTCTGTCTCTGGTCACTCGGACCGGACCCGACAGCCAACCTACTTAAACCCACCCACAAATTCTCTTTCTATGGAGTCCCGCCTATGTTTTCCTTCCTGCACGATCTCAGGGCCCCCACCCTAGTCTACATTTACATCTTCGCTTCCTTTAGCTAGACATTAAAAACGGAAGTCCCTCTGTCTGGAAGCAGTAGCGGTAGCAGCTACTAACATTATACGTATGAGTGCTTTGTCTGGATTAGTTCATTTAATCCTCTAATGTTTCCATTTTTAAGATGAGCAAACTAAGGCTTAGTGTGCTTAAGTAATTAATTTGTCACAGCAAGTAATGCAGCTATTAAGTTGTAAAGCGGAATCCAAACAGGTCCATTTTGTTCCTCCCATCCATCCAACTTCAGCTACCAGATTTTCTAAAAGCTAGATCACATTGCTATACCTACTCAAAACCTGCTCATGATTCCCAGTATCGACCCGTGTAAGTATAGTTTCCTCAGCAGGGTTTAAGGCCTTTCATGTGCTTATAACTCAGTCCAATTTTTCTGGGCGTTACCTCCCACAACTACCTACCTACTCACCAGATAAATTATTCTCTGTACACCTTACACATCCTGTCTCAGTACCTTTCCTCGTGCTGTTCCATCTGGGACATCTGTCAGTTCCTCCTGCCAAACCGTCCTCGGCATGTCCACTGGATTTTATTGTAAACACGGTTTAAACATGCTCTCCCTTGTATTTAGATACCTCTGTACCTGTCTCCCCATCACCAGACAGTGAACTCCCTGTGGGCAGAGACGGTCTCTCCTGCGGGTCTCCGGCATGTTCTACTAAGGTCTTGCCTTCAGTTCAGTTCCTGAAGGCAACATTCATCTGCCTGCCCCAGTCAATGCACGTTCTAGAAAGTCTCAGACACGCTTCCCTCCTCCTTCCCCATCACTATACAAGAGGACAAATGTTCTCACTCATCATTTACCATTCAGGTACGTTTTGACAGCTGAGACTGACAGCCCTTCAAATGCACCCACCATGTCAGGTGCACACCTGAGCCTTTCACCCACTGCCTGCCAACCTTCTGAATCACAAGCCACGCACCCTTTGGCAGCAGAAAAACCCAAATATTAGTTTTGAAAGACCCTCGAAAGCCACCAAGTATGCTGTACCTGTAATCTCCATGAAGTATTTTTACAACTCCAGCAAATCTTGTGACCAGTAGGGCAAGTCCTTCCTGTTACTAATACAGTAAGCTCTCTGCATTTCCAACAAGCTATCGCTCTCTCCCAGCTCCTCCCATGCTCCCTAATGCTCCCTGGTTTGCAATCTCTTCTGATTCTCTCCAGAGCAGCACATACCCAAAGCAAACCGCCCAGCAGACCTCCAAACAGGGCCTGGGAGATGTGGTCAAGGAAGGCAAAATACGTAGTCGTGACGGCCAACCCTCACAGAAGATGGGTCTTTGGAACAATTTTAGAAGCCAGAGGTCTTTACCAAGCCCCCACTTCCCAACACCCCCCTGCAGCCTGATGTAAGGTTTAAACCCAAATTCACAGATCACTCACTCCCCACCGCATCACCCAACCCCATTTCATTAATTGTCTAGGTAGGGAGCCGGCTCTTGGGTTCCCATCAAAAGTTCTTTTTTCAGAAAAGCATAAACCCACCTAGAGTATATCACCTCTGGCAAATGGATGTCACCAGCCTTCACGACCCAACCTCTCATGCAGGTGGTTATGTTTATAATCAGGCCCTAACCGGCCCAGGTACCTCAGGCATCTCGCCTACAGGAAAGCAGCCCTTTGCTTCACCTGGGGTGGGGCCTCCCCTGTTAACCACATCACCTCCAAACACATCACGTCCGGCCCAGAAGTTCGGGCTGACCCTCAGCCCGTGCCTTACCTTGTTCAGGCAAGGTCGGGGCCGGCCTGGCGGTGCAGAGTGTGGCTGTGACCAGCACAGCCCAGAAGAGGAGGCACTTCCAGCTCCACATCCCAGTTCTGCGGTTAGAGGTTGGTGACAAGGCTCCACACCTCCATGGAGACTCTGCCTTTAGCTTGATCCTCCTTTTCAAGCTGACTCTGGAGAAAGGAAAAAAAAAAAAAACAAAACAAAACTGAGGAGGGGCTGCATGGCAGGGAGGTGGCAGGAGAAGAAGCTAAAGCAGGCACACAGCCAGCCTGCCCAGAGGGTGCTGGGAGCAATCACTTCCTCCTTAAAACACAGTGAGGACAACTGTGGTCCTGCCCCAGTGTCAGATTCGAGGTTATAGGCCTAACTTAGACAAGGGAGTGCTTTAATTCAGTTCTACAACTATTTACTGAGTGTGGACTGTGTACAAGCATTGCTGGGAAAAATTGTCATGAAGTTCTCCAAGGTTTAAGCGCATAGATCATTTGTGATGGGAAAGCAAACAGCTTTATAAAATGTTCCAAATAGCTCTGCCACTTTGTGGGCAAGGGCTTCACAGGGTGGTGGGACTGCAGGAGCCTTCAGCATGCTGATGACTCTAGTCTAAGACTTTATTCCCTCCAGGGCAAAACCAAGGCTTTGGTATGGAGTAAAGAGAGACGAAGAATCATGGAACAAGCCAAGGACTCCGCAATGGGAGCCAAGTACCATGCTGGCCTTCTCTGGACCCATGCGACGAGGAGGCTGAAAAGAGTGATCTCCGGGCCCTTTCTTTTTTGTCTCAGAAATTGTAGGCATCACAGGGAGCTCTGGTGCTGTCAGTTTCCCCTCAGGGAGAGAACACAACTCCCACCAACTCCTTAAAAAGAGCCAGAGTGTGGGACCGCGAGGCAAGTCCAGGTCTCTTCCCCAATGCTGAAAGATGCCAGCTGATGTCTGACAGAAATGAATCCAGAAGTGGGGAAGAAAAGGTTACGCAGGCGAGTCAAAGCACTCTTGCAAGGAAGGGCTAACTCAAAGAGGGCTCATGTCACCGCCCGTAAAAGCACAGTCTGCAGCCCTTGACCCACCTCAAGTCCGGAGTGGTAAAATTTAAGACAACCCCTTAGGGTCTTAAGGAACAAGGGACTGTTGCTGCTAAACATTTACCAAGTAGTAAGACGTTCTGGGCACTGTTTGGGCTACATGGGGATGACCACCTCCATCTTTCAGGTGGCTTTTGTCCTAAATACTCCAGGGAACTGTCCAAGTTATTCAGAGAATCCACTTCCCCGGAACATGCCCTAATGTGGTGCTTCAGCCCTGCCTCCTCGGAGCCAGCCGGGGCCCCTGTGAGTGAGTCAGTCTCAGCTGGCAGAACCCCCCGCCCCTCGGATTCTTGGCTTTGCTCACATGTGCCTGCCAGCATGCATAGGAATACACTACCATTAGCTCCCTACCAAGGCTTTCCTAAAATTTTTATACGATTTCAAATCAAAGCAGAAGTAAGCATTTCTCTTTTATTTTTCTAAATAGGGACTAGAATAGTCTTTTTTTTTTTCTTTTTTTTTTTTACAGGGACAGAGAGTCAGAGAAGGGATAGATAGATACACTGAACTGATGCAGGCCTATCACCCAAAAAGGTATACCCAACTAAGAACCTAAGTACCATAGGAACCACTAGCATCATGAATGAATTTTTAGTATCCATTGGGAAAGGGTGCCATCATCTCAAAATGGTTAAACTTGTTTTCAAATGTAACAAACAGGCAGCTTCCACCACCACCTGACCACTCAGGCCCCTGAAAAGTCTGCCCACCTCCTCACAGGTGTGGGCTTGCTGCTGACTGTCCTCTTTCAGCTCTGCTTCAAAGCACTTCACACTAATCTGGCAGCTTCCCTGCAACAGTCTCTTCTGCTTCCCCTCTGGGCCTCTGGTCCCACACCTGTAAAACAAAGGATACTAAGAAAATCCAGCCTCTACCTGGCACCAACTCCTGGAACGAGAAGGTAAGTGGGCACACGCCCCACTGCAGGAAACAGTGATGCAAACCACTAGTACACACACTGCCTGGGACCCTAGGGATTGCCACCTCCTCCTTCATCTCACCCTTTTCTCATTCTGTTAACTAATGAATTCTTAAAATCCCTTGGAAACAGTCTCCTTCCTTGACTGCTGGACAAATGCAACCTGTAGCTTCACTGGTGTACACAGCAGCTTCCTCAGAGAGCTGCGTTAGCTCCGCCATCAGCCTCTCCCACACATCAGCGTCTCTGAGGACTGGCAGCCAACTCCGCCTGGGTGCAGAGGCCCTCCCTAGGGAGGGGAGGGGGGAGCGGGACACACACATGTACAGCTCAGTTCTCCCAGTTGTTAGAGGGACTACAATATTTGCTTTGCCTATAGCACAGGTAGTTATGAAGATCGAATGGGCAGTGTGGGTGAAAGTCCTGTTCTCTCCTCTGTAAGTACCAATTCATGGAAGACAAGATAGTGGCTGGTGAGAAAGCAGGCGCTAGACTCCATGACCTTGCATTTCTCTTGAATTCTAGGAGTAAAGATTCTATGACCATCACATCCTTTTGTCCAAAAATGATGTAAGGAAAACTAGCTTATGAGTTCTGGGCCAAGTCTTTTTCTTTTTATTCTCTGGAAAAAGTAACAAATTAATTCTTGCCCTTCCATATGTGACTTTGCCACATTGAGAGAGTGGATGAACCTTTCTAAGCCTCAGTTTCCCACCTGTAGTGGGGGTTAAAATATTTGCCCTGCCTACATCACAGGTTATGAGGATCAAATGGACAGTGTGGGTGAAAGTAGCTACTCTCTCCTCTCTAAAGTCTTAAATGTAAGGAATTATAAACACTGCTTTCAGTCACTCCTTGAGAGCACTCTCAGGGTTTGAGAACTGGCAGCAGGAGGACACAGACTTCCTACCTTTACAAAAATATTTCTCACTAACTATCTTCAAGCTCCATCCTCTACACCTAACTGTCCCCACATGATGGCTACCAGCCACGTGTGGCTATTGAGCAACTGAAATGTGGCTAGTGAGAATTGGGGTGTACTAAAAATGAACATAGATTTTGAAAACTTGGTATTAAAAAAAGTAAAGCATCTCAATATCTTTATATTGATTACATGTTCGTATTATAATATTTTGGATATATTGGGCTAAATTAAATATATTATCAAAATGAAAACAAATTAGTAAAAATTAATTCTGCCTGTTTCTTTTTACAGTATTTTTCTAATTTTTTTAAAATGTATTTATTATTTGAGGGGGGAGAGAGAAAGAAAGAGAGAGAAACATTGATCTGTTCCTGTATGTGCCCCAACTGGGGATCGAACCCACAACCTTTGCATATCAGGACGATGATCTAACCACCAACCTATCCACCCAGGGTAAATTTTTTTATTTCTAACATGGCTACTAGAAAAATCTAAGATTACATGTGACTTGTGTTTTATTTCTATGGGGCAGCACAACTCTAAGCAACCTCCATGCCTTGCCCAAGTGTTTCTTTGCCTTTTCCTCCATGTTCAAAGGGCCAACCTTTCATATTCTCTGAAATGAACCTAAGAAAGCCACAAGTCTTGGGCCTTGTAGCTAAGGATCTCATCCCTCTGAATTTCCAAAACATCATGGGATCACGAGCTCCTTAACAGCTGGGTCTGTACCTGACTAGCCTTTGTCAATACCCTTAGCACCTAATATGTACACAGCAGATGCGGACACATTTATTAACTGGATGAATAAATGAATGAAAGAAAGAAAGGCTGATTGAAAAGAAACTGACATTGATACTCTGGGCAGAAAAGAAGCTGAGAATGTCAGAGAAAAGCAACAGTTAAGTACTCCTTGTTAAGCTAGCGGAGCTCTATTTCAAAATATACCAACTGGGACATTTTCTAAACCTCCCAATTCCTCAGAATTAGGGAAGTGACACCACAATGGCAATTCCTTTAGACAGGAATAAGACTTATTTCTTAACCGAAAGGGCCGCCTTTCCCAAAAGTGAGCATTCTCTGCTTATGTTGAGAGAGCGTCGGAGCAAGTACTTACAAATCAACTGAAAAAGTTACGCAGCTCAGCATGCAGAATTTTAGTTGGTTCAAGAGAAACACTAATTGTAAAATTTTGAGTCCCTGTAAAAAGTATCCAAATATCCTTGGGATTGAGGTATATAAAAATTTAGTGAGCAAAAAAAAAGTGAAACACTAACTGCTCCACCATAATTTCGGCAACCTGGCTGTTGAAGACAGGATGGACTCGTAGATGGACCACCACCATCTTCTTGAGCTGTTCACCCAAGAGAGGGCTATTTACTTGGGGACCTAACATAGATCCTTTAATTTTAAGGGGGAATGGTGGTAAGAAGAGGACTTTTGTTTAAGGTAGATGCAACCTTCGAGGGATAGCAAGTATCCTAGCCTGAGTCTGGAATGTAGTCCTCTCTGGAAGCACCAGAACCTTCTCTAAAGGTTTACATCTGGGCTTCTACCAGTCCCTGACACATTCAGACCTATTACAAAACTCTTGGGAAAACAAATGTGAGACAAATTT
Source organism: Rhynchonycteris naso (assembly GCA_037038555.1). Taxonomy (NCBI): domain Eukaryota; kingdom Metazoa; phylum Chordata; class Mammalia; order Chiroptera; family Emballonuridae; genus Rhynchonycteris; species Rhynchonycteris naso. The sequence goes on from CM072998.1 coordinate 27,642,196, forward strand.
CCCAAGAGGAAATTAAACTCAAGTAATGTGAGGTCTCTTCAGAACAAGACGTATGAATCAATTTTCTCTACTGCCTTTTCCTCCGGCAGCAACAGGCTCCAACCTTTCTAGGAAGCTCTTAACTAACAGCCATTTTGATGAAAGAGATTTAAAAATGGACGCAAGAAGAAAGCGCTTAGAGGAACTGGCTGCTAAGACTCCAAGCTCCCGGGAGCAAATTGCCTAGTTTAGGAGTCTAGTTTCAGGTCAACACCCAAAACAAACAAAAAGCATACAACTCAAAGAAAAACCCCTGGATTTTCCTTGGTCTCCATGGCTGGAGTCGGCTTACTCAATGCTCAACTCAACCTTCCTGCCCTTTGGAGTCTACCGGCAAGAAAGCCAGCCCAGGCTTACGGTGCCTGGAGGTACTTACTCTAATACTCTCCCTTGGGAGGAGTGGGACAATGGCATCTGCCAGGCTCCTTCTGTTTCTTCCTGTGCTTTTTGCTTTCCTTACTATTCTAAGTGCGCCTAACATAACTTTCTAACATCCTCCGTGGCCGGAGGCCAAGATAAAGAAGCACCCAAGACTGTCTACTTGGGAACCAAAGGAAGTAGTGCTCACTCTGGCCCAAATCCCATTTGTGAAACTGCCTCCAAGATGAGTATTTCTATAAGCATGATAAAAGCAGGCAGAGAAAGCACACATGTCCAAGTAGCTATCCATCGAATGGCCCTCATTAAAAGGCTGACACTTAGCTATGACTAAGAGTAAATGCAACAGATATTTCAAGGAGCTGGTCACTGACCATCCCAGCTGGAGCCAAGTCATTAGGGAAGCAGGCCACCAGGACAGACGTTCTGCAATGGCTCTCCCTCACTCTCGCCCTCAGTCACTGAAAGGAAGGGAGATGACCCAGGCTTGGGGGTAATTAGCCAGACCGAGGCATGTCCCACGGGGCCCTGCTACTTAGCTTTTCAACAAGCTTCTGAGAGGAAACCAGGAGCCTGAGCCAATGGGGGAAAAATGGCTACTTTCTGCTAAACAGTCTCAAGGCTAAGATTCTACAATTTAGATGGTATTCCAAAAACAGCGCTGGTCCGGAGGTGCAAAGGGCAGGGCACATCTGCGGAGGAAGCAGTCACCTTAATTGCCATGTCTAGAGAAAGTGCGATTTCATTACAGCCTCCAAAACTACCGCCCAAAGGAGAAACCAGAGAAGTTTTTTTCAATTTGAAAGAGACTGGAAAGGAGAGGGTGAGAGAAACCAACTTCCCCACCCTCCCGCAACTTTGGACCACAAGGTGCTCTCCTACCTCAAAGAACATCTCCAAAAAAAAAAAAAAAAAGAAAGAAAAAGAAAAAAGAAAAAAAGAGCCTGTAACAATCCCCGCTTTCAAAACTGTAGCCGTTATTTAGATGGTAAATGTCCCACTTCACTTTCCGGGGGCCACAGCCCTAATAACTTCTTAAAAACTCACAGGTAGCGCCTCTGGCAGCAACAGCCCCCCACCCCCGCCCACGTCCCCGGCCGCTGAGCTCTGGGCTTGTTCCCGGTAGGGTGGAAAAGGGACGCGTGACGCAGCCGCTGGGAGGCCGGAGACTAAGACCGCGGGCTCTGGACAGGGTCAGATGCTCCTGCTGCCCCAGCTGTAACTGTAGGGACAGAAGCAATACTTTACTTTGAGAAACTTCAGTCAGGGCCAGTTCAGGGTCAGACCCATGACCAAAGAGTCCACCTCCAGCAGATGAACTGTTCTCAAGTGCCACCCCCTAAAACCTTGGCCCCATCTTCTGCGATGTCTCTTTTCCAGACAATCTAGAAATCACCACCATCATCAGATCCTAAATAACTTGGGACCCAGGGTAACTTTTTTTCTCCCAAATCCCAACGCTTCATCTCTAACTCTTAAGTAATTTTAAAGACTGAGGTGGAAAGGACACGTTGAAGAATTCCAGTTTTAATTTGGGGAGGAGGAAGGCGGATGTTAATAACGTGGCTGCGGTGTACCCGTGTGGGGTGAAACAGAACCAGATGCGGCTGCTGCATCTGGAAAATGGGGGAAACGTGTTGGGGGAGAAAAACACCACGGAAAAATTGAAATGGGCTAATAAGCTTCTGGGCCCAGAAAGGAGAAGCAGGCTTCTCCCCCTCTCCCAAAGGTGTCTGGTTGCCTTCATGGGCTAAGTGTTAAATGAATTCCATCTACAACGTCAATAGATTACTTCGCAAATTCGGGTTCTAGCCCCTTTTCTCCCAACCCCAAACATGACGGGAGAAGGTGGGGGGAAGAGGGGTCTGGGCCCGAGAAGCAACAAGCATCTCCGCCGAGTGAACCGCACCGGACAAAACCCTCATCCCTTCCCCCACCTCTTAGAACCAGATTGGAACAGAACGCTCCCCTCCCCCAGACCCAGGGTTGGGCTTAACATCACCCGCTGGGCGCCCTCCCTTTCCACAAACTTCTGACCCTTACGGAGATGGGCTAAGTAGAAGATAAGCCCTTCTAGAAAAGGGAATTCCTTTCTCGCTCCACTGAGGCAGATTCAGCCATTTGGTGACGACATAGGAGTTAAAACCTATTCAGAGAGGAGCTAACTTACCCCTCCACATCATTCCTTCTTCACGCCCCTCCACGCACCCCCAGCCCCGACCCCGGACTTTTCGAGGTGGAAAAGGACTTAGAAACAGCCCGCATTTTTACCGTTCCACCCAGAGCTACCTGCTGAATGGGGGTGAGTCCCCACGAGTGGGCTAAGAAGACACGGAGTGGAATGCAACGTACACACACCGCACCTCGCTGCCCACTCCCACCCTCTTCCCTAGTCCGAGGACGTCAAGGGCCGCCGCCGCCTCCGGCCCGGCTGTCCCTCCCCGGACTCACCGCGGAGCCGCCGCCGCCGCCTCGCCAGCTCCCTAGTGCGAGTTGGCGGAAAAGTTAAGCGGCAGGACAAGAGCGGGCAGGGGGCGCAGAAGGCGACGCAAGCCAAGGGAGGGAGGGGAGACAAAAGGGGGGTGCAGAGCGCTGGAGAGGGAGTCGGGAGGTGGAGGGGGGCGGGTAACCAGCGAAGGGAGGCGCCGGACCCGACCCGGCTGCGGCAGGGGAAGCGCGCAGCCAGGAGGCTCCAGCGCCGGGGGCCGCTCGGGATGCCAAGCCCGCCCCGGATCTGGGGGCGCCGCGACTCTTACCTCACTCGGCGCTGCGGTTCCGCCTCTGGAGAGTCCGCCGTGGCTTGTGCGGGCGGGCAGGAGCCCGCGTCCCCGGCCCGGCGCCCCCGGGCTCCTGGCGGGGCCGCGAGAGCCCCGCGGCCGGCGCTCGACTCCCGGTGGCGCTCGGCGCCCGGCGCCTCCAGTCCGGGCGGGAACAATGGAGCCGAGGCTGGTGCCCCGGAGGCGGGGCGGGGGGAGGGCTCCGTCCGCCGCCCGGGGTCTCCAGACCCTGTGGCCCCCCTCTCCAGACCCGGCGGCGGCGCCTCACGCTTCTTGCCGCCCGAGCTCCATCTCCTTGAAGGGGCCCCGGCAGCGCGGCGTGCCGGACTGCAGTCCTGGTACCGTGCGCCCTGCGGGGCACCCCTCGCTGGGGAGAAGAGTCCTTAGTCTCCGCTGCGTTCCAGCTGCGGCGTGAGCTGGAGGAAGGCGAGGTCGCCGCAATGCGCTTAGCAGAGTCTCGGTCCTGTCCACGTTCCGCCCAGCTCCGGGCACAGCCCTGGCTCCTCCGCGCGCTGCGGCTGCACCAGAGTTCGGGCTCCCGCTTGCCGCTCCCGGCTGCCGCGGCTGCCGTCCCAGTGCCCGCAGGAGCGCTCCGAGCGCTGTGCGCCGGCGAGGCGCGAGGCTCGCTCTCTCACTCCCACCCTGCGCTAGTCCCACCCCCTCCTCCTCCCCCTGCAGCTGCCTGCTGGGCTTTGTAGTTCCGGAGCCTCGGCCGGGAGAAGAGGGGAGCGGGCTGAGCTGCTCCGTGCTCTGCCGCGCTTTTCCTGCGGGCTGGTTTGTCATCTGAGTGTGCGCGTGCCCTTCCATCCCAGCATCGCCTAGGAGGGCGCCCGAATTTCAGGCAGTGGACAGATAAGCAGTTTGGGGGGTGAGGTGAGAAAACGCTGTCGCCCTGAGGTTGTACAGGGCAGCATGGCCTTTGAAGTCTGATTGTGTGTTTGGGGAATATAATTTTCTTGCTCCACATCTCTGTTTACTCATCTGTATAAGGAGATAATAGTACTTTACATGTACAATTGAGGATTAAGTGAGGGCCTGGCATAGTTACTCAATAAATGCAAACTTTTTATTCAGGACAAGGTCGCGCCCCTCCTCAGACCCATCCCTTCCCTCTCATTTTACCCTAGCCACATAGGTTAGATTTTGTGGTTCATGGGGAGTTGGGTCCTGTAAATTCTGCAGCACCGTTCTTGGCCTCCAGAACTCTCCAGCCTGCAGTTAATGTTTCGGAAGCAAAGACTGGGTAATGGGAGTTGAGGGGTGGTGTTGGTTTGTAACCTAATCAGAGTCCACCCAGAACACGCTCCGGTCCTCTATGGAACTCCAGGGAAAGTGGCTGAAATGCCCTTTGCCCTGGATCCTTACACAGAGTAGTATAATCTACTGGTTCCTTAATCCAAATGGACAGGAGTCCTTTGGGGCATTTCTGAAAAATACAAATTCTTGGACTGCCTCAGAATTGAGAAAGCAGACTGTCACAGGAAGGAACAAAGAGTCTGCATTTTTTCTACAACTTCCATGGTACCGGGTTGGGGACTACTGGTAGGGTGAGAAGTATGTCACATTAAGTATGGAAGATACATCCATTCTGGTCCCCTACTTATAAACTCTTTGATTTTGTTCAAGCCATGCATCTGAAAAAATCAAGACTTGTTTACATATTACCCCCAGTTGGTTGGGACTCCCTCACAAGGTTGTCATGAGAATCAAATTAAATAAAATAACAGATGTCAGTGTACCAATAATGTTCCACAAATAGAAGTTACTATGTCTGTTAATGGTAGCGCCTGTTCCCTCATCCTCACCCCGCCTAAACTTGTAAGGTTGTGGAACCTCAAATACAGAACAAGGTAACTCCCTTTTCCCTAAATTTAAGAAAACAGTCTCAAGTTATTTCTCTATTTGATCAGCAGGCGAAAGAATATAGACCAACACAGTGTCATTCACATAGTAGGTGCTCAATAAATGTTTATTGTCTGATCAAAGAGTACATATTCCATAAGCTAACTAAAAAGCAAGAATTCTCATATCTGTGGAATAAATAAACTTCAACCATTGTTTCTAGGATTATTCTGCGTACAAGCCTCTCTCTCCACCCTTCAACCATGTGGTTCCTGATCAGTCTCTGTTTATATCCCCCCCACCCCCATATAAGCTGCCCATCCAGCAGTCCTCTTTCATTTTAAATAATTCCCATAATTAGTCCAAACTCATGCCCCTCTCCTTTGGAGAGGCCTTCCTTGCCAATCCCAGCACTGTCCGTTCCTGGAACCCCTACCTACCGTCTGGTATGTCTCATTGATTTGATAATTAACAGAACCTTGTTAGTTGTCCTTTTCACTCCTTCTCTTTAACAAACTCCTAAACTGTACTAGGGCGAGGATCCCATCTCTGTATCTGAGCTAGCTCAGAATTACTCAGGAAGTGTTTCATATGTAATTGTTGTTGATGAACTTGACGAGGGAGATCAGAGGACAAAATACAGTTTGTGGAGAATATGACTAGAAAGATGAGCCATGGAAATACAGCATTTAATATCAACACCTAACTACCATTTTCCAACTTTTTTACTAAAAGAGAATATATCACTCTTCTCCTTTTTTTTTTTTTTAAATAGGGACAGACAGATAGGAACTGAGAGAGATGAGAAGCATCAATCATCAGTTTTTTGTTGCAACACCTTAGTTGTTCATTGATTACTTTCTCATATGTGCCTTGACTGCGGGACTTCAGCAGACTGAGTAACCTCTTGCTCGAGCCAGCGACCTTGGGTCCAAGCTGGTGAGCTTTTTGCTTCAAGCCAGATGAGCGCGTACTCAAACTGACAACCTTGGGGTCTCGCACCTGGGTCCTCCGCGTCCCAGTCCAACGCTCTATCCACTGTGCCACTGCCTGGTCAGGCTATATCACTCTTCTCTTGATGATTCTTCTAAAACAAAGGATTTTGAATCCAGCTTTTTTGTCTGTTGATTTGGAAGCATTGTAGGAGTAACTTGAACCCAAAAGAGGAAGCTGAAGAATATGCCCTTGATTTAAACAGAAAGAGAATGGTCTAAATATTTGTCTGTTTGATGATAAGGGGCCTAGACCTGATGCTGAACAAATTTCTCTATAGATTTAGCAAGAAACCGAAATGAAAGCAAGTGGCTAATTTGATAACTCTTCCTCCCCTAGGTCTTAGAGAAATAGCCAAAGACAGGGAAATGGAGAAGTGAGAAACCCAGAGAATGCATGGGCCATCCACAGACCACAGACATGGCTCCAGAATAATTGAGAGCTGCCTGATTTTATCCTTCCAGCCTCCTCTTCTGTGCTGCTCCTCCTCCTTCTCTTTCAGAAATGCAGACCCTCCACTTTGGGACAGGCCCCAGGCCAGAGGAGGGAGAGCATCCCCAAGGCAGTCCTGACCAGATCCAGACAGAGGGGGTCAGACAATCGCTCTGCCTGCCTCTGTCCTGCTTGGAGGCCTCCTGGCACCTTGCCTCCCCACACAGAAATGTAATCTTCCCTGTGAGATAACAAAGAGCTGGGAGGGTCAGGGAGGATTTGTAGGCCCCTTGCCCTGCCAGCTAGATGTCTGAGGGGGAGACAAAAGCCCTCATGCTAGAGGACCTGATAACCAGCTGGGGGCCTGTTGCCTCCTGGATCTGTGGGAGGAGGGGACCGGTCCTGAATGGAACAGAGGGAAACAGAGCTCTCCCCAAAGCCCGATCAGTTCTCTTTGTTTGGGAACATTGCAGAAAATCCAGTCCCTCTTCATCCTGACTCTATGTCCTCAGAGTTCTTTGTCTGTCCTAGGGCTCCTCTGCTCCATCTGAGTTCAGCTATTTCACTGCCCAGCTGTTCCCACCCCTTACACTGGGTTGGTACTGCAGAGTTAACACCTCCCTGTTACAGAAGTGGGGGCAGGCAAGCAGTACCTATACTGGGTTGAGGCTGGGCCACAGAGCTCCTCCAGTGGGCTTTGGGAGTCCCTCAGACTGGTGGGAACCAGCAGAGGCTCAGCTGCTCTGAGAGCTGGTTGCAGGAGGGGATTCAGGAGGAGCTGTCTGGGTTTTTTCCTACATAGTGGATGATCACAGGTCCCTAGAAGCAGGTGGGCGGCCAAGCCTTTTGCCCCAGGCCCCTGGAGTTAGGGAGCAGCAGTCAGTTACCATCTGGCTGCCATTTGGTGACCCCTGGCTGTTTTCAGCACAGTTTCAGTGTATCAAGGAAGGGAGGGCCTTGTTTGACTTGGTGTTTTTGTAAATAACATTTCACTCTCTCCTACCAACTGAGAGCGGGGAAAGGGAGCTTGGAGCTCACAGGATTGTCAGCTCTGCTCGTCTGGCCCTAACGCAACATTTATTCACTGAGCATTGGGAATGGGGTGGGGGACATTTCTCTGTGTCAGGCACTGGGCTAGGCACAGTGAAACCAAAGATGAAAAAGACAAGAGTGCAGCCTCTGGGAGCTCACAGTCTGGTGGCGGAATTCAAATAATGCCACACCAGGGGTACCAGCAGAGCATTTGGAGAGGAGAGATCAGGAAAGGAGACAACTCGTGGGAACTGGCTTGAAAGATGACAAACAGCATGTGAAAATCCACAAGCTCATCTGGGATAATCGAGGAAGACAAGACTGAGGGTACACATGGGATGTTGAAGCTTTTGTTTTCTCTTGCTCGGATGGGAGGAACTCAGTGTCTGGCACATAAGAAGTGATTAATAAAGAGTAGCCGTTGCTGCTACATTTTAGCTCAGTAGCTTTCCCTGGCCCAAGACACCTCTTTGGAACTTATTTTCCAGGTATCTTCAAAGCGTTACTATTGGTTCACTACCGTCGCCCTTAAGTTCCCTGTTCCCCAAGATCCGCTACAGAAAAGGATATATTTTTTCAGCTTATCTTCCCCCTTCCTTGCTGACTCCCCCAAATAAGCAGCCACTTTTGTTATCGGTTTTACTGTGGAAAAAGAATATATGTATAATTAACAAGGCTTGTACAACCTCAGCGTACCCTGCAGCCAAGGTTGCTGGTCTAGGTTACAGACTCCCTTCAGAATGCTCGCCGCAAACCAGTTGGGTCTTTTGTCTTCTGGTTTTCTTCAGAGCTCCCTAAACTCTTCCCTCTTTCTGACCTCAACTTACAAACCCTTTCCCAGTCAAAGCCACTCATCTGAAGTACTGTGCTGGGGACTTACGAGGTGACAGAGGTGGCAGTAACAGAACAGTGGACAATTTGCATTTCTGAGAACTCCCCAGGAGTAGGGGACCCAGTTCCTTAGGCTTCTGCCCTGCCTAGGGACAAAGATCAAAGTTTCAAAGGCTCAGTTTAGACAGGATACTTGAGGATTCAACTTTGAAGTGGTTTCCATCCAAGGATATGCTAACAGAGTAGCAGATGACATCTCCCGGGTTGTTAAGAACTTTTGGTGATATAGGGATGGGTGGGGCCAGAGAGGAAGAAATTTAAAAATAGACAGTGTTCTTCCAGATAAGTTAAAAAAAGACAGATACGTGTTTTAAAAAACTGGAAGATAAAAGTGTTAGTGAGAGTTTGGGGAAACAAGCTCTTGAAACCATTGCTGGTGGGAGTGGTGATTAGTGGGAGTTAATAATGTTTATCAATATTTCATAGGTACATACTTTTTTACGTACTCTTTGGCTCAATAATTCTTCTTTAGGAATTTAATACACAGATTGCTTTGCCTATGTATAGGAACACTGTATATATATATTATATATATATATTATATACAATTTGTTTATATATATGTATATATATACATGCACATAATGGTAATCATTACAGCATTTGTGGCTGAAAAACACAGAAAACAGTATACATATCCACTATCTGACTGACCCACAGGGAACTTGGTGAGATAAATCATGGTACATCTATAAATGCAAAATTGCCCATTAGTTACAAGAACTAAAAAGTAATGTAGTAATGTGAAGACGTTTTGTACTGTGTATATGAGATCACTTGTATAAAAAAGACAGGGGCACACACACTCACACATACAGATACATATATGCCTATATGTTTATCTATATGTAGACTACTTGGAAGGAAACACACATACACAACTGGTGAATTGAATGACCAGCTGGAAAGGGGACTCTTAGACTATGCCCTTTAATACTATTTAAAAGTACCATCATGTACCTACTTATAGTTTCTGCCCTAATTGAATTTCATTATCCTGTTTTCAACAAAACAAAGGTCTACTAACCAAACTGTCCATAGTGGTTTCCTCTGGGTTGTGATTGTGTGAGGCTTACACTTTCTTTTTCACATACCTTTGTATCGTTTGCCTTTTCTGCAAGGAGAGTGTTTACAGGATCATGTGAATGGTTGCGCCGGCTGTGTATGAGTGTGGCAGGGGCTGGAATTCTGTGTGCTGCTGCAGAGCTACATCTGCCCAGAGGAAATGGCACTTGCTCAAAGCTGCCCTGGCCCTGACCACTTCTTTTATGATCAGTGAAATAATAATAACCGATATTTACAAAAAGCAAACATATGCTGAGTGATATGATTTTTTCTTTCAGTGAGAAGAGAGATCATGAAGAAATGCCCTGCCAGATGCCAAGCCATCTGGGCCACAGCTAAGTGGCCACTCCCAAGCCTTCACAAGGCACAACTCAGCCCTTGCTGGTAGTGACCACAACCCCCTGCAAAGTGGCTCTTATCTGGAGAGAGCAAGAGAGAGAGAGAGAGAGAACATGAAAGCTGATCTTCTGGAATCTCAGTTGACTGGACAATGTTGGGTTCAGCAAGGGCTGGAGACCTCTCTGGCTGTTCAGAGACCCCTGTGATCCCTATTTTCATCCAAACCAGCCAGTGGAGAGCCCTCACAAGGTCCCTCTGTGAAGCCAGTCTGAGCCAGAGGCCTGCGTCTCCCACAATGCCCTGCAGTCCGTACCTGACTTTGGTCATTAGCTAAAGAGGTGGGTTCTCTAGGCCAGTGGTTTTCAATCGCCTGTTTGTGGACTGGCGCCAGTCAGCAAAAGAGTTAACCACCCTGATGTTGTATGAAGATTATAGAGTCTATAATCATTGGGTCTGTAATCTTCATACAGCATCAGGGTGGTTAACTCTTTCATGAACCAGCACAAAATTTCTGGTGGACTGACACAGTGCGGTTGAAAAACACTGAAACACTGCTCTAGGCATTTCTTTTTTCTTAGGCATTTCTTTTATTTATTTATTTTTAAGTCATTTCTTTTGCTGAGTCAGCAGGGGTGGATTTCTGAGGCCTATCTGGAAAGCAATCTGGATGAGTGTTGTGTCCTCTTAGGTCTTCCAGGAAGGCTAGATAGAGGCAAAGAATTTGCTGTTGTGTTCCTAAAGCCACTTGTTTGACCCTGATAGGCTTCCAAGCATGTGAGCTTATTTTCTAAGAAGTGTATAGAAAATACAAATAGCAGTGTTAGATTTGATCTCTCTGCTTGAGGCTTTAAAAAATGTGTTGTTTTGAGGCCATGATAGCTATATTTAATGAATGCTTACTAAGAGCAGGCATCTTACTAAAGGTTGTTACACAGGTCATCTCATTAAAACCTCACGGCAATGAGAGACACAGGCATACCCCTAGAGATACTGCAGGTTCAGTTCTGCTATAATAGAGCGAGGATTGCAATAAAGTGAGTTGTAATCCTTTTGCTGGTTCCATTTGTAAAAAAAGACACAATGCCAGTGAAGCACAATAAAGCGCAGCACAATGAAATAAGGTGTGCTTGTACTATATTAGTTCCCATTTCACAAGTGAGAAAACTGAGGCTTAGAGAGGCTCAACAGACCCACAAGTGTTTAGGTAAGGAAGCAATGTTATATACATCGAGACAGTCTGACTCCAGAGCCTTCGTGCCAGCCATTTCACCTTGGGAAAAGAGGCTTGCTCTTGATTAACAGTGTCTACAGAAGGGAATTTAAAACCACTCTTTCTTTACAAATTCAGTTATTAAAAAAAATTCCAACCCACACCAAACAGAATTGTAACAGTTTGAGTGTGTGTTTTAAAGAGAACTTGTTACTAATCTGCTTGAATCAACACCAGTGCCGGTTTTTCTAAAATAGTTCTGCCTTGTAGGATCTTGTGACTCTGTGTGTGTGTGTGTGTGTGTGTGTGTGTGTGTGTGTGTGTGTGTGTGTCCTGGGATTAAGGAGTGGAGTTGTAGGGAAAAAAAGAGCTGAAATCTGACACCTGTGGGCCCAAGTCTCAGTGTCACTTAAGGGGTGTCAGTAGGTTTTAGAATCACTCTGTCTGCCCAAGTTCAAGTGGTCTTGTTGGAGGTGTTGTTTAGGAATTATGAGTTAATGCTGAAGCTGGGGCTAGTAAAAATATGGAAGGCATTTTCAAGGAGGCTCAACCAGCCCATGCAGAAACTGTATTTTAAGTAAGTAACCCTATCTCCGTTGTGAATAGGCCCACAGAGAATTGAGATGGAAAGAATCTTTCAAATCAAATGTGCTTTCTGCTAGGTATGTTTCAAGTTTATTTTTCATTTTAATCTTTTTCCATACCCCCTACCCTTGATCGCTTATGATTCCATCTCCTTCTGTCTTTCAAAGTTTTGAGGAGAGGAGCAAGAATCATTATTTAAAAAAATTTTTTTTTCTTAAGTGAGAAGTGGGGAGGCAGAGACAGACTCCCGCATGCGCCCTGACCAGGATCCACCTGGCAAGCCCCCGATGGGGCAATGCTCTGCCCATCTGGGGCTGTTGGGGCAGTATTCTGATTAGAGACATGGTTTTGGCGTTTTACTTCACTGCCCACCTAACTTTATCAGAAATTCTTGTTTGTCTGTAGTGTTTCCTCACTTCCATGAAAGATCCCAGAACTAGGGCCCCTGCCCCTCCTTCCTACCTTCCTAAGAGTATATTTCATGGCACTAGTTCCCCAGATTAGAGTTGTACTTATACTGTGGCTCCAAACCAAGGTTTCAAATGCAGTAAACATTATTAAAAATAATCAGAAAGTTTGTAATGTCAAAAAGTTCAATATGGGGGTGAAGAAAGACAATCCAGGAAGACAAATACCCAACTCATACTTCATGTCTCTGTTTGTCACTAAGCCTGCCCTTCCAGCAGGAGGGCCACCCTCCACAGCAGCACCCTGGCAATCAGCGTTGAAGCTACAAAGTCCTCTCTAAATGACTGAATGGAAACTCAGGGAAGACTTACTGATGTGGGCTCAGCTTCGTGGCTTCTTCCTTCCTGCATTTTTACTGAAGCTCCGGGAAGGGAGCCAGGACATTTGATGATGTGTGTTTCTACAGATACTCCACTCCCTTTCTTACCTTCCAGGTCAGATTATCATGTGTCGATGGCAGCAAAACAAACAAACAAACAAACAAACAAACAAAAAACCCCACCAAAATATTGATGACAGATTGGGAGTTGCTGGGAACACCTTGGACAATGAATGCCTGCCCGACTTTATCCAGACTGCAGGTGTGTTGCCCTGGCCCTGGCCAAAGGCGCTTTGTCCTGGGACTGGTGAGCAATCATGCCCTCTTCCTGCCCTCCTTTTCCTGTTTCTGCTTCATGTGGCCTTTTATTTAAACTCTAAAGCCGGTTGGAGGAGCTCAGTGAGACTTTCTCCAGCCTTGATAAAAAATACAAAATAACCAGAGCTCTCCTTAGCCTTCTGCTCCACTGCCTTTCCAATTTTTGCCTGAGGCTAGGTAAGCGCTGAACTGTCTAGCATGATTTTTTTTTGTCACCTTGACAAGTTTAGCAGCTTCTCTGGAACTCAACTTCCTCAATTTGTAAAATGGATATATAGAGTCATGAGCATTTAAAAAAAAAAATCTAAAGCCCTGTGCATGATGCCTGACATGTAGCAGGTGCCCCTTAAATGTGGGCTGACCTCACCTGAGCTACTGTATACAGGGCACTGGGAGTCAGCACTAGGTGGGAAGCTCTGAGCCATGGATGCTCTAGCTTAATGTTCAGGCATTTAGGCAGTGGGTATTGGGCTTGCCACCCAACTGAGCGATAAATTTATTCCAGTTTGGGTCTAAAGAAGCAGGAGTCTTCCTGTTTCCTCTACCTTCCTTACTCTTGTTCACCACTGTCAGTGGTCCCCATCTGTCCCCATTCCCACTCAGTGCTTCATCCTGAAATGAACCCACAGTACATAGGTTTCATAGAGAGAGTTATCAAAGAAAAAAGTAATTGAGGCAGAGAAAAAACAGTGAGCCATCAAGAGAATGAAATAGATCGGTGAGTCTCAAATGTCCTTTTCTCAATAACCTCCTTGGCAACCTCTCTCTCTTTCTCTCTGGCCTCAGACTCCCCTCCTCTGCGTGCCTCACAGCCAAGCTCTAAAAGAATGACGTAGAGTTAAAGATGTATGGAGTGTCCACAGTGTTTCTGGCCCTGGCTGCTGGCCTCTGCCCTCTGCCTCACTTCTCTCCCCTCTTTCAATCTCTCCCTAGATGCATTATCCTTCCCTGGGGAATCCACTAGCTAGCAAACTAGGAGGACCCTGAGTAGTCCCCGGCCACGTTTTGTGAAACACAGAGCCCTGTAATCCCCATTCATCAAGGCTGATTTTTTTTTTACAGCTCTGGGTCCTAGGAGGTGCTATGGCAGGGGTGGTGGTGGGGTGTGAATGGTGAAGAAAAGAAATTAAGTAGAAGAAGTTGACCCTCCCCAGCAGTGGGGCTTTTTACAGAGAGATCAGCAGCCCCAAACCAGCCAGTCAGGCTGTAAAGAAGACACCCAGGAGATGCCCTAAATGTGACCTTGTGCCCATAGTTGGGATAGCCATGGCTACACATGGCCCTTTTCACTGTAGATCAAGGAAGTGAGAGCAGGAAGTAACCGTACCTCACTGTACACCTCTTGGATCAGACCTTTTGCGATTCATGAAAAAGAAGCCATCTTGCTTTGATTGGGGGAGGCTTTAAAAATAACTTGGGGGAAAGGCAACACTTACAGTTAACTTACATTTCCATATGCTTTTTATTTTCAATCACTAAACCTTGATGAGTACCCCACACTTCCAACAGCAGGGAAAGCATGATTTAAAAGTGGCCTCCTTGGGGTGGAGGTATCAGAGTAAGGAGAGATGGTATGCAGGTGAAGAAATAGCCACTCACCTAAAAAAAATCCAAGAGTAAGGTGGCCACATGGCAGAAGTAAGGGTGATTTTGTGTCAAAGAGGACATGATGAAAGACAGAACAGAAATGGGGGGTGTGAAGGAGAAGAGAGAGGTCAAAAGGGAATGGGAGAATTAAAGTAGCTAAAAGACAAAGCAGACAAGAAAGAAAGGAAAAGAAGGGAGAGAAACGCAGGAGAATGAGAGAGGAGTCTGCCGCGCTGAGCAGTCACTGCTGAGAAGAGAGAGACCTATTCACAGGGAGCCTCTGCTGCTTGGCCATTGTGGGATTCCAGAAGGGGCTCATTAGTGCCTGTCACATGGGCTGCATTGTCTGCGGACAACAGTTCCGCCAGAGTCCCACTGCGGTTTGTCCAGCCAGGGCAGCTGTCCTCGGCCTGCCTCAGGCTCCTGGGGCTGTGTGGGGAGCTGCTCCCAGGGTTGTTTCTGTGACCAAAACGACTGTTCCAGGGAAGAGCACCTCCCTCCTCCCTCACTGATCTGGTGCTAAATTCCAGAGCCTGCAGCCTCCTCGGGGTAGGGTCGATTAGAACTGTGCACATACAGCTGCTTTTGTCTGTGCAAACCCTAGCATCTCTGGACCTCAGAGAACAGAAATAAATTTAGTGTCTATTAGTGGAAAGACTTTACCTACAAATGCTGCAACAATGTCCAAGATGAGTGAGACCCAGCCTCCCCCGGAATGACTTACTGCCTCCCGTGGAAGAGCAAGGGAGGCATCTTTTGGCTTTCTGTCTGCAGCAGCACTCCGTCAGGACCAGTCACAGTGACAGAGACTCCAGAGGAAGCTGCCTTTGTACCTCAGGACGCAAAGAAAAATGATGTCTAAAGAAGGGGAATAATAACTTGCGTTCTAGGTGCCAGGAGTCACGTGCACAGAGCGTAGTAGCAGCCACTCTTCATGGAGCATCACCATGCTTCAGGCTTTGGAAAGCACCAAGTGTGGGCAGTGGGAGGTTGGGTAACTGGTCCAGGTGGGATTCAAATCATGGACTTTTCAGAGTCAGGAAGCTCCTTTGGCATCATCTTTTAGTTCCCAGATTCTTGAGTTGGTTTTCCTCTGTGATGCAGCTTTCATTAATCTGCAATGAAATAAGTAAGATTTCATGTATTAAATTTTTCTATATTTATTTTAAAGGACTTTTCTCAGTATTCTAAGATTATGTCTGTTTTTCTTTTTCAGTACTGAAATGAGCTTTCTTGTAAAAACTGATAGTAAGAATAGATAATGATGTGTAAAGAATATTCTTGTTTGGCAATAGTAAACTTTTGGTAAATTGGACTGGTCCAAAATTTAGGAATCATTGGCCAAATCTAACCCCTTCCTAATGTAGGTGAGAAAACTGAAGCCCAAAAAGCTCCAGGGACTTGTCCAAGGTCATGCGGCAGGTAAACAGCCTTTGCTATGCTGTGCCTATTTTGAGCAGTGTTCCCCAATCAGGGGATTTTGTGCAGTGGGCTTGTGGTATTTTAGTGCTTGGTCCCTGAAAGCGCTATGACTTCCCTCTGTTATATCTCTTCCTTCCTCTCTTTGGGTCATGTTTTAAAGCCTTTTCCCCTGTCTTCTAACTGGCTGTGACCAGCTCTCTCTGTATTGGCTACTTTGGATGGTGCATCTCACCGGCCCTTTCCAAGCAGACAGCAGCCCAAATTCCCCTTCCAAGGCAGCTCAGAGCGGGGCTTCCGGGCAACGTCATCCCTGAACGGCAGGAATAAAACTCAAACTGAGCAATGCTCCCTGCCAGATCTGCAGGAGCTGTTCTTTGTACCTTACCCTGGCTCATAAATTCTGTATTTAACTGGCTTAGCTTTGTGCTCACCTAATCTAAATTAAACTTCCTGAGGGGAAAAATCGTTTCTTCTCTTTGTTCTGTAACTCTCCACCCCTTTGGGTCTATTATCTATAACAATGCAATGCACACTCTGTTCTGCATTCTGTAAGGTCAGATGGGTTGTATAATATGGCAGACCAGAGCTGGGAGGTGGGTGGGAAGGATTGTGAAAGCAAAACTTGAGATGAGAAGAAAGCCTAGTCCTAGCAAACCCGAGAGCTTAAAGAGGTGCCATTCTTTATCCCCAGGATAAGTTTGCTTTTGGGAAGAACCTAGATGCTAACACTTCTGGACATGGAGGAGGGAGTTTGCAGTCCCCAGAAGTCAGAGAAAGACTGGTAGCAAGTGGGGAAAGCTCCTTCCTATTGTGGAACCTTCCTAGCTTCCTCTTGCTGGCAGGCTACTGAATGGGGAGTTGATTCATCCAGCCCTCCCGCTCCTAAGCAGAAGAACAATGCTCCGGTCCAGTTCTTCCCCTTGGCATCATTACTGTCTGAGGGAATGGTGGCCTGCTGCCTGCTTTATGTTTATGTGTCCTAACCAAGGAGGGTGGGGCTCAGACTAAAAAAGAAGTTACATTTTGTTTTCGGACAAAAAATTAAAAAAAAATAAAAGGAAGAGCACAAAGCACTCCTTTCTCCACCCAGTTTGCAAATCAATGAGGATTGAATAGCTCATTCAGGGGTTTGTGCTGTGGCTGGTGGTAGACCCTTCAATGCTGAGAGATTCTGCTAGAAGTAGACCTTACTGTCTTCTGGAATAAAAGCAGTCAGAGAGGGAGGAGAGAACATTCCTTGAAGAAGGACACTTTAGTTACATTAGTAGAGAGTTTCATTATAGAGGAGCTTAAGGGCAGTGATCTGGTCAGAAGCCAGGGTTTGAAGCATCATACTTTACCTGAGACTGAGAAAGTGTCCTTTTATGAATCAAAGAATACAAAGGAAGTGCCCCTGATCCCCATGCCCTCCTGGCATAGAAATCCTTTTTACAACAACTTGTTTATCTGGGATTTAGTACTAAATGACAGTAGTCTGGATTTACAGAAATAAAAACCAAATATTTTACATTCTGATACCCATTAGATAACAAGATGTAGATTTTGGAATCAGGCAGGCTTTGGCTCAAATACTGAGGTTAGGAAATTTGGTCAAGGTCATTATTGTGATTTAGCCTCCTAAGCTTGGACAGTTGCCTAACTTCTTTGAGACTCAGCTTCCACATGTATATGTAAAGTGGAGATAGAAATAATATAATATCTAGAGTGAATGCAAAAGATTAAATAATGATAAGGAACATGGTGCTTAAGAGGTTTTCAAATTTGCTTGTTCCCTCCTGCTTCTTGTTACCTATCTGGCTAATATCAGACTTCTGAAAAGGAAAGTAAATAATTGATTCTCTCATTTCAAAAGCTATATATTCCCTGTCTCTGTGCTCTGTCCCCAGGCAGCTGAGTGAAGGCTATCATCATTAGAACTCATTGTCCTGCCACTAATATTTTTAGAGACATGGCGTAAAGACTGGAGAATTAGAATGCAGAAGATAGGCTCTGTTCCTGGCCTACAGCTTGCTTGCTAGTCATCTGGCTTCAGAGACATTGTTGACTCTCTGGATAGGGAGAGACCTTCAATATTATGTCTTCCAACCACACATGTGAAGCTTGACCCTCACTCCCAACAAACAGACACACACACACACACACACACACACACACACACACTATCCCTTATAAAGTGGCTATCCAACCTCTGTAGGGACAGCTCAAACACTCAAAACATCTTGCTGCATCTTTAGACAATTCTGACTCTGACAATGTTTTTCTCTTTTTTTCCCTTCCTTCTTTCCCTCCCTCCCTCCCTCCCTCCCTCCTTCCCTCCCTTCCTTCCCTCCCTCCTTTCCTCCTTCCTTCCTTCCTTCCTTCCCTCCCTCTTTCCTTCCTTCCTTCCTTCCTTCCTTCCTTCCTTCCTTCCTTCCTTCCTTCCTTCCTTCCTTCCCTTCCTTTCTCTCCTTTCTTTCACTTTTTTTTTTTAAATTTTTTTACAGGGACAGAGAGAGAGAGTTAGAGAGATAGATAGGGACAGACAGACAGGAATGGAGAGAGATGAGAAGCATCAATCACTAGTTTTTCGTTGCCATTGCGACACCATAGTTGTTCATTGATTGCTCTCTCACATGTGCCTTGACCGCGGGCCTTCAGCAGACCGAGCCACCCCTTGCTGGGGCCAGCAACCTTGAGTCCAAGCTAGCGAGCTTTTGCTCAAGCCAGATGGGCCTGCGCTCAAGCTGACCAGCTTGGGGTCTCGAAACTGGGTCTTCTGCATCCCAGTCAGACGCTCTATCCACTGCGCCACCGCCTGGTCAGGCTCTTTCTTTCACTTTTATTTATCAATGTTAGAGAGAGAGAGGAAAGAAGAGAGACAACAACAAGAACATCATTCTGTTCCTGTATGTGCCCTGACTGGGGATAAAACCAGCAACCTCTGTGCTTTGGAATGATGCTTTAACCAACTGAGCTATCTGGCCAGGGCTGGGTATTTTTTTTCTTCTTCTTGTTTTTTTCTGTTCAGGTAAAATTTATCTTCCTGATATTTCTTCCTATTCAACATATTCATCATATTCAGTTCTATTCCTTTGAGCCATAAGGAAAAACGAACTCCCTCTTTCACATGACAGACAAGCTTACACCATTAGAAGATGATGTCTGTGCCCGCCCAAGTGTTCTCTTCTCTGGTCCCTCACAGGCTGTCTTTAGTTCTTTGCCATCCCAGGGGTCCTCCTTCGAATGCACCCAAAGACAGTGAGCGTCTGGTCCATCATTTTAAAAACAGGAATACTTGTTCTTGACTTAAAAGATGGCAGTAAGGATTTAACAATGAAATGTGCCCTTAGACTCAGTATGTACTTGATTAATATTTGATGCTGAGTGAGTAGATGAAACAGCGTGTGGAAGCACTGTGTGAACAGTAACGTGCTCACTATTGTAGTCTGCTTAGGAGGTCATAAAACAACACAGACTGGATGGCTTACATAACCTTAGCTTATTTTCTCACAGTTCTGGAGGCTGGAAGTCCAAGAGCAAACTGCTGGCAAGTTTGGTTTCCTCTGAGGCCTCTCTCCTTGGCTCGCAGATGGTTACTGTCTGTCTCCCTGTGTCCTCATTTGGTTGTTCCTTGATCTGTGTTGTTGTTTGTGTCCTAATCTCTTCTGTTTATAAGGACACCAGTCATATTGGATTAGTGCCTACCCTATAGACTGCATTTTAACTTAATTACCTCTTTAAAGACCTTATATTCTGGGGTATTGGGCGTTAGGGCTTCAACATACACATTTTTTTGTGTGTGGGTAAGGGGATACAATTAAACCCATAACACTCATAAATGCATTGTTAGCAATTCTATTTATTGTGATACTGTTCAGAGATAGTATTTGTGTGTAGGGGGAGAGTGGTGGAACACTCTGAATAAAGAAAATGAGATACTGCAGGTCCATTTTAATAAATATATTTTTTCGTGTAGGTAATATATTCATGTTTCAAAATTCAAAAAGTCATAGAAGAGGAAACATAAATAGGCAATAAACATAAGGAGATGTTCTTAATGTCACCAGTAACCAGAGAAATGTAAAGTAAGCTCATACAATGCTATTTTGCACATACTAGATTGGCAAAAAATGTAAAATCTGCTAATATTAAACATTGGTGAGAAGTCAGAAGAACGAAACCCCTTCACGCTGCTGGTGGGACTGGAAACTGGCACGACTTCTTTGGAAACCATTAGGAACTGAGCCGACGGCCCAGCAGTGGCCCGGTAGGGATGCTGCCAGGGCCAGACCCTCGAGTACTCTTGCACATGTGCACTCAGAGAAAGGAATGAGAAAGTTCAGAGCAGCACAAATGGGAAAGAACCCAATGTCTCACACCAGGGAAACAGATAAAGAAAATGGGTATACTCACTCAATGGAATGTTAAGTTACAATGGAAATACATGAATTCAAGCTGTAAATGTCAGCATGGATGAATCTTAGATTTATGGTGAGAGAAATTTGCTCATCACAAAGAAATCCATACCACATGACACCATTTTTATAAAGGTCAAAACAAGTCAAATGAGCTAATAATGTATTACTTGTATGTATTTGTGATAACACTCGAGAGGCAGGCAAATTGAGGATAAGAGAGTAGTGGTTATGCCTGACCAGATAGTGACGCAGTGGATAGAGTGTCGGACTGGAAAACAGAGGACCCAGGTTCAAAACCCCAAGGTCGCTGGCTTGAGCTTGGGCTCATCCAGCTTGAGTGTGGGGTTGCTGGCTTTAGCGTGGGATCATAGACATGACCCTATGGCCACTGGCTTGAGCCCAAGGTCACTGGCTTGAGTGAGGGGTCACTTGCTCTACTGTAGCCTCCTGGTAAAGGCACATATGAGAACAAAATCAATGAACAACTAAGGTGCCACAACAAAGAATTAATGCTTTTCATCTCTCTCACTTTCTGTCTGTCTGTCCCTATCTGTCCCTCTCTCTGACTCTCTCTCTGTTTCTGTCACACACACACACACACAAAAAAAGCAGAGGATAGTGGTTACCTCAGTGGAATCAGAGAGATGAAGGAAGTTTCAAAACTACTTGATAATGTCCCATTTCTTACGATGGATGGTAGATTCACAGGGCAGAATGAATTCTTATTCTCTTTCAGTATATATACTCATTTCAGAGTATATTCTTTGTGTCTATGACATAATTTATTATAAAGAGTTTTAAAAGTTCAGAAGGTAGAAGAAGATATATAATGACAATCTTTCTCTGAAGGCAGCTTATATTTTTCAGACTTTTGTGCATCATTCAGAGACAATATATGCTTATAGAGATCATTTATACGCACATCATTCAGAGCTAAGTTACTATATTTGACAGCAAAATATACATGTATACACTCGCACATGTGTGTGGGTGTGTGTGGATGGGTGAATATTATCTCCCTCCCTTTCTATAAAATGGTAGCATTTCTGCAGGCTCCTTTTAAACAACACTATCATTAGACAGTAAATGGTCAGGGTAAATAGAAAGTCTGAGGAAGGAAAAGATGGAGTTGTCTGTCTGTCCAGTAGTTTGAATAAAAAATAATCAAAGAGAGAAGTGTCACTCATCAGTAAGGAAACTCTGGACAGCAGGAATTCAGTCTTGTGTCTAAGGCTGATGAGACATGGGCTTGGACCTGTTTAAAGCAGAGAGAATAGAGTCCAGATTGAATCAACCACAGGGCAGAGGCGAGCAATTCTCCTTTCTCGATAATGAGACCCCCTTGAGTTATATGCATCTCCGTCAAACAACACGAACATGAGACAGTAAGGGGAGGGCAGGCTCCTGGCCAAATAAAAGCAAGAGGCGAATACATCAAGAGACAATAACATATCAAAATCAAATAAATGTCAAGCATGTGACTGGAATTAGGGCAGACTGGCAAGCAGGACAGACCGGAAAGGGTTCATGCACAGAAGCCAGTAGAGGAAGCAAGAGCTTGGCCTAGCCGCTGGGAGTGGAAGACAAGGCCAAGTGCCCCCTGAGGTGGAGGGTGGGTGTGGAACACCCCAGGAAGTACTAGGTTCAGACGGGGCCAACTGCAGTAGCTGCCAGTGGCTTAGTTGATCTGGGAAGACTTCCCAGGGAAGAGGTTTTCAGGAGCAGCTTGAATGAGGAGAGAAACAGGTTGGTGAGCAGACTGAGGGCGGGAGTTGGAGGCGGACTGCTGATCCAAGCGGGCGAAGCTCCAAAGGAATCCTTGCTTATCATCTTTCTGTTGTGTCTTTCACTTTGGTGTGTTTCCTTAAAGATCCCAGAACCTGGCACGGATGTGGGTGCTGGGTTATACGATAAGCTGTGGCAGTTGGTGTGCACTAAAATGCAAATGAAGGTGGCGGGGCTGGGTTCTTGGTGTGGGAGGCGCGCTGTAGATGTTTAGCTCCAGAAGAATGGCCCAGGCAGAGACAGAACACTGTGGCGTGAGGCATGAGCCCCAGGCGGGAATCCGGAGCCCTGAACTGTAGGCCAGGCTCAGATGCAAACTTGTTCTGGAATGTCCAGAGGTCACAGAATCACGTGTCCTATGCCTGACCTGTGGTGGTGCAGTGAATGGAGCCTTGCTCTGGAATGCTGAGTTCGCCATTTCGGAGCCGCGGGTTTGCCCGGCTAGGCACATATGGGAAGCAACTGTTATGAGTTGATGCTTTCCCTCTTTCTCTCTCTTTCCTTTCTCTAAAATCAGTAAATAAAATCTTTTAAAAAAATCACATGCTCTAGCTTTTCTCAAGGACAAGACGGGTGCATTGGGTTAAATGATTTGTAAGACTCTTTTCAATCTAAGTAACTCAGTGATTGACGGCCAGAAGAAGCCAACTCTCTCAGATCAATGGAACTAAGTATCTTAACAGCCTGGAAGCTTACAATATAAACATCTTTGTAATAGGCAGGCCTGCAGAGCACTTCACCCAAGCCCTTTCTCATGTGTCATTTTACCTGTACCTCACAATCACCCAGGAGGCACGTGGGGCAATGGAGAGACAGACTGACTTGTTCAGGGTCCCAGGGCTAAATACTGGCTGGCACTGGCGGGGCGGGGCTGCGCTGAGCTGGACCATCAAGGCTCTCCATTCCCTCCACTGCCCGTACTTGGATGCTGAGTGACGTTCAGAGCATGCCCAGCGCTGTCTCGGATGCCACTCTCCCAGCCTCCACTTCAAGGTCATGCTGGGCCGCTTTCCCCTGTGTACCACCCATTGGCAGCATGGCTGCTCCGGGCACATCCAGATGCAGTTAAGCTGGGGCAGGCACACCCTTTACTCCCATAAGTACACATCGGCCTGAGCTGGCACTCAGACCCCAGGGGACTAATCCTCTGGGCTCCTGAAGCAGTGGCAGGCAGCAGCCTGCTTGGCAGCCTCTGAGCTCTGGTGTGAGGGGAGTGTCCTTGCTTTTCTCTCAGCCTGGCTTCCTGTCTAGACATCTCGAATGGTCCACTGGATTTAGCACGCTTAGTTTGCCTGCCAGCCAAGTCAAACCCACACAGTTCGGGACCCGGTGGCTGCCTTCCCCTCGCCAGGACCGAAGCCTGGAGGACTGAAGAAACTGTATAATGAAAAGAACCCAGGGGAGGGTAAAAATGACAACACTCTTCATGGCAGCTCTACAGCCTAGAATCCTGTCTCTTTCAGAGCGCATATAGGCATTCTCCTTCTCTCCCACACACCTGGAAGAATGGGTTGTCAAGGCAACTTCTTGTAAGTGCCAGTATCCATAGTCTCATAGGTCCCCGTGGATCCAGTTGACCCTAGCTGTGGAGAAGTATGCCCCTTGGATTGGCTCTGCAAAGATGGAAGCAGAGACAAGTCCTCTGAAGTATCTAGCTCCAAGCCAAGACCCTTTCCCTGTTGGACCCACCCTGGCTGCAGGCTGGCCCTCCCACGTACGGCGAAGCTGGGTAGACTATGGGGCCCAGCAGTACTGGAGTGAGGATGCCAGCACTGGTTTCTGAACTGCCCACAAGCTCCCCCGAAGCATAGGTTTACTCTGCTGCCTTGGTCTCTCAGTGCCCTGGACACACAGTCCTCATCATTCAGGGAAGTAGAAGTGCCTCCCTCTCTTACTTGCCCAGGAGGAAGAAGAGAAAAACAGCAAATAAATTCGAATTGAGGGACATTCTACAAAATACCTCATTAGTATACCTCAAAACTGCCAAGGTCATCAAACACAAGGTAAGTCTGAAAACTGTCACAACCAAGATGAGCTTAAAAAAAAATTACTATGTCTAGCAAAACCATGATAGGGTAGGATGATCACTGGATAAGAGTCTATGATGAACTAAGATGGGCAGAGGGCTTTTACTGTTTCAAAGCACAAGTTTCAAAATTAAATTATTCTTCTAGAACAGTTTTAGATTTACAGAAGAAACGCAAACATAGCATAGGGAGTTCCCATGCACCCCTACTCAGTTTCCCCTATTATTAACATTTTACATCAGTATGGAACATTTGTGACAATTAATGAACCAGCTCTGATACGTTATTATTAACTAAAATCTAAACTTTATTTAGATTTCCTTAACATCCTTTTTCTGTTCCAGGATCTCACATTACGTATAGTCGTCACATCTCCTCAGTCTCCTCTTGGCTGTGACAGTTTTCTCAGAATTTCCTTGTCTTTGGTGACCTTGGCAGTCTGAGATTATTGGTCAGGTATTTTGTAGAATGCTCCTCTGTTGGGATTTGTCTGATGTCTTTCTCACGGTTAGACTGGGGTTATGTTTGGGGAGAAAGAACACAGGAATACAGTGACATTTTCAACACATCATAGCAAAAAAATATACTTCAGCGTGACTTGTCACTGTTGGTGTTGATCTTGGTTACTTGATTGAGATAGTATTTATTAAAATTATCCACTGTAAAGTTATTTCAAAGCTGACTTTTTAATGGATGATTGCCTTTGATTTAATCTAATCACTTTTGGGACATTGCATAACCACTCAATATCCATAGCCTTTGGCTGTAAAAGAAAGACATAGAACATCTCAGGCCCTAGTTCTAAGATTCTAAATAACCCTCCATTACTGTCGCAGCAACAATGAACTACTAGGAGTAGCAAACCTGTCATTTGGTTCCCGTGCCTCACAGGGGGCACCACTTGTCTCTCCTCTGCTCAGGGCTTTTGCCGGAGGGGGCGCCTCGCTGTATCTAATTGTTTACCTACCTGCATGTTTTCACAGCATGTTCCCACCCATCAGTACACTCTGACCTACAGAGGTGGCTGCCATTACCCTGGACTGCTCAGGGTAATGAGCCAACCTTCCTTAGAAGGGTCACCTCATACAGCCGGGAGCAAGCTGGATATGGGCTTTCACTTTTCTGAGAGTGAAAACACATTCTAGAATCTCTATCCGTGAATGAATAGACAAGTAGATATTGAATGAATGAACAAGATAGTAAGTTTATTGAGAACTTTCTAGTGCCCAGTTTCTGTGCTAGGGGATGAAAGACTGTAAGATGTAGACACAACTCAGCGTGGGAGAGAGGAGGTAAGCTGATGAGCATTGACATAACATACTCATGTTGTCCTTGAACACCATCTGCTCGAGGAAGCCTTTTTTGATTCTTATCCAGACATTTTCTCTTCCTGCTCTGAGCCCTTCTAGTACTGCGCTAAGAAATGGCACGGAGGGGGAAAGGTTCTTCCTTTCTGTCTGGCTGCAGCCATCTGGGGTCTTAAGAGGCTCAGTTAAATGATTTCCAGAAAACATGTAGTGGACTCATAAAACTTCTTAAGAACCTAAATTCCTTTCTATTCAAAAATCTTAAACCATCTATTTTGTGTGTAGAGTTTGTTCAACTAGAAGAATAAATAAATGTCTGTTAAACTTAAAAAGAAAAGGCACTAAGATAGCATAGCCCTGAATTTATATGACTTACCCTGGTAGACAGGGATTCTGCTCTTTACAGCACAGAGTTATCATGAAAACTCATTGGGTGCTGAATTGGTCTAAATCTGAGACTACTAGAAATTAGTCTTAGAGGCAACAAATGGACTGGGCTCTGAGGAGGGAGAGATCTTGGGTGGTATCCTGGAGGAGGTGAGTTTGGAAGCATGGCTGAAGGACAAGCAGAGGTTTTTCTCCTTACTCAGGTGAAGCAAAGTGAGTTTAAAACTAGGCTTCTAACTTCAGTGGAACCCAGGGACAAAACACTTAACCCCAGTTCTTCCAGCTGGCTCCTCACCCCACAACTCTGCAGTCCTACTTTTGAGTCTTAGCTCACGCAAGTCTTTTCACCTGTCACATTCTTTCCTTCTTCTTCTCTGATCACTCCAGCTTATGTTGACTTGGCCCTTCTCTGACTGCCCTGACTAGCACGTGAGGCTTGAAAGCCCTTGTTTGATATATCACGTACCGCCCTTCACTGTGGGTCATCTTTGTGAATTGGCTTGGTGTCTTCTCTTGGCGAGCAGACTCTGGGTCTCACAGGCTCCTTAGCTCAGCCCTGGCATGCAGTAGATACTCAGTGGCTGTTGAGTTTATTGGGTTCACAGTCTTCAGGGCCTGAAACTTCTCTTTCTCACCTGGCAGTTTATCATAATCTCTAATGCCCAATGATTCTTCCCGTTCAGTTTCTTGTGCCTCATTGCCCATCTGCCCTTCCAGTGGTGGGAAGACACTGCAGGAGGAAGGGAACATGACTCCCGCTTCCCTGATCAGTGCTCCCAAGGAGCCATGGCTCCGACACCCACAGAGTCTGTATCCTAGCGACTGTGGAAAGTCACATCCCTAGCCTTTCATGAATGCAGAAAAGCTCTCTTCTGTGGCCTCAGAGGTAATAATAGATGTGTGTGTGTTTGTGTGTATGTGTGAATGAGTGTGTGTGTAGGTGGGTGGGTGTTGTGTGGATGTGTGTGGGCAGTGGGGCGTGGGGTTGTATAATGTGATTGTGGGTGTGTATGTAAGTATGAGTGTGTATGTATATAAACATGTGTGCTGTGTGACTGTGAGTGTGTGAGAGTATGAGTGTTTGTGCTGCTGTGTTGCATGTATTTGTGTGGATGTGAGTGTGTGGAAGCATATGGGTGTGAGTGTGAACATGTATAAACATGGTATGCTGTGTATGAGAATACATATGTATAGTGTATGTGTGTGAATGAGTGTGAACATGTGTGCGAGTCTGAGTGTGTTGCGTGTGTGTGTGTGTCTGTGCATATGTAAGGGTGTTATGGGTTGTTTGTGTGCAAGTGTGGCAGTTGTGAGTGTGTGTGTGGTACAGGGATGTGGGTTGTAGGTGCACCTGTGGTATGCGAGCATGTGTGTAAGGCAGGGAAAGCCTTCCAACCTGATCCTGTTAGAAAACTCAAGCCTTTATTTCCCTCATGGGTAAAAGACTGTGTGGTTCTGAGCCTCCTTTACTGGTGCCTGGGCCCTCAGATAGTCTTCATCCCCCCTTCCCTGCCCAGGCCAAACCTCTCCCATGAGTTGCCTGCTCCCACTGGAGATGGTCCCACCGTGCAGGTCAGTCCTGTCCTTCCCATCTGGGCCCTGCCCTCTTCTAGCAAGGGCAGAACAACCACAGAGGATGCCAGAAAGTGGTTTCCCGCTTCTCCCAGGCCACGTTCCAAACCTTGGAGTCCCCCAGTTCCCCAGTGAGGGAGATGAATTTGGCATCAGACCTGAGATGAAAAGAAACTGCTGACACAGGCCCAGGGTTGTGCAGGCCCTGCTGGGGTGATGGATGATGAGTTCCCAAGTGAAATCTAATAGAAAGTCCATGCATAATATATCTTTATGGGAACAAATTCCAATTTGCATCCCATTAGGCCGCTGAAGTTTCAGAGCCCCAGTAATGCCTCTCAAGCCTTCCTTCAGAAGGAACCCAGAGCAGGGGGTCCCTGCGCCAGCGGAGGCCAGACACCCCCAGGGGCAGCAGCAGACAATAGAACCTGACGTCACAGGAGGGGCCGCGGGAGGGGCGGCTCTCCAGCGTGCTGTCCCTTGGTGCTGTCTGAGGCCTGAATCCTGGCAGCAGTTCTCCTGGTTTGTGCCTCCACACACTCCTCACAAGCGAGATCAAAGGAGAGCCCTGCTTCCTGGCACTGCTATAATTTATATTCACTGCTCCAATTTCCAAAGAGGTAAAGAGGCTTGAAGAAGCACAGGGCCCTCCTGTCGTGGGCAGATGTCGTAGGGGCAGCAAGAGGAGAATGGAGACGTTAGAGGATGTCTAAGAGAGCCTTGAGCTGAGGACCAGTGCGCCGTGCTCAGTAGGGACTCTGCCACTCATTGTTCTAAACACCTCTCTACGCTTATGGGCTTAGCCCCTCCAAGCCTCAGTTTCCTTATCTGTGTGAGAGGTAATATTATCTGCCCTGAACGGCTTTGGAGAGTGTGGGAAAATGCATTTGAGATTCTACAATGCTTCAGAACTGGGGGATGCAACATGGGGGTGTGTGAGACTATGTATTAGGAGTCGGTAAAAGAAGGGGGAGATGGAATATAGCTCCTGGTCCTGGAGCCCAGAAACCTTAGTCCTCTGATTCTTCCTGCTTCCATCAGCGCTCAGACTTCCTCTGAAGGCTGGGGGACAGGCAGGGAGCATGGCAGCAGAGGTCTAAGAAGTAAGTAGAGGCTCAATTTGAGAATGTAACATGAAGTGTGGGGTCAGTGCACTCTTGATATTTTAAGAGCAGAAAAAAACCTCTGAAAACGCAGGGAGATGAGCCAGGCGCTGAGATGGGTGGAGTAAAATCTGGTCTAGTAGAGGAAAGCCTAAACCCTGTGGCTGGACAGCAGAGTGGGCTATTCCTTCAGACAGTAACGGGAGACTCCCCAACCCCTTCAAAACACAGCGGAGACTTAGGACACAAGCCACACCTGCTGTCCTCCAAAGAGGTCTTTGCCTGGTTCTTAACCGCTGGAGGGCAGGGTCTCTGCGCCCCAGGATAGAGCCCTTTTGTGAGCACTGCCTGATTCTTGTTTGCCTTTCTGTCCATCTGACCACTGGCCTTTTTTCTTCTGCCTGCAAAGCCCACTGTTGCCCTGACCTGAGGCCTTAGCCGTTTTATGGGGCCATCCTTCCCAGTGGCTGGATTGATTGGCTCGCCACAGGCCCAAACTCCTAAATCATTTCCTGGAGTTCATGGAGAGGCCCAAGGCTGTGATTAGGTGAGTCAGAACCTAGGCCAAGGTCGTTGGGGAGGGATGTGCACGCCACTGGTGCTGAGGCAGGGCAGGGCATGGGCCAGGAGGGAACACCCATTCTACATGCTCCCCAAGCCTTACAGATCTCCTGGTGTACATGCACTAAGTGAGCCAGAGGCTTGGCAATCATCTAACAACATAGGAACCCAAACACTTTTGATATTTCCTCTCAATTATTGGGTAACACAGGTGAAAACATGCAAAATGTTGGAGGGTGTCACTATGATAATGATGTGTAGGGACATGTCTATGAAGCAGTGACTGTCCCAGTGTAGCTAAAGTGATGTCACAAGCCACAAAGACAAACCTAGAAGACCCTAGAAGACCCACCTGGACTTGCTCCCCAGTAAAATCTCTCTTTCACTAGTCCCATTGCTTTCTTGGAATAGTAAAATGGGAGAAATGAAATAGAAACAAAAGTATAAATTTCATAAATGGTCCAGTAGTGCTTTGAAAATATTATGTATACTGTGAAATGTTAAGGTAGAACATTATTGTGTTTTTAGGATTTCCTATAAAAGTCCCCGCTGTATTAGCCAAGAATATGAAAGTAAACTGTTGCTGGGACAGGCATGTCATGCTGATATGGTCATTGTCTAGATCAGGGGTAGTCAACCTTTTTATACCTACCGCCCACTTTTGTATCTCTGTTAGTAGAAAAATTTTCTAACCGCCCACCGGTTCCACAGTCATGGTGATTTATAAAGTAGGGAAGTAACTTTACTTTATAAAATTTATAAAGCAGAGTTACAGCAAGTTAAAGCATATAATAATTACTTACCAAGTACTTTATGTCGGATTTTCTCTAAGTTTGGCAGAATAAATCTTTATAAACCAACTTACTATAGTTAAATCTATCTTTTTATTTATACTTTGGTTGCTCCGCTACCGCCCACCATGAAAGCTGGAACGCCCACTAGTGGGCGGTAGGGACCAGGTTGACTACCACTGGTCTAGATGGTTCTGCTTTCTGAATTGATGCCAAAGTGTGTTACGTCCTGATACTTGAAAGTTGGGCAGTGTGTGTGTCTGGGTACCTCTCCTGTTTCCAAAGGGATGGCAGATTTCACTCCAGGAGTTTCTCAGGTTCCATAGTTCTCTAGAGCAGTTAGCTACTGTAGGACACACATTGTTTTATTTTTCTAAATAGATCTTGTGATGTTTCTCCCAAGGCTTTTGTGCTTCTGTCAATAACTTCCACAGTCATTATTCATTTTCTTCAACAGACAGACTGTTTGCTCAGTTGGATAGAATTTGTTGATGGGTTGTTACAGCTTGATTCCAGGACATTCTGTGGTGGTTATTTCCTGAAGCGTTCTGTGGTGTGTGCTATCGTGTTGCACAATCCATTTATCAGCCCACATTTGAGGTCTGACTGCTGCTGTGTAATTGCTGTACACTTGTCGCATGATCTGAGGCAGACGGGGTGCATGCCCTCCGATTATACCTTTAATCATGTCCTCAGTTGGTGTTATTGATCAAGTTCTTGTTTCTTATGTGCCTGTCATAATGTTTAGTGGTGAATGTATGGTTCTGGATCAACTAAACCTCACTTTATTTCAGTTAAAGGCAGACATTACTTTATTCGTATGATTTGGGCTAAGCTATTTCAATAGATAACTGAAGGTTTTCTTAGTTGCCCTCTATATTTTTGCTACATACAAGGTCTTCCCCTCACTGCCCCATGTGTTACTGTGGTCAAATACATGTAATATAAAATGTACCCGCTTAACAGTTTTTAAGTGTACAGTTTACTGGTATTATGGTAAATATTTTTATAGCCTGGCCTGTGGTGGCGCAGCGGATAAAGCGTCAAGCTGGAACACTGAGCTCACCGATTTGCAACCCTGGGCATGCCCGGTGAAGGCACATATGACAAGCAATCAATGAACAACTAATGTGAAGCAACTATGAGATAATACTTCTTGCTCCCCCCCCATCTCCTCTCTCTGTAAAATCAATAAATAAAAATCTTTAAAAAATATTTTTATGATGTTGTACAATCATCTTCACCATCTATCTCCATAACTCTTCATCTTGTAAAACTGAAACTCTATACCCATTAAACAATAGCTCCCCATTCCTCTCTACTCCCAGCCCTGGAAGCCACCATTCTACTGTCTGTCTCTATTATTTTGGCTATCTAAGTACCTCATGTAAGTGGAATCATACAGTATTTGTCTTTTTGTGGCTGACTTATTTCACTTAGCATAATGTCCTCCAGGTTTATCCATGTTTGTAGCATATGTCAGAGTTTCTTTCCTCCTGGGTCTTTTTAAAAAATAGTGTTCTAACAGATTTGGCTGTTCAGTTTTCAGGTTTTAATGCAAACCTGCCATAATTTTCACAGACCAACTAGGTTGCTATGATACTCACGGAAGATTTGCCTAATTTTGCAATCATGGAGCGGTATCTATTGTCAGTGTGAATTACTTCCTTTCCACCTGAGAAAGAGGGAGGCGTTCAAAAAGAGCATTTCCACATATAGTTGTTACTCATTAACACTCTGACGTTTTATACAAGATCTGCATCAGACCATTTTAGAATACCTTGAATACATTTGAATAGACACAGCAAGTGGCAAGCGTTGCCTCATTCTTATTGCTTGAGCTGAGGCACGTTCTTCATTTTCTCCCCCAAGTTCATTTTTTCCCCATAGGAACTAGATGCTTTCATCAGCTTTTTCTCCCTCTCTTATTCAGATGGTATCTACTGTGCACAAGGCAATGTGCCAAGGGTTAGGGGTATCAGGTAAATAGAGGCCCAGCCGCTCTCTGCACTTCTGCTGGGACAGATGGACAGTCAGGTGCTATACACATCTATAAGCACTTCATCTTATGCAACTCAGGAGGCCAAGCTACCTTCACAGGAGGACCCAAAAGGTAGCGAGTTCTGTTGGGAAGGGACTAAATTTTCACCTTTTCCTGCAGGAATCAACTTTCCCATTGATTATGTTGGCCATAAAATTTCTCCTTGTGCTGAATTTTCCATCATCTAAGTGAGTGATTCTCTTCGTAGTTGGGGTGGGGGCAGGATGTCAAATTGGGAGGGTATGATGTAATTAGAGAAAGTTCTTTTTTCTATATTATTCTATAACTTCATATTTATAAAATTTAAAAAGAACTTATTACTTTCAGAATACCAATCAGAGAAAGCGCAACATCTTCTGTGAGGGTAGAGAGATGTAGATTCAGTATCAGTTATTCTCAGGGGGTGGGAGGAGCACGCAGGCTTTATCGTGAGTTGTTCTTCCACAGTTTGGTTCAGTTTACATTTCTTCTTGGCAGAGTGTACCTGCGCCTGGGAGCGTGGGGACCTGGCTGACCTGTCAGGTATACCTACAGGACTTGGAAATGAACCACTGTCTGGCAGACTGGGGATCCCAGCTTCAGTCCTTGCTGCTTTGTTGGGTTTTGCAAAATAGAGCCATTTCCAAAACTCTGTCTTTAAATATGGGAGAAGCCACATAGAAGATGGATGTTCAGTCTCTTGCTCCTGAAGGCAGAGACAGATTGATTTAGGGAATAAGAAATAATCAGGGGAAAACAACAACAAGGCAACCTGAATACAGAAAGGATTCCTTAGGAGGGGCGGGGCAGGTGGGAAATTGCAACCTTATCCCCTGGGACTCTGGCTCAGGAGCTGAGCTGCTAGGTTCAGTGAACCCGTTAGTAACATGAACTTGGTTGCTGTATTTCCCAGCCTGAGCTCATGCATTATTTACCTGGCGTAAGTAAACCTGCTTCTCCCACTGTTGCTGGGGAAACCACTTTGATTTAGCAAGTTCTGTCTTACTCTTTAACTAAAACACTACAGAATGGGCGGGAGGGAGAGGGGTAATTGGAGGTCTCAGAGGCTCAGGGTGTGGATCTACAAAGGGGAGTCCCTGCTTCCCCCCTGGGGAGAGCCTAACGAGGAAAGAAAAGAAAGAATGGCGAGTTCAACGTAGGGAGCCCCACGCCTGCCATGTCCTGCTTCTCTGAGTGCCCCTCTCTCTTCTGCTTGCCTCCAGGAATCAGAGAGTCCCAAGGAGCAATGTGTGTGCCTCTTCTGAGGCCCATGTGAAGGTCACAAGCTGGTCTCACACCGACTGCTTTCAGAGAGATAGACATCGGTGTGTGCAGCGCAGGGAGAGGCAGGGAGTCAAGTTTCCCCAGAGGCTGTTTCCCAGGTAAATCGGCCTTGGGGCGCCAACTCCATAAACACAGGTAGAGTGGTTCTCTCTGCTTCCAAACTCCCTGTGGCTCATATTCCATGTGTGTCCTCATGGTCCAGACTGATGTGCTGGCTGAGAAAGAGCTTGGCATGTGGGGTTGGGACTCTGAGTTCAAATCTCAGTGCTTTCATTTAAGATGGGAGTTGGAGCAAGCTATGCAATCCTTCTGATTCTTGATCTCCCCATATGTGGAAGATGGGTACTGGTGTCTTCTGCGGAGGGGTTTTGTGCAGACTGGCCAGGAAGTGATCTGGGAATACTGTCCATACCCAGGCCCCATGATGTGGGGTGAAGGACCATCGACCTAGGCTGCTGCTGGTTCCCTTTCTTGCTAGCAAGATTCAGACATCATGCCTGGCTTCCTTCCTTCTCTTTATTGCGTATTGATTTTTTCTTTCCTCCCTTTGTTCTATTTGTGGCTTCTCTGGCTCTTCACAATTGCATTATTTCTTCAGAAGTACACCGGATGAGGAAGTCTGTTTGTGTCCATCAATGGCCTGGGCCGTCCAACATGCCCACAGCCTGGATGGCTCTCCCTGTCCATAATCTTGTTGTATTCTTGCTGCTAAAATGGAATCTTGTGGAACCTTTTGTTCTTTCCAGGTTCTCTCTCTGCTTGTACAGGGAGAACAATACTACTTGTCAGGTGAGTGTGGGCGTATCTGCCTGGGTAATGCACACCAGAGATATATCAAGAAAATACTTATTTAGGGATAGACAAATATTTAGACAAAAGCCATAAATTAGTGAACTTTGATTATTTTTTTTATAATTGCAATGAGATAATATGTTAAAAGAAGAAAATCACTTCCTAAGTACCTCTAACTTAACTGTTTTAGTAACATCATTCTAGATTTTTTTTTAACCCTGTGGGACTGTTTTGCTATATTCCAACTGATATTTAAGTCTGTCCTTAGCTAGTGTACTCAGATTAGAATACAGGTGTTAATTACCTCCTTAACACTTCTGCTTTTACATGAGGTGCTACATATTCCAAGGGATTTAGCTTCCTTCTTTCCACAGTAACCTCTCTCCAGTTCACCTGCTCTAGGCCTCTGTACTTTCTAGGTTCTCTTTCTGAAATAGCCATGTGGCCAGGAAACCTGTGTGTCACTGGTCCCTGTGCCTGCCCCCAACTCTTCTGACATTATACTTCCAGAACTGTTCCTATGGGGTTCCAAACTGGCTTCTTAAAGAGACCCCTAATTTCTTCCAAACTAAACAATAAATCTGCAAGAAAAACATAGACCACGTCACAAACCTCTTC
Source organism: Rhynchonycteris naso (assembly GCA_037038555.1). Lineage (NCBI taxonomy): Eukaryota > Metazoa > Chordata > Mammalia > Chiroptera > Emballonuridae > Rhynchonycteris > Rhynchonycteris naso. The sequence continues at coordinate 27,676,537 of CM072998.1, forward strand.
TTGGTGGCAGGCGCTTTTCTGAGAGGCATTAGGAGGACTTGCCCCCTCGGGAGGAGCCAGCCAGAAGAAGAGCAGGGGCAAGAGTGTCCTGAACCAGCAGTTTATTAACGTTAGTGTCCGTCACAGTGCGCAGGCCGCTGGGCCTGGCCCTAGACTTTCTGATTTAGGAGTGCTGGGGTAGAGCTGAGATTTTCACTTCCAACAAGTTCCTGGAAGATGCTGTTGCCTCCAGTCCAGGGATGGCTTTTCAAGGCAGAGGGACAGACAGCAAAGGCCACGAAGCGGGAAAGAACTTGGTGGGTTCAAGGCCTAGAAACCAGTCTGGTATGGCTGGGGGTAAACAACAAGGGACTGGCTTGGTAGGCAGGGGCCACATCATGGAGTGAGGACACACACACACACACACACACACACACACACACACACACACACAGCAGAAGCACTCCAGATTTTTGAAGTAAGTTGTGTATAGGGAGGTTAATGACAAGATATACTTTTGCTCTGCTATTTTATTTGATTCTCTTCACAATTCTGAGCTCTGTGTCTTTGATGGAACCCAGCACCTTCCACAGAAGAGCTACTGGATAAACTTTATAATGTGCCAGACACTGTACTAAGCTCTTTATAAGTATTAACTCATTGAATCCTCCTAATGACCCTGAGAGGTAGGAACTATTATAATCCCATTTTATAGATGAGGAACACTGACGCATCAGAGAAGTTATATAACTTGCCCAGGGTTACATAACTAGGAAATAACAGACTAGTATGTGAACCCAGGCCTCTTAATGCAGGAGCTGAGCCCTTAGCCTTCACCCCACACTACCTCTTGCACTCCATGTTGCTGCCCTCCTTATAAAGGAGTGAACAACTGGGAGCGACAGCTAGATCAGACATGCTTTGCATCACCATTTTAATGAGGAGGGAAATGAAGCTCAGACAACTGTTCACGGGTGGAAGAAGAGTGTGTCAGCTTAGATCTCCTGTTTCTAGATCTCAAGGTCTTGTCACAAAACCGAGCTGCTAATAAACCATAGGCCCTAACTGAAAGTCTTCCATGTGCCCAGTGCTGAACTAAGTGGACAAAGAAGTTTACCAAGAACGAGAAGGCCTGCCTGGCAGGTGTGAGGGCGAGGCTGGTACTCTGCAGAGATGGGGCTGATAGCTTTGTTCTCTTGTTGGGCGGCCTGTCAGCAGCCTCCCTCCCTGGGCTAGGCTAGGGCAGCAGCTGGGCTCCTGGGCTTGGAAGTGCCAACAGGGCCAGTCATTCAAAAAGCTTCAGTAGGGTTTTGCAGCCATAGAGAAAGATAGAGCCCTTCCCTCTAGGGAATGAAAGTTGATACTGTAAACACTGTGGGCTTTATCTTTGATCTGGTGGGTCATCAGAGCTGCTTTACTCCCCAGGTAGAGTTACCGGGAGAGGCTGACCTAAGGCTTTGGAAAGCTATGCCCTGCTGAACAGATGGTGCACATGGGGGTGGGGGGAGGCTGTAGACACACATGTAGGTAGTCCTGAAAAAGGAGCACAACAATTACACCCAAATCTGGAACCCAGGCACCAAATTCCAGGCCTTAGGGAAATTTTTACGTTTAAAATAAATTCCTATGTGTTGTAGCTTTAAGTTTTTGGCTTTAGAAACAGTTCCTTTCTAGATAATGGAATATAATAACATGCATAATTTAAAAAGCCCCAAGCCTAAAAGTATGTGAAACCTAGTGCCAGGCCCTGAAGAATTAATTGCAAGTGTGAGATGACTGATGGAGTAGCCAGCTCAGAAGCACTTTCTTCCAATCAACAGCTTTTGACTTGAGAACTTTTCCCTAGCAGTTGCAATGAATCATAGTTCTGTTCAAGGAAGTGGTTATATTCAAGCTAACTTTAATATCAAAAGTGGCTTTCTTATTTTGTTTCCTGTGCTTGTTGATTTTTGGCTTCCTGAACTCCTGTTCATTCTTCAAGACCCTAAACAAACATCAACTTCCAAACTAGCATCTCCTATTCTCCTTCCAACTCCAGAAAATCATTGAAAACCACTAAATTACCCTTCCATTATCTTCCATACATGAGTGCCTCATTCACAACTCCATATAACATGTGAGAAATTACAATCAAGGACATTTTTCTAGCAGATGGACCACAGAACTTGAGAAGAGATTATTTCTTGCGTATCATTGTATCCACAATACTCAACACGATGCCTGGCATCTAACGAATGTCTTTTTCTAATTGACTTGCAGGCAATTTTTGTGTATTAGGGTTATTTATTCTTATGTTATATGTGATGTAACACATACAGTGTTTCATCTTTAAGTTTTTTTTTTTTTAATTTATTTTTATTTATTCATTTTAGAGAGGAGACACAGAGAGAGAGAGAGAGAGAGAGAGAGAGAGAGAGAGAGAGAGAAAGGGGGGAGGAGCTAGAAGCATCAACTCCCATATGTGCCTTGACCAGACCAGTGCAGGGTTTTGAACTGGCGACCTCAGTGTTCCCAGGTCGACGCTTTATCCACTGCGCCACCACAGGTCAGGCTCATCTTTAAGTTTTATTGGAGTTATCTTTTACCACATTTTACATTTTATATAATCAAATCTGTCTTTTTTTTATATTTTCTAGTACAGTTTGTGCAAGTCTCCAATGTCCTGAAGTTATACAAATATCCTACATTTCTTTGTTTAAAAAAGACATTTAAATTGCTAATCAACTTGGATTTCATTTATTTATTTATTTTTAGAGTTCTGTGAGATTACTTTTTTATTTTAAAATTGTTTTCAATTACAGTTGACATTCCATAATACATTAGTTTCAGGTGTATAACATAGTGGTAGACATTTATATAATCAGTTGTGTTTTATTTTTAAAGGTATGGAGAAGTTCTTAAATCTCTCTGAGCTTGGTTGGCTTCCTCAGTTATAACATGGGCATCATTAGGAAAACCCTGAGTGAGTCCTCCAGCCAGGTTGCTGTGTATGCATGTATCATCATCCATGTTCAGTTTAAGTAATTGTCCCAATAAGGTCCTCTGTAACTATTCTTTTCCTGCTTCAGATTCAATCCAGGATCACACATAGCATTTAATTGTCATGGTCTCTTTAGGACAATTCTTTAGCATTTCTTTGAGTTTCATGACCTTGATCTATCTTTCTTTCTCTCTCTCTCTCTCTCTCTCTTTTCCTTTCTTTATAGAAGTTCAACTTCTATAAAGTTGAACTTTATTGCCCAGTGATGGGCAATCTTTTGAGCTTGATGTGTCAAAATTCGCCAAAACACCGAGCATAACTCGGGTGGTGTGTCACTTCGAGAAAAACGGCCTAACTGGAAGTCCCAGAACTAGACGCTCTGTGCCGGAGTTCTGTTGTTCTGGCCTACAGACCTCTGGCACAGAGTGTCTACACTACAGCAAATGTTTTATCCTCGGCTACTGCACCTGGCTGTGCAGGGGCCGAGGATGAAACGTCCTTTTTGGCATGCGGCCTCATACTTCTCTGGTATGTGGCCGCATGCAGCCATGTGTCATCGAAAATGGCTACGTGTGTTGGTGCTGACATGCGGGTCATAGGTTCCCCATCACAGACTTAGATGTTGCCTTTTTAAAATAGTACAAGTCAGGCCTGGCCTGTGGTGGCACGGAGGCTAGAGCATTGACCTGGAATGCTGAGGTAACACGTTTGAAACCCTGGGCTTGCCTGGTCAAGGCACATATGACAAGCAAGCAATGAACAGCTAGAGTGAAACCATTTGGGCCATCAGACCTGGTTGCTGGGGTGCAGGAGCAAATGAGTTGATGCTTCTCTCTCCCTTGCCCCTCTGCAAAATCAATAAATAAAAAATCTTTAAAGAAATAATAAAATATTACAGGTCATGCCCTAGCTGAGTAGCTTACTTGGTTAGTGCGTCCTCCCAATACACCATGGTTGTGGGTTCAATCAGAGTCAGGGCACATACAAGAATCAACCGATGAATGCAAGAATAAATGGAACAACAAATCCATGTTTCTCTCTGTCTGTCTGTCTCTCTTTTTTCCCTTATATCTTTTTCTAAGTGAGAGGAAGAGAGATAGAGACAGACTCCCACATGCGCCCTGACCGGGATCCACCTGGCAAGCCCCATTTGGGGACGATGCTCTGCTCCATCTGGGGCCATGCTCGCAACTGAGCTATTTTTAGCACCTGAGGCAGAGGGTCCATCCTCAGCAGCCTGGGCCAATGTGCTTGAATCAATTGAGCCATGGCTGTGGGAGGAGAAGAGAGAGCGCGAAGGGGAAGGGAGAGGGGTGGAGAAGCAGATGGTTGCTTCTCCTGTGTGCCCTGGCAAGAAATTGAACCTGGGACATCTGCATACCTGGTCGACACTCTACCACTGAGCCAACTAGCCAGGGACTGTCTCTCTCTTTCTCTCCCCCTTCTTCTTTTTCTCCTTTATTTCTCTGTCAAATCAATAAATAAAAATAAGTGAAAAGAGCCTGACCAGGCGGTGGCGCAGTGGATAGAGTGTCGAACTGGGATGCGGAAGACCCAGGTTCGAGACCCCAAACTCGCCAGCTTGAGCGCGGGCCCATCTGGCTTGAGCAAAAGCTCGTCAGCTTGGACCCAAGGTCGCTGGCTCCAGCAAGGGGTTGCTCGGTCTGCTGAGGCCCGTGGTCAAGGCACATGTGAGAAAGCAATCAATGAACAACTAAGGTGTTGCGACGGCAACGAAAAACTAATGATTGATGCTTCTCACCTCTCTCCGTTCCTGTCTGTCTGTCCCTATCTATCCCTCTCTCTGACTCTCTCTCTGTTCCTGTAAAAAAAAAAATAATAATAAGTGAAAAGAAAATAGTACTAGACAGCACTTATAGACTCTACTGCCGTGCAGTTGTGATGCCGCGTGGAAGCAAAAGCTGCGCTTCCCACATGGCCCCTGAACAGCCGGGCACCTCAGATGAGAGCTGCACCCAGGCCAGCATCAGCAGCTCAGACGCCAGCACTGGCTCCACCATCTGCCGTTGGCTCATTTGCTGCTGCACCCTAGCAACCAGGTCTCATGGCCCAGATGACAACCACTGCAGCTGGTATGGCTGTGGGCTCTGCTATTGCCACAGGCTAGATCGTGCCATCACTGGGGGCTTCAGCAGAGGAAGTAATGCTGAGCCCACAGGCCTGACATCACTTACCAGGAGCCTCAGGGAACTCAGCCGGCATACCAGCAGCAGCAGCAGCAGCGTGGCCCGTGCCACTATGAGATGAAACAGTTTGTGGAGTTTGCCCAGAATCAGGGTGACCTTACTGAGGGTTGCAGCAAGGTGCTGAAACAATGCAGATTTGCAAATGAATTAGCCTAATCAAGAAGTTCACACTGAAAAAATGGAAAGTCATCTCTCACTGCCAAAGTTAATTTAGTGTAAAAATATAATTGATAGTGAAAGTATAAAACTACCAGTTAAACCTCTCGTCCATCATTAATAGTTTCCTTGTCTCAGAATTGCTATGGAAGAGGGTGTTCTTACTGTATAGAAGTTTGCTGAGATGGTATTGAGGTTGGGGTTGGGCAAATATTTGTGTGGCCTCCTTAAACCAGCTTTTGTGACGTTACTGTTTGTGAATCAATTAGAATAACGTGATTTTCTTCCAAAAAATATAGTACAAGTCAATCATTAAGGAAAATTTTCCTCAATTCAGTTATTATGATATTTTCTTGTGATTAGATTCAGGTTTATGTATTTTGGGCAGAAGGGCACTGAAGGATGCTGTGATCTTCACAGTGTGTGAGATCAGAAACGCATTGCATTGATTTGCTCCACTGTAGGTGATGTTAACTTTGATCATTGGTTAAGGTAGTGGCCTCGATTTCATCACTAAAAAGTTACTATTGTTTCCCCTTTGTTAATAATAAGTAATCTGTGGGGAGATATCTTGAAACTCTGTAAATATCCTGTTTTTTTGTCAAACCTTTACCCTCAAGGTTGAGTATCCATTGATGATTTCGAAATTCACTATTACTTCTAGTTGACATTTTACCCTAAAGAAGAACTTTTTTCTTTTCTGGCTTGTGCGTGTATGTATAGCAGTATAAATTTATGGATGCTTATTTTATTCCTGGGTTATATTTCATTACTATCATCATTTATTTTGTTGTTCAGTTGCCACAGATTTGACCAACGGGTGTGGTATGATTTTTCAGTCTGCTATTACCTCATTTATCCACAAAGACACCCATAAATTTTTTAAACTTGTAAACTTTCAACTTTGCCTGATCTAGAAGCAAAATTTTAAAGCTGAAGACAATTTCAGATGTCGTGTGTTGCCTTAGTCCCTTTATTTTTATATATGAGGGCTCTGATACCAGAGAACTTAAGGCACTTGTTCCAAATCATATGACTTCGTAAAGGCAGAACTTGAGCTGGAACCCAAGTATCTAGCCCTTAGTTGAATTCTCCCCAGGATATTTTCAGCCCTCATGTCATCAAGGAACCTTCTGTCATCACAGCTCTTTAGGAACCTGGTATTCCCCCAGCCTGACACCGATGGTTCTGGTGTTTACTGACAAGAGTTCTCAGAGAGTTCTTGGGCATTTCCCCATGCTCTTAACCTTGGCAATGGGAGAAGAAGGTCCATAGAGTCTTTAGAATTTTTATCATTGTGTAGAACAATTTTCAAGGGCCTTATGGTTGCCAAGGGATGACAGGTACAAACAACCAACACCCTCAGTTTCTCATGGTTTACAATTTGCTGGTAGGTTTCAACATGACATTGTGATGTGTGTCTGTGGTCTGCTTCCCCAGCATCCTTTTCTTCTTCTTTTCGTACTATCTTTCCATTCCAAACTCATGTAATCTGGGAAGGGCTGACCTCGCCTGGTCAGTCACGTCACCATGACGGTCATTCTTGGCATTTTTGCTGAAACTATTGAGAAACAGGTGCTTTATTTCCATTGGAATAGATAATTGCAAGGGACCAAATAACGTGAATTTCTGGGACCATCTTTCCTGTGATGTCAAAAGAGCTTGCCTGAAAAATGAAGCCAACACAGGAACATAGAGCTGAGAAATATGAAGACAAAATGAGTCCTGGCTGACATAAGTTGACTCCTGATCCCCTGAGCCATCATCTAGTCATGGGCATTTTTAGTTACGACTGCCAAATAATTTAATGTTTGGTTTCAGTCACTTGCAATGAAGAGTCCTGACTACTACTGCTTCCTTTCAGGCTTAGATTTCATCTGGAGAGCATCAGACCCTCAAGGGGGATAAAGTAGAGCCAGGCAGTGCCAAGCTAGATAGTCTACTGGCCAAGTTGTCCAAGGGATCCCAGAACCACTACTATACTGGACTAATAAGTAGCCTGCCTCATGCCCAGCATAAGGCCATAAAGGTACTGCTTCCCTGAGTCTTAGGCTCTACCTCTGCTGATCTTCTCCTTTTTGTTCTGTAGTTTCTAGTGCATGCTTGGACGTGTATGTGTGTCCTTTTCTCCCACCTGGCTGGATTATTATAAGAATCAAATAAATTGAGGTAGGCACAGTGCCCAACCCAGTGCCTGGCACAGACAGCAAACCCTCTTTCCCTCTCCCTTCCCTCCTCCTGATTCAGGATATAATTTAAGAATCTGTGATATGTTCCAATTTTCAATGCCCTGGATAAATAATGGGGAGTTATAATACAGTTGCCAGAAACTTGCACTAGTTTTAATTAATTTTATCTGTTTAGAGTGAGATATTTCAAAGTCATTGAATACATTTATGTCACATATGTTTATGCAAATCAGTATTTTTCTTTTGAGCTGACAGCTGAAGTCCTTGTTTTGTTCCATGAGGCTACAGCAGAGGCCAAATGTGCCATGTTTTCTCAAGTGATGGCTGCCAGCTTTCCAAATGTCATTATAGTTGAGGCATGTTACACGGGGCAAGCGCGGATGGTGAGTGTGTCCAATAAACATCTTCAGGCCTACTATTATCCTCCTATTTTTACAATAAAGTTTATTTTTATCTATTAAAGTTATAAAAGCAATTCATGCTTACAAGTCAAATAATACACAGTTTCTAAAAATTAATTTTCTTACCCATTCCAACCTCGCCCTCTGAAGTAAACAAAGGGAACCAGACCCTGTGTGTCCTTCCACATTTTTCCATATACACATTTTCCCCATTTTTAATATATGCAAACATACATAAACATACAGCTACTCATAGGCTACTCCTTTTAATTTGTAAAATATAAAATAAGGTCATATTCTGCAACTTGCTTTTTTTAACCTAATAATCATAGATCACTTTTCAAGTCAATGTATGTAGCTGTAATCCATTCTTTTTCACAGCTGCTCTGTTTTTCATTGTATGGATGTACTGTGATTTATTTAGCTCATCTCCTGTTAAATATTTTTCAGCTTCTTTTTGGCTTTATGCTATGACATATAATGCTGAAATAAATGCCTGTATAAATATATTTATTTATATTCAAGAAAACCTTTGGTTATTCTCTTTGGCCCATGTGTACATAGGAGGGATGCTTACTGTAATGATATTTGCTTGGCCTGTCAGTCTGTCCACCACACAAGAAGACAGACTAACTCTTTCCCAGAGCAAGTGTTGAGTAGAAACTTGTTTGAAAAACACCGTTCTTTGAATGCAGATCCTGGCCTCAGATGTCAGACCAGCCTTTCTCCAGACCTGGCCAGATATCTCTGTCCCTATAGTTCAACCTGTCCTGTTGTGCCCTCTGCCTCCCAGCAGCCTTCACATTCAGTGACAAGATGATTGGAGTGAAAGGGCTTTGAAGTCTGAATAAATGAGATAATCAATCTCTGGTCTCCAGGGATACAGACCAGAGTCTGTGCCCACCGAATGGCCTCAGTAGTGCTGTGTATCTAGTAAGTACTTCATTAATATGAAATAAAAACAATAAATCCAGTGGCTGAAGTGATCCCTTTAAAGTTCAGGTCAACTCAGCTGTCTGAGAAGAGTGAATGGTGTGGTTAATTGATTCATAGATAATTCCAAGCCTCATCTTCATAGTTATGGGTTCAGGCTCTTTACCTATTAAATCTTTCCTTGGAAATGCTAGAATAAATCTCCTACTGTACTTATTTTTTGTTTTTGTTTTTGTGGGGCAAGTGAAGTTGAGCAGTGAAATAACCACCAGGAAGGTGGAAGAGAAAGAATCTGGAGTCCTGAGTGAGACATTTGTAAATGTCTCATAAGTCACATGTGAATCACAAAGTGTCATGTCTGCCAGAGGGCCTGGGGAATTATGGACATAGCGACCTAACCAGTCTCCTCCTGACCTGGGTGGGGTGAGAGTGAGGCCCTAGAGAAGTGAGATGACTGTAGCTCTACAGCCATTTGGCCAGAGATACCCCAGCTTTGCCTATGAGGTTATTCACAGGCTCCAGCCTTCAGAATGTGACATCACTGTTTCATTACACGGGAGGGTGTGGGTGCATTTTAGTAAAAAGAAGTGATCTCATCACATGGCTGAGGAAAAAGAAAAGTGGACCCACTCTGTGCATGTGTGCTGGGGTCTGGGTGGAGGGGGAGGAACGGTGCTGAAGGGGTGGTCAGGACACCTGGGTCCTCACCTGGCTCTGCTATAAGCTAGCTCTGTGACTCTGGGACCAGTGTTGCCTTTCTCTGTCACAGTTTTTCTCTCTTTAAAAGGAAGAAGTTGAAACTTAAGAGTCTAAGATTGTGGCTATCTCTGATTCTGAAGAAACTCTTTAAGCATGAAGAATTTAACACTGCTGCTCCATAGCGGGGTTCCAGCAGGAAGGGGGGACAGATGGCCTTCTCTGGAGCAGGTTCAGAATGTGCTGTGTGATGTACGGTGTGAATGAAGCGTGGTGCCCTTTAAACAGAGCTTCACCCTGGGAGCACTCTGCTCTCCGCTGAGCTGTCTGGCTTTCATTCACATTCCAGTGTCACCGTGGGCATGAGCAGCCTTGGCAGGCTGTGCACTGACACACGCACATGCGCACACACACATACACACACACACACACACAGCTCTGACACACACTCCATGACTCACAGACTGACAGGATCATTACACACACGGGATGACTCATCGGGACTTTTACACACGCAGGTTCACACTCACTGTGACCTGTAGACGTGCCTGAGCCCACAGTGACAGGCGCTCCCTTAGGAGCCTTGAAGGCTGAGCATCGCCCTGGCATCTGCAAATGATTTGTGTTCTTGGCTCTTTGGAACTGCCTGTTCTTTGTCTTTCTGTCCTTTGTTCAAGCCCTGCCTTCCCTTCCGTCCCCTACTTGGCTGGTTTGGTTTCTGGCTCCGATGCTTCTTAGCCAGTTTCCTGGATGGAAACCTACAATCTCCAAGGCCCTTTTCACATTCAGGTCTTTTTGTTCCTAATAAACTGTAGCAGCAAGGAATCCTTTCCCCATGGGGTCTTATCTCTTCCCTGAGCTGGGTATCTCTTCAGGGCTTCCTCAGAGGGTTTTGGCAGGAAGGTCCCCAGTACCTTTGCCTTCACAGACAAACGGAAATGAGGCTTGGTCATAATAGGACATGCCCACACTTTTAGAGTGTGGTCGTCAGCACCTCTCAGAACTCTGAGAACACACTTTCTCTTCCCAGGAGCCCTGGCAGATGGAAGTATCGCAGCCTCTGGAGAACCCATCTCTGGGACCAGCTGTTTCTGAAGGCACAGAGAAGAGAGGAGGCCGCACACTTGAAGGCCCTTTCATGGCGCCTACCCCAGAGTAAGAACAAGTCGGGGCTGGAGCAGACTGCCGAGGAAGTAGGGGTTCCCTGAGCGCCAAGGTCTGTGTGTGGTTGTCACTGACCTGCCTTCCCCTGCATGTGGCCAAAGGTCATGGTTCTAATGGGAAGATAGGAGCGGAGCACTTGTTTATTCTCCTTCCCTTGGGGGTCCCAGATGAGAGAGAATGCAATAGGTTCTGATGAAGAGCACAGGCCTGGATCTGGATGCCCAGGCATTTGTCTAAGTCATTACTAGTGATATGGTCCTGGGCGTGTCATTAGCCACTGTGAGGGTGTATTTCCTCAGCTGTCAGCTGAGGTTGTGGGGATCTGGTGCGATTATAGATGGGACTGTGCTTTGACAAACTCCTCTGTCTGGGAAAGAGGACGGTGGTGCCTTGGCGTGGATTGCCCCTCCACAGCAGTGCTCTGAGAGGTTCACACCGAAGTAGGTGCTGGGGGAGTAATGCTGAGAGCCAGGGCCTTCTGTACCTAGGAGCATGAAAACTCTCAGCTCTCGGATAGCTGTGTTTAGCTGAGGGATGATATACACTCTTTCAACTTTGAAATTTTAAGCATCCAGTAAGACTTGAGAGCAGTTTTTTTCCCTGCTACTCGTGCAAGAACCTTATCTCTGACCACATTCTATTCAGGGAAGTACTAGATTCCTGAGGGCACTATCTTTCATTACCTGGCTCAGTCTTTGTTGTATTTTTTTTTTAATTTTTTAAAAATTTCTTTTTATTTTATTCATTTTAGAGAGGAGACACAGAGTAAGAGAGAGAAGGAGAGAGAGAGAGAAAGGGGGGAGGAGCTGGAAGCATCAACTCCCATATGTGCCTTGACCGAACCAGTGCAGGGATTTGAACTGGCGACCTCAGTGTTCCCAGGTCGACGCTTTATCCACTGCGCCACCACAGGTCAGGCTACCTGGCTCAGTCTTTGCCTCAAGCCTGTACCCTCAAGTATCCTGTCTCCCTTCCCCACTTCAACATTAGAAAATGCTTCCTTAGCAAATTTAGAGAGATTTCTTGTTAACTCTTTCCTTACAACTGATCTGCTGAATTTGGATTTAAGGTTATTTTACCTAGAATAGCTGAGATGATCTTCGAGATACCTTGGCAGGCTCAGCAGGCTCCAGCCCGCCTCTGCCAAGATCTCTAGTACCTGAGGGAAGAAGCTCGAAGAAGAAGATGACAGGGTTGCTCTGAACATACTATGTTGGGTTTTCAGTAGAAGTCAACCGAATTTTATTTATTTATTTTTAGCAAGAGAGACAGAGAGAGGGACAGACAGACAGGAAGGAGAGAGATGAGAAGCATCAACTCCTTTCTGCGGCACCCCAGTTGCTCATCAGTCGCTCTCTCATAGGTGCCCCGAAGGAGGGAGACTACAGCTGAGCCAGTGACCCCTTCCCTCAAGCCAGCAACCTTTGGGCTTAAGCCAGTGACCAGGACATCGTGTCTATGATCCTGCATTCAAGTCTGCAACCCGGTGCTCAAGCTGGTGAGCCTGTGCTCAAACCGGTGACCTTGGGGCCTTGAACCTGGGTCCTTTGTATCCCAGTCTGACGCTCCATCCACTGCACCACTGCCTGGTAGGCTGATGGAAATTTCTTTTAAAAACTCTTTTTTTTTGACAGAGACAGAGAGGGAGTGACAGACAGGCAGGAAGGGCAAGAGATGAGAAGCATCAATTCTTCTTTGCGGCTCCTTAGTCTCCTTAGTTGTTCATTGATTGCTTTCTCATATGTGCCTTGACCCCGGGGGTGGGGGTGGCTACAGCAGAGCGAGTGACCCCTTGCTCAAGCCGGCGACCATGGGGTCATGTCTATGATCCATGCCCAAGCCAGCAATTCCGAGCTCAAGCTGGTGAGCCTCAGCTCAAGCCAGATGCGCCCGCACTCAAGCCAGATGAGCCCGCGCTCAAGCCAGCGACCTTGGGGTTTCGAACCTGGGTCCTCCGCGTCTCAGTCCGACACTCTATCTGCTGTGCCACCGCCTGGTCCGGTTCTTTAAAAAATTCTTATCCTCTGCATATAATCTTCCAGAGGCTGTGTTGCCGAGACTAGAGAGACAATACTAAACAAAGCATTTGTGGAGGAAGACCAATCAAGGGTATGGCAATTTACTGTAACATGGCAAACCATCACAACCTTAGGTGTTGTTTGCGCCTCTGTTCCAGGAAAATTTGCTATATGGAAACCTAACACAATGTTTCCTTAACTCTCAGCTAAATATTTAACTTGCACAGCACTTACTATGTGCCAGTTGTGGCTCTAAGCATTTCCCCACAATATTAACTTATTCATTTTCATAAACTCTTATGAGGTAGGTAACTTTACCCCATTCCATTGATGAGGACCCCACAAAACAGCTTAACGGCATGCATGGCTCAGGGGTGGCAGGCGTGGAATTGTACCCCAGCCCATCTGCCTTGGGAAGTCAGCCAGTGACTCCCGTTCCAGGCCCGCTGTTTGGTAGACAGTTATTCTCAACAGCCTCATCCTTCTCCGGTTGGTTTTCTTGAAGGTGCCTGGATTGCTTGACTGTCGGTGGTGAGGAGAAATGAAGCACAGGCTACAAAGAGATCTGCCCCACCCCTCTGCTCAGGCCCAGGTCCGCTACCTAAGGAGTCGCCTTGTCTTAGCCCAGGTCTGTCCCTTCCCTGGCTCCACAGCAGTGTCCAGAGAGAACGGAGCTGACGGCTGCTCTTCCCCTAACTGCCTTCTACCCGCTCCGGGGGAGTCCCGCCAAGCCTTTGTTCTCCTAGCTCCAGCTCTTGGGCCTCTTTTGGCAAGAACTGTGGGGCTTCTCTTATTTATCCATTAACAATTAAGCTCTAGGTATTTAACATATAAACACAGAAAACATCAGCATAATTACAGCAAAGATTTCAAAAGCTCCTTGGCAAGGAAGGGCCTGAATATTTACTTAACAAAAGAATTCCTTACTTTAGTCTTTAGTAAAGAATTCACAATAAGATTTAACTAACCAGCTTCTCCAGTAAATGAAAAACATTCTTTTATTCACTCTGAATATGATTTGTGTTTCTAAAATAATTGTGGCTCACACACAACTTTTCAAGAGAACATTCACAACTTCTGAGGTCTCTGTTCCCACATTATCTTCCAATATTTCTTTCTTGTTGATACAGACCCTCTCTGAGCCAAAAGAGATGTGTGAGTGTATGTGTGTGTGTGTGTGTGTGTGTGTGTGTGTGTGTGTGTGACTTTAGAGTCTGAAATTCTACCATTAGAGAACTCTTTCCTTTGTATTAAGCTTGTTTTCTACACATGGATTTCTTTTTTGACCCAAGAAGATTTTATGTTTGAGTAATGACTCCTTGTTAAGTATTTCTTCTGTGATTAGAGGAACTAAGTCAGCCTAATAAATCCAGGGTCTTTGGAGGTAGGAGGAGAAAATCCTAGCAGGTTTATTAGAGGCAGGAGGGATATTCACCTGTCCATTCATTTGTTTGTTCTTTCAGCATATTTTTACCATTGCCAGACATTGGGATACAAAGAGAAATAAGAAAATAGTGCAGTCAGAAAGACAAATGGTTCAGCTACACAGTTGATCAAGGTGGAAAGTCAGGAAGGGATTGGTTCTCATTGGCCCAGGATTTGATGTGGGGACAGTGTTGGCTGGGGAATGTCTCACAGAAATGACAGTTGGGTTTCAAACGATGAATAATAATAATAATTTTTGAAATCTTTAACACTTATATTGTATTTGCTGTGTGCCCAGGATCATATTAAGCATTTTATGTTTTAATTTGTGTACCCCTCACAAAAACACTATAAGAGAAGTAATATCATTATCTTTATTTTATAGATAATGCTTTTACTAAGTCACATAGCTAGAGAGCAGTAGAAATGGGATCAGAGCCTGGGCAACCCAGATGCAGTGCTCACGGCTAAAGGGCTCTAACCACAAGTATATACTGTATTTCCCCGTGTATAAGATCGACCTTAATTTTGGGGCTCGAAATTTGAAAAAAAATGTATTACATAAAGTTATTGAACTCAAGTTTTATTCATCAAAAAATTCATACAACTCCTTATCACTGTCAAAGTTCCCATCCATTAGCTTGTCCTCATTTGTGTCTGATGATGAATCACTGTCTTCACATATTGCCTCGTCCTCAGTTCCATCTATGGCATTTGAAATGCCACAACCACTGTATAAGACACACCCAGTTTTTAGACCCCAAATTTTTTGAAAATGGGTGTGCCTTCTACATGGGAAAATAAGCTATTACTGTCTGCAGTGGTAATTATTCTTTTGATTATGAAATATTTTAAATACTTAGAAAATACAAAGAATAACATCATGAAGACCATTAATCCATCATCCATCTCCACTGAACTCAAATTTTGCCTTGTTTGCTTTGTTTTTCTTTTAAAAAAAAGAAATTATGGACAGTTTATTGTGTGTTGTACCCTGAACACATTCTTCTCTTTCCCCTGAGATAGTACCTACCCTAAATTTGTGTTTATTTTTCCAAGGTGTGCTTTTATACTATTAAAACATTTGTATATATTTATCAACATATCTAACATTGTTCTTCATGTTTTCAAACTTTATATAGTGTTATTTTGCAACTTGCCTTTGCATTCAACATCCTAGATTTGAGATTTTATCTAAGTTGATGTCACATAGTTCTAAATTTATTTATTTAAAATAGCATATCAAGAAATAGTATTTAAAATATTGTATAGTATTTCAGTATGAATAGTACACCATGTATTAATTCTCTGGCTTTAAAAAATGTTTTGCTATTATAGACAATACTACAGTGAACCTTCTTGACATGTCTTTTTTTTTGTGCTCCTATAAGAATTTTAGAGAAGGCATTGCTGGGGGATGAGCAGGCCCATTTTACACTTCATCTTGTGCAATTCCACTTGAAGGGATTAGGCAGCTATAGCTAGTTCTACCTGCAGTAAGAGAGAGCTGTTGATCTGCATCCTTCCAATAATTGCTTTGATCACACTCTGGGTACCCACTGACTTTTTACTGTTATTTTAATTGCATTCTCTAATGACTAGGAAAGTTGAACATCTTTCCAGTTCGTCTTTTCCCCCCGTATATTTTGTATTTACCTTTTGATATTAATTAATTTGGCTTCTTCTGAATTTATTTATTTTTTTTTTAATTTTAAGAATTAACAGAGTGAGCCTGACCAGGCGACGGTGCAGTGGATAGAGCGTCAGATTGGGATGCAGAAGACCCAGGTTCAAGACCCCGAGCTCGCCAGCTGTAGCGCGGGCCCATCTGGCTTGAGCAAAAGCTCACCAGCTTGGACCCAAGGTCACTGGCTCCAGCAAGGGGTGGCTCAGTCTGCTGGAGGCCCGCGCCGAGGTCAAGGCACATGTGAGAAAGCAATCAATGAACAACTAAGGTGTTGCAACGGCAACGACAAACTAATGATTGATGCTTCTCACCTCTCTCCGTTACTGTCTGTCTGTCCCTATCTATCCCTCTCTCTGACTCTCTCTCTGTCCCTGTAAAAAAAAAAGAATTAACAGAGTGACCCTGACCAGGCGGTGGCACAGCGGATAGAGCATCAGACTGGAACGCGGAAGACCCAGGTTCGAAATCCCTAGGTCACCAGCTTGAGCATGGGATTATAAACATGACCCCGTGGTTGCTGGCTTGAACCCATAGATCGCTGGCTTAAAGCCCAAGGTCGCTGGCTTGAGCAACTGAGCAAAGGCTCACTCACTCTGCTGTAGCCTCCCCCATCAAGGCACATATGTGAAAGCAATCAAAGAACAACTAAGGTGCCCTAACGAAGGTGCCCTAACGAAGGATAGATGCTTCTCATCTCTTTTTTTTTTACAGGCACAGAGAGAGAGTCAGAGAGAGGGATAGATAGAGACAGACAGACAGGAACGGAGAGAGGTGAGAAGCATCAATCATTAGTTTTTCATTGCCGTTGTGACACCATAGTTGTTCATTGATTGCTTTCTCACATGTGCCTTGACCGCGGGCCTTCAGCAGACCAAGCAACCCCTTGCTGGAGCCAGCGACATTGGGTCCAAGCTGGTGAGTTTTTGCTCAAGCCAGATGGGCCCCCCCGCGCTCCAGCTGGCAAGCTTGGGGTCTCGAACCTGGGTCTTCCGCATCCCAGTCCGATGCTCTACCAACTGCGCCACAGCCTGGTCAGGTGCTTCTCATCTCTTTATCTTCCTGTCTGTCCCTATCTGTCCCTCTCTCTGACTCTCTGAAAAAAAAAAAAAAAAAAAAGAATTAACAGAGTAAAATTAACTTTTTTGAGGAGGGGTATTGGTAATTCTGAGTTTTAAGACTCTTATAGATTCATGGAACTTCCCAAAGCAATTTGGATACAGAACAGTTTCATTACCCCAAAGAAACTATTGAATACTTTATGTATTTAATACCTTACTAGATATGAATTGGGTTATCTATTTTTTCTTAGGTAAACTTTGGTAATTTGTGGCTTTCAAGGAATTGGTTCATTTTATCTAAGTCGTCAAATTTATTTGTGTAGAGTTATTTGTTGTATTTTCTTATTATTCTTTAAAGTCTGTGGGGTCTATAGTGATATCTCCTATTTCATTCCAGATATTAGTAATTTTGTCTTTCTCTCACCACCTTTCCTCCCTTTTTTTTTATTTGTTTGGCTAGAGATTTATCAAATTTATTGACAAAAATATCATCTTTTAGTTTTCTGATTGATGTCTTTATTGTTGTTTTAAATTTTGGTTTTTTTTTTAAATTTTTTTAAAATTTCTTTTTATTTTATTCATTTTAGAGAGGAGACTCAGAGTGAGAGAGAGAAAGAGAGAGAGAGAGAAAGGAGGGAGGAGCTGGAAGCATCAACTCCCATATGTGCCTTGACCGAACCAGTGCAGGGTTTTGAACTGGCGGCCTCAGTGTTCCCAGGTCGACGCTTTATCCACTGCGCCACCACAGGTCAGGCAAATTTTGTTGTTTTTTTTTTATTGTCTTTATTCTTTCTTTCCTTCTGATTGTTTTGGGTTTACTTTGCTCTTCTTTTTCTAGTTTCTTAAGGTGGGAGTTTAGACTTGAAATATTTCTTTATTTTAAATATAAACATTTAATAGTATGTATTACCCTCTAAGCACTGCGTTAGCTGCACAGCACAAATTCTGCTATTATTGTGCTTTCAGTTAAGTCGAAGCATTTTCTAATTTCCCTCGAGAGATCCTCTTTGACCTGTGGATAATTATATTATTTAGTTTCCAAGTGTTTGGAGGTGTTCCAGTTATCTTTCTATTATCGATTGCTAGTTTAATTTCATTATGGTCAGAGAACATACTTTATATGATTTCAAGTCTATTAAATTTATTAAGGTTTGTTTTAGGACTCGGGGTATAATCTATTACAGTGAATGTTCTATGTTCTTTTGAGAAGAATGCATATTTTGTTGGGTAAAGTGTTCCATAAATGTCAATTGTATCTAGTTGGTAGATGAAATAGTTAAGTTCTATATATTTGCTGATTTTCTGTTGGCTTATTTTATCAATTACTGAAAGAGGAGTGTTGAAGTCTCCAACTATAATTGTGGATTTGTCTAATTCTCCTTTCAATTCTGTCAGCATGTGTTGCATGTATTTTGAAACTCTTTTGTTAGGTACATACACATTTAAAATTGTTATGTCTTCTTGCTGAATTTACTCTTCTATTATTATGTATTGCCTCTCTTTATTCCTGGAAATTATCCTTGCTATTATATTTAACCAGATTTTTAGCATTTTTGTTTGTTTTTCTTTGTTCCTGATATTCTAAGTTTCTTTTAAGTTTTACTCTTTTTCCAGCTGAAGGAATTTCTTTAGCATTTATTTTAGAACAGTCTGCTGATGACAAATTCTGTTCCTTTTTCATTCTTTGAGAATGTGTTTATTTCACTTGCATTCTTGAAGAAGCTTTTTGCTGGATATAGAATATTTTTTGTAATTGAGGTAAAGTTCACATAAAATATAATTCTCCATTTTAACCACATTTATAGTGTTGTATAACTACTATCACTACTATCTAACTCCAGAACATCTTCATTACCCCAGCAAGAAACTCTGTATCTTTTAAGCAGCCCATTTCACCCTCCCCCAAGCCTCTGGAAACCACTAATCTGCTCTCTGTCTCTGTAGATTTGCCTATCCTGAACATTTTATATAAATACAATCATACAATATATGACATTTTATGTTTGGCTTTTTTCAGTTAACATAATGTTTTCAAGGTTTATCCATGTCATAGTGTGTATCAGTACATCATTCTTTTCTATGATTGAATAATATCCTAGTGTGTGGATACTGTTGTTTATTCATCCATCAGTTGATGGACATTTGGGTTTTTCTCACTCTTTGGCTATTATGAATAATGATGCTATGAACATTCATGTACAAGTTTTTGTTTGAACACCTGTTTTCAATTCTCTTGGATATATATCTAGGAATGGAATTGCTAGGTCATATAATAGTTCTATGTTTAACTTTGTGAGGAACTGCCAAACTGTTTTTCCACAGTGGCTATACTATTTTATATTCCCATCAGCAATGTATGAGGTTTCGGTTTTTCCACATCCTTGCAACATGTTAGTTTATGTTTATTTTATTTTATTTTATCTTAGCCATGGGTGTAAAGTGGTATCTTATTGTGATTTTTAATTTGCATTTTCCTACTACTAATAAATTGGAACAGCTTTTCATGTGCTTATTGGCTATTTGTATAACATTTTTGGAGAATATTTATTCAAATTATTTGCCATTTTTGAATTGGGTTGTCTTTTGGTTGTTGAGTTGTAAGAATTCTTTATATATCTTAAATACTAAATATATGATATATAAATATTTTCTCTCATTCTGTAGTTTTCATTTTTTATAGTGTCATTTGCTGTAACAAACTTTTTAATTTTGATAAAGTCTAATGTATTTATTTTTAATTTTGTTGCTTGTGCCTTTTGTGTCATATCTAAGACTCCTTCAGTAAATCTAAGTTCACAGAGACTTATGTTTTATTAAAAGAAATTTATTATTTTAGCTTTTCTATTTAGATCTTTGACCCATTCTGAGTTCATTATTGCATCAGTATGAGGTAAAGCCCCAACTTCATTTTTTCTTTGCATCTGGTAATCTAGTATCATTTGTTTAAAACTAGTCTTTCCCCATTGCTTTGCCACCCTTGTCAAAAAAACAATTGACTATGGATATATGAGCTTATTTTTGGACTGTCAGTTTTGTTCCTTTGATCCATATGTTTATCTTATGTTAGTATCACACTGTTTTAATTTCTGTAGCTTTGTAATAAGTTTTGAAATATGAAAGTATGAACCCTTCAAGTTTGTTACTCCTTTTCAAAATTGATTTGGCTATTAGAGGTCCCTTGCAATTCTATATGAATTTCAAGATTGGTTTGTCCATTGTCACCAAAATATGCAGTTGGTATTTTGATAGCGATTGCATTGAATTAGATATAGCCATGCATTAAATTCTTGGTTCACAAAGCTGTGCATTGAATTCTTGGTTCACAGGTTTTTTCCTTTTAGCACCTTAAAAACCTTGTTCCACCTCCTTCTGGCCTTCATAGTTTCTAATGAGAAATCTGCAGAAACCAGAGAGTAACACACAATGGCGCTTTGCCTCATAGCTCCTCTGTGTCCCTCTGAGTGTTGGCACCCACCAATGTTGTACCTTCATTGCATTATTTCATGGGTGCTGGAGTGGGAGAGTGCAAAAAAAAGAGAGAAAAATAAAACAATAGTGAACTCTTTCTGACCAATTGCCTTCCTCTCTTCCTCAGGCCAGAAATAGTAAGTTTCTCTTGAAGTTCTTTCTGTCCTTGTCTTTTATGTACTTCTGGGTTTTGAGTTTTCTTCAGGCCAGATAATATTGAAGGGGGGAAAATGGTAACCTCACCACTGGTGGGGTTGAATTCTGGTGTCTTTCTCTATCTAGTTCATGGATTACCCTTTCCTTCCTTCCTTCCTTCCTTCCTTCCTTCCTTCCTTCCTTCCTTCCTTCCCTCCTTCCCTCCCTCCCTCCCTCCCTCCCTCCCCCTCCTTCCCTTCCCTCCTTCCTTCCTTTCTTTTATATTTTTTACAATAGATGTTTTTAAAATGTTTATTTTCTTGATTTTAGAGAGAGAAAAGGGGAGAGCAGGAGAGAGATAAGAACATCTGTTCTTTTGATCTATATGTTTATCTTATGCCATTCCCTTTCCAGGAATCAAACTGGCAACCTCTGTGCTTCGGTACTATGCTCTGACCGACTGAGCTATCCAGCCATGGTCCATTTATTTTTCAATGTCTTCGGATTGCTAGCTGCTCCATAAAGTTTGTGTGAGATTTATAATAGCACTTATGGGAGAGACAAGGTGTGTCATGCTTACTCCATCTTGCTGGAACTGAAAGCTCTCTTAAATTGATCTTTAAGAAGTCCTTATAGTATGTGGATACTAAACTCTTTTGGTCTTTGTCTTTACATTTTTAGAACTCATATCTTAAACTGCAGTTTCACATTCTTTTGTAGTCAAATGTATCAATCTTTTCCTTTATAGATTAGGCTCTTCTAAAAGTTTTCATTTTTATATTTATGCCTTTTGAACACCTGAAATTTATGTTTTCTATATAGTGTGAAACAAAAATTTGATTTTTTCTTTCCAGGTGAATATTCTAATACCATTTACAAAATAATTTATTCTTTTCCTACTGATGTTTAGGGCTATTTCTTCTGTCATATACCAAATTTCCAAAGATATGTAGGCTTCTGGGCTCTTTATATTATTTTTTTGTCTGTTGAATTAAGTATTGAAGATTTAGAAGAACCTTTGACACCTGACATGGCAGGTTTTCTCCTTTTCATTTTCAAAATTGTCTTAGCTTTACTTTTTAAATACGGTTTGATTTACTGATTTTACAAAGAGAAGAGGGTGGGGAGTGAAAAGTATAAACTCATAGTGGCTTCATTTTAGTTGTTCATTGCTTGCTTGTCCCATGTATCTTGACCTGGCAACCCAAAGCTTTGAATCTGAGGAAGACCAGCGTTCCAGGACCACATGCTATCTACTCTGCCACCGCCGGCCAGGCAGCTTTTCTTGACACTTGACTTTAATATGAATTTTAGAGTAAGTTGTGAAGTTTAAAAAAAACTGGTTGAGATTTTTATTGGAATTGCATTAAATTAATATATTAACTTTGGAATAATTGATATTTTATAAGATTGAATCTTTTGTTCATAAAAAATGGATATAGCTATCAATTTATTCAAATCTCCTTTTAGATTCTTTAATAATGTTTTAAAATTTTTTTCAGAAAGCACATCTTTCAATCAATTTATTCCTGTATACTGGATTTTTGTTGTTGTTGTTACTATAAATTTTGTGGGTGTTTTTCCTATTAGATTTCCTTGTTAAGTTTTACTATTAGTTTTAATAGTTGGTCAGTTAAAAAAGTTTTTTCTATGTACTATCATATTATTTGCAAATAAGGATAGTTTTTCCTTCATCCTCAAATCCTCAGTTCTTATATATATTCTTCCTTTTTCTTCTTTTATTGTAATGCCGGGGCCTCTAGTAGCTGAGCAGAAGCAGTAAAAATGAGCCTCTTCATTTAATTCTTCACTCAATGGCAATGTCTTAAGTTTCACTACAAAAGTGATTTTAACTCTAAGCTTGATGCATGACTTTTGTCAAGTTAAGGGCATTGATTTATATATATATATATATATATATATATATATATATATATATATATATATATATATATCATGAGTGAGTTTAGATTTTCTTAACTCCTCCGTTTAGGAAAATTAAAGCATACACAAAAGTAGGCAGCCTAGTATAATAAACCTCTGTCTACCCATTACACAGCTGCAATAACTGTTGGTTCATAGTCAATCTTGTTTTATCTATATATCCGCTAAAATTCTTATGCTTCTGTGTTATCTGAAACAAATGCCAAACATTACATCATGTTATCTATAAATATTTTGGTATGTATCCTTAAAAGATAAGAATTCTGTAAAAAAAGGAAAGCAACCATAATACCATTGTCAAACAAATATTACAATAATTCCTTTACATTATTAACTATATACTTCATGTTTATGTAACCAAGTGTATGAGTATTAAATTTTAGCAAATAATTTTTCTGAATCTGTTGTGTTGATTAAGTGGGTTTGTCTTCTTTAATCTATTCAAGTAGTGTACTTTAATAGATTCTCTAATGTTGAACCATTCCATCCTTGAATTACTGAGATAAAAACAACTCGGTCATGATTTAGTTCATATATACATGTCACTAAATTTAATTTGCTAGTGTTCTTCTTTTTTCAGAAGCTCTGTAGGTATGATCATAAATAGTATAGCTCTACAATAATTTTTCAGTGTTCATTGTTTTTTATTTTAGTTTTTTATTTTATTTTTTATTTTTATTATTATTATTTTTTTTTACAGGGACCAAGAGAGAGTCAGGGAGAGGGCTAGACAGACAGGAATGAAGAGAGGTGAGAAGCATCAATCATTAGTTTTTCGTTGCCGTGGCAACACCTTAGTTGTTCATTGATTGCTTTCTCACATGTGCCTTGACTGCGGACCTTCAGCGGACCAAGCAACCCCTTGCTGGAGCCAGCGAGCTTTCGCTCAAGCCAGCGAGCTTTCGCTCAAGCCAGATGGGCCTGCACTCAAGCTGGCGAGCTCGGGGTCTCGAACATGGCTCTTCCGCCTCCCAGTCCGACGCTCTATCCACTGCGCCACCGCCTGGCCAGGAGGGTTTTGGTATTAAGGTTAAAATTCTTATAAAGTAAATTGGGTAGCTGTATTTGTTAAGGTAAAAGCTAAGCTTCTATAACAAAAAGTTACCCAAATACAGTTGGTTAAATAAGATGGAAGTGCATTTCTCATCCAAAGGCTGAAAATGGATGGTCCAGGCTGGTGGGGCAGATCTCCTTCATTCAGTCATCTGGAGACTCAAACTTTTTCCACTTTGTGTCTGTGCCTCCACCTAAGGTCTTCATCTATGTGGCAAAGGTGGCTCAGCTCTGTGTCTGTAATCCAGCCCATAGGAAGGGGAAAACAGTCTCCTAAACTCCAGAACTGTGTGACAATAAATTTTTATTGCTTAAGTCACACTGTTTGTGGAATGTTATTACAGCAGCCCTAGACAAGTGATGGAAAAGTAGCTCACTATTTCTGCTTATAATTAAAGATGAGAATTGAGTCATACAATCACACCTGGTTTTAAGGGAGGTTGGGAAATGTAGCCTGTAGGTGGGTAACATTGAGTCCTGCAAAACATCTTATCAGAAGGATTTGGGAGGACAACTGCCACAATAACTGAAAACCTTTGTTTAAGAGTTTATTTGTGTCTTAAAGATTCAAGAATACAGGTTTCTGAAATTTCCTGGGCCTAATATCTTTAAGGATAAAAAAATCTTTGATTACCAATTCTCTGTTCTGTTTCTGGTTCACAGCAAAAGAAGTCTTGTTTTTGAGCCCAGCCATGTGTGTTGGGTTATTTTTTAAAATGGTTTATTCATCATGGCTTTGGGGTTGGAACAGAGAACTCAACACTCTATTTTTTTTAAAAAAAAGAACTGACATATACTTGATGCATAACATTGTATTAATTAAAAGTATACAACATAGTGATTTGATATTTGTATATATGGCAAAATAATCACCACAATAAATTTAGTTGACATCCATCACCACACACAGTTACAATTTTTTTCTTGTGATGAGAACTTTTAAGATTTACTCTCTTAGCAGCTTTCAAATATACAATACAGTATTGTTCATTATAGTCAGCATGATGTACATTACATTTCCAACACTTATTTATCTTATAACTGGAAGTCTGTATCTTTTGACCCCCTTCACCCATTTCTTCCTGCCTCTGGCAACCACTAATCTGTTCTCAGTATCTACAAGGTCAGCTTCTTTAGATTCTACATGTAAATGAAATCATACAGAATTTGTCTGTCTGACCTGAGGGCATAGTGCCCTCAAGGTCCATTCATGTTGTCACAAACGGCAGCATTTCTTTCTCTTTATGGCTAAATGATATCCCATTGAATATATATACCACAACTTTTTTACCCATTACATCCACTGATGAACACATTGGTTGCTTCCATATCTTGGCTATTGTAAATAATGTTGCAATGAACATGGGGCTGCAGCTATCTCCTCAAAATAGTGATTTTGTTCCCTTAAAATAAATATTCAGAAGTGGAATTAATGGATCATATGGTAGTTCTATTGTAATTTTTTGAGGAACCTCCATACTGTTTTCTATGGTGGCTGCACCAATTTTACCACTTGATCTTATTCAGAAGTATAGCAGGAACTGTTTAGGGAATTGACATTACTTCTGGCTGGACACCAGGGAACTAGTAGTACACACTGGGTTGAGCTGATAGAGAGGTTTGCATGCTCACTCACAAACTCAGATTTTGTCCCCTAGGTAGAGGATAGATGACGAAAAATTGCATGCAAACAAGTGAAATAATTTTGTATATATGCATTTTAGAAATACCTCTCTGACTAAAGTGGGGAGGACTGACTGAAGAAGAGCCACTTAAAGCCAGAATTACCAACTGGGAGGAAATTTCAATAAAAAGGGCTCGCAAGGGCAAGTGATAGTGGTGCTGGTGAGATTGTAGAGATAAATTTGAGAAATAAATAAAAAGTGGCAAGTTGGATGAATGTCAAGGATGATTTTTTAGTTCCTGGAAAACTGGTTAAAGGTGGTGCAATCTGCTGAGTTTATAGAACACAAAGGAAGGAGCACGTTTGTGGAAATTCATTTTATTTAGCAATTGTGCCAGTGGCTGGCTCTGCGTGTTATCTCCCAAGGTTCTAGTCCCATGACTCAACTGACAGAGGCCTGCTTTTGAGGGCTAGAGCCTGAGGAGATAAGGATGGGCAGGGGATCAGGTGATAGACAAGGTCAGCCTCAGACTAGGGTTCTTCGGAGTGGGCATTCATCAGTGCAGGAAATGCTAGTCTTCAGAGTGCGTGGGTGCTCAGATTTTACCATATTGGATGTCTTTGAGAAAACTAAGGGGTAAGAAGCAGAAAGAGTCAAGTGTATGAGAAATAGAGACATGTAAAGAAAGACAGAGACACCCAGGAGCAAGGAATTCTAGAATTGCTTTTCTTCTGGTTGGTTAGGTTTCAGTCCTTTACCCCCTGACTAGCAACTTCTGCTTCTAAAGGACCTTTACTACCTGGGATGCAGCCTCCTACTGTATCTCCCGTGGAGGGGCAGATAATTTGAGAATTCAATGGCTGAATACAAACGAGCCTTGAAGTCAGGAGCATAAACTCTGCTTGCTCTGAGATCACACAGAAAATGTTCAGGAGATCAGCCATGTTTCTTCCTTCTGTTCCTTCTTTCTCTCCACCTATTTTCAATCTCTTCCTGAACTTTCGGTCCTCAGTTTTCCAGTTAGCCAGGCTGGGTGTTGCAGCCTCCCCTTGCCTGGGCTGGCAGGTTCTGGAAGTCTGTCACTGGAGTCTGGGGTTTCCAGAGGAGTGAGTTCAGATGTTAGAAGTTTATTTTTGTGAATGGGCAAGGTGCAGGAAGTGGAGGGGGGGAGCCAGCTGAAACGTCATTTTCTCCCTCTAGACTTCAGGCTGAACTCGATGGAAATGGATGGGTCCTGCTGTCATAGTCTAGCTCACACTCTTTTTCTTATAGTTTATTTTAGGCAGAAACAGAAAAACATAGGATGTTAGGATCTGTGAAATCATAATCCAAACCCTGCATTCCATACATGAAGCCCAGGGAGGTTAAGTCACTTCTTCAAGGTCAAACCAGAAACGTTTCACTTTGCTCCTCCTCCCCAGACCACCCTTGGACCCAGGGGGCTTTAGGTACCCCTTGTGAATGAAGATATTGACAACCTTTGTGGGGAAGGCTGACAGCCCCTTGGTCCCAAGGGGACAAGCAGTGCAGGCTCTGAGTTTGGAGTCCACACATTTCTCTGGAGCCATGAACATAGGACAGGCTGCTCATGTTCAGTGGGTCTCAGCCCTGCAGGCCCCTGCACCTGGGATGGGAAGAATGAATAGAGACCTTGTTCGGTAGGAATTTCTTTCCTCTGCTGTTTGCTTTGGGTTTTTTCCCTCTCCATTCCTGGCTGCTAACCCAATATTTGGCTTTCTGTGAGCACTAAATATAATTCTTCATTTAACCGTCAGAATCATGGTTTCCTACCTGCTTCCCACGACCGGATCCACAGGTTGGAATGAAAACAGAACCCAGAGGGCATCAGCAGCTCAGGGTTGAGGGGGCAGCAGTTCCGGGGAGGGGAGGAGCAGAAGCAGAGAGGGAGGAAGGGAAGGAGCACTCACCCACGCTGGGCATCTCAAACATCTCCAGAAAGGGAGGGACCCGGGGCGGGCGGCAGCTCACTGAGTTCCTTCCCTGCTCTCTGCAACCAGGGCCCTGATTCTCTCCTCTCAACCCAAACGAGGCCTGGCACCCACGCACAGCATCTCCACGCACTCCAGCATTCCGGTTCAGGGAGTAGTGAGGTGGAGCTGGGGCGCAGTGAAAACAAACAAAACCCACTCCTCCAGGCGTCAGCCCACCCCCCAATGGCGCCTCGGGGCCAGCTGCACCTCCTCGGTTGGAGGGCTCTGCGCCCGCACCTTCCGGCTCCCCTTGCCCCGAGAGGTCAAGGCAGCGGCGGTGGGGAGAGCCGCCTGTAACCGAGCAGTGGAAAATCCCCCTCCGAGACCGCCTGGGAGGAGCCGTCCCGCAGCTGCTACGGAACACCGGGGCTTGTTAGGCACCTGGCCTCCAGGTTCCCCGCTGGCGCAGCCCCGCAGCGGGGGACGAGCGGCTGGGCCAGGAACCGAGAGCCAGGAGCCCTGCTCCCCAGCACGGGTCCATGTTAGTGCCTGGGAAAAATCTCCTCTTACATCCGACGCGGCTTTCCAGACTAGGGAGCCGGTGGCAGTACATTCCGTCTCCTTCTGGTTGAGCAGGAAAACAGGAGACGGCGCTTCCTACCGCCTGATTTACAGCCTTGGCGTATGTTGACACACAAATCATTGGAGAGAGGGAGTTCAGTTATGGCCGAGAGAGGGAGCTCAGTTATGGCCGTGAAGATGCGATGCTGGCAGCAGCGCTTCCTGCGCTGAGAGGGCCCTCTCTGGCTGCCACCTGGCCAGGGGCAGACGAACCTTGAGGTGGTGGAGCCCCGGTCCTGCCTGACCCTCTGCCCGCTGCTCCCCTCCCATCCGCGCGCCCCAAGTGCATCTCGCACCTCAGTGGACCATGATGGGGCCTGGGGTCGGCGGAGGGTGGCAGGGCAGGGGGCAATAGGTTAAGCAGGTCATGCTGCCTTTCCTCTATCCCTTTGTCCCTTTCCTGGCCTGTACCGGTCTTCATTTCTTCACGTGTGTCTGTGGGGCACTGGCCAGGGGCTGGACACTGTGCTAGGAGACAGGACCACAAATGCCCGGCAGCAAAAGGCAGAATGCCGTTAGGACCCTAAAACAGTTACAGGTCAGGTGCATGTCTAGGATCCAGTTTCCTCTTGGCAGAGGGCAGAGGTGGCTTCCAGGGAGGTGATAGTGTTTGTGCCTGGGGCAGGACACAGACTCCCTCCTGTGGGTCTGTGGAGATTTCCCAAAGGACCCCAGGGATTTCCCAAAGGACCCCAGATCTAGAACTTTCCTCCGGTTTTCTCTCCATCCACCCTCTACCGTCCCCTAACAAAAGCCTGCCTAGAGCAGTCGCTTCTTTTTAGTGTTAGATTAGTCAAACTCAGGTGTCTGGGTCTTGCCTCTGTCAGGAGCCACTGGTTTTCTTCAAGACTGGCATTAGGTAGGCATCACCCCTCTGCCCACCCCACTCCCAACATGCGTGGGCTCAGCTGTCCCTTTAAAGAGAGGAGTGCTTTGGGCCTCAATTCAAGAAGATCACAGGGCTCTTCCTACAAGATGTCAGTGGACTTGGCTGATCTGACTAGCTTCCCGCTCCCAGGACTGAATGCTCATTCTTTGCTTGAGGTGCTCTGCTTCATGATGCCAGGTTTCCCTGCTACTGCTCCCCTTCCAGACCATGTGTAGAGGGGGGTTTTCCCTCTGCCCTCCATGGGACATGGTATGGGTACTGGTTCATTCCATTCCCACATCAATACAGGGCTGATTATGTCCCAAACACTGATCTGCGTGCCAGGACACGGATGAAGTGGAAGAACTGCTACCCTTGAGAATGTCACAGCCCATTAACATCTGGATAGTGCTTTTCAGGTTACAAAGCACTTAGACTTGCTGCACTTGGCTTCCTTCTCCACAGGCCTGGGAGGTGGGTGGTGCGGTCCCTGCGGACACAGGTGACACAAAGCTCAGATTCTTAACTGTTTCCCCACATTCTTGCCAGCAGCTAGTGGGACTTACTTTCAAGTCCTACTCGTGTCACAATGATTCCTCCATAAAAGACCAACCTTACTGGGTTGTTGTAAAGATCAAATGTGTGACAAAGCATATGTCTGCTGCACAGAAGGCCCATTATCAGGTTAGTTTTCCTTTCTTTGGCTGTAGGAGCCTATTGTGTGTTAATGTGAATCTCCCTGAGCATTGATTCAGATCACAATTCCTGCTCCCTTCCCTATTCCCTGGGCTTGATTCTTTCTGAGGGTGAGGGTGGCTGGGATCAGGTTAGGGGAAGGTGAAGGGTGCCACCCACCAGGTGGGAGAGACATCTGGAGCTTTATTAACACAGGAACCGCATCCTTGGCTCATTCCAGTGGGCAGAGGCTTGGGCAAGTTGGTATCCTGCCCCGCCTGCTGGCGGATGCAGCCTGTGGATTTGGTGACAGATTCTTTTGAAGAGATGAATGAAGTAATTGTGCACTTGGTGTAGAAAAGATTCCAGATAGTGGAGATGTTTTCAATGGCAATAACCCTGAGATGGAGCATTTCACCAAGTCAACAAACAGAGTTATCTGTGCGGGCTTCCCTTTGATGGTCCTGTGAGCACTTGTGAGCCTCAGAAGCTGTTCTTGACATGGACGGACCATGTCTAAAAGCTGCTATTCTCCCCTTCATTTTACTCACTCCTCCTACCTCTTGAAGGGATTCTTAACTCAAATTCTTGGACAACAAAGGCAGCTAATGGAATCCTGGTGGGTGAAGTCCTAAACCAGAAAAATGGTTTTCATGTAGCTCCATAGATGCCCCTCCTGGCTCAGCATTGAATTTCAGAAACAGAGTAACCAGATTAAAACGGGACTCAGAAGAGTTTGCGGGGCTTTGTGGGAAGAAGGTCCCTTCTCACCTGCTGATCAGAGTTGAAGAGATAGCTAAGGGCTGGCTGAGTGCAGAGAGAGACTTTCAGGATGTTTACTTGGTGATTATTGAATTTTTAAAAATGTTCCTCTGGAAGCTTGAGGTAAGAGTGAGAGGGTCAGAGTGATGGAGTACTCAGAGAAGGTTTGTACCCCAGGCTTATCCACAGTGAAGGGCAGGCCACACAACACAAGGCCGCATTTGATGCTGCTGAGAATTGTATGTGAAAAGCCCTAAGCATGAAGCAATCCTGGTGGACAGCTGGAAAGTAGCAGGAAAGGGGTAGGAGTGGGGGCGTGAAGGGTGAGATCTAGAAACTGGAGGGTGACACAGTGCTGGTCTGGAGACAGAAACTGGAGGATGACACAGTGCTGGTCTGGAGATATCTATGGGGGAGAAATTGCCTTCTCTTCCAAAGATTTAGAAGCTGATTCCATCTTGCCTTAAGAAGGTATTCCAACACCAAAATTTTTGGTAGTCCCTGAGATGGCTCAGGGATTGCTGTGAGAGTGGGTGAACTTTGCAGTGGAGAGGACATGCCAGCCCTGAGGTTCTCTGGGTGGCACCTTGGCCTATGGTAGTATCGGTCACGCCAGTGCCTTTCATTGACACAAGAGCCAGGCAACATGGTGGCTCTGGGGGAAGAGAGAATGAAGGTCAGAAACAGAAACTGTAATTAAATCTTTTTTTACCCACACTCACCCCCAGCAGGAAGTTATTCTTGGTGCTCAGTGAGTGGGAAGAAGGGGCGGAGCATGAGCAAAGAGGCTGCTTTTGACCTTGTGGCCTTCCTGGTGATTGGGTGGAGACGTCTTTAGATTGGAGAAGAGATTTCCTTGAGCATCTTCTAAAAATAGTGACAAGGACCTCTACTTTGTCTCTTTCCAGATTCTACTGCCACTTTGGGGACAGAGAGAAGACCAAAGCATTGAGCATTGGCTCCTGGGTCTTCTTTCCTTGGAGCTCAGGTTAAATGTGGACAATCTCCTTGCAAGAGATAAATGGAGGCGCCCCACTTGTGTGGGTGGAGGCAGGTGTGGCCTGTCAGCCAGGGACTTCTGTTTTCCAGATTGGTGGCCTGTGCTTTGGCTCAGCAGGCCTTGGAAACATGCTCCATCAGCAGCTCTTCCTCCTCCTCTTCCCCAGGAGTCAGATGAGAGTGGGAACGCCAGGTGTGAGGATGCTGAGTGAGAAAGCAGAGTCAGAGGATTAGATGTTTTGCCAGCACTCTCCTTCCAGGCCTTCCTTCCAGAGGCTGTTGGTAAGAGCGGTCTGTTCCCCCTGCCTCACCCCACTGTGTGTTTTCAACTCCATTAGCCCCCCTCCCCCGTCATCTTCCCTTCCCCCCCAAACTGCAGCTGGGGCCAAGGAAGCGGGGCCAATAGTGCAGGTTGGTCTGGTCTTCGGCAGGAAAGATTCTTGCATCTCCCATCTGACAAAAGCCAAAGTCTACAAGACATGGAACGTGGGGCTCAACTTGGAGCCGGGACTGAAAACACTTCACCTTCAAGAAGAAAAATGACCAGCCACTCAGGGAGCTGCCTCCAAAATGAAGACATAGGATCCTGTTCTTCTGCTCTGGCTGCTCCTTAGGGCAAAATTCTCTTCCACTTGCATTTTTCTGAAAAAGAAATCTCCATTTCATTGGGAGCATCTCCCCTGTTTCTGTCCTTCCTCCTGGAACTCATCATTTCCCTCTCCTCCCGGGGCACCTGTGGAGCCAGCTGGAGCCTGAAGTGTTTTTCACATGTGTATATGTGATTTCCTTTCCACAATTACTGGTTCTGTCATCCTGACCATGGCGGTACCTGTGACTTCGCTGGCATCTCAGCCGTGGGTGAACGGGCTGATAGGGAGAGAAGAGTTCTGGCAGGGCCCTAATCCTTGATGCTGGCCAGCCCTGCCTTCACATCCAGAGTGCTTCCCCTCCTCACCCTCCACTGGCAGCCACCCCTCAGTCCTGCTGTCTTGTTCTCTTTACTATTGCTTACTTGGTCCACTTCTCCATCCCTGCCCCGACCACCTTGGCGAGGCTGCCCAGACACCTGCAGTAGCCTCTGCCCACCTCTACCCCCCTTGCTCTTTCACTACATTCCCCCCTCTGGGGCCAGAGTGATCTTTTTTAAACTTCAGTGTGCCCATGCCACCTCTTGCTTAGAGCCCTCCAGCAGTCCTCATGGCCATAACAATGATATCCAATTGGTTCTGTGTGGCCCTCCCTCCCAGAATGGCTAGGGTTTGGCCTGGGTTCACAAATCCTCACCTTGTGCCATGTCCACCAGATTCCTGCTTTTTCAGGGTGTGCTCTCAGTCCTGCCTGCAGATCTCAGGCACACTCCTCCCTCCCAGTGTGTGTGGTGCACACACCTGTTGCACACACACTATTTAATGCCTGTGCACGGTTCAACTCCTTTCAGGGACTGCAGATCTCTCCGTTTTTGCCACAGGTGACCGCTTCTTCCTTGAAAACTCTCGTCTGTGATACTTTCCATTGTCATCGCCTCCTTAACACCAATTGTTTCAATTTTTGGTAATATTAAGGTGACCAATCGTCCTCCTTTAGGGAGGACAGTCCTCCTTTTTAAAGTTTCGTCCTCCCTCGAAAAGTGTCCTCCTACATGTCCTCCTTTTTGATATTGGAGACTAATCTGCAAATGTCCGCATTCGATCGATGCAGAGTCGATTCATTGTGTGTGATGTGACGTATTTGTATCTAAATGAGTACTTTTTTCTTACAATTATTATTAAAAATTAATAGGCATGTAAGCATAATTACAATATAAAATATTACAAATGTTTTATTATGCATTTATCATATTATAGTGTATTATTATTGCAATAAATAAAATGTTTCTTTTATTGGCGATATTGTTTTCTTCAAGTTATTTTTCTCCTTTTCATTGTAAAAAAGTTGGTCACCTTAGTAATATGATATTCATCCTGTTTTTATTATTTAAGGAATCTACTTCTCTGCCTATGTGTTTTGTGGAAAATCATCTTCATCTCGTGCTCTCAGTCTGGGCAGAATGGTTTGGGGCATAAGCTAATCATAACCACAGAAATTGGTTCAGGAGTGAGGATGTGACCAATTCAAACCAATGAACTCAGGGAGAATCTTGTCAGGAGCTTACAGGTAAGAAATTTGCTTGGTCTCTTCTCTGAACTTGGAGGAGGCAGTATGAACCCCAGGAATTTTGACAGTTGGCATAAGAAGAAAGCTAAGTCTGCAGAAAACAAAGCCAAAACACTGGAAGAAAGAAAATGGGTCCTTAATGTCATTGTTGAGCAGCTGAATCAAACTGAACCTGAAGCCAGTCTTTTACCCTGGATTTCCAGTTACATGCGCCTTTATTATTTAGGCCGGTTGGAATTGCCCTCTTTGGTTTCATAGAGGAAAGTCCTAATGCACTCGCTCCCTTTCTCCCCTCATTTCATTTTTTTCCTGTCTTTCTGGTTACTCCTTTAACTTTCTCCAGGTTTCTCTTCTTTTCCCTCTTCCTTAGGGGTTCATCCTTGTTGTCACTTATGGACTGGAGGACCCCAGAGTCTTGTATGACTTCAGTCCTTGTCTTCAAAACAGTAACACCTGAGGTCCAGGCAGTACTATCTCACAGCTTTCCAGCATCTCTTATCTGTTCTACAAACACCTCAAACTCAACAAGCTCAAAAACGGAACTCTTTATCATTCCCCACAATCCTGTTCCTTATCCGTATACCCTACCTTGATAACTATCTTTCCTGCTTATCAGACTGGATGCTGGGTGTTATCTTCCTTCCAGCATACGTACCACCCATTCAGTTAGTCACCACCTCCTGTCCGTTCGCCCCTGAAATCCACCAGATCTGCTCTTTCCATTGTATTCTCACCCCACTGCTTTAGTTCCGGTGTGTCACCTCTCACCAGAGGAAGGCAGGGTCCTGCAGGGCAGCATCCTTCAACTCTGCCCAGTTACTTTCCAAAGTGTAAATCTGACCCGTGCCTGAACTCTGCCTAAAGCAGAGACTTTCTCCTTTCTCACCTAAGCTTTATCTCCCAGAAGCATTCTTGTTTAATCTAGGCCTTCTAATTTTCTGGAAGGTTTTAGATCTTCCATGCCTTTGCCTGTGCTCTCTCCCCTATCTTTAGTACTGACCCTCTCCACACCCCTTTCATTAAATTTTTCTTGCTCTTCAGACTTAGATGTGCCACCACCCCTTGTCCCCCTTTGCTGCCAGCTTCCGTGGTGTCCAGTAGCCTTCCATGTGGACCCCTCTTCCAACCTTATCGCATTGTGTTGACTTTGAGACTGTAAATTCCTTGAAGGCAAGGACAGGGGACTCCCAGCCCCTCCCACGGTGCCTCACACACAATGGAGGACCAAATCCCAAAGTTTGCTCCTTATCTCCTGCTTCAGGCTGTGAGCTCAGTGAGGATGAAGGCATCTGGTATCCTCAATCCCCAGCAAGCTGTAGCCTTTAGCAAGTGCTCAGTAGATATCTAGCCAAGTCAAGGAATGAACAAATGAATGAGCCAGGGCGGGGCGTGGAAGCTTATCCCCAGGAACCCCATCCAGTCCTGAGATAAGCTTGTCCTGTAGGAGAGAGCATTGTGACATATCTGAAGGGGCCTGAATTATCTCCCATGGTCCTCTGATGGGCAACAGCAGCAGGTGTGAAGAGGAACTGAGATGTGTATCATTAGCCCCAGGTCCATGGGGCAGTTAAGAACACTTTGATCTCTAGAAATCCCAGGATAATGCCTTTTGCTGCTTTGGGTAGCAGATACAGAGAAACTTGCAGTCTATTAGGGTAGTGGACAGATGCTCTGGCTTTCTTTGCTGCTCTTCCCTGTGTGTTCTAGTTCCCTGTAAAGCCAGTAGTCAAGGCCACTATCAGAGCCGTATGACCCCTGCAGGTTCGCATTAGATTCGAAACATCGGAGCCAAGAACTGGTGAGCCATCAGCTTTAATTCTAGCTTGCACCCGGTGGGCAAGCAAAAACACACACTGGGCTCCAAAACCCACCCATTCAGTGCTCACAAAGATACTGACTTATCCGAATTTCTTAGAATCAAAGGTTTCTAGCTCACCAGACTTATTCATCTTTGTTCCCCATCTCCTCCTGCACAAACTGGCTTCTCACTCAGCACTCCGCCTGTTCGGCAGATAAAATATAATATGCTCACTTTGTTAAAGATGGTGCTGCCCACATGGAAGCCCGTCACCCAGGTGATATTATTTGCCCTTATGCTTGTGATGGCTGTGGGGGAAAAGTTGTAATGTAAGCAGGCCGGGTTGTTATAGTTTAAGGCTTTATTTTAAGAGTAAGCTCTTCTCCACGCCCTTGACTGATTGGATGATGTAGGGTGGTGATGTAGGGAGGAATCCCATTAAGCCTCAGATGGGTGGCTTTGTATCAGAGACTTTCTTGAATTTATAATTGGATTAAAGGTTTGGATTATCTATACTATAAAATGGGAGAGAGCAGTAGCTTGATCTCTCTCTCTCTCTTGGTTCTTGGTTCCTGAGGTATTAGAGAGGAGAGCAGATTAAGGCCACGTGGAGGAGAGAAGCAGCCGAGATGGCAGAGTGCTGAGGAAGAAGCCAGTTTGTTAAGAGTTTGTGCAGGAGGAGATGGGAAACAGAGGTGAATAAGTCTGGTGAGCTGGAAAGCTTTGATTCTAGGAAACTCGGATAAGTCAGTAGCTTTGTGAGCACTGAATGTGAGGGTTTTGGAGCCCAGTGTGTGTTTTTGCTTGCCCGCCGGGTGCAAGCTAGAATTAAAGCTGATGGCTCACCAGTTTTTGGCTCCTGTGTTTCATTGTCATCTGTCCGAATCCAATGCGAACCTGCGTGGGTCGGGTGGCTGTGATAGTGGCCTCAGCCACAGGCTTTACATTTGGCGTAGTCTTTGGCAGGATTCGATACAGTTCGGCATGGAACCACCACCACCTTTGAGCGGTGGAGTAGAGGACTGGTTTCTGTTTTGGTTTCCCATAGCTGTTTTTTGGGGGACTGTAGGCTGGCTGACTTTTACAGCCATGCGTGAGGAAACTGAGAGCTCTATGGAGGAGGCTGCCTGGGACCTGCAGGCCGAGCAGCAGATGGAGCTGGAGGAAACATGGGAGAAAGAGATGCCGACCCAGGAGCTGGAGGAAACGTGGGAGAAACAGATGCTGACCCTGGAGCTGAAGGAAGCGCTGGAGGAGGAGGCTGACCAGGTTTGTGAGATTCACCTGGAAATGGAGCAGCTGCCGGAGAAGGAATCACAGGTTCGTGAGTTGGAGATTGCCCTGGATGTTGTGGAGAGCCAGCAGCGGCATGAGGCCGGGCCTGAGGCCGGGGCCGGAGCTGAGGCGAGTACCGGGGCTGAGGCCGGGGTTGGAGCTGCAAGGCCTGCTGAGCAGAAGGCAGCGGTGGCCCGGAGATCAAGTCCAGCAACAGGAGCTGGTGTTTTCAGTTCCTCTTTGGAGGATGAGGAGAATCAAGCTGGAGTTGCAATCCGCAGTCTCCAGAAGGTGAGAGCCCACCAGCAAGGAGCTTCTACTGCAACACTGGTAGGTCTGCAATTTTGGGACATAGGGGTGGACGCCATCATGCTCCCCAGAGCAAAGATGGAAATCCTGACTGCCATGGCCATGTGCTCCTTTTTGGGACAGTGTGAAACCTGCCATGATGGCAGAAATGAGGGGGGAGGCTAACACCCCATGTGTGTGGACTGATTTCCTGGACTACGACCCGAGTGAGCACTAGCTCATTTGTTGAATGGACTTATGGATTTTGGACAATGTGAAATACCCTGATGGGGGTGAGGGGTGGCTTTGCTGGAGGCCCTCCTGCCCCGGGAAGCTTTTCCCATGGCTAGAGAAAAGGCCGAGGACATTTTGTGCTTTCGGCAAAGTGTTCAGAGACTGGTGAAATATACCTTTGTAATTGTTGAAACTATGATTTGTCATGTTGTAATTTGTGTAATGTACCTAATTTCCTTGTACAGGAATGCCAGTGGTGTAAATTGTGGATAGTAAAGTGAGCATAGGGGTGGATTGTTCGGCAGATAAAATATAATATGCTCACTTTGTTAAAGATGGTGCTGCCCACATGGAAGCCCGTCACCCAGGTGATATTATTTGCCCTTATGCTTGTGATGGCTGTGGGGGAAAAGTTGTAATGTAAGCAGGCCGGGTTGTTATAGTTTAAGGCTTTATTTTAAGAGTAAGCTCTTCTCCACGCCCTTGACTGATTGGATGATGTAGGGTGGTGATGTAGGGAGGAATCCCATTAAGCCTCAGATGGGTGGCTTTGTATCAGAGACTTTCTTGAATTTATAATTGGATTAAAGGTTTGGATTATCTATACTATAAAATGGGAGAGAGCAGTAGCTTGATCTCTCTCTCTCTCTTGGTTCTTGGTTCCTGAGGTATTAGAGAGGAGAGCAGATTAAGGCCACGTGGAGGAGAGAAGCAGCCGAGATGGCAGAGTGCTGAGGAAGAAGCCAGTTTGTTAAGAGTTTGTGCAGGAGGAGATGGGAAACAGAGGTGAATAAGTCTGGTGAGCTGGAAAGCTTTGATTCTAGGAAACTCGGATAAGTCAGTAGCTTTGTGAGCACTGAATGTGAGGGTTTTGGAGCCCAGTGTGTGTTTTTGCTTGCCCGCCGGGTGCAAGCTAGAATTAAAGCTGATGGCTCACCAGTTTTTGGCTCCTGTGTTTCATTACCGACTGTTCGAATCTAACGTGAACCTGCGTGGGTCAGGCTGCTGTGATAGTGGCCTTGACTACTGGCTTTACACCGCCATCTTGGCTGCTTCTCCTGGCCTCCACATGGCCTTACTCTGCTCTCCTCTCTAATACTAACCTCAGGAACCAAGGGAGAGCAAGCTACTGGTCTGTCCCACTTTATAATGTAGAAATCCAAACCCTTAATCCAATCTACAAACAAGGAAGTCTCTGATACAAAGTCACTTATCTGAGGCATAATGGGAGGATTCCTCATGAGAGTGCACCAGCCCACATCATCCAATCAGTCAAGGGTGTGGGAAAAAGCTAATGCTTAAAACTAAGCCTTAGGCTATAACGACCTGGCCTGCTTACATTACAGCCTTTCCCCCACACCCATCCCAAGCATAAGGGCAAATAATATCACCTGGGTGATGGGCTTCCATGTGGGCAGCGCCATCTTTAACAAAGTGAGCATAATATATTTTATCTGCCCAACATTCCCTGTCCCCTGTACCCTGTCCCTGCCCCCATGCTGCTAGGCCCAGCTGTAGCCTGTATCCCTCAGGAGGCCTTCCGGGACCACCAGCACCTGATCCCTTTCTTCTGGGGGCAGGGAGGCTCCATTTCATTTTTAGGCAGGTGTTAAGACCTCAGCACCTGATGGATTCATATGCTTGTGGGAAGGTGGGAGTGGGGGAACCTGATGCTGACCAGTGGATCCCAGGGCGGCTGCAGAGGGGAAGAGGGCACGAGTTCTGAATGGGGAGTGCGGAATTATGATGAAAACTACTGATAATCACAACCACATAATGGGAACTCGCTACGATGCCTAATCCCCTTTCCAGCAGGCCTATCAATGAGGTCACATTCTGTGGAGTGGGATGGGATTTCCAGGCCCTCTTCTCCCTCTCCTGTCCCCTCCTGCGTGGGATGTAGCGAGAACAGGTTTCAGCACAGCTCATCAGCGTGCTCCGTGGGCCCAGGCTGGGCTGACATCAACACAGGCTCGGTACTGGAGGGCAGCGCTCTGACGCTGTGGCAAGTACCACTCATCTGTGTTCCCACCCAGTCAGGAACTCTGGCACGTCCCTTCCATGAAGTGAGGCCCTGTTCTTTGATCGTGGGAAAAAGGAGGGGGATTCAGGGCCT
Source organism: Rhynchonycteris naso (assembly GCA_037038555.1). Classification (NCBI taxonomy): domain Eukaryota; kingdom Metazoa; phylum Chordata; class Mammalia; order Chiroptera; family Emballonuridae; genus Rhynchonycteris; species Rhynchonycteris naso. The sequence continues at coordinate 27,715,376 of CM072998.1, forward strand.
AGGACAGCAGGGAGCTGGACAGGAGGGAGCTTAGGACAAGCAGAACTCAGCAAGAGGCAGCTCAGAGGCCACTTGGAATAGAGTTGGTCTGCTCTGTAGTCACGAGTGGCCGCATGGGGCCTCTCCCCACGGCAGCAGGGGGTGCGTCCCTGCCCAGGGCCCATCCAGTGCAGCACTGTGCAGCAATCATGTTTATTATTACTGCCTCTCCCCTCCTTCCAGTGCCCCTCCTCCCACCTTCCTTCTGCTTTCTCCAGACTCCAAGCACCGCCCTTTTTCTCCCTTGGAAGAAAGCTCACAGAATTACCCTTTGTAGGGATATTTGAATTTTATTAGGGTTTCTCAAGGCCAAAAGTCTTTAGGAAATGCAATAATATTGGTGGAATCTGACAGCTGTTTTGCAGGAGGTTAAAAGACAAGAGGGCCTCCCTCCCTTCCCCACCCCTTCCTCCTTCTCTCCATTCTTCCAGGACATACTTTGGGTTAGGCCCTGAGCGTGACCCTGGGATCCAAAGGGGTCTGAGACCGGGCACTTGCTTTAAAGACGCCCTTACTCTCTTTCCACACCCTACTCCCCATTTAAACAAAGGGCTGGTCTTCCAGAGGAGTGAGGTGGGAATGAAGTCTCTTCTGCCTCCAGTTGGGCCTTAAATGGGCTCCCTCTGGGGCAGTTCAGCCCTGGAGGGCCTGGAGAATGCAGGGGGTGGGGGGGGTGCTCCCACACCTGTTTGCTGGAGCTGAAGACACCCAGGAAACAGTAGCGGTTTCCTGAGTGTGGACCCTGTTACGACTCTGGTGACAGTGAAAAGGTTTGCAGCTAGAGGCGTAGTCCAGGGCCTGTGGATGGTCATGAGTATTTAAGTATGGGGACGGGCCACTGTTGCACCCCCTGTCCACACCTAGAGCTGGGAGGCTGGGACCCAGAATCTTGTAGCTCAGTACTCTCCTGGTTTGGGGACTTGGAAAGGGCTGGTAGGGGAGGGGCAAGAAACAGAGTTTGGCCCTGCTTCAGCCAGATTTCTAAAGCTGCTGTGGGCTGTGGCATCTGTGTTCTGTGGCCTGAGCGGGACAGTTCTGCCAGCCCTTGCCAGCCCTTCCTCGCCCCCCTCCCCCATCAAGAACCTGTCCTGCCTGACCAGGCAGTGGCGCAGTGGACAGAATGTCGGACTGGGATGCGGAGGACCCAGGTTCGAGATCCCGAGCTTGCCAGTTTGAGTGCGGGCTCATCTGGTATGAGCAAAAGCTCACCAGCTTGGACCCAAGGTCGCTGGCTCCAGCAAGGGGTTACTCAGTCTGCTGAAGGCCCGTGGTCAAGGCACATATGAGAAGGCAATCAATGAACAACTAAGGTGACAAAACAAAAAACTGATGATTGATGCTTCTCATCTCTCTTCGTTCCTGTCTGTCTGTCCTGTCTATCCTTCTCTCTGACTCTTTCTCTGTCTCTGTAAAAAAAAAAAGAACCTGTCCTGTCCTCCGGCCTGTCCCTGAAGAATCTGGTTGGCCACTGGCCCACAGCACTGGCTAGGTCACTCACAAGGCCCAGCACACAGGGAAAACGCAGGCTTTCTCATTTAAAGAGTTATTTAGAATCTTAAGATGACAACAGCAGAGCATTAAGCCAGTGCGGGCCCTTCAAGTGCCATGAAGCCAGCCCTGGCTGCCCAGTATTTGCTTCTCAAATGGGTGGGTTTTGAGGGCCATCTCATCAAATATCTCAGAAATGAGAACTTTCAGGTCCCGGTGACAGTCCTGTCTGACACTCTGGGATGGAAGAATGGGTGAGCGGCCACCTGCTCCAGTTCTCTTGTGAAAGGTGGGCTTTTCTTCTCACCTGTGTTTTCTTGTGAATTTTCATGTCAGAGGGTTTGGAAGGAGGGGTGTATGGGTGTGTGTGCACGCGTGTGTCTGTGCGTGCCCGAGGCTGAGGCGCCCTCTGAAGACGGAATGGCCGTATACAGTCACGGTTTGGTTTTCTATTAACCTCTGCCCCAACCCTGTCCTTCGGGAGGAGATGTGGTGCTGGGTGCAGTTCCTGTTGTACAGGTGACTCAAGGCTGTGGCCAGTCTTTGTCCTGCTGTCCCCGTGCTGAGGCAGGGCCTGTCATCCACCTCGCTGCACTGCACGAAGACAAACACTGCAGAGTGCCTGGGAACTCACGCTGAGAGCAGAGATGGAAGTTTAATGGACTTGTTATCAGGTACCTGCTGGGCTGCACAGTCCTGCTCCCAATAAGACAGGACATGAATAAATTACCTGGCCAGAACTGCCTTCCTGGTGGGAAGAGAAATGTGGCAAAGCAGGAAGGAATGGATTTACAGGACAGCGGTTCACAGGGTTCTGGCAGACTCAGTGGCACTGACGCTGGGGAGAAAAGCTGCCCTCCTCCGCATGATTGTCAACCCTCCGAGTTGCCAGTTAATGCCGACATATTTGCTGCTGGCCTCCTGGGTTGCCGGTGCTGTGGAGGGTACAGCAGGGGTATCCATTCTAGTTGCCTCCTGTGAGTGAGTTCACAGCCTGGTTGGAGATACCACACTGGCCTCACCTCCTTGGGGACAGGAGCGAGGGGCTGGGCGGGGCCCCTGCTGAAGAAAGGCTGACTGACTGACTTAAACCAAAAATATGGTGGCAAACTGTAGCGAGGACAGTCAGTTTTTCAGAGTTCAGACAGTAAGGATTCAGAACCATGAAAAATAACTTCCGTTGGCTTGAGGTAGAGAGCTGAACTGAACAATTGAACTTACACTCCCTTGTACTGATCTGCATCTTGAAGAATTTAGATTGTTGGGACCTGGAGAGAGTAGGGGTGTCACGCAGTGCAGGGCAGAGGCTGAGGACAGAAGTGTTGGAATTAAGGTGCCATGGCTTCCAGTGCTGCTCAATTTGAACAGCTGTGTGGTTTTGGGTAAGTCACTTACCTTTTCTGAGCTTGGATATGGGGAGAAATAGTACCTGCCTCATAGAATTGTTGTGAAGATTACCTAAAATATCCCCCAAAAACACTTAGCCGAATATCTGGAATATAAGAGAAACTCAAGAAGTGGTGGCAGCTTTTTATTATTATTATTATTATTTTATTTTTTACTTTTTTAAAAGATTTTATTTATTCATTTTTAGAGAGACAGGGGAGAGAGAGTGAGAGAGAGAGAGAGAGAGAGAGAGAGAGAAAGGGGGGAGGAGCAGGAAGCATCAACTCCCATATGTGTACCTTGACCAGGCAAGCCCAAGGTCTTGAACCGGTGACCTCAGCGTTCCAGGTCGACGCTTTATCCACTGCGCCACCACAGGTCAGGCTTTCAGCCTTTTATTATTAACGACAAAAACACAAAGCAGAAAAGAAAAAGAGAAGATGTCTTAATGGTTGACATAATTGAAGTCAACATCAATTGTAAGAAAAAAATTATGTTCACTGTAAATTACCTTTTTTTTTTTTTTTACAGGGACAGAGAGTGAGTCAGAGAGAGGGATAGATAGGGACAGACAGACAGGAATGGAGAGAGGTGAGAAGCATCAATCATTAGTTTGTCATTGCTGTCGCAACACCTTAGTTGTTCATTGATTGCTTTCTCACATGTGCCTTGACCACGGGCCTTCAGCAGACCGAGCAACCCCTTGCTGGAGCCAGTGACCTTGGGTCCAAGCTGATGAGCTTTTGCTCAAGCTGGCGAGCTCGGGGTCTTGAACCTAGGTCTTCTGCATCCCAGTCCGACGCTCTATCCACTGTGCCACTGCCTGGTCAGGCTGTAAATTACTTTTGAAGAGTGTTTCTATCAAATAGACAAGTTGTTATTATATATAAACACTTAAAATTTACATGAATGTTATGAAGATGGTATATGTTTCTCTTCCCTCTATCTGCCTTGCCTCCCAGGGTCCCCTGAGAAGTCAGAGTTGAACAGGATGGCACCTGTCTGTCACTGACACATTCAAGAAGTCGGGATCCCAGAGAGGGTCATGAGAAATGTGGTTACCGCACTCCAGTGGGGAGATTCAAATAATTTAACAACTGATTCTCTGCCCTAATGACCATTTTAAGTATAAAAAACATATACCAAAAGGTAGTTTATTATTTCATGCATTTAATACTTAAATAAGAACAATAAAAGAGGTACACAAAACTAGATTATGTGATAAGAAAGAGTTTTAAAATATTAATGAAAAAATATTAAATAATATCTGGCAAAAAACAATAAAACTGTTGTTTAAGATATTTCCATATTGCTTCTTGATTGATGCCCTCACTTGCAATTTTTTTTCACCTATGGATGGAATGAACATTATTACTATGGGTGCTTAGAATACGCTGTCATGCAGGTGAACGTTAAAAAAGAGTAAGAAATGTAAATTTGTGATTTCCACCTTGGGCACTGCACAGGTGCCCACCTTAGAGAGAAGCCTGACTACAAGTGCCATTTTAACAACCGGTTTGCTGAACTCAACAAAAAATTAGGTATTCATTCTGCCAAACTGGTGAGAACCGGCTGAATCCCACCACTGCCTTAGTCCTTTAGCAGACCTTGCTTTGGCCATATGTCAACAGGGGAGTATTTAATTGTACATAGAACATGTATCAGTGAGCTGAGGAGATGGATCTCAAGGAAAATAAAAGGTTCTTGCCCTTCGGGAGCCTGCACCCATCCTCTTCCAGGGCATTGCCAATGGCCAGCAGTATCAGAGCTGCAATGCACCTGTTTGCTGACCAAAACATACATTAAGGAATCAAGAGGAGTGGGTGAGGGGGAGGAAATGGTGGAGTGTGCGAGAATATCTATCCTGGAGATGGTTAAGATTAGTAGGCATAAACTCCTTGCTTGCGATGCTGCAGCTGCGATTTCAGAGGTGAGGATGTGGTGCCCCTGAGCATTAACATGTCAGGTATAAAGTGTGAGACAGCATCATGTGATGACAGACCTACTTGGGTTTGGATCCTGGGTCTGCTATCGGCTGAGTGACTCTGGGCAAGTTACTTAATCTCTCAAAGCTCTAATTTCTTCACTCACTGAGAATAAAATAAAAGAAGTAATAGCAGTGTGAGATCATATAAATAAAGCACTGTGCATAAAGTTAGTTCTTTTAACAACTTTTCCAGTTGAGTGTTAGCATACTCATTTAACAGAAAATGAAACTAAGCTTGAGCTCTTGTTTCCTCATCAACCTCCCTCTCAACCTCTTCATTACACCCACCCTGACTCCTCCAGCTCTCCCAAACTCTTCTCCAGGTATTGTCTTATTCACCCAAGCATTTTGTGTGAAAGACAAATTGAGCCCTCAGGTCCTTGAAGGGGTGTAATTGTGAGACTAGAGAGAGGAGTTGGGAGAGGTAGGAGAAAAGAGTGAGAGCAAGGAGATGAGTCAGGAGTGATAACATGTAAAGAGCAGAGGAACAATGGCATCTCTGGGTCTGAAGGCTCAGGAGAAATGGGGCTACAGGTAATTTGTTCTGAATGGGGCAGGAGCCTGGAGAATGAGTCTGAAGACCTACATGTTGGCCTGGCTTGGGAGAGAATGGGTGGGCTGGACGGAGCGGAGGGAAACCAGGCGGCTCGTAGAACCATGCGGAAGATGGAACTGTGCACTGAGGAGAGGCTTAGTCAACAGACTGATGGAGAATTAGAGGCATTGAAGTGAGGGGACATGGCCGGAGTCTAATGACATCATGTCCCTATCACTGGAGGACCCCAAACTTGGGTTACATGGGAATATTTGTACATGGAATAAGGAGTGATGGATTTATTTTTTCTTTTTAAACTTGTAAGCATTTAATTTCCAAATCTGATTCTTTTATTTGCTTCTGTATCTTGTCACATGTTTGTTTTCCCTGATACCATGCCCACGAGGGCCTCTAGGACATGAATACACAGAAGTACTGCCCGTTCAAGGATCCGCACGTTGTTTTCATTAAGGAAGACTGTGCGGGAAGTCTGCGAACACCTGCTCTGAAGCTGGTCTGCGTGCTCTGGTGTGACAAGTCTGCTGGAGCAGTTGTGTGAAAGGGAGGAATCGCAGCGTGGCAAAGAGGCCCCTCCACACCCAGCAGCCGAGGTTGGTGGTGAGAGAAGGTAGCTTGAGCCCTTCATTTGGCTGGAGGAGTGTGGCAGTCTCCAGGAAGTCGAAGGGAAGGTGTGTGTGTGCCCAGGCAGTTGTGGGTGCAGGGTTGATGTCGGCTTAATGTAGACCTTGACCTCACCCTTGCCAACTGTGGGGCTGTGAGCCTCCCTGTCCTCCTTAAATGGCAGTGACAGTAACGTGGAACAGCTGACCCATTGTGGTTCAACTGAGTGGATACTCAATAAGCACACTCTCTTCTCCTCTTTTGCAGATTTTCTGAGGCCAACATCTTCATGTGTCAAAACTCTCTTGCCTCCTGATATGCTTGGAAGCCAGTGGATAGTTATTCAAACTGCAAAGCTGCCAGAGTCCTCTGCCATCTCCTGCTTTCTGACAAGGCTCACCTGGCTGGCTTCTGTCTGGGCAGGCAGCAGATGGGGAAGTTATTTTTAGCACCCTGCATAGGATGACGTATGGGACTTTTAAGGCCACATACCTGCTGACCAGACATAGGCACACAGATTCAGCATGCAGCAAAGAAGACATTTCAGTAGGGCAGCACCAGGACAGGGATCTCCTGCTGCTCCAGCAGACACGAGCATTCTACACTCTGCTGTAGCCAGCATGCAGATTGAGGTAACATGCTGTGGAATTTTATTTCTGAAGGTGTCACCTTTTTACACAACTCTGTAGATTTGCATGCAGCACCGTCCCTACCCTACACTTCTCTTAGTCTGGAGAATTTCTACCAATCTTCTTCCATTTCCCCTGACGCCTTGGGCCTTGTTAGGCACCCCATGTGGACTACAGTAGCAACTCTGTTTCAGCCCTTCACACACTATTATTACATGCGCTATTGTAACACACATATTGTAAATCATCCACCTCTTAAACTAGTCCAGAGGTCTAGGGCAGGCCAGGGCGCTGCCCGATTCTTGTTCTCAGTGCTTGGCACATGGTGGGTGTTTGTTGAATGAAAGAATCTGTCGATTTTGTGCCATCCTTCCTTGCTCTTGGTGCCCACAAAGTATTCTTTTTTTTTTTTAATGGAAATGAATTCACATTGCTTTTGTTTTAAGAATTTCACAGCTACTCACTGTAGCCATTTGAGATCTGGGAATCCAAAATAAAAAATGAGAGTGTCTGTTACCCTTGAGTTAGAAGATGCTTGTCTCAGTGCTCCCTGCTGCCAGCAGAGTGGAAGAACCCCAAGTGAAGGGACACAGAAGCCATTAAGGTGAGAATCTGGGGTGACCTGCTCCTGACTGAACTTCCCACTCCGAGTCACTGATGGGCTGGTGGGGCTCGACTTCCACAAAAGAGCTGTCTTAATAATGGACATCTCCTCCAAGGAGGAGGACAATAATTGAAGCATCCCTGGAAAAGCAGAGGGTGTAGGCAGTCAGGGCCAACCTGGGGTCTCCCCTCAAAGCTCAGGTTTCCATTTGGCATGTGGGCCGTCTTTACCCTGGACTTGATCACGCTGCTGGAGCTGGATGTCCAAAGAGCTGGGACTGTATACGCTTCTTCCTCCCAAACTTGGAGATGGGTATGTATCTTGTCTTCCCCCAGGGCCCTCATGGGGAAGGCCTATTAATACATCCAAGGGGTCAGGGCAGAATGGAGTGGCTAAGGGTCTCTGCTATGCCTAAGGACCTCCACCCTGGGCATGTGTGGCACTTCTGCTCTGGTTGCTGAGATGGAAGGCCATCTCATGGACTCACAGGTAAGCTGGCTTGGTCTCCAATGCCAAAAATTCGCTGGAGTTAGATTTTCAAAGATGCCTGGGGAAACAATGAGCATTTTAAGGGGAGGAGGGTGTGCAGATTAGAAGTATGGCAAAAAAGAAGAAGGAGAAAGAAAAGGAGAAGGAGAGGAGGAGGAGGAAGAAGAAGAAGAAGTAGAAAAAGAAGAAGGAGGAGGAGGAGGAGAAAAAGGAGAAGAAGAAGAAGAAAGAAAATTAAGTCCTAACTCAGATTCTGAAGGACCCTCCCTGTAAAATCTCAGAGCCTGATTTAGGACAGCCTGGTAATCACTAGAGCACCAGCAGCTGAGGGATGAGAACCTGTCTCAAGCCTCGGCCCTGGATTTTTCTCATTGCATCAACGAAATGAGATACCAGGAACCCTGAGAATATGTTACTTCAGAGGTTGAAATTATAGACTCATAGCAGCCAAAACGGCTATTTGTGGTAATAACTATTCTAGCGCAGGTTGGAAAAGCTCAGTAAATGTTGCCCTTGTTTGAAATCTTCCCCTGATCCCCACCCTATCACCTCCCCAGTGCTGAACAGGTTGGGAGGCAGAGTGACTATTTTCTGTTTGTTTGTGTTTCAGAGCCAAGCTGTCTGGAACTACTGTCTGGGAGAAGCCTCTTCTCTATCCCAGCCAGTGTACCCAGCAATCAGGACCCACTGCCGACCCAGGGCTGCCTGAATAAACATTTGTAAGACCCGCAGGGATCATTAGTGAAGGGCAGAGGTTGTCTCTGTTTGAACCTCCGACAGTCAGCATAAGTCCAGATCTGAACTCACTCCTTACCCCTTAACTCATAGGAATTCAAATGATGCATTTGGAAGGAGAGAGAACGATTTAAATCAGAGGTTCCCAACCTGTCTGATCTTGGACTCACCCACGAACTTTAATAATCCAGATGTCCAGGCTGCAGTCCAGAGGTTCAATCAGAAACTAGGGGGTGGGGGCACATGCATCTGTATTTTCAAAGCTCCTCAGGTGATCAGATATGCAGTCTAGGTTGAGAACCTCTGACTTAAATGACACCCGGGGTTCCTGCCAGCCATTCTACCTGTGACTGAAAACCCTGGAGATGGAGGATATGACTGTTTTATTCTTATGGGAGGCCTGGTTCCTTGTGTTTCTCATACGATGAGTATATCTTCATGCCGAGTGTGGTTCTGGAATTTGAAGATCAGGTACAACAAGGCCCTGGAACTTCATTTAATTCAACCAGAGCAATTGGAATTATAGAGATTTTTTTTTCAGTAGAAAGTTGACCAAATAGATCTTACTTACATCCAGACTTTCAAACCTCAGCCCAGCCTGATTCCCCTGCATTCTCTTTCTCAGTGGGTAGCTAACCATTCACCAGTGGCCGTGCATTGTCTTCACCTTCTTAACATCCCCCTGGCCCCTACCTGGTCCTCAGGTCTCCAAGATGATACTTCCCAATCTCCTCGATTCCCTCTGGCCTTGAATTGGATCAGTCCTTTATCTCTCATCTATTACCACCACCTCCTAACTGACCTTCCTGTCTCTGGTCTCGTTCCCCTCTGCTCTGTGGTCTGCTGGCCTTCAGAGCGAACGATGCAGATACAAACTGGCCCGTGTAATCCTCTGCTTAAAACCCATCGGTAGCTCCTTGTTGCTCTCAGATAAAGCGTACGTGTCTTGGCGTTGCCTTCAATGTCTGGTTGTCAGCGTGTTCCCAACCTCAGCTCCCATCACACCACCTTCAGAAAGAACCCTACAAATCAATCACATAGAACTTTGCTTTGTCATGAGCCTTTGGCTAGTCTATTCCCTCTGCAGGAGGGAACTTGTCTCTTAACAGTCAGCCTGGGTGCTTTATTCTCTGCTGCCCCCAGACTGCATCAGGTGCCTGTTCACCATGCCCGTCTCCATGTGCCTCACTCAGGCAAAGCACTTTTGAATTGCACCATGAACATTATATCCTTGTGTTTCTCTGGGCTAGACTGTGAGCTGCTTGGGTGCAGGAGCTGGGTCTTTCTTTTCTTTGCATTCTTGGTGCTTATCTGGCCCCTGAACTTGCTTCAGTATATCCCCCCTTCTTCCTTCTGGCGGATCTGAGACCAGGCTCAGATTCACTTGGCCTCTGCAGAACTCAGAAAAAATGTGGCTTGGGCCCCCTTCTATCTTTCTGCGGCAGTTGTTTCTCTTTCTTTGAGGCTTTCTCTCAACTGTTCCCAACTCCCTCATCTCATATTCTTCCTCTCCTTATCAAAGTATGCTCTCAGAATACCATATTTCCCCATGCGTAAGATGCTCCCATGTATAAAATGCACCTTAATTTTGGGGCCCAGATTTTGAAAAAGAAAATGTATTACATAAAGCTATTGAACTCAAGTTTTATTCATCATAAAATTCCTACAACTCCTCATCACTGTCAAAACTCCCATCCATTAGCTTGTCCTCATCTGTGTCTGATGACGAATCACTGTCTTCAACAGTGAGCCCAAAAACAAGCACAAAAAAGCAGGAAAAGCAAGTACAAAAACTACAACCACTGTATAAGATGCACCCAATTTTTAGACCCCAAAATTTTTGAAAAAAGGTATGTCTTATAAATGGGGAAATACAATAAGTATATTGCCCCAAACCACAGATAACTACTGTCGCCTTTCCCTGCATGTTAGTGTTTTAACAACAACAACAAAAAATGACAAAGAAATGAATTTATAATTGTGGAACTACCTGGCCACAGGAGAAGCCGGAGGAAAAAACTGAGGATGAGAACAGCCTTCGGTAGAAACTGTCTTCAAGGACTGTCATACAGTCTCTTTTACCAGAAAACAGATTGAAAAAGGGTGAAGTTTACCCATCTTCTGTGGTGGAAAGGAGAAAAAAGAAAGGAGATATTCTTCAAGCTTGGTTTCTCTCTTAGCTCACCCCACACACCTCCCTGTGGGGACTCTACATAGCTGCAGTGTGTCCTAAGGCTTGCAGAAGGTGTGGTCATGACAATTATATCTCTCCATGAGAGTAACACAGAAGGCAATAAATGAGAAAGAATGAAATAAAAACTTGAGAATAGAAAGGCACCGGTCAGGCCCCAGCTGGAGGGTGTTGGATGTAAGGAGGAGAGATGACCGTTATCAGGGAGCAGAGTGAAAAGAAGGGAATAGAGGGGAGGTGAACCGTTCATGACCTAGACCGCCACACTGGGCAGCCTGGGGTATGCCTTTTAGGCAGGTGGGCCTTGGCAAGTTTGAGCTGGATCGTTGGGCGAGACCATGTTCTGGACAAGGTCTGGGCTCATGATCTTACAGATGAGCCACACCAGATGTCTGCTTCCACAGTCTCAGGTTGATGTGTGATCTGTGCCCTCAGAGTCTGTGACTTGGTGACATGGAGACCGTCACTGGCGGGTTGAATACTTCCAGTGAGAACAGCCACTGCAGTTTTCTGGCAGGCAGGGTTCATGATTTCTCTGGTGCAGACATGCAAAAATGTATACAACTTCAGGCTTGCAGCCAGTGCCCAGTGGTCTTTGGGTGACATCACCAAGGTGCTTATTCCTGCCGTATGGCCTGTCCTTCACAAGTGCGTGTGGCCATTGGGCAGAGTGTCCAGCTTCGGCCACTCATTGAGGGGCGCTCCTCACACATGCTTGATACCTACTCGTGGCTGCAGTTCCCTCTGCCAGAGGCAGGAGACTTAGTGTGGCAAGCAGGCAGAGCTGACAGCGGCCACTTAGCTTCAAGGGGCTCCACAGAGACCCCTCGTTCTCCTTCCCCCATACTCTCCTACATTTTGCTTACAACCCCTAATTCTTTATTAGCACTTCACCCCGTGGTCTCAAGACTATTTCTTGTGAGGATGCAAATAACCTGACATCTTCTTCAGTCACTTAGCTCTCATGTGCACTTGCCAGATCCTGACTGGGATGCTTTCATCCAAGGGGAGGCAGAGGGAAGATGGAGTGGGGTGGGCGGCACTGTATGAGGGGGGAGCAGTGGGGACACTATGAAGATCAAATGTGCCTACTTTCCAGTCAGCCTCCAACTGCAATGATCAGGTAGGACCATTGGGCCAATGCAAAATTTCTGTACCAATTCCAAATGTGAGGGGGCAGTTTTGAAATTATAGTTTGGACACAGAAATGTTGTAATTTACAGGTCATTTAGATGGTTTCTGGGGTCATTTAAAACTGGAACTGTCATGGAAAAATCTAGGCTGCCCGATGGCCATCACTGTGGTAGTGACGACGGGTCCTGCTGGTGGCTCTAATCCGCTGACCTCTGTCTAATCCTTTATTCCATGAGCATTTTGAGGATGGAGGTGAATGTGCCCACCTTGAGGTCCTCTCCTTCCTTCTGGGACAGGCTCTGGCTCAGCCCTAACAAGAACCGTTGTTGCCCCAAGAGTTCAACAAAATGGGCAAGAATCCAGAATTTCCTCTGTTCTCCTTGCCTTGAGGTCTAATCCATGAATATTTCTTCTGTGGAAAGGAAAAGAAGACAAAAGGGAGAGGGGGGAAGAAAGGACTGGGTGGGGTTAGAAACCAGCAAAACACAAAGAAAATGGGAACACACTAACCAAAAGCCCCTTTGAACTTCTTGGAGGAGACCACAAGAATCTTGTCTTCAGCAAATAGCTTGGAGGCCAGCATTAAGCCAATTTTGCACCTCATGGGGGAAAGGATGGGGTTCTCCAGTCCTCTGATAGAGAAAGGAGCAGGGCAGAAAAATACAGGGTGTCCTGACACACTGTGAAAAGTTCCTGCCCTTGGATGCCTAGGGGAAGGTCTACATACTTTCTTACAGCCTCGCTGACTGATCCTGTCTCTTTACAAATAATCTTGCCTTGCGAGTTAGTCTCATGCTAGTTGGCAGGATCTGGGTCTTGTCCATCATTATTCTCTCCCATGGTGCCTAACAGTGCTGTGCATGTAGCAGGTGCTCAGTAAACCCAGCCAGAGGCTTGCTGGCTTCTCTTTAGCTACAGAGGCTGTGCTGGGAAGCTCTGCGGGGCTGCCGCGGTACGACCCATGCTCCCTTCAAAACAGAGAGGCTGCGCGATGGCCATCAGGTGGGAGCAGTTCTCTCAAGTCCACCTGTGTTTCCGTGCGACCTTGGCCGAGCCACCTTGTCTCTTGGCCTTGTCCCTTCCTGCCCCCCACGGCATCATGTGCACACACAGCCTCTCCCATCTGTGCACAAAATGCTCCAGATCTGGGATGAAACATAGTCTGTCCAGGTGCAAATGATTGCTACTTTACTACTTCAGACATCCTCCCTTTTTCCTTTTAAGTAGTCTTTGAAATTAAACTAAAAAAGAAATATTTGCACAGAGATTTCCCCCAAGGTCGTTTTTCGTACACCTGGTAATCGGCACTGGCTTTCAGAAGTATGGTTATTATTGCCTAAAATTATTACATCATTTGACTAAAATCCTTTTGTGGATTTTCTGATAGATATTTTTTTAATTAAAGATTTTTTTCTAATGAGGAGATTGTCCTTCCTTTCCATCTGAGGGACAGAGGTACCTCAGCGTCACAGGTTGTTAAGTGGTAGAAGACTTTCTTAACCCTATCCCCCCCCCCCGCCCCCCGAGAGCCTAGAGATGCTTTCTGTGTCCAGAAACTTGTTCAGCATCTTGGGTGAAACTGAGGCACCGAGGGTGGAGGTTGCGGTAAGGGGCCTTGTCCGCAAGCAGGAAAGGGCTAGGCTCTCCCGAATCTCCCGTGGCTTTTTACAAAAGTGGGCTTGGAAAAATTCTGATGGAAGAGTGAGTTATCTTCATCAATCTCACCTCTCTGTTCCCAATGTTTTCCCTTCACTCACCCTACACCATTCTTTTTAAGGATGTTTGTTAACTGGTAGCCCCTGTTAACTTTTAACTTAGTATTTTTAATTTTATCCCTTTTTTTTCTTCTGTCCTTTGGGAGAATTAACTCTCTTTCACTTGATCAGTTGTGATGGTTAATCAGATGCCCACCTTGCCTGGCAAAGGGGCAGGCGTATGAGCTCTGCAGGGCCAGCCAGATGCTTGTACTTACTGGTAATATTTGAAAATTTTCATAAAACTTTTATTTAACTAGATTATTTGATATATTCTTAGTGTTGCCAAATTTAGCAAATAAAAATGTAGCACACTCAATTAAATTTTAATTTTGATAAACAACCAATACTTTTAAAGCAGTGGTTCTTAACCCTTTTTGAGGTACCGAACCCACCAGTTTCATATGCGCATTCACCGAACCCTTCTTTAGTGATAAATAAAATATGATTTTTTTTTCCAGATTCAAGACATAGGTATATGTTTTTTTACTGGTGCACAAAATGAGCCGTGCATGAACATCACCTTGCTCAAAGAACAAAACCAACAAAGTGCATGAACTCACAACAAATTACGGTATTACTTTATTCTGGCCTTCGCGGCAGAGGCTTCTCCGAACCCCTGAGACCGACTCATCGAACCCCTAGGGTTCGATAGAACCCAGGTTAAGAACCACTGTTTTAAAGTATAAGTATGTCCTTAATATTGCATGGGATATACCTATACACTATAAAAGTATGTATTCATTGTTTATATAAAATTTAAATTTGACTGGGCATCCTGTATTTAATCTGCCAATCTTATCAGTACACTGAGATGCACCCACTCCTGGGGAAAATTCAGTTGTTGGTTCAGCAGTCGAATGAAGCCCAAGTAACCAAATGTTGTTACTATAGTTTTCTTGTAGGCAAATACTGGGTGGGAACAAGGTCTATGTGTAGATACAGCCCCTCTGAAAGGCTAGACAGAAAAGCTCAAATCAAAACAATGCCCCTTCTGCCCTGGCTGGATAACTTTGGTTGGTTAGAGTGATGTTTCAATACGCCAAGGTTGCGGGTTTGATCTTCAGTCAGGGCACATACAGGAACAGACTGATGTTTCTATCTCTTTCTCTGTCTTCCTTCCTCTCTCTCTCTCTAAAATCAATCAATCAATCAATCAATAAAAAACACACAGTATCCTTTCTGTTCATAAAGAGGAGGCAGGCCAAAAACTCTTTATTGGGTCAATTTTCCCAGTCAGAAGTGGAAATAGTAGGTTAGAGATGGTTCCTGGGGATAAGGCAAGGGATGCTTGAAATCAAAGGGCCGTTGGGTGCTAGTTAAGATATTGGTCATTGGGCCAGAACGCCATACATTTTCAGTTTTCGGGCAGCAGTGAATGGGGCTGGGCAAAATTCAAGGGAGACTTAAGTAGGGAATAGCTCTGGAAAGAGGAGACTGGGGGCAGACAGAACATGCTGAGGCAGGCTGACCAGACACTGGGAGCAACCAGAGATGAAAGCCTTCTGCTGCTGGAGCCTCAGCCAGCATCTTCAGGGAGCTGGGAGCCTCCTGAAGATGGGAGCGATGGCCATTTGGGCTAGAGGGAGGGCCCCGGCACTGGATGATGGATGTATCTGCAGATGAGGTTTCACACACAGGCATGGACGCAGGCTTCTCCCACACCCCTCAGATGGCAGACCATTACTCCACCACACGGCCAGAACATACTGAACTCACAGGAGTGTCAGTATAGCTTGTTATCAATCGTCTTGTGAATGTCACAATTATAGTGCACTAAGTGTTTACCTGGGAAGTGAAATGTGTCTGTTTGCTTAATGTAAACCTTCATAATAAACCCCTCTTTTAGAGATATTTTCAAAACCTCTAAGTGACCAAGACTTACCTTGACTTCCAGGAAGGCCTACCATCTAGGGCAGTGATTTTCAACTGCTGTGCTGCAAGAATTTTTAAAACATGCAATACCTGACTATTTAGTCAGGACACTGACCTCTTTTCCCTGAGGTTGTGGAATTTAAAAAATGACAACAGCCTGACTAGGTGGTGGCACCATGGATGGAGTGTTGACCTGGGATGCTGAGGACCCTGGTTCAAAACCCTGAGTTTGCTGGCTTGAGAGCCGGCTCACAAGCTTGAGCGTGGGGTCACTGGTTTGAGTGTGGGATCATAGACATGAATCCAAGGCCACTGGCTTGAGCAAGGGGTCACTGGCTCAGCTGGAGACCCCCTACCCTGGTCAAGGCTCATATGGAAAGCAATCAATGAACAACTAAAGTGACACAATTACAGGTTGATTCTCATCTCTCTCTTCCTTCCTGTCTGTCTCTGCCTCTCTCTTCTCTCTCCCTCTTTCTCTCTCTCTCTCTTGCTAAAAAAAAAATAAAATAAAATAAAAGACAGCCAATAAAACAATGGCTTTCCAGTATGAATGAATCAAAATTATACCTTTTTTGTTTGTCAGGTAGGCAAAAAACATATTTTTTGGTGTGCTGCAGAATTTTGGTAATTAGTTTATGTGTGCTATGAGATGAAAAACGTTGAAAATCACTGGCTTAGAAGATTAGTGGTGCCAAGAATCAGAGTAATGTGGCAGAGGGGAAAAGAACTGGAGGAGTAGCCACTGTCTGGAGCAGTGGTTCTCAAAATGTGGTCCCTAGACCAGCAGCATTAGTGTCACCTGGGAACTTGTCAGAAATGCTGGTTCTTGGGCTCGTCCCAGACCTAGTTAATTACAAACTCTGGGAATAGAGCCCAGCAATCCATGTTTAACAAGTCCTCTTGGTAATTCTGATGCTAAAGTTTGAAACCTCTCTGGTCTGGAGGATAAGGAAAGCCAAGGTTCAAATAACTGAGGTGAAGTCAGAGCCAAGAGATTGGAGGAGGGTCAGGTGGAATCAGAGCCAAATCAGAGAATGGAGGTTCTGGGAAATTGCTCTGAACACCCGTGGCTATTTTCAGCCAGCCTTTATCTTCTGCAGGTGCAGACTGTGGATGGGTTGAGCTAACTTAAAGGGCCAGAAGCAAAGTAGGTAGGGAAGTATTTTGCAGGTATTTTTGCTGGTTATTCTGACTCCTTTGAAATGACAAGTTGTAGTCTGTCACTTTTTCCACATTCAAAAGGATTAAGTATTGTCCGCACTTTTCTGAGATAACTGGCCTGGCTTGAACGTAATTTATAGAAACAGGTTTATGCCATCGGATGAGGCCTGATAGGTTGGAGTCTAGCCTCCTTCTCTAATGCAGGAGTGAACTCCGCAGTATTCCCGATAAGAGGTCAGCGATCACCTTCCAACAGTACAGCTAGGTTGATTTATTTCCATTTATTGGAAATTCCTTTGAATGGCCCAAAGCACTAGCACCTTGCATAGTAAGTGCTCATATATATTAATTGAAACACTAATGCCTTATACTGAACAGACATCTGATGTTCTATTTCTCCACCGTGGCCTAGAGCAGCACAGGACATGTATATTTCGCTTTCATTTGGAGATGCCCATGATACTTCCCATAGTCTCTTCTTTAGGAGAAACATTTTCTTAGTTTCTTCCAAAGTTTCTTCCAAAATTCCTAGTATGAATTGGTTTTCAGAGACCCAAGGACTACAAGTAAAATGTCTAAGGAGCAGAGATATGAAAGAGGGATCCAGGAAGCCAAATTGTGCACAAAATCAGAAGGGGTAGGTTGGGGTATAGAGGAGAGCAGCAGAGGTCAGATTAAGTGAGGGGCTGGTGAAGCCAGGTAATTTAGGATCTAAGCCCATGTGTGCTGGGTGACCACCGGTCAGGAGGGTTTGGGTGAGTCGAATAGGACTGGTCAGGATCAGGTTGAAATTAGGTTCCTACAACCCCCAGGTCCTTTTGTCCATAAATTGCTGCCAAGCCAGGGCACAGTATGTTTGTACTTCACAATTGGTATTTTGGACCTAACTTCAGGGTTTTACCTAATCCTTACTAAATTTAATCATGTTTATTCCAATCAGTCGAAACCATTTGAACCTCAATGTGTTATATGTCTCTTTCAAGTTTGTATCATGCATCAAATTTATAAAATGACTTTGATATCAATGTCTAAATCGTTGACAAAAGTGTTGACCCATTAGAGACTGCCTTACTAATTGAACCTACATTAGCCATCACAACTGGTTATGGACTGTTCAGCTCACTATTTGTCCATTTATTAATTTGTTCATGAGTAAAATGCTATTCGGGTGGTGATCGTATTTTGTTCTGATGGTGCTGGGAATAGGAGGGCTGCGTTAGATATTTCTATGGCAATGCTCACTGTATTCACAGGCCCTTCTAAGGACATAATCTTGCTTGAGGCAGCAGTAGGCTGCAGTATTTTGTACCCTGAGACCCTATCCCCACTCTAGCTACCTCTGATTGAACCAGACTCAAAAGCAGCCAATTTGTGGGCTGCCTATGGCCCAGTGGGACCATTAAATCAAATATTAATCCCCCCTCCTCAAATATATATATATAATTTAAGAAAGGTAGAGAGGCCAGGTATTTAAGAGGAGGAGCTAAGGCTCATGTCTTGTCCAGAGACAACAACATTATTAATGTGGGGTTTATAAAGTATCTAAATAAGCAAACTATGAGGAAGCAACAACTCTGACAAAGATCAGACTTTAATTTCTCAATAGGGTGTACTAATGTAATTTGGGAACTCTTTTCCTAAAAAATACCTAACAATCTAGGCTATGATGTAACAAATATCCTTTAAATATGTAGCCATACATATTTTTATAAAACAGTAAAAGAAATCTCCAGGACCAAAAATGAGAAGCAAACTGAAAATCAGAGTGGTAAGTATATGACCAAAGACTGTGGCCACCCTGGGAAGAAGGTGGTTTGTTATCATACCAGGTAATAGTTAAGGGTTTGGTCTGAACCTTTTTGGAGACAAAGGCTTGGTCCTGCATTAGGAAGAGGGTTGGAACTCAAGTTCTTGCCCAAAGCTAGGATCATCTACAGGTTACATGCTCAGTAAAATAATGGACTAAAAAATATTTGCACTAGGAGCCAGCAAGGACACATTGTCTGCTTTGGCTTGGGTCTGGGTAAGAAAAAGTACCCCCTGAGAATTTGAAGTTACAGCCTGTACTTTGCCTGAGTTTGGTTCTAATTTATGCTGCCTGGGTGGTCCAGAAATCCTCAAGCTAAGACATTCATATTCTAGTGGCCCAAGGCTGATGATACCTCTGGGGAGACTGACAAAGCAAACAAAACCCTACTGGAAGGACACACCCTGATTCCAGGCTTTGCAGGAGTCCCGCAGTGGAGTTCTGCTGAATATGGGCTGTAAACTAAAAATTCATGAGGAAACAATCTATCACATGTGTGTCAGTGGACATGACTAATAATTTTAGAAAACTTAGATAGAAATGATTAAAAATATATGCCTAAAATGATTAAGGACAAGTGAACTAACAAAAATACAAGGAATGATATGATAAAAATATAGTCAGCATATGAAATGAAAAATATAAGCAATGAAATTAAAACAACAATTATCAAAAACAGAAAATTTATGCAAAACAAGAGAATAAATAAACTGGAAGCTAGAGCTGAGGAGATTATCCAAAATTCATCACAAAGAGATATGAAATATTAAAGATACAGTAAGAGACATTGGGGATAAAGTAAAAAGTTTCAATATATATTTAACAGAAGTTCCAGAAAAAAATAAATAAAAGAATGCAGAAGAGTCAATATTTAAAGGGGAAATGGCTAATAATTTTCCAAAGTTGATTGAGACATGAGTCATAGATTCTCAAATCACATGAGTTCCAGGCAGAATAAATTAAACTAAATCCACAACTAGACACATTGTGGTAAAAATGTAGACTGTCAGAAACTAAAAGGAAGCCTTAAAAGCAGCTAGAGCAATACACACACATCCTCAATTCACCTCTTCCAGCAATTAGATTATTACCAGATTTCTTAACAGTGAAAATAAAAGCCTAAAAATCACATAGTAAAATTTCAGAACGCTGGTAAAAATTTTATACCTTGCTAACCTATCATTCAAGAATGAGGGAAAAATAGAAACATTTTCAAAACAAAAACTGAGAGACACTAATACACATTTATAAAAGAATTAGAAGATACACTTCAGAAAGAGTAAAACTGAAAACAAAAGTAATGATTATGGTGCAAGAAGAAATTATGAACAAAGAAATTAATTAACATGTCAAAAAAAATTTTAACTTGATTATATAAAATAATAATGATGTTTAATTTGGAGGGTGTAACAAGACGTAGGTACTGAGCACCTCCATAAAAGAAATGGTCAGAAATGATTAGAGTTAGAATGCTAACATCTTAGTATTATTTAGGAAGGGATAGAGATATTGATGAAGGCAAATATATGCTTGCAGTGGCAAACATGGAAATACCCTTTTTTCAACAAAGGACTTGCACAGTTGGAAGGATTGAGATATTATTTATTACCTGCGAGACTGATAAAAACCCTAAAGTTTGATTTTTTGTTTTAGAAAAGGTGTGAGGAAATAAGCACTCTGATACATTGTTTGTGAGAGTGTAAATTGGTATGAGCTCTATGGGAGATGATTGGCAGTATCTATCAAAATAGCACATGCTCTTTGGCAATATTTCTTCTCAGAACATATCCTGTAGAGATACTAACTCATGCATGCAACAATATATGTGTTGCATATATCAAAGATATATTGTTTGTAATGACAAAACATAGGACACAACAAATGTATCAGTTGCCTAGCTCTGTGTGATAAACTGTTCCAAACTTAGTGGTTTTAATAACCATTTATTGTTGCTCTTCAGTGTCCAGATCAGCTAAGTGGTTCTTCTGTGTCACCTGGGTTCCCTTGAGCAACTATGGTCACCTGCAGGTCAGTTAGGAACCTCTACTTCTGGGAGATGGCTGGCTGTTGGCTGGGGTGACAGGATGATTGGGCACTTACCTTTCACTACCCAAAAGTTAGCCTGGGCTTGTTCACATGGTGATAGCTGGGTTCCAAAAAAGCAAGTTCAAATGTGCGTGACCTAGTGTCCTCGTTTTACAGCCAGCAGTATCATTTCTGCGGCATTTGATTGGCCATATCAAGCCACTGGGCCAGCCCGGATTCAAGAGGTGGGGTTTAAAGACTATAGCTCTTAATTTGAGGAACTCAAATCATGTTGCCAAGGGGAATGACTATAAGGAGGAGTGAATAATTGTGGCTGTTTGGGGGCCTATAACAAACATAACATCCATAAAATAGAGTCTAGTTAAAATAAAAAAACAAAACAAAGCGAACAGGGAAACAGTAATACAGTGGAAATGTATGCAGTCATTTAAATGGATAAGGCAAATATGTATGTATTGAGATAAAAAATTCTTCAAGAGCTATTAAATGAGAAAGCAAGCTGCAGAACCATCTTTATAGTATTCTACTTTTTATAGATATTTTAAAAAGGATACAAATATTTTCTTTGCATATATCTGTGAAAGGATACAGAAACAGTGGCCTTGGGAAAGGAAAAGTTGGACACTGGATCATGGGTGGGAAGAAGTAACATTTCAATATGTATTGCTTCGTATTAATTTTTTTCTTCAATTTCCAAATTATCATACAATAATATTTACTTGTTTTTTTCCTTTTGGTGTATAATACTATGCATTTTAAACACATGCAAATTTTGTGTAACCAATACCGTAATTAAGATACAGACTAGTTCTGTCACCCACCAAAACCCCCCCTTGTGCTAGCGATTCCTTTATATTTTATTCTTCCTCCCACTCCTAACCCCTGGCAACCACTGATCTGTTTTATGTTACTCTAGTTTTGTCTTTTACACTTTGATCTTTGTTCTTTTGGAATTTAAAAAATTCTTTTTTAAAGAGCAGTTTTAGGTTCACGGAAAAATTGAGGAAAAGGTACAGAGATTTTCCATATACACTCAACCCCCACTTGTGCATACTCTCTGTTATTAGCAACACCCTCCAACAGAGTAGAACATTTGCTATAGTTGATAAACCTACAGTGATGCGTCGTAATCATGCAAAGTCCATAGTTTACGTTGAGGTTTACTTTTGGTGTTGTACATTCTATGGGCTTGGACAAATGTATAATGGTATGTATCCATCTTTATAGCAACAAACAGCCTTTTAACTTCCCTGAAAATCCTCCGCTCTGCCAGTTCATCCCTCCACTCCTACCCCCTGGCACCCACTGATTTTTACTGTTTCTGTAGTTTTATTTTTCCCAGAATGTTAGAATGTTCTATATAGTTGGAACCATATAGTATGTAGCCTCTACAGATTAGCTTCTTTTACTTAACAATATGCATTTGAGGTTCTTCCTTGTCTTTTCATGGCTTGGTAGCTCATTTCTTTTTAGTGCTGAATATTATTCCATTGTCTGGATGTACCACATTTGATTTACTTATTCACCTACTGAAAGACATCTTGGTTGCTTCCAAGTTTGGGCAATTATAAATAAAGATGTATTGCCTGAGAAGGTGGTGGTGCAGTGGATAGAACATTGGCCTGGGACACTGAGGACCCAGGTTCAAAACCCCGAGATTGTCAGCTTGAGCGAGTGAGTATCTGGCTTGAGCACGTGCTCACCAGCTTGAGCCCAAAGGACACTGGCTTGAGCCCAAGGTTGCTGGCTTGAGCAAGGGGTCACTGGCTAGGCTGGAGCCCTCCAAGTCAAGATCCATATGAGAAAACAATCAATGGACAACTAAGGTGCCACAACAAAGAATTGATCTTCTCATCTCTCTCCATTCCTGTCTGTCTGTCCCTCTCTCTGTTTCTCTCTCTCTCTCTCTCTGTCTCTCTTGCTAAAATAAATAAATAAACAGACAAACAAATAAATAAAGATGTTTTAAATATCCATGTGCAGGTGTGTGTGTGTGTGTATGTGTGTGTGTAAGTTTTCAACTTCTTTGTGTAAATACCAAGTTGTGCTATTGTTGAATCGTATGATAAAAGCATGTTTAGTTTTGGAAGAAACTGCCAAACTTTTTTCCAAAGTGGTTGTACCATTTTGCATTCCCACCAGCAATGAATGCGAGAGTTGCTGTTGATTCACAACTTTGCCAGCATTTGGTGTTGTTAGTGTTCTGAATTTTGGGCTTTCTAATAGGTGTGTAGTGGTATTTCATTGTTTTAATTTGCATTTCCCTGATGACATATGTTGTGGAGCATCTTTTCAAATGCTTATTTGCCATCTGTATATCTTCTTTGATGAACTGTCTGTTAAGGTATTTGACCCATTTTTTATTTGGGTTGTTTGTTTTCGTATTGTTGAGTTTTAAAGAATTCTTCATGTATTTTGGATAAAAGTTTTTTTTTATCAGATATGTCTTTTGAAAAGATATTCTCAAACCTGTGGTTTGTCTTCTCATTCCCTTGTGTCTTTCATAGAGCAGAACATTTTAATTTTAATGAGTCCAGATTATTATTTCTTTTATGAATTGTGTCTCTGGCATTATATCAAAAAGATCTTCAAAGTCAAGATCTTTTAGATTTTGTCCCATATTATTTTCTATATTGTTTTATGGTTTTGTGTAATGTTTAGGTCTGCAATCCATTTTGAGGTAATTTTGTGAATGGTGCAAGGTATATGTCTAGATTCACTTTTTTTTTTTTGCATATGAATGTACAGCTGTTCCAGCACCATTTGTTGAAAAGACTATTGTATTGCCTTTGCTCCTTTGTCAAAGATCATTTTACTATATTTATGTGGGTCCATTTTGAGCTTTTGTTTTATTGATCTATTTATTCGTTCACCAGTTCCATACTGTTTTCATTACTATGGCTTTAAAGTAAGTCTTGAAGTTGGGTAGTGTCACCCTTCCAACTTTATTTTTCTCCTTCAAAATTGTGTTGGCCATTTGGGGTCTTTTGCCTTGCCACATCAACTTTAGAATCAGTCAATATCCATAAAGTGACTTTTGGCGTTTTGACTGGGGTTGTAGTAAATCTGTAGGTTAAGTTGGGAACAACTGATATCTTGACAATACTGAGTATTCCTATCTATGAACATGGACTATCTATCCATTTATTTAGCTCTTTTTTGGTTTTTATTAGATTCTTATAGTTTTTCTCATATTGATCTTGTACAGATTTTGTTAGATTTATATCTAAGCATTTTATTTTGGGGATGCTGAAGTAAATGGCATTTTGTTTTTAATTTCAAATTCCATTTATTTTTAGCTGGTAGATAGGAAAGTGATTGACTTTTGTATATTAAACTTGCATCCTGAGAACTTGCTATACTGACTTATTGAATCCAGGAGCTCTTTTGTTTATTCTTTCTTCTTTTCTACATAAATAATCATGTAATTTATGAACAAAGGCAGCTTTATTTCTTCCTTCCCAATCCATATGCCTTTTATTTCCTTTTCTTGTCTTACTGCATTAGCTACAAATGCCAGTGTACCATTGAAAAAGGAGTGGTGAGAGGGGACATCCTTGCCTTCCTTCTGATCTTAGCAAGTTTTGAGTTTCTCACTTTTAAGTATGATTCTTTTGGAATTATGTACAAGTATCTTCAATTAAAAATAAATTTTGTTAACCATTGTCCAAATACTACCTCTTTCTGATTCTTTCAACCAGATGATTTCTCCTTCCCTTGAAAATTCTATACCATTATTTTTTATCTTTTATGGCATATATAATATTGTCTTGTTTTATAGTTGCTTACGGATGTTTTCTGGGTCTTTTCTCCTGGATTTTCAGCTTGAGGGCAGGGATTCTGCCCTCATCTTTATATTCCCAAGTGTACCTAGTACTGTGCCTTACACCATTGGGTTCCTAATGAAAATTTGATGAATCAATTCTAATTGAATCATTTGACCACATACTCCTGTAATTTTTATTTTGTTGTTGTTGATTACTAATAGTGAGCAACTTGTTCCTCCAACACGTTTCCATAGTTCAGCACCTATCAGAATGTCTTTTTTATACCTTGTTCTTAAAGAGTAACAAACTCAAGAAGGAGTTATTTGCCCATAGCATTTAAAAATCTGGTCTGTGTCACTAAAAATCTTGGTTCTGCGAGATTTGTGGTAGAGCTGACTTCTTAGCCCGACAGCCCTTGTTTAGCCATGCCTCCTTGAAGAAAGCTCCTTGATTTCTGACACTTACAATGTGAGAGAAGGAGAATTGAGATCCCTTGAGGATGGATGCTGACAAAAACCTCTTTGTGCTGCTGCCAGTGTTGTTCGGTGTCTGGCGTTGGAATGATGAAGGCTGGGACCTGCTCTCACCCAGGCACATCCTTGTTGCAGGAAGACAGCTGTCTGAGCTCAGATTCCAAGTGCATGATGAAGGGCACAGCCTCTCTGGTGGGGACAGCAGCCTGCATGCGATACTTTTACAGCTTGGGTTCAGAAAAACTCTCTGTGGCTGGTAGATGGAGGAATCTCAGTTTGTTGGACAGTGATCTTGAAATGGCATTACCCCCCTTCCCCCAAAAGTGCTTTTACTTATACAGTGTAGCCCCCCCTGTCCCTCTGGTGAGAGCATTCCTTAATGACTCCCGGACTGGGCACTGACTTTCCTGTCATTTGTATAATCTCATTCCAGCAGTTAAGACTTGACCCTGATTACTTTTCAAAACTTTAATTTGAATCATAACACAATGTTTGTTTCCTCCTTCTTCCTGGCTAGGCAGAAATGTTGGTTCCCAGCTGCTTAGAGAACAGGGATGGGAGAATGTTGTTTGTTCCTGGATCCTTTCTTCTTTTCTTTCTCCTTGGAGGAATTGGAAGGCAAGAAGTAGGAGGTAGAGGAGGCAGAGATTTTCTTATCTCACCAGCCTTGACTCAATGAGTAGAGATGTTCCAGTCCTGGCTTTCTTGGGGATAATGTTAAGCTTCACCCTCTCCTGCTTTGAGGTGAGGGACATTCCTCAGGGGGTGGCAGTCTCCCTTTGGGCCCATCAATGCAGCACAGCCCACTTCTGGTTTGGATGTCCTATTCTATTATCCATCTCTGTGGCTTCCCTAGAGCCCCTGGTTCCTGCCCCTGTGCTGACCACATGCTCCTTCGTGCACAGCCACAAGAATCCCTCAGATGCCATGTGGACCTGGAGTAAATGGGAGTTAGCCTCCTTCCTTTTAGGCTTTCTGTGCAACAGTTACTGCAAGTTCAGCTGACACTAGTCCGTCCAATGAGCCTCCCACCTTTCGAAATCTCTGTTCCAGAAACAGTCCACAGCAGTATCTCTTAGGAGTTCAATGATATTCCCCAAAAGATATGTTGAATCCTGGCTTTGTCATTGCAGATACAATTAGCTAAGATGAGATGATACTAGAGTAGAGTGACCTCCTAATTTGATACCACTGCTTCCCTTAAAGAAAGATGACCATGTGAAGACAGACATACAGGAAGAATGCAATATGATGACAGAGGCAGAGATTGAAACGCTGCAGCCACAAACCAAGGAACACCAGTATTGCCTGCAGACCACCAGAAACTAAAGAGGGCAAGGAACGACTCTACCCTGTGGGTTTCAGCGGGAGCATGGCCCTGCTGACAACTTGATTTCAGACTCCTGATCTGAACCGTGAGACAGTGAGTATCTGGTTTTATGGTTGTTTTTTAATGTGGACATATATGTGAGATGTACGTAGCTCTTATTATTGCAAATTATTAAATGTAATTTTATAACTATATTGTATAAACAGAAATGGAAGTGTATATATGTATATACACACATATGTATACATGCACACACAACTTCTATTATTCCCTATTAGTACATGTAAAGCTGCCTAATTCTTATCAATAGTTACATAGCATTTCATGGTATAGAGATACCGTCTGTTCCTTATTGTACTTTGTCCTAAATATCTGCTGTTTTAAGCCACACTGTGTGTGATTCTTTGTTGTGGCAGTCCTAGGGGACTCATATAGTGTCTGCTTCCAAGTAAGAACACATACCAAGCTCCCCGTTTGGTCTTCATAGATGATATAGAGAGAGGAAAATGCTATTGCTGGGTTCCTAGAATGTTCTCTGAGGAGTTTCTCATCATCCTGCACTTCCACGGGTTCTGCCGCTCAGCTGTTTTTAGTAGGGGGATGAGATACTGTCTCCCCTTCTTTCAGACATCCCTGTCTTTACTAGTGGTTCTAGTGGAGTCACCCTCACTCTTCTTTAGGGACCAGATAGCACCTTTAAGATCCTTGCAATATTCTTAAGACCAGTGACCCTGCTTCCAATCCTTGCACTCTCCTTATACGGGCTGGGTTGGTGGCAGGCAGGCTGGTTGTGGCTCCCTTTAACCTGTCTTGGGTGACCTGGTTGTAACTCTGGACACAGAATGTGAGGTTCCAGCTGTAGTTTGGCTCTGTTCCCCTCACCATGGTTCCTGGCCATAAGCCTGGGTAACCAGAAGAGCCCATTCAAAATCTTGTTTTCTCATTTAGACCAGACCTCATGCTTCACCAAAAGAGCCAGAATGGGCTGTACTGTGGGGAAGGCTGTTTCTGGTTCTCTAAGATGAGAGAGCAGATGTCCGGGGGTGGCCGGCAGACCCAGCTTCCTCTTCTGGGTCATACTGGAATAGCATGAGCTGCTCATGTAACGTGACTGATGTCCTTATAAGAGGAGACCATGTAAAGACAGGGACAAGTTCCCAAGATGTAGCTTGTCTCATATGTGGCTGCAAGCTACCTCCAGGGAGGGCTGGGGTTCAGGCAATCTCTGAGGACAAATCTGAATCTCATTCCGTTTCTCTCCCAGGTCATTATTTTTTCATAGAGAAATCTCACCGCTGTGGACTTCCAGGGAAGAGAAGAATGTGGAAAGGTCACAGCTCAGTGCAAAGCCCAAGGTGGGGTGGAGGTGGGGGGAGTTGGGCCTCGGCGTTGCCTGTCGCCTCCGTTCTAGTGAAAGAGGAAGGGGACACGCTCGGTGGACTCAGCGCCCAGCCATGCTTTCCGCAGGTTCCTTGCTGAGCGGCTGCCTGTTTTTCACTGAGAAGGGATAATGCTTTGTGGAGCCCTATTTGCCCAGTCCCTCTGAAGCCCATGGGGACCAATACTGACTTCCTGTGGGGGCCAGAGCAGGACAAGCTGGCTGCTTTGAGGTGATGGGATGTGGGTGGTCTAGCCCACATGTCTGCACCCCATCTCATATCTGGAGGCCCTGTCTGGGAAGCAGTTAATTAAGCTAAGGCTTGGCTTTGCTTGGCTCTGACGTTTGCAAGGAACTGACACTCTCCAGGCCACCTGGAGAACAAGGGCTGGTGCTGCTTCAGAGCTAGAACTGGATGGAGTGTTGCTCATTGCCAGGCGGGCTCTGGGAACTGGCTCCCCACAAAGATAGCATGGCCCACATGGTCTCACAGTCAGGGCGCACTCATTTCTCTGTGGGTCTCATTCTTAATCTTCTCTTTTTGTCTAAGTCAGTGGTTCTCAACCTTTTTTGAGGTACCGAACCCACCAGTTTCATATGTGCATTCACTGAACCCTTGTTTAGTGATAAATAAAATATGATTTTTTTCCAAATTCAAGACATAGATATATGTATTTTTTACTGGTGCACAAAATGAGCCGTGCATGAACATCACCTTGTTCAAAGAACAAAACCAACAAAGTGCATGAACTCACAACAAATTACGGTATTACTTTATTCTGGCCTCCGCGGCAGAGGCTTCTCCGAACCTGAAACGACTCATTGAACCCCTAGGGTTTGATAGAACCCAGGTTAAGAACCACTTGTCTAAGTCACACATGGAGGAAGGTAGTCAGATGGGATGAATTCTGCATTTCAGGTCACCTCAGAGCTCGGCCAGCTGGCCTGTGGGTGAGATGCCCTGGGGTCAGCTCTGGTCTTATGATAGGCCAGCGCTGGGCAAAGAGCAGCATAGTGCCCGGGGCTGTGGGCAGAGCAGGACAAGATAACAGGCCAAGGGAGTCTTGGCAGCTCTGTGACTGACATGTCACGTTTCACGGTTTGCTTCACAGTGATCCATCTGGCCCTCCCCAACTTCTCCTTCCCTTCCCAAATCAGCCCTCCGGACAGGCCAAGACTGTAATTTTGCTCAGTATAAATTCCTGTGGGCCAAGAGAGGCAACAGGCGGGCGATGGGTGCACGTGTGAGGTGGTATGTGTGTGTGTGTGCGCGCACGCGCACGTGCGCACGCACTGAGAGTTGGAAGAAAAGATCTACAGGAAGGGTGGTGAGGCCCTGTGGTGATCAACCTCGTGCTTTCTGTCCCGCCTGGAGGCAAGACCTTAGGCACTTTCCAGATGACAAAGTCCCAGAAATCTCCTTTCCATTCATGCCCCATGAGTGACTTAATGCTGTGAACCAGTGGTGGTCAGTCCTCCCATCTTCCTCTTCTCCCACCCTTCTGGCAAGGGGCACCAGCTAGAAAAATTCAGCAATGCCAAATGTGACATTGAACCTACTCTTAGTCCTGGAGACCCCAGGACCTCACAGTGCAGGTTGGGGCAGGGGGTTAAGGAGAGCTTCCTGGAAGAAGTCAGTGAACTGGCAATTCTCTCCAGGGACTAGGGTGGGGTTGGGTTAGTATTAGAAATACCTAGAGTTTTTAATAATAATAACAAGGGTTTTTTTTGTTGTTTTTTTCTTTTCCTCTTGAGATTATGATGGTCACTAGCAGGGAAATGTACAAATGTTATTTTGAAAGGATTCTCACCTGGGCTTCCTAATTCTATGACTCACTTCCCACAGATCACTTGGAGAGCCTGCTCTAAACATTTTTTGATTTGACACATGATGAATAAAACTTTTAAAGTACAGACCCTTAATATTTGAATATTTATTTATTTAAAAATAATACCCATGTACTTCTGTATTCACTTATTATGTAGTCATCATAAAGGAAACATAGAAACAGAAATGAACAGTGGCAAGCTTACAAATAACTAGAAATCAAACTTCTAATAATTTCTTTTTTTTAAAGATGTGTTTCTTTTATTTATTTATTGTGGCAGAAACAGAGAGAGTCAGAAAGAGGGACATACAGGGACAGACAGACAGGAAGGGAGAGAGATGAGAAATCTTCGTTGCAGTTCCCTAGTTGTTCATTAATTGCTTTCTCACATGTGTCTTGACCAGGGGCTACAGCAGACCGAGCAACCCCTTGCTGGAGCCAGCGACCTTGGGCTCAAGCTGATGAGCCTTGCTCAAACCAGATGAGCCCGCACGCAAGATGGCGACCTCGGGGTCTCGAACCTGGGTCCTCCGCATCCCAGTCCGACGCTCTATCCACTCTGCCACAGCCTGGTCAGGCTCTAATAATTTCTTACAGACTCCTAACTCATCTGGTGTCCCTCTCCTATGACTCTTGGTTCATATTTGTACCTCCATGCCTCGTTCATGGCCTGGCATGCGATAGGTGTTCAATAAACAAGCTGTGGGGTGGATGTATAATAAATGAATGAGTTAAACCTTGAAGAATATGAATATTTTGAAAATACGTAAATGGGAAGGAGGAACAAACTGAGAGCCTCCCTCATAGATTAACATTGCGATTTATTGACCTGTCTTAATAGAAACATTAAGATTAGATCTTATGGGAGGGGACATTATGTTTGAGTAATGATTGGCGGCTTAGTTAATTAAATTAAATGTAGTTATTTATTTCTCATCTCCATTAGCATTGTGGCCTCCTAGTCCCACATTCTAATTGCTTGACCATCTCCTGTCCCAGATGATCTACTCTGTGACACAGTTTTATCAGCAAGACAACCAAGGAGGGGGCCCTTGGGGAAGGGATTCAGCGTTGAAGCCCCAAACCGCAGCTATTAGTTAATTAGGTGTTGTGTAAAACAGACTGGAGGGGCCAAGTAAAGGGGAGTATTGCGGGCTCCTGATGGGTGGGAACTGATTTATTAGTGCTGCACCAAATTTGTATGCAAGACAGAAAGTTGGTCATAACCCAGAGTGGGGCTTTGCAGGCAGAGGGATAGAGGGTTCCCAGCCACTGGGGTCGCCTCTCCAGGGACTTCTTTTGAATGTTTCCCTGCGCACCCTCGCCAGGAGCCTTTGTTAGGGGAGCAAAGAGATACCCACTTTCCTTGGAGGTGACCATTCTCAAAGACTACCTTCAGGAGTGCCCCACACTCTATCAACAGAATGCTGAGACTCTCCTGTTTCCCGCCTTCCTTTTGTAGGGAGTATTAGCAACACTTACATGGTGTTACTTTTAGCACATGTGCCAGACTCTGTCTCCAGATGCTTTCCACATACACTATTTAGTCCTGACAACAACATCGGAGGGTGGCGGGAAGAGTCTTTTTCTCTTACAGCCAAACAAACTGAAGCACACAAGGGTTAAGGAAGTTGTCCAAACTAGTGAGGAGCTAGTTAGTAAGTGGAAGTGCTAGGATTCAAATTTCAGTTATCTGGCCTCAATAACTGGCCCTCAACCACCTAATTTTCTAACTTAAGCTGGTCTCAGATCCTTCATTTACTCGTTAGTGGACTGAGATTCCGTTAAAGAGCTCTTTCTCCTGGGAAACAACATCTGAGCAGGATCTGGAATGTTAAATCGAAGGGATGAGGCTTTAAAGGTGGAATGTGAAGCAGCTTCTGGAATGTGAGTTACGGGTGGGTACCGGGACGGGCAGGGTCACACTCTGCAGACTGATCAGCCAGCAAGTGCTTTTCCATTTGGGAGCGTGGCCTCTGAGCTCTGGAGCTGAACAGAGCCTCAGTTTGCCCCTCTGGCCACAGGCCCGCATTCCTGGTCTCTGCTGGAGCCACTGACCGGCATCCTAGAGCATCCCGGCCACCGACAACTCCATCATTAGAACACCTGCTACAGAGTTTTCAGCACACTTCAGTTTTAAAAGTAATTGTTTGACTTTGGATGATGGGTATACAACAAAATCAACAGTTCAAATGCTATAGAAAGGTTTACCTGAAACCTATGTACGTACTCATTGATCAATGTCATCTTGTTATATTGAATTTTCTAAGTAAAAATATTTTAAAAATGTGTGTTTGGTGTAAATCTTCTCAAACTACTACTCACCTTCATGAGGCAGGTTGGTTTGGTCCTCATGTCAACCCTTCAGCCATCCTGAACACATGGGATTTTGAAGGGCAGTCCCGCAGCTGGAATCAAAGGCAGGGTTGGGAGCATACTGGTGACAAGAATGGCCTTTTGGATGGTGTGGGGAGAGAAAAGAGACCCCACTGAGTGGACAATAGAGATCAGGTTCTCATCAGGTGTCATCACACATGTGGTCTGCAGAGAAGGGGCCCTTTGATGGAGTCCTGGGGGGGGTGAGAGTTGTAGGCTGAGATCAAAAAGATGGCTAAGGTTCCCCCAGCAAAGAAAGCAGGCCCCGCCCTGGCCCTGTGGCTTGTGTGTGTGGCCTTTATGAGCCGTGACCAATGGCTCAAGGCCTGGGCTGGCAGCCATAAGCCTTCATCCTGGGCAGGAATTCTAATTAAACCAGGGCTCCTGGGTCTCACTTACAAAGAGCTTAGCACCAGACTCAGCCTTTCAGGTCCCACCCAGCTGATCATACTCTTGGATGCCACCTGCAGAGACACCCAGCTCAGGGAGCCCCTGCGTGCCTCCACAGTAGGCTGCAGAGGGCCGGCACCCAAGGCTGGTCCTTGGGGTGGGCCCTGAGCTTTGCTTCAAATAAATCTTTAGAGAAAACATTGAGGGCCTCCAGATCGTTCTGGCACTCTTCTTGCCAGACACCCTTTTGGCTATTTGTGCCACTCATTGGTATTTGTTATGGTCATCTCTTTTCTTCACAAGGAATTGGGCTGGTTTAGGTATCCAGGGGTCCAGGGAAATTCTGGATGGTGGGATCAGCAGGCAAAGTTTTATTTAGTGGTACTGAACTGAGTACTAGACAAACCATGAGTGGTGAATGTTAAGGTCCCTGGTACATGAGAGACGGATGAGGAGTGGAGGGCTTTCCAGATGAGTTGGACCAGGAGCTGAAACCTGAGGGATCAGTAGCATTTACGTAGGCAGAGAGGAAGCCCAAAAGACAGGGAAACAGCTGCCTTGCACATTTTAGACAAAATTGGAGGTTTATCTGCACAGTAAAAATCTTTACTTTCCAAACTCATCTCATTTTGTTAATTCTTAAAGCGAAGAGCTGGAGCAACCAAGCTCCCCTTCCATAGGCAGCACTCAGATTGTCCTGTTGCTACTTTTCTCTTTTAAGTGCTGCCCATTTAGTCTGATTTCAGTGGTATACAATGAGAATGTGTGTGGCTGATGACGACCATGATGGGGGTGGGGAGAAAACACATCTGCAGGGCTTTGCTTGAAGTTGTGTCAGCAAATGCGTCACCTTGGTGGCTCTGCCCTGCCCTCCCTCTCCCCAGGGCCTCCTGTCCTCTTCACAACCCCCACCACCCCAACTCAGCCTGGGCTGAGTCCCCGCTTGCATGCATTCTCCTGAGTCTTGTTTATTGGCAATCAAAGCGCTTGGTGAAGAAAGGGTGGAAAGTTGGGGGTGATAAAAGAGATCCCAAGGGTAACTGGTGATGCCTTTTGGGAACAGAAGCCCCCCTCCAGCCTCTGTGGGTCGGCACAAGCTAAAGCCTGGGCTCCTGGCCGACTTTCCTGCTAGTCCAGAAGACAACCGCATACCCAAATGGCTCGGAATGTGGCTTGCTGACCTTGGCAGGAAGGAGGGCTGAGTCGGCCTTTTGCATAACATAAATACTCAGCACAGCTGCCTCTGACCTGCCCACTTCTTAAGTCCAAAGAGGAAGGGACCTACTGGCCAAACGTTTTACCCCACTGCACCTCAGACCCCAAGGCACTTGGCCTCTGTTCAAGTTAGTAAGTTGAAGCTCCCCATACCCCAAAACTGGCTGCAGGTGGAGGAAAATCCAGGGTAGGAGAAGGGACAGAAAGAAAATCTGTGGAGCTGCCTGTTTAAATAAAAATAAATAAATAAAAGGTCTGAGATTGATAAACTTTCTTGGGAAGCTCCCTACAAACTCTCTTAGGGAAGCTCTGGGCCATTCTGCCTTGGCTGGTCCGGGGGGAAGGGAAAGAAGAAACAACAATATTATTCCATTTGGCAAAAGGGTTTGTCTTTCCAGTGCTTTCCTCACCCATCCTCACCGTGAGTGACGGACCAACCCCATTCCTGGGGTTGAGCCTCGTTCAGTCCATGACATACTGTCACCACTCCCACCCTCACCACTGGTAGCAACACCCCCTTCCTCCCCCGTCTGGACTTCCATGAAGCTTTCTTCCCATCACTCTGATTTCCCTCTTCTTGGAAGTCTTGTCAGCCTGGAGTCAGTCCCACACGCATTTTTAGCACCTAATTTTTTCTAGTAGTTTCATGAAAATTAGCTCTGTCTCATGGTTTCTCGTTATCACTTTAGAGAGAACAGCCCTGTTGCATATGGGATGAGTTCAGTAAGTACAGGTTGAAGGATGACTTCCTGGGAAGATGGCAGGTTCTTCAAGCATAAGAGGATTGGCCACAGTGATATCCTTCAGGGCCTACCACACCACAGGATAAATTGGAAGAGGGTTTTTTTGCTCTTGAAATTTGGAGGTGAGGCCTTAGCAGGAAGAACTGAGTGGCTAGATGTGTGCTGTTTTCAGGGAACCCACGTCCAGCCCAAGGGACCACTGGTAGCCCTTGCATGAAGACTTGTCAGGAGGTGAATGGGCGAGACGTTGTCTCAGCATTTCAGGGCCACAGTTTCCCTATCTGTAGAAATGGTTTGAGTAGTTTATTTCCAATGTTCTATTGTGATGGTTGGATTGTGTCCCCCAGAAACTTTGATATTAAAGCCTTAGCCCCAATGTGACTTTGGAGATAGAGCTTTGGGGAGGTAAACAAGCTTAATAAAAATGGAGTCCTAAACTGATACAATTAGTAGCCTTATATGAAGATAGGAAGAGGAGAGAGAGAACGTGCTCTTCACACAGCAAGAAGGCAAATATGTAGGAAGAGTGCTCTCACTGGAAGTTGAACCTTGTTGGACCCTGATTTTGGACTTTCCATCTTCCAGAACTGTGAGAAATAAATTCCTATTGTTTAAGCCACTTGGTCTATGGTATTTGCTATGGCATCCCAAGCTGATCACTAAAATACATCTACATTTCATTCACTTATGGATACAACTAATATTTATTTATTTATTTATTTTTGTGAAAGACTCAGAGGGAGGGATAGTTAGGGACAGACAGACAGGAAGGGAGAGAAACGAGAAGCATCAACTCTTTTGTTGTGGCACCTTAGTTGTTCATTGATTGCTTTCTCATATGTGCCTTGATGGTGGTGCTATAGCAGGTCGAGTGACCCCTTGCTCGAGCCAGCAACCTTGGGTTCAAGCTGGTGAGCCTTGCTCAAACCAGATGAGCTCGTGCTCAAGCTGGTGACCTCAGGGTCTCGAACCTGGGTCCTCCACATCCCAGTCCCATGCTCTACCCACTGCGCCACCGCCTGGTCAGGCACAACTAATATTTATTGAGTGGATACTGTGTGCTAGGAACTATTATCTCTACTGGGGTGGTAGTAGAGAACAAATAGATAAAAACTGTTCTCCTCATGGAGATTAAGTTCTGATTGGGGAGACAGATAAATAAGTACCATGTATACAGCAGCATGTCAAATGGCATTAAAAGCTATTGGGAAAAATAGAACAGAGAAGTGATAGGGAACACTAGAGGAGTGTGTTTAGGCAATGGCCCGAGCAAGAAGACATGAAGGAGGTGAGCAGAAAATCTGCATGAATATCTGAGATTTAAAAAAAAATTGGGTTAAAATGATCTATTCTACAATAAAAGATAAGGAAACCCTGGTGTAACAACAGTTCACAATTTAGGGGTTTAATTGATTGTAAGTTCACCAAGAGCCCTGGACATCTTACAACTGCTCAAAAAATAAAGGTTGTGCCTGGCCGGTGGTGGCGCAGTGGATAAAGCATCGACCTGGGAACACTGAGGTCGCTGGTTCAAGACCCAGGACTTGTCTGGTCAAGGCACATATGGGAGTTGATGCTTCCTGCTCCTCCCCCTTTCTCTCTCACTCTCTCTCTCCTCTCTAAAATGAATAAATAGTAAATAAATAAATTTTAAAAAAACAAAAAAACAAAAACAAACAAATAAACAAAAAATAAAGGTTGCTTTAATACAAGTATAGTGGCCAGATAATGGCAGTGACCTCACAACTGTGACTAAGGCAATCTAGATTATTGCATTCAGTTCTTAGCACCACATTTTAGAGCATTCTAGGGGACCACAAGGAAGGTGTTCAGAGATTTGGAAACTATGCCCTTGGGCTACAGTTGGGGAAACTGACAATGTTTGGTCTATTTTTAAAAAAGATTTTATTTATTCATTTTAGAGAAGAGAGAGAGAGAGAGAGAGAGAGAGAGAGAGAGAGATAGAGAATAGGAGAGGAGCAGCTAGCATCAACTCCCATATGTGCCTTGACTAGGCAAGCCCAGGGTTTCGAGTCAGTGACCTCAGTGTTCCAGGTTTATGATTTATCCACTGTGACGCCACACCTAAGGTTGGTAATGCTTAGTCTGTAGAAGGAAATATTTACATGGCTATGAGAGGGACGTTTTTAAGTGCATGGAGAGTTGCCAGCTGGAGAAGGGCTTATTGCATGTATATACTGAATGCTGAAAAACAACCAATGGGTAATTATCTAAAATCCAAGTCAGTAGCAACAATGCAACAGAAACCAGACAGGTATATTTGATAATTAGGCTTTACAGTTTCTCCTAGGGTTGGTGGAGACTGGTGAGAGTCAACACCGGAGTTGAAGGGAAGGTGATAAGCATGGTCACACATCAGCCATGCTGTAGAAGACGTGCTTGCAATGGGAGGAAAGAAGAACTGATGGCTTTTTGGTCCTGTTATCTCTAAAAGGTCTATCAGAACATGCATGAAACCCTGTGGCATAATGGGAGGTTACTGAACTGTAAGAAGGGATCCTCCTTTCCACTAGTTAACCTCTCTGGGCC
Organism: Rhynchonycteris naso; assembly: GCA_037038555.1. Taxonomy (NCBI): domain Eukaryota; kingdom Metazoa; phylum Chordata; class Mammalia; order Chiroptera; family Emballonuridae; genus Rhynchonycteris; species Rhynchonycteris naso. The sequence continues at coordinate 27,751,911 of CM072998.1, forward strand.
TCATCTGTCTACTGTGAGAAATGTGGATAATGACACCTGCCCTGTTAAAGGTGTTTGAGGGTTCCTCTAGCTCAAAGGTCCATTACTCTAAGTGACAAGAAAAGAGACTGAAGCCCATAATGTAGAAGAATATTTACAACCCTAAGTGTCAATATACAATGGAAGGTTTGTCTGGTCAGTGGCTTATCTGTTTCAGCAGGAGCTGGAAGACATCCAGAGAGATGCACTAGAGGGTGGATGACCCATACGGTCCCTTCTGGCACTGAGGGTCTCCCATGAGGCTGTAACTCATGGGTCTTGAAGCTCCTTGCTTTTTCTTCAGCCACCATTAGCTACTTAGAGTCAAATGTGACCCCATATTATACTCTAGTATGAAAACTAGAACACTGCCTTGAGCCAACTGTAAGCTTTTCCAGTTTCCCATCTTGATAGTTATTATCATTTTCTTCTTGAGTAAGAGGCGGCTCGTGTCTCAGGACCTGTGATTTCCACCTATAGAAGCTTAGACAGGGTAAGACAAATCCTGGCAACGACCCCTAGTGAGATGGTGGCTTTGGGGGTGAGGATGTGTAATGGGAGGGAACAAAGAGGTACAGAGTCAGAGGACAGTTCCCAAGAGTGACAAGGGGTGCACTGCCCATCTTGGGTTCTTGCAGAGCTGCCCAATTCTCTTTTATTTTTCCATTAACTGTCCACCTGTATTCCTCCAGAGCCTCACCTGTATTCCATTCCAGCAGGCATCTTTATGGATCCATAGAACCCTAACATTTCCTAACTGAAAGCGTCTTTTGAGATTATATAATTAAGTATTTCTCCAAATGCCAGCCTTTCACATAGCACTATGACATATGTCATAAACATATGTCAACTGTTCTATTATTTACTCATAGCTTTATTTAAATTGAGACATTTTAGAAACCTGGACATTTTTATATTACCAGCGTAAATGGAAAACCAGCCTTACTTGCCATGCATTTAAGATAACCATGATTAATATTAACCATTAAAATAAAAAAATGTTTGCACATGTGTTTATGTAAAATTATCCCAAGTACTTTATCATGGTATACTCATACCATATTTTTGGAAACTTGGATCTATTGTAATCTTCCTTCTGAACAGATATGGAAACTGAGGCCCAAAGAGGTTTAGTAACTTGCTCATATTCCATAGGTGGAGAGTGACCTGGACTCTTGACTTCCAATCAAAGAATTGTGGTTCATTCTAGCTCATGCTTCTTTAGATGAAACTGTTGGGGGTTAAATATATTTATCATCGGTATTAGTGTCCTAAGGCTATGGTAGCAATGTACTATAAACTAGGTGGCTTGAAAGAAGAGAATTTTTTTTTGACTCACAGTTCTTGAGGCTAAAAGTCCAAAATCAAGGTGTTGATAGGGTCATGTTCTCTTCAAAGCTTCTGAAGGGAGGATCTTTTCTTGCTTCTTCCAGTGTCTGGTAGCCCCAGATGTTGATTGGTTTGTGGCAGCATAACACCAATGTCCGTCTTTACATGATGTTCTCCTGTGTAGTTCTATGTCTTTACCTAGCCATCTTCTTATTAGGACTCCAGTCATACTGAATTAAGGGTCCTACCTCATTTTCGTATGACCTCTTCTTAATTAATTACATCTTTAAAGACCCAATGACCCTATTTCTAAATAAAGTCACATTCTGAGTTACTGAAAGAACATCAACATGTCTTTTTTAGGGAATACAATTTAACCTGTAACACCATCCAAAAGATACATAAATTTCATAGGGGATATTGAAAGACTGTAGCTACATCATAAATAAAATTTAAATGATAAAATCACATACATTGATAAAATAAAACTTGCATTGTACATTGTAGTATGCAAACACTGTCTCATTTGATCTTCACTATAGTTCTCTGAAGTAAACAGGTGTGGTAGATTGTTATAGTAATGGCCTCCAATGAATCATTCCTTTTATATCTATGTCTTTTTGTAGCCCTTTGTCAATAATTTTGGGTTTGGCCTTGTGACTTGCTTTGGCCAAGGGAATATTAATATAGTAAATGTGATGCAAGATTAGGCTTGAAAAGTGCTCATATATTGGGGTTTTGTTTTCTCTTGTTGCCAATAACTCTTTTGCTATCATGTGAAGAATCCTGGACTAGTCTACAGAGGATGAGACTTCATGGAGCAGAGAACAACTGTCCCAATTGAGGGCCCCTAAACTATGCAGATTTCAGACAATCTACCAGCTGACTATAGCTGCATGAGTAACCTTGAAAGACCAGCAGAAGAACCACTAACTGAACTCAGCCCAAATGGCTGATTCACAGCAAATAAAATGGTTGTTTTAAGCCACTAAGTTTGGGGGTGGTTTGTTACTCAGCAATACATAATTGGAACAGCTGATATTTCTGCTAGTTTATAGATGAAGAAATGGACTCTGAGGATTTTATTGACTTACTCATCAGGACAAAGACTGGAAAGAAAGAGAAAACTTTGTCCTTCTTTGGTGCAAGAACCAAGCAGTTGAACACAGTGCTATGGGCATTTCTGATCTTGGCTCATCAATAATATATAAGAGTCTGAGAAATTCTGGAAGAGATGAATGATGTATTCTAGGGCTGAAGTTTGGCCAAGAATAAAGTGATTACAGAGACAATGCCCCTTTGGACTAGAAAGTCAAACGTGTGTGTTAGCAGAAGTGAAGGCTGCAAGAACATGGTGGAACGGTAGACACACACATGGCTACCATATCTGAAAATCAGCAAACTGGGGAGTGAGAAGACATCCTCCAAAGCTTGAGAGAGGCAATTTTAGGACAAATAAAGGGCTGCTTTGCACAGTGGGCACTCCATTAACAGGACTCATTATTTTCAAGTGTGATATAGGCTTAAAATAGAAAGAGCTTTATTTATTTATTAATAAAGCCAATCACATTTACTGAGGACCCACTATATGCTAGGAGTAGGTAATTTACATGTTCTAGCAAGAGAAACAGACATGTGGACTACTCAATCTGCAGATGCTGACTGCGCGCTCTATGTGCCAGACCCTGGGCAGAGGGAGTGGTGAACGAAACAGAAGTCGCTACTGACCTCCTTGATCTCACAGTCTCTTAGAGAAAACAGCTGTTGGAGAAATAACTAAATCCTAACACATGATTAATTAGTCGCTAGTGGGCATGGTGTTGTAAGGGAGATGTCCAGGGGCTTTGGGAATACATAAAAAGGAATCATTATCTAGTCTAGGGAGTCATAAAGGACTTCCCTAAGGAATTTAGGCATAAGCTGACAACAGAAGGCGGGGCAGCAGTGAGGTTGGCAAGAAAAATACAAGTGGGGAAGAACATTTATAGAGGGAACATCATGTGGTAAAGCGGAAAAAGTGAGTTATCTGAGGAACTGAAAGATGTCCAGTATGACACGTTGGAGGGAACAACAGGGGTGAAATGGGGCTACAGTAGGTGGTCGTCTGCTCTGCACCCCAGGGGGCTGAACACTAAAAATTGCATCACCTAGGCTCCCTCGTCCTCTGGCTTGGAGTTGGGTCTGGGCAATGGAGGCCTGGGCTGGAGATCAGAGAACACAGGGGTGAGAAAGTATGACATTTCTGCCCTCTCCCTGCTTGAGTGCCAGAGTGCTGGCAGTGGCTGTATCCTACAACAGCTCCTGTTGGGTGGCCCCACTTCCATGGCCTCCGCTTTATTGGTCTGGTAACAGTCTTTGTTCACTGTGCCCATTAAAGCCTAGCAGTCACAATGACTTCCCACTTTCCTAATCTCAGAGAGTCTTAAACTCCCTTTTTGTTTCTCTTAACCTCTGTAAACAGTTTTATTTTGTTTTAAATTGACTATCTTCAAAATCTCAGTTGAGGATGCCTTCTGTTTCGTGCTCAGGATTCTAATTGAAATTCCCACTAAGGACTTTGGATCCTATTCTAAGGGCAAGGATAAGATGTTTGTAAGATTTTAGCATGGAGGTGATGTGATATTTGCTTTTTAAAATATTCTGGGGTTCTGCCTGAAGTAATGACAGAATAAGGTCTGACAAGACTAACTCTCCTGTAAAAATCAGCTAAAAATAAAAAAAGCAGCTACATAAAACAATAAAACAAACGAAGCCAGCAGATTGTTCAGGGAAGTGCACCATCAGAAGAGAGGAGTTTTACCCAAGTGAATTCTCATTTTTGTGGCTCCCCCTCCTCCACTGGGACCAAGTGCAGTGATGTGATGCTGGAGGTGGCTAGTGCATGTGACAAATATGGAATCTTTCTGAATTGGGAAACCAGGCAGCCGAACGAAGCCAGAGCAGTTGTGGCTGCTCAAAGGAGGGAAGGAATCGTGGAAGGGAAAGAGCTAAATTCCAACTCCCCACATCTTTCAGTGACCCCTGACCCATAGGTGCACTGCACTGGCTGAAAGCGATTCAGTTCAAGAGAAAACATTTGAGCAGACACAGAAACTGCCATCCAAGAAACAGAGTTTATAGTTCTCATCAGAACTAAAAAATACAGAAACAAGATTTTCTTTCTTTCTTTTTGTTTTTTAGCAGCAAAGTTTATTTGTTTTAATTAAAATTTTTTTCAATTACAGTTTACATTCAATATTATTTTGTATTGGTTTCAGGTGTACAGCATAGCAGTTAGACAATCATTTATGAAATATTCCCCTGATATTTCCAATACCCAACTGGCACCATATGTATTTATTATACTTTTATTGCTTATATTTCTTATGCTGTAATTTATATCTCTATGACTGTTTTGTAACTACCAACTCAATCTCTTCATGTTTTTTGTACCCAATCCTCCAGCACTCCTCCTCTCTGCCAATCAATCATCAGTCTGGTCCCTGTATCTATGAGTCTGTTTCTGTTTTGTTTGTTTATTTATATTGTTCTTTAGATTTCAGATATGAAGAAATCATATGGAAGTTCATCACCACCAAACCAGCATTCCAAAAAAAAAAAAAATATTAAAGGGTCTTATTGAAGAAGAAGGAAAAGGGGAAACATATGAATAATAAATGCCATAAAAAAAGAACAAAATCTTACCATCTGCAACAGTATGGAGGAACCTAGGGGTATTATGTTGAGTGAAATAAGTCAGTCACAGAAACAGGGCTTCCTATACTTAACATTTATAATAACTACGATGCAACCCAAATTTATCTGACATACAGAGAGCCATAAAAATGGAATATATTCTCAAGAGGAAAATGATTTACTTCCCAATAGGAAAGTATAGAAAGGGGTTGGGAGATGGGGGGTAACTTCACAGTGAAGAAATCTGACAAACAACTTCAACCGAATGACCAAAATTAACATTGTCATTGATAAGCTGTGCTGATACATATCCTTGATGCCATGTGATGAAAATGGCACTTCATCTTTTTGGCCTTTCTTCCCAAAACCCACAACGCCAGTATCTTCAGGAAAAAACAAACTGAGAGACACAGACTACCTTGTCAGGACTCCTCAAAATAGTCGAGGTCATCAAGAAACAAAAGGGGTCTGAGAAACTGTCACTGCCAGGAGGGTGTTAAGGAGACCAACCATAATGGAATATTCTGGAAGCGATTCTAAAAATAGAAAGGACTTCAGTGAACCACTAGTGAAACCCAAAGAGGTGTGGAGTGTAGTTAATAGTAAAGTACTAGTGTTGGCACCTTCGGTGTGACAGTTCTGTAACAATGTAAGAAGTGGCCAACAGGGGAAAAGAGGTGAGGGGTGTGTGGTGACTCTCTGTATTATCTTTGCAAGTTTTCTGTAAATCTAAAAAATATTCTAAAGTAAAAAGTTCATTAAAAATTATGGGGTGAACAGAGAGCAATGCTTGGAGGAAAATTTATAGTTACAATACTTATGTAAAAAAAAAACAAAAAAGAACTAAAATCAACGGCCTAATTTTACAACTTTAGATATTAAAAAAGAAGAAATGAAACCCAATGTAAATGGAAGGAAATAATAAAGACCAGAAACAGAAAATGAACTAACAATGAAGGAAACCAAAATAAAATGGGCAGTTCTTTGAAATGATCAATAAAATTTGTAAGACTCTTATCAGACTGATCAAGGCAAAAAGAGACAAGATGCAAATTAATAACATAATAAATGAAAGAGAAGCTATCACTACAGCCCTTACAGACACTGAAGGGATAATAAGTGAGTATCATGGACAGATTTCTGCCCATAGGTGTGACTGTCCGGATGAAATGGAAATGTTCCTTGAAAGATCAAGATGACAAAAATTGATTTAAAAAGAAATAGAAAACTTTAACAGGCCTACATAAAACAACAAATTGAATTCATAGAGTTAAAACTCTATCTACAAAGATAACTCTAGCTCCAGATGATTTCATTGGTAATTTCTATTAAGCATTTAAGGGAAAAAATAATACCAAGTCCAGAAAAAAAAATTGTTTTTAAAGAAAGTAGAAGAGGGACCACTTTCAACTTATTTTATGAGGCTAGTATAACCTTAATTCCAAAACCAGATAAATACATCACAAGAAAAGAGAATAGCAAACCAATATCTATCATAATAAGATGTAAAAATCCTTAATATTAGCAAATATAATCCAATAATATTAAAATATATATATTATGACCAAGTGGGGCTTATTCCAAGAATATAAGAATGGCTGAACATTGTAAAATCAATCAGTGCAACTCAACAAATTAATAGAATAAAGGAAAACAGTATGATCATATCAATAGATGTAGAAAAGCATTTGTCAAATGAGATACTTTCATGAAAAAACTCAGCAAACTAGGAAAAGAAAGGAACTTCCTCAACTTTATTAAGGAAATCTAAAAATCTACATTTTACTCTAAGGTGAAAGGCCCAATGATTTCTCCCTTAGTTTAGGAACAAGGCAAAGATATCTGTTTGCGCAGCGTCTATTCAACATTGTTCCAAAAGTTGTATGTAGCCAGTGCAAAACATGTCAGTAAAAATAAATAAAATGTGTAAATATTGGACAGGAAAAAGCAAGACTGCTTTTATTTGTAGATAACAAGATTGTCTATGAGGAAAATCCCAAAGATTCTACTAAAGAGCTACTAGACCTAATAAATTAATTTAGTAGGCTAACTGGATATAAGGTCAATATATAGAAATTAATCTTATTTATATCTACTCGTGATGAACCAGAAAAGAATTTTTTAAAATCTTCATTTTTAATAGCATCAAAAATAAGTAGTAATACTTTTAACAAAAGAGATGCAAGATCTGCACCCTGAAAACTAGAACACGTTGCAAAGGAAGGCTTAATTAAATGGGTTTCATGGTAACGAAGCTCATGTTAATAAATTGGAAGGTTCAGTATGATTAAGATGGTAATCCTTCCCAAATTGACCTATAGAGTCAGTGTAATCTTAGTGGGCATTTTTAAAGAAACTGACAAGTTGATGCTAAAATTTATATGAAAAGAAAATTTATATGAAAAAACAAAATACATAGAAAAGCCAAAATAATTTTGACAAAGAGAAACAAGTTTGGATTACATTACCTGTTTTTATTTATTTATTAATTAAAATTTGTTTCTTTCTGGCTTGTGGTGGCACAGTGGACAGAGTGCTAACCTGGAACCTTGAGGTTACCAGGTCGAAACCCTGGGCTTGCCTGGTCAAGGCACATACGACAAGCAATGATGAACAGCTAGAGTGAAGCAATTACTCTCTCGTTCTCACTCATCACCCTCTTTACCATAAAATAAATAAATAAAATCTTAAAAAACTTATTTTCCTTTACTGGCTATTGGTTATTATTTAATTGGCAACATACAATAGCTACTGAAACTGAGGGTCCTTATGACTTTGATTAATTTTACCGTAGTTTTAGATCTCAGCTCTAAAAATCATCTCTCTCTCTCCTTATACCCTCCAGAGACCTAGCCTTTACCCTGGATAATCAGCAATTCCTGAGGCAGCAGAAGACAGAGGCCCGGACCTGACTAATGGTCACAAGATCTGGACCTATGGCAGGCTGAAGATAACATTGTGACCTAGGTTATGTTACAGTTCCTGAGACCTGAGATGGAACCACCCTCTGGCTACTTTCTCATGAGAGGGATACTGGAAAAAGCCTTAGAGTTGTCCTCAAGACCTGAAGAAATTGCTCATTAGCCTTATCTCATCTCTGACCCATCATCTTCCAACCCAACCTGAACTCCTTAACCCACAGTGTCCTATGATTTGCCCTATATAATTTGTAACCTAAAGGCCACTGGGGAGTTCAGGTTTTTGAGCATTACCTTCCTGTTCTCCTGGATGGTACCTTCCATAATAAAATAGCAAATATTTTTCCACTGCAATTCTCAGTGTCTAGTGTTTGGCTCTGTTAGCTCTGGGTGGACGAAATCTTTCTGTTCTATAACACCACTATTGTATGCTATGTATAGTTATAAATAAATATAAAGGTGTGCTGGCTTTTAGAAATGATGAATTAAGAACCCAATAGAAATCACATTAGTTTTCTTTTATGAGCCTTTTCTGTTATTGATAACATTTAGTAAGTGTGTTCCAAAGCCTAGTCATATATATACTCAATAAGGTTTTTTCTTTGTGTGCTTTTGCATGTCCTGATTTTTAATTTTACTATACATTATAGTGACCAAGACAGTGTGGCATTGAAATAAATATAGATAGCTAAGCCAAAGGGACAGTCTAAACAGTCAGAAATAAACCCATACTTACACAGTCAATTGATTTTTTTAATAGACTATATATGCTTTTCTTTCTTTTCTTTAAACAGACTTTGTTTTTTAGGGCAGTTTGAGGTTTACAGCAAAACTGAGTAGCCAGTATAGAGCACTCCCATATACTTTTTATTCCTATTCACAGAATCTAACCTACTAGCAACATTCTGCACCAGAGTGGCACATTTGTTACCATTGATGAACCTGCACTGACTCGTCTTCCTCACAAAAAGCACACAGTTCACATTAAGTTTCACTCTTGGTGTTGTACATTCTATGGGCTTTGACAAATGCATGACAAGTACCTAAAATTGTGGTATCCTACAAAATAGCTACACTATCTTAAAAATCATCAATTGATTTTTCACAAAGGTGCCAAGGAAATTACATGGTGCTGGGAGCACTGAATATCTGTATGAAAACAACAACAGCAAAACTAAACTGTGTTCCTTACTTCAAACCATCCAGAAAAATAAACTCAAAACGCATCATAGACCTAAATGTGAGTACTAAAACTAGAAGAAAATATAAGAGAAGAATCTCAGTTAACATGAGGTGAAGCAAATATTTCATAGAGAAACAGAAGGCATGAAGCAGTTGACAAAACTAACTTTATCCAAATTAAAGACTTGTTTTTCAAAAGACACAGAATAGAAAACAAAAGCAGGTCGCTGACTGAAAACAAAATTTGCAAAGCATGCTTATGACATAGGATTTGTATTCAGAATATACAGAGAACTCTTACTATTCAACAAAAAGATAGTAAGAAAATGAACTAACAATTTGAACAGATATTTTTCAAAAGAAGATAGAAGAATGGCCAACAAATATACCAAAATGTGCTAATATCACTAGTTATGATATAAATGTATATTAAACTCCAGTGAGATACTACTACACATCTATTAAAATGGGTAAAATTAAGAAGACTGATACACCCAAGTGCTGGTGACGATGTGGATCAATCGGAACTCTTCCATATTGTTAGAGGGAATGCAAAATTTTACAGCCACTTTGGAAAACAGTTCAGTAGTGTTCCACAAGACTAAATATATACTCAGCCTGTGGCTCAGCAAGTACATTCCTAGATATTAACTCAAGAGAAATAAAAACACATGTCCACACAAAGACTTGCACATGAATGTCCATAGAAACTTTATTTAAAATAGCTAAAAAAAAGGGAAAGAACTCGAATGTCTATTGACTGCTGAGTGGATAAACAGATTCTGGTGGAATATCCATGGACCACTCAGCAATCAGAAGAAATGAAATATTAACACATGTAACATGAGTGAATTGCAAAAACAACATATTACATAAAAGAGGTTAAAAGACTACATACCTGATGATCTGTAAATGGAATGTTAGAAAAGGCAAAACTTCAGTGACATAAAGAGCAATGGCTGCCTGAAGCAAGGGTCAGGAAGGTTATCAGGAGCAATAATTGCATAAGAAAAGTTGTGGTTTTTTTGTAGATTTTAGTTATTAATTTTAGAGAGAGATGAAAGAGAGAAAGGTGTGGGGGCAAGCATCAACTCATAGTTGCTTCTTGTAAGTGCCTTGACCGGGCAAGGCTGGGGTTTCAAACCGGTGACCTCAGCACCGGAGAGCCCAGCATTTCATGCTGATGCTTTATCCACTGTGCCACCACAGGTCAGGCTAAAGAAAATTTTTTATGGTGATGAAAACATCTATATCTTTGAGTGTGGTCATGTTTACTGGACTATATACAATTAACTAAAATTTCTTCAAATTTTGCACTTACAATGGGTGGATTTTATTGCATACAATTTTACCTGGTTGTGGTGTGCTGAATGGATTGGACGGGAGCCAAAGTGGATGTTGGGAGACCAGCGGGAGGCTAAGGTCTCTCCTTATCACCCACTTCCCATATAGTACCACCTTTCTGATTGCTTTGCAACCGGAGAGTCTGACAGAGTAGAACTGATGGGACCTGGTTCCTTTCCAAGTCACTATAATCCACAGGATCAACTCAGCACTGCTGCTCTAGTCACTATCTCCTCTCCGGCTGGTTCCCAAGGATGTAATTGGGTCAACGGAGATCGTTCCCACAAAGCAATCCCACTTCCATGGAGACCAATACCCACTAAGCCAAAGGAGGTTAAGTGGCTCATCCATTGCAACTTGATTTCTCTAGGCCTCTCTTTTATAGTCTGCAAAGGGAAACACTAAACTATGTGGCCTCTAAGAACCCTTTGAACCCTAACAGCTTGTGTTTTTAAGTACAATGCAGATTTGATTAGAGTTTTTATTTATAGTCTTCATATGTATGCTCCTCAGCAGGAATGCCCTCCCTGCCTCAGCACCTGCTTGCCTCTCACCCAGCCTTCCAGGGCCAGTGAAAGCCCCCTCCATACTCCATGAAGTCCTTTTTACTATTCAAAGTCCTGCTGATCCAGCCTCCGAATGCAGCTATAGTCTGTACTGAATAATTTAGCACTTACATTGGAACACAAACCACCTTGGGCTGTTATTTTACGCATAATATTGGTATTTTATCTTCAACTGGTTTGCAAGCATCTGGATGGCCTTATATTGCTCAAGTTCTCCTCTTGCCCAACTTCCATATCCACCTCCCCCCACACACACACACACCACACTTGTACACACATTCAAACACACACTCACACATGCACACATATTGCTGTGAGTTTTGAGCATTAGGTACGTGCTCAATACAGTCTTGTTCAATTACTGTCGCTCTTGCTCTGCTTCCACAACTTGTTTTGCTTAAATTCTGCTTAACTCTCTGCCTTCTCACCCGAACACTGGCTGCTCTAATGCAGAGATTAAGCAGGTGCAGCTAGTTCCCAGAAATCAGTAGGAAGCAGAAATTTTATCTGGCTGCCCAAACACCATCCACTGTTCTATTGTTCTTAATTTCAGTAGAAGTTGACAATACGCATACTCAGAAATCTTCCCATCAAACAGATGCTTGACTGAAGAGGGGAGAAGAGGACATCTGAGTGAGAGGACTTATTTGCTATGTGTTTCTAAAGGTGACCATTGGCCCAATAACAAAACTTTTTTGCATAGACTGTTTTCTATTTGGCCCTAAGCAATGGCTCCCAGACACATGTAGAGCAAGGCTTATTTCCAAGGTATTATAGAAATAAAACCAAATTGCCATATGTTGAAAGGTGTGGTCCTGGAAGTCAGTTCAAGTCCTGGATGTGCTACCTGCTAGCTGTGTGACGTTGGTTTAATTACAGAGTGTCTCTGTGCCCCAGTTTCTGTGTCTTTAAAAGTAAGATCTGTGAGCCTGACCTGTAGTGGCGCAGTGGATCAAACGTCAACCTGGAAATGCTGAAGTCGCCAGTTCAAAACCCTGGGCTTCCTGGTCAAGGCACATTGGGAGTTGATGCTTCCTGCTCCTCCCCCCTTCTCTCTTTCTCTCTCTATCTCTCTCTCTCCTCTCTAAAATGAATAAATAAAAATTAAAAAAAAAAAGATCTGTGAGAGAAACAGAACACGTGTGTACAGTGCTTGTCACAGGGCTGGCTTATCCTCAATCATTTAATGATTGGTACTTGTTATGCTCTTCCTGTCATGCCCAAAACGCAGCGCGCAAAGCCATACCGTTCCCCTTTCCTACAGGCAAGGCCCAGGCTGGGCGTGCCCTGGAGGGACACACTCTCCACCCCGAGTTGGTCTCCAGGCTCTGCCGGGAAGCGGGAAGTGCAGCCCGCAGCTGGAGACTGTGGTATTCTGGGCGGATCCCTTGCAGGCTTCAAAGGCTCAGCCCTTCCTTTTGAAGGGGAGTATTTGCAGCTCATTAGCTCTGTGGCAGAGACCACCAACCAAATTAAATAAGGGTTCTGGTTTGGCCTCCGCAACATCCCCCATCGACCACTGCAGCTTTTTTGGAGAATGTAAGTGTGCTTCCTCTCCATTTTTAGACTAATGCAGCGAGGAGAGGCTGGGCAAGAAATACAATATGAGTATCTAACGAGCAACAGTTCTTGATGCTGAAGAGAACGCTTCAGGCACTGCAGAATGACCCAGCTCAACTGGCCTATCACGCTGTCATGCACACCTGGGCACTTTGAAAGAAATATCAATTGGCGATGATGTTGGTGCCAGAACCCAGCTCCCCAAAGGACTCTTGTGAGATGCACATGAGAGCCAAAGACCAATGTCCTCCTGGTGTACTAACCACACAACAAGTATTGCTGTTTGTTGGTTTGATCTGAACCCCTCGGTGAAGGGGTGGGTCTTCCTTCCGTTGTTTCTAGCACCGGTACAAACCATGGGCTGGTCCTGCCGAGGACCCCACAGTCACAGGGTTCTCTGTGTCCAGGTAGGAATGTGTCTAGGTTATACAATTGTAATGAGTACACTGAGTCCTGTCTCTTCAGACTGTGAAAGAGAGAGAGAGAGAGAGAGAGAGAGAGAGAGAGAAATATTTCACAAGTGCCCTTGCTCCCCAAGGTGGCATTTCCCAGACCATTCCCCACCAAGAAGTGAGGACAAGAAGCCTCATGCTTTTTCATGGGACTGGGCTCTGGCCGGGCCTCCGAGGGAACTCAGTGTGCAGCTGCTGCATAAGCTCCAGAGGGAACTTGGAAAGAGCGCTTTCCCCTGGTGGGTGCTGCCTGCTGCGATTTGAAGCTTTTAACTGCACAATTAGGGACTATTGGAAAGCAAATATCTCTGGGTGGACCTAACACAGAGTTTTTAATTCACTCCTAAGTATAAGTGGTTGAGCTCAAAGACTGTCCCTAAGGGCATGTTTGGCTAGGCAGGCAAGGGATGGTTAGGGTAGGAGGTTTTCCAAACCTGATAGGAATGGGAGAGAAACCTGGTCCATTGAAGAGTTCTTCTCAAAGCTTTTGTACTTAGGGTCATGGGTGGAAGTCCTGTGTAGACCAGAATGGCCCTTCTTTATTGGTAGAGTGGGATGATTGGCTGAGTCTGGGTGATGCCATGTGGTGGGCACTTAATACAGATTCTTGGTGTACTCTTGCCCTCGATGGCTGACATTCTAATGAATTTTAGATAGACCTCCCATTCATTGAAGGGGCATAGAGTCCCCAGGAATGTCAACGTGCTACTTCATGTAATCACAGGAGACTTAGGGGGAAGGAGGGAGGAGGTGGCTCAGAGAGAGATGCTGTCTGAAAGAAATGAGGAGCCAGATTTTTCAGGCACTTGTAAGTGTCAAACAAGTGGGTCTGGTGGAATTTGAGCTGAGCAGGGAATAGGGGTGAAAAATGAAGGAAGTAGGAGGGGGAGCAAAGGAAGCACGTGAATGCTTTTATTTATTTCTTTACATTTTAAATGAAAACTGTGTGCATAAAAAAGAAAGAACAGAGAAGGAAATGGGAGAGAGGCAAGGGCAATGTAATACAGAGACTTTTCAGACACTCTAAAATGGACCTTTTTATTCCCTTTACTCTCCCCGCAGTCAGGAATCAAGATTATTTTTCAGGAACATGTTTTTTTGCACAGCTGCACAGAGTAGATCCTACACGTTACTCCCATATCCTGGCCCTTCTTCTCAGACTGAGAATCTTTTATGAGCATTTATTCCCCCTTCTTTCTGAGGCTTCTTAGCTAGCCAGAAAATAGTTAAGGTTCTCTCATTTCTCCTTTTCTCTTCCCTCCCTTCCCTCCCCTTCCCTTCTCCTCTCCTCTCTTCCCCTCTTCTCTCTTCCTCTATTCCTTCCCTTCCCTTCTTTTCCCTCTTCTCCCCACCCTTCCCCACCCTCAGCTCCCTCTCCTTTTTCTCCTCCACCCTGCGGATGGACGCCCTCTCCCGCCCTGGGCAGGCTGGGCCTCCTGCGTTTTAGGGCGGGCAGGACTGCGTGGAGCAGCCCGCAGCACTGGCACAAGTGCTGGAGGCAGCTCAGCCAAATGGCCCAGCTAATGAATTCAAGACCTGCTGGGCTGGTCCAGAGAAAAGCTGGGCTTTGGCCTTGCAGGAAAAAGAAGAAAACTGCCCCCTCGTTGGGAAGATTTATACCAGGAGGCCCAGGGGGCTCTATTGCATCAGGCAAACAATTACTTGCAAAACTACATTTTGCTGAAACAAAGAGCACTCCAAAATAAAAAATCATTTAATTCCTTGTTGTTGCCTCCCCCACTGTAGCTCTGTGGTCCGGAGTTGCTAACATTCTCCCTTACTGTGGCGGCTCACCCCAGAGAACTGGGATGGGGTTACTTTGAAGTCAAATGAGCAGCCTAAAGCCTGCACCAGGAGGGAGGCTGCCCCTCTAGGCAGGGGAGTGTGGAGGCAGCAGAAAATCTGCAGCCCAGTGCTTGACTCTTGCTTGAACCCTTTACTCTTCCAGTGAAAGCATGTTGGAATTCCCTCATGCTGGGGAGGAGTGGCTCTGAGAAGGGAGTTCCCAGCATTGCAGCCCTGCTATGTGATCAGGAGCAACCCAGTTCTGCCTGGCTCCCAAATCCCTACCAGTTAGGGGCAGCCACAAAACACAGTCCCCACTCCCCCCGCCCCAAGTGGCCACAGGTCTATGGAGAGCTCTCTGTGGGACTTGATTACTGTTTTCAAATACTTAAAAGGCCATCATTTGGAAGAGAGATTCATTTGGTATAGAGCCAGAGGAGAAAATTAAGACCCAAGATGTAAGTTAAAAGAAAACAGAATAAGGGCTCAATAAAGACAAGAAAAGTTTTGCTGCTGGTGTCACTGGACAATGTAATGTGGGTCCTAAGGAGGTAGTGAGTTCCCTAGCACTGAAGGCATTCACACAGAAAGAATATGGAGAGGGGCTTCTCAGTATTCACTGTCTCTCTCATGTGCTTTGGGAAGACAGCTACTCTCCTTTTGAATGTCTATACACACTGCCTGGCACACACATAGCGGGTTCTCGGTGTTTGTTAAATGAATTAATGATTGAAAACCACAGGGCAGAAGCTTGTGCTAAGTGATATTTAAAGTCATTTCCAACAGTGGCTCCTTGGTAGTCTCTGAATGTCTTCTCAGTTTGCAGAGGCCAGGCATAGAACAAAGTTTTGAATGGGAGAGAGCTTGGTTCACACATGGAGCTCATTGGTGTCTGTGCTAGGAATAGAATGGAGTGCCGGACTCCTGCCTATGGCGTATAAAGACCCCGGGCTAATTTCCATCAGGATCCAGTATGCAGGAGGGCAAGAGCAGTGAGCTCTTTTCTTCTTAGCTTTGAACAGAACTTCTCACTGTGCCCTGAAAGATTCCCCGAGGGTCTATGAGCCTCCTCAAACACCACCAAATTGGAGTAACAGGGGTGGGGGGCAGAGGGGAAAGGCTGTGGGCCCCTACTTCTTAGTTCTAGCAGAGCCACTTGGCTTTTATCTGTCTTATATATTGAAGTTCCTTACAATATTTTGTTTGGTTGGTTGTTTTAAAGAAAGAGCTACACACTAAAAAGTTAAAAATCACTGGCCTACAGGAATCATTCATTTATTCAGCATTAATTATGTAAAGACCTTGTTTAGGTACTGGAGATACAGCATTAAACCAAATAGACAGAAATGCCAGAAGATCATTTGGGCTGTTGCCTGGAGCAAGCATGGAATCAGGAAGACCTGTTAGCAGCTATTGCGATAATCTAGGTGAGAGATGATGGCGGCTTGGTAGCAGTGGAGGTGATGGGAAGTGGTTAGAATCTGAATTTATTCTGAAGTACAGCCAACAGGATTCTTCAAGTATTGAATATGAGAGGTGAGAGAAAGAGGGAGTCAAGGGTGACTCCGGGTTTTCTGATGGAGCAGATAGAAGAATGGAATTGCCACTAAATGAGATGGAGAGGACCGGGGGAGATCAGATTTGTGGGAAGAAAATTACAAATTCAGTTTGGGGAGATAACAAATTCTAGATGCCTAATAGGTATCCAAGTTGAGATGTAAGTAGACTATTGGATATATTACAGGCCAAGAGTTCATGAAAGAGGTCTAATCAGGAGATGCACATTTAAAAGTCATCAGCAAATATATTCCAAACCAGGAAGGACACTGAATGAGATCACAATGTGAAGAGGTCCAACATATGAGCCAGCACTTCTACTTCTGGGTAAATACCCAAAATAATTGAAAGCAGCAAAGAGATATTTGCACATCCTTGTTTATGGTAGCATTATTCACAATAGCCAAGAGACAGAAGCAACCCAAGTGTTCATCAATGTGGTATGTACATACAATGGAATATTATTTAGCCTTCAAAAGGGAGGAGATCTCATCACATGCAACAACACAGATGAACCTAGAGGACATTGTATGAAGTGAAATAAGCCAGACACAAGAGGATAAATACCAGATAATTACACTTATACGAGGTACTTAAAGAGACAATTCATAGAGACAGAAAGTAGGCTGGTGTTTGCCAGGGGCCAGAGAAAGAGAAAATGGGGAATTGTTGTTTAATAGGTATTATATAGTTTCAGTTTTGCAAGATGAAAAATGTTTTGGAGATTGCTTGCCCCATGTGAACATGCTTAACACTACAGAACTGTATACTTAAAACTGATTAAGAGGGTAAATTTTATGTGGTATATATTTTTACCACAACTGAAAATATTAAGTTAAAATAAACAAACTCTGGCGTTGAAAAAAGTGAAGAGGTCCAAGTTAGAGCCCCAGGGAACTCCAATGGAATGAGGTCAGGGAGCTGGGGAGGAAATAAAAAAGGTGATGACAGGGAGCATTCAATGAGGTAGGAGGAAAACCAGGAGAGTGCGATGTCTGGAAGCCAAGGGAAGAAGTATCTAAAGGTGATGGGGTGATTGACTATGTCAAATGTTCTTGAGGGTCAAGAAAGAAGAACATTGGATTGAAAAATGTGGGTGCCATTGATGGCCTTAGCAAGAGTAGTCCCATTGGAACGGTGGGGATGAAAGCCTAAATGAATGGGTTGAGGGAGACTGAGAGAGAAAAGGGAGCATAGCTCCCTTCCTAAGAGCTTTGCTCAAAAAGGGAGCAGAGAAGTGGGATCAAGGTTTGTTCTGTTCTGCTTTGTTTTAAGGTGGGGGAAATAACAGTATGTCTGTATGGTGATGGGAATGATACAATAAATTAATGGTGCAGGAGAGGAATGAGAAGTTGCTGGAGGGTCTCCTTAAGCAGGCAAGAAAGGATGCGATCTAGTGCACACAAGCAGGAGAAGACCACTCTACCCTGTGATCCCAGAGCTCCTAGGAATCCCACACTGCCCTCCCACATCTCACTGCTGCTTTTACGCCTCTCACATTTCAGAGACACCCTCTCCTCTTCCTTCAATGGGCCACCAACTTAACTGTATCTGGAGGTTTGCTAGTGCTGTCTCCTACACCGGGAGCATCTTTCCCTCACTGAGGCACATCTGACTCCTGCCGTGGGAAGTTCTGCGAAGCGCTGCCTTCCTCTGTAAGCTTTCCCTAATCGCGCCAAGCACAGGGAGTTCTTCGTCACGCCTTCCTGATTTCCCTTTCTACCGGAGTTGCTGTCTCCTCTTCCTTTCTAGACAGAAAGCTCCCCGAGGGATGGATTCACACTGCTGCTCCATCCTCACCATCACTGTCGCTGACGGTGACGCGTGCTGAGAGCAGCACTGGGCTAAGTGCACTGCCTCACTGAACGAGATCGAGCGTAATTTTACAAAGAAGCAAACGGGGGCTCGGAATAACTTGTCTGAGTCACAGAGACGGGGAGTGATTCATAGGGGGATCTGTGTGACCACAGCTGGATGCTGCCTCTGCACTCATCACTCATTTCCGCTGCTTGGGACCCCGCCTAGAGCGACGCTCAATCATCCTTCCTTCCCCCACGTACAGAGAGACCTGGGGAAAGAGAGCCTGCCCGGGGAAGAATGGCTCTCCACCGGCAACTTGTTCCACCTGATGTCTGAACCCTTTCTTTAAAGCGGGGAGAGAGCAAGACACCACGCCCCGGCCTGCTGTGTGTGCAAGGGGTGGCCGCCAAAAACGAAGAGGAGAGGCAGGGACTGGCAGGGAGAGCCAGCCTGGCCCAGCTCTAATTGCTCATCATGAGGAAGGAACCTGTCAGAATGATGCTCTCTGAGGAAGAGGGAGGAAAGTGGCTGAGGGAAGGAGAGGAGAATGAAGGGGAAAAAAGAAGAAAAGAAGGAAAAGGGAGGCAGAGAGAATGGAGACTAGGAAAACGGGGAAGGGAGGTATGACTGGGGAAGGAGACACAAACTGGGGGAAAGAGGGCAGAAAGCTTCTTGGGCCCCCAGATTCTGTGCTTTGGGTGGGATGTAATTGTGCTACAGTGTCTTACAGGAGTGAGCGCTGCCCTCTCCAAATCCACTGCCCTGTTCCAAAGAAAAGGGGCACGAGGACTTTCGCTGGGAAGCAGAAAGGGCTCTTCTCTATCATGTGAAGGTCGAAGGCCGAAGTCCTGCTGTGCACAGACCAGGAAGTTTAGAGGAGACCAGCAGGGGCAGAGCCTGGGCAGCTGGCACACCGAGAGCAAGCTCCTCATCGGGGTCTTGGACACACAGGCCTGCTTTCACAGCTTCATCCAGTATGTGCTCCATGTAGTCTTACCAGCCATCATGTCTAGAAAACTACCTTTAAAAACCGTGAAACGTTATGATTTTAGTGAAGGTGCTCATATGGAACAATTGTTTCTTCCTAGCAGCCCACTCCAAAGAGGGTGTCCTTTTTTTTTCCAGTGAGAGGAGGGGAGATCAAGAGATGGACTCACACATGCCCTCTGACCAGGATCCACCTGGCAACTCCAATTTGGGGCTGATGCTCTGCCTATCTGGGGTGGTGCTCACAACTGAGCTATTTTTTAGTGCATAAGGCAGAGGCTCCAGGAGCCAACCTAGCACCCCAGGGTCAATGCGCTCACATCAATCGAGCCATGGCTGCAGGAGGGGAAAAGAGAGAAAGAAAGAGAGAGAGAGAGAGAGAGAGAGAGAGAGAGAGAAGGGAGAGGGGGAGAGGGGGAGAAGCAGATGGTCGTTTCTCCTGTGTGCCCGGAATGGGAATCAAACTTGGGGCATCCACTCATGGGCCAATGCTCCACCACTGAGCCAACTGGCCAGGGCTGAGGGTGTCTTTTGATAGATGTACTTCAGTACATGGGTTTCTCAGGCTATCCCTGGAGAGCAGCCTGTGGCTGAGTAAAGAGCCACTAGGGCACCAAATTGTGGGGAATGGGAGAAAAGTACAGACTGTAAGGGCCGAAGGAGTGGGAGTTGTGTCAGGAACCAGAGCCCAGCTCCAGAACACACCCATCTTGAAAGCCTCCAAGGCCCTCTGGACAGCTCCGGCTGCTCTAGAGGCAGGAGGAGCTCAGTCAATGTACTCAGGACTCAGGTGAGAGGCCTTGGCCTTGGTTCTGGTTCAAAAACACTTCGGGGCCTCCTGGAATGGAGCAAACCTCTGGAGCCAATTCTTGGAACCCTAGCTGCTGAGGTATGGGGATTCAAGGTGGCCAAGGCTTGTCTAAATTGGGCCTCAGGGGAAAACAACCTGGTTCCACTGTACCATTGAGCAAATAGTCTGAGACAATGAAAGGGGTGGGAGTGTCTTAGGGCAGAGCCACTGCCTTCCACACAGAGGATTTGATTTCAGGTCTGACCCATTAAAAGAAAGCTGTAGTGAAAAAAGAGAGTTTGATAGGTATTTAAAGAGTTAAAATAATTGGCCATCCATGCCAACAGCTAGCTTGTTAGCTCGAGCTGGATACTTCAGTGCCGACAGACAGTCTGACACCCTGGGCAGATACTGCCTCAATCTCTGCTGCCAGTTGGGAAGAGGTACCTATAGAGGGCCTTGCCTTGGCAGCTGGCTCCTCATCCAGCCTAGGAGAAGAGGTAGACAGCCATTCATCAGGACGATGGGCACCTGGACACAGAAATACCTCCAGTTTTCATACTCTTAGCTTCCAACTACTGATGGAAAAGCAGGAGAAATAGGAAGCGAAAGAGTCCTGGCTGGAGGTTAGGATCCTGTCCCCTTAGACAGCATAAGAGCCTTAGAAAATGACTTTATTTTAACTGAAGGAGATCTTCATGGGAGCCTGGGAAGTCCTGCCATTTGCAAACATACCTGGCAGGGTTATCTTCCTGTCATCCCACCTTCCCATAAAAGAACTTGGCACTTAGAAGCAGAAGTCCTGTCCAGCCTATTTACTAGAAGTGTGACCTTGGGAAGGCCAGCTGACCTTTCTGAGCCTCAGTTCCTCATCTCTATCGTGAGATTGCTGTGATTTTTATGAGATCATGTGAGTAAAAGTGCTTTATGAATAAGGAACCAGTCAATAAAGAATTTATAAACTGTGGGTAGAGTTCAGACTTAGTGAATGTCTGGTTAATCAGGTCTGGCCACTGGGACTATTTTATGAGTCAGAAATGGAGAAGACATTAGAAAGATGCAGCCAGGGTACAGCTTAGATCCCCTGTCAGGACTAAAGCACTCATTCCTCTATCTTGAAGTGTTACTCCCAGCTGTGTTCCTCTCTGTGAATTTCCTTTGGCAAAAAAAGAGCTTTTTACCCAAAGTCATACCCCTCCCCAGGGATAGCCAACATGCAGTGAGTGATTGGTCATGGGGGCACGAAGGTCTGGCTAGCCCCTTGCCTCAAAGCAGGTCAACTCTGAAGGGTTGCGTCAGCCTCAGAGCTGCCCATGGGCTCAGGAGAAGCCTATGGCAGTGGGCTGTCAGTTCTGCTGCCTTCAGTCTTCCACAGGGCATTCTCTTATAAGCTTCTTGCATAGAAATCTCCATCTTGATCTGTTTATTAAGGAACCTGACCTGAGACAGCACTCAACTTCATTGGTCATCAGTGAATTGCAAATTCAAACCACCATGTGGCTAAAATGAAAACATTGACAGTATAAAGTGTTGGTGAGAATGAGAAGCTGTGGGGGTGCAAATAATGCAAGTACTTTGGTAAACTGGCATTATCTACTAGAGTTTAAAATACAGGCACCTTATAGCTCAGAAATTCTACTCTTGGGT
Organism: Rhynchonycteris naso; assembly: GCA_037038555.1. Lineage (NCBI taxonomy): Eukaryota > Metazoa > Chordata > Mammalia > Chiroptera > Emballonuridae > Rhynchonycteris > Rhynchonycteris naso. The sequence continues at coordinate 27,773,521 of CM072998.1, forward strand.
ATATACCCAAATGAAATGTGAACATATGTTCACCAAAAAAACCTGTATAAGAATATTTATAGCAGCAATATTTGCAATAGCCTCAAACCGGAAATAACACAAATGCTCATCAACAGTAGAATGAGTAAATGAATTGTGGTATATTTACGCAATGCAATAACAAAGAACAAATTACTATGGAATCAGATGAACCTAAATGTCAAAAATAAGGAGCCAGACACAAAAGTGTATGTACTGTATAACTCCATTTATCTGAACTTCAAAGATGGGTTAAATTAAGTTATGGTGCCAGAAGTCAGAACAGTGGTAACTTTTAGGGAGGGTGGTAATAACTTGGAGGGGGCCCTAGGGAAACTAGGGTTCTGAGGTGCTGGTAATTTTCATAATTATTTGTGTGCTTATTTTGTAAAAATTAAATTTGGCTTTAATGTATATGTGTTATGCTTCAATAAAAATTAGAGAGAATCAATGATGAAGAGAAATTAACTATCAAGGCACAAAAGAAACTTAAATGCAAATTGTGAAGTGAAAGAAGCCAATCTGACAAGGCTACAAAACTGTATGATTCCAACTATATAACATTCTGGAAAAGGCAAAACTATAGAGACAGTAAAAAATAAAATCATTGGTAGTCCTGGTCAAATGGCTCAGTGGATGAAGCATTATCCTGGTGCGACAAGTTGCGGATTCGATCCCCTGTCAGGACACAGCTGAGAAGCAATCAATGAGTACACAACTAAATGGAAAAACTAAGTGGAATGACAAGTTGCTGTGACTCTCCTTTCCTTTCCCTTTCTCTCTCCTTTTCTCTGAAAACAATGGGAAAAAAATTATTTTTTGAAGTTTCTTAAAATAAAATCATTAGTGGCCAGGAGTTGGGTGGCAGAATGGATGAATAGGTGAAACATAGAGGATTTTTAGGGCAGTGAAACTACTCTGACTGATACTGCAAGATAGGTACACCATACATTTGTCAAAAGCCATAAAATGTACAATACTGAGAGTGAAGGCATCAGTAATAGGGGAACCGGGGCTGGTGGATGAAAGGGTATATAGAACCAGTGGTGGGATTCAGCCAGTTCGCATCAGTTCAGCAGAACTGATATCTAAATTTTTGTTGAGTTTGGGGAACTGGTTGTTAAAATAGCACGTGTAATCAGGGTTCTCTCAATATGGAAATCACAAATTTACATTCCTTATTCTTTTTTAACTATCTGTGTAGCAGCATATTCTAAGTGCCCATAGTAATGTTCATTCCATCCATAGGTGAGGCAAGTGAGGACGCCAATCAAGAAGCCATGTAGAGAAGAGAAAATGGCGACGGAGTAGGTGGGTGTTACAATTCCCATCTCCCAGAACCAAAGTGGATTACAACTTAAGTTAGGAATAATCATCTTGAAAAAACAACTTTGGACTAAACTAAGAGAAATCTATAACCAAGCATCACCAAAGAAACCACAGTGAGACTGGTAGGAAGGGTGGAGATGCGGAAATGGCTGCCCCCTCCCAGGAGTGAGGCTCTCTCATGGTAGGGTGGGTTGCCCAGAGAGTTGTGGGTCCTCAGCCCCAGGACCAGAACCCCAGCCTGGAGTCCCAGAGACTAGAGGAGGTGTACAAACAGTATTTAGCTGAAAGAAGAGCTGGGTTACTGTTTGTGAGAGGAGACAACTCTTAGACCCAGGCTCTGTCTTAAAGGGACCACACAGAAAACCTCGTTCAAAGCCACTTACCTGGGGCTCTGGGAGTGGGGAGTGCCAAGAGGACTGGAGTTGTGAGAGAACAGTGTACTCTCTGGGGCACAGGGAGAGAGTGTGGTGGACAGCAACCCTATCCCTGTACTGGGTCACTCCCCAAACCTAAAGTGGCTATTTTTCCTGGAAGAACCAAGCCAGCAAAGGGAAGCAATTACTTTGCCCACCGGAGGCTCTCCTGCTCCAGTCAGTGCAAAGAGACACTTAGAAACAGGGTGCGCATCAGGGACACAGGTTATGAGTGCTTAGGTCTGGGCTACACTGCCCCCAACTGTTGAGTACTCTCCAAAGGGTAGGAGGGCCTGGCTGCAGCAGTGGCCGCGGTGCTCGGCCCCCATGGTGGTGGCAGAGGGCGGAGCCCAGCGGGGCATCCCTTGCACCCATGGGGGGGACAGAGCCTGGAGAGGCGTCTCATGCGCCTGCAGGGCAGCCCAAGTTGTGGCTGTGAGCCCATGTGCCCAGCAGGGCCAGTGCCTGAGTGTCCAAAAAGGCGGCGTCATGTGGCCAGCAGAAAGACCACATCTCAGGAATAGAGAGGCCACACACTGGCCAAGTGTCATGGACCAAAAAAGCCAACAAGGTATTTTGCAGATTTTGGGGACAGAGGTGTGGGGAGCTGGCTGTTGCCGAAATCCCCACCTCACTTAGTTGCAAAGGGCTGTGCTTCAGTACTCGTCCTGCCCCCTGTGTTCCTCAGAAGGACTGGAAGGAAGTTACTTCTTTATGTAAAGTTAAGATGGCAGGGGTTTTCTTGTGTTGCCTTGGAAACATAATTGATTTGCTAATGGCTCACCTTGCCCTATATAATAAAGAACATGTTATCTCAGCTAGAGTGATAGTTTCCTGCTAGCAGGGAGCTACAAAGCCCTTCTGAAACCCATATTTTATGTCTTTAATTCTTTATGTCTATTTTTAATAATTCCATACCATTCCCACTTGAGACCTGAATAAACTTGTCATGGCTGGCCTGCAGCAACCAAGAGTACATAAAAGCCAGCCTAGAAGTGCAGCTGATATTTACAATGGCATCAGGGCCCAGCAGAGACAGCCACAAATTCTAGATTGCCTATAGCTCCAAGAAGGATACTAAAAGCCAGTCATAAGCAGTGACTTCCACTGGTCTGTGCCAGGTTCTGTCCAGGGCTGGTACATCCAGCAGCCAGATACTGAAAGCATCAGCTCAGGACTTAACAACCTTAGTTAGAATGGTATCTTAAGGAAAGTTTCCTCACACCTGACCCAGCTAAGGCATAGAAAACGCTGACACAAATAGCAAAAAGAACAGTAACAGCAGACAAGTAGCCCACAACAGAATACAAACAACAGCTAAAGCCAACCCAAGAAGATCTAGAAAAAACACAACTGAAAGCTGGAGGCGGACAACACCAACCCTATACTCAGCTAGCTACACAAACAGCACATCCAAAGGAGCAGTCTATACAGAGACAAATGGAAAGACAGAGAAATTCAAATGAATCAACAAGAGAAATCCCCAGAAAAGGAACTGAATGAGATGAAAATAACCAAGATACCAGATGCAGAGTTTAGAATAATGATTGTTAGGATGCTCAAGGATCTTAGAACAACAATAGATGGACATAATGAGCACCTAAACAAAGAAATAGCAAGCATCAAAAGGGATATTGAAATCATAAAAAAGAATCAGACAGAAATGACAAACACAATATCAGAAATGAAGACTACACTATAAGGAATTAAAAGCAGGCTGGATGAAGTAGAGGATCAAGTCAGCAATTTAGAGGACAAGATAAGTGAAAGCACTGAAGCAGAACCGCAAAAAGAAAAGAGGATCAAAAAGTCTGAGGAAACTCTAAGAGAGCTCTGTGACAACATGAAAAGAAATAACATCTGCATAATAGGGGTTCTTGAAGGAGAAGAGAAAGAACAAGGGATAGAGAACCTGAATGCAGAAATCATAGGTGAAAACTACCCTAAATGGCTGAAGGAAAAAGTCACACAAGTTCAAGAAGCACAGAGAATCCCATTAAAGAGGAACCAAAAGAAACCAACACCAAGACACATCATAATTAAAATACCAAAGCCAAAAGATAAATAAAGAATACTAAAAGCTGCAAGAGAAAAGCAGTCAATCACCTACAAAGGAGCCCCCATAAGAATGACATCCAACTTTTAAAAAAAATTTTAATGGGGTGACACCAATAAATCAGGGTACATATGTTCAAAGAAAACATCTCCAGGTTATTTTATTATTCAATTATGTTGCATACCCATCACCCAAAGTTAAATTGTCCTCTGTCACCTTCTATCTGGTTTTCCCTGTGCTCCTCCCCTCCCTCCTATTCCAATCTCTCCTTCCTCCCCCCACCCTGTAACCACCACACTCTTGTCCATGTCTCGTAGTCTCACTTTTATGTCCCACCTATGTATGAAATCATGCTGTTCTCAGTTTTCTTCTGTTTTATTTATTTCACTCCATATAATGTTATCAAGGTCCATCCATTTTGTTGTAAATGATCTGATGTCATCATTTCTTATGGCTGAGTAGTATTCCATAGTATATATGTACCAAAGCTTTTTAATCCACTCGTCCTCTGACGGACACTTGGGCTGTTTCCAGATCTTTGCTATTGTGAACAATGCTGCCATGAACATGGGGGCGCATTTCTTCTTTTCGAACAGTACTATGGTGTTCTTAGGGTATATTCCTAAAAGTGGGATAGCTGGGTCAAAAGGCAGTTCGACTTTTAATTTTTTGAGGAATCTCCATACTGTTTTCCACAGTTGCTGCACCAGTCTGCATTCCCACCAGCAGTGCAGAAGGGTTCCCTTTTCTCCACATCCTCGCCAGCACTTGTTCTGTGTTGTTTTGCTGATGAGAGCCATTCTGACTGATGTGAGGTGATATCTCATTGTGGTTTTAATTTGCATTTCTCTAATCATTAGTGATGTTGAGCATTTTTTCATATGCCTATTGGCCATCTGTATGTCCTCTTTGGAGAAATTTCTATTCATTTCTTTTGCCCATTTTTTGATTGGATTGTTTGTCTTCCTGGTGTTGAGTTTTATAAGTTCTTTATAAATTTTGTTTATTAACCCCTTATCAGATGTGTTGTTGAATATGTTCTCCTATTGTGTGCTTTGCCTTTTTATTCTGTTCTTATTGTCTTTAGCTGTGCAAAACCTTTTTAGTTTGATATAGTCCCATTTGTTTATCTTGCCTTTTTTTAAATCTTTTTTTTTCTTTTATTCATTATAGAGAGGAGACACAGAGTGAGAGAAAGAGAAAGAGAGAAAGAGGGGAGGAGCTGGAAGCATCAACTTTCATATGTGCCTTGACCAGACCAGTGCAGGGTTTTGAACTGGCGACCTCAGTGTTCCCAGGTCGACACTTTATCCACTGCGCCACCACAGGTCAGGCTATCTTGCCTTTTATTTCATTTGCCCGTGGAGATAAATTGGCAAATATATTGCTGCTACAGATGTCAGAGAGCTTGCTGCCTATGTTTTCTTCTAAGATGCTTATGGTGTCACGGCTTACATTTAAGTCTTTTATCCATTTTGAGTTTGTTTTTGTGATTGGTGTAAGTTGATGGTCTAGTTTCATTTTTTTGCAGGTAGATGTCCAATTTTCCCAATACCATTTGTTAAAGAGGCTGTCTTTACTCCATTGTATGTTCTTTCCTCCTTTGTCAAATATTAGTTGTCCATAAAGGTGTGGGTTTATTTCTGGATTCCCTGTTCTGTTCCATGCATGCTGAATGGCAAACCATGGTTTCTTGGCTGGGCGGAGCTGTTGGCGTGCGCTCAGCTGCGAGCCTCCGCCTGTCCCTGGTCCTAGCTCGCCCCCACGGTCAGGGCCGGCGTGCGCAGGGTCCAGGGTCACAGAGCAGATCTCTGCCTGTTCCTGGCCACCCACTTTTCCCCGGCAGGTGGGGCAGCAGGCGGGCCCGCAGCTGCCCAACTGCTTTCACGCATCCCCTCTACCACTGCTGGGCTAGATCGAGCTCACACCGGCTGGGCCTCCGCCCCTGCCAACAGAAGTGCGTTTCAGCATCCCACTGCCACCGTCCCTCCAATAAGCCCTCAGCAGTGTGGGTGGATGCACTGCAGCTCAGACCCTAACACTCCATACTGTAGTCCTGGAAGCTCCCTCCATCTAAGCAGCTCTGCTCTAAGTACCGCAGGAGAGCTTGTTTGGCTGGTGTCCTGTCTCCCTTTGCTGGTATTGCTAGTTCCAGGGGAAATATTCATTTTTGATTAGGGAAGTGACTTAGCCCAGGGGTTAGGGTGGCTGTCCCTCAGAGTGTTTCTCCCTGTGCCTTCAGTCCACACTCTCTTCCAGCTGCTCTGGTCCTTTCCTCTGTCCTTGTTCCCCTGACCCCCTGGTGAGTGGTTGTGAGAGACGTTTTCTGCACTGTCCCTTTAAGAAGAATCTTGGGTCTGAGAAAACTGTCTCTTTCTCACAAACAGTATCCTCACTTGTTTCACAGCTCAATATTGTCCAAACGCTTCTTCTAGGCTCTGGGGCTGCAGGCTAGGGCTTTGTTCCTGGGACCCAGGTCCCTCCCTCTTCGCCAAACTCTTCTCCCGCCACGCGGGTCTCTCCGGGCTGCCGTTTGCTCCGGGGAGGTTGGCAGCCCTCTTCACGTTTTCACTATTCCTACCAGTCTCAATGTGGCTTCTTCAGTGTTCTTTGGTTGAAGAGTCCACTTAGTTCAGTTCAAAGTTGGTTTATCCAGATGATGGTTCTTAAAATTGAGTTATAATCCACTTTGGTTCTGGGAGTTGGAAGTTGGTACGTCCGCCTACTCCATCGCCATCTTGCCGTCCGACATCCAACTTTTTAATGCAAACACTTGAGGCCACAAGGGAATGGCAAGAAATATTCAAAGTAATGCAAAACAAGAGCCTACAACCAAGACTTCTTTATCCAGCAAAACTATCATTTAAAACTGAAGGAGAAATAAAAAGCTTTCCAGATCAAAAAACTAAAAAACAACAACAATAAAACAAACCTCAAGAAATTTATTACAACCAAACCAATGCTGCAAGAAATGTTAAGGGGCTTATTGTAAACAGAACAAAGGGGGGAAAATCTGGTAAAAGAGGAACGTAGATTTAAAGAATAAAAAGGCAATAAACAACTACATATCAATAATAACCTTAAATGTAAATGGATTAAATGCTCCAATCAAAAGACATAGGGTAGCTGCATGGATAAGAAAACAGGACCTGTACATATGCTGTCTACAAGAGACACACCTCAAAACAAAAGATACACATAGACAGAATGTAAATAGATGGAAAAAATATTTAATGCAAATGGAAATAAAAAAAAGCTAGGGTAGCAATACTTATATCTGACAAAATAGACTTCAAAACAAAGGCTGTAGTAAGGGATAAAGAAGGTCACTACATAATGATAAAGGGAGCAATCCAACAGGAAGATATAACCTTTATAAATATCTATGCACCTAATATATGAGCACCTAAATATATAAAGCAGGTTTTGATGGACATAAAGGGTAAGATCAACAACAATCTATAATAATAGTGGATTTTAATACCCCACTAACATCAGTGAATAGAACCTCCAGACAGAAAATTAACAAAGAAACAGTGGCCTTAAAGGACACACTAGATCAACTGGATTTACTAGATATCTTCAGAACCTTTCACCCTAAAACAGCAGAATATACATTTTTTTTCAAGTGTGCATGGCACATGTTAGGACACAAAATGAGTCTCAATAAATTTAAGAAGATTGAAATCATATCAAGCATCTTCTCTGATCACAATGGCATGAAACTAGAAATCAACCACAATAGAAAAACTGAAAAACATTCAAACACTTGGAAACTAAATAGCACGTTATTAAAGGACAAATGCGTTAACAATGAGGTCAAGGAAGAAATAAAATATTTCAGTGAAACAAGTGAAAATGAATGTACAACAACTCAAAATTTATGGGACACAGCAAAAGCAGTACTGAGAGGGTAGTTCATAGCATTACAGGTATACCTTAAGAAGCAAGAAAAAGCTCAAATAAACAACTTAACATTGCATCTAAAAGAACTAGAAAAAGAATAGCAAGTAAAGCCCAGAAAGTAGAAGAAAGGAAATAATAAAGATCAAAGCAGAAATAAATGACATAGAGACTAAAAATACAATATAAAAGATCGGTGAAACAAAGAGCTGGTTCTTTAAAAAGGTAAACAAGAATAATGAACCTTTAACCAGACTCACCAAGAAAAAAAGAGAGAGAACTCAAATAAATAAAATTAGAAATGAGAGTGGAGAAGTAACAGCTGACACAGCAGAAATACAAAGCATTGTAAGAAAATACTATGAAGAACTGTATGCTAAAAAATTAGACAACCTAGGTGAAATGGACAAATTCCTTGAAACATATAATCTTTCAAAAATCAATTTGGAAGAATCAGAAAACCTAAACATACCAATTACAACAAATGAGATTGAAATAGTTATAAAATAACTCCCAAGAAACAAAAGCCCTGGGTCAGATGGCTTCACAGGTGAATTCTACCAAACATTCAAAGAAGAACTAACTCCTATCCTTCTCAATTTATTTAAAAAAATTAAGAGGAGTGAAGACTTCCAAGCTCCTTTTATGAGGTGAGTATAATTCTCATTCTAAAACCAGGCAAAGACAATACAAAGAAAGAAAGCTATAGGCCAATATCCTTGATGAATTTAGATGCTAAAATTCTCAACAAAATATTAGCAAACTGGATCCAGCAATACATGAAAAACAATCATACATCATGATCAAGTGGGATTTATTCTGGGGAGGCAAGGCTGGTACAATATTCGCAAATCAATCAATGTGATTCATCACATAAACAAAAGGAAGGACAAAAATGACATAATAATATCAGTAGATGCAGAAAAAGCATTCGATAAAATCCAACACCCGTTTATGATCAAAACTCTCAGCAAAGTGGAAATACACGGAATATACCTCAACATGATAAAGGCCATCTATGACAAACCCACAGCCAACATCATACTCAATGGACAAAAATTAAAAGCAATCCCCTTAGGATCAGGAACAAGGCAGGGGTGTCCCATTTCACCACTCTTATTCAACATAGTTCTGGAAGTCCTAGCTCAGTGGTTCTTAACCTTTTTTGAGGTACCAAACCCACCAGTTTCATATGCACATTCACTGAACCCTTCTTTAGTGATAAATAAAATATGATGTTTTTCCAAATTCAAGACATAGGTATATGTTTTTTTACTGGTGCACAAAATGAGCCGTACATGAACATTACCTTGCTCAAAGAACAAAACCAACAAAGTGCATGAACTCACAACAAATTACAGTATTACTTTATTCTGGCCTCTGCGGCAGAGGCTTCTCCGAACCCCTGAGACCAACTCATCGGACCCCTAGGGTTTGATAGAACCCAGGTTAAGAACCATTGTCCTAGCTACAGCAATCAGACAACAAGAAGAAATAAAAGGCATCTAAATTGGAAAAGAAGAAGTACAACTATCATTATTTTCTAATAATATGGTACTGTATATAGAAAACCCTAAAGTCTCAGTCAAAAAACTACTGGACCTCATGAATGAATTCAGCAAGCTGGTAGGATATAAAATTAATATTCAGAAATCAGAGGCATTTTTATATACCAAAAATGAACTGTCTGAGAGAGAAATTAAGGAAACAATCCCATTCACTATTACAACCAAAAAAATAAAGTATCTAGGAGTAAATTTAACCAAGGAGGTTAAGGACTTGTACTTGGAAAATTATAAAACATTGATAAAAGTAATCAAGGAAGATACAAACAAGTGGAAGCATATACCGTATTCATGGATAGCAAGAATAAACATCATTAAAATGTTTATGTTACTCAAAGAAATTTATAAATCCAATAAAATTCCTATTAAAATACCAATGACATACTTCAAAGATATAGAAAAAATATTCCAAACATTTAGATGGAACCAAAAAGGAACACAAATAGCTTCAGCTATCTTGAAAAAGAAGAATAAACTGGGTGGCATCACACTTCTTGATATCAAGTCATACTACAAGGCCATTGCACTCAAAACAGCTTGGTACTGGCATAAGAACAGGCACATAGATCAATGGAACAGAACAGAGAACCCAGAAATATAACCACACCTTTATGGACAATTAATATTTGACAAAGAAGGTAAGAGCATACAATGGAGTAAAGACAGCCTCTTTAACAAATGGTGTTGGGAAAATTGGACATCTACCTGCAAGGAAATGAAACTAGACCATCAACTTACACCATTCACAAAAATAAACTCAAAATGAATAAAAAACTTAAATGTAAGTCGTGAAACCATAAGCATCTTAGAAGAAAACATAGGCAGTAAGTTCTCTGACATCTCTTGCAGCAATATATTTGCTGATTTATCTCCATGGGCAAGTGAAATAAAGGACAGGATGAGAAAATGGAACTATAACAAACTAAAAGCTTTTGCACAGCTAAAGACAAGATGAACAAAATAAAAAGACAAACTACACAATAAGAAAAGATATTCGACAGCACATCTGATAAGGGGTTAATTACCAAATTTATAAAGAACTTGTAAAACTCAACACCATGAAGATAAACAATTCAATCAAAAAAATGGGCAAAAGAAATTAATAGACACTTCTCCAAAGAGGACATACAGTTGACCAATAGGCATATGAAAAAATGCTCAACATCACTAATCATTAGAGAAATGCAAATTAAAACCACAATGAGATATCACCTCACACCAGTCAGAATGGCGCTCATTAACAAAACGACACAGAATAAATGCTGGTGAGGATGTGGAGAAAAAGGAACCCTCCTGCACTGCTGGTGGGAATGCAGAATGGTGCAGCCACTGTGGAAAACAGTATGGAGATTCCTCAAAAAATTAAAAATGGAACTGCCTTTTGACCCAGGCATCCCAATTTTAGGAATATATCCTAAAATCACTGATTCAAAAGAAGAAATGCACCCTTATGTTTATGGCAGCATTGTTTACAATAGCCAAGATCTGGAAACAGCCCAAGTGTCTGTCAGTGGACGAGTGGATTAAAAAGCAGTGGTACATATATACTATGGAATACTATTGGGCCATGAAAAAGAAGAAAATCTTACCTTTTGCAACAACATGGAGGGACCTGGAAACTATTACGTTAAGTGAAATAAGGTAGGCAGAGAAAGAAAAATATCATATGATCTCATTTATTTGAGGAATATAATGAACAATGTGAACTGAGGAACGGAATAGAGGCAGAGGCGGGATCAAAAGGACCAGAGAGAAAGTGGACAGAGGGAAAGTGGACAGAGGGAAAGGGGACAGAGGGAAAGGGGATGAGAGGATGGGATCAGAGAAGGGAAAGAGATTTGTGAATTATATATACATAACACAGCATTATAGAGAGCAGGAAAGCAAATCCTGGATGGAAGGCTGGAGGGCGTTGGGGAAGAGAGACCAAGGGGATGTTGAGGGGAATTCAGGGGTAGGGGTGATGTATTTGGTGGGACACTTGAATCTATGTAAACACAATAAATTAAAATCAATAAAAAAGAAGCAATGTGTAAATATCTTAAATATTAATTTTATTGTTTTTTGTCAGATATTATTTAATATTTTTTCATTAATATTTTAAAACTCTAATATAATCTAGTTTTTGTACCTATTATTGTTCTTATTTAAGTATTAAATGAATGAAATAATAAACTACCTTTTGATATATCATTTTCTTTATACTTAAAGCAGTCATTAGGGCAGAGAACCAGCTGTTAAATTATTTGAATCCCACCACTGTATAGAGCTCTGTACTATCTGCTCAACTTTTTTTTTTTCTTTTTTATTTAGTGAGAGGATGGGGAGGCAGAGACAGACTCCTGCATGTGCCCCAACCAGGATTCCCCCACCCTCCGGCAAGCCCACTAGGGGGCAATGCTTTGCCCATCTGGAGCCCTTGCTCTGTTGCAACCGGAGTCATTTTTTAGCACCTGACACGGAGGCCATGGAGCCATCCTCAGCACCCAGGGCCAACTCGTTCCAATCGAACCAAGGCTGCAGGAGGGGAGGAGAAAAGAGAGAGAGAGAAAGAGAGAAGCGAGAGCGGGAGGGGTGGAAAAGCAGATAGGCACTTCTCCTGTATGCCCTGACCAGGAATTAAACCTGGGACATCCACACACTGGGCCGACACTCTACCACTGATTCAATTGGCTGTTGCCTTCAATTTTTCTGTAAAGCTAAAACTGCTTTAAAAAAAAGTCTGTTAATTTTGAAACAAAACAAAAATGGAAAGATAGATCAGAGAGGTGAAGAAACATGTTTCTGTATCTATGGAGAGGAAATGTTAGAATTAGAATGTGATCCAGTCTGTCTCCGTATTCTTGATGCCTATTGCTGTTCTTTCTGGGTGCTCTTCCAGGGCTGCCTTCCCTGGGAAATGTACCTGTATATTCTGAACTTTCTTTGTTAATGTTATGATTTTGCACCCTGTTACAGTCTGTGGGTTTTTTCCCTCACACTGAGAAATTCTTGGCCACCAGCTGGGTGTCCTACAATCCAACTTAACACTGACACTATTTACCTGGAGGGTAGCATCAGGTCCTAGAGGTTAAGGTATCACTTCTATAAGACTGCCTCTTACTCTCACTTCAGTTGTCAGTCGCAACCAACCACTTATAGGATGGAGGTTCCCATGACTCCCTCCTTTGGTTCAATTGATTTAGTAGAGTGCTCACAGGACTCAGAGATAATTATACTTACTAGACTACTGGTTTGTTACAAAGGGCTATAACTTAGAAACAGCCAGATGTAAGGGACGAATACAACATACAAGAAAAAGGGTGTGGGGCTTCTATGCCATCTCATTCTCCCCACATTTCCATGTGTTCATCAATACAGAAGTGCTCTGAACGCTATCCTTTTGGGATTTTATAGAGTCTCCATTACTTGGGCACAACTGATTAAATCACTGGCATTTTGTGATGGAACTCAACCTCCAGCTCCCTTCCCTAGATGTAGCTATTGTGGTGGGGTGGGGATGATTGAATGTTTAACTTCTAATCACATGGTTGGTTTTTTGGGTCATCTACTGAAATGCACAAGTCACCTCATTAACATAACAAAAGACACATTTACCTGTTCTCTACCATGTAGGCAATTCCAAGGGTCTAAGAAATCTGTTCTAGGTACTGGGACAAAGACCAAATATATAGTTTTTATTATAAATCACAGCATCACAAATATTTATCCTCAAGTTGTTGAAAAAATTAGGAATTTGTAACAACAGAGTAATGATGAAAAGTAGTAGCAACTAGGAATTGTTCCTCTTCAGGGCATTTTCATTCAAGCCCAATGGAATGAGGCAGGAGGAAGGGACAAACTCATACTCGTGAGAAAGGGAGGAAGCCTCTTCCTTCTCCCAGTCCTCTCACTACCCTAGGGCATTACAAGAAGATCACAGACCTGAAGCACATTTTAGATATTTATACGATTTCTAACTACCTGCCTTCCTTCTTCCCTCCCCTTAGTAGCAAAAGCCTCTGCCAGTAGAAGGGAAGAAAGAGGGGAGGCAGGCAAAGGTGAGATGCGCAAAGCTATTTTTGGTCTCAGAATTACAAGCTCTTGAAGTAGTAGTTATTTGGGATTGATCCCAGTCATAAGCAAATGATTACCTTTATTTTTGAAGTTTGAAACAAGCTCAGTAGATAGTAAGCCAGGATGTAAAGTATTTGACATTGTACCTGGCACGCAATGAACCCTCAATAAATACCAAATGTCCTTTTCTCACTAGGGTGCAGCACTGTTTGAAAACCCCAGACTTTAAAGAAGTTAATAACTGTAAAGCCAGTAGCCAGGGCCACCAACACAGGCGCCCGGCCAATGCAGGTCCGCATTAGATTTGAACAGTCGGTAATGAGACAATGGAGCCAAGAACTGGTGAGCCATTAGCTTTAATTCTAGCTTGCACCCGGCGGGCAAGCAAAAACACACACTGGGCTCCAAAACCCACACATTCAGTGCTCACAAAGCTACTGACTTATCCGAGTTTCCTAGAATCAAAGGTTTCTAGCTCACCAGACTTATTCACCTCTGTTCCCCATCTCCTTCTCCAGCACAAACTCTTAACAAACTGGCTTCTACATCAGCACTCTGCCATCTTGGCTGCTTCTCTCCTCCATGTGGCCTTAATCTACTCTCCTCTCTTCTACCTCAGGAACCAAGCGAGAGATCAAGCTATTGGTCTCTCCCACTTTATAGCATAGACTCAAAACCTTTAATCCAATTATATAAACAAGGAAGTCTCTGTATAATGGGATTCCTCAGGAGAGTGCACCACCCTACATCATCCAATCAGTCAAGGGTGTGGGGAAGAGCTTACTCTTAAACTAAGCCTTAGGCTATAACGACCCGGCCTGCACACAGCCTGTTCCAGAACACACATTAATATCAACGAACTTCCATGTGGGCAGCGCCATCTTAACAAAGTGAGCATAATATATTTTATCTGCCCAACAGTAACTTAACCATTTTCAGCTCTGAGTCTAACCCACAAAGGGAAAAGCACTTGCACTGAGCCACCACCCCTTTGGAAGTGGAAGTCAGACACATTAGTCTCAGCCTGCTAACCCCCCCTGCCTCTCTCTTCCCACCCCACAAGTTTAATCTCTTAAATTATTTCTTGTGTGCTCTAGAAAGCCTGTTATTTTTATGGGTGTGTGTCTATTAATTTTTCTTCCACAGCCTTCCCTCTTTCAGCAGGACCAGAGCGGTGCAGACAGAGGGCTAGAGTCAGGCACCAGCAAGCAGCAGAGATTACCTAGATATATAGAGATGAGAGGAAGCAAGCAGGAAAATGCGGTTACCTCTGAGGCTGCAGAGAAGCTGTTAAGTGCTGGAGATTTAAAGCTTCATTCGCCTCTGTGCTAACTTCAATCTGTTCTAAGCCCAGTCTCCCAGACGGTAAAACTCAGACCAGCTGCAAGAAAAAGGATATTACTCCCGCTGGAGCCTTGGGTCTGATTTAGAGGGTGCTTAGATGAGGCAAGCGGGAAGGAAGAAGTGGAACAATCAGAGTTTTATTTCTGAGGAAACTTTTTCTGCCGAAGAGAAGGCTAAGGACAAAGAGAAAACACTCATCAGTCATTTTTCACGGATACAATGGATGAGATGAGAATTGGGGCCTCAGTTAGGTCAGGAAAAAGTCAGGATTAATCTAAGGAAGCACTCCTCACCTACGAGAGTGATTGCATAGTAGCAGGACAATCAGAAGATAGGGCAGAATAATTGTCTCAGTAAGATTTGGATTCACCTGTCTAAGAACAAGACGCTAGACCCACTGACCTCATAAGGTCATTTCCCACTCTGTTCTGTTGGTGTGAAGAGTCTGTGGCTGGGGTACCCTAAGGCAAGGCAATTAGGTCTCTAAATGGGACTGAATTGGTGCAGGCGGCAGGAAGGATGCCAGCTACAGGGCTGGGGGACTACCTACCCGGTTCCCTTAACGGACCAAGCACAAATAACTTTGAGGATCGTGGAGAAAAAGCCTGAATTTGGAAAAGGAGCAACAGAAAGAAAATGCTTTGCATAGTGGCAGTTGGGCAGGAGTGCAGAGCTGAGGAGGAGTAAGAATAAAAGGAACTTCCCCATGCGGTGGGGAAACCCAGAGAACTGCAGAGGTCAAACTGAGTGAGCTTTCATGTGAGGGCAGTTGGGGCTGAACTTGAGCCTTACAATGAATCCCAAGGGCAGGCTTTGGGAATCTGAGGGCTGACTGCTGGTGGGGAGGTGGCAGAGCTTTGTTTAACAAGGTGTTCTCTGGGACAGCTCAGCAGCTGGTGAGTCCTCAGGTTTAGGGATCTACAGGTAGGGAGTGGTGTGTGGTTGGGTAAAAGAGAAAATACTACATTTTCATCAAAGAAATGTCTGGCCTACAGATCAAAATGAAGGAAGATTCCCTTCTGAGACGGAACTGCTCTATGGAGCAACAGGTCATGCGCCCAGTGGCCTGTGGAGTCATGGGCACGCCTCACATGTTAATGGCCTGCATACAATCATGGGAATTCTCAAACGGGCCCAGCTTTGGCAACAGGGTTTAAACAAGGGAGTTTGAAGCTTGTTTTAGGATTCTCCCTTTGCCAAAAATCTTTCTAGCCATCTACCCTATTATTCATTATTCTGGGTCCTTTTGATCAGTGGTTTGCCCTCCCAACTAAGGATGGTTGAGAGTTGATGAAAAAAAAACCCCACATTTATTGAACCTACTATTCATCCAGCAAGTATGAACAGTCCATCAAGTGACCCCTGTGCCTTGACTACCAGAAAAACTTAGGCCAAATTTGTTGCTAAAATATCAGAAGCAGAACATTCTCAGTGCCAGAAACCATCCATCCCTTTTGATTCTTTCAGGTCAACTATTTTATTTTACATTTTGTTAACAAGAGAGAGACAGGCAGAGAGACAGGAAGGAAAAGAGGTGAGAAGTACCAACTCATCGTTGTGGCACTTTAATTGTGCATTGATTGTTTCTCATATGTGCCTTGATGGTGTGTGGGGGTGTGCTCCAGCTGAGCCAGTGACCCCTTGCTCAAGCCAGCAACCTTGGGCTCAAGCCAGCAACCATGAGGTCATGTTAATGTTTCCACGCTCAAGTTGGTGAGCCTGCATTCAAGCCAGTGACCTCAGGGTTTCGAACCTGGGTCCCCAGCATTCCAGATAAAGGCTCTATCCACTGCGCCACTACTCGTCAAGCAGATGAATTCCATTTTAACTAACTCTGGATTATATAGTCTTATTTAGAGGCACCTTGAGTCATATTGAAAGTAAGTTGAACACAAAATTAAATCAATTACACATTAAATTTCATGCTCTTGACAATGCTAGGTGAGCATCAATATACATAAGTAGGGAGAGAAGATGAGCACAGAGGCAATAGCTGTGTCTAAAGGTGATTTGGTTCTAAGTAGTCAGAGCTGGAATTGAATGTAAGGTAGTTCAGACTTTGCTGTTCTACTGTCCTTCCAGACCTTGTCCTTGTGGGTAACTAGCTTTTCCTACTGCAAGTTAAGGTATCTCTTAGTGATTCTACCAAGGGGGACAGCTGTGGTCCAGAGAAAGAAGATGATCTGCCCAAGGTCACAGAGCAAGTTACTGATGAAAAGTGTCAAATGAATCATACAGAATACTAGGACTTTCTAGAAGGGCATGAGTCCTTCAAATTAGATAACAGGGCATAAAATTCACAATCCCATTTGGGGGTCTTTGAAGGCCTCCAAGGAATCTAATAGCAGGATTGAGGAGAGCAGACTGTTTGTGAGAAGGCAAGAACCCTCCCTAGAACCGCTCAAATTGCTTGATGACGCAAGGTCGGCCTGAGCACTCAGTCTGTGGTGCCAGTGCTTTGTTTCATAAGGCTGGAGGCTTCTCCAGTTGTACCCAGAGGCGAGTGCGGTTCATGCAGGGGGAGTGAATGTGGAGAGAGGCATTCTATAGAGAAAGCAAGAGGTCCACTTGAGACAAAAAAATAGTTCATAGATGGAAGAAGGACATGATGTTTAAATATCCAAGCTTGACAAATGGAAGCAAAGAGACATGAACTTCCCTCTTGATGCCTCTCCGGGAGTAGAGGAAAGTCTTCCTGGAGAGCTTAGTTCCTCTCAGCTAAGACAATGATTACATAACCTCTCATTTCCAGCTAACTAATAGGCTTCATTAATAGGCTTTTTAATTAGTTTTTAGATTTTTTTATGAGAAGATGATATAGTCCTGGCTCTTTAGTAGTTAGTCAAATTGTCAAGTTGCCCATAAACCAAGAAAAATTAGAAATGACCATCTTTCCTGAAGTAATCAAACATGCCTAGTGATGATATTTTTTAGAGTGTTTGAACAGCAAGGAAGATGGCTGTGAATATAGTGGAGGTGAGCAGATTGTTCCCTAGAGCTTATGTGCTTTTAATTTAATAGGAATGAAAGAATTATTCAATCCTGGACTCCGTAGCAAGAGGCCAAAAGCAGAAGCCAGGAGTTATGATTTAATGGAGCTTAATTAAGTATCATTTCCATTTGAGGAAGATTTTCTAGGTCATTAATCTGCAATCTTCCTATTGCAACTGATTCCTCTCTGGGAGAAGGGAAGAGAGTTTCTTTCTCCATTTGAATGAATGGAGCAGAGAGATTTTAGGAATTTAATGCCCCAAATTCTCTTCTTTGAGGATTTCTTAGAGCCCCAAGAGTTAAGGACAGACTAGGGCTGGAATTTGAGGTTTAGTCAGAAATGATAAGCTGATTTGGGCTCAAAGGTGGTTTCTAAATGAATTATACAATGTAAAAGCTAACAAACATTAGAAATCAATTAATCTAAGTGCCTCATTTCACAGATGAGGGGTAGAGAGAAAACATACCTGCCCACCCACAGAGCAGTGCAGCAAAAACCCACTGGAACCTTGGGTCTGCTGACTCCCATTCCCTTCTTATCTTGTAACATGGCCTTCCTTTCATGGAAGTTAAATATCCTCTTTGGCTGGCTGGTCCCACCAGGGAGGCACACTTTCTTTCCCCTTTGGTAGTCCCCTCCTTTCCTATTCCCTCCCCTTTATTTCTAGATCCTATCTATGCTCCTATGTACTTATCCATCCTATATAGCAAGGCTAGATCAGGGAGCTTTGAATTCTTATCAATGCACAAAGAAGGACAAAACCCAAGACACATCATTGATGGCTGGAATGACTAGTTTTTCCCAACTTGCTGCAGTAGCTTGTCTTGATTTTGAAAATGCTGGACACTCAGAAGGGTCAAATCCTGCTCGTAGTCGTGCTTGGTTCCTTTTCTTTCTCTACTCTTCTTTCACATCTTTTATCTATCCATGTTTTTTCCACCGTGGGTGGGTGAAACACAGAAGGATGGAGACTATTTTCTTCAAACTCCAGAACAGATCCGGAAGTGGTAAAGAAAACCTGAATTTAAAGGACTCTACCTCTTCTCAGGAAAATGACCCCAACTCTATCTATTACCAGGAAGAGGCCACTAGCTACAGCTCACCTTTTTTACAGAGGGAGATTGGAGGCATAAAAAAGGTAAATGACTGTCCAAGGTCACTAAGCAAGTTAGGGGTACCCATGGGAATAATATTAGATCCCTTTACTTGTACACTTGTTTTCTTTCCACTGCACTTCATTTTATAAAATCAAGATTCAATGTACTACACTAGGAAGAATTCTAAATTAATGGAATCTTTAATTGATAGAACTTTCCAGATATTATTATTACTCATTGCTAGATTTTTACAGCTATTTCCCCAAAAGTTCAAGACATTCAATATGGACACTGAATCTTGTCATAAAATATGACACAGAAGGCAAGGAAAGTATGTAGAAAGGACGGGTGATAAGAAAACACTGATTTGTGCTTTTATTTGATAAGTGTTTATAGAGAACCTGCTCTACCTCAGCACACAGTGCTGGCTGCTGAAGGAGACGTAAGAAAAATGTACTCCCGTATTTCCCTCCATAGGTTTATACTTAATTAAATTACACCTAAGGAAAAAAAATCAGTGGACTATTGAATGGTCAGGAAGGGCTTCATAGATAAAATAATCTTGAGGTAGATCTTGGGTGAACAGATTTGGATTGGCATTAAGAGAATAGGGAAAGGGGATTCCAGGCAAAGGCATAATTTGTTTCTGCCTTAGAGAAAAACGAGATAAAATTGAATAGGTAGGGTAGGGCTGGAGCATTGAACGCCATGAGGAAGAGGGGGTTATGAGCAGAAGTGAGGGGAAAGACTAAGCAATATTTAATTTAAAACTTTCAGCAAACCTAAGATCAGAAGGGGAAAGAGTGAGCCTTTTATAGTCCAGCCTACCCATGATTTACAAAAGATTCTGACACACAATGGTGGAGGGGAACTTGTAGTCAGTTCTCCTATAAATCTATAGAGACAACTCAGGCGCCTGGGGTGGTAAAGGACCCTGGGGTTCTCAGTGCCGGCCCCACGGAGGGGGGGAGGAAGAGCACCCTAACTTGGTTGCCATTTTCCTGCATGTGTTAGAAATCTGGACTGACAAGACGAGCTGGATAATTTTGCTCAGTTTACGTATTGAATTCTCTTCTCTGTGGTACAGGATCCCCTTGAAGCGTGACAGCTGCAATGACTTCCAGATGTTCGCCTCTTCTCTTCTAGCAGACGAGGGTGGATGTGGTAAACTCCGCGATGGAAACCAAAAACCCAGCCAGATGTACCATGTCAATGTCAGCAACACACACATCTGGCTTCAATACCGGCAGCGATAACCAGAACAAATGGCTGTTATTCCCGCTGTATTCAACTTGTCAGCATTCCCTGTTAGAGGCTGTGGGGGGCGGGGACGCGCGGGGCCTAGGGAGCGACACGGCGAGCCCCGCCGGGAGGTGTGCGGGCCCAGCCCGGCCCCGCGGCCTCCGGGCCTCGGACCTGGCGTCCCAGCCTGCGCCGGAGGGCAGCCATGGCGACGGGCACGGCGGCGGAGCTTCCCAGCCTGGAGACGAGCCTCAGGGTGGGCGCCTCGGGGAGAGTGGGCCCGCGGCCGGCTGCCCGCGCGGCCTGCCCTCCCGCGGCCCGGCCTAGCCTGCCCGGCCTGCGGGCGTCCCGGCTCCTTCCTGGCGCTGAGGCTGGGCGCTGGGGCAGCGGCCGGCCGGGGGGTTGGGGGGACTGTCTCGGAAAACCTGCGTGCGTTGGACCTCCCGGCTGAACCGAGTGGGCCGGGTGGGCCCGCGGCGCGGGGCGGCCTCCGCGGCGCGCGGGCCGCGGGGAGCGCAGGGCGGCTCCGGGACGCAGGACGCGAGCGGGGCCGCGGCGGGAAGCTCTGCACCTTCCTCACCGCGGTAATGGCGCTTGAGGAAACCTTCGCTGTTCTTATTTCTATGACCATATTTTTTAAATTAAACAAATAATCAATCAAACGGATATTCTGAAAACAGGGCAGAGTTTGAAACGCGGACTTCCGGGGAAGGATGGCGACCATATCCCCTTCTTGCCCACAGGCAGTAAGAGGAGGAGCCAGCGCTGAAGGCCTTTCAGCTGGGCCTCCTCTCTACCCACGTCGTCTCGTTCACTCACCTCCCACGCTGGATGGGAAGGAGCCCCTCACTTCGCACCAGAAGACTTGGGTTGTGTCAGGCAGCCAAATACTGTGGAATATAAATCTTGGTTTCCTCTAATGTAGAATTCCTCCAATGTAAATACATAGTTTTACTTCTCTAAGTCTTAATTGAGACAATGTTTACAATGAAAAGTGAACTAAGTGTGGGACTAGAATTTGGGTTCCACCATTAACTAGCTGTGTAATTTTATGCTACTCACTTCATTTCCCTGAGGCTCAATTTTATTACCTGAAAAACTGGCTCCTGAAAATGGAAAAATGAAAAGTGGCTCTGAGAAGTATTGTATGTACTAAACGTGTGTGTGTGTGTGTGTGTGTGTGTTTAATACATATCAGCTTTTTTTGCAACAGAAAAAACTGAGGCTCAGCGATATTAAATGACTTGCCCCAGGGCCACATAGTAGATAGACAAGTAAAGTTTTTTTGGTTTGGCTTAGACTGACACATAATTAGGTTTTTATCAGTCACCTCAGCATGGTAGTTTATTCTTCCTTTTACCTTCAGTTTTTCAGGCCAGAGCTGTTTGTCTCAGCTAAGAAAGGCATCTCATGTTCATGTTCGGGACCCCAGAGCAACACCACTCTGCAGACAGCCACTGGGGTGATACCGCGGTAGCTGCCCTGGGCTCAGCCCACAGCTTGCCCTGCAGTTTGCTTCCTAGCTCAGTCCACAGCCAAGGATGACGTCTCTGCTCTGTCTTGTTCAATCTTTTGTCTTCCCATTCTCTCTGGCTCTCTTACTTTCTGCTTCTCATTTCTCCAAGAATACCTCCTTCTGTTTCCATTTCTCTATGGAAACTTCTCTTTCTTTTTCTATATAACTTGACCAGTTGCTTCCTTGCATAATTTACCCATTAGGGTCTTTTTTATCTTCTCTTTTGGGTCAATCTCTTTCCATTCTCTACATTAACTGAGCTAGGCACATTCCTTTCATCATCATCATCACCAATCATCTCTCTTTTTAAAGATTTTATTTATTGATTTTAGGGGGGCAAAAAGTATCAACTCATCATTGGTTCACTTTAGTTTTTCATTGCTTGCTTGTTATATGTGCCTTGACCTGGCAAGCCCAGGGTTTTGAACTGGCAACATCAGCATTCCTGGTTGATGTTCTATCCACTGCACCACCACAGGCCAGGCTCATCTCTCCTTTTTAAAAAATTATTTTGATCACAGTTATATTTGAAAGATGTTAAAAGTTAAACATTTTTCTGAGTTTATAACCACAATAAAAAGAAAAGCAGCAATTCCTTGACCACTCCTAGGTACCCCCTGACCAGAAGTAATCACTTTAAACTCTCATCTGTTTCTTCTTGGTTATTATGTCTTTATTTATAAATAATATGCTTATCCTATATTTTTCAGTTTGTTGATTATAGGTATTGTATTTTGACTTTCTACCCCAGAAAATGCAACTATATAGCACAGTAACCGAGAACATGGACTCTGGAGAGAAATGACCTGGGTTGAAATCTCAGAGATAATACTAATTATGTGACCGATGCAAGTTGCTTAATTGCTATATGCCTCAGTTTTTTCATGTGCAGGATGGATGACCATAGTATTTATACCTCACAGAGTAATTATGGAGATTAAAAAGTAAAATATATAATGAGTATATAATAGAATACTTTCTGACACACAGTATAATATACCCAGCTACATAAATGTTGTTTATCCTTATCAAACTGACCTGCACACCATTTCTCTCTGCTCATTCTCGCAAAATAGTTACATCATTATTTTGGGTTAAATCAATATTAAGTATTTATATTGTGACTATGTAGATATTATTCCCAGCTGAACCACACAGAATCCTATAATTATGTTTCCTTTCTCACTCAACCTTTTTTTTTCCCTCTGGAATTAACACTCTTCTATCTTTTTTTTTTGGTATTCTGTTTACTTTTCTATGTACCTGTTATTAATGCATCTACAAAATCTACTATCAATACATTCAAATATAGATATTCTCTTGGTTTCATTATTTTCCTTGGCAACACTCCTGGAGCTTTGCAGCACTTCTTGTTTCCATCTGGACTAGTTAGTTGCTCTGTGACCTGATTCAAAGCTCTAGTCTGTGAGTGGGGCATTCTGGGATGTTTCTTCAACATCATTCTGGGATTCATCTTTGCTACTCTCTGGTATTAAGATCCCTATTGCTTGGATTATACGTGTAGTAGAAACTACTGGTTATCCTCTCAAACCTGTTCTTTCCTCCTTTCATAGAAATAAAACTGTAGTTAATATGTGACTGCCCAGCTGAAGACTACATTTCTAAACTCATCTTTGAAGATAGGGTTACCACATGACTAGGGTTGCCAAATGAATGTATGTGGAAGCAATGTAAGTCACATCCTGGTCTTACCATGAAAACCTTAACACTTTTTCCTTCTGTTGAGCTATAATCAAAAGTATCTACAATCAAATTTTGGTCATACAGAAAAGGATAATGCCATAAAATACTTAGCCACAAATTTTAGCACATATCAGAATTACCTGGAAGGCTGGTTAAAACACAGATTTCTGGGCTTTCCTCTAGAGTTTCTGATTCATTGGATCTGATATTGAGACCTGAGAATATGCATTTCTAACAGGTTCTCAAGTGAAGTTGATGCTACTATTCTGGAGACAATACTTTGAGAACCACTGCTCTAAAGGATGGCAGAGAAACAAGACAGAAAGAATCTGGTTTCCTGAATGACTAAATGGAGCAGAGTTGCCCTGCTGACTTGGAATACTTACCTTAGACTGTTATGTGAGAAAAACAATAAGCTTATGCTTGCATTAGCCACGAAATTATTTTTGGTTCTCCAAATTACAGCAGTTAGCTTTTCATCACCATTCATTTCTTCTTCTCTTCTTACTCCCTTGTCTAAGCAAAGCATGCTCACCATTAGTTTCCTGAGAAAAGAAGATATATTTCTTGAGAATTTAAATATCTGAAGATGTGTTTTCATTTAAGTATACTTGATTTATTGTTTGGCTGGGTATAGAATTCTGGGTTAAAACTATTTCTGTCAGAATTTCTATATCTTCAATTGCTGTTGTGAATCTCACTCTTTTTAAATGGCTTGAAAGTGTTTTAGAGACTTTTATGATCTTTTTATTCTTGGTGATATGAGTTTTCAGAATGATGTGTCTTGGTTATGCTTTTTCTTATTCACTGTACTATGCATTACTCTCCTTCAGTTCAGACCCAGTATTAATTCCTGCATGATTATCTCTCATCAATTTTCTTGGTTCTCTCTTTCTAGAACCTCTTTCTCAAAATTTCTTAATTTTTACATTTGGGGTAACTTTTTCTTTTTGGTCCACTTCCGGGGAGATTTCCTCAACTTCATCTTTCAAAATAAAAGTTAATATATTTTCTCATATTTTTAATTACTCGGAGCATTTTATTGCTTTCTAATTTTTTATAGCCTCTTGTTTTTATTTCATGGCTGCAATATCTTTCTCTTTTTAGATATTTTCCCCCTTGCATTCTGCCTTGTTTTTTCTAAGTTCCTCTTTTTGGTTAGTTTGTTTTCTTTTGATGTGTTTTATGTTAGCAGCTTTCTCAAATGTCTAGTGATCCTTTTCTGTGTGGAGGGGGAGTGTTGAACTTCACCATAGCTTATGCTGAGAACTGATATTTCCTTGCAAAAACCTCCCTAATGTTTTTTCTTGGATCTGTTAGTTGCTCATAGAAGAATTCTCCAATCTTCTGTCTTAGGGGGTAGGGTGGGGAGAGAAGAGAGTATGTGAGACTGGCTATAGGAATTCTGGGAACTGAGCTGGGGTAGGGAGTTAGAAGTCTTACCTTTTAGTGGGCATGTCAACTTTCACTTACTTACTCTCCTTTCATTAAGATGCCTCATCCTAACCTCTGCTGTGCCTCATCCAGAACCTGTCTGGTTCAGCCTCTGCACAGAGTAAATCTTCTGTCTTCTTTCACAGTCAAGGAGGGGCTCTGGAGGGTCTAGCTGCTTCTTTGAAATTTGGTTAATTGTTTTAAGTTGTGATGTGAATTTTAGTTTCCCCTGATCCACTAAGTCTGGTTTGCTTTTCAGTGCTGAAAATTTTGATCACATTTTTTGGCTCTTGTCATCTCTTCTATTGTCTTTTTATTGTTGATTTATGCTTTTTATTTTTTTAAACCATTTTTTAGTTGTTTATTATTATTTCAGTGAATTTCAGAAAGGAGCAAAAATAATAAACATCTGTTCATTATTTTTTTACTTGAAACTTCTATTCTTCTAAATTAAAACAAAAACATCAGACTATCTTAGCCACTCAAATTATATTAGTAATTCTATTAGTGTGGTGGAATCACATTTACTCCCCTATTTTCTGTAATGTGTTTATGTTCTTTTTAGAATATTTTAATTGCATTTCTTTTGATTCCGTGGCTCTAGTTCTGGGAATTTAGCCTAAGGCAACAAACAAACATGTGTGCAAGAAGCCTCTACAAGGCAGTTCCTCACAAGATATTTATAATATCAAATATTGGAAACAATTGTTCAACAATAGATTAGTTAGATACTTTAGGATACATTCATATAATGATATACTCATTAGAAATAATGTTGTGGGAGACTAATGATGTGTAAAATTGTTACAATACATTGTAAGTTTTAAAGAATATGTAAAGTATGGTCCCTTTTTAAAAGAAGAGTGTGAATGTATGTATACATAAATAATATGGTAGTGATATATCTATATATCTATGAAAAGCATTATTTAGCACTTAGTACTTGCCTGGTAATGTCTAAGCCCCTTATGTGGATTAGTTAATTCTTACAACAATTACATGATGTTAGTGCTATTATTATTTCCATTTTACAGATAAAGAAACCAAGGCTTCAAAAGATTATATAATTGATCAGGGGCACACAGAGCCATGATTCATTCCTAGACCTGCTGATCTGAGTCTGTCTACTTAGTCATAATCATTATATACCAAAATATTAAAAAGTTGATGGCATTTTAAGTGACCTTTATTTTCTTTGTATGTTTTGGGAAAGAGGAAGAAGGCAAAGAAGTAAGAGATTTTAAAAGGTTGAAGTGACTGACCAAGCGGTGGCACAGTGGACAGAGTATCGGCCTGGGATGCTGAGGACCATGGTGTGAAACCCCGAGGTCACTGCCTTGAATGCAGGGTTGCTGGTTTGAGTGTGGGATCATGAACATGACCCCGTGGTCACTGGCTTGAGTCCAAAGATCTGTGCCTTGAAGCCCAAGGTCGCTGGCTTCAGCAAAGGGTCCCTAGCTTGACTGGAACCCCCAGATCAAGGCACATATGAGGAAGCAATCAATTAACAGCTAGGGTGCCACAACTGTGAATTGATGCTTCTCATCTCTCTCCCTTCCTGTCTGTCCCTGTCTGTCCTTCCCCCTACTAAAATAAATAAATAATTAAGCAAATAAATAAATAAATAAATAAAAAGGTTGACCTTTGTTGCAATTCATCAAAGGAGTGGAAAGCTTCCCCTCTCCCTATCTGTTCGATTTTGATTTGTAGGTATAGGACGTAAGCAGTATGTACCTGGTACATGTTTAGAAACAGTACTTTTTTGTGCTTGTCACACATCATTTGATGTTCAGTCATTTGATGGCAGAAGCCATCTACTTTAAGTCAGATTTTATTAGAAACCAAACCCTGAAATGCAATTCAAAACCACAATAAGATGTCACCGCATACTTGTTAGAATGGCTATCATCAAAAAGACACTAGACACCTGCTGTTGAAGACGTGGGGGGAAAAGGAACCCTTGTGCACTGTTGGTGGAAACGTAGACTGAAGCACCTACTCTGGAAAACGGTATGTAAAATTAAAAATAGAACTGTCATCTGACCAAACAATCTCACTTCTGTTTATAGTCCAAAGGATTTTTTATCGCAAGGAGATCACTAGGTTGAAGAGTTATCTGCCTCACCATGTTTATTGCAGAATTATTCATAATAGCCAACTGACAGACGAATGGATAAAAGAGAGGTGATAGGTGTGCCTCCACACACACTTTCACTGGGATGTTGCTCAACTACAGAAAGAAAGAAATCATAACATTCACAGCAACACAGATGGACTTTGAGGACATTATAAATGGAAAGAATCAGAGAGAGACAAAGACTGTATGATCTCACTTATATGTGGAATCTAAAAAGGCCAAACTCATAGAAGCAAAGATTAGAATAGTGGTTACTAGGGACTAAGGGAAACAGGGAAGTGTTGGTCAAGAGTACAAACTTCCAGTGATCAGGGAGTAAGTGCTGGAGATCTTATCAGGCACATCATGGTGACTATAGTTAACAGTACTGCATTGTGTTCTTGAAAGTTACTAAGAGAGTAGGTCTTAAATGTTCTCACAACCCAGAAACAACAGCAAAATGGCAATTATGTCAGATAAAAGATGTGCTAGCTAATCTTACTGCAGTAAACATTTTGATATATATATATATATATATTTCAAATATATATGTTGCAAATTGTCACATTGCCCACCTTAAATGTATACAATGTTTCATGTCAATTATAGCTCAGTAAAGCAAGTAAAAGAAAAAGAAACCAAACCCTTGTAGGAGAAATCTGAACAACATAGCAAGCAGACAAGCAAGGGCCACTTATTTCAAGCAATATTCTGTTGACTAAAGTTCCAGAACTTAATTTGTTATAGTAGAATTTGGCCTTTTATTTTGGATTGTATTTTTCCATCATACTTAGTGCAGAGTGGTTTATGGGCTCTCCATAAAGGCTGTTGGCCTGCTGACTAGTTGTTCTGAGCAATCATCTGAGAAACTAATGCTCTGTTACCGCTTCCCCTCCCTAAGGTTTGCACGTGGAGCCTAGAACTCAAGGAGCAAGGGTTCATCACTTCTGTTGTGCGAGAGTCAAGGACGGGGACCCTCAGGAATATTTGTGAGATGCTTGTACCTGTCATCCGCTCGGCAAATGCAGCAGGTCCCAGCTGAATCTCATGAAGAGTTCTTCCTGATTTATGGAACCCTCACCCCACCACCCCATTCTCACCCTGTGCTGCTTGAGCTGGATACTGAAGGTACAGCAGGTGTTCATATTGTTTTGCTATTAAACTAAATAGACCTAAAGTGTTCCGAGATACTGTGTTCCTGGATCAGAGTATTTATGAAAGAGGAAAGCTGCTTTGGTTTGGCTCAGTCCCAATGCTTGTCTGCAGGGTTCACACATTAAAACCTCTCAGTTTTTAAAATTTCTTTCCTTTTTCTTTTTTCCAAATGACCCTTCTGCAGTGGTTGTCTTTGATTAATATCCTTGTGTTCACTGAGACCCTGAAAGTGCTTTAGTTTTGCTGGGACACTTTAACAATAACGTGATTTATGGAGCAATTCATTGGAGCCAGGGGGCAATGTAATATAACAAAGCATTTTTCGCAGGCTTTCTCCGTAGTTACCACCAATGCAAAATCGCTGATAGGAATAGCTGAGGTGCAAGCAACACGGGGCTGGAAGAACAAAAGGCACAGGTTTCCAAGGCCATATTGAAAAATCAAACATTTTTGCAAGGACCCATTAACCCCAGGTAACCCCGAGCCAAGTGAAAATCAGAGTAAGTGTGTGTGTGTGTTTGGGGGGCACTCTTTACCGGGATTCCAACCTGAGACCTTGATGTTGCCGCTTAAATATATGTCAAACACAGAGTACAGTTAGTTGGTACCACTCCCTGTGTCTCACCAGCACTGGGCTGAACACAGCTTCCTTCCCAAGTTGCTGACTGTTATATGATACAGTGCTAAGGAGCAAACTAAGGACTCCCTGGTGTCTGCTGGTGACGTTGTACAGAATAAGTGGCCCGTCTCCTGTTCTGCAGAACAGACATGCTTCTCATTTCAGAGCATGCCACAAATCATGGAGACATTTAAAAGGAAGTTCTGCTTGTTAGTAGCCATTTCCTCTTGAAGCATTAGTGTGTGCCTCATAGACAGTGTACAACTAGCCCAGGGTGTACAGAAATGTGGCTTCCAACAGCCTCATGAGTTATTGTGCAGCTCAGTGTGAGAAAGGCTTGATCATTAGCCCTAGCTAAATACAGCAGGTGGCCTCTGAGCCTCAGACTGAGAGCCGGTCTTCTTCCTCCAGCTGGGATAAGCAGCTGTCTATGGAGTTTTGCTCCGGACTTGAGTGATGACTCATCTGACCAAGTTTCTTCCACGCGGACTCCTCAACTTCCCAGAGGTCCTCTAAATCAATCAGTCAGTGAATAACTCTTGATTAAACAACTACCATGTGTCTAGCATTGGGCTTGCTGTTATGGACCCTTACAAATAAAAAGACATATGGTCCCTTTTCATAATGTGCATATAGTTTAGTTGGGGAAACTATGTAAGTACATGTAAAACAATAAGAAAATATTAAAGTGCTGAGACTAAGAGCAGTTGAAGGTTAAAGGGCTGGATTGTACATTAAGGGCTCATTGGTGGCAATGAGATGAAAAGGCTGGGGGTCAAAATACAGGCAACATAAATTTCACATAGTTTCCTGAAGTGTAGTAAGATTGGAAAAACAAATGAAAAGGAAGTACTTTGGGTCCAGTTGTCTTTCTTTCTGTCTGTACAACAGGTGCACTATGTTATGGAGCACTCACCAGAACTTTCCGTGTTATTGTCATCATCCAATATGGTCCTAGTGATCCCTGCCTCCTGGTATTTGACTCTTGTGTGGTTCTCTCTCACATGGTACCAGGGTTGGTCTGTGTGACTGTTATAATACAGCAGAAGCAACAATATGCCACTTCTGAGATTAGATTTTATTTTTTTGTGAAAGAGACACAGAGAGAGGAACAGATAGAGATAGACAGACAGAAAAGGAGAGAGAGGAGAAGCATCATTTCTTTATTGCAGATTCTTAGTCTCCTTAGTTGTTATTGATAGTTGTTATTGATTGCTTTTTCACATGTGCTTTGACCAGGGAGCTACCGCAAAGCAGGTGACCTCTTTCTCAAGACAGAGATCTTGAGCTCATGCCAGCAACCTTTGGGCTCAACCCAGTGACCATGGGGTCGTGTCTAGGATCCCATGCTCAAGCCAGCGACCTCACGCTCAGGCTGGAGAGCCCGCGCTCAAGCCAGATGAGCCCTTGCTTAAGCAGGCGACCTCACGGTTTTGAACCTGGGTCCTCCGCGTCCCAGTCTGATGCTATTCACTGAGCCACTGCCTGGTAAGGCTAGATTAGATTTTAAAAGACACTATGGTTTCTCTCTCTTTCTTTCTCTCAGGTATATTAGGGAAAGCCAGCTTCTATGTCATGAGCATCCCTATGGAGAGGTCCACATAGCAAGAAATTAAGACTTTCTATAAACAGCCATGGAAATGAGCTTGGGAGTGGATCTTTCAGCCCAAATCAAGTCTCCACATGACAGCTTGACTACAGATCATGAGAGATACTGAACCAGAACCACCCAGCTAAGCTACTCCTGGATTCTTGACCCACAAGAACTAGGTAAAAAACAAAACAAAACAGGTGTTGTTGTTTTAAACCACCATCATTGAGTACTTATCCCTTTCTGGGCCAACTCCAACTCTGTACTCCGGTCTTCAGTTCAGGCAATGCTTGGCCCGGCTCAGTAGAACCAGGACATCTGATTGCAATTCTCTTCTTCCTGGGACCAAATTTGCCCCAACTCTTTCAACTTTAAAGTTGTAAAAATCCCTTTTAGTAATTTAATTGGCCTCTGCCACTGCTTTGGGTTTTCAGGAGTAGTCATAGAGTCTCCTGGCTGTGGGTACACCAAAATGTGCCACTCCACTGAATACAGTGCAAGCTTGGGTCTTCAGCCTGCTGGTCGGATGTGACATGCAGTCTCCCATGTGGTCTGTGAAAGCCACAGCAGAAAAAACATCTGCAGAAGAATGATATCCCCCAACACTCTGCAGGAGTGAGCATGAGAGCATGAGACACTCATCCAGAGACCTTTTGGTGTTTTTTTGTGGCTGAGAGAAGGGTCTGAATCAGGAATCACGAAGCTACCCACAGACATTATGGCGAAATCCTGCTGTTGACAAAGCACAGACGAACCCACTATTATGAAAACCAATGATGTTCTCAGATAGCTAGACTGTGTCAGGGCTTGTCATGCATTGGGAAGATAGTAAAGAGAGAGGTGGGGAAACCCAGTGCACCATGGCAGAGAGAGGAGAGCAATTGGTTCAGCGTCACTCTGGCTTCCATGGCAGTCACAGTTGTCTTCTTGCAGTGTTCTGAACCTCGGTGTGTGGCGGGGCCATCTACTCGGTCTTCTAAAGTGGTAAGAAAGAAGTACATTGGAGCACCCACATATCTCTACCCCTTATCCAATCATCATGTCCCATCTCAATACCCTTAGTGTGGGCCTTTGTGATTTCTTGCCTGGATCATTGCAGTTATCTTATACCTGGTGATCAGAGTTATCTCTCTAACACATGCTACAGTATGGATGAATCTTGAAGACATTATAATAAGTGAAATAATTAGTCACTAAAAAAACCAAATATTGTATGATTTCACTTATATGAGGCAAATTCAGAGACAGAAAGTAGAATGGTGGTTGTTGGGGTGGAGGGGAGTGGAGGAACGAGTAGCTACAATGTCTAAGGAGAACAGAGCTTCAGTTTTTTGTTTGTTTGTTTTGTTTTTACAGGGACAGAGAGAGAGACAGAGAGAGGGATAGATAGGGACAGACAGACAGGAACGGAGAGAGGTGAGAAGCATCAATCATTAGTTTTTCGTTGCCATTGTGACATCTTACTTGTTCATTGATTGCTTTTTCACATGTGCCTTGACCGGGGGCAACCCCCTTGCTGGAGCCAGTGACCTTGGATCCAAGCTGACGAGCTCTTGCTCAAGCCAGATGGGCCCGGGCTCAAGCTGGCGACCTCGGGATCTCGAACCTGGGTCTTCCGCATCCCAGTCCAACGCTCTATCCACTGTGCTACCACCTGGTCAGGCCAGAGCTTCAGTTTTTCAAGTTCTGTGGATCAATGGTGGTGGTCATTGCACACAATGTGAATGTCTTTAATGCCACTGAGTTGTACAGTACACTTAAAATGGTTAATATGGTAAATTTTATGCTCTGTGTATTTTATCACAATTTAAAAGATATTTTAAAAATTAAGATCAAAAGAAAGGTCACTTCAGTTTAGTAAGCTACTGCCCCACAAAACTGGGACCCAGCCCTGTATATACATGCATAATATTAAAGTATCCTTTGATGATTTCTTTCAAGGGAAATTGAAGCTCAAATAAAGACTATTACATTTTTTAAAAATATCAAATATTGTCTCCTCAGTGCACCTTTTCTAACTACCCCGGGACAGTGGCTCTCAAATAAGAGAATGCTTCTCAAATTTTAGTGTAAATAAGAATCACCTGAGAAACTCATTGAACTACATCTTTCTGGGCCTCCCTCCCTGAGATTATGATTTGGAAGTTCCAGGATAAAGCCTGGGAGTTTACAGTGCTAACAAGCTTGATCTGATTCTGATGGGCTCTGCACAGCCAGAATGGTCCTTCCATGGAGTACTCATAGCTCCGCGGACGTCCCTAGTAGAAACCTTACCATGTCCTGTTGCTTCTGTTCCTGCCTCCAGCTCCTTCCCCAGAGAAGGGTCTCAGCTCACATGTCTGAGGTCCTCTGCACCCAGCCCCATGCCTGCCACATAATAGACACTTGATGTATATGTTTATTGACTACATCACTGTGTCTTGAGCTATGTTTGCAATGGTCAATAACCCCAATAAATTCAAGGAAAAAATAAATTAAAAATAAAATAACATAAACTAAAAAAAAATTAAAAACACACACACAAAAACACACAACAACCAAACTAATCATGGGGATGAAAAGTACAGCATAGGGAATACGGTCAGACTATTGCAGTAACTGGGATGGCGGCAGGGGCACTGGACTTAGCAGGAGGACTACTTTGTAAGTTATATAAACGTCTAACCACTGCGTTGTCCATGTGAAACTAGTATAGTATTGACTGTCAGTTGTAATTCAAACATAAATTTTAAAAGTGTATGAAAAAAGAGACTCACAGGGCTTAGAAAAAGCTACTCTAAAAATAAGAGGCACTGACCATGTCTGTGGGAAAAGCCACTCCTCGCCTGGATGGCCTTTGGGGGGCGCTGGAGATCACTTCAGACCCTGCACAGGGTTAGGGTAGATGGTGATGGTGAGAGTTCTGGAGAAGAAGATGAAGTTTATCAGTAGAAATAACGAAAGTCCTGAAATGTCAAAGGAGAGAAAAGGAAAGGCAGAATTTGACCATTGAATTCCAGAGAGTCCTCAGAAAGGTCCTCTGGTTTTTATTGAATGCTTCAAACTAGCTACTAAAAAAAAAAGTCCCTGGCAGAGAGAGATGCAGGAAGACAAGCTCAAGCAGTGCCTCCAGGCTGGGGGTCTGCCAACACCTGGGGCCAGCCTCTCCACCAAGTACAGGGGCTTTTTGTGAGGAAACAGGAACAGGGAGTAATCCTGGCTGGCAGGGCACTCCCTGAGGAAGTCAGGAGGCTTGCCTGGTAGTCGCCCTCACTTCCCATTTGCGGGTGTGTTTGTTGGCACTGTGTGCCTGTTAATTAAAGGAAGTGTGTGTGCCTTCGGCACTGGTACCCTGGCCCCAAACATCATTCTTTCCAGGGGTCTCCACCACACTGCCGCCACCAGTAGAATCAATTAGGCTCCCTCCCAAAAGTTAGGCTGTATTTATTTCCAAGCCTGGAGGTGAAACAAACCCCCTGCCGCGGCAGCTTGGGGCTCACATGTCAGCCCCGTGTTTCTCCTTGTTACCACGGGTTGGCAGCTCCAGGGGTCTGCTTTGGGGGAAAATCTGCTAAAATGGATAGAAAAATAACTTTTGGGTGCGATCCACTAGCCTATAGGCCCAGGTCTACAGGGAGTCTTGTGTAATGGGGCTGAGCCCATCCCCAGCCACCCTGTTGCACTGTTCTGACTTTATTTGAGCTTGGCCTTATAAACAAATTTTTATGAAGCCAGAGTAAAGGTGCCCCAAGCAGAGGCGAGCAGGCTTCCCTAGGAGTCAGTAAAAGTTGCACCTGAGCTCTAACAGTCTTCATTAAAATGCCACCAGGGAGCTTCCAACTGTCCAGCCCACTCTCCAAGCCTTGCACCCAGAGGCCCAGGTGGAGTGTGGCCCTGCACTCACAAGTGGAGGTAGCCTGAGGTGCTCACAGGGGAGGTAGTCAGGCCTGCCAGGCTGTGGCAGACAGGCTCTGGGATGTATTGGAGTGGAACTGTAACACTCAGTCCTTTTTCAATTCCCAAGCATCATCTTGAGGCAGGCTGGCCCAGCACTAAGCTGCCTTGTACTCTCAGAGGCTAGACCTCAGCGAGTTCACTGGGACTCTGCACTGCATCAGCCTGTGGCAGCAGGAGACCTGTCCTCTTGCCTCCTGCCTGTCCTTCGGTCCCTGTGCTCATGATGTGCTGACATTCTTAAAGTCATTACAGAATACGTTTGTGGACACACACACACACACACACACACACACACACACACAGAGCTTTAGAATGAGATGGGTATGGTTGTCACCAATCTACAGATGAGGAAATTAAAGCAGAGAAAGAAAGTAGAGTCAGAATTGAATCTTTTTTTTAGACTCTAAGCCCAGTGTTCTTTCTGCTAAACCACATTTTTTTCACTGGGCTTCCTGCTCTAATTATCTCATTTACATCAAGTTGTTTGAGACTT
This sequence comes from Rhynchonycteris naso, assembly GCA_037038555.1. Lineage (NCBI taxonomy): Eukaryota > Metazoa > Chordata > Mammalia > Chiroptera > Emballonuridae > Rhynchonycteris > Rhynchonycteris naso. Next base: position 27,808,100 of record CM072998.1, read on the forward strand.
AGTGTGCTTTAATTTCTAAAGTGTATATATTTTATGAGTATATTCCAAATTTCCCTCTTTTCCTCCCCCAACCATCTTAACATGGACAGGATAGATAATAACAGTTAGTAATGGGACAGCAGATGTCACTGGGTGATATTATGAGCAAAAGTCTCCCCTAAAACTTATGCCGCATAAGCTACATTGAATAACTCCAATCTTAAATGGAAAACAAAACAAAACAAACAAACAAACAAACAAAAAACGATGTGGTAAAGCAGCTTTGCGGTGGTTTCTGGCTCCTATGATGCTTATTAAGTGGCAAGATGAAACTCTTTCATTTGATTGGTCTCTGCCACCCAGCTCAAAGTCAGCTAAAAATTAATTGAGAATGTGGAAGTATGAGAGAAAATGTTGTTTAAAGGGGCACCTATCTCATTACCATCGTAAAGGAAATGTAGAAACTGTGGGGCCCAAAGTCACAGACTAGAGATTCTTTCCAGTGGTATGATTCTACATCTTGGAACTGGTCTGTGGGTAAATAAGGGATGAGGCTCTCCCTGCCCCGGGCTGGGTAAGATTCCTGGAAGTGAGGTACACCACAAGACTGCTGAAACAACAGGGTCGGCTGGGACCATGCGCTCTTGGCCAGCAGAACTTGAGAACGACTGGAGGAAAATAGTGTGCGGCCCATCCTGGCTGAATACCTTCCTCTCCTGGAGCCCTGTGGGACTGGGCTCTGCTTAGTAGAAGAGTATGAACCACCAACATGCTGCTGTGAGGTTTGCCACTGTATAATGAGGTTGGGTGGAGCGCTTATTGCAACCTAAGGAAACATGGCTTGGAAACTGGAGTCCCATTTGCCAGCCCTGCCTCAAATACAGCCATTGTTCGTGCTAGCGTCAAGGACCGCACTGTTTCTTTGACAGAGCCAAGCCCTAGACTCCCATGGCTTGGATGAGTTCCCTTTGACAGCCAAGGAAGGAGAGGAAGTGAAGTGCCGAGTCCTTGTCCAGCAGGTATTTAGTGTCTGACCCAAATTCTTAAACTTTGGGTAAAAAGGTAGAGACTGGAAACAGAATCAGTTGTAAAAGACCCTGTTGTAACAAGTTGTTCCAAGTTCAGGAAAAGCTCCCGGCATCAAGTGTCTCTCTTAGAGGAGTTTGCTGTGCATGATTCAGAGCCACAAAGATTAAATTTCCCTTAAAATATACATAAATTTGAAAATTAAAGGGGAAAGTGCCTTAGACAAGACTTGTTTGGATTTCTGTCAAACGCAGAACCTTTGGAATGCAGTGTGGAAGCCAGGATGTGGCTTTTTAGGACTTCCCCTGGTCTCCGCCACTTCCATTTATGTCTGTGCCACACTCGGGCTCCTTCTCTGCTCTAATTGTCTCAGTGCTGCATCCGCTCCTTACCGTAGGGACTTTAGATGCCCGATATCAGTTGTAGCCTCGCTTTCAGAAATGGACTGAGCTCAGCTTTTCAGGTTTCAGAAGTCTCCACACGTATCCATGCAGCTCATCTCAAGAGCCCTGGCCTCACACCTTCGTCTCATTATCCAACATTATAAAATGTCAGAGCCAGGAGGAACACTCAAGCTCATTAAATCCAACCTTTCAGATAAGGAAATTCAGCTCCAGAAAGCAACTAGTTCTTTCAAAACCTTATGTTCCCCTCACCAAAATTTTAATTTGTTTTTCAAAGCTTGTTAGCTCCATTCACGTCCCTCCTCCATAATTCCAAAACCCTTATCTCTGTCTCCCCCAAGGTTCATGACGCTCGCCATGACAACAGCTCCTCTGGCTGCCTTTCCTCTCCTGCAGATCCATTTCCACCTGACTCATCTCTGCTTTCCCTGACTCTTCGCTTGTCCCCCTACTCTAAGGTGACCAGATGTTCCGCTTTTGGCGGGACAGTCTTGATTTTTAACAATTTGTCCTGTGTCCTGTGGCGTTTTAAAAAAGTCCCCATTTTAAAAATATATATTACAATACTATTTTTGCATTCTATGAAAAATATTTTTTGCTTCATATAGACCAAATTTTTAATAAAGAACCACCCCTGCCCCCTCCCCCGCCCCCCATCAGTGGTGTCCCGCTTACCAATTTTAAAATCTGGTCACCTTACCCTACTCCCACCCCAGCAAGATGCTTCTCTCTCTCTCTCTCTCTCTTTTAATACCATGGCTTCTTTCTTTTTTAAAAAAAATTCTTTTTATTTATTCATTTTAGAGAGGAGACACAGAGTGAGAGAGAGAGAGAAAGAGAGAAAGGGGGGAGGAGCTGGAAGCATCAACTCCCATATGTGCCTTGACCAGACCAGTGCAGGGTTTTGAACTGGCGACCTCAGTGTTCCCAGGTCGATGCTTTATCCACTGCGCCACCACAGGTCAGGCTACCATGGCTTCTTTCTGAAATCAATTCACTTCTTGAAGTATATCCTATTAACAATTTTTTCAGTAAGGGTTTGTGAGTGGTAAAGCAAAACAAAACAATATAAGTTTCATCTTGAAAAATACCTTTATTTCTCCCTCAGTGGTAAATGGCAATTTATTTGGGTGTTGAATTTTAGGTTGTCAGTTATTTTCCCTCAGCCCATTGAAGACATTTTTCTTTCTTTTCTGACCTCTTTTGCTGCTACTGAAAACAATTATTGCTATAAGTCTAATTATTGTCCCTTTGTGGAAAATCTGTCTTTTCTTTCTGGTTACTGTAAGGTTTTTGTCTCTGTCTTTTATGTACTGCAGTTTAATAAAATGTGTCTAGGTTGGATTTATTTGTATCTTTCATGTGATTCTTTAAGCAGTCATTTGAATCTGTTACTAATGTGGGATAATTCCCATTAATAACAATAATAGCCACTTATATGTTTTATAGTTTCTGTGCTTTACATTTGTTATTTCATTTAATTCTCACCCCAGAGTCCTAGTTCCATTTTACAATTAAGGAAACTAGGTCACAGAGAGGTTAAATTGTTTGCCCCAGGTAAGACAGTAATTAGCAAGGACTTGTGTGTGTGTGTGTGAGAGAGAGAGAAAGAGAGAGAGAGAGACAGAGAGAGACACAGAGAGAGAGACAGAGACAGAGACAGACAGACTGGAAGGGAGAGAGATGAGAAGCATCACTTCATAGTTGCGACACCTTAGTTGTTCATTGATTACTCATATGTGCCTTGACCGGAGGGCTCCAGCCGAGCCAGTGACCCTTTGCTCAAGCCAGCAACCTTGGGCTCAAGCCAGTGACCATGGGGTTATGTCTATGATCCCATGCTCAAGCCGCAGACCTTGAGGTTTTGAACCTGGGTCCTCTGCGAACCAGGCTGATGCTCTATCCACCTGGTCAAGTGGCAAGGACATCTTTTGAGCCCAGATATTAAATTCTGAGTATTTTTTTCTTCTTTTTATTGTCTTCTTTTGGTACTCTTATGAGACCTATGTTGGCTCTTTTCATTCATTCTCATCCTTTAACCTGTCATTTACATATTTAACCTCTTTGTCTCTCTATGGAGCATTTTGAAATATTTCCACAGATCTTTCTTTCATTTCACTAATTCTTCCATGTCTTTAATATGCTACTTAATGCATCCCTTACACTTTTAGTTTCAGCAACCATATTTTTAATTTCTGGAAGTTTCCTCTGGTTTATTTTAGATCTTTCCATTCTTTTAAAAATAGTGTCTTGTACTAGTCTTAGGTATTTCCTTCTTTGACTTTTGAAATCATTTAAAAATATTAATTTTATAGTCTCTACTATCATCTAATAAACTAGAACAGCTTACCGGTATCTACTATCTAAAGTTTTGAGGACTTTAATCTTGCTGTTTATTTTGACTGTTGATTCTTATACAAGCTAGATAATGGCTCTCTGTTTTTATAATTTTGTTATTGTAAGCAGGGCTCTATTTTTCCTGTGGGAATTCCCTGTGGCCTGGAGTGTTGAAGTTTAATTTCCGAGTGGTTTTATATTTGTTTCTGCCAGGTATCCTAGGGGTATCACTGGCTAAGGACCAATTTTATGTTAAATTTTTGGCTTGGGGTTTTCCTTCTGATGCAGGTAGGAAATATTTGGACTCTAAACTTGTGCCTCCACCTTTTGACTTTTGTGAATAATACTGCAATGAATATGGTTGTGCAGATGTCTCTTTAAGATTCTTCTTTAAATTATTTTGAGTATGCACCTTTTAAGGGCTCAAGATCCTTTTTACATCTGCCCCTGTCCTTGCCCACCTCAATGAAGCTTAAGTACTTATGACCATTTCTCTGGCCAAAAGACAACTCTGGTGAAGATTTAGGCCCAGGCATGTAGTTGCTGAGGTCATCCAGTTGGTTTGGAAGTGAGAAATGATTGTCTTTGGAACCTGGAGACACCATCTTGAGGACAGCCCAGCATCCTGTGATAATGAGGTATATAGAACCCTGCTACAAACTCAGTTCATTTCTTAGGTCTTTCCATTGACCTAATCGTATCCCTTCACCTTCTGTCTCTAGCTCTCTTATTGCTTTCATTTTGCCAGCTGGAATTGAAACCAGATCCAGCACCTGATGCACAGAAAGGGAAAGAATTAGGGGTAGGTAACTCCAAGAACCTTCATCTCTCAGGCGGTCTTGGAGTTTCCATGGGCCAAACCTGAATACACCATGGCCCTGCCATCCCAAGGAAGGTACAGTAAGCTAATAAGTGAGCTATTAGCTCCTCAGTCAGAACCAATAATGAAGAAAGGACCTGTTATGTTTGTCTCCCTTGCAGCCCACATCCTGCCCTCTGCCTTTATACATTTATACTCTGCCTTCCATACTATTTCTCACTCCCCAACATCCTGACCCCTGGACTTAGTTCCTTTTATGGTTTCTTATCTACTGCTTGAATCAGATGCTTAATACTATTTCTGTAGTATAACGCTGCTCACTTCCTATATCATTTTCTGTTGTACCAGGTAAATATTTGTCCTTTGAGCTGACCCTACATTGGCCAGTATTTTCCTGGGATCCACTAGGGTTGAAGAATGTGACATTGCCAACCTCATAAACCAATACTTCTTGGATAGGTTCCCCATGTCTTCCAGGCATTACTCCTTCTCCCAACCTGCTGCTTGTTCTACACCAAGGGTGCCCACACTTTTTCAGCTTGCGAGCTACTTATAAGATGACCAAGTCAAAATGATCTACCTACAATAAAAATGCAAAACATAAATTTATTTCTTCTATATTATCATTATTTAAGTTACTATTATTATTAGTTAATATTGTGTATTCTTCTTTCACCTTTCTCCTTCTCAGCTCTCTTTTCAGAGGAAAGTCAATGTCATAGTTTTTATGAACAGTCCGAAAAAGTCGCTCCACATTTCCCTTCTTTGGAATAGCAATGGCACACAGACAGATGAGGCAAACGCACTTAGAATATGACATAGTGAAAAAAATCCCCTCTCATTCTGTATGAAAGTGGTAGGTTTTAGGCTTCTTACTCGGACCAGCTACGGCACTCATTTTTATACCCTTTGTTGTATTTAGTTTAAATAAATTGAAGGCTAACTACGCAACAATGTAACTGAACAAGTTAGCGCGGTTTAACGCGCATGCGTAAGGTGTCAAAAGTTCAGACATCAGATTGGCTACCTTGTATGCCAATCAAAAGACAAATGTCTTTTTAATGGCATGTGATCTACCCACACTTTCTTCGTGATCTACCAGTAGATTGCAATTGACGTACTGAGCACCCCTGTTCTACACTCTCAATAACACCACCAGTCACTCAATTGTTCAATCCAGAAATTAAAAACTAGACTCCTCTTTTGCTTTATCACTTCCAGTTAATTTGTTTATTATTAATACTAACTCCCTGCAATCTATCAAATCTATCCTTCTCTTTCTATCTTTACTCTTCTGCCTTAGTTCCGACTCACCTAGACTTATTACTATTTTCATTTAAACTTTCTTACTGGTCTCTTACTTCAGTCTTGCCTCATCTCGTCCTTCCACACCTTCCAAAATACCACTGAATGGTACATAAAGTGCAGACTTGACTCTACTTTCTAACTTAATATACTTCAATGGTTCCCCAATTCCTGTAGGAAGTAATCCAAAATCCTTAGCATGGTAAAGAAAACCCTTCTTGTTCTGGTAGATGCTTTGCTTTCCTGCCTTATTTCTTGCCATTCCTACCATAATTTACTGTTGCTTGTGCCCCACACTTGCCGTGACTTTTTAGCTTCCCCCCTTTCTATATTTCTTTTTCCTTGAAATATATGCCCAACCTGTTACTTTTTATGTCAGACAAACCTCCATTGGTCCTTTAAAACATACGTCAAATGTATCGCCTAATAAACATCAAATTAATATCACTCATCTCTTGGTGGGAAGGGAGTTATGATGACCTTTTTATTTTTTATATATCATTTTGTTTGAATGCTCTTGAAACAATATGTTATTATTATACTTGACAAAATATAGTTTTCCACCTTCTCTTTGAAAATTTCATTACCTCTCTTCTCCAGATAGAATAATTATGCCCTCTATGGCTTTTCAGGGCATATGTTCATATATTATTTTCATAAATTATTATTGTTTTTTGGAGGGGTTATTATATCTGTCTTCTCAACCAAATTGTAAGATATTTATTTATTTATTTATTTATTTATTTATATTTTTCTTAAGTGAGAAGCAGGGAGGCAGAGAGACAAAATTTCGTATGCGCCCTGACTGGGATCCACCTGGAAAGCCCGCTACCGGGCGATGCTCTGCCCGTCGGGGGCCATTGCTCCATTGCTCAGCAACCAAGCTATTTGAGGGTCTCTGGCAAGGCCATGGAACCATCCTCAGTGCCTGGGGCCAACTTGCTCTAACCAAGCCATGACTACTGAAGGTAAAGAGAGATAAACAGAGAGAAGGAAGAGGGGAAGGGGTAAAGAAGCAGATGGCTTCTCTTGTGTGCCCTGACTGTGATTTGAACCTGGGACATCCACAGGCTGGGCCAACACTCTACTACTGAGCCAACTGGCCATAGCTAAACCATTTAAAGACAAGAACTGTGTCATATCCAGCTTGGTATCTCTAGCACCTAGCACAATATCTGGTACATAAAAGACACCTAAAAAATGTTAGTGGACTGGAAATAAGTTGCATAAGTTTTCTTAACTAATTAGACGCAGAGTATAGACTAAAATCCAGGTTTCTTGATTCCCACTACAGTGTTTTTCTCATTTCACGATAGTAATGTATATGGAAAATTGTGAACATATAGCTGTACCTTGTCTTAGCAAGTTAACATGTGTGGAGGAAATGTTAAATGAGAGAGTTACCCTTTTTATCTACTCAGTCTTTATGAGGACCAAATGGGACAATGTTTGTGAACACCCTTGGCAAAATGAGAAGCTGCATATAGGGGAAAGGGATTATTAGTGAACTGTAGTTCACTACACAGTTTTCATCTTTAACAAATAGATTATAAATCAGAACAAATGTTTCAGTATTATTCTAAAGTCATTATATTAATGAAAGACTTACTTGTTATTCTTTGACCCTCAAGATCACTTAGTAATGCATGAGAGCCTTACTGCATAGTTAGAAAGAGACAGTGTCTTTCTGGGTCTGTGTACTATTTCTTATCCATATGTTTTGCTGGTAAAATCTCTCCTCTGTCTCTTGGAGGTGACTGACTCTCTCTTCACTGTACTCAGGTGTGGAACAATGTGAGTCCCGGTGACAGTTTTACGTGTATGCAGCAAGCCCTACATTGCTCTCCTCACTGCATGACTTCCAAGTCCTCAGGATAAGATATTGCACTCTTGAAATAATAGAATGCTTTACACAAGGAATGTTCCGAAAACAGGAGACCTTCTTCAATGTAGAAATTTAGAAATTTAAAGTAAAATGGGAGAGATGAGAAATCTCATAGAAGAGGTGGAAGAAGAGATGAAGAAATCCTCCAAGGAGTAGAACAAAAAGAAAAGAATTAGTTCAAAACCCTGGGCTTGCCTTGTCAAGGCACATATGGGAGTTGATGCTTTCTGCTCCTCCCTCTTCTCTCTCTCTCTCTCTCTCACTCTCCTGTCTCTCTAAAAATGAATAAATAGAAAGTCTATTATCAAAACCAGAATTGTAAAAAAACAATTTAAAATGTTATAAAAAGCTTAGTAACTATAACAATACATTTTTGAGAATAGAGTAAGTGGAAAGAGAAAATTATTAATGAAATGATTCCATTTTTCACTCTAGTGCCTGTATATCTTTTTTTTTTCTTTACAGAGACAGAGAGAGAGTCAGAGAGAGAAACAGATAGGGACAGACAGGAACGAAGAGAGATGAGAAGCATCAATCATCCGTTTTTCGTTGCGACACCTTAGTTGTTCATTGATTGCTTTCTCATATGTGCCTTGACCGTGGGCCTTCAGCAGAACAAGCAACCCCTTGCTCGAGGCAGCAACCTTGGGTCCAAGCTAGTGAGCTTTTTTTTTTTTTTTTTTTTTTTTTTTTTTTTATTAACTTTAATGGGGTGACACCAATAAATCAGGGTACATATGTACAATGAAAACATCTCCAGATTATCCCATCATTCAATTGTGCTGCATACCCATTACCCAAAGTCAAATTGTCCTCTGTCACCTTCTATCTGCTAGTGAGCTTTTGCTCAAACCAAATGGACCAGTGCTCAAGCTGATGACCTCAGGGTCTTGAACCTGGGTCCTCCACATCCCAGTCGAATGCTCTATCCACTGCACCACCACCTGGTCAGGTTAGCGCCTGTATATCTTGATTGAAAGGGCTTGCTGAGTACCTGGTGCAGTGGATGAAAATAGAGCTACACCACCAATACATCAGCATGAAATCTCAGAACACTGGAATCAAGAAGGTCCAACAAGTTTTCAGAGAAAGGGAAGAAAGTGTTTTATGTAAATTATCAGGTATCAAAATGACATTACGTTTCTCCATAGCAGCCCAAAGAGTTAGAAGACAATATAGCAATGCTTTCAAAATTCTGAGGGAAAATCATTTTTATATGAAAATTCTGGCTCCAGCCAAACTCCAGGAGAGCCTACTGTTTTTTCAGACTGTCAAGTTCTCAAAAACTTTACTCCCATGTACTCTTTCCCCACCTCAGAAGCTTCTGGGGAAGGATTCCAAAAAAAAAAAAAAAAAAATGAAGAAAAAGAAAAAGAAGACAAGGAGTCTGACATAAAAAAATGTGGGAATCTTCAGTCTGAGGTGAGGGGGCTCATCAGTTCAGATTGAATGAACCAACACGGTGATAGTGATTACCTCAAGAGATTTCAAGTGATTGTGAGGACAATTTGGAAGGAGTTCAGGGTTGGATTGGTGATGAGTACAGAGAAAATTGGCAAACAGTCAAATATGGGTATCGATGTAACTAAACTAGAGCAATATTGTGGCAACGTGGGGGCTAGAAAGTGTGTTTTTTTTCGGGTATGTGTGGTGGTGGTATAAAAGCTCATTTTCAATCATGGGAAGTCAATAGTGATTAAAGCCCCAAAAAAGCAAGTAGTAACAATGTAATTGTGTAATTTGGAAATATGAGGGTAACCCTGGCTGGGTTACTCATGTTTAGAGCATCGTCTTGATACACCACGGTTGCAGGTTTGATCCCCAGTCTGGGCACATACAAGAATCAACCAATGAGTGCATAAATAAGTAGAACAACAAATCAATGTTTCTCTCTCTCTCAAAAATCAATCAATCAATTAAAATTAAAAAAGGAAATAAGAAGGTGAATACCATAGGAATAAACTCAGATAGTTGAACTTATTGTTTCTGGGAAGTGAGAAATAAGAGGGATTGAGGCTTGGATATTGTCATTTGGTTTGGTTTGCTCAGGTTTTAAATATGCCTTGTCGAATTATCTCCCTCAAATCAGTGGCTCATATTTCGGCTGCATCACCTGGGGCTCTTCAGACACCCCAGGACTTGTGCAGTACTTCCAATAGGGTTTTTACTTTGCTGAGCTTGAGTGAAGTTTAGCCTTCAGAATTCTAAAACATTTCCCCAGATGAGTCTACATTTCAGCCACGTTTGAAAACCACTAGGGGAAAAAAAAAGTGCGTGTATAACTTCGATAGAAACTAAAACTAACTTTAAAAGAGATTAATATATAAATAAAGCATATAGGATAGTTCTGGGTACTCTACCCTCAAATATTAATACTCCCAATGGGAGTCAGGCAACGTTCCAGAAAACGGTGGCCTGAGATGCTCAAGGCAGACCTCACTCGGATCCTTCAGAATTTGATTCTTACTAGCCTCCCAAAACATACCTCGTGGTCCACCTGAAACTCCTTTAACAGAGGGGAGCCTTTCATTTGGGGTTATGGCTCAAACAGAATACCTGGGAGCTGCCAGAGGATTAACTTTACATGGAGGTGTGAATGGCATGCATCTGATCCTTCCTTGGAAGGGTCAAAGGGCAGAGGTCACAAGAGTAATAAGAGCCTGAGATGGAGATAAAGGGAAGGAGAAGACTTGAAGTGGGGGAGGACAAGAGGTGGCTGAGACAAAGAAGTCAAACTTCAACTTCTTTTTATCTAATTCCAGACAAATCGCCTCTTCCTCTGCTCTCTCAAGAAACCCTTCACCAAGCCAATTTGAGTCTGCATGTTAATTAGTGGTTTTCAGAAGGGAGAGTCTCCATCCTCTATTCTCTTTTCTGGCCCATGGGTCAAGGAAAGCTATGTTCCACCCCCTGGAGGATGGCGACTGCCTGCCGCTTTGGGTCACCTTAGAAGAATGGCGTTATTATCCCCACTGTCATCACTATCTTCCCTGACACATCTACAGGTGTACCCTTTCTTACTGTGCTTCTCGCAGATTCCTTTTCCCCTCTGCTGTTGGCCTCCTATGGATACAGGAGCCTGCCTGTTATTCACCATGCGGTGTATTGTTACCCTCTTTGATTTGCTGCTGTTTGAACCAGATGCTGTCTGTCTTGTAGCATTTAATCCCTTGAAAGGTTGAAAGATGCAATTTATGTGAATGATGGCTTTTTATAAGAAGGCAAAGTCATATTTGTACTTCATGCTTATCTTAAGCAGATTTTCCTGTCTCCCCTCCCACCTTGACTAAGAGATTAATGAATTGAGAAGTACATTTTGGTGGCTTTAAACTGACAGTCTCCAGGGAAATGCCAGCACATTCCAGTGATCACTACAAGTCTGGAGGGTTCAGTTCCTGGTCTCTCCTTTCTGCACTGAGACACCTCAACTATACCCTGCATCGTAAATCTAGGGGCAGGTAGAGCATCTGTCTAGGGACATGACACTCTTCTTCCTGGTATTTTATTTATTTATTTATTTACTTACTTACTTACTTATATTTTAGTGCAGAAGGGTACGTGGAAAGACAGATTCCAGCATGCTCCTGACAGAGATCTACCCAGCAAGCCCACTAGGGGGCGATGCTCTGCCCATCTGGTGCTGTTGATCTGTTGCTCAGCAACAAGCTCTTCTTAGCCATCCTCAGCTCCCGGGGCCAACTTGCTCCAATTGAGCCATGGCTGCAGAAGAGGAAGAGAGAGGGGTGGAGGAGGGATGAAGAAGCTGATGGTCTCTTCTCCTGTGTTCTCTGACTGGAATCAAACCCAGGACATCCACATGCTGGGCCAGCACTCTACCACTGAGCCAACTGGACAGGGCTCTTGTGGCATTTTAAATGTCTGGAAAAGAACAGTCCAGAGAGGTTCTTTTTAAAATAAATTACCATATGTTAAATCTTCTGTACATTTTGAATCCTTCCCCTCCACTGATATTTGTTTATTTATTTAAATTTTTAGATATATTAGATGGACATAATAAATAAAATCACCCTTCTAATTATTTAGTTAGCATTTTTAAAACTTACAAGGAAAAGAAAACAAGGGGATAAAAAACACTTCATTCATGTGCATTAATCAGGGATGTCCAGCTTACAACTTGCCCGCCATGGAAGTAGAACCCTCAGATTAACTGTAGACAGTTATCTTTATTGACTCTTAGAGAGCTATAATGCCAAGCTAGACTGTATCCTCTGAAACCTAAGACATACTATACAGACATGAGGTCACTCTAAGTAACCACCATTAAAGAAAAACATATCTTATACAAATAAACCTAATAGGGAAAAAAGCACTTAAAACAAACAGTACCTACCACATAGGAAACACTCAATAAACATTTTTTATGGTATATTACCGTATTTCTCCATTTATAAGATGCACCCTTTTTCGAAAAAATTGGGATCTAAAAACTGGGTGCATCTTATACAGTGGTTAAAGCTTATTTTTACTTGCATTTCCCATTTGAGGAGTTGTATGAATTTTATGATGAATAAAACTTGAGTTCAATCACATTTTTTTTCCAAATTTTGGGGCCCCATATTAAGGTGCATTTTATACTTGGGAGCATCTTATACATGGGGAAATATGGTATTTTAGCACATGACCACCATATAAAAATTACCACAGCCCTTTGTCCAGGAAAGTATTGGATTATGGCCTCACCCTTAGCTCCCATCCCAGTCTCTGAGGACTCCTGGCTCCTGGTTTGGTTAGGGAGAGAAGACAGCCTAAAGAAAAGGCACAATCCATTGTTAGGGGTGTTTGGAGAGGCTGAGATGCTTTCTGGAGGATGGACCTTTAACCTAAGTCCTGCAAAACAAGGAGGGGTTCACCTGGCGAGCCCAAGGGGAAGACTTTCACAGGCAAAGGGAGGTATCGAAATAGTTGGAACCTAGTGGTGGGAGGCAAAGGTATGTTGCAGGGAAGTGGGACGAACTGGAAGGTAATCAGTAGATACTGGAGGGTCTTAAGTGCAACTTTAAGGCATTTGGACTTTATTCAGCTGCGGAAGGAGGGATTTCAGTGGAGGGTGTGTTTGCACATGTATTTGGTGAGTGTGGGTTATGTTGAATCACCACAAACATTAAGCTATCTAGTGATTAAGGGACAATTCAGGAAAAGACTAGAGATTAGATGAACAGATTGAATAATAGAATCCTGATAAAAGGAATCCAGCTATCTAGGGACTAGGCAGATCACAAAGATAAAAGAGGAAGAAGTTAAGGAAGGGGAAATGTTCCAGGAAGGGAGGGATCAGGTATGATAAGGGTGGAAACTATTGAACATTATTTCCTTAGTGGAGAAGATAGGAGAGTGCTTATCAAAGTGTAGTGGGTCCCACAGATACCGGGGGTGGGTGGGGAGGGGGGCTGGAAACCTGGTAAAAATGCAGACTCCTGGGCCTCACCCCAGGCCTGAGGATTGATGGGATTCTCCAGCATGTTAGATTAGTGCACTACTCTTTGCATTTGGTGGGCAAAGGGGTGGGAGGAGAGAACACACATCACAAGCTTACTAGGTAGGGTGACCCCCAGGTGAGAAGCAACCTGGAATGTGGAGCCTGGGCATTGTCTGGCCCAGATAGAGATGGGCTCTGGGTGTCTCAGCCTGATCTGTTCTCACTCCAGCAGGGCATAGCTTGGTGCTCTCCCGGGCAGAGGAGAGAGCACCAAGAGCAAACCTAGGAGAACTGGGTTCTGGCCTTCGTGCCATTCCTTACCGGCTGAGTGGCCAGGAGCAAGTCACTTGACCTCTCTGAGCTTCAAGTTAATAACTTTTGCAAAGAAGGAGACTGAGTCTCCCAAGCTCCCCCATCTGGCAACGGGGGGGAGCGGCAGACAGGAGGGAAAGACTGGCGCTGGAACTGATGGAGAACCAGAGTGACAACCAGAGCAAAAAGTTCCAAGTGAGGAATGAGAGCAATGACCCTGTAAGACATTTGTGCGGTGGCTCTAAGTGTCCAACAGCAGGACGGGCAGGAGGAGATTTGGTGGGGTGTTGATAAAGGTCTATATCCTTGATTTGAGTGAAGGTTAAATGAGAAGTATTTTCGTATATTTATTTGTCAAAATGCACTAAGCTCTATGATTAGAATTTGCGCATTTTACCGTATGTAAATTATACCTCAATTTAAGAAAACCAAGAAGATAAAATCATTTGAGTAGAGCGTGCTAGGCTCTGTTTTTGTGTGTGGCATGACAGCAGGCGAGGCCACAGGAGAAACCACTCGCAGAGCCGGGCTGAACCCAAGGCCCTCGGAAGTCCTGGGCCATGGAGCCCTTCTCATGTCTCTCAGTCAGGGCCGGCCAAGCTCCTTCTAGTCACTCAGAACCTGCGCTCTCAATGAATGTTGGGAAAGTTTTTGGCTTTTAGAGACAAACAGGATGACCTGAGCAGAAGTGGGGATGGACTCAGATCTACTGTAGCTCAAGTTATAATGAAAAATGTAGCCATAAGTGAATGAGTGGAAGACCAAATGCCCTGGAACACTCTGAAAGAGACGCCTGAGAATTGTGGAAAGTTATTCTTCATGGAACGTGTATCAGTTCCCTGATGTGTGCCTTCCAAAAGGAGACGCTTCTATAGTCAAGTTTCTCAAGCCTAGTGCCCAGGGCTGCTTGTAGCACATTAATTTGCCCTTGACAGCGAATATCATTTTCCCTTGGCTCCCTGAACGGTGCTCTCTGTTCAGAGAGGGGATTCCGTCAGTGTGGCTGCCTGGCCGTGTCTCTGTGTCCTTACATACCCACAGAAAAACACGTCTTTTCTACTCACAGGAAAAAAGAAGAAAACCACATGGCCTCCTCTGGTGGAACAGAACAGTTACTTAAGAGTTTACAGGACAAACATTGCAAACCACCTCCCTGAGGGGGTGTTAGCTAGTCACTGGTCCAGCAGGAAGCTTGGAATCTGAGCAGCCACCCTTCCTGCAAAGAACCCTGGGGGCAGAGACTCCAAGCCCACGCTCACCTCCGGAGGCCAGGACCCTGCAGAGGGGGAAAGAAAGAAGGGGGAATGGAGGGGGGATCCAGCTTTCTCCAGAAGACAGGAACTCAGGAAAATAATCCTGCCGCTGGTTCTCCTGGGAGGCACTGTGGAGGGGAATTTCAAATTCTTCTTTACGGCTGCTCTAATTAAGACAATACCTCAGAAGTCTTAGAAAGGCAGCTGACATGAAACATCAAGGACCTTAACCATCCAGATGTTCACAGTACCTTCCCCCATGTTCTGAAAAGGGGGACTTTTCAAATAAAGCAACAGGAGAGACACTGAAGACACTGGATGTAAATGAAGAGTAGGGGGTGCGGGGGAAGGAGCCTGAATTAGACAGCAACAGAAAGCCACTAGTGGCCCCACCAGAAGCATCCAACCTTTTTCTCCTCAGCCTTCTATTAAACACAGCAATTGCTGTTCTTTGAAGTAGCTCAGGAACATGGATGGCTCAGCGCCGGGACCTCTTAGACTTTAGGCGTTTCTTCTAAGTCACAACGGGCTCCCACTACTTTTTGACCAGTTAGAGGGCTCAGCTCTTCTTTGAATACAGGAGTGTGAATCCCATAATCGCTTTGATCCCGCCGTTGAGTTGGTTGACCCTCGTGGAATGGTTGCTTCCATCACAGAGATACTGTGAGCTGCAACGGTATTCAGAAGAATGCCAAAACAAGGGGGAAGTACTGTTGGAAGACAGCTGACTGATATAAAACTGTCCGGGCCTCCTGGGAACAATGGACAAGTTGCTCATTTCCCACCCCGAGAATAGCCAGTAGTACAGGCTGCAGGCGTGTCCCAGTGCAGTTTCCGTGACTTGCCCTGCTTCCTCCCCCTATGGCCTCCAGCGGTTCCAATCCTGGACTTCAACCAACACTTTCAGCTGCTTCACACAGATGTCTGTGCACACACACTAACCCTCATGCCTTCCACCCCTGGCAGCAGTCTGGGGTTGCACTATCCATCATTCAGCGAAAGGTTTTACAAAGATTAACCCCAAAATAACAGTTGGATGCCTACTACGTGTGCGTACAAAATTTCAGTTCACCTGATTGCAACAATTATAGATGAAATGTGTCTTACTGAAGTGTCCTGCTTCCTTCTCCAAGTTGGTACAACAGGCTGAGGCCTGGTTTGAAAGCCATTGGGATAGGATGGATGCCAAAGTGCCCAGTTTTCCCATTCGTTCACGGAGTTGGCTGCCTGCAAAACATGTCTAAAATTATCCCTAATTCTAAGTCCATTCTGCACAATCAACCTCTCCAACATAATAATTCCAAAACCTTTCTTGATTCCTGCTTTTAATAAAGTACATTCACAGAGGATATGAATTCCAGATTTGATTTCAGACTCTGGGGATGTATATTCCTTTTCTGGAACTTGTATATCCGGTCCTGGAATTAAAAGAGAAATTAAAAAAAAAAAAAAAAAAAGGAAAGAAAGAAAGAGAAAGAGAGGGGAAAAGAGTCCATAACATAACAAGCATTCCTTTTTATTCTTCTGTCTTCCACACGCTGAGTATGGAGGACAGAGACAGGCTGCTACACAGCATCTGGTTAAAGTCAGGTAAGTAACACTCCAGGGGAAAAGTCTGAAGTCAGTTGCCAACCCCCTTCTCTGTGTTTTTGCAGATGGATAAAAACTGCAGCCAATAAAGTTTTCAGTTTTAGGTGATACTTGGGAGGAAGAAAAACACTATGTTCAATCACTGTTCTCTCAGCTTCATGCCATTTCCAGCCTTTGGCACAATGAAAGGCACATAGAATCACACCGCCCCCGCATCTCCCCCAGGTGCAAATATGTCAAAAGAACATCTTTAGCCACAGGATTCTCCTGAAAGAAGACAAGAAGATATGACAGGGGCCTGAGCACAGGAAACTGAAGGTGTGCTTTGGAGCATAAACACCCTTCAGCATTGCTCTCCTGGCCCAGGTACTGGGGCATCTCCTGCAGGGTCACTATAGAGGCTCTTGGTCCTGCAAGAAGAGCATGGGGCTGGGGCCAAGAGGTCTAACTCCTGTTACAGTAATTTTGCCACTCAGTTGACTGTGGATGAGCTACTTCACCGCTCGACCTTGCTTTCTGCATATGTGAAATAGAGATTCTAACATCTGCCTCACCTAATCCCATGGTCCTATGAGCCTTTTTCTGCACAGAAAGGAGAAGGTCAGGCCAGGGAGGAGGGTTATCAAGGCACTCACCCTACCCTCAGAGCAGAGTACAAAGGACTTGTGGAAATGCTCTGATTTTTTTCAATGAGCCCCCATCCCGCTGGGATGTGGGAAACTGAATTTACTTCAACCCTCTAATCTCAGTCCAGTCCCATGCTCTGGAACAGCATTCTTTGGATAACTCATTCTTTCTTTCTTTCTTTTTTTTGGAGAAATGCCCAGAGTTTCAGATGTCTCTCTCCTTTTCTCTCTCACCAGGATGGTGTCAGGGTGCATGTGGAGGGCTGACTGTATTCTCATGGGTAGAGTTAACAGACCTGCAGCCATATGGTGTTTTCTGGATCCTCACTGTGTCTGCTATAGGGTGGCTGGTCAGGGCGGCTCCCTGGATGGGTGACCACTGAGGGACAGCTTGTCCCTTTCCTTGGCATTCAGCTGGTATTTCTTGCTGAAGACTATGGGTTGGATAACTTGTGGTTCATTTTCTCTCTTGGCTGAGTCAGAGCCCAGCTTTCTTTGTTCCTAATTTAACCCCTCTTGGCTTTCCCTTGGTGCCATGGACCCCTGGGTCTGTTTGCAAGGTCAGGGCCCACTTTATTTTGCAACTTTGGCCATAGTGCCATCTTGCCTACCAAGGTAGTCCCTCTCTGGTATATCTTCCAGCCAGACTCCCACAAGCATCTGTGCCACACCCTGTCCAGGGCACGCAGGGTTTTTGGCATTCCCTCACCACCATACAGGGACCAAGGGTAGCCTGGGAAAGCTAAAGTCTAGCCCTTCCACTGTGCCTAACTACACTGTGCTGTTGAGTTTATTCTGATGTGGTCACTCCCAGAGCAGTGTGGGGAGTCTTTTTCCATGTCTTAAATAGGGGAAAGACCTTGTGTTGATTTTAACTTATGTAATACATGTTCCCCTCTGGACAGCCCAAGATCAATGCGCAACTCTAGCATCGGTCTCCCTTCTACTTCTCATGGTCCTTTAGGACCAAAAGTGGGCAGGCTCCCTGCCTCTACAACTCATCATTCTCATCTAACCAAGCACTCAACCTCATGGCCTAGTCATTATAGATAGAATTAGTGCTTGACTGGAAACAGTCCTATGATCTGAGTTCTACCTACAGGCTTGGTTCTCGTTATGCTAAATGGGAGCTAAAGAAATCTAGCAAATCCTATTTACCAGTATCTCTCAACAAAGCCTAGTTTTGCAATTGTTATTCCTACAATATCTCATTTTTGTTTGTGAGATCCTAAACATTTAGTTTTGACTTTTTGCATTCATGCTGTAGAAATCTAAACGTAGACATATGTCTCTGACAAAATGGGAAGGTAAAGAGAAAAGTGTATTAATAATATGCAAACCAATAAATACAAAAGAGAAAAGTGTATTCATAGTATGCAGAAAATCTTACCCCTATTTCTGATAAAGATCAGAATTCCTTCAAACTCAAAACGATTTAATTCCTAAGATGGTATCTGAAAGTACACTTTGGAAAGAACTGTATGACTTTTCCAAACATTTCATACATGTACACCCTTTAAATGTGGACATTCAAACTAACTTTATTACTATCAATATTCTGGTTCCAAAGTACCTGGTTTTAGAAAGCTGTCTGGAGCAACTTTAACATTGATGCATGGCCATTTAACATGCTGATTCTGAACAATTCCTAGCTGTGTCCAACAAATTCTCTTCTGGTAAAAACTGTTTTATGAATTCTTCTAAAACATCTGCTTTGAGCTACTCTCTATCTAATGCATTACTTTGGAGATTATAAATCAGATTCGACTTGCTGTGATCTTTCACTTGGACAAACCACTTCACCTTCACCCTCCCCCTCCATTATCATGCCTCTTTAGAGAACAGCAACTGTGGCCTGGCAAAGGACTCACAGAAGATGGGGTCCTCAGCTGCTCAAGTAGGTGCGCAAACAGACATCTCTACTACAGAATGTGGATTGGCCTTCAAATGAATTCGATGTTGGCATCAAGTACTGAAGAAGTATCCCTCCCAGAGCAAGGCCACTGGGTTGCTAGAGCTACTAAACCAACTTGTGCTAGTTTGACTTCTGGGCTGTTGCCAATTACCTCCACCAAGTGAAATCAGTCAACCAAACAGGTTCTGTCTCTGAGTTTAGTCCTCTCTTAGGGCCAGTGAGGATCATGAAAGAGTTCTGAGAAGTTTCTTCACCTGGGAAACGTACAGGCTAGTGGAGGACATAAAATTAAGAGAAAGACAATTAGAAAACAAGATTAAACACTAAATTCTGTGGCACCTTTTGTAGGAACAATAGGAATTCAAGAAGGAAAATTAGTCTGAGAAGATTTCACAGAAGGCCGGAAGGATGTCTAGATTGGGACAAGCATGAGAGAAGAGAAATAACATAAGAGAGAAAATAACAAGGAAGGCACAGAGATGTGGAGGTGAAGATGTGCTGGAGACCTACTTAACAAGAGGAGAGGGGAGAGAGAACCAATAGCTAGGAAAAGTAGGGCAGACAATAGAGGATCTAAGGAACAGGACTTGTGATAGACACGAGGGTGACATTTGTAGGTTCAAGCATAAAACATGATGAGGACAGCTGTGCTTTTAGGATGACTGGGGACAAGAATGAGTATACCATGGGAAGTATCTGAAGCTACAGAGGTTATTGTCCAGTTATTCAAACTGGGCTGTGGTAGCAGCATTAAGAGAGAACAGGAAAAAGCAAGTTCTAGAGCCATGATGGTGAACCTATGACACATGTGTCAGCACTGACACGCGTAGCCATTTTTGATGACACATGGCCGCATGCTGCCGTATACCAGAGAAGTATGGGGCCGCATGCCAAGAAGGACATTTCATCCTCAGCTCCCGCACGGCCAGGTGCAGTAGCCGGGGATAAAACATTTGCTGTAGTGTAGACACTCTGTGCCGGAGGTCTGTAGACCAAAACAGCAGAACTCCGGCACAGTGTCAAGTTCTGGGACTTCTGGTTAGGCCATTTTTCTTGAAGTGACACACCACCCGAGTTATGCTCGGGTTTTGGCGAATTTTAACACACCAAGCTCAAAAGATTGCCCATCACTGTTCTAGAGACATATACAATGAAGAAATAGGAATTCCTGAGAATTGACTGAATATGGAAAATGAAGGAGGAGGAACTTAAGGGCTTTTAGTATCAGAAATAGGAGTAACAGGGATGTCATTGTGAACAAAAGGCTGGCTGATAAGAAAAGAGGGCTATCCTGAATATATGAGTAGTTGAGGAAGCATTCCACCTATATGCAGAGCGGTTGGTTTTTATTGGTTATTTGGTTTATTTCTATTGGTTATTGGTTATTTCTTAACCAGCTTAACCTTCCACTGGAACAATCAACATGGACCCCAAAATGCCAAACATCTTGGCAATGTGGATGATTCTTTCTATTTGTGATTGAACCTATGGTTCTTCAGTTGTCAATTAATGCAGTGACAAGCCTGCCTGCCTCAGCAGGTGGGTGTGAGGATGGGAGGCTGCACAGCCCTGAAGTTAAGGCTTTGGAGTTATGCTGGCTATGTGCAAGTCCCTGCTCCCCTGTGTACTAGCTGCGTGGTTGGGGCAAATCACAGACACCTCTCTGTGCTCGGTTGCCTTGTCTATATCAATGGGAATAATAATACCAACTCCTGATGAGAAAGTTTGTGTTGAACATCTGACACTCAATACGATGACTCAATTTAGTAATGACAAAATGTTAGCTAGTTTTTATTTCCATCAAGTAAAATAATAAGTACTAAAACAACTTTTAATTTCAAAGCTTTCAAGGAAGAAAAAGATTGTTTTTGTGTGTGTGACAGAGACAGAGAGAGACAAAGAGAAGGAGAGACAGGCAGGAAGAGAGAGAGATGAGAAGCTTCAATTCTTCATTGTGACTCTTTAGTTGTTCTTTAATTTTTTTCTCATATGTGCCTTGACTGGGGGGCGGGATATAGCAGAGTGGGTGACAGTTTGCTCAAGCCCGTGACCTTGGGCTCAAGCCAGCGACCTTAAGCTTCAACCCAGTGACCTTTGGGTTCAAGCCAGTGACCATGGGGTCGTCCACGATCTCACACTCAAGCCAGCGACATGGCACTCAAGTCAGTGATCCCATGCTCAAGCCGTTGACCTTGGGGTTTTGAACCTGGGTCCTCTGAATCCCAGTCCGAAGTTCTATCCACTGTGCCACTGCCTGGTCAGGCTTTTTTTTTTTTTTGTAGAGACAGTACAATAGATTGAAAAAAATATTGGACTGGTACTCTCTATTGTCATCCTATATCCAATACCAGTTAGTTCTGTTACTTAAGGCAAGGCTCTTGACCAACAAGAAATCTCAGTTTCCTTATTCACTTAGTATAAATAAAATACATGTCTTACTTATTATAGGGTTTTGAAAATGAGAGAGATGATTCATGTAAAGCTATTTTGTAAACTATTATGTTTTACAAAGGAAAAGTGTTAAATAGTACTTATCACCCTTAGGATATTAAAGAACCAGACTGCATTTATGTGTGATGGTCAAAATGAATACTCAGTTCATTGCACCAAAATCTCATTTGCACAGACCCCCTGATTTAATTGCCTCAGAAGATGTTCAGTAGCCCTCTGAAGAGCAGTCCTGGGTGACTTGATATTGGCTTGGGTTTTGGACATGGGTGGTAATAGCTTTGAATAGAATCACTATTGAGCTTCACACAGTCACTATTTATTTTGGTAGGGCAAGCTTAGGGGTGGGTTAGGCTTTGGTGGGATAGAGGTAAAGTAGCAGGGTGAATGGTTAAACTAAATTTCCAACTCTAATAAATCCTTTTAGGAAAGGCCCCAATCCTCCTCATTTCTGAAGAATGTTCATCTTGGACTGCATCTCCTGGAAGGTGCCCGCTCTGACCTTCCCTGTTCCAGCACTGCTCAGTTGTTAGTATGGATGGCTCACATGAAAACAGCTTTGAAAGGCAGGCTAGAAACAAATTCTGACTTGACCTCAAACTGCCCACGAGGCACAGGGTTTCTGCTTCCACTCTGCATGCCAGTCTCAGCTCCCTGGGATGGCAAGATGGGAGGCGAGTTCATGGCACCCATCAATCAGGTGTGTTGCTTTATTTTAGGCAGCAAGGATGAACTGTCAGCTACATGAGCTCATTAAGTGTCTGTCTCTTTAGTCTCTCTGTGTTCCTTTACAGAACTCAGCTCTATGACAGGCTTGGGCGGGAATGAAGCCAGGCTCTCAGTAGATGTTACCTTCACCTGGCATATCAGAATGACATTCTTGCATCCCAACCCCCTCTCACCTTTCTTTCTATTGTTTATTTGTGCTGTTTTACATTTTTGGAGATTACATTCATCTATTTATCAGCTCAATTTAGGTATTGAGAACTTGCGTTGCTGCTTGCCAAAAGGGCACAAGCCTCCTGACTTTGGCTGCAAATATCCACTTGGCATGGCCATTGTGCCATACATACCTCGGTTACAGGACCAATCTCAAGTCAGAAGTGTGTTCTTCACTCATCATGTGTCACGTATAGCTCCAAAAACCAAGACCTGTCATTGGCCTCATGCCTCCTGACCCGTGGCAATCCTAGCAGATGGGATTGGCCCCAGTTCTGGCTCAGACCTTGGAATTCTGAGCAAGAGGTTTTGCCTGCCACTTTGGCTCCCAGGAATCCTTATATCAGCAACCTTTAGCAATAAAGCGCTCTGGGACCACCTGAAAAATGAAATGTAACTCTGGTGCATTTCAGAAGGTGGGGCTTTTTCTTTCACTTCACAAGCTATCAAGGTATCATTTGGAAATCATAATTAAAATACATTTGCAGTACTGTTGATACGAATTAAAAAGATAGGGAGCCACTAGATAGGTTCTTGCTACTATATTTTTAATTAGAAAGATAGAGAGATAAGAAGCATTAACTCATAGTTGCATCACTTTAGTTGTTCATTGATTGTTTCTTATACATGCCTTGACAGGGGAGCTCCAGCTGAGCCAGTGACCACTTGCTCAAGCTAGTGACCTTTGAGCTCAAGCCAGTGACCTCTGGCCTCAAGCAAGTAACCTCTGAGCTCATGTCAGTGACACCGTGCTCAAGCTGGATGAGCCTATGCTCAAGCCAGAAACCTTGAGGTTTCAAACTTGCGACCTCAGTGTCCTAGATCAATGATCTACCCACTGTGCCACCACAGGTCAGGATCTTGCTACTATTTTTCAACTGACAGTATTCACCATCTCCAAAGCCTTTATTTAGAGCTCGTAAATCTGCTTTCTGTTCTAAAAGCACAGGCATTTTCAAGTGCATTACATTCAAAGTAAAACTATATTTGCATTTGGTATTTATCTTTGTTTAAATGGATTCACCACATTAACATCTACTGTAATTATTTCACAGCATTATACCTGGGAACCAAGCTGTGGTTCTCAATCTTGCAGCTAGCCTGCCCAGCAGAGTGGATACAGACAGAGAAAGCAAGTAACTTAATTTGTTACAAGATCCCATTTCTCTTGCAGTAGGAGGTTTTCAGTAAGAGAAACTACACCTTTTTGACTTTGAGAATAATTACCTTGTAAAAATTAAAAACCCTGAGAGACTTTAGCATTAGAATTCTGCTAAGTAGCAAAAATCCATTTAGTTTTAGAGAATGCTTTCATTTCAATATTGCCAGACCCCTGGCTCTGCATTCCCAACCAATTGAGAGAAGTAGATTTCTGCAAAGACAATTTCGCACAGAAGTCGAAACTCTTCAGCAATTCCAGCCCAGGGAGTCATGAGCAAATTAACCCATTACCCTTTCTTCTTTCTCCCAGTTCCAACGACGGAAGTTTGGCACCGTGATGCATTTGGTCTTGTGCATCGTTCTGCTGCTGTCAACAGAATACTACCGCATTTCAGTCTGGTCCGGCAGAAGGTAGATGGCAATACTGACTTTCCGTCGCTATGTATGAATCATGTCATCAGTGATGACAAGAGAAAGAGTTTTTCCACTTTTTCTTTCCAGGTTCTTCTCTGTCCAATTTACTGAAACGTTCATGAGGGCAGCTGGGTCATTTCAGGTTTAAAAATGGAAAGCGCAGCAGCACTGACTCCCTTCGTACCGCGGTTGTTAGTTTCTCATCTGTGGTACACTTTGAAGAATCTGAGACGGGGGCTGTGTGAGTATGTCTTCCTAATTCCCCTTTGGATAACTGGCATTCAGGGTCTATGCAAAGAAAACCAAAGAGATCAGTTAGTAAATTCTCATCGTGGTCTAACATCCTGAGCGTCTGAAGGGGCCTTTTAAGCATCGTTCACTTTCTGGGACCCTTAGACATGCTACCATCCTCCGGGCTCTGAACCAACAAGGCCATGGTGGACAGTCTATTGGAGCACTTTCCCTCCTGGAGGGCTGGCTGCTCTGCTTGGCTGACCTGGTTCTGGAGTTGGGTGTCTGGGATGAGCACTTCCAGAGACAGTGTCCCCAGGATGTTCTGTCCGGCCTACAGCCATCCCAGAGTAGACTACAGTTCCCTTGAATTTGGTCATTTGAATCGTTGTTCCTCCTCAAAAGCATTCCTTTTGTCCTCTATCTTACACCATAGACAGCCTTGACCTAACCCCAGTGACAGGTTCTACGGGTGACCTGCAGACCAATCTCTATATTACTAATATTTTTGAGATAATTTTATTAGTTAAAATTAGTTACATTAAGTTGTACTCTGATAACAAATTAACCCCTACATCCCAAAGTTGAACACAAAAAAAGATTTATTTCTTGCATATATTACATGTCCATTGTAAGTCAAGAGTCAGGGTATGTGTGTTGGGGAAATTCTGCTCCATCTATAACTCAAGGATCCAGGATGATGGAGGCTCTATCACATGGGTCCCCAAACTACTGCCAGTGGGCCACATATGGCCCCCTGAGGCCATTTAATCGTCCCCACAGTACTTCCGGAAGGGGCACCTCTTTCATTGGTGGTCAGTGAGAGGAGCACAGAATGCATCCACATCCTGTGCTCCTGGAGTACTGTATGTGGTGGCGCCGCAAAGTGCGGTGTCGCTCACATACAGTACTACTTCCAATGACGCGGGACACAGGCGTCATGGTTTCAGAAGCGCGTTTTTTCCCCCGTTTTGGTTTTTTACTTTAAAATAAGATATGTGCAGTGTGCATAGGGATTTGTTCATAGTTTTTTTTTTATAGTCCGGCCCTCCAACGGTCTGAGGGACAGTGAACTGGCGCCCTGTGTAAAATGTTTGGGGACCCCTGCTCTATCATCTGTAGCTGTAACATCTAACACAGGACTCCTTTGGTCTCCCTAGCAGGAAAGAGAGAGATTGAGCGTCTCAGCTGCTCTTCAATACTTCAACGCTTAGGCTGAGGAGTGATTGGTGTCACATCAGCTCACACCCCATTGGCCTAAACTATCACATGGCCCCATCCAACCACAGAGGGCTGGGCAGTCTTGTCTCCCATGTGCCTGGAAAGAGAAGAGAACCAGCTACCCGTGAACTAGTAATATTTACCACATGTTTACGCTTTTGTTTTAGGCATGGATTATTCATTTAGTTCACATAATGAATAAACACCAGATACCACAGGGAAGATCCCACCCAGGGCAGGGAGATGTTACATGAATCTCTCTACATCTGCTTCTGTAGCCTCAAGCAGGAACATGCGGGGTTCAGAGCTTTGTTTTTTTTTTCTCCCACTGAAGAGGTCAAACACCAAAAACATGTCGAGAAGCACTGTCGTACATAGCTAGGCTACAGGCAGCAACTAGGAGATCCTGGACAGTGGGGCCATGCCACATGCAAACAGCCTTGGGCTAATTAACCCAATGGCAGTCTGTGGTCCCTCCTGCCCCTAGGCATGCAGATTCAGCCTTAGTCTGTGCTTAGAACTCATCTTTAGCATGGCAGGCTACGCCAGCTCTGAGATGCCAGAGTTTCACTTACTGGAACAGAAACCACATCAAAAAGCCAGTCACATGACAGCGCCAAGGAACTCAAACCCCACATCAGAACGCTTTGGCGAGTGTAGAAGTCCTGAAAAGTAATGTGTCTTCTTCACTGGGAATTAAGAACATGTGGGCCCCCGGCTAAGTATAGCCTCCCCTTGCAGTGTTTTGAATTAGGAACTGAGACACTTGGGCTTTAGTGGTCAGAACTGACCTGACTATAGGATAGAGGCCACATCTACTGCATTGAACTTCTAGAGAACTTAAATGACCTCCACACAGTAGGTACTCAAAAAAGTTTTTCTTTATGATGATGATATGCTGTGTGACTTCTGGGAGGAGGGATTAACCTCGGTTGTTTTACTCTATTGGTTCTTTAGAGGATATAGACACAGAGCCAGGTGTAGCCTTAACTTCTTGGCAGTGAGTAGAAAAAGTTGGTAATTTTCAGGATCTAAGAACTACCAGCAAGCTTTAGTTGTCAACAACAACAATAATAACCTGTACCATTTTTTGTATGCTTACTCAGTTCTAAGCACTGTTTGAAGAGCTTGAGTCATTTAATCCTTGCAACTACCTTTGAGGAAGGTACTATTATTATCCTTTTTATACAAATGAAAAAACTGAGGCTTAACCAGATTAAGAAACCTGTGCGAAATCATGAATTGAAGTAGTATGGAAGCTGTGTTCTAACACAGGTCTGTCTGATTGCAAAAATACAAAAGGGAAGAGGAAATGAAAGAAATACCGTTTATAATACACTACCCAGAGATATTTGTTGGCTCAATCGGGTGTAGGCATATTTTGGACTTTTTCTACTCAGATATTACTCCTAAGTGACTTGAACTTCCTTAGGGTACATTTGTTTTTGGCCTAGGTCAACTTTCAACATCACTCAGAATTACCCCCAAAAGAACATAATCCAACACCAAAAAGAAATGCTGAATAATGCAGATTTTACCAAAAAGCCTGTCACAACCTGGAGATTTCCTGCAGCTGACATACCAAAATTATCCCCCCACCCACCCCTTTAAACAACTCATCCTCTCTCTTTTGCCTCCTTTAGACATCTCTTTCTTTTCTCATAAAACACATTTTTTTTAGTATCTTATTATTCTAATTTTTTAGTTTGTACCCTGCTCAGGAAAACCACAGGTTCTTCTCAGAACCCTCTCTTCTTAATGGTAGAGGTTAGGATTGTGAATAAGGAAAAATATACTCTTGTCTTTCTCACACACATTTTCTTACAAAAACGAGTTTATATCATTCAGAAACCCACTTTACGGTTCTCAAGAGTATATTACTATATGTTATAAAAGAGAAATATTTAACCTGTGTTTGTAGTTATTCTCCGTGGTCGATGAGAAAAGAAAAGCAGGTGTTAGCCTGGACACTGCAAAACTTTTGGTAAGGACACTATTATAATCATATTTTTTGAGTCATAAG
This sequence comes from Rhynchonycteris naso, assembly GCA_037038555.1. Classification (NCBI taxonomy): domain Eukaryota; kingdom Metazoa; phylum Chordata; class Mammalia; order Chiroptera; family Emballonuridae; genus Rhynchonycteris; species Rhynchonycteris naso. The sequence continues at coordinate 27,835,426 of CM072998.1, forward strand.
AGTCATTTTGATTATATTTAGGTTGATATTCAACACATTTTGGTTTAAAGTATACTATGTAAGAGATAATTTTTTTTTTTTTACAGGTCTCCAAGACCTGACCAGATAGATGTTTTATTTCTACTATTAAGCAGGAAAAAGCAGTGGCACCAAAGAGAGTTAGACTCTTATTTTCCCCCTCATTATTCTGCATGTTCTTCTGATTATGCCTCTGGAGTAAGAAGCCCATTATGAGAAAAATCTGAGCTCATTTCTGTTGAAACTGCTTTGAGGAGGTACCCTCATGGGAGCAGACCAGCTTCTGATGCCCAAGAATTTCTTATATAAGAGAACTGAGCCTTAATCTGGGGGGTTGAACTGCTGGCACACATTCTGTTTATCTAAATTAGTGGTCTTCAAACATTTTTGGTCACATACCATGTGGTGGAGTAAGATGGCCAGAAATTATTTGGCAGACTACCCACTGAGAGATGAGATATATGCCTTCACCCTTGGATTCTTGGATTGACTCTTAGATTGTTTTTGACCAGTAGAATATGATGGAAGAGACACTATTTTCTTGCTATAGGCCTTAAGAAACTGGTAACTTTAACTTTCTCTCTTGGAACATTCCCTCTTGGAACCCAGCCTCCATTTCATGAGGAAGCTCAATCAGGCCAGAGGAGAAACCCTATGGAAAAAGAACTGAGACATCCACCCCTCCTCCAACAGCCAATAGTCCTGGGTGAGGTCTTAACTGAGCCAGCACCAACTTACTATGTGAGCAAGCCATCTGGGAAGTGAATCTTTTAGATCTAGTTGAGTTGCTCAAACTGATACTGATTGAGGCAAAAATAAACTGCACAGGCGAGTTCTTTACAAATTTCTGATTTACAAGTTTGTCAACAAAATAAAATGGTGTTTTAAGCTACTAAACTTTTGGATTGTGTGTTACATAGCAATAGAGAACCAGAACACACACACTTTTTTAAAAAAGATATTATTTATTGATTTTACAGAGAGAGGAGTAGGGGAGCAAGAAGTAACAACTCTCAGTTGCTTTACTTTAGTTATTCATTGATTGCTGGTCATATGTGCCTTGATCGGGCAAACTCAGGGTTTTGAACCTGCTATTTTAGCGTTCCAGTTCCAAGTTGAGGCTTTATCTACTGCACCACCACAGGGCAGGTCAAAACACAGTTTTATTATCAAAAATATTTTAGCAATCTTTGTATATTTATTTGTCATATACTATCCAGTTATATTATATATATTATAAAACAAAAATAGAAAATAAAAAAAGGGTATCTATAACTAGAATTCAAAAAATTTCTTCTTATAGCCAGTGGTTTGTTTTGTACACATTTTGGCAACCATTGTTCTAGAATAGGTGAAACTTAAGTCCCATCTCACTGCCAATAAATAATCTCTCAATATTAGTCAAGTGTTTGAGAAATGGAGAGTGTATGAATAGCACATGGTCCAAGAAGGAATAATTAATGGCATATTTATGGAGAGCCAAATTTGACCCAAACAAGAATACTCAAACTGTAAGAATAGAAGGACAATTTTTGCCACTTCTATATTTCTCTATTTTTAATGACTACAACCAATAAATTTAAAAGGCTCATTTGTTTTTGTTTTTTTTTAAAAAAAGATACAGTGAGTTGTCTGACCAGGCGGTGGCGCAGTGGATAGAGCATCGGACTGAGATGCGGAGGACCCATGTTCAAGACCCCGAGGTTGCCAGCTTGAGCAGGGGCTCATCTGGCTTGAGCAAAAAGCTCACCAGCTTCGACTCAAGGTCGCTGGCTCGAGCAAGGGGTTACTCAGTCTGCTGAAGGCCCACAGTGAAGGCACATATGAGAGAGTAATCAATGAACAGCTAAGGTGTTGCAGTGAAAAACTGATGATTGATGCTTCTCATCTCTCTCCGTTCCTGTCTGGCTGTCCCTGTCTATCCCTCTCTCTGACTCTCTCTCTGTCCCTGTAAAAAAAAAAAAAAAAAATACAGTGGGTTAAGAGTGAACCATTTACTTGAATCTTGTTGTGCTTAGGGAAAGTTTAGATGTGTTAGTACAAAGCCATGCTACAATATGTAAATATTATTCCAGGTTAGCAAATAAAATTCCACATGATTATTTTAATATACACATTAGCATATTTATTAAATGAAATAAATGATAGTCTAATGAGTAGACAAATCATTTTTTGGCTCATAATTTACAATTAGATATTCAGGCTGTTTTCCAACTTCTGGTGATTGTAACAGTCATTTGTATAGATAAATCTTTGCATACATCCTTTTTTATTTAATTATTTCCTTCGGATGCATTCTTAAAAGTTGAATTGTTGATTATGGACAAGCAGTGGATATTATTAAGCATTGTCAAGTTTCTCTCAAGAAAATTTGAAGCAATTTATAATTTCTCAAACAGTGTCCATTTCCTGGTACTTTCAATGATACTTGGAATTATAATTTAAAAATAAAAAGTTCAATTTAACATAAAAATTATACTATACATATGATATGTATTTTATATATTAAACTTACCCTTTCACTGAATTTTGGCTTTTAGCCTAGTTTTTCTATTTATTTTTATAAGCTGCCTCAGAAGTTATTTTGGTGGGGAGGAATGAAGCATATTACAAAAAAACAGTTTTAAAAAGGAATTTCTTAATTCTGGGGGAGACAGAAATGGCAGTTTTATTAGTCAATAACTTCTTTCATTGCAAGTGTCATAGACAGAATTTCAATTGCTAAAACAAAAACAGGAATTTTTTGGCTCATTGAAGAGTGTCAGGCCCAGCTGGACTCAGTGGCTCAAATAACATCATTAAGACTCTCCATCTTTCAGCTCTGGTTGCCTCTGCTTACTTTCATTCCCAGTCACACTCTTGTTTCATATCAGCAAGGACCCAGAGAAAGAGGGTGGTATTTTTCCCAAGAGTCTTAAATAAAAGGCCCAGAGAAGACCGATTGGCCAGCTTAGGTCACATGGCTGTACCTGAGCCAATCACTGTGGCAAGGATAATAGGAAATTCTGATTGGCCAGGCTTTAGTTCCATATATTCAGTTACGCACATGGTGAATTCTGCCATAGCCAAACTAAATGATTATTACAGAATTGGGGGCTGGGTGATTCTCCAAAGAATGGATGCTGGGCAGAAAAAAAGCACATGTTCACTTGAACAAATGTGATGGGGTTTGAAAGAGACAAGAAGCTTCAACTGTAGTTGTTTCACTCTAGTTCATTGATTGCTTCTCCTATGTTCCTTGACTGGTGGACAGTAGGCTCAAGCCGAGCCAGTGATCCCTTGCTCAAGTCAATGATCTTGGGGCCAGTTGATGATCCCATGCTCAAACCGGCGACCTCTCACTCAAGCTGGCAAGCCCCTGCTCAAGCTAGGACCGCGGGGCTTCAAACCAGGGACCTCAGCCTCTTGTGCCGATGCTCTATCACTGTGCCACCACTGGTCAGGCCCTATGGGTCTTAATGAAAGATGATTTGATACATTCGAAATAGGTTCTAGGAGCCAGGAAACCTGGGATTAGTCCTACCTTTTTACTATCAACTGTCAGAGCTGTCAGAACTTCGGCTATCTCATTCATCAAAGAGAAAGATGAATACCCACCTTACCTACCTCAAATGAGATTGTGAATGAGAAAGTGCTTGCCCCCCCCAAAATAGTATCATGCAAACATATGCTGCATACTAATAAAACTAAAACCAGGAAATTCTGTGTATTCCCAATTGCAGTTTTTACATGAACACCACCTTGAGTGATTAAATTTAAAAAATCAGTGCATTGTGGCTCTAACACCAACACACCCCTTAACACTGGCTCTGTCTAAAAGTTTGTTTTAATTGTGCTGGAAATCATGTTGAACTGTTGTCCTCAGGAAGCAGGAAAAGGGTAGTGGCCATAATCACCACTAAAATTTGGAAATTGTACTAGCGTCACACCATGCTAGTGTCTTTCTAGGAAAATTCATATCCTGTCTGTCTTTGCTTTCCATCTAATTAACAAGCCTGTGACCTTCCCTTGCACGGGAATGACCCGCAGTCCAGCACGAAACAACAGGAAGCGCCCGCTTGCATCTGGGCAGCCCTGGGATTGCGCAGCTGCTAAGCACAGCTCAGGACAGAGCAGGAGAAAGAAGCCAGGCTCCGGGGACCTCTGGGAGGCAGAGGTCTTCTGCCTGGGAAGTTTGTTTGGAAATGGCCACACACGGGCAAGGAATGATGCATGAGGCCTGTTTTATGCCCAGTTACCCAAGGAAATCTGCACTAGTTTTTCTCCGCCAGCAACGCAGAACACGTCATGCTCTGTGCTGCACAAGAAAGGGAGACTTTTGCAGGTATTTCCTGCTCACACCTGCCGGGTGTGGAAGGAGGTGAGAGCCCCACCCGAGGATGTTGCAGCCAGCCTCAAACCAGGGACTGCTCTCGAGCAGGCGGCCCGTGGTCCCCACATGCAGCCCTCCCCTAACTGCGCAAGCCCACCGGGTTGCTGCCTCCAATTTTCACCATTTAGACATTCTTTCAGAGGTATTATCTCCCAAAGCCCTGTTACAATGCAAATACAAGGAGAGCATAGGGTGCTTGGGAAAAAAGGCTAACACATCCATTAAATCATTACCTCCAAGAACTGTAATCTGGGGGGAGGGGGGACAGAGAGGGTAATTAAGTAGAGGCCAGAATGAGGACACTAGATATTTGAGGGGAGTGAAGTCTTAAAGATAAATTTCACTCTTCTCTGAGGCCAGTCTCTATATTAAAAATGACTTACAATGCATCTCTGCAGACCATCCCATCTCCAGGCACTTGGTCACGTCTGACCTCATCTCTTGATTTAAATAGAGAGAAGACAACAGTCTTCGTCTGTCATTTGACTGCGGATTTTGCTAAATGACTGGTTATATATGAGTGGCCTATTGGAAACTTCCAAGATTTGAGGTTCCCTGGCTGGAACTGGTTTTCAGTACAAATATGTAAAAACAAAAACGGAGTCTTCTTGATTTCCAGATGGTATCTGTTAATGTCAGCAGGCTGCCTCAGGAACATTTGCAAGCTTGTTTTCTTCTCCTAAACAAGATGGAGTTCTGGGCCCAAGGGCAGCTTCCTTCATTTTGTGGAGCTTAGATTTTTGGTTGCCCGTTCTTTTGCTCTTCTTACCAGTTCTTCTTTTGCCTCCGATTAACCACTAGAACTGTATTTGCTGACTGTCTGGTTACTGCTTTCGTCGGCCCCGGAGCCTCCATTCAGGGAATCCGTATTACCTCATGACATATGGCACAGTGCACACTTTGAAAGCTAAGAACTGGAAAGTTTCTCTTTTGGCAAGTTTTCCCCAGTTGCCCAGGCAATTTCCACATGCAACACTTTCCATCCTCATTAAGCAAAGTTTATAGAGGGCTTGAAATAAAAAGAACTCTCAGGTTTTTAGCCCTGTCAAAAAAAAAAAAAAAAAAAAAAGCCATCTCCACCAGATGCCCAGACAACCGGTCAGTTCAAACAATTTGTTCTGAAGCATCAGTCAATGCAGAGGAATTCAGGTCTCACTGTATGGGTAGCCTTAATAGTAGATTGTTTTCCCTCCAGGCTGACATTTAACCCAGTTATAAAATCACACCACGAGGTTGTCAGCTTTGGTGACAATGGGGGCTTCTGCCACTGAAAAGCAGTGCAACCAGTGAGGGAGACAAGAGTTATCACTGGGAAGGGTGGCTTGGTCCAGGGCTGCAGAAAGGAATCCAGGCAGTGGGACCCAATGGCAGTCACAGATGGTTCGCAGAGGGGCATGCAGCAACAGGGGAGCCAAGTCAACTTATGAGTTCCAGTCAAGTCAAAGGAGGCCAGACCACATATAAACAGCCTCTCCCCCCACTCCCCACCTCCCAGCTGTCCGTCCTTCACCTGAGAAGGCCATCAGGGTGAGCAGAAACCCGGAGGAGACAAGAAAGCTTACCAGACTTCCCAGGATGTGCAGGATGCATCCGAGGCCTTCCCTCATGCAAGCTCTTCCTCTGTAACCCAGACGCTGTCTTACATGACATGGAAGAGGAGGAGCATTTTTATCCATGAGAGGCCAAACTCTACCCAAAGGGACTGTTTAAGTTATTGAAGCTTGAAACTAGATTCGACAGTTACTTTTTTGTCTTCTAACCAGTAGGTAAGGGTGACTCAGGGGAAAGGCCAACAAAGTCCTAAACACAATAAACCTTTTGCATTTTCTCTGCACAGCCCCACTGCAGTGTGGGTTAATTCTGTTGTCCTGCTATAGGAAACATAGGACCTGCCCCCTCTGCTCCTCAGCCCACACTGGCACAGAACCCTCTGCTCCTGCTCAGACCACCCTCCTGATGACCAGCAGGGATTGCACTCAATCTGTTCCTGAAGACGTGGACTCTTGGGCTCCTCTGTCCCTCGCTTGTGCTTGCGGCATGTGGCTCACATGTTTGGCATTTGCTTAGCGCCTCTCTGTACATTCTCTTTCTAAATCCTATCCCTCGGGGAGTTGTCCTCTGTTATCTTCCACAGTTTGAAGAGGCAGGGCCAGACCTTAGACTCAGACTGACCCCAAAGCAATGAAGGAAAATTCTGAAAGAAATTCTTGAGGAGAGTCTAAAAACTACATGCCAAATGACTAAATGCAGGCTCCTTGGGACATCTTATATGAAAACAATGCACTTAGAATGAGTCAACACTAGATCTAGAATTAGGCGTGAGACATGAAAAATGGTCCTTTATGCCGAGGACAGCATCCCTCCCATCACCTCCTTCCCATTCTCATTCTACCCCTCCCTGGTATATACTGTTCTTCCTTTGTGTTTGCATATTTGGTGCCTAAAAACTCTTAATAAAAATATCAATAGCGAACACTTATTGCGCACTTACTATGTGCCTGGCTTTGTGTTAAGTGCTTGTCCTCTGAAGCCACACAATATCCTCTGAGGTTAAAAAATACTTAGGATCTAAAACTAAGTGGAGGAACCTGTGGTAGGGATGTGGAAAGGCAGATGGAAACTGCTGGGTTGGAATATGAACAAGACATTTACACAAAATAATGCTGGACTCTCCTCCTTTCCAGCTAATTTCCAGACTGTTCTCTTCTTTTTGCTGCCAAAATTCACAATGTCGTAGCCGACACTCAATGCCTCCATCTCCTATTTCCTTAACTGCTGACTTCCGCCCCCACAATTTTATTGAAACTTCTCTCATCCAGGTCACCATGACTTTCTTTAGCCAAACACAATGGTTTTTTCCCTTAGTTCTCATCCTTTCTGGACTCAGGGCAATATTGGACATTATTCATCACCCACCTCATGGACACCCTTTCTTACCTTCCTCTCTCCTGTTGGTTTATTTGCTGGGTTCTCCAGCACACCTGGCAGTGTGGGGATTCTGTAGGTCTCCCCTCACTTAGGCATCCCCTCTTTCCTGGTTTGAACCAGCAGCTCTCTATATAACTCCCAAATCAACCTCTCTAGCCCAGGCTCTGCCTCTATGCTCCTGATGCTCTATGGTTATCCCACACCTTCCATGTCCAAAAATAAACGTGTCTTTGTTTCTTCTTCCTTCAAGTTAGTTTCTCTTCCAAACACACCCATTTCTAACGTATGTCTAAGGCAAATGCAAATCCAGAGCTTTGGAGTCATCTCCTCCCGCTTTCCATTGTATACGCCCAGACACCCAGACTCCCAGACTGCTGCTGCTGCTGCTAGCCCTCCTCACTTCTGCCCTTCCTCTTCACCCCACTGCTCTCCCTGAGGTCAGACCCTTCCCACCTCACACCTTCTCAGTAATCTCATACCCTCTACCTGCTCACACCTCAATAGTTTCCAAAAACATTTCATTTGAAAGCAGTTTTTGTTCACCAACACCTTTTAAATATCTTTGATCTAGACATTCTACTTAGAGACATCTATCCCAAGAGAATAATCAGAGATATGTAAGACAAAGATTTACATACAAGAATATTAAGTGAGAACAATTTAAATGGACAAATTATTAAATACCTTATGGTGAGTCCACTATAAGTGGAGTATGGTACAGCCATTAAAAAATCATGCTTCAATTGGCTGAATGGTAGACTGTCAGCCTGGTGTGTGGTCGTCCCAGGCTCAATTCCCAGTTAGGACACACCATAAAGACACCCATCTGCTTCTCTACCTCTCCCTCTCTTGCTTCTCTCACTCTCTCTTCCTCTCCTGCAGCCATGACTCAACTGAAGCGAGTTGGCCCTAGGTGCTGAGTATGGCTCCATGGCCTCACCTCAGGTGCTTAGAAGAGCTTGGTTGCTGAGCAACAGAGCAACAGCCCAGATGGGCAGAGCATTACCCGCCTCCCAGTGAGCTTGCTGGGCAGATCCCAGTTGAGGCACATGTGAAAGTCTGTCTCTCTGCCTCCCTACTCTCACTGAATTAAAAAAAATTATGCTTCAAAAGGCTATTCAAAGATATGGGGAAATGTTCATTCCATATATATTGTTAAATGGAGAAAGCAGACTACAAATGGGAAGGTACAGCATGACCTCTATTTCAATCCACTGTTCTCCTGTCTCCTCCCTCTCCTTTCAGTTCTATTAAGTTATTTACTTTCTCAGGGCATTTGCACATATCAGGAAAAACTGTGAAAGACTTTGAAATAAGGAGGAAGATTTGTAGGTGTCCTGACTAGCTTATCCATCCTGGTTATATCCATTTTTCATTCTCTTTGAGCTAGTTTACAACTCTATAAGCTGTAGATAATTGAGTAAATACAAATGATGATTTTACATACGACAGGAAATCCTGTTCAGGGGAAGGCAGTTCTTCTCCGCTATATATACCTTATGGGTAGAAATAGATACCCAACTTGATATCTACTTATATTTTATTTCAGCATGCTTTTTTTTTTTTTTACTTACTTATTGATTTGAGAGAGAGAGAGATAGGAAGATCTATTCCTCTTTGTGCCTGACTGGGGATCAAACCCGTAACCTTTGCGGATCAATCAGGACAATGCTGTAACCAACCAAGATATCCCACCAGGGCCTCATTTCAGTATTTTTGATTGTTAAGTTTGGTACTCTGAATTTTCCTTTGAACCAGTTGTAATATCTCACTGGTTTCTTCTTTAATTATTGAGTTACGTACACTGTTCGGCATACATTTGTTTTATATTTTTCTGAGAGTTATGATTTACCTTTTAAATAAATATATTCTGTAACCTACACCTGCCTGTTAGGCTCCTCCTCCCTCTCTTCACCTGTGTAACCCTCGCTCCTTCTTCAGGTCGCAGCTTAAGCGCCACACCCTCTGAGAGGCCTTTCCAAGCTCAGGTCCCACGTTATGTATTCTCTTATTGATCTGTTCCCCATGACACTGGTTGCAGTTTATAACCCTATCTTCTGTGTGTTTATGGATGTCTGGCAGTCAAATTACCTGTGATTTAAATTTTCTTCTTTATGCTTTTTTTCATTTTACAAATTTTCTATAACAAATATGTGCACTTTCATAATTTTTCAATGTTATCTTTAATCACTGCTTTCAAAAACAAGAAATAAAGAACCACAGTTGTTGACTGTCAGTTGCCTCTTGCATCTCCATTGCAGCTCCTTCCTATGACTCCTGCCCATCCAGACTGTCCCCTGACACAAGCTCGTATGGCAATTATATTCTGTTACACACAAGTAACTTACTGGAGCGCTCAGGAACAGCATAATGAGCCCCGAATAGTGTGTGTAGCATTATGCAAGAAGGTGTGTGTGTGTGTGTGTGTGTGTGTGTGTGTGTGTGTGTGTGTGTATGTGAGTGTGTGTGTGTGTGTGTGATGAGACCCTAAGAAGGGTAAGCTATGCTTCCTGCTCTGGAGAAGTTTATAATCTAATGGGCGATAGAAGACATAAAAGAAAAGTTAAATAACAATGTGAGGTCTTACTGAACAAAGTGCCAACTGCTACATGAATGTTCAGGCTTGAGCTCATTAAGGGCCAGAAGGTCATGGGGCCTTATATTATGATCTTGGCCTTGCATGTTTGTTGGTTTTGTGTGTTGAGCTAGAATGGAACTTCACAGAAGCCAGAACTGTGTTTGAGCTTCTTTAATCTGACCCACAGCCTGGATAACCAGGAGGCTCATTGATTCACTTCTTATCTATGATGACCGTGCGGGTCAAGTTTTAGCACTTCACTTAGGCTGAGAGGCCCTCCCCATTCATTCAGCAGATGCATCTCTGTGCTCATCACATAAGTGTCTGGGTGGCTCTTCAAAGTTAGATATTTGTGATTGGTTGATTCCTGCTGGGACTGCTTACGGAAGAGATGGCGAATCATGCAGAGGTTGATAGAACTGAGAAGTCTGCGCCTGGGCTGAAGGTTTCATGACCCCCTCCTTGGGGTCCCCTCCTAATGCAGCGAGTGGGGAAGACCGCCCCGGCTGCTTCCTGAAAGGAGTGCTGCTACAGCGGTCCAGGGCCGGAGAGCAAGCGTGTTTCCAGGAAGGTGATCCTTCGCTTGAACAGAAGCTGGACACCAACCACTTTCACACACCTCTTCAGTCTGGTCATAAGGGTGTCAAGTGTTGGGAATCAACTTGCTTAGGACTCTAGTGAGAAGCACTGAGGTCAGAGCTCTGCCACCATCCCGTTGTTTTACATCCTGTGTAATCTGAATCTTCTGGGGGGACCTCCTTCACAACAACCCCACCATCCACAGCTGAACCTCTGGTATGTAGACAACCCCAGCCACTTCCATGTTTGGAGTTGAAGTGTAATCTGTGACAAAATAAGTGGACCAGAGGAATTTTAATGGAAGGCGTATTTATTTGTTAATCATAGTGTTGTTAATCGTGTATGTTGCATACCCTACCTCCTCCAGGTAGGATTAGAAACTTGCCTAAAAATATGTTTCTTACCCTTTTTTTAAGTGAGAGGAAGGGAGATAGAGAGATAAACTCCTGCATGCGCCCTGACCAGGGCCCACTCAACAACCCAGTCTGGGGCTGATGCTCTGACCAACCGAGCTGATTCTCGTACAAGAATCAGTGCCCATGGCCAACACTCGAATGAATGACTGTGAGAGGGGAAGAGAGAGAGAAGAGAAAGAAGGAGGGGAAGAGAAGCAGATGGTTGCTTCTCCTGTGTGCCCTGACTGGGAATTGAACTTGGGATGTCCATATTCTGGGCCAACTCTCTATCCATTGAGCCAGCCGGCAAGGGCTGTTTATAACCCCTCTGATCTCAACCTAGTTTGTCACCTCCTACATCCTTTTTCTTTTCCAAAACAAAACACAACAAAACAAAACACTCCCTGTCTGTACAATCTGATCTTTCTTTCGAAATGAGACACCAAGAACCTGGTGTCTTTTTCTCTCTCAGTTTTGTGAAGCACCCCTTTCAGACTGATGTCAAAGAAGTCTTTATACCTCTGGCTGGGTAGCTCAGTTGATTAGAACGCCATCCTGATATGCCACAGTTGCAGATTCTCATACAACAATCAACCAACGAATGCACAACTAAGTGGAACAACAAATCAATATTTCTCTCTCTCTCTCTCTCAAACCAATGACTACAAACAAAATTTTTTAAAGTCACTATAGCCTTGGCCAAATAGCTCTGTTAGTTAGAACCTCATCTGGATATACAAAGGTGGTGTGGGTTTGATCCCTGATCAGGGAACATATGGGGACACATCCATGTTTCTGTCTCTTTCTAAAATCAATCAATAATTTAAAAAAATCACAATATCATCCCCCAAATTCTGTTTGATGCTGTTTCCAGGAAAGACTGTGGACAGGATGGACCAGGGTTTAAAACAATGTAGCAGTGATTCCTGTTTTTGGAGGAGCACTGCTGGGTCAGAATACCGGGCACGGACGTCATGGGCGCTGGGGGTGGCTGGAAGGGCAGCCAGGGTCTCGAGAAGTGGACTCCGAGGCAGAGTTGGAATCTCAGTGCCTGGCATGTCTCAAGAACATAGTAGATTGTCTCTCTCTGAATGTGAAAATCCAGGGTACAACAAGAACAGCCAGATGTGGGATGGGAATGCCAGGGCAATTGTATTCTCCACTCACAGTGCGGCCTTTCATCCGAGTCCAGGAAAGGAGAAAAAATTGTCATGTAAGTTCTGCAACTTGACTGCGATGATTTCCACGCATGCATGTGGGCCACATTGTTCTGTCTCTCATGGCAGATCTTTGGCTCTTGGAGGGTTTGGCACTCACCCCTTGGCTGGCTCCCTGCAGCTCTGCTCCGGGGCCTGCTTAATGCAGCCCTGAGTTCCCCAAAGATGCCTACGGGGGCTCAAACCCTCTAATTGACTGATCGCTTTTATTTCTTCTTTGCTGTTGACTTCCTGTTTACTTCTCGTTCCAACTTATATGAAACCTTTTGCAGTCACATGATGTTTTAAGACCCTCTTCATTCAGAGAGAGCCAAGAGACAAAACTGCAGTCTGCCTGAGAAAACAAAAGGAGCGATGGCTCCAACGAGCTGTGTGGCTCGTCTGATCCTCTCTCCCCCGTCCCCCCCCCCGCCCCCCCAGTGCGGAGGTGGCTGTCGACAGCTTTGCCCTGCAGTGTGACGACTGCCAGTTACTAAGCCTGTCTGGTGGAGGAAGAGGCCAAGAGAGGAACGACGACATAAACGGCAGATAAATGACTCCCAGGGACTAAGAACTGTGCATGAACCACACACAAACACACACACACACATGCACACACACACACACACACACACACAATTTCTTGCACTCCTTTTAGAGTTTATAGCCAGGAGGATAAACACCATTTAATGTGCAAATGATTGCCATTTGGAGATGGTAAAGAATTAAATGTCACTGGAAGAAAAGTTTACACGAGAATGGCAGGATTCTGTGCTGAGAACATCTGTGTGTCCCTCCTCAGCAGTCTCCTGAAGGAGCTAGGCTCCATGACATCTATTCCATGAGCGGTCCGCTTTTTGCTTTTTACAGTGACAAGGCAGTGGTTCTCAAACCAACATGACAGGGTGATTCCACCCCACCTTTCCCAGGGACATTTGGCCATGTCTGTAGACATTTTTGATTGTGACAACTGTGTGTGTGTGTGTGTGTGTGTGTGTGTGTTGGGGGAAAGAGTGGGCAGTGAGTACTATTAGCAACAAGTGGGTAGAGGCCAGGGATGCGGTTAGACATCCTATAATGCACAGGACAGCCCCTCCACACACACAAAAAATTCCAGCCCAAAATGTTGGTAGTATGAAGATGTATTTGGCTTTACATTCTAACTTTTTACTTGGAAAATCATGAGTAAAGGCAGGGGCGTTGGAAGTCTATACCAACAAGTTCCTAACTTTCTGGAAACATGGACAACTAATAAGATCTATGGAACTTGTATGACAAGCTTGGTGTGATCAGAGTGTCTCAAGAATCTCCTAAAATCTGGGTGAAGATTTGGCTCCCACCACTACCTTCTAGTGGAGCTTACCCGTCAGAAGTCCATGTGTGTGTAGACACTGCCCTCTAGGGGAAGAAATGCACGGAGCTGCTCACCAGGGCTGTAGGTTTCAAGGCGGTGCTGTAAACCCTCAAGGGCCCCTTTTCACTCCAGGGGGATAGAGCCCTAATTTCATAGTTTCTGAGACTGGGTTCAGGTCCCAGCTTACCACGTGCTCACACTGACAAACCTCCAAACCTTTCTTAGCACCAGTCAAGCCCTTTGCACTTCACAGGTTGTGAGCTTGAATGAGCGGGAACTGTGTAAGGGTGGACCAGCATCACGTACATAAGTGTACGTTGGTTGTCATAGTACCTCCAGAATGATAAGATTGGAGATATTTAATTATTAACAAATAGTTATTGAAGGCTTTCATGTGCAATGCTCTCCTGTAAGGGCCGAGTATATAAAGTAGATATGACAAAACCCATGGTGTGTGTGTGTGGGGGGGCAATATAATGAACAATCAACAAATAAGATATAATGTAATTACAGACAGTGGTAATTGCTATGAAGAAAAACAACTAGGACAATGGATAGAGAATGACTGGGTGGGAGGTGGAGACCTCTTCAGTTAGTCAGGGTGGTCAGGAAAGACCTTTCTATGTCTGTGAGTCCAGGAAGGAAGTGACTTAATGAACAGAACTACCCATGAACCAAGGGAATAGGGGCTTCTGTCCTGGCCCCAGTGTGAGAAGACCCTGAACATCCTCATTATTTAACATTCCCTGGGCTTCAGAGAAATACTTTTCCACCTCTGCATCCAAGTGAGAATTAGCATGGAGAGAATGAGCATGGCAGCAGCGCTGGTGAGAGAAAGGACAAATGAGTTTGGCAAGCCCTTCTCGGATAGCAGCAGTGCAATAGAGAAGCGCATGGAAAATTGTTTCCCAGAATTCTGGGCATCCATTTTGGTTGTTGTTGTTTTTCTTCTTTGTGTTTGAAGATGCTCATGGATTAAAGTGGCATTTGCAACATTTGCACATGGTATGTGAGGAACATTCACTCTTAAATACTTCATATTCTTTTAAATTTGTATGCATGTCTATCTAGATGTAAGATGCTCAAAGCTTACCAATTCTTTACTTTGATCATATGAACACTGAATACTAATATTGAGAATCATTTTGTTAACAAGAATATTTAATATAACTTAGATAAATTATTCAAAAAAGTTTTTCATCTTTATTTAAATAACTCTAAGTTAAAATATTCATATTCACTAATTATAATGTACACTTATTTAATTTTAAGTAATTTTAATCTTTTAAGAAAAATATTTTTTTGAAAGCACATGTGAAAACACTAGCTTTTTATTATGTATATTTACTTTCAGTTATGTTTTTAATGATAATGTATTTAAATTTTGTATACTTGAAAACAATTACATTTTTAAAATCTTGTATATGATTATTTTTCTGGTTTCAATTAAGCAAAAACCAAAAATAAATTTTGTGAAATAAGCAAATAAATTATGAATAATGTCTGTGTTTGTTACTTATTTAAATATTGCCAACCAACAGAACTCTCCAATATGCACAATAATAATTAAATTCAATTGTTCTTTTTATTTCACAAACTTATAGTCACAAAAAACAGTCACACAGATTTTTCAGTTCTGTCACTGTGAAGGCATTTGTCATGGTAAGAGGATAGAACATATCTTATAACAGTTTTTAGTGGTCTGTGAGCTTCCATGTGTCTGGGCCCTTCTGATGTTAGAGCTAGGTCTGTGTATGAAGATCTGGAGGAAGAAGCAATAGGCCACTCAAATGTCCTGAAACAGCAAATGCTTGGCATGTTGAAGGGACAGAAAGGCCAGCGTGGATGTAACCCGGAGGTGAGGGTGGCGAGGTAGGCAGGGGCCCTGTGAGATGGGGACCCATTTGGACCTTCCTATACTAACAATGAGAAGCCACTGGAGGCTTTGAAGCTAGAAAACAAGGTGCTGGCTGTCACATAGAGAATGACAGCTAAGGAAACAGGAGTAGAGGCTGGACCCCAACTGGAAACCTGTCATGTTAGTTCTGGCAAGATAACAGTGATTTTGACTTGGGTTTTAGCAAGTCAAAACCCATGGTCGTGAGAAGTGGTCAGATTGATAATCTATCTGAAGGAAGAGATGACAGGATTTACTGATGGATTGAGTGTTGGAAGTGGGGAAAAGAGAGAATGATTTATAGGTCTTTGGTTTGAGCAAGTAGTACGTAGTGGAATGAAGCCTAGAAAGTGGAATGGGAAGCGAAGCACACCTTGTCCTTGGAACAGAAAGAAGTTCTGCTTTTGTAGAAGTGCCTACATTACTGATAATGGCTTGAGGAGAAACTGACAAGGTAGGAGAAACTCCTTTACGTACCTTCTTTTACTTTTATCTCAGCAGCTTCCAGATGCCACTGGGCCTTACTACCCAGGTGCCTGTCAGAGCCTGCCCCATTCAGTTGTCCATCAGCTATCCCTGCAAGGTTTTGACAAGATAACTGAGCTACTGAACTCCTTCCTAACCTTGAAATTCTATCATTTTAAGGTAAAAAGGTGGGACCCAGAAGTATTTGAATTTTAGAAGAAGACTTCCTGAAGACACAAGAGGAATCAATCTGCAAAAGTAGAAGTGTTTGTGTGGCAGTCTTCCAATTGGCCACCGACCATACTGCTGGCATCCTTATCCACAATCCTGTCTCTGTCCACACTTGGGTGCACATTCACACAGATGTCCTATTTTTAGAACTAGCAAGTTAAGTTAGATGTCATCATGTGATCAATGAGCCCACAGCTCTATGCACTCAGAATAAAATCACAGAAGATTAGAGCTTTAGGGAGCAGCTGCTCTGACTCTTCCTCGCTCTGAGAAGGAGGCTAAGCAGCTATGTGATGGTCAGTGATGTGATCACACAGTTGGCTAGTGATAGACGGGGGTCCCGAGCCCAGGTTTTGGAACTTCCAGCCCAGCATGCTTCCCACAAGTCAGGTCTCTGTCCCAGGGATGAAGTAATGGGTCACACAAGGCGAGGACCTGACATCAAAACAGGTCTCAGCTTTCTTCTTGCAATGAGTGCAGATTTATGTCATTTTTTGATCTGTAGAACTTTATTAAACCTCCCAAGAGCTAAAAGCTTTTTCATACATATAGTAACATTGATCTTCACTACCATTCATTCAATCCATCAACAGTTATTTGAATGGCAAGCCTAGTGGTTTTAAGGACACAAAAAAGAATAAGCTGTGCCCTCAAGGAGCTGCCAGTGTAGGTGTGCGGTGGGTGGGGAGACGCTGACCATGACGATTGCAATGCAATGTGCTCAGTGCTGTGATGGCAGCGTGCACAGGCTCCCGTGGGATGACTCAGAATGGACAGGAAAGGAAGAGTAGGTAGAGTTCCTGGGCTTGCTGAGGAACTACCAGCAACCAAACAGGAGAGAAAGGAGGAGTGGGAATGGCAGTTTCAGGAAAAGGGACAGCAGGTGCAAAAGCAAAGAAGGAAGGCAGCATTTGGCATGTTTATAGGACTTCAAGCAGTTGATGTCACTGGAGCATAGAGGAGGACGGAGGGAGAAGCGAGAGACAAGATGGTGACACGGGCAGAGTCAGGTAGTGTCATCTCCGTTATATTGGTGGTGAGTCTATAACAGACATTAATCTGCAGCAGAGTGAGAATCCCAGAACTTTCTGCTGGTTACTGCAGAGTCAAGAAAGGCCTACGGGCGAGCTGCATTAGAAGCACATCTTTTGACCTCTCATTCCATCAACCACTCTTCCTCCAGGGCAGAAGCTTAACCAGGTGAAATCTTCAGGGTGAAAATCAAAGATGGTATTAGAAGTTTAGAAATGGGTAGAAAAGCAGCCACAGTGAGGGCCGAGACCTAGGAACAGGACACTTCTCTTCTCTCCCGCAGTATCTGGAGCAGCCACCCGCTTCTGTATCTTCCTTTGCCTCACCCAGTGACCCTGTGGCCCGAGCGCTGCGGGGACCCCGACCAAGACAGTCCCTGAGTTCACCCCTGAGGAGGGCACAAGCTCAACAGAAGACTATAAGCCTATTAATCACAAAGTATCTGATGCTTGATATATCTTTGCATCAAAGTAGGAGATGCTTAATATATCTTTGTTGTATGAATGAATGATAGAAAGGCATGAAGGGAAATATTTTGCCTTTTCTTTCCCCCTAGGCTTTCTCTTATTTTCCAGCCCCCAAATCTGATAGTTCGGGTTGGAGCAAGAAGGGCCCTTGAGAGCCAAAAGAGTGCCAGGTGACTTTGGACAAGTCATCTCTTTCCATCCTCACCGGGCCCTTGCAGTCGGTATCGCAGGTCCACGATCTCTTACCCCGAAAGCCAGGATTCCAATTGGTTTCAGATTTTGGGAAGGTAATACTGCATAATATGTTTTATTAGCCCAAAGCCCCAGTGGGCAGAGAAGCACCTTGCAAAGAAGCACATAAACCCTTTTTGCAATGAAATGTAAGAATACTCACACCAGGTAGGTCTACACATAACTGCAAGTCAGTTTAGGCCAAGTCTTGGTCCCGAGTGAGTTGCAAAATGCTTCTGGTTTTCGAAATGTGGGAGTTTGGAAATGGTGGCTAGGAGACTGTGGATCTTTGAGAGTCTCCCTTTTGAGATGAGGTAACTGAGGTACAGAGAACTGAAGTAACGTTCCCACGATTACTCCACCAAGGCAGAGTGGGGCTAGGACACAGCTGCAGTCAACTCCAAAGCCCATGCTTTCTCTTTTTAAATTAAGTTTATTGCGGTGACTTTGGCTAATAAGATCTAGGCTTCAAGTGTACCTTTCTATGGTACGTGATCTGTATATTGCATTGTGTGCCCACTGCATACTTCCGGGCTGCCACCTTGACTGCTGCCCGGTGCAGAAGGGCACAAACGGCAGCAGTTGCTGATGTTCAACTGCCTGGAACAGTATGGAAGACCAAGTTTGCAAAGAGAGTTTTCCTTCTGGAACAGCAATGCCTCCATCTACTGGACATACCCGGGAATGCCATCCCACCCGCACAGAGAAACAAAGTTTATCCTGATAATGAATGCTTAAGAAGGAAGGCAGAATTCTATAACTGTCCAATCATATTTCAAGAGCCATTAAGCTGTTTCTAAATTACTGGGACATAATCTATCCTTCAAGATAACAACAATAACACTAATGAAACCTCTATTGCCAGAAATGCTTGAGTGAAAGTGCCAGTTTCACCATCCTCAGTACCTCCTTGTCACTGCCACGGTCATTGTCCCAGCTGCTCCCCACAGCACGCACTCCTAGCCCATGCTGTACCTGGGCCGCCTACTGCATTTGTTCCTTTGCTTGCTCCTCTGCAGACCCCCAGTTCCTGCCCCTTTCAGGGAACCTGGAATAGAATAGGATTTTGCTCATTTCTGAGAGATGAAAACTTAGAGTTTTCATTAGCTTAAAACACTCAAAATGTGTTCTTTAATAAAATGCATGTAGGATAATCATTGTCGGGCTCCTAAATTTCAGGGTAGTTACACTTTTTAAATGATTTGAATATGAAGTCTAGAACATTTTCATTATCTCTCAAAGGAACCCCATACCCTTTAACTATCAACCCTCAAACTCCTGCTACTAGGCCTGACCTATGGTGGTGCAGTGGATAAAGCGTCAACCTGGAATGCTAAGGTCGCCGGTTTGAAACCCTGCACTTGTCTGGTCAAGGCACATATGGGAGTTGATGCTTCCTGCTCATCCCCTCCCCCTCCTCTCTAAAATAAATAATTTTTTTAAAAAATTCCGGCTACTGACATAATACCATGCCAGCCTCTGACAACCAATTATATAATATGTAGTGTTTGTGACTGGTTTCTTTCACTTAATATAAAGTATTCACCTGACCAGATGGTGGCGCAGTGGATAGAGCGTCAGACCGGGACACAGAAGACCCAGGTTTGAAACTGTGAGGTTGTCGGCTTATGCACGGGCTTATCCCGCTTGAGTGCGGGTTTGCCAGCTTGGGAATGAGGTCGCTGGCTTGAAAATGGGATCATGGATATGACCCCATGGTCACTGGCTTGGGCCCAAGATCACTGGCTTGAGCAAGGGGTCACTCGCTCTGCTGTGTAGCACCCCCATTCCTGTCAAGGCACATAAGAGAAAGTATCAGTGAACAACTAAAGAGCTGCAATGAAGAATTACGCTTCTCATCTCTGTCTGTCTGTTCTTATCTGTCCCTCTCTCTGTCTCTCTGTCTGTCACACACACACAAAGGAATTCAAGGATCATCTATGTTGTAGTATATAGCTATACTTCTTTTCATGGCCGAATACTAGTCTATTGTATGACTATATCACATTTGGTTTATCCTTTCATCATTTGGTGCATATTTGAGTTGTTCACACAGCAGCTATTGTATATAATGCTACTATGAACATTGCGCACAGGTTTTTATGTGAACATATGTTTTCAGCTCTCTTGGTTATATACCTAGGAGTGGAATTTCTGCATCAAATGATACGAGTATGTTTATCTACTCCCCCTACTAGATTAAAAACAACCCCAGGACAGAGTTGAAGCATTCATCTCCTGTCTCAGTGCTATGTACATAGATGTTCAGTAAATATCTGTTGACTGGCATAAATGAATGGATGATATTTGTGATTCTAACATGAAGCATGGGAGGGAGTTGGGAGACTAGACAGGCAGCATGAATAAAATGACTCTTTTTTAAAGAACTAAAATCATGAACAGTTTTAACACTGACAGGTAAAATACTTCTCAGAATCCTAGCCCCATGTCTGTATAACGACAGCAATGATACCTTACAGAGTCGTGTTAAAATTGTTTTCATCTGAGGAGGACTCACATTGACTTGGCACAAACAGTATACACTCAATCAGTGTTCTGTAGGCAGTTAAATTCATTATGGACCCTCACCCACAAACCAATCCAAGCTTTGCCATTCTGTGAAATACTGTCCAGCTTTGATCTTAAAAAAAAAAAAACAAAAAAAACCTGGGTTTTCATTTTGCCTTCAGCTCTATCTTTTGCTGTCCAATATGAAATCATTATGCATGTGTCTACATTCATGATATCAAAGCAGCTAGTTTAACAAGCAAAAAAGGGTGACCAACCTACTGAATCTTGCTCTCAAGACGAGAATTCGAAGTGCTTCCTGACGAGTTCTGCCTGGCAACATCCCCATATCCTTGTGCTGAGCTGTGCCCACCGAGCTGCATACTCCTCAAGTCTGTGATTTTTGCCCTCAATTGGGGACACAACCAATATTTTAAAAGCATGCACTGTCTACTTTTTAGATGTCAGATGGACTCGCTCTGTCTACCTCTTTTCAGAGTGGTGAGTCTTAAGACCATGTTGGGACAAATATCAAGTGAGGGAGTTCTATGTTTATTTTACTATTATTTTAAATATATTGAAAAAAATATCGCTTCTCGGCCTTTTGGCTAAGATCAAGTGTAAATATATTGAAAAATAGGCATCTAGTTAACTACTTTTAATGATGGGTTAAATCGTTTATGAGGAGTATTTCCACACTGAAATGAGTTTAAAATGATAGAATCTCTAAATTTCAGAATATTAATGCATATCAGTTACTTTTAAGTTTAGGTACAAAACTCAAGCTAGAAGAGAAAAACATCACCAAGGTCAGTCTGGCTTTACTGACTGGATAAAAAATGATATGTAATCAGTACATCAAAGCAACAATCTAAAAATTTTAGCCTGTTATGTAAACTGTGTAACTTTTTTTCTTATAATCTTGTTTACTCTATTAATTTCTTTATTAACCACCTTTAAAAATAAACAGAACAGAGGAGATTGTCATTTCCTGTTTGTGAACAAATCTCTAATTAGCACTGTGAGAACTACCCAGTTTTATTGCAAGCATCAACAAATACCTTAAAGGTTCCCAATTTGTGGTGGCATTTGACAATTCACAGACATGCCACCCTCTGGGCAATAACCAACCAACAATTGAATCTTAAGATGGCTTCTCACTCCCATGTACCTCCATGCCAGCACATTCAAGAATCACAACCACAAGTCTTCCAGCCGTATTCCTGGGAGGTGGGGGGCCGAGGAGGCAGAGTTTATAACTTAGAACTGGACCCTATTTGGGAAAAGCGGTCAATTCCTGTGTTACCATCATAGAAAGACCTAGAATGAAAAGAGGTCCTTGAAGAGAATCATTGCCGCTCCCATCACACACCACACACACTGACTGTGTGCCCAGATGGGTGCACGCAGAGGCTGACCTGGGCAGCACCCACTGTGCCCACAGTTTAAGGACGTTTCCACCGCAATCTTTTACGGGTTATTACTACTGTTGTCGTTATTTTTTAATTAGAAGAGGAAAAAAACAGTCAAGAGGGATGTGGGCGTGTATAATTCTTGGAATTCAGAGGTTAACCGTGGGGGGAGGGTGTAAGGTGGGGGCGGGGTGGAAGTCCATCAGAATGTCCCTAGTACAAAAGTTGGCAAAACAAATAGCACCAAAAAAAAAAAAATACTGAACTGTGTAACAGGAGAAAGTTTCTCACAAGGAAAGTGTTCCTGAGCCAAGTTTAGGCAGAGAAAAATTTTTCCAGCACGTCAGGAATGAAACTGCCTTTCCATTAGGAAGAAAAAAGGGAGGGGGCTGGAGGAAAGAGTAAGGGGGGAAGGCAGGAGAATTCAGACATTCAGAGGGAGCTTTAAATTCCAGACGGGCCACGGGAGAGAGCGCTTGAGAAGGTCCCCCTCTGCAGGCAGACTACAGTTTCTCCAGCCCCAGCGGACATTTCCTGTTCTGCTTCTGGAAATTCAAGCCAAAAATTACAAAACATCCTTTCCCCTGTAACCAAGTGCTTGGTTCAGAGACCATCCCTTCTCCATGTCGATGACCTCAGTCCTGCCCTCCCCTTCCTTCCGCGGAACCCCTCCCTGACCAGAGGCTCAGCTTCCCAAGGAGGGATGATGGATCTGTAGCAGGTGGTGCGAAAGTCGGAGAGAAAAGACCCTGGGACCAAGGTTGAAGAGGTAGGAACTGAGGGACTGGACATTCTTGTGATCATTTGACATTTATTGAGCAAAATGAGGTGCTTGTCCTTTAAGCCTTGGACTGAGGACATTTTCGCTGATGGGTGTGTGTCGTGGGTGGGTGGACTCAGGGGATAAAGTCAGGCATTTCTTTTCCCACTCTCTTTCCAAATTTAACTTTAATTCCTAGGTCCCTGGAAGGACACATTTTGTTTGAATTCTGATGTGGAAAGTGTTATGGCAGAATTCTGGGACTTTCCTGATTTTCTTTCTTTTTCTTCTCTCTCTCTCTCTCTTTCTTTTTTCTCTCTCTCTTTCTTCCTTTCTCTAACTCTCTCTTCTTTCTTTCTTCATTTTTTTTTGGAGACCCTGGAATGTCAAGGAGTATTTATAAATACCTTTAGCTCTGAATAGATTTAGAGAGAAATGACCAAAATGGAAAGGCTAGAAAAAGAAATTTTCACCATGATGAGCTGGGATCCAGCTGTTTCCCAGGACCTGGGCCATGTGTCTGGCTTCCCAATGTCCTCTCCTTCTCTCTTTCCCATCCACCATCATAGATGGGGTCACCCCAGGCATGGAGATGTGGCACCAGTGCTATACATTTATGGGCAGAGCCCAAATGCTGTGTGAGACTTAGCCATCTGTGGCAGAGCTAACTGGTCCACCCAGAATGTGGTGGCTTCCTTAGGGCTCATTCCCAACTGTCATTTCTGGAAGGTTCACTTTGACAACACGTACTGACACTGGACTGACTCAGAGGACTCAGCATGGCTTCTGCACAAGAAGTACTTGAAAGTTTATGAAGCAGTCATAAATGAAGCATTTCAAATGCCGTTTCTTTGCACTCCTCCGACCTTGGCTTCTCTGAACCGCACACTTTTCACCTTAGCCACATGCTACAGTGCACTGCTCTCTAACAGGCTAAATAGATGGGAGGATGAATTGAGCAAAACTAGTTATAACCTACTAGCTGTTGATCCCATGACAGCCACTAACTCGTGTTGAGTACTTGCTGTGTTACCAGGTACCATTTTAAAGATGGTAGGTCTCACCATCATCCCCATTTCACAGATTAGGAGATTGAGGCAGGAGACACAACTAGCAAATGACAGAAGAGGGATCTGAACTGAGGTAGTAGCTCCAGTATGGAATCCATGCCACCATGCTCTGAAACCAAGATGATCGGGGTTCCAGCATTGTTGAGCAAGGTAACTTTGGACAAGCTCAATGTCCTCAGCCTCGGTTTCCTTATCTGTGAAATAGGGTAGTAATAACCTCACCTCATAGAGGTGTTGTGAAAGGTAAATTACTAGTAAAGGATTATTTTTCTGAAGCAGGTGAACAATGCCAGCAGGCTCTGCCCAGTCCTGAGAGTGTGCTATGTGCATGTGTAGGGTTCCTTGCAACTGAGAAGCCTCGGGTTCTGTAGGGGGCGGGGGTAGTAAAAGTGCCTTGGTAGGTTTGTGCCTTCTACCAAGAATATTGGGGCTCAGTTGCTGGCCAGTGCAAGACTATAGCTGCCAGCTCACTGGACTCTAAGCTCCCTAAGGACAGGGTTCATATTTCATATACATTTGTTCCTCTTAGAAAATGTTTCTTAAGCTGCGGTCTAAGGACATCAGTGCTCTTCGAATGGGGCACAGGGTCCCCTTTGAGGAGTTCAACTAGGAGCCTATGGGTGCTCCAGGAGCCCCCTCTTCCCACTTCCACCAGAGCAGCTACAACTTTACCTGACTTACATGGTGGGGTGACCAGTTGCAAGAAAGTTGAAATATTTTCAACTGCTGACCTGGAATAAGGAATGTTTTATCTATGCTGACATGATTGCTTATGGAACACAGTAGAATTACAGAGGGATTTCTAGCTTGTCTTGTCTAGGTTTTCACCTGCCCTTCCCAGCTAGCCTACTTAATGATCATCTCCTGCCCTGGGGAGGTGTGTGCCAGCCAGGCTCAGGAGGTGAGTGTTCCCACTGCCGGCAGCCTGTCCTCATGTGCAAAGACAGACAAGGGGCAGGGCTCCAGGGAGCTGAGATTACAACCTGGCCTCTCTCTGGGTCTTTTCTGAATGTGCCCTTCTCTCTTCTGCTCATGTTAAGGGCTTCGTGATCAATACTCATAATGACTATTATAGATCTTCCTTAATGATAACAGCTTACTTATTGAGTCACTGTGCTGAGCACATTACACAGATTAGCTCATACACTCCCCACAAAAGCCCTATAGGGCATGATGACCTACAGCATGATGACCACTCTGCTGATGAGGAATCTAAAAACTCAGAGACTTTGAGCAACTTGCTCAACATCACGCAACCAGGTAGTAGTGGTGGTGAAGGTGATTGAAGCTATATCCCCTGAGTTGGAGCAGACTGCCTTGAATGTTTTTTAAGCCTTAACAGAGGTCATAGGAATACTGTGAGTACAGTTCTTTCATATTTTTTGGCAAAGGATGTCCCTG
Source organism: Rhynchonycteris naso (assembly GCA_037038555.1). Taxonomy (NCBI): domain Eukaryota; kingdom Metazoa; phylum Chordata; class Mammalia; order Chiroptera; family Emballonuridae; genus Rhynchonycteris; species Rhynchonycteris naso. Next base: position 27,860,320 of record CM072998.1, read on the forward strand.
AGAACAGGCTGGGAGGAACAGTGACAGGGCCAGGACAGAATGTTCCATGGAAGGAAGAGTGGCTTTGTGAAAAAGTGGAGTCAGAATTCTTGTTCAAGCTACATCTCTGATACACTTGACGTCTCTTCAGAGAGCCAGCTCTGGAGCCAGACTCCCTGGATTCAAATCCAGCTCTGCCACATATCAGCTGGGTCATCTTAGGAAAATGATCAAAATAATGATATCCTATGTAGAGGGATGATAATAACAGTACCTATTTCACAAATATATTATGATATCTTAGTTCACATAAAGCATTTAGAACTGTGTCTGGCACATGGTAAGCACTCTATAATTATATTATTATATGTACAAGGGATTGTTGGATTAACCTGAGGTAAAGTAGCTGAATGGCAGTCTAGAAATAAGATGTAACTAGTGTTTGAGATGGTAAAATAGGCACCACTAACTTGAACTGTGAACTGGAGATAAGAGGGTTTTGCTTGGACCTCACCCAGGGTCCCTGAGAACCTATGAGAAAGAGCTTTAGATGTTCTGCCAGGGGTTAAAGTGGTAAAACTGAAACAGCAAATCTTTAGGGTTGGCCTTGCCAAGTTGGATCTTTTGACTAAATGAAGAATAATTTAGTTATCTTTGTAGTTATGGAAATTAGTCCCAACCGTTAGACCTACTGCTACTTCCAAAGAAAAAAGCTTGTTTTCTCAATGACTAAATGACATTGGCCGAACCACTTGTATTTTCGGAAGAATGACTTTAGAATTTCAACCTGTGATGTCAAATTTAAGAGCTAAATATAGCTGATTAAAAGAACACAATAAGAAAAACATGACTTGCAAAAGAATTCTATGGCTTTTTCAAAGAACAAACTTGTGAGCACAGCTTAAGTCCAGACTAGATTTGCAATGATTTTGAAAGTAGTGAGCATCAGTTGGACAAGCTTTCCTGGAAGTAAAAGTAGGCAAGAAACAAATTAATAGCTGACACATAGTGAGCACTCACTATGAGCTAAGGGCTTCATATGCACTATCGCACTTATTTAAACCTCATGACCAACTGTAAGGAGAGAGCTAGTATTATCCCCAGTTTACGAATGGTGATAGAAAGGTTTACAGAAGGAAATCACATCCACAAAAGCACACAGCTGGTAGTGCTCACCGGCACTTACCAAGTGCTAGGGGCGGGTCTCTAACTCAGAACTGTATGGTTCGGGAATGGGTGCTTCAATCTTGCATTGCGGTGATAGTAAATAAGAGTCCTCCCTGACGCAAGTCACTCCTATTTGTTTGAAGAGTGCTGTATTTGGAAGTGGATGGGAGGAGCTGTGACTCTTACAGCACAAGGTCTGAGTGCAACACCCTTATTCATTTTGGAGAGCAGGGGTCAGAAGCTTAAAGGGACATGTGACAGGGGCACGGGACAGGGGCCGCAGCTGCATCTATGCAAACAAACTGTCGGGCGTGCGCAGCCAGGCCAGGCGTGGGTAAACCTGCAAAGCAGGATGTCTTTCCTGGTGCACTTCCAGAGGTTCCTCTGTCGCCGGGGTTCCTCTCTCCTTCTCTTTTTTTTATTTATTTTTTTCTTTTTATTGAATTTATTGGGGTGACACTGGTTAACAAAATTATACAGATTGCAGGTGCACAATTCCACAACACATCATCTGTACATTGTGTTGTGTGTTCACGACCCCAGGTCAGTCTCCTTTCATCACCATACCTCCCCCACCCCCTCCCCCAGCAGCCACCACACTGTTATCCGTGTCCATGCGTCTTCTCTCATTTTTGCTCAATCCCTCCACCCTCCCAGCCTCCCCTGACAGCTGTCAGCCTGCTCTATATCTGTGAGTCTGTCCTATTTTACTTGTTAGTTCATTTTCTTCATTAGATTCTACATAGCAGTGAAATCATAAGGTACTTGTGTTTCTCTGACTGGCTTATCCCATTCAGCACAGTGCTCTCTAGGTTCATCCATGCTGTCGCAAAGGGTAAGATTTCCTTCTTTTTTACAACTGAGTAGCATTCCGTTGTGTAAATGTACCACAGCTTTTTAATCTACTCACCTAACGATGGACGCTTGGACTGCTTCTAAATCTTGGCTATTGTAAATAATGCTGCAATGAACATAAGGTTGCATATATTGTTTCAAATTAGTATTTTGGGTTTCTTTCGATGAATTTCCAGAAGTGGGATCGCTGGGTCATAAGACAGTTCCTTTTTAAACTTTTTAAGTAACTCTCTACTGCTTTCCACAATGGCTGCTTCTCTCCTTTTCTGAAGAGGTCTGGTCAGTCTCCATCAACAGTGAGAAGGTCCCAGCCTTGTTCTGCCCATAATCCCCCAGGATCCCATACCTAAATTGTATGTGTTGTTCATCAAAGCCTCCGCTGAGCAGTGCTTGACCTGTAGCAGACTACTGGCCAGTGGTTCACGAATGGATTGATGTGCAGGTACAGATCCTTTAGACTTCACTGTGACAGTGAAGAGGAGAAGCATTGTGCAATAAGGCAGCTCCCTCGGCACCCCTAGCCACAGACCACAGTTGTTATCCTCTCGAAAGCTGGAAAGACCAACTCCTTTCTGAGAGTCTGAAGCCCAGATTGAAAGCTTTCCATGTGTTACTTGATAGACAAGCTGCTTCTCTGAAATTTCAAAACAGAGAGTGCCGACTCAACCTGGACAGCTCCAGGCAGCAGTTTGAAGTAGATGTCCTTCCTCCGTAGGTACAGCGCTGTCTTTGTCCCTTTGCCCCTGGTGGCCTTTATCCACGCGCCTTCTCAGCCTCTCACATCTAGAATCCCCTTCCTTCCTCACCTGTAGTACAGCCTCTAGGCCTTTAGTTCACTGAACAACCTTAAAGCCCTCATCTCCCAAGTCTGGGTGTGTTTACCCCAGGAATCAACCAGAACTCATGTGGGGCCCATCAGGAGTTATGGAGAGTCCTAGTTTAATGACTAGAGGGTGGAGTTAGGAAAAGGGAGGAAATCTGTTGTATATTCCAGGCCACCCAAATAGCTGAGGTTGGGAGTGGAGGGCTAGCACCTTTGCCCTTTCATCCCTGGAGCGGTAGTGGGGATATTCCCTTCCTTAGACTCATGCTCTATTTTCAAAATGAGGTTTGAAGAGACAGAAGCTGACAGTACTTGGAAAAGCAGACACAATACGGAACAAAATGTCCCAAGGCAGCAGGAGAAGGCTAGTACGTTGGTTGTTCCATGTGAAGCTTTCTTGGACCCTTGGAACTTTCCATAGTTTGACTTTCTGGCTAATCATTACCATCTGCGCGGCTGCTGGCAGCCGCCCCTTTGCTGGGCCTGCTAGTAGAGTTACCAGGCCAGCCTGAGGGTTGCGCCAGCTGCCGAGGCCCCCTCAAGTCTCCTTCAGGAACAAGCAGGCGTGCCCTCGGACTGCGGACCCGACCCGGCTGGTGGTGAGTGGCTGGCCCTCGTGTCTGTCTCCTCGCCTCTTGCAGATGTTTGAGCAGAGCCCAGCCTGCTTTCCCAGTCTCAGGTTTCCTCCGCCAGCGTGCCTGTGATACGGCTGCATATGTGAGTGAGCAAAGCCTGCTCCTCTCCTTGGAGTGTGGCTCAGTATCCAACAGGCACTGCACAGCCTTGCACAGATGCAGGGATGCGTCATGGAAAAAAGAGGTCTGCATATACTTTAGTAAATAAACAGCTGTCAGGGCTCTAGGCACGTATCAGCCGCAGCCTGGTAAGGCTTTTAGTTTGCTTCTAGAATCATGTGCATCAGGATTAAAAGTGATTTCAGAGACTTTCTAGTCTAAACCCTTCATTTTACAGATGATGAGAATGAGGCTTAGGAAGTAGTGACTTCTCCAAGGTCACAGGACTAGGCTCTATGTCACAAAACCAATCTGTTATGTGGATGGTCTTGAAAAGCGATTAAAACTACTTGGGTGCTCGCCTGACCTGTGGTGGTGCAATGGGTAGGGCGTCTACCTGGAACGCTTAGGTTGCAGGTGTAGGGCCCTGGGCTTGCCCGGTCAACACACCTATGGGAGTTGATGTTTCCTGCTTCTCCCCACTTCTCTCTCTTTCTCTCTCTCTCTCTCTCCTCTCTAAAATGAATAAATAAAATCTTTTTAAAAAGATTAAGAGAAAAACTACTTCTGTGCTGGATATTTCCATTTACCTTGTAAACCTACTCTCCACTCTTCTCTGTGTCCAGGAGCCTGATCTGAATGGCTCCCTTACATTTGACATTCAGTTAGGTTCAGCCAGTGGAGGCCGCTGTTGGAAATCAGAGGGAGGGAAGAGAGTGATCCAAAAGTATTTATCCCCCTCGCTCTTTTCCTGCTGTGTTGTCATGGGCTGGTTGTGTCCTCTGACTGAAGACACAACTCGTGTCAGACAGCCTCTCCGCAGGGCTCTGTCCCTCTGACCCTTCAGGCCTGGGTTAGAAGCAGTCTCCCCCAGTAGACAGCCCTGGGAAACCGCTATCTCTTGAGGTCTCTCACACTCTACTCAGACCTTTGTAAACAGTCTCTTTATTAAACTCTCATGTTGGAGAGTGTTATCTGCCGGGGTCCTGACTGATCCATGTGGCTTTATTAGAGAAAGAAAAACCTATAGTCACTACTCTTAAGGTTACTCTTGGCTCGATAGTTTCTCAGATTTTCCTTTTTTTTTTTTTTTGATGACCTTGAAAGTTTTGAAGACTGCTGATCCAGTATTTTGTAGAATGTCTCTCAATTGGGATTTGTCTTATGTTTTTCATGATTACACTGGGGTTGTGCATTCTTGGGAATGTCACAGAAGTAGAAGTGCCATTTCATTGCATCATCATATCACGGGTACGTACTATCAGCGTGACTTATCACTGTTGGTGTTAGCCTTGGTTACCTGGCTGGAGCGGTGTTCGTCGGGTTTCTCTGCTGTCAAGTCACTCTGTTTTCCTGTCCGTGCGTACTCTTCCTCTTTGGAAGGAAGTTACTGCGCTCAGCTCAGGCTAACGGAGTGGGGCATTAAGCATTGCCTCATTAACAGTGGAGTATCTATATAAATTATTTGGAATTCTTCTTCATGAGATATTTGTCTCTTCTTTTGATTTACTTATTTGTTAAATTATTTATACCAGTAGAGACTTGTGTGTATTTATTTTATGCTTAAGGTTATAATTCAATACTAATTTATTAATTTCATCGCTTAATTTTCCCCAGCTTTGGCCATCGGGAACTCTTTCAATTGACTTCTGCGTCCCTTTGTTATACCCCATTAATATGAGTTATGATGTTGTTTCTGTTAGCTGGTTTTGGGTTTTTAGCACTTCTTTACTTTTTTTTTTTTTTTTTTTTTTTTTTTTTTTTTACTTCTTTACATTTTTGACACTGTAAGATGCTCAGGGCTCATCTTGTATGTTTCCTGCCCTGTCCTAGATGCAGCCATTTCTCCAAGTAGCCTTGACTCCTTTATTAGAGAATAGTATTGCAAACCAAGATCTGGGTGCTAGGTATGCTTGTTGCTACTAAGGTGCTGATGTGTCTAGTCCTTCACAGTTAATAAAGCAAGAAGATATATGTGTATATATTAACTTATGTATATACACACATTTATAACTCTATATGTAACCATCTGACTCTATATTAAGCAAAACTTGAACTGGTATGGATGTCTCCAACTCTAACCCACTACCATATGGGTCTTTCTAGACCTCCCTTTGCTTATCTATAGATCCCATTCCAACAGTGAGAAATCTGGCTCCCACCATCTGCCATCCATTTACTTCACTGTTCAATTGCAATATACATGTATAGTGGTATTAGAATTGTTAACAGATATGCCCATGGGAAATACAGTTTCTTTTGTCTTTAGTCTTATAGATGTCACTCATTTCTAAGGCTAGTCAGGTCAGCACCTTTTCCTCTCCGGACCCTTTAGTGGAGTTGTCTCAAACATCTGTAATACAGTTAGAGTGTTTTATTATAGTGGGGATTCCATCTTAGAATCCCCTAATCTCTTACATGATTTTTCTTTAATTTTCACACATTAAGTTCACTTTTTTTTGAGAGAGAGACAAGAAAAAAAAAGAGGAAGAGAGAGAAGGACAGACAGGAAGAGACAGAAAAGCATGGGAACGTGCAGAAACTCTAGTACTTTCAGCCTTTTGTATAGTGCATTTTCACCAATGAAATAAGTTGGTTTTGCATCTCATTTGCATAATAAAACAACTTTCTTTGACTTGTTCATTTTTCTGATGTTCTTGTTTAATAAAAAAGAAAGTCAAATGCTTCTTTTTTTTTTTTTGCTTCATATTCATTTTGAAATATCCCTTGATTTTTGTGAGCAGTATAGTTGTGCATTGATTACATCTTATACATGCTTTGACTGGGGATTGGACCAGTGACCTCAGGCCCAAGTCAAGCTAGCAACCCCTTGCTCAAGCCAGCAACCTCAGGTTTAGAACCGGCAACCTCAGCATTCTGGGTTGATGCTGTATCCACTATGCCATCATCAGACAGGCTAGGTTCACTCTCTGTGCTGTAAAGTTCTATGGGTTTTGATAAATGTGTAGTGTCATATTCCCACCATTAATGTATCATATAGAGTAGTGTCATACCCTAAAAATAACCCCTGTGCTTCATATATCAAGGCTTATGGAGGAATAATACCTGGCGAATAAAAAGAGCGAGAGCAAGATTGGACTAGAGAGCCTTCGCACTGTGGTGCAGGTCAGACTAATGCAGAGCTCCAAAGCAAAGACTGCCTGTCAGAAGGGTCCCATATTAGACAGAAATGGTCAGGCCTTTATACTACCACCTTGCTCAGCCATTGGCCATGACTGCCAGTGTGTCAGCTCAAAAGCAGAGGCAGACCCTGAAGGTACTGACAGCTGGAGATTATCAGCTAACCACATTTCTTAAAGCTGGGTTGTTAAATCTTTTCTTGGAGAGGGATCTGAGGGCTTTAACAGATATGTCTGCCAGAAATATCTGTGACAACCCCAAGCAGAATTGGCTGACCACTGGTCAGGAACCCTGAGTAAAGAATTCCTGTGGCAGGTGGGATTTGAGTCAGATGATCCCATTCGCCACTTTCAGTTCTTGGGCCCTATGACTGTCCTTCGGCATGGTTTGATCCAGGCAACCCAGGTGTTCCATTTCTCATATTCATTCCATCTTGCCCCTGCTTTCCTTCATGCACTGACCATGATGTGCCCTGCTCTGTCCTACAAGGAGGATCAGAGCTCCTCGTTTCTTTCAGGGACTAGTCACGGTGGTGCCCGGGAGCCAAAAGATGGTGTCTATGCCTCCCACTTCTGCTGCTCACACCTTTTTAGACCCCCAGATGTTCAAGAAAATGGTTACAGAATGGTACCACAGAAGCTTTGAGTTGAAAGTTGAAAAACTCAAAGCTAAGACTATACAGACCAAATCCTCATTGGTTATGTCCTCTCCCTGGAACAACGAAAAAGCAAACCAACAGTACTCCCTACTGACCCATGCATGTATCACACCTAGCGAGGTATGATAGTTTTCTTTTCTTCTGTCCTGCCTCCCATGCCCATGGATGCCCTGGGATTTTCATCTGCAGGTGCAGAGTCATTCCAGTGCAATCCAGTCTTTCTCTGCAGGAACGTGGCAAACATTCAGACTTCCCGAAGAACACGTGGCTCTGAGGTTTTCGTCCACCTGGGCTTCCTCTTCCTTTTGTTCAGTGGAAGGGTAAAAGCTTATTTTATTCCTCTACCTTGGCAGCTCCATCTAGCTCACAAATGTCCTCAGATTAATAGTGAAGGTCTTCACATGACCTCTTAACTTTACATGACACTCTTAACTTCTAAGCCTAAGGAAATGTTTATATTTACTTTGTCTCTCTTTAGAGATTTTCTTTGAATATTTGCTCTGCTTTCTTTGAAGCCTACCCAGACTCCACAGGACCTGTTTGCTTTGCCCAGCCAGAGAACAGTAGTATTTTTTTATATTCATGCTTTTTTAAAAAAATAGACAAGGCATACTGATTTTAATTTCAAAGATTCACAAATTAAAGCACTGCCTTGAACCCACACCCTCAGGACTCTTGCCAGCCTTCTGGTTTCCCTGTCTGCTTTTGTCATTGCTCAGTGGAATGGCTGCAGCTGGAACCTGCCGGGTCAGAGGGGAAATAAAGTATTGGTGGATGAAGTCTCTATACCCCCCAATCCCCCTCCCCCAAGACCAGACAGTGGGGTTGGAATCCATGTTTAAATACCCCAAGGTTGCTCTGGGTCACTCCTCTGGAGTTGCCTGAGACCCCAAAAACGTACTAAGAGTTAATATTCCAAGATGACACTTGCGGTTGCTGAGTCTAGGATGTTTAAATTATAGGCAGGTTCTGTCTCTGAAAATAACTCCAGGGCAGAAAAAGAGCCTGCTTTTAAAATAAAATCAATGAAAAGCACACAAAGGGTGTACTGTCTGTCCCTGAACCATTATGTAGGAATAAAAATGACAGGCAAATGAAATGGAAAAGGAAAGGTTTTCTAAGTGCTTGCATTCAATCCCTGAGATATGGATGGAAACTGAGAACTTGGCAGCTGTTTCTACAGTGGAAGAGCAGGGTCACAGGTCAGAAGTACAAACTTTCTTCTGGAAACTGCCAACTTATTAGAGGTGACAGTTACATCACCTTGAAACAGGAACAAAGGCCTTTTTTTCCCCTTTTGCCAGAATTCAGTTCTGTTGGCACAGAGTGTTCGAGAACAGTCGCACACAGAGTGGCTGGTGGAATTATAGAGGGATTTTTGAGAATTAGCCTCAAGCAAAGGGCATTTGGCTGGACATTTGCGCTGAAAACCTACTTTCTAAGTAATCATGTGACTTTCACCTGACTTAATTTTCTTCAGTCCCAAAATTTCAAGGCTAGAGGAAAGGTCCTGGCATGGTTTGTTGGCATGTATACCCTTCAGAATAAACTGAGAATAAATTCAAAGACAAATCACCAAAGGGAATTTCTTTGACACTGAATATAACTGGGATGGTTTTTAAAGTAATTTTTAAGATTTTTCTAATCAAAATAACAGGTATGTAATTTTGTATTTGGGTTAAGTGTGAATGAAGGAAATAAGGATGGAAGAAAGAACAAAGGACTGGGTGGGGGTGGGGAAATCTGAGTCCTGGTTCCGGCTTCGGTAGGTTCTGTAGCCTCGGTCAAGACTCTAGCACCATGGCCTTGGTTCATGTATATAAATATAAGAAGGTAGAACGGATGGCCTTGAAGGGCTTTCCCATGGAAGCTCTACTGTAGGAATCAGTCTCTCAGTTTTGATTTTTTTCCCTTATGTTTAGGCAGTGCCCAGACAATGATGTGAGGTGGAATTGGGGTATAGGTTTGCAGGAGAGTCATCTTGACACTGGTAGCAGGCCTCTGTCAACACTCACTTCATCCAACATTTTTTTTTTGCAAAGATTAATTCAAATTGAGACAGTCACAAGGGTGGTATATGAGTTTGTTAGATGAATGAATGAATGAATGAATGAATCATTCAGGACAGCATTAAGGGAGAAGAGAATAAAATCATTCAGTTAGAGGAAGTTTATTTGGAATAGGGCATAATTCTGCTTAGCAATGAAGGCCGGGGGTAGGGGGTATGAACAGGTTCAGCCAGAGATAAATTTCACGAAGTACAGACATACCTTAGCTATAAAGTGGGTTCAGTTCCAAGCCACCACAATAAAGCAAGCATCACAATAAAGCAAATCACAGATTTCTTTGGTTACTTGGTGCACATAAAAGTTATGCTTACACTATATTATAGTCTAATAAGTGAAATAGTATTATCTCTAAAAAAAGTCTATGCCTTGATTAAAAATATTTTATTGCTAAAAATGCTACCCATCATCCAAGCCTTCAACCAGTTATAATCTTTTTGCTGGTGGGAGGGTCTGGCCTCAATGTTAATGACTGGTGACTGATCAGGGTGGTGGTTGCTGAGGGCTGGGGTGCCCATAGAATTTCTTCAAATGAGAGAACAGTGAAATTTGCTGCATCACTTGACTCTTCCTTTCATGGACTATATCTCCATAACATGTGATGCTGTTTGATAGCATTTTACTCACAATAAAACTTCATTCAAAATTGTAGCCAACCCTCTCAAGCCCTGCTATTGCTTTATCAACAGGTTTATACAATATTCTAAGTTCTTTGTTGTCATTTCAACAATCGTCATAGCATTTTCACCAGGATTAGATCCTATCTCAAGAAACCACTTTTTTTTTTTTTTACTCATTCATAAGAGGCAACTCCCCACCCAGTAAAGCTTTATCACAAGATTGAAGCAGTTCAGTCCCATCTTCAGGCTTTACTTATAATTCTAGATCTCTTGCTGTTTACACCACATCTGCAGTTGCTTCCTCCACTGCAGTATTGAACCTCTTCAAATAGCCCATGAGGATGGGAATCAACTTCTTTCAAAATCCTGCTAATGTTGATATTGTGATCTCTTCCCAAGAGTCACAAATTTTCTTAATGGTTCACGGTGCCCCAAAACAATCATAATCACTGATCACAGATCACCATAATAAATACAATCAAAATTAAAAACTTTGAACTAGTGTGACAATCACCAAAATGTGACACAGAGCAATCAAGTGAGAAAACACTGTTAGAAAAAATGGTGTTGACTGACCTATGCCACTCATGTTGTCACAGGCCTCCAATTTGTAGAAATGTAATACCTGCAATGTACAATAAAGCAAAGTGTATTAGGGCTAGGGCTAATTTACAGCCCTCTTTATTTGTAGAGTAGGATAATGTGATTGCTGGCAGGCCGTTCAACAATACAGTTCTTCCAGCTACAGGTAGTTTGATTAGAAAATAATGGGAATATTGTTTTCCCCAATTTAAGGACCAGAATATTGATTAGGATTTGCATTGTCTGAGTCTCACAGAAATCCAAATTCTTAGTGGCTAACCAACATGTTATTCTTTTCTGTTTTCCCTCACATTAAAGAGACCTGTAGGTAGGCAATCCAGGCAGGCTCAGAGGCTCCTCCAACTTCAGGATTCAGCATGGCTGCATGAATTCAGCGATTCCCTCAGCACCCTATCAGCCAGGAAAAGAAAAAGCCTCGAAAGGACTCACCTCCTGTCTTTGTCCATTTTGGCTGCTATAACAAAATACCACAAACTGGATAGCTTATAAAAAACAGAAATTTATTCCTCTCAGTTTTGAAGCCTGGAATGCTAACATCAGGGCAGCAGCATGGTTGCATTCTGGTGAAGGCCTTTTCCAGGGCCTTCTGTGTCCTTACTTGGTGGAAGGGGCAAGGGATCTCATCTCTCTGGACCGTCTTTTATAAGGGCACTGAGCCCATTAATGAGTGCTCCACCCTCACAATTTAAGCATCTCTCAAAGGCCCCATTCCTAATATCACCAGCTGACATATGAAACTTGGGGGGACACCAACCTTCAGACTGTAGTACCTCCTCACTACTTGTTATTGATACTTCCTGGAAATTGAACTTAGCACCTGTTTGTATACCATTGACCAAAACTTTAAAAAATATTCCCTATGGAACCCCCCCAAAAGAAATTAACAAGTTTACTTTAAATTTTATATGGAAAGGCAAAGAACTTAGAATAGACAAAATGATTTTTTAAAAAAGGAGGACAATGTTGGAGCACTCACACTACCTGATTTCAGGACTAATATGTGGTTCTTCGGTAGTAAATTCAATTTTATCCTTCAGCTTATAAATTTAGCATTTAAACAATCTCTAAAAAAGGAAAGATGGTACAACTAGAAATAAACATGTAATTTTCCCAAATGGCTGCTTTGAAGGGGGGTAATACTCATTTACCTCGATTGTTGGGGGGGAGGGAGAGGGAACCCATGCTGAACATCAACATTAACTTTGTCATCAAGACGGAACAAGTGTTAAATACTGCACACACCACTTACCTCTCTAAACTTCAGTTTCTTCATCTTAAAAGGGAGTGCAAAGTATAAAAATTATGTTATATAATTTACGGTATAGCTGGGGAGCTAGCCTACCTGACTCTGACTCTTAGCTCTGTCATTTTCTAGCTGTGTGGCCTTGGTCATGGTTAACCTCTTTATGCTTCTCTTCACTCATTTGTAAACTGAGGATACTAAAAATGCCAAATCAGAAAGTTGTGACAAACATTAAGTGAGTTAACAAATCTAAAGCACTTAGGACTCCACAAGTGTCACTTGCTGTTATCATCATTTCCTGTATTATGAGCACTAACTCTGATTACTTTTGCCAGCCGCCAAGCAGAGTTCCTGGCATCCCATACGTGTTAGTTTCCACCTTTCTACAGAGCATGGGTAGCATTCTGGGGGAAGGTTTGACACGGTAGGGAGAATTTTGGAGAATTTTGCAATCCTGGGGGCAATCCTAAATTTCAATTTCTTGAATTTTACCTCTTTACTATATTTTCAATGTTTAAAAAATGCCTTCCTGGCAGAATTATAATGCCTTAACACTTATAAAACCTTAACACTGCATAACCCCTCCTAGACTCCACCGCAGGCCATGTATCACCTTCCACCCCGGCTGGGCTGGCCGCTGGCCATCATGTTCAGCAGCCCACTGCCCCAGGGACTGAAAACTGTGGGCTGCCTCCCTCCTCTCTTCTTCCCTTTCTGTTCCTTCTTTGGTCATATTAGGCAGAAACTATAGGAACACCATACAGTAGTCAGGTTTTATTTTCCCGTTCCACATCAAATGCAATACCAAGTGTCGCCAGCTATTATTCTCTGCTTAAGGAGAACTCCTCAGCCGTGTGAATGGTTCTGACCCCCGAGCTGGCATTACTTGCTCAGTCAATAGGTGAGATGACAGCAGGGTCGTCCCACTTACAGCTGGCCTCTGACTGCGGGACTTCAGAACCACACAAAGGAGAGGAAGGGTTTCCATGTCTTTAATAGTTTTCCACAGAGAACTTGTGACTGCATGCTAACAATTCTGCATCTTCATTAGGTATGCTAAGGTTTTTATTTATTTTTTTATTGAACTATAAAAAAGCAAGAAGAATTTTAAATTAACAGACATTGAACAGAAGATCTGCAGATATCTTGCTGTCGATTCCTTTGTTGGAGATCTGCAAGCAGTCTTTGGGATGGAGTAACAGATCTTGGCTCTGCTTCCATGAGAAAGACAAATCATTCTGTATCGGGGGCTCTCGGGTCTATCCTAGGCATTTTTCCTAAAAAGCCCTCATAAGTTTACTTCCCAAAGACAAGACTTCTACTTCACGGTCTTTAGGTCCCTGGGTCTGAAGCCCCACCTGCCCATGCCTCTGTAGTAGCAGAGCAGCAAGTTAGTAAACACAAGCATCTCTGCAGAGATGTATTTGGCTCCCATATTGACAACCTTTCACATTATTTTACAGACTCCTTTCCCCCCTCTTTATCTCGATCTCGGCTTCTCTGCACCACAGTAGAGTGTAGGTTTCATTTTCTTCCTTTTCTTTCAAACCAGTTAGTGGCACTACCCGGTGCCTTTCTGCACTCATAGTAATCCAGTTCTTCCCAACAGCCCATCTTGTCCACCCAGTAGGAAGACAACCTCCCACTCTCACACTTCTTTCTTGTTACTCCCCCCTTGCATTTTCCCTTGAAATGACCCCCTGGGAAGAAAGACCTTTCTCACTAGGAGAGGCTGAGTATTCCTTTGGCGAGGGCCACAGCTTTGACAGGGTCATGAGATATCATTGGCTCTTCAATCACATTGCCAAAGTATTTCTGATAGAATGTGTAAAGAATTTGAACTTTAAAAACGTATCTGCCAAGAGTCAACTTTTCTTCAGCTATTTGAAATCCTTCTTCTAAGACTTCAATTCAGTTTCATTACATTTTCACAAATTAATGTTTATTTTCCCAGCCCCAAATACTCTGATGTATATGTCTACAATGTGGCAGCATCCTGAACTCCAGGAACCCTCTGGCTATAACAGAGTGAAGATAATGTATAAACAGGAAGTCAAAATTCAATACAAAAGAGAGAGAGAGAGAGCTGTTGTAAATATGTTTCTATTATGAGTTTTCTGATCTTTTCTGGAAACATTAAAATGTAGCCACATACATCTTTATTCTCCTAGAGCTTTGACTCAAGAATGACAGTTAATGTTGAACATCATTCCATGTGCTGCCCACCCACAGATTCATTCACTCATTCATTCATTCATTCATTCAGCAAATCTTGTATACAAGCCAGGACCACAGGCACTATGCCAGGCACGGAGCTTGGATACAGAGATAAGAAAGCATTCTTGCCATTAAAGAACTCAGATTCTAGAGGAAAGATGAACAAGTGAAGAGATAATTACCACATTAAAACTGGTAAATGCTATGTTAGGGAGATTAACAAGAGCTACCCAGAACACTGGGAAGGAAGGTGATAATATGCATGTACAATAAATATATTTGAATGCCAATTGAATGCCAATTGTTAGGACAGTGAAAACAAAAATAAATTTGTCTTCTCGGAGTTTACCTTCCAGTGCAGGAGACAGGCAATAACAGAAAAAGATGTAATGTCAGGATTCATGCTGGTGTTATAGGAGAGAGGTTTGCTTTGGGTCTGGAAGGGTAAATATAAAGTGTTAGTATTCCAATCTCTGTCACCCTACTCCCCCCCCACCCCCCCCACCCCCCCCACCCCCCGCCTTGCCAACAGCAACAACAAAACGCTGGGATAGAGGAGAGATGGATGGAAAGGAGGAAGGTGGGAGGCAGGAATGGGTGAGAAAGAGCATCGAATATTCCGAAAAGGAAGTTACTAGGTGCAATGGGAAGGACATTAAGAGGTAAAGAATAAACATAGTTCCTTATTTTACAGATGAAGAAATGATTCGGAGAGGATGAAGTAGCTTGTCCTAACTCATCCAGCTAGTCGGGGGGCAGAACCAGGATTAAACCAGTTTTCTGTAGAACGAGCCTGCGTGTGGGTGAAGCCGCTGGCTCAGAGGGAAGCCTAGTCTCCCGCTCCGGGCGCACACCGCCCGCTGGGGGCTTCCCTGCGGGGCCGCCCTGCCTAGGCTCCTGGTAGCCGCCCCAGCGCGGCCGACCGACCCGGGGCTGGGAGGGCAGAAGAAGCGTCGTCTCCCTCGTCCGCGGGGGCCCGGGCGCGCCCAGGCCTCCCGCCCACTCCACCTGTTGCCTTCGGCAGCCTAGGGGCTCCCGGGCTGGGAGATGCGGCGCCCGCTGCGAGGGCCAGGCGTGACCTGGGCATCAGCATCGCTCTGCCGCGTCCCCGGGCGGCCGCGGGGCAGGCTGAGCCCTGCAATTGGCGGAGAACCGCCGCGTCTCCACCGGTCCTTTCGCCGGGTTTCCCGGCGGCTGGGACCCTGCAGCAGGGCTCCCCACCCCCGCCCACTCTCGGCCCCACCCACTCTCCGCCCCGCCTCGCCACAGCCTCCCCGCCCAGGGTCCGGGGCGGGCGGGCGCGCCGCGGAGCACGAGCAGGCTCAGGCAGGGTGCGAGCTCGGAGCCATGGGAGGCTCCCACTCTCAGACCCCGAGGGGCCGGGAGCCGGCGGGGGAGAGGCCCCCGAGACCCAGAGAGAGCGCGTGAGTCCCAGGCCTCCCCGGGGCCGCCGTGTGGGGGTTTGCGTGCCAGCCGGGAATGGAAAGCCCGGCGCCTGTCCCGCAAGGGCTGGGAAGGTGGGGTTCCCGCTCGCGCCTGCGGGGTCGTAGGGACTCCGAGGTTGGCCTGGTGGGACATCCCGCCCAGAGTCTCGTCCTGCAGGACCCTCGGGGCGCCCGCCCGGCCACGACCCACGGCGAGAAAATCGCGCCCAAGCAGGACTGCTGCCCTGATACTGTTCTCGCTGCGCGGGTGGGACGAGGGGACCTCAAGTTTTCCAGACTCATTCAAGCAGGAAAACACACGCGTCCTAATGAATTCTGAAACATTCACGAGAAAGAACTGTTTGCAAGGAGGGGGAGATATTAGCAGGGGACCCGAGTCTCAAAGATAGCTCAGCTCACGTTGGCCTTCAGAGTCCAGGGATTTCCATGCAGCGTTTGCTGCTCAGAACTCCCTCTCTTGTTTGTTCCCGAGGTCTTCATGGTGCTCTCAGAGAAAGGGCTGTATTGTACCAGCAGCAATTGGGCTTTTGTTCTGGGACAGCAACAATTAGGGACACCAAGTACTGAAATGCAAGCTACGAAGGGACATTTTTAGAGAAAGTGATTAGAGCAAGTTGCATGGTTTGAAAGATGGCCTTGCTTCTTGCCAAAGAGAGGATGCGTTGACAAATATTTGAGAACTCAAACAATCTTTAAGTGTTTAAATTTTCTTTAGAGTATATATGAGTCCTGGACGTGAAGTAATGCCAAAGAATCCACAATCTATTTTAATTTGGCCAGTGCCAAAATACTGAGTTTGAGAGAAATACACTTAGCTGTCACATTTAGGCAGCCCGGCCCATGGGAGAGCTTTTTGATCATCTTTTCAAGGCTTCCTGGATATCCAAATGATAGATGTGTTCATTGTGCCTTCTGCTGTTTATGTATGATCATTAATCTATACTTAGTTCAGGCAGCTTATTAATCATAAGAATAGCTGAGAATGATTGAACATGCAAAATGTGGGAAATCCTGTTCTAAATACTGTGTTACTTAATTTCCAAGAACGCCGAGTTGGTTTCTATCAATACCTCATTTAAGTGGTGAAGAAACTGAATCACAGAAAGGTTAAGTCCCAGGTCACACTGCTAGATGCGGAGGACCCAGGTGACCTAACTTCAGAGCCCACACACTGCAACTGCCTTCTACAGGAAAGATAGGACTGTCCTAGGAAACGAACTTACTTCGCTGCTGACAGAACGCACCGTTTTTCTTCAGTTCTTCACGAATAAGGGAGATATCTGTATTAGCAATGCTTAAGGCCTAATGAGAGGAAAGTACCAACGTTGATTTAACTTTTTAAAAAACAAAAATAAGAGGCAGTAGAATACTGAGATGAAGTTAAGAGTAGTGGAGGCAGAGCGCCCTGGGTTTAATTCTAGGCTCCCTTCTTAACTGTTGGAGAGCTTTTATCTGTTTCTCAGCCTTTCTGTGTCTGTTTCCTTGATGGTAAAAAGGGAGTGGAAAAACTGACAACGTCATAGGCTGTTCTGAGGATGACATGAGATCATGTATATATGAACAACAAGTTAGAGTTTTATCTCTGAGCAATATATTGCTTTAGCCAAGGGTAAAAATTGGCTATTTAATCTTTGTGAACATGTGGCCAGTTTTATTGTGTAACTTGAAAGTAAATATTGGAACCATTCACTGATAGCATGCTGAAGTAGTGAACTCACTGCTTTCTGTATAGGATTTAGTTGTTAGGGTGAGGAATTTGATTCTCAATTGTTAAATTATCCAGTGGTTTGGCAATAGAAGATCTCTCTCTCTCCAATGAGGTTCTGCATGTACTTTATATACAGTGTGTCCGTAAAGTCATGGTGCACTTTTGACCAGTCACATGATCAAAAGTGCACCATGACTTTACGGACATACTGTAGTTAGCAAAGCTCACCTTAAAAAGATCAACATAAAAGCTCATTCTTGGTCTTCACCTGGGAATACAGCGAGTACATTAAGAAACACATAAGCGCATGTAGGCGGTGTTGGGGTTATTAGCCTCATCAGAGTGTGCCAGCTATGCTCAATGAGTCAGCCTTATAAACCTCTTGGCATGTAGCTGGTGAAATGCTCGTTAGAAATATTAATCCATGCCTGTAATATACTTGAAAAGCAAAAAGCATGCTTTTTATCCAAGTCCTGCGTTGTTCAGATGTACAAGCCACAAGCCTCTCCAGGGTCTAAGAGAGTAGGAGATTCATTGTTAAGGTCACGTGGCTGCACATTTCCTGCCGGACATGTGGCTGTCGTGGATAACACTGACTTTAAGGAAGTTCTCCTACTCAGGCTGCTGCATTTTCAAAATCTATTGTTCCTTTAAAAAAAAAAAAGAATATATACATGAAAATCTCACAAGTCAAGTGTTACTGCCTGCATTTGTCTTTTGAGGGAGAAATTATGTTTCAGAATGGCCCCGATTTACATTTCAGAGTAATTTAATCAAGTACTAAATGTAACCAGATAAGCCTCTAAGCAGAGCTCTATTGTGAAATAGTATAAGCAAATATGGATGTACATGAAAAGAAATGTCTGATTTTAAAATAAAACTCATTTTTTAATATTGTAGCTGTCTACCTTCCCTAAACCCAAGGGAACAAATGAGCTGGCTTTGGTAGAAGCTAGGGGAAATTTCACTTCATTTATTCCCGGAGGTTGTACTGTATGGTGAGTGCCGGCGGTTGTACTGTAAGGAGCTGGAGAATGAGGCCAGCCTGGGGCGCAAGTCCAGCTCAATGGCATGCTGACTTAGTTCGGGAAGCATCGGAAAATAACCATTTAACTCTTCAGATGGGCAGATTTCTGCATCTTCAAAATGTCAGTGATGATCATACTTCTTTTTGAAATGGTGTATATAGTTAGTGCAGGGCCTGGCACTGCATGAGTGATCGGTACCCGAGTTGGTATGGATACATCCACATGTACGTGTCTGTACCTATAAAGCAGATGGATGCTCTGCTAGGGTATTTGGATATATATGTATGGGCCTTCTCATTGTTTTTACTACTCAGAAAAGCTTTATTTTGGGGGGAGGAAGGTGGGGAGGCAGAGAGACAAACTCCCCCCACAGCAACCAAGCTACTTTAGCACTGGAGGCGAGGCCATGGAGCCATCCTCAGCGCCTGGGTACATTTGAGCCTTGGCTGTGGGAGGGGCAGAGAGGGAGAGAAAGAGGGAGGGGTGGAGAAGCAGATGGGCACTTCTTCTGTGTGCCCTGACCCAGAATCGACCTCCTGACTTCCACACACCAAGCTGACACTAACACTGAGCCAACTGGCCATGGCCAAAGCTTCATTTTTTAAATTTAGCTGTCTGACTTTGTGCTTGTGTCTTCAACACTTTTCACGACGGCTTTCTGCTCCTCCGTAAGGAAAGCATGCCTGACCCTGTCATGGACACATTAGCACACATGGCTCCACCATCAGCCCCGCTGACGTGACTTTTTTGTTTTAGACAATCTCAGTAGAACTGCAGGTCTCACAGTGTAAACTGCACCAAGTCAACCTGGGTACATGTAGATTTGGGTGCTTTTCTAACCTTCGTGGTATAAAGGTAAACTATTCTATTGCTGGGGGTTCAGGACAGCCTAGTATTGTAGAGGCTGTATTGTGGGACAGCCTCCAATGGCATGCCAAACCCTGGGCCATTCTGAATGCCTGGAGACTCCGTCCCCAGAAGAGAGGATGTACGTTTCTGAGTAAGGCAGGGTCTCTTCTGAAGAGGTGGACCTCTGTACTAACTCTGCAAAGCATCTTACAGAAGCAAGGCAATAACTTTTTTGGAGTCAGTTTTCTCCTCGGGTAATTTTCATTTTCCAGAAAGATTAAGACCGTGGACATGAGTTTGGGGAGGTGGTAGTTTGGCGAAATGTTTGAAATTACTGATTCCTTAGTTGATTGTTTTTGACAATGTGTCCAGAATGGGTTTCGTAAAAGCAGTAGACAATCTGTAGAGAGAATTGCGGAATGACATAAAGCAGAGTCTGTTATCCATTGGAGAATAGTGTGTAACTAATTCACTAGTACTTATTGAGCTTGTGTGCCTTGAATGCAAGATGTTGCACCTTCTGTCAATTCTAGTTTCTAGTCCAATTGTTGTTTGCATTTGGTACATAGCATAATGGAATAGGTCAGTGGCGAAGTCAGGATGAGTTTCTGAGGTCTGGTGTGTTTTTTCCATGAGTCTTTCTGATTGTGTGAATTAAATGCAGGTTCTACAATGTTCTGGTGAACTTCAAAGTCAGCAGCAACTAAGCTGAAGTGCCGCTTGATGGGCAAGTCACTGTGGGACAGATGTCCCTGACATGAAGAGGGAGGCGCTGGCTTTGAAGTTTCAGACACAGGAAAGCATGACTCAAAATAAGTAAACTTAGGGAATGATATTTCTGAAACCCATTGCTTTCAAGTTCATGATATTGTTCACCACCTTTTCACCACACAATTTTTATTGTCATTAAGAACATTTAAGTTCCCAGTTGCTGTAGAAAATGTTAAAAATTTAGATTTAGAAAAAGTTTGTGGAGAAGACCCAGAAAAAAACAGCTAAATGCAGAAAAGTTAAAAGAATTATAGTGTTGGAGGAGGGGTATATGTATATATATACGCTCTGTCCCCAGTGAAGTCAACCCAAAAGGAAATGGTTTGAATTATATGGCAAGGGAATTATTTGTGTGTGTATGTTGAGCTTAGATATCATAACTTCTAGACTCTGAGGGTAGTTGAAATAGTAAAGAGAGTTAGTAAGGGAAGAAGAATTCGTCTCTGAAAAGCATTAAAAGGTTAAGATAGATTCTATCAAGGATTGAAACTCTGAGGGGATTCAAGTATAGTTTTGCTCCACAGATTCTTCCTTGTTTGAGCTTCAGCGGCCAATATTGCACCACCCCACCTCCACCCCACAGCCTCTCCCAGCTGGTTCACGGTTCAGTGTTAAAAGTCAAGAAGAGAAAAGAGGGGCAAGGGGTGCAGCTGCTGGTGTACCGAGCTAGCAAAGGAGATGGTCTAATGCAGCAGTCCCCAAACTTTTTACACAGGGGGCCAGGTCACTGTCCCTCAGACCGTTGGAGGGCCAGACTATAAAAAAAAACTATGAACAAATCTCTATCCACACTGTACGTATCTTATTTTAAAGTGAAAAAACAAAACGGGAACAAATACAATATTTAAAATAAAGAACAAGTAAATTTAACTCAACAAACTGACCAGTATTTCAATGGGAACTATGGGTGCGGATGCATCCTGTGCTCCTCTCACTGACCACCATTGAAAGAGGTGCCGGAAGTGCGGCAGGGGCCGGATAAATGGCCTCAGGGGGCTGCATGTGACCCACAGGCCATAGTTTGGGGACCACTGTTCTAATGTCTGAGTTGGTTAGTAGCCAGAGTGGGCTGCAGGATATGTGAGTTTGTTATCCCAAGTCAGAAAATGAACTGGTATTGTCTTGAGTGGCCATGGAATTATGGAGGTCCATATTTTGAGGAAGCCCACTGTGGCTATTGCGGGGTGCTATTTTTCTGCATTTTATTATTGTAAAATATATATAACATAAAATTCACCATTTTACTTATTTTTAAGTGTACAATTCAGTGGCATTAAGTACATTCACAGTATTGTATAACCATGACAACTATCCATTTGCAGAATTTTTTCATCATACTGATCAGAAACTCTGTACCCATCAAACATGAGCTCCCATTATCCCCTCCACTGGCCCCTGGAAACCTTTATTCTTCTACTTTCTGTCTCTATCTGTCTATAGGTCTCTCCTATAAGTGGAATCATACACTACTAATCCTGCTGTGTCTGGCTTACTTAACTTAGCACAGTGCCCTCAATGGCTCATCCACATCGTAGCATGGATCAGAATTTCATTCCTTCTTATGGCTGAACAATATTCCATTGTGTTATACATGACAGTTTGTTGGTTCCTTCATCCATTGATGAACACTTAGGCTGCCTCCACCTTTTGGCTATTGTGAATAATTCTGCAGTGAATATGGGTGTGCGAGTATCAGGGTGAGTCCCTGCTTTCAGCTCCTTTGGGTGTATGCTTGGAATGAAATTGCTGGATCATATGGTAACTCTGTTTAACTTTCTGAGGTACTACCGACCTGTTTTCTGCAGGACTTCGCCGTTTCCCGTTCGCACCAGCAATGCATGGTAGTTCCAGTTTATCTGTATTCTTGCTAACGCTTGTTATTATCTGAGCTTTATTTTTCCTTAAAACATTTTTTTAAAATTTTTCACTATTTTTATTTAGACAATTAAATTTAACAGGGTGACATTGGTCAACTAGAGTACATAGATTTAGAGGAAACATCTCCCCATCATTTGGACAGTCAATTATGTTGTATACCCATCACCTTATATTTGTTTCTCTTTATGCCCCTTCCCTTCCCCCGTCCCCTTTTTAAAAATTAGTAGCTTTCCTAATGGGTATGAAGTACCATCTCATTTTGCTTTGATATGAATTTCCCTAAAGTGCCATAAGAATTTTTAAAACATGCAATATCTGAGTCAGGGTCACTGATGTCTTTTTTTCTTAGAGTATAAAAAACAAAGACAACAGCCAAACACAATAGCCATCTGGTGTGAATGAATCCAAATTATACCTATATTGTTTTTGTCAGATCGGCAAAATATGTATTTTTTTTTTGGTGTGCCACAGAATTTTAGGAATTGGTTTATGTGTGCCACGGGATGAAAAAGGTTGAAAACGCTACCCTAGTGGTTAGTGATGTCAGTTGTCTTTTTGTGTGTATTTTGGCCATATCTACACCTTTGAAGAACTGTCCATTCTCCAAATGTTCCAGACTTTGCCCAGTTTTGAAATAGGTTGTTTGTCTTATAGTTGTTGAATTATAGGAATTCTTTATATATTCTGGATATTAATTCCCTATCAGATATGTAATTTGCAAATACTTTCTCCCATTCTGTAGGTTGCCTTTTAACTGTGTTGTTAGTGTCCTTTGATGCAGACAGCTTTTAATTTTGATGAAGTCCAATTTATGAGTGTTTTTCTTGCATTGCTTTGTGCTTTTGGTGTTACAACCAAAAGAAATCATTGCCAAACCCAATGTTCTAAAGATTTTCCCTTATGTCCTATTCTAAGAGTTTTATAGTTTTAGCTTTTAAGTTTAGATCGTTTACCCATTTTGAGTTGTTTTGCAGGTGGTACAAGGTAAGGGTTTCCTCCTTCTCTTGCATGTGGATCCAGTTTTGCCAGCACCATCTGTTGGAAAGATTATCTTTTCTCCTTCGAATGGTTTTGCCACCCTTACTGAAAATCAAATTGCCCTGGCCGGATAACTTTGTTGGTTAGAGCATTGTCCTGTAGTACAGAGGTTGCGGGTTTGATCCCTGGTCAAACCACATACAGGAACAGATCTCTGTTCCTGCCTCTCTCTCTCTCTCCCTTCCTCTCTCACTAAAATTAATAAATACTTTACTCAGGGACACTGACCTTTAGAAAAATAATTAACCATATATGTGAGGGTTTATTTCTGGGCTTTCAATTCTATTCCATTGATCTGTATGTCTTTCCTTATACCAGTACCAGAGTGTGTGAAGCATGGCCGTGGTATCAGCGGCCTGCCATGTCTGAGGAGTGGTGAGAATTTGGGGGAAGGGTGGATGCAGAATGGATTGAGGGGAGTGGAAGGCAGTGAGACTGGAGAGGTGTGGGACGGGCTTGGTGCCGAAGTCTTAGTGGGCACGTGGGAGTTTGGACTTAGTGCCGGGAGCCACAGATGGAAGTTTTCAGCTGAGCGGTAGGCCAAGCCCCCATGGCATCCTGGGACTGAACAGGGAAGAAGTGGTCTCACAGAGGGGCTCAGCCAGATGGTTGGGATACTTGAAACCACAGCTTCTTGTCGTTCTCCCCCCACACCTCAGTGCCTCCCCTGGCAGCATGTTCAGGGGGCTAGATTTTTCTTTTTCGACATCTTGCCTTGTCTTTATTTTGGCATATTAGCAATTCAGTAGCACGGAGAAACATTTTCAATTTTCTGATTTTCCAAATGTGCTATACCAAACATAGATTTCTTTTATAGTCGTAAAGTACATTGAAAAAAATCTGAACATTTAGAAAACTGTAAGGAAAATGAACCGCCCATCATCTCATCATCCAGGGTGGTACATTTTATTACAGTCTCCCCCCCCCCCCGGAAATGTATACTATTTTTTAAAAGTGGTGTTATATTTTTTGCATTTTGTTATTTTCATTTAACATTATAAACATTCCTCTGTATGATTTTCTAAATTGAAAAATATCACTTTATTGCTTGTGTTATGGTACATTATCTGCCTGTACCATAATTTATTTATTTCCCAAGTGGTTGACGTTTAGGGTGATTACATTTTTTGCTGTGTTATATAAATAACACAGTTAATAAATATCTCTACAATTCTTTCTGCATTTCTGATTAATAACAAGATATATTCCTAGAAGTTTAAAAATTGCAGGGTCAAAACTGTGAACATTCTAAAGGTTATATTTTGTTATATATATGATATATTGTCAAATTATTCCCCAAAAAGTAGTGCCGAATTATATACCCCCCACCCCCAGCAGTATAACATCCTTTCAATATGTTCATAGCATCCTTTCCAGTGCAGGGTACTATCTTTTAAAATCTTTGCCAATTTAGTAATAGAAAAAATATTATCTTGTTTTAACTTTTTAATTCATTACTAGTAAGAGTGAACTTTTCCTCATATGTTTATCAGTCATTTGTAATTACTTAATTTCTTATTCTTTTTGACAGTTTTGTACTGAGATACTAAGTTGTTATTTACTTGTGAGAGTTCTTTATGATAAAGCCAACTAATATTTACTGAGCACTTACTATATGCTAAGAAAGTTAGTCTCTCACATGCCTAAACTTATATGATTCTTAATATAATCCTATAAAGTGGGTACAGTGTTAAATTTCCAACTTATAAATGAGGAGTCAGGCCAAGTGAGATTCAACAGCTTACCCGAGGTCCCACAGCTAGAATGACAAAATTGAGATTTAAACCTAGATGGCCTAAGTCCAGAGGCCCATATGCCTAGCTACTGTGCTATATAAATCTATTAACCTTTGGCCACCATTGTTCTTTTGTTTTGTCTTGAGGGGGAGCTATTTTTTTTAGTGAACTTTGAGTCTTAGAACAGTTCTAGATTTAGAGAACATTTAAGCAGATATACTGAGAGTTCCCATAGACTCTACAGGCAGTTTCCTTTATTCTTAACATCTTATATTACAATGGTACTTTTTGTTACATATGATGAAACTGTAACTGGTATATTATCATCAACTAATGTCCATACTTTACTTGGATGTCCTTAGTTTTTCCCTGATATCCCCTTTCTGCTCCAGAATACCACATTACATTGACATTTACATATTAATGAACCTATCAAGTTTTTCCTGCTCTGCCTTCAGGGCCGGGCTTAGTCAGCTCTTCTGTATCCCAAGAGAGGTAACTTTTTCTTCTAGTTGTTTTATGACTTCCTTCTCTTTATAACAAATCATATACTCTATCTGAAATTTCTAGACCCACTAGTGTAAGATAAGGCTCTAACATTTTTTTAAAAATAACTAACCAGTTGCTCCAGTACTAGTATGAGGTATTAAACAATCCTTTCTCTTCCCACAGATTTGTTAATACCAGTTTTCAAATTCAGTATTATAACCTCTCTTTCCTTCTTTTTGACCTTTGATGGTTTCCGTTCTTATTTACTCAACAAATATTGACTACACTCTTATGTTCAGGGACTGTATTTTTTATTATTTATGTGGGATTTGCATGAGCAGAGTAAAGCATGTTGAAATGCACATAATATTAAAAATTTTAAGATAATGACCACAGTACATTTGCCAGTCAGATTTGTGGGGTTACCATGTGAATAGGGGTAGGAAAACATAAGACATTCATGATTGAGCTTTTCTCATAGATTTTACATTGACCTAGAATAGATCAATCTGCAGTCCATTTGAAGGTTTCATTGTAAACAGTTTAGCATCTTGTATAAAAATGGTGGTGCCTTCATATACTCTCAGGTCATCTGCAAGCTTTCTCAGGCTTACATTTTGTATGTACAGCCTGACCAGGCGGTGGCGCAGTGGATAGAGCGTGGGACTGGGATGCGGAAAACCCAGGTTCAAAACCTCGAGGTCACCAGCTTGATCGCGGGCTCATCTGGTTTGAGCAAAAGCTCACCAGCTTGGACCCAAGGTCTCTGGCTCGAGCAAGGGGTTACTCGGTCTGCTGAAGGTCCGCAGTAAAGGCACATATGAGGAAGTAATCAATGAACAGCTAAGGTGTTGCAAGGAAAAACTGATGATTGATGCTTCTCATCTCTCTCTGTTCCTGTCTGTCTATCCCTATCTATTCCTCTCTCTGACTCTCTGTCTCTGTTAACAATAAAAACAAAAACAAAAGAAAACATTTTGGCCTGACCAGGCGGTGGTGCAGTGGATAGAGCGTTGGACTGGGATGTGGAAGACCCAGGTTCAAGACCCTGAGCTCGCCAGCTTGAGCGCAGACCCATCTGGCTTGAACAAAAGCTCGCCAGCTTGGACCCAAGGTCGCTGGCTCCAGCAAGGGGTTGCTCGGTCTGCTGAAGGCCCACGGTCAAGGCACATGAGAGAAAGCAATCAATGAACAACTAAGGTGTTGCGATGGCAACGAAAAACTAATGATTGATGCTTCTCACCTCTCTTCGTTCCTGTCTGTCTGTCCCTATCTATCCCTCTCTCTGACTTTCTCTCTGTCCCTGTAAAAAAAAAAAATTTGTAAAAAAAATAGAAAACATTTTGTATGTACAGCCTGTGCTTTGTTTTTCGTACTAATACGATATAGATTTCTAGCAGATTTATATAAGGAATGGCAAATGATAAACCACTGTTCTCTACTCCTCCTGTATCCCCCATGTCTACCTGTGGCGACCTGGTAACTCTTGGAAAGTGAGAGTCCCTCACTTTTACATTTCTTTGTTCTCAGAATGCTTACTTTTAAGAACACTTTGTATATAATATTGTTTACCTGTACCTAGTACAGTTTCACCTTGACCGATTTTAGGGTGTGTCTGCTAAAAATATTATTAATAATAATTTTAGGCAAAAGAAATTCTATTTGGCTTGGTGAAATTTAGGGATATTACATAGAAGCTTTTGAGTTCTATCTATTTTTTGAGAGCAGGACAGGTCTGTTTCTAATATTATCCATACATCTGTCTTGCGCTGCATGTCCCCATAAAAGTCTGACAGCATGTTATGTCACTGATGAGAGCTCCCAGGAATCTTGCAAAGATGCTTTGCTTTAGAGCAAGAGCTCTTAAAACTGCTTTGGACCACAGATCCCTTAATAATGTAATAAAAATTTTATAGACTTTTCCCAAATGAAAATACACATATACACAATACATAAAACTAAGGAGTGTCAGAGATCCTGAAGCTTATTCACTATCTATCTCATTTAATTCTTCTATAGACCCTGTGAAGTGTGTGTGTGTGTGTGTGTGTGTGTGTGTGTATTACTTTCTTCATTTTAGAGATGAATAAACTGAGGCCTAGGAAAGTTGAGTAACTAAGGCCACAGAGCTGGTAAATGGTAGAGCTGGGATTCAAGTCTAGTGAGCCTGGCGGAAGCAGAGGAAACAAAATGGTCAGGCCCTTCCAGAGTATGTCTGCCACACAGGCAATGCACCAACCGGTAAAGGCTTCTGTTTATCAGCTAGGAAATAAGTTTTTATGGCTCTTTACCTACTGATAACAGTTTCAGGAAAGTAAATGCTTGAGAAAACATTGTCCAACCCATTCTGTAGATAAATACCTATATACTATATTATATTGACACGGAACAGATAGGATGCCTCTCCCGGGTTTCAGTGCTGAACTATTCGTTTCTGATCTTGCTTTCCTAACAACTGCAAAATGTTATGTTTCTATGGCCACATCAGAATTGGTAATACATAGGGGTTTGAGAAAACAGAACTAAGAAAGGCTTGGGCAAGATATAATTGTGGGAAACTGACTGACAGTCTACCTGTGAGACATCATCTTCTAAGTGTTTCTCTGAGTCCAGTAGTGTCTGCCTGTCTCTGTCCCTTCCCCTGTTCTTTCCTTTGCCTTTTGAAAGCTGTGTATCTGAATAGCATGGACCACCTTTACAGTTGATACTCCCAAGTGTAGTTGGTAGGTTCTCTTGAAGACAAGATTAAAACTGAAATGTGCGCAAATTTCCAGAGTAGCTGATATTAGCGAGGAGGAAGAGAGACAGAGATGGGAGGTATAGTCTAAACCTGGGGTTCTCTGACCTGTTGTTTACCTCCTTCCCTCTTCTTGCCCGGTAGAAGGCGCTATTCTCTAGTCCTTCCACCAGGGGGCGCCAGCCACTATCTGCTTAGTTTTTGGCCGAGGATAGGCTGAGGTGAGGAAGACTTCAGCCACTCCGTTGCTGGGTGGGTTAAAGTGAGAAAGTCATCTGATACTGACTTACAGTACATGTAGGAGAAAAGAATAAATTAGAGAAGGAGGGAGGATGAAATTGAATTTTTATACTTCTGTTTCCTTCTGCTGGCTAAGATCCTACTTCTCATGGGTGTGTTGTTTCTCTTCGCTGCCCCAAATTGCATGGTTCAGAGCATTTTTATGTGTGTGTGTGTGTGTGGTTTCTGATTAGTTGGAAGTCTGCATCCTCCCTCCTGTTGTCCATTGGTGTTCACTGTTGAATCGTAGTATAAACACCCATTTTAGATGCAGGGGACGCTCATTGTGACTTTTTTTGTATTTACAGAAATACAAATCTTGAAGAAAAGCTTTTCAAAAAACAATTTTTGTTGATTGAATTTGTGGCAGGGCTTTCTGGTGCCCTCTGGTGGCTGCTGTAGCTACAGGCTGGCAAAGTGTACGTACAGGGAAGGTTTTATTTGTAGAGAGAAAGGGTCAGGAAGCAGATTCTTCCCCAACAAGATGGGTATCCCAACTCCTGAGGCACATTCTTCAGAGACCCAAACCCAGACAACTCCAGTACTTACTTGACAGCCCTTCCAACATCTCTTTTTCTCATCTTCTGTTGCCCTAGGACTACACTTCTAAATTTCTCCTTGTGTTTAGCAGTTCTTTCCAAATTGTGATCTTTTTCTTTTAAGTAAAAGTTGTTTTTATGCCCCTGCTAATTGTCTGTCTTGTTTGATTCCATGTCCCTGTGTGAATGGTCACTGGGCCTGGGGAGGGTCTTGTGTTGGGACTGGAATGCTTGAGGGGTGTGTGTTACTGGTGTGTGTGTGTGTGAGAGAGAGAGAGAGAGAGAGAGATTGTGTAGGGAGTCTATATGTGTCTTTGTGTGTGCACAGGTCTGTGTGACTGGGAAGTATATACATATGTCTATGTGTGCACAGATCTGTGTGACTGCGTGTGGTGTTGTGTGGGAGGTGTGTATAAGTGTGTGTGCACAGGTATGTGGGAGGTGTGTGTATGTATGTGCACAGGTGCATATGGGAAGTGTGTGTGTATGCACAGGTGTGTGAATATGTGTGTATTTATGTGCTTGTAGGCGAGGTGTGTGTGGGAAGTGTGTGCGTGTGTGCATGAGCATGCACCTTGCTGCCAGTCCTCACTTTCCCGCAAATCCTCCCTCACAAAGCAGGGGCAGTTTCACACATAGAAATGTCAGAAGACTGTGGTTTCCCTCTGAGCCAAAGAGCTCTGTTCAGGACTGTCTTGTGTGCATTCCATAAAGTGTGAATGCTCTCGCTGACAGCATCAAATCCCAGATTTCTCACATTCTCTGCAAAGCAGAGAGGCTTTTCGGATGCCGCATAGTTCATCACCATAAAGCTATCTCCTCAGGGGCAGCAGCTTTCTTTCCTTCCCAAATAATGTTGAGTGGAGCGTGGATCGGGGTAGTTCCATCTGCATTTCTGTCTCTTGCAGCCAGTAGCCTCACCACCCTCGGGTTTCCCTCCCTCCCCGTTCTCTCCCTCTCTCTCCTGTCACGTTGTTTCCTTTTTTGGTCATACTTGAGCTTTCCTCCTGTTCATCACTCAGAGGAGGCTGGGATAGGCACAGCCCATCCGCCCCTTGCAGTGTGCTGTCTGTATGTGCCTGCATCACACGCCAGGGTCAGAGAGAATGAGCATGTCCCATGGCATGCCTTGCCCATCCTGAGAGTCATTCAATAGATGTTTTCCAATGAGTAGATTTAATCAAAGTATGGATGCTGAAGCTAAAACAACTTTAAGTCTCTTACTTGAGGCAAAAGTCAGTATCTAAAAGGAGAGAAGAAAGAGTCCGACACAATACTTTACACTTATAAAGATACTTTAATATTTGAGAGTTCAGTAATTTCTTTAAATTTGGTCGTTGGTGAAGGAGAGTGAATTCTGGGAACGCCTGAGGCAGCTTTGTCAAACATGTGTCAGGAGCCTTAGAATGTGGCTGAAGAATGCTGCCACACTGTCTCCGTGTGTCCGCGGCTCGAACCAGCAGCCTGAGAAATGTGTCTACCAGCTGTCATTACTTTAGGCTTACTGAGCCTTTAAAAGAAAGGGCTTATCGAACCAAGAGGCCAGTGACTAATAAAAGTACCCATCATATTGGCTAATCCCAGTGTAGAGTCTCGTTTCTGCATATATACTGTCTGCTGATGTCACTGAACGGATTCTGCCTGACCCAGAATGCCTGCTGGTCATGCTGCAGTTACTGCAATAGGAGTGGGCAGCTTTCATCTGTCTCCCTCCTTGAGGATGCTGGATTTTCTTCAGAAAGGCCCCAGATTTGATACAGAAATGGGAGATAATGGTTAAATAGTTTAGCGAGTTTATTGGGAGGCATACATTGAATGGGCTTGGGCCATGCTCCCTGTGCAACCCCAAGTGTTGTTGGTGGGAGGACCGTGGAGGGTGCTGGAGGAACGGACGGACTGTGTAGTCAGGCCTGGGTCACTCTCCCAGGCCTGTGCCAGGAGCCAGGGTATCCAAACCACAGGCTCCGAGAGTGGGAGGGGTCGTTCCTCAAAGAAAATGTGGTTGTTGCTCAAACAAGGGGGAATATGTTAGGCAGACAAGGATAGGGAAACACTTCTTACAGCTACGATTTATTGTGAGTGAGGTCCTTAGCGATGCCATGGACTCATGAGTTTGGTTAAAGTGACTCAGAATATTGTTGCATGAAAGGAAATAGCAAATGATATTCAGTCCATAAATACCATTTTTAGGAGGAAATATTGAACTTGCTGTTCCTAGTTTGAAGATTAGAGACGTGGTTCCTAAATAGAGAGCAAGGGTCTATCGTGTTGTTAGCATAGGCAGTGTCCCTGAACTAGGTCACCATCACAGTGTCCCCATCACTGTTTCCTCTGGCATCAGTGTGGCTGACAAAACAATGACTTAAGGCCGTTAGCATGCTTTCTGCATTGCCCTCACCCGGAAGGCACACAGAGGGCTGGCCCTCACCCAGTTTCTGATGCAATAGGTCTGGGTGGGACTCGAGAGTTTTCATTTCTAATTTCCAGGTGATGCTGACACTGCTGGTCCAGAAACCACACATTCAGTACTAGGGATTTAAGGAAAGGGCTTAAACACTCCTTTTACGAGAAAGAAGGAAAGTGGCTCTGGCTGGGTAGCTCAGTTGGTTAGAGTCATCGATATGCCACGGTTGCGGGTTCCATTCTCTGTCAGGGCACATACGAGAATCAACCAACAAATGCATAAATAAGTGGAACAACAGATCAATGTTTATCTCTCTCTGTCTCTATCTCTAAAATCAATAAGTAATTTTTTTTGTGACAGAGAGAGAAGCAGAGAGAGGGATAGACAGACAGGAAGGGAGAGTAATGAGAAGCATCAATTCTTCATTGTGGCTCCTTAGTTGTTCATTAATTGCTTTCTCATATGTGCCTTGACTGGGGGCTACAACAGAGCGAATAACCCCTTGCTCAAGCCATTGACCTTGGGCTTCAAGCCAGCGACCTTTAGGCTCAAGACATTGACCTTGGGCTTCACATCAGCGACCTTTGGGCTCAAGCCATTGACCTTGGGCTTCAAGCCAGCGACCTTTGGGCTCAAGCCATTGACCTTGGGCTTCAAGCCAGCGACCTTTGGGCTCAAGCCAGTGACCTTTGGGCTCAAGTCAACAACCCCATGTTTAAGCTGATGAGCCTGCCCACACTCAA
Source organism: Rhynchonycteris naso (assembly GCA_037038555.1). Taxonomy (NCBI): domain Eukaryota; kingdom Metazoa; phylum Chordata; class Mammalia; order Chiroptera; family Emballonuridae; genus Rhynchonycteris; species Rhynchonycteris naso. The sequence goes on from CM072998.1 coordinate 27,892,070, forward strand.
GCCAGCAACCTCAGGGTCTTGAACTTGGATCCTCTGCATCCCAATCCGATGTTCTACCCACTGCACCACCGCCTGGTCAGGCTATAAGTAGAAATTTTTAAGAAGAAGAAAAGAATGAAAGGAAGGGAGGGTGGGAAGGAAGTCAGCTGGTGTTTCAGTAAATGCATTACAAAATGTTCAGACTTCATTATTAATCAAATGTGTTTAGATAAAACCAAAAATAGCATATCATTTCCACCTATTTGCTAAGGTTTTAGAAGACTGACTAAATTCAGTGTTGATTAAACTTTAAGGAAAACTGTCATTTAAAAATGTAAATTAGGCCCTGGCCTGGTAGCTCAGTTACTTAGAGCATCATCCAGATAATGCCAAGGTTGAGGGCTCATCCTTGGTCAGGGCACATACAAGAATTAGCCAGTGAGTGCGTGAATGAGTGGAACAACAAATCAGTGCCTTCCTCTCTCTCCCTCTCTTTCTCCCTTCTTCTCTCTCTAAAATCAATATGTAAAACTTAAAACCTGCTAAATTAGTACAACCGTTCTGCAGGGCAGTTTGTCTATAAGCATTCAAATGTAAAATGGGTTTGTTTTGAGACTACAATCCCACTTCTAGAGTTTTAACTCCAAGAAATAATCTTGTGTGTGTGAAAAGACGCATGCCTGGGCTGGTTCCTCACAGTTTCATTAGGAGGAAAAATGAACCCCTGTCTATCCCTCCATGGGGAGCAAATGATGTCAATCATGCAAACACACACTCGGGCCCTGCTCCCCAGGGGAAGAATTGGGGTCGGGAAGGAAGGGTCCTGGCTGAATTCCAGATCCCCACTTCCTCCCCTGGGGAGCAGAGTTTACAATGAAAACCCCAGAAGTAGGGAATAGGTCTTCACCTCTAGCAGGGGACAGTATGTATATTTAATCTCATGTGTTTAAAAGTATCTGTCTCTATTTATCTTATCTACCTACCTATCTAATTTATCTAGCCAGGCTCATCAGTACATGTGTATAGATGTAAGGAGAGAATTTGCAGAGTTCGTCTCCAAATAGGATTGATCGGACAGAACAAGACAGGGTTCAGAGAGAACACTTCCAGTCAGGAAAGACAGATAATAAACAGAAAAATATAAAAATAATTTGATTCCAGATGTAAAAGGAGCTTTGAAAAAGTGTATTGTGGAATTGTGCACCTGCAACCTGTATAATTTTATGAACCAGTATCACCCCAAAAATTCAAAAAAGAAAAAGATAAAAAGCAGGGTAATATAATGCTCATCAACATGTTAAGAGTGGCTGTTTATCAAAAGCATGACTATGAATAGGTTTTCCTTTCTTCTTTTTACTTTTCTGTGTCATCAAAAATTCACTTTTACAAAGACCATCATCCTTAAGGTCGCCCCCCTGGAGAACCCGACGTCTTCCTTTCCTACTCCACCAACCTGCGCATGACAGTTCTTCCCCTCACTCACTGTCGGCACCCTTACTCCAGAGCAGAGCATGCCATACCCTCAACTTCCCAGCCTCAGCCCTCAGCAGCTCACTTCCTCAGAGCAGCCGCCCCTTCCCTGATTTATCTCCAATAATCACATCTCACTCTCTGCTGGTTTTTCTCCCGGCCCCCTGCGCTTTCCTTGTATATCATGCGTGACTGTAAGTTACATAGTTAGTTCTTTGCCGACCAAACTCGCTGATACGCGAGCTCCACCGGGGCAAAAACTGGGCCTGTTTTGTCATTTGTAGAATTTTTAAAATGATTCAATGAAAGAGTGAAGTATGCGTTATTTTGCCTTAAACAATAAAGGCATTTGAAATATTTTAAAAGCAAACCAGAATGTTATTTGTATACAAAAGAATTTTTTGCTTGATAAAATACTGTGAATGAGTTTTGAAGGAACCTAAATATAATGCTTTTCTCAAGAATGTGGGATGAAATTAAGGCAGGTCCCTCCCGTGTGACTCACTCTCTAAGGGAGTTTAGATGCTGAAATGGCCCCAAAGAGGTTATATTGTGAACGAGGGGTGAGGATGCTGTAACAGAGGCACCCAACGGCACAGTAGTGCAAAGAAGACGGACTGCTATCGCTCTCTCACCGTCAATCCTCAGGTGGCGAGAGGTCCAGGGCCGCAGGCTATTCTGCCGCGCGAGGCGGCCTGGCCTGACCTGGCCTGGTCCCACCTGTCCTGCTGCTTGTCCATCTTCCAAGTATGGTCCTTGTAAGAAAGAAAAAAAAATTCCCTTCTTCCCTTCCAGGTTCTTTGGTTGGTCTAATGGTGAACATACTATAGATCAAGAGGAGAAAAGCAAATTTGGGATATATATGGTATACCTGAAAATGGGAGACCCACAGGCAGTCTGGCAAGTGAGGCTTACATGCCATCCTGAACTAAGGCATGGGTTAGGGGCCCAGGCTTCAGAGAGAAGAAGGGTGACTCACAGGAAGGTAGAACACGAGATGTTTGGTAGGAGTTTGCCCCGCCACACAGTTATCTCTGATAATAGCTCTCTTTTTGAGCCACGCACCCTATAGGTAGTTGAGGAAGAGGTCAACGTTTTCCTCGAGTCTGCTGGGTCCTGACTGACTTTATAGTTCAAAGTAACCCACATGCCAAAGTGGCACATTTTAGGGGGGTGTATTCTGCTCCCCTTTGTCCTCACCCACACCACAGAAGCTGGCTCAACCCAGCCTGTGGGCTCGGGGAAGGGAAGTGCAAGAGCAGCAGTGTTCTTTTTAAAGAGAGTGACCCCTCGTCTCATCCACCACTGGCTCACATCCCACAGGTCAGAACTGAGTCACAGGGCCACACCTCGCTGCAGAGAAGGGCTCTAGCTGGGAAATGTGGCCTCTCGCTGGGTGGCCTGTGCCCAACAAAACCTCAGGGGGTTCTTTTACCAAAAGCAATAAGGAAATAATGAACACGGGAGGAAGTTACACTCCACCATGGTGGTCTTGTGAGCATTCAAAGAATAAGGGTGCAGAAGGCGCACAGTGCTAAAGAAGCATTGCAATTTTTCTTATTTATCTTAAAGTGTGTGTGTTCACTGGTACAAAAGGAATAAAGCTATGAGTTATGTTTCACAATTCATGTAAGAGGTATCTTTTGACGTCTTAGCAAGTTTCCAGCGGTTAAATTTTTTCATTTCCTTTAGGAAGATAGAAGAGGTCTGTGTGACCCCTTCCCTCAAAATATCAATATTTTCATTTCCTAAATTGAAGCCAGCTGTCCACTCCTAAGACAGAGGGATCTCTCTTGCCCTTTAGTCCATGCTGAATTTACCATAAAACTAATGCAGCTTAAATTTCAGGACCCTCTCACTTGCTTAGGCCCCTTTCTAGGTCTCCAGAGGGGTCCTGGTTCTTTTGTATTTCTCTTAAAGAAAGCCCCCATTTTTATGGCTGTCTAGGCAAATGCTTCTGAGCAATATGAGTGTCACAATTTAGTCACCAGTGGGTCACTTAGATTAGATTGACAGGCTTCCCACTGGGCACTTTTTTCCTTTCCACCTGTTGCATGTCATCCAAGCTTGCAGGTGCATGTATTAATTTCTGGCAGGTGGGCATTCTCTGAGTAAGAGCCCCTCCAGTGAGAACTTCCTTGTAACTGTTAGAAAAAGAGAATCTTCTACTTGTTCTTTCAGATTAGAAAATTAATCTTTTGTCAGCCTAAAGCATTATTCCTGGAGTGGAGTTTGAAGAGGAGGCGGAGAGGTGTTGCAAATATGCACACACACACACACACAATTTTGCTTATAATTTCAAGGAGGTTATGATCCGATATCCATCCTTGCTAAACGCAGACCAGGAGCTCCTTCTTGAGAAGCTGAAAACGTAGCCACCCTGACTGGTCTGAAATCATACCCTTCTCGGGCTCTGCTGCCTGCAGTTGTGTCTTCCAGGGGTCTGGAAAAGACTGGGCCAAGAGGGTGAGGAGTAAGTGCATAGCATAGGGTCCGATGCACACTAATTTCTTGCAATTATTCCCTTCTCTGTGGGGGTTTGGATGATCTTACTAGTGTTCACGAGTTCCTTAGGATATAACAAGCTTAGCTTTGGGTTGCTACTATTTTCTGCAGCCTGTCGATTTGCCCTTTGAGTCGAAGGCAAACTTTTAGAAACTTGATGCTTCTCATGTAGCCAAATCTGCTCTCTTTATTTTGTGTGTGATTTCATTAATTACTTCGAAGTTTGGACAGTTATCCTTACAGCAGAGCTTTGACAGATTCTGCTGCTTCCCGTCTGTTTTCTTCCCATGGTTTGATTTTTTTATTATTTAGCCATCTAACCTATTTGGAATTTATCTTAGTATATGCTCTGAGGTAAGTGTTCTTTTTAACTTGGTCTTTTTTCCCCATTGCCAACTGTTGACAAAACAACATCCAAACCTATAGAGCAGTGGTTCTTAACCTTTTTTGAGGTACCGAACCCACCAGTTTCATATGCGCATTCACCGAACCCTTCTTTAGTGATAATTAAAATATGATTTTTTTTCCAAATTCAAGATATAGGTATATATTTTTTACTGGTGCACAAAATGAGCCGTGCATGAACATCCCCTTGCTCAAAGAACAAAACCAACAAAGTGCATGAACTGACAGCAAATTACGGTATTACTTTATTCTGGCCTCCGCGGCAGAGGCTTCTCCGAACCTCTGAGACCGACTCATCGAACCCCTAGGGTTCGATAGAACCCAGGTTAAGAACCATTGCTATGGAAAATGTTTATACGACTTTATTTGAGCCAAAATTTTGAAGGTGCCTGGAAGCAAATTCTCAGTGAATTGAGAAAAGGTTCCAGAAAACGGGCAATTTTGCTGTTCTTTTTATGCAGATTACATGAAATCTGTTGATGGTAGGTTGGGGGTGGGGTGGAGAAGAAAGCAAAGGGGAAATCTCTAGGACTGGATAAAAAGCAAAATAGAGAAGCACGGGTGTTTTTTACATTGGTGGCTACAGGATAGTTAACATTTACAGTGAATGGAGACGGCAGGCAGGCCACGGGACCAGGAGGTGGTCTCTGGCTCCGCCTCCGATTGTCCCTTCCAGGGGTCTGGGAAAGAAAATCATTCTGACCTTTCATAGGTGTGGTATCTTAGATGCATAAGGACAATGGACAGGATAAAGATTGTCCTTTGCTAAGGACACTATAAGCTTGGTGGTTTTTGATTCCCTGTCATGACCTACCCAGTTAGGAATTTGTGCACAGTTCAGCCTGTGTGGTTACTTTCTGTCACTGAACTCGTCAGGCTTGTTACACAGCTCTTTTCATTCATGTCACCAATTTTTCTTCAACCATTTGTTAAATAATCTTTCCTTCCCCACTGTATTGTAGCAAATTTTTTAAATCATATAATAAATTTTTGTATCTTATATGGTCCTTTTCTGGGCTTTCTGTTTTGTTTTACAGAACAAGGATATGTCTATTTTTGCATAAACGTGTCAATATCTTGTAGATATAATCTCTTTCTTGACCCTTCTTTTTTAATATTTTAACTTCTTTTTATTTTATTCATTTTAGAGAGGAGACACAGAATGTGTGTGTGTGTGTGTGTGTGTGTGTGAGAGAGAGAGAGAGAGAGAGAGAGAGAGAGAGAGAGAGAAAGAGAAAGGGGGGAGGAGCTGGAAGCATCAACTCCCATATGTGCCTTGACTAGACCAGTGCAGGGTTTTGAACTGGCGACCTCAGTGTTCCCAGGTCGATGCTTTATCCACTGCGCCACCACAGGTCAGGCGCACGCTTCTTTTTTAATATTGACAAATCCTAAGAAAAATCCCCTAAGAATTTTGAATGAAAATTGCATTAGACCTATAAATTAATGGGGCAGTATTGCCGCCTTTATGATATTTAATCTTAGCATTGTGATGTCTTCCCAGTTAGTCAGCCGGTTGCATAACTTATATTCATTAGTGCGTAAAATGACTGATATTGCAATATTTGGACACAAAGAAAACAGGTTTCTTCTCTCCCCACTTTGTTTTATAACAGAGAAGTAAAAGTACATATTTTTCAGTTCACACACTTATAGTTTTAGAACCACAAAATGGCAGTTAACCCTTTAAATAGACGGAAGCTGGACGTAACAGAAGGTTGCATATTACGTCATGGTGTTGGCTTGCTAGTCCCCTATCTTTGTATCTTCTAGAAACACAGGCAAGTCACCCATCACAAGCACACAAGTTACTGTAATGAAATGCCCCCAAGGCCCCAGGGTGAGTACTTAGGCAGAGTGACTGTCCCTGTTACTTTGGAAATCTTTTTGTGGTTTTATTCTTTCTTCTGGTAGACACTTCTCATACCCTCCTATCGGGGGGCTCTCTGTGGGCCTTTCCAAACCCTCCCACTCTGTTGCCTTCTAATCTCCTAATCACAGTGCTTCACAAATTAAAAATGGGACCTGTATTTACTAGGACAGTGGGTAGAATATTGGACATCAAGATGATCTCAGAAAATCTGGGCCATGTGATAAGTATCCTTCCGAATACATTATTTCGGAGACTTATTTTATTTTGGAGGTAGGGTAGAGGAGAGAGAATAAAATGGCTACAGTGAAGGAATATTATTCTATTTCAAATTCCTAAATTCCTTCAACATCTTAAACTCAAGCCTTAGATTCCACCTCCTCATAATCCAGGTAACTGAAGTAAAGTATATCTCTCCAATTTGGAGTAATATTCATTGTTAGAAACTGAAATTCATAAGCAACTTAGAAAGGGTTCTTGTCTGAGGCTTTACATATAAAGGCGGGCCCACTTTTCTCCTTGCCTGACCTGCTGAAAAGGAATGTAAATTCAACAGAAGAAAACAAAGTGTGCTACACCAGTAACAGTTACTTTACAAGATGACATACCTATTTAACAGGCTCTGTAACTACAAAGTTGTTTGGCAAGAAAAACCAATTTTTTTACTGCTCACAAAAATTAGGGAATATTTTATAGCTTCATATTCATTTTGAAATACCCCCTAATTTTTATGAGCAGTATACAGGCATATCAACTGGAATAGAATATATATTCTTTCTTTTATTAAGTGAGAGGCGGGGAGGCAGGCTGCCTGCGCTTGGACCAGAATTCACCAGCAAGCCCCCTACTGTGCGATGCTCTGCTCATCTGGAGCTGCTGCTCTGTTGCTGGGCAAATGAGCTATTTTAGTGTCTGAAGCTAGGCCATGGAGCCTGAGGTGAAGCTATGGAGCCATAGGGCCAACTTGCTTAAACAAATTAAGCCATGGCTGCAGGAGGGGAAGAGAGAGAAAAAAAGAAAAGGGAGAGGAGGAAGGTTGGAGAAACAGATGGCTGCTTCTCCTGTGTGCCCTGACTGGGAATGAATCCGGGCTTCCACATGCCAGGTCAACGCTCTACCACTGAGCCAACCAGCCAAGGCAAGATATTTCTAAATTTAAAGATAGTTCCCTGCTCTAGGTGGATCTTTTGTATTTATTTTTGGTTTGCTTGTTTGGATTTGTGGTAGTTGGTGGGTAGAATGAGGAATAATGTTGGGGTTATTTTCCTCAGGTAGAATGAACAGGCTGACCTAATTCTGTTTATAGCTTTTTGTATTCAACAACTGTTTCTCCAATACTCATACACTCCAGGGTAGAGAACTAACATGAGCTTTCTTATAAAGTCAATAAACATATTGTCATGATGTTTGATGGGAATAGAGAGAACCTCATAAAATGGCTAAAACGACACCAGTTTAGTGCAAACATCATAAAATATATGGTTTTCCTCCCCGTGTCTCTTAAAGCTGATGCGGATAACTCAGCTACAGGTCTCATTGTGACCTATGTCGAATGGCATACTTTCTGAGGAAGTCAAACTTTACTTTTGACACAGGACAAAATAGATGAGAGGGTGGACCTGACAGGAGTGGTTCACCAGAGCAAACCTGGGCAGGGGTCTTTGAGCAGGCTCAGGTGGGGAGCCCGGCCAAGTCTTTAATAGATACACACTGGTCTCTTCCAGTCTTCCTGCAGCTCTGAGTCTTTTTTCTTTTTTAAGATTTTATTTATTCATTTTAGAGAGGAGAGAGAGAGATGAAGGGAGGAGTAGGAAGCATCAACTCCCATCTGTGCCTTGGCTAGGCAAGCCTGGGGTTTCGAACCAGCAACCTCAGCCATTCTAGGTCAATGCTTTATCCACTGCACCACCACAGCTCAAGGCCCTGCAGCTCTAAATATTAATTAGCTATGGACACAAACCCAGCTTTTCTCTTGTAAAAGTTAGAAAGCAGAGGTTTTTTTTTTTTTTTTTTTTTTTTATGATATGACTTTCAGTGTAAATGCATAGTAAAAATTCCCTGGTGTGGGTGTGTTTAGGTGTGGAAGGAAGATTCTATAGGCGATTATAGCCTACAAGTAAAGGATAACATCAGATCTTGCAAGGTTAATACGGTATGTACCATTAACATATTTGAATATTGTCAGATGCCGTTATTGGGAATGTTGTCTCGTACAATCATCAGCATGTTCCTGCCTGTTAGACTAGGTCAGAAAAGCAGACCTCCACTTGACAATGGCTGTTTTTCACTGAGGGAGGGAGGTATTCCTAGTTGTGATTTTGCAGCCAATGCCTCATAAGCAGGAAGCCAGGACCCTGGTAGCAGCTACAGTTTGAAAGGAATGGCCAGCTGATGGAACCACCATCTGTGGGTGGCTGCGAGGGCATTCTGCTTTCCCGCAGTTTACACAGCGCAGAGGACACTGGAAAATAGGAGATAAAGGTTCTACATGCAGCTGTGGCATTAGTTAGCTGTGTGACTTCTGGCAGATGGTAGCCCTTTCTGGTTCAGTTATTTTATCAGCAAACTGAGAATGAGCAAACCTGCCCCTCTACATGAGAGAATGATTATAAGGATCAAATAAAACTTTATTGATATAAGTAACTGTTATCATTACATCTTAGAGACCTTCATTTAAATATTCAAGAGAAAAAAATGCTGAGAGTTAAGGATGTTTAACTTGGTGAGTGGGGAGATGACATTCAGTGATCAGGTTGATATAGGCAGGGAGTTCCCCACCAAGGCTTAGAAGCTTCATGCGGTGAACAGATGGTGCTCACCAGGAGCAGAGCTGGGGTGGGACATGGTCCAATGGGTTCCACTGAGGCACCCCAACCTAGTTACCATCGCCATTTGGATTTCGTATGGCTCAGTGTTTTTTCTAAGCCCTTCAAGGCTGCCCAGCCACTTCAGTCATCATCAGTCTGGCATTTGATCTTAGTGGAAGTAGATGTATTTTTTGTTCATCAAATTCTTTTTTATTTTTCAGTTTATTGATTAGAGAGAGAGGGAGGTAGGGAGAAAGCGGGGGGAGAGAGAGAGAGAGAGAGAAACATTGGTTTGTTTTTCCACCCATTAATGCATTTATTGGTTGACTCTTGTATGTGCCTGTCAGGGGATGGAACCCACAACTGTGGTGTATACGTTGACACTCTAACCAACTGAGCTCCCTGACCAGGGCCTGCTCATCAAATTCTTAAGTTGTTAGAAAACACAGATGAAGTGACTGGTCTGTCTGTTTTCCTGACCTTTCTGGTTTCTCAGTGGTTATTTTATCTCTGGGATTCCTTAGTGCCTCCCAGCCCTATCCTCCTCCTTGCCGCCTCCGCTCCTTCTCATTTCACTGACTGTCAGGAACTCCATTTCTTAGCAGTAGGAGTGATTCCATTGTGCTTGGCTGGCTTACAGCACTGACACTTAGTAAACAAATGGAGTGAAAGATAAGGACGCTCATTCCAGTTCTGCTTCTTTTACCCTCTGGGGAGAAGCTGTCCCCTTCTCTAAGCAGTTTGGAGCAGGGAAAATAGCAGTTTCACAGCCCCAGGTTGTGGCCAGGATGATCTTTCTAAGTGGAAATGTTACTTACTTGCCCAAAGCCGGCTGACTTCACTTTGTCCATCCAGGCTCCATGGGCCACTCAGGTGCAGAGGTAAATGGCTTTTGTTTGTTCTGCACCATGTTGGCGTTCCCGGGGTTTAAAATAATTTAAGTTAGTGGGAACATTAAAGACTGGAAGATTTTTATGAAACCCACTATTTTGGTTTCTCTTGGAAAATTGTTAGATGGCATGGCTGGGCACCAGGACCTGGGTAGGGCTGCCCCTCAGCCAAGGCACTGTTTACAGGTGGCACAGCTACCACTGGGCCTTGTCACTGCCTTCCATTATAAAGGTGGGGACTTGTGTTTGCTGCCCCACTATAGGACTAAGTGCAAACTTGTTAATGGGTGTACAGGGTCCTTCCCCATTAGGCCCCACCCTGCCTCTGCCCCTCACCTCCCACCACATTCCCAGCAGCTGTGCTACTGAATGATAATTGTTTTCCTGTTTGGGTTGGCTTATTCGTGTATTATATTTTTTTTACCAAAAGGATCCATTTAGTATATCTCTCTGGAGCACCCATTAGTGGCATGGTGTGTGCCTGGCCTGGCCATTGTTGTGGCATGTTTCAAGGGAGTTACATTTTAGATTTTCATGACGTATTGATCCAGAGATTCTGTGAAGTTCGTGAAGCAGAGGAAGGAAGAGAACAGACAGGGTTCTTTCTGTGTTTATGGTCATTTCCAGAACAAATACATTTCATCTGGTTACTTGGTCATGTATTTGCAGACACTTTGCTTCAAGAAGTTGAGGATATAGCAGCAAAATGATTGGGTATGTGTTGTCAACCATTGCCCATTCTTTCTCAGAATTACGGGAAAGTTCACATATGAGTTAGCCTTGTTACTTGTAGTTCTACACAATAAAATCGATTCAAGCTATTGAGTAGTTACTTTATTGCAGTTCACACTAAGTCCAGAAGCTTGCAGAGGAGTATATGTTCAGACACTGAGCATTTGCTTCTCTGGTTTCAAGAAATTGCTCTATTGGTCAGCCTTTATCTTACCCGGGCCGTCACTAGCCCCATGTTTTGTTCTTTGCTGGTTCAATAACTTGATTTCTTCAGGAGGAGTCAGGCTTTAGGACTTTAAACACCAACTGAATGAATTCAGCACATTTAAACACCAACTGAATGAATGTATGGCCCTGTATTATCTCTGGGAAAACAGGAAGGATATGGACCCTGCCATTTAAAGCTTATGGTCCAGGAGTGGGACAGATCAGTAAACAATTATGCTAAGGTGTAATTAGCATATCCTGGTGCATGCCTGTTGTCCTGGTACAACTACTAATAGCACCCACCTTTCCAGACTAACTAAAGGCCACAGTAAGTCTTTCTGGACATTTGGGGTAGAGAGATGGTAGAAAGGAGGGAGAGGTCAGCCTGCTTTCCCAGAGCTGGGTGGTGAAAGAAGATCAGGCAGGCAAGGTCAGAGAGCTGCAGGTGGGAGCTGGAGGGAGGGCTATGCAAAACTACCAGCGAAAGGGAGGTTGCCCGGGAAGACACAATTAGTTGGTTCACGCTAGTCTTTGTTTCCCAAATTTATCCTGTGAAAAAAAAACATTCCCCAGAACGCTTGGTATAAATACAGATTTCCAGATCCCACTGACAATTTGAATTGTGTTTTTAAAGAAGTGCCCAGATGCTTCTTGGACATATTAAAGGCTCAGAACCAATTCTCTATTGATTATGGCTAAGAATGCAAAAGGCTGGGAATGCAGGGGGTCAGGAACAGCAAGACTAGAGTACAAGTCACATACCAGCCAGGCAGTGTGACCCCAGGTGAGGAAAACCGAAGGTAGAATGAGGTGGGAGACATTTATAGTAGAACTGAGAAAAATGGGGATGCAGAGAAATGAAAAGGTTGGAGAACTATTCAGGAGGAGGAATGAACACGACCTAGTGCATGCCAGTGACTGATTTACATGGGTAATATTATTTCCAGGCAACAAAACACTGTGTTAAATGCAGGAACCTGGGGGACCTTATAATCTGAAGGTTTATGTGGTGAACCATAAACCTAAAAATACAGTTCCATGGTGGTGTGGCATATTCATGTGAACCTAAAAAAATGACTGCTGCTTCCTTCACATCTACAGAGTCTCCAGAATACTCATGACAGTTGTGTTTATCTCTGGGAAGGAGCTGGGTGACTTCTCTAAACATCCTGACACCTGACCCCCCAACCCATTCATTTAGACTTCAGGCAAACCCCTGCCCTTCTGATAGGTGAGGCAACTGTGCCACATCTTATCTTGCATGATTTTTGCTTTTGTTTTTATTACTGAATGTGTAAAACAGTCATGATTCGTCAATAACATAGGCGCCAACCACTTGTTCCTAAGTTGTGGAGCTGCTCTCTCTGTGGGAACCTACAACCACCTCACAGATACACCATAACCTTGGGAAATTGTGATTGTACAAGAAACGCTTTATCCAGAGCAAGAAGAGCATTAAGCCTGGTGTTTGAGGCTGCACTAGTGATTCTGAGAGGAGCAATCCCTAAGTGGAAAATGAAGAAATCCTCGGAGAGTTCTGAGAGCTCTGCCTCCAAACATTAAGAGGGTTTTTATTTTGAAGGCTGCCTTCACCAGGCCCGTTGGCATACTGCAGAAGCAGCAAATGAAGTCAGAAATCAGACTTGGAAGTTATGAAAAGAAAGCCTCAAACAGGAGGATGGGAAACTGATCAGGCTATAATTTCACAGGGTAATTCGGCACCCTTTACCAGAGACTTGGCCACAAAGCGTCCACGAGTGCGGGTTGGGGAGGGACAAAGCATCTAGGTTTCCAGCCTTTGGCTACCCTGACAGCGTAGCTGATGGATTATCCAAATCCAGGGGTGACGGGGTTGAAGGTGAACAGGCTGAAATCTTCCACGCTGTCAATATCAGGAAGGGAAAAAACACCAGTCAACAGCAGCCTCAAAGTTTTGTTTTTTTAAATAAGAGGTTGAACTTCTATCAACAACGCCATCAAGTCACAGTGGCAAGATGAAAACATAAAAATAAAAAGGGAAGGAAGGAAAGGCCAGCGTGCGGGGACCCAGAAAAGTGGATCTTCCTTGCTCCTGACGTTGACCGTACCCTAGAGGTGTCTGGGTCCTCCGCCCGCAGCCGGAGTCGCAGTCCGGGAGCCCCCATCCCGCTGTCCGGGCGCGACCAGCGTGGCGCCGCGGCGGGGGGATCCGGCGGGCGCGCTGCAGACATCAAAGCCCCGCCGCCGCGGCCGCCCCCGCGCGCACGCGCGCGATTAGTACGGTCCGAGGGGCGGCTCCTGGGGCGCGGCTCCCGCGGCAGCTGATGCGCGCCGCGCGGGCGGGGAAGGGGGACTTGGGAGCCCGTTTCCCCGAGTCCCTGAGCTGCCGGGGCCGCGGACCGGGGTCCTGACGAAGCCCCGGGAGAGGCGTCTTCCCGGCGACAGTCGCCGGGCGCGGGGCGGCGCTGCGGTCGCCCCACTGGGGAAGGAGGACTCAGGAGGAAGCGGCGTTACCCGGCGGCGGAGAGGAAGCGCTTCCACCCGGGCCCCCGACGGCGCTCGTTTAACCACATCCGCGCCTCCGCTGGAAACGCTTGCAGGCGCCTGTCACCGGTTCCCTCCATTTTGAAAGGGAAAAAAGGCTCTCCCCTTCCCCTACTCATAGGAACTGGAGCCGCAGAACCCGCGCTCATGGCGTTCAGCCCTTGGCAGATCCTGTCGCCCGTGCAGTGGGCGAAATGGACGTGGTCCGCGGTGCGCGGCGGGGGCGCCGGAGAGGACGAGGCCGGAGGGCCCGAGGGCGACCCCGAGGAGGAGGACTCGCAAGCCGAGACCAAATCCTTGAGTTTCAGGCAAGTACACGCATCCCTGCGAAGATGCAAACGTGCTGCCATCCCACCCATCCTGCCATCCACCCATCCTGCCATACAGCCATCTGCGGCTCATTCTGTGTGCGTGTGTGTGGTCGCCCACCCGCATAACCATATTCTTGGCAATGCATTTCTAATGTTCCCTCTGTGCATTCGAAAGTTCAGGATGTTCCGTCCTCCCGTGTATTTTCTTTCTCCCGTTTCAGTATGAGCTTTCTGACCCAGAATCTGCAGTCCGCATCCCGGTCTGCCTCAGTGACCTTTTCTAAGCTTCGGTCTCCCGCCCCTGCGCGAGCGCGCGCGCGCACACACACACACACACACCACAGTGTCATTGATTACACCCGTGGAACTGGGGGCCCTCCCTGTGCGGAAGAAGTCGCTCCTACTGTATCCCAAAATACAGTCTTAGTAAAGAAGGTCTCGTGATGACAGGCCCCTGGCAGCTGGTGAGAAATGGTGGTCTCTGCTGAGCTGTCACCCGTGTGATTGCGGAAGGCAGGTGACTGAATTCTCAGCCTCTGGCCCAGTGAGTTATAACAGGTAGAGGCCTGCCAGAGAAAAAGACATCACAGCGAGCATTGAGCATTGGCTCAGTATTTTAGGGCAAGGGGGCAATCTTGATTTTTAAGGCTCTGGGAAAGGGCTCTATGAGAAAAAGACGCTGTTGAAAAGAGCTTTTTTCCTGGGTGTCAGAGAGAAGGATGACATCAAAATAGATGGTGCTGGAGAAAAGCTCCGGAGGATGGTGGGTTTCAGGGAGACAGGATGCCAGACAGAAGCCCGAGGAAGACCCAGCTAGAAAACCCACAGCATTGCCCACAGGCCAGTCTGTGCTGAGGGCCAGTGGGTTGTGAAGTTAGGAAAAATTCTGGACTTTAGCCGTTTTGGATATTATAATTATAAAGGGTGTCGGAAATACCATTGAAAGTGGTAATTCCTCATTTTTCCCCCTTGGCAGCTCGGATTCTGAAGGTAATTTTGAGACCCCTGAAGTTGAAACACCGATCAGATCACCTCTCAATGAATCCTGTCATTTGTCACTAGAATTATCAGGACCTGGGGCCAAAACACAAGGTAAGGAAAGACTTTCATTTTTCTGCCAATTTTGTTTCAGTTTTGAAAATGTAAATGAAAGAAGGAAAAGTGTCCATTTAGGATCATTTAAGTTTGGATTATCTCCTTATTGAGAAAGAGCTGTTTTGAAGCTCCTGGTTTATTTGAAATGTTTTTTGTTTGTTTGTTTGTTTGCTTTTTAGGATTGTGAGGCTTTCTTCCCCAAACAGTTTGTACATTTGCAGTATGAGATTATCATTATCAAACCTTCCTACTGGGCCCTTCCTCTGATCCCCTAAAAAACAAAGCTGTGTAGGAATGCAGTGGTGAAAGTATGTTTAGATTTGGCTTCACAGATTTCTCCAGCTAAATAGTTTTCTGCAGGGGAGTGGCTGGAGAAAAAAATTCTAGGTAAGAGTTGACTTTTTTTAGCTAAGGAGAAATCTTATGAGGCTGTTTTAAAATTGCTTTCACACAGGATTGGAGGTGAGCCCCTTAGTCTCCCTAAGAAAACCTGGTGCAGAGAGTCTCTCCTGGCCCCTCAGAGCCCAACCTTGAGCCTGCCCTTCATCTACAGAAGCATCTGCTGTTCCACTTAATTAGTAGAAATCTTTTTTGTCGCATAGCCAGTTTTGAGTAAAATTTCACCTATCCTGATGGAATTCATTTGTCTGTTCAATAGAGTGCGCTGTGATTCAGTAGTGAAAAAGTCCTGCTTCCATCTGTGTAACATTACAAGAGGGCGACGGACTTTTTAAAGGTTAAGGGAAATATACGTGTCAGTTTCTTAAGTATTATGGAGAGAAATGAAGCAGGGGAAGGAGGAGTGGGTGGTATGGGGTCGGGGTAGGAGATGCTGAAGGGTCATAACGGGGAGGCTCAATGGTAAGGGACTTGAGCAGAGCCCTAAAGGATTGAGGGAACAGCCTGGCAGATTCCTGGGGCGAGAACCCTTCCAGCAGAGGGAATGGCATCTGCAGAGGTCTGAGACAGGACCAGCCTGTGACTGGCAGAGCCCCGCGTTGGGAGAGTGGCAGTGTGTCAGCATGTTTGTGGACCAGTGGAGGTGCCAGTGTTGCCAGAGTGGAGAGACCAGGCAGGGAGCAGTAGTGGCTGAGGTCAGCCGCTAGGGGGCAGTCTGGATCATATCATAGTGATGCTATGATTTTCTTTCTCACTGAGATAGGAAGCCATTGGAGAAGGTGTTATTTAGCTTCCTGAGGCTGCTTGAGAAAGTGCCATAAACGTGGTGGCTTACGACAACAGAAATGAAGTCTCTCACAGTTCTGAAGGCTAGAAGTCCGAAATCAAGTTGTCAGCAGGACCACGCACCCTCCCAATGTTGCCCGCAATTTTCGGTATTCCTTGGCTTGTGGCAACACAGCTTCAGTATCTGCCTCCTTCATCACATGGCCATTTGCTTCCTATTTTCCTGAGCTTTACATGGCATTCTTACAAGGACACAAGTCGTTGGGTTTAGGGAGCATCCTAATCCAGTATGACCTCCTATTATCTCGGTTGCATCTGCAAAGATGCTCTTGCTTCAGCGCCTCTTTTTGAGGGTTCCCAGTTCAACTGACAACAGAGGGCTTTGAGCACAGGATTGTGCTTTGATTTCCTTTTACAAAGGTTAGCTGGCTGCTGTGTGGGGAAGGGACTGTAGGATCAGGTCCTTTTTTACTGCCTAGATTCTAGTGTCTGCCACTGTTACCCTACAGTGGCATCTAGAGCCAGCGTTCAGTTAGCCAGTTACCTAATTTTTTGGTCTGATTATAACTTTCTATCTCCCAACGGCTATTGTATTCTATTGTTTGATAACTTCCTCACAAGTCTCTGGGCCTGAATGGTTCTCTTTCTCCCTGATAAAGTTAGTCTTTCATATTTCTGTGGTTCTCGGACATGGCAGAACAGGAGATGTAGATTATATAAGCCTGTATCTTTTAGAGGGATGAGTTATGGGTTATCCAGTTAGAAGCTGTTCTCTGTGGTAGAGATCATGGCAGGGCATCAGTGAAATGCCAGCTTTCTGTGGTTTGGTTTTGCTTTAAATTGTGACCTCCATCCTGTGAACTGCTGAGAATTGAGAATACCCTCCACTCGCCCCGGCTGCTTTCACCATTGTTTTAGGCAGAGACCGCATGGGAACAGGCGAGTGTGGGTTGGAGAACATGTGTGCGCTTTGCTTTGTATTTGTGGCATTCTCGGTGCCTGAAGATGCTACGCGTTCTTTGGTAGGTTTCCTTTTCTTTTCTCAAGACTGACAGGCAGAAGGGAGATTTGAATGCCTGAGAGAACTATTTTGTAGACTTCCCATCAAATTTAAATAAAGCTCACAAGACTTGTTAAGTTGGTATTTGAAAGCCTATTTGAATGGCCTGAGCTTGGGCGGCCCCTTCCTCACCATTCTACCAGCTGGTAGTCTGATTCATTCTGACAAATTCTTTGCTAATTGAACAGGGGGGCCTGGTTAGTGGCCTGGATGTCCCAGACCTGGCCCCCAGAGCCATAGAGACCCAATTGTTTGGTCCTTCCTGTGACACTGACTCATTATTACAAGTTTTGGTAACTTACACTCTCTTTTTCACCATCTAAAAGTTTTCATACATGGACTGGGAAAACTCTCTGCAGTAGTTAATGACTGCAGATCATGTCTATTGTGGAGGGTTGGCTGGGGTGTAGAGTCTGGAAAACAACTACTACATGTATATTATGAAGTCTCTCAATTTAGGGTCTTTATATAATAGGATGATTGCTTTTGGCCTAGTAGTATCCTGCCTTCTACGGCTCTTCCTACCCAATATCTAGAGTTAGGCCAGAGTCCTGTTGATGGCTTTGTCACACATACACAGTAAATGAAAAAGTACACTGAAGCATAGGCCTGACCAAGGATGGTATCAGCGGGCAAATTCCTAGAGAGTCATTTCTTTTTTTTTTTTTTTTAAGTGAGAGGAGGGGAGATAGAAAGACAGACTCCCACAGGCATCCTCTCTGGGATCTACCCAGCAACCCCCATCTGGGGCCAATGCTCGAATCAGCCAAGCTATCATCAGTGCCTGAGGCAGACAATTAAACTGATAGAGCCACTGGCTGTGAAAGGGGGAAGAGAAGGAAGAGATGGAGGGGGAGAGAAGCAGATGGTCACTTCTTAGGTGTGCCCTGACCAAAACTGGGAAGGTTGCACACCAGGCTGATGCTCTATCCACTGTGGCGAGTCATTTCAAATTGAAGTCTAATCTCTGGGCCTGAATGGTTCTCTTTCTCCCTGATAAAGTTAGTCTTTCATATTTCTGTGGTTCTCGGACATGGCAGAACACCAGATGTAGATTATATAAGCCTGTATCTTTTAGAGGGATGAGTTATGAGTTATCCAGTTAGGAGCTGGTGCTAACGTCTGAAAGATCGTTATATAAGGGCCCTCAAATGTGTGGGCTATGTCCCATATACTGTACCCATAGCCCCCTCCCCAGCTTCCATTTAATTATTTGAACTCAGGGAAACATCTGCACCTACACTGCTCACAAAAATTAGGGGATATTTTATAGTTTCACATTCATTTTGAAGTATCCCCTAATTTTTGTGAGCAGTATATTTTGAAGTTAATTTTCTCTTTACCGGAAGTTTTTTTAGGGACCTACATTATCTGAACTCTATAGTAGTAACTCTTCTTTAGACAGAGTTGTTGAGTTGTATGCCATTCTAGACATTAAAAGTGGATGAGGCTGTGGGTTTTAGTATTTTGTTATTTTTTTAAAGCCACAAATAAAAGCCAGTTTCAGACTAACTGGTGAAATAAAACTCTAGCCCAAGAAATTTCTTGAAAATACCAGGGTGATGACTGTAATGTTTGCACTGGTCGTCCTGTGTTTGCTATCTGTCTGCCTTCCCCCTCAAAGGGTGTTTAAGTTGCTGCTCTTGCTATACTTGGCTGGGAGGCGTATCAGTGAGGAGACATCATCTAGGTTAGGACCTTTGAAAGAGGTACAATCTGAAGTCCCTCTCTGTTTTTCAGAGGGGGCGGTGCTTATGGACTGTTTTGTCCAGTGTTTTAGACTGTAAAAGCTGCACTGACGGCCCCTGCTACTGAGACCTCCCTCACTACACATCCACCTTTATTTATATTGTTAACTCTTCTTTGAGAAAGAGAATCTTAATCTATGTTGAAGCTCTGTTTTGTCCTTGAAACAACTCGATAAACCTACCCTGTTTGATGTGTTCATTTGATGCCTATAGATTTCAAAGATGTGCTGTAGTCCTCCAGGATGGGAGAAAGGAGATGAGCAGGATCAACCCACATATCTTGACCGCTGGAGAGGCCTGGTGGGGAATGCGGATTGTTTGTTGACACCATTTCGGTAGTCTAGATCTGGAATCAGCAAATATGGCTCAGAGACCAAATCTAGCCTGCCACCTGCTCTTGCCTATTGTTGTTCTGCCCAAGAGCTAAGGACAGTTTTTATATTTAAAACATATATTTGGAAAAAAATTTGTGATGTGTAAAAATGATATGAAATTTACATTTCAGTGCCTGTAGATGCAGTTGTGTTGGAATGCAGCTACACTTGTTCGTCTAGGTGTTGTCTGTGACTGCCTGCACACTGTAATAAACAAGGTCGAGTAGTTGGATCAGAGAACCTAACAGAAAAGTTTGCCAACTTAAAGCCACACAGCAATTTTGGTAAAAAAAAAAAAATGCAAGGTTTAAGTAGTTTGGGATAATAACTTAAAAAATATAGCAAGGCTGAATCTGATTAACCAATGAACTGTGGGTGCTGCATGCCGTTAGTGTGGACCCCGGCGGTCAGGTAATTGGTTCTCAATTAACTGAAAGATCTGAGGATGTACACAAAAAGAAATTAGAAAAGATATCGAAAGAGCCCTTGTTAAAATCTAAGTCTTAGATTTTTTATTTTAGCGCTTTGGGTTAGATATATAACCCAGTGCTATGCAAACGTGTTTTATTAGGCATGCAACGAAGTATTCCAGTAAAATCTAAAAGAATGGTTCCCCTAGCCCAGAGGTCCCCAAACTATGACCCGTGAGCCAAATTGCAGCCCCCTGAGGCCATTTATCCGGCCCTTGCCGCACTTCCAGAAGGGGTACCTCTTTCATTGGTGGTCAGTGTATGGAGTACTGGATGTGGCGGCCCTCCAGCGGTCTGAGGGACAGTGAACTGGCCCCCTGTGTAAAAAGTTTGGGGACCCCTGCCCTAGGGATTTAGTATAACATCCTCTCCCTGCCCCTACCCCAGGGATTGCTTCGTTAGAATTTCTTAGACATGATGGGACTCGGAAGGCCTCCTAACTTTACCAAGGTCAGCAGTTCAACCCGTGTGGCCCCTTCTATAACACCCCAGGCTAGTGCTTTTCATTTCCTTTTTCTTTTTGTATACGATTGACTTTTCCACAGCTTATATTTTTATGTTACATTGTTTTATATCTTTTAAGATGTTTAAGGCTTGAATAACTCAGCAAAGTGATGCAATTTCATTTTTTTTCCTCCATATCATGTTTTTAGCTCTCAACTCCAAGATTATCACTAGTTAATAAATGGGATCAGAGCCATGTTTCTTTGTTGTCTGTTTCTCCCCATGAGACGAGCCACGCAGGGCGCACCTGTGCGTCTGCTTGGCGCTGCACCTAAAGAGGAGGTCTTGGGGAAAGATGTAGCATTTCCAGCGAAGG
Source organism: Rhynchonycteris naso (assembly GCA_037038555.1). NCBI lineage: Eukaryota > Metazoa > Chordata > Mammalia > Chiroptera > Emballonuridae > Rhynchonycteris > Rhynchonycteris naso. Next base: position 27,912,521 of record CM072998.1, read on the forward strand.
CCTTGCACAGTGCAGAATCAGGTTTCAAATAAAAGAACTTGGGCAAGGGCAAAAGTCTACTTGCCAAAAGTGAAGATTTTAGTAACTGTCAAAGCCAGTATTTTGTTTTTAAGATGAATAGTAAATTCCAGAACTTTTTAAGAAATATTATAATGATTAAACTTATTTCAGACTTGTACTCCCCAATTTTAGGCTTACCTGAGCATCAGATAAAACAATTTGTTTAGCCTGACCTGTGGTGGTGCAGTGGATAAAGCGTCGACCTGGGAACACTGAGGTCGCCAGTTCAAAACCCTGCACTGGTCTGGTCAAGGCACATATGGGAGTTGATGCTTCCAGTTCCTCCTCCCTTTCTCTCTCTCTCTCTCTCTCTCTCTCTCTGTGTGTGTGTGTGTGTGTCTCCTCTCTAAAATGAATAAATAAAAAGAAAATTTAAAAACAAAACAAAAAAAAACAATTTGTTTAACAGTTTCTGCTGGTGGAAGCATTTTCTGCATATTTCTGGTGGTGGTTGGACAACCCTTCTAAAGTTGTACTGCTAGCATTTAATACTCCACTTAGAGACTGGATGCGGTCGAAGGCCATTTAAACATTTCAGTTAAAGAGTAGTCATAGTGTCTTTTCAAGTGTCCAGTACTATTGTTCAGGGAACCTAGGAAGTAACCATGTGTCACAGCCTCCTAAACTCAGATTAGTGATGGGAAGATCATGGTGTATCCACCCAAAACAGCCATCTCAGTGGGGATTTGATAACTGAGGATCGCTAAATTGTCCCAAAATTGTTGAAGTTGGGCCTAGAAAGGGATTGCTCCTTGTAAGTTCAAGATCTCACCCTCACCTTTGTGTGTACGTGAACCTAATCTTGAGTTCACACAGACATGATGGGATGCTCAGGGGTGAGGTGGATGATGGCCAAACTCAAGGGACTAGTAACCAAATGGGGTATTGCATTAATTCACAAATAAAAAATGTAGTTTGACAGTTCTCTTTGGCCGATCCAGATACTGTCTGGGTACCCTCTTTCCTGTGTTATTGATGGAAATATAGCAATACTTATTTGATCTCCACCTTTCCCACCATACGACTCCCACCCAGCAGACCACTAACCATCTGTTTCAGCTATGTTTACTGGATGTATTGGAAGCAAATAGGGGTTGTTGTTTTTTACATAGCATTTTATTTTTATAACGATGATGCTGTATGATAGGACAGATGTGATAGCCATCCCACCGATTGGGAAATAGAGGCCAGAGGTTGGTTTTACTGCTGTTAGTCGAGTGAGGTCTTAAATTCAGCTTCTAAGATCAGAGATCTAGAGCTCTTAGAGCATATTATACAGCTTCTCTCCCCAGGGGACATGTGAATCTCGTCACTGACTGAAGACTTACCACAGGAAATACAGTGTCTTACAATCTTTGTGTTGCCAGGACAGTGAGGGGGGAAAGACGTCCTTTTAGATAATCCTTCTAAGTGATAGTAATTAAAATAAAAATAGCAGCGGGTACATCTTCTACATGTGTTAACTTGGCATATGTAATATACGAAGTATAAAATGTATTTTAGGAATTTTGGACTGAGACATTTGGAAGTTTACAGCACGATTTAAATAGAAGCAAATAATAATAATAAAGCTTCACTGGGTAAGCAGTGCAGTTGGATTAAAAAATGTTGCTTCCTTAATGCTTAGCTTCAGCTCACCAATGAGAAAGAAAGAGGAAATGGACACACTGAGTAATGGGTTCTGCTTCCCTCTCCCGTGGGTCGTCTGTGGGTGAGGAGAGGCAGGTGCATGAACGTGTGTGTGCAGCCTCCTGGGGCTCTGCACCTATTTGGGGGTAGGAGAAGGTGTTTCTAAGAGGCCTGAATTAATTTTCTATTGTTGCAAAACAGGTTAGTACAAAACTTCTCAGCAGCTTAAAAGAGGAAACAATCATTATCTCACATAGCTTTGCCAGTTCTGGAATTTGGGAGCAGCAGTGCTGGGTGGTCTGGCTTAGGTTCCTGGGGAGAGCAGAGTCACGGTGTTGGCGGGGTTGTAGTCATTTGAAGGGTTGGCTGGGGCTAGTATACCCTCTCCTCAGGAAGCTCATGCCTGGCAACTTAGCGCTGGCTGTCGGAGCAAGGCCTCACTTCTTCACCATGTGGATGGACCTCTCTCTCTCTGGGATTGCCTGGTGTTCTTCCAGTCTGGTGGCCAACGGCCCACCAAGTGAGGAATCCAAGAGCAAGGTGGAAGTTGCAATGCCTTTTATAACTTAGCCTCAGAAGTAGCTCTCTGTTATTTCCACAGTATCCTTTTGGTTAGCTGGTCAGTTCAAGGGTGTGAATGCCACGAGATGGGACTCATTGGGGGCCATCTTGGAGGCTGGCTACCATAAGGCCCCTTTCTACTTAAAATATATAAGTATCAAAGACTGCAAAGTTTTTTCATTATTTCTTCCTTTGGGGCCTCTTCACTGTCCCCTCTCCCCTTTCCTGCTGCCCCTTTCCTTAGAGTGCAGGAGCAGAAGAAGCGGGAACATGACGTGGCCTTCAGCCAGGGTCCCTGTGCAGTTGTGGGAGGTGTCTCATGTGCCCGATGTACTGGCTGCTGTTGTTCCCTGGAGGCCGCAGCCTTTCTTTATCCTGCATCAGTCTCCCAGCTCTGTGTAGGCGGCTGCTACTTGTGAGAGAGGCAGTTGGTATTTTGAATTCTCCAGTAATTACTTCTGAAGAGATGCACATTATGTTTGGCAGCAATAGAGGGAAGTTACACAATTTCAGGTCTCTGCTCAGGAGCCCCATCTGGCAGCACATGCTCTCTCCCCTTGCTCTTCCTGCTGCATAGCCGGGGAGGGAGAAGTGCTGTAGGGGCGCTCTGTGAGTTCTAACTGTGCTGGGGGTTTCCACTCTGAAATGTAACCTCAAAACCAGATGGTTGTTGCAAAACTCAGGGGCATCTTGTGAGTGAGAAGGCATTGGCTTCCTGACAGGCAGATACTTCATGAATACTGGGCTCCCTCCTCTTACCTTACTGTAATCTTGGCCCTCAGAGGATAGGGTTTGGGTCTCTTTGTTAATAAAATAACATAAGGTGTTGGTTTGGAAATCTGAAGTACTTTCTTCATCCTCAGTATGTGCCTTTTCAGTTCATCAAGTGGCTTTCCAGATGATTCTTTTTTACCTGTGGAGTCTTGTATTTTAGAGTGAGTCTCTGGAGTTAGAAGTTATCTCTTATCTTGGGAGAACAACATGGCACTTGGAGCCCTGTCTCTTACAAAAAGTAATTACCTCTCCCCCTACCCCCAATCCTTAGTTCCTGAGTAATGTTTTTGTTTTGGAGGGTGGGGAGGAGAAGGTTTGGACAGTTAGTTCATTATCTAGGTTGAGTCAGGGGTGTGTGTGTGTGTGTGAATGTTGTTTTTCTGCTTTAAGTAGTAATATCTTAAAATCCTGGCAAACCCAAGAGACTGTTCTGCTGTTTCCTGCTTTGACTCATCCACTTGGAACTCTGACCCGGGGCCCCAGTGGTTGTCAGGTGAATATGAGCTCTGCAGCCCATACCCTTAGGTTCTACCCAGCCTTCCTGGAAAAGGCCTTTTTGTTTAGTTGTCCTGTCACTGGACAATAAATACATAGTGTTCACTTCAGCTCCATTTTAAGGCTGATGCCCTTGACTAACCTATTTAAAATGTGTGCGTGTGTGTTTCTTCTTTTATTTTTTCCTTAGGTAAGAAGCAGGGAGGCAGAGAAAGAGACTCCCATATGCACCCTGACTAGAATCTACCTGGCAAGCCCCCTATGGGCGATACTCTGCCCATCTGGGGCCGTTGCTCAGCAACCGATCTATTTTAGTACCTGAGGCAAGGTCATGGAGCTGTCCTTAACACCAGGGGCCAACTTGTTCTAGCCGACCCATGGCTGTGGGAGGAGAATATAGAGATACAGAGAAGGGAGAGAGGGAGGGGTAGAGAAGCAGATGGTTGCTTCTGCTGTGTACCCTAACTGGGAATCAAACCCAGGGTATTGACATGTTAGGTCGATGCTCTGCTACTGAGCCAACTGGCCTGTATAAAATATATTTCAACTTTGGAGGAATCAATGGGACCAGGAACTCAGAGGCATGAAGTTGAAAAGCCCTAAAATCTGCCTAAAAGGTAATGTGTAACCCTAGTAAATACTCCATTAACAGTCTCCTCAGGTCAGAACACTAGCAGATAGGGGTGGCACAGTGCCAGAAGCACACTTGTTTCCCTCCCGACGCCCTTTATTTAAACCTGGGAGACTAGGGGATGGGAGGGCGGACCAAGCATCTATAGGAGGGGTCTTCAAGGGGTGGGGGTCAAATGAAGAACAAATGTTAATCCTTTACAGCTGTTGTGTAGAGCTGCATGGCTTTATCACTACTTATAGGTACTTTGTTTTCTGTATAAAAAAAGATAGTCATGTGAGGACATTTGCTGGGCAGCGGGCACTGGTTGAGCATCAACTGTGCTTTGGGTGCTTGGCTTTTGCTTTGGGATAAAAAGGAGACAGCGTGAAGCCTCAGAGTCTGGAGGGAGCTAGCTAGCTACCTCTGTTTCCCTGGATTTTTGGCTTCCCCTGACATTTTAGCAGCAAATAGATAGTTTAACAGGGGATTGTGGGAGGGAGGTCCTGGAAAAAGTCAAGTGTTAAAAATTAGAGTAAAAAAACCTTACTTCCCCAAACAACACAAAAGCTGATTGAGCCTCACAATTGTCATGTCTCTAAGATGGGTGATATATTTGGCTGTACCGGTTGTAGGAGACAGGAGTGATGTCATTTTTTTCACCTCCTTCTGTAAATAGACTTTATCTAGCACATTCTAGGCTTCCTCAAGAGAAATTTAGAATCCCAAATTGAGGTGATGGTGAGATTTCTCACCTCTCTCAAGTATGTGTCCCTACAAGTGACACATATAAGAGACTATTTAAAGCAGTTCCTGAAAAGTAAGTCTGCAGTGTGGTAGAACATTTTATTAGATATTTCAGGACGCTGCTCCTGCTTTTATGGCCTGAGCCTCCATGTTCTTTTTATTTTTTAATTGGTTTTATTGAGTTGTAATTCACATACCATACAGTTCACCCATTTAAAAATGTGCAGGTCAGTGGTTTTTAGTATAGGAACAGAATTGTGCAACTGTTGCCTCAATCTACTGTTCAGAACATTTTATAACCCTTCAAAGAAACCCTTACGCATGAGCAGTCACCCCCTCCACTGCCACCATTCCTCTCCCATTCTACCCTCCAGTACTAGGCAACTGATAATCTGCTTTGTGTCTCAATAGATTTGCTTATTCTGGGCATTTTGTATAAACACATAGTCTTTTGTGACTGGCTCTGTTCACTTACCATAAAATTTTCAAGGTTCATTCATATAGTAGCATGTCTGAGTATTCATTCCGCAGTATGGATATACCACATTTTGTTTACCCACCCATCAGTTGAACATTTGGGTTCTTTCCACTTCTGGGCCATTATGAACAATACTGCTGTGAATGTTTGTGTTCAGCTTTTTGTGTGGATGTGTTTTCATTTCTCTTGGGTATGTACCTAGTAGTGGAATTGCTGGGTCATAAGATAACTATTTCTAACATTTTGAGGAACTATCAAATTTTTACAAAGTTACTGCACCCTTTTACATTCCTACCAACAGTGAGTGAGGGTTTCAGTTTCTTCACGTTTTTGATAACACGTGTTGTTATCTGTATGATTGTAGCCATCTTAGTTGGTGTGGAGTGGTATCATGTGGTTTTGATTTGATTTGGAATTTCCCTAGTGGCCGATGATGTTGAGCATCTTTTCATGTCTTGTTGGCTGTTTATATATCTTTTTAGCAAAATGTTTATTCAGATTCTTTGCCAACCTTTTTAATTGGGTTATTTATATTTTTATATTGAGTTGTAAGAGTACTTTATGTATTCTAGATATGTCCTTTATAAGGTATATGATTGTCATTGTTTTCGATTCTGTGAGTTGTCTTTTCATTTGTTTTAGGGTATCATTTGAAGTATAAAAATGTTTTATTTTTGATGAAGTTCATATTATCTATTTTGTCCTTTGTTCCTTGTGTTTTTGGTGTCATACCTAAGAAGACGTTGCCTAACCAATAGTCTTGGGGACTTGGGGGAAGTAGGGGCAGAGCACGTTGGGGTTGGAAATGGGGACAAGAGAAATGGGTAGAATGGGATTAGATTTTGAGTAAGAGGAGATTTTTTTGCTTACTAACAAGGATTCTGAGCCTCTGAATATCAGTTTTATATCTTTTATACATTTAAATTGAAGAAGGAGGCATACTTTACACACTGTCCTTTTCTCTGCTTTTTCCCTGTAACGTGTCTTTGAGATCCTCCCATAATTGCATGTATTAGTCAGCTTCATTGTTAAGACCCACAGAGTAGTCCCCTGCGGTACTTTATAAGAGCACAAAAAAAGTGTAGGAACCCACACTTAGGTGAACATCTTAATCCTTGTACCTATGTGCTTTTGGCCCTCTTTGTGTGCATAATTAAAATAAATTCCTAGCAGTGGAATTGATAAGTTCAAAAATCAGTTCATTTTGGATTTTGGAAGGTATTATTAAATACTTCTGAAAGATTACCATAATATACTTTCCCATGAAATGTATGAGAATGCCTACTGGCTTCCTTGCCTAGTAACTGAGTATTTTTTAAAAATATGATGAGTTAAAAATGGTATCCTGTTTATTAATGTATATGAATTTAAAATAAGTGTATTTTTCAAGTATGTTCTGGACATTTAAAAATTGCTTGCTTATATACCCTTTATCATATATAATTCATGAGTTATAGTTCAGTGGAAGGCACAAGGGACAGTGTTGTTTTACATGGGAAATGAGGAGGAGGATTTATGGTCTGGTTGCTCACTCCAATTTGTCAAGTCCTTATGACAGAAATTCTCTCTGTGTGCTCCCTTTAATTCTTCTTTTGTTGCATGAGTTTTTGTTTGTAAAATGCTCAGTCACCATGCTTGACACAGTAGTCAGTGCTTGACTTCCTCCTTTTTCTTCCTTCACATTTTTTTTCACTTTATACGAGATTTTGTGGGAGGCAAGCTTATCTGGTGTCTAGTGATGGTGGCTCCGATGTTTCCTGAACATCTGGTGTATGAGCACTGTCTGCCAGGACTTCACAATACCTCACCTCTGAGTGGGGCTAGCCAAGGCCAAGGTCACTGGGCAGGCTGGCAATTTGGCTCCCCCTTCAAATCAATGTACTTGGAGAATCCAGTCGTTATTAGGGGAGAACAGTCTGCAGACTTAGCCACATTTTGGCTGTCCCCAGACCTCATGGCTTCACCCTGCACTACAAACCTGAAGCACCCGCCCGGGAAGGAAATTGTTTTCTAAAGTTTGTTCATGGGGGTTTGATTCTCTTCCCAGGGTAGTCTGCCCAAGTATCTTCCTGCCAACCCGGTGTCCTGACAAGACCATATTCTCCTCCAACTATCACTTGATGTCCTTTATTTCAATCTTACTGTCAACATGCATTAAGTACGGTGACTGAATTTTGTTTAAACAAACCTATTTCAATTTGTGTTTTAATGAGGGTTCCCTCTCAAGGATTTAGTCCACACTTAAAATTGCTTAAAACAGCACTTGTAACACATTCCTTTCGAATGTTCTCACAGGTGACAAGTTTTAGTCTTTGATGTTGAGTTATTTTCCCCTCAGTAGTTTGAGTTTTCAAACCCCGGTGTAGTGATTGGGGGTAGGGGTTGAAGTTATAACTATCCAGGAATGAGGACCCCTTTGAGGACCCTCAATACAGGCTCCTAACTGGGAAGCTGTGGATGTCCCCCCACAGACAGAACTCCCACAGAATTTTCCACAGCGTTTCAGAGTCTTCGTGGACCGTACCTTACGTTACTATAAAAGACATTCATTTTCATGTATTGCAGTGGTTCTTAACATGGGTTCTATTGAACCCTAGGGGTTCGATGAATCGGTCTCAGGGGTTCAGAGAAGCCTCTGCCGCGGAGGCCAGAATAAAGTAATACTGTAATTTGTTGTGAGGCCATGCATTTTGTTGGTTTTGTTCTTTGAGCAAGGTGATGTTCATGCACGGCTCATTTTGTGCACCAGTAAAAAAACATATACCTATGTCTTGAACTTGGGAAAATAATCATGTTTTATTTAGCACTAAAGAAGGGTTCAGTGAATGCGCATATGAAACTGGTGGGTTCGGTACCTCAAAAAAGGTTAAGAATCACTGATGTATTGGTTCTGAGACTTTTAAGGTTTTTGCCTTAAAGTTAGACCTTGTATCTTAGACTTGGATGAGATATATACTATCTGTGGATTTTGAGATTAGGAGGAGGCCAGGATATGTGTCTGCGCCATACAGGAAACCTATTTAAGTTTTGGCAGCTTTCTCACTTTGCATATCAGGTATTTAGAAACCCATAAAAGGGACCATCTGTAGCTGAAGGACAGGAAGCGATAGATCTAGAAGGAGCTTGCGTCAGTGTTTCACCAAAAAGTTAAAATCTGAGGGGGAAAAGTCAAGCTTCCTGGACAATTAGGCCAAATCTGAAGTAATGTAGTACATTGTTTTCCAAGTGGTTGTCATTTTATCTCTAAAATGAGATTATACATGTGAAAGCAGCTCTAGTCAATGGGTTCTCAGTCTGTTAACTGAATACATTTCTGTTTGAAATATATTTTGTGATACTGGTATTTCCCCTCTTCTAAGGCTTTCAAGGTTTTTCAGAAACTTGTATTTTAGCCCAGTATATTTTCATTATACTGGAGTGCAAACCAGAATGTCAGGCTGCTACCTCAACCTTTACATTTTTGTCGTCCATGCCTTTTCTTTTAACAATATCATAAAGGGGTGGGAAAACTTTTTTACAGGACACTAGTCCGTATCCTGAGTAAGCAGGAAAGGCATCTGCTGTGTTGGAGTATGCATGGGTGACGCACACAGCCTTGTAGATTCATGGGAGGCTGGTCAGGGTGAGGGAGAGTCCCGTCAGCAGCAGCACAGTGGCAGAAGTGGAAGTGTTGGTCTGTTTTTGGGTTTCCTGTGTGTGTACTTTGAATTCATCTGTTGATCTAATCTCTGCCTATGCTCACTGGGCCACTGTGAGCCGTGCTTGTCAGACTCATTCCAGGGAGACAGCCGTTCAGTCCCTGTAAGAAAGTTTTTAAGGAATGCAGGGTTTTTGTGAAAATACAAGGATGAATAGAGTATGCAACAGTGTTTTCATATTAAAAACAGGCACTGACTGGAACTCTTGACCAGTGGGAGACTGGAACTGGAGACGATGAGAGTGGGTGTATTCCTTCTTACTGAAAGTTACTTGGGTGTGATGCTTGGGGTTCAGGCTCTGCTTTAGGGCAGCACTCAGGTGTGTGGGCTCAGCTGGTACTGGGACACTTGCTGATGTAGAGTGTGAATGAAAAAAAATCTTATTCAGACACATCTTTTTGAGTTCTGTGGTTAGTTTGTTTTCTTGTTCTGCATTCTCACAACGCTCAGAACAGGTTTAGGTCAGTGAGCAGTCCCCTCCCACTGCTGCCTCCCAGCCCGTTAGTACCTTCTGAAGGTACTAACTGCAGTACAGACACGCAGGCCCACCGCGAGATGTAGGGCCGGGCAAGTCTGCTTACCTGGCGCCTGGTCTGAGCTAGCCAGAAAATGCCTGGGCGGGCTCTTTTCCTGGTGGAGCTCCTCTCCTCTGCTCCAGGTGGGGGCTGACTTCAGAGAGGGGGTGCTTGTTTTCCTTCCCACGCCACCGTGGTAGGTGACATGCTTTCTGATACAGTAGGGAAAAACCTTTATTCCCCAGAGCTGTAGGTGGAAGCCCCTGCCCAATTCCAGCCAGAAGGGCGTCATGTAGAAGGACGTGAGTGTTTTCCTAAACTGTCCTAGTGAGGCTCAAGTTTTTGATCCTGGGTTAGGGCTAGGAATAGAAAGTAGGATTAGTGGGTCATCTCTGAATTTCCTTTAAAATCTTGAGATACTATGATAATAACCAGCTTATTTCATGTTTGCTGCTACTCTGTTGTTTCAGTATGTAAGTCAGAAAAGCACTATCTTAGTTTTTGCTTCGAAGAAATACCCTTGCCTTGGCCAAGTAGCTCATTTGGTTAGAGCATCATCTCAATATGGTAAGGTTGCGGGTTTGATTCCAGGTCAGGGCACATACAAGAATCAACTAATAAATGCATATATAAGTGGAACAACCAATCGATGTTTCTATCACTTTTTCCCTCTCTTCCTCCCTCTGTCTCTAAAATCAAATACATAAATTTAAAAAAGAAATAACCTCATTATACCTTCCTAATTGAAGCAATTCTAATAAGACCCCAATTGAAAAGTATCTTCATTTTTTAGAAGTGATAAGAGAGACTTTTTGGCCCAGTTTAGAGAGTGCTTCTATAGAAAAATAACTTTATTGTTTTATGACTTGTGTCTTAGTAAAATAAGGGCTATTTGTTTTTAAAGCCATTCCTATATCTGCTTCTTCAAATTAGTTTTCTTTTTTTAAAAAAATTTAGTTCTTTTAGTTTTTAAGTCTACAGGGAAATTATTCTCAGCTGGCCATGGTGTGTTTGCCATTTAATTTTGAAACAGTTTGATTATAATCATTTAAATTCCATTCTGGGGAAGAGGGAGTACTTGGTTTTAACATCCAAAAATTGAAACCTGCTTGCTGTATGAAATTCAGCCCCTGACACTGCCAGGTGTTGTCTGGGAACCGTTAGAGCCAGCTTGATCCCTGTACCTAAAGCACCTTCCAGCCCAGTCATTTAACTTTAACGACATGTGAATATGCTTTGCAGTGCATCCGTGACCCATTAACCTTTTCCTTAGTGCATCTGTTTGGTGTAGTTATTATTTGTATCACTTGGATAATATACATTCACAACTTGGAATGGGAAGATTCATTTGTTGAGGGTTGTACAGGCTCTTGCTTTTGAGGTTGCAACTGCTGTACTTGCTGAAACTTAGAGATGCTTCAGAAAGTGAGGGAAGAGCCTGCTATTTGTCTGTGTGCATCATCAAGTAGGAGATATTTACCAATATCAAAAGATCATTCTTTAATAGATGGTTTTTGTGTTTTGTTTTAGACTCACAAGAAGCGGATGAACAGCTGATAGCAGAAGTGGTTGAAAGACGTTCGTCTGAAACTTGCTCTAGACCCTCAGGAAATGAGGTCCCACAGCGGACTATTGACTCTTACTCGGTCAGGGATTTCAAAGAAGAACCTGAACACGAACCTGGCAGGATTTCAGTAGTGAGGCCATTCTCAATAGACACCAAGACTTCCCCAGGTATCTCGGCAGCTCTTGGAACAGAAGCGGCATATGGCTACGTAACTGCCATCTCAGGCGAGGCTCTGCCCTCCAGCCCGCCAGAAGCCACCCAGGACAAGGCGATGACCGACGGCACCATGGGCATTACCCTGGAGGCCTCCACAGAAGCTGCCCTGAAGAGTGGCAGCTGCTGTTCTGAGCCAGTGGCCAGCAGAAGCAAGCTACGAAAGCCCAAACCCGTCTCTCTGAGGAAGAGGACAGCTGGCGAGTTCCCCGAAACAGAAGCTTCTGTGGAGGTCATGCCCCTGCCCCGGGCATCCTATCCTGATGGAATGGATGGGAACACACATCTCCTGCCAGGAGATGCCAGGATCCAAACATGTCCCCCAGACGTTATGGAAACATCCAGCAGCACTCCCAGTAGTGACACCAACGACTCGGGGGTGGAGCTGCTGGATGAGTCGAGGAGCTCCCCTCTGAAGCTCGAGTTTGAGTTCACAGAAGATGTGGAAAATGTAGAGTCCAGGAAAGGCCTTCCAAGAAAACTTGGCAGGAAACTGGGTAACAAGCCGACTCCCAGGGTACAGAAAGATGGTGTCAGTAAGGCAGTCGGCGCCAAAGGTGCAGAACCGCCTCTGGACCCAGCTGCAGGCGACGCCCCTCTCGCCCAGGCACCTTCTAAGCTGGATCCACGTCAGTGGGATGACCCCAGCTGCAGTCCCTTTGGGGGCCAGTCCACGCTGCAGAACTCCCCTCCCCTCTGCTCTAAGGGCTCCTACCACTTTGATGAATCCCTGGATCCCTCTAAACCAACTACAGCTTTAACAAACAGTGACTTCTGTTCTCCTGCTGGTAATCATGTTAATGAAATCTTAGAGTCACCCAAGAAGGCCAAGTCGCGTTTACTAACGTGAGTGACGCCGGGTGTGGGCACTGTGCTCCGTGTACACTCGCAGTGTGGCAGCCGGCTGCTCCGGGGTTTTGTGAACGGAAGTCATCTTTGAGGCGTAGTTGGGTAGACACAAAGCTTACAACTTTATATAGCAGTCTTCACTATTTTGAACCAAACGCTGGTGTAGAATCTTAAATATCAGAGGTTTCCTTTTTAAATGTCTACCTAGTTTTTGAATCCTCAGCTTATTCCACTGAACTCTTTCCACCACCCCACCCACCCATCACTTCCCACCTTGGGTACCTTTTTCCTGTTTAAAATAATGGCATGAGATAGGCAGGTAGAGATCTGATGGTTTTCAGAAATTCTATCCGGGCTGTCAAGAATCACTTTATATATAAAATTCAAGTGTTGCGCTAGCCACCATCCTCAGATTCTCTGTGGTTAAAACAAAAATTCCAAGCCTACAGATGACCTGTCTTGTATCAAGAACTTGTAGAAAATGGTCCAAAAGCATCCTGTAGAAGTTTTTCACTTAAAGCAGAAAGCTGAGAGTTTTGTTGGAAGCAAACCACTAAAAGTTGGTGAGGATTCTTATGTCTTTATAGTTAGCTTCTGGTTCCATTAGCAAGGAGGTGAAGTTCCAATAAGAATCAAGAAGATTTTCAATGGTGACATAAATCTGACTAAATTAGTCTTTTGTTCTATGTTGTCTCACCCTGGGAAATCTGGGGCCACTTTTGCAAGGTCCTTGGAGTTCTCAGAGTGATCACCTCAGTACATAGTTTGTGTCAAGTTTCAGCTTAAATTTGTTACAGGGTTACTTTATCACAACACTTGAGTGATACTAATCAAGGTTCACAGATTCTCTTTGTAAACCTGTAACATTTTGCTAAAAATTAGCCATAAAGGAAGACCAGTGACATAGAGGATAAAATATGAAAAGGAAGACTGAAAAAGAAATATTTTTAGTTGTCACCATAGATCAATAGGGAAATAATTTTTAGCATTACTGCCACTTTAAGAAAAATGTTGGATGGCATGGCGAGTTATACTAAAAGGAAATGGTTTAAAGAGCAGAAAGTATCAATCAAGGCTTGTAGGGATCAGTTCTTCAGCAACTTCAAAACCTCTAGGGGAATAAAATGTTAGTAGCAGTTGTTGATCTGTTCTTTGATTATATTAAGCAGTTAAATGGTTGCTGAATAATATGATTGATCAGGTGTCCTCCAAGTGCTTCTCTGTGGCTAAGGTTAGTTACTATTGTCTAGACACTGGCTGGGGTATATGTTGGCCAGGCCATGGCCGTGGTGCTTCCCGATATGGGGTATCCTATATGTGGAGAACTTCTGCTTAGCAAGGTTGATAAGTCATTTGGGAGCCTTCCTTTCAGTTATATGTTGAAGGCATGTAGTCAGTGCATTCCTGTTAGCTAAGATTAAATCTGGGCAAAAGGGAGGGACATTTATTCTATACCTTACTCTCAGTAGCAAGAAGCATGCTCTTTTGAGTCCTACCACTTCACCTGGTAGCATTTTCTTCATACTCCGTTTTTGGTGAATGGACTTTTTGATCTAATATAAACTCTTATGCAATCAAAACTCTAGTCTCTGAGAAGAGTGCTCAACCTCTCTGTAACTCTGGGATTTTGTTTAGCAAATCCCTTCATTGGTAGGAAAGACTGAAAAGATTTATGTGGTGATAGAATCTAGTGGAGAGTTAGATCTGTTAACGGTTACTTGTGTGACTTTTTAAAAGACATGTTTAATTGGCATCTCAGATTCTTCTATAAAATGGAGACAACATACTATGATTGGAATTTTTGTGGACCAAGTAAGATGAATTATATGATATCAATTTAGGTGTCTTAGTCATACACACCTACAGTAGATATAAGCAGATACATTTTCAACTCATTATTCATGCATTGCCTTAATCTGGATGACTAGACATTTAAAAATAAACATGCTCGGCAGTGAAACGTTTCCTTTTTCATCTATAATGTTGCACATGGGACATTTCTGAATGTTTCTACCACTCTTATTTGTTAGAGTTGAGGTTCCTGATAATCATTCACTCATCAGTGATAACATTCATGAATATGCCACTTTAAATTTGTGGCTCACGTCATAGAAAGAATGTTGCAGCCTTTGCCTCTACCAGACTAGAAATAAAATATTCCAGGCTTTACATGCTTTTTTTCTCCATCTGTCTGTCTCTTTCCTGTCTCTGATTTTGTTGGTGCATCAGGACTACAGAACAAGTGAAATTTCTCTGTTTTCTGTTGTAAGTACTCCTGCCGTCATTTCTCTATGGGACTGTTGGCAGTTCCTCCCCATCCTCCCCAGACCTCTCTCCACAGCATGTTGGCTTTGGTTTCTGAGTTTGACCTTTGGATTATTTTTTTGCATTTCATTTGCCAGTTCCCAAGTCAGCTTATCCTTGCAATTGTCTGTCCCTAAGGGAGTGGGGCTCGGCCTCCCCACCCAGGAGCCAGAGCTTGCGCCCCTGCCTTGGCACACCCCATGCGGCGCTTTGATACTGAATGCTGGCTTGGCCCCAAGCTCACCCCAGCAGTGGTTCCAGGGACTGCTCTGCTATTTTATGTCGGAAATGATTGGCTTTTTTGATAGGCTAAGGCTGCTGGGTTGGAGCAGGGGATGAAATGGAGGCGATGGGGTTCTTGTGAACCGACTTGAGTTTGGTGGAGGGGTGGCACTCAAGCATAGGAATGAAAATCACAAACCAGTTAGTGGTTCTGCACATTCTGGTAACATGCTTGCCTTTTGTTTTGTTTTGTTTTGTTTTCCCACAGAAGAAGAAAAAGTTGCAAATTATTATTATTTCTTTTGTCACAGTCACATTACTGGACATTTGAAATTCATTCAAACAGAAGAATTTAAACCAGTCTTCAGATCACAAATTATGTGATAGTTTAGAAATAACAGGTGGTTTGAATTTTCCCTAGTTTCAGCCAAGACATTCCTTTCCATTTTACCTACTTAATAGGAATGGTAACAGTTTACACAGGTATTTGCCTTTTTATACTTTCTGTTGACTACAGTTCTACTCTGTTAGCTCACAGGTCTGGAGCTTACCAGACTAATAATGGCTTTTAGTACAATAAAGAATTTTTAAAGATTCTGGTCCCGCGTGGTAATTTTCTAATGAATGTCAAAGCCCAAGTGGGTAAGGATCATATGAACCCAGTGTCTCTAGGTCTAAGGCTGCTCCCCGAAAGGCTTTTGGTGGTGTGTAATTAAAATCCGTAGGGGTCCAAGTGCTGGTGTTTAACATCCCACAGAAGCCCACGAGGAGGTCTCTTCAGGGAATGAACTGAACTCTGGTTCTTCGCCTGCCATTCTCTTGAGATTCGATTCAGAAACAGAAAAGGTGTTCCCGTCTCTGATGTGTAGATGTATGACCTGTGTGGTGCTGTATGCCTTGGCTTCTGTCTGCTCTCTCTGCTCCATCTCATAGCTTGGAAGTTGTCCGTGAGGTTCCAAATCAGCCTGGTTATTATTATTTCTTTTCCTTCCAGGAGTGGATGTAAGGTGAAGAAATATGAAACGCAGTCTCTTGCTTTGGATGGGTGTTCGCAGGTAAGTCTGTGTATCACCGGAGCGTCTCTTAGACGAGTGGTCCCCAAACTGGCAGTTGTCGGGAGTATGGTGGTTAATAAAAATTTCCCACTGGGTATTGGAGTACTCAGCTTTAGAAAACTAACTTCCTAAACTGATCTGAAAAGGCCCCTCAGGACAAGGGAACCCTTTTCCCAGTTACCCTTTTCCCATTTTTTTAAAGTTCGCTCTCACCCACTCTGAATCTTGCTAAGTAAGGTGCATTACCACTGGGGGTGACGTCTCTGGGGCACCAAATGAAAGGGGAGATCTGAAATGCTGAGGTAGGTTTTCAGGAGGTGATTCCAGTGACCGCATCATGTTTTATGAAAGTCAGATGGTTTTCCCGCTCATCATTTTCAACATAGTGGGAGAGCCTGAGTCGGTGGAAGTAGATGGAAGTACAGATTCAGAGAGAAAGAAGCATGGTGTAAATTTCTGACTTAAAGAGGTCATTCATGTTGCTTTTAAATAGATGGTAGGATATCAAATCATTAGAATAACTACATTGAATTAAGCAAGGTCACGATTTATATCAGATATTACATTCTTTGCAGTTATTTAAACAATGCTGAAAAGTTTTTATATGTATAATGGGGTACATAGATTTTCTTTTTCAACTTAGCATGTATATAAGCAAAATATTTAAAAACCTCTGTCTTGAACCACTTAAGTTTTTTGCTTATAAATTTAGGCTAAGCCCTGGCGGAGTAGCTTGAGCTGGTTAGAGCATTGTCCTGATATGCTAAGGCTGTGGGTTCAATCCCCAGTCAGGGCCCATGCAAGAATTAATCAGTGAATGCATAAATAAAGGGAACAACAAATTGATGTTTCTCTCTCTTGAAATCAATAAATAAATTTTCAAAAATTGTTTTAGAAATTTAGGCTAGAAAAGGCTAACTTAACTTAGCAAACCTCAGCATTTTGTTGAGAGACCCCAGCTTCTTGCTTGATCTGTACTCAGATCTGTGGTTAACTCTTATCAAATACCTTTATGGAACCGTGGCTGCTCTGAGATGTCCCTTTCCCCGCCATGTCCTCCTTACCGGCGTCATCTTCTGTGTTGTGTCTCCCAGGATGAAGGAGCAGTGATCTCCCAGATTTCAGACATTTCTAACAGGGATGGCCATGCTACTGATGAGGAGAAACTGGCATCCACTTCTTCTGTGCAGAAATCAGCCGGGGCTGAGGTGAAAGGTGAGCCAGAGGAAGGCCTGGAGTACTTTGAGTGTGCCAATGTTCCTGTGTCCACCATAAATCATGCGCTCTCATCCTCAGAAGCAGGTATGGAAGCATATCTTCACCTTTCTAATGTACATAAGCATAGACATACCTGAAAGGCTAACGCTGCAGACGCCTTAAGAGAGGTTAGAGAATTGGGTGCCTGAAGGATGAATTCAGGATGCCGACCTATGCTTTGCTTCTTTACCGAGCAAAGAGACACAAAAGGGTGTTTTATCCAATTCCAGGGACATATGGATAAGAGTGGCAGGATGTCCAGGAGATGCTAATGTGTGGGACTGCTTGAAATTTTTTATAATTTATTTTTATGTGGCCATATTAAAAAGTGTAGTGGCCTGTAACCATGTTTTGATTATTTTGCTCCTTGTTCAAGTTACAGAAATAATAGACACTAACATGTAGACTTCCTTCCTGAGTGCAGGTATTGTTCCAAGCGCTGTACATGTATTAACTCACTGCTCCCTGCTAGGTATTCTTTTCCCCCATTTCTCAGAGAAGGACAGTGAGACACAGAAGTTAGGGTAATCGGCCAAGGTCCCTTGTAGATGGCTAGTAAATGGTAGACCTAGAATTCTGACCTCTGCGGTCTGGTTCCGTGTTCTTAACCACAGTGCTAAAGATTGAGTGAAAAGATTGTTTTCATTAAGACTGTTATAAGTATTCCTGCTCACCAATGTGGTAGACTGCAGTTGGCCAGTGCTCTATAAAATCCTTCTTAGGCCTGACCTGTGGTGGCGCAGTGGATAAAGCGTCGGCCTGGAATGCTGAGGTTGCTGGTTCAAAACCCTGGGCTTGCCCGGTCAAGGCACATATGGGAGTTGAAGCTTCCTGCTCCTCCCCCCTTTCTCTCTTTCTCTCTCTCTCTCTCTCTCTCTCTCTCTTTCTTTCTCTCTCTCTCCCTTTCCTCTAAAATGAATTAAAAAAAAATCCTTCTTAGTGTTCAACTAAGAACCTAAATAGACTCACCTGTACTGTTGCTTCTTGCTGTTGGACTCTTAGAACGTTCTAGAGCTGTGGCCCTCTTTTTGGTCCCAAGTTATATTGGTGGCCCTAAACTAGACTTGTGAAATGTTTAGAACCATGTTCCTGACTACATAAAACATTATCAAAAACTCAGATCTTTAGCAACATAATTTAATTTGGGGCCTTTGTACTTAGAATTTAAGAAATTGTGATCTATCATCACAGCAGGGAAGCAGGTAAAAGTGGCACTGTGTGAAAGTGATTGCTCTGGCCTCCCCTGCCCCAGGGCTCAGTCTTCCATCTGTCAGGTGTGCCAGGCACTGTTCCAGACTTCTTCCCAGAGCTCTTCATGCTCTGACTTCTCTAAGATCTCATTTTCCATTTCCCTTTATGCCCCTTTACCCATTTATGAAGGCTACACTTATTTCTTTTATTTGAAATACCTTTCTTTACCATTTTCTATAAAAATTCTGCCCATTCTTGTGGGCCTATTTAAAAAATCTTACTTGACTCCCACCACACTTTATGCTCCCAGTATATTTCTAAATCTTTGTTCCTGTTGTGTATATGAATTATAGAAGAGTATCATTGATACACTTCTTGAGGTTATATTAGTGATTCATCTTTGAATTTCCTTAGGTGCAGGTGCATAATAGATATTTGTTAAATTATATTCTTTCTCACTCGGAGGGAATTCCTTCAACAGAAGTTCATAGAGCTGGGGTTCTCTTAGACACAGTGCTGTCCTCATAGTGAACAGGTGCTCTGTCACTGTATAACCGATTAGCCATTTCCAGGGAGCAAGCAGAGGGTGTGGGCGTAGGAGGTGGACGAGGATACTGGCTCTGTCAGGTGAATCAGAGATATTTACTGGGGAAAGTCACCTCGCTAGGTCTTGATAGGTACAGACATAGATGTACACCAGAGAACAAGAATGTTTCTCAGGGATGGGAAGAAACCTGCCATGTAAGTAAAATGGCCAGCAGCTCTCTGAGACCATAGGGTAGGTGGGAAACAGTGGCAGTTTGGAATTTGGGCTTATCCATGGAAGGTTTTTAAACAGAGTAGTAATAGTCACATTTGTGTTTTAAAAATAATTCATTATTGACAGAATGCTAAAATAGTAATTCGTTACTGCTTTGTGGGAGATTAAAATTCTGGGTGCTTTCCCATTTTTTTTTAAAATTGTCTTCAGTGAGAGCATATATATTCCTTGAATTAGAAAAAAGTGTAGTGTTAAGGTTTTTAAAATGTTGCCTCTGGTGGTAGAGTGGGAGGTAGAAAATGAATTTAGTCTTGTGGGCATTGCAATTTGCAGCTTATTGTTTTATCTGCAACTGCTATACTAATTAGATTGAAGGAACTCTTGGGGTGGAATGTAAACTCACTAAGACTTGGTAATAAAGTAGCAGTTGGTGTTCTGTTTCCTCTTCCTGAAATAATCCCATGGTTAGGCCATGGACACAAGGGGGCAGCCTTGCTGTTCTTTCCACCTGAAGATTCTGCTTCGGTTTATGGCTAACTGCGCTCCTTTCTTCTATTTTGGACTTTTAACACTGTGCACTCCTCCTTCTGAATAGTTTGGACTTTTAACACAGACAACATAGTGGTCAGCACAGAGCTGGCGCTCCTTTGGAAACCTTGAAATGCCCTTCTGTGTTCATAGATGTTATTCTGGGCCTGCGCTGGGGTTCCCAAGTGTCTTTCACTAGGAAGCAAAGCAAGGAACCGACTTCTTGCGATGACTACGAAAGTGACTCTCTGTGTTGTAGGCATAGAACAAGAGACGTGCCAGAAGATGGAGAAAGATGGATCTGCCATGCCAGTAAGTTCCTAAATGTTGTGGGGTGGTTTTGTTTTGTTTTGAACTCTGCTTTTTATTTGCAAAAGAAAAATGATGAAGGTGAAGTCTGACGCTCATCCGCGGGAGACCTGGGTGAAGGTAGGAATCTCGGAGGAGGGGAGGGTGGTGTCAGAGAGAAGGGGAGGGCTCGGGCTCTAAGCTCCGGGGTCCCAGCCCCCCAACCCCTGCAGAGACTCAGAGCAGTGGGCTGTCCACTGGGTCTCCTGCTGCCCACCCTGGTTTTTCCAGGAGCTCGAGTCCCCAGCTCCAGGGAGCCAAATGGCAGAAGACACTGAGGCCAGAGAGCACCCATAGGTCCTGTCACCACCCCTCACTGTGGCGTGGTCTTGGCAGCTCCACCCAGATCAAGGCGATGGGGTCCTGGCTGAGGAGGGTTCAGTGGTGCTCAGTTTTTTCGAGCATTTGTTTTGAAGCCCATGATGAGGATGAAATAGAAATAAAACACAGCTCCTCACTGAGGGATTGTGGTTTCTCCCGAGAGGCCCCAGACAGCAGCCCTAGCTCATGTGCAGCTGAGCACTTGGACTGTCGCCGGTCTGAACTGAGACGTCCCCTAAGTGTAAAGAACAACCAGTTTTTGATGACTTAGTACAAAAAGAAGGGAAGTAAAGTGTCTCTAACTTTATATTAATTACGTGTTGAGATGATACTATTTTGTATATATTGGGTTAACTAAACTATGTTATTAAAGTTAATCTCACCTGTTTCCTTTTACTTTTTAAATGTGGCTACTGAGAGTATTTAAATTACACATGGCTTGCATTATAGCTCTTTTGAACAGCAAAATAGAATCTAACCATACCTGTGGTAAAAGTGGCAGTAGAGTAGTTACTGGGGCCTTGGGAGCCTGCACTGACTGGCTGCATGGGGTCAAGTGGGCGGAGTCTGAGCTAATGAAAAACAAAGATTACAAAAAATAGTACAAAGAGTAACTGTAAATCTTTCACCCATACTCAAATGGTCACAGTTTATATAATCAGCACAGTTATCAAAATCAACTGACACAGATACAGTATTACATAATCCATAAACCATATTCAGATTTTATCAGTTGTGCCAGTAATGTCTCTCTTTGGTGCAGGAACCTGCATTGCATTTATTTTTCATGTCCTTAGTTTCCTTTAATCTGTCACAGTTCCTCAGTCTTTCTTTGTTTTTCCTGACCTTGACATTTTTGAAGCGTACCGGTCAGTTGTTATGGAGAATGTCTTTCCATTTGGCTCATTTAGGAGACTCATTGGTGGGCGGCAACCCTGGAATTTCCCCAGAGGCTCGGATATGCAGCCGCTGGGAATGTGGCTGGGCGGAGGCGGGGCCTGCGGAAGCAGGAGCCAGAGGAAGACCTGCCCAAAGCACACGGGGACTGAGCATGTCCCCTCTCAGGGGCCTCTCACACTGGTGACATTTGTTTCTAGACAGAATAACTTTTGCTTAGAAACTTAACTGATCCTAAGCATTTCGGGAGCTAGCCATCTAATCCCAGTGCAGCCACTAATGGGCTCACATTGGGCTTCTCATCTGTGGGACAGAGGGTGCCTTTCTTCCTCACCTGTGAGAGAATGAGGCTCCCCGCTGCATGGCCAGAAGAGCCTGGTTGTGCTCTTGGGGAGACCAGTTCCTTTTGAAGTTTTCCAAGGACTCTGGGAACACTTGAATATTTGCAGTGTAAAAAATAGTAAGAGGGTGATTGAAGAAGGATATATTGGCCTGACCAAACAATGGTCTGTGTGGCTGCAGATTCAGATAGTTCACCCCATTCTTGAAACAAACCTGCTAACCTGCTGGATTTCCAGCTCATTCGACCATATTACTAGCTGTACCTCTGTGCCCAGCGGAGTGATTGTAGGATAAAATGAAATGAAATGATAGGTGGAAGGCGGAAGCTGTAGGGTGCGAGGCTATAGAAGGTAGTGTGATGTTTGTTGATAGGAAGAAGGTGGGGAAGAGAGTGAGAAAGTGTAAAGCCAGTAGTCATGGCCAAGGCCACCATCAGAGCCGCCTGGCCCGTGCAGGTTCGCATTGGATTCGGACAGTCCGTAATGAAACAACGGAGCCAAGAACTGGTGAGCCATCAGCTTTAATTCTAGCTTGCACCCAGCGGGCAAGTAAAAACACACACTGGGCTCCAAAACCCACTCATTCAGTGCTCACAAAGCTACTGACTTATCTGAGTTTCCTAGAATCAAAGGTTTCTAGCTCACCAGACTTATTCACCTCTGTTTCCCATCTCCTCCTGCACAAACTCTGCACAAACTGGCTTCTCACTCAGCACTCCACCATCTTGGCTGCTTCTGCTGGCCTCCTCCACATGGCCTTTCTCTGCTCTCCTCTCTGATACCTCAGGATCCAAGAGCGAGCAAGCTACTGGTCTGTCCCACTTTATAGTGTAGAATCAAAACCTCCAATCCAATTACACAAACAAGGAAGTCTCCAATACAAAGCCACCCATCCAAGGCACAATGGGATTCCTCAGGAGAGTGCACCACCCTACATCATCCAATCAGTCAAGGGTGTAGGGAAAAACTTACTCCTAAAACCAAGCCTTAGGCTATAACGACCTGGCCTGCTTACATTACAGCCTTTCCCCCACACCCATCCCAAGCATAAGGGCAAACAATATCACCTGGGTGACAGGCTTCCATGTGGGCAGCACCATCTTTAACAAAGTGAGCATATTATATTTTATCTGCCCAACAGAAAGAAAAACAGAAACACTTGTCTCTAGAGCCAGGTTGTGAAGAGCATACTATGATCGAAATAACCCCAGTTGAACTTTCTAAAATAAGTTAACCTGTTTCCTTAGAATATTGAGTGTTGCTTAAAGAAATTACAATATTCAAACCATTGAATAAAGAAGTCTGTTTAATCTAGCATTTACTTTATAAAGCCTCTGGGTTGCTTTGAAACACATGTCTTTTGCAGTCTCACACCCAGCAAGGGTGGTAGCCAGAGTACAAGTGCCTGGGTGGGTATGAGTCTCTCGTTGGCTTCTCAGCTATTGGGCTGCAGCATTTTTCACTTAGTCTATTTTTTAAGGAAGTCAAACTTTTTAAGAGTTGAGTTTGTTTGGCTTTTACAAGCATGTCTCTGTTAGAGAAGTGGCAGGGGTGGCCCTGCTCTAGTGGGGTCAGGGACAGGCGATAGGGAGAGCACATTCAACATAATGTTACAAGTTAGTGATGCTGATTAGTGATTCTCTCACTGCAAGGGGGTGAGCAAGGAGGTTACTTTGTGGCATCTGTGCTCACTGGAAACTTGCAACCAGGACTCCCGGGGTTCCACTGTCCATAGAGAGGTCTTTGTTGGTTCTCAGTTATGAATGCTTCTTGGGACAGGGAGTATTAAGGGACATGAGACAGGACCCTTTTGGAAGGATATGATTGATTGATTCAGCATCTTTATTAAACATATAAGATTGCTGAGACCAGGAAGAGATTGTCAGGCCAGTGCTTTGTGAAGGTACATTCTGTAGGCTTTCTTCACTTTTGGTAAACAATATAAAGGACCAAGGAATGCAGAAAGTTAGATGCTAAGGGGACTAGAAGGGTGGCTGATATAGGCCACAGCATTAATTCCTGCCATATCTCTTAAGAGCTCTTGCATTTTGAGCCGTGAGGCTCCTGGCATGTGGCCAGGAAGAGGGCTCTGCCCCGGGGAAAACTGCAGGCTGCAGAGCTCACTCATCAGCGAATATTTTCTGTCATCTGAGCTCTGATCTAGTACCTCCAACTCAGAATGCTATTCCCTCCAGATGCCACGTTTGTTAGCAATAAGTTGTTAAACAAGCAGGCAGGCTGAATTTGTTTATCACCTCAACAAATGAATGAGATGCTGAACTCCAGAATAGATGCTGATATTTTCCTTACTAAAAAAAATTTTGTCTTATTTGCTCCTCTCATAGCCAGTGGCTCCATTGGTCTGAGCATCAGCCCCAGGCACTGAGGATAGCTCAGTTGGTCTAAGTGTTGACTCCAGGTGCTGAGGATAGCTTGGTTGATTCAAGCATCGGCCCCAGACGGGTGTTGCCGGGTGGATTTTGGTCAGGGTGCATGCAGAATCTACCTCCCCTCTTCTCACTTAAAGAAAATAATAATAATAAACACTCATAAAATACTTCAAAATGTATTGATTTAGCATTGAAAATGTAACAATAAGGTAAACCAAATATGTTAGCTAATTTAGTGCATTATCACCCTGTAGGCATGTTGCATGGGGAGCAAGATTACCAGACAGCCTCTTGATAAAACATGGCACAGGAAGTTAATGGAATGATTCAGATGTCTAGGGATGTATCAGTTATCCACAACAAACATTTATTATGCTATCATTTCTGGGTCAGGAATCCTGGGGTGGCTTTGTGGGGTGCTTCTGACTCAGGGTCTCTCATAGGCGACGATCAAGGCATTGACCCAGACTGCGGTCACCTGCAGGCTTATTCATGTGACTGTTGGCATATCTCAGGTTTTTACTAGCTGTTGACAGACCCATCAGGTCTTTGCCACGTGGAACTCTCCATGGAGTTTCTCACCATGTGGGAACTGGAGTCTTTTTCTAAACTGATCTCAGAAGTGACTTTTACCATATTCTGTCTTCTTGAAGTGAGTTTTTAGGTCCAGCCTGCACGCAAGGGGAAGAGAGGGCACAAGAGGATTAGTATCAGGAGTTGGGGATCACTGGGACTATTCTAGAGGTTTCCTACCACGAGTGGCTTCTAGATGTAGTGATAGATCTATCACAAGATATAGAGTGTGTTTCTGAGGGGACCTTGGACTTCTGTCACCTTAGTGGGCGACCCCCTCCCCCCAGAATGCTGCTAGAAGTGGGCATTGCCAGCCTGTGGCTTTGTATTTCCCTTTTTTGTGACCTAAGCCCAGAGTTTTTATATTGGATGAGTTCTATGAAGCTGTATGAAGATTTGTGTGTTCTTTAGTATTTTCTAGAGAGAAAATGAGTCTATGACCCTGATGAGTTTAAAACCCACTGGTCTAAGTGAACATTGAGCTTTATTTTCTGTCTTGGTTCAGACAAGATATTAGAGAACTGATTGAATATGATCAGTAATTGATTGATCGGTTATAATGACATTTAAGAATTCCTAGGTCACTTTGGCTGGCATTTTGGATGTCATTTGGTGAGCTTTTTCCCCCATTTATACAAAAAGTTTCCTTGTATGGGTTAGGGAGCAATAGCCTGAAAAAAGTTTTCTTGGAAAAAAATAGTAAAAAGTCTATATACTTAAGAAAAACGTAGCTCCCTAGAACTTGAGTTTATGATAAAAGCAAGCTGGTGTGCCAGAAATGAAGTGCTGTTAGAGGGAACTGACGACTTAATAGCCAGGAAGGACCACAAATAACACGGGCACAGACTTTGACTTCCTGTCAGGAACAAATAGTGGTGCACACCTGTCAACGTCACTGGGCTGCCATAGACGTCACTGTGGAACAGTGGAAGTCCTAGCGATTCTGGCTCGCCCAGGGCTGGGGTGACAGCAGATATATTTGCCAGTTCTTCTCTCTTAGGCCTGAAAGTTAGTTATATATTTTAGAAACATTTCTATCCACAAAGTATTAATATATTTTTAAAAAGTTGATCCTTTTTTAAAAATTTATTTATATGGAACACATGATCCCCAGAGACCCCTTGAAATATGAGCCATGAACCATGTAAAGTTTTCTATTTTTTGCATGTAATTCTTTGGTGACTGACCACTATGGTTGTTATACTCTCTGGTTTTGGATATGAAAGCTTCTCTAGGTGATCTGTTAAACAAGCTGAGCCACCCCTGATGATCATTAGAGGAAGTTTTTCCTTTAGATAGCGCTGCAACTAGATTGATTTTATTTTTAATCCTGCTGGGGTTTTTGTTTTATTTTTTACTTCAAACATGTTTTTAAAGATTTTGCTGTATGTAATAATGAGGAATTTATTAAAAGATGTTTGAGATTAAGGAGGTGAAGATGAACAGTATTAAATGTAACCATCTCCTCCTCTCAGGGACCGTTGGAGTCCCCTGTGGAGAAGGCCCCTGTGTCTGTGGCCTGTGAAGGTGAGAACCCCCTGGACAGCATCTGCCTCAGCGAATCAGATAAGACAGCCGTGCTCACCCTGATAAGAGAAGAGGTAAAGGCCTTCTTGTTCCATCCCCTATCACTCCGTGTCTGTGTCTTTGTATAGCTCATGTGCCAGTGGACAGACTCTATCTCTGTTGGCCTGGTCATCCCCGGCTGGAAGTTCCTGTTTCCTGCAGCTCGTTTAGCTCATAGAAAGGGTTCCCTGTAAAACACCACATTGGTGCTGGGGTCTTGACATCATAGTGTCCAGGGAAAAAAGCTGATGTTCTGAAATATCCTTAAGTATTCTGTACTCTTGCCCTGGCTGGGTAGTTCAGTTGATTAGAGTGTCTTCCCAATATGCCAAGTTTATGGGTTCAATCCCTGGTCAGGGCACATAAAAGAATCAACCAATAAAAGCATAAATAAGTTGTACAACAAACTGATATTTCTTTCTCCCTGTCTGCCTCTCGGTCCCTCTCCCTTTATTCCTGTCCCTCCCTTCCTTTCTCCTTCTCCTATCTCTCCTTCTCTCCCTGTTCTTCCTTCTCTCCCCACCCCCCTTTCCTCTCTCTCTAAAAATCAATACATAAAAGTTTTTTAAGATGTTGTACTCTTCTTTATCTTTTAACCTTGAAATTTTAAATATCAAATTGTGCCACTTTCATTTACATAAGTTTATAAATTAGTGCCTTTATTTTGTGCAGGATATATGCATGAACATGAAAGTTCCTTAAATTCTAGATTTGCTATAATATAGTTTTCTATCTTCATCCATTCTTTAATTTGGCTCTCAAATGTCTCTATCATGTTTCTTAAGCCACCTTTGTTCAGAATAGGTCACTGCTAAGCCTTTCCTGGGCAATCTGAAAAATAGGAAAGACACCATTACTACTCTAGTAGTCAGTTACACCCTCTCCTGTTATATTTCTGCACTATAGTTTCTGTATTTGGTTTGTGTATTAATTGATGACTCCAGCTTTTTTTTTATTACATTTTTACATTTATTGTGTTTATGTGGATTCGTGTCCCACTCAATATAACACCTCAACCCCCAACAGTGTGCCCCCTATTACACCCCATTTGCCCTCTGAGATTTGCTGTCCCATTATCTGTGTTTATGTGGTATATATAAGTTGGCTAATCCCTTCGCTTTCTCTGTTCCCATCCCCTCATCCTTCTTCCTTCTGACCGCTGTCTCTCTGTGCCCTGTGACCACGCCTCTTATATGGGTCTTTTAGAGCTTTAAAAAATAGCATTAGGTTAGTAATGAGGGGTGTCAGCTAATGCTATTGTCAAAATTTGGGAGCAGTGGTGAGGAGGCCCCCCAGAATCTCATAAATAGAAAAACAACTTTATCTTTCCCCTGAGAGTTAAATTTTGAGATGACCCCCTAATGGATCATAGCAAAGATATGTTTCGTCACTGGAGCAGACAAGCTGGTTTTGAGATCCTTATTAAAGGCACCAAAGTAAAAATGTAGCCATTAGAAAGAGGGAAGCACAGAGAAATAAAATAAAATAGAAAAACAGGTCCCCATCCAAGCCCAGTGAGGGGCAGATGGGGTTTCAGGCAATGAACTTGGAGAATTTCTTTCTATCTCTCATGGGCATCCCAAGTAGGGCTGTGGGTTCTGCACTGAGTAGCAGCATCCCACCTTTAGTGAGATGGATGCGTCTGGATGGAGGCGTGGAACTTCTGACTCCCTCTTTCTGACTTCATCCTTATCAAGCAATCAGAAGTCTCTATAGAAAGGAAATATGCTGGTCATGCCAAGTTCTAACACTGATTTTGTGCCAGTTTCATTTTTCTTCCTCACTAAAATTGGTGTCCACTTTATTAAGGTGAGTCTGTCAGATAGGTGGCTCTGCTCTAGGTGTCTGTCCCAATCAATTTTCCTGGCCCACAGAGCTGAGAGCCAGACCCTGGACTATGGTAAATTTACAGAGATTGTAGTTACCACTGCGAATTTTTTCAGGAGATGTTCTGTTTACATTTACTCCAGTGGCTACATTTCCAGCACCTTATATGGCTAAGAGTCTATTTTTACAAATGCTTATGAACATTATATAGATGTTGAAGTTGTATATTCCTAATGTAGATGAATGTTTTATATGGACCTAGGTAGGTATTGTTTCCATCTCTAGTCTTAAATCCAAACTAATAGATTGAGTAGGTAAAACCAAGTTTTCTCTTTATTATAATCTAGATTATCACTAAAGAGATCGAAGCAAATGAATGGAAGAAAAAATACGAAGAAACCCGACAAGAAGTCTTGGAGATGAGGTGAGACTGGAGGTTCGGGCGAGGGTTTGAATATCTTTATGCATTACTGGGTTTAATACAAAGGAAGCGATGGAAGTATTTGCTCACCCCAGAACCAGCTGCTGAGAACTTGGGGCTATGCTATTTACATCTTAACTTGTGATTGATAATATCATTTCATGAGCATTGGTGGCCAGTTTTTATATTCAAATACTGTTGTTTATTTTGGGGATGTTCAGAACATTACAAGTAAGCAGAACTCAGATAATCTTATCTTTTGAAAAGACAGATTTGTACAAAAATATCCACTTGAAATACAGAGTAATAAGCTTTCCTGACATTTAGTTATTGAGGCATTATAATTCATAATACTTTTAGGAAACTATACATGGTAGCTTCAAATCTCATAACTACTAAATAGATTACAAAAAGCATGTATTGATTGAGATTATGATTTGAAGCAGAATTGAGTGAGATTATGGTTTGAAATCTTTTTAGTTTTGCTGCTCATTCTCTAGAAAGGAGTGTTAAGAGCTGTGTAATGATTAAAGAGGGCATCAAAGAAGAGGTGAAAGCATAAATAATTTATACACTCTACAGTTAGAACTTGAATGATTAAGAAATATTTTAAATCTGGATGTTCACGCTAATTTGTGTCTTTTGTATTATTTGCTCTTTTTGAGCATTTACTGGATGTAAGGCTCCAGTGTTGGGTATGGTTGAAAGGCAGGGAGAGCTTACAGGAGCCCTTAGAAACCTGGATGCAGGGTCAAGGTGATGGGAGCTACCAGTGAGGGGCAGAGAAGCCACCTCTCATTGAGGGGTCCCAGGGAAGAGCAGCCTGGATAGAGTCAGGAACACACTACTGCACTTCCCTTGCAGAAAGGTTCACACAGCAGGATGATCTTTAAAGTCTTTAAATAAGTGAAATGCTTTTGCTTTTTACAGTAAAATAAACCTTATAAGTGAACCAGAGGGGACAGATGCCTGAAAAGGTAGATTCGGGCCAGGAAAGCCTAAACTCAGACCAGATCTCTTAGGGGGAGCCCCATGATGTCATTGTAGTAGTCCCCCTTATCCACCGCCAGTATGCTCTGAGACCCATAGTGGGTGCCTGAAACTGCTTAGTGCCGAAACCTACATATACTTTCTTCTATATGTACCTACCTGTGATAGTTTAGTTCATAAGTTAGACACAGTAAGATATTAACAACTAATAAGGTAGAAAAATTATAACAGTACACGGAAATAGCAGCTTTGTGAATGTGGTTTCTCAATCAAACTATTGTACTGTGCTCACCTTTTCCCTTAAGGGAAGCATTCATTATGGCTTCTCTTTGGCATGTCTGACTGTCAGCATCACTGCTCTTTCACTTTGGGGCCATTATTAGGTAAAATAAAGGTGACTTGAACAGAGGCACTGTGATACTGTGACCGATAACCCAGATGGCTGCTAAGTGACTAATGGGCTAGTGGCGTACACAGTGTGGGAACGCCGGGCAAGGATGATTCACGGACCATGCGTGACCGAGCAGGACAGTGTGTGATTTTATCACACTACTCAGAATGGTGTGAAATTTCAAACTTAAGAATTGTTTACTTCTGGAATTTTTCATTTAATATTTTTGGATGTGGTTGACGGCAGGTAACGGAAACTGGAAAGAGAAACCACAGGCAGTGGGGGACTACTATAACTTATTTTGTAAAAGATTGATTTGTCTAGGCAGACTTAATCTGTCGCCTTGAAGTCACTCGCAGGGGCAAAGGAAAGGTGAGGCAGTTCTTTAAATAGAATGAAGGCTTGTTAAACATGAAGTCTTAAGAAAAACCTTTTGAACATTAACAAAACTTGCATTAACGTAAGGCAAAAAAGAGCGCAAAGCGGATTAATGGGTTATGTAAGTTTGTCAGTAGACAGGGTGAGGCAGCAGCAGGTTTATAGCTGTGAGTACACGAAACAGTGTTTTCTTGTGTAATTTATTACTTATTGCATTATTCTTTATATGAACAACTGTAAACTTACTTTTGCCCCACTCTGTATGTTAATATGGGGAAGCATTTCTTCAACTTCTATTGTCTAAAAATGCTCTTCTGGTAATAATTGTGTTTTGTTGTTTTTGCTTTTTTTTAAGGAAAATTGTAGCTGAATATGAAAAGACTATTGCTCAAATGATTGGTAAGGAAAATTTTTTTCTAGGGTATAAGCCATAGGATCCATAGATGATTTTCAAGTCAGGAGACAGTTGATTCTCATTATTCACAATCCAGTAGTTGTGTTCTGTAAAGTTGCCACAAACACTGAATGAGCAAACACTCAACTATTTCTCCTAGGGAAATACAGGGTTAGGTTCCTGCAAGCCTCTGGTCACAGCTTTTTTTATCAGTACATAATCTTGTCTTACAGGGGTTTCTGTTTAAAAACATCTCATTTGATATATATTGTTAATTCATTAATGTTGAACTCATGGGAAACAGTGTAAGGCTCACATGTGAACAAAGCTTCCCGAACAGATATTGTCTCTGTAAGGCATGTCACAGCCTTCCTGCACTTAGGAACACAAGACAGCACTTCAGAACTACACGTGGGCGCTGTTTTAAATAGCAACATTGCCAAAAGAAAGTGCGTGCGCACAACACACACACACACACACACCACTAAATAGGCTGTGAAAGGGACAGTTGACAGTATGAAGCGACAAGGTGTGACCTTGTTAAGCTCAGCTGAGAACATGCACATCAGGTGATGCACATTTTTTGCTGTTCTATGCATGTTCGTGAATGACCAGGGATGCACCAGAAATACTGATTTTTGTGTTACAAATAAATTTTAGAGAGTAGGAAAATTCAGAAATACGGAATCCATAATAAGCAGGGGGATCAGCTGTAGTTGGGTTCATTTCAGAGGCTGGCGAACACTTGGATTCTGTGAAAAGCCCTTCACCCAGAGCATTGGTGGCGTGGGCTCATTGTGTGTACCCAGGGCCCCCTTCCCTGTATCAGACCTGTGGGTGCCTTTTCAAAAGGACAGTGGTTGATCCTCCTGCACTGAATTAGAACCTCTTCTCACCAGTATTGTAAGGACTGACTGACTCCCAAACTCAAAGTCAGATCTTTCTACACTTAAGCACTGAAATGATATTTTTCACTGTCCACATCACCTAATGCCTTCCCAGCACAGGGTCTTTGCCCCAGCTGTTCCTTCTTCTGCATGGAATATTCTTCTCCCAGCAAGTTCTGCCCTCAGTTCTTTGGGTCTCTGTTCACATCTCTCCTGAGTAAGCCACTCTGTATGGAAAAGGCTCCCCACCCCTCTCACCTTCCTTGCTTGCCCCCATCCACTGCATGTGTCGCCTACTCTAATGTAAGTGCTTGAGAATGGGGACTTGTGTCCACTGCTGGGTCCCACCAATGAGAGCACTGCTCATCAGCTCAAGGAAGGCAACTGTTAACTGTCTGTTGATTGAATATGCCATTGCTTTTGATTGTGATTCACAGAAGATGAACAGAAGACAACTATGACCTCTCAGAAAAGCTTCCAGCAACTGACCATGGAAAAGGAGCAGGCCCTGGCTGACCTTAATTCTGTGGAGCGGTCCCTTTCTGATCTCTTCCGGAGATATGAGAACCTGAAAGGAGTTCTGGAAGGGTTCAAGAAGGTAGCACAGCCGCCTGGACACTCCTTGCTGGTGCATGTTCTTGGCAGTGGATCTGCAGACGTGCATCCCGGAGGGGTGTGGGGGCCTTTGAAGTAGGGACTTGGGGCCCGTGTTGGCCTGTGTCCTCTGTTCCAGTGAAGCTGGAGACTCTCCCCCTTTTCCTTTCTGTGGTTGTTCCCGCAACTTGCCCCGCGGGTGGCGTATCTCCGTCATCCCTCTCCTGGCTCAGGCCATAAACCCTAGACACAACCAGAGTGTGGCATGGAGCGTTAGAACTGTGGAACCCTTGAACTTTAGGAGAATTCTAGAAATGTTCATTTTGCTGTTTCATCAATTTAATATTAATAAAAGGGATTCAAGACACAGCACTGAAAAAATTCAGGCTGCATAGTCTAGAGAGAAAACATAGAATGCTTCAAACTTAGATGTAAGTGGGCACACTGATCTAATTTACTTGCGCACCATCAATGAGGCACGCTTACAGCAGTGAACATTCTTTTTTTCCATGTGAAAATAGAAATGAGACTGGCCAGAGTACCTATGGAAATCAGATTGCCATTGGGATGTGAACAGCTGCCTTCCTAAAGCAGGTGTACCAGCGTAACTGAACCTTGCTGTATGATTTGAAAATGAATACATGAGGAAATTATTGAGATTCTCTTCAGTAGATTTATTTGTGACTGTTTCAAATCCCTATGCAGTATAATTTGAAGGCATATATATTAATTGGATTTTCTTGTTTTTGAAGAAATGAGAACTCTGATGGTATATCACCTATACAGGAAAAAAATGACCTGTTTCTTATTTTAAATTGTCATTTTGAAACAGAATGAAGAAGCCTTGAAAAAATGTGCTCAGGATTACTTAGCCAGAGTTAAACAAGAGGAACAGCGATACCAGGCTCTGAAAATCCATGCAGAAGAAAAACTAGACAAGTAAGAGCTTACACATTACAATTTTACTTTCATAATGTTGTGAGAAGATTGATGGAGGCAAGGAGAAAATCACTGTTTGCTACTCCAGATGGCATTTGTGTGTGCGCGTGTGCATGCGTGCTTGCGTGTGTGAGAGATTTACTTTTTTGAATAGGTAGAATCTTGCCAGGGTTCTAACATTAAAAAGAATAAGTTAGAGTATCCCCTTACTCCCGTCCACTGGGTTCCCACCACTGTCCTCACCTGAGGTAAGCACTATTTTGTCCTCCCAGGTGTAACTTTATCCTCCTCTTTTCTCTCCCTCGAGCCTATCGAGACACAGTTGACATATAACATGTGTAGGTATATAGCGTGTTGATTTGCTGTATTTATATATTGCATCATGATAGTGTTGGCCAGCGCCTTCATCACCTCACAAAATTACCATTTTTTATGTGGTAAGAGCGTCCTTTCTTATACAGATGATAGCATACCTTTTTTCATTTAGCAGTATATTTTGGAAATCTCTTCATATCAACCCATGAAGAGCTTCCTCATGGTCTTTAACAGCCGTATGGCGTTCTATTGTGGGAATGTACCTTCCTGTTGGGCATTCAGGTTATTTAAAATCTGCTGCTGCAAACAGTGGTGCAATAAGTAATCTTTTATGCATGTCATTAGGCATGCATGTAAGTTACCTGTAGGATAGAAAATGAATTGCTGGGCCAAAGAGTATTTGAATTTATAGTTATGATAAATATTGTCAAATTGTCCTCCTTAGACTTTTGTTCATTTATGCTCCTACACAGTCTATGAAAATGTCTCTTTTCGCTACAGCTTTGCCAACAGATCAAATTTTTTATTTCTGCAAATCTAATATATATATGAAAATGTTATTTCATTTTAGTTGGTGGGGGTGGTGTTGTTTTTGCTAAGCAACATTTATTTTATTCATTGTAGTTTTGATTCATGCTTATCTTACGAGCGAAATTGAACATATTTTAGCAGCTGTCTATACATGTTTTGTTCTATTATGAATGACTGTTCTTTGCTTAGTTTTCTGTCATCAGTTTATATATATTAATATTTTTATATTTTATTAATGTCAATATACTTATATATTAAGGATGACAACCCTTCATGGTATGAGTCGTGAATAATTTTTCCAGCTTGTTATTTATCATTTGGCTCTGCCTGTAGTGTTTTTTGATATGCAGAAATTTATTTTTAAATAGTAAAGTTTATCAGTCACTTTTTTTTTACAGCTTTTGAATTTCCTGTCATATTAAAAAAAACCTTCCTTGTGCTGAATATAAAAGGTTCACCTGTGTTTTCCTCTCAGTTATGAATTAATCTTTTAAATCAATAAATTCACACATTTAGAATTTGTTTTGGGGAGTAGTGTAAAAGATGCATCCAACTTTATTTTTAACTAAAAAGTTATACAGACTGTACATTTCACTCTCTGTCTTCCTATCTGTAAAGCCTGCTAAGTGCCCCTTTGCCCCTCCCCGTCTCAGAGGTACTGCTAGTAAAGCTGACTGTGTGCTCTTCCAGTCCTTGTGCCTTTACAAATACTATACTCATAATGGCTTTTGGACTTTCTAAAAATTATAATGGAGTAGTCATATTACACAAGTTTCCCTTTTCATTTAATAGTATGGACATGAACATGTAGCATCATCTAGTTCTTTTATTAGGGGGAGGCCTAGTGCATTCCTTATGGACTGGCATTTAGATGGTTTCACACACATTGCTGCAGGGGGCGTCCGTGTGCATTCCCACTGTGTCAAGCGGGAAGACTGCTGTGCAGGGCTCCGGGTGTGGCCACATTGTACGCTAATGGTTCCTACCACACCGCCCTCCACAAAAACAGGGCCTGCTTTCATTCCCCAGTTAGCACATGAGCCTGTTTCTCGCCGCTCAGCTAGCACGGGACAAGGTCGTCCTTGTTCACTTTTCCCAGTCTGTCAAACTTTAAAAGTTTATCACTTTAATTTGCATGCCTCTGATTACTAGTGGGCTTTTAGCATCGCTTCATCAGTTGATTTATCAGCCCACATTATATTCTAAAAAAAAATTCCTTTTGCATCTCGTGAACGAAGTCACTTTTAGGACTGTGTGTTGTAGATGTCAGTGATTAGTATCCTGCCTCTTTAGTTATGATAATCCCAAAGATGACCCTGCCTACTCTTGCACTGGGTTAAAAAAAAACTACTTTTCTGACTGTTATAGAAACTGTCATGTGATTCCATTTTCCAGTGACATGGGAATTTTGAAGGACACTGTGGCCTTTGAGATGAACTCTGCCATTGGTTTGCACCGTGAGAATTTCCTTAGCAGCTGTTTGTAAATTGAGTTTTCATAAATTAAAATTGAATTATTTAGGTCACTGATTTCTTTTGTTTTTCTCTTGTCATGAAGTCAGTCCTTTTAGGTCTGTGTTTCACAGACGTCATTGGTTACTGTCCAGTGATGACTAACCATATGCTTTTTGTCCCTTTATTCTACAAACAAAATCACCATAAACAGAGCCAATGAAGAGATTGCTCAAGTTCGAACAAAAGCAAAGGCTGAGAGTGCAGCTCTCCACGCAGGACTCCGGAAAGAGCAGATGAAGGTGGAGTCGCTGGAGAGGGCCCTTCAGCAGAAGGTACAAAGAGGGGTGTGGTGTGACCGCAGAGACGCTGGGTTTCGTCTGCAGCAGTGGCTGGCTTGCGGTGGATCTGGATGAAAAAGACCTTGCCTTTTTGCCCAGACACTTCAATCCAGGTCATTTGTTAGCTGACTCAGGGGGAGACAAATAAGGCAGGCCATGAAACTCCCAGGCGTATTGGTGGGAACTGTCTACAGGCAGGGTGGAAAAAGGAAGTTGTATTAACTGAAGTTCAGGGACCAGAGGCTGCTTAGTTGGGCCCTGAGGTTCCCTTTTAAAATTTCTTCTTGTTTTCTTATGTAGTATATGAAGCCATATTTCCTCTTCATTGTAATAGTACTCTCCAGGGGACATCCGGTAACATCTAGAGGTGTATTTGGTTGTCATGACTAGGAGGTGTATTGTCATCTAGTGGGTAGAGGCCAGAGATGTTGCCAAACATCGTACAATGCACAGAACAACCCCTACATGCCAATGGTGCATGGTAGGAGAAACTGCTGTAGATAAATAACAATCAGTGGTAACAGCAGCCCCTATTTCTCTCTGCTCAGCGATTCTCAGAATTCAATTATTGTATACTTCTTGTGTTTTTCTTCTTGTGTCTCCTATGATGTACTCAGGTGGCCTCCATTCAGTTAGGACAGCGTTCTTACCGTGGTTCTAATAACCTGTAAGGCAGTGTTCCCAGGATACAAAGACTCAAGCATCCCAGGACCCTGGAGATGCTAATGTTGAGTGAATCCCAGATGCTCGTGTTTTTAACAGGTCATTCCTATGATGACAAGAAAATTTGAGGACTAAGAGGTTCATGGGCAAGCTGCAGAGGGCTGGTGACTACCCTCACCCCCTGCTCCATTTAAGTATAACTTTGTGAATATGTGAGCATTTTCTAGGGAGAAGGTATAGAGCTCTCCTTTCTTTAAAAGGTCTCTGATGTACAAAGTAGTTCAGAGCCACTGAGTTAGAGTCTAGCCCGTCTTGAAACTGTTAGTTATAATTGCCTTTATTGCCTTACACAAATGACCTGCACAATCATATCATTTGTCTTTCAGAACCAAGAAATTGAAGAACTGACGAAAATCTGTGACGAGCTGATTGCAAAGCTGGGAAAGACTGACTGAGTTTCCCAAAGATCTGCATTTGGCTGCTTCTCTTATGACCACAAGTATCTTGCCTTATCCAGGAATTATTGCCCCTCTGCAGAGAAAAAGAACTTTGAAAAAGCACACGCCCACTGCTGCCTGTCCCGCTTTGCTGCCGACGCAACAGCCCTGGAAGAAACCCTAGAGTTTGCACAGTCACAAGGGAGTGGCATCTGACAGTCTAGAGGCTTTCACAGTTTCCCATCGATAGGTTCAGGCAGGCAGGCTGTTAAGTCTGGGTTTGTGATTTCTCTCTCTTTAATTCATTTTAAAGTCATCTTTACTTTTCCAAGTATGTTAAATTTGTGATTTTATGGCTACTGTTTGGGATCATCTGTTTACCACCTTATTCTTTTTGTGACCTATTTATTTCATCTTTTAAATGTAATTTTCAGTATTAGTGGTTTTAGTTGAGGAGGTAATTTGGCTTTTGTTACTTCTAATTTATAGACAAGAAGGGACTCTGAGTACCCATTTATACACACACTCACACTCACTCATATTTACATGTGCTGCTGAGTTTTCTCTGGAGCGAAGTCAAATAAGAGCTTCGCTACAGAAGAGTCCATTTCTATACACTTAAAATCCTGTTTTGAAATAGAGTCCCAGCTTAGAATGCCAGCTTCAGAATTGTGGGGGATTGAAGATGTAAAGACCTCAGTCCTGTGTCTGTCATGACTCATGATCCCAGGCTCAGGGTTCACACCGGGGGAAGATGTTGTCATACTGTTGTGTGGCCCTGGTGTCCGGCATGCCTCAGCCTTGGTGAATGGGAGTGGGCCCTTTGGGGTGAGCCCTCAGACTGAGTGTCTGCTGTCTCGTGAACAGCAGAGTGGGCTTCCTTGCATCACAGCCGGCGCTGGGCAAGGCCTTTCTAGAGCCCTGCCATCTCTGCTTCCTTTGTCGCTACAAAATAGTACTTCCTCTTCATTATCTATTTAAAATATGCCAAGAAAATCTACTTGTAAAGGTTTAGATAATCTTAAGGTAACTGTAACCCCAGCAGCAATTATAAGGTGAAGAGACGGTTGGTTTTTCATGAGTGTGTTTTGTTCTTCAGACTTTTCTTTGAAGGCAAAAAGAAAGTCCTTTCAGACTTCAGACAGAATTTTTTAACCAAACTGGCAGTAAAAGTCATGTAAACTGCTCTGAAAATCAGCACATTTTGGATAATTTTAAACAAAGGCCATTTGACTGGTGGAGGAAGGACGTGCAGGGGACAAGCCCCACAACCAGATTCCTCAAGTTCTTGCTGGATGGGGTTCCGAGGGGGCCATTGACTCCCAAATGGAAAACCTCCACGTAGCCAGTGAATTCCCTAGCATGTGATGGGCAAAACCAAATCCCTGCAAATGTTCAAAGCACTCTTTTGTCTTAATCTTAACACCCTGAAGGTCTTCATGGTGATGTGCGCTATATTTAGTCCGTGTAGGTTTTCACACTCTCCTGTAGAACTGTTGCATGATTTAACTTCAGCAATGAGTTGTGCCCTGTGGAGAACCTCTGTAGATCTTCAAACACGAAGTTTTCTGTAGAAGTGTACTGTTCACATGGGTGCAATCTTTAGCCCCAGGGAGGTCAATAATGTCTTTTAAAGCCAGAAGTCACGTTTTACCAATATGCATTTATCATAATTGGTGCTTAGGCTATATTTTAAAGCCTATTGTCATACCATTTTGTACAAAAAAGAACAACAGAAATGATCTGTGGCTTGAGAAGTAACTTGACAATCATTAGGGCTCTGAAAACAGTCACTGTGGATTAAGGTGAGTGCTGTACCGTGGTCACAGCAGCGGTGGAGCACAAGTGTCTCCAGTGGTGTGACTCGTTTCTTGTTCAGTCCCCTCCTGTGAGGAAAATTAACTTTGCATTAGGCAGAAAGAAACATTGCTAAACCTTTTTGCTACTGTATTTTGGTGATATTTCCATGTTTACTTGTTTTCTGTTCTGTTTTAGGCAGGCTTATAGTGATATTCATTATGAATTTTAGTCCTCTTTTTAAACTTCTTGTATATATTTTAAAAAGATAGCTGTGTTTTAAAAACAGGTGATGACAATCCTTCCCTAGCACACTGATTAAAAAGAGGCCCCTAAAAACTAGACCCGAGAATGAAGGCGCTGCACGAAGAACACGAGAAGGCCCTTGTTAAGGAACGTTTCCTGCTGGTCAGCCCTGACCATTACGAGAACGTGTTCTTCCCTCTGATTTGATAGGTGGATATTCTCCAACAAGAATACAGACATAGCTTGTGCAGCTGGC
Source organism: Rhynchonycteris naso (assembly GCA_037038555.1). Taxonomy (NCBI): domain Eukaryota; kingdom Metazoa; phylum Chordata; class Mammalia; order Chiroptera; family Emballonuridae; genus Rhynchonycteris; species Rhynchonycteris naso. Next base: position 27,951,328 of record CM072998.1, read on the forward strand.
AAATCAAAAATATACTGGGCAGGGTGTTTGTTTATTATCTTTAAAAATAAGCAAACAAATAAAAATAAAAACCTAAACTTGTAGAACTCTACAGAGTAAGAATATAGCCTAGAGTTAGCCCCCAGGGGGCCAGATTTCCTGTAGGTCAGGCAATAAAGTAAACCGTGTTACAGAAGTGGAAAGAGACCAGTGGGAGGTGCTGGCCCAGGCTGCGGTTGGGAATATTAGGTGATTCTTGCAACTCTGCTTCCAGAGCTGTTTCTTCAGTTTTTGACATTGCCAAAGTGTAGCTAGGAAGGTAGTCTGTATCTTAAGAGTATTTTAATTGGAAACTGAACAGTTGGTCTCTTGGTGGCTGGTCAGTTATAGTCAGAACTCCCAAAACTTACTTGGGAGGAGTTCCTGAAGGCCTGCTCCAGCCTTTGGTTCTGTGAAGCTGCTCTGGAAAGATCCATGGAGCCCAGTGTTCTCATGTGGTTTCTAGCTTCTTCAGACCCAGCCCAAATCAGGAAGTGCAGAAAGTCATGATGGTGCAAAACTGAGATCCATCTGCCTTCTAGAATGATACAGAGTCTAAGGGGAGTTTTATGTTTGGCTTTGGGGGATCACTCAAGTTGACTTTTCTTTGCAGCCAGTGCCGCACTGTGTGCAGCTCTCACGCCAGTACTTAGATCTGTATGGGACAGCCCTGAGTTAGAGCTGTGCGAACAAGAGGAGTCAAGCTCCAGATGTAGCTGGCAGTCTGAAAGCAGGCAGAAGGAAGCACTCACCTTAAAATCTAAATAAAGGTAACTGAGGACTTGGTGGTGGCTCTGAAGCTGAAAATGGAAATTTTTAAAGAGCAAGCATTGGTATAAAGACTCCTTTTATTTCCTTTTGGTTTTTCACTACAATTAGTAGCCATGTCATTGAACTGTACATGACTGTTGTCTTTTCATTGTGGTTTTGTGACCATGTGAGCTTGCTCTCGGACTTGGGTTTCTTACTTTATCCTCCTGTTGGAAAGAGAGAAAACTATGTGTTGAAAGAGTAAATGATTCAGGCAAAGGATTTTAAAGTAAAGATGTATATATTCTGAAGAATTTTAAATATAGCAGATTATTTGCTTATTAAAGAACAAATATATAGTCTGGAAATCCCAGAATGTCAGGCCAAAGGTCTAAGAAGTCATCTTCTTCAAAGATTTTAATAGAAATATTTTGAGGAGACTTCTGTCTGAAAGCGTTTGGCCTCCAGGACCCAGTGATTTTTAAAAAGCAATTTATCACTCAAACCTTGAGTCTACCGTAGAGTAAAGATAAAGACATTGGACACTTCTCTCTAAGGATCTCCTCTGGAAGATGCTCTAAGCGGCAGCATTTCCTGGGAAGACCCTCACTAGTGCCCAGAGCTGGCATTCTGGAGACTAAAGATTGCACTTTTCATAGTTCTTCGTCCAAATGCAATCCCATTTCTGTGCCTCTTAGCATGCAGTTAGATTTGGACAAACAAGATTCCTAAGGAATGACTTTATTAACTATAATATGGTTACAGCTATTACATATCTATATATATTCTGGTTATAGTTCTAATATAGAGACGTCACGTGCCATGTTGCCAGTCTTAACTCATTGGGAGGAGGCCAGGCATAGAGCTGGTGTGTGGCTCGAACCTTGCCTGTATCGATTCTTTAGAACCGTAAAGATGCTACTTTCTCTGCCTCTGCCTGTTAGTGGTGTCTGAAATATACTCCAAAAAGCATTTCCCAGTCACAGTGTTAACCAGTATCCTATAGTAATAATTTCCAGATGGACCTATACAAATCTGAACTGAGAACCATCCCCAGTCCAAGAGACAGGGCAGTGTGTGACCACACCGTAGCCTCCGCCTCAGCCCCTCTCACCCGATGGGACAGGATCCAGGAATTTCCTTTAAAACTTAGAGGCAGCAGTCAACTTTTCAGTGTTGCTGTTAGCAAGCGTGTGTTTGCTAGTAGATACCCATTTGTACTAACGTGCCAACAAGTGTACTTGCACATCTGCTTCCACTGTGTCCCCTCGGGTGCCATGAAGTGTGTGAGGAGCCCCGTCTGGAAGAGTGAACGCTGCGCTGACTACTGCTATCAGGACTGTGTTGTGTGGAGTAATCATCTACATAAATTTTATATGCACCGTAATTTCCCTTTTATATGTCAGGTAAATATTTGTAAAAGTTATACTCACACAAATGAAATTATTATAATGATTACTAATATATTTTTTCCATGTTTCATTGCCTGAATAAAAACTTTACCAGTGTTAAATGTGTGTGTGTGTGTGTGTGTGTGTGTGTGTGCATTTTTTCCTGGGTATAGTGGTTTTGTTCCCAAGTGAAAATTTATGACCGCCTCACTTTTATGAGCTCTATATTTCAGTTTAAAAATAGAAAGTATGACATTTTTTGCTGCACTCATTTTGTGGGATTTTATGCATTTGGTTGGGTGTGTAATTAAAAACAAAACAAACTTTGGAATTCAGACTTTACCATATAAATTATTTCCATGCTTTTGCCTCTGTGCAAACAAAGTAATTGGGTGCTTGTTGGTTTTGCTCAGAGACTGCTTGTCTGCCTGGGCATTTTTCAAGTCATAAGAACCTAGGTCATCCGAAGAAGCCAGAGCTGTGTAAACATCACAGAACAGCCCACAGAAAATAGTTGACGTTTTATGTCTCTATTTTTCAGTATGAGCCAGGCCAACTCCACTCTTAAAGGGCTGGGGCCTCGGTAGTAAATTTTATAAGTTTTATTTCAGGAAAAGATAAGAGGCTCCATTTTACAACCTGGGAGGGAACCCACTAAGAAAAATCACTGTCACTTTCTTACTGTTTGCTGCATTGGAAGACATAACAGCCTATATGGTTCCTGAAAATGCTTTTTACTATCGTGCCCCCAAACGGCCAGGTGAGGACTCCTGTAAAATGAGTAGGGGAGGAGCTGTTGCCTGTTACCGAAGTCTCAAGATGGTCGACATCTCATTTAATAAGAATTTTTTAAAAGAACAAGATGAAAATTACCTTTCTACTCTCTTGCAAAATTTTGTTTCTAGATGAGTGGTTCTTAACCTTTTTTGAGGTACTGAACCCACCAGTTTCATATGCGCATTCACCGAACCCTTCTTTAGTGATAAATAAAATATGATTTTTTTTTCCAAATTCAAGACATAGGTATATATGGGTTTTTTTTGTTTTTTTTTTAATAGTATTGTGGTTGTTGATTTTTTTTTAAACTTTTTTTAAAATTTCTTTTTATTTTATTCATTTTAGAGAGGAGACACAGAGTGAGAGAGAGAGAGGAAGAGGGGAAGAGCTGGAAGCATCAACTCTCATATGTGCCTTGACCAGACCAGTGCAGGGTTTTGAACTGGCGACCTCAGTGTTCCCAGGTCGACACTTTTATCCACTGCGCCACCACAGGTCAGGCTAGGTATATATGTTTTTTTACTGGTGCACAAAATGAGCCGTGCATGAACATCACCTTGCTCAAAGAACAAAACCAACAAAGTGCATGAACTCACAACAAACGGTATTACTTTATTCTAGCCTCCGCGGCAGAGGCTTCTCCGAACCCCTGAGACCGACTCATTGAACCCCTAGGGTTCGATAGAACCCAGGTTAAGAACCACTGTTCTAGATAATAGGAGACCACTTACTGTTTTTCACACTCTTACACATAGGGGATCATGGGATCTTTTTAGTAATTGGCAATCAGTATTTTAATAGAAGAAAAGCTGACAAACATCAGAGTGCGTTGCACACGTTAAGGATAAGTTATTGCTTCATGGAATGTGTTTCAGCTGTAGGTATGTATGTACTCTGTCATTATGAAAATTAATTTCTTGCTATGGCTAGTGGTCAAAGTAGGAAAAGACGATCTAATGTCAGTCATTCTGCAGCTGAAGGGAAAGGCCCCGAGAGAGAAGTGATGGAGCCAAGGTTCCACAGTTTGCAAATTAGGGAACATTAGCACCCTCACTCAAAATGAGCAATAAAATTAATTGCCACTTAGCCCTTTCCAAGGATTGGAAATCCAATTTCACCCAGACTTGGATAGTGTTACATTTATATCATTTTCTAAGCTGGGAGGTGTTTAAGGACCAATCAAAGCCAAATACCTCTTTGTTGACATTCATTCACTTACCAAATACTTAGTGCATTTGTAGAGTTTAAAAGTAGAACATGCAAAAATTTTGAGGCTAATTAACCCAAGAAAAATTTTTTGTTTTGTTTCAAAGACTTTATTTATTCTAGTGAGGAGAGAGAGGGGCGGGGAGAGGAGCAGGAAGTTGCGTGCGTGCTTCTTGCCTGTGCCCTGACCCAGTAAGCCCAGGGTTTTGAACCAGTGAGCGACCTCACCCCTCCAGGTCCACGCTGCATCCACTGTGCCACCATAGATCAGGCAAGAGAAATTGTTTTTATGTTTGAAACATGATTGAAATATGAGTGATATGCTAACTAAAACAATTTTTCTCCCCAAAGGAGGTCATTCCTATTCTAGGTTTCCTAGCCCAATTGTAACTTGTAGGTGATTTTACCTAAATTATGAGCTTGAGCATGGGGTCACACAGGTGCTTACAAATTAATTGAGATGACTCTAACCCCCAAACAGGATGGGATGCCATGGATTGTGAAGGGGTTTAGGAGGAGGGAAGTGTATTAGGGAAGGATATGCAGACTGGGCAGAGCACCAGGAGCATAGGATAACCCTGGGCTCAGCCTGGCTTCAGACCCCGGCCTCAGTCAGTTACTTCACCTGCCTGGGCTTCGGTTTTCTACCTGGTGATCATAGTTTCTACCTCTTGAAGTAGCTGTGAGGACTCGGCGGTAATGCTCGCATAGTGCCTAGCCCTTGGGTCTTTCATAAATGAGAGTAATTCTCAAACCTCGAGTTTACGAAATTTTCAAATTTTTAAATATTCCCCCTCGGAACCAGATGATCTTGTTATTTTATTAGACCATCTAAAAATGACAAAGCTGCCTGACCTGTGGTGGCGCAGTGGATAAAAGCGTCGACCTGGGAACACTGAGGTTGCCAGTTCAAAACCCTGCACTGGTCTGGTCAAGGCATACATGGGAGTTGATGCTTCCAGCTCCTCCCCCCTTTCTCTCTTTGGAAACTTGGGAGCTACCAAACTTGATTTTTTTGAGATTGGTAGGGGGCGGAGGAGTGGAGGATTAGTGGAAGACAGATCCCCACGTTGGGGTGATTGAGCTATGAAGTAGGGAGTGGAAGTCCCTATAGCTCCAGCGGTTCCAAGGCTCCCCAGATCTGTTTCAGCCACAAAAGGTTTCTATTAGTTCTATTTTTCCTGCGCCAGAACGTGGCCATCCTCCAAAGTTTGGTTCCCATGGGAATCCGTTATGCAACACAGATTGAAGATAGAACTCAATAAACAGAAATTCATTTTTTAGCCAATTTAAAGGAAAAAAATTGATATTTGAATTTCCTATGTGCCAGGTGCCTTTACAAATATGTCACATTAACAATTCTATGTAGGTGGAATTGGGTGGTTTTGCTTGCTTCTTTGCCAGTGGGGGTTGGGCAGCTATAAAACATATCATCGTTAGTTAGTACAAAGGTGGAGCTGGCGTGTGAACCCAGGTCTCACCGATCTCAAATCCCATTCTCCTTAAGGCCACTGCAAGTTGGGACATACTTTGGAATATATTCTTCAACAGGGCAGAGGAGGGTTTCGTATTCACTAAATGAATTTTCTTGTTCCTTTCTTAAGGGGGAATATTTCAATGGATATCAGAAAATTCTGCAGAATCATGTCACCAAAGTTCTGCAAGCGTGAGAACATGAAACCTAGCGAAGATTCATAATTTGTTACTGTCTTGGAAAGGCACTGTTTAGGGAAAATCTTCTATTTTCCTTCCCTTTCAGGCCTCCTCATTCGGCAGAAGGAGTTTTGCCATGGAAGGCATTGGATGGGTTCTAGTCCTAGTTTTTGTCAACTGCATTTAGCAGGCCTTTAACACCCTTATTTGGACTGAGAACGCTAGGGCGTTCCTTCCTATGTTTTTGTGATGTTACATCTTCCTAAAGTGCTAAACAAAAGGTTCCCCAGTTTCCCTGTCAAAATCATCCTGAAGATGGCTATCTTAGATGTATTAAAATTGTACTTGCCACAAGATGGTGAGTCCAGCCCTTGCCAGATGGCTTGGCTGGTTAGGACATCGTCTGATATGCAAAGGTTGGGCTCTCTCAGTTGGTTAGAGCATCATCCTGATACACAGAGGTTGCCAGTTTGATCCCTGGTCAGGACTCATACAGAAACAGATTAATGGTTCTGTCTCTCTCCCTCTCTAAAATCAATAAATAAAATAAAAAAGATGATGAACCCACAGGACTTTTTACCATGTCCATTGTGACTATAGTATTCAGAGAGGTGAACGTCAGCCCACATCACACAGGAAGAGAAGAGGTCTGGGCTAAATCCCAAACCAATGCCCATAAGGCCAATAGCTCCAATCTGGACCTTAGTTTTGTCCACAGGATGAAGAAGTTGGGCTATATCCTCTATGACCTCTACCACGAGTAGAGAATGTCATTATAGCCACTGTACCCAACACTCTTATGACTCAAGCTGACACACAATAATATCCTCACAGATTCAGTAGTTTAGTTGCATGCCCAGCAAGGATGGCCAGCCTATACTGTCTGAATTTCTGAAAATAAATTTAATTGACAAAATGTGTTGAGTTCTTAAGATGTGCAAGCTCATAATCACAAATATTCAACTGTGTAGACTCAGAAAGGTATTTTTGTTCTAAACATCAAAAATGACAGCACAGTTAGCTCATTTGTTGCATTGGGGCATAATTACCATATTTTACTAAAATCTTACAGAGCCCGGACAGACCAGGCCAGACCTCAGGATGAGGTGCAGTAATAAATGTGCTTCTCTTTCCCCGAAAGCCTGAGACTTACTGTAATTCGTTTTTCATAATGTCCTGATTTTTCCAGACAGTTTTGTTTTCTAACTTTCAGTTGATCTTCATCACATCACCAATTTTTGGCAAAAATAAGGTGTCTAAAATATGATTTTATTTCCTGCATCTCTCTCCAGTGCAAATGCGTGTGAATGGTCACTGGGGGGCTCCACTGCCAAGGACTGACAGTCTTTGGGGCCGTGTTTTTCCAACAGCAGGGCAAAATCTATTTTAGAGGATATGAATCAGGAGAGACTAGAAAGGAAGAGTGCTTGTAAGAACAAATGGCGATGGTAAGAACCGTTTTGAGAGACTTATTTCACGTACATGTTTCTATGTGTACTGGCTTGCAGTTTGAAACGTCTTAAGTTGGGGGCCTGAAGAGTTAAAAAAAAAAGTTTTGAAAGTGGGAAAGGCACTCACTTTAGTTATGGGGGAAAAGGGGTGGTTAAATCAGTCAAGGATATTATGGGAGTAAAAAAAATAACATCGCAATCCTCATCTTTTAAAAGTGAGCTGCAGAGTTAGAACACTTTGTAACCAACCACCACAGCTCACAGTAACTTGAAGAAAATCAAAACTTTGGCACAGGGGCACGAGGCTGCATTCAGAAAACAGACGTAAAAACTCCTGTCTAGGACTCGGTTGAGAGGGAAAGAAGAGAAGAAGTGAGGGGGACGGCATATCAAGAACAAGCCTGTGAAGCTAAAACTGCCCTAAAAAATGGTCTGTTAAAAAGACGAAGGAAAGCCTGACCTGTGGTGGCTCAGTGGATAAAGCTGTCGACCTGGGAACACTGAGGTCGCCAGTTCAAAACCCTGCACTGGTCTGGTCAGGGCACATATAGGAGTTGATGCTTCCAGCTCCTCCCCCCTTTCTCTCTTTCTCTCTCTCTCTCTCTCTGTGTCTCCTCTCTAAAATGAATAAAATAAAATAAAATAAAAACATTAAAAAAAAAAAGACGAAGGAAAGCAAAATTCTTCTTTTTCTGCCTTGAACGCCCCCTCCTCTCCGCGGCAGCAGAGGGCGGGCTACTTCGTTCTGATGCCCTGTTTCTGTTTTGCTGCCACTGCTAAAAACGAACCTGACTCATATTCGAAAAAAGGAAACCTTCTCTGTTAGAAGCAAGAATTCTCTCCTTGATTGCAAGTTCTTATACTTCCCTCCCTGGCGCAGTTCAATTATAAACATGTATGCACACAGGAAATGAGATCTCTTATTTAAATCTAAACTAGATCTGGGTGACCTTCTGCTACCGTCAATGCCATTCTCCCGTTGAGTGACCCCGAGCAATGAATACACGGGGTTAAATGAGTAAGTGACTAAGTCACGAGGCGCCCCATATTTTCAGAAGTGGGATAAAATTTGAAGTTGAATCCAAAAGTGGGAGTGAAAGAAAGAAACCTAAGGCGAAAAGAAGGTTTACCACAATGTCACACAGGTAGAAATCAAGAGAATTCCAGAGGTCTGATAAAATAATCGGTCAATTGGAATATTTGTTGAAATAACCACTAGCTTCTCGAAATATGTTAAAGAACATTTTTATTTTTGAATCATGTTCGGTTTATAGGAAAGTTGCGAGGATTCTCTAAACCTTCTCCCTTTTGTGGTTACCTCTCTACGTCTACCCCTGTCCTGAGTCTTATCCCTCGGTTACGTGTTCCAAGAGTGTTTTTTGAGCATGTATCATGTGCCAGGTCCTGGGTAGGTGCTGGTGGAAGAAAGTTATCTTTGCCATTTCTTTGCTCTGAGATTTGTTGTACCTATGTGGTATGTCGCACAAAGGGACAGGGGGAGACCATGAGCGCTTGCTTCACCACTACGCTAGAAACAAGCATTACTGTGGTCATAGCTAAGTGGTGGAATCAAGTACAAGCTCTTTTCCAATAAAAGATATTGCCTTAATTTATTTATTTTTGACAGAGTCAAAGAGAGGGACAGACAGGGACAGACAGACAGGAAGGGAGAGAGATGAGAAGCATCAATTCTTTGTTGCGGCACCTTAGTTGTTCATTGACTGCTTTCTACATGTGCCTTGATGGGGGGGGGGGGAGCTGCAGCAGAGCTAGTGACCCCTTGCTCAAGCCAGCGACCTTGGGCTCAAGCCAGCAACCTTGGGCTTCAAGCCAGTGACCTTTGGACTCAAGCCAGTGACCATGGGGTCATGTCTATGATCCCGCACACAAGCCAGCGGCCCCACACTCAAGCCGGTGAGCCTGCGCTCAAGCCAGTGACCTTGAGGTTTCAAACCTGGGTCCTCTGCATCCCAGTCTGATTCTCTATCCACTGTGCCACTGCCTGGTCAGGCACCTTAATATGTTTTAAAGCAGTGGTTCTTAACCTTTTTTAAGGTACCGAACCCACCAGTTTCATATGAGCATTCACCGAACCCTTCTTTAGTGATAAATAAAATATGATATTTTTTTTCCAAATTCAAGACATAGGTATATGTTTTTTTACTGGTGCACAAAATGAGCCGTGCACGAACATCACCTTGCTCAAAGAACAAAACCAATAAAGTGCAAGAACTCACAACAAATTACTGTATTACTTTATTCTGGTCTCCGCGACAGAGGCTTCTCCGAACCCCTGAGACCGACTCATCAAACCCCTAGGGTTCGATAGAACCCAGGTTAAGAACCACTGGTTTAAAGCTACAGATTGGCATGTGACAATTCACTTTAATGAAGAAAGCCTCCTTTCCTTTTCCTCTCTGCATCTTCTATGCAGCGAGCCCAAGTCCAGTTCAGGAGAGAACTGTGTTCAAGACCTCCCCTATGCACAGGGGTTCTGGACAGTCATTGTTACCAGGCAACTCTTTCCTCACCTACAAAGCACCAGAAGTTTGGACTCACTCTATGTTCTTTCTAAAACTACACGTGGTTAGGCATTCTAACACTACATTTAAAACCTGAGCTCTCTTTTAATTTCTGTTTTGATTCCCTCTTATTCCAGAGGCGTCCCTCCTAACAGAGCTGTTTTCCTAATTCATTTGGTCATAGTCCTGCATTGAGAAATGCCACTTATTATGGGATTCATGTTTGAAAGTCTGCCCTCCAAATGAACATTTGCCTGAGACCTAAATGAAATCAGATCGTAGGCACACACACAAAAAATACATTAAATTAGGAACCCCTGAGCAAATATATAGCTGTATCTGTGTATGTGTAACTTGAGTAACTCCATGTGCATGGGGACACATGATCTTCAGGGAGGAAAGGGTTCGCTTGGCTGGAGGCAAATGCCTTTTTCTGTCTGGAAGACAACTGGAGTGAGGGGGAGGGAGGCGTGGACACCAGGAGGCAAAGCAGGCAGCATCTGTAGATTCCAGCTGGGCCTGACTCAGTTTTGTAGGTGGATCAAATTCGGGGCCTCTCTGTGCTTTTGGACACTGATCTGCCATTTTTCTATTTCTGCAACATTCCCAATTTTGTTCTGTGGAATTATGATGTAAATACAATCTAATCCGACAGTTTTTCTTTTCTGGAGAAGGTATCCTGTAATGTGATTCTGGTCCCGTTTTTTGATCAGCAGGTATTATTTAGAATTATTTATAATTCCAATTTTTCTAAAAGAGATTTAAGGCAGTTCACAGGCAGGATATAAAACCATCAGTTTCACTTAAGGTTTCCGTTAAGAGTTATTATGACAAAGGATTTGGTAAATGCAATTGGGTCCCGTCACTGCCACCCCACCCACATGACAGGCATGGCCAAGCCAACCATCATCCTGTCATCACTACAAATTAAATCTTTCTGAAACAGTTTAGTAAGTTACTCTCCTTAAATCCCTCCCTTTCGCCTTTCTCCATTTGTTAGTTAATTCGACAAACTTTATTTGACCATCCATTCCATGAGAGGAACTAGACTAAAGGTTATATGAGTAAGGCACAATTGTTGCCCTGGGCCTGCCCATTTATCTAGTTTCAGGGTCAGCAAACCATAGTCTGGCACCAAATCTGACCTGCTGCTTGTTCTTTTTTATGACCCTCAAGGTAAAAATGGCTTTGACATTTTTAAGTAGCCTTTTCCGGGGAAAAATCAAAAGAACAATAATATTTTGTGTCATGTAAACATGATATTAAATTCACATTTCAGTGTTCCTAGATAAAGTTTCATTGTAATACAGCTACGCTCAGTTGTTTACTTAATGTTAATGGTGCTTTCATCCACAACAGCAAAGCTGAGTACTTGTGACAGAGACCTTTTGACCCCCTGAAGCTGTGGTATTAATTATCTGGTCCTCTACAAAAAAAAAAAAAAAACAACAAAAAACAGTCAACAACCAACTCATGCTTATTTCTGCTGTTGTTGTGTGGGAGTCACAGTTTCTACCGTAAAGGACCTGACATTAGAGCGAGAGGGAGTCAGTGCAGGAGAGAGCCCTTGATGATCATATCATAGCATATTGAGTGCTCTAACATCAGTAATGACAATAACCATTAATCTTAGTGCTTTCTGTGTGCCAAGCACGACTCTAAGAACTGTTTTTCGCTCACCTCTTCATCTTTATAATAACCCTCTGAAGTGTTGAAAGAAATTTTAGAAGCAGGGATAACCATGACTTTTGTACAGGCATAGAAAATGAACACATGTCAAAGCTTCTATCAAACTCATTAGTTAGTTAGTTGATTAATTAATTAATTAATAGGACTCATGTTCAATAGTATCAGTTTTCTACAAATGACAGAGTTGAAAAGGAGCTCAGAGGTGAGAGGAGGGGATAACAGAGATGGGTGACATCACCTGAACACTCATGGAGCTTTCTCAGTCATTTACAATTTTTTTCTGACAGAAGTCAGTGCTATAGTGTGTCCATAAAATACACTTGTCATAGACTGAAGATGTCCTTGATGACATTATGTACATATCCTTATCTTTCCAGACTTGGTGGGTATCTTGTATTATCCTCCCCATTTTATAGATGAGGAATCCAGAACAAATTCGCTTGCTCAAGGGCCTTCACTGGCACGTGGCAGAGTCAGAGTTAGAATGCAGATGGGCTGGCTCTGCGTCCGCACGCTCTGCATGTCATGAATGATGCTCTTCTGCAGCACATACCCCCTTGGGCAGAACACCCAGGACATGCACAGTTCCCATAGGACACATCCTCCTTTCCATTAAAGGAAGCATCAAACATGCATGGCTTAGTTATCATCCACAGTTCTCCTTGACACTTGATGGTGTAGCTACCATTGACCTGAATCACTGCTCCATGCCTTATGGAAAGTCCAGTGCCCGCCCCCAGGTCACCAAGGATTCCACAGAGCTTTCCCTTCTTACAGTGAGCTTTTGATCTAGCTTTCTTCCTCCAATGAGTTTTTGTTCTTCCTTTCCAATCTAATGTCTATTTTTACATATCTATAGGTGCATTGACTCAAATATATATCTTAGCATCTTCTTTTTAATCTTCATCAAAGTAATAATAAGAATAATAATAAGGGTAATAATAAAGAAATCATGTGAATGTAGAACTATTACCAAATAAGTTAACATCACAGGAATGCAATAACTTCAATTTGAATATTAGACATGCCTGACCGGGACCCCGTCTGAAAGACATGTATGGGGTCCAAACTTTTCAGCCCCCCAAATGGCAGGATTACCTACTGTGAGGTTAATGAAGTGACTGGGGTGAGCTTGGGCACCTTGCTGGCCGGGCGTGTCAGAGGCCCAGCTGGGCTATCTGATTCCATTCTATGGGTTGGCAGCTTCCACGTAGTGGTGACTGGACGCTCTGGCTTAAATGTTGATAGGGTCGATCCCCCTTCCTGTGGTTGGCTGGACTTGCAGGATGGTAGCAGCTGTGTCAGGAACCTCTTAGGTGGAGGAAGTCAGGGAGATGGGCCGGGAGAACCCTGCGGATGCCAGCCTTACCTTTCCCCCAGAGAAATAAGAACCTCAGCCCAGCCCGACAATATGAACATCCTTAATGCTACTGAACTGAACACTTAGAAGTGGTAAAATAGTAAAATTATATATATAGTAAATATATACATATTTATTATTATTATTATTATTACTTTAAAGCACCTTAGCCCAGCCCTGGTTGAGAATGGGAATTGGACAAAGGCTGGAAGCCAGGCACAATTTCTCTTACATCTAGACTGCTCTATTACAGGGGCCTCCTGGTGGGTTTTATGGATGTGAAGCTGGGTGACCTCCCTCTGCAGCCCCATTTCAGTCACTTTGTCCAGATCACATTACCATTCTATCTCTTGGTTGGCCTATTTCCAACGACAACAACAACAACCAACAAAAATGCATTCCATCCTCTTTATTAGGCAAAGCAAATAAATAATTCCTCCACTGGATCTGTCTTTCCAGGCTCTGTCCCACCTTTTAATACTTAAATGTGTCTTCAAGGTATTTTCCTACAGTGAAACAATTCCATCCTGCAGAGGTATAAGCAGAGGACTTAAAAGAAAAACACACACACAAACATCTCGACATTGAAAGATAACCTGAATTCACTCTTAGTTATGTTTTCAAAACAATCACTTTCAAACTTGAGTGCCCTAAGGATCATAGTAATAAATTACTTGCAGTATCCTCCTGAGTGATTGAGAAGCACTGCTCTCATTTTCGGATTTGGCACATGTGTTAAGATTACAGCTTCAATGTTCAGGAGTACTGTTTCCACACTGGTGTCCTCACAGCTGGAACTCCTGACAAAGGCTTGTTGGATGTAGCCAACTAAAAAGAGACTTCTCCCCCCGCTCCCCGCCCCCAACCTCCTTCCTGGATGCGGTATCACAGAACTACTCTGGGATTGGTCAAGGAAGCGTTTCTCCACTGCCCTCCACAGCACTGGTTATGGCCTTTGCCAGTAAATGTTGGCCAAGTTGTGATTTGATAGGGAACAAAACCCAGGAGGCGCTGTGATTCAATACCCACAGCTAAAAACTTAGAATGGAATGCTTTGTTTCTGAAGCTTCCCAAGTTATCTGGTCAACCCTCCTCTCTCTCTCTCTCTCTCTCTCTCTCTCTCTCTCTCATTGTTATTGCTATGCAAAAGTGAGACCCTGAAGGGCCACAGCTGCTATGTGACCTCAAGTGACCACCTCAGTTAATTCCTCAAATGAGTGCTTCTGTGTTTAATAGTGCAGAAAAGATCCAAGCTCAGAAAGTCAAGGAAGGAAATTGGCACAGTCAGTCCACATTCACTGGATTTCAAAATCCACAGTGCAGCAGAGAGCTAAAGTCAGAACCACGTAGAACAGCTCCAACTGTGGGAGTCATGACCACAGAAAAGAACTAATCAAAAACTCCCTACCATGTAGCTTATTGGTCAAAGAAATGTCACTTTCTGCTGAATACAAAATATTATTGGCAGAGATGATGTGGTCCCCACTCCTTGAATTTACAGAGCAGAGACACAATAGAGGTGACCTGTCGAGGGCTACATAGTAATTTTATGACAGTGGTAGGAACTCCTTAGGCATTCTTTCCATTCAACCATTTTACCTTTGTTAACCTACAAAAGCAAAATAAAACGTGTCTCTAAGTTTTAAAGAGGAGAAATCGTTTGCTATTTTGATAATTATATTGTAGGCTATGTTAATTGTGCTCCCTAGAGCTGGGAATAGCCCATGCGACTCTTCATGGTAACCTGATTAAAGGGGCATGCTTTGAAACTGAGAGATAAAGAATCTGTATAAGGAAAATTGCACCAAATTGGACAAAGCTTTCGATGGCAATGTTAGAAGACAGGGCATGAGGAGAGGTTACCCTGATTTAAAGAGCTGTCGAACTCCTGGCTGAAGAAGAAGACATAATTTGCCTGCTTTTCTGTTTGTGACCACCAGGCTCCTGTGAATCCATAGGTAGAAAGCTGCTTCCCCCTTTCCCTGGCCTCGATGCCAGACTTCTGCCTTACACTAAGCCTGTCTTGTTGTTCCTCAGTGCCCTCCTCGAGGCCCCTCTGGCCTCCAGCTGACCGCACCTGCATGGAGCAATGGTGGCTCACCCTTCGTGACTCAGGCTGGCTGCACTCATCTTAGTGGGCCAAACTTTAGCTACAGCAGGGGAAAAAGGAGAGGGCAGATAACTTTGAAAAATGGAAACTCCAGAAAGTGGGGGAAATATTTTAACCAACAGCAGAATCAGTTTGAATTTGAGTTGTTGAGAAATGGGGAAGTTGGTGTGTGAGAGTCGAGCTGGGGACAGTGAAAGGAACACAGTAGGAATCGGTCTGACTGGACACTTGAAGTTTCCTTAAAATGTGACAATAATTTGCAGAGGAATGTTTACCCAAAAGCTAATCTAAAGAAAAAATAACTTACACACCAGAATCTAAATGTCATTTGATTCCCAGGGGGATGAGCTCAGAAGTTAAAAGGAGAGGGATCCTTTCCAGCTATTAAAAAATATTTTTAAAAGGTTCCTTTGGGTTTAAACTGGTTCCAGGAAGAACACAGGCTCTTTTCCCAGGAGAGGTATCTGTGCAGATGCTAATAGGAGGGCCGAGACGCTCAGCGTTCAGAGTGGGGGGTGGTGGGTGCTGCGGGCAGAGAGGTCAGCCAGACATATTCTGTCAATGGTGGTTTCAACTGATAAATTCAGCCAGATTTTGAGATCAAACATTTGAAACTTGAGAAACTCCCTCTGGGGTTGCTTTTGTTTATCATACTTTTCCTGACCATTGAAGTTCACAGAGAGTCATATCACTGAGAGGATTTAGGAAGCAGGTCCAAGTTTTCTAAGACACAATCTTAGGAATGAAAAACAGCTATGCGGTCGGTTTGAAAGGGTCATAAATAAACCTTAGTGGGCAGGCTTCGTGAGTACTGCTTGAGCAGGGAAGTTGAAAATACAACTGCCCGTCTGCAAGCAGCTAGCTGGTCACTGGAAGAGAGAGAAGAACCAGGTTTCCTGCATGCCAGTCTAGCTTTTATTATAAACATTCCTACAGAATATAAGTCAACTTTGCAAGTATAAAAATAGCTTCCAAGATTAAATTGATTTATATACTAAGTACAGGACAAGAAGTCTCACGTCCCCAGGCGCCACAGAGAATCCAGCCCTCGAAGCAACTTGTCAGCATCTAAGGCAGTGGTTCTTAACCTTTTTTGAGGTACCGAACCCACCAGTTTCATATGCGCATTCACCAAACCCTTCTTTAGTGATAAATAAAATATGATTTTTTTTTTCCAAATTCAAGACATAGGTATATGTTTTTTTACTGGTGCACAAAATGAGCCGTGCATGAACATCACCTTGCTCAAAGAACAAAACCAACAAAGTGCATGAACTCACAACAAATTACGGTATTACTTTATTCTGGCCTTCGCGGCAGAGGCTTCTTCGAACCCCTGAGACCGACTCATCAAACCCCTAGGGTTCGATAGAACCCAGGTTAAGAACCACTGATCTAAGGCCATCAAATCAGAAGACAATGAATAAGATGCTGCCGCCCAGGCAGGAGTGGGGGGGAGGTGTGAGCGAAGGACCTGCACGGAGGGGCTGTAATTTCAGGAGACTCCTACTTCCCCTTCTGCAAAGCCTTCGACTTCCTGCCCTGTTATGGGCCAGTGCCTAAAGTTCTCACTCTAAAGCTTCATTTGTTTGCTTCTGAACACACCTTTGTCACTGCGCAAAGGCCGGAGGAATTAATTTACTGCAGGCGACTTAAAGGGAATACTGGTAATTCCACCCACCCCGCTTTTCTTTCCCTCCCCACATCTTTACTGGCAAATCCTACCCCCCTCCTTGTTTTGTTGTTTTTTTCCCCTCCGTTGTTTTGTATCAAAAGTCTCCAAATTGCTGACCTGTATGTAGTCTGCTACTGCAGAGTCTTCAGCAGTTTCCATTCATTCATGCAGTGAACCTTCCCCAAGCTCCTTCGGCCATCCAGGAAGTATGCCAAGTATTAGGGATTTGAAAGAGCAGTCCTGGTCTCTCCTTAGCCTGGGGGGCGAGGTGGAGGCTAAAGCACTGAGGACAGGAGCTCTAGTCATGAGAGCTGTGTCCAGGGCAGGGTGCCTACGCAGGACGGGAGAACACGGGAGGCTTCGCTCAGAGGTCTGGCAGGGGATAGCCCTGTGGACGATGGAGGTGAGAGGGCACCAGAAAGGACACCCAAAGCTGAGAAAAGAGATTGTGCAGAAGAATGAATGAGAGATCATCGTTGGGAACCATGGCGGTTCATTTTATTGTATGTACATTTAAGGGGAAAAAATGCCTGCCTTTGCTATGTCACAGTGATACTGAAAGATGGAATGAGATTTTAAGCAAATGTCAAATGCCACATCAATTTGCATTATTATCATTGGAGAGATAAAACCAAACACAGACTGGGCTATGGCCAGGCGTATGGAGACATGCATCTGGAAACCAAGTCCTAGAATATGAATCAAGGCTGTAGCCTATGAACTAAGAGGACAGGACTAAGGACCATTCCCTCTGTACCTTAAGGCCAGGACTACTGCTAGCCCATGTGGTGTCTTTGTGAAAATCAGAAAAAGAAACCTCTTTCTTTCTTCTCACCATGGCACACGGCATAGGGAGCAGAGATGGGCTGGATTTCAGCACCTCTTACCCCTGGCACAGACAGGTCTTAGGCAGGACCTGTCTGTGCTAGGAATAATCTGCATAGCTCTGTATGAGGGTTCTCCTCAAGGCCTTTGTGTATACTGTTCCATCTGCCCAAACACTTGTCCCTATTTACACAGCACTGGCTCTCCTGTACTGGTCTCATCGTTTAGATCTTGGCCTAAATGCCATTTCCTCAGAGAGGAATATTTTCCCCTCATTCCCACTATTCTCTACCTCAATACTGTTCTTTTCCTAAAACACCAGCCATAATTTGCAATTAGTATTTTTTTATATGGCCTTTGTCAGTTTCCTCCTTCTAGATTATTGTTCCATAGGAGCAGAAAATCCATCTTTTGTTCACCATGATACCCTAAGATGTTATAGTGCCTAGCACATAGTAGGGGCTCTACAAATGCTCCTAGAGGGACAAAGTCAGATTGAAGTGTGAGGAGGTGTGAGGTTGAAAGCTAGTGGTGTTTCCAGTGGGTGATCAGGTAGCAAAGGCTGCACTGCTGGAAACCTTCAGGGGAAGAGATCCAGGGAGAACTGTGGAGGGCCGGAGAACTGGAAGTTAGGGCAGGTGGGGTAAGAAGTGCGACACAGAATGAGTAGTAACAATGTCTACTTGCAAAAAATACAGTAATTTGGTGTCAAATTTTTATATAATACAATAAATGGTAACATTTCACTAATGTAATCTTGATTGGCTACATGATTTTTTCTGACTTGCTTTTTTTATTTGTTTTTTAGGTCATCAAAATTTATAATTTAACAACTTAATTTTGTGTGTGTGTGATAGCAATAGAGAGAGAGAGAGACAGACAGAGAGAGGAACAGATAGGGACAGACAGGAAGGGAGAGAGATGAGAAGCATCAGTTTTTCATTGAGGCATCTTAGTTGTTCATTGAATGCTTTCTTATATGTTACTTGTCCAGGGTGCTTACAGCAGAGCGAGTGATCCCTTGCTCAAGCCAGCAACCTTGGGTTCATGTCTACAATTCCATGCTCAAGCCAGTGACCCCGTGCTCAAGCTGAATGAACTCGTCCTCAAGTCAGCGAACTCGGGGTTTTGAACCTGGGTCCTCTGTGTCCCAGTTCAACATTCTATCCACTGGGCCACAGCCCGGTCAGACAAATAACTTTATTTTTAATTGATATAATTGAAAGCAACATCGGTTGTTCAGTTTTTCTCAGCAAATAATATATCACAAATACTTTTTGCTAATTTTTAATTTTGAGAGGATTTTCCTGCTGATGCAATTTATTACTGGGCTTAAGAGTATTTTATAGGTTATAATAATATTTAGATACATTTTTGATTAATAATTTTGAAATATAAGTTTTAGTATACTTACAACTCATGGTTCTTTCAGAACAACTTTCCCCAAAAGATATGACTCTACACAAATTCATTTTGTGTAAGTCTAAGCTAAATTTAAAAGAAATTCGTCCTTCTTGAAGATCAGTGGTATCTTTTAGAAATAAATGTAATAAATTATGATGAGGCTAAGTAGGCCCCCTTTAGCTTTATTCAAATGGCCTTCATTCTCACTCCTTCCTCAAAGTCCTGTTTCGTTCATCTCTTTTTTCTTAACCCAGATAGAGGTCATTTCAGTCTACAAGACAAAGTCAGCCCCCTTTCATTTCTGTTTTCTCATATTCTAACAGCAATTTCCCAGCATGCTTTTCAAAGAGCCCCCAAAAGATGGTCAGTCCTACCAGACTCCAAACACAGCCAGGAAGAGGTCAGAGTTTCCCAGAAACTTGACTTGCAACCCCAAGGCTGTTGAGTCAGGTGTCCTTAGGCAGGAGCATCTGGTTGCAGCTCTGGGACTCTGAGGAAGTTATAATGTTCAGGGATTCAACCATCCCTATGAAGCTGGGCCTCCTTGGATTTGTCCCATGGAGGTGGGGGGGCGGGGAGGACCATCCTTTGGTGCCCTGACTCCAAGGGCTCTAGGCTTTACCTTGGAGCCCTGGTCCTCCATCATCTATCTCCAAGAGGGAGTGTTTGAGGATATGGCCTCTGCTACATTAAAGACAACTCTAGGAAGGAAAGGAAAAGGCCTGTTCTATAAATAAGCACTCCACTCCTGGATGATGCACTGTCCTCCTTCCCACTCCCTGCCCCCATCACCCTTGTGACTGTCAGAGCAGAGCAGCCTCAAGCCAAGGGATTAGTGCAATCACAAGGTCACAATAGATACTCTGGTCCATAAATACTCCTGGAGAGCTTTAGTCATTGAACTGGAGCCAGGAGGGGAAAGAAAGAACAGGGAGGAGGGAGAGAGAGCTGGGAGCTCAGGCTGGCTTGAAGATCTACAGTTAAAAAAAAAAAAAATAGAGAGAGAGCCTGGCTTTCCTCCAGAATGTGAAAATCTATAGAGTGGAGAAGGGAGGAGAAAAAGGCAGTTCCCACAAAAGTACTGTTGTTCTAGGGGGCTTAGCCTGAACCTTGGAACAGGGCTCTGTCCCCTAAATGTATAAAGAAACCTAAGAGCTGGTACCACTAGAAGTTTCAGAATCTCTGTGAATATAGTCAGCGTCAGAATTACTGAAAGTGCAAACAAAAAAATTTTGGCACCCTTGCTGTGAAGAACCACAGAGAAGCAGGAAGAGAGAGCAGGGTGCCTGGCCTGATAAGACTGGAAAATACAGTGTGTCTTGTCACCTTGGATATGCAGACTGCAGACCAAGGAGATCACTTATGGGAGAGGCCTGTGCTGTGGGTTTGGGGGACCCTGGGGATCCTTGGGTCCTCCCCCTCTTTTACGGCACACACACTTTACGTGGTGCAGGCAGTTGGGAATGATAAGGAAATGTGATCAGGAGAGGAAAAGCTCCATGTGGGTGCAAGTTGCCTAAGAGCCTTGTGTCTAAATAAAGAAGGCCGTGGTGCAACGGTGACAGTGCCATGGAACTGATAGTCTGCATTCCCACCAGACAGAGTGGCGAGTAGAGGGTGGATCAGCTTCACTGTCACCAGCAGAGACAACTTCCAGAGCAGCTTGGATGAGTCATTTGGCACACACACTCAAAAATTTTAAATATGGAAGATGGGGGTGGGGAGGAATAACTCACAAAAACTGGATTTGGGGTCCCTAATTTTTGGACCCGGTGTGTTTAATTCTATCTTCAATTATTCTGTCTTTAGTTTCTTTTAAGTAAAACTTTGAGTGACTTACCTAAAGGATACTACTAAAAGCTGATGTTAGAAGGCATAGAACTGTTACCTAAGGGTGATGTGGCCAATGTAAGCAGCTAATCATGTTATTAACATCTTTATTTTACTTCAAAACCACAGTGTAGGTTCTTAGCTACAGAGTGGGTTTGTGTTTACAGCTGGTGTTGTGAGGAAGCTTTGGGTCACCACCCACCTGTCCCTCCCATACCTCACCTGGCACCTGTGTTGGAGATGGGACATCACATTGGGCACACAATAGATTTGAGAAACTGTACCACAGAGAAGAGCCATAGCATTAAATGCCTCCTTAGCTTTTGAGGCCACAGGTTCATCCTCTGCAGAAAATATGGTTAAACATGATTATGAACAAGCAAATGGGACTATAAGAAACTTTTGTCATAATAGGTTTAGACGTCAAGAGTTAGTTAAAATAGCTTTAATGGACTTATCGTGTGCAATAAGAGCTATGTGAATATGTCTGTATTAGGTGATATTTAATCAATATGGTGTGTCTTGCTGTGACCTAAAAGCTAAGACTCTATATGTCAGTCAAGGAACAGATATTTATTTAGTACAAGTTTATTATGTGCAATGAATTGCAAGGACCCCTACTCTGAACACATCATGTCTAATGTATCAAATTAGATTGGTGAGCCAAGAAATAAAAGCATGAAAAACTAAAAATATATATATAATAAAGAACTGAAATTTTGTACCGTTAAGTGAGAAGGCAACACTACTGACTTAAACTTCACAGAAAAGGCCCATGTGGCTTGCTGCTTAAGACCCAATGAAATCACCACAGTTAGGATTGATGGAAGGATGAGCCATCATCATTTGTGGTTTGATTTAAGGTTTTCACATCTTTCTTCAGAAACTGGTCATGATTACGTCTCATCTGTGCTCCGGCCAGCTGCCCTCTCCTAAGGGCTGCTCTCCGTGAGCCTGGCCCAGGCAATGATGTCTTGTTGGCAAAGCCTCTGGATAAGTTGGTGCAGCTGCAGGCTGTTTGGGGAGCAAGGAGATTTACTACCATCGGTCTTCTTTGGGAGGAGCCCACGTGCCCTGAGTGTCCCACTGACTTTTTTCAGTGAGAACTCATAAAAAAGTAATCAGTGACAACATTTCTCTTGACTCCAGACCGCAGGACGCACAGACAGTGCTTGTCCCCCGGACATTTTCCAAGGCTCCGCAGCCTTTGCCACCTATTTGCTTGCCCTGGTCAGTTTTGTCTGCTCTGCTTCCTGAGACGCAGTGGCTGAAAAGGCAGGAGGGGCCCGGCTTCTGCATGCACTTCGAATAAGCCGCAGAGAAACTCCAGTGAGCATGTGGCGGAGTCACTGCCTGATTGTCTTCCAGCTCAGCCTCCCCGTGGCCCACCCCAAATGAGCGGACGTAAGCTGGTAGAAGCCACATAGTGACCTTCAACATCAAGGTGAAGAGATGAAAAACAATCTACTGCATTTACTACCGGTAACACCTTAGCCAACACTAATTATGTGTTGTGTATCAATTGACAAACATCAATTAGTTAGTGTTTTCTGTGGATATAGTCATGATCTCCCTTCCTCAAATATAGGGAACGAGTCATTTACTTCTTTCTTCTTCCCAGCCTCCACTGTCCAGTGCTGAGCCCTTAGCGGGAAATGAGCAAGTGACGAGTTCTGTCTCCAGCAGTCCTACCTCCACCAGCCAGTGTACCTGCTTGGACCATCTGCTACTGGTAAGCATGCCCTGCAGAGACATTGGATGATGGGGACACTGCAGATGCTGAGAGGTGCTTGATGAGTCGATAGGTTTCAGAACAACACACCCCTCCTCCCCACAGATAGTTTTACCTGCTCATACTCTTTCCCAATTTCATCCTTACCAGGGGGATCAATGTGCTGATGCAGCTAATGGGGGCGACACGAATAGCTTCAAGACAGTAGGATCTGCTCTGTTTTCTGACATTTTGATGAAAATTCTTACTGAGTTTCAAGCATCTGGAATCCTACTCCTTTGGCAGAACAATGGGTAATCCAAATAGGCAAAATGGAGGGAAACTCATTCTCTTTATACAATAAAGTATTCCAAGATCCATGCTCAGTGTCGGAATAAATGTGAGTCAGGAAGGGTCATCTGTGAACAGGGAAAGATGCCGGTAAACTGAGAAGTGCCGTCAAGGGTTAAAGGGCTTTTGCTGGACATTCACCCAGGACACACGGAGGAGGCAAAGCAGAGAATGGTCCATTCTGCTTGAGGGCAGGGATCAGGAAAGATGACACAGAGGAGGTGACGTTTGATCTTTGTTTTGAAAAATGAGTTGATTTTTGTTTGACGATGGGGTAAGGAACCCTGCTCAGCAGAGATAACCCAGGAGTAAAACACGGCTGTGAGACAGCACAGTCAGTCAGGGTCTGGAAGTCACCTCGCTCAGCCAGAGCCAGGGGCACAAGGAGGCTCAGGGAGACACAGCAATGGAGAGAAACATGGGACAAGATCATGAAGAAACATGTAGGCCAGGCTAAGAAATTTGAGTGCTATTCTGCAGGCACATGGGAGCCACGGAAAAGTTGTTAAAACCACAGAGACACGTAATTAGATTTTTGTTATGAAAAGATCATCCTGGAAGTCACTTGGAGAAGGATTGGAGGGGTTGATTCTGGAAGACATCTCACTCTCCTGCTTAAAGTCTTCCAAGAGATTAAAATGAAATCCATGCTTCTCCTCATTGCCAGAAGGGTTCCTCCTTCTTTTCTATGCCATTGGTCCCACTGCCTTCCCAGGGGAATACTCAAAAAGCCACAGGGCCCTTTGTCAGCTTCTCAAACAGGGCAAGTTTTTTTCTGTCTTTATTTGCTGTTCCCTCTGCATTTATTTGCTGTTCCCTTGCACGGAGGGCTTGTCCTCGACCCTCTCTGTGACTTCCTTCTCAACCAGGAAATCTCAGCGCTAATCTCACCTCCTTCAAGAGGACATTTACGTCCCCCCCTATCTCTTTAATATATTGTCAACATGTGATTCTTTAATTATTGTCTTTTACCCCCCCTCAGATATCCTTCATGAGGCAAGGGGTCCTCCTTGTCTTGTTCACCATGTCCCTAGACACTGAATGAATGAATGAGGGACACATCACACAAGAGAAGAAAAGGGCCTGAGTCAAGGCCGAGAATGGGGAGGAGGGAATGGAATAAAGAGATGGGAAGCAGCGAGAACTATCTGGCTCGATGAGTAAGTGGCTGTGGGTGGTGAGAAAGGGAGGAGTAAGAGTGACATTTAGGTTTCTGGCTTGGGCAACCGAGTGGATGGTTATCCTGCACAGAGACAGGGAGAGCAGGAGAGAGAGTTATGAGGCATAAACAGCGAGTTTAGTTGCAGGTATATAAGGTTTGGGACATTCAGAGGTAGGAGATGAGGAAGCAGTTAGCTATAGGAGTCTAGTTAAGGAGAAAAGTCCAAGCCACAGACGCATATTTAGGAGTTGTCAACACATATGGTAGTTGAAGTAAAAAATAAAAATAATAAAAGACATCAGTTAAACTGAGGAAGAAAAGGTCATGGGTGTGAAAGGGAGAAACAAGAGCCGAGCATCAGTTCTATCTGAGGAAATGTGTCCCTGTGGATAGAAAGCATGTCAGGCAGTCCTTATTTTGCAGGACTCCCTCCATACTGCAGGGGATGGCTGTCCCCATTGCTGACTACCCAGGTGCCCATGAAGCCAGAACTCAAGGGTTTTCAGAGGCCGCATGAGAGACCCCTTCCCTTGCCTGGTCTCTCTGAGAAAAGAACAAACGGTTTCAGTCACCTAGAAGGCCAACCAAGGAATTAAGTGCAGCACGGCTTTTAACATGCTGCTTTGAACATTTGGGCAGGAATTTTATCAACATAGCATGCACACTCGAGGCCAAGAACTGAATTATTAGTCTAAACCAGTGGTTCTTAACCTGGGTTCTATCGAACCCTAGGGGGTCGATGAGTTGGTCTTGGGTTCGAAGAAGCCTCTGCCGTGGAGGCCAGAATAAAGTAATACCGTAATTTGTTGTGAGTTCATGCACTTCGTTGGTTTTGTTCTTTGAGCAAGGTAATGTTCATGCACGGCTCATTTTGTGCACCAGTAAAAAAAACATATACCTATGTCTTGAATTTGGAAAAAGAAACATGTTTTATTTATCACTAAAGAAGAGTTCGGTGAATGCACATATGAAACTGGTGGGTTCGGTACCTCAAAAAAGGTTAAGAACCACTGGTCTAAACTCTACTCAGTGAGAGTACACTCTATCAGAGTGCATAAGCCCATTTTTATACAGGTAATTCTCTTTTACCTGTTTCTTTGAATCAGGTATGTTTCAAATAACAGTAGTTCAAGCTCATTAACAAACAAAGGAGACTATAAATGATAATTTTCATTTCTTTTCTTTTCTTTTTTTATTCAGTGAGAGTAGAGGATGCAGAGACAGACTCCTGGATGCACCCCAACTAGGATCCACTGGGCAAGCCCACTCGGGGGCGATGCTCTACACATCTGAGGCCATTGCTCCGTTGCTCAGCAATTGAGCTCTTCTTAGCGCCTGAGTGGAGGCCATGGAGCCATCCTTAGCACCCGGGGCCAACTTGCTCCAACCAAGCATGGCTTCAGGAGGGGAAGACAGAGAGAGAGAGAGAGAAGTAAGAGGGGGAGGGGTAGAGAAACATATGGTTGCTTCTCCTGTGTGCCCTGACTGGGAATTACCCAGGACATCCACATGCTGGGGCTGATGCTCTACCACTGAGCCAACTGGCCAGGGCCTAAATGATAATATTCTAAAAATAATACTGCAATTGCCTTTTCTTCATTCTAGATTATTTTTCTCCAGTAGGCCTTTCTGGATTATTTTTGCTGTGGGTCTCATTCTCTCAGAGTAACATTCTCCACCAGCCACAGGTTGCCTCATACCCAACTTTGATACACACAAGAGGATCTGGATTTATTTTCCAACTCTAATTTGAAATATCCCCCAAATAAGTTGACTAACTGGCCAGATGGGGGTCGCAGATTCATCTGTGGACCAACTAACTGAGCCAAGTTGGTGGGACACCATGATGGGTTCATACCAGAACAGGTATCCTTTGGTGACTAATTCTGGAACCAGAGTTGGGGAGGGAGAAAGCATTTCTCAGGAGAGTAGCGGTGGGGGGAGGGAGTCTTCTCCAAAGACAAGGTGTGTACCAGCGCACAGGGCAGACTGAACGCCATAACCAGTTCTCTGTGACCGGTAATTATACAACAGCTTTCCAGATTCCCCCTCCTCCCACCTCAGCCCCTCCCAGCCCTCACACCAAACGCTCACTGGCTTTTGCCCAGTGATCTTCTTCAAATCAGTGGCTCTACTGGAAATAATCTCTGTACTGTTTTCCGGAATTATTAAGCTTTGAGCAAGTCATGCAGGCGAATGGCACCTTCTTACCAAAGTCACCTGAAGTGAAATGGGTGGAGGTGCCCTTCTCTTCATGAATTATTCCACTGACAGTTTACTTGTACATTGTTTAACTTCCCTTTTCACAGCTGTTGCCTGGTGGGGCCCTCTGCCACCTGGTCATGTCTATTATTCCTCCTTTCCTCCACACTTAACAACCCCTTTAGCAACGAAGACATTCTTTTTCTGCAGGGCAGGCAGCGTGGGGCCCCAGCCTGCCAGCGTGTCCCTTTGTACACAATCTTGGCACCAGCAGAGCCTCTAGCAATCAGCCGGTCTAATCCTTTTATTTCATGGGGGGAGAATACAAGGCTAAACGCTCCCACCTGACTTTTTCAAGCCCCTCCAGTATGTTAGTGGCAGAGTATGCTAAAGTCTTGGTGTTTCTGCTTCCTAACCCAACGATGTCTCCAGGAACTGGACAAAGCAATCAACAAAAAATTAGAAGGAAAGGTGGTACAGAGAACCACTCAAGCAGTTCCTCAGGCCCTTTGACTAAAAATACCCACTGTCACCCTGTTCTTTTTATTCTTTTAAAATAAACATGTCCCCTTTAGGGACACATGCTTTGCAAGTCCTCTCAGCAAAGCAGGACAGGCTTCCCGGGCTTGCCTAGCTGCTCATTATCAAGGTTCTGTCACCCTTGGTGGGGAATGAAAAACACAAAACAAAACAAAATCAACCAAACAACTAACCAAAACACATTAGTTATGGTCCCTTATCATCAGAGAGTTTTCAGCTGGTTTGGGGAGAAAGGCCAGAAATATGTCATCAGGTGTAGAATACAAGAACTGGTCCCAACACTGCCTATACCCTTGGCACCTTATCATCATCTTATATATAAATGAACATGTAATAAAACAACTTCCCCCAAGCTTCATAAAGAAGTCCCCAAGACTCCTTCAGTTTACTCTAGTCATTGAATAAATATTATGATTACTGTGGAAAAGGGATAGACAGCTAGCCGCCAGGAGTTCAGAGAAGGAGAAACTCCACCTTCTGGTCTGTGATTAGCGCCCCACCTCAGGAAATGGGGAGCTGGGCATCACTGGCTCCTCATTTGACATTCAATGAACTGAGATCCTTTCAATGGAAGGGAAGAAAATAGAACCAGAACTAGCAATGCTTGTTTTGTCAACTTTCAAATTACCATTAGCCAAGTGCACAGTTTAAAAAAGCAGTTAGTACTCTAAGGCTTAGAACAAAAATAGTTCCTTTCTTTAATTGCTGCCCTCACCTGAGAGGCACTCACTTCAAAGTCAGTTGTGTCTTAGGCTGTTTTTCCTTTTTGGTTTCATATAGCATGCTCATGTGGCTAGCTTTTGATTTTTCCTTCTATGGGCATCTTATTATACAATATGAGATTTTAGCTCTCTTCCTATCCTCTCTTTCAAGTTACATAACACTTTTTAATCAAATCAATGTTTAATGTTTACATTAACATTTATGTAAATGTTCAGAGAAGGGCTATGTAGCACATCGTGACCACCTTTTCTTGTATATATATTTTCTAGTCTTCCTGGAATTAATAACTGCCTCTTTATTGTTATTGTTTAATTGCTTTTCTATGTATTTATCATTAATTCACTCTTCCAACTTTATAAATTATAAAATTGTAATTTAAGAAGTATAAAATTCTCTTTTAAAAATAGTAAGTGAAAGGAAGGGAAATAAAGAGACAGACTCCTGCATGCTTCCCGACTGGGACCTTTGTCTGCAGCAGATGCTCTGCCCATCTGGGGCCCATGCTTGTGACAGAGCTAATTTTAGTGCCTGAGGCAGAGGCTCCAAGGAGCCATCCTCAGTGCCTGGTGTCCATGTGCTCTAATCAATCAAGCCATGGCTGGTGGAGGGGAAGAGTGAAAGAGAAGGGGGAAGCGGAGGAGAGTAGAAGCAGATGGTCACTTCTCTGGTGTGCCCTGACCAGGAACTGAACTGGGGACTTCCACATGCTGGGTCAACACTCTACTACTGAGCCAACTGGCCAGCATGAGAAGTATAAAATCCTTAATTTTATCGTTAAGAATATAATTTTATTAATAAGAATAAGGAATTATAGAATTCTTCCAACATTCACACATATCAGATGATCTCCCAGTCATTTTTTTCCTTTGGAGATCTCTAAGATCCAGCAATCCTGAATTTCTCTGTTCTCCAGCTCTGATGTGGTCTTCCTTTTCACTAGGTTGGATGTACAGCTATTATTCTGAAATGTCCCTTCACCTTCACTGTAGGAATCCTCTCCACTTTTCTCCTACAACTGTAGATGCTGGACGTAGAGTTTCCAGGGACAGTCTTAGCTTGTCTTGTTTTAGAGGAACACACCTGATAACTTCTTGAGAATGGGTGAATGATGGGAAGTGGGATTTTTGAGGCAATATGTGCCTGAAGTATACCTTTATTCTTTCTTCCTGATTAATTTATACTTTGGTTGGGTATAAAAAGGCAGGTTATGAAACATTTTTCTTTATCGAAGTTGTTTAAAGGCCATGACCTCTTTGTCCCCATACTGCTGTTCAGGAGTCTGATGTCATTCTGGTTCCCTGACATCTCTGAGTATGATCTGTTTTTTTCTCTCTGGAAGAAAAGAAAAGGTCTCTCTGCGGCCTTTTTTATCTCTGAAGTATGGAAGTTTTACAGTGTTGTGTCTTTAATTCACTGCGCTGGGCACTCATTGGCCTTTTTAACTTGGAAACTGATCTAGTTCAGTTCTGGAATTCTATCTCGAATTAGTTTCTCTGTTTTATCTTTTTGGAAATTTTATTTAGTATATATTGAGCCCCTGAGTTTGTATGTAATTGTTTTCATGTTTCACTACTTTCTAAATTATTGGTTTCCCATTTATTCTCTGGTAGATTTCCTCAAATTTATATTTCAATCCGTCTGATTTTTATTTTTTTGTCAACAGATTTGTAATCTCCATGAGTGCTTTCTTCTTATCTTAATGCTTTCTCTATATATATAGAGCATCATGGTTGGGCTTTTTAAAAAATATTTTTAGATTTTATTTATTCATTATTAGAGACAGTGTGTGTGTGTGTGAGACAGGAAAGAGATAGAGAGAATAGGAGGAGGAGCAGGAAGCATCAACTCCCATATGTGCCTTGACCAGGCAAGCCCAGGGTTCCAAACCGGCTACCTCAGCGTTCCAGGTCGATGGTTTATCCACTGCGACACCACAGGTCAGGCGGTTGGGCTTTTTTTATTTGTTTATTTTAATGATCAGTATTTAAAAAATGAACACAGTATCTTCTTTTACTTCAATATAATACTAATGTTTTTCTCTCCCTGGATTGTCTCTGTTTCTTCCAAGTTCCCCCATAATGCCCTACTTGTTGGTCTTGATATTTCCTTTGTGTTGCAGGATTCCCTCAAATAGTTGCTAGTCCTTGATGAATGATTTCAGAGCTTGATTGAGGACACATATTGAGAAAGAACAAAGACTATACTCCTGACCAGGGGAGAACAAGGACTAGGGGAGAACAAGTTGAGAGGTGGCCCATGTATTAATTAATTGAATAATTAATTAGAATATATATATTGCGTGTTTACTATACATTCCAGGCACTGTGGCAGGTAAAAGGGATATAAAAATGAGTAAGATGTTCAGAGTCCAGCAGGGAAGACAAAAGGTATACAACATAATGTGATAAGCATACTTTATGTGCAACAAACATTAATTTAATGTCTACTGTGTGCCAGGCACTATACTAGGCACTTTCATTTTATTTATTCCTTATAATAACATGGTGTGTTAGGCATTAGTATGCCCATTTTAATATAAAGAAACTGCCAAATTAGGGGAATATGCAAGTACTATTAAAACTGAGTGGTGAGAGCCCTCTTTGGCACCTCTTTGGCCAAGTACCCAGGGGCACGGTCTTTCTGGCTCAGCGGTCTACAGTCTGCAGCACTGAAGGCAAAAGCTTTGGTTGCACAGGAGATCCCTCCTGTAACTGGCTCTCCATCCTTGGGCACCCCCCCCCCCTTTTACCTCATTTCTCCCGAATCTAAATCTAGGGAGAGCATCTGTATTAGAGAGGAGAGAAGATTAAGGCCACATGGAGGCCAGGAGAAGCAGCCAAGATGGCAGAGTGCTGAGGGAGAAACCAGTTTGTTAAGAGTTTGAGCTGGAGGAGATGGGGAACAGAAGTGAATAAGTCTGGTGAGCTAGAAACCTTTGATTTTAGGAAACTCAGATAAGTCAGTAGCTTTGTGAGCACTGAATGTGTGGGTTTTGGAGCCCAGTGTGTGTTTTTGCTTTCCCGCCGGGTGCAAGCTAGAATTAAAGCTGATGGCTCACCAGTTCTTGGCTCCAGTGTTTCATTACTGACTGTTTGAATCTAATGCGAACCTGCACTGGCCAGGCGGCTGTGATGGCGGCCTCAACTACTAGCTTTACATTTGGTGTAGTCGGCAGGATATCTCATGTAGGTTCCGAGGAAGAAAACAGGTTCCACAGGTAACCTGCAGTGTTTTGGAACACTGTCTTCAGCATGGAAAAAACCAGGGGAGAACAAGTCATGAGAACTTTGATCTAAAACTGTCCCAACTGGCCCTGGTTGATGGTTCAGTAGACAGAGTGTCAGCCCGGATATGAATGTCCTGGGTTCGATTCCTGGCCAGGGCTCACCAGAGAAGCAGCCATCTGCTTCTCCCCCCCACCCCCTGGCACTTTTCTCTCCCTCTTCCCCTCCCACAGCCAGTGGTTTTATTGGTTAGAGCATGGCCCTGGGTACAGAGGATTGCTTCTTGCTCCTAATGTTGGCGTGGGCATTAAAAATAGATGGGGTTTGGGTTGGGGGCATATGCGGGAGTCTGTCTCTTTATCTCCCCCTTTCTCACCAAAATAAAATAAAATAAAATAAAAGTAAAGTAAAATAAAATAAAACTCTCCCAAACCACAGGACACTCTTAGATGTGTGGTCTTTCTCTTCCTAGGTTTTATTTTCCTTTCCTTCTTGTCAATAACAAAAATTTACCAGAGTATTGAGACAGTAGCTAAAGAATGTCCATGAAGGCAGAGAAACAGAGGCGGGGGTGGGGGAGGTTACATCTAGAGAGATTTTCTATTAAGGTAGATCAGCTGTCCCTCAGAGGGAGATCAGGGGGTTCCCAGGGATGAACTAGGGAGAGGGAAATACACACACACACACACACACACACACACACACACACACGTGCACACCTATCTAAACTTTAATCAGTTTGAAAACTCTGTCTCTAAAACAGGAACTTGCCTTGGGTCTCCTGAACCGTGGAGCACAGATCTCGCCTTCCTCCTTCTCAGCCACCTCGTCCTTTGAAGCAGAGAGCCCTGTTCCTCCACACCCGGCAGGGTAAGTGGAGGCTGCAGGCCCTCAGGGGCTCCCTGGGGGTTCCTTTCACTTTTGTGATCTAAGGATTAGGTAGAGGGGAAAAAAGGGAACCCACACTCCCCATGTATTAAAAAAAGGAGGTCAGGGTGGGGTTCAGACAGAGATTTTGACAAATTACAGATGGAGCTGACTCGACCCAGAACAATTCCCAAAGGAGGCCCTCCCACACCCACAGGAAGGCCAAAAAAAGGCTTGAAATTCAAATTATTTTTGGTGCTTGGGAGATGAGAGGGGAGAGAGAGGGCAGTGGTGGTAAATAGGAACCGGAAAGAGCGAAAGGCTCTGTCAATGTCTTTACTAAGGAGCAGCCTAGGGGAACAGCAAATATTATCAGAATGTCACTGGATTTAAAGAATATAATGTATTATGTCTCCACGGGCTAGACTGGAAAAGAGAATATTCACACGTTTTATATAAATTTGATCTCTGGCCTGAGAGAAGCGGCTACTGCCCCTGCTTCCATTTGCCTCTGTTTCTGAGGCGAGGGAACAGAGACATGTTGTCTCACAGTAGCCACATACCCTCTCTGCTCCTCTCCAGCCCGGTTCCTTGCCCTGGTTTCCTCCCAAAGCTGTATTTCTTTCATGAATGTTGTCCAGCCATGTTTTGGTGGTTGTTTCTGCTGACACTTTTGCTTTTGGGGTAAGAAGGATGGGGGAGATGTAGGGGAGAGAGGAGGAGGGAGGACACCCTGGTGAGAAGTGAGAAAGCAATAATTCCCCCTGAGAATTAGGTAGAGGGAGAAATAAAGGCCCTTCTGGCTGTTTGAATCCTTTAGGCATTTGTTTCCAGGCCTCACTTTCTCCACGCTTAAAAAGAATGATTTGGTACTGGGTACCCAGTTAACACTGAATTTCAGATGAACAGCCAATAAGTAACTAAAAAGTCTGCAATGACAATTCTGTGTATTTGAGGTCATTTTTAGATCCCCTCACTCCAGTGCTGCTCAAATGATGGGATCCCTACAGGGTAAGGAGTTGTAAGGGACTCAGTTTTCTGATGGGCCTGAGGAGGGGCGAGAGCCTGGCCCACAGGGATCTTCCTGGCTCCCACCTGTCCCTCTCACTAGGGCTCTCTCACTTCTAAAAGAGGACAGAGGAAGTGCCCTTGGTTTTAAAAATGTCCAGGGCCAAGACAAAGGACAATTAGAAATATTTGTTTTTGTGTTGAGAAAAGCAAAAGTCTTTTTAAACAGATACATATCATTTCACAAATTAGGTGGTTTCCAATTTATGACTTTGCAGAAAACTTGGAGAGAAACCTAATTGAGTTGACCACTGATGGATCAGTACAATAATTTTTTAAAAATTGACTTTATTTTTAGAGCAGTTTCAGGTTTACAGCAAAACTAGGAGAAAGTATAGAGAGTTCCCATAGGTTCCCAGCCCCCTAGCATGCACAACCTCCCCATAGAATGATGTTTGAAGGAAGGTCTCTAGGTGACATCTAACCTATGATTCAAAGGAGTTCAAAGAATTGAACGATATTGCCAAATTCAGCCCTGTTCAAAAACACATTTCACATTTCCTGGCAAAGGTGGACTGGCTAGAAACCTTCACATAGGATTTGTATTTATAGGCAATTAAGTCATTCCAGGTCCCTCTCTGAAGCCATAAACCTAGAAATACATCCCAATTTTCCTCCCTTCTCATCAGACCTAAAGATTATCATAAAGAAACTCCTACAGCCCCATCCACTTATTAATGTGAACAAGTTTTCTCAGCTCCTACATTCATATAAATGAGAAATAGGGATGATATTAATGGTAAGCCTGCTCATTCTTGAAAAAAGTAATGTTAATTGATGAATATTTGACCTATTACATATGTGTAAATATATAAAAATGTTATAGCTAAAATTCCATCCTCATTCACCTCATATAAAGAATAATATCCAATATTTTACTCTTTTAAATTTAATGATCAGTGAAATATCTATTTATTTTGTTACTAATAATGGTAATGATGAATATTTGTCTCAAAGAATGTTTTAACATTGGGAGGCTTGTGGTCACAAGACATTTTTTAAATTGTAAAATCAATTGACATACGCATTATTGTTTCAGAACACATGATTGGTAGTCAATAAAAATGATTAAATAATAAATGATGTCATAAAACTATATGGCATTTGAATTCAGTTCTTTAGGGGAAGTGGAATATAAATATAATGCAGGGGAAAAGAAATGATTTAACATTCTGACTGTTAAATAACTGCTTTTTTGTTTGAAAAATGGATGATGGTGTCAAATGACAACGGTACTTAGATGTTATTGGGTACATTTAAAAAGAGTGATATAACAGTTTTATTTTAAAACACTGCTTGTTAACAATCTTCAGAATACAACCTTTGCAATCACTCGAACTTATAATTAAAAGTTATAGATGTCGCCTGACCTTTGGTGGCGCAGTGGATAAAGCGTTGACCTGGAATGCTGAGGTTGCCGGTTCAAAACCCTGGGCTTGCCCAGTCAAGGCACATATGGGAGTTGATGCTTCCTGCTCCTTCTCCCTTTCTCTCTCTCTCTCTTTCTCTCTCTCTCTCTCCTTTTCCTCTAAAATGAATAAATTAAAAAAAATAATTTAAGAAAAGTTATAGATGTCAACTTAAAAATAAGCTAAGGTATACCTTATTTTCTAGTACTTTTTAGGGTGTAGTAAAGAAAAGTTTGAGAAACACTGTTTTATATCTTCCTCTAACTGACATTTTTGTTCACAGCATTGTGCTTATATTTCTAGGTCCTTTGCAACTTTGTGTATTAAATTGTAGGCATCGTCCTGCCTACAATTTCAGAGGTTTTCTCTTCCAAAGTTCTCTGTCCCTCAAGATGCTGCCCATCTACTCTAAACTGGTAGCTATAGGGTCATGGTACAAGGGCTTAGACTGGGGAAACCAGAAATAAATCAGCCCCTAGACCTCACAGCTGAACTATTTCAAGAATATGCAGTTACATTTCAGTGGCCGTGATTTGACTCATGGTGTACCCAGTAACATATAATCACAAGATGCATTCTAACGGACTTCTACTGTAATGTTTGCTTGTCACCTTCTGAATATAGGGTACCATGGCAGGGTTTTATGGTAACCAACTGAAATGATCTAACTAACCCTGATGTTCACCCTGGCATAGGAGAGTGACGTTCTTGCATACCAGCTGAAGTTCTGGTGGGAGTTTCTCCAAGTATTAAAAACTTTCTTTTTAAGGAAGGCAGAAAAATGGATGGAAACAACCATAGACCCAAATGGCAGAGGAAATGGCCATGGGGGCAGTGATGTAAGCAGGATTGTAGCAGTTGTGGCAGGAGAGAAATAAAGCGCTGCTCTTCACATCAGAACTAAAAACTAAATGTCAGTTCACCACAGTTGTCAGTACAGCCACAATACGTGAAACTATTTCACCAGTGAGTGGAGTTTGTAAGTGTTGCCTTGGTTAATCTGGGGTCAGCAGGATTATGTCTCACCACAAGTGATTTTTAAAACTAGGTAATAACTGCCTGACCAGGCGGTGGCGCAGTGGATAGAGCGCCGGACTGGGATGCAGAGGATCCAGGTTCGAGACCCTGAGGTCGCCAGCTTGAGCACGGGCCCATCTGGCTTAAGCAAAAGCTCATCAGCTTGGACCCAAGGTCGCTGGCACCAGCAAGGGGTGGCTCGGTCCGCTGAAGGCTCGCGGTCAAGGCACGTGTGAGAAAGCAATCAATGAACAATTATGGTGTCCAATGGCAATGAAAAACTAATGATTGATGCTTCTCACCTCTCTCTGTTCCTGTCTGTCTGTCCCTATCTATCCCTCTCTCTGACTCTCTCTCTGTCCCTGAAATAAATAAATAAATAAAAACATTAAAAACAAAACAAAACTAGGTAATAACTATTTAAGCACAAAACTCTGTCAATATTTTTTAGCTTTATTTTTTTTTCTTTAATTAAGCCTTTTATTTTGAGACATTTATAGATTCACAGACAGTTGTAAGAAATAACTCAGAGAGATCCTGTGTAGTCTTTACCCAGTTTCCCCCGATGGTGGGTGGCATCTTGTAAACCACAGTGCAGCATCACAACCAGTATATTGAGACTTCTGCAGCCAAGAGACAGAACATTTTCATCAGCAGGAGGATCCCTGTGTTACCCTTGTCTAGCTACACACATGTCCCTCTTAACCCCATGTCCTTTTTAACGGTTGACAGTCACTCTCTGTTCTCCATTTCTGTAACATTTCAAGAATGTTATACAAAAAGAATCAATCATACAGTATGTAACCTTTGGGGGATGTCTTTTTGTTCCCTACTTACCCTAATTCTCTACATATTCATTATGGCAGTTTAATATATCAATAGTTCGTTTTTATTGCTGAATAGCATCCATGGTATGGATCTACCACAGTTTAACTATTCACCAGTTGAAGGACTTCTAGGCTGTATTCAGTTTTGGCTATTATCAGTAAAGCTGCCACAAACATTCATGCACAGGTCTTTGTGTGAATTTCAGTCTTTATTTCTCTGGGATAAATGCCCAGAGTGTGTTTGTTGAGTCTTATGATAGTTGCATGTTTCTTTTTCTTTTTTTAAAAAATATCTTTATTTATTTATTCATTTTAGAGAGAAGAGAGAGAGAGAGAGAGAGAGAGAGAGAAGGGAGGAGGAGCAGGAAGCATCAACTTATGTGCCTTGACCAGGCAGCTCCAGGGTTTCAAACTGGCGACCTCAGTGTTTCCAGGTCGACACTTTATCCACTGCGCCACCACAGGTCAGGCTTCTTTTTCTTTTTTTAAAATGACACTGCCAAGCTGTTTTCCAGAGAAACTGTACTGTCTTACATTCTCACCTGCAATGAATTATGTATGATCCATTTCTCTTTATCCTTACCTGCATATGACATTGCCACTATTTTTTATTTTAGCCATTCTGATAGGTATGTAACAATATCTCATTGTGATATAGTATTCTTTGTTATCTTTTGAATTTTCTCATTTTTGTTGTGATATAATTGACATAATATTGTATTAGTTTAAGGCATACAGCAAAATGGTTTTTTTAATTTCAATGTTTATTTTATTGATTTTAGAAAGAGAGGAAAGGAGAGAGAGAGAGAGAGAGAGAGAGAGAGAGAGAGACAACAGGAACATTGATCTGTTTCTGTATGTGCCCTGACCGGGGATCAAACTGACAACCTTTGTGCTTCAGCACGATGCTCTAGCCAACCGAGCTGTCCAGTCAGGGTGCAAAATGTTTTGATATACATATGTATTACAAAATGATCACAACAATAAGTTAATGTGCATCATCTCACATAGCTACAAATGTTTTCTTTTTGTAATGAGAACATTTAGGATCTACTCTCTCAGCAACTTTCAAATATACAATACTGTACAGTATTGTTAAGTATAGTAACCATACTGTATATTGCACTCCCATAACTTATTTATATTATATTTGTATCTTTGACCATCTTTAGTCATTTATCCACCCCTGAGTCCTGTAACTGGCAACCACTAGTCTGTCCTTTGTTTCTATGAGTTTGGTCTTTTTTAAGATTCCACATATAAGTGAGATCATCCAGTATTTTTCTTTCTCTGTCTGACTTCCTTCATTTAGCATGATGCCCTCGAGTTCTATCCATGTTGCCACAAATGGTAGGACTATCTTCTTTTTTCATGGATAAATAATATGATATATTTAATATCATTATTTATCATATAATTATATATTACATTTTCTTAACTATTACCTATAAATGGACACTTATGTTGTTTCCATGTCTTGGCTATTGTGAATAATGCTGCAATGAACATGAGGATGCAGGTATTCTCTTTGAGATAATTATTTGTTTCCTTTTGATATATAGCCAGAAGTGGAATTGTTGGATCATATGGTAGTTCTATTTTTAATATTTTGAGGAACTTCCTTACCGTTTTCCATAGTGGCTGCATCAATTTACATTCCCCCCCGACAATGCACAAAGGTTCCCTTTTCTCAGTAGCTTTCCCTACACTTGTTATTGCCTGTCTTTTTTATAATAGCCATCCTAGCAGGGGTGAGGTGATATCTTACTGTAGGTTTGATTTGCATTCCCTGGTGATTAGGGATGTTGAGCATCTTTTCATGTACCTGTTGGCCATTCCTATGTCTTCTTTGAAAATATGTCTACTCAGTGTCTCTGCCCATTTCTAAAGTCAGATAGTTTGTTTTTTTGTTATAGAGTTATATGAATTCTACATATATTTTAGATATTAACCCCTCATTAGATACATGGCTTGCAAATATCTTCTCCCATTCCGTAGGTTGCCTTTTCATTTTGCGGATTGTTGCCTTTTCTGTGCCAAAGCTTTTTAGTTTGATGAAGTCTCACCTGTTTATTTTTGCTTTTGTTACCTTTGTTCTTGGTGTCAATCCAAAAGAGAGTCATTGCCAAGACCAATGTTAAGGAGATTACCCATTATGTTTTCTTCTAGAAGTTTAATGATTTTAAGTCTTTGATATTTAAAAAAAATAACTTTTTATTTATTGATTTTAAAAAGAGAGAGGAAGGGAAGGAGGGAGGGAGAGAGAGAGAGAGAGATCGATCAATTTGTTGTTTTACTTAATTATGCATTCACTGACTGATTCTTTTCTGTGACCTGACTGGGGTTTGAACCCACAACTTTGGTGTATCAGGACAATGCTCTAACCAACTGAGCTACCTGGCCAGGGCCCCATATTTTGTTTTTACAGATTTTATTTGTAAAGTCCTTTAAAATAATTAAAAGATTTTGTATTATTAAGCAAAAGATACATAATACACACAATATATTTTAAAAATATAAGAGTCTGAGTGAGTCCTAAGCCTCCCCTTACTACCTTAGAGGTGATCTCCTCCTCAGAGGTCACTGCTTCTACCAGCAAAACCACAAGAAACTTTCCTCCTAAAATCAAAGTACTGATCACTGTTCAACCACATTTTCCTACCCCAGCGTCCTCACCAGGAATATGAAAGTCATCTCTAGCACATATGACCTCTGGGAATGCTGTCAACTTTTCTTTTCCCTCCCTTGTTGTCAGCTAATCCATTTAGGGACATAGGAATGAACTGAAGAAAGTCATTTTCCCCTCCACCCCCTCCTTTTCTACATCTCCAATAGCTCTTCCATTCTGCTGCTGTCTCTAATCTGCTGAGGGCTAGGAAACCACATAATTGGACCTTTGGAAATTAGATATTTAATCAGAACCCATAAGCAAGCCTAAGAAAAGGCTCTTTTTAATGCAAGGACTTTGTCTAAGGCCTTTTCCATCTGACCTTCTGAATTCAGTGTTCTGTTCCAAAGATTGAAGTCGTCCAAAGGGCAACCTTTAGATCAGGGTCGTGCATTTTTATATGTCTTTTTAGCAAGCCAGCAGTGAAACACCTTCTGACATCAGATGCTGGAGGGTGCATTCGGCTATTTATCCAATTAGAACATTCACAGCATCATTAAGTATTAGGTGTAAGGATAAATTTAGCTTGTGATTGTTTAATTACTAAATGAAGGTGGTAAACTGGACTTAATTCTCCAGCCTTGTGTTACACTTAATTTTAATATAGTTTGATAGACACGTGGAGTCATCATATACATTATGATGACATTTGAAAGAAGATACCTGAGCAAATTACCTGTCTCCAGTGACTCACCTCAGTTTCACTAGGTCTCAGGGTTCAAGCTGCTAATCAGGTTTTGTATATCATTTCCAGTGGTAGGAGTTTTAATGTGAATGGCCACACAATTGGTTAAAATTTTTTGAAAAATGTGTTCATGGACTGACATGTATTTTTTAAGTTGAGGATAAAGTTAATTCTATGGTGAGTTTTTATTTTTATTTATTTATTTATTTATTTATTTAATTTTTTTATTTTATTCATTTTAGAGAGGAGACACAGAGTGTGTGAGAGAGAGAGAGAAAGAGAGAAAGGGGGGAGGAGCTAGAAGCATCAACTCCCATATGTGCCTTGACCAGACCAGTGCAGGGTTTTGAACTGGCAACCTCAGTGTTCCCAGGTCAACGCTTTATCCACTGCGCCACCACAGGTCAGGCAATGGTGAGTTTTTTAAAAAATCACAAAGCAGCTATGAGATCCCTGAGGTACTTATAAATTAAAAACTATTTTCTTGTAAAACTAACATTTTCCCTCCTCTGATCATAAAATAATACATGCTTATTAAAGAATACTTAGAAAGTTCAGAAATAAAAACGATTTTAAAAAATCACTTGTAAATCTAGTATTAGATAATGACACTTTAAACTTTATCCTTGCAAACAGAATATTTTTATTATGTAACACACACATAGACACTCAAATTGACTAACTCTGAGGAAGAAAATAGTGTTTGGGGGCCATGAGTAGAAGAAATATTTGTTCGTTCTTACTATTTGTACATTTTGAACTTAATACAGTGTGGATGTTTTTCCTACTAACAAAAAATGAAAATACATAAATCTATATGTCCAAATATCCTTCTTGCTTTTCTTTGCTTTGAAATAATCACTTCGTGTTGAGAACCACCAATGTAAAATTTAACCCACTTCACTAACTACCATAGGAATTTCTTGGAAAACGGGATGGTGTTTATTCTAGCTAACAACTTTGACTGTATTTACCCCAAAGTATATACTAATAGTAGCTTGCATATAGACTCAGTGCTGAGGTAATGAATCATGTAACTAGTCTAAGCAAAACAAAGATAAATACACTGCTAAAATGTGGTCACGGATGCAAAGCTAAGGTATCTATTCCTTCTCTCTCTCCGATTCCAGAGGCCCAGTTCTTCCCACATAATCACAGGGCATCACTGGGGATGTAGGAATCTTAGCAGTGCGCTGCACTTATTCAAACTGACGGAAAAACAATGCCCTCAGCATGAATCAATAGGAATGGTGCATTTAACAGGCAGACTGTCATTTTTGGGGACAGGATACGCACTCAGTTTTGAGGTTTACATCAGTGTCAGGTTTAGCAGGATAGCAATGCTTTCTAAACTTTGTTTCTAGGAAATAATTTTGACATGTGTATGTAATGTATGTGTAAAGGTATGTGCATGTATGTATATAAAGAATACTATAGAACGGATAGCTTAACCAACAGAAATTTATTTTCTTGCAATTCTGGAGGCTGGAAGTCCAAAGATGTGGTTGCCAGCAGGGCTGGGCTCTGGTGAGAGCTCTCTTCTTGACTTGCAGTTGCTTCCTTCTTTCTGTGTGTTCATGTGGCCTTCTCTCAGCACATTTGGACAGAGGGAGAGATCTCTTCTTCTTCTTATAAGGCCCTGATTCTATAAGATTGGAAACCTACCCTTATAACCTCTTTTTATGTGTGTGTGTATTTTTCTAAAGTGAGAAGCAGGGAGGCAGAGACCCTTATAACCTTTTAACCTTAATTACCTCCTAAAAACCCTTTATTCAAATGCAGTCCATTTGTTAGGTCTTTAACACATGATTTTGGAAGTGAGAGGCATAATTCAGCACATACATATATAAGTTTGATTTTATATACAAATTTCCAGCTGTTCCACCAAGTTTTTATCTTTTTATTTTATTTTATTTTATTACTGTCCCCTACTGCTGTTTCTCTTATTCTGTAAACAGAAATTGCCAAAGATTCTTCCACTCTCCATTTTCCACATTTTTAAGGCCCTGAGAATTTGAGCTAAGAGATGACTCTGAGTGTTGAACAGTGATCACTGAATTCATGGATTCAATTCATAACTGGCCATGTGATTCTGAGATTGTATCTCTCCTGAAAAGCGGAACTGTCCCATCTGTAAAATGGGATTAATAATCTACAATCCTGTGAAAATGGAAAGAAAAAATAGTTAACAATTTATCATGTAATGTTAGCTCTCTGTAATAAAAGTTTCAAAATAAAATGTAAGGATTTTAGTCCAAAGGTATACTGATTTTTAAAAATTTAACAGAAGCCCTGGCTGGTTGGATCAGTGGTAGAGCATCGGCCCGGTGTGTGTAAGTTCTGGGTTCGATTCCTGGCCAGGGCACACAGGAGAAGGGTCCATCTGCTTCTCTACCCCTTTCCCTCTCCTTTCTCTCTATCTCTTCCCCTCCTGCAACCAAGCCTCCATTGGAATAAAGTTGGCCAAGCACTGAGGATGGCTTCATGGTCTCTGCCTCAGGGGTTATAATAACTCTGGTTGCAACGGAGCAACGCCCTGGATGGGCAGAGCATCATCCCCTAGTGGCTTGCCAGGTGGATCCCGGTCAGGTGCATGCCAGAGTCTGTCTGACTGCCTCCGTGCTTCTTACTTTAAAACAAACAAACAAAAAACAAAATAAATAAATAAATAAATCGAATAGAAATTCTTTTTTTTTAAAATTATTTATTTATTTATTTTTATTTATTCATTTTAGAGAGGAGACACAGAGTGAGAGAGAGAGATAGAGAAAGAGAGAAAGGGGGGAGGAGCTGGAAGCATCAACTCCCATATGTGCCTTGACCAGACCAGTGCAGGGTTTTGAACTGGCGACCTCAGTGTTCCCAGGTCGACGTTTTATCCACTGCACCACCACAGGTCAGGCTAGAAATTCTTGATATTTACACTGTGCCCTAAAAACATGAACTCACTCAAATCAAAAACAATGGGGTGAGATAGGTTATCTGTTATTACTACCTTCCTCATTTTATAGAAACACAGAGAAAGAAGTAAAGTTACTGGTCCATGGCTATACAGCTAATTGGTGACAGAGATAGTGTCAAATCCTAGCAGCTTTGTGCTAGATTCCAGTTACTTTGCAATCACTATGAAATTGCTTATTCACTTCTAATTGTGTCACTTCCTTGCTCAAAAGCCTTCAGTGGTTCCTGATGCCTAAAGTAATGAGCACAACTCATTAGCTTAGCAATAAAGACCCTCCAGTTACCTTTCTTTCTTGTTTTGTTCCCCATGGAAAGCCTTCATCTATCCTTCTCTGCTCCGGCTGAATTGGACCAGCCATGCTCCCCTGA
Source organism: Rhynchonycteris naso (assembly GCA_037038555.1). Taxonomy (NCBI): domain Eukaryota; kingdom Metazoa; phylum Chordata; class Mammalia; order Chiroptera; family Emballonuridae; genus Rhynchonycteris; species Rhynchonycteris naso. The sequence goes on from CM072998.1 coordinate 27,993,773, forward strand.
ATGGCTCCCATGCATATCTGCCTCTCTGCTTTGCCTTGGACAAGCTCTTTATCTGGAATCCACCTATTCTCAACCCTGCTTCCTACCTTCTACATCTTACCTTTCCTTCAAGGTCCTTCTAAAATGTCCTTCAGACATTTTCTCCTGCATCTCTCAGCCCCTGTTGGTTGTGATTTCCCACAGAATGTTCTCTCTTCTCTTCTCTGCATGTGTCAGTGTCTGGCTTTTATGGTAGCTCTTCCTGTACATGTTATATCCTTCCCTACTAAATGATGGGCTCCTTGCTTTCTCATGCAGCTTTAAAAGCTTTTATTAAAATTTAAATAATTATTGTCTTTTCTCATAACCAAATGTACGCATACTTATTGTAAAAAGTGACATACTACAGAGAATACATCTCTTAAAAAGTGAGACATACTATGTTAGCCCCTCCTTCTCTGCCCTAAGAAAACTGCAATTAACAGGTTGGAATGTAGTCTTCTAGACTTTTCTCATGTAATAAGCATATATAGTTTTTATTTACAGAAATGGGATTATACTACACAAACAGCTTTGTACCTTTTTTCCACTTAAAACATTTAGTATATTTCAGCCCTGGCCAGGTGGCTCAATGGATAAACATTGTTCCTGAGTGTTGAGGTCGTGGGTTCAATCCCAAATTAGGGCACATATGAGAAGCAATCAATGAGTACATGCTAAGTGGAATGGCAAAGTGATGCTTCTCTCTCTCCCCCTTCCCCCCTTATTTCTCTCTCACAAATTAATGAGAAAATTATAAAGAAGTATTTTGTATATTTTACATAAAGCTGTATCTCATTTTTTGAAAAAATAGCTGCATAGTGTAAGATTGTGTGAATGTACCAATATTTACCTGTTAAATTCCTTATTAATTATCATGAGAATGATTTTCAATTTTCTCCATTATAAACAATACTTTCGTGAATCTGTATGCTTATAGTCCACATACATACACACACACCATATGTACCACATATACAGTATCTCCAATGATTTTCTGTAGGACATATCCTTGGACATGAAATTGTTAGGTGAAATGGAATGGAGATTCTAAATGATAATTATTAAAAAAAATGTGGAGGTGAAAGAGTTCTGTATCCTTCACAAACTCAGTAGCTAAGAGGGCAGGTTCTGGTACCAAGCTGCACAGGTTTGTATCGAGGCTTGGTCTCTGTGTCTCAGTTACCTCACTTACAAATTGGGGCAATAAGAATAAGTTGTCTTCATGTTGTAAGGCTTAAATGAGATAATAGATGTAAAGCAATTAGCATTTAGTAAGTATCTGGCAAATAAGTAAATGCAAGATATATGGGAGGAAACATGGTAGTAGGTTCAGATGATTGTTTATTGAATAAATAGGACTGAATAGGACAATAGCAGTTTGAGTAATCTTTCTGGAAATGGATAGTGCTTTGCTCTTGAAAGCAGTAGTAATTATTTATAAAACGACCAGCTAGCATATGATGTGCAATATGTGCCCTTGGAGCAACTCATCTTTGTGTAAAATTAAGTGGCCTGAACCAGAATTAACCAATGACCTAGGCTTCTTCAGTCCCACACTTTCCCAACAGAGCTAACTGGCCCCGGCTACAGCTTGGTACTGTACATAATGGGTATCTCTGAAGCAATGCAATTCCCTGAAGGGTGCCCTGGCTCACCACTGAAGGTTAGTGGGTCGTCCAGTCACCCAGCCTTTAATACTGAACAGGAATAGAAGTGTGTGAATAAACGGCTAGAGTAGAGCAAAAGGATTTCTGGTTAGATTCTTAGGTTCTAGGCCAGAAGTCTCCATCTTCTGCACCAATACTGGGAGATTCTGAGGGCAGACGACCCTGGCTCGGCCACTAACCAGCTGTGAAACCTTGAGCAGCTTGTGGAACCTCATGCTGCACTGATATAACGAGGAGACTTAAATAGCTGATGGGAAAGGCCCTTTTTCTGAACATTCCTTTCCCCACAGGCAGAGTCACATTGTCAGACATCAGGGCTGTTTATTGTACTGAAAAAAATTAATGCATAAAAGCAGGCAATGGAAATACTTTAAAAATGTGTCGGTCACAAGATGGAAAAGGACAATAGCAGGGCACAGCATCAATTCACATCTGCTTTGTGGTGCCCAGTACAGGAGGGGGTTGGGGGGTCCTCGGAAGAAGCACCAGGAAATTCAGGAGTAAGGGAATGGAATCAGGGCAGCAACAGTAGTCTAACTGGGCCCAGGTCCTGGTCAGGGTCAAATGTGGCAGAGAATGGGGCTCCCTGGGAAGTATGGGCATCGCCCAAAGTGCGCTGAGAACCCTCTCCCCAGCCTAACATGCTGGTGAACCTCCCCCTCACTGGAGTCAAATTGTACCCATCTTTTTAAGCCCACTTTAAAGTCCATCTCCTTCTTGAAAATCCACCTCCATGCCATACAGAGACGTCTTGCACCTCTAAAGGCTGACAGGACTCACTCTGTGCCATTTATTCCCAGGGCACTTCCAGGAGGAACACAAGGCTGCTATGACCTTCGAGTGACACTTTTTATCCTGACAATGACACCCAAGGCCTTTGGCTCCTCTGGGCCTCCCAAGGCATCCAATACAGTAGTGCTCAGGAAATATTTGTGGCTCTGTGACTGAGTGACTCAGGCAGGCCCAAAAGGGAGGAGAGTTTTATGGGTTTTAATATGAACCATACCATGAAATCTGAGATTTTGCCCCATTGCTCACAGTGGAAACCCTCAGTTCCAGTCAGGTTTGCTTGGAGCGGGGTGGAATTTTGTTCCCGTCCACGCTGAAAACTATAATTTTTAAGTTCAACAACACTTACAAAGCATCTATTTCATTTTCGAAAGTAATGTTAACACTACAAACATTAACTCCTTTACTCTCTATAACAACCCAGATGTAGAAATTGAGGCACGTAAAGGTAAAGTTACTTGCCCAGGGATCAAAGCTAGTAAGTGGCAGAGCTGGGATTCAAACCCAGGTCATCTGGTTCCAGAGAGCATGCTCTTCACTGTGCTATACTGCCCAAAATTTCTATGAGTGGCAAAAATCTTCATGAGCAGAAAAAAAAAAATGATGTTGATGTATTTATTTCAAAGGAAATATATATTTTTTCTTGTGTTTCCCTTCCTTCCTCATTCAAAGCAAAATGTTCTAAAGCAAACAGCCTTTCTTTCACACCTGAGAGAACCGGGTGGTTCATTTTTGCTTTGGCAATCAAAATGGAAGAGGAAACGTGTGTGGTTTCATCACTGGTGCTTTCGGGGTGTGTGCTGCGCTGTCCCTCCCGGCTCACCTGGCTCAGGCCCCCTACCCCCACGCTCTGTTGCCTCAGACTAAAGCGTCCTGGAGACTTAAACCGTCTTCCTTTCCCCTACAATCCTGGGATGTGGACCAGCCTTTCAGTCATTCCCGCATATCCAGTCCTTGTCCTAGAGCCTCAAGGATCTTTTGCCCTCCTCTCCCCTAAAAGTCTGGTAGGACTCAGAACTCCTGAATTGCATTTGCATCAGAATCCCGAGAAACTGCATCTCACGACCCTCCGTTCCAGGGCGAATCCACTACGTTTGTTTGGGATGTTGACTGCCTGGCTTCGTGCATGCTTAAATGTCTATCGCCTCACGTGGGAGGCCGCCGTCAGAACCTGACAGACCTGCCATTGATTAACTGTGGGACCCAGAGCACATTACTTCACGTCTCCGAGTCTCGGTTTCCTCACCGTGAATGGGATGGTTACCCTTAGAGATGCTGTGTGTATCAAATGAGATAGCGCAAAGGCTGCACCGGCACACTGTAGTTCTCTTAGGTTCCCCTTAGCAATATTTACTTAATGCAAGCTCGTCTGTTTCCCCCTTTTTTTTTCACCCCGAGCACCCTCCCTCTCTGAGGGCAGAAAGGGCGTCTTTGCGCCACACCTTGTCCTTGTATCCCCCGTTAGATCGTCCGGCCCCATTAGACTCTTCGGGCAATTTCATGACAACCCGGGAGAATCTGCGCTTCTTCTTTCGATCCTAACCCTAAAGCTAATCTCACGGCCCCAGAAAGGCAAGGGCACAGGATGCGAGGGAGGCCCGACTGAAGTCGCGCGGTGGGGCTTTAGGAAGAAGAAATGGGGATAAAAGGGGAGCCCGCGCTCCGGCTCGCCTCCCTCTTTCGAGGATGCTCTCTACCCCGGGCCCCTTTTCCGCTCCGGACACCTGCTGCCCGGGGCCAGGCGTCCGAGGCAGGGCCTTTTTCCGCAGCCCAGGTGCCACCTGCACCGCGGCAGACGCTGGCGAGGTGGTCGGGGCCGGTCCCTGGGCGCCCGCCCCGCCTCCTCCGCGCAGCCCGCCGCGCCCGGCCGCGCCCCCTCCCACCCCGCGGCGCCCCGGCACCCCTCTCTTCCCCCAGCGGGCTCGGCGGAGCATTGTACTCACATCCGGGGCTGGGTTTTGCTTTAATGCGAAACGTAATTAACCCGGAAAAAAGAGCCGAGAGACAAGAGAGAAGGAGGGGGCGGGGTGGGTGGGGGGAGAAGAGCCAGAGGAGCCAGAGGCACGGAGAGTTTGGCCGCGAGATAAAGAAATCCCCCGAGAGTGCCGGCCCCACGGGCTGGAGGGGCGCGTTGCACCCCGATGTAACACACGCACCCTGCCCGAGCCCCGGCCCCTGCACGGCGGGGTAAGTTGGGTGCCCTCGCGGGCCTGGGGGCGGAGAGGCGCAGAGGGGCGCACAGGGGAAGGCGCGGGCTGGGGGAGCCGGGTACGCCTGCCCTGGTGGCGGACGGCCAACGGGGAGGTCGCCGTAGCCCCCGGCCGCCTCCTCGCGCCCCGGAAAAGCCTAGAGCAGCCCCTCCTCCAATCCCCTGGAGCGTCCGGGGTGGCCAAGGTCGCGGCCGTCAGGGGTCGGGCTGCGGGGGTGGGGCCGGGCGAGGGTGGGGGCGGGTGTTCTGCTGAGCTGCATTTTCTCACATTGCAGCGGCGAAACTTCTTTGCGGGTTCTGGCGCTGGGGCAGCGGCCCCGCAACGACTGCCCGAGCTGCGGGTAGGGCAGGCGAGCTGAGACCGTCCAGGCAAGTCCCTGGGGCGCGGACTGGGTCGTGGAGACTCATCTCTCTCTCCCCTATTATCTTATTACACTACAGGCCTAGTATGCTTACATAGGGAGGTCTCTTCCTTTCCTCTGGCTCCAGCCCGGGCCCGCGGGCTTCTGGAATTCCAGGCTGTGGGGCTGACTTGAAGAAAAAGTGTCCTAAAATGCACATACAGTGCCAGGTTAGGAAAACACCTCGAAGGGAGCTGTCTGTCAGTCTGTCTTTATTCAACTTCTTCCTCATCTCGCTCGCTCCTTTTTTCTGCTCCAGTTTTGCAGTTCTGAATTGTTTTATCACATTAAAAAAGAAAGAAAGAAAGAAAGAGCGAAAGAGAGAAAGGAAGGAAAAGGGAAAAATGAGGCCTTGTAGGAGGGAAAGTGTCCAGGCATGCCCTCCAACTTCAGTCTTACAGATCTCCTTCCCCAGGCCAGCCCTGCCCCCCAGCCTTTCGGCTTAAGGTTTCCTTCCTTCTTGATGTGTGTAGGTTCAAGCTGTGTCTTCCCCTTCTAAGTCCTCCCATCCCTCCTCCTTTCTTTCTTTAGGACTGCAAACGGGGCTTTGCAGAGGAGAGAAACGGCAGAGGGGAGGGAGGGGGAAAGCATTCTACCAGGATGCCAGCTGTGGCTCTTGGAGGCACCTCAGCCCGCTGACTGGTGGTGGCACTTGGGCTGAGGTTCCAAAACTGTACTCACGTTGTTTGTTCTTAATATATCTAAGCCAGTCCCCTGTTTTTCTTCTTTCTGGAGCTTCATTTTTCTTTGGAGGCAAAGCCTTTAGAAACAGTAAAGCCAAAGATCTTGAAAGAACAGAAATGTTTGTTTTCTTTTATTTGCAATCATTTGACACACTGGATACTAAGGATATGAAAGGCAGTGATGAACTAAATTCAGCCTCTGTCTTGAGGGAGCTTCCAGTCTATGGGGCTAAAAGGCTTCCTAGAACACGAAGGTTTTGCTCAAATTGAGAGATCCAGCATGCTTTGAGAAACCAGTGGAAACTTTTAAAAAGCATTATCATCATTTCAACCTTCTTCATTGTGTGCCTCTTGAAGGCAGGTGGTTTTTGTCATAGTGAAAGTCTGGCTTGTAGTCTAGACTCTGTGGCCAGCCCAGTGTGTGACTTCTACTAGGTGCTGAGTAAATGTTAGTTGAATGAATGAGTGACTGCAAGCACATGAATGGTCTGCACCTGTCCAAATGGAAGGGAAAAGAGCAGTGTGGCAGTGCCTCCAGCCTATAGAAATTCAGTTCATCAAGCTGGTTCATGAAGGTTTACTCCGGATGTTGCCTTTACACCTAAGTAATCTTCTGCCCTATTTGTAAGCCCTAATTTTTGCAAAGTGTGGTACTCCTCATGGAGTTCTGGCTAGCTGGTGAAGAGAGCCTTGCTTATTTTAGAGATGGGTAGTCTCCTAGGTATTGACTTGGAAACTACCTGCTCTTAGGTCGAGAGTTTGCAAAACCTTCTTTTCCTCTGTTGGTGCTTTCTTCTCTCCTCTGTATAAGGAAGTAGAGCCTGCAGATCCCATCATGTCATCATAGTGAGCTGAACTGTATTTAGCTCGGTATTCAGGTTTTGGTTGGTGCCTACCTACGGTGAGAGACCGCAAAAGTAGGATGGGAGATGCATCAGCCCTATTAGCCAGACCTTCCCGAGCAGCCCCCTGCAGGCTCATAGCGTGTTGCTGCAGTGCTGGAACTTTAGGAAGACCCAAGCAGCAGGAGCACGGTCTTCACTGTGCACATCCAATTGACACTTCATTGATTTCCTGTGTTCTTCATGGGGCAGGTGCACAGGTAGGGTGATGCCCCTGTGAGAATGCGGAAATGCCTCAAATTAGATCTTGCTGTGGGCCACAGTGCAGTAAATATCTTCTGATTCACTTAAACTGCTGGGGCATTATTCATTTGGCTGCAATAGTCCTAGAGCTTGGAAAAGAGGATCTGGGTGCTGGAACATTGGGTTGCTCTATCCTGCCCACCATAAGCAGTTTAGGTTGCCTTACTTTCAGTTTTCCATCTGTCTTAGTGAGCTGGATAGGACTCTGGCAATCTAATCTGTTAGGTTTTGGAAGGGAAGGAAGCAGAGCAAATATTATGGTTCGACAGCCTATGGGAAGAGAAGTCTCTTAGCCCTGCCCCGCATAAACCCACCATTGAACCTGGGAATTGGACAGGGTGGGGAGATAGGATGGCTGAGAGGTGGGAGGTATGAGGTCCCTTCTTTCCTGTTTCGAGGGGGCCTGTGTTTGGTGCAGTGGGACTGTAATTGACCTTTATTTCAAATCTTGGGTTACTCTGTTCTCCCCTCCTCTGGCCCCAGCTGTTAAGCCCCACCAGATTTTTGGGGGCTTTATAACTTATCTTCTTTCTGAAAGGCTCTTCCCTTCCCCGACCCCCCATTGATTGAAGTGACTTGCAGAGGATTAAAGACTGGATTGGGCTCGCTCACCATGGACGTCTGAACCCTGGTGGTGCAGGAGGTCCTAGCACTGCCCAGGGCAGGCAAAAGGCTTTCAGCTTTGGGCCTGTGGTGTGCTTTTCTGCCCATGGAGGTTGGCCAGCTGAGATAAAGAGGGTGGGAAGCCAGGTCTGCTGGTCCTAACACTCCTGGGAAACATTACACTTAAAGTGCAAAGGGTAGTACTTGCTGTGCCATCAGCTAGGACCCTGATTTGGCCAGCCACTTGCAAAGTGGCTTTCTGCTATTGTGATTTCACCCTTGGGTGGAGCAGGAGGCAGCTCCAGAGTCCCTTTCCTGGAACCCGATAGGCATGGCTGGGCTCTGTTAACTTCCAGGGGAGGCTGGCCAGGAGGGGAGCTCTTGGATTTTCTTCTTCTTTTTTTTTTAAACCTCTTAGAGCATTTTAGAGATGTAAAATATGATGGTTCTTGAAATAGAGACCAGAGTAAGGGAAATTTAGGTCTTTCTTTGTGGGGGAACCCAATGTCATGGCCTTTCCGCTGATATTTGCTAATTGATACTGGATTGGGGGGCTGGCCCCTGCAGCTGCCTGCCCCGTGTTGAGCAGCTTTGCGGTAGTCATGGTAATCATACAGTACTCCTTAGGCACTCCGCATACACAGACAGCTCACCAGCATTTGCCCGGTGCTGACTCTACCAGACATCCTAGGAAGCACTTTGCACACATTAGTTATTTCATTGAATCCCACTTGCCACCTTTGAAGTCGGTACAGTGATTCTCTCCATTTTGCAAACAGGGAAATAGGCCCAGAAACGTTCAGCAGAGTCTGACTCTCTGACCCCCCTTCTTTCACTTTGCTAAGTCTATCACATCAATGGGTAACTGAAATCCACACACCCCTTTCCACAGTCATCTTCTTACAGGGGTTTCATCAGACGCGCTCAGACTGATGGTTGTCACCGGCATATCCTCCTCGTCACTCCTCTCCGTTCCCTATATCCAGGGTTGTGAGCACGTGCCCTTAGACAGATGCACTTAACACTTTCCAAAAAACGAGATGAGAGTAGAAATAATAATGTTTTCATTTTCCTACTGCCCACATTTTAGTGGCTGACACTGGCAAGTTTTAAATGAAGATTATAAGTCTGGGGCTCCTGTGTGGCTGTTGCTAGGAGTCTCCATGAAACAATTCGTTGAGTCTTCCGTGAGAGAGAGAGAGAGAGAGAGAGAGAGAGTGTGTGTGTGTGTGTTGCGGGGGATGGGGGCTCGGATGATTCTGCAGGTTGGAGAGCTCAGTTTTTCTGAGCTATGTACAGAACCAATGTGGCAGCTCCCTGTCCTGGGAGCTCTCTGGTGGAGCCTTGAGCTGTGGCGGGGGCCTTTGTTTCCTACTGGTCCCAACAACCACATTTTCTCTGAACATGGGAGAGGCTGCTGTTAGGAGAGGTCATGAGTGTTTGAAATCTTTTGTTGTTTTTAGCATCTTTATTGCAGTGGTATCAGTAGTCAGATACTTCTGCCATTATCCCCACCCCCACCCCATCACATTTTTTCCCTTAAAAGTTCCTTGAGTGTCTTTTGCCTTCCATTCAGAGTTCCTGAGTCCCGTGGGGATGGGGCTGTCTGTGTCAAGAAGGCTCCTTTTCTTCATCTTCCCATTCCTGTAGATGTTTGCGTTCCTCACCCCGAGCTTCCTTTGGGAACATGTTGTCAGGACATTCCCTTCTCTCACATTACTCTCCTGCCTTAGACTATTTGGAGTTTGCTCTGACGGCATTTTCAAACTGCGGTGATAAGAGTAGGAAATAGATGCTCCCACACTTCCTAAGTTATCATCATTGGTCTATTCTCAGGCATGTGTTCTGAAATAGCTAGGCCTATGTTTTGTTATTGTTCTTGTGGTTTTTATTGGGCCCCTGCCATTGTTGTGGTTCTGCAGTCCATATGTATGTATGCAACAATTTAACCTAGGTGAGCGCTCTGTTCACATGGCCTGTGCATAGTCTAGGAATAGTTGAGTGCCTGCTCTTAACCTCCACACCCCAGTTCCTGTCTGCTCTATTACAGTCCTCGCTGAGACCTCTGATGTCATTTCCTGATAAACTTTCTCCTGTAGAAATTTAGCCATTTCCGGTTGGTATCCCTATCACTTACTGTCAACTCTGGACCCCGCTGTGTCCAGCTCCACCCTCCTTCTCCCACCCCCAGAGGGTAATGAGACAGGAGGTACACTTACTGTGTGCCCCACTGCATGTCATAAAATGCCTTCTTGACCATTTTCTCGACTAAAATCACTGAAATTCCCTGTCCTGCCAACGAAGAGTAATGTGAAAGAAAAATCTCCAAATTTAAAAAACAAGTAAATTAAAACATTTTTGAACTGAAGGTTAGATTATATCATAATGGTATCAATGCTGTTTATCCCTTTCTTATATTTTTATACACCCCAATAGTGTCAGAATGGTCAGGCAGCTCAAACTCCCTTATTTTACTCTAGTCTTTCCTTTCTTCCCAGACTACATCAGTGATCTTAATGTCCAATACATTTGACCTGTGGTGGCTCAGTGGTAAATCATCAACCTGGAATGCTGAGGTTGCTGGTTTGAAACCCTGGACTTGCCTGGTCACGGAACATATGCGAAGCAACTACCAAGTTGAGGCTTCTGCTCCTTACCCCCTACTTTTCTCTCTCTCTTTCTCTCCTCTCTCTAAAATTAATAAATAATATCTTAAAAGAAGAAAGATGTCTAATGCAGCAAACTGTAGCTTTTATGACTTAATAGCTCTATAGATTTTCTTTCTTAAAAAAATCTGTTTATCTATCTGTTCATCTGTCTATCCATTTATTTTTAAAATGTCAACTCTATCTGCCAAGTTTCAAGATGGAAAATTCCACTGGGATCCTTGTCAGGTTTCCCTTCTTTTCCCCAGAGTTCTGGGCTTGGTGTGGCTCAGGTGCTATAGCAATAGAGGAATGGAGGCAGCGACTTGGGGGTGAGTATTGTTGGCTCTAAGGACAGGGTCTCCTCTTCGGAAGGCTAGAGAGTAAGGAGCCAAACCTTCAGGGGAAGAGCCTTTCTGAGAGGATGTTGAAATAGGAAGTGAGATACCCAACTACAATAGAGGGTGCCAAAGCTCTCTGAGTATAGGTACCTGGCTCTTGGGCAATTGTGATGGGTGAGATATTGCTTTTTTAGATTTAAGACTTTGACATGCCAAAAAGTCATAGGACAGCTATAATGTAGGCATGGTTTTACTTGTTTGTGAACTCTGGAGAATTGAGAAATTTATTCTCGGCTTCAAAATTTCTATACTGGGGATGAGGGTTTGTGTGGAGTTAAATAGCTTTCTTCCCTCCTACTAAATTCAGTAACAAACATTCTCTGTAGAAAATTTGGAAAATATGGAAAATACATACGAGTAAATAAAATTCACCCACAAACCATAGATACTAACTGCTAATAATTTGGTTCTGTATGTCAGTCTTTTTCTGTCCAAATATAGAAATACAAAAATAATATTTAGGAGGTTGAGATCATATAATAAGTCAGTGGTTTTCAACCTTTTTACACTTGTGGACTGGTGGAAATAGAATTATTTCAGGGACCGCTAAGGCAGAAATCACCCTGAGCATAAGCAAATTCAACTAAGATCATTGGGTCTATAACCTTCATACAGTGTCAGGGTGGTTAACTCTTTCGTAGATGGCACAAGATTTCTGGTAGACTGGCACTGGTCCATGGACCGGTGGTTGAAAAACACTGTTATAAATAACATTATATTAAAAAAAAATCTTATCAGGATATGGTTTCTCCCTTATTCATTTGACGATGATTTGAAAACATAGTTTTTACATGCTTATATAATTTTATGCAAATATCTCATAATTAATTATTCCCTAATCTTGGGACGTTCAAAGCATTTCCAACTTTTTGTTACTACTAATTCTATTGCAGTTGCTATCTTTTTATTTTAATTTTTATTTGCATCTTTGTTCATTTACTTGGATGGAATTCTAGAAGTGGAATTACTGGGTTAAAGGGTATGAACATTTTTAGCTCTTGTTACATATTGCCAAACTGCTTCCCAGAAAGGTTCCTACTCCTGTCCTGGGTATGTAAGAATCTTAGGGAACTTTTTCAAGTAGATAACATTAGTTTCAAGCCAATCTTCCTTTACTATATCATCCCTCTACTGCCTCTCTCTTCCATCTGGGTGTGTTCTATTTATTAGGGCAGAGGCCCCCAAACTACGGCCCGCAGGCCAAATTGCAGCCCTCTGAGGCCATTTATCCGGCCTCCGCTGCACTTCCGGAAGGGGCACCTCTTTCATTGGTGGTCAGTGTATGGAGTACTGTATGTGGCGGCCCTCCAGCGGTCTGAGGGACAGTGAACTGGACTCCTGTGTAAAATGTTTGGTGACCCCTGTATTAGAGTCGTGGTCTCAGGTATCTATTATGAGCTTGACAAAGATGTCAGTTGCCTCAATTCCTAGGGGACAGTTTTATTCTTGACTTGACTCTCCTTCAGTGATGAGACATGAGGCATTGAAATGGGCAGTTGAGGAGATGTTTTGGACAGGGAAACCTCCCGATTCCCCTGATCTCATTATATGTAAGGAAGGCAGCCTTTGACCCTTTTTTCCTTCATGAGCTTTGTTTGGTCACCTGGCAAATGTTGGCCAGGAATCTTGGTTTACTTGACTTCTTTTCCCCTTTTTATTGAATTTTTTTAGGGTGACACTGGTTAATAAAATTATACCGGTTTTAGGTGCCCAATTGTACAACACATCATCTGTACATTGTATTGTGTGTTCATCACCGCAAGTCAAGTCTCTGTTCACCACATTTATCTCTACCCCTTCCCCACCTGCAGTCACTACACTGTGTTTGTGTCTATGAGTTTTCTCTTTTCTCTTTTTTGTTCAATTTCTCCATCCCTCCCTCATCACCCCCTCTCCCCACCCCAAGCTGTCAGCCTGCTCTCTCTATGAGTCTGTTTCTATTGGGCCTGTTAGTTCATTTTGTTCATTAGATTCCCCATATGAGTGAAATCATATGGTATTTGTCTTACTCTAACTGGCTTATTTCACTTAGCAAAATACTCTTCAGGTCCATTTGATTGACATTTTAACCTATTTTCTGGTGCTGATCAATGGGTAACTTCATGAAAATTCACTCTTTTTCTTCAAAGTGTCATTTTTACTATAAATTATTTAATATATTTTTATTTGCAGTACATACCTAGGAACTTATATACTGAAGAAATGTGGATCATGTAAAACTTTCCTCATTTTTATTTTGCTTTTCTTTAAAATACATTATTTTGTTACCTGGATTATGTGAGGCCACACTTTGGTCGGGTCTGGGGTATGTGTGTTAGAGAGAGATTGATATTGGTTGTGTGCTCACATCATATTGATGCATGTTTCACAAAGTCCAGGTGGAAGAAGAAGCAGGAAATAGTTCTAGAGAATTGTAAAAAAATCATAAGCTATGATCTAGTCGGAATGTATGTTGTTTTCATGTTAAAGAAGAAACAAAGCATGAATATGTACATTTCAGCATTATTTATAATGGTGAAAAATTGAAAGTAATCTAATTGTCTAATTTACATGGAGAGTAAATTATAGTACATGCAGTCCAGTAATGTTATGTAACCATTAAAAATAATGATCATAAAGACTGTGTGGCAGCATGGAACAAGTTTATGATATAATTTAAAAAATTTAAAAGGCTGATTATGCTGGCAGGGGCATGAAAAAAAGCATGCAAAAGTGAAAATGGTTGGCTAGCATGATCTTTTTAAAATGCCAACATTGTTATGTTGTGATTTTTTTCACTAAACACAGAAAACACTAGGGAGGTTTGACATGCTTTGGAAAGATAGGGAGAGTGCTGTGGGGTGGACAAGGTCTCTTCCTGCACAAATGTCTGTTCTCTTTGTCTTCCATATGTTGTAACGGCTAAGAAGCTACTTGCTGGGTGGTTTCATCGTGGTGTTAGAACAACGAAGAAGAGGCTAGCCTGAGAGAGGGGTAGCTGGTGCTTTAACCCAGCGAGAACACATTGCATATTGTCCCAGGATATGGGGAGAGTCACTGTCAGCGAATGGGGTCTAGGACATGCAGACGCAGGGGCAACTCCTGGGTTAAACCACCCAGTGTCACCCTCCACCCAGTATTTTTACACTGGGGAATTTCAGTTAAAATGACATTTAACAAGTGATTTTAGAGAATCAGAAAATAGGCTAAAACAGTGTAACTGGAAGAATGTCATGAGAGTTAGAAAGGACATTTCAAAGCTTCATCTTGGTCTCGGTAGGGGAATTTTGGGGTGACAGTATGTATGTGTACAACAAGGTGGGTTTTCCCCCATTAGTACCAATTGTTAGCACTTCCATTTCTCCTCTTACTGCCCAGCTGTTTGGCAGAATTAATTGTAGTGGAGGGGCCCCTCTGAGAAAAAGACCAGAAACTTGGAAGATAAAGGTGACAGGTCTAGGAGGCAGAGAGAGGGGATTTGGGGGCTGGAGAGAGCTGGCTCTCTGTGCCACATCTTAGTGGGTATTGTGCCAAGAGCTGTACAAATGGGATCTGAATGAACTCTCCAAGGATTGGGGCTTAGGACCTCAGGTTTGTATTCTGTGCCCCATCTTTTGAGTGTGTCACTTCTGTGTGGGTCAGCTTGTTATAATTACGTGTCCCTGTGATTCTGGGTCCCCTGCAGCTGATCCTTCCCCCCACCTCCCACATTCTCGATGAGCTCTGTGACTCAGCGGCTTCTCAGGATGTCTGAGCAGCTTTGTTTCTGGGGCTAGAACCACAGTCAGGAGATGTTGTAACCAGAACTCTTCCTTTTATCATCTTTCCTTTTGGTTCATGAAGGTTTTCTCCTCCGTGGATCCATGCGAAGGGAAGCCCCCTCCACAAAAGTGGGCTGTTGGAGGGTTGTACACAGAGTGCCTTGTTTAATCTCTGACTTGAGAAAAAGACAGGCATTTTTAAAATTCTGTTGGCTGAAAGGAGAATATTGGAAAGCCAGCATGGAGTTGGGTGCTGTGCTTACCAACTGGGCTCAGACAGTTGGCTTTGTTGTTGCACTGCAGTTTATATGCTTTCGCTTAGAAATGTCCCAGGAGTGGCAAGTCCTGAAACCCCTGGAAATTCTGTCTCTCTGGCTGCATCAGGGGAATTTGCCAAGTTTTCTTGGTGGGGGGGATGGGTGCACTCTATCAACCTGACCAGACAGCTGTGCACTCTCACTGGGAGGCTGGCCCAGCCTTTCTGCAGGGGGCTTTTGTGTCCCCTGTTCCCAGGGGGAAGCTGCATTCTTTCTCAGGGACATGCTCCCACCCCCACCAGCGCCAGACCACTTGCCTTCCCATCTTTGACCCCGTGTGTGCGAGAAGACTTCAAGTTCCTCCCATGGCGTTTGTGTCTAACTCTTGGCTTGTCTTCATCTCTCTCTCCTTTTCCTGTGCTGACACATCCTCCGTGTGAATGGAGCCTGGATGGTGGTTTTGCTCGGGAAGGCACCAAGAAGCAGCGTCCGTGGCTGCAGGCACCCGTGGGAGCCAGCGCTCCTTCTTGCAGGGCTGTGTCTCCCCCAGCCCCGCCCTGCCATTGTCCCCGCTTCCGCCACACTTCTTCCTTCTTGGCCATCTTTTTAAACCTGTTCTTTCTACTTTTTATCCTTTTGTCTCCTCCTCTTTTATTTCTCCTGTTCCGTCCTTTGCCGTGTCCCTACCTGCTTTATTTTGTTCCCTGTCATTACCCAGCGAGTAGCCATGTGCTTCCCTGGCCCATCTCTCTTAAGATCAGTGGTTCTTAACCTGGGTTCTATCGAACCCTAGGGGTTCGATGAGTCGGTCTCAGGGGTTCGGAGAAGCCTCTGCCGCGGAGGCCAGAATAAAGTAATACCGTAATTTGTTGTGAGTTCATGCACTTCGTTGGTTTTGTTCTTTGAGCAAGGTGATGTTCATGCACGGCTCATTTTGTGCACCAGTAAAAAAACATATACCTATGTCTTGAATTTGGAAAAAAAATCATATTTTATTTATCACTAAAGAAGGGTTCGGTGAATGCGCATATGAAACTGGTGGGTTCGGTACCTCAAAAAAGGTTAAGAACCACTGCTTAAGATGAAGTCTGTTCCCATTGGGCTTCTGGCCTGACCTTACCTGGAATCAAGGGATTCACTGTTTACTGATACCTGTTTGTGTGGGGGCAATTTTTTTGGGGGGGGAATACTTTCAACGCTGCCAGGCCCCCGTGGGGGTGGGAGAAAACAGACTGCACCACCAGCCACCGCTCTTAGAATTAGCCTGGTCTCACTGGATCGTGTCTCCCTGCTGGTGGGACCTGCCCCCTTGGGCCGGGAAGACCACAGTGTGGCATCTCGGTAGCTTCCTTGCTGACCAATCTTGCAGTGCAGACAATGGCCTTCAGCCAGCCGTCTCATGGCTTTGCTTAGTTGTAGACTAAGACCCATCGTGGGCTTGTGTCTTAGTGAATTTTGCTTGTCAGAGCCAAGCTGGCCTGGGTGGGTGGTGTCTGTCCTTGAAAGTCTAGAAGGTGTTTTCTAATCCTCGTGGGACCTTGTCCCACTGCTACATTGTGTTATGCATCAGGTTGGGTGTAACTGCTTGTGGAAGTTGCTCATATTCATTGGGGAGGAGAACAGAGCTCCTGCCCTTTCCTTTGGCTCTTCAGAGAGACAGAAAGAAATCACAAAGAGGGGGAGGCTGGCTTGAGAGTGTGGTGTGTCTCATAACACCGACACCTTCTGGAGTCAGTGAAAGTGCTTAGAGTTGCGGCTCTCCTCCTGTCCCTCATTGTTTCAATTACTAGTGGCCTCTGGGTAACAGCAAAGTGAAAGAAGTGACGCCTATGGCCCTGACACAAGGTCCCAGGGACCCTCAGGTTGAGTCTTTGGCACCTTCATGAATTCAGCAGGACTGTGGTTATTGAGTGAATTTCTGGAAAAGTTTTATCCAGTTATTTGAACTGGAACTTAAATCCTTTCTGAAATAGTTTTTTGATGTATAAAACTGGGTTATGACCTACTTTCCAAGGCTTTTGTGAAGGGTAATAGTAATACCCAGTGTTTATTAAGTGTTTAATATGTGCCAAGCACCTATTTTCACCAAAATCTTATGAGGTGCAGGTACTGTTATTATCTCCATTTTATAGATGCATAAACTGAGGTACACAAAGACTAAATAGTTGTGGCACACAGTAAGTGGCCAGAACTGGGATTGGAACCCTGGCCCCTGACCCAAAGTCCAGGCTTACAGCCTCTATGTATGTAAAGTTCCCGACGCTCTGCTCGGCACATAAAAGAGCCTCAGGAAAATTAGGTGATATATGTTAATGGACTTTGATGACTGCTTATGGACCAGAACCAATAGAGGTATCCAGGGTCCGGTTGGGGTGGAACATTTGGTGCCCTGGGGAAGGAAAGAGATTGATGCGAAGAGTGTCAGCTCAGCTTCTCGCAGAGGTGATAGCCAGAGTGAGTTTCCTGCAGGTCCTGAGGCAGGGCCCACTTCACCCTCCTTCTCACCAGCACCCCCTCCCTCCTGCCATGCAGGGTGATGCGAGCAGAGCCCAGGAATGCCTTATGTGGATCGGCAGAACCGCATCTGTGGGTTTCTGGACATCGAGGAGAATGAAAACAGTGGCAAGTTTCTGCGGAGGTACTTTATTTTGGACACCCAGGCCAACTGCCTTCTGTGGTACATGGACAACCCCCAGGTGAGAGGCTGCGGGGCAGGGTGGCTGGCTGCCCATCGCTGCCTGGGAGGAATGCACACGGGGTTAGCCTCCAGGGCATCATCTCATGGCTAACGCTGACCTGCTGGTCAGTAAGGAGGAGAAAACGCCACCACACACACAGTCACACAGACACATGCACACACACACACACACCCATGTGCACAGGAAATCGTTCCTGGTTTTTGGAGAAGAAACTCATCTTTCCTGACCCAGGGGATCTGGTGTCTTTTCTCACACTCAGGAATTTAATACTTGCAAAAGTCAGGCAGAGGCTGGCTGGGCTGGATCCAGGCTGCAGAGCATGGCCTGCTTCCTCTCACCTCTCTTGTTAGGGCTGTGGCCTTGTGGCCACTCCTGCTCTTCCAGTCTGGGGCCTCTCCCCTGCAGAGAATGTGACCTAGTTCCCTGAGCTGGACAAATGTTGGGCTTCCCTGCTCTTCTGCAGGCGTCCCAGTACTGGGTTGGAGGTGACCCTGGAACTCAGTTCTGCTCCCTTGCACTCTAGATGGAAAAAGGCCGAGTCTCAGAGTGGAATCGACGGGTGCCCTACGGTTACTGCAATTCCCGGGAGTCCCTGCAGTTGCCCGGTCTCGGAAAATGTGGGATCTCAAGTCTTTCTTCTCGTGCTATAAGAGCTGCTGGCTCTTTCCTCCCCACTACCCTAGAGCAGTTTGATGGAATGAGACCCCAAAGACTGGTGTGGCCTCTGATCGGCAAGGTCATGGGTCATGGCCATGTTGGGGTGGGGCGGGGTGTGGACCTGGGATTTGGTTCTGGTTCAGAGATTTGGGAAGAGGAAAGTCTGAGTGTTTGAGATGTGAAGTGAAGAGTCCTGTGAGTCTCTAGATCATTACCCAGCGACTAACCTTCTGGAGGCCTTTGGCACTGGTCCTCTGGGTTTGATGGCTGAGAGAAAATGCTGTCCACACAGAAAACATGAATCGCCCTCTCCAGGAAAGACTTAACCCTAAATGGAGCTGTGCCCTATTTCACCCCACATTTCTCATAAACCTTCTATTGATTACTTTTATTCAGAATGCTAGTCATTCAAAATAAAACCTATGTATGGACAGTTACATCTTTGGCTTAGCCTGGAATGCTTGCCTCTTGTGATGCTGTGTTTGGGTTTGCCTTTGGGCCCTGCTGTATCATGCTCCCTGCCTTTGCTCTGTAGAGGTGCCCACAGCTGAGCCAATAGTCTACCGTGAAAGGAAGTAACCTTTTAGATGCCACTTCCCCACTGTTGGAGGAACTTGAAATCAAGTCTTGTGGCCAGTAGACTTGGCTTCTTGCATGCCAGGGATGAGCCGCGATGAGTCACGGTCTCTGGGTGTTATCATTCCTTTCCCCTTTTCCTTCCTTTTATACCTTCTCCCACTTCCTGCCCTGTTAGCTCAGGTGATTCGAGTGTATTTTTGTGCTGATTTAGCTGCTTAGTGCTATGCTTCCTACTAGGACTGTTCTTAACCCAAATTTACTTGCTTGGGGAATCCTGCTTAGCTGTTGCCAGCTACCTCCCCTGAGAGCTGGAGCCTCCTTCATACTCTGGACCACAGGCTCTGAGTGTTGCTGTCAGTGACATGTCACCAGGATCACAGCGTCACCATTCCCACTCTGTTTTTTAACTTGCATTTTCATTTATTTATTTTTAATTTTTTTTAAAGATCTTATTTGAGAGGAGAGAGAGAGAGAGAGAGAGAGAGAGAGAGAGAGAGAGAGAAGGGAGACACAAGGGGAGAGGATCAGGAAGCATCAACTCCCACATGTGCCCTGACTGGGCAAGCCCAGGGTTTTGAACTGGCGACCTCAGCGTTCCAGGTCTACATTTTATCCACTGCGCCCCCACAGGTCAGGCCCACCATTCCCACTCTTGAATTTTGCAGTTGTCAGGATTTCTCTTGTTCTTTCCTGCCTTAGCATTCGACTGGCCCTTGGTTCCAGCACCTGCGCTAACCTTGGATGCTGGGCCTCGGGCTACCTTCCTGCGGTGCCTCGGGTCAGCCTCTGCGGCAGGTCCCATCCTGCCCAGGCAGCCTCCTGTGCCTTCGTGCCAACTGAGCTTTCAGGATGCTCTTTGTGCTAGAGCCTTCTCTGAGTTTGAGTCACCAAATAAAAGCTGTGGCCCCTGCTGCAGATTCTTTACATTTTCCCCAGAGGCAGAAATTTCAGCCCGTGCCTAAACAAGGAGAGTCTAGCTGTGACATAGCAATATTTCAGAACATTTTACTCTTCAGTGGTTGGCGTGGCTCTTTGTTATATTAAATGGACCAACAGCTGTTCTCAGACTTGAGAGTGGATATTTTTGTAAGTTGTAAAGTAGTGTTAGTGAACATTTATTACTGTGTGCCAACCATTGTTCTGAAGACTTCATTGGGTTTTCATTTCATTCTGACAGCAGTCTAATTGATAGGTATTACCATCCTCATTCTAAAGGTGAGGAGGATGGGGCAGAGGGGGGAAGACATTTGCCCTTGGTTACATAATAAGCAAGTGGCAGAGCCGGGATTCTAACCTCAGCAGCCAGACTCCCGTTCCTGTGCTATTATTGCAGATGATGAGACGGTCGTCTTAAAGCTGCTTGGGAGGAAGGAAAGCTTTCAAAGGTAATCTCTGATTAAGACATAGAAGCCAGGGAACTCTCAGGGCTGGGTGCTCATAGGTGGCTTATCTTGTTAAGCTTTTGATCCACGTGTCCAGCATTTGGTAAATGTGTGCTCATTCAGTGAATGAATGAACAAGCCGGAGAGGGCTAGGGGAAGAGGTGGTCAGAGGAAGGCCTAGCACTTGCTCTCCTGAGGTTCTGTGGGGTGCCGCGAGTCAGGAGAAGATGGGTTGGCAGTGCTCCCAAGAGCACACTGGACAGGTTTGTCTGTCCATGTGAAGAGAGACTTTGGGAACTCCATTCAGTACCTGAGCATCTTACTTGTTGTATAGGGAAAAGAAGACAAATGATGTAACATCTTAATTAATAGACATTCATTGGCAGGGGATTTTCTGAACCCAGGTCTCTGATCTTTGCCTGTTGGAGCCACTTGGCATTTATGGAGCCTGTTTTTCACTGCTGCTCTTACTACTGTTATTACTGACTACAGGTTATATTTACCGAGTCTTCCAGAGTGGTTGCCCTGCACCAGCCACTGTGCAAAATGTGTTGCATGTATCAGCTCATTAAACCCTCCCCAGAACCCTGGGACCCAGGGACTATTCCCGCTCTGATGTATTCTGCAGGGTGCGGAGATGCCCAGCGACTTCGCTCGAGGTTGCCCAGGTGGGCCCGGGCTGTCTGACTTGAGTGCCTGCACTCCTCACCCTGTGCTCAGCCGTGAGCAAGGTCCTGTAGATGACGTGGAAGGTGCACTCAGTGAGGTCTTTGCCACTAGGAAGCTTCCGGTTCAGTTGGAGGGATGAAAACGATACACACAAAACGATAGTGCTAAAAATGTGAGTCCATCTTTATAACAAGGTAGCATATCATTAAGTTCAGTCGCCTAGATGCCAGTATTTTGGTAGAAGGTGAAGGGGTAGCAGTGCCCCCTGCTGCTGCCCATCTGGGGAACAGTAGGGCCTGGCGGTGGAGTCTTAGATGGAACTTTCTGAGGCCTAGGAGACGAGATCAAGGATCCGATCCTGGCTTGGCTGCCGCTAAGGTGTTTTGTACATAAGCACGTCATTTACCCTGTTTGGGCCATCAGCACTGTAGGGGACCCTTACCTTGGCTTCTGGCCTTTCATTTCCTGAAGGCCTGAGAATAGAGGAAGGTCCTGGAGTTCAGCAAATCTATTTAACACATAGTTGTTGAACATGCCCTGCATGCCAGACAGCACTCAAATGCTGAGGCTTCCGCAGTGAACAAGACAGTCTCTGCCTTGGCGGAGCTTGCCCTATAGTGGGGGGCAGGGGGTAGATGACTAAATACAAACGCCGCAGGGAGAGCTGCAGGGCGCCCCTTTATGGAGCGGGTAGCCATAAATCCAAATGTGGAAGTGATTACTGCAAGTGATTGACATTTGTAGAGCCCTTATGGGTTTCAATGTTTTCACTTCGGAGGTCTTGTTTGCTTGTTCTGCACCCTGGAGGAAGGGGAAGAGGAGGGCTGTTCGGTGAAGGAAACATGGGGCAGAGGCAGCACCGGGAAGGGAAGGTGAGCTCGCATGGTTGGAGAGTGTTTAAGGTCGGGTTCTCCAGAAGGGCCTGACACAGCGCTTTGTGGGAAGTTCTTTATGAAGGAGATGTCCCCCTGAGACTTGTCAAGCCTGCTGGGAAGCAGGATAGGGAAGGGGAGGAAGCCAGACAAGGGTGTGAGCTCAGGAGAAATCTGCAGAAGGGAGGCAGGCCTTAGCCCGATGCTGCAGGGCTGACAGTAACTGAGGCCTAAGAGTTGTCCCAAGGGAGCTGGGCTTCCGGATGCCCCACTGGACGGTCACTGGCTCTGGCTCCACTTACGTGGGCAGCGCGGCTCAATGGCATGATGGCAGCCTCTGATGTAGAGCTGTAGGTGCTGGCCATGGTGAGCACAGCAGAATGTCAGAGACAAGAGGCCAGCAACCATGTCTGCTCCCGGACGTACTGCGGTTGCATGCTAGGGGTCAGCCTGTGCCGACCTAGTCCAGCCTTGAATGCCTGCCGGAATTAGTTTCGAAGTGGTAAAGTAAGGAATCAAGGGTATATTTTCATACAGGCACTGGTGACACCAAACTAATTTAGGATAAAATCATTAGCTAAAAAAGAACCCCTATAAATAGAACGTATAAGTATTATTGATTATGGCCACTGATTTGGCTAATGCGTTTAAAAATCAATATGCTGACCGTATCAAACATGCAGATGATTCTTGAATAGAAACAAACATTGGCGGGGTTTCCTTAAAACATTTCTATGATATGGTGGCACCAGCACAGTCCTTTTAATTTAATGTTGGCCCCTGTCATGAGAGAGGGGGTGAAATTCCTTTAATAAGGCTTCTCTGTTTTGTTGCCATGACCTACAGAGTAATTAGCCACGGTTATGTTCCACCCATCTAATGCCTGCTTGGCTAAGTAATTGTAAAAATGATATAGTTCTGAACAAAGAATAAACAGAAGAATGAAAACAGTGTTGCACTAGATTGTTGTTCTTATGAAATGTACTCTGTACAATGTATTTTCTCTCTTTGGCCAAATAATGCTCAGATGCTTTTACTTTCCAAAGGCCTTGATATGAATTTGGAACAAAATAGCCATCATATCCAAAAAGATTGCATGTCTACATTTTTCCTGGTTTCTATGAGGCCTCAATAAAAAAACCTTTGCTTTTTTTTTTTTTAATAAACTGAAAGCAATTCTTTCCATTGAAAGGGGCAAGGAGCTTTATTTAGCTGTGTTGACAAAAAGATGAATATTTAGTTGCATTTTAGTAGAAAGTGTACAGAGGAGGGGTAGGAAATTATATGAATACATAATATATGTCATGTATAATAGATGATAGTTTTGTCTTAAAGGCTAGGCTAATATTAGTGCGTGGTTTTTTTTTTTTTTTTTTTTTTTTTTTTTTTTAGTGCGTGTTTTTAAATTGTATATTCTCTATCATAAATCTTCTTGAGCAAAATTTGGCTGAAATCCAGCAATATGTAGAAGATTTTTGTGTATAATGCTTCACCCTGTCAAAATGCCAAGAACCAGTTAGGTAACTTTCTTTAAATACTGGCCAATAAACGCACATGGTACAAAATTTGAAATGTGGGAATGCTGATTACAGTGACAGGTTTCTCCCTCCCACTCCTGTTCCCTGGCTACAGAGTCCCCTAGCCAGAGGCAGCCAGTATTACCAGTTTCTTGTGTGTCTGTCCAGAGATACTCTCTGTATATACAAGCATCGTGATAACTCTCAGATCTTCAACAATTGTTGGGCAAAGTATACTGCTCACAAAAATTAGGGGATATTTCAAAATGAATATGAAGCGATTAAAAAAGAAGCATTGATTTTTTAAAAAAAATATTAAACAAAAACATCAGAAAACCAAACAAGTCAAAGAAAGTTGTTTAATTATGCAAATGAGGTGCAAAACCAACTTTTATTTCACCGGTGAAAATGCACTATACTATCTGCACGTTCCCTAATTTTTGTGAGCAGTGTATTTTTAATTAATGGATTTTGTGTAATTGTTATATTAGCTATCAATATGACACATGATTTCAAGTGTTAAGTAGAATTTCTGGCATGCTTTGGCTATTATTGTGCAGAATTCCTTTAGTGGGAAAAAGTCCCAAAGGAAGGTTTCAAGCAATAGGTTTGTACTTTGACTAACATGCAAATTAAAACAAACAAACATATGAATGCAAATTCTGATAAGGGTTATTATTAAATTAATGTTTTAAGAATTAAAATTATGTGTGGACTTTTTTTTTTTCTTACAGGGACAGAGAGAGAGTCAGAGAGAGGGATAGATAGGGACAGACATAAAGGAATGGAGAGAGATGAGAAGCTTCAATCATTAGTTATTTTTAAAAATTTTTTTTATTATTTATTCATTTTAGAGAGGAGAGAGAGTAAAGAGTGTGTGTGTGAGAGAGAGAGAGAGAGAAAGAAGGGAGGAGCAGGAAGCATCAACTCCCGTATGTGCCTTGACCAGACATGTGTAGGGTTTTGAACCAGCGACCTCAGCATTCCAGGTTGATGTTTTATCCACTGTGCCACCACAGGTCAGGCTCAATCATTAGTTTTTTGTTGCCGTTGCGACACCATAGTTGTTCATTGATTGCTTTCTCACACGTGCCTTGACCACGGGCCTTCAGCAGACCAAGCCACCCCTTGCTGGAGCCAGCGACCTTGGGTCCAAGCTGGCGAGCTTTTGCCCAAGCCAGATGGGCTCGTGCTCAAGCTGGCGACCTCGAGGTCTCGAACCTGGGTCTTCAGCATCCCAGTCCGACACTCTATCCACTGTGCCACCGCCTGGTCAAGCATGTGTGGACTGTTTGAGAATTAACCTAAAATGTTGTAAAGTGTAGTTTTGTTTTATGTTTTTTTATAGTGATCTTATATTTTAAATAAAATGATTCTTGTCTTTATAACAAGGTGTACTTTGTTTAACTTAAAAAGAAGTAAAACCTAAACAGCACTTTGAGCAATCATGTTAATAGTTGGCACTGCTTGGTGTTCGAGTCCAAGCAGCTAAAGAGATAGAAGCTCTGAGACTTAGCAGAGGTTTTACTAATGCAAAACCATGGTGATGACTGGTCTAAGTTTTCTTAAAATTTGTTTCTGGTTATATTGTCATGTTTTGCTTTAGATTTTAACTTTCTGCATTTATACATAAAATATTTTATCTATTTATATACATGAATGTCATTTTATTATTAAAATAATGTCTGTAAGGAAAAGCAGGCACTTGTATGTTTGGGGCAGGGCTGCCTATTAGATTGTGCTCAGGGCTCATTTTTATTAGTTGTGTCAGCTAAGCACAGGATGCGATGAATATATTAATTAGGGAAGCATCCATTGTTTTGAGCCTCCTGTCCTCATCTGTAAAATACAAGTAATGATACAAATTATCTCTATCTCTGACATAGTTGCTGTAAAGATTAAATAAAGTAATGTATGTGAAAGTGCTTTGATAAACTCTGAAGTTTATCAAATTAGATGTTGATAGAGATGTTATTTCTTAAGGAAGTTTGTTGTGGTAGTGACGTGAGATGGACAGGGAAGTGGGGGGAGGCTGGAGTCAGTGATGACAGTGAGGAATTTGTTCTGCAGCTTTCGTATATGTCTGTGGTGGTAGTGTGGTGGGGATGGAGAGGAAGGGACCAATTTAAAGCTGGGGGGGGGCGAGAGAGAGAGAGAGAGAGAGGAGAAGAGAAGCATCAAAGTTGCAGCACTGTGGCCCTTGCCGGTTGGCTCAGTGGTAGAGCATCAGCCTGGCATGTGGATGTCCTGGGTTTGATTCCCAGTCAGGAAACACAGAAGAAGCGAGCATCTACTTCTCCACTCCTCCTCCTCCCCCCCTTGTTTTCTTTCTCTCTCTCTCTCTTCCTCTTCTGCAGCCATGAGTTGATTGGTTCGAGCACATCAGTCCCACGTGCTGAGGATGTCTCCTTGGAGCCTCTGCCTCAGGCTCTAAAAATAGCTCAGTTGCGAGCGCGACCCCAGATGGGTAGAGTATTGGCTCCTGACAGGGGTTGCTGGGTGGATCCCTGTCGGGACACATGTGGGAGTCTGTCTCATTTCCCCTCCTCTCACTTGGAAAAGAAGAATAAAAAGCTGTGGCACTTTAGTTGTTCATTGATTGCATCTCATACATGCCTTGACTGGGGGTCTCCAGCCGAACCAGTGAACCCCTTGCTCAAGCCAGTGACCTTGGGCTCAAGCCAGTGATCTTGGGCTCAAGCTGGCAAACCCATGCTTAAGCTGGCAACCTCAGTGTTTTGAGCCTGGGATCTCAGTGTCCCAGGTCGATGCTTTATTCACTGCGCCACCATGGATCTGGCAAGTAGTCAAAGGTTTAGTGCCTGCTTGACTGGGGAGTAAGTATGGAGCTGCTGACAGAGACGGAAGAGTTGGGAAGGGAATCAGTTCAAGGTTGGAGGGGAAATGATGATTGAGTTTGAGGTAAATCTGGAGGAGGCCAAGTTGAGGAAAGGTCTGAAATAGTTGGCTTATTGAATTGAACAATTTCGGCGAACAATTAGGTGGCCAGCGGTTGGAGTTTTGGAAACTGAATGTATCCAAGAGATTACCTAGAACCGAGCGAGGCCTTTGGCCATGTCTTTAGGTCATTGTCACCAGGATTGGAAGAGGAAGTAAAAGGGCTGGGAATGTGATGGCTGGGCAACTTCCACATCCTGCAGCCTGTGCTGGCTAAAGCTGGTGCTGCGACATGGCCTCAAGAGACAGCCAGGTAACGAGTGAAAAGTTTATGACAGCGAATTGACTTTTCTCGAAGGGAAAGCTTAAATACATCTTTCTGAGCTGGAGAATGGAGAGAGTAGCCATGGACATTACACCTTTCTTCTACTTGGTATCAGGTAGGGGAGCTAGAGGGTGGAGGGGAGATGTGTCTGATACCAAAGCAGTGAGTGGGTGAAGCCCCTGGCTGAGTTCCTTGGTGCCAGGGAGCAGCGTGGCTAATTTCCTTTGGTTACGCTCTCCCTTCCGTTCCCGTCAGAGCACTTTTCTTAGGTGAGCCCTTCCTTGAGAGTCTGTGTCTGGCCTTGGCTATGGTTTGAGTTGTGGTTTCAGCCATGGGCAGCCGGAGTGGCTCATGCCTTAGCTGTGGAATTTCCACATACATTTCTCTTCTTCCTCCTCCCATTAGTTGGCCAGCAGGCCGGTTTTGACTGCCTGCTGTGTCCGTTGCTGTCTGCTGGAAGCCCAGAGGGACAGAAGAGACATTAAGAGGGCACTGGCGTCTTTCCTTTCCCCCTTCTCCAGTCTCTCAATTCCTAGTATTTTGGAGTTTGGCACCTAAGAGCCAGTTTGGCCAGTTCCTGCCCTGCCCAGTTTGGGCAACTCTACAGGGCCTCATCTGGTGTAAGCCTGCTGGTCCTGCTCTTTTATTTACCTTTCATTGATAATCAACTCTTAGATAATGAGTAGGTAGGTCCTTGTACATTTGAAGGGAGGTGGCGTGGTAGAGAGGACAGTGCATGGGATTTGAGAATCAGGAAGGGTTGGGTTCCACCACTGGCCTGACTACTCAGTACCTGTGTTACGTTGGGCAAGTTGCCTCACCTGCTCCATCCTTAGTTTCTTCTTCTGTAAAATGGGAGCATTGGGATTCAGTGACACGTGCAAAGTACCCAGCAGCAGGCCTGGTGCATAGTATACTCTAAATATATGTCTGTTTCTGTTTTCCTTTGTCAAGGTGGGCTTTGTCAAAGCAGCAGATTGATGTTGAGAGTCATGAGGTCTCTATCTGTCTTCCCTCTGCTCCTTGAGGAAGTCATTTCCTCAAGTTGAGCCTTGGACAGCTCATGTGGTGCACGATGAGGCATCAGCAGAACCTTTTAGTGCCAGTATTTTGCGAATTTATGAATCTGAAGTTAGGTACTCTGGTTGTTTCTATGCTTCTTGTTCCTCTCACTGGAAGATGGGAAAATTTTTCTATTTCAACAAATATTGTTGCTTCTAGAACCTTACCCTGTGAGAGGCATGTCTTATCTCTGTGTGGCCACCTCAGCTCCTTGCTTGATGATGGAAAAGAAATGGCCCAATGCCTTCCAATCACAAGGAGTGGGAGCTCCTTTGAGGTCCTTGGTGGCAGAAAAACATTTGAGCAAAATGGAAGGTGTTGGCAGAGTCTTCATTAAGCAGTCATTTAACAGGAGCCTGCCTTGTACCCTACATTGTTCCAGGAAATTTTGACGTCCCAGAAGTGTACAGGTTGCTCCTAACTTAGACATTTTCACGCACCATTGCTGCCAGCCAGGTGTGCAGTTCAAATCCCTTCTCTCTCCCTCTCCCTGCCCTGCTCTTCTCTTCCTCCTCCGTTTCCTGCCAGCACAGGGCCCTCTGTGCGCAGTCAGTGGCGGGGCACGGCCCTTTCTCTCACCAACTGCTGTGTCTCCAGTGCAGAGCCAGTGGGACCAGCCGATATCTGCAGCAGTGGCCCTCAAATCTAGTGGCACAGAGGAATCTCTGGGACACTTAAAAACATACAAGCGCCTGGGCCCTACCCCTGATCAGTTGAAACCCTGGGGATGAAGCCTGAGCATTAGTTTCTTTATAAATCTCCCCAGGTGAATCACATAGTAGCCTTCCCACCAACCTCTGCCTCCACTCCCCATCTGCTCAGATGCCCCTCTTCCTAGCCCATTCCTCAACTCCCTCCTCCCAAGTTCTTTGACCTCTTTTTAATTGGAACTCAGGCCTTTCATCTCCCCTCTACCCGGTTCCTGTCCCACAGGAAACGTGCTACGGGTCATGGGAATGACAAAGTCATGACACCCAAGTTTGAAACATGAACAAGCCTTCCCAAAGAAACATTGTTTGCCAATGGTGGGTAGAAGCCATGTCGTCTTCCAGTCCTCCATGAGGGTAGCAGGTGTTCGTGGACAGGTTTGGGAACTTAATCACTGTACAAGTAGTATTTTCTTTAAACAATGGAGGAGAAGGCTGTGTAGAGGAATAGGATTCCATTTATGTCCTCAATGTGCTTGCAATCTAGTAAGAAGAGACTAAAACTCACAGAAAAATATTTTTCAACACAGAATTCAGGACTTGGGCCTGTCACTTGGGAACATTAAAAAAAATGTTTGTGTTCTGTCCATACCCCATTTGATTTGGGTTGATTGTTTTTTGGGTGAGGCTCAAGCCTGGGCCTTTTAGAATAAGCTCCCCCAGGGCCCTGGCCAGTGGTTCAGTGGATAGAGCATTGGCCTGGCCTATGGACATCCTGGGTTCAATATCAGGTCAGGGCACACAGGAGAGGTGACCATCTGCTTCTCCTTCCATCCCCTTCTCTCCCTCTTCTTCTCCCACAGCCAGTGGCTCAATTGGTTCGAACATGGCCCTGGGCACTGAGGATAGCTCAGTTGGTCTAATCGCATCAACCTCAGGCACGAAAAGTAGCTCAGTGCTTGAGCATCGGCCCAAGATGGGGTTGCTAGGTAGATCCTGGTCAGGGTGCATGTGGGAGTCTGTCTCATTATCTCCCCTCCTTTCACTTAAATAAACAAAACAACAAAACAAAATAAAACAAAAAAAGAACAAGCTTTGTAGGAGATCCTGATGTGCAACAAAGTTGAAGGATTGGTGCATGTGAAAGCAGTGAGAGGAGAGGTTGGGGGAGGCTGCAGCCAGTGGAGCAGGCTTCGTGGAGGCGTGTTCTCTTGTCCTTTCCGGAGAGGAGCCAGGGCTGTGGCCAAGAGAGGCAGCTTGCTTGTCTCCAATGCCCTGCCCCTTGCCAGGTGCGGTTCCCTGGTGATCCTACCCTGACATCGGGCTGTTGAGGCCCTCACAGCTAAGGCCTGCTGGCACATCCTTCCTTGAGCAAGAAGTGTCTGCCTGGCGCTGCCACCCTGGCAGCGAGCTGTCACCATTAATTTCCTAGGTCCAGTAACTAGAGTAGACACTGAGCCGTCGCTCCGGATCAAGCCTCAGTGATCCTGGGGCTGTTTTCTGCTGTCATTCATTTCCCTCTGGGTGACGACGAAGGTGGGGGAGACTGCTTTCTCAGACATTCGTCATATTTTCCTGGCTTCTCATGGTGGTGAGGAGGTCCATGTGAGCCTAGGAGCAGACCGTGGGTGGGCTGTGGGTGCAGGGAACGAGGATGCCCCTCCCCCACGGCAACTGGGCCTGGAGAACTGCTGACTCTCTCTGAAGCAGGGGATCAGGGTGGAGCAACCGTGGAGGGTGGAGGGGATGAAGTAGTTGAAATCTGATCAGCTCCAGTCTGTCTTTGCGTTTGGGTTAGTGTCCACATGGTCCCCCGAATCCCAGTTCATCACTCATAATTCAAGATAGGGCCCTGGAGGCCTTTGGGTTGTGGTCTGGGATCAGGAGAGTGAGTTGTGCAAGACCAGCCCTGAGACTTGGCATCTGCATCTTGTAATTAGCATGCGGGTCGGAGATAGGAACCACCACAGATCTCTGTGTGTTTTCATGTCCCTCTCCCAACAGGCTATGAGTCGGGCTTGTCATTGCCCACCTTCAGAGGGCAATAATGTCCTTAAGCCAGAATTACAACAGCTCAAGCTTTTTAACATTACCTGTGTGGCTTCTTGGGTGTCGGAGTGGAAGTTGGGAGACCTGAGCTGAGGTTTAGGCTCTGCTACCAATTACATCACCTTGGACAAATCTCTTCACTGACAAGTCACTGTCCTTAGGTGCAAGATGGGGAGCTTGTGGTGGACGAGGTGCTCAGCGTGTCTCTGGAGGCCATGCGACCCTGGGCCTGCTTTTGGCCCTCTCCCTCCCCACGGAAAGATTCACATCTGTGTTTTTTGCTTTGCCGTGACCCAGGCAATGGGGGCTCCAAGGTTATTCTTTAAGGTTTATAGAAACAGTTTAAGAGGTTACCAGCAGCTATGGACAGGTTCTAGGTTCATGGGGAACTAGATTTTCCAAGCTAGAGATTAGAAACTCCACAATGGTGATTTCTTGGCTCCCATCCTGTGCCACTGCTTTATTTCTGGTGGAGAAATTAGAAAGCCAAAGAAATTGTGCCAGGGTAGATATTGCCACACAAGGTGCCTGGAAGTTTCTTACTGTTTTTTTTTTTTTTTTTTTTACAGGGGCAGAGAGAGAGTCAGAGAGAGGGATAGATAGGGACAGACAGGAACGGAGAGAAGTGAGAAGCCTCAATCATTAGTTTTTCATTGCCGTTGGGATACCTTAGTTGTTCATTGATTGCTCTCTCACATGTGCCTTGACCGCGGGCCTACAGCAGACCGAGCAACCCCTTGCTGGAGCCAGCGACCTTGGGTCCAAGCTGGTGAGCTTTTGCTCAAGCCAGATGGGCCTGCGCTCAAGCTGGCGAGCTCGGGGTCTCAAACACGAATCTTCTGCATCCCAGTCCGACGCTCTATCCACTGCTCCACCGCCTGGTCAGGCTTCTTACTGTTTTAATAGCATCTTGACTTCGGTTTATAGTGTGTGGACATCGTAACAGTCCTGTGAAATAGACTGAACTGCTGTGTTTTTTATTTCTGTATTTTGTGAATAATCAGTACCCTATTTATTATGAAAATAATTATAAGTGGTATAAAGCAGGACCAAGCCAACAAGGAGAGCCCTGGTTGGATAGCTCAGTTGGTTAGAGCATTGTCCGGAAGAGCTGAGGTTACTGATTCACTCTCTGGTCAGGAGGCGCACGCGCGCACGCACACACACACACACACACTCACTCTCTCTCTCTCTCTCTCTCCCCCCAACAAGGAGATCAGATTAGTCAGAAACGAAAAACATAGTAGCTAACACTTGTTGAGATTCATCTGTGTGCTAACTGCTCTTAAATGTATTCCCTCATTCTTAACAACTGCATGTGAGGTAGGTACTGTTATCAGAAGGGAAAACTGAAGATTTAGTGGCTAAGAAACTTACAGTCAAATGGGGTAGCCCACATTTTTAGCCACTGCACTGGAATATCTCTAATACAAAAGGCCATAGGTAACGTTAATGCACACATGTAATGGCAAAAATTATCACTGTTTTACAGGGGAGGAAAGTGAACTAAAGAATAAGTAGGTGACTTGCTCAAGGTTGCAAAGCCAGTAAGTGTCATAAACAGAACGAGAAGCATGGTTTCCTCTTAGTGTTGTCGCCATGGCCTCACATAGCATCCCTCTTAAAATGAAAAACATTTTTTTTCCAGAACCTGGCAATTGGGGCAGGAGCGGTTGGATCTTTGCAGCTGACCTACATCTCGAAGGTAATTTTGCTCTGGAGTTCTGGGAATTCATATTCTGTAAGTAGGTTTAGTGTCTAAACAAGAAGTATCAAATCCTTTGGGTGTTAGCATTTGGGGGTGTTGCATGGGCAGCCCTCCTTTGCTCCCGCTGCCTAGGGAAGCTCTGCTGCTGCTGAGGAGTGGGTGGAGTGTGGTCAGCAGTTTCCTGGAGAGGGGGCCCTGCAGCCTCTTTCTCCTGGGACACATCAGCCAGTGATGCTCTCAGCTCCAGCAACAGAGCGCTGGTGGGGGCAAGAGTGAGATGTGGACTTTTCTGTAATTGGGACAAGAAAGAACACAAAAACAAAACAACCCCTCCCACCCCCGTGACTGTAAAGGATTCCCCAAAGGGTATAATTAAACAGAAGCAGCTCAGAAAGAGTTGTGATGGCACTGGAATTTTATCAATCACCTGGACAGGCTTACTGTGGAGGGAAGGCTAAGGATGCCCTGGGAGGTGCTCAGATACACCAGCACACTGTTCAGCAGCCAGCTGACTGCTGTAGAGCCTGGCAGGCGGGCTGACAGGTCACCCCCTGGTCTAGTTTGTGCCGACAGAGCAAGAGCAGCCTCTCTTTGGTGCTGAGACCTGGGGGGTAGGGGATGGGGTTATGGCTGGTTGATGATGCCCACGTGTAGCTGCTGAATCAGCTTTTTAGCGGCCCCTCCCTGGAGCAGGCCCCAGGACTGACACATGATGCAGCAGTGATAAAAAGGGTCAAGGGATTTGGAACCTCACTAGAAAGAGGAACTCTCTGTCCAGTGAGGAGAGGCAGGAGGCACCCAGCCAGCACTAAGGTTCGGGGAGTCCTGCTTTCCCCACCTACCCCTCACTTCAGGCCTCTTGGAGACCTCTGCTTCCTTGTCCCGGTTCTCCCACCCTCAGGAAGTTGAGTTGGGCTGGAGGGGACCCTGATCTGAGGGGCTCCTGGCTCCCTTTTGTAACAAGCTTTGGGAACCCTTGGGTTCAGCCCTCTGTCTCAGCTGGTCATGGGGTGAGTGGCAGCTGAGGAGAGTCTGGCAGGCCCAGCGGGGTGCAGAGGTGACTTCTGAGCCAGTAGAGGAAATAATGACCGGAGGTCAGGGGGGAGGGCCTTTGAAAGCTCAGCTTTGCGCATGCCTTGTGGTGAGAAGTGTACCTGGCTGCGAGACCCGGCAGGCCAGAGACTGGGCCCTCCCCTCTCCTGTCCAGACTTGCTGTGAGCTCATTAGGTCATTTTTCTAGGAGGTTCAGACAAGGAGAATTCAGGGGGCAGGAGCAGGGACCCTCCATATCAAATGCCCAAACCTGCCTATTTGAGATGGTTTGGGAAGATTTCTTTTTTTGATGGAGGAAGAGTGACTAGAGTCTCTTGCTGAGTTGGGATTCATAAATGTAGCTCAAATGAGGGTTTTTAGAATTCTCAGCTTTGGAGGTGGCCTCATTTAGAAAGGATGAAACTGCCTTTTATTTTTTTAAGTAAAAAAATATGTTTTTGACCCTGGCTGGTGGCTCAGTGGATAGAGTGTTGGCCTAGCATATGGATGTCCTGGGTTCGATTCCTGGTGAGGGCACATAGGAGAAGTGACCAATTTCTGCAAATTTATTAGAAATTGTGATATATTAAATATAAGTAATAAGATATACTAACATTTCTATTAAAATATAGATAATAGATTCAGTATCAATTAGAAATGTAAAATTATTTTTTGTTATATATGTTAGTGGCTTTCTTTTTTGCATTTAAAAAAATTTATTTAGAAAATTAATACAGTGACATTGATCAATAAGACTATATAAGTTTCAGGTAAACATTTCTATAGCATTTAACCTGTTGATTGTGTTTTTCTTCATTGAATTTTAATAGAGTAGCACTGGTTGACAATTATAGAGTTTTCAGGTGCCCAATTCTACAACACATTTCTGTACATTGTATCGTATGTTCACCCCCTCCCCATCAAGCCTTGGTCCATCACCATTTATCCCCCCATTCTCTACTCCACCTCCCACCACCAGTCACCACACTGTCCGTGTACATGAGTATTTTTTTCCTTTTTGTTCTTTTCTGCTCTATCTCTCTACTTCCCTCACCCAACACCCTCCCTGCTGAGAGCTATCGGCCTGCTCTCTATGTATGAGTCCGTTTCTGTTTTGCTTGGTAGTTCATTTTGTTCATTACATTCCATATATGAGTGAAATCATATGATACTTGTCTTTCTCCAACTGGCTTATTTCACTTAGCACAATGCTCTCCAGGTAGAAAGGATAGACCCGCCTTTTAACCCTTCATGGGAGAGACAGGGGTGAAGGAGCCTTTTGCAAAACCCATAGCTACTGTGGGTCAGGTTACACAGAGCTGCGGGCCTTTAACTCCTGCCCGATGCAGTGCCCAAGTACGGGGATTTCCCAGAAAAACATTCAGCATTCCACCTGATTTTGTATTAATCACTGGATGTTTCCTCCAAGAGTACAGGGTTCTACCACAGTGTCAGCCTGTCTTGTGGGGTAAGTGTGGCCTCTGTCCAGGGGTGCTCTTCCGTATCTCTTTTGTGAAGGCTAATGTTGGGAAAATGAGGTCCTTCAGAGAGGCCAACAGAGATGAAAGTTCTTGACTTGATGTCATCCAGGGCATCAGCGGCAGCAGAATCAGTTCTTGGGCAAAGTAGGAGATAATTGATTCTGGCCATTGGTGCTACCCACCTTCCCCCTGTGCCCAAGGGCCTTGTACACAACCAGCCCCACTGTCCCAGCCCCAGCTCGTGTCCCATTTTGCCAGGGCCTTGCCCTCAGTAAGTGTAAGGAAGACCTTCCTAGAACAGTGGTTCCTGTAAAAAATTCTCAAAAACAGTATTAGAAAACAGATAGATGTCATTCACATGAATGGTTTGCAAGCTGGGGATATGTAACCTCTGGCAGAAACTGAACGTGTGCCATCTTTTATAGAGAAAGTCCCCCCCCCCCAATACCCCAGGTTCCTAATTAGGTCCATTTAATATAATTGAGGTATCCAAATTTATATCCAAATGGTTCTGATTGGTGCAAATCATACATTCGTAATTCAGTATTATGTGTCTTATTGGTTGGTTTAAATGCAAATGAGAATATAATTATAGAGTTCTCATTGGATGGGGCAGGTCTCAGTTCACTGGTCTAAAGTCAAACTGGGAACTCTCTTATAATAATAGTAGACTCAGATAGTTTAAATGAGCAGGGCATAGGGCAGGCAGCCAAAAGCTCAGTCTGGGTTTCTTCTTGGGATACAGACTATGTGAGAAGCCCCTGTCAGCAGGTGGTCATTAGACTTTTATTTGTAAAATTTGGGTTCTCACTTGATTATGGGGAATAGATCCCAGCAGATAAATTCCTTCCTGAGGGTCACATCAAATGAATCTTCACAGGGTCCACATTCCGAACTTTTGGGGTGGATGATGAAAAGTGGACTCATTTTCCTGGTAACATATGTGTGTGTGTACACACCATGATCTTACCTATAACTTCAGGGCTCACTGAACCCTTGACTGGTTCAGAAAATGACTTAGAGCCCCTCCCATCATTCTGCATAGGTGACTGCTGCTTCTCTTCCCCTGCTCCTGATGCCCTGGCAGAGTTACCCTGGACCCCGGGGCACAGCTGCACCAGTGCTCCAAGCCCTTGTTCTGCTGCTGCTGCTGCTGTGCCAGAGGGGCCCCAGCTCCACTTCCGGCCAAGGACAGGCAGGGTGGGGCTGGCTGGCAGAGCCGTGCCACTGATGAGCTGGCTGCTCCTGTGGTCTGTGTTTGATCTGATAAGAACAAGTTCCTGAGAGGCTGTGTCACTGGAGAAACCTTGTCTGCATCACTCTCGGGGTGACCCGTGCTCGTCACCCCCTCACGTCCCTGACCTCCTCTCACTGCTTGCATAAGCCAGGCCCACCAGCCAGCTGCAGCGGTGCAGGTAGTCGGCTGAGGCTGCCTCGGTCAGGCAGGTGCTTTGCACTTGGCAGCCCGCGTTAGTCGGCCTATCAGCCGCACTGCAGGATCTTCGGCTCTTCACTAGGTCTGAGGGAGGCTGCACAGCCTGGCCTGGTGCCCAGCATATGGTGGGGTGTGGGAGAGCAATGATACTTCCCGGGGCCAAGCATTCTGCTTCCACGGTCACCAGGATGTCAGGAGGAGGGCAGAGCTACCTGTCCATAGTAACCGAAACCCCCCACCTTGGCCTTTCTTTCTGAGGGTCACAGCACAGTAGATATAATTTCCTTTTCCTTTTGTTTTGCCATTTCATGACCATAAGAAGGGGACTACTAATTTCACTCTGGCTTGACTAATCAGGAACCAGATCAGGGACATTAAGGGCCTTACCCTTGCCAAACAGCCCATCAGGGCGGAGCTAGAACTGATACCTTGTTAATTCAGCAAGGAGCTGCTTCGGCAAGGTAAGCCATGAGGCATGAGGCAAATTATAGATGTGCATCCATATAATCATGTATACCCCTTGCCTGAAAACTGGAGAACCTATAGAAGCAAAATAAAAAAGCGGGCGATCTCTTTGAAAGCATCAGTTCCCCGGAGAAGCACATGGATAGCCTTCTTACAGTATAGGTGGGTAATAAGTTGTGGTCAGAGCGGACTGTTTGTCATTCAGCCAGGGTAGAGAGTGTCCACCAGTGGTGCTCTGTCTCGTTAGTGCAAAATGTCAGTTTCTGGGAGCCAGAGCCTCCCATTAAGCTGGAGAAGGTGTCAAAGTGCCCAGCTTTGCATTGCCGTTCCGAAGCCGCAAGTAGAAGGGATGCTGTGTGATTGGTGGGTTTTTAAGGTTGGGACAGCCACGGCAGTCATAGGGGTCGGGATTACGCAGGAACCAAGGGAAGAACACGCAGGCGTTAACGGGCAGGAGGGCTCGCAGGAATGCAGATGCTGAGGGGCTGAGCAAGAAAATGAGTCACTGACAGATCAGAACATCAGACGCAAGCAGGATAAAGGCACACACTGCGGTTCAGATTGAATTCTGGGATCTGAAACCCAGGAAAGAAGATAGCGCAGAGGCCAGCCCTGTGATGTCATGGGCTCCAGTGCACAGTTTCTGGGGGTGGTGAAGACAGGTCTGAATTTGAGTAGTCGGTGTCTGAACTCAGGATATGTAGGTTCATCTTTGCTTTAGATCTTCATGTTTTTCAAGACTGTCTAAAGGCTTCTTCAGGTCCTATGACCTTCACCTCACATCATGGGAAACATATCAGAACACACCTATATTTCTCATTAAATGTGATTGGCTGCAAAATATTTGAAAGGATTTTAATCATTTTACTTTTGGAGTGATTTGGATATAAGTCACTTAAGTTTTGATTGGCTCTGATTTCTTGGCAGTCATCTTGCACACCGACGTATTCCCGTGAACTAAGAAAATCAAAGTTACTAAGTATTTTGAATGCAGTGAAATTTTTGTGAGTGTTTAAATGAAATGTTAATGAAGTTGACCTAATGTGACATCTTGTAGGCATTTAATTAAATAGTTTTCACTGAGGTCGATATGGTGTTATAGAGACATTTAATTGGATTTCTGTTAATGTTGAGTATGCCACATTGATTTTGTATGTCGGGGGCTAGGCAGTTTTTCAGGTCTCATTCATATATTATTGGCCCTGAGACACTCACAAGGCTCTCGGCAGTTTCCCATAGTACCAAGCATGGCACTGTGTGAATGAATAATGTGTATGGGATTTTACAGGAAATGAAGTGTCAAAAGCAATAGTCTCCCGTTTATTGAGCAGCTTCTCACTGACAGGATGAGCTCAGTGCTTCACCGGCACTGTCACATTTAATCCTCACAATAGCCCTATGAGAACATAATATTGTTATACCTATTTGATGGAACAGGAAATGGGGGTCACACAGCTGGGATGCCTGGGATCTGAGCCCTGGTCCTCTGTCACCAGAACTCAGGCTATACTGCCTGTCCTTGCTTTGATAGGCTATTAAGCTCAGTTCCCATCTTGAGTATTCATGGCAGGATTAATTTTGGTTGTTAAGGAATCTTGGCAGATCTGTAGAAAGAACTTAGAGCCAAGAGTGAGAATCCAGACAGGCTCGTGGGTGGGTCATTATCAGACCCTTTTCAACTGTGAGCCAAGTAGAGACCTTAATTTTGACTGGAGATTTTTTTTTAGTTTTGCTTCTGGCTTCATGTCTTCTGTTAAAGCAGGAACCACTGCTGGAGGCCCTCTGTGAGAACAAGTAGGAGAATGCCCTTGGCTGGAAAGGGTGGGGGGTGAAGGAGTGGTATCCACAGGACAACTGTGACAATGTGGGAGTTGTTCCTGGGGGAAGGTGGCTGGCCTCTTAGAAAACCCAAGTATAGCGGTGGGATCTGCTCCAGAGAGGTTCAGCCTCCATCGAGGGTAGTCACCTACTCTTTGTGGGCATTTAATGGATTATGAATTGCTTTCCTGTACTTGCTCAGTGTATCTGAACCTCAGTGAGGTGGGCTGACCTAAGCACCTACACGCTCAGCAATGTACATGCCAGGGGTAGGATTGAAAGAGCAAGGTGAAATCAAACAATGGGGGTATAGAAATCTTTCTACATTCTTATGCCCTTTCCTAGTTATGCTCTCTGATTCCATTGGCTCCCTCTTGGGACATGTGGAAAGTGCGTGTTTTCCTGGTTAAGCAGTCACGGTTGGTATAGGAAATCTACCAGTGTGTCCAGACGCAGTGAGTGCCATGCTGCCTCATCTTTCTGTGGGCTCCAACCGAAATTCATGCATTTGTAACAATCTTGTCGTCGATTTGGAGAACTGTCTGGGGTGCGGGGGTGTTGGCGGTTGAAAGAGGGGTGGAATCTTGTTAATGTGAGGAGGGCCAGTATAGGTTTTGTGGCCCAAAGAGAATTTTGTCAGGAGTCAGTGTCTTTTAAAAGTGTTTTTGCAAATACAAATAAAGATTAGCACAGACACCAAGATAGTGCTTATCTCTGAGGGGTGGGGATAGGGTTCTATCAGGGAGGGGGACAAAGGACTTCTGAGAAATAGGGCTGATAATGTCCTATTTCTTAATCTGGATGGTGAGTGACAGGGTTTCCACTGAATTATTATTTTTAAAAGTGTTCACATATTTATGTGCATTTTTTATAAGAAAAGTTTTTTACAAAAAAAATTGGAAGAAAATGCTTTCTAATGTTGTTAGAAACATAGTCATGTTTCTTTTATTTTTTGATTTAGGTGAGCGTAGCTACCCCCAAGCAGAAACCAAAGACTCCGTTTTGCTTTGGTAAGTACTGAGCCAGAGGGTGGGTTTTCTGAACACCCCAACAGCAGCTTCCTCTTTTGCATGGAGCCAGTCTGGTGATCACATGTGACTTAAACCCTGTGTGTATGAGTGACTTCAGTCACAGCACTGTTCCTGGCTTTCAAGTGATACTGCTTTCCTTGGTCTCACCACAAAGATTGTTAGTCACCTAAGACAAAGGTACAGTGGTGTTGCAAGTTTTCCTGACTTCACAAGGTGGGGTGCAAAGTTATCTCCTGGAAGTTTCTAGGAACCCTCATTTCAGAGCTCAGTAGTGGTGTGTCCAGGAATGGTAGAAACTTGGGAAAACAGAAAAGAAGAAGTATTCTTTGAAGGTCTCGTTATTACCGAAGAGCGGCAGCGTTAGGGGCAGCACAGGAAGCAGAGACACGCAGGTGATACCTCAACTCAATGACTCATCAGCATTTATCTGGCTTCCACTATGTTCTCAGTACTGTACTAAGTGCTATGAGCAAATGCTAGCAAATAGTTTCTGTTGTGTATCTAGTGTGATTCTGAATGTGAGTCCTGAAGCCAGGGATATTCCTCTGCTCTGTCATTGCTGTATCCTCAGAATATGGAATGGTTCTGGCACATAGTAGGTGCTTGATAAATATTTTTTAGATGAATGAATGAGCTAATGAATTCTGTGTCCCGTGACACAGAATTGCTCTTAAATAGTTCAGGCTTAATTTATATTAGGAGAATGAAATGGTCCCTTGAGTTTGTCCTTCCTCCCAATTTCAGGTTGGTTCAAGCTTCTTGGGTGCTCTCATTCTTCCATTGCTTTTCAGATCACTGCTAAGCTCAAAAATGATGCTCTCAGATTCTGTGGTCAGCAGATCTTTTTTTTTAAAAAATATGAACCCAGAAGTAAAGTGTTGACCTAATAGAGTGTTCAGAGGAGAGAACAAGTTGAAAATGAGGTTAAGGTCACAGATTTGATGATTTGATTTCAGGCAAGCTTGTTCCATTTTCCAACCACAGACAATGCTCCTAACCCAGACTGGTTATGTCAGTGGAAACAAGGAGCACCGAGGCCAAAATTATATATGTATCATCATGAATCTGTTAGCACTTCTAGAAAGCAGTTCAGGCGTGTATCTTGTTGATGGCAGACTAGCAGCCTCATCACTGCACAGTAGCATGTCACGGTTGTTGATATCAGATGTCATTTTTGTGGCCAATGGAATAATCCACCCTTTTAAAGAGAGAGCACTGTAGCCTGCTGCTTCCCAAACATTCATGCAGGCGACTTTGCGCCATGGGAAATGTCTTCCTCTGCTTGTGGGGGTCCTCCATCTTGCTACTTCAAGCATCTTAGTTCTGTGGAGCCTTTATGTTACATGTGTTCTGACCTGGATTTTTCTCCCTTCTTCCCGACGAATTCTGCAGTCATCAATGCCCTCTCTCAGAGATATTTTCTTCAAGCCAATGACCAGAAAGATCTGAAAGACTGGGTGGAAGCCCTGAATCAAGCCAGCAAAATCACTGTACGTATCATTTCTTCTCCTTTCTGGAGGGGTCTGCACCTCTTCCTGGCCTGGGGCCTGTCTGGGTGGGGAAGGATTCCAGTAGCAGCAGAGGCTTTCTCAGATGTTTCTACACCTACCTCTTCCTACACCTTGGCTGACCACAGGTTGAACAGAGAGTCTGAGTTTGAATCAAGTTCAAGGGGAAGTTTATGGAGCATCTGCTTTGTGCTTCCTGGGAGGGCTCCTGGTCAGTGGTGTTTTGGGTAATGCTGATTCAGAAGGGGGTGGGATTGGAAAAGCATATGTAGAAGGAAGTCAGAACTTTGTCCTGGCTTGAGGAATGCTCTTCTTATTTTAAGGGGTGGCTGAGGGGATCGATCCAGGGCCATCCATCTGTTTTCCCTGCAAAAGCATTTTGTGGAAATGCATCACTGAACTAGTTCACTGACTGGTCTACGAGTAACTCATTTTCCTTAACTTGATTGATGAAGAACTCCTTTCTTCTTCCTTAGAAATACAGGAAAAAGAAAAAAGGAGAGAAGGAAGAAAGAGAGGGAAAATTATGTTTTGGAAAAAAACTACACCTTTAACCAATAATCTAGACTGACTGTGGCATAGTAAACATGGTTAATATGCCGAAAAGTTTGGTTTTCTGTATCATATAGTAAAAAATGCTTACATTCTAGTGGCTTCCAATAATAACCTGTTATGAGCTGGGGCAGATCATTCTCCAGATACATCGGAGTTCCCATGAATAAATGAATAGAAGAAATCTACACCTGTCCAGCCCTTGTGATGCTGGACCCAAAACAGAGTACAATTCAGTCATTGAAGTGGTTTTGCTTGTTAGTTCTTTATTGTAACAAGCTTTGGAAAACCCGAGAGAAGAGAGCGAAAGGGAGGAGATTGCTTCTAACCCATGTGTCTGCTCACTCGTATGTTTGGGTACCTGGCGCTAGGGTGCTGATCTTAGTAGAGGTTTTTTTCATTCATGCTGGGGTCTTCACACTTCTGCATCTTCCTCAGTTTGGGGAGTTTCTTTCAAGGTCTAGTACTTGATCCTCACTCAGCGTTCCCTGTTGGAGTTCTTCCTCTGTTCCTGCCTGCTGACCTGCGCCACACAGCGTGTGAGGCAGCGGGAACCTCGTTCCCTATCTTTCGTGCCTGGAGGACAGAGTTGCTCTAATCAGCTAGTCTCCTGCTCTTCTCTGGCCCCACGGAGCAGGAGGTGCAGGAGGTACAGGCTACGGGAGTGGGAAGAGCATGGTCATGCCCAGAGGCTGGAGGTCCAAAGACCTGGTGGCATGTCAAAGCTTTCTTCAGGGTTTCCACAGTCTTCAGGACCCACCCTTTCCTATTTCCATTAATACAGCTCTTCACTCCTCCGGCCGGAGGTCCTACGACAGAGAAGGAAGAGGAGGGGTGCTTTGCATCCTCCTGATCATTCTGTGTCCTGGAAGGGCTGACACCTTTCTCCGTTTCTTACGTTGTTTGTCTTTCCTTAGGGGGGCTTGGAAGAGGGGTAGATGTGGGGCTGGGACACCACGTGAATCACATACATATTTATTTTATTTTATTTTTTAAATTTTTTAATATATTTTCTTTTTACAGGGACAGAGAGAGAGAGTCAGAGAAAGGGATAGACAGGGACAGACAGACAGGAACGGAGAGAGACGAGAAGCATCAATTATCAGTTTTTCGTTGAGACAACTTAGTTGTTCACTGATTGCTTTCTCACATGTGCCTTGACCACGGGCCTTCAGCAGACTGAGCAACCCCTTGCTGGAGCCAGCGACCTTGGGTCCAAGCTGACGAGCTTTTGCTCAAGCCAGATGGGCCCACGCTCAAGCTGGCGGCCTCGGGGTCTTGAACCTGGGTCCTCCGCATCCCAGTCCGACGTTTTATCCACTGCTCCACTTCATGGTCAGGCCATACATATTTATTTTAAAACACCTTATGTGAAAAGTGAAGTGTCAGGCACTTCGGAGGATAGAGAAGTGAAAGAGGGAACAGGTGGTATATTGCGTTGAATCTTCACACGTGCCATACTTTCACCCCTCACATCACTCCTG
Source organism: Rhynchonycteris naso (assembly GCA_037038555.1). Classification (NCBI taxonomy): domain Eukaryota; kingdom Metazoa; phylum Chordata; class Mammalia; order Chiroptera; family Emballonuridae; genus Rhynchonycteris; species Rhynchonycteris naso. The sequence continues at coordinate 28,036,204 of CM072998.1, forward strand.
TGAGATAGGTGGTTTTATTCTCATTTTTTCAATGAGGAAAATGGAAATTAAGAGTCTTGCTTAAAGTTTAGAGCAGCGATTTTCAACCTATTTCATCTCAGACCACACATAATAAACTAATTACTAAATTTCTACAGTACACCAAAAAATATATTATATTTTTTGCCAGTCTGGCAAAAAACATAGATATAATTTGTATTCATTTACACTAAACAGCCATTGTTTTGTTGGCTGTTGTCATTTTTTTTAAAACAATCTAAGGGAAAGGAGGTCCGTGTCCCTGACCAAAATAGTCAGGACTTGCATGTTTTAAAAATTCTTGCACCATACCCATTGAAAATTGCTGTCTAGGGTTGAGTAGTGGTAAAGCTGAAGTTCAAACCCCAGGACCCCCTGGCTTCTAAGACCTAAGGATTCATAAAAATATGAAAAATGAGCAGCAGTGTTAAAATATGACAGATGACACACCACTTTTACGTACGTGGTTTTATTTTTGCCTTGTAAAAACCTTACATAGGCAGTGTTATTATCCCCATTTATAAATGAGGAGATGGAAATGCCTAGAAATCAGAATAGCTTGTCCAAGGTTATGGAGCCAGGATGGATCCAGATTTTCTGCCTACAGTTTACTGTTCATAGTGTGCTAAGGTTATTGAGTTCTTATGGAAGAAAACAATCAACATCTGGTATTTAAAGAATTGGGCTCTCTCAGAGTATTAGTGTTTCTATGTTTGTTTGTTTTTTTGAGGACTACTGTAACAAACTGAGGGGCTTAAAACAACAGAAATTTATTCTCTCACAGTTCTGGAGGCCAGAAGTCCAAAATCAAGGTGTTAGCAGGGATGCGTCCCCTCCGAAGGCTCTAGGGGAGGATCCTTGCCTCTTCCAGCTTCTGGAGGCTCCCAGGAACCCTGGGTGTTCCCTGGCTTGTATTGTGTCCTTCTGTTTCTGCCTCCATCCTTCTGAGGCCTGTGTGTCTATGTGACCTCCCCTGTTCTTATAAGGACATCAGCCATAGAACTTAGGGCCCACCCTAGACCAGTTTGACCTTATCTTAATTAATTCCATGTGCAAAGAACCTATTTCTAAACATGGTCACATTCTGAAGTTATGGGGGGACATTACTGAACTCACTACATTTCTCAAAAGGGTTGAAAATTGAGTTGTATCAGTGAGGCATAGCTCCCCTACCCCAAGTTTCGTTTCACTTTGGTAATGAGATCCATATGCATCTCTATCATCAGAGGATTCGCCACTGGCGGATGGAAGAGGACATACTTTTAATTAGGCCTCAGGGATATGGACAAACCAAAAGGATGACCTTATTTGCAAGCTTGGAGCATAGTTTTTGTCGAGTTTGTCCTTCATGGGCTGATTCCATGTCGTTGGAAGGGTAATGGTTTTAGAAATGCTCTGGGAGGCTGGTCAGAAACAGCCCATGCTGCAGGGGCATGAGCAGTGACTACCAGCCATCTTCTGGGTGGATGGCAAGATTCTGAGAAGCAACACAGTAGCCAAGCTTCTGTAAGGCTTTCCTTGGCCACTGCGAACTCAAAGGCTATGTCCCTATTTCTTTGCTTGGTTTCAGAAATTAATTTGGGTCATTTGGGGAGAATTTCTGCTGTTCCATGGTAGTTATATCACTAAACACCCCAGCCATAATTAGCATTCCTGAGGAATTTTATCTCACAATGGTAAAACTCAGAGAAAGGATGGTAGTTAGGTAGGTAGATAAGTAGGTGGGTAGGTAGTTAGGTAGGTGTATTTAGCACTGGGAGGTGAGGCAGTCCTCTGGCTTCATTTTAATGAGCTTTTGCTTACCTAATTTATAAAATGGAGAAAATGATGCCTACTGATCAGATTGCTTGACTTTAGGGACAATGCCATAAAGAGTTTAGCTCATTGCTTGGCACTGAGCGGAGGCCCAAAGCAATGGAAGTACAGTTGTCTCTCAACAGCCAGGAGGAAGGACAAGGTGGGCTTCTGGCTCAGTCTGGAGAAGTGATGGCAGAGGTCACCCTTGTCTATGTAAACTGAGTTTGCAGGCCAGAAGGAGGGGTCTCATCTTTGTGGGGCGCCAGCATAAGCACAGTGATCTTACTGCTTTGAATGGACACCAGCTGGAGGGGTCCTTGGTCCCCCTGAGCTGTGAGCTCTTAAAGGGTTGAGGTTCTTAGGTCTTTCTGACTCCCGAGGCTGTAAAGGAAGCGGAAGAGGATGTTAGGTTTTCTCATGTGGTCTGCAGTTACCTTCCTGGCAGAGCCGCACAGGGTGCGGGGTTCTTGTGAATGGGAGGCTTTGTGTTGCTGTGGACACCGCACTCGCTGGGAGTCAGGGGCTCGTCTCTGTTAGTTATTAGTCATGGCTTTGGCCAAATGACTTGAGTATTCCGGGCCTCTCTTTTTCTCTTACAAAAGGAAAGATCTCTTCAGAGTTTGCAGACTCTGTTATAAATGAGTGAAGTGGACAAGGAGGAAGGAAAGCAGCGTGCATGAGGGTAAATGCCACCTGACACACGGCCTTGGTGTGGGGAGAATGGCAGGGACCTTGGCAAACTGAAGAATGTATTTCTTATCTGAAGGATGAGCTGCTGCTGGGCTGGAAATCTGGATTTTTAAGTGAAATATCTCAAATTTTAAATGTAGTTTGAAACACATCTTCAAGGACAAACAAAACACAGTTTGGGCAAAGTCTGCCTCTGGGCCACTAGTTTGTAACCTGTGACCTGTGGTCGCAAGCTACCCATGAAAATTCTATGATTGATGTCTGTGGTGAGGAACAACAATAACTTACTCTTCAGAAAGGGCTATGTTTGTCAATGTTAGTACCATTTGTAGGCCCCGGCCAGTTAGCTCACTAAGTTAGAGCGATGTCCTGAAACATCAAGGTTGCAGGTTTGATCCCCCCTCCGAGCATATAAAGGGAGTCAACCAGTGAATGCACAACCAAGTGGAACAACAAATGAATACTTCTCTCTCTCTCTCCCCTTTCCTCTCTCTGTCTCTTTAAAATCAATTTAATAAAAATAATTTTAAAAATGTTAGGACCATTTCTGAAATGTTAATTAAGATATATAACTTGTAATAGTTTTGTATTTTTACTTGTGTTTCTAAAGTTTTAAAATATATGTATGCTATCATTTGATAAGCACAATGACTCTTCCGTTTTACACAGGAGACAGGGTAGGCCAGCATCGCTCAACAGCCAGTCTGTGGACCCTTCCTGGCCTGTGAAAGAGTTAACCACCCTGATGTCATAGGAAGGTTATAGACCCAGTGAACTTACTTGAATTTACTTATACTCAGGGTGATTTCTGCCTTGGTTCCCAAAATAATTCTTCTATTTTCACTGGTCCCCAAGTGTAAAAATGGTTGAAAACTACTGGTATAAGCCCAGAGAGACTCAAAGATTTGGTTAGTTAGGGACAGAGCAGGGGTTGCACCCCTGACCTTTAGGCTCCAAAGCTCATGCATCCTAAATCTGTTTCATCTACCACATGTGTGTTACCTCTCCTCCTGCCTGATATGCTTTCTTCTGCCTCCACATTTCTGGTTCCTTTCTACCCTCCGAGGTACTGTTTGTATATCCTCTGCCCTGGAGACCCTGCTAACCACTCTGTTTTAGGCTGTTCCCCTAAACTGCTGCTGTCCAGCTCAGCTCCTGTTTATTTTCTTCATGGCACTTGCCATGGTTTGTAATTAATCTGATTGTTTTGCTGTGCCGTTTTTGCCAGTCACCCCTACTAGCACCTACGTGCCGTGAGGACAGCACATGTGTCTGAATTTACTGTTTTATCTTGAGTCACTCACCAGGATAGGGCTGGCTCACAGTAGGTGCTCAGTACATTTGTTGAGTAAGTATGTACGTGTGTGCGTGTATGGGGCGGGGGTATAGGAGTTGCAGGCAGATCTTTTTTATTTTTAAGAGTGAGAAGTTGTGCCAGTGATTACTTCTCATATGTGCCCTTACCAGGGCTTAAGCCAGCGACCTCGGTGTTCCAGGCCACCGCTCCATCCACTGCAGCATGGGCCAGGGCACCAGCGTTCTTCAGTGGAAGGCCTGGGGAGGAGAGAGGTGTCTTACTATAATTTGGCATATTAACTTTCCTCACCCATCACATCCTGCTTTTGACTCCCTGCTTTTTCGGAGCTTCTGTTCCCTGTTGACCACAATGCCATCATTCTTTCCAGGTACCCAAAGTTGGGAGCCTGCCCCTGACGACCGAAGTTCTCAAGAGCCTAGCAGTTCCTCCGGCCCTAGAGAAGAAGCCACAGGTCGCCTATAAGACAGAGATCATCGGTGGTGTGGTGGTACACACGCCTATCAACCAGGTGCTGGGGTCTGGGGTTGCCAGGGTTGTGGGCGTATGTAGTGTTTATGGTGTGTCAGTGATGTGCACAGAGGACTTACTGAGGAAAGGGTGGGTGAGGGAGGCATGGCCAGTGCAGATGGGGCGGACAGGGAAATATGGGGCCGGGGTGGATGTAGGACCAGTAGTGCAGACATCGAGGCCACAATGCCTTGCAGCCATGTGGCCCCTATGCTTTGAGAGGAGTACATGTAAACCCCATGAGGGGCGCCGAGGAAGGCACGTGAGAAGCTTCCTTGTTTTTCTGGTTTGTCTTCTCTGTCTTTCCCTTTCGGCTGGGTTTGCACAACGTTATCTACCTGAACCTTCTTCTGTGAAAGCACCTGATACAATGCCTGACATGTTTATTTTCTTTTTCTTTCTTTTTTTTTAATGATATATATATATTTTTAATTTATTTAATTAATTGTGTTTACATAGATTCTAGGGTGACCCCGACTGCATCCCTCCTCCGCCATATGCCCAACATCTCCTTACCCCCCTCCGTACAGCGCCCTCCCCCCTTCTCTTCAGGCTTATCCCACCCTATCATCCCCTTTCCCTCTGTCCTCTTTTCCTCTGGTCCCTTTGATCCCTCCTCTGTCTCAATTCCTTTCCTCAGTTCTCAATGTTCCTTGGATTCCTCAAATGAGTGAGGTCATGTGATATTTTTCTTTTTCTGCCTGGCTTATTTCACTTAACATAATAGTTTCTAGGTCCCTCCATATTGTTGCAAAGGTAATATTTCCTACTTTTTCATGGCCCCATAGCATTCCATTGTATATATGTACCAGAGTTTTGTAATCCACTCGTCCACCGATGGACACTTGGGCTGTTTCCAGCTCTTCGCTATTGTGAACAATGCTGCCATAAACATGGGGGTGCATTTCTTTTTTTTAGTCGGTGATATGGTGTCCTTGGGATATATTCCTATAAGTGGGATAGCTGGGTCAAAGGGCAGTTCCATTTCTAATTTTTTGAGGAATCTCCATATTTTCTTGTTTAGTTCTTTGTCACTGTGGACAAAGCGGCAGGAGATGACCAAGCCAGAGGGAGCTGGGAGGGAACGGGGGAGGGATGCATAAGGATCGAAGGGGAGGTGCTAACCCTGACACTGTTTCCTTGTAGAATGGTGGGGATGGGCAGGAAGGGAGCGAGCCAGGGCCCCACGCCATCCTTCGAAGGTCTCAGAGTTACATCCCCACAACAGGCTGCCGTGCGCCCACTGGGCCCCCCCTCATAAAGAGCGGCTACTGTGTGAAGCAAGGGAACGTGGTGAGTGTTGGTGCTGGTGACTTCTCGGAACCAGTGGGTGTGGGTGTGGGTGCAGCCGCAGGGAAAGCAGTCTGGGAGGAGCCGCTGCAGTCCTCCATGCCACTGCCACCAAGCATCTGCCCCCACAGGTCGGAGGCACTGCCCCTGATAGGATGAAGTTTTTACCCTCACTGAGTGTGGGAGCGTGGCTTCCATGGGGCCCCGGACCTGGGAGCTTAGAACTAGGGCATCCTCCAGAATGCTGGGACTTCTTCCTCAAGTCCTGTTTTTCACTTTTCATTTCAGCGGAAGAGCTGGAAACGTCGCTTCTTTGTACTTGATGACTTTACCATCTGCTACTTTAAGTGTGAGCAGGTTTGTAGTTGCCCCGGGCCCTCTGAGACGTCATGGAGGGAAGAGGAACGTGAGTGTCCCCGAGTGTGCGTGCGTGTGTAGAGACGTGGGCGCACATGCAGACTGCAGACGAGCCTGTCTTACCTCCGTCCGTCCTGTGTGCTCATTGTTACAGTGTTACTACATTGGCCCGAACGTCCTCCCTCCTCCAATGCAGTGAGCTGTTCTGAGGTCAGGGCCACAGAGCATCTTCTTAGATTTTTCTCTCTCTTGATTAATTTGAGACCTTGCTTTGTTTTCGACCTGGTTTTCGCCGACCGTCTCTGATGTGAGAGGTGTGTCAGTCAGCTGGTCTGGGTGGTGGCGTTCTGTGGACAGCCTTGTTCACCTTCCTTTCCATTTCTCCCCAGGACCGAGAACCACTGCGCACTATATTTCTCAAGGATGTTCTCAAGACCCATGAGTGTCTGGTCAAGTCTGGGTAATTGTCCTTGCTAATTTTTTTCTGATCAAAACCCCCATTTGTCTTCTTAAATTTTCAGTTACCTCCCTGCTGAGACTCTCTTCAAGTCTTCTTCCAAGAGCAATGGCCTGGGCCTGAGGGATTGTGGCTGGGCTGTCACATCCTGACGTTGGGTGTGAGGTCACACTGGGCCACTCACCTTCAGCCCATCGTTTTACTCTCTCCTGAAGAGATGAGCCTATATAATAATTTTCTGACAGAGAAAAAGAAAGAATGTAGGAACAAAGACAGAGTGGTGCTGAGATGCTTCTCAGTGGTAGAGTTAGATGCTCATTCCACGGGGGCACGGGGGCTCAGAGTGGGCACTGTGCCCTTAGTCACTCACCTTTCGGCACTTCTGGTCGGATGGCTGCTTATGCCAGGGCCTTCTCCCTGAGTTTCTTATGCTTCTTTCACCCTTATGACAAATCCCTGACATTGCCTTAACACCAGGGTGATTCACAGCAACTCTGTTAGTGCCACTTGGAAGAAAGAGGAGGCATCTTGAATGTGTTCCCTGTTCTACTAGGAAATGGTTACCTTCCAAGGTTACATTGCATAGGATGATTTGTGGACTTGGGGCCCTTAGGTAAGAGCTCCCCCATATCCAACACCAAATACACATGCTCCAAGAACTAAGCTTTAGAAATCGAAGGACACCTGGACGTGTAGAAAGCCTCATTTTAGCCCCGACTCTGCAGTCTTTGGGGACTGTACAGTGGTCTCTCGATCCCCTGGGCTGGGCATGCAGAGCCAGCATCATCAGGGAAGCTATTAGAAGCAGTCAGAATGTTCTCGAATGAGGGCATGGGAGATTCTTGCTTGAAAACAAAGTGCTGTATGACCCAGTGAAGCAGGTACAGAAACACTACATTGTGTTTTGCAAATGGCAGTTGCAGAGCATAGAAGATTAGGGAAGTTCCCAGTGGCTGTTTATAATATGCGAGACCAGCTAGAGATGGAAGTTCCAGAGTGCGGCTCCAGAGGTTGATAGTGGGCAGAGGAAAGATTGACTATGACCGGATGCTTGGAGATGGTTCCTGACCCTGGAAGGCCTGTACAGATTAGACATACGACCATGTGGCCATGTTGGGGCAGCGTAGAGAACCCAGAGGAGGTTCAATCCTAAGAGTGCTTCATACTTTGCCTACATCTCTGTCAGAGTCAATCTGAACTCTTAGTAAAAAAAAAATTTTTTCCCCCCCAGGGACAGAGAGAGAATCGGAGAGAGGGATAGATAGGGACAGACAGACAGACAGGAATGGAAAGAGGTAAGAAGTATCAATCATTAGTTTTTTGTTGCCATTGCGACACCATAGTTATTCATTGATCCAGTTTGAAGCTTCTTAAAGTCATCTGTTCTCTCCTTTCTCCTCTTTAGTGTCTAGTTCCCTCAGCCCAGTGTAATGGGGCTCAGAGCAGGAACTTAATGAAGCTGATGAGTTGCTGCTTGGGTGAAGGAATGGTTTGGAAATGAGAGATTTGATTCCCTTAGGAGAGGTGAACAGTAGTGGAGTAATTACAGCTTAGATTTTGGAGTCAGACCTGGGTTCAAATCCTGACTGCCATGTACTAACTCCAGTACCATGACAAGTCATGTGACCTCTCTGAGCCTGGATTGCCTGGAAGAGCAGATTGGTGGCTGTCAGAGGTGGGGACTGGGGGTGGGCGAAAAGGATGAAGAGGGTGAACATCCAGTTATAAAATAAATAAGACCTGGGAGTGAAAATGTACAATGTGGAGACAACAGTTATCCATACAGTATTGGATATTTGAAAGTTGCTAAGAAAGTAGAGCTTAAACGATCTCATCCCAAGAAGACCATTGTAAATCTGTGTGGTAAGGAATGTTAACCTGAGTTTTGTGGTGATCATTTTGCAATGTATACAAAATATCGAATCATTACATTGTAGAGCTGAAACAAATAAAATGTTATATGTTAAATCTCTCTATGTGTCTATATATAGATATACATATACACATAGATATCTATATGTAAAAAATAAAATTTTCAGCAACTTGATTCTAAAAACGAAAAGCTCTCAAAACAGTGCTTTGCACTAAACACATGTGCATCGTAGCCACTAAAAAAACAACCCACAACTGTAGGTAGCGTGGGTGCGGTAGATATTAGCAGAAGGTTTTAGAGGGAAAGAGCTTTCTCTTGTTAGATGTGGTGGTGGTAGTGGAGTGTGGTCGTGGGGGGGGGGGCAGGTCCCATGGGGATGTCGGAACCGCCTGAGACCCTCTAAGGAGCGAAGCCAGAGGGAAGCCCTCTAATGGTGTCTGAGGCAGCGGCTGTGGGAGGAACGCCCTTGCCGCTCCCTTTCTGTGGTGGAGGGGACTGGGGCCTTGACTTAGGTAGAATCAAGTCCTCAATACGTGTGCCAGCCTGCCTGGTAACTTTCTTTTTCTCTGTCTAGTGATCTCTTAATGAGGGACAACTTGTTTGAAATCATTACAAGCTCCAGGACCTTCTACGTGCAGGTAAAAAGCTCACTTCACGAAGCCTTGCTGTTCCATTTCTGTGAATGGTGTACTCCTAGGCCTTGCCCTTTCCTGTGCTTTCTCTTTTATTTTGTTTGAAGTTTCTAGTGGGTAAATTTAGCCCCGGAAAGGCAGTCTGAGTCCCAATTTATTCTAAACAGGATGTTTGCCAAAAGCTTCCCAACCATACAATAATAAGAGCAGGTTGAACCGCGGTACTGGGGAATGTGAGCGTGGACCAGCTGCTCTCAGTCGCTGGGCGCCAGCTAAGCAGAGAAAAGGAGAACTGGCCAGTGGTTTCGCTTCTCCTTTGGGGGGTATTTATAAGCTCCGCCCGTGTGTGCTCATCACTGTGTGCGGAAGGACAGAGGCACAGAGGCCCCTGTACAGGCACCAGGTGCAGAGCCCAGCTGCACAGAGAAAACCATTGTCTGGGCTCTGACTGTTCAGCTCTCTGACGCTTCTCCACTCCACCCACTTCTCCTGAAATCATAGGCACTGGAAAGGCAGATTTCCAAGCAGGGCCTGGACTTTCAGGGCCAAGTCCCTGCCCCAGCTGGCCGAGCAGTCCTCAGTGTGGCCTTGATTCATGCAGGACTGTGACAATGCTGTATTTCTGGCACCAGCATGGTCATGTCGTGGGTGGGTTTCAACAGTAGGCTCCTCAACCAATGCTTTCCAGGGTTTCCAGGGCCCGTTGCTCTTTGTTTCAAGTGTTACTCTTCCTTCCACAGGGGTCATCCCTCCCCTGTTTGTTGGGCAGCAACTCTAGCTGTCCCCGCACTGAGCTGGTCCCCCTGCCAGAGCCCAGCAGATAAGCTGGCAGTCTTAGCTCTCTGTGGGTTCCATTTGTTCAGACAAACACTTGTGACCCCTGAAGAGACAACGACGTAGGGGAGCTGCAGACGGTGTTGCTGGGTGTGTTAGAGCAGGCTACATTGCCATTCAGGGACAGTTTAAACTGTAGGTGCAACAAAAGCATATTCAGGTCTGGCATTTAACAGGTATTTGTAGAGTATCTTCAGGAAGCTGGGCATTTTGCCTCATGCTGGGGATATAGCTTTACACAGAATAGATCCTGCACCAGAGAGAGAGAGAGATCAAGTACACAGGCAAATGAAACAGTGTGGTAGGGTGGGTGGTGGGTGCCGGATGGCTGAACACGGGGGTTTTTAGAGTGGTGAAACTGTTCAGTTTGATCCTGCAACGGTAGATGTATGAAATAGAACTTAACAGCACGAAGTATAAACCTTAATATATGCAAATTTGAAAAAGCATTTAGGAGGTCAGGTGATCCCTGCACAGAATGCAGAGTTTGACAAAGGAAGCTAAATGTATTGCTAGCGTGAAACTATCTCACTGGTGGGGATAGGGGAATAAACAACAGTGTGATGCTTGCTACCATTAAACTGAGTACTGGTTGCCATGGGAACTCATCAGAAGGGCCCCTCCTCCCTTTTCAGGGTTGTTTCCTGAGGGAAGACTTATCGAAGCTACCTACGCAGTTGGGGGGGGGGCGGGGTGCCCCAGGCAGAGGGAACAGCATGTGTAAAAAAACCTGGAGATAAAAAGAGCACAGAGTACATAGGAGGCTGGAAAGCAGATACACAGGGCCCCGGTCTTGTACTTGTGGAAGAGATTTCTTTTATGCTGAGGGTCAGGGCCCCTCGAGGTTGAACTAGGGGAGTGACCCAATCAGATCTACCTATAGATGGATGTTCCTGTTTCTCCTTCTCCCTCCTTCCCTCCCTTCCTCTCCTTTGCGATCAATAAATAAACATTTTAAAAAAGAACATAAAAATATCACTTGGGTGAGTGATCTAACTTTCAGAACCTGTTCTCCTCATCTGTAAACTAGAGATGATAGCCCTCCACGCCAGCCCCTGTCTGGTCTGCTGGCTGTGAAGGACCGTGGCCCTCCACCCCAGCCCCTGTCTGGTCTGCTGGCTGTGAAGGACCGTGGCCCTCCACCCCAGCCCCTGTCTGGTCTGCTGGCTGTGAAGGACCGTGGCCCTCCACGCCAGCCCCTGTCTGGTCTGCTGGCTGTGAAGGACCGTGGCCCTCCACGCCAGCCCCTGTCTGGTCTGCTGGCTGTGAAGGACCGTGGCCCTCCACCCCAGCCCCTGTCTGGTCTGCTGGCTGTGAAGGACCGTAGCCCTCCACCCCAGCCCCTGTCTGGTCTGCTTGCTGGCTGTGAAGGACCGTGGCCCTCCACCCCAGCCCCTGTCTGGTCTGCTGGTTGTGAAGGACCTGAGGGTGCAATGTAGGGAGAAAAGGGGCAAGGTAGGAGCTGGGCTGTTTTGAAGGCTGTTGTAATTTAGGTGAGGGATGAAAAGCAGCCCAGAATAGGGTGGATGGACAAAAGCAGAAAATGTAAAAGCTATTGCAGAGTCCTTTCTAGGACTTGATTGTTGGTTAGATGTGGAGTGAAGGAAGAAAGGAGGTGAGGGTGGCTGATGGCTGAATCACTGTGATGGGAGCATGCGAGGAGGGACTGGGGGAATAGACTGGCCCAGCGGGGGTAGTTCTGAGTTTACCATTTCTCTGGGACATGCAAGGCGACATGTTATGAAGGCCCTTAGACTGGGCCTGACACATTGGTAGTATTAAATAAGTATCTGTCAAGTGAACAGTTATGCTGGATAGAAGTTGGGACAGGGCTTCGGGAAACACGGACCCCAACAACAGCAAAACGTTCAAAAGGTTTTGCATCATCTGGATGAGTTGTGTGTGTGCACATTTGCCAGAACTTCTCTTTGCTTCTGTCCTCCTTTGCCTCGCCACCGACATTTCCGGGATAAAAGAACACTAGCATCACCCTGAATACAGAAATGAGCAAATGGACAAGTCTGTTTATCTTGCCTAACTCAAAAGTTAGAGATTAAAAATCATTAAAAATATGTATTAATTTATTTAAAAATAGCAACTATAAACTCATTTGTGTTAAGACAACATTCCATGGAAAAGCACTGTATTTCTAAAACAAACAAACAAAAAGCAACAAGAGTAGCTTTGTTTTTTGTTTTTGCAAATTCCTTTAATGGCTGGCTTAATAGAAGACAGCAGGATTCTCATATCTGCCTCTGCATTCTATCTGGGGCCATATGTTGTTTTGATTGAATAATATGAAGAAAATCTGGCCCTGCACAGATAAGTATTTGGAAAAAAGAGACCATTTTAATAGCTTTTCCAGATAATTGTGGATTTTCTTCTTTGATTCTATACCAAAACGTGGCAAATGGTAGTTTATTTCTTCATGTTTAGATGCAACATGGAATCAGAACCCAATAATAATAAACTTTTATATTTTTACATTAATATCCATTGGTTAATTTTGCACTTTGAACAAATCCTTTTTACCAATGCATGATGTTATAATTGCATGGATAGGTCATTTGGAAAATTGTGGTCTTTTTTTAGAGGTATGCAGATCTTCTAAATGTTGACCCATTTTATTATATAATATAAAATATTATATTTGTTAATATAACCACCAGTACCATCAAAAAAGTCCTTAGGTATGGGAAGCTGTCAAGCTCCTGGAGGTGAATATAAGTTTTCTGAACTTGTAATTTTTGCTTTGAAAGCTCAAAATTCATCATTTGCAAGAAAATGCTTTCATGATCTTGACAGAGCAGGCTCATTTTATTCAGTTTTGTTTTTTTTTTTGTGTGTGTGTGTGTGGCAGAGACAGAGAGAGTGAGAGAGAGGGACAGATAGGGACAGACAGGAAGGGAGAGAGATGAGAAACATCAGTTCTTCATTGCGGTTCCTTAAGTGTTCATTGATTGCTTTCTAATATGTGCCTTGCCGGGGGTGGGGGTGGGAGGAGGCTACAGCAGACCAAGTGACTCCTTGCTGGAGCCAGCGACCTTGGGCTCAAGCTGGTGAGCCTTGCTCAAACCAGATGAACCCACACTCAAGCTGGCAACCTCGGGGTCTCGAACTTGGGTCCTCCACATCCCAGTCTGACGCTCTATCCGCTGTGCCACTGCCTGGTCAGGCTTCATTCAGTTTTGAGAAAGTTTGCCATATACCTAAATCTGACTAAGTTTGACTGACAGTTTGTCAGTCATTTGTTCCAAGTAAAAACTGTGTTTCATGAAAGAGGGAAAGAATGTAATGACTAGTCATACAGATCGGTGCCAGCAGTTTTGCCACCACGCCAGAGTGGCATTCTGATTAGCTTCCTAAGGCTTCATGATCAGTAAATCTGCTTCAAAGAACTGTGTATTCTTGTTTCTAAGGAATCTGGAGCAGAGAGCAGGGAGATCTGTGCAGAGAAAATAAACTCCTAGGACAGAAGAGAGAGCCTTGGGCAACAGGATGGGGCTGGATTCCGGCTACTTCGGTGTTGGTCATTTGCCTTCCATGTCATATTTACCTTATTTGTCGCGTATGGATAATTTGTACCCTGTGGTCTTTCACACCGTAGTGTTTCTTTTGCGTTAATAAAAAGCTAGTGTTCATTGGCCATTTCAATGTCCTAAGCACAGTGCTAAGCAATTTAGTTTGCATATTCCTTAATTCTCAGTTGTTTCTGAGGGCATCTCTGCTGTACAGATGAGGAAATGAGTGAAGGTAAATTGTCTGAGATCACAAACCTGGTGAGTTAGATATGGAAGTGATTTGGAGGCACGAGATGCTAGGGTGAGACCTACTCATTTGTGTTGTTTACAAGCAGCCTGGTGCAGAACCCAAGATGTAGAGGGTAGCCTGATTCTGAATTGGGCAAGACTAGCTTGGCAGTGATCAGGCATCTAAGCTAGTGATGTTAGCAAGCTCATCAGCAGGTAGTCAGTTCTCACTTCCCTTTTTTATTACCCCTATCGATTTGAGAGTGAGAGAGAGAGGAAAAAAAAAAGCTTCGACTAGTTCCATTTAGTGGTACACTCATTAGTGCCCCGACTGGGGATTGAACCCGTGACCTCAGTGAGTCGGGATGATGCTCTATTCACTGATCTCCTGCTCAGGGCCAGTGGTTTTCACTTCTGAACAAGGGTTCAAAATGAGATTTTAGTCTTTAGAATACAAGGTGAGCATGGTTCACTGTTTTCCCCCATTTCCCAGTCATAGATGGTCAAGGGTATTAGGTAGCTTATCAAAAGGAGGATTAGTCATTCAAAATGAGAAATGTAGTGCAGACAGGTTTTGGTAACTTGACATAAACCCAGTTGTCAGCACTAGAGGACTGTGTCAGGGCAGCAGTAGTATGAAGAGGGCTTAGACGTGAATTGCAGAGTGTTGTGCTAGAGCTCTTTGGATGCTTATTGTTCTAATTTAGACTACAAGGTGCATGGCATCACTCGGAACTACGCAGTATATATAACTTGTGCAATCATATGTGTCAGGGTTATGATATGGTTTTTGGTAGTTTTGAATTCTTCTTTTTTTTTTTTTTAAATTTATTTTATTTTATTTATTCATTTTAGAGAGGAGACACAGAGTGAGAGAGAGAGAAAGGGGGGAGGAGCTGGAAGCATCAACTCCCATATGTGCCTTGACCAGACCAGTGCAGGGTTTTGAACTGGCGACCTCAGTGTTCCCAGGTCAATGCTTTATCCACTGCGCCACCACAGGTCAGGCGGTAGTTTTGAATTCTTGATGAAGGCTAAGCACAAGCTTTCTTTATAAAAGCCTGACCAGGTGGTGGTACAGTGGATAGAGCATCAGACTGGGATGCAGAGGGCCTAGGTTCAAAACCCCAAGGTCGCTGGCTTGAGCGTGGGTTTATCGGATTGAGCGCGGATTGCTGGCTTAAGCATTGCATCATAGACGTGACCCCATGGTCACTGGTTTCAGCCCAAAGGTTGCTGGCCTGAAGCCCAAGGTCACTGGCTTGAGCCTAAGGTCACTGGCTTGAGCAAGGGATCACTTGCTCTGCTATAGCCCCCTGTCAAGGAACATATTAAGTAAGCAATCAGTGAACAACTAAAAAGCTGCAACGAAGAATTGATGCTTCTCATCTCTTTCTCTTCCTGTGTGTCTGTCCCTCTCTTTGTCTCTGTCACATAAACACAAATAAACACACACAGACACACACATCATTTTTTTTGCACATAGTCTTTGAGGTTTCACTGAATTTTTGTTGCCAATGGATCCCACTCTTAAAATTACTGATAGAGACTGTAATTGTGATCTCAGTAAAGCAACATTCTATTCCTTCTCATGTGGGATCAGTTATAGTACTTGCTTTTGTATTTGAATAATATTTTAAAATAACATTTATTAGTTAAACATTAAAATAATGTTTACTGATGTTTATTATTGGTAACATTAACAATAATAATGTCTGGGTTAACTACCTACATTATCAGACAGAAAAAATACTCAAATGGAATTAGAGTCAGGAGAAATATAATTAGCAAATATTTTTCATCTCTATTAATTACTAAATGTTTTATAAAAGAGATTTAATTGTTTTGCCCATCATATCAGTAAAGATTTTTTAAAAATGTAGTACTATTGTTCTAGCAAAGGTGCATGTTAAAAATAAAAAGGGGCTGTTGCTCAGTGAAATTTTCATATAGTTTGCTGGAAGCATTTCTGGCCAATTGTAAGCTCCTGAAAAGAATGTGTCCTCTTTAACCTAGTGATTTCCCTAGGAAGCTGAAGAATCTTAAGTATGAAAGCTTAATGTACAAAAATGTGAGTGGAAGCATTATTTATATTAGAGTTGGGAATTATCTAAATGCGTTTGAGAGGATTTTGACTCTTGCGTTCGAGTCCCCAGGTATTAAATCAGGTGAGTCCTGATTTCTGGGATTCAGTGATTTCTTGCTGAGTGGAGGCTGGGGTGAAGACATCTAGGCTAGTTGTGTGATAGTTCCTAGAAAACATGTGAGAGTTTGCTGGTGAGATTTCAAAGGACAATCAGATAGGTGGTCCCTAGCTTGTGGGGGCAACATTTGACATGGGGGGTATTTTGCTAGGGTGATGGAAGGAGTAGAAATAGTTTAACAGCCCTGGAAACTGCTAATTGGATTGTCTTCATGGGGATCTTTCAATTCGTTTAATGAAAATCCCAGGTCCCTTACGTGATGTGGGGACCGTTGTCTCTCCCTCAGCTCCCCTCTGTCTTCTGACACCTTCCTTTATCAAATCACCTTCTGCTTCTCTAGAAGGAAAATCTCTAAGAAATGCTATTTTATTATTAGCTAATTTAATTACCTCCATCTTATTCCAATTTGAAAGAAGCCTTCTTGCTCCCCAAATAGGTTATCTAATTCGATACCGACAATTTGATCCTTAGGTAGGAATTCTCTGCAGACCGAGGGTGGCGAATTTATTTATAATGTTGGAATTTCAGGCTTCAGTATGTGTCCTTCAGATATAATAATAAAATAATAAAAAATAAAGCTCTTTCTGTATATCAGGCTCTGTTTAAACTGCAAGAGTTCATTTAATTCTCCCAATAGTTCTAATTGTGGACAGGTTAGCTCTGATATTAGTAAAATACATTCCGGAAGAATCTTGGAGATCTTGCCCTGGCTATTTTTTTGGACTAGAAATGGCTTTGTCTTTTTCTTGGGGAACCACCAGATTGTCAAATCATTGGAAAAAGCCTAGGAGAGAGAGGGTACGTGTGAGAAAGGTGTTTCCCTTGGGCACGTGTTGCTACACGCTTTTGAGCCAGTGTGCAAGGTGTGAAACTGTTTCCCTTGCAAGTTTCTCTTGTACACATCTAACCAAGGAAGGTTTGTTTGGGGGTGACATAAAGGGGTGGGCATGCAATTTTGAGGATTTTTTAAAAAATGGGTCATGTGTTATCTTGATCTATTATAAAGAGAAAGCATCATTTTGGGGATGGGGAAAGTGAGGTGTCTATGTGAAGAATTTTGCAGTTGGGGGTGTGGTGTAGCCACACAAATGCATACCTGTGATTTATGGTGGAACTCTTGGGGATGGCGTGAGGGGACAGAGAGGGTAACAAATATAAATTTCTAGAGGTCAGGGATTCAGTCTTGGTCTCATCACTGTGCCCAGCACCTGATACCATTTGCAATACTGAGTTAAGGCTTCAATAAACATTTGCTGGGTCTGCTTGAACTCAGTGTTTATAAAGCTGGAAAACTGAGAACTCCTAGGACTCCACATGGCGGTGACTGGTGGCTTTGCCTCTAGATTTTCTTCCTTTCTTCACAGAGCCGCTGCTGCCCCCTTCTGGCTTTGGTAGGTTTTTCTGGAGGAAATACTTTTTTAACTGCTCACCTGTCATTAAGCTTAGTGCTCCAAGTCTAGCAACTTGGAGGCTTTGATGAAGAATCAGGACAATCCGGGTAGCTTGTGCTTTGATAGAAGCCCTGCTTGGAGATAATACATATGTGGGAGGCTTTGCAGAGGATTTGGCTTTACTGGGACTGGAGTTGAAATTGGGATTATTCTGTTCAGATATATGTAGTGGAAAGATGACTCCCTTGGGAGGCAGAAATGGAATCTAGACCAGCCATAAACCTTGAGCTTTGGCTTTCTGGGCCTCATTTTTATTTTCTATAAAAGGAGACCATGCTGATTATGTTCCAGAGGAGCCGATGGGCCTCTAAGCTGTCCCCTCCCCCGTGACCTCTGCCTCACTGCAGGGCAGCTCTACTTTGAGCTGTTTTATTTATGAAGTGTCACATATAATTTTGCAGGGGATAAAATGTCCTCAAAAGTTTAAAGCCACTGGACTAGATGATCTCTGAGATTCTTCCAGCTCTAATAGTGTGATTTTATGAACTTAGAATTGAGTCAGAGACTTGCAAGCTGAAATCATAGTGCCCAGAATATCTGTGTAAGTGCTGTGGGTGTTTTGCAGGCGGACAGTCCAGAAGACATGCACAGCTGGATTAAGGAGATCAGGGCAGCTGTCCAGGCCCTCAAGTGCCACCCCAGAGTAAGTCACTTCCTTTCTGTTGCATAGTCATGTCAACTTAGAAATGATTGTCCGTGAGTGGGCAGCTTTTATTTGGTGATGTAGGCAGGCAGCCTGGTCCCAGCTAAAGCCGCAGGCGGTCTTGTTTGTTTCTCTCTTTCAGCTGACTTGGGTACACATTTTTATTTTTGCTTTTGGTGGTTGGAGGAGGTGAGGTAGGTTTGGATAGATAAACAGAGGTTCTGAGGTGTCCTACACATCTCCCTGTCAGGCAGACCTTGACAAGCACAGAGTGAATCCCATTGGACATATTTGATTTCTCTAGACAAGTGTCTCTGGACCTACGGGGTGGTGGTTCTCCTGAGTGGGTACTCCTCCCAGGCCTTTGGGATAAGCATGGTCAGGAAAGCCCTTATTTTCCTTTGTTTTTTCTTCCCTTTTCTTTTTATAGGAAATGTCCTTTTCTAGATCCATTTCTTTGACTCGCTCTGGAAGCTCCAGCCTCTCAGGTGGGCCCAACTCTGTCTTCTGCAGAGCGCGGCCCGCTGTGGAAGAGAAGAAAGCGCTTTGCAAAGCCCCCTCTGTGGCCTCCTCCTGGCAACCCTGGACACCTGTCCCGCAGGCAGGGGAAAAGCTACAGACAGCAGAAGAGGCTCCTGAGGACTCTTTGTTCACATCTCGACTTGGGGAGAGCAATACTTCTGGGGTGTTGCCCAGCTCCCGAATAAGGCACCGATCAGAGCCCCAGCACCCCAAGGAGAAACCATTTGTGTTCAACCTCGATGATGATAACATACGGACTTCTGATGTGTGATGAGTCATAGTGCCTAGGGAGGGACGGGGAAGGGGAGGACTCTAGAAATGAAGGCCATGACTCAGTTTCTCTGGCTGTTGGAGGATAGTCAGAGGCCTTTATGCCACTTATCTTCCTGTGGATGCTTTGTGGGAGGGGCCCATCCAGCTGGCTTTTAAAAAACAATATATCATTGCAGTGTATTTAATTGGGAAAATCGCTAGGTTACACCTCTAGGCTTGCTCAGTAGGGAGCAGGTTGCCTTGTGGGATTATTGCAAGGTCGTCCTAATGAGAGGAGGACGAAAGTCCAATTTTGTTCCTAACGAAGTTTTATTTCCTTGTCCTTGTTTTAGTTCCTTCCCTTTGTTTTCAGGACAAGTCACAGAATCTTATGCCAGTCACATGGTTTTATCCTATTCCTGTTTATTGGCTGAAGTTTGACTGTGAAGTAGAAGGGTGATAGCTAACCCTCCTGAAAGGAGGGAGGAGTGGTGAAGACCCAGGTCCAGCCTGACTGGGATTCATTTTGAAGGGAGGTATTAAATTCTGGGTGCTGGCGGGTGGCTTTCCTAATGTCTACCAGGTCAGATCTCCATAGGGAATGAATTAGGGACCTCTTATAAGGAATGAGGAATGATTCATTCAATGCATCAGTCAATTATGGAAATTACTCGGTTCTCATTTTGATGTTCTTTGACCCCAAATACTGTCAGTGTGAGTGACAGGCCTGCCCACCAGCTTTCTGTGTCTGGCCCCAAAGATGAATTTATCAGTGTTAAATGTGATGACTGTGGAGAACAGAACAGACATTTCCCTTGTAATGGTGTTAGTTGGAATGTGTGGAGGGTTAGTACGAGTATGAAAATTCACTTGTGTGATAGACCAGATCTCTATTTTAGAGTTTTAGATTTGCTTTGAAGCAGGTGCTAGGAAGAGATGGGTTAGAGTTCATCCAGCTAAGTTTTTTTGACACGTTTTCCAGACAGAAGGAAAGGTCTGTTTTAGCAAAGACAGATGATCTTGAATCCTTGCCTATAGCTCTTCTTTAGTAGGCCAGTAGTAGTCTGAGTCTTAAGTGCTGTAGTATTGTGCACCCTGGCAGATCTGCTTTCTTTGTGTTACCCTTTGAATGAAGCCTTGTGTACTTGCATGATCTGACCTTGCAGTCTGATGAGGTTCTATGTGTCTAAGAGCAGAGAGATGTGAAGATAATCTTGATAGATATTTATATTTTTAAGAAACTAGAAACTGCATAGAAACACTGATTTAGAGCTATGCATTGCTGACTAGAGACTTCCCACCCAGATTTCAGGGTGTACCTTCTTCCATTTGACACGAAGATACTATTTCTGGGGTCCCTGGGAGGATTTGTCTGTCCAACTTATGTGCTGAACTGCTACCAGGAGCCTATCAGGGTTCCCTAAAGGGAGAGAAAATGTAACTCATTTCTGTCACACCTTTTGTCAGCTAGATCAATTAATTGTATCTTTAAATTAAAAAATTAATGACTAGTGGAAGGAGCTAAGGGAATCATTTTTACATAAGTAAATCCCTTCATCTGCTTATGTCCAAATCTAATGCAGAGGCGAATAGATATGATCAGTAAATTTTTAGTGACTTGAGGGAAATCTTCTGTTTCTTTCAGGTGCCCTTAAAGTCTGTCTCATGTGAAGAACTATTCTTGACTGCACTGTGTTGGCACTATCCTTCACTTGAATTATTTAGCCTAGTGGCCCTGGTATAAAAAAGTAAACCTACTACTGGATTGCTCCCTCTTTGTTTTTTTTTTTCTCTTTTCTGCAGGTTCTTGTATACTTTTGTCCTCAGAAATCCTCAATTTGGGAATTATTTATTTATGACTCGTTAAAGTTACAACGCACTTCAAGTAGCTTGCTTTCAAGAAGTCATTCCAAATTCTTAAAGCTCTTTGTCTTTGGTTCCATCTTCCGGTTTTCCACAAGAAAATTATTTGGCTAGGTCAATAAATTAGGGACTTTTCAGATCTTTTTAAACATTCTCTAACTCATGGAAGTTTAAATTATAAAAATCTACCCACTTCTTTTTAAAATTAAACCCTCTGCTAGATTACTACTAAATTAATTGGCCATTATAGTAAGCTACTAAGGTTCTTATTTAGTAAGGTCTGTTTTGAGACTGTGTTCAGTTAAACATGCTTATAAATCCAAATTGTATTATCATGCTAGAGGGAAAACAGGGACTCTAGTTGGCAACTACTTGGGAATTCCAAGTTAGAACATTGTTAATCTAGTTCTAACACCAGATAAATATACTTATATTCAATGAAGCCTGAAAGCATTATCATTCCCAAACTTTATTTCAGAATTCCTTTGGTGTTCATATTTCTTATCTCTGGCCAATTTCCCATCACGGTAATGTCACTACACGTTTGAGCCAAAGATGGTGCATGTACGACCAAAGCATTTGGTTTTAAATGTATAAAATGGAACCAAATGGAAAATATAGGATGGGGATACAGAATAGGTTAGTAGTTAAGTGCATAGGCTCTGAAATATATCTTGAGTTAAAAAAAATAAAAGGAACTAAAAAAGTTACTGCATTTTCTTTGTGGAACGAAAACCTTCTCTGAGTTGTGCTGTTTTTATAAAACTTTTGATGGGGTCTTGACCCACTATGTGTAGCAGTATTTCAGGTGGTCTTTCCTATAGCTGAACTGTTGACTGTCCCCTATTCTTGAAAGCTTAAGGATTTGCTATCTTAAGTCAGTTGAAGGTTGGTAAACATAGTTGGGCCTTGTGCATACTGTGTGAGACATCATCAACATACATCGAGCAGAGTGACCTCAGGTCAAAACGTTGGAATTACACATCTGTTTCTGGGTAGAATGCTGGAAGATTCCCATGAGAAAGAGTAGATTTTAAGGTCCAGCTTTATAGTTCACTTAAAGCAAAAGGTTATTTTCCCTTCTTGAGTATAACTGTTCTGACACAGGCTAAAAGAGCTGTTTAGTTGAGCAGTGGAATTTGATGTTTGTTCTCACTGTGAACCGATGAACAGGCATATGGCGGTAAGAGTGTTTTGGAAATGAGTTTCCCAAATCAGCTTTGTTTATAAACTTTGAACATGTCAAAAACAGACAGGTTTATGAAATCTTTTCTACCAATGTCACTTTCCCTTCATTCTCTTTTCTCCCTGTGTTACTGCCTGCAGCAGTCAGTTACAGTCACCCATCCTAGGTAGTTTAAACTGTATGATCCCTGTCCCCACTGCTTAGGAAGGTGTGGCATGATTTTGTATGTCGAACCAGTATGTTTCAGCTGTGAAATGCACTCCCTCTAAGCACTGAGCCCAGTGCATGGAAACTGTATGCTTCTCCTTTTATGTGATATCTGAATTGGTATGTAGCAAATCAATTTTCTAAAACTTTTGTTGCTTGTTTTGTAATAAAACCATGTGAAATACTGAAATATGGTGTGTTTTCCTAATTCGGACTTCGGGTGTACGATCGCTCTTGTCAGTCTGCCCCTATTGGTTTTATGGATTTCACAAAGTAGGTCCCAGCTCAGGGTAGTTAGTGCTAGGGACCTCTCATCATTGCCTGAGGGTGGATGTGGCCCTTGGGGAGGGACGGGGTGGTGGTGGTGGGATGCTGTATGGGTGTGTGTGGAGAGGGCTGCCAGACCCTGCCCATTCAAGTCTGGGACTGGTGGGGGCGGTCCCCTAGCTGGGAGAAAGTGTTGCTCATTTAAGAGTGGCTGTGGGTCCAGAGTAAGTAGTCTGAAGAAGGGAGCAAGATGTCTAGACCTTTGCTTTGGCCAGCTGGGCTCGGACAATTCCTCCTGCTGTGGCTACTGCTGCCCTCGGTGCTCAATCCCTGGGTGGAGGCTCGGAGGACCTGGCCCTCTCGGCTCTGCCCTGCAACCTGCGAGCCAGTGCGCTGTCCTCCGCTGCCCACCTGCTCCGCGGGGGCAATGCCAGTGCTGGACCGCTGCCGCTGCTGCCACGTGTGCCCTGCGACCGAGGGTGAGGTCTGCGGCGGGGCGCTCGGCCGGCCCTGTGCCCCCGGGCTGCAGTGCGGCGCGCCGCTCCGTCGCCGGCGCCTGGCTGGTACCCGGCTGGGCACTTGCGGCTGCCCAGAGCCTGGGGCGGCCGTGTGCGGCAGCGATGGGCGCACCTACCCCAGCCTTTGCGCGCTCCGTGCCGAGAACCGCGCCGCGCGCCGCCGTGGCGCACTCCCGGCCCTGCCTGTGCAGAAGGGGGACTGCAGGGACCCAGGTGAGTCCCAGGACTGTGCCCTCAGGGTACTTTTGGAACTTTCTTAAGGAGCCGATTTCAATCGCGGGCTCTGTTCTGTTCCACTGGCCTTAGGGGTTCCACTATTTGTTCCTAAATTTCTTCCCTCCTTACGTGCCTCTTTACTGGTTCCCATGCGTTTCCCCCTAATTTCCTCCCCAAACCTGTTAATTGTCGCCTTCCCTTTAATTTTTTTTTTCTTCTCCGAGATGACGGCTCTGGTTCCCTCAAGGCATGTCCTTACAGGGAAAACACGGGACGGGAGAGAATGAAGAGAGAAAGGGGAGGGAAGGTGGAGAGAGGCGCAGAGAGAATTGAGATCCGATCCCTGAGACGGTCAGGAGGACCGAGGGTCCCTTCGCCCCCAAGAATGGAGCATTTCTTCACAGGGACCAGAAGCGCAGGCTGGCTAAGGAGCAACTACAACTTCATTGCCGCGGTGGTCGAGAAGGTGGCGCCATCTGTGGTTCACTTGCAGCTGTTTCGCAGGTAAAGAAGGTAGGAGGCGGAGGCGGTTGTCCCCTACCCGCTGCCTTTCTGCGCTGGGACCTGCGCTACCACATTACACGCATCAAAAAGTGGCTGCGAGGCTCAAAGCGGTCCGATGATAACCTGATCAAGGTCTTGAAGGGTTGGGAGTCTGACTTCCAGATGTGAGTGCTCCTCAGCATTTATGTGGCTGGGGTTTCTCTCTCCCCCATCTCCCGCAGACAAAATTGAAGGTCAGGTGCAAGAGCTAGAAGGCATCTGGATGATCTTGCTCAGCCCCTACTTGGCATAGACGGAAACCTTCTGTTATAAGGCCAGTTAGTACAGTAGCAGAATGGAAACAGGAACCAAACTTCCTGGCTTCCCTCCCTGCCTGGGTCCTGGATGCCTTGGCACCAGGTCCACTTTTGCCCACAATATTGTGGTTAGGATAGGCCTCTTTGAAGCAGAGCTGCTGGTCTGACCAGCTCTGAAGAAGGGGGTGTCCCTGGTAAAGGGGAGTTGGAATCAGGTCTCAGTGGCATTCACAAGAGATGGCCAAGCCGCTGAACATGCCGAGTCCAATTACACACGGAGAAAATGCAAACACAGGGAACAGTAAAATGTCTGGGAAAACTGTGCTGGAGGTACGCTTGATAAATGTGAGTTTCCCGTGTTTCCAGACTGGTGGATCCCTGACTTTCCTGCCCTCTGCTTATGCTGTTGTCTTGCTGGGACAGGTCACCTCTCAGAAGCGAGGATATTCCTGTATCCAGTGGCTCTGGGTTCATAGTGTCTGAGGATGGGCTCATTGTCACCAATGCTCATGTCCTCACCAACCGGCAGCGAATCCAGGTAGAGCTCCAGAGTGGGGTCCAGTATGAAGCCACTATCAAGGACATTGACCATAAACTGGATCTTGCTCTGATTAAGATTGAGCCAAATGTGAGTATGCGAGGGCTAACTCAGAGCCCTCACATTTGGGGATTTTCATCAATTTGCTCAGATTTTCTTTCCTACCTCACTTTCACCCACACCACATCTTTTCACCTGGTGTATGCTGTTTTCCAATTTCCTTCTTTTCTGTTTTTTTTCCTCTTCCTTTTCTTTTTCTAAATTTTCCTCCTTGCCAGTCTGTATACCCCTAACAATTTCTCTTAACTATCCAGCAGTCATGTGTGTGTGTGAGAGTTTGCTAGTTTTCTCCTTCACCACCTTCTTCAACAGATGCTGCTTCTGAGAAACTCATTTCTCTTAGAGAACTGTCCTACAGTACCATGAATGACACAGTAAATTCAGGGCTGCTTAGGAATACTCTGAGGTCCTGTTATACCAAGTGTGTTCTGCACACCAGCACTGACATCATCTAACATTTTTTGGAAATGCAGAATCTCAGGCCCCAGCCAGGTCTACTGAATTAGAATCTGTACTGTCTTAGGACCCTTGGGTGCTTCATGTGCACATTCAAGTTTGAGAAGAGATGCTCTGGGCAGTCGCCTTTGTTTGTGGCCAATTAACTTCGGAAACTTTTGACCAGTGCTAAGTAAATTGTTAATGTCAGTTTATGTCATCAGTTACTTCACTTCTGGTTTATTTATAGTAATTGATACAAACCAATACTTTTAGATTTTAGAGATGTTCCAAATCATCTTAACAAGTGAGAGTTTGGGGAGTGATTCTTGAATTATAAATGCGGTGATATTAGACACACCCTGTGATCATGCTTTCTGAATTTTTGAGCTGATTGGTTTTTGGTTCATCTTAACATATTACACTTACCTGTAGGAGGATGAATTGTGTGTGACGTTATTAAGACTATGCCATATACATGCTATGTACCAACACTGGTTAATTCTATTCTTGACTTGACCTCCCCACCCCTTCTTGCCCATGTGCAGACTGACCTTCCTGTATTGCTGCTGGGAAGGTCATCTGACCTGCAGGCTGGAGAGTTCGTGGTGGCCTTGGGGAGCCCATTTTCTCTGCAGAACACAGTGACTGCAGGAATTGTCAGCACTACACAGCGAGGGGGCAAAGAACTGGGGCTGAAGGATTCAGACATGGACTATATCCAAACGGATGCCATAATTAATGTAAGTCACTTGGGAGGGCCATTGTGAGCCCATGATATACTGGCAGTGCAGTGAGAACACTTCAAAGTGCTTTCTTTTCCCTTTGGCCTTTCGGGGATGTCCAGAGTTTAGTCAGATCCTTCTGAGAGGGACGGAAAGCCATGTTGCTAGAGTTCAGCCTGTTTGGTATGGTGACTGGTATCCACGATACTGGATGAGCTGTTAGGGTTTGTCATAGAGGTCACCAGTGCTGCAGGAAGTGGTGCTCCTTTTGCTGTTGTTCTTTACCTTATTGGTGATGATGGGGGAATAGTGGCTCATTAGTACAGACTGCTTTTGGTAAACCTGTATGGGAACTATGTATTGTTGGCAAAGGAAAAAGTACTGACGGCTTTTTCAAATTGTTTTCAGCACGGGAATTCTGGGGGGCCTCTGGTAAACTTGGTAAGTGGCCAATTTCCTTGCCGTTTCATGTCTCTTCCTTAAAAGACTTCACAAATTCCACTGTATAGACTAATCCTAGTATAGAGATCTGTGCTATGATGCTTTTCTATGATTGAATCTTAAGCAAATAGGAAAATTTAAGATCTACAGTGAATTTGTCATCCTGGCACGTGATCTCATCCAGCTGAGAGTGCCAGGGTTTACTTACACTTTATTTATAGCTCTTCAGTGTGCTTTCTGTTTCCACTGGCTGGTTAACGAAAATCCTGGGTACTAAACCCAAATTTATGTCAAGTGACCAACTGTGGTGTATGATACATATCCTTAAAGATCCCTTGCTGTTACATGTGAAGAACTGTCTCTCATTCAAACATGCTAATTTCCTGACGTTGTCTGTCCAGGTTTTTAGTCTTGATCCACTTATAGATGACAGAAAAGCCACAACACAAATCCATTGCTCTGTTGTGTATTTAATTATTACATTTTAGTCAGACATTTTAGTGGAAGTGCTGGCATTCCTAGTTGCTTAAATACAGTGTGTCCACTAAAGTGCACCATGACTTTACGGACACACTGTACATGTGAAAACATGAGAATGCGGTGCTTTTTGACACACCCTGTGATCATGCTTTCTGAATTTTTGAGCTGATTGGTTTTGGTTTATCTTTACATATTATACTTACTTGTAGGAGGAAGAATTGTGTGTGACATCATTAAGAGGTTTTTACTCATAAGGTTGATGCAATTTTTTGTGCCGTCTTTCTCCAGTAGACAATGAGTTTACTAGTGCAGGGCTCACGTGCAGAATTTCAGACCACACTCCAGATCTATTGAATTATAATCTGTATTTTAATAGGATTAAATGTTAAATAATATGGTTTTAAAAAATCCTTTCCATTGCCTAACAAAGTATACATGATGAAGTGCACGAGGAAAGAAAGTATTTCTCACTCCATAGCTTTGGTTTCATAAAGCTTTATTGCTAAGGTCAACTTACAAATTCTTCTGAATAGTTTCATTGAAGTATTGCTAAAAATCTAACAGCTTTTTGCTTTTGCTGTGTTGATTTTTAGTTTCATTTAAAGAAAAAGCAAATACCCCTTGTCCTCTTGTCTAGGTCAAATAACAAACTGTGGTTCACATTTAAAATAAGTGTAATTGTAAATAGCACTGCAATGAACATAGCGTTATTTATGGTTATATTATATATATATATATTTTGTGTGGCAGAGACAATGAGAGTCAGAGAGAGGGACAGATAGGGACAGACAGAGAGGAAGGGAGAGAGATGAGAAACATCAATTCTTCGTTGTGGCACCTTAGTTGTTCATTGATTGATTTCTCATATGTGCCTTGACCCGGGGGGGGGGGGCTACCAAGTGACCCCTTGCATGAGCCAGTGATCTTGGGCTCAAGCTGGTGAGCCTTGCTCAAACCAGATGAACCTGCACTCAAGCTGGCGACCTCGTGTTCTCAAACCTGGGTCCTCCGCATCTCAGTCCGACGCTCAATCCACTGTGCCACTGCTGCCTGGTCAGGCCGGTTATACTGATTTTACAAGTGAACCACAGTTTGTTATTTGACCCGGGTATGGTAGCCAAGATATGAAAGCAGTCCAGGTGCCCATCAGTAGAAGAGTGGATAAAAAAGTTGTGGTACATTTACACAATGGAATACTACTTAGCCATAAAAAAACCAGAACTCTTACCTTTTGCAACAGTATGGATGGACCTGCAGAGCATTATGCTAAGTGAAATAAGGCCAGTCAAAGAAAGACAAGTACAATATGATTTCACAAATACATGGAATCTAATGAACACAATAAACTAACAAAACAGAAATTGACTCATGGATTACAGAGAGCAGACTGACAGCTATCAGAAGGAGGGGAGTTAACCCTTTGAGTAGTGAGTGTTTTTCATGCTTACTGACCCCCAGGAGTGAGTTCTTTTTCCAAAAAATGAAATTAGTTCCAGTTCCAGTTTTATTAACTTAAAATCATATTTGTTTTGATAATCAATTTATGGAAACAAGAAGAACATACATTTGCCTTTTTTAAAGGTTGCCTTACACATTTTCAAAATAAATATTTTTGTACGATCGTACTCTGGATGGTCAGGAGGCACTAGGAAATCCATGAACATTCGTGCTACTCAAAGGATTAAGGGGCTGGGTGAAAGAGGTGAAGGGATTAAGCAAAGAAATAAACAAACTCCTGGAGCCGACAACAGTGGGATGATTACAAGAGGGAACGGGGGTTGGGGAGGTAGGGGAGGTTAAAGCAGAGATAAATGGTGGCGGAGGAGGACTTGGCTTGCGGTGGTGAACACAGTGCAATGTACAGATGATATGTTGTGGAATTGTACACCTGAAACCTGTATAATTTTATTAACCAAAGTCACCCTAATAAATCCAATAAAAAATAAAAACAATGTAATTCGGTATGGAAAAAATAAGCTCAAGATTTGGAAAAAGAATTCCTCAGCAGAATTTGCACATGTAGGTCCCCTCTGCTATCGGAGTCCTCGAGGTAACATCCACTGATCTCAATGGAGCAGCACACATTTCCTCCAGCCGCCCCCCCCCCCCCCCAAGCGACTCGCTTCATTCCTATTTGCTCAGTTTGCACAGCTGGGTGACTGACTGCTGTCTCCTCCATTGCTAGGATGGTGATGTGATTGGCATAAATACGCTGAAGGTGACCGCAGGAATCTCCTTTGCAATTCCCTCAGATCGAATCCGACAGTTCTTGGCGGAATTCCACGAGCGCCAATTGAAAGGTAAGAGGGGGGCGGAGGAGGTCATTTTCTTCCCCTTGGGTGTTTTTGGGAGCCCTCAATCTCTTGTGGAGACAGTTCTGTGGAATACGGAGTCTCTAGGACCCAGTTCTGATCGTGGTGGCTCGGGCAGCAGTGTGGGGGGCTAGGCACAAAACCAGGCATGGATTGCACTCAGAAAATATTCGGACTGAACTGCTGGGAAAGGAAACCTGAGGGGTGATGGAGGGGAGGTGGGTGGGAAGAGTGTTGGTACTCATGACAAAGGTTCTCTGAGGCATGTATTTCCTGGCCAACAGCCTGAGAGGGCAGCTCTGATGGTAAGGCTGTTCTGTGACTCAGTGTCTTTTAAGATCTGCTGAAAGGAGAGAAGTTTTGTCGGTTACGTGTTATAATTTTCCTTTCCAGGAAAGGCTCTTTCACAGAAGAAATATCTGGGCCTGCGAATGCTGCCCCTCACTATGAAGTAAGCATGGGTTTGAACATATCTGGCTTGTTTTCAGAAGCAAAAACCATGGCTGGACAGTCTTGATAGGGAAACTAAAGTGTCTGGATTTCAGCTGGGTGCTCTGTGGCCATTGCCCTATTTATCAGAGGTGTGCATGTGCCTTAGCCCGCCCAGCATTCACTGTACTTTGCAGTAGTTTCTTATAATGTGCCATGGCTCTAGGCTTTGGCATAGAGAATCAGAGCACCCCAGGGAAGAAGTGTGACCCGCTTGATGGAAGCCTCTCTGCTCCCCCTGAGCCTTGTGAGAACAGGGACTACTTACTGAGATTCAGAGGCTTTGCCCAGGGCTCAGATCCATTCATTGTGCTTCTTCACCTTATGGGAAAACTCTTTTCACTTTTCTTAGCCTTCTTCGAGAAATGAAAAGGCAAGATCCAGATTTCCCTGATGTGCGTTCTGGGGTTTTTGTATATGAAGTGATTCAAGGGACAGCTGCTGAAAGGTAAGAGAAGCTCAGGCCTTTGCCCAGCTTCCTTTGTCCTCACCAGATGTGTGCTGTGGGGACGTGGGGGATCTAGACTCAGGCTGTTCCGTACTGTGGCCCTTACCCACAAGTGGCTATTGAACACTTGAGATGTGCCTGGTATGACCGATGGACTGAATTTTTAATTTTATTTAAATAAATAAACCAGAAGTATGTAAAATATTTTTCCATCAAACACACCTTTTCTGCAGGAAGGCAGAGGGGAAAGACTGCCATTCACTTTAATCATTGCATTGTATAAGATATTATCATTGTGTATTGTTTCTATTGGATTTCAAGGACAAAATGCAGTATAAAATACATACTAATAATGATTATTACATTTTAAATGATATTTTAGATATAGAGTTAAAGAAGATATATTATTAAAATTAGTTTCATCTGTTTAAATTTTTTTGAAAAAATATGGCTACTAGAAAATTTAAAATTACATTATGACATACATTTCTATTGAATAGTAATGCTGATTTAGACTTGTGTAATGTAAAGTCTTTTTTGTTTTTGAAAGGGACAGTTCCCTGTAGGCCAAGAATGCATGATATGAGTTAATAGCCTAAGTTGAAATTAATTTTGCTAGGATCCACAAGTCTACCCTTTCAATGCCTTAGTTATTAAGAACCAGAAGAATCCAATGGGTTAAAAAATTAAGAATTTACTTTAGGCACTTTAAAATACTTTTTTCTTTGAATTCCAGATGACAGTATCAGAGGGCAGTACTAAATAGACAAACAATTAAACCAATAGTAAATAAAGCCAAGGTTAGAGTAGCTCTCCAAAGAGATGCTCTAGCTGACTTGACCGTTTTGAACATTTACTAACTACTGAGGGAAGAGGTGGCTTGTCCAACAATTATTCTCCTCGGTCTCTCTCTTAAACTTCTTAGGTCTCTCTCTTAAACTTCTTCAGTATCTCTCTTATTGTATTTGTTTTTCAAAAACTCAATAGGCTTTTTAGATTATAGCAACTCTTTTAGTAGGGGACAAGAAACCATACGGTACTACTTGTTCAGAATAGCCAAGAGTTAGATCTAATGTTACTAAACTTAGCTTGTCACAAGCTTTTCTAGACTTTCTTGGTTCATGCCCCCCCCCCCCTCTATTGTTAACTTCTGGTTCAAGGCCAAAGGGCCAAAGCTATTTCTTTCAGCTCTGCAAGTCCTGGCTACCCAAGACTTGGTTTGTAGATCAGCTGCATTAGCACCAGCTGGAGTTTTTAGAAATGCAGAATGACAGGCCCACCACTGAATCAGAAACTGCATTTTAAACAAGATTTCCAGGATTTGGATGCAGATTAAAATGTGAAAATTAACTGCTTGTTTGATGTCTCTGCTAAACCGGAAATCTGTTTTGGCTCCATCCACTTATATCTAATAATAATGACAATAATTATAGTAATAACAGCTGGCATTTATTAACCACTTACTATATGGCAGGCACCATTTTAAGTGTTTTACATATTTGGTTTGAGCCCTCAGTATTAATTTACAGAGGAAGCAGCTGTATACAGAAAGGTTAATGAGAGTTACACAAGTCAGACAGCAGGGATGTGGAACCTACTGTGTACTATCCTGCTTTTGTGGCTGCTTTTCTTGCATCTGAGAAGCAGACTGAGTGAATGTCAAGATGGGTTTCAAATCCTACAAGCCTTTTACAAGCTGTGGGAAATTTATCCTGTCTGAGCCTCATTTCCTCATATATGGTGCATAGCTTACCCTCAGTGATAATTTGCACGTCTCTTACTCTCTCTTTTTCCTTTCACAGAGCTGCCATGAATTTTTTTTTTTTGTGCACTGTCTCCATCATCTTCCTGAACTAACCTTGTTTTAAAGGCTTTCATGCTTTTAGCTCCATCTACCTTCAAACTTCTTTGCATCCTCTTGCTTTAAATTTCTCCTCTTTTTTAATAAACTCCACATATCTTGGTGGTGTCACCCCTATTAACCTTCCTGGGCTTCCCATTTCACTTAAAGGGTATCTCCTGGAGTCATTTAATTTTATGTCCCTCTTCCAGACTATTTTTAACGTTAAGACAAATCAACAACATGGCTATATATTTATTGCCGTGTTGGAGGTGGTTTTTGTTTCTAGAATATCCATTCCATGTGAAGCAGATATGTAGAGAACTGAATACAATCACAGCTTTGGGGAAAAGGAGTCTAGAACCAGAACCTTAAATATTTACACTAGGAAGGGTGACTGGTGTGTGACTTACTGGGAACAGAGGTTTGAATAGTGTAGCTCAACATATTCTGTCCCTCCATAAGCTGTGGGTTGAAGATGGGACAAATGGACTGTCAAAAATCAAACTCATTGGAATGTAGCTGTCTGGGGAAAAAGATGCTGCTTGGGCTTTGCGTATTTGCTCGTTAAGTATGCTTGAGGTGAACAGAGGTCAGAGATGAATAGAAACTGAAAGCTGAACTCCTTATTCCAAACCAAATCCAATATATCGGAGGAGTAAACTTACACACGATTCTGGTAGAATGTCAATTTAATGAAGGTAAATAGGATTGCTGTCCTCCAGATTTCACAGCCTGTCTACCAGTTCTCATAGGTGAAAGGATTGAGGCTATTTCTGGTTTCTTGGTTGGTCTGTTTACTGCCAGCAAAATAGTGGTGCCGTAAGAGAGAGACATTCAATTCTAGCTGGGGTAAAGTAAAACTCTTACAGTGTCACGGTCTTTTTTCTCCCCCTCTCAGTTCTGGGTTGAGAGACCACGATGTAATCGTCAGCATAAATGGGCAACCTGTCACCACTGCAACCGATGTTACTGAAGCTGTTAAGGACAATAATTCCCTTTCCGTCATGGTTCGTCGGGGAAGGCAAACTTTGATCCTGACAGTCACACCTGAAATAATCGATTAAGTATCTTGCTTTAAAGAGGAATTATCTGACAAAACCAAAGCTATATTACCTGGTTTGTACTGAAGATGTGCCAGAGATGGCAAGGGATTTTTAGATCTCTTTCGTATAGAGGAAAATGAATGCTTAAACACAACACACAGACTCAAACATTCAGGAACCATTAGGTTGGGGGTGCTTCTTCTGCCGAGAAGCCCTACTAAGCAAGAGGAAGAAGGACGTGGTGCCAGGAAGTCTGGGAAGCTGATAAACTTTTATTTAAAGATAAGAACAACTGAAAAACAGGCAGTTTCTAATTCAACCTTGACGGGACACTGTAGTATTTTAAAATTTCTCTATAGCCACAAACTGGATGAGACACACACACACACACACACACACACACACACACACTGCGGGGGGGGGGGCGGGGTCACATGGTACACCCAGAACTGCCTCCCGGGCCATTTGGCCGAAGTCTGGGCAGCCCCACTGACTACCTGACCCTGCGCATCCCCTGCAGTGCCTGGTCCCTGACTTTGTGGGCTAGCTGGTTTGGGGAAGGAAGGAGCCCTTGTTCTCCTGTCCACCCACAGCCTGGAAGCAGCTGACTTCTAGTTGGAGGGACTAGCTGGAAAGCTGGAGACCAAATTCTCCAAAAAAGAGGAGTTACCAGAACTCTGCAGAGGGACCCTGAGTCCTATGGCACCCCTTGGCCACCAGGATCTAGTAGTACTCCACCACTCTGGCCCTGTCCCATGCCATCACACTCTGTCCTTGAAGTAAGTGGCCACACTGTTGATCTGAGTGATGATACAACAGATGGTGGGAGCTGGGTGCTCCTTGCTCTTCTTGTCCTCCTGGGTAGAGGGAGCCCATGCAGTGGTGGGGCACCACCTTTTTTAACAGCTCTGGGAAGCCGGCGAGTGTCACCTGGCCCTGTCATATGCAGGAACTCAGTATCCACAGTCATCCCCCTCCACAGTCTCAGGACAGAGCTAGTGTCAGGAATAAAAACATACACACATACACACACACACCCCTAGCTACTAAATATTAAGAAACAACCTGAATCCAGAATACAAAAGAAACTGAATTTTTAATAATATTCCCTTATGCAATCAGTTTTTCAGGTTGTATCACATCTGGCCAGGGTTTATACATACAGAGAATGGATATCATTCTATAAGTCAAACTGAAACTGACAATTGTGGATTGCCACAGAAGTTTATTAAAGATTCTCAAGTTATCACTCTAACTGTGGAAATAACTTTGGTCTTCAATAGCTTTTCTGACTGCGAGATGGCTTCTATAAAATAGACATCAATAAATCACAGACTTGACCTTTTTACCCAAGCTCTTCCTCCTGGCAACATTAATGAGTCTGAAAGCTGCCAAAGTATGTGTGTATGTTTTTAAAGAAAATAGCTTAAATTTTTATTTTTAATTTATGCATTGATTGGGGTGGGGAAGGAAGGGGAAGAGACACATTGACTTGCTGTTGTTCCACTTAGCTGTGCATTCACTGGTTGCCTCTTGTATGTGCCCCAACGGGGGATCGAACCAGCAGCAACTTTGGCGTATCAGGACAACGCTCTAACCCACTGAACTACCTGGCCAGAGGGGAGAAAACAGGTTTGGATGGGATTTGAGACTATCTTTAAGGAGATTAAAAAAAAATTGTGAGACGAAGCAAAATTTGTGGCTTAAGGTAGTATATTATTTTGTGTTAAGACTTTTAGTTTGTTTTCCAAACACCTTATAGAAGTTCTTTTGTTTTTTTAATATAACATAATTGGAACCCCTTAAAAATTTATGTAAAAGTTTGTTTTCTGAAGAGAAGGTACAGTTTCTTCACAACCCACAATTTAAAAAACACTGCCATAGCGTATATAGATTATGAATATACATCGATCAATTATTACTTTTTATAGACAAGGTTAAGGTCAGTGTGGTACTGAACTTTCAAGACAGAACAGAATATCTGTTTTAATTTTAACACAATTGCCACCATTTAATAATGTAGGAACAGTGATCATATCTATCAGGGGAAATAAAGCTGAAACTTTGAGGAAAGCCGTTTCATAATGATAGAGCATATCCATTTATTTTAACTGTGATTCTTGGTCGTTAAGTCAATTATTTTGAAACTAAACTTTGAGCAGTTCTACTTTGATTGTTTCTAGAATTTATGTTATTCCAAATAGCAGGATCTTAGGTTGACTTATCCATAAAGTCCTTTTACTTTTTATTTAACAGTTCTTTTCAACTTAGATCATAAAGAATGAAAACTAAGTTTATAAACCACTTCTTATTCAAAGCACTTCTTTCTCCCCCCAGTGATTTGGGAAGGCGAAAACGTGGTTGTGTCTCTTTCTTTCTGACTGCTGCAGCCCACAGTGAAAGCTTCTGGTTCCAAGTGTATTTTGACAGAAAGCACTGTGTCTCTTTTTCCCTACAAATCACATCTTAAATCTATCCAACACTCAGTAATAATATCCTTTAAGTAAGATACTGTTTTTCTTTCCAAGAGCACAATGTGCCTCATTTTATTTTACCTAATTGTGAAGAACAGTTTTATAGTTATTTGTACGAAATCTTTTTTACCAGCCTTCAACATGGGTTCTCTAAACTGGTAAATACTACTTTTTTAAAATTTTATTTAATTAATTTATTTTTTTTTACAGGGACAGAGAGAGAGAGTCAGAGAGAGGGATAGATAGGGACAGACAGGAACGGAGAGAGGTGAGAGCATCAATCATTAGTTTTTCGTTGCTGTTGCGACACCTTAGTTGTTCATTGATTGCTTTCTCACATGTGCCTTGACCGCAGGCCTTCAGTGGACCGAGCCACCCCTTGCTGGAGCCAGCGACCTTGGGGTTCAAGCTGGCGAGCTCCGGGTCTTGAGCCTGGGTCTTCCGCATCCCAGTCCGATGCTCTATCCACTGCGCCACCGCCTGGTCAGGCTAAATACTACTTTTTAAGTAGGCAAGTTCTGTCAAGAGGGATAGCCTAACCCAGACAGGTCTGATACTGTTGGCTTTCAAAACATAGTTGGAATGAAAATTATTATGTATATGTATATATTTTCATGTATATGTTGCCTCTTAAGCATAATAATAGTGAAACAACAGGGTTTATTAATAGGGTAGTTCACTTCAATTGCCGAGCTTTTAGCAAAACAAATAATTGAGTTTCACGCTACTTACTGAGAATACGCAAACAGCATTTCAGGTTGGCAAAATTTATTCTGCAGTTTAAATTCAGAAATTCAGAATTTCAGTGTGTATTTAAAATCCATGGCCATTTCTACGTCTGCTGAAGATTATCACTGGTTCACCTTCAGATCTCCTCTGTATAAGATTCAGGGTCACAAAAGGCACAAGGCTAAAAATATTCACTTGCTCATCCTGTTGCTTCCACTCGCTCCAAAGGATTGAAGATACAGTCATTTACAGAAAACAAAGCGTATAGAAACCGTTCCACAGCTTATAATTTAGTTGCCAGCCTTTATGTTTTGTACATGAGGAAAGGTATAAACTTGGCTTCCACACTTGGTTCCCAGTCTGCAAGGCAAAATTTGGGTTGAAAATCCAGTCCAAAGAAACCTTCCTAACCAAACCTATTCCCTCCAAAGAGGGCAAGTAATAGTCATGTCTGATATCAAGAAAGGGTTTTGAGCCTGTAGAGATGAATTCAGGAGACTTGCCTCTCTGGGCCAGAACAGCAGCTCTTTTTAGTAAACAGTGCACCAATTGCTACCATCACTTGGCATCAGCCCTCCGGTAATAAGTAATATAAGGTCAACAAACCACCAAATCCCAAGTCCTCCAAGTGTCAATAGCTTCCCTACTGCTGTGCCAGTGTGTCCCAGACAGAAACGATCCACTCCAAAACATCCCAGGAAGAAAGAGTAGAGCAGAGTGGTTATGAAATAGTGTCCTGTATACCTAGACAAAAGGAATTAAAACGAAGATGTTTACCAAGTGAACATGAAAAGACTTACTGAACAATGAATTTAAAGAAATTAAAAAGATGGTGCAGCCATCCCTCTGTGGCCTCCTACTCCCTTACCACCCCGTATCTCCTTCAAAAGACCTCTTGTTGGTCTGGCATCTCAGAAGCATAACTGCTAAGATATGGAGGACCTACAAGAACAAATGCTGAACTTCTCTGGAGAAGAAATTATGAAGCACATTAACACAACAGGCATCCTGGCAGGAGCGCAGTCCGGGCCCCATTGCTCCCCTGCACAGACTCCTCTCCTGAGGTCGTAGTTCCGAATGTAGTTCTCTAACAAAGTGTCAGCTTTGCTTACACGCATACTGATCTCCATATACCTTTTTTGCTGTACTGTGGCCACTAAAAATGGGGACATCTTCAAAATGACTTCTGTCTTACATACTGTGATGACACTTAATTGCAGTCACTCTAATATCATCACTAAACATAGTCATAGAAACTCCAACAGCAAATGGTCTAAGTACATTCCGTGCATTCAAGCAGAAGTTACAGAAATAACCCTAATTCTTTAACCTTAAATTGATTTTCAGGGAGAGGCGCATACTTTTCATGAGAAAACCTTTATTCCCAAAATATTAAGGATATTTTCACAGGATTTATATGCTTATCACAGGAATTATGGAGCTAGATCATCTAGTCCAACTCCTTCATTTTCTAAATGAGGGGACCGAACTCAGTGCACCCAAAGGTACTTAGTTGGTGAAGGAGACATTTAGAACTTACAACCTCTGATTTTAAGTCCAGTATCCTCTCTGTAACTACACTACCCTTATCTACAGATTATGCACAGTAGTAACCCTGTTGGCACTTTAACATTTAAGGTTAAAAGAAAAAGTCACATCAAGAGATGACAATGAAAACAGCTCTACTTCTATCCAAGTACCAAGTACCCCATTCAAATCAACACTCACTTTATGCAAGGTTTATCCTCTCTCAGGAAGGTCCTAGGGCTTGCACACTCAATCCCCTCCAGGGCCCGGCACTGGACTGACGTGTGCTCCACATCACCGTAGGCCTGACCACCAAACTGTGGAATAACAGCCAGAACAAACAAAAACTCACCAAAGCCAAGTACCACTAAAGATATCTTTCTGTTAATAAAAGCTGACTCAGGATGACAGTTATTCTTAGGAAGTTGGGTAAAGCTATGCTAAAGAACAATTTAGTGACATACTTCAAGTGATGATAAATTAGTCCATCTTGAATGTACATTGTTTTAAATTCATTTTTTCTATTTTTGTGATTGGCTTCTTTAATAATATAGTTAAAAATCTAGCATCCATTCCATTAAATGCCATTTAGAATATACAGATGAACATAATGCTTTAATTATCCTTTATTTACAGGAAAAAGAGTACATGACTGAGCATTTGGAATTTAAAAGGTTAATGTACGCAGTGGTAGTCAACCTGGTCCCTACTGCCCACTAGTGGGTGTTCCAGCTTTCATAGTGGGCGGTAGCAGAGCAACCAAAGTATAAATAAAAAGATAGAGTTAACTATAGAAAGTTGTTTTATAAAGATTTATTCTGCCAAACTTAGCGAAAATCCAACATAAAGTACTTGGTGAGTAATTATTATTATATGCTTTAACTTGCTGTAACTCTGCTTTATAAATTTTATAAAGTAATGTTACTTCCCTACTCTATAAATCACCATTACTGTGAAACTGGTGGGCGGTTAGAAAATTTTACTACGAACAGAGATACAGAAGTGGGCGGTAGGTATAAAAAGGTTGACTACCCCTTATCTAGAGGTCAGTTTTATATACATTATAAATGAACATAATGAGGAAAGAACTTAGAACATCAACTGGCTCAGGACTTTATTTAAGTCATGAATGTGTGATTGACAGGTATCTATAATGCAGTTACAGTATGTTTAAATTCCAGCAAAAAAATTTCAGAACAGGACCTCTGACCCTTTGTGTAACTGAATTCTAGAAGAGAAAGCACAGTGGCACACTCTCTACTGGCACCTTAAGTGCTTCGCTACTATTTTTGTTGGAGCATTTCTCGAAGGGAAGGGAGTAGGAAATAAGGATGCTTACTCCTGTGTCCTCAGGGACTCAGGTGCCTGAATACTGCCAGTCCTCTAGGACTTCTGGCAGAAGTGAGTTTGAGTGCCTTGGCAGGATCAATTCAATTTTTAATTCAAATGGGTAAAATTAAGTGATTGCTGTACAATGCTAACGCAAACTTTTTATCAGTACTGTAATTATCAATAGAACAAAATCTTACTGTATTGAGAATATTTATTTATTGATGATTGCAGTATGAGTTGCCTCTGGTTTATTCCTCTGTGTCTGATTTTTTCCCATAATTCTGTTACACCTGACTCTTGACTTGCATTATGCAGCATGATACAACATAATGGTGAGTCCACAGTGGGAGAAAACACATGAATTTCACTGATTTTTGGAAATCTGACTAGGCAATAGGCACCTAGCTTTAGGGATATTATTAATGGAACCAAATGGCTTCTCTCCATTCCATGAGGCCATCGTTACTAAAGGCTTATTCTTGAATGCTGTAACCTCCTACAAAGACATATATTAATAGATCATGTTTCCTAAACACCTGTAGAAACTGCTTGCATGGTGAAAAGAAAAGTCATTGGCAGGAGGAGCTCTGCCTCAAATGCATGTGTAACAAACATACTACTCAGTTCAGCATTAGTTTTAGAAAGGCATAAGCCTTTGTTTTGCTGTTTCAGGGAAGTGCATGCCTTGAAGAATAGTTAGGGGTAGCATTTTAGCTTCAAATTTGTCTTTATCAATGACCAAAGGAACCAAAGGTAGGTTGGTCTTCTGTACCTGGTTAGATCTGGTACAGAGACTGCTTCTTCCTGAGGAAACTAAATGTCTTGTTCAGCCACTGACCCTGGCCATGTTTGCCATTTCTAATAACAGTCATTCTAATGAATTCTGCAAACAGGTAACTTCATACCCCTTATACTTTGCTGTAACTTTTAAAAATATGCTTCTGGAAGAGTTTGCTTATAAACCAAAACAAAGACCTACCTTGAGACAACCATAACCAAGTTCCTGGGATGCGGTTGCATTTCCAACATGATCCACAGGGTCTTCACATTCTATGAATTCATCAGGTCTGTAAATCACCAGTAAGATTATGATCATCATACGGTCTTTGCAAAAGGCTGTTCACATGAATAAGATCAAACCAGGCAAGAAACATCTCTTTAAGTTTTCTGGGGTTTAATTTCATTCTGACTCTTCCTCGAGACAAGAGATGGTGTCAATTAGACTGAAGCATGGCAGGTCAAATAGACAGCCATTCAAATGATCCTTTCATTGGAGCAGAGGATCGTTTCTGGTCCTATTTCTACACGATTCCACTTTAGCTATGCCTTCTTCATCTCTTCCCTAGGCAAACAGCCGCAGGGTTATGGGGGCAATATTGAGGCCAAAGGATTCCCAGATCTCTTTGCATCCCCCAAACGCCTTCTATTATTTGACTAAAAAGAGATGTTAAGAAATGACTTGGTTTTGCAACGGTAAGGACATTGCCTTTTTCAGGAAGTACCTTGTAGGCAGGGACAAGTAATTTACTTCATTGGTGCCTCACACAGTACCAGCCCATACGATGGAGTCTCTTTCGGGTAAAACGGAGCAGGACAGAGAAGGTACAACCTCCTATTCTTCTTCCGGAGGTTATATGATGTCACTCCTCCCTAGTTCTCCTTTTTCGGGACCCCAAAGGATCCGCTACCCACACAAAAGATTTTCCCCTGCAAGGGTGTGATAGGAGTGAGAAATCTGTCATGATATTCATTTCCCACGTGTTAAAGACCAGGTCCTCAGGTGGAGAGGGTCCGGAAAAAAACATAAAGCAGCCTACCGCTCCTCCTCCCCCAGCACGACACCCATTTTTATCCCTTCCCCTATGGCATCTTCCCCTGCCTCGACGAGCGGGTAGCTTACAGGTAAGAGCAAAGGATGACTGGAGAGTTGGGGTCGCCATATTCCCAGCTCTGAGCACCCGCGAAGATCTCCGGGTGGGCGGCGCCAGCGGATGTGAGCTCCGGCTCCGCAGTAGCGTTGTACGAGTGGCTTCGAGAGACACAATGCAACAGAAGTAGATTCCCCAACAGCAAAGCCGCCTGGCCGCACAGAAGTAAGTAACTCACCGGGCAACCACCCAGCACCACCATCTTCCCGGGCCCAGCGGCGGAGACTGGGCCTCCTTTACCATAAAGCCCGGCGGGCACCGGGGACCCAAACCCTGCCTGGTCAGGCCTCTCCCGGTAGCCCCGCTCCTCGCTGCCGAACAGCCAATGGGCGCGCAGCCCGACGCTCCGCCCAATCCTCAACAACGAATCAGAAAAGGCTGCGCAGGGGGCGGGGTCGTGCTTCGCTTCTGCTTCTCAATTCCTCTTCTGAGTCTCATGCTCCTCCTTCTTTTGCTTTGAATGCTTCCTCCAATCGGTTCCTTCGACCCCAAAGTAGGCGGGCCTGGGAGTAGAAACAGGCCGGACAGTATATGGGAGGGGCAGACTAGTGCGGGGTTTAGCGGCCAGATAGCAATCCCATTCTCTCTCCGGGGACTAGATTTTTCCCTACGTCAGCGGCAGTGAGCGCGATGTCGGGAGCGAGCTCGGACAAGAGCTGAGTTGCGTCAGTGGCGAGCGCGTGTTCGTCCCCGGGCGCGCGCATCCCTGCCAGCTCTGGGGCCCGGGCAGGGTAGGGAAATGATGGAGCAGGCGGAGGCAGAAGCGACCGAATGTTGAGTGGAACCTGCGGAATCGGCCGAGATGGGATCCCGTGCGGGCTCGCCCTTGAGGACCCTCCGCTTCCAGTGGCTGCTGTTGTTTGGCTTGGTGGGCCCAGTACTTGGTGGGGCTCGGCCAGGTGGGTGCCTGCCCCCAGGGACCTTTGGGATTGCTATTTCCTAGGGCTGGGACGCTCGGAGTTACCCCGAGGTGCCTGGGAATGGAGGGGCCTGGCCCGGCACTGGACTCCCTGGACTCGCTGTCGGGAGGCGGAGCCGCTCCGGCAGTGTGTGGACAGTGCTCAGACCCGAGGTTCAGGATCTGGCGTCCCAAACCCTTCTGGGCGCGAGTCTCATGTCTGGTTTCTCTTCCTTCGTCTCCTGCTTGACAGACCCTTTTGCGGTGCTCCCCACCCTCATCCCGCGCAAGCTGGGTCCCGCAGACTGTCTCGGGATTACTTTGGATCCGACTGACCTCGGGGAGTATGCTGGGTGCGAGCCGAGGGTGTGCTCATGTTTAAATTCTTTTAAGATTCGGAGCTTGGTGTTGCTTGTGAAGTTAATGTCACTTGGAAAGAGGCCGGGAGATGGAACTTAAGGTCCCGGTTATCATAGTTTGAAATTTTGACGTTCGTTTTATCAGCGGAGTCACCAGTAGGTCCACAGAGCTAAATTTAGTGATGGAATAAAGGTGTGTGTGTACTCATTTTTCTTGGGCCATTTTGTTGTTGTGGTAAGAACACTTCTTTTTGGAAACGAAATGCAACATTTCTTTAACCAGCATTTTATCTGCGTTTTTCTTGGTTTTGTACTGTCTTAAATCCGGACAAATAATCTCTTCTGTGTTAAAGTTACAGGATTTGTGTGAAATCGCTTTTGAATTGTGAAACTTCCCTTGTAATATTGGAGGTGCCCAAACATAGTGGAAGCAAATCACCAACATTCTAGCTTCTTTCTGGACACAACTTTATTTTGGCTCTTTTTGTTAAATTATAGTTTGCATGGCTATATTTTCTATATCAGCTATAAAGTATGATGCAGAATGGTGTTTTTTACTAAATCATTGCGTTGAGATTTGTTCAAAGGTGATGATGGAAATTTTCAGTGTTTGGCCACTGACCTTCAGGAAACTAATTACTTTTGTTTTCTTATCTTTGGTTTATTCTTTAAGTAAATTGACCCCACGGCAGGAATTTTGAAGCTCTAAATAAGTGAAACTTTTTTGAATGGGAAGCTACTAAATTTTTTCGCATTAAGAAAGTTTTTCCTTTGGTATCCTGGATAGTTAACATTTACCAGTATCTAAGGTGAAGTAGTTTTATACATCTGGACTTTTAGTGATCTATGATTCATTGTGTTTGTAAACATAACTAAGACTATATTTTAAATGTTAATGTGTGTACTTATTATTACATATCTATATATAGATGTATAGACTATCCTTACGTTTTTTAACTGTGGCTTTAATAGACTTTTATGGTTGTTCCCTCACTTAAGAATGTGTATGCTTTCAAAATTTAGTCAGTGTTTATTGAACTCCTATAAATATCATGCTCCATTCTTTTGGAGGGGCAAAGACTGACTCAATTTGCTAATTCTGTCCGAGGGATGTTGGGAAAGGTTTCATAGAGAAAGTGTTATTTGAACTGATCTGTATTGGTGAATGTTCAAATATAGGGGTAGGAATATATTCTAAACAAAAGAGTTTTTGCAAGATTATGCAGAGGTGAAAGAACATGACTCTTAGGAGATGAGAAAGTCTCCAGGTAGTCTATATAAGTCTCCAGGGAAGCAAGTTGGGAAGAGTCTTCTATGCTGTGCTATGAGGTTTGGATTTTACCCTGTAGACCAAATTCTTTGGGTAAGAAGGTTTTCAAGTAGGGGGTGTTCAATAACCGGATTTGTGTTTTAAAAGACCTGGCAACACAAAGGATGATAAAATATAGAAATATAGGAGGAACAGGCTGTAGGCTAGGAGAGACCCGCTAGGAGGCTTTTGTAATAGTGTGTAGTGAGTCAACTCATGTTTGCTTACTGGAATGTTCTTCCAAAATCAGCTGACTAAACTTTTGCAATACATGTACTGGAACCTTTTATGCTAATGGAAAAGGAATTTGAAGACTCAATAAGTACTGTCTGCACATCAGTTAAATAGGTTTTGGAACAATTTTTACTGCCTTTGTGTCAATGAGGAAGTGCAGTATAAATTCCAAACAGCTGACACTATAACACTTTTTTTTTTAAACTGGCACTAACCAAGGTAACTATGTATCATTGTGAAAA
This sequence comes from Rhynchonycteris naso, assembly GCA_037038555.1. Taxonomy (NCBI): domain Eukaryota; kingdom Metazoa; phylum Chordata; class Mammalia; order Chiroptera; family Emballonuridae; genus Rhynchonycteris; species Rhynchonycteris naso. The sequence goes on from CM072998.1 coordinate 28,079,701, forward strand.
ATAACAAAAGGAATGATGTGTGAAATCTCTTCTGATTTTCTCTTTTAAGGTAGTAATTATGATGCACAGATTGAGAACTTAAAAAAAATTTAAAAAGACTAGCATTCTAAAGAAAATGAGTTTTAAAGTGTACTTACTCATGGTGAATCACTGTACATGTGCTGTCAAGGCCAGCACACATGGTGAATCTCTGTATACACGTGCTGCCAAAGCCAGCGCGCATGGCCAGCGTGCATGGTGAATCGCTGTACACCTGCTGCCAAGGCCAGCGCGCATGGCGAATCGCTGTACAGGCGCTGCCAAGACCAGCGCGCATGGCGCATCGCTGTACACGCGCTGCCAAGGCCAGCGCGTATGGCGAATCACTGTACACGCGCTGCCAAGCAAGCGCGCATGGCGAATCACTGTACACGCGCTGCCAAGGCCAGCGCACATGGTGAATCACTGTAAAATGAATTACGTAGTAAGTATGGAGGTCCATACTAATTTTGTTTTTTGGTAGCTAAGTATTTGAATTTAATGTTTGTGTTTGTACTCAATAGGAGAGTGTAATCTTTTGAGTTTAAAGATAGTGTGTTTTTCAAACTTTTAAGTAAAAATGTTGAACATTTATAATTAAAATATGTACAGAACAAATTGCCAGGTTCCAACACAGTTTTTAAAAAAGCACTTTAAATTTTACCTTACCAAAGTGTAAGGTACCTTTATATTTGTGTTTTGTTAAAAATCCTGATTTATTATGAATACCCTGCCAAAGATGCAAGCTCTCAGTAACGAGGCTTTTTCTTGGAATAGCCACAAGCCTGAATACATGACACATAGCCTCATATTTTATATATCTATGTATCTATTTTTTTCCCTTGAGTATCTGGTATATAGCAGAGTCTTGGAGTTATGCCATTCTTTGAGTCAGTGCTATAGACTTACTGCTTCTTAAGTAAATCTAGTCCTCTTGGCATCTCAGTGGCTAACTCCCATTACCTTTGAAAGTTGGATTACACTTTGAATTGGTATAATTTTGTTTTCATATCGAGAGACTGTTTTTCATTTTGTGTCAGTGTTATTGTAGTCAAATCATTTTTCCAACGTGATCAGGTGTAGAATACTTTTTCAATCACATCTTTTAAGAATTAAGTTAGGGAGCCTGACCAGTGGTGGCGCAGTGGATAGAATATAGACCTAGGATGCTGAGGTCCCAGGTTCGAAACCCTGAGGTCACAGGCTTGAGCGTGAGATCATCTATGTGATCCCATGGTTGTTGACTTGAGCCTGAAGGTCACTAGCTTGAAGCCCAAGGTCACTGGCTTGACTCTAAGGTTGCTGGTTTGAGCAAGGGGTTACTGGTTGGGCTTGTGCCTCCTGGTCAAGGCACTTATGAGAAAACAATCAATGAACAACTCAAGTGCTGCAACTAGGAGCTGATGCTTCTCATCTCTTTCCCTGTCTCTCTCTCTCTAAAAAAAGAGTAATAAAAAAGAAAAAAACCCATTGTATCACCATTTGTTTCTTGTAAAAAAAAAAGAGTTACGTTAGGGAACTTGAAAAGTTCACTTAATTTGTTCAGTTTTAAAATATGCAGTTGTTTGTGTGTTTGTTTATGTTTTATCTTAACATGAGACTTAGCGCATTTCAGTTTATAATGAGTAAAATGGTGTCACTGCCAAACATTTGTCATATTGTACGATAAAACCCGTTTCCATATGTAGGAAATGCCTTTTCCCTTTTGACACATTTTTCTATCAGTGAGATATTCCATGGTTTAACTCATATTAGGTGGAGTCCCCTTTAATTTCCCCTTAGAACCCTCATGCAGTGGACACCTGGAGATGAGCTTTATTGATAGGTTAGAATCCTGCTGTGAATAGAGGCTCTGATCCTTCCTGCTCTGGGCATGGTTAAGCAGTCTGTGGCATAGCAGTACGATGAAATACAGCATTGCGATGAAAATGCCAAGTGTGTGGACCGTGTGGATCTGTGGAAAACTGATATAAAAGATGTCAGTCATAAAAAATATACCTGACTTTGGGTTGTATATGATCGTGGCAGTTATGAAATCTATGTATGTATAGCAGTAAGGATAAGAAGAGGTTGTTTACTCAGCACATACCAAATACTTACTGTAAGGTGCAAGAAACATGTAACGAGCAGGATGTTGTCCTTTGTGTCAAGAAACGTAAATTCCTTCCTAGAGGAACTTAATTTCTTTAAGGCACTAAAGCCTATAAATGGCTGGCATTTTTCCAAAAGAGGCACTTGAAAACAACAGCAAATGCCCTGTTTTCTTTTCTTTCTTTTTTTTAAATGTAGAGATGTGTAAATGTAAAAAGAATTGTAACACTTAAGAAATGTAGGCATATAGGACATAGCTGTGAAAATTATAATTATGTTTGAAGATAGTTATTGATAATATATATGTTTATTTGGGATTGATGATGTGAATGGAATGGAAGTATGTAGCTCAAAATAACAACAGTGCTTTATGGATGTAATTTTAACGATTTCTTTTCAAGAACTAATTTAGACAACATAATTATCTTTTTATCCTGTATGGGGAACCTAGGTTTATTGTCTATAGTGGAAGTACTTAAAGGTGACTGCTTGTTTACACAATAGGCAGGCAGGCAGGAAGAAAAGCCCATAACTGAGAATTCACTTTTGTTTGCTTTGCAATTAGGTGGAATTCTTTTTAACTTATTTCTCTCTATTATATTACGAAACATATAGTTGGACTTTCCCCAAAACACAGTAAGTACCTAAAGAGATCTAAGGAGTTAGAGCAGTGATTTTTCAAGTGGTGTGCCACAAGAATTTTTCAAATATGCAACCTGACTATTTAGTCAGGGACATTGATCTCTTTTCCTTTAAACTGTCAAATAAAATAATGGCAGCAGCCAACGTACAACAGTTGTCTGGTGTGAATGAATCAAAATGATACCTATTTTTCTTTGTGAGATCGGCAAAAGATGTTTTTTCTTTGCTGTGCCATAGAAGCTTAGTAGTTTGTGTGCTATGAGACGAAAAAGGATGCAAGTGGCTGTTAGAGAAAGATGTGACACTAACACCTTTTCCTTTCTTTTTAAAATTTATTTATTTACTATTTACTCATTTTAGAGAGGAGAGAGAGAGTGAGAGAGAAAGGGGGAGGAGCAGGAAGTATCAACTTCCATATGTGCCTTGACCAGACAAGTCCTGGGTCTTGAACCGGCGACCTCGGTGTTCCCAGGTTGACGCTTTATCCACTGCGCCACCACAGGTCAGGCACACCTTTTCCTTTCTTTTGCTAAATTTAAGACACTTTAATTTTCATGTTTCAACTCTTACTTTTATCTCCAGTCCATGTTTTCTAGTAGTGTGATTTTTGATGCTGTGTTTATTTTGTCAGATTCTAATATAACGGTTTATATTTTCTATGGAGTTGATTGTATTAAGATTTTTATTTCATTGTGAACTGTATTCCCCAGAAGGCATCTGGGAGGTATTCTTAGTTGTCACACTAGGGTGCTTCTGGCATTTAGTGGGTAGAAGCCAGGGATGCTACTTAACATCTTACATTGCCCAGGAAAGCCGCCACCCCCCTGAAGAATTTTCTGGCCCATAATGTTAATAGTGTCAAAGTTGAAGCTTTATATAAGTAATGTTAATGCACTTCCCCTGTAGCAACATGTGGAACTCTATTTTTGTTTCCATGAGAAGGTGCTACTATTTGGAGGAAATAAAAGGGGGATTTGAAACATCTATGCAAGGTATGAACAGGGGAAAAAAGAAAAATCAGAACTAGAAATAAAGAAATTTTGAAAAAATATAGCAAGAACGATTTTCATACTACTAGTGTATATCACTATTGAATGATATAACCCACGTGTCTACATTTTATGTTTTGGACATCCTTATGACACTGAGAAAGTGGGTCCTTGGATTTTAGAACCAAGATGTTATTTTTGGGTGTTATAATTCTGAAAGCCTTTTAAAAATAAATGATTAGTTGTGCGTTTCCCCCCAAAACAATAATCATGCTTTAAAATGGGAAAGAACATTGTATCTTTTATTCCTGTACTAGATTTTTATTCTTTGCTAGCAATCTTTATAAAAGAGCTAGTTTCACTGCCTGAAACTGGCTGTCTGACTTATAAAGTCACTTAACCTATTTCAAGGTGACAGCTCTTTAAATATCTGCCTGCTCATTTGTAGGTCTTTTTTCTGAGAAGTTTTTTCTCTGTGGTATTTGCTTCTGAGTTGTGATAAAAAAAATTTTAGTTTTGTTGCATATTGTTCGGCTTCTAGTATAACAGTAATTTGCATCTATTGGCATATATATGTGTATATATATATACACACACACATATACATACATATATATATATCCCTGTCTGTATTGATTTACTTAATTTTTTTAAAAAAATTATGGAGTCAGAGGAAGTTGCCAATGTACAGGATGATTTACTTCTTATCTCACAAAGCATCTAACCTATTTCCCACAGAAAGCATTTCATTCCTGCCACCACTTCTAGAGGGACTGTCCTAGTAGTTGGACAAATTACCATGATCTGAAATGAAATTATTAAGGATATTATTGAAATTTGCATTTTTAGGAATTTGAGAAACAAAGTAATTGAAAGGTTTATTCTGGGTGAAGAAATAGTCCTGGGCCTCAGTTAATTTAGTATTAAGGATATTTCTGCATGGTGATTTGAAGGCTGCATCTCTTAAGGCCAAGGGTTTCTTTTGACATCTAAAGATTTTATCATAGTATGTCAGAAATATGCCTTGATTAGCTCAGGGTTGCTTTTGTGAGCATTTTATTTTAGTTCATTTCTGGTGTTTTTTTTGACAGAGAGAGTCAGAGAGAGGGACAGATAGGGACAGACAGGAAGGGAGAGAGATGAGAGGTATCAGTTCTTCGTTGTGGCAGCTTATTTGTTCATTGATTGTTTTTTCACATGTGCCTTGATAAACGAGTGACCCCTTGTTCAAGCCAGTGACTTGGGCTTATGCCAGCAACCTTGGGCTCAAACCAGCAACCTTGGGCTTCAGGCCAGCGACCTTTGGGCTCAAGCCAGCAACCATGGAGTCATGTCTATGATCCTATGCTCAATCCAGCGATCAAGCTGGTGAACCCGTGTTCAAGCTGGCGACCTCCGGGTTTTGAACCTGGGTCCTCCCTGTCCTAGCCCCATGTTTTATCTACTGCGCCACCACCTGGTCAGGCCATTTCTGATGTTTTTATGTAATGACTTATAGCCATATTTAGATAGTATATCCCACATTATAAAGATCTAAAGGGTTGATGGGAAAAGAGTTTGAAAACTGTTAGTGTGACATGATTGTATTCCATATGATACAATTTATATTTTCCTGTTTATACCATCTCTTTTAAAATCTCAAGTTAGACAGGGTTATAGACATTTTTACATATATGTACAGTGTTCTCTTGGGGGCATTTACATGTAAATATTTCATTTTAATCAGTATTTTCGGAAATCTGAGAGGGATAAAGCAATTAATGAGTGAATGAACATATAGATTGGCTCCAAAAGTGGAGAGTGGTGGGAGGGAGACCAGGGAAGAAGGTGTCATAGCAGTCTAAGTGAGAGGTTAATAAGGCTGATGGAAAGGGAGCAGCTGTTGAGAGATGCTAGATAATCAATGATTTAAATAGTTTATGCTCTTTTTAATTGAAGAAACACTGTTTTTCTCCTATTTTAATTTTAAAAGAAATATAGGGGATAGAAAACATGCTCATTATTAAAACAAATTCAAACAGTACATTCATATCCGAGTGCAGTAAAAAAAGTTCAAGTCCTTATCTCATTACTTTCTGGTTCAATTCCATCATGGTAACCACTTTAAATGAATTTGGTATGTTTACTTATGATATTTACATGTTTATGACACATTTGATAGACTCACATATGTAGCACGTGATATAATATTTCATAAACACCATTATACAAAGTTTTATAAAGTGAAAAGTAAGTCTCTCATCCCACTCCTTATATAGGTAACTACTTAACAATGATTATTTCTTTAAAATTTTTTAATTGATTTTTAGAGAGAGGGTGGAGAGAGAGAGAGAAAGAGAAAGAGAGGGAAAATGAGATGGGGGAAGATGCAGGAAACATCTAACAATAGTTGTTGCTTCCTGTCTGTGCCTTAACTGGGCAAGGCCAGGGATTCGAACCTGTGACCTCAGTGTTCCAGGTTGACACTTTATCCCAGGGGTTGGGAACCTTTTTGGCTGAGAGAGCCATGAATGCCACATATTTTAAAATGTAATTCCATGAGAACCATACAATATGTTTAACACTAAGTACAAGTAAATGTGTGCATTTTATGTAAGACCAACACTTTTAAAGTACTATAAGTCTCTGAATTCTTTTTAATAATGTCGTTATGCTGTTGCTAACCAATGATGAATAAAGTACTTCTTACCATTAATGCGACTTTTGGTGCTGCATGGTTTTGCTGATGGCTTTGTAGTCTGGTTGATACGTGGTGAGGTTAAGCTTTATGCAGGTGTTGAGACTTCCACCCATTAAACGTGATCGTAGGTTGGTCTTAACGTTCTTTAGATGTGAGAAAGACTGCTAACATGCATAAGTAGAGCCAAACATTGTCAGTACAGCAATACTCACACACTGCAGTGTGTGGAATGTGACAGGAAGCACGTTCCAAGTTTTGACAATCAGCTGGTCCGCGGGTTGAAGTTTTTTCATTTCTCCCCACTTGTGTTTGCTTGCCAACTCTGCTTGTTGTCGTGCAAGTCTTTACAAGTCTTCATTCAGTGACTTAAACTTATTCACCCACATGTCTGAGGCCTTCAGGTCAGCAGCTTGTAGCTCAAAATTTCTGATGGAGACACCGGGGATGTAACTCAGGTCAGCGCTGTCCACTGCACACTTGTGTGGATGGGTGATGAACTTATAAAGATGAGTGCGTTCACGAAATTCTTCATAGCGTGCTTTGAATGACTGCAGGAGATTAGATGTGAAGCCCACTAACTGCTGGAGATCAAGATATTGAGCAGGGTCACTTGCTCTGCATGCATCTTTAAACTCTCCCAGTTTTTCAAAGTGTAGTAAATGACCTGTTTCAATGTCCGCGATGAAGAGTTCTAGCTTGTTTTCAAATGCAAACAGTGCTTGTCAAAGGGATAAGACTGTATTTCCAATGCTTTGCACTTTCACATTGAGCTGGTTCAGATGTTCAGTCATGTCCACAAGATATTAGAACTTCAGGAGCCACTCAGTGTTAGCTAACTCAGGATGCTCGACGTTTTTCATTTCAAGAAAAGTCCGGATTTCGCTCAGACAAGCTGTGAAATGGCTGAGCACCTTCCCTCTTGACAACCAATGCACATTGCTGTGCAGAAGCAGAGGGGGATAATTATTCCCAAGCGACATCACTTCACCAAGCTGCTTGCCTCACATCTGACCACAAAGCGCCTCCTGATGTAGGATGCAGTGAAAACTTAGGATGGGTCTCTTTTCATGTTCACTAAGAAGTGCTACGAATCCTCTGCTCTTCCCTACCAAGCACGGAGCACCATCAGTACACACCGAAATAAGTTTATCCGTTGGTAGATTATTTTCTTTAGTGAACTCAGTGAAAGACTGGAATAAATCCTCCCCTCTTATTGTCCCTTTCATAGGCAGAAGAGCAAGACTTTCCTCATGTAGTGTGTCACCAACAGCATACCTTGCAATCATGCTGAACTGGGATAAATGGCTTACATCTGTTGACTCATCCAAAGCAAGAGAAAAGAAGGGTGCTGCATTTATGTCCTTCACTTGTGTTGCCTCAGTTTGATTTGCCATCATGATGGTACGATCATGAACAGTTCTTGCTGACGGAGGCATGTCTTTTATTCGTTTGATTATCTTGTCTTTATCTGAAAAGTTGTCAAAAAGTTCATTGGCAACATCAAGCATGAATGTTTTGGTATACTCCCCATCTGTGAATGGCTTTCTGTGTCTTACAATTGCTAAAGCACCAGCAAAGCTAGCCAAATTCCAGTCACCTTGTTGGGTCCAAACACGTTGTTGCTGCTGACTAGCTTGCACTCTGCACAGTAGCTCTTGACATGCTTTCTTCCTTCTGTCCCCCGCTGGATACTTCGATGCAAATATAGTATGGCGTGTGTCAAAGTGCTGTTTTACATTTGACCTTTTCATTGATGCAATTTTATTATTGCATATTAGACACACTGCAGAACCTGCTCTCTCCACAAAGGCGGATTCCTCTGTCCATTCCTGCTGAAAAGTACAATACTCCTCATCTTTTTTCTTTTAGCCATCTTCTTCATCAAAGCTAGCTGATTACTTGATTAAAAGGAGGGAAGTTTACTTCCTAACCTCACAACGACCTGTGTATGTTACGCATTTTCCAATAAAAATTTTGTGTTGTCCTAGAGGACAGCTGTGATTGGCTCCAGCCACCCGCAACCATGAACATGAGCGATAGGAAATGAATGGATTGTAATACATGAGAATGTTTTATATTTTTAATGTTATTATTATTTTTTATTAAAGATTTGTCTGCAAGCCAGATGCAGCCATCAAAAGAGCCACATCTGGCTCGCGAGCTATAGGTTCCCGACCCCTGCTTTATCCACTGTGCCAACACAGGTCAGGCAAAAATGATTATTTTGTTATAGAAGATATGAAACGTACAGAGCAGCAGAGAGAAGAGTAATGAGCTTCTGTGTACCTGCTACCCAGATTTAATAGAATTTCATATGTATCTTCTCCCTCAATTATACACTGGATTGTTTTGATGCAATTCTAGACATCATATCATTTGCCCTTGAATATTCAAAATGAATCTCTAAGACATATCTTAGGACTTTTAAAAGAAAACCTCACTCATAATATGTTTATTACACTTAAGAAATTCACAATTATTCCCTAAGATTATTAAATATCTGTGCCGTGTTAAAAGGTCCCTGATTATCTCAGAATTTTTTTGCATTGATTTATTTGAATTAGAATCCAAACAGGTCTGTACATTTATAAGGCTCTTTTAGTTCATGCAAGTCCCCTCTTCCTCCTTTTCATGGCATATATTTGTTGAAGAAATTCCACTTAATGAATTTCTTTCCTAAATTGATTTGCTGAGTGGAAGATGTGACTGTTCTTCCCTCAGTGTTTCTGTTTGTGTACTTACGTCTCCTTATACTGAATGCAGTTTAGATATGTAGAGTTTTCATAGTCCTTAGATGGTGACCATCTACTTTATCAAGTTCACTAAAAAAACTGACATGTCACCGCAGTGATGCTGAAAGTTGAGACTATGCTGGACACATTGAAAGACTGTGTCCCAGACTCCGACATGGGGCTCTCTTCCTAAGGGATTTGTGTGGCCAGTCTTGATTACACTCGAATCTTCATGACTGTTTTTTCTTCAGTGTCAATCAGTTTTATCTAAGGTTTACTTTTTTAGGATAGATTAAATGACATTAATGACATTTGATGTAATTGTTGCATTGTTGAGTATATATTTATTAGAGTTAATCCACCAGGCATTAAAAGTAACTTTTTCCTCTTATTGTCCTTTTTCATTTCTTAAGTATCTTAATAGTATCTCAGGGATGTCATTTATGTTGGACGAAGGAAACGAAATGGGAGGTGGGCAAATGCTGTTAGGCTCCTCATCTCTCCCACATCCATTTCCCCACCCAAATAGTTCCTGTGTGTACGTGTGTGTGTGTGTGTGTGTGCATGTGTTATAGCTTAATATTTCTTTTAAGAAAAAGGTTTAAGGTTTATAGTTAAAAACTGTTTGAAAATGATTGCTGTGCATATACTGTTTGGATAAAGACTAGCATTCTGTGTGGAAGTCCCCGGTTCAATTCCTGGTCAGGGCACCCAGGAGAAGTGACCGTCTGCTTCTCTACCCCACCTCCAACCCACCCCCTTCCTGTCCTGCAACTGTGGCTTGATTGATTCGAGGGTGTTGACTCTGGGGGCTGAGGATGGCTCTGTGGATCCTTGCCTTAGGTGCTAAAAATAACTTGATTACGAGCATAAGCCCCAGATGGGCAGAGCATTGGCCCCAGACTGGATTGCTGGATGGATCCCGGTCAGGGTGCATGTGAGAGAGTCTGTTTCTCTATCTCCCCTCCTCTCACTTAAATTAAAAAAAAAAAAAGACTGACATTCTTTTGTAGAAAATTCATTTTCCCCTCCTTACACTTATCTATATTGCTATTTTCATGTACACTATATACATATATATATACATATGTATATATATATATTTCAGTATAGAATGTCAAATGAGTTTTTTGATTTGAATAGTCAGCTTTTGAATTTTATTTATTTTGGTACCAGGTAGTTTTTCAGGTTCACAGTTACATAATATTTATTACTAATTTTTCTGTAGGCTTTCAACAGACCTCACATCTTTCTTCTTATGAAATTATAACTCCTTGGAGATTAACTAGAGAACGAAGAGAAGCCCGTAGGCCCTATTCAAAACAGGTAAGTTATCTCTTGAAAATATGTATGTATTTAAGGTGTATTTTTTATTTTCTAAGACAAGGGTGTTATTTTCAGCAATGATTGGTTCAGTGAGTAAATATTGCTCAAAGATTAAGTACAGAACCATACACATATAGCACTGATATTTATTGAATATTACTTTAGTAAAAGTGACTTTGGTCCTTGGTGTCTTTTTTTAAAATATATATTTAAATTATTTTTATTTACTTATTCATTTTAGAGAAGAGAGACAGATAGAGAGAGAAGGGGGGAGGAGCAGGAAGCATCAACTCCCATATGTGCCTTGACCAGGCAAGCCCAGGGTTTTGAACCAGCAACCTCAGTGTTCCAGGTCGACGCTTGATCCACTGTGCCACCACAGGTCAGGCCCTTGGTGTCTTTTTTAAAAGACAGAATGGTCAACTTGAAACAAAACAGAATGAGAAACAAAATTCTAGGACCTGGGTAGGAATCTGATTACGTGTTTCTAATCCTTAACTGACTGCTGATGGTTGCAGCGGTTTTGTTGTAGTAATAAAAGTAACCTCTCTCTTAGTTTGCGATAAGGCAGACTGCTCATACCGTATTTTCATGGACACTGGAGAATAGTAGTATGTTATGTGCGTGTATTTCGTGTTGGGAATGTTCACTCAAAAGTAAGTTTTATCTTCATATTGGAAGAAACGTACTGTGCTGTTAATGATGTAACCAATGCACAAAAGTTATTTTTTATGCAATTTTGGCTTACTATAAAGTTCAGAAACAACATATTGGGACTTCAGCTGATTTTTCAAACTCTTCAACTTTGTAGAATTATGATTTAACTTTATTATAATTTAATAGTAACATTTAAGGAAGGGTATAGTTTATTCCCCCTGAATTGCTGATCTATTTATAAATATAAGGCAGATCACACGTTGTTTAGGGACTGGCATAGTAAAAGGAACACTGGGGTGAAAGTCAGGAGTTTTTTGTTTCAGCCCTTCCCCAGTGTACTGTAACTGATTGGGTAGTTCATTCAACTTCATTTTCTCCTCCATTAGTAAGAAATCAATTTTAAGATCTTCCTCCAGTGGAACAATTTATAATTTTTCCTTGTTTTTTTGAACTGGGCATTCTACCATTTGATTTTATTTTGCCTTAGAATAGAATTAATTTGTGCTTGCTTAGTTATTTTTCTTCTTTCTTCACTAGCATAAGGATTATGCTTTCTTCTTTACTGTGTCTCTGATTGTATCTTCATCAGTACTGTACGCACAGATACTTGTGATCATAATAAATGCCATTCATGCATCCCAATATGTATTTGGAGACGTGGAGTCACTGTTTAGGCATTGGGGATATGTCAGGGAACAAACCAAACAAATATTTATGCCATTACAGAACTCCCACTTTAGGGGGTACAATAAACAAATAATATAGATTAATAATACAGATTACTTACGATGGTAAAAAGTGCTCTGGAAAAACTTAAAAGCAGGAAGGGGAATAAGGAGTGTAGAAACAGGGGTAGGGGCACAGTCATAGGGTTTGTATTGTTTTAGTAGTACAGCTTGGAGAGGCCTTATTGAGAAGGTGACCCATGAGTGAAGACCACAAGGAGAGGGATGAGTAACCCAGGCAAATATTTGGGGAAAGGATACAGCATCATGAAACAATTCTGACTCTCAGAATTTTTCTCAGAGGAGACGATAGTGACATTTTTATTATCAGATGACTGGCCAAGAGCAGAAAGGATAGCACAGGCACACACCAAAACTGTGGTGATGGAAGGAGCTTGGTATTTTTGATGCCTTGGTGGAGATGCAGGTAGATCACAGAGACTTCTCAGGTTCCCACCCAGGGTGTGGAACTAGGATGCCAGGATGTGGAATTTGGTCTAGACCTGGAAATCAGATGCTGATGGGCCCTAGGAGAGCGAATCATGCCATTGGTTGGCAAGATGTTAACTTAGAGTCCAGACACTATAGGGAAAATGAGAGGATACTTTGATAATGTTATTTGTGAGTCCTTCCATGACTTTTCTTTTTTGTTAAAGAGTTAAGGCAAAGTTCAGTCTCCAGGTTCTAGCGATCGTATTAAACACTTCTGGCGAAGGAACTGGTGAGTTGCCGGTTAAGTTGTTTCAGAATTGTTTGAGGGAGGGAAGAGGATCCCATGAGCTTGAGGATGTGTAAGTGCAAGTAATCTTATCTCAGTTCACTGACTCTGAGCTGCCATCCATGGTAAGGCCCACTATCATTTAATGTGCCACTAATAAAGAAAGAAAGAGTGCTACCAGTCAGACCACTTACCGTGTCTTTGTCTGATGCATCTTGCTTTCAGAGATGTTCACGTGCAGGGGGAAAATGTATTTTAGAATTGATGAAATGACATAAGGCGTGTGAAGATATAAAAGCATGAGTGTGGGTTTCTGTTCAGCTTTCAGATACCTAGAACCAGGGGTAATCTCTTGAAACTAAGAAGTTTATTTCATTTAAATGAAAGGAAGAACTACTTTTACTGTTTGCAATACAGTAGGACTTAACAGTAATAATTCCTGAAGCTATTGCTCAATTCTGAATGAATTTAAGAAAAGTTTAGATAAACATTTTCCACAACAGGTTATTAAAGGAAAGCAGGGGTGGTCAGCGTATTTTTATTATTTAAGAGCAGATATCAGGTTCTTCTGTAAAATAATTTTAGTCAATACCAAATTATTTTAATTGAGGATGGATTTTCCACTGTCTTCTAAATACCTGTTGTTGAAAAGTAATTTATAGGATGGCGTTTTATTGTTCTTTTTTTCCTTCTTTTTGCATTTAGGTATCTTATGTCATTCAAGCTGAAGGAAAAGAGCATATTATTCACTTGGAAAGGAACAAGTAAGAAATTTAATTTGCTCTGGCTTTTCAGTAATTTTTTTCAATCGTGTATAGGTTCCTTCTCTAGTTAGATTTTTTTTTTTTAGGGTAATAAAAAATGTAATTTAATGTGAAAGTAAACAATTGAAACAGTTTGCTTTTGTAAAATCAGTCAAATATAGTTTTGAAATTTACTTATGTGCACGTACATATATCACCCATTCTCTACATACAATTTTTGTGCTTTATACGCACTCTTAACAGACCAGCGAGGCTTGAGATGAGCTTTGAGTAATGACAAAGATTTGTGTTGGAGAGAAGAGGAAATGACATTTCAAGTAGAAGGAATAACATGAACAAAGATGAGAAGATCATCACATAATAAGGCTGGTCTGGTCCTGAGGAGGGTTTATTTGGAGTATTAAGGAGAAAAAATTGGGAGACAGAACATATGCTGGTTAAGGGCACAGATTTTTTGAGTCAGATAAGTTTGAGTCCTGGGTCTCAACCTAATAACTCTTCAATTTTAGATACTGGAAACATCTTTCTCAAGGGTTAATTTTCTTATCTTTATAGATGTTGTTTAATAGATTGATAAAAACAGAGAATAATAAGAGTAGATGTTTGGAAAAGGCCCTACTATTTTATATTTCCATTGACATTAAAGCAAGGGAAAATATATTTAAATTAAGAGAACATTGTATTTAAGAAGAAAAGTTTTGTTTTTTTCTTTTTGTGGCAGAGACAGAGAGTCAGGGAGAGGGACAGATAGGTACAAACAGACAGGAAGGGAGAGAGATGAGAAACATCAATTCTTCATTGCGGCTCCTTAGTTGTTCATTGACTTCTCATATGTGCCTTGACCGGGGGCTACAGCAGACTGAGTGACCCCTTGCTCGAGCCAGCGACCTTGGGTCCACACTGGCGAGCTTTTGCTCAAACCAGATGAATCCATGCTCAAGCTGGCGACCTCGGGGTCTCGAACCTGGGTCCTCCACATCCCAGTCCGATGCTCTGTCCACTGCGCCACCACCTGGTCAGGCAAGAGGAAAAGTTTTTAATTGTTATCAACCCAAGGAACAACAGAGCCAGCGTAAAGAAGTCTTTAGTTAGTAGTTGTATCAGTCTGCTAGAGTTGCCATAACTAAGTACCAGAGACTTAACAGGAGACATTTATTTTCTTGTCATAGTTTTGGAGACTGGAAGTCCACGATTACTAGCAGGGTTGGTATTGGGTGAGGCTGTTCATGTGGGCAGCACATGGACCTCTCCTCTCTGTATGTTGTCTCTCTGGTGTTTATGAGTGGAGTCAGGGTTGGGGGCGGAGCAAGCTCTCTGGTGTCTCTTCTTATAAGGACACTAATTCTGTTGGCTTAGGGCTTCACACTTATGGCCTCATTTAACTATAATTACCTCCTTAATGGCCCCATCTCCAAATACAGCCACACTGGGAATTAGGGCTTTATCATTAAGAATTTTGGGAAATGGGGACACAAACATTCAGTCCATAATAGAAGTCTCTCACCTCCTCATTTTAATCTTTTCTCCTTATTTTCGCGTATTTTCACCTGACCCCACTGTGGAAATCTTTTTCAGCTGCCTCTTTGAAATGCCAGGTTTCTCACTGTGCTGCGCCATCCACTTTCCTGTGGCCTGTCTTGTCCCCTCTCTTCCTTTTCTTATGTAGTAAAACTTTCAATATCTTTAGTGAGAGATTCTAGAAGAAAGCCACCTAATCAACCTGTTTATACTGAGGTGTGAGTGATGGGCTGTGAACTGTTCCTGTCCAAAGATGTGCTGTTTTGGAACCAGCAGCAGCACCTGAGAGTTTGTTAGAAATACAGATTCTCAGGTGCAGCACTAGAATGAAGCAGAATTTTGAAAGGTCACAGAAGTCCGTGTTTTAACAAGTTTTCTATATGATTTGTACGCATCATCAAGTTTGAGTACCGCTTTTCATCTTAGAAGAGGAGGCTGCGGCAAAGGGTCAGAGTCTCCCTGACAGAATTTTAGGCAGTGTAACAGATATTTTCAGGCAGAGAGGCTTTCCAAGGCCTTCTACTCTGTTTGATAGGCATTAACATTTATTGAACATTTTCTCTATTCCAGGCACTGTACCAGGTGATTTTAAGTGTATTACTTATTTAATTCTCACCAAACTCCTGAGAGATCCTACTTGACCCCTATAATGATGTCAGTATGTACAGAAATCTTAGCGGTTTAATTATTTTCTTTCACTCTTCTTTATTACAAGGAGACGTAAATTTAAAAATTTCAATAAAATTATAGTTCCTTAAGTTTGCAACATTTTCAGCTTATAAAGCATTTCATAGCCTTTATCTTATTTGTCACACTGTCATTGTACAACATCATTGTACAGCTGTTTATTTCCCTCATTTTATGCATAAGAATACTGAGGTTCAAGAAGGTTCTAAGTTTGTAAGTGTTAAGTAGGGGTGCAGATCTAAATCATTTGACCTGAAATTTGTTGATGTATATATATATATATATATATATATATATATATATATATATATATATATATATATATATATATATATATATATATATATGTGCTATGTATAGTCATCATTGCTGTATGCCTTTTGAATTGGTGGCGAAATGGTAATTTTCCAGGTATTTCTAAGAGTCTTTGAATGTCTTTGAATGCCTAGTGATTACTAATGAAAAGAAGTTAGGGTAGATAGCCTACAATAAAATGACTCAGATGTACTCTCTCTGGTAATGGTGAAGTTCGAAGGTTCAATAAAAGAATGACTATATTTGAGTAAATGCTAATTTTTTCCTCCTATTTCCTCTAGAGTAGTGGTCTTAACTTTTTTGAAGTCACGAATCCCTTGAGAATTTGATTAAAGCTGTGGACTCTCCTTGCAGAAGTGTGTACATAATCACAGGGACTGGGGTTGTGGGAAAGAAGATAGCACAACTTTTCTCTGCCTGTGCTGAACAAATTTAAAAATAAAATAAAAGGGTAAGTTAAACAGGAGGTTAGAGCATCACTTTTAGGCCCTGGCCAGTTGGCTCAGTGGTAGAGCACCAGCCTAGCATGTAGATGTCCTGACTTCAATTCCCAGTCAGGGCACACAAGAAAAGCACCCATCTGCTTCTGTACCCTTCCACCTCTTGCTCCCCCCCTGCCCCTCCTGCAACCATGGCTCGATTGGAGTGAGTTGTTCCCCAGCACTGAGGATGGCTCCATGGCCTCCGACTCAGGTGCTAAGAAGAGCTTGGTTGCTGAGCAATGAGCAGTGCCCCAGATGGGCAGAGCATCGCCCCCTAGTGGGCTTGCCTGATGGATCCCAGTTGGGGCACATGCAGGATTCTCTCTGCCTCCCCTCCTCTCACTGAATAAAAAAATAAAATCACTTTTTTTGATAAGGGCTGGTTTGGAGGACTTAGCTTTGAATGAAAACCTAATGGATCTACTAATCCTGAATGCAGTATTAGGCAGATTTAGCCATTCATGTTCTGTGCCACATGCTGGCAGATGTGCTTCTGGAGAAGCATCATGGGATTTGTACTCTCACTGGGCGGTCAGTGACTTCCAAAGAGGAAGAAGGGCAGAGCAAAGCCAAGTAGCTCCAGTTTATTCTTTCTAAGTTCACCACAGGAGGGGGCAAAGGGTCTGTTTGTGTGGGAGAGAGTGAGAAGGGGAGCCTGTGCAAGGACTGAAAGGGGTTGAATAGTTGAAAGGCTTCAAGACTCCACAGGCTTTTCCTAAGCTTACTCAAATAGACTTTAATAACTGTAAAGGAGAAGTACACCAGGAAAAAGAAGTGCAAGTAATCATCAAGTGGTTTGAAACTCCAGCCAGAGCCCCCAGGGTCCTTTCTCGCTTTCACAGACATGCCTTGTCCTCAGAT
Source organism: Rhynchonycteris naso (assembly GCA_037038555.1). NCBI lineage: Eukaryota > Metazoa > Chordata > Mammalia > Chiroptera > Emballonuridae > Rhynchonycteris > Rhynchonycteris naso. The sequence goes on from CM072998.1 coordinate 28,096,906, forward strand.
TCTAGAACACTGGGTGAGATGTGTAAATAATCAAATTTTCAGAGGAGCCCAGGCACAGATTTACAGAGGGATCTTTACCGGTCATGTAGCTGAAGTCAGGCTGTGTGACGGGTTAAACTTCATGCAAACCATCAATCTGTCCATCTCTAAACAATATAGATAAGCTGGGCCCGGATGCCTCCAGGGGAGTTTAGACTGTTTAGGACAGTGGTTCTTAACCTGGGTTCTATCGAACCCTAGGGGTTCGATGAATCGGTCTCAGGGGTTCAGAGAAGCCTCTGCCGCGGAGGCCAGAATAAAGTAATACCGTAATTTGTTGTGAGTTCATGCACTTTGTTGGTTTTGTTCTTTGAGCAAGGTGATGTTCATGCACGGCTCATTTTGTGCACCAGTAAAGAAACATATACCTCTGTCTTGAATTTGGAAAAAAAAATCATATTTTATTTATCACTAAAGAAGGGTTCGGTGAATGCGCATATGAAACTGGTGGGTTCGGTACCTCAAAAAAGGTTAAGAACCACTGGTTTAGGACCATACATGGTGCATTATAAGTCACTAGCTAGGACACTGCATTCCTGACTTCCCCGTAATCCCTCGAGATAAGGAGGGGCTGATAATGGAGCTGCTCCAGTTCTGCACATGACAGTCTTGACAGTCTTTGCTTGACCAAAGGTCGGTCAGCCTCTTGAACCTTCTAGGCCCATTGGTGCACTTCCTTGTGAAATCAGTTTTAGCAAAAATCCTGCTAAGTCAGTTTAGCAAAACCCCTCCACCCTTGATACCTGATTACTCTGGATGTCTAACAGGTTCCTCATCCTCCACCATCCTCAGGTGACATCTTATCACCCTGGGCAGTCTTCAGGAAGAATCTGTTAGGCCAGTTTAGCCAGAGCCCCCTCAGCCTTTGACATTTCCTCTTACAAATTTTCTTTCCACTGATCCCCACCCAGATTTTTTAGCCATAATTCCCACTTGCGCATGCTCCTTTTGCAGCTGAGCCTGATCTCTCTCCCCTACTGTAACATCTGGCTGCAGTCCCTTTCATGGTGATCCTGAACACAGGTCTGCCCTGTCATCTTTAACAAGTGTCTCTCTGTGTGTGTGTATATATATATGTGTGTGTGTGTGTGTGTATATATGTATATGTGTGTATATATATATTTTATTTTTTTAACAAAGAGAACCCTATCTTTACACATGTGGTTTATACTACTGATGCCCTTAACATGGTTCAGGAAACAGCAATACTTGTTTCTCCAACAACTGACACATTTTGCTTCTGTACTAAGGAAGTGAAGGAAATGAGTGCCTCTTGTTTATATAGGACATTTAGAAAAGAATAAAGCATTTACTTTCCTTCTAGAAATATGATGTACTATTGTAAAGCCAGTAGTCGAGGCCATTCACATGCAGGTTCGCATTGAATTCGGGCAGTTGGTAATGAAACAACAGAGCCAAGAACTGGTGAGCCATCAGCTTTAATTCTAGCTTGCACCCAGCAGGCAAGCAAAAACACACACTGGGCTCCAAAACCCACTCATTCAGGGCTCACAAAGCTACTGACTTATCCGAGTTTCCTAGAATCAAAGGTTTCTAGCTCACCAGACTTATTCACCTCTGTTTCCCATCTCCTTCTCCAGCACAAACTCTGCACAAACTGGCTTCTCCCTCAGCACTCCACCATCTTGGCTGCTTCTCCTCTCCTCCACATGGTCTTGTCTTAATCTGCTCTCCTCTCTAATGCTAACCTGAGGAACCGAGAGAGAGAGTAAGTTCCCGGCCTGCCCCACTCCATACTGTAGAATTCCAAACCCTTAATACAATCTACAAACAAGAAAGTCTCTGATACAAAGTCACTTATCTGAGGCACAATGGGATTCCTCATGAGAGTGCCCCACCCCACATCATCCAATCAGTCAAGGGTGGTGTGGGGAAAAGCTTACTCCTAAAACTAAGGCGTAGGCTATAACGACCCGGCCTGCCCACAGCCTGTCCCCCAAAACACATTAATATCAACGGACTTGCATGTGGGCAGCACTATCTTTAACAAAGTGAGCATAATATATTTCATCTGCCCAACAACTATATATTACCTAATTTATGCATTTCCTGTAAGATATATCAGAAAAATTTAAGGGTATTATTTGTGTTACTATTTTTTTGTAACCACGTTTTATGACCATTAGAACAAATATTCAACTTGACGTTTTCTTATGAGCAAGTGATGCCCAGTGTTTCAGATGCAAGGCCATTTGTGAGCTTTTAGTTTCATGGTAGCTACTTCTTCTTTGTTTTTTTATTTTTTGCATTTTTCTGAAGTTAGAATGGGGGGGGGGCGGAGGCAGACTCCCACATGCGCCGGACAGGGATCCACCCGGCATGTCCACCAGGGGGCGATGCTCTACCCCTCTGGGGTGTTGCTCCTGTGCAATGGGAGCTATTCTAGCACCTGAGGCGGAGGCCATGGAGCCACCCTCAGCACCCGGAGCAACTTTGCTCTAGTGGAGCCTTGGCTGCAGGAGGGGAAGAGAGAGATAGAGAGAAAGGAGAGGGGGAAGGGTGGAGAAGCAGATGGTCACTTCTCCTGTGTGCCCTGGCTGGGAATCGAACCCAGGATTTCCACACACCGGGTCCACTTTCTACTGCTGAGCTGACCGGCCAGGTCTGTGGTATCTACTTCTTTAAATAATTATATAACAGGTGAAAGATTTTATTCCGCTCATCTGTTCTAGGACAGATAAAATAATTTTAAATGGTGTGTTTTATTCCTTTTCCAGAGACCTTTTGCCCAAAGATTTTGTAGTTTATACCTACAACAAGGAAGGGGCTCTGATCTCTGACCATCCTGATATACAGGTAATATATTTTATTCTCAATGCTATAGCAGAGTTTAAAACAATTATAATTTTAAAATGACTCTTTGTAGGTACTCAGGACTGTCACATCTCACAGCTTTGACATTATAATACATATATGTGTAGTCTTGGGGGCGGTAGGGTGGTGAGTGCATTTATGTGGATTAAAGTGTCCCTTACAGCTCTCCATGTAGTCAGTAGCCAAGTGGTCTTTTTGTTTTTGTTTTTTAAAGACCAGGAGGATAATCTTCTATTTACTAATAGTCCTTAGTGATTATGAAAGAAGTAAGTTTGATATATTTTGAAAGTAGATTTTATTTTGGCTGAAATTTACTATCTTCAAAAGCACATCTTACTTCCTTATTAAGCCACGTGATTTGCTTTTAGTACTTAGTAAAAAACAAGTACTGGTTTACTGTTATATGTTCCAATTTTTCAATGAAAACATTTCTTCCCTAAAGAGGTGTGGCCCTCTTTGCATCAGAGAACAGAGTATTCCTAAGGACAGAACTGGCCAGTAACACTTGAAAAAATTGGCAGATGTCGATTTGGCTTTATGTGTTATTTGATTAGTGCATAAACATTTCTACTTTTATTCTGAGACAGTGTTCTTACAATGCTTTTTGGCAGTTAGGTATTATCTATATTTTTCTTTTGTAATGGTTTTCATAAGAAGTCTTTGTTCCCATTAAACATGTGTTATTTTTCCCCTGAGCTTTATGATATTTTGCTAGCTATTGAATTGTTTTTGTTAGTTATGCACTTTTGCAACACTCTTCACATAAATAGAAGGCAAAGCCTTTATTTTAGAGTAATTAGCCTTTAGTTAATTAATTAAAAAAAATAAAGAAATGCTGACTTAGCCCTATCCTTTTCTGATTCCTTTATCTTGGTGTTCTGTTTGTTCATTGTTTAATAGAAAATTAGTAGAGAAGCTTAACTGTACATGATAATTGAAACCAGATTACAGTCTGGCCATCCATCCATCCATGCATTCATTCATGTACCCAATCATCCATCCGAAGATTACTATGGCGTGAGGACAAAAACTATATAATTTATGCCACTTGACAAAAGCAGTGATCTCAAAAAGGCTTTTTCTTTTTCTTTTTTTTCTGGGAGAGGTTTCTTGGCATGGGTTCTGGAGATACACACTGTTTGGATTCAAATCATGATTCTATCATTTATTTGCTGATCAAATTACTTTAACCTGTTTGTGCCTTAGTATTCTCACTTTGAAATGGGAATAATAATTATAACTTCATGGAGTTATTAGGAGGCTTACCTGAGTTAATATTTGTGAGATTTTTAGAACAGCCATTTTGACAATTTTTAACTCAATAAATATCATTATTGTCTTGGCGGGTGGCAGAGTGGATAGAGTGCCTACAGAGTGTCGAGGTTGTTGGTTCCAGCTTAGGGTTCCCAGCTCGATCGCGGGGTCCCTGATCCTGTGGTCACCAGCTGTTTGCAAGGGTGCTGGCTCTACCTGAGGTCTCCGGTTTGTGCCTGGGTCAGGAATTGACCCCAAAGGCACTGGCTGGATCTCGAGGGTGCCAGCTAGACTTCTGAGGTCACTGGTTGGTGCCCCAATCAGGGCACATTGAAGAAGCAATCAATGATTTCACAACTAAGTGGAACAACAGGCTGATGCTTCTCTCTCTCAAAAAAATCATTATTTTTTTTGTTATTATTTAAAGTATAGATGCTTAAAACTGTGAAAAAAAGATTTTAAGTAGAAATTTATATAACTTATCTTAAAGTATTATGGAATTGTATTTTCCTGGGTGTTTGAAAAAAATACAAATTATGACAGATGGAATCTTTCACTTATTTCTTGGTTATTGAAAATTATGTTTGCCTATCTATCTATCTATCTATCTATCTATCATCTTCTTTTCCAAGTGATAGGAGGGGAGATAGAGAGACAGAGTCTGCATGCACCCTGACTGACTGGGATCCGCCTGGCAACCCCTATGAGGCGCTGATGCTTTGCTCCTCTGGGGTCATCACAACCAAGCTGTCTTGAGCTATTATTAATGCCGGGAGTGAAGGCTCCATGGAGCCATCCTCAGTGCCTAGGGCTGGTGCACTCGAACCTATCGAGAGAGAGAGAGAGAGAGAGAGAGAGAGAGAGAGAGAGAGAGACGAGAGAGGCAGGGGTGGAGTAGCAGATGGGCACTTCTCCTATGTGCCCTGATTGGGCATTGAACTTGGGACTTCCACATGGCAGGCCAGTCAGTGCTCTACCACTGAGCCAACTGGCCAGGGCCTGAATATTGTTTAGATAGATGAAAATATGACTGGTGGTTTTAGATACCAGTTAAACTTTGGTACTGTTTCTTTTTTCTTTCTTTTGCATATGGCTCGATTGTTTGATATCATCATGACATATACTTCTGTTCATAAAATGCAATTAATTTACACTGAGGAAATTTAAATGCTTTCCCTTGTGGTTCTTTTACTTAACATCAAAGTAATTTATAAAGCTGTTATGTGACTTTCATCATAAGTGTCTTCTACAAGGCCATTTTTTTACAAAGAAATAAAATTTTAATAACCACTTTATAGTAATTGCTGTGTGAAATAAAACTCCAAATTGCCATATTTTAGAACTTGGGTTACCTTGCCAAATGCATTAGAAAAGACTTATTTAATTCTTCCAACTGATTGATGCTTTTTGTTTCCTCAAAAAATGAATTGACTGTCCATGGCTCACTTGATTCTTCTCGTTTGTGGGCTATTCTTTAACAGTTCAGTGTACTTCTGCTTCCACTAGTGGAGTTTTGTGGTTAGAGTTTGTGTGTTTCCACATTGCTTATGCCATTTGTACTTTTCTTGTTATCATGTAATTTAATTAGATGTTTTCTAAACTTACAAAATATGATTTTTTAATAGTAAATTGGGTACTTTGGAATGCTTTAGTAAAAGCAAGTTATTTAAAAAAATACCAATGGGTTGGTAGATTGAGTGACCAAGTGCTGGATTTTAATCCTGTCAAATAAGAGAGCTTCTTTTATAGTTGAAGCTAGAAACGTTTAATTTTTGAGTGCTATGAGTTAATTGTATTACTGTCTCATAAGTATTAACTCATCTGTAATAGAAAGTATTTTTTTTCCTCTAGTGAGAAGGCAGTAATACAAAAGCTGTAACAACAGAACATTGGAAAGAACAAAATTAATGATTGTGAATTGCCTCACACAAGAACTAGTTGTACAATGTTGAAATTCAGCCTGTGTTGTTTAGTGTATGATTATTTAAAATTTTTTCCTTTTTCATTGAATTTATTGGGATGACATTGGTTAGTAAAATTATATAAATTTTAGGTGTACAATTCTATAATATGCCAATCAGTATATTGTATTATGAATTCACCACCCCCAAGTTAAGTCTCCTTCCATCACCATTTACACACCCCTCCCCCGTATGCTCTTCTACCTCCTCTCATCCCCCTTTCCTCTGGCAATCACCATATTGTTGTCTATGTGGGTGAGGTCTTTTTCCCACAGTTTTAGACAGGAAAATTTGCATAGATTCCCCTTGATTCTTAGAATGTTAACATTTTACTGCAGTTGTTTTATTTCTTCTTTTATATTTTTTTCTGAACCGTTTTTGAGGTATGTTGCAGACATGGTGTTCCTTTATCCTTAAGTACTTCATTGTAAATTTCCTAAGGACAAGGAATTTATTCTGTAACCATAGTACAGTTCTCAAAATCAGGAAGTTAACATTGAAGTAATGTTATCTAATTTACAGACCTCTTTATTTATTTATTTATTTGGTCTATTATCCCAATAATGCCCTTTATTTATCCTAATAATGCTGCCTGATGGTGGAACGAAGGAATGTGGCCACCAAAACACCTTTTAGTATCTTGAGATTGAAAAACGAGGCAGGCAACTCCATAGAATATAACAGAATTTATTGTAGGGTCAGTTCCTTACGGGGATAGGATCAGAGTGGAAGGCAACCCCCCAGTCTGCTCAGCTATTCTCCCCTACCAGACACTGTGACAGTGAATGTTTTAGATGCTGTAGCTAAAGCACTGATGACTGACAAGACAAAAGGACAATGAATGTAGTATGTGCAGAAACCATACCTTTTGGTGGTCTTATGATGGTAGATGATTGCTTACAATTGATGCCAGCATCTAGTTTGACATTTATTTTGGTTGCCATGCCATTCTGGCTATTATTGACAAGAATTTCTATGATTATATTGGAAAGGTTTAAAGAGTACAGGTAATCATTAATTATGAGGCCTTAGTATGCTGGCTGAAACTAGTGAGGTTAGAGTTCACATAATGAAAAAACTTGAACAATAAGAAATCAAGGCCACATAAATGGAGTCAGTCTTGTCCATATCAACGTCTACACAATAGTGAAAGAAAATCCAAGTTCATGTTTGCATCCAGTAGTCATGTTTCTTTAGTCTCCTTTAATCTGGAAATACTTATCTTTCTTTCCTTGTGTTTTACAACACGTATAGTCCAACTTTTTGTAGAATGTCCTGCCACTTGAGTTTGTTTGATGTTTACTCATGATCAGATTCAGGTTATGTACTTTTGCCAGGAATACCACAGAAGAGATACTGAATGGTTCTCAGTGTATGAAATCAGTGAGCATATGCTGCAATTAGCCCAATTATTGACAGTATTAACATTGATTATTTGGTTACAGATCTATCTGCCAAATTTCTCCTCTGTAAAGTTACTGTTTTGACCTTTTAAATTAATACTATGGTTAAGATACTTTGAGACTCTTGTTACTTCTTAAATTTTACCCACTAGTTTTAGTGTTTAGTATTTGCCTAAATCAATTGTGATTATAATGGTTGTTAAAATTGTGATTTCCTAATTTCATCAGTGCTTCTCTATAATTCATCAGTGATTTCTACTATAAGAAAGAGTTTTCATTAGTGCTTTCTACTATAAGAAAGAGTTTTCATTAGTGCTTTCTACTATAAGAGTTTTCCCTTATTTGTTTATATCAGTATAGACTCATGAGTTCTTACTTTATCATTGGTGAGATTGAAGATATTTTCATAAGTGAAGGGCATTTTTATATCCTCCTTTGAAAATTGCCTTTGTATCTTTTGCCCAGCTTTTTATCAGGTTTTTAATCTTTCCCCTCATTGTTTAAGAGTACTTTATAAATTAAGAATATTAACCCTTATGTATGATATATTTTCTCCTATGAATTATCTTTTGACCTTATTTTTTGGTGTTTCTTTCTGTGTAGAAGATTAAAAAACTTTTTTTATATAGTGCAAATGATCTGTTTTTTATTGCATATAGCTTTTGAGTTATAGTTAGAAACCATTTCTCTGCACTGAGGTTAAAGAGGAATTCACCCATCTTTTCTTTTATTTCTTGTATGGTTTTATTTTTTTATATTTAGATTATTGATCTATTTGGAGTTTATTCTTATTAGAGAGAGAGGAAGAGAGAGAGAGACAGAGACAGAGAAAGAGAGAAAAATATTGTTCTACTTATTTATGCTGTTGTTGGTTGATTCTCGTATGTGCCTGGAGTGGGGTTTGAACCCACAATCTTGGCATGTCGGGACAGTGCTCTAACCAACTGAGCTACCTGGCTAGGGTTAATTTTATCCTTTTCTATATGTTGAACCAGTGAAACAAGCACCATTTATTAAAAGTGCACTTTTTGTCACAGTGATTTGAGGTGCCACTTTTATCATAAAAGTTCTGTACTATATATACTTTAGACTATTTTGAGACTTTGTATTCTGTTTCACTAGTTGGTCTTTCAATTAATTCCCCACCAGTACCATGCTGTTTTAATTATTAAGGCCTTGTGATATGTCTCAATGTCTGGTAGGGCTACTTTCGCTTCACCCTCCACCCTTGGCTGGCTGGCTCTTTTGTGTGTGTGCTTTGTAATTGTTGTAAAGATGAGTAGATCTTATTGTGTACTAAAAAATCTATTATTAGTGATACTGTGTTTCCATTTCCACTGGTCAATTTCTTGCTTAAAGTTAAAGAAAAAGGCTCTTTAGTTTTCAAAGAAGGCTGAATGGATAACTAATAATAGTGATATAATCAATATATCTATAGGAAGAAAAGAAAATAATCTGACCAAAACTACTTCTTTTTATTACAAACTAAGTTTTTCCCCCTTGATGTCATTAGCCTACCATTTAAAACGATGAAGTGTTAAATGTAACATAATGCTGTCTTTTTCTGTTTCTAGGCTTAAAGGTTATTGGGGTAGAGCTATTTGTACTTAGTATTCTTTCAAATTCCACCTCAACATTTTATACTTGTAGGGTGGTAGTAGATAATCTGTACCTCTAGTAGGTTAAAGAATGCCAGGTGGTCTTATGAGATGCCAGTAATATAAATAAAAATTTAAATTTACTGGTCTTAATTTTGTTAGTTCTGTAGTTTCTATGATGTTTTCAGCAATGTAACAGTATTTGAAGATAATACAGTTTTTTATCATTTAGGATCATTGTCATTATCGGGGTTATGTGGAGGGAGTTTATCATTCATCCATTGCTCTGAGTGACTGTTTTGGACTCAGGTAAGGAATTTTCTTTATCAGTTCCTTTTCCCCTCCATTTCTTAATCTTTTTCCTACCTCTGTTTTCTAATCAAATCATTTTGGGGAACTGAACAAAATTTGATTTTACTTGATATTGCTGAAGGTCTTTAGAGCTATGTTTTGGATATCATTCTTTACATGTTTATTTAGGAAAATATTACAGTTGATTAATTTTAATATTTAAAGAGAATCTCATTTTTTAAGGCTGCTAAATATTTTCTGCTATTTAAAATAAAATACACTTAAAATTTCTGTAGCATTTTACATTTATGTAAATTTGTACTTACATTATTTTGCTTAAGTCTGAAAATTGACTAAAAAGGGGCTCATTATCTCCACAGTTAGTTGAACAAACCAAGGTTTGGAGAAAGTGTATCACACACCAAGTGAAGTGATAACATTAAAACTACATTTATTGAGGTTCTGGCAGTATGACATCAGGGTTGGTTGGTTGCATGATTGAACTAATAAATATTACTTTTATTTCTCAATCCAACTATATAATATGGCTACAACCATCACCATTTAAGTGGTAGCACTTATAGAATAGTTACTGTATGTCAGACAATGTGTTAAGTATTTTGCATTAATTAATTTAGTTTTCAGAACAGTCCTATACACAATGTTAAGTACTGCAAGAGATGAATTTACTGAAAGTCCCACAGCTAGTAGGAAACATTTGGGATTCAAACTCTGGTCCTCTGGCTGCAGGCTCCACACTTACAGCCACTGTCCTTGATTGCCTTCCATTAGACAGTAATCACTCAGAGAGGTTAAGGAACTTTTAGGGAGCGATGCTAGTAAGTAACTGTTTTGAGCTTTAAATGTAAGTCGTCCTGACACTAAAGCCTTATATTTTTCTCTATATCATTCTGCTGTTTCTTACATGTGTTAAAAATTAGAACTTGAATTCAGACTTTCTGATTCCTTTTCCTGTGTATTTGTTTTATTCACTCTTAAAAATTTTGTATTTGTAATGCATCGCTTAAGAGGATTGCTGCATATAGAAAATGTGAGTTATGGGATTGAACCCCTGCGAAACAGCTCTCATTTTGAGCACATCTTTTATCGAATGGATGATGTCCACAAAGAGCCTCTGAAATGTGGGGTTTCTGACAAGGCTATGAAGAAAGAAACCCCACAGGATGAAGAGGAAGAGCCTCTTAGCATCACTCAGCTACTTCGAGTAAGGACATAATATATTTCTTCATGGCTCAGACTAAAATATTTTTTGTTTTGTTTTGCATCTTCATACAGAAAGCTGTTTTTATTGTATAAATATGAAGTGTAATTGTTCTGAGGATTTTCTTATTTTTCTTGTTTTATTTTTAGGTTTTTAAATATTTTAATTATAGTAGACATACAATATTATATAGTTTTTTAAAAATTTTATTTAGAAAAGTAAATTTAACAGGGTGACATTGATCAATAAGAGGATGTAGGTTTCAGGTAAATGTTTCTATAGCATTTGAACTGTAGATTATGTTGTGTGCCCATCACCCAAAGTCAAATCATTTTCTGTCACTGTGTATTTGTCCCTTTTTGCACCCTTTCCCGGACACCCTCCCCCAGAACCCCCATCTGCTGGTAACCGCTTCACTTTGTCAGAAGTCTCAGTTTTATATCCCACCTGTGTGTGAAGTCATACAGTTTGTAGCTTTTTCTGAATTACTTATTTCACTCAGTATAATGTTCTCAAGGTCCATCCATGTTGTCATAAATGGCAATGTGTCACCATTTCTTATGACTGAGTAGTATTCCACTGTATATATGTACCACTTCTTTATCCAATTCTCTATTGATGGACACTTTGGTTGTTTCCATGTCTTGGCCACTGTGAACAATGCTGCGTTGAACATGGGGCTGCATGTGTCTTTACGTACCAGTGTTTTTCAGTTTTGGGGGTAGATACCCAGCAGAGGGATTGCTGGGTCATATGGTAGTTCTGTTCTTAATGTTTTGAGGAGCCACCATACTTTCTTCCATAATGGTTGTACCAATTTGCATTTCCACCAGCTGTGAATGAGGTTTCTTTTTTATCCACAGCCTCTCCAACACTTGTTACTATCCTTGTTGATAATAGACAATCCGACAGGTGTGAGGTGTTATCTCATTGTAATTTTGATTTGCATTTCTTGAATAACTAGTGAAGATGGACATCTTTTCATATATCTGTTGGCCATTTGTATGTCCCCTTGGGACTGAAGTGTCTGTTCAGTTCCCCTCCCTATTTTTTTTTAATTGCATTGTTTGCTTGTTTGTTGCTGAGTTTTGTTGAGTTCTTTATAGATGTTGGATATTAACCCTTATCGGAGCTGTTGTTTGCAAATATCATCTCCCATTTAGTTGCCTGCCTGTTTGTTTTGTTGTCAGTTTCTTTTGCTGTACTGAAGTTTTTTGGTTTGATATAGTCCCATTTATTTATTTCTGCCTTTATTTCCTTTACCTTTGAGGTCAAATTCATAAATTGTTCTCTACGGCTGAGGTCCATGAGTTTAGTACCTATGTTTTCTTCTAGGTAACTTATTGTTTCAGATCTTATTTTTAGGTCTTTGATCCATTTTGAATTAATTTTTGTGCAGGGGGACAAACCGAGGTGAAGTTTTATTCTTTTGCATGTGGCTTTCCAGTTTTCCCAGCACCATTTATTGTAGAGGCTTTCTTTCCTACATTGTGTGTTTTGGGCTCCTTTGTCCAAGATTATTTGCCCATATATATGTGGTTTTCTTTCTGGGTCTGTGTATCTACTTTTATGCCAATATCATGCTGTTTTTCTTTTAAATGTTTATTCATTTTTATAGAGAAAGGAGAGAGAGAGGGCGAGAGAAAGAGAAAGAGAAAGGGAGGAGCAGGAAGCATCAACTCCCAAATGTGCCTTGACTGGGCAAGCCCAGGGTTTCGAACCAGCGACCTGAGCATTCCAGGTTGACACCTTATCCACTTCACCACCACAGGTCAGGCCACCATGCTGTTTTGATTATTGTGGCTCTACAGTATAATTTGAAGTCAGGTAGTGTGATAACTCCAGCTTCATTCTTTTTCCACAGGATTGCTTTGGCGTTCATTTTCTGTAGTTTCATCGTTGGCATGTAGAAAAGCAATAGACTTTTGTATGATGATTTTGTATCCTGTGACTTTACTGTATTGGCTTATTGTTTCTAATACTTTTTCAGTAGAGTCTTTGGGTTTTTCTTTATACAGGATCCTGCCATTTGCTAAAAGTGATACTTTTACTTCTTCTTTCCCAATATGGATGCCTTATATTTCTTTGTATGCCTTATATTTTTTTGCTCTGGCTAAAACTTCTAGAACTATATTGAATAAGAGTGGAAAGAGTGGGCAGCCTTGTCTTATTCCTGAGTTTAGAGGGAAAGCCTTCGTTTTTCCACCATTTAGCATCATATTAGCTGATGATTTGTCATATATGGCCTATATTATGTTGAGATAATTTCCTTCTATTCTGATTTTATTGAGTGTTTTAAACATAAAGGGATGTTGTTGTATTTTATTGAATGCCTTTTCTGCATCTATTGATAGGATTGTATGATTTTCTTTGTTTTGTTGACGTGAGGTATATTGCGTTGATTGATTTCCATATGTTGAACCATTCTTGTGCTGGAATGAATCCCACTTGATCGTGATGTATTTTTTAAAAAAATGTTGTTGTATTTGATTTGCTACTATTTTGTTTAGGATTTTTGAATCTGTATTCATAAGAGATATTGTTCTGTAGTTGTCTTTTTTTGTATTGTCCTTACCAGATTTTGGTATCAAGGTTATGTTGGCCTCATAAAATGTGTTAGGAAATATTGCTTCTTCTTCTGGTTTTTGGAAGACTTTGAGAAGGATAGGTACCAAATCTTTGAATGCTTGGTAGAATTCCCTAGTGTAGCCATCTGGTCCTGGACTTTTATTGTTGGGGAGATATTTTTTTCTTTTTTTTACAGGGACAGAGAGAGAGTCAGAGAGAGGGATAGATAGGGACAGACAGATAAGAATGGAGAGAGGTGAGAAGCATCAGTCATTAGTTTTTCATTGTCATTGCGACACCTTAGTTGTTCATTGATTGCTTTCTCACATGTTCCTTGACCGCGGGCCTTCAGCAGACCAAGCCATCCCTTGCTGGAGCCAGCGACCTTGGGTTTAAGCTGGCGAGCCTTCGCTTAAGCCAGATGGGCCCGTGCTCAAGCTGGCGACCTTGGGTCTCGAACCTGGGTCCTTCGCATCCCAGTCCAACGCTCTATCCACTGTGCCACCGCCTGGTCAGGCTGTTGGGGAGATTTTTGATAATTGTTTCTATTTCCTCTCTTCTTACAGGTCTATTTAGGTTTTCCACTTCTTTGTGACTCAGTCTGGAAAGATTATATAGTTCTAGGAATTTATTCATTTCCTCCAGGTTGTTGAATTTGGTGGCATATAATTTTTCATAGTATTATACTATGATCCTTAGTATATCTATGACGTCTGTGGTGATTTCTCCTCTTTTATTTCGGATTTTATTTATATGAGGTCTTTCTCTTTTTTGCTTAGTGAGTCTAGCCAGGGGTTTGTCAATTTTATTGATCTTTTAAAAGAACCAATTCTTTGTTGTGTTAATTTTTTCTACAGTTTCTTTGTTCTCTATTTCATTTAGTTCTGCTCTAATTTTCACTATTTCCTTTCTTCTTCTGACTTTAGGTTGCCATTGTTCTTCTTTTTCTAGTTCCTCAAGATGTGATGTTAGGTTGTTTACCTGGGATCTCTCTTGTTCCTTGATGTAAGCTTGTAATGGTATAAACTTCTCGCTTATTACTGCTTTCACTGCATTCCAGAAAATTTGGTATGTCATGTTGTCATTTTCATTTGTCTGTATATATCTTTTGCTTTCTGCTTTTATTTCTTATTTGACCCAGTCATATTTTAGAAGTATGTTGTTTAGTTGTCACATTTTTGTGGGTGTCTGTACTTTCTTTTTAGTTGAATCCTAGTTTCAAAGCCTCATGGTCAGAAGATATGCTTGGTATAATTTCAGTCTTCCTGTATTTGTTAATGTTAGTATTGTGGCACAACATATAGTCTGTCCTTGAGAATGTTCCATGCACACCTGAGAAGAATGTATAATCTTATGTGAAATGTCCTGTAAATTTTTATTATGACTACTTGGTCTGGTGTGCTGTTTAAGGCTGATATTTCTTTATTCATTTTCCGTTTGGATGATCTATCTAAGGCTTTTAATGGTGTGTTGAAATCTCCAAGTATGATTGTGTTTTTGTCTGGTTCTATTTTTAAATCAGTTAGTAGATATCTTATATATTTTGGTGCTTCCTGGTTCCATGCATATATATTGAGAAGTGTTATGTTTTCTTGATACAATGTCCCCTTTATCATTATGGAATGTCAGTCTTTGTCTCTGGTTACCTTTGCTGTCTTGAAGTCAGCATTGTCAGATATGAGTATGGTTATACCTTTTTTTCTTTGGATATTATTTGCTTGGAGAATTGTTTTCCAAGCTTTCACTTTGAGTCTACTTTTGTCTTTGCAGCTTAGATGTACAATAGCTCTTGAAGGCAGCATACTGTTAGGTATTGCTTTTTGATCCAATATGCTACTCTGTGCCTCTTTATTGGTGAGTTCAGTTCATTTACATTTAGGGTTATTATTGACACTTGAAGATTTTCTATAGCCATTTTGTGTTCTGTTTTCTGGTATCCTTGTGTCTTGTTTGGTTCTTCTCTTTTGTGTTTCTGCCAGTTGTTTTTGTTTGGTGGTATTTCATAGTTCTTTCTCTGTTTCTTTTTATTTTTTTTAAGCTGTGTATTTCAGTGGTGGTTTTTTCATGAGTGGTAACCATTAGGTTATTAAGAGAAAAATGTTTCTGTGTATTAGAGTCTTTTGTCTTTTGAGTGCTTCTACACTCCATCCTCCTTTGCTACTGCAGATCTTTATCCTCTCCCCTTTTATGTTATTGTCACAGATTATTATTGTTTTTATCATGACCTTGTTGGAATTTTTACTTATAGTTTTGATTTCTTTTCTTCTTTGTGTCTGGTCAAATAACCTTCTTGACTGTTTCCTGCTGTGGGGGTTTTCTGGTGATAAATTACTTCAGCTTCTGTATGTCTGCAAAAGTTTTAATTTCTCCTTCAAATTTGAAGGATAACTTTGATCCATATACCATATTTTTCACTCTATAAAACATGCCTTTTTTCCCAAAAGTGGAGGGAAAACTGCCTATGTGTCTTAAGGAGTGAAAAATACGGTATTTTATTAAATATTTTAACACACCATTCGGTTCAAAATATTATTTTTTCTTATTTTTCTCCTTAAAATCCTAGGTGTGTCCTATGGTCAGGTGTGTCTTATTGAGTGAAAAATACGGTGGTATTCTTGCTGGAAATCCCTCTCTTTCATTACTTTGAATGTTTGGGTCCACTCTCTTCTGGCTTGTAGAATTTCAGCTGAGAAGTCTGATGATAACATAATGGGCTCTCCTTTATGTTTTTTCTTTTCCCTAGCTGCCTTGAGGAGTCTTTTTGTCATTGATTTTTGACAATTTTATTATGATGTGCCTTGAAGTAGGTCTGTTTGGGTTGAGATAACTCGGCATTATATAGTCTTTATATGCAATATTATTATGGGTATACATATAGTGATTAGACATTTATATACCTTATGAAGTGATCATCCCTATAAGCCTCGTCCCCATCTAGCACCATACATAGTTATTATTATATTATTGATATATTTCCTATACTGTATATTTTGTAACTGGCAATTTGTACTTCTTAATCCCTTTCACCTTTTTCACCCATCCCTCTCCCTCACCTCATCTGGCAACTACCAATTTTTTCTTCATGTTTATGTGCTTTTTTCTGTTTTATTTGCTCATTTATTTTGTTTTTACATTCCACATGTAAGTGAAATCATATAGTATTTGTCTTTGTCTGACTTATTTTATTTAGCATAATACTCTCTACATCCATCTGTGTTCTCACAAATGGCAAGATTTCATTCTTTTTTATGGCTAAGTAATATTCTTTTTCTTCTTTTCCAAGTGAGTGGTGGAAGACAGAGAGATAGACTCCCACATGCACCCTGACCAGGATCCTCCTCATACTCCTGTCTGGGGCTGATGCTCTGTCCATCTGGGGCCATGCTTGCAACTGAGCTATTTTTAGCACCTGAGTTTCTAAGAGCCATCTGCAGTGTGCAGGGCGATGTGCTTGAACCAATGGAGCCATGGCTGCAGAAAGGGAAGAGAGAGAGAGAGCAATAAGAGGGAGGGGTGGAGAAGCAGATGTTTGCTTCTCTTATGTGCTCTAATCAGGGTTTGAACCTGGGACATCCACACGCTGGGCTGACACTATCACTGAGCCAACCAGCCAGGATGAGTAATATTCTGTTGTATGTATATACCACATCTTTATTTATTTGTCTATCAATGGACACAGACTAAAGTTTTAAAAATCATGTGTTCATGTATTAAACAAATACTTATTGCTGTGTTTTTTCCAACTATGTGCCGGACCTTATGATAGGTACTAGGTGATAACAATATGAATAATATACAGTTTCTGCCACCCAGTAGAATGCAGAACTTCTATTTAGTTTAGAAACTAGGGCTTAAATCCTAAACAGGATTGTATTTTTTATTATCATTGCTACATAGTCCATCACACTGTCTTTCAGAGAGCAGTAGAATTTTTTATTTGGATACCTTTTACACAAATTGAAATGGTTATTCTTGAGCCCTGGGTTGAAGAAACAAAGAGAGACAGATTGGGTTTTAAAACTTTATTTCAGATGACTTCCTGGGATACTTATATGCTTGTTTTGAGTCTTCATTAGAATTTTCTGACTTCTTTTTGACAAGATTAAGATGCTTTTAGGTGTAGATCAACCTCTACATATGGCATGAGTGTTGTGTTGGAAGAGGCACTGCCTCTTCTAGTATATTTTCATTAACTCATACGAATTTATCGCATTATTTTCATCACCTCTTCTACTATCCACTCTTGATTACTGCACTGTTCCTTTTAAGTTTAGTCATTGGAAAACATTAAAATTTCAGCTTATTCTATTCTTTATCTACATTTACACAAATTTACAAAACTAATCTTTTTTTTTAAGTGGAAAACTTTAAAAGGTTGCTCACTTCTGCTCTGAATTAGTAGATATTCTTTCTTTATCTCTCAATACAGTAATAGGGTTTCCCATTAGTGTGTGTGTGGTTTTGATATTAGAAAATCAATAATTCTGCTTTGTAAACTTGATTAACTCATATCTTTAAATAGAATTTTTCTTAGATCAGTGAACATAGCAGATCCCACTTTAGAAAAAACCATGCTATTTCTTTTTATGATCTAGGATTTGTTATGTAAAATAATTTTATGATGTCCTTAGCAAACATGAAATAACTGACTAGAGATTAGGGTAAGATCAATATGTATGAAAATAGTATAGTTTTATAAGTTATTTTTTTGCCTTCATGATGTTTATGTTTTTGACAGAGAAGAAGAGCTGTGCTGCCCCAGACCCGCTATGTGGAGCTGTTCATTGTCGTAGACAAGGAAAGGGTAGGATTGGTGACAGTTTTTCTTTTTCAGGAAAAGCGGATGAGAAGTGAGCATCCCATGAAAGAAATATAAACTGTAATATATTTGTATTGATTTTTCTGAAATGTAATTTAAAAACAAAAATTGCTTTTTCCCTTTAAGCTTACAACGTATTCATAACACTACTAGAGGCTGAATATGGCAAATAGGACCATTTCTAACTTTATTTTTTACCAGTGATTTTTTTCCCCCTATTATTTTGGAGTGTTTGCTCATGTTGGATTTCTAAGTGAAACTAGACTGTCTCAGAGTCTTGAGACCTTTTCAGATGACTTTAAAGGACTGTAACCAGTGAATCAGATATTGCTTTATTGCATAATAAAATTGCTTTGCTGTCTGGAATTTTAGCTAAGCAGTACTTCACTTTAAGAGAGAGAAACTTCCAGATCCTGGCATGTGTTAGAAGGGAATAGAGAAGAGTAGTTGATCTTAGCATTTACTATGAATGTCACTGTTCAGGAAAATACCAGGGATTTTCCTTATTCACACTAGGAATTGTGTTTAACTAAGAAAAGTAATGCATCTATTTCAGCATTTATAGAATTTTCAGTTTTAAATATAGCTGCCTTATAATATAACAGATTAAAGTCTGACTTTTACTGCCAGCTTTGTTTCTGTAAAAACGGTATTTGTAGAAACCTTACATTATTGGCAGTTTCTTTCTTATAAGCTGCAGAGATAGTTTCAAGGATTGTATGGTTTAAAACAAAATCCATTATTGTGTATAGTTTGGGGAAGAAGCCATATTTATTTAAAGGCAGAGATACTCAGATTTGTTATTAGAAGTTCATTACCCCCAAGTGGTAGAAGGAAATAGGATAGGAATGTGAACAAGCATGAACACTGCCCTACCTAATAGGTAAAAAGTTTCTGTAGAATGTTAGAATAAGTGATAAAAATAGAGATTTGAAATGTTTTTCTTTATTACTTTCTCCAAATAGATTTATATACTAGTGGAAAATGCTTCAAAATAAAAATAATTTTATTTTAACCTAACCTTGTCAAATGTATTCAAATTTATTTTTCTTTTTTAAGGAGAATCATGATAAAATGCCTAACTGATAAGATCTGATATATTCTTATATTAATGCCTCTATCAGAGCAAAACCATACATTCTTAAATTTTTTTTCTCATTATTTATGAAGTTGGTTGTATGAAAATAATATAAGGGTGAATGTTTAATTTTAGCTAGGTTCCCAAAGTAAAGAATCAGTCATATCCTCTGTTTGGCTTAATACGGTTAAACTTTTATAATGTCTCTATATTTTATTTACATTTAATGTTTCAACCAGTGAACATTGGTTAATCTCTCATTAATTTAACCTCGAGTTTAGGGATGGTTTATTGGTAATACCTTTAGCCTAAGGAATCAAGAAATCCTTTAGATTGTTTATATTTCTTTATCCATTTTAATTATTTTTAAACTCTATCTTTGTGAGCTGCTTGAAAATACTTTGCATTAAGATGAATAAAAATATTGAGAGGAAAATTTATTTTGAAGTTATGCTAATTTAGAGAAAATGAAGACTTCAGTACTTTTTCATTATTATTCATTTTACACTCGTATCTGTTTCTTTTTTTTAATTCCCATTTATCACTGAAATGTATGTTTTAGATTTATTAAATTGAAATGCTGATGAATGTCTAAATTAGCCTCAGTTTTTGATTCAGCAGAAATATTTGGATTTTTATCTTCGTTATAGAAGATTACAGAATTTTTTCTTTTTCTGAAATTACTTTGGTGATGATTACTTTCCTCTTGCTTTTCAGTATGACATGATGGGAAGAAATCAGACTGCAGTGAGAGAAGAGATGATTCGTCTAGCAAACTACTTGGATAGTGTCAGTTGTATTTTATATCAATTGGGGTTATTTTATCAGGTCCTTTCACATTCTCAGAACAGAATTTATAAGTTGTCTCATTTTGAGCTCTATTATCCTAGAACCTAAATGACTCAGTCTTTCAGGAGTCTGTTTTTTAGTTTGTTTTGTAACTGTTTAGATGTTTGAAAGGAAAGTATTATTGTGGAAACACTTCAAGGCAAACGAGATTTCACATTAGCATCTACTTTATCTTTAGAGTAGATAGACCAGGGAACTTTGGAATTATGAAAAGATCTTTGAATTTTTACTGAAAGAGCCTTATTTTGAATAAGGCTGTCTCTTACTCTGAAACCATGATATGACAGTATCAATGTATGTGTGTGTGTGAAAGAGGGAGAGTGAGAGAGATTTTAGGGTTTATTCATTCAGTGGGAGATACTGAAAATTAGATAAATATTCTTATAAGATAATTTCATCTACAAGGTGTTTCCCTGATTAATAGCAAGCATAATAATAATGATGACAGTGATAATGATGATGGTAGCATTCTATTGAGCATTTATATTGTTCTGGAAACTGAGCCTAGTGCTTTACACTTATGAACCTATTTATTCCTTACAGTGTTTCTATGAGATAGATACGAGTTCTGGAATCCTTTCTCTGAAAGCTGTGCGCTATATGTAATTAGAATTTTAGATAAGAGTTTAGAAAGCTGCCAATTGATGATCACTGGTGCCAATTCAATGCTGACAGGAATCTCCAATTTGAGGTGCAGTAAAGAAGGAAACTTTATTCATTGCAAATAACTCAACTGTGATATAGCACAGCTATGAGAGCAGCAGCTAAATACTGCAACAGGTCAATTATGAAGCAGTACATCTGTGAAACAGCATGGCTGTGAGGTGTCCTGGAGCAAGACCCCTCTGCAGCTAGACATGCCTGTTCTACTTTGTTCCATTTTGCACTGGTCTGCTCTGCTCTACTCTAGTGAGGTTTCTTTGATGTTTCAGCTCCAGTGAGGAAACACAATCCTCATTCTTTCGTGGAAATAGAAAGTTCGCTCTCTAAGTAAGAGAAGAGCTACATATAAAAACAGAAATGCCTGTCCCTGGTCCCTAATTGGTCCATCCTTATGCAAATGAGGACTCTAAATCCTCACAGTTTGATTGGTTCAAAAAGCACGGTCCTGATTGATCAAAATGGAGCTACTCTGATTGGTCTGTGAAGATGCTGATGGGAACACAACTGTAACGCTCTGATTAATTGGGGAAAGCCTTAGTTCAGTGGATTGGAATAATTACAGGAACTCCTTTAAAAGAGCTGGCGCAGATGGCAGGAGCACAGCACAGGCAGGCAGTTTAGTGCAGGCTTCTCTATGAAGCGAGGTTTGCATGAGAGGCTCCTTTTGAGAAGCAGCTGCTAGGCTCTGCTTTTAAATTTGAGCCCCGTTAACCACTAGGAGCCCTTTTTAGTAGATATTTTCTTTCTCAGGGTACGCAAAGGTAATATGGCTCACTATTATATAACACCTCTTAGAGGTTCTTGGGGAAGATAAAAAGGATTTTGAATTTCTGTTTTATTTTGGTGGATGAGGTAACTGAGACCCTGGAGAAGTTAGAATCTTATTATATTGAAGGAAATACTTTTTTGGAAGGGAAGAGTTCTGTTTTTAATATAAGTAGGTATGTTACTTCATTGTAAGTTAAGAGATATATTCTGTAATATATTTTTATACTTTTATTTCTGTTTTCTTCCTAGATGTATATTATGTTAAATATTCGAATTGTGCTAGTTGGACTAGAGATTTGGACAAATGGAAACCTGATCAGCATTGTTGGAGGTGCTGGTGATGTGTTGGGGAACTTTGTACAATGGCGGGAAAAGTTCCTTATAACACGTCGGAGACATGACAGTGCACAGCTAGTTCTGTAAGTGGTTCTTAAGAAGAAGTACTGTTAATGACATGGTCAGAATAATCATTTTTGTCTTCTTTTATTAAGATCATATTTTCTTACGGTCTTTGAGCTTTCACGTAATTAAGGAAAACTTAGTTGTATACACTAGGACACATGAGAGTATGATAATGAGACCTCTCTTCTGTTTTGGAGCCCTTGTCACCTTTATCCCATCTCCTTCTTCCTCTTTCTTGGATTCAGTTTACTCTCTTATTTTGGTGTGGCATGTTGTATGGTGTGTTTTCTAGTTCATCTTGTGAAAGACTAAATGGAAAGAAAAATTGTGACCTCTTGCATGTCAGATTTTAAAATGATCTCAGTTTGACCTCTGATTATCCTGGGGCCTCAGAAACTCAGTCTTTCAGATGGATGCTTTCTAGAGTGTTTTATAACTTAAAAAAATTATTTGAATGGGTATGAAATTCTAAGGCATGAAATCTTTTTTCTTCAGAATTTTGAAGGCATGAATCTGATACCTTTTGACTTCTATGTAGTATTACTTTTGAGAAGCCTGAAATTGTTCTGATTCCTGATCTTGTGTATGTGGCCTTCTTCTTCTCTGGAAATTTATAAGATCTTCTCTTGGTTCCCAGGCATCTTAATTTTCTTGATGATGGGCTTAGGTGTAGGTGTTGTATTGCTGATGTGCTGTGTGCTTGGTGGGTAATTTCAGTCTTGAAACTGTTGTCCTGGAGTTTTAGGAACTTTTCTCAAATTGTTTTGTAGATGATCTCATCTTCCTTTTTTTACTTTATTTTTTTATTTATTTTAGCATTTTAATTTTATTTGTTTATTTTGTGACAGAGACAGAGAGAGGGACAGACAGGAAGGGAAAGAGATGAGAAGCATCAATTCTTCCTTGCGGCATCTTAGTTGTTTCTTGATTGCTTTTTCATATGTGCCTTGACCGGGAGGCTACAGCAGACTGAGTGACCCCTTGCTCAAGCCAGCAACCTTGGGCTCAAGATGGTGAGCCTTGCTCAAACCAGATGAGCTCGCACTCAAGCTGGCGACCTTGGGGTCTCAAACCTGGGTCCTCCACATCCCAGTTTGACGCTCTATCCACTGTGCCACCACCCAGTCAGACGATCTTCCTTATTTTTATTATTCATTTCTTCTGGGATTCCTTTTATTTGGCTATTAAATTTTGTACTGTCCTCTAATTTTATTATACAGTGTGTCCGTAAAGTCATGGTGCACTATTGACTGGTCATAGGAAAGCAAGAAAAGACGATAGAAATGTGAAATCGGCACCAAATAAAAGGAAAACTCTCCCAGTTTCTGTAGGATGACATGGCAGCATGTGCGCATGTGCAGATGAGGATATAACACCATGTATACAGCGCAGTAGCCCACGGCCATGCCAGTCGAGATGTGGACAGTACAGAGGAAAGTTCAGTGTGTTCTGTGACTCGCTAAATTCGAATCCATGACCAAAGTGCAATGTGAATATCAGTGCGTTTATAACAAAGCGCCACCATATAGGAATAACATTACTTGGTGGGAAAAGCAGTTGAAGGAAACTGGCAGTTTGGTGGAGAAACCCCATTCTGGTAGGCCATCGGTCAGTGACGAGTCTGTAGAGGCTATACAGGATAGCTACCTAAGGAGCCCTAAAAGATCTGTGCCTGCGTGTGCTCGACAATGACATTTAAGCAAGACCATAAGGTGTTAAAGAAATGTCTCTGTTTTACGGGGTACAAATTGCGGCTGTGCACGCTATCAAACCGGTGGATAGACCCACATGATGCACGTTTGCTACAGATATGCTTCATGAGATCAACAATGATGCAAGATTTTTGCAGAAGATTGTGTTTAGCGATGAGGCGACCTTCCATATCTGTGGACATGTTCATCACCATAATGTCCGAATATGGGCTGCTGAACATCCTCATGCCTACGTTGAGTACGAACGTAACATCCCTAAAGTGAACATGTGGTGTGGCCTGATGCATGATAAGGTGATAAGCCCATTTTTTTTCGCGGAGCAGTTTGTGACGGCAAACACCTATGTATCTTGACATGTTGGAATTGTATGCAGTGCCACAATTTCCAGAAGGTGTCATCTTTCAACAGGACGGCGCTCCTCCACACTACGCCACCATTGTTGGTGAGTTTCTGGATAGAACATTCCCCCGGCGGTGGATAAACAGGGGTTCTGTCAAGCCATGGCCACCATGATCCCTGGATCTGACGCCCTTGGACTTTTACTTTTGGGGTTATGTGATGAAGCAACATGTGTACATTGAATGTATCAACGACATTAATCACTTAAAACAGAGAATCACAGACGTTATTCACTCTGTTACACCAGACGTCCTTACCCATGTGTGGCAAGAACTTCACTATCGTTTGGATGTGTGTAGGGCAACAAATGGAGCCCACATCGAACTGCACTGAATAGGTATGAAACTGGGAGAGTTTTCCTTTTGGTGAAGATTTCACATTTCTGTCGTCTTTTGTTGCTTTCCTGTGACCGGTCAAAAGTGCACCATGACTTTACGGACACACTGTATTTTGCCTCCTTTTTTCCCTTTGTCTTTTTGTTCTACCTTTTGGGATATTTTCTTAAATTTATCTTCTAAGATTTTTATTGAATTTTTAATTTTTGGCTCTTAGTTTTATGTTTAATAGATTTCTTTTGTCCCCTTAAATATATTTTATATAATCAAGTTCTTATTTCATGGATAGAATAGTTTTTCTATTCTCTATGAAATATTGCCAATGTGTGTTTTTAAAATTTTCTATTTTTTTGCTTTTATTTTATTTTTATTATTTTTTAAAGATGGTGACTATTTATAGCACACTTCAAGTAGCCCCCATTATGTCATTTAATCCTTACAGTGATCCCATGCAATTAGCACGCTTTTGACCTTATTTGTTCATGTATTTTAAAGTGAATCCATTGGGGTATGGACTCT
This sequence comes from Rhynchonycteris naso, assembly GCA_037038555.1. Lineage (NCBI taxonomy): Eukaryota > Metazoa > Chordata > Mammalia > Chiroptera > Emballonuridae > Rhynchonycteris > Rhynchonycteris naso. The sequence goes on from CM072998.1 coordinate 28,121,621, forward strand.
GAAGTGCAGCTCAGTTAAACATCATCTGCACATTGCATTGTGAGCCCATTGTCCTGAGAAAAATCTCCTTCATCCCCCTCTTCCCCGCCGTTGCCCATCTGTACGTACTCCCTGACCTCTTTCCCTCGGACTGTGGCCACACTGTTGTCTGTGTCTATGTGTTTTCTATTTTTTTTTTACCCTTAACCTTCTGTCATCTAGTCCCCCAAATCCTTTCTCCTCTGACAGCTGTCAGTCTTTTCCATGTATCCATGTCTCTGTTTCTATTTAGTTGTTCAGTTTAATTTGTTCATTAGATGCCACATGTAAATATGTGTTTTTGTCTTTCTCTGGCTTATTTCACTTGCATAATAATATCTATATCCATTCACGCTGTTGCAAAAGGTAAGATTTTATTCTTTCTTGTGGCCATGTAGATTTCCATTGTGTAAATGTACCGCAGCGTTTTTTATCCAGTCGTCCAGTGATGGACACTTGGCTGTTTGCAGATCTTGACTATTGCAAGCAGTGCTGCAGTAATCATGGGAATGCATATCATATCTTCCTTTGAATTAGTGTTTTGGATTCTGAGAATATATTCCTAGAAGTGGGATTTCTGGGTCAAAGGGCAGTTCAGCTTTTAATTTTTTCAGGAAGCTCCACACTGTTTTTCACAGTGGCTGCACCAGTCTGCATTCCCACCAGCAGTGCACAAAGGTTTCCTTTTCTCCACATCCTTGACAGCGGTTGTTGTGTGTTGATTTATTGATGAAAGCCATTCTGGCAGCTGTGAGGTAGTATTTCATTGTGATTTTAATATACATCTCTCTGATGATTAGTGACATTGAGCATTCTTCATATGTGTATTGACCATCTGTATGTCCTCTTTGAAGAAGTATCTATTTAGGTCCTTTGCCTATTTTTAAATTGGGTTGTCTTCCTGGTGTTGAGTTGTGTGAGTTCTTCATATATTTTGGAAATTAGCCCCTTATCGCATATATCATTGGCTTATATGTTCTCCCATTTGGTAAGATCCCTATTCATTTTGTTTATTGTTCCGTCTGTTGTGCAAAAGCTTTTTAGTTTGATATAGTCTCATTTGTTTTTTTTATCCTTTTGTTTCCCTTGCCCAACGAGATATATCAACAAAAACAGTGCTGTGAGATATGTCTCAGATTTTACTCTCTGTGTTTTCTTTTAGGATTTTTATGGTTTTGCTACTTAAGTTTAAGTCTTTTATCCACTTTGAGTTTATTGTTGTGTAAGTTGGTGGTCAAGTTTCATTTTTTTGCATGTACCTGTCCAATTTTTTCAACTCCATTTATTGAAGAGACTGTCTGCTATTTGTATTGTATGCCCTTGCCTCCTTCGTCAAATATTAATTCACCATAAAGGCGTGGGTTTATTTCTGGGCTCATGTTTGTTCCGTTGATTGATATTCCTGGCCAGTACCAAGCTCTTTTGATCACAGTGGCCTTTTGTATAGTTTGATATCAGTTATTGTTCTACTTCCAACTTTGTTTTACTTTCTCAAGATTATTGAGGCTGTGTGGGGTCTTTCTGGTTCCGTATAAATTTTTGGAATTTGTTCTAGATCTGTGAAATATGTCATTGGTATTTTAATAGGCATTGATTGCATTAAATCTATTGATTGTTTTGGGTAGCATGGACACAGTATATGCTGCAGTTGTATCTTCCTCTATTTCTTTCTTCAATATCCTATAGTTTTTTGAGTATAGATCTTTTACTTCCTTGATGAAATTTATTCCTGTGTACCTTACTTTGTTATTTTTTTTTGTTGCAATAATTAATTTCTCTTTCTCTGAGTTCTTTATTGGTGTAGAAGAATGCCACTGATTTCTGTATATTAATTTTGGATCCTGCCACTTTGCTAAATTCATTTATTAGGTCCAGTAGTTTTTTTTGGTGGAGTCTTTAGGTTTTTTTCTATGTATAATATCATGTCATTTGCTAATATGGACAGTTTTACTACCTCCTTTATAATTTGAATGCCTTTTATTTCTTCATCTTCTTTTTATTTCTGTGGCTAGAACTTATTCTACTGTCTTGAACAAGAATGGTGAAAGTGGACATCCCTGTCCTGTTCCTGATCTTAGGGGAAACACTTGTAGTTTTTGCCAATCGAGTATGATGTTCGCTATGGGTTTGTCATATATGCCTTTATTATATTGAAGAATGATCGCATTATTCCCACATTGCTGAGTTTTTCTCATAAATGGGTACTGGATTTTATCAAATGCTTTTTCTGTATCTGTTGATATAATCTTGTGATTATTAACCTTCATTTTGTTTATGTGATGTATCACATTTATTAATTTGCGAATATTGTGCCAACCTTCATCCCCAGAATAAATCCCACTTGATCATGATGTATTATCTTTTTAATGTATTGCTGGATCTGGTTTGCTAGTATTCTGTTGAAATTTTTTGTGTCTATGTTCATCAGGGATATTAGTCTATGGTTTTCTTTCTTTGTAGTGTTTTTGTCTGGCTTTGGAATTAGAATCATGCTGGTCTTGTAAAAAGAGCTTGGGTGTCTTTCCTCCTCTTGAATTTTTTGAATAGTTTGAGAAGGATAGGTGTTAGTTCTTTGAATGTTTGGTAAAATTCGCCTGCAAAGCCACCTGGTTCAGGGCTTTTGTTTGCAGGAAGTTTTTCATTACTGCTTCAATTTCATTAGTTGTAACCAGTCTATTTAGATTTTCTGATTCTTTTTGATTCAGTTTTAGAAGCTTGTATGTTTCTAAGAATTTATCCATTTTGCCCAGGTTGTTCAATTTGTTATCCTATAGTTTATTCATTGTATTTTCTTACAATCCCTTGTATTTCTGTGGTGTCAGTTGTTGCTTCTCCTCTTTCATTTCTGATTTTATTTATTTGGGTCCTCTCTCTTTGTTTCTTGATGAGTCTGGTTAAAGGTTTGTGAATCTTGTTTATCTTTTTAAAGAACCAGCTCTTAGTTTCACTGATCTTCTGTATTTTACTTTTTTAGTCTCTATTATTTATTTTTGCTTTCATCTTTATTATTTCCTTCCTTCTACTTACTCTGGGATAAATTTGTTGTTCTCTTTTTAGTTCTTTTAGATATAGTGTTAGATTGTTAAGTTGAGATCTTTCTTGCTTTTGAGGTATGACTGTAATACTATGAACTTCCCTCACAGAACTACTCTTGCTGTATCCCATGGGTTTTGGGTTGTTGTATGTTCATTTTTATTTGTTTTTGGTAACTTTTTGTTTCTTTCTTGATCTCATTGTTAACCCATTAATTGTTTAATAACATGGTATTTAGCCACCATGTGTTTGATTGTTTTTCAGTTTTTCTATTGTAGTTAATTTCTAGTTCAATGCCACTGTGGTCAGAGAAAAGATGCTTGGCAAAGTTTTCTTCTTTTATATAGCAATTTCATGGTACCATAATAAACATAAACTTCTATATATAACTTAATACAAGTACATTCCAAAAACTCACAACAAAACCTTCACTTAACAATATTTAAAACATTTTATTCTTCATAAATGTTTTCTGGCTTAAGAGACTGACTTTTAGCAAAAAAAAAATGCTCTATTTTATATTGTACTTTTTGCCTCCCTCAATGTCGATGGTACCTAAAACTCAAATTTTACAGAAGATATTTTCCTTGATTAAGTTTTTTTTGTTGTTATGTGAGTTAAATTAAAGCAGGGTACTGAAAATTCCAAAATGGATTTTTTTTTTTTTTGAGAGAGAGACACACATCAACTCATTGTTCCAGTTAGTTGGGCCATTGATTGCTTCTCATATGTGCCCTGACCAGAACTCTAACCTGTGATTCAGAGGTTGAGCCTGCGCCCTTGGGATTGAGCAGGCACCCTTGAGATCAAGACAATGACCCTGGGGTCAAGCTGGTGACCCTGAGATTGAACTAGCAACCTTGGTGCACCAGGACAAAGTTCTTTCTACTGGGCCACTGACCAGAGTCCCTAAAATGGATTTTTATGGCTCTATAATCTCAAAGTCTTGGTACTGATCCTTTTATTAATTTTTAGTGTAACTGCACCTAAAAGTTTCTTATATCATAGAGCATTCCATCTAGTTCACACAAGACCAAAAGGAACACACGTATCAAGTGTATCATTCCCTGTACCTTGCCCAAGCACACTGAACAAGCTGTCTTTTCTCCTCTTTGTGTTCTCCATCTGTTGTGTTATAGGCATTTCTCAAATGTCTAATGACCTCTGGTTTTTTGTTTGTTGTTAAAATGGCACTGAAAAGCCTTTTGGAAGATTGACTATATGTATGGGATTTAGAGACTTTAGAGTCTGCTATATGGTGATCTGGCTGAAGTGTTTTCTTGGAAATCCCCTTATGTTGTTGTCTTGAGTCCTTTTCTCCCGGCTGATCAGATGTCCCAGAGAAGGATTTATTCATTCATTTAAAAGATATTTATTAGGTGTATACCCTAGGCACTGGGGTATAGTAGTGGACATAACAGGAAAAACTTGCTCTCATGTAGTCTATATTCTAGTGGAGGTGATTGACCATAAATGAGATAAGTAAATACATATAATGTGTCAACTAAAGATAAGTGGTAAGGAGGGAAATAAAGTATTGGTGGAGTAAAGTTGAAATTTTAGGTAACATGGCAAAAAAAGGATCTCACTGTGAAGATGACTTTTGAGTAAAGACCTGAAGGAGGTGAGAGAATGAGTTAGGGGCATATATTGGGGACGAGAGCTCCAGGCAGAGGGAGTAGGCCCTGAGATACAATGAGGCACCATATGGAGGTCACTGTGCCCTTCTGTTCCCTGTGCTCCTTGCCCTGCATCCTCCTGTGTGCATATGTTCACTGAATGTGTTACCTGCCTCTCACTAGAATTTTTTGAGTAAATAAATGTAATGCATTTTAGGAAGGTTTTGCTTTAGAAGGTAGAAGAAATTTGGTTTGGTATCTGAAATGTGTCTTTATTTTCTAAAAAATGAATTTGTAATATTAATCTCATTCTCTGATAATAAAAGAGAAAAGGCTTTTTTTTTGTATTCTGACTTTAAAATGTTATTTAACTTTGCCATTTTCTCAGTTTTTGTAGTTTCTAACAATCCAATTTAAGACTACTCAGAAATATAGGGGCATTGTGTTCCTTTCCCCCCCAAGCACTTCTTATAACTTTTACCTTTTTATTTAGGAAGAAGGGTTTCGGTGGGACTGCAGGAATGGCATTCGTGGGGACAGTGTGTTCGAGGAGCCACGCAGGCGGCATTAATGTGGTACATTTTTGTTCTTGATCTTCACCTTTGGGCATCTGCATTAGGATAGTGTCGAGCATTTATTGACTCTATACTTTCTCCCTTAGTTAAAACTATGTTTTGGATATTATGAGGGACAGTGTAGGAGTTGTAGGTGAATTTATCCTCTAGAGACTGGATTAAGTACTCTACTATTTATTATGTGTTTTTTAACTCCTCACTTTTTATACATGAGGAAATAGACTATTTAAAAAGTTAAATTAGAACCATGAGTTAGTTTTTTCATAAACCACCAAGAATAATCTGTTGATGCTAAAGTATTTGATCTGTTGCTTAGAAGATTTGTCTTTTCTTTTTTTTTTTAAGTTAGAGAAGGGAGGCAGAGACAGACTCCCGCATGTGCCCTGACTGGGATCTACCCAGCAAACCCCTTACCAGGAGATACTCTTTCCATCTGGGGCCACTGCTCCATTGCTCGGCAACTGAGCTATTTTAGCGCCTGAGGCGAGGCAATGGAACCATCCTGAGAGCCCACCTGGGGCCAACTTTGCTTGAACCATTCAAGCCATGACTATGGGAGGAGAAGAGAGATAGAGAGCGGGAGAAGGAGGGGTGGAGAAGCAAATGGTCACTTTTCCTGTGTTCTCTGACTGAGATTTGAACCTGGGACTTCCACACACTGGGCCTATGCTCTACCACTAAGCCAACCAACCAGGGCCAGAAGGTCTATCTTCATTATCAGTATATTGAGTCACACAAGTTTCTTACTAGACTGAAATGTATAAGGACTGATGTTGGATGCTTGATTTATCATACCAACTGTCAGTGTTGTAGTGATAGATTTCCTTTTGTGAAAATATAATCTTCCAAACAAAACATATCATTTTCGTTCAGAAACCTAATTAATACCTTCTTGTGTTTGGATAGTTTGGTCAAATCACGGTGGAGACATTTGCATCTATTGTTGCTCATGAGTTGGGGCATAACCTTGGAATGAATCATGATGATGGGAGAGATTGTATTTGTGGAGCAAAGAGCTGCATTATGAATTCAGGAGCATCGTGAGTAATTGGGTTCTTTCTTCTTTTTAATGTTGTATTGTATGTCAGTGTTTCTTAAATTCTGGGATATTTTCATGTCTCTGTTAAAAAGCAGGAAACATTATTCTTGGCTCCCATGGAATTAATTACATGATACAACAAGGAGAGTTTATTTAAAATAAACAAACAAACAAACAATTTCACAGAGCATTAAGCAAGAAACATTTATGTAGGCAAAGGTATGTAGCTATACTCTTCTTTAAACCAGTTGACAGACCAAAAGATAGAGGAACATGGAGGAGTGTACATCTGAATCAGAAATTAGGGAAGGGTTTCTGCTAGATTCAGTCAGGTTGGAATATAGAATGAAGGGCTATTTGAAGCATTTACTCACCAACCCTTTGAGAAAGTACTGTATCATTGTAAAGAGAACAAATCCTGACATAGTCCTACTAACATCTCTAATTATGTAGATAAAGGTGGGAAGCAAGACAAAGACAGGAAAGGAGAGATAACATTTACTGAACTCTTTTTATGTATCAGGCACTATTCTAAGCACTAAAAAGGTCCTAATCACGTAATGATCAACAACTTAATGAGAGGTAGGTACTTTGATGTCTCTGTAGATGAGGAAACTGAGGTTACACGTCTAAGAAAGTAGTGAAGCTGGGATTTGATTTCAGGAAGTCTGGGTCCAGAGTCTGTGATCTTAGAACCCCTTCTTTTGCCAGAGTTCAAAAATAATTACAATTGAGGGTCTAAAGGTGAGCAAGAACCACTGAGTTGTTGGGCTTCTTTTTGAGGCAGACTTGTCATAAGGTAACAGGTTTCCATTCCAGCACTCTGCTAGGCAGTCATGTGAAGCAGAGATCTGGACATAGTCACAGTGCATGCGTGGAACAGAAGCTGAGCCAGAGAAAAAATTAGATATGAAAAATGTCTATCTTTAACAAACACAGATGAAGATTTCATATGGGGACTATCCATGGCCCCAAGGATTCATTCCCTTTCCTACTCTTCTGAAGTTCCGGGGGCACTGAAAGAAGAATAAAAACTTCTGTTAGCCAACATTTTATGTTTCTATCTGAGAGTATAATTGTAATCACATCTTGGTATAAAGGGTAAGCAATCAAGCAGAATTTACTGCAGAATTGATCTGCTTTTTGGGCAAAAACCAGGCTGAGAAATAGATATGGGAGAATTAGAATAGTGCTTATGAAATAACTGTACTTAATAGAAATTATATTCACAAGAAAAGTCATATTTGTAAAAGATTTTCTGTAGGAGAGGGAAGTAAATTTAGTGTTTACTTTGGCTGGCAGTGAATTTGGAGAAGACATAAATTCAGGGAATAAGAAATAAGTAATCAACAGGGAGATAGAACAACAGATGAAGATGAAAAGAGGAACAAACATTCAGTGGAAAGAATTTCATGAAACTGTTTATTATAGAATTTAAAGTGGTGTGAAGCACTGAAGAGTGACTCATACTTCATTCACTCATCCAATAGTTATTGAGCACTTTGTGCCAGACTTTGTTTTAGGCACTTGGAATATCTCAGTGAACTAGATAAAGACTTGTTCTTTATAGAGTTTACATTTTAAAGGGGGAATACAAATGATTCACATAATAAATACATCAATAATGTAGAATGTTAGAAGGTGGTAAGTGCTATGGAGAATAAGATAGAGCAGATTGGATGATGGGAAGGGCCAGGGGTGGTGGTGCTGATAATGGTCAGTTCTAATTTTAAATTCATGTTGTCAGGGTGAGCTTTTCGAGATGACGTTAGACTAAGTGCTTGAAGGAGGAGAACAGAGAGTTAGCTGTGTGGATATATGAGGAAAGAGCAAGTACAAAGGAACTGAGGTCAGGATAGATTTTTTCCCCAAGATGGAAGAAATTGTAGCAGGTTTGTATGTTAACAGGACTAATTTAGTAGAGGGGGATAAATTGATAATATAGGACAGTGAGGGGAATATTGCTGACGTTCTGGAGTAGGGAAGGCTGTGGGATCTGGGGAAAAAGTGGAGGGGTTGGTTTTAATTGGCACTGGTAGGCTATTTGTAGTAATAGGAATAAATCTGTGTAGCTGCTGATAGATGGGTAGATGTGGCGGTAGGAATCTGTGTTTCGGTTTTGGCTGTAAAATAGGAAATAGGTTCATCAGCTGAAAGATAGGCTAGTGGAGGAACTGTTGGGGGTTTCAGGAAATAGGAGAAAGTCTGAAATAGGAGGATAGTAGAAAGGGAGAATACAGTGTGTTTGCTGGACAGCTTTAAAGGGCCAGTTGAGAATCATAGTCATGTTTAAGTGTGATTCATCAGTGTAGTTGTGTGTTTTTGTTCAGCCACTTTCAACTGCATAGGTACATAAGAGAGTTGGATTTAACTAAGTTGTGATTAGGCCAAGTACAGTGAAGTATGAGGGGGGCAAGACAATCAAGCCTGTATGCAAAGGAGTAGTTATAATGATGGATAATAACATTTAAGCTGGATAGGGCTTAGGAAAGAAAAGACATAGGGATGGAGGGAAATGAAAAGAAAAGATATCAATAGATTGGCTGTCCTGGTGGGATTAAAGGTGTATTATATGCTTTGGAGTATACATAGTGGTGGGATTCAGCTGGTTCACACTGGTTTGGCAGAACTGATAATTAATTTTTTGTTGAGTTCAGTGAACTGGTTGTTAAAATAAAATAGTACTTGTAATCAGGGTTTTCTTAAGGTGGGCATCTGGGCAGCTGCCCATTGTGGAAATCACAAATTTACATTCCTTACTCTTTTCTTTTTTTTCTGAAGTGAGAAGGGGGAGGCAGACCCACTCCCGCATGCACCTGACCTGGATCCACCTGGCTTGCCCACCTGGGCGCGATGCTCTGCCCATCTGGGGCGTGGCTCCATTGCAACCGAAGCCATTCTAGCACCTGAGGCGAAGGCCATGGAGCCATCCGCAGCACCTGGGCCAACTTTGCTCCAATGGAGCCTGGGCTACAGGAGGGGAAGAGAGAGACAGAGAGGAAGGAGAGGGGGAAGGGTGGAGAAGCAGATGGGTGCTTCTTCTGTGTGCCCTGGCCAGGAATTGAACCTGGGACTTCCACATGCTGGGCCAATGCTCTACCGCTGAGCCAACTGGCCAGGGCCCATTCCTTACTCTTTTTTTAATGTTCATTTGTGTAGCAGCATATTCTAAGTGCCTGTGGTAATGTTCATTCTGTCCATAGGTGAAAAAAATTGCAAGTGAGGACGCCAATCTAGAAGCAATGTGGAAATGTATTAAGTAACAATTTTATTGTTTTTTGTCAAGTATTATTTAATATTTTTTCATTAGTATTTTAAAACTCTTATAATCTAGTTTTATATACCTGTTTTATTGTTCTTATTTAAGTATAAGTGCATGAAATAATAAACTGCCTTTCAGTATATCACTTTTTTTATACTTAAAATGGTTGTTAGGGCAGAGAACCTGTTGTTAAATTGTTTGAATCCCACCACTGAATATTAAGTTTATCAGAGGAAGAGTGGATTGTGTAAAGTTGAGATTATAAATTATAATTACTGGTGATGGTAATGTGTTCATTAAAACCATGGCAATGAGTGGTTGATATGGTGGAGGATAAACTCATTGGAGGAGAGGAGTTCAAATCACCTAGACCCCAAGGAGTTAATAGAATTATCTACTTGTATATTGAAATCGGCAGCAATTGAGGCAAGAATACTGTTAGAGTGACAGTGTTAGTAGGACATGAGAGTGAGTGAACGGGAGACTGGTTAGATCTTAGTAATAGTCGAGATAGTGGGCAATTTAATTTTATGATATTTGAAGCTGGGCGATTTCAGGAAGGAGGGAGAAAGAATGGCCTAGAAGCAGCAATCTAGAGGAAAAACACTTGATTCCATTTCTAGTTGCATGAGGATTGTGGGAAAAAAGATGCCGCCTTTTGTGATGGTTCTAATGGAAGCTGTGAAATCAAGGGGTAGCTGATTCAAGCAGAGCTTAAAAGTGAGGGCACTCTACTTTTAGAGAAGAGGTTGAGGATATAGCAGTTTTAGCTGATGGTGGACTGTGAATTCCAGAGTGCATAGTAAGAGAACAAGGTACATGTGAAGCCTCGTGAGTACTAGAGTGCAGGAGACAAGGGCCTGCATAGGGAGCAGCAGCTTCTATGGTGATCGACATAAGCAGGAAAAAGGACGTAATGAGATTTGTCCTGATAGACTAAAGGCAGATAGTGATGCTGAGGCTACATGTGTTAGGGATGGAGAGGGATGAAGTGTTTAAGGTTCACTCTTGATCTCTGTGAATGGGTCCTAGGAGGTCTCAATTTATCTCTGTTCTAGTATAAGAACTCATTTGATGCCTGTTCAAAAATTTGCAAATAAATCTTGATGAGCTTTCTCTGATTGCAGGGGAAAAGAACAAGGTTAAAAGTTAGATGTGATAGATGTTGAGAATATAGTGGAATGACAGCTGATGGGCCATTGAACTTACTGGAAGAGTATTGTTTACCAGTAAAAACTTGAGCATGTCCAAAAAATAATTCCTTAAGGTAACCGTGAAACATCTATTTAGTGCAACACTGTGTATAGTACTGGAAGTTATGTTTTTTGACAGTGGATTTCATAGCTATCTTTTAAGCTGAGGAAATGTCCCCCTTTTTATTACCTAATATATTCTTATCTAGAGGCTCATATTACATAAAATATGTAAGAGGAGCATTTCTGGTTGAAGTGGGAGGAGGAGGAAAAGCCCCCTCCCCTTTCTAACGGCCCAGTGGCCCCTCCTTGCCCCAGGTTGCATTACGATTTTCATGTGTTCTCGTTATCTTTACTTTTGTGAGCCCCTTTCTCCATTTAAAAATACTAAAAACTATATATTATAACTGCATTGGTATAAAAATAAATACAACCCAGGATTTATTATTATTCATTATTATTGACTGCTTTTTTTCCTTCTTCTGACTTTATAAGAAATTAAGCTTAGTACCGTTTTTTTTTTTTTTTTTTTTTTTAGTTCTTCGCTTTTTTTTTCTTTTTTTTTTATTAACTTTAATGGGGTGACACCAATAAATCAGGGTACATATGTACAATGAAAACATCTCCAGATTATCTTATCATTCAATTGTGCTGCATACCCATTACCCAAAGTCAAATTGTCCTCTGTCACCTTCTATCTGGTTTTTCCTGTGCCCTTCCCCTTCTCCCTACCCCACCCTCCCTCCCTCCCCCCACCCCGTAACCACCACCCTCTTGTCCGTGTCTCATAGTCTCACTTTAATGTCCCATCTATGTATGAAATCATGCTGTTCTCAGTTTTTCTTTTTTTCTGATTTACTTATTTCACTCTGTATAATGTTATCAAGGTACATCCATTTTGTTGTAAATGATCCGATGTCATCATTTCTTATGGCTGAATATTGTTCCATAGAGCTTAGTACCGTTTTGTGCGCCACGGACAGTAGGTTGATGGCCCCCGGGCACTGTGCCTGCTGTGCTGTGCCTGATGCTGAAGCTGGCCCCGCCCCTGCTGGCTGTGAATCACTGGCTGTTCATATGTCGGTTTAAAAATGCATTTATCCACGTGAAAGAAGGAATATATGCATGAATAAATTACATGAACATATGGTGAAAAAAGATTGGAAGGCTGTATGCCAAAGTGTTTAACTAGTTATGTCTTTGGTGGTAATCTTTCAGGTCGTTTTTTATTTGTCTTCTGGCTTTTCTACATTTTTGAATCATTTGGCCCTGAGAAGACGCTTATTTCTAATTAGGAACTAAAGCAAGTGATTTAATAGAAGTGTGCTAGAAAAGGTGTAGCTGTCATTCTGTTGTCAGTGTTACTATTTTAGTAACATTGAACCTTTAGGTGATTGCTATTACCAGTGTTCCCTGGACTCTGTTCCTAAGAACTGGTAATGTATGCTGGAAATATTACTGTTGTTAATTTTGTTGTGGAGTTTTAAAAATTATTAAAATAGTTTTTTCAGGGAATGGCTATATTTCAGATAGATCTGAGTGGATTGCCTTGATATTATTTTCCCATTACTACTGGTACCATAATAGTTTCACACTTTTATTTAGCAATCCAGTAAGGATTTTAGGATACTTATAATATTTGTTCATTGTTGACTTTGCTTTTTTGGGGAGATGCTAGATTGTGTAGCGAGTCAGTATGTGAGTTTCTACCTATTTTTATTGATCTTGTAATAATAATTTTATATGTTAGTGTAGTAAGTTAAAATGAGGGCAAAAAGAAGAATGTCCTGTTTGTCATTTACTTATCTTCTGGGGCAGAGTGAATAAGTGTAAATATTCACTGCTTACAAGTTCACCACTTGAGTTTCTGTCTTTGTTATATTGTTCTTTTGTGTATGAAGAAGGAATATGTTGGGCTTACAGGGTTAAAATAGGGCATGGCTCAAAGATGGTCTTAAGTCTAAAGGTATTGTTAAAGAGAGACAGTTGGGACTGTGTGAGAGTGTGCAAGGAATTAAATCTCAGGACTTCACTGCTGATAGGGGTTAGTGCAGAAGCACATTAGGAATGGTTGGCTAAAATTGGGGCAATAGCAATGACAGAGATTGATTGAGGCTGTGGTCTGAGGCAATACTTACAGTGGTTTGGTACAAAATGACTTCTAATGAAGGCACATTGATTTCTAGATTTAGGGATACTAAGTTTTGGAGAATAGGAGGTTTTCCATTTTTCAAAAAAGAGTATAAGTGAGAACTTCATTATTTGAAGGGGAATGTGATTCTCTTCAGGAAAATGTAAACTATCCCAGAGACATTGCATTAACTTCCACATTGAGCAGAGAAGTATTCTGGGCAGAGGACAGAACAGGCATAATATTCTGGGCAGAGGACAGAACAGGCACAATACAGACAGTGTTGTATTGACAATTACGATTTATTTGGTGGGTTTTGTTAGACAGATGTCTCTAGCCTATTTCTAGATGAAATGAACTTACTTGCTTCACTAGTCGGCAATAAAATCTTAGATTTATTAATGGTGGTGTTTTCTGTTGTATCTTCCGTGTGTGTGTGTGTGTGTGTGTGTGTGTGTGTGTGTGTGTTAATCAGAGAAAACCTACTCTGCATCCTGGATTTGCCTCTTACTCTGTGACTTTATCTTTGATTCTGTTTTCTTATTGATGATTGCTCCTTATAAAAGCTATGACCCATGCCAGCTTTCTGATCTCTGACAATTTCCAGAAGGCTGAGCAGATTCATCATTTTTTCCTAAGGGATTTTCTCAGTCCTGATTCAGTACTTTTCTGGTTTACTAGGTCCCGTGGAGCCTTGCTGCAGGGAGGGAAGGACCAAGGATAACTCTTGCTGAGTCTTATTTTGCTACTACTTGTGATAAATTAAAACAAAACATTTTTATTGTGAAAACTAAAACATACAGAAAATCTAACTAAACAAATGTATAGCTGAACACATTTTTATAAAGCGAACACTTGTGTAACCACCTAAGGCCAGTCATTATGAGTCCTCAAGAATCCTTTCTGTGGGTTTCCCCATCATACCTTTTTCCCTAAAGTTAACTAGTACCCTGATTCTTATGGTAATGATTTCCTTGCTTTTCTTTACAGTTTTGCCACCTAAATGATGCATTTCTAACTACTTCAGTTTTTACCTATCTAGCGTTCTACTTATAAAATAGATTAAATAGAGTTAATAAACAGAATTGCAGTAGTGCCCCTTATTTGTGGTTTCTCCTTCTGTGATGTCACTTACTGCAGTTTCGGTTCCCCTATAGTCAACCACTGTCTGAAAGTATCAGATAGAAAATTCTAGAAACAAACAACTCACAATTTTTTTTTTTTTTAGCAGGGACAGAGAGAGAGTCAGAGAGAGGGATAGATAGGGACAGACAGACAGGAACGGAAAGAGGTGTGAAGCATCAATCTTTAGTTTCTCTTTGCCGTTGCGACACCATAGTTGTTCATTGATTGCTTTCTCACATGTGCCTTGACCACAGGCCTTCAGCAGACCAAGCAACCCCTTGCTGGAGCCAGCAACCTTGGGTCCAAGCTGACGAGCTTTTGCTCAAGCCAGATGGGCCCGCGCTCAATCTGGTGAGCTCGGGGTCTCGAACCTGGGTCCTCTGCATCCCAGCCCGATGCTCTATCCACTGCGCCATCACCTGGTCAGGCACAACTCACAGATTTTAAATTTGCGCAGTCCTGAGTACTGTGATGAAGTCTCACACTGTCCTGCTCCATCCTGCCTGGGATGTGAGCCATCCCTTTGTCCAGCGTGCTCACTTCACCTCATCTCATCATGTAGGCATTGTAGCATCTCACATCATCACGAGAAAAGGTGAACACTCTAATAAGGTATTATGAGAGAGAGACCACATTCACATAGCTTTTATTATAGCATATTGTTATAATTGTTCTATTTTATTATTAGTTCTTGTTGTTACTCTTTTGTTGTCCCTAATTTATAAACTTCATCATAGGTAGCTACGTGTAGGAAAAACTTTAGACAGTGTAGGGTTCAGCACTGTTCACAGTTTTGGCTGTCCACTGGGGGTCTTGAAAGGTATCTCCGTAGATATGGGGGGTCTACTATATGTAGTACGTTTTCTGTTGGTGCAGCTTTTTAGGTGACAGTGTGTTTGTGATGCTGGTTAATCTGATGTAGGCAATGCAGTACATTTTCATTTTTGTTGCTTTCATCATTCTTTGTTTGGGGGTGTCCCCTGGGATGTTAACTCTTCTGTCCTTTTGAGTTGCACCTGAGGAAAAAGCTTAGAGGTAGGAGTTGTGGGGAATTGTCCACTATCACTGCTGAGATCAAAGGGGGGTGGAAGAGATGTGTCGTGGGGTACATGAATGCCCCTCACCTACCTCACCAACAATTGATATTATCTACTTAAACTTCAATAAGAAGTTGGACGTACTGTAGAATTTTATTGTGTTTTTGCTTTGTGTTTCCCTGGTTATTGAGATTAGATTAGATCACCTATTCATATTTATGGGTTACTGATTTTTTTTGTATGTGTATGTGAAAATACTCTTCGATTTCTCCCCAGTTATTTTACTTGGTTATCTATCTTCATGAATTTGTAGAAGTGTTTTTATAATTTTTTGGTGACTTAGTGAAAAGTTTTTAATTTATCATTTTAATGTACTCATCATGTGTATCAATCTGTTCCTTTATCACTATTACTTTTTGTGTCTCATTTAATAAATTGTTTTCTAGATTTACTGTCACAGAGCTATTCTTTTATAGTCTCTTTCCAACTCTTTATTTTTTTATTTTTTTTACAGGGACAGAGAGAGAGTCAGGGAGAGGGATAGATAGGGACAGATAGACAGGAATGAAGAAAGATGAGAAGCATTAATCATCAGTTTTTCGTTTTGACACCTTAGTTGTTCATTGATTGCTTTCTCATATGTGCCTTGACCGTGGGCCTTCAGCAGACCGAGTAACCCCTTGCTCATGCCAGCGACCTTCGGTCAAAGCTGTCAAGCTTTCTGCTCAAGCCAGATGAGCCTGTGCTCAAGCTGGCGACCTCGAGGTCTTGAACCTGGGTCCTCCACATCCCAGTCTGACGCTCTATCCACCGCACCACCACTTGGTCAGGTGTCCAGCTCTTTATTTTGACTTTCATGTTGAGGTCCATAAATTATCATTTGGTAATGGTCAAATTATCATTTTTGCATAGTATAAGGTAGAGGTGAAGTTTTTTCCAGTGTGAATACTTTGTTGAACTAGCACCATTTGTTAAAAAAGACTTTTTTTTTTTTCATTGCTACTTTTAATTGTTAGTTTGGTGAATCAACGATCTATAAATATATGTATTTGCTTCTGGGATTTTCTATTGCATTTGTTTGTCTATATTTGCATCAAAACTGCACTTTTCGAAGATATGCAGCCCCATGTTTATTGTAGCATTATTTACAATAGCCAACATCTGGAAACAGCCCAAGTGTCAGTGGACGAGTAGATTAAAAAGCTGTGGTACATATACACAATGGAATACTACACAGCTGTGAAAAAGAGAGAAATCTTACCTTTTATGACAACATGGATGGACATAGAGATTATTATGCTAAGTGAAATAAGCCAGGCAGAGAAAGGCATATATCATATGACCTCACATATATGTGGAATCTAATGAACAAAGTGAACCAAGGAACGGAATAGAGGGAGAGATAGAGTCACAGGGACCAGAGGGACAGTTGTCAGAGGGAAGGGGGATGAGAGGGTGGAATCAGAGAAGGTAAAGGAATTAATGAAACTATACATACATAACACAGAGATATAGATAATAGGACAGCAGATCCTAGAGGGAAAGGGGGAAAAGGGGGAAGGAGTTAAGGGTAGGGAGGTAAAGAGGGGTGGTGGGTGAGGGAGTTATAGTCAGTGGGACACTAGAATCTGTGTAAATACAATAAATTAAAAATTAATAAAACTTATAAAAAACCTGCACTTTTCTAAGTCCCACAGCTTTATAATAGGTTGTATAAAGCAAGTTCTCCTACTTTGACCTACTTGTTTAGACAGTATGGTGGTTACCAGAAGGAAGAGCTTGGGGAGATAGTTAAGGGTAAAGGGGTCAAATATATGGTGATGAAAGATGATTTGACTTTGGGTGGGCACACAATGCAATATGCAAGTCATATATCATAGAAATGTACATTTGAAACCTATATAATCTTATTACCCAATGTCACTCCAATAAATTGGGGGAAAAAAGAGTATCTTGGCCCCCTATGGCTTTCTATGTAAATTTTTGAATTAGCTTATCAAGTTCCACAAAAATGTCTCATTGGGGGTTTGATTGATATTGTAGGAAATCTCTGGATTAGTTTGGTGAAGAATTAACGTTTTCAGTGTGAAGTCTTCAATTTCTTTTTAATTCCTCTTATTAAAATATATTTATTTTCTCTATAAAGATTTAAATTTATTTTGTGTTATTTATATGCTTTATGTTTTTAGATGGTATTGTAAATATCTTTTAAAATTCTTTCTCTGATTTTTTATATAAATATAAAATTGGCTTTGTATACTTATCTTTTATCTAGAAGTCTTATTACACTCTTTTATTAGGTTAAAAGTGGTGGGTATATGTTGATTAAAATCAGGGACTCAAGTGTAGGAATACATATGTCTTCAAAATTCCTGTGATTAATATATTCTTATAGGAAACATTTTTGAATATGTACTAGGTAGCAGGAGTTATACTAACCACAATAGAAGGTAAAACCAATGACAAACCTTTCATTTAATTGAGGTCACCTTTGTTTATCAAATAATTATTACTTATTCTAGTCTGACATTTCCACTTGATATTTATTAGACTCAAATTCCTGTTTGTACTCTCTTAAACTTTCTCTACCCACTGTCTTCCCCATATCGCTTAATAACTTTTTCCTTTTAGCAGCTCAGGACATAAATCTCAGTCATCCTTAAGTTTTCTATTTTCTCACATTCTTCTTCATAATGACTATTCCTTTAAAACATATAAAGAAGCCAAACATTTCTTACTGCTTCCCCTGCTATCATGCCGGGCTGTCATCCTCTGTTAAGTGGATTTCTGCAAGAGCCTCCTGCATGATCTTCCTGGTTAACATAGTAACTGTGGTGATCCTCTTCAGATCAAGTTGCTCATTGTGTCATTCTTTCCCTTCTTTTTTCCCAAATTCCATCTTTTCCTCATAATAAAGAGCCAGTTTCTTACAATGGCCTGTCCCCATCTTTGCTGATGGAATCTCACTGACTCACTCCACTCCAACCCTACTGGCTTCTTTATTTTTCCTTCAGCATGTCCGGTGGACGTCTGTCTCAGGGTTTTTTTACTTGCTATTCCTTCTCCAGGTGATGTTCCCCACCCCAAATAGCCCATTTTGATTCAGTTGTCAAAATATTTGAAATGCCTGCCCTGACTGCTCTTTTAAAAATTGTAGTAGTTTCTTCCCCATTATTGGCTATCCCTTTCACCTCATCACCTTTCCCCCAATGGCACTTACCTTCTAATACACCCTCAAATTTACTTATTAAGTTTACAATCTCACTCACTAGAATGTCACCTTCACAGGGGTTCCCACCCTGTCTGTTTTTGTCTGTTTTGTTTACGGTTTTATCCCTTAACAGAGTGCCTTGCACAAAATAGATGTTTAACACCTGTTTGTTGAATGAATGACATTGTACAAAAGGACTCCTCACAATATTCTTTTTTTGTGTGTGTGACAGAGACAGAGGGACAGATAGGGACAGACAGACAGGAAGGGAGAGATGAGAGATGAGAAGCATCAACTCGTAGTTGCGGCACCTTAGTTGTTCATTGATTGCTTTCTCATATGTGCCTTGACTGGGGAGTTAAAGCAGACCAAGTGATTCCTTGTTCAAGCCAGCGACCTTGGGCTCAAGCCAGCAACCTTGGACTCAAGCTGGTGAGCCTTGCTCAAACCAGATGAACCCATGCTTAAGCTGGTAACCTCAGGGTTTTGAACCTGGATCCTCCGCATCCCAGTCTGATGCTCTATCCACTGTGCCACCACCAGGTCAGGCTCCTCACAATATTCTTAAACAGAAAGTAGCAAGAAAAAGAAGAATATGGAAAACAAGTATTCTTGTTACGGTCAAAAATCTTATGCAGTGCCTTTTCTTTCTTTGTGAGTCAAAATATTATCTTTGCTAATTCTTTTGTAATAGACAATTGATCCATGTTTCTTCTCTGCCAATCCGTCTATTAAAGCCCTTTAACACCCCACATTCAAAGATCTTTTTGGCAAGTAGTAGTTAACAGTACCATAATGTTCTAGGAAGACTGTTTTCCGTTCCTAAGAGCCCAGAGCCAGGACTGTCTACTTCCCTGAAGATTTTGGGACAATTAGCAAAGAAGAATGTAAACTGTATACCCAGGGGACAGAGTTTCTTAGAAAGGATCTGCTTTTTAGATTCCTGGTATGTACAAAGACAACACCGATAGGGATGCTTTTTCAGAAACTATAATGCAACTGTTTTGTCCCATTGCTACTTTTAGTACCATTGCTCAGATTGATTCATGATACCACATTTCCCTGATAAAATTTTAATGTGACATGAATTTTTTAAGATTTTTGTTGTATATATAGGTATGTTTCCCACTAGTCTTCAAAAGTAAAAATAGCCAGTGGGATTATGTGGAACTACTTTATAGTCATTGAGTAAAACAATAAATAAAAAACCTTCAACATGTAGAACATGCCAAAATTGCATTTGTTCAAATATGACATAGACAGCTCAATCTGGAAAGTTTCTAGAAGCCCCTGTAGTCTTCAGAGTATTAACTGTTGTACTCGGGATTTATCCTGAAAGGATGGAAACTTCACACTGCAGCTGAAATTCTGCACTATGCATTCTGCTTGATTGCTGTAGTGCATCCTAGTAAGTAACTGTGAGGAGAACGAGTACGTGAATATTATCCTATGGAGTGAAAAAAAGGGCAAACATATACCTAGCTGTAAATATTTGAAGACCTTTTACTATGGAAGATAAATAAGCCTTAGGTCTGGATAAGACTAGATAATTTTTAAGGTCTCTTCTGATGATGAAATTTATGATTCTGTATTTCAGTGTGATTGTTTGGGAGATATTTTCATGAAGGTATAGTAGTTTCTAACCCAAGTAGTAATTATTATATAGCAATTGCAATAATGTTATATGTTTATTTATAATACATATTAATTTTCATTTTGCTTCATTTTGGTTAGCTTATTTTTGCTGTTTTAAATACCCATTTCTTGTTGGTTGAAGACATGAATTAAAATTTCAAAATGAATAATTACTGTGACATAAGCTCTTTCTCTTGATGTTTATTACAGAGGTTCCAGGAACTTTAGCAGCTGCAGTGCAGAGGACTTCGAGAAATTAACTTTAAATAAAGGAGGAAACTGCCTTCTTAATATTCCAAAGCCCGATGAAGCCTATAGTGCGCCTTTCTGTGGTAATAAATTGGTCGACCCAGGGGAAGAGTGTGACTGTGGTACTCCAAAGGTTAGTTTAAGTTTTGCTTTTGCTTTGTTAGATTACCTCAGTGTTTGCAAAAAAAAATAGCTTGCTTCCATTTACGACAACATGGGTGGACCTAGAGAACATTATGCTAAGTGAAATAAGTAAATCAGAAAAAGGTAAGAACTGTAGGATTTCACACATAGGTGGGATATAAAAATGAGACTCAAGGACACAGATAAAAGTGAAGTGGTTACCGGGGGGGAGGAGTTGGGAGGAGGGGAGTTAAGAGGGACAGATATATGGTGACGGAAAATGATTTGACTTTGGGTGATGGGCACACAATATAATCAACAGTTCAGATGCTGTAGAAATGTTTACCTGAAACCTATGTACTGTACTCTTATTGGTTAGTGTCATCCCATTATATTTAATTTTCTAAATAAATTAAAAAAATAAAATAGCTTTGCTTTGGGCAATTTTGACATAGGAGCTAAAGTAAAATTAAGTGGTAAAATTTAATGGTAAAAGGAGCATTGGCAGTTTACTTGTGGGGATATGTTCCTGGGATGGGTCACCTCCTTCTTCCCAGAATATCACTAAGCTGTCAGCAGGTTTGATGTCAAGGAAAGCGCCATGTGTATTCTTGTAGGTTTTTGCTGTGGTGTTCCATTTCTGTTATGGTTATTGGGTCATTTATTTACTTTAAAGAATGAATCAGTCTTTACTTGGCTTTCACATTCTGGCACTGCCAGCACAGAAATATTTATTCAGTTGAACTCATTTTAATAATAAAATTGAAGCTGATGTGTTTTCCAGAGTCCTTCATTAACAAAGTTCTTGGTCCTCAAATTCACATTCTCCCCTTTTTCTTTTTCTTTTTTTAGAGGGACAGAGAGTGGGATAGATAGGGACAGACAGACAGAAACAGAGAGAGATGAGAAGCATCAATCATCAGTTTTTCATCGCGACACCTTACCTGTTCATTGACTGCTTTCTCATATGTGCTTTGACCGCGGGCCTTCAGCAGGCCGAGTAACCCCTTGCTCATGCCAGCGACCTTCGGTCAAAGCTGTCAAGCTTTCTGCTCAAGCCAGATGAGCCTGTGCTCAAGCTGGCGACCTCAGGGTCTCGAACGTGGGTCCTTCACGTCCCAGTCCGACGCTCTATCCACTGTGCCACCGCCTGGTCAGGCACATTCTTCCATTTTTAACCTCTGGTTTACCTACTGATCTGTGCCTTGATCACACCTGTTCCCTGCCCTTATTGCCATAGGTCCGTGATCATCTTTATTATTGTTGTTCTATATCTTAGTCATTCTCTCAACATGGCCTTACTCAGGCTGTTTCCTCCTAGGCCTAGCATTATATTTTAAAGAAATTTGTTCATTTGTGTGTAAGCTTTATTATATTTCCAATATTTTCTACAGTTCTTCTTCCTTACCTGACTACACCTGGCTTTGCCAGAAGACTCAGGTTCTGGAAAGGCAGTATGTATTTTATGGTGAAATTGTGACAGGCCTTCATTGCATTACTGCCTGTCAGGGACTTCTGCTCAATGTTTTACATGGTCTAATCCTCACAGTAACCTGCACAGATTGATATTTTTATACTCTTATTTTCAAATGAGAAAAATGAGGCCTAATAAAGTATGTTTAATTTTTACATTAGCATTATGCTTTTAGGATGAACAATCCGTTCTTATTTCAGACATTCTCAGTTCTTTATCCTTAAATATTTTATGTTGTTTTCTCCTGACTCTTCGGTTCACTGTCAAATTTATTGAAATAGTCAATATTTGCTTCTTGAGCCTTTACACTACAAAATCACTCTTTAAAAAAATACCCCCTGCCTCTTAAATAGCACAGCCTTTTCCCCCCTTGGTATAAAAGTTTAAAATAGTAAGTACAAGAATTCTCCTTTCACAGCTTTGTTTTCCCCATCAATTTTCTAACTTCTTTCTTCAGTGGTAATCATTCTTATAAGCTTAATGTGTTTCTTTTCAGATTTTATTTTATATATTTATATACATAGATATATAAATATATATAATATGTGCATTCATAAAGAGTTGCATTTGTTTTAGGATTTTATTTTTAACATAAATGAAATCAGGCTTAATATGTTATGTGCCGCATTGTTTTTCTATTAATTTATCTTGGAGATATTTTAATGTCATTATATTAAATAGACAGTCTTTTAATCTGCTCATTAGTATTCCAGTATAAGGATGTGATATGATTTATTTCATTGTACTGTTATTAATGGACACTTACTGTAATTAGTATTTTTCTTTTGCAAACAGTACATCCTTATACACGTCTTGTATATATATATATGTGTGTGTTTCTCTAAGGTGATTGCATAAAGGTAGAATTACTGAATTGAATGTATTTCATTTTAAATTTTATTAGAGGCTGCCAAATTTTATACAAAAGGCTGTGTCAATTTGCACTTCTACCAATAGTACATCATAGCATTCAGTGTACCCCATAGTCTTGCCAGCACAGGATAATGAACATTTTCTTAATTTTGATGGGTGAAAAATAAAGAAGATATTGTTTTACTTTATATCATTTGTCGACTGAAAAATTATGTCTTATAGTTGTTTCATCCCCAAAAAGGATTTATTTGGGAAGAAGAAAGGGTTGCAGCCCAGTGCATGCAGACATGGCAAGCCACATGCATACTGTGGCCTGCGTGCCTGGATGAGGGATATTTATAGAAGGAAAAGGAAGTTAGAACCATAGAGCTTTATTATAACCATAGAGTTCTTCTTATAGGGTTCTCAGGGTTACCTACAGTATGAAAACTTCCATAAGCCTTCGCTTCTTCCATACAGCCTTCCAACTGATTATGTTTGCTTAAAGTTCCATTTAGTCTTTATCATTTTTCATATGTATATAGGCCACATGCATAATTTTCTTCTATGAATATTGTTTTATATCCCTCATCAGTTTTTATATTGGGTTGTTGATTCTTTAAATCTATTTTTAGCAGCTCTTATATAATGCACAAAGTCCTATGTTGAATATATTCTAATATTTCTTCTCAGTCTGTAGCTTACCATTTACCTTTTTAAAAATTAATCAACTTTATCTCTTAGAACAGTTTTAGGGCCAAAGTAAACTTGAATGGAAAGTACCAAGAGTTCCCACACATGTACAACTTATGCCATAGTCCACGTTCTGTAGCACAATGCTACATCTGTTACAGTTGATGGCTCTACATCAATACATCATTATCACCCAAAGTCTGTAGTTTACATTAGGGTTCACGGGTGTTAGTTAGCTTTTTTACTTGATATATTTTTTATTATACTGAAATTTAAATTTTTAATGAAGGAAAATTTCTCATTATTTTTCTTAATACTTTGGATTTTGTATTTTGACCAGACTTGTAGTATTCCTGTTTGAAGATTATCATCATAGCCTCTTTATAATTTCTAATAGCATTTTTTAATTAAAAATTTTAGCTCTTTAAATGAGGGGATCATATGGACTGAGGTGAAAAATTAACTTCTATTCAGTAATGGTTAGTTGTTGCAAAACCATCTAAAATAGTAGTTTTATCATAGTCAAAATTCCAGTACCAGTTTATTTCCTGATTCTTAATTTTTTTTATGATGCCATCTGTTTGTCTTATTGTGTGTTTGAAAAAGATTGAACAGCTTTATTAAAGTATAATTGAATACAATGTTAAAGAACTATAAATTAGGACTTAGATAAGGAAAGGCTACGTTCAGAAGAAAGTCTGTTGTAATAGGGAGACGACACTGATCTAGAAATCTGGAAGTGTCGCAGAATCAAAGAGAAAAAAGTTTTTCTTTTTATAGGGTAAAGTTGGGGGCAAGCAGAGAAAAGCAGAATCTTTGGAGGGGAAGCTGAGAAGCAAGAGGAAATACCTAGTGAGGCCTGAGAGGAAAGTGTTGTGCTATGGCCAGCTGAAGCTGATAAGGACATGCACTTTTTTCACTTTTGTTTGTGTTTGTGTGTTGGTGAGGGACAAGCAGAGTTCAGGGATTTGTATGAAAGAAAGAAGCCTTATTAAAGTTTGGTCAAGACAAAGCAAAGGGTAAGAAATAGGTAAGACTTGGTCAGAAATAAACTGCACATGCTTAAAGCATTCAAGTTGATAAGTTCTGCCATATTATATACATATGTGAAACCGTTACTGTCAAGATAGTGAACATATGATCATCCCAAAAAGTTCCTCATGACCCTTGGCCCTTGGTAATCCCTTCTTCCTGTCCCTTCTTGTTCCCCCATTCCCCTTAGACAAACACTGATCTGTTTCCAGTCATTACACATTAGTGTGCATTTCCTAGAATTTCACAGAAGTAGAATAACTCTTTTTTGTCTAGCTTCTTCCACTCAGCATAATTGAGATTCATTCATGTTGCTACTGTTGGTAGTTCATTTATTTTTATTGTTGTCATTGAGTAGTGTGGATATACTGTAGATTGTTAATTCATCTCTTGGTGTATATTTGGGCTGTTTCCAGTATTTTGCTATCACACATAAAGCTGCTTGAACATTCACCTACAAGTCTTTATATGAACTTATATTCTCATTTCTCTTGGGTAAATACCTAAAGTAAAACAATTGTGTCTTATAATAAGTGCATAGTTAACTTTTAATGGAGGATGATTTGACTTTGGGTGATAGGTATACAACATATCAACTGTTCAAATGATGTGGAGATGTTTACCCAAAATCTATGTACTCTTGTTGATCAGTGTCAGCTTCTTAAATTTATTTTCTAAAAAAGAAACTTTAAAACTGTTTTCTGAAGTGGTTGTACCATTTTACATTCCCATTGTCTGTGTACAAAAGTTCTAATCACTGTTTTTTGCATGGTTGCCACCACTTCATGGTCAGTCTTTTCAGTGTTAGCTATGCTGTTAGGTGTGAAGTGGTGCCTCATTGAAGTGGTTTTTTTTTTTATTTTTAATTTTTTTTTTTTTTTATTTACAGGGACAGAGAGAGGGATAGATAGGGACAGACAGGAACGTAGAGAGATGAGAAGCATCAATCATTAGTTTTTCGTTGCGACACCTTAGTTGTTCATTGATTGCTTTCTCATATGTGCCTTGACTGCGGGCCTTCAGCAGACTGAGCAACCCCTTGCTGGAGTCAGTGACCTTGGGTCCAAGCTGGTGAGCTTTCTGCTGAAGCCAGATGGGCCTGCGCTCAAGCTGGCGACCTCAGGGTCTCGAACCTGGGTCCTCTGCATCCCAGTCTGACGCATTATCCACTGCGCCACCACCTGGTCAGGCTCATTAAAGTTTTAATTTGCATTTTCTTAAGGACTAGTGATTTTGAGCATGTTTTCATATGCTTATTTGTCATCTGGTGACATGTCAGTTAAACTCTTTCCCATTTAAAAAATTGTGCTGTTTTCTTATATTGAATTTGGACAATACTTGTATTCTAGATGTAAGTCCTTTATCAGATACATGGTTTGCAAATATATTCTCCCAATGTATAGCTTGTCTTTTGATTACCTTTACAGTGTCTTTTGAAGAGTAGAAGTATTTTATTTTGATGAAGCCTATTTTTATCAATTTGTGCTTTTCTGTATGCCATATTTAAGAAATCTTTGCCTAATATAAGGTTGCAAATGTTTTTTACATTTAATTATAAGCTTACATATAGGTCTATAATCCATCTGACTTAGTTATTTTGTATGGTGCAAGGTATAGGTTATAGTTCATTTATGTTTTAATTTTTATTATGAAGAAATTATAAACTGGCAGGAAACTGCAAAAATAGTACAAAGAATTTCATATACATTTTTTGCTCAGTTTTTCTCCAAAGGTAACATTTTATTTTAAGAAGAAATAAGAAAGCTATTTTTCCTTCCATTCCCGTATCTTCTTTTCTCCCTTTCCCACTTTTCCTGTTCATTAGAACATAGGAGAGTAGATATGTCTGTGTGGGGGAAGTTGTGTGGATAGGAGCCATTTTGGCCCAAAGTAGAGTGGGAGAAGCCAAGAAAGATAAAAAGAATGTCCACATAGGATGAAGACCCACTCAGCAGAGAAGTCAGACCCCCATCATGAAGTGAAAATTGCCTTCATGGATTCTCAATTTCCTGTGATCATTAAGTATGCTGTTATGTACCGAATGTGTTACCCCCAGATGCCTTTGAATCCCTAACCCCCATGTGACTGTAGTTTTCAGATGAGGATTCTAAGAAAGTCATTAAGTGACTTAACTGGCTGATACTTTGATCCTAGACTTCTAGCCTAGATTTCAGAGCTGTGATGTAATAAATTTGTTTTGCTTAAGCCATCATCTATGGTATCTTGTTCTGGCAGTACCAGCAGACTAAGACACATGCTCTCTATGATTTCAGTCCTTTGATATATGTTGAGACCTAATTAGTTTTAGCTAGTCACTGACCAATCCAGAAGTATTAATTACTGTTCCCAGAGATTAACTGCTATAGCCAGGTAGAAAGAAATAGATTTTAGGTCTAAGAATTTTATTAATGAATATTGATGACAATAACTCATTTCTTTATTTTCTGTTCACAGGAATGTGAATTGGACCCTTGTTGTGAAGGAAGTACTTGTAAGCTTAAATCATCTGCTGAATGTGCATATGGCGACTGTTGTAAAGACTGTTTGGTAAGAAATTTCTCTCTATTTAAAAAAAAATTAAAAAAGGAAAAATATGTATATATCAAAATTTGTTTTCTCTGATCTATAAGAGAGCCCTATTTTTATTACATGATTAATGAAAAATTTTATTCACTTGTTTGCAATTCTGCATCTCATTCTTTAATGACAAATAGGTCATAAGATTTTTATATTTTGCTAAGTAGAGCTTTTTTTCTGATTTTAAGAGTAATCTATGTATTTTATTAAAAACTCAACAATACCAAAGTACATATAGAAAGCAGACCGTGAAAGATCATCATTTTAATCATCTTCAGATAGGTTATTAATTTGTTTAATTTTCCTGTACAAATGTGACTGTGAGGTCACATTGGACTTTCTTCCATTCATACTATTTTTTTTTAAATTTACATTTTGATTATCAATGAAATTATGTTTTTTCATTTTCTATATTTTTTGACTTTTATGAATTGCTTATTATTGACCTGTTTATTTTTCTAATGAGTCATTTAAGCATTTGTTGTTGTAGAATACACACAGGCAGACACACACAGACACACACACACAGATACACACACTGGTTTTAAATCTGATTAATTTTTGGGAATTGTCCTGATATTCCTATTTCATTTGAATCTTATTACCCTAGTTTCTTCCAGGAGGTTCGTTATGTCGAGGAAAAACCAATGAATGTGATGTTCCAGAATATTGCAATGGTTCTTCTCAGTTCTGTCAGCCAGATGTTTTTATTCAGGATGGGTATCCTTGCCAGAATAACAAAGCCTATTGTTACAATGGCATGTGCCAGTATTATGATGCGCAATGTCAAGTCATCTTTGGCTCAAGTAAGACATTTTATTTATAATTGATTTAATTTTTTTGCTTTAGTTTTTGTTAAAGATGGAAATAAAAATTATTGCTCAATTGAAGTTTTCTTATTTCCTCTCCTGTCATATTTTCCTCCTTTCTCCTCTGTAGGCGATCATCATGGTCATGAATTTGATATGTCCAAATTTAGTTGGTGATTTTTGTTTTTACTCTCTCTTTATCTTGCCTTTATTCTATACATATAAACAATATATACTTGTATATATGGTGTGTATATATATATAGACACATACATTTATACTAGCACATTATAGTTTTAATAAATTTATGTAAATAGTATGGGGATATACAAAAGGGTCTGCTGTTTTCTTTGTTTACTTAAAATACTTTTGGGATCCATATGTATTGCTACATTTAGATTATAGCGTATCAGAATATTGTATTCTGTAAATGTAATCTGTTCTATTACTGATAGGTATCTAGGATGTTTTACTACTTTTTCTGATTCTCTTTTTAAAGTTTTTATTTTTACTAAATTTATATTTACACATAAAGATCCAAATTATTTACTCTAAGGTTTTATTTTTAATTTTTTTTTCTAAAGTTTTATGAGAAAATAAAGTGCACTTGCCCATAATATCTCCGTCCTTTGAGGCAACCCTTTTGACCTTTTCTAACTGATTATTTTCTTTACTTTCTCCAGGTCTTTAGAGAATCTCTTGGTAATGCTGCTCTTTGATTTTTTTCATGCTAGTCATCAACTATTAATTTCTCAGTATGGGAGATGAGAATTCAGTCTCTTTTCTCGACCCTTGTCTATTCTTGTCTTACTTGTTCTTAATGTTCATTCTTCATCCTTTTAGTATGGGTTAATTATAACTTTAGTTATAGCAGTGATGATTGTTGTGATATTTTGATTTATAGTAAAAAATATATTTAGTCTTTGTGTACTTCTGGCAGGGAGCTTGTAAAACTCTTGGAATTTTCTAAGTGAAGAGAGCCATAAAAATGACTTATTTATGTCAATGAGATGACTTTTGGAAGGCCTAACCTAACCTAAGGATGGGGATTGGTTGCCTGGGGAACCAACCTTGTGATCAGAGGGTTGAAACTTCTATGTCCAGGAAGGCGGGAGGGACTGGAGATTGAGTTAATGATGAATTGCCAGTGATTTAATCTATGTCCTGAAGCCTCCGTAAAACCCCCAAAGGATAGGGTTTGGAGCTTCCTGATTGGAGAACATGTGGCTGTGCAGGGAGAGTATCACACTTGTGGAGGGCACGGATGCTCTGTGCCCTTTCCCCATGCCTTGTTCTCCTCTACCTGGTGATTCCTGAGTTATATCCTTTTATAACAATCTAGTAATTTAGAGAGTAGAAGGGTTATCTGAGTTCTGTGAGCCACTCTAGCAACTGAAACCAAGGAAGGGGTTCTGGGAACCTCTGATCTAGAGTCTCTTGGTCAGAAACATAGGTGACAATCTGGACTTGCAACTGGTGTCTGAAGTGGGCGGCGGGGTCGGGGTGGATAGTCTTGCGGAGTGACTGAGCCCCTTAACCTGTAAAATCTGACATTATATCCTGGAAGAGAGTGTCAGAATTGAGTAGAATTGTCAAAACACCATCTGGTGTCAGAGAATTCTTGTTTTTTTTTGTGGAAAAATGTACACACAGTACAACTGAAGACTGTATAACAGTCATACTAATGCTATTCACAGCTGAGCTCTGTAGTAATGTGGTAAATTTGTTCTCTTGTTTTTTGTTTTTTTTGTTGGTGTTGTTTTTTTTGAGACAATTTCTCTCTCTCTCCTTGGGTTTAGTTAGTTTCTTTTTGTTCTTACTGCTAATTGAACTGCAAATTGTTCACTAGTGGCCTGCTGATATCTTGAGGTGATTTAGAGGTATCAGTATTCTGCTAATTTCAACCTGTTTGAAGAAGTCAACTAGGAGTCTCCTGATTCTCTTTAGTCTTATTGGTTGTCCTCTGTATGCAGAGAAACAGACCAATAGGAGGATATATATATAATTATATATAATGTTACATATAATGTACATAATATTCTTCATTATCAAGTCCATATACTGTTTGACTTCAGCAAGCATCTCAGCCGGTCATGGTTCTTTACCTGGTGGGTGACCCAAAACTTCATTCCTGAAGGCTCTGGCTATCAGCAGTCCTGCCTGAATTGAGTTGTTACAGTTTTCCATTGACCGTAATGATAGGGCATGGTAATACTATAAAACACCCTAAGGGGTCTCCTATATCTGTTGCACTCTTTCTTACCTCCATTGTGGAATAGTAGCCCAATTTCCTCTTGGAAGTCAGAATCAGTCACCCCAGTCCCCAACACTGACTCCCTTCTTGCTTGTTCATTTAGAGGCCTGAGGATGCTAAAGTGGCTATGTGGTGGTCTTACCTTCTAGTCAGTGGAATCATTGTTGTGGAAGCATTCTTCCCTTTGAAGCTCAGTTCTCTAGACCAGCCAAGTGTAAGGTCTTGGGAATGGAAAGCAAAAATTTTGCTAGAGGGTCTATAGAAGAAATAGTATGGGGTGCTACTTCCCCCTTGATTCCTGGGCCCACGAATTCTGACTGTGGGAGAAACAACCCTGTACTGGATGCTGATTCAGAGCATACACCGCATTCTGGAGAACCTTGCCCCTTCCTGCAACCTGTTGCCACCTAGTTGACATTGTAACTGAGTCTTCCAAGGGCTGTGCCACCATCCCATCACACCAACCACATCAATATGGTGGGTAATATGGTAAGACCAGTGAATTCCATGAACAAGGGATCATTGTCACACTTAATTTTCTATGAACTGAGTTTTTTGATGAAAAGCAAATCTGTGTGCAATCCCATCATGGTAGATAAGACATTTTATCAATCATAGAGAGTAGTTTTGGCAAAAGTGTTGCATGCAGGGAGGACAGTTCTTATCCAGACCATTCTCGTGTTCATTCTAGTAAGAACAAAAACTTCTGCCATGATGGAAAGGGTCCACTTTAATAAACAACCATCAGGTAGCTGGCTGATCACCCAGAGTAATGGTGCCATATTGAGGACTCAGTGCTGGTTTCTGCTGCTGGCAGATTAGGCACTCAGCAGTGGCCGTAGCCAGGTTGGCTTTGGTGAGTGGAAGTTTATGTTGCTGAGCATATGTAAAACCTCCATCCCTGTCACCATGGCCCATTGCTCATGACCCCATTGAACAATGACAAGGGTGACTGGATAAGGAGGTTGACTGGTATCCCCTTGATTATTAAAATCTCTGCTGAGGTCACATTATGGTGAGTATTCAGATGGGATATAAATATCTTCATGTGTTTTTTCTTTAAAGGGATATCTTGTGAAATCTTGTAGAAGAGAAAGCTGGTTAAAATTGCTGCAAACTAAATTATATATATTGGGCTGGAGAGTCACTATATCCCTGAGAGGGGACAGTGAAAGTGTATTGCTGGCCTTCTAGCAAAATTCCCACAGCAGGTGTAATTACCATTAGCAAAGTTTGTGATAATCTGCTGTCATTTTGCAAGTTCCATCTGTCTTTTGCACAGGCCCAATAGGTGAGTTGAGTTGGAATGTAGGGAGACCACCCTGCATCTTTCGTATCCTTGAATGTGCTAATCTCAGCACTCTCTCAAGAATTGTATTATCTTTAATTTACTATTTTCCTCTGTCGAGGCATTTCCAGTGGCTTCCACTTGGCCTTTCCCATCAGAACAGCTCTCGCTCCATGGGTCAGGGAACCAATGTGGGAACTCTGTTAGCTGCTTTTATGTCTATTCCAATTATCCATTCTGAAACTAGGGAAAGACCACAGGATGTGTTTGGGGACCCACTGGCCGCACTGTGAGACAGACCTGAGGTAAAACTCCATTGATTACCTACCTCCATAAGCCCTTACTCTGATAGATTATAACGATGTTTGGGTCTCCTGGAATTAGTGTCAATTCAGAACCAGTGTCTAGTGTAGTACCTGAATAGTCTGATTATCTCCTTTTCCACAGTCTGCAGTTGTACAAGTAAAAGGCCGTAAGTCCTGTTGGGGTACGATGGGAGAAAGATTAGCATTAGACAATTTTGGCAGTGTCTTAGGGTCTTCTCTTTCATTTAAGAGGTCCTGGATCTGTAATATGACTCAAGTCTGGGAATTGATTGAGGGTTCGTGATTCAGTTATTTTGCTTCATGTTAGACCTTTGTTCACTTGACCTAGAACTTTTCTGCTTCTACAGATCTAGCAAAAATTTAGTAGTAGGTTTTCTATTTTTCATATCTTGAAACATCATGATTAACTTAACCAATGCCATAGGTCTGTGCAAGTCAGACTTTGACTTTGCTCCCTATTGTGACCAGTGTGTTCACCTTGCCTTTGCAGTTAAGTGCCTTTTCACTGGGCCCCTGCCACTGGGGGTCCATTTACTTCCATTGTATGTAAGTGTCCCAACTGAGAGACTATGGTTTCCAATGTAAAGATCACTCTTCTCTAGTGTTAAGTTGAGGGCAGCCATTGTGGAAGAATGAGCCTACAGAGAAGAGTGATCATAGAGCTATTTAGACATGCTGGGGCTTCCCTCACAAATTTCTCATCATGGTGAAAGATGTGTCTCCTGGACCCTGTCAGAGCAAGTGAGTAGGTTTTAAAAGGAAGATCCACTCTTGCATTTCAATCTTTTCTATATTTAATCATGGCAGGTCCAGTATTTACAACTTGCTTCCTGTGGACTGCTGTCTGGTTCACATTTTAGCCAACCAACCATACAAACTGTTAAAGCCCTAACTCTCCTTGCTACAACAATTAAATGCAGACTCTCTGCTCATATTAATACATTTCACTTGATTCATCTTTGTTTCTTTTGCCCTTAACTGTCCCCCATTCATTCTCCCACATATTCTCCAGATTTTTGTGTGTAAAATTTGAAAATCCAAGTTGTTCAATTGGTGTGTAGCACACCTTCTTATGGGTCACATTTATTTCGTAACTCATAGGAGTCTGCTGCAATTTAGGTCTAGTTAGGGCTCTAGAAGCAAAAAGGAGTGTGAAGGGTGACTCCCCAGGCTACTCACCATTGTCTTGCATGGCAATTTCCTCAGGAATGTCACTATAATTCCTCCAGGCACTCTTAATCCTTTTAGACTGGGGTGGAGAGGCTGCTTCCCTGACAAAGGAGATTTATCAGAATTTAGGGGCTCAGTGTCCTCAACTTCCTCAGGGCCTTCCCACACCTCCTCATTCCAATTTTCAGGATCTCATTCTTTCACAATCGCTGCCCTCAATTTAACACTAGACACGCCACGAGCCTGGGAGTTCATTCTGGGTTGTAATCCAGCCTGTTGGAGAATGAGATTCTGGGTTTGGTATTTAGCAATCTCAGCTCTATTACTACAAGAGATAAGGGTCTTCTTGTTCAGGTCACACATAGCTTTCAGGTTGTTAACACAGTCACTGAGCTGGGAATTTAAATACCCTAGTCCCCCCCCCCCCCCCCCCCCCGCCCTTGTCTGTGGATAATCAGGAGCAGTCAGCCAGTCTCACACACTCATTGTGTGTTTGGCACAAATGCTGGATTTATTTCTTCGAAGCTTGAGTTGTTGATTTGACCATACTTTTGTTCTCTTTAGTTTCTGTTGTGCTCCTTACCTTATGGTGGATAAGAGAAGCAGGAGGACAGAAGACTAAGAATTAAATGGGACTTATTTATGTTAGTCAGGCTACCAGACAAGAGTAGTTGAGATCTGTCAACCTCTGATTTATATATTTTACAGGAATAGGCAGGTTATTCCAGACTAAAAAAGTAATTTCAGATAGGCATCTTAATGAAGTGAATACTATTATTTAGCAAAGATGTTACAGAGCCTGCAAAAAAGTCTAGAACCACAGTAATTATTTTCTTTGGAAATTATCTGAATTTTTTATACCTATTTCCATTCTGTAAAAGAGCTTTGCCTGGGTATTGCCCTGCAGCCATTAATCCCATGCCAGTATTCTGTACTCACTTTTCATATTACTTGATCCTTTGCCTCTTTTTCACTCCAAGTCCTTTCATTCATGTCCATTTTCTTTTAAACTAAACAACAGAGTACTAGATATGTAAGGTTGGCAAGTGGATTTCCTATATCAAATGGAAAGTACTGCCATTTTGGCTTAAAATATTTTTAAATAAAGCATTTTTAGGAATGTATAATTAAGTGGAAAATATTGAACATTAAGTGATACATACATAAAATAGAAGAAAGCAAGAATGGATCGATACTTTATCAGCTATTATGGCTGTTTGTCAGTCTGTTTAGTTGCTAGGAATACCTAAATTAACATCCATGTATGAGAAATAAAAAAAGATCATAATAGCTGGCAATATTTTCATCAGTCCTTCCCCACCAGGTTGAACCGGAAGTGCAGTGAGTATGTGTTTGAGAGCAGTGACAATGACTATGCTCAAAGTTCTACCCACATTGTCTATGGGTTTTAATTTATTTATAGTTTCATCTTGTTTAATGACACCTCTTTTAGGCCTTTTGGCTAATGTTTAAGACAATATAAGCTTTATTTTTGCATTTGGTTGTTAAGTATAAAATGTGGAACAAAAATGCTTTATCTGTAAAAGTTGAAACCTTTTCAAAGATATAGAGGCAGTTCATCTAGGTGTATGGTCTGTCATAGGGAATACTTTTATTTCTGAATTAAGTTGCCATAATATTAAAAAGAAATTTTTAATATTACAGAAGCCAAGGCTGCCCCAAGAGATTGTTTCATTGATGTGAATTCTAAAGGTGACAGATTTGGCAATTGTGGTTTCTCTGGCAATGAATACAAGAAGTGTGCCACTGGGTAAGTTATAAAGGAATGTGACAGATTGAGGTTACAAAGGAATGTGACAGATTGTAAAACCAGCCATCTCCAGTATCTTTTATAACTCCTCATCACTGCCGACTCTCTCCTCCTTCATTGCCTAACTTTTCAAACATAACAACTTGCAGCACAAAGTTTCAGAGGGACTCTGAATAGAACTGGTAAAATAAATCATCCTTATGGCATTAGCTGTTAAAATCTAAAGGTTTTTAGAGTTACTCTGTTTATCTATGTTCTATAATAAGAACCCCAAATAAATACTCTTCCTCCTTCCTTCTTTCATTAAAAGGTTCTGCTGCTGAATATGTAAAGGTACAGAATTAAGTTTGTATTTCAATATTTCCTCCTAGTTCTATAATTTAAAAGTGATAAATTAAAACCCTTTTCTGCCTGACCTGTGGTGGCGCAGTGGATAAAGCGTCAACCTGGGAACACTGAGGTCGCCAGTTCAAAACCCTGCACTGGTCTGGTCAAGGCACATACGGGAGTTGATGCTTCCAGCTCCTCCCCCCTTTCTCTCTCTCTCTCCTTCTCTCTCTCACTCTGTGTCTCCTCTCTAAAATGAATAAAATAAAAAAAAAAAAGAAATTAAAAAAAAAAACCCCTTTTCTATAACTTTAACTTATATAAAAATTAATATTTAAAATTATAAATGAGAAAATAGTCATCCATAATCTCAAACCATACTGTGCACTAATTTCAGTGAATTTCTTTCCTTTTTTTTGTTTCTGTGTATTAATACACACACACAGTCATCTTACATAATTGGAATAATTCCATAACACCTTGAATCTCTCCTCACTCCACCACCTCCACTGCCAGTTAAGCTAAGCAGCAGTAGCAAAACAGTGCTTACTAAGAAGAAATAATAATAGTGACCCCTGTGTCACTAAATCCAACAGACAGTTTTAGGTCTACTTGACCTTTCGGTGGCATTCAACTATGTCAGTGGTTCTTAACCTGGGTTCTATCGAACCCTAGGAGTTCGATGAGTCGGTCTCAGGGGTTCGGAGAAGCCTCTGCTGCGGAGGCCAGAATAAAGTAATATTGTAATTTGTTGTGAGTTCATGCACTTTGTTGGTTTTGTTCTTTGAGCAAGGTGATGTTCATGCACGGCTCATTTTGTGCACCAGTGGAAAAACGTATACCTATGTCTTGAATTTGGAAAAAAAAAATCATTTTATTTATCACTAAAGAAGGGTTCCGTGAATGCACATATGAAACTGGTGGGTTCGGTACCTCAAAAAAGGTTAAGAACCACTAAACTATGTTGATCATTTTCTCTTTCTTGAAGAAACATTCTTCTTGGATTTTGTTTTGAATGTTCTTTTAGTATTTTTTATATGTTTCTGGGTGCTCCTTTAATGTTTTTATTTGTAGGTTGTATTTCTCTACCCTGCTTTGGCTTTACTGGCCTGCCTTCTGCCACAGGGCCTTGGCATATGCCGTTCCTTCTGCTGGGCATTCTCTCCTCTCCCGTTCAGATCTCAGTTCAAGTATGACATCTCTAAGGAACACTTCCTCAGATATCCCTCTTAATACTTTTCTTGAAACTCTGTAACAGTAGATTAAGGGCAGTGAGAAAGCAAGAAAAGTTTTTCAAAAGGGGTATGAACATAGCTGTTTTGACTATATCCTGTATAGTCTCAAAAGTAGTTGTAGATATAAATTCTCTTGCATGTAGAAAGCACTGTTTTTCTGGTGATGTCAAATGATCATTCTTAATAAATTTTTATATAGTATATTACCCTGGAAATATATTATATAACTGCAGATGGTTGGGAAATTAGTGTAACTGATTGAATGAAAAAACCTTGGGATAAGGGGATTAATGCAGATTTAGAGTTTGCTAGATACTCTTTATCCTTCTCTTTAGCCTGGTTCTGTTTCCATTTTTCATGAATACGCTGATGAAAATACAGAAATCACACTTATAAAACTTGTAAATTACTGGATAGCTGATTTGAAAAATATTTCATAATTGTTTTATAGGCTATCTAATAAGGATAATGTAATATAGTCATTAGGAATACACATTTGAAGTTGGACTCTGAGTTTGCATCCTGCTTTAACCACTGAAGATATCTGAGACTTTGGATAAGTTGTTTCAGTTGCATACCTCATTTTTATCTCCTGTAAAATGAGGCTAATCATGGTACCTATTTCTAAGTGTATGAGTTGATGGATGTTAGTATTAAGAAGTATTCATTGTAGGATTCATCATCATTTTCGTCATCTTCACTGTCTACAATCATCTTCATTATAGATAATGTATAAAATCTAGAAAAGTGTAAAGAAAGTGATCACTTATGGGCCTGACACACCCAGAGACCCACATATGCATGTATAATAAAATTGTATAGTATGATTTATACTGTCTTATAAATTGATCTATTCACTTTCCACTATATTAAGAGCATTTATAGGATGTATCTAGCTTCTTTTAACCATTTCCTTATATTAGAAATTTATGTTTTTCCAATAATTTGCTATTTTAAATAAGGCAACATTTGTTTCTCTGAATATTGCCATAGATTTTTCTCAGTCAAAGAATATGGGGAATGGTTTTAAGGTTCTTTCTAGATATTTCCAAATTGACCTTCAGTATGTTTAACTAATTTGTGTTTCCAGTGCTCTCTCACGAATGCCAGAATATTATCTTAAAAATACTTTTCTGATTTATGTCAAACAGGTATTTCAGTTTTGTTTTAAATGAATATATAAATAATTATTTTGTTGTTGGTTGTTCAAAAAATGTTTAAAGGCATATGGAGAACATGTGGCTTCCATGCCTCCACTCTTTTTCCCTGTCCCTACCCTCCTTTTCTTGTACCTGTTTCTTCTACCTCTCATGTGTCTTTCCAGAGTTTCCCCACCCCGTTCCCACTCGCTGTTGTGCATACTGCAGACATGGCTGTGCGTGTTGTATTGTTCTGCTTCACTGGAAGAGCTGTTTTCTCTTTCACTGCTTAGATGGTTTCATCTTTCGAAACTTCTTCAATGAAAAATTCCAAATATTCAGAGGAATGGAAAAAGTAGTATGATGAATACCCATATATATCCTCGATTAAAGCATTGTTGATATTTTATTACACTAATTTTGTGTACAATTTGCTGCACCACTTGAAAGTAAATTACGGTTGTTAGGATACTTCCCACCTAAATTCCTCAGTACTCAGCTTTAACATAAAAGACCATTGACAATAGCATTATTATATCTAGCAAAATTAATAGTTTTCTAGTACCATGTAGTACCTGGTCAATATTAAAATTTTTTCAATTGTCTTTAAATTGTCTTTCATAGCTATTTGTCTACTTTTCATATCAGGACTCAGTTAAAGATCAGATAATTGCATTTGTCATGTCACTTAAATCACCTTTGATCTAAAATATTCTTTTTCATTTTTTTCTTTTCAATGATAGTGACCTGAGGAAATCTCTGGGCCAGTGGTCTTTTAGAATGTCCCATATTCTGGGTCTGTTTGATAGTTTCTTGTCAATGTTGCTTTTGTCTCTACTCCCTGAATTTTTCCATCAATCAGAAGTTAAATCTAAGGTCTTAATTAGATTCAGGTAAAACATTTTGGGGAGAACTATTTTCTAAGTGGTTCACTGTGTCAAGGAGACACATAATTAATTTTGCATTGTTTTATTTTCAATGTTACTAAGTGGTGATGACCAGCTTTTATAAAGTTATGTTTTTCCCATTGTAATTATCAGGCAATATGTGGATGGATGATGTTTTACCATTTGACTATCCAGTTTTCCACCACTGTTTCACTTGATGGTTTTAGCATGCATTGATGATCATTGCCTGGAGCAATTATTCTATTGAGATTTACAATAGAATTTCTTTTATTAATGTAATAATGAATAGATCTTAGCTTTGTTGACTGTTTGAATTTATTTTGTAAATTGCCTGTTTTCATGCATCTTTGCTAATTTTTCTGTTGAAGTTGCTTTTTCTTATTGAAATGCAACAGCTTTTTATATACTGAGTATAGTTGACCCTTGAACAACACAGGGTTTGGTGTGCTGAGCCACCACCTAGTCAAAACATTACATATAACTTTTGACAAACCCAAAACATTACTAAGAGCCTACTGTTGACTGGAAATCTTACAGATAACACAAGCAGTCAATTAGCACATACTGTATTGTGTATGTATTATATATTATATATGTATTTTTACAATAAAGTAGCTAGCTAGAGAAAAGAATATGTTACTAAGAAAATTATAAGGAAAAGAAAATAAGCTTACAGAACTTATTGAAAAATCCGTGTATGAGTGGACCAGTCCAGTTAAAACCATGTTGTTTAAGGGTCAACTGTATTTTCTTTTTACTCTTCAGTATGTCACCAAGACTATAGATGAAGCACTGAGTATATCATGGCAACATGAATTTTGGAAGGCTCCAACAGGTGTTAACTGAGGTCTGCTTTACACTATTCTTTGCTTTTGAGGTTTTCTTATATAATTTCAATCAACTATGTGAAATAGGCATTATTATTTATATGTTGTTTTTCAGATGAAGAAATTGAAGCTTAGAAAATTAAAGCACTTTACTCAAGTTGCCTAATGAATAATTGGCTATATAAAGATAAATGAAAGTTGGGACATAATGACTGACTTTTTAGAGCAAAATGGAAGCAAGAGGAGACTTAATAGCAGCATATGCAGAGTAAATAGGGGTTATATAGTTATAAGTTCAAGCGTACCAAGAATGCAATGTAGTTACATATTGATGTAGTTACTTACCATAAAAGCTTCTATAGCCTGATCAGGTGGTGGAGCAGTGGATAGAGCATCAGACTGGGATGTGGAAGACCCGGGTTTGAGACCCTGAGGTCGCCAGCTTGAGCGTGGGCCCACCTGGCTTGAGCAAAAGCTCATCAGCTTAGACCCAAGGTCACTGGCTCCAGCAAGGGGTTGCTCGGTCTGCTGAAGGCCCGCGGTCAAGGCACATGTGAGAAAGCTATCAATGAACAACTAAGGTGTCGCAAGGGCAACGAGAAACTAATGATTGATGCTTCTCACCTCTCTCCGTTCCTGTCTGTCTGTCCCTATCTATCCCTCTCTCTGACTCTCACTCTGTCCTTGGGGAAAAAAAATAAAAAAAAAATCTTTAAAAATAAAAAGCTCCTATAATCTTGGGTTTAATAGAAGTAACAATATCTTAAATAAAGGAAATGAGAGCTCCATTTTGCTCTTCGCTTGTCAGGCTATAATTGAAATTTTATGCTGCACTCTGAGCACTATGCTTTGAGGCAGTGAAACAACTGGAACATAACGGGGAACATCCCCATTGCATGAGTAATTATTGTAGACTATTGCCCCGGTGAAGTATTTAGGAGCTTCATGATAAGTGTCCTAAAATAGCTGCCATGTTAAAAGAAGAAAACATTATCTGGTTAGTCTCATGTGAGTATCTGGGACCAATAAGAAAAAGGTATAGGGAGATAGATTTTAACTCAAGAACTAAAAGAATGTATGCTAGCTAGAATGGGAAATTTTAGGATGCTGAAAGAGAAATTGGAAGACAATGTCCTGTAGTGACTTGGCAGTGATAGCATAGTGATATAGAGGAGATTCAGGTAGGTAGGTGCTTGCATCGGAAGATAATCAATTAAATAGAAAATTTCAATACAGCATCATAAGAGTTAATGTTAGGGGTACTTAGTGTCTTATGAAAGGATTCAGGAGGGACATTTAACTCACACAGCCTTGGGACATTGATGAGTTACAGATTGAGTCTCTAAGTATGTAACTAAGAGCCAAGCCTAGAAGGGTGGCATCCTTTCTTAGTTACTGTACATAACATTGTGTAATTTTCTCCTTACCATAATTCTGCAAGTTTGATATAGTTCTGTTATTTTCTGGGCAATAGTATTTATAAAGTTACATCAAATTTATAGGAAATAGACTTTATTTGAGACCTAGACAGATAGTGAAGAGGGAATAGGTGTTAAGAAAGGAGCGTCAGCACCACCTGGTACCCTACTAATTTGCGTCTTAGTATCCATTTATCTCTGCTCTTCTCTGCCACAAGCTGCTTTGATCTCTGTTGCTCTCATACACTTTTTCTGTTGAGACTACCTTCAGTTAAGTAGCAGTACAACCTCTGTCTATATACATATATATAATTTTTCTGTTGTATCTACACTGGATGCATTTTATGTTTGCATTATTTTTCTGTCTTTATAGGAATGCTTTGTGTGGAAAGCTTCAATGTGAGAATGTACAAGACATGCCTGTATTTGGAATTGTGCCTGCTATTATTCAGACTCCCAGTGGAGGCACCAAATGTTGGGGTGTGGATTTTCAGCTAGGATCAGATGTTCCAGATCCTGGGATGGTGAATGAAGGCACAAGATGTGATGTTGGAAAGGTAATTAAAATGGTTTCTATTTACAGAGTAAAGTTTTAAAAATCATTCTGCAAAGTAAGTGATTGCTTTTTTCTGATTATCAAAGAAATCTATATTTATTAAAGAAATTTGGGAAACTGTGAAGCCAACAAGAACAAAATTAAGAGTAATTATAATTCTGCTATTTAAATTTCTTTCATATATTATAACTTATGGTTTCTATGTTGTCATATACCATGCATACTTCCCTTCTCTGTCAGTGTGTTGTAATTTACCAGTCTGCCATTACTGGGACACTCAGGTGATATCCAGGGTTCTGTGTGAGAGTGTGTGTGTGTGCACGTGCATTCATGTGAGTCTCTGTACCAGAAATCTGCCCATGCTCCCTGTTATTTTGACCACAGCTGTTTAGATAAGATATGAGCCAAGAGTTCACCAGCCCTGATTTAATGCCAGTGCTTATATTTGAGAAGATGAACTAGACCAATTTCTTTTTTATTTAGAATATATATTTAAAGAAAGGTAATTAACAGTGGGGCAGGGCTTGAGTATGGGATCATAGACATGATCCTATGGTTACTGGCTTTAGCCCAAGGTCATGGGTTTGAACAAGGGGTCACTGGCTCTACTGGAGCCCCCTGGTCAAGGCACATATGAGAAAGCAATCAACGAACAATTAAGGTGCTGCAACTATGAGTTGATGCTTCTCATCTCTCTTCCTTCCTGTCTGTCTGTATCTATCTGTTCCTTTTTATCCACCCCCATCTCACACACAAACAAAAAAAGAGTATGGCAAAACTAAGAACTCTTTGAGGGATGCCATGATATAGGAGCAGGGCTAGAAGGCTTATGGCAAGTTTAAGCCATTTGCAAAGATATAAGGAAGTAGGATGATTGAACAAGTGGGAGAAACCAACAGAGAGGTCGATAGAGGAGGAGAAGAGAACATGATTGGACTGATTGTCTTTTATGTGACACAAGAAAAGGCTGGTGGACCCTCAGGTTACCTCAACTTCTACCAAGTTTCATTTCCAATTCTGTTTCTTACTTATCAATAGACCCTTATATTTTTCTGCCTGTCCTTGCCACTCACTACATGCACTTAACTACTTGTTATTGTAAACAATGCTGAGGTAAATGGCTTTATAAATAAAAATTTCAGAATATCCTGATTTTATTTTGAGGTTAAACTACTATAATGGTGTGCATACTTATACAGTTTTAGATACAGTTTTGCCAAATTCTTCTTTAGAAAAATTTTTAACTAGTTTATTTTCCAGCCAGTTTTCAGTAAGTTTTTTAATTCTTCGTTATTATAATCAAGATTAGCTTCTATTGTTATAAAGCTTTTTTTACTCTTTCTTGATTATTATTGATGTTGAATTTTTTTGTCTCTATATTTTTATTCATCTTTTATGATTTTGTGTTGATATTCTTTGTTCATTTAAAAATTGATGTGTTTTTCTTACTAATTTTGTAACTTTACTAGGAATGGAGCTAGCCTTCCATGCTTATATATGATTTTACTTATTGGTTTGGGGTAGATAGTATTTTTCATTAAATGGAATAGCCT
The DNA here is from genome assembly GCA_037038555.1 of Rhynchonycteris naso. NCBI lineage: Eukaryota > Metazoa > Chordata > Mammalia > Chiroptera > Emballonuridae > Rhynchonycteris > Rhynchonycteris naso. The sequence continues at coordinate 28,164,080 of CM072998.1, forward strand.
CTTAATCCTGATGAATAAGAATTTAAAATAATAAATTTAAAATTTTATTAGTTTTTATAACAGCTATTGAAATAACCACTTTTTTTTCTTTGACCTCTTGATGTGCTGGGTTATATCAGTAAATTCCCTAACATTAAATCATGTTTATATTCCTGGAGCAAATACTGGTAACGTTGAAGTTTTCTTTAGATATATTCCTGGAGTCTGTGTGCTAGTGAAACTGAATACTTAAGGCTTTTTTTGAATTTATGAAGTTTTACTTTATGAATTATGGTCAGTATTCTTAAGTCTCAAAATCTTAGCTAAGACCAAAAAAAGCATAGCAGGAAATGTATTGATTCAAAATACAGAATCAAATAAAGAAATTCGAAACTGTGAATCCCAGATAATGTTTCTGCAATTCTTTTTCTGTATCTTCCATCTTTGCTTCTCTCTTATTGGCCTTCCCTCCAGCTTTCTTGAGATATAATTGACATATAGCATTGTATAAATAGAAGGTGTACTATGAGATGATATGATACACATATATGTTGTGAAACGGCCACAATATGGTTTGTTAATATATCTATCACTTCACATAAATAACACTGCTTTTGTGTGAGGAAAACATTTAAATTTATTATTTTAGCAACTTTCAAGTATATAATGTATTCTTGTTAGCTATAATCACCATGCTAAATATTAGATACCCAGAACTTATCTATCTTATAATTGGAAGTTTGTACTCTCTGAAAATAAAATGGATGGCTGCAGCACTAGAGCCTTTTTCTGGGACATCACTGAAGGATGGTGGTGAAAGAAAATATTCCCAGTGGAGTATTCACCAGGATGTTCTCTAGGAAGTTCGCTTGGAAGGAAGAATGGCCTGACCTGCTTTATACATGAATTCTTTTCTGAAAGGGTCCCATCTTCTCCTTCCTTTAATGGATTCTGGGTGTGTAACGTGTCTTAAATCTGGGATTGATCCAGAGGCTGTGACTCAGTTTTTATTTAGGTTAGAATTTTGTTCACTTGACCTAGAACTTTTCTGTTTATACAGATCTAGTAACAATTTATCGGTAGGTTTTCTATCAGTTTCACTCTTAGGAACACCATGATTAACTATCCAACACTATAGGTCTGTTAGAGTCAGACTATTCTGACTGTTGCTCTGATTCTGTTCTCATTGGTTTTGACAGTTGAGGGCTGCCACTTGGCCTCTGTTACCTCAGGATCCAAATACTTTCATTCTGTTTCATTTTCCTCATTCAGTAACCATAGTTCTCACTATAAGGTCTAGTCTATAGAGAAGAGTGATCACAGAGGTCTTCAAAGATTCTGGGGGTCCCCTCATGAATTTATTTTTCACAGTCATGCTGAATGTTGTGTCATTTGGATCATCTGAGTAAGATCTGAAATGCAAACTCCTTCTAACATTCCAGCATCCTTAAGCCTTTGAATTATTTCTTTTACGTTAAACCAAGGCAGATCCAGTATTTTCAACTCACTCACCATGGGCTACCATTTGGTCCATTTTTCAGGCAATGAATCAACAAGGTGTTACAGTTTTTTGTAAATCCCTGCCCTGCAACATTAAATGCAGAATCTCTACGTAGTAAGCTTATATAAATAAATTTGGCCTGATTAAACTTTATGTTCCTTCCAGAATTATCCCACAGCCTTAATATCAATTTCCATACCTGTTCCCTTGATACTGTCTATATAAATTAGAAAACTCATGTAGATTGTCTGGTGTGTAGTACACTTCTGCATGCATTATGCTTTGTACGTCATCCTTAGGGACCTACTGGTGGTTGAGTCTAGTCATAGGCCTAAAAGCAAAGACTGACTGCTAGTAGGGGTTAGTCCGGAGAATCAACATTGTTTTGCATGGCAGCTTCTACAAAGGAGGTTATTACAGTTCTCCCTTTATCTTGGGGGTGGGGAGGCTGTTCCCACTGGCTAAGACTCATCATTTTGGGGCGCAGTGTCCCCTGCTTCATCAGGGTCTTCCTATACAGTCCCATTCCAGCTTTTAAGATCTCATTCTTTCCCAGTCAGTGCCCTCACTTTAATAGTAGGTATCCTGTGCGGCTGGGAGTTTGACTTGCACTATAATCTTTCCAGTTGCAGGATGAGATTCTGAGTTTCATTTTTAGAGATTTCAGCCCTCCTGCTACAGGAAACGAGGCGCTCCTTTAGTGCACTCATAGAGGTTTTCAGGTCGTTTATGCCCTGCTTGGGCTGGGAATTCAGATTTCTGAGCTCATCCTTTTCTTTCCCCTCTTTGTCCAGTGATAGTAGGAGTAATCACTCACTCTCATATTTTTTAGTTTGATAAAAATGTTCAAAAGTATCCTATCTTGATTCTTATAACTGGTTGATTAGGAAGAAACAGTGGTGATATTTTGCCATTGCCATTTCATGCCATGGCATGTTATTTTTACTCTTGAAAATAGGGTTATTAATGTCTTTAAATGTAATCAGGTAAGAGAGCTGATTTCATAATCCCGGAACCAATTCTGAAAACTCATCCTTAAAAGTTGCTTCTCTAGAATCACTCTTGTTTTAGTATCTGCATTAGTCGTTGTTCTCCACTGAAACAAATCCAAAAGAAAGAATATATGCATGCATGCATATGAAGAGATTTAGTATAATTGACTCATATGATGAGTAGGAGACTGATAAGGCTCAAGGTTTGCAGTTGGCAATCTGGAGATCCAGGGGAGATGTGTTGGAGTTTTAGTCTGAGTCCAGAGGCCTGTGAATCAGGAGAGCTAATGGTAATTGTACTCTGAAAGCCAGCAGGCTCAAGACCCAGGGAAAACTGAGGTTTTAGTTCAAGAGGCAGGAAAACCCCAGCCCCAGATTGAAAACAGGCAGGCAGGTATAATTCCCTGTTTTTCAGGGGAGGGTTAGTGTTTTTATTCTGTCTGGATAAGGCTCATCACAGTAGGGAAGCAGTTTGCTGTATTTAGTCTATTGATTTAAATGTTCAACCCACCAAAAAGACACGCAGAATGATGTTTGATCACATATTTGGCAACCTTTATCCCATATATATGGACACATAAAAGTAATTATTACAATCAGTTATTACAAATTAAGTTTAGAGTAAAAATACAAATTAGAAAAAAATCCATAAAAAATGGTGAATTGTATTATTCCTTTATCTTCTTTGACTGCCAAATCCTATCAGAATGTAGAAGAATAAATAGGGAATAAATACCAAATTGGGAACTAGATGAGATTTTGTCAGTAAACAAAGATTTCCACATATTTTGAAAACCCAAGAGAGGACAGAAAGAAGTTTGTGAGAGTAGTAGAACCTGCAACTTATAGTGCATACTGGTAGCATGTGAGCAAGAAGACTGTATTAACCTTGCAGAACCCTAAACAAGTTGGTGCTTTGGAAATAATGCTTATAGGTGAGAGTGGGATGAAGCATGAGACTGAAAATAGAATTACTTTAGTCTACTAAAGAAAAGGCTAGGCCTTTCTCTTATCTGTCTGCTGCTTTTATTCAGTTAACAACGCATTAGCAACCATTTGCCTTGTTCTCTAGGTTGGAGATGAGAAAATAAAATTCTTGATACTATATTTAGTCATCCTTTTATGAGATGCCTGTAGCCCTTCCTAACCTTATGACTCTGTTCCCTTCATGCATAAATAACTGAAGTGTAGATGGGTTCTTGGAGAAAGTTAATCCTCTTGAAGAAGCAGAACAAAAAGACTGAGATGGGAATGTGAGAGAAAAGATAAAGGCCTGCGAGGATCAAATAAAGATTTTAAAATTCAAATAAATGAAATTTCTAATTTAGAGAAAGAAAACAAAGTAGGAAATTATGCAATTTGAAAATACTTGTAAAGGAAAATCCCAATAGCTTGCAGAGACAAAACAAGCAAACAAACAAAAATAACTCCCCAAATAGGTCACATATAAAAGAATGAGATAGAGAACTGAATTCTGGAAGACAGTACTTTTGTGTTTCTGAAAGACTCGCAACCTAGAATTCTGTACACAGTATCAATCAAGTGAGAGGGCACAATAAAAGCATTTCAGAGATCAGAAAGTTTATATTTTATTTCTGTGTTTTTTAGGAAATCTGATGTAATGATCCAGCAAATGAGGAAGTAAACCAAAAATAAAGACTTGTAATCTAGGATACAGTAGTATGCCAGAGACAAATTCCAAGAGAACAGCGGTGTGTCAGGCCTTTGAGCATAATGAATTTAGATTGGGGCAAGAGGACCCTGTAGGGAGGCTTTTAGAGTAAGAGGGATCTTGAAAGAGGAAATGATGCAAAAGGCCAAGTGTAAGAAGAAAGGCAAGTATTACCTGCAGTAAAAACAAAAGCTCTATAAAAAAGAAAATATAGAACATATAGTCTTAACTATGAGATCAACGGTGTTTTGTCTTAATTATTGGCAAGGGATACTTATTTCTCATTTTATTGTTTCCTTGTGGAGCAATTTTCATTAAAACAATACTCCTGGGTTTTTGTGTGACATCCCCAAAATGACTGAATAAGAGACCCCTTATTTGTTCCTCCCTCCCAATAATAACAGTTTAACATCCATCCATGGATAGAGTGGAGTGGCTTTGTGAGAGCTGTGGGACCCAGCACCATACACAGGAGACCTGGGAGGAGTTGTGCCCACCTTGTATAAGGGAATAGGCATACTGAGACATCAGTTCTGGATATGGACTCTGCAGTGGCCTTTGCCTGACTCCAGCCCTTCCAAGCCATATTCTGGAAGCCCCTGGAAAAGAACGTTTTAGTTAAGACCCATAGATAAGTGAGTCTTTGCTGAAGTCCAGATTTCTAGAGGAGAAGTTCTAGCACAATGTTGGAGCAAAAAAAAATATGTGTAGGACACATTGGAGAGCATAAAAGAAACAGTTTGAGTCTACCTGCATTACTCTATCAAGGTGGCACAGCTTAGGGCCAGGAGAGATCTTTTCAGCTTGTGTTTTCTCCCCTAGAGGAAATTAAGTGAGTGAACAGTCGGCTTCTCCAGCTGTGCAGGCCCTCTTTTTTTCTCACCCTGTTCAATATAATGACTTGTTATCTGCAAGACAGGTGAGAAGAGGCTGGGAGAGGGGCACAGGACCCTTGGAAGACATTAAACAAATGCAAATCCTACTAACTATTTAGCAGATCCCACAAGTGCCTGTGGATCCTTGCCTTTGGATCCCTCCAAGTGGCCCACGAGTACCACATATGCTCTTCTGACAGACAGTGGTGGCAAGAGTGAGCTTTTATAGACAGCTAGTGAGCAAAAAAGGAAGTTGTCATCATTCAGCTTGGTGTGTTACAAGAGCAAGAGAAGGCAGTAAGCCTAAGAATTCTGCCAGAAGAGGGAGCAAAAAGTGTGGATCAGGTATATCCATAACCTCAGAATACCTAGATGCACTAAAGAAAGTTATTTCTCTCATGAAGGTAGTTTATAAAGACTAGAGGAGTTGAGTGCTAATTAAAATGTGAAGACAGCAATCTAAAACTCCAATGAAAAATCAAGGAAACATGACATCACCAAAGGATCACAATCGTTTTTCAGTAACTGGTCCCAAAGATAAGATGATGTGTGATTTACCAATAAAGAACTCAAATAGCTGTTTCAAAGGAAGTTCAACGAGCTTCAAGAAAATACAAAGATAATTTAACAAGATTAGGAAAACAGTACATGAACAAAATGAGAAGTTTAACAAAGGATAAAAATCATAAAAAAGAATCAAACCAATTCTGGAACTGAAGAATACAATGAATGAAATGAAAAAAAATGAAATAGTATTGAAATCAGAATGTATGAAGCAGAAGAGAGAAGCTGTGAGTTGGAAGACAAGAACTTTGAATTTATCGATTCAGAGAAAAAGGAAAAAGGAGTGTGTTGATTATAGTTAATAATATTATATACTTGAAAGTACTAACAGAGTAGATCTTAAATATTCTCACTAGAAAAAAGAAATGGTAATTAGGTGGAGTGACAGAAGTGTTAACTAAGCCTACTTGGTAATCATGTCACAAGATAGTTTATCAAGTCAACATATTGTACACCTTAAATCACACACATTGTTAGGTGTCAATTAAATCTCAATAAAGCAGAAGAAAAATAACACTCCCAGCCTTAGTGTGTTTCTCTTTCACTTTACTCCAAGGGATGCAAAGTGAAAGTGACTGATGCCGTTGGTGAGTTTGGGAGAAGACACTGGGCGGGGGTCGTTCAGTGCCCTCTGTCTTCTCTTTTCTGATCTAACTGCCTGCAGAGGGTGCATGCTGGTCTGCTCTCAGCCATACAGTAAATTTAGCAGGGCCAGCTCAGTGTCTGTGGGGGGAGGCCTGTGGACATCCAGAGCAGCCTGTGATTAGTCAGGTCAGTTTGGATTTGGGGTGCAGAATTAGGAAGCCCGCTTTATTTACTTAAATCATATTAACTGCTTTATTGATAATAAAGATAATACTGTGCTCTCCAATTATCAGCTTCCTCTGTCTTTCTTCACTTAGTTATGAACTTGCTCAGGTAATAGTGGCGTATAATGTACCAAGTGGATAATATCCCAACATTATGGTATAAATATCAAGCAGTATTTAGTTTGAGAAGGTGAAGGAGGGGCGTTTGGGTTTGTGTTAGAAAGTTAAATTCTTATATGTAATAAAGACATTAATTGATGATGTCTAAAATAGATAAAGCAAGAAATAAGATACTTATTTAAAATAGGGAGGGAATTACAAGGAAGGGTGATTGTCTGTAGACTGCTAGAATGGCAGACATTTCATCATAAGCACTTTTATCATTATTTGATTTTTAACTCTGTGGACGTATTATGTTGTTTTAAAAATTACATGATAAAAATGAAGGCCAACTGGTACCCTGTTCTTTCTTTTTCTTTTCCAAGTGAAAGAAGGGGAGATAGACTCTCCTATGCAACCCAATTGGGATCCACCTGGCAACCCTGTCTGGGCCAGTGTTCTGCCCATCAAGGGCCATGTTTGCAGCCAAGCTATTTTTAGCACTTGAGGCAGAGGCTTCATGGAGCCATCCTCAGTGCCTGGAGCCAACGCGCTCAAATCAGTTGAGCCATGGCTGTGGGAGGGAAGACAAAGTGAGAGAGAAAGGAGAGTGGGTGGGGTGGAGAAGCAGATGATCGCTTCTTCTGTGTGCCCTGACCGTGAATTGAACCCAGCACATCCACACACCAGGCGTAAGCTCTACCACTGAGCAAACCAGCCAGGGCCAGTACCCTGTTCTTTAGAAGTGATTTTGGAAGTGTTCTGTCAGCTTGACTAAGAAGAACACAACATTTGTCATTCAGAGACTTTTGTTGACATTCATAGGCTGAGTGAATTTCTAGTGGGAAGAATTCATGATAGTGGTTATACAAGTACTGGAATGCTTGATTACTTTAAAGTTTACATTACCCAAGTTGTAGGACTTTTTTCTGAAACTCTTGCTATAACAGAAAGTGCTGATTGGCTAGTTTGAAAATCATAATAAAAAACATGCCTTTTTCTTCCTTTTAAAAAAATTAGATGTAGAGGAGTGATATTGGTTCATAAGATTTTATATATATATATATATACTGCTCACAAAAATTAGGGGATATTTTAAAGTGAATATGAAGTGATAAAAAAAGAAGCATTTGATTTATTTTTATTAAAACAAGAACATCCAAAAAGCAAACAAGTCAAAGAAAGTCGTTCGATTATGCAAATGAGATGCAACTTTTATTTCATTGGTGGAAATGCACTATACAAAAGGCTGAAAGTACTGGAGTATCTGCATGTTCCCTGATCCCCTAATTTTTGTGAACACTGTAGTTTCACAATTTGACACATGATCTGTATATTGTACTGTGAGCCCACCACCCAGAGTCAAATCATGTTCTGTTATCATATATTTGAAATTCTTTAACCTTTACTATCCTATTCTTCCCTCCTTTAACCAGCATACTGTTGACTGTGTCTATGAATTTTTATTTGTTTTTCATATTCATTTGTTGTTTTCACTTTTATATCTCATGTTTTAGTGAAATCATATGGTCTTAATGTTTCCTGACCATGGTATTCTCCAGGTCCATTTATATTGTTACAAATGACAGTTCTCCATTTTTTTTTAAAGGCTGAGTAATAATTCATTATGTATATGTACCATATCTTAATACCCTTTTTCCCCCAAAAAATGTAAAAGAGAAGGCAAAAATTTACTACGAACGTGACTCTTTGCTTTGGAAATTGCACAAGCTTCAGGTTTGGTGCTGGGTTTAATATCTTTTATTATTTCTGAGAACAAAACGTCCATGTTTAATGAGTTGACTATGTTCATTTTTATTTTATTTTATTTTATTCTTTTGTGTCACAGAGACAGAAAGAGTCAGAATGTGGAACAGATAGGGACAAACAGACAGGAAGGGAGAGAGATGAGAAGCATCAATTCTTCATTGCGGCACCTTAGTTGTTCATTGATTGCTTTCTCATATGTGCCTTGACTGGTGGGGCTACAGCAGACCGAGTGACCCCTTGCTCGAGCCAGTGACCTTGGGTTCAAGCTGGTGAGCCTTGCTCAAACCAGAAGATCCCACACTCAAACTCGGGGTTTTGAACCTGGGTCCTCTGTGTCCCATTCCAACATTCTAACCACTGCACCACAGCCTGGTTAGGCTGTACGTTCATTTTTTATGAATGTGCATTTGAAGATAGTGTATTCTCACTTATAACCTATAGTGTTTTATAATTACATATTCAGATCTTTCATATTCTTATTTATCATCTAGGTTATTATTATTTTTAGTAACTCTGAACACTCTTCTACATTTAATCTCATGGACTTTTGTGAGTACCTCTGTAGAATAGATTTCCAATCAACTTTAAATTTAGAGATATATACATTATAATCTGGTAGACGCTGCCAGTTTACCTTTCAGTGAGGTGGTAACAATTTCCATTCCACTAATTGTATATGAAAGTGTCTTATTTTTCCCCACACTCTTGCTAACATCGTGTGTTATTTAATTTTTGACATCCTGTTTAGGTGACAAAAGCTGTATTATTATTTTAGTTTGCATTTCTCTTCTTGGAAATCTTTTTATATATTTTATTAGCTTTATGTATTTTTTCTGGTAAGTACATATTTATATCTTTCTGTTTTTTTGTTGGGAATCATTTTATTGAGGGCTTCTCATATATAAAGAATATTAAATGTTGAGTTATATCTGTTATATTTTTTAGTTTCTCATTTGTCTTTACCATAAAGAAATTTTAAAATATTGTTCAATTTTGTCTGTTTTGTCTTGCTTTCTTGTCATGGTTACAAAAGCTTTTTGTATCCCAATGTAAGATAAATATTACATGTTTTTATTTTATATCTTTATTATTTGGTTTGGCTTTGGCTGTTATTGCCACAGTTTAATTTATTAACATTTCATCCTGTTTCTATGATCTTTTTTAATGTTGTTTTTAAATGTTTTAAAAATATTTCCTACTTTATCTTCCTCTCTTTCTGTATTGCACAAATTGTGTGTGTGTGTGTGTGTGTGTGTGTGTGTGTGTGTGTGACTTCAGTTTGGGGATTATCTTTTTTTATCGTTATACTATTTTTTTACAGCAAGAAAGAAACCAAATTAATATATTTCCCCCATGAACATTAAGCAATCAAAATAGTGTCTACCGATTTCCCCTTTGTAAGGTCTGCCGTTGTGACTTTCGAACCCCCACAAGCTTTTTGGTGGTGTTGTTGTCGGAATAATACTGGTTTTAAACTCCAGGTTAGTACTAACATGTATAGACATATCATAAGGCCTTTTAACTTTGCATTTTATTATACTTTCATACTATGCCAAAAACATATATGTAGAAAAGGATACAGCAGGTGCTTGATGTGTGTACCTGTACTGGCACACTGATAGAGACGTGGAATAGGATAGGCTGGCTCCATCCTTTCTGGCCTTTGCTGAAGGCTGACCTCTGGCACTTGGAGTGGGCTTTCAGCTCGGTACTACATTACACCTGCATTATTTGTATATTACTCAGTATTTTCATTTAGCAGAGAGACTAAACACTAACAGTGAAAAATAAAAAAGTGGAAAAGGAGAACCCTCAGCTTCTTTTTTGTTCCAGGTGGTTCATGTTTGGCTCCAAACCTATACCCTGAAATAAAAAATTTTGGTTTTCTTCATCTAAATATTTTACTTAGGATTTTCACGTCTACATTTGTATGGAAGGATAGATCATATAGTAGTTTTATCATTGTTTTTGGCCTCTGTATCATCTTTGCCCATTTTGATCAATTATTCATATGTCAATTAATTAATTTTACTTACCTTTTTACATTTGCAAATATGTAATATGGGAATAACTATTCCTTAAAAGTTTGAAAGTGTTTCTAACCATTGAAATAATCTATACCTAGGTCTTTTTTTCTGGCTAGCTTTATTAATGTGTTCAATTTTTCCTTACTCATTACTTCATTTTTTTTTCAGATCTGTAGAAACTTCCAATGTGTAAATGCTTCTGTTCTGAATTATGACTGTGATATTCAGAAGAAGTGTCATGGGCATGGGGTAAGTCATATTCTCTTTTGGTTTGTTCATGGAGGTAATGCTGATTAATGAGGAATCCCAGTAAGGGTTATGTGAGATTTCCCAAGATTTTTAGATATTTAGACTTTGGGGAATTTAGATACCTGATAATATTTTTATTCTTAAAAAGTATTTATGAATTTTCTCAAATTTAGTCCTTTTTCTGGGTTTCCATTCTAAAGTTCATGACTTAGAACAGCATTCACAATTAACACAAATGGTATTTTGATTGTTTTGAAGGTATGTAATAGCAATAAGAATTGTCACTGTGAAAATGGCTGGGCTCCCCCAAATTGTGAGACTAAAGGATATGGAGGAAGTGTGGACAGTGGACCTACATACAATGGCAAGTAATACAGAAGATAATTAGTGTGATCTCCCGGTGGTCCATGTCAGAAATTGGGCATCCTTGTAACTTTCCCCCCTTCTCATATCAGTTATATGTTAAATTATGTTGGTTCTGCCTTCTAAATTCTTCACGAATGTTTTTTTTCTTTTTTAATCCTTATTAATTACCTTTGATTTCTTGCCTAGATTTACATAGCCTCTTAACTAGGCTCCCTCCTTCCCATCTTGTACCCTAAGCCACATTCCACACTACATTACAGAGTTTTAGTGGTTTCCTTCAAGAATTCAGTTGTGATTGTGCCAGTGTCCTGTTTTAGTTTCAGAGTTGCTGCTTTGCTATTAGGTAGGATGAAGTCCAAAAATCCTTAACACGGCTTAAATGGCCTGTGTGATCTGCCCCTAGCTTAACTTTTTCCAACCTCATTTCACTGTGCTTAAGACATTGTAACTTCTTTTATTTCCTCTAATAGGCCACTGTCTTTTTCCTCTGGGCTTTCCAACCATACTGTATTCACGTTGTTGGAACTTGGCTAATTGCTACTCAGATTTCAATTTATACCTATTTCCCCTAGGAACTTTTCCCTGACTGCCTAAATCTGAATTAATTTGCCCTTTCTATTCTCCTGTTACTGTTAAGTACCATCACATACTATGGCAATTTCTTATATACTACATATTTTTACTCCCTGTTAGACTCTGAACGAGCTCCTCGTTCACAAGTACTTATCTTCCTACTGAGATGATGTGCTTTTTTCCCTCTCTTGCGTGAATACTGGAATGGTTGGCTCATAGAGTAGGTTTGTATTTCGAATTTTAAGAAACTGCCAAACTGTTTCCCAGAGTGGTAGTACACTTTACATTCTCTCCAGCTGTATATGAGGTTTCCAGTTTTTCCACATCCTCTCCCACACTTGGTCTAGTCAGTCTTCTTAATTTTAGCCTTTCTGGTAGGTATGTAGTGGTACTTCATCGTGATTTGAATTTGTATTTCTCTGATGACTAGAAATGTTGAACATCTTCTCATGTGCTTATTTGCCATCCACATATCTTCTTTGGTGATGTGTCTGTTCAAATAGTTTGTCCAGTTTTTAGTTAGGTTGTTTGTCTTGTTGGGTTTAAGAGTTCTTTATTCCAAATACAAGTCCTTTATAAAAAATTCTTTGTATTTTCTCCTAGTCTGTTTACTTTGGCTTTTATTTGTTCTTCTTTTTCTAGTTTCTTAGGATAGAAGATCAATCAGGTCTTTGATTTGAAACCTGTTTTTCTTAATATAAGCATTATAGTGCTATCAGTTTTTCTTTAAGAACTGCTTTATGACACCCCAGAAATTTCATTTTCATTCATCTCAAAATAATTTTGAATATATTATTTCTTTGACTCATGAGTTATTTAGTAGTGTGTTACTTTGTTTTATAGTATCTGGGGGATTTCCCAGCCATTTTAGTGTTATTGATTTCTCACTTATTCCAATGTATTCTGAAAACATACTTTGTATGGTTTTAATTCTTTTATATTTTTTGACACTTGTTTTATGGCCCAGAGGGTGTTTTTATATTAGTAATATATTTTGCATACACTTGAAAATAATTTGTATTCTGTTATAATTGGGTATACTGTTTCTAAAATAGCTTATATTAGTTGACAGATGTTGAAGTCTTCTATATTCTTACTAATTTCTGTATACTTGTTCTGTCAATTATTGAGAGAGGAATATTGAAATCCTTGGCTGTAACAGCTCATTTGCCTATTTTTTTCCTGGTAGTTCTATTAGCTTTTGCTTTATATATTGTAAAGCTCTGGTATTAGGTCTATAAATGTTTAGGATTGTTCTGTTCACTTGCTATATTGATGCCTATATTGTTATGAAATAACCCTCTTTATACTGGGTAAATATTCTGTTCTGCAATTAGACATTAATATAGTTACTCCAGATTTCTTTTGATGAGTCAGCATGGGAGATCTTTTCTCATCCTTCTACTTTTAATCTATAAAGCAGCATATAGTTAGGTCTTACTTTCTTTATCTAGTCTGCCAATCTCTGCCTTTTGATTGAGTTGACCTGACTATATTTAACATGCTTAGTTTTATGTTTGGATTTAAATCTACCATATTGTTATTTTTCTATCACAGCTTCTTTTCATGTGATGATATACCACTTCAGTATGCTTTCATTCCTCTTCCCGTGCATTTTGTGCTCTTGATGGTGTTCTTATACGTATGTTATGAACCCTACACTACACTGTTATTACTTTTGCTTTTGACTGTCTTTTAAAGAGATTTAAATAATAGAAAAAGTCTTTATATTTATGCACATAGTAACCATTTTTGGTGCTCTTTATTTTTTTGTGTGAAGTCAGTAGATAAAGCATTGGCCTGGGATGTTGTGGACCCAGGCTTGAAACCACAAGGTCGCTGGCTTGAGCATGAGCTCACTAGCTCGGGTGTGGGGTTGCTGGCTTGAGCATGGGATCATAGATATGACCCTATAATCACTGGCTTGAGCCCAAAGGTCACTGGCTTGAAGCCCAAGGTCGCTGGCTTGAGCAAGGGGGTCATTAGCTCTGCTGTAGCCCCTCCCCATCAAGGCACATATGAGAAAGCAATCAATGAACAACTAAGGTGCCACAACTATGAGTTGATGCTTCTCATCTCTCTCTTCTTGTCTGTCTGTCCTTGTCTATCCCTCTCTCTTTTGCTTAAAAAAAAGTGAAGTGCTGAGTAGTGTTTCTGATATGTTAACATTTATGTAAGAAAGAATCAACAATAAAAACATATTTTGTTCTTTCTTATATTTGCATGAATAAATATTGTAAGATAATATAAGAAATTAGTAAAAGTGAAATTTAGGGAAGGAAAAAGAAATAGACAGAGATGAGATGTAGCAGACTTCTCAGTGTATTCAATTTATATCAGTTTTACTTTTGAACAATGTGAAAATTAATGTAAGATATTTATAGTACCTACTATGTTCTAGTTAATAGGAGTCAATCAATTTCTAACTTAATGATTATTAATGTAAATTTTTTTTCTTTAGAAAAGAATACTGCATTGAGAGATGGACTTCTAGTATTCTTCTTCTTAATTGTTCCCCTTATTGTATTTGCTGCTTTTGTCTTCATGAAGAGAAATCAACTACGGAAAAGCTGCTTCAGAAAGAAGAGATCACAAACATATGAGTACTTAAATTTTTTTCTTTTAAACTCATAAAATAATTTAAAGTAATTATGATGATGATGTCATTATAATTTATATTATAAAGGCTGGTTTAAGATAGGGTTAGAACTTACCTTTATTCTTTTGACATGATTAGCAGGGGTAAAAGGATGTATGAGTCAGCCATTTCTTAAAAGGGTAAGGGTGAAGGGATTATGGGAACCAGCCTGTATACCACTGAAAATGACCCTTAGAGTTCATTTTGCTTGACATTGATTCCTGACAGTGGAGTAATTAGGACTTTGGGCTACAGTTTCCAATTTGGGCTTTTTAAAAATTTAACTGATAAGAAAGGGACACAAAGAGACAGAGAAGGAGAGATAAGAAGGGAGAAAGAGACAGAGGAAAGAGATAAGAAGCATCAACTTATAGTTGCTTCACTTTAGTTGTTCATTCATTGATTCTCATATATGCCTTGACTGGGGGGCCCAAGCTGAGCTAGTGACCCATTGCTCAAGCCAGTGACCTTGGGCTCAAGCCAAGGACCTTTGGGCTTCAAGCTAGCTATGTTTGGGCTCACACCAGTGGCCTTGGGATTATGTTGATGATTTTAGGCTCAAATCAATAAGTCCGTGCTCAAGCTGGCCACCTCGGGGTTTTAAACTGGGAACCTCACTGTGCCAAGTTGATGCTCTATCCAATGTACTGCCACACTGGTCACGCCTAATTTGAATTTCTTAATCTTCTTAATGAGAGATTAAAATATGGGATAAAGATTTTAAAATGTTGAAAAATTTTCTTCTATGTCTATTTCAAGGATTAATTCTCACAGAGGAAGGGCTTTTCAAATCAGTTTTGGAAACAGATTTGGTGAATTACAAGCTTTTAAGTTTTGGTGGAAGATAGGGTTGTCATAATTCACACAACTGACGTATTAATCTATATGTTGGGCTCTTGTATTACTATCTTTCAGCTATCACTTATATGTTGGCATTAGAATGTAGCATAGGTTAGCATGGACCTTGTAATCATATCTAAATTTAAGGTCCAGTTTGTCATTTGTTAGAATTATGAACTAAAATAAGTAAAACTTTTTGAACCTTGGTTTACTTCTAAAATAAGAACAATAATACTACCTATCTCTTAAAGTTGATGTGAGGATTAAATAAGGAAATATTAACAAAAATCTTAGTACATTAGCTGACACAGTGAAATTACTTAAAAATTAATTTTGATCGTGTTAATGACTTCAAAATATACATATTTTTAATTGCTTATGTTTACTTCATTGCCCTGTTTTTCTCACTGACTGCAGAGTATTTTCCTAGAGTAGCCTTTAATTTTTAATATCTTCTAAAACAGATTTGTCTTCTGATCCTTTCTTTCTTTTACTTACACACTTCAGACTGACCAAACCATGTAATTCCCCAATCTGCATCTCTGAAATTTTAGTTCCATAACTACAGCTGTCTCCTATCCATCTCTTCCCAGCTGGCTTGCTGTTGCCTCAGCATGTCTGAAACTTAACTGGTATCTTTCCCACTAGCTCATTTGCTCCTCTTCGGCTTCATCATTTTTAGAACATTAACTTCAAGTTTTGTATACGCAACCTAAGAATGTGCTTTTTCTCTTCTCTGATTTGGGAAGACTTGAGGAGAAAGCTTTGGTCACATTGGCCTAATTGGCAAAAGTTTATAATTTCTTAGAAATTCAGTTTGTCTAATTGTGAAATGGGGTTAATAAAACTTTCTGATACTGTAAGAATTTAAAAATATGTGAAAGCTGTTAAAAGTGCCGGGGAAAATTTAGCTATCATCATGATCTTCATCATCATCACTACCAACATCATTGTTCTGTTTTTGGGAAAATGAGAGGTATGTGTAATATGTCATACAGAAATGTTTGAATCTTAATTTAGCTCACAGGTAATTCTGTCTTTCAGATCAGATGGCAAAAATCAAGGAAAAGTTTCTAGACAACCCGTGAGTGTACCTCGACATGTGTCTCCAGTGACTCCTCCCAGAGAAGTTGTAAGTTGTAAACAGAAAGTTCTGTTTCTTTACTATTATAATGGATTCACATTTTTAAAAATGAAAACAATTGTCACATAGGTATATAATTCTTAAGAATTTAGAAATGTGGTCTGTAGGCGGTCTGTGGGTTAAGGAAATAGGAGTGAAGTCTCTGGCTCAGAGGAGAGGAAGACATCTAGCTAATAAGAAAGCTTTGCCTTGAAACCAAGATTGGGAAATAATGTGGGCCCCACGCTGTCACTGTTTTTTTCCCTGTCTTCTCTCTGTCTTCAATGCCTGACTTCCCTCAGACATATTGCCAAAGACCTGAGCTGAGCTTGTGGGATACATTTAATTGTCTCAGCAGTGGGCCTAGTGTCACTGCTCCTCTGAGTGTATTAGGAAGTATTAGGATAATGATATATTTCTTATCTGCATATATTTCTAAGAAATATATAACATTATTTTATATATAACTTTATATTTTGATTTTATTTTTAAATTAGATTTATCGAAGGTGACATTGGTTAATAAAATTAGATAGGTTTCAAGTGTACAGTTTTGTGGAGCATCATCTGTATGTTGCATTGTGTACCCACCACCATATATGTGACCCTTTACTTTTTACTGCCATCCTATTCCTCTTCTTGCTAGTGACCACCATACTGTTCTGTGTGTCTATGAGGGTTTTTGTTTGTTTTCCTTAGAGTCTCCCTATTCTACTCCTTGTTTGTTCATTTGTAGCTTTTAGTTTTATATCCCACATAGAAGTGTATGGTTTTACTTTGTATATTTTTAAGCTTTGCATAATATTTTATTTGATGTCTTACACATTCATCTGTAACCTACTTTTTCCTTCAACATTACTTTTTGATTTATCCCTATCAATACATGTAGTCCTTTTCATTCTTTTTCACTGTTGACATTGTGTTATATAAACACCACACAATTTTAAAATCTGTTCTCATTACGGGATTCCAATTTTCCATCAGGCTGAGACGAACATTCAATATATATATTTGTCTTCCTATGCATGTATGTGAGTTCTAGTGCTTCACTGTCTAATGTAGTAGTTTCTATCCACATGTGACTATTTAAATTTTATTTTAAATTAAATAAAATTAAGAATTTTATTCCTTATTCACATTTTAAATGCTGAATAGATCACATGTGACCACTGACTATTGTATTGGACAGCAAAGATACAGTTCATTTCCACCACTGCAGAAAATTTTATTAGCGACCACTGACTTGGGGCACATAGGAATCAAATTAATGGGTTGAAAGATATGTGAATATTTACTAGCAATTGTCAAATTGTTTTCCAAAGAGGTTACACTATGGAGTGACTGTATCATCAATGGTGTATGAACATTCCTGTCAGTCTACATCTTTTTCAACACTTGGTATTGTCAGACTTTTTTTAGTCTTTCCAATTTATGTGGAGTGAAATGATTAGATATTTTTTCTCATTTTTTAAATATATGGAATCTCCCTATTTTATTCCTTTTTCCCCAATAAAAAAGAAACTAAATATTATTATGCCCTTTCTTCCTTAATTATATATCTTCAAGATTATTACTGCTTTAGCAGGATAATCAGTTTCTATGTATACAAGTTAGAAATTATATATATGTTATTTTTCATCCTTGACATATTTTTTTTGTTGTGATAAAATATTATGCCATAAAATTTACCATTTTGATCTATTTTAGGTATACAGTTTAGTGAAATTACATTCATAATGTACAGTCATCACCATTCTTTTTTTTTTTTGAAATTTTTTTCATTACTCCAAACAGAAATTCTGTACCAATGAAGCAGTAACTGCCATCTCTCCTCTTCCTATAAATTGAGAATCTGCTTTGCCATTTCTGTAAAAAGGGCTATTGGAACTTTGATAGGGATTAGGTTGAATCTCTAGGTCACTTGGATTCACAGATCTTGACAATGCTGAGTATTTGAATCCATGAGCACTAGTTGTTTTTCCATTAATTTAGGTCTAACTTAACTTTTTCTGCAATGGGTTGTAATTTCAGTGGACAGGTCTTTGACTTTCTTGGTTAATTTATTCCTTGGTATTTTATCCTTTTGAATGCTAGAATAAATGTAAGTGCTCTCTTAATTTCCTTTTCAGATTGTTCATTGCTAGTGTATAGAAACAAAATTTATTTTTCCATGATCATTATATATTTTGCATTGCTGCTGGATTAATTTCTTAGCTCTAGTAGTTTTCTTTTTCTTTTTGAATTTTCTTTTTATATTGCTGCTGGATTAATTTATTAGCTCTAGTAGTTTTTCTTTTTTGAATATTTTTTAATATATAGGGTCATATCTGCAAATGGAAATAATTGTACTTTTTCCTTTTCAATTTAAATATTATTTATTTATTTCAATTGCTCTAGCTAGAGCTTCCAGTACTGTATCACAGAGCAGAGGTAAAATTAACATCTTTGTATTATTCCTAATTTTTAGGGGAAAGCTTTCAGTTCCCTTGGCATATTTATAAATTTCTCCATATTCTTCCTGTGAAATCCATTTGATGTTTAGAAGTCCTCAAAACAGTCCCTAAGAGCTGTTTTTATGTGTTCAGCTTTTAATATTTGAGTCCTTATGTATGAGAATGGGAAAGACAATTTTTAATCTATAATCTGTTTTAAAAAATATACTATGGCAATATCAGGGTTTTTTTTGTTTGATTGTTTAATATGGACCTTATATCTTTCCGTGTCTTAGGTCTAGATTTTTGTTTTGTGGTTATTGTGAGGTTTGTATAAAACGCCTCATAGGTGAAACTGTCCCTTTCTTCTGATAGCTTCTTTTCTTCCTTTGCCTGTTCAAGGTGAGCCCTTTCCTCTTCCACTTCTGTGTTCTGTTGTTGCGATCACCCTTTCAGAGCATGTTTGCTACCAAAGTGAATTAGCTGTCGTTATTTTAAGTGCTTTCCCATTTAACCTTTATGTTGTGATAAATGTTTAATACCCTGTTTTGAAACACAGCTGGCATTTTCTGATTTTCTTTATCATCTTGGAGTTTTATGTGCTTTCTACTTTCTCTTCAGATGAAAGAGCTCCTTTCGACATTTCTTGTAAGGCAGTTCTTGTGGTGAGGAATGCCTCCGCTCTTGTTTGTCTGGGAAAGCCTCTCCTTCATAGCTGAATATGAACTTTGCTGGATGATAGAGTACTCTTGCTTGGTAGATTTTGTCTTTCAATATTTTGAATATATCATTCCCTCTCTCCTGGCCTGCAGAGTTTCTGCTGAGAAATCTGATGATAACCTGATGAGGGTTTCTTTGTAGGTTACTACCGCTCCCCCACACCCCCCCCCCCCATGGCTGCCTTTATCATTGATTTTTGACAATTTTGTTTCATTTATTCATTTTTTAACTTAAATTTTTTAAAATTGAATTTATTGGGCTGACACTGGTTAACAAAATTATTCAGGTTTCAGATGCTGTCGGAGCGCATCCTGCTCACAGCACCAGATGTTGGATTGGGCCCACATCCTGCTCACAGTGCCAGATGTCAGAGCCCACCTGCTCCACAAGGGATGATTTAGGTGGTGAGATTTCCAAGGTGAAGAAAGCACTAGGAGCCGAAGGAATAGGAGACATGCCGCAATGCTTTATTCCATGCTGTATTCCAAGTAGTCCTGCATTCTCCCCGTTTCCTGGCAATGCCGTAGCAGTAGATAAAGGGCTCAGGGACAATAGTGGCATGGGCCAACATTACATCAGTGCTAGGGATGATATTATGACCTACATAACAGTTGCTGAGTTAGGCAGCCCCGAAATGCATGGGAGCTGGAGCAGAGCCACATGGCCCCAAAATGCGTGGGAACCAGAACCAGGCAGCACTGACAGGTGTGAGAGTTGGATGACTTCTATGTCCAGTGCCTCCATCCTGGATCTCACTGTCATTTCCCCCTGCAGGTGCCCAATTCTACAACACATCTTCTGTGCAGAGTATTGTATGTTCAACCACCCAAGTCAGTTGCTGTCCAACACCATTTATCCCCCTAGACCCTCCTGTGCTTTCCTCTGCCCAGCAATTCCCACACAGTTCTATGTGTCTATGAGTTTCTCTCTATCTCTTTTTTTATGTTGACAGTTTTAATATAATGTGTCTTAGAGAAAGTATTTTGGATTGAGATAATGAAGTATTCTGTTAGTTTCTGTACTTTTATGTTCAGTTCATTTCCTAGCTTTGGGAAGTTCTCATCTGTTATTTATTTGATTAGGCTCTCTCTGCTCCTTCTGGGATACCCATTATTTTTATGTTGACCTTCCTAATGGTGTCCCATAATTCTCATAGAGTTTTTTCATTTAAAAAGATATTTTAGTTTTCACTTCTCTTCCACCTGAATAATTTCTAGTGCTTTCTAATGCATCCCTCATCTCATTAATTGAGTTCTCCAGTTGTAGATTTCTGTTTGGCTCTTTTTCAGAGTTAATGAATTTTATTCCTGAGGTCATTAAAAATTATTTCTTTTTGTGATACCATGTTACTGTGTTTATGGTGCTTGATAAGCCTTGTACCATTGTGAGTGATAAGTATATACTCCATTGTTTTTGGTAGCTCCATAACATTCTATCTTATGGATTTTCCACAGATTTAAAAACAAGTTGTTTCAAATCTTGTTCACACAGAATATGCAGCATCAAGCATTGTCGTACATATGTGTCAATGTAAGAAATATCCAAACCTGCAAGACTTTTTCTGAGTTTATCTGAGCCAAACTGATAACAGTTGCCAGGAAGCAAAATCTCAATGAGTTGAAAAAATGCTCTGGAAAATGCCAATTTCTCCACTTATTTTATAAATCAGAATAAAGGGGAAGTTGTAAGGGGTTTACATGAAATAACATTGGTGATAGATTAGGGAGAAAGCAAAGTGGGAAAATCTTTAGTAGTAGATAAAAAGTAAAACATAGACATATATTTCTTTTACATAGACAGGTATAGGGTAGTTTAACAGTTAACAATTAGCATGATAATAATAGCAATGAGGGGATTTGTTGTCTCTGCTCTGGTGCTCTGGGTGTCCTTTGAAGGGTCTGGCAAAAAGGAAATGACATTGACATTCTTGAGTTATGTTATCCTAAAAGCAGAAAGACAGCTTTTAAGGTAAAGTGTGGCCTTTGGCAGGAAAGATACCAGCCCAGGACATGATTACCCAGCATGAACTGCTTTTAGTTAGAATATTTTCATTTCAGACCATCCTATGTCATAACTTTAGGTCTCCGAGTGTATATGGGCCACCGTACAGGCCACCTCTGAGCTTGTTATATTTAGTATGTGGCCCCTTTTTTGTCCATATGGGTTTTTGCATACATGTAAAAGTATATTTAAATTCCAAGAAGTGGACTTGAACTTTTTCTTTAAAGTACTGCACCTATGACTTGATGGAAGGGGATGGGGACTTTTTTTTGCACCTCTTATCTATTTTCGCAGTATAAACAAATCACTCCATGGGGCCTCACCCAGCCCTCAGTGTGTGTGTGTGTGTGTGTGTGTGTGTGTGTGTGTGTGTGTGTGTGTGTGTGTGGTATATCAGATTATCTGTTCCCTAGCAGGGTCCAGGGAATATTCCAGCTCTTCTTCAACACAGTTTATTTTACCACTCACACAGCTTTAGTAGATGGTGGAGAATACCTTAGTCAAGAACACTTCATCAGTGATCTAGTAATTTCATCTGATCTTCCCTGACTTTTCCTAATATAATGTGATATGAGGAAAATGTTCTTATTTTTACTTTTTTATTTAAGGTTGTCTTATAGAGTCTGACTTTGCTGTGAAACTTTCTTTCAACTACCTTGTCAAGGAACAATATAAAATTCAAAAATCAAGGTAGATTAGTGGTATTTATAGTACCATTAGGTACTGTAAAGGTTTGGCAATTTATTTTTGGAAGGTTTTATTTAAAATATATTGACATAGGAAATATGTTACCTTTTATATATATAATATGTAAGATATATTAAATATATAATCAGCTAACAGTTGATTAAAATTAAGATTATAGTACTTTAGTAATATTGAATTTAAAAAATATATAGCCTTTAAAGAATTAACTTTTTCTTATTCAAATGCTAATGATGTTGAATAAGCTAAATAATTTTGTCAGTATTATAAAGTCTATTCATTGACTTTAAATATGTTGCTTTCTTTTATATGAAAAATAAGAAACTGTATAGAAAATATATTGATGAGTGCATTGTAGTAATAACCTTTTCTCTTTTTTAGCCTATATATGCAAACAGATTTCCTGTACCAACTTACGCAGCCAAGCAGTCTCAGCAGTTCCCATCAAGGTCTGAAGTGAATTTGCTTAGATTACTTGACCAGAATAAAATCCAGGGTTACTGTCTAGTATTTTCCTTCCATTTTAATTTGATTTAGGACAAAAATTTATTGCCAACAGTTTTGATAGAGCACAATTTACAGAATAGCTTTTAAGAATTTTATGTGTTTTCTCATATTAATGTGGCATCAAAATCAAATTTTAAAGAAACCTCAGGAAAGCAGTAAACTGCTGCTGCAGCTTTTGGTGTTCATAAAGGTTATTCAGAAAGAAGAACCTTTAAAATAATCAGCAATGGGAAACCAGGTGGGTTGGACTAGGCACAAGAACTACCAAGGAAGTGAGGAATTGTGGGGCTAAGGTCCAAGAGAGGAACACAATGTGGTGAGGATCCCAGCTTTGGGACTGTTTTCTGTCATAGATATGTAAATCTATTCAGAAAGTGAGAACTGAGGAGAGCTTTCAAACAGACTCACAGGGCTGCAGGACGAATGGAGCCCTGCAAGGAAGGAGAGACCCTGGGACATCCTAGGCTTTGTGTTGCAACCCCGGGGTAGTAGTGAGCTAGATCCTCATCTTTATTACAAAGTTTTCTTTTTAATGCTGGGCCCTCAATAAAAAAAGAAAAACCAGACATATATGAAAAAGAAAATCTGACTTAAACCAAGGAAGTCAATTGACCATCGAAATAAACTTAGAAGGTATTCAATTAATTGAGTCATCAGACATGGGCTTTAAAATAACTGTGATGATTATGTCATGAAATAAACAGTCAAGAATGAGAAATTTAGCATAGAACTAGAAACTTAAAAGGAATCAAATTAAAGACTCAGTAGAAAGGAGAAAATTTATTTTATATTACATAAAATGCATTCCACCTCTGCCACCCCCAAAAGTTTTTCAAATTATAATTGAATTGTAACACTGAGGCATGTCCTCATGTTTTATAAGCTTTATAACTCAATAAGAGTGTGTTGTCTCACTTGTGGTGGCGCAGTGGATAAAGCATTGGCCTGGAAGGCCAAGGTCGCCAGTTCAAAACCCTGGGCTTGCCCAGTCAAGAAGTTGATGCTTCTTGCCCCCTCTCCTTTCTATCTCTCTCTCTAAAAAAAGAAGAATGTGTTGAAATCCAACCGAGCATCAAGAGAAGAATGTGTAAATTGTGAGACAGATATATTTACCAGGTAATGTAGTGTATTATTAGGTTAGTGGTATACTACAATTGACTGAACTTGTTAAGGAAATTGTATACACAGGTAAAAGTATGAGGATTGATAAGGACAGGTGTAGAAGTCAGCCAGTTTGATTCTCAGAGTGGATATTGTGTTTGAGAGAGCTGGAATTTCAGCTCTATGTGTGTATATAGCTTTACACTGACAATAATATCCTGCCCTTAAATCCTTGTCAGGTACTTAGTTCACCTAGTGTCCTCACTTGTCTTTTACGATTTGATTTTTAATTTCATGTGCTATTCTTTTTAAAACATAAACTGGAACCTTCACACAACACCATCGATGATAGAATACCAGTTATGTTATTTTAGACTCTGGTTAAAGAACCATTCATTGCATATCATATTACTAGTAATCTCAGAATATAAGTACGTACCCTTAGGAATGGTTAGCATTGTTAAAGATGGCGTTATGTTGGGTTTGTGATGAATGCACCATTATTTCATTCAGTTGAAACACATGATCAGCTGTGTTTTTTCTTCTCACAGGCCTCCTCCACCACAACCGAAAGTATCATCTCAGGGAAATTTAATTCCTGCTCGTCCTGCTCCTGCACCTCCTTTATACAGTTCCCTCACTTGATTGTTTTACCTTTCCTTTTGCAGATATCTTCAGGGAACTGAGCTAAGACTTTTTTGTTCCTGATATTTTCTTGAAAATCCTTTCCTCCTGCTGCAACTATGAATGAGAACAAAACATTACAACACGAACTTTACTAACACAGAGAAATAGAATTGAATAGTGGGAATTGAGAAATATAAGAAATTCAGTGAAGTCAGGGAATTTAGAATAATTTTGTTTTCCGTCACTGAATAAGTCTTATTCGGTCATCTGTGGAGTTAAAGTACCGAGCATGAATTGTTATTTTGAACATGTTACTGTAATGATTCTGAAATTAACTGATTTGGTTTAAGTTTTGATATTATGTACTTAAATGTAATTATAAATTTTGACCTTAGTTATCATTAATGGAGTTTCAGGTTGAACATGTGCTAATCTAATGCCTGTGAAATCTAATTAACTGCCAATAATATCTAATATTTTTCATCTTACACAGATTAATAATCATCATATGCTAGAATCTTAAAGGTTTGTTCTGTCTTCCACAAAAACACAAATTCTACAATCAAGATTTCATAATATTACTTTTAAGTACAAAATACACTAAGAGTGTATATGTGTGTATTCACACACAGTTATTACCTTCCATTTTTATGATTGTTCTGAGGATAAATGATTCTATGGATTCTATTCTATGGATAATAGATTCTATGGATCTATGGATAATGACTATTATAAAAGTTAATTTAATAATAGAATTCTATTGTGAATCATGTTAAAATATGACTTTTACAATAGCATTATTTTAATAAAGTATAAACTTTAAGGTACGAAGTATTTAATAGAACTAATCAGATATGCTGTTGATTTAGGGCTATAAAAAGCAGGAGCAATTATATCTTCAATCAATTGAGCTGTTATAAAACCACTTGAAAATTTCATGAGCACTTTAACTTTAAAATCTGAAACTTCCAAGCTTGCTATTAATATTATTTAGAATGTTTACATTTATTAAGGTGTGCTGGAACATGTCTCTCAACGCTAATATTTTCAGAGAAATTTGGCTGGAGAAAGAAAAGAAGAAAAGATTTTTTTAGATAGCAAAAAAATTTTATGTGATTCTGTGAGTTATCCCAACTGTGTTAAAAAATGAATTTTTACTATGGAAGAAATGGTATGGATAGTAAAATTTTAAGCAGTTAAAAATTTAACATAACCTTTCATAATAAAGTTTAATAATAGAATTATTAATTCAATTTCATTAGTTTTTCCAAAAAATTTTTTTGGTTCCTGTATATATACATATACAAATATAACATTTACAATAAATAAAATACTTGAAATTGTGTTTTGTGTTGCCTAGTAACTTTTTACTCAGCAATTATCTTAATTAAAACATTATATGAGGCAAAACTGCTATATGACTCAAACTTTTGCAGATACTTCACTAATTTTTTAGACTTCTGTCAAATTGGACATAGTGGCATTTTGTTATTAAAGAATAACGTTAGTTTTTTTTTTTTTTTTACAGGGACAGAGAGAGAGAGTCAGAAAGAGGGATAGATAGGGACAGACAGACAGGAATGGAGAGAGGTGAGAAGCATCAATCATTAGTTTTTCATTGCCATTGTGACACCTTAGTTGTTCATTGATTGCTCTCTCACATGTGCCTTGACCGCGGGCCTTCAGCAGACCAAGCAACCCCTTGCTGGAGCCAGCGACCTTGGGTCCAAGCTGAGGAGCTTTTGCACAAGCCAGATGGGCCTGCGCTCAAGCTGGCGAGCTCAGGGTCTTGAACCTGGGTCCTCTGCATCCCAGTCCGATGCTCTATCCACTGCGCCACCGCCTGGTCAGGCAAGAATAACGTTAGTTTTTAAGAAGACAGATATTTCAGTTCTCTGAAGATGGTACATTATTTTAATATCTGACATGCATTAAAAGTTGTAAACAATCCCAAATGAAGAGTCTTCATTTCACTTTAAATCCCTGAATGTAGTCAAATAAGACAAAATATCTGTGTCTTTCATTTAGTCTTAATTATTGGAATTGTAATTCATATCACTGGAATTTTACAGTTGGTAATATATTATGTAATTTAAAACTTTTCTCAGAATGGGAATTTCTTGAATCTTTGAATATTAGAAAAATTTTCTAAAAGACTATTTGATCAAATTAAATTCTTTTACTTTCATATATGTTTACAAATTTATATGCTTTTCACACTGGTTTGTCTTTGATTTATTTTGGATTCTATTAAAAATTGTAAAATTTCATTGTCATAGATGCTACTTCAAAGTTTGAAAATATTAAAGGGCTTCCTTACCATCTGCTGAAGGTGTTTTAATAATTCAGGATAAATTGTATGTAACTTTGGTATAACTGTTTGACTACATGTTCACAAATTTACCTTGTTCAGTGTATTGCATTTTCCCTTCCTATCAAGTGGATGCCAGGGTCTCTCACCAGATAGTTAATTAAGCACAGTGCAGGTTTTGTAAGCATAAATCAGATTTTATTAAATTTCATAAATGTTTACTGAAACTCTATCATACCATCTTTCAGGTACCATATTAGGTAGTATGATATATAAGTACTGGGTCAGATTGTGCCTGCTTTGGAGAGAGCTATACACACAAGGAAGATTAATATAAAGTCTACTCTGTTAAAGATTTCTTAAAGGTTAAGGAAAGGGAAATAACAGATTTATTCAAAATACCACTAATTGAAAAGTCTAAGCATTTACTGTAATTGTTTTTCTAGTGATATGAAACAAGATTAAATCAGGTTTTTTCCCCTCAACTACTGTCTAGAAGCAGTGTTCGTGTAGCACTGGCTGTTCCTGTTGAGATGAAACTAGGTCTATATTTTTGTGGCCTTTTTTTTGCCCATGCTATTTTTGGGGTTTAGATTGCTCTGTTGGAAGCCTATGCATTCATAAAATTACATGTCACATGTCAGTGTAGATGTGGTGACTACCTAAATGAGCTTTTTTGTGTCCCCCACCCCTCCTTCCCTGGACCTTTTAGTTTGTGTGTCTGCCTTTCCGTTAATTTGTATGAGAATTCGTTCTTGTTTTTTTGGGGGTTTGAAAAGAATTCAAAGAGTGCATACAGGTGGAGGCTGGGGGTGAGGCTGGGAGGGAGGGTGCATTGCATTCCATGGGAATAAGGCAGTGTTCATTCAGGAAAGACCAGAACTCAAGGTGGCCAAAGCATTGCCAGTAGGAGAAAGTAAATAGGTGGCAGCCTGGGTTCCAAATTTAGAAGGTTTTTGATACTGTTTTGAGGAATTTGGCTTGAATTTTCTACAGGAACATACATACTGTAACTATGGGTGAGAATCTTGTTCATCTCATTCACTACACAAATGAATGCTCAGTGTACTGGGAAGTTACTGAACAAGAAGAGAAGGACATCACGAATTTTAGCCAAGGCCCTATGGGGAATCAGATGGATTGGAGGAGATATAGTATGTAGTAGACAGAGTCTGTTTACAAAGTGCATTTGGATGGTAGATATAGGGAAAAACAAAACAAAACAAAAGGTATAGCAGGCTCTTTCCAAAGATATCAAAATCTATGCACTTGCCTAGTTTTTTTAAGAAACCAGCTCATTTTTTTAGAAACTCAGCTTTCTTAAATATGAATATGTATATTTGTGTGTCTGTGTTCATGTAGTTTTTTATTTATTTCCATTTTACCTTTTAACTTAAATTTATTGGGTTGACAGTGGTTCAAATAAGATTATACAGGTTTAGGAGCCCTGGCTGGATAGGTTGGTTGATCAGAGCATCAGCTGGAAGCAGAGAAGATTGTATAGGTTTCAGGAGTATTCTATGATACATGATCTGTATGCTGCATTGTGTTACCACCACCCACAGTGAGATATCCCTCACCATATATTTGACCCCACTTATCCTGTGTCCTTTACACACCCACACCCCTTCTCTGGTCACCACCATACTGTTGTCTGTGTCTATGCGTTTTGGGTTGTTTTTCTTGTTTGTTCATTTATTTCTTTCAGTTTTATATCCCTTATATAAGTGAAATCATGTTTAACTTATTCTGACTTATTTCGCTTGACATGATAGTCTCAAGATCCATCCATGTTTAAATGGCAAAATTTCACCTTTTCTTACGGCCAGTAGTACTCTATGGTACATACATAGCACATTTTTATCCAATCATCTGCCTATAGTTTTCCATTCAGAAAGTATTACACGTTCATTTTTAAAGCACCTAGAAACGTCAAACAGCGCACAATAAGCCTTTCAGTTAGTTCTTTCAGGTCCATTGACATGAAGGAACAGGTCTGTGGGAACGACCACCGGTGCGGGGCGGCTGGCTTGGATCACCTTGGAGGAGGGGCGGGCCACCGGGTGGGGCGGGCAGCAGGCACGGAGCCGGCGGGGCTCAGGGGCGGGCTTTCAGGCGGCACACTGCAGGTTCTTCCTATAGCGCTCCAAGTAGCCGGCGCAGCGGCCTGGCCAGACCGCCGCCCGCTAGCTAATGTCTGGGGGTTGAGGGCGGCACTCGAGGTCCGCACGCGCCAGGCGGCGGGTAAGGGCGCCTGACTCCGCTCGCCCAACGGCTCCGCGCTGGGTACTGGCTCCGAGCTGAGAAGATCTAGCATGTTCCGCTTGACACTGCTGCTTTCGGGCCTCGGTGGTTTGCTGATGTCAAGGCCCGGTAAGCCCATGAGGACCCTGTTAAGTGTGGGCTGGGGCGGAGGGAGGTTTTTCTTCTCCTTTCAAGGTGTACCAGCTTCCGTCAACCCGTGGGCCGAGCCGATGAAAAATCCGGGGGTTTTACCTGCTTTTTGGTTTCATTTGCCCTGTCACCTTGGAAGATGGGCTGTGTTTGGGCGTCCGGCTTTAGAAGTGACTCCTGAGAGTGGAATATAATTTTAGTAAGCTCAAGGACAAACACTTGACTCTCCAAATTAGGAAATTTTGAGCTGTAGGTCTTCAGTGGGGGAGCTTTCTTTAAATGAGAATCATGAATCCAAAAATCAATGCCTTTCAGGTCGGCTGCACAAGGAGCAGTTAGACGTATCTGGTAAGTCACTTTCCACCGTTGTAGAGTGTGTTTGTGGACATGTCTTTTCTAGTGGACAGATCTCTAGGATATAAGTTGTGATGGAGCAGGTCGTCTTCTCCCGAGAGCATGCTGTGAAAAGTCTGTTCTTTAAAGCCTCCCTTTATCCCATGCACCAAGACAACACATGTCCTTTGAGAAAGAAAGGTTCATAAACACAAGAGTCCAACATTATCGGATGTCCAGTAACAATTCCGAATGGTGATAGTTCATATCCACCAAAGGGTACGGATCTTAGATTCATTAAAACAATGGGCAGTAACTGTGCCAAGGAAGATTAAAGACCTGTACAGATGTAGCAAGTTGTGTTTTTATAATGCCATCTACCCTTTTAATTCATCCAGAAGACTAAAGTCATAGGCATATTGAAAATGATGTAAAATAGGTCAAATGTTACAAATTATTCTAAGAATTTGCCCAGTGAAATTGGTAGGGGAGCTCCAAAGTTAGAAATTTGGCTTAACAAATAGTAGCTTTTATTTGTAAGGGTTAGGAAATAGTTAATCTGCTTGCTATTCTCTCTTAATGGCTCGCTGGCCTTTACTTTGAAATACAGTAGAAAGTTTTACCTTTGGAGGAGTGTTGGGGAAAGCACACAAGGGAAGGGACCCAAAGATGAGGAGAGTTTACATCACAATGGTTGTTTGTAAAAACCTAGCCACAACATTTACTGTGAAAAGTCAAGGTCTATAGATTAATTAGAAACTTAGTTCACCAATCTTAAATCTTTACTTTGTATCCTATGGGAATAGGGAGACTTTTCCCATCTAATTTTCAGAAGTGCCAGGTCCTGGCTGTTTTGAAGGTTTACCACGGACACCAGATAGGACCATGCTAACTGGGCCCATGTGAACATTGAAAGAATTTGTGAGGGAGACATTCCTGCCGCCTCCTGCCTCCTGCCTCCTGCCTCCTGCACACTGTTACATGACTAAGTGAACAGACATTGACCCTAAACCCTATAAAAACAGCCAGCACCAGGAGAGTGTTAAGGCAGTTCTTTGGGACAGGAGTCCCCTGCCTTCTCTGTTTGCCGACAATCTGAATAAAAAACATTCATATCACACAGATCCATCTCTCTGGTGGATTGGCAGTGATGGGCAACTCGAACCCTGGCTTGTTCTGGGTTCCTTTATCACTGTCAATGCTAGTTGGATTACCCAGGTGGGATGATTTCTTTTCTAATTGGATTTAGCTACAGCAAAGGCCATACATAGCCTTTTGACAGGAAAGTGCTTCCACCCAATGAGCGTATATGTAAATCATCAAAACATTTATTCATCTGGCTCCTTCTCAAGGATGAATAAAATCCACTTACCATATGTTAAAGGGTTCTTTGTTAAAGGCAAATGGCCCACTGAGGTTTGGATAGATTTACCTGGATTATACTTTGTGCAGACAAGGCATCTCTAAGGCAATTCTGGGAGGTTTCAATAATGCCATTGTCCTCAGTCCAACATTTTTATCAGTGCCCCAATGTGTTATTTCATACTGGGATTTTCATATTGTTTTCTGGGTGACGTCTTATAGGACTGGACATTTGGCCCATACCATGATTTGCTTTTGGGACTATAACTACAATGAGCATCTTGTCATCTTTGTATTTCTTCTATAGTGGCATGCCATTGCCCATGTTTATTATTATTATTTTTTTCAAATCTCTAGTATCAACTATACTAATGGAACTCATCACTGAACAAAGGGAATTCTAAAAAAGAGTATTTTAGAGAGCAGCTCTTTTAGCTTCTTTGTTGGCCAAAGATAGTGGTTTTCTACATCTTTCTTTGGTGTCTGCTTTGAATGACCAGGCACCTTAAAAATTGCTAAATATTTTGGTAATAGCATCTAACAATGCAGTAATATATGAGGTATCTTTAATTATATTTTCTCCCGATATTAGAAATCCACAGTTTTCAAAGCATACCAAAGTGTCATGGGAAGTGCTAAAAGTGTAGCAACTATTTTATATGTATGTATGTATGTCTGTAAAGATATTGGGACTTTAGTGTATTAGGCACAAACAAGTGCAAAAAGTTATACTCTTTGGTCTGAAGACGCCTGTGGAATATAATAAAAGGTTTAGCTATAGCATATTCTCTAATGAGTTTGCCTTCATCATTCTGTAAATAGGAGCCATCAATGAACTAAGAAACAGGGTTATCAAGGGGAGTTTCTTGTAAGTCAGGTCATGGACGCATGAGAGTGTCAAGGGTCAGTAACAGTCATGTGGGGTTTCATCAGTTGGTAAAGAAAGAAGGATGGCTGGATTTAAGGAATTACAATAGAAATATTTGTGTTAAGTGAAGAAAAAAGTAAGATTTTACAGGATGTGAGTTCACTAGCAGAAAGGTGGAGAATATAGTGGGAGTATAAAAGGACTGCTACTGAATGGAGTACATAGATTTTCAAAAGGGAAACCATTGTGATATCTTGTTACCTTTAGCAAAAAGGCAGTGGTGGAGATTGCTTGTAGACAGTGAGGGAGCCCTCTAGCAGTAGGATCTAGTTATTGACTATAATACTCAATTGGCCTGTGATGGGCGCTGTCTTGCTGGACCAAGATGTGCAGGACATTTTCTTCCCATTTGTGGACAGAAAAAGAGAAGGGAAGAGACTAAATGGGGTGTACTAGGGAGGAAGCTGACATAACTCATGTTTTAGTGCCTGGAAAGCAAATTCAGATGTTCTTGGCTAAGTAATTTTGTCTGTTTCATGTTCTTTTAAAAAAAAACTAGAAGGGTTGAGCACACAAAGGAAAATTTGAAATCTAGTTTCTGTAGTACAATGTCAACCATAGAAAACTCTCCACAGTTGTCTTTTTGTTTTAGGAAGGGGGAACTGAAATATTGCCTGGATCTTGTTAGGGTCAAGAATTTTATATATATAATATTTTATCTATTTATAAATATAGACATATGTTTATTATTTTATAAATATATAAATATATAGATACATATATATCTATAATATGTATATATCTTTATTATCTATCTATCTATCTATCTATCTATCTATCTATCTATCTATCTATCTATCTATCATCTATTTATTTTTTTAAGAGAGGAGGGGAGGTAGAGAGACAGATTCTCGCATGCACCTGACTGGGATCCACCCAGCAACCCCTGTCTGGGACTGATGCTTGAATCAACTGAATTATCTTCAGCGCCTGGTGCCAGCACTCCAACTAACTGAGCCACTGGCTATGAGAAGGGAAGAGAGAGGGGAGAGGGAGGGGAAGAGAAGCAGATGGCACACAGTGATAAATTATATTTGCGTAAGTGAATCTTGTGAAAGAATCTGAACAAATATTTAGTCAGGTTTAAGACAGATAACTGTTTCTTTTTATTTCTTTAGATTCTCCAAATGGATCTCTTCAGATTATATTTCCAGAGAAAATCCAAGCAACTACAAGTGACAATTCAGAAGTAGAAAACATAAGATAGATTTTTCACAATATTATTATATGAAATTTCTTATTTGTATTGTATAGCAATGAAATATATCAATCCTGTGTTAGTGTGGATATAAGTTCCCAGTATTACTTCTAATAAGAAATTTAAAGTTTTGATGGTAAAAGCAAATATGTACATTATAATGCTCTTTTTTGTTTAATATTTGTCATTTCCTCATGGTAAAACTATTTAAAGTTCAGATACAAAAAATAATGTAGAAGAATCAGGGCCTTATCTGCCTGATATTTAGATGATTGCTATGAAGAGAATAATTGTCTCCAAAAAGATTAAGGAGAATCTCTTTTAACTAAAACCTCTTTCCTTCATCTTTACCCTAGCACCTTTCAGTTCTCAGAAAGAAGCTTTATTTTTATTCCATTATCTTTGTTAGAAAAGAAGATACTTTATCTTATTCATTAATATACTTAAGAAATATTTCTTTGGACTTGTGTGCTTCCCTGTAAGCTAAGTGTAGTAGGAGTTAAGGAAAAAGAAATACAATGACTCACACCTTGCTTATAAGTGGTTAATACTTTGATGCTCTATTTTTAACATGTTTATTAAGGTATAGTTTTTATACCACATAGTTTACCCACTGTAACTGTATACAACTCAATGATTATTAGTACCTAAACAGAATTATGTAAATATTACCACAATCCACTTTTAGAACATTTCTTGTCTTTTAAGAAGTTCCCTCATCCCTATTTGCAGTTTTGCTCGGCTTCCACTCTCAGCCTTTGGTAACTGCCGATTTGTTTTCTATTTCTATAATTTTGTCTTGTCTGGACATGTCATATAAATGGAAACATATGATGTGTATATTTTTTCCACTGGGCTTGTTTCCCTTAGGTTTGTCCATTTTGTAGCTCTTATCAATAGTTCATTAATTTTTAAAAATATTTTATATATTGATTTTACAGAATGTATGAAAGGGAAATGAAAAATAGGTTCTTTACTCCAGCTGTTCATTGGTTGCTTGTAGTACGTGCCTTGACCAGGCAAGCCCAAGGGTTCAAACAGGCTACCTCGGTGTTCAAGGTCAGCGCCCTATCCACTGCGCCACCACAAGGCCAGGCTTATTAATTTTTATTTCTTAATAGATGTGAATAATACACTTTGTGTATCCTTTTACCACTTGATAGACATTGGATTGTTTGTTTTCAGATATTGGTTATTATGAATAATTCTGTTATGAACATTTATGTGTGGACATGTATTTTTCTTTTTCTTGAGTAGATTCTTAGGAGTGAAATTGCCATGTCATATTTGTTAAGTTTATATTTAACATTTACAGAAGCCACCAAACTCTTTTCCATAGTGGCTGTATAATTTTATATTTCCTATCAGACATATGTGAGGGTTCCAGTTTTTTACTTGATGTTGCCTGTCATTTTTGGTTATAGTCATTTTTGTTTTTCACTGTGGCTTCAATTTGAATTACCATAATGATGTTGAACATCTTTCATAAGCCTATTAGCCATTTATATATCTTATTTTGTGAAATGTTTACTCAAATTATTTGCCCATTTTTAAATTGGGTTGTTTCCTTCTTTATTTTTAAAAAATTTTTATTTAGAACCTCTTTATTTCTTAATTCTAAGTATTTCTTATACATTCTAGGTAGAAACTCTTTAACTGACACTTGATTTTCAGTTATATTTTTCCCAATTTGTGTGCTATCTTATTATTTTCTTATCAGTATTTTTTGAAGCATAGACATTTTCAATTTTAATGATATACAGTTTATCAAAGTTTTTTTTATGAACCTTGTTTTTGCTGATTGTATTTAAAAGCTCTGTTATGGACTGAATTGTGTACCCCCATCCCTGAATTCATATGTTGAAGCTCAGTCCTCAGTGTGACTGTATTTTGAGATAAGGCCTTGAAGAAGATAAGGTTAAAAAGTTCCTAAGAATGGGGACCCAGATAGAAACTGCACCATATAAGAAGAGGAAGAGATAGCCTCTCTTTCTCTCCACCTGAGCACAGAAAAAAAGACAATGAGAGGACACAGTGAGAAGGTAGCCATGTGGAGATGTCTCACCAGAAACTATCCCTGATGGTACCTTAATCTTGGACTTCCAGCTTCTAGAAATGTGAGAAAACAATTTTATACTGTGTAAGTCTCTCAAATCAGTGGTCATTTGTTAAGACAGCCTTGCCCTAAACTGACGAATACAGATTTTGGTTGCAAAGTTGGGTACTGTAACGAAGTCTAGAAAATGTGGAAGTGAAATGGCTTTGGATGTGAGGGATAGGTAGAGGCTGGATAATGATGAGTGCATGATATAAAAAGCCTAGCTTGCCTTGAACTGACTATTGGTAGAAATATGATTGCTAGAGGCAGTTCTAGGGAAAACTCAGAAAGAAAAGAGCTGTAGTAAAAGCTTCTATTATTTTATAGAATATATTTATATATCTCATACATCATGAACAGAACTTTGGTTGAAATATGAGAATCACAAGTGTTTCCGGTGAGATCTCAGATGGAAGTGAGTAGCAAGTTATTGGAAACTGGAGGAAAAGCAATTGTTTTTATAAATTGGCAAAGAACTTAACTGAATAGCATTCTAGTGTTTTGTGGACGGTAGAACTTTTGTCAGCCATGGATATTAAGCAGAGGAGATTTCTAAGTGAAGTGCCAAAGATGGTGACTTCTTGTGTTTTTTTTTTTTACTGATTATAATCAAATGCAAGAGAAAAGAGATATATTGAAGGAATTGTTAAAAAAAAAGGAATCAGAGCTTGAAGATGAAATAAATGTCATCATATCCATATTGCAAAAAATGAGAAAGCATGTTCTGGAGCAAACACCAAGGTTATGACTGGACAATCACTTCATAAAAAGATTACCTATGGGTTTAATCAGCTAACAGCTAAAGACAGGAATAGAGATGAGATTACTCTAGCAGAAACACTGCCAACTAGGACTAATTGGGCAAGAGAAAATGAGATGAAATGAAGGAAGGCTGTTGGACTTCTGGGATTCTACAGGACAGGGCATTATAGCTGTAGAGCTGAGAACATTCATTTTCCTTCAAGAAATGCAAAAATGTTGCAGAGGCTACTCAGAGATAACCAGCGTTTCCAGTCTCATCACAAGCCTAGGAGGCAAAACTTCTTTCTCCTTGATTTCAGAAGGTTGGAGAACCTTCTTGGTTTCAGTGTACCAGGATGCTTCCATCCACTGTTTCCAGCAAATAATTTTGTATAAAAATATTGATCATAAAAAATATATTTTACATTTTCAACTTCTGAATTATCCATTGTATTTGCTTGGATTTTTTTTCTACCATTGGAAGAGATGGATTTTGAGAAAGCACCTGAAAAAAAAAAAAAAGGAAACAGTTAATAACTGTGTCTTAAACCTGACTGAATATTTGTTCAGGTTCTTTCATAAGATTCACATATGTAAATATGAGTTATCAGTGTATTCTCTTATAAAAATCTTTAAAAAAATTTAAAAACGGATGAAATAGTTATAGGACTCCATAAAAAGAGCAGGGAGAAGTATCAACCTACACAAAATTCACTGTTCCAGAGAAAACAGATTAGACCAAAAATAAAGATAAAGCTTCAAGCAAACTTTCTGAATTAAGTGATTTGAAACACTGGAAAGTAGATTGTATTATAATCAAAACCAATAATAATGAATTAAAACTGAGCCTATTTACTAAGGTTATTGGCTGTCTATGATAAAGAAATAATCCTATGACCATATGAGTAAAAAAAAAATCATACTGAGCCCTCGCAGTGAGGAATCATTAGTTCCTACCTAATGAAAGATTAAATCTATTTTATAAAACAGATGTTAAATATTCCAAATTAAAAGAAGACACCCCAAAATATATCAAGTCACAGATATTTATGGTATAAGACTCATAGATATAGAGTAGGATGACAGTTGTTGAAGTTGTTGTAAGGGGTGGAAAGATTGAGCAAAAAAAAAAGAAAAAACTCTTGGACGTGGAAAACAGTGTGGTGATTGCTTGGGGGAGGGGTCATGGGAGAAGATGGAGGAGGGTATAGAGTGGATAAATGGTGATGGATGGAGACTTGGTTTGGGGTGACGAACACACAGGATAGGGTACAGATGATGTGTTGTAGAATTGTGTAACTGAAATCTGTTTAATTTTAATCACTGTCACCCCAATAAATTCAATTTAAAAAAGAGATAAAGATGTTCCAGCATCTGTGTTCATTCATTACATTCAGATCAGGTCCACTGAAGGACTATTTGTTTCTCCAAAGCAAATTTTAAAACTAAGACATGCTGCTGCTTCATTCTCAGCATCTTATGTTTGGTATTTCTACCTTCTATCTGCATATACTTGTTTTACTTTTTTCTTTAATATATTTCTGGTTTTGATTAAAATAAACAAAATAAATTTTTGGAATAATTATAAATTTACAGAAAAATTACAAAGATGTCACACTTATGTTCACTCAGTTTCTTGTAAAGTTAACATATAACCATGTTGAAATGTTTGTCAGAACTAAGAAATTAACATTGATACATTACTATTAACTGAAGGGTGTATTCTGATTACAGCAGTTTTTCCATTAATGTATTTTTCCTGTTCTAGGATCCCATTCAGAATGTACTACAGTGCAATTAGTCAATTATGTATCTATCCCCAGTCTCCTTTGCCCCGTTTCTCAGTCTTTCTTATATTCCTTTTTTATTTTTTTAGAAAATTAAACTTATTGAAGTAACATTAATCAATAAGAGTACATAGGTTGTAGGTGAACATTTCAATAGCATTTGAATTATTGATTGTGTTGTGTGCCCATCACCCAAAGTGAAATAATTTTCCATCACCACTTTTGTAAAGTGATACCTTTACTTCTTTCCCATTAAGGATGCCTTTTATTTCTTCTCTTGCCTGATTGCTGTGGCTAAGACTTCAAGTACTATGCTGAGTAAGAGTGGAACGATTGGGTTGCCTTGTCTTGTTCCTGACTTTAGAGGAAAAGCTTTTAGTTTTTTACCAATTTAGTATAATATTGGCTGATAGTTTATCATATAGAGCCTTTATTATGTTGAGGTTCTTTCCATTGATAACGATTTTATTCAGTGTTTTAAACAAATGGATGTTGTATCTTATTGAATGCTTTTTCTGCATCTTCTGAGAGAATCATATAATTGTTGTCCTTTTTGTTGTTGATGTGGTGCATTAAGTTGATTGTTTTACATATGCAGAACCATCCTTGTGCTTCTGGAATGAATCCCATTTGATTGTCATGTATTATTATTTTTATGTATTGTTGTATTTGATTTGCTAGTATTTTGTTCAGGATTTTTGCATCTGTATTCATTAGAGATATTGGTCTATAGTTTTTCTGTGTGTGTGTGATTGTGTGTGTGTGTTTTGCCAGGTTTTGGTATCAGTGTTACATAGGCCTTATAAAATATGGTAAGGAATATTGCTGCTGCTTTTATTATTTGGGAAACTTTGAGAAGGATGAGTACCAAATCTTTGAATGCTTAGTAGAGTTCACTACTGTAACCATCTGGTCCTGGACTTTTATTTTAGGGGAAGTTTTTGATAGTTGTTTTTATTTCCTTGTTGTTTATGAGTCTATTTAGGTTTTCCACTTCTTTGTGACTCAATCTAGGAAGACTGTATAGTTCTAAGAACTTATTTATTTTCTCTAGGTTTTTAAATTTGGTGTCATATAATCTTTCATAGTATTCTAGTATGATACTTTGTATATTTATAATGTCTGTGGTAATTTCTTATCTTTCATTTTGAATTTTATTTATATGAGTTATTTCTCTTTTTTTCTTAGTGAGTGTAGCCAGAGGTTTGTCAGTTCTATTGATTTTTTTCAAAGAATCAGCTCCCTGTTGTATTACTTTTTTCTATCATTTTTGTTCTCTATTTAATTTAGTTCTGCTTTAATTTTTACTCTTTTCTTTCTTTTGCTGACTTTGTGTTGCCTTTCTTCTTTTTTTTTCTAATTTTTAAAAAATGTAACCCTAGGTTGTTTACTTGGGACCTCTCTTGTTTTTTGATTTAAGCCTGTAATGATATAAACTTATTACTACTTACAGTGCATTTCTGAAGTTTTGATATGTCATACTGTCATTGTTTGTATATATCTTTTGATCTCTATTTTTATTTCTTCTTTGACCCAGTCATTTTTTAGAAGTATGTTGTTTAATTTTCCCACTTCTTGTGGTTTTTTACTATTTTTCTTTGGAGTTGAATTCTAATTTAAAAACCTTGTGGTCAGAGAATATGCTTAGTATAATTTCTTCAATTTGTTTGGGTTTATTTTTGTGGCTGAACATATGGTCTATCCTTGTGAATGTCCCATGAACAGTGGGAAAAAATGTATAATCTGATGTTCTGAGATGAAATGTTCAGTAAATGTCAATTATGTCCATTTGGTCTAGTGTATCATTTAAGGCTAATATTTCTTTATTGATTTTCTATTTGTATAATCTATAAAGCCATCAATGGTGTGTTGAGATCTTCAGATATGATTGTGTTTTTTTGATGTAGGATCCCCTTTATCATGATGAAATAGCCATCTGTGTATCTTCTTACCTATGTTGTCTTAAAGTCAACATTGTCAGATATTAGTATGGATACACCTGCTTTCTTTTGTGTATTATTTACATGGGAAATCATTTTCTAACCGTTTACTTTGAGTCTACTTTTGTCATGCAGTTTATATGTGTCTCTTGAAGATAGCATACAGTTGGGTTTTGTTTTTTTGATCCAATTTGCTAATGTATGTCTTTTTATTGGTGACTTCAGTCCATTTACATTCAAGGTAATTATTACCACTTAAGGATTTCCTATGGCCATTTCATGTTTTGTTTTCTTGTAGCTCTGTCTCACTTGGTTCTTCTCTTTTGTTTTTCTGTCAGTTTATTTTTGTTTAGTTGTATTCCATATTTCTTTTTTTTTGGTCTTTTTTTAAAGCTTTGTGTTTCATATTGGTTATTTCATGGGTGTTTACACTTAGGTTACTAGGATAAAATTTTTCTTATATACAGGAGTCCTTTGTCTTATGAGTGCTTCTGTACTCCATCCTCCTTTGCTACTGCAGGTCCTTATCCTCTCCCCTTTTATTTTACTGTTGTCACAGATTATCTTTGTTTTTGCTGTGACCTTGTTGGAGCTTTCACTTGTAATTTTGTTTTGTGTTGTTCTTTGTATTTGGTAGAACAACTCCCTTGAATATTTCCTGCAGTGGGAGTTTTCTGGTGATAAATTCCCTTAGCTTCTGTATGTCTGGAAAAGTTTTTATTTTTCCTTGATACTTGAATGATAACTTTGATGGATATAATATTCTTGGCTGGTAATTCCTCTCTTTCAGCAATCTGAATGTTTGTGTTCACTTTTTTCTAGCTTTTAGAGTTTCTGCTGAGAGGTCTGATGATAACTTAATTGGCCTTCCTTTATATGTTATGTTTTTCTTTTCCCTACTGCCTTGAGGATACTTTCTTTGTCATCAATTTTTGACAGTTTTATTACAATATGCCTGGAGAAGGTCTGTTAGCGTTGAAGTAACGTGGCCTTCTGCTTGCTTCTTGGATTCCAGGATCTAGCAATTCCCATAGACTTGAAAGTTCTCATTAACTATTTGTTTGGATAGGCTCTCCATTCCCTTCTCCCTCTTTTATTCTTCTGATATACCTATTATTCTTATATTGTTCTTTCTGAAGGAGTCAGACAGTCCTTGTAGAGCTCTATCATTTCTTAAAAATTTGTGAGTCAATCTCTTCTTTCTGTAGCATCTCTAGTTTCCTGTATTGATGTCACCAATTCTATCATCCATTCATTAGTTAAACTTGCTACCTCATTTTTCAATTCGTGTATTGATTTCTTCTCTGTTTGGTTCTATTTTAGAGTTTCAGTCTCCTTGGTAGAGTACTCATTTTGTTCATTAACTTGTTTTTGAGCTCATTGAATTGCCTATGTGTGTTTTATTGCATCTCATTGAGTATTTTTAGAACTTCAATTTTGAATTCTCTATCATTTAACTTCAAGGTTTTCTGGTGATTGAGATTGCTTTCTGGAAATTATTTATTTATTTATTATTATTATTTTTTTAAATTTATTTATTCTAGAGAGGAGACACAGAGTGAGAGAGAGAGAGAGAGAGAGAGAGAGAGAGAGAGAGAGAAAGCAGGGAGGAGCTGGAAGCATCAACTCCCATATGTGCCTTGACCAGACCAGTTCAGGGTTTTGAACTGGCGACTTCAGTGTTCCCAGGTCGACGCTTTATCCACTGCGCCACCACAGGTCAGGCTGGAAATTTTTTATTTTTTATGAACTACATCTCTTTCTTATATAGCCATGTTATTAGTTTTCTTCTGCCTTAATAGCATTTGAGATTGGTATTGTTAAAAAATAAAAAAAGTTACAAAAATAAATAAGTGATAGAAAAAATTTAAAAATAATATAAAGTAAGCCCTGGTCAGTTAGCTCAGTTAGTTAAGAGTATTGTCCTGAAATGACTAGGTTGCACATTTTATCCCTAGTCAGGGCACAAGGGAAGCAACCAAAGAATACACGATTGAGTGGAACAGCCAATGAATGCTTCCTTTTCCCTTCTCCTCTCACTCTTTTCCTTTCTCTGTCTCTCTAAAAATCAATAATAAAAAGAAATTAAATCCTGACTGAATAGCTTGGTTAGTTGGAGTGTCATCTCAGAATGCAGAGGTTTTTGGTTCGATTCCCTGGTCAGGGCACATACAAGAGCAGGTCAGTGTTTTTATCTCTCTCAGCCTCTCTCACAAAAAGAAAAAAGAACACCACAAAGAACAAAAACAAAAAACAATAATAAAAACAAACCACCCCACAAACAATAAAAATTAGAAAATTAAAGAGAAATAAAATTCAAAAGGCAAAAGAGAATATAAGAAATTTCTGTTTTGAAAGGCTTTTCTGCTTTCTTCCAGTAGGTGGCACTGTATTACAAGTTTTAGCTCTGTGAATTTCCTGGGCTGGTCTCTGCTGAGATGTTTCTGCTGAAATGCTGGAGGTGGGGCTCCAGTTGTAATGATGGCTGGGGCATGTTGTGAGAGCTTTAGAGCTTTAGCAATTGGAGTTCCTAGGCCTCCAGGCACTCCTCTCCATGTCTCAATGGACCAGGGAACCAGACACAAAGCATCTCTTTTTCTCAAGGGAAAGAGTGGCCCTGTAGAACTAGCTGTAGGGTACGTATGTTTTTGCCACTTTCCCTACCCTGAGAGGAGAGGAAAGTGGGATTTGGGAGTTTGGGGGGGGGGTCACACATCATTTTTCTCTGTCTCTGGGCCAAGTGCGGGCTGCCAGCAGACTGTGGCAACACTGGCAGTAACATCTCATTCTACCACTGCTTTGGTTTAGTATCTCCCCAATTGCTTTCCTAATCTCTAAGTTCCTCCTAGCAGAATAAGACCCAATCACTTAGCATTTTTCTTTTCTCTGGAGCCCTGTTGCACAAAATCCAGACAGTAGTCCAGGTTTCTTTCCTCTCTGGAGCCTGACCATGAATGTGTCTTATCTTCTGCCTCCCTTTTCAACCTTTCCCACCTTTTGTCATTCCACGCATGGATTTTTCAGGCAAGCTTCCTAGCCCAGCTGAGGTTCTTTCACTGCCTTATAGCTGTTTAATTTGTTGAAAATTCAAGGGGAGAGAGCTAGGATACCACCCACAACACCATTAATCTGACATTATCCAGATATATTCTCATCTTTCTTACTTTTCATGAGCTTTACAGTTTTAAAGAATATTGGTCAGATATTTTATAGAACATAACTTGATTTTATTTTTTTGGTATTTTTTTAATGATTAGGCTTATAAGTTTTAGGGAAGATTACAGTAGAGATAAAGTGCTCTTCTCATTACAGTGTAGCAGGAGAGACATGCCATCAACTTGACTTATGACCAGCGATGTTAACCTTCCTGCTTCATTTATTATCACTTTTATTAGACCTTTCAAAAGCATGCCTTGTTGTACTGTTGCTTTTTATTGTCACAGATCCTGGAAAACTTATCTTTTTCTGTGTTCTGGTATTTGTGTCTTTTGTTAAAAATATACTTTAACTAGTTTCTTTTTGTATGATGCTTAAATATTGCTTTTTAAATTGATCATGTAGATTCACCCACCTAATAATATAAAAATTGCTTTTGTGTGTGTGTGTGTAGAAATAGAATGTATTATACAATAGATAAATGTCAAAATTTTTTTAACCTTGAAACAATAGAATTGTATTTTGATGAGAAATTCAGGTTTACAATCATTTTGTAAATGAAGAGTAAACACTTTATTTTCTTATTCCATAACCCTTAAGGGTAATATCATTAGTAAATAAATAGCTGTGAACAGATTAAGGGTAAAGCAGACTAGATTATAAATCACTTCTGATATTCACAACTCCCTACATGTGACTCACTGTAAAAGGGTGAAACAGCACTGAACTGTTAAGAGATGTGCATTTAGTCTTATTTTAATCATTCAAATAAGCCTAATGATAAAAATTCTATTCTTGCTCATCACTGGCAGTAAATTATATGCATTTTACTGAAGAAATAACTTTGATAGAAGCACTTACTTAAGTATATTGTGCATCACAATGTAAAAATGGCTTAAACAGTTCCATTTAACCACTATGTATAAAGTACAACTATGTAATATTCTGCATTTTATCTGGAGTGTGACAAATATCAGTCTAGACTGAAAGTGCCCCAGCTGCCAATTTCAACCACTTCTGAAAAGACCTAGAAGTGTGAAAGAAGACTGTCCCCCATACAAAGAGCCAACTTCACAAAGCTGCTGGTGCACAGATACATTTATGTAACTGGAATGCCGGATGCTATAGTTGTACTCATCTAAAAAACTATTCATCTACCTTTCATCTTCAAAATATTTGATATATTGTTGCAAATTTTAAATCACACATAGTCTGAGACATTTTAATCCAGACATTTAAAGCACTGTTTGCTTTTTGGCTGTAAATTGATGTAAAAGTGTTGTTTTGCTTATTCTGTTAGATTAGTGCTCACTCTCAGTTGTTCTGGATTTTCTAGAAAGAGATATCCTATATTATTCCAATAGATGAGAAGCCATATACGGTGCACCTTAAGCAAAGGTAATTTTCTATAATTCTTGAGTTTTGGATTTCATTTTATTTATCAGAATTTGTTTAGTTGTAATAAAAATGGAGTATTAAAATAATATATATGGTTGTTAAATTTTTAGTTGTCTTAAATGAACATATGCTCTTCTGTGAATTAATTACATTTTTGGTCCTAATGCCTCAAGTAGTATTTGTGAATAGAAGGGTTAGGAACAGAAAAAATAGCGACTTAGCTCTTAAACTTTGATCTATATGATCTTAAGTTGGTGGAACCATCAGGACTATACTGTGTAGTTAAGGCAGGATGTCTAAACAAGAACTAAGTCAGCAACTGGTTGTACCTGTTAAAATTTGATCAATCAGGGGAGCAGGCCCACCTTCAGGGATATGGAATAAGGGATTTAATACAAAAATTAGATCATACACTGTTTGGGAGCTAGTGAGCAGTTTATGGAAAACAGT
This sequence comes from Rhynchonycteris naso, assembly GCA_037038555.1. NCBI lineage: Eukaryota > Metazoa > Chordata > Mammalia > Chiroptera > Emballonuridae > Rhynchonycteris > Rhynchonycteris naso. The sequence continues at coordinate 28,208,345 of CM072998.1, forward strand.
ACTACCTATGTGTCATCTTTCAGAGAATTGAGAAAATATGTGAAATACTTTTTTTGTTGGGTTTAATTCTATAGTGGAAACAGGTTGTGAAAAGCCAGCTTGGAAGTAATTTGTGACTTTCAAGATAACAGTTGCAGTTAAATTTTGGGTGCAAAATGAGACTACAGAATTTAGGAGAGGTTAATCGTGAGAAACCAAAAATAGTAAGTGTAAATAACTTATTAAAAATATTGGGCAGAGAAAGAAGAAAGAGGCAGTCAGACAAATGCTTTCATAGAAAGAAGAAACAAAACATTTTGGCTTAGGGAAAGTTTCTTAAGGAGAGGTATGTATACAAGTGATTCATTGTGTAATATGCCAAAGAATGTCATTGAATAAAAGAAGAGTTTATCTATTCCTGAAGACAGAAGGGAAGAAGGATATGGTAAATGATAACACAAATAGCTTTTCAAGTGTATAAGAGGGAAAATGAGAGAACTCACATTGCATTTGACCATCTTATCAGGACTATGAACAGTGGTAAGAATACAGGGACTGGTCAAGGGATATGGGTAGAGCATGTGTATATTGTTTTGGGAAATTACTTGCATAATGATTATGACAGTATAATGCCAATTATGTTATTGCAACTAACTTATGTGAGAAATAATGAGAAGCAGAACTATGATTGTGTAGAGGCTGTGATATTTTTGTTGTTGTTGTTTTGAGAGATACTAAGATGGCCGGAAAAAGAGTAGCTAACAGATCAGATACACTGAGTGGTGGCAGACATTTTGTAGGACAGTGAGGGAGAAGGGGAACAGATTGGAGTCAGGGCAAATGTGGCCTCATTTTTGGAGAGGTTGTATATGAAGCGCTTGTAGGATATCCCAGAAATAATGTCTAGTTGGTAATTAGGTTTAGTTTAGAACACGGAAGAGAGGTGTATGTTTTAAACCCATCTTTCTTTATGTGTGTATAAATGAAGCACCAAAAAATAAACAAGATAAATTTATAGAGGTGGAGGTGAAGATTAATGGTGAGAAGGAAGAACAACCCAAAATGAATGCCAAGGAAACATTTAACAGAAGCAGCAAGGATCCAGATGAAGGGGTTTCCAGAAGTAGAAAAAGCTATGAGGAGAACCAGGGTAATGGTATGATTGAAGTTGAAGAGCAGATGGTTTAAAGGAGAATGTGGTCAGCGATATGAAGTGCATTAGATTAGTTTTATTTGATTCAGACTGCCTTTTGGATTTCACAACTAGAAGGTCATTGGGCAGTTAATCTATGTGAGTTCAGTTTTAGTAGGGGATTCCCGACAGAAACTAGTCCGAGGGGGTCTAGTTGTGTTATATGGAATTGAGAAGTGAGCAGGAGGTGAGGAAGCCTAACTAAAACAGCATTGTAAATACAGAGGATGGTACCAGAGAAGGTTGAACTTCATCATTAAAGAAGTATGTCCACATGGTAACATAATTTAGGAAAAAAGAAAGAACAGAGAGGTGTCATAATCCTATATCCAGTTTATATCTTTGTAACTTTTTAAATGCTTTTCTCTCATCTTGTAGTCCATTTCCTTATTTTCTTTAAAGGAGTCCATTAAGATAGAGAAATTATTTTGAGTAAATTTGTATAGCTCTGAATAAAATTTGCATATATGTAAAAAAAAATACAAGCTTTATCAGAAGTTGTCAAACATTTTCTCTAAAAGCCCAGAAATACAGTGTGTCGTAAAGTCATGGTGCACTTTTGACCTGTGATTGGTCAAAAGTGCACCATGACTTTACAGACACACTGTATTTTTGGCTTTGAGGGCCATAAATCTGTTGAAATAATTAAACTCTGTTGTTGTAGCAGGAAAGAAGTCATTGGCTAAATGGAAGTCAATGGCTATGGCTATGTTCCTATAAAACTTTATTTACAAAAACAGAGGGTGAGTCAGATTTGGCCTGAGGGTGCTAGCTTGCTGGCCATTGCTTTATGTTTCAGAAATAACATTTAAAATGTTCTCATTCTTTTTTACATTCAGATATTTTTTAATGGATAATTTTATGGTTTATTTATATAAACAAGGATCTGTGAATTCTCATTCTTCAAATATTCAGGTATGATTTAAGATCTATGTTTTACAGAAGACTGACTCTATGCACGGGATATATTTAAGGGATCCATTGTTTTGCCTAATTTTTCCCATTATTAGGTATTCGTAAAGTATTGGTAAATTAAAGACAAATTAGATTGACTAAGCACCTTTGATTCTGCCTAGAACATAGGTCCCATTTAATTAATTCATTCATTTATTTATATTTTGTTGAATTCATGAAAATATATTAAAGACTAATAAAAGGAAACACAAGTATTACTGGACATAAAATCATAGACTGAAAACCTTTTCTTTCTACCCCCTATCACAGTGATTTTCAAATGGTTGGCTTTAAGAATTTTTAATAACACCTGTTTAGTCTAGGGTACTGACCTCTTTTCCCTTAGATTGTCAAATAAAACAGTGACAACAGCCAACACAATAGCTGTCCATTGTGAATAAATCAAAATTGTACCCATATTTTTCAGATCAGCAAAAATATATTTTTGGTGTGTTGCAAAATTTTAATAATTGGTTTATGCATGCCATGAGATGAAAAAGGTTGAAAATTGCTGCCCTATCCCATCCATCAAGAAATCCATTGAATCTACCCTTTAAATTACAGTATATCTGTAATCCACCCTCTTCTTATGTCTCCATCTACTGGTAACCACTCTTCCAAATAAACATCCTGTTGCCTTAGGTTCTTGCCAGAACTTCTTGAGTAATCTTCCTACTTCGATACCTTGCCCATCTCCTCTGTCATTTCTCAACAGAGCAACCCAATCAATCCTATTAAAATCTAGTCAAATCATGTCACTTTCCTGCTCAGAATATTTCTCTCCTTGCTGTTCTTCAGATACACCAGACATGTTTTCCCTTCAAAAACTTTGTATTGTCTGTTTACTCTGATGCAGATGTTTGCTCTTCACATATTTTTTTCCCTCATTTCCTTCAGGTCTTTGCTCAAAATCACCCCATTAGTCCTTGACTAACCCCTACTTTAAATATCATTCTTACCCTTAGTACTCTCTTACCTTATCTGTTTTGTTTTTCTCAATAGTTGTTATCAATATTTGATATGCCAACTATTTTATTTGTTTATTTTCTGATTCTCCTGTGCAATATAATGTTTACGAGGCTAAAGATTTTGGTCTGTTTTATTCACTAACGTATCCTCAATGCCTAGAAAAATGCCTGGCACATAGTTAGCATGTAATAAAAATTTGTTGAAGTTTATTAAATTGGACACCATGTTACTTCATTTATATTGGATAAGACTGTCAGCTTCCTTTTCTTGCTCTTTCTTTCATCCCTTAGGTTCCAACAAAAAACAGTGTATTAAAAAGTCTTACACTGATTTCTACCAAAAGCTATAGCACTGTTGAATCTTGGAAATTATGTAATATTCCTTTTTTTCTGTGACAATGTTTGCTAGATCTCTGGCATAATTGTACTGTAGTTTTTTTGAAGGTATGTTATTAAATTAATACAAATTGGGACAATTTATATCTTCTTTGTGGCTTGAGACTCTTATCATTATGAAGTGTCCCTCTTTATTGCTAGTCACGCTTCTTGCCTAATAACGTCTACATTTCTCTTGTGTGAGTATAGCTTCATAGTCGTCCTTGTGCTTCGTGTTGGCACAGTATATTTTTTTCTAGCTCTTCGTTCTTTCTTTGCCCTTACATTTTAGGTGTCTTTTTAAAGATGTTTTCTTTTAGAAGAATATTAGATTTACAAGAAATTCAGATTCACAATCTTTGTCTTTTCATAGATAACCTAAATTTATATATTGGAGAATAATTATACCAAAATATGGAATTAACTTTGGAAGTAGGATATAAAATAATAATCCCAAGTATAATCTGAGTAGTAAATATAGTGAAAGTGGTGAATGTGAGGAGACTTTTTTTCTGAATGTTCTTTATTCATACTGATATAAACTGTGTAGCCTTAAAAACTATTCAGAAAATTCTGTCAAATAAGAAACCATTAGAAACTCTTGACAATTTCTAAGTAAACGTCTGACTTTTTTTGTTTTCTAGGCTCAATGCTACTACCAAGGATATGTTGAAGGATATCCAAATTCTGTTGTCGTACTCAGCACGTGCTCTGGACTGAGGTTACATATTTTCTACTGTTGAGATATCATAGTTATGATATTTGGCTGCACTGAACTTGTTATGTTGATATTATGTGTGAAGCTAGAAGAAAATATTCATGTGGAGATTATTCATTTATACTCTCTGATGTTTATGTTTTGTTTTCTTCACCTTCCTCACTGACCAGAGAATTTCTAACTTCCTTGAAGATTTAGCTTTTCTAACATTTTACTCTATATCTTAATTACAGAAGTGACAATTGAACATGCTTGACTACAGTAAATTTGGGCTAAATTTAAGGTAGCTTTTTTTTTCCCCCCAGTAAATAGAACAGAGAGAGTCAGAGAGAGGGATAGATAGGGACAAACAGACAGGAATGGAGAGAGATGAGAAGCATTAATCATCAGTTTTTCATTGGGACACCTTAGTTGTTCATTGATTGCTCTCTCACATGTGCCTTGACCACGGGCCTTCAGCTGACTGAGTAACCCCATGGTGGAGCCAGCGATCTTGGGTCCAAGCTGGTAAGCTTTTGCTCAAACCAGATGAGCCCGCGCTCAAGCTGGCAACCTTGGGGTCTCGAACCTGGGTCCTCTGCATCCCAGTCTGATGCTGTATCCACTGTGCCACCGCCTGGTCAGGCAATAGAATATTTTTGATACCTACCATGTACCAGCCACTAGCATAGGATCCTTGTTTCAAAAAAAATGTTCCTTATTGCTTTTACATGGAATCCTGAAATTTGTTTTTTAGGGAGTAGTCACTTGAATTGTTACCTTTATTCAGGTAAGAATAGTTACACAAGTTGTTTTGCTCTTTAAGATCTAGTCACTTGAACTGTTACATCGATTTGGGAAGAATGGTTATAAAGTTGTTTTACTCTTTAAGATCTTGCTCTATCTTATTCAGACTATATGCATAAATGAAATTGATAAACGCCTTTCATAAATACAGCTATATTTTATTTTTATAAGTAAAATCACTCATTATATAGCTTTTTATTTTATAAGCCCTACAATCATTTTTTTAAAGTAGAGAGAAATTTGTCAAGATTTTTATATTGCTTCCAGTAAGTCACTGACTTGGAGACAGGGGAATTACTTGGTCACTGTAAATGCTGCATACTACACTTAGAATTATAACTATAAAGAAAATGAAATAGAAAGCTAATCTTATGGATTGAGGAAGGAGTTTTGTCTCTTCAATGTCAACTCCAAAATATAAAGGATTTAGATCAAAATACTGATCTCAGAAATATTTTGTATTTTCTTCTTTTTTCTATTTTGATTCTGTCAAGGTTTTATAAAATTGATTAAAAGCACTTAAATTTTTTATCCTTAATTATACAGTGGAATACTACAATTTGAAAATGTTTCTTATGGAATTGAACCTCTGGAAGCTGAAATTGAATTTCAGCATATTCTTTATAAAATAAGGAATGCAAACAGTGAATTTGCAATTCATACTGGAGATAACCGTGGCATAGGACAAAAACCAATGGACTATAACATTTTAATAAGTGAAAAAGTTAGTTGCATATACTTTATTACTATTTTCAAAATGATTACTGCTTTAATTTATTTTTAAAAAGAAATTTATTAACCTATTATATACCATATTTTCACATGTATAAGATGCATTCTTTTTCTAAGAATCTGGGGTCTTAAAAACTGGGTGAGTCTTATACAGTGGCTTTAGATTTTCTTACTTGCATTTCCTGCTTTTTTGTGCTTGTTTTTGCGCTCATTGTTGAAGACAGTGATTCGTCATCAGACACAGATGAGGACAAGCTAATGGATGGGAGTTTTGACAGTGATGAGGGGTTGATGATTAATAAAACTTGAGTTCAATAGCATTATGTAATACATATTATTTCAAATTTCGGGCACCCAAATTAATGTGCATCTTATCCATGGAAGCGCCTTATACATGGGGAAATACGGTAACAATAGCAAATGTCCTTTCCATTAGAACATTCTTACCTTTTCTCTACCTTCTATTTCCCTTTGGACCGTACATCAACTTTTTCGCTTTCCAGAATCTGTCGTTTACTTTTAATTGCTATTTTGTTTCTTATAATAACTTTCTAAAAATTAATGTATATTCAATAAACTTTAAAAATTCAGTTCCTGCTTTCGTCTCTATATTCCTGGAAGTTACTCAATAAAGCCAATATTTATAAACTGAAATTATAATAACCAAGGAGTCTGCATTAATTAATTATAGATACTATGAAAATGTCATAAGCAGGATTATCATATGTGACCATGTAAACTGTTCACAGTGTACACTCTGTATAACTGCATGTTCTGTCCTCATAAAAGTATTAGAAAAATTTTGTGCCAAGTAAAAGTGGCATATATATGCATAATTTATTCAAGAGGCATATGGCACTATTAGTTGTTTACAGTATATAAATTGTTTACAGTATATACAGTTTCTCTCAGTTTTAAAAAACAAAACATCTCAGAGTTTATCTGGGTATGTAAAAAAGAAGACTACTTTTCTCAACTTCTCTTGCATTAGATGAGGCTGTGTGATAAAGTTATGTCTAATGACATGTAAACAGATGAAGTATGTATTATGCCTGGATTGAATTATAAAGTAAGGGAGTGTATGCTCTTCTTCCCTTTCCTGCTGGCTGCATTTTGGACATGTTGATACATCATATTCCAGAAAGATAAGGATGATAGCACATATAGCAGAATAATAAGGTAGAATGAGCTTTGCTCATGAAGAATTTACAAGACTAGACCACCATTTTCAGACTTTTCTGTGAGAGAGAAACAAACCTCAATATAGTTTAACCCACTATTATTTTTGTGTCTCTGTTATAGCTTCTAATCCAATGTCCAAAATAATGCAGGAATCAAATGCACAAGGAAATGATGGTACAGCACTGAAGTGTTCAGTACTATCACATATATGTTTAATTTAAAATGAAAAAAAATTTTTTTTGTATTTTTCTGAAGTGAGAAGCAGGGAGGCAGAGAGACAAACTCCTGCATGTGCCTGACCTGGATTCACCTGGCATGCCCACCAGGGTATGATGCTCTGCCCATCTGGGGTGTTGCTCCGTTGCAAACAGAGCCATTCTAGCACCCGAGGCAGTTGCAATGGAGCCATCCTCAGTGCCCGGGCCAGTTTTGCTCCAATGTAGCCTTGGCTGTGGAAGGGAAAGAGAGAGATAGAAAGGAAAGGGGGAGATGTGAAGAAGCAGATGGGCACTTCTCCTGTGTGCCCAGGCCAGGAATCGAACCTGGGACTTCCACAAGCTGGGCCAGCGCTCTATGATTGAGCCAACTGGCCAGGGATAAAAGGAAATTTTGTTAACTGAATACTAAAGTTTCCCTTTTCATTCTGAGAATTTAGGAGGGTGATTTACAAGGGCTTAAATACCACTATGGTGGACATTGTTAGTCCTCTGTCCAGATTCCCTCAGATAATTTTTACTGTATTTTTGTGGACATAGAGAAGGAGGGTAGGACACTCTGTCTTTGGTTTTGCTTTTAACATCTAGAATCTGTGTCTGTTTTAAAAAGTGTAGTTATATATAAAAAATTGTATTTCAGTTGTATTGATATATAACACTGGGGAACAATTTTTTCTTTTTCTGTTGCATGAGGTTTTAGAACTTTTTCTATATATTTCTGGATTGCTGATTCCAAATCTGAAATTTGTTTTTAGGTGCATGCTTTAGTTTTTATGCAATTTTAATTTCTTTTTGTTACAGTTAATGGCATGCATTGGTTTTTAAATTGGACTTAAAGGGCAATGACTCTTGGATTGAACATAACCACAAGGCAATTAATGCTTTACAAACATCACTTTTACATAATTGTAGTTGTTTTTAAATGTAAAAAATTATTATCTGATAAAAACACTCTCTTATTTTGTTTTAAGATTGAATCATGGCTTCTTCGAGTAGGCATAAATGTAAGAACAGTCCTGACACTTTCTGTTAGATATGTGGTTGTTACACACTTCAATGTCAAAGATGCAATATTTCATCATTTGTGACACGTGCATGTATTGCCTATTTTCAAGTTTCCCTTGGCGATCAAGACAAGAATTGGGTTCCTCATATTGTGTGTCATAATTGTGAGGAAATGGTTCGTGACTGGACAAAAGGAAAACGCAAAGGAATGCCTTTTGTTATTCCCATGGTTTGGTGTGAACTTAAGGACCACAGTAGTGACTGTTATTTCTGTCTGATACATTCAAAGGGCATCGGCAAGAAAAAACGGCATATAATCACATATTCTAATATTCCTTCAGCAATACAACCTATCCCACACTCTGAGACACTCCCAGTTCTAGTTTTCAATGGTTTCATTTCTTCTAAGGACAAAGAAAGTGAACACGGTGATCAAGTGTATTTTGATAAGATGCATGAGGAAATGGTTGTAGAATCTGAAGGGTCTTCTTCTGATGCCAAGCAGTCATTAACCCCTCAGCAGTTTAACCAACCCGAATTGAATGACTTAGTAAGAGATTTGGGCCTATCAAAGAAAGCAGCTGAGTTATTAGCCTCCAGGATTCAAGAAAAAAATGTACTTCACTGGTCAGCTAAAGTACCCCATTTCAGGAAGCGTGAACAAATTTTTGTGGACTTTTTTTCCGAAGACAAATGCTTTGTTTACTGTTATGATATCAGTAGTCTTCTCAGCCAGTTAGGTGTTACCACTTACAGTCCAACAGAATGGCAGCTATTTCTTGACAGCAGCTCTAAACAGCGTCTGAAATGTGTTCTTCTACACAACAATAATGTTTATGTAGCGGTTCCAATTGGTTATTCAACTCATCTGCGAGAAGATTATAATGACATAAAAGTTGTCCTCGATTTTCTGAAGTATGAGGAGCATAACTGGATCATTTGTGTGGATCTTAAAGTGGTAAATTTTCTTTTAGGACAACAAAGAGGTTTCATGAAGTATCCTTGCTTTCTGTTTTTGTTAGACAGTCAAGCTCGGGGGAAACACTGGCCACAGAAGGAGTGGCCGAAATGTGAAGCTCTGGAAGTAGAGATGCAGAATATTGTGAATGAAACTGTAGTTAATTGACACAGGATCATTTCCCCCCACTTCACATCAAACTTGGCTTAATGAAGCAGTTTGTTCAGGCTTTGAATAGAGAAAGTGAATGCTTTCAACATATTATTTCTGCTTTTTCTGCCTTGTCTTTCGAGAAGATAAAAGCAGGTGTATTCGATGGACCTCAAATTTGAACCCTCATACGTGATGAAGAGTTTGCCAGAAAGATGAATAAGGAGGAGAAAGCAGCATGGCAGTCTTTTTGGGCAGTTACAAAGAACTTCTTTGGCAACAAAAGAGCAGAAAACTCTGAAATTCTGCTTCAAAGGATGCTGTTGGCTTTCTGCAACATTGGATGTAACATGAGCATTAAGATTCACTTCCTGAACAGTTACCTTGTTAAGTTTCCTGAAAATCTTGGAGCTGTTAGTGATGAGCAGACTACTGCTGGTGTATCTGCGAGATTGTCCTCAACAAGTACAAAACGCAAGACCTACAGACGCAAATTTTTGCCTGAATAGAATTTAAATAAGTTTTGCGTAAATTTTATGATAAAATAAGTGTTTTAATATGCTCTATTTTGAAATTGTAGACAAATTCTGATGCAGTCATATCTTTTAGTGTATTTACTGCATTATATAAATTATTATATTTTCACAAAGATGATGCCCAAGAAGACATTTTACTTCACTATGTTAAACTAAATGTTGAAAATATTACAGTAAGATGAAAACCTAAAATCTTGAATTGCAAAAAAACTTTAACTTACAGAGAAAAACTAATATCGGATTTGAGATCAGCACATGCAATTTAGGTAAGAACAATTGTTTTTGTGAATGCAACAAAAATTTTGTTCTCCAGTGTAATTGGCATATAATGGCATGTTATTTTAAAGCGTACAACATAGTGACTTAACATATGCATGTACTATGAAATGATGACCAGAATAAGTGTAGTTAGCATCCATCATCACTCATAGCACAACATCACTAATCATCAGAGAAATGTAATCAAAATTACAATGAAGTATCACTTAACACCTATTAAGTGATATTATCAAAAAATGTGAGTGTGGAGAAAAGGGAACCCGTCTGTACTATTGGTAGGAAAGTAAATTAGTACAGCCACTATAGAAAACAATATGGAGTTTCCTCAGAAAATTAAAAATAGATCTATCCTATGATTCACCAACTCTTTCTTTGGAACTATCTACTAGAAATGAAATCAGTACCTTGAAGAGCTATCTGCTGTCCTGTATTTATTGCAAGTTTATTCACAATAGCTGATATATGGAAACAACCTAAATATCCATTGATGGGTGAAGGATAAAGAAAATGTCACACACACACACATGTACACACAGGAATATCATTCATCTTTTAAATGAATGAAATTCTGTCATTTGTTACAACTTGAATGAATGTGAAAGACATTATGCCAACCAAGTGAAATAAGCCAAGAACAGAAAAACAAATACTGCATGATCTCAAGTCTATGTAGAATTTAAAATAGTTGCAGAGTAGGTTGGTAGGTGCCAGGAAGTAGAAACAAGGAATATTGGGAAAATGTTGATCAAAATGTACAAGGTTTTAGTTATGCAGAAAGAACGAGTTCTGAAGACTTAATATATAGTAATGTGACTATAGTTAACAATACTGTATTGTAAACTTGAAATTTGCTAGGGGTGCTTATCCTTTTTTTTTTAACATTTTGATGTTTTTTTTAAAAAATTTTATTCAGAAAATTAAATTTAACAGGGTGACATTGATCCGTAAATGTACATAGGTCTCAGGCAAACATTTCCACAGCATCTGAACTGTTGATTATATTGTGTACCCATCACCCAAAGTCAAATCATTTTCCGTCACCATACATTTGTCCCTCCTTACTCCCCTGCCTCACACCTGCCCCACTTCCCTTCCCTTTGGTAACCGCTTCACTTTTATCTATGTCCATGCATCTCAGTTTTATATCCCACTTATGTGTGAAATCATACAGTTCTTAGCTTTTTCTGATTTACTTATTTCACTCAGTGTAATGTTCTCAAGGTCCATCCATGTTGTCGTAAATGGCACTATGTCATCATTTCTTATGGCTGAGTAGTATTACATATATGTATGACATCTTCTTTATTCAATCCTCTATCAAGGGATACTGGTTGTTTCCATGTCTTGGCCACTGTGAATAATGCTGTAATGAATAAGGGTGTGCATGTGTCTTTACATACCAATGTCTTTGAGTTTTGGGGGTAAATACCTAGTAGAGGGATTGCTGGGTCATATGGTAGTTCTAGTCTTAATTTTTTGAGGAACCAGCATACTTTCTTCCATAATGGTTGTACTAATTTGCATTCCCACCAGCAGTGAATGTGGGTTCCTTTTTCTCCACAGCCTCTCCAACACTTGTTATTACCTGTCAGGTTGATAACAGCTAATCTAACAGGTGTGAAGTGGTATTTCATTGTAATTTTTCATTTTTAAAATTTTATTTCTTATTTTTCTTAGTGAGAGGAGGGGAGGCAAAGACAGACTCTTGCATGCATCCTGATCAACCTGGCAAACTCACTAGGGGGCAATACTCTGACCATCTGGGGCCCTTGCTCCGTTTCAACCGGAGCCTTTTTTAGCACCTGAGGAGGAGGCCATGGAGTCATCCTCAGTACCTGGGACCAATTCACTCTAATTGAGTCTTGGCTGTAGGAGGGGAGGGAAAGAGAGAGGTAGAGAGAGAGAAGTGAGATGGGGATGGGTGGAGAATCAGATGGGTGCTTCTTTTGTGTGTCCTGACCGGAAATTGAACCTGGGACATCTACACACCAGGCTGATGCTCTGCCACTGAGCCAACTGGCCAGGGCCTCGTTGTAGTTTTGATTTGCATTTCTCAAATAGCTAGTGAAGATGAGTGTCTTATATCTGCTGGCCATTTGTATCTCTTCTTAGGTCAAGTGTCTGTTCAGGTCCTCTCCCCACTTTTTAATAGGATTGTTTGCTTGTTTGTTGCTGAGCTTTTGTGAGTCCTTTATAAATTTTGGATATTAACCCCTTATTGGAGCTGTTGTTTGCAAATATCATCTCTCATTTAGTTGGATGCCTATTTGTTTTGTTGCCAGTTTCTTTTGCTGTCTCATCCACTTATTTTTGCCTTTACTTCCCTTGCCTTTGGGGTCAAATTTATAAATTGTTTTTTATGGCTAAGGTCCATGAGTTTAATATCTATGTTTTTTTCTATTTTATTTATTGTTTCAGATTTTATATTTAGATCTTTGATCCATTTTGAATTAATTTTTTGTACGTGGGGATAAACTGAAGTCAAGTTTCATTCTTTTGCATGTGGCTTTCCAATTTTCTCAGCATCACTTGTTGAAGAGTCTTTCTTTTCTCCATTGTGTGTTTTTGGCTCTTTTGTAGAAGATGATTTGATCATATACATGTGGTTTTATTTCTGGGATCTAAATTCTGTTCCATTGGTTTGTATGTCTGTTTTTCTGCCAATACGATGCTGTTTTGATTATTGTGGCTTTATAGTATAATTTGAAGTAAGGTAGTGTGATATCTCTGGCTTCATTTTCTCAGGATTGCTTTGGTATTTAGGTTTTTTTACGGTTCCATACAAACCTGGTGATTTTTTTTTATTTCTTTAAAAAATGACATTGAGATTTTGATGGGGATTGCATTAAATTTGTATAATGCTTTGGGTAATATGGTCACTTAAACTATGTTGATTCTTCCAATCTTAAGTGTTCTTACCACACACAAAATAAAAATGGTAACTATGTGAGTAGACATGTTAATTAATTTTACTGTGCCAATTATTTCACAATTTATACATATATAAACATCAAGTCTTATACCTTACACATATTTTTCATCAACCATGCCTCGACAAAGGTGGAAAATGATTTTAAAAGTTCAGAATAAGCAATTTATGAAAGCTTTTATGTTGTTAAAACTGTTTTTCTTTTTTCTAGTCAGAATCAGCTGCTCCAGACTTAATTCCTCTTTATCTAGAAATGCATGTTGTGGTGGACAAAATTTTGGTATGTATTTTTCTTTACTTTTTAATATTTGTTATGAATATATGAATATCCCTTGGTAGATAGAATCTTAACAATTCTAGTCTTCTTATTTAAATGTTGCAGACAGAAAAGTGGAAATATTTGCAAACTGAAAAACCACATATTCAAAAGTATACTAGTTCTTTAAGAAGAGTTTTATTTAAAATTTTTTACATGGTGCTTCACATCTTGATGACTCTTAATCTGTAACATTTTTTTAATGGTGATATTCATTACGTGACATTCTTTAAGCTTTTAATCCTTGTTTGCTCTTGAAGATCAGTATGGAATCCAGGGACTGTTTTGTTTTATAATGTATTTATTGGTATAAAAGTAGTGATAGTAAAGCTATTTATGGAAACTGCTTATATTAATACTGTATGTCAGTATTTTTTTTTTTAGCACCTTTTAATGCTTAACTCTTTCAACTTATTGTTTACCTGGTCTAAACATACCTCTGGAGCTCTGATTCCCTTAAAATATTTCAGGATCTCTGAACTTCAGGACATTGGGTTGACAAATTAGTTAGCACTTAACCTGTTGGGGTTTTGTTTTCCCTATATTTCAAAAATTTCAGAAAACAAGGATAAAGATACTTTCCAGGTTTTGTTTTGAGGATAAGCATTGGATTGTCACATTATGGAATACTACAGAGAATATAAATTATACTTAGTACAAATTCTGTTTGTAGGATTGTAGAGTTTTTTAGGAATTCGGAGTTGGAGGTCATAACAACATGATATTCGGAGAAGGAACAATACTTGATTTAATAGAGTATAGTGGAAAGAGCAAAGTGAACTTTTAAGAAAAAATTAAAATACTTCCAATAAAGATGACTAAATTTCCAAGTAATATTTTGGATTATGGAAATAATTTTATTTCAGGATTATGTTACAGATTTTGAGAGATGTTTTCAAAGCTTCTTATCCAAATTGACTTGTATACAGCCCTATAATTCTGATTAAATATCTTATTCCATGTTCTTATAGATATTTACATATTCTTTACTAAACGGTGAGCCAGCTATGACAACTGTGTTACTAGATATTGGACATATGGAAAAGAGCGGTGGTCATATTGTTTTCAATGACTTCACAATTGTAGCCTAGGGAATTCAGTAACATGGAGGGAAGCATATGGTAATATAAACACATTTCAATAATGTAGAAAGACATGGAAAAATACAACTGAAACGGGAGGAGTACAAGAGCATGCAATAGGTGTTTTAATATGTAGGTTTTATTATTACTGAGCTTTGGTGAGGCCAGCAGATCAGGAAATGATTGCTACTGGAAACATACGTGGGAGCCTTAATTGTGGTTCCTTTGGGAAGGAACTGATGAGGCAGGGTGAACAAGTTAGGATTGGCTAGTTTACGTAACTAGCCAATTACTCTGGAGTGTAGCGGTTTTCTCTAGTTGGCCCTAAGTGATGAGGGCACAGGAATAATGACCAAGAATATAAAAATTTGATAAAATTTTGGGGCCTGAATTGGTTCATTTCGGTAATGTGAGGAGGTTTGGTGCTAGGGAAGACTGTGCAAAACCTTTCTTAGCAAGAACACATAAATATGAGAGAAGGCTCTTTTCAGAAATAAACTTCAAGAAGTTTAGTATGATTAATATAAAGCTTTGAGGAAGGGAAATAGAAAGAGATGAATTGAAGAATTGACATGATACTTAGATTTATCCTGAAGGTAATGGAGTCATTAGAAGATTTGAAGGAGGGGAGTGACATGTTCATGCTTTCATTTTAGAATCATCATTTGTTAAAAATAGTGTAGTGACTGGATTGCTTCTGCGAAAATTGGAGAAGGAGGACCCATTTAAGAGATTATTTCAAGAATCAAGGTGGAAATTTACAAATTCATAGTGTTAGGAATAGAAAAAGACAATTTTAAAAGTTACCAATGAAGTTGAATTAGAAGGACTTGGCTACTGATTAGATTTATATATTCATTTAACAAATTCTATTGAGTATGACCTAGGTGCTAGTTACTGTTCTGTTTACTGGGTATAATATATATCAGTGAACAAGACAGAAGTTCTGCTTGCATGGATTATATAGTATAATAAATGTGGGGTGTGATAGATGATAGTTCCGTTCACGATAATAGTGGAAATTAAGTAAGAGCAGGTTTTTTGAGGAGGGATGATGGATTTAGTTTGGATATGTTTAATTTGAGGGTTATGTAGAACATCAAAGGGACATTGTACATCAGAGATGTGATTTATAGATATGGTATTTGACGTTGGCACTTCCATGTAACTTGATCTGATTTCAACAATTATATTTACACTCATTTGAGGCTGCGTATGTAGTTTTATGCAGTGGTATCACAAAGGTGGCCTTGCATAACCACCAACACAATTAAGACACTCAAGAATACCATAATCACAAAACTCTCTCATGTTTTCGTTCTGTAAAATACCCATCTCTTCATACTTCCTACAGTTACTAACCCCTGGAAGCCATTAACCTGTTCTCTAGCGCTATAATTTCAGCAATACTGCATAAGTGTAACCATGCAATATGTATTTTTTGAGATTTCTTTTATACTCAGCATAATTTTCTTGAAGTTTATCCAAGCTCTTCTTCATATTAAAAGTTCAGTTTCCTTTTTATTACTGAGTAGTATTCTGTGGTGTGAATGCAGCAGAGTTTGATTAACCAGTAAACGTATGACTTGCTTGTGTTTTGTTGGCTCTTACAAATAAAACTGTTACAACCATTTATGTGTAGCTTTTTTTATTTTGGTGTATCAATTTTTATTTCTTAGGGAAATGCCCAAGGATACATTTTATGGGTCATGTGGTATGTCCATTATTTGTTTTAAAAAATGCTCCCAAGCTACCTTCCAGAACAGCTGTGCAATTTGTTTAAATTCCACCCACATGTATAAATGATCTAATTGACATCATTTTTTTTCTATTTCTTACTGGCTTATTTTTAACTGTTCTAACCCCAAAGCAACCTCCAACCTCTGAGAGTAACAGAGAGTAAATTTTGGACATATTAATATTACATAAAAAAATTTATACTTAAATTAAAATTTTATTTTGTTTTTCAGTATGATTACTTGGGCTCTGATAGCATGATAGTAACAAATAAAATCATCGAAATTATTGGCCTTATAAATTCAGTAAGTATTTTTTTATACTACTTAAAAAATTCATACTAGTTTTGAAATTGTTATTTTTATTAAGTTGTGGCATTTCTGAACAATTAAGTCATTTACTTAAAGCAAGCATGGATTATTAAAACATTGAATTAATTTCTTGGGCATATAAAATAACACAAAAATTATTTTTTCACATATTATTTCTTTTGTTTTTAGGTGTTTTCCCAATTTAAAGTTACTATTGTGCTGTCATCATTGGAGTTGTGGTCAGATAAAAATAAGATTTCTACTGTTGGTGAGGCAGATGAATTATTGCATAGATTTTTAGAATGGAAAAAGTCCTATCTTACCCTAAGGCCTCATGATATTGCATTTCTATTTGTGTAAGAATAATATTTCAGTATTCATAGAAAAAAAGATCTGAGATAATTATGAAGCTTTATTTAGGGAATTATTATCCATTTCTAACTATTCTAAAGGGGAGTAGAGTAGGGAATAGGGAAAAAAAATTTCCAGAAAACAAAAACTAAATGAAATTATCACCAGTTTACTGGCCTTACAACAATGTTTATTAAAGGGATACCATTAGCTGAAATGAAAGGATTCTAATTTATAATGAAAAAACATATGAAAGGGTAAATCTCACTGATATATGTGTATATATATATATATATATATATATATATATATATATATATATATATATATATACACACACACAGACTCATCTAATGTTGTAAAGATGGAGAGGGTTAATCACTTACAAAGCTTCTTTTGAAGATTGAAAGACCAAAGTAATAAAAATAACCATACCTACAATAATTTCTTAAGAAATACAAAAGATAAAGAGATATTGTGACACCAAAACATGAAATGTGAGGCTAGAGGGATTAAATATGTAGTCTCATCATATGTTCAAACTTACATTTTCATCTTAAATAAAATGACTGTTACATATATGTTGTTTTATATAAGGCTTTATGGTAAGCACAAAGCCAAAACATGTAGTATTTACACAAAGGAAAAAATAAAAGAAATTTAAGCATACCATTATAAAGAAAAATTATCAAATCTAAAAGGAAGAGAGCAAGAAAAGAAGTTGCAAATAGAAAAATTATAAAACAGCCAGAAAACAATGAATAAAACGACAGTATGTACATAGCTATCAATAATTACTTTAAATGTCAATGGAATAAAATCTTTAATCAAAAGATGGAGTAGCTAAATGGATAAACCCAGACCCACCAAAATGCTGCCTACAAGAAACTCATTTTAGGTGTAAGGATGCACACTGATTGAGTGTGAAGGGATTCACTAAGATATTCCATGAAAATGGAAACCAAAGGAAATGTAATTATACTTATATTGGACAAAATTGACTTTACAACAATACTGTAATAAGAGACAAAGTAGGTCATTACATCATGATAAAGGGGTCAATTGTCATAAATATATGCTTTTTATTTCTTATTCTTGCTTAGTTCCTCTGGCTAGGACTTCTGACACTATGTTGAATAGCATTGGTAAAAGTGGGCATTCTAGCCATGTTCCTGATTTCAGAGGAAACGTTTTTGGTTTTTCACTTTTAAGTATGATATATGGCTTGTATTATGTTGAAATATGCTCTCTTTATATCCACTTTGTTGAGAGTTATCATAATGGATGTTGCATTTTCTCCTTAATGCTTTTGCTGCATATATTGAGATGATCATATGATTTTATCCTTAATTTTGTTAATATGTATTATCACCTTATTTTCAGATGTTGAATTGTCCTGGAGTAATCAATCCTACATGATCATGGTGCATGATTCTTTTGATGTACTATTCAATTCAGTTTGCTGATATTTTGTTGAGGACTTTTGTAGTTAAGATCATTAGGGATACTGTCCTATACTTTTTTTCATAGTATCTTTGTCTATTTTTGGTGTCAGGGTAGATGCAAGCCTCATAAAATAAGTTTGGAGTTTGGAAATGTTCCCTCCTCCTCTTTTCTTTTCTCCAAACAATTTTAGAGTATTTGGTATTTATTCTTCCTTAAATGTTGCCTAAAATTCACACTGATGTCTTCTAGTCCTAGGTTATTTTATTTTGGGAGGTTTTTTATTACTTCAATTTCATTGTTAGTAACTGATCTGTTCAGGTTTTTTGTTTCTTCCTGGTTCAGTTTTGGAAGGTGATATATTTCTAAACGCTTATTTGTTTCTTCTAGTTTGTCCACTTTGTTGGCTTATAATTGTTCATTGTGTTCCTTAAAGATATTTTGTATTTCTGTTGTTTTTGGTTTAAATATCTCCTTTTACATTTCTGATTTTATTAGAATCTCTGTCTCTCTTTTTGATGAACCTGCCTAGAGATTTATAAATTTTATTTATTTGCTCACAGAACTGACTTTTAGTTTCATTAACTTTTTTTAAATTTTTAACCTCTATTTCATTTATTTACACTCTCATCTTTATCCTATTCTTCATTCTAGTTACTTCAGTTTTTGTTTGTTTTTCTTTTTCTAGTTCTTTTAATTGTAAAGTTAGATTGTGGATTATTTTTGTTTGTTTGTTGCTTGAGGTAGACCTGTATTGCTATGAATTTCCCTCTTAGAACTGCTTTGCTGCATTCCATATCTTTTGTAAAGTTATGTTTCCCTTTCATTTGTGTTGGGGTAGTTTTTGATAATTCCTTTTGATTTCTTTTTTGATCCATTAGTTGTTTACTAAGATGTTGTTTATTCTCCATGTATTTGTGCTTTTTTTTTTTTTTTTTTTTTTGTTGTTGTTTTTTTCTGAGAGAGATAAGGAGAGAGAGAGAGACAGGAACGTTGAGCTGCTCCTGTATGTACGTTGAATGGGGAATCGAATCGGTAACCTCCAGGCTTCAGGACAATGTTAAAAAACCAACCAAGCTACCCAGCCAAGGCTTAATTTTTTTGATTTTTAGAAAGACAGAAAGAGGAAGGGAGAGAAATGTGTGAGGGAAGGGAAGGATTCACTTACTTTTTCACTCAGTTGTGCATTATTTGGTTGCTTCTTGTTTGTGCTCTGACTGGGGATCGAACGCACAATTTTGTCATTTGGGGACAATGCTCTTAACCAACTGAGCTAACCAGCCAGGGCTGTTTTTATCCAGTTTGTTAATTTTCTATAATGGATTTCCAGTTTCATGCCATTGTGGTCAGAAAAAAATTATTGATATAATTTAAAATTATTTAATTTATTGAAACTTGTTTTGTAATCTAATCTATGGTCTGTCCTGGAGAATGTTCATATGCACTTAAGAAAAATGTGCGTTATGCAGTTTTGGGATGACATTTTGTATAAATGTTTCTGAAGTCAATATAGTCTAATGTGACATATAAGGCCATTATTTCCTCATTACTTTTCTGTCTGGGTGTTCTATCCATTGAATAAGTAGAGATTAAAGTCCTCTACTATTATCATATTGCTATAAATTTCTGTCTTTATATTCATTAATATATGCTTTATATACTTTGGTTCTCCTATTTGGGTGCATAGATATTTATAATTAATATATTCTCTTTTATTGACCTTTTATTATGTAATGTCTTTCTTTGTTTCTTTTTACATTCTTGTTTTAAAGTCTGTTTTGTCTGATATGAATATTGTTAGTCCAGCTTCTTTTTTGTTTCTATTTGCATGGAATACCTCTTTACATTTCTTCACTTTCATTGTTTGTGTCTTTCTATTTAAGGTGAATTTCTTCTATGCAACCTATGGGTTTTTTTTTCCATCAATTCAATGATCCTATTTTTTTAGAGGGATAGAGAGACAGACAGACAGGCAGGAAGGGAGAGAGATGAGAAGCATCATTCATAGTTGCATCACTTTAGTTGTTCATTGATTGTTTCTCATATGTGCCTAGACCAGGGGGCTCAAAACAGTGATCTTGTGCTTATGCCAGCAACCTTTAGCTCAATCCCATGACTCTGAGATCATGTTGATGACCCTAAGCCAGATGAACCTGTTCTTAAGCTAGCGACCTTGAGACTGGGACCTCAGCATCCCAACTCAATGCTCTATCCACTGTACCACCACCACTCAGGCCACCCTACATTTTTTGATTGAAGTATTTACTTCATTTGATATCATTGATAGGGATGTGTTTATTGTCATTTTGTTACTTGTTTTCTGGTTCTTCTGTTCGTTTCTTCTTTTGATTACTTTTCTTTGGTCTATTGGTTTTCTTTTTGTGTATTGTAGGTTTTTGTTTTCTGGCTATCATGAGGTTCATATAAACTCATCTATACTTTTAGCAGTCTATTTTCAGCTAATAAACATTCAAGTTCAAACACATTCAAGAAGGACCACTTTTTTACTTCCCCCTCAATGCTTTGTTTTTGATGTTGTATTTTATTCCTTTTTGTTGTTATAGTTAATTTGGTTACTTTACCTCTTAACCTTCAATTTGTTCTTTAAGTGGTTGAATCAGAATCAATATTTGTATTTTTTTTATTCAAGATTTTTTCTTTTTTTGTGTGTTTTCTTATGTTTGGTTATGACCTATTCTTTTCTGTGTAAAGAATACCCATTAACATTTTTTGTAAACCCAGTTTAATGGTGGTGAAATTCTTTTGATTTTGCTTGTCTGAGAAACTCTGTCTCTTCTTCAATTCTGAATGATAGCCTTGCTGGGTATAAAATTTTAAGTTGTATCTTTTTTTTTTTTATTTCAGCACTTTAAATATTTCCTGCTACTCCCCTAGCCTATCGAGGTGCTGCTGAGAAATCACCTGGTAGCCTTAAGGGGCTGCTTTTGTATATGACTTGTTATTTCCCTTTTGCTGCCATCAATACTGTCTCTTTATCTTTAACTTTTGACATTTTAATTACAGTATGTCTTGGTGTGTATTTGTTGGATTTATCTTTTTGGACTCTGTCTGTTTTCTGGACTTGGATATTTATTTCTTTCCCATGATAAGGGAAGTTTTCATCCATTATAACTTCAAATATACTTTCTGCTGTTTCCCCTGTCTCTTTTCCTTCTGGAATTCTTGTAATGTGAATGTTAAAGTGCTTGATATTCTTCCAGAGGTCCCTTATATTATTTCAATTAAAATTTTTTTTTCATCTTGCTTTTCTGGTTGGGTGATTTCCACTATTTCATCCTTTAGGTTGCTAATCTGTTCTTCTGTATTAACAACTCTGCTGTCAATTCTTTCTAAATTACTATTTCTTTTTATTATTATATTTTTGTCTTTGATTGGTTATTATATTTTCTAACTATTTGTTGTTGTCCTCTCTGAAATTTTCTGTGCTATTCTTGTTTGTTTAGTATTTTTTTTACTTGTCTTTGAATTCCTTAATAAGAATATTACTTATCTATGTTTCATTAGAGTTTTAGTCTCTGTTTTTTTATTGTTCCTTGAGAGGTGCATGTTTTTCTGTCTCTCCTTTTTTTTTTTGACTTTTATATGTTTGCTCCTTTGAGTTTAGATGAAATAGCTTCTCTCTCAATATCAAAAGGTGGCCTTGTGTTGAAGTGGCTTGTGTGGACTGTCTGCTGACTGGTTTTTGCAGACTGGTTGGAATCAGGACAGGTGTATATGGTGGTTGATGTGCTGCTGCCTTGCCAGAGAAAACAGGTTCTGGGTGGGGTAACCTGGTATATATGTTTATGCAGTTGCACCCTGTTCTGGTTCTCCAAAGAACAGAGTGGGGCATCCTGATATGTTCATGATTCCTTGACCTTCTGATCCAGGTGGGGTTACACTGTATGTGTATGGGATGACTAGCTGCTTTAATTGTTGGCAAAGCAGGATGTAGACGGGTCTGCTCTGTGTGTGTGGGTCCCATTATCCTACTAGCTCTGAACTTTCTATGGACAGAGCAGCCCTGTGTGCAAGCATTGTTGTGCCTTGCAAGCTCCACCCTATTGCTGAGTATAGAAGCCCTATGTACACAGCACCCTGATATTCCCACTGGATCAATTTTTGGGTGGAGGGGCTGTGTGCATGTTGTGACTCTTGCCTGTATATTTTGGAGGTAGCTCTGTGAAAGGTGAATAGGTATGTGCTACAGTGGCTCTGCAGGTTTACCAGAGCAGCTGAATAGAGCTCCTTTCCTCTATCTTAGTGCAGGGGAAATGTAAACAATGGCATTCCTTAGTTTTTTCAGTCTTGGAGAGTTTTCTCAGATCCCATAGTGCTCTTATGGTTCTCCAGCCTTCTCTGTGATGTTTCTTTCTCTTGCTGCTATGTAGAAGCTGTTCAGTTGGCTCTCAGTTTTCTCTCAGGAGGAATTAGTCTAAATATAGGTGTATATTTGATGTGTTCTTGGGAGGAGTGAGCTCAGTGACCTCCTATACCACCATCTTCCACCCACTTTACATCACATTTCTTTATCCACTCATCTGTCAGTGGATACTTAAGAAGTAGGCTCTTGGGCAGTGTCTTGCAAGGCTGGGAGTAGTCACTATTACTTTCCTATGTGGGATAAATCATGGTTGAGAGCATCACTCTTAGCATTGAGCTGTGCTGCATTTAGGGAATGGTGATAAGAGTGAAGTGAAACTTTCTTATTTCCTTCAATGCATCTCTTCTTGGATTTTATCCTCGATTGTGGTACTATGACCTCTCCTCTGGAGTCTTGGACTCTCCCAAAGTTATTCTTACCTGTGAAAGGTAGCCACAATCATTGTTTCTGTGGGAGGATGGGTGCCAAATGCTCCTATTCTGCATCTTACTTATGTCACTCCACAAGATTAATGCTAGTACATTATCTTTACTTGCTTGTAGTTTACAGGAGAGAAAAAGAATGGTGAGGTGAGGGACTGAATCAAAGTAATGTATAAAAAAGATCAAATTAAAGAAGTGGTAATTAAATTAGAAGTGGAAAAGCAGAGTTAGGCACACTTAAATTTAAATAAAGGAGGTTAAAAATATTGCAGGTTATGGAATCAGTGAGACTAAATAATTTGTAGTTTTTATAAAAGGATGGACTTACATATAAGATGTATGTACACTCATAGTTGAAACTGTAGCTGAACCTTTGAAAGAGGGTAAGGATATTAGAAGCATGAAAGAAGTAAAACATTAGATCTTGACAACTGATTTGATGTGGAGACTGGGGGTTGGGTAGTATTAAGTAAAAAATAACTATTTTTGAGTCCAGCTCATCAAGGGTGTGAGCAGAGTTTTTTGGAGAAGTGTTATCTGTTTGGAGAACTATCTTGGATGAATAAAGAGTCTTCATCTTGCTTCATCTTGCATTACATTATTGGAAAGACAATAAAGACATTGGAATGTAAAGCCAAAGTTGAATGTTAGGAACAAATACTTGCAAACAAGTGCTGGAAGAGTTAGGTATAAACAATATCAGAGACATAGAATAAGGCAGCAGTAGGTACACCATGTAATTGTGAAGTAAAGTGCACATGACACCAAACGGGCATTTCAAATTGAGAATAGAGTACCAAGATTTTTTACATGCATCATGGAATATTATTTGGGTGGAAATTCTGAAGATGATATAATTTATGTTTGAAACTATACCTTTGTGGTTGAGAGTATGGCTCTGGATTCAAATGGTGTAAGCTCAAATCCTTCAGCATTTATCATTTGTACTACCTTAAGAATGTTGCATAATGTATTTATTGTCAGTTGTTTGATTTTTTTCAATAGGGGTAAAAATAATACATATTCCACTGGCTCGTTTGAGTGTTAAAAAATTTATGTAGCTCTCTGAAAATAGTGCTGTTGTTACATGACAATTTATATGGACTTGTACTCAAAGCAGAAATAATATTAAGTTGTAGAACTAGAAAGTCATTCCTATGAGAAAGTGGTGAGCTTTTCTACATTAGAGTGAATATTTTCAATCCATACATTAAAGGTATTTTTTGTCATTGAGCAAAATGCTTATGATCATAACATTTGATCAAAGGCTTTTGGTTGCCTTAACCAAATGTGATAGAACAATAAATAAAACCAAGAAAAACTTTGACTATTGAGTATCTTTTAGAAATCCAGAGTGATTAAATTTATTTAACAATATCTTCTTAATTTGAAACAATTAAAGACATATGGAAAGACTGTACCTCAGTTTACTTCAGACTAGGATTTCATGAAATATAGACCAGTTATTAACAGGAATTTACACATTTAAATTGTCAAAATAAATTATAAATGTATAATTATTTTTAGCTATGGAGATTATCCAGATTATGTGGGAGCAGTGTTCCCTGGAAAGATGTGTGTTCCTCATTATTCTGCAGGGATTGCTTTGGTATGTAATTATTTAAAAATATCCATGTGTTCAAAAATTATCCAGCATTATAGCATTATTTTATACAGTTTATATTTACATTTAGAGATTGCATTTATTTTCGATTACTGTTAAAAATTGAAGTGTAAAGAAGGAAGAGTGTTCTATAGAACAAGTGTCTTACTGCAATTATTTGGAAGTGGAATCAAGACATTATAAATACCCATTCATTCTATAATATATAGAATAGTACTTCATGAAAAATTAGGTGCAAAGAAATTTCTGTAACCCAAATAAAATTTTGCTTGTAGACATAAATTTGGATAAAATAGCTTCAAAATCAAAACAAATGATCAAAAAGTATAATAAAAAATTTAAAAAATGTCTAACAGTATTTAAAAGGAAATTTTGTATATTTTAAATATTTATAGCACTTAAAAGTTTTGTATGTAAATAAATTATTGGTACAATTAGATACATCATTGAAAGGTGAAGTAATTTGTTAAGTCATTTACCCACCTTATTCATTTATTTATTATTGTTTTTTTAATGATGGAGAGAGTTTAATAATGCAATGGGTATATAAATATATTATAAAGACTATGAAACCTGTAGTTCATAGACCCTGCTAATTGTTTATATTTGGCTTTATTTATTTATTTGAAATTAAATTTAATGGGGTGATATCGGTACATAGAATAACACAGGTTTCAGGTGTACATCTCTATGTTACTTGATCTATACACTGTGGTATGTGGCCATCACCCAGAGTCAAAACACCTTTTTCACCATATATGTGGTTTGTTTAAACCCTAGTACCCCTGCAACCCTTCTCTTTGGTAACCACCATAGTTATTTTTATTTTTATTAGTTTTAGTTTTGTATCTTATGTTTGAGTGAAATCATATAGTTCTTAGCTTTTTCTGACTTATTTCACTTAGCATATTATTTTTAAGGTCTATCCATGTCGTTGCAAATGGCAGTATTTTCTCTTTTGTTTTTCAGCTGAGTAGTATTCCATTGTATGTATGAATCTATCTTCATCATCCAGTCCTCTACCAAAGGACACTTTGGTTGTTTCCATGTCTGGCCACTGTGAAAAACGCTGTGATGACCATGGGGGACATATTTATCCATTCGTTTAAAAAACAATTTTAAGTAGTATATACATTTTTAACTTAGAAAATAATTTTTAATCATGTCCATTTTTTATTGTACATATGGGAACATATAAGGAAATTTATGTATCTGTCATGTTCAAATTTAAGAAGTAATCCCTATATATTTTTAGTACACTTTATTTATTATATATATATTCTTATTTTAATAGTTATAAAAATATTTATATTATTAAAATATATTCTTATAGTAGTACATGTATATATGTATATATATGCACATTATATGTATATACTTATGCATATTATATGTGTGATGCATTTTAATAATATTTATATTTTTATCTTTATTTTATTATTTAAATAGTACCTACCTTAGGCAATGTCCATTCATTATGTGCTATGAAAAATAAGAAATATAGCTGTACATTTCTTATTATCCAGTGTCTAAGTTTATAAAGTATATAATTTATCTTGTAAAACTTTTATACTTTGTTTATAGATAGATTTAATAATTAAACTAATAGTGCCTGACCAGTGGTGGTACAATGAGTAGAGTATCAACTTGGGACACTGAGGTCCCAGGTCAAAACCCCAAGGTCACCAACTTGAGTGCAGGCTCATCTGGCTTGAGCAAGGGATTGCTGGCTTGAGCTTGGGATCATTGACATGATTCTGTGGTTGCTGGCTTGAGCCCAAGGTCACTGGCTTAATCAAGGAGTCACAGGCTCAGCTCGAGCTCCCCAGTCAAGGCACATATGAAACGCAACCAATAAACAACAAAAGTGCCATATCTACGAATTGATACTTCCTATCTGTCTCCCTTCCTGTCTTTCTCTCTCTCTTTGTCTCACTAAAACAAAACAGAACAAAATAATTAAACCAATAAATAAGATTTTACAGTATTTTGAAGGTGTAAATAGTATTAACTATTAAATAAAGAAATATATTATTATACTTGTAGAGCTAAGGCAGAGGACAATCTTTTAAGCATCAGGATCTAACAGAGCCTCTTAATTTTTCTGTAACTTCTATGGGTCAAATCAACTACCACAGAAAATGAAACTTCTTTCTCATCTCAGAATTCTTTGCTATTTTTCTGAATAAATCTTGAGTTTTTGAAAAATAGTGTGTATAAATGGCAAACATTGAGTTATTTTATTAATGATAAACTTTTGCTTTCTCACCACATTTGATTGATAATTTGGCTAGGTATAAAATTCTAGTTGTTACCTCTTTTCATATTAGCATTTTGAAGATTGAAGTATTCTGTTTTTGTCAAGTCATGTTGAATTGAAAGCACAGCAGGGTAACTTGAATGTGTTTATAAGAGAATTCAAACTGGTTAAGGGAGGAGGGAAGTCAGTAACAGGAGGTTAGGAACAGTAAAGATTTAAGGACAAACTGTGGTTTGGATGTGCTGGTGGGTACACAATTGTTAGAGTTGAGGTGCTAGAGGAGTGATCAGAAAAAATAATTAGGTGGTAGTATGCATTTTATATAGATGATAGAGGAGTCCCAGCTATTGATAAAGATCTGTTGACAAGTCAAAAGGTGTGAACCATTGGAATGAGTGACTAAGGCAGGATGTAGGGTAGAATAATTGCAGGAGATAAATTCAAAGAACTATTTTTTCACAAACCTTTTATACTTATATACTTATAAAAACTTTATATTTCTTTGTTTAAAAGCTCTTATGCTTTTACCACAATTGAATATTTCTCTAAACAAGAACTGTTTTTGTGCTTTAAAAAGAAACAGAATATAAATTGTATTATAATGTGTCATTCTGCAATTTGAATTTTTGACTTCTACTTATAACTTTGAGATTTATTCATCTGGTAAGTGGAATTCTAGTTAATTTTTAAAAGACTTTATTTATTTTTGATTTCACAAATAATTTTATTCCAAGTGCAGTTAGAACTAATGAACAGGCAACAATGAATATATAATGTGATTAAATGAATACGAACCAGTGAAGTTCAGTAAAGCATGGCACATAGAGCATAATAAATGTTAGTTATTATTGTGATTCTCATTATCCTTATCATTCTTATCATATTTCTAGCATTAGTTAAGGATCCCTAAATCTAATGTAAGTTTAATGGCATGGATAAATGCATGTGCATTTTTGTAATAGAAGGCAGAAAGCATATAGATTATATTGTTGATACACATAAAAGTCTATAGAAATCCAAGGAAAGGATATGTATCTTCAGATTGGAGAACTGGAAATAAACACTTATGACATATAATAATAGAGAAGTCCAATACCCTCATCCCCTAAATATTGTGTAAGACTTTATTTTTTAGTAGAAATTTTAGTCACAGAAGAATTGAGAGGAAAGTAGAGATTTTTCGATACCCTCCATCACTATTAATAGTTCACACCATAGTAGTATATTTGCCATAAATGATGAACACACTGATACATTACAATCACCTAAAGCCCATAGTTTATATTCGGTTCACTCTTGGTGTTATACATTCTATGAGTTTTGACAAATGTACAGTGACATATAGCACCATTACAGTAGGACACAGATTAGTTTCACTATACTCACAATATTTTGTCTCTAATTTTTCTATTGGTGTGTGATATTTTATTATATAAATATGCTTCACTGTATCCTTTATGCTTTTCATGTGTATTTGGCTGTTTCTATTTTTACCATTACAAACAATATTTAATAAACATCGCTATACATTGCATACATCTTCCTATCTTCATTTGAATTTTTCATTTTGTAAAAATAAAATAATCATAAAACCAGAACTTCAGTTTTCAGAGAGGCGATACCCTTGGTCATTTAGAAGCCTTCATTTTCTAGCTGTTCTTGTAGCCAGATTTTTTCTGCAGCCTGGTGACAGGAATGGCAAGGATGTCAGGGGTGGCTAAGGTGACAGGGGTGGCACCAGTGGTGGTGTAGGCTGCTCAGCCCAGCCCTTGAGGAACTGCCATGCCTTCTTGTGGTTTATTCTGGGGCACCATGCGCTCCACACTGTGGTCAGATGAATGACATGATGGCATAGTTACTGAAAGATCACCCCAAGTTTCGTTTGTGAAGTAGGAAGTGGAAGCCATTCCTGAAATATCAGAAAAATATGAAATTGGTTCTGTTGCCACCTTTCTTGTTTTTCCAGAATTCTCAGAAAATGGACAAATTAGTTGACAAAAAAACTTCAGTGACATGCATCTGTGGGCTCCTTTCCACCCAGTGGTAATGAGCAGCCCAAAGAAGACTTCAGCCTTCAGCTGAAGAAATGATTTCACACTGCCTACTGCATGCTGTTTATAACAGGGACTCTGCAGGAGATGCGCTGTGCTTTCATTTCAGCAAGCAGCTGGTGGAAATTCTCCACATACATAACACTCAGTTTAGCAGTTTTGATATATTCTCATATGGAGTTCGTCAGGGCCTCAACCTATTCCAATTTGCCCACCTATCCTCAGCTCTATGTCTCTGGTGAGCTCACAAAGGAGGACTTGACATTGATAATGGGCTGGAAATCTGAAGAACTAGATACAAACTTTTCCAAAACTCCCAAATTAGAGGAAAGGCTCAAAGTACAAATAAAGCTTCTGTAATGATTTTTATGAAAGATAACAAGAAGGAAGCTAAATGTAGCAAACAAATTCTGGAATTAATAGCACTGATGGTGAATATGAGACATTTGACATTATTGGAGGATGAAGTTCAGCAAGTACTGAAAACATCCTCCAATTGGCCAACATACTACAGCTATATGTGAAAGGGGAGCTCATTGGAGGGCTGGACATTATTAAGGAACCTAGAGAAACAGGTGAATTGGTGCCTATACTGAAAGGAGAAAATTAATAAATGTTAACCTTGAGCCAACTAATGCAGGAAATAATTACAGTGGAGGAACTAATGAATCAGTCCTCAGCCTTTGACGAGGAGGAGGAAACTCTTCCTCCCCACCTTCACTCTGTGTATTCCACAAAGTTGTGCTAAATAAATACTGTATATGTTATGTTTTTTCCATCAAAAATAGAATATAATAAACATCTTTGAATTAAAAAAAAATGCCAAGTGAAGACAAGTTCATTACATAGGCGGGATGGAATTAGAAACTGAAAGGAGCCCAGATCCCTGAAATCCAAGAAGCTGCTTTTATGTGTGTGAGAAATTTCTTTCTGTTCTGTCAACATTATTTGAAATTTACTGTCTCATACAGCTACATTGAATCTTAGCAGTTCAAGAATATTTCTTGTAAATAGGATAGAAAAGGATCAGTTTTCTCTATTCAATATGAAAAAAAATTTAATTATTTCAGTTTAATTCATGAACATTCTTGTGCTTATTTATATTGTTAAAATTAATGCTATTACCTTATTTTCCATTTTTTGTTTGTTTCTTTGCTACTACTTCTTTGCCAGTAGCCCTATACCACTAAGGAAATAATAAATAATATACTTCAGAAAAAGGAAAGTGAGCCCAAATGGGAGATCTGAGAGTCCAAGGGAATGAATAATAATAATAATAAAAAGAATTGTTTGAATATGGCCTGCATGAATCAATAATTGTGTGTGGTGAGAATAAAATAGATGCAAGATTAAACTAAAATAAAGGACAATAAATGTCATAGGTGGTTGTCTGAGGGCATAATCTACAGCTGTGGCTGCGAAGCATGTGCCCATTTGCAGAGTACATTGCTCTGACCTCCTTATAGCTAAATGGAGCCATGCAATGTCAATAGGAGCAATGTGTGTCATTTCTTGGTTGGAGCCGTTTAATCTTGTGTGATCCTTTCCCCTAGTGAGTTTAATGGAGATTTATAAATAAGTGCAGGAGCACAATATGTAATTATTTCAGCATGAACATCTGTAAACCTACTCACAACCAGGAACATCTACACTGGGCTTTTTGTGATTATATTAAGCCACTAAGATTTTATAATCTTGTTTATAGCTAGCTGCACCTAACATTACATTAAATTATATATGTTATAATATATGGGTCAGAGGAGTGGAAATAGAGTTAAACAATAAAACAAAGTGAATTATATTTCTATATACTGGCAGCAAACAAATTAAAACTTTAAAAATTGCATAAAAATCAAGAAATAATAAGGAATAAAAAGCCAGCAAAAGATGTATAAGACCATCTATAGAGAAAATAAAACATTATTAGAGGCAGTGCCTAAGACTCTGAACCGGCAGACAATATTATAAAGATATAGACCCCCACAATTGATCTAAAGGGTGAATGTATTTCCCAATAAAAAGTCCTAGCAGGTTTGTCTCTGTGTGTGTCTTTGTGTGTGTGCATGTGTGTGTCTGTATGTAAAGTTAATAGACTAAATCTACAATTTTTATGGTGATGCAAAGAGTTAATAAGATATCTTGGTGACTAACAGAACAATGCTGCAGTTGATAGTAGGACTTTATCATAAAGTGTCAATGATTAAGGCAGGTAGACAAACAGATGAATGAAATAGTTTTGAAACAAAAAACTAATAAGCATATACCTAATATTTTACTAAGATGATTGTCGTGTATTTATTAGTGGATGATCATTTTTAAATTGAACTAAAATGGGCATATAACATTATATAAATGTCAGGTATACAAGATAATTTGACATTAGCATTCAATGCAAGGTGATCAACACCAAAATCTAATTACAGTGGATGGTCTTTTTGATAAATGTAAGTTTACTGCTATTCAATAGATAAACTTTAAGTGGATTATATATCTAGATGTAAAATTAAACAAAAAAGCTCTGAAAGGTGAAAAAGGAGCATAGCTTCATGACAATGGGCATAGGGAAAGATTTCTTAAAGTTGACGCAAAAACCACTAATCACAGAGGAAATGTATGAAGTAGACCAGATCAACTTAAAGAAATTTTGTTCATGGAAAGACATTAAGAGAGTGAAAAGACAAGCCACAGAATAGGGAGAGTATTTTCAATGCATGACTAACAATGACTTCTGTACAGAATATATAAAATGCTTCCAAAAATCAATAACAAGGCTAATGCAAGAGAAAATGGACAAGATATTGAATAAACACTTCACAAAAAAGGTAGCCAAATTCTCAAATATATATGAAATGCAAGTAAAAATTTAATGAGACCCTGGCCAGTTGGCTCTGTGATAGAGCATTGACCTAATGCTTGGAAGTCCTGGGTTTAATTCCTGGTCAGGGCACACAGAAGTGACTATCTGCTTCTCCTGCCTTCCCTCTTCTTTCTGTCTTCTCCTCCCATAGCCATGGCTCGATTGGCATTAGTGAGTTGGCCCTGGGCACTGAGGATGGCTCAGTGGAGCCTCTGCTTCAGGCACTAAAAATAGCTTGGTTGATAGTATGGCTCCAGGTGGGCAGAGCGTTGGTCTCAGATGGGGTCTCTATCTCTCCTCCTCTTACTTAAATAAAAATAAAATAATAAAAACTTAATGAAATACTACCTTACATCCACCCACCAGAAATGATACCATAAAAAAGATGAACAAAACTAAATGTCTCATTCTCTTTGGCAAAGAAATTATTTGTGTACTTGTTAAATGTATGAAAAGCTTAATCCAAGAATGTGGTTTCTCGATACCAGTTACTGTGTTATTGAGAATATTAGCAGGAAGAAAACAGCACACTTAAACTTAGTATTTTGTTATGGGGATACTTTCTGAGCCAGGAGGCAGAATATCATGTAGACTATTCTAAGTGTTTATGAAAGCTGTAGTAAGAAATTAGATAAAATAAAGATCATGGATCATATAGCCAAAATACTAATGTAAAATTTAATGCAAAAATGGTCCTTTTCTATATTTATGGTAGGTACTTATTATGTTATTCAAATGTTACATCTTGGGAAAGCTTGACATAGACTCAATATGTTTATATCTCAATAACATTTTAAAAGAGCTTCAGCATCTCACCTGTCCAAGGGGCTGTATTTACCTATTCTTAAGTATTTAATAGACTAGTAAAAATATTCAGAATAAGAAAATATTATTTTTAACATTCTTCAATGAATTGTCTTTTGTTTGAATTTTCTTTGCTGTTAATGTAGTATCCTCAGGGGATAACTTTGGAGGCATTTTCAGTAATTGTCACCCAGATGCTGGGATTCAGTCTGGGAATATCATATGATGACCCAAAGAAATGTCAGTGTTCTGGAGCCATCTGTATAATGAATCCAAAAGCTATGTAAGTTTTTAAATAATAAGATTTATTTATTGATCGTTTATTTTGTTTCAAATATTTGAAGCACAAATATAGTATTTACCTATAGCACACACTAGCTATAAATGGACCAAGTACTATAAAATATAAACATAAAATTTTCAGTGTAAGAGGAGTATGGAGGGAGATGTTCCGTTAAGAATAGTTAAGGACAGGTGTGAGGTGGTATCTCATTGTGGTTTTAATTTGCGTTTCTCTGATGATTAGTGACGTTTAACATTTTTTCATATGCCTATTGGCCATTTGTTTGTCAGAATGGCGCTCATTAATAAAACAACACACAATAAGTGCTGGCGAGGGTGTAGAGAAAAGGGAACCCTTCTGCACTGCTGGTGGGAATGCAGACTGGTGCAGCCACTGTGGAGAACTGTATGGGGTTTCCTCAAAATATTAAAAATGGAACTGCATTTTGACCCAGCTATCCAACTTTTAGGAATACATCCTAGGAATACTAAATCACTGATTCAAAAGAAGAAATGCACCCCCATGTTTATTGCAGCACTGTTTACAATAGACAAGATTTGGAAACAGCCCAAGTGTCCTTCAGTGGATGAGTGAATTAAAAGCTGTGATACATATACACAATGGAATACTGTGAGGTTGTGAAAAAGAAGAAAATCTTACCTTTTATGACAACATGGATGGACATAGAGATTATTATGCTAAGTGAAATAAGCTAGGCAGAGAAAGGCATATATCATATGACCTCACATATATGTGGAATCTAATGAACAAAGTGAACCGAGGAACGGAATAGAGGGAGAGATGGGGTCACAGGGACCAGAGGAACAGTAGTCAGAGGGAAGGGGGATGAGGGGGTGGGATCAGAGTAGGTAAAGAGATTAGTGAAACTATACATACATAACACAGAGATATAGATAACAGGACAGCAAATCCTAGAGGGAAGGGGGGAGGGAGTTCGGGGGAGGGGACAAAAGGGGTATAAAAAGGGACATGGGTGAGGGATGAGGGAGTTATATTCAGTGGGACACTTGAATCCATGTAAACACAATAAA
This sequence comes from Rhynchonycteris naso, assembly GCA_037038555.1. Taxonomy (NCBI): domain Eukaryota; kingdom Metazoa; phylum Chordata; class Mammalia; order Chiroptera; family Emballonuridae; genus Rhynchonycteris; species Rhynchonycteris naso. The sequence goes on from CM072998.1 coordinate 28,242,280, forward strand.
TTAAAAATTAATAATAATAAAAAAAGAATAGTCAAGGATAACAAATTCAATCTGCAAGATACATTAGCAGAGGCTTTCTCCTTAGGCTGTGTGTTTTATGAAAACCCATAGTTAGGATCTTTAACAATATGTTATCAGTCCAAACAGGTATCCTTTATTTTTAGACAGAAGTTTTGGTTTTACTTTTAGAGTAGATTTTGTGGAAAGACATAGAATAAGTTCTAGTTGGAGGTTCATATAAAATATATGATATTTATATCAGTTTGGACAAATTATTTTACCTTATTTATATTTATTTATCTTGCTCATCTTTAAAATGAAAATGATTATGTATATTCTCTTATTTCACATAGGGATGAAAGAATAAAACAAGAAAATAAAATGTAAAAATGTTTTCTAAACTGTAAAAAATCATAACTATGGATGGATTATTTAGTGATTTCTAAATTTGCCAGTGTCCTCCAAATAGTGTATCAGTAAAGGACTACAGTGGGTGTCATTATTATTCTACAGTTTTATTTTAATTAGTGAAAGGGCTTATGCTAAGCTAAGACCTACTCATGACTAAAAAACCATCAAAAGTCAAATGTGAAAATGTCATTCATTTTTGAAAAATGTTCTTTCCATAGTTTCTTCAAAGCACCACCTAAAGGTCAACTCTTGCGTTTTAAACACAGTTCAAATTCAAGCATATATATTTATATATAAACACATTTTATATCACAAATGGATTCTAAGTGAATTACATATAACATTTTATACATATATATGAGTCATTAATTATTCAAAGAAATTGAATTATTGTATTCATATTACTTTCTCTTAATTACTTGCTAAAACCAATTTCACTAAGCTGTAGAAATTTGATTTGAAAAGAGGGAATATCATTGTCTTTTGTTTTTCTAAAAGAACTATACGTTTTATTTTTCAGTTACAGTTTACATTCAACATTACAGTGTGTCCGTAAAGTCATGGTGCACTTTTGACCGGTCACAGGCCAAAAGTGCACCATGACTTTACGGACACACTGTATTTTGTATTAGTTTTAGGCATACAATGTAATGGTAAAACAATTATATTTTACCGGGTGTTCTCCTGATATTTCTAGTACTTATTTGGCACCATACATAGTTATTACAATATTATTGAATATATTCCCTATGTTGAACTGTACATTTCCAAGACCATTTTGTGACTACCAATTTGTACTTCTTAATCCCTTTACCTTTTTTACCTTGTATCCAGCCCTCTTCTCCTTTCAACCATCTGTCTATTCTCTGTGTCTTTGAGTCTGTTTCAGTTTTATTTGTTCATTTACTTTGTTCTTTAGATTCCACATATAAGGGAAGTCATATGGCATTTTTCTTTCTCTGATTGACTTACTTCACTTAATGTAATGCCCTGTAGGTCTATCCATGCTGTCACAAATAGGAAGATTGCATTCATTTTTACAGCCAGATAATATTCCACTATCCTGTATATTACTGCCTTTTATCCACTTGCCTATTGATAGGCACTTTGGTTGCTTTCATATTTTGGTATTGTAAATAATGCTGCAATGAACATAAGTAAACATATATTCTTTTTTATATAGTGTGTCTTTTTGGATATATACCCAGAAGTGGAATTGCTGGCTAACAAGGCAGTTTCAATTCTAACTTTTTGAGAATCCTCCATATTTGTTTTCATAGTGGCAGCACCATTCTGCATTCCTACAAACAGTGTAGAAAGGTTCCCTTTTCACCACATCCTTGCCTTTTCACCAAACACTTGCTTGTTGATTTATTGATGATAGCTATTCTAATAAGTGTGAGGTGATATCTTATTATGATTCTACTGTGCATTTTACAGAGTATTAAAGATGCTGAACAACTTTTCATATATCTGTTGACCACCTCCATGTCCTCTTTGGAGAAATATCTGTTCTAGTCCTCTCCACACTTTTTTTTTAATGGAATTGTTTGTGCTTTTGGTGTTGAGTAGTATGTGTTCTTTATAAATTTTGGGTATTAACTTCTAATCAGATATATCATTGGCAAATATGTTCTCTCATTCAGTAGCTTGTCTTTTAATTGAGTTGATGATTTCCTTTTTTGTTTGATGTGGTTTAATTTGTTTATTTTTTCCTTTATTTCTCATGCCCGAAGGAAATATTAGAAAAAATATTGCTAAGAGAAATGTCAGAGATTTTACCGCCTATGTTTTCATCTAGAAGTGTTATGGTATTGAGTCTTAACATTTAAGTGTTTAATTCATTTTCAGTTTATTCTTGTATATAGTGTGAGAAGGTGACATAGTTTTATTTGTTTTGCACATACTGTTCCAATTTTCACAACACTGTTTATTGAATAAACAGTCCCCCATTGTGTGTTCTTGTCTCTTTAGTTTCATTTGTTTTGCATGTACCTAAGTTTTTCAACAGCATTTATAAAAGAGACTGTCTTTACTCCATTGTCAAATATTAATTGATCATAAAGGTATGGGTTTGTTTTTGGGTTCTCTGTTCTTTTCCATGGATCTGTACACCTGTTTTTATGCCAGTACCAGGCTGTTTCGATTACAATGACCTTGCTGTGCAGCTTTATAGTAGGAAGTGTGGTTCCTTCCCACTTTGTTCTTCATTTCCAAGATTGCTGAGGCTATTCGGGTTCTTTTTTGGTTCCATATAAATAAATTTTTGGAATATTTGTTCTATATCTGTGCAGTATGCCATTGCTATTTTAATAGAATTGCTTTGACTGTGTAGATTGCTTTCATTGGTATGGACATTTTAATGGTATTACTTCTTCCTATCTATGAACACATTGTATGCTTCCACTTGTTTGTATCTTTCTCAATTACTTTTTTCAATATCTTATAATTTTCCAAGTACAAATTTTTAACCTCCTTGGATAAATTTATTTCTAGGTACTTTATTTTATGTTGCAATAGTGAATAAGATTGTTTCCTTAATTTCTCTTTCTGACAGTTTATTATTGGAGGATAAAGATGCCACTGATTCTGAATATTAATTTTATATCCTGCTACCTTGCCAAATTCATTTAAGTCTAGTAGTTTTTTGGCTAAGACATTAAGGTTTTCTATGCACTGAATAATGTCATCAGCAAATAATAACAATTTTACTTTTTTTCCCCAAGTTAGATGTCTTTTATTTCTTCTTGTCTGATTGCTGTGGCTAGGACTTCCAGTACTATGTTGAATAAGAGTGGTGAAAGTGGGTACCCCTGTCTTGTCCCTGATCTTAAGGAAATTGTTTTTAAATATTTTCCATTGAGTATGATGTTGGCTGTTGTTTTGTCTATATGACCTTTATTATGTTGAGATACTTTACATCTATACCCATTTTATTGAGTGTTTTTTACATAAATGGGTGTTGTGTCTTGTTGAATGCTTTTTTTGCATCTATGATTTTTTTCTTTTGTGATGTGGTGTAGTAGGTTGATTGATTTACGTATGTTGAACTATTCTTGTATTCCTGGAATGAATCCCACTTCATTGTGATATATGATCTTTTTAATATGTTGCTGGATCCAGTTTGGTAATATTTTGTTGAGAATTTTAGCATCTATGTTCATCAGGATATTGACCTGATGATTTTTTTTTCTTTGTGGTTTCTTTACCTGGTTTTGAAATTAAGATAATGGTTACCTTATAAAATGAGCTTGGAAGTCTTCCCTCCCCTTGAATTTTTTGGAATATTGTATATAGGTGTTGATCACAGAAGCTGGAACTCACGTCAGATGGGTTTGGTGCTTGACATGCTCTTTCTTTGGATATGCTCCTCTGATGTAGTCTGTAGCTGGCCACTGGTTGTGTTGGTTCTGGGCCTCTTAGGAGGAAACGTGATACAGACCAGTGTAAGACACTGCTGTGAATGGCCCTCAGAAATGTTTTTGGAGCTATAATCAAACCAGATTTTGTGGCTGCCTCTGTTGGGCCCAGGTGCACATGGAAGATCAAGCTGCACACTTACACTGGCTTTTACCAGCCCCATTCCTGGGGTCAAGGCAGCCGAAGGCCCAAGGTGACCTGAGATTTGCCTCTTGCTGCTGGCTGCTTGTTTTTGTTGGCCACTGAAAAGAACCTCTGGTGGAGTCTAGGGAGTCTTTTAGGCAGGGGTCCCCAAACATTTTACACAGGGGGCCAGTTCACTGTCCCTCAGACCATTGGAGGGCCGCCACATACAGTACTCCATACACTGACCACCAATGAAAGAGGTGACCCTTCCAGAAGTGCGGTGGGGGCTGGATAAACGGCCTCAGGTGGCTGCAATTTGGCCCATCAGCCATAGCTTGGGGACCTCTGCTTTTAGGGATTTGGAAAGGTGGTGGGTGTGGCTCCCACTCGTAGGCCCAATGTTTTGATTTGTCCTAATTTTTTTTCACAGACCTCAGTAGGACTGTGGTGGGTGTGGCTCTGAAACCCAGAGGTTTGGTCTGTACACAGTCTGGACAGTTTCTATTGAAGCACCAGTCATATTCTGGGGAGAGTGTGTGGGAAGCTCCTGTCTCAATGCCAGACAGCTATTTGTCACATCCTGTTCCTGGCTGACTTTTCAGAATGGCTCAGTCTTCATAGGGTGGAGCAAGAGAAATTCCTGAGGGTGGGGCAGCTGCCCTCCCCCAGGCTGATGCCACACAGAAGGAACTGCTCCACTCAAGAAAGATGATGACTACAGTATTGGAGAATGACTTCACACAGGGGTTGGTGGCTCTCCTCCACGTTTCTCCGGGGCTACCAATTTGACACTGTCCTCATATTACTCTAGTCCTCTCAGCCCTATGTCCACTAGAGCCCAGGGTAAGTGGCTATGAGTGAGATTTTCTGTGTGGGCCCTTTAAGACAGTGTCTGCATGTCTGAGAACTCTTGCCTCTTTTTCGTAGACAGAAACCTCACCTCTTTTCATTGGAAAATGCTATGTGGGCACCTCCTTTAGGCTCTGGTGCTCTAGGCTGGGTCACCCAGCTTGGGACTTAGGACCCTCACCTCTCAGGGCAAACCTCCCCATGGTGAGAGTCCCTCTGGACCCTCTGCCACAGCTTGCTCCTGGGAGCAGGACAGCCCTTTTAGCATCTCCACCTTTTTTTCCTACCAATCTTGATGTGGCTTCTGTGACTTCTTGGATATGGACTCCCCTTCATTTAGTCCTAAACATTTTTCCAAGATGATTTTTTTAAAATTTAGTTATAACTCCAGTTTGGTTCTGGGAGGTGGCAGTTGAAACATCAGTCTACTCTGTTGCCATATTGGAATCCAAGGCTGATATTACTTTATTGATTTTCTGTTTGGATGATCTATCTAAAGCTGTCAATAGTGTGTTGAAATCTCCAAGTATGATTTTGTTTTTGTCTGTTTTTATTTTTAAGTAGTAAATGTCTTATATATTTTGGCACTTCCTGATTCAGTGAGTATATATTAAGAAGTGCTAAATCTTCTTAATATAGTGTCCTCTTTATCATTATGAAATGTCCATCTTTGTCCCTTATTATCTTTGTTGTCTTGAAGTCAGCATTATCAGATATTAGTATGGCTACATCTGTTTTTCTTTGTGTATTATTTGCTTGGAGAATTCTTTTTCAACCTTTCACTTTGAGTCAATGTTTGTCTTTGAAGCTTAGATGTGTCTCTTGAAGTCAGCATGTGGTTAGGTTTTGCTTTTGAATCCAATCTGCTACTCTGTGCCTCTTTATTGGTAGGTCATTCCATTTACATTAGGGTTATTATTGACACTTGAAGATTTCCTATAGCCGTTTTTTGTTTTGTTTTCTGGTAGCTCTGTGTCTTGTTTGGTTCTTCTCTTTTGTGTTTCTGCCAGTTGTTCTTGTTTGGTGGTATTCCGTATTTTTTCCCCTGTTTCTTCTTTTTTTAAGATACCTGTATGTGTTTCATTTTTTTTCCACAGGTGGTTATCCTTAGGTTATTAAGAGAAAATTTTTTATATATACAAGAGTCCTTTGTCTTATGAGTGTTTCTGTATTCCTTCCTTCTTTGCTACTGCAGACTTTTATCATCCCCCCTTTTATGCTATTCTTGTCACAGATTATCCTTGTTTTTATTGTAACCTTGGTGGAGCTTTTACTTGTAGTTTTGTATTCTTTGTATTTGGTAGAAAAATCCCCTTGAGTATTTCCTGCAGGGAGTTATTCTTTCTTTTCCTTTCTCTTTCTTTCTTTCCTTCCTTCCTTCCTTTTTTTCCTTCCTCCTTCCTTTCTTTTCTCCCCCTCCCTCTCTTTTTTCTTGGCAGAGAGAGACAGAAATATTGAGCTGCTATGTGCCCTGGCTAGGAAATTGAGCCAGCAACCTCTGAGCTACAGGATGATGCTCCAACTGACTGAGCTCTCTGTCCAGGTCTTAATTTTTTTTTTATTTATTGTTTCAGAGAGACAGAGAGAGGAAGGGATATAGAGAGGAGGGTGAAGGGCAGAATTAATTTATTGTTCCACTCAGTTGTGCATTCACTGGCTGGCTCCCATGAGTGCCCTGAGTGGGGACTGAACCAGCAACCTTGTTGATTTGGGATGACACTCTCAACTTACTGAGCTAACCAGTCAGAACCCAGTGGGGGTTTTCTGGTGATAAATTTTCTCAGCTTTTGTATGTCAGGAAAAATTTATATTTCTCTTTGATATTTGAATGATAACTTTGATGGATGTAGTATTCTTGGCTGGTAATTCCCCTCTTTTAGTACTTTGAATATTTGGGTCCACTCTCTTCTGGTTTATAGTTTCTGCTGAGAAGTCTGATGATAAGCCAATGGTCCTTTCTTTATATGCTATGCTCTTATTTTTTTCTAACTGCCTTGAGGATTCTTTCTTTGTCATTGATATTTGACAATTTTATTATGCTATACCTTGAAGAAGGTCTGTTTTGGTTGAGGTAATTTGGCCTTCTGTTTGCTTTTTGGAATTTAGGATCTAATATTTCCATAGGCTTGGGAGGTTCTTTCTTACCAATTATTTGTTTGAATAAGCTTTCCAATTATTTGTTTGAATAAGCTTTCCTCTCCTTTTCTTCTGATATACCCACTATTCTTATATTGTTCTCTATGATGGGGTCCAACAACTTTTGTAGAGCTCTAAAATTTTTCAATTTGTGAGTCTCTTTCTTCTTCTCTCAGTAGCATATATAGTTTCCTGTTTTTGATGTTACTGATTCTCTCCTCTATCTGGCCTGTTCTATTAGCTAAACTTGTTACCTCATTTTTCAATTCATGTATTGAGTTCTTCATTTCTGTTTTTAAAGTTTCAATCTCCTTGGTGGAGTACTCATTTTGTTCATTAATTTGTTTTTTAAGCTCATTAAATTGCTTATCAGGGTTTGCTTGAATCTCTGAGTATTTTCAGAACTTTAATATTGAATTCTCTATTGTCTTGTAACTCCAAGGTTTCCATGTGATTGAGATTGCTTTCTCAAGATATTTTATTTTCTTTTGGAACTACATCTCTTTATTTTGTACACATGGTATTCATTTTCTTCTTCCTTGATGGCACTTGAGAGTGGTATTGTTGAGAAATCTAATAAAAAACAGCTAAAAAATTAAAATAAAAATAGAAAAAAGTAGAAAAATAATGAAAAATAAAAGAGAAAAACCACTATAAAACAAAGAGAAAAATCCAAAAAATAATCAAAAACAAATAAAATACCCATAAAAATTCAATAAAATATATGGAAATTAAAATAAAAATGAAATACAAAAGAAAAAGACATTCCAGTTTTCAATGTTATTTTTTTCTTTTTCTTCCAGTATGTGGTACTGTAGTACAAGTATTAGCTCTGTGACATTCCTGGGCTGATGTCCACTGAGATATTGCTGTCACAATGATGTAGGCAAGGATGCAGTTCCAATGATAGGTGGGGTGTGCTTTGTGGTCTTTATGGCTTTAACAATAGCTATCTCAGGCTTCCAGTCAATCCTCCCCTTGTCTCAACAGACCAGAGGACCAGACAAAGAGCATCTATGCTCTTTGGGGGAGAGTTGCTCTGGAGAGCTAGCTGGGTAGTATGTCTCCATGATTATCTGTACCTCTCGAGATGAAGGACGCTGGAAGCTGGGGGATCATACTATGTTTTTCTCTGTGTCTGCTTGAGTACAGGTTGCTGACACCATAGAACACTGTCCATGACCCCTTATTCTGCCACCACTTTGGTTTAGTATCTCCTCCTCTGCTCCTCAATATCTCTGTTTCTCCTGGCAAAAGAAGACTCAGTCATTCCAGGCTTCTCCCTTCTGTGGAGTCCCGGCAAACAAAAATCTGGACAGTTTGGGCTTCCTCTCCAGAACCTTGGCAGGCAAAAGCCCTGATAGTCCAGGTTGCTGACTTTGAGTGCATCTTATCTTCTGTCCTTCTTGTCAACCCTTCCCACCATTAGTTGATTCCATGCATAGATCTTTATAGACAAAACTGCAGGCCCAGCTGGGGTTCCTTTTTTTCTTAAGTGTTAGGAGAGGGAGATAGAGAGACAGACTCCTGCATGTGACCTGACTAGCAACTCCAGTCTGTGGCCAATGCATGAATCAACTATCTTCAGCATCTGTGGCCAACACTTGGACCAATCAAACCACTGGCTGTTAAAGAGAAAGAGAGAGAGAAGGTGGAGAGGAAGGAGAAAGTAAGCATATGGTTGCTTCTCATGTGTACCCTGACTGGGAGTGGAACCCAGGACTTCCACATGCTGGGTTGACTCTTGATTCTCTGAGCCAACCTATCAGGGCCATCAGCTGGAGTTCTTTCACTGGTTATAGCTATTCAATTTGTTGAAATTTCAAGGGGAGTGGTGAAGAGTATCTCTCATGTTGTCATTACTCTGACATGACCTGTATCTTCATCTTTCAATTTTGGTGGTAAAATCATCAAAATATATGGTTTAGAATAAAATACTTATAATATTCAATAGTGAATATTTTGAATTAAGTAATGTTCAAAGATGAATTTTTAGGTAAAAGTATGTGAATTTGAAGTCTTTAACTGTGTGTGACTGATTCTTCTAATTTATGAACTGTATGAATTTGGTGAAGGTTTTAGCTTCTTTATATGCTGGTTCAATTTCTATAAAATGTTGATGACAATACAAAACTCCCTGGTTGTGGGCAGATTAAATGATCAATTATATGAAATATCTCCTAATAATAAATTGGTGCTCCAGAAATGTCAGTTTCTTTTTTGACTTACAGACTTTTACTATATATTGAGAGTGACATTCTATGGAATTATTTATTCTCTGAAGGTATTTTTATACTGGTGTATGGACATAATTGTTTAAAATTTTGACTAATATATAGTTTCTCTGAAATTTTTGAAATTGTTAGGACTAAGCATTGTATGGTTTGCTTAATAAAAGTTGGTTGTTATTAAGAAGAATCAATAAATAATTGATTCTATGTTTGCTATGAGCTCTGCAGGTGATGTGACACTAGCAATAAAGATGACAAAATTCTCTCCTAAAGTAAGTTAAGTCTAATAAATTAACTATCATGTTATATATTTAGTACAAAGTTATGAATAAACATTGGAAAACACTGAAATAGATTTAAACTTTCAAAGAGCTGATTCTTAATTTGATAGTGCTCAGGGGAAAAGAAAGATGGAGGAAGAAGAAGAAATGTATGAACAGCTATTGTTATTTATATGGGAATTTACAGTAAAAGGATATGGTGTTTTTCCATGTCATCATTTCTGTTTTATTTCACCTCGGTAGAGGTACCATACACATGTATAGCCATTTTTCTCTATGTGAAAGAATTTGCATAAATCTCACCTAAAGGCACAAAAAAATTTTCAAGATAGTTTGTATTGCATATAAAAATAAAATTAACCTACTCTTAAATTTTTGTTGTAGAAACACTTAAATAGGAGTCCTCTTAACAAAACTTTAAATATGCAATACAGTTAATGTTAACTACAGTAACATTACTAGATATTAAATTTCCAGAACTTACTCCTTCTGCATAACTGAATCTTTGTACCCCTTGACCAATATTTTCCTCATTTTCCTTGTCCCTACTGCCTGGCAACTACCATTTTACTCTCTGCATCTATGAGTGACGACTAGATTCCACATGTAAGTGAGATCACACAGTATTTGTCTTTCGGTTACTGGCTTATTTCAGTTACCATGTCTTCCACATTCATTCATATTGTCACAAATAATAGGATTTTAAAATATGAATAATATTCTTGTGTGTGTGTATGTTGTTTTTGCGTGTGAAAGTTTCTTTAACCTTTATCCATCAATGTATATTTAGATTGTTTTCCTGTCTTGGCTATTCTGAACAGAGTTGCAATGAATATGGGAAAGCAGATATCTCGTCAAGATACTGATTTCATTTCTAGCAGATTGTTCCAAAGTTAGAATTGGTGAATAATAGAATGGATCTATTTTTAATTTTTTGAGAAATCTGCATATTATTTTCCATAGTGGCTATACCAATTTACATTCCCACCAACAGTGCCAAAGGGTTCCCTTTCTCCACATTCATACTTTTTTGATAATACCATTCTAACAGGTGTGAGGTGATACCACATTGTGGTTTTAATTTGCATTTTCCTAATATTTAGCGATTTTGTGTACCTTTTTCATAAACCTGTTAACCATTTATGTGTATTCTTTGGAAAAACATCTACTTAAGCTCTTTACTCACTTTCTAATCAGTTTTTTTATTGAGTTCTATTTACTTTTGTTTTAATAAAGACATGTATTCTAGTGAATAAGTTACATGACTTCCTCAAGAATAATTTTGGCCTTTAAACTTTTGTTATGAACATTTATTTTATCATTTTTTATTAAATTTAATATTTTGAACTTATATAGTACAGAGTTGTGTTTTCAAGAGTATACTGCTACCAACATTATATGAATTCATCTTTAGGCAATCCAGTGGTGTGAAGACTTTTAGCAGTTGCAGTTTGAGTGACTTTAAAATTTTCATTTCAAATATGGGTGCCAAATGTCTTCACAATCAGCCACAAATGCAACGTGCTCCAGCAGCTGTCTGTGGCAATGGCAAAGTGGAGAGCCCTGAAGTTTGTGACTGTGGTACGCCAGCTGTAAGTATGAAAGCTTGGAAAGTTAATTAATGAATGTATTGTTTTATGTAATTTCATGTCACAAATGTTTTATATCTCAAATATAATGTAGACTATGGCAGTAAGTGAAATCAAGATTGAACAACATACAAGAATGTATTATCTAGGTTTTATATGTTGAAGAGTATTGGACAAATATAAAATATACTCCAAAAAGTTATTGCTGATGGAAAAAATAAAAGTCTAGAATGAGGATTTGGGTTGCAGACTAAAAGTATAAGGTCTTTCCAAACCTGTCCTTAACCTTTGGACATTTTATAAAATTCTTATTGAAGCTTAACAAGACAGTGTACCACCATATATCTTTTAGGGACTCACTTCTCAGTGCAAACAGTAATAATGTGAAGGAGGACTATGTTAATACTGGATGATTTTCATAAGGTAATCTTGAAAATATGAATGCAAAAGTCCAAGATATAATGATTCTAGATAATTAAGCATTTGCAGCAATACATCAGATTTTATAGATTTCTATAGTTACAATATAAATAGAAGGAAATGCTATTAAGATTTGATACATATATGGGAGTGAATGTACTTGTCCATATATCATGTTGTCTTAATTACTGTGTTTTCTTTGTGTTGTGTTTCATCACTGGGTTGAACAAGTCTTCCCTCTTAACTCTTCTTTATCTTTTTCAAATCACTTTTATTGGGGCATTATATATAATAAAATGTACTCATTTTAGGTATATAGATTGATGAGTTTTGACAAATGTATATGAGCATTGGTGCAATTAAGATATAGATTTTTTTCATTTTACCCAAAAGGCTACTCATGTCCCGTTGCAATAATTTCCTCTTCTTCTCGTCTCTAGGCAACTTCTAATTATGTTAGTTTTGCCTGATCAAGAAAGTCATGTGAAAGAAATGATACTACACATATTCTTTCTGTCTGGCTTCCTATCAATACAGTATTTTTGAGATAAACTCACATTGTTTTATGTTGTAATAGCTTCTTCCTTTTTATATTGAGTTATATTTCATTGTTTGTATATACCACAATCTGGTTTCCCATCCACCTCAATTTGAGTTGTTAACGGTATTGGGTCATTATTCTGAATTTCTAAAATAATTGCTGGGTCCTATGATAAGTGTATTTATAAGAAACTTTCAAACTATTTTCCAAAGTGCTTGTATTATTTTACACTCCTATCAGCAATATTTGAAACTTTGCCACCACAGCCTCACCCGTAATTGATATTGCAGCTTTTAAATTTTGGCCATTCCAGTGGTTTTTATTTGTATTATCTTGATGACCCTAATGATGTTGAGCATGTCTTATGTCCTACTGATCATTTGCTGTTCGAATAATCTGTTCAAGTACTTGGCCAGCTTTTAAAACTAAGTTGTTTATGCATTCTTTTTTATAATTGACTTGTAAGAGTTCTTTGTAGAGACTGGATACCAGTTCTTTGTCAGACATGTATATTACAAATATTTGTTTCCAACATGGATTACTTTTATAGTTTCTTAGCAAAGCCTTTAAATAGCAAGCATTATTATTTTTGGCTGATTTTTTGATTATTTTTTTTTTAGATTTTATTTATTGATTTGAGAGAGAGAGGAGGGAGGAGGGAGTTTGAAGTATCAACTCATAGTTCCCATACTTTAGTTGTTCATTGCTTGCTTGTCATATGTGCCTTGACTGGGCAAGCCCAGGGTTTTAAAACGGTGACCTCAGTGTCCAGGTCAGTGCTCTATCCACTGCACCATCATAGGCGGGGCGGCATTATTTATTTTTTAAAGCTCAATTTATAGTTTTTTTCTGCTGTGGTCACTTTTTTTTGCCTATCCTAATAAGTCTTTGCTTATCCATAGTTATGCATATTTTCCTCTGTTTTCTACTAGAAGTTATACCATTAAAACTTTTAAAATTAATCTGTAATCCATTTGAGTTATTTTTGTGTTCATTGAAGGATTTGGGTTGACATTCATTATCCTTCACACATATATAATTATTTTCTAGCAGTATATGTTAAAATAACCATCTTTTCACCATTGTTTTACCTAAACATCCTATGAAAATAAATTACCACATATGTGTCTATCATCCTATTCTTTTGTTAGTTTATATATCCATTCTTATGCCAATTTCACATTGTCTTAATTAATGCACTTTTATAGTATGTCTTGAAAACAGATAGTGTAAATCATCCAAGTTTGTCTTCTCTAAGATAGTTTTACTATTCTAGGACCTTTGTATTTCCACTAGAGAACTACCGTTAGAGAATTAGCATGTGGATGTAGGGACTTTGATTGGAATTGTGTTGTATCCATATATCAATTTTAGGTGAATTACCCTCTTACCAATATTGAGTCTGCCAATATATGCAGATGGTGTTAAATTTAGGTTTACTTTCCTTTTTTTTTTTTTTTTTTGTATTTTTCCAAAGTTAGAAGTGGGGAGACTGACAGACTCCTGCATGCGCCCGACCAGGATCCACCTGGCATGCCCACCAGGGGGCGATGCTCTGACCATCTGTGACATCGCTCTGTCAATCAGAGCCATTCTAGTGGCTGAGGCGGAGGCCATGGAGCTGTCCTCATTGCTGGGATCAACTTTGCTCCAATGGGGCTTTGGCTGCGGGAGGGGAAGAAAAACGGAGAGAAAGTAGAGGGGGAAGGGTGCAGAAGCAGATGGGCGCTTCTCCTGTGTCCCCTGGCTGGGAATTGAACCCTGGACACAACATGTCAGGCAGATGCCCTACTGCTGAGCCAGCTGGCCAGGGCCAGCCAGGTTTTCTTTTATTTCAAAAAATTTATTGATATTATTGGAGTGACATTGGCTAGTAAAATATAAATTTCAAGTGTACAATTCTATAAAACATTGCTTATATATTGTATTGTGTGTTCACTATTTTTTCCCCTTTAATCTCTCATAAATGTCCCCCATCTCCCTTTTCCTTTGATAATCACCATATTGTTGTCTGTGTGTGTGATTTTCTTCTCCTTTTTTTTTTTTAATTAATCCCTTCACTTTTTTCACCCAGTCCTCCCTGCCTTCCCTTCTGAAAGCTGTCAGTCTGTTCTTTGTGGCTGAGTCTGTTTCCGTTTTGTATGTTAGTTTATTTTGTTCATTAGATTCCACATATAAGTGAAATCATATGGTATTTGTTTTTCTCTTACTGGCCTATTTCACTTAGCATAATACTCTCCAGGTCCACCATGCTTTTGCAAAGGGTAGGATTTTCATCCTTTTTTACAGTCACATAGTATTCCATTATGTAAATGTACCACCTCCTTTTTTATCCACTCTTCTACTAATGGGCATTTAGGCTGCTTTAAAATCTTGGCTATTGTAAAGAGTGCTGAAGTGGACATAGAGGTGCATATATTCTTTTAAATCAGGGTTTTGAGTTTCTTCAGATGTATTCCCAGAAGTGGAATACTGGGTCATAAGGCAGTTTCAATTTTAATTTTTTGAGGAAACTCCAGACTGTTTTCCATGGTGGCTGCACCAATCTGCATCTCATTATTCGTGCATGAGGCTTCCATTTTCTGTACATCCTTGTCAACACGTTGTTTTTGATTTATTGGTGACAGTCATTCTGACAAGTGTGAGGTGTATCTCGTTGAGGTTTTTGAATTCCCCTTAGTATTAGTAATACTGAGCATCTTTTCATATGTCTATTGACCATTTATATCAGAGGTCCCCAACTATGGCCCGTGGGCCAAATTGCGGCCACCTGAGGCCATTTATCCGGCCCCCTCCGCACTTCCAGAAGGGGCACCTCTTTCTTTGGTGGTCAGTGTATGGAGTACTGTATGTGGCGGCCCTCCAACGGTCTGAGGGACAGTGAACTGGCCCCCTGTGTAAAATGTTTGGGGAGCCCTGATCTATATGTTCTTTTGGATAAGTGTCTGTTTAGGTTTATTGCACATTTTTAAATTGGATTGTTTTTTGTGGTGTTGTCTAATTCTTTAATTAGTTTAGTTCTTCTATAGTGGACTTTTTTTTAGTCATGTTTTTAAATTTCTTTTTATTTATTCATTTTAGAGAGGAGACAGAGAGAGAGAGAGAGAGAGAGAGAGAGAGAGAGAGAGAGAGAGAGAAAGAGAGAAAGGGGGGAGGAGCTGGAAGCATCAACTCCCATATGTGCCTTGACCAGAGCAGTGCAGGGCTTTGAACTGGCGACCTCAGTGTTCCCAGGTCGATGCCTTATCCATTGCGCCACCACAGGTCAGGCTATAGTGGACTGGTTTTGATAGCATTAATATTTTATTTAACAGTTGTTCATTGCTACTGTAAAAAATAAAATCGACATTTCTGAGTTCAGCTTGGATCTAGTTTGATGAAAAGTACTGAGAATGGTCATCTTTGCTTCGTTTTTAATTTTAGGAGAAAACTTTCTGACTTTCACTATTAAATATAATGTTAGATATAAGTATTTTTTAAACAGATTCCCTTTATCATGTTGAAGAAGTTCCCTTCTATTAATAGTTAGAGGAGAATTTTGAATCAAGAATTAGTATCGAATTTTGTGAAATGTTTTATCTTTCTGTCTATTGAGCTGATCATGTGTTTTCTCTTTTATTCTCTATTAATTCGGTGATTTTCATTGATTGACTGTGAATGATAACCCAATTATGCTTTACTAAGTTCCAATTGGAGTTTCATAGGTCAATCTATCTAGCTCGTTAGGTAGATTTTAATTTCACCAGGATTATAGCACTTACTTTCAGAGGAAGCTATGGCTTGTATAGTTTTTCTTTCTTGTAATATTTGCATCTTGTTTTGGCATCAGAGTAAGACTAGATTCATAAAATAAGTTGGAAAGCTCTCCCTTACTTTCCGTTTCCTGAAATAATTTAAGACCGGTTTTATTCCTATTTATTTATTTATATTGTGAAAAAAACAACACGAAATCTACACTCTTAAATATACCTTCTAAATCGTCAAAGTTTTACATTTTACATTTAGGTTTATGATGCATTTTCAGGGGTGTTTTGTGTGAGTGTGTGTGTGTGTCAACAGTGTAGTGTCAGTGTCTAGAGTAATTATTTTCTATATGAATGTTCAATTTTACAGCAACATTTATTGAAAAGATTATCCATTCTCCATTAAATTTTATCTGCTCCATTGTCATATATTTTATAATTTGTTAGGTCTATTTCTGGGGTCTCTGTTTTGTTTCAATTATCTCTTTATTTATTCTTTTGTGAATATTATATGGTCATTATTTCAGTTTATACTAATTTTGAAGTTGGATTTATCAGTCCTTCAGTTTTCCTTTTTCTCCTCCTCCTCTTTTTTCTCCTTTTTCTTTATCTGTATTACATAGACTATTGTGGATTTTTGCCTCTTATATAAACTTTGGAGTCAGTTTGGAATTTTGATTGGAATTACATTGAATGTTTAGATCAGGATGGGAAGAACTAAGAGCTTAATAATATTTACTTTTTTTAAATTCATGAACATAGAATATCTTTCTACTTACTTACACCTTCTTTGATTGCTTACATCAGAGTTTCATAATTTTTCTCATATGTCTTCTGTAAAATTTTGTTAGAACTGTTCTCAAGTACTCATTGTTTTTGTAGTAATGTCAACAGAATTGTGTTTTCTATTACAAATTCTCATTTTTTTATTGTTGGTATTCAGGAAAACAGTTGAATTTTGTGTATTAACTTGGTATCCAGCAAAATTGTTATAATCACTTATTAGTCACAGGAAGCTTTTGTGTTTGCTGTTATTATTTGACCCATTGTTTGGAATATTCTTTGAATAGATAACCATATAATCTGTGGACAAAACGGTATTTCTTTATAAGATGTATTTTGTAAATTTCATTTTCTTGTATTAAGATTTGGACAGGGGTGGTGAGAAAGGGCGTCTTTGCTTTGTTCTGATTTTAAGAGGGAAAGCTTATCTCACCATAAGTATGATGTTAGCTGTAGACTTTTTTTGACATTCATCAGCTTGAGAAAGATTCCCTTAATTTCTGTTTTGCTAACATTTTGTATATATGTGAGAGTTGGATTTTGTCAGATGCTTTTTCTTTTTCTTTTTTTTTTTTACAGGGACAGAGAGTCAGAGAGAGGGGTAGATAGGGACAGACAGGAACGGAGAGAGGTAAGAAGCATCAATCATTAGTTTTTTGTTGCCGTTGCGACACCATAGTTGTTCATTGATTGCTTTCTCACTTGTGCCTTGATCGCGGACCTTCAGCAGACCGAGCAACCCTTTGTTGAAACCAGCGACCTTGGGTCCAAGCTGGCAAGCTTTTTGCTCAAGCCAGATGGGCCTGTGCTCAAGCTGGCGAGCTTGGGGTCTTGAACCTGGGTCTTCCGCATCCCAGTCCGATGCTCTATCCACTGCGCCACCGCCTGGTCAGGCTCAGATGCTTTTTCTATATCAGTTATTATGGCCATATGATTTTTCTACTTCAGTTTATCATTATAATGGATTATATTAAGTGGTACTTGAATGATGAACCAGTCTTGCATACTTGTGATAAATCCCACTTGGTTGTGGTGTACATTCTTTATACATTGTTGCATTTGATTTACTAATTTTTTGTTGAATATTTTTACATCCATTTTTTTATGAGAGAGATTGGTCTGCAATTTTTCTTTCTTGTAACGTCTTTGATGGGGTTTGGTATTAGGTAATATTGGCCCCACAGCATGAATTAAGAAGTGTCACACATCAATGCTTGGAGTGTAGTGTGTTTATGATTCTTTGGGGTGAAGGTAATAGGAGTGCCATGTTAGTGCTTCTCTTGGATTCTGTCCTAGCTGCTTTTTCTCTTGGTTGATTTTAATTTGCATTTTTTATACAGTAAATCATAGCTGTGAGTATGACAATTTTCAGTGAAATCTTTGAGTTCTTCTAGTAAATTTTCAAATCTGAGGGAGGTTTTGGGACTCCATTGAACTGATGATTGGTGTAAAAAGTGAAGGCAGTCTTAAAGACTGTTCTGTTTAACATTGCAGTGGGCCTACACTATACACGGCTTTTTCCTCCAGGTTTATTGAGTTATAATTGACAAATAAGAATTGTATATGTTTAAGGTGTACAGTGTGGTATTTTGCTATGTGTGTACCATTATATAGTGAAATGATTGCAACAATCAAATCAACATTTTCATCATCATACAGTTATCAGTTTGTGTGTGTATGTATATATGTGTAGAGAGTACTTCATCTGTCCTCTTATCAAATTTCAAGTATATAATCCATTGTAGTTAACTGGAGTCAACATGCTGTACATTAGTTTCTCAGAACTAATTCATTTTACAAATGGAAGTTTGTAATTTTGATCAATAGCTCCCTTTTTCTCCCGCTGTCTAGGCACTGATAATGTTATTCTATTCTGTTACTATTATCTGGTTTCTGAAAAAATTTGTTCCATATATTTTACCCAGTATTCTAGTTGATGAAGAGTTAGTGGGGTATTAGTTTCTGTGTTTTGACCTGATAAATACCTTAGTGTTTTAATTGTTCGATGTAAAAAAATTTATAGATGTCAACAGCATTTATATTTTTTTCCAAAACTCAAAAGCTTATTAAACATAGCTTCTACTGAAGATCATATTATGTTATAATGTATTTTTATTTGCATTCCACTCATCCTAGCAATGTGGACCTTCTAGCTGTTGTGATCCTCAACTTTGTGTGTTGACACCAGGATCACAATGTGCTGATGGTTTATGCTGCAACAAATGTCAGGTAAGATTTAAGTTTATTAATATCATCCAAGTATATAATAAATCATGTCTGAATTTTTTTAGGACACTTGGACTTATAACTGTAAGTCAAATAAATGACTTTTGAAAAAAAAGATATGAAATTCAATTCAGGTTTCTAATTTGTGAACTTTATTTGGATGTTGAGGTCTCTTTTTAATGCTATTATTCTTCCTAACTTGATGCTGTTTTTTTTTTTTAATTAAAAAAATTATTTTTTATTTTTGTGAGAGGAAGAGAGGTGGAAACAGACTCCTCCATGTACTTCTGGCAAGCCCAATAGGGGGGATGTTATGCCCATCTGCGGCCCTTGCTTCGTTGCAACCGAAACCATTTTTTAATGCCTGAGGCAGAGGCCAGGGAGTCATCCTCAGCGCCCTGGGCCAACTTGCTCCAATTGAGCCATGGCTGCAGGAGAGGAAGAGAAGAAAGAGAGAGAGAAGGAGAGAAGCACAGCCCGGGGGGGCGGGTGAAGAAGGGAGAAGCAGATGGGCGCTTTTTCTGTGTGCCCTGACTGGGAATTGAACCTGGGACATCCACACACCAGGCCGGCGCTGTACCACTGGGCCAACAGGCCAGGGCCAATGCTGTTGTTTTTAAGCCTTGATTGAGACCTATTATGAATTCTTCTATATATAAAATCTCCATGAAAAGGGATCACTTTCATTCACTTTATTTAACATTTATATTTTACAAATAAAAATGTTACTGGTTTTGCCAGGTGTCTGTAGGTACATAATTGAAAGACACAGCAGTTTCCCATACATGTATAAATAACGATAGTCACAAAATTTAAACTACAATCTTATTTACAAAGGTCATTTGTCTTTATGGTCATATTTTAGGTTATATGGTAAAGATGTTTACTCTTGTTCCCTGTCTTCCTTTTTAGTTCTTTCAATATATTTTTAACAAATTCATCATATGAGAATTCCTCTATTGAACTAACAACCATAGGTTCTATGTTCTTGGCTGTCCTTCACTGACACAGTTTTTTATTTTCATCTAGAATCTTATTGTGTGGTTACATTCTTACCTCTGATCTTTATGTTGTGAACTGGAAACCATCAATTAAGAAGTCTGAGATAGATGCCCAATTAAGATTTTTAGAATTCTATATGTAAAAGTACTAATTAACTGTAAGATAATTCAGGAGAAAGATTGTAATTCTAGATATTCCATCTTTATAAACTATGGTTGGAATAAGTATCTTTTATTTGGAAGTTGTCTAAGTCACACTAATTTCATTCAAAAGGAATAATTATCACAAGCTAAAAGTGATATTTCCTCCCTTGTACTGACACACAAAGAAAACCTTGGCTGTCATCACACCATATTGGTGTTATACTTTTCCTTGTGTGTATGTTTTATCTCCTGTTTTAGTTAAAAACATTCATATTTTTAATATAATTAGCACAATTATAGAGAAGATATTAAGAGACATTAGTGAATAAATGGATCATCAACCTATAAATGAAATAGCACAATTTTGAAATAAATATTAACAAAACAATCTTATATATTATGCTTTATTTTTTTACATTTGAATTTCTACTAGTTTCAAAGAGCAGGTATACCATGTAGGTCCGCTGTGCATCCTGAGTGTGACATTACTGAAGTGTGTAATGGAAGCTCAGAAGCCTGTGATCCTGACATAACTGTACTCAATGGACGTACGTGTAGTGGAAGATACATTTGTTATAATGGAGACTGCCATGATCTTAATGAACGTTGTAAAAACCTATTTGGACAAGGTGATGTTGTTTTGTAACATCTAAATAATTGGTCTTTAATATTTTATTAACATTAATAAAACAATGAGCAATTATAGATGTAATTTATATTCCATGTACTTACATTTAAATTCTTTACTCTGTTTTACATCTATGTTTTTATTTTTCAAAATATTTTTCCCTAGGGCCTGACTCCACTTGTCTTTTTAAAATATTTTTTATTGAGTATTTTTTCGGGTGGCATTGGTTAATAAAATTATACAGTTATCAGGCATAAAATTCTATAATACATCATCTGTATACTGCACTGTGTGTTCACCATCCCAAGTCAAGTCTCCATCACCATCTATCTCCCTGATCCCCTCCTCCACCTTCCCTCACTCCTCTTTCCCTCCTGCAATCCCCACACTGTTGTCTGTTACTATAAGATTTTCTTTTATTAAGGTATAATTGACAACCAAAATGTATATATTTATGGTATATGACTTGATATTTTATTAGTCATCTACATTGTGAAATAATTTCCTCAATTAAGCTACTTAATATATCCAGTACATATATATGCATAATATAGGCCTTATTAAATATATTTATAATTATATATTTATATCATAATTATATATAATATAATATATAACTGTTATATATAATATATAATATATTATATAATTTGTTTATATTATAGTATAATATATAAAATATATGTTAATGTATATATAATGATATATAATATATATCATGAAATACATTATATATTATTTATTTATGTAAATTTATATGTATATATAAATGAGTTTGTTGGATCATAAGATAGTTTATTTTTAAATTTTATGGAGTCTATATGTTGGTTTGCGTAACAGCTGTATCAGTTTTATTCTCATTAACAGTGTATAAAAGTTCTTTCTGTCCACAACCTTGCCAACACTTTTGTCTTTTTGATAATAGTTATTCTAAAAGTTGTGAGTTGTGGTTTGATTTGTATTTTCTTGATGATTAGTAATATTGATCATCTTTTAATATATCCAATGACCTCTTTAATGTATTTCTTTGAGAAGATGTTATTTTAAAATACATTGTTTGTTTTTTCTATTGAATTGTATAAGTAGCATAACATATATTTAGTATATTAACTCTTTATCAGCTAGATGGTTTGGAGATATTTTCTCTTCTGCATTTCCTTTCCACTGTGTTGATTGTTTCCTTTGCAGAGAAGTATTTTAGCTTAATGAAGCCCCACTTTCCTATTTTTGCATATGCTACCTGTGCTTTTGTGTCATGTGCACAAATTATTGCCTGGACCAATGTGTAAAAGCTTTTTCTAACATTTTCTTCTAGGAGTGTTATAGTTTCAAGTTTCAAATTTAAGTCTTCCTCTCTGTCAGCTTCATTGAGATACAATTGACATATGGCAGTGTATAAGTTTAAGGTGTATAATGTGTTGACTTGATACTCATGCTCATATATTGAAAAGTGATTAGCACCATAACATTAGCTAATACTTCCATCATATCATATATTATCATTTCTCTTTTTTTGCATGGTGAGGACATTGAAGAGCAACCTTCAAGTATGTAATAAGCTTTTAAGTATGTACATAATTTTAAATACATAACAGCCATCATGCTGTACATTAGATTCCCAGAAATAGTTCCCCTTATAACTGGAAGTTTGTACCCTTTGACAAAATTGACAAATATTCTGACAGGCATAAAGTGATACGTTATTGTGTTTTAATTTGCATCTCTCTAATGGTTAATGACCTTGAACATTTCTTCATAAGTCAATTGGCCATCTGTATAACCTCTTTGGAGACATGTCTGTTAGAATCTTTGCCCAATTTAATATTTATTTATTTATTTATTTATTTATTTATTTATTTATTTATTTATTTATGTATTTTTCAGAAGTGAGAAGCAGGGAGGCAGTTAGACAAACTCCTGCATGTGCCCAACCAGGATCCACCTGGCATGTCCATTAAGGGATGATGCTCTGCCCATCTGGGGCATTACTCTGTTGCAACCAGAGCCATTCCACTGCCTGAGGTGGAGGCCATGGAGCCTTCCTCAGTGTCCAGGCCAACTTTGCTCCAATGGAACCTTGGCTGCAGGAGGGGAAGAAAGAGACAGAGAGAAAGGAGAGGGGGAAGGGTGGACAAGCAGATGTGCACTTCTCCTCTGTGCCCTGGTCAGGAATCGAACCCGGGACTTCCATATGCCAGGCTGACTCTCTACCACTGAGCCAACTGGCCCTGGCTCTTTGCCCAATTTTAACTTGGATTGTTTGTTTTTCTGGTGTTGAGTTGTATAAGTTCTTTATTGATTTTGGAAATTAACCCCTTACAAATGTATCATTGATAAATATGTTTTCCCATTCAGTGGATTCCCTTCCTCCCTCCCTTCCCTTCCTTCCTTCCTTCCTTCCTTCCTTCCTTCCTTCCTTCCTTCCTTCCTTCCTTCCTCTCTTTCTTTCCTCCTCCTCCTCCTCTTTTTCTCCTCCTTCGTCTCATTTTTTGCTTTGCATAACCTTTTCAGTTTGATGTGGTTCCATTTGTTTATTTTTTTCCCTTCATTTCCCTTGCCTGCATTTTCCCTTTTGTAACAAAAATATTGCTAAGAGAGATATCTGAGATTTTTGTGACTGTTTTCTTTTAGGATTTTTATGGTTTTGTGATATATTTAACTCTTTAATTTCTTTTGAGTATATTCTTGTGTATGGTGTAAGTTGATGATCTAGTTTCATTTTTTTTTCATGTACCTGTGCAATTTTTCCAGCACCATTTATTTGAAGGGACTTTCTTTACACCATTGTATGTTCTTGCCTCCTTAGTCCAATATTACTTGATTATAAGAGCATAGGCTTATTTCTAGGTTCTCTATTTTGTTTTATTGATCTATATGCTGATTTTTGTGCCAATGCCATGCTGTTTTTAGTACTATTTCCTTGTCATATGGTTTAATATTGGATAGTGTGATATCTCCAACTTTGTTTTTCTTTTTTTTCTCAAGATTGCTGAGGCCATTTGGGGTCTTATGTTGTTCTATATAAATTTTTGAAATATTTTTCTAGACCTGTGAGAAAAGCCATTATATTTTTTAATTTTAAAAAAATATTTAAGTGAGAGGAGGGTAGACCGTGAGACAGACTCCTGCATGTGCCCCAGCCAGGATCCACCTGGCAACCCCTGTCTGGGAATGATGCTTGAATCAGCCACAATATCCTCAGTGCCTGAAACTGATGCTTGAAACAACAAACTATCCTCAGCACCTGGGGCCAATGCTTGAACTAAATGAGCCACTGGCTGTAAGAGGAGAAGAGTGAGAAAAGGGGGAGAGGAAGGAGGAGAGAAGCAGATGGTCTCTTCTCATATGTGCCTGACCAGGGATTGAACCTGGGACATTCATACACCAGGTTGACATTCTATCCACTAAGTCAACTGGCCAGAATCTATATTTAAATTTTCAAAAAATGTTTAATTTATTGATTTTAAAGAGAGTGGAAAGGAGAGAGAAGCATGAACATTGATCTATTTCTGTATGTGCCCTGTCCTGGGATGGAACTGGCAAGCTCTGCACTTCAGGACAATGCTCTAACCAATTGAACTATCAGGTCAGGGAAGCCATTGGTATTTTAAAAGGAATTGTGTTGGCCTGACCAGGCAGTGGTGCAGTGGATAGAGTGTTGGACTGGGACATGGAGGACACAAGTTTGAAACCCCGAGATAGCAGGCTTGAGTGCGGGCTCACCTGCTTGAGCGCAGGGTCACTGGCTTGAGTGTGAGATCATAGACATGACCCCCATGGTCACTAGCTTGAGCCCAAAGGTCGCTGGCTTGAGTCCAAGGTCACTGACTTCAGCAAGAGGTTACTTGCTCTGCTGGAGCCCCCCAGTTAAGGTACACATGAGAAAGCAATCAATAAGTAACTAAGATGCCACAATGAAAAATTGATGCTTCTCATCTTTCTCCCTTCCCGCCTGTCTGTCTGTCTGTCTCTCTCCCTAAAAAAATTATTTGGAATCTTTAGGGTTAGGGGATCAGGGAATGTGCAGATACTCCAGTACTTTCAGCATTTTGTATAGTGTATTTTCACAAATGAAATATAAGTTGGTTTTGCATATCATTTGTATAATCAAACAACTTTTTTTCTCTTGTTTGCTTTTCTGATGTTCTTGTTTAATTAAAAAAGTCAAATGCTTAATTTTTTATCGCTTCATATTCATTTTGAAAATCCCTAATTTTTGTGAGCAGTATAGTATCATGTCATTTGGAAATAATGACAGTTTTACATATTTTCTTTCCAATTTGAAAGCCCTTTATTTATCTATTTTTGACTGAATGCTGTGGCTAGGACTTCCAGTACTGCATTGAATAAATGTGTTAATGTGGATGTATATCCTTGTCCTGTTCCTGCTCTTAAGAAAAAAGCTTTTAACTTTTACTTGTTGAGTATAATATGTATTAACTGTGGGTTTGTCATATATGCACATTGTTCTGTTGAGATATGATCCCTTTATTCCAACTTTTCTCAGTTTTTTATCATCATGATCAGGTGGGATTTATTCTAGGGAGACAGGCTGGTACAATATCCACAAATCTATCAATGTGATTCAACACATAAACAAAAGAAAGGATAAAAATCACATGATAATATCATTAGATGCAGAAAAAGCATTTGATAAAATCCAGCACCCATTTATGATCAAAACTCTCAGCAAAGTGGGAATATAGGAAACATACCTCAACATGATAAAGGCCATCTATGACAAATCCACAGCCAACATTATACTCAATGGGCAAAAATTAAAAGCAATCCCCTTAAGATCAGAAATAAGGCAAGGGTGCCCCCTTTAACCACTCTTATTTAACATAGTTCTGGAAGTCCTAGCCACAGGAATCAGACAACAAGAAGAAATAAAAGGTAACCAAATTAGGAAAGAAGTAAAACTATCATTATTTGCTGATGATATGATACTGTACTTGGAAAACCCTAAAGTCTCAGTCAAAAAACTACTTGGCCTGGTAAAGGAAATCAGCAAAGTGGCAGGATACCAAATTAATATTCAGAAATCAGAGGCATTTTTATACACCAACAATAAACTGTCAGAAAGGCAAATTAAGGAAACAATTCCCTTCACTATTGCACCACAAAAATAAAGTACCTAGGAGTAAATTTAACCAAGGAGGTTAAAGACTTGTTTAATACTCGAAAAATTATAAAACGTTGATAAAAGAAACCAAGGAAGATACAAACAAGTGGAAGTGTATACCATGTTCATGGATAGGAATAATAAATGTCATTAAAATGTCTATGTTACCCAAAGCAAGTTATAAATTCAATGCAATTTCTATTAAAATACCAACGACATACTTCAAAGATATAGAACACATATTCCAAAAATTTATATGGAACCAAAAAAGAACACGAATAGCCTTAGAAATCTTGAAAAAGAAGAATAAAGTGGGTGGTATTACATTTTCTAATATCAAGTTATACTACAAGGCCATTGTACTCAAAACAGCTTGGTACTGGCATAAGAACAGGCATATAGATCAATAGAACAGAAAAGAGAACCCAGAAATAAACCCGCATCTTTATGGACAATTGATATTTGACAAAGGACGTAAGAGCATACAATGGACTAAAGACAATCTCTTTAACAAATGGTGTTGGGAAAATTGAACAGCTGCCTGCAAATAAATGAAACTAGACAACCAATTTACACCATTCACAAAAATAAACTCAAAATGAATAAAAGACTTAAATGTAAATCGTGAAACCATAAGCAGCTTAGAAGAAAACAGGCAGTGAACTCTCCGACATCTCTCGCAGCAATATATTTGCTGATTTATCTCCATGGGCAAGTGAAATAAAGGACAGGATGAACAAATGGGACTATATCAAACTAAAAAGCTTTTGCACAGCTAAAAACAATATGAACAAAATTAAAAGACAAACCACACAATGGGAGAACATATTTGACAATACATCTGATAAGGGGTTAATAGCCAAAATTTATAAAGAACTTGTAAAACTCAACACCAGAAAGATAATCCAATCAAAAAATGAGCAAGAGAAATGAATAGACACTTCTCCAAAGAGGACATACAGATGACCAATAGGCAGATGAAAAAATGTTAAACATCACTAATTATTAGAGAAATGCAAATTAAAACCACAATGAGATATCACCTCACAGCAGTCAGAATGGTGCTCATTAACAAAACAACACATAATAAGTGCTGGCGAGGATGTATAGAAAAGGGAACCCTCCTGCACTGCTGGTGGAAATGCAGACTGGTGCAGCCACTGTCAAAAACAGTATGGAGATTCCTCAAAAATTATAAATGGAACTGCCTTTTGACTCAGCCACTCCACTTTTACGAATATATCCTAAGAACACCACATCCCTGATTCAAAAGAAGAAATGCAACCCCATGTTTATGGCAGCATTGTTTACAATAGCCAAGATCTTGAAACAAAGCCCAAGCGACCATCAGTGGACGAGTGGATTAAAAAGCAGTGGTACATATATACAATGGAATACTATGGGGACATGAAAAAGAAGGAAATCTTACCTTTTGCGACAACATGGATGGACCTGGAAACTATTATGTTAAGTGAAATAAGCCAGGCAGAGAAAGAAAAATATCATATGACCTCATTCATTTGAGGAATCCAGTGAACAATGTGAACTGAGGAACGGAATAGAGGCAGAGGCAGGATCAAAGGGGCCAGAGGGAAAGCAGACAGAGGGAAAGGGGATGAGAAGATGGGATCAGAGAAGGGAAAGAGATTGGTAAAATTATATATACATAACACAGCATTATAGAGAGCAGAAAAGCAAATCCTGGAGGGAAGGGGGGAGGGCATTGGAGGAAAGGGGCAGGCGGATGTTGAGGGGAACAGGGGGATGGGGGATGTATTTGTTGGCATGCTTGAATCTATGTAAACAGAATAAATTTAAATTAATATAAAAAGAGACTGATATATAATTTTTTATTTTTAAAAAAGATTACTCTGATTTATAGTTTGGAGAATGCATCATAAGAAATGGAGAGTGGTGGAAGCAGGGAGTTGATTAGAAGGCTGTTGTAGCATATTAGAAGAGAATTAACTCCAGCTAGAGTCGTGGCCATGAAGAAGTGAGAAGTTGTCTTTCTCAGGTTGTATTTGGGAAGTAGTGTCAGTAAGACTTGGATTATATAGTAAAGGCAGGTACTCATGGAAAAAATAAATCAAAGATGATCTCTCAGTTTTAGCCTGCATATCTGGTTGACTAAATTGCTCCATAGACTGAAATAAGGAAGTCTAGGGATAAAACAATTTGATATTAAGATATGTTAAATTGTAAATGATTGTTAGTCATGACATGAGGTGAGTCAGATGTTAGGCTTTGTTCACTATTTTATTATACCTTATAACATTGGATAATAAGATACAGGGGATCTAAATATATTATTTGGAGTAGTGAATGGAAAATTCTCTTAGTAGCCTTGGACAGAATGCTGAATTTAAGGGACTATTTCACGTGTGACTTCACATTTGCAAAGTGTTGCCCCTTTAGTATTTTCCGTCTCATCCTGGAAAACCCAGACTGATCTGAGAGAAAGTGCCTAAAACTAATGAGAGGTATTCAAGGGAGAAGTTAATAATATGGCTCAATTGTACCTTTACATTTATGGACAATAGATGGACTAATAAAATTGTACTGAATTTTCAACAGAATGCATCTGACTTCTGTGATTAACATTCTTTTATATTATCTGTCCAAACTGGACTGAATTACCCAATTTATGAATTTCCCTGGATATCATCATGGTGTTTAACAAGCCTTTCATTGGCATTCCTAATCTGGTATCTCAGATTAGCAACTGAATTTAGTAAACATTGTGAATACTTAAAAATAGTATTGTCTGTTTTTACAGTATATACAGAATAACCTTTGATGGTCCAATGTTTAAAAATAGTGAAAAGATATCAAATTAGGAGAAGATAAGAAAAAGAATAGTGGGAAAAATGTAAATCTTGGAAGGGACTGGTAAACAGGAGAAACTTTCTTGATGTAAAAGAATATAGAGAAGGATTAGGTGACAACTACCAGTGACTGAAAAAATCATTTTAGTAATTCTCAGAACAGTCTATTGAGGTAGATATTATCTGCTTTTATTGTTGAGTCAGTTAGGCTTAGTAAGGTTCATTTTAGAGAAGGTAACTGTTCTTGTGCAAATTCTAAGATGACTCCCAGACTCTCCTGATGTCCATGCCTTAGATGATCCCCTTTGATGTGGGGCAGAGCCAGTGAATATATGATAGAATAGTTATCCTGTGATTAAATTATATAGTGAGATTGAAGGAATTTTGGAGGTGTAATTAAGGTCCACAATCAGTCAACTTTGAATTAATAGAGATCATTCTGAGTGGGCCTAACCTAGTTATGTGAACCTTTAAAACATGGGACACGTAGGCAAGATTCTCCTAAAGGTTTGGAAGAAATAAGCTGCCTTGCTGTGAGAGGGCCATGGGACTAGGACCTGAGGGGGAATCCCAAGGATCCAAGATCAACTCTTGGCAGATAGTAAGAAAATAAAGCTACGACTGCAAAACTCAGTTCTATAAACAACCAGTGGGCTTACAAGAGGACTCCAGACTCAGCTAGTGACTTTCTTTCAGCCTAGTGAGACCCCTTACAGAGAAATCACTTGTGTCTTGCTGGACTTGTCACTTCCAGAATCTGTGACATTATAATTGGGTCGTGTAAGCTGCCAAGTGTTTGATAGTCTTTTGCAAAAATGATAAAAAAATAATATAGTAATGAAGGAAAAAATAGGTAAATAAAAAGGTTGGCAATTTTGATCCCTTTGTTTTAGAGTTCTTGAAGATATACAATGAGGTTTGTTCAGTGAGATTATGTGATAGACCTGGCTTTTTATGAGTTCCTTCCCAGAATCTAGAGAAACGAGGATAATTTTGTTGTGTTATCTTTCTATTGCCTTCTTCCACAGTCCTCTCATGGTTTACATTTCTATAATTCTTCTCTCCCCTTATATCTTTTGTGATGGAAATAGCAGAAAATGAAGCAATATCAGGAATAACACATGCATATCCTTTATATTTAATTCTGTCTCATTTTTGACAACTTGATTAGGGCAAGTAGTTTTTTTTTTTTTTTGAGAGAGGGAAAGAGAGAGAGGAAGAGAGATGAGAAGCATCAACTCATAGTTACAGCACTTTACTTGTTCACTGATTGATTCTCATATGTACCATGATGGGGTGATGTTGGGGGCTCAAGCCGAGCCAGTAACCCCTTGCTTATGACAGTGACCTTGAGCCCATGCCAGCGACCTTGGGCTTCAAGCCAGTGACCATGGAATCATACTGATGATCCCACAGTCAAGCCGGTGACCCTGCACTCAAGCTGGTGAGCCCATGCTCAAGCTAGCAACCTCAGGGGTTTCAAACCTGGAATTTCAGCATCCCAGGTTGATACTCTATCCATTGCGCCACCACTAGTCAGGCTATTAAGGAAAGTTTTGAATTAGATAATCAAGAAAAAGGAAAAGAAGACATATAATATATGAGGAAATGAAGATGACAGAATAAAAGGGAGTTTTAATTCAAATATTTTAAATTTGACAGGTTCAACAAATGCTCCATTTGCCTGCTATGAAGAAATACAATCTCAAATTGATAGGTTTGGGAACTGCGGTGTGGTTAGGGGCACATATCAATTATGTCAATGGAGGTATGCTGTGCAAATATTAAAGATACTTTTCTTATGTTCTATAACATTCTATCTTTAGTTTTTCTTCATGTGTGTCATTTATTCCAGTGGTTCTATTATTACATGTGTATGGGAGTGGATCTCAAAATCATTAGAACTGACATCTTTGTTGTGTTATAGGCTTAAATTTACATATAATTAAAAATATATATATAGATGACTATTAGGTTCCCAAATCCCAGATGTGATTGAAACTTGTATTTTCTATTGCATATTTTCTTTCTGAACCTGCTAATTTTTCTTTATAAGAATATTGTCCCTATTCATTTGATTGTTTGCCCAAGCTGAAGACTGCCCAGTGTCTACACAATGAAGTTCCTTTCTTCCTGAATCTGAAAAGCCATATCTTTGATATGTTGGTCATGAATTTATTTTAACAAACATTCATTAAGAAACTACTATGTGCTGGACACTGGGCGAGATACTAGTTAGCAAATCAAACGTGGTCCTTGCACTCATAGAGGCTGTACACAGGTAAGCATGTCAGGTGGTTTGATTTGCTTTCTTGATTTGATTATGCTGTTACTTTTGTTTAGAGAGGCCTTATTCTGACTGTTGGAATGCTACTAATTTGTAAGCTTTGACTCAGATGGCATGTTTTCTTTGAAGTCTACCCTGACTGATAAATTGAAATTTGTCCTATGTTAAATCTCTGTAAGAATTTGTTTCATTTGTAACACTTTATTTTTTTTTATAATTATCTGTTTTTATGGAATTGAATGGGGTAATATTGGTTCATAAAACCATACAGATTTCAAGTGTACAACTCAAATAACATCTAATATTTAGTATTAGACTGAAGGTTATTGAGGGTAAGGGTCATAATTTGTTTGTCTTTTTCTTAGATGAGAGGAGGGGAGACAGTGAAGCAGAATCCCACTTGTGCCCTGACAGGGATCCACCCGGCAACCCCATCTGGGGATGATGATTGAATACTGAGCTATTTTTAACACCTGAAGCTGAGGAGCTTGGACCAACCGAACTATTCTCAGCACATGGGGCCACACTTGAACCAATCAAGCCACTGGCTGTGGGAGGGGAAGAGGAAGAAGAGAAAGGGAGAGGGAATGGGGAGAAGCAGATGGTCACTTGTCCTGTGTGACCTGACTGTGAATTGAACCTGGAACGTTCATATACTGGGCCAATGCTTTATTCACTGAGCCCCCAGCCAGGGCCTATTTTTTATTTTAAATGTTAATGTTAAAGTGTTATATTTTTTCTAGATACACTGCCATAAATGATGAACCATTTATTTATATATATTTTTTGTCAAAGAAAGCAAATCTGAAGCATTTCCTATAAATGCCTATTATATAACAATTATATAACTTTATTTTGTTTGCAGGAATCTTATGTGTGGAAGATTAATTTGTACCTACCCTTCTCGAAGTCCTTTCTTTGAAAAACAAGTTGCCGTGCTTTATGCCTATGTGCGAGATGTCATATGTGTAACTTTAGACTACCGTCTTAATCCTCCAACCAAAGGTCTGTTTGTAGATCCACTGGCGGTCCATGATGGTGCTGAATGTGACACTGGGAGGGTAAGCGATTTAAAATTTATTTTTTGAATCTAATTTTATTCACTTATTTAATACATATTTTCATTTTGGTATCAAATTTAAATTCATTTGTAGTTCTATGTAACCTTAAATATTTAGATAAAGAGAAAAACAATTAAGCTTTCCTTTGACTCTAGATAATAAGAGGGAAA
The DNA here is from genome assembly GCA_037038555.1 of Rhynchonycteris naso. Classification (NCBI taxonomy): domain Eukaryota; kingdom Metazoa; phylum Chordata; class Mammalia; order Chiroptera; family Emballonuridae; genus Rhynchonycteris; species Rhynchonycteris naso. Next base: position 28,274,280 of record CM072998.1, read on the forward strand.
TGGGACTGACTGAACCTTTTCAGAATTTCAGTGTCCTGAGCAAGGAAACTACCAAGTGTTTTGGCACTGGAGTAGGGAGTAGGGAGGGGGAGATTTTGGTAATACATTGTAGTTAAGTACTCACTAGCATAAAGTTCACGTTTCTTCTTGGACAGAAAGAAGAAATACCACTGGGTAGGACATATCTCTTTGTGGCCCAGTAGATAAGAGCACAAGTTAGATCATGTGCATGAATCAAATTTTTAACTCTTACATATTTTTTTTTCTTTTGGAACATTTTTATTAATTTTAATGGGGTGACATTGATAAATCAGGGTATATATGTTCAGAGAAAACATAGGGTATATATGTTCAGAGAAAACATCTCTAGGTTATTTGGACCTTTGATTATGTTGCATGCCCATCACCCAAAGTCAAATTGTCTTCCATCACCTTCACCTCTTACATTTTGACATTTTGCTAGTTAACTAATCCAGTGTTCAGCAAACTGCGGCTCATGAGCCACATGCGGCTCTTTGGCCCCTTGAGTGTGGCTCTTCCACAAAATACCATGTTTTTAGCAAAGGCCAGTTTAGGATTACCCTAATTAAGTTAACAATGTACCTACCTGGATAGTTTAAGTTTAAAAAATTTGGCTCTCAAAAGTAATTTCAATCATTGTACTGTTAATATTTGGCTCTGTTGACTAATGAGTTTGCCGACCACTGCACTAACCAATTTGAGATACCACAGCTATATGTTAAGTGGGAATAATAATAGCATTTACTTTTTGGGTTTATTAAATGAGATAGCAGTATAAAATGGTTAGCACAATGTCTAGCACATAGTATGAGTTAAATAAAGGTTGGCTGTTACTATTTATTGATTTCATAATTAATTATTTCTGTGGCTGGCACAAATTTGGAGAAAACATAGAGGTACAAAGATACTTCAAAGTTTCATTTAATTCCTGACAAGATCTTTGCTTTGCTTCCTCTTAATGACCAGGACTCATGAATGCCTCCTTGAAGGAGGGGTATGCCTTGGAACTCAGTACATATATTTAGGCCATGGAGCCAAAACAATGAAAAAATTACACAAATCACCTGACCAGGTGGTGGCACAGTGGATAGAACATTAGACTGGGTTGTGGAGGACCCAGGTTCAAAACTCCGAGGTCACTGGCTTGAATGCGGTTCACCAGCTTGAGTGTGAGGTTGCTGGCTTAAGCATAGGATCACAGACATGACTCCATGGTCACTGACTTAAGCCCAAAAGTCACTGGCTTGAAGCCCAAGGTCACTGGCTTGAGCAAGGGGTCACTCACTCTGCTGTAGTCCCCTAGTCAAGTCACATAAGAGAAAGCAGTCAATGAACAACTAAAGTGCCACAACAAAGAATTGATGCTTTTCATCTCTCTCTGTTCCTGTCTGTCTATCCCTCTCTCTGACTCTCTGTCTCTGTCTCTGTCACAAAAGAAAAAACAATTACACAAGTCAACAGATGATTTGATATTATTCAGTAGGTAATTTAGTAAAAATAGAATCTTTTCCATACATGGATAGTTCTTCTCAGTGATAATGTGTGGAAACAAATTTTACCAGGTAACATTAATAATAAGTCTTATATGGTAAAACATTCTTGGTACATTTGTTAAAATTGATGAACCTACATTGACACATCATTGTCACCTGAGGCCTGTAGTTTATGTTAGACTTACCTATAAAATCTCAAACTATTTGGGATTAAACCACATATTCTGAATAATACACGTGCTCAAGGAGAAATCTCAGGAGAAATTGGAAAATATGTTGCATTAAATGAAAACACAACATATAAAAATTTGTGGGATACAGCAAAAACAGTATTTAAAAAGATATTTATTGTATTGAATGATTATACACTTATGTTATAAAATTACTGATTGTAATGTTAAGATAGCCGAACTTCTCTGACTTGGAAATTTTTTTTTCATTAGATTTGTGTACAGCGTAAATGTGTAGAATCGAGTACGTATCAGGATCAGTTTCTTCATTGTTCAGCATCTTGCAATGGACATGGAGTAAGTAAGCATGTGATGTTCCCCCAAATCACAAGAACCTTGGACACTTTTCAGCATGACTCATTAGTATACTCAATATGCTAGTATTGGGTTGCCACCTTCTCCAGAGCTTCCTGATTATAATCTGAAACTGATCCCCCTATGTGGAAGGCAGGGAGAGACTGAAGTAAAGACAGACCATTTCAGATTGGTAGGTGGCAGGTTTAATCAACAGGAGAACTTACAGGTTTGTCTTGGGCAGTGGCAAGACAAGCAGATTTCTGCACTAGTCCACCAGAATTTTAGAAGTTGATATAGAGGCCCTAACAATTCAGTACATAAATAGGGGGCCTTATCTCGGTTTTGTCACATACCTAGCTTAGATAGTATAATCCTCACATTTCTTTCTCAAGATTGAGTCCTTGGGTAGCTTCCAGCACAGGGAAAACAAGCAGAGCACATATTCCAAGCACAGCAGAGGGAGTGGGAGCCTCAAATTTCCCAGTTGCAGCTTGTGGGTCACATCAGTGGTTGTGTCCTTTTGATGACCTTTCCCAACAGTTAGACCTTGTTGTGTCCAGTTTCAATATGGACGTGATTTGCATTACTAAATTTGTACCATAGTTAGTTATAGAGACCTCTGTAGATAATGAAATTGGTCGGGATTTCTGGTGTGTAGTTCTGGGAACTATAGTTAGCAGTGGAGGGCTATTACTCAGCTTCCCTGCCTGGTGAACAGACCAGGTCCACAGGTGGCTTGGCTCTTTGTTTAAGGTCCCAAAACAGGCAGACCTTGTCAAGTTCCCTTGTCATTATGCAACACTGTATTGACTCTGCAGATAAGCAGAGCTGCTGGTTGGGACTACTAGCTGGCCACAGCAGGTAGGAACTTGGACTACCAAAATTCAAGCACTGGTTCTTGCAAACTCTGCCTGCCTTCTCCCTCAAAATTGCAATCTCAGTGGGCAAGCCCCACAGATTTACCCTTGATCCCTGTGAGGCAGAATCAGAGTAGGGACTCCTAAGAATTTACACACAATTCTGGGGGATCCCTCTGCTACCTGAGCTCTCTTTTCCCATTGGAGGAACCGCAGGCTACGGGAAGACCTCTCAGTGTGGTGTGCTGGCCTAGGGGAGGGGCGGTGTGGTCAGTGTACTGCCACTCTTCTAATGCAGTCTGTCTCAGTCTAGTTGGTGCTTGGGTCTTCTGTAGTCTCACTCTCATATTCTAGAATTCTCTCAGTGGTGTCTTATTCTTGAATAGTTGTTAGTTTCTCTTTTGAGCAGGAGCAAATTTGGGAATATCTTATGTGGTCATCTTGGTTACATTACTTTCCTTTATTTTTTTCTTAGTCTAGTTGAAGACGTGTAAATTTGTTTATCTTTAGTAAAACTTGCTTTCAATTTCACTGATTTTCTTCTTAGTTTTTTGGTCCTTATTTATTTCACTATAATCTTTTAATTTTCTTTTTTTCTGACTTTGAGTTTCTTTTTCTCTTTCTAGTTCCATTAAATATAAAGACATATCACTTATTTGAAATGATCTATTTTCTTTACATATGTGTTCACCATTATAATCTACCTCTAAAACTGTTTTTTATCATATCCCAGTATTTTTGCTGTATTACATTTTCATTTTCATGTGTTTTAGACATTTTCTGATTTTCTTTTTTATTTCTTCTTCAACCCTTTGGTTGTTCAGAGTGTGTTTTTTAATTTCTATATGTTTGTGAATTTTTCAGCTTTCCTCTAGTTGATATGTAATTTCATATCATTTTGGCCAAATAGATACTTGGTGTATTTTCAAACTTCTTAAATTTGCTAAGATTTCTTTTGTGGTTTATTATATGTCTGTCCTTGGTAATATTCCATATGAACTTGAGAATGTATATTCTGCCGATATTTGATGAAATGTTCTATATACAAGATGAGGCAAAAGTAGGTTTACAGTGGTTCCTATGAAAAATAATGCAATAATTAATAATAATACAAGAATAAATTTGGTGATGAGAGGATACTTGATATGAGATGGTGAACACACAATACAAATGCAGATGATGTATTATAGAATTGTACACTTGAAACCTATATAATTTTATTAACCTATGTTACTCCAATAAATTCAATTTAAAAATGTGGAAAAAGAAAAAAGAATAAAAAACACAATGATAATGATTTATTATATTGGCTAATATCAGCTTTCATCTTCATACAAGTACACAGAATATATTATCGGAGCCATTTTACAGATTGGAAGCTGATATAAAAAAATTATCACTTTTCCCTGGCTGGGTAGCTCAATTGGTTAGAGTGTCATCCCCATATGCCAAGGTTCCTGATTTGATTACTGATTAAGGCACATAAAAGAATCAACCAATGAATGCATAAATAAGTGGGACAACAAATCGATGTTTCTCTCTCAAAGTTAATCAGTAAATAAAATTTATTTAAAAATATATTTCTATTTTGTTTCTTGAATTTGACTGCTTTAGATACATCATATAAATTGAACAATACAGTATTTGTCATTTAGCAATGGCTAATTTCACTTAGCATAACGTCTTCATGCAATTCATCTATATTGTAGCATATGACAGAATTTTCTTTCTTTATAAGGATGACTAGTATTTCCTTGTATGTATAAAACACATTTTGTAACTGCAGTCATCTGCTGATGGACATTTGAGTTGTTTGTACCCCATGACTCTGAGGAATAATGCTGCTAGGGAAAGGGGTATGCAAATGTCACTTTGAGACTCTGCTTTCAGATCTTCTGTGTCTATATCCTGGAAGTGGGATTGCAGGGTTATATGGTAGTTCTAGTGTAAATTTTTTGAACAATTTCCAAACTGTTTTTCTTTTTTCTTTTCTTTTTTTTTTTTTATAGGGACAGAGAGAAACTCAGAGAGAGGAATTGATAGGGACAGAAAGACAGGAATGGAGAGAGATGAGAAGCATCAATCATCAGTTTTTCGTTGCCGTTGCGACACCTTAGTTGTTCGTTGATGACTTGACCACGGGCCTTCAGCTGACCGAGTAACCCCTTGCTCGAGCCAGTGACCTTGGGTCCAAGCTGGTTAGCTTTGCTCAAACCAGATGAGCCCATGCTCGAATTGGCGACCTTCAGGTCTTGAACCTGGGTCCTCCACATCCCAGTCCGACGCTCTATCCACTGCGCCACTGCCTGATCAGGCCATACTGTTTTTCATATAGTTGTACTGTATTACAGTGTCACCAATGGTATTCAAGGGTTCCAATTTCTCCACATTCTTGCCAACCAACACTTGTTATTTTTTTACATAGTAGTCATCTTAATGGGTGAAAGTAATATGATTGTCATTTGCATTTCCCTTATAATTAGTGATGTTGAGCTTCTTCTTATATCTTTGTTGGCCATTTGTGTATCATTTTTAGAGAAATGGTTATTCAAGTCTCTTTTCCATTTTTAAACTACTTTTTTTAATTTTATTGTTGAGTTATATATTTTTTGTATATTCTGGATATTACCTCCTTATCAGGTATAAGATTTGCAAATCTTTTCTATTGTTTCTTATGGTGTTTTTCAGTCTGTTAATTGTGTCCTTTGATGTGCAAAAGCTTGTAAGGTTGTAAATTCATTTGCCTATTTTAACTTCTTTTGCTTGTGCTTTTAGTGTCATATACAAAAAATTTTGAAGTCCAATGTCATGATTACCTCTATGTTTTCTTCTAGGAGTTTGACCATCTTAGGGCTTATATTTAAGTCTTTAATCCATTTTGAGTAAATTTATATATATGGTGTGAGATAAGGAAAATTGGATACCCTGTTTTCCTAGCATCATTTGCTGAAGAGACAGACTCTACTTTCTCCATTAGTGATCTTAGTACCCTTGTCAAAGATCATATGACCATATTAGTAATATATTATATTATACTATTCAAATATTGCTATAGCTGAATAAATAAATGGAGGTAAGGGAAAACTCTTTCTTATGATATAATCAATACTGAAGTAATGAGGAGTTAATACTTACCAATGAATGCTAAGACTAGTGGATGAGAGTTTAATGCAGCCCTAGATACTTGCATAATTTTACAAGTATCTCTTCACAAATTAGTTATTACTTACAGTGGAAAAATTTGAAAGACAGCACCTTAACCAAGTGATCCCAAAGTAATAAAACAATATTAGGACAAACTGACAATGAGTGTCTCTTAAGAAGGACAGCATCACATCTATGAAGTATGTATTTCAGAGTAAGTGTACAGACACACACACACTGACACAACAGTATAAAGGTGGCATGACAGAAGCTGGGACATTGAATACCCTGAACAGAGTACTTATTTTTCTGTACATTTAAACCTGGAAGAGAGAAATTAGATTCATGTTTTTAAATTGCTATCTTAGAAACTGAGCGATGTTTTATATTATTTTGTGAAGTAGCACAGTAATCAAGGGTAGAGCTTTTGAAACCATTGCCTGGGTTTAAATCCTGGCTCTATCACTTACCAGACATGTGGCTTTTAAGAAGTTAAATATCTATGCCTCTGTTTCTTCATCTATAATATAAGAATAATAATAGTCCTGATCTGAAAGGGCTGTTGTGAGGATTTAATGAGTAAATTTGTACAAAGTATTCAGAATAAAGACTCAGAGTAGGCAGCAGAAAGGTGTTTACTATTATTTAATAATTTATTAATAACAGAAACCATCAGTTTTTAATGTTATAGTATATCTAAGTATCTGAGACCTTTTGTAATAAAAAAAGCCTTTGCTTAAAAAAATCAAACAAAAGCAAACACAATAAAACTTGATAATGGTCAAGGGCAGTGTTATACTCTTAAATGTTTATCAACCACTCTTGGGGGAGGGTCAAGTCCCCATGTAAATGCAAATACTTCAAGTTACCACATGAGGGCACTGAACTTGAGGGTTGGAAGAGAGGTGCACAGATCTGCTCTGGCAAGGTGCATCAGCTGGCCTCCAGTACACCACCTGACAGGGGCTCAATTTCATTAGAATTTATGTGATTTTGAAGTTGCACACTATAATTTTAGGAGAGCATTTGAAGATGTTAAATTTTTTGATGCAAATGTTGTGAGCCTTATTTCCTAGCTTTATTTAGCTGTCATGTGTGTATATGTATATGCCTGTGTCTCTCTATGTGTGAACAAAAGCTTTAGGCTAAGAAATTATGCATTTAATTTATAAGCTTATCTTCTAGATGAATTAAGTAAACAAAATTATGCTACATAAAAATACAAATGTAAGCTTCATAATCTATCTGATAATTTTATTTTCTATAAAAATTGTTTTTAAATGATTATTTAAAAATTAAAAAATTATCCTAGGTGTGCAATTCTGAATTTGTGTGCCATTGTGATGTTGGCTGGAGTGGTCCAAATTGCACTGTGCGTTCCAGAAAAGCTTACAAAGAAACACCAGGCAAGTGTCTATTTCTTTACATATCCAGTTAATAAAATTCTCAAATACCTTATCTTGACAAACCATAGTGAGATTTTTGCTACTTAGGAATATTTTTAGTTCAAAGATAAATGGGCTTCTTTCAAGAAATAGAAACCAAGTATGTGTTCTTAATCTTGCTCTTTTTTTCAAATATTAACTTTCAAATACCATCAATGAAGCTGAGAGTATTTTTTATAATTTTTATTTACTGATATCACTGACTCTCCTTTAAGACTATCTTTTAACATTCCCCATTTCATAATTGGTCTTGTAATCTCAGCTATACACAGACATTTACTCTGTGTTGCTATGTGTCTGTTTTAGAAAAACTAAAGAAAATTGAAGATAAGTATTACTCTGAAGAAGTATACAGTTTAAATAAGAAAAGCCATAAATTGATGTTAAAGAGATGACAAAGATGACCGACCAAGCAGTGGCATAGTGGATAGCGCATTGGCCTGAGATGCTGAGGACCTAGGTTCAAAACCCTGAGGTCGCTGGCTTGAGTGTGGAATCATAAACATGACCCCATGGTCGCTGGCTTGAGCCCAAAGGTCACTGGCTTGAAACCCTAGGTCACTGGCTTGAGCAAGGGGTCATTAGCTCAGCGGGAGGCCCTCTGTCAAGGCACATGTGTGAAAGCAATCAGTGAACAACTAAGGTGCTGCAATGAAGAATTGATGCTTCTCATCTCTCTTCCTTCCTGTTTGTTTGTCTGTCTTTCTCTATTGCTTAAAAAAAAAAAAGAGATCACAGAGGGATGCTAGCACAATATTGTATTTGTTCATTATGATTGGTTTCTGTTACTTGTTCACTGACTTGGAAAATATTTATTGAACTCCTAATATATGCTCGGCTAGTCATGTGGCATGAGGGATCTACAGTAAGCTAAACAAAGTCCCTCTTTTCATGGAGCTTAAAGAATAAATACGTTTAGGGCACCATACCCAGGGCAAGCTTGTTGTAGAAGAGCATTAGAAATCAAATGTCCTGATTTTTATGCCAGTGCCATTTTAGTAACACTGCAATGACTCCATATATTAAAATAGATCTCGGATGCAGTCGGGGTCACCCTAGAATCTATGTAAAAACAATTAATTAAATAAATAAAAAAATAGATCTCTAATGTCAAAAAGTCAACAATCTAATAAATAAAAATAGGAGATTCTGTGATAATGCCACCCGTAACAATGCAAAGTTATTGGATAACCTTGCAATTACACCATGCCACATTATATATCATTGAAGCATTTAGGCCTGCCTACAGTGTTATAGTGAAATTTTGCTGTAGCTGCTTTATAATATAGAATATGTCGCAGCTTTCTGGAACTTGGTTTCTATTCTTTTAGAATGAAAGGTAGTAGAGAGAATCCAATATATTATGATTCTATTATTTTTCTTTTTTTCCTTTTGATTGAGTTCATTGGGGTGACACTGGTTAACAAAATTATACAGGTTTCAGGTGGACGATTCTACAATACACCTGTACACTGTATTGTGCGTTCACCACCCCAAGCCAAGTGTGTCCATCACCATTTATCCTCCCATACCCTGTTCCTTGTAACAACAAAATTAAGGACGTTGCAATTAGTTTGCTGCAACTTTGAAAGTAAAAGTAGACAGCTTAATTTTTTGCTCTGATTTTTTTAATGTTTTTACTTTTAGGTTTAATCATGGAAAGAGCTTTTTGGAAATCTGGAAAGAACCGGTGGCTTCTAGGTTTCTACACTGCTGTCCCTGTTCTCCTCATAGCAACCATAATAGCTATTTCATGCAATAGTTTGAAAAAGAGGTTCACCAAGGAAGAGGAATCCCTAAGTAGCGAGTAAATTTGTGTTCTGTAGCTAAACTTTAGCACTCTTTGAATCTAGTAATATGTAAAGACTTATTATGAGCAGCAATAATACATTTTATAAGGATTTTTTTTTAACAACTTTATTAGTCACATACTTCTATAATATTTCTTTTTTTTTAATTTATCTATTTTATTCATTTTAGAGAGGACACATGGAGTGAGAGAGAGAGAGAGAGAGAGAAAGAGAGAAAGGGGGAGGAGCTGGAAGCATCAACTCCCATATGTGCCTTGACCAGACCAGTGCAGGGTTTTGAACTGGCGACCTCAGTGTTCCCAGGTCGATGCTTTATCCACTGCGCCACCACAGGTCAGGCACATTTTATAAGGATTTTGAGTGCTACATTAGTATGTCATTTAATTGTGAGTGATAATTCTGAATAGTCTCATTTTAGAGATACCAAAATTTATTTGGCAGTGTGGCCCTGGCCGGTAGGCTCAGCAGTAGAGCATCAGCTTGGCATATGGATGTCTTGGGTTTGATTCCTGGTCAGGGCACACAGGAGAAGTGACCATTTGCTTCTCCACCACTGCCCCCACTCATCTTTCTCTCTCCTCTCTTCCCATGGCTGGCTTGAATGGTTCAAACAAAGTTGGCCCTGGGCATAGAGGATGGCTCTATGGCCTCGCCTCAGGTGCTAAAATAGCTCAGTTGCTGACCAACAGAGCAACAGCCCAAACAGGCAGAGTATTGCCTGGTAGGAGGCTTGCTGTGGGATCCCAGTCAGGAGCACATGTGGGAGTCTGTCTTTGCCTCCCCACTTCTCACCTAATTAAAAGATAATTGGCAGTGTAGTTTAAGTAACAGTCCAAAGCCATTGCCTTTGAAATTGAGAGAGAAAGAAATCTACGTATCTCCATTTATTTCTTTCAAATACCCTAGTGGTTCTCAGTGATCTGGGTCACCTTACAGGAGAAACACCAGAGAGTATTTGTTAAAATGCAGATTTCTGGGCCTTATCACACATGAAATATTTTCAGTTTGCATTGCTGCCTCATGTAAGAATTTTAAAAAGATTCTCTGGGTAAAGTCTTCAGAAGGTAAATTTATAATTTGGCCTGCTACATATTTGTATTATTCTAGATAAATAATTCAAACACAAAGACAGAGAACAAGTGACAAACTCCTATTTACCCACCATTAGAAATAAACAAATTTTAATATTTTTCTTATTTCTCTTATGAAATGGCCATTGCATCTACTGCTGCAATCTCCTTCTACACTGACAGTTGATGTGTGGCATGTATTTTTACTACATGGCTATATCCATGTGACATCTAGAATTATATATTATTTTAAATATTTATACTTTTATATAAGTACCTTTCTTCTAAGTCTAATTTTTTTTGTGGTTTTTCTTTTTCATGAGCTATCTTCTCAGAAGTTTTTCTATTTTGTTAGTGATTTGAAAACACAAGATTTGGTTTTGTTGAGATTTTTATATTTTGTGTTTATTATCCTTAAGTTACTCTCTTTTCTTCTTTCTGCTCTGTTTGCCTTTACTCTGTTTTAATTCTAGCTTTCTTGAGTCGAATGCTTAGTCATTGTAAATATTTCTTGTTTTAACATATACTTTAAAAGCTAGAACTTTCTTTTATATGTCATTTTATATGCACTCTCCAGTGATTTCTTTTTGTTGCTGTAAAAGTTAGTTTCCAATTTTATTACTTATTGGGAGAGATTTGTGTCTATTTATATTCTTAAATGTTGGAACCAGAGAGGAGGTCAATTTTCGTAAAAAAAAAAAGGTGTTGCTGAAATGTATGCTTCAATTATTGTGAAATGTAATGTTTGTCTCTGTTTTTTGAATAACCTTTCTATTGTGTTGTTTCAAATCATCTTTATATTACTGTGTTTTTTTCCATCTGCTTCATGATTTATTTTTCGTAAAAAGCAAGCTGAAGTTTTTCAGTATGCCAAGGCTTTCCTTCTGAGTGATGAAACTTCTTTATATATTAGGAGGCAGTGACTAAATGCATAAAGTGCAATATAGTTATATTTTTAGTTGTGTATTTTATCATTAATGATTGTATCTTAAATTATATTCTTATTGTTTTAAATTGTTATAACAACTTGCTATTTGAAAGTTAGATTTACCTAGTACATCTTTTTTATCTCTTATTCTCAATCTTTATTTTTAATTGGTGTCTTAAGAACTGCCTTAATATGGTATACAATAGTGGAGCTTGTTATGCTTAATATATGGTGATATACATTTAGACTGAAATTTACCATCTTATTTTTATTCTATTTACCATTTTTTCCCTAATTTTTTCTTTTTCTATAATCCATCTTCTTGATTGTGTGTTTTTCGATTCATTTTTCTTCTACTAGTTTGCACATTTTAGGCTTTTTAAAAAATTTAGTGATTTTCTTTAAGTTTTAGTATTTATAGATACTGTTAATATAACCTCTAGATTTGACATTATATGTAGTCTTTTTCCTAATTACCTAAGCATCTTAGCCATTTACACTAAGCTCTCTTCTTCAATCTATTTTTCATTTGATTTTTAACTTTCCCGCAAGTACATTAATGTTATTTTGTTATTATCATTATAGTTAGTCAATACTTACTAAAATTTCTATTGTATTTTGCAGCATCTTTAGTGAGTCATGATCTTTTTGCTGGTGGGTCTTGCTTCAGTGTTGATGGCTGCTGACTGATCAAGGTGGTAGGTGCTGAAGTTTGGGGTGGCTGTGGCAATTTCTAAAAAGGAAAAGCAATGAAGTTTGCTGCATCATTTGACTTTGTTCTTCACAGATGACTTCTCTGTATCATGTGATGCTGTTTCATAGTATTTTACCTACAGTAGAACTTTCAAAATTGAAGTCCATTCTTTCAAATGTGCCATTGCTTTATCAATTAAGTTTATGCTGGAATCTAAATCTCTGATGTGATTTCAACAGTCATCACAACACCTCTGGCAGAAGTAAATTCTATCTCAAGAAACCACTTTCTTTGCTCACTTGTAGAAAGCAACTCCTTGTCTTTTCAAGTTTTATTGTTAGATTGCAGCAATCCAGTTACATCTTCTGACCCCACTTCTACTCTCGTCCCCTCAGGCTCCATTTCTAATTCTAGTTCTCATGCTAAATCTACCACATCTACAGTTGTTTCCTCCACTGAAGTCTTGAATCCCTCAATGGCATCCATGGGGGTTGGAGTCAACTTATTCCAAACTCCTATTGATATTATATTTTGATTTCTTTACATAAATCATAAATGCTCTTAATGACATCTAGAATGGTTAATCTTTTCCAGAAGGTTTACAATTTACTTTGCAGAGGTCCTTCATAGGAGTCACTGTCTATGGCAGCTATATCCATACAAAATGTATTTCTTAAATAATAAGATTTAAATTGAAATTACTCCTTGCTCCATGGGTTATAGGATGGATGTTGTGTTTGCAGCATAAAACTGACATTAATTTTGTTGTACATCTTCATCAGAGTTCTGGGGTAACCAGGTGCATTGTTTATGAACAGTACTATTTTGAAGGACACCTTTTTCTTCCCCGTGAGCGGAAAGTCTCACAGTGGGCTTAGAATACCTAGTAGGTTGTGTTATAAACAGATGAACTGTCATCCAGACTTTAATATTACATTTATACTTCAAAGGCTAAGTAGATTTAGCCTAATTCTTAACAGCCCTAGGTTTTTTTTTTTAATGGTAAATGAGCATTAGCTTTAACTTAGTCACCCACTGCATTAGCACCTAACAAGAGAGTCGACCTGTTTTGTGAAGCTTTAAAACTAAGCAATGCCTTCTTCTTTCTAGCTATTAAAGTGTTAGGTGGAATCATCTTTCAGTATAAGGTTGTTTCATTTGCACTGAAAATATACTGCTTAGTGTACCACCTTCATCAATTATCTTAGCTAGATCTGGATAACTTGCAGCTTCTCCATGAACTTACTGCCTCCACATGCACTTTTATATCATAGAGGTGGCTTCATTTCTTAAACCTCACAAAACAATCTCTATTAGCTTCAGACTTTTCTTCTGCAGCTTCCTTATCTTTCTCAGCATTTATAGAATCGAAGAGAATTAGGGTCTTGCTCAGGATTAGGCTTTTCTTTTTTTTAAGGATTAGGCTTTGGTTTAAAGGAAATGTAGCTAATTTCATCTTTGATTCAGACCACTCAAACTTTCTGTCAGCATTAATTAAGGCTGTTTTGCTTTCTTACCATTTATGCGTTCACTGGAGAAGTGGTTTTAATTGCCTTGAAGAAATTATTCTTTACATTCACAACTTGGATCAGTGTTTGAAGCAGGAGGCCTAGCTTTTAAAAGGCGAAAGATTTATTCGCTCTGAAGAGAAACCAGAGTATAGGAGGCCTAGCTTTTAGTTTACCTTGGCTTTTAACATGCTTTAGTTACTAAGCTTTATTACTTATAACTTTTAATTTATAGTGAGAGACATGATCCTACCTGCAGGGATGCAATGGATATAGCATTGATCCAGAACAGTGAGGTTCCTGGTTCAGAATTATGAGGTAACTAGCTTGAGCACAAGGTTGCCAGCTTGAGCATAGGGTCATTGACATGATCCCGAGGTCACTGGCTTGAGCCCAAGGTCATTGGCTTGAGCAAGGGGTCAGTGGTTTGCCTTCAGTTGCCTGGTAAAGGCACATATAAGAAGCAGTCAATGAACAACTAAAATGAAGCAACTACTAGTTGTTGCTTCTCTCTCTCTTCTCCCTCTCTCTTCCCTTTCTTTCTTTCTTTCTGTAAAAACAAAACAAAAAATGAGAGATGTAAGACTCTTCCTTTCACTTGAACACATAGAGGTCATTGTAGAGTTAGTAATAAGCCTAATTTCAATATTGTTGTCTCAGGGTAGAGGGAGGACTGAAAAGAAGGAGGAAGACAGGGAACAGCTGGTCAGTAGAGCAATGAGGATACATACATTTATTGATTAAGTTCACCATCTGTATGACCATGGTTCATGGTGTCCAAAAACTTACAATAATTATATCACAGATCACAGATTACTGTAACATATACAGTAATGAAAAAATTTGAAGTACTGGAAGAATTAACAAAATGTGACATAGAGACACTAGGTGAGCGCATGCTGTTGTAAGACTGGCACTAATAGGCTTGCTCCACAGAGGCTTACTACAAAACTTCAATTTGTAAAGAAAAAAAAAAAGTAAAGTAAAAAAGGAAAAGAAAAATTTGTGAAGCACAGTAAAATGAAGTATGACCCAACTTGGATTATGATTACATCTGGCACAACAACGTTTTGGTTAACAATGGACTATGTATGTGATGGTGGTTCCTTAAGAATATAATGTAACTAAATTTTCTGTAAGATGAAAGGGTATGTGGTTCTGGAGGAAATTTTTATTTTTTCTGGTGGCATCAAAACATGTGAGGCTTGCCAGTAGATTCTCTCTCACTCAATTTTGAGTGTACAAGTTACCTTTCAATCAGTCAACCACTAACCTGTTTCAGCACAGAGGAACTTGTCCCCCAGGGCAACATATTCAGAGGGTGCTATTGCCCTCCCAGATCTAGCTTGATGGTCTTCAGAGTACATTGCTATAAATTCTTTGTTGAGGACCTAAGATCCTGTGCAAGGACACATGTCCACAGGACCTACCTTAACAAATATCCAGTGCCACTGCTGCTTTGGTAGTGTGGGTCCACCCTGCTCCTGTATTTGGAAGTATTTTCTAGTTGTCATGATGTGAAGTATAGAAAAGTTTTATTTCTTCTATCAACTCAATGTCAGAGAGACATTGTGTCAGACCCATTGTGACAGATTGGGTCAGTGGAACCAAAATAAATGACCAAAGGAGCAAAACATATGTGTTTACTTGTTCCTCTCCCCAGTGGTGATTTGGAATTTATATTCCTTATGGACATGATATACATGTATATGTTCATTTTCTCAGGATTGTGCATTTTGCAATTGATATTTTTTATATAGAAAACACTAAAGACTGCACCAAAAAACTATTAGAAATGTTAAACAAATACAGTAAAGTTATAGGATACAGAAGAAATGTGCAAAAGTCCATTGCATTTTTGTATTATAACATGGGAATTCAGAAAAAGAAATGGAGAAAATAAAAGATTCTTTTTGCAATTGCAATAAAAGAACAAAATATCTAGGAATAAACTTAACAAAGGATGTCAAAGACCTATACAGAAAAGTGCAAAGAATTATTAAGAGTTTGAAAAATATGCAAAGAAATGAAAATATATTCCATGTTCATGGATTAGAAGAATCACCATAGTTAAAGTGGCTATATTCCTCAGAGCAATATACAGACTTCATGCAATCTCCATCAAAATCCCAATGACATTTTTAAGCAATGAAACAAAAAAATAGATTTACTCTTTATCTGGTGGAAAATTAGTGGGAAAGACCGGTCAAGTAAAAAAATGCAGACAGGTGGGATGAATCCCAGTGTGGGTTATATTAATACCACTGTAGTCTATAACTTTTAAATGTCTAAATTCAATCAATATTTTCATTCTTTTTTCTAAATAACAGGAGGATCTGAGATCATTTAATCACAAACTCCAGTCATTAATCTTTCACATATTGTCATTTGACTCTTAACTTCTGGGTTTTTTACCTACATGGCTCTCCCTGTATTAGTCACTATAATTACTATTATTATCATATTTATATTAAATAAATACTTACTATGATTGAAAAACATATTTACCAATTGCTTCACTCACTATTTTTTAATTAAAAATTATTAATTTATTTTTAGATTGAGAGGAAGATAGAGAGAGAAATATCAATATTTTGATTCTTGTATATATCCTGATAAAGGATAGAACCTACAAACTTGGTATATGGGGATGATGCCCTAAACACCTGAGAGCCTGGCCAGAGACTTTAATCCATTATTTATTTTTATTTTAATTTTCTTTTTTCTGGAGTACAACCCTTTTAAAGTCACCTAGTGATTATAAGCATTTTGTGTTAAATGTTTGAACGTGTCTTTTCACATTCATCTCGAAAGATAGCTTACATAGTTACAGACTTTTAGTTGAGAGTCACTTCCACATCTTTTAAAGTATTTTGTTGTTGTAATGTGATATTTATTTCCATTGATGAAACTTGTAAATCTGATTAATGTATTTATTCCCTTCCAATTAATGTGCCTTTTCTTTAAATGCTTTTAAGGTTTCCTCTTTGTAGTGAATGTTTTGTTATTTTATTGTGATATACCCTGATATAATTTGTTTTTATTTATCCAGTAGTGGATTCAATATAGTCTTGATTATCTGTAGTTAGGTCATTCATTCTGGAAAAAACAGTTATTATCTCTTCAATTATTTACTCTTCCCCATTCTTTTTCTTTTCTTCATCTAAATGACTGTATATGGGAGAGTCTTCTCATTTTAGTCTACCCGCCCCCTTTTTTAAACTTGGCTGGTTGTATATTATGCTTTTCCACCTCTCTATCTGACTGACATCCACATATGAGTTGGCAAATCATCCATTTTCTTTTTCTTTTTTTTTTTTTTTTACAGGGATAGAGAGAGAGTCAGAGAGAGGGATAGATAGGGACAGACAGACAGGAACGGAGAGAGGTGAGAAGCATCAATTATTAGTTTTTCACTGCAGTTGCGACACCATAATTGTTCATTGATTGCTTTCTCACATGTGCCTTGACCACAGGCCTTCAGCAGACCGAGCAACCCATTGCTGGAGCCAGTGACCTTGGGTCCAAGCTGGCGAGCTTTTTGCTCAAGCCAGATAGATGGGCCCATGCGCAAGCTGGAGAGCTCGGGGTCTCGAACCTGGGTCTTCCGCATTCCAGTCCGACTCTATCCACTGCGCCATCGCCTGGTCAGGTCAAATCACCCATTTTCTTAACAGCTATCCTTTTCTGGCCTTATTTTTAACTTGATCTCTGTGGAGATCCTACGAAAACATCTCTAGTAAACGTTTTTATATAATCTGTTGATCTTAATTTGTGAGTTTTTCTGCTGTGCTGTGGGCATCGACATTTAACACATAGCAGTTTGTAATTTAGACTTGTAAACTCATCCTCTGAGTCAGTGATTCTTCCCATGGAAGTTCTGCATGCCCTGAGTCGTAGAAGCATACATTAGGAAGAGGAGGATGTTTGAGGTTTGCCTGTTTTGGGGCATGAATATTTCAATATTTTCTATGATTTTACTTGTGGATATTAGAATTGTCAAATTGAGGTCCTATTCCTATACATGGTGCAGGCCTGGGATTCTGCATCTCCTGGTGACCTTTTTTCCATCCACATGGCTGAGAAAATTCATCTGTTGAATTTCTTGTGGCTATAGTTTTCAGTAGAGCTATTCAACTACTAGGCTTGAGCTTTGTTCTAAATAATTATCATCTAAATATCAGTGCCCTCAATTTCTTTCATGTTACTGTTATTAAAACCACATCCTTTATCCCTGGCTGTATAACTTGGTTGGTTGGAGTGTCATCCTGAAGCACAGAGGTTGCCAGTTCAATTCCTGGTCAGGGCACATACTGGAACAGATTAATGTCCCTATCTGTCTGTCTCTCTTTCTCTCTCTCTCACTAAAATCAATCAGTAATAATAATAATAATAATAATAATAATAATAATAAATCCCACATCCTTTAGGGTGCAGGTAATTCCGATTCCTTAGTAATTATTCATCTTTAGCCCCTCCTTTCCTCTGAATTTCTAATTTATTATATCTTACTGACAGAAGGAAAAAAAACTTTCTAGCTTTTATTCTCAGTGGGATGTTACAGTTTTGTGCCATTTTCCCCAGCTTTTCTATGGAAGAGATAAGAGAAACTTTCCTTGTGGAATAGAAATGAGAAGTTTACTTGTCAGTTCAGCCTGCTAGATTGGCCAAAAGTAAATGTGAGTTTTAATTTGCAAAATATGGCAATTTACATATCAAAAAATAAAAAAATAGCTTTGAGCCTGAATATCAAATTTAGGCATTCAGAGTCAAACTTATAGTATACTGCACTTAGAAGTGATACAGGAAAAATAATCTTGGGTATCTTTTCCTTCTTGGAGGATATAAATTTTGTACTGGATATACATGAAGTTGGGTCAATAAGAATGCTGCTTAGTTGCATGTCTCAGATGTTAAAAGGGTTAATTTTGGCCTTGATCTTCATTCTTAAAGTAGGTAAGTTTCTTAGTATTAACTTTTAGACATTATTTTTATTTGCATCCAGGTCAGAAAGTAGTGGTCTAATGTACACTAGCAGTTATGCAATTTAGGAAGTGTTCTTATAAATGTGTTGAAAATATGAATGTTGAAAATCAGGATGAACA
Organism: Rhynchonycteris naso; assembly: GCA_037038555.1. NCBI lineage: Eukaryota > Metazoa > Chordata > Mammalia > Chiroptera > Emballonuridae > Rhynchonycteris > Rhynchonycteris naso. The sequence goes on from CM072998.1 coordinate 28,292,883, forward strand.
AATAATTGCTTAATATTTTTTGAGCAGCCACAGTTGATAAAGTACTGTTCTAAATAAACCAAAAACAAACAAACAAACAAACAAAACCTTAAATATTTATCATTTCAGGAACAAGTATTTACTCAATCTTTTTTCTACAGTTGACTGAATTAGTGTTGATTGCTTATCTTTTTTTAAAAAAATTTATTTGGTGAGAGAAGGGGAGACAGAGACAGACTTCCATGCGCACCTGACTGGGAACCACCTGGCAAGCCCACTAGGGGGCAGTGCTCTACCCATCTGGGGCCCTTGCTCCATTGCAACCAGAGCCACTTTTTAGCACCTGAGCTGGAGGTCATGGAGCCATCCTCAGCTCCTGGAGTCAACTCAGTCCAATTGAACCATGGTTGCAGGAGGGCAGGAGAAGAGAGAGAGAGAGAGAGAGAGAGAGAGAGAGAGAGAAGAAAGAAGGGAAGGGTGGAGAATCAAATGGATGCTTCTCCTGTGTGCCCTGACCGGAAATCAAACCTGGGACATCTACATGCCGGGCCGATGCTCAACCACTGAGCCAACTGGCCAGGTCCAATGGCTTACCCTTTTGATACACAGGGAAAAAAAAACTACATAAATCTAATAAGAGACAAAATATATATAATTACTTGGTAAAACTGACTCCTAAGCAGGTCATTTTGGCATACTTTATGACGGGATACACAAAAGGAAATTTTACTTTTTTGTTCAGGTTATATTCACAGCCATAAACTCAATATGAATGACTGAAGGGTAGTTTATTTAAGAGACAGTATCGTAAACTAAAAATCCTACATTCCTCATAGCCTTTCAACAGCCCACAATTGTGTTAATAAGGGTTTTCTTAAGTTAAATGTCCCATAGTCCACAATGTGGCCTTGTGACTCTGCTGAAGGCATCAATTATTTTCTGGCCTACTTACCTGTCTTTCTTCCTCACTGAGTTTAGTTTCCTTGTACTGTCTGGAAATTTTCCTTAAAGTATCTCTGTCATCTTTAACCAATCAATCCACTGCTTTTCCAGAATATCCCATATATCCTCAGGTTAGGTTTTCAGGCTACCACACACCTTTGTATAATTTCTATCTTCCCTGATGAAGGCAGTTCCTCCATTAAGGAAGCTATGGCATTTCTGTTTCCTTTATGCTCTCTGTTGTTTTTGGATATTTCCTAACACAATCACTGTGTGTGTGTGAGTGACAGAGACAGAGAGAGACAGAGAGAGGAACAGACAGACAGGAAGGGAGAGAGATGAGAAGCATCTATCCTTTGTTGTGGCACCTTAGTTGTTCATTGATTGCTTTCTCATATGTGCCTTGACCGGGGGACTACAGCAGACTGAGTGAGCCCTTGCTCAAGCCAGTGACCTTGGGCTCAAGCTGGTGAGCCTTGCTTAAACCAGATGAGCCTGTGCTCAAGCCGGTGATCTTGGGGTTTTGAACTGTGGTCCTCCATGTCCCAGTCTGATACTCTATCCACTGTGCCACCACCTGGTCAGGCCATTACCACTTCTTTATAGACCTTAGTTACCTTCTCCAAACTATGCGTGAAGAAAAAAAGCTAATTTTCTTATTGTCTCTATTCCCTGTCACCATTAACAAGGAATTTGTGATATAGGACTTAAATACTAATTCCTCCTACTGTTTGCTTACCTAGAAGCATTACTTTCCCTATGTGTTCTGAAACAATTTGAGGGTAATGGCCACATATATTTTGCTAACCAGTTTATAGTTAGCACCTAGCAGAGTAAATGCTCAACAAATACTGGTTTAATGAACTAGTGAGTGCTCTTTAAATTCATATACATACATAATTAATGTTATAATTACTCTAATTCTCTTCTCACATTATCTTCCATTATAGAATGTGTCATTTACATAATCATCCACTTCCGTAAGTGATATTCAACAAGATTGAGGGATACCTGAGGGCATCATCTGTAGAACAATATATATGGCATTTGAAGAGGGTATTTTGGAATAAATGTTAGCCTATTTGTTTGGGTCTGGCATAGACATAAAAAGCATTCTTGGATTAGTTTTCCACTCAAATTTAATAAGCTAGGCAGACATAGTTGCTGTACTTTACTATCATAGTACCCATTGTATTTTATTTTTCTTCCCTATTTAAAAATTTTTATTTTCAGTGTTTGTTTAAGTTGGAAAGACCTTGGGAGATTTGGTGGAACAAACTCTTTGGGTAAACAGTACCAAAACAGTAATTTTTTTTAAAAGCTGGAAACCTAATGGGTTCTATATATCAGTAGACTCACAAATCTAGATATATAAATTTTTTGGTTTGGAAGAGAACTGTATTTAATAGGTATATTTGGTGATCATAATAGCAGGAAAAATCTACTCTAGGTTTTGAAGATATAAAAAATATCACAAATAGGGAAAGGATTTGAAGGATAAAACTATACTATCACTGAACTCTCTTGTTATATAATCTAACTATATTATCTTCTCTGTTAATTAACCTCACTTGTCTTCAATTTCTTCTTTATTTTCCATTCTTTTGGGGGGATTAGACATAAGAAAATCTGTGGACATAAAAATAAAAGAAGCCTAATAATGTATTTTTGATATTTGATAACAATTAGTATAAAGATAGAAATTTGGCAGATATTTCTCTTACCAAAATTTATAAAGGAAACAAAAAGAAATTGTCATAAAAATTATGTTTGTCAGATTGTATTGTATCAAGCTAAAAGTATTATTTTCTTATTTATTTAGTTCCAAATCACAGGAAATCACTGAAACATAAAACACTAGGTAAGCACATTAAGAGGTGTCTCTTAAAATAAATGTATGAAATTAAAATGAATTTTATAATCCACAATTGATTCTTATGTTATTTATTGAGTAGATGAACTGGTAAAGTACTATACCAAAAGTAATTTGCATATATTTACTAATTTTATTATTAATTGTTATTTTAATTAGCCTTTTTCTTTTGTTTTGTAATGTTCTCTTTGTTGAAAACTTTCCCTTGAGGATTAATAAAATTAAACTGTTGAATCTAATAAGATATGTAAATTACATAGTCTATAAAATGAATTCATAATCAGGGCCACTTTATACATTAGGCAATGTTGTCACAATGCTTAAGGCCAATGAGTTTTCAAGTGCCAAAAACACTGTTTATAATATGAAAAACAAAAATGATTGCCAGCCTGACCTGTAGTGGCACAATGGATAAGGTGTCGACCTAGAGGCTGAGTTGACCAGTTGGAAGCCCTAGGCTTACCCAGTCAAGACACATATGAGAGAGAATCAACTACAAGTTGGGGCTTCCAGCTCTTGCCCACTGCATTTCTCTCTCTCTCCTCTCTCTAAAAATCATAAATAAAACATTTCAAAAAATAATAGCTACAAGATATGAAAAAAGTAGAATTAGCATGTATTTAAATTTCTAAAAAAATGCAAAGACTAGCTAATTGTTATATCCATAAACATTTTACTGTACGTGGAAAAATATTAAGAGTTCTCATTTGCAAGTACTTCTAATTAAACCATGATAATTCTTCAAAAATCACAAAATTTTTGAGTAAGTTATAGCCAAATAAAATCACAAGCAAAATTGTAAAAAATATTTTCTAGAATTCTCTTTTATGCCATATGAATTTTTGCTTGGCAGTATTCTAGTCTTTTGTATGTTTTGCAGTGGAAGGGAATTTATTTGTAATCAGTATCTTAAGTGTGTGTGTTGTTGTTGTCTTTCACAGTAACTGGTAATATCTTCAGAAGGCAATGGATAACACGGTTGGTCTCACTGAGAAATGAAAATCTCACCTTACTCTACTGGGCACCACTGATGGAAACAATAAACTGAGTATGGACCAATCCACATGCGTGTCTGTTTTTCTCTCTTCCTCCATCCCTGAGCCTGCTGTTCTGTCATTTTAGGGCCCTTAACTGAGATATGGTCATCTCAATGAGAGGCATTTCCACGACTACCCAGCGTCCCTAGCTCTTCCTTTACTCACTTGGGTTTTCTTCCTGAGGCTGCAGATGCTGGGGATTGGCCCCAATTGCCCTTATTCAAGAATGGCTCTGGGTGGTGGCCATGTTCCTACTCCTAGTCTTCCTCACCAGACTTGGACGACTGATTGCATGTCTCAGTAAATCCAAATATTTTCCCACCTCACCCCATAATCCCACACCAGTTTCTGAGAGAGGTTGTGTTTGTTTTGGAGGCTATACTTTAATATCCAGGCCTCTTATTTTACCCACAATCTTTGTTTTGCCCCTCTGTTGGATGAACCACAGGGTAAATCTATTATCCTATTAAAGGGGTCTATTTGCCTGTGTGCATCAAAGCCCAATAAAACACAAACAAGAGATTTTATAAAAAGTAGAGGTTTATTCAAGGAAACGGTGCCAAACTGAAAGTGAGACCTAAGACCCAGCTCCACAATGGCCTCTGGAGAATAGATTATACAGGGAAAAAAACATTATTTATGGTGACAGAGAGTTGGGGTCATGAGCTCTACTGATTGGTTAGGACTAAGATAGGAATACTTGATCATTCCATCTGGCCCTAATGTTAGTTATGACATCATTCTGTCTGGTTTGAGGATGTGCTTGGTTGGGTCATTCAGTTTTCAAGGGCCTGGAGGTAAAACAAAACTGAAGTCAATATATTATCTTTAGTTTGACTAAAACTCTTCCCTTGATCAGCAGACCTAAGGCTTTATTCTTGAGGCATTCTGAGTTGACCAGAACCTTATTTCCTAAGGGCTTATGAACTATGTGCAAAGGTGGAAGGATCTGGTTGAGAGGAGGTGGGACATGTTGCTATTAGATGGGACAGAGCTAGCTTGCATTGAAGGAAAAGTCACATTAGAAAAATGAATTTCCTGTGTGGTTACAATTTCCAGAAGACAGAAGGACCCAGAGAGCTTAGTCTTGGGTCTCAGGGGCAAAGGTTAAGTTAACCCTTTATCAGTTTGGAGTCAGTATGCTAAAATGAGTTAAGAAAAGTTTCTCTTCTTTTCCATATTCTGAAAGAGTTTGCAAAAATTGTTTAGTTTTTTAAATTAAATATTTGGCAAAATTCACCAAGTAAGCGTGAGTTTTATTTGTGGGAAGGTTTTAAATTATGGATTCAATTTAATTTAATTTTTATTAACAGAGACCTACTCAGATTTTTTATTGATCTTTTGATAGTTTTTTTAAAATATTGTAATCTTAAAGAAGTTTATCCATTTCATTTAATGGTCAATCCTTTGAAATAAAGTTTTTTATAATAACCTCTGTAATGTCTATAGGATCTGTAGTTAGGGCCCCTCTTTTATTCCTAATCATAGTCATAGCTATTTTCTCTCTGATGAGTCTTGATAAAAGTTTTTTCTTGCAATCACTAATTTCTTCAGACCCCCCTCCCCTTGCCCCTGGTTTTGTTGTTTGTTGCATCTCTGTTTTCTGTGTTATCAATTTCTGCCTTTAAAAATTTTGCTTTTTTTCTAGCTTCTTGAGGAGAAAGTTTAGATTATTGATTTTAAACCTTTCCTAATTCACTTAAAGGTGTATATTTGCTCTAAGTACTCCATTAGCTTTATTCTATGCATTTTCATATGTTGTATTTTCAATATTCTTCAGGTAAATACTTTTTTCTTTTTCTTACAGAGACAGTGTCAGACAGAGGAATAGATAGGGACAGACAGACAGGAACAGAGAGAGATTAGAAGCATCAATTGTCAGTTTTTTGTTTGGCACCTTAGTTGTTCATTGATTGCTTTCTCATATGTACCTTGACTGGGGGGCTAGAGAAGACAGAGTGACTCCTCGCTCTAGCCAGCGACCTTGGGTTCAAGCTGGTGAGCTTTGCTCAAACCAGATGAACTCGCACTCAAGCTGGCGACCTCGGGGTCTTGAACCTGGGTCCTCCACATTCCAGTCTGATGCTCTATCCCAGTGATGGGCAATCTTTTGAGCTTGGTGTGTCAAAATTTGCCAAAAAACTGGGCATAACTCGGGTGGTGTGTCACTTCGAGAAAAACGGCCTAACTGGAAGTCCCAGAACTAGATGCTCTGTGCCAGAGTTCTGTTGTTTTGGCCTACAGATCTCCGGCACAAAGTGTCTACACTACAGCAAATGTTTTATCCTCGGCTACTGCACCTGGCTGAGCAGGAGCCGAGGATGAAAGGTCCTTCTTGGGATGCTGCCCCATACTTCTCTGGTATGCAGCCGCGTGTCATCAAAAATGGCTACATGTGTCAGTGTTGACACACGTGTCATAGGGTCGCCATCACGGCTCTATCCACTGAGCCACTGCCTGGTCAGGCGGTAAATTCTTTTCTAATTTTTATCTTGGTCTCACAATTATGAGTTACTTATGAGTGTGTTGTTTAGTTTCCAAATATTTGGATATTTTCAGTAAAATCTTTTCTTACTGATGTCTATATAAGGTGAATCTATGCAGATCTGCTTTGCCCACTCCTAAGTTTCTCTCGTCTGTGGTGTCCACTCGTCACAATCGATGATGTATCCTTCTATGAACAAACATACACACATATTAATTTCTCTACATACTTACATGTTCTAGTATAGAAATTTAAACAACACAGGGGCCACTTTAAAAAAATGATTAATTGATTTTAGAAACAAGGGAGGGAGAGAGAAACATGGATTTGTTGTTCCACTTATTTATGCATTTATTAGTTGTTAATTGTAGTGCTTGGCTGGGAATTGAACCTGCAACCTTGGTGTATAGGGATGATATTCTAACCAACCTTGCTACCCAGCCAGGGCTGGGCCACTTTCTTATTGCACTCAGTGATATATTATGGACAACTTTTCTCATCAGTACATACATATCATTTTTTATTTATATGTATTATTACATAGTATTCATGTACCATAATTTATTTAACCATTTTTTGTATTGATGAACCTTTAGTTATTTTTCATTATAAAAAACAGAGTTAAACCGACATCCTGATACATACACCTATGCGCACTTGTAAGTGCAAGTATTTCTGCAAAAATGATACTTGCGTGGGGAATTGGTGGGTCGGTGGATATGTGCATATAAAATTTTTTGACTGGCGCTATTTTATATCTCTTTAATTTTCAACAATGTGTGTTTACACTGCTGGGTAATGTGACCCTGATTATACTCAGGTGATTCCAGTGTATAGAGTGGTCCCAGGTGATTCTTGCCATAACAAATAGCTGCTTCAAAGTGGCTAGAAACTTTTAAATATCTGTTTCTGTCAGTTATCCACACACCCTTTAATTTTTCATTGCCTTATACAGCATCCTAGTAAAAGTGTTGACGTTAATGGGGATTATATCTCTTGACTTCTGTAGGTGTTCATCTTTGTTTCAAATGTCCCAGCAGAACTGCAGACCTTTTGTTGTTCTCTCCTCTTTCTCATAATTCTTTCTCAACTATTCTGGGAAGGAACACAAATTATTTATTTTTAAATTTCCTGCCCACAATCAAATATGCACTTTTCTTTTTTAAAATTATATTTATATTGCATTTACTGTGGGTACAAGTTTCAGGTGTGCAATCTAACAAAACATGATCTACATACTGCATCATGTATCCATTGCCCCAAGCAAAGTCTCTTTCCTCCCCACTTTTCCCCACTTTTCCCACTTCCAGCTACCCTTACTGCCTTTCCCTCTGCTATTACCTCAATGTTGTCTGTGTCTATGTAGTGTGTGTGTGTGTGTATGATGTTTCTTTTGCCTAATTCCTTCACCTTTTGTCATTTAGTCTCCCAACCTTCCTCTCCTCTGTTCTATGTATTTATGTGTGTTTTTGTTTAGTCCTTTTTTTAAAATTTATTTATTAGCTTCTATATGCCATAAGAATTTGTCTTTCTCTGACTGGCTTATTTGATTTAGCATCATACCCTCCAGGTCCATCCTTGCTTTCATTGAAGGTAAGCTTTCCTGCTTTTTACAGCCATATAGTATTCCATTGTTTAAATATACCATGTCTTTATCTACTCATCTACTGATGGGCACTTGGGCTATTTTTAAATCTTGGCTATTGTAAATAATGCTGCAATGGACATAGGGGTGCATATATTCTTTTGATTTAGTGTTATATTCCCAGAAGTGGGATTGCTTGGTCAAAAGGCAGTTCTATTTTTAATTTTTTGAGGAAACTTCATACCGTTTTCTACAGTGGTTGCACCAGTCTGCATTTCCACCAACAGTGTATGAGGGTTCCCATTTCTCCAGATCCTCTGCAGAACTTGTTCTTTCATTTATTGATGATAGCCACTCAGACAGATGTGAGATGGTTTTAATTTGCATCTCTTTGATGATTAGTGACATAGATCATTTTTTCATGTCTATTGGAATTATTGTTTGTAGAAGTTTCTGTTTAGATCCTTTGCCCAGTTTTTAAATTGATATTTTTGTCTTCCTATATAAGTTCTTTATGTGTTTTGGAAATTAACCATTATCAGATATATCATTGGCAAATATGTTCTTATGTTCAGTGGTTTTTTTCTTCATTTTGTTGATGAATTTCTTTGCTATGCAAAAGCTTTTTAGTTTGATGTAGTATCGCTTGTTTATTTTTTGTTTTTTATTTCCCTTCCTGAGGAGATAGATTAACAAAAATATTGCTGCAAGAGATGTCTGTATTCTTCTATGATTGTTATGGTTTCTTTAAGTCTTTTATCCATTTTGAGTTTATTCTTTTGAATGAGGTAAGCTTGTTGTCTAGTTTCATTTTATTGCATGTATCTGTTCAATTTTCCCAACACCATTTATTGAGTAAACTGTCTTTACCCCATTATACGTTCTTGCCTCCTTTGTCAAATATTAATTGAACGTAAATGCAAGGATTTATTTCTGGAGTTTCTGTTCTTTTTCATTGACTACTTTAATGGCAGATCTAAGCCATTTTGGTTACAATGGTTTTGTAGCATAGTTTGAAAACAAGTATCATGATACCTCCAACTTTTATATTTTCTCAGGATTGAAGAGGCTATACAGGACCTTTTTTGCTTCCTTATACATTTTTGGAATATTTGTTCTAGATTTGTGAAATATGTTATTGGTATTTTAATAGGCATTGCATTGAATCTGTAGATTGCTTTGGGTAGCATGGACATTTTAATGGTGTTGATTCTCACAATCCATGAATACAGTATATACTTCCATTTATTTATATCATCCTCAGTATTTTTCTTCAATGTCCTATAATTTCTTGAGTAGAGGTCTTTTACCTCCTTAGTTAAGTTTATTCCTATTACCTTGATGGAATAATATATGGGATTGTTTTTAATAATTTCTCTTTCTTAGAGTTAATTATTAGTGTATAAGAATGCCATTGATTTCTGAATATTAAATTTGTTTCCTGCTACTTTGCCAAAGTCATTTACTAAATCTAAGAGCTTTATGGTGGAGTCTTTAGAATTTTTTATGTACAATATTTTGTCACCCGCAAATAATGACAGTTCTGCATTCTCATTTCCATTTTTCATGTCTTTTATTTCTTTATCTTTTCTGATCACTGTGACTAGATCTTCCTATACTGTGTTGAATAAGAGTGGTGAAAGCAGACATCTGTGTCTTATTCCTGATCTTAGGAGAATTAACTATGATGTTGAGTTTGTCACATACTGCCTTTATTACATGAGAAATGATTCTTCTATTTCCACTTTGCTGAAAGTTTTTTTTATGATAAATGAATGCTGGATTATATCAAATGCTTTTTCTGTATCTATTGATATAGTCATGGAATTTTTATCTTCCATTTTGTTTATATAATCTATCACATTTATTGATTTGCAAGCATTGTACCAACCTTGTATCCCTGAAATGCTGTATGATCTTTTTAATGTATTGCTGGATCTGGTTTGCTAGTATTTTGTTGAGGATTTTTGTGTCTATGTTCATCAGAGATATTGGCATATAGTTTTCTTTTTCTTTGTAGTGTCTTTATCTGGTTTGGGGATTAGGATCATGCTGGTCTTGTAAAATAATTTGAGAATCTTTCCTTCCTCTGAATTTTTTAGAATAATTTGAGAGTAGGTATTAGTCCTTGGAATGTTAAAAGTCACCCATGAAACCATTGGTTTAAAATTTCTAAAATTACTTCTTTAATTTTATTAGTTGTAATCAGTTTATTTAGACTTTTAGTCTCCTCTTAAATAAATTTAGGAAGAATGTATGTTTCTAGGAATTTATCCATTTCACCCAGGTTGTCCAATTTGTTAGCATATATTTGTTCATAGTATTCTCTTGCAATCCTTCATATTTCTATTGTGTTAGTTGTTGCTTCCACTCCTTTTATGATTTTATTTATTTGAGTTCTCTCTTTCTTTCTTGATGAGTCTGGTTAAATGTTCAGCTATGTTGTTTATCTTTCAAAGAACCAGCTCTTGGTTTCATTGATCTTTTGTATTGTTTTTAGTCTGTGTCTTTGTTTCTGCTCTGGTTGGTATTATTTCCTTCTTTTTACTTACTCTGGACTTTGTTTTCTTTTTCTAGTTCTTTTATGTGTAGGGTTAGATTGTTTATCTGAGATCTTTCTTGCTTCTTGAGGTAGGCCTGTAATGCTATGAACTTTCCTCTCAGGACTGCTTTGTCTTATCCCATAGATTTTTGGGTTGTTGTGTGTTCATTACATTTGTTTCTAGATAATTTTTGATTTCTTCTTTGATCTCATTGTTGACCCATTTATTGTTTAATAATATACTATTTAGCTTCTATGTATTTGGTTGTTTTATATTATTTATTATTATTATTGACTTCATATCATTGCGGTCAGAGAAGATGCCTGGTATAATTTCAAATTTCTTGAGTTTGTTGAGACTTACTTTGTGTCCTAACATGTGGTCTATGAGAATGTTTCATGTGCCCTTGAGAATAATGTATATTCTGGTACTTTGGGATGAAATGTTCTGTAAATATCAATTAAGTCCATCTGACCTAATGTGTTATTTAAGGTCATAATTGCCTTGTTGATTAATTTTTCTGGAAGATCTAACTATTAATGTCAATGAGGTGTTAAGTAAGATCTACTACTATGACTGTATTACTGTCAATCTCTTTCTTCATGACCACCAGGTATTCATTATATATTCATTTGCTTCTATGTGTTTGGTGCATATATATTTACAAGGGTTACATATTGTTGTTGAATTTATCCCTTTAGTATTATGTAGTGACCTTCATTTTCTCTTATTATGGCCTTTGTTTTGAAGTCTGTTTTCTCTGATATGCGTTGCTACCCCATATTTCTTGTTTGTTTGCTTTCACTTGCATGGAATATTTTTTTCCATCCCTTTAGTGTTCATCTGTTTGTATCTTTTGTTCTTAGGTGTGTCTCTTGTAGACAATATGTATATGGCCTATGTTCCCTTATATATTCAGCTACCTTATGTCTTTAATTGGAGTATTGCATTCATTTACATTTAAGGATATTCTTGATCAGTACTTACTTATTGCCATTTTATTCTTTATAACTAGGTTGTACTCTCTTTTCCTTAAAGTGGGCCCTTTAACATTTCTTGCAATACTTCTTTGGTGGTAATAAATTTTATTTTTTCCCTGGGAAGCTATTTTGCCTTCAATGTTAAATTATAGCCTTGCTATTTAGAGTAGTCTTGGTTGTACATTCTTGTTTTTCATCAATCTGAATATTTTATGCCAATCCCTTCTGGCCTGAAGTGTTTCTGTTGAGAAATTCACTCATCACCTTATGTTAGCTCCCTTGTAGGTAAATAGTTGACTCTCCCTTGCTGCTTTTACTTTTTATTTATTTATTTTTTATTTTAATGAGAGGCAGAGAGACAGACTCCTGCATGCGCCCAAACTGGGATCCAACAGGCAAGCCCTCGAGAGGTGATGCTCTACCCATCTGGGGCTGTTGCTCCATTGCTCAGCGATGAGGCCATTCTTTTAGTGCTTGAGGCAGAATCCATGGAGCCATCCTTAGAGCTTGAGGCCAACTTTGCAGAGACCAGCTGTGCCAAGGACAGTTCCAAGTAGGAGGCACCAAAAAACTTAAAGAAAGCCCAGACACAAGATGAAGATAAGATGGGACCAGGGGTTTCCCAACATCAAGGACCGAGAGCTTCGATATGCTAGTCCTCATTGTATTTATTTGTTTTCTTTATATGCTTATCATAAAGCTTCAATACATGAGGTAATCATCCTTTGGTACATGAGGGCAAGCTTGCTTATAAGCACTTACTTGGAGGAAATAGAAAATGGCAAACAGAATACAGAAGCTTCTTGTGCAGATAATTATGTCAGGGACCTGGTGTTCCTAAGTCAGCATGAATGATACCTATGCAAGGCAATGTTCCATTCTCAGGCCATTTTCCCATGCAACTCTCTTGAACCAATTGAGTCGTGAGTGCAGGAGGGGGAGAAAGATGGGGAAGTGGTGGTTAGGCAGATGATTGCTTCCCCTGTGTGCCCTGACTGGGAATCAAACCTGGGACATCCTCACATCCGGCCTATGTTCTACTCTGAGCCAACCGACCAGGCCCTCTCTTGCTGCTTTTAATGTTTTCTCTTTGCCTTTAGCACTGCCATGTTAATTATGATGTATGTGTCTTGGTTTGGGCCTCTTTGGGTCAGTCTTGACTGGAATTCTCTGTGCCTTCTGAGTTTGTATGACTTCTTTCTTCATCACATTAGGGAAGTTTTCAGCCATTCATTATTAGTTCAAACCTTATTTCAGCCAAACATTATTACTTCAAAAAGGGATAGTTGTCTATTCCTTTTTCTCTTTCTTCTCCTTATAGAACAAATATTGTTTTGCTTGATGTTATTCCAGAGGTCCCTAAGACTTTCCTCAGCTTTCTTAATTTTCTTTTATTTTTTCTTCTCTTCTCTCTTATTTTCTCTTTCTTTCTTTTTTGATGCTCTGCTGGGGTGCTTACTGTTAGCTTGTCCTCTAAATCACTGATTTGATCTGCTTCATCTAAACTGCTGCTGATTCTTTCTAGTATATTTTTTTTATTTTGGATATTGTATTTGTCATTTCTGACTGGTTCTTTTTTTTATTATAAATTCTGTGTCCTTTTTAATGCTTACTATCTATTTAAGTTCTCACTGAGATTATCCATTCTTCTTTAAAGGTCTTTGAGCATTTTTATAACTTGTTTTTATAACCATTATAACTCTTCATATGGTAGTTTGGTTGCTTCCATTTCGTTTAACTCTTTTTCTGGGGATTTCTCTTGGTTTTCTTTTTTTTCATTTGGGACATATTTCTTTATCTCCCTGTTTTGTCTATCTCTTTCTGTTTGTCTTGGTATATTAGGTAGATCGGGGTGCTCAATACTTCGATCGCGATCTACTGGTCGACCGTGAAGGAAGTGTGGGTAGATCGCATGACTTTAAAAATCATTTGCCTTTTGATTGGCATACAGGGTAGCCAATCTGACATCTGAACTTTTGACACCCTACGCATGCGCGTTAAACCACGCTAACTTGTTCAGTTACATTGCTGCGTAGTTAGCCTTCAATTTATTTAAACTAAATACAACAAAGGGTATAAAAATGAGTGCCATAGCTGGTCCGAGTAAGAAGCCTAAAACCTACCACTTTCATACAGAATGGGAGGGCATTTTTTTCACTATGTCATATTCTAAGTGCGTTTGCCTCATCTGTCTGTGTGCTATTGCTATTCCAAAGAAGGGAAATGTGGAGCTGCTTTTTCAGACTATTTATAAAAACTATGACATTGACTTTCCTCTGAAAAGAGAGCTGAGAAGGAGAAAAGTGAAAGAAGAATACACAATATTAAATAGTAATAATAGTAACTTAATGACAATATAGAATAAATAAATTTATGTTTTGCATTTTTATTGTAGGTAGATCATTTTGACTTGGTCATCTTATAAGTAGCTCGCAAGCTGAAAAAGTGTGGGCACCCCTGAGGTAGATCTTCTATGACTCCCAAGCTTGTTATAAGGGCTTTCTAATGTGTCTTATGGGTCTCAGTTGCATTGTCTTCTAGATCACATGAGCTAGGTGCTCCAGAAGTGATTCTTGTGTGGCTTATGTTCCTTCTCCCATTGTAGTTGAGTATTGAATACTATTGGCCCATTTGTGGGTAAAATTAATCTTCATGTTGGATGATTATAAGGATAGACCTTGCTTGGCATGTGTGTGTTATTTCCAGGGTTTGCTTTCTGAAGAAGTGGTGCCCACTGGATACTCCCTTGGGCTATGCTGTTTCTGTACCTAATGGGGTTGAGCTCTGATGTGGGTGGAAGCCCATATTTGGTTGCACTGGTTTTGGGCCCTTTTGCCAGTGTTACAGTGCAGGTCAGTGTTAGTTGTTGTGTGTAATTGGCCTTGAGCTGTCCATATGGAGCCATCACATTATTTACTGTTTGTGACTTCATCTGGTGGACCTGGGTGTGTGTGTGTGGGGGAACCAGGCTGTTTCCCTGGATCAGCTTCCCGAAGCCCTAACTTGGAGGTAGATCAATAAAAGTCAAAGGCTCTCTGTGGTTGGCATATAGCTGTCTGTTTCTTCAAACCCCACCCTGAGTTTTCCTGGGCTTCCTCCAGAGTCTTATGAAGAAAGGCTGTAGAGTGAACCCAAGCTGCCCACTCTTCCCTCTTACCTTTCCTCAGGGCTCAGGTAGAGTAGCATGGGGCAACCTGGTCAGGAAGACAGAGCTCGTGGCTCTCCTAATTGGGGGCAGTGTCATCAGGTACTCTATGGAGAGAATGTAGCTCCTATTCCAGGGCCATACCTCCTCAGTCTCTGCCAGCATCTTCAGTTCTGGCTACCCCAGGAGGAATGCAGCACAGATTCAGGTGAGGTGTGGCCAGCTGTCTCCTCTAAAGAAATAAGCTCAACTAAATGGGGACACCAGGACTTGAGCAAACTGATGAAATAAGACTTCTGATGAGGATGGCACTGGTTGGGCCACAAGTAGGGGCTGAGCTGCCCTCCTCCCTTTTCTCTGTGACCACTCCTGTTCAAGCACCAGTCTAGAACCCCTGAGGGGGGTGCGCTTTGGATGCCCTAGTCCTGAGAGATTATGGCAGCCCTTTGCTGTGGGAGGCACCAGCCCTTGGGCAGGGAGTGAGCTGCACGTCTCCCCCTAGCTCCTCAGCCACTGAAGGTTCCATTTTGGAGCTGCACCCCTTTCCCTTGCCTCTCTAAGCCCAGTAGGATTTGGGATGCAAATCAAGGCAGCTCTCCTCTGGGGATAGAACTAGTGTTCTATCTGCAGGTGTGAAGCAAGTTGCCAGAAACTCTAACAAGGTGGGGAAGGGTGTTTTTGAGGGGGCCACACCAAAGGGCCCAGCTCTGAGCTATGCTCCCTTTATTCTATAGAATGGAATCAAGCTGAGCCAGGGAATGAAAATACAATCAGCCTTCTGCTGGGAGTGGTGTCTGCCTAACCCATGGGTTGGGGGACAATTGGTTCCTGACCCAAAGCCTAGCAATTCATTGACATTCTGAAGGTCTGCCTATAGTTTCTACAGAGCAAGAACACACTTCAGGTCACTGTTGGTAGCCGACAGTCCCTTCTGTGGGACTGGATCTTGGCAGGGTGACATCACCAGAATTTAGAGGACTGTATTAATGCACTCCCTCAGCTGCTGCAGCAAGGACATACATGTTTGACCCTGGAAGGTGGTAGCTGCGGGTGGTATGGGATATGGACTCAAGACTGAAACCTCAGTTGCCAACCCTCCAGAGCTCTCTCCTGAGCCATGCCACCCAGGTCTTCTCTTTATGGCTTCATTATGCCCAGAGTCACCTTTCCTATGCCAGAGCCCCAGGTGAGTGCCCAAGAGCGAGCTCCTGTGTGTTGGCCCTTTAGGAGAGAACCTGGGGTTCTAGCAGATTTTCTCCTCCTTCCAGTAGACAGAGTCCTTACTAGTTTTCAGTGCTGAATACTATACAGGTTCTTCTTATCAGCCCTGGTGCTTTGATTGGGTGGTCCTGAAGTAGAGTTGAAACCCCATGCTTTCCAGGGGGGACATTTACAGGCAAGTTGGCCCTCCAGCCTCTGTGCTACTGCACTTGGGTACAGAGGCCATTCTTTATGGGTCTCTACCCTTCCTACTAATCTCTATGTAGCTTCTTTTATGAGTTGTTGGGTATAATATTCCTGTTCAGCTTCCCTTCAATCAGTCCTTCAGGTTGACTGTCCAACAATTTAGCTATAAATCTGGTTTGGCACCAGGAGAAGGAGTCTATAACTTTCAGTTACTCCACAACCATCTTGAATCTTCTAATATGTGCTTTGCCATTCACCCAGTATTGAGTGCCTTCTTTATTTTTATTTTTTTAAATTAAATTTATTGGGGTGATATTGGGTAATATGATTATATAAATCATATTCAAGTGTACTTTTCTATGATACATAATCTATCTACTGCATTGTGTGCCTGGGGCAGGCTGTTAGACTAACATGGACAGAACAAGGACTGAAGGCCAGGCACAAAAGATCATCAGGGCAGAAAGCCCCGGGTGCCTAGCAATGGGCCAAACTAAGAAAAAAAGTCTCTCTCCTCCAGGGTAATCTTTCCTGTACTAGCCTATTGCTGGTCATGCAGTTTAGATCCCTTGATTTTCTATTGCTAATCATGCAATTTTGGCCCTCCCTTGACCTTTCCTTCTCTGGAATGTTGCCAGTCATGCAGATTAGGTTTCCCTAGCTGGGGAGTGAACAAGGGGGCTGGCGAGTAGCCCTTAAGCATTAGCTCCTAGGCCTCAGTTGTGTTTCAGCTACAGGCACAGAAAAACAGCAAAACCAGACACAGGATGCCATGGCTGACCTCAGAATTAGCTGCATTGACTAATGGCACCCCGTCCTGGTGCTCACCAATCAGTGGAGACCACTACCCTAAAAGGACACACCTGGAGAACAGGTGAATATTCTATTGAAATCCTTCCCTGTTACCTCCCCTCAAATTCTCATTCTTAAAATCTCTTAGGACTAAGGACCCAGCGTGCTTTCCCACCCAGGAACATGGCTTTGCCTTTCCCTTACCCCCTTTTCTCTTCTTCTCCTACAGGTGTGTATCCCCTAAACTCTAGGGACCTCACAAGACTTGCAACTAGGGAAACAATGGGCAGCAGCAGCGTGTCTTGGTCTAACCCCCTGAACCTGCCTCCTGAGCCCCCTTTCCTCTGACTTCCCAGAGAGCCAAAGCAGCCCTGCCTAAGTTCTCTTGTTGCTTCTTTTATTCTAGGCCCTTTCTTGTTTCACCATCCTGAGCTTTAATAAATTTACTCTCAGTCACCTAGACTCATGTAAATTTTTCCAGCACAAAGTCAAGAATCCACCCATTACCTGCTTGCCCTAGGCCGACCCAAATGGGCAGGTCTGCTCAGTATCATGCTCACACCCAAAGGAAAATCATTTTACATCACCATATATTTAACCTCTTTTACCATTTATACACAACCCACCTCCTTCCCTCTGGTAATCCTCATACTGTTGTCTGTGTCTATGAGTTTCAGTTTTATATCCCACATATGAGAAAAATCATATGGTTCTTAGCTTTTTCTGACTGACTTATTTTGCTTAGTGTTAGACAGTATTTCATCGTGGTTTTTTTTTTGTTTTTTATTTTTGTATTTTTCTTAAGTGAGAAGCCAGGAGGCAGAGATACAGACTCCTGCATGTGCCGGACCGGGATCCACCTGGCATGCCCACTAGGGGGTGGTGCTCTGCCCATCTGGGGCATTGCTCTGTTGCAATCAGAGCCGTTCTAGAACTTGAGGCAGAGGCCATGGAGCCATCCTCAGTGAGCGGGCCAACTTTGCTCCAATGAAGCCTTGGCTGGAGGAAAACAGATATGTAGAAAGAAGGGAGAGGGGGAGGGTGGAGAAGCAGATGGTTGCTTCTCCTGCATTCCCTGACTGGGTATCAAACCCAGAACATCCACACGCCAGGCCAATACTCTACCACTGAGCCAACTGGCCAGGACCCATCTTTTCTTATGGCGAGTAGTATTCCATTGTATATATGCACCACATCTTCTTTATTCAATCATTTATCAAAGGACCCTTTGATTGTTTCTTTATCTTACCCACTGTGAATAATGCTGCAGTAAACATATGGGTGCATATGTCATTGCGAATAAATGTTTTTAAATTTCTTGGGTAGATACCCAAAAGAGGGGTTCCCAGATTACATGGTGACTGTATTCTTAATTTTCAGAGGGACCTCCATAGTGTTAACTTTAGTGGCTGTACCAGTTTACATTCCCACCAGCAATGAATGAGGGTTAATTTGTCAGTGAGTGACTTCTTATTTTAGACCTATATTGTCCAATGTGATAACCATTACCAAATATGGCCATTAAGCACCTGAAATGCACTGAAATTAGCCCAATTGAGATATGCTATAAGTATCGAATATACACCAAACTTTGAAGACTTAGTACAAAAGAATTGTAAAATATCAATGTTTCACATTAATTACATGTTGTAGTACTTTATAAATTTAATCTACTTATACTTTTTTAATGCGACTTTTAGAAAATTTAAAGTTGCATATTATGGCTTCTATTGATAGTACTAATTTAGATTCTAGGTGATTGACAATGATTATTAAATCCAATTATAACTTAATTCTCATTTAGGGAACCAAGAAGTGAAGTTCTTCTAGCTCTTCAGAGAAATATTGCAAATTAATAGATTATAAAAGTTCCAATGATAAAAGGTAGAGAGTAAAGACTGAATAACATCACTGCATTGTCTCTTGAGTTTTTAAAATAAATCTCTTGGAGAAATGGAGTGCCTAAGCATTGGACACTGTGCACTTCTAGTGACAATGTGCCAAGTATATCTTTCCTAAAGTAAGCATTTATGTATATTATAAATTTATATGAAATATAAAAAATAAATAAGTAAATTATATATAACTTAAAATACATATTATTTCTTATATAAATATATTTGCCACTAAAATATTTCCTTGCTAGTGAGAAATAGCACTGTTTTCCTTAGCACATTCTATTCGATTCTTCCTTATTTATTAGGAACAAACATACACCATATGCTCTATGGAAGAATAGAGTCTTTTTTCTAATATACAATTTTTTATTGCTTTATTTTTTAAAAAATTTAAATTTATGTAGTGTCCTTCTTTATCTCTTACTACAGCCTTTTTTTAAAGTCCATTTTGTCAGATATAAGTATTGCTACCCCTGCTTTTTTTTCATTTCCATTTGCATGAAATATTTTTTTCCATCCTTTTACCTTCAGTCTATGAGCATCTTTTGTTTTAAGGTGTGTCTCTTGTAGACAGCATATGTATGGGTCCTGTTTCTTTATCCATGCAGCTACCCTATGTCTTTTGATTGGATCATTTAATCCATTTACATTTAAGGTTATTTTGATATGTAGTTGTTTATTGCCATTTTATTCTTTAAAGCTGTATTCTTCTTTTGCTCTATTCATTCCTCCCTTTAAAGTGTTCACAAGAGGCCCCTTAGTATCTCTTGCAGAATTGGTTTGGTTTTTATGAATTCCTTCAGGCTTTCTTTTTCTGGAAAGCTCTTTATTTCTCCTTCAATTTTAAACGTTAGCCTTGCTGGATAGAGTAGTCTTGGTTGTAGGTTCTTGTTCTGCATTACTTTGATTATATCTTGCCATTCCCTTCTGGCCTCAAGTGTTTCTGTTGAGAAGTCCGATGTCATCCTTATGGGGGCTCCTTTGTAGGTGATAGCCTTTTTTTCCCTAGCAGCTTTTAAAATTTTTTCTTTATCCATTAGCTTTGGTATTTTAACTATGATGTGTCTTGGTGTAGATCTTTTTGGGTTTCTCTGAGAAATGTGCCCCCATGTTCGTGGCAGCATTGTTCACAATAGCGAAGATCTGGACCCAGCCCAAGTGTCCGTCAGAAGACGAGTGGATTAAAAAGCTATGGTACATATATACTATGGAATACTACTCAGCCATAAGAAACGATGACATCGGATCATTTATAACAAAATGGATGTACTTTGATAACATTATACGGAGTGAAATAAGTAAATCAGAAAAAAAGAAAAACTGAGAACAGCGTGATTACATACATAGGTGGGACATAAAAGTGAGAATATGAGACATGGACAACAGAGTGGTGGTTATGGCATGGGGGGAGGGAGTGAAGAGTGGGATAGGGAGGAGGGGAGGGACACAGGAAAAACCAGATAGAAGGTGACAGAGGACAATTTGACTTTTGGTGATGGGTATGCAACACAATTGAATGATAAGATAACCTGGAGATGTTTCCATTGTACATATGTACCCTGATTTATTGGTGTCACCCCATTAGAATTAATAATAATAAAATATATATAAAAAAATTTAAATTTATTGTTAACATGAATTCAAGTGTCCTGCTCAATATAACACCTTCACCCCCCCAACCACGTCTTCCCCTACCTCTGATTCCCTCTCCCCTTCCCTCTGAGATTTGCTGTCCTGTTGTCTGTATCTATGTGTTATGTATATATAATTTCACCGATCCCTTCACCTTCTCTGATCCTGTCCCCTCATCCCGGTTCCCTCTGACAGCTGTTTCTCTGCTGCACATGACCCTGCCTCTGTCTCTATTCCATTCCTTAGTTCACCTTGTTCATTAGATTCCACATATAAATGAGATCATATGATATTTGTCTTTCTCTGTCTGGCTTATGTTACTTAGCATAGTAATTTCCAGGTCTTTCCATGCCATCGCAAAAGGTAAGTTTTCTGTGTACAGCATCATGTCATCAGCAAATAATGAGTTTTACTTCTTTTTCAATTTGGATGCTTTTTATTTCTTCTTCCTGTCTGATTGCTGTGGCTAGGTATTCCAGAACTATATTGAATAAGAGTAGTGAAAGGGGGCACCCATCCCTTTTTTCTTATATTAAGAGGATTAGTTTTAATTGTTGCCCATTGAGTATGATGTTGGCTGTTGGTTTATTATTGATGGCCTTTATTATGTTGAGGTATGTTCCCTTTATTCCCATTTTGCTGAGAGTTTTGATCATAAATGGGTGCTGTATTATATCAAATACATTTTCTGCATGTATTGATATAGTCATATGATTTTTATCCTTCATTTTGTTTATTTGATGAATCACATTTATTTGCGAATATTATACCAGCCTTACATTCCTGGAATAAATCCCACTTGATCATGATGTATAATCTTCTTAATGTATTGCTGGATCTTTTTTTTTGCTAGTATGATGTTGATTTTTTAACCTTTATGTCATTTATTTCCACTCTGATCTTTATTATTTCCTTCTTTCTACTTCCTTTGGGTTTTATTTGTTGTTCTTTTTATTCCAGTTTATTTAGGTGCAGGATTAGGTTGTTTATTTGAGCTTTCTCTTGCTTCTCAAGGTATACATGTAATGCTATGAACTTCCCTCTTAGGCCTGCTTTTGCTGTGTCCCATAAATTTGTGTTGTTTTATGTTCATTTTCATTTGTTTCAAAGAAAGTTTTGATTCTTTCCCTCAACCCATTGTTAAACCATTCATTACTTAATAACATGCTATTTAGCCTCCAAGTGTTGAATGTTTTCTAGTTTTTGTACTGTAGCTGATTTCTAGTTTCATGCCTTTGTGATCAGAAAAGATGTTTGATATGATTTCAATCTTCTTAAATTTATTAAAACTTATTTTATGTCCTAAAATGTGGTCTATCCTGAATATTGTACCATGAACACTTGAAAAGAATGTTTATTCTGCTGCTTTGGGGTGAAAGGTTCTGAAGATATCAATTAAATCCAGTTGATCTAGTGTGTTATTTAAGGTTGCTGTTTCTTTGTTAATTTTCTGTCCGGACAATATATCCATTGATGTTAGTGGATTAGGAAAATCCCCTACTATTATAGTATTTCTTTAATCTTTCCCTTTATATTTGTCAAAATATGCTTTATATATTTAGGTTCTCATATATTATGTGCATAAATACTTTCAATGGTTATATCCTCTGGTAGATTGCTCTTTTTATCATTATGTAGGGACCATCTTTATTCCTTACTATGTAGCCTTTGTTTTAAAGGCTATTTTGTCAGATGTAAGTATTGCTACCCCAGCTTTTTTTAAAATTTCTATATTCTTAAAATAGTTTTTTCCATTCATTCACTTTCAGTGTATGTGTATCTTTTTTTTTGAAGTGGGCCTCTTCTAGGCAGTATATGTATGGATCCTGTTTTCTTATCCATGCAGCTGCCCTGTATCTTTTGATTGGAACATTTAATTCATTTACATCTAAGCTTATTATTGATATATACTTATTTATTGCCATTTAATTTTTTTAAATCTACAGTCCTTTTACTCCTTATTTCTTTTGCTCTTTTTATAGAAGGCCCTTTAACATTTCTTGCAGTACTGGTTTGGTTGTAATGAATTTCTTGAGTCTTTTTTTTTTGTCTGGGAAACTTTTTATTCTTCAATTTTAAACTATAGCCTTGCTGGATAAAAAAGTCTTGGTTGTAGGTTCTTGTTTTGCATCACTTTAAATATTTTTTGCCAATCCCTTAAGGCCCGAGGTGTTTCTGTTGAGAAGTCAGATGTCATCCTTATGGAGGCTCCTCTGTAGGCAATTAACTGCTTTTCTCTTGCAGCTTTTAGAATTCTTTCTTTGTCTCTTGTCTTTGACATTTTAATTATGATGTATCTTGTTGTAGGCCTTTTTGGGTTCATCTTTAATGGGGCTCTCTGTGCTTCTTGAACATGTGTGAATTTTTCCTTCAGCAATTTAGAAAAATTTTCAACTATGATTTCTTCAAACAAGTTCTCTATCCCTTTTTGTTGTTCTCTTCTCCTTCAAGAACCCCTATGATGCAGATGTTGTTTTTCTTCATGTCACAGAGGTCTCTTAGAGTTTCCTCAGTCTTTTAAAGCCTCTTTTCTTTTTGCTGTTCTGCTTATGTGCTTTCATTTATCTTCCTCTAAATCACTAATTTGATCCTTTGCTTAATCAGCCCACTGTGGATTTTTTCTAGTGCAATCTTCATTTCTGATATTGTATTTGTCATTTCTGACTGGTTCCTTTTTATAATTTTAATGTCCTTTTGGAAGTTGTTTAAGTTCTCATTGTGATCATCCATTGTTGTTCTAAGATCCTTGAGCATTTTTTTTTAAATATATATTTTATTATTATTAATTCTAATGGGGTGACACCAATAAATCAGGGTACATATGTACAATGAAAACATCTCCAGGTTATCTTATCATTCAATTGTGTTGCATACCCATCACCAAAAGTCAAATTGTCCTCTGTCACCTTCAATCTGGTTTTCCCTGTGTCCCTCCCCTCCTCCCTATCCCACTCTTCTCTCCCTCCCCCCATCCCATAACCACCACTCTCTTGTCCATGTCTCATACCCTCACTTTCATGTCCCACCTATGTATGTAATCGTGCTGTTCTCAGTTTTTCTTTTTTTCTGATTTACTTATTTCACTCCGTATAATGTTATCAAGGTACATCCATTTTGTTATAAATGATCCGATGTCATCGTTTCTTATGGCTGAGTAGTATTCCATAGTATATATGTACCATAGCTTTTTAATCCACTCATCTTCTGACGGACACTTGGGCTGGTTCCAGATCTTCGCTATTGTGAACAATGCTGCCACGAACATGGGGGCGCATTTCTTCTTTTCGAACAGTGCTATGGTGTTCTTAGGGTATATTCCTAAAAGTGGGATAGCTGGGTCAAAAGGCAGTTCGATTTTTAATTTTCTGAGGAATCTCCAAACTGTTTTCCACAGTGGCTGCACCAGTCTGCATTCCCACCAGCAGTGCAGAAGGGTTCCCTTTTCTCCAAATCCTCGCCAGCACTTATTCTGTGTTGTTTTGCTGATAAGTGCCATTCTGACTGGTGTGAGGTGATATCTCATTGTGGTTTTAATTTGCATTTCTCTAATGATTAGTGATGTTGAGCATTTTTTCATATGCCTATTGGCCATCTGTATGTCCTCTTTGGAGAAATTTCTATTCATTTCTTTTGCCCATTTTTTGATTGGGTTGTTTGTCTTCCTGGTGTTGAGTTTTATAAGTTCTTTATAAATTTTAGTTATTAACCCCTTATCAGATGTGCTGTCGAATATGTACTCCCATTGTGTGGTTTGTCTTTTTATTCTGTTCCTATTGTCTTTAGCTGTGCAAAAACTTTTTAGTTTGATATAGTCCCATTTGTTTATCTTGCCTTTTATTTCAGTTGCCCGTGGAGATAATTCGGCAAATATACCGCTGCTACAGATGTCGGAGAGCTTGCTGCCTATGTTTTCTTCTAAGCTGCTTATGGTTTCACGGCTTACATTTAAGTCTTTTATCCATTTTGAGTTTGTTTTTGTGAATGGTGTAAGTTGATGGTCTAGTTTCATTTTTTTGCAGGTAGATGTCCAATTTTCCCAACACCATTTGTTAAAGAGGCTGTCTTTACTCCATTGTATGTTCTTTCCTCCTTTGTCAAATATCAGTTGTCCATAAAGCTGTGGGTTTATTTCAGGGTTCTCTGTTCTGTTCCATTGATCTATGTGCCTGTTCTTATGCCAGTACCAGGCTGTCTTGAGTATAATGGCCTTATAGTAAACCTTGATATCAGGAAGAGTGATACCTCCTGCTTTATTTTTTCTTTTTAAGATTGCTGAGGCTATTCGTGTTCTTTTTTGTTTCCATATAAATTTTTGGAATATGTGTTCTATATCTTTGAAGTATGTCATTGGTATTTTAATTGGTATTGCATTGAATTTATAAATTGCTTTAGGTAATATAGACATTTTAATGATGTTTATTCTTCCTAGCCATGAGCACGGTATATGCTTCCACTTGTTTGTATCTTCCTTGATTTCTTTTATCAATGTTCTATAATTTTCCGAGTACAAGTTCTTAACCTCCTTGGTTAAATTTACTCCTAGGTACTTTATTTTTTTGGCTGCAATAGTGAAGGGGATTGTTTCCTTAATTTCTTTTGCTGATATTTCATTGTTGGTGTATAGAAATGCCTCTGATTTCTGAGTATTAATTTTATATCCTGCCACCTTGCTGAATTCATTTATAAGGTCCAGTAGTTTTTTGACTGAGACTTTAGGGTTTTCAATATACAATATCATATCATCTGCAAATAATGACAGTTTTACTTCTTCTTTTCCAATTTGTATGCCTTTTATTTCTTCTTCTTGTCTGATTGCTGTAGCTAGGACTTCCAGAACTATGTTGAATAAGAGTGGTGAAAGTGGGCAACCCTGCCTGGTTCCTGACCTTAAGGGGATTGCTTTTAATCTTTGTCCATTTAGTATGATGTTTGCTGTCGGTTTATCGTAGATGGCCTTTATCATGTTAAGGAATGATCCCTGTATTCCCACTTTACTGAGAGTTTTGAGCATGAATGGGTGCTGGATTTTATCAAATGCCTTTTCTGCATCTATTGAAATTATCATGTGATTTTTGTCCTTCCTTTTGTTTATGTGGTGAATCACATTGATTGATTTGCGAATATTGAACCAGCCTTGCCTCTCCAGAATAAATCCCACTTGATCGTGGTGTATGATTTTTTTCATATATTGCTGGATCCGGTTGGCTAATATTTTGTTGAGAATTTTAGCGTCTAAATTCATCAGGGATATAGGCCTATAATTTTCTTTCTTTGTGTTGTCTTTGCCCGGTTTTGGGATCAGAATTATGCTCGCCTCATAAAAGGAGTTTGGAAGTCTTCCTTCCTCTTGAATTTTTTGAAATAGCTTGAGGAGAATAGGAGTTAGTTCTTCTTTGAATTTTTGATAGAATTCACTTGTGAAGCCATCAGGCCCAGGACTTTTCTTTTTGGGGAGTCTTTTGATAACTGTTTCGATCTCATTTGCTGTAATTGGTCTGTTTAGGTGTTCTGATTCTTCCAGATTGATTTTTGGAAGGTTATATGATTCAAGAAATTTGTCCATTTCACCAAGATTGTCTAATTTTTTGGCATATAGTTCTTCATAGTATTTTCTTACAATGCTTTGTATTTCTGTTGTGTCAGTTGTTATTTCTCCACTGTCCTTTCTAATTTTATTTATTTGAGTCCTCTTTCTTTTTTTCTTGGTGAGTCTAGTTAAAGGTTCATCAATCTTGTTTACCTTTTCAAAGAACCAGCTTCTGGTTTCATTGATCCTCTGTATTGTTTCCTTAGCCTCTATGTCATTTATTTCTGCTCTGACCTTTATTATCTCCTTCCTTCTACTTGTCTTGGGTTTTATTTGTTGTTGTTTTTCTAGTTCTTTTAGATGCAGGGTTAGGTTGCTTATTTGAGCTTTTTCTAGCTTCCTGTGATATGCCTGTAGTGCAATAAACTTCCCTCTCAGAACTGCTTTTGCTGTGTCCCATAAATTTTGAGTTGATGTATGCTCATTATCATTTGTTTCTAGAAACTTTTTTATTTCTTCTTTGATCTCATTGTTAATCCATTCATTATTTAATAACATGCTATTTAGTTTCCAAGTGTTTGAGTATTTTTCAGTTTTTCTTTTGTGGTTAATTTCTAGTCTCATGGCATTGTGATCAGAAAAAATGCTTGATATGATTTCAATCTTCTAAAATTTATTGAGACCATTTTTGTGTCCTAACATGTGGTCTATCCTAGAAAACGTACCATGAACGCTTGAGAAGAATGTATATTCTAATGCTTTAGGGTGAAAAGTTCTGAAGATATCTATTAAATCAAGTTGATCTAGTGTCTCCTTTAAGTCTGCTGTTTCTTTATTAATTTTCTTTCTTGAGGATCTATCCAGTGTTGTTAGAGGGGTATTGAAATCCCCTACTATGATAGTATTGCTGTTAATCTCGCCCTTTATATCCATCAAAGTCTGCTTTATGTATGTCGGGGCTCCTATATTTGGTGCATAGATATTTACAATAGTTATATCTTCCTGTTGAATTGTTCCCTTTATCATTATGTAGTGTCCTCCTTTATCTCTTACTACAGCCTTTGTTTTAAAGTCCATTTTGTCTGATATAAGTATTGCTACGCCAGCTTTTTTTTCATTTCCATTTGCATGAAATATTTTTTTCCATCCTTTTACCTTCAGTCTATGAGCATCTTTTGTTTTAAGGTGTGTCTCTTGTAGACAGCATATGTATGGGTCCTGTTTCTTTATCCATGCAGCTACCCTATGTCTTTTGATTGGATCATTTAATCCATTTACATTTAAGGTTATTATTGATATGTAGTTGTTTATTGCCATTTTATTCTTTAAAGCTGTATTCTTCTTTTGCTCTATTCATTCCTCCCTTTAAAGTGTTCACAAGAGGCCCCTTAGTATCTCTTGCAGAATTGGTTTGGTTTTGATGAATTCCTTGAGACTTTCTTTTTCTGGGAAGCTCTTTATTTCTCCTTCAATTTTAAACGTTAGCCTTGCTGGATAAAGTAGTCTTGGTTGTAGGTTCTTGTTCTGCATTACTTTGATTATTTCTTGCCATTCCCTTCTGGCCTCAAGTGTTTCTGTTGAGAAGTCCGACGTCATCCTTATGGGGGCTTCTTTGTAGGTGATAGCCTTTTTTTCTCTAGCAGCTTTTAAAATTTTTTCTTTATCCATTAGCTTTGGTATTTTAACTATGATGTGTCTTGGTGTAGATCTTTTTGGGTTTCTCTTTAATGGAGTTCTGTGTGCTTCTTGAATGTGTGGAGTGTTTCCTAGCCTTAATTTAGGAAAGTTTTCTGCTATGATTTGATTGAACAAAGTTTCCATTTCCTGTCCTCTCTCCTCTTCTTCAGGCACCCCTATGATGCGAATGTTGTTTCTCTTCATGTTGTCACAAAGCTCCCTTAGAGTTTCCTCACATTTTTTAAGTCTCTTTTCCTTTTTCTTCTCTGCTTCTGTGCCTTGTTTATTGTGTCCTCTAACTCGCTTATTCGATCCTCAGCGTCATCCATCCTGCTTTTAATTCCTTCCATTGTGGTCTTCAGTTCTGATACTGTATTTGTCATTTCTGTCTGATTCTTTTTTATTATTTCAATTTCATTTTTTATACTTGTTATCTCTTTATTTAGGTGTTCATAATGACTATCCATTGTTGCTCTAATTTCTTTGAACATCCTAACTATCATTATTCTAAATTCTGCTTCTGGTAATTTGGTTATATCTGGTTCATTCAGGTCCTTCTCTGGGGATTTCTCTTGATTCATTTGGTTTGCATTCCTCTGCCTGCCCATTTTTTCTGTGTATAAGCAAGTTGTGGCCACTGGAGTCCAGTATGTGTTGCCTTTGTGTTCTCTAGGTGTGGTCTGTCTGCAGGCCCCCCACCCCCTCTGCCGGTGCCTAGGGTGGTTGGGTATGAGCGTTGCCAGCGCCGGCCCACTGTGGCTTTTGCTGTGATTTCTGCCTCTCCTCCGTGGGAGGGGCTGTCACTGAAGCCACAAGATTAGCACCAAGGGTAGAGGTGAGCACCTTTCCTCAGCTGCGGACCCAGCCTATTTCCGGACTTCCGCCCAGAACCAGCAGTCGGAGCCTGCTCGTTACAGTTCCGCGGGTTAGGCGGGGCTTTTGACGTGCTCTCAGCTGTAAGCTTTTGCCCGTCCGGAGCTTTAGCCCCGCCCTCGAGGCCAGGGCCCTTTGCGCAGGGTCGGAAACCAAGGTTTATTGGGGCTGGCGTGTTTGCTGGCTTCCGCTTAGCTGCGTACTTCCGCTCATCCTGGACTCTACCCTGCCTCCGCGTTCGGGAGCCCGCTCGCGCACGTATACTGGCCAACCGCGGTTTCTCCGGCCGGCGGCGGGGGTGGGGGGGTGGGGGTGGACTGGTAGCATCAGCTCAGCCACGAGCCCCTGCCCGTCCCTGGTCCTAGCCCGGTCCCCGCGGTCAGGGCCGGCTTGCGCAGGGCCTGCCTGTTCCTGGCCTCCCGCTTTGTCCCTGTAAGTGGGATTAAAGGCGGGCCCGAAGCTTCCGGACTGCTCTCGCGCTTCCCCTCCAACCCTCTGGGCTAGTCAATCTCCCACTGGCTTGGCCTCTGCCCACGCCGACAGAACCGCCTTTCAGCGTCCTGCCGCCCCAAAACCTTAAGCAGCCCTCAGCAGAGTAGGAAGGGACCTAATACTCCACACTGTAGGCCTGGGAGCTCCCTCACTTGTTTCACAGCTCAAAACTGTCCAAACGCCTCTTCTAGGCTCTGGGACTGCAGGCTGGGGCTTGGTTCCTGGAACCCAGGTCCCTCCCTCTCCGCCAAACTTTCCTCCCGCCCCGCGGGTCTCTCCGGGCTGCCGTTTGCTCCGGGGAGCTGGGCAGCCCTCTTCGCGTTTTCGCTATTCCTACCAGTCTCAATGTGGCTTCTTCTGTGTTCCTTGGTTGAAGAGTCCACTTAGTTTTGTTCAAAGTTGGTTTATCCAGGTGATGGTTCTTAAAATTGAGTTGTAATCCACTTTGGTTCTGGGAGTTGGAAGTTGGTATGTCCGCCTACTCCGTCGCCATCTTGCTCCTCCCGATCCTTGAGCATTCTAATAACCATTATTTTAAACTCTGCATTGAGTAGTTTGGTGACTTCAATCTCATTTAATTTTTTTTCTGGGTTTTTCTCTTGTTGATTCATTTGGGTAATATTATTTTGTCTGCCCATTCTGTCTGTGTATTGGGTAACCCCGTCTAACTTTGAAACTTGTGGTTTTGTTGTTGTGCTTATGAGGAAGATGGGCTTGGTGCTACTGACCTCCAGGCTACCTGATTTCCTTTCTCTAAAAATGCTTTTTGAAGGTAGTATATACCAACCTGCTGTATGTGAGTATTGAATGCTGTTGGTCTTTTCATGGGTGTGGTTATTCCTTCAGGCTGGCTGGCTCTAAGG
This sequence comes from Rhynchonycteris naso, assembly GCA_037038555.1. Classification (NCBI taxonomy): domain Eukaryota; kingdom Metazoa; phylum Chordata; class Mammalia; order Chiroptera; family Emballonuridae; genus Rhynchonycteris; species Rhynchonycteris naso. Next base: position 28,322,613 of record CM072998.1, read on the forward strand.
GTCAACTTTGATCATGTGTATTAGATATTGTGTAATGTGTGTCCTGTTAAGCGTATTTATTCTCCACAGTGTCTGGTGACTGTTGGACTTCTCCTTTGGGCTGGCTGCTTGTGTAGCTAACTCAGTTTAACATTGGTGGTGGCTGCCACCCACTATTGGTTGTATTTGTTCTAGGTCATTTGGGTTGACATCAATCATTATTTGAAACCTGCTATGGGTTACCTGTACTGAGGTACTGCTCTATTTGCTATATATGTCTGTGCCTGGGTAGTTTAGGAGGGGCCAACTTTGTTTAAGAATCAGCTTCATGCTGTTTAAAGATCAAAGTAGCTCCATTAAAGCCCCAAGCTCTGAAAGATTTGCCTCCACTTTTCAGGTGCTCCACCTTCTCTTGCAGCTGCATGATCTTCCCACAGAATCTTTTGTAGAAAGACTGTAGTGTGGGCTCAGACTAGCCTCACGCAACCAATACTTCTATAGGTTGCAAGCTTGGTGAGCTAGGGTAGCTGAGGTTGGGAATACAACATTAGTGGTACCCCTTACTTCTGGAGTCTCTTAGTTAGGAGCTCAGTAAAGGGAAAGTGGTCCTTACTACAGAGCCTAATTCCTCAGACACTGTTGGATACACAAATTTTATTTCTTCCCAGCAAACTGAGCAGCAGGTTTAGATTGATTTGGGCCAGTAGTCCCCTCTGTGGAAGTTCTTCCAGCTGGTGAGACCCTAGTCTCAGGGAGTAAGACTGAATGAGTCCTCTCCTGGGATAGACTGTTCCCCCCAGAAGGTGGCGAAGCCCCTCAACCAGACCCAACAATAGGCTCACAGGAACCCACACTTTAAATGTTGGTGTCTAAGTCTCATTCCCTTTCCTCTGTGGATCCTAGCCAGCCCACCAGGGCAAGATATCCAACAACTGGGCTGGCAGAGCGTAGAGCTCCACTCTATTCAATGCACATGAGCCACTGTGCCAGTGCTGACCACAGAAAACAGAACTTGCCTCACCTAGGCCAAGTGTAAGGAATCCTTCCTTAAGACATGCCACCAGCAAGTGTTGTTAGGTCCTGAACTGATGCATCCCACAGCTGGCCACTGGATGTGTCATCCCTGGTCATCCCTGGAGGGAACCTGGTGCAGACCAGTGGGGGACACTGCCTGTAACTGGCCCTCAGCAACGTCCTTGGAACTACAAGCAATCCAGAGTTTGTGGCTGCCTCTGCTGAGCCTAGGTGTGCATGGAAATATCAAGCTGCACACGTTGGCTGGCTTTTACCCACACTGGGCCTGGGGGAAGGGCAGCAAGAGGCCAAGGTTACTTGAGTTCTGCTTCCTGCAGCCTATGTCTGCTGGCTGCTTGTTGGGCTTGGCCACTGAAAAAAACCTCTGCTAGAGTCTAGAGCCTGTGGTAATTCAAGAATTAGGAAGGGTGGTGGGTATGGGTCCACCCCTCAGCCCCAGGTGTCAGTCTGCCCAGGCTTTTTTCACAGACACAGTAGTGTGTAGCCCCAGAGTCCAATGGGTGTGGCCTCTGAGACCCAGAGGTGTGGTCTGCCTGCACTCTGGACATGAGTCTCCCATGAGGGGGAAGCACCAGTCATGGACTCCAGAGTGTACGGGGAAAGCTCTGCCCTCAACATGAGAAAACAGTCCTGCTTCCTGGATGACTTCTCAGAGCAGGCCAGGATCCATAAGGTGGGGCAAGACGGATTTCCAAAGGCAGGTCTGTTACTTTCCCTCAGGCTGCTGCCCCTCAGAAGGGACTGTTCCACCCAAAAAAGATGGTGACTGCAGTATTGGAGAATGACTCAGCACAGGGATTTTGATGGCCTCATCCACAGCATTTCTCCCTGGGTCAACAACTTCACACTTTCCTCACACAAATCTAGTCTTCTTAGACCTTCCCTGCTGGAGCCCCAGATAAGTAGCCATGAAAGAGATTCTCTGTGCTGGCCCTTTAAGATAAAGTCTGTATCTCTGAGAGCTCCTGTCCCTTTCTTGCAGACAGAAACCTTGGCTTCTTTCACTGACAAATGCTGTGTGAATGCCTATTCTATGCTCTGGGGCTCTGGGCTGGGGCACCTGGTCTGGAGCTTAGGACCTTCCCCACCCAGGTGGCCCCTCCCCACAGTGAGAGTCTCTATAGACCCTCAGTTGCCATTCACTCCTGGGAGTGGAGCAACCCTTTCTGCATCTCCACCCTTTATACCCATCTTCTTGTGGCTTTTTCTGTGACCCTTGGTTATAGCCTCCTCTTTGTTTGGTCCAAAGTTTGTTTTTCAAGATGATTGTTCTTAAATTAAGTTGTAATCCACTTTGGTCCTGGGAGGTGGCAGTTAGAACGTCTGCCTCCTCCATTGCCATCCTGGAATCTCAAGAATAAAACCTTAAATATGACCATTATCCAAGGCAAAATAAACATGAGCCAATGTTGGTTGGTGTACCAGCCCAGAACAGGTAAAATGGTGACCCTAGGATGAAAGATAAAGGGCCATTTATACCAGCAGCTTAGAAATGGTAACTTATCACATTTAAATTGGTTGCTGTTTAATATATCTTTCTCTTCCTAGTTTAATTTAACTTCTAACTCTATGACTTCTCCATCTTTGTTAGTTCTCTATACAGTATTCAGAATAACATTTCACATTTTAGTAGGACCCAGAATATACTAGAGTAGGTGTCACATTACCTCATCTTAGTAGGTCCAGGTCTAAGAACCTGCCTCTCACAAGTTTTGATTCTAAAATGATATATATTTTTTTCTGATGTTGTAAGACTAGGAGCGTCTATTACATTATTCCACTATTCCTAGAGTTTAAGTGTGGATGGTAGGCAAACTAGAAATTATTTCAGATTCAGAGTATGAGTCAACTAATTTCTTTGGTTGTTATTTTTATTATCAAATTTGTATATATAGTATATACATAATGTACGTATATGTTCAGCTTAATAATAATAGTAGATCAAACTAAAGGGTACCTGACAAGAAGTAGATCATTACCATTTCGATAGGTATTACATGCTTTTCTGCTGAGACCCCACCTCGTTCCTATTTTCCCCACCCAAATTAATGAAATTTCTGAATCTCAAGTGAATTGCAATTCATTATTATATCGTTTAGTTTTTCCCGTTGTATATTATATTAATCAATTTTATAAGACATTTCACTTTTTTTTCTTTCTGCTATACATATTTTCTGTAAACTTTTGTTTTGAACAACATAATTTAAGGAACTCAAGAGGAGAAGGAAGGTCTATGATATTTACCCATACTCTTTCTTCTATGTTCATTCTTTCTTCCTAATGTTCCAAGTTTTCTTCTTTTATCATTTCTTTTCTCTAAGAACTTCTTTAGTCATTCTTTTGGGGTAGGTGTTCAGGCAACAAATTCTCATTGTTCTTCCTATCTAAGAATGTCTTTATTTTCTTTTCCTTCCTGAAGTATAATTTCACCACATATAGAATTCAAGATAATAGGTCTTTTCTTTCAGTGCTTGAAAAATGTTCCCTCTCAGTCCATGGTTTCTGATGAGAAATCTACCATTATTTGAATTCTTTTTCCCTTGTGTGCAAGATTATTACCTCTCTTTCTACTTTCAAGATGTTTTCTTTGTTTTAGCTTTCTGGTGTAATTATGACATATTTTGGTGTAAATTTCTTTGAATTTTGTCTTAATTTTCACACAGCACCTTGAAAGTGCAGACTTATGTCTTTTGCCAAATTTTGGAAATATTTTCCCATCATTTCTAAAATAATTCATCCGTCCTATCCTCCTTCTCCTGTTCTTCTGGGGTTTCAATGATATGACAGTTAGAACTTTCAGTATAGTCCCAAACCTCTGTTTTTTGTTGTTGGTTTTGGTCTGTTTTCTCTGTGCTGTTCAGAGTGAGGAATTTCTATGTCTGTAAGTTTACTAGATTTTTCTTCTATACTCTCCATTTTACTGTTGAACTTACCCAGTGAGTTTTTATTTTAGTATTGTATTTTTCAGTTCTAAAATTTCCATTTGTATCTTCCATTTTTTTTTTGGCTGAGATTTTCTAGTTTATCACTGATTTCAAGTGTATTCTTAATTTCCCATTGAAGCTTTATAGGATAGCTTTGTTAAAATCTTCGATTCCCTGTTAGACAATCATGATCTTTCTTTCCCTTGCCTTTTTATATGTAAGTAAGTCGTCTTTCATGGAAGAAGATGTGCTAGAATGTAGATGCCTCATCCAGCTATCTGAAACAAAATAAAAAACTAAAAGTTAAAAATAATCTTCATCAGATGATTCTAACATCTATGGCATCTTGTGGCTGTTTATTTTTTCTCATTTAGTTTGAAATTTTCTTGTTCTTGGTTTGACATTTTGCCTATTTTATGAGACCCTGGAGTCTTCAACAGCACCCCCAGTGGCATTGTGGGTAAGTATAAAAGTTCCAGCTTCCCAGTTGGTCATCTTTGAGACAACCCTGATGTGGAAGGGGCAGTAGTATCTTGGTATAACCAGTAGGGTGGAAGTCTAGGTTCCCTACTCTGCCTTTGCTGATGGGGTTGGGATAGGGCTGTGTTTTTTCCTATGGCGTTTAGCCAGTGGGGAAGTTGCCAAAGTTTTCTGTCCTACTAAATAATCCCCCTTTTGGCCATTTGGCTAGGGACAAGAGGCTTTTTCTAGAGGATTTTGTTTGTTTGTTTGTTTTGTTTTTTGTCTGCTCCTGTTGATGTTTCCAAATTTTTGGATTTTCTAGCAGCCAGCCTGGCATTAATTAATGAGGCAAAAAACAACAAAACAAACAAACAAAATAAAACATAAAATTCCCCCCCAAACCTCAAAGAACTCACTGCCATTTTCTTGCAAAAAGAAGTAAAAACTAGGGCTACATTATTACATGGTATGGCAATAATAATAATGGAATATTAAATATTTCTTTTTGAAGAGACTATATTCAAGCAGGGCTTTTTATGGGGTTTTCTGTTTGCAATAGCTGATCAGAAATGGCACAGCCAAGCCTGACCTGTGGTGGCGCAGTGGATAAGGCGTCCACCTGGGAACACTGAGGTTGCCAGTTGAAAACCCTGCACTGGTCTGGTCGAGGCACATATGGGAGTTGATGCTTCTAGCTCCTCCCCCCTTTCTCTTTCTCTCTCTCTAACTCTGTGTCTCCTCTCTTAAATGAATAAATAAAAATAAATTAAAGAAATGGCACAGCCAACAAATTTAGAAAAGTCGCAGTGTTTGCAACAGCTTTTGCAAATGTATGAATTTCATTTGTTGGGACTATGAAAATATTATAGGTGGAAATTTATTTGCTATGAGTATGAGCATTTTTATATTTGTTCCTCTTCTTCATTGCAATTACTTCAAAAATCATTGGGCCAAGGAAACAATACAAACAAAATCTCATTAAGCACCACCCTAATTGAGAATTGAAAATTTCATAGCCTTTCCTTCTTTAAGAATCAACTGAATGTGTGTGAATGTTGACATATTAGTCTTCTCTGAATCCTTACCTGCCTACCGGTTTTATGCCAACTCCCCTCCAGCAGCAGCAAATAGCCCTCATCCTGCTTTTTCCTTTTCTAGCGAGCTCTGAAGCTCTGGCTTCCGCGTGCTCACCCCCCCCCCCCTCCAGTTTTCGCGTCTCGTCTCGGGACTCATTGACCTTGCGCGAGGTGCACCTTTACTGGCTTTTAAGCCTCAACCGCTGTTATTCGGCCAGTGAGGCTCCATGACACCAGAGCCATGTTTTTTCTTCTGGCCCTTCTCATGGGACTTGGTGGTCTGCAGGCAAACCCTGGTAAGTCCAGATCCTGTTCCTCCTACCAATCCAGACTTTTGTGGGGATTTTGCTTACGAGGCTGTGTTTTTTAGTTCAGGATGTAAGCCCATACCCCTTGCTTGCCCCACCCACTTTCTCCTTGCCCTTTGCTACAGGGTCTGTGGCCAAGAAGGCAAAGAGCCAGCCTCCGGGCAGAAAATCTTTTTAATTCTCTGGAATGGTTTCTTTTCTGTAAAATGGACAAAAATGAAAGATGTAGTTTTTTCCACATTCAGAATTGTGCTTTTGTAGAAATAATTCCATCGCCATAAGGAATCTATCTATGATTTTCCTGATTGGCTCACTGCTGTACTCAACATGCTTCACTGAACATTGCAGATCACCGATGTAGTCAATATAATGTCTTTACCCGGCAAATGACTCCTCTTTCTCTATGTGTTTTCCCATTTCCACACTTCTTTTACATCAGAGTAACACTATATTTGTTACTTGGTTTTGCTTAGTCAAACTGCCTATTTGTGTGTGTGTGTGTGTGTGTGTGTGTGTGTGTGTGTGTGTGTGTAGAGATAGATAAAGAGAAAATAATATCTTGAGATCTTGGCAAGGGTTAAAAAAATGTAGGTAAGAATGACCAGAAAAACAGTGGAAAGGAAGAGTAGATGCATAGATTATACAAAAAAACTGCTTTTGATTTGTAGAGAAGCATTTGAAGAATTGAATTTTGAAATGGATAATGCAAGATTACAGGTACCAAAATAACTTGGCTTATTTTTATTTTAGATCCGCATAAAACATTTCTGCAGACCACAGTTCCTGAAAAGATTTCATCTTATAACACAGAAGGAGATCCAGAACATAATGTAATGGAAAATATTTTTATATTTTAAATTGTGTTGTGTTTAATGTGAAGACCAACATTGCCAAATGTAGGCAGAAACTCAGTTCCGGGAGGTAGAGCTGACAGCTCAGACCAGGTTCACAACAAGGGACATTTAAACGTATGACTGTGTGTGACTCTGTATGTGTGTGTGTTTTTCTGTTGAAGATGAAAGATTTCAAGGATAGGAATCAGCAGTACCAGGCCTAGGGAGAGGCAAGCAAAGTGCTTGACTTAGGCACAAAGCTTAAGGGGGTGGCAAAAAGCTGGGATTCCCCCAGGACCAAGAGTGGGAGTGCACGGAATGGAGAGCTGGGGTTTAGTGGAATGCTAATGAGTTAAAAAGCAAAGTAAAAAGTACACAAAATGGCACAAAGAAAAAATTTGAATGCAAAATAAAATAATTTGTGAGTGAGGATCAAATGAGAGGAAAAGTGGAAGAGAAAAGAAGAAACCAAAAGAGAGGGAGAAAAAAGAAAAAAAAAAGAGAAAAGGAGAGAAAGAAAAAGAAAGAAAAAAGGAAGAGAGTTAAGGTTTTTGGAATGTAACCCTCATAGAGAGAAAGAAAGAGGAAACAAAAAACAAACAAAAAAAAGGAAATGTAACACCTATGAGTAATGAAGTTCAAGATGAAAAGAAAAGAATAAGATGAAAATAGGATAATAGGATCAAAGTGGAAGAAAAAAAATAAAGATAAAAAAATGAAAGAAAAGAAAAGGTGGAAAAAATTATAAAGACTGTGGATTATTCTTGATTTTGAGAGGTTATTTTCCTTTTTCCTTCTTCTTTCTCTTTTTGGTCAGTGGCACTGTACCCCAGACTCTGCCCCTGTGGCATGTTTAGGCAGAGATTTGCAGTTGATGTATTGCTATGGCAATGACATATACTAGGCCTTAGTCTTGTTGGTAGTTGAGGCTTATTAGTGTTTGCAGGCTCCAACAATGGAAAGTCTGTTTTCCTGGAGCCTCTCTCCTAATCTCTCCTTCCTGAACCAGCAGCCTGGTGACACAGCTGTGAAGTTGTCCCTGCTACTGCCTGGATAGTAAGAAGCCCTAAGAGCTGCCAAATCCCCACTTTATCCCCATTCAATGCAGGGTTCTGGGTAAGATTTTGTCAGTCAGGGCTGACAGCGTAATTGGGCAGGGCTGGGAGCCTGGTGTCTATGAGCCTCCAGGCATGTCTAGTATGCCTCAGCACTCTGTGGGACCATTCTTCCCAGGCTTTTTGCATTTCGTAATCTGTATAGGCTGGCAGGAAGATGCCCTAGTCACTGCCTGCAGAACAGGAGGTCTTAAAAGCTGTCAACTCCCTCCTCCAGGTCCTTTCAGAGCACAGCCCTGAGTATGAAAGCTCTGCCAACCAGAGCCATCATCTTAAGCAGGTAGGGGGGCGAGTTGACTTTTATTCAGGATCCTTTCTAAGGTTCCCAGGGTATGTCTAGTTAAATTTGCCTTAGCATTCTGTGGGACTGCTCTCTGCAGACTTCTCCCTTGTTAAGAAGCCTACAGCCTAGCCTGCCCAACTTCTGCAGTGTTCTCTGAGGTCTGTTTCGTAGGAATGTGTTTTTTACCCTGTATTGGCTAGCAGGAAGTTGCCCCAGCCACTACATGCAGAGCAAGAGGCCCTAAAAAATATCACGTCTCTCGATCAGATTCTGTTAGATCACAGACCGGAGAAAGATGACCTTGTCAGCCAGAGCCGCTGCCTGCGTAAGCCAGCTGGGCAGTGAGCAGACTGCAGGCTAAGCTAATTTCAGCGATTGGATCCGCAGATCTCTCCAGAGACTGTCTGCAAGCTACCTGCACGCCCCTCCCCCACTTCCATATTTTTCTTCCTGGGTAATGTTCTTTGTTAGCCTGTAAGGCTGGCGGGGGGGGGGGGGGGGGGGCGCCCCGCCTGAAGAGGTCCAAATGTAGGGAAGCCGGTTTACGTGCACTCCCCCCGCACTGTTGTTTGGGGAGCAGGGATTACACCGAGACTCTGGTTGCAGCCCATGCAGAGGGCTGCTGCTGACAGTCTCTGTCCAAGAATGCAACGTGGGCACCCACGTCTGGGGTTGCTAGGAGAAACCACTGGTATACTGTTCCTGCTTGCTGAGCAGGATATCAGGAGTAAACAAAGCAACTGCTCGCCCACCTCTGCTGGGGTCTGCCACTGGCCTTAGCTCCTCGCTCTGTATGGGTTGAGCTGCGGGAACACTCTCTCCTTGGCTTGAATGTTTCTACCCTAGCCTGCCATTTTTCAAGACCCCAGCCCTCACTTTATCTCAGTTCCAAGTGAAAGTAGCCCTTGCTCAGGTCAGTGAGGAAGGCGGAGTGCTTCATTCTCCATCTTATTTCCCTCAGAATGGATTATATATTTAGCTACCATGTTGCCCAATCATACCTTCGTTTGGTGTATGTGTATTTCAGATGCTCCTGGGATTGTTTTTCTGTTTGTAGTTGTTGAGTTTGTTGGAATTTTGGGGAGAGGTATCGGAAGCCCTCCTCATGGCGCCATTTCTCTGACGTCCTATTTGCTTATTTTTTAATGTTTTTATTATTTTCTGTTTGTTGATTTTTTGTAAACTTTTTTTTGTATATTTTGGATCATAGTCTTTTATCAGATGTGTCTTTTGTAAATGTTATCTCCCAGCCTGTGGCTTATCTTCTCATTCTGTTAGAACTTAACTTTTAATTAATTTCAATTTATTTCTTGCTTATATATATTTGCATTTTATTTAAGCATTTTTTACTTCTTTCAGGGTTATAAAATATATTCTTGTCTTTTTGTTTAGAAGTCTTATTTTCCTTTTAACATTTAGTCTGTGATCGATCAGGAATTGATTTTTTTGAAATCATATAATAGAGGACTCAAGGTTTACTTTTTTTTCCCACATGAATACCCAATTCACTGAGCAGAATGTACAGAAGGTCATTTTTCCTGACTACATTTCAGTGTGACTTTATTGAAGATCAGGTGGATGTATATGTATTTGTGGCTCTTTCTGAGATCCTTATTCTTTGCCATTGATTATTTTTCAATACTTTGGCCCATAGTTCATTGGCCTAATTATGTTAGCTTTGAAAGAAGTCTTAACTCTCATTTACTGTAGGTACTTCTACTCTTTTTTGATTCTCTGAGATTGTCTTAATGGTTCTAAGCTCAATTAACTTGTTTATTCAACAAATACCTGCTAGAATTTTATTGACTTTGCATTCAATCTATACCTTCATTTAGTGGAAATTGAATAACATTGAGTCTTCCAGTCTATGTATATGGTATATCTTCCTATATATTTTAAATTTTCTTTCAGTAAGATTTTAAGCACAAATGTCCTGAAAATCTTTTGTTAAATTTAGTCTCAGTTTTTTGACATATTTTAATGCTATAATAAATGGTATTGTTTTCTTAAGTTTATTTTTGAATTGTTGCATGTCTGTAAATATATTATTAATTTATAAAATTTGATAAGGTTTGCTTTTGAAACATATGGTCTTTTTGGATAATGTTCCATGTGCTCTTGAAAAGAATATTTATTTTTCAGCAGTTGAGTGTAGTAGCAATTGGGTGTAGAAGTATATTACACTTCTACTAAAATTCTCCATCATTTTCTCCTTTTAATCATGGTTATTATACTTATTACTTGTGGCTTTGATATTTCTCTTTTTTGTTATTTAATCCTGTTCTTTAGCATTTCATATAAGTTTTATTAAAATTTTATATATTAGTTTTGTAGGGCTGCCATAATAAAGGAACACAAACAATGTGGCTTAAACAATCGAAATTTATTGCCTCATACTTCTGAAAACTGTAAGTCCAAGATCAAGGTGTTGGCAGGGTTGGTTCTTTTTGAGGACTTTGAGGGGAGGATCTGATTCAGGCCTCTATCCTTGACTTGTCGGTGGATGTGTTCTCCTTATGAATTGTCTTGAATTGTCACATGGCCTTCTGCCTTTGAGCAATTGTGTCCAAATTTACTCTTTTGATAAGGAACCCGCACATATTGGATTAGGGCCCACACTATTGACCTCATTTTAACTTCATTATCTCTGTAGAGACCCAATCTGAGTAAGGTCACTTTCTGAGATCCAGGAGTTAAAAATTCAGATATATATTTGGAGGGATACTTTCAACCCAAACAACTGAATGTTGTGCAGGAAAAGTTGTAGAAGTTCTGAACATGTCTTTTGGAGTTTTCTTTTTTCACCTATCAGTTTTATATATTTCTTATTAATTACATTCTAGTTTTTTCTTTGTAAGTTATGTAGATTTAAAATTTTGGTGTCCTTTTATTGTTTATATCTGTTTAATAACAAGGTATTTTTAGAGGGCACAATTTTCAAGGTTCCTTCCAGACTCCACTTATACTTCTTCCAGTGTGCCACTCAGATGACTCTTTTTAAGCCATTTATCTGTTACAAAGAATCTTATTCTACTATAATACAAAGTTAAGGAACTGAAAAATTTTAAATGGCTATTTCTCTTGCTAAAATAATTTTTAAATATTAATTAATGTAACAAATCAATTTTTATTATGTTCTAGAGGGTTCTTTAGACATGTCTCTGCTCTCTTTGTATTCTTTTTTACATTATATCCCAGAAGAGTTTTGTTGCTTAATTAGATAAGCAAAATGCAGTGGTCATGGATGTGTTACATTGCAAGAGGTGTAGTGTATTCTTATAGTTCTATCTTTTAGGATTGGTTCTTCCAATGAGCAGGAAAATTTACTTTCCAGGATAGCTGGGAGTAAGCCTGAAACAGGTTCTTTCAAGTGAGGTGGGCATCTTTGCTTCAGCACAGTGTATAGGTGGTATGTGTCTAAGCCGAAAGATAACCATCAGGTAAGCTTCTCCATCAGAGACACAAGTAATGGTGACTAGCTGGCATGTGGGTACTCTATCACCTCATTCTCAATTCAGAATCCTGAAGATTCAAATATCCACATGGGAAAGTGAGTACATTTAATGGTTATATATTATTATTAATTTTGACAATATTTTAAAACCACAACTTAAGGAAAACATTTAGCATATTATTTACAAGTAATATTGAAAATATTTTGAATTCTCATGTTACAGATTGCTTATATGATTACAATAAAAGAAAAACCATATATTGTTCATCTCAAACAGCAGTAAGTAATTATTTTATTCTTTCATATTTTAATTCTTTGGTTTCTTGATTTTTAAAATAGTTATGAATAAGATTATTTCAATTCAAATGCATATTAGATACCTATATGCATTTGGTACCTATTGTATATTGATTATTGAGTAAAGTCCTAGGCATAAAAAGACAATATAACATGGTTCAATCGTAAAGAATTTGTAATGCAGAAAATATATTTAAGCACATTAATGAATAAATGAAGAATTTTATTATAATATGATATTAAGATAAGTGTATAAAGAGTATACTTTGAAAATTAGAGAAGGCTTTTTGGAGAAAAGTAAGAGATGACTTATACTTTGAGGCAGGGGTGCTCAATACATCAATCGCGATCTACTGGTCGATCGCTAAGGAAGTGTGGGTAGATCACATGACTTTAAAAAGACATTTCTCTTTTGATTGGCATACAGGGTAGCCAATCTGATGTCTGAAATTTTTACACCCTACCCATGTGCGTTAAACCGCGCTAACTTGTTCAGTTACATTGCTGCGTAGTTAGCCTTCAATTTATTTAAACTAAATACAACAAAGGGTATAAAAATGAGTGCCATAGCTGGTCTGAGTAAGAAACCTAAAACCTACCACTTTCATACAGAATGGGAGGGCATTTTTTTCATTATGTCATATTCTAAGTGCGTTTGCCTCATCTGTCTGTGTGCCATTGCTATTCCAAAGAAGGGAAATGAGGAGCGGCTTTTTCGGACTGTTTATAAAAACTATGACATTGAATTTCCTCTGAAAAGAGAGCTGAGAAGGAGAAAGGTGAAAGAAGAGTACACAATATTAAATAGTAATAATAGTAACTTAAATAATGATAATATAGAATAAATAAATTTATGTTTTGCATTTTTATTGTAGGTAGATCATTTTGACTTGGTCATCTTATAAGTAGCTCGCAAGCTGAAAAAGTGTGGGCACCCCTGCTTTGAGGGATGCTACCTAGTTAGCTTTGTAAAGAAGTGTGGTAGCATAGGTAGACATTCTGTTTAGAGGAAATCATGTGCAAATAATGGGGGTGTGAGACCAAGTGGTGGGCAAAAGTCAGTGTGAATTACTAAAGAACATATTTGCTGGAGGATAGGGGTAAAAGATTTTGGAAAGGTGGTAGGTAGAACCAGGTTGTAGAACCATGGTGGCGAACCTATGACACGCGTGTCAGCACTGACGCGGGTAGCCCTTTTAGATGACACGTAGCCACATGCGGCCACATACCAGAGAAGTATGGGTCCACATGCTGAGAAGGACGTTTTATCCTCGGGTCCTGCTCAGCCAGGTGCAGTAGCTGAGGATAAAACATTTGCTGTAGTGTAGACACTCTGTGCGGGAGGTCTGTAGGCCAAAACAACAGAACTCCAGCACAGAGCGTCTAGTTCTGGGACTTCCAGTTAGGCCGTTTTTCTCAAAGTGACATACCACCTGAGCTATGTTTGGTTTTTTGGCGAATTTTGACACACCAAGCTCAAAAGATTGCCCATCACTCTTGTAGAATATCTATCATGCATGGTGAGGATACTGGAAGCCAAATATCTTTGTAAGAATGTACCTATAGAGGATCATTAAGTCTTGTAGGCTGTTTGTGAAGGGGCAAAAGTAGAGGTAGGGTGTTTAATTATATTATTATATAATAGTTTAGGTGTGTGATGATTGGTGGCTTGAACATATGGTATAGGTCTTAGTGCAATAAATAAAACACTTTATAGACCTTGAAGACAGATTTGGTAGTGTGATTGGGAAACAGTGAGGAATCTTAGATAATTTAGTTGTTGTTTAAGAAAATGGGTTATTATAGTGCAATTAAATAAAGAATATGAACAAGGGAGATATTTATGTGAGAAAAGGGTAAGTTTAGTTTGTAGTACCTATAAGATATCCAAGTGGATTTTTCCATTATCTGTATAAATATAGGAATGTGAATCTTTGAGCAGAGATTGGTAATTGGGATATGGATTTAACAGTAACCAATAGTTCGGCTCTATATGTATTTTAATTTTAATTTAATTAATTAATTAATTAATTTTATTTTTTTACAGAGACAGAGCAAGAGTCAGAGAGAGAGGGATAGACAGGGACAGACAGACAGGAACGGAGAGAGATGAGAAGCATCAATCATCAGTTTTTGGTTGCAACACCTTAGTTGTTCATTGATTGCTTTCTCATATGTGCCTTGATCATGGGCCTTCAGCAGACCGAGTAACCCCTTGCTTGAGCCAGCAACCTTGGGTCCAAGCTGGTGAGCTTTGCTCAAACCAGTTGAGCCCATGCTCAAGCTGAGCGACTTCGGGGTCTCGAACCTGGGTCCTCAGCATCCCAGTTCGACGATCTATTCACTGCGCCCCCACCTCATGCTATATATATAATTTTAAAATGAGAGCTTATAGATTGCTTATACATAGATTGATGGTTAAAGGCTGAATACTGGTAAAGACCAATTTTTCGGTGACAAGTAGAACAACAAAAAAGAAACATGGAAGATTATGTCCTAGACCAGGGGCTGACAGGCTTTTTCTGTAAAGAATCAGGCAGTAAATATTATTGGCTAATATGCTGTATACTCAGTTGTAACTAAGCAATTTTACACTTTAGTGCAAAAACAGCCATAAAGAATGTGAAAAACAATAAGCCTGGCTGTATTTCAGTAAGATTTAAAAAATGCTGGTAGCCAAATTTAGGCTTTGGATTATTGTTGGCTGACTTCTGGAAGAGAAATAGAAGAGTAATGTGCGATTAGATGTGTGAGCACAGTTTCCAAAATGATACTAGAAGTGCAGTACAATGATCATTTAAAAATTGTTTTTTGGATTTGACATTCTGGTAGTCATGAATGTATATAGACTATTCTTTTGATAAAAATCAGTTGTGAATTAAAAAATATATAGGGAATAGCTATGGTAGGACACAAGATCATGAGAGGTAGGATAGTGATGACTTGATGATAAACTTTTTAAATAGTATTATAATTAAAAACAGTAGACTGGACGAGTTTGAAATTATAGGACAAAAGTATGTATGTTCAACATATGGCACAAAATGGGATTTGTAGCATAAGTGTAAGAATTTGCTTTGAATCAAAGAAGTCATCTTTGGAAATAAAGTTTAGAGGAAGGCTCTGTACAGGTTATCTGAAAGTGAAGTGATATGAAGGTTATGTGGAATGATTGAAGGAGTGGTGCCAAGTCTCTGAACAGTTACTGAGGAGAACGAAAGAAAATTGTGACCAAGTTTATTGAGAACGTGGTACCTAGTGAGGCTTAGAAGATAGCAGTTTGTAACAATGCGAGGGAAATCTTTCTAAATTGTGTTTTAACCTTACATTTTAATTCTGAGAATCAGGTTTACAATCTGCAATAAAAACAAAGATTTGAAAGTTTTGTGCCAGAAATTGGCACCTATGTTGCTTTTTACTATTTGATATTTCTAACAGTTTGAGTAGTTCATTAACATAAATTGTGGTAGTATATGTCTCTATAGATAAAAGCCTCCCTCAGTGCCTAATTTATTGTAAATGAGAGAGTATTTGGAAACTAGACTATGTTAAGGTAGTTGGAAGTAGTAGTTTAAATTCTCCAGTAAAAAGAAAATTTACATTATGAAGTATACCTTTTTTTAATGTTTTCTGTTTCATAACTTGAGCATGTTTTTGTAATTTCTGCCTAGGTCATTTTTATCTTCAGTTTCTGTTGTTTATTCTTATGGCAAAGATGACACCAAGGATTTTAATTCTTTATCAGATCAGGTAAAACTTAGTTGTTGTTTCTTTTTCTCAAAGATTTCTTATTCTGAATTTTCTTTAAACAATGAATATTCTGATATTACTAGAGTATTATTTTACATATTCACCAAAATGAATAACCTGGTCTACTTCTTATTTCTACCTAGCACAGATTCATTAGATAATCACTATTCATATTAATGTACTAAGGTAGCTAATGTAATAGAAAGAAATGACACATACAGGATGCCAATTTTTAAAATAAGTTATCCATTTGTTTTTCTTTGTGTATTGTTTTTTTTTTCAGATGTATTGCAATTATAATGGATATATTGCAGGCTTTCCAAATTCTCTGGCATCACTCAACATTTGTTCAGGACTCAGGTTGTAAACAATGGACATATGAATATATGTCCATTAATATATATATTAACATATATAATATTTGCCAGTATTATATTCTTCTAATGTATACGTTGATCCTCCATATGTCTTTTCCTGTTTTACAGTCATCTTTGTTATTTCAATTCCCTAAGCAGTGAGCAAGAATAGCCGATACATCCTGGCAGAATCTGTTTGTGATTCTGATAGAATCTCTGTTAGAGGCTTTGAACAATCTTGAGTGTACCGGTTGTTAATTGGTCTTTCCATACTTGCTTAGTTTTCCCAAATTTTTTATGTCTTTGTAATTTCCTAGAATGGTTGACAAGTATAGAAAACCTCAGTCTGATAGATACTTTGGTTTAGTTCTATTTTTAGACAGGTAGTGTCTTCAATGAAGCCCACACAAATGGATTATTTAGAACATTAAGTTTCAGAGTAGAGTTGGTGTCTCAAAAAGAAAAATGAACTTAAGACTTAAGAGAGAGAGTGTCTGGAGGTCCTACAGACTGGATTAGAAAATCTATATACCCTAGGAAGGGCACTTAACCTTTTTAAACACATGGATCCATGCAACCAACGTGGTTTCTTTAAGATATTTCTTTTAAAATATTTATAATATAAAGCAGTACATCACCTGCGGTATTACCGGTCCAGTTTTGGATAACATGTCAAAAAAATAAAGAGATAAAGTAGAAAAACTAAGGTGCATTTAAATGTAAAAAAATCTGTCCAATATTTCTCATTAGAATATTATAGTTTTGGTAGAATCATTTTTGATTTGTTTTGATTATTTCAACATTCAGGGGAACATTGCAGTTAAAGGACATCTCATATGGAATTGAACCAATGGAGGTTTTATCTGATTTCACGCACCTGATTTATGAAGAAAAAGATTATAACCCTAATATTCCTCTCGTAGGAGACAATGATGCTTACAGTCATAATATTTCCGAGTATCAAGATAAAAAAAGTTCAGGAGTAAGTGTTGACTCTTATTTTTAGTGTATTAGAATAATTTTTTGAAATGAAAAGTAATTTCAAAGCAAAATTTGGTGACCTGCAAATATTAAAATTATTTTACTTTTCATAAGAAACCTGAATGACTTTTAAAATATATAGAGAAAAAATAGAATTCTTTGTTACATTTATTAGACAAAAATTTAGCAAAAACATGGGTAATTAATCTTTGGAACAGACGTGAATTTAGGATTAAGAAAACCCGAAAAGTTAATTCTGACATGTGGGCATTTGGATAATTAATGTAAATTATTCTGTTTCCTTAATTGTTTCATAATGATATTTGTATGACATAAATATTGTGTGATCTGAAATTTTAAGTTAAGTCTGTGTTTCATGAAAGTTCAGAATTGAATAATATCAGTGGCTTATATAAGTTACATGTAAATCAAAGTGATTAATTCTTTCTCCACAAACACCAGTAAACTGCCATAAATAATATTCCTAGCTCTAATGAATGCCATTGATCATACCCTTAGTAATATTTTTTTACACTATATTGTTTGCCAAAAGTCATTTCCTATGATTGGTAGCAAAAAATCTGCCCACATGGAAGATTACTATAAAAATTATCACAAAGTTCAGGAAAGAAAAGCTGAATGTTTTAAACTTATTATTTACAATTTCAGCTGTTGCTAAAATTGAGATACCTAGCGTCTTGTATAAATGGAATTTCATTAAAAATTATTTTTAACCACAGGTACTTTTGGGACTGAAGTTTTCTGAATAGTATCTAAACTTTGTATGTGAAAATAGCTTTGCAATATAATCAATAGCAACATATCTCTCAGTTTATCTTTGAGTGTGTAATTTCAATAGAAGGTAAATTTTTGGAAATACCTCAGTTTTCATATTTGTTTTTTCAGAGACCTGAATTTTTCAAGTTATTTTCTCAGTACCTTGACATCTATATTGTTGTGGATAAAAATCTGGTAGGTCTCTTTTAATATAAATTATTATTTTTAAATTATTTAACATTTGTCTTTAACATAATTTTAATAATGTAATAAAAATTTTAAACCAATTTCTTTTTTATGAGAGGAAGGGAGGCAAAGAGACAGATTCCCCTCCAGCATACACTTGGAATGGGATCCACTTAGCTATCCCACTAGGAGGCTATGCTCTGTCCATCTGGGGTCATTGCACCTGAGGCAAAGGCCACAGAACCATCCTCAGTGCCCGAGGCCAATTCACTTGAACAATTGAGTCATGGCTGTGGGAAGGGAAGAGAGAGAGAAGGGGGAGAGATGGAAGAAGCAGATGTTTGCTTCTCCTGTTTACCCTGACTGGGAACTGAACCCAGACATCTAAATGCCAGGCTGACACTCTACTATGAGCCAACTGGCCAAGGCCTAAACCAATTTTTGATAAACATTTATTTTGCTTATAGAGAATTAACAAATTTTTTAAATTGTGAATTAACTAAGTTTTAAAAATTTGTTTATTTTGTATATATAATCTCTAATTGCTTTTGTAAAGTGAAGCATCTTTTCATTTTCTAAACCTTGTCTGTTATTTTTTCTTTTTTCAGAAGGACTGCATTCTCAATGAAAATATAGATTAGAATTTCCCCAAACCCTCAACCCCACATACACTAATATTTAACTGATTCAGCCTAACTGGAAGGGTAGTCTACTCAACACTCATGCCACCTCTTTCAAGCAAAGGAAGAAAACAAGCTTTCTGTTTGTTCTCAGTTCTAAGTAAATGAAATGACAGAAAAATAATATGAACAAAATTTTCATACTCAGGATTCACAACTATACTTTAGATCTTGTATGGGTTTAAGTTTTGAATTTTTACAACAATGGTGATTAGGGGATTCTAAACTATGAAGCTATTATATTTGTCTTAGGTTGGTAAGATGTGATGATGTAGCAGGAATTAGCCATAAACAGAGAATAATGAATGCCCAGACAAGGAGGAAGAAAGATTTATTGGTAGTGGGAGCTCGTGGGGATAGTGCACCAAAATCACAAGCTCTCCAAAGTTAGATTTCTTACATCTTATATACCTTTACAGCTTTAGCTTTCTACATGACAAGTGCCCGATTTCTTTGTTTGCAGACCTACGTGACTTTTGTGTCTCTGGGAGGGGAGGGAGTAAGAGAGGAGGCTGAAGGGTCTGTCCTTGACTATCACATAACTCATTCTTCTTGCTGGTGCTGTAAGTTTATTTCAGGGAATTGATAACAAGCAAGGAACACAGCTGTGGTTTGTTACTTTTCAAACTTTTCCCAGTCTGCCCTTCCTCCCTCAGTCCAAAACGCTGAGATCACTGACTTGAGCCTAAGATTACAGACATTGCAGGCCCCCCTCTTCTGCATTTTTCTGGTTTCTCTTCTCTCAATGGAAGCAAATGGTATTTCTCCCTCAAAAAGATTCCTACAGATTAATATCAGCCATGTATAAACTCAAGATCCATAAAAATATTAGTCACAGTGAACAAGGGTTGGCAAAAACAAAACATTATAGGTTTAGATCTACAATGCTTAGATATTAGTATTTTAAGACCTAAGTTATAAAACAATTGTTTTTTCCTAAAAGAAGTTAGTTGATTTCTGAAGAAGTAAATATGAGTCAGGGAGTGTGGACCTAACTGTTGGCAGAGGTAACAAAATTGAGGTTCATGGCTCACTAAAGAGTTGGAGAGTGTTTATTATAGTGAAATTAACCATATACAAACACAGCACATACTCTAAAATCATATTTGTAAAAATTACAAAAAAATTAAAAATTGGTAATCAGAATTTTAATATAACAAACAAAAAGCAGTAAAGGGAGAGCAAAATTTTATACATTAAGCATTTGTTTCATAAATATGGAACAAATTGAAATCTATGATTAAGATAAGATACTTCAACTCAAATATATGTGATTTTCTTAAATGTCTAGGGAACAAGTACTGTAATTAAAACCAAATTAAAGATTAATATAAGCAAGACAAATGACAGTATTTTATCTTTTGTTATGGCTGAGTAGTATTCTTTTCATATATGTACCACATCTTCATCCAATCATCTATTGAAGGACATTTCAGTTGTTTTCATGTCTTGGCCACTGTGAATAGTGTTGCAGTGTATAAGTGTTTTTAAAATTTTCAAGTAGGTAATCAGAAAGAAGAGTCATAGGGTAACTCTATTCTGTTTTTCATTTTCTTTTTATCAGATATATTGAGATGACATTGGTTATTAAGTTTATATAGGCTTCACGTACACATTTGTATCATACATGATCTTCATAGTGCATAGTGTACCCACAACCCATAGTCATATCATCTTTTGTCTCCATATACTTGATATATATCCTTTATCCTTTGCCACCCTCCCACCCTCTTCCTTCTCTCTGATAACCTCCTCACTGTTGTCTGTGTCTGTATTTGTCTGCTTCTTTTTCTTGTCTGTTCATTTGTTGCTTTCAGTTTCATATCCCACAAAGTCTTTTTAATTTTGGAGGAACCTCCATAGTGTTCACCGTAGTGGCTGTACCAGTTTACATTCACATCAGCAATGAGTGAGGGTTCCTTTCCTTCCAAACCCCTCCAAAACTTATTATTACTTGTCTTATTGATGATAACCATTCTAACAAGGAAGTAGTGGCATCTCATTGTAGTTCTGATTGGCATTTCCTAATACTAGAAAAAATTGAGCATCTTTTTATTTATCTGTTGGCTATTTTTATGTGTTCTTTGAAGAAATGTCTGCCCATTTTTTAACTGACTGTTTGGTGTTGAGTTGTTTGAGTTCTTTATGTTGTTTATTAGCCCCTTGTTGGAGTTGTTCTTTGAAAATATCTTCTCTCATTTGGTTGATTGCCTTTTTGTTGGTGGTGGTTTCTTTTGCTGTGCAGAGCATTTAAATCTGACATAGTCTCATTTGTTTATTTTCGCTTTTACTTCCCTTGGCTTTGAGGTCAAATTCATAAAATTTCTTTTTAGATCAAGGTCTATAATTTAGTACCTAGGTTTCTATGTAATTTTTATTTCACATTTATATTTAGGTCTTTGATCCATTTTGAATTAATTTTTGTACATGGGGGCAGACTATAGTTTCATTCTTGTAAATGTGGGTTTCCAATTTTCCCAAAACCTTTATTGAAGAAGCTTTGTTTTCTCCATTGTATGCTTTTGGCTTCTTTGTCAAAAATTATTTGCCTATATACATGTGGTTTTATTTCTTGGCTTTCCATTCTGTTCTCTTGCTCTGTGTGTATATATTTTCCACCAATACCATGCTGTTTTGATTATTGTTGCTTAGTATAATTTTAATTATCACGTCATACACCTTCAATTTACACAATGTTATATGTCAATTACATTTCAAAAGGATGGAAAAAGAAATAATGTAAGTTGGTCAATGGCCAGTGTCAGTAATATGTAGTTTAAAAGAGAGTTTCTAAAAATGTTTCATATGTTAATACATTTATAGGATATAGGAAAAACATTCAACTTAATTTTAGTAGCTTTTTGCTTTGCTTGATTTTGACAAAAATATATGTGCACACACACAAAAGGCCTATGTTTTTGTTTTTAAAGATTTTGTTCATTGATTTTAGAGAGAAGGAAAGGTGGATAGGAATGGGAAGCATCAATCTGTAGTAGTTACTTCTTATATGTACCTTGACTAGGCAAACCCAGGATTTAGAACCAGCAACCTTAGCATTCCAGGTTAACACTTTATCCACTGCGCCACCACAGTCAGGCAAGCCCATGTTTCTTAAAGATACAAACTTCTAAACAAGATGTTACATTAATTTCGATATTATATTAATAAAATATTTCATCAAGAGATATAATAATGGTGAACTATCAAGTAATATATTAACGAAATGTGTTTCATCAGTAGGTCAAAAAATAAAAATCATCATTTTGGCATGTTTCAAACAGGTTCACAGTGAATCAACACCATTTTTATAGAAGTAGTAATAAATAGAAAGATTTATAAATAGTGCTATTAACATGATCTAGAATAGTCATCCTAAGTGGAACACCACTTAGTGATGAAATATTTAGTTTTCCAGTAAAAAAAAACAGGAACAAACCTTACCTACTTGATGTTACCATTGCTATTTAATATTGTCCTGGCATTTTTAAGGAAACAAAGATAAAGTTTATTGAAATAAAAAGGAAATTAGAACATGAGTTACATAGTGATGTCAAAAGATGTGTCTGAGCACAGTATCTAGAATCACTTAAAAGTGAACCTCTCTCAATAAGGATTTTCACTCTTAAGGCATATATTTTTCATTTGCAACTATATGTACTACTTTAGAAACAAATTCATTTTGAAATACCAGATTTTTAATTTTTTATTAAATTTATTGGGATGATATTGGTTAATACGATTCGGAGGGCTTCGGGTGTACATTTCTATAACACATGATCTGTATGCATGTATTACATTGTGTTCCCACCAGCCAAAGTCAAATCATCTTCCATTACTATTACCCTTTACTAATCCCTCAACTCCCTTCCCTCTGGTAACCATCATAATGTCTGTGTCTATGTGTTTCCGTTTTATATCCCATATATGAGAAAAATCACATGGTTCTTAAATTTTTCTGACTTATTTCGCTAGTATGAGACAGTATTTCATCTTTTCTTATGGCTGAGTAAGATTCCATTGTATATATGCACATCTTCTTTACCCAATCATCTATCAAAAGATATTTGGTTGTGTCCATGTCTTTTGGCAACCATGAATAATGGTAGTTAATGCTGCAGTGAACATAGAGGTTGCATACATCTCTGTGAATAAATGTTTTCAAAATTTTCCGGTAGGTAGCCAGAAGAGGTGTTGCTGGGTCATATGGTCACTCTATTCTTAATTTTTGTAGAAACTTCCATACCATTGTCCATAGTGGCTGTACCAGTTTACATTCCATTAGCAGTGAAGGAGTGTTCCTTTTTCTTCACAACTGCTTCAACACTTGTTATTACTTGTTTTGAGAAAATAACCATTCTTAAGAAGAGGGAGGGGGTGGGGGAAGGCGAGGGGCACAAAGAAAACCAGATAAAAGGTGACGAAAAACAATTTGACTTTGGGTGATGGGTATGCAACATAATCAAATGTCAAAATAACTTGGAGATGTTTTCTCTGAACATATGTACCCTGATTTATCAATGTCAACCCATTTAAATTAATAATAAAATAAACAAAAAATAATAAAAAAATCAAAGTGTGAAGTAGTATCTTGTAGTTTTGATTCATATTTCTCTAATAGCTAGCAAAGTTGAGCATTCTTTCCTAAATCTGTTGGCTTTGTATGTATTCTTAGAAGAATATTAACCCTTCGTTGGAACTGTTGTTTAAAAATATCTTCTACCATTTGGTTGGTTGCTTTTCTTGTCTTGTTGGCAGTTTCTTTTGCTGTACAAAATTTATTAGTTTGATATGGTCTCATTCACTTATGAAATATCACATTTAAAAAGTTATAATTCAGTTTTTGTAAATAATTAATGACACAAGTTAAATGTATTGAACATTGCTTAAAATCATGTTATTAGGAGTCTCATGCTCTACCAACTTAGCTAGACAGGTACTTTCTAGAATTGTGTACTTAAATCCTGTATAATTTTATTAATCAATGTTATCCCAATAAATTTAATTGAAAATTTAAAACTTTAAAACTATTCTTAAAGATTTCAAAAAATATATCAGAAAAGAAGATTAAAAAACAAAATTATGTTATTAACTATTTTTATTAATTATATAAATTATATTATAAAATAAATGATTTATTTTTGTAAACTCTATACATCACTTATTTCTTAGATTTCAGTTGAAATGTAGTTCTATTGCTTATTTAGAAAATAGCACACTATATATATGAAGAATATTTGATATACTAAGGGAGTTCTGTAGTTTTTAAAAATAATTTATATTTTTCAGTTTGATTACATGGGCTCTGACATAAAGACTGTAACACAGAAGGTTATTCAGATAATTGGACTCGTTAACACCGTAAGTTTTTAAAAACTTTCTTGTTTATATATTTTGTAAATATATATGTAATATGTATTGATGTGTATAGAATTAGTTATGCTGTTGAAGAATCTCCATAATTAAAATACTGAATAAAATGTCTTGAATATATTTTTATAAAATGTTCAAATTTACTTAAAGTTTTTATTTATCTTCTTTTTTAGATGCTTACTCAGCTAAAACTGACTGTTATAATATCTGCCATAGAAATCTGGTCAAATAAAAACAAAATTTCTACTTTTGGAAATCCTAACGAAATATTATATAGATTTTTAGAATGGAAATCCCAACATGTTTCCCGACCTTATCATACTACATACTTACTTGCGTGAGTATAGTAATCTGTATTTGTATAGCATTAAAGGAATAATCCAAAATGCTTTTATATGTTATGAACAATAGCACCTATTTAATATATACTGTATTCTATAAATTTGGTAGACATGATTGGAATGGGAAAAGTTATAAGTTAAAGTCTTTGTCCTTAATGAGCTAATGTGAAGTGAAACTTAAAATCTTTTATTAACTGACATAAAATAACCTGATTAAAGTGAACTTATATACAAGCTTTGAAATAACTAAAGGACATTAATTATAAATTATACATTTTCTTTGATGTTGCCTGACTTAGAAACATTTACTAGCTGTTATCTCTACCTATTGTCTCCCATCTCATTAACTTTTATGTTTTTTATTATCTAATAACATCAATATATTGAATTATTACACTATCTAGAATCTTATACACAGAAAAACCTATTTATTTTTAGTGAATAAATGAATGAGGAAGTCACAAAAAATTGAATTTTCAGGGCTGTAAATGTAAAGGGGACCAGAATAAAAACTACAACCATTAGTACAAATGCACTTGGCATAATTGTTAGGACTTATCCTTATACTTCTGAGTGTTTATCAAATATAAAATTTACAAATGTATATTGAAATACTCTGTGTGTTGTTGGTAGGAGAAAAATGTGTTTCAGTTATCTTAATTCAGAATAGTGTGGTGCTTAGGACATACTAATATCTCACTACTGTTGGTTGCTATGGACATTTATCATTAACAATACCACTCTTAAATGCTATTATGAGCAAATACTTATTTTTTAGCTTCAAGAAACATTTGATTTTTAGAGGAGCCACATATCAAGGAAAAATATGTAATAAGGATTATGCTGCAGGAGTCGCTCTGGTATGTAATTATTATCTAGTTTGCTCTAATTATTTTCATGTTTCAAAATTTTCTAAATATTTTAAAGTGTGAATAAATATATTACATAGTTTAATAATCTTTAATCCGTTTTTATATTTGTAATTTTGAAGTATAAACATTAAACAGTATAAAATTAATTAAAAAACTAGAACATTTATAAATTGAACTGATCATAATGTCATATTTTTTTAAAAATAAAAAATATTGTTTGGATTAAAAAAATTTTTTTTTAATTTTTTTCCGTAGTGAGAAGTGGGGGTGTGGTGGGAGGGGTGGCAGAGAGACAGATTTCTGCATGCATTACTTCGCTGCAATCAGAACCATTTTAGCAACTGAGATGGAGGCCATGGAGCCATCCTCAGCGCTGGGGCCAACTTTGCTCCAGGGAGCCTTGGCTGTCGGAGGGGAAGAGAGAGATAGAGAGAAAGGAGAGAGGAAAGGATGGAGAAGCAGATGGGTGCTTCTCCTGTGTGTCCTGGCCGGGAATTGAACCCGGGACTTCCACGCACTGGGCTGACGCTCTACCACTGATCTAACTGGCCAGGGCCTATTGTTTGGCTTTTGTAAGTCAGTCAAAGTTTAATTGTTTTGAACAGTGGTATGCTTGCATCAATTATTTTTATATATATGCAAAATTTAATGTTCATTATTAATACATGTATCAATTTTTATCTCAAAATTAATAATTTGTATATATTCATTTGCTTTTCTTTTAAAGTGACATTCATTATTGTTTTCATTTTAAGGTAATTTTTATTATCACATTTAGGTCTTTTTGTTTGGGAGGAGCAGACTTGTAGAAAAAAAAAGATATCAAATATTCATAATCTGTCTTCTGGGAGAAATGAGAATGAACTGTTACTACAGAGTTATATTCCATTGAAAACAAATTATATAAAAAGTAGGAAAGAGAATTAACTTGAGAGTGCTTCAGAAAAAAATGTGTGCACTATGATTTTAACATTGACCAGTTTGTACAGTTGGTTGACTTTTAGTAGCAACTACAATGAAGCAAATTGCCATTGACAGATGAGACAGATTTTAGATCAGTTCTGGTATGTAGTTGTTACACCATTATGTAAGTTTAAGTCTACAGTGTAATGATTTAATATATGTCTATATAGGGAAATGATTGCCACAGTAAGGTTAACACATTCATCATCTCACATAATTTCTATTTGTATGTGGGAGTATGGTGAAAACCTTTAAGGTCTACTCTCTTAGCAACTCTCAAATATACAATACAGTATTGCTTATTCCAGTTACTATACTGTACATTGCATTCCTAGAAACTAAAAGTTTGTACCCTTTGACCACTTTTACTCATTCCCACCCTAGAGTCCCCACATGTGGCAACCACCAACCTAGTCTTTGCTTCTGTGACTTTGGTTGTTTTAGATTCCATATATAAACAAGATAATACAGCGTTTTTCTTTTTCTGTGTGATTTATTTCACTTAGCATATTGCCTTCAAGAGTCATCCATGTCATTAGTGTATATATATATATATATATGCACACAAACATACAAACATATATACATATGTATATATACACATATATGTGTATATACAGTGGAATACTACTCAGCCATAAGAAATGATGATATATTGCCATTTACTACATTATAACCTTGAGAACATTATACTGAGTGAAATAAGTAAATCAGAAAAAACTAACCACTGTATGATTTAACACATAGGTGGAATATAAAAGTGAGACTTATGGACATAGATAAAAGTGTAGTGGTTACCAGGGGAAAAAGAGACAGGGTGGGCAGGGTTTGGGGGCAAGGG
This sequence comes from Rhynchonycteris naso, assembly GCA_037038555.1. Classification (NCBI taxonomy): domain Eukaryota; kingdom Metazoa; phylum Chordata; class Mammalia; order Chiroptera; family Emballonuridae; genus Rhynchonycteris; species Rhynchonycteris naso. The sequence continues at coordinate 28,349,496 of CM072998.1, forward strand.
AATAAAGAAACACAAATATACGGTGACTGAAAATGATTTGAATTTGGATGATGGGTACACAATGCAATCAACAGTTCAAATACTATAAAAATGTTTACCTGAAACTTATGAACTCTTATGGATCAATGCACCCCATTAAATTAAATTTTAAGTAAAATTAAAAAGAAAAGAATCTATAGATGGCATTGGGTAATATGGACATTTTAACAATATTAATTATTTTTAATTGTTAAAGTTTTAGTTGTTTTTAATTACATGTTACATTCAATATTATTCTCTATTTCAAGTGTACAGCATAGTGATTAGACAATCATGTAGTTTATCGAGTAGTTCTCCTGATATTTCCAGTACCCACCTCACATTGTACAGTTACTAACTACAAAATTATTGACTATATTCCCTTTCTTGTACTTAATATCCCTGGACTATATCTTTTTAATTAAAAATTTTTTTATTTTGTTTTTTCTCATAGCACTGGATATTAGACTTTCTTTTTTCAATTGAGTTAATTGGCATGGCACTGGTTAACATAATTATATAGGTTTCAGGTGCCCATTCTACAACACATATGTACCATGTTTCCCCAGGTATATGACACACTTTTTTCCCAAAAATTTGGGGCCTAAAGATTGGATGTGGCTAATATAGTGGCTGTAGATTTTTTCACTTACATTTCTCGCTTTTTCATGCTTGTTTTTGCACTCATTGTTGAAGACAGTGATTCATCATCAGACACAGATGAGGACAAGCTAATGGATGGGAGTTTTGACAGTGATGAGGAGTTGTATGAATTTTATGATGAATAAAACTTCAGTTCAATAACTTTATATAATACATTTTTTTTTCAAATTTCGGGCCCCAAAGCTAAGGAACTTCTTATATGTACTTACACATAGGGAAATACTCTATACTCCTATTGTGTGTTTACACCCCTAAGTCAAGTCTTTGTTTATCACCATTTATTTCCCCTATTCATTTTTCAACCCTCACCCTGGCAATCACCACATGTTGTCTGTGTCCATGAGTTTTTCTTTCTTTCTCTCTCCTTTTTGCCCCTTTTTACTCACTCTCTTCACCCCTCTAAACCAACCCCACCCATGACAGCTGTCTGCCTGATTTCTATGTATGAATTCATCTCTATTTTGCTTGTTAGTTCATTTTGTTCATTAGATTCCATATATGAATAAGATTATGGTAGTGTACTTGTCTTTCTCTAACTGGCTTATTTTACTTAGCATAATGCTCTGCAGGCCTATCCATGCTGTGGTAAAGGTAAGCTTTCCTTCTTTTTTATGGCCACATAGTATTCCATTGTATAAATGTGCCACATCTTTTTTTATCCTCTCATCTACTGATGGCCACTTCAGCTGCTTCCCAACCTTGGCTCTGGTAAATAATGCTGCAATGAACATAGGAGTGCATATATTGTTTTGAATTAGAGTTTTGGGTTTCTTCAAATAAAATCCTGAAGTGCAATCATTGGGTCAAAAGGCAATTCCACTTATAATTTTTTGAGGTAACTCTATGCTGCTTTCCTCAGTGGCTGCACCAAACTGCATTCCCACCAACACTGCACCAAGGTTCCCTTTCTCCACCCCCTCACCATCATTTGTTTTTTGTTGATGATAGCCATTCTGACAGATGTGAAGTGATAGGTCATTGTGGTTTTAATTTGCACTTCTGTGATGCATAGTGACTGGTCATCTTTTTATATGTCTATTTGCCATGTCTTTTGTTCTCTTTAGAAAAGAGTCTATCAGGTCCTTTGCCCATTTTTAAATTGTGTTGTTTGCTTATTTGGGGTTGAATTTTATAAGTTCTTTATAAATTTTGGAGATTAATCCCTTATTAGATCTATTAGAGAATGTCTTTTCCAATTTAGGGGGTTGTCTTTTAATTTTGTTGATAGTTTTCTTTGATGTACAGAAAAAATGTTAGTTTGACATAGTCCCATTTTTGCTTTTACTTTTGTTTCCTTACCCAAGGGGATATAGGAGAAGAAATATTGCTACAAGAAACGTGTAAGATTTTACTGCCTATGTTTTCTTCTGGAATTTTTATGTTTTCAAGTCTAATCTATAATTCTTTAATTATTTTTGAGTTTATTCTTGTATATAGAATAAGAAGGTGGTCTAGTTTCAGTTTTTTTGCATGTTATTTGTCAAATTTTACCAACACCATTTATTGGATAGACTGTAGTATTTATTTATTTATTATTTTTTATATTTTTCTGAAGTGAGAAGCAGGGAGGCAGAGAGAGCGCTGCATGCACACAACTGAGATCCATCTGGCATGCCCACCAAGGGGCAATGTTCTACCCTCCTGGGGTGTTGCTCATTGTAACTGGAGCTGTTCTAGTGCCTGAGGCAGTGGCCATGGAGCCATCTTCAGCACCCAGACCAACTTTGCTCCAATGGAGCATTAGCTGCAGGAGGGGAAGAGAGAGACAGAGAAGAAGGAGAAGGGGAAGGGTGGAGAAGCAGATGGGTGATTCACCTCTGTGCCCTGGCTGTGAATTGAACCCAGGACTTCCATATGCTGGGCCTACACTCTACTGCTGAGCCAACTGGCCGGGGCCTAAACTGTCTTTTTTAAAATTTATTGATTGTAGTGAGACAAGAAGGGAAGGAGAGAAAGACTGGAAATCAATCTGTTCTTGTAAGTGCCCTGACCAGGGATCAAACTGGCAACCTTTGTGCTTCAGAACAATACTCTAACCAGCTGAGCTACCCAGCTGGTACTTGAATAGTCTGTCTTTATGCCACTGAATGTTCTTGCATCCTTGGTCAAATATTAATTGATTATATAGGCATGGGTTGATTTCTGGGATAACTTTCTGTTCTATTGATCTGTATGTTTGCTCTTATGCCAGTACTGTGTTGTTTTGTTTACTGTGGCCTTGTAGTATAGTTTGATATCAGGTAATGTGATTTGTCCAATTTGTTCTTTTCTCTTAAGATTGCTGTGGCCATTTAGGATCTTTTGTGTTTTCATATAAGTTTTTGAATTATATGTTCTAGTATGTGAAATGCACTATTGGTATTTTGATAAGAATAACACTCATGTTATAGATTGCTTTGGTAATATGGACATTTTAATAATGTTAATTCTTCTTATACATGCACATGGTATGTTTTTCCACTTATTTGTATCTTCTTTAGTTTCTTTCTTCAGTGCCTTACAAATTTCTGAGTAAAGATCTTAGACTTCCTTGTTTAAATTTATTTTTAGGTATTTTATTTTTTGAAGCAATTGTTAATGGAATATTTTTTCTTAGTTTTTCTTTCTGATATATCATTTTTATAATGATATATCAGAAATCAGATATATTGATTACATTACTTGCTTTGATTACTGTGGCCTTGTATTATTGTTTAATATCAGGTAGTGTGATTTCATAGTAATCAATGCAACTGATTTCTGGATATTTTGTATCCTGCTACTTTTCTGTATTTATTTATGAGTTATAGTAGTTTTTTGATGGAATCTTTAGGTAAGAATTAGAATCTGAATAGACTGATTACAGCTAATAAAGTTGAAGCTATAATAAAATATAATCTCTCACCTGGTTTCACCAGTGAGTTTTACCAAACATTCAGAGAAGAATTGACTCCTGTCCTTCTCAAACAACATTAATTCTTTTAAACCCCTAACATGGAATGTTCTTCCATTTATTGTGTCATCTTTCATTTCTTTCATCAATATCTTATAGTTTTCAAAGTTGAGATCATTTACTTTCTTGTTTAAATTTATCTATAATATATCGTTGCTTTCATTAGTTATCATTGTAAATGAGATGGCTTTTTAAAATACCTCTTTTATAGTTTAATAGTGTACAGAATGCAACAGATTTTCATGTATTAATTTTGTATTCAGTTACTTTACTGAAACTGATTTTTACTTCTAACTTCTTTTTTGGTTTTAGGGTTTTTAAATATAATATTATGTCATATGCAAATAGCGACAACTTTACTTTTTCTTTTCCAATTTGCATGCTTTTTCCCCCTTAATTAATTGTTCTTGCCAGGACTTTCAGAATTATTTTGTATAAAAGTGATGATAGTGAACATCCTTGCCTTTTCCCTGATCTTAGAGGAAAAAGTTTTAGCTTTTCATGTTGAGTATTATGTTAGCTGTAGGCTTGTCATATGGGGCCCTTTTTCTGTTGTGGCATGTTTCCTGTATACCCACTTTGTTGAGAACTTTTTTATAAATGGATGTTGAATTTTTTCTGTTTCCTATTATCATTGTTCATTGTTTTGTCTTTTTAATTTCCGCTCTCTTATTTTGCCTTTTGTGGTTTTATTTTTTTTTTAGAATGAAAGCATACTTTATTTTATTTATTTATTTAGACAGAGACAGAGAGAGAGTCAGAAAGAGGGATAGATAGGGACAGACAGACAGGAATGGAGAGAGATGAGAAGCATCAATTATTAATTTTTCGTTAGGACACCTTAGTTGTTCATTGATTGCTTTCTCATATGTGCCTTGACCGTGGGCCTTCAGCAGACCGAGTAACCCTTGCTTGAGCCAACGACCTTGGGTCCAGGCTGGTGAGCTTTTTACTCGAACCAGATGAGCCCATGCTCAAGCTGGTGACCTTGGGATCTCGAACCTGGGTCCTCTGCATCCCAGTCCGATGCTCTATCCACTGCGCTACCGCCTGGTCAGGCCTTTTTGTGGTTTTAATTGCACACTTTACATTATTGCATTTCCCTTTCTTTTGCATATTAGTTATATGTTTAAAAATTTTAGGCAGTTGCCCTAGAGTTTACAATATATGTTTGCAATTAAATTAATTGTAATCAAATTTGAATTAACTAGACTAAACTAACTGAACTAAAGTAGAACAACCTAATCTAGTTTGAAAGTTTTTAAAGATTATCTGCGATTTGTTTATATTAATTAAGAAAGACATACAGACGTGGAAATGACAGTCATGCAGGAAGAAGTAAGTACTAGGGTTGGTCAGGAAGCAAAAGGAGAAGGAGCTAAACATGAACAAGAACCTCTATTTTGGTTTTCTTGGGAAGGAATGGGCAAGGCAGGGTGAGCAGGCCTAGGATTGGCTAACTTGAAAAAATTTGGCAGGCTCTGATACATACAGGCTGTCTCTTGTTGTCTGATGCCTGTTTGGGGTGTAATTTTGGCAGATGGCTAATGGTCTGGATTATAGTATGTGAGCCTGCTAAAGGAGGTGGTAGGATATGTGGACTCTGAATTGAATATTTTTTCATATGAAAGGTGGAACTTGCAGATGTGTCTTTTTCTGTCTCAAGGAATTGGGTAAGCCTAGCATGAACAATTTTCCAGGATTAGGAAGGCCCCAGATATCAAAGCATCAGAACACAGATAATAAAGGACATCATTAACTCAATTAGCCCTGTTATGCTTCGATGTACTATTGAACCTTTGGAGTAATAAAAAAGGAGACTTTAAGATAGTAGGTCATAAGTTGCATTAAACAGCACAGAAAACATTTTATTATGAGAGTAAAAAAGAGAAACTAAAAAAAAAAATGCCTGTCCAGGTGGTGATGCAGTGGATAGAACATTGGACTGGGATGCAGAGGACCCAGGTTTAAAAACCCAAGGTTGCTGACTTGAGAAGGGGCTTGCCAGCTTGAGCATGGGGTAGGCGGCTTGAGCATTGGATCATAGACATGACCCCATGGTCTCTGGCTTGAAGCCCTAGGTCGCTGGCTTGAGACCAAGGTCACTGGCTTGAGCAAGGGGTCACTTGCTCTGCTGTAGCCCTGGTCAAGGCACATATGAGAAAGCAATCAATGAACAACTAAGGAGTTGCAATGAAGAATTGATGCTTCTCATCTCTTTCTTTTTCTGTCTGTCTGTCCCTATCTGTCCCCCTCTCTCTCTCTCTATCACAAAAAAAAAAAAAGAGAGAGAAACTCGATAAAAAGTTAAGGAATTCTTTTAGATCAGACCATGGCATTAGCCAAGGAAATAGATCTGAAATTTCTGGGGTCTCTAACAATATTATTGTGCAGTTGTAAATTGTGTTAAAAGTTAACTTTTATTGCTCTGGCTGGTTGACTCAGTGGTAGAGCATTGGCTTGGTGTGTGAATGTTTTGGGTTAGATTCCTGGTCAGGGAACACAAGAGAAGCACCCATCTGCTTCATTACCTTTTCCCCTTTCCTTTCTCTCTGTCTTTCTCTTCCCCTCCTGCAGCCAAGGCTCCATTGCAGTCAAGTTGGCCCGGGTGCTGAGGGTGGCTCCATGGCCTCCACATCAGGCACTAGAATGGCTCCAGTTGCAATGGAGCAATGCTTCAGAGGAGCAGAGCATCACCTCCTAATAGACATGCCAGGTGGATCCTGGTAGGACACATATGGGAGTCTGTCTCTCTGTCTCACTACTTCTTACTTCACACACACACAAGTTAACTTTTATTTATATATACATTTATATGTATATAACATATACATATACATACGCATTTAAATTTAATTAAATTTTAATTTATATAAATTATATATGTTCTTGTTTTGACAATACTATCCTTGTGCATCTTTTGTCTCGAAGTGGTAAGTCAAGCATTTGATGTTGTTGGAAAATATCAATTAATCATTTGGTAAAGTATATGTAATGGTTAGTGGTATTTGTATGTAACCAAAGGGAAGAGGTGGTTGTGATGATCATGGTCAGACATGCAGCATGGGAGGTTGTGGTAGAAAACTGGAGAGGCACTGGTGAATGGTCTTCCCCAGTGGTCAAGAGGTTCACTGATCTGCGGAAGGTGACTATTAGAGAAAATAGTAATCTTCATTTGTTTTTAGAATGGCACAAATATTATCAACCTTGACCAGATTTTCCTTTAGACAGAGTGTAGGAATACCACTTTCATGTGCTGCACAGAGATTGAGCCCAGGAAATGCAGTAGAGTCCTTAAGATCAAAGTAAGAGAACTAGTAAATTTCCTGTGTGCAGTTGTGCCGTAGGAGAGGCAGTCCGTGAGCATGCTTATGGTAGAATTTTTTGTATCTGAGATGAAGTTGCCTCTGGTGGAGGGTACAAAGTTTTCTACAACAGGGAGATGTCAAGAGTGCTGTCACCTGAGGTGGTGTCATCTCTAGCGTTGAGATCCTGAGTCAAGGCAAAGTTGTTTGAAATATAGAGCTAGGGTATCCTTTTCAAGCTGATACCCTCTTGAGTTAGTGTAGGGTTTTTTTTTTTTTTTTTTCTGTGTGTGTGGCTCTGTGGTATTATAATGATGCTCAGGCACTGCATATAACGTAAATTATTGGGTCTGACCTTGGAACCTTGACTTATAAATGTCATTTAACTCAAGGGGCTTATAGGTACTCAACTAGCCAAAACAATATTGATATCTATGCCCGAGTGTGACTAGCACAGTTAAAGCCCAAATTAGGCATGGCTGGATTAAAAGTGTCCAACAGTTTAAGATTTTGCCTTATTAGGTGATCAGAAGCATTATGTTGTACATATATTTTAAATCATATGAGCGAATTTAGTTGTAAGTTGTTAATAAGGTATCAGGTTTTAAAATACCTGTGCCTGAGATTGGGGCTCCAGTTAGGATGTAGGCAGTTATGGTAAGCCTTTGCCTCAGTTTGTTTGGTTGGTAACAAGCAAGCAGGTGAGGTCTTTGGGTTGTAGGTTTCTTCTTCTTTTTCTTTTCTTTTTGTTATGCCAATGCTGAACGTACATTGACCCATCAAAATCACTCAAAGTCTATAGTTTACCTTAGGGTTCAATCTTGGTGTATATTCTATGGGTTTAGAATATATATGACCACCATTATGGTGTTATACAGGTAGCATAAAATATTTCTTTGCCAAAAATGCCCTCTGTGCTCTGCTTATTAATTTTTCCGCTCCTCACAAGCAGCTGTAGATCTTTTTATTGTCTCCATAATTTTGTTTATTTCAGAATATAATATATTTTGAATTATAAAGTATATAGCCTTTTTATATTGGGTTCCTTCACTTAAAAATATGCATTTAAGGTTCCTCCATTTCTTTTCATTACTTGATAAGTAATTCTTTTAAGTGCTGAATAATATTCCCTCGTCTGAAATGGGCCCAGTTTATGGATCGGTCTACCTGTTGAAGGATATTGTGGTTGCTAGTAACTTTGGCAATTGTGAATAAAGATACTATAAACATCTATGTGCAGAAACTGGAAATGAAAGCAAGACTCACTGAAGGTGTATTAGTTATCTGTATAACTGATTTTGCCAAATCTTAGCAGATGTAAACAACACAGTTCTGTTTTAAGTTTCTAGGAACAGCTTACTGGGTGAAATCAAGGTGTCAGAAAATTTACTTCCAAGCTCAGTCACATGGCAATTGGGGGACCTCAGAAAATTATTTTCCAAGCTCGGCCATGTGGATGTCTCCATAGGTCTACTTCATGACATAGTAGCTGGCTGGCTTTCCCCAGAGTAAGGAGAGTGAGACATAGAATTCATGAAGTCAGTCTTTTTCTAATTGATCTTAGGAATGATGATCCATCACTTCTGCTATATTAAGTTAACTAGAAGTGTACCAAGAAGTCTAGCTTACATTCAAGGACTTCAATAGCAGAAGGCAAGGATCATTGAGACCCATTTTAGAGGCTGCCTTCTACAAAGAAAATGTAAGCTTGATTATTAAAAGCTTAAAGCATTTTGTTTAAAATAAATCAAAAAGCAATACAATGTGGTATTTAAGATTCTAACATAGTTACTGTTGTCATTAATATTATTTTGAAATTAAGTTTTGTGTTTATTTATACTTGTTTAATAAGTCTATCATACAAATGCTAATATAACTACTAAAATTGCATCATCATAGCTATCTTGGATGTATTAACACATTTAAAAATGATTTCATATACTAATATTTTATTATACTAAACATTGCTTTTTTTAAAAAGATAACTAAGTAGGATTCTTACCTGAATCACTTTCTGTCATTTTCATTATATTTAGTATCCAGAAGGTTCATCTTTGGAGTCATATACTGTCAGTATCGTGCAGTTGCTTGGCCTTAATGTGGGATTGAGTTTCGACAACACTGACATCTGCTTTTGTTCAGGAGATGTTTGTACAATGTCACCAGAAGCAGTGTAAGATCATTTTCTTTATGAAATATGCATATTCCTTTTAAGAATATTTTTTGTTAAGGACTTTTACATTTTTATTAACCAAACTAAAGTAATTGTTAAGTATAGAGCTCTATATTCCACAACTGCCAAAACTCCCCTAGCACTCCATACCTGGGGAAACTTCCTTCTTTCTACCTTCCAAAATCTGGCTTATATATATTTTTTCCTGGCCTGCTTGAAAGCACCCTCTCTGTACAAGCCAGATGAATTGAATTGTGTAATTTCAGTGATTCTGCATAAAGTTAAATGATTTGATATTTGCATTTAAACTGGCATTGTACAGTATAAGGATGAATAGCAAAATTCATGTTAAAGATTTTTATTTAGAAAAACATTAATTTGCAAATAAATAACACCACCATCCATTCAGAGACTGTTGGAAAAAGGAAACAACCTTTAATTTTACTATCACTAATAATACTTTGCCTTTGCTTTATAAACAAGGGGCCCTTATTTCCATTTTGAACAAGTTTCCACCAATTGTGTAGCCAGTCTTGTTTGTAAGACTTAGTATATTCAGTATGTTTAATTTGAATTAGTTTAGTGTATGTATTATTATCTCATATTGATTTTAATCTACATTTTCTTAGAACCTAATGATGTTGAACATATTTTCATGCTTAATAGCTTTGAATAACTTCTCTGGTGAAGAGCCTATTCAAACATTTTTTTGTTTTCAATTTTTAAAAATAAAAAGATTTTCATGTTCTTACTGAGTTGTAAGAATTGTTTATATATTCTGGCTATCAGATACATCATTTCCTTCTTATAATGCATTTTTTAAATGTTTTTAATATTGATGAAGTACATTTCATCATTTTTTCTCCTCTGAATCATGGTTTTATAGCTATTATATTTAGTTTTATGATAAATTTTGAATTATTATATATGTGTTTAAATTTATTTTTATTTTTGTCATATGGATTTTTGATTATTTCAAATCACTTCTTAAAAAGATCATAATTTCCCTCCCTTAATCACCTTGGCAACTTTTTCAAAAATCAATCGACCATATATATATGGATTTTAAATTGGAATCTCTATTTTATGTCAATAATCTGTATGTCTATACTTAAAGGGAAAGCATACTGCCTTTATTACTACATCTTTATAGTAAATTTTGAAACCAGGTAGTGCAAGTTCCCAAGTTTTTCATCTTTTCTTAAACTGTTGTGGCTATTCTAGATCCTTTGTATTTTTATATATATTTTATTATCAGCTCTTTAATTTTTACAAAAACTTCTGAGATTTTGAAAAGTATTGCATTGTTTAATTGCATAGCTCAATTATGGAAAAATTGCCATCTCAATAATATTGAGTATTTTGATCATTGAGTATGGTATATATAGCTTCACCTATGTAGGTCTTCTTTAATTGTTCTTAACTATAATTATATTTTACAATTTATTTATAGGTCTTATACTTGGTGTGTTAAATTTATCTTTAAGTATTCTTTTGTTTTTTCTATAATAAATGAAATTGTTTATATTATTTTCAAATTGTTCATTGCTGGTACTTAGAAATATAATTGATTTTTGTACATTGATTTTGTGTGGGGAAAACTTGTTAAACATTTTAAAGTTCCAGGAGATTTTATTTTTTGATTCTAATATTCTAATTTTCTGTAAACAAGATCTTGTCATTCATGAATAAGTAGAGTTTTATTTTTTTCTTTCTATCTATATGTGTGTAATTTTTTTTTCTTGCTTAATTATATTTGAAATAACTTCAGCCTGATGTGAATTGATGTGGTGAGAGTAGATATCCTTGCCTTGTTTTTAATCTTTTTTTTCCATTATAAACTCTCTTAAATATTATGCAACCCTCAGAGTTAGGTTCTGTCTTCTTCATTCCCATTTTACAGATGAGATAACTGAGACAAAACATGTTTAAGTAATTTGCCATAGTCTCAGAGTTAATTAATAAGCAAGCATGGATTTACCCCTTGGGAATGTAAACATAATTAGTGATGCCTAGACCCTTCATGGCTAAGTCATGTCATTCTTGAAAAAGGGATAGAAAGGTACATCTTGAGCATTATTTATTCTATGTTATGGATCAGCCCTCATCTGGCTATCTAATATTTTTTAATTTATTGGGATGACATGATTGGCTAAACCCATATAGTTGCAATATAACATCATCTATACACACTTTTCCTCAAGCAAGATCTCTTTCCAACCTCATTTCCCCCACTCTCTTGTCCTTTTCTCTTTACTGTCCCCTCTCTTACCCCCTGGCTATTGCCACCCTGTTTGTCTGTATGTAGGTGTTATGTATATATGTATTTTGGCTAATCCCTTCACCTTCTTTCATCCAGTTTCTTTGTTTTCAGTCGTAAGGGAAAAGCATTCAGTTTTTAACCATAAGTATAGTGTTAGTTATACTTAAAAAAAGTCCTCTTTTCTAAAATAGTGTCTTTTATTCCTCTGTACATTGTTGTTATATATTTATTCTTCATCATTCCAGTAACTTTCTGACCTATTTCACATGCTTATTCCTCAATATTCATACCTTTTGCTCCTAGCAGGCAGTTGATCTACTATTACTAAGTAACAATTTCCTAGAAGAGTGCTCAGTAAATATGCTGCAATTACTGACTTAATCAACTGATGATATTTATCATTAAATTTATCCTTTGATTTCTGAATCCATGATATCTTAAATTTTTATAAAAACAAAAAGTAGAAAAATAAATTGATTTCTTCTTTGTGAGTTTCTCAGAATATTTTCACCATATGTTTTATTGATATTGAGTGTTTTATTTGAGTGTTTTATTGATAAACATGATAAACAATCAACTTTATTGATATGTAGTTTTTTTACGTTATGAATTTTGACAAGTATATATAAATATTTGAATCACAGTTTGTGAATCAGACTATGACACCTTTCTCTCTTCACAGAAAGTTTCTCTGTGAAGCTTGGCAGTCTTTCTACCTTCCACCCTTCTGCTGGGCAACAAATAATCTTTTTTCTATCATTGCAGTTAGTGTACTTTGCTCTGCAATTTTATATAAATTAAATGCATACTGTACTTCAAGTGTTCATTATAAAAAACTGTAATTTCTCTGAATTAACTAAGCACTTTTCTTTAATTATTTGAATATATAATATCAGTTCTTTTTGAGTTTTTTGATGCCAAATCTAGCACCTGGACAATTTCCGTGTTGATATTATTGATTTCTATTATAATGTATTGGATATTGTTGATATTACTTAGAAAGCTTGGATTCTCTTACCTTCCTCTGAAAAGCATTGATTCTTTACCTGTTAGGCGATTCAGCTATTGGCTAATCATTTTGTATTTTATTTGCTTGCTTTTATGCTTTATTAATATGGATATATAGAAACTCAAGGTATTTCCTACTTGGTTTCCTTTGGGAATGCTGTCAGAGCTTCAATTAGGCTCTGTTAGATTTAATATAAAGTAGATTTTAGTATAGGGCAGAGGTCAGCCAACAATAATTTATGGGCCAAGTTTGGCTGGCTGCCTGTTTTATAAATGAAATCTTATTGAAGTATAGCCAGGCTTATTGATTTCCATACTGTTTATGGCTGCTTTTGCAGTATAGTGGCAAATTACTTAGTTCTAAGAGATTATACAGTATATTAGCAAACAATAATTACTATCTGGCCCTTTACAGAAAAAAAGTTGCTCAACCCTTGATCTAGGACATAGATTCTCTCAGGACAGGTATTCCTACTGCCCTTCCATAGTATAGCTCAAACGACAGATTATTATTTGAAAAATGTTTAATTATGAAGAGAAAAAAAGCTCTAATATTTGTTATTAAAGTTGCTATTAACAGTAATAATAAATACTATTAATAAATATACTATTAAATGTATTAATATTGTCATTTACAGAAAAATATTAAAATAATAGTAAATAGATTAAAAGGACATTAAATACTGAAGCCGAAAATTTTAAATTCGGTTGTTTGATACTGACAAAGTAAGTAAGAATAACACAGTTCGGGTTTTTTCATTATAGTAATTTTCCTGGTGAAACTTAAAAAATGTGTTAAACATATTAACAATGCAATAAATAGTTTTTAAAGTGTGCTTTTATTTCCATGAAGAATAATGCTCTTTAAATCTCTTTGAAAATCCTGTTCATTAGAGGTATTATAGAGATATATAGCAATAATTTTTATCTTACCCATGTTTTTAATATTTTAGGCACTCTTTGGGTGTAAAGGAATTTAGCGTCTGTAGCTTGGATGAGTTTAAATCTATTGCTTCAAATTTTGAGCTTAACTGTCTTCATAATACCCTTTCTGTTAAACCTGTTTACAAAGATACACCTGTTATAAAGAAGGTGTGTGGCAATGGAGTTTTGGAACAAGGTGAACAGTGTGATTGTGGCACTGCGAAGGTAAGTAAAAATGTTTTCAAAACTTTTTAAATTTCTATATATGTGTATTATAGGTAGAAATGAAGATAAGTACTTGAACATTTAGAAAAATAAATTGAAAAAAACATTAGTTAGGGAAAATAGTCTCCCAATTTTTGCTAGTATTGGAAATGGAGAACAAGGGCTCTTAATGTAGTGTTTGACTTCAAACACTATCTCTGACATTCTTTAGTGTATGCATCAGCTACCAATTTAGAATTAATAACCACAAAGAGAATTGAAGAAGTTGAAGAAATATATTTAACAATAAGCAGTAACAAAAACAGACAAGAATATTTGAAGACTATAGACTATTATCAATAGGATAGCAAAATTATTGTTTGATAATATAGTTAAATATTTGTATTGACAGGTGATGCCAACTAAAATATTTTTAAATGAAATCTATTACTTGTAAAATAAAATGGGGTTGGAAAGAGACTTTGCTTGGGGTGTTGCAGTGTACAGATGATGTTTTACTGAGTTGTACACTTGAAACCTGTATGCTTTGTGAACCAATGTCAATCCAATATTCAATAAAAAATCATACGCAACAAAGATCAAACCAAAATGAAGATGGAAGATGATTGAGGAAGTATTGACAACAAAGCAGCCATATGATGATTCTTAGAGATAGCAATTATAAAATATGGAATATATTACATATATAAATAAATGTTAAAAGTGTATTTATATATTAAAATATGTAATAAATAATATATAAACCATATATTATTACCTATCAATTTGCATATATATTATATGTATATTATATAATGGCACTGGAACACATTTTAAAGCAGAAAGAAGCCAGAGGAGACTTTACTGTTGAAAAAAATGCAGCTGGAATATCTAAGAATTGTAAATTTATATCTTTCTAGCCTCAGGGTGCCCCTCCACCTCCACAGCTATGGCAGAATTAAATGGCTATGGAAAACAACTGCTCTATTGACTCAGTGTGGCAGAGAATAGATTTTAGGGATGAGAGCCACTGAAAATTTAAGGGTAAACTCTGAAAGTGAGAGTATTGTGAAAGTGTTAAGACTTAATATATGATTATTAACTTATAAATACTTGGTGGACAGCTTAAAATATACATGAGCAGGAAATATGCCATGGGGCAAAAAAAAGAAGGGCAAGGCACTTGAAAAACACAGTTCTGTGAATTTGATTTTTGTTTTTAGTATATTTTCAAACTATGTGAAATCTAAGCAGCAGAAATCTGAAGACTTACTGGATTAAGATATCAGAATATAGAGCAGTGGTTCTTAATCTTTTTTGAGGTACCTAACCAACCAGTTTCATATGCACATTCACCGAACCCTTCTTTAGTGATAAATAAAATATGATTTCTTTTTCCAAATTCAAGACATAGGTATATGTTTTTTTACTGGTGCACAAAATGAGCCATGCATGAACATCACCTTACTCAAAGAACAAAACCAACAAAGTGCATGAACTCACAACAAATTACGGTATTACTTTATTCTGACCTCCGCGGCAGGGGCTTTTCCGAACCCCTGAGACCGACTCATCGAACCCCTAGGGTTCAATAGAACCCAGGTTAAGAACCACTAATATAGAGCCTGAGACTGGAACTACAATTGGAAAGTAAGGAGGAGATTAAAGAGAAATCTTCAGAAGCAAGAAAACTGCAGATAGACTGTACTCTAAAATCTGCTTAAGTTCTTGGCTGAATACCACATTATATCAGGGAATCGAGCTAAATTTATCAGTTGGAGGCTATATGAATTGAGCAGAGATAGTTGTTGCCCATCGCAAGGGAGAGAAAGTTTATAGTTTATGCCTAGGTCACTTTCTACTAGGGAAAAAGAAAAACCTTCAGAAAGACACAGCTGAATACAGTCATTATATTATTTTTTCAGTAAAAATTTGTATTTTATTAACAAAAATAACTAGACATTCAGAGAAACTGGGAATTATGAACAATATTCAGGAAAAAAGGCAATTAAGAAAACTGATTCGGAAAAGTTTAAGATATCATATTTAACAGATGAAGACTTCACAGTACTTGTTTTGAATATAATAAAAGAAATAATACTCAAATAATTTAAGGAAAAATAACCTTAAAGAGTGAGCAGCTAAGGAATCTCAACAAATATAGTTAATATTTATAGGTAATGTACTTAACCACTTAATATTAACATTCTTTTCAAGTGTACTTGAAATATTTATCAAGGAAGAATATATTCTGAGTCATGAAATAAATCTAAACATATTTATTTCATATTAAGAATTAAATTAGAGATCAAGAATAATGAGATATCTTGAAAATTTCCTGAATATTTGGAAATAACTATATCACTTCTAAATGGCTGGCTCAAGGAAAAAGTCACAAAGGCAATTAGATTATATTGTAACACTATTCAAATGAAAACATATCAAAATATATGTAATTCAGCTAAAATAGTGTTTTGGAAAATATTTATAGCTTTAAATGTTTATATTAGACAAAAAGGTCTAAAAATAAATTATTTAAAATGCTACTTTAGGACACTAAAATAGAAGTCTAAATTAAAGCCAAAATAAATAGATGGAACAGATGATAAAGATATAATTAGTAACCAGTGAGGTAGACCAGAGAATGAAAATAAAACTGATGATTTCCAAAAAAATTAATGTTTGATTTGATATACCTGTTACTGTGCTCATGACGGTAAAATGAGAAAAAAAACTAATTACCATTATCAGGAATAAGAGAGGGTATATTACCATACAACCTAATATGTTAAAAACAAGGAATTTTAAAAACTACTTTATGTAAATTAATTTCACAATTTAGATAACATTAGCAAGGTGTTTTTTTTTTCAGTGACAGAGAACAAGAGAGAGGGATAGATAGGGACAGACAGACAGGAACGGAGAGATGAGAAGCATCAGTTATTAGTTTTTAGTTGTGATACCTTAGTTGTTCATTGATTGCTTTCTCATATGTGCCTTGGCTGTGGGGCTGCAGCAGACTGAATAACCCCTTGTTTGAGCCAGCGACCTTGAGTCCCTGCTGATGAGCTTTGCTCAAACCAGATAATCCTGCGCTTGAGCTTGCAACCTCAGGGTCTTGAATCTGGGTCCTCCGCATCCCAGTCCGATGCTCTATCCACTGTGCCACCCCCGGTCAGGCTAAAATTAGCAAGTTTTTAAGATATAACTGATCACAACTGATATAGGAAGATAAAATTTAAAATTTATATTTAGTGAAGAAATTAAATTTATAATTAAAATATTTTTCACAAAGAAACTCCAATCCATATTACTTCACTAGTGAATTTTATGAAACATATAAGGAAGAAATAGTGCCAATTATGCATGAATCTTCTCAGGTAATAGATAAAGGTATTTTGCAAATGATTTCATGACATGAGTGTTAGTCTGAAGTCAAAATCAGACAAGAAATTAAAAGAAAACAACTCACACCAATATTCCTCATGACCAGTATATAAATAAGTTAATAAATTTTGATCAAGTGGGGCTTTACTCGGGAATGCAGGTTTTGTTTTCTTTTTCAGATATAAAATTTTTCAAGGATTGTGAATAAACAGTTTACATTAAAAAAATTAAGTCATTCAGTATGATTCAACATTATAGAGTATGTGAAGAAAAAAATAAGAAAATTTAGCATCAGTGTATTATAATCTTAGCACTCTAGGAATAGAAAAGAACCTACTCTAATAATGTACATCTCTGAAAAACCTATATCTACCATCATATTTACTGGTGAAAAACTCAATGTTTTCACATAAAACATGGAGTGATTATCATTAATTGTATTCAACATTGTAGTGTATGCTACCAACTATTGTAGTTAGGCAAAATAAGGAAAGACAAAATAATTGGAAAGGAAGATATAAAACTAATTTTGATCAACTTCAACTTAGTCTCATGACTAGAGAATTTTATGCAGTCTCCCCCCAAAACCCTACTAAAACTAATCAGTAAATTCAAGTCACTAGATACAAGGTCATTATTCAAAATTCAATTGAATTTCTACGCATAAGCAATAAACAAATGAAAAATGAAATAAAAAGTACAAATCCATAAACGGTGTTCTAAAAAATGTAAAATCTATGGAGAAATTTAGCAAAATATGTACAAGACTTGCACAATAAAAACTGAAATTGCGCCTGACCAGGTGGTACGCAGTGGATAGAGCGCCAGACTGGGATGCGGAGGACCCAGGTTTGAGACCTCGAGGTTGCCAGCGGGTTCATCTGGCTTGAGCAAAAGAAGTTCGCCAGCTTGGACCCAAGGTTGCTGGCTCCAGCAAGGGGTGGCTCGGTCTGCTGAAGGCCCGCGGTCAAGGCACATTTGAGAAAGCAATCAATGAACAACTATGGTGTCACAATGGCAACGAAAAACCAATGATTGATGCTTCTCATCTCCGTTCCTGTCTGTCCCTATCTATCCTTCTCTCTGACTCTCTCTCAGTCCCTGTGAAAAAAAAACAAACAAAAAACTGACATTGCTTGGCAAAATGAAAGAAGATTGAAATGAGTGAAGACATACCTTATTTTTATGGATTGGAAGACACAATATTGTTAAGATGTCAGATCTACATAAACTGATATATTTATTCAACACCATCCCAACCCAAACCCACCTGTCTTTTTGTAGAAGTTGACAATCTAACACCACAATTTATATGGAAATGCAAAGGACTAAAATAGACAAAGCATTTAAAGAAAAAAAAAGTGGGACACATATACTAATATTATTCAAATTTCAAAATTTTAAAATAAAATTACAGTAATTAAAATACTGTGGTACTGGCCAGAGCATGAATAAATAATAAATACTTTATTAGGACAGAATAGAGAATCCAGATATTATATATATACATATATATATATATATGTATATATATATATGTGTATATATATATATATATATGGTCAGTTGGTTTTCTGCCAATCTGTTAAGGCAGTTCAATAGGTCAAGAAAATCTTTTCAACAAAGATATATGGACTGGATATCCATGCAAATAAAATAAACTTTAATCTCTTATTGTACACAAAAATTAACTTGAAATGTATTAAAGACCTAAATATAAAAGCTAAAATTATAAACTTTTAGAATAAAATGTAGGAGACTTTTTGACCCTGTGGTAGGCAAAAATTTCTTAGATATGGAAAACAGGAATGAGATTTTTAAAAATGGTAAATATAGAGGAGGGCAAGATGGAGATGGAGTAGGCGGACGTACCAACTACCAACTCCAGAACCAAAGTGGATTATAACTTGATTTTAAGAACCATCATTTGGATAAACCAATGTTGAACTGGTCTGAGAGGACTCTTCAACCCGGGAGCACTGAAGAAGCAACATTGAGATTGGTAGGAAAAGCAAAAATGTGGAAAGGGCTGCCCAGCTCCCCGGAGTGAAAGGCAGCCCGGAGAGACTCTTGTGGTGGGAAAAGGGGCTAGTGGAAGGGTAGGGACCTGGGTCCCAGAAACAAAGCCCCAGCCTACAGCCCCAGAGCCTAGAAGAGGCGTATGGACAGTATTTAGCTGTGAAACAGGTTAGCATACTGTTTGTGAGAAAGAGACAGTTGTCTCAGACCCAGGATTCTTCTTAAAGAGACAGCACAGAAAACCTCTATAACAACCACTCAACCGGGACTCCGGGAGACAGGGAGAGAGGAGAGGACCGGAGCAGTGGGAAGACAGTGCAGTCTGGAAGGCACAGGGAGGAAAGCTTTGAGGGACAGCCACCCTAAACCTTGGGCTGAGTCACTCCACAAATTTGAAACAATATTTTCCCTGGAACCAGCAAGGGGAAGCAGGACACCAGCCAAACAGTCTCCCCTGCGGTAATCAGAGAACAGTCGCTTAGAAGAAGGGAGCTTTCAGGACTACAGTATGAATTCAGTCTAAGGGTCTGCAGCACCCCCACCCACACTGCTGAGGGCTTGCTGGAGGGTGGAATGTGGAAGTGCGGTTCCGTCAGTGGGGGCAGAGGCTGAGCCGGCTGGCGTGAGCTCGGTCTAGCCCAACGGGGGTGAAGGAGATGCGTGAAAGTGGTCCAGTGGCTGCAGGCCAGCCTGTGACCCCACCTGTGGGGTAAAGTGGGAGCCAGAATGGGCATAGATCCACCACTGGGCAGCCTCACCTGGCCTCCAAGGCTTGAAGCCCTGCACGAACCGGCTTTGCCCGCGGTGGTGGGGGAGAAGCCAGGGCTCACAGATGAGCGTGCACCAGCAGCCCGGCTGAGGAGCCAAGGTTGGCGGGGGTGGGAAAAAAGCCTGGCTAGTGGCTGAGCACGTAGCAGCAGCCCCTCCCAGCTGAGGAGCCAAAGTTGGCGGGGGCAGGGCGGAAGACTGGCTCGCAGCTGAGCATGCATCAGCAGCCCCCCCCCGGCTGGAGAAACTGGCACACAGGGACCCGCAGCTGAGCAAAAGTGCTCACCCTTGGCCTTGGTGCCCAGGCTTGTGGCCCAAGTGTGGTGTGCATTCCCACCAATGGGAGAGGGGTGAAGGCTGAGACCGGCTGAGGCTTATAAAGCCAGGCACGAGAACACTGCCCCTCCCGCAGAGGCGAGGCAGAATCTGCAGTAACAGCTGCAGTGGCTGGCACCAGCAACACCCATACCCAACCGCCCTAGGCAGCGGCAGAGTGGGTGGCAGGCATGCAGATAGACCACACCTAGGGAACGCAGAGGCAACACCCATTGGACTCCAGTAGCCAAACCCTTCTTATACACAGACAAAATGGGCAGGCAGAGAAATGCAACCCAAATATATCAAGAAAAATCCCCAGAGAAGGACCTGAATGAATGAGATATAACCAAACTACCTGATACAGAGTTTAAAATAATGATAGTTAGGATGTTCAAAGAAATTAGAGCAACAAAGAATAGTCATTAGGAACACCTAAATAAAGAGATAACAAGTATAAAAAACAAAATTGAAATAATAAAAAAGAATCAGACAGAAATGACAAATACAGTATCAGAACTGAAGACCACAATGGAAGGAATTAAAAGCAGGATGGATGAACCTGAGGACTGAATCAGCGAGTTAGAGGACAAAATAAAAAAAAAAGGCACAGAAGCAGAGCAGGAAAAAGAAAAGACTCAAAAAATCTGAGGAAACTCTAAGGGAGCTCTGTGATAACACAAAGAGAAATAACATCCGTATCATAGGGGTTCTTGAAAAAGAAGAGAAAGAACAAGGGATAAAAACTTTGTTCAATCAAATCATAGCTGAAAATATCCCTAAAATAAGACTGGAAAACATTTCACACATTCAAGAAGCACAGAGAACTCCATTAAAGAGAAACCTAAAGAAATCTACACCAAGACACATAGTTAAAATACCAAAGCTAAGTGATAAAGAGAAAAATTTTAAAGCTGCTAGAGAAAAAAAGGTTATCACCTACAAAGGAATCCTCATAACAATGACATCAGACTTCTCAATGGAAACACTTGAGGCCAGAAGGAATGGCAAGATATATTCAAAGTAATGCAGAACAAGAACCTACAACCAAGACTACTTTATCCAGCAAGGCTAACATTTAAAATTGAAGGAGAAATAAAGAGCTTCCCAGACAAAAAATACCTCAAGGAATTCATTAAAACCAAACCAATTCAGCAAGAGATGCTAAAGTACCTGTTGTGAACAGTACAAAGGGGGAAAGATATAGCAAAAGAAGAATGCAGCTTTAAAGAATAAAATGGCAATAAACAACTACTTATCAATAATAACCTTAAATGTAAATGAATTAAATGATCCAATCAAAAGACATAGGGTAGCTGCGTGGATAAAGAAACAGGACCCATACATATGCTGTCTACAAGAGACACACCTTAAAACAAAAGATGCACATAGACTGAAGGTAAAAGGATGGAATAAAATATTTCATGCAAATGGAAATGAAAGAAAAGCCAGTGTAGCAATACTTATATCAAACAAAATGGACTTTAAAACAAAGGCTGTAGTAAGAGATAAAGAAGGACACTACATAATGATAAAGGGAACAATTCAACAGGAAGATATAACTATTATAAATATCTACGCACCAAATATAGAAACCCCAAATACATAAAGCAGACTTTGATGGATATAAAGGGCGAGATTAACAGCAATACTATAATAGTAGGGGATTTCAATACCCCACTAATAACACTGGATAGATCCTCAAGAAAGAAAATTAATAAAGAAACAGCAGACTTAAAGGATACACTAAATCAACTTGATATAATAGATATCTTCAGAACTTTTCACCCTAAAGCAGTAGAATATATATTCTTCTCAAGCGCTTATGGTACATTCTCTAGGATAGACCACATTATAGGACACAAAAGTGGTTTCAACAACTTTAAGAAGATTGAAATCATATCAAGCATTTTCTCTGATCACAATGGCATGACACTAGAAATGAACCACAAAAGAAATATTGAAAAATACTCAAACACTTGGAAACTAAATAGCATGATATTAAATAACGAATGGATTAACAATGAGATCAAAGAAGAAATAAAAAAGTTTCTAGAAACCAATGATAATGAGCATACTTCAACTCAAAATTTATGGGACACAGCAAAAGTAGTACTGAGAGGGAAGTTCATAGCACTATAGGCATACCATAAGAAGCTCGAAAAAGCTCAAATAAGCAACCTAACCCTGCATCTAAAAGAACTAGGAAAACAACAGCAATTAAAGCCCAGGACCAGTAGAAGGAAAAAAATAATAAAGATCAGAGCAGAAATTAATGACATAAAGGGTAAGAACACAATACAGAGTATCAATGAAATCAGGATCTGGTTCTTTCAAAAGGTAAACAAGATCGATGAACCTTTAAGTAGACTCACCAAGAAAAAAAGAGAGAGGACTCAAATAAATACAATTAGAAAAGAAAGTGAAGAAATAACAACCAACACAACAGAAATACAAAATATTGTAAGAATATACTATGAAGAACTCTATGCCAAAAAATTAGACAATCTTGGTGAAATGGACAAATTTCTTGAATCGTATAATCACCAAAAAATCAATCTGGAAGAATCAGAACACCTAGACAGGCCAATTACAACAAATGAGATCAAAACAGTTATCAAAACCTACCAACAAAGAAAAGTCCTGGGCCTGATGGCTTTACAAGTGAATTCTTCCAAAAATTCAAAGAAGAACTAACTCCTATCCTTCTCAATCTATTTCAAAAAATTCAAGAGGAAGGAAGACTTCCAAACTCCTTTTATGAGTCGAGCATAATTCTGTTCTTAAAACCAGGCAAAGACAACACAGGGAAAGAAAATTATAGGCCAATATCCCTGATGAATTTAGATACTAAAATTCTCAACAAATATATTAGCCATCCAGATCCAGCAATATATGAAAAAAATCATACACCATGATCAAGTGGAATTTATTCTGGAGAGACAAGGCTGGTTCAATATTTGCAAAACAATCAATATGATTCATCACTGAAACAAAAGGAAGGACAAAAATCACATGATAATTAGGTGCAGTAAAAGCATTTGATAAAATCCAGCACCCATACATGATCAAAACTCTCAGTAAAGTGAGAATACAGGGAACATTCCTTACCATGATAAAGGCCATCTATGACAAACCCACAGCAAACATCATATTAAATGGACAAAAATTAAAACCAATCCTCTTAAGATCAGGAATCAGACAGGGGTGTCCCCTTTCACCACTCTTATGCAACATAGTTCTGGAAGTCCTAGCCACGGCAATCTGACAAGAAGAAGAAATAAGAGGCATCCAAATTGGAAAAGAAGAGGTAACACTGTCATTTGAAGATGATATGATATTGTATATAGAAAACCCTAAAGTCTCAGTTAAAAAACTACTGGACCTGATAAATGAATTCAGCACAGTGGCAGGATATAAAATAAATACTCAGAAATCAGAGGCATTTCTATATACCAACAATGAACTGTCAGCAAAAGAAATTAATGAAACAATCTTCTTCACTATTGCAACCAAAAAAATAATGTACCTAGGAGTAAATTTAACCAAAGAGGTTAAAGACTTGTACTCGGAAAATTATAAAACATTGATAAAAGAAATCAAGGAAGATACAAACAAGTGGAAGCATAAACCATGCGCATGGTTAGGAAGAATAAACTTCATTAAAATGTCTTTATATTACCCAAAGAAATTTATAAATTCAATGCAATACCAATTAAAATACCAATGACATACTTCAAAGATATAGAACACATAATACAAAAATTTATATGGAACCAAAAAAGAACACGAATAGCCTCAGCAATCTTAAAAAGAAAAAATAAAGCAGGAGGTATCACTCTTCCGGATATCAAGGTTTACTATAAGGCCATTATACTCAAGACAGCCTGGTACTGGCAATAAGAACAGGCACATAGATCAATGGAACAGAGCAGATAACCCTGAAATAAACCCACACTATTTTGGAAAACTGATATTTGATAAAGGAGGAAAGAACATACAATGGAGTAAAGACAGCTTCTTTAAAAATGGTGTTGGGAAAATTGGACATCTACCTGCAAAAAAATGAAATTAGACCATCAACTTACACCATTCACAAAAACAAACTCAAATGGATAAAAGACTTAAATGTAAGCCGTGAAACCATAAGCATCTTAGAAGAAAACATAGGCAGTAAGCTCTCCGACATCTTTTGCAGCAATATATTTGCCAATTTATCTCTGCGGGCAAATGAAATGAAAAGCAGGATAAACAAATGGGACTATATCAAACTAAAAAGTTTTTGCACAGCTAAAGACATAAGAATAGAATAAAAAGACAAACCACGCAAGGGGAGAACATATTCGACAATACATCTGATAAGGTTTTTAAAGCTTTTTTTTTTTTAAATTTTATTCATTTTAGAGAGGAGACACAGAGTGAGAGAGAGAGAGAGAGAGAGAGAGAGAGAGAGAGAGAGAGAAAGAAAGGGGGGAGGAGCTGGAAGCATCAACTCCCATGTGTGCCTTGACCAGACCAGTGCAGGGTTTTGAACTGGCGACCTCAGTGTTCCCAGGTCGACGCTTTATCCACTGCGCCACCACAGGTCAGGCCTGATAAGGTTTTAATAATCAAAATTTATAAAGAACTTATAAAACTCAACACCAGGAAGACAAACAATCCAATCAAAAATTGGGCAAAAGAAATAAATAGAAATTTCTCCAAAGAGGACATACAGATGGCCAATAGGCATATGAAAAAAATGCTCAACATCACTAATCATTAGAAAAATGCAAATTAAAACCACAATGAGATATCTCCTCACACCAGTCAGAATGGTGCTCATCTGCAAAACAACACAGAACAAGTGCTGGCGAGGATGTGGAGAAAAGGGAACCCTTCTGCACTGCTGGTGGGAATGCAGACTGGTGCAGCCACTGTGGAAAACAGTATGGAGATTCCTCAAAATATTAAAAATCGAACTGCCTTTTGACCCAGCTATCCCACTTATAGGAATATACCCTAAGAACACCATAGCACTGTTCGAAAAGAAGAAATGAGCCCCCATGTTCGTGGCAGCATTGTTCACAATAGCGAAGATCTGGAAACAGCCCAAGTGTCTGTCAGAGGATGAGTGGATTAAAAAGCTATGGTACATATACACTATGGAATACTACGCAGCCATAAGAAATGATGACATCAGATCATTTGTAACAACATGGATGGACCTTGATAACATTATACTGAGTGAAGTAAGCAAATCAGAAAAAACTAAGGACTATATGAGTCTATTCATAGATGGGACATAAAAATGAGACTCACAGACATGGACAAGAGTGTACTGGCTACCCGGGGGGAGGGGGAGGTCAGGGACAGGGTAGGGAGAGGGGAGGGGCACAAATAAAACCAGATATAAGGTGATGGAGGACAATTTGACATTGGGTGATGGGTACACAATATAATCAAATGTCAAAATAACCTGGAACTATTTTCACTGAACATATGTACCCTGATTTATCAATGTCACCCCATTAAAATTAATAAAAATAAATAAATTTAATAAAGGTAAATATACTTTATCAAATTTAGAACCTTGTTCTCTTAGACTCTGTTCATAAAAATAAAAGGAAAAGCCGTAGAATGGAAGAAAATATTCATAATTTATTTATATGCAAATACATCTAACTATATGTAAAAGTACTCTAAAGCCAATTAATTTAAAAATACAAAAAATCCAAGTATTCTGGTTTCTGCTGTGACATGTGTGTAGTTTAGAAGTCACTACTAAGTCTTTCTAAAAAAAACTGAACAAATTTTAAAAGCAGTAGGACTTCTTAGATCCATCAGAGAGACGAGGCGGTAGAGCAAACCACTGCCTCTCCAAATTGGAAGGACTAATAAGCAAATAATAGAGAATCGCAACTTACTGGAGTAGCAAGCAACAGGCTGAAACCTTTTGGGAACCAGTGCCTGAGTAGGAAAGCGTGAACTTTAATTGGTGACTTGTTGGAGGCTCAATGTGGACAACTCTGATAGTTAAAAACTCAAGGAGGACCCAGTCATTGGGAAGTCCCTCACACTTTTGTGAGTTTTACTTCTGGGAGCTCAAACTGGTTGTCACAATGACTATTGGAGAAAAATATTCCCATGCTTCTGGAAGAAGGGAGGGTAAAAGGAACCATTCTGAAATATCCAGAGTATTCTATTTTTCTTGCCCTTACAAAGTGAATTTAAAAGAAAATGAAAGACGAACCACACATTTGATTAAAAATATGTAAAAAAGCTAACAAAAGAATATTTAAAGTTTGAATACATAAGTCAATATATGAAATAAATAACATTTTAAAAGTATAGTACTGCCACCTATGGCCAAACTGTTCATTGAAAATACTAATGAGAAATTATCAATAGCGGAATAGACAACATCAGGAAAGATGCATCTGATATTGATAGATTACATAATTTAGAAAAACTTGCTACTGAAAACTAGAAAAGCTGATTGAAGGCACTGAATCTTATAAAATATATGTAATTATGGGGCCAGCATCCCAGTGAAGTCTGATGTTTGAATAGATGAAACTGTTTTCTGGGACGACATTTTTTAGGGTGGGTTTTGGTGATTATTTTTCATATCAGAGAGAGAAGAATGTTGCTTTTGACAGTTTCACATCAGAGAAATTTTATGTTGAAAGATTTAGTTTATATAATTTATTATAAAACACCAATATAAGGAAATTTTTAAGAGAACGATTGTTAACGAGGTATCTAATGAGTACAGTATTTCCTCTAAAGTTTTGGCTCACTGTGTAGTACATTAATATTGTTAACATAGTTCAGATTATATGGAATGTAATGAAACAACTAATTTCTTTTACAAACAAGTGATTTCTTTAAATTTCATATAAAGGATAGGATTACTAAACCTGTGAATTAAAGAAAAGCTTTATGCTTCATAAAGAAATTCTGAGTTGCAGTTTTTGATGGTACCTAATCATAGATGATTCAATAACAGACTTCATTTACAGAATTGTACACATAAATCCTGCTGTGATACTTCAATGTGTAAACTAAAAAGAGATAAAGTATGTGGTTCTGGGGAATGCTGCACACAGTCATGCAAGGTAAGAGGCAACTTGTATTTTATAATAGCTCACCATTAATTTCTTTTAAGAAGAGGGAAAATATATTTTGCTCTTCTCATTGTATTATATCCAAGTAACATTGGACCTACTCACCACCATCAGTCCATTCAGCAATCTGTCATTTGCAGGAGGACTCTTACATACATCATACCTGATACTTCTCTCCTGACTTGACTTCCAATTTCTATACCTCATTACAAATCTTTCTTGTACCCGCTGAGATTTCTCGATGATTGACATACATCGGGAGCAACCCTCTTATGGTCTTAGTTTCTAACACCCTACCTAAAATGTGGTCAGAAAGGTAGATAAGTTTCTTTTGTTGATTAAATTATATTCACTGACTTCTGGTGAAATCCTCTATTCCTTTTCATATCAGGGAGAGAAGAATGTTGCTTTTGACAGCTTCACATCAGAGAAATTTTATGTGTGAAAGATTTAGTTTATATAATTTATTATAAAGGCACCAATATAAGAAAACGTTTTAAAAGAACGAATGTTAACGAGGTAGTATGAGTATTACAATTCATTCAGTTACTGTTGCAATTGTTCAATCCCTCTTTTTTTTTATTGAAAGCGTTTAAAGAATTCCTGAATAATTGTCCCACACCCAGCACAATCCACTGGAATCCTAAAGAAAAATGAAAATACTTTCTGTAAGATTAGAGAAAAAGTATACTTTTACCTTTTAAAAAGAATTTTCCTCAACTTTATTGAAATATATTTGACATATAACCCTAAAATTAAGGTGTATAATGTCATATTTGGTATAAGTATATATTTCAAAATGATTACCACATAAGATTGATTAACATACCCAACACTTCACATAGTGTGAGCATTTAAGATTCATTATCTTTGCAACTTTAAAGTACATAATAATTATTGTTAACTATAGTCACTATGCCTTACATTAGATCCTCAGACATTCATTTTATAGTTGAAAATTTGTACCCTTGGCCAACATCTTCCCATTTTTCCCACCTTGCAGCCTCTGGCAACTACTATTCTATTTTCTGTTTCAGTGAGCTTGGTATTTTTTTTATATTCCACATATGAGATCTTAAAGTATTTGTCTTTTGTCTGACTTATTTCATTTAGAATAATACACTCGAGTTTCATCTGTGTTATCACAAATGGCAGGATTTCCTTCTTTATTTTATAGATGAATATTTTTCCATTGTGTATATACACAGCATTTCTAAAAAACACTCATCCATTGATGTACACTTACCTTTTTTACATGTCTGTTGTGCATAATATTGCAGTGCACATGGAGGTACATGTATTTATTCAAGATACTGATTTTGCACCCTTCAGATACATTCTTAATAAATGAGATTCCTCAATCAATGGTAGTTCTAATTTCAATTTTGGGGGTTTCTTTGGTAGTATGGATATTACAACAATATTAACTCTTCTTATCTATGAACATAGAATATCATTTCATTTATTTCTGTCTCAGTTTCTTTCATCAATGTTTTGTAGTTTTCTGTGAGGTCTGTCACCTCCTTGGTTAAATTTATTCTTAAGTATTTTATTCTTTTTGATATTATTGTAAATGGAATTAAATTTTTTTCATACATTTTATTGTAAATACCTAGAAGTGTAGAAATTTTTGTAGTCTTATTTTGTATCTTGCAACTTCATTGTTTTTTTTTTTTTAAAAATTTCTTTTTATTTATTCATTTTAGAGAGGAGACACAGAGTGAGAGAAAGAGAAAGAGAGAAAGGGGGGAGGAGCTGGAAGCATCAACTCCCATATGTGCCTTGACCAGACCAGTGCAGGGTTTTGAACTGGCGACCTCAGTGTTCCCAGGTCGATGCTTTATCCACTGCGCCACCACAGGTCAGGCTCATTGGGTTTTTTTCTTTCAATTTTTTCTTTTGGTGGCTTTCTTAGTATTTTCTGTATATAAGATTATGTTATCTGCAGACAGACACAATTTTCTTTTTTCTCTATGATTTGGGTGTCTTTTTTATTCCTTTTTTAAAATTAATTTTTTTTAGGTGACAGGAGGGAAGACAGTGAAGCAACTCCTGCTTGCACCCAGACTGGAATCTACCTGGCAATCCTGTTAGGTGTCAAAGCTCTAGTGCCTGAGGCCAATGCACGGAGCTATCCTCAGCTCCCAGGGCCATGCTTTAACCGATGGATTGATGAATCGAACCACCGGCTACAGGACAGGGAGAGGGAGACAAAGGGGAGGGGAGACAGAAGCACATGATCACTTCTGTGTGCCTGGACCGGGAATCTAACCCATGATGTCCATATGCCAGGCAGACACTCTATCCACTGTGCCACTGGCCAGAGCCATTTTTTTTTTCTTTTCTAATTGCTCTGGCTAGAGTTTCCAGTCTTATGCTGAATAGGAGTGAAGAAAGCGGACAACTTTGTTATATTCATGAGCTCAACAGGACACCCTTTAAGCTTTTCCTTATTGAATATGGTATTCGATAAAACTTGTCATATATGATCTGCATTATTTTGAGTTATGGTTTTTCTATACCCAGTTTGTTGAGAGTTTGTTGAGAGTATGTAATGCTGTCCTTGTGAAGTGAGTTTAAACATTTTATTTTATTGAAACAGTTTGAGAAATATTAACATTATTCTTTAAATATTTTGTAAATTTCACCTCTGAAACCATCTGGTCTTGGGATTTTCTTTGTTAGGTGGTTTGATAGCAAATTCAATATCTTTAGTTGTGATTGATTTGTTCAAGCATTCTATTTCTTCATGATTCAATCTTGGTAGGTTGTCTGTTTCTAGGAATTTATCCATTTCTTGTAGGTTATGCAATTTTTTGACATATAACTGTACATAGTTGCTTTCTTTGATCCTTTGTATTTCTATTGTATCAGTTTTAAGGTATCCTCTTTTATTCATTTTATGGAGCCCTGTCTATTTTTATCTTGGTTAGTTTAATTAAAGGTTTGCCATTTGGTTTCACTGTTTTTTTTAAAGTACCTTTTAAAACAAGTAAATGAGTTGATCAATGTCACAGGTTATACAATCACTAAACAAAAAATCAATGATATTTCTATACAACAGCTGTGAATGATCTGAAAATGAAGTTAGGAAAATAATTTCATTCACAATGGCATAAAATAGTTAGAAATACATTTAGTACAAGAAATGCAAAACATATACTTAAAACATTATTGAGAAAAATTAAAATATCTAAATAAATGGTGAAATATTTCATGTTAATGGATTGGAAGACTGAGTATTTTTAAGATGGCAATGTTCCCATTTGTCAGAAGTTCTCAGAATGATACCCAGTTTTAATGAATGAGTAATAAGACTCACAGAATTCAATAAATAGTGTACTTATGGCTATATTTTATAACAGCAAAAGGATAGAAAGAAAAACCAACAAAGGGTGTATTTTCATTTATTTATGTCCTCATGAATCATTTTTATCAATGTTTTGTAATTTTTAGAACATTTTGTAGTATTCAAAACTGTACAGTCAGACCTCTATATCTGCAGGTTCTGCAGTTGTGTATTCAACTAACTGTATATCAGAAATCTTCAAAAAAATGTTACATTGTTTCTGCTGTAGTTAGGTTTATAAAAGTTGTATCTGTACTGAACATGTACAGACTTTTCTTTCTTTTCATTATTCATTAAAAAAATACAGCATAGCAACTATTTAGAGAATTTACAGTGTATTTAGTATTGTAAGTAATCTAGAGAGGACTTAAAGTATATAGGAGAATGTTGATAGCCTGTATGCAAATACTTTATTCACTATTTTATATAAGGAACTTGAGCATCCATGAATTTTTATATCCATGAGGGTTCCTGTAAACAATCCCCTACAGATACCAAAGGACGAGCATACAGATTTTATACCTCTTTGATTCAATTTATTCCTACTTATTTTTCATTTTCATTGTTATAGTAAATATGATTTTTTTTCTTAATTACTTTCACATATAATTCGTTTTTTATGTGAAGAAACACAACTGATTTATGCATGTTAATTTTGTATATTGCAATTTTACTTAATTTTTTACTATTTTTAACAGTTTTTTAGTAGCGTTTTGGGGTTTTCTATATATATAAACACTGCCATCTTCGGAGACATGTTGAGTTCTTCCTTCCCAATTTGGACGCCTTTTATTTTTTTCTTACCTAATTGCTGTGGCTAGAACTTTAGAACTAAGTTGGATAGAAGTAGTAAGAGAGGGCACCCTTGTCTTTTTAGCTACGAGATTATCATATAAGCTTTATTATGTTGAGATGCATTCTTTCTATACAAAAATGGTTGATAATGTACAGTATCATGAAAATATGTTGAATTTTACCAAAAGCTTTTCCTGCATCTATTGAGATGATCATATTTTTATTCTGCATTTTGTTAAAATAGTGTTTAAGATTTACTTATTTTCATATGTTCAAACATTCTTACATCTTAAGAATAATATCTGACTTCATCGAGGTGTATAATCCTATTACTGTGCTGTTGAAGTTGGTTTGCTAGAATTTTGTTGAGTGCTTTTGCATCTATGTTCATCAAGTCAAGACTACATTGGTGTGTAGTTTTATTTTCTTGTCATATTTTGTCTGACTTTGGTATCAGGGTGAATCTGACCTTGTAAAATTAATTTAGAAGTATTTTCTTTCTCTTCAAATTTTGAAGAGTATAAAGAATTGCCATTAATTGTTCCTTAAATGTTTGGTTGAATTTACCTGTCAATCCATCTAATCTTGGGCTTTTCTTTGTTAAGAGGTTTATGATAATTGATTACTCTATATCTCTTTAATCATTACTGGTTGTTCATATTTTCTAAATTTTTATGATTTATCCTCGTTAATTTGATTCTAGGAATTTATGTATTTCTTCTAGGTTATGCAATTTCATATATAATCATAGTCTCAGTTTCTTTTATATTTCTGTGATATCTGTTATAATGCTACCACTTTTATTTAATTTATAACATGTCTTTTCTCTTTTTTCTTAGTCTAGCTAAAGGTTTGTCAATTTTATCATTTAAAATAACAGTTTTTAGTTTCATTGTTGTTTTCTATTGTTGTTATCAAATCTATTTCATTTATTACTGTTTTGCTGTCTATCTCTTCAATTTTGTTTATATTTGCTTTCTATGTTTAGGTATTCTGATGTTGAGTGCATATATATCTATAATTATTATACCCCCTTGATAAATTAACCTTTTTCATTATATAATAACCTTCTTTGTCTTTTTTCATGTGACAATTTTTATTTAAGTCTATTTTATCTGATATAAATGTAGCCTTCCCTGCTCTCTCTGATTGCCAGTTGCATAGACTATATCAGTGGTTCTCAAGCTTTTTGAAGTTGGGATGCATTTAAAATCCTACAAATAATTGTAGGTGCATTAAATACAAATTTCTGAGAAATATGTTATAATAATTAAGTCAAATATTAAAGAAAAAACATAAAGTCCAAGCATGCTTTTATGGTAATTAAATGAAATAAATATGACAAAATTAAATTTACTCTGACATTAAAAAACATTTTTATGTTACATTTTTTGAGTTATGCTTTTTAGAATTCTTAAAAAAGAGGGGTTAAAAAATATAAAAATGATCTTTTTATATATATAGATACATTTTTAGTAAGATTTAGTAAATTCGGCAGGTCCCAGCACGAATGTGTTAAGTTTTTTCATTCTTGTGTTTATGAAAAACATGAGCCTGATGTGTCCTAGTGATTTCTTCAATGTTTGGGCATATATTTGAAAGGCAAACCCTCATTTCCTCATCAATCCATTGAAGAATTCCTCTGTTTTTACTCTTAATTGTGTTGAGGATAGAAAATCCTAATTCACATAAATAGGACATTAAAAATTGTAGTAAAATGTTCAAGGCTTTTTTAGATATTGCCACATATTCTTCTTTTATAGAAATCCACAAGGCTACAAGAGACAATTCCTTATGTGTAATCATCAATCCAAAACCCCCACCATGCATATTATCTTAACTTTACACCAAACAAAGGATAGAAGAAATTTGCCTCCAGTCTTTCGAGGGAACATGAGGGGTAGTGTAAACATTACAGCACCACAGTTTAACAGTCTTTTGCAGCCTAATCAGGCAAGTGAGGTGGGGGATTGGGCAGACTGTCAGCATACAGCCAATTCCCCACACCTCTGTCCCCGCAAAATCTAAACTCCAAAAACCCTGTTGGTTTTTTGGTCCCCAACAGGCACATATTTCTCTGAAATACCATAGGGTGCACCTGGAAATCTTCTAGGGTGCACTTTGAGAACCACTGGACTATATGTTTCCATCCCTTCATTTTCAGTTTGTGTGTTTCCTGAATACTTAAGTGAGTCTCTTATAGGCAGCATATAGTTGGATCATACTTTTGAATAATTATTGAGAAGGAAGATGTGCTATTGTTATATTGCTTGTTTTTATTTTATTTTGTAATCTTTTTGTCTCATTTTTTCTTTTATTGTCTCATGTTGTGTTTGATAATTTTTTTATGGTGATATGCTTTGATTCATTTCTCCATATATTTTGCGTATCACCTACCTGTATTTTCTTTGTGATTACTACAAGGATTACACGAAACACTTCATAGTCTGTTTTAAGTTGATAACCTAATACAAAAACTCTACACTTCTTTCTCACCACCAACAATACGTTTTTATATTGTGTATCTATGAAAAAATTATTGTAACAGTATTTTTAATACTCTTGTCTTTTAACTTTTATATTAGAGTTCAAGTGATTTACATGCCAGCATATTGGAGTATTCTGAATTTTATTATATACTTACCATTACCAGTGATTGTTATACTTTCATGTTGATAATAGCATCTTTTTTTTTGTTTGTTTGTATTTTTCTAAAGTGAGAAGCGAGGATGCAGAGAAACAGACTTTCACAAGTGCACAACCTGGATCCACCCAGCAAGTCCACTAGGGGGTGATGCTCTGCCCATCTGGGGTGTTGCTCCATTGCAACTGGAGCCGTTCTAGTGCTTGAGGTGGAGGACATGAAGCCATTCTCAGCACCTGAGGCCAACTTTTCTCCAATGGAGCCTTGGCTTCAGGAGGGGAAGAGAGAGATAGAAAGGAGAGGGGAAAGGGTGGAGAAACAGATGAGTGCTTCTCCTGTGTACCCTGACTAGAATCGAACCCAGGACATTCACACAGTGGGCTGATGCTGTACCACTGAGCAAATTGGCCAGGGCTGATTTGCATCCTTTTATTAATCAGCATCCTTTTATTTTGGTTTAAGGAACTCTCATTAGAATGTTTTTAAGATAGCTCTAGTGGTGATAAACTCCCTCATCTTTAGTTTGTCTGGGAAAACCTTATCTCTTCATTTCTGAAAGACAGTTTTACTAGAATACCTCTCTCCCCGCCCCCTCTCTCCTAGTGAGATTTTTGCTAAGAGATTTACTATAACCTTATATGGTTCCCTTTTATGTAATAATCAGTTTTCTTTTACTGCTTTCAAAATGGTCTCTTTGTGGTAGACTTTTGACAATTTAATTGTAATATGTCTTTTGAATACCTCCCTATGTTTAATCTATTTAGAGTTCTTTTGGCTTTATGTAAAATTTCTTCCCCAGATTTGGGAATTTTTCTGTTCTTATTTTCTTAGATAATATTCCTGCCTTTTTATTCTTTCTCTACTCCTTCTGGAACTACCATAATGTATATATTGTTTATTTTTATTATTTTGCACAAGTACTGTAGGTCTTCTTTATTCTTTTTATTTTTTGTTTCTCTGAATAGAAAATTTCAAATGATTGTCATTTTTTCTTAATTGAATTTATTGGGGTGACACCGGTTAACATAATTATACATGTTTCAGGTGCCCAATTCTATAACACATCTCTGTACACTGTATTGTGTGTTTATTCTCCCAACTCGAGTCTTCTATAGTCACTGTTTATCCTCTCTATATGCTCCTCCTCCTCCATCTCCCCCACACTGTTGTCTGTGTCCATAAGTGTTTTTTGTCCTGTTTGCTTAATCACTCCAATCCACCTCACCCAGTTCCTCGCTCCTTCCACAACAGACTCTATGTATCAGTCAATTTCTATTTTGTTTGTTAGTTCATTTTGTTCATTAGGTTCTACATACATGTGAGTAAAATCATATGGTACTTGTCTTTCTATGACTGGCTTATTTTACTTATACTAATGCTCTCCACATCCATCCACACTGTTGCAAAAGGTAAGATTTTCTTGTTCTGTAATGGCCACATGGTATTTAATTTTGTAAATATACCATGTTTCTTTTTGGCCATTCATCTACTGATGGACACTTGGCTCTTTTCAGATCCAGGCTATGGTATATAATGCAGCAATGAACATAGGGTGGCATATACTCTTTAAAATTAATGTTTAGGGATTCTTAAAATTTATTATTCCCAGAAGTGAGATTGCTGGGTCAAAAGGCAGCAATTTTGAGAGAGAGAGAGGCAAGGAGAAAGAGACTAAAACATGCAGCTGTTCCTTTGGTGCTCTGACCAGGTATTGAACTAGCAACCTCTGCACTCCAGGATGACCAAGCTATCAGGCAAGGGCTTAATTAATCAATTAATTATTATTATTTTATTTTTTAGAGACAGAGAAACAGAGAGAGGAAGGGAGAGAGATGAAGGTGAAGGGAATTATTTATTTGTTGTTCTACTCAGTTGTGCATTCATTGGCTGCTTCCTGTGTGTGCCCTGAACATACAACCTTGTTGTTTTGGAAGTAAGTTCTTAACTGACTGAGCTAACTGCCAGGGCCAATAGCTCATTTTTAATCTCTTTTTAGGTAACCCTATACTGTTTTCCACAGCAGCCATACCAACCTGCATTCCCACCAATAATACCCAAGGGTTTTCTTTTCTCTACACCCTCACCAACACTTGTTGTTTGTTGATTTATTGTTGATAGCCATTCTGACAGTAAGGTAATATCTCATTGTGGTTTTAATTAGCATTTCTCTGAAGATTAGTGACTTTGAGCACCTTTTCATATATCTATAGGCCATCTGTATGTCCTCTTTAGAAAAGTATTTACATAGGTCTTTGTCCATTTTTTTTTTTTTTTTTTAATTTATTTTATTTTATTCATTTTTTTTTTAGAGAGGAGACACAGAGTGAGAGAGAGAGAAAGAGAGAAAGAGGGGAGGAGCTGGAAGCATCAACTCCCATATGTGCCTTGACCAGACCAATGCAGGGTTTTGAACTGGCGACCTCAGTGTTCCCAGGTCGTCGCTTTATTGTCCATTTTTTAATTGGATTGTTTATTTTTTTGGTGTTGAGCTTTATAAATTCTTTATAAATTTTAGATATTAATCCCTTATCACCTGTATTGGTGAATATGTTCTCTCATTCAGTAGGTTGTATTTTCATTTTGTTGATGTTTTTTTTTGCTGTACAAAATTTTTTTTACCTTGATGTAGTCCCATTTGTTTATTTTTTCTTTATTTCCTATGAATAGAAAATATATCAGATAAAATACTGCTATAAGAAATATCCAAGATTTAATGGCTTATATTTTCTTTTAGGATTTTTATAGTTTCAAAGCTAATTTAAGTCTTTAATCCATTTTGAGTTTATTCTTGTGTATAGTAAAAGAAGGTGGTCTAGTTTCATTTTTTTGCAAGAATCTGTTCAATTTTTCCAACACCATTTATTGAACAGACTTTCTTTACCCCATTGTATGTTCTTGCTTCTTTGTCAAATATTAATTGGCCAAGTAGGCATGGGTTAGTTTATGGGGTCTCTAATTCTGTTCCATTGATCTATATGTCTGTTTTTGTACCAGTACTATGCTGTTTTGGTTACTGTGGCTTTCTAGTATAGTTTGATAGTAGATAGCATGATTCCTCCAATTTTATTCTTTTTCAAGATTGCTGTGGCTTCGGTGTCTTTTTGTGGTTTCATATAAATTTTTGGAATATGTGTTCAGTTCTGTGAAATACACCATTGGCAGCTGATAAGCATTATATTGAATGTGTAGATTGCTTTGGGTAATATGGACATTTTATTGATGTTATTCTTCCTATTTATAAGCACAGTATGTGCTTCCAATATTTGTATTTTAATTTTTTTTATTCAGTGCCTTTTAATTTTCTGAGTACAGGTATTCTATATACTTTTTTTGTGACAGAGACAGAGAGAAACACAGAGAGAGGAACAGATAGGAACAGACAGGCAGGAAGGGAGAGAGATGAGAAGCATCAATTTTTTATTGCAGCTCCTTAGTTGTTCATTGATTGCTTTCTCATATGTGTCTTGACCAAGGGGTTGCAGCAGAGCAAGTGACCCCTTGCTCAAGCCAGAGACGTTGGGCTTAAGGCAGCAATCTTGGGCCTCGATTAGTGACCTTGGGCTCAAGCCAGCAACCATGCGTCATGTCTATGATCCCACGCTCAAGCTAGCGACCCCGAACTCAAGCTGGTGAGCCTCTGCTCAAGCTGAATGAGCCCGTGTTCAAGACGGCGACCTTGGGGTTTTGAACCTGGGTCTTCCTCATCTTAGTCTGACACTCTATCCACTGCACCACTGCCTGGTCAGGCGGTATTTTATATATCCTTGTTTAAATTTATTTCTGGGTGTTTTATTCTTTTTGAAGCAATAGTGAACTTTTTTTAAGTTTCTCATTTTAATATATTAATATTGGTGTATAAAAATATAACT
This sequence comes from Rhynchonycteris naso, assembly GCA_037038555.1. NCBI lineage: Eukaryota > Metazoa > Chordata > Mammalia > Chiroptera > Emballonuridae > Rhynchonycteris > Rhynchonycteris naso. The sequence goes on from CM072998.1 coordinate 28,387,241, forward strand.
GATATCTAGATATTTATTTTGTATTCTGCTTTACTGAATTTATCACTTCTAGAAATTTTTTGATGGACTATTTAGGGTTTTCTATGTACAATATCATGTCATCTGCAAATAATGACAATTTCACTTTTTCTTTTCCAATTTGGATGCCTTTTATTGTTTCTTGTTTGGTTGCAGTGGCTAGGATTTCCAGTACTGTATTGAATAAGAGCAGTGACAACCAACATCCTTGTCTTGTTCCTGGTCTTAAGGGAAATGCTTGTAGTTTTTGACAATTGAGTATAATTTTGGCAGTGGGTTGTCATGTATGATCTTTATAATATTGAATTCTGTTCACTCTATTCTCACTTTGATGAATATTTTTAACATAAATTGGTGCTAAATTTAATCAAATGCTTTTACTGCATCTATTCATATGAAATTGAGACTTGTTGTGTGTCCTTACATGGGTCTATCCTAGAAAAATGTTTCATGTGCACTTGAAAACAATGTATATTCTGCTGCTTTGGGATGAAGTGCTCTGAAGATATCAATTATATCCAGCTGATCTAATTGTCATTTAAGGCTGCCATTTGCTTGTTGATTTTCTGTCTGGAAGATCTATCCATAGATGTCAATAGGATGTCAAAATCATTGACTATTTCTCTATTGCTGTAGATCTCTTTTTTTTGTGATCAATATTTGTTTACATATTTAGGTGCTTCTACACTGGAGCATAAATACTTACAAGGGTTATATTCTCTTGTGGATTGCTCCTTTTATCATTATACAGTGTCCTTTTCTGTCTCTTAGTACAGCATTTCTTTTAAAGTTTATTTTTCAGATAAAAGTATTGCTTCCCCAGCTTTTATTATTGCCATTTTATGAAATATCTTTTTTCATCTCTTTACTTTTAGGTTGTATGTATCTCTCTTTTTGAGGTGGGTCTCTTGTAGAGAGAATATATATGGGTTTTGCTTTCTTAGACATTCAGCTACCCTATGGTTTTACTTTATTTTATTTTAATTTGTCTGTTTTTTAGTGAACGAGAGTGAGACAGACCGGAACAGCCAGAAAGGGAGAAAGATGAGAAGCATTAACTCATAGTTGCAGCACTTTAGTTGTTCATTGATTGCTTTTGCATATGTGCCTTGCTTGGGGCTCCAGCTGAGCCAGTGACCCCTTGTTCAAACCAGTGACCTTGGACTCCAGCCAGCGGCCATGGGTCATGTCTATGATACCATGCTCAAGCTGGCAACCTCGCACTCAAGCCAGTAACCTCAGGGTTTCGAACCTGGGTCCTTAGTGTCCAAGGCTGACTATCAACTGCGCCACCACCTTGTCAGGCAGCCCTTATGTCTTTTGATTGGAGCATTTAAGCCATTCAGATTTCAAGTTATTATTGATAAGTACATATTTATTGCCATTTTATTCTTTCAACTATGTTCCTGTGTTTGTTTTATTTTCTTCTTCATCTTAAAGATGGCCCTTTAACATTTTTTATAATACTGTTGGTGGGAACAAACTTCTTTAGCTTTTTGTTGTTTGTGCAGCTCTTTACAACTTCTTCAATTTTAAACGATATGCTTGCTGAGTAAAGTAGTCTTGGTTGTGAGATCTTGCTTTTCATCACTTTGAATATTTCATGCCAATCCCATGTGACCTCAAATGTTTCTTTTGAGAAATCAGCTGACAATCTAATGGGAACTTGCTTATAAGTAACTGCTTTTCTCTTGCTGCTTTTAATATTCTCTTTGTCTTTCACCCTTGCCATTTTAATTATGATGTGTTTTGGTGTGGGATTTTTTGGGTCATCTTGTTTAAAGCTCTCTGCTCTTCCTGGACTTGTGTGTCTTTTTTCTTCGCTGGGTTTGGAAATTTTTTGGTCATTATTTCTTCAAGTAAGTACTCAGTCCCTTGCTTTCTCTCTTCTTCTAGTACCCTTTTGATATAGATGTTTTTATGTTTTATGTTGTCCCATAGGTCACTTAAACTATTATCATTCTTTTTTTCTTTTTTCTTTTCTGATAGAGTGTTATTTTTCTATATTTTCTTCCGAATCACCAATTCAATCCTCTGCTTCATCCAGCCTACTGTTTATTTCTTCTATTGTATTCTTTTTTAAAAAGATATTTTATTTATTGATTTTGGAGAGAGTATATATATATATATAGAGAGAGAGAGAGAGAGAAAGGCAGAGGGTGGAGCGGGAAGCATCAACTAATAGTTGCTGCTTCTTGTATGTGCCTAGACCGAGCAAGCCTAGGGTTTCAAACCAGCCACCTCAGCATTCCAGGTTGATGCTTTATGTACTGTGTCACCACAGGTCTGGCATCTTTCAGTGTATTCTTGATGTTAAATATTGTATTCTTCATTTTGACTGGTGTATTTTTTATGGTTTCTACATCCTTTTTTATGATTGCTACTTGTTGGTGAAGTTCCTGCTTTGTTCCTTGAGTATACGTATAATCATTACTTGAAGTCTACATCTGATAAATTGCTTATCTCCATTTCAGTTAGCTCTTTTTTCTGGAGAATTTTTCTGTTCTATTATTTGGGGCCTGTTTCCTTTTCTCTTCATTTTGGCTTATTTTCTTTAAGTCCCCTGTTTCTTTACTTGATTAATTGTGCTTTTGAAGTGCTTTATATGAAATTTTTCAATTTAGTAATTTTATTATTCAGATACAGAATTTCTATTTGTTTCTTTTAAAAAATGATTTCTCTCTTTGTTAAACTTCTCATTTTATTCATGTATTCTTTTCCTTATTTCTATTTATTTGTCTTTCTGATCTCTCTTATATCTCTTATAAGATGATTAAGAAGCCAGTCACCCATCAACCCAGATATTTTAGGGGTCTCTCATATCTTTTCATGATTATGCTTGCTCCACTTCTCTGATTTTATCAATGGGAAGCAATTTAGGATTGTGTGCCTTTTCTAAATTCTACAACGCTATTTCAGGTACAGAGAGCTTCTCATTTTCTTCCCTAAGGCAGTACCCTGAAGTGTTTAAGGTTTTCAGTCTTCTCCAGTTTAATAGTGTCAAGCCATATGCTGATATCCATGTGTTGTGTGTAAGATTGTGCACAGTTTTGGTGACCCATGTAATCTATTGGCTGAGGAAAGTGGGTTATCCCCTCTAGGATATGTGCTCAGAGTGCTGGGGATGTTTGTTGGCTACTTGTGGGAGTCCTTGGGTGAGGGAATTCTACTGGTTCATGACTGCAGTTCTTGGTGGAGTTCTGAGCAAGTTAATAGGTTATATGGTTGGTGTTTATAATCTACACACTGGTTGCTGGGAACCGCTGTTCCATTTCTCTACTCCTAGGTTTCCACAGAGTGTTCAGAAGTGTTCAGCTGTGCCAATTTCCTCAGTGTTCTGAGTGGAACATGACAAAAATGGGCCTTTTGGGTGGTGTCTCATCTACCTGCGAAAATCAGGCTCTTATGTCACTTTCATTTTTCTCATTGGAGATCATGAGCCAAGAGGTTCTCTGTTAAGATTGAGCTGTGCCACCTTGGGGGAGGGGTGATGCAAGTAAAGTAAAATTATTCTTCTTACCTTCTTCAATGCATTAGTCTAGGTTCATCATTTGTAACTAGTTAAAATATATCACTCTAGTGGCAGATGTTGATAATGGGGTGGGCTTTGCATGTGTGAGGCAACAGTTATCTGAAAAATTTCTGTCCTTGGTCTTGTATTTTCTGTGATACTTAAACTGCTGCAAAAAATTAAATCTTAATAGTGAAAAAAATTAAAATAACATTGCCATTTATACGTACTTGTAAAAGGAAGTATATTCTCAAGAAACAAGAGTTAGTACTTTCTCATTATATTTATATGTACTTTTCTTTACCAACAGAGTGGATCACTGCTTTTGATTTCAATGTGAACTCTATTAATTATTATTTTTTTTCTTCTCATCCATCATTTGGAAAATTTGTACAGGTAGCAATTGTTGAAAATTTGAGAAAAATATACAGAAAACTCATTCTTGAGGAGGAGATGTGTCTGAATGTTATTTAAATTGGGCCTCTAAGATGTTGGAAATCTAAAACAGATTTGATTTAGTTTGCTTAAAATTGTGTTGATAGCTATGAGAAACTGGGGCTTGAATTGAAGAGAGGATTTGCTGCCTCCTTATGATAGTTCTGTTTCTGGGCAATAGCAGGTATTGCTGTTGTCCTGGAACCCTGGTATTACCAAGGGAACCTTGGAAGCTGTCAGCTAAAGAGTAAGCACTGAAGAGATCAAAGATATAATTGGAGAAGTTACTTTTTTTTACAGTTGTTTTCAATATGATATGTGAAATAAACTTTCTGTGTGTCCTTAAATTTTCTTCTTTTAAAATCTACAAACTTTATTTCTAAATATTGTGGTGTATTTTTTGTTTTGTTTTGTAAATGGTTGTTGATATCTGCTTTAAGGATGGATATTAATTCCTTATCTCTTCTTTCTTTCTTTTTTATAAGTATGGTAGTCTGATCATCTTTGAGTTTACTATGTCTTTCAGAAGCACTACCCATTAATTTATGCACAATAAATTCAATCACTTAAGTTTTTATGCAGTACTTAGGTAGTTAATAAGAAAAATTTCTTAATTGATCTTAGCAACTTAGAAAAAAATGGATGAAAATTCAAGCCTGATGAGCAAGAAAATGAATATCATTGATATATAATTTTTTTTTATGTTTCTGTTTCCTTCTAGTTAAAACCAGCTGGTGTACGTTGTAGAAAATCACATGATGAATGTGATTTTATTGAATTTTGCGATGGTGAACAACCACATTGTGTGCCTGACACTTATAAATATGATGGAACACCTTGTAATTCAGGTGACTCCTTCTGTTATGGAGGAAAATGTCGGAATACTGATAAACAGTGTCAAAATTTAATTGGAGGAGGTAAAGACCATATTTTCTTCTTAGTTCCTAAATTCTGTAAGCTCTGTTATTCAATTCTATAAAATAAAAATGTAGATGTAATTAGTTAATAAGTGAAGTCTTGCCCAGTGTATATTCATGTTAAAGGAAATAAAATTTTCTTGAATTTGAATCTTTGAAACAAATAATAACTTGTTAATTTATGTGAAAATCTTATTTGCACACGGAGAACCCTCAAGTAGAAATGCAACTTCTCAAAACATTATATAGAATTTTAGATGGTGGGATTTGTTTAGACTTGAATGAAACAAAGAGTTTTAAGTAAAACAAAGCAGGGCTAATAATTGATTGTATGGATTTCAAGAGCAGGTTTGTTCAAAGGGGCTTGCTGAAGAGTGAAGGCTAGTCCAGTTTGATAGTTTTCTATAAATGTGTGAATCATTAGCTTCATTGAAATACTATACATTATCCTGCACTTACACATTGCACATTCTTTGAAAAAAATTTTTATTCTCAATTATCTTATTAGGCCTTCCTTCTCCAAGTCAGTATAATGCCAAGAATTTAAGAAGGAAATGAGATAGAGGTTTTGGTAATTATTATAATTTTATTTTGTTTTTCTACAGAATTGCAGTTGTGCCATCTTCAATCAGTGGCTACATGAGAGTAATCTTTAAAACATAATTGACATAAAAACAAATATCCAGTAAAATTTGGAAAAACTAAAAAGTATATTCCAGATTCAATATTTCCCCAAGTAAATCTAGAAAAATAAATGTCAGTACTGACAAGATATTTTTAGAGTTAGATAATGAGATGTCAGCTAGGTGTTATCTATGTAATTTATGTTACTTACAAATTCTTTAGTACTAGCAGTGATTTTAAAGCCCTCTGTGAGAAACTGTATATGAATAAGTACAATAATCTTCTAAAATAGTACAACTTTCTTTTTAGAAGTGAATATAACATCTAAATCAATGTCTGTCCAATCCTAGTGATCACTTGTATTAATAGATATAGAACAAACTAAGTCTGGGCCTGGCAATTAGTCAGTTTTTGTACTTAGTTTTGGAAAACAATCCAACTTTTTGAGTTTCCTAAAGAGCATGGGGACCTTAAGATAATTAAGTTTGCCCTTAATTGCTGCAGTATTTCATTCAAAATAGCCATAACTTTTTGACCAGGTCATGTATGGTGGCCTGTTATGGACACTAGTTACTAGAATGGTCTTGAGTTGGGTTTCATGTTTTTGTGAAGTAAGCATTAGCTTTTTAACATAAAAACTATATATGATTTATAGATAATGGCCTATAAAAATCTTTTACATACCTAATACAAATCATCATGTTTCACCAAATTATTGGTTTCTGGACAAAATATGCTTATGCCATAATATTAAAAGACATATCTTCTGCATTGAGCAATATCATTTAAAGTAGAGAAAGGAGCTTACATTTATTACTTATTTACATTATTTTAGTGAGAGATAAAAAGAGGGACAGAGAGAAGGACAGATAGGGACAGACAGACAGGAAGGGAGAGAGATGAGAAGCATTAGTTCTTTGTTGTGGCATCTGAGTTGTTCATTAATTGCTTTTTCATAAGTGCCTTGACTGGGGCTCCAGCCAAGCCATTGACCCCCTGCTCAAGCCAGCAACCTTGGGCTTCAAGCCAGTGACCCCACGCACAAGCTGGTGAGTTCACACTCAAACCAGCAACCTTGGGGTTTCAAACCGAGGTCCTGTGTGTCATACGCTAATGCTCTATCAACTGCAACACTGCCTGGTCAGGCCTAAATTTTTAAAATTAAAAATAAAAAAAGATCAGTAGCCCTTGCTGGCTGGCTTAGTGGATAGAGTGTCAGCTCAGTGTACAAATATCCCAACTTTGATCCCTTGTCAGGGCACACATGAAAAGCAATCACCTGCTTCTTTCCCCCAACCATTATCCCTTCTCTTTCTCTTCCCCTTTCACAGCCAGTGGCTCAGTTGGTTTAAGCATTGACCCTGGGTGGTGAGGATAGGTTAGTTGGTCCAAGCATTGGCTCCAGATGGGCCTAGCTGACTGGCTCCTGGTCGGGGTGCATGCGGGAGACTGTCTCACTTTCTCTCCTTCTCTCACTTAAAAAATTAGATCAGTAAAGATACTTCAAATGGAAACATACTACCTTTTTCTAAGTTTCTTACAAAAATTTGTATTTGTAAAAATCTAGCCACTACAGCATGCTCTTTAGTGTTATATCTGCACATAAAGTTTTTCTTTGTTCATTTGGGTTTTTTGGTGACCTCACACAAAACTCACCAAATGGAGGCAATAATAAGAAAGTTGATATCATATACGCTTAAATCTCTTAGGCCCTAGGAGAATTATGTGACAGAACTACAAAAGACATAATTCTGAGAGCAAAATACAATTCTGGTCAGAAGTAAGTTGGCCAGGACAGTGGGCTTTGGGTGCTAAGAAAACAGTGCAGAAATACCTGCCATTTTGAGACTCAAAAGTTGAGCTGAAAAAGGCCACAGTAGAAGATGTTGAGTTGCTCAGAATGGTAGGTTACTGAAATGGCCCCAAAAGCCACTTGCAGGAACTGTTGGGTGGACTGAAAGAGCTGTTCAAATGGCACAATAAAACAGGATTTTATACATATTAAGAACATTGACCCGTCCTTATCTAAACTGTAGAGTTTTTGTTCATAATGGATTTTCCTTAAAATCAAGTCTGATTTTTTAAAAATACATTAAAATGTTATTTGATTATTGAGTTTTTGTTCCCTTACCCCCTTAGCTTTTCCACCATCCCAATCTTGACTCTGCATAGAATTTAAGAAAATTGGCAAGTTAAAATTAGAGATTTTTTAAAAATTGATTTCAATTTATTGTGTTTACATAGATTCTAGTGTTGCCCCGATTGCATCCCTCCTCCCCCATATTCCCCTCAACATCTCCCTTCCCCCCTCCCCATAGTGCTCTCCCCCCTTCCCATCAGGTTTATCCCATCCTGTCATCCCCTTTCCCTCTGTCCTCTTTTCCTCTGGTCCCTTTGATCCCTCCTCTGTCTCAATTTCATTCCTCAGTTCACATTGTTCATTGGATTCCTAAAAAGAGTGGGGTCATATGATATTTTTCTTTCTCTGCTTGGCTTATTTCACTTAACATAATAGTTTCCAGGTCCATTCATGTTGTTGCAAAAGGTAAGATTTCCTTCTTTTTCACGGCCCCATAGTATTCCATTGTATATATGTACCACTGCTTTTTGACCCACTCTTCCACTGATGGACACTTGGGCTGTTTCCAGATCTTTACTATTGTGAACAATGCTGCCATAAACATGGTGGTGCATTTCTCCTTTTGGAACAGTGCTATGGTGTTCTTAGGGTATATTTCTAAAAGTGGAATAGCTGGGTCAAAAGGCAGTTCGATTTTTAATTTTTGAGGAATCTCCATGTATACAGTTCTCCACAGTGGCTGCACCAGTCTGTATTCCCACCAGCAGTGCAGGAGGGTTCCCTTTTTTCCACATCCTTGCCAGCACTTATTCTGTGTTGTTTTGTTAATGAGTGCCATTCTGACTGGTGTGAGGTGATATCTCATTGTGGTTTTAATTTGCATTTCTCTAATGGTTAGTGATGTTGAGCATTTTTTCATATGCCTATTGGACATCTGTATGTCCTCTTTAAAGAAGTGTTTATTCATTTCTTTTGCCCATTTTTTGATTGGATGGTTTATCTTCCTGGTGTTGAGTTTTACAACTTCCTTATAAATTTTGGTTATTAACCCCTTATCGGACGTATTGTCGAATATGTTCTCCCATTGTGTAGTTTGTCTTTTTATTCTTTTCATATAGTCTTTAGCTGTGTAAAGGCCTTTTAGTTTGATATAGTCTCATTTGTTCATCCTGTCCTTTATTTCACTTGCCCATGGAGATAAATCAGCAAATATATTGCTGCGAGTGATGTCGGAGAGTTTACTGCTTATATTTTCTTCCAAGATGCTTGTGGTTTCACAACTTACATTTAAGTCTTTTATTTATTTTGAGTTTGTTTTTGTGAATGGTGTAAGTTGATGGTCTAGTTCCATTTTTTTGCAGGTAGCTGTCCAATTTTCCAACACCATTTTTTGAAGGGGCTCCATTGTATGCTCTTACTTCCTTTGTCAAATATCAGTTGTCCATAAAGGTGTGGGTTTATTTCTGGGTTCTCTGTTCTGTTCCATTGATCTATATGCCTGTTCTTATGCCAGCACCAGGCTGTCTTGAGTACAATGGCCTTGTAGTGTGACTTGACATCAGGAAATGTGATACCTCCCACTTTATTCTTCCTTGTCATAATAATTGTAGATATACCCCCAGCCCACTGTTTAAGCTAGGTAATTATAAACCTCTCTAGGGATCACCTTATTATTTCTATAATGAGTCTGTTATTTCTTTAGTGATAATTTGAATTATGTATTATAATTTACTTATTTTTTTTTGTTTAGATACTAAAGGTGCTCCATTTGCTTGTTTTGATGAAATAAATGCAAGTGGAGATAGATTTGGAAACTGTGGCAGTAAGCCTTGTCTTTTTGTGTATGTATTTATATAATTCTAATTTTGTTTGGAATGTAGTATATATGTTGCTAAGATCTTAGAATATGTATATTATTGTGTATACACTAAAATGGTATTTTATATTAGAGTTTCTTTGTTTCATGATCTGAGCAAAATATTATTACCCATATTACCCATTGCCTACAAATAACATGTGCTTATAATGTTGCAATAACAATGACTATAAAAATCACCTCTGCATATTATTGTGGTGAGCTAGATGTTGTGTTAGGTAGTTTATATATATTATATATTATAATTATCTACTTATATATATACATCAGTTATTTATAATAAGAGTTTTCTCATTTTACTAATGAAAAATTGAAGATTAGCAACCATTTGCTTAAATATCAGAAGCTAATATAAGAGAGATCAGGGCCATCAGATTGCAAAAACCATTCATGTTTCTGTTACATTGCCTCACAAAACAAGAGGAGCTACATCATACATAAGTTGGTGTACTCATAAAAATGTACTGAGAGGAAATTCTTTAAACTTGGATTTAAATTAGTAAAATACTTTTATAATTTAGCTATATCGCCACTTTATGTTAAGGATGCAACTTTTTTTTCTACCTTATCTTTCTAGTAATGTTATGTGTGGAAAATTAGTTTGTACTTGGCCATATAAAACATTAGTAAACCGTGCAAATTTATCTGTGATTTACACACATATACGAGATGATATGTGTGTATCTACATTTCCAAATACGGACAAGCCACCTAAATCGTCACTCACGACATATGCGGAACCTGAAGACAGAGATGAAACATTTGTAGAAGATGGCACTGCATGTGGTCCTGAAATGGTAATTAGAACCACAGAATTACAAGTATTTTAAATATGTTCTATGGTAACATTCATTTTGACAATATATCATTCAATACATTTTTAAACAACCTGAATGAAGTATCATTTAGTATAAATTTTACCTATGGTAAGTGTACAATTCATTGCTTTTAATTAATTTATAGAGTTGCACAATCATCACCACATCCCTTGTTCTTTCTCCTCTTCTTCAGTAACCTCTATGATGTGGATGTTATTTCTTTTCATGTTGTCACAGAGCTCTCTTAGGTTTCCTCAGATTTTATGAGTCTCTTTTCTTTTTTCTGCTCTGCTTCTGTGCCTTTGTTTATTTTGTGCTCTAACTCGCTGATTCTATCTTCAGCTTCATCCATCCTGCTTTTAATTCCTTTTATTGTGGTCTTCAGTTCTGATATGGTATTTGTCATTTCTGTCTGATTCTTTTTTATTATTTCAATTTCGTTTTTTATACTTGCTATCTCTTTATTTAGCTGTTCGTAATGACTATCCATTGTTGCTCTAAGCTCTTTGAACATCCTAACTATCATTATTTTAAACTCTGCATCAGGTAGTTTGGTTATATCTGATTTATTCAGGTCCTTCTCTGGGGATTTCCCTTGATTCATTTGGGTTGCATTCCTTTGCCTGCCCATTTTGTCTGTGTGTAAGAAGGGTTTGGCTACTGGAGTCCAAGGTGTTGACTCTGTGTTCTCTATGTGTGGTCTGTCTGCATTCCCGTCACCCCCTCTGCTGCTGTCTAGGGTGTTTGGCTGCAGCTGCTGCTGTGGTCTCCACCTCACCTTTGAGGGAGGGGCTGTGTTCTTGTGCCAGGCTCTATAAGCCTCAAGCCTCAGCTGGTCTCGGCCTTCACCCCTCTTCAATGGGTGTGACTGTGCACCACACTTGGGCCACAAACCTGGGCACCAAGGGCAAGGTTGAGCACTTTTGCTTAACTGCGGGTCCCTGTCAGCCTGTTCCTCTGGGCAGGAGGGGCTACTGGTGCGCTCTCAGCTGCTAGCCCGGGCTTCTGTCCCACCCTCACCAATGTCGGATCCTTGACTGGGCGGGGCTGTAGCTATGTGTTCAGCCATGTGCCAGGCTTCTGCCCCACCACCGCAGGCAAAACCAGTTCATGCAGGGCTTCAAGCCTCGGAGGCTGGGTGTGGCTGCACGCCTGCTCGCCCCTGCCCAGTGGTGGATCTATGCCCGTTCTGGGCTACCGCCTTTCCCCCATAGGTGAGGTCACAGGCGAGCCCACAGCCACTGGACCACTTTTGCGCGTACCCTCGGCCTCTGCCCCTGCCGGTGGAACCGTGCTTCCGCTTCCCGCTGCCGCCCGCCCTCCAGCAAGTCCTCAGCAGCTCAGACCCTAACACTCCATACCGTAGTCCTGAAAGCTCCTTCCTTCTAAGCAACTGTGCTCTAAATCCGCAGGAGAGCATGTTTGGCCAGTGTCCTGCTTCCCCTTGCTGGTTCCAGGGGAAATATTGTTTCAAATTTGTGGAGTGGCTCAGTCCAGGGTTTAGGGTGGCTGTCCCTCAAAGCTTTTCTCCCTGTGGCTTCTGGACTGCACTCTCTTCCCCCTGCTTTGGTCCTCTCCTCTCTCCCTGTCTCCCGGAGTCCCGGGTGAGTGATTGTTATAGAGGTTTTCTGTGCTGTCCCTTTAAGAAGAATCCTGGGTCTGAGACAACTGTCTCTTTCTCACAAACAGTATGCTAACCTGTTTCACAGCTAAATACTGTCCATACGCCTCTTCTAGGCTCTGGGGCTGTAGGCTGGGGCTTTGTTTCTGGGACACAGGTCCCTACCCTTCCACTAGCCCCTTTTCCCACCACACGAGTCTCTCCAGGCTGCCTTTCACTCCGGGGAGCTGGGCAGCCCTTTCCATGTTTTTGCTTTTTCTACCAGTCTCAATGTTGCTTCTTCAGTGCTCCCGGGTTGAAGAGTCCTCTCAGACCAGTTCAACATTGGCTTATCCAGATGATGGTTCTTAAAATTAAGTTATAATCCACTTTGGTTCCAGGAGTTGGAAGTTGGTACGTCTCCCTACTCCATCTCCATCTTGCCGTCTCCTTATGTTCAATTCTTACAACTGCTCCCCTCTTACTATAAATAGGCTGTGTTTTTAAATTTTTATCCTGTCATGTTTATTGTTATTTTGTATATAGAAATGCAGTTACTTTTTTGTGTGTGAAAAATGTAATAACATTGTTGAACTAACATTAATTCAAGGAATTTTTTTCAGACATGCCTTGGGAACTTTCTACATAGACAATTGTTATTTGGAAATAGGAAAAATTTTATTTCCTTCTTTTCAAGCTATGTACCTTTTATTTTTTTTTTCTTGGTTTATGACAGTGACTAGAACATACAGTACAATATTGAATATAAGTGGTAAAAGTTCACATCCTTTCCTTGTTCCTGATCTCAGGGGGAAAGCAATAGGTCTTTTATCATTAAGCATAGTGTTAATTTTAATTTTCTTGCTTTTGTTTTTGTTTTAGTTCATGGATGAAGTGATGCTGTGGTAAATCTAGACTGAAAGTAACCTTATAGGGTGATCTGATCATAAATTCCTAACTTGACAGGTCATAGTGATTAGTCATGCCCCAGGAATATAACTTCTTTACAAAAGGTATAATTTTGCTTTAAGCAAGCCCTGTCCTTGGACACCTTTGAAATGCTTCTTTTCTCAGACATTTAGAAGTATAACCACCCTCAAGAGAACATATAATCTTAACTATCCTGTACTCCAATCCCTGCCTTGCTTTCTCCTACCTTCCTGCAATCTTCCTTACTTCCTTCCCTCCTTAACTCCAAACTGCAAACCTATCATGCTGTGAAACATTTGAAATCTTGCTTTTCCAGAATGCCATTAGTTTGGCTCATATAGAGTCATATACAAATTCTCTACCAATTTGGATTCTTTTTACATTGTCAGGTAGATACCCTTTCTCATGTTAAAGTAATTGTCCTCTACTGCTGACTTGTTGAAAGTTTTTATCATAATTTTTTTTGGGTTTTGTCAAATTATTTTTTCTGTGTTAATTGATGAGGTCATATATATCTTTGTTACAAGGATTATCATCTTCTTCTTAGTAAATCATTAGTCATATATATCTTTGTTACAAGGATTATCATCTTCTTCTTAGTAAATCTTAGTCATTCATGATCCATTTCTTCTATGCTTTTGAATTTATGAGTGTAAAATTGTTTATGATATTCCCTTATCATCTCTCTAATGATTGCAGGATATGTTGTATCCTCTACTTCATTTCTAATATTGGTGATTTGGGTTTTCTCTCTTTTTATATTTCTCACTTGCTAGAAATTTATCAATGTAGTACAGATTGTCAAAGAACCATCTTTTGTCGCATACCTCTATTGTTTTCCGAATCTAAGTTTCATTGATTTCTTCTCTTGTTATCTTTCTTTTTACTTGGGGTTTTTCTCTTCCCTATTTTCTTGAGATATAACTTAAATTATTGATTTGAGGCATTTCTTCATTTTGACTGTAAGCATTTAGTAGTGTAAATTTTCCTCTCAGCCCTACTTTAGCCACATCCCACATATTTTGATATTTATAGTTTAATTTCCTTCCAATGATATGTTTCTTATTTTTTTTATTTTGTTTTTATTTTTTATTTTTTTATAGGGACAGAGAGAGAGTCAGTGAGAGGGATAGATAGGGACAGACAGACAGGAATGAAGAGAGTTGAGAAGCATCAATCATTAGTTTTTCGTTGCCATTGTGACACCATAGTTGTTCATTGATTGCTTTCTCACGTGTGCCTTGATCGCGGGCCTTCAGCAGATGGAGCAACCCCTTGCTGAAGCCAGTGACCTTGGGTCCAAGCTGGCGAGCTTTTGCTCAAGCCAGATGGGCCCGCGCTCAAGCTGGCAACCTCGAGGTCTCAAACCGGGGTCTTCTGCATCCCAGTCCAATGCTCTATCCACTGTGCCACCGCCTGGTCAGGCATGTTTCTTATTTTCTTTGAGAATTCTTCTTTGATATATGAATTTAGAAATATATTAACTTTGTACATGTTTACAAATATCCCTTTGGGTTTTATTTATTGATTTCAAATTTGATTTTATTATTATCATAGAACACACTATCTATAATTCTAACTTTTAAATTTTTCTTGAGGTTTATTTTATGGTGCAAGATATAATCTACCTTGCTGTACAGGAATAGTAAAAGTAGGTTTACAGTTGTGAATACACAGAATGTAGTTTAGTCTTGTATTAATATTTATTATTTATTGTATGATTTTCCTTATAAACAATTGTAAATCCAGTTTTGCCCACTCCTTTATGTTCCTTGGATGCTTGCAAAAATGTGTATCTACTGATCTTGGGTGGAGTGTTTTACACACACACACACACACACACACACACAATCCTGTTGGTTGTGTGTTCTGATCTATATCTTTGCTGAGTTTCTGTCTAGTTGCTAAGAGGGGGTTGTTGAAGTCTCCATTTATAATTTTGTGTTTGTCTATTTCTGTTTTCTATATGTGCTGCTAAAGCATGCACTGTGTTTTTTTTCAACTCTGCAACTTTTTGCTTCATGTATTGAGACTGTGTTGTTTAATGTGTACACATTATGGATCATTATTATTGTTGTTTAAATGATTCTTCTATTATTACATAATTTCCCTTTTTGTCACTGGCAATTTCTTTTGTTCTGATGTTTATATTACCAGATATTAATATAGTCACTGCTGCTCTTTTGTATTAATGTTGCATGTTATATTTTTTTCCTCTTTTTACTTTAAACCTACCTATGCCATTGAACTTGAAGTCAGTTTTTGTAAGCATCAAATAGTTGGGTTGTGCTTTTTATACTGTGCCAACCTTTGTCTTTTGATTGGTGTATTTAAACCCTTTACATTTAAGGCTGTTATTGATATGTTATTATTTAAATTTGCCATTTTATCCTTAGTTTCTTCTGGTGCTCCTTCTTATGGTTTCTTCTTTCTTGCCTTGCAGGTAGGTTACTTAAGTATTTTTTAGGATTCTATCTTGATTTATTGATAGTGTTTATAAATGTATATAATCTTTTTGTATGGTTTTCATAATAATTATTCTTGGTATTACAATATATATAACTTAAGCAGTCCTTAGTATCAACATTTTGCCACTTCAGATGAAATATGGAAACCTCAATTCCATTTAAATCCCTTTACTTTTAAATATCACCGATGGTGTTATAATTCTTGTGTCTATTATTAAATATGATTTTTTAAAAGCTAATGAAGAAAAAGATGGTCTGTTAAAATGTACCCATATTTAAATGTTTTTACAGTTTGTTCCTTAATGATGATGGCCTATCTGGAAGAGAGTTTCTTTACTAAATGTGAGCTGGCCCTCTAAATCTAAAACAGATATTATAAAACAGATATCTTCTATGATATTTTTCTTTCATATATCATAGTCTTTATTTCAGAAGTCCTACTCAATTTTTTAAAATATATTTTAGTACTCTTCTCAGATGACCTCCTTGAGCCTGTGGAGTATATTTGCACAGCTATTTAGCATTCTTCTCTGTTAATTCCATCAACTTTAACATTAGTAATTATGACTCTGTTGGTTTTTTCTACTATTTCTGGGCCACACTTCCCTTCTTTATATTTTTAATAATGTTTATGGCATGCTGAATTTTATAAATTTAATGTTTCTGAATGCTTTCTTGATTTAAAGAAATAGAACTGTGTTTTCACAGGAAGTTAAATTCCTTGCAGATTAGTTTAATCCTCTTAATGCCCATTGTTCAACACTTTTTAGGGCATAAAGTAAATTTCTAGGGTATAAATTTTACGATAGGCTAAATTTGTCTAACTTCTAAGTTGTAGCCCTTCTGTGGTGTCTACTGAATGTCCTCTGCATTCAAGAAGGTCTATTATTTGGGTTGTTAGAAACAATCCAGCCATGGCTGCAGGAGGGGAAGGGGAAGAGGAGAAAAAGAATGAGTTGGGGTGGAGAAAGAGATGGTTGCTTCTCCTGTGTGTTCTGACTGAAGAGCGAACCTGGGATATATATCCACATGCTGGGCTGAAGCTCTACCACTGAGCAAACCGGCCAAGGCTAATATCATACTATTTTGATTATCATAGTTCTATAGTATAATTTGAAGTCAGGTACTGGGATACCTGCAGCTTTGTTCTTTTTTTCTCAGAATTGCTTTGCCTGATTGGGGTCTTTTGTGGTTCCATACAAACCTGATGATATTTTTTATTGTATTTCTTTAAAAAATGACATTAGGCTTTTGATGGGGATTGCATTAAATTTGTATATTGCTTTGGGTAATATGGCCATTTTAACTGTGTTGCTCTTTTCAATCCATGAACATGGCATATCTTTCCATTTCATTGTGTCTCTTTCGATCTCTTTTAATAATGCTTTGTAGTTTTCAGTATATAGGTTTTTTTACATGCTTTGTTAAGTTTGTTCCTTGGTATTTTATTATTATTGTGCAATTGTAAAAGGTATTTTTTATTTTTCTGAAGTTTTATTGTTAGTATCTAGAAAAGTAGTATATATTTGCAAATTAATTTGTATCCTGTACCTATACTGTATTTGTTTAGCATTTCTAAGTCTTTGGGGTTTTCTATATACAGAATCATGTCAACTGCAAAAAGTGACATGTTTACTTCCTTTCTCCTAATTTCTATGCCTTTTATTTCTTTCTCTTGCCTGATTGATCTCAGTAGAATTTATAGAACCTTTTTGAATAAGAGTGGTTAAGAGCGGGCATCCTTTTCTTGTTCCTGATTTTAGAGGAAAAACTTTCAGTTTTTCACCATTGGGCATAATATTGGCTGAAGTTTCGACATATATGGCCTTTATTATGTCGAGATATTTCTATTCATATTTTATTGAGGGTTTTAAGCATAAGTGAATGTTATACTTATTGAATGCCTTTTCTGCATCTATTGATAGGATCATAAGATTTTGTACTTTTTTCGTTAATGTTGTGTATTACATTTATCTATTTGAATATTTTGAACCATCCTTGTACCCATGGAATAAACCCCATTGATTGTGATGTATTATTTTATTTAATGTATTGTATTCAATTTGCTAGAATTTTGTTTAGAAATTTTGCTTCTATATCCATCAGAGATACTGCTCTGTAGTTTTCTCTTTTGTGTTGTTCTTGCTAAGATTTGGTATCAGTGTTCTGTTTGTCTCATGAAATGTATTAAAAAGGGTTGCCTCTTGTTCAATTTTATACAAGAGTTTGAGAAGCATGTGTACCAAGTCTTCTTTGAGTGCTATGCAGAATTCACTAGTGAAGCTATAAAGTCCTGGACTTTTATTTTGGGGAGGTTTTCGGTGATTTTTGTATTTTCCTCTCACTGTTTATCAGTCTATTTGGGTTTTCCAATTCTTTATAATTCAATCTAAGAAGTTTATATAGTTCTAGGAAGTTATCCATTTCTTTTAGGTTATTGAATTTGGTGGCATATAGTCTTTTATAGTATTCTAGTATGATCCTTTGTATATCTATGATGTCTGTGGTAACTTCTCTTTCATTTTGGATTTTGTTTATATGAGTATTTCTGTTTTTTTCTTAGTGAATCTAGTCAGGAGTTTTTTGATTTTATTGATCTTTTCAAAAACCCAGTTTTTTTGTTGTATTATTTTTTTCTATAGTTATTTTCTCTATTTCATTTAGTTCTGCTCTAATTTTTACTATTTCCTTTCTTTTCCTGACTTTGGGTTGGCTTTCTTTTCTTTTTCTAGATTTTTTAGCTGTAATATAAGTTTCTTCACTTGTGATTTCTCTTATTTCTTGAAGTAAGGCCTGCAATGATATAAACTTCTTTCTTATTTTGATATGTCATAATTGTCATTTTCATTTGTCTCTCTCTGTATCTGATACACTCTCTCTATGCACACACACACACACACGTAACTTTTGATCTCTCCTTTTATTTCTTCTTTGACTGACATTTTTTTAGAAGTATGTTATTTTATTGCCACATATTTGTGGGTTTATTTTTTTAAGTTGATTTCTAATTTCAAAGCATTGTGGTCAGAGAATATGCTTGGTATAGTTTTTATATTTTTGAATGTCTTGAGACTGGTTTTGTGACCCAACATATTGTCAATCCCTGAGAATTTTCATGTGCACTGCTGAAGAATGTATAATCTGATGTCTTGGGTTAGAACTCTGAAAGGTTTTGTAAATCTCAATTAAATTCATTTGGCTTAATGTGTCATTTAAGACAGATTTTTAAATCGATTTCTCAGTTTGGAATTTTTATCTAGCACTTTCAATTCAGTATGAAGATCCTCATCTATGATTTTTGTCTGTTTCTCCCTTTAGTTCTTTTTGTGGTTGGTTTATATATTTTGGTGATCCCTGATTCAGTGCATATATATTAAAAAGTGCTGTGTCTTCTTGATGTAGTGTCTACTTTATCATTATAAAATGTTCATCTTCATCTCTTGTTATCTTAAAATATGCTTTGTCAGATATAAGTATGGCTACTCCTGCTTTTCTGTCGATGTTATATGCTTCATGAATCATTTTTTAACCTTGTGCTTTGAGTTTATCTTTGTCTTTGCAGCTTAGATGTTTCTCTTGAAGGTAGCAGATGATTGGATTTTGTTTATTGATCCCATCTGCTACCTGTGCCTCTTTATTGGTGAATTCAGTCCATCTACATTTAGGGTGATTATTAATGCATGAGGATTTTCATATAGCTATTTTATCTTTTCTTATAATTCTGTTCCTCTGTTCAATCTTTTCCTTTCTGTTTCTTTCTATAATTTTTGTTTGGTGGTATTTCATATGTCTTTCTGTTTCCTTTTTATTTTAAGTTATGTGTCTCAGTTTTGTTTTGCATATGTGTGAAAGGGGGTAGTTACCATTAGGTTATTGAAAAAGAAAATTTCATATATACACAAGTCCTTTATCTTTTGAATGTATCTGTTCTCTGTCATACTTTGTTCATTCAGAACTTTGCCCCCTTTGCTTTTGTGTTTTATTATAAATTATTTCTGTTTATGCTGTAAGTTTGTTGGTTATCTTACTTGTAATTTTGTGACATTTTGTTCCTTGTTTTAGGTAGAATAGCTCCTTTGAATATTTCCTGCAGTGGGGGTTTTATGATGATAAAGCCCCTTAGCGTCTTTATGTCTGTAAAAGTGTTCATTTATTCTTAAAGTTTAAAGAATAGCTTTTCTGTATATATTATATTGGGCTGGTAATTCCTTTCAGTAATTTCAATATTTTGTTCCACTCTCTTCTGGCTTATAGAATTTCTTCTGTGACGTCACAGAAAAATCTAATGGGCTTTTCTTTATATGTTATTTTTTTCATTTCCTTGAATGCCTTGAGAATTCTTTCTTTGTCATTAATTTTTTTATAGTTTTAATGCAATGTGCCTTGGAGAAGCCTTTTTGTATTGAGGTAACTAGGTATTTTATTTGCTTCTTGGATTTGAAGATCTAGCTCTTTCCATAGGTTTGTGAAGTTCTCATCAATTATTTGTATGAATAAGGTCTCTGTTTTCTATCCCTCTCTTCTAGTGTGCCTATCATTCTTATATAGCCTTTTCTGATGGAGTTAGATAGTTCTCATTAGAGCTTTATGCATCTTTTTATGCTCAAGTGTCTCTATTCTTCTTTAATTTTACTTAATTTTTTATTAATTTTAATTTATTGTGTTAACATGGATTCAAGTGTCCCAGGGAATATAAAACCCTCACCCACTCACCCCGTGTCCCTATTTACACCCCTTTTGCCCACCTCCTCCTAATTCCCTCCCCCTTTCCTGTTATTTGTATCTCTGTGTTATGTATATATAATTTCACTAATCCCTTCACCTTCTTTGGTCCCATCCCCTCATTCCCCTCCCCTCTGACAGCTGTCCCTCTGGTCCCTGTGACCCCGTCTCTGCCTCTATTTTGTTCCTCAGTTCACTTTGTTCATTAGATTCCACATATAAGTGAAATCATATGATATTTTTCTTACTCTGCCTGGCTTATTTCAATTAGCATAATAGTCTCCAGGTCCATCCATGCCATCACAAAAGGTAAGATTCCATTTTTTCATGGCTGCATAGTATTCCATTGTGTATACATATATACCACAGCTTTTTAATCCACTCATCTATGGAATAGACACTTGGCCTCTTTTCAGATCTTGGCTATTGTAAGCATTGCTGCAGTAAATATGGAGGTGCAAATCTTCTTTTGAATCAGTGATTTGATATTCTTAAAATATATTCCAAATAATGAGATAGCTGTGTCAAAAGGCAGTTCCATTTTTAATTTTTTGAGGAAACACCATCCTGTTTTCCACAGTGGCTGTACAAGTCAGCATTCCCATCAGCAGTGCGGGAGCGTTCCCTTTTCTCCACATCCCTTGCCAGCATTTATTGTATGTTGATTTGTTAATGAGCACCGTTCTGACTAGTATGAGGTGGTATCTCATTGTGGTTTTAATTTGCATTTCTTTGATGATTAGTGACATTGAAAATTGTTTCGTATGCCTATTGTCAATCTGTATGTCCCCTTTGGAGAAATGTCTATTTAGTTCTTTAGCCCATTTTTTAATTGGATTGTTTACCTTCTTGATGTTGAGTTCTAAATTTTGGTTATTATTAGTCCTTAGCAGATGGACTGGCGAATATGTTCTCATATTGTGTGATCTTTCTTTTTATTTTTTCTCTTTTGCTGTACAAAAGGTTTTTAGTTTGATATAGACCCATTTGTTTATTTTGTCCTTTATTTTACTTGCTCATGGAAATATGCTGGCAAAAATATTGCTACGAGAAATATTGGAGAGTTTACTGCCTATGTTTTCTTCCAAGATATTTATGGTTTCACGACTTACATTTAAGTCTTTTATCCACTTTGAATTTATTTTTGTGAGTGGTGTAAGTTGGTGGTCCAGTTTCACTTTTTTGAATGTACCTGTTCTATTTTCCCAACACTATTTATTAAAGAGACTGTCTTCACTGCATTATACGCTCTTACCTCTTTTGTCAAATATCTATTGGCCATAAAGGCCTGGATTTATTTCTGGGTTCTTTGTTCTGTTCCATTGATCTGTATGCCTGTTCTTATGCCAGTACCAAGCTGTTTTGAGTACAATGGCCTTGTAGTATAGTATGACTTGATATCAGGAAGTGTGATACCTTCCACTTTATTCTTTATTTTCAAGATTGCTGAGGTTATTTGTGTTCTTTTTTGGTTCCATATAAATTTTTGAACTATTTGTTCTCTATCTTTGAAGTATGCTGTTGGCATTTTAATGGGAATTGCATTGAACTTATAGGTTGCTTTGAGTAATATATACATTTAAGTGATGTTTATTCTTTTTCTTCGTGAACATGGTATACGCTTCCACTTGTTTGTATCTTCTTTGATTTTTTTTAATCAATGTTTTATAATATTTTGAGTACAAGTCTTTTACCTCCTTGGTTAAATTTATTCCTAAGTACTTTATATTTTTTGTTTCAATAGTGTAGAAGATTGTTTCCTTAATTTTTCTTTCAGACAGCCTATTGTTGGTGTATAAATATGTCACTGATTTCTGAATATTAATTTTATATCCTACCACCTTGCCAAATTCATTTTTCAGTTCTAGTAGTTTTTTGACTGTAGGATTTTCTACATACAGTATCACGCCATCAGCAAATAATAATAGTTTTATTATTTTATTTTTCAATTTGGATACCTTTTATTTATCCTTCTTGTTTGATTGCTGTGGCTAAGACTTCCAGAACTATGTTGAATAAGAGTGGTGAAAGGGGGCACCTCTGCCTTTTTCCTCATCTTAAGGAGATTGCCTTTCATTTTTGCCCATTGAGTATGATGTTGGCTGTGGGTTTGTCATAGATGGCCTTTATCATGTTGAGGTATGTTCCCTGTATTCCCACTTTGCTGAGAGTTTTGATAATAAATGAGTGCTTTATTTTATCAAATTCTTTTGCATCTATTGATATAATCATGTGACTTTTATCTTTCCTTTTCTTTGTGTGATGAATCACATTGATTTATTTGCAAATATTGTACCACCCTTGCCTCCCCAGAATAAATCTCATTTGATCATGATGTATAATGTTTTATATGTCTTGCCGGATCTGGTTTGCAAATATTTTGTTGAGAATTTTAGCATCTAAGTTCATCATGAATATCGGCCTATAATTTTGTTTCTTTGTAGTATCTTGACGTGGTTTTAATTGAGGATGATGTTTGCCTCATGAAAGGAGTTGAAAGTCTTCCCTCCTTTTGAATTTTTTGAAATAGCTTGAGAAGGATAGGTGATAGCGTTGCATGTTTTGCAAAATTTGCCTGTAAAGCTGTCCGGTCCAGAAATTTTGTTTGCTGGGAGGTCTTTGATAACTGTTTCAATATCATTTGTTGTAGTCGGTCTGTTTAGGTTTTCTGACTTTTCCATATAGAGTTTTGAAAGATTGTATGTTTCTAGGTATTAATGCATGTCATCTAGGTTGTCCAATTTTTAGGCATATAGATCTTCATAATATTTTCTTACAATCCTTTGTATTTCTGCAGTGTCAAATGTTACTTTTCCATATTCCCTTCTAATTTTATTTATTAGACTCCCCTCTATGTGTCTATCTTTTTATTATTATTTTATTAATTTTAATGGGGTGACACCAATAAATCAGGGTACATATGTTCAAAGAAAACATCTCCAGGTTATCTTATCATTCAATTATGCTGCATACCCATCACCAAAAGTCAAATTGTCCTCTGTCACCTTCTATCTGGTTTTCTTTGTGCCCCTCCCCTCCTCCCTATCCCTCCCTCACCTCCCTCCCCCCACCCCATAACCACCACACTCTTGTCCATGTCTCATACTTGCACTTTTATGTCCCACCTATGTATGAAATCATGCTGTTCTCAGTTTTTTTCTTATTTACTTATTTCACTCCGTATAATGTTATCAAGATCCATCCATTTTGTTGTAAATGATCCGATGTCATCATTTCTTATGGCTGAGTAGTATTCCACAGTATATATGTACCAAAGCTTTTTAACCCACTAGTCCTCTGACAGACACTTGGGCTGTTTCCAGATCTTTGCTATTGTGAAAAATGCTGCCACGAACATGGGGGCGCATTTCTTCTTTTCGAACAGTGCTATGATGTTCTTAGGGTATATTCCTATAAGTGGGATAGCTGGGTCAAAAGGCAGTTCGATTTTTAATTTTTTGAGGAATCTCCATACTGTTTTCCACAGTGGCTGCACCAGTCTGCATTCCCACCAGCAGTGCAGGAGGGTTCCCTTTTCTCCACATTCTCACCAGCACTTGTTCTGTGTTGTTTTGCAGATGAGCGCCATTCTGACTGGTGTGAGGAGATATCTCATGGTGGTTTTAATTTGCACTTCTCTAATGATTAGTGATGTTGAGCATTTTTTTCATATGCCTATTGGCCATCTGTATGTCCTCTTTGGAGAAATATCTATTCATTTCTTTTGCCCATGTTTTGATTGGATTGTTTGTCTTTCTGGTGTTGATTTTATAAGTTCTTTATAAATTTTGGTTATTAAAACCTTATCAGATGTGCTGTCAAATATGTTCTCCCATTGTGTGGTTTTTTTTTCTTTTTTCTGTTCTTATTGTCTTTAACTGTGCAAAAACTTTTTAGTTTGATATAGTCTCATTTGTTTATCTTGCCTTTTATTTCATTTGTCCATGGATATAAATTGGCAAATATATTGCTGCTACAGATGTCAGAGAGCTTGCTGCCTATGTTTTCTTCTAAGACGCTTATGGTTTCATGGTTTAAGTCTTTTATCCATTTTGAGTTTGTTTTTGTGAATGGTGTAAGTTGGTGGTCTAGTTTCATTTTTTTGCAGGTAGATGTCCAATTTTCCCAACACCATTTGTTAAAGAGGCTGTCTTTACTCCATTGTATGTTCTTTCCTCCTTTGTCATATATCAGTTGTCCATAAAGGTGTGGGTTTATTTCTGGGTTCTCTGTTCTGTTCCATTTATCTATGTGCCTGTTCTTAAGCCAGTACCAGGCTGTCTTTAGTATATGGCCTTGTAGTAGACCTTGATATCCGGAAGAGTGATACCTCCTGCTTTATTTTTTTCTTTTTAAGATTGCTGAGGCTATTTGTGTTCATTTTGGTTCCGTATAAATTTTTGGAATATGTGTTCTATATCTTTGAAGTATGTCATTGGTATCTTAATTGGTATTGCATTGAATTTATAAATTGCTTTGGGTAAAATAGACATTTTAATCATATTCATTCTGTCTAACCATGAGCATGGTATATGCTTCCACTTGTATGTATCTTCCTCGATTTCTTTTATCAATGTTTTATAATTTTCCGAGTATAAGTCCTTAACCTCCTTGGTTAAGTTTATTCCTAAGTACTTTATTTTTTTGGCTGCAATAGTGAAGGGGATTGTTTCTTTAATTTCTTTTGCTGACAGTTCATTTTTGATATATAGAAATGCCTCTGATTTCTGAGTATTAATTTTATATCCTGCCAGCTTGCTGAATTCATTTATCAGGTCGAGTAGTTTTTTGACTGAGACTTTAGGGTTTTCTATATACAATATCGTATCATCTGAAAAAATGACAGTGTTACTTCTTCTTTTCCAATTTGGATGCCTTTTATTTCTTCTTCTTGTCTGATTGCTGTAGCTAGGACTTCCAGAACTATGTTGAATAAGAGTGGTGAAAGGGGGCATCCCTGCCTGGTTCCTGATATTAAGGGGATTGCTTTTAATTTTTGCTCATTTAGTATGATGTTTGTTGTGGGTTATTCGTAGATGGCCTTTATCATGTTAAGGAATGATCCCTGTATTCCCACTTTACTGAGAGTTTTGATCATGAATGGGTGCTGGATTTTATCAAATGCCTTTTCTGCATCTATTGAAATTATCATGTGATTTTTTTCCTTCCTTTTGTTTATGTGATGAATCACATTGATTGATTTGCAAATATTGAACCAGCCTTGCCTCTCCAGAATAAATTCCACTTGATTATGGTGTATGATTTTTTTCATGTATTGCTGGATCCGGTTGGCTAATATTTTGTTGAGAATTTTAGCATCTAAATTCATCAGGAATATATGCTTATAATTTTCTTCCTTTGTGTTGTCTTTGCCCGGTTTTGGCATCAGAATTATGCTCGCCTCATAAAAGGAGTTTGGAAGTCTTCCTTCCTCTTGAATTTTTTGAAATAGCTTGAGGAGGATAGGAGTTAGTTCTTCTTTGAATTTTAGGTAGAATTCACTTGTGAAGCCATCAGGCCCAGGTCTTTTTTTTGAGGGGGGGAGTTTTTTGATAACTGTTTTGATCTCATTTGTTTTAATTGGTCTTTTTAGGTGTTCTGATTCTTCCAGATTGATTTTTGGAAGATTAAATGATTCAAGAAATTTGTCCATTTCCCCTAGGTTGTCTAATTTTTTGGCATAGAGTTCTTCGTAGTATTTTCTTACAATGCTTTGTATTTCTGTTGTGTCAGTTGTTTTTTCTCCGCTGTCATTTCTAATTTTATTTATTTGGGTCCTCTCTCTTTTTTTCTTGGTGAGTCTAGTTAAAGGTTCATCAATCTTGTTTACCTTTTCAAAGAAACAGCTCTTGGTTTCATTGATTCTCTGTATTGTTTCCTTAGCTTCTATGTCATTTATTTCTGCTCTGATCTTTATTATTTCCTTTCTTCTACTTCTCCTGTGGTTTATTTGCTGTTGTTTTCCTAGTTCTTTTAGATGCAGGGTCAGGTTGCTTATTTGAGCTTTTTATAGTTTCTTGTGGTATGCCTGTAGTGCAATGAACTTTCCTCTCAGTACTGATTTTGCTGTGTTCCATAAATTTTGAGTTGATGTATGCTCATTATCATTTGTTTCTAGAAACATTTTTATTTCTTTTTTCATCTCATTGTTAATCCATTTATTATTTAATAACCTGCTATTTAGTTTCCAAGTGTTTGAGTATTTTTCAGTTTTTCTTTTGTGGTTAATTTCTAGTTTCATGGCATTGTGATCAGAAAAAATGCTTGATATGATTTCAATCTTCTAAAATTTATTGAGACCATTTTTGTGTCCTAACATGTGGTCTATCCTAGAAAATGTACCATGAGCACTTGAGAAAAATGCATATTCTACTGCTTTAGGGTGGAAAGTTCTGAAGATATCTATTAAATCGAGTTGATCTAGTGTATCCTTTAAGTCTGCTGTTTCTTTATTAATTTCTTTCTTGAGGACTATCCAGTGTTGTTAGTGGGGTATTAAAATCCCCTACTATGATAGTATTGCTGTTAATCTCGCCCTTTATATCCATCAAAGTCTGCTTTATGTATTCGGGGCTCCTATATTTGGTGCGTAGATATTTATAATAGTTATATCTTCCTGTTGAATTGTTCCCTTTATCATTATGTAGTGTCCTTCTTTATCTCTTACTACAGCCTTTGTTTTAAAGTCCATTTTGTCAGATATAAGTATTGCTACCCCGGCTTTCTTTCATTTCCATTTGCATGAAATATTTTATTCCATCCTTTTACTTTCAGTCTATGTGTATCTTTTGTTTTAAGGTGTGTCTCTTGTAGACAGCATAGGTATGGGTCCTGTTTCTTTATCCACGCAGCTACCCTATGTCTTTTGATTGGATCATTTAATCCATTTACATTTAAGGTTATTATTGATATGTAGTTGTTTATTGCCATTGTATTCTTTAAAGTTTATTCTTCTTTTGCTATATTCTTTTCTTTCTTTGAACTGTTCACAACAGGCCCTTTTTATCTCTTGCAGAATTGGTTTGGTTTTAATGAATTCCTTGAGGCTTTCTTTGTCTGGGAAGCTCTTTATTTCTCCTTCAATTTTAAATGTTAGTCTTGCTGGATAGAGTAGTCTTGGTTGTAGGTTCTTGTTCTGCATTACTTTGAATATATCTTGCCATTCCCTTCTGGCCTCAAGTGTTTCTTTTGTGATGTCCGATATTATCTTATGGGTGCTCCTTTGTAGGTGATAGCCTTTTTTCTCTAACAGCTTTTAAAATTTTCTCTTTATCCCTTAGCTTTGGTATTTTAATTATGATGTGTCTTGGTGTAGGTTTCTTTGGGTTTCTCTTTAGTGAAGTTCTGTGTGCTTCTTGAACATGTGGAATATTTTCCATCCTTAATTTAGGGAAGTTTTCTGCTATGATTTGATTGAACGAAGTTTCTATTTCTTGTTTTCTCTTTTCTTCTTCAGGAACTTCTATGATGCGAATGTTGTTTCTCCTCATGTTGTCACAGAGCTCCCTTAGAGTTTCTTCACATTTTTTGAGTCTCTTTTACTTTTTCTGCTCTGCTTCTGTGCCTTTGTTTATTGTGTCTTCTACCTCGCTGATTCAATCATCAGCATCATTCATCCTGCTTTTAATTCCTTCCATTGTGGTCTTCAGTTCTGATACTGTATTTGTCATTTCTGTTTGATTATTATTATTTCAATTTCATGTTTTATACTTGTTATCTCTTTATTTAGGTGTTCATAGTGAGTATCCATTGTTGCTCTAATTTCTTTGAACTTCTTAACTATCATTATTCTAAATTCTGCTTCTTGAAATTTAGTTATATCTGGTTCATTTTAGGTCCTTCTCTGAGGATTTCTCTTGATTCATTTGGTTTTCATTTCTCTGCCTGCCCATTTTGTCTGTGTATAAGAAGGTTGTGGCCACTGGAGTTGAGTAGGTGTTGGCTTTGTGTTCTCTAGGTGTGGTCTGTGCAGGCCCACCACCCCATCTACCGCTGCCTAGGGTTGTTGGGTATGGGCGTTGCCAGTGCTGGCCCACTGCAGGTTGTTGCTGTGATTTCCGCCTCTCCTCCACGGGAGGGGCTGTCACTCAAGCCTCAAGTCTCAGCACCAATGGTAGAGGGGAGCACCTTTGTTCAGCTGCGGACCCAGCCTGTTTCCGGGCTTCAGCCTAGCCCCTGCGGTCATAGCCTGCTCGCCACACTTTCTTGGGTTTTACGGGGCTGCTGACGTGTTCTCAGCAGTGAGCCTTTGCCTGTCCGGAGTTTTAGCCCTGCCCTTGAGGCCAGGGCCCTCCTGTGCAGGATCGCAAACTGCGTTTTATTGGGCCGGGTGTGGCTGCTGTCTTGTCCTCAGCTGCGAACTTTAGCCCCGTCCCTGCGTTCGGAGCCAACTCTTGCATGCAGGATGGCAAACCGCGGTTTCTCAGGCACTTGGTTCTGCTGGCGTGAGCTCAGCTGTGAGCTTCCGCTCATCTGGGGCTCTAATCCCGCCCCCGTGTTCAGAGCCAGCTGGTGCACACAGGATGGCAAACTGTGTTTTCTCCAGCTGGTTTGGGCTGCTGACGTGAGCTCAGCCACGAGCCTCTGCCCGTCCCTGGTCCTAGCCCTGTCCCCGCGGTCAGAGCCGGCTTGCGCAGGGTCGCAGAGCAGATCTCTGCCCATTCCTTGCCTCCTGCTTTCACCTCCCAGGTGGGGTTACAGGCGGGCCCGCAGCTGCCGGACCGCTTTTGCGTGTCCTCTCCGACCCTGCTGGCTAGACCGAGCTCACACCGGCTGGGCCTTTGCCCCTGTCGACAGAACTGCGTTTCAGCGCCCCGTCGCCACCGTCCCTCTAGCAATCCTCAGCAGAGTTAGAAGGGGTCCTGCAGCTCAAACCCTAACACTCCATACTGTAGTCCTGGAAGCTCCCTCCCTCTAAGCTGCTCTGCTCTAAGTGCTGCAGGAGAGCTTGTTTGGCTGGTGTCCTGTCTCCCTTTGCTGGTATTGCTAGTTCCAGGGGAAATATTCATTTTTGATTAGAGAAGTGACTTAGCCCAGGGGTTAGGGTGGCTGTTCCTTAGAGTTTTTCTCCCTGTGGCTTCCAGTTTACTCTCTCTTCCCGCTGCTCTGGTCCTCTCCTCTGACCCCGTTCCCCAGAGCTCCGGGTGAGTGGTTGTGAGAGAGGTTTTCTGCGCTGTCCCTTTAAGAATTTTGGGTCTGAGAAAACTGTCTCTCATTAACAGTATCCTCACTTGTTTCACAGCTCAGTACTGTCCAAATGCCTCTTCTAGGCTCTGGGACTGCAGGCTGGGGCTTTGTTCCTGGGACCCAGGTCCCTCCCTCTCCGCCAAACTCTCCTCCCACCACGTGGGTCTCTCTGGGCTGCCATTTGTTCTGGGGAGCTTGGCAGCCCCCTTCGTGTTTTCGCTATTCCTACCAGTCTCAATGTGGCTTCTTCAGTGTTCCTTGGTTGAAGAGTCCACTTAGTTTAGTTCAAAGTTGGTTTATCCAGATGATGGTTCTTAAAAATGAGTTATAATCCACTTTGGTTCTAGGAGTTGGAAGTTGGTACATCTGCCTACTCCATTGCCATCTTGCCTCCCCTTCTCTGTTTTTCTTGATGAGTCTGGTTAAAGGTTCATCAATCTTGTTTACCTGCTCAAAAAACCAGGTCTTGGTTTCATTGATCTTGTATATATTTTTTAGCATCTATGTCATTTGGTTCCACTCTAATTTATTATTTCCTTTCTTCTACTTCCTCTGGGCTTTATTTGTTGTTCTCTTTCTAGTTCTTTTTAGATGCAGGGTTAAGTTTATTTGAGATTTTTCTTGTTTCTTAAGATATGCCTGTAACTATAAACTTCTCTCTTAGAACTGCTTTTTCTGTGTCCCATAAATTTTGAGTTGTGCTAATTTTCATTTTTTTAAAGAAAATTTTTTATTTCTTCCTTGGTCTCATTGTTGATCCATTTGTTATTTAATAACATGCTATTTAGCCTGCAAGTGTTTGAGTGTTTTTCAGTTTTTCTAGTGTAGTTGATTTCTAGTTTCATGTCATTGTGATCAAAGAAAATGCTTGATATGATTTAACTCTTCTTAAATTTATTGAACCTTTTTTTGTGTCCTAAGATGTGGTCTATCCTAGAGAATGTACCATGAGCACTTGAAAAGAATATATTATATATTCTTCTGCTCTGCGGTGAAAGGTTCTGAAGATGTCAATTAAATCCAGTTGATCTAGTGTGTCATTTAAGGCTGCTGTTTCTTTGTTAATTTTCTGTCTGGAGAATCTATCTATTGATGTTATTGGGGTACTGAAATCTCTTACTATTATAATATTACTGTTGATCTTACCCTTTATGTCCATCAGATTCTGCTTTATATATTTATGTGCTTCTATATTAGTTGCATAAATATTTACAGTGGTTATATTCTCCTGTAGGATTGCTCTCTTTATTATTATGTAGTGACCTTCTTTATCCCTTGTTATATAGCCTTTGTTTTAAAGGCTATAATGTCAGATATAAGTATTGTTACCCTAGATTTTTTTTTCATTTCTATTTGCATGAAATACTTTATTCCATCCTTTCACTTTCAGTCTATGTGTATCTTTTGTTCTGAGGTAGGTCTCTTGTAGATAACATATGTATGGGTCCTGTTTTCTTATTCATGTAGCTACCCTATGTCTTTGGTTGGAGCATTTAACCCATTTACATTTAAGGTTATTATTGATATGTAGTTGTTTTTTACCATTTTACTCTTTAAATCTAAAATCCTCTTTTTCTAGATTATTTTCTTTGCTCTTTTTATAGCAGGCCTCTTAACGTTTCTTGCAGTACTGGTTTGGTAGTAATCGATTCCTTAAGTTTTTTTATTTTTGTCTGGAAAGTTTTTGTTTCTCCTTCAATCTTAAACAATAGCCTTGCTGGATAAAAATGTCTTGGTTGTAGGTTCTTGCTTTGCATCACTTTGAATATTTCTTGCCATTTCCTTAAGTCCCGAGGTGTTACTGTTGAGAAGTCACATGTCATTCCTATGAGGATCCTCAGTAAGTAATAGACTGCTTTTCTCTTGCAGCTTTTAGTATTCTTTCTTTGTTTATTATCTTTGGCATTTTAATTATGATATATCTTGTTGTAGGCCTTATTGGGTTCATCTTTAATGGGGCTCTCTGTGCTTCTTGAACATGCATGACTTTTTCCTTTAGAAATTTAAGGAAATTTTCAGCTATGATTTCTTCAAACAAGTTCTTTATCCCTTTTTTTCTTCTCTTCTACTTCAGGAACCCCTATGATGTGGATGTTGTTTCTCGTCATGTTGTCACAGAGCTCTTCTAAAGTTTCCTCATACTTTTTGAGCCTCTTTTCATTTTACTGCTCTACTTCTGTGCTTATGTTTATCTTGTCTTCTAAACCATTGATGATTCTATCCTCTCCTTCATCTAGCCTGTTGTTAATTCCTTTTAGTGCAATCTTTATTTTTGATATTGAATTTGTCATTTCTGACTGGTTCTTTTTTATTATTTCAATGTTCATTTTGATGCTTACTATCTTTTTATTTAGGTGCTCATTATGTCCATTCATTGTTGCTCTAAGATCCTTGAGCATCCTAAAAATCATTATTTTAAATCCTGCATCTGTTAGTTTGGTTACTTCCATTTCATTTAGTTCTTTTTCTGGATATTTCACTTGTTGATTCATTTGGTCCACATTGTTTTGTCTACCCATTTTGTCTTTGTATAGATTCCTTCTTTGGGTGTGGTACTTGTGTAGCTAAGTGAGTTTATGGTTGGTGCTGTGTGCCACCAGCTACCAGTTGTGTTAATTCTATATCTTCTTGGGTTGGTATCAGCTGTTTTTTATAACCCGTTGTGGGTTACTTGTCTGCAGCTACTGCTCTTTTTTTGCTGTTTTGTCTGCATTTTCTGTGCCTGGGTAGTGTGGGAGGGGCCAACCTGTGTATAAGAATCAGCTTCCTCCTGCTTAGAGCTGAAAGCAGCTCCGTAAAAGCTCCAAGCTCTGCAACATTTGCCTCCACTTTTCAGCTGCTCCATCTCCTCTCACAGCTGCCTGGTCCTCCCAGAGTCTTGTGTAGAAAGACTGTAGTACAGGCCCAGACTTGCCTCACCCAACCAACTCCTCTACAGGTTGCAAGCTTGTTGAGTTGGGGCACCTGAGATTCAGAATACAACATTAGTGGGACCCCCTACTTCAGGTGTCTCTTGGGCAGTAGCTCAGTACAGGGATTGTGGCCCTTACTCTAGAGCCTAATCCTCCAGCCACTGCTGGATTCTCAAATTTTATCTTTCTCCAACAAGGTAAGCAGCAACTTCAGATCCAGTGGGGCCAACAGCCCCTTCTGCAGAAGTTCTTACAGCTGATGAGATCCTGGTCTCAGGGAGGAAGACTGAGAGAGTCCTCTCCTGGGACTGATTGTGCCCCCCCCCCAAAAAAGTGGCTAAGTCCCTTAACCAGATCCAACAATAGGCTCACAGGGACTCACACTTTGAATGTCCATGCTCTAAGTCTCTTCTCCTTTCTCCTTTGGAGTCTGTCTCAGCAGGGTAAGATATCCAGCTGACTGTGAAGCTCTACCATATCCAATGTACATGAGCTGCTGTGGCAGTGCTGATCACAGAGAGTAGAATTGACCTCAGCTGGGCAGTGTGTAAAAATCCTTTCCTTAGGATACCACTCTAGCAAGGGTTGTTTGGTCCTGAATCAGTGCTCTCCATAACTGGCAACTGGATGTAGCCTCTGGGCCTCCCTGGCAGGAATCCAGTGCAGGCCAATAGTAGACACTGCCTATGTCTGGCCCTCAGCAACCGTTTTGGAGTTACAAGCAATCCCGAGTTTGTGGCACTCTCTGCTGGGCCCACGTGCACATGGAAATGCCAGCTGCACAACGAGGCTGGCTCTTACCAACTCTGGGCCTGAAGAAAAAGTCCGCTTAAAAAGCCAAAGTTTCCTGTGTCCCTCCTTCTGCAGCCTCTGTCTGCTGGCTGCTTGTTGGACTGGACTTCTGAAAAAACCTCCACTAGAGTCTAGAGCCTGCAGCAGTTCAGGGATTAGAAAAGGTTGTGGGTGTGACTCTGCCCCTTGGCCTCAGGTGTCAGTCTGTCCAGACTTTTTTCACATACCTCCGCAAGTCCCATGGGTGTGGCCTCTCAGACCCAAAGGTGTGGTCTGTCTGCCCTCGAGATAGTTTCAACTCAGTCTCCCGTGAGGTGGAAACACCAGTCTTTGACTCAGGAGTGTGTGTGGAGAGTATCTCCAATTTCAACACCAGAAAACTGAGTCACTGACATGCCCTCTGCTTCCTAACTTCTCAGAATAACCTTTTGCCCTGACTGGAGCAGGAGAGACTCCCGAGGGCAGGACGGTTGCTTTTCCCCAGGCTGATGTCACTCAGAAGGGATGGCTCCTCCCAAGAAAAATGGCGACCTTCAGTATTAGAGAATGAGTCATCACAGGGGTTCTGGTGGCCATCCTCCACAGTGTCTCTCTCTGAGCCTCCAACTTTACACTTTCCTCACACAACTCTAGTCCTCTCAACTCTCCCTCATACAGAGCCCTGGGTAAGTGGCTATAAATGAGATTTTCTGTGTGGACCCTTTAAGATGGTGTCTGCTTCTTATAAAGCTCAGTCTCTTTCTTGCAGACAGAAACCTGTCTCTTTTCACCACCAAATGCTGTGTGGCCACGTCTTCTATGCTCTGAGGCTCTAGGCTGGGGTTCCAAGTCTGGGATCGAGCACCAACACCTCTCAGGGTGACCTTACTCACAATGAGAGTATCTCCGGACTCTCAGTCAGCGTTCGCTCCTGGGAGCAGGGAGGCCCTTTCCACATCTCTGCCCTTTCTTCCAGTCTCGGCATGGTTTCTTCTGTGATCCTTGGTTATACCAAAGTTGGTTTTTCAAGATGATTATTCTTAAATTAAGTTGTAGTTCAGTTTGGTCCTGGGAGGTGGCAGTTGGAAAGTCTGCCTACTTCATTGCCATCTTGGAATCCCTCAAGTGTCTTGTTGGGCAGATAAAATATATTATGCTCACTTTGTTAAAGATGGTGCTGCCCACATGGAAGTTCGTTGATATTAATGTGTGTTCTGGAACAGGCTGTGGGCAGGCCGGGTCATTATAGCCTAAGGCTTAGTTTAAGAGTAAGCTCTTCCCCACACCCTTGACTGATTGGATGATGTAGGGTGGTGCACTCTCCTGAGGAATCCCATTATGCCTCAGATGGGTGGCTTTGTATCAGAGACTTTCTTTATGTATAATTGGATTAAAGGTTTGGATTTTCTATGCTATAAACTGGGGCAGCCCGGGAGCTTGCTCTCTCTCTCTCTCGGTTCCTGAGTTCCTGAGGTTGGTATTAGAGAGGAGAGCAGATTAAGGCCATGTGGAGGAGAAGTAGCCAAGATGGCAGAGTGCTGAGGAAGAAGCCAGTTTGTTAAGAGTTTGTGCAGGAGGAGATGGGAAACAGAGGTGAATAAGTCTGGTGAGCTAGAAACCTTTGATTCTAGGAAACTCGGATAAGTCAGTAGCTTTGTGAGCACTGAATGTGTGGGTTTTGGAGCCCAGTGTGTATTTTTGCTTGCCCGCCGGGTGCAAGTTAGAATTAAAGCTGATGGCTCACCAGTTCTTGGCTCCTGTGTTTCATTACCGACTGTTCGAATCTAATGTGAACCTGCGTGGGTCGGGCGGCTGTGATAGTGGCCTCGGCCACAGGCTTTACATGTCTCTACTCTTTCCTCTGCATCATTTCTAGAGTTTTATATCTGATAACACGAATTCTCTTCTTTATACAGTCAGTTTTATTTTACATGCTTGCTAGTTCATTCTTGATCTCTTATATTGAATAGATTTTTTAGAATTTGTTTGTTTTTTAAGTTTTAATCTGTTTTGTAAGGTACTGTTTTGCTCATTAATTTGTTTTCTGAGTGTGTTAAATTGCCTGTGTTTTCTTGCATGTTGTTGAGTATTTTCAGAACTGTAATCTTGAATTCTTTGTAATTTATATCTCAAATTTTGGTTTTTAAGTTTGTTTTCTTGAGATTTTTTATTTCTTTCTCAACTGCATTGCTCCCTTGGTTATTTATGATATTTGATGGATTCCTTTCTCTCAAGGCATCTGTATGAGTGGCTCTTTTCTAGATTACAACCAAGAGTCTTTATATTATTTTCCAGTAGGTGGTGCTAATTTACAAGTTTTAGTTCTGTGAAATACCCATGCTGACCCCCACCACTGTGCTGGTAACTTCAGTCAGTGTAGCCCTGTTGTTGGGGGTGGGCTAAATTGAGGAATCCAGCTGCCTTGTTTTTCCTCCAGCTTCCTTTGTACCTCAACAGGGGACCAGACACAGAACACCTACTTTGCTCAGGGTGTCAGTTGTTCTCTACTGTCAGTTGACAGTTATTGGTTATGAGGCTGATGTACTCAGTACCCTGAAAACAAGGGTTATGGGAGGCAAGTACTTGAAGTCTGGAGGACTGTGGGGCTTAACATCTCTGCAGGAAGTGCCTACCATGGGCCAAATGCAGAACAACTGCGGCATTGTCCTGGCTCTGCGTTCCCTGCATAGGTCACCACACTGAACTACTGCTCCCATTGTTCACTCCTATTGGAGTTCTCACAAAATCTCTCCACTCCTCCGAGGAGAAGAAAACCTAGACACAAGTGAGCTTCTCCCTTCTCTGGGCTGAGCCCCACTGTGAACCATCAGCTGCAGGGCTGCATCCTTGGATATCTTACCCACCGCCCCCCCATATCTGCTTCCCCATACCCACCTTTACTTGCTTCAGTACATGAATCTCTCAGGCATGCTTGTATATCAAGTTGGAGTTCCTTTAGTGAGTTATAGCTGTTCAAAATGTTTGTTTGTTTATTTATTTATTTTTAAGTGAGAGGAAGGGATATAGTGATATAGACTGCCGCATGCACCCTGACTGGATTTACCTGAGAACCACTGTCTGAGGCTGATGCTCCAGTACTGAGCTATTTTTAGCACCTGAGACCAAAGCTGAGACCAACCAAGCTATCCTCAGTACCCAGGCCAATGCCCTAACCTATTGAGCCACTGGATGCAAGAGAGGAAGGGGGAGAGAAGAGTGAGAGGAAGCAAGAAAGAAACAGATGGTTGCTTTTCTTATGTGTCCTGACCAGAATTGAACCCGGGATGTCCATTTGCTGGACTGACACTCTATTCACCAAGACACGAGACAGGGTCTCAAATTGTTGAAGTTTCAAAGGGAGAGATCAAGATCTTTCATGCCACCATTCCTCTGATATCTTGAGATATTTATTTTTCCAAATAAGCTTACAACTTCTTGCTACTAGCTTCTCTTTCTGCCAATTCCATGATGTAACTGGATTATTTTTATGCTGTCAAAGTTCTTATTCAGTTCCTTGATGTTCTCACTAAGTTTATTGAGTATCTTTGTAACCACTGTGTCGAACTCTGTATATGGTAGTTCACCTTTCTCCATTTCATTCACTTCTTTTTCTAGAGATTTCTTCTGTTCTTTCATTTAGGACTTGTATATTTGTCACTGTATTTTGACTCTTTTTCTATTTTTGTTTCTATTTATAGGTAGAGCTGCTACTCCTCTTGGACTTGGTAGAGTAACCTTGTATAGTAGGTATCTTGTAGAGTTCAGGGATACAGTTTGCTTAGTCAGCTGAGATGGACACTACAGTTGTACCACTGTGTGGGCTGTGTGTGCTGTCCTGTTGTACTTGACTCTTGACTGCTGTTGTTGTCATTTGGAGGGATTGACCCCCCCAGGCTGATTGGCAGTGAGAATTGGCTAAGAGTATAGTGGAAGAGATGCTGTGCAGGACCTGATCCTATGGAGTAGGACTTTCTTCAGCAGGGTTTTGGTGCTCACCAAGTCTGCTCCTTGAGTACGTCTCTAGTGAAAGTGGTAGAGTTGTAATACAGTTTGGTCTGAACCTGTTCACTAAGTACACTGGCTCTGGGGACCTCCCAGGAGGTACAAGGTCAGCCACTCTCTGTGCCCTGCCTGAGGTCACCAGGCATGAGCACAGAGCAGTCTACTGGTAGCTGCTACTTGTGCTGGTCTTGGAGGTGTCCAGAAGAGACCAAGCTGTGAAACAAGGCTGGCTGCCACTAGTGTTGACCTGGGCCCACTTAGCGAGAGGTATAGGGTACTCAGGGGCCAGATACTGCTTGTTTGAGAGATTTTAGGAAAGTCTGAAACATGAGGCAAGAGAGGCCATTTGTATAGAAAAGTCACTGGAAAGAACTTGTGTAGGCCCAGAGTTGATATGGGATGAGGTGTCAGGGAATGACTGGGGCAGGGTGACCAGTGTGAGCCAGATTGATGGAGTCTCAGAGTTGGCATCCACCTGTGGGCTCTGTGTGTCTATAGAGAGGTCTCAGAAAAGGAACAATGCCTCTGCTAGCTCTTTAATATGGTAGTAAGCTGACCCCTTCCCACCTCAGCTCTTGCCCTGATGCCAGAAAATTAAGTTCTGAATCATATGACCCTGGTTCCTTTTAGCTGTTTTCCCAGTGCTGGAGCTCAGAGAGAGTGAGTACGTCTGTACAGGCCTTTTAAGGGGAACTGCCTGAGACCCCAGGAGCCCTCTGTCTCACTTAGTCACATTTTCTCCTGGTTTTTACAGCCAGAAGCACTGGAAGGAACCCTGGAATGGGAGGCTGGGTTTAGAGCTGGGACCCCTCACTCCTTTCAGGGAACTTCCATAGGTGAGATATTCCTCCCATTTTTATCCATCATACATGGGTATGGGACCAGACTATTCTGTATTTCTACCCCTCCTACCAGTCTCAGTGTGGTTTCTTTGATAAATCCCTAATTGTTGGACTTCTATTCAGCTAGATTTCAGGCATTTCTGAATAACAGTTGTTCCATAGTTCATTTGTAATTCTGATGTGGTATCCTCATACATTAGATTTCAAGATCTCAACCTTCCACCAAATAGTACTCAAATCTGACTGCTCATTGTATTTGCCTGAGCTCTGCCCTAGTGATTTTGATATAATGTTCTCAGATGGATCCAGACAAAGGATTTTTTAAATACTTCTCAGTAAACTCAAGGAACTAATCATTTTACTTTTTCCAGAAATTTACCTTTCTAAAAAGACTTCTGGTGCTAGACAGTAAGAAAATAAAACTTTCACTTTTTATGTATCATTGCATTTTTATAATCTGAAGACACATGACTTGTTTCTCATTTATCTCAATCTATTCACAATTATTTAATTTTTTATGCCAATCCTTGGTAATAAAAACTCTGAATTTTTTTCAATTTTTCTTATGTATTATTAATGCATACACAATGTGATTGTTTGACTGATGTTTATTTTTTCACTTCTTCTTGCTTTGTTTTAGCTTTGTGTAGAATTTCTCTGTAAGGAGATTAAATACATGACAGAACAAAAGACATGCAACCCATATGTTACTTGCACAGGCAATGGAGTAAGTAATGAAAATTTTTATTTTAAGCAACATGCTTTGAAATTTTAATAAACAGTTGAGAGATTTACAAAATAATTTGCATGATTCTTTTAAAAATAATTTTCATATTATTTTTTGTCATTTAGCATTCTATACTTGATAGCTTGAAAATTACTTTTCTTAAAAAATCTTGCCAAACATTTTATTAGAGAAAAGAAAGTAGAAACATTTAAGATGATTCTGGATGAATAAAATGTTTGGCAAATATGTGGAGTGAGTGTGCTAAAAGCACGTTTTTCACCATATATCCAAAATCATCTTATTTTTGTAGAGAGAAGGCAGAATCTGATAAATAAAGGTAATTAGAATTTTATTGCTTGTCTTGCTTGTTTATTTAGAATTTGGGTTGTTCTGTGAAGCTAGCACAAGCAAATGATGATTAATGGCATGTTATTGGCATTTGCCAATATTTGGGTTTGGCTGTGGGGAGAGTTGAAAGAACTTTTTATAAATAGATTTGACACAGAAGCTAGATGTATCTTTCAAGTTATCAGTAATTTTAAGAAGAAATTTGTGAAAATTTGTTTAATTTTTCTATTTAAGATAAATTCTCTAGAATAGATGACCTATCTGGAATAAATTATCTGTTGAATAAGTATAGAATATTCATTGGACTCTATTGAATGCCATCTTTGTACATAAAAATTGTTTTATTTTTTGATTATTTCAGTTTTGCAACAATTTTGACCATTGTCATTGTCATAAAGGGTATGCCCCTCCTCATTGCACGAAAACAAAAGGAGAATTTGGAAGTCTTGATGATGGGCACATAGTAAAACAAAGTTAGTGTCTTTAAAATTTTATTAATGAAACATAATATGAAAGAAAATAAAATAGGTTACAAGCTAGATTAACAACCGAAGTCAAAATACACAGTTTTATTTTATTTGTAAAATTAAAAAATATCTTAGTATATATTGGTACTCATCTTTCTATATCAACATTGACATTGTTTTCTAAAATAAAGTGTACCCAATATTAGGCTCTTTTAAAAGTAGAAATTCCAGTGTCTATAATTTGACTAGTTAATTTAGATTGATTGCTCACTTTGGTTTGTCTCAGATATTCCTAGTTTAAAACGGTATT
The DNA here is from genome assembly GCA_037038555.1 of Rhynchonycteris naso. NCBI lineage: Eukaryota > Metazoa > Chordata > Mammalia > Chiroptera > Emballonuridae > Rhynchonycteris > Rhynchonycteris naso. Next base: position 28,426,805 of record CM072998.1, read on the forward strand.
AGTACTCATTGTTCTATTAATGCCACTAGAATCTTTCAGGCAATCTTTTATTCTTTTTTTCTGGATTATAAGAGTTCTAATTCAATCTTTTGATATTTCCTATTTAGAACTCTCCTTACCCCACTCCAAGTTTTTTGAGCATTATTTTGAGATCAAGCAGGTCTGGATGAGACTAGGAACAACTGGGTGATAACTCCCTGTTCCAGAATGTATGGGAGCCCACCTAAAATAATCTGGGAGCAGTAGAGGGCTGTCCACCCTTACTCCCCTTTCTTTTGGGCCAAATAAATAATAAAACTCCTGGGCAAACCTATCTGTAGCTTAGATGCTAGGGGTTAGTCATAATTAAGCTGACCAACTTTTTAAAGAACTAACACAAAGCTATATTTCTTATGTATCAGACCAAAATAAAAGCATAATAATTTAAAATGTAACATTAGATTATACACATGTATTTTTTTGTCATAAATATGGGAAAAATAGATACTTACTTGAAATTATTTATTTTTATAATTTTACCTTTACAGTAATATAGGATTTTCTAAAATAGGCCTCAGAATTCCACCAGCCTCTACTCTTACCCAGTTCCATAGCCATTTTTACATTTTTAAGTAATTGTTATAGCTGCACCTTTATTTTCAGTATGAAATTCTATATTAGGATTCTCCAAAGAAACTGGACCAACAGAATGTCTGTGTGTCTGTGCCTTGCGCCAATGTGTGTGAGTGTGTGTGTGTGTGTGTGTATGTATATATATATATATATATATATATAGAGAGAGAGAGAGAGAGAGAGAGATATTATAAGGATTATAAGGAATGGGCTCATGTGATTATGGAGGCTGACAACGACCAAGATCTGCAGGGCAAGTTGGCACGTTTTGAACTTTAGGATTAATGATGGTATACTTTCAGTCCAAAGAAGCCTGGCAGACCTAAGACCCAGGAAAAGCCAATGTCTTAGTTTAGGTAGAACTAAACTCTTATTCTCAAGAAGAAAGAACCTGCTTTTGTTTTCAAGAAATCAGCATTATTGTTTTATTAAGACCTGCAGATGATTGGATAAGGCCTACTCATATTTGAGAAGGCAGTTTGCTTTACTCAGTCTCTCAGTGTAAGTGTAATGTCTTTTCATAACATCCTCACAGAAGATATCTGGGCACACACATGGTTCAGTCAAGATGACACATAAAATTAAACACTACACACATTAATAGTATTTGTTGGAAGAAAGATACCAGGAGTCCTTCTCTATAAAGTGTTTTTGGCAAGATGAACTTATCTGTATAAGTTCATTCTGAAAGACCTAGAATTTATTGATTTATAGTGTAATAGACCTGGAATTTATTGATTAACAGTACAATAGACTTGGAATTTATTGACTTATAGTGGGATAGTTCAAGAAACTAGGTAATTAAGTAAACTCTGTTTTTTTAAAAATTAATTTTAATGGGGCAACATTAATAAATCAGGGTACATATATTCAAAGAAAACATCTCCAGGTTATCTTGTCATTCAATTATGTTGCATACCCATCACCCAAAGTCAAATTGTAAACGCTGTTTTTAACGGTATAAAATGGAGATAGCTTCTTTTATGAGCAATATTGTCTCCACTTTAATCAAAACTCTTATCTCTTTTTGTCTGAAGTCAATTCGACTATTGAGGTGAAAAAATCAAGGGAAACATTTGGTAGATAATTCAGGCTTCTCTGACAAAAAAATCATTTTTTTCTGTGCCTGATGTTTCACTATAATGTTCAGTGTCGGTATGACCTATATTTTGGGGAGTCTGATTTGACAATTAAACCCTTGAGTAATAAATTCTAAAACACTTTGGGGTAATAAAAGAGAGGAAGTGAAAAGCCATGAATAGTTAAATGCCTGGATAATTCCCCAAAACATCTTTGGAATGAAATAAAAACCTTGAGGCAGATTATTGGGGACTAGTTTTAACCAATGGAATATGGAGACCCAGGGTAATTAATTAAATGAAGAACACCAAACTGAAAGGAAAGTTAGTAGAAAATATTCTTTCCTGGCTGTTTATTAGTAGTTCTTGTTAAAACTAGACAGTATAAGGGAAAGAAGACCAATTTTTCTAGTTCCTGGAAATCCTACTCATGCTTCTGAGGCCACCTGGGAATATATTATATTCTTTTCAAATAGCCCATGTAGTATCATTGATTACCCAAAAGATTATGCAAGTAGCTGAGAATCAATCTTCAGTCAATATAGCCAGAGAGGCTAATCTCTTCATTTGATGCAGTGATTTTCTGATGACAAGTATAATGTAATCCTTATCTTGATAATACTGGGAGCTCCAATCACATGCACAAAGCTGACAGACATAATGTGTTAACGTTCTACTTTGAACTCAGCTGAAAGATATTATGGGCAAACAAAGGAGAAGCTCCAGGGCAGTTATAATAGGAGTATATGGAGACTCAATGATTATTAATAAGTGTAGCTGGAGAGTGGCTTCTCTGCCTGTCCACTCCTTCATTGTTCCAACTGGCAAAGCAGTGATAGAACACTACTCCAAAGCCAGTTGAAGGAGGCAAGCCAGCAATCAGTGGAGAAAGCAGTATTGACACATTATAAATCCAGAAAGGTGGCTGGTATACACAAAGAGGTGGAACCTGAGGAGCCACATTCTCAGTTGATAATAAGCAAGAGCTGATGAGAAAAAATGTTGATATTAGCACTAGTTAGTCAAATATGAGTTAATACCAGGTTTAGCCATTCATTCTATAAAATAATCCCAGAGCCATTTTAATTTCTTATTGTTACATATTTGATTAAACATCTTAGTTAAATAGCTAAATTATTGAGTGATTACTAATTTTTAATTTTTAGAAAAAACTTGTAGTGATAGAAATTAATGCCACATTTTCCACGTTTAATTCACACATGTAGGTATAATCTGAATAATCTCTGTGATATACATGTTTAAACTTTAGAAAAACTGTATCAGAAAAGAATTAGAGAAATGTTTGCAAGTATTAAACATGTGCTTCATGAAAGAACATTTAGCTTCAATAAAAGAAATCACCACATGGTGGAAGGTAGAATATATAAAATCATCACTAATAACAGCTTATTTTATACATTTGGGTTTATTTTATTTTATTATATTTATAATGTAGGTAAATGAAATATTTATGTTGGGGATGATAGCCTCTCTATCTTTTCATTTGGTTAATAAAATCTCTAACCTAATTTGACATGGATATTTTCTATTCTAGGTAGAACTTCAGTGGACCAAAAATCTGCTTTTCCAAAACACCAATTTCAACTAATTTTCTACATATCTTTACCTGTGCTAATCATTATGATTGTTGTTGCTATTGTAATAAAGCAGAATAAAATAAAATATCTATGCTACAGAGGTGAAACTGAAAGTGAGAGGTATATATATACAACTTTTAATAAGTAAGCCAAGAAAAAAGGTATTCAGGTTTCATCAGAAATAATCTAAAGACTATAAATAAAGCGATATGAGGAGAAGCCTAGGGATAAATTTTAAATTGGTTTGATGTCTTCCATGTTTTTCTAGTTTTACTCAGTTTGACACCAAAGCACTTTACCAGGACATATGGATGCCTTCAATACTGTGGTTTATTCAGTCTTCTCATCCACTAACTAGTTATATTGTTAACAAACTTCATGAGTATAGGTGGCATTGCATTGTAAGAGAACTTTCAAAAAATAGATGTTTTAGATACACAGTCTCAGACCAGTGGTAAACAACTTTATTAGAGCACCTCTTCAAATAGAGATAATAACTATGAACCTGCCTTCATAATATTTATCTCCCTAAATATTGATATTACTAATTTGTAAAGTTATTTATTAACTAGAAATTACATATGTAGTTCATATTATTAGGTTATGGGGACAGAATTACATGTAACCTCAGAAAACCCAATTTCAACTTCTAAATATTGCATGTAAAATTATATCTTGAACAAGGTGATTCAATCTTTATATTCTTAAATTTATTCTCCATGACTCTATACAGTGGGAAATAATAATAGCTTTCCAATCCACTATAAACATTTAGGTACACCAAATTAATCAGTTATATTTAATCAGTTACATAAATATTTATGGGCCCAGCATGCTTCTGCTGTGCATCTTTGCTACCTGTATGAGTTACACAAATATTTCAACGTTATTATTGAGGCCCTTATTAATACTATATTTCCCACAGAAGCATGTGCCTCTAGCTTTACTTTCCAAAAATTGATAGGTGGAACATACATGAATATGTGTTCTGGGAGGAGGAGAGAAATATGTACAAATACTAGAAAATTTAACTGAAAGTTTTGACTACTACTTAATGGTTTTGGCTGAATTTGACCTGAGGGGTTAGAAATAACACAGAATGAAGGGGCCTGTGTGTACAAATGTGGCCTTCTAACAGAAACCCTGGAGTAAATGGAAAATGAGAATGAGAGAAGTTAGTCAACAAAGCAAGGTGGTGATGGCATTTGTTCTAATATTGAGTCTGCATCTGCTTTGTTTTTATTATTTTATTTTGTTGAAGGAAAATATTGCATTTAATGAAACAATGTCTCTTTGAAACCATCCTTTATTCAAATAGTCATTTAATTAAGATTTCAAAATTTTCCCACTTTAAAATAATTTTATTAATTTTATAGATCTGTGTCAGAAGAAAACAGCAGTTACAGCAAGTTATCCCCAAGTGAAAGGTGAGTGTAGAACAATATGATTAATCATTTTGTATTGTACATTTTGATTATTATTTGGGAGCACTTGAGAATTGTTAATTTGAAACCAAAACGTGTGTTCCTAATGTTCTTTATGGTTCTCAATGTTACTTTATAATTCTTAAAAATAAAACTTTGCTTCATTGTATCTCACCCTCTCTTCCATGACCCACACTAAAGGAGTGGCTTTTGTTCACCTTCGCTAAAATCTATGAGAACATATATTATGGGATTTTGTGTGTGTGTGTATTGGTAAGAAGCACTTACATCCTATGACATGTTACTGCCATGTAAAAGGAGAACTGATATAAGGGACACCATATGTGTTTATCATTATAGTATTATCTCAGAAAAATTACTGTTAATAAGGTAGAGACTTGGAGTTTTTATTGGTTTTACTGTATTAATTCATCTGGGAAAGTAAATTAAGAGATTAGACTCTGAAATAATTGAACATCATTTTATAAAATTAGATATTTCCTTTTTATTATCAGTATAATGTTTCTTTTTTAGCAAATGGTGGCTAGAATATAAAAAGAATATTTTCCCCTGGCCAATTTGTTCAGTGAATTGAATATTGGCTAGTGTGCAGACGTTCTGGGTTCAATCCCCAGGGAGGACACACATGGAAAGCGAACATCTTCTCTCTCCCTCCCTCTTGCCCTTCTTTCCCTCTTCCTCTTCCACAGTCAATGGCTCAGTCAGTCTGAACATCAGCCTCAGGTGCTGAGGATAGCTCGGTTGATTTGAGCATCAGCCTCAGACAGGTATTGTTGGGTAGATCCTGTTTGGGGTCCATGCAGGAGTCTGTCTCTGTATCTCCCTTCCTCTCACTTAAAAGAGAGAGAGAGAGAGAGAGAGAGAGAGAAAGTATTTTAATAGCATCTGTAAAGCCAGTATCCAAGGCCACCATCACAACAGCTTGGCCAGTGCAGGTTCGCATTAGATTCGGACAGTTGGTAATGAAACAATGGAGCCAAAAACTGGTGAGTCATCAGCTTTAATTCTAGCTTGCACCCGGCGAGCATACACTGGAATCCAAAACCCACTCTTTCAGTGCTCACAAAGCTACTGACTTATCCGAGTTTCCTAGCATCAAAGGTTTCTAGCTCACCAGACTTATTCAACTCTGTTCCCCATCTCCTTCTCTAGCACAAACTCTGCTCAAACTGGCTTCTTCCTCAGCATTCTGCCATATGGCTGCTTCTCCTGGCCTTCATGTGGCCTTTTCCTGCTCTTCTTTCTCTGCTCTCCTCTCTAATGCTAATCTCAGGAACCAAGAGAGCAAGCTCCATGTCTGTCCTACTTTATAGTGTAGAAATCCATACCTTTAATCCAATCTACAAACAAGGAAGTCTCTGATACAAAGTCACTTATCTGAGACATACTGGGAGGATTCCTCATGAGAGTGCACCACCCTACATCATCCAATCAGTCAAAGGTGTGGGGAAAAGCTTACTTTTAAATCTTGCACGTGGGCAGCGCCATCTTTAACAAAATAAGCATAATATATTTCATCTGCCCAACAACCCACCCCTATGCTCACTTAACTACCCACAATCTACACCACTGGCATTCCTGTACAAGGAAATTAGGCACATTACACAAATTACAACAACATGACAAATCATACAATTTCAACAATTACAAAGATACTCACATTTCACCAGTCTCTGAACACTTTGCCAAAAGTGCAAAATGTCCTCGGCCTTCTTTCTTGCCGTTGAAAAGGCTTCCTGGGGCATGGGGAGGGCCTCCATCAAAGCCATCCCTTACCCCCATCAGGGTATTTCACATTGTCCAAAATCCATAATTCCATTCAACAAAGGAGCCTGTGCCCATCTGGTCATAGTCCAGAAAATTAGTCCACACACATGAGGCCTTAGCCTCCCCCCTCATTCCTGCCATCCTGGCAGGTTTTACACTATCCCAAAAAGGAGCATGTGGCCATGGCAGTCAGCATTTTCATTTCTGCTCTGGGGAGCATGATGGCATCCACCCCTATGTCCCAAAATTGCAGACCTACCAAGAGCATAGCTACTCCTTGCTGCTGGGCTCTCACCTTCTGGAGGCTGCCGATTGCAACTCCAGACCAATTCTCCTCATCCTCCAAAGAGGAACAAGAAACATCAGCTCCCGCTGCTGGTCTTGAACCCTGGGCTACTGGGCTACCGCTGCCTTCTGCTCTATGGGCCTTACAGTCTCCGCTTCCGCCTCCCTCTCAGCCCCAGCCTCGGCTTCAGCCCCGGCCTCCTGCCTCTGCTGGTTCTCCACAACATCTAGGAAAAGCTGCAAATCACGAACCTGTGATTCCTTTCATACTAAGAAGGATTACCATGGCAACAACACATCATCAGTAGGGTAAAACTAACCTGTCTCACCACGGTCTAACCCCAGCTCACGTTCCCTCTGGGCGGGATTCTGATTTAGAGGCATTCCATCATAATCCTACAGATGGTAGCTTCGCCCCATTGGCTCCTCAGCCAAGCACATACACCAAATGTCTGAACCTGCGGTTATCCAAGATCATTTTTCAAGTTCTGTCTTCATTCTTGCATTACAAAGTTGCACACTGATGTTTATGCAACAAATGTTTACATACACGCTTGAACTAAGGAATTTAAAAAATTTTAATAACATTATTAGGTGTGAAAAATACCATCCTAATCCTGTGATCAAGGCAGAGTGTTTTAGATTCTACAAAAACTTAGGCATATCTCTGTTTTCTAGGCAAGAGTATACTTTACTCTTTATAATCACAACAAAATGCATATTAAAGGACAGAACAATCAAGTGTACTTTTTCCATTATACTTTCTGTCAAAGTGATAAAAAAAGAACTCAATGCTGTCAAAGACTGTGGAAAGAAAGAAATAATTAAGAAAAGAGCAGAAATAAATTAAAAGAAAAATAAACAGAAAAATAACAAAAAATAATCAAAATCCAAAACTTACTATTTGAAAAAAATAAGTGATAAAAATTACCTACTAATTCAAAACAAAAAGAGAAAGGCTATAAATGGTCAATGTCAGTAGTAAAATTGCACAATTTTTGTCTTTTAGACATTAGCAGAAAAGAGGGTACTAGCAACAACTTAAAAATCAATAAATTCAAGTTTATAGATGAAATACATCAATACAACATGATACTGGTATAAAAACGATAAAAATCAATGAGACAGAATAGAGAGCACAGAAATCATTCCACGCATATATGATCAATGGACCTTTGAAAACTGAGCCAAAGGTTCTGGCTGGGTAGCTCAGTTGATTGGAGCACCACCCTGACATGCCAAGGATATGGATTTGATACCTGGTTGGGACATGAACAGGTAGACCAACAGATCAATGTTTCTCTCTCCCTCTCCCTCTAAAAATTAATAAATTAAAAGAGGAAGGATGGAAGAAAGGAAGGAAGAGAAGGTAAGGGAAAAGGGAGCAAGGGAAATGTAGGGAAGGGAAGGGAAGGGAAAGAAAGGGGAGGGAAGGGAAAGGAAGAGAAAGGAAAAGAGAAGGGAAGGGAAAGGAAGAAAAGGGAAGGGAAGGGAAGGGAAGGGAAGGGAAGGGAAGGAAAGGGAATGGAAGGGAAGGGAAGAGAAAGGAAGGGAAGGGAAAGGGAGGGGAGGGAAGGGAAGAGAAAGGAAGGGAAGGGGAGGGGAGGGAAGGGAAGAGAAAGGAAGGGAAGGGAAAGGGAGGGGAGGGAAGGAAAGGGAAGGGGAGGGAAGAGAAAGGAAGGGAAGGGGAGGGGAGGGGAGGGAAGGAAAGGGAAGGGAAGGGAAGAAGAGGGGAGGGAAGGAAAGGGAAGGGAAGGGAAGGGAAAGAAAGGGAAGGGAAGAGAAAGGAAGGGAAAGTAAGGGAAGGGAAGAGAAAGGAAGGGAAGGGAAGGGAAGGGAAAGGAAGGGAAGGGAAGGGAAGGGAAGGGAAGGGAAGGGAAGGGAAGAGAAAGGAAGGGAAAGTAAGGGAAGGGAAGAGAAAGGAAGGGAAGGGAAAGGGAGGGGAGGGAAGGAAAGGGAAGGGGAGGGAAGAGAAAGGAAGGGAAGGGGAGGGGAGGGGAGGGAAGGAAAGGGAAGGGAAGGGAAGAAGAGGGGAGGGAAGGAAAGGGAAGGGAAGGGAAGGGAAAGAAAGGGAAGGGAAGAGAAAGGAAGGGAAAGTAAGGGAAGGGAAGAGAAAGGAAGGGAAGGGAAGGGAAGGGAAGGGAAGGGAAGGGAAGGGAAGGGAAAGGAAGGGAAGGGAAGGGAAGGGAAGGGAAGGGAAGAGAAAGGAAGGGAAAGTAAGGGAAGGGAAGAGAAAGGAAGGGAAGGGAAGGGAAGGGAAGGGAAAGGAAGGGAAGGGAAGGGAAGGGAAGGGAAAGGAAGGGAAGAGAAAGAAAGGGAAGGGAAGGGAAGGGGAGGGGAGGGAAGGAAAGGGAAGAGAAAGGAAGAGAAGTAAAGGGAAGGGTGCCAAGAACACACAATGGGGAATGGATAGTCTCTTTAACAAATAATATTGGGAACAGAATATCCACATATGGAAGAATAAAATTAGATCTTTACCTTAAACCATACACAAAACATGGATTAAAGGCTTATATATGATCCCAACACAGTAAAAATCATAGAAGAAAATATAAGAAAAAACTTTATGACATTAGTGTTGAGAATAAATTTTTGAACTGACACAAAAATACAGGTAACATAAGCACAAAAATAGACACTTGGGACTGTATCAAACTAAAAAGCTTCTGCACAGCAAAAGAAACATCCAACAGGTGAAAGACAACCTATAGAATGGGAGAAGAATATTTGTAAAACATATATCTAGTATAAGGTTAATTGCAAATATATATAAGAATTCCCATTGTCAGTACTCAAAACAAAAACAAAAACAAAATTGATAACCTGATTTACAAATGGGTTAAAGACTTGACTAAGCTCTTATCCAAAATGCCATGCTGATGGCCAGCAGATATATGAAAATATGATTAGTGTAATTAATCATCAGGGAAATGCAAATCAAAACCATAATGACTACTTGTTAGAATGGCTATCATTGAAAAAACAAAAGTCAACAAGTGCTGGCAAGGATGTGGAAAAATTGGAAGCATTGTACAGAGTTGGTGAAGATGCAATTTAATGTATTTCACTATGCAAAACTCTTGAAGATTCTACAAAAAAATTAAAAATAGAACTACTATATGATCCAGTAATTCCACTTTTGGATATTTTTCTAAAATAATTGAAATCAGGATGTCAAAACAATATTAGGAGGTTCATGTTTATTGTAGCACTGTTTGCAATAACTAAGATGGGGATACAGACTAAGTGTCCATCAATGGATGAATGAATAAAGAAAATGGGGTGTATACATACAATGCGATGTTGTTCAACCATACAAAAAGAAAGAAATCTTGCATATTTGACAACGTAGATGAACCTTGAGGACATTATATTAAGTGAAATAAGCCAATTACAGAAATACAAGTAACTGCATTATTCCACTTATATGAGGAATCTAAAATAGTGAAACTCATGGAAACAGATATAGAATGATGTTGCCTCAGAATGGGAAAAGGGAAAGAAATAGTGTTGAATCAATGAGGATAAAGTCTCAATTAATGCACGATGTGTAAGTTCTAGAGATCTGATGTACAACATTGTCCCTATTATTAACAATAATGTTTTGTACACTTAAAAATTTGTTAAGAAAGAAGATTGAATTTAAGTATATTTAACCACAAAACAATAAAAAAATTAAAAATGGAACAAGTTTCACTTTCCAAAAGACTTCCTTATAAAAGGAAAAAGGGAAGTCACAGTGTGAGGGAAGATTTTTGTAATATGTATTTCCAATGAAAGGACTCATGTTCAGAATATATGCATTTAGAATCTCTATAAATCAATAAATAAAGGTGGGTGAACCTAGTAGTCTTAATATTTGAAGAAACACTTCACAAAAGATGATACTGAAGTGCCTCAAAACATGAAAATTTGCTCAAAATCATTATGCATCAGAAAAAGACAAAAATAAAAATAGAGGTCTCTATGCTTTTATAGGGGTAGCTTACATGAAAATAACTGACATCAAGTGTTGGTAAGAATAAAAGGAAGTAGGACTCTCGAACATGTTGCATGTGGAGTATATATGATTTCAATATATTTTTTATTATAGTTCAGCAGTTTAGCATCCTCTAAAACTACTAGGTTTCAATCAAATTTGTAACATACATTTTCATTTTTAAAACTGCCATACCTATCATATTTAAATTTATATTTACTTTATAATTAATTATTTTCTAGACTTATGACAAAGAAAATTTCTCATGAATTTTGAACCTAATTATTGACAATATTTTTCTTTCCTTTTCCATTCAACTTGAAGCTGTCTTCTCTCCCTTTTTTTACCTTCTAACTTCCTATGGATATTATACTAAGTAAAGTTTATCCTCTTCTTTTACAACACAAAAAATCTATATAATATGTATGTTTTCATTAATTTTAAATAAAAATCAATTTTTTTTAGCTTCAGGGGTACAGGTAATTGAGGAAATATTTGTGATAGGAAAGAAAAATAGGAATATTCAGGTAAACTTTGCTCTCAGAACTAAACTACCAATAATTTAAAATATAAATTATTTTATTTTCAAACTGTAACTTTCTGATTTTTAAATGTTTTATTAAATATTTATTAAGCTATTTATATTGCCTAAGTAGATATATGAATTAAGGGTATTTTTTTCATAATTAATACACAAAGGTGATTTTTATTAACAATATACATATCTTCTTAAATCTTTTTCTAAGTAAAATATGAAATACATTTCTTTCTTTTAACTTATAGACTATATAGGCAACTTTTCATATCTTAAAATTAGGCTAATAGTTTTTGTGACATGATATTTATTTTGAAAATGAAAAATAATTTATTTTTAAAATCTGTTATTATGAATATTTAGACTACTTCCAATTTTTTAATGTTGCAAACTTCCTGTAAAAACATCTTTAATTTCTTATTTATTTATTTTAGAGAGGAGACACAGAGAGAGAGAGAGAGAGAGAGAAAGTGGGGAGGAGCTAGAAGCATCAACTCCCATATATGCCTTGACCAGACCAGTGCAGGGTTTTGAACTGGCGACCTCAGTGTTCCCAGGTCGACGCTTTATCCACTGCACCACCACAGGTCAGGCCTGTAAATAATATCTTTAAATGGCCTGACCAGGTGGTGGCACAGTGGATAGAGTGTGAGCCTGGGACACAGAAGACCCAAGTTTGAAATCCCAAGGTCGCCCGCTTTAGTGCAGGCTTACCGGCTTGAACGAGGGATCACTACCTTGAGCATGGGATAATAGACATGACCCCATGGTCAATGGTTTGAACAGAGGGTTGCTGCTTGAGCAAGGGGTCACTGGCTTGGCTGTAGCACACTAGTAAAGGCACATAAGAGAAAGCAATCAATGAACAACTAAGGAGCCATAATGAAGAATTGATGCTTTCATCTCTCTTTCTGTCTCTCTGTCTGTCTATCTCTGTCTCTCTCTGTCTCTCTTGCTGAAAAGAAAAATCTTTAAATGGATACACATTTTGGAACAATTGTCCAATTATATAGCCTGTGATAAATCCTTAGAAGAGAGATAGATCAAAGCATAAATATAATATGTACAACCTTATTGTTTTTTGACATTTATTACCAAATTACCTGTTTGTAATAATCACCACCAATCTGTTTGTATCGAATTCTGTCTTTATAAGTTATTTATTTTTAATCAATTAGACATGTGAGTGGTGTATTATCTGAGAGATAGCATATCTTTTTATTTTTAAAGTAAGAGGAGGGGAGATAGAGAGACAAACTCTTGCATACACCTTGACTGGAATCCACCAGGCAACCCCCATCTGGGGCCAATGCTCGAATCAACCAACCTATTCTTACTGCTTGAGGCTGATGCTCAGACCAATCGAGCCACTGGCTACAAGAAGGAAAGAAAGAAAGAAGAGGGAGTGGGAGGGAGAGAAGCAGATGGTCACTTCTCATGTGTGTCCTGTCTGGGGATTGAACCCAGAATATCTGCATGCTGGGCAGGTGCTCTATCACTGAGGCAACCAGCCAGGGTTAAGATAGCATTTCTTAAATTTTATTATTTTTTTTACTATTCTATTGACTTTTCTTTGTTATTTTCTATTATATTATTTAATAATCTATTTTTATAAAGAATATGACATACATATAGAAAGTATACAATATACTCATGGAATTAGAGGAATTTTTGAGACTTCTTTTAGTACTAAGAGTGCTTAGTATATGTTTACCTTCTTCCACCTCTCACCCTAATTTTTCTATTATGTAATTTTGGATTTTAAATCTAGCATACTCTTAATAAATTGCTTTTTGGAATTATTTATCTTCATTCCAAAAAGTATTTTGTCATTTTGCTTTGTATTTAACTTTACAATAAGCATTCTGACTTCATTTGATGCTTAACTGGTTTTATTTTCTATAATTCTGAAGGGTGATTTTATATTTTAAACACATTAAAATCTTTTCCATTTAGAGTCATTGGAATGTCCAAATATTGCCCTGACTCTCCTCTCTTAATTCACTCACTTAATTATATGTGTGTTTGAGCATATGAATCATTCTGCTCTTAGTACACAAGTAACAAGTAATAAATATTCATTTAAAGAATATAGGTATTCAAAATAATTAATCATTGTTATTAATTTTAGCACCTAGGATGGTCATTGTTAATATGTATATCTCAATGTACAGAGATGTACACACATATGTGTATATGTAATTTGGTGTGTATATCTAAGTAAAAGGCAATTGTACTTAGAGTTATCACAAAGATTTTTACTAATTTAAAATAATTTCATATACATGTTTCCCCATGTATAAGATGCACACTTTTCCTAAAAATTTGGGGTCTAAAAACTGGGCGTGTCTTATACAGTGGTTGTAGATTTTTTTAACTTGCAATTCCCACTTTTTCACACTTGTTTTTGCATTCGTTATAGTTTTTTTAACTTACATTTCTCACTTTTTTTGCTCTTGTCCTTGTGCTCACTGTTTCGTACTTGTTACCAGTATATTATGGTAGGTTAACATTTTGCCATGTTCTGCCTAGAAATGGTTCAGAAAATATTTTTATATAGTGCTGAATTCAAGTAAAAAGTGATCCAGTTTGCAAAAGTGAGTTGAAATCATGCTGCTGAAAATAAGTTTGGTCCTCCTCCAACTGAGAAATCAATCCAAGACTGGCTACAAGAAGAAGAAAGCTACTGAAAATGCCATGGCAGAAGGGCATGAGAGGTAAGTCAGCAAAATGACCTGATTTAGAGAGGGAATTAAGGATATGGATTGAAGAACAAAGGGCAATTGGAATTCCCATACACAAAGATGGTTCAGCATGAGGCAAGAAGAATTGCTGATGAAAGAGAAGTTACCTATTTCAAAGGAGGACACAATTGGTGCTTGAGGTTCATGAAACAGAATGGACTAAGCATGCATACATGCACCAGACTTACCCAAAAGATGCCTGAAAGCTATAAGCAAAGGTCCTTGAATTTCATCATTTTGTCACTCAATGTTGGAAGACATCAGTTTGAGTTGGGACAGATTACAAATATGGACAAAGTCCCCCTTCAATTTGATGTCCCAAGTAACAGAACTATTGATAAGAAGGGGGTGAAAACTGTAACTGTGAAGACAAGTGGACATGAAAAGAGCCATTATACAGTTGTTCTAGCTTGTTGTGCCGATGAAATCAAGCTGCCTCCCATGCTGATTTTCAAATGCAAAGGCAGTGCCAAAAGAAGACATTCCTTGCAGAATAATTGTCCATGTTCATGACAAGGGTTAGATGAATCAGGATGGGATGAAGATCTGGTTTGAGAAAGTTTGGAGAAGGAGACCAGGTGGGCTCTTACGCAAACCTTCCCTATTGGTGCTTGATCAGTTCAGGGCAAACAACAAAAAACATAAAGAAGATTGCTGCAGAAGCAAAAAACAAAACTTGCCATCATACCTGGAGGCTTGGGATCCCTGCTCCAACCACTTGATGTCAGCATTAATAAACCATTCAAAGCTGCCATGAAAGACAAATAGAACCAATGGATGAAGTCTTTTGGGACAATTTGATACCAGCAGGAAGAGTGAAGAAACCAACTCTAGGAGAAGTTTGTACCCAGGTGAAGAGATCCTGGGATAATATCAAAATTAAGATCATTGTCAAATCATTTAAGAAATGTGGCATTTCAAATGCCATAGATGGAACTGAGGATGAGGCAATATATGAAGATAGTGATTTGTCATCAGACACAAATGAGGACAAGCTAATGGATGGGCGTTTTGACAGTGATGAGGAATTGTATGAATTTTATGATGAATAAAACTTGGGTTCAATAAATTTATGTAATACATTTTTTTTTTCAAATTTCAAGCCCCCAAATTAAGGTGTGTCTTATACATGGGAAATACGATACTTAGAATGAAAATGCCAAGACACTTTGCTTTGTTGACTAAAATAATTACTAAACATGAATAAACAGAGTATTTTAGAAAGTCACTATAAAACTAAGAGTATTCGCAGTTGAGGTAACAGATAATTGTTTTTTTTTAAATTTAGTTTCCATTTCCTTTCAATTACCCATGCCTGTTAAATGACTTGTGTTAGAAGTATGTTAATTCAGAAAAAAAGGAAGCAACTCTGGCATTTTATTTATTTTTGTTGTATTTTGTTTTGTGTTCTCTTACAGCAAGGATCTATCAACCTCAACCGAAAGAGAGGATAACACCAAATAAATAATCAGAAACTGGTCCAAACCAAGAAGGAAAAAACCTAATTTATTCCTCACCTCTGTTGTCACTACTTAAATTTTAAACGTTTCAATTACGAAATAATAAATCATCTGCATCTGTGTCACCTGAATTATGTCTGGTATCTATTGCATTTTCAGTCACAACTTTCACCCTTATCTACCTCAGCCTAAATCCAAAAGCGGCTCTGAATCAGGAAAAGAAGCCTAAGATCCTCATCTCATGAAGCCAAGAGGGTCTGCTGGTGCAGCCTTGTAACCCGAGGCTAGAGTGTCCCTTTTTCCTCCTGCTCTTTAGGTTGACCTGAATCTCCCTCCCTCAGTCTGACCTTCCTCCTTCCCTTACAACTCCTAGCCTTCAACTGGCCTGTGACTTCTCCCAGTGGCATTTACTCTGATAGGATCTGAATATAATTCTTCTCTTATTACTGCTTCTCCTCTTAGAAAGTTATATGCCCTCTATATTGTGTTGAGATAGCTGTTATCAAGAGTAGACATATGGCCTGACCTGTGGTAGCACAGTGGATAAAGCGTCTACCTGGGAACACTGAGGTCGCCAGTTCAAAACCCTGTACTGGTCTGGTCAAGGCACATATGGGAGTTGATGCTTCCAGCTCCTCCCCCCTTTCTCTCTTTCTCTCTCTCTCTCTCTCTCTCTCACTCTGTGTCTCCTCTCTAAAATGAATAAAATAAAATAAAAATAAAAAGATAAAAGTTTCTTTAAAAAAAAAAAGAGTAGACATATGAAGCTAAGGAAGCAAAAGCATTGAGGCCACTTGCTTGCATAATTTCTTTTCAGTCATGGACCTCATTTTGTGTTTTTTCCTTTGAGAGTTCATCAAGTTTTATATAGTTCAGGAGCCATTGAATCTAGATCTGTTTACCAGCTCCCATGGAGTGGTGTACTAGAGGCAGTTCATGTCAGTTCACAAGAGCTGATCATTAAACTATTAGAAATTTTGCTTTTATATTTAGAAAAAGAGGACAAGTGTTGGTGAGGATGCAAAGAAATTGGAACCATTGCATACTGCTGACAGGAATACAAAATGGTATAAGTGTTAACAGAAAACAAAATGGCAGTTCCTCAAAAAATTAAAAATATCATATGTTCCAATAATCAAACTTATGAGTATTTATTCAAAGGTATTGAAGTCAGAACCACAAAGAGATATTGGCACTCCTGTGTTGATTGTAGCATTATTCACAATAGCCAAAATGGGGGGACAACTTAAATGTCCATCAACAGATGAGTGGATGAATGAAATGTGATAGATGCGTATTGTAAGCCTGAAAGGAATACTATTCAGCCTTAGAAGAGAAGGAAATCAGTAATGTGCAACAACATGGATGAATCTTGATGATGAATTATACTAAGTAAAATAAGCCAGTCACAGAAAGATCAATATTACACGATTTCTCTTATATGAGAGATAAAATAGTCAAATTTATAGAATAGAATGGTGGTTTTCAGGGACTGAGGCAAGAGGGAGAAGTGAGAAGTTACTAATCAATGGGCATAAAGTTTCAGTTTAGCAGGATGATTAGGCTGTAGAGATCTGCTGTACAACATTGTACCTGTAGATAACACTAATGTATTGTAACCTTAAAATTTGTTAAGTGGGTAGATCTAATGTGTCTTCTTATCACTATAAAACTTTTAAGAATTCTGAAGTTTTGTAAGTCATTATTAAGCCATTAAATTATATGGATGTATTTAATTTTAATTGAATTTATTGGGGTTACACTGGTTAACATAATATACAGGTTTCAGGTGCCCAATTCTGCAACATCTATGTACAGCTTTATCATGTGTTCATCTCTCCAAGTCATCTTTGTCTATCACTATTTATCCCTCTATTTTATACTCCACCACCCAGCCCCCCAGCCTCGGAACACCACATTGTTGTCCATATCCATTAGTTTTTTCTTTCTCTCTCTTTTTTGCTCAATCCTCCCATCCCCCATCACCCGGTCCCAACCCATGACAGTCGTCAGTTTGCTTTTTATGTATGAGTCTGTCTCTATTGGGCCTGTTACTTCATTTTGTTCATTACATTCCACATATGAGTGAAATCATATGGTATTTGTCTTTTTCTGACTGGCTTATTTCACTTAGCATAATGCTCTGCAGGTCCATCCATGCTGTCACAAAAGGTAATATTTCCTCCTTTTTTATAGCCATATAGTATTCTATTGTGTAAATATAACACTGCTTTTTATCCACTCATCTACTCATTGTCACTTGGGCAGCTTCCAAATCTTGGCTTTTGTAACTAATGCTGCAATGAACATATGGGTGTATGCATTGCTTTGAATTAGTGTTTGGATTTCTTTGGATAAATTCCCAGAAGTAGAAAACATGGATCATAAGGCAATTTCATTTTTAATTTTTTGAGACACTCCATACTGCTCTCCGCAGTGGCGGTACCAATCTGCATTCCTACCAACAGTGCACGAGAGTTCCCTGTTCTGCACACTCATGCCAGCACTTGATGTTTGTTGATTTACTGATGATAGCCACTGTGATGACTGTGAAGTTATATCTCATTGTGGTATTAATTTGCATTTCTCTGATAATTAGTGACTTTAAGCATCTTTTCTTATGTCTTTTGGCCATATGTATGTCTTCTTCAGAAAAAAATGTCTATTCAAGTCTTTTTTATTTTTATTTTTGTATTTTTCTGAAGTTAGAAGTGGAGAGGCAGTCAGACAGACTTCTGCATGCACCCGACTGGGATCCTCCTTGAATGCCCAATAGGGGGCGATGCTTTGCCCATCTGGGGCCTTACTCCAGTGCAGCTGGAGCCATTCTAGTGCCCGAGGTGGAGGCCATGGAGCTATACTCAGCACCCGGGCCAACTTTGCTCCAATGGCTGTGGGAGGAGAAGAGAGAGAGAGGAAGGACAGGGGAAAGGGTGGAGAAGCAGATGGGCACTTCTCCTGTGTGCCCTGACCTGGAATTGAACCCAGGACTTCCACATGCAGGGCCGATGCTGTACCACTGAGTCATCCAGCCCGAGTCATCCATTCAAGCCTTTTGCCTATTTTTAATTGGATTGATTTTTGTTGTTGTTGTTGTTTTTTTTGGTGTTGAGTTTATGAGTTCTTTATAAATTTTGGATATTAATTTCTTATCAGATGTATTGGTGAATATGTTTTCCCATTCAGTGGGTTGTCTTTTCATTTTGTTGATGTTTTCCTTTGCTGTGCAAAAATGTTTTAGTTTGATATAGTCTTACATATATTTTTTTCCATTTGTTTTTCTAGCCCAAGGAGATATATAAAATATCACTAGAAGAAATGTTCAGTTTATTACTGCCTACATTTTATCCCAGGATTTTTATGGTTTTGAGTCTAATATTGAAGTATTTAATTCTTTTTGAGTATATTCTTGTGTATGGTATAAAATGGTGGTCTACTTTCTTCTTTTTGCACAAATTTGTCCCGTTTTCCCAACACTGTTTATTAAATAGACCTTTTTACCCCATTTTATGTTCTTAAATTCTTTGTCAAATATTAATTGGCCATATAAGTGTGGTTTGATTTCTGGGATCACTGTTTTGTTTTATTGATGTATATATCTGCTTTTATGCCAGTACCCTGCTGTTTTTTTTTCCTATGGCTTTGTAGCATAGTTTGATATCAGGTAGCGTGATTCCTCTAATTTTTGTTCTTTGTCAAGGTTGCTGGATTGTTTAGGGTTTTTTGTCATTCCATATATGTTCGTTGTAATTCTGTGAAATTCACCATTGGTATTTTGATAGGTATTGCACTGACTCTATAGATTGCTTTGTGTAATACGGACATTTTAATGATGTTAATTTTTCCTAATCATGAACACAGTATATGCATCCACTTATTTGTATCTTCTTCAGTTTTTTTCTTCTGTGTCTTATAAATTTCTGAATTGAGGTCTTTTACCTCCTTATTTGAATTTAGTTCTAGGTATTCTTTTTGATGCAATTTTGAATGGTACTGTCTTTTTAGTTTTTCTTTTTTATATATCATTACTGGTATATAAAATTGCAACTGATTTTTGGATATTTATATTATTATGCTACTTTACTAAATTTATTGATCAGTTCTAATAGTTTTTGATTGAATCTTTAAGGTATTCTCTATACAGTATCATATTATCTGCAAATAGTGACAGTTTTACTTTTTCTTTTCCAATTTAGATGCATTTTTTTACTTCTTGTTTGACTGCTGTAGCTAGTACTATATTGAATAAGAGTGATGACAAATCCCATTTGATCATAATATATAAATTTTTTAATATATTGCTGGGTTTGATTTGCTAATATGTTTTTGATGATTTTAGCACTTATGTTTATTGGGAATATTGATCTATAATTTTTTCTTTTTTTGTAGTGTATTTGGTTTTGGGATTAGGATAATGCTGACCTCATAAAATGAACTTGGGAATCTTTCATCGTCTTGAATTTTTGGAAAATTTTGAGAAAAATAAGTGTTAATTCTTTTTCAAGTGTTTGGTAAATTCCCTGATAAAGCCTCCAGTTCAGGACTTTTGTTTGTTGGGAGTTTTTTCATTACTGTTTCAACTTCACTAACTGTAATCTATCTGGTCAGATTCTCTGATTCTTCCTGATTCACTTTTTGAATATTTTATGTTCCCAGGAATATATGCATTTTGTCTAGATTGTCTAACTTGGTGGCATGTAGATGTTCATAATATTTTCTTGCAATACTTTGTACTTCTTTGGTGTTTGTTGTTACTTCTCGTCTTTCATCTCTATTTTATTTAGGTCCTCTCTCTTTATTTTCATGATGAGTCTGATTAAATGTTTGTCAATCTTGTTTATCTTTTCAAAGAACCACTTCTTGGTTTTATTGATCTTTTGTATTGCTTTTTAGACTCTATTCCATTTACTTCTGCTCTGATCTTTATTATTTCTTTCCTTCTACTCACTTTGGGCTTTGTTTGTTGTTCTTTTCTAAGTTCCTTTAAGTGTAAACTTAGATTGCTCATTTGAGATTTTTAGTAACATGTTATTTAGCCATGTCTCTTCCCAACTCTACTTCTAAAAATATTATGTGGTAGCTTGAGATTCACCTTCACTGAAACTGGTAAACATATAAGTCATAGTTCTATAAAATTTATTAATAGAAAACTTCCTTTGGGGGTATCAAAATTTTTTTTATTTTCCTATCAATATTGTTTTTAAAATTTTTATTTATTGATTTTAGAGAGGAGATAGAGAAAGCCAGGTGAAGGAATGGGAAGCATTTGCTTCTCTTATGTGCCTTGACTGGGCAAGTCTGGGTTTTCAAACTAGCAGTTTCAGCATTCCAGGCCCATGCTTTGTCCACTGCACTACTGCAAGTCAGGCCTTTCGATACCTTAATTGTAGTGCACTTTTATAAAAAATCTTAACCTATCTCCAACTCCTCCTGGTGAAGAATACCTAATTGGATGGTCCCTGATATGTTTGACATGAGTCAGCACATCCTGTTAGTTACACCTGTAAGAAAGAAAGAAAGTGTGTTTCAAACCTTTTTTCTTTTATGGTGAGTGGTGAAGCTGCTAAGAGGTATGATGGTTGCACCACCAATAAATGGCAAGTATGCTGAGTCTTTTATTTAAGGATAACTTGACTCTGACATTAGGGATTTCCAAGTACTGATGAGCTGGGACATCTGAGGAGAGGGCCAGCATGTGAGGCAAATGTTTACCAGTCATTGTAATTACCAAAATTATGAAAGCCTAAGTTAAGTAGCGGTGGGCCAGGGTTAGTTTGGTACTTTTTATAGAGCAGCGTTTCTACTTTCACTGATGCTTGCAAAATGGTAGAAAGAAGCGAGGAACAAAGAATAATTCAACTATGTAGTAAAAATGCTTTGCCCCCCAAATTTGCTTTTAAATTTGAAAAGAGAATGGGTTGCTGAAAAGTGAGGAGGCGGCCAAAATAATTTCTCATTCTGTAAGAAAATTTCTCTTCTACTCATAATTCCATACAAATTGGGTAAAAGTCCAGTGAAAATTTGGAAAAAAATGTAGTTGTGTAATACTTTGAGGACCTTTTTTTCTAATTAAAAAACACAAGGAAGGCTTAGTAATTCTCTATCAGTCAAAATCTGTGCTGTTATGTATATAGTCTGGTATGCAATTTTTATTTAATAATAGATGTAAGTTCACAGAAATCAAAATGTAAAGCCATTTCTTCATTGTTTAACTTCAGATGGGCTTTAATCCCTGAAAGTTTTCTAAAATTATCTGGCAAAAGCATCACGTACTACTACAGTTTAAATTTCATGATTTCCTTTCAGTCATTTTTTTCTTTCATTCTTAGTTAATATCTTGGTTAATATTTGATTATTCCTCATTTGAAACTTTCTCCTTTTATTTCTAAAACATTTCCATCTCTTCTGATTTCTAGTTCTGTGTCTGCCTCTGAGAATTTTTCCCCAGTTTGCTTTTTTACCATCCATTTATTTGTCTTTAAATGATAGTGTTACTCACCCTTGACTTCCATCTGTTTTTGTTACACAATAGTACTTCATAGCTTAATTGTGTGCATCATTATTACCTGGGGAGCTTTTCCAAAATACTCATTCTGAAGCACTAACCCTAAAGGTTCAGATTCAGTAGTATATTTCTGATACCACAGGTTGTTCTCTTGGTACAAAACACTACTTAGTGCTATAACCTTACATACATAGAGATCAATGTTTTATCTCAGTTCATATTCCTATTAAGCTCATGATCACTAAAATAATTCTTGTTGGTGGCTGTATCTATTCCTGAATGTGTTATGTGAGGTAATTTTTTTTTTTAATTTCCGGGAAAAGGAATAGCCTACTTAAATAGATAGAGCTCAGGTCATGCAAATTACTCACATGTGGACCAGCAAAGGAAAACATATAGAGCTTGCTTGCATCTTTAGAATTACAATGATAAATCAGGACAAGTTCCCAAGAATGATCATCTTACCTGTGATACTTGGGATGACCCATGCTCACATTTTCTCCTTTGACTCATAGCTATAGCTGAACACAATTTAGTTGAATTGTGATGGATAACTTATGTCATCTTTGCAGCTATGGCAACTTTCCTGGGGAGCAAAGTTTGTTCGCCATTTAATGACTAATTATCCAGGCTTTTTTATTCCTTTGGCTGTATATTTTAAGCACATGACTCCACAATTGACAACAAAACTGAAGAAAATGTTGAAGTCCCACTAACTATCTCTAAGTGGCAGTGTTAAAAGTAATTTACCTCATGGGCTATTGGCCCAGTCTAGTTATAACATCCTAACCTAACTTCGAAGGGGCTGAAAAACATCAGGAGAACTCATGGAAAATTTGTTGAGCAGTACTTACATTTCCTAACACACTGTCAACTAGCAAAAACTAAGGTGTGTTAGCTAGGTATGGGCCTGCCATAGTTCCCATAATGGAAGACCTTCTCAATCACTCTTTGACAGGGATGTGATCATTGACTTGGCTAAGATTCCTCTCTTCCCCCTCCCTAACAAGTCCCTGTAGAATCAGTTTGCTAGTTTTTGAGTTGAACGCCAAAAATCTCTGAGGTATACTAATGTTGGAAAAGTGTCCTTGCTGCACTGGCAAGGCCTACAGTCATTTCTAAAAATTGGACACCCTGGGAGCAGATAAGTGTGCAGAATGATTTATGGTAGTCAGAAATGTACCCTGGAGATATCCTAGAACAAGGAACATGAATGAGGAAGGGTCTGAGCTGCTGTTCTCTGAAATGCATCAGTTCCATTGTGTCGAGGCCATACTTTCCATGGTCTGCTCCCAACCAGTGATGAAACTTGACTATGATAAGGGAAGCACTCCAGGGAGACACAGGAGTCCTGGATGACTCTAGCTTGAGGATGCCTCAACAGTCTTACTGAAACCTTCTTACATTGCGTGGGCCTGCCTTAAACTGTGTGACCCCAGAATGCTTCTATCTAGTTTTCTCTTCTTCTTGCCTGCACTTGGGGTCAGACTTCTTTCACTGTCTGACAGTTTTCTTAGCCTTTTCATCTTTCTCTCCATTTTCCATACAGTACTGTTCCTTCTAATAAAATGCTTACATATTTAGTCCTGTCTTGCCATCTCCTTTTTAGGCAATCCAGATGAAAACAAGTAGTAATGGGAGTACTATGTGTAAACTGCTAGGTAGTAAGATGTAAATTTAGTTTGGTTCTTCTAATCCTGCAACAATGAGGAACATGATTCCTGTTGGAAGGAGTGGTATAGATAGTTTTTACTACAAAGCAGCAGTACAATTCTAAAAGATATATGGCAATGAGGAAAACTGTCTCAATAGAGGAGAATATTGAGTCAGATGCAATAAAGTAGGTACTGTATTTAAAGTCAGTGGAGTTAACTGGTTACTCCTAAATTTTACTGATGCCCTACAGAGGGATAATAAGAGATTGATGACTCATAACAAGCACTTACTCACTAGGTTGAGAGCCAGAGAGTCCTGAGTTGAATTAGGGAACAGATATCATATAGCAATTAAATAAGAGAAGTTGAATAATAAGCTACAATAAGAAGGTAATTGTAATGAATAAAGGAAACTCTACAGGTACTCTAAGTCTGAGGATAGTTCTCAAAGAAGAATACTTTTGGAAGGGTGATCATGCTCCAAGGCTGGAGTTCAGACCTCATTGGACAAGGTATGATTTATGTCTACTTGACTACTATGCCAGAGCTGATCCTCAGGCATTGGGAAAGCATGAAGGACACCTCAAGCTAGTGCTGTTGAAAGAATCAGTGTTACTTTATGTAAAAGGGCTAGAGTACAGAGTGTCTGAGTCAGGGTGGGCCGAGGTAAGTCACAGCTGGGTTGTGGTTTCACAGAGGGTGGTGGTGCAGTGCTGCAAGAGCAAGGCCTGAAATACATGCCATGTCAGTAGGATCATGAGAATATGGTTACTGGGTCCAGGACAGCCCTGTGAGGTGAATGAAGACAACTTATTTTGGGAGTATAAGCACATGGAGTACAGCATCACAAGTTGTCTTCACACACTGGTGCTGCTAATTGCCAACACAACAGGAGTAAACAAAAGTAAGGCACAGTACACATCTGAGGAGTCTCATTTCTCCATGTACCTCTGGTGCCATGTACCAGAAAATTTTAACATTGCCCTCACTGTAATGGACAAAATGTCTAGTGTTCAATCTCTTACTGCAGAGCATGTAGGAAGTGATTTTGAACTTGAGAGGCAACAAATTCATAACCTGTATATGACCAGATAGAAAGAAGCAAAGGAAAAAGCCCAAGTTGGTTTATAGATGGGTTTGACCTGGTCTTTTCGTATGGAAACAACTCAGCAGACAAAAGGATTTGGCCAGTTGACTTTAGTCAATCATTATTGTTATCTTCCACAGGAGTGTCAAGATGAGCATATAAATGGTATAACCAGAAAAGCCTATGTATAGACCTAATAGCATGAACTTTCACTTATTGAAGCAGATGTAGTTACTTCTGCCTTTGAATGTGAAGTGTCTAACTTGTCAGAGGCAGAGACTATTATTGAGCTCCAGTATAACACTACTCACACACACACACACACACACACACACACGCTTTTTTTAAAAAAGAAAACAACTATTGCTGGCTAGCAAGTTGATCATATCAAAACTTCTTCCCTCTTAAAAAGTGCCAGAGTATTGTTTTGTTAGGAAGAGATACGTATTCAGTTATTGTTTTGCCTTTCTTACCTGCAGAACCACAGACGACACTATTATATGTGGGAGTACTAATATAATCAGTAATATAATGGTATTTATAAGCATAGAATCCCACATTGTACAGCATTTGACTAGGAAACCCACTTCATCGTGAAGGAGACATGGGAGTGAGTACAGGATTATAAATCTGCTGATTATTTCTCATAATGCACCACCGCACCTCTTGAATAGCTTTCTAATAAAAAAAATGAAAACCAGTTTGAAGGAGGCATTTTAAAACAATGGAATATCTGTGATGGTTCATTTTATGTGTCAATTGACTGAGCTCTATGCCTACATAGATGATAAAACACTTTTTCTAGATATGTCTGTGTGTTTCTAGAAGAGATTAGCATTTGAATTAGTGAACTGAGTAAAGCAGGTGGCCCTGCCAAAGTAGGTGGGCACCATCCTGTCCAATGAGGACCTGAATAGAACAAAAAGGGAGAGAAAGGGCAATTTGCTCTCTGCTTAGCTGAGACATCATCTTGTCTTTGGACATTGGTGCTTTTTTGATTCTTGAGCTTTCAAACTCAGATCAAGACCTTATATTATCACTACCAGATTTTCAGGCCTTCAGACTCAGGCTGATTATACCATCAGCTTTTCTGGTGCTCTAGCTTGCAAATGGCTTAACATGGGACTTCTTGGTCTCCATTCCTAAAGTAAATCTTTTATCTATCTATCTTTCTCACCTTCCGTTCATCCATCCATCTATTTATCCATCCATCTATTTATCCATCCATCGATCCATCATCTATTTCCTTTTGGCTCTGCTTCTATGGAGAACCTGACAAATACAACATCCTTAGCATGCATTGCAGGGTAGAGGCAAAAGTAGGTTTATAGTTGTTCATATGGAAAATAATACAACAATTAAAAATAATAATACAAGATTAAACTGTTTCACATACTCACAACCTTAAATCTACTTCTGCCCCACCCTGTATATTGATTAATCCAGACATTCCTAAGGTGTCACTAATAGGGAGGATTCATGGATCTGGGAATATAGGAATGGAAGTAGAAGTGGCCCCACTAACTTTTGCACAACCAATCACAGGGCATGCCTTTATGTAGCATTTCTTCAGCAATATTCTATTTTCCCACTACATATAATACCAAATATATGCAAAACCAGGGTAAAATACACCTTTATGCCTATAAATCTGAAACTGTCTTTGCACTGGCCTTCCCCCTTCCTTGCTTCAAATATTTATATGTGCTTTGTGTCTATAACAATGTTTTCATTTATCATTCTCAGAAAATTGTTGGGAAATTGCTACAGCATATGTTTTGGCAGTATTCTTACTGTGCTCTTACTGTTTATCTCAAATTATGTTTTTTCCCTTTGCATGTCACACAACTTAATAAACTGTATGGCTGATTCATTAGATAGTTCAACAAATATTTACTCAGTCAGCCTGTTGTTATAGAGTACTAATTATTTGCTATAGACATCAGTCTAAGCAAAATGAAAAAATAGAAATTAAAGGAAAATAAAGATATCTCTGCTCTATGTGGCTTACATTCAAATTTGGAACATATTACTATCTTTATTATATCCTGTATCCTATGGGAAACAATACCTCTTAAAATCCAGACTATTACTTTTATCACTTTCTGAATCTTAAATCAATTTATTTTATGTTATTTTATTTTATTTTCCTGAAGTGAGAAGCGGGGAGGCAGAGAGACAGACTCCTGCATGTGCCTGACCGGGATCCACCCAGCATGCCCAGTAGGGGGCGATGCTTTGCCCATCTGGGGCGTTGCTCCCTTGCAACTGGAGCCATTCTAGCACCTGAGGCAGAGGCCATGGAGTCATCCTCAGCGCCTGGGTCAACTTTGCTCCAATGGAGCCTTGGCTGCAGGAGGGGAAGAGAGAGACAGAGAGAAAGAGAAGGGCAAAGAAGCAGATGATGCTTCTCCTGTGTGCCCTGGCTGGAAATCGAGCCTGGGACTTCCATACACCAGGCTGATGCTCTACCATGGAGCCAACTGACGAGGGCTAACTCTTAAATCTTTTAGGAGAATATTTCTGCCTTCTTTTCAAAAAAGTAATAGATTATTAATTTAATGTTTTAATCTCATCTCTTTCAAAGTGTGATGTAATTTCTTTTCACTTTTGTATTTTATTTTTTAATCACTCCTTTCCATTCACCTTCACCCTTGTTTTTTTGTTCCATAACTAGACCATTTTATCCCCCTGCTAAAAAAATAGGCTACTTATTCTAATATCTGTATCATCTCACCTCACTTTCCTTCCTAAGTGCTGCATGATGGCTTCTGTCCTGCTGTTCTGCTAGCTTATAGCAAGGTTTGTTTGGTGAACAGAAATAAGCACTAGTCAGCTCTCTCTTATAGAAAAGATTTGGTACCCATGGAGAAGTGTAGTTAACTAACAACCTCAAATTCTTAGTTGTTTTATGGTCTGCTTCAGCCAACTACATGAGCAGTTGGAAGGTGCATCACCTTAATTACTGAGCAAGCCAGTGTTGCAAAGTCCTAAACATTTGCCTTCTTAATAAATAATTTTTGCTCTGGTTCTCTCTTGTCTGGAATAACCTGTTCAGGTTGGCAGAAACTTTGTTAGGTCTCTATTACTCTCCCAGGCTCTATTTACCTAATTTTGCTTCCCTCTTTTTTTTTCATAGATGATAATTTCTTAAGAAAAAATTGTTCTTTAACTCTTATTCAGCATCTGATTCCTGAAGAACACAATGGGGATGTTCATTATTGACTCATTACCTCCAAGAGAAAAATCACTTTCTCATTTCTCAGATCTCTTGATCTCTGAGATGCATCTAGAATTCTTAACTAATATTTCATTCTGTAATTCTATTTTATTTTTATTTTTGATCATTGTATTCCCATCTTAATATTTGATCATTTCATCTTCTATGTGGATTCTTTTCTCTTAATCCCCAAAGCATCCATATTCCATAATTTCACTTTGGGCTTCCTTTTTCTTTTAATCTGTTTTCTCTTAGATGTTCTTATTCACTCTTTTTTCCTTCATATTCCTCTTTAATGTGTTCACAAATCTATATTTTTTAACTCAAATCTGGTGTGTCAGACTCATGTTTCCAACTAATCCTCCAATATTCTATACCTGCTATTATTCCACAAGCACCTCCAATGCAGCATATCTTTAACTGAACTCATTAGCTCTCTCTTTTTGAATTTGCTTCTTGTAACATTGGTGCCTTCCTCTCATCCCAGTTGCTTAGTCATCTTAACAATTTCATCAACTTATCAAATAATTCAACAAACCTGTTTTTGTTCTTAAATATCTCTCAGATATCTTTACTACTCTATTTTTTTCTCCCACTCTCCATTCCTGAGGATGTCGACAGTACTGCCCTAAACTATGAAAAATCCCCCTTAATTAAGTTACAGTTTCTGGTCCTCATCACTTCAATCCCACTACCTCCAGACTATTACAAGTTATCATTCAAGCAGAAAAGGCTATTATTCACTTGCAGTTAAGTTTTTGTATGATTTTAAAATATTTAAGAAAAAAGTTCTAAAATGCACTAGTACCCATTCACTCGTCCAACTATAGCTTGGATAAAATGTCACATATACTCTTTAGCTCATCCGTATAGAGAATAAAATTATCTTAGCTGTGTTCTCTAAGAACATCGTCTAACAAGGATTTTCATTTCTAGCCGTGGCGTCTTTTGTACATATCGTTTTTATTTTCTGTTAGTCATTAAAGTACTTGGAAATAAGGATAGTGTCACATGTTTTTTTATATCAGTTTAATTCCAGGCTTTTAGTAAGTATGTAAAAAATACTTGTTAAAAACCAATAATGATCTGAATGCCTGTAATGCATATTAAAAACTAGCAGTAATTACCAATCATGAAAATAAAGTAATATTCTTAAATAATAAATTTATATTTCACCTTTTGCATACTTGACTGAGCAAAAGAAGTTTTTAGGAGAACCTTGAACTTATTGCCAAGAACTTCACCACCAACAGCTTTCTCCCCGGGGAGAAAGTGACCCCTGAAGGCCTTTGAAGTGTCAGCTTTGGAGAAAAAAGCATGTGGCAGGAGGCAGGCTCCTTGCGGTGCCCACAGGGAGGAGTGGCCAGGGGTGGGCAGCCGGGCCCTCACTCTCCGCCCCGCCCAGAACGTGGTCCCGTGGCCCCAGGATCCCACGTGCGACAGGCCACAGTTACATGGACAACCGCCTTCACTGTAGGGAGAGTCGCCGGTCCCACAATGCTCGGTCTCTTGCTAATCTTCTCAGGCCTGGGCCGGCTGACCTCCACAGGCCATGGTAAGTAGGGGAAATCTGTGTCATAAGAGGATCGCTTAATACAATGTACCTGGGAGAGGCTTGTGTCGCCCTCTGAGCTCTCAGCACCGGACCAGGCTGAGGATCTCCCAGTGTGCTGTCAGAGCCCACTTAGTTTCAGAGTCCTGCTGCGCCTGGTAGTGGGAGGGTTTAGAGCAGGCCTGAGGCAGTTTTCTCTCATTACCTGACCCTGCACTGGTACAGAGGGTACCCTGATTCTGGTGGCGGGGGCCGAGAGAGCCTGGGAACGGAGAGCACTTCTTCACTTAAGTAGGTTCGAGGTCAGAGAGCCCCAAGTATCACTGGACAGTGGTAAAGTAATACTCTCAAGTCGAGAGGAGCCTCCTTCTGGAATAGCACAAAGTATGAGTGTGTGTGTTGGTGCTTGAAACTTCAAAGAGTGACATGACAGAAGAGGACAAGTATGTGAAGAAGGAGGCTCTACACCCTGGAAATGCTCATACGTGTTTTCTTTCCTGCAGACTCTGAAACATCACATCTGCAAATTACAGTGCCACAGAAGCTTGGGACCAACACCAATGATGGCAGTGTTTCTGAAAAGCATGTAATTAAGAAATCATGCTATTATTTTTAAAATGAATGTTTTATCATATGTTACTGAACTTCATGACCCAAATTAATTCATGAATATTTTGTGTTCTAATTACTGTGTTTGAAAGCCATTTTGTCTGTATGAGAATAAATGTTTTATTTTTATTTTTCACGTGATGGACGAATTTATAAAGATACTTGGTGATCTGATAGGAATCCAAGGATTGAAATTTAAGTAGCAGGGTTGGAGAGGAACATAAAATTGCCAAGTGAAAATCTATTAGATACTGAGGCAGGTTTTATAGACTGCATACTCTATCTGACTGTCTCATTAATGGCACCAAAAAACAAACAAACGAACAAACAGAAAAACAGTGGTTATGTGTTAATAAAAACCGTTACACTAAAAACATA
Organism: Rhynchonycteris naso; assembly: GCA_037038555.1. Classification (NCBI taxonomy): domain Eukaryota; kingdom Metazoa; phylum Chordata; class Mammalia; order Chiroptera; family Emballonuridae; genus Rhynchonycteris; species Rhynchonycteris naso. The sequence goes on from CM072998.1 coordinate 28,457,315, forward strand.
AATATCTAGGGAGGTTAAAATGTTTAGGAGAGTATTACATATACTAGAAAAATGCAAACAGAAAAAAACATGAGTATAATAGCAGAAAGAAAAGGAAAACATTTAGTACACTCAAACACAATACACATATTCAAAACACACAACATTATGAGGGATAGTATTACTTAAAATATTCAGTTCACTAGGAACATATAACAATTCTAAATTTGTATGAATTTAATAAAATACCCTCAACACATACAAAATAAAAATAGAAACATTTTCAAAACCATTTCCATAGTGAGTCCATAAAATGTTTTCCTCTTAGGATTCTAGGTCTTTCCATGTTGTGGCAAATGGTAAGAATTCATTCTTTTTTATGGCCAAGTAATATTCCATTGTATATATAGGGATGGGCAAAAGTAGACTTATAGTTGTTCGTATGGAGAAAAACATGCAGGTTATGATTAAAATAGCTTTATTAACTCAAAAGACTGTCCCAATGGTGCAGTGCATTTAGGTACAATCTTGTAAGTGCCAGCCTTCATTATTTACACATTCTTGTAGCCTACTTGCTGTAATACTCAGACATGCTTTGGCACAAGTTCATTATAAAACTACTTTTGCCCACCCCTGTAAGTACCATTATCTTCTTTATCCGTTCATCTATTGAAGGAAACTTAGGTTGCTTCTATTTCTCAGCTATTGTAAATTATGCTGCAAAGACAAATATTACATGATTTCACTTATATGTGGAGTCTAAATAACAAAATAAGTGAAGAAACTGAACATGAACAGACTCACAGATGCAGAAAGCAAACTGATGGTCACCAAATTTGAGGGAGCCTGGGTGAAAATGGTGACAGGATTAAGAAGTTCAAATTGGTGGTTACAACATAGTCATACAATGTGAAGTACAGCATAAGGGATACAGTCAGTAATACTGTAATAACTATGTATGGTGCCACGTAGGTACTAGACTTATTCAAAGAATCACTTCTTAAATTACATAAATGTGTAATCACTATGCGATACACCTGAAACTAATATAATAGTAAATGTAAACTACATTTGAAAAATAATAATTAAAAAACAAAACAATACAATACAAATAAACTAAAAAAACCCTGAGAGCCCTGGCTGGATAGTTTGGTTGGTTAGAGCATTGTACTGATATGCCAAGATTGTGAGTTTGATCCCCAGTCAGGGCACTTATGGGAACAGATTGATGTTTTTGTCTCTCTCCGCTGTCTCCAAAATCAAAATAATAAAAAAAAAAACTGGAAAAAAAAACCTGAGATAAAATGTTTTTTTGAATGTTGGTGGAAAAATCATAAATATATAAAGACAATTTGAGCACAAAAATAAGAATTTTATTCAATGGATATATATTTGTAGAAATGGCCCATAGAATAGATGCAGCTTACCTCTTTCTGCTATTTGCTGGAACTCACTAGACCTCAAAGTATGTCACAGTGAAGCTTTTTAATGGCAAAACATTGGGTGCAGCAACAGAAAGAGAATTCAGGCAAATATCAGGATCCAAGAAACATCCACAGTCAACTCCCTATAAACCCAGTCTCTGCTCCTGAAACATGTTGAATATGGTTTGTAATAACAGGAATTATGGGAGAAATTTAGTCCTTGAGGGAATGCCTTGCAAAGCTTTCAGTGACTCTAAGAAGCCAAGCCGGCCTTGTCAATCTAGGTAGGAAAACACTAAGGAAGCTAAATTTGGCCAGAAAATTTTGAATTCTAATCAGTGCAGTATAAATCTCTTAGCCTTCTATAACTAAGAGTAAGAACCATTCAGGCTTGTAGGCATCTTCAGAAAAATAGAGCTTTTCTAATCCTGCTATAATCAGCTCTGTCTTCACAGTAAATAATATACATACTTCTCAAGAATATATGGCTCATTCAACAAAATTGACAAGAACAAGTTAAAAAAATTTAAAAATCCAGTACAGTACAGAACTCATTATCTAGTAACAATTAAAAAAAATTATAAATTAATTTTAGTGAGAATGGAAGGGAAAGAGAGAGACAGGAACGTCTATCTGTTCTGTATGTGCCCTGACCAGGGATGAAGCCTGCAACCTCTGCTTATTGAGATAATACTTTAACCAACCAAGCTATCTGGCCACACTTCACATAAAGTATAATTTAAAAATACAGTTGGATGTAGTTCATGGGTTGAAAAAAATTCATAAATTATAATGGATATTTAGTAATAATAGTCAAGAATGAAAAAATGACAAAGCAAAATTTGATTCATGCTCTTAAAATCGTATAGGTGAATAATTTATCATTACAAATAAATCAAAAAGTCTGAAAATTAGAGGGTAAAACATAATTATAACCTTTAAAAATATAAAGATGTGATTAAAACTAAGTAGAATTAATAAAAGAGAAAATTAAACTGAAATAATCTGTATTGACAATGTCAAAAGTTGATTTCTGAAAAAATGAACTATTTTGGTGAGATAGACTAAGGAAAAATGAAAAGGAGAGGATTAATACATAATATTAGAAATGAGAAAATATAAAAGAGTAAATACAATATCAAAAATATATGATTATAAATTGTCATTTAAAAAAAATAGTTAAATTCACAAAAATGTAACAAAGCTGATCTATGATGAAACAAATAGCACTAAATTTCTTATATTAAGAAACTAAAACATTAAAAAAATTATATGACACTACTCTCCCTCTTCCCACAATTACAGACTAAACTGATTTCCATTGTAAGATAAAAAAGATGTGGTACATACACAATGGAATACTACTCAACCATAAGAAAAGATGAAATACTACCATTTGAGACAACATGGATGGACCTTGATAATATCATGCTAAGAGGAATGTTAGACAGAAAAAGTTAAGAACCACATGATTTCACTCATATGTGAGAGATATAAAACTGAAAGCAACAAATGAACAAACAAAAAACCCCAGAAACTCATAGACACATACAACAGTATCGTGGTTACCAGAGGGAAGGGGCTGAGGAGATAGTAAAAGGTAAGTGGGGCCTGAAATGTGGTGAGAGAAGATGATTTGTCTTTGGATGGTGGGCATACATTGCAATATGAAGATCATGTATCATAGAAGTGTACACTTGAAACCTATATAATCTTATAATCAATGTTGCCCCAGTAAATTTAATAAATAGAAAGATAAAAACGTATTTAATTATATCAAAATACACAAATATAGAAAAGCTTTTGTACTTTTAAACTCCTGTGTACCCTCACCCAGATCCTAAAGTTCCCTTGTGCCTTTTTCAGACCACCAACTTTACTATTTTGTTTTCTTGAAATTCCCATAAAAAGGGTCACCCAGTAATAAATTTTTTTGTGCTTGGGTTCTTTTACTTAGCATTCTATTTTTCAGATTTATCCATGTAGCTTCATATATGTAACAGTTCTTAATTTTTATAGCTAAAAGCTCAAATACTAACCTGTTTATAAACATTGTTTCCGGTTTGTAACCATCGTGAATACATGTGCTCCAAAGAAACAAGTGTTTTGCTGATATATCCTAACATGTTCATATGTTTAGTGGTGAAATGATGATTTGTAGAGTAAGTGCAAATTTAAATTTACAGAAATCTAGTTTTTTACTTAAATCGTTATGGTACTTTTTGTATTCACAAGCGGTATATGAGATAGAGAAAGAAAGAGAGAGCTGGAGAGACAGACAGGGATAGACAACCAGGAAGGGAGAGAGATGAGAAGCGTCAATTCATAGTTGCATCACCTTAGTTGTTCATTCATTGTTTTCTTATATGTGCCTCAACCTGGGGCTACAACAAAGTGAGTGACCCCTTGCTCAAGCCAGCAACCTATGGGGTCATGTCTATGATCCCACGCTCAAGCTGGTAACCTTGAGGTTTTGAACCTGGGGCCTCTGTGTTCCAGTCTGATGCTCTCTATTCACTGTGCCTTGTCAGGCTTGTTAGCCTATTTTGTTCATTAGACTCCACATATAAGTGAAATTATATGGTACTTGTCTTTCTCTGACTGTTATTTCACTTAGCATAATACTCTCTAGGTCCATTCATGCTATCTCAGGAGGTAAGATTTCCTTTTTTTTATAACTGAATAGTATTCCATTGTGTGAATATGCCATAGCTTTTTTTATCTACTCTTCTCCTGATGGGCATTTGAGCTACTTCCAAATCTTGGTTATTGTAAATAATGCTACAATGAACATAGTTCCTAATAAATTTTGGATATTAAGCCCTTATCAGTTTTATTGGTGGATATATTCTCTCATTCAGTGGGTCAGATATTTGAAAACTTAAATGAAACCACAAAAGACCCTGAATAGCAATAGTGATCTTGATAAACAAGAACAACATTGGAAGAATCATAATACCTGATGTCAAACTATGCTACAAGGCCATAATAATAAAAACAATGTGGTATCAGCTTAAAAACAGACATATAGGTCAATATAACAGAATAGAGAGCCATGAAATAAACCTATGTCTTTATAGTCAATATTTGACAAAGGAGGCAAGAATACACAATGAAGTAAAGATAGTCTATTCAACAAATTTATTGGGAAAAATGAGACAGATACTTGCAAAAATATGAAAGTAGATCACCTTCTTACATAATGCACAAGAATAAACTCAAAATAGGTGAAAGACTTAAATGTTAGACTCAAAACCATAAAAATTATAGAAGACAAGATAGGCAGTAAAATCTCAGTCATTTCTCATAGCAATATATTTTTCTGATATGTTACCTCAAGTAAGGGAAACAAAAGAAAAAAGAAACAAATGGGACTACATTTTTTTTGCACAGCAAAGTAAACCATCAACAAATTAAAAAACAACCCATTGAATGAGCTTTTGAATTTTAAGAATTTTAAATTTCTAATAATTATTTTCTCTTGAATATTTTGCTGTAGGTCATTTATACCATCAAAATTGACAGGAAAACATATACCCTCTACCTTGACAAACAGTAAGTGACCACTTTTTTTCATACAGTTATTTTGTTTATTAAATTTGTATAGTCAGTACCCTACATTTATTTAACATATATTCTTTATGATTAATGTCAGACTAGAATTTTAATCTTCCTCTTGAAATTTGAAATCTAATTTTCAAGTGAAATGATAATTTAATGATATAATTATTAAGGTATGTTAGATAGATTAAAATTACTCTTTGTAACTCTTTAAACTGTAACTATAATTGTAACAAGGGAATAATTTTATTTGACTATATTTAGCTTTGTTTTGATGTTTTTCACATATTTATATTATTTTAAGCATTTTACTTGATATTTTTTATTTTGCTATAGCATTTATTTTTAATGTTCTTAAATATTCTTTTTTCTGCATTCACTCTAGGAAATCAATATTAATTAATAACTTTTATGTCTTTTTCCTCACTTTTCTGTTTAAATTTTATCTTTCCCTTAAATAAAACCTAACAAATTTTTTGTTTATATATAAATGGAAAGAAGGTATTGCAACTGGCAGGTTTTCTTTTTATTTTTACAGAGACAGAGTCAGAGAGAGGGATAGATAGGAACAGAGAGCGATGAAAAGCATCAATCATCAGTTTTTTGTTGCCGTTGCAACACCTTAGTTGTTCATTGATTGTTTTCTCATATGTGCGTTTACCGCGGGCCTTCAGCAGACTGAGCAACTCCTTGCTGGAGCCAGCGACCTTGGGTCCAAGCTGGTGAGCTTTTGCTTAAACCAGATGAGCCTGTGCTCAAGCTGGCGAGCTCTGGAAGGTCCTTCCACATCCCAGTCCGACGCTTTATTTATTGCGCCAACACCTGGTTAGGCTGGCAGGTCTTCTTAACTAGTAGTGCTTATTTTCTTGCGCTCTGTATATATTGTAACTCATTCTTAAATAGATAACATTTCATAGTGTGTAATATTGATAGGTAATGAGATTATTTTCAGAGATTGTCAATTTTAGGCCCTGCAATAAACATTCTTTTATATATTTTCTTATATAATATAGATTTTGTTTTGTAGCCTTGATATCAAGAAATAAGTTTCTGAATCAAGAATAATTATGATAACAAAAACAACAAACATAACTGATAATATCGAACACTTACCAGTTGCTAGGTACAGTTCTAGGCAATATGCATTAGTAGTAACTAATTTAATTTTCACAGAAACCTCTATGGGAGGCAATCTTTATTACTCACATTTTATAGTATCTTAATTTTAAAACACATTGCCAGTGTTTTTCTGAAAAGATGATAGAAGTTTGGGTTTCCAAAAGCCTGAATAGTGTACTAAAATATTCTATCTTATCTTTTTAAAATTTATTTTATTAATTTTAATGGGGTGACAATAAATCAGGGTACATATGTTCAAAGAAAACATCTTCAGGTTATCTTGTCATTCAGTTATGTTGCATACTCATCACCCAAAGTCAAACTGTCCTCTGTCACCTTCTATCTGGTTTTCTTTGTGCCCCTCCCAGTAACCACCACACTCATGTCCATGTCTCTTGGTCTCTTTTTTATGTCCTACCTATGTATGGAATCATGCAGTTCTTAGTTTTTTCTGATTTACTTATTTCACTCAGTATAATGTTATCAAGATCCATCCATGTTGTTGTAAATGATCCGATGTCATCACTTCTTATGGCTGAGTAGTATTCCATGGCATATATACCACATCTTCTTTATCCACTCATCTATTGAAGGGCTTTTTGGTTGTTTCCATGTCTTGGCCACTGTGAACAATGCTGCTATGAACATGGGGTTGCACGTGTCTTTACTGAACAATGTGTTTGAGTTTTGGGGGTGTTTACCCAGTACAGGGATTACTGGGTCATCTAGTAGTTCTATTTTTAGTTTTTTGAGGAACCACCATACTTTCTTCCGTAATGGTTGTACTATTTTACATTCCCACCAACAGTGGATGAGGGTTTCTTTTTCTTCGCAGCCTCTCCAACACTTGTTATTACCTGTCTTGTTGATAATAGCTAATCTAACAGGCATGAGGTGGTATCTCATTGTAGTTTTAGTTTGCATTTCTCTAATAGCTAATGAAGATGAGCATCTTTTCATATATCTGTTGGCATTTGTATTTCTTCCTGGGAGAAGTGTCTGTTCATGTCCTCTTCCCATTTTTTTTATTGCAATGTTTATTTGTTTGTTGTTGAGTTTTGTGAGTTCTTTGTATATTTTGGATATTAGCCCCTTATTTGAGTTGTTACTTGAAAATATCATCTTCCATTTAGTTGGTTGTCTGTTTATTTTGTTGTCAGTTTCTCTTGCTGTGCAAAAACTTCTTAGTCTGATGTAGTCCCATTTATTTATCTTTGCCTTCACTTCCCTTGCCTTTGGAGTCAAATTCAAAAAGTGCTCTTTGTAACCAAGGTCCATGAGTTTAGTTCCTATGTTTTCTTCTATGTACTTTATTGTTTCAGGTCTTATATTTAGGTCTTTGATCCATTATGAATTAATTTTAGTACAAAGGGACAAACTGTAGTCAAATTTCATTCTTTTGCATGTGGCTTTCCAGTTTTCCCAACACAATTTGTTGAAGAGGCTTTCTTTTCTCCATTGTGTGTTGTTGGCCCCTTTATCAAAAATTATTTGACCATATATATGTGATTTTATTTTTGGACTTTCTATTTTGTTCCATTGGTCTGAGTGTCTATTTTTCTGCCGATACCATGCTGTTTTGATTGTCGTGGCTCTATAATATAATTTGAAGTCAGGTATTATAATGCCCCCAGCTTCTTTCTTTTTCCTTAGGATTGCTTTGACTATTGGGGTTTTTAATAGTTTCATATAAATCTGAGGATTTTTTATTCCATTTCTTTAAAAAATGTCATTGGAATTTTGATGGGAATGCCTTAAACTTGTATATTGCTTTGGGTAATATGGTCATTTTGATTATATTTATTCTTCTTATCCAAGAACAAGGACTATTTTTTCATTTCGTTGTATCTTTTTTCGATTTCCCTTAACAATGCTTTGTAGTTTTCATTATATAGGTCCTTTATATTCTTTGTTATGTTTATTCCTAGGTATTTTTTGTTGTTGTTGCAACCATGAAGGGGATTATTTTTTTTATTTCATTTTCTAATGTTTTATTGTTGGCATATAGAAATGCTATGGACTTTTATATATTAATTTTGCATCCTGTGACCTTACTGCATTGGTTTATTGTTTCTAGTAATCTTTTTGTGGAGACTTTGGGGTTTTCGATGTATAGGATCATATCATCTGCAAAAAGTGAAACCTTTACTTCTTTTCCAATATGGATGCCTTTTATTTCTTTGTCTTGTCTGATTGCTCTGGCTAGAACTTCTGGCACCGCATTAAATAAGAGTGGAGAGAGTGAACATCTCTGTCTTGTTCCTGATTTAAGAGGGAAAGTCCTCAGTTTTATGCCATTTAATATGATGTTCACTGATGGTTTATCATAAATGACCATTATTATGTTGAGATGTTATCCTTCTATACCCATTTTGTTGAATGTGTTAAACATAAAATTGTGTTGTATTTTATTGAATGCCTTTTCTGCATTTATTGATAAGATCATGTGGTTTTTGTTCTTTGTTTTGTTGATATGGTGTATTACGTTAACCGTTTTACATATGTTGAACCATCCTTGTGATTCTGGGATGAATTCCACTTGATAATGGTGTATTATTTTTTTAATATGTTGTATTCAATTTGCTACTATTTTGTTTAGTATTTTAGCATCTGTATTCCTTAGAGATATCAGTCTGTAGTTTTCTTTTTTTGTGCCAGGTTTCGGTATGAGGGTTATGTTGGCCTCATAAAATGTGTTTGGAAGTATTGCTTCTTCTTCAATTTTTTGGAAGACTTTGAGTAGAATAGGAACCAATTCTTCTTTGAATGTTTGATAGAATTCACTAGTATAGCCATCTGGTCCTGGACTTTTATTTTGGGGTGGTTTTTAATGTTTTTTTCTACTTCCTCCCTGCTTATTGGTTTGTTGAGGCTTTCTGCTTCTTCATGACTCAGTCAAGGAAGTTTGTATTGTTCTAGGAATTTATCCATTTCTTCTAGATTGTTGAATTTGGTGACATATAGTTTTTCATAGTATTCTACAATAATTCTTTGTATATCTATGATATCTGTGGTAATTTCTCCTCTTTCATTCTGGATTTTGTTTATATGAGTCCTTTCTCTTTTTTCCTTGGTGAGTCTTGCCAAGGGTTTGTCAATTTTGTTGATCTTTTCAAAGAACCAGCTCCTTGTTATATTAATTTTTTCTATTGTTTCTCTGTTCTCTATTTCATTTATTTCTGCTCTGATTTTTATTATTTCCTTTCTTCTGCTGGTTTTGGGTTGTCTTTGTTCTTCTTTTTCTAGTTCCTTAAGGTGTAAAGTTAAGTGGTTTACTTGGGCTCTCTCTTGTTTGTTCATATAGACCTGAAGTGATAGGAACTTCCCTCTTATTACTGCTTTTGCTGCATCCCAGAGATTCTGATATGTCGTATTGTCGTTTTCATTTGTCTGTAGGTATCTTTTGATCTCTGCGCTTATTTCTTCATTGACCCACTCATTTTATAAAAGTATGTTGTTTAATTTCCACATTTTTGTGGGTTTGTTTACCTCTGTTTTGCAGTTGAATTCTAGTTTTAAGGCCTTATGATCAGAAAATATGCTTTGTAGTATTTCAATTTTTCTGAATTTGCTGATGCTATTTTTGTGGTTCAACATATGGTCGATTTTTGAGAATGTTCCATGTACACTAGAGAAAAATGTGTACCCTGTCACTTTGGGATGAAGTGTCCTATAGATGTCTATAATATCCAATTGCTCTATTGTTTCATTTAAGGTCAATATCTCTTTATTGATTTTCTGTTTGTTGTCTAGATGATCATCTAGAGCCATCAGTGGTGTATAGAGGTCTCCAAGTATGATTGTATTTTTGTAAGTTTTTGTTTTTAGGTCAGTCAGTAGCTGTCTTATATATTTTGGTGCTCCTTGGTTTGGTGCATATATATTAAGAAGTGTTATGTCTTCTTGATTTAGTGTCCCCTTAATCATTATGAAATGACCATTTTTGTCTCTGATTACTTTTGCTGTCTTATAGTCAGCATTGTTGGATAGGAGTATCGCTACACCTGCTTTTCTTTTTGGATGTTATTTGTTTGGAGTATTGTTTTCCAGCCTTTCACTTTGAATTTGTATTTATCCTTGTTGCTTAGATGTGTTTCTTGTAGACAGCATATAGTTGGACTTTCTTTTTTAATCCAGTCTGCTACTCTGTGGCTTTTTATTGGTTAGTTCAATCCATTTACATTTAGTGTAATTATTGACACTTGAGAGTTTCCTATTGCCATTTTATATATTGCTTTTTGTTAGTTTTGTATCTTGTTTGATTCTTCTCTTTTGTTTTTCTATCCTTTGTTTTTGTTTGGTTGTAATCCATACTTTTTTCCTCTGTTACTTCCATTTTCAAGTCATGTGGTTCTGTGGTGGTTTTCTCAGGGGTGGTTACCATTAAGTATTGAAAAGGGTACCCACCATGTTCATTGTAGTACACTATCTTATGAGTGCTTCTGCACTCCATAGTCCTTTGCTACTGATAATCTTCGTCCTTTCCCCTTTATTTTTTTTTGTTGTCATAGTTTAAATTTTGTGTGTGTGTGTTCCTGGTGGAGATTTTACTTGTCATTTTGTTTTGTTCTTTGTATCTAATTGGAAAATCTCCTTTAGTATATCCTAAAGTGAGGGTTTTCTAATGATAAATTCCCTAATCTTTTCTGTATCTGTGAATGTTTTTTTATTTCTCCTTTGTATTTGAAGGATAGCTTTGATGGGTATAGTATTCTTGGTTGGAAGTTCCTCTCTTTCAGAACTTTATATATTGGGGTCCACTCTCTTCTAGCTTGTAGAGTTTCTTCTGAGAAACCTGATGATAATCTAATAGGCCTTCCTTTATATGTTGTATTCTTCTTTCCCCTGGCTGCCTTGAAATTATTTTCTTTGTCATTGGTTTGTGCCAGTTTCATTATGATGTACCTTGGAGTAGGTTTGTTGGCGTTAAGATAACTCAGTGTTCTATTTGCTTCTTGAATTTGAGGATTTAGTTCTTTCCACAGGCTTGGGAAGTTCTTGTCTATTATTTGTTTGAATATGTTCTCCATTCCATTTTTTCTCTCTTCTTCTGATATACCTATTATTCTTATGTTACTCTTTTTGGTGGAGTCAGACAATTCCTGTAGGGCTTTTTCATTTTTTTTACTTCTTGAGTCTCTCTCTTCTTCTCTTTGTTGTGCCTCAAGTTGCCTGTCTTCTATGTCACTAATCCTCTCTTATATCTGGCTTGTTCTATTAGATAAGCTTGTTATCTCATTTTTCAGTTCATGAATTTAGTTTTTCATCTCTTTGATTTGTTTTTATAGTTTCAATTTCTTTCGTAATATATTCTTTGTGTTTGTTGAGTTGTTTTCTGAGCTCCCTAAATTGCCTTTCTGTGTTTTCTTATATATCTTTGAGTATTTTTAGGATTTCTATTTTAAATTCTTTGTCACTTAACTCCAAGATTTCTAATCTATTAAAATTTTTTTTCTATAGATTTTTCCTCATCTATCTGTGCTACCTCTCTGTCTTTTGTATCCATGATATTTGATTTCCTTTTCTTTAATGGCATCTGAAGGTGATTTTGTTAATAACACTGATGTGAATTAATAAAAACAATAAAAAGTAAAAAAAGAATAGACAATAAAAAGACAATAAATAAAAATTAAAAAATAAACAAATTAAACAAAAATTATTATTTTTTTCCTTATTTTCTCTCCTTCCCTCTTTGAGAAAAGGTTGTGAAAAAGTGAGAATTATATTGTGCTAAATGGAACAAAAACTACTTATAATGGGAGGCCTGAGTTGGGGAGAAGTGATAAAGGGGCAAAAAAGGAGGCAGGGACCCAGAAAATGCAAAAAAGAAAAATATTTGGATCAAGAATAAAATTAATTTGCTTGTAAATGATGGTAGAAGGAGAGATATAGTGAAAGGGATAAGATGGAAACAAGAAAAAGAAAAAAAACTATTGTATTAAGTGGAACAAAAACTACATAGAATGGAGAGCCAGGGTTGAGGGGAATGCTAATGAATTAAAAAGTAAAGTATAAAACACAAAAAATGCCACAAAGAAAAAAATTTGAATCCAAAATAAAATAGTTTGTTCATGAGTGAGGATCAGATGAGAGGAAAAGTAAAGAGAAAAGAAGAAAATAAGAGAGAGGGAGAGAAAAGAAAAAGGAGAAAAAGAAAAAAAAGAGAGTGAGAGTTAAGGGTTTTGGAGTGTAACTCTCATAGAAAGAAAGAAAAAAGAAAAGAAAAAAAAAGGGAAATGTAACACTTATGGGTAATGTAGTTCAAGATGAAGAGAAAAGAGTAAGACGAGCAGATGATAAAAGGACCAGGGCAGAAGAAAAAGAATAAATAAAGATAGGAAGTTAAAAGAAACAAAAAAAAAGTGGAAAAAGTTATAAAGTTTGTGGATTTTTCTTGATATTGAGAGGTTATCTTCTTCCTTTTTCCTTCCTCTTCCTCTTCCTGGTCAGTGGCACTGTACCCCAGGCTCTGCCCCTGTGGCACACTTAGGTAGAGATTTGCAGTTGATGTGTCTCTATGATGATGTCATATACTAGGCCTCAGTCTCATTGGTAGTCAGATCTTGTTAGCATTTGCAAGCTCCAACAATGGGAGAGTCTGTTTTCTTTAAGCATTTCTCCTTCCTGAATTAGTAGCCTGGTGATCCAGCTATGAGGTTGCTGCTGCCACTGCCTGAATAGTAAGAGGCTCGAAGAGCTCACAAATCCCCACTCTATCCCCACTCAGCGCAGGGCTCTGGGTAAGGCTCTGTCAGTCAGAGCCGTCAGCGTAATCAGGCAGGGCTGATTACTCTCAAGATGACTTTCTATGAGCCTCCAGGTGTGTCCAGTATGTCTCAGCACTCTGTGGGACCACTTTCCCCAGGCTTTTTGCACTTTGTATCTGGTCTTGGCTAAGAAGAAGATGCCCTAGTTCCTGCCTCCCGAACAGGAGGACTTAAAAGCTGTCAAGTCCCTCTTTTTAGCGCACAGCCCTGAGTATGAAAGCTCTGCTAATCAGAGCCATCAGCATAAGCAGGTTTTCCACCCTGTATCAGCTGACTGGAAGTTGCACCTGCCCCTCTGTACAAAGCAAGACCACTAAAAAATATCACGTCTCTTTTCTTAGATCGCTGAGCTGAGAGAAACCTTGTCATCCAGAGCTGCGTAAACCAGTTGGGCAGTGAGCCTTCTGTCAGTTAAGCTAACTTGAGCAATTGGATTTGCTACAGAGACTGTTTGCAAGCTGCCTGCCTGCCCCTCCCCTAGTACTAGCCTGAATGACTGGCAAGGGCGGCCCGCCCGCCCAGAGAAGACTAGGCGTAGGGAAGTTTGTTTTCGTGCTCTCCCCGTGCTGTTGTTGGTGGAGCAGGGATTACACCATGCCTCTGCTGCAGCCCACGCAGGAGTCTCTGACCCTGCCTCTCTGTCCGGGAATGTAGGCACCCACACCTGGGGTCCTAAGAGGAACCTTTCACACGCTGCCCATGCTCGCCAACCAGGATATCAGGGTAAGGGAGGCTGCTGCTTGCCCGCATTTGCCGAGACCAGCGCCAGCATTAGCTCACGCGGCTGAGCCGGGGCAAGCACACTCTTTCCTCTGCTTGCGCGTCTGTGCCACAGCCTGGCTCCTTTCACGCCTAAAGCTCTCTCTCTCTCTCAGTTCCACGTGAAAGCAGCTCTTGCTCAGGTTAGTGAGGGAAGTGGAGTGTTCTGTTCTCCGTCTTATTTCCTTCAGGGTTGCTTATTAATTTAGTCCGTTTTTCGCCCCTTCATACCTTTTTGTTCAGTGTATGGGACTTACAGATGCCCCAAGGATCGATTTTTCTGTCTCTGGTTGTAGAACTTGTTGAAATTTTGGGGAAAAGTATCGGGAGCGCTCTTCATGGTGCCATTTCTCTGACATCACCCAAATCTATCTTATCTTAATATCAGTTTGTATCTCCCTAAATAATTACTCTAAACATTTGCATTTACCTGTATGAGGCTTGCCTATTCATATAGTTTTCTTGTTATTTCTCGTTATTTTAATAGGCTTTAGTTTGTAGAGCAGTTTTAGGCTTACAGAGAAATTGACTGGAATATACAGGGATTTCCCTGCTCCTTAACCCACTTATGTATAGTCTCCCCCATTACCAATATACACCATCAAAATGATATATTTTATAATTGATTATACTAAATTGACACATCAGTATCACCCAAAGTTCATTGTTATAAATCCAACATTTTTTATACTGGCTTTTTTTCTTTTGAATGATAAAAAATAAAATAAATAATTCAGAGAATAATTTAAACAATTAGTGACACACATGTAAATGCTGTGCCTACATTGTTTAAAAACAAGAATATGTGGTTCTTCTGACCAGTGGTGGCACAGTGGATGGAGTGTCGACCTGGGACGCTAAGGTCCCAGGTTCAAAACTCTGAGGTCACCAACTCAAGTGAGGGTTTTCCAGCTTGAGCTCTGGGTTCGGGCTTGAACCCAAAGGTTGGTGACTTGAACCCAAGTTCACTGGTTAAGTAACTTTGTGTGTCTATTATCAAGAGGTAGGATGTTGGGCAGATAAAATATATTATGTTCACTTTGTTAAAGATGGTGCTGCCCACATGGAAGTTCGTTGATATTAATGTGTGTTCTGGAACAGGCTGTGGGCAGGCCGGGTCGTCATAGCCTAAGGCTTGGCTTTAAGAGTAAGCTTTTCCCCACACCCTTGACTGATTGGATAATGTAGGGTGGTGCACTCTTGAGGAATCCCATTATGCCTCAGATGGGTGGCTTTGTATCAGAGACTTTCTTGTATGTATAATTGGATTAAAGGTTTGGATTTTCTAGGCTATAAACTGGGGCAGTCTGGAAGCTTGATCTCTCTCTCGATCTTGGCTCCTGAGTTCCTGAGGTTAGTATTAGACAGGAGAGCAGATTAAGGCCATGTGCAGGAGAAGCAGCCAAGATGGCAAAGTGCTGAGGAAGAAGCCAGTTTGTTAAGAGTTTGTGCTGGAGGAGATGAGGAACAGAGGTGAATAAGTCTGGTGAGCTAGAAACCTTTGATTCTAGGAAACTCGGATAAGTCAGTAGCTTTGTGAGCACTGAATGTGTGGGTTTTGGAGCCCAGTGTGTGTTTTTGCTTGCCCGCCGGGTGCAAGCTAGAATTAAAGCTGATGGCTCACCAGTTCTTGGCTCCATTGTTTCATTGCCATCTGTCCTAATCCAATGCGAACCTGCATGGGTCAGGCTGCTGTGATAGTGGCCTTGACTACTGGCTTTACATAGGATATATACATTTCCCTCAGCTCTCCACCCAAACTATCCTGCTCTTGGATCTGAACTTACGTAGGCAAAGCCAATTTCATGGGTGTGTGGTGCCACAAGGCATTATGACTAGAAAGACCCTGTACTTGGTTTAATGCTCTTGTTGGGCAGATAAAATATAATATGCTCACTTTGTTAAAGATGGCGCTGCCCACATGGAAGTTCGTTGATATTAATGTGTGTTCTGGAACAGGCTGTGGGCAGGCCGGGTCGTTATAGCCTAAGGCTTAGTTTAAGAGTAAGCTCTTCTCCACACCCTTGACTGATTGGATGATGTAGGGTGGTGATGTAGGGAGGAATCCCATTATGCCTCAGGTGGGTGACTTTGTATCAGAGACTTTATTGAATGTATAATTGGATTAAAGGTTTGGATTTTCTATGCTATAAACTGGGGCAGTCTGGGAACTTGCTCTCTTTCTCGGTTCCTGGGTTCCTGAGATTAGTATCAGAGAGGAGAGCAGAGTAAGGCCACATGGAGGAGGGGAAAAAGCCAAGATGGTGGAGTGCTGAGTGAGAAGCCAGTTTGTTAAGAGTTTGTGCTGGAGGAGATGAGGAACAGAGGTGAATAAGTCTGGTGAGCTGGAAAGCTTTGATGCTAGGAAACTCGGATAAGTCAGTAGCTTTGTGAGCACTGAATGTGTGGGTTTTGGAGCCCAGTGTGTGTTTTTGCTTGCCCGCCGGGTGCAAGCTAGAATTAAAGCTGATGGCTCACCAGTTCTTGGCTCCATTGTTTTATTACCGACTGTTCGAATCCAATGCGAACCTGTGTGAGTCAGGCTGCTGTGATGGCGGCCACGACTACTGGCTTTACAGCTCTGCTGTTGAGATCCTGAGATTCTTAATAGTTTTGGACAAAAGTTTTCACATCTTCATTTTACTTTGGGCCCTACAAATTATGTAACCCATTTTGTGGCTATGTGACTTTTTTGGCCAAGAATGTATATTACCTGACTTGATTCAAACAGAATGTTGAAAAAACTTGCATGGTTGTTGGCTTTCTATCTTGTTTGTTTGTGGTTCTCATGAGAATATTCTTGGGCCAGCTTGCTGGAAGATAGATACACATGGAGTACAGCCAAAGTGCCCTAAGCACTCCTAAATCAGGCAACATTCAGCTGAATCCCAGACCATGGAGCAAGCCTGGTCAACTTGCAGTACTACCATGCTACCCATATGTGTCCCAGAAGTGTGAGCAATAGAATACTTATTTTGTTGTATGTGGTTGTGGTTGTTTTTCATGCAACATTTTGTTATTTTGTTTTTCATGCATAATGTTATTTTGTTTGAGATTCTTATTGCTGTGTGCAAAATGAGTTTATTTTTAATACATATGCAGCCATCAAATGAATATATCTCATTTATTAATTATCCACCTGTGTTTATAGCAAGGAAAACTGTATTGTAGACTTTTTTGGCCAAAACTTTCTGGGCACCAGTGAAATTGATGGGTAATAAATAAGAAAACGTTTGTGTGCTATTGTTGGGCAGAAAAATATATTATGCTCACTTTGTTAAAGATGGTGCTGCCCACGTAGAAGTTCGTTGATATTAATGTGTGTTCTGAAACAGGCTGTGGGCAGGCCGGGTCGTTATAGCCTAAGGCTTAGTTTAAGAGTAAGCTCTTCTCCACACCCTTGACTGATTGGATGATGTAGGGTGGTGATGTAGGGAGTAATCCCATTATGCCTCAGATGGGTGGCTTTGTATCAGAGACTTCCTTGTATGTATAATTGGATTAAAGGTTTGGATTTTCTATGCTATAAACTGGGGCAGTCTGGGAGCTTGATCTCTCTCTCTCTCGGTTCCTGGGTTCCTGAGATTAGTATCAGAGAGGAGAGCAGATTAAGGCCATGTGCAGGAGAAGCAGCCAAGATGGCAAAGTGCTGAGGAAGAAGCCAGTTTGTTAAGAGTTTGTGCAGGAGGAGATGGGAAACAGAGGTGAATAAGTCTGGTGAGCTAGAAACCTTTGATTCTAGGAAACTCGGATAAGTCAGTAGCTTTGTGAGCACTGAATGTGTGGGTTTTGGAGCCCAGTGTGTGTTTTTGCTTGCCTGCCGGGTGCAAGCTAGAATTAAAGCTGATGGCTCACCAGTTCTTGGCTCCATTGTTTCATTACCGACTGTTCGAATCCAATGCGAACCTGCACGGGTCAGGCTGCTGTGATGGCGGCCTCGACCACAGGCTTTACAGCTATACATTACCAATTTTTTACTCAAAAGGTTATACCAGTTTTCACTCACACCAATAATTCAAAAGCTTTTATGTACTCTACATTTCCAACAAAATGAGTATCTATACTGATTTATTTTATTCATTAATGGATAAGAAATGTTATTTTATTGTTTTAATATGCAAGTCACTGATGGTTAATAATATGTATCTTTTCAAATGTTAAGTGAATTGCCTCTCCTAGTTTTTTGGTTTTTTTCTTTTGGATTTTTGTTTTTAGTCATTTGTCTTGAGTAATTGTTTTCAATCTATGGCTTATCATTTTGCTTTTTTAATGATAAATTTGTGGGAACTTTTGTTTACTATATATAGTAACCCTTTATCTGTTCCATATGTTGCAAATATGCCACCCAGCCTATTGATCGTTTTCTTTATTTGTGATTTTTATTGCTATAAAAATGAAATTTTCAACTAACATTATGTTCATATTTTTTGTAAGTCCTCAGACATCTCTCTGTGTCTCTCACATTTAAATTTATATTATAATATTCCTGTAGCATATTTAAATTCTATTTACATTTAAGATGTCAATCCAATGCTTTCAGTTTTGCATTTTTCAAGTTTTATCACTGCTTCCTTTTAATATTTTTCTTTTACTGTAATTTTATACTGGTATTGTTTAGTTAGCATACTTTCATATTATACTCTTCAGATAAACTATGCAGGTGGCATACTTTCTGATTCTATGATTCTTTGCAAGTGCCCTTTTGTTTTCGTAATGAGTATCATCTTAGCCAGTTTGTGAGCCATATTTCTTTGCTATGAATTTTGTAATTTGATATAGTCCATCATAAGTAAATTTTTCAGTATGTTCTGTGTGTTTTCGTGAATGCATGTGTGCATGTGTGTGGTATTACTTTAATCCTCCTTGATATATCATAAATCCCTTTATTTTTTATTTTAATTTTAAATCCCAACATATTATTTATCCCATGGGAAATCTGTGGCTTCATACAGAGTGTTTAGTTCTGCCCTCTATATCATAGTTTTTCTACAAATATTTCATAGTTCTTTTTTGCCTGTGTATTTTACCAGTATCTGTTCTCTTTATTGGCTGGGCCTCTAATCTGGTCTCATTAACCAAATTGTCTTTGGTATATTTATTGAATTATTCAATTTTAACTTTTATGTTATTCAGATACACTATTCTTTTTTCTTGAACTGATATCTTTTGAAAGCTTGTTAACATTTCTTTTTCTAAAGATTTTATTTATTGATTTGAAAGAGAGAGAGAAAAGAAGAGGGGGTGGGGAGCAGGAAGCATCAACTCATAGTAGTTACTTCCCACATGTACCTGCACAGGGCAAACCTGAGGTTGTGAACTGGCAACCTCAGCATTCCAGGTCAATGCTTTATTCACTGCAGCACCATAGATCAGGCAACTTTTCTTAAAATTATGATTATTTTCTTCAATTCATGCTAAATGATTAGGAACTATCTTTCGTTCTTTCTTTCTTCCCTCTTTTGTCCTTCCTTCCTTCCTCCCTTCCTTCCTTCCTTCCTTCCTTCCGTCCGTCTTTCTTTCTTCCTTTTTGTATTCATTTTCACATATTGTTTTTCTATGAATGGTCATTTTGAATTTTATTACTTCACTGATTAAGCCAAACTGTTTTGTTGTTTCACATAGAAACAAAAGTATATTTTGAAGAACCAGGGTGAATAAACTTGCAAACTAAAGTTTTATCCTTTTAATCATATTTGTAAGTGTCTGTTAAGTTTTCTTTTTTTTACCTCTGATTTCTTTTTCCTGGGGACTGCTTCTGAATTTCCATTTTCACCACCTCAATTACATGCTTACAGTTATTAACATGTGGCTTTGGCCTTGGGCCAGAATTCGTACTTGCACCTGAACCAACCAATGTCATTCAGAATTTTTCCTTGAAGATATATATATATATATATATATATATATATATATATATATATATATATATATATCAGTTTGCATATATATATATACAGATATTTACCAGTTTGCATATATATATATATATATATATATATATATATATATATGCAAACTGGTAAATATCTGTTTTTTCTTTCTTTTTTTTTTTTTTACAGGGACAGAGAGAGAGAGTCAGAGAGAGGGATAGATAGGGACAGACAGTCAGGAACGAAGAGAGGTGAGAAGCATCAATCATTAGTTTTTCATTGCCATTGTGACACATTAGTTGCCCATTGATTGCTTTCTCACATGTGCCTTGACCGTGGGCCTTCAGCAGACCGAGCAACCCCTTGCTGGAGCCAGCGACCTTGGGTCCAAGCTGGTGAGCTCTTTGCTCAAGCCAGATGGGCTCCTGCTCAAGCTGGCGACCTCAGGTCTCGAACCTGCGTCTTCCGTATCCCATGTCCGATGCTCTATCCACTGCGCCATCGCCTGGTCAGGCAATACCTGTTTTTTCTTAGGGAAGCTCTCTAGTTTTGTTAGTTGAATGGAGGAAGGAAAAGTTATCAGAAATGAGAGAAAATGAAACATATGGAAAAAGAAGTACTTGCTGACTTGCTGACCTGTGGTGGCACAATGGATAAAACGTCGACCTAGAATGCTGAGGTAGCTGGTTCAAGATCCTGGACTTGCCCAGTCAAGGCACATACAGGAAGCTATTACTATGAGAGAATAATACCTGTTTCTCCTCCCTCTGTCTGTCTGTCTATTTCTCTGTCTCTCTTTCTCTCCCTCTCTTCTCTCTAAAAATCAATAAATAAAATTTTAAAAAAGGAAGTACGGGTGACAGAAAGTACTATACGAATGGTATAATCCCTCTCAATTCTGACCTTAAAATGCCTTTTGATTTTGGAATCCTTGAGTAATTCCAGTCTCCCTACAATAAATAACAGTGTTAGATTGTTCCATGATAATTACTATCATTCTGGTAAGAAGATTAAATTTTTGTAGCATGATTATATCAGGTTTGTCTACAGAAATCCTTTAGGTTAGCTTATGAAATTTGAACAGAACTCTAGTGTCTTGCTTCTAAACAAAGGCTTTAAAAACTATTCTGTACTTCTACAATTTCTTTCTCCTTCTGCTATAAGAAAGGCATGTTCCAAGGCAGGCCATGACTTTCCCTGGGTTCCAGTACAAAGGTAGTGTGGAGCTGAACCTGCAGTAACCTTGTGAAAAGCATGCATTCTTGTAAGGCAATGAGAATACTGTTTTGTTTGTTTGTTTGTTCTTCTACCACAGCATAGCTTCATAAAAAATAACAATAAAATATATATATTTTTGACTTTACCAATAGGTGGCTACTTGCTAGCAAATATTATGTTATTAGATATTTATTTATAGTTAAATCAAAAAGAAAAATTTGTTCTGTGAATCTGAAAGCTCTGGTTTTTACTATAAATAGACTGTCTTTACAGCATCCATACTGCTATCTGGTTATACTGGTCATTATTTTTTCTTATATAGACAATATGCAATATCAAAAAGCAATCTAGATTATGGAAAGATGAGTTTCTTTAATTTTGGATAGATGAGCTTGAGTAATTGAAAATAAGTTTTGTTTGATTTCATGATTCTGGAAGTTACTTTTATTAATAAAATTATTATAATAAAATGTCATTTTCTTTGTTGAATTAGATCATTTTTAGACCCCGATTTCCTGGTGTATTCATACAATAAATCAGGAACATTGTATCCACATTCTTCACTTAGAAGGGTAAGTTTTGCTTTATACTATGTAGATTATATTTTTATGTGGTTAAGGTGCCTTTGGTGGGGAGAAAAGAAATGTTTTATACTGCACAGAATTATTGAGCAAACAGATCACAAATCCAAAAATAATGTGGTAATTACAATAAAATTATATTGAATAGAATAACTACTTTTTAAATTTAAAATTCAGAATTAATTATCCAAGAAGGTAATTTAAACCAATATTTGTGGGAGTTTGAGAGGAAATAAACAAAAAAAATGGGTGAAGAAGTAATAAAACCCCTAAACACACTGAGTAGTTTAAATTGATATATCATAGGATCTGAGTGGTGGACATAATGGTGGATATTATGGAATGACCACTGGAAAAATGAGAACACAAAAGCATATTGGGTACAGAAACTGAATATGCTCACATGTGACACATGGGAATTTAAACTGTATTGAAAAATGCAGGCAGTAGTCAAGAAATTTTTCAGAAATTTAACTTTAGTTTGTAAGATCTTTATTTTGCCAGAACATATAATTTGGAAGAAACAGATGTTTGAATAGTGATTGGTCAGTTTCTATTTCTTTATTGCAATTGAGAGATTAAACGTAAGGTAACTAGTAGAGCATCTGTCATACCCATTATCTATAAGTAGAAAGCAGAACAAAATATTGTAGATGAGGTACCTGTTTTTAGACATTTGACCATTCCTCTCTGAGTGAAAGGACATATAAAGGGTGAGCCTCAAATTCAACTTGGCCCTCTGGGAAAAATGTCTTAAGCATAGCATTGGGGGGTGGAATAAAGCAGACCTCTAAGAGGTTGGAGTTCATGGATGCTGATGCAGCTGGATCTTGAACAAGACAGGACCAGAGATGAAAAAGGTCAATTGGGTGTATGTTTTTTGAGGAAGGGAGGTGCCTTATGTACTTGAGTCAGGTTTAGGCTACATATATGGTGGGTAAGGCTCTAGTGAAGGATAGAGAATATAAGGAGGATGATACTATAAGTCAGTGCTTTTCAACATTTTTCATCTGATGAAACATACACTAATTACTATAATTCCACGGCACAACAAAAATTATATATTTTTTGCCCATCTGACAAAAGAATAGTTATAATTTGATTCACTCACGCCAGTCCATTATTATTGTGTTGGCTGTTGTCATTTTTAAAATTTGTCTGTCTAAGGAAAAGAGTTCAGTGCCCCTGACTAAATATATAGTTAAGTACTGCATGTTTTAAAAATTCTTGTGGCATACCAGTTGAAAATCACCACTATAGTTCAAAGAGAGTTGGGAGATAATGGACTTTTAAGCCCAGGCAGAGTAGTGTGAGCAGGCATTCAGCTAAGACCAGACAGGCTAATCCTTAGGAGAAAGGAACAAGAATGAGAGATTTTTATCACCCCCATTTTTCAACCCAAAGCCTAAAGCCCAGCAATGACAGGAGTAAAAAGGGTTACCATTAAATTAATCGCCTTTCAATGTGAAAGGCAATATTCTATAAAGGGTTACAACATTGTAGAGGAAAGCAAAAATGCACATAAGGGCAGAAATCAATGAGAAAGGAAAAGGAAAAAGAATAGAAAATACTGAAATTGTTTCTTTAAAAGGACTAAAAATTGATAACCCTAAATTAAGACTTCTCCAGAATAAAGACTAATTCTATCAATATTAGGGATGAAAGGAGATATTATTAGTCATAGGAGAACAATAAATATTTGGGAGTAATATAAAAGTTTTACACCAATAAAATTGATAATTTAGATGACATGTACATTTTATTCCTCTGGAATACATGCTCAGGTATATATTATAAGCAATGTTTATATTTTAAAAGAAATTACCAATATACCAATAGTATAACTATTTTACTATTGCCACTGGCAATGTATGAGAGACAGAGTGTCTGTATTCTTGCCACTGTTTGATCATTATTTAAGATTCTAAAAAAATTTAGCTAATCTGATGGATATGTAGTGACGTCTCATGCAATTTTGATTTGCATTTCCCTAATAACTAGTGACGTTAAATGTATTTTCATGTGCTATTTGTCCCCCTTTTGTGCTATTAAATGTCTTTTACCTGTTTTCTAGTTTGATTCATTATTTTTTATTGTTAAGTTTTGAGTAATTTATATATGCTAAATACAGATATGTGTTATGCAAATATGTATCATGCTAGATATGTGGTATGCAAATACTTTCTCCCATGTTGTAATATGTCTTTTCATCTTTTTCATAAGGTATTTTATTGATCAGAATTTTTTTTGCTTTGTTCTGGTCTCTTGGCCTCAGTGAGTATGTTTATGAGAGTTATTTTTAATTCTCTGTCAGGTGAATCGTTTAACTTTATTTCATTAGGGTCAGTTTTGAAGATTTATCTTATTCCTTTGTTTGAGACATCTTTTCTTGATATTTTGTTTTTATTAATTCCCAGTTTTTGGTGTCTGCTTTATAAAAGGCTCTCCCAGTATTCACTTTGTAGGGGTACAGACAAGGACTCTCACAAGGCATCCTGGAAAGTGATTTTGTGGACCTCTACTAACACTTTCCCATCTTCAGGGCAAAGCAGGCACCTATTTTTTCCTCCTTTCTCTGTTGGTCAAGAGGGAAGATCATCAGCATTTATCATCCCAAGCTGCTCCTATGCTCTTTCCCTGGTAACTAGATTGTGCCAGAACCATCAGTGCTTCAGGACTGGTGAAACAGATGCATATTCCTTGGGTAATTTTGGTCAAGTGGAGGAACTGCATGCATGAATCAACTCTTTCCAACCCCAAGAGGAAGCTGAGAGCTGGGATTTTTTTCATCTGCTTGCTCTGTGCAGAGTGGGGTTGGGGATAAATCAGTGGTGTCTAGTAGCCATCACCTCCATTGTTGCCTGGGTGACTAGACTTTGCTGAGCCCATCAGAGCTCCAGAACTAGAGTTACAGATATTAGTTCTTTGGGTAGCCCTTCAGAAACATTAGGTCTAGTGCTAGACTTGTGAACAAACTGCTTTCCTCCCCTGAGTCAAGCTGCGACCTAGAGGATTTCTTTCTAATCATATGGCAGTGCTTTGGGGTAGAGTCTCTGGTGAAAGCATATCCCTAACCTCCTTACTGGCTTTGATAAATCTGATTTTGAATTCTTCCAGGGTGTACAGGAAGCTTTCAATTAATTCTTATTTCTCATAAAGTGAATTTGTTTTTGAATTGTTGCTAAATTACTGTGTTTGTTGGAACATAGAAGAGACGGGGCTTCCTACTCCACCATTTTTTTTTTACCAGAATTTTATTTTATTATTTATTAAAACAATTTTTTTATAGCTGATTTAAAATCTTTGTCTGACAGTTTCAACATATGGGTCATCTCCATATTGGCATCATTTGATTATCTTTCATCACTTTTGCTGATTCTCTTGTTTTTGGTATAGTGTGTGATTTACAGTTGTATGCTTGACATTTTAATCATTTAAATTTGAAAGCAGTCATCCAGTTTAAGTGTAGATTTAGTGTGTTCTGTTGTTTCAGTGACAATTTAACTTTCTTCTAAATTGTCTTTTGATATTATTATTTTGTGTTCTGCTGTAGCTCTCTGTTTGATCTCTGCTGTTGCAGCCTATAGTGTTAAAAGGCACTTTGCTGGACCAATTTGTATTGCCAGGTAGGGTTGTGGTGATGAAAAATATATGAAATGGAGAGTTTTTTTCTCTGGCTGTTCTTCAGCCACTGAAGTCAATATGCTTCTCATTTTATCTCTGCTAGTGTCTTGGTAAAAAAAAAAATACTCTAACTGGGTTACTTGTCACTGCTTAGAGTTGGAGATGTTGGAAAATCTCTCATGAGGATCATTTTCTCTGACTGGGTGCTAGGCCTGGAACTGAGTCTGTGTAGAGTTCAGGAAACCTACTTTGGGAAGAGCTTGCAGCTACAACAGCTGCTGGCACCAGTGCAGGTGGAGGTAGCAGCTGCTGTTGCTAGGCAAGGAGCATGGTGTGTTCAGCTGCTGTCAGTGGGAAGGGGATAATGGTTAAGCTTAGTTTTGAGAAAAAGCAAATAGCTGCTGATGGAGGTCTATCTCTGGAAGCTTAAAAGGCATTAGCAAATTTACAGGAGAAAATGTGATAATACTAAATTTTTAATAGTACCAAATTAACAGAGGAACAGGATTGATTCTTAATATCACTAGACTTTTAAGGGAAGAGAAGAGAATATTTACTAAAAGAATATTGGAGGAGAACCTGGGAAGACTAATGCTATGAAAATTCATGGAGATGAGAGTTTGAACTAAGGATGATCAATGTAGTGAAATATTAAAGAGAAAAATATCTGAGGAAATGTCCATTAAGATACTTTAGGGTAACAGAAGAAACAGTGGGGTGATTACAATTGAAGTCAAATTAATGTTTTTAATTACTTCAAATGAGCAAGTATAGACTATATAGTCAAGAAATGCAACTGAAAAAGATAAAACTGTCAAAAATTTATTTATTTACTTATTTGTTTGTTCACTCATTTATTTATTTTATTTTGACTAGTGTTATAAATATTTGTGAACAAATTTTCATTAAAAAACCTACTTTCAATTTTTTCCTGTATATGCTTAGAAATGGAATTGCTGTGTCATATAATAATTCTATTTCACTTTTTGAGGAACCTCCAAATTGTTTTTCCAATTGGTAGCACCATTTAACATTTCCAGTAGCAATGTTCAAGAGTTCCATTGCGCCACATCTTCCCTAACACTTATTATTTTTCATTTTTAATTAGTCATTCTAGTGCATGTAAACTAAAAAGTTAGTAGTAAATAACTTTGGTTTTTATTTTCATATCTCTAATGACTGATGTTGAGCATCTTTTCAAGTGTTTTTGGCCATTTGTGTATATACTTTGGAAAAATGTCTACTTAAGCCTTTTGGAATTTTTAAATTGTTATTTTTCTTTTTGATGTTGAATTGGGCACTAGACTTTTATCAGTTGTATGATTATATTTTCTCCTATATGAGTTATCTCTTCTAGATAATATCCATTGATGTGCAAAAGTATTTTTAATTTTATTAAACTCCAGTTTATTAATTATTTTTGTTGTTTATACTTCAGGCATCAGGCCTAAGAAACCATTGCCATAACAACTTTATGAATATTTACTCTTATAATTTTTTGTAAGATTTTTATAGTTTCAGCTCTTATATTTGGATGTTTGATCAGTTTAGGCTTAATTTTTGTATATAGTGTGAAATAATGTTCTAATATTATCTTCTGCATATAGCTATTCAATTTTCCTAGCACAATTTGATGAAGAGACTATTCTTTTCCTATTGGATGATCTTGGAAGTCTTGTAAAAATCTATTAATTATAGATGGATGAGTTTATTTCTGAGCTCTTAATTCTATTGCATTGGTCTCTATGTCTCTCTTATTATAGCACCACATTGTTTTGATTATTATAGCTTTATAGTAAATTTATATTATCAAAAATTTTAGTCACTTTTAATTTAGTTATATATATTTTTATTACTGAGTTGTAATAGCTTTTTTATATCTTCAATACAAGTTCTTTCTAAAATATATGTATTGTACATAAATACAAAACAGACTGATGGTGTCGAAAGGAAAGGAGGTAGGAGACTGAAAAAAAAAAGTAAAGAATTAAGAAGTAAAAATTGGTAGTTACAAAATAATCACAGGAGTGTAGAGTACAGCATAGAAAATATAGTCAATATAATTGTAGTTACTATATATGGTGCTAGGTGGGTACTGAAAATATCAAGAGAAACACGTTGTAAAGTATAACTACTATGCTGTACAACTAATATTAGTACAAAATGATATTAATGTAAACTGGAATTGAGAAATAAAACTTATATTAAAAATAAATAAAATGTGTGTACTGTGAATCATTTCATCTAGACCATGCTTTCCTTTTTATTTCCTTGATAATATTTTTTAAAAAATTGATATACCTTATTATTTATCAGCAAATTTAGCTTTAAGAAGGATGAAGTAGAAAGTACAGAAAATTCCCCTATATCCTCCCAACCCCTTAGTTAACCTATTACTAACATCTTGTACTAGTGTGGGATTTGGGTTATAATTTAACCATCAGTTAAATCTTATACCTTACAGTAGGGTTTATTCTTTTTTCTGTTTTCCTTGTTTGTTTATTTTTTTTAGATTCAATTGTTGATTATGTATTTATTGCCATTTTATTGCTTACATTTTTTTAATCGTATTTTTCTTCTTAAGGAAGACCCTTTAGCATTTCATGTAATACTAGGTTGGTGGTGAAAATACCCTTAGCTTTTTCTTTGCTAGGAAGATCTTTATATGTCTTTCAATTCTAAAAGCTTCTGTCAGAATTACAAAATATAGAATTATAGCAAGCATTATTAAGAGGGATTCATAGGCAGAAGAATTTTTAGAGGAAGAGACTGTAAGTAGATTTAAAAAATTGGGACATCTGCTGAATAATATTGTTTAGTGGCTAAATCTGCATGTTTCATAATGTCTAGGAACTTAGAATAAAACCAAAATTGACTTTATTTCTGAATGTATTTTAATTTACTCCTATTTAGGAGCATTGCTTTTATCAAGGGTATGCCAAAGAAATTCCAAATTCAGCTGTGACAATTAGCACCTGTTCTGGACTCAGGTAATGGCATGTTTCAGAGATGTGTATGATTGATAATACTCTAATTTTTAGAAATCCTTTAATTGTAACCCTTTAATTTTTAAAATTTAAGAAAATATAGGCTTTGATTGAGTTTTTTCTTCATATTCTATCTTTTCCTCATCTTCCTTTTATCATTTTCTATGTTTTCTTGTCTCTTTCTTAGGGTAACAGTCATAAAATTTATTCAGAAAGGTCCACTAGTATAAGAATATTCACATTTAGTAACCACACTAGACCCACAGTGACTAGTATATGCCATAATAGACAGAAGGTATAAAATTGGATTGAAAGTAAATTTGAGTAAGATGGGATGATTCTCAGATTATATTAGACCACAAATATCGCTATCAGATTTCTATAAAATATTCTTAGTGTTGATTTACTTTTCTCAGTGGGATATCTATATCAATTTTCATTATGTCTTTCTATCTGTTTAAATATTCAGGGGATTATTACAGTTGGAGAATGTCAGTTATGGTATTGAACCATTGGAATTGGCAGCTACGTATGAGCATATGCTTTATCAAATAACAAATAATAAAGATTTTCTCTCCTTACAAGAAAATTATCCTATGACCCAAATGGTAGATCAGTCCTACAGGATTCTTGTGAAATCAGAAGTAAGCAACTATTTTTTGAAATCTTCATTTTGCTACTTTTGGTAAACTTATTTACATTGAAATGTGTTACATATGGGAAACAAATATAAACAGACATTGATTATATTAAAACTTTCTCTTATAAGATATTTATTTTAAGTATTATATGAATATATTATATAAATGAAAATGTTTGTATAAAACTTAAGAAATATAATAGATATAAACACACATTCTTACATTTTCCTAATTGCAGGTTATTTTTATGAGTATATACACAGTTGCATTGTTACTGAATTTGCATCCTACTAATAGAATGATACCCAAATGTGATGATTATTATTTTGTCAGTGTTTTCCATTCCAATACATATTTTTTCATTGGAAAAAAATTAAACGTTGAAAAAAATCAAGAAGTTGTTCCAATATCATTGTCTAAAATTATTCTTAGAATTTTGGAATATGGACTGATTCTTTGAACATACCTATTCATAACTGTGGATTTATAAATGCATAGATTGTAATGATATAACCATGCATATTTCTTTAAAATTTTATTTTTCCTATTAAAGATAATTCATATATTTACTTAATTATTGTACATTATTTTGAATTAAATAATATTTTTTCACATTGATTAAAATGTTAAATATATCCATAATTACTAAAAATAAGAATGGACCATAATGCCATTGTTTAGAGTTAAATGCTGTTGTGCCATCAACTTCATTTATTTATTTATTTATTTATTTATTTAGAGAGACACAGAGAGACAAAAAGGAAGAGAGATGAGAAATATCAACTCGTAGTTGCATCATTTTAGTTGTTCATTGATTGCTTCTCATATGTACCTTAACCCCAGGGGCTCAAGCCAAGCCTGTGACCCCTTTCTCAAGCCAGTAACCTTGGGCTTCAAGCCAGCAATCTTTGGGCTCAAGCCAGCGACTCTGGAGTCATGTAGTTTATCCCATGCTCAAGCCAGAGGCCCCCACACTCAAGCTGGATGAGCCTGCATGCAAGTTGGCGACCTTGAGGTTTTAAAGCTGGGACCTCAGTGTCCACGTTGATGCTCTATCCACTGCAACACCACTGGTCAGGCTGCAATTATTTTAATGTATACTCTTTTATACTTTTTAAAATATTTATGCATAAACTTAAAATTTATTGTTTTATAGAATTATGTCATATTTTGCAATGCTATAATTTTGCTTAAATCGAGAAATAAACTTTATGAATGTGCCAAATTTTTGAACAATCACACTTTGCTTATAAATACTTGCAATCTAAGGGTAGATATATTTTCAAAGTTATTTTACTTAACTTTCTTACTCTTTTCTTTAAAAATATTTATAAAATTTTACATTTTACCATTAGTTCTTAAATAAATCTCTGTCCACATGTTCTCATTAAATTGGAAATCATGTTAAAGAGAAACCAAACAAATAGCAATAAATGAAACTGGAATTTAACTTATGATAATCTCCATTTCACTCTTGCTCTAATTTGATTTTATTTATTTTGGCAAAAATATTGGTTTCAGTACAAATTAATACAACTGACCTTTCAAAAAACCCATAAAAGTGATAAAACATCACTTATATAAAGACAAAAAATTTTATTTTTAATGCAACTAAGATATGACCCCAACATTTATGCCACTTCTGGAAGCCACCTACATGTTGCAGTACAACTTTGGACATAATTGAGGATGAAAGTTCTATTACATTGAGTAGATTGAAAACCTTTAAAGGGTTCCATGAACAGTCTTCCGTGGCAGAGAGACAACCTGAAGGGGGAACATGCTTTGGGAAAGACAAAAAACACTGCACTTGCAGCCATTTCCCTCCAAAGAATTAGCAATAAAAAAGGAGATGGAAGAGAGAAAACATAGAGCCCCTGCTGCCTCGGTTTAAAATCCAAGTCTGTACGTCTGTAACCACAGAACATGGGTGAGTAACAAAACCTCCCAGTGTTTAAATTTTATAATCTGTGAAAAGCCAATAATAAAAATTATGCCTAATTCTTAAAATTATTTCACAGGACAGATAGATAAGTTTATAAATGGAAATAACATGGGGAGAAATATAAGTGATCAATAAATATTGCTCCTACTACTATTAATATTTGCTCACCATATTTTCTAATGCAGTGGAGCAACGTAATTGGAAGTAATTAGAAAAGTTCAGGTATAAAAGCAAGTGCGATAATAAAATAAAATAGAGACAAAAATTTTAGAAGCTGAAAGAAACCAGGGTTATCAATGCAAGAATAGAGATAAGTGGGTGCCAGTTTGTGTTTTTGAATGTTGTTCATTCACAGAGGAACTCAGTAGCTGCGTTTCCTTCTGAATTTGATAGGCTTAAATATGTGGGTTTAATTAAGCATACTTTCACACGTGCTAATGCCTTAACTAGCACAAGCAGAGTGAGCATCTTCGATATAACAGATTTAAAAAAACAGAAAAAGTATTATAAAAGCTATATTTTAGGCACACTTTACATTATTGAAAGTGAATGCAAACTTACATAGATAGGGTGAACACCTTCATTACAACTAAACATTTCCCTAATTATAACCAGAATTTTAAAATAGAACAGAAATCAAACAAAATGCAAGTAAGGGTTACCTGTTAAAAGCCATATTGGTCACATGCCTAACCTTTCCTAAAACCCCACTAAAGTAAAAAGGCATTTTAAAAATGGAATAAACATATCAACACAAACAGAACAGAAGAGGAATAATAACATTGGAAATTGAATAGCAGAGGTGACTGGCTTAGTTAACCCCTAATAACCTAAATCCTAAACTGGCAATTGGGATAGGCTATGGGAACTTGATATACACTTCAGCACAACTCAAACACTTCTGGAATTGCTCGTCCAAATACCTTACAATGTGATTTTAAAGGTGGATCGACTAAGAGAATTGGTTGAAAATAAGTTCTATAAGTATTCTGAAATATTGATTTCCTTCCCTAATTGATGTCTCTGTTGTAGACTGATGGATAATCAAAGGTTATTTCTTTTTGGGATTTGTGAAAGGGGAAATCAGGCACAAATGTTCTATTGTGTATCACAGTAATTGAGAAATACGATATTGAAACTAGTGTGACTGGTTAACACTGGATATTGAGAATCTGGTTTACACATTTTAAGAATTATATCAAAGATGCCTTTTCAGGAGAAAATCAGACCAGCCAAAAGAAATAATCAAACTGACCACATTGACAACAGTTTTTTCCAACAAACAACTAAAAAAATTACTCTCTATGAAGACAGTAGTTCCTAAACTCCATATGTGATCACAGATCTTGGAATAAGCTCAGTTACTAATATGAAAGGGCAGCAGACACATGATGAAATAATTTCATATGAAATATAGAGACATAAAAAATTAAAAGTTTAAGGGTTGAGACACCAAAAAATAAAGGGGATAAAGAAAATAAAATGACAATAGCCTTAGAGAGGTAAGATAAAATATTTTATCTACAAAATAAGAACAGAGTGCTATTTTAAAAATAACAATCAACAAGGAACAATTCTAGGATATTAAAAACATAATAATAATAAAAATGTAAAAACTCAATATAAAGTTTGCAAAATAAGATTCCAGAAAGTAAAGTACAAAGACAAATGATGGGGAAATTTGATGAATAAGAACTTATATTAAAATATAAATATGGGTGCTACAATAGGAGTTCTAGTCATATGGGAGAATGAATAAATATTCAGTTGAATAAATCAGAAAATGATCCAAGAAAAACTCTCAAAATTATTTGAGTTTCTCAACTGTTATAAAAAAATAGTCTTACATGAAAAATACCCTACATGAATAAGTTACAGAATGGCATGAAATTTCCCAGCAGCCATACTGGAAGCTTAACAGCAACACCGATCCAACTCATTAAAATGAGGCAAAGTAATTTCCAGTCTATAATTCTATATCCAGCTAGAACTACATAAATGAGATTATTTTGATTGAAACCATTCTTTCCTCCTTGTGAAATGTCTTTTCTAATGTATAAAACAAAGAAAACCACAGTTAAATAGAAAAATAGAGGCTCTAGTCTCATCATGAAGTTGAAGGGTAGCCAGCCACAATCACAAACAGATTCACAAAATATAGTTATGAAATACAGTGAACTTTCAATCAGGTGAGAAGATAGAGGGACTGTGTAAGCATCTGTCCTCAAACTATTGTTCATGAAAATCACTATTAGGTCAAATACCATTAAATTGTGGAGCAATGCCCAGCTCTCAGTAGTGTAACATAAAGCCTATGCCTTGCTCAGGTAGATACCAAGGAGGATGAAATTTGGGTTGAGTCCTTTCCTGACTTTCACTCAAGGTCTCTAAGAATTGCCCTTTAGACTGCATAAATCTGGTCAGGAGTAAAGGGAAAAGAGTATAATTCCTTATTTATACAGATAGGCTTGGACACCTGCCTCTCATTGATATCTCTGCCCTTGGAGAGGGAGAATTTATCATTCTCTGATAACTGGCCATTTCTTTTACTGTAACTCAAAGTATAATGTAAATCACTAATCTTTTCTCTTTGCTCAAGAAAGTTTTGACTTGAAAGAACTGCATGTACTCTAAAATAAAAATAATAATCAAAAGAAATAATCAGAAATGAATGAATATAATTATAAACAATAGAGGAAAATACAAAATCCTGAGTGAATGAAAAACAATGTTGATGTTATTTTATATTTACATACTGTCTTATAGGTGCCACATATTATTTTAAGAACTTTACATATAACCTGTCTTTCCCATTCTTTCAACAATTCTCGAGTTATTACCACTATCGAATTTGGGTAAGAATGTGGAACAATTGGCACTTATTCTTGGTGAAAATACAGAATGATTAAATGACTTAGAAAGCAATCTGCACTATTGTACCACTTCACGCACACACAATTACTATAGACTCAGGTACATAATTTCTAAGTACAAAGAAAAATGTAAGGAAAAATTACACAAAGACCTGTACATTAATATTGATAACATCTTTATCTGTAATAGCTAAAATGTCTAAATAAGCCAAATTATCAACAAGTAAATGTACAAACAAGTGCAATGTATATCTTCAAAGGCACAGTACTTAAAAAAAAGCCTAATGAATTACTAAAAATCACAACATGGATGAATGATAGAAATGAGTACATGCCATATGATTCCAATTATAAGAAATTCTATAATAGATCATTGTAACCTAAGTTAAAACAAAGCAGATCATTGGTTGCCTTGAGCCATGTGGGCTGTTGACTTGGAAGAAGGTGATGAGAATATTCTTTGTCTTACTTATGACTATGGTTATATGGCTATATTCATTAATACCAATGCATACAACTGTATACTTAAAATGGATACATTTTATTGAGTGTAAGCCACAAAAAAGTTAATATAAATTAAAGTATAAAAATAATGAAAAATATAAAGGCAGTTTGTTATCTAGAAGGTTGGAGGAGGATCTTAGAGGAAGGTTGTGAGAGGAAGGAAATATGGGTTCTCCCTCATTGCAGTAACTTTTTATTTTTGATGATTCTAATTATTAAGAATAAAAAATAAAAGCTTCTGATATGCTTTAAAATATTTATTTGGAATCTCACCTGCTTATTTACTCAGTCAGCACTCATCCTCTTTTATTTTCTGTTATCTGTATATCTTTATATCTCTATATTAATT
This sequence comes from Rhynchonycteris naso, assembly GCA_037038555.1. Lineage (NCBI taxonomy): Eukaryota > Metazoa > Chordata > Mammalia > Chiroptera > Emballonuridae > Rhynchonycteris > Rhynchonycteris naso. The sequence goes on from CM072998.1 coordinate 28,491,516, forward strand.
TATTTCTCAATATATACCTTACATCTATAATAATTACGAACAATATAAGAATTCAAAAATGTCTTAATTAAAGTTCTCTGTTTCACAGAAAAAATCAGATGTTGAACTATTGAATAGAATTCTGAAAATACAGATCATTATGGATAAAGCCTTGGTATGCATTATTGATACATTTCATCATATCTTTGTTTTATGTTTAAATACAAAGGGAATATGAAAAAGAATATTCTTTCTTTGCAATGCTAATATATTTTACTGTGTTCAAGATATGTATCTTTGTACAGCAGGATATAAAGAAATGTCAATTGCCTCTACATTGAAATAAGGGGACCAGTATTTATAGTATTGATATGTAAATCAGTGTAAATTCTAGTAACAGTGTATAACTTTATATATATGGAAGGCTTCAGTACACTATAACTTATTAGAATATAGCTAGCTATAGATATTTCTGAATCCAACCCAAACTGTGGTGAAATTTACATTTTAAAACAAGTTATTTCATTTATTACTCAATTGGTGATCTTTGTTATTGAGTATTTTCTTCTGTAAGATTATTTTATGCTTGTAAACACTTCGGCTCCTTGGTAAAAGTTTCCTATTTTAATAATGAGAAGAATGATTCATTTAATTATGGAAATTTTTAACAAAGACATATACGAGAAGTTTAAAAAATTTGATTTTTCATTACTACTGATATTTTTCCATGAGGTCTCTCAATACTTGCTATAATGTTCTAGATTTTGTTCATAAAGGGAAATATTTAGATTTAAAATAATTTTTAATTAAAACAATAATGGAAAGAATAGATGAAAAAATAAAAATAAAAAATACATATAATTTTATTTTTCAGGAGATAAATAGTATGCACACATTTCCTGTATTTAATAAATTTTCACACATATGTGTATATTCATGTATCTTTGTATAAACTGTTTTATGCTCTCTCACATAATTAATGTTATTTCAAGTAACTTTTATGTTTACATATTATCCAATTAATATATTTAATGTAATTTATTTTATTAACTAATGCCCTTTGGGGACATTTATATTTTTGTTGTTGTTGTTGTCTCATGGGAATAATGCTATTTGGCCCCAAACCAAGATTACAAGCATTGGAGTTATGCTATGCCACACCCACCCCTGTGAGGTTGCTAAAATGAAGTCTAGACGACTTAATTTTTTTCTCTACAGTTAGCTGTATACCTTTTTATTATTCTAATAACAACAGAATAATAATAACATTCAATGTAAATGTCATCATGCAAAAAAAAACCTAAAAAGTTTTTAGTAATATCCCATGGTTATTATTTTTGTTCCTTTTGTGTTCAATTGACCTATCTTAAAATTTAAAGTATGACTCTGTAAACAGTATATTGATAAGTAGTTTTTCCTCTACCCCATCAGATAATCCTTGCCTTTTTCTTAGAAGATTTAGTTGATTTATGTTTATCAAAAGTGCTGATTCCTGTGGCTGTAGTTGAAGTATACTCTGCTATTAGTGTTTCATTTTTTTCCATCAATTATTTACTACTTTTTTCCTCCTTTGCTACACTTGGATGAGTGAATTATTTTAGCATTTATTTTTATCTCATATTGTTTTTTTTTTCTGTTATACTTTTTTATTCCCATCCCTTATTCCAGTGGTTTCTCTAGAGGTTCCAATGAACATTCCTTACCTATCATGATCTACAATTAATGTTAGTATTCCTTCATATATAATGTAAGAGACTTACAACAGTACAATTCCATTTAATACCTTTGTGATGTTATTATATTTTACTCCTCCATGTGTTATATACCACAAAATAAATTATTTTAAATTAAATTTTCAATTGTTGTATAAAGACTCTAAGGAAAGGTATTTCATTTTTTTCCACATACTATTTCCAAAGCTCTATTTTTATTAGGTCTCTGTGTCTGACATTTCTGTTTAGCCTATTGAATTTTCTTCAGCTTTCGTTCATCTAAGTTATCTTTATTTCAACTTTAGTTTTAAATATTTTATTCAAATATAGTTTCAAACTTCCAAAAGTATTGCAAGAATAAGAATAATACAAAGTACACCTATATTTTCTTTCCTCGGATTTATAAATATCATATCCCATTATCACTTGTGCTCTATGCATTTGAAAGTAAGTTGTCAATTGCATCATGGAATTCTTTTAACCCAGCGTGAATTTATATATTATAGGATCATTATCTTTTATAACCACAATAGAGTGACCCATCTAAGTAAAAATTTTGTTAAGTCTAATGTAACTTAACTGCATTGCAGTGGACAATGCAATAAATATTTAGTCAGTGATTTTCAATCTCCAGTCTGCTGTTAACCCTGGTTAACTCTTTTGCAGACAAGCATAAGATTTCTGGTGGACTGGCGCCATTCTGCAGACCAACAGTTGAAAAACACTTATCTAAGTGATACTATGTGGTTTTTTCCCCCCTTTTCATTGGGGTGACTCTGTTGCTGCTTATTTGGAATTTATGAACTTTGAAAGATTTTAAGATAGTCTTCAGAAGGCCACTTGTTGTGAAAAAGCTGCTTGGGGAGGTTCAGGCAGGGTGTGTGAGTCTGATATTGGGTCTCAGGGAATTACCAGGATGGGACAAAGGATAATGGAGAAGTCAGATTTGGCACCTGGGCATGCCTGCTGGCTTGGTGGAGAAAGAGCTCAGCAAAGGAATGATAGTGTCTGCCCTCACTTCCTCCCTAGAGAGAGTGCTCCTGACCCCCGCCCACCAACCCTCACCCTGAAGCTAGTTAATTTAGCTCCTCCCTGTATGTCCTTGGCATTTTTCAAGTTGCTGCCTACTGCTGGAGTTCAGAGAGAACGAATTTAGGAGTGAATGAGTCTGTGCCTAGTCACTTTAAAATCTACAACCTCAAGACCTCCAGGTACCATCCACCTCACTCAATGGCAGTCCCTACTGGGGATTTGACCTTTAATTTAAATATGTATAAACAGGATGATGATCAAAACCCTATCATTTTAAAATTATTGATTAATATGTAAAGATTCTAGATTTATGCCCCCCAAATTTTAAAGCAGTTTACATGTCTTAATTTTACTTTTGTCCTTTCACTTAAGCACTTATTTTAACATTTTATATCTATAAAAATGTGGTAATTTAGTAATATTCACTGGTAATTAAGAAACAGAATTTGTCTTTCAGTATGATTATATGGGCTCTGATGTGTCAGCTGCAGCTGAGAAAGTTATCCATATCTTTGGTCTTATTAACACTGTAAGTATTTGTATTTCATATTTTAAATGAGAAATATTTATTAATGCAATAATATTTGTATAAATAGCATTTACATTTTTATAAAAAGTATAATCCTACCAACCAGTTTCATCTACCAAAGATTTTATCTCTAAATAACTGTAAATTGAATGTATTAACATTATGTATCTTGATGTGATGTTATAGATGTGATTACCTAAACTGTATATCATGTGTCTTCTGTCTTTAGATGTTTTCCCAGCTTAAAGTGACTGTTATGTTAACATATTTGGAGCTCTGGTCAGATCAAAATAAGATTTTATCTAATGGGCATGCTGATGAAGTACTGGAAAGATTTGTGTCATGGAAAGAAAAATTTTTGTTTCAAAGACCCCATGATATGGCGTTCTTATTAATGTAAGTTCCTTATTTGCATTGATATAGGAATTATCAAATTATTTGATATGTTATCTATGAAAATTATGTACAAAATCTATTATGTATAATGACAAAAAGAGTGTATGAGTACAGTTACAAAATTTAAAGAATCGGATAACAAGGTAATGTGATAAATCATGGAAGGCTATTATTCTCAGAGTGGACTATTTACTTATAGATATGTAGTGAACTAGAAAGTACAGAAAATCTTGGGATAAACATGGACCTATGTGGGTTTAAAGATTTTCTTAGGTACAAATAATTGAAACCATCATTTTAACATTAAATAAAATATAAATAAATTGACAGAATGCAGTAATTGCGTATAGAGTTGGTTACAATACAAAATATTAAAATGGAAATGTGTTTACTTTCTGGTATTTCTATATTGACTTAAGTGTTAGTTACTTAATTACTTGCACTGTATTTTTCAAAAGACTTTATATAGAGTTTTGTTTTAAAAATTTGATTATTTTAGATGGAATAAAACAAAAACACAATTCTGAAGTCTTAAACATTCAAGAAATCTATTGGTGTCTCCTATGGATTCTAAGGTTAGGTTTGGGAATTCAAGAGCAACATTAACTAAGAACTAAAATGAGTGAGGAGGATCTGTATATCATATCTCACTTTTTCTTAGTGAGTTTACTGTATATTCTGTCTCTCTATTTGTCCTCCAATCCAACATTTTTACATACTTTAAGGTTTTGCTATTTGCAAATCATGGCAGCAAGCTATCCTGACTTTTACAGTTTAGAATTATATCTATCCAGGAGTGACAACAGTGTTGATTAATTTTTTGAAAGTATTGTGCACTGCTGGATTCTGGGATGTGTATCAAATAACATTAAAGTATGTTTTAGAAGCCAGCTTTGGAAGAACTATGGTAGATTCCCCATACACAAAATGATTAAACACATTAGACATAAGATATAATTTTATTTATTTATTTATTTATTTATTTATTTATTTATTTATTTATTTATCTATCTGAAGTGAGAAGCCGGGAGGCGGAGAGACAGACTCCAGCTTGTTCCCAACCAGGACCCACCTGGCATGCCCACCAGGGGGCAATACTCTGCCCATCTGGGGCGTTGCTCCGTTTCTCCCTTACAATTGGAGCCATTCTAGTACTTGAGGCGGAGACCATGGAGCCATCTTTAGCACCGGGGGCCAACTTTGCTCCAATGGAGCTTTGGCTGAAAAAGGGGAAGAGAGAGAGAGGAAGGAGAGGGGAAAGGTGGAAAAGCAGATGGGAACTTCTCCTGTGTGCCCTGGCTGGAAATTGAACCTGGGACTTCTACATGCCCGGCCGAAGCTCTACCGTTGAGCCAACCGGCCAGGGCCTGTAATATTTATGTTTTAAAGAAAAACATAACTCTATTGAAGAATCCACTTCTTTAAAAAACGTTATTAATAATTTAAAATACATTTATCTCCAAAAATTTGTGTTATTTAGTTACAGGAATTATACCAATTATGTGGGAGCAACGTATCATGGAATGGCATGCAATCCAAAACTTGCTGCAGGAATCGCGCTGGTATGCATTTTATTCCCATCTCTTCGGTAGCTAATATGCCATTTTGAAAGTTAATATCCACATCAAGAAAAGAAAGTAACTATAGTGTATCTACCATACTATATTGACAGATTTTTAGAAAATACTTTTTTATAGATTTTGAAACTGAAATGGTATGATTTTAAAGGATTTTTGTTATGATAAAATACATTTAACATAAAATATCTGAAATATTTTTAAGTATACATTTCAGTAGTGTTATTTATTTACATTTGGTGAAACAGATCTACAGTTCTTTTCATCTTGCATAACTGAAACTTTGTATCCTTTGAGCAACATATCCCTATTTTCCAAACTCTCTAGCCTTTGACAACAACCATTCTACTCTGTGCTTCTGTGAGCATGACATTTTTAGATTCCACATACAAGAGAGATAATGCAGTATTTGTCTTTATCTGGCTTATTTCACTTAACATTTTACCAGCCAGCTACATCTCTGTTGTTGCAAAAGGCAGGATTTCATTATTTTTATGACTGAATACATTCCTTGTATGTATGCATGCATATATATATATTCATATATATATATATATATTCATATATATATATAATTTTCTTTATCCATTCATCTGTCAATGGACACTTTATATTGTTTCCATATCTTAGCTATTGTGAATAATGCTGCAATGAAATAGGAGTCCAGATATCTCTTTGATTTCAATTATTTTGTTTATCTTCACAGAAGTGGGTTAGATATATATATCATATGGTAATTTTATTTTTAATGTTTTGAAGAACATTATACTTCTTACATCATTTTGTAATTCCAATACAGTATTTCACATTGTATGAAAGCATCACCAACACTCATTTTCTGTGTTTTTTAATAGCACTCATCCTAATTGGTGTGAGGTGCTATCTCTTTGTGGTTTTGATTTGCATTCCTATGATTATTAGTGATATTGAGCATCTTTTCATATGAAGTTTGGCTTTTTAATACCATCTTTGGAGAGATGTATATTCAAATCCTTAACCCATATTTTCATTGAGCTATTTGATAATTTTGTTATTAAGTAGTAGGTGTTTTTTCTATTATGGATGTTAAACCCTTATCAGATATATTACTTGAAAATATTTTCTTCCATTCTATAAGTTGCCTTCACACTCTGTTGATTGTATACTTTGAGACACAAAAAGTTTAAGTTTGATATGGTACCATTTGTCTATTTTTGCTTTTGTTGCCTGTACTTACAGCATTATATCCAAGAAATTATTGTTAAAATTAAGGTAATGAAATTTCCCCCTATATTTTCTTATAGATGTTTTATAGTTTTGGGTCTTACCTTTAGATACTTAATCCATTCTTACTTACTTTTTGTATATGGTGTAATATAAGGGCCTAACTTTATTCTTTTCCATGTGGGTATCTATCTGGTTTTCCCATCACCATTTATTCAAAAGACTTATCTTTTCTCTATTCAGTATTCTTATTGAACATATTATCTCTTCATCATTCTGTGGTCCTGGTACCCTTTTCATAAATAATTTGTATATATGTATAAATGAGGATTAATTCTTAGGCTCTCTGTTTTATTTCAATGATTTATAGGTTTTTTTTTAAGGCAGTCCCACACTGTTTTCATTTGTACTCTGTCTTAAAATTAGTAAATGTGGGTCCTACTTTGTTCTTTTTAATAATTGTTATGGTTATTCAAGGTCCCTTGAGATTATATAAGAATTTTTTTTTGTTGAGATTATATAAGAATTTTGAGATTAGGTGTTTTTTGGGTTTTTTTTCCTATTTCTACCAACAAATGCTGTTGGGATTGTTGTAGAGATTGCATTGAATATTGAGATTGCTTTGGCTATTAATGACATCTTAGAAATATTATGTCTTCCAATTCATGAACATTGACTTTCCATTTATTTATGTCTTCTGAACTATTTTGCAGTTTTCAATGTACAAGTCTTTCACCTCTGTGTTTGGTCTTAAGTATTTTACTTTTTGATACTATTGTAACTTGAAATATTTTACCTTGTTTATAAAGTCTACAGTAGTGTACAGTAATGTTCTAGTCCTTCACATTCAGTCACTACTAACTCACTGACCTACTCAGAGCAACTTCAATCCTGCAAGCTACATTAATGGTAAGTGCTCTAGCTTGTACCTTTTATACTGTATTTTTACTGTGCCTTTTTGTGTTTAGATATGGCATTTGTATATCTAAACATTGCCTATATTATTCAGTACAGTAACATGCTATACATGTTTGTAGCCTATGAGCAATAGGCTATACCATCAAGCCTGGGTGTGTAGTAAGCCATAGCATCTAGGTTTCTGTAAGTGGACTCTATGATGTTACACTACAGTGAAATTGGCTAATGATGCGTTTCTCAGTATGTACCCCAGTCATTAAGTGATGTATGACCCTCTGTGGCAAGTAACTTTTCTCCAGCTGCCTTTAAGATTCTCTCTCTGTCTTTGCCTTTACTAGTTCAATGTGTTATGTTAATAGTTATAATGCATGTCTGTGTGATTCCTTTTGGATTTATCCTACTTGGAGTTATTGAACTTTTTGAATCTGTGTATTTATTTTCTTCCTCAGGTTTCTGGCTTATTTTGGCCATTATTTATTCACATAAGTTCTCTGCCCCTTTCTCTAACACTTTTCTTTTTAAGACTCTCATAATATATAAATTGTAATCTGCTTATCAGTGTCCATAGGCTCTTTTTATTTTCTTCATTATTTCTTTGTCCTCTGACTCAGTGATTCCAAATGACCTATCTTCAAGACTCATTCTTTTGTCTGCCTGATCAAGTCTGCTTTTGAATCCTACAGGGAATTTTTAAGTACATTTATTGTATTTTTTAGCAACAACTTAAAAATCAGTTTACATCTTTACTTGGAATTTATTTCTGATCTGTAAGGTTGGTTCATAATTTGAAAATCATTTAATGTATCTATCCCATCAACAGACTAAAGAAGAAAAATCATATGATCAAATCAATAGATTTAGAAAAAACATTTGACAAAGTCCATCACCATTTATAATTAAAAAAATGGCAAACTCAGATGGGAACCTCCTCAACTTGAGAAAGAACATTTGCATAAAACCTTTAACTAATTTCACTACTTTGTGGTGAAAAACTAAATGCTTTGCCACTAATATCTGAAACAAGGCAAGAATGTAGTTTACCGTTCCTAATCAGCATTGTACTGGAAGTGTAAAACACAACACCAAGTGCTATAAGATGCAAAATGGCACAGTTGCTATGGAAAACAGGTTGGCAATTTCTCAAACACATTGACATACTTTTACCACATGTTCCAGAGAATGTTCTCTTTGGTATTGACCCAAATGACTTGAAAAGTTAATTCTACATAATAACCTGCACTTGAATGTTTAGAGTAGTTTTATTTATAATTGTCCTTTAGCAGGTGAATAGGAAAATAAATAAGGGTATTTTTATATTAAGGAATATTAGTGATTAAAAATGATCCATTGAATCACTGAAAGATATTGAAGAAACTCAAGTCATTAGCAAAAGAAGTCAATCTGAAATGACTAAATACTATATGATTTCAATTCTCTGACATTATGGAAAAGAAAAAACTATGCAGATAGTTAAAAGATCATTGATTGTCAGGGTTTTATGACTTTCTGACATTACTACTTCTCAAGTTTTTTGTGTTTTTTTAACAAAATAAATGTTATTTGCAAGGTATAATATTCTGCCTTCAAAAAATTTCAATTTGACTTTCTCTCCTAAAACTATTTCTGAAATCAAAATCGATTGCTAATTCAACGCTAAGAAATTTATTTTTTTCGTGTTCACTGAAAAAAACCATAGTTACTGAAATAATGTTTACTCTCCTCAAAAAATTTTGTAGTTATTTTAATATCATCAGTCATGTGTAATAAAAAAATAAAATATACTGCTCACAAAAATTAGTGGATATTTTATCACTTCATGTTCATTTTGAAATATCCCCTAATTTTTATGAGCAGTATAGCATTAATTTGATTTGTTACATGACACTGCCATTTGGATTAAAACTATCTTTTCAAAATAAACTTCATCAAAACTTACCATTTTACTGCTTTTCATATTTCTAAAAAAATATTGAGCTTTGGAATACTACTTTTTAAAATTTGTATTTGCACTTAGGTAGTATGCCCACATATTATTTATTGATAAGATAAAAGGGGTAGAGAAATAACTTAGGCAGCATTTTCTTTTCTTTCTTTCTTTCTTTTTTTTGTATTTAGTATCCAAAGAAGATAACTTTGGAGGCATTTTCAGTTCTTATGGCACAGTTGCTTGGAATTAATCTGGGATTAACATATGATGACATCTCTAATTGTCAGTGTCTAGACACTAAATGCATTATGAATCCTCAAACAATGTAAGATATTATTTTTTTAATCAAATTTATATCTTTTCTTAGGAATTGTTTGTAGCAATCCTTGATGTATAATCACTTGTAGTATAACTCGAATAAGGAGATTTTTATTAAATATATATGTGCTTATTTAAAGATTATTAAGTAACTATTTGATATTGTAGAAAATGTGTTTAATATTTCTATATTCAGTGTTAGAGTCTAGAGAGAAAGTGTTTGTTGATAATGACTTTCTAGGATTTACTAGAGTCTTGTCTATAATTTATTCCTTTAAAAATACATAATGAACATTAACTAGGTAACAAGATTGTATATGTTTGTCTTACCAATGGTTAACAAGATAGATAAGTTCTAAATTTCTTATATTAGTCTATTAGGGACAGAAATTAAAAAGTGGCCATAGAATAAACAAACAAAAACATGTTATGATAGTTGCCAAGAAGCAAATAAATAGGGAATACATGAGGAGAAGAAACTTTCTAATAAAGAAGTTTAGGAAATAATTATGTTGGGACCTGAAAGAGGAGGAATGAATTTGGTCATGTGAAGAACTTGTTGAATACTTTTCAGGGTAAGCAAGTGAGTGATACTTGATTAGCAAGAAGCTTGAGAAACTTAATAGACTGGAATAAAAAGATTGCGGGGGAAGGAGATAAAAGTGAAAAATAAAAGAAGTATCTGGGACTATAAAAAAATGTATATAAGGAATAAGGAAAAGAAGGTAAAATACAATGGGGCTAAAGAACAATGAGTCAGAGGAAGTCCAGGAGGTAACTAGTAGCATACGTAGGAAAGAGCCTGGTCATGTAATTGTGATGTGAGAGTTGAGATTTTATGATCAATGTAACAAATCACATTTTAAATTTATTTTTACAGTATGCAGAATAAAAATGATCTTAAATGAATAATATATCAGAGGGGACAACAATACAGCAATATTTGGGAGATGACTCATAATAATTAAGATTGTGTTATTAAGTTATTAAGATTGAAAGGAAAAATGTCAAGAATTATTTGTATTTTTGGATATCACAACTAATTAACAGATATTTAAAAAGGCACGTATTTTAGAAAAGGAGAAAATGAGAAATCTTGAGGCAGTTTGTATATGTTACATTGGGGGCTTCAAGTCATTCATTAGAGTTAAGTACACAGTTATATAAGCCAGGATCTCCCAGAGCAAGGAATCTAGAATGTGTGAACCAACAGTATAATGGTGGGAACTAAAATCAGTAACTGATCACTCAGAAAGAAGTTGAAAAGAGGTGACTAACAATGAAGTTTTGCATACTAGTCATAGAAAGGAAGAAAATATTGAGAACCAAAACAGGATGAAGCTTTACCTAAGGAAGACTGTGTTTTAAGAATAAGAAGAGAGAGGGCCCTAGCCAGCTAGTTCAGTTGGTTAGAGTATTGTCCTGATACACCAAAGCTGTGGGTTTGATCCCGATCAGAGCATTTAAAAGAATCAACCAATGAATGCATAAATTTGGAAAAACAAATTGATCTCTTACTCTCTCTCCATAAAATCTGTAAATTAAATTTGTTTGAAAAAAAGTATTAGAGAGAGATATAAAGCAGTTTGGGAAATAATTATGTTGGGACCTAAAAGAGAAGGAATCATCAATTTGGTCATGAGAAGAACTTGTTGAATACTTTTCAGGGTAAGCAAGTGAGTGATACTTGATTAGGATGGAAGTCAAATGGTAAAAGTGCCAGCATAGTACTTTTAGTCTTCCCCAATTCTCTCATAAAATAAAAAGTAAAACTAGAAAAACAAACAAAATAAGCCAAATCATTATTCTGTTTCCAAAACTGGAACGAATCAAAGATACCAGCAGGTGAGGCCAATACACTAACAAAAAAAAAGACCTGCATGAAGTAAGTAACACTGTAAGAGGAAATAAAATCAACACAGTGGGGCTTCTAAAAACCTTACAGACCTGAGAACTCAAAAATCATTGACTAATATCACTAAGCTCATGCCATTATAGGAACATAAACTGATGGGGATATTGCAAATTTCAGGTGAGAGCAAAGGGACTGAATATTTCTTAAGATGTTTGTATGGCTTTTGTCTCTGTGCTTTAAAAATCTAAGAACAGTGAGGATGTTTAGCATCCAGATAATATTTTAAAAATACTATTCTCCACTAGCAGGACCTGGGACACCGTTGAGAAATGATTGATTCGGAGGTCAAGGGACAGAAAATACAAATGAGCCTGAACATCTTGTGTCAAAATATAAGATGATGTTCAAAGAATTAATGGAGATTTTTCAAAGAGACACAAAAGTCAGTTTGAAGGGGCTCTTTATATCATCCAAATATGTGACCATTTGAATGTCATAAATAATGATAGTAATGCATTATAATCCTTTAGTTTAATAGGAAAACATAATTCTACAACTATATAAATATGTGAATGAATAAACTGAAAAGTTAGAAATGGGATATTTATGTAAAACCAAGGCACTTTTCTCCAAATAATTATTATCTGATAAGAAAAAAAGTAATATTAGAGTGAAAACTGGCAGACACTCCTTTAATCAACTAATCAAAATACAGTGTGCCTGTAAAGTCATGGTGCACTTTTGACCTGTCACAGGAAAGCAACAAAAGATGATAGAAATGTGAAATCTGCACCAAATAAAAGGAAAACCCTCCCAGTTTCTGTAGGATGATGTGGCAGCATGTGCACATGCGCAGATGATGACGTAATACCATGTATACAGCGGAGCAGCCCATGGCCATGCCAGTCGAGATGTAGATGGTACAGAGGAAAGTTCAGTGTGTTCTGTGGCTCGCTAAATTCGAATCCGTGACCAAAGTGCAACATGAATATCAGCGCGTTTATAATGAAGCATCACCACATAGGAGTAACATTACTTGGTGGGATAAGCATTTGAAGGAAACCGGCACCGGCAGTTTGGTGGAGAAACCTCGTCTGGTAGGTCATCAGTCAGTGACGAGTCTGTAGAGGTTATATGGAATAGCTACCTAAAAGCCCCCCCCCCCAAATCTGTGCTTGCGTGTGCTCAACAATTACATCTAAGCAAGACTACACTCCATAAGGTGTTAAAGAAACGTCTCTGTTTTGCGGGGTACGAAGTGCGGCTGTTGCACGCTATCAAACCGGCAGATAGACCCACACGATGCGCGTTTGCTATAGATATGCTTCATGAGATCAACAATGATGCAAAATTTTTTCAGAAGATTGTGTTTAGCGATGAGGCGACCTTCCATATCTGTGGACATGTTCATCGCCATAACGTCCGAATATGGGCTGTTGAACATCCTCATGCCTACGTTGAGTATGAACGTAACACCCCTAAAGTGAACATGTGGTGTGACCTGATGCATAATAAGGTGATAGGCCTTATTTATTTATTTATTTTTTTTTGCGGAGCAGTCTGTGACGGCAAACATCTATCTTGACATGTTGGAATTGTATGCAGTGCCACAATTTCCAGAAGGTGTCATCTTTCAACAGGACGGCGCTCCTCCACACTACGCCACCATTGTTCATGAGTTTCTGGATAGAACATTCCCCCGGCGGTGGATAGGCAGGGTTCTGTCAAGCCGTGGCCACAACAATCCCCGGATCTGATGCCCTTAGACATTTACTTTTGGGTTTATGTGAAGCAACATATGTACATTGAATGTATCAATGACATTAATCACTTAAAACAGAGAATCACAGACATTATTCACTCTGTTAAACCAGACGTTCTTACCTGTGTGTGGCAAGAAGGCAAGAACCTCACTATCGTTTTGATGCATGTAGGGCAACAAATGGAACCCACATCAAACTGCAATAGGTATAAAACTGGGAGAGTTTTCCTTTTATTTAGTGCAGATTTCACATTTCTATCGTCTTTTGTTGCTTTCCTGTGACTGATCAAAAGTGCACCATGACTTTACCGACACACTGTAGTTTTTATCAGTAATATAAAAAAATTGAAATCATGTGCCATTTGTTAGCAACATTCTTTTGCTAATTAATGTTGCAGAACCTCAGTCTAATTATGAGGAAACTTCATAAACTGAAATTGAAGGGTATTTTACCAAATAATCATCCTGTAATATTAAAACTTTTAGTGTTATAAAATCTAGCAACATCAGCAACAATAAACAAAATAAGTGACTAGATTAAATAAGCATGAGAACTAAATGCAATGATTTGTTTTTGAACTTTATCCTTTTGCTATAAAAGTTACAATATTGTGCTGAAGGAAAATTCTGAATCAAATTTTAGGATTAGTTAATAACGTATCATTATATCTTAGTTTTAAAGTTTCTCTTTTTGGAGAATTCATTTCTATTTAAGAGTTATACATTAAAATATTTAGGGTTATAAAACATTCTGATGCAACTTACCATTAACTGTTTCAGGAAAAATATTTTTCTTTGGGCTATATTTGTATCATTTCTCTAAGTTTGTGATTGTTACAAAAATAAACATAAACTCATTCAATAGTACACTTAGAATTATAAAAATTTAAAAGTAAAAAGATTCTAAGGCTTACACAATTTATATACTTAATGTTGAGATATTTTAATTGATTGCTACCAATAAACACTTATTTTTGATTTTTCACTAACAACTCTTTTATTTCTTCAGTTTTTCATATAAATTTTCTACTATTTTCATATTCTTAATAATTAGTGTTCCTTATTATGATTATAATTATGATGTTAGCAATAATGAAAATAATTAATAATGAGTTATACTTAAATAGATCTGTGCACCAAACACTGTTGTTTTAAATTCTAACTCATGTCACTTTGACTTGCTAGATTTCTATTATAATAAATTACAATAGAAAATAACTTACTCTTTTATGACTTGTATTAAAAAGAAAAGCACTCTCCCCTCCTTTTTAGATTTTTCTGTAACTGAGGTTGTATAAAACTAAGTGTTATTTTTAAGAGTATTATTTTGATACTGAGTTTATTTCATATATCTAAGGAATATAATTTAATTTTAGACACTCCCATGGTGTAAAGATTTTTAGCCATTGCAGTGTGGATGAATTTAAACGTATAGCTTCACAGCCTGAATTTGAATGTCTTCAGAATCAAACTGTTTCAAAATTGGTTGTCCAAGGAAGACAATCAATTTGTGGCAATGAAGTTGTGGAAGCTGGAGAGCAGTGTGATTGTGGCACTAAAGAGGTTAGTGACAAACATTAATATCTAAAGATTTGGTTTGGTTTCTCATATAGTACTATAAATATAGATGTGATACAAATTGGAGGACTTTTTTTACAAACGCTGCGTCATTTCAACAAATATGTAAGATGTGGAGCTATAGGATGTTTGAGAACTGACTCATCCTGAGTTTGAAGCATTTGAAAAATTTAAGTTTGGAGCAAGTGTGGAATTAATTCAATCAGATTTTCTTCATTATATAACCATTAATAGCAACGGTCACCTTTTTGTATCGTAAATATTAATATTATCAATGATGTAATCATCACCTAAATCATCTCCTGAAGTCTTCACAAGTGACTACATTACTTCCTTAAGTTATAAAATGTGTGGAGTTGTTTACCTCCCCATTTCTTAATTTTAGTCCTTGAATCTGGAGAACTTCATTTATTTTAACTTGGTTGTACAGATTGAATTAATCATAATCTGTAGTTTATTATTATTATATTTAGTTGTTTATTGTTATATTTGTTTTTTTTGTTATTATCTCTTTTATTCAGTTGTGCTTGGTAAGTAAACTAATCACTGAATTTTGTTGTGCCAGTCTTTATATGCATGATAATTTTGTAAATTAATCTATTTCTAGAAAATATGTAAGTTCTCTAATTGTTAGAGACAAAATCCTGTATAACTTGATTGCATTTTCGTTGCAAGTGAATAACTTAAATCTTTTGTATTTTATTAATTTTGATTGCTTGGGCTCTCAGTACTTGAGAAATAATATTGATACCTTCAACAATACTGTTGGATTTGCCTAAGTCTCACTATAATTTACTCAATTTATTCTTTATATTTTGAAGCTGTTTTATATGGTGCCTTCTTAGAAATTTAAATGTTACCTTCAAACTGAATCTTTAATGTTGCTTTCTGCTTTAAAGTTTATTTAGTCTGACATATCTACTTCTCTTTCTATCTATCTATCATCATCATCATTATCAATCTACCTATCTGTCATCTATCTATAACACAGGGGAACAAAATTTTTGTTTTATTCACAGAAACACTTGTTCTTACCTAATTCGAGTGTACTGATCTCAAATCTGACATTAGTTTTTCTCAATAAGCTACAGTGTTTTTTAATTAAAGATTTTAGGTTTCCATTTATTGTAAAATTTTGAACATTTAGTTTAACATAATGAAGTAGAATGTTTTCTTGGGCATCATCTTTGTGAAAATATAATAATTTATATAATGCAGTAAATACACTAATATACTAAAAGATATGACTACATCAGAATTTGTTTACAATTTCAAAATAGAACATCTTAAAACACTTATTATAATCATAAAATTTGCACAAAACTTATTTTATTCTATTCAGGCAAAAATTTGTGTTTGTAGCTCTTGCGTTTGGGCACTTGTTGAGAACAATCTCATTTGATGCTCCAGCAGTAGTCTGCTCACCACTAA
The DNA here is from genome assembly GCA_037038555.1 of Rhynchonycteris naso. NCBI lineage: Eukaryota > Metazoa > Chordata > Mammalia > Chiroptera > Emballonuridae > Rhynchonycteris > Rhynchonycteris naso. The sequence goes on from CM072998.1 coordinate 28,507,733, forward strand.
CAGGTCCAAGATTTTCGGGAAACTTATCAATCTTAAAGCTCATGTTACACTCAATGTTGTGTAAAGCCAACAGCATCCTTAAAACCAGAGTTCATAGTTTTCTGCTTTTTTGTTGCCAAGGAAGTTCTTTGTAACTGCCACAAAAGACTGCCATGCTGCTTTCTCTTCCTTACTCATCTTCCTGGTAAATTCTTCATCACATGAGGGTTCAAATTTGAGGTCCATAGAATACACCTGCTTTTATCTTCTTGAAAGACAAGGCAGGAAAAGCAGAAATAATATGTTGAAAGTATTCACTTTCTCTATTTAATGCCTCAACAAACTGCTTCATTAAGCAAAATTTGATGTGAAGTGTGGGAAAAATGATCCTGTCTCAATTAACTACAGGTTCATTCACAATATTTTGCATCCCTACTTCCAGAGCTTCACGTTTCAGCCACCCTTTCTGTGTCCAGTGTTTCTCCCGAGCTCGGCTGTCCCACAAACACAGAAAGCAAGGATACTTTATGAAACCTCTGTTTGTCCTAACAGGAAATTTACCATTTTAAGATCCATACAAATGATCCAGTTATGCTCCTCATACTTCAGAAAGTTGAGGACAATTTTTATGTCATTATAATCTTCTTGCAGATAATTGAATAACCAATTGGAACCGCTGTGTAGGAGAATACATTTCAGACTCTGTTTAGAGCATCAAGAAATAGCCGCCATTCTGTTGGACTGTAAGTGGTATCACCTAGCTGGCTGAGAAGACTACTGATAACATGACACTAAACAAAGTGTTTGTCTTCGGAAAATAGTCCACAAAAATTTGTTCACGCTTCCTGTAATTGGATACTCTAGCTGACCTGTGAAGTACATTCTTTTCTTCAAGCCTGGAGGCTAATAACTCAGCTGCTTTCTTTGATAGGCCCAAATCACTTACTAAGCCATTCAATTCGGGTTGGCTACACTGTTGCGGGGTTAATGACTGCTTGGCATCAGAAGAAGACCCTTCATATTCTACAACCATTTCCTCATGCATCTTATCAAAATACACTTGATCACAATGTTCACTTTCTTCGTCCTTAGAAGAAATAAAACCATTGAACACTGGAACCGGGAGTGTCTCAGACTGTGGGATAGGTTGTATTGCTGAAGGAATATTAGAATATGCGATCACATACCTTTCTTTCTTGCCAATACCTTTTGTATGGATCAGACAGAAATAACAGTCTCTGTTGTGGTTCTTAGGTCCATGCCTAAACATGGGAATACCAAACGGCATTTCTTTCAGTTTTCCTTTTGTCCAGTCATGAAGCATTTTCTCACAGTTATGACACATAATATGAGGAGCCCAATTCTTGTCTTGATTGCAAAGGGGAACTTGAAAATAGGCAATATATGCACTTGTCACAAATGATGAAATATTGCTCCTTTGATGTTGAAGTGTGTAACAGCCACATATATAACAGAAGTTGTCAAGACTATTCTTACATTTACATCTACTCGAAGAAGCCATGATTCAATCTTAAAACAAAATAAGAGGGTGTTTTTTTTATCAGATAATAAGTTTTTACATTTCAAAACGACTACAATGATGTAAAAGTGATGTTTGTAAAACATTAATTGCCTTGTGGTTATGTTCAATCAAAGAGTCGTTGCCCTTTAACTCCAATTTAAAAACCAATGCATGTCATTAACTGTTAAAACAATAAATTAAAATTGCATAAAAACTAGAGCATGAACCAAAGAACAGATTTCATATTTGGAATCAGTGATGCAGAAATGTATAGAAACAGTTCTAAAATCTCATGGAACAGAGAATAAGAAAAATTGTTCCCTAGTGTAATCTATCTATCTATCTATCTATCTATCTATCTATCTATCTATCTATCATCTATCTATCTTTATCTCTGCACACACTATCTCCCTTTAATTTATTGTTTCCTCCATATTTCTCTATTCTTATTTAGTTTTTCTGCATGTTTTATTAATCTACATTATTTTAATTTAATTTTTAATCTGTATTTGATTTATGGATTATCACCTTAGACATTATTGTAATGAATATTTTTGCATATTTTTAAATTAACTGAAGTCTATAGTTTATTCAGGTTTTATTTGTTTTCACCAAATGGACTTCTTTATGTCCCAGCATCTCTTCCACGATGCCTTATTATATTTAGTTATTATGACTCTTTTAAACTCCTCTAGAATGAATTTTCTATAAATTAAGTTGTCTCAAAATTTTTATTTTCTATATTTATTTTGTCACATTAATTTTTTTTTTTACAGGGTCAGAGAGAGTCAGAGAGAGGGATAGATAGGGATAGACAGACAGAAATGGAGAGAGATGAAAAGCATCAATCATTAGTTTTCCGTTGCTGTTGTGACACCATAGTTGTTCATTGATTGCTTTCTCACATGTGCCTTGACCACAGGCCTTCAGCAGACTGAGCCACCCCTTGCTGGAGCCAGCGACCCTTGGTCCAAGCTGGAGAGCTTTTGCTCAAGCCAGATGGGCCCGTGCTCAAGCTGGCGAGCTCGGGGTCTCGAACCTACGTCTTCCACATCCCAGTCTGATGCTTTATCCACTGTGCCACCACCTGATCAGGCATCACATTAGTTTTTAAATTGAATATTAGCATTTCTTTTGACTTGTGTTTTGTTCTATTTTTTTCCCTCTATTTTATTCAGTGACTTAGTGGATGTGTAGTTTTTCCTTTTACTTATTTTTTTCCTTCATTTTTGCCATGCCTATCTAAAGTTCAACTATATCTGGTCTACCTTCTCCCAAAATAATAGGGTTTATGACTCACTTGTCTTACACACAATATTGTTAATATTTCATTTCTTTCATCTTTACATTTGCAGTAAAAAGTACTATGAAGACTTTATTCAGAAAATAGTTGCTTTACCTACCATTCTTTTTTTTTTCTTAAGTTTCTTTCTGCATGTCAAAGATTTCTTCTGAAATCATTTTAGTGCTTTGCTATTCATAAAAATTTTACCAAATGACTGTTTTACCAAATGGCTGTTTTCTACCTTTATGTTATATACATCATTTTGAAAGTTGGTCTTTCACCCAATATTTTAATTTTAAAGTTTATAAGTTTTTGAATGTAGTTATATAGTCCAATAGTTTTTTTATTATTATTAAGTGAGAGGCAGGGAAGCAGAGACAGACTCCTGCATGCATTCCAACAAAGATCCACACAGTAAGCCCCTACTAGGTGATCCTCTGACTGACCAAACCACTTCTCTGTTGCTCAGCAACTGAACTATTGGAGCACCTGAGGCTGAGGCCATGGAGCCATCTTCAGTGCCTGATGCCAACTCTGCTTGACCATTTGAGCCATGACTGAGAGAAATAGAGGAGGGTAGGGGAGAGAAGCAGATGGTTGCTTCTCCTCTGTACCCTGACCAGGAATGGAACTTGAGACTTCCACATGCCAGGCCAACACTCCACCACTGAGCCAACTGGCAAGGGCCCTGATAGTTTTCATTGTACTTAGAATTAATTATATGAATATTATAGTTCATTCATTCTATGTCAATGAAAATTTAAATTTATTTCAAATTTTGACTACTAAGACTCATGCAGTAATAAATATTCTTGCGCATGTCTGTTGCTACACATAAGCTTGCATTTCTCAGGGGTGTATACCAATAAGGGAATGTGGTATGTCAAGAGGTATATATGTATATATAACTTTAAATAGAGGATATTTTAATGATTTGGATTTTCTTATGCTTAAATGATCTTTTCATAACTTTGACACATTTTCATCAGTATTCACTGTTGTGAAGTAGCAGCAGCTTATTATCAATGTGTAGAAGACTTAGATGTATATTGTCTCCAGTAAACTAAGTTTTCTTGGCATGAGACAAGTCTTGTAGGGAAGACCCCTAGTGATCTTATAGTTTAGGTAAAGTAGTAAGTGGACTACTTACAGATGTGTGTTCATCTGTAAGGTGTTCTCTTACAGATGAACAGTTTCCTGTTTGTGGTATTTACGAGTGTCAGAAGCCATTCTGTTTCTATGGAACTTTTGGGGGGTTTTCCTAACCACTTGATTTGCATTGGTTTATAAAGGGAATATTGGAATCATAACTGTTCTTCACTTAATTATGAGATAAAGTTATCTGATTTCAAACTCCAGGCACCAGTAAATATCAAAGAAATTCAGGGCCAGTGGATGAAGTCAGTGGTGTAAGTAGTCAAAAATGACTGCACATGCTTGAGGTCTTAATAATATATGGTGTCCAATGACAGGGCTTGCATTACCCCACCCTCTTTATCCTGAACCACTTTTAATGATTCTTGATGCTGAGCTACGACCTACCCTTGTTGAAACTTAGCTGGTGTTTTTATAACTGGGTATAATAACATGAAAAATACAGGAGAGGGCAAAAGTAGGTTTACAGTTGTGAGTACACAAAATAGAGTTTATTATTATATCATTAATGAATTTTTTATTATTTATTTGTATTATAACTGTAAATCTACTTTTTCCCACTCCTGTAATTTTTGATGGTAGAATCTGTCTCTGACTTTAGTCGTATATACTTAAAAGGCATGCAGCAAAACAATCTATTTTCTCAGTGCAGGACATTATAAAAATGATATGATTGTGACAGAATATCTTGTATATCATTAATATAAAAGTGCTTACAACAAACAAGGGAAATAAAGAGAAGAATACATCAACCAAAATATATGCAGAGAAATGTAAAATAAGCCAGAATGTGCATATATGTTAAATTCTCAACATATTGTTAATAAAAATAATAAAATTAAAACAGACATAATGCTTCGTTATTTTTAGTTATACACTTTATTAATTTTTAAATATTACTATTAGTCTAAGAAAACATCACTCTTGTTCTAAATAGACAACTGTATAGAAAGAAGGAAATCAGAGTATACTATTATAAAGAGCTCTTACTACTATTTTTGTACTCCAAGACTTCAATAAATGTTTGAATTAGTATTTAATGTAACATTTTGGAGCTAAAAAATAATAATGACAATTTCCTTTGAAACATTTTTTTCATTACTAAAATTTTATAATTTAGAAACCTCTCCTTTGTCATAGTCATAACTTAAATATTCCTCAAATCATTATAATTTTTAAAATTTTTTCTTAAATGAGAAGTGGGGAGGCAGAAAGAAAGACTACTGCATGTGCCCTGACTGGGATCCACCCAACAAGCTCCCTACCTGAAGATGCTCTGCCCATCTGAGTCCATTGCTCTGCTGCTTGGCAACAGAGCTATTTTAGCATCTGAGGTGAGACCATTGAGCCATCCTCAGTGCCTGGGGTCAACTTACTCCAACCCCACTATGGCTGTGGGAGAGGAGGAGAGAGATAAAGACAGAGAAAGAGAAGGGAAAGAGTCCAAAATTATTTCTTGAGAAGACTTGATAATATGAAAAAATACTTATGATGTATTCAATGAAAAAATGTATTCTGCATATGTTTTCAAAATCAAAGAGGATTTAAAAAAATTGCATTAAATTATTAATTCAATTTCTTGAGCAGGAAATCATGAATAATTTATTGCCATTGTTTTCTACACCAAAAGTATGTTTAAATAAAGCAGTATTATAAATAAATACAGAAATAAAAATTATACTGTAATTGACTTAGAGACAAACCTTAGTTTATTTTAACAAATAAAATAATTTATTTAATTGAAAATTTCTATTATTTAACTTAATTGCATTTACTTTTAGAAATGTGATTTTAAGAAGTGCTGTAACTTGGAAACTTGCACACTGATTGGATTTGCAGAATGTGGCAGTGGAGCATGCTGTAATAAAAAAAATTGCATGGTAATCTTTCAAAATATTACATTTTTCTTCATGAGTTGTTTGTGTTCTTGCGTGTTCATTCTGTTTTAGTTTTTTAAAAAATTTGTTTTTGTAAATCTTTTTAAATATGTTACTTTACGTACCCAATTCATACACAGTTGATTTTAGAAATTAGATGATGTCCTTAGGTCTTTCTCTGCCTACTTTTTATCTCTACTACTCACTGTATTGTTTCAGATTTTACTCAAGACCCATCCAGTTATTGTATTTAATACCAAATTTGGATTATTTGGGTGCTATGAATTCCTTTTGGTCATGCCTGGATGAAACTCTTCATTCATGAAACACCTTAGGACAAAATTATAAATGAACCACCCAACACACACTTGACATGTAATACTCAAAATAAAGACAGTAGTTTTAAAAACTCCTCATTTTGAAAAATAACTGAAAAGGAATCCATACAGAAAAGTCAGCAATATGTATCATATAAAATAGTGAAGTTAAGTTTTAGCAAGACCTCTTAGCCTAGCAGTGTATTGAATTCTTAACTTCCATTCGGAAGTTTTTCATTCAGTTTTTCTCTATAGCCACATCCGAGAGCTTGGTTAGGATTGGTCTTCTGTAGATTGCATCAATGTAGCATCTCATTTTGCATCACTTTTATGAGTCTATGGCAAGTATAAAAGCTGACTGAGAGATATTTTTAGCCAGATTTATTTTTTCTGTGTCAGTGAAATTTTTTGCAACATTATTTTACTTTTTTCTATGCATGTTCTTTTTTACTCTACGAGCTAGTAATTAGAGAATGATCATTTGTTTTCAAGGCACATGATTAGGTTTCTACTTAGCAATAAATCTTTTTGCTTTTCCCTTCATCAGAGCTCTCATCTTGACCTTTGTTTCCAAATCAGTGATACTGAGTAATAAATCTTCCCTAAACAGTTTATTGCCCTTTGTCTACATCCCAGAAGCTTGTTGCTTAAAATGGAGATAATCACTGTATTTGGATGAGTGAAAATTCAGAGTACAAGTTGCAAAGGAGGGTCTCAAAGTAGCAGCTAAATGTATTGTTAGTTAGTGTGGACTTTATTTTGTTTTATAGGATTTGGCTTAGCTGTCATTTAAGTCTGGCAAGTGTCTTAAACTCTGCTGTCTTTCATTATTGTCCATAAACGCAAAAAGCTTCCGATTTTTTTTCCTGCCTACTTTCTTCTTCTTTTTTTTTTTTAACTTTTCCCCTTGACTTTATCAGGGCATATATATGCATTTTATTTATTTACATGATATTAATTATCTTATATTTTATTTTAAAAATTTTTTATCAATTTTAATTTATTGCGTTAACATGGATTCAAGTGTCCCACTCAATATAACTCCCTTACCCTCACTTTCTTGTTCCCTATTACACCCCTTTTGCTCTCCTCCCCATAACTTCCTCCTCCCTTCTTTCTGGGATTTGCTGTCCTGTTATGTGTATCTCTGTGTTAAATATATATAATTTCACTAATCCCTTCACCTTCTCTGACCCCAACCTCTCATCCCCCTCCCCTCTGACTGCTGTCCCTCTGCTCCCTGTGACCCCGCCTCTACCTCTATTTCATTACTCAGTTCACTTTGTTCACTAAATTTCACATATAAGTGAGATCATATGATATATGTCTTTCTCTGCCTGGCTTATTTCACTTAGCATAATAATCACCAGGTCCATCCATGCCATTGCAAAAGGTAAGATTTCCTTCTTTTTCACAGCCACATAGTATTCCATTGTGTATATGTACCACTGCTTTTTAATCCAATTGTCTAGTGCCAGACACTTAGGCTATTTCCAGACCTTGACTATTGTAAACAATGATGAAATAAACATGGGGGTGCATATCTTTTTTTGAATCAGTGATTTTGTATTAGGATATATTTCTAAAACTGGGATAGCTGGGTCAAAAGGCAGTTTCATTTTTAATTTTTTGAGGAAATGCCATACTGTTTTCACAGTGGCTGCACCAGTCTGCATTCCCACCAGCAGTGCAGGAGGGTTCCCTTTTCTCCACATCCTCTCCAACACTTATTATGTGTTGATTTGTTAATGAACACCATTCTGACAGATGTGAGGTGGTATCTCATTGTGGTTTTTTTTCTTTTTCTCTGACGATGAATGACGTTGAACATTTTTTCATATTCCTATTGACCATCTCTTTGTCCTCTTTGGAGAAGTGTCTATTCAGTTCTTTTGCCCATTTTTTAATTGGATTGATGGCCTTAATGGTGTTGAATTTTAGAAATTTTTAAAAATAAATTTTGGTTATTAACCCTTATCAGATGTATTGGCAAATATGTTCTCCCATTGTGTGGGTTGCCTTTTTACTTTGTTCATGGTATCCTTTGCTATGAAAAAACTTTTCAGTTTGATATAGTCTCATTTGTTTATTTTGTCCTTTATTTTACTTGCCCAAGGAGATAAATCAGCAAAAATATTGCTATGAGTGATATTGGAAAGTTTACTGCCTATGTTTTCTTCCAAAATGTTTATGTTTTTTTAAATTTATTCATTTTAGAGAGGTGACACAGAGAGAGAGAGAGAGAGACAGAGAGAGAGAGAGAGAGAGAGAGAGAGAGAGAGAGAAAGGGGGGAGGAGCTAGAAGCATCAACTCCCATATGTGCCTTGACCAGACCAGTGTAGGGTTTTGAACTGGCGACCTCAGTGTTCCCAGGTTGACACTTTATCCACTGCGCCACCACAGGCTGTTTATGGTTTTGAGACTTACATTTAAGTCTTTTATTCATTTTGAGTTTATTTTTGTGAATGGTATAAGTTGGTGGTCTAGTTTCATTATTTTGCATGTGCCTTTCCAATTTTCCCAATGCTATTTATTAAAGAGATTGTCTTTATACCACTGTATGCTCTTACCTTCTTTTTCAAATATCAGTTGACCATAAAGAAGTAGGTTTATTTATGAGTTCTTTGTTCTGTTCCATTGATCTGTATGCCTGTTCTTTTGCCAGTACCAAACTGTTTTGATTACTATGGCCTTGTAATATAACTTGATATAAGGAAGTGTGACACCTCCCACCTTATTTTTCATTTTCAAGATTGCTAAGGTTATTTGTGTAATATTTTGGTTTTATATAAATTTTTGGAAATTTTGTTCAATATTTTTGAAGTATTCCATTGGTATTTTAATATAAATTGCATTGGATTTATAGATTGCTTTGGATAGTATAGACATTTTAATGTTTATTCTTTCTATCCATAAAAAATAGTATGTGCTTCCCCTTGTTTATATCTTTCTTGATTTCTTTTTTTAATATCTTATACTTTTCTGAGTACATGTCTTTTACCTCCTTGGTTAAATTTACTCTGAAGTACTTTATTTTTTTGTGTGTGTTGCAGTAGCGAAGGGGATTGTTTCTTTGATTTCTCTTTCAGATAATTTATTGTTGGTGTATAAAAATGCCACTGATTTTTTAATATTAATTTTATATCCTGACACATTGCCAAATACATTTATCAGGTCTAGTAGTTTTTTTTTTACAGAGACTTTAGGGTTTTCTATATACAGCATCATGTCATTGGCAAATAATGATAGTTTTACCTCTTTTCTAATTTGGGTGCCCTTTATTTCTTCTTCTTGTCTGATTGCTGTGGCTAAGACTTCCAGAACTATGTTGAATAAGAGTGGTGAACGGAGGCACCCCTGCCTGGCTCCTGATCTTAAAGGGATTGCTTTTAATTTATGCCCATTTAGTATGATGTTTGCTGTGAGTTTGTTGAAGATGGCCTTTATCATGTTAAAGAATGTTCCCTGTATTCCCATTTTACTGAGAGTTTTGAGCACGAATGGGTGCTGGATTTTATAAAATACCTTTTCTGCATCTATTGAAATTATCATGTGATTTTTGTTCTTCTTTTTGTTTATGTGATGAATCACATTGATTGATTTACAAATATTGAACCAGCCTTGCCTCTCCAGAATAAACTTGATCATGGTGTATGATATTTTTCATATATTGCTGGATCCGGTTGGCTAATATTCTGTAGAGAATTTTAGCGTCCAAATTCATAAGGGATATTGGTCTATAATTTTCTATCTCTGTGTTGTCCTTGCCCAGTTTTGGGATCAGAATTATGCTCACCTCATAAAAGGAGTTTGGAAGTCTTCCTTCCTCTTGAATTTTTTGAAATAGCTTTAGGAGGATGGGAGTTATTTATTTTTTAAATTTTTGGTAGAATTCACTTGTGAAGCCATCAGGCCCAGGACTTTTCTCTGTTGGGAGTTTTTTGATAACTGTTTCGATCTCATTTGTTGTAATTGGTTTGTTTAGGTGTTCTGAATCTTCCACATTGATTTTTGGAAGATTATATGATTCAAGAAATTCATCCATTTCACCTAGGTTATCTAATTTTTTGGCAAGAGTTCTTCATAGTATTTTCTTACAACTCTTTGTATTTCTGTTGTGTCAGTTGTTTTTTCTCCACTCTCATTTCTAATTTTATTTATTTGAGTCCTCTTTCTTTTTTTCTTGGTGAGTCTAGGTAAAGGTTCATCAATCTTGTTTACCTTTTCAAAGAACCAGCTTCTGGTTTCATTGATCCTCTGTATTGTTTCTTTAACCTCTATGTCATTTATTTCTTCTCTGATCTTTATTATTTCCTTCCTTCTACTAATCCTGGGCTTTATTTGCTGTTGTTTTCCTAGTTCTTTTAGCTGCAGGGTCAGGTTGCTTATTTGAGCTTTTTCTAGCTTCTTATGATATGCCTGTAGTGCAGTGAACTTCCCTCTCAGTACTGCTCTTGCTGTGTCCCATAAATTTTGAGTTGATGTATGGTCATTATCATTCGTTTCTAGAAACATTTTTATTTCTTCTTTGATCTCAATGTTAATCCATTCATTACTTAATAACATGCTATTTAGTTTCCAAGTGTTTGAGTATTTTTCAGTTTTTTTGTGGTTAATTTCTAGTTTCATGCCATTGTGATCAGAGAAAATGCTTGATATGATTTCAATCTTCTTAAATTTAATGAGACCATTTTTGTGTCCTAACATGTGGTCTATCCTAGAAAATGTAACATGAGCGTTTGAGAAGAATGTATATTCTACTGCTTTAGGGTGAAAAGTTCTGAAGATATCTATTAAATCAAGTTGATCTAGTGTATGCTTTAAGTCTGCTGTACCTTTATTAATTTTTTTTCTTGAGGATCTATCCAGTGATGTTAGTGGGGTATTGAAATCCCCTACTATGATAGTATTGCTGTTAACCTTGCCCTTTATATCCATCAAATTCTGCTTTATGTATGTTGGGGCTTTTATATTAGGTGCGTAGATATTTATAATAGTTGTATCTTCCTGTTGAATTGTTCCCTTTATCATTATGTAATGTCCTTCTTTATCTCTAACTACAGCCTTTGTTTTAAAGTCCATTTTGTCAGATATAAGTATTGTTACCCGGCTTTATTAATTTCCATTGGCATGAAATATTTTATTCCATCCTTTTACCTTCAGTCAATGTGCATCTTTTGTTTCAAGGTGTTTCTATTGTAGACAGCATATGTATGGGTCCTGTTTCTTTATTCATGCAGCTACCCTATGTCTTTTGATTGGATCATTTAATCCATTTACATTTAAGGTTATTATTGATATGTAGTTGTTTATTGCCATTTTATTCTTTAAAACTGTATTCTTCTTTTGCTATATTCTTTCCTTCCTTTGAACTGTTCACAACAGGCCTCTTAGTATCTCTTGCAGATTTGGTTTGGTTTTAATGAATTCCTTGAGGCTTTCTTTTTCTGGGAAGCTCTTTATTTCTTCTTCAATTTTAAACATTAGCCTAGCCAGATAAAGTAGTCTTGGTTATAGGTTCTTGTTCTGCATTACTTTGAATATATCTTGCCATTCCCTTCTGGCCTCAAGTGTTTCTGTTGTGAAGTCGGATGTCATCCTTATGGGGGCTCCTTTGTAGGTGATAGCCTTTTTTTCTCTAGCAGCTTTTAAAATTTTCTCTTTATCACTTAGCTTTGGTATTTTAACTATGATGTATTTCGGTGTAGATTTCTTTGGGTTTCTCTTTAATGCAGTTCTCTGTGCTTCTTAAATGTGTGAAATGTTTTCCAGCCTTAATTTTGGAAAGTTTTCTGCTATGATTTGATTGAACAAAGTTTCTATTTTTATTCTCTCTTTTCTTCTTCAGGAACCCCTATAATGCGAATGTTGTTTCTCTTCATGTTGTCACAGAGCTCCCTTAGAGTTTCCTCACATATTTTGAGTCTCTTTTCATTTTTCTTCTCTGCTTCTGTGCCTTTGTTTATTGTGTCTTCTAACTCACTTATTTGATTTCAGCATCATTCATCCTGCTTTTAATTCCTTCCATTGTGGTCTTCAGTTCTGATACTGTATTTGTCATTTCTAACTGATTCTTCTTTATTATTTCAATTTCCTTTTTTATAGTTGTTATCTCTTTATTTAGGTGTTTGTAATGACTATCCATTGTTGCTCTAATTTCTTTGAACATCCTAAATATCATTATTTTAAATTCTGCATCTGGTAATTTTGTTATATCTGGTTCATTCAGGTCCTTCTCTGGGGATTTCTCTTGATTCATTTGGGTTGCATTTCTCTGTCTGCCCATTTTGTCTGTGTATAACTAGGTTGTGGCCACGGAGTCCAATGGGTGTTGCCTTTGTGTTCTCTAGGTGTGGTCTGTATACAGTACTGCCCCCCCTCTGCTGCTGCCTAGGGCGGTTTGGTATGGGTGTTGCCAGCGTCGGCCCACTGCGGCTGTTGCTGTGATTTCTGCCTCTCCTCCGCGGGAGGGGCTGTGTTCTGGTGCCCGGCTTTGAAAGCCTCAGCCTGCCTGGCCTTTGCTTCGCTCCCACAGGTTGGGTTGCGCACTGCACTCAAGCCACAAGCCTCAGCACTATAGGTGAGGTGAGCACCTTTGCTCAGCTGTGAACCCAGTCTGTTCTCGGGTTTCTGTCCAGCCCCCACAGTCAGAGTCTGCTCATCACAGTTTCTCAGGTAGGACGGGGCTGCTGACGTGCACTCAGCTGTGAGCCTCCTCCTGTCTGGAGCTTTAGCCCTGCCCCCAAGGCCAGGCCCGCCTGTGCAGGATTACAAACTGTGGTTTATCAGGCCCGGTGGCGCTGCTGGCGTGTGCTCAGCTGCGAGCCTTCGCTCATCAGGGCTCTAGCCCCGCCCCCGTGGTCAGGGCTGGCTTGTGCAGGGTCCAGGGTTGCAGAGCAGATCTCTGCCTGTTTCTGGCTTCCAGCTTTTCCCCCGCATGTGGGGCTGCAGGCGGCCTGCAGTTGCCAGACCGCTTTTGTGCATCCCCTCCATCCCTGCTGGGCTAGACTGAGCTCACACCAGCTGGGCCTCTGTTCCTGCTGACAGAGCCGCATTTCAGTGTCCCGCCGCTAACGTCCCTCCAGCAAGCCCTCAGCAGTGTGGGTGGATGCACTGCAGCTCAGACCCTAACACTCCATACTATAGTCCTAGAAACTCCCTCCGTCTAAGCAGCTCTGCTCTAAGTGCCACGGGAGAGCTTGTTTGGCTGGTGTCCTGTCTCCCTTTGCTGATAATGCTAGTTCCAGGGGAAATATTTGTTTTTGATTAGGGAAGTGACTTAGCCCAGGGGTTAGGGTGGCTGTCCCTCAGAGTATTTCTCACTGTGCCTTTCAGTCCACACTCTCTTCCTGCTGCTCTGTACCTGTTCCCTGGAGCCCCAGGTGAGTGGTTGTGAGAGAGATTTTCTGCGCTGTCCCTTTAAGAAGAATCTTGGGTCTGAGAAAACTGTCTCTTTCTCACAAACAGTATCCTCACTTGTTTCACAGCTCAATACTGTCCAAACGCCTCTTCTAGTCTCTGGGGCTGGGGCTTTGTTCCTGGGACCCAGGTCCCTCCTTCTCCTCCAAACTCTCCTCCTGCCATGCAGGTCTCTCTGGGCTGCCGTTCACTCTGAGGAGCTGGGCAGTCCTCTTTGTGTTTTATTTTTCCTACTAGTCTCAATGTGGCTTCTTCAGTGTTCCTTGGTTGAAGAGTCCACTTAGTTTAGTTCAAAGTTGGTTTATCCAGATGATGGTTCTTAAAATTAAGTTATAATCCACTTTGGTTCTGGGAGTTGGAAGTTGGTACGTCCACCTACTCCATCGCCATCTTGCCGTCTTCCTGTCAGTCTTGATGTGGCTTCTTCTGTGATCCTTGTTTATAGACTCCTCTTTGTTTAGTCCAGAGTTGGTTTTTCAAGATGATTATTCTTAAATTAAGTTGTAATCCAATTTGGTCCTGGGAGATGGCAGTTAAAACGTCCACCTATTCCGTCACCATCTTGGAATCTCTTCTCTCTGCCTACTTTCAAACAAGGCTTTTCCAAAAATTAACGATTTGGTACAATGTTTTAAAAATAACATTTCTATTTAGATAGACAATCCAAGGGAAAAGATATAAAAAACAAAGTCTAACCAGCTGTTTCCCTGAAACATAACAGTGAATAACTTGTTTTAAGCAGTAATCAGACATTTCTATATGTGATTTTAAAAAGTTGTTGTTCGTACTGTATAAAACTGATTATTTATTGGTCAGTTGTATCTTTTCTCTTGAATTTGTACAAAATGATGTTTATTATGAATCCTTTATATATATACTTATGTATATAAATAATTATGTGTAGAAATATTTGAAGATATGACAATTCTAACTATATGTTGGTTTTAAACTCAGGCTTACTAAAAATTGGAAGTAAAGCTTGATCCCAATATTATTTTTATTTTACACCTTAGATAGACTATAATTTTAATAGAATAGTGAAATAATAAATGTTAAAACTCTTTGATATATAGCTTTTGTTATCAAAATACCAAGTGACTAAAATATCATTTGACATTGCATGACTTCAATTTTTAGGAGACTAAGTAGAAGAGTTCTTTTTATCCTAAATAGTAGTTAAATATTAAAATATTATATAATTTGTTTTATAAATAAAATAAGCCAAAACCCACATTTATCATCTCAGTCTTTTATTAATATTACTTCTTTTCAGCCACAGTTTACATCCACTACTATTCTGCACCAGTTACAGATATATAGCAAAGTGGCCAGACAGCCATGTGCTCTACAGAATGGTGCCCTGTTGTCCCAATACTCACCTTTTTCAACATTATTGACTATATTCCCCATGCTGCAAAGAGAATCTTTGTGGCTATTTGCGACTAGCTATTTGTACCACTTAATCCCTTCACCTTTTTCACCTAGCCCCTTAAACTCTCCCCTCTGAGAGCTGTCAGTCTTTTCTCTGTATTTATGAGTTTGTTTATATTGTTTGTTGATTTTGTTCATTAAATTTCATGTATAAGTGAAATCATACGTTCTTTATCTTTTTCCGAATGTCTTATTCATTTAGTATAATGGTCTCTAGATCCATCCACTTTGTCTCAAATTGTGGTATCTTGATAATGGCCAAGTAAAGGAGAGCAAACACTCACAAAACTTAAGTAAAAGATGAGTCTAACTTCATGCTCAAGTGAATCTTCATTTAAAGTGAGAATAGTAGAATTCTTATTTTATTCATCTATTGACTATCCTTGCACTTTTGTTGACAGTCCTCAAACAAGATTTCTCCATATGTAATACAACTAGCTCATTGCACCTCCTGGCTTTTCTAGTCCATAGTACAATATTTCAGAAGAGTACAGGGATCCTTTCTTTCCCAAAATCTATTTTAATCCTTGATTGTGGCAGAAACCATGACTGATCCTGCTAGGTTAAATTCCCCACTACAGTAACAATTACTGTGTCTAGGGAGAAGTGCTTTGATTATCATCTTGAGTCAGAAGCAGATTCATGACTCATAATCCCCTCATGATAAAGGTAGAGTAGGGCCTGAAAGAAAAGTTACTTGAAATGGAAATTATGTACATTAAACCAATTTTAGAAATATGGTTAAGACCAGCACCTGAGTTAGTACAGCTGTTCTGGAGTACAATTAGTTTCAAAAAAGTTAAGTGTTGAAAAACAAATATGCATAGCTTGATATAAAAAATTTTCTATTTATCTTGAGGTAAACATTTAGTATGATCACTATGTTATAATTTGGAGAGCTTTCACTAGACCCCCCATTTTTTTAAATTGAGGTAAAACATAACATAAAATTATGCATTTTTAAGTAAACAATTCAGTGACACATAATACATTCACAATGTTGGGAAACTAGCACATTTATTTAGTTCCAAAACATGCTCATCATCCAAACAGAAAACTCCTGTCCCTTTAAGCACTGTCCTTTCTCTCTTCCCAGCAGTCTCTGGCAACCACCATCTGCATTCTGTCTTTATGGATTTACTGATTCTGGATATTTATATAAGTAGAACCATACAACATGTGACCTTTGGTGTTAGGCTTCCTTCATTTAATATAGTGTTTTCAAAGTTTATTCACCTTTAACATAGATCAATCTTCCATTTCTACACATGGCTGACAATATTCCATTATATGTATATTCCATAATTTTTTCATTCATTGATGGACATTTGTTTTTTCCCGTTTATTTCTCTAATACCTTTATTATTATTTTTTCAGCTAGTATACATTCACTACCATTCTGCACCAATACCATTTGTGGAAAGAGAGCTCATGGAAAGATAATTATAATTACCTTTAAGTACTTAGTATGCAATAGAATCCAAATGATGGTTACAAATGCAATGATCCTATTTAATCTTTTTACATTTTTGGCTAACTACTTAAAAGTAAATATTTGTTGCTCTTTGTCTCACAGTTTCACAAAAGAGGACACTTATGTCGAATAAGCACAGATCCATGTGATTTTTCAGAATATTGCTCTGGAACATCTGAGATTTGTACACGTGACATGAGAGCTGTTGATTTTGAACCATGTAATAATAAAACAGCCTACTGCTATCAAGGACTATGCCGAGATCCAGATATACAGTGTTCAGAATTATTTGGAAAATGTAATAAATTGTGTGTTCTTTCTGGGGTTCATTTTTTAAACTGTATTTTTCTCAAGTTGGTGATCCACCCAATAAGCCACAATAAAAGCAATTATTTATTTAAATTCAAATTTGAAAGTAAAAATTCAAATCAAATACTTTTGAACTATATCGAGAGGCAAAATGGGTTTAATAAGTATAGGACAAAGAGAATATAAGACACTAGTTAAATTTCATTGATTGGTGCAAAAAGAATAGATTATTATAATTGTATATAAGAGAGCAAACAATTGCTTTCTTAGTGATTTTTGCATGATGATACCAATTTTTCTCTTATCACAACATTAACAATATGTAGTAGATGACACAGACTAGACATTGCCGCTGTCTAGATGTCTCTATGTAAATTTACCACACTTTCAGTTTTGTTTTTTTTTTAAGATGAGTAATTTGAACTCTTTCTTTTTCAGTTGCTAAAGGTTCTAGTTACCTGTGTTCAGAAGAAGTGAATTTTCTACTAGATGATTTTGGAAACTGTCAAGGAAGCTTTTGTACTTTCCCGTGTGTATTTAGAAAATCTTCCATTTTTCAAATGTGTGTGTGTGTGTGTGTGTGTGTGTGTGTTCTGCAATGAGTCGCTTAATTCAAATGAGAGTTGACTATATGCTACATACAGATAAATGTATATGTTGTACTTCATAAGATGGTGTATGTTATGAATAGCTTTGGTGTTATAGTCTGAATAACATTTTGAATTAGTCTCACATTTTGAATTGTTATTTATCTAATACAATTTGTCCCTAAGTGAAACTTCCTCTGCTTTATATTGCCAGAAATACCCTTTGTGGAAAGATAGTTTGTCATTGGACACATGCACGTGTATCACCAAATACAACTTTTGATATTCAATATACTTACCTTGGAGGCAATATATGTATGTCAGGATCTATAAGAAATGAATCAACGCCTAGACTCTTTAACAAACTCTATGTACATGAGGGCACTATATGTGATGAAAATAAGGTAAATATAAATTGTACTTGATTCTATGTATGGGGTGTGTGTGTAAGTGAGTGTCGGAGTATGTGTCTGTGTATTTAATTTGTATGTGTGCAGAGAGAGAGAGAGATTAAAATTTTTTTATTTACAATTTTACAAAATTTGGTTCCTGTGTTAAGATTCAAAGGTTAGGATGTCTGTTGGTAAAAGGAACACTTGATTTTCTCAAATTTTTAATTATATATTTTACTATAGATATTTAAACTTATTTTCTCACATTTGAGACTTTAAGTTTTTTTATTAAGCTAGGATTAGATCAACAATAACTTGTATAAACAGAAAACAAAAAAAGACTCAAATAGTACACTAACAAAGAAAAATGGAGCAATCTGAATAAGAACAACAACAATACAAACAAACAAACAAACTCAAGTATTTAGTCTTGTCGTAATTGATGAGAATTTAGTTGTAGTAAAAGTAAAACATTTATTTACTTATTAGTCTACTCCCCTAATTGTTTCTCCAGAAACATAATGCACCTGTTAAAAATTTGGCACTTTTACAAGGTATGATAATAAAACAGAGCCTAAGGTATTTTTAATTCCTTTTTCTAAAAATTTAGAGAAACATTATAGAAAATTATTTTTAAACTATTACTATGAAAAAATAGTTGATTGGAGAAAAAAGTGCATGATTATCTTACATGTTAATTAAAATAATTTCCACTGAGGAGCAGTAGTTTAAGAAATAAAAAATAATAAGAAAAGGAAGTAAATAAACTTATTTCAGAATGGGAAAGTACATTTTCATATAAAATAATAAAGGGAGGAGGGGAGGGCACAGGGAAAACCAGATAGAAGGCGACAGAGGACAATTTGACTTTGGGTGATGGGTATGCAACATAATTGAATGATAAGATAACCTGGAGATGTTTTCTTTGAACATATGTACTTTGATTTATTGGTGTCACCCCATTAAAATTAATAAAAAAAAATTGAAAAGAAAAATAATAAAGTAATCACAAAGGAGCATGCAGATACTGACAACACTGTTGACAAAAGAATGTCCTAAGAAAAAAATCTAATAGTTTATTTGGGCCAAGCTGACAACAATTTCTGAGAAGCAAAATCTCAACAGACTGAAAAAACGCCCTGGAGAATAGTTCGAAAGTTTTAATTTCAGACCATCTTATGTGCTTATTTTTCATCTCTGAGGTTGTAAGATCTGCCATGTGAGCATTCCCTGAGCTTGTCAGGTTTGGTATGTACCCCTTTTTTGATCCACAATATTATAAAGTAATAAGTCTTTTCTTCAAAGATCATTTAAAGCCAAGTGAAAAATGTTTACTATAAATATGACAAAGCAAATACATAAATTTGTAAACTAATTTAATAGTTCATTAATTAGAAAGAGGCAGTAAAACACACATACACAAATATATGGTAAAATAGAATATATTATTTTGGAGCAATTCAAGATCAAAATGTTTTAATAAAGTCCTCAGAGAAAAATTAGGTGTGGTTCTTGGTACAATCAAAAATTTCTTAAATGATATAAATGAGTACTACATAAAGGAAAATACAAGTATATTACATTATGATTAAAAACTACTAAATAGAGATTTGAGGGTACAGAAAAACAGACTAGATTTACTTTTTTTTATTCCTTCTACTGTGTATAGCTTAAAAACCTGGATATTACACATATGCAAAGCAATCTAAGAATACTTTGAAAGCAGAAGAGAGAAAGGCAAACCAGCTGGGACTTCAGAGTCCAAAGAACAACATAGCAATGAGTTCCCTTTTCTTTGTGCTTCATATATCCCAAACTGGGTGTCAGAAAAGCCAGCCAGCAACTCAGATGCCAAATAACACAGCCAAAACAAAATCACTAAGGTAACTTGATTTCTTTAGCTGAATAGCGTAGCAGGGCAGTACACTTTTAAGTAATAACTGCTATATTTCTGCCTAACAGCACAGAAAATAATGTGGCCACACCTCTACTCTCACCAGGATGGTATTAGCATACTAGTAGAAAGCCTGTTTTCTCCTGACCCCTTACAGTAATTAGGAGCCCTTTCATCTCAAGTGTTAGTGGAATCTATACTAACCTTACCTGGCAATAATGAGGCAAAGTCACTTTCTCCATTTTGTTCCAGAGCTCTGAGGAGAAATGCTAAAAGAGAAGGTTTAAGCAAGAACCAAAGTCTCATAACATAATATTCAAAATATCCAGGTTTTAATCAAAAGTCACTCTAAATGCTAAGAACCAACAAAATCTCAACTTGAAAGAGAAAAACAAAATCAGTTAACACTGACACCAAGATGATATTTATGTTAGAAACACCCTTCAAAGAATATAAAGTGGCCTTCATTAACACGTTTCACTGAGCAGTTACAAACATGCTTGAAATGAATAAAATAGAAAGTTTCAGCAAAGACAGAAGATTATAAAGAACCAACTAGAAATTTTAGAACTGAAAAATACAACGATCATTGCAGGGTGGCCATAAATAGGTTTACAGTTGCTCATGTGGAACATAATACAATTTGTAGATGGCAATACAAAAAAAAACTCTGTGTTTTGCATATTCACAACAGTAAACCTACATGTGCCCCACCCTGCATATAAAACTCAATGATGATCTCAGGAACAGAATGTTGGGAACAAGAGAAAGTGTCAATGAAGATAAATGTAGAGCTCTAAAAAATACCTAATTGAACAATAGAGTAAATAGAGCCCCAGGGACATGTGGAGGTATACAGAAAGAAATAATATCCATGATATCGTCATCCTAGATAACAGAAGAAAGAATTTAAAGATGGAAATGTATTTAAGAAAATAATGCCTGAAAAGTTTTCAAAATCAGCAAAAGATATAAACTCACAGATGAAAGGAACAGAAAGAACATCATATAGAATGAAGCCAGTGAAATCCATAGTGGGATTACAGCATTATCAAATTTCTGAAAATTAAAGACAATGAAAATGAATCTTAAAAGTAGTGGGAGTGAAATTATATCTTATGTACAGAAAAACAGTTATAATAATGGAAATAAAACCACATGGGACCTAAAAATACAAATGCTACAGAAGATTTATATGTTAGTTAACTAGCCTTCTACCATCTTTCACATTAATGGAATTCAGCTAACATTCTGTGGAAAATGAGCCACACATTTGAAAGCTCTCTGGTTTTTCAAACCAGTCCCATATGGTTTTACAGATTACTTATTCCTCTAGCAGTGATACTCTGCCTGGGAGAGTCTGATCATTAAGTTAGCTCATGCCCAAGTGGGTAATGTCCCTATGGAGGGAAAAGAAGAAAAGAAGTAAAAAAAATAAAGGGGGGTAAAGGGAAGGAAAGAGGAGAAGTAAGGAAGGAAGGGAGGGAGCAAGGGAGGGAGGAAAACTGACTTTTTCTGTTTGGTTCAGTGGGAGCTTTAAGCTGCCATTAGGTTTGACTCCCACACCAAATTTAAGAAAAAACTTAGTTGGCAGCTTTCTTTGTGTGACTGGGGTTTGTCACATGACAGTCTTCATTTTGGAAGCTGACTTTTAGGCCATGGCACTTAGTGCGGTTTAACTAAATAATGCCTATTCTATAGCAGATCACTTGAGGAGCCCAAATTCTGTAGTCTTCATTAATACAATTGTTTTGGAAAATGAAACACCCTTCTAAATTTTGTCTCTAGTGATAAAGTGTTGTGCTGACTGCATTCTTTAAATGAAAGGAAGAGGTGGGTAGTGAAAATTGAGAGCTAATTAGTTCTGTGGTTTTGTGGACAGACTCTCATTGACAATTCCACATTTTAGCCACCCTTCCCAGTCTTGCCATTTCAACTACTCTTCCTCTGTTTTTCCTTATGACTCTGAAGCAGCAGGTTCTCTAGAGTACTGTGAGGCTGATCAGCTAGGACCGTGATGGCGAACCTATGACATGCATGTCAGCACTGACACGCGTAGCCATTTTCGATGACATGCGGTCGCATGCAGTTGCATACCAGAGAAGTAAGGGACTGCATGCTGAGAAGGACGTCTCATCCTCGGCTCCTGCATGGCCAAGTGCAGTAGCCGAGGATAAAACATTTGCTGTAGTGTAGACACTCTGTGCCGGAGGTCTATAGGCCAAAACAACAGAACTCCGGCATAGAACCTTTAGTTCTGGGACTTTTGGTTAGGCGCTTTTTCTCGAAGTGACTCACCACCCGAGTTATGCTCGGTTTTTTGGCGAATTTTGACACACCAAGCTCAAAAGATTGCCCATCACTGAGCTAGGTTCTCTCCTTTGCCATTTTATTAGATGTGGTTGCTTTCTCTAGGTCATCCATCAATGGCCTTCATTTTATTTCAAAATCCCAGGAAGTTCTTAAATCTTTTATCTTCTAATTGCTTCTTTCTGAGTCTCCTTTATGTTCATTTATGGGGAAAAAGGAGATTATTGTGTGTGCCAAATCTGTCAATCTAAACTGAAATCATTCTGAGGCTGTTTAATCAATTATTTTCATTTATTATCTTGCATTATTCAGTTGATTTCAGAGAGGTTGGAAAGTTAAGGTTGCTTTACCTCACTCTCATTTAGTATGGGTCCTTTGTTAAAATTATCAGTTTATTGATCTATTAATTGATGTATCTGTGTATATTAATTGATTGATACAAAAATAAGTTATTTATCAACATGAGTTTATTTCTCTTATTACATAATAATTCTAAATAAAAGTCTCAAATTTAATACTGTGATACTAAGCAAACAATATACTACATGGAGTTAGGCATTATTTCAGCAATGCAAGTTTGCTTAATATTGGTTATGATAGAAAGTTTTTTTGACCTTCTTATTCATAATACTTAGAACAGACTAGTTTATAAAATTGATACTATCCATATGG
The DNA here is from genome assembly GCA_037038555.1 of Rhynchonycteris naso. NCBI lineage: Eukaryota > Metazoa > Chordata > Mammalia > Chiroptera > Emballonuridae > Rhynchonycteris > Rhynchonycteris naso. The sequence goes on from CM072998.1 coordinate 28,530,357, forward strand.
GTATTCTAGAGGAGATAAGCACATCTCGGCATATATATTTCAAATTTGAAAAGGAATATGTTTGAGGTAGGAAAATATCTAAAAGTAGGTATACTAATCAATTAATAAAATTTACTATCTTTTTCTCATCCATTCAAATACACAGGACTATAAGAAAATATGCTTATTTAATTCAGGTCTTTCTTCTTAGGAAGTATGATTTTAGTTATATTAGGGATTTTTTTTTTCAACTGTGCTGTGACTATTTCTGGGACATTGTTTGTGTCTCTTGTTCAAAGAAGGAAATTTCACTACTAGTTTATATTCAAAACATCATCCCAACTATTGACCAGAACTAAGTAAGTGCTTTTATGGTGTCTCTTGCTTTACTTGACATTACGAAAGAGCCAGGTACAAAATAATCTGTTTTCTTAAAGGGAATTATATCAGAAGCAGGGGTCTGGCTCATTTTCATCCTAAAAGCAACCCAGTGGAATGTGAGTAGTTTATTGTTATTTAAATGACAATTTTTAAAATTATTATTATTTATTTAGAAATTAATTCAGTGGGGTGACATTGGTCCATAGAAACACATAGGTTTTAAGTATAGATCTCCATAGCATGTTTTAAGGAGCACTAGAATGAAAATAGTTTCTGAGCCTGTGATGTTGGCTTGTCCAGCATTTTGTTATTCTTCCTGGCTTCATCAGAGCACTTTAAGTTAATGAACAAGCTGATACATATTTTCTTTATTTACTAATGGTAATAGGAAATAATTAATGTTTAAACTATCATAAATTGGATATCTTATCAGATAACTTAATAAAAGCCAACAGATAATCTCAGAAGATGCCCCCAAATATATTAAAATTAAATTACATTCGGATAAAGGAATATTAATATAAAATGTAATGAAAGTCAGGTTAAATCAATAAAATAATTAAAGTAAACCTTGTATTTAGTGAGTATTTACTGAGTAAGACACTGCTTTTGTTTATGAGTAACAAACTATTTCATTGTCATAAACTATATATTTTTATTCATTTGGGTATATTTACTATTTCAAATTACAAGATGGATAAACAAGTATGGAGGGATAAAGAACGTGCTCAAAGTCACATTGCTAATAGGAAAGATAAGAGATACTGCTACTAAAGTTGGGAAAATGTAAATATTATAAGACTGCTGGGCTCTGTTAGTAAAATAATGCACTGAATATTGGCAACTCTCTTTTTCACAGAGTCAATATAAATACATATTGTAAAAAATTATAGAAAGTTCTAAGCCAGATTCTAGCTCATTACAAGTGGTCAGTACGAGTTGGCTATTTTTGTTCTTATGACAATTAGTATCAATAAGCTCACAGCTCTGCTTCTTCAAGGGAAAAATAGTATCTGATTCTCAGTATTTTATATTTGATAAAGTAATTTATTTTATTGAATGAATAGATGTCAAAAAAATCCAGATTCATCTGTTTTGTACCAAGCATAATTGTTCAGCATTTTACTTTTTATGTTTTTTCATTGAGTTGTTTATTTATATTTATTTATTTAAATTTCAATAGAATATTTTTGGGTGATATTGATTAGTAAAATTATACAGGCTTCACGTGCACGACTCTACAATAAATCGTGCGTGTATTGCATTGTTTGTTCACCATCCCAAGTCAAGTCACCCTTCATTACCATCTATCACTCCTATACCTTCTACCTCCCTCTACCCCACTCCCCTTTTCCCTCCTACAATCCTCATTCTGTTTTCTGTGTCTATAACTTTTTCTTTTGCTTAATTTCTTCACTTTTTTTACCCAATCCTTTACCCCCCCCCTTCCCTTTGACAACTCTCAGTCTGTTCTCTGGATCTATGAGTCTGTTTCTATTTTGTTAGTTTATTTTGTTCATTAGATTCTGCATATAAGTAAAATTCTATGGTACTTGTTTTCTCTGACTGGCTTATTTCACTTAGCACAATATTCTTCAGTTCCATCCAAGCCATCACATAAGGTAACTTTATTGCAGTGTTGTTTACAATAACCAAGATTTGTAAGCAGCTCAAGTGCCCATCAGTAGATGAGTGGATAAAAAAGCCGAGGTACATTTACAAGACGTAATATAGCTCAGCCATAAAAAAGAAAGAAATCTTACCTGTTGCTGCTTGTTTTTTAAATTGTAGGTTTGTATTTCTGGAAGGTGCCAAGAAATTGTTAAAAGGAATGACAGCTGTAATTCAACTGAGCAGTGCAATGGACATGGGGTATGAAATGGTTACTCTATTTTTATGTATAGTTATTTTTTAATAGAAAATTCATGTCATTGACACTCCCTGTTTATAATAATAAGTTCAGAATTATTTGATGTGGAAATTTCTGATGGAAAAGTCCAGTCAAATAAAGAAAGCAGTTCCCATTTATTTATGCAGTATATATGTAAACAAGTTACGTGTTTAATTTGATTGTTATAGGCCTCATGAACTAATAAGCTTTGAACTTTATACAAAGAGTAGTGTAAAATGTAATCTATTATAACATTAGGTAAAGATTGTGAAATTTTGAGAATAGACTTATTAAATACTATATATATATATTTATACATACATAAAATTATTTATAATTGAGTGTATGTGTACCGATATATATTTAAACATGCACAATACATTTTTGCTGTATTACGTATACTACTTAGAGTCTAATATTTTTGTGAAAGCAGAGTTTCTTGTCTATTCTGACTTTTTTTTCCTCAGCATCTCTGATTTGTTGCCTTTATATCTTTTCCACAGTATATTTGAAGTCATTCACAAATGGACTTTACTATAAATTACAATTTAATTTATATTAAACTACTGTAAATTGGGGTACAATAAACATTGTTTTATATTTATTTTTGTATATTAATATGATTTCTTAATTTACTGGCAATAAAATCTGATGTATACACTATTAAAATTTTAAATAATATTATATTATTTTCAAGAAACAATATACAAGTTTTTGCTCTCACTTATGTATAAAAAGTTCCATTCCCTGGAACTAATCCTGTCCAGATTGTTCTAGTTTCTCAGTTTTCTAATCCTTCTAACATGGTAAACTTATTGTTAATTTTCATTTATTTAATAATTAATGATACAATTCTTAAGTATGTATTATGTTTATATTTGCCATTTGCATTTCTATTTGTCTGTCTGTTGGAACATTATCTACTGGATTATACAAAATTTGGAAATTTTGGAAGGTTTTCCAAGCATGCTTTTGGCTTTAAATTTGTGGCTAGTGTCTTTTGTCATATCAATGCTATGTATTATATAGTAATCCAAAAGAAATGTGATATGTCTGTGTGTCTTGATTCAAAATTTTCTCCAAAATAACTTACACGTCCTATTATTTACAGTTTATTTTCTGTTTCTTCTATCTTTATTTAATTTTTTAAAATTTTTATTAATTTTAATTTATTGTGTTAACATGGATTCAAGTTTCCCACTCATAATAACACCCTTACCCCCCTCCCCTGTGTCCTCCATATACCCCCTGTGGCGCTCCCCCTAACTCCTTTCCATCTTCCCTCTGGGATTTGCTGTTCTGTTATCTGTATCTATGTGTTATGTATATATAATTTTACGAATCCCTTCAATTTTAATTGAATTTTAGCATAAACTTTTTCTAAATTCTCTGTTCTGTTTTCAATCCTTCTTTCAATTCATCCACCAGTTCCCATTAATAGATATTTTATAGCCTTCCTGTTTTCTAAGAAATAAATTTTGCTATTTGTGCTTGTTTAAACAACTTTTTTCTTTAATTTTTTTCCTCATTGTTCTTAAAGTTTGGCTTTTCTCATAATTATTTCTTTTTATCTAGCACAATGAAATAATAAATTTAAAGTTCCACAATTTTATAATTTCTAGCTTTGTAATTTCTATGCTTTCCTAGAGTAAGTTATTTCAGTTGCTTCAAGAATGTTACATACTTTTATTTAAAAGTAGAAGAGACAAATAGGAAATCTCTGTGACATTTGAAAAGATATTGCATGGACATTTCTTTCATTAAATTTTATTCTGAGAATTATTCTCCACATTAAATTAAACAGTACTTATATTATACTAAATTATAATACGTCAATAATATGTATTGACTAGTAATGACAAATAATGCTTTTAATTTTTATATTGTATTAATGACGTTTTTGTTTTTCATTTGGTTTTGGTTTTAGATCTGCAATACTAACTGGAATTGTCAATGTGATGTTGGATATACTCCTCCAACTTGTGAACCAACACCATCATCACCAGGAGGAAGTATTGATGATGGGTTTTGGGTTTGGCAGGGAGGTTAGTATCTAGATCAGTGTGCTCAAATAGAACTTTCTGTATTACAGAAATTACATCTCCACTGTTGATGTGACAGTTGAGCATCTGACATATGGATAGTAAAACTAAAAGATTGAAAGATTTTATTTTACCTTATTTAATTTATATTTAAATAGCCAGTTGTGGCTAGTGACTGCTACACATATATTAGTGCACTTTAAATCACACTGTCAATCAAAATTTTGTATACATTTTAATTCAAATTGAGAAACGAACATTTTAATAGGTTTTCCATTAATTTTAACGACAGTTCCCCAAACATTTCTATTTATACAGCAGAATTTTCTAGATTGGTGTTATTAAATTTTAGAATGGGTGATAATTTTATTATATAGCTTATATTTTAAGGATGCTAACTATTGCAATATGCTAATTCATAACCAAGTTGCATCTTTAATGTTAACCGTAATGTAGATAAGTAAAAATAATCAAATCTTTTATACTCATAGCATGTGGAGAGTAGATGGTACGAAACATTTTTCAATTTGGTGAACATTCATAAACAAATGTAGAGTATCTGATTTTTCTAAGCTTCACAGTCTATAAATCCTGTAACAGTTTTATTTCATTGTCTTTCCGTGATTGGCACTTTTGTTGTTATAGAAATGATTTATATATTATGTTGTAGACATGTATTATTTATCTTACACAACTAATTGAATGTTAAAGATTTTTTAATATAAATATTTACATCAGCCCATCTATTTACTGTTTTCCAGGGCTTTTCAGCTCTTCCATCACATTCTAACTTTCATGTGGATCATTTCCTTTCACCCTAAAAAATTTCCTTTTGTAATTCTTTTCTATGTGTATTTTGTGGTGACCATATGTCTCAGCTTTTGCTTTCTTTAAAATGTTTCCATAATGTCTTAATTGTTGAAGGATATTTTCACTGGAAGTAGATTTCTACATTGAGAATTGTTTCTCTCAGAAATTCAAAGATGTAATCGCATTTTATCCTGACCCATTTTCTGATGAGAATATGGCTGTCATTCTTATATTTCATCTCAATAATATAAAGATTCTTTTATTCTTTATCTGAGTTTCAGACTTATATCTATGATTTTCCAATTTTACTATGATTTACCAAGTTGTGTTTTTGCTTGAATTTATTCTGTTTGGGTCAGCTGAGATTGTTGAATCATCAATAGGTTAATATATTCTTGGAACTTTGAAAACAAATTCTTAACCATTTTTTAAATATTTATTTTTTATTAAACATATTTAGCTTTTAAAAAATGTATATGCATTAACATATTTATTCTGTGGTATGCAGTCCCATGGGTACAAAAAGAATAAAGAGACTTTTGTTCCAATCAACTGTCATCATGATACCTAATAAATCTATCACCCTAAATCTTTCCATTACATTCATCCCTTACTGCTAATTCCTAGAAAGCAATTACCCATTCTTTTTCTCTAGAGAGTTCCCTTTTGCAAAATGTCGTATGGATTTGAGATTCATTCTTCTTGTTATCTGTTTTAATAGCCCATTAATTATTATTTTAATGTAGCCTTTTATTGAGAAGATGCACTCTTTTGTTTATTGACTCACCCATTGACTGTTATTTGGATTGTTTCAAGATTTTTGGCAATGGAGAATATAAATATGCATATAGAGTTTTATGTACATAAAGTAGTAGTATATTTAATATACATATATTATCCCTTTTTGGTAGGTAAACACCTAAGAGTAAAACTGTTGGGTTTTTTAGTAATTGTATTTTTTTTAGTGAGTGTATTTGTAATTTAAAATATAGCCAAACTATTTTCAAAAGGGGCTATACTCTTTTTCTTTCTTGCCATTCTTTGATGAGAGATCCAGTTTCTCTGCACTTTTAGCCCACAATAAACGAACATTTGATACTGTTTTGTTTTGTCGATTTCAGATGTGTGATGATACCCTACTGGGATTTTACTTAACTTTTTTGTGAATTATATATTCACAAAGAATAGCAAAGAAATGTAGAGGGAAGTTCTGTACCCTTTAGTCAGTCTTGATCAATAGAAACGTCTCTCAGTAGTATAATAATACAATATCAAAACTATGAAATGGACATCGGTAAAATGCATAGACGTCATTCATATTTCATCAAAAATACATGCATTCATTTGTGTATATGTGTGTGTGTTAATGAGTGCACATGTGTGTATGTATTTAGTTCTGTGCAACTTTGTTACCTTTTCAAATTGGTGTAGTTATTACCACAAATTAAGATACAAAACTGTATCATCATTATATGTATTATCTCTAAACTAATATTATTCTTTTATACAGCAACACGAAACCATCCTTCCTCTCATTCCTAACTCCTGACAACCATTAAACTGCTCTCTACCTTTCTAATTACATTATTTTACAAATGTTATATAAATGCATCGCTACATTGTGTTCCTTTAAGATTGGCTTTTTTTATCTTGCATAATTTCTGTGAACTGAATCCAAGTTGTAGTATATATGAATACCTAATTTTTATTAATGACTGGTATTTCTTTGTATGGATCTATTAAAATTTATTTAACTATTCACTCACAAAAAGACATTTGAGTGGTTGCCAATTTTTAGCTATTATGACTAGATCTTCAATGAAAATTCATATAAAAGATTCTGCATAAAACTAAATTTTAACTAGGAAACAGTCTCAACAGTAATATTGTTGGGTCAATAATAATCCTTTAATAGTTTTAAAAGTGGCTTCCAAACTATTCCAGAGTTGCTGACCATTTGACATTTACATCAATAACATATAAATGACTTAGGTTTATTGGCATCCTCACTCACTATTTTTTAAGCCATTCCATTAGGTGTGTGATAATATCTTATTGTGGTTTTAACTTGCACTTCCCTAATAGATAATGAAGTTGGATATCTCTAATATGTTTATTTGGCATCTGTATATTCTTTTCAGTAAAAAGTGTGCCCTGCTCTCTTTTTTCTAAATTTCTCTGATTACAAATTGTAAAATGTCTTCCTCCATCAATATTCTTTATCACTGTGCACAAAATAATTGCTGAATTCACAGTTGTGTTCAATAAAAGCTAAGAATAAAAAATAACAGAAGTTGACCACAGGTCTCTCTTTATTTATCTTCTTGGAAGTTGATATATTACTTTGGACAACAAAATAAGAAAACTTAAAATATCCAATGGAATAAAATTGGATATCTAGATATAAATTCTTACATGTGTGTTCTAATGATTTTTCATATGGAAGCCATGACCAGTCAATGGGGGAAAGGATTGTCTTTTCACCAGATGGGATTTGTATAGTGGATCTCAACAACCAAAAGAACAAGCTTGGACCTTTACTTAAACCATATGCAAAAATGAATTACTAATGGATTAGAAATTTAAATGTGAGAGCTGAAATTATAAAATTTTTAGAAGAAAACCTAGAAGGAAATAGACAAAACATTGCTTTTTGCAATAAGTTTTTAGATATGGCACTAAAAATAAAAGAAACAGAAGTAGATAAATTTGAATTCATAATAATTAAAAACTCTTTTCCAGGACCTGGCAGGGTAGTTCAGTGAATTAAACATTGTTCTGGTGCACTGAGGTAATGGATTCAATCCCAAGACAGGTAACATAGCAGAAGCAATCAATGAGTACACAACTAGATAGAATACTCAGTGGACCAGTGAGTTGATACCCTTCTCTCTCTCTCCCTTCCTCTCTCTGTCTCTGTTTCTCCCTTTCTCCCTCTCCAACTCTCTCAATTCAATGGAAGAAAGAACCATGTCTTCCAGCAAGGAGCACCATTAACAAAGTGAAAAGTAGCCCATGGAATGAGAGAAAATGTTTGCAAATTATATATCTGATTAAGAATTAATATCCATAATATGTAAAGAACTCCTAAAACTCAACAACAAGGAAACAAATAACCCAATTAACAAATGGGTAAAAGGCTTGAATAAATATTTCTCCAAACAAGATACCCACATAGTCAATAAGCATATGAAAAGATGCTCAACGTTACTAATTGTTAGGAAATTGCAGGTCCTTCCAACAGGAAGATGGCTGTTACCAAAAAACAAACAAACCTCAGAAAATATTAAGTGTTAATAAGGATATGAAGAAATTGACGTTTCTGTACACTGTTGTTAGAATACAGAATTGTATGGCATCTGTTGAAAAGTATAGTGGATCCTCAAAAGATTGAACATAAAATTACCATATTATCCTGCTATTCCACAGTTTAGGTATATACCACAAAGTATTAACAGCATGGACTCAAACAGATATTTGTGCATCCATGTTCATAACAGTATTATACACGATAAACAAAAGGTGGAAACACCTAAATGCCCATTGTCAAATAAATGGAGAAACAAAATGTGGTATATGCTACAATAGAATTTAATGTTATTTAGCTTTGAAAAAGAATAAAACTCTGACACACACTATAACATGGACAGAACTTGAAAACCTTATGCTAACTAGTAAGTCACACTAGTAATTCTTCATTTATTAGGTGCTTAAAGTGACTAAATTCATAGAAAATAAAATGATAGTTGTCAGAGGATGCATGGAGGAGAAAATAGCAGGTTAATGTTTAAAGGGTAAAGAGTTTCAATTTGAGAGAAGGAAGACTAGAGTTTATAGTGGTAAGAGATTTACAACAATGTTAATATGCTTAATGCCACTGATTGCACACTTAAAAATGTTTAAAATGATAAATTATATAAAATAATGTAGTATTCAGAAATAATGTTATGCAAAGAAGTATAAGATACACACTGAAAGCAAAATATATTCTTAAAAGATCTTGATAAATGTAAAGACATTTAATGTTCATGTATTGGAAGTCTCACTATTGCCAATACAGAATTGCTTCTCAAATTGACCTAAACATTCAACATAATCCTTAACAAACCCAAGTTGTCTTTTTGTTTTGCAGAAATTGATAAGCTAATCTTAAAAGTCATGCAGAAATTCTAAGTTAGGTTTTCAAGAAAACGGAAAACATATTTCTCAACTTCCAAATAAATTACAAAACTAAAATTGTCAGTGTAGTACTGTACTGAGAATAAGAATGATATATAGTTCAATGGAATAGAAGACACAGTCCGGAAATAAAGCCTCAATAATTGCAGTCATTAATTTCTGACAAAGATGTGAAGATACTTAGATGGGAGGAAGAATGGTCATTTCAACAAATAGTAGTGGGGAAAGTAGATATCTGCATGCCAAACAAAGAAGTTAGATTGCTACATTGCAACCTTACAAAAAGAATGAACTGAAAATAGATCATCGATCTAAATGAAAGAGCTAAATTTATGAAACACTTAAAACATATAAAAGTACATTTTTTGACTTAGTATACATTATCTTATAGAAAACACCAAAGCACAAACAAAGACAGAAACAAGACATTGTTGAACATCATCAAAATTAAGAACCTTTGTGCTGCAAATGATAAAACCAAGAAAGTGAAAGGCAAAGTACAGAATTGGAAAAAAATTTGCAAATCTTATATCATAGGCAACTTGTGTATCCAGAATAGATAAAGAACTCTTACAAGCCCATAATAAAAATACAATTCAATTAAAAATGAGAAGGGGTTTAAATAAACATATCTTTATAGAAGATATTAAAACATCTCATAAGCCCATGAAAATTTGCTAAACATTTTAAGAATATGTAAATCAAAACCACATGAGACACTAGTTCACACTCCTTATGCTGATTATAATAAAAAATACAGGCAACATGATATTATTTAAGACATGGAGAAACTGGGATCTTTTTGGTGCTCTTTTCCAGCACTGCTCCAACTTTAGTATCCCCTTTCCAATATCAACCCAGTAGGAGCTGCTGTTTAATTAGCTTCAGGTTATCCATCTACCAAGGTCCCCCAGGAGGCTATCACAACACTTTCTGGGTCCTAATCTATGGAGCAACTGTCTCTTCAGGGTGGTATCCTGCAGGTGCTGCCATTTCTGCTGTTATGAATTCTCTCCCTTGCCTCCATAACTAGCGAGATGCAGCATTTTGCCTAGGACTCCAGTTCTCTGTTGAGATCAGCACATTGTCTAAAGGTAGAATTGAATTTTTATAAAATCAATCTTACTTTTCTTCCTTCAGATATTATAGTTTTGCATTTCCTGTTGATTTCCAGAAATCATTGCCCTTATATCTATTGTCTGTGTAATGGGTTTTTATTATAAGAGGGCTAGTTTGGCATCGTTTAATGGAAAATTTTCTTCACCGTTAAAGTGGAGGCCCTACCTTTCTTCTTTAGGGTAAAGGATATCTCTCAATCCAATAATAAAGATGTACATTTTTTAAAATCAGCCTTTAGAACATGAGAAGGAAGCTCCACTTCCAATATGATATTTTGAGTAAAGGTGGACTAAAAGAGAATCAACCTTTTCTGATGGATGAGGCAGGGAAAGGGGAACTTTAAAACTGTTGAGTTCTACTGCTGCATATTTGTTTAATTTCATTATTTTTATATATTTCACAAGTTATTTCCTATAATACTTTAAAAATTCTAAATCACTTTATTTTAGGTAAATCACTTCTTATCAACATGTAAATAGATCATGTGTGCATTGTAAAGTTATTGAAATTTTGTCTTTTGGGAGACATTAATTTCATCTATGTTTAATGTCGCCACAGTTATGTTGGTGCTAATTCTGATTGGTTAATTTAGTTTTCTATATTTTACTTGTCTGAATTATTTTTTTTGTAAAATTGGACTAAGTTTTTATAGATGTAAAATTTTTTCTGTAATGTCTTTATAACACCAAAAGGATATCTGTTTTTCTAATAAATATAATCAAAATTAGGATGATATAACCTTATACAGATAATATGGAAATTTAACCTAGTTTGATATCATTAATTATGCTTTACAATTAACCTTTGGTTATGGCAATAATTTTTCGTTAAATCATGTTTTAAAACAGTTTTTTTATTTGCTCTTTATTTTAGATGGGAGAACTTATTAGATTGTAATATTAGCTTAATGTGTTCTACACAGTAGTTTACAGATGGGAATATGATCAAATACATTAGAATATGGCACATAATTAAAGACTATACATATAACTATTTAAAATAAGTACAATGATATTGAGATATATTGAGTGATATAAATATATAATGCACCATGTGGCATAGTCATAGAATATTGGAAAACACAAATTTAATTTTATTCATCTCATGATTGTATTATTTGAATCCTAAATTTTAATAAATCAAAATTCTAATATGCTTTGAATATCATTTTTGTAAATATTAAAAGTTCTCTCATGTTTTCAGGAAAAATTTTAAACTTGCCTATAAAAGAAAGACATGCTTCTTCTCAAAAAGGCCTCTTTATCAGTTTCTGTGTTTTTCTACCTTTCCTTATTTTAATTGCCATCATTACTCTTAAATGGAAAAAAATAAAATTTTGGAAGAGTGAAGAAACAGTAAGTGAAGGGTAAGTAATCATTTCTTATATTTACATTAAATTGTGTTATGGGAAGAATTCAAATACATTTCAAAATATTACAAGTACATATTCTTGGATAGGTTGAGTTAATGTTTAGAAACACTGAGTCTTAATATATAGTTTTATTTCAGATGTCCGGCAGGTAGGTATCCTTCATGTGCATATAGGCCCAGGTACAACTGAAGCTACTTAGTAAGCCTTTGATAAAGGAAGAATTTAGCTATAATTGCTTTAAGAGGTTCTGTCTGTTTCCCAAGAAACTCACATTAGGTTTGTAAAAAAGATTATTAGGCCCTGGCTGGTTGGCTCAGTAATGGAGCGTTGGCCGGTGTGAAAGTCCCAGGTTTAATTCCTGGTCAGGGTGCACAGAAGTCCCCAACTACTTTTCAACCCTTCCCCTTCTCCTTCCTCTCTATCTCTCTTTTCCCCTCCCACAATCAAGGCTCCATTGGAGCAAAGTTGGCCCAGGGCACTGATGATGGCTCCATGGCCTCTGCCTCAGGCACTACAATGGCCCTGGCATTAAAGGAGCAACACCCCAGATGGGCAAAGCATTACCCCCTGGTGGGCATGCTGGGTAGACCCTGTGGGGCACATGTAAGAGACTGACTGCCTCCCTGCTTCTAATTTCAAAAAAATACAAAAAAAAAAGACTAGAAATAGAGAAGCAAATTTTGTAAACAGATTATATTAGAGCAAAAAATGAGAGAGAAAGAACTATAAAATTCTGCCCATTTTACACATAATTAATATCACTCATGTGTTTCTAAAATTAGAATTAAGGTATTTGCATAGCTCTTTTTTTAAACTTTATTTAGAAAATTAAATTTAATTGGGTGACATTGATCAATAAGAGTACATAAATTTCAGGTAAACATTTTTATAACATTAAAACTGTTGATTTTGTTGTGTGCCCATTATTCATAGTCAAATCATTTTCTGTCACCATGTATGTGCTTTAACCATTACACCAATACAAGCCACAATTTGCTTAGTGAATATTCAAGAAAACTGAGAATGTAGAATTAAAAATAAATAGTGGGAGTCTTGGCTGACTGGCTCTGTGGCAGAGCATTCACCTTGTGCAGGAATGTCCCAGGTTTGATTCCCAGTCAGGGCACATAGGAAAAGTGACCATCTGCTTCTCTACCTTTCACCATCCCCTTCTCTCTTTTCTCTCTCTTGCTCTTCCACAGACATTGCTCAGTTGGTTTGGGTGAGTTGGCCCCAGGCACTGAGGATAGCTTTATGGTCTCCATGCCAGGTGCTGAAAATAGCTCAGTTGCCAAGAAATAACCCAGTATGGGCACAGCATTTTCTTGTTGGGGTTTGCTGGGTGGATCCTGGTCAGGCGCATGTGAGAGTCTGTCTCTCTGCTTCCCCTTCTCTCACTTAAAAATAAAATAAATAAATAAATTGTAGGTCTCATTATTCCATGCTAAAAGAATATGGTTCTCTTTCTTACTTATGGAAAGAGAAATAAAATTATGATAGAAAATTTTCCTAAAATCTCTATTTCTACAGTTAGTTAATTTTATTTATAAACATGTTAGCAGAAGCTAGTTAAATTTAGTGTTGTATTATGCCTGATTTATATAGACATTTACATAATCATCAGATTATTATAAATTGACTTGAATGAATATCTCTCATAAATCTTGGAAAAATTTGAATAGTTGCTAGAAGTAAACCTGACTTTTGAAAGGATGATATAATAGGGAATAATTGATCATAAATAATTAAAACTGGTCATGAGAACCTAATTTTTAAAGCAACACTGAGTGGCTTTAGGGTTACAAGGGTTAGAAATGATGTAGAGCTGAAGCACCAGTGGGTGGTAATGAAATGCACAGTCAGGGACTACATCATTTTCTTCATTACTCAAAGGCTTTATGATTGACATTATCATTTCTTATCAATGTCCATTTTCTGCAAAATGACTGCTCTGTTTACATTCTCTCTTCCAGACAGAATACATATCTAAACCTTATCTAGATTCATTTTCAAATAAAAGACCAATAATCTGTCTATAACCACTGCCTCTTAGTTCTTATTCTCAAGAGACAGAAGGAAATTGATGGGGAAGTGTACTTTAATTCAGCCTGTGTTCTGTCTGGGTTTATAACACTGAGTTAGGTATTCAAACTTGTTCTTATTATCTGTGTCCAAGGAATTGTAGCCATGTAGCAGGAGCCTGAACACAATGACACTCCTCTTAATAGAAATTATACTAATGTTAGAGTTTTCCAAAGAAAACAATTGGAAATTATAAATACCACCAAATGTAACTAAATGTATCTGAAAGACATAAAGACCTCACTAAGGACATCATTGATGAAATGAAAAGTTATTAACATAGTTTTTGATAGAAATTTCAATTTGACAATTAGCATTTGAATTACTGTTTTACCTTTGCAGGAACATTATTGTACATATATTAATATACCTCTTGTCTTCCTTGTAGAGAAGATAGAGAAAAATAGATTTGTTTCCATGTAAAATTTACATATGCTTAACATATTAAATATAGGATCACTGAGTGGAATATGAGAAGCAAAGTGAACCTTGGTATATGTTATTTGAGTAATTAGTACAAATGCAGCTTCATTACTTTTCTTGATATTGCTTCATATTACAATGTTTTCTAAACCTAAAATCAATGTTATTTCTTTTATATAGATCTACATCAGAAGCCAGCTTTAATAGCAAGTCATACACAGAGTTTGGAGGTAAATTGAAGGAATACAACTATTGACAAAATGTCATTTCTGAAATAATTTTTTTAAATAATCTTTATCAATACCTCAGTATTTCCATGTTTTATTATCATCATTACTATTTGTAAATATTATATGCTAAACATAAACAAATTTAATTTTGTTTTTTACTCTTTAAAAATAATGTTAAACATGACTGACCAGGCGGTGGCGCAGTAAATAGAGCGTCAGCATGGGATGCAGAAGACCCAGGTTCGAGACCCCGAGCTCGCCAGCTTGAGCGCGGGTCCATCTGGCTTGAGCAAAGTCTCGTCAGCTTGGAACCAAGGTCGCGGGCTCCAGCAAAGGGTAGCTCGATCTGCTGAAGGCCCGCGGTCAAGGCACATGTTAGAAAACAATCAATGAACAACTATGGTGTTGCAACAGCAATGAAAACTAATGATTGATGCTTGTCATCTCTCTCCTTTCCTGTCTGTCTGTCCCTATCTATCCCTCTCTCTGACTCTCTCTCTGTCCCTGTAAAAAAAAAAAATGTTAACCAGTATTAGTCAGAGATTTATCTGTCAAGTTTTTTAAAAAAAGAGTGACTTTGAAAATATTTAAATTTATTTATTTATTTATTTATTTATTTATTTATTTATTTAGTGAGAGGAAGGGAGGCAGAGAATCAGATTCCTGCATACGCCCCGATTCACATGGCAAGCCCACTAGGGGAAAATGCTCTGCCCATCTGGGGCCCTTGCTTTGTTGCAAAGAGAGCCATATTTTAGTGCCTGAAGTGGACTCCATTAAGATGTCATCTGCGCCAGGGTGGCCAACTTGCTCCAATTGAGCCATGGCTGCAGAAAGAAGAGAGAGAGAGAGAGAGAGAGAGAGAAGCAAGAGGGGGAGGGGTGGAGAAGAAGATGGTCACTTCTCCTGTGTGCCCTGATTGAGAATCAAGCCCAGGACTTCCATACACTGGGCTGACACTCTACTCCAGAGCAAACTGGCCAGGGCCTAAATATATTGTTGAAGTAGTTATAGTTATTATGCATTCTGTTCACTCATTTAAGATTCTAAGACATATGGATTGTTTCCAAGAATTTACATTTCTTTTTCATTAAAATTCCATGGTTATTGTTATTCCTATTTTATAAATGAGAAAACAGACATAGAATATAAATAATTCACCATGTGTAGAGAATTTTAATTGGTATCGGACTTGGAGTTTAAATAATGAGACTCCAGAGTTTAAACTCTTAGTAACCCCACAATTTTGACACATATAGCCTGATACATAACTAGAGATGGAGAGTGGAATTTACATTTATTGAGGACATATTAGATGACAAAGGAAATGCTTAATGTACTTGGCAATAGAGAAAAACAATTATTTACTATAACATAGAATAAAGTAAGCATCTGTATATCTATTATTAATTTTAAACTCACATGTTTAAAACTATTATGATATTTGACATATTAGTTCTATCACTTAGAGCAGTGGTTCTTAACCTGGGTTCTTTCGAACCCTAAGGGTTCGATGAGTTGGACTCAGGGGTTCGGAGAAGCCTCTGCCGCGGAGGCCAGAATAAAGTAATACCGTAATTTGTTGTGAGTTCATGCACTTTGTTGGTTTTGTTCTTTGAGCAAGGTGATGTTCATGCATGGCTCATTTTGTGCACCAGTAAAAAAAATATACCTATGACTTGAATTTGGGAAAAAAATCATATTTTATTTATCACTAAAGAAGGGTTCGGTGAATGTGCATATGAATGTGGTGGGTTCGGTACCTCAAAAAGGGTTAAGAACCACTGACTTAGAATAAATGGAAACACTGAAAAACTCAACCAAGATTGGAGTCAGAATGCATCCAATAACTTATTTGCCATTTCTCCATCTCTCACTTTGATTGAGAACTAAGTCAATGCATCTATTTCCTTATCTGCCACCAGAAAATATACAGTGTGTCCGTAAAGTCATGGTGCACTTTTGACTGGTCACAGGAAAGCAACAAAAGACTATAGGAATGTGAAATCTGCACCAAAAGGAAAACTCTCCCAGTTTCATACCTATTCAGTGCAGTTCGATGTGGGCTCCATTTGTTGCCCTATACACATCCAAACGATAGTGGAGTTCTTGCCACATATGGGTAAGGACGTCTGGTGTAACAGAGTGAATAACATTCGTGATTCTCTGTTTTAAGTGATTGATGTCATTGTTACATTCAATGTACACATGTTCTTCACATAACCCCAAAAGTAAAAGTCTAAGGGCATCAGATCCGGGGATTGTGGTGGCCATGACTTGACAGAACCCCTGCCTATCCACTGCCGGGGGAATGTTCTATCCAGAAACTCATGAACAATGGTAGTGTAGTGTGGAGGACCGCTGTCCTGTTGAGAGATGACACCTTCTGGAAATTGTGGCACTGCATACAATTCCAACATGTCAAGATACATAGGTGTTTGCCATCACAGACTGCTCCGCGAAAAAAAATGGGCCTATCACCTTATCATGCATCAGGCCACACCACACGTTCACTTCAGGGGTGTTACATTGGTACTCAACGTAGGCATGAGGATGTTCAGCAGCCCATATTCGGACATTATGGTGATGAACATGTCCACAGATATGGAAGGTCGCCTCATCACTAAATACAATCTTCTGCAAAAATCTTGTCTGCATCATTGTCAATCTCATGAAGCATATCTGTAGCAAACGTGCATTGTGTAGGTCTATCCAAAGATTTGATAATGTGCAACAGCCGCAATTTGTACCCCATAAAGCAGAGACGTTTCTTTAACACCTTATGAACTGTATTCTTGCTTAGGTGTAATTGTCGAGCACACGCATGCACAGATTTTTTAGGGCTCCTTAGGTAGCTATCCCTTATAGCCTCTACAGATTCGTTACTAACTGATGGTCTACCAGAACGGGTTTCTCGACCAAATTGCCGGTTTCCTTCAACTGCTTATCCCACCAAATAATGTTATTCCTATGTGGTGGCGCTTTGTTATAAATGTGCCAATATTCACGTTGCACTTTGGTCACGGATTCAAATTTAGTGAGCCACAGAACACACTGAACTTTTCTCTGTACCGTCCACATCTCGACTGGCATGACCATCAACCGCTCCGTTGTATACACGGCGTTACGTCATCATCTGCGCATGCGCACATGCTGCCACATCATCCTACAGAAACTGGGAGGGTTTTCCTTTTATTTGGTGCTGATTTCACATTTCTATCATCTTGTTGCTTTCCTGTGACTGGTCAAAAGTGCATCATGACTTTATGAACACACTGTATTTATAACCCCTACCATGAGTGTAAATTAGTTTTATTTCTGACTAGAATAGTCCGTACTTCTTTGAGTACTCTATCAAAATCTATATCTTAGGTGAGGATTTTGGCACACAACTCCCTCGTCTTCCTTTCATGTCCTTTATAGTCTCACCCTCATGCTGGGTCACTTTCTCCTAGAGCAACATGTTGATCTTGCCATTTCTCTGATTTCTACCAACTCTTGAGTCATAAATTTAATATCTTGCTTTGTTTTGCATTTTTTTTAATGCACAGCCTTAACATGCCACCAGTACTTGATTGTTACGTTAAGGATCTTGCCTCAATAATTTAAAATAGTGGGTTAAAAAATCAGTCTAATAGCAATAAACACATTTCATAAGTTAATTATATAGTGTATTGAAAGTGATTATTAATGTGGAAAAGATTAGGGCAGTGAAGATAATTGAAGAGTTGATGTTAATGAAGGAATTTATTAGCAATTTTTAATAATATGGTTGATTCAGTATGCCTGGTTGTGCAAGTGATATGTAAGCAAGAAAAATTGAAGGAGGTGCTAATATTTACCCACTTTAGATATTTGAAAGAAATCACCTGAATTCCCAGGGTCATCTCACATAAGGTTTTTGTTTAAATGCGAAGGATACAGCACAGCAAGAGAGAATGCAGGCAAGCAATGGGGGCCAGAAACACCTCACGCAAAGAGTTACAAGTTTCTTTAGAAAAATTGTTTTTAAATAACTCATCATAAATCTCACTGCGCTTATCTTGGCAAAAAGTGAAACCAAACATTCCACCTTTTGCAGAGATAAAGATGGATCTTTTCTATCTAGGTATAAATCATTTTTATCTTACGCAGGGACACAGCTGGCAGAGCTATTCCTGCAAGAGCTTTCTAAACGCAAGAACAATCTAAAAAAAAAAAAAAAAGGCAGGCGTGTTTGATAAACAGTGATGTCAGTTTATCTGGAGCAGAGGTAGCAAGAGGGCACAAGATTTATACTTTTGAAGACAGTTTTGTTGAAAGACTGTAATAATGATAGAGAGTAAAAGTGGAGAAACCAGTGGACCACTGCTGCAATAATCCAGGAGAAAACAGGATGGTGCCTCAGATGAGCGACAGTAAAAATGATTTTAGGAATAAATTGTTAAGGTGACCCAACAGAAGAAATAGTTTGGATGCAGACTATAAGCAAAAGTGCCTAAATAATGTTTTTGGTTATAAAGCAGGAAAATAGCAAGGCTAAAATTCAAACCAAGACTTGTTTCTAAATTTTAAGTTTAATTAAAACTTTTAAGCATGAAGAGAGAAAATCTAAATAGGTAATTATAAGCCAAGACAAGTGGTTAGTGTGCCCTGATAAGGAGTTTAAATTTTCTCATATATGAAAGCAAACATAGTTAAAGTATTTTTGAAGCAGTAAGGGAGGGATTTAGCATGATACGGTTTGTGGAATGAAGCAGGGGGAAATTCAGTCATGTTGAGCTAGAACTGGAAGGCAAGTGAAACAGCCAAGAGTATCAAATTCACAGGAAAGATGACGGCAAGATTGTAAGAGAGGAAAAATTCAAAAAATTTTATGAGATGTGTTGGAGATGGAGTCAATTAAGTAGTAACTGATGGATGTTTTGGGGCTAGAATAACAAAAGAAAATACAAAGAAAACACTTTTGACACAATGGATAGTGACACCTTTTATTGATGGCACATTGTACATTAAGAACAAGTTTGGTGTTGGAAGGATGATGTGGAGGTGAGTGAAGAATGAGTTTGACCTTGAACATGTGTATATGGAACATCTGTTGGATATGCACAGAGAACTCTTAGAAGTATTCCTCTGTAGACCAATTAATAGTGATTATTATCTATTATCATCTATTTATTCACATATTTTTATTGTTATTCTGGTTTTTTTTTTGTTGGTGATTTTCTTTTACCCATGTGAAACATAGAGATTGTGAAAATGACACATTTATAAATACCAATTCATAATATTTTCTTTTAATGTGGCTATCACAAAAGATTCAGGAAAAAGAAATGTGTTTATAAGTTTTGTGGAGAACAGACATAGATTATAATAGTATAATCAATGTCTTATTAGACTAATTAAGTGGCAGTTGTGTAGTAAAATTAGGCAGTTTTATTAAGTTAAAATTTAACATTTTTATTTTTCCATATTTCTTTCACAACAGTGATTAAACAGTAAGGTCAGAAAACCATCGGTTGAAAAAGGATATTACCAAGAAACTCACCATTAACTGGCCTGATCCAAGAATGAAAAAAAAAAAAAATCTTCTGTTCTCTCCTTTTGTTATGGCTTGAAGCTGTCAAACCAAAATAAACACTGTGAGTGAAAGTGTAGGCTTGTGTCTGTTGATTCTTCTACTAATGTGTCTGTTAGTAAGAAATAAGCAGTTTTGCTTTTTTTGAACCTAGAAAGCTGTTATATCCCAAGGTGAAAGCATTCCGTGTCCACTACCTCTCCTTAATTAATCTGGAAAACATCGGAGTTCATGCTGCCTGTCACCAATTCAGACAAAAAAGTAGAGACAGGGATTGAATTCCTTATGGGCGCTTTGTCCTGATGGCTGGCAATCTGGGGAGATGGAGAGGTTACTTTACCAAATCATCACAACCCCCTATCCCCAGCCAAGCTTTTCTGAAAGGGAAAGAAAAGGGTTTTAAGGGAGAGTTAATCAGATTATAGTCAGTGGGCATTCAGCTTTTGGAGTACAAAGGTTTTGCTTGCAGTCTCCTGGGGCACAAAGGTGGGCTGCTCACCTGCAAGTAATAGATGGATCACTTGCAGATCTTCTTAAATCATGTAGGTCTGTTCAGGTATTCCAGTTCCTGGAACAAAGCTTTTACATGCATTCACCATTATGCACACTGACCATAACCAAAGTGACTATTACTCAAGCTAAAATTTAAACTCTTGAGTACCACAATATGCTCCAGCCTTGTTTTAGCAGAAAGAATACAGCTTCTCTATTTCATAGTCTATATAGTCTACACACTGAGCTGTGTCTTTATAGATATAAATGTCGATATAGATATGTTTTTGTCCATAAATTTTTTTTTGTATTTTTTCGAAGTAAGAAGCCGCGGGGGGGGGCAGGTAGACAAACTCCCACATGCGCCCCACCAGGATCCACCTGGCATGCCCACCAGGGGGGCGATGCTCTGCCCCTCTGGGGTGTTGCTCCACTGCAACTGGAACCACTCTAGCACCTTAGGTGGAGGCCATGGAGCCATCCTCAGCACCTGGGCCAACTTTGTTCCAATGAAACCTGGGATGCAAGAGGGGAAGAGATAGAGAGGAAGGAGAGGGGAAAGGGTGGAGAAGCAGATGGACACTTCTCCTGTGTGCACTGGCCGGGAATCAAACCTGGGATTTCCACACGCTGGGCCGACACTCTACTGCTGAGCTAACCCACCAGGACCTCCATCTTTTGATGGATGCTTATTTTGTTTCCATGTTTTGTTTCTTGTGACTAATACTTCAATGAACATGGGAAGGTAGATATTTTTTCCAGTGACTATTTTCATTTCCTTTAGATAAACACCCAGAAGTCCCATTGCGGGGTCATATGGTATTTCTATTTTAATTTTCTAAGGAACATCCTTGCAATTGTCCATAGTGGCTGCACCAAATTACATTCCCACCAAGAGTTCTCAAAGGTTCTCTTTTCTACACATTCTTGCTAATACTTAGTATCTTTTGTTTGTTTGATATTTAATTATTCTAACAGATGTGAAGTGATGACTCATTGTGGTTTTGATATGTAATACTCTGATGATTAGGGATGTTAGGCCCCAACCTTTTCATTTATATATTGGCCATTTGAATCTTCTGAGAAATGACTATTCATGTCCTTTGCCCATTTTTTAATTAGGTTATTATTTTTTTTTTTGCTATTGAGATCCTTACATATTTTGGATATTAAACCTTTATCAGTTGTATAATTTATAAATATTTTCTCCCATACAAAGGTAGTCTCTTCAGTCTATTAATTGTTTTCTTTGTTGAGCAGAAGATTTTTAGCTTGATTCAATCCCATTGTCTATTTTTGCTTTTGCTGCCTATGTTTTGGGATCATATTCAAAATACTGCTGTCATAATCAAAAAGCTTTTCCCTGTGTTTTCTGTCAAGAGTTTTAGAATTTCATGTTTTATGTGTAAGTCTTTAATCCATTATGAGTTTATTTTTGGGTTAAAATACATGTGGATATTCAGTTTTTCCAGAACCATTTATTTAGAATACTTACCTTTTCCCACTGTGTCTTGGCATTCTTGAGTTTCTCCCATTTTTCAGCTATTGTGAATAATGCTACTATAAACATTAGTGTACAAATATCTCATTGAGACTATGCTTTCAATTTCTTTGTGTATATAATTAGAAGTCAGATGGTGCTTGTCTATATGATCATTCTATTTTTAATTTTTTGAGTAACATTTTTACAGTTAGCTGCACACCTGACTTTTTCATCAACAGTGTACAAATGTTTCAATTTTTTTTTCTTTTTTAAAAATTAAATTTAATGTGATGACATTGATTAATATGTGTACATGGGATTCAGGTCAACATCTCAATAACATATGAACTGTTGATTGTGTTGTGTGCCCAGTACCCAAGTCAAATCATTTTCTGTCACCTTATATTTGTCCCTCTTTACTCTCCTTCCCCTAATAACCACTTCACTTTTATCTGTGTCCTAGAGCCTCAGTTTCATATACCATCTATGTGTGAAATATTCCAATTCTTATACATTTATACTAACACTTTATTTTCATTGGTTTTTGATAGTACCCTTCTGTTCGGCAGATAAAATATAATATGCTCACTTTGTAAAAGATGGTGCTGCCCACATGGAAGCCCGTCACCCAGGTGATATTGTTTGCCCTTATGCTTGTGATGGCTGTGGGGGAAAAGTTGTAATGTAAGCAGGCTGGGTCGTTATAGCTTAAGGCTTTGTTTTAAGAGTAAGCTCTTCTCCACACCCTTGATTGATTGGATGATGTAAGGTGGTGATGTAGGGAGGAATCCCATTATGCCTCAGATGGGTGGCTTTGTATCAGAGACTTTCTTGAATGTATAATTGGATTAAAGGTTTGGATTATCTATGCTATAAAGTGGGCGGACCGGTAGCTAGATCTCTCTCTCTCTCTCTTGGTTCCTGAGTTCCTGAGGTTAGTATTAGAGAGGAGAGCAGATTAAGGCCATGTGGAGGAGAAGCAACCGAGATGGCAGAGTGCTGAGGAAGAAGCCAGTTTGTTAAGAGTTTGTGCAGGAGGAGATGGGAAACAGAGGTGAATAAGTCTGGTGAGCTGGAAAGCTTTGATGCTAGGAAACTCGGATAAGTCAGTAGCTTTGTGAGCACTGAATGTGTGGGTTTTGGAGCCCAGTGTGTGTTTTTGCTTGCCCGCCGGGTGCAAGCTAGAATTAAAGCTGATGGCTCACCAGTTCTTGGCTCCTGTGTTTCATTACGGACTGTTCGAATCCAATGCGAACCTGCGTGTGTCGGGCTGCTGTGATAGTGGCCTTGACTACTGGCTTTACACCTTCCTAGTGGGTAGGTGGTGGTATAGCACTGTGGGTTTTGATTTGCATTTCCCCAATGATTAGTGATGATGGGTATTTTTTCATATGCTCAGTGGCCATTTGCACATCTTTTCTGGAGAAAGGTTTATTCAAATCCTTTGGACAGTTTTGAATCAAATTTTTTGTAGGTTCTTGTTGAGTTTTAGAAGTTTTTATATTTTCTGGATTTTAATCCTTAGATTTGCAAACAGATATATGATCTGCAAATATATTCTTCTGTGTTTTTTTTAAAATTTTTTTTATTTTATTCATTTTTAGAGTGGAGACACACACACACACACACACACACACACAGAGAGAGAGAGAGAGAGAGAGAGAGAGAGAGAGAGAGAGAGAGGAGCTAGAAGCATCAACTCCCATATGTGCCTTGACCAGACCAGTGCAGGGTTTTGAACTGGCGACCTCAGTGTTCCCAGGTCGACGCTTTATCCACTGCGCCACCACAGGTCAGGCTATTATTCTGTTTTGTGGGTTGCCTTATTACTCTGTAGGGTCTTTGAATGCACAAAAGTTTTTAATTTTCATGATGTGCATTTTGTCAATGTTTTATTTTATTACTTGTGCCCTTGGTGTCATATCCAAAAAATTATTTGCAAAACCAACCAACATTGTGGAGCTTTTATCTTGTTTTATTAGAAGCTTTTATAGTTTTAGTTTTTATATTTAAGTCTTCTACTGATTTTGCATTACTTTTTGTATATGGTGCTAGAAAGGGGTCAAATTTTTTTCTTTTGCATATGAATATTCAGTTTTTCCAGCATCATTTGTTGAAAAGATTGTCCTTCACCCATGGGATGGTCTTGGCACCCTTCTATAAGATTATTTGACCATATGCATAAAAGTTTCTTTTTGGACTTTCTAATCTCATCCATTGGTCCATATGTTGGTCCTTATGTCAATGTAATTTTGTTTTGATTTCTGTAGATATATAATTATTTTTGAAATTAGAAAGTGTGATTTCATCAACTTTGCCCCTTTCAAGATTGGTTTGGCTATTTTGGAGTCTTTGAAATTTCACAAAATTCTAA
This sequence comes from Rhynchonycteris naso, assembly GCA_037038555.1. Classification (NCBI taxonomy): domain Eukaryota; kingdom Metazoa; phylum Chordata; class Mammalia; order Chiroptera; family Emballonuridae; genus Rhynchonycteris; species Rhynchonycteris naso. The sequence continues at coordinate 28,554,771 of CM072998.1, forward strand.
GATGGACTTTTTATTTTTAATTTAAAAATTACTGCGGTGACATTGACCAATAAGAGTACTTAGGATTCAGGTGAATATTTCAATAACATTTGAACTGTTGATTGTGTTGCATGACCATCACATCACCCAAAGTCAAAACTGTATATTTGTCCCCTCTTTATTCCCTTACCACCACCGCTTAGCCCTGGTAACCACTTTACTTTTATCTATGTCCATGAGTCTCATCCTACCTATGTGTGACATTATATAGTTCTTAGCTTTTTCTGATTTACTTATTTCACTAAGTATAATGTTCTCAAGGTCCATCCATGTTGTGGTAAATGGAAATATGTCATCATTTTTTATGGTTAAGTAGTATTCCATTGTATATATGTACCACATCTCCTTTATCCAACCCTCTATTGATGGACACTTTGGTTGTTTCCATGTCTTGGCCACTGTGAAAAATGCTGTGATGAACATGGGAAAGCATGTGTCTTTACATACCAGTGTTTTCAAGTTTTGGGGGTAGATACCCAGTAGTAAGATTGCTGGGTCATATGGTAATTCTATTCTTATTTTTTTGAGGAACCACCATACTTTCTTCCATAACAGTTGTACTAGTTTACATTCTCACCAGCAGTGAATGAGGGTTCCTTTTTCTCCACAGCCTCTCACACACTTTTTATTAACTGTCTTGTTGATAACAGTCAATTAAACAGGTGAGAGGTGATATCTTATTGTAGTTTTGATTTGCATTTCTCTAATAGCTAGCATAGAGGATCATCTTTTCATATATCTGCTGGCTTTTTGTAAGTCTTCTTGGGAGAATTGTCTGCTCAGGTCATCCCTCATTTTTTAATTAGATTGTTTGCTTGTTTTTTGCTGAGTTTTGTGAGTTCTTTATATATTTTGAATATTAATCCATTATCAGAGTTGTTTGCAATATCACCTCCCATTTGATTGCTTGCCTTTTTATTTTGTTGTCAGTTTCTTTTGCTGGCAGAAGTTTTTTAATTAAATATAGTCCCATTCATTTATCTTTGCCTTTAGCTACTTTGATTTTGGGATCAAATTACTAAATTTTCTCTATGGTCAAGGTCCATTAGTTTAATAACTATGTTTTCTTTTATGTAATATACTGTTTCAGATTTTATATTTAGGTCTTTGATTTATTTTGAATCAGTTTTTATGCAGGGGGACAAACTGTAGTCAAGTTTCATTCCTTTGCATATGGTTTTCCAATTTTCCCAGCACCATTTATTGAAGAAGCTCTCTTATGTCCATTGTGTGCTTTTGACTCCTTTGTCAAAGAGTATTTGTCCATATATGTGTGGTTTTATTTCTGGGCTCTCTATTTTGTTCCCTTGGTCGGTATGCCTGTTTTTCAGCCAATAGCATGTTATATTATCATGGTTTTATAATAAAATTTGAAGTCGGGTAGTATGATACCATCAGGTTTATTATTTTTTTAGGATTGCTTTAGCTATTTAAGATCTTTTATGATTCCATACAAATCTGGCAATGTTATGTTTTATTTCTTTAAAAAATGACACTGGGATTTTAATGAGGATTTTAATTAAATTTGAATATTGCTCTGGGTAATACAGTCATTTTAATTATGTTGATCCTTCCAATCCATGAGCATGTAATATATTTTCCATTTCATTGTGATTTTTTCAGTCTCTGTCAATAATGCTTTGTAGTTTTCAGTATATAGGTTCTTCACATCTTTTGTTAAGTTTATTCCTAGGTGCTTTATTTTTTTGTTGTTGCAACTTTAAAAGGAATTGTTTTTTCTTTTTTCAATTTATTTTCTGAAGTCTCATTGTTGGCATAGAGGAAAGCAGTAGACATTTGTATATTGATTTTGTATCTTGTGAATACTGTGTTTATTATTATTGTTTCTAATAGATTTTTTGTAAAGTCTTTGAGGTTTTCTATAGACAGGATCATGTCATCTGCTAAAAGTGATACCCTTATTTTTTCTTTCCCAACATGGATAATTTTTATTTCTTTCTCTTGCCTAATTACTCTGGCTAAGATTTCCAGTAGTATTATGTTGAATAAGAGTGGAGATTGGGCATCCTTTTCTTGTTCCTGATTTTAGAAGAAAAGCTTTCAGTTTTTAACCATTTAGTATGATATTGGCTTGATAGTTTGTCACATATGACCTTTATTGTATTGAGGTACTTTTCTTCTATGCCCATTTTATTGAGTGTTTTAAACATAAATGGATGTGGTATCTTAACAAATGCCTTTTGTGCATTTATTGATAGGATCATATAATTTTTGTCCTTTGTTTTGTTGATGTGTTATGTTACATTGATTTATTTGTGTATGTTGAACCATTCTTGTGTTCCTGGAATGATCCACTTTATTGTGATGTATTATTTTTATAATGTATTGTATTTGATTTGCAAGTATTTTGTTTAGGAAACTTACATCTGTATTCTTTAAAGATACTGGTCTGTAGTTTTTTGTGTGTGTGTGTTGTTCTTGCCAAGTTTTGATATTATTATTTATTATGTTGGTCTCATAAAATGTGTTAAGTATTATTGCTCCTTCTATTTTTTGGAAAACTTTGAGAAGGATAGGCATCAAAACTTTTCTGAATATTTGGTAGACTTTACTAGCATAGCTATCTGGTCCTCGACTTTAATTTGGGGGAAAGTTTTTAATAGTTGTTTCTATTTCCTCCCTGTTTATAGGTCTAGTTAGGTTTTCTACTTTTTGTGACTCAGTCTAGGAAGATAACATAGTTTTATAAACTTATTCATTTCTTCTAGATTATTGAATTTGGTGGTATATAATCTTTCATTGTATTGTAGTATGATCCTTTGTATATTTATGATGTCTGCAGTAATTTTTATTCTTTCATTTCGGGTTTTGTTTCTATGAGTTATTTCTCTTTTTCTCTTAGTGAGTCTAGCCAGGGTTTCTGTCAATTTTATTGATCTTTTCAAAAAGCCAGTTCTTTGCTGCATTAATTTTTAATAGTTTTTTGTTCTCTATTTCATTTAATTATGCTGTAATTTGTTTTTGCCATTTCCTTTCTTCTGCTGACTTTGGGTTGCCTTTATTATTATTTTCCTAGTTCTTTCAAATGTGATGTTTGGTTGTTTACTTGGGATTTTTCATGTTTCTTGATATTAGCCTGTAATGATATAAACTTTTCTCTTATTACTGTTTTTGCTGCATTGCAGAAGTCTTGATAGATCATACTGTCATTATAAAAAGTTATAATTTTCTCTCTATTTTCTGGATATCACGTCATGGCAACAGCATAGACCATTATTCAAAGCAGAAATCTTTTCAGCAACATAATGTACAGACATACCTCTTTTTATTGTGCCTTATATTTTTAAATCCACTTTGTTTTATTGTGATTTATAGATAGTGTATTATTTTTTTACAAATTGACAACTTGTAGTAACCCTATATCAAGCACATTTATCAGTGTCATTTTTTCAAACAATATTTCCTCACTTTGTGTCCTGTATCAATTTTTGCTAATCCTTAAAATATTAAAAAATGTTTCTTCTATATTTTATGGCTATTTGTGATGTTATTATTACAATTGTGTTGGTACTAGCAGTGAATAAGTTTAGAGAAGAAGAATGCCAAAAGCCAAGACAGGCCAAAAGCTAGGCCTCTTTGCCAATAGTTAGCCAAGTTATGAATGCAAAGGAAAAGTTCTTGAAGAAAATTAAAAGTGCTATTCTAGTGAACACATAAGTGATAAGAAAGCAAAACAACTTTATTGCTGATAAGGAGAAAGTTTTAATGGTCTGGATAGAAGATCAAATTAGCCACATTTCCTTACATTGAATCTCAATTCAGAGCAATGCTTTATTAACTCTTCTCAATTCTGTGAAGGCTGAGAAAGTTGAGGAAGTTGCAGAAGAAAAATCTGAAGCTGGCAGAGGTAGGTTCATGAGGTTAAAGAAAAGACACCAACTCCATAACAAAAGTACAAAGTGAATTAGCAAGTATTAATGTAGAAGTAACAGTAAGATAGATCTAGCTAAGATAATAATGGTGGCTACACTAAACAAGAGATTTTCAATGTAGATATAACAGCCTGAAACTGGAAGAAGATGCCATCTAGAACTTTCATAGCTAAAGAGGAGAATCAATGTCTCATTTCACAGTTTCAAAACATAGTCCAGCCCTGACCGGATGGCTCAGTTGGTTGGAGCATTGTCATGATATGCAGAGGTTTAAGGTTCATTCCCTAGTCAGGGCACATACAGAAACAGATTGATGTTTAGATACTCAATCTCTCTCTCCCTCCTTTCCTTTCTCTCTAAAAATAAAATAATTAAAATAAAAAAACAGGCTAACTTGGGTCCTGGGGATAATTGGAGGGTGTTTGAATATCAACTCTTTCACTAGTCAGTGCAGCGGCCCTGGGGCTAGGCAACTCACTTTACATTTCGGAACCTCCTTTGCTCTTTTGCAAACTAGGAAAATTAGTCCCCCAAGATTTTTTGGATTTAAAATTATAATGTATATGAGATTGTATATAATGTACATAAGATATATAAACATGTATTCTGTGGGAGTAATGACTAATTATTAGCTAATCAATGTTGCAGAACTTTATAGGACACAAGTACTAAATATTACAAATACATCAAATGAGGTCATACATGAGATCATACATGAGTCACTCATGTATGATTTCATATAAATATTTAAATTGCTATTTTCTTTACAGATAAAAGATCTAGCAGTCATTGCCCTTAAATGTGTAATTAAAAAATATTAAAAATATTTCCATGATGCCCTGACCAGGCTGTGGTACAGTGGATAGAGCGTTGGCCTGGGACCCTGAGGATCCAGGTTCAAAACTCTGAGGTTGCTAGCTTGAGTATGGGCTCACCAGCTTGTAAGTGAGATTTCTGGCTTGAATGGGGATCATATACATGACCCCATGGTCACTGGCTTGAGCCCAAGGTTGCTAGCTTGAGCATGGTGTCAAGGCACAAATGAGAAAGCTGTCAATGAACAACTAAGGTGCTGCAACTATGATTTGATGCTTCTCATCTCTCTCCCTTCTTGTCTATCTGTCCCTATCTATCCCTGTTTATCTTCCTCTCTCTTGGAAAAAAGAATTCATAATATATTTACTTTCTATTACTTGGGAAATAATGATCAAAACACATGCTGTCATTCAGACAATATGGCTCTTTGACAAAGTAAATATGAACACAAATAACTTAAAAATGGATATGGATGAATTGATTTGTACAATGCAGTCAAGTAAGAATAAGCCAAAAAAAAAAAATCTTAATTGCCAATATTTCTGAAACATCATCATCATTGGTGCTGCTCCCAAGTTTCCCAGCCAGTGTAATTTGCAGATGTAATATTTCAGAGTTTGCAGTAAAGAAAACATATGTGAATATTCCACCCCTCACCCCCCACCCCACACATACTTTGTGCTATTCCAGAAAGAGGCTCCTTTCGCTGTGAAAGTATTCACTGTCAAGGGACACTTGGTACTCACTGACCTCAAAGCTACCTAAGTGAAGAAGTGCTGGTCTCAGGGTCTCATCTAGGCTCTCTCTGTCCCCACCACCCAAAAGCAGGGCACCCTCTCCTACCAATGCATGGTCAGGTAGTGAGAGACCACTATTCCAGGCCTGTTCTGAACCCTCAAACCACCAGGCGCAGCTGGAACTTGAAACTAGGCCAGTTCTGAGAGTATACACTGGGAGATCCCCAGTTTGGCCTCCAGTTCCAGAGCACAGAGGGCCACACTCACGTCTCAGGGACACTGCACTAGGCCCCCTTTTATGGCACAGGCTCTGCACTTAGGATTGCCCCCAGAAGTCAGCTTCGCCCATCAAGCCCCTCCCAAACACGGAAAACACGGGAGTCAGCCTCCTGCTATCATTTTATTTCCCCAAAGCTGATATTTTAAGGACCTTTGGGGGTCCTTTTCTCTTCTGGAAGCAGGCCATTGAAGGTGATTCTCTTGGCAATATTAGGTGCCGACGTTATAGCTTTCTGGTACAATGGTTGAATTACTGTAGTGAAGGAAAAAGACAATAGAAATTTACAATGTTTAGTAGTAGACAATTGCTTATTTTATCCATACCTATTGCCTGATTTTTACTGAAATCTCAGGTCAAACATACACACACAAGCACAAAAATTAAAAAAAATAATTTAGTGAGTGTCTCCAAGTAAGAGTCTTTGTGCAGGCCCCAGAGGGCACCTGGGTTTTCCAGCAACCTTCAGTCTCACCTGGGCAGATGGAATCCCAGCTGATTTTCACGAATGTTGTAAGAATTTCTTTTCCCAGCACTGCTGCTCTGGGCTGGAGAGTACAGTGTGGGACCCTTAGCTCCTCAGGGGGGACCTCTGGATCTGAGATATCCCTCCCGATTCTCAACTGCCACAGGTGGGTGTAGAGTCAGCCCATTTTGAGTCTCCATTTCTCTCACCAGTTTCCATATAGCCTCTTTTTTTTAAAAAAAAATCTTTAGTTATAGGACTTCTGATCAACTAGTCATCAGATGGTTCTCCAGGTTGATTGTTATATAATTTAGTTGTAGTTTTGGTGTGGTCATGAGAAGAGGCAAGCCATCTTGACTGGAACTCTCATCCAAGAGTTTTAAATATAAATAAGTTATCATATTTTGTGCCTTAGAAAGATAAATTCTTACAGTCTTGGGATAATGACATTGGAAGGATGGGTCTGGAAACAGCTCTACAGTTTGCTTCACCATTAATTCATCAAAAGAGTACTCGGGTAATTTCCAGTTTATAGTTATTACAAATTATACTGCTAGTAGTGTTTAGGTACAGTTTTACTGTGTAAATGTAAAATATCCTGTCTCTAGTATAAATACCGAAGAGTAAAATTGCTGATTTGGGTAAGCACTGACAAGTTGTCTGCCAGAGTAGCTACCGGTTGGTCAAAAGTGCACCATGACTTTACGGTCACACCGCATATCTTCCATTTCCTGCACTGTGTGTGAGTTATCCAGTTTTCTGCATTCTCAGCAATATTTGCTAGTATCACTATTTTATATCTTGGTCATTCTGTTGGGGTAAATGTGATATGTCATTGTGGTTTTAATTTGCATTTATCCAATGTCTCATTATGTTAGTCATATCTTAATGTGCTTGTATGCTACCCATATAGCCCTTCAGTCTGTTCTGTGCTCATGTCTTTGCTTGTTTCCTCACTGAGATTTTTTTGAACTGCTGAGTTTGAATTTGAAAATAATATATATTGTAACACAGAGACACAGACAACAGTGTGGTTATAACCAGAGGGAAGGGAGGAAGGAGAGCAGGTGGAGGTGGGAACAAAGGAGAAAGTGTGGGTGAAAGAGGCTTTGCTTGGGGGTGATGGGCACTTAATGCAGTGTGCAGATAATGTTATTGAATTGCATACCTGAACCTGAACCCCAATAACTGAATTAAAAATATATTGTAGGGAGAAAATTTTTGCCAACTATATGATTTGCAAACAGTCTACCAGACCATAGTTTGTCATTTTACCCTCTTAATAGGGTGTTTTTTCAAATCAAGTATCTTTCTTTGGACCAAAACTAAATTTTCCTTGTGGTTAATGATTTCTTCTCATGAGAATGAACTCTTGGTATCATACTAGATCAACAGAATTTTCCATTTTTCCCACCAAAGTTGCATAATTTAAATTTATACTAATTATAATCACTATGCTGTACATTAGACTTCCAGAGCTTATTGGTTTTGTAACTGGTGTTTTGTACTCTTAAACCAAAATCTCCCCATTTTCTCTAATCCCAACCCCTGACAACCACTTGTAGTAACTTCTAATAAGAACAAAATTTCTGTTTAACTTGGTGAAAATGTTATAAAATTATTTGTGATTATAATTACACAATTTGGTGAATAAAATTCACTTAAATAATAAATTGTACAATATACAAAATTATATTTTAATAAAGTTGTTTTAAGAGGATAACTTATTGTCTAAACAAAAATAATTATTATTACACCTTATAACATATCCATTTATAACACGTAACTTTCTTGTACCTGTGTAGAGAAACAACTGAATGTTCTTTATGTAAAATGAGCTGCGTGTCCAAAGCTTTTGTTTCAAAAATAATGCATTCTTTCAATAGAATTCTTATAATTGAATCCAATAATTTGAATAGAATCCTTCTATGAGTAGGCTGTATGGAGTTTTGTGGTTCTTTGAAATATCCAAATTTGTGAAATCATTGCAAGACAAATTAGCAAGCTGAGTAACTGAAACTATTTATGGTTTTATCTTAAAACATGTAGATGTGACATGATGTTAAGGATTTGAGATTAAAAAATTATAAATTTATACTTTCTTTCTTAAATAGACAGTTTTTAAACATAGCAAATTATTTGATGCCCCAGCGTCACTTAAAATAAAAGGGTATGTCATGAATAAGACTGAGAAAGTGTCACTTGATAACAAATAGAGAGGTGGAGAGATATAAATACATAAATACATTATTACTGAAACAAATTTCTTAGAAATATAATTCAGTTTCTGCATGAAGTGTTCCTCATTTGGGTTCAAGATATTATCTTATTTGTATGCACTAACAATAAACTTGGAAAACAATGTTGTAAAAATGCCATTGATATTAGATTTAAAGTAACATATACTTAAGGATAAATCTAACAATTATTCTAGAATATAAATTTATGACACTGGTCAATGATCTGTAGAATTTACAATAATAAATTATTTGTATAATCTCATTTACCGTTCCGATTCCGCATTCTCTGTGTTGCACGATTTTCTCATATTGTTTCGCTTCTTGAACATGATGGTGAAAATTATGAAAAAGGGCAAAACAATGTAGAAACCGAGAATAAGCCAGTTGTTCTGCTGTGAAGTGTATCTTTTTTTAATAAAATCTATAGGTAGAAATAAAACATAGAGATTTGTGGATAATCACTATTTAAATAAGTTGATATTTTTTCATTTTAACCATATATATGTAATACATGCACACACACACATACACACACAAAACATAATTGAAATTTTAGTACCTTGCAGACTCTTATAGGGAAAAGAGAAAAACACTTAATTCATATACCAAAATTACAATGGTATGTTTTAAATAAATTTCCAGTTTATATTTTTGACACATTTGTTTAATTATTCTGGTACTATAGATATGTTTCGAGTACTGCTGTACTGCTTACTATATTTAGCTTATTTATGACATCGCTATTTTAAAAGGTAATACATTAGTAAGGCTTACGTTAATAATTTTAAAAGGAATGCACTATAAAATAAACCATTCTGCACTGGTCAGAAAGCTCGGTTGGTTAAGGCATTGTCCCAAAGTGCAAAGGCTGCTGCTTTGATCCCCGGTCAGGGTACATACAAAGAACAGCTCAATGTACCTCTCTCTCCCTCTTCCTCTCTCACTGAAATCAATAAAAAAACAAAACAAAAAACCAAAAAATAAAAAAAGAACCATCTTCTTCCCTTGCCAAGTCACACAGTGTCTCTCCTTGGAGGAAACCATATTTTTAAACAATTTTTAAATTATTTTTATTTATTTATTCATTTTAGAGAATGAGAGACAGAGAGAGAAGGGGGAGGATCAGGAAGTATCAACACCCATATGTGCCTTGACCAGGCAAGCCCAGGGCTTTGAACCGGCAACCTCAGCATTCCAGGTCAGCACTTTATCCACTGCGCCACCACAGGTCAGGCGGAGGAAACCATTTTTAAATGCAAACATTTTAACTGTACAGATAATAATATTTGACAAAGTGTACACCCCAATGAAGCAAGCATTTAAAAGATTTTTTATTTTGACATTTATGGATTTTCTCCATTTAGTTAAAGTTCTCCTAATTTTTAACTTAATAAATAATAAGAAATTAGTTTAACTAGTGCTTATCATTTGACAACAAAATAGTTACTATCCTCTTGTATATTATTTAAATTGTGTTATTTATATAAATAAACAGCTTTATTGAAATATTTTGATGCATAATAAATTCACCTATTTAAAATGTACAATTTGATAGGCTTTGTTATATGTATATATCTATGAAACCATTGTATCAATCAAAATAATGAACATATCCAACATTAATGAACATATCCAACATTCAAGGTTTTCTCTTACTGCTTTTTGATTCTGCCATGCTGCCACTGCCACTGCCTCATAGAAGCAACCACTAATATAATCTACATTCTTTCAATATAAATGAGTTTGCATGCTCTATAATTTTTAGTTAGATGTAGACCCATTTGTTCATTTTTTTTCTCTTGCTTCCCTTACCTAAAGTGATATATCAGAAAAATATTGGGAGAAATGTTCGAAATTTTTCTATGTTTTCTTCTAAGACTTTTTTTATGGTTTTGAGTCTTACATTTAAATCTTTAATCTATTTTGAATTTATTCTGGTGCATGTTATAAGAAGGTGCTCTAGTTTCATTTTTCGCAATGCATCTGTCCAGTCTTCTCAACACCATTTATTAAATACACTGCCTTTACCCCATTGTATATTCTTGCCTCTTAGTCAAATATTAAGTGACCATAAAGATGTGGGTTTATGTCTGGGATTTCTATTCTGTTCCATCAACCTATATGTTTGTGTCTATGCCAATGTCATATTGTTTTGATTACAATGAGTTGCCTTGATACCTCTAATTTTATTCTTCTTTGTCATGATTGCTGATGCTATTCAGGGCTTTGTGGATCTATACAAATTTTTGGATTATTTGTTCTAGTTTTACGAAATACTATTTGTACTTGATAAGAGTTGCATTGAATCTATAGATTGTTTTCAGTTTATGGGCATTTCAATGATGCTAATTTTTTCTATCCATCAACATAGTATATGCTTTCACTTACTTGTATCTGCCCTAATATCTTTCTTCAGTATTTTATAATTTTCTGAGTATAGGTTATTTTTCCTCTACTCAGAAAATTATTATTTGTTGTTATTGTTGTTGCAATTGTAAATGAGATAGTTCCTTTCTTTGATAGTTTAAAATTGGTGTATAATAATGCCACCAACTTCTGCATGTTAAATTTGTGTCTTGCTACTTTACTGAAATTATAAATGCTAGTTTTTGTAAAGTCTTAAGGATTTTCTTTATACACTTATACTAACTGCAAATAATGACAGTTTTATCTCTTCCTTCCTAATTTGGATGCTTTTCTTTCTTCTTCTCTGAATGCTGTATCAAGACTGTACTTGTACTGTAGTGAGTAAAGTGAAAGTAGACATCACTTTCTTATTTCTAATTTTAAAGGAAACACTTGTAGTTTTTGCCCATTGAATATTACGTTGGCTGTAGGTTTGTTATGTGTACACTTTATTATGTTGAGATATGTTTCTCTATTTCCACTTTGCTGAGAGTTTTTATGATAAATGAGTGCTGGATTTTATCAAATACTTTTTCTCATTTATTCATATAATCAAGTGATCTTTATCTTTTATTTTGTCTTGGTAGTGTATCACATTTATTGATTTGCAGATATTATACCAACCTTGCATCCAAGGGATAAATTTTATTTGATTGTGGTGTATGACTTTTTTAATGTAATATTGAATCTGGTTTGTCAATATTTTGTTAAGGATTTTAGCATCAATGTTCATCAAGGATATTGACCTCTAATTTTCTTTCTTTGTAGTGTCTTTATCTAGTTTTGGAATTAGGATACTACTGGCCTTGTAATAATAATTTGGAATTTTTTGAAATAGTTTGAGAAGGATAGGTATTAGTTGTTTGAATATTTGGTAAAATTCACCTGTGAAGCCATCTAGTCCAGGACTTTTGTTTGCTGGGAGTTTTTTTGATTACTGCTTTGATTTCATTAATTATAATTGCTCTATTCAGATTTTCAGGTGATTCCTGATTCAATTTTGGAAGAGTGTATGCTTCTAGGATCTATCCATTTTATCTATATTGTACCATTTCTTGGCATATAGTTTTTGGTAATAATTTCTTATAGTTCTTGTATTTCATTGGTATCAGTTGTTACTTCTCTTTCATTTTTTACTTTATTTGGGGTCTCTGTTTTCTTGATTAATTATAAAAGTTCTTTTCCTTTTTTGTATTTATTTAGAAATTTAAATTTAATGAGGTGATATTGATTAATAAGTACTTAGGTTTAAGGTAAACATTTCTATAGTAAATGTACTGTTCATTATGTTGTACACCCATCACCCAAAGTCAAATCATTTTTCATTTCCATATATTTATCCCGTTTTACTCCCTTCTCTACCCCCAACCCCTGTAACTACTTTACTTTTATCTATGTCCATGAATCTCAGTTTTATATCCCAACTATGTGTGAAATTATACAGTTTCTGGCTTTTTCTGATTTACTTATTTCACTTAAATAAACCTTGAGGTTCATCCATGTTGTCATAAATGGCAATAGGTCATCATTTTTTTATGGCTGGGTAGTATTTCACTGTATATACATATGTACCACATCTTCTTTATCTAATCCTCTATGGAAGTACATTTTGGTTGTTTCCATGTCTTGGCCAGTGTGAAAAATACTGTGATGAACATGGGGATGCATGTGTATTTATGTATCAATGTTTTTGAGTTTCAATCTAGTTTTCCTTTCCAAAGAACCAGCTCTTGGTTTCATCAGTTCTTTTGTATTGTATTATTTTAGTCTCTATGATATTTATTTCTATTCAAATCTTTATTATTTTCTTCTTACTACTCACTTTGAGCTTTGCTAGTTCTTTTTCTAGTTCCTTTAGGTGTATGGTTACATTGTTAACATGAGCTTTTTCTTATATCTTGAGATACGCCTGTATTTCTACAAATTTCCCTCTCAGGACTGCTTTTGTGTGTCTCATAAATTTTGGGTTGTTGTTTGTTCATTTTTGTTTGTTTCCAGGTAAATTTTGATTTATTCCTCGATATCATTGTTAACCCATGTATTGTTTAGTAAGGTATTATTTAGCTTACATTTATTTGTGTATTTTTAGTTGTTTTTCCTTATAATTGATTTCTAGTTTCATTCTATGTGGTCAGAGAACATGCTTGATATAATTTCAATCATCTTTAATGTATTAAGACTTGTGTTTTGTCCTAACATGTGGTCTATGCTAGCAAATATTCCATGTGTACTAGATGTAAATTTCTTTATTTTCTTGAGGTTCACTTTGTTGCTTGTTCTTAGTGTTAACATTATCTTTTAATTTTTATTAATTTTAATATATTGTGTTAACATGGATTCAAGTGTCCCACTCAACATAACTCCCTCACCCCACCTCCTTGTCCCTTATTACACCCCTCTTACCCTCTTCATTCTAACTTTCTCCCCCTTCCTTTTGAAATTTGCTCTCCTGTTATCTGTATCGATGTGTTATGTATATATAATTTCACTAATCTCTTCACCTACTCTGATCCCATCCCCTTAAACTCCTTCCCTCTGACATCTGCCCGCTGCTCCCTGTGACCTCATCTCTGCCTCTATTTCATTCTTCAGTTCACTTAGTTCATTAGATTCCACAGATAAGTGAGATTATATGATATTTGTCTTTCTGTGCCTGGCTTATCTCACTTAACATACTAATCTCCAGGTCTATCCATGCTATTGCAAAAGGTAAGATTTCCTTCTTTTTCATGGCCATGCAGTATTCCATTGGATATATGTACCACTGCTTTTTAATTCACTCATCCACTGACGAACACTTAAGTTGTTTCCAGATATTGGCTATTGTAAACAATGCTGCCATAAACATGGAAATGCATATCTTCTTTTGAATTGGTGATTTGGTATTCTTTTTTTGTGTGAGACAGAGACAGAGAAAGAGGAACAGAGAGACAAGAAAGGAGAGAGATGAGAAGCATCAATTCTTTATTAGAGCACCTTAGTTGTTCATTGATTGCTTTCTCATATGTGCCTTGGCTGGGGAGCTATAGCAGCCTGAGTGACCTCTTGCTCAAGCCAGTGACCTTGGGCTCAAGCTGGTGAGCCTTGCTCAAACCAGATAAGCCCACCCTCAAGCCTGTGACCTTGTGGTTTCGAACCTGGGTCCTCCTCATCCCAGTTCGACACTCTATACACTGTGCCACTGCCTGTTCAGCCTGGTCAGGCAGTTATTTGGTACTCTTAAGATATAGTCCTAAAAGTGGTATAACTGGATCAAAAGGCAGTTTCATTTTTAATTTTTTGAGGAAACTCCATACTGTTTTCCTCAGTGGCTGCACAAGTTTGTATTCCCACCAGCAATGCAAGAGGGTTCCATTTTCTCCACATCCTTGCCAACACTTTTTGAGTGTCAATTTGTTAACGAGCGCCATTCTGACAGGTGTGAGGTGATATCTCATTGTGGTTTTAATTTGAATTTCTCTGATGATTAATGACATTGAACATTTTTTTATATGCCTATTGGCCATCTGTAAGGGAACATTATTTTTTTAATCTCTTTTTTGTACATTGATTCTTTCTCTCTTGTTCCTTATTTGAATTTTCTATTACACATTTGCAAGAATGGTTGATATTGTCTCACATACACATAATGATGAGTCTCCTGTGTTTCTTTTATCTCCAGAATCATAAGTTCATACTATTACCTTCTGAAAAGTACCTCATGTAATTTTCTATTATTCTTCTATTTTGAATACTCTCCTTTATGATCTTTCATTTAAAATTAATTAGTAATCTCAGGAATTATGTCTCTAAAATATTTTTGCTTCCTGAAGTTATATCCAAAATCTTACCTTATCTCACATAAAAAATGTTCATATTATAGCATTCCATTAATTACTTTAATTATAAACTAAGAAATACCAATATTTGATGTCCCCATTGAATTGGAAACATTATTATCAAATTTCCATGGCTTCCTACAGATTTCATCAGGTGGATTCTTCTACAGATAAACCAAACTCTAATTATTCAAATTAAATTTATATCATTGCTCATTTTTCTCCATGTGCTAAATACTTTTGATTATCATGCTTTATTCACTATTACTAACAAATATTTTATATTATGTAGTGACTTATTTATCTTCTCTTTCATTATTTACTCCACGTCTTTATAATTAAGAAAATTGCTTTTCAAATAATTTACCTTAATTCAGACTCATGTTATAAAATTTATTTTCCACATTGATTTGAATAGACTGTCTGAAATCTGGATCTCAATTTTATTGCCTTATCAGGTACTTATTAACATGTTTATAGAGAAAATGAATTCATAAATGAGTGGATGAATCAAATAAATAGTTGAATCAATCGTGGGAACAAGAGAAGGCATATACTCTATCACTCAAAATGTGATCTGATATTATTTTTTAATATATATATTATATTTTTTTCTCATATTATTTTCCCAAAATTTTATTCAGAATGAACACTTTGTCCTATGGCTGTTTCTTAATAACCTACAGTTTTTTTATACTCTAGAATGAAAAACATTTGTGTGGTGTTTGCTCTTCTATATTTGAATTTATATTATGGCATTTATTGAAACTTAAGAGTACTATATTTTAAC
This sequence comes from Rhynchonycteris naso, assembly GCA_037038555.1. Lineage (NCBI taxonomy): Eukaryota > Metazoa > Chordata > Mammalia > Chiroptera > Emballonuridae > Rhynchonycteris > Rhynchonycteris naso. Next base: position 28,570,253 of record CM072998.1, read on the forward strand.
TAATTTAATTAGTTTATTAAAACTCAATGCCCCTGAAAATATTCTCATTACATATTTTGTTTGACATTAGTTTAATTAAAGACACTTTTCATGACAACTCTTAACTACTCAGAAGATAATGAAAGGTTAAACTCAGCAATAAATTTTTATAATTATTTCATAAAACAAAATTCTATTTTGTTTTAAAAGTTTAATTTCTACTTACTAGATTTCTGAACATTTCCATCATCAATACTTCCCCCTGGTGAACCACTTTGGACTTTACAATCTGGAGGCTGATAGCCAGGAAAACAATGACAATTTCCTAAATTATTACATATCTGAAACATAAAAAAAAAAATCTTTATAAATCATGTTAGTTTTTATATATTCTATATAAATACCTAAATTAAAAAGAATTAAGTCACAAATTAAAAAAAAGAAATTTAAGAATATGTAAGTCCTGGCTTAACCTGTGGTGGTGCAGTGTGGATAAAGTGTGGGCCTGGAATAATGAGGTCACTGGTTCAAATTTCTGGGCTTGCCCCGTCGAGGCATATACGAGAGATAAATACTATGAGTTGATGATTCTCTCTCCTCCCCTCCTCCCTGTCTTTCTCTCTTTCTCACCTCTATCTAAAAACCAATAAAAAACATATTTTAAAAATCAGTTAAGAACATATATATCCCTGGACAGGTAGCTCATTTGATTAAAACATCATCCCTGTATGCCAAGGTTGCAGATTTGATCTCTGGTCAGGGCACATGCAGGAATTAACCAATGAATGTATGAATAAGTAAAACAACAACTTATTCGTACCTTCATTCATTGGTCATGTTCCACTTACCAATAGAAATATGTTCTGGGAAATGCTTACTCTTAAAACTAAGCCTTAGGCTATACTGACCCGGCCTGCCCGCAGCCTGTCCCCCAACACACATCAATATCAACATACTTGCGCGTGGGCAGCACCATCTTAACAAAGTGAGCATAATATATTCCATCTGCCCAACAGATGCATATTGCTAATTGAAAGAAATCACTCTGAGAAGGCTACATACCACATGTTTCCAACTATATGACAGTCTAGAAAAGGCAAAATTATGGAGAGAGTGAAAAGATTAGTGGTCGTCACAAGTTAAGGTGGGAGACGGATAAATAGGAGAGCATAGAGAATTTTTAGGTCAGTAAAAATACTCTTATGATACCGTAATTATGGGTACATGTAATTATACATGTGTTCAAATTCACCAAATATACAGCACCAAAAGTAACGTTATGTAAACTCTGGACTTTAGGTGACTATCATGGCCAATGGAGGTTCATCAGTTGCAACCTATATACCATCTTCATATAGAATGTTGACAATAGGGGATGCTGTGCATGTACAGGGGCAAGTGGTAGATGAAAATCTTTGCTACTTCCCCCTCAGCTTTGCTGTGAACATAAAACTGCTATAAAATATATATTTTTTCTAATATAAAAGGTATATCATGAATGAAAGATGTACAAAACTACATTAACTGTCAATATTTCACAGTTAATGAGATTTCTTAACAACTATATGCTCACAAAATTGAACTGTAATTGTAAATGAGAGTTGCCTATTTGTTGAGATTCAATGGGAAGTAAACACAGCTTTATCTAGAGATTCAGTTAAATTTTACTTGACAATTTAATTACTTTTAATAGTTTTTTAAAAATAATTTTAATTGTGAAATATAAAATACATAGAGAAATTTAAAGTATAATTTATTTTATTTAGGTCAGTAAAAGGTGAAAGGTATAGAAAAGTAAAAAGTGAAATGTAAAAAGTTTATCAAAAGAAAAAATACAGGACCTGGCCAATTAGCTCAATCAAGAGCGTCGTCCAGAAAGGTTACAGGTTCCATTTCCAGTCAGGACACTCATGGGAAGCAACCAGTGAGTGAATGACTGAGTGGACCAACAACTGAATGCTCCCCTTCTACTTCCTTTCTCTCTGTCTCAAAAAAAAAAAAAAAAAAAAAAAAGAAAGAAAAAGAAAAAAAAAAAAAGAAAGAAAAAGAAAAAAGGAAAAAGGAAAAATTAAACCCTAGCCTGGTAGCTTGGTCGTCTGGGATCAGAAAGTTTGCTGGTTCAATTTCCCAGTCAGGGCACACACACAGGAGCAGCTTGATGTTCCTGTTACTCTCTCCCTGCCTCTGTTTCTAAAAAAAAAAAAAAAAAGAAAAAGAAAAAAGAAAGAAAAAGAAAAAAATACATTCAAAACGTCTAAGTAATATAAAAATACAATTTAAATAGTAATAAATTAAGAATATTTTTTATCCAATAAAACAACGTATCAATAATCTACAATCCATAACTTGGTTTTGAGATTTTATTAAAAATATTCAGGCCGGCCTGACCTGTGGTGGCGCAGTGGATAAAGCGTCGACCTGGGAACACTGAGGTCGCCAGTTCAAAACCCTGCACTGGTCTGGTCAAGGCACATATGGGAGTTGAGCTTCCAGCTCCTCCCCCCCTTCCTCTCTCTTTCTCTCTCTCTCTCTCACTCTGTGTCTCCTCTCTAAAATGAATAAAATAAAAAAAAAAAAAATATTCAGGCCGAAGGCTGATAACAGATCATTGAACAAAGTAAAGCAAAAGATCAGGTCAAAATTTGCAACTATATAAAAACAAAACGTAAAAAACAAGCATAAAAATGTAGCTACCCCATTTGTTACAGCCCATACAAAATTAAAGACAATGTAGTGGCATTCTGCATCTTCTAATCCAATTAGTTTTAAAATAATAATGTTGGGTACTGATAAATTTGCTGAATTTGTCGCCATTTATAAAATGTTGACTACATATAAAGGACCCAAATTATAAATTTTAAGAAATAAAAAATGTAAAAGTAATGACAAATTTGTTTTATTAAAGTAGATACAGCTATGATTTGACTTTGAGTAATGGCTATGCAGCATATTCAACTGTTAAATGATGTAGAGATGTTTCCTCTAAATCTATATACTCTGGCTGACCAATGTCACCTTGTTAAATTTAATTGTCTAAAAACATATATATATATATATTTCCTATTAGAAACCTCTTTATAAAAAAAAAAGAGAACATTCTATAACATGGCAACATGTTTGTTAAGTATACTTTCTGTAAAATATTATATAGCCATAAATTATAGATATTAATTGTATGAGGGCAAACAAAATATTAAATGTTAACAATATAAAACATGTACTTATTAGCATAAGAAAAGAATAATTTTTTAAAATTTAAACATGTCACTAATTCATAAGTTGAGAATTGCTTCCAATAAATTCAATATACATAGTACAATTTGTTTAAATTAGCTCAGCTAATTTTCTTTAGTTAGTTCTAGGCAAGGTCAGTTTATAAGTAACCTAGATTCTCAATTTTCTCAAATAGGATACATTTTTTTAGTTTGCCAGAAAAATAATATGCAGTTTAGAACTACAAAAAAGAAAAGTCACTTACCCCATTTCCCTTGCATTTTATAGCGGCATTACAAACTTGTCCCTTTAAATGAACTTCTTTGCAGGTTTTATTCTCACAATACTAAAAAAATCCAAACATAGTATTTTGTAATAATTCATGAGTTTGAGGTGAGAAAAATTATTTATCTATGCATAATAGATGCTCAGGCTGAAACTGTATTCCATATTACTCTGATGATAGAACATGTACAAAGATACTAGCATCCCAATAGAAAATTCTAAACAATATTAAATTTAAAGGAAAAAATGAGAGTGTTTGATTTAATATAGTTTATTCAATGATGTCATATAATTTTGGTTATGCTATTTACAATTGAGAATTAGAGAATCTCCAAGACTGGAGTTTCTATATTATGTTAATGTTCTATTACAAAAAAAATTGGTTAGATTAATGTTAATGATTGAACCCACAAAGCTCAGATAATAATTAATTAATTTTAATAGGATTACTGAGTCAGAAGAGAATTAATTAATTTTTCTTGGGTTTCAAATATGAGTTAATAATTTAAATTATAAATTATCCTGAATCTGTTGTAACAGTGATTAGAATAATCTGATAAAATAAATATTTAAACTTAATTTGTATCCACTGTAAAATCGTTGTTACATCAAAGTGGGTAATCCAATGGTAATTAGTCTCCTAAATTTGTGACTCTGTCTCATTTATCTTTTTTGTTAATTAGCCTCCTACTTTATGTTATTTTGATTTCATTAGAAATACACAGGGAGTGAATACCGGAAAGTGGGACCGTTGGAGCCATGTTAGAAGCTGCCTACAGAAATAAGTAAGTTAGAAAAAGTTTAAAACTATGATTTCACTTATGTGTGGGATATAAAACTGAAAGTAACAAATGAACATAGAAGAAAAACAAAAACTGGTAGACAGAGACAACAGTATGGTGGTTACCTAAGGGAAAGGGAATGGAAAGGTAGTGAAGAGTAAAGGAAGCCAAATATATGGTGACATGATGATTTGACTTTGGGTGGTGTATACACAGTGCAATATGCAGATCATGTATGGTAGAAATGTACACTGGAACCCTATATAATTTTATTAGCCAATGTCACTCCAATAAATATTAAGAAAAGAAACTGCCTACCACAGTAAGCAAGTTTCCCAAAGGAATAGGATTACTGAGTCCAGATAAAAGAATTGGCTAATTGATTTACCATTTCAACTTTCCATTTTATTTATTTATTTATTTATTTATTTTTACTTTTTTTATTATTATTAATTTTAATGGGGTGACACCAATAAATCAGGGTACATATGTACAATGAAAACATCCCCAGATTATCTTATCATTCAATTGTGTTGCATACCCATCATCCAAAGTCAAATTGTCCTCTGTCACCTTCTATCTGGTTTTCCCTGTGCCCCTCCCCTCCTCCCTATCCCATCTTCCCCTCTTTCCCCCCACCCCGTAACCACCACTCTCTTGTCCATGTCTCATAGTCTCACATTTATGTCCCACCTATGTATGAAATCATGCTGTTCTCAGGTTTTTTTTTTTCTGATTTACTTATTTCACTCTGTATAATGTTAGAATGCAGAATGGTGCAGCCACTGTGGAAAATAGTTTGGAGATTCCTCAAAAAATTAAAAGTCGAACTGCCTTTTGACCGGCTATCCCACTTATAGGAATATACCCTAAGAACCCCATAGCACTGTTCGAAAAGAAGAAATGCGCCCCCATGTTCGTGGCAGCATTGTTCACAATAGCGAAGATCTGGAAACAGCCCAAGTGTCCGTCAGAAGACGAGTGGATTAAAAAGCTTTGGTACATATATACTATGGAATACTACTCAGCCATAAGAAATGATGACATCGGATCATTTACAACAAAATGGATGGACCTTGATAACATTATACGGAATACCATTTTATTTTTAATTCAGCAAGTGCTGAATACCATTTACATACAACACATTGATTTACTATTGCTTTAAATCTCAGAGACCCTATATTATCTGGTATGTGTGCCTCATATTTCCAGGCTAAGTAAACCTCTAAATTATTTTAGTTCACCTTTTATTTGATGACTACATGCGTATAAATATTATATAAATATATATATATATACCTATAAGTAACCTAGATTCTTACTTATTTATACCTATAAGTAACCTAGGTCGACCGGTCAAAAATGCAACATGACTTTACGGACACACTGTGTGTGTGTGTGTGTGTGTGTGTGTGTGTGTGTGTGTGTGTGTGTGTGTGTGTGTGTATTCATAGCTTATACATCACTGTAACAATAGATTCCTGGAACAGACTTGTTTATTCCAAACTTCTCACATTTACATTTTGATTATACACATGAGCAGATGATTTAAGAAATGTGAAAGCTCAATATAGTTTCTTCATGAAGCAGGGGAAAGTGGAAACTCAAAATTAGAATTTTATGATTTAAAGCTGTCAGAATTCAAATGTCCAAAAACAAAACCACTTGCCAGTGGATTCTTGAGCTTAAAATGCATATGGCCTCACATAAGGACTGATGACGGTTAACTGAAAGTGTTATTGGATAACTGAGGCTTAGTTTAATTATCTTTCCAATATCATTTGGGAAATAAGTGATAGCATCAGGATGAAATCCATTCATTATAATTGTGATAATAATGTCAAATAATTAATAATTTGTTAAAGCTAAATATAAACAAATATGTTTTGTTACCATTTGTGTACCACACACAGTGCCATCAGCCACATAGGCATAATCTCTTCCATCTGATCTCACTGATGATCCAGTACTTATAGATAAGCATTCATGCCCTTGAGTATATGAATAAACTGCAGATTGAATATTACTTTTGTAAGTACTTTTATGTGGCCAAACACAAGCTAGTTTTCCACAGAGAATGTCCCTGCAGATGGAAAACAGAAAATTTTTTATCATTTGTTCTTTTAATAATACCAAGTTCCAAATAAGTGTTACATGGGTGGTGAAATAAATATTATTTAATTGATGTTATAAAACCATAAAAAATGCCCAAATGACATTTTCTGCTGGTGTACAACTGAATTAAATTCAATTAATTAACATTGTAGCAGAATTGAACATTATGCACAGCTCAAATGTGCAGACATGACATATTTTCCTATTTCAGAACGTAACTTTGTTGTCTAGCCTCTAGTCATATTAGAGCAATCATCATATTTTATTAAATTTTTTGGGAAAAATTTATCATCTGTCCCCACTTGGTGTAGCTTGGCCAAACTGGTTATTTGTTACTCAATATTTGCTAAGAGTGGCTGATTGAATTTATTTACCCTTTGTGTATCATTTGAACCCATTCTGATTATGCCCATGGTCCCTGCTAGGATCTTTAGTCAGTACCACTCTGTAGCATATAGGCTCTTCATCTTTATCTCGAGGTTCTTCCAACATGTCAGTAATTTGAGTAGTTCTGCATTAATTTCTTGAAAATTAAGAAATGTTTAGGTCCTTTTTATGCCATAAGCATACCAAAGACTATCTTGTAGCTAGTTTATTTAACCATTTATAATTCATCATTGGGTTAAATCTAAGAGGTATGCAGAATTCTTCATCTATGCCTTGGACAGAATCTATGCTATTTCTTGTTCTTGGAATCACTCAACTTTATCAACTCTCTTTCTCAATGAAAACAACCATTTTTATCTATTGAAAAATGTCTGCTCAGCATGTCATGATTATTTTTCCAATGTCTCCCCTTAGGATACATATGTAATTAAGAAATTTATCCATTTGTCCTAAAAGACCATTTTGAGCTCCTTAATATCACAGCATCGTTAAGCAAAATTTAAATGAAGTTGGGAGGAAAAACCTAAATCTCTTTCCAAGATTTCTCCACTACAACTTATTTTTTCCAATTTCTCAGATCTAGATATTTATTTTGATTGTGGCTGCACTCTGTTTCTATGAAATATATCTTAAACCAGTTTTGTATGGTAGATCTCTTTCTAGTCTGTCTATGAAGTACAAACTCTTTCTCCAAAATCCATTCTTTCAAATTTTGCATTTGTAGTTGAATTCTTGATACTGGCTTTTCTTTTCTGAAATGGGATCACAATCCACTTAGAACAGATAAATTGTGTTATTGAATGTCAGTCTCATTTAGTGATTTTGAAAAATTCATGTACTATTATCAGCTCAGATGAAGTTCAGATAAGTTATGCTTGCTAAATGTTATACTTTCCATTTTTATTTTCCCTTATTTCATGGGAAATCTTAGACCAATAGCAATAGACATGACTCTGGTCATTTGGGAAAAAAATAAAATGTGGCTGATTTACCCCAACTCTTGTCTTTGTTGACATCCACTGAGATTTACACAGTCTAGGCCTGGTCACTGAGGCTTTGTGTTTGTATCTAAGAAGATGTGATTGATTATACCTTGTCTTTCAGAGATTACATAGAGTCTCTTCATGAGAGCTCTTCTCACCAGCATTCACTTTGTGATTTGTGATTCTAGATTTTCTCTTTTGATCCATTACTCTGTCTGTGCTGAGGCATGTGGAAAAGTCTTCATTATCTGTATGCCATATTTAATCCATAGTAAACCTAAGTGATGATAAGTGATGGAGAATACTTTCTTAATCCTACCCAACTAGACACCTTCCTGAGCCATTTATAATCTTCATAAATCTTCATAAAGGAACCAAGTTGTTTTTTAACCATGCTGAATGTGATTCTAACTTAAGAATTTGACAATTTTGTCTGACTGGGCAGTGGCACAGTGGATGAGCATCGTACTGGGATGTGGAGAACCCAAGTTCGAAACCACAAGGTCACCAGCTTGAGCATGGGTTCACCAGTGTAAGCATGGGTTGCTGGCTTGAGTGTGGGATGATACACATGACCCCATGGTCGCTGGCTTGAAGGCCAATGTTACTGGCTTGAGCAAGGGGTCACCTGCTCTGCTATAGCCCTCCCTACCCCAGTCAGGGCACATATGAGAAAGCAATCAATGAACAACTAAGATGCCACAACAAAGAATTGATGTTTCTCATCTCTCTTCCTTCTGTGTGTCTGTCCCTCTCTCTGACTGTCTTTAACAGTTTTATCCTGACTATGTCTTGGAGGTTAAAAGAAAGTCCTGCTTCTCCCTGGATCACCTGATCTTTTATCTGAGTGTTTTTATATTCTATACCAGTGGTTCTTATCCTTTTTTTGAGGTACCGAACCCACCAGTTTCATATGCGCATTCACCGAACCCTTCTTTAGTGAAAAATAAAATATGATTTCTTTTTCCAAATTCAAGACATAGGTATATGTTTTTTTTACTGGTGCACAAAATGAGCCATGCATGAACATCACCTTGCTCAAAGAATATTAACTATAGTCAAAATGTTGTACACTAGATCCTCAGATCTTATTAATTTTATAGCTGAAAATTCGTATAATTTGACCAATCTCTTTTTTGAACATGTGACAGAGAGAGAAAGAGAGAGAGAGAGAGAGAAACAGATAGGGATAGACAGGGACAAACAGGCAGAAAAAGAGAGAAATGAGAAGCATCAATTCTTCATTGCGACACCTCATTGATAGTTTTCTCATATGTGCCTTTACCGGGGGCCTCAGCAGAGTGAGTGACTTCTTGCTCAAGCTAGTGACCTTGGGTTCAAGCCAGTGACCTTGGACTTCAAGCCAGAGACCATGGGGTCATGTCTATGATTCCACGCTCAAGCCAGCGACCCATGCTCAAGCTGGTGAGTCAACGCTCATGTTGGTGAGCCTGTGCTCAAGTCGGCAACCTCAGGATTTCAAACCAGTCCAATGCTCTATCCACTGCGCCACCACCTACTCAGACTACCAATCTCTTTTTATTCCCTATTGGCAACCACTTGTAAATAACATTAACCAGCATTTGTCTTTCTCTGTCTGACTTTTAAACTGAACATACTACTCTCCATGTTCATTCATTTTGCCACAAATGACATGATTTCTTTCTTTTTACAAGCTGAATAATATTTCATTGTATAGATACCACATATTTTTGATAATTCATCCATTAATGAACATTTAAACTGTTTCCATACCTTGACTATTGTGAATAATGCTATAATAAAATCTCTTCGAAACACTAATGTTGTTTCTTTTGGGTATATAACTAGAAGTGAGATTTCTGGATCATAAGGTAGTTCTATCTCAATTTCCCAAAAGTCCATATTGTTTATTTTTATAGGGGCTGCACCAGTTTACATTCTCACAAACAGCATATAAGGGTTCTCTTTCCTCCATATTCTTGACAGCATTTTTATTCTCTGTCTTTTTTGTAATAGCCATTTTAACAGGTGTGAGGTGATATCTCATTGTGCTCCATTTGCATTTTCCTGATGATTTGTTGCACACCTTTTTCCTTCTGACTGCAGCTTGAGGTGAAAAATCTACTAATTGTCTTACAGGAGCTGTCTTGCTGATTTTAATATCTTCTTGGTTTTAATTCTTAACAATATAATCTTAACACATCTTAGATGTGAGTGACTTTTAATTCTTCTTATTTGGTTTCTCTAAGCTTCCTGGATTCGGTTGTGAATCGTTATCCCTAGGTTAAGAATGTTAATGATTTCAGTCATGATTTCTTTGAATAAGGTTTCTTTGCTGTTCTCTCTCTCTTATCCTTCTGGTACCTTTATAATTAGTGTACTTATTGATAGTGTCTCATAAATCCCTTGCTCCAGTGTTTTACATTAGTTGGTTCATTAATTGGTGCCAGTTGGCCAGGAATTTCATGTTGGTCCACAAAAGAATTAACCACTCTGCTGTTGTATGAAGATTATAGAGCCAATGATCTTAATTGAATTTACTTATGCTTAGGGGGTAATTTCTGTTTTAGCAGTCCCCAAAATAATTATCTTATATTTACTGGATCCCAAGTATAAAAAGGTTGAAAACCATTGCCTTAAGACTATTTTCACCCTTTCTCTTTCTTTCTTCCTTTACTTCCTCTTTTTTCCCTTCCTTTCTTTCTTCTTTCCTTTTTTCCTCCCTCCTTTCATCTTTCCCTCCTTTTTTTCTTCCTTTCTTCCTCCCTTCTTCCCTCCCTCCCTCACTCCCTTCCTTCCTTCCTTCCTTTTTCTCTTCTCTTCCTTTCCTTTCCCTCTTTCTCTCTACTTCTTCCTCTGATTATATGAATTTACAGTCCTATGATTTCATTGACCCTGTCTTCTGTTTAATTAGGTCTTCTGTTAAACCACTTTTTTTTGTTTTGTATATTTATGAAGTGAGAAGCAGGGAGGCAGAGAGACAGACTCCTGCATGCGTCCGACCAGGATCCACCCAGCAAGCCCATTAAGGGCAATGCTCTGCCCATGTGGGGCATTGCTCCATTGCAACAGGAGCCATTCTAGCACCTGAGGTGGAGGCCATGGAGCTATCCTCAGTACCCAGGCCAACTTTGCTCCAATGGAAACTTGGCTGTTGGAGGGGACGAGAGAGATAAAGAGAAAGGAGAGGGAAGGGGTGGCAAAGCAGATGGGGGCTTCTCCTGTGTGCCCTGGCTGGGAATTGAACCCAGGACTTCCATACACTGGGTTGATGCTCTATCACTGAGCCAACCAATCAGGGCTTCTATTGAAAAATTTTATTGACTATTTCACTTTAGTGATTACATTACTCAGCTTTATTTGTTTGATACTTTTTAAATTATTTCTCTTTTTATTGGAATTCTTAATTTGTTCAGCATTGCTCTCCTAACCTCATTAAGCATCTTCATGATTGTTATTTTGATCTATCAGGTAAATCCCCATTCTTTATTTCATTAAAATCTGTTTCTGAAGATTTATTATATTATTCTGTTTGAAACACATTCCTATGTTATTTCATTTTCCTTGACTTCTGTATTTTTTTTCTGTGCATAAGGTAAAACAGTCACTATTCCCAGTCATGAAAGAGTGATCCTATTTAAGAGATGAATGTCATCAATTAGCCTGACCTGAGTTTTTTGTGACTGTCTAATTGCTTAATTGCTCTTAGTGGTTACCTTTAAGTTAAGTGTGTTCAAAGAGCTATCAGTATCCCAAAAGTGAAGATTACATTTAACCCCTAGATATAGTCTAATTAACAGCAGGATCCTCAAGAAAGTATATAATTAAGTTTCTACAGGGAGAAATTGGATGATGGGCATTTTCCTGCTTGCTCAGTGCTCACCTTGGTGTATAGCTACAAGGTGGGAGCTAGGGGTGCTCCTGTGTCCACTAAGAACTTCTTTGATTGCCAGAGTGTTGTGAGACTCATGAACAAAAGTCCCTTTGACTATCACTGCCAGTTGGTTTGGAAGCTCATTCCTCAGGCATCAACTGAAATATAGTACAGCCATATGTACAACTCCTTCCAGGAGATAACAGGTGACTTGCAATGAGCTACAGGAAGATGGTTGGAAAGAGCCTGCTTGTTTCCTCAGTTCCTAGGCAGGATAAAATCCAGCTCGTAGGTGCACGCTAAATTAGAAGTCAACTGCTTTTAAAATATGCATATAGACTCCTTTTAGGGCAGGACTGGGAGATGGGTGTCTGTCTGTTCCCTCTCTGCTGAGACCTAGGGGGATAGCCATGTAAGAATTCCTGTTTTGTTTGCTAAATCCTGCAAGATTTGTAAATGGAAGACCCTTTGGCTCTCAGAGCCAGGTGATCTGGGTACCTGTTCCTTCCCTAGCAGAGCAAAAACTGGTGTCCAAACTAGTGTACAAGTTCCTTGCAGAGAGAATTTTGTGACTTGGAATTGAGTACAAGGAGATGGCAGGAAAAATGTCCATCAGTTTCTCAAGTCACTAGGAAGGACTGCGGTCTGCCCCTAGACGTGTGTTAAATTAGAAACCTGACCTGTGGGTGGTAGTTTTCTCAGTACGCAAATGGATTCCTTTCAGGAAAAAACTGGAAATGAGTGATTCTGTTTTCCCATGAGCACTGTGTCCAGGGAGATAAGAATAGCAAGTACTTATACTCCTGTTAACAGCCACATTTTTGTTTACTATGATATTGTAAGTCTCTTGAATGCAAACTCTTTTGGCTCTCAGAACTAGATCCTTTATGATCTTGTTCCTCAGGTGAGAGTCTTAAATTTTGGGGTCCAAATCCTTTGCTCCTCAGGGAAGATCAGGGAGTTGGAAGTTCCCTTTCAATTGCATGGTGCTGTACCAGGGGTTAGATTTATGTTGAGAATATGTCTCTACTTATTTCAATGTGGCTATTTTCTCATTTGCACAATGTGTAGGATCACTCAGCTAGTTTATGAATTTCTTTAAAAGGTAATCACTTTATGTTTACCTAAATATTCAGGATATCTTTAAAAGTAAGATAATTTAGGAAATTCCCATATCTCCATCTTGGTCAAACTCCTATGTGTTACTATTTTGGTGAGTTTCTGTTTTCAATACCCTTATGAAATTCAGGATTTGTTACAGGGTAGGCACTTTCTTTACTAGATTTTATATTTTTTTCTTTATTCCAGGACTATATATTCAGCTATTGATAGGTACTACCATACTTGACATGTCAGTAATGTGAAAACAAGCAACAAACAAACAAACAAAAACTTTTTTTTTATGTGTGAGCACAGATAGTAAGAAGTTAGGAAAATTCGTTGCCAAATAAAATGGGGAAACTAAACATAACTGAATAAATTGTCCAAGCAATTTACAGCCAGATACAGAGTTTCACCTCCTTAAAAATAACATCTAGGCCCTGGCTGGTTGGCTCAGTGGTAAGCTTTGGCCCAGCATGTGGAAGTCCTGGGTTCGATTTCTGGTCAGGGCACACAGGAGAAGTGACCATCTGCTTCTTTATTCCTTTCCCTCTCTTCTCTCTTTCTCTCTCTCTCTCATACCCTCCTGCAGTCATGGCTCAAATAGCAAGTTGGCTCCGGGGCACTGAGCATGGCTCCATTGTCTTGCCTCAGGCGCTTAAATAGCTGGGGTGCTGAACAACATAGCAGTAGCCTGAGATGGGGGTTTTCAGGTGTATTCTAGCTGCGGCACATGCAGGAGTCTGTCTCTCTGTCTCCCTGCCTCTCACTTGGTTAAATAAATAAATAGATAGATGATAGATAGATAGATAGATAGATAGATAACATCTAGACCTTTATTGTTTTTTGACTTCTGACCCCCGTGTGCCATGATCTCTCCTCCATGGCTGATGGTGTGATTCTCTGGTACTGGCTATCACTGTGTCCCTAAGGGGGAGGTTCACACCTGGAAAAACTGATGAATATTTTATTGCAATATTCCCTCAAGACCACCCCTAAATTCCTAGTCTTTAAAAAACCCTCAAAACGAAGAATGAGGATGTTTTTCCATCCTGGATAATGCCCACCTCTTTCCTTTCCTTCTTCCTTGCCTTCCTTTCTTTTCTTCCTCCCCCCACCAAAGGGGTACATCTCATAAATTCTAAGGATCCTCACAAGACTTGCAACCAGGGGAGCAGTAGGCAGCAGCAGCTTGTCCAAGGCTGACCACCTGAAACTGTCTCCAAGGCCCACTTTTCTCCACTCATTTCTTTCCCACAGGGATTTTAGAGACCCAAATCAGCCCCACCTTAGTTTTCTTGTTGTTTCTTCTATTCTAGAATTCTCTTTGCCTCACTACCCTAGCTTAATAAACTTACCCTTAAGATCACCTGGACGCATGTTGTAAAATTTTTGCTGCACAAAGTCAAGAACCCACCCATTACTAACTGGCCCTATGCAGACTCAAAGAGTTAGGTCTCCTGTTTGTTAACATTCATACAATCCTATATCATAAGTCAAAGCACTTGCTTTATGATCATTATCATTTATTGGCTTAATAAAAATTTCATTTTAATTTTCAAAATAGAGCACAAGTTTCTGATATTTTTGGCCGTTTGCACCCACTTCTTATCCCATCTAATAAGCATCAGTTTTCTTTTACTCTAGTCTCGTTATTAAAACAATACAGGGGGAAAATAAAAAAAAAAGAAACTGAATTGTATAGAACAGTGGTTCTTAACCTAGGGGTTTGATGAGTTGGTCTCAGGGGTTCAGAGAAGCCTCTGCCGCGGAGGCCAGAATAAAGTAATACCATAATTTGTTGTGAGTTCATGCATTTTGTTGGTTTTGTTCTTTGAGCAAGGTGATGTTCATGCATGGCTCATTTTGTGTACCAGTAAAAAACATATACCTATGTCTTGAATTTGGGAAATAAAATCATATTTTATTTATCACTAAAGAAGGTTTCGGTTAATGTGCATATGAAACTGGTGGGTTCTGTACCTCAAAAAAGGTTAAGAACCACTGATATAGAAGAAAATACATCTAATGATATTTAAAAATATTCTCCTAGCATATGATTTATTGTCTATTACTATTTAGTGTCTCCTGACAAAAAATATAAAGTTTGATGAAACAATCATTTTTATATACATACTTTGGTTCACAAGGTAATGGTTGTGAATTTTTAAAACCACAGTTTTCAGCTCTATCATGAATAGAATTAACTTCTTCATAACAGGCAAGTGGAGCACCTTGAGCACCTTAAAATGCAAAAACATCCATTTAATTATTATTTTTAGTCCAAATTAAAATTTTTGTTAATAAAAAGCTAGCAAATCACTTATCAAATAATCAACATATTATCTAGTCATACTTTTTTCCTGTGTGTACTCTGTCAATTGTTTTATCTAATAGAAAACAGAAAAAGATTATATTCTACTAAATTATTTTATTGTGAAAATAATTTGTTTCCCCTCCCTGTGGTAATGCAAACTTCCTAGTCCAAAGAGTATCAGACTTGACCCTGGAAATTGCTCTGCTTAATAAACTAAGAAATTTGAAACATGTCACTTATGAGCAAAAATCTGTCAAGCTGGTACCTAGAGTGCCATATTCTCTTTTTTCCCCTTATGACAGATAAGTAATGTTTTAAGTAGAGGCTCATTTGACAGTTTGGATGTAATTATGAAGACAGTGTAATATAGTTAAATAGCTGTATTGGATATGTAAATCTCAGAGCTTTGAGGGTTATTTTCATTTCATTAAACACAAGAATTGGTATGTAGAAGTAGGGCTCTATTATAAAATATTCTGAAAATACTATGACATTGTAGTCAGAACCTGGCAGTAAGTGTTTAAAAAAATAATTATCAGAGGTTAAAAGGAGAGTAATGCATGATATGTGATGGTGAAACATTTGGGAAAACTATCTTCTCAATAATTTAATGAAAAAGAATGGCTTTAATGAATTTGTTGCCTTAGGTAAGGAGGTAAGGAAAAATAATGAGTCTGGAATACTCTGCTGCATTTGACCAGATAATACAAATACTCAGGAAACATAGTCTAAACTCAGGAAAGAATGAGTTATAAAAAAGCAACGATTAAAAATTGAAAAGTTTCAGAAATGTTTCTGTCCTACAGGTACTGGGTTGGGTGATAATAAATGCTGGCTTATGTAAATTAGTCAAGTTATTATGTCTGTTCCATTGTTTTGTGTCTCTTCCATAGAGTTGTGCTCTTCAGTGAGCATTGACTTAGTAAATGAATATAAAGATCTTTACATTTCTTGTTCTTTCCCATATGTTTATCAACCCACATTTTAGAATTCTCATCTCTACTTTTCCAGCTCTTCCCCAATTACCAGGACCCTTTTATACTGCCCATGAATACCTCTAAGATCCAACCTCTGGTCATTTATTTTCTCCCTCAAAAATAGATGACTTGGTGGTTAATATCATTCCTAAGTGAGGTCTCAACATAGCTAATGTCCCTTCTCAGTTTATAGCTGGTTACTGAACTAACACACCTACAAAACAAGCATAGACTGGTTCCCTTTTTATTTATTATTTTTTATTTATGTTATTATTATTTTTTAGCAAGAAAGAGAGACAAACAAACAAGAAAGTAGAGAGACAAGAAGCATCAACTCATGGTTGCAATACTTTAATTGTTCATTGATTGTTTTCTCATATGAGCTTTGACTGTTTTCTCCAACTGAGCCATCAACCTTGGGCTTCAAGATAGCAATCTATGGGTACAAGCCAGTGACCAGCAACCATGGAGTCATGTCTATAATCCCACACTCAATCTAGTAATGTCATGCACAAACTGGTGAGTCTGCCCTCAAGCCTGAGACCTGGGGGTTTTGAACCTGGATCCTCAGCATCCTGGGTTGATGCTCTATCCACTATGCCATTGCTTAGTCAGGCAGCATAGACTTGTTCTTTTTTCATGTCAGCTAGTCATAATGAATCTCATGTAGTGATAAGTGTAAACTGAGGGAGAAGCAATTGTGTAATGAAGAGAAAGACATACTGTTAAGAATCACCCTTCCGTAGATTTTTCTTCTGCCATTTTTCCATGCACCTGAACCAAGATGAATGATTTTCATCTATCTAAGCATCTAACTTAGTGATTCTTAGTGATCAGCCTATGATGCAGAGTTCTGAACACATAGTCCTTGGAATCTAGAAGTCAGATTTTCTGTCTTTACAGGGACAAGTAGTGTGTGTCCAGAGTTGTTTTGCCAAAGTGGTATAATTCTCTAGCATCAATGGCACAGCCTTGTGGTACTACCCCAGGGAACTGCATTATTCTCCCAAAGAGTCTTGGTACATGCCCTACATAGCAATTTTTTCTCATAATCTGTGCCTCTGTTATTACCAAATCTGCCATGTTCTATGATTTAAAATGTAGGGCTAATTTCATTGTAGTCTGAACATGCTGCAGAACTCTTTCCTGCTTTTCACTTCACTCATCATTAGCAACATGTCAGGTCACCCAGGAAATGGAATCAATAAATACTTCCAATCCATTTAGTATATATTGCCTACAGAAACAAGAATCCTACCAAGTGTTGTACTTCCTTGTCATAGCACATGCAAGATGAAGTTTGTCTTTTACTTTGAAGGGCGTGTCAAATCATGCCTCTGACCATTGGGCTCCTAAAAATTTTACTGATGTGACCATTCCTGAATATTTCCAGGATCTATTTGCTGCCTTTTTAGCACATGCCTTTTATTTTGCCATCCAAAATACTAGTTGTACTTTGCTTATTTAGCTAGCTTAGAAAAAAAATTATTGTTGGAGTGGATGAATATAATATTTTCTGGAATGTTCAAATGTCTTCAACTACATTATTATTGAGACTAGGAGAATAAACACTGTCTTAGAGAAAACTCAAAATTAATACCATTATCTGTTCCAAGCAAGCTTTTTAAAATTCTCTTTTCAAATAGGAATAGAAAAGAATATATTTGTTAGTGACTATACTCCTTCCACATATCCGAGTCTATGCTAATCTGTTCTAGCAAAGACACCACATCTGGCACAGTGGATACAATTACTTAATCTACTACCTTAATGCATTTTAGTAGATTATCATTATTTTCTGAGAATCATCTGGTTTATGCATGGATCAAATTGAATAATTAATTATAGGTATTATATAGCCAACCAACTGTGCATTTTTTGATCTTTGAAGGTAGCACTAATTTCTGGAAGAGGACAGTTATAGAGTCTTTCTTCTATACAGTTCTAGGATTAGGAAGTAATTACCAAATAAACTTGTGGACCTACTGTAAGCTGAAACTTGGTAAGAGCTCTGTTCCTTGAGCTCTGTAAATCCTCATTCCCACGGGGAGACCATGATGACACTGGATTTCTGGGTATCCATATCCATTCAGACTCTTTGTCCACCAGTTTCCAAAATGTTTGAGTATTTCTCTTTCCCCAGTGACAGATAAACTAGACAAATAGCTGTAGATCATTTGGGAATACCCTAGAAGAATTTTTAATGTGAATGTTTTCTAAAGTGTTCTGAGTTTTCCTTTTGGGTCTTTCCTTAAACTCTCCTTAAGTCAATGAGTTTTGGTCCTGAAAATTGCCTTAGATTCAGAATTTGGGCATTAGACTATGACACTCATTAGTGTAACTCTCTTCAGTCTCCTTGACATCAATTTTTTATTTCCTTTGATAATATAAACTGTGTAATATCATTATTGGTTGTCCATAAAACACATAGAATAGAAGTCATATTCTATAAAGTATCTTCTTAACTCTCTGTAAATCAGGTATCTAATCTATGTCTGCTACTCTCGCTCCTCCTCATTATAACAATACATTTATCCATCTTGTTTCTGGCAGTCAAACACTACTTACTATCTGGCCTTAGTTTTTTTCAAGATCTTGTAATGCACACTTCCATTGGTTATCCTATTTCTATAGTATCATCTCCTACTCTCATCCCTGACCTATAGAGAAGGTCATCATTGGAACTTATAGTGATTGTGATACCCTTTTACAAACACATTCCCTGTGGAATGGAGCCTTTCTTTTGGGTCCAGTTATTTGTCTCTACACATATAGTATCTATATTAGAATATATCTGCTTTCCTGACACTTTTCTTTCTTTCCTTTATTATCTGTATAGCATTTCTGTCATTTAGACTTTTCCTAATTAAAGTGGGACAACCATGGTCTTTTCCATAATCCTGAAAACAATCCTGGTAAAAACTTACACTATCTTCTAAGACCTTTCCTAAATTGTTAAATCCTGTATCCTGGGAGAATGCTCCTTGAACAATAAACTCCCTCTCATCCAATCTTACATTCTTCCATCCATTCTTGTGATCAAATACTTTCAGATCCAGTTCCATGTGTATATCACTGATTCTGGTAGTAACTGCTAGCTAGGACCTACAGCTCTGTTGCAGTATAGCTCATTTACTCCTTTTTAACTGCAAGCACATTTGCACTCTGTTCTGTTGTGCCATAACTCCATTTTCAGCTAGTGGCCAAAAGGGGTAGATTCTAACAAGGATATAATTTTGGTTGTAAGTGATAGGCTTTTGCATTATCTTCAAGCGAGGGAAACATATACCATTCTTAATTGGAAGTGAGTAGTGGTGTGAAGGGACAGAGCTGTACCATTCTATAGATTCAGGAGTTTTAGAGAAGTTTGGAGACTCAAATTTATGAAGAATGTATTTTCAATTGTTCTCACCCCAACAGCAGGTCCCATTCTTTTCTCAGCAGAACCTTAACACCGACAAAATAGACTAGATTGAGATTTAACCTTCTCTGGAGTTCTTTCAGTTTAATAATTAAGTCCTCAACTCTCTCTAACTTTTTGTTTTAAGAGAAAAAAGCCTCCTTATAAGTTAACAAGGGAAAACTTCCAGCTCCTGCTGGATATGAACACCTTTTTGTTATCTTTTTCTGGATATCAATTTTGTTAATAATAACCATTCAATTCCATTGTCCTTCTGGTTACTAATTCCTCCATACATTTCAACTGTACTAGCTAATGCTTTCTTTTTTACTGTATATCGTCCCAGTTCACTGGGTGAGTGTAAAACCAGTAGTCAAGGCCACCATTACAGCAGCCAGACCCGTGCAGGTTCGCATTAGATTCGAACAGTCGGTAATGAAACAATGGAGCCAAGAACTGGTGAGCCATCAGCTTTAATTCTAGCTTGCACCCGGCAGGCAAGCAAAAACACACACTGGGCTCCAAAACCCACACATTCAGTGCTCACAAAGCTACTGACTTATCCGAGTTTCCTAAAATCAAAGGTTTCTAGCTCACCAGACTTATTCACCTCTGTTCCTCATCTCCTCCTGCACAAACTCTTAACAAACTGGCTTCTTCCTCAGCACTCTGCCATCTCAGCGGCTTCTCCTGGCCTTCACGTGGCCTTACTCTGCTCTCCTCTCTAATACTTATCTCAGGATCCCAGGAACCGTGAGAGAGAGCGAGAGCAATCTCCCGGACTGCCCCAGTTTATAGCACAGAAAATCCAAACCTTTAATCCAATTATACATAAAGAAAGTCTCTGATACAAAGCCACTCATCTGAGGCATAATGGAATTCCTCAGGAGAGTGCACCACCCTACATCATCCAATAAGTCAAGGGTGTGGAGAAGAGCTTACTCTTAAAGCCAAGCCTTAGGCCATAACAACCTGGCCTGCTTACATTACAGCCTTTACCCCACACCCATCCCAAGCATAAGGGCAAATAATATCACCTGGGTGACGGGCTTCCATGTGGGCAGCACCATCTTTAACAAAGTGAGCATACCATATTTTATCTGCCCAACAGTGAGTGTATTATGAACTTCCACCAATGGTGTGATGCTTATTGACAATGAGTGATTTCGTTTTAAAAAATTGTCTTACAAGCTATTTTCTCACACTGTTCTCAATACCAACCATTTATGTCTGTAGCATTCTAAAGCCAACATCTATGAAACATGGCATGCAAGCTATAAATGATCAGAACATCTGGAAATGAGGAGGAAGTAGGATGGGAGACAAGAGAAGTCGAACTGAGATGCAAACTCAACAAACCCTTGACCAAACCCATTAGTAGCTATTAAGATTGAGAAAAAAGGTAAAAGAAAAATAAATAAAAATAATGTTTAGCAGAGAATATAATATGTGGGTGAAAGACTTCAGACATGACATTTTCCTACTCATTTCCTATTCATCTTCCCAAAAAACTCCTACGATAAAGATACAACAAATAAGTAAACAACCTGCCAGAGTACAAATTGAGCTTGATTTGTGCCTAATTGGGCCAAAATGTGCAGGACTGGATATGTGCTGCCCATAGAGAGGGTGTGTCTTTGGGTGAGGTGTGTTTTTGCAGTTGAGATAAATTCTGAAAGATTAAGCTGACAGCTGGAGAATAATGTCAATTGGCAGTACTTTCCCTGTCCACTACATCTTAGTTTTCTTGCAGAATTCTATTTTTTTATTTTTTTGATTTAAACTGCACTTACCAAAAGTAGAGGTTTTATATTTGTTTTATATTTAGATATTTATTGTCTTTATTGCTTCATCATAAGCTCCATGAGTACATTACCCATGTGACTATGTTGATCTTGTTGAATATTATCAATTCTGTGCACATACCCACTCAGTATAGTATATACACACACAAATATATTTATTGATTTGAGAGAGAAAAAGAGAGAGAGCAAGAAACATTGACTTGTTTCTTTATGCACTCATTGGTTTGATTCTTGTATGTGACTGGGAATGGAACCCACAACTTTGGCATATCTGGGCCAGAAATTCAGTATATATATATATTTTTAATGGAAAAATATGATTAAACTTTTTTAAAAGTTTAAATTTACTTAAAATAATGCAAAATTAAAAATACTATTTGCTAATTCATCTATCTCATGTATTACACTATCTTAAAACAGTCTTTGCTGTTCTAAGTTTGCTATAAATTTTGGTGAAATAAGGATGAAAAAAAACACCCTGTTTCAGATAAGTATTAAATAATTGACTAAAAAATGAGTGGATGAATAAATCTCTGTACCAAGAGATCAGCTTTTTGACCCACTTAGAGAAGTATTGTAGAGATACTAGAGCATAGATCAGAGGAGGAAACACGTGAAAGCTTAACTCTTACCCAAACATCTGTATTTTAATTGAAACTCAAAAATATGTTAAATGTCAATACAATTCTTTAGCAAAGATTTATTTATTAAAATAAAAGTATGTCCTAGAATCTCCTTATTGAATTTAATTTTTATTTTTAGATGATTATTAGATACTACTTAATTTTATATTTAAGTGATGTATTAAACCTTGATCATGAGTTTCTGTGGCAATGAAAAATAATATTTTCAAATAAAAATAAATATTAAAAAAACCAAAAACAAAGAAACAACGAAACAAATAAAATATAGCATCCTAAAAACATTGCATACAGAAAATAAGACTGTGAGGGAAACCAGGTTTGCTAAAGTAATTGTGGTGATAGCAATGTATTATTAACCTCAGAAGCTACTTAGGTGGTTCATTCTATCATTCTATCCTAGGACAGTGTAAAAAAAAATGAGAGAATAAGACTGACCTGTGACTCAGGATATCATACCTCTGCAGTTATGCTTAACTTTTGGTTAAGTCACCTAATCTGAAACTTGTTACTACAGACAAGTTTCAAAAAATTACAAAAAAAATTCGAATCATGTAGCATGCCATTTGGTACAAATTATATGCCTTATATTGCTACTGGGCAAATAAATGACATTTGGTGTTATTCTTCCTTTACTCAATTAGTAATTGTATTTGGGTATTTTACTCAGTAATTTTGATATATTCAAATGTAATTTAATTCTTCTAAGAATATAAAATCATATTGAGTATTATGAATAATTAGTGCCTAAAATTCAAATACATATGCATAAGTCTTATTTGAATTATTCTCAAAAATTGCTTAAAAATTAAACTATAGAAATAAACTTTCATCAGTGGCCTGTGACTGCTATTATCCTTGCAGTTTTTCAGTAAGAAAACATGACTATGCTTGAATAAAATTCACTGAATTTTTTAAGTTCAAGTCATTAAAATTAGATCATAAATATGTAAGTTAAAGGGGAGATTCAGTAAAGTTTCAGAGTTTACTGACTTGCCATTCTAAGCTCCATATAAATTATGAGCTGTAAACACAATTTTTACCCAGGTAGCTAATTGCCAAAAACAAAAATCAAACTATCAGTGAAAAAAATTATAATACTCTCTTGGAAAATCTTGAACACTTTTAAAAAACTAACCTTTTAAAAAATTTTTATTTAGAAATTAAATTTAGTTGGGTGACATTGAGCAATAAGAGTACTTAGGTTTTAGGTAAACATTTTTATAGGATTTGAACTGTTGATTACTATCACCCAAAGTCAAATGATTTTCCATCACTGTGTATTTGTTCCTCTCTACTCCCCTCACCCCCCAAAAACTAACCTTCTTTAATTCAAATTTAATCTTTATTGAGCTCATGATTCAGGTTTTCCCACTTCTTGAGTTGTTTAACCTATATTCTAGAGAGGGATCCAAATTTGAAGTAAATTATATATGAAAAAGCAATACCTTTTCCAAATACTTTGGCACACTGGTTATCAGTAGTTTGGCATTGTCCATTATAACAGTATGCAGTTCCCGACCTGCACAAGTGGCCATTCAATGCATAAGTGTTAGGAACACAATTACTAGAAGTTCCATTGCAATACTCTGTAAAATCACACTCTTGATCGACACTCTTTCTACATGGAGTGCCTGCTAGTGATATCTAGAAGGAAAAAGGAAAAGAAATCATGATCTATGAATGACGATCTTTAATTATTTATTAAAGAGTTTTTAATCAAATTAAGTATGATTGATCATTGATACCTGACAAAGAAAAGTTAGAGTTACTAAGACAGTTGAAACGGGAAAAATGAAATGAAGGTCCAGTTGCTGATTGCCATGAAAACCAATTACATGACACCTGAGAATATGGGGGAGTCTTGTCCTCAAAAACTCATCTCCCGATTCTGGTGGTGGCAGGGATTTTTATAAAGAGGGTAAAGGAGGTGGGTGTCCTATAGAGCCAGAACTCTATATTAATCAGTCATCCCCAATTCAACTTCCCTGTGCTGTTGGACACTTCTGCTTAACAGCAGGGCTGACAGCCTCTTTGAGACAGAGCTTTAGGCAGCTATGAGTATTCTACTTATTGGGTACCAAGACCAATTGCTACCGGAGGAAAGACATGATTGACACATAAGTTAATTGCAAAAATCACACAGGCAGTTTATTACTCATGAATCTTATGGTGTGTCTGCGTACAGCTTAATGGGGCCCTGGCAGCATGCTCCTCTGGTCTGTTCTTGGTCAGAGTGGCATGATGTCAGTCTACGTTCAATGTTGGAATCTGGACAACTAACGGCAACTGGGGGTCCCCCGGTTTTAGTATCCTTTCTAGCATATGCTTTCTAGCAGCTGTTAATCTATGGGACTATCACATCAAGCCACCTTTTGGGAGTTCCTCGCAGGGAGCTCTTTTTATTTGTATAATTTCACACACACACAAACTGGACCCTGAGCAAAAGGCATATTTTTGCCTGTCATATCTGTACAGACTAGAATAATTCCCACCCAGAGGGCATAGCATTATTCACTTGCCTTAATGGCTTTTAGTATTATATCCTAAATTATTTCTAAATATTTTCTACATTTCTATATATTTAATTACTATAACATCATATTACTGTAACAGTGGATAATAAACAAAACCATAAAAAAGAATCAAAAGGAAGGGCATGAGAGTTCTTTGCTGAGGAGACTCAGCACAATTTGTTCAGATAAGTGGATGAAGGTTTCATATCTCTTGATGGTACATCTGAAGGTCAGAATCCATTTTGTATTATGTTAACAAGTGTTCACAGATTCCCACAGTCAGACTGTCCTCTTGCTTGGATGGTGTGCACCAACCAGAGGAAAACAGGCCTTTTCAATGTAATGTGAAATTGGCCAGAGGTGAAAACACAGGATTGATTATGTACATTTGACTTGTTACAGAATATATAACTGTGATTACCAAAACTAGCAATATTGGATCATGGTAATAAGAGCAACAAAATTAATTTAACACTTTACAAGAATCCTTTGATAAGCTTACATCATTATATATTCTTATTTAGCTCTATTTTATGACTAGTCAAACTAATATCATTAAATCAATAATACAGCCCGGTTGCACAGTGAGTTCTCAGAAGAAAATATCAGGTACAGTATTCATTATGAAGCCTGGGGAAAAGTAATTGTCTCAAATGAGTCCTTTGCTAACTGCTTTGTGTTCTGTTATGGGCAGTGTCATCAGAAAATCAATATCAACTGGGTGTTTTGTCACCAGAAAGATTTTATTTGGGAAATAGAAAGGGTTGCAACTCAGCACATGCAGACGTAACAAGCCACATGCACACTTTGCTGAGTGAGACAAGATAAAGGGGTATTTACCTAGAGAAGAAGAAGTTAAGGGAAGGAAAACTTAGAACCATAGAGCTTTATTATGAGCAAAGAGTTCTTCCTGTGGAAAAGTGTTTTTCAACAGACTGACCAGAAGTTGGCATAGTGAATAGAGCATTGGCCTCAGATACAGAGGACACAGGTTCGAAAACAAAGGTTGCCGGCTTGAGTGTGGGATCATAGACATGACACCAAGATCACTGGCTTCAGCCCAAGGTCACTGGATTGAGCAAGTGTTCACTGGCTCAGCTAGAGCCCTCCCACCTTAAGGAACATATGAGAAAGCAATCAATGAACAACTAAGGTGCCTTAACAGAGAATTGGTGCTTCTTGTCTCTCCACTTTCTTATCTGTCTGTCCCTATCTCTCTCTATAAATAAATAAATAAATAAATAAATAAATAAATAAAATAATTGAGAGAATTGATTTTTAGGAGGCCTAAACTAAAAGAAATTGTAAAGAGAGGTCTTTAGGCATAAGGAATAAAATACCAAACAGAAATTTACAAAACAAAGATAGCTGGAAAGGGAATAAATGATGTTAATTATAAAATTTCATTTTTTAAAATTTATTTGCTCTAAAAGATAAGAGTATATAAACCAAAAATAGTAGCAATGTATTTTGTGTTTATAGTATATGGGAGCATTATATAAGCAGATCCATTCACTGCACATGAAATGGTACAGTATATGAAATGAGACTGATTAAATAAAGATTTGTAAATTCTGGGACAACATGTAAAATGATTTTTAAAATATAAATAATGAACCAATAATAAAGACAGAGTGAAATCATATATTACACATTTTTAGAGTTTTCTTTTAGTTTTCAGAACAATTGTAAGTCTCATAAATGATTGGAAATTCAAAGTAGAATAGCCACTTTGAAAAACTGGTTGTCAGTTTCTTAAATAGTTCTATATAAATTTACCATTTGACCCAATAATTGTAGTTGCAGGTGTCTTAATGAACTAAAGGTCTATGTTCATACAAAATCTCCTCATGAATATTATGCATAGCAACACTATTTTCATCCTCAAAAACTAAAAACAACTAAAATGTTCCTCAACTAAGGGATGTATTAACAAACTGTGGTACATCCTCACAATACTTGCAAAACTATTCAGCAAGAGAAATGAACTACTGATAAACACCACAACACGATTGAATCACAAGTGCATTTTATGAAGAAGCTTAGTGACAGTGTTTACACATACTGTATAATTCATTTATGTCATATTTTTGCAAAATCAAAACTAGAGATGTAGAAAACACATCTGTAGTTTTACCAGTGTCTATTGGAGAAGGTATGAATTGACTACAAAGCAGTGCAAGGATTTTTGGGGGAGTGGTGATGAAATAATCCATCCTTGATTATGATGCTAATTATAAGACTGAGTATGTTTGCAATAATACTCAGAAGTATTTACTGAAAGAATTTTTCTATAAGAAATTGCATATTAATTTAAAAATTAGGTAAAAATACCTGTATATGAAAAATTATATTACTTAATTTATCAGAATTAGAATTATAAAATACTTTTAATCATGGAACTTTTCTACTTATTTAAACATACATATAGAAGATAACAGCATATCAGTGCATGGATATTTAGCCTAAATCTGTTAATTCTTGTACAATAGACAATAATTTATGTAACCATTCCAATGCTAATAAATATTAGGTTTCCCTTTGTAATTTACTTTTGCAGACAATCTATAATTAAGATATAATCTTTTCTGAGGTTTCCACACATGTACATAATTCTAGGGTATATACATAAAAGATATAAAAACAATAATCAATAAATTTGATAACTCATACTCTTCAGAGATGTGCAAATATTGGCCAACAAAGGAATTATAGCAGTTCAAAATTCACAAACATTACCCAAAAGAGATTTCTGGCCCCACTCTTTAGCCCTTATCTGACATTGCTATTTTTAACACTGTTTGCTCTATGATGTTGTATATTGGGTTTTTTTATGTTCACCCCAATTATTGTAGAAATTTAATGTACACATTGAACAATTGACATTTCATCATAGTAAATTACCTGGTGTGCATATATGTTTCTGTGTGTTTTTGTATTGTGTACAATTTGCCTTTTACTTATCAATATGTGAGAGTTCTTTGCACTTTTCTATATGTTACACATTTGTCTGCTTTTCATGTAAAATTTTTTCACAATTAATAATTTATTACTTATTTGACTTTACAAATTTTTTGACAGCAGGTTTTTTAATATGTAATGTATATGATTATGTTACTCTTTATTTGATAACTTAGAATACAGTAAACAGTTTTCAACACCATAGAATAATTAGTACTGATCTGAGATGTCTTATTTATTTCATAGCAGTTTCCTTTACCTGCTGTGGTAGTTTATTCACTCTTCATTTTGTTCCGGTGAATTACTTCTACATTCTTTCATCAATTCTACATTAATACAACCAAACTGGTTTTCTATTATTACCTTCAATTTTTTTCATAGATATTGAAAACTTACTTCACATTCTGCTGTACAGCATGGTCCAGAACCACATTTTGCTGAACTTTTCAGTTTACATGTGTTAAAATCACAGCACTTCTTAAACTGACAGTCCTAAAATTTCACAAGAAGAAATATTATTCTAGTTCAACCATTTAATAGCTCTTGTTTCTTAATCTCAACATCTATTTAATACTTTCTTGTGTTCATTCAATTATACACAATATTTATAACCAATGAAGCTTTATAATTTCACTACTTCTAGAAAGTACAAAGGTACATCCAAATACAAGAATTAAACAAATAACTTCTAAAATAGCAGTTGATCAGTAACATTACAAAATGTTTGGTAATTAATTGGTATTTAACTTTTGTAATTATTAATACATTGGTAGTAATTAATTCTGTTGGTCATTAATTCATTAATTGATAATATGGAAACATATATTTGGGAGAAAAAGAGTAAGTTTCCAGAAGAAAATTTTCCCGAATTGTCTTTTTAGTAAATTTTTTTTACTAAAGTCTTTGTGAATAAAGTTAGTATTATTTAGTAACATATGTAATAAAATACATTGAGCACATTAATCATGTGTCATATTTTACTATATTGGAAATAAACAAAAAATATGTCAATACATATATTTTTTACAAGGTAAAATGACAGGTAATAATTTAAATAAAGTTAATAAGTTAAATATTGTTTCTATGTTACTATATTGCATTTATAAAATTCTTTCTTATTATTATATGCTTAACACTTTTTTCTAATTTACTATTGTTGCAATATTAATATGTTGACAGTGCATTTTATGTGCCATTACTTATTTCATCATTAAGTACAAAAGCTCAGGACAGTAACTTAATTGTATCTCTTTTAACTTAAAATCATCTAATTAAAAAAATTATTAAAGTATAGATGACACATTTTCATATTAGTTTCAATCATATAACACAGTGATATGACATATATATGCCTTATTATGTGATCACCACAATAAAGCTAGTAACTTCTGTTACCATACAAAATTGTTATGATATTGTTCATTATTTTTTCTATGCTGTATCTATATCCCTGTGTTATTTTGGGGAATGGTAGATGATTACAAAAATTTTAGTAGAAATTTAATGTTATGTATACCAGTGGTGGTCAGTTATTTTTGTCAGTAGATACAAAATTGAAGTAACTACTAGGGATTACTCATGAAAAACACTGTGAGTAGAAGGGAATTGTTAAATACTATACATTAATGATAATATATCAAACAAAATATGTGGTCCTATTTTTTGAGAATGGTGTGCTTTGAATATTCGGTTGATTGATCTACAGTAGACTATACACCTATACTTAGAAGTGAGTAAATAGAACAGAATATGATTATCTTTCAACTTGGAAATACAGGAATGTTTGAGAATTATAAAGAAAAAATTTCAACGTTTCTAATTATTGCAACCATAAAAGACAGAAAAATCTGGATGAAATTCAGGACAAATTTGTAGAGAAAATAGAGAACAAGGTCATATGCATTAGGAAATAAATTGTGGATAAAAAGAACCTTGTTTAGCCTATTTATTCAAAATCTCTGCTGGGTTAATTAGGAACAGTGTGTGCAAACCAAATTTCTATGACTTGTCTTCTCAATTAAAGAGGCGTGGGAAAGTGGTTTCTGTACCTTATCTCCATTTTCATATCTTAGTTCTATTTTGAAGACATAGTTACATACTATTCCATATATATCATGGCAATCATTCATTAAAAACACAAGAAGTGGTGCTCAAATTTCAGTCTTCATTACATACCTCTTCACTGCCACAGTCACATTCTTCATTAAGTTCCAAAACTCCATTACCACACACTGATTGATTCTGATCTAATGGTGGCAAATTTGGAAAGTTCTGAAGACATTTAGCATCAAATTTGGAAACAAAATATCTGTAATCATGCATGCTACAGTTGCTAAAAATCTTTACACCACTGGAACCCCTAAAATGAAATAAAATTTTTCTGGTTAATAAAAGCACATCTAAACAATACTCCATATATAATGGCATATGTTCCAAGATGGTTCAAATGAAAAACTTGTACCTTAACTGAGATAGAGTTAATTAAGATTTAAATTTTAATTTATCATTGCTTATATTTAACATTTTAAAATGGCATTGAACCTGACCAGGCGGTGGTGCAGTGGATAGAGTGTTGCACTGGGACAAGAAGGACCCAGGTTTGAAACCCCGAGGTTACCAGCTTGAACGTGGGCTCATCTGGTTTGAGTAAGGCTCACCAGCTTGAGCCCAAGGTTGCTGGCTTGAGCAAGGGGTCATTCAGTCTCTGTGGCCCCCCGGTCAAGGCACATATGAGAAATCAATCAGTGAACAACTAAGGAGCCACAACAAAGAATTGATGCTTCTCGCCTCTCTCCCTTCTTGTCTGTCTGTCCCTATCTGTCCCCCTCACTGTCTCTCTCTATGTCTGGCACACAAAAAAAGTAAATAAAATAAAATAAAATAAAATGGCATTGAAAGTGTATCTTTCCAGGAAAGCAATAAGGTGCAATAGTTAAATCTATCTATCTATCTATCTATCTATCTATCTATCTATCTATCTATCTATCATCATCTATCTATCATCCATCCTTCTATCCTTCCATCTGTCATCTATTTTTCTCTCCATTGATATGCTCCTCTCTTATATATCCAAAACTTCCTTCCCTTATTTCAGCCAGATGTCTGTTTGAATCTTACCTTCTAACGTGGTCTTTCTTGACAACATTGTCTAAAATTATATCCGCTGCCACATTCTACTTACATTTTTCAGTATTAATTATTTTACATAGTACTTTATTAGTATTTTTAAATTTATTTTTTTGTCCTAAATTTTGCACTAAAATATATTTTATAAAGGTATTTATTCTCAAGTTCAGAGCTATATTTCCAGGGGAGTATTTAATAAGTAAAACTAATAGATGTCTAATAAACATTTCAACTATACACCATGCAATATTGAACTACTGATCTTTTAACCAAACTTCCTCATGCACTGTGCTCAGTTTCCGGCAGCTACACTCTTAACGGTTGTTCAGACAAAGAACATTCGTGAGATCCTGGACTCCTCTTCTTTCTCAAGGTTTATACCAATACACACACCCACACAAATATAACATTTGCAAATAACAAATTTCCTGTTGTTTACATGTTGAAATAATTGTATTCTGAATATGCTGGGTTAAATAAAATGTATTATAAAATACATTAGTGCAATTAATTTCACCTGATTTTTGTAATGTTTTCTTTGACTTTTTTAATGCTATTGGAAAACTGAAATTTTCATATGTGGCTCACATTTTATTTCTACTGCACATTGCCACTCCAAGCAATCATGTCTGAAATAGTATCACTTAAAATAGCGGTATTTGAAATGAAAGAGATCCTGGGTCGCCTCCTGAGGCTCCAAGGAAAGAATGTAAAACTGCCGAGGTTTCAGAGCTGGGAGAGTATGAGAAAAAAGAGAAATGCTTTAGCATTCACTGAAAGATATCTGTAATTGGATAAGAGAAAATAAAAGAAATATCAGAAAAATATAAGTTACTTAAACAAATTACTCTGTTATTTATTTTTTTAAGAGGCAGGGAGGCAGAGAGACAGAGAGGCAGACTCCGTCATGCACCTGGATGGGGATTCAGCCCGCAAGTCCCCTATGCAGGGCTCTCCTCTGCTCATCTGGGGTTGCTGCTCTGTTGTTCGGCAACTGAGCTATTTCAGCATATGAGGTGAGGCCATGGAGCCATCCTCGGCGTTCAGTCAAATTGCTTGAACCATTAGAGCCATCACTACAGGAGAGGAAGAAAGAGGAGTTGGGAGGAGTGGAGGAGTAGATGGGCGCTTCTCCTGTGTGCCCTGACTAGAAATCGAACGCGGGACTTCCACACTCCGACACTCTACTGCTGAACCAACCAGCCAAGGTTTTGTTACTTTTAACTACTTTGTTTTCCTTGTGTGAATTTCAAGTTTTATTTTATAAAACATTTATTTATTTGTTTGTAATTGAGTTTATTGAGGTACAGATTCAGGTGTGCAACACAATGACACATCATCTGTGCCCTGCATTATGTGACTTTTGCCCCATGAAAATTACTTTGTTTTAATACAAAACAGGACCGTTCTGATTTTGCAGACCAAGTTCATGCAAAAAGTTACAAACTTTGAATGCTGAATCATTTTACACAAAATTAGTTTAATGATAGAAACACAGATTATTTCCTATAGGACCACATGCATTTTGAGTGAAAATTAAAAGTATTAATCAGAATTTGAAACTTCTGTTTAAGATGAGTGAAAACAATTTATGTTTTATAACTTCTGCATAAAGGATAACAATGGCAAAGAAGAAATGAATATGACACATAGGCATTTCAAAATAAATATTAAATGACTGAGTTTTTGTTGGGAAGATTACCGCCTAAGCCTAAGACAACTAACTATAAAATAAAGTGAGCTAATGCAGATGTCTCAAAGTACTTTAATTTCTTATCCAAAGTTCCAAGTGTAGGATAGGAAAAATTTGAAATAATGATTTCAAGAGAACACAGCTTCCCTTGCACTCCTAACTCTGAATTCCACAGAGATTAACTTGGCCAATGTCAACTATCCACTTTCTTTACATATATTCTTTGGTAGCTAAAATTAAATAGGCCAAAATAAGCAAACCTGCTATTTTGGTTCATATTAAATTTGTAATTATAGTCCAAATTCTAAGTATGTTTTCAAAAAGAACAACAATTCAATCACATGTCCTAAGCTATTTCTAATTTTCAAGACAAGAGGTTCACATCTATGAATGCTCTTATACTTCTTGCTCCTAGATTTCTATCAGAAGAAATTGTCCCATATTTACCACCACCATTAACCAAATTATCATTATGTATTTACTCTCTTAACAATCTATAGCAATAATTACATATACTCTCTCTAATAAAAGCCAGCCCCTCCACTTATGCACTAATCCTGTCCTTTCTAATTTACTCTTAAATCATCATTATATTCAACACCATCATCTTCTTTTCCTCTTCTCCTTACTTCTATAGATAATATGTAGTGTCTCTCTTCAATAAAATTCTTCCATAATCATAAATTTTACTTCATACTGTTCAAATGGTTGTCTATATTTATCTTTTCCATTTTATAACGACCCATAGAATGTATCAAGTTCTCTAAAAATTCTGAAGTAATGATTAGAATTATACTGAATGTATATATAAATCCCTTCAGGAGGAAACAGCAATATTATAATGCCATCTATTTTCTTAGTGATGGTATACACATACTAGGTGTTCCTTTTTCTTTTTTGTCAGACTGATCATCCTAACCATTTTTTTTTGTTCTGTTGCTATTCTAACTGTGTATGAATTCTGTAGATTACGTGGGTAGTCAATTATATCTGAAAATAAGAATTGTTTTTCTTTTTATATTTCTTCCTCTTATTTCTTTTCCTCAAAATACTTCCAAATCTGCCATTACTGTCATATTGTTTGGGTGATTTTAGACTCTTTGCCTTAAGCAACAAATATTACAACCAAAACAAAAAAAGAATTAAATATTTATACAATAATTCATAGTCTTTATAAATCTCAAAATTTTTCCTGGAATTCCCTTTAGTGAGTATTTCTTAATCATGGAATTTATCACTTTCTGGAGTCTTATATCACTTGGACAAATTTGTTACTGAGATATCTCATCATGTGTAACATATCTTTTCTTTTCTTTAAAAAAATTTAAGCCTTTATTTATTTTTAGAGAGTGGAGAGAAAGAGAGAGAGGTAGGTAGGAACAGAGAGCATCAACTACCATATGTGCCTTGACCAGGCAAACCCAGGGTTTTAAACCAGCAACCTCAGTGTTTTTCAAGTTGACGCTTTATCCACTGTGCCACCACAGGTCAGGCACAACATATCTTTTCAATTTTTGTTGTGTATATCTATATAAAGAATAAAACATTTATCACATCTGTAAATAACTTCACAAATATATGTGAAATTAATTGAGAAGAAAAAGAATGCCTTACACTGCTTTATGATTCATTATGCACTTAGCTCTTGAACAAGAACATTCTTTGATGTTATCGTATGTTAATCCTATTTTAAGGCCAAGTAGTTGAACTATAATAACTGAAAATCCCTCCAAAGTTATTCCATCTGTATACTAAAACAAAAAATATTAAAGAAAAAAAGTTTATAAGAAAAAAATAGAAACAGGTAATAAATTAATACATTTTTTATATAAAAACATACATTTAAATAGTTTTTATCTTCAGCATATATTACAAAATTTTATTTTGATATGTCATTGACATGAATACCCATAGTAGTTAACTGATTAAGAAGCAAAAGATTATGTAAAAAGTAATCAAACTACCAATATTCTCTGGATTAAAATCTGACATAGCCAAATAATGTAGCTGTAAACACACTCAGAATTCCCATGCAATAAATATAAAATGCTTTTAAGTTTTTCATTAAAATAATTCATCTGATTAATAAATATTAATTCAGTAAACACATGTGTCAGGTACAATGATAGAAGATGGGAAGTACAGAGGCGTGCAAGAAATAAAATACATTCACACTTGAAACTTATAGAAGAGAAAGAAAATAAGCAGGAAATTCAAAATAAAGTTCCCAAATATGTATAAAGAGATAATGAAAAGTACTCTGAAGAAATAAAAGTGTTCCCGTGGAGAATTTTGAAGAAGGGTGTAACTATTTAGTTAAAGTAATTAGAAAAATGTATATGTGGAACTAATATTTAGACTGAGACATAAAGTTTGGAAAATGGCCCAGCAATATAAATAGGGATAGAATGCTTATATTGGAAATCTATTTAAAAGCTGTAGTAGTTTGAGTGAAGTGAATAAATAACAGAAGTTAGAAGCATAGGAAAAGCCAAGGTAAAGAAATTAGGCACCAGAAGTTATTTAGAAAGGTTGGTGGTGGCCCTGGTCAGTTGGCTCAGTGGTAGAGTGTTGGCCAGGTATGTGGATGTTCAGGCTTTGACTACTGGTCAGGGCACACAGGAGAAGCACCCATCTGCTTCTCCACCCATCGCCCTCCCTCTTTTCTCTTTCTCTCTCTTTCTTTCTTCCCCTCTTGCAGCCATGGCTTGATTAGACCAAGTTGGCCCCAGATGCTGAAGAGGGCCTCATAGCCTTCACCTCAGGCACTAAAAAGAGCTCAGTTGCTGAGCAATACAGCAAAGCCCAAGATGGGCAGAACATCACCTTCTAGGGGGCTTGGTGGGTGGATACAGGTAGGGGTTCATGTAGGAGTCTGCATCTCTTTCTACCCTCCTCTCACTGAATTAAAAAAAAAAGATTTTAAAAAAGGTTGGTGGCATATTATTTTACCTTAAAAAATAAATTGTGATATTTTTCTCATCCCTTTAATGATTAGAAGCAAAATTCTTGGAACTTCTCTAATTTTTCCACTTGAAATTTATAATAAGTAAAATTTTAGTAATGCATGCATAAAAGAAAAAATGATTTTGTGTATGTGTGTACATGTATGTGAATAAAAACATGGACTATCATCTAAGAAAACAGAAAAATGAGTAAATAGGTATTTTCTCCTATTATCCTATAAGAACTAAGCTTGAAAGAAATTCCAATATCAGTTTTTAAAAGGAGGTTAAAGCTAGAACAGAACATAGATGATATGTTGCTGACTACTGGGTTTTAGGGTAAGATGTAGAAGCAAGAAACTGGACTATTAATGTCAGCTGAGTGAGAGGAGATATAGTCTTGTACTATCATAATTATACAGTTAAAAATAAATTTGTTGTATGAAGTATTTTACAACAGAATAAAATAACCTACTTAATTATACTGTAGAGAAAGAGAAGTGATTATACAAAAAATTAGTCAAAGGAACATTAGAAAGAGTGAACATCACTACAAATTCTGCAGGTTAAAAGGAGCCATGATGTTCAAAAGAATGAAATATGACTCCTACCTTACATCATTCACAAAAAAATAACTCAAAATAGATTAAAGATTTAAACTGTAAAATTATTAGAAAAAAAACATACAAGAAAGGCTCTTTGACATTGTCCATGGCATTGCTTATTTTTTATTTCACTGCCAAAGCACATACAATAAAAGCAAAAATAAACAAGTGGGACTACATAAAACTAAAATGTTTCTGCACAGCAAAGAAAACAATCAACAAAATGAAAAGGCAACTGATGGAATATAAGAAAATATTTGCAAACCATATATCCAATAAAGGGTTAGACCCAAAATGTATAAGACACTTTTAGATCACCATATCAATCAATCAGTCAATAACTTAATTAAAATGTGGACAAAATTTCTAAAAACCATTTTCCCAAGAATATATACAAGTAGATACAGGTAAATGAAAAGATGCTGAATATCACTAATCATCAGGGAAATAAAAACAAAACCACAATTAGGTATCACTCCTCAACATATAGAATAGCTATTATAAAAATGACAGAGATAAAAAAAATATGTTGGTGAGGATATAAAGAAAACGAGAACCCTGGTACACTTTTGATGTGAATGTAAATTGGTATAGGTATTATGGAGGCTCCTCAAAAAATTGAAACCAAAATTACCAGATGATTTAGCAATTTATTTCTAGGTGTATATACAAAGGAAATAAAATCGCCATGTGTGTTCCCATGTTCATTGCAGTATTATTCACAGTGGTCAAGACATGGAAACAACCAAAGTGTCCCTTGATAGTGGACTGGATAAAGAAGATGTGATACATTTACAAAACGGAATATTACTCAATTATAAGAAAAGATGAAAAACTGCCACTTGTGACAATGTAGATGGACCTTGAAAATTCATGCTAAGCAAAAATAAGTCAGACAGAAAACATTAAGAACCATATGATTTTACTCATATGTGAAATATAAAACTGAAAATAAATGAACAAATAAGAAAAACAAATGAAAACTCAAACACAGACAACAGCATAGTGGTTAGCAAAAGGAAGGGATGTGGGGGGTAGTGAAAGAAGTAAAGGGGGTCAGATATATAGTAAAGTATGAAAATTTGACTTTGGGTGATAGGCACACAATGCAATATACAGATCATGTTCATAGAAGTCTACACTTGAAACCTATGTAATCTTATTAACTGATGTCATGATGCAATTACTAATTTTGTGAAAACCAAATATTCAATAAAAGTAATTTACTTTGAGTTCATTATGTGTCTCATCAGAGGAAAAGCACATAATTCTAATAAGCTATCTGATTATAAAGGAAGAATGGAAGAGGCAGAATGCAGATATGATGAGCTATGAGTATGTAAAATTTTTACTTCAGTAATAGAAAGTCAGTAGATAATGCCTAAGCTTGAAAATTCAAGAAATTTCATAAGCATATTATTTAAAAATACAGAGTAAAAGAATGAATAAACTATTCCTCCACACACAAACATAAATAACTTTAACAGACATAATTTTGAGCAAATAAATGACAGATAATACATACTGCATTATTTCATTTACAGAAAGCTCAAAAAGAGGTTAACGTAACCAATAGTGATTGGTATGAGCATAATGATTTTCTTTGGTGAGGTTGTTTTGTGGGAGGAGTTGTGATTCACTGGAGTCTTCTGAAATGTTGATAATATTCTATTTCTTGATCTCTGTGTTGTTTATAGCTATGTATTGTCTTGGCCAAAATTAACAGTGCTATATACTTATGACTTGTGAGATTTCTTGAACTTGAAGAAGACAAACAAGAGGCTTTAAGTTTACTCTAATGTTTTGTCTGTAAAAAATCGAATGCAAATGTTAATATCTGTTATGCCTATTTGTTAAATGGGTATATTAATGTTTGTTAATAATATTTTTTATGTTTGAAATCTATAATTAAGTAAACTTTCTGAGATTAATGTTGTGCCAAGAAAATAATAATATACATATAAAGAAAAAATCAAGTTACTACACACTATTTAACTTTATATAATAATACTTTTAAATATAATATAAAGAAGGAAAAATATTACATACCACAGCAATATCAGTATCATAGCTTTCTTTACATATTGTGCCATAAAATGTTGCTCCCATATATTTAGGATGTTTCCTGTAACTACATCATTATAGCATGGTTTTTTTTATTAGCATAGTTATTCAGAACACTTTACTTGCTTATTAATTAAATTAAATCTTCCATAAAATTTAAAATAATTTTTCAAACATGCAACCTTTTGATCTGGATAATACTGTATCTATTATAGACAAATATTCAAATCATTGAAAAGTATAATTTACTTTAATACCAATTATCTTTCCTCACCTAACTCCTAGACTTCATAACATTTTATTATCTCAAACTCCTCAGTTTACTTTATCCTGCATTCAATGATCTGGTCACTAAAAGTTGAAACAAAAGGATTTTTTAGGTCCCTCTAAGTCAAACAGTACACACAAAGTGTATTAGCACATTATAGGTGGTGTTAACTAAAAAGTGTTAATTTTTGCATTCTTAATAAGCTAAGACTTATATGTATGTATTCCATAGTATACTGTTGATATCATAAATATTTATGAAAAGTAGATCTTTTCACATAAAATTACTCCAAAATACATTGTTATATAACTGATTTATTAAAACATTTAAAAATAGTTTTCTAACTACACTATCACTTAATGGCAACAGCTATGTTTTATTTAAGGTTTTTCAAAGAGGCCTACAGAAGTTGAAAAAAACCCCACATAAATGCATTAAATTATCAAATTAATAGAATTAGTTATGTATATGTTTTCTTAAATTAGAATATTATGCTTACATAAGTAATAATGTTATGTCATGGGGCCGTAGGATAAGATAGTCCCTTTTCCAGGCCAAAAATCTTTTTAGTAAATCATCAGCATCTCCACTGGTAGAAATTTGGTTTTTATTGGCCCATAGTTCCAAGGAGGACAGTATCACAGTCAATTTGAACTGAGCAAACATCTAGAAATAAAATTATTTTATATTTATAAAAATTACATAAAACTAATACAAATAAAGAAAAAGGTTAGTGGATATTGGATATTAAACTAATTAAAGGCCTTTAAGACATTAATTTATGATAGAATAGAAATAATTTTAATTATCATTCATAAAATTATAAATGTAAGAAAGTTAAAACTTACAGTGTTGACAAGGCCAATAATTTGTATAATTTTTTGTGTTACAGCCATCATTTCTGATCCCATGTAATCATACTGAAAAATAAAAGTTTTTAGATTCTTTAAAATGTGAGTGATAGCAATCTTTTGAATGATGACTTTACCTTGATAATATCAGGAAAGAAAACTGTAAGATTTGTCAAACAATTTAAACATACTAAGATAAAGATGATAACATTTATAAAAGAAAACCACAATTAAAAATCATACTTGGGCATTCAAAAGAGATTCCCATTTGTTATGTATTTTAAAAACACTCTTGATCAGAAATATTTAAAATCCTAAAGAGGTACTAAAGTAACTACAGATTCTTCTTTATTATAAAGGGGATTTCTTGAGCTAGAAATATTCTGTTGACACAAAAGACATCATAGTATTTCTGGTTGTATGCTTAATAAATGAAAAGAGCAAATAACTAAAGAAAATTAAAAAATAATTGAAATGCTCAAATATATACATCTATCTACAAAAAAAGAAATAAATCATAATGAAGTAAAGTAAAAATTATGTGGATTGAATGATTCCAAAAAATTGATAAAGAATGACATGAAATAATGTAAAGAAATAGAGAAAAGAAAGTTTTTCTCTATAACTGCTAAGTTCTTGAGAAGATATAGACCCCTTTCTGGGGGCCTAATGAATACATCTGTTCTTTTGAGTCATATTTGGAAAAATCCTATGAACCTTTAAAAATCTATATCTGCTCAGTCACAATTTTCATAATTTTTGAAACTGATAAACTGTTTACAAATGTTAATAAAAGAAGTAATGTAAAATTAATTACATATTTCTGTTGGATGAATAAAGAATTAAATATATTCTAGACAAAATATTTTCTTTATAATATAAAGATATTGCATTAGGCAAATATTATACAGGGGTGAGCAAAAGTAAATTTACAGTTGTCAGTATGAGAAACAGAGCTTATTCTTGTATTATTATAATCATAGCTTGCATTTCCTTTTTCTTA
Source organism: Rhynchonycteris naso (assembly GCA_037038555.1). Classification (NCBI taxonomy): domain Eukaryota; kingdom Metazoa; phylum Chordata; class Mammalia; order Chiroptera; family Emballonuridae; genus Rhynchonycteris; species Rhynchonycteris naso. The sequence goes on from CM072998.1 coordinate 28,610,129, forward strand.
TACAAACAACTGTATAATCCTCAATACATACACAAGATTGGCAAATTAAAACAAAAAACTATTAATACTAATTTTTTTCTGAAGATATGGAATCTTTGAATCTTTCATACATTGTTGATGGAAGAATAAATTTATAATCACTTTTGAAAACTATTTATCAATATCATCTATGGGTAAAATATACTGACCTTATAACAATTTCACACCTAAGTAGTAGAATTCAAATAATTTAAAAACTGGTTTTCTGCCCTACTAACTGTTTTAAGTATAAAAAAACTATGTACCAAAAAGCAGTTTATTATTTTATGTATTTAACACTCAAATAAGAACAATAAAAGAGGTACACAAAACTAGATTGTTTATAAGAGTTTTAAAATATTAATAAAAAATACTAGCTAATATCTGACAAAAAGAATACAAGTTGTCACCCCCTCGTTGTTTGGCACTTTTTCTCTTTTATATGTTTAATATTCACTGAAGTAACAAATGCAAGGGAATTAAAATGTAGTATTTCATCTAGGGTATAAAGGGTTTTATGAAATGAATAAATAAATATTATAAGCATAGTTCCATCAGTTTTTTTTTTACCTATGAACAGAATGAACATTACTACGGGTGCTTAGAATACACTGTTGCACAGATGAATGTTAAAAAAGAGTAAAGAATGTAAATTTGTGATTTCGACATTGGGCTGCTGCCCAGGTGCCCACCTTAGAAGAACCCTGATTACAGGTGCCATTTTAACAACCAGTTCTCTGAACTCAACAAAAATTTAGGTATTGGTTTTTAAAAAAATTCAAAATTGACCACCATATGATCCAGTAATACCACTCTTTGTTATATATTTTATTTTATAAAAAATAAAATTAGCATCTCATATAAATATCTACATTCTCATATTGATTGCAGCATTCTTAACAATAATCTCAATATATAAACAACTTTCATGCTATCAGGAAATGCACGGACAAAAATATATGCTATATATAAACACAATGGAATTCATAATAAAAGAAGAAAATTCTCCCATTTTAAACAACATGATGAACCTGGAAAGGCTAGAGTAGGTCAAGGCAAGGGCAAGGTAAGGCTGTTAAAAATGGGTTCAAAGAAATACTGAGCTGAGCTGGAGATGAAGCATAGCGTAGATAGTGTAAAGCATTCTGGGCTGGTATGGAATTTTAGTCCTAATTAACACCTAAAACAAAGTTTTTTATTTGAAAACAATAAAAAAAATTCCATACAGTTTAAAATTAAAAATAAAATTCATTAAGTTTAAAGAAAGAAAGAGGAATTACCAGAGAGAGAAAGAGAGGATAAAGAGAGAGAGAGAGAGAGAGAGAGAGAGAGAGAAAAGGTAAGAGGAGATAGTTTGACTTACCAAAGCTTTTTCCACCATAATATGCATTTCTAGATATTGGGGTAATAGTTTTGAAAGAGTGTTTTTCTGGAAAAGAAAGGGATTAATCAAATTATCGCATATATTGAATTTGTTAAACCCAAAAAGTAACATGTACAGAGGCAAAAACAATGCATACAAAACCTTCATAAAGACTGAAATATAAATATTAACTGTAGAAAGGGAGCACTAATGTAATTTAAATCATATAATTATTAGAATTGACATTTAGTTAAATTTTATTAGGTAGACCTAAAAAATATTTCTACTCAAGATTATTTTCAAAACCAGGTTTTATACACACACACACACACACACACACACACACACACACACACATATCTGAGCACAAAGTTAAATTAAAAAAAAATATTTTCATTGATTAAAAATAACAAAAGCACCTAGACATCAACATTATGCTAAAGTGAGAAAGCATTTTATATCCTCTTTTTACAAGTTAAACAACTATAATTTAACAAAAGATCTTCTGTTCATTGCACAGAAACATCTGAGAGCTTCACACATCAGTCCATCTGAATGTGGACAATTTGGATCAAGGGTAGATAGCAGCAACCAACATTCTTGCCTGAAAAGTCATTGTGCTGAAACTGATGGAAGTAGTGGGGACACAGAGGACTTCTGGTGGCCACTGCCTACAAAGGGGCAAAGCTGTGGTGTTGTGGTGGACATTACTGTTTTAGAGGTAAGGCCTCAAACCCACATACCTGATTCTCCTTGCCTACCCATTGCAGCAGAACCCACTAAAGGTAGAATCTAAGTGAATAAGCAACAATGTACATTAGTAACAAAGAGGGAATGCCAGAAGCTCCCAGGCCCAGAATCCCACTACCTTTCATATCTCATCATGAGGGTGGTGTCTTGAGATGGTGGCAATGCAGATACACAGTAGCCACCTAACACCCTGGAAAATACAAGGCATTTTCTATGACTGAGACCATTACCACCCCACCAAAATTCCAGAGGTGCCAACAATGCAGTTAAGAGAAAACAAAAACTTGTACTATGGCACTATCTACTTAAAAACAAAAGGACTTCTGTTCAGAAACCTGTTAAATTGTTAAAAGCAAACAGTAACAAAAAGAAGAGTTCACTATCAAATGTGCAGTCATAGAGATAATCTGTCAAGTATTATAAATAAATAAGGTAACAAGTCGCAAGGAAAGAAAATAAAGTCTCCAGAAACCAAACTCAAAGACACAGAAGACTGTGATTTAAATGACAGCATCCAAGACTGGAGTTATGAAAAAAAATCAACAAGATACAAGAAAACACAGAAAGGCAGTTCAATGATCTCAGGAACAAAATTCATATGACATTGAAGTAAACATCAGAGTCATGGCAGAATGAGAGATACTCCTGATCTCTCCCCTTGAAATTTCAACAAATTGAGCAACTATTGATATAACTATTGATATTGATATAATGCAGTGAAGGAACCTGAGCTGGGCTCTCAGGTACACCTGAATGTTCCATGCACCCAATGGACTAAAGGAGGAATGGGGTGAAAAAGGGGGTGGAAAATAAAATCAATCATGGTGGGATTTGGGAAGGAGAAGAGGCAAACCTGGAGTTAACATGTTTTTTTTTTTCTCTGCTGGACTATGGGTAGGAGGAAAGCTTAGGCACTCTGGATTTTGTCTGAGGAGTATAGAGAGGGGAATTCGGAGTGACTGGGTCTCCTCCTGCTGGGAGGAGCAGTGAGACAGAAGGGCAGAGAGGGAGATAAACCAAAGAGGCCAGAGCACGGGGTTATGACCAGTGTTCCTGTGGACTGCCTGCAGCCTGCCATGGCTACACAAGACAGAGACATATTTCAGAAAGAAAATGAGAAATCTCCAACAAGGCTTCCTACCCTCTCTATTCTTATTTAACATAATTCTGAAAGTTTTAGCCAGAATGATCAGGCAAGAGAAAGAAATTAAAAAACATCCATATTGGGAAAGAAGTAAAGGTAACACTTTTTTCAGATGACATGATCCCCAAAGAATTCACCAAAAAACTATTAGAAACAATAAACTAATAGAATAAAGTGGCAGAATACAAACTCAACGTACAAAAGTCTATGGCTTTTCTATATGCCAGCAATGACACTTTAAAAAATGAACTCAAAAAAACAATACCTTTTACAATTGTAACAAAAAAATAAAGTACCTAGGAATAAATTTAACAAAAGATGTGAAGGACCGTAATACTGAAAACCACTAGTCATTATTGAAAGAAATTGAAAAAGTCACAATAAAATAAAAAAATATTCCATGTTCATAGATTGGAAAAATCAACATAGCTAATATGGCCATATTACCCAAAATAATATACAAATTTAATGCAATCTCCATCAAAATCCCAATGTTATTTTTTAAAGAAATAGAACAAAATATTAACAGGTTGTATGGAACCACAAACAACTCCGAATAGCCAAAGCATCCTTAGGAAGAAGAATAAAGCCAGAGGTATCACACTACCTGACTTCAAATTATACTATAGAGCCATGATAATCAAAACAGCATAATATTGGCAAAAAAAGAAAACAAAAAAAATCAGACATACAGAACAATGAAACAAAATTGAGAACCCAGAAATAAAACCACATATATATGAACAAATCATCTTTGACAAGGAACCAAAAATACACAATGGAGAAAAGAAAGCCTCTTCAATAAATGGTGCTGGAAAAATTGGAAAACCACATTCTATAGAATGAAACTTAACTACAGTTTATCTCCCTGCACAAAAATTAATTCAAAATGGGTCAAAAACTTAAATATAAGACCTGAAACTATAAATTATATAGAAGAAAACATAGGTACTAAGCTCATGGACCTTGCTTGTAGAGAACAATTTATGAATTTGACTCTAAAGGCAAGGGAAGTAAGGGCAAAAGTAAATGAATGGGACTATATCAAACTAAAAAGCTTCTGCAGAGCAAAAAAACACACAAAAAAACAAAAAAACAAAAACAAAAACTGATAACAAAGCCAATAGGCAGCCAACTAAATTGGAGATGATATTTGCAAACAACAGCTCTGATAAGGGGTTAATATCCAAAATATATAAAGAACTCACAGAACTCAGCAACAAACAAGCAAATAATCCAATTAAAAAGTGAGAGGACTCGAACAGACTCTTTTCCCAAGAGAACATACAAATGACCAAATGTATGTGAAAAAATGCTCATCTTCTCTATTTGAGAACTATGCAAATCAAAACTACAATGAGATACCACCTCACACCTGTTCAATTGACTATTATTAACAAGACAGGTAATAACAAGTATGGCAAAGGCTGTGGAGAAAAAGAAACCCTCATTCACTGCTGGTGGAAATGTAAACTAGTACAACCATTATAGAAGAAAGTATAGTGGCTCCTCAAAAAAATAAGAGAACTATCATATGACCCAGCAATCCCACTACTGGGTATATATCTACCTCCAAAACTTGAAAACATTGGTACATAAAGACACATGCACCCCCATGTTCATCACATTTTTTCACAGTGGCCAAGACATGGAAATAACCAAAGTGTCCCTCAATAAGGGTTGGATAAAGGAGATGTGGTAAATATATACAGTGGATTACTACTCAGCCATAAGAAACTATGACATAGTGACATTTACAATAACATGGATAGACCTTGAGAACATTTTACTGAGTGAAATAAGTAAATCATAAAAGCTAAGAACTGGGAGACGGCAAGATGGTGATGGAGTAGGCGGACGTACCAACTTCCAACTCCTGGAACCAAAGTGAATTATAACTTAATTTTAAGAACCATCATCTGGATAAACCAAGTTTAAACTAAATTAAGTTGGCTCTTCAGGCAAGGAACACTAAAGAAGCCACATTGACACTGGTAGGAAAAGCAAAAATGTGGAAAGGGCTGCCCCACTCCCTGGAGCGAACGGCAGACTCGCATGGTGGGAAGAGAGTTTAGCAGAGAGGAAGGGACTTGGGTCCCAGGAACCAAGCCCCAGCCTGCAGCCCCAGAGCCTAGAAGAGGCGTTTAGACAGTATGGAGATGTGAAACAAGTGAGGATACTGTTTGAGAGAAAGAGACATATTTTTCAGAACCAGGATTCTTCTTAAAGGGACAGCACAGAAAACCTCTCTCACAACCACTCACCCAGGGCTCCGGGAAAAGGGGACACAGGAGAGGATCAGAGCAGTGGGAAGAGAGTGTGGACTGGAAGGCACAGGCAGAAACACTCTGAGGGACAGCCACCCTAACCCCTGGGCTGAGTCACTTCCCAAATGGAAAATGAATATTTCCCCTGGAACTAGCAATACCAGCAAAGGGAGACAGGACACCAGCCAAACAAGCTCTCCCATGGCACTTAGAGCAGAGCTGCTTAGACAGAGGGAGCATCTAGGAATACAGTATGGAGTGTTAGGGTTTGAGCTGCAGTGCCCCTACCCACACTGCTGAGGGCTTGCTAGAGTAATGGGGGCAGCAGGACGCAGAAATGCAATTCTGTCTGTGGGCGTAAAGGCCCAGCCAGCGTGAGCTCTGTCTAGCACAGCAGGGGCAGAGGGGATGAGTGAAAGTGGTCTGGCAGCTATGGGTCCGGCTGCAGCCCCACCTGCGTGGAAAAGCAGGAGGCCAGGAACGAGCAGATCTGCTGCTGAGCAGGGGCCCACAGGCTCACAACATAACATGATCTCCGAGGTTTGCAACCCTGCACAAGCTGGCCCTGACCGCAGGGTCCAGGCTAAAGCCCGGGACTAGTGGAGGCTTGTAGCTGAATGCACATCACCAGCCTCTCCCGGCCAGAGAAACCGCAGTTTGTGATCCTGTGCAAACCATCACAGACCGCGGGGGCTGGGCAAAAGCTCGGGAACAGGCAGGGTCCGCAGCTGAGCTAAGGTGCTCACTCCTACCCTTAGTGCCGAGGCTTAAGGCTTGAGTGTGGTGTGCAACCCCACCTGTGGGGGCAAGGTGAAGGCCCAGACAGGCTGAGGCTTGTAGAGCCGGGCACGAGAACACAGCCCCTCCCGCGGAGGAGAGGCAGAAATCACACAACAGCTGCAGTGGGCCGGTGATGGCAATGCCCATCACAATCACGCTAGGCAGTGGCAGAGGGGGTGGTGGGCCTGTAGACAGACAAAAAATAGGGAACACAGAGGCAACACCCATTGGACTCCAGTGCCACACCCTTCTTATACACAGAAAAAATAAGCAGGCAGAGAAATGCAACCCAAATGAATCAAGAGAAATCCCCAGAAAAGGACCTGATTGAACCAGATATAAACAAATTACCATATGCAGACTTTAAAATAATGATAGTTAGGATGCTCAAAGAGCTTAGAGCAACAATGGATAGTCATTATGAACACCTAAATAAAGAGATAACAAGTATGAAAAAGAAAATTGAAATAATAAAAAAGAATCAAACACAAATGACAAAGTATCAGAACTGAAGACCACAATGAAAGGAATTAAAAGCAGGATAAATGACGCTGAGGATCGAATCAGCGAGTTAGAGGACACAATAAACAAAGGCACAAAAGCAGAGCAGAAAAAGAGACTCAAAAAATGTGAGGAAACCTTAAGGGAGCTCTGTGACAACATGAAGAGAAACAACATTCACATCATAGGGGTTCCTGAAGAAGAGAAAAGAGAGAACAAAAATAGAAACTTTGTTCAATCAAATCATAGCAGAAAACTTCCCTAAATTAAGGCTGGGAAACATTCCACACGTTCAAGAAGTACACAGAACTCCATTAAAGAGAAACCCAAAAAAATTTACACCAAGACACATCATAGTTAAAATACCAAAGCTAAGGGATAAAGAGAAAAATTTAAAAGCTGCTAGAGAAAAAAGGCTATCACCTACAAGGGAGCCCCCATAAGGATAACATCTGACTTCTCAACAGAAACACTTGAGGCCAGAAGGGAACGGCAAAATATAATCAAAGTAATGCAGAACAAGAACCTACAACCAAGACTACTCTATCCAGCAAAGCTAACGTTTAAAATTGAAGGAGAAATAAAGAGCTTCCAGGACAAAGAAAGCCTCCAGGAATTCATTAAAACTAAATCAATTCTGCAAGAGATCCTAAAGGGCCTGTTGTGAACAGTTCAAAGGAAGGAAAGAATATAGCAAAAAAAGAATAAACTTTAAAGAATACAATGGCAATAAACAACTACATATCAATAATAACTTTAAATGTAAATGGATTAAATGATCCAATCAAAAGACATAGGGTAGCTGCGTGGAAAAAGAAACAGGACCCATATATATGCTGTCTACAAGAGACACACCTTAAAACAAAAGATGCACATAGACTGAAGGTAATAGGATGGAAAAAAATATTACATGCAAATGGAAATGAAATAAAAGCCAGGGTAGCAATACTTATATCTGACAAAATGGACTTTAAAACAAAGGCTGTAGTAAGAGATAAAGAAGGACACTACATAATGATAAAGGGAACAATTCATCAGGAAGATATAACTATTATAAATATCTACGCACCAAATATACGAGCCGCGACATACATAAAGCAGACTTTGATGGATATAAAGGGCAAGATTAACAGCAATACTATAATACTAGGGTATTTCAATACCCCAGTAACATCACTGGATAGAAACCTCAAGAAGAAAATTAACAAAGGAACAGCAGACTTAAAGCACACACTAGATCAACTCGATTTAATAGATAACTTCAGATCTTTTCACCCTAAAGCAGTAGAATATACATTCTTCTCAAGCGCTCATGGTACATTCTCTAGGATAGACCACATGTTAGGACATAAAAGTGGTTTCAACAACTTTAAGAAGATTGAAATTATATCAAGCATTTTCTCTGATCACAATGGCATGAAACCAGAAATTAACCACAAAAAAAAAAAAAACTGAAAAATACTCAAACACTTGGAAACTAAATAGCATGTTAATAAATAACAAATGGATTAACAATGAGATCAAAGAAGAAGTGAAAATGTTTCTAGAAACCAATGATAATGAGCATACTTTAACTCAAAATTTATGGAACACAGCAAAAGCAGTATTGAAAGGGACGGTTATAGCAATACAGGCATACAATAAGAAGCTAGATAGAGAGCAAATAAGAAACCTGACCCTGCATCTAAAAGAACTAGAAAAACAACAGCAATAAAGCTCAGAACTAGTAGAAGGAAGGAAATAATAAAGATCAGAGTGGAAATAAATGACATAGAGGCTAAGGAAACAATACAGAGGATCAATGAAACCAGGAGCTGGTTCTTTGAAAAGGTAAAAAAGATCGATGATCCTTTAACTAGTCTCACCTAGAAAAAAAGAGAGAGGACTCAAATAAACAAAATTAGAAATGAGAGTGGAGAAATAACAACTCACACAACAGAAATATAAAGTATTGTAAGAAAATACTATGAAGAACTCTATGCCAAAAAATTAAGCAACCTTGGTGAAATGGACAAATTTCTTGAATCATATAATCTTCCAAAAATCAATCTAGAAGAATCAGAACACCCAGACAGACCAATTACAACAAATGATCGAAACAGTTATCAAAAAACTTCCAAGAAAGAAAAGTCCTGGGCTTGATGGCTTCACAAGTGAATTCTATCAAAAATTCAAAGAAGAAGAAACTGCTATCCTCCTCAAGCTATTTCAAAAAATTCAAGAGAAAGACTTCCAAACTTCTTTTATGAGGCGAGCATAATTCTGATCCCAAAACCGGGCAAAGACAACACAAAGAAAGAAAATTAGAGGCCAATACCCCTGATGAATTTAGATCCTAAAATTCTCAACAAAATTTTAGCCAACCGGATCCAGCAATATATAAAAAAGTCATACACCAGGATCAAGTGGAATTTATTCTGGAGAGGCAAGGCTAGTTCAATATTCGCAAACCAATCAATGTGATTCATCACATAAACAAAAGGAAAGACAAAAATCACATGATAATTTCAATAGATGCAGAAAAGACATTTGATAAAATCCAGCACCCATTCATGCTCAAAACTCTCAGTAAAGTGAGAATACAGGGAACATTCCTTAACATGATAAAGGCCATCTACGACAAACCCACAGCAAACATCATACTAAATGGGTAAAAATTTAAAGCAATCTCCTTAAAATCAGGAATCATGCAGGGGTTCCCCCTTTAACCACTTTTATTCAACTTAGTTCTGGAAATCAGCAATTAGACAAGAAGAAGATACAAAAGGCATCCAAATGGGAAAATAAGAAGTAAAACTGTCATTATTTGCAGATGATATGATATTGTATATAGAAAACCCAAAAGTCTCAGTCAAAAAAACTACTGGACTTTATAAATGAAATCAGCAAGGTGGCAGGATATAAAATTAATACTCAGAAATCAGAGGCATTTTTATATACCAACAATGAACTGTCAGCAAAAAAATGAAGAAAACAATTCCCTTCACTATTGAAACAACAACAACAAAAAAGTATCTAGGAGTAAATTTAACCAAGGAGGTTAAGGACTTGTACTCGGAAAATTATAAAAAATTAATAAAAGAAATCAAGGAAGATACAAACAAGTGGAAGCATATACCATGCTTATGGTTAGGAAGAATAAACATCATTAAAATGTCTATATTACCAAAAGCTATTTATATATTTAATGCAATACCAATTAAAATACCAATGACATACTTCAAAGATATAGAACACATATTCCAAAAATTTATATGGAACACAAAAAGAATACAAATAGCCTCATCAATCTTAAAAAGAAAAAATAAAGCAGGAGGTATCACTTTTCCGGATATCAAGGTATACTACAAGGCCATTGTACTTAGAGAGCCTGGTACTGGCATAAGAACAGGCACATAGATCAATGGAACAGAACAGAGAATCCAGAAATAAACCCACACCTTTATGGACAACTGATATTTGACAAAGGAGTGAAGAACATACAATGGAGTAAAGACAGACTCTTTAACAAATGGTTTTAGGAAAATTGGACATCTACCTGCAAAATAATGAAACTAGACCATCAACATACACAATTCACAAAAACAAACTCAAAATAGATAAAAGACTTAAATGTAAGCCGTGAAACCATAAGCATCTTAGAAGAAAACATAGTAAGCTCTCCGACATCTGTTGCAGCAATATATTTGCCAATTTATCTCCACGGGCAAATAAAATAAAAGGCAGGATAAACAAATGGGACTATATCAAACTAAAAAGATTTTGTACACCTAAAGACAATAAGAACAGAATAAAAAGACAAACCACAGAATGTGAGAATATATTCAACAATATGTCTGATAAGGGGTTAATAACCAAAGTTTATAAAGTACTTATAAAACTGAACACCAGGAAGACATACAATCCAATCAACAAATGGGCAAAAGAAATGAATAGCAATTTCTCCAAAGAGGACATACAGATGGCCAATAGGCATATTGAAAAATGCTTAACATCACTAATTATTAGAGAAATGCAAATTAAAACCACAGTGAAATATCACCTCACACCAGTCAGAATGGTGCTCATCAGCAAAACAACACAGAATAAGGGCTGGCGAGGATGTGGAGAAAAGGGAACCCTCCTGCACTGCTGGTGGGAATGCAGACTGGTGGAAAACAGTATGGAGATTCCTCAAAGAATTAAAAATCGAACTGCCTTTTGACCCAGCTATCTCACTTTTAGGAATATACCATAAGAACACCATAACACTGTTCGAAAAGAAGAAATGCGCCCCATGTTCGTGGCAGCATTGTTCACAATAGTGAAGATCTGGAAACAGCCCAAGTGTCTGTCAGAGGATAAGTGGATTAAAAAGCTTTGGGACATATATACTATGGAATACTACTCAGCCATAAAAAATGATGACATTGAATCATTTACAACACAATGAATGGACCTTGATAACATTATACGGAGTGAAATAAGTAAAACAGAAAAAAACTGAGAACTGCATGATTTCATACATAGGTGGGACATAAAAACAAGAGTATGAGACATGGACAAGTGTGTGGTGGTTATGGGGTGGGGGGAGGGCTGAGAGGGAGGGAGAGGTTGGAGGGGAGGGGCACAAAGCAAACCAGATAGAAGGTGACAGAGGACAATTTAACTTTGGGTGATGGGTATGCAATTAACTGAACGACAAGATAACCTGGAGATGTTTTCTTTGAACATATGTACCCTGATTTATTAATGCCACCTCATTAAAATTAATTTTAAAAAAAGATAAGAACTGTATGGTTTTGCACATAGGTGGGATATAAAACTGAGACTTATGAACATACATAAAAGTGAAGTGTTTACATGGGGGAAGGGAATATGGGAAAGGGGTAAGGGGACTTGCATGAATGGGAAGAGGAAGTGGGGGAGGGATGTAAAGAACAAATATAAGGTAATAAGAAATGATTTAACTTTGGGTGATGTGTATACAACATAATCAACAGTTCAAATGTTATAGAAATGTTCACCGGAAACTTATGTATTCTTATTGATCAATGTCACCCTGTTAAATCTAATTTTCTAAATGAAATTTAAAAATTAAAAAGAGAAAAAAATAAAGGTGGGTCATGGTGCTCCCTTTTTTCATCACTTAGAAGAAAAATAAAACCTCACTATGATTTAGTGACAGAAAAAAAAAAGAAATAGAAATTGTAAAAAAATCAGGAATTCAATAAATTTAATAAATGAGATAAATAATGCACTAGAGAGCATTAGAAATGGAGTAGAGCAGATGAAAGAGAGAATTAATGAGCTCATGATAGAAACTTAAAAATGCCTCAGAAGGAAGCAGAAAGAGAACATAAAGAAAAACGTAAACGAGGTCTACAAAATCTCTCTGACTCCATTAGGAAGAACAAAATAAGACTCATGGGTATAATAGAAGGAGAAGAGAGGGAGAAGAGAACAGAATGCATTTAAAGAAATAATTGATGATAATAACCTCCCAAACCTATGGAAAGTACTGGACATTTGAACACAGAAACTAACAGAACACCTAATCATCTCAGTGCAAAATAACCTCTAAGACACATTATATTAAAACTATCAGAACTTAATGTCAAAGAAAATATTTTAAGGCATTTAGTGGTAAAAGACTGCAACTTACATAGGAAACTCCATTAGACTATCATCAGGTTTTTCGGTAGAAACCTTACAAGGCATGAGAGACTGAACATAAATATTCAAAATATTGAAAGAAAGAAAAAATCAGCCCAAAATAATATTCCCAACAAAGTCATTCTTTAAATATGAAAGAGAAATAAATGCTTTCTCCTGCAAACAAAAGTTGAGAAAATTTACCACCAGAAGACATACATTACATGGAATGAAAGCAGCTATTCTACACATATAAAGAAAAAAGGTATACAAAACTGAGTAAAATAACAGATAGGAATTTGCAGCTGTACTTCAGAAAAAGAGTATTAAACAATTAAACAAAAGTTAAAGGGGGAAAGGGCATTAAAGTAGTCTATTTCAATTTGGCAATAAAAACAACATAAAAAGGAATAATTTGTGAATAAAATCCCATAAAATGGGAGGAAGGAAAGACAAACAAAGGTACAGGTGAATGAAGGTAAGAGGCAATCAGAAGAAAAAGACTACAGTATGCATGAGATATTTTACAAAAACATAATAGTAACAACAAAACAAAAACCCATATCTGAGAAATGAAACAAACAAAAGAGAGGAAATGGAAAAAAATCATAGAAAACCACCCAACTAAAGTAACAGACAAACACAATGGAAATAAACAGGCAAGATACAGAGCAATCAGAAAACAAAAGGAAAATGTCTATAGTAAATGTTCATAGACTGGGGTACAAAATTTTTGTTGCATCCACAAAAACACTTGTTCTTACCTAATTCAAGTGTGCTGATCGCAAATCTGACATTAGTTTTTCTCAGTAAGCTACAGTTTTTTTTGCAATTCAAGATTTTAGGTTTTCATCTTATTGTAAAATTTTCAACATTTAGTTTAACATAATAAAGTAGAATGTCTTCTTGGGCATCATCTTTGTGAAAATATAATAATTTATATAATGCAGTAAATACACTAATCCAGTAAAAGATATGATTGCATCAGAATTTGTCTACAATATCAAAATAGAACACATTAAAACAATTATTTCAATCATAAAATTTGCGCAAAACTTATTTAAATTCTATTCTGGCAAAAATTTTTGTTTATAGCTCTTGCATTTGTGTACTTGTTGAGGACAATCTCAATTGATGCTCCAGCAGTAATCTGCTCATCACTAACAGCTCCAAAAATTTTGGGAAACTTATCAAGGTGACTGTTCAGAAAGTGAATCTTAATGCTCATGTTACATCCAACGTTGCAGAAAGCCAACAGCATCCTTTGGACCAGAAGTTCATAGTTTTCTACTTTTTTGTTGCCAAGGGAGTTCTTTATAATGGCCACAAAAGACTGCCATGCTGCTTTCTCCTCTTATTCATCTTCCTCGCAAATTCTTCATCACATATGAGGGTATGACTTTAAGGTCCATTGAGTACACCTGCATTTATCTTCTTGAAAGACAAGGCAGAAAAAGCAGAAATATGTTGAAAGCATTCAGTTTCTCTATTCAAAGCCTGAACAAACTGCTTCATTAAGCCAAGTCTGATGTGAAGTGGGGGAAAATGATCCTGTCTCAATTAACTAAAGGTTCATTCACAATATTTTCCATCCCTACATCCAGAACTTCACGTTTCAGCCACTCCTTCTGGGTCCAGTGTTTCTCCCAAGCTCGGTTGTCCCACAAACACAGAAAGCAAGGATACTTCATGAAACCTCTCTGTTGTCCTACCAGGAAATTTACCATTTTAAGATTCACTCAAGCCTGACCTGTGGTGGTGCAGTGAATAAAGCGTTGACCTGGGAACACTGAGGTCGCCAGTTCAAAACCCTGCACTGGTCTGGTCAAGGCACATATGGGAGTTGATGCTTCCAGATCCTCCCCCCTTTCTCTCTTTCTCTCTCTCTCTCTCTCTCTGTCTCCTCTCTAAAATGAATAAAATAAAAAGAAATTTAAAAAGATTCACACAAATGATTCAGTTATGCTCCTCATACTTCAGAAAGTTGAGGACAATTTTTATATCATTATAATCTTCTCACAGATGAGTTGAATAACCAATTGGAACCACTGCATAAACATTACCATCGTGTAGGAGAACACATTTCAGACTCCGTTTACAGCTGTCAAGAAATTGCCGCCATTCTGTTGGACTGTAAGTGGTAACACCTAGCTGGCTGAGAAAATTACTGATATTATGACAGTAAACAAAGTGTTTGTCTTTGGAAAAAAAGTCCACAAAAATTTGTTCATGCTTCCTGAAATGAGATACTTTAGCTGAACGATGAAGTACATTCTTTTCTTGAAACCTGGAGGTTAATAACTCAGCTACTTTCTTTGATAGGCCCAAATCATTACTAAGTCATTCAATTTGGGTTGGCCAAACTGCTGAGGGGTTAATGACTGCTTGGCATCAGAAGAAGACTCTTCAGATTCTACAACTATTTCCTCATTCATCTTATCAAAATATACTCGATCATCATGTTTACTTTCTTCATCCTTAGAGGAAATAAAACCATTGAAAACTGGAACTGGGAGTGTCTCAGAGTGTGGAATAGGTTGTATTGCTGAAGGAATATTAGGACACGCGATCATATGCTGGTTTTTCTTGATGATGCCTTTTGTATGGATCAGACAGAAATAACAGTCACTGCTGTGGTCCTTAGGTCCACACCAAACTATGGGAATACCTAAAGGCATTCCTTTGCATTTTCCTTTTGTGCAGTCATGAAGCATTTTTTCACAATCACGACACACAATATGAGGAGCCCAATTGTTGTCTTGATTGCCAAGGGGAACTTGAAAATAGGCAATATATGCACGTGTCACAAATGATGAAATATTGCGCCTTTGACGTTGAAGTGTGTAACAGCCACATATATAACAGAATGTGCCAGGACTATTCTTACATTTACGTCTACTCGAAAACGCCATGATTAAATCTTAAAACAAAATAAGAGGATGTTTTTATCAACTAATAATTTTTTACATTTAAATACTATAATTATGTAAAAGTGATGTTTGTAAAACATTAATTGCCTTGTTGTTATGTTCAACCCAAGAGTCATTGCCCTTTAACTCCAATTTAAAAACCAGTGCATGCCATTAACTGTAACAAAAAGAAATTAAAATTGCATAAAAACTAGAGCCTGCACCAAAAAAAAAGGATTTCAGATTTGGAATCAGCGATGCAGACATATATAGAAACAGCTCTAAAACTCATGCAACAGAAAGTTAAAAAATAATTGTTCCCCAGTGTAACCTGTGTAAATGTAAATGGATTGAACTCACACACCAAAAGGCACAGAGTAGAAGAATCGATTTAAAAACCAGACCCACTTAGCCCAGGCTGGTTGGCTCAGCCTTAGAACGTTAGCATGGCATGTGGAAGTCACGGGTTTGATTTTCAGCCAGGGCGTACAGGAGAAGTGCCCATCTGCTTCTCCACTCTTCTCCCCCTCTTTTCTCTCTGTCTTTCTCTTCCTTTCCCATGGCCAAGGCTCCACTGGTGCAAAAGTTGGCCCAGGTGCTGATGATGGCTTCATGGCCTCCATCTCAGGTCTTATAGAATGGCTCTGGTTGCAACGGAACAATGTCCCAGATGGGCAGAGCATCACTCCCTGGAGGGCATGCAGGAGTCTGTTTCTTTGCCTCCCTGTTTCTCAAATCAGAAATATACAAAAACACACAAACAAACTAAAAACAAGACCCACTTACAGACACATCATAAGAAAACTATTATAAGGTAAAGACAAAGAGAGAATCTTGAAAGAAGCAACAGAGAAGGGGATCATCATATATAAGGAAACCTTAATAAGTTTAATAGTAGCTGATTTTTCATCACAAATCATGGAGTCCAGAAATAGTGAGTTGAAATGCTCAAATGATAAAAAAAAAAAATACCCACCAAACAAAAATTCTATGTCCAGCCTATAAATAAAGCAATTTTAATACATATATACAAAACATTATTTTAGAAAGGTATGTTTTGACAATATTTAAAGGAAGGTAACAAAATATTAAAAGTATTTTTTACCAGGATAGCAGTGTTAACTGTTAATAATATCTAACAGTGGTAACTATTACTGCTAACTAATGGTGACTCTGTTCTTCCTGTATTTTTAAATTTTATTTAATATATGCATATTTATTTAAATAAAAGAATAAGAAATACTATATAACACAATAAAACAATAAGCTTGATATGCATTATTGTACAAATTATCATGTATTTTAGGTGGAATATAGATGTTTTATTTAAAGATATGGAAGAAAATAGCAAATTTAATATTCCTACTCAACTGCTAAGCAATTCCTTTCCACAATTAAAATATTCTGCAGCAATAATTTCATGGTATGTCATAACATCAGAATTATTATAATTACCTGTGAACTTAAATAAACTTTATAGTTCTGGTCTTTCTGCCAAATATTGCTGTAATTTTCTACTAATATTGGTATATCTAGATTGTTATTTTTCACTTGGTAAATTATATGCTCGAATCTTGCTGAAGATTCCAATGGTTCAATTCCATAGCTGATATTTTCAAACTGAAGGAATCCTCTGAATATAAGAAAGAAATGATATCAAAATCCTATAAATGGTCCCATCAAAGCTATAATCTAAAATGTTGTAAGAAATAATATACCATATAGTAAGATACATTTTAAACCCATTTTTTCTTTTTCTTTTCCCATTTTTTGTTGGTTTAACATCAATAACTCTTACCACATCTAACTTAGTTTTTCTCATATATTAAAAAATTTAGCCTGGGCCAATTGGCTCAGCAGTAGAGCATCCTCCCAGTTTGTGGAAATCCAGGGTTCAATTCCTGGTCAGGGCACATAGGAGAAGTGACCATTTGCTACTCCACTCCTCCTGCTCCTTTGTTTTTCTCTCTCTCTCTCTCTCTCTCTCTCTCTCTCTTTCTCTCCCTCTTCCCTCCCATAGCCATAGCTCGAATGATTTGAGCAAATTGGCCCTGAGGATTGCTCCATGGCCTTGCCTCAAGTACTAAAATAGCTTAGTTGCCAAGCAACATAGTTGTGGCTCCAGATGGGCAGATCATTGCCCCCTACTGGGCTTGCTGAGTAGATCCTGGTCAGGGTACATGCAGAAGTCTATCTCTGCCTCCCCACCTCTCACTTAATTTAAAAAAAATGTTTGAAAGCCATTTTGTATTTTCTGTGTAATAATCACATTCATTCAAATATATATTACTTAATGTGGAGTATTTTCTGTGAAACAGATATGTGTTGAAAAACCAGGAATAAAGTTCCTGTTCTTAAAGAGGTTAGGATAAAGAAAAGCAGAAATATAGAGTGAATATCTAAAGAAGTTGTTATAAATGAAAACCACATTCGGAGAATGCCAATTTTCTGCGTTGACACGAGTAAATTTTAAAACTCAGGCTAACAGAAACCACAAAGTTAGAGTGCTTTATCTGATTTGGACTCATCTTCTGATAAACTTATCACCTTCCTCTTGCCATTATTCATGATGAAAATCAATTTGCTCTGCCATTTACCTCTGAGGAAAATTTCTTTTCGCCCATTCATTATTATATGTATGTCTGTTTTTTATAGATTCTAAATATAAAGGAAATCACATGGTATTTGTCTATTTCTATCTGAAATAATTTACTTAGCACACTACCCTCCAGGTCCATGTATTTTGTCACAATTGCAAGATTTCATTATTTTTTATTGCTGAGTATTATGTCACTGAATAAGTACCACATCTTCTTTATCCATTCATCTATTGGTGGACACTTATGTTGCTTTCATATCTTGGCTATTGTAAGTAATGGTAAAATAAATATATATGAACATGTATCCTTTTAAATTGATGTTTTGGGTTTCTTTGGATAAATACTAAGGAGTGAAATTGCTGAATCATATGGCTCTATATTTATTTTCTTAATTAAATTTATTATAGTGACATTGATTAATATGATAATACAGGTTTCAAGTATACATTTATACATTACATGATCCATATATTGCATTTTGTGCCCACCACCCAAAGTCAAATCTTCCGTCACCATATATTTGACCCCCTTTACCTTTTACTATACCCCCTACCAACCTCCCCTCTGGTAACCGCCATATTATTGTCTGTGTCTGAGTTTTTGTCTGTTTTTCTTGTTTGTTCATTTGTTGCTTTCAGTTTTATATCCCACATGTGAGTAAAATCATATGGTTCTTAATTTTTTCTATTTTGTTTAGCATGGTATTCTCAGGATCCATTCTTATTATTGCAAATGGCAGTATTTAATCTTTTCTTATGGATGCGTTGTATATATTGACCACACCATCTTTATCCAATCACATCTACTGCAGAACACTTTGACTTTTCCATGTCTTGGTCACTGTGAATAATGCTACAATGCTCATTGGGGTGCATATACCTTTGAAAATAAATTTTTATTTTTTTGAGGCATGTCCATACTGTTTTCCATAGTAGATGCAACAATTTCTGTTTTGTTTTGTTTTTTTAATTCAGTGAGAGGAAAGGAGGCAGAGACATACTCTTGCATTTGTCCAGACCAGGATCCACCTGGCA
Organism: Rhynchonycteris naso; assembly: GCA_037038555.1. Taxonomy (NCBI): domain Eukaryota; kingdom Metazoa; phylum Chordata; class Mammalia; order Chiroptera; family Emballonuridae; genus Rhynchonycteris; species Rhynchonycteris naso. The sequence continues at coordinate 28,629,129 of CM072998.1, forward strand.
AGCCCACTAGAGGCTGATGCTCTACCCATCTTGGGCGTTGTTCTCTTGCTCAGCAACCAAGCTCTTCTTTGCACTTGAGGCAGAAGCCATGAAGCTTTTCTCAGCACCCGGGGCCAACTCACTCCAATCAAACCATGGGTGCAGGAGGGGGAGAAAAAGAGAGAGAGAGAGAAGCAAGAGAGGGAGGGGTGGAGAAGCAGATGGAGGTTTCTCCTGTGTTTTCTGACTGAGAATTGAACCTGGGACATCCACACTCTGAGCCAACACTCTATCTCTGAGCCAACCAGCCAGGGTTTAATGGACCAATTTACATTACACCAATAGTTTGCGAAGGTTCCCTTTTCTCCACATCCTTGACAGTACTTCATATTTGTTCTTTTATTTTTATGTTAGCCATTCTGACAGTTGTAAAGTGATATCTCATTGTATTTTTGATTTGCATTTCTATTATGATTAATAATGTTGAACATTTTTGCATATGCCTGTTGGCCAACTGTGTGTCTGCTTTGTTAAAATGTCTGTCAAGTGTTCTGAAGTACTTTTTCTTTTATTTTTTATTTTTTACAGAGACAGAGAGAGAGAGTCAGAGAGAGGGATAGATAGGGACAGACAGACAGGAACGGAGAGAGGTGAGAAGCATCAATCATTAGTTTTTCGTTGCCGTTGCAGCACCTTAGTTGTTCATTGATTGCTTTCTCACATGTGCCTTGACCACGGGCCTTCAGCAGACCGAGCAACCCCTTGCTGGAGCCAGTGACCTTGGGTCCAAGCTGACGAGCTTTTGCTCAAGCCAGATGGGCCCGTGCTCAAGCTGGTGAGCTCCGGTCTAGAACCTGGGTCTTCCGCATCCCAGTCCGATGCTCTATCCACTGCGCCACAGCCTGGTCAGGCCTGAAGTACTTTTTATAAAAATTATTCCATTGATTTGAGAGAGAGAAGAGGAAGGAAGAGATAAAGAAAGAAGGGAAGGAACAGAGAGAGAGAGAGAGAGAGAGAGAGAGAAGTATTAACTCGTTGTTCCAGTAGTTGTTCCATTTAGTTGTGCACTCATTGATTGCTTCTCATACATGCCCTGAGTAGAATTGAACCTGTGACCTATGGTTGTCCAGTATGACACTCTATTCACTGAGCAACCCAGCCTGGGCTGGTGCCTTCTTAGTTAGTTGTTTTATGTTTGGTACTGAATGCACCTTAACTGTGAGCAGACAATATGTGCCTGTTTAACTAATTAATGCCATTTTCCATAACAATCTAAGATAGCCATAGATAATTCAGCTATAATCTTTAAGAAAATATTCTAAACTTTCCTTCACTGAAACTATCCTCTTTTGCATAGTAATCAAAAATATTTCCAGTCAGGTTTTTCTAAAGTGCTTTCATTTGAATAAGCACTAAAGTTCAGCTACTAATAGTAATATAAAGAAAAGTAAGATTACCATGAAGAAAACTTTTAGATTTGGATTCCTCTTAATCTTTCCCTGATTTGTGCCTGCTATCCAGTGTGTTTATTTTAAAGTATATCATAAGTTGTTCATATATAAATATCCTCTAAGATATTAAGATATTAATACCTGAGTCCAGAACATATGCTCAGTGTTGCAACTGAATTTGGAAAATCTGCAGCATATCCTTGGTAATGGCAATGCATCTGAAAAACAGTATGTAAAAGCAAACAAATACATTATTTTTAAAAATATGTTTTTTATTTATTCATCTTTTAGAGAAAGAGGGGAGAGAGAGAGAGAGAGAGAGAAAGAAGAGGGGATGAGCAGAAAACATCAACCAGGCAAGCCCAGGGTTTTGAACCGACAACACTCAGTATTCCATGCTGAAGCTTTATCCACTGCACCACTACAGGTCAGGCTAAATAAATTCTTTATAAATAAAATATGTATGCTCAAATATTACAGATGCCTCAAAATCTTAAAAGAGTAAAATATGATTGTGTGTTATAAAGGTTTATTATTGTACATTTTCAGGGAAGATATTTTTGACAATTCTCTTTACTTTGTACTACTCATGAATATTATTTTGGCATTTCATTTTATTTCTGTGTACAAGAAACAATCACATAATGTGTCATGTTATACAGAATAAAATATTTTTAAGCTGTATGCATAGAACAAATATATATTAATAGTTATAATATGTTCACAACAATAAAGGAACATATAATAAATGTCTAAGACACCTAAGTCTTACCTTAAAATATGAAGAATCAGTATGCAAAGATCCAGTTTCATTAAATGTATAAACCAAAAAATTCTCAGATAAGAATGAGCTAAAAAAATTAAAAATAAAAAATTAGTTGTCATGCATTTAATATGAATAATAACATTATATTAATAAAAATAAATGTAAAATTTATTAGACTCATATAATAGTACGTTTCAATTAAAATAACTTTAGTGTGAAATAACAGTTTATATATGTATCAGGTTTTACTAACACTGTAATAAACTCTGTGAATCCTTTTTATTAGTTATCTGTGTGTGCTTGTATATGTCTTCATTCAACAAATATATATGGAGTGCCTCCTCTCTGACACATCCTCTTTCAGGCACTGAGAGATAGCATTAAACAAAGACAAAACCACTGGTCTTCATGAGTTGTGGGACACCTACTGCTAGCATGTTAGATGATGATAAAACCTAGGTGAAGGAGGTTTGTTGCAAATGTGGACAGGACAGTATTTAGGCTCACAGGTGTTATAATACATTAGATGGTTAACAACTTGAAAACAAGCTCAGAGATTTGCACAGAAATGTTATTCCAAACGAAGAAGAAAATGCAATACCCTGAGGCATAAATATGCTTGGGCTATACAAAGAATAGCTAGAGGGCAATATGCCTTGAGTCAAGTGTTGGATTGAAGACAAGAGATAGTAGTATGAGATGGTGTCACAGAAATGAGAAGCCACTGGAATATACTGAACAGTAAGTGATAAGATCAGACCAAGATTTTAATAGAATCAGATTGAATGCTATGTTGAGAATCATCTGCAGTAATAGAGACACCAGTTAGGCTGTTACAGTCATCCAGGAAAGATGTGTTGGTGGTTTGAATTAAGATAATAGCAGTAGTGAAGGTCCAATTCTGATTATATTGTGAAGGTAGAACACATGGAATTTAATAATCCGTTGAATGGGAAGAAAAACAAAACAATAAAAAGACGTCAAAAATGACTCTAAGGTTTTGTCCTGAGAGACTGGAAGAATAGAATTGTCATTTACTGAGATGATTGTGGAGAGAATAGATATTGAGAGGATAAGGAGTACAGTTTAAATATGTTAAGTATTTGAATTCTATTAAATACTTGGTTATAAAATAAGTTGTCAGATAAATGAATATGGTATTCACTGGAAAGAAATACAGATATAAGTTTAGAAATAATCAATATATAAGTTGTATTTAAAGGTCTAGAAGGGACAAAATAACCAGTTGATTGAATCTAGCTAGGAAAAGAAACAAAATTTAGTAATAACATCATGGAGTTCTCTGATTGGAGAGATAAAATATAATTCAAAAAATAAAAATTAAATATTACAAAAAAGTGAGCACAATGGTAAGAGTTAAACAAGGAGTCTGGAATTCTGGAAGCCAAATAAAGAAATTATTTTGTGGAGGAGACACTGATTAGCTACACAAAATGCTGCCGATCGGACTAAAACTAAATTGGCATTCAGAAACATGAACGTCATTGACAGTCTTATCAAGAAACAATTTTAGCCTGACCAGGTGGTGGCACAGTGGATAGAGCGTTGGACTAGGATGCGGAAAACGAAGGTTCGAGACCCTGAGCTTGCCAGCTTGAGCGCGGGGCCCATCTGGCTTGAGCAAAAGCTTGTCAGCTTGGACCCAAGGTCGCTGGCTCCAGCAAGGGGTGGCTCAGTCTGCTGAAGGCCCGTGGTCAAGGCACATGTGAGAAAGCAATCAATGAACAACTAAGGTGTTGCAACGGCAATGAAAAACTAATGATTGATGCCTCTCACCTCTCTCCATTCCTGTCTGTCTGTCCCTATCTATCCCTTCTCTCTGACACTCTCTCTGTCCCTGTAAAAAATAAAAATAATAAAAAAAGAAATAATTTTAATGGAGTTGCAGAGACTTTAAAGACCAACATGATTTTAATGGTCATGAATTAGCTGACAACAGCAGTCAGAGTCAGTCAGGAACTAAAAGAAGATAACTTTCTCTAGATTTGTTCAGCTATAAAGATGCAGATGAACAAAATTCAGTTGTTATAAATATATATTTTCCAAGAGACAGCCAAAGAGGAGGCTGCTTGATTCAATTTTTATAAAATGGTGAGAAAATAGAAATTAGGAGACAGAAAGTATGCTTAATGTTAGCTGGAGTGGTGATAGAAAACAGGGATTATATGTGAAATGGTGTGAAGAATTGATGGATCCTACCTGGGGAATAAAATGTTCTAAAAATGATTTATGGTTGATGGTTACAGTATTACATAAAATTATTAAAATCATTTAATTATGCACATTAATGAGTTTCATGATATGTAAACTGTGCCTTATAAAGTTAAAAATAAATACATATATAATTAATACATTCATAAGATGTATGCCATTACTGTAGTTAAATTTTTTACCAATAACCACTTGATGTGTTAACTATTTTTTGTTCCTATCAGACATACTTAATTTATATCATAATTCTGGGGTTCATTGTGGCTTTATACTCAATTAAAGATTCATAAATATGTAGCTAATCTCTCAATTTGAAAATAAAAATCTAAACAATTAAATGCAACATTCTCTTAGATCTAAGATTCAAGACCTAATAAATCTTACATTGAAGTGCATTGATTAAGCAGTCTGCATTATTCTTCATTATTATATTTAAATAGTAAAAAACACGTTTTAAAAGTAAAATCTAAGCTTTAAAAGAAAATCATATCTTACCGTTTTGTGAGATTCAGAGTGTATGGCTTTTTATCAATTGTGATTATGTAAATAGCCTAAAACAAAGGAAATCAATGAAGGTGATTTAGTAAATAAAAAATATACAGCCTGACCAGGCAGAGTGGCGCAGCAGATAGAGCATTGGATTGGGATGCGGAAGACTCAGGATCGAGACCCTGAGGTAGACAGCTTGAGCGCTGGCCCATCTGGCTTGAGCAAAAGCTCGCCAGCTTGGACCCAAGGTCGCTGGCTCCAGCAAGGGGTTGCTCGGTCTGCTGAAGGCCTGCGGTCAAGGCACATGTGAGAAAGCAATCAATGAACAGCTATGGTGTTGCAACGGCAACAAAAAACTAATAATTGATGTTTCTCACCTCTCTCCATTTCTGTCTGTCTGTCTCTATCTATCCCTCTCCTGACTCTCTGTCTCTGTTAAAAAAAAATAAGAAAGATCACTGATTAGAAGGGAAGAGAGTCTGTGAGTTTGTGAGAGGGTAGTGCTGCTTATGCCTGGAAACATACAGGAAGTACAAGCCCACAGACCCAGAGAATGGATGCCTAATTACCCAGAAATAAAAATGTATTACTGGCCTTACCAAGTATTCCTTATTCTCTCTTTAGATCCACACTTTTTTTGGCCAGGGCCGGTTGGCTCAGCAGTAGAGCGTCCCCTGGTGTGTGGAAGTCCTGACTTTAGGTTTGATTCCCAATTAGGGCACACAAGAGAAGCAACAATCTGCTTCTCCACCCCTCAATCCCCTTTCTCTCTTTCCTCTTTCTCTCTCTCTCTTTCCTTCCTGCAGCCATGGCTCAACTTGAGCAAGTTGGCCACAAGCACTGAGGACGCCTCTATGGCTTCACTTCAGGAGATGAAATGGCTCAGTTGCTGAGCAGTGGCCACAGATGGACAGATAATTGCCCATAGGTGCTTGCCTGGTGGATACTGGTTGGAGTGCATGCTGGAAGCTGTTTCTGCCTCCCGGACTCTCACAATAATAATAAGAAGAAAAAGATTTAGACCTTTCCCCATCTTCCTTTACCTAGATGTAATGAGTTTCACTACTGTTCTCAGGTCAAAAACCTCTTTAGCCTTTTGCCAAGAGACTAAGGACTTGGCATCACAAAGGTTGTAGGATAGATGAGTCTGGGTATACTTTCTCAGGTTGCTGATGTTTCTTCAAATCTTCAGAGAGAAATCAGTTATAATTTTCCCACAAAGCTCTAGACAAAACCAATCAATGTCTGAAAGTAAATAACAAAGGTTTGCCAAAGTTATCCTGTATTACTTTAATACAATACTTAATAATGGCATATCACTTAAAAATTAAAAATGCAGGACAAATCTCAGCTATGCACCTCAGGAGGATACTGTGATAACAGACCTAAACTACAAAATTCCTATAAGAATAAAAGATGTGGAAAACAGAAGTTTTGAATACAAACAAATTATCTATCAAACACTAGAGAAAACAACTGCACAGTATACATAGAAAAATACACATTGGAGTCAAATGCATTATCTAAGCATGGTGAAATTCAATTAAAAACCACTTCCAAAAAGATAATCTAGAAAAAGCCCCAATATGCACACTTCAAAATTTGCCATGAGTCACTGGAGAAACAACAAGGAAAATTTAAAATCATGTTGTATTAAAATATAAATGTATGTTATATAAAATGTATGTAGTGAAGTGACATCAGTATAAATCAGAGTAAGAACAACCAAAAATTCTCTTTTACATAAAACCAACATGAGAAATAAAAAAAGAAAATAACAAAAAATAAAGATTGTAGAGAACCAGTAAAATAATTCACAAACTAAACAACTAAAACAAATAGCAATAATACTTGGTGAGGAGGAAGAATCTCATTTCCAAGTTATTACCACACATATTACTTGGAATGACCAGTTTTAGTTGTCAAAATATCAGAAGACATAAAAAATACTAAGAGAATATGGCTCACAAAAGAGGCCATCAGTAAAAACTGTTTGGGGAGAAGATTAGATGTTGAATTTATGTACTAAAAAATTACATTAAAATAAGCATTTGAAATAATTTCAAAGAGCTAAAGAAATAGTATGATGATGTCTCATTAAATGCAGAATATAAAGGCATAGAAATTATAAAATAGAAATTCTGATATTAAAATAATACCAGAACAACAAATCAATCAACTATGAGATATCATCGTACATCTACATAAAGAAGAGAAGTAACAAATGCTTGAAATTGGTACACCCATTCTGATTGTTTCTCTAAGTATTAAACTAGTATAAAATCTGAAATCCTACTTCTTAGTATATGTCTAAAGGGAAAAAAAATTATCTCAAGCAATATCTATGCTTATATGTTCACTGCAGCATTATTCACAATAGAAAAGTTATGGAAACAACCTGTCAACAAAGAATTAAAAAAATGTGATATACATCAAAATTGAATATTAGCCAGCATTGAAAAAGATGAAAATGTTGCCATTTGAAACAACAGGGATGAAGCTAAAGGACCTTATGCTAATTGAGAATAGACAAATACTGCATGATATCACTTATATTTGATACTATGCATCAGAATGCCATGTGAGATATACATACATAGACTACACATACATTTTTACAAATCAAATTAAGATAGAATCAAGTTGGAATAAGTAATAAAAATAATCTTTAAAGTAACCAGAAAAAAATACATAAGTATTTTCAGAGTAATAAGGATGGTCCTGAGACTTTTCACTAGAAACTAAACTATGCAGAAACCAGATAAAACATTTGAATCTTTAAAGTGAGAAAAAAAACACATAATAGTAGAATGAAAAACAAGAATAATGGCTTTTGCAATTGCATAAAGACAGTTCAAAAAACCTAAATAGGTATCAAATACTTTATAGAAAAAGCATTTTGTTTTTCACAAGAAAGAGACAGAGAGACAGGAAGGGAGAGAGGTAGAGAGATGAGAAACATCAATTCATAGCTGCAGCACCTTAGTTGTTCACTGACTGCATTCTCATATGTGCCTTGACCCAGGGGCTCCAGCCAAGCCAGTGAGCCCTTGCTCAAGCCAGAGACCTTGAGCTCAAGCCAGTGACCTTTGGGATCAAGCCAGTAATGTTTGGGTCACGTCTATGATCTCACGCTCAAGCCAGTGACCCTATGCTCAAACCTGGATGATTTCACGCTAAAACCAGTGGCTTCAGGGTTACTAACCCGGGTCCTCTGAATCCCAGGCCACTACTCTATCCATTGCATCACCACCTACCTGGTCATGCATAGTAAAAGCATTTTATGTCCTATAGTGCTTATGTTTTGCAACACGCAATTTAAAGTAAACAATTCAAAGTTCAAATTGACCATGCAATGAGAATTCTTAGAAATAAATTAGAAAAAAAGCTTTGTAAATTATTTTCAACTGAAGGTAGTACTTGTAATGGAATTAGTCATAAGTTAAAATTAGATTCTATGCCCTAAATTTTTAAATTTTGATATGATATCCTTAAATTTTTACCTTCTTTTTTTTTTTACAGGGACAGAGAGAGAGTCAGAGAAAGGGATAGATAGGGACAGACAGACAGGAACGGAGAGAGGTGAGAAGCATCAATCATTACTTTTTCGTTGCCATTGCAACACCTTAGTTGTTCATTGATTGCTTTCTCACATGTGCCTTGACCACGGGCCTTCAGCAGACTAAGCAACCCCTTGCTGGAGCCAGCAACCTTGGGTCCAAGCTGATGAGCTTTTGCTCAAGCCAGATGAACCCGCGCTCAAGCTGGTGAGCTCGGGGTCTCGAACCTTGGTCTTCCGCATCCCAGTCCAATGCTCTATCCACTGCACCACCGCCTGGTCAAGCTATTTTTACCTTCTTTATAAATATATATGGTATATATTTATCATTTATATTGCATATATATATATATCTCCATATTCTTCTTTAGGTTAATCTGAGAATTAAATGAGATTATTACAGTGGTTCTCAAACTTTTTGAAGTTGGGAAGCATTTAAAATCCTACAAATAATAGTAGGTGCACTATAGACAAATTTCTGAGAAATATGTTATAATAATTAAGTCAAATATTAAAGAAAAAATATAAAGTCCATGTGTGCTTTTATGGTAATTAAATGAAATAAATATGACAAAATTAAATTTATTCTGACATTAAAAACATTTTTATGTTACATTTATTGAGTTATGCCTTTTAGAATTTGTAAAAAGAGGGGTTAAAAATAAAAAACAACAAAGAGGTTATCTTTTTATATATAGAGATACATTCTCAGTAAAATTTAGTAAATTCAGCATGTCCTGGCATGAATGTGTTAAGTTTTTTCATTCTTATGTTTATGAGAAACATGAGCCTGATGTGTCCTAGCGATTTCTACAATATTTGGGTATAGATTGAAAGGCAAACTCTCATTGCCTTGTCAATACATTGAAGAATTCCTCTCTTTTTACTCTTAATTGTATTTAGTGAGAAAACCCCCACCATACATATCATCTTAACTTTACACCAAACAAAGGATAGAAGAAACTTGCCTCCAGACTTTCCAGGGAACAAGAGGAGTAGTGTAAATAATCCAGCACCGCAGTTTAACAGCTTTTTGCAACCTAATCAGGCAAGTAAGGTGGGGCATTGGGCAGATTGTCAGCTTAGAGTCAATTTCCCACACCTCTGTTCCCCAAAAATATAAACTCCAAAACCTTGTTGGTTTTTTGGTCCCCAGCAGGCACATATTTTTCTGGAATACCAGAGGGGTCACCTGGAAATCTTCTAGGGCGCACCAGTGTGCCCTAGTGGACACTTTGAGAACCACTGGATTAGTACATGAAAACATAATTTCTCTAAAAAGTTATTTTATTATTTTCAATTATAATTTCACATACATTTTATTTTTATTACTATTGATCAGTGATAGAATAAAATCATGGTAGGTTCCGTTACTATATGACAAAAAATGGAGTTAATGCACTCTTAATTTTTTATTTATTTCAACATTGTTCTTCAACATAATTTTTGTTTCAGAGTTGCCATATATTGACAACACCAATTTAACTACATGGAAATCTAAACCCTTGCATTATGACTTCTGGTTTATAATATAAAACAAAATTGTGCCAATTTGAAATATTCAAGCCTAAATGCCTCCAATTTAATTTCTTTCTCATACAACAGGTAAGCTTTTGTTTTTAAACTCTGTTTTCCAGTTAATATTTTATTATTGTAATCTATTTCATCATAGTAAGGCAAGTGTGACATTTTCTTTTTTGTTTCTTCTTTTTTTGGCCATAGTTCCACCAAGTCTGATGCTTCTGGGTCAGAGTTTTGAAGATCTAAATTTTCTCAAGACCAATTTATTTGTTGCAGGAGCATTGTTAATCATATTGATTTTTTCCTCTCTGTGTATTTATGAAAATTGTGAACAAGTATGTCAGAGAGATGAAGAGATGAAGAGAAGGTTACAGGAGTCAGCAGTGGAGGTATAATAAAGGGAGGCCAAAATATGGCTACGAAAAAATAGCACAGTGAAGCGTGCTTTGCAAATTAATACAGATCAGTATCATCTGACTTAATACAAAGATAAATAACTTTTAATATTTAAAATTGTAAAACAAATATTATCAATCATTTATTTACCTGCCTCTTTGTACCGTCACTTGCATTTGACCTTATTTTCTGTGGAACTGTGACATGCAGAAATATTCCTTCAGAATCTGCAGTAAGAAAATGGTTTCCTTTTTTTTTTCTTCGTCAATAATCATCTCAGTCAAGCACGGACATTTTAGACCCCCCCCCCTCCATGGTGGGATCTAAAATTGTCAGTAAACTTATTTATATTTTCCCTCCCACCTTTTTGGTTCAAAGCTTTCATTACACTTTAATGACACATTGAAAATGGCTAAAATAAAAAGCAAAAATTAGATACTGTTGTTCTATAGGACCATTCTGTTCCTTTAGAACCATATTGGGGCTGATTCCCTCTGAAATTGAGGAATAAATTGAATGCACTTCACACACCCCTAAATTCAATGGCCACAAAGTAAATGAGCCAAGAAGACCAGCTGAGCATCAGGGGAGGAGATGCTGGACCCTTGATGCAGAGTGGACTCCTTGGCTAACATCGTCAGTCACCTGCCCTGGTCCAGGCTTTGGGAGGGTTGGAATGAGTTAAGGAGGCAAGAGGTCAAGGGTGGAGATGGGAGTGGGGGTTTGGGGATGGGAACACAAGGAAGGTACCACTAGGGATCCAAGAAGAAGTGGTAATGTTCCCTTAAGAAGAGCCCAGCCCTGTTCAGAGGCAAAAGATAAAAAAAAGTCCAGGCTCCAGTGGTCTTACCCATATGGGCGTGCAGGTTTCCGAGCTCAGCGAGCAGCACGAGAAGGAGAAACATGGCTGGGCCAGAGCGCAGAACGTGGTCAAGACTGAAAGCCGTTGGGGCAACTCTAAGGCTCGAGGGGGCGGGAGTACCCAGGACTACAGCACGCACTCCTGGGCCCCAGGGTGATGATGAATGACTGCAGGTGCTTGCTGCCCAAGCTGGCTCACCCTTCGGGATCCTGATTGGCTGGACAGCTGCCACAGGGCTGGGAAGGGAAACCCCAGCCAGGAGCATGTGTGTTTTTGCACAACTGATTTGTTGTGGGTGAATTTACATTGTTTAAACTCTTCAGTAGTGACATAAGGGCAATATCAACATAATTTGTTTTTCTCAGGTTCTTGGTAATTTTGTTTCTCCATGTCACAATTTTGTGGCATGTTCAATTTACTGTGATGGAGGAGAAAGGAAATTAGACATGTTAACTAGTTTTACAAAATATTTTTACTTAAACGGTGTATTGCTGACTGGATTTCTTAATTTATTATCTTTGCGAACAAGGAAAAATCAAGATTACTGAACTAAAAGTTCCAGCCCTTCAATCAGTTGGTCTTTCTGGTAACCAGCCCTATCCTGAAGCTATCCATGGGTCCATCCTAAGTCACATCATTTGTATAAATCCAGTTTGATTGGACGGGGCTTGTGATTAATCATAAAATGCATTTCTATCACCCAGAAAATTCCACTGGGATTGGGAACTCTGCCAAAAACTAGGGACAAAAAACAAATTATTTTTGTGCTGTGTCACATATATATACCATTTTAGTGGGTTTTTTTCCCTAATCAATCTATGATTAACTTAGTTAATAAATTTATGTATTTATTCTGTTATATTTATAGTAAACATTGTTTTCCAGTTTGCTTTCAGTGATTTGAAGAGATGAAACATAATTTCACAAAGCAGTCAGTACCAGTATGTTGTTTTGTAATCATTATTTTTATGTAAGAATATCTTTTTATTTCTGCGATAACTTTACTTTTCACTTTTCTCTTATTTTTAATTTCTTAAAATGTTGTAATTCAAAGTAAATTACTTAAATTTTAATGAGATAATTGTGTACTATTTCACATTAGTCAATTAAACTTGCAATTGACACAAGTTTAAAAATTCTTTCTATTTTATTTCTTAAAATGTTTAAGAAAAAAACAAAGCTTAAACTTTTTGATTATTGTGTCTTATGGGAGGACCAACTTTTTAACAAGTATATTAGTATTTTATAAAAATAATGAAAAGAGTAAGCTAATGAACAAATAATTTCTCCCTCTTTAATAGACAACAAGATGACAAGGATCCACTCAGCAAGCTCAGTAGGAGGCGATGCTCTGCCCATCTGGGGCATTGCTCCATTGCTCAGCAACAAAGTTCTTCTTAGAGCCTGAGGCAGAAGCTCATTGAAGAGGGAGAAACATATATTATGAACTACCCATTTAAGAAAAGATATCGAGCTATGCATATTTGCTTTTCAATTTTTTGACTTTTTAAAAAAATAGTTGCACTCCAGCTGCTGTGCAAACTAACTCAGATGCTAGTCTTTCCCATATTTCCAAAATATTACTTAGTGTCCATCTTTTCATTTCAAGTAATTTTTCTTTCATCATTACGTTTCAGTAAAACAGCTGTTTAAACTATTGTCTTCTATATCTTTGCACTTGGATTTGGTCTATTTAAATCAAAACTTTTTAAAAATAATCAGATCAAGTCACTGATTCTCAGAAAGGCACTGGTGGAAACTAGCCTAATTGAAGGTAAATGAAGAAGAAAATGAAAAACTTTTTACATTTATGGACAGTAATGAAAGAGAGTAGAGTATAAGACACCTGAGAGCCTTTAAATGACAGAAAAAGCCAAATTCTATGCTATAACACATAATAAAGTTAAAGTAAACTAACATAGCATATTAGCTGCTGCCCTGAAGCCTTCCCAACAACTGATATTATTAATTTTCCTCAACTAAATGTAACAATTATCTGCCTTTCAAAGAACTAGCCTTCTAAAAGTAGGTAATGAACAATGGACTGATTATAAAAGCCTTATTGTTCAGTATCACTGAATATAAGACAAAGATCAAGAGGACAGACATTGCACCAAATAGGACAAACAGATGGCAAACAGGTCAAAGAAATTTCCCACTATTCTTAGTGTGTGCAGAGTTTCTGTCCACGAATATATATTGACTTTTGTCAAATGTTTTTCTTTCATCTGTTGAGTTGATGATATGTGCTCTATTGTTTTTGTGCTGTATTCTGCAAAAGTGTCTTGATGTGTTTTAAAATTGAGTTACATTGTATTTCCTAGAAAAATCATACTTAGTCATGATTTTAGTTTTTGCATATTTTGTTAAAATTGAGTTTGGTTGGCTTTGATTTGTTAAAATTCTTTTAACATTTGAATCTATGTCCATAAGGCATATGGATGTATAATTTTCTTATCTTATTTCTTAGCTTGGTGGGATAATAGGTTAATGTTGACCTCATAGAACGAGATGAGAAGCTTTCCATTACCTTCAATTATGTTGGAGATTTTGTGTAGAACTATGTTATTTCTTCCTTTAATGTTTAGTAGAATTCACCAGTGAAACAATGTGGACCTCAAAATATCTTTCTAGACAGGATTTTTATTATAATTTCAGTTTCTTTAATATATGTAGGGTAACTTATCTACTTCCTTTTGAGTGAGCTTTAATAATTTTTGTCTTTCAAAGAATTTGACAGTTTCATGTGTTTTCAATTTTATTGGCATGAATTTCCGCCAGCATCCTTTTACTATCAGAAGCAGCAATGATGATGGATCTTCTCTTATTCCCAATACTGGCTATTTGTGCCTTCAACATATATATAATTGTATCACATTTATAGAAATTGTTTCAATTTTCTCTCCAAAAAGCTTTTAGTTACTCTTATTTTGTATAGTCTTTGTTTTCTGTTTTGTCATTGTTTTAGGGTAGATATTTTTTCAGAGCAGTTTTATGTTCACAGAAAAATTCAACAGGTGTACTTGAGTTCCCATATACCCGTCTACCCTCCACATGCACAACCTCCCTACTATCAATATTTCACATCATAGTGGCAATTGGTGAACTTACATTAATATATCACTGTCACAAAGAGTCCATAGTTTACAATAGGGTTCACTCTTGGTGTTGCATATTTAATAGATTCTGACAAATGTATACTGGTATGTACCCACTGTTATACTGTCACACTTAATACTTTTATTGCCCTAAAATAATCTGTGTTCTGTCTATTCTTTTCTCCCTCCTTGTGACTGCTGGCAACCACTAACATTTTTATTGTCTACATAGTTTTGCATTTTTAGGATGTCATATAGAACATTTTTTACATCCACATAGAACTTTTTTTGCTAAGTAATATATATTTACATTTCTCTATGACTTTTCATGGCGATACAACTCATTTCTCTTTAGCACTAAATGGTGTTCTATTGTCTGGATGTACCACTCATTTACTGAAAGATATTTAGATTGCTTTTATATATACTTAATGTGTATTTTTCCATTTCTGGCTATAGTGTTTTTTTGTCAAGTAGGCCATGTATGATCATTATGTTTTTTAAATACCTCACTATATTTGATAATTGTTAAAATATTTTTTTAATTTGTAATGACAATATTTGCCCATGCAGGGAGGTCTAACCACATACTTTTCCCTTACCATTGTCACTTCGGTTCATGTTTTTTTCAAGTCCCTGACCATCTAGCCAAATGACTTTGACATATAATAATAAATCTGGCTATTTGTCTAACCAAGCAATGTGCACAACCAGGTACACTGCCTGGAATTTTTCCTTCTTGGGAGCATTTCCTTTCACCTCTGTCCTTCAGGAATGTCTAATTGAGGAGTTACAGTGCTGCAGCTGACTTCTGTCAGGTGGTGCCTTGCAAGATAATGTTTATTGTCTTTAGGAACCACCCCAACCACCCTTTTTTACTTCTAGGCCTATAACTAAACTCAAGTCCCAGCAAATTCTTAAAGGGAAAGTATAAAGTGTAACCATGAAGAAATGAACTACTCCTTAAAAGCATAAATTTTTTTAATTTACACAAGCAAACATTTGGGGAACCTTTGTGGACATGGATACAAAGGGTGTAAGATAATAATGTAAGAAACATAAAGTTGGATTAGGTCAAATTTATTGATATGGGACCCCTAAGCAAGATTATGAATATAATATTGCAGCTCAGGAAGCTAAAAGTGCTTTAACATTTGTTTGGTTGGATGAAACATGGACCAAAACATGATTTATTGTGAGAATATTATAAATATCCAATCTCCTTAAGTTTGATGTACTGTAAAAGAAAGGATTTAGAGGTTAGTTTCACCATTTTAAAGATGCAGAGCTGGTAATTCCCACCACATACTCATTCAAATTTCCTATGGTCTGTGGAGAAGACAGATTATGGAGAATAAATACAGATTACATTGATTTTAGTCAAGTGGTGACTCCAATTGTATCTGCTGTACCAGATATGATTTCATTGCTGGTATGCAGTGATTGATCTGACAAATGCCTTTTTCTCTATCTCTGTCCATAAATCCACAAGAAAATTTTCTTTCAGCTGGCATAGCCAGCAATACGTTTTCACTGTCCTACTCAAGGATTTATCAACTCTCCAATCCTATGCCATAATATAGATCTTAATCTCCTTTCCCTACCACAAGATATCATACTGGTCTAATACATTGATGACATTATGCTTATTGACCAAGTGAGCAGGGGGTAGCAACTACTCTAGAATTACTATGAAGTCATTTGCTGTCAGAAGGTGGAAAATAAATCTTACTAAAATTTATGGATATTCTATTTGTAGTAAAATTTATAGGCATTAAGTGGTGTGGGGCATGTTAAGATATTCCTTCTTAGCTAATGATGAATTGTTGCACATGCACTGTCCTACAACCAAAAAAAAAATGCTTTAGTCCGTTTTTGGATTTTGGAGACAACATATTTCTTATTTGGGTATGTTACTCTAACTTATTTAACAAGTGACCCATAGAGCTGCTAGTTTTTTGTTTGTTTTTTTTTTTGGTGCCCAAAACAGAAGAAATTTCTTCAACAGGTAAAGGCTGGAATGCAAGCTCTTCTGCCACTTGTGTTACATGAATCAGCAGATCCAATGGTCTTGAAGTATCAGGGCTAATAAAAATGCTGTTTGAAGACTTTGGCCGGCCCTAGAGGTGCATCTCATGGTAGGCCTTTAACATTTTGAAGAAAGGCTCTGCAATGAATTGCAGATAACTGTTTTCCTTTTCAGAAAAAACTTTGCCTGCTACTGAACATTTAACCATAGCCCCCCCCCCCAATTCCCATGCAGCCTCTGATACTGATCATAAACTGGGCTTTTTCTGGTCCACCAAGCCATAAAGTTGGACATGCACAGAAACACTCCATTATCAAGTAGATATGGTGAATATGTGATCAGGCCCAAGTGGTACCCGAAGGCACAGGTAAGCTACATGAAGAAGTAGCCTAAAGGCCATGGTCTCCAATTCTGCTACACTGCCCCCTCTCTCTCAGCTTGCATTTATGGTCTCATGGGGCTTTCCTACCATTTCAAGGATGAGAAGATTGGGGTCTAGTTTACAGATGATTCTGTATTATATGCAGGTACTGCCTGAAAGAAGTCTGCTGCAGCATTGTAACTGCTCTCTTAGACATTCCTGAAGGACAGCAGTGAAAGAAGATCTTCCCAAGAGGGAAGAGTTTTTGGAAGTGTAACTGGTTGTGCACTTTACTTGGTAAGAGAAATAGCCAGACTTGTTATATATCAGTGTCATTTGGATGGTCAGGGACTTGAAAAAAAACATGAATGCAAGTGACAAATTTAGGGAAAATATATATGGTTAGAAATCTATGAATGGGCAAATATTATGACAATATTTGGGTCACGTGTGGATGCTCACTAAAGGGTGACCTCGTCATTGGAAAATTTTAATAAGCAGTTGGAAAGGATCACCCCTTCTGTGGATATTGGTCAGCTTCTATCCCTAGCAACAGCTGTTATCACCAAATGAACCCCAGTGTGGTCATGATGGCAAGGATGAAGTTTATAGATGGACTCAACAACAGGAAAATTTATTCACCAAGTCCGACCTGGCTACAGTCATTTTAAAGTTCCTAAACTGTCACCACTGAGCTCCAGATATGACATCATTCCTCAGAATGACCAGTGAGCTAAACTCATGGCAGGTTGATTATGTTGGACAACTTCCATCATGGAAGGAACAATATTTTTTCTTTATTAGAATATAAACTTACTCTGGATTCCAGATTTGCCTTTTTGCATGCAGTGTTTCTGCCCAAACTGTGATCCAATGACTTACCAAATGCTTTATCCACCATATGGCATTCTACTCAGCATTGCTTCTGGTCAAGGAACTAACTTTACAACAAAAGAAGTGTGGCAACAGACCTGGTCAGAAAATTCACAGGTTTCTTATCCTCTGAAAGGAGCTGGCTTGATGGAATGATGGACTGGTCTTTCAGACACTCCGTTATGGTGCCAGCTAGGTAGCAACAGCTTTCAGGTTTGGGGAAAGGTTCTCCAGAAGACTGTGTATGTTTTGAATCAGTGTCCAATATATTGTTTTGTTTCTCTCATAAATAGGATTTATAGGTCCAGGAACTGAAGGATGATAACAAAAGCACCACCAGTCACTGTTATCCCAAGTGGCTCACTAGCAAAATTTTTGCTTCCTGTTTCCATGACTTTATGCTCTGCTGGCCTAGAGGCCCTAGTCCCAGAGGGAGAAATGCTTTCATGTGAGAATAAAATAATCCCTTGAACTACAAATTAAGACTGACACCTGGCTACTCTGGGTTTGTCATGCCTCTAAGTGAACAGGCAAAAAAGAGAGTTAAGGTGTTGGCTGAGGTAAGAAACAGGATGTCTGGAATACAGGAGGTCTCTTAGGATTTTTCTTTGTATTACTATACACTGTAATTAAAATCAATGGAAAACTACAACTCAATCAAGACAGTACTAATAATAATTCAGACCCTTCAGAAGTGAAAATTTGGCTCTCCAAATCAGCTCTGGTATGTGCTGAAGTTAAAAAGAATGCAGATTGGGTAGTAGAATAAGGTAGTTATAAATACTACCCACAATAACATGGCCAGTTATAGAAAGAAGGATTGTAATGAGTATTTCCTCCTTATTTTCTTTTGAATATATTTGTGTGTATACATACATATATGTAAGAGATATCTTTGTTTTCTTTCCTCTCTTATTCTCTTACCATATAACATAAGATGATTGACTTTATATCAGTATTAATATTACAGCATAGTATTTAAGTTATGAGGCATCTTGAGAAGAGTAAAAATCATTCAAAAATTTTATCTCTTCTGGGGGAAAAATTAGTTCATTAGTGGATTTTTGGTTGCATACAGGATATTATATCGTATTAGCCTGAATTATGTCCTTTATTTGGAGATTAAGTATGGCTTAAGGAGATGCAAGGGGTAGACTTGTGATGATTAATTTCATGTGTCAACTTAGGGATGACCAGATATATGTTAAAATGTTATTTCTGGGTGTCTATGAGTGTGTCTTTGGAAGAGATTAGTATTTGGATCATTAGACTGAGTGACGATTATCTTTATCAATGCACGTGGACATCATCAAATCCTTTGAGGGCCTGGTTCTTGGATTTTTGGAGTAGGACCAGGACTTACACTGTAGACTCCTCAATTGTCAGGTCTTCAGACTACTGAATTACATCAGCAGCTTTTTTTGTTTTTCAGCTTATAAATGGTAGAGCATGGGACTTCTTAACCTCCATAAACATGTGAGCCAATCCCTATAATAAACCTCCTTAGCTATATGTTATCTATCTATCTATTTATCTATCTATCTATCAATCATCTATCTGTCATTAGCTAACCATAATCATCTATTGATTCTTTTTCTCTGGAGAATCCTAAGTAATATGTATGCATTATTGTAGCTTCTTCTACATTGATGATTTGCATTATGATATATTCTTTTTTATTAATGCTTACAATGTTAAACTCTTGATAGGTTATGGACCATAGGATAATAACATAATCACATAATTTTGCAATTTAAAATGTGACAGTGGCTTTTACTCACATCATTGCATTTATTATATTATAACCTTTTTTCATCTCATGCCTGCTGATTAAGAGTTCTACTAACAGAATGAATATGAAATAACTTTTAAAATGTGCAATATAAAAACTCATAAACATGCCTTTTCTTTACAAATAAGTTATTTGTGCAATTAAATGGATATCAATGTTATATAATATATAAATAATATAATAAACATAAATTATATATGAAAATTTCTAATTTTTGTCAAATTAAAACAATAATATGTAGGTTTTGAATCCCAGGCAACCAGCAATCCATGTATTTTTTTCTTTTTTCTTCCATTATTCCTGTCCATTGAGGATAATTATTCTGGAAGAATAAATAAGGGGAAACCGTCACATGTATGCCCAGTTAAGTTAAAAATAATGGTTAATTCAACAAATAACATAAGAATAATCTTATTATAATTCTATAATGTAATTTATTTTTAACCAACATTTGAATACATAAACACTAAAGAATTAAACATTATTAGAAAAAAATTTAAATGTTAACACTACAAAACAATTTAAATGATGGCTTTAATGTCATTTATAGTTTATTAATCTATAATGTAACTTATGATATTAAAATATTCTGTAATTTAATATTCATTATGTGCATCTATCTATATGACTACCACCTTTCAATATATTTATATTATTTGTATTTATCAAATACATTAAATTTTCTGTGTCTCTCCATCTCATCCTTAAAATATTTCATACTCACTATGATATTATGGATTCTTTATTTTCCAGGTTACTCTTAGATTCACTCTCACTTTCAAATTCCCTGTATTTAAAAACAAACATAATTCCTTAAAATTATATTTTCTTCATAGATTACTGTACAAAACTTCACTATCTGCCAGTATTAAAACAGTTTTGAATTTCTAACTGAGTTCTAGGAGCAGCAAGTATTTGAGACTAACTTACTACTGAAATCAGCTCTCAGCTGGTAATTAAGACTAATGAAAGAAAAAAGCACAGTAATGTAATTTTACCTTAAAATAAACTCATGTCATTTTCATATTTATACCATTATTGGTTAAATAACTTTAAACTTCTTTGCTATTTATCTTCTGCCTTGTTTCTTTCATTTAGTTTTTTTTCAGTTTCATTCAATATTATTTTTTCTTAGTTCTGGTTATACAGAATGTGGTTAGACCAGTGATGGGCAATCTTTTGAGCTTGGTGTGTCAAAATTCGCCAAGAAACGGAGCATAACTCAGGTGTTGTGTCACTTCGAGAAAAACGGCCTAACCGAAAGTGCCAGAACTAGACGCTCTGTGCCGGAGTTCTGTTGTTTGGGCCTACTGACCTCCGGCACAGAGTGTCTACACTACAGCAAATGTTTTATCCTCAGCTACTGCACCTGGCCGTGCAGGAGCGGAGGATGAACCGTCCTTTTCGTCATGCGGCCCCATGTCATCGAAAATGGCTACGTATGTCAGTGCTGGCACGCGTGTCATAGGTTCACCATCACGGGGTTAGACAATCATACTTTACAAAGTGTTCTCTCTGATATTGCCAGTATGCACCTGGCACCATACATATTTCAATATTATTGACTATATTTCCTGGGCTGTGCTTTACGTCCCAATGACTATTTTGTAGCTACCAATTTATATTTCTTAATCTCTTCGCTTTTAACACCCAATCTCCCAATCCCCACCCCCTCTGTTAACCATCAGTCTGTTCTCTTTATCTATGAGTCTGTTTTAGTTATGTTTATTGATTTATTTTGTTCTTCAGATTCCACATATCAGTGCAATTATATGGTTTTTTACTTTCTCGGATTGACTTATTCCGCTAACTGCTTTCCTGGATTTCCCTTCTATCTTTTAATCAAACACCTATGCAAAATTATTTGAAATATGTAACTATTAAAATAAAGTAGTAGTAATTTATAAATGTTTAATAATTAAGATCAATTAATAAAAATAGGCACATTAACTAGAAATAATTTACACTTAATTTTACCCATAACAGAGTTCAAGTTTTAATAAGATTAAAAATTGCTGACATTTAAAAAAACTTTTGTTCATTTTCATTATATTAATCCTTAATGTATTAAGGATAAATTTCCATATAAAATAAAATTAATCTAAATTATTTTAAGTAACATTATCATAATACTTATTAGTAAGTTACTATGGATGCTAACACATTATAAAAATAATGAAACTTAAATATGAAATCAATTTACTCATCGCTTGTATAATCCTCAGTCTTCCATTTCTTTCTTTGGACATAAACTTTTACCAGGATTGTGATCATTGCAGAGAGAATAATGCAAAAAGGAATGAGTAGAAAAAAAGGCCATCTCAAAGGTTTGGAAGGGTAATCAGTCTCAATATAGAATTTTTCTAGGAAAAAAAAATCAGTGATTTAAAAGTAATTATGAGGAATATAATAAAGATATGTCTGTATTTTAATAAAACTATTAGAATAAAAATTTTTAACTACTTAATTTTATAATTAACATTTTATGAAGTAGATAAATCTACAGTATAAGTGCCCAAAGAGACATTTCTAACTCTTACAATAATAGCTCTATTCCCTGTTGTTGACTTCTATTCCATGCAGTCTCTTTTCAGAACAATCTGATAGTATAGAGCCGTGGTAGTCAACCTGGTCCCTACTGCCCACTAGTGGGCATTCCAGCTTTCATGGTGGGCTGTGATGGAGCAACCAAAGTATAAATAAAAAGATAGATTTAACTATAGTAAGTTGTTTTATAAAGATTTATTCTGCCAAACTTAGCAAAAATCCGACATAAAGTACTTGGTAAGTAATTATTATTATATGCTTTAACTTGCTGTAACTCTACTTTATAAATTTTATAAAGTTACTTCCTTACTTTATAAATCATCGTTACTGTGGAACCAGTGGGTGGTTAGAAAATTTTACTACTAACAGAGATACAAAAGTAGGCGGTAGTTATAAAAAGGTTGACTACCCCTGGTATAGATGAAAAGAATGAAAGGGTGTGAACCTTGTAAAAGTTGAGTTTTTTCTCAATCTCAATTTTTTTTCTCTTTTATTTAGTGAGAGGAGGAGAGGCAAAGACAGACTCCAGCACAAACCCTGACCGGTCACATTCTAGACTTAATTTTTATCTGTGATCAATTTCTTTCTTTCTTTTTTTCTTTAAGTGAGAGGAGGGGAGATGGAGAGACAGACTTCCGTATGCACCCCAGCCATGATCCACCCAGCAACCCCTGTCCTGGGCCAATTCTCAATCAACCAAGCTATCCTCAGCAGCCAGGGCTGATGTTCAAACCAATTGAGCCACTGTCTGCAAGAAGGGAAGGGGGAGAGAAGGTAAAGAGGGAGAGGAAGAGATAGTTGCTTCCCATGTGTGTCCTGACAGGATTAACTTGGGACATCTGCACTTAAGGCCAGTGCTCTATCCACTGAGCTAGCTGGCCAGGACCTGAGATCAATTTGAAATTTGGCAATTAGACATTACTTTCAGAATATTTTTTCTGGAATAGACCAGGAATAATAATTAATTTCAGTTTCAAACCAAAAATAAAGTTAGCTCTTTTATATTTGCTCTACATTTTACTTGAAAATTGACCTGTTCTTTTATTATTACTTTTTATGTCTAATTATAGGTAATTTAAATCACTTACTTGGAACACTTTACATCCTACCTAAAAATCTTGTCAACCAGAACCATGAATTCTACTTTCCACATTATCACAGGCAGAATGATGGCAAAAAACTCACCACTTCACAATAAAACTCATTTTTCCAACTTCTAACATGCTTTTGAATTCCTCACCAGCTGTCTTCTCAAGATAATTTTATCATATACTAATAATCTTCAACGGTTTCCTATAGGTCTTATAGCTACCACCATCCAATTCCAAAACTAATGCCACATGTTTTAGATACTTGCTATATAAATATACCTTCTAGTATCAAATTGTTTTTATTTATACATATCAGAGAAAGCTTTGTAAGAAACTATTCACAAATTTAGTAACTTAAAACAATCATTTAAATTTAATCATTTTCTGGGTCATGAATTTAGGGAAAGTTTAAATGTTTAGTTGTATTTTTGTTTCTCATTGTAGTCAATTTTTATACAAATCAAATGACTTTCAAAAGAGTTAGTATTCCAACCATGTGATTACCAAGAATTAGTAGTCTAAAAAACCCAGGCAGAATCTGCTGAAAGACTATGGAAGTCCTAGATTCTCACTTCTGTACATTTCATTGATTTTCATATCATTAAGGTCAACCTGTATTCTTTGAAAAGAGTAGTCTCCTCTGCTCACTGAGAAAATCATATGTGTACATAAACAGAACCAATGAATTTCAGTCAATTTGAACAGAAGATACTGTAAGTTAATTGTTACTATGAAAATAAAAATAGATAATGTTTAAATATGTTATAATTTAGTAATCTATTACCTTATGGCCTTAAACAATGGAATGAGTGTGGAAATGTTAATAAATTCCTCTAGTTCAAAATCTAAAAAAACCTGTTTTAATTATATGCAAATTTAGGTTTTCATATAAAAGAAGTCTGTCTATGGATCATTGGATATGCTGGTTAAAGTCTATCTCTGTGTTGAACAACAATAACAAAAAATTGTAAAAAATTAATTTCCTAAGCTTCTTGACTTTCTGCCTTCTAGTTAGATTTAGCCCAGGGGAGTCGAAAGAGTAAACAATCCATGGTATTTATCTCCCAATCTTTGCCTACATATCTAATAGTGGCTGTGAATACTCTATAACTCTACCTGATGCTGGCCAGTACCTCTTCTTGTGGTCTAGATACTGATATGTAGCCTTAAACATATTTAACAAGTCATGCCAGATGGCTCAAATTTTGGTTCTAGAAATAACACCTTTTACTGTCCCACCAGCCCCAAGAAGTGATAGTGGATTCTGGTTTGCTTCACCATTCTCTGATTGGTTTTTTATATCTGCTATTATTTCTTACCTCATGCCTTATCTTAAATTTCTTCTGTATAAAGGACTAAAGTGATTTCAGTTTTCCAGCCTAAGCCCATACTAACATAGCTCATCCACAATATATGTTAAATAAGTTCTATTACATTACTCTCTATAAGTAAAACTTAAATTACATAGCTGTATGTGAATTACCATTTGATGTCTGAACATGATCTAAAACTGGGAGACAAAATAATATGTTTTTTTAATATCATAAATTAAAATGTCATTTTAATTATGTGTTTAATTTGTTATTAATACTTACCAAGACTGCGGGCTGTTGAATCAGGTGGAAAATTGCCACTGTCGATACTTCCACCAGGCCATGAATCTAGTTCATTTTCGCAATTTGGAGGCAAAAAGCCCAAGTTACAGTGACAGTTATTTTTATTATTGCATACCTGGAAATAGGAGGAATGTTACCTTATAAGTAGCACAAACTATTTGTGTTCAAGTAGAATTTAAAAATATACTTAAGTCAGATGATTCAATTTTCTTTTGTGGTTTATGAATATATGAACATACGTTTGTGTGTTTGCATGTATGTATATAGCTGTATGTTTGCTTTCCTAAGATTACTCTTCATGATTTCTACTCTTGCATTATAATATGGTACTTACACCATTACCGTGACATTTTTGCTGAGTACAGTCATAAACCAGATAATTATCTACACACTCGTTATTCTTGCACACCTAAAAAAAGAAATAAACCAAAGCAAGTTAACTAAAATATCATCTATTTAAGAGGTATTGATTTAACAGTAAATATTAATATACTAATAATAACTGGTTAATTTATAACATTACTATGTTTTTAGAACTAGATGAGACTGGTTTTCTGAGAGTAAACAAAATAATAAAAGACCTTTCTTGCATTAGCTGAGATGGAAGGTATAGACATGACATAAAAGCAAAGATTAACATTTGATAATTAGTATAATAAAAAAATGGTCATACAAAGAATAATTCAGGGAATTTTTTCTATGCAAGTGAAAGCAGTAAAATCTTCTTATTGAGTCCTAATGTTCAACAGAACTTAAGTATTAAGCAAAAATAAACAAAAACAAGAACAAAACAAAACAAAACTCATAGACACTAAAAATCAGTATGAGGATTACAAGAGGGAAAAAGGGGTACAAAGAGGTAGCAGAGGGTCCAAGGGGACAAATGATGATGAAAGGAGAGTTCACTTAGGATGATGAACACACAATATACACATGATATATTATAGAATTGCCTACCTGAAGCCTGCGTAACTTTATTCACAAATACCACCCTAATAAGTTCAATAAAAAATTAAAAATAATTTTGAAAAGAGTAGAAGTTAAAAGATAATAAAACTTAAGCATAGAAATGAAAGACGGTACCTTATAAGAAAAGAAATAATATTTAAAATGACCCTACAATAAAAATAGTATGAGACGTTTGAAAAATATTAAGATTAATTCAGCTGTTAAGCAGAAAACAGCCATTAATTAATTAATTAATTAATTATTCAAGTTCTACAATGTGGTTGGCCCTAAGAACACACACAAAAATTTATATTGCAGTAAAGATACAGATACATACACAAAGAAACTAAGTGTGATTTCACAGAATTTGTTATGGCAGGATTGTGTAGGACCTTCCCATCTTAATCAGAATGTTGGCCTATAACTTATAGGTAATTGATTTTATTTAGAAATTTAATTGAAAGATTGAAAGCTGATAAAAGCAAGTTTTGGAAAAAAGAATGCAAAAACAAAAGAAAATAAATGTAGAGAAATAAATTAGAATATCATTACAGTAGTACAAGAAAATGATAACTGTGGAGTGAAATTTAGTGGTAGTGGTTTAGATAGAAGCCAGTGGTTGATTTGATATATAGTTACAAAGTTTAAGTAACTAACTTTAGTAGTAGATGGTACATGAAGAATGAAAAGAGAGATGGATGGATCAATGAAAACAAGGTTTCTGGCTTGTCTCACCCTCTTGGTTATGATACTATTAACTGCTGTAGGGAAAGTCAAGCATGAAGCTTAAAATTTTTAAACATTATTTTTTAAGACATCTTTTGACTTATAAAAATAATACTATGTTTCAAAATTTAAAAATAATTACTGTAATCATAAAAAGCCTTAGAGTAACTGATAAGAAACCAAATAACATGTCATTGGAAATATTACTTTTTATAAAAAAAGTTTTCCAAGTGACATTTGCAATATTTCTTTGAAACTTTTTCTCTTGAAATATCTATGATGTAATGTATTAATTTTTAAGGTCAGAAAGTGAATCTGCTCACATAGGTTTTGCTAAACAATACTGTACATGGGAAAATACATTATTGATAGTGCCTGATAATTATGACAGCACATACCCCTGTTGAAGACTTAGAAGAAAATATACTAATGACAAATATGGTCAAGTTATTTTTGAAGTTCTGATAATAGTGTAAAAGTTCTAGCTCTGAATACAGACTAGTGCTGCTACAGTGAATAATAAATCTGTTCTGCTATAATGAACCCTTAATACCGAACTAGAACTTGCACAGGGAATAAAATTTACAGAGCTATTGTCCAGAAGAAGATAAATTTAATTCTCAGAATTGTAAAATAAATTATCTGAGCCAGACTAGAAAGAAGTTGAGAAGTGATTATTGGTATTATTAGTATTGTTTCTGTGCAATGAAATTATTTTTCTGATTTAATATGCTTACTTCTGTTGCACCAAGAAGTAATACTAGGAAGAAACACCATCCAAAGTAAGAATCTAGCTACAAAACAAAAATTATTTTTCTACCACATAAAAATAAAAAGAAAATAACAGTTCTTCACCTAACTCTCTGAAGTAGATTTTTAAATTTTGTTATAAGAAAAAGAATGCATTTTCTTATTCCTATCATTTACAAAAACTGGTTTCTTTAGAAACCTTCTTGTTTGGAGAACCTAAAATGGGGAATAAAACAAACAAGAAAGGTGTATGCAAAATATATGGTTGTTACTAGAGATAAGTATAAATTATTTTTAGGCTCAGAAAATGTGAAGCAATTTTGATTTCTCAAAAGAATTAAAGACTGAAGCCAGCATTATTCCAGTGGCCATCAGTGACCAAACACATAGGATTTAACTGATGATGTGCACCCTATAGCAGTGACACTTATAGGCAGGTTTTACCTAATCCTGAAAAAAAATAATCTAGAAAGTGAGATTAGCAAAATATTACACTAGGAAGCCCTAAATCCTGTTCTTGGAGTTATTTAATATAAAAAAAAAGAAAAGAAGAAGAGAGAGGGAGAGAGGAAAAAAGAAGAAGGAAGGAAGGAGGGTGGAAAAAAGGAAGGAAGGAAGGAAGGAAAGAAAAAAGGAAGGAAGGGAGGGAGGGAGGGAGGGAGGAAAGAAGAAAGGGACCCAATAGGAGCTCTGGAAGCATTCTAAGATCTAAGGCAATGAAGCAAATACCAATTAAAAGAAAACTACAACAGTAGAAAAGTTTGTGGTTCTTTTGCTCACACTTGCCTCACTCCTGCCTGGCATAGCACAGGTTTGATCTGAAGATGGTAGCAGCTGAGTTCTCAATTCCTTATCTTACACTGAGGGGAATAGAGGAGACCATATTTTCAATATTGCAACTTGTCTGAGAAGCTACTTGGGTACTTGTCACAACTTACCTAATTTAAAACTCAGATGGAGAGAAGCAACAAGGAAACTAAGACTCTGCAAACTTGAGGCAAGCTATTATAGGTGGAGACATACAACGGACCATCTAAAACTCCCCTCAAAACATGCTTGTGTCCGACTATTGAATAAAGAAGACATTTAAAAACATCCATGAAAGTGGGAAATTAAAAAAAGTCATACAGAGGCCTTGTAAAGATGCATATCACAAGAAATATTAGAAGACCACAATCTTTCTCCTCAGGCTAATCCCAAGGCTCAGAGCTACTCACTAAATTAGTAAACAACTTCCCTGCACAGAGTCAGTCTGAAAACACTGAGAAAAGTGACTGTTTAAAAAAAATCACAAGGTATAAAAAGAAAAAAGAAAACATGTCTCATTTAAAGGAAGAAAATAAAGTGGTGGATGTTATTTTTAAATGACTATACTAAATATGCTGAAGAAAATAAATGAAAACATGGATAACAAATGGCAGGAAATCAGAAAAATTACATAAACAATGAGAGTATCAACAAAGAGATAGCAATTATAAACAGCAATAAAAACAAATTGCAGTGTTGAAAAATACAATACAGGCATACCTCATTTTATTATGCTCCCCTTTATTGCACTTTACAGAATTTGTGTTTTCTTTTCTAATTAAAGTTTTCTGGAAACTGTGTCAAGCAAGTCTATTGGCACCATATTTTCAATAACATTTGCTCACATTGTGTACCTGTGTCATATTTTGGTAATTTTCACAATATGTTATACTTTTTCATTATTATATCTGTTATCAGTGATCAATTGTTATCTTGGATCAATGACCTCTGATGTTATGGGAATTGTTTTGGGGTGCCATGAACCATGTTTATATAAAATGATAAGAAAGCAATACAGCCTTCTTGCAACTATGGAAAAAGTTCTAGTGATCGGCTAAAACAAGCCACAACATTCCCTTAAGCCAAAAACCTGATCTAAAGCAAGAACCTAACTTTTAATTTTATGCAAGTTGAGAGATATGAGGAAGCTGCAGAAAAAATGTTTGAATCAGAAGAGGAAGATTAAGGAGATAAGCAATCTTGATAACATCAAAGTACATAATGAAATGAGTGCTGATGTAGAAGCTGCAGCAAGTTATCTAGAATATTTAGCTCAAATATTAATAAAGCAACACACTTACAATCTAAAGGAAGCAGACTTAAATTGGACGATGTCATCTAGGACTTTCATAGCTAGGGAGTAGAAGTCAAAGTCTTGCTTCAAAGTTTCAAAAATAGGTTGACTCTCTTCTTAGGTGCTAATGCAGTTGGTGACTAAGTTGAAATCAATGCTCACTTAGCATTGCAAAAAAACCCAAGACTGTTAAGAATTATGCTAAACCTTCACTGTATCAATGTAACAACGAAGTTTGGATGACAGCACATCTGTTTGCAAAATGGTTTACTAAATATTTTAAGCCAGCTCTTTAGACAAACTGCTAAAAAAAAAATTTTTTTTTTCAAAATATTACACCTCATTGGCAGTATACTTGGACACCTGAGCTCTGGTGAAGATGTACAATGAGTTTAATGCACTTTTTTTTCATTATTACTAATACAACATCCATTCTACATCTCATAGCTCAAGGAGTAATTTTGACTTTCAAATTTTATTATTTAAGTCATACATTTCATAAAGCTATTGCTGTCACAATAGTGATTCCTCTGATAGATCTATGCAAAGTAAACTGAAAACATTCTGGAAAGGATCCACCATTATGGATACCATTAAAAACATTTGTGATTCATGGAAAGAGGTCAAAATATCAAAATTAACAGTAGTTTGAAAGAAGTTGAATCCAACCCTCATGGACGAGTAGGTTTCAAGACTTCAGTGGAGGAAGCAACTGAAGATGTGGTGGAAATAGTGAGAAGACTAGAATTAGAGATGAATCCTGAAATGTGACTGATTTGCTGCAATCTCATGATAAAATTTTACTTGATGAGGAGTTGTTTCTTATGAATGGGCAAAGAAAGTGGTTTGTTGAAATAAAATCCATGCTTGGTCAAGATGCTGAAGATTGTTGAAATGACAACAAAGGATTTAGAATATTACATAAATTAAGGTGGTAAAGCAGCACAGGGTTTGAGAGGATTGACCACAATTTTGAAAAAAGGTCTATTAGAAAAATGTTATTGAATAGCATCATGTAATGTAGAGAAGTTGTTCATGAAAAGAAGAGTCAATTGATGAAACAACCTTCATTGTTGTCTTATTTGAAGAAACTGCCATTAACCACCCCAATATTCAAAAACAATCATCCTAATCAGTCAGCAGCCATCAACATCAAAACAAGATCTTTTATTATTATAAAGATTATGACTTACTAAAGACTCAAGAGATGGTTATCATTTTTTAGAATAAAGTATTTTAAGTTATTTTCTTTGTTTTTTGTTATTTTGCAACATAATAATAAGTTACATTTCTATACATTAATGGTACACATTTTGAAAAGGAAATTAAGTAAACAGTTCCTTTTATAATAGCATAAAAAATAAAATACTTAGCCATAACCTTAATCAAGGGGTTAAAACACTTGTATTTTGAAAAATATAAAACAATGCTGAAACATATTAAAGAAGAAACAAATAGAAAGATATCCTGTGTTCATGCATTTAAGACTTAATATTAAGTTGTCAATACTACTCAAAGAAACCTGTGATTCAGCACAGTCCTATAATATCCCAATGCTTTTACAGATATAGAAAAACTTATCCTGAAACTCATTATAGAATCTTAATGGAATACAAATTGCTAAAATAATCTTTAAAAAGAAGAAAAATTTGGACAGCCAATTACTGATTTCAAACTTATTAAAAAAGCTACTATATTGAAAACAGTGTGATACTGATACAAAGACAGACATACAAACCAGTGGAGAAAAATAAAGAATCCAGAAATAAAGTCTTCAGATATGGTCAAATGATTCTCAATAAGGTTGCTACAGAAGTTCATATTAATATCCACATAAAAGAGAATAAATTTGGAGTTTTAACTATGCCATATACAAAAATTAACTCAAAACGAATCCTACACTTAAACATAAGATCTAAAACTATAAAATTCTTAGAAGAAAACCTGATAATTTACATTAAATTTGGCAAGAAATTCTTGAATATGACACAAAAAGCATAAGCAAAAGAGAAAAAATAAATAAACTGAACTTTACCTAAATTTAAAAATTTTGTTCCTCAATTGACTCAATCATCCCATGCAATGAGAGAAAACATTTGAAAATCATGTATCTAATTAAGGAGTGCTTTAAGAATACATAAAGAACTAAAACTCAACACCAAAAAGCATCTCAAATTTTTAAACAACGGGCACAGCTGTGAATAGACATTTATCAAAGAAAATATGCAAATGTCAAAAAAGCTATGGAGATATGCTCAACATCACTAATCATTAGAGAAATAAATATAAAAAAATTATGTTGAAGTGCCACTTCAACCATTAGAATAGCTATTAGAAAAATATTTTAAAAATACACTAATGGTGGTGAGGATGTAGGAAAATTGTAATCCTTGTGCACTAATGGTGGGAATATTAAGTAGTACAAAACACTATCGGAGTTCCTCAAAAATCAAACAGAATTACCATATGATCCAGCAATTTTACTTCTATTTATCTAACAAAATATTTGAAACAGGGACCAGGACAGAAACTTGTACATCAGTGATAAAAACAACATTCTCTACAACAGCCAAAAAGTAGAAATTAACCAAATGTCCATTAGCAAATAAATGAATAAACAATATATGGTATAAGTATTGAATGGAGTACTAATGAGCCTTAAAAAGAAGTGAAATTTTGATATATGATTAATTTGAAAAGATTATAATAGGTGAAATAAGCCAGACTTAAAAGGACAAATACTGTATGATTCCATTTGAAGTACCTAGAATCTTAAAATTTATAGAGACAGAAAGTAAAATAATGATTACCTGGGCCTTTGGGAAGAGGGTGTCACTGGGCAGGTCTAGTTTAATGGGTACAGAGTTTCTGTTTAAGATGATAAAAATTTTCTGTAGATGAACAGTGATGATGGTTGCATAAAAATGTGAATATATGTGTGTCCCTAAACTGTATACTCAAAAATGGCTAAAGTGGTAAATTTTATTGTTTGCAAATTTTAAATCAGAAATAATATGTTATAACCCTGGCTCATTAGCTCAGTGGTAGAGCATTAGCCTGAAATGTGAAAGACCTGGGTTTGATTCCTGGCTAGGGCATACAGGGAAGCACCCATCTACTTCTCCACCACTCCCCCTTTCCTTTCTCTCTATCTCTCTCTTCCCCTCTAGCAGCCAAGGCTCCATTGGAGCCAAGTTGGCTTGGGGGTTGAGGACGGCTCCATGGCCTCCACCTAAGGTGCTAGAATGGCTCCTGTTGAAATGGATCAATGCCCCAGATAGACAGAGGATTTTCCCCTAGTGGGCATGTCAGGTGGATCCTAGTTGGGCACATGCAGGGGTCTGTCTCTCTGCCTTCCTGTTTCTCACTTCAGAAAAATACAAAATATATATATATAGTATTTTATATTCAGTGTTTGATAGACTAGGATAAGAAGTACCATCATTATACTCATGTTGTGAGAACAATACAATTGATCCTTGAACATATCAGGGGTTAGAGGCATTGACCCACTTGCACTTTAAAATTAAAGCACAACTGTCGTTTAATTACCAATATTTTAAAGTTTAGTTTTCACTAAAAAGTCACCATTTATCCTCCTTCCATATATGTATTTTAATATATTGGGATGACATGATTCCCCAAACCCTACAGATTTCAAGTGTAAAACTCAATATAACAACATTTACAAATTGCATTGTGCATCTTGTCCTCAAACAGAGTCTCTTTTCACCTTCATCCCTCTTTGCCCACCTCTCCCTACCTCTAGCTTCCTTTCTCTCTAGCTATTGCCACCCCATAAACCTTTGGCTTCTCCAAAACTGAACTAGAGTTGGCCCTTGACATCCAGAGAGGATTGGCTCCAAAACCTCTATGAATACCAAAATTCGAGAATGCTCAATTTTCTTATATAAAATGGCATAGAACAATTAATACCTTCAGCCCTCCATATCTGTGTTTTCTCAATTATGGATCAAAAATCCATGTTTTCAATCCACCATTGTTTGGTTACACAGATGGGAAACCAATGGATATGGAGAGCTGACTATTGAAAAAAATTTTGTGTATAAATGTAAATTCAAAGCAGTTTTGTCTGAAGACGAACTGTATATATTTTTATCCCCATGAGACAAGGTCATCTTCAAAAATTATGTATTAAATTTTATAGCACATAAGGAAAACACAATTTGAACAAATACACTTGTTTTCCATGGTTGAAATTGTGAGGTAATAGTAAGAATATTTATTTAATAAAATAAAGGGAGTAAATGTAAATAAAACTCAAGATAATCCAAATAAATCAGACAACTTTTAAAAACACTTTAAAGGGCCTGACCTGTGGTGGCGCAGTGGATAAAGCGTCGACCTGGGAACACTGAGGTCGCCAGTTCAAAACCCTGCACTGGTCTGGTCAAGGCACATATGGGAGTTGAGCTTCCAGCTCCTCCCCCCCCCTTTCTCTCTCTCTTTCTCTCTCTCTCTCTCTCACTCTGTGTCTCCTCTCTAAAATTAATAAAATAAAAAATTAAAAAAAAACACTTTAAAGGACAGTAATTATAATAAAAATACAATTAAATATATAAAAAAAGAAAATCAGCTCTGGCCAAGAGGCTCTAAAGATAGAGCATCATCCCTGTATGCTGAGGTTATGGATTCAATCCCCAGTAAGTGCATGTATGAGAAACAATGAATGAGTTCAAAACTAAATAGAACAACTAAGTGGAATGAGTTGATACTTCTTCAGTGTTTTATTTTTTATGAGCATATAAATGGTTTATATTTTAGCAACTTAAAACCAGTTTATCTGATCCATTTTGGAAAAGAGGCAGATAAATATTACCTTGCCCACCTTGTAGAAATTTTTCATACTATAATTGTTTACAATTTTTACTCAAGGAAAAATTGAAACACTAAATTGTTCCGGAGTGTTCATAATTATGATTTTTTTTCCAATGGTGATCTCATGTTCCTCTTGTGTTTTCTTGTGGTCAACCATAGAGGGCATGCTACATAGTGAAAATGACAGCATTTGTGTGGAATATCTTGTTTCCATCATACTCATCTATAACTCCTTCAGTTGTTCCTTTAGAATTACAACTCATATCTCTTACTCTAATCTTCTTGAAATATTTTTATGAGTATTTGAATTTACTTGTTTTCATAAAACATTTTACATCAGTTGTTATGCTTATAATTTCTACTTAAACTTCAAGATCAATACTTTAAATAACAAATTTTGACAAATGCCTGTTAGAGTCATTTCAGGATTAACTGTGCACACAGGTGGTAATATTTACAATTATTTTTTAAACTTGGTCAGTAAGATTTCAGAATTGAAACAAGAATTCGAAGCCTCTTGCTATATCTTTGGTGATAAAAATAATTTTGAAATTTCTTGTGACAATGTGTTTATTCTAATTCAGACAAACATTTATTTATGAGAATATAAAAAATAACACTCTAATTTGCAGAATACATAAAATTTTTAGAGCACCAACATACAGCTAACTTGATTATCTTTTGATAATATGTGGTATACATGAAGCCAATGTTTTGTTACTACCACCTGAATAACACCTTCCAAGAGCTCTACTCATCCTCTCTACCTCTTTACCTGGAACAGAAACTTCTCCAACATTATCATCAATTTTTTTTTATTAATGATTAATAATAGTGGTGAGGGTGTGGAGAAAAGGGAACCCTCCTGCACTGTTGGTGGGAATGCATACTTGTGCAGCCACTGTGGGAAACAGTATGGCATTTTGTTTCCTCAAAAAATTAAAAATGGAACTGCCTTTTGACCCAGCCATTCCACTTTTAGGAATATATCCTAAAACACCACATCACTGATTCAAAAGAAGAAATGCACCGCCATGTTTATGGTAGCATTGTTTACAATAGCCAAGATCTGAAAACAGCCCAAGTGTCTGTCAGTGTATGAGTAGGTTAAAAAGCTATGGTACATATACACATTGGAATACTATGTGACTGCAAAAATGAAAGAAATCTTATCTTTTGCAATGGCAAGGATGGACCTGGAGATCATTGTGCTAAGTAAAATAAGACAGACTGAAAAAAATATATATCATGTGATCTCACTTATATGTGGAATCTAATGAACAAAGTGAACTGAGGAATGGAATAGAGGCAAAGGTGGGGTCACAGGGCACAGAGGGACAGCAGTCAGAGGGAAAGAATGTAAGGGGAGGGGACCATAGAAGGTGAAGGGATTAGTGAAACTATATATACATAGCACAGAGATATCGATAACAGGACAGTAAATCCCAGAGGGAAGAAGGGAGGGGACAAATATGGTGGGATGGGGGACACGGG
Organism: Rhynchonycteris naso; assembly: GCA_037038555.1. Classification (NCBI taxonomy): domain Eukaryota; kingdom Metazoa; phylum Chordata; class Mammalia; order Chiroptera; family Emballonuridae; genus Rhynchonycteris; species Rhynchonycteris naso. Next base: position 28,664,649 of record CM072998.1, read on the forward strand.
GGTGAGGGTTGAGGGTGTTATATTGGTGGGATACTTGTACTCATATTAACACAATAAATTTAAATTAAAAAAATTTTAAATGATAAACAGTAACATGTTTCCAACTTCTCAAGTAGATGTCTATTTGATAAAGCATCACCTTGGTCATTGAGACTGTAATAGATGCCCGAAAGCATGAGGAAGAGTATCACTACACAGGATGTATAGCTGAACACTAGACTGAGTCTGGATCATTGGCAGCATGATGGAACCCTAACATCTCTGGATGACAATCTCCACATATTTTTTACATTGGAAGAAGAATAAACCATATACTGCTTAAGCCATTCTTGGTGGTTCTTGTTTTTTGTGCAATTCCTAATTCATACAGTCTCTGGTAGGCTATCTATATATATTAGTGTTAAAAATTAAAAACAGTTTAGGCAATAATTTGGGAAATATTTTGTAAAGTGCACTTAATAAAGGCAAACTTTTTATGAAGTTTTTAAACTGAGTTTTGTATACTTGTGGTGGTAATTCTTATTTTACTTTTTAATAACATATTCACAAAGGAAAAAATCTAGGAAAACAAAAATGTTGATACATATTTATATGTAGTATGGACTAATAAAATAAAATCAGATGATAAGATGGGATGTTCTCATAAAAATATGTAGTTAGTATAGCTAGGTAAGTATTATATATTATATATATAATATGTTACATATAATATATTATATATATGTATATATATTGAGAGAGAGAGAGTTCATAGAAGGCTCATGAAAATAGAAAGTGTACTGATAGGCATATGAAAAAATGCTCAATGTCACTAATCATTAAAGAAATGCAAATTAAAACCACAATGAGATATCTCCTCAAACCTGCCAGAATGGCTTTCATTAACAAATCAAGAAACAAGTGCTGGTGAGGGTGTGGAGAAAAAAGAATCCTCCTGCACTGCTGGTGGGAATGCCAACTCATCAGCCACTATGAGAAAAGTATGGTGTTTCCTCAAAAATTTAAAATTAGAACTGCCTTATGACCCAGATATCCCACTTCTAGGAATATGTCTTAAGAACCCTAAAACACTAATTCAAAAGAAGATATGTAGCCCTATGTTCACTGAAGCATTGTTTACAATAGCAAAGATCTGGAAACAGACCAAGAGTCCATCAGTGGACAAGTAGATTAAAAAACTGTGGTACATTTACAGAATGAAATAGTAAGCAGGCATTAAAAAGAAGGAAATCTTATTTTTTGTGACAGCATGGATGGACCTGAAGATTATTATGCTAAGTGAAATAAGCCAGGCAGAGAAAGACAAATATTATATGACCACACTTATATGTGAAATAGAATTAACACAATAAACTGAGGAATAACACAGAAATGAGCAGGGTCACAGGGAACAGATGGACAACTGTCAGAAGGAAAAAGAAAGAAGGTGAAATCAGAAAAGGTAAAGGAATTAGGCAATTTATATATACATAACACATAGATACGGATAATAGGACAGCAATTTGTGAAGAGAAAGAGGAATGAAGGTAGGAGGAGAGGGGCAAAAAGGTGAAATGGGAATGAAAAGACACTGCATGGGCATGAGGGGCACAGTGCGGGGGTGGGGAGTAAAGGCAGTGGTGGAATTCAGCAGCTTCACACCTACTTAATTTTTTCTTGAGTTCGGCCAACCGGTTGGTATAATGGCACTTGTAATCAGGGTTCTGTCTAAGATGGGAATTTTCAAAAATGAACATAATATGTTCAGAAAAGAGAAATCACCTGTTTCTAATATATTAAACACTGTGACTATTAGTCTAATCAGACAATCTTTAAAGGAACAGGATCCTACTCATACAGTGAAAAGATGGTTAAGAGTAAATCACACAGCTGATGATGCTTGGATAAAAACAAAGAACATTGCAAGTAAGGATGCCGATCAAGAAGCAATATGGCAATATCTTAAGTAACAGTTTTATTGTTTTTTGTCAGTTATTATTTAATATTTTTTCATTGATATTTTAAAACATTTTTATAACATAATCTAGTTTTGTGTACCTCTTCTATTGTTCTTAAGAATTAAATGCATGACGGAGGGAGCAAGATGGCGATGGAGTAGGCGGATGTACCAACTTCTAACTCCCAGAACCAAAGAGGATTATAATTCAATTTTAAGAACCATCATCTGGATAAACCAACTTTGAACTAAACTAAGTGGACTCCTCAACCAAGGAACACAGAAGAAGCCATATTGAGACTGGTAGGAATAGCAAAAACGCGAAGAGGGCTGCCCAGCTCCCCAGAGCAAACGGCAGCCCGGAGAGACCCGCGTGGTGGGAGGAGAGTTTGGTGGAGAGGGAGGGACCTGGGTCCCAGGAACCAAGCCCCAGCCTGCAGTCCCAGAGCCTAGAAGAGGCGTTTGGACAGTATTGAGCTGTGAAACAAGTGAGAATACTGTTTGTGAGAAAGAGACAGTTCTCTCAGACCCAAGATTCTTTTTAAAGGGACAGCGCAGAAAACCTCTATCACAACCATGCACCCGGGGCTCCAGGGAACGGGGACAGAGGAGAGGACCAGAGCAGCGGGAAGAGAGGGTAGACCGAAGGCACAGGGACAAACACTCTGAGGGACAGCCACCCTAACCCGTGGGCTAAGTCACTTCCCTAATCAAAAATGAATATTTTCCCTGGAACTTGCAATACCAGCAAAGGAAGACAGGACACTAGCCAAACAAGCTCTCCCACGGCAATTAGGGCAGAGCTGCTTAGAGGGAGGGAGCTCCAAGGCCTACAGTCTGGAGACTTAGGGCCCTTCCTACTCTGCTGAGAGTTGCTGAAGGGATGGTGGCGGCAGGACGCTGAAATGCGGTTCTGCCGGTGGGGGCGGAGGCTCAGCCGATGTGATCTCAGTCTAGCCCAACAGAGGCAAAGAAGATGCGCTAAAGCGATCCTGCAGCTGTAGGCCCGCCTGTATCCCCACCGGCCGGGGAAAAGCGGGAGCCCAGCAATGGGAAGAGATCTGCTCTGCGACCCTGCGCAAGCCGTCCCTGACCACAGGGACGGGGCTAGGACCAGGGACGGGTGGGGGATTGCGGCTGAGTTCACGACACCTGCCCCGCCTGGCCGGAAAAACCGTAGTTTGCCATCCCGCATTTGTGAGTTGGCTCTGAACGCTGGGGCAGGGTAGAGCCCGGGACGAGTAGAAGCTCGCAGCTGAGTGCACGCCAGCAGCCACGGCTGCCCAAATAAACCGCGGTTAGCCATCCTGCATGCACGAGTGGGCTCTGAACACAGGGGTGGGGTAGAGCCCGGGACGAGCGGAAGTTCACAGCTGAGCGCATGCCAGCGGCCATGTTCGACCCAATAAACCTTGGTTTGCGACTCTGCGCAGGAGGGCCCTGGCCTTGAGAATGGGGATAAAGCTCCGGAAGGGCAAAGGCTCACAGCTGAGAGCACATCAAAAGCCCCTCCCAACACATGAAACTGTGACAAGCAGACTCTGACTGTGGGTTCTGGGCAGAAGCTCAGAAACAGGCTGGGTCCACAATTGAGTAAAGGTGCTCACTTCTACCCTTGGTGCTGAGACTTGTGGCTTGATTGACAGCCCCTCCGGAGGAGGAGAGGCGGAAATCACAGCAACAGCCGCAGTGAACCGGCGCTGGCAATGCCCATACCCAACCGCCCTGGGCAGTGGGAGAGGAGGTGGCTGGCCTGAAGACAGATCACACCTAGAGAACACAAAGGCAACATCTACTGGAATCCAATGGCCACAACTTGCTTATACACAGACAAAATGGGCAGGCAGAGAAATGCAAACTAAATGAATCAAGAAAAATCCCCAGAGAAGGACCTGAACGAACCAGATATAACCAAATTACCTGAAGCAGAATTTAGAATAATGATAGTTAGGATGTTCAAAGAAATTAGAGCAACAATGGATAGTCATTATGAACACCTAAATAAAGAGATAACAAGTATAAAAAACAAAATTGAAATAATAAAAAAGAATCAGACAAAAATGACAAATACAGTATCAGAACTGAAGACTACAATGGAAAGAATTAAAAGCAGGATGAATCACACTGAGGATTGAATCAGCGAGTTAGAGAACACAAAAAACAAAGGCACAGAAGCAGAGAAGAAAAAGGAAAAGAGACTCAAAAAATGTGAGGAAACTCTAAGGGAGCTCTGTGACAACATGAAGAGAAACAACATTCGCATCATAGGGGTGCCTGAAGAAGAGGAGAGAGGACAGGAAATGGAAACTTTGTTCAATCAAATCATAGCAGAAAACTTCCCTAAATTAAGGCTGAAAAACATTCCACATGTTCAAGAAGCACACAGAACTCCATTAAACAGAAACCCAAAGAAATCTACACAAAGACACATCATAGTTAAAATACCAAAGCTAAAAGATAAAGAGAAAAATTTTAAAGCTACTAGAGAAAAAAAGGCTATCACCTACAAAGGAGCCCCCATAAGGATGACATCGAACTTCTCAACAGAAACACTTGAGGCCAGAAGGGAATGGCAAAATATAATCAAAGTAATGCAAACAAGAACCTACAACCAAGACTACTCTATCCAGCAAAGCCAATGTTTAAAATTAAAGAAGAAATAAAGAGCTTCCCAGACAAAGGAAGCCTCAAGGAATTCATTAAAACCAAACTAATTCTGCAAGAGATCCTAAGGGGCCTGTTGTGAACAGTTCAAAACAAGAAAAGAATATAACAAAAGAAGAATACAGCTTTAAAGAATAAAATGGCAATAAACAACTACATATCAATAATAACCTTAAAGGTAAATGGATTAAATGATCCAATCAAAAGACATAGGGTAGCTGTGTGGATAAAAAACAGGACCCATACATATGCTGTCTACAAGAGACACACCTTAAAACAAAAGATGCACATAGACTGAAAGTAAAAGGATGAAAAAACATATTTCATGCAAATGGAAATGAAAAAAAAGCCAGGGTAGCAGTACTTACATCTGACAAAATGGACTTTAAAACAAAGTCTGTAGTAAGAGATAAAGAAGGACACTATATAATGATAAAAGGAACAATTCAACTGGAAGATATAACTATTATAAATATCTACGCACCAATATAGGAGCCTCAACATACATAAAGCAGACTTTGATGGATATAAAGGGCAAGATTAACAGCAATACTATCATAGTAGGGGATTTCAATACCCCTCTAACAAAACTGGATAGATCCTCAAGAAAGAAAATTAATAAAGAAATAGCAGACTTAAAGAATACACTAGATCAACTCGATTTAATAGATATCTTTAGAACTTTTCACCTAAAGCAGTAGAATATACATTCTTCTCAAGTACTCATGGTACGTTTTCTAGGATAGACCACATGTTAGGACACAAAAATGGTCTCAATAAATTTAAGAAGATTGAAATCATATCAAGCATTTTCTCTGATCACAATGCCATGAAACTAGAAATTAACCACAAAAGAAAAACTGAAAAAATACACAAACACTTGGAAACTAAATAACATGATATTAAATAATGAATGAATTAACAATGAGATCAAAGAAGAAATAAAAAAGTTTCTAGAAACAAATGATAATGAGCATACATCAACTCAAAATTTATGGGACACAGCAAAAGCAGTTCTGAGAGGGAAGTTTATTGCACTACAGGCATATCATAAGAAGCTAGAAAAAGCTCAAATAAGCAACCTGACCCTGCATCCAAAAGAACTAAAAAAACAACAAATAAAACCCAGGAGCAGTAGAAGGAAGGAAATAATAAAGATCAGAGGAGAAATAAATGACATAGAGGCTAAGGAAACAATACAGAAGGTCAATGAAACCAGAAGCTGGTTCTTTGAAAAGATAAACAAGATCGATGAACCTTTAACTAGACTCACCAAGAAAAAAAGAGAGAGGACTCAAATAAATAAAACTTAAAAAGACAGTGGAGAATTAACCACTGACACAGCAGAAATACAAAGCATTGTAAGAAAATACTATGAAGAACTATATGCCAAAAAATTAGACAACATGGGTGAAATGGACAAATTTCTTGAATCATATAATCTTCCAAAAATCAGTCTGGAAGAGTCAGAACACCTAAACAGGCCAATTACAACAAATGAGATCGAAACCATTATCAAAAAACTCCCAAAAAAGAAAGGTCCTGGGCCTGATGGATTCACAAGTGAATTCTACCAAAAATTCAAAGAAGAACTAACTCCTATCTTTCTCAAGGTATTTCAAAAAATTCAAAAGGAAGGAAGACTTCCAAACTCCTTTTATGGGGCGAGCATAATTCTGATCCCAAAACCGGGCAAAGACAACACAAAGAAAGAAAATTATAGGCCTATATTCATGATGAATTTAGACGCTAAAATTCTCAACAAAATATTAGTCAACCGGATCCAGCAATATATGAAAAAATCATACACCAGGATTAAGTGGGATTTATTCTGGAGAGGCATGGCTGGTTCAAAAATCACAAATTAATCAATATGATTCATCACATAAACAAAAAGAAGGACAAAAATCACATGATAATTTCAATAGATGCAGAAAAAGCATTTGATAAAATCCAGCACCCATTCATGCTCAAAACTCTCAGTAAAGTGGAAATACAGGGAACATTCCTTAACATGATAAAGGCCATCTATGACAAACCCACAGCAAACATCATACGAAATGGACAAAATTAAAAGCAATCCCCTTAAGATCAGGATCCAGGCAGGGGTGCCCCCTTTCACCACTTTTATTCAACATAGTTCTGGAAGTCCTAGCTACAGCAATCAGACAAGTAGAAGAAATAAAAGGCATCCAATTTGGAAAAGAAGAAGTAAAACTGTCATTATTTGCAGATGATATGATATTGTATATAGAAAATCCTAAAGTCTCAGTCAAAAAACTACTGGACCTGATAAATGAATTCAGCAAGCTGGCAGGATATAAAATTAATACTCAGAAATCAGAGGCATTTCTATATACCAACAATGAACTGTCAGCAAAAGAAATTAAGGAAACAATCCCCTTCACTATTGCAGCCAAAAAAATAAAGTACCTAGGAGTAAATTTAACCAAGGAGGTTAAGGACTTGTACTCGGAAAATTATAAAACAATGATAAAAGAAATCAAGGAAGATACAAACGAGTGGAAGCATATACTGTGCTCATGGCTAGGAAGAATAAACATCATTAAAATGTCTATATTACCCAAAGCAATTTATAAAATCAATGCAATACCAATTAATATACCAATGACATACTTCCAAGATATAGAACACATTTCAAAAATTTATATGGAACCAAAAAAGAACACGAATAGCCTCAGCAATCTTAAAAAGAAAATATAAAGCATGAGGTATCACTCTTCCGGATATCAAGGTTTTCTACAAGGCCATTATACTCAAGAAAGCCTGGTACTGGCATAAGAACAGGCACATTTATGAATGGAACAGAACAGAGAACCCAGAAATAAACCCACACCTTTATGGGCAACTGATATTTGACAAAAGAGGAAAGAACATACAATGGATTAAAGACAGACTCTTTAACAAATGGTGTGGGAAAAATTGGACATCTACCTGATAAAAATGAAACTAGACCATCAACTTACACCATTCACAAAAATAAACTCAAAATGGATAAAAGACTTAAATGTAAGCCGTGAAACCTAAGCATCTTAGAAGAAAACATAGGCAGCAAGCTCTCCGACATCTGTAGCAGCAATATATTTGCCGATTTATCTCCACAGGCTAATGAAATAAAAGACAAGATAAACAAATGGGACTATAACAAACTAAAAAGTTTTTGCACAGCTAAAGACAATAAGAACAGAGTAAAAAGACAAACCACACAATGGGAGAACATATTCTACAGCATGTTTGATAAGAGGTTAATAACCAAAATTTATAAAGAACTTATAAAACTCAACACCAGGAAGACAAACAATCCAATCAAAACATGGGCAAAAGAAATGAATAGAAATTCTCCAGAGAGGACATACAGATGGCCATTAGGCATATGGAAAAATGCTCAACATTACTAATTATTAGAGAAATGCAAATTAAAACCACAATGAGATATCACACCAGTCAGAATGGCACTCATCAGCAAAACAACACAGAATAAGTGCTGGCGAGGATGTGGAGAAAAGGGAACCCTCCTGCACTGCTGGTGGGAATGCAGACTGGTGCAGCCACTGTGGAAAACAGTTTGGAGATTTCTCAAAAATTAAAAGTCGAACTGCCTTTTGACCCAGCTATCCCACTTTTAGGAATATACCCTAAGAACACCATAACACTGTTCGAAAGGAAGAAATGCGCCCCCATGGTTGTAGCAGCATTGTTCACAATAGCGAAGATCTGGAAACAGCTCAAGTGTCCGTCAGAGGACGAGTGGATTAAAAGCTTTGGTACATATATACTAAGGAATACTACTGAGCCATAAGAAATGATGACATCGGATCATTTACAACAAAATGGATTGATCTTGATAATATTGTACGAAGTGAAATAAGTAAATCAGAAAAAAAAAAAAAAACTGAGAACAGCATGATTTTATACATAGGTGGGACATAAAAGTGAGACTATGAGACATGGACAATAGAGTGGTGGTTACGGGGTGGGGGGAGGGAAGGGAGGGTGAGAAAGGGTGGAGGGGAGGAACACAGGGAAAACCAGATAGAAGATGACATAGGACAATTTGACGTTGGGTGACGGGTATGCAACACAATTGAATGATAAGATAACCTGGAGATGTTTTCGTTGTACATATGTACCCTGATTTATTGGTGTCACACCATTAAAATTAATAAAAAAAGAATTAAATGAATGAAGTAATAAGTTACCTTTTGGTATATATTTTTTGATACTTAAAATGGTCACTAGAGTAAGAACCAACTGTTAAATTAATTGAATTCCCCCACTGGGTAAGGGTGTTATATTTTATGAAACACTTGAAACCATGTTTACACAATAAATTAAAAATAAAAATAAATATTTAATGATCTTAAAAAAGGAAATACAAAGACTATTTACACCTCAGATATGTGCTTTCAATTAATTTTGGATTGACTCTATGCATTCTCTATTATTTTCAGCAGTAAAATGAACATATATTATTTAAGAGCTATATTAAAGTAATCATATCATAAAATAATTCAAAACATTACAAGTACTCTGTATAATATAATTTAACAAAATATATTGAATGAACAATATGATACTCAAATCAGTGAACATAGATAATTTAAAAAAAATACAATATTTATGGTGATATCATCAATGTATGAATGCAGATATTTATTCTTAAGTATTTTTATCTTTAAATATTTTTTATTATTTTTGAAATTAAATGTTAACTTAAATTATGAAAACAATACTACACATACATTTAAAAATAGAGTATAAACTATAAAGTCATTTGGAAGTAAAAACTGCTTACCTTATCTGAACCACAAACAGTTCCATCTTTTACCCACATATTTGTGTACTTCTTATGACCAGATGAATACTCCAATGAGACGCATATATTTTCATTTACGTTAGTGTAAAAAGTAATGGCATCCGGAATAGCAAGTGAATATTTTGATTCATATTTACATATTAATTTTCCACACAACAAATCCCTAAAATTTACCAATAAATAAAAACATTAGATTAAATACAGAAAGATATTAGAATATTATTTTCAAAGCAAAAGGATTTAAATAAAACATTGAAGTTGTTAAAAAAAAGGTATAGTCAATTAATTTTGAAACACCAAAGACAAAAAATGGGATGTTTTGCTTGCATTGTTAATGATAACTAAATAGCCCTGACTGGGTAGTTTAGTTGGTTACAGTGCCATCCTGATATGCTAAGGTTGTGGTTGGGATCCCAGGTCAGGGCACATATAAGAAGCAACCAGTGAATGTATAAATAAGTAGAACAACAAATTGATCTTCCTCTCTCTGTCTCTCTCTTTCTCTCTGTAAAGCCAGTAGCCACGGCCTCCATCACAGCCGCCTGGCTCATGCAAGTTCGCATTAGATTCAGACAGATGGTAATGAAACAATGGAGCCAGAACTGGTAGGCCATTTGCTTTATTCCTAGCTTGCACCTGGTGGGCAAATAAAAACACACACTGGGCTCCAAAACCCACTCATTCAGTGCTCACAAAGCTACTGTCTTATCTGTGTTTCCTAGAATCAAAGGTTTCTAGCTCACCAGACTTATTCAGCTCTGTTCCCCATCTCCTCCTGCACAAACTGGCTTCTTCCTCAGCACTCCACCATCTTGGCTGCTTCTCCTGGCCTCCTTCATGTGAACTTACTCTGCTCTCCTACAGCATGGGCTCCTCCTAGAACATAATCACTCTTCTCTTGGAACAACATGATCTCTCTTCCTTTTAAAACCTTTTGGCGCACTAGTCCTCCCCCAACACATATTAACATAATCACGCTCATCCCAAGCAATTACCTGGGTGATGGGCTTCCACATGGGCTGCACCATCTTTAACAAAGTGAGCATGATATATTATACCTGCCCAACAATTCACCCCTATGTTCACTTTACTACCCACAATCTACACCTCTGGCATCCCTATGCAGGAAAATTAGGCACATTACACAAATTACAACAACATGACAAATCATATAGTTTCAACAATTACAAAGGTACCAGTCTCTGAGCACTTTTCCAAAATTGCAAAATGTCCTCTGACTTCTTTCTAGCCATGGGAAAAGCTTCCCAGGGCAGATGGGCCTCCAGAAAAGCTGCCCCCCAGCCCCAATCAGGGTATTTCACTTGTCCAAAATCCATAAGTCCATCCAACAAAGGAGCCAGTGCCCACTCTGTTCATAGTCCAGGGAATCAGTCCATGCACATGGGGCCTCAGCCAACCTCCTCATCCCTGCTGTCCTGGCTGGTCTCACACTGTCCCAAAGAGGAGCACATGGCAATGACAGTCAGCATTTCCATCTCAGCTCTGAAGAGCATGATGGCATCCACCCTTATGTCCCAAAATCACAGACCTACCAGGGGCGCAGTAGATATTTCTTGCTGCTGGGTTCTCATCTTCTAGAAACTGAGGATTGCAACTTCAACCCAATTCTTTACATCCTCCAAAGAGGAACTGAAAACACCAGCTCTTGCTGCCGGGCTCAATCCCCGGGCCACTGCTGCCTTCTGCTCTGTGGGTCTTGCAGCCCCAGCTCCGGCCTCAGCCCTGGCCTCCTGCCACTGCTGGCTCTCCACAACATCCAGAGCAATCTTCAACCCATGAACCTGTGATTTCTTTTCCAGCGGCTGCTCCATTTCCAGGCAAATCTCACGAACCTGGTTGGCCTTCTCTGGTGCTTTCTTCAGCTCTAGGGTCAGCATCTCTTTTTCCCACATTTGCTCCAACTTCTTCCACTGCTCAGTTTGCAGGTCCCGGGCAGCCTCTTTCACAGAGTTCTGGGTTTCCTCACGCATGGCTAGAAAGTCAGCAAGCCTAAGGCCTACAAAAGGACAGCCAGGGGGAACCATAACAGCAGCCAGTCCTCTACTCCATCGCTCAAAGTTGATGATGGCTCTGTATCAAATTGTCTCGAATCCTGCGATAGACTACACCAAATGTATGGCCAGTACCACGGCCATTATCATAGCCACCTGGCTCATGCAGGTTCGCATTAGATTCAGACAGTCGATAATGAAACAATGGAACCAAGAACTGGTGGGCCATTAGCTTTAATCCTGGATTACACACAGTGGGCAAGTAAAAACACACACTGGACTCCAAAACCCACTCATTCAGTGCTCACAAAGCTACTGAATTATCCGAGTTTCCTAGAATCAAAGTTTCTACCTCACCAGTCTTATTCTCTTCTGTTCCCCATCTCCTTCTCTCTGCACAAACTCTGCACAAACTGGCTTCTCCCTCAGCATTCCACTATCGTGGCTTCTTCTCTTGGCCTCCTCCATGTGACCTTACTCTGCTCTCTGACAGCATGGGCTCCTCCTAGAACATAATTACTCTTCTCTTGGAATGTGATCTCTCTTCCTTTTAAAACCTTTTGGTGTGAAAGCCCTCCCCCAACACATATTAACATAATCATGCCCATCCCAAGCAATCATCTGGGTGATGGGCTTCCACATGGGCAGCGCCATCTTTAACAAAGTGAGTATAATATATTTTATCTGCCCAACACTCTCCCTTAACCTTCCTCTTCCTAAAATCAATCAATAAAAATAAAACTAAACATTTTAGTAATTATGAACTACCTCCTAGTTAGCTAATAATTTTTGTAATGATTCCAAATTATATCTAAGAAATTGATTCTTAGATATAATCAATTTCTAGTTTATTCTATCCTAAAAATTAGTCAAATTCATCTAATTATCAGTCTTATTTGACTCCCTTTCAGTTTTTTAAACATAATACCTATGTTCAGCATTATGGTGCAAGACTTTGAGATCTGCACTCAAGAAGTATTATATGCAATAAATATTAATATAAAAAACTAAAATACATCTAAACAATAGCAATATAAACCACAAAAATAATCCTGAAAATAACCAGAAAATTAAAAAACAATACAATAATATGTTAGTTACAAACAATAATACAACTTATGACTGACTTTCCAACAGAAATAATGGAAACCAGTAGATAACTGAATGATAGATTCAAAGGTGAAATAAACTGTTGTCTGTCTTTACGTTCTACCATAAATTCAAAAAAAAAATCTTTCAAAATGAAATGTGGCATTTTCAGATAATAATTAAGAAAATTTGTCACCAGTAAGCAGTCTTGGACAAAAGAAAATGTAAAATGACTTCTTCATGTTGAAGGAAATTTATCCTAGATGTAGCTTGTATAAGTGCAAAATACATATATCGCTTTAACGTGATTGAGAAGATTTCTATTTTAGTTAGATGATAGTGTTTATAATGCTTCACTGTTAGATTTTGTGATAAATCAGACACAAAATAAAGAAAATTGTGTAGATAAATACACATGAGGTGACTGTGTGAGAGAGAAGATATAAATTAAGTCATCTCCCACTAAAACAAGTATTAAGCTGGGCAAATTGGATGAAACAACCCAACTGACCAAAGACAGACAACAAATGGAGAAGCATTAATGGAAAGCTGCCATAAAGTCAACAAGAAAAATGAGAAGCTGCTGTCTTCTTGCCTGAGTCTTCTCCCAACCCTCTTCCAGGTCCACTGATACTGTCATTTTACCAGAGCAGGCCTGACCATGAAAACCAATAAATATAATCTCAGAGGGTTTTGTTTTTGATTTTGTGCAGAGGATAGGAAAAAATTCTCATCCAGCAGAATTTTGAGTAAAAGTAGACAAATTAGTAGCAAATGTATGTAAAAATAGCATCACTTTTAGCCTGAGGTTGAGGGTCCCAATGAGGTTAGTGATATGTGAGCCAGAATTTAAAGGTGCAATTCTAGAATTGAAAGTTCTAAAACAGGGTGGTGAAAACTTTCTTTAAATCACTTTTCTAGTTGACTGGTAGCTATGCATGTGCTGAGGAGACTTGAGAGAGATTGCTTTGAAATAGCACCAGAAGAAACTTTACATTGTGCTTCTCAATTCACAAAAAAGTCATCACACAAGCAAACAAACACACACACACACACACACACACACACACATTCACGCACAATGCCAGATGACCTCAATGATGAACCTTATGAAATACATAAAGAAAAAATAGTACTAATTCTACACAGACTTTATAGAAAATGAGAAGTGTGAACTCATTCTAACTCATTTTGTAAAACAAGTATTATCCTGCTATCAAGCCAAAGTTATCAAAATATGATGAACATAGATACACAAATTCCTAATAAAATATTATCAAACCAAATTTAGAATTTATATATAAATGCTTATATACCATGACTAAGTGGGAATTAACCAGGAGAGAAGGATTGAATTAATATCTAAATGATTCTAATTTGTAGACTATAAAGAGAAAAATAAAAATGTATAATCACATAAAAGCATTTCATAAAATTTAGTAATGATCCATGATAAACACTCATATCTAACCAGGCACAGAAAGAAGATTCCTCAGTCTGATAGACTTGTACGTGTAACCTATTAATGGTATCATGGTTCAAGTTGAAAGATTGAATGTTATCACCCTTTAATCACAGGCAAGACAAACATTTCTGTTTTCAACACTTTTATGTAATGGGGCAAAGATTTCTTAGTTATTTTACCAAAGCCATGATGTGTAAAAACATAAGTGAATAAATTAGACAGTATAAAAATAAAAATATTTTACTCTCCAAAAGATGTCATCCATCAAGGAAAAAAAAGATAAAGAATAGCCAAAAATATATTAATTTACATATTGATAAAGATTATATTCTAAATGTATAAACTACTTTTACAATTCAATAGTAACAACAAAACTAAATTTAAAAATGGACTACATGAACTTGGCCAGTTTTCTCAGTGGTAGAGCATTGACCCAGGGTGTGGTTGTTTCTGACTCAATTCCTGGTCATGGAACACAGGTGACACAACCATCTACTTCTTTAGCTCTCCCCCCTCCCTCTTCTCTCTCTCTTTCTCTTCTCCTCCCACATCCATCGATCCATTGGTTCGAGCTCATCTTCCTAGGTGTTGAGGATAGCTCCATGGAGCCTCTGCCACAGACACTAAAAATAGCTTAGTTGCCAGCATGACCCCAAATGGGCAGAGCATCAGCCCCAGACGAGGGATGCCCGGTGGATCTTGGTCAGGGTGCATGCTCAAGTCTGTCTCTTCATATCCCCTCCTCTCACTTGGAAAAAAAAAGATATCTCAAGATATTTCACCAAAGAAGATATGCAAATAGTTAATAATTATATGAAAGAATGATAATTTCATAAATCGAGGTAAATATAAATTAATACCAAAATGAGATGTCCCCTTAGTATGGAAAATAAGACTAATAAAAAAACACACAAAAATGTTGTGATAATACTAAATGTTAGTGAAGATGTAGAAAAAGTAGAACTCTCATATATTGGTAATAGAAATGTAAAATGGTGCAGTCACTCTGGCGGATATTTGGATAGTTTCTTAAAATGTTAAACAGACACATACTATATGACTCACAAATTCTATTTCTAAGTGTATATCCAAGTGAAATGGAAAATTATGTCTACATAAACACTTGAGCCTTTGTCGCAAGAGCAACAAATATACACCTTTACAAAACAAACACGCAAACAAAATACTGCACCAGAATGTACGCAACAGCATTATTTTTAATAGTCTAAAATTAGAGGCATTCGAAATGCCCATTAACTGATTATGGATAAACAAAATATTGTATATCCACACCATATAATATTATTCGGCAATAAGAGTGATAAACTACTTATATATGTACTACCAATGGACAAACCTTAAACACAACATGATAAGTAAGTGACACCAGACCAAAACAAAACAAAACAAAACAAAACACCCTTCCAAAAAAAACCCCAACTATATATTTGTATAATTTTCTTTAGTAAAATATCCTGAAAAAGCAACTTATGTAGACAAAGAAGGTCACTGGTTGCTTGATGCTGGGATCAGGTGTAAAAATAAAGTCCAAATGGCACAAAGAAGAATTCAAAATGATTCTGAATTCAGGTGATTTTTGTACTTCTATAAATTTATAACAAAGCAAGTAAAATATCCTCTTAAATGAACTGATTGTTTTTTAGCAAAGTGATATCTTTTAAAAGCTGTTAAAGTCATATAAAAGCTTTTACAGTAAGAGTTTACAAGTCATTTTCCCTGTCATTATGAGAAAAAGCTGAATAAACATATCAGTGACTCATCTTGGATCCATCAGAAAACTAAGGGTGCAGAGAAAACCATTTATATGAATCTGGAAAGCTGAATACAGGCAGAAACAGTCAGTATAGTAACTGCAACTTGCTTGCCTGAAGCAGAAGCCACTGAACTATATAAGCCATTATGACAAATTTCTGGAAACCGAAATGGACTAACATGAGAATTAGAAGCTCCCAGGGAGCATAGTCAAAGGTGCGACTGTATTTTTTTTGTGTGTTTTTCTAAGAACCCTATCAGGAGGGTTATTTGACAAAGCTCTCATGTAGATCTTGCTGGGGAAAGAGAAGAGTAACTATTGTGAAACCCTCCAAGGCCCTTCTTCCTAACAAAGGCTTAATGTGCAGGTGGAAAAACTTTATCAGCTGGCAAATTTGAAACACTATCTCTAGCTGGGGGAAGGAAATTGCATGTCACTCTGGCCAACTCTATTCTTCTGTCTCACCTAAGAAAAAATAATAAATTAATCATAGTCAATAATAGATAAGGGATTAAGATAATAGGTAGGGAATGCTGTAGCTGTTTCAGGGATTAGGGGGTGGGAGCAGGTATGAAAAGCTCTGTACCTGGAGAAGAAACAGAAATATCTCTGAAAGCCACACCATTGAAACACAGACATAATAAAAGAATGAGATTGATATGAAAACTAGAGATGGTCCCTTCCACCATTCTTATCATCCTTATCATCATACTAGGGAAGCTTCAATAACAATAAAAATGAATTAAAACTAAAGGATCTGTAAGACATACATTTTCTCTGAGGGGCAGAATGAAGGGAAGCCCCAATTCCAAGTGAAGAAGAAGAAACTATCCATTAAAGATATCTGAAGATACTAGTGCCTATAGCTACAAAAAATATTAGACACAGCCCAGCTTCTAAAAAGGTTAACAGAAATCCTCACACTAAAAGTCTATTTACCTCAGTGTCTATTACACTATATAATACCTTTCAACAAAAAAGTACAAAGTATGTGGAAAGGCATGAATAAAAACAGTCAAAAAGACAAAACAAGCATCATAGCAGAATCAAATATAAAACAACTGTTGAGGTTATAAAATATAAAGTTTCAAATAATTATAATTAGTATCTCAAAAACTTTAAAGGCAAAATATGTGAACATAAAAGATCAGAGAGAAAATATTAATAGAGATAAGGAAGCTATAAAAACCAACTATAAAACTCAAAAGAAAATAACAGTAAAAAAAAAGTAACAAAAATAAAAAATAGCTTCTGAGGGCTAATCAATAAAACTCAATCAAAACAGTGGAAGACAGACTCAGTAAAGTCAATGATAGGTCAAGAGAAACTTAAGGTGAAATACACTTATAATGAGTAATGAAAAAAATCAAAACAGAAGATCTAAGAACTATGGAATAATATCGAAGAGTGCAACATTTTCTTAATAAGAACAGCAAAAAGAGAAGAATAAAGGGAAGAAAAAATATTTTAAAAATTAATGGCCAAAATCTCTCCAAAATTATTCACAAACATAAAAAACCACAAATGCAAGAGACACAGAGAATGCCAAGCAGGATAAATGCCAAAACAAAACCACCCACAAATATATTACATTTAAACAGAAGAAAGCCAGTTAATGAGAAAATTCTGAAGGCCAACTAGGTTGGGTGCACACTTTATTTTTTAATGTTAATGAAAACATTAAAGAGGAACAAAGATAAATATTACAGCAAACATTTCACGCACACACAAAAAAATAACTCAAGAAGAGAGTTGAGGAAAGTTTTAAATGTTAAAAAAAAATGCTAACTCATAATTCTGTGTCCAGTGAAATTATCTTCCAAAAGTCAGGAGAAAAAAATTTCCTCACATAAACCAAAATAGAATTCTTTGCCAGTAGGCCTGGTTGCATGAAATGTTATATGAAATTATTCGGACAGAATAAAGATAAAATGGTCAGAAATTATATCTACATAATTGAAGGAAGAGTATCTGAAAATGAATACACAAGAGTTTAATAGTTTTTGTCTTTCTTATTCTTAACTGACCTAAATAGAACTACTTAAAGCAATAATATACCAAAGTATTGAGTGTTTATACCATATGTAATAGTAAAATGAATAATGCTAATGTCAGAAAGGACTAGATGGAGGAATTGGGATAATTGCAAACCTATACTACACAAAGAGCAATATACCATTGCTAGAAGATATACTGTGTCATATATTGTTGCTTGAAGATAACAGATATAAATCCAACTATACCAGTACTAACTTTTCATGGGAATGGTCTAAACAATCAGTTAAAAATCAGACATTGTCAGAGTGAATAATTAAAATCTGACCCAAGGTTGGTACAACATCTGAAAATTAATTAATATGTATAATATACTCTATTAATAGAATAATGGACAAAAAACATAGAATTGTGTCAAGAGTTGGATGAAAAATATTTGAAAAAATGCAACCACCATTCAAGATTAAAATCTGTTAATAAAAAAGGAATAAAAAGAAACTTTCCTATCAGATAAAGGATATCACCAAATAAACCTGATGGTGAAAGGCTTATTTTTTTCCCATAAAATTGAGAATGAGCAAGCTTCTCCTCTTTCTCCACTTCTATTTCAACATTTTAATGGATATGTATACAGTATAATCAAGCAAGAAAATAAATTAAAGGTGTCCCAATTAGAAAAGAGTATTGATTAAAACTTTATTTGCAGTTGATATTATTCTGGACATGAAAATGTTAAGAAATTCACATTAACCCTCCTCCCACCTGCCAAAAGAAAGAATTTAGGAATATCATACAATATAAAAGATTAATGTAAATTGTTATTTACATTTTCATTACTACTATAGTATTGAACAATGTGAAGAGGAAATTTAGAAAAGCATTCTATTCATAAGATTCAAAACTATGAAAATAGAATGTTTAGAAATATATTTAATAAAATCAATGCAACACTTGAACACTGAAAACTAATAAGGTTGTCTGAAAACATTAAAGAAGATTGAAATAAAGTTGAGATTCTATATTTAAATTGAAAACTGAATATCATTAAGATGCCAATTCATTACATACCCCCCCAAAACACAACAATGTTTATAAAACTGATGGAAGCTAAGGAGTAAGGTCTATGAATTTACCAGTGCTAATTTCTTGATTTTGATATTATACTAGAGATAAGATAAATATAATAAGATACTACCATTTGGGGAAGATAGCTAAAAGGTACAATAGGCCTCTGTAATCTTTCTATATTATTTTTGCAATTTCTGGTAAATCTAAAATTATTTCAGAATAAAAAGATACAAAAGTAAAACTCAATGGAAGGAAGACTAAACCACTTCAAATTCACAGAGAAAAATCTAACAGATTCATCACACAAGAAGATACAAACATTTGACAAGAATACTTGAAAAATGTTTAAAACAATTATTAATTATATAAATTCAAATTAAAACAAAAATAACTTACAACTAGAATGACTAAAATAAAATAGATTGACAATACCAAGCAGTAGCACAATGTCAAGAAACAAAGACTCTAGGATTCTGTTAGCATAAATATACAATTGCACAGCAACTTTAAAAATAATTAATCAGTTTTTTAAAAAGGTTCATATGCATTTATATTACTCAGTAATAATAATCTTACATATCTATGTACCCAAAATAAATAAAACTATATCTTACCATAAAAATCTGACCTTCTTTGAAAGCTTATAGTAACTTTATTCATAATATCTCAAAACGATGCCTGACATTGACCATAAATTAGGGAATGGATCAACTAATAGTGTTAGTTGTGTTGTATTTATCATTTTTAGTAATTTTTAAAATTTTTCAGCAAAAAATAATACTAATATGAGAGCAATCTATTTGAATCTCAAAAGTTATGCTGGGTATATCATGTACAGAAGTCCCTGAATTACAAATGAGATACATTCCCTAGGTTAGTACTTAAGGTGAATTTATATGTAAGTTGGAACAGATACATTTACCTATTAAATGCAACTTAGACAGATGTTTGTCTTACCATAGTATTTATTTTGACCTTTCTGTGCATATAAACACTATAACATTTTCCAATGTACAGAACCTACTTCATTTGTAACCTGGAGACTACTGTAACTAGCATGCAAAAGGTAAATTTCCTTTTGCAAGACACACGAATAAGGAGTTGCAGCAATGGATCTATAACTACATATGTGTTATGTAGGAAACTGTATTTTACCTAATAAAAAAGAAAGAATAAATTGTTTAATTGCATTACTTCAATTGATCTGAATTCCCAAATATTTACTAAGCATAAATTTAACATATTTACCTTTTAATTAAATAATTTTAAAATAAAGAGTTCAAGGGTCAGAGTCACATTAATAAACAAGTGTAAACAAATTATATACTGTAGAGTTATCACTATGTACATTATTTAAGGTGTATGCAGTATTTTAACAAATGTATATCCTCAAAATTATGTCTGATAAATTATTATGAACATTTGTTTATAGCACATATTACATCAGAAAATTTTAATTTAGCCTACACATTCTTTTTGGGGTCTCATAGTCTACCCCACATCCATTGTTATATCAGAGGCTTCAACAAATCATCCTGCAACAAAAGGAGCAAGAGAGACTAACCCCAGCCCAATTATCATATATATCATGTTCTCTAAATAGCCTCCTACTTAGTAAAATCTTAGCAATGGTGAAAATCAAATATGTTGAAGGTATTTTTTAGGGGGAGGTAGCAATTTTCTATGACCTAACATTTCTGCCTTTTGGCAAAAGATGAAAATACCAAAAAATAAATAAAAAAGCAGCCTCTGACATTCAGGCGGAGCTTTGATAATAACAGGAAAACCTTGAAGTTGATAAAAGATGGTTTTCATTCATCACTAGACTGAGGTGCTGATTTGTTGAACACAGGCAATTACAAAAACATCAGCTTCAAGTAAAGTCATTCAGTGACCATGGTGGATAAAGAAAAACATAAGACCACACCATAAGTCATGTCTGAATGTAGAAAGACAAGAAATAAACACTGTCTAAGCAGCAAAGTTACCAAACATCCTCTCTTCCAGCTAATGAGTGACTGTTGTTTTATTATCAATGACAGCTTTAGCTTGACTCTAGTCTTACTTCTTCATATGTAAGATTTATTATACTATTCAATCACAGAATTACTCTCACTTTCCAAACACATACAAGTCAGAGCAAAAATCAACTTCCCGAAACCCTACTGAAAATCACTTAACACATGCTCAAGTCTTACAAGTGTCTAGAACTCTGGAACTAAGATTTTTTACAGTTTTCCATAGAATAAAGTCTCACTGACTGCAAGATGTAAGAAACCCATCTTGTTCAACCATAGGTGTGTTCCTGGTGGTCTTTGGCTAGAAGGCTTTAACACAGAACTTGATCTAAAAACCATTTCTACAGTTCAGAGGATTAAAGTGGATTCCAGTTATTAGGGTAGAATTCTAATTTCACACACACACACACACACACACACACACACACACACACACACACACACACTGAAGACATTGGAAAGTAAACAGAAAGGTAAGAATTATATGATAATTGAACCTTAAGAATGGAAACTGCGTACGAGATATTTTAAGTTGTGACTTTTTAAAAGAATCATAAAAATATATTCAATCTTCTTAGCTTGAATAACCAGAGGGCAGAATTAGAAGATGAGCCTAATGTCAATTAGGTGACTAGAAATTAAGAGGGGGCAGAGCACTAAGATATGCATACACTCTTCACCTTAAATCCTGGCTGACTGCTGAATTAAGCACGTGCAGTAAAGACTCCAGGGAATTCATAAAATGCATCTGGGAGCCATAAAAAGTGAACACTGGTTTTAGCTGCTGTTCACAGAGAGATATTGTTCATTATCCCAACTATGATAAATCCCTGCTATATCAAAATTTTATGGCCTTCTGAATGCATATATGAATGCAAAGTTTCCATTGTATATTATTTGAAATACAAACGTTGCTAAGTATTTCAAAATTAAAATGTGACATAGTCAAGGAGCAAATAAATCACTACATACCAATATCAAAATGACTCAGGTATTTTAATTATCAGAGAAGCACTTGATAGCATCTAATATAAAAATTACCAATGATTTAAAGGAAAATATAATCATGCTAGTTGGTTTCCTTTAGTCAGTATATGCTTTAGCAATTATGAAACAACTTCTGTGTATTCTGTGTTTGAGCATTTGAAAAACAACTTATAAATATACTAAAATGTACTTTGTAGCAGTGCTGGTATTCAGCCTGTTTGCACTGGTTCCACAGAATCAATACCTAATTTTTTGGTGAGTTTGGTGAACCAGTTGTTAAAATGGCACTTGTAATCAGAGGTCTCTCCAAGGTGGGCGCCGGGGCAGCCGCCCAATGTGGAAATCACAAATTCACATTCCTCACTCTGTTTTAACATTCATCTGTGCAACAGCTTATTCTAAATGCCCATAGTAATGTTCATTTCATCAACAGGAAAAAATTTTGATGAAACTATGCTTGTAATATTTATTTATTCATTTCATAAAACTAATTATACCATTGATGAAATACTACATTTTACTTCCCTCACATTTATTACTTCAGTAAACAAACATATAATATAAAAAGTGCCAAACAACTAGAGGGTGACAAACTGTCATTTGAAATATCTTAAATTACAGTTTTATTGTTTTTTTTCAAGTATTACTTAATTTTTTTTAAAAAAACACAGAATTTCATTTTATTTTTATTTATTCATTTTAGAGAGGAGACACAGAGTGGGAGAGAGAGAGAGAGAGAGAGAGAGAGAGAAAGGGGAAGGAGCTACAAGCATCAACTCCCATATGTGCCTTGACCAGACCAGTGCAGGGTTTTGAACTGGCGACCTCAGTGTTCCCAGGTCGATGCTTTATCCACTGCGCCACCACAGGTCAGGCCTTACTTAATATTTTTATTAATATTTTAAAACTCATAACATAATCTAATTTTGTGTACCTCTTTTATTGTTCTTACTTAAGTATTTTAAGTATTAAATATATGAAGTAATAAACTACCTTTTGGTATATATTTTTTATACTTAAAATAGTCATTAGGGCAGAGAACTGGCTATTAAATTACTTGAATTCCACCACTGTTTTGTGGTGTGCATAGTATGTCAGTACCATTCTAAGTGCTTTTCATAGACTATCTAAATTTTGCACTGGCACCGGACCAATGATGTTAGTAAAATTGATATTTATATTTTATATATAAAAAAGGGAAACATATGTTCAAGGTCTGGCTGTAGAGTACATGCCCTTACACAATACTTTACTATTTCTTGGATAATAAAAATTTATGTGTTTTCAATTCATATTATAAGAATGGTTGTTCTTTGTAAAATTACATTAACAGCATGCAAGCCTGACCTCTGGTGACACAGTGGATGCAGGGTCGATCTGGAATGCTGTAAGGTCGCTGGTTCAAAACTTTGGGCTTGTTTAGTCAAGGCGCATACAGGAAGCAACTATTGAGTTGAAGCTTCCTGCTCCTCCCTGCCTCCCTGTCTCTCTTTCTTTCTCCTCTATTTAAAATTAATAAATAAAATCTTTAAAGTAACAGCATGCAAAAAAAAAAATCAGTCCTTTTAACTCTCGGTTAATTAATGAAACTGTTTGTGTAAATTAAGCAGTTTGTGATAAAATACAAAAGGTAATTTGGATATAAGAGAAAAAGAGGTATGGACACTGTATAGGTCAGAAATTTATAATTTCATGGCTAGGTGATATTTTTATTACATGTAAACTTATCTGGTAGTATTTTTAAGTTTAAGACAATAAATATGGTTTCTCAGATAGATTTTGTAAAGCATACTTAGATTGACACATTTTGTATCCTGTTCCATCGTGACCACAGTTCCCAGATTGATCAGTCATAGTATTAAGGTACTTATAACACTCTTCAGGACCACCGTTTAACCCTGAAAATAAAGTTTGGTTAGTCATATTAAACATATTAATTTAAAATTTAAAAATACACTTATTTTAAAATACTTTAAAATACATTGTAAAAAATAAGATTGTAATATAAATTGAAAATAGCAACTGGACTTGAGATCACATAAAACTTCTTTAATGAAATATTTAGAAACTGAAAGCACATTTTTACTATCCAGCTACCTTAAATATAAAAATGGTATGCAGTTTATATTTTAAGTTTTAGTAAGTCTAGAAGTACATATCTATAAGTATATTAAAAAGAAACAAAAAATTAACTTATTGGTCAATAGTCTGTTTTTGCATAAATGTCCTTTCAAGTCAAGCCAGTCAACTATTCCCTTCAATTAATTTCTTATTTTGTTCATCATGATTTCCTCAGACAAAATATCTTGGAGTCACAACTGATTCATCTTCAACATTCATTATCCAATCCATACATAGAATGTGTTTAATTCTCATAAGACCCAATTTACTTAAAGTACAGCTTGCTTATCATAACTCTCCATCAGTTCTACTCCATTTAAAAAATTAAGTCAAAATATTTAAATAAGAAGAGTTAAGCACTGCATCAGGATGCTTAAAAACAAGACAAAACAAACAAACAAAATGCCAGAATAGAAGCCCCAGCAGACACACCAAATTCTCAGTTGAAACTCAGAGTCAGTAGTGAACTGAAAATAAGCAGTTGATTTAGTCCAGAGGTAATTGGCAAAGCTGGTATGGGTAAAAAGTCAAAATTATAAGCTTAACAAGAGAAGCAAGAGATTGCTGGTAGACCTAAAATAAGTTGAAATTGGAGACCTTTTATACCAAGAGTGATAAAATTAGACATAGGGGGCCTTAATGTATAGCTTAGCCCCCCACCACCACGGTTTGCTCCTACTTCTAAGCATGTGTAAAGTAGACTAAAATATAGAGAAATGACTTCCATGAAACAGTGCAGATTTTTCTGCAGTTTCTGTGCTCTGGTTACACACCTGCCAGGGAGAGGTATCTCAGTAACTACCCCAAATCTCATTTGAAAACCCTGGAAATTTATGCCCCAGAAACAAGAGTGAACTAAATGTAGACTGAGCCTTCTTTAAGCTCTAACTTTAACAGTAATAACTTCCTGATTTAATAAAAGTTATTAGTTTTTCATTTCATGTACCTAACAGAAGAAAAAGACAAGATATTAGTATCTATACAAGAGAAGCATTTAGACTGAAAAAAAGGATTTTCAAAGGGAAAAAATTAAAGACAGAGATAGCACAAAAATTTTTAACTAGTATTTGGCTTTATCTTAAAAAAAAAACTCAAGAAAGAATATAAAATAAAAACATCTATCTTTTTTAAATAATTAAGAAAACCATAATACATATAAACTAAAACACACATCAAAAAGATTACATTAATTTTTTTAGACCTCAGAGGTTAAGTTCTATCTTCACACTTTCAATCTGACATGCTCCAGAGTAAATATCTTTCAGAGGATTGCTTCTACACATATCTGGTGCCATGATTTTTAAGTTGGTTGCTAAAGTTTTTGTGGCTGCTGCCCAGGGGGTGGGGTGCCCTTAAATCATCTGGTTTCCATGATCAGAGGCCAGCAACCTTACAGCTAATGAAATGGCTATTTTGATCTTTTTTGAGCTTTGGTAAAAGCACCATACCCAGAGCACATAGTTGATTTCTGCCTACTTTTCAATAAAGGATAGAACAAATAAAGGATCAGCAAGGAAATACAAAATTAGAACAGCATTACAAATAAAGTAGATATCTATAGAGTAGAGCACTCTATCCAGTAATAGCAACAATACTTATTCTCCTCCATGTATCTGGGTATTCTCCAAGATAGACTATATGTGAGGACAAGAAAATCTAAATAAACTTCAAAGGACTAAAATCGTAAAAATTATGTTATCCAAATACAATGATATTGAATTTAAAAGATAATAACAAAAGTACATAAGGAAAATGTAAAAATTTGGAAACTAAAAAACATATTCCTAAATAACCAAAGCATCAAAAAAAATGTCATGGGAAATTCAAAATACTTTGAGATGAATAGTAATAAAAACCTGGTATACAAAAATTTATAAGAAACATTGAAAAAAGTATTTAGAAATTTATAACTTGAAATATTTAAATTAAAAAAGAATGATTTAAAATCAATAGTAACATTCCATCTTAAAATACTGAAAAAAGAAAATTCTAAACATAAAACAAATATAACAAAAGAAATATAGGGATTATAGCAGAAATGATAAAATAGATAAATGATAGAGAATATTAATAAAAATAAAATGTGTTTCTTTGAAAAGATCAACAAAATTGCTAAATTTTAATTACTAACTGGAAAATTTTCCACAATAAAATACTTGAGTGCAAATATTTTCAATGGTGAATTCCAAATACATTAAAAAAATAATACAGTTCATCATGGACAGCATTACCAAGTGGGATTTATTCCTGAAATGCAAGCTTGGTTCAAAATACATAAATAAATCAATGTCGTATACAAAAATAGCAGAATAAAGGGGGGAAATTCCCATCACATAATCATGTTAATTGAGGCAAAAAAGATCGACAAAATTTAGCACCTTTTAATGATAAAACACTCAACTAGTGTTCACTTTGGAAGCACATATACTAAAATTGAAATGATAGAGAGAAGTTCAGCGTGGTTCCTGTGCAAGAATGACACGCAAATTCAAGAAGTGGTTCATAATTTTTCATAGCTGAAAATTTCCCTAAATTGATAAAGGAAAAAGTCACACAAGTTCAAGAAGCACAGAGAGTACCATTAAAGATGAACACAAGGAGGCCTACACCAAGACACATCATAATTAAAATGCCAAAATTAAGAGACAAAGAAAGAATACTAAAAGCTGCAAGAGAAAAGCAGTTAATTACCTACACAGAGCCCCCATAAAGATCTGACTTCTCAACAAAAACACTTTAGACCAAAAAGGATTGGCAAGAAATATTCAAAGTGATGCAAAACAAGAGCCTACAACCAAGACCACTTTATCCAGCAAGGCTATCATTTAAAATTGAAGGAGAAATAGTAAGTTTCCCAGACAAAAATAAGACTCAGAGAATCCATTACAACCAAACCAGTACAGCAAGAAATGTTAAGAAGCCTGCTATAAAAAGAACAAAGAAAAAAAGGAATAGAAAAAAAGAGAATTGTAGATTTAAAGAATAAAATGGCAATGCATAAGTACCTATCAATAATAACCTTAAATGTAAATGAATTAAATACTCCAATCAAAAGACAGAGGGTAGCTGCATGGATAAGAAAACAGGACTTGTATATATGCTGTGTATAAGAGTTACACCTGAGAACAAAAGGTACACATAGACTGAAAGTGAAGGTATGGAAATAAGTATTTTATGCAAAGGGAAACAAACAAACAAACAAACAAAAAGCTGGGGTAGCAATGCTTATATTTGACAAAATAGCCTTTAAAACAAAGGTTATAGTAAGGAACAAAGAAAGTCATTACATAATGATAAAGGGAACAATTGAACAAGAAGATATAACCATTGTAAATATTTATACACCTAATATAGAAGAAGCTAAATATATAAAGCAGATTTTGATGGACATAAAGGGTGATACTAACAGCAATACTACAATAAAAGGGATTTTAGTATGCTACTGACATCAAAGGATTGATCCTCCAAACAAAATTAACAAAGAAACAGTGACCTTAAATGACACACTACATCAACTGGATTTCATTGATATCTTCAGATCATTTCACCCCAAAGCAGGAGAATATACATTCATTTCAACTGCTCATGTTACATTTTCTAGGATATACCACATGTTAGGAGACAAAACAAGTATCAGTATATTTAAGAAATTTGAAATCACATCAAGCATCTTCTCTGATCACCATGGCATAAAACTAGAAATCAACTACAATAGAAAAATGAAAAAACATTTAAATGCTTGTGGCCTAAATAGCATATTACTAAATAATGAATGGGTTAACAATGAACTTACAGAAGAAATAAAAAATTTCCCTGAAACAAATAAAAATGAAAATAAATTTAACTCAAAATCTATGAGACACAATAAAAACAGTCCTAAGATGGAAGTTCATAGCATTAAGAAGTTAGAGATATATTTGATGAGACACTTGAATCTATGTAAACACAATAAATTAATTAAATTTAAAAAATGAAGCAAGAGAAAGCTTAAATAAACAACTGGACCCTGAACATAAAATAACTAGAAAAAGAAAAACAAATAAAGCCTGGAGGAAGTAGAAGAAAGGAAATAATAAAAATCGGAGCAGAAATAAAAGACATAAAGACTAAAATACAATACAAAAGATCAATAAAACTTGGAGCTGGTTCTTTGAAAAGGTAAACAGGATTGACAAACCTTTAACCAGATTCATCAAGAAAAAAGAGGACACAAATAAATAATATTAGAAATGAGAGTGGAGAAGTAACAACTGGCACCACAGATGTACAAAGTATTTTAAGAAAATACTATTAAAGATATATATACCAAAAAATTGAACAACTTGGGCAAAATGGATAAATTCCTTGAAAAATACAATCTTCCAAAACTCAATCTGGAAGAAACAGAAAACCTAAACAGACTGATTACAACAAATGAAATTGAAACAGTTATCAAAAAAAAAAACTCCAAGAAAACAAAAGTCCTGGAATAGATGGCTACATAGGCAAATACACAAAACATTCAAAGAACTAACACCTATCCTTCTCAAGTCATTCCAAAAGTTCAAGAGGAGGGAAGATTTCCAAGCTAATTTTATGAGGCAAGCATTATATTTATTCCAAAGCCAGGCAAAGACACTACAAAGAAAGAAAACTCTAAGCCAATATTCTTGATGAACATAGATGCTAAAATTCTAAACAAAATGCTAGCAACTGCATCCAGCAATGCATTCAAAAGATCATACATTATGGTCAAGTGGGATTTATTCCAAAGAGGCAAGACTGCTAAAATATTCTCAAATCAATAAAAGTCATTTATCACATAAACAAAATGAAAGATAAAAATTACATGATGATGAAGGAATGAGAGGTGCTGGATCCGAGCGCAAGCTCTTGGAGCAGGCTGCCTGTGATTGTAAGGGAAGCACTATCCCTTAAAGAATTTTTCCCTATTAAGAAGTTAAGTGAGGAGGAGCAAGATGGCGAGAAAGTAGGCGGACGTACCAACTTCCAATTCCCAGAACCAAAGTGGATTATGACTCAATTTTAAGAACCATCATCTGGATAAACCAACTTTGAACTAAACTAAGTGGACTCTTCAACCAAGGAACACAGAAGAAGCCACATTGAGACTGGTAGGATTAGCAAAAACGCGAAGAGGGCAGCTCAGCTCCCCGGAGCAAACGGCAGCAGTGCTGAGAGACCCGCGTGGCGGGAGGAGAGTTTGGCGGAGAGGGAGGGACCTGGGTCCCAGGAACCAAGTCCCAGCCTGCAGTCCCAGAGCCTAGAAGAGGCGTTTGGACAGTATTGAGCTGTGAAACAAGTGAGGGAGCTCCCAGGCCTACAATGTGGAGTATTAGGGCCCTTCCTACTCTGTTAAGGGTTGCTGAAGGGCATGGTGGCGGCAGGACACTGAAACGCAGTTCTGTCAGCGTGGGCGGAGGGCAAGCTGGTGTGAGCTCGGTCTAGCCCAGCAGGGGCAAAGCGGATGCGCGAAAGCGGTCTGGAGCTGGGGGCCCGCCTGTAATCCCACCTGCAGGGACAAAGCGGAAGGCCAGGAACGGGCAGAGATCTGCTCTGCAACCCGGTACAAGCCGGCCCTAACAGCGGGGATGGGGCTAGGACCAGGGACGGGTGGGTGCTGCGGCTGAACTCAAGCTACCAGCCCCGCCCGGCCAGAGAAACTGCGGTTTGTTATTCTACATGCGAGAGCAGACTCCGAGTGTGGGAGGCGGGGTAGACCCCCAGACGAGCAAAAGCTCGCACTGAGCCCACGCTACTATCCCAGCCAGGCCGGAAAAACTGCGGTTTGCCATCCTACGTGCACGAGCGGGCTCTGACCGAGGGGGAGGGGTAGAGTCCGGGACTAGCGGAAGCCAGCAAACACGCCCGGCCCAATAAGCCTTGGTTTTCGACCTGAGCAGGAGGGCCCTGACCTCGAGGGTGGGGCGAAAGCTCCGGACTGGCAAATGCTCACAGCTGAGAGCACGTCAAAAGCCCCACCCAACCCACGAAACTGTGTCGAGCAGACTCTGACTGCGGGTTCTGGGCGGAACTCTGGAAACAGGCTGGGTCCACAGCTGAGCAAAGGTGCTCACCCATACCCTTGCTGCTGAGGCTTGTAGCTTGAGTGACAGCCCCTCCCGCGGAGGAGAGGCAGAAATCACAGCAAAAGCCATAGTGAGCCGGCACTGGCAACACCCATACCCAACGGCCTAGGCTGCAGCAGAGGGGGTGGCTGGCCGGCAGACAGATCACACCTAGAGAACACAAAGGCAACACCTACTGGACTCCAGGGGCCACAACTAGCTTATACACAGACAAAATGGGCAGGCAGAGGAATGCAAACCAAATGAATCAAGAGAAATCCCCAGAGAAGGACCTGAATGAACCACATATAACCAAATTACCAGAAGCAGAATTTAGAATAATGATAGTTAGGATGTTCAAAGAAATTAGAGCAACAATGGATAGTCATTATGAACACCTAAATAAAGAGATAACAAGTATAAAAAAAGAAATTGAAATAATAAAAAAGAATCAGACAGAAATGACAAATACAGTATCAGAACTGAAGACCACAATGGAAGAAATTAAAAGCAGGATGAATCGCGCTGAGGATTGAATAAGCGAGTTAGAGGACACAATAAACAAAGGC
Source organism: Rhynchonycteris naso (assembly GCA_037038555.1). Classification (NCBI taxonomy): domain Eukaryota; kingdom Metazoa; phylum Chordata; class Mammalia; order Chiroptera; family Emballonuridae; genus Rhynchonycteris; species Rhynchonycteris naso. The sequence goes on from CM072998.1 coordinate 28,695,252, forward strand.
ACAAAAGCAGAAAAGGAAAAGGAAAAGAGACTCAAAAAATGTGAGGAAACTCTAAGGGAGCTCTGTGACAACATGAAGAGAAACAACATTCACAACATAGGGGTGCCTGAAGAAGAGGAGAGAGGACAGGAAATGGAAACTTTGTTCAATCAAATCATAGCAGAAAACTTCTCTAAATTAAGGCTGGGAAACATTCCACATGTTCAAGAAGCACACAAAACTCCATTAAACAGAAACCCAAAAGAATCTATACCAAGAAACATCATAGTTAAAATACCAAAGCTAATGGATAAAGAAAAAATTTTAAAAGCTGCTAGGGAAAAAAAGGCTATCACCTACAAAGGAGCCGTCATAAGGATGACATCAGACTTCTCAATGGAAACACTTGAGGCCAGAAGGGAATGGCAAGATATAATCAAAGTAATGCAGAACAAGAACCTGCAACCAACACTACTCTATCCAGCAAGGCGAACCTTTAAAATTGAAGGAGAAATAAAAAGCTTCCCAGAAAAATAAAGCCTCAAGGAATTCATAAAAACCAAACCAATTCTTTAAGAGATCCTAAGGGGTCTGTTGTGAACAGTTTAAAGGGAGGAAAGAATATAGCAAAAGAAGAATACAGCTTTAAAGAATAAAATGGCAATAAACAACTACATATCAATAAAAACCTTAAATGTAAATGGATTAAATGATCCAATCAAAAGACATAGGGTAGCTGCATGGATAATGAAACAGGACCCATACCTATGCTGTCTACAAGAGACACACCTTAAAACAAAAGATACACATAGACTGAAGGTAAAAGGATGGAAGAAAATATTTCATGCAAATGGAAATGAAAAAAAAGCCAGGGTAGCAGTACTTATATCTGACAAAATGGACTTTAAAACAAAGGCTGTAGTAAAAGATAAAGAAGGACACTACATAATGATAAAGGGAACAATTCAACAGGAAGATATAACTATTATAAATATCTATGCACTAAATATAGGAGCCCCGACACACATAAAGCAGACTTTGATGGATATAAAGGGTGAGATTAACAGCAATACTATCATAGTAGGGGATTTCAATACCCCTCTAACAAAACTGGATAGATCCTCAAGAAAGAAAATTAATAAAGAAACAGCAGACTTAAAGGAGACACTAGATCAACTTGATTTAATAGATATCTTCAGAACTTTTCACCCTAAAGCAGTAGAATATACATTCTTCTCAAGCGCTCATGGTACGTTTTCTAGGATAGACCACATGTTAGGACACAAAAATGGTCTCAATAAATTTGAGAAGATTGAAATCATATCAAGCATTTTCTCTGATCATAATGCCATGAAACTAGAAATTAACCACAAAAGAAAAAATGAAAAATACTCAAACACTTGGAAACGAAATAGCATGATATTAAATAATGAATGGATTAACAATGAGATCAAAGAAGAAATAATAAAGTTTCTAGAAACAAATGATAATGAGCATACATCAACTCAAAATTATGGGACACAGCAAAAGCAGTTCTGAGCGCGAAGTTCATTGCACTACAGGCATATCATAAGAAGCTAGAAAAAGCTCAAATAAGCAACCTGACCCTGCATCTAAAAGAACTAGAAACACAACAGCAAATAAAACCCAGGAGCAGTAGAAGGAAGGAAATAATAAAGATCAGAGCAGAAATAAATGACATAGAGGCTAAGGAAACAATACAGAGGATAAATGAAAACAGAAGCTGGTTCTTTGAAAAGGTAAACAAGATCGATGAAGCTTTAACTAGACTCACCAAGAAAAAAAGAGAGAGGACTCAAATAAATAAAATTAGAAAGGACAGTGGAGAAATAACAACTGACACAGCAGAAATACAAAGCATTGTAAGAAAATACTATGAAGAACTATATGCCAAAAAATTAGACAATCTCGGTGAAATGGACAAATTTCTTGAATCATATAACCTTCCAAAAATCAATCTGGAAGAAGCAGAACACCTAAACAGACCAATTAAACAAATGAGATCTAAACAGTTATCAAAAAACTCCCAAAAAAGAAAAGGTCTGGGCCGGAGGGCTTCACAAGTGAATTCTATTAAAAATTCAAAGAAGAACTAACTCCTATCCTCCTCAAGCTATTTCAAAAAATTCAAGAGGAAGGAAGACTTCCAAACTCCTTTTATGAGGCGAGCATAATTCTGATCCCAAAACCGGGCAAAGACAACACAAAGAAAGAAAATTATAGGCCTATATCCCTGATGAATTTAGACACTAAAATTATCAACAAAATATTAGCCAACTGGATCCAGCAATATATGAAAAAAATCATATACCATAATCAAGTGTATTCTGGAGAGGCAAGGCTGGTTCAATATTCGCAAATCAATCAATGTGATCCATCACATAAACAAAAGGAAGGACAAAAATCACATGATAATTTCAATAGATGCAGAAAAGGCATTTGATAAAGTCCAGCACCCATTCATGCTCAAAACTCTCAGTAAAGTGGGAATACAGGGAACATTCCTTAACATGATAAAGGCCATCTATGACACACCCACAGCAAACATCATACGAAATGGACAAAAATTAAAAGCAATCCCTTTAAGATCAGGAACCAGGCAGGGGTGCCCCCTTTCACCACTCTTATTCAACATAGTTCTGGAAGTCCTAGCTACAGCAATCAGACAACAAGAAGAAGTAAAAGGCATCCAAATTGGAAAAGAAGAAGTAAAACTGTCACTATTTGCAGATGATATGGTATTGTATATAGAAAACCCTAAAGTCTCAGTCAAAAAACTACTGGACCTTATAAATGAATTCAGCAAGGTGGCAGGATATAAAATTAATACTCAGAAATCAGAGGCATTTCTATATACCAACAATGAACTGTCAGCAAAAGAAATTAAGCAAACAATCCCCTTTACTATTGAAGCCAAAAAAATAAAGTATCTAGGAGTAAATTTAAGTAAGGAGGTTAAGGAATTGTATTCGGAAAATTATAAAACATTGATAAAAGAAATCAAGGAAGATACAAACAAGTGGAAGCATATACCGTGCTCATGGCTAGGAAGAATAAACATCATTAAAATGTCTATATTACCCAAAGCAATTTATAAATTCAATGCAATACCAATTAAAATACCAATGACATACTTCAAAGATATAGAACATATATTCCAAAAATTTATATGGAACCAAAAAAGAACAGGAATAGCCTCAGCAATCTTAAAAAGAAAAAATAAAGCAGGAGGAATCACTCCTCCAGATATCAAGGATTACTATAAGGCCATTATACTCAAGACAGCCTTGTACTGGCATAAGAACAGGTACATAGATCAATGGAACAGAACAGAGGACCCAGAAATAAACCCACAGCTTTATGGACAACTGATATTTGACAAAGTAGGAAAGAACATAAAATGGAGTAAAAACAACCCCTTTTTCAAATGGTGTTGGGAAAATTGGACATCTACGTGCAAAAAAATGAAACTAGACCATCAACTTACGCTATTCACAAAAATAAACTCAAAATGGATATAGTACAAATATTTCAAAATTTATATGGAAACACATAAGACCCTGAATAGCCTCAACAGTTTTGAAAATGAATAACAAAGTTGAAGTCATCACACTACCAGATATCAAATAATACTATACTACAAGTCCATAGTAATCAAAACAGCTTGGTATTGGCATAAGAGCAGGCATATTGGTCAATGAAACTCATTATTTAAGGTGTGGCCTTTGCAAACTACTGCTAGAGAATCTTGCAAGTATTAATCTTCTTTTCACTGAAAGTCTTCCAAGGATAAACATGTCCTCTTTAGAGAATGTCAGAAAAGCTTCCTAGTTTCGTAACACATACACTTCAAAATGTAGCAAAAACTTTGAGGAGACGGCTAAGTTTTTCGGAAGCAAGATTCTTCCATTGTTTGGTCTTTGTTCATCTTGTAACTTCAGGGAAATTCATAAAACCCAAAAATATATTTTACCTAACTGACTATGTTCCTGAGCAACTTCAGAGCTCCAGAATGCCTCATAAAAACAGTGGCCTATGGTTTTGATAGCTGCCATTCGATTTCAGCTGCTAAAACTTTTCTATTTTATTTTTCTAGTGAAAAATTTCTGTCTAAACCATGCCTGATCATCAATTTTTGGAATCTGCAAAGGTTTTTTAGGAATGTAAATGGATGAGAGTTTTTTCCTAAGAGATGTAAAGTTTTTCTCCTGCAAAAATTTAAATCATTGGCATGTATTTGGGTTTACTGTACTGCAATGTCTTTAAAAATATCATCAATGAAATGTATCTTGATTTTTCTAGTAATTTTGTAATTGTTATATATGTATATTTAAAAAACCTATCATAGTATTTGTTTCCCTAATCTATACTCCTCTTTAAACTCTTGCTTAAGAGAAATAAAATGTTTTCATTTATTTTGTTTTCTTCCTCTTTATTAGTTTTAATTCCACATTGTTTTATTATTATTCTAGTAGTTAGGTTATAAATTGAATTCTTGACTTATATGCTAAATTTTTATTCCTCTCTCTGTTGTATTTTATTGAAATTGAGTTTTGTTTCATTTTTTTCTGGTGAAACTTTCTAATTTTACTTTAGAGGTTAACATGTTTTTGACATATTAATCACTTTATTTTGTAAAATCATTTATCTTCTAAAATATATATCTTTATACTTTATATTTTAAAAGATATGTATATTAGTCAATAATGGCTTTTACCAATGTCTGTGATTATTTCTTCTTGTTTAATTGTTATTTCTCCTTGTCTAGTCTCTCTTATTTTGTATGTCATTCATAGTCAATTGTGCAGAAATGAATTTGGAAAGTACAGTATATGACTTCAAATGCTTTACTGTACTTTCTTTTCTCATATCTGTATTTTATCATTAGAATAAATTTCTCAACTATATTTGCTAGCTTAAACAGAAGTTTTATGTTTTTAGCTACTTAACCAATATTTTAATTTATTTTAAACTGTAACCAGTATACCCTTCAATTACGAATTTTTTCCCAACATACACAGACACACACACACACACACATATACACATATACATTGTGTGTATACATACATATACATACACATACAAAAGATATATGTAGGTGTACATAGATACATATCTTTCTTCCAAGTTTCTTCACTGTGGTTCCAAATCACCTGCTATCTTGGGAAAGTACTTTTCCAATCTAAGTTTTCTTTCTTATGTCTCTGTTGCTTTTCTTTAAACTAATAGTCATTCTTATTGTATGTTTATTTGAGGAGTTAATAATCACTTTGCAACTTTTTATTTTGCATAGAAATTATGGTAGACTTTACTACCTGGTCCAACTGATAGAAGATTGACCCACTTGGCTATTTCTATAAATATCCTAAATAGTTTGTCAAGTGGTATTGATTCCTGTGATACTAACAGAAAATAATGCTGCCATTGCCAATGTTTCCATCTTCTTCAGCAAATGATCCTGTGTATATTTTGTACTACAGTTTTCCTTTTCATTTTCAACCTCAGTGAACAATATTTTTTATGATTTCATAGTTCCTGGATTTTAGGAGTTCTCTTTTGAATTTTCTTGAATCACCCTTATAGTTTTCTGGTGTGAACGTGTGTCTCTGTCTCTGTGCCTCTGCACATGTAGTTTAAATTGTATTTGTATTCCAACTTATAGTTATGCTCCTTTTAATGTTCATAGGCATACATATTTATTCTACATTTACAAAAATATCTGTTAATATAAAGTGTATGGGGAAGTGTAACTTGCATTCATTCTGCCTTCTTTTTTCTTGAACACAGATCTCATACACTTTGAATCTTTCCTTTTATTATATTGTGGACATAATTCAGAATTTTAATCCCAGACGACTTTTATAAATTTTTTCCTTATAGTATTCCTCTTCTCTTTCTGTAATCTTTTAAAATATTTATAATAAAATTACGTTAATTAAAAATCACAATTATATATCAACATCTATTTTTTTTCAGTTTCCAAATAATGCATATACAGGAAATCAAATAATAATAAATACCTTCACCAAATAGATCACGACATTGTTCTTTCAGGCTCAAACATTTTCCATCCACACAGAACCATTCATTGTTTTCACAGGGAAAACCATCCAGAATGTAAACGTCATCAGGACATGATGCAACTGATCCATTGCAATATTCCGGAAGATCACAGTCACCGTAAGATTCCCTGCATAATTCTCCTTTACCTTTAAACTGATGATGTGAGGTAAATGATATTGGATAAAGCAGAATGGAATACATAAATATTAGAAAGAATGATAACCTTACTTACATAGGTAATATAGAAATTTTAAGAAAACTCTTACTCTACAATCAGAACAGCACATTCCTGAAACACAATTGAATCCAGTTTTTATTGTACATGTGGCAGGATCACAGCAATCATTTCCTTCATCTTCACATTGCTGAAAGGCAAACCAAATGTTCTTAAATATCTTCTAACTTTTATTTACATAAATACATAATTTAATCATGTTAACATAATATGTATATGTACATATACATATATTATAGATAGATGCTTAACTTACATGCTGGCAAACAGAAAAGTTAAACACACTTATTCATTTATATATTTACAAGAAATTTATTGGTCACCTACAGTGTGCTAGACTGTATTGTTTATATTTCCTAGAGTAGGTTTGACTATACTGGTAAGATTTTCTGAAATATTGGAGGCCATCTAAACAGTCCATGCAAAGCTCTCTGGTCCTTATAGACAAAGATAGTTAAATACAAGCTATGAAATGAAAGCTGTGTTTTAACAATTTTATTATAATAACTAGTTCTTATTCTTTATGAATCTATTGTATTTAATAAGTCTGTAACATTTATAAGATATTCAAAGTTTATATCGCTTTTAATTCTTTAAAGATGAAGAGCTAGAAATGTTTCTATGTTGACTGAAATTATCACCTTTACATCACTGATTTCTATTTCTTGATGTCTTGTGTTTTATGCTGTAATTCATTTATGCCCAGTGAATCAATTTTTCTAAAGTTTTACTATTAAATAAAAAAAATTAATAAAAGACTGGCAAGGTGGTGATGGAGTAAGTGGATGTACCAACATCCAACTCCCAGAACCAAAGTGGATTATAACTTCATTTTAAAAACCTTCGTCTGGATAAACCAACATTGAACTGAACTGAGAGAACTCTTCAACTGAGGAACACTAAAGAAGCAACATTGAGACTGGTAGGAAAAGCAAAAACACAGAAAGGGTTTCCCAGCTCCCCGGAGAGAAAGGCGGCCCAGAGAGACTCATATGGTGGGAAGAGAGGCTAGCGGAAGGGTAGGGACCTGGGTCCCAGGAACAAAGTCCCAGCCTACAATGCCAGAGCCTAGAAGAGGCGTATGGACAGTATTTAGTTGTGAAACAGGATAGGATACTGTTTATGAGAAAGAGATAGTTGTCTCAGACCCAGGATTCTTCTTAAAGGGACGGTGCAGAAAACCTCTCTCACAACCACTCACCCGGGGCTCTGGGAGATAGGGACAGAGGAGAGGACTGGAGCAGCGGGAAGAGAGTGTGATCTGGAAGGCAAAGGGAGAAACACTCTGAGGGAAAGCCACCCTAAACCTGGGCTTAGTCACTCTACAAATATGAAACAATATTTACCCTGGAAACAGCAAGAGAAGCAGGACACCAGTCAAACAGGCTCCCCCGCAGCAATCAGAGCACAGTCGCTAAGGAGGGAGCTTTCAAAACTACAGTATGGAGTGTTAGGGTCTGAGCTGCAGTGCCCCTACCCACACTGCTGAGCGCTAGCTAGAGGGCAGGCTGCGGTGGGACCAGGAAGCGCGGTTAAGTCGGTTGGGGTACAGGCCAAGCCGGCTGATGTGAGCTCAGTCTAGCCAAGTGGGGGCGAAGGGGTCTGGCGGCTGTGGTCCTGCCTGCAACTCCACCAGTGTGGGAAAAGCTGGAGCCCAGAATGGGCAGAGATCCACGCTAGGCAGGGGCGAGTGGGTGTGCAGCCTTACCCGGCCTCCGAGACTTGAAGCCCTGCAGGAACTGGCTTTGCCCGTGGAGGTGGGGCAGAAGCGTGGGCTAGCAGTTGAGTATGCACAAGGAGCCCAGCCAAGGAGCTGAGGTTGGAGGGTGCGGGGCGGAAGCTTGACTCGCAGCTAAGTGTATATCAGCAGCCCATCCCGGCCAGAGGAAACGGCTGACAGGGACCAGTAGCTGAGCAAAAGTGCTCACCATTGCCCAGGCTTTTGGGCTGAGTGTGGTGTCTCTTGTAGACAGCATATGTATGGGTCCTGTTTCTTTATCCATGCAGCTACCCTATATCTTTTGATTGGATCATTTAATAAATTTACATTTAAGGTTATTATTGATATGTAGTTGTTTATTGCCATTTTATTCTTTAAAGCTGTATTCTTCTTTTGCTATATACTTTCTTCCCTTTAAACTGTTCACAACAGACCCCTTAGGATCTCTTGCAGAATTGGTTTGGTTTTAATAAATTTCTTGAGGCTTTCTTTTTCTGGGAAGCTCTTTATTTCTCCTTCAATTTTAAACGTTAGCCTTGCTGGATAGAGTAGTGTTGGTTGCAGGTTCTTGTTCTGCATTACTTTGATTATATCTTGCCATTCCCCTCTGGCCTCAAGTGTTTTTGTTGAGAAGTCCGATGTCATCCTTATGGGGACTCATTTGTAGGTGATAGTCTTTTTTTCCCTAGCAGCTTTTAAAATTTTTTCTTTATCCATTAGCTTTGGTATTTTAACTATGATGTGTCTTGGTGTATATCTTTTTTGGGTTTCTGTTTAATGGAGTTCTGTGTGCTTCTTGAACGTGTGGAATGTATCCGAGCCTTAATTTAGAGAAGTTTTCTGCTATGATTTGATCGAACAAAGTTTCCATTTCCTGTCCTCTCTCCTCTTCTTCAGGAACCCTTATGATGCAAATGTTGTTTCTCTTCATGTTGTCACAGAGCTCCCTTAGAATTTCCTTATATTTTTTGAGTCTCTTTTCCTTTTTCTTTTCTGCTTCTGTGCCTTTGTTTATTGTGTCCTCTAACTCGCTTATTCGATCCTCAGCGTGATTCATCCTGCTTTTAATTTCTTCCATTGTGGTCTTCAGTTCTGATACTGTATTTGTCATTTCTGTCTGATTCATTTTTATTATTTCAATTTCTTTTTTTATACTTGTTATCTCTTTATTTAGGTGTTCATAATGACTATCCATTGTTGCTCTAATTTCTTTGAACATCCTAACTATCATTATTCTAAATTCTGCTTCTGGTAATTTGGTTATATGTGGTTCATTCAGGTCCTTCTCTGGGGATTTCTCTTGATTCATTTGGTTTGCATTCCTCTGCCTGCCCATTTTGTCTGTGTATAAGCAAGTTGTGGCCACTGGAGTTCAGTAGGTGTTGCCTTTGTGTTCTCTAGGTATGGTCTGTCTGCAGGTCTGCCTCCCCCTCTGCTGCTGCCTAGGGCGGTTGGGTATGGGCGTTGCCAGCACCGGTTCACTGCGGCTGTTGCTGTGATTTTTGCCTCTCCTCTGTGGGAGGGGCTGTCACTCAAGCCAAAAGCCTCAGCACCAAGGTTAGAGGTGAGCACCTTTGCTCAGCTGCGGACCCAGCCTGTTTCTGGACTTCCGCCTTGCACCAACAGTCAGAGCCTGCTCACCACAATTTCGTGGGTTGGGCGGGGCTTTTGATATGCTCTCAGCTGTGAGCCTTTGCCCGTTCGGAGCTTTAGCCCCGCCCTCGAGGCCAGGGCCCTCCTGTGCAGGGTGGCAAACCACATTTTATTGGGCCGGGTTTGTTTGCTGGCTTTCGCTCAGCTGCGAACTTCCACTCATCTCAAGGTCTACCCCGCCCCCATGTTGAGAGCCAGTTCGCACACCCGGGGGGTGGGGTGGGGTGCTGGTAGCGTGAGCTCAGCCGCGAGCCCCCTCCCGTCCCTGGTCCTAGCCCTGTCCCCGTGGTCAGAGTCGGCTTGCCCAGGGTCGCAGAGCAGATCTCTGCCCGTTCCTGGCCTCCCGCTTTGTCCCCGCAGGTGGGATTACAGGTGGGCCCGTAGCTGCCGGACCACTTTCGCACATCCCCTCCAACCCTACTGGGCTAGACTGAGCTCACACCAGCTTGGCCTTTGCCCACGCCAACAGAACCACGTTTCAGCATCCTGCTGCCACTATATCCTTCAGTAACCCGCAGCAGAGTAGGAAGGGACCTAATACTCCAGACTGTAGACCGGGGAGCTCCCTCACTTGTTTCACAGCTCAATACTGTCCAAACACCTCTCCTATGCTCTGGGACTGTAGGCTGGGGCTTGGTTCCTGCGACCCAGGTCCCTCCCTCTCCACCAAACTCTCCTCCCGCCACGCAGGTCTCTCCAGGCTGCTATTTGCTCCGGGGAGCTCGGCAGTGCTCTTCACGTTTTCGCTATTCCTACCAGTCTCAATGTGGCTTCTTCAGTGTTCCTTGGTTGAAGAGTCCACTTAGTTTAGTTTAAAGTCGGTTTATCTAGATAATGGTTCTTAAAATTGAGTTATAATCCACTTTGGTTCTGGGAGTTGTAAGTTGGTACATCTGCCTACTCCGTCGCCATCTTGCTCCTCTCAGTCTTAATCTTAATATCAGCTCTAACATAATACTTACTAGGCCACACTAATTTGCAGTATTTTCCAGAACTATTCTGTCTAATATATGTTATTGCTATTGCTATCTCTATGGGAGTTTAGATGGTTAGGTTATATAACAGGGATTTGAGACTCAATTATGTGACATTTATTAGAGCAAAGAGATAACAGTACTACTGTCACTTTTTATTACAAATCTTCAAGGCCTTCCCATAAAAATCTAAACAAGTAAAGACAGATAAGTGCTGAGGAATAATTTTTTAAAAACATATCACCCAGCTAGATATCTAAAAATACATTTTTCTTTTTGGAGAGGATACACATGAATAACCTTAGCTATTGCAGCGAAGAATGCTCAGCTCTCTCTATTCACATCTTTTTGATTCTCTCATGTCCACACCACTCACTGTGAGTCTCTCTCTCCCTCATTGCATTTCCTTTGTCTCTTCTCCTCCCACCTCCCTCTGATACAGCAGCTTTTTCTAAGACTTCTGTGTGTTCAAAACCCAGCTCCTATAAATTTGTATGGCCCAAATCTTTTTGACTTAAATATCGACCTGAATTAAAATGCTAAAAGCCAGAAATGTGCCTTCTATGTTTTTTTACTCAACTGTAAAGCTGTTACATCTTTCTGAATGTTGGAGAATTTTGCTTAAGAATAAATACAAGGAAAGAATACATAAGAGGGGCAGTGGAACCCTAGATTAACTCAGCTATAGGATGCATGACCTTGAAAATCAGTTGTAAGGCTAATTTACAAACATTAAATCTGTATTTCAATATGTAAGTGCATTCATTAGTTTATTAAATTTCTTATATGCCTTCTCTGGGTCTTCAAGAAAAGTGAGTTTAATAAATTTTGGTAAATAACAGTGTAAGACTATAAAAATCACTTTCTATATAATTCTGGTATGTATTCTTTCAAATTATTACCCACCTCTTTAGTCCCACAGTCACACTCTTCTCCATCTTCCAACATTTGATTACCACAGACTGCATCTTTGTATGATGGATCTAAACGTGGATGATTTTGAAGACATTGAGATTTTGGCTTTGAAACAAAATGTATAAAATCTTCCATGCTGCAGTTGCTAAAGTTCTTCACACCACTGGAATAACTAAAAATACATAAAACTTCAAATTTTTTGCAAGCATTGCATCCATAAACTGCCTAACATCGGAATAAACTTATTTAATAGCATTCTACAACCAACAAAATGGTCAATTTTGATAGTGTTCAAGTTTATCTGTGCACAGTAAGTCAACTGTGCAAAAGTGTCTGTTAGCTACTTTTAGTAAGAATAAATAGCTAATCAATAAAATTTTATTAGATCTTCTATTACAGTTGCTTGTAAAACTATTTTCTCCTTTAGTTCCTACCTCACAGAGTGGTATATATGTTTCATTTTTGCTTTCTTTTCTTTTCCTGACTTCTAAATGTTATAATGCACTTGTATGGACAAAAGAAATTAGGCGTTTTTATTTCATTTCATTTACTTATAAGTAATTTTACTCAGTTCTGGGTTTTAAATTACTCTAGTACCTGACAACTCAAGATATTTATTTTTCTAACTCAAACTTATCAGCTAAATTCTAGAGTCCAATATACAATTCTTTACTCAGTGTTTACACAGAAATAACATTTCTAAGCACACACGTAGGTATACCACTCCCTCACTACTTCTCTTTATTCCCTTAGTAACATTGATTTTTCTTCAACATTTTAATAAAAAACTTGAATATTATTTATTTAATATGTATTGATTATCTTGTCATACTAGCTTTTTAACTCTAGGAGAAGGCATTTCATTTGTTTTGTTCACTAACACAAAGTTAAGAGCTCAATGATTATTTTTAAAAATATAAATAATATACAAGTTAAAACTGTAGAATAGTAGATTATTTGGTTGCTCTTTGCTATAATTTTTATTATTCTGAACAGTATTAAAAAGTAAAAATAATACAATCATAAAGGTTTATAATTCAATGACATATATAGCTAAAATGAAGTTATTGAACTTTAAAGCCACATAAATTTAAATCTTAGTCATTCAGATTACTACAGAAAAATGTTATTTTACTTGAGGACTTCAAACAAATTAGGGAGTTTTGAACATAGTACCAATTTTGAATTTTTTGTTGTTGCTACATCCTGGTTGAACATGCTTTTCATTGATACTAACCATGATAAATAGATTTATTATTACATTGCTAATAATCCAGATTATTTCTATCTAAATACCAAATCAAAAGGAAGAAGTGAATAAAACTTTAATATTACTGAGAACCAGGCAATACAAGGTATGTTTGCTATGTGTGAACTAGTCCATGATACACATTTTGGTAATAAAATTAATGTTTTCATTAGAAAGAAAATATCAATAATAATTATATCCAACTGGAGAATTTATTTGCAGTTTGAATCTTTGCATAGATTTTCCAGATATTTCCATTACCTAGTCTCTCAATTTTTCCTGATAACACAATCTCTGACTTTCAGATCAACACTTAACTTTCTGGTATAAAAGCCTAACTTTTACAATTTTTTGTAAAATTAGGAGTGGGCAAATATAAAGCTTAGATATTTAAGTTAAAAAGAAGCCATAAAACTTTGTTCTAGGAAGTAATGTTGACAGCCATACTTTTATGCAACAATCTTTTATGTGCTCCTTTGATCTATTGGCGACCATCAATTTGCTTAACTGTTGAGTCAAAGCTACCATCACGAGTTATAACATTATCTTGGAAATGGAAGACACTATGTAGAAATCAATGTGAAGTTAATTTCAAAATGTTATACAATAGAATTTTTCCAAAATAATAATAAATTTCTCTTTGGTTTAAGCCATTATTACTTTGGGTTTTTTATTATTTGCAGCCAAATTTAAATACAAACTCTGTCTCAATAAATACAGATCTCAATCAGGGTATTGCTGTTTTAATCACATTTCAAATATTTATTGCTTGGACACAAAGTTGCTAAGCTTTAATAAGAGTCTGTAGTGTTCTCACTACAATGCTGTAGAGAATTATAGAATAGAGTATTCTTTTCTTACTTTATAATAAAACATGTTTCCCATATATTTCATTTTTCAGAAGCAACACTATTAGAAATAAAATAAATAAAACTTGTCTTCAAATATAACCTTAAAGAAATTAACTGTGGCATCTTCATTACCAACTAAATACAGAAAAACACCTCAACATTCTTCCATTTACTGTGAAGTATGTACAGCATGAAAAAAAATCATGCAAAAATGATAAACAAAAGAGATTTAGAAATACTATTGTTAAATAAATTTTAATAACTTCATAAGACATATCTTATTTTCCTATGTATAAGACACACCCTTTTGTGAAAAATTTGGAGTCTACAAACTGGGTGCGTCTTATACAGTGGTTGTAAAATTTTTACTTGCATTTCCTACTTTTTCGCACAGATGAGTTGTATGAATTTTATGAATAAAATTTGAGTTTAATAGCTTTATGTAATACATTATTTTTCAAATTTCAAGCCCCCAAATTAAGGTTTGTCTTATACATGGGAGCATCTTATACATGGGGAAATATGATATATCTAAGAGGTATATTTTTGGATGATGACTGACATTAATTCTGAAATAAACTATTTCATAATTATTTGAAAATTAACTAATATACTTATAAAATAATCTACTGGACAAAGAAGAAATTGTAAAAATATTTCAACCACAGAAAAAACAAGTTTAAAAATATAAAACATACCGTGTATATAATTGAAACTGTGGTTAGAGAAGCAATGTAACTTTATAGGACTTGCACAAAAAGAAAGTTTAAAATCAATTAGTTGAGTTTTTATATAAAAATCTGGAGAAAAGAACAAAATTATCTCACACTATGCACAAATAAAGAAAAACAAAATGGGCAAGCACTAGAAAGTGTGAATAAAATTAAAATATGGTCTTTAAAAAACTTAGCTAATTTGATGAAACCTGTTAGAAGTGATTGAGATAAAAAGAGAAAATACAAATTATCTATGATATGTCATAGATAAAAGATATAATTATCACTAGAGATCCCGGTTACTTTTAAGGAAAAATAAGTATTATTAAAACTTTATGAAAAATTAATTTATTTCAATAAAAATGTTAGAAAAAATTACTAAAATCTTGATATCTTTATGTCCTAATTTTTTTTTATAGAGACATAGAGAGAGTCCGAGAGAGAGACAGATAGGGACAAAGAGACAGGAAGGGAGAGAGATGAGAAGCATCAATTCTTTGTTGCAGCACCTTAGTTGTTCATTGACTGCTTTCTCATGTGTGCCTTGACCGGGGGCTACAGCAGAGTGGGGTCATGAATATGATTCCATGCTCAAGCCATTCACTCCATGCTCAAGCTGTTAAAGCTGTGCTCAAGCCTGCGATCTCAGGTTTCAAACCTGTGTTGTTCACGTCCTAGTCCGAATCTCTATCCACTGCGCCACCACCTGGTCAGGCTAAATATTAATTGTTAAATATCTTCCTCAAAAGAGATCTCTAATTACAGATGACTTCATTGGTGAATTCTAACAATCTAAAAAAATGAATACCAAGTTTTCAAAATTACCAATGTTACCCTGATAATAAAACCAGTAAAAGGATTTACAAGAAAAAACAACTAAAGACAAATATTTCTTTTAATATGGAGTCAAATGTAAGGAAAAAATACAGCAACAAATAAAATAAATACAAAAGAAAAGGATATGCATCATGCTCAAATATCATTTATCCTCGGAAAACAAAGTTATTTACACAATTGAAAATTAACAAAATTTATTTTAACATATCAACAGCACAAATAGAAAAACACATGATCATCTTAATACTTGCAGAATCTATTCATAAAGAAAACTTTGGCAAACAAGAAATAAAAAAGAATTTCCTCGGTCTGCTTTAAAAAATCCTGTATAAAAAACCTTTACCTAACTTATTTAATGGTGAAAGATGAAAAATTTTGTTCATAAATCAAATAAATGTAAAGCAAAGACAGCTACATATTCCACTCTTATTTTACATTAAAGTAGAGGTCCTAATCATGGCTGAAGACAATATATAAAAAATTGAAAACAGTAATGATTGAAAATAATAATTAAAATTGAATGTACAATATGTGATTGCACAGGCATAAAATTCTAATAAAGCTAAATTAAAAGACCCAGAACTACTAAGTTAGTTTAGTAAAGCTATAGGATATAATTTCAATATAAAATGATAAGTAGAATATATATTTGTCACAAAAAGATGGAAATATCATAGTCATATAGTAGGCACAATTTTAAAAAGCAATATATGTCAATCTATTTAATAATTTTTGAGACTTAATAATCTCTCCAAAAAATATAGTGAGGAAACTGCATTTTGAAAGTTTCTAATTATGAGGAGACTAATGCAGGTATCCCAACAAAATTAACTACTCTCAAAATTGAACAAAGAATAATTTGACAATATTTAGGAAGCAGTGGAGTACCCAAAAAGCTATTAATATTTAAGATCTTCTAATCATTCTTATAATTTCTTCATCATCATAAATATTATCATCAGTACATTCAGTATCACAAGCAACATATCATCACTGTAAAAAAACTATAATCAAAGATAAGTAAAAATTTAAGAAACAGTGCTTCATATTATTAATATGAGCTACATAAAATGTCATTTGTCTTTGTTTAGAATAACCAGGAGAAAAAAAAAACAGGGCGTGGACTTTATTACAAGAAATTTATTTGGGAATGTAATCCTAGGAAGCAAGATAAAGAGTGTAGGAATAAAAAAAGAGAGAATGAGGAAAAGTCAACCTAAGTATATTTTATTGAGATGGTAATAGTGGCTTAATTCTGCTGGGACCAGAAAGAAGCATATAGAGTACTTAATTAATTTTTTCTTAGATAGTCAGGATCTGGTGTTCCAATAAATTGGTTGAAGGTTGCTCCTGTGAAAGTGTTGACTGCCTTCATTTAAGGCCCATTTTATGGGTAACCTAAGGAAGAAGCTGGTTAATATTTCATGAATTTCAAAATGTTGACCAGGTCATTGAGGTTTCTTGTTAAAGAAATACTTTTGTTCTCTTATCTATGCTCAAGAGTCTCAATTTTATATCCCACCTATGTGTGAAATCGTACAGTTTTTAGATTTTTCTGACAATGTTCTCAAGGTCTAGGTGGAGAAGAACTGTCAGGAAGGAGGAAGGGAGTTGTGAGAAGGGTATAAAGAGGGACAAATATAAGGTGACAAAGGATGATTTGACTTTGGTTGATGGGTATACAACATAATCTACTGTTCAAATTATGGGGAGATGTTTACCTAAAGTCTATGTACTCTTGTTGGTCAATGTTACCCTGTTAAATTTAAATTTCCAAATAAAAAAAATGAAGAAATACTTTTAGGTGGAATGTAAACTAAATTTATAGAGATCTGCATACTTTTTGCTCACTACAAATTAATTCACATTCCTCATTTCCACACTTTCTTGTCTTTAAACTCCCAAGCTTGCAGCATCTAGATCCTTGACCAAATATCACAGCTCAAGTTATACACATCCTAATCTCTGGCATTTCTCTCATACAAGATGGAAATTAATTATTAGCAAATATGCTTACTAGACATTTACTATTTTCCACTGTCTTTAGGTCTTAATCTAGTTAGAAAACAATCACTATTTATAAAAATTTTAACTAACATTGAGAAGACATGTTCTTGAAACCAGACAGCATTTTCTTTGTCTAGCAGTCAATTTTAGGTACTCTCATTTTGCCATTGGTATGAAGAAATTGAGACATTGGTATGAAGAAATTGAGATATTGGTCCAATAGATGTAGGTGCCTTGAGGATTTGGGATCCCTGTCTGTGTTACTTACTTGCATTATCTGAGTATTTTTTAGCTTATTCTCAGATATACTATTTTGGTCATCAGATAGATTAATATGCCTACTTGATATTATAATTCTGTGGATATGGAAGTATACAAATTATGATAAAATTATTCAATTTCAGGAACATATTAACTTTGTGTTTCCTGGATGCATGCTCAACTTTCCAAGGGTCCGGTAGCCCACCAAAAGCTGAAAAAGTCTGCATTACAAATTTTTGACACTTGTCAGAGATTCCCCATGAAACCTATTTTATCAGGAATATCCTTAGTCTTATTGTGTCTTAATCGTTGTAAGTACCAAAGAACAGGCATCCTGCATTGCATCCTTCTCCTCCTGCAGTGTGCTCTCCAAACAGTACCTCCTGCCAAAGGTGTCCTTGTTACCATCATATTACTTATTGATCCAGTTCAACAATCATTTCATAAATGTTTGTTTATTATAACCACTTTCGGAATAACTATTTTTATATGAGTTCCTCCCAAATTAGAGACTGGGATAAAAGTTTGAATGCAAGTGCTTTGGGGAAATGATTGTGGGAGCAGGAGTGAGGGAATGGAGAGAGCGAGACGGTACTAAGTTTCTTTCTACAGACAATTGACCTTGATTTTTCTAATACATCTAAGAATCAGAAAATACCTCCAAAAATTGTCCATCAGAAAGATAAGAGGCTGGCTCCAGTCACTGATTAGATGGTAAATTTTCTAACTCCTGACTATTTGGTCCCAATTTTATAAAATCTCATAACATACATAAAGAATAATGATGATAATAGCAAATTCACTGGATTTTAAGGCATGATAAGTATATTACAATAGACCTTCTCTAATGACTAAGGAAAAGCTGAATCACAGGAACTACAAAATTAATAGATGCCAAGACCTCAAATAAACCAGGGTAGATTGAAAAAGATTCATGTAGACAAGATCATACTAATAAATCATTCTTGCATAGTAATCACAAATCAGTATTTGTTTACCTATTCAAGCCTTAAATTATGAAATCATGCAGTAAATAAATGTAGGGATAGATCACATATGACCAAGCAAGAGTGACATTAAATTAAGAAATATTAAGATATATATTTAGGACTAGGATTATGTGTTTTGATCTGAAGATCACTGTTCACAGTTTATGCTCATTTTAAATTATTTTAACAGGGTAGACTTTAAATATACTAAAATTATTATCATACACACCATATGTATAAAAGCATATAAAAATAAGGCATCTTACATTGCTTCTGGGTTCATTACGCAGACAGCTCCTGAGCACTGGCATTTGTTAATGTCATCATAATCTATTTCCATGCTAAGGCTCAGTAACTGAGCTATGATAACTGCAAGCGATTCCAGACTTATGGTTTTGAGGTGCTAGGGAAGAAAAACATACATGTACATAGTCACACTTTAGATGATAATTCATTTATTGGGAGAATAATGTAACCATTAAAAATAGTCCCATGACAAAATGGTAAGATGTTTCTAATATATTAACCACAGAAGTGTCATTCATGTTGGCCTAATTTATTACAGGTACTGTTATCAATATAAGATAAATATGGATAGTGAAATCTAAAATTTTACCAAAATGTAAATGTATGGTTCATATGGTGGCATCAGAACATGATAGAAATTGTCCCAATAGCATAGTTATATATAACAATAATTATAGTAATATTTGTACTAACAAAAAAATTTTTTAAGATATATACATAAGCATATACAGCATCAAATTTATAATAATGCTTATTTAAAATTTGATAATTTAGAGATAATATTTTATATAAATGTTCACATATTTTAAAAAATCATAAATTAACCAATTAAATTAATTTATATTATGATTATAATGACTGATAGAGAATGCCAACTTTCCACAGTTGTTTAAACATTATTTTCAAAATTAAAATGCCTTTATCATTTCCTTTTTGTAAATTAATGTGCTTATTATAATACATTTTGACCATACCAAAACATATGAAGTTTAAGAGAAATCCACAAATCACACTAGTTCTTTAAAATATATCTTTATTTAAGCATTTGTTCAACATTTGTTTCCTTTTTTATTTATTTTCAATTACAGTTGACATATATTATTATATTAGTTTGAGGTTTATACCCCAGTGATTAGATAGTACATTACTTATTAAGAGGTCATCCTGATAAATCTCATACCCTTCTGACATCATGCATAGTTATTACAGTATTATTGACTCTATTCTCTATGCTGACTATAACCCCATGACTATTTTGTAACTACCAATTTGCTCTTCTTTTATTTTTTTATTATTTTTTTATAATTTTAATTTATTGTGATACCACCTCACACCTGTCAGGATGGTGTTCATTAATAACAACACTTTTATAAATGTACTTCAGGATAAGTTTCAAAGAATACATTTTGCATTTTCTATTTGCTTCTTTTCATCAACTACCCATCATTTTCTGCCCGGCTTTCTAGTCCAGGGTGACATCAATAGATTATGTAAAAAGTTTCCTTTGCCCTCTGCTTTACTTTGGTCTAGTGGGGAGGAGAAGGTGAGAAAAGAGCAAGGTATTTATTATTATAATTGTCAAGGCACCTCTGTCTGAATTCTTGAGTAGAGGTCTGTATATTCTGTGTGTGACCCTAATACACTGACTCTCTCTTTTCCTTCAAGCCTGGGTGACCAATTAAATATTTTTATTACTAGTCTTGAGACAGTACAAAGTCCTTATGTCTTGCATACACATTGATAACTGGTTACTTTCTTTTCTTTTTTTAATTTTTTATTAATTTTAAATTATTGTGTTAACATGGATTCAAGTGTCTCATTCAATATAACTCCCTCACCCCTGTTTCTTGTTCCCCATTACATCGCCTTTGCATACCTCCCCCTAACTCTCTCCCTCCTTCCCTTTGGGATTTGCTGTCCTGTTATCTGTATCTATGTGTTATGTATGTATAATTTCATTAATCCCTTCACCTTCTCTGATCTCATCCCCTCATCTTCCTTCCCTCTGACTGCTGTCCCTCTGCTTCCTATGACCGTGCCTCTGCTTCTATTCTGTTCCTCAGTTCACTTTATTCATTAGATTCCACATATAAGTGAGATCATTAGATATTTGTCTTTCTCTGCCTATTTTACTTAGCATAATAATCTCCAAGTCCATCCATGCCAACACAAAAGATAAAATTTCCTTCTTTTTCACAGCTGTGTAGTATTTCATTGTGTATATGTACCACAATTTTTGGGCTTTTTTTAAAAATTACTTTTATTACTTATTCATTTCAGAGAGGGGAGAGAGAGAGAGAGAGAGAGAGAGAGAGAGAGAGAGAGAGAGAGAAGGAGGGGAGGAGCAGGAACCATCAACTCCCACATGTGCCTCGACCAGGCAAGCCCAGGATTTCGAACCAGCAACCTCAGAGTTGTAGGTCGAGGCTTTAATCCACTGTGCCACCACAGGTCAGGCTGAACCACAGTTTTTAAATCCACTTTCCACTGTCAGACACTTGGGCTGTTTTCAGATCTTGGCTATTGTAAAAAAATGCTGCAATAAACATGGGGGTGCATTTCTTCTCTTGAATCAGTGATTTGGTATTCTTAGAATATATTCCTAAAAATGTGATAGCTGGGTCAAAGGGCAGCTCAATTTTTAATTTTTTGGAGGAAACTCCATACCGTTTTCCACAATGGCTGCAGAAGATCAACTGTTTTATCAGTTGAATGTACCATCCATTTTCAGAGAGCAGTAGAGAGAAGAAAGGAAGAAGTGATGGAAGAGTGAAAGGTCTGGCATCCATTCAATCAATATGGCTTTACAATTGTTTTCTCTGTTGCTTTTGTTTCCTATAATCCTTTATAGTTCAATAAGATGGAAATAACATCCAAAATGTTTCACTCTAGTCATTTGTATAAAAGCTGTCCTCAGCACTCCCATGTTCAACTGCCTCTTTATTTTCTATCTTTTCACTAGTGCATCTATTCTGGTCTTTCCTTTTATAATGTACTAGGGTAAAGATATGGTTTGTACTGGAGATGACATTCCTTTGTATTTTCTATGTAGCAATAGCAGTTTGGGTTTTTATTAGTCAGCTAAGACTGTCATTACAAAATACCATGGACTGGGCTAGCTTAAATAACTGAACTTTATACTCTCACAGTTCTGGAGATTAGAATTCCAAGATCAAGTTGCCAAAATGGTCGCTTTCCGGTGAGGTCTTTCTTCCTAGCTTATAGAAGGTTGCCTTTTCACAGTGTCCTCATGTGGCTTTCTTTTGTGTATTCACAGGGATAGAGGTCTCTTGTCTTTTCTTCTATTTATAAGAACACCAGTCCTACTGCATTACAGACCCATTGTTAAAACCTCCTTTGCTCTTCATTTCCTTTGTAAAGGCCCAATGTCCAATATGTAGTTAAACTGGATGTTAAGGCTTCAGCAAATGAATTTTAGTAGTACACAATTTTCAAAGACGTATAAACTGGATTATTAGAATTTCCTATAGGATACTGTTATGATTACTTCTGTTTTGAAAATAATGGAAAAACTGAAATTACATTTAGCATTGAACAATATAAATATTTTGCATAAAAGTTTACAACTAAGCAGACGGGTTTCTTTTGATGAAAATACCTGCTTAGGATAACAATTGTCAAATAACAATAATAGAAGTTGACATTTACTGACTTCGTATGTGACAATCACTAGAGTAAGAAATTTACAGGCAAGTAAGTATTGATGGATACTTTTTTTATTTTACAGCATGTGCTTACTTTTTATAAATATGCCTGCCATGATTGCTTTGTAAAAACTTCCAGTCACTAATATAAGATATCAAGGTTCTATATATGCCTTTTAGATCAAGATTGTTATCTGTTCAAACTTTATAATATGAGTTCATATATATACTTGTATTGTAAAATTTTATTCCATTCTAAATAGTAACTTAAAATTCATATTTATTTTACATGAGGAACATTTTGTTGCTTTATATTATTGATATATCAAATTTCCTTTGATGATATATTTAGTTCTTTTTTTTACTCTTTAAGGTTAAATTCTTTGTGGGATTTTATATGAATTTAAAATTTAAAAAGAGAAAATAATTAGATAACTTTTATTTTTAATAGCTGAAATTAAAGTATTTTTATTTGATTATCACCTTCTGAAACTATTAATAACATTTTATTTGTGTGATGTTTTCATGACTTTTAAATAATTTTGTTTTATATGGCATGCACAAATCTTAAGAGCTTTGATGTTGTTTTATATATATATGTATGTATGAACAAATAGGTTATTTACATATATACACATTCATATACACTATTTATAATATTATATATGCATACATATATATATATACACATATTTGTAAAGTCTGTGACACATATCTACATAATTACTAAACTGCACAAAATATAGGTTATTTTTATCCTCCAGAAAATTCTCTCCAGCAAGTTTCCTGGCATTACTGCTCCATAATTTGTAACTTCTATTCTGACTTTTATCAATATGATGTATATTCACTTACACATAAAAATGGCATAATGAAATACACATTTTTTTTTTTGTTTCTGGCTTATTTTGGTAAAGGGAGTTTTTGAAATCCATCAATGTTAAATGCATAACAGGAAGCTTTTGTTGTTGCTGTTGTTACTTACATTATGTGAATATAGCACACATGTTACACATGTTTATCGATTTCATGAATAGAAGAACTCAATACTGCTAAGATGTTTATGTTGTTTAAATTGGCCTAAAGATTAAATTCAAAATTAATCAAAATTCAAGCAGTTTTTGTTGAAATTAAAAAGCTGATTTTAAAATGGAAATTCAGAGAATCCAAACTACCTAAATTAGTCAAAAGAAGTAATAGTAGTGTTTACACTATCATTTTTGATGATTTACCATGAAACTATAGTTATTAAGACAACGTGTTTTTGGTGGAAGGACAGAAAGAAAATACCAATGATGATAAAAAAAAAGACTAGAAATATGATACTCTGATTTAATGACAGAGGTGCCACTAGGGGATTTGGTAGGGAGGAAGATTGAGGTTTATATCAGAAGCCTGAGCGTCAGCTGTTTGCTTCAACAACTCGCTCCAGTGAATATCAGCTATTGCTGGTTTTACAATAACAGGTCAGGCAATAGTTATCCCAATTAACTATGCAGAATACAATAATACAGAAAGCCCTTCCCTAATCACTCCTCTCAATATGGAGACCACTCCCCACCACCCATGAGCTACACACACTTTCCAGTAAATAATGACATCTCCTTCTACTTGGTATCTAACCTGCCTTTAAAGAGAATGATTTCTGCTCTACTTTTTGTTGATTGATGAAAGTCCTGTGTCACATGAGAGTCATATGATATATCACTGTTACATGTGACTGGGTAAATCAGCTAAATTACAGCTTTGGAGACTGATTAATGTTTTGCTCATAAGCATACGTCACACTTTCCAAACTATGATATATAAATTTAATAGTTGATATTTGTGTCTTCATTTGACTGATTCATATTTTTATATCTTCAATTAGCTTCACTTGTTCACTAAGAGTGCATTGCTCCCACAAACCATAACAGATATTGTATATACACAAACACACACAAATAAAAGGCAAGTTCTACATGTCAGAATAACCATAGCAGTACAAAAGAGGTGCAAAAAACATATGCCAATTATAAACACACCAAGATTTCCTATTAAGGTAAATAATGTCAATTAGAGCACTTGATTCTGTTATTCTTCACCTGTGCCCTACAAAGCATTTTAAAGTATTTGATAAATAGCTTCAAAAGTTTAATTTTAATCTGGGTCATAATTATGTTAGCTGCATAATGAAGAAAATGTTCAACATCTAAAGTTGAAATTAAAGTCAAGTAATGATTAAATACTGAGTACATGAAAATATATGAGCATTTTATAAGACTAAAATGGATAACTACATTAACATTCTAAAAAGAATATTTTGAACTCATGAGAGGAAAATGGTAAGAATTTATGTGTATTAAATTCAATAAAAAGTTGACCTAGTTTAAACATTTCTCTCAGCAGCAGGGACAAAGATCACTAGATTTGTTATGCAAATATTGATATACTTAGAAATAATTAAGGAAGTAACGATTTAACTACATATGATCTAAACAACATTCTATTTATACATCTTAGCCAAGAAAATTATACCAACCATAGC
The DNA here is from genome assembly GCA_037038555.1 of Rhynchonycteris naso. Taxonomy (NCBI): domain Eukaryota; kingdom Metazoa; phylum Chordata; class Mammalia; order Chiroptera; family Emballonuridae; genus Rhynchonycteris; species Rhynchonycteris naso. The sequence continues at coordinate 28,719,944 of CM072998.1, forward strand.
AATACCTCCTCCATATTCTCTATCGCATATCTTCCCTTGAAAGGTTGCACCAACATATTTTGATCTTTCTCTGTAACTTGTTAAAAAAAATAACATTATACAATTTTTTAAAATTAAACACAATTCACATTGAATCTGCCTGATATATTTTTGCATATTTACAAAATATATTCATAGATATATCCACCGAACATTAAAGTAACAAAGCATAAAATGACTAAATGTTTCTGTTTCTTTTGAAAATAAAATAGATCTTAAGACAAATATTATAAAGTGTATTCTCATACAGAATTCTTTTTAAAAAGAATGGAGATATTTTTATGTAGCATTCATTAAAATTTATGGCACTCATCAGCAAAACAACACAGAATAAGTGCTGGCGAGGATTTGGAGAAAAGGGAACCCTTCTGCACCGCTGGTGGGAATGCAGACTGGTGCAACCACTGTGGAAAACAGTTTGGAGATTCCTCAAAGAATTAAAAGTCAAACTGCCTTTTGACCCAGCTATCCCACTTTTAGGAATATACCCTAAGAACACCATAACACTGTTTGAAAAGAAGAAATGCGCCCCCATGTTCATGGCAGCATTGTTCACAATAGCGAAGATCTGGAAACAGCCCAAGTGTCCGTCAGAAGACGAGTGGATTAAAAAGCTTTGGTACATATATACTATGGAATACTACTCAGCCATAAGAGATGATGACATCGGGTCATTTACAACAAAATGGATGTACCTTGATAACATTATACGGAGTGAAATAAGTAAAACAGAAAAAAAAAACTGAGAACAGCATGATTTCATACATAGGTGGGACATAAAAGTGAGACTATGAGACATGGACAAGAGTGTGGTGGTTACGAGGTGGGGAGAGGGAGGGGAGGGTGGGATAGGGAGAAGGGGAAGGGCACAGGGAAAACCAGATAGAAGATGACAGAGGACAATTTAACTTTTGGTGATGGGTATGCAACACAATTGAATGATAAGATAATCTGAAGATGTTTTCATTGTACATATGTACCCTGATTTATTGGTGTCACCCCATTAAAGTTAATAAAAAAAAATTTTAAATACTTCTGAAAGATCAAAATAGAAAATTAAGTAAAATGACTTAAAACTATAAGGCAACACATTAATTGATAAATAGGCAGAGTCATCTTACAAACTGAAGTTTCTTCTTAATGCCAGAATCATGCAAAGGCATGACATATTTGGGGGGCAGAAAATAACATAAAAGTTTATATTTTTAAGTTATAAATGTATGAATATATATATATATATGTTCTGAACATTGATTAAAGAAAAACAAGAAGCTTATCAAATAGAAAGGTTATCATAAATTTGTAAAAAGGTAGCACAATGTGAATGCAGTATGTTAAAGATGTTTAACTATATAAGAGTGCTTACATATCCTTGTTATTTTTTTATGGAAATGAAGCATAAAATGAAGACAAATTACTATATTCATAGAAATCAAGCACATTTCTTCAGATATACATTATTAATATTTTATTAATAAAGACAATATACTACAGGGTAATAAAGCATAAGGTAACAAAGTTGAAGGAGTAAATTTTGCATATACAAATAAATAGATGATATCGATAATTCTATAGAACTCATGTTGTGAAAAATATTCACAAGATGTGAGAAAAATGGCATGTAATTTTTTTTTTCTCTAAAAACCTGTCAAGCCTGACCAGGCGGTGGCGCAGTGGATAGAGCGTCAGACTGGGAAGTGGAAGACCCAGGTTCGAGACCCTGAGCTCGCCACCTTGAGCAAAAGCTCTCCAGCTCCCACCCAGGGCAGCTGGCTCCAGCAAGGGGTTCCTCAGTCTGCTGAAGGCCCATGGTCAAGGCACATGTGAGAAAACTATCAATGAACAACTAAGGTGTCGCAAAGGCAACAAAAAACTAATGATTGATGCTTCTCACCTCTCTTCATTCCTGTCTGTCTGTCTTTATCTATCCTTCTCTCTGACTCTCTCTCTGTCTCTGTAAAAAAAATAATAATAAAAAAATAAAAATAAAAAAAAAGCTTAGAAGCAACAATCTTTTAAAAACCTGTCAACTGTCAGAAATTAGATCGTATATAAATATGGATTCTTTTTTTTTTCCACAGGGACAGAGAGAGAGAATCAGATAGAGAGGGATAGGTAGGGACAGACAGACAGTAATGGAGAGAGGTGAGAAGCATCAATTATTAGTTTTTCATTGTCTTTGCGACACCATAGTTGTTCATTGATTGCTTTCTCACATGTGCCTTGACCGCGGGCCTTCAGCAGATCAAGCTGGAGCCAGCGACCTTGGTTCCAAGCTGGTGAGCTTTTGCTTAAGCCAGATGGGCCCTGAGCTCAAGCTGGCAACCTCAGGGTCTCGAACCTGGGTCTTTCACATCCCAGTCTGATGCTCTATCCACTGCGCCACCGCCTGGTCAGGCTGATTGCTTTCTCATATGTGCCTTGACTGCGGGCCTTCAGCAGGCAGAGTAACCCCTTGCTTGAGTAGCGACCTTGAGTCCAAGCTGGTGAGCTTTTGCTCAAGCCAGATGGGCTGGCGCTCAAGCTGGCTAGTTTGGGGTCTCCAACCTGGGTCCTCTGGATCCCAGTCTGATGCTCTATCCACTGCGCCACTGCCTCGTCAGGCAAATATGGATTCTTTGTATATGTTTAATAATGCCAAAATATGCTTACACAAGTAAAAATGCTACATCATGTGGACGTAAAACAAGATAAGATCTTTTCCATTTTAGAAATTTGTGTAATAATTCATTAGCATCTCCAGTAACTGGAATCTTATTTTCATCTATCCAAAGCTCCAATGAAGATAGAATTATTGTAATATTAAATGAAGTAAAAATCTGAAATAAATCACATAAAGAAAATATATTCAAATATTATGGTCTAAGTAAATTAGAAACTAAGCGTGAAAATAAACACTAGATGAATGAAAAATATTGAACAATTGAATTTTAAGTCTGTTTTTAATATTTTAAACTAAACATTACATATTACTAATGAAACAAGTAATAATATTGGAAAAGCTTGTACTCAAGAAGTCCCATGTCAAGTGCTTTCCTTAATTTAATCCTTACAAAAACCTAATTAGGTATATGCATTTATTATTTCTATTAAACATCTAGAAAACTGAAACTTAAAGTGATGATATAATTTTCCCTTCACACAAGATGTGGATTCAGACAGTCTCATAAAAGAAACTATGGGAATTATTTTAAGAGACACAGCAAATGCAAAGGTACTAAAAACCAAACACTTACAGCATTAGTGAATCCAATTAACTGCAAAATTTTTTGAGTAACAACAAATGTATCGGAACCCAAATGATCATACTGAAAAAGATAATCATACATTTTAAATCTCAATATGTATTGCTTAATATTTAATGATTGTTTACATTTTAATTTAGTGAATTAAAATGTTTAAACTACTAATTATTAGTTGTCAAATGTTAAAAATTATAGATATAATGTGATATATTTTCTGTGTGAAAAATGAAATATTTAAAACAATAGTGAAAGAAACCACTACAAACTTCCAAAAATAAAAGACGACTACTTCTAAACTCACTGGACAAGACCAACATTACTCTGATAACAAATCCAGAGAAGAACACAATAAAAAATATTACAGGCCTTTATTTCTGATTAAAATAGATGCAAAAATCCTCAAAGAAAATTCTGGTACGCTGAAATCAACAGTGCATTAAAGTGATCACACACCACCTGACCAGGCGGTGGCGCAGTGGATAGAGTGTCGGACTGGGATGTGGAAGACCCAGGTTCGAGACCCCGAGCTCGCCAGCTTGAGCGTGGGCCCATCTGGCTTGAGCAAAAGCTCGCCAGCTTGGACCCAAGGTCGCTGGCTCCAGCAAGGGGTGCTCTGTCTGCTGAAGGCCCGCGGTCAAGGCACGTGTGAGAAAGCAATCAATGAACAACTAAGGTGCTGCAACGGCAATGAAAAACTAATGATTGTTGCTTCTCACCTCTCTTCGTTCCTGTCTGTCTGTCCCTATCTATCCCTCTCTCTGACTCTCTCTCTGTCCCTGGAAAAATAAAATAAAATAAAACCTTAAAGTGATCACACACCATGATTAAGTGGGATTTATCCCATGGATAAAAAATGGTTTAATATTCACAAAACAGTTAATGTAATACACTACATAATAAGGGGGAAATTGTATAATCATTTCAATTGGTACATAAAGAGAATTTGACAATATTCAACAATTTTTCATAATAAAACCTCTCAACAAAATATATGTGTAAAGAACATACTTCAACATGAGAAAGACCATATATGATAGGCCCACAGACAACATCATGATCAATGGTGAAAAGTTGAAAATGTTTCCCCTATAATTAGGAGCAATACAAAGATGCCCAGACTCACCGCATTTACTTAGTAGAGAATTGAAAGTCTTAGTGAGAAAAATTAGGCAAGAAAAATAAATAAAATGCACACAAATTGGAAAACAAGTAAAATTGTCACTATATGTAGAGTCCATGATATTATATATAAAAATCTCCAAAATTTTCACCAAAAAAGTGTTGGAACTAATATGCAAAAACAGTAAAAGAAACAGGATAAAAAAATAAATATGCACCTGACCAGGCGGTGGTGCAGTGGATAGTGCATTGGACTGGGACATGGAGGACCCAGGTTCAAGACCCCACGGTCGCCAGCTTGAGTGCAGGCCCATCTGTCTTGAGCAAAGGCTCGCTAGCTTGGACCCAAGGTCGCTGGCCCGAGCAAGGGGTTGCTCAGTCTGCGGAAGGCCCGCAGTCAAGGCACATGTGAGAAAGCAATCAATGAACAACTAAGGTGTCGCAACGAAAAACTGATGACTGATGCTTCTCATCTCTCTCCGTTCCTGTCTGTCTGTCCCTGTCTATCCCTCTCTGACTCTCTCTCTGTCCCTGTAAAAAAAAATAATTAATTAATTAATAAATATGCAAAATTTGTTTCATTTTTAATGGCAAACTATCAAAAAGAGAAATTAAGAAAACAATCCCATTTACAATGACATCAGAAAGAATAAAATACCTAAGATAAACTTAACCATGCAATCAAAAGATCTGTATACTTAAAACTATAAGATCTTGATGAAAGAATTGGAAAAAAACAAGAATGAATAAAAATATATTCAATGCTCAAGAATGAATACTGTTAAAATATTTACACTACACAGAGCAATCTACAAATTTGATGTTATCCCTACCAAAATTTCAATGTCAAGTAGGAGTCAAAGAAACTTCAGACACATCATAGTTAACTCACTGGACATCAGCCATAACAAAACAAATTTTTAAAATGAGAATAGAAAAACAACATATCACATGCAGGGGAGACATAACAAGGTTAAGAGATGGCTTATCAAAATCAATGGAGACCAGGTAGAGTTAGAAATTCTAAGTGCCTAAAGAAACTACTCTCAATTAAGAATTCTATATCCAGCAAAACTATTCATTAAAATTAAAGGCAATAGAAAGGCATTTACAAATTAAAAAAAAAAGACAAAAATCCATTAATAACAGAGCAATACTACTAGGAATAATAAGAAATAATAATAAAGAATATTTTTCAGGTTGAAAAGGACTTAAAGGGGAAATTCATATGTACACAAAGACAGTAAAGAACATTGGTTATGGCAATTGCAAAGGTAAGTATAAAACACAGTATCTTTTCTCCTCTTAATATAAAACTTGCAAAAAACAATAATTTAAATTTTAACATTTATTGTGGAGGCTTCTGGGTCAGACAAGATGGTGTAGACTGCTCTCACCCGGTTTCTCCAGCTGAGTAAAACTATAAAAAACTACAAACCCTGAAATAATTAATATAACAAAAATATCATAGGAGGTCTTTAAAAGGTGGAAATCGAAGGTTCATGCACAGGTATGCTATGAATAAAAGAATAACGTAACTGCCCAACAACTCCAAATACCCAATCTCATCCACTGGCAAAAAATAGCCCAGGTAGGGATGGATTGAGAACTCTACTAACAGTCTGGTGCCTAAAGTAGTATAGTGGAAGAGCCATATGCTCCTGCTAGCAGTATCACGTGGCTCTCTGATGACACAAAACAGCTCCACTCCCTAATCTCTGTTGTCTCCTACCCCGACCTAGAAACAGTAGGCAGAATGACCCTGAGAATGAACTTCTATTCCCACAAAGTGTACTGGGAAAATGAAAATAGAAATCTCAGGTGGCACTGGGTAGGCCAAGAGAATACCCTCTACCTTCACAGACCCATCATCTACAATCCCCTACTCAAAGGCAGAAGGACAAAAAAAGCTTCAATTCCTGCAGGTAGCAATAGGGGATCAAGAGAAACACCAAGTGAATCAAGACCAAGCAGCATCATGAAGGTTATGAAAACTTTAGTCACTGAGTACAACTGCATAACTTGGTGTTCGGCAGATAAAATATAATATGCTCACTTTGTTAAAGATGGTGCTGCCCAATGGAAGCCCGTCACCCAGGTGATATTATTTGCCCTTATGCTTGTGATGGCTGTGGGGGAAAAGTTGTAAGCAGGCCGGGTCGTTATAGCTTATGGCTTTGTTTTAAGGGTAAGCTCTTCTCCACACCCTTGACTGATTGGATGATGTAAGGTGGTGATGTAGGGAGGAATCCCATTATGCCTCAGATGGGTGACTTTGTATCAGAGACTTCCTTGTTTGTATAATTGGATTAAGGGTTTTGAGTCTATGCTATAAAGTGGGAGAGAGCAGTAGCTTGATCTCTCTCTCTCTCTTGGTTCCTGAGTTCCTGAGGTTAGTATTAGAGAGCAGAGCAGATTAAGGCCATGTGGAGGAGAAGTAGCCAAGATGGCAGAGTGCTGAGGAAGAAGCCAGTTTGTTAAGAGTTTGTGCAGGAGGAGATGGGAAACAGAGGTGAATAAGTCTGGTGAGCTAGAAACCTTTGATTCTAGGAAACTCGGATAAGTCAGTAGCTTTGTGAGCACTGAATGTGTGGGTTTTGGAGCCCAGTGTGTGTTTTTGCTTGCCCGCCGGGTGCAAGCTAGAATTAAAACTGATGGCTCACAAGTTCTTGGCTCCAGTGTTTTATTGCCATCTGTTCGAATCCAATGCGAACCTGCGTGGGTCAGGCGGCTGTGATGGTGGCCTTGACTACTGGCTTTACACTTGGTCAATACTGATATCTAATAAAATTAAAATATTAAATAAAATAACTTAATAGTCAATATATCCAGAAAACAACTGAAAATCACTAGCTATAACAAGAGCCAGGAAAATCACAACTGGAGAAAAAGCAACCAATATATGTCAACACCAAGGTAAATAATCTGTTAGAATTACCTGTCAAAGCTTTTAAAGTAGCTTTCATAACAATATGACAAAAAGAAACTAAAAATGTACCTCAGGGGGAGTGGCATTAGCAGAATGGAGGGCTAGAAAACTCCAAGTCCTTGTTCATCAATGGAAATGTCAAAAGACTATCAGAAATTAGCTGAAATAAACTAATACGAGTTCTGGAAACCAATAGAAAGACTACAGCAACCAAGCAGATGTCCAATCAAGAGAGAGTTCACTTGAAAATAGTGGGAAATACTGTGGTGCTTTTACACTCCCTTGCCCTACGCCTTCCCTTCTCTCGCTTCACATGGTTTAACCTGGAGGAGACTGCAGCCCAGTACCCAGTTTCCTCCGTCAAATCAGGGGTTGCAGAAAAGACCTTATTTGAAATGTTCTAATCTAACATGTCTAAATGCTGCCTGAAAGGCTGGTTTCTGTCTCACCCAATTCAGATTTCAGGCAACAGAAAGGAATAACCACTACTTGGCAAAGCTTGAGGGAGTGACAGACTATCAGATGCTTGGGTAAGAGATTATAGGTGAAGATATACAACAGGCCAGCTAAAACCTCAAGAAGCTGAGATAAGACTCTTTGGGAAATTGAGATATTCAAAAGTAGCTCTGTATGTGGTAAAATTAAGAAACCTTATTGGCTCTGGCCAGTAGCTCAGTGGATAAAGCATTGGCCTGACATGTGGACAACTAGGTTCAATTCCTGGTCTGGGCACACAGGAGAAGGAATCATCTGCTTCTCTCCCCCCTGCTCTTCCTCTTTGCTTCCTAGAGCCAGTGGCTTGATTAGCTTGAGAATCACCCCAGGCACTGAGGATAGCTTGGGGGGAGGGAGAATTGCTGGGTGAATCTCAACTGGGAGGCATGCGGGTGTCTGTCTCTCTATCTCCCCTTCTCTCTCAACACACACAAAAGAAAGCTTATCAAGACCTATACTCAGAAAATATCTGAGAATATCCTAAATTTCTATCTCAGCTGACCTCTAAATTGAGAACAAGCCTAACTAATCACTAAAGGACTGCCCTGGTGCAGAACCAATCTGCAAAAACTGCAAGAAATATTTATTTCAAATGCCGAATTTTCAACAAAAAACACAAGTTTTCTTAGTCAGTTTGAGGTGCTATCACAAAAATATCATACCAGTTGTTTAAACAACAAACATTTATCTCTCAATTCTAGAAATTGTCTAAGCTAGAGACCCCAACAAATCTGGTATCTGAGGAGAACCTTCTTCCTTGTTCATAAATGACCATCTTGCAATCTTCTTTTTGTGTCCTCACATGGCAGAAGAGTGAGGAAACTTTCTGGAGTCTCTTTTATAAAATCCTTAATTTTCTTGGTAAGGTCTCAACCTTAATGGCTTAAGCTTCTCCCAAAGACCCCATTCTCCAAATACCATCACATTATATTAGGTTTATATAAATTTCAGAGAATCACAAATATTCAGTCTATACCATAAGGTAAACAAGGAAATAAACAAACAAAATTGTCCCAAAGGAACAATAAGTTGAGAAAAATAATCCTTGAGTAAATGCAGATGTAACAAAGTCTTTTAAATAACTGTCTAAAATATAATCAAAGATCTAAAAAAAAACACAGACTGGGGGAAATCAAAAAAATTACATATAGACAAAATGAGAACATCAACAAAAATATAGGAATTATTACAAGAAACCAAATAAATTCTATAGCTATAAAATGGAATAATTAAACTGAAAACTCACTAGAAACATTCAACAACAGATTTGAAGAGCTGGGACAAAATATCAGCAAACTTGAGAAGAGTAAAATAGAAATTATGGAGTCTAAAGACCAGCCAAAAAAATAAGAGTGGGACTTGTGAAATAACCATTAAGCAAAAAGAAGGTATCAATTATAGGAGATTCATAATCTTCCAGAAAAACAAGACATTATCAGAAGAAACAAATAATTACTAATATAAATTGACATAAGGAAAATAAATCATAATATACTTACCAAATTTTTTTCAACTACAACATGCATTTCTATATACCGAGGTAACTCTGTAAGTGTCTGAAAAAATTACATAAAATTAAGAATTATTTAAATATTTTAGTGTTTATCACTACTTCATGAATTCAAACATAATACTGCAGGTGCTAACCAGAACAGCTGGGCAATGACAAAGAAATTAAAGTTACACTAACTGAAAAGGGAGAATTAAGTTATCAACTCATTATTCAAGAAGACATGACCTTGTACATAGAAAATTAGAGTCCAATAAAAAAACTAGAAAAGAATTTCAATAAGTCTGCAGAATACAAAATCAATACACAAAAATCAATAATTTCCAGACACTAATAATGAGAAAAGAAAATTTGAAATAAAAGTTAACTGCAATAGCATTCAAATAATAAAAATTGTAGAAATTTAACAGAATCAGTTTACTTGATGACTTGAAGACTGAACTATGCAAAACAATGCAGAAAAAATTTAAAGAAAACCTGTAATCAAAAAGCTACTAAATGTTTATAGATCAGAAGAGTTCATATTAAATGGCAATATTCTCCAGATGAATCTACAGAATCAACACAATCACAGTTTGCTTTTGTTTTGGAAATTGAAATAAAATTTGAAATTCATTTGTTAATCCATAGTAATGAGAATAGCCAGAACAATACCAAAAAAGAATGCACACTCATTCATTTCAAAACTTATTTCAAAAGTATAGTAGTAAAAAAAAAAATGCAGTTCTGACATAAGAATAAGCATAAAAATCAATTTAATGTAATTGCAATTGTGGAAATAGTCCCTAACATTTATGGTCAACTGATCATTGAAAATAAGAACCATGAAAATTTAGTGGAGCAAAAAATAGTATTTTTAACCAATGCTGTTGAGAAAATTAAATAGCCATATAAATAAGGATAAACTTAGAATCTTATATTATCCCATACAAAAATTAACTTAAATCATATATCAAATGTAAGAAATCAACAATAAAACTTATTGAAGAAATAGAGAAATAAATTTTATAACCCTGTTGAGATGGCCAATTTTATCTGTCAAGTTAAGTGGGCCACAATGTCCGGATATCATTAATGTGTGTATAAACAAATATACACACACACACACACACACACTCACACACCACACAGACACACACACACACACACACACACACACACACACACACACACACACACATGTATGTATACAGATATCCTGTTGGTTCTCTCAGCCTATTTGACAAAACAAAAACCGTTTACCTGCAGATCAGAGATAGTTGAAAACTAAACTCAGAATCTCATTCTATGAGTTGATGAATTACAATACAAACTGAATTTCCATCACAAAATATCAACTGATAAAGTGAGAGTATCAATCAGGAAAAAAATTGCAATCGTAATAACTGGAATGGGAACATATTGAAAGACTGATCAATCAGGGATCACCAGATGCCTAAATTATAGAGTCTTCTTTGCCAGTAGAAATAGCTCATTCCCATTATATAAAGAAATTAACCCTGAATCTTGAGGAAAATATAATGGTTTCCCCTGATGCAGCTGTCTTGAAAGACCCTAATGAGAACCTGGCTGAGTAGCACAGTGGATAGAGTGTAGTCCTGGTGCATAGAGGTGCTAGATTCCATCCCTGGTCAGGGCACATAGGAGAAGCAACCACTGAGCGCACAACCAAGTGGAACAACAAGTCGATGGCTTCTGTCTCTTGTTCTCGCTCTTCCTTCCTCCTCTTTCTCTTTCTCTCTCAAATTAATGGAAAAATTTTAAAAAGATCCAAGTGATACTATTAAGAAAACATGTTCAATATTTATGAGAATGGCATTTGTATTTATTATACCAAAATTTTGACATAATAATGGACAAAGGAATGTATCTGCAGACAATAAGGTCTCAATTACAGGGGGAAAAGGCCACTAACAATGAAAGATGTCAGTTTGTAGTTCTGGAAATTTGAATGTTTGTAAGGTGACTAACGTTTTTACAATGAAAAGGAGGACAAAAATAAATTGAAGAAAACAATATCATGAATGAAAGAAACATTGTATTCATTGCAACAATAATATACTATAATATGATAAATGCATAATAAAAACATTTTAATATTTTATATTGTAATTATGCTCACATGCCTATTAATTTTTAATAATTGTAAGAAAAAAGTACTCATTTAGATACAAATACGTCACATCTCACACAATGGATCAACTCTACGTTGATCAAATACAGACATTTACAGATTAGTCTTCCAATATCAAAAAGGAGGACATGTAGGAGGACACTGTTCGAGGGAGGACAGAACTTACAAATGAAGGACTGTTCTCCCTAAAGGAGAATGATTGGTCACCTTAATGTTTGGTTTTAAGGCTTATAATATAACTCACAAAGTTTCTGGTACATTTAACACTTCTATCATTCAATCATATTTATTAAGGTAAATAATTTGTTTATCTGAAAAAATATATTGTCTACACTAATAAATAATAATAACCATATAGTTACTCAGTTAATCACCTACCTGTAAACTTTGTATCTTATAAGACATATCTTTTGTCTCCATATTCATCTCAGCATATAAAGAAGAACCTGTTTTCTTAGGTTTTACTTGATAAATCACATGTTCAAAACCAACTGAAGGCTCCAAGGGCTCAATTCCATAAGTTACATTTTTAAGTTGTAATATGCCCCTATAAATTTCAAGATGCATTTTTTTAAAAGTACATAAAATGCCATTTAGTCAGGTTTTTGTTTAATCGTATGTAGATAATTTTCAGTTTTAGTCTTGGATGGTAAAATAGGAAGAAATTCCCAAGTATCCACAAACTGAGTGGCACTGAATAGTAATGCTATTGGTATTTGCTTAGCTATCAATATTTCATTGTCTCCAAATATATCAAAAATCTTAATTCAGAGTAAGAGTAGAAGGCATTAAAAGAATTTTCACAATAGCTAAGAGCTGGAAACAGCCCAAGTGTCTATCAGCAAAAGAGTGGATTAAAAAGCTGTGGTACATATATACAATGGAATACTAAGGGGTCATGAAAAAGTAGGAAATATTACCTTTTGCAACAATATGGAGGGACCTAGAAACTATTATGTTGAGTGAAATAAGCCAGGCAGAAAAAGAAAAATATTATATGACCTCACACATTTGAGGAATCCAAGGAACATTGAGAACTGAGGAAAGGAATTGAGACAGAGGAGGGAAAAGAGGACAGAGGGAAAGAGGATGATAGGATGGGATAAACCTGAAGGGAAGGGGGGAGGGCGCTGTAGGGAAGGTGGCAAGGGAGATATTGAGGGGAATATAGGGGAGGGGAGGTGCATTCGGGGTCACCCTAGAATCTATGTAAACACAATTAATTAAATTAAAAAAAAGAATTTTCATACTATGTTTTGCCAAAGACAGTTTTCCACAATAAGGCATGCCTCACATTAGAACCCTTGAATATAATTTTTAAAATTAAAAGAATTCTTTCTAAAATAATATTCCATTTTGTAGTTATAAAATTATATATCTCAACCTGAGTCCAGAACATGTGCTAAGGATCACCACCGATTTTGGATAACCTTCAATATACCCTTGGTAGTAACAAGAACTCTGAAAAATAAAAGATGAAGTATAAATATCTTTATTAAAATAAATCATGCTAAAAGTACTATTTTCAAATATCTAAGACAAATTGTATATATGCGTGAAATACTCATTGTTTCCAAACATACTTATAAAGCTGTTAGATGAGCATTTCCTCTAATTATCCAAAAATCTTCCCATAGGTTCAAAAATAATTAGGCCCTAGTCTGGTAACTCAGTTGATTAGAGCATTGTCACAGTACATCAAAGTTTCAGATTTGATCTCTGGTCATGACACTTAGAAGAATCAACCAATGAATGCATAAATAACTGTAATAAAAAATTAGTCTCTTTCTCTCTTTCTCTCCCCCTTCCTCTCTTTCTAAAAATAAATTAATGAAAAGAAAAGAATTAGTACACTGTCATTTTTTTTTCTTTTTATAAATTAAACATGGCATTCTTCAACATGAGGATCAAGGTAAAAATCTTCAGAAACTTTTTCATACTCTTTTGGCTGAAATTTGTATAAAACAAAACAAAATAAATCCAAAAGAGAAATCCTTTCTTTTCAAAATTATTTGATTGGAATAGCAGAGTAGCTTGCATTGGATTATCTCTCTTAACAATTATAAATATAGACTCTGGAAAAATAATTTTTAAATACAACTTTGATTAAATTTATTTTTAAATCTTAGTTCTAGAAATCATATTCTTCTTTCTATACATATATACTGCTCACAGAAATTAGAGTATCAGAGAATGGGAACGGGCAGATACTCCAGTACTTTCAGCCTTTTGTATAGAGTATTGTCACCAATGAAATAAAAGTTGGTTTTGCATCTTAATTGCATAATCGAACAACTTTCTTTGACTTGTCATTTGCTTTTCTGATGTTTTTATTTAATAATGATAAAAATCAAATGTTTATCACTTCATATTCATTTTGAAATATCTCCTAAATTTTGTGAGCAGTCTATATGTATCCCTTGGAGACCTAGACTTTCTCCCAGCAGCTCCCAGGGCTGTAGAAGATTGCAGTAGAAATCTAATGGTCAAATAGTCCAGACCTCTGGCAGGCTAAAGATAACATATAAGTTATCAGTTGTGTTTTTGGAAGCATTAGCTCCCTATCTCCAAATTAGCTAATTCAATATTAAACTATTTATTTTAAATTGCCAACTTCTGTTATGTATTTCTTTGGACAAGTGTGTGCAGGCAGGTGAACTCAGAAAAATCACTGGGGTTCCAGGAACAGTATCTGCCAAAATGCAAATGATGGTGACTGACTCCCTTGCTATTGTAAGCATTGAATAAATAGCTTTTGATTATTTTAATGTTTGGTTTTTGTTCATATTCACAAGACATAAGGAACTCAGCACATCATAATGAACTGATGGAAACCAAAAATAAAGAAAAAATCTTGAAATAAACCAAAGAAAAATAGCACATAACATTCAGAGAAATAATAATGCAAGTAATACTACTAGATAGATAGATGATAGATAGATAGATAGATAGATAGATAGATAGATAGATAGAAGTATAGATATGGGTATAGGTACATATAGAAATGGAGCCAGAATGCAATGAAATAAAATAAAGTTCTGGGAAAGAAAAAAGTTGTGGTATGCAGAATTACATATAAAGAAAAATTACTTTTTAAAAATGAAGATGTAGAGAATTGACTCTGGTATGACAACATAAGGAACTCCACAAATCAGTTCTTTAGCAAAATAAGTGAAAATTATAAATAAACAACCATTTAAGTTTTCTGGAAATGGTTGAAAAAGCAAGCAGTTTTAAGAGAAAATTAATAAATAGCTATGTAAGTAAACTTAGGAAAATTCAGAAAGAAGTATGGAAGCCTGTCTTATTTGAACCAAACCCAGACCTTCCTTCCCCATCTCCAAGTTCAATGAGATGTAAGAGCCTGCTACAGGGTAACACAACATGCTGTTGTATAATAAACATTTTTAATGAGTAGAAAAAGTACACTCTAAAATAAGGATTAAGACAGAGTATAATAAGTATATGAACCAGTAACATAGTCATTTATTATCATTATCAAGTATTATGGACTATCTATAATTGTATGTACCATCTCTTGATATGACTGGCAGTACAGGTTTGTCTACACCAGCATCACCAGAAACATGCGAGTAATGCACTGCCCTACCACATTACAATGGCTATGGTGTCTCTGGATATTAAAAAGTTTTCAGCTCCATTGCAATCCTATGGGACCACTACTTTATAAATGCTCCATCATTGACAGAAATGTCATTATGTGGCACAGGACTGCCCATTACAATTGAGACCAATATTTAACAACTTACTACATTCAGGTTATTAATAAAGCTTTCTTTTTTTTTAATAAAACACTTATCTTTCATGGTTACCTTTTGGGTAGTAGAAAATAGAGTTAAGTATGAGTAATAGCAAAATTATTTAGAATTCAGGTGTGAGATATTGTGCTGTGTATCTCTTTGTTTCTCTGATTTTAACATTTTCTCTTCTCTCTTACACACACATACATGACACATAAACATACATACAAATGTATATTTGTATGTATATGTATGTCATAATACAGTTTGACAATGTATTATCTATATATCTGTATAAACTACACCATAGATAACTCACATATATTTATCCAGTTTGTTCAGCAAAATTTAAAAAAATTATTCACTATCTCTACCATTTCTTCAGTTAAAAGCTTAGTCTCTATAAAAATGCTTTAATTTTAAAGTGCTGGTAGATTCGACATATAGAAATCAGTAACGCAAATGGAAAGAAACAACAGGAATTGGTAGGGGAAGGCAAAAGTAAAAATAAAAACAGCATTTCAGGCATGAGTAACTTATGCAATTCTATAGCCACATCTCCATTTTTACAGACTCTATAAAATGAAGCTCCAACTGTTCCAAATATATGAAAATTTAATATATTCTTAAATGTGCATAAAATTTCATGTGATTCGCTTGGTACCTAAAAATATTTCAGAAAAGTCTCTGGATTCTCTTTTTCTTTCCAGATTTAGCTATCCTAACCTAGGTTGTACATTTTTGTCTTTAGTGTGTCATAACATAGTCAACCCTTTGACCACATGAGCACATACATGTACATCATCAAAAAATAATAACTTCAAAACATCCCAATCATTTTTGGTTTGAAGAATCATCTGTGTTATGAGGCTCACTCAAGACAACTTATCAAAAAAGATGTTTAAATTCATGTCATAACAAAATATAACTTCAACCCTTTATATTCCAGCAATAAGAGGACCCAAATTGAGGTGATCATAAAAACTCACATAACAAGAGTAAAAGAAACAATAAAAATCATACCTGAATTTGTTGTTCAAAAGGTTTCATATATCCTGTGTCACTATAACCATAAACTTTAAAATACTGAGGTAAAAAAACTCTGCAAAAGAAATACAAATAATTTAGTAAAAAAAAAATGTTTTGTTTTTATTCAGTGAGAGGAGGGGAGGCAGAGACAGACTCCATATGTGCCAACCAGGATCCACTGGGCAAGCCCACTAGGGTAAGGTGAACAGACATCCTGTTTTGGTGGGATAGTCCCGATTTTTAACAATTTGTCCCGTGTCCTCACGGCATTTTAAAAGTGTTCCGATTTTTGAAAAGAATGCACAAAAAGCTAGGGAAAGGTGGGAAAATGGGAAGAAAATATACGGTTTTTAGCGGGGAGACTCCGCCTTCCCCTGGAAGCACCTGCACTGCTGCAAGAGCTGGCTGCCCTGTGCGGCCCCGAAACAAAGAACTTTGGGCAGGACGTACCTGCTGGGGTAGCAGCTGTCAAGTCCCCTAACTACCAATAGGCCCGTGTCCTGGACACCGGCAGGTGGCTCCGGGCTCCTTGAGGTGCCGGTGGTGCTGCCCTGCCTACTCCCACCCACGCAACTCCGGCAACGGTCGTGTAACCCGATCCCTCTGACTCACTCAAAATTTCCCGTATAGTAATATTTCCGAAAATGATCTTTTTAATGAGGTATCATTATTAAAAAAGTATATTGATAAGGAAAAGGTTAAATCTTGGGCATCAGCAAAAATCACAATAGAGAACAAATGGTTAGAAATATTTCATCATTTTGAAACAAACCATGTTCCATACAATAATGCACTAAAAATTGTGGAATATGCGTTCTTTACCAGGAACTAATGCTGCGACTGAATGCGGTTTTTCTGTGGTAAATAAAGTGTGGACATCAGAAAAATCACAATTAAGTGTTGAAACTTTGAAAGCCATTTTATGTGTGATATATAACTTAACAAATTCTTGTGAAACACTTCATAACCTTTTAAACAACGACAGCAATCTACTAAAAATAATTCATTCAAATGAGAAATATGCCAAAGAATAAAATACTATACATAATTTTTAATGTATTATATTTGTAAATCGTACTTATGTTGAAATTTAAAAAAATATATTGCAATATTATTTTTTCATTCTATGAATAATTTTTTTTTTGCTCCATATAGACCAAATTTTTAATCAAGAACACCCCCCACCCCCCGTCAATGGTGTCCCGCTTTACCAAGTTTAAAATCTGGTTACCTTACACTAGGGGCAATGCTCTGCCCATCTGGGGCATTCTTCCATTGCTTAGCAAATGAACTCTTCTTTTCTAAGCTTTTATTTTGAAAATATTAACTTTGTTATATTTATTATAACTAAGCGGTAAACAAAGGGAGATATAGAGGAAAATACAGAGAAATTAATTCTCTGTTTTGCTCTCATTTTTCTCAAAGATCTTAGTTTTCAGTGCTCATCTCACTCACTTTTCTATGACAGTGTCCTGCTAGCTGTTTTTGTTTTTAAAACTATTAAGTATTTGCTTCAGGGTATTTGCACAAGTTGTTGTCACTTCCTGGGATATTCTTCAGTATGGCTCATTGTCTCATTTACTTCAAGTCTTTATTGGATTTTCAAAAGATATTTTTACTTTGCTCTATATTTTTGTTTAAGCATTTTAACACTCTTTCTAATCTATTTATTTACTGAATCATTATTAGAATCTACTGCTAATAGTATAGACTAAGAGAGTCATATCCATTTTGTTTAATAATGCATCTCAAGCACTTAGAAGAATATCTAGAAAGTAGCAAATGGCCAATGAATACTGAACTATGTAGTATGACAAATGTTCAACAGATTAGATGGATATCTCACATTAAAATATATTATTTGTAAATATGGCAAGAATATGCTTAAAAGGCCCTATAATGGGAAAAGTAGGTATAGATATCTTATTTTCATTTTTTCAAGCTAGTATAATACAAAGATTTTGACTGTCATGACAAGCTGGATTTGTTGAAGCAACAGGTCCAAGAGCCAAGCCACTTACAAGCAGAACAAATTTTTGTCATCTTGTCTTAAAAAAAAAGAAAGAAAGAAAATGACCTACAGTGAGGTGAGACTCCAGGGAATACACCAGTTCTGAGTTGAAACTATACAAAGAAATTTAACTAGTGATATAAAGGCATGATTTATTTGCAGAGAAACAAAACTATAAATATCCACATTTGTCCCAAGGAGAAAGCCACTATTTGGAAGTGTAGAAATAAGCAGAAATGTGGGGGCATGCAGGTCTGGAATAAAAATACTGAACATTTGAAAAATATCAAGGATATAATTCATGACTGTATATAAACAATTTATTTTAAGAAAATGTTTGCTAGTGGTAAATTGGAGAAAATTCTGCATATCCAAACATAAAAGGGGTAGCTAAATAGTATTTAAGGTACAAAATTAGCATTAAATTCTTAAATTAAAAATGATTGATGCATAATTAACTTAGAATTCATTTGAATAAGTTACAAAGAAAAAATAACCCATAGAGATAAAAACAATGTAATAATATAAAAACCATATAATATAGATCAGTGTTTTTCAACTGTCAGTTCTTGGACAGGTGCCAGTCTGCCATAAATTTTGTGCCGGTCTGTGAAAGAGTTAACCATTATGATGTTGTATGAAGATTACAAACCCAATAATCTTAGTCAAATTCATTTTTGAGCAGGGTGATTTCTTTCTTAGTGGTCCCTGAAATAATTCTCCTATTTTCACCAGTTACCGAATGTAAAAAGGTTGAAAACCACTGATATAGATAATCAACAAAACAAAAATTAGTTCAAGAAAAGCTTATTAATTTCACAAAGTTATAGTGTGATTTGTCAAAGAAAAAGAAAATAGATAAAATAATTAATATTAGAATGGAAGAGGTGGGATGACCTTAGAAAAAGCAGTTTTTGGAAAAAAAGAAAAGAAAATACTATAAACTAGAAGTGGAAGTGTTAAATTGAGATGATGGAATACCTAGAAAATGTATAAAAACAGACTCAATAAGAGAAAATACACAATCATAAACCTTTCAGAAAAATTAAAATCAATAATAAAAAGTTTCTAAACTAAGGAACTCCAGGTGAAGGTATTTCACAGGTGAGCATTACCAGACACTCTACATTTCAGTGACCTGAAAATCTTCAAGTCTAAAATATTTATTATCTGCCTCTTGCTTTAAAGATAATGACCAAGGAAATAGGAACAAAGACCTGTGCCACAGCTGAAAGAGTAGTGACCAAGTGACACTGTGCAAATAAAGAATCTGGACAAAAATTGTGCCTTCAGAATAGTGGCTTCTATAGTGTCTTAATACCCTCTGGCCCCTAGCATAAAAAGATATGATTCGAAACAGTTGTCCCTAGTATGAGAAAATATGGTCAACGTTCCAATAAAGAGCATTGAGCTCAAAATATCCTCTTCAATTAAGGAACAGGAAAAAGAAAAATCAATACCTTCTGTTCACAGACTATGGACAGAAGGAAAGTATCCAGTCCTGACCATAGTAGAAACACTGCATGCAAAAACAAATACCCTAAACTGTATCTCATGTGTTAAGTGGATTACAAATAGCCCCATTATTGCTGAAACCCTGAGATAATGAGCAAAATAGACATTGAACCTAACCAATGAACCCATAGGTATGGGAGACAGGCTGTAAACTGATAAAAATCCTTACAGCCTAGGGCAGTGGTTCTCAAAGTGTGCACCAGGGCACACTGGTGCACTCTAGAAAATTTCCAGGTGCACCCTATGGTATTCCAGAGAAATTTGTGCCTGTTGGGGACCAAAAAATCAACAGGGTTTTTGGAGATTAGATTTTGGGGGGACAGAGGTGTGGGGAATTGGTTGTAAACTGACAGTCTGCCCAACCCCCCACCTCACTTGCCTAATTAGGTTGCAAAAGGCTGGTAAACTGTAGTGCTAGATTGTTTACATTACCCTCCCCCCCCCATGTTCCCTGGAAAGACAGGAGGCAAGTTTCTTCTATCTTTTGTTTGGTGTAAAGTTAAGATGATATGTATGGTGGGGGATTTCTGCACTTGGTAAAATTCTTGGGTTGCCTTAGAAACGTGATCAAAGATCTCGTTGATCTGCTAATGACCCACTTTGCCCTATAAATAAAGCAAGATGCGGTTTGGGGGCATGGTTTGTTCTTTTGTTCTTGCCAGCAGCAATTACCAGACCCTTTTGACCCCATATTTCCTTAATTCTGCACTGTTCCCACTCAGGACCTGAAAGTACTAGCTGCACTGGTTCACGGCATGTGCCCAGATATAAAAATAAATATAGTTACTTTATTAAATCATTTCATTACAGAAATACCACTCTTTGTGTTAACACATTATTATTATATTTATTATTAACACATCATTATATTATTTTTAGATAAATACACCCAAATAAGATAGATAGATTTTTCAAAAAGAAGCATGATATTGAGGAATCCGATTCTGGAACTGAGCAAAAGTTAAGTGTAAATAAAATAGGACTTGAAGGCTGATGGCCAGAATTTAATTTATAGCATTTCCCATCACTTAACACTGAACAATACGATTGGATTAGAAAGCCATTCATGGAAGCTTCAAGTGATTTTGGTTTAACATTAACAGAAGAAGAATAACTGGCAGCTATGCCCACTGATTATGGATTGATGATTAAACATAAGGAATTGTCTCTTGAAGCCTTTTGAATTTCTATAAAAGAAGAATATGTGGCAATATCTTAAAAAGCTTTGAACATTTTACTACAATTTTCAACATCCTATTTATGTGAATTAGAATTTTCTACCCTCAACACAATTAAGAGTAAAAAGAGAGGAATTCTTCAATGTATTGATGAGAAAATGAGAGTTTGCCTTTCAAATATGCACCCAAACATTGAAGAAATCGCTAGGACACATCAATCTCATCTTTCTCATAAATACAAGAATGAAAAAACTTAGCACATTTTTGCTGGGACCTGCTGAATTTACTAAATCTTACTAAGAATGTATCTATATATATATAAAGATAACTTTCTGTCATTTTTTATTTAACTCCTCTTTTTTATGAATTCTAAAAAACATAACTCAAAAAATGTAACATAACAATGTTTTCTAATGTCACAATAAATTGAATTTTGTCATATTTATTTTGTTTAACTACCATAAAAGCACACTTGGACTTAAATTTTTCCTTTAATATTTGACTTAATTATTATAACATATTTCTCAGAAATTTGTATATAGTGCACCTATAATTATCTGTAGAATTTTAAATGTGCCCTGACTTCAAAAAATTTGAGAACCACTGGCCTAAGGCTTAGTTTAACAATAAGCACTTCTCCAGCCTTCTAATACTAAGATCTTCCACACACCCTTATAATACTAAGATCTTCTCAACACCCTTCTCAAAACTAAGCTTTTCCCCACACCCTTGATTGTTGCATGATGTGGGATAGTGCACTCTTATGAGGAATCTCATTTATGTCTCAGATAAGTGGCTTTGTATCAGAGACTTTCTTATTTGTATATTGGCTTTAATTTCTACACTATAAATATAAGGCAGACCAGGGGCTCTCTCTCTCTTTGATCTTGCCATCAACATTGAAGAGGCCTCCCGATCTCATCTTCTTTTCTAGGTGAGTCTGTTTTCTTAATTTCGTGCCATTCTCCCTCAGGACCTGCAAAATCATCCATAAAATCACCCTAGAGAGAAGCCTCTCCAACCCAATGTAAGGTCAGGAAATATCATTGGAAGATAATGTCCAGTAGAAGAAGTTCATCAATAATAGTTGCAGACATATAGAAAAACTCAGAGCTTAAAAATAGAGAGAATTCTTGTACAGAGAAATAACAATAATTAAGTAATAATTAAATTCTAACTTAGAATAAATATACTTTTGTGTTCAAAAGAAAAAAAAAGACAGGAATAGAAGCCATAAAAAAGATTTGCAGAGCATAAACATATGCATGTTTTATAGAAATTCTAAACATAAAAAGTATAGCCATTGAAAAAACTCTGAAAAGTAGGTTAGACATACTTACATGAAGAAACTGTGAAGTGTAAATTAAAATCTGAGGAAACTACCCAAAATAAAGAGTAAATCAAATCTTTTTTGGTGGTGCCTTGGAGAAAGGTGGTCGGCTGCTTCAGGATGAAGCTGAACTCTCTTCCAGCTACTAGCTGCCAGAAATTCATTGAAGCAGATGATGAATGCAAACTTTGTACCTTTTATGATAACTGTATGACCATTGAAGTTGCTGCTGATGCTCTGGATAAAGAATGGAAGGGTTATGGGGTTTGAATCAGTGGTGGCAAAAACAAGCAAGCTTTTTCTGTGAATCAGGGTGTCTTGACCCATCGCTGTGTCCACCTGCTACTGAGTAAGGGGCATTCCTATCATAGACCAAGAAGAACAAGAGAGAGAAAGCACAAATCTGTTTGAGGTTGTACTGTGGATGCCAATTTCAGTGTTCTCAACTTGGTCATTATAAAAAAAGGTGGGGGGAGAAAGATATTCCTGGTCTCATTGATATTACTGTGCCTCGTCACTTGGGGCCCAAAAGAGCTAGCTGAATCCACAGACTTTTCCATCTCCAAAGAAGATAATGTCTGCCAATACATTTTGAGAAAGCGCCTAAAAAAGAAAGGTAAGAAATATAGCCTAAATCAAGCAACCAAGATTCAGCATCTTGTTTCTCCATATGTTCTGCACCACAACAGAACATATGTATTGCTCTAAAGAAACGACATGCTAAGAAAAATAAGGAAGAGGCCAAAAATTGTGCAAAACTTTTGGCCAAGAGAATGAAGAAGGCCAAAGAAAAACATCAGGTACAGATAGCCACCGGAGACATAAACTGTCTTTCCTATGAGCTTCTACCTTTAAGTTTGAGTCCAGTAACAAAGGAGGTTTTTCTATGAGAAATAAATAAATAATATCATACATAAAAAGAAGAATGATGGGGGAAAAAAGAATATTAGAAATATATGTGATAGAATAAGTAAGTCAGGAGTTGCTTCCTTAGAAGAACCAAAGGATCGTTCACCCAAGTTTACTTCAACTAAGAGGGTCCAGTATATATCCAACAGCATTCCTTAAAAAGTTAATTGAATAGGGGGAAAGGAAATATTAATTTTAAAAATTGGCAAGAAGTTTCCAGAATTGAATCAAAGATATTAATCTTTAAAACAAAAATCACAGAATTTTTGGAGCTATAACAACAACAAAAAACATGATTAGCATATTGCAGAAAAATTATAGCTTTTTTTTTTTTTTTTTTTTTTTTTACAGAGACAGAGAGAGAGTCAGACAGAGAGTAATGGAGAGAGATGAGAAGGAACAGACATTCAGGAATGGAGAGAGATGAGAAGATTTAATCATCAGTTTTTCGTTTTGACACCTTAGTTGTTCATTGATTGCTTTCTCATATGTGCCTTAACCGTGAGCCTTCAGCAGACGGAGTAACCCCTTGCTCGAGGCAGCGACCTTGAACTCAAGCTGGTGAGCTTCTGTTCAAACCATATGAACCCGTGCTCAAGCTGGCGACCTCGACGTCTCGAACCTGGGCCTCTCGGCATCACAGTCCGATGCTCTATCCACTGTGCCACCGCCTGGTCAGGCAAAATTATATCATCTTAAAAGATTATCAGAGTACTCATTGGAATTAGTATTACTCTCAATATCTTAATCTAGATTGATCCCTGAGTTTGGCAAGAATACCATTGAGCCTAGAGGATTGCCATATTGGTGTTACAAGGGACAGATTGATGCTAACTCTAAACACAACCCAAGCCTTATAGTCTGTTGAGAGTGCAGTGATTATCACTCTGTACAAGCTGTTGGCTGATCCTTAAACTAACTAGCTACCAAGATACCTTTCCTTGGTAAGGACTGCAAGGGCTTGAGGCAAACCAGTAACAATGGTTACTTAAGGTTTCATGACTCCACCAGCAGGGGGAACCTAACAACACTTTATTCTGTCTTCTCTGTATCCCAGCATATCACTCGTTTTATTCTGATCTGTTGCATATAAAATGTAAAAACAGTGACAGCTTGCAATTTGCTATGATCATAGATTTGGCAATATCTAAAAGCTTTGACTTATAATAGTCTACTTGCAGTTACTCTGTTGATAATTTGGTAACAATATTTTGAATGTTCTGGAACCAAGCACTATTTGGTGACTACTTAATTTCCAAAAAGCTGGTGTTTTTTGATTAAATATTTGTTATGGTGTTTGAATTTTACTCTGCTAGACATTGAGAATGTTCTCCTTCAAAAGATTGTGTGTTCTATTATGTGATTGCTTTTTATTTAAATGTGCTTTGAGTGCTTGTGTGTGAATAACAAAGCTTCAATTGTAGGGTGTATAATATGTGATTCATGAATTATTACATCACCATTAGTTGTATTATTATTATTATTCCTTTTTATTGAATTTATTGAGATGACACTAGTTAAAAAAATTACACAGGTTTCAGGTACACAATTCTATAACACATCATCTATACATTGTATTGTATGTTCACCACCCCAAGTCATCATTCGTTGTATTATATTCTATACCTTTTGAGTCTAAGAAATTAATTGTTATTATTGCATTTTAATTCAGATCTTCTTATATTTCTAAACAATATACTTTACATATTTTAAAGCACATTAAGCATTCAGTAAATGTCATACCTGTGATACTGGCAATTATGTATAGGATGCTTTAGGTCTGACCACTGGCTCACTCTCATGTCCTTCACTTGGCATTCCAAACTAGCGGTTAGCTGAGATTCTACCTAGATTTTCCAGAGGTAGTTCTTGCAATAATGCAGCAGCATTTCTTCAGGAGGAGGTAGTTTTGAGTCTGTTTTCAATGTGTTTCTTTAAACTAGCATCATTCATATTGCACATAGAAAACATTTTCCAAACTTTATAATATATGAAAGAATTGCGGTTTTGAATTCTAGAAATGATGCTGGTGTATTTCTTAGTTTTGTATCAATTTGGTAAATTTCATTTGCAGACTTCTGATTATCATTATTTTTGGATGTCTTTTCTTATCATTATAAAAAAAAGACCATTACAATTTTGATGTTTATTTATTCCTTAGTATGTTATGCTTGTTTTTCTCAAATTTATTAGCAGGTATAAAATCGAGTTTGGCTAACTAAAATTATATTCTAAATTCTTAAGATATTCTGACACAATATATAAACTTTTTTTTTTAAAGTATCACTATTTTACCTGAAAATCCTCTCTGTTTTTTAAAATAGAAAATTATCAAAATTCATCCCCTAGAAATAACATGGATAACCAAAAGAGAAAACTGGTTCTACATAAAGAAAGATGGAAGCTTGCACTGTGGATTCAAGTTCTTTGTACGTAGATTCAAGATTTACTATATAGACTTTTAAGTTTTATTAAAGGATAAAATAAGAGGCAATATAAAACCAATACTTAGAAACATTTGCAAATGCAAAATAATGACCTTTTGGATAATTGTAAGTGACAATTATAAATAGAACAAAGATATGTGATAAAATAATATAGATCACCTACTTTTGCATCAGGTTCACAGTATATGTGTTTCCATCAATTACAATGTTGTAGGACACCTTCCAGGAGAGTATATTAAAAAGGCAAAATGAAGTGAGAAGAATGTTAGAAATAAAATTGTCATATTATATTGATGATAATTATATTATAAAGCACATTAATACAATTAAAATATATATAATTTAATATTGATGTATTTCAGTAGAATTTGATATTAAAATATTGGGTTTTATAATAAAATGTGTAGAATAAGATAGTTTGTGTCATTCCTTATTTGTTAACTAAATTTATCCAATAAAGTAGAATCTCAAAAATTGATTATTTTTTTCAATAGTTGTATCTAAGTAAAAATTAGTAACATTACAAGACTTATGTTTAAAATGAAAGAGCGTGACTAAATTACTCAATAGAAAATTTACATAGTAAATAAAGCAAGAGCAAGGAATGAACAGCATATAACAAAATATTTGTAAATTTTATACTGTCAGTTTAGATATAATACTCATTAATCTATTTTATTAATACTAAGATTAGAAAATGATGTCTAACTAATGGACAATTTAGTTTTTATACATCAATTTTGGAAGCTTTAACATCTTTATATTATAGGCCTTCCAATCCATAAGCATTGGATATATTTAATTAATTTAGGTCTTTAACTCCTTTCACCTGTTTTACTGTCTGTAGTGAGGAGGTTTTGCTTAACTTTGTGAGATTTATTTAGATGTTGATTTTTGTGAAATATAAACTATAACTTTTAAAAATGTTCATTTTACATTTTTGCTTGGCAGGCTAAAAATACAATTAATTTTTATTGTCTCCAGAGAATTTACTAAATTATTGGGTTATTTTAAATTTTCTCTAGATAATTTTAGAATCTATTTTGTATATGATCATTTTATCTGCAAATAATAATAATGTTTTTTCTTTCCAATTATTATGTCTATTATAAATTTTGGATATTTTCTCCCCTTACTTCCAGAACAATGATAAGTAGAAATTGTAATAATGTATATTCTTGTTTTTTTCTTCATATCAGGAGAAAAGTTCTCACTATTTCATCTTTATGCATGTTTTTTTTAAAAGCATTTGACCTTCGCCTGGCCAGGCTGTGGTGCAGTGGATAGAGCGTCGGACTGGGATGTGGAGGACCCAGGTTCGAAACCCTGAGGTTTCCAGCTTGAGCGCGGGCCCATCTGGTTGAGCAAAAGCTCGCCAGCTTGGACTCAAGGTCGCTGGCTCCAGCAAGGGGTGGCTCCGTCTGCTGAAGGCCCGCGGTCAAGGCACATGTGAGAAAGCAATCAATGAACAACTAAGGTGTCGCAAGGGCAACAAAAAATAATGATTGATGCTTCTCACCTCTCTCCGTTCCTGTCTGTCTGTCCCTATCTATCCCTCTCTCTGACTCTCTCTCTGTCCCTGTAAAAAAAAAAAAAGCTTTTGAACTTCTTTATAAACCTCAATTGACTATTATTTTAAATTATTACATATTTTGAGCAAACAAACCATAAAGAAAACCATATAACCATATTAGATTCCTTGTCACCAATTTCTATATTAAAAAATAAAAACATCACAAGTATTTGAAAATAATTTTAAGTACTCTTAGTTCCATTCCCATAATTATTTCCCTTTCTTGCACAAGCTAACATCATAAAATTCATGTTTATCATTTCCATATATATTTTTATATTTATACTAATTATGGGTGTTTATTTTTTTGTTAATGGTTTCTTTTGCTGTGCAAAAACCTTTTAGTTTGATATAGTCCTATTTGTTTATTTTGTCCTTCATTTCACTTGCCTGAGGAGATATATCGACAAAAATATTGCTATGAGGTGTTTGAGATTCTACTGCTTATGGTTTCTCCCGGGACTTTTATGATATCAAGAATTACATTTAGGTCTTTTATCCATTTTGAGTTTGTATTTGTGAATGATGTAACTGGTGTTCTAGTTTCATTTTTTTTGTTTTTGCATGTACCTGTCCAATTTTCCCACACCATTTGTTAAAGAGACTGTTTTTATTCCATTGTATACTCTTGCCTCTTTTGTCAAATATTAATTGACCTTAAAGTTATGGGCTTATTTCTGGGTTCTCTGTTCTATTTGTTTATTTGCCTGTTCTTATGCAGGTACCAGATTATTTAAATTACAAGGGCCTTGCAGTATAGCTTGATATCAGGAAGTGTAATGCCTCTCGTTTTGTTTCTTATTTTCAAGATTTCTGGGGTTATTTGGGTTCATTTTGGTTTCATATAAATTTTTGTAATATTTGTTCTAGATATGTGAAGTATGCCATTGGCATTTTAAAATGAATTGAGTTGAATCTATAGATTGTTTTAGATAGTATAGACACTTTAATAATATTAATTCTTCCTATTCATGAACACAGTAAATGCTTCCACTTGTTTGCATTTTTTTCTATTTCTTTTTACAATGCTTTATAATTTTCTAAATACAAGTCATTTACCTCCTTGGTTGAATTTATTTCTAGGTACCTTTATTTTTTTGTTGCAATAGTAAATGGGATTGTTTCCTTCATTTTTCTTTCTGAAAGTTCATTATTGGTATATAAAAATGCCACTGACTTCTGAATATTAATATTATATCCTGTCACTTTGCTGAATTCATTTATTAGGACTAATAGGATTTTTGGCGGCAAGGAGGGTTTTCTATGTACAGTATCACGTCATCTACAAATAATGACAGTTTTACTTCTTCCTTTCCAATTTGGATGCCTTTTTATTCTTTTTCTTGTCTGATTGCTATAGTTAGGACTTCCAGGACTATGTTGAATACGAGTGGTAAAAGGGGACATCCCTGTCTTGTTCCTGATCTTAAAGGAATTGCTTTTAATTTTGCCCATTAAGTATGATGTTGGCTGTAGGTTGTCTTTACCTTTTTAATAATATTTATTTGTAAATAACTAATATTTTTTAAAAACTTGTGTGTATTGCCTGACCTGTAGTGGCGCAGTGGATAAAGTGTTGACCTGGGAACACTGAGGTCACCAGTTCAAAACCCTGCACTGGTCTGGTCAAGGCACATATGGGAGTTGATGCTTCTAGCTCCTCCCCCCTTTCTCTCTTTCTGTCTCTCTCTCTGTGTCTCCTCTCTAAAATGAATAAAATAAAATAAAAAAAGAAATTAAAAAAAAAACACTTGTGTGTATTGTATATGTTATATATATATATACATGCACACACACACATATATATACATGTGCATATATATATGATACATACACTTTACAATAAGTTATTTACCAATAAATATTATTATATGTGTGAATGAATATATATATATATATATATATATATGTATGTATGTTTGTGTGTTTACTCTTGTCACTCTAAATTTTTCTTTATTGTTATTATTTGAGTCTTTTACCATTTTTCTCTTCTCAATCTTAAATTATAATGTCAAATGTAATGTTGAACAGAGAGAACCTAATAGCCATTCTTCTTTAATTCATAATTGTCAAAGAAATTCTACTTATGTTTAATTAATAGTTTTCTCATTAGAAAGAGGCTTTTATATACAGATTTAAATATTTTAAGTCTTGTCCATTTTCCTGTTTTCCTTTTTCCCATAAATTATTTTTCTACAAAATTGCTTATCTCCTGAAGGTTTTCAAATTTGTTGGCACATTTATTCATTGTACTATTCATTTTTTAAATTTCCTTTCTATATATCACTTTTTCAACCTTACTAATAGTCTTTTTTATACTTTTGTTCTTCTGTGTTGCCTTAAGGACTATTGTTGCCTGATAAAAATATGGCTACAGGAGCTTATTGTTAGTTATAACTTGGTTTGCATAATTTTCCATATTTTTGTCTTAGACCTTTATATATTTGTAATTTAAACTTTTTCTCTTACTTATGTTTAAATCCAATCTGAAATATGTATATTTTCTAATAAATTTAGTCAATTATTTTTATTTAAATCTTATTTTTATTTCCTACTAGATTGAGACTAATACACTCCTTCTAGTCTTTTGTTACAATTGTGTATTTAATATTTTTGTTTGGAGTTACATATTCACTACTTTTTACCAGCTTTAATTTTTATGTTATTATTTGTCCCAGTTTTCATTTCTACATGCTGAAGATATTATTTTAACTGTTTCTTATCTTCTAATCTGAAAATTGTTCATATACCCTAATTTCTGGAAGATATATCATTTGAATACATAATTTTATAATGCAAATTTATTTAAAGTCAGACAATTGAAGCTTGTATTTCACTACTTTCTCATCCCCACTGTTGATTCTAAGGGTCTATTATTTCAATGTCAAGGACCTTTTATGCCTGGTTGCTTTTAAGATATTTTCTTTGGTTTGGTATTCTGATATTGTTCTGTCAAGTTGTTCTTTGGTTTTTATATACTCTGTGGTGCGATATCTGATCTGAGGATTCTTTTAAAATTTTTTTCAGTTAATATATGTTAAATGTAACCTCATCATGTTTTTTATTGCTTTTTTCAGAAATTCCAATTATTTTATACTTGAGCCTCTGATTCTATCCTCCTTTTCTCCTTAGCCATTTATATGTTACATCTATTTAGTGTCATCAGCTATCTGGTCTACAGTTAATTTTTTATCCTTTTCCTTTCCTATTACAATTTTTACATCTAGAAGCTCTATTCTGTTATTTTTCAAAATCCCTTAGTCTTTTCAAGTTAAATATTCTCCTGTATAAACTTTGATTTTATTAATTGTAATAATCATAAACATACTGTTTTATATTGTTTGTAGCATTTGTTGGATCAGTAAACCTTTATTGGTTCAAAAAATGCTGTTAACACTGTTCTAAATACTGGTGATAAACACATTAAATACAATAGTGAAATTTTTTTCCTCATAAATTAGACAGTTGAATAAAGGTGACTTTTTTTCTACAAATGTTATGAGAATTGCTAGCATAAAACCTAGTGATGACTGGTTTAAGATTTTACCCTCTTAGGACAGATCACAAGATTTCTCGTATTTTCTGTTCTAGGGTTTGTTTTACAAAGTATCATACTTTAAAAAGATATTAGCTTGTAAGAACATGTAATAAATAACTTCAAAATAAACTGGGTATTTAACTTTAAAGTGTACCTTTAAATTTATGCAAAATATTTTTTGTATTCGTTCAATAGAAACTTATCTGACAACTGGGTAAATCTAGCAATATAACTACCAGTTTGTAATGTGTTCAGAGACTCTGTGTTTATTTTCTAATATAACCAAACAATTACATATATTTTTTCATAAAATAAAGCATTTAAAATACTGCTAAATGCCTCACTTCTTTTTGCCATTTGAGTAATTATATTTGAATTTTTCATAAACCTGCATTCTTTTTAAAAAGATAGAAAATTTTAAGCTTGTAATATTTGCAATTAAGGTGACAAGTGGAAGTTGCTAAGAAACATTTGCATTCATTTACTACAAAGGTAGATAGAAAATTAAGGTGGGGTATATATATCTAAAACCACTTTTTGGTTCCTTAGAAAATGATTCTAGAAATTAGTAGAAAAGATACAAATCTTTCTAAATAATTTGAAGAAATTAAAAGAAAAGACAACAATGCTGAACCAAGATGAACTAAGATGGCATGAAAGAACAGGCTTAATGATGAATATGTTTGCAAAAAGATGAAAAAAATCATCACATAACAATTCATTAAGTCAAATGATCATTATCCCACATAAGGAAGCCATAAGCTTACTTAAGAACAACAATTTCCTCCAAATATAGCCTGGTGAGGGAGTGAAGAGAGAGTCTCTAGATGGATCATACCAATGATTATTCAGTCAAGAAAGAAACACATTTAGAAGATGGAGCTTGGGGCTTTGAAAATAAGTGTCACTGCACAATATGTCTACGAAACATTCTTAATCTTGGTTCAATATCAAAGGACTTCTGTACTTAAGAAAAATTGGGTATAAATATAAAATTCAGCAAGTGTGTGTGGATAAAAAATGTCAGGAACAAAACAGTCACATAGTCTTTAGATTATAAAATAATATATTAATGCTTAATTACATTTGTTTCATCCTCTTCTCTTGATAGTGACCGTATTTTCTCCGGAATTATAATTTGCAAATGTAGTATTTCAGCATCTGTAAGGTTCAGAATGTTTTGTTAGAGCAACACCCATTAACTCATATCTTCCTTCACAATTTCCTTTTTTGAATTTATAATTCCTCATATGAATTCTATGCACCAGCACTTGTCTTTACTATCTTATCAAATACCCTCAAACCACAGTTTTTCTGTAATTACAAGATTTGTAAAGAGAAACAACTATATTGCTTTAAGAATATTGATCTGTGGGCAATTCCCATGAGTCCTGAGGCTATAGGACCAAGCACTGTCAGTACATATAAACTCCGGTGCATTTAACATACCAACTAGTGTCCAGGGGTAAAAAATGCAGAGCACTGTATGAAACACTAATCCTGAGGCGTCCACTCAAGCCACTCATGACATCTCCCGTTTTTTTCCGTGGTCCCAAGACAAATGGGAAAGTCCCCTGGCATCCATTGTGAGTATCAATTGGGGAAGACAGCAATATGGTAGTGGGCTCGGGTTTACCGAGTTGGATCCCCACAAAAAAGCAGTTCCCCAGGGATATCTAACCTCTCAGAGGTAAATCCAAAAGAGAGTTGATATTCTGACAGGTCCATGGGGATTGGGAAGAATAGTGTACTTGCCATTGTCTGTCTGGAGCCCGGTAAACCCAATGAGCAAAAATAGAAAGCACAGCATGGTTGGACGTCCTGGATTCCAACCCGAATAATGGCGGTTGACTTGGCTAGTAGACAGTTGGAAACGCGAGGAGATCCCTGTAGAGGCAGGCGGCTGTTGGAGCAAAGGTGGGTGGGGAGGGTCGGTGCTCAGAGTTGTTGAACATGGATGATCTTAGCCCCTTAAATCTAAGCATTAGGAGGCTTCAACTCATTTGGATGCCTGTTTGAGGTTAAAAAAGAGCAGAATCATTTCCAAATGGCAGGGTTGAAGAAACAGCTAATGAACAAAAAGATTCACATATAATTCTTAAGTAAACTTAATTGAAGTTATGTATACATAATTATTTTCAATAACCCACAGGCATACAGCTCAACTAATATTCAAGTGAACAAACGAGTGTAATTAGCACCTACATCCATATCAAGAAATAAAATGTAGAACACTAATGTCTCTAGATTACCCTCTGGCAATCTTCACTTCAAAGAGCATAGTTTTGTTTTGTTTTTTGAACTCTACATGAGTGGACACAAAAGCCATGTGTTCTTTAATGTTTGAGTTCTTTTATTATAATGATTATAACATCCAAACATGTTGTAAGTAGCAATAGTTATGTTTATTCTTCTTGGCAATATTACAGATAGATTCGATATAACATCTGTTTTTACATTTTATTGTTAAAATTTGGTTCATTTGTAGTTATAGCTATTAAAAATTATATTTGGCTATTTTATTTCTTGTACATGTCATTTGGTGAACAGATGAATTTTCACTGGTATATTACTAGAGTGAAGTTGCCTGATCACCAAGGATGCTTTAGAAAACACTTCTACTGAGTTTTACAAGATGAGAATTACACTTTACATCAATGCTTATAGTTTTTTGTTTATTATTTTATTTTATTCTATTCATTTTGGTGGACCTGTAGATGTCCTGCATTTTGGTTTTATTTGCATATCATCATTCTTAATAAAGTTCACTGTTAATTATGAAGTTAACAATTAGCAGTTTTATATATTTATTGAACATTCATATAGCTTGTTTTATAAATGCCTATTTGAGACTTTGATTAATTTTCCAATTAAGAGGCCTTATCATACATAAAAGCTATTAACATATTCTAGATATGATTCCTTTGTTGAATATAATAGTTGCAAATATCTTCTATACTAGGGCATACATTCAATGAAATTTTGTAGATACACATTTATATTTTGAAATTTACTATATTTTTTAATTTGATGAAATGTTTATTATATGTATCTTACCACGGATGTTGAATTTTATAAGTTGAGGTGATCAAATAGTTTTTTTCATTTTCTGTTAATGTTGTGAATTAAATTATTTTTTTCCAGTGTTGAAACAAACTCGTATTCCTGAAATATACCTATTTGGTCATGATGTATTATCCTTTTTATTTTTTGCTGGATTGATATGCCAACATTTTGTATTTTTGCATCCATATCCATATGAAATATTTGTAATTTTTTGTAATTATTGTCAATTGTTATATCAAATTCATCATGACCTCATTAAATAAATTGAGAAATGTTACCCTTTTCCCTAGTCTTTGAAAGAGTTAATATGATGTTGTGATTAATTATTTCTTCCTTTAATATTTCTTAGAATTTAGAAATGTAGCATTCTGGACATAAAATTTCCTTTATAAGAGAATAGGAATTTTTAACTTATTAAACCAATATTTTAAAAACTATTCAGATAGTCTCCTTTTTCTTCTGTTAGAGACAGTTTAATTTGTGATGGAATTTGTACATTTCTTCTGACTTGTTAGATGTGTTAGCCAAAGTTGTTCATAATGCTCTCCCCTCCTTCTTCATTCTTTTGATTTCTGTGACATCTGTAGAGATAGCCCTTTTTAAAAATTCTTAATGTTGATAATTTTGTGATTTTTCTATATAGTCATGATCAATTATTCTTGAAGTTTTTTATTTTTATTTATTTTTAAAATGAATTTTGGATTTAATTTTATTCTACGATTTATTTTTTATTTCATTGATTTTTTGCTTTGTGTTCATTTCTTTATTTCTAGTTTAGGTGCAATTCTTTTTCTTTTTGAGCTTCTAAAAATGGAAGTTTTTCTTATTTATTTAAAATTTTTTTTCTTTATAATATATGCATTTAAAGCTATAAATATCATTTAATTTCTCACCAAATTTATATCTATCATATTTAACATACCATATTTTGATATATTGTATTTCATTAATATTCAGTTCAAAATATATTCTAATTTTATCATGAGTTCTCTTTGCCCCATGTGTTATTTAAATTCTATACATTTGAGGGTGTTCCAATTACATTCTTCTTATTGATGTCTAATTTATTCCTATTGATGTCATAATCATACTCTAAATGATTTTAAGACATTGCAATTAATTGAGACAAAATTCATTCTTTATTAGATGGTCCATTAAGACAGATGACTTTTTGTAAACTTTAAAAGAATGATTTGACTTTAGGTGATGGATATACAACATAAGCAGCAGTTCAAATGCTATAGAAATGTTCACCTGAAACCTATGTACTCTCATTGATCAATGTCACCCTTTTAAATTTAATTTTCTAAATAAAATTTTTAAAAAGATAAAAAATAAAAAAAGAAAAGAATTTTTGATTAGTCTCATTTGTGAATTATAGTATTCTATAAGTGCCAATTAGGTCAAATTGGATAATAGTGTTTCAAATATTTTATACCTTGTCAATTCTTTTGCCTCTGTTTTTTAATATCGTCAACTAAAATAATTAATTTTTCTATCTGTCTTTTGTGTTCTATCTGTTTTTGATTTTTGTATTTTGAATGTATTATTTGGTATGTGCCCATTTAGGAATGGTTTATTTTCTTGGTGAATTGATGCTTATCATTAGGAATATCATTCTTTATTTATTGTAATACTCCTTGTCATTATTTTGTCTCACAGTTCCATAGCCAGATTTATTTTTTATAATTAGAATTTGCATGCAATATTTAAAAAGCTGGATTGCTTGCCACATATCTTAGTAAAACTAAGCTGAGTCTTTACAGTCTCCACCATGCTGTTTCATGTTCAACCTCAGCAAATGGTATGCAGTATCAAAATTAGACAAAGTCATTCAAGAACATTTGGGTATCTATAATAGCAGAGCCATGAAATCACCTATTAAAGTGTATAACTTAATGGTTTCTTTTATTATTTTCACTAATTTATACACCCATCAGCAAAATCAAAGTATACAACATTTCTGTCACTCTGAGAAGAAACCCCATACCCATTACCAGTCATTTCCCATCCTACTCTCAAAAATGTAAGAAATAGGCAGCCACTAATTTACCTTTTGTCTCTATAGATCTGCGTACTATGAACATTTCCTGTAAATAGAATCATGCAATATGTGGGCATTTGTGACTAACAACTTTTGCTTAGCATAATGTTTTTAAGATCCATCTATGTTGCCGCTTTATTATTTCATCTTATTTTGGAATAATAATCCATTGACTGGGGCATAACACATATCTGTCTTTTCAGTAGTTGATGAACATTTGTCTGTTTTTCTCTTTTTGATTTTAACTATATCTTAGCAAAGCAAATTAAGCCATATCATACCAAAGCAGTACGTCCCTTATGGTTTTCTATCACACATCTTTTTTTTTAATATTGCACCAACATTATATCTTAATTTTTGTTAATTTATAAGCACATATATTTTAAAAGTCCAATAAACTAATATAAAATTTCTAATTTAAAATTTTTTATGTTTGCATGAAACTCATAAATATTTGCATTAATATAACAAATAATAGAAAATGACTAAGTGTGAGTCATATTTAAAATGGCTAGAATACTGCAAATTTAAAATAAAAAAATAATGTAATATCTTCAAATGAATTTCTAATGTATAATGTTCAATTTTCTATCCTTTCTATATTTAATATCTATAAAAATTCTCTATTTATTTGTATGTTTATCCTATATTTAACATCTAGAAAGTCAGGAAATTGGAAGATTCTAGTCTGGGCTGTCTTATGAGCACAAGAAAATCAAAACAGTTTTCTACTAAGAACAACTAGTCTAATTGTTTTAACTAAAAAACCCAATCAAAAGTTTCAGTGTCTCATATTTAAATATGAGATTGCTTAAATTTCTGAGTTAAGCCTCTAGCATTAAATGTAAATACCAAGTGCATGAGAAAAAAGTAAAACGCTTTAAAACAGAGATCCAGAAAATACATTTAAAATTTAAAAAATCCATAGCAAAAAAAATCTTATTTTAGTTTTGGAAAATAAAGTTGAGTGAAATTTTCAGATAGTTAAGCAAAGATCTGAGAAATGGAAAAGAGAAAAGAGAATAAAACTGATTGAGATATTTAATATCTATATCCATAAAAAGGAAGAAATAATATAAAGGTAATATGATAAAAATAATTCAAGAAAATTCTTTATAATTTAAAGACATAACTTTCCAAACTGAAAACATTATTACATGTCCAAAAGTATTCTAATTGAGAAGGCTAAAAATTATGTAAGCAGTTATCACTATGAATTTCCTTCTGAGAACTGTTTTTGATGCATCTCATAAATTTTGGTATCTTATATTTTCATTTTTGTTTCTCTTACAGTGTTTTGAATTTTTCTTTTGATTTCTTCTTTGACCCATTGGTTGTTAAGTAGTGTGTATTTTTTTAATACTATACATTGTAATTTTGCATTTGATTCATATTTTTAGTGTCTCTACTGTGAAGGTATATCTTTCCATTAATTATGTAAGATGGTTGTAATATACTTTCTAACAGATTTGGAATCTAATGACTTTCTTTTCCATTAGACTTTGTTCAGGTTTTCTTGGGTTTTTGAATGTTATGCACTTTTGGATTATAATATTATCATGTGAGGCTCTAGATTCTGTTTAAAATCCTTTTAAATGCTGATTTTTGTTTGTTTGTTTTTGCATGCAATTATGCTGGTTCTGTTCTGACCATAAGTTCTGTATCATCAATCATGTAGAGTAGTTTCAAAGTCAGTTCAAGGTTCTTTCTTTGTGACTTGTACCATTCAAGGTTTAATCCGGGACTTGAACAGTTGTTTATATCTTTGTTCAGTTCTTGAAAAGTTTGTTATACTTCTTTGGATCTGTTCTATGAGTGCACAGCTCAATGTGGAGTCCAGAACTTATGCCAGTTAATAGAAGAACTAGGGAATATAGAATGGATTTAGTAAGCAATTGGATAAAAGAGTCAAGAAAAAAATTTTTAAGTAATGTTTCTTTTAAAAAATCAATCCTCAGAGATTTTCCAAGACAGAATTATCTAAAAAATCATTATATGCCTGTGTTTTTACTCATTCATAAAATGATTCAGGTACAAAGAATGAAAAACCATAGAAATAAGCACACAATTTCTAACTTTCAATAATTTTTTAATTAATTGATTTTATTGGGATGACATAAGTTCACAAAACCATTCATGTTTCATGTATACAACTCAATATAACAATATCTGCGGACATTATAGTACATGTTCCACCCCAAGCAAAGTCTCTTTTGTTGTTATTTTTGACTTCCATATAGATAAACATTTTTTGTTTGTTTTTTGCCTTGAAATTGATTTCAGTAATACCAGCCTCAAGAATTATTCATTTTAAAGAAGTGAGCCACTGTTTTCTCTTTACTATATAATTTTTGTGTCAGTTTCCTTTACCTTTATTATGAGAAGAATAAATTCTTAAAAACTACATTTTTTAAATAAAAGCTTACTGTAATAAGGAGGAATTGTGTGAGAACTATTCCAAAATATAGTCACAAAGTCATGTATTATTAAAATGTAATAGGAATAAAAGTAGGAATTACATTGAATTAGAACTCTGTATTCTGAGACATTATCTTCCAAAAGTGAAGAGAAATAAAGATTTTCTCAAAGAAAAAGTGAGGAAATTTATTGCCTGTCAACCTGCCTTGCAAGAAATGTTTTATAAAGTTCATTAGGAAGAATAAAGTGACACAGGTCAGAAACTCAGATATACATAATAAAAGAACATCAGAGAAGAAATAAGAACAACAATTAGAAACGTATTTTTCTTATTCTTAACTGATCTAACAGATAACTGTTCA
The DNA here is from genome assembly GCA_037038555.1 of Rhynchonycteris naso. Taxonomy (NCBI): domain Eukaryota; kingdom Metazoa; phylum Chordata; class Mammalia; order Chiroptera; family Emballonuridae; genus Rhynchonycteris; species Rhynchonycteris naso. The sequence goes on from CM072998.1 coordinate 28,758,596, forward strand.
AAATCATAATAGCAATAATGTACTATTTGATTACATGTATATATATTTATGTATAAATGAAATAAAGCTGTTACAAACATTGTGTGCAGGTTTTTGTGTAAATGCAAGTTTTCAACTTCTTTGAGTGCCACAGAACAGAATTTTTGCACCATATGGTACAAATATATTATTTTTGTAAGAAACTGATAAAATGTCTTCCAAAACAGGTATACCATTTTATATTCCCATCAGTGCTGAGTCAGAGTTCCTGTTGTTACACATCCTCAATAACATTTGGTTTTGTTAGTGTTCTCAATTTTGGTCATCTTAACATATGTAAAGATGTCTCTTGTTTTAATTTGCATTTCTCTAATAACATATGATACAGAGCATCTTTGCATGTGCTTAGCTACTGTCTGTGTCTAGATTCATTGTCTGCATGTGTCAGTCCAGTTGTTCCAACTCCATTTGTTCAAAGACTATCTTTCTTCTATTGATTTGCCTTTGCATCTTTGTGAAAAATAGGTTGATTATATTTAAGTGGATCTGTTTATGAAATCTCTATTCTCATTAATCAACTCATCTATTATTTTACTTATACTACACTATCTTTATTAATGTAACTTTATAGTAAATGTTGAAGGTGAGTAATATTAGTTCTCTGACTTTGTTCTTCAATATTGCATGGACTACCCTGGATCTTTTAACTCTTTATATAAACTTTGTAATCAATTTTTTGGTAACCACAAAATAATTTGTTAGAATTTTTGTTGTGATTATATTAAATCTAGAGATCAAGTTGGGAAGAACTCATTCTGAAAACATTGTCTTACTATCAATAAACATGAAATGTCTCTTCATTTATTTAGTTTTTTGATTTTGTTCATTAGAATTTTGTCGTTTTCTTCATATATATCTTGTACATGTTTTGCAAAATTTTTAAGTATTTTATTTATTTGGACACTAATGTAAATGTTATTGTGTTTTCAATTTAAAATTTTACTTGTTCACTACTTGTATATAGGGACACATTGACATTATATATTAATTTTGTTATCCCATAATCTTAGTATAACCACATCTTAGTTTTAAATATTTTTGCAACTTATTTCAGATTTTTTGCATTAAATGATTATGTCATCTTGAACAAAGATAGTTTTATATCTTCTTTTCTTACATTGAGAGGGTATACTATCAATTTTCTTTCCCTGTCTTATTGCATTAGCTAGGACTTCCAATATAGTGTTTGAAAGGGTTGATGAGAGGGAATATTCTTGCCTTTGTTTTAATTGTGGGTTTGTTATATATAACTTTATTATAGTTAGGTATGTTATTTTTATATGCAACTGTTGAGGATTTTATCATGAACGGATGTGGTATGTCAAATACTTTTTCTTTATCTGTTGAAATAATCATATGGTTATGTTTTCTAATAATGTGATATATTACATTTATTGATTTATGTATTAAGGATGTTGAATCATCCCTCCACTCAGAGATAAATGTTTCTTAATGTGTTTTTGACTTAAATTTGCTAATATTGTTAAAATTCTTTGCACTTATTAGCAAAAATTGCATATATATATATATATATATATATATATATATATATATATATATCAGTGCCTTAATCTGGTTTTAGTATGAGGGTAATATTGACCTTGTAGCTTGAGTTAGAAACTGTCTTTTTCTTTTAAAATTTTTTATGAGTTTGACAAGGATTGGTGTTAATTTTTATTTAAATGTTTGGTGTAATTCATAAGTAAAGCTGTCTTGTCCTAAGGTTTTCTGTGTTGGGAGGTTTTGATTATGAATTCAATCTCTTTATTTGATATTATTCTGTTTATTTTTTACTTTACTCCTAATTTAGTCTTGGTTTATTGTGTTTTCTAGAAATGTATTCATTTCTTCTAGGTTAACCAGTGTATTTCTGTAGTATCAGTTGTAATGTCTCCTCTTTTGTATAGTTTTACTATAGTCTTCTCTCTCTTAATTATTCTAGGTAAACATTTGTCAAGTTGTTTATATATTTAAAAAGTCAACTCTTAATTTTGTTTATTTTTCTATTGTGTTTCTGATATCTGAAATACAATTATTTCATTTATTTCCACTCTGACATTTACTATTTTCTTTCTTATGCTAACTTTGACTTAATTTGTTTTCTTTTTCTTTTTTCTTTATGTATAAAGTTAGGTTGTTTGTTTGAGACACTTCTAATCTTTTAATATATGGACTTATGCTATAGCTTTCCTCCCAGAACTGCTTTTGCTGGATGCCATAAATTTTTATATATTTTATATCCATATTAATTTGTTTCAAGATTTAAAAAAATTTTTCTTTTGTCTTCCTTTTTGACAGATTAGTTCAGAACTGTGTTCTTCAGTTTCCACATATTTGTAAATTTTCTAGCTTTCCTCTTGGTAATTTCTAGTTTCATAACATTGTGGTCAGAAAAGATCATGGTTATGTTTTTAATTTTCTTAAATTTGTTAAAATTTATTTGTGTCCTACCATATCATATACTGAGAATTTTTCATGTGCACTGGGCAGAATATATATTCTGTTGTCATTAGATGGAATGTTTGTTAACTTTATTTCTTAGTTTATTGAATTATCTTTTTGTATTTTCTTGTAGTTCATTGAATTTCTTCATAACAGTTGTTTTGAATTCTTTATTAATTAGGTTGCAATATTTCATGTTTTTGAATTCAGATGTTGGAGAATTATCATTTTGTCGTTATGATGCCACATTTCCTTGATATTTCATAGTGCTTGATGATATGCATTGCTGCTTTTGTATATGCAGGTACAGATGCCTTTCTTATTTAAGAATGTATGTTTACTTTAGTTCTTAAAATTCAACAGGTTGGAAATTGAAAACAGTCTTTTGCATTCCAGGAGGTGGCACTGTAGCTCAAGTTCACGGTTTTTGCTATTAGATCTGGCTTTCGAGGCTGCTCTCAGAAGCATGTACAAGCAACTGGCATCAGAGTAGAAAGAGGTTTGGGTTTAGCATTGGGGTTTGGGGGATTACCATAAACCTGGTAAAAGAATTCTCAACTGGGGCACTCAGAGAGATCTGTGGACAGACCTCCTGTGAAAATTCCAAAACAGACAGCAAGTAGAATATTCCTTCAATGCCCCTTGATATTCCTCTTAGCCTTCCACTATTTCTTCTACCTCTTCCAGTCATATAGGTCCCTACTCAGAAATCTAGGTGCTGCTGGAAAGAAACAAGTCCCTTCAGCTGCAACTTGCACAACTGGGCACCCAGGTATTCACTCACCACTTTTACTTTCCACATCATATGCTAAAAGAGGTTGCCTCTGATGATGCCAAAAGCCCTGGGCCTTGCAGGGCCCTGAAGTGTTGCTCTGGGGACGGGAACCAACTTGGCAAGTTTCTGTACTTCATCTTCGTCAAAATTTATCTCTACCCTTCTCCAATAACATGGCAGATTCCTCTGTCAGGCAGGCTAAACGTGCATAAATTCTTTATCAGCTGTGGGTATCTGCCCAGTTTTGCATTCTCAAGCTCCTTTTTCCCCATTGATATGAGAATGGAACAGACTTCATTAACTCCTTTGAATATGTAGCAATCCCCCAAGCTCTTACCTGCCCATTTTGGATGCACAAGGGGGCAGAAACTTCATGGGTGTTCCAGTGTAATGTGCAGAGGCACTTGGGTTTGGTTATAGATGTTTGATTAGGTGTAAATCAAAAAGGAAAGATAAAAAGAACTTACTCTGTCATGATGTTGATACCACCATCAATTACTTTCTTTTTTTTTTATTATTTTCCAAGTGAAAGGAGAGAAGATAGAGAGACAGACTCCTGCAGGCGCCCCAACTGGGATCCACCTGGCAATCCCCATCTGGAGCCGATGCTCTGCCTATCTGGGGCCATTCTCACAACCATATTATTTTTAGTGCCTGAGGTAGAGGCTCCATGGAGCCATTCTCAGCACCTGTGGCCAATGCACTAAACAATCAAGCCATGGTTGCAGGAGGGGAAGAGAGCAAGAAAGGAAGAAGAAGAAGGAGTTGGGTGGAAAAGCAGATGGGTGCTCCTTCTGTGTGCCTTGACCAGGAGTCAAATCCAGGAAATTCACATGCCAAGCCAACATTGTATAACTAAGCCAACAAGTCAGGATCTCAATTACTTTTTACAGACTGTACTGAATTGTAAAAATAGAATCAAGAGATGGAAGTAGAATATTATCACTCCTAGAATTCTACTGTTATACTTGCTTTTATCTTTTTTTTACACTCAAAAGTAACCATTATTTTGACTTCTATCTCTAATGCTTTTCTTATATTGTTACTTTCAAAATGTAATAATAATGTATCCTTTTGTATCTGGCATCTTTTGATCAACATATATTTATCAGTTTACCTATTTATGGAACATTTGTGTAGTTTTCTATGGAGAGATTCCAATGGAGAGTTAGACACTATGGACATTCTAATTCATATTTTTTGGTAAATATTTATTTGCATTTCTGGTGAAAATATACAAAGGAATAAAATTGGTGAGTAAAAAGTATTATCAATTAGCTACCACAATAACAATACTGAAAAATAGACACAAAACTCAGCAACAATTAACAATGCTTTATTTCTAGTGTCTGTGACCATGGATTGTTTGAAATGAGTTTAAATCAGGTTGCATACCTGTGGATAAGCCAGGGTAGCTTTGAACTTAATGTTTTCTATCTTTGGAGTGTTCTACATTGGAGACATAGCAGCAGTCCAAGGTAGAGTCATGGATATAATAAAAGTGTAAGAGGTCCAACCATGACAGCACATTTTATTACATTGACAAGGTCACAACAATAATATCCAAGCAATTCTTATGACAGAATACAAAGTTAAGATGCAATGAAATACACTCTAACCACGATATGGCCATAGAAAAAAGAAGTGAAGATTTTGGGATAATAATTTGATCTAAACTGATATATATATAATAAAGGAGCATTGTCAGAAAGTTGACAGAAAGAAGTTTTCTACCATCATCCCCAACAATTTTGCCAGTCGGTAAAGACAGGAGAAAATGATTCTTCTTCAAATGCAAAGGCAGCAATTCAAGACTTTAAGGAACATAAAAATAAATCAAGAAAACATGCTACTACCGAAGGAACACAATTTCCCATTAACTGGTCCCACAGAAATGAGATCTATAAGTTGCCTGACAAAAAATTTAAAATAATAGTTTTAAGAAAGCTCAGAGAACTATAGAATACAAGTAGAACTCTATGAAATCTAGAAAAAAAATGCATGAAAATTTGAGAGATTTAACAGTGAGATAGAAAGTATTTAAAAAGCACCAAACTCAAATTCTGGAGCTAAAAAAGTCAATAAATGGAAAAGAGAGAGAGAGAGAATATCAATCACAAACTTTATCAAGCAGGCAAAAAAAAAAAAAAAAAATCGGTGAACTCAAGGACAAGTCATTTGACATTAGACATTATCCTATCAGAGGAAAAGGGGGGTGGGGGCAGGAAGAATGTAAAAAAGAAGCATACTTGAATTATAGAATGCTATCAATGAAAAAAATAAATTTATTATTGAAGTCCCAGAATGAGAACAGAGACCAACGGGGAAGAAAGCTTAGTTAAAGAAATAGTGGGAGAAAACTTTCCAAATCTAGGGAAAGATATGAACATGACATCAAGCTCGTAAAGCTCATACAACTCTAAATAGATTCATCACAAAGAGGACTTCATCAAGACATATTGAAATGAAACCTCCCAAAATTAAAGAGTATGTAAGAACAGCAAGAGAAAAAAAAAAATCTCATCACATCAAATGGAACTTCTATAAGGCTATCATTAGCAGTTTTCTTAGCCAAAACTTTGCAGGATAAAAGAGAGTAGATTAATGTATTCAAAGTTGTGAAAGAGATGGGGTGAGTGGGTCACTGTCAACTAATACCTGGCAAAGCTGTCCCTTCAGAAATAAAGAAGCAACAGAAATTTTCACAGAAAAACAACAGCTGAGGGCAGTTCATTACTACTAGACCTGCCTTTCGAGTTGATATGAAAGGACAATAATATTTTTTAGTCACATGAAAACATATGACAGTAAAACACTCATTGGTAAGGGTAAGTTTAGAGTTACATTCAGAACACTAAACTACTCTAATGATGGCACATAAATCACTTAACTCTAGCCTGAGCAGTGGTAGTGCAGTAGTAGATAGTCAACATGGGACGCTGAGGACCCAGGTTCAAATACTGAGTTCGTCAGCTTGAGCGCAATCTCACTGGCATGAGTGCTAGGTCACTGGCTTGAAGCCCAAGGTCGCTGGTTTGAGCAAGGGGTCATGGGTTGAACTGAAGCCATCCAGTCAGGGCACGTATGAGAAGCAATCAATGAACAACTAAAGTGCTTCTACTACGAGTTTATGCTTCTTATCTTTCTCCCTTCCTCTCTGTCTCTGTCTCTGTCTGCTTGCCTGTCTCTCTCATTAAAAAAAAAAAGAAAAAGATTTAGGTACATAAAATGAAAATGCATAAGAATAACCACATATTTTTCCAATTTTCAGTAATTTTAATTAATTGATTCATTGAGATGACATGGGTTCTCAAAACCATACAGGTTTCATGTGTACAACCCAATAAAACACCATCTTCATGCTGCATCATATACTATCTGCCCTAAGCAAAGTCTTTCTTTTGTTGACAATTTTGGAATCTATATAAAAGTAGGTTAACACTTTCATTTTTTGTTCTTTGGGGTTTCTTTTTTGTTTTTCTGTTTTTTCCTTGAAACTGGTTTTTAATAATACCAATCTCATGAATCATTCATTTTTAAAAAGTGAAGCATTGTTTTCTTTCTGTTGTATAATTTCTGTTTCAGTTTCTCTTACTTTTATTATACAAAGAACATGTTCTTGGAAAACCATATCTTTAAAATAAGAACCTTCCTGTAATAAAGAAATGTACAAACTCTTCTAGAATTAATCACTGTCATATACAATTAATATTTAATTAATGTACTGGATAAGCTGAATGAAAAAACTGCACTGTCTCTTAATGTACTGAACATTAAGTCCTCTTCTTTTGATCATTAAATAGAATGATATGGTTACTGCTTTTGCTTCAGCTTTATTATTAAGATTGAAACAATGACCCTTGCAGCTACTCTGAAAACCTTTACCAAATGCAGTCTTAATATGTATTTTGAAAAAGCATTTTCAAGGTAGTTTATCCTTCCTTTTAACTTTTAACATATTAAAAAATTTTTAAATGTGAAGAACTATTGCCTCATTAATGCGTAGAAGTGAGAGATGCAGGAAAATCTTCCTTAAAAAGACATATTAGGGCCTGACCAGACAGTGGCACAGTGAAAAGAGTGTCAGCCTGGGATGCTTAAGACCCAGGCTCAAAACCCCAAGGTCACCGACTTGAGCACAGGTCATAGACATGACCCCATGGTCAATTGCTTGAGCCCAAGATTACTGTCTTGAGAAAGGGGTCAAGGCATGTATGAGAAAGCAATCAATGAACAACTAAGGTGCTGCAACTATGGGTTGATGCTTCTCATTTCTCTCCCTTCCTGTCTGTCTCTCCCTCTCTCTTTTTTTCTCTCTCTCATTCTCTCTTGCTAAAAATAAGAAAAGTAAAAATAAATAAAAAAGGATTTATTAGTAATACAAGGAAGGAAAAACACCATCACTGAGAACACAGGTAAAAGACTGGGTAATAAAAATGGAGAGGTGAAGAAGTGCTATCTTTTTAGGTTTTGCATGTTCTACCATTTTTTTTCTACTTTGGAGTCATTGACTAATAAGTTCTGTGTATCCCAGGCTGTATTTTATGGCTGCTTAAACAAGACACTGATATGTTCAAAAAACCCTGAAAGGTTAAAAGAAAACCAATGACAGTATTAACTAAATGGTAGTTTACACCTTCAGCCTTGGTTAAAATCATCATTTTAATTCAAAGTTTTAAAAGTTTCCATAAAATAAAAATGTTTGCTTCTGGTCACTTGTTTTCATGGCTTTTGTTATTTCAAATAAGATTTTCTGATTTCCCTTCTGGCAGCAAACAGATATTGTTCCTAGTAATAAAGATTGAGTATGGTGTATAAACTTTTGGTTTCTTTATATGGTGAACAAGAATGTTTTTATGATTTCATTGTTTATCAAATTACAAATAAAGAAACTAGAAAATGAAACTGTTCCTTCAAAAGTGGAAGTAATTTCCTACTGCTTACGTGGTAAGTTGTAGTCATTGGTATGACAACCTCTGTAATAAATAGATGCTCTGACTGAGGAAAGCCAGAAAAGCAGGCTGCAAGAATAGCACATAGAGCATCTCCAATGGAAAGCTCTTGGGAAATTGTTGAAGAGTTCCATATAGATGATGATGTGGGCTTTGCTCTGCCAGATCCAGAGGTAAGAGAGGGGACTGAATTATGGCAAAAAATATTTTCTTTTTATTACTTACTTGGACAAACTAACTTCTAATTTTAAAAATGTGGTTTTAGTAATTTCTACTGACCAAATAGATAAAACATGCTAAAATTAAAGGCAGAGTTTTAATAAATAGGTCTCACTTAACTTTCTTAAAATTTTCTATTTAGAAAGTTAGTCTTAGATGCACTACTTACCTTACACAGATGCAGAGAGTGATGAGAGAAATGATAGAAGTATTTTGGTTTAATACAAGTGTGCTTTCAGAGAGCATTTTGAAAAAACCAGAGCCATAACTGATCCGTGAGTTAAAGGAATCCCTTCTCTTGGTTGTTATATTTCAATTGTACAAAGTATATGTTTGTACTTTGATTAGGTTTTTGAGGTGACACATCTAGCAAGTATTCTATTAACACTGCTGTTATTACTAAGTACAAGATTCAAGGGAGTCTGAACTACCTTTTTATATGACTTTTGTCTACAAAGTAAAATGCAGGCTAACGTTTGCCTTAACAACTATGTATATTTCTTTGTCTTCCAAAAAATGCCATAGAAATTATCTTATTATCACCAATCTTTTAATTATCAGACATTTTTACAGCATTTTTAAGCTAGTTACAAATATTTACTTTTCCATCTTCACAACCATCCTAAAAGATCTGCTATTATTAGCCTCTTTTATTTCTCATGAGAAATGTAAGCTATGCAGAATTTAGGTAATCATCCAAACTCACATAACTGGCAGTGGCAGAGATAAGGTGTGAGCTTAATCGGTCTGGCTCCAGAGCCCATGACCTTAAAACCATTATGCTATGCTGAGACTCTTAAGAGAAGAAATCACTTGACATGCTTCCCCTTCCCATTCTACTCTTGATTTTAACAAGATAATGAGATTTCAGGAGAGTATTTCTAGGAACCAGTTATATGTTGTGGCAATAATGTATAACCATATACCTCTATTTGTTTGTGGTTCAGAGTGCACACTTTAGAAAGCATTTCAAATATAGCAAATACAAATTTAGTCAAAGATTCCAATCTAACTCTATTTAGGAATAACATCCTGTAAATACCTTACACAATACAGACAAATCTAAAGCAAATTCCTCTTCCCAATCTATTTCTTTTCTTTAAATAATTAAATTAACCTAAGAATTGGAAATATAATGTAAGGTTGGTGGCTGTGGCCATGCAGATTCACGTTGGATTTGGGTGGATGGTAAAGAAACTGTGGAGCCAGAGGATGGTGGGCCATTCCAATTTATTGGAGGCTCGCAAAGACAAGCAAGCCATGAAAAGAAAGAAATGGAAAAAAATAATAAACAAAAGGAAAGGAAAACCTGCTTTTCACAGTGGAGGGCAAGGGACCAGAAACTAACTGCACCTCTCAGTAGCAGGATGCGATCTGATCTCATGGCTCCTGAGGGTTTATATCCTTGCAATAGTGCTGTCCTGTGCTCCTGCACTAATTGCACAAAGGGTCATAGTTGGTGGCCCTGCGAGTCAGCCTAACATAGCTGTTTTCCCTACATATAGGTTTTAGTTTTATTGCTAAGAGCACCTACTTTATATATGTATATTTGCAAATCAATATTAGTCAGACTTTCTCCTTCATCATATAAGCTCACACAATTGCCGGAATGGGCTTGATTGAAGGATGTACTTATCAATGATACAAAGAAAAAAATCCTTTTCAGAAACTACAAAACCTTATATTTAGTTTTTATTCCCAAGAGTCAGTTCTCTTAAAAAATAAAACAATCGCTATGATCATGAAGACCTTTAGAACAGATTCCCATAATTAAACCAAAACTCCAAACAAAGGCAAAAGGAAACTCTTTCTGAGCTACTTAGAGAACAATGCAGTGACTTGAGATGCTTAGGAAGTTGGATTCCATGTCCTGAAGCACAGGCACAAAAATTAAGGGTTACTTATGTTCTTCACTGAAGATATTTCTAGCAAATTATAAGCTCAAAAAAATTCATTCTATTTCTATCAGCTTTCTATTTCAAAGGAAAATCATGTTTTTATAATTCTATGTAGATACAAAATACGCTCTCTAATCTAGCAGAAGTTGAGTGACCCTCTTTTTATTCTCTATTAATTTATATCATAACATTTAGACAGCTTCTAAACCAGAAGTATATCATTGATTGAATTTTACATTTGTTGAAATTTCAATCAAATAAGACACTAATAATGATACATAACAACAACAATAACAAATTTCTTTTATTTGAAGGGAAAATAACAACAACCAATAATTTGATGTGCTACAGAGTGAAGCACATCAAACAAAAAACATATATGAATACTAAAAACTCTAGAGCATGGCATTTGTGTGGTTAGGGAGAAAAATTCAGAATAAACAAGAAAGATGACTCTAGTGAATATACTGCCTAGGTCTTTCATTGCTAAAAATCTACTGTAACAGAATAAAATGAGCTAATTATCTGCAGCCCCTGAAAATGTTTGAATTTTATAGTACCTTTGTCTTCTTGTTGTATAACTTATTTATGATATTATAATCTTAACTATGTTTTGCAGCTTAAAATCTCATTCATGTTGTTTGACTTAACTTCTTGATTTGTACTCCATCCCTATAGGTCAGCATTAGTGATACCAAGGCTATGTCTGAAAGTAATTTAATAAAGGAAGGATTGGATCAGGGCATATGAGGAGTTATTCAGGGATCTGAATCTCATTTTAGAGTATTTCCTAGATCTTTTGCTTATATGTTTTTCCTTCAAATGAAATTATAAATATAAGATACAGGGAGAAACTTTTATTTAGATTTCAGTTAAACTTATAGGGCAAAAATAAGACTCTAGTGCAGTGGTTCTTAACCTGGGTTCTATCGAACCCTAGGGGTTCGATGAGTCAGTCTCAGGGGTTCGGAGAAGCCTCTGCCGTGGAGGCCAGAATAAAGTAATACCGTAATTTGTTGTGAGTTCATGCACTTTGTTGGTTTTGATCTTTGAGCAAGGTGATGTTCATGCACGGCTCATTTTGTGCACCAGTAAAAAAACATATACCTATGTCTTGAATTTGGAAAAAAAATCATGTTTTATTTATCACTAAAGAAGGGTTCGGTGAATGCGCATGTGAAACTGGTGGGTTCGGTACCTCAAAAAAGGTTAAGAACCACTGATCTAGTGGAATCAAATCAGGCAATCAATGTGAGTGTGTGTGTGTGTGTGTGTGTGTGTGTGTGTGTGTGTGTGTGTGGCATTTCCTGGCAGGTCCTGCAGAAAATACAGAATTAACAGCATGATAAAATTCTTGCTATTGGGTAATAATGTGTAAAAAGAGCATGGGTTGGTGAAAGTTGGAAACAATTTTGAATCACAATAAATTATATATACAAAACAAGTTACTTAACTTGTCTAAGCTTTGCTTTCCATGCTTATGACATGGAGACAACAAGGAACTTTTAGGACACTAAAATAATTAAATGAGAAATTATTGAGCCAAGTGCCTAGTCTACTACTGAGAAGAAAAACTAATAGCAGTTAACAATACATTACTTAACAACGGGAAAAGTTATAGAATACATAGACTTCATAATTGGGAATATAAGTGTAAACTGCTGTAGTCAGGAAGATTATAGTGGAATTTTGGAGGTGGCTTTTGAAATAAAGGCAAGTGAGAATGCTCGAGAGAAGAGGAAGAATGCAGAGAAGGTGTTAAGCCCTGAGTGTGCAGGTGGAAATGCATGGGCAAGTCTTGATAGAGCTAGACAAGTAAGTGTGGGTTAGGGCTGCATATCACAGAATTGACTTAGAGGCAAGACGGACTATAAATGAAAGACAATACTATTTTACCATATCTTCTACTGGTAAAAAGAAAATAAAAATCTCTTTTTTTTTAAAGGAGGAACTACCTTACCCTTATGATGCCTGGAATTCCATTGCTAAAAATCTTACTGACCTGATTGAGAATGGTGAACTACGTGCAGAAGTTGAGAAGGTTTGAATCACTATTACATTGATCTTCTCTTATAACTTCTTAACATTTTAAATTTGGTTTTGAAGCTATAATGCACCCATGTTGGTTTGAGTCAACTTTTCATTTATTCTCAGTTACCAATGCTCAGCATTGATGACCTCAAAGGACACAAGTTGCAGCGCCTCGCACATCTGGTCCTGGGCTATATCACCATGGCATATGTGTGGAACCGACGTGACGGAGATGTCCGTAAGGTTTGGAGATTTTTTAATATTTCTTGTGCTACATGACATTTATATCCAATTTACATTTAACAAAAAAGATCCTAAAATTATTATATCTTGGTTGTGTAAAACTTGGGTAATAGAAAAAAAAAAGGAAAAAGAAAGTCATTCACTGACTTTACAATATCAACTATGATCATTATTGAATTTTTAGTCTTTTACTGATAAAGCATTTGCTCCATTCTGTGAAAATACATATACATCCTGCTCCTTTCACTTAAATTTTTAAGTAAACATTTTTTAGTACTATATAATTATCCTAGTCTTCATTTGAAATAATTTTATAATTTCATTGACTTTTAAACTTTATTCAATCTGCTATTGAAAAATAGTTTATATTTTAGAGTTTTATTATTGTAAAATTATACTACAATCAAAATAAGAAAGCTTTTCTCTATGACTTTTGGGAGATTTAAATATTTTATAGTTATTTTTAGTTAATGCTACAATGCTACCTTACCATCTCTCAACACAGAAAATATATTAGTTTCACTTTACTCTCATTAATAGTAGGTAATTTTAGATTTAAAAGAATATAATTTTGTATTTTATCTGGCAATCTTACTCACCTGAAACCAATATAGACTGTACTACTTAATCTATAAATCACAAACAAAGGGATAAAATAGATTCCAGAAGCACCCTTTGCCATTAAGTGAAAGTTGTTTGGTTTTTTTTTTTTTTGACAAAGGTAATTGGTAGCTTTTCTTTGTTTGTTTGTTTTTCTCATGACTTGTTTACATATAGTAAACACATATATATAGTTTACCTATGTGATGAGTCATCCCTGATGTGTAAAGAAAAAAAGTGGCTCTGCATAATCATGGAATACCTTGTAGTTCCTTGTAATTATGAAAATGGCTTGTCCAGTTTCATGACACAAAAAGTTTAAGATTAGTTCTAATCTTACAACCAAGCTGAAAGTTAAGCTAAACATATGGTCTTACTAGACTTGCTAGAATCTGAGTCTAGCTAAAGACATTGCTAATACAGAATGAATAATAACACAAGAAAGCATATCTAGGTACAAAAGTATGAGAGTACCAAAAGGTTAACTAGTATTTGATATGATCATTAAATCCTTCAAGGAAAAAGTGGAATTTGAGCCCTTACTGAATAGCTTGGTTGGTTAGAACTTTATCCTAAAATGCAAAGGTTACTGGTTTGATACCTGGTCAGGGCACATAAAGAAACAGATTGATTTTCCTGTCTCAGTCTTTCTTTCTTTCTCTCTCTTACTTCTTCTCTCTCTAAAATCAACCAATAAATTTTTTTTAAAAATTCTGTAATTTAAATTGGTTCTTCAAAAATTGGTAGAGCTTATCCAAAGAGAAGAGGAGCAGAAAGAAAGACTGGCAAAACATGTGGAAACCAGAATGTACATGGAAGAATCAAAAAATAATGATAAACTTATCAGATTTATAAAATAAAATATAGAAGTGTATTTTTCAATTTACCCAGTGTTAGCTTGCCATATTATTTTGAAAAAGAATTTAGAAGCTGACAATGAAGAAAATATATAAATAAGATTTTTTTTTAAAATTTAAGTGAAATTTGTAGGAAAGAGAAAATACATGAATAGAAAATAAACTACATCAATATAAGGAGCATTTTGCTTGAAAATAAGCAAGAAATTTGCAACTGAGTTTCTTAGCAACTGTGTGAGTGTATATAATAGATTAAAATATGTTTGAACAATTCCTTTTCTTTCCTAATGTCATTTCAAATTAATTATTCAATTAATTTTTTTCCTTTTGGTCCCCTTTGGGTTTTTTCTCTAATTCACAGAGGGACAAAATTTATTTTCTTTTGAAATATGTAGAAATTATTTGCTAAACAGAATATTTCAATCCCCAAAGGCACAGGTATGCAAAGGGAAGCACACATCCAAGTGTTACTTTAATAGTCAATGATTTTTTGCTAATTTTGGTTAAATTGTCATCTCCAGGTGTTTTAAACTAATCTGAATCCACCTGGATTATAGCTTCCATGATTTTCACATAACTGTGGAGTGGCTACATAGTCACACCATCTCTACCACTGAAGTCCCACTACCCACTACCCCAGAATAGCCATGCATCCCTGTCCTTTGTCTGGTGAGGACAAGCATGACCATAACTATTACATGTGACCATCTAATTATAAATCAAACATAGTTGGATAAAGAAGTCAGGCAGATGAAAAATAAAATGTTAGATTTATGACTAACAGATCAGTTGGAGAATGTGGTTTGAGTGCATGGTAAGCATGGAGCTACTGGTATACTTACTCATCAAGATTGCCTCTGTGGAAAAAAAATAGTTGAGGAGAAAACAGGGCTAATCTGTAGTTTCACTCTCAAATTCAGCAATCAAATAAACTTTGAGAAAGGTTGAGTGAAAGAGCTGAGATAAACCAAGATGGTCACTCCAAATGATATGTTTTGCACGGAAATACAAGACAAGGGTAATTCCTCCTACTAACAAAAGGGAAACCTTCAAAGCCAATCATTAATGTCACTCAATGGTGAGGTTTTCTAAAAAAGTACCCAGTAGAAAGTATCTGTCAGCACTGTGCTTTAAGAACAGCCATCTTTCATGCTTCTAGTGTGTATTATATCCAAAAGCCTTAATTACAAATGACCTTGAGATTGTTTGAGACAATTAGTTTTATCTTTGTATTGTGGAGAGATAAAGAGTGCCTTGCCTAGAGGAGTCTTTTGACCAATATTCATGCGATGGATGAGTAAATGAATGAATGTAAATGTCTCACACCCAATGAAACAGTCAAGAAAACTGCCTTTTGTTCTTGCTTTCTAAATCTGTTCTTCTCCATGGCTGGATTATGTCCATATCAATGCAAATCCGAAACCTAAACATTTAATAATTAATAGGATTAAGCTACAAAATGAGAAACAGAAAATCACATTTGTTTGCTTTCAAAGTGCCATGCTATATAAAAGCTAACATTTGGCACCCAGGAAGCAGGAGAAAAGATAAGACACTTCAAAGTTAACACTAAGTACTGTGTTTTAATTAGGTCCTGCCAAGAAATATTGCTGTCCCTTACTGTAAACTCTCTGAGAAGCTGGGACTGCCACCCATTCTGGTTTATGCAGACTGTGTCTTGGCAAACTGGAAGAAAAAGAATCCCCATGGGTATGTAAACAGTGCTTATAACAAAAATAAAAGGAGTGGAAGCTATATAAATCAAAAGGGGGTTACTGTAGTCATTGCTTTAATTATTGGCATAGCTTTTGTCTCTGTTTCGGGGGTAAGGTTTTCTTTGATATATCTAATACTACAAATGTACATATAAGAGAGAGATGTGTATAATTAACATACAAAGAAATGCTCAAATTCTAAGTATTCAGTTTGATGAGTCTGACTATTATATTCACATCTGTATCCCTAATTAGATCCGGAAAGCAGGTAATGAAACAATGGAGCCAAGAACTGGTGAGCCATCAGCTTTAATTCTAGCTTGCACCCGGCAGGCAAGCAAAAACACACACTGGGCTCCAAAATCCACTGACTCAGTGCTCACAAAGCTACTGACTTATCTGAGATTCCTAGCATCAAAGCTTTCTAGCTCACCAGACTTAATCACCTCTGTTTCCCATCTCCTTCTCTCTACACAAACTCTGCACAAACTGGCTTCTTCCTCAGCATTCCACCATCTTGGCTGCCTCTTATTCTCCACGTGGCCTTAATCTGCTCTCCTCTCTAATACTAACCTCAGGAACCAAGCACAACCTGCCACACTTAATAGCGTAGATTCAAAACCTTTAATCTAATCTACAAACAAGGAAGTCTCTGATACAAAGTCACTCATCTGAGGCACAATGGGATTCCTCATGAGAATGCACCACCCCATCATCCAATCAGTCAAGGGTGTGGGGAAAAGCTTACTCTTAAAACGAAGGTGTAGGCTATAACAATCCGGCCTACCCACAGCCTGTCCCCCAAAACACATTAATATCAACGGACTTGCATGTGTGCAGCACCATCTTTAACAAAGTGAGCATAATATATTTTATCTGCCCAACAATCCACCCCTATGCTCACTTTCCTACCCACAATCTACACCGCTGGTATTCTTGTACGAGGAAATTGGGCACATTACACAAATTACAACAATAGCACAAATCATACAGTTTCAACAATTACAAAGGTACATTTCACCAGTCTCTGAGCACTTTGCCAAAAGCACAAAATGTCCTTGGCCTTGGGAAAAGCTTCCCGGGGCAGGAGGTGACTAGCAAAGTCACCTTCACCAACATCAGGGTATTTCACATTGTCCAAAATCCATTAAGTCCATTCAACAAAAGAGTCTGTGCTCACTCTGGTCATAGTCCAGGAAATCAGTCCACGCACATGGGGTGTTAGCCTCCCACCTCATTCCTGCCATCGTGGCAGGTCTCACACTGTTCCAAAGAAAAGCATGTGGCAATAGCAGTCAGCATTTCCATCTCTGCCCTGGGGAGCATGATGGCATTCACCCCTATGCCCCAAAATTGCAGACCTACCAGCAGTGTACTAGGAGCTCCTTGCTGCTGGGCTCTCACCTTCTGGAGACTGCAGATTGCAACTCCATCTTGATTCTCCTCATCCTCCAAAGAGGAACTGAAAACACCAGCTCCTGGTGCTGGGCTCGAGCTCCAGGTCACCGCTGCATTCTGCTCAGCAGGCCTTGCAGCTCCAGCCCCGGCCTCAGTACCGGCCCCAGCCTCAGGCCTGGCCTCATGCCACTGCCGGCTCTCCACAACATCCAGGGAAATCTCCAACTCACGAACCTGTGATTCCTTCTCCAGCGTCTGCTCCATTTTCAGGTGAATCTCGCAAACCTGGTCAGCCTCCTCCTCCAGCTTCAGGGTTGACATCTCTTTCTCTCACGTTTCCTCCAGCTCTTTCCACTGCTTGGTTTGCAGGTCTTGGGCAGCCTCTTTCATAGAGCTCCTGGTTTCCTCACACATGGCTGTAAAAGTCAGCCATCCTACAGTCCCCAGAAGGACAGCCATAGAGAACCATAACAGCAACCAGTCCTCTACCATGCACCTCAATGGTGCCGGCTCCATACCAATCTGTATTGAATCCTGCCACAGACTACGCCAAATTTAAAGCCAGTAGTTGCGGCCACTATCACAGCCTCCTGGCCAGTGCAGGTTCACATTAGATTCGGACAGTCGGTAATGAAACAATGGAGCCAAGAACTGGTGAGCCATCAGCTTTAATTCTAGCTTGCACCCGGTGGGCAAGCAAAAACACACACTGGGCTCCAAAACCCACTCAGAGTGCTCACAAAGCTACTGACTTATCCGAGATTTCTAGCGTCAAAGCTTTCTAGCTCACCAGACTTAATCACCTCTGTTTCCCATCTCCTTCTCTCTACACAAACTCTGCACAAACTGGCTTCTTCCTCAGCATTCCGCCATCTTGGCTGCCTCTTATTCTCCACGTGGCCTTAATCTGCTCTCCTCTCTAATACTAACCTCAGGAACCAAGCGCAAGCTTCAGGTCTGCCCCACTTAATAGTGTAGATTCAAAACCTTTATTTCAATCTACAAACAAGGAAGTCTCTGATACAAAGTCACTCATCTGAGGCACAATGGGATTCCTCATGAGAGTGCACCACCCCATCATCCAATCAGTCAAGGGTGTGGGGAAAAGCTTACTCTTAAAACTAAAGTGTAGGCTATAACGACCCGGCCTGCCCACAGCCTGTCCCCCAAAACACATTAATATCAACGGACTTGCATGTGTGCAGCACCATCTTTAACAAAGTGAGCATAATATATTTTATCTGCCCAACATGGCTCTGTTTTTTCAATCCCTCACCCCAGGTAAACATTTTCTGATTTGTCATATGAAAAGTTACTTTTCTCTCTGCCCAGATGGCTTGGTTTGTTAAAGTTTCATCCTGAAGCAAAGAGGTTGCTGGTTTGTCGGGGGATTACAAGAACAGATCACTGTTTTTGTCTTTCGCTGTCTTTCCAAAATAAATAATAATTTTTCTTAAAAGTTCATTTTTTCTGCTATTGCATTTTATGGTGATGAGATTATAGAATATGTACTCCTTTGTTTCTGGATTCTTTTGATTAACATGTTCCTGAGATTCCACAAATTTAATTTTTAACCAGTTGAGTTTAAGAGTCAATATCTTCAGCATTAGAGATGGCAATATCTGAATTTTTGAATCAGATTGATCAGAATTTAGGCCCTCTTTAACCACTGAGTGATGAGATCTACTATGATAAAGTGATAAGAGAGTTGCAGGGCCCCATGGCTCTGGGTATGTATCTGCAGAAGAATATTCTAGACATAGGAATGGCCTAAATTAAAACAGTTTAATCTGGGGAACTATTTTGTTCATTACAACCAGTTTGACTAATAATATGCATTCTTCGTTTATTTAATTTTGATTTTCCAATAAAATCTTAAGTTAAGTGTTTATAATGACTACTTAAAAAGTATAAAATATTTATATTTTTCTTTTTATATGACTATGTCTAACTTTAATAATAGCATTTATTTACATTAGTTTATAAGAGTCATTACATTTAATAATAGTGGTATTAAATCTTATAAGTAGTATTAAATTTAATAATAGTATTATATCTAATAATAACTTGAAACCATTTGATTTTTAAATTTGTATTATTTCTCTTTTTCAATTGGTCCACTGCTTTATTGCTGCTTTCATAAGGCCCATGACTTATGAGTAAGTATTTGATTTTTATTTTAGTCTAAGAGTTGTTATTCAAAGTGAATATAGGTTTATGAGTTTCCTCCAAATGCATTTTTAAAAGGCCAGTTGAATTCAGGCAAAAAATAATTCAAGTAATTATATAAAGAGCAAAGAATCTTAGTGCTTAATTACATCTATGACTGCGGTGTGACTGTCTATCTGCTATAATAGCTATAGATATATATGAAAGTGATAGATGCATATATATAAATGTAATTAGTAGGTATAAATACAAAATGCAATTACATCTGTATACCTATAACTTAATTACCTTAGTAGCCAGAAACATAAAGCTGTTCTTTCTGACCCAATCTTTTCTATTGTTGATATTTGTACTGAGCAGAGGTCAAGAGTTAGGGAAATAAAGGTAAATGTCATAAGTATAAATTTGCCCTGATGAAGCTGGACTAATGGAGAAGAAAGGAAACATGAAAATTATGTAAATTGCTATTTGATTAAGAAAAGGAGTAAGAGGATAAAAAGTACTGGAAGCTCTAACCAAATGAAAGGGGTAAATCCCTGTAACAAGTTATTTAAACTGAATCCTCAAGAATAAGTAGGAATTAGCAAGAAATAAGGGGAAAAAGAGAGAGTGGTCATAGCAGAGGGCAAAGCAAGAGTGAGGATAAGGCAAGTGACAGCAATCTTGGTGCATTATCAAAACTGAAAGAAGGCTAGTGTTGCTAGTAAGTGAATGACGAAAGTAAGGAATGAGGAAATAAACTTTTAAAAAAGGTTACGTAAATTTTTTTCTATAATAAGGAGTTTAAACAGTGTCTTAAAATAAATGGGAAGCTACAAAAGGTTTTTATGGAGAGGATATCATCAGTCTCATTTTACAGATGGGAACATTGAGGCCGAAACAAAAAGAATATCATGCTCAAAGTAACACAGCAAGTAAGCTGCAGAAGTGGTCTGGCTTTGGAGACCATAAGTTTAACCACTGTGAAACTCATGGGTATACAGATACTGAGACTTGTTTGCACTACTGTAAAATTTCAATAAGAAAGAAAATAGGGTCTAACCAGTTATTTGAATTTGTTGGTCAACTACTTTGTATGGCAGATCAATCTCTGAGAAACTGAATCAAATTCACAGAGAAAATATGGATATGAATACAATTGTTTAAGTAAAAAAAACCTACTTAAAATTAGACCTCATTGATATCTCTATAAACACTGTGCGTATATGTATATATACATGTATGTAAAAAAAATAATGCAGTCACAAAAATAGTCCTGGAATGTCTAGTTTCAAGTTCTAGAATGATATTTCAAGTCCTAGCTTAATCTTCGGTTAATTATATGATCTTAGACAATGGAACTAACTTTAATATTCCTGACTAGTAATAGAAAGTAAAACTTGTAATATTTATCTTCCAAGATTATTATAAAAATAAAAGACGAGTAGTCTGACCTGTGGTGGCGCAGTGGATAAAGTGTCAACCTGGGAACACTGAGGTTGCCAGTTCAAAACCCTGCACTGGTCTGGTCAAGGCACATACAGGAGTTGATGCTTCCAGCTCCTCCCCCCTTTCTCTCTCTCTCTCTCTCTCTCTGTGTCTCCTTTCTAAAATGAATAAAAAAAAAAAAGAAAAAAATTTAAAAAATAAATAAAAAAATAAAAGACGAGTAAAAATGTGTAAAAACTATAAGGCAGTCAACAAACATACTAATATTCTTGCTACATTCTTGACTTTCTTGACTGATTATTTTTAGGAACATGGACGTTCTGTTTTCATTTCCTGGTGGGGACTGCAGTAAAGGATTCTTTCTGGCTTCTCTATTGGTGGAAATAGCAGCTGCTTCTGCAATAAAAGTATGTCCTGGAAAATTTGTATCTTAATTAATGTAAGCAGGGCAAACATTTAGTAATTGAACTATATTATGCAAAAAAGTAACTTTATCCTGACTAAATATAGTATTTGATTATTTAATTGGAGGTAAGGGACCATCTGGTAAGAACAGATATTTTATTAATTTTTGTGTATTGCCTAAAAAATAAAATGTAAGAACCATATATTTAGAATAAAATTTGAAACCACAATAAAAGAACTATTTTCATTGCAATTTAGCATTGGAACTATATCACATAGTGACATAAATCTAATGGTTTTGACTATTAGAAGTAGAAATAGAAATATATAAAACTCTATAAACTTATCTCTAAATGATAAATGAAGAAAGACAAACCCAAGTGTATAATGGATAAGAAAATTAGTCAAACAATTGAAGAGTACTCAGCTCAAGAAAAAAGTGAAAAATCCCAAATTTAATTTAGGAATTAAAATTTAGAATAATTTTAATCTATGTCACGGTTTGATGCTAGGAAATCTTAAGTGATTGTTTTTGTTTTTTTCAGCTATTTCCTACTATATTTAAAGCAGTACAGCATCAGGACAAAGATACTTTGCAAAAAGTACTGCAGAATTTTGTTGATTGCATGGAAAGAGTCCAAGAAGAGTTTGCAGACATTCATAGTAAGTATTGCGTACTGTATGACATTCTAAGCCTCAGACAAATGTTTCTGATTATCTAAGATAAAGTTGTTTACTGCCTGACCAGATGGTGGCACAGTAGATAGAATGTTGGACTGAGATGCAAAGGACCGAGATTCAAAACTCCAAGGTCACCGGCGTGAGCATGGGTTCATCTTGCTTGGGTACTGACTTACCAGCTTGAGCACAGGAATCATAGACATGACTTCATGGTTGCAGGCTTGAGCTCGAAGGTTGAAGCCCAAGGCCAATGGCTTGAACAAGGTGTTCACTCGTTCTGTTGCAGCCCCCTGGTCAATTGATTGTTTTCATATGAGAAAGCAGTCAATGAACAACTAAGGTGTTGCAATGAAGAACTGATGTTTCTCATCTCTTTCCCTTCTTGTTTGTCTCTACATGTCCCTCTCTCTGTCTCTCTCTCTCTCTCTGTCACAAGAAATAAATAAATAAATACATAAATTGTTTACTAAAATTACAGTAGAAACACTTTCACTTTCACTTTATATCACTAACTCTATACTTTCTAAGTGGTAGGTTTTCTTATGTTCATTTTATAGAGAAGGAAATTTAAATTCAGAGAGATAAGATAAATAACCTAAGAGTACATAGATAGGAAATAGTGAAGTCAAAATTCCAAGCTGCAACTGTATAATGCTAACAATCATCTTTGCCTCACACTAAAACCTTGAAGAAACTTGCCAAAGGTACAGACCTTTTTATAAATTTATTTTTTCATTGATTTGAGAAAGAGAAGAAGGGAGAGGTGGGAAGGGGGGGGGAGAGAGAGAGAAGCATCAACTCATTGTTTCACTTAGTTGTTCCTTTTAGTTGTGTACTCATTGATTGCTTCAGTTATGTGTCCAGACCACAGGTTGAACCAAGACCTCTGATGTGACAAGTCGATGCTTTATCCTCTGAACCACACGGCCAGGGCCAGTGCAGGTTGTTTGAAGTTCTGAAAGACTTAGCTTCTGCTTGATTGGAGATATATACAAATTCTGCCTTTTCACAATTAACTAAGGAACAACAAAGAAAAGAATTAACAGCTACAACACATAAATAACCAAAAAGTACATAAACAAGATTTTCAAAAGAAAATTTTCCCTAATGGAACGTCTTAACAAATATGTGCCTGTATCACTGGGATTTGAGTTACTGCTGGGTGATCTTTGTTGAAAAGACTCGCCTTCAAATCAATGACATTAACAAGCTTTGAAGGGGGGGAACCTAGGGATGTGGTTCATAGGACTGCTGGGTTTTTCATTTCTGTTTTTCATTTTCTTGAGATTTGCTTCTTTTTTTCTGGAAGTAATTAATCTGTTATGTCAATAAGTACATGAAACAGCCTTAAATAAATGTTGACAGCTTAATTGGTCTGAGGATAAGTGGTAGGTAGGCCCAGATTCTTGGACACAAGCTGTGTGTCAGCCCTATGGTAGAACCTGTTCAGAGACACAAAAGGTGAGCAGTGCTGACCTGGGAGAGGGCAAGAGAGAGGAAGCTTGCCCTAGGGGCTTTCTCTAGCAGATTGACCTCAAGCCTTTCTTGCACCCACTGTTGAAATCCACGGTCAGTTGTTTACAATATCTTGATTTCCTTGCATACTTCTTTCTGATGTTACTCTACTAAACACATCCCATATTTTTACAGAATACGTGGACCGAAACCTATTTTTCAATGTTCTTCGTATATACTTGACTGGGTATGTAGTCTTATCCTTGAATTTTCTCTTATACAATTAACATAAAAAATACACCCAAGTTCCCACTCATGGTCCTCATTATCCACTGTGTTTAGAAAACATTTTGTAATATCCTAAATACATGTTTTAAAAAAAACAGTAGGCTATTCTTTCTGTTACTTCTTGACCAGCCACGCACTGGAGTACAGGCAGAAAAGCTGGTCACTTTAAAGAGAGAGGGATGATCTTTGATAACACAAAATTAGGTTCCTTAGGCCATTTATAGAATCCTTAGGCCAAATTTGCTCAGAATTATGTTATTTATTATTCTTGTTCATGCAGATGAGTAGAAAGAGAATATGGAAGAAAAAGAATGAAATCTATCTTGTGTCACCTTCCATTCATTCTCTATTGCAAGACTTTATATCTGAAAGTTTGGTAATTAATCCAAACAATGATTTTCTTTCCTTCATGGCCTAGCTGGAAAGGCCAAAGCCAACTACCTGAGGGCCTGCTGTATGAAGGAGTCTGGGACACTCCAAAAATGTTTGCTGGAGGTAGCGCAGCCCAAAGCAGCATCTTTCAGAGCTTCGATGTCCTGTTAGGCACTGGGCATAGTGCCGGTGAAGGTGAGTGGAAAATTACAAATAATAATCATCTCTTAATTAATACAATAGTATTTTATTATCTAAAAAAGTACCTTCTCGTCAGCATCTTATCTGATGCTTTTAGGAGAATAGCGATTGTATTGCCCTCATCCCATTACACAGAGGAAGAAGCAGAAAGTTAAAGAGCATAAGTGACTGACTCCCTGTTAACCAGCTACAAAGCAGTGCAGCCAGAACTCAAACCCAAATTCATCACCCTCTCAATCTTTGACACTGA
Source organism: Rhynchonycteris naso (assembly GCA_037038555.1). Taxonomy (NCBI): domain Eukaryota; kingdom Metazoa; phylum Chordata; class Mammalia; order Chiroptera; family Emballonuridae; genus Rhynchonycteris; species Rhynchonycteris naso. Next base: position 28,783,014 of record CM072998.1, read on the forward strand.
AACATGTATCTATGGGGTTTAATTGACTGTGGCTAAATTTATATAGCATGTTCTGAAAATGGAAGATTAGATTCAGAAAGAGAAAGTCATGTGGGAACGAGACAAGACTTAGAGTAGAGGTTAGGGAGGTGGAGACTTTAGCAACAAGAAAAAGACTAACCTTGCTCTTGTTCAGCCATCTTGCTCCTCAGTTAACCCAGGTGCAATGCCTGTACCAAAGTTTAAAGATGCACTGCATTCATTTCACTCCTTTTAAGGGCTTAGAGGAAGAACTTCTACTTTTCTCTTTTTCCTCTAAAGTTCTATTTATTAGAGGAAAAAGAGAAAAGTAGAAGTTCTTTTGAAATATGCTTTTATTATTAATTCATTCAATGATCTTTTAAATTTTCTTACACTGGTGTCAAGATCTTTCAAGTGTAAATTATATATACCCTATCTCTATCATCAACTTATTTGAAGGATCAAATAGACTAGGGAAGTGAGAAAGGACATATAAATAAAAATATTTATTATGAAAGAATAAGTTTAGCTCATTTGAACTTCAAAATTAAGTATATTTTACAATAATTGTCATTACTAATCAGAAGACTAACAGCTTTCTAATAAGATGATTATAAACTGACTGCTTCTGCCACTCCATTGGCTTGTGATCCTCTAGCCGTTTTGACCTCATTCTGCCCTTCCTTCCTGGATTGTGGCATGCTTCATTCTCTCTACTAACTCTTCCTTTTCTTCTTCCTTCAGCATCACCTGCTGAATTCCTCCAGGAAATGCGAACATATATGCCGCCAGCTCACCAGAAATTTCTTCTCTCATTAGAAGAGTCATGCCCCTCAGTTCGTGAGTTTGTTGTTTCAAAAGGGGATCCTAGCCTAAAGGAAGTTTATAATAAATGTGTAAATGCTATGGTCTCCCTGAGAAGCTACCATTTGAAAGTTGTAACTAAGTACATTTTGATTCCTAATAACCTGCAGTCCAAAACCACCCAAGCATCAGAAGAGCCATCAGAGGAAAATAATAAAGGAACTGGAGGCACCAATTTCATGACTTTTCTAAAGAGTGTAAGAGATACAACTAAGAAGGCCCTGCTGTTGATAGAATAATGTAATGCAAGCAAGGGCACATTTTTTTCAGGATAAAGAGGTCTGTATATGTTAATGCTACTCTTTATATCTGATCCACAAATTAATGTGTCACAACTTCTTAATAGATCAGTATCAAATATTTCAAAATATTTTTTCTGATGTCTATGTTTCCTTGCATGAAAATGATAAAAACCAATTGTGTTAGAAGTATTATGATTTATATATTATAATTAGAATGTAATGATAAAATTAACATGATATAATAAAATGTCTGCAAGTTGTTTTATTTATAACTATGATTAAATATTTGTCCAAGTGAGTACTCCACACTGCTACCCTTCAAGCAGGGCTAATAGATTTCTCTACTTTCCTTTTAGTGATATCACATTTTTTCATAATTACCTGTTTACTTGTCTATATTCTCATTACATATAAGCTTCATGATATCAGAGACACTATTGCCTACCAGACCCATGTATCCCTAGTTTTTAATAGATATGTAACAAATACTTTTTAGAAAAATATTTAAAAGATAAAGTAAATTTATGAATAAACCAACATGTATTAAGAAGAAGTCACATCTGAAATATAATTTTTCCTAGGAGGTCAGAGTTACCAGGTACTCACACTCTGGCATGAATTTATTCAATAATAGAAGCTAAGGAAGTTAGAGCTGGCGAGAAATTAAAAAATCATATTAGCCAGACTCATTTTAAAGATGACAGAGCTGAGAGTCAGAAGTGTGAAATAACTTACTTAAGGTCACAAAATTAGTTATAAATGAGAAGAAAACTTAATTTTTTTGACAACTTTCATCTGTTTCAGTTAACTTGGAGTAAACCAGGTTAGAGAGGAAGGGAATTTTGAAAGGGAGAAAGGGAGGAAATGAGATGTCTTAATAGGATCTCCTGAGGTAGTAGATGGTTAAGCAGAAATTGGGTATTCTGTTAAAGATGAGAGGAGAGAAAAGGCACAGAGGTTGCACAGATGCAAGATTAGCAAGCACTTTCAATTTATGAAAAGCCCAGCTCTGAGGAACGGGGTTGAGTTCACCCAAGTAAATTTGAGGAAGGAAATCTAGCCACCTATTTGTAAAGTCAACGTCGGAAAACTATTTCAACATTGTTTCTCAAACACACCCTAACTCAAAGAAATCAAGTGGAATCTTCTGACTTACAATAAATTTCACTTGATTTCCTGGAAAGTGTACCAAATGTCAAGGGTGTATGGTACACATTTCTTTGTTTTTTCTCCAGTCAATATTTCTGCAATGAGCATATATAAGTTTATAATTAAAAAGTATGCATGCATGTATACCTACATATATGTGTGTACACATGAGTGTAATTGTTAACTGATCACCAGAAAGATCACCATGTTGTAGAGTTTGACACTGTTCAAAAGCACCAAACTGAAAATTAGGAGACTAGGGTCTATTTCCAATATCATTAGATTTGTGACCTTAGACAAACACATAGTATTTCTGTAAAATGAGCATAAAAACAGTTGTCCTGCCTACTTCAAAAGGTAACTGTGAGGTGAGAATGAAATATAGTGAGGTGCTGGAAACTATAAACTAGTACTAGAATATAAGTAAGTAAATTGCTCAAGATAATTTATTGACTCCAAGTCAAGATTGTGTCTGTCCTTTCTGCTACACTGATCACTCTGGCTTCACAGCTACACACATCAAAAGTATCTCCTCCAGACCTCGTTTTACACAATCAACATTGAATCACCTTGATACCCAAGGCATCTTTGGTCCCCTCAGCAACACTCTGTATTATATCTTCTTTAAAGCATCACATCTATCTGACATGGGAGGAGAGGTGGATAGAGGAAGGGGAAACAAGGGGAATTATCCCTGACACTGCACTGTTGCTATATAAATGATGGACAGACTGAAACCCAGCTTCATGTTCACTACAGAACCTATACACACTTGTCTTTCAGAGTCTATTCTCTTCTATCTATCCAAACCATAGAGGCCAAGATTTCAAACACATTCATAGATCCAGAGAACAAACTGATGGTTGACAGATGTTTGGTGGGCTGAGTGAAAAGGTGAAGGGATTAAGAAATATAAATTGTCAGTTTCAAAATAATCACAGGGATGTAAATTAAAGCATAGGGAATAGTTAATAATATCGTAATAACTAGACATATTGGGGAGATTACTTTGTAAGTTACATAAATATCTAAACACTATGTTGTACACCTGAAACTAATATAATATTGAATATCAACTGTAAACAAAATATTTTTTAAAGAATCATCTTTCACTTAAAAAAATTATTTTTTATTTTCCTTTAACTCATCTTTGAACTCTTAGTGGGACAACAAAATACTGGATATGCTTTTTTATCATTAATTTTAATGGGGTGACACCAATAAATCAGGGTACATATGTACAACGAAAATATCTCCAGGTTATCTTATCATTCAATTATGTTGCATACCCGTCACCCAAAGTCAAATTGTCCTCTGTCACCTTCTGTCTGGTTTTCCCTGTGCCCCTCCCTTCCTTGCTATCCCACCCTCTCTTCCCTCCCCCCACCCAGTAACCACCACTCTCTTGTCCATGTCTCATAGTCTCACTTTTATGTCCCCCCTATGTATGAAATCATGCTGTTCTCAGTTTTTTTCTGATTTACTTATTTCACTCCGTATAATGTTATCAAGGTCCATCCATTTTGTTGTAAATGATCCGATGTCATCATTCTTATGGCTGAGTAGTATTCCATAGTATATATGTACCAAAGCTTTTTAATCCACTCATCCTCTGACAGACACTTGGGCTGTTTCCAGATCTTCGCTATTTTAAAGAAGTCTTGCTATTCTTTTTCCCCATGTATGTGGTCTCTCCTCATCATAGTGAGAGATCCTCTGACTGGGAAAGTGTCAGCAGAGGGTAAAGGTGATGTCTTAGCAGAAGAAAAGGTTTTAGCTAGATGTAATGAATTCTTAGTAATGTGGATCTTATTTAAATAAAATTAGCAATATTCTATCCTTGTTCGTGTCCCAGTAAAAGCTGAAGTTTGTAAAGGTATCTTTCTCTACATGTTTTCCGTAAGTGAGGAGCCTTTAGCTTAAAATATGTATCTTTTTTGTATAGAAAATTCAGAAATTAAGTATTCTTTATCCCTTTTCTTTTATAATTAACTTTTTATACAAAAATTAATTTAAGTTGCTTATGTATAATTTATAACTTATTTTTTCACTTTAATATGTTTAATATAACTTAAATGGTACAGAGAAAATATTGTCCAGTTCATAACACTCTGAACTCCTTATACCCTTATTTAAGAGCTAGTGAAGAGAGTTATTGTTCATCACCCATGAACTAAAAATAGAAATGGACTCATTTCCATTGTTTTAGGTGACAATAAACTATTCAAAAGTTAGAAGTTCAGAAATGCTAAAAATTTGACATATAAACATGCACTTGGTATTCTCTAGGGTTCTTGTCAATTCTGAAACACAATAGCTCATACAATGCAAGACACTCTCTCCAACACTTCTGGTAATATAGAAAACTCTCATTTAGAGCTTACTCTTCTGATTACTGCTCCAACTGGTCTTTATACATTACATCATTTAATCTTCAAAGCAACTTTATAAAATAGGTATTATTATTCTCCCCATTTTAAAGATGAGGAAACTGAGATGTAAAAGGGCCAAGAAATATGTTCAAAAACAGGAAAAGCCAAGTATAAATTTAGTTATTCTGGATCAAAAGATTGAGCTCTTAGTCACCATAGAAAGAAATTTATCTAGCTTCTGTGGGAATATTTCTAGAAATGAGAAACTTATTAACACAGAAGAGTTTGACTCACTTTTACATAGGTACTCTTCTAGACACTTGCAATTTAAAAATAAAACACATTCACTAATCTTAATCAGTTTATAGTCTAACAGACAAAACATCACATTGTATTTCCATTCATTGATTATCTTTCTACTTGTTAGACTAACAAGAAAAATTACTGTTTTATAGAAGCACAGAGTACATTTATTCTGATTGCAAGGGTTGAGGAAAATTTTTTATAGGAGGTAACATTTGATGGTTACCTTTAAAATTTGTTATAATTTAAGTGAAAAAAAAAAAACCGTGAATTTCCAACATGAAATAAACAAGCAAACAGATAATTTTGCTTGTCAACTCAGCCTTATGCAATTCAAGAAGTAAATATAAACAATATGAATTCTTCAAATGAATGTCAGCATTATCTAATAGATGGAATCTTCTCATAGGACAATTTTTATTTATTTATTTTTAGTAACATCTCATTTATTCAGGAAAACAAACAAACAAGTTTTCCAAACACACTCAGGAGGAGTATGGGTCAAAAGAGGTGTTTGTCCATCCAGTCCTGGTCCCCAGACCATGTGGTTTCAGCAGCAAGTGGTGCTGGGTAATGGCCCTCCAAAATAAAAAAAAAAGCATGTCTGTGCATGTATGGGAAAGATAGGGGAGCAAAAGTAATGAAGAGTGGTGAGAGGGGAGAGAAGGACAAGGTCATTACTGGAAATACCACAGGTGAGACGACATTTTATAATATTTCGTCTTGATCATAGCACCATGAACACCTTCTTTGCCCATTAGCAGGACCAGCATCTTGGCAGAAATGTGGCAGTGATATTGAAGGTTAGGCCTCCACCAGTGCTCTTGATATCAAGATCCACAATAGATTCCCTATCCTGCTGCAATGAGTCTGGGATCACAGTCATTTCTGGCCTCCAAGTGTCACCTCATTCCCAAAAAAACTTGACAGATTTTTTTCAACCAAGACTCTGACCTCTGATGACGTGCTTCAGATGAGGACTTTCCCAGGGAAGTGGCCCAAACAGAGGGAGGATGAGTCCTTATACTGATGATGGCCCTTTCCTGACAGGACCTGACAGACTTGAAGTTGTCAATGTACATGGTTCATTAAGCCAGGGTACTGTGACTGGGACTGAGGCTACCTCATGCTGGGGCTGCTTCAGGTTGGAAGTTGGGGGTGCAAGGGTAGTGGTGGAGATGTAGCAAAGAGGTACTTGTTGATGGCTATGATAACTGAGTCCTGATTTTTAACTGTAATAGTAAACACTATTCCTAGAAGTTGAGAGAAAACCTCTGTATGAGAAAGTAAGAATCAATGGAAATGATGTCAGAGTAATGACCATGTGAGAGATACTCTTGATCTCTCCCCTTGAAATTTCAGCAAATTGAACAACATAATGTGGTGAAAAAACCTTAGCTGGGCTTGCAGGCAAGTCTGAAAGATCATCACACTGAATGTACTAAAGGTGTAATGGGGCAAAAGGGGGGCAAAAGATAAAATGCACTTGTGGTGAAGTTTTTTTTCTGCTGGACTATGGGAAGGAAAGAAGCTCAGGCAGTTTGGATTTTGTCTGAGGGGTATGGAGAGGAAACCCTGAAGTGACTGGGTCTCCTTCTGCTACGAGGAATAATGAAATAGAGAGGCAGAGCAGTAGATAAACCAAAGTGGCTAGAGTGCAAGCTCATTGCCAATGTTCCCACGATCTGCCTACAACTGGCACTCAGCAGAGACAGAGGCCCCAGCCTCCCAGATTCCTCCTTCTTCACCTCTCATTACCAAGAGTGGCAGAGAAAAACCCCATAGCTAACTTTATAGAGCAGTGATGGGCAATCTTTTGAGCTTGGTGTATCAAAATTCGCCAAAAAACCGAGCATAACTCGGGTGGTGTGTCACTTTGAGAAAAACGGCCTAACCGGAAATCCCAGAACTAGATGCTCTGTGCTGGAGTTCTGTTGTTTGGCCTACAGACCTCCGGCACAGAGTGTCTACACTACAGCAAATGTTTTATCCTCAGCTACTGCACCTGTGCAGGAGCCGAGGATGAAACATACTTCTTGACATGCAGCCCCATACTTCTCTGGTATGTGGCCATATGCGGCAGCGTGTCATTGAAAATGGCTATGCGTGTCAGTGCTGACATGCGTGTCATAGATTCGCCATCATGGTTCTAGAGCAACTATGTTCACTGAAGGACAGAGGTGTTTTATGTCTGGTTCCCAGGTCTGTTGAGACATGTGTAAGAGCACCTGAAGGCCTGAAAACAACATTACTAGAGCCATGAAGATGTAAAGCCAAAACCATAAAGTTGAAACTATAAAGACCTCAGAACATGCCTCACACACCAATACAACTGTGCCCCCACCTACATAATTGCAACAGCATCTCAGTAGAGGACAGCTCAGAAATTTTGCAGAGTTAAAATAAGTAAACACTTATTAAAAGAAACCTCTCAAAACTAAAATTTATGTTTCTTTTTTTCATTTTTCTTTTTATTCTTTTTCCTCTATTCTTTCTTTTAAATATTTTCTTTAATTTTTATGTATTTTATTCCTATTTTCTTGAGTGTTTTGATTTTGATGTTTTTGGGGGGTTTCAATTGTTTATCTGGGATTTTTCTTCTTGTCACAATTTTATAAACTGTTATATTATATTGTATTTTTAAATTTTTTCATTTATTTAGTTTTATTTTTTGTTAGGGTTCTTAACAACACCCTTCTCAAATGCCATCAAAGAAGAAGAAATTGAATACCATACTACACATGACAGAGAAGTAGCTCAAAAAGAAAATAAAAAATCTACAGAAGAAAAGCTCAATCACATGGAAACCTTGGAGTTAAAGTATAGAGAATTTATAATTAAAGTTTTGAAACTATTCAACAAGATTTGAGAAGACACCAATAAGCAACTTAATGAGCTTAGAAAACAAAACAAACACCTCACCAAGTAGATTGAAACTTTAAAAACAGAGATAAAGAACTCAATACATAAATAGATGACTGAGATAACAAGTCTGGCTAGTAAAATAAGTCAAATAAAGAAAAGAATCAGTGACATTGAAGACAAGCAAGTAGAAATGCTACAAAAAGGAGAGAGACTCATAAATTTAAAAAACTGAGAGAGCCCCACAAAAATTATCTAACACGATCAGAAAGAGCAATATAAGAAAAAAGGGTATATCAGAAGAAGAGAGGGAAAAAGAAATGGAGAGCATATTCAAACAAATAATTGATGAGAATTTCCCAAGCTTATTGAATGAGTTAGAACCTTGAATCTAAAAAGCAAACAGAATACTGAGTTACCTCAACTTAAACAGACCTACCCTTAGGTACATCGTAATAAAATTGTCAAAAATCAATGACAAAGAAAGAATTCTCAATACAGCAAGGGAAAAGAAGAACATAACATATAAAGGAAATCTCATTAAATTATCATCAAATTTCTCAGCAGAAACTCTACAAGCCAGAAGAGAGCAGACCCAAACATTCAAAATACTGAAAGAGATGAATTACCATCCAAGAATATTATATCCATCAAAGTTATCCTTCAAATATGAAGGAGAAGTAAAACTTTCCCAGACATACAGAAGCTGAGGAAATTCATCACCAGAAAACCTGCACTACAGAAAATACTCAAGGGGGTTATTTGATCAGACTGAAAGAACAAAATAAATCAAAACTACAAGTAAAAGCTCCAACAAGGCTACAAATAAAAAACAAGTATAATCTGTGACAATAGTATAACAAGGAAGAGGATAACAATTTGCAGTAGCAAAGGAGGATGGAATACAGAAGCACTCATAAGACAAAGGACTCTTGCACATATGAACATTTCTCTTTTAATAACATAATAATAACCACCCATAAAAAAGCCACTACTGAAATACAGAGCTTAAAAAAAGAAGAAACAGGTAAAAAATATGGAATACCAGCAAAGAAAAACAACTGACAGAAACAAAAAAGAGAAGACTCAAACAAGACACAGAGCTACCAGAAAACAAAATATAAAAAGGTTATATAAAATCTTCAATGTCAATAATTACTCTAAATGTAAATGGACTGAACTCACCAGTAAAGATGCATAGAGTAGCATATTAGATTAAAAAGCAAAACCCAATTATATGCTGCCTTCAAGAGGCACATCTAAGCTGCAAGGACAAAAGTAGACTCAGAGTGAAAGATTGAAAAATAATTCTTCAAGAAAATAATATTCAAAAAAAAAAGTGTAGTCACACTCATATATGAAAATACTGACTTCAAGACAACAAAGTGACCAGAGACAAAGGTGGACATTACATAATGATAAAGGGGACATTGTATCAAGAAGACATAACACTTCTTAATATATATGCACCGAACCAAAGAGCACTAAAATATATAAGACATCTAGTAACAGATTTAAAAATAGAAGCAGACAAAAACACAGTCATACCTGGATATTTCAACACACCATTGTTGGTTTTAGCTAGATCATTCAAATAGAAAGTCAATAAAAAAAATTAGCCTTATGACACATTGGACCAAGTTTACATAATAGACATTTACAGGACACTACATCGCAAAACATCAGATTATACATTCTTCTCCAGTGTGCATGGAGCATTCTCAAGAATAGACCATATGCTGGGCCACAAAATTAACATCAACAAATTCAAGAATATTGAAATATATTAATCATATTTTCTGATCATAAGGTTTTGAAAGTAGAATCAACTATGAAAAGAAAGTAAAGAAATTAAAAAAATGTGGAAATTAAACAACATACTTCCAAAAAATGACTGGGTCAAAGAAGAAATAAAAGCAGAGATCAAAAGATATATACAGACAAATGGAAATGACATGACACATCAAAATTTCTGGGATGCAGTGAAATCAGTAATAAGAGGGAAGTTTATATCATAACAGAACAGGCTTATATCAAGAAATAAGAGAGATCCCAAATAAACAAAATAACATCACACCTTAAGGAACTAGAAGAAGAGGAACAAAGGCAACCCAAAGTCAGCAGAAGAAAGAAAATAGTAAAAATTTGAGCGGGACTAAATGGAATAGCAAAAAATTAAAGAAAAAATTAATACAACAAGGAGCTGTTTTGTTAAAAAGATCAATAAAATCGACAGAACACTAGCAAGACTTGCTAAAGAAAAAAGAGGAGGGACTCTTATAAACATAATCCAAAGTGAAAGAGGAGAAATTACCACGGACATCATTGACATACAAAGGATCACAGTAGAATATTATGAAAGACTATATGCCACCAATTTCAACAACCTAGAGAAAATAGATAAATTCCTAAAACTATACAATCTTCCTAGACTGAGTCATATAGAAATAAAAAAGCTAAATAAACTAATAAGCAGGGAAGAAATAGAAACAACTATCAAAAACCTCCCAAAAAACAAAAGTCCAGGACCAGATGGCTATACTAGTGAGTTCTACCAAACCCTTAGAGAAGATTTGATACTTATTCTTCTCAAAGTCCTCCAAAAAAATAAAAGAAGATGCAATACTCCCCAACACATTTTATGAGGCCAACATACCCTTATACCTGGTAAAGACAACAAGAACAAAAAGAAAACTATAGACCAATATCTGTAGTGAATACAGATGCAAAAATCAAGTGGGATTCATTCCAAGAGCACAAATGGTTCAACATACGGAAATTGATCAATAACAAAACAAAAAACAAAATTCTTTTGACCCTATCAATAGATGCAGAAAAGGCATCGATAAGATACATTCTTTTATGTTTAAAACAGTCAATAAAATCAGAATTTAAGAAAAGTAACCTAAACATAATAAACGCCATATCCATCAGCTAATATCATACTAAATGGTGGAAAAAATGAAGGCTTTTCTTCTAAAATCAGGAACAAGACTACTCTATCCAGTCTTATTTAACATAGTTTGAAAGTTTTAGCCAGAGCAATCACTCAAGAGAAAAATATTAAAGGCATTCATATCAGGAAAGAAAAAGTAAAAGTATCACTTTTTGCAGATTATATGATCCTGTGTATAGAAAACTCCAAAGACTCCACCAAAAAAAACTAGTAGAAACAATAAACCAATACCACAAAGTCACAAGATACAAAATCAATATACAAAAGTTCATCGCTTTTCTATATAGCAATGATGAAACTTTGAGACATGAACTAAAAAAAGTCAATTTCATTTACAATTGCAACAACAACAAAAATACCTAGGAATAAACTTAATAAAGGATTTGACAAACTTATATACCAAAACATACAAAACATTATTGAAAGAAATTGAAAAGATACAATGAAATGCAAAAATATTCTATGTTCATAGATTGAAAGAAGCAACATGTTAAAATGGCCAAATTACCCAAAACAATATACAAATTTAATGCAATCTTCATCAAAATTCCAATGTCATTTTTGAAAGAAATAGAATAAAAAATTGCCAGGTTTGTCTGAAACCATAAAAACCCAAAAAGCCAAAGCAAATCCTGAGGAAGAAGAATGAAACTGAAAGTATGACACTACCTGACTTGACTAGAGCCAAGATAAAATAGCATGGTATTGGCAGAAAGACAGACATGTAAACCAATGAAACAGAATTGAGAGCCCAGAAATAAAACCACATATATGAACATCATCTTCAACAAAGGAGCCAAAACACACAATGAAGAAAAGAAAGTCTCTTCAATAAATAGTGCTGGGACAATTGGAAAGCCACATGTAAAAGAATAAAATGACTACAGTTTGTCCCCCTGCACAAAAATTAATTCAAAATGGATTGAAGACCTAAATATAAGATTCAAAACTTTAAAACACATAAAAAAACATTGTTTACTAAACTCATGAACCTTGGCTATAAAGAACAATTTATGAATTTGATCCCAAAGGCAAGGGAAGTAAAGGCAAAAATAAATGAATAGGACTATATCAAACTAAAAAGCTTCTGCACAGAAAAAGAAGCTGATAACAAAACAAATAGGCATGCAACGAAATGGGAGATGATATTTGCTAACTATAGCTCCGATAAGGGTTAATATCCAAAATATACAAAGAATTCACAATTTCAGCAACAAACAAGCAAACAATGCAGTTTAAAATTTAAAAATGGGGAGAGGACCTGAACAGACACTTCTCCCAAGAGGACATGCAAATAGCCAAGAGATATATGAAAAGATGCTCATCTTCACTAGCTATTAGAGAAATGCAAATCAAAACTACAATGAGATACAACCTCACTCACACCTGTTAGATTGGCTATTATCAACAAGACAGGTAATAACGAGGGTTTGAGAGGCTGTGGAGAAAAAGGACCCTCATTCACTACTGGTAGGAATGTAAACTAGTCCAACCATTGTGGAAGAAAGTATGGTAGTTCCTCAAAAAAATAAGAATAGAACTACCATATACAGCAATCCCACTACCGTACTACATATATACCCTCCAAACTTAAAAACATTGGCACGTAAAGACACATGCTTCCCTATGTTCGTTGCAGCATTTTTCACAGTGGCCAAGACACGAGGACTGGATAAAAAAGATGTGGTACATATGTACAATGAAATACTACTTAGTTATAAAAATGATGACTTATTACCATTTACAACAACATGGATGGACCTTGATAACATTATACTGAGTGAAATAAGCAAATCTGAAAAAGCTAAGAACTATATGATTTCATACATAGGTGGGATATAAAACTGAGTCTCATGGACACAGATAAAAGTAAAGTGGTTACCACGGGGAGGGGGATGTAGTGAAGGGGGTAGGGGGAAAGGAGTAAAGAGGGACAAATATACAGTGATGCACAATGACTTGACTTTGGGTGATGGGCACACAACATAATGAACAGTCCAAATACTACAGAAATATTAACCTGAAACTTATGTAGTTTTATTGATCAATGTCATCCCTTTAAATTTAATTTTTTAAATTACAGTATATAATATATATATATTGAGGAAGTACTTAGCCTACACACCTCTTTTGAGAAACAGATCAAAAGGACAAATGGTAGTCAGATATCCAGGTAGCACTTGTTTATCGACCTAAGTTGGAGGCAATAGACAACATGGGAGAGCAGAAGAAAATAAAATATAAAACACGATTACTATTTCTTACTCAAATGATAAAAATGATTTAAGTTAGAGGAGGAAGATAGTGAGAGATTCCCACATGTTGTCCGACTGGGATCCATTGACAACCCCTGTCTAGGGCTGTGCTCACATCAATTGACCAGAAATTGAACCCCAAACATCCATATGCTGGGTTGACACTCTATCCACTGAGCCAACCAGCCAGGCCAAAAAGATTTTATCTTGTTGACAGTCTGGGCTTACCTACTGACAACATAAGTATAATTTATCAGAAAAGTATTGAAGGAAGTAAAAATATGCTTTCATATTTGTTCAGCTGGCAAGATCTAAGTCTCTAAAATGTCATCTATTTTACAAGGTACTTTTCAATGTATCTTGATAAAAAATGACCCTGACGTTGATTTTGAAGTTTGGTTTTATGATGGGGTAAATACACCCCAAAGAGAATATTTAAGTCAGATGGCTGAGAAAAACTGAGAAACTTTATACTTTGATAGTAGAAGGTAAATTGCTTGAAAAAGAGCATAAAAATACATCTGATCCATGCTAACAAGAGTTGCTGCATTTGTTTAGCACTGAAAGCCATAATTTGAGGAGAGGAAAATAAAACTTATGTCCACAAAAAGGCCTGTGCCAGATGTTTATTGGAACTTTATTCATAATTGTCAAAACTTGAGGCCAACCAAATTATTCTTCAGTAGGTGAATGGCTGAACCTAAGTACATCCTGATAATGGAATATTATTTAATGCTAAAAGGAAATGAGTGATCTGACCACAAAAAACATGAAAACACAACATGCATATTACTAAGTGAAAGAAATCAACCTGAAAAGGCTACATATTATATGATTCCAACTATATGATATTCTAGAAAAGGCAAAACCACAGACATAGTAAAAGGATCAGTGATTTCCAGGGTTTGGGGAGAGGGAGCGATGAATACATAAAACACAGAGAATTTTAAGGGTACTATAATGGTAGATACATGTTATTATACATTTTCCAAAACCTATAGAATGAACAACCCTAGTAGTGAACTATAATGTAAGTTATGAACTTTTTTAAAACTTATTTATTTATTTATTCATTTTAGAGAGGAGAGAGAGAGAGAAAGGGGGGAGGAGCAGGAAGCATCTACTCCCATATGTGCCTTGATCAGACAAGTGCAGGGTTTTGAACTGGCGACCTCAGCATTCCAGGTCGACGCTTTATCCACTGCGCCACCACAGGTCAGGCCAAATTATGAACTTTGATGAAAATTATTTATCATTATAAGTTCATAGATTGTAACAAGTACACCATTCTGGCATGGGAAGCTGTGTTTGTGTGAGGCGTATTTATGGGAAGTCTCTGTACTTTCTGATCAATTTTGTAATGAACCAAAAACTTTTCCAAAAAGTAAGCTTCATTAAAAAGAAAACTACTCTGTGACCCTAGGTAATTCACTTAACCTCTTTCTTCCATTTTTGCATATGTAAAATGATCAGAGATAAATAATTTTAAATGTCTATTTAAAATTAATTTATATTAATTATATATGTAATCTGCAAATTAATCCATAAAAAATCAATTAACAAGCTAGGTTAATCTAAAGCAGATTGTACTTTATTTACTTACTTAGTTTTGGTGCAAAGAGAAAGAGGCTTATTCGGGTGTTTTGATCTGGGAATGGTGGACTCCTGCCTTAAAGACCATCTCCTCTCTCTGCTCAAACCCATAGCTCTTTCTTTAGTCATTTTTTAACTTTTCAGTTACAGTTGGCATACAATATTATATTTGTTGCAGGCATGCAACCCAGTGATTAGATATTGTATAACTATATATTATATATATAACTATATATATTATAATGATTAGTGATCATTTGATAAGGCTGACACCACACATACTTATTAGAATATTATTGACTATATTCCCTATGCTGTACTTCACATCTCATGACTATTTTGAGGCCTTTTATTTTCTTCTTCTTCCTTTTTTTTTTAGTTGGGGCAGGGGGACAGACAGACAAGAAGGGAGAGAGATGAAAAGCATCAACTCATACGTGTGGCACCTTAGATATGTGCCTTGACTGCGTGGCTCCAGCTAAACCAGTGACCCCTTGCTCAAGCCAGCAGCCTTTGGGTTCAATCCACTGACCATGGGGTCATGTCTATAATCCCACACTCAAGCCAGCAACCCAGTGCTTAAACTGGTGAACCCATGCTCAAACTGGATGAGCTCTTGCTCAAGCCGGCGACCTCAGGGTTTCAAACCCGGGTTCTCAGCATCCCAGATCTATGTTCTCTGCACATCATCACCACTTGCTCAGTCCTCACGACTATTCTGAAATAACCAATTTGTACTTCTTAATAATTCCTTTACCTTTTTCACCCATCCCCCTAACCTCCCTCCCCTCCAGCAACTGTCAAAATGTTCTTTATATCTATGAATCTGTTTCTGTTCTGTTTGTTTTTTTATTTTGTGTTTTAGATTCAATTGTTGATAGATATGTATTTGATTCCCCTTTGTTGTTCATATTTTGTATCTTTTTATATTTCTTCTTCTTAAAAAAAACTCTAACATTTTATGTAATACTGATTTAATGGTGATGAATATTTTTAGCTTTTTCTTGTCTAGGAAGCTCTTTATATGTCCTTCAATTCTAAATGATATCTTTTCTAGGTAAAGTAATCTTTGTTGCAGGTCCTTGCTTTTCACTACTTTGAATATTTATTCCACTCCCTCCTGACCTGCAAAATTTTTGTTGAGAAATCAACTGACAGACTTATGGGAGCTCTTTTGTAGGTAACTAAGTGCTTTTCTCTTGCTGTTATTTTTATTCTCTCTTTGTTTTTAACTTGTTTCATTCAAATTATGATGTGCCTTGGTGTGAGCCTCTTTGAGTTCATCTGGTTTTGGACTCTCTGTGCTTCCTGGACATGTATGTCTATTTCCTTCACCAAGTTAGAAAAGTTTTCCATCATTATTTTTTCAAATAGGTTCTCAGTTTCTCTTTCCCTCTCTCTTTCTCCTTCTAGCACCCCCATGATGCAAAGGTTGGTATGCTTGAAGTTGTTCCAGAGGTTCCTTACACTGCTTACTTTTTGGAGGGAGGAGATTATTTTTTTTCATTTTGTTGTTCAGATTTTTTTTTTTTTGCTTCCTTATATTTCATATCACTAATTTGATTCTCAGCTTCATCTTCTCTACTGTTGATTCCCTGTAAGTTATTCTTCATTTCAGTTAGTGTATCCTTCATTTCTGCCTGGTTCTTTTTATGGTTTCTATTTCCTCGGTAAGTTTTTTGACCATCCTTATCACTATTGTTTTTAATTCTATATGTGTTAGTTTCCTTACCACCATTTCATTTAGTTCTTTTTTTTCTGGAGATATCTTCTGTTTGGACATTTTGTTTGTTTGTTTTGTATTTCTTTGAAGTGAGAAGCAGGGAGACAGAAAGACAGACTCCCACATGCGCCTGACCAGGATCTACCTGGCAAGCCCACTAAGGAGCGGTGCTCTGCTCATCTGGGGGATTGCTGCATTGCAACTGAAGCCATTATAGCACCTGAGGCAGAGGCCATGGAGACATCCTCAGTGCCCAGGACAACTTTGTCCCAGTGAAGCCTTGGCTGCAGTAGGGGAAGAGAGAGATAGAGAGAAAGGAGAGAGGGGATGGGTGGAGAAGAAGATGGGTACTTCTTCTGTGTGCCTTAACTGAGAATCAAACCTGGGACATCTACACATATTTGGGCAGGGTTTTTTTTGTCTTCACATTTTGGCTGCTTCCCTCTGTTTGTTTCTATGTAGTAGGTAGAACCTCTACATCTCCCAAACTTGGTAGAAAGGCCTTGTGTAGTAGGTGTCTTGTAGGGCCCTGGGGCACAGCCTCCTCAATCTCCTGACCTGGGTACTCTAAGTATGCTCCTATGTTAGATGTGTGCATTGTCCCATTGTAGCTGAGCCTGATTGCTGTTGATATCATTTGGAGAAATAAGACTGGCTTCAGTGGGACTTTGGTGCTCACTAAGTATGCCCATTGAGTGTGTTGCTTATGGAGGTGGTAAGTTTGTAATCTAGTATGGTCTGAAATTGCCCACTAGGTACACTGGCTCTGGGACCTGTTAGGAGGTGCAAGGTCATCACCACCGGTACCCTGCCTGGGCCCAACCAGCACAAGCTACAGAGCTATGTACAGATGGCTGCTATTTGTGTTGGCATTGGTAGTGCCGAAGGATAAATTAAGCTGTGAACCAAGTTTGGTTGCTACTAGTGCCAGGCCTGGGGTCACTTAGCAAGAAATATAAGATATGAAGAGGCTAGATTCTACATGTTTGAGAGATTTTAAGAAAGTCTGAAGCAGGATGCAAGAGAGGTCATTTGTACAAGAAAGCTACGGGAAAGAGTTTGGGTGAGCATACATGTTGGGTGAGGCAAGTCTCAGGGAATCACTTGGGCAGGGTGAACAGTGTGAGCCAGGTTGATGGAAACTCAGATAAGGTGCCCATCACCAGCTCTTGTCTTGATACCAAATAACCTAGTTCTCTCTCATATGTCCCTGGTTCCTTTAAAATTGCTGCCCCAGTGCTACAACTCAGAAGGAGTGAGTCTGAGTAAGTAAGTGCACAAGCCCTTTAAGAGGATCTTCCTGGGGCTCCAGTAGCTCTCCATCTCAATGAACCACAATCCCCAATGGTTTTACAGCCAGAGATTATAGGAACTTCCCTTGTTAGCACTGGAACCCTGGTATGGGATGCTTGTTGTGGGCCTGAGACCCTTGCTCCTTGTGGGGAATCTCCACAGCTAAGATATCCTTCCTGATTTTAAACTGCTATACATGTGTGTGGGACCAGGCTGTTTCACTTGTCTACCCCTTCGACTAGTCTTGATGTGGCTTCTTCTTTAAATCCCTAGTTGTAGTACTCCCATTCAAATAGATTTCAGGTGCTTCTGAATGATGGTTGTTCCGTAGTTTAACTATAATTTTGATGTGGTTATGGGCAAATTCAAGTGCGATGTTTACCTCTGCTACCATCTTGACCAGAAGTTCCTAAAAAAAATTTTATACTACAAAATATCAACATGAGTTTTAAAATAGGGCAACACATATACTTTCAGATCATAATGACAATAATTTTGATTTAATACATATTTTATATATTTATATATTTTAGATGTTCACAAAGTGCTTTTAGTCGGTGGCATTGTTTCCTATCTGTAACCTTATCAGTAAGTCAAAACAGAAACTATTTTTCCTGTCTTGTGGTGACTTTCAAAACATTGGAGGCAGGGAAAATGAGAAGTGGACAATTACAAAATAACCTGTTGAAAAAAGTGTCTTTTGAAAAATATACCTGTAATACTATCTAACTCTCCAAAGATAGTCAAAGCCTCATGAACCTGGGGAAGAGGTCTAATGATTATGCTGATACAACCACCTCCCACTTATCCATTTCTATTTGAGAACCACTATTTTAGGTCATTGCCCAAATTCACTCAACTGCAGCATTAACTTGTAGGGAATTGTATCTCAACTCCATTCTCATAAATTTATTTAATTCTCTTTCAGTTTATGTTTCTTTTGCTCTTGTGTAATAATTATGGCTGTGTGTGTGTGTGTGTGTGTGTGTGTGTGTGTTATTTCACTTGTTATTTTGTCAGCTACCTGTAGATAAGATCTATGGCCTTTTCATTTTTATATCATAACACTTAACAATGTATTTAAAATATTGACTATTAAAAGAATATACAAATACTGTGCTGACTCATAGTATTGTTTCATTTACGGGTTAGATCTTGCCCTATAAATAGCAAAATCTTTACCCTAACTACTCATTTGTTCAGCAACCATCTAAAGGAAAACATACTGTGCAAACTTCTTAGTTAGATAATAGAGTTAGAAAAATTAATGGCACCTTCAAGAAGCTCATTAGTGGACAATTGAAAACATTGATTATTTCAACACAATGGAATGAGGGCTAGTTAAATATAAACATGAAGCATGAAAGCAAAGAGCAGTAGTCCCTAATTCAAACAACAGGGAAGCAGAGAAAGAAAGGGGTTTTCCATGCATAAAACAGAGTAAGAGAGGGTGATACTAGCAATGGTTATGGTAATACAGACGTTCTTATATGAGATACTATGTTGATGAGTTTTAAATTTATTTTATTTTTATTTTATTCATTTTTAGAGAGGAGACACAGAGTGAGAGAGAGAGAGAGAAAGAGAGAAAGGGGGGAGGAGCTGGAAGCATCAACTCCCATATATGCCTTGACCGAACCAGTGCAGGGTTTTGAACTGGCGACCTCAGTGTTCCCAGGTCGATGCTTTATCCACTGCGCCACCACAGGTCAGGCTCTATGTTGATGAGTTTTAAAGTATAATTAGCATATATGCAAGTTGAAAAAGGTTAGAAAGTCCCAAGGAAAAAAATGGGGGGGGGGTGTAAAGAACAGAAGCACGAACATGATCTATTTGAGGAAGTACACCTACTTCAGTATGACTGAAGCATGAAAGAATTAAAAGTGATAGATTAGTGAATCTAAACCATAATTGGCTGCAAGAGCCATGCACTGATGTAGTTTCAAATTATCTAGAAAACAAAGGGAAACATTTTAAGCACAAAAATAACTATTATATTTACATACTTGAATAATATTTGAATGAAAGGCAATCTATTGCAAATAAATAAACATTTAAAGACTCTGATAGTAGTTATTAAAAAAAATATAGGGATGAGATCAATTGGGAAGTAATAATAAAAGCAGGGCAATGAGTTTGAAAGTTGTAAAAGTAATTCATATCTAACATAATTGGTGAATATTATGAGATTAGGTTTGAGGTAGAGATGGGTTAGAGATTTATTATGTTATAACATTTCAAGAGTAAATGGCAAAGAATTGAAAACAATGGCACTGGGATTGAAAATAACGGGAAATATGAGAAATATTTAGGCAGTAAGACTGGCAAGATTGATGTTCTGTTGGATGTGATGGAGAGATGACTTTCAGGTCTCTAACTGGTCAACCACGGCAGCAGAGATGTTAGGGCCAGCTTCATGGGTATTCAACCTGGGCAGTCACACGGGGTCTTACATGCAGAAGAGCCTCATATTTGGTTTAATGCTCTACTGTTAGTGTCTTAAATTCCTTAATAATTTTTAGCAACAGTACTTATTTTCATTCTTCACCAGACCCCTCAAATTATATTGCTGGTTCTGAGAGATACTATTCACCAAGACATGAAATAATGAGAAAAATGAGCTTTGTTCTCCTTATGAGAAAATAAGTGACAAGTGTAGCTTTGACCTGTCACTAGGTTGTAGGCTCTCTGCTCCAGACCTTGAACTAGTTGTTGGAGGTTTTATAAACCTTTGCCTCTGCTTTAATGGAAAGTATCTCATGTATGTTTGATGTGTTAAGATATTATATATAAAGCCTTTATAAAGAAGTCAAGTGAAGATGACAAGACAGATTCAAATAGAATCAATGTTGGTAGTCATCAGCCTAGAAATGATGGTTAATGTCTTGGGTAGATGAGATTACCCAAGTACATGGAACAAAGTGGAAAGAGAAAGGAAGTCAAGAGATCACCAACAGTGAACTGTAACTAGAAAAACAAGAGTGATAGCCAAAGAAGGAAGTGGTTTAGGGTGATGACTCTGAAGTCAGATTGTCTGTGCTCCAGCCCTTACTACAGCATTTACAAAAAGTATGACCTTAAGCTTTTACTTAACTCTCCCAAACTGAAGTTTTCTCAAATGAATTAGGGGAATAATAATAGTATTTAACTCACAGAGCTGCTGTGAGGGTTAAATGAAAGATGCTTACCATGATATTTAACACAGAAAAAAAATCAGTGAATGTTAAGTATTAGTTTTTATCTTATGTCTAAGTACACATAACAATAATGGATGTCATAGGAAAAGCTAAGAGGGTAAGAAAGTTAAAAAAGACCCTGGCCGGATGGCTCAGTGGTAGAGCGTGGGCCTGGCTGTGGAAGTCCTTGATTTGATTCCCAGCCAGGGCACACAGGAGAAGCACCCATCTGCTTCTCCACCTTTCCTCCTCTCCTTTCTATCTATCTCTCTCTTCCTCTCTCACAGCCAAGGCTCCACTGGAGCAATGTTGGCCGAATCACTAGAATGGCTCTGATTGCAGCCGAGAAACATCCCAGAGGGGCCGAGCATCACCCCCTGGTGGTCATGCAGGGTGGATCCTGGTCGGGCGCATGCAAGAGTCTGTCTGTCTTCCTTCTCTCTGCTTCTCACTTTGAAAAAATACCAAAAAAAAAGAAAAAAAGAAAAAAGAAAAAGTAAGCTAAATGCCCAATGCCTGGATAATTAATCAAAAAAAGGACTAGAAATTCCCATTGAATTTATGAACAAAGAAGTAATTAATGAGCTGTACAAGAATAGTCTCAATGTACCAATACTGTTTGGGTTGATTGCTTTCGATAAATCAGATTTTGTACTTTTTAAACTTGAAACTAAAACTCTGTATATCTGATGTTCACACCAGTAATTTTTAAATGGTGCTTTAAAAGTTATGGGAATGTTTTTCTTTCTTTTCTGAATACTGCTTGGTCCGTTTCCAAAAGTCCCTAATATTTAATCTAAGTGAAACAGAACCCCTGTTGTATAATGATACTACTGTGATTTATGAGAAAACGAATTATACACCCCAGAACTCTAAAACACCGATTCCTACTGCTAAGAGAGAAAGTTTCTGGATACAATTTTGTTTCACCAACTCTTTCTTGGCAAATAAGAAAGATTCAAAGCAGAACTTCATGGAGAAAGTAGCCACTGTGTTCCTTACAGTAGGGATTGGGCTTAAAGTGGACCATAGACACTAGCACAAATGTCTAACTGGCATTGAAACCCCATATCTAAAAATATAAGGTCCACTGGAAGACTCTGACAAATTATTTATTTAACATTTATTTATTTAGCAGGAGAGTGAGTGAGAGAGAGGGACAGACAGGCAGGAAGGGAAAGAGATGAGAAGCATCAATTCTTTGTTGCAGCACTTTTGGGAAAAAGATAATTAAACACAAGAAGTATGAGAAATTGCACTTATTAAGCATAAGAAACTGAATTTGGGGATTGGTGAGATACTGGGCTGAGTGGAAGGAGAACACCGAGGATAGCTGTAAGGTGTCTGAGAATCATGGAGGAGGCCAGGAGAAGCAGCCAAGATGGCAGAGTGCTGAAGAAGAAGCCAGTTTGTGCAGAGTTTGTGTAGAGAGAAGGAGATGGGAAACAGAGGTGAATAAGTCTGGTGAGCTAGAAACCTTTGATTCTAGGAAACTCGGATAAGTCAGTAGCTTTGTGAGCGGTGAATGACTGGGTTTTGGAGCCCAGTGTGTGTTTTTGCTTGCCTACCAGGTGCAAGCTAGAATTAAAGCTGATGGCTCACCAGTTCTTGGCTCCGGTGTTTCATTACCGACTGTCCGAATCTAATGCGAACCTGCATGGGCCAGGCGGCTGTGATAATGGCCCTGGCTATTGCCTTGACAACTGGGCAAAAGGCAAAGTCTTCAGAATTCTCACAGTGCAGATCTATGGCCTGGAACACATCACTCCATATTAAAGTAAACTAAACCATGATAGCACCTTTGACAAACTGCCTAGCAGCTTGATTTAGAGTCCGGATGTAAAGCCAGTAGCCAGGGCCACCATCAAAGCAGCCTGTCCCATGCAGGTTTGCATTAGATTCGGACAGTTGGTAATGAAACACCAGAGCCAAAAACTGGTGAGCCATCAGCTTTAATTCTAACTTGCACCCGCCGGGCAAGCAAAAACACACGCTGGGCTCCAAAACCCACCCATTCAGTGCTCACAAAGCTACTGATTTATCTGAGTTTCCTAGAATCAAAGGTTTCTAGCTCACCAGACTTATTCATCTCTATTTCCCATCTCCTTCTCCAGCACAAACTCTGCTCAAACTGGCTTCTTCCTCAGCACTCTGCCATCTTGGCTGCTTCTCCTCCACATGGTTTTAATCTGCTCTCCTCTCTAATGCCTCAGGAACCAAGACAGAGCAAGCTACTGGTCTGTCCCACTTTATAGTGTAGAAATTCAAACCCTTAATTCAATCTACAAACAAGAAAGTGTGTGATACAAAGTCACCCATCTGAGGCATAATGAGATTCCTCAGGAGAGCGCACCACCCTACATCATCCAATCAGTCAAGGGTGTGGAGAAAAGCTTACTCTTAAAACTAAGACTTAGGCTATAACGACCCGGCCTGCCCACAGCCTGTCCCAGAAAACACATTAATATCAACGAACTTCCATGTGGGCAGCTTTAACAAAGTGAACATAATATATTTCATCTGCCCAACACCAGAACAATGGCTTGGAAGATACTTCAACTCTGGTCCTCACTCTGCTATTAATTAGTGGCATGACAACACACAGGGTTATTAATCTGTAAAATGGACCTGATAGTACCTACTACATAGGCAAAATCATCCATCTTAGTGACAGATTTTCAAAAGATATTTAAGAAAAGTCAAAGGTTGTTGGGCAGATAAAATATATTATGCTCACTTTGTTAAAGATGGCGCTGCCCACATGGAAGTTCAATATTAATGTGTGTTCAGGGACAGGCTGTGGGCAGGCTGGGTCATTATAGCCTAAGGCTTAGTTTTAAGAGTACGCTTTTCCCCAAACCCTTGATTGATTGGATGATGTAGGATGGTGCACTCTCATGGGGAATCCTCTCAGTATGTCTCAGATAAGTGACTTTGTATCAGAGACTTCCTTGTTTGTAGATTGGATTAAGGGTTTGGATTTCTATACTATAAAGTGGGACAGACCAGGAGCTTGCTCTCTCTTGGTTCCTGAGTGAGTATTAGAAAGGAGAGCAGATTAAGGCCATGTGGAGAAGAGGCAGCCAAGATGGCAGAATGCTGAGGAAGAAGCCAGTTTGTGCAGAGTTTGTATAGAGAGAAGGAGATGGGAAACAGAGGTGAATAAGTCTGGTGAGCTAGAAACCTTTGATTCTAGGAAACTCGGATAAGTCAGTAGCTTTGTGAGCAGTGAATGACTGGGTTTTGGAGCCCAGTGTGTGTTTTTGCTTGCCCGCCGGGTGCAAGCTAGAATTAAAGCTGATGGCTCACCAGTTCTTGGCTCCGGTGTTTCATTACTGACTGTATTAATCTAATGTGAACCTGCATGGGCCAGGCGGCTGTGATGGTGACCTTGGCTACTGGCTTTACAAAGGTTAAATCAAATGATTTGTTCAGGGGGTTCTCCAGTTTATTAGTGTTGGGCAGATGAAATATAATATGCTCACTTTGTTAAAGATGGCGCTGCCCACATGGAACCTTATCACCCAGGTGATACTATTTGCCGTTATGCTTGCGATGGCTGTGGGGGGAAAGCTGTAATGTAAGCAAGCCAGGTTGTTATAGCTTAAGGTTTTGTTTTAAGAGTAAGCTTTTCCCCATACCCTTTACTGATTGGATGATGTGGGGTGGTGCCTTCTCCTGAGGAATCCCATTATACCTCAGATGGGTGACTGTATCAGAGACTTCCTTGTCTGTAGATTAGATTAAGGTTTTGATTCTTCACTATAAAGTGGGACAGACCAGTAGCTCTCGCTCTTGGTTCCTGAAGTATTAGAGAGGAGAGCAGATTAAGGCCACATGGAGGCCAGGAGAAGCAGCCAAGATGGCAGAGTGCTGAGGAAGAAGCCAGTTTGTGCAGAGTTTGTGTAGAGAGAAGGAGATGGGAAACAGAGATGAATAAGTCTGGTGAGCTAGAAACCTTTGATTCTAGGAAACTCGGATAAGTCAGTAGCTTTGTGAGCAGTGAATGACTGGGTTTTGGAGCCCAGTGTGTGTTTTTGCTTGCCCGCCGGGTGCAAGCTAGAATTAAAGCTGATGGCTCACCAGTTCTTGGCTCCGTTGTTTCATTACTGACTGTATTAATCTAATGTGAACCTGCATGGGCCAGGCGGCTGTGATGGTGACCTTGGCTACTGGCTTTACAAAGGTTAAATCAAATGATTTGTTCAGGGGGTTCTCCAGTTTATTAGTGTTGGGCAGATGAAATATAATATGCTCACTTTGTTAAAGATGGCGCTGCCCACATGGAACCTTATCACCCAGGTGATACTATTTGCCGTTATGCTTGCGATGGCTATGGGGGGAAAGCTGTAATGTAAGCAAGCCAGGTTGTTATAGCTTAAGGTTTTGTTTTAAGAGTAAGCTTTTCCCCATACCCTTTACTGATTGGATGATGTGGGGTGGTGCCTTCTCCTGAGGAATCCCATTATGCCTCAGATGGGTGACTGTATCAGAGACTTCCTTGTCTGTAGATTGGATTAAGGTTTTGATTCTTCACTATAAAGTGGGACAGACCAGTAGCTCTCGCTCTTGGTTCCTGAAGTATTTGGCTTCATTATTTCATTACCAACTGTCAGAATCCAATGCGAACCTGTGTGGGCCAAGCAGCTGTGATCCTCACCGTGACTACTGGCTTTAAAATTAGTATCTACTACTTCTCTTGTTAAACATAACAAGGTTCTCATAATGTACTCAGTCTTCCTTCTTACCCCACTCACAACCAGTCACTGTAATATCTATCTACATGTAACTAACTTCCGGTTGAAATAGGTCAGTCCATTGGGAGAAATACCCAATTGTCATAGTCCACTGTGGATCTGGTTACTATTTGAATATTTGGGATCAGCCATGAACAATTTCTCTCAGTGTTTAAAACCAGTCTTCTCATGTTACACATCCATGAAAAAAAAAGAACGGTTTTTTTTTTGTTTTGTTTTGTTTTTCCTGAGGTAATGTTTTTCTGCTTGCTTCAATAAGCAGACTTGAATTGTTTATTCAGGCCTGTGTCAGAGAAAGTTCATGGTAGTCTGGAATTCAACCCCAGGCCAAGGTTCTCCCCTGCTGCTGAGATACTGCACAACTAACTGAAATAAAAAGAATGCTATTTGAAGTGCCCTAAACCTGCATCTTTGATGTATTTAGAGCAGTTGTCTCTTCAGGTGCTGCTTCAGTGCAGGTATTTCAAACAAAATTATGGAACTACAAAGTCAGAATTTAAAGACAACACCATCATTATCTTTAGAAAAATTTCACATTTCTGAAGATTATGGTTTTCTTCTTCCAAATCCTCTGGTAAGCATAGAGCTTTTGATTAGGTTAGAATGAGTTTATTTCTTAATTTCCCTTTAGGTTCAACCTGTAATGTAATTCTATTTTAGTAGTTAACTGTTGGTCAAATAAGTTTGCAAATATGATGTATATGTTTGCTCGCTTATAGTTTGCATTGGGTGTGGGAGACAGACTGTAAACCGGCAAAGTCATTATAACCTAAAGCTTAATTTTAAGACTAAGCTTTTCCCCACACCCTTGACTGTTGCATGATAAGGGGTGGTGCACTCTTATGAGGAATCCCATTTATGCCTCAGATAAGTGACATTGTATCAGAGTCACTTTCTTATTTGTATATTGGATTAAAACAGTGGTTCTTAACCTGGGTTCTGTCGAACCCGAGGGGTTTGATGAGTCAGTCTCAGGGATTCGGAGAAGCCTCTGCCGTGGAGGCCAGAATAAAGTAATACCATAATTTGTTGTGAGTTCATGCACTTTGTTGGTTTTGTTCTTTGAGCAAGGTGATGTTCATGCACGGCTCATTTTGTGCACCAGTAAAAAAACATATACCCTTGTCTTGAATTTGGAAAAACAAATTATATTTTATTAATCACTAAAGAAGGGTTCAGTGAATATGCATATGAAACTGGTGGGTTCGGTACCTCAAAAACGTTAAGAACCACTGGATTAAAGGTTTTGATTTCTACACTATAAAATGGGGCAGACGGAAAGCTTACTATCTCTCCATTCCTGAGATTAGCGTTAGGGAGGAGAGCAGAAAAAGGCCACATGGAGGAGAGGAGAAGCAGCCAAGATGGTGGAGTGCTGAAGGGGAAGCCAGTTTGTGCAGAGCTTGTACAGAGAGAAGGAGATGGGGAACAGAGGTGAATAAAGCTGGTGAGGTACAAACCTTTGATCCTAGGAAAACTCAGATAAGTCAGTGGCCTTGGGAGCCCTGAATGGAAAGGGAAGTGTTTTCCCACTGTGTGTATTTCTTGCCCACCAGGTGCAAGCTAGGATTAAAGCTAATGGCCTACCAGTTCTTGGCTCCGTTATTTCATTACTGTCTGAATCAAATGTAAACCTGCATGGGCCAGGCAGCTGTGATGGTGGCTGTGGCTACTGGCTTTACTTTAACTCTTATCAATGCTGTTTTTTCTTTGAATGTGGTATGAGGCCTAAACATGCTGATTTGTTACTCTATTTTTTAACTTATGAAATTATTAGGAGAGGTATACCAATTCATTGACTTGGGAAAGATGCTACAAATAATGCAAAGCATAAATACTAACAAAACAGAACTGGTAGCTACAGCAGAGGATAGTCTAAGTGGCGTGCTTTAATGCCAGGTTTCTGCTTGCTTGCTTTTTGTTTTGTTTTATTTTTGTAATAGAACATCAGTTCAGTAAACTTATGAGAAAATCTAGTAGTTATAAAAAAAAAAAAGGACAGAACTTAAAAGACCAATTATTTGAGCAAATCAGTGTATCTTGACTAGCTAGTGGGAGAGAAAAGAGGACACCAAAGATCTGGGGTATTTTCAGATCTGGTGGGAGAGATTAGCTATTCACAGAGAACAGGAAGTTACTGCTTAGAATAAAACAGTACCTACTTCTTAGTTCTACTTAAGGTTCAAGCTGTAATGTAATTCTATTTTATCAACACTGTTTCCTCTCTGGATGTTATATGAGTTCTAGACATGCTAAAAGTGTAAGAATTCATAGAATTCAAAACCTCCACCTTTTATATTTGAGCTAGGGGAAGTCCAGACAAACTGGTTTGGTCAAAGTCATGTTAATGACAAAAACAGAACCAGTAATGAGCACTCTTGACCTTTCTTCCTACTACATCATAAATAAGGGTTTAGACCACTCAGTTTAAATATTGGAACCCAAGCTCACCATCATTGAAATAACTTTTCAGGTCCAAATCTTTCTTCCTAAATTACCATTTAACTGTGATTAAAGCATGGTCTGGAATTCAATGAACTTTTATTGAACATCTACTCTGACACTTACTTACTTCTGAGTGTTCTTAGAAGAATACAGGTAAAGATAGAATTCATTTACTGGTCCTAAAAGTTCTCTTCTAGAGTGTTAATTATAAGAACAAACCACAAATCTATAAATTGAACATTAAATGTAGTAAAAGTAATAACTCCAGGGTGTTAAACAGAGTAGGATTGTAGTTCTGAGTACTGGACTATGTTTTTTTACATTGCCACAAGGGTCAGCAAGAGTTTCCCTTTATTAGAAACTGAAGGGATTTCCAAGATGCTGAACTCATGCTAAACCAGGAAAGTCCTGAGCAAACCAGAGTGCATCAGTCACACTAATTTATACTTACAAACTCTTGGCACCTTCTGTGAGTTACAAGTATTTCCCAAACTTCAGTTTTCACATCTGCTGAGTGGAGATCTAGTGCCGCTTCCTTATACCCCCACAGGATAGCTATGGACCATAAAAGCACATTGTAAATGCAGTGTAAAGACTAAGAAACCAATTCTCCTGACCATCCACTATTTGTTAAATACTGTATTCTGTACATGTATCATGACTCAGGAATATTCCCATCATCTCTAGTTCAACATCAAGTGTTTGGAATATACTGAGCCAGACCATATTTTTTTCTGCCATTTGGTTAATGAATATCCCTTAGTAGAAATTTCCATTCCTGAGCTCAGATTAAAAAAAAAAAATCCCTGGCAAACTGGGTCGACTTCATAACAGTGTATAAAAATGTAATTGTTTGTTTCAGTTTTAGTTTTCTTTCATTTGTGTGAGAAGTTGAAACATCTCTCTTTCTGGGAAGAGGTGGGGAAGTAAGAATTGACCCTGGGTTGCTCCACTCATCAGGAAAGAATCTTTCAACAGTATTATCAGGAAACAGTATTGTTATGTGATCAGAAGGTAAAATATGTCACTGACTTTTCCACAAGTATGAATAAACTTTCTTTTTTTTTTTTTATTTTAAAGCAAGTAATGGGAAGGCTTTTCTTCCATGTTAATAGGCCCAAAGATACTCTTTCAGCAGGCTTAGTTGCTTACTATAAATATTTACTTCAAAGTCTCTCTGAAAAAACAACACTGTTGAGCTAACAAATACACAACATTCTGGCTTTGTAAAGAGAGGGTTAACTTGGTTTTAAATACTCTACTTCACCGTTTCTATAATCTCTCAAACATTTCCAGGGTCCAGCATTTCAGTATGGGGAATGTATACATCTTAGACATCACGTCCATAAATATGCCACAAAACTCTTTTGCCAGATCATGGCTTTTGTGTGTGCATGTGTCCTTATGTGTGTGTATCTCTGTGTTTGGATTGGGAAGGAGTAGTTTTTATTTAGATATAAAGAGTATGAGGAAATTAGCTTGGCAGGAAAGAGGGGTCAAGTCGATTACAGCAAGAGATTAGATTGGAATAGAACTGATAGACCTTGAACGTTAAACTCAGAAATTTGAAGTTCATATGCCCGATATATGACATGATGTAACTGGCATTTGAATATTTACCTAGCAGAAGGTTAAGTGCAGGGAATCTTAGAGCAGAGGTTCCTGGACTGCATACCACAATTGGTCAGGCAGCTTTAAAATATACTGATGCCAGAACCCGAACCAGAACAGTTAGTTCAGAACCTCTAGCCTAAGTGGCTCAGTATTTGAAAAATGTGGAATACATAGAGGATAATACATGTCCAGATGAGA
This sequence comes from Rhynchonycteris naso, assembly GCA_037038555.1. NCBI lineage: Eukaryota > Metazoa > Chordata > Mammalia > Chiroptera > Emballonuridae > Rhynchonycteris > Rhynchonycteris naso. The sequence continues at coordinate 28,812,816 of CM072998.1, forward strand.
AATGAGGGCTCCATCTAAAAGACTGGGTGTAAAAATACAGGTGCCATATGGCTATGAGAAACACTGAGAAAGGTTGTGGAAGTAGTTTAAATACAAAAACAAAGAAAAAGAGGGTTTTTAAATATGCCACAGAGCAGAAAAAAAGGTCAGGTGCAAATAGCCATAGCGATGTGGGAAATGCTATTCTTTATAGTGATCAAGCAACCATTTCATAAAAATAAATACCTTTATGCTTTCTTATAGAAAGTCAAAACACTTAATAAAAGCAGTGGGCTCCAGCTGCCTATAGGAAAGAACAATAGGCATGCATTTCTGTGCCAAAATTCAAGAACCAAGAAAGGTGAGGAGAGCCAAAGGGGAAACTGACAGGAATAAGGAAAAGTGAGGTCAGGGTCAGCCCAGATAGTGCTCTGGAAATCAGAATTTTAAGCAATGAAGCAACTTAGAGTTTTCTCACTCAGGACATCTAAGCTGTAGAGAAATGAAACAACATGGGGAGAGGTGAGCTGACCGAGCCTAAGAAAGAATGAAAATATTATGCATAGGAAAACACACTGCTACTTTCAGTCAAAATGAGGCTCAGGAAGTGTATTAGTTTCTTTGGGCTGTTGTAAGAAATTACCACAATTTTGGTGGCCTGAAACAACAGAAATGTATTCTCTAAGAGGTCTGAAGGTCAGAAGTCGGAAATCAGTGTGTCTGCAGACCCATTCTCCCTCCAAAGGTACTAGGGGAGAATCCTTACATTGCCCTGTGGCCCTTGTGGTACAATGACTCCGCTCTCTGCCTCAGTCTTCACATGGTCTTCTCCATGTCTGTCTTCTCTCCTCCTGTCTGTGTCTTTTCTTATAAGGATACCTGTCATTGGATCCACCTTAATCCAGGATAATTTTCTCTTGTGATCATTAACTAAATTACATCAACAAAGACTCTATTTCTAAATAAAATTACATTCACCATTTCCAAGTGGACATATCTTTGAAGGGGGGTACCAGTCAACCTGCTACATAGAGTGAGGTAAAAAGATGATGGTTTACAAGGGAGCAACCTGGGCAATGAGAGCTAAAACGTTGTTTTGCCTTGAGATTCCCAAACCTGACCGTACATGCACGGGAAGGTGAAAGACAATGAAAGTGAGAATATAAAATATAAAACGATCCAGGAGACACATGACACAGTCCAGTATCACTTACCTGTTTTGTCAACACAAGTTTACACACTTTCACCGGTATCACCTCGATATGCTGAAGAAAGTTCACATCCTATGCTTTAAAATTACAGCGTTAAGGTCAGAAGAAAGCTAGAATAGGAAACACGGGCCAAGGTTAAGCAACTAAGTTAGCCCACTGGAGCTCAAGTTCAGCCCTGTTTGTATATGTGATCACAGTAATTACCGATGACAGTTAAGTGGGAAAGGAGTCTTCTTTCCTGCATAAATTTGAACAGATAAACTAAAATCATGTTTATGAAACTGGCCTGTGGAGTGGGAGACAGAAGAAGAGCAAAGACATTCTTGAGAGTGCATAAATACTAAGAACTTCATTGTTTTTATTCTCTGGCTAAAAATGAAAAAAAAAAATCTTATGTTACAGTGATAACTTGCAATTGAAAGACAGTTTTGTACAATTTTAGTTATTTCCTTTTTTTAAACTGAGAAACTGTGGGCTTTGGATTTTGGGGAAATTATTCTCTGGGATTCATAAGCATTTTTACTTTAGGACAATTTTATACATGATTCGGGTTGAGAAATAGTAGACAGTCAATACGACAAATTCTGATTAATGGCAGAGGTAGGATCTATAATAGTCATACTGGTTTCAGTTTGAATTCCAAATAAATCTCTTTTCAGTTTTGAGACTAGTCAGTCATATTCCATCTTTTTGTAAGTTTTTTCTTTCTTTCTTTATGTAAGAACAATAGTTTATGGACATATTATGAGTAATGGAGTAAGAAATCAATAAAAGTTAGATAGTACTACTACCTAATGACTCTAATAATTCTTACACTCTGATTTGAATCTAGAGCTAAGCACCAGGCCAGCCCCAGGTCTGAATCTTATTGACAACAGGGTATGCTAGGACCTTACAGCTCAGATTTTCTAAACGTGATCAATTTGAAATATTTTATACCATTTCATACATAATTATGTCAATATTTATCACACTATGTGTCTTAATTTGATTCTGAAACATATAATTATTGTAAATATTACCCAGCTGCTTTTAATAGCATCTTATGGGCCTATTGTTAATAAAACTATTTTATATGTATAATCTGAGGTTAATAAATCCCATAATATAATTATTGTAAATATTACCCAGCTGCTTTTAATAGCATCTTATGGGCCTATTGTTAATAAAACTATTTTATATGTATAATCTGAGGTTAATAAATCCCATAAATGAACACTCCACTGTTTGAAATCTTATATCACCTTTCTCTTTACTAATAGTTTATTTTATTATTAATCTTTAGAAATTGAAAGGCTACCAATGTATGGTATCTCATCATTAGCTACAATATTTTTATTAAAAAAATGTTCTGTGGCAATTGAATTACTAAATTAATAGAAGTATATTAAATAAAATTGGAAGTATTTAAAATATGAACCTAATTTTTCATAGCTCCTCTACAAAATCATTGGGAATAATTTATCAAGGAGTGTGTATATGTGTGTGTGTGTTTGCAAATTGTAAAGTTGTAACCCTATTGCATATCCAAACCTATATTCTGCATTTTTAGCTCAATACTATAAGAAAAATCTTTGCCTGAAATTCATCAGTTTTAATACAATTTTAATAGTTGCATCGAATCCCATTTGTATGCTATAACTTCAAAATTTAAATGAATTAAACATTTGGTAAACTTCAATTTCTTCTTTTCATAAGTAAAACTGATATATAAAACTTCTGTGTTTATTTTACCCTCGATGATTTTGGTTTTTTGTTTTAGTTAAGTGAGAGGCAGGGAGACAGAGACAGACTCCGGCATGTGCCTCAACCAAGATCCACTGGGCAAACCCCCTACTAGCCGATGCTCTTACCATCTGGGGGTGCTGCTGTGTTGCTCGGCAACCAACCTATTTTAGTGCCTGAGGCAAGACCACAGAGCCATCCTCGGCACTCAGGGCCAACTTGCTCAAACCATTTGAGCCATGGCTGCAGGAGGGAGAAAGAGAGAAAGAGAGAGAAGAGGGGTGGAGAAGCAGATGGTTCAGATAGTTGCTTTTCCATTGTGCCCTGACCAGGAATCGAACCTAGCACTTCAACACACTGGATGACATTCTACCACTGAACCAGGGCTGTGTTATAATTCAAGCGAAAAGTTTACACAACATTTCCCTATCTTGTCCTAAAACTATCTTGTAATCACTATCTAATTCTAAGGACAATTTTTAAAACCCTTTCCCAAGTTTCATTCTAACCACCAACCATTTGTTCTATATCTTGAGTGTCAAATTATCCTCCCCTGATTTATTATTCTCTCAATTTTTTTTGGCTTTTTATTTATTGTTTTAATATTTTTTCCACTACTTCTGTTTAAGGACACTTAGGTAGATACTTAGGATACAGATGTGCATAAGATCAATGTGAGCTCTGTACTCCTAGACTAAAAATATTTTTGGCAGAGAGTATGAGACCAGAACAAAAAAATTGAGCATCGTGGATGAACTAATTAATTTGGTGCTATTTAAAAGTTATAGTCCTTAGTATTTATCCAGTGTTTATTATAAAAAAAGATTGAGCTCCCTTCTAGGTGCAGGAAAGAGTTAGAGAGGAGGAACTGCTCTCTGTGATAGACAATATATTATAATTCTTGAGCTGGAGAAATTTTAGGTGGTAAGATTTTAATTACATTTTCCATTTTCTTCTGCTTATTGATCTATGTAAGTTTCCTATTTCTAGACAAAAGAAAAGGTCTTTTACAATTGAAAAGAAGATTCAGTTCAGATTTTCTAATGCATTAACAAATTTATTTATACCATTCTCTTTTATTAAGAATTGAATTTATATTTTCTGTTATAGTCCATTTGTAATATATAATGATATATTATATAGTAGAACATACTATTTAGTAAGTGCTCACTTTGACCTACACCTTGTGTTGTTAACCTCAACTATACTTCATCTGTACCTCATGATAATCTCCACTATTCACAAATGAGTCATTTAATATAATTCAGTCCTTTCTCTGAAAGGTATCTTCTAGCTGTTCATCTTTCTCTAGCATCTGAGTTCAATCATTTCTTCTCTGGATTATTTTTTTCTACCTTGTCCTCTTATCTCCATGGCCCACTGTAGAGCACTCTCTACAAAGCAGTCAGAGTGACTCTTCAAAAACAATATTTACCCGATGACACTCTGTTCTTTAATCTAATTGTTCTTTAGAGAAAAAGCAAGTGTAGTAGACAAAGCTCCCCATTTAAAATCATCTAATATCTCATTTTCATCACATTACTAAGCTGCAATGTCATGCTGGCCTCTTTCGATCGAAACTTGTTTTTTATTTCATTTAAAACCAACTCTTTCAAACTTCAATCTGTCTGAGAGTATAAATTCTAATTTCTATAATATTAAGATTATCACTCAAACTCCCTTGATATATTCAAGTGTCCAATGCTAAAATACATCTCTGTACACCATATTGTGTTCACCCAAGTCAAGTTTTTGTTCATCACCATTTTCCCCCCAAAGCCCCCAAATCACCACACTTATGTTCATATCCATGAGTTTGGGGGTTGTTGGGTTTCTTTGTATTTTTTTACTCTATCTCTTCACTTCCCTCACCCAACACCTCCTCCCCTTCCCCTGGCAGCTGTCAACCTGCTCTCTCTGTATAAGCTTGTTAGTTCATTTGTTCACTAGATTCCACATATGAGTGAAATGATATGGTATTTGTCTTTCTCTGACTAGCTTTTTGCACTTAGCATAATGATCTCTAGGTCCATCCGTGCTGTTGCAAAAGATAAGATTTCCTTCTTGTTTATGGCTGCAATAGTATGCCATTGTGTAAATGTGCCACATCTTTTTATCCACTCATCTACCAATGGGCACTTGAGCTGCATTCAAATGTTAGCTATTGCAGATAATGCTTCAATACACATAAAGATGTATATATTCTTTTGAATTAGTATTACATATTTTTTCACATATATTTTCAGAAGTGGAATTATTGGATCATGAGACAGTTTCCATTTTAATTTTTGAGGTAAATCCATATTGCTTTCCATGGTAACTGCTCCAATCTGCATTCTCACAAACAGTGCCTGAGGGTTCCCTTTCTTGCACATCCTTGCCAACATTTGTTTGTTGATAGCCATTCTGACAGGTGTAAGGTGATATCAGATTGTGGTTTTAATTTGCATTTCTCTGATGATCAGTGACATTGAGCATCTTTTCATATGTCTGTTGGCCACCTGTATATCCTCTTTAGAAAATTGTCTATTAGGCTTTTGCTCATTTTTCAACTGGATTTTTGGCTTGTTTTTAAGATTTTTATAATTTTTTATAAATTCTGGATATTGATCTATTATCTAAATTTTTACCAGTCTCAAGGTGACTTCTTTTATGAATCTTTGGTTATAAGATTTTTTTTCATTTAGTCTTGAGTTGGTTTTTCAGAATGATTGTTCTAAATTTAGTTGTAACCCCAGTTTGGATCTTGGAAATGGTGAGTGTATCACCCACTTACTCCACCACTGCTTTGAAACATTTTCTTTAAAAAAAACAGAAACAACTTTTTATTTTTTTAAATATATTGATTTTAGCAAGAGAGGAAAAGAGAGAAAAAGAGAGATAGGAACATCAATCTGCACTTTGGGACAAAGCTCTAACCAACCAAACCATCGTCCAGGGCTTGTATCCTTTTCTTCGTTGATATTTGCCTAGTTTATTTTTACTCAAACTTTTAATATTTCTTGCTACTATTAAAATTTTTGTTAAATTTATGGGGTTAACATTGGTTAATAAAGTTATATAGGTTTCAAAAAAAAAGTTATATAGGTTTCAGGGGTACAATTCTATAATATATCCTCTCTATGTGCTATTTTCTTAACCAGAAACTTTAGTTCACTTAACCAGTGTTAATAGTTTATTTTAAAAAGAGTTTATAAATACTTTATTTTTAAAAGTCTATTCTCTTTTAAATTATAAATATGTCAGAAAAATTATCCAGAATAAAGTAGAAGAATGGCTACATGTTTATTTAATGTCATCCTGGTACATGTCTAACAGTCTCACTTTAGATTAGTTAATCATCTAAGAGTTGTGCTTTTGTCTGACATGCTACTTACTATTAGTCTCAATCTCTGAAGTAACTAATTAACTTGTAGATTTTTATGCAGAGAGCTACAAATGATTGGGTAAAAAAATATAACCTTAGAACTTAAAATAGTACTGCTCTATGAGAAATTAACCAATTATTTTTTTAACCTAGCAATTTGATTTCAACATTAGTATTTTATTTACTTATTTATTTTTGACAGAGGAAGAGAGAAAGTCAGAGAGAGGGATAGATAGGGACAGACAGACAGGAACAGAGAGAGATGAGAAGCATCAGCTCTTTGTTGTGGCACCTTAGTTGTTCATTGATTGCTTTCTCATATGTGCTTTGTCCGGGGGGCTACAGCAAAGTGCATGACCCCTTGCTCAAGCCAGCGACCTTGGGCTGAAGCCAACAATGTTTGGGCTGAAGCCAGTGACCATGGGGTCTTATCTATGATCCCACACTGAAGCCAGTAACCCCGTGCTCAAGCTGGTGAGCCTGTGCTCAAGCCGGATGAGCCTGTGCTCAAGCTGGCGACTTCAGGATTTCGAACCCGGTTCCTCCATGTCCTAGTCGAACACTCTATTCACTGTAACACCACCTGGTCAGGCTCAATATTATTTTTTTTAAAAAACGCTGTAAACATTTAGTTTAATCAAGTCCATTTATCAAGTGCTGCCTTGCTGATTTTCTCATTAATAAACTAACTATATTTTGGCCACACGTTCTACATTGACATAAGTCATTTTTTAAATTTACTTGAAATTATAATTTGGCAGATGTAAAAGTCTAGAGAAAAATAACATAAAATGAAAAATTGTGGTTTTAAAGAAAAACCAAAATATTTTATTATTTTGTCAGTTTTACACTGGGCCTTCTGATTATTAGAATAAGGGGAAGAAAAACATGCAAAGTACCTTTTAATTTTTTATGTCCTGCACCAGCCCTCCACCCCCCCCCCCATCATCCCTACCATTCTCCATGTGTTTTCTCTGAGAGGTAATTGAAAGTACTGCAAGTCTGAAGAGGCCACTGAGCAGATGTTTTCTTTTTCTACTTTGCCTTTCAAATCATTTATTTCATCCTCTGCTGCATCCATCCTACTATTTGTTATTTCCAATGTATTCATGATGTCAGATGTTGTATTCTTCATTTCTGACTGTTCATTTTTATGGTGTCTACATGCTCTTGTGTGCTGCTGAGTTTCTTATAACTATTACTTTGAACTCTAGATCTAAAAAAATTGTTTACCTTCATTTTATTTAGCTTTTCTGGAACTTTCTCTTGTTCTGCCATTTGAGGCATCTTTGTCTCCCCATTTTTGTTGCTGCCCTGTGCTTATTTCTGTGCATTAGCTAGATCTGCTATGGCTCTCAGTAGCCATGAAGTGGCCTTATTAGTAGGTGTCTTGTGGGACCCAGTAGTATTGTCTCCTTGGAAACCTAAGCTGGGTGCTTCAGGCATATCCCTTATGTGGGTTATGTGGGCCCTCCTGTTGCAATTGGCTCTTGATTACTATTGACTCATTTGTGTGTGGTATGACCTCAGTCTGGCTGACTTTGAGGCTCAATACCCTTCCCCCACCATGGCATGTCAGCTGCTGTGTGGATTCTGACCTCATGAGGCAGAATTCACCTCAGGAGGATTTGGTGTCTGCCAATATCACCCTTTGTATATGTTGCTTAAGAAGCTCACTGGTTCCTGTTCTGATGTTGTCTAAATCTTTCCACTGGGTATGATGATTCAGGGCCTCTTGAGAGAAACTCTGGTACTAGCCAATACTAGACGCTGTCTGTGCCTGGTCACTGGCAGCCTCTTTGGAGTTATAAGTGCACCACAACTTGTGATTGCCTCTGCTGGGCTGTGATGTGTACAGGAAGGACAAAGCTGCACTCCAAGGCTGCCTTTTATCAGCTTCGGCCTAGGAGCAGGTCAGCAATAGTTCCAAAGGCACCCCTAAATCCATCTTTAGCTGCTTCTACCTGTCAGTTGCCTATTAAGTACATCACTATAAGAGCCTCTGGCAGCGTTAAAAGAATATGACAAGTGGATTTCCTATAAAGGCGAAATGCCAGTCAGGTTTCAGTAAAGGTAGTAGGTGTGACCCTTAACCCAGAGCCACAAGACTCAATGTGACCCAAATTTTTCCCCACCCTAAATAGAGTGGAAGTCAGGTAAGTAGGGCCTCTGGATCCAAAAGGGTGGGTCTGCCAGAGGCCAGGAGTTTGGTTCTATAGGATCTTTCATGAAAGGGGAGCCCCAGTCTGGTTTACAAGAAAGTGGGGAGGAATAGCCTCTCTCCCGAAACCAGACAACTGAGTCACTGATGCCCCTTTAGTGTGTCCATACCTCTACATTTGGGCAATGTAGCTGACTATTCAGAAAGGCATAAGCTCTACTGGGTGGGGTGAGAGGAAATTCTGAGGCTGAGGCAATTGTTTTCATTTATGCTGATGCCAGGCTTTAGAAAGATGACCTCTGTAGTATTAGAGAATAACTCAACACAGGGACCCAGGAGGCTGTCCTAGTCACCCTCCTTTGTCTCTCCTCATTGCCATGATCCCCAAACTCTCTTCATGTGACTCTAGTCTCTCTGCTTTCCCTCCACTGGAGCCCAGAGTGAGTGGCTACTAACAAAATTTTGTGCATTGGCCCTTTAAAAGAGTGTATGTGCCTCTAACCATCACTCCCTGGCAGACAGAAATCCAACTGATTTTCATAGTTAAAGGTTATGTGGACATCTCTTCCAGGCTGGAATGTTCTGGGCTGGGGAGCCCAGCTTGGGGTGTAGTCTCCACACTACTTAGGGGGAACACCCCTACAGCTGAAATATCTCTCAAGAAACTCAGCTACGACCCATAAGAGCAGGACCAGGCCTTCTCATTTCTTTGGTCTTCTTATAAGTATCAATATGACTTCTTCTGTGACCCTTTATTATAAGACTCTCTTTAGCTAGTCTCCTTAGATATTCAGGATGATTAATTTTTAATTTAGTTGTAATTTCAGTTTGGTCCTGGGAGGAGGTGAATGTAGCTTTCACCTACTCTATCACCATCTTAAAAGGCTATAATTTTTGTTCCACTTATTATTTTTTTATATTTTTTAAGGCTTTATTCATTTTAAAGAGAAGAGAGAGAAAGAGACAGAAGGGGGAGGAGCAGGAAGCATCAACTCCCATATTTGCCTTGACCAGGCAAGCCTAGGATTTTGAACCAGCGACCTTAGCGTTCCAGGTTGACACTTAATCCATTGCGCCACCTGAGTCAGGGTCCACTTATTTTTTATCGCATTGTTTTTAATCATCATTTTACAAGGTATATTTCTTGAATGGTTATATTAATATTAATAAGTTTACTGAATATTAAATAATCATAGAATTTTAATGCAAATAGTAAAATATATATTATATCTTAAAAATGATTTTAAAAGCCTGACAAGGTGAAGTGAATAGAGTCTCGGCCTGGGACACAGATGACTCAGGTTCAAAATTCTGAGGCCGGCTTGAACATGGATTCATCCAGCTTGAGCGTGGAGTTGCTGGCACACACATGACCTCATGGTCACTGCCTTGAGCCAAGGTTGCTGGTTTGAGCAAGGGGTCACTGGCTCTGCTGGAGCCCCCCGGTCAAAGAATATATGAGAAAGCAATCAATGTACAGCTAAGGTGCTGCAACAAAGAATTGATGCTTCTCATCTCTCTCCTGTTTTGTCTGTCTATTCCTATCTATCTGTCTTTCGCTCTCTCTTTCTCTCTCGCATGCACACATGCTAAAAAAAGTTTGATAATATTCAATGTTGCTAGAATGATAGGTAAACTGGCTCCTCCTTTATACATAAAACATTATAAATGCAATTATAAATTTATGTAGTTTTTATAAGAAAGTCAAGAATTAGCTTTTAATCTTTTCGTGTGCACAATCTTTTTTTTTTTCCTTTTAGGCAATTAAATTTAACAGGGTGATATTGGTCAATCAAAGTACATAGATTTAGCCTGACTGGGAGGTGGTGCAGTGGATGGGATGTCAGACTGGGATGCGGAGGACCCAGGTTCGAGACCCCGAGCTCGCCAGCTTGAGCGTGGGCCCATCTGGCTTGAACATGGGCCCATCTGGCTTGAGCAAAAGCTCGCCAGCTTGGACCCAAGGTCGCTGGCTCCAGCAAGGAGTTGCTTGGTCTGCTGAAGGCCCGCAGTCAAGGCACATGTGAGAAAGCAATCATTGAACAACTAAGGTGTCGTAACTGCAATGAAAAACTAATGATTGATGCTTCTCACCTCTGTCCGTTCCTGTCTGTCTGCCCCTATCTGTCCCTCTCTCTGGCACTCTCTCTGTCCCTGTGGGGGGAAAAAAAAGTACATAGATTTAGAGAAAACATCTTCACATCCTTTAGACAGTTGATTATGTTGTATACCCATCACCCAAAGTCAAATCATCTTCTGTCACCCTATATTTTGTTTTTCTTTAAGCCCCTCCCCTTCTCCCCATCACCCTCCCTTTCCACCCTTCCCTTCCCCCTGGTAACCATTGCATTTCTGTCTGTGTCCATGAGTCTCAATTTTGTGTCCCACCTATTTATGGATTCGTACAGTTCTTAACTTTTTCTGATTTACTAATTTCACTCAATATAATGTTATCAAGGTCCACCCATGTTGTCATAAATGATACTATGTTATCATTTCTTATGGCTGAGTAGTATTTCATTGTATATATGTACCACATCTTCTTTATCCAATCCTCTGTTGAAGGGCATTTGGCTGTTTCCATGGCTTGGCCACCATGAACAATGCTGCAATGAACATGGGGGTGCATGTGTCTTTACATACCCATGTTTTCAAGTTTTGTGGGTATATATCCAAGTAGAGGGATTGCTGGATCATATGGTAGTTCTATTCTTAATTTTGAGGGGAACCACCATACTTTCTTCCATAATGGTTGCACTAATTTACATTCACGCCAATGGTGAATGAGGGTTTCTTTTTCTCCACAGCCTCTCCAACACTTGTTATTACCTGTTTTGTTGATAATAGCTAATCTAACAGATGTGAGGTGATATCTCATCATTGTAGTTTTGATTTGCATTTTTTGAATAGTTAGTGAAAATGAGCATCTTTTCATATATCTGTTGGCTATTTGTATTTCTTCCTGGGAGAATTGTCTGTTCATGTCCTCTTCCCATTTTTTTTATTGGATTGTTTGTTTATTGCTGATTTTTGTGAGTTCTTTATATATTTTGAATATTAGTCCCTTATCTGAGCTGTTGTTTGAAAATATCATCTCCCATTTAGTTGGTTGCTTATTTGTTTTGTTGACAGTTTCTTTTGCTGTGCAGAAGCTTCTTAGTCTGATGTAGTTCCATTCATTTACCTTTGTCTTTACTTCCCTTGCTTTGGAGTCAAATTCATAAATTGTTCTTTATGGCCAAGGTCTATGAGTTTAGTACCTATGTTTTCTTCTATGTAATTTATTGTTTCAGATCTTATATTTAGTTCTTTGATTCATTTTGAATTATTTTTTGTGCAAGGAGATAAACTGTAGTCAAGTTTCATTCTTTTGCATGTGGCTTTCAAGTTTTCCCAATACCATTTATTGTGGAGGCTTTCTTTTCTTCATTGTGTGTTTTTGGCTCCTTTATCAAAGATGATGTGACCATATATATGTGGTTTTATTTCTAAGCTCTCTATTCTGTTCCATTGGTCTGTGTGTCTATTTTTCTGCCAGTACTATGCTGTTTTGATTATCATGGCTCTGTGGTATAGTTTGAAGTCAGGTATTGTAATGCCTCCAGCTTCATTTTCTTTTTTCTTAAGATTATTTTTGTTATTTGAGGTTTTTTTATGGTTCCATATAAACCTGATGATTTTGTGTCCCATTTCTTTAAAAAGTGACATTTGAATTTTGATGGGAATTGCATTAAATTTGTATATTGCTTAGGGTAATATGGCCATTTTAACTATATTTTTCCTATCCACAAACAAGAAATATTTTTCCATTTCATTGTGCCTTTCTCAATTTCTTTTAATAGTGCTTTGTAGTTTTTAGTATATAGGTCCTTTACATTCTTTGTTATGTTTATTCCTAAGTATTTTATTTTTCTTGTTGCTACTGTAAAAAGGGATTCTTTTTTTGAATTCTTGTTCTGAGGTTTCATTGTTGTCATATAAAAAAGCTATAGACTTCTGTATAGACTTCTGTATACTAATTTTGTATCCTGAGACCTTACTGTATTGGTTTATTGTTTCTAATATCTTTTCTGTGGAGTCTTTGGGGTTTTCTATGTACAGGATCATGTCATCTTCAAAAAGTGAAACCTTTACTTCCTCTTTCCCAATATGGATGCCTTTTATTTCTTTCTCTTGTCTAATTGTTCTGGCTAGAACTTCCAGCACTATGTTAAATAGGAGTGGAGAGGTGGGCAGCCTTATTTTGTTCCTGATATAGAGAAAAAGTTTTCAGTTTTTTACCACTTAGTATGATGTTAGCTGATGGTTTGTTGTAAATGGCCTATATTATGGTGAGGTATTTTCCTTCTATATCCATTTTGTTGAGTGTATTAAACATAAAAGGAGGTTGTATTTTATCATATACCTTTTCTGCATCTATTGATAGGGTCATATGGTTTTTGTTCTTTGTTTTGTTCATATGGTATTTTATGTTAATTGTTTTACATATGTTGAACCATCCTGTGTTTCTGGGATGAATCCCACTTGATCATGATGAATTATTTTTTTGATGTGTTGTTGTATTCGATTTGCTAGTATTTTGTTTAGGATGTTTGCATCTGTATTCATTAGAGATATTGGTCTGTAGTTTTATTGTGTGTGTTGTCCTTGCCAGGTTTTGGTATGAGGATTATGTTGTCCTCATAAAATATGTTTAGAAGTATTGCTTCCTCTTTAATTTTTTGGAAGACTTTGAGAAGGATAGGAACCAGTTCTTCTTTGAATGTTTGGTAGAATTTACTAGTAAATCCATTGGCCCCAAACTTTTATTTGGGGGAAGGTTTTTGATAGTTGTTTCTATTTCTACCCTGCTTATCGGTCTCTTTAAGTTTTCTACTTCTTCGTGATTCAGTTTAGGAAGATTGTATTGTTCTAGGAGTTTATCCATTTCTTCTAGATTTTTGAATTTGGTGGCATATAATGTTTTATAGTATTCTATGATAATCCTTTGTATATCTATGGTATGTGTGGTAATTTCACCTCTTTTATTTTGGATTTTGTTTATATGAGTCTTTTCTCCTTTATCCTTAGTGAGTCTTGCCAGGGGTTTGTCAATTTTATTGATCTTTTCAAAGAACCAGATCTTTGTGTATTAATTTTTTCTATAGTTTTTCTGTTCTCTACTTTATTTCTGTTCTAATTTTTATTATTTCCTTTCTTCTGCTGGTTTTGGGTTGCCTTTTTTCTGTTTTCTAGTTCCTTAAGATGTGATGTTAAGTTATTTACATGGGTTCTCTCTTGTTTGTTCATATAAGCATGTAAAGATATGAACTTCCCTCTTATTACTGCTTTTGCTGCATCTCAGAGATTCTGATATGTTGTGTTGTCATTTTAATTTGTCTGTATATATCTTTTGATCTCTTCTTTTATTTTATTTTTTGACCCATTTATTTTTTAGAAGTATGTTGTTTATTTTCCACATTTTTGTGGGTATGTTTACTTCTTTTTTGCAATTGAACTCTAGTTTTAAAGCTTTATTGTCAGAGAATATGCTTGGTATAATTTCAATCTCTGAATTTGTTGGTGTTGGTTTTTTTGGCCCAGCATATGGTCTATTCTTGAGAATGTCTTATGTACACTGAAGAAAAATGTATACTCTGATGTTTTGGGATGAAATGTCCTGTAGATGTTTATTATGTCCATTTGTTCTAGTGCAGTGGTTCTTAACCTGGGTTCTATTGAACCCTAAGGGTTCAATGAGTCGGTCTCAAGGGTTTGGAGAAGCCTCTGCCACGGAGGCCAGAATAAAGTAATACTGTAATTTGTTGTGAGTTCATGCACTTTGTTGGTTTTGTTCTTTGAGCAAGGTGATGTTCATGCATGGCTCATTTTGTGCACCAGTAAAAACACATATACCTATGTCTTGAATTTGGAAAACAAATTATATTTTATTTATCACTAAAGAAGGGTTCGGTGAATGCGCTTATGAAACTGGTGGGTTCGGTACCTCAAAAAAGGTTAAGAACCACTGTTCTAGTGTTTCATTTAAGGCCAATATTTCTTTATTGATTTTCTGTTTGAAAGAATGATCTAAAGCCATCAATGATGTACTGGCGTCTCCACGTATGATTATATTATTTTTGGTTTGCACTTTTAGATCAGTCAGTAGTTGCCTTATATATTTTAGTGATCTTTGGTTTGGTGCATATATATTAAGGAGTGTTATATCTTCTTAATACACTGTTCCCTTTATCATTATAAGTGTCCATCTTTGTCTCTGGTTACCTTTGTTGTCTTGTACTCAGCATTGACAGATATGAGTATAGCTACTCCTACTTTTCTTTGAATATTATTTCTTGGAGAATTGTTTTCCAACCTTTCACTTTGAATCTATTTTTATTCTTGTAGCTTAGATGTGTCTCTTGAAGGCAACATATTGTTGGGTTTTGCTTCTGGATCCAATCTGCTACTCTGTCTTTTTACTGGTGAGTTCAATTCATTTACATTTAGTGTAATTATTGACACTTGAGGATTTCCTATTGCCATTGTATGTAATGCTTTCTTATAGCTTTGTGTATTGCTTGCTTCTTCTTTTTTGTTTTTCTGTCATTTGTTTTTGTTTGGTGGTATTCCATACTTCTATCTTCTGTTTCTTCTCTACTTAAGCTATGTGTTTCAGTAGTAGCATTTTCAGGGGTGGTTACCATTAATTATTAGAAGAAAAATGATTATATTTATTATAGCCCATTATTTCATGAGTGCTTCTGCACTCCATCATCCTTTGTTACTGCTGATTTTTATCTTCTTCCCTTTTATGTTATTGTTGTCACAGATTATTTTGGTTTTTACTGTGGTTTTGTTAAAAAAAGTTACTTGTAATTTTGTCTTGTTTGTATTTTGTATCTGGTTGGATAACTCCCTTTAGTATTTCCTGTAGTGGGGGCTTTCTGGTAATAAAGTTCTTCAGCTTCTGTATGACTGTAAATGTTTTTCATTTCCTCTTCATATTTGAAGGATAGCTTTGATGGATATAGCATTTTGGTAGTTCCTCTCTTTCGGTACTTTAAATGTTGGGGTCCACTCTCTTCTGGCTTGTAGAGTTTCTGCTGAGAAATCTATGATAGACTAATGGACCTTCCTTTATATGTTATATTCTTCTCCCTAGATGCCTTGAGGATTCTTTTTTTTGTCATTGACTTGTAATAATTGCATTATGATGTCCCTTGGAGTAAGTCTGTTTGGGTTGAGGTAATTCGGCATTCTGTTAGCTTCTTGGATTTGAGGCACTAACTCTTTCCACAGGCTTGGGAAGTTCTCATTGATTATTTGTTTTAATATGCTCTCCATTCCCTTCTCCCTCTCTTCCTCTTCTAATATACCCATTATTCTTGTATTGCTCTTCCTGATGGAGTCAGACAATTCTTGTAGGACTTTCTCATTTTTTTTAAATTTGTGAGTCTCTCTCTTCTTCTCTCTGACGTATCTCTAGTTACCTGTCTTTGATGTCACTGATTCTCTCTTCTATCTGCTTGTTCTATTGTTTAAGCTTATTACTTCATTTTTTAGTTCATGCATTGTTTTTCAACTCTGTTTGGTTCTTTTTTATAGTTTCAATTTCCTTGGTGAAGTATTTTTTTTTGTTTATTAAGTTGTTTTTTGAGCTCATTAAATTGCCTTTCAGTGTTTTCTTGTATCTTATTGAGTATTTTTAGAGCTTCAATTTTGAATTTTCTGTCATTAAGCTCCAAGGTTTCCATATAGTTCAGATTTATTTCCGAAAGATTTTTTATTATTTATCTGAGCTATGTCTCTGTTTTGTATATCCATATTTCATTATTTTTCCTTAATGGCATTTGCAGGTGATATTGTTAATAATCCCAATAAGAGATAATTATTCCTTCTTCTGGCAGGGGGTGCTGCACTAAAAGATTTGCCTCTGTGAGATTCTTGGGTGATCTGTTATGGTTTAGCTGTCACCTATGTAATGATGAAGGCAGGGTCATCGCATTAGTAGGAGTGGCTTATTACTAGGGCTTTTAAACTTTATGATACTGGCAATGGCTGACCAGGAGTTCTCCAGGCCTCCCCAACATCCCAACAGAACAGGGGATTTAGTTTCTGGGTACTCCCGCCTCTCACAGGAGAGAGCAGCTTGGAAGCCTAGTGGAGGAGGGTCTGCCACCATTGCTGTTTTCACAGCAAGGGGAGCAATAAGAAACCAGAAGGCTTGGGTGATAGAGTCCAGCGCCTCCTCCAATAACACTCTAAGTTCTCCAAGCACAACCTTGGGCTAGGCAGGGGGTACATGAAACAAGCCGGTGTCTCTGAGTTTTGGGAGCAGCTGCAGCAGAGATGGCAGATTAGGGGCTTCCTGTCCACACACACTAAACTCCCTCCAGCAAGCTGGTGCCTGAGCTTCAGTGCTGGTGGTGCTCAGATTCCAGATCAACATGTGTGGAACCACGAGGCTAAATTGTGCTGGTCAAGTGGGCAAATCAAGCACACCCCAGTGTCCTGTGGGCTGATCTCCACAAGTTATTTGCCTGCAGTTCTTGGGAGCTTGCCACTGGCTTTGTGTGTGCTCTGTGCCTATAATAGCTCAGCCCTGCAATTATGGGTGCAGCAGACATGGGAAGCAACCCTGCTCCCTGTTCTTGGTCATTGCCCCTTGCTCTGCTCCTTCCCCCCAGACTCTCCTCTCAGCTAGTCTGGGTCTGAGACAAAGCTTGTGCAAACAGTGCGTCCCTCTCTCAGGTCCATGAGGAAGAATAAAGACTCAATCCTCTGGTATGATTTTTTCTTCTGTGCTTTGGTGTTGGAGGAAAGCCAAAGCACCGAGTGACTTTCTGTTTCCATCCTGAGAAAGTGAAGGTCGAGACCAAGCATACATGACTGAAGGCAGTAGCATCCAGCGAAGGCTCAAGGACATGATGCTTGGCCCTGCTGGAGCTTTCTGCAGGTCAGGAATCAGACAGCAGATGGTGTGGTGTTATGTCTCAGAAAGGGAAGAGGAATCTAATCAGTTATGCAAAACTAAATAATAAAATTGTACACTGTATTCTTCTTGTTAGTTTCTTATGCAAGGCGGCATATTTCTGCTTAATAAACTGCATAGCTGATCTCTCCAAAGCACCTCAAACCTGGAAAGATTGAGGTCCTCCACTTGCAGTATTGTTGCTGCCTCATTTTTTTGCAGCTCCTCTTCATGAAATCCTGAATACCAACAACACTTTGGCCCGCCTTCTTGTGCAATCATACTTTTGTCTATTCCTTATGTGTATATTTCAGGTTCATCTGGGTTTTTTCTCTGCATATAGTTGTAGAATTTGTTGAAATTTTAAGGTGAAGTATGAGGATTATCTCTCACGCTACCGTTTTTCTGACGTCACTGCTATGCACAATCTTTAATGCAGCAAATTCACTTTCAGAAATTTGTCCTAATAATGAGAAAACATCTAAAGATACACATATGAGAATGATTATTTCAGACTTGTTAATTATAGTGAAAATTTGAAAATTATAAGCTGCTAGTAATATTTATTATTAGACTATTACTATAGTATTTAGGATTTAAAACAAATGTGATATATATGTATTAAATGACATAAAAATTATGTTATTTAATAAAGTCCTCATCAGTTGATTCTATCTTCTACTCTGTAACTTTAAAAAGAAGTTTGGGAATCAAAAAGTAATTTAAAGTATTCAATAGTTTCTTCAGTCTCTAGAGGAAAAACCAAAAGGAAGAATATACTTTTAATGGATTGTGAAATATCTTTAAATCGCCACATCAGTAATTTTCAAGCTCTTGAGCACATCAGTTTCACCTATAGGGCTTGCTACACGAGTAGGCCCCCTCCAGAGTTTCTGATTCATTTCTATCAAGTGACCAAGGAGTATAGAAATTGCTGAACTGGGGACCACACTTGGAGAGCCCAGAGGATCTCAAGGCTTATGGTTTTCTTGTGTTTGTGGGATGATACAGAAATGTAGAATTTAGAACTTTTTAAAAAGAAAAAAGATGAAAAAGAGGAGGAAGAAAAAGATTCCTCTAGCAATCTAAGAGGAAAGAAAAAGTAAATATTAAAGACTAGACTGAGGCAAAATGTAGCATTTAAGAATTTCCATGCAATTCAGGAAGCAATAATCCAAATGCTTAATGTAATTCTCAGAAAAGCAATCATTGTCTAGTCATCAAAGATGAAAGGACAGAGCTGTTGATTTAGTTACACCTTCTTTTCTTAAAACCCACTTTATAAGATCTGAATATTACAACTTTGCATCTTTGATTTTCTTTTATGAAGATTATGTTCCATTATCTCTGTAACTGCATTCATTATTTTTGTTCATAAAACATAGGCATCATATAGATGAGATAAATATAAAGTTTCCAGTTTACCATAAATCTCTCTGTCTTTATTCTTGCCAGCAGTCTAACTCTTTTCTTCAATTGCTCCGTCTTATAGTGGCAGACTATATAAATGGCTTAACTTTCTCTTTCTTAAATGGTAATAGCTTTCAAATGCGAATTTCCTTTTTACTAATGCCTACGGCTCCCCTAAAAACATAATTTACACTTTTGTCTCTATTTTTGACTTTCTCAGCACACTAAAATTTAAATCCTGCTTTCATGACCCTAATCTATATTTCTATGCCATATATATTGAAAGACTAATGTGTATTAGTGACGTCTTAGTTCTCCCACCAAAGGGAACAATCTTATTTTCAGATTCTAATGGTGCATCTCACCTTTTGAAGTCCCCACTTCTGTAAAGTCCTTTCATATTATGATGGCTGTAGGGTAATTCTCTTTTGGTTTTATTGAACTTCTATGAATATACTTTTGATCTGGGTTATTGGATTCAGTTCCTCTAACTTATAAATATCCCCCAATGTGCTGACCTAGACCTCCTTCTCCTTTTACGTCTCAACTTCTCCCAAATGGCATACATTTTTGTGGTTTTAACCACAATGTGGAATTACTTCTACAATTATGCTTCCCAGATGTATATTTCTAATATTAATTCCCTCTTGAACTTCAAACTGTGTAAACAACTGCCTGATATGCAAACATATTTTGACATTCCACAGGTATTTTAGACTGTATCTATCTAAATAGAAATTCACACCTGATCTGTGGTGGTGCTGTGGATAAAGCGTCAACCTAGAACGCTGAGGTCGCTGGTTCAAAACCCTGGGTTTGTCTTGTCAAGGCACATATGGGAGTTGATGTTTCCTGCTCTTCCCTACTTCTCTCTTTCTCCTCTCTCTCTAAAAGTGAATAAATAAAAAACCTAAAAAAAAAATTCACTATTTTTGTGCTCTCATTTTGACTTTGGCCTGCATTGTTGTTTCAATTTGTATTTCCCCCAGTTCATTCAGTTACCTAATTCAAAAAATGCAAACCATTCTTACCTCTTTTCCTTCTTAACCCAGAGACACAACATTCAAGTTCTGCAGATTGTACTCTCAAAGGGGAGTTCCAAACTATGGATAGATGAGAGTTGCAAACATTTTTGGTAAAGAGCCAAATAGTAAATACTTTCAGCTTTGATACCACATAGTTTCTGTTGCAACTACCCAATTCAGCTACTGTAATAAAAGGTAGCTATAAACAATATGTAAACACATGAGAGTGGCTATGTTACAATAAAAGTTTAATTACAGCAATAAATGTAGTATGTCATTTCCTGGGATTAAATCAGGAGTGCTGAAATCTAACTTATGTTCTGCTTCCCTAAGTCATGAGCTCAGTGAGCATGTAAAGGGTGCTATTAGGCTAGGAAGCATCTTCTCCTTAGCACTCCCACCTCTAATTTTTTTTCTCTTTACGGAGACAGAGAGTCAGAGAGAGGGATAGATAGGGACAGACAGACAGGAACGAAGAGAGGTGAGAAGCATCAATCATTAGTTTTTCGTTGCCGTTGCAACACCATAGTTGTTCATTGATTGCTTTCTTATATGTGCCTTTACTGTGGACCTTCAGCAGACTGCGTAACCCCTTGCTCAAGCCAGCGACCTTGGGTCCAAGCTGATGAGCTTTTTGCTGAAACCAGATGAGCCTGTGCTCAAGCTGGCAATCTTAGGGTTTCAAACCTGGGTCTTCCACATCCCAGTCTGATGCTCTATCCACTGTGCCACCGCCTGGTCAGGCCCACCTCTAAATTTGATCACATCATTTCAATTTTACTTTCAAAAATTTTTTGAATGCGTCTTTTTTTTTTCTAAATTAATTGCCTCTGCCTAAATTTAGTCCTTGAACAGTATTTCAAAGCCTTGTTAATCTGATTGTATATATTAAAATTCTACAAACAAAATTAGCTTCCTAAGATACAAATCAAATAATGGGCTCAACTTACCTCAAAAGAAGAGCCTTATATATTCCATAAAAAACACATTTGATCAGAATTTGTAGTCTCAGCTTCCATCCCCCTTTCTCTTGAGCTTTATATTCTAGTAACACTGAATTATGTATAGTCTCAAGAAGCACATTTATCTGATTACCCACTATCTCCTTTGTTTTATTGCCTTTCAACCTTCACATTTCCATCTAGAAAAGTTATTTTCAGATTCTACAACTGGCCCCAAATGACATATTTATGAATATATTTCCTTTAGTTCCCCATAACAGCTGATAGAGTTAATCACTTCTTTTCTCATTGAAAGTTCTTAAGCTTATACACACGTCAGTAATTGAACATATTATTTTAAGATATATCTGACCATTTTTTTCTCCCTTAATAGACCATATGTTCCTTGCATGCCAAAGTTATATTTTAGCCATCTGTGTATCTGTAGTGCTGAACACAGGGCCCAGTGTATAGTTAAATCTGGAAGCAGCTACTTTCCGAAGCTGCTTCTTGTAAAGGTTTTATTTCCAGGATGTTTCTATTTTCAATACAGAAAGAACTTCCAGATTATTATAGGCCTTGGATGGAAATTGCCAACAAACTTCCTCACTTGATTGAGAGTCACCAGCTTCGAGCTCAAGTGAACAAGGTATATATATATTTTTTATTTCACTCTTTAACCTCTTTGCACTGTCTTATTTAACCCCTCATGCCATTTTTCTTTCTCAGCATTGTGGAACCCGAGGTCATCAATCACTATCATTGAGCTTATCAAGAAAATGATCTTACCCTTCCTGAAGAGCAGAATGACTTGTTTCTGTTTTGACACATGCATTTCCTAAATCTTTCCAGAGCCTGCACAAAACAATTCCTGGAACCTAATAAGTTCTTAACCAACATTTGTTTAAAAAGGAAGACAATCGGGTTGGAATCTGAAGGCAAGCCAAAGATAAGATCTAGCAGGGGGACAAGCACAGACATTCTCAGTGTCCTCATTCTATGTCAGTGCTCCTCTGCGTCTGAATGGTTCTGCCTTGATTGTACCCAAAGGGCCTCACAGAATGGTTGAGTGAAGAGAACTTCTGAGTTGCTAGGTCAGGGTTCTGCAGGAATAATTAATATCTGTAAATACATATGAATAAGATGAGAAATGTTTTACAAGAGTATGTAAACAACAGTGAAACTTCCTGGTTTTAGGGGAACTGACATAATCCCACAGGAATGATGAGGTATAACATAGGAAGAACATAGATTTTGATTCTGGAAGACCTGAGTTTAAATCATGGTTTTATCAATTAATAACTGTACAACTTTGAGCAAGTTACTTAACCTCTGTAATGCTGCTTCCTTATTTATAAAATGGGAGAAATTCTGGTCTCATAGAAGTGTTGTGAAGACTAAACAACATTTGAAATAGTCTTTCATATTTCCTGCCACACAATAGTGTTCAGTATATATTTATACTTCTTACTGATAGTCTCTTTGCCTCTGTCTCAGTCACGCAATTTGAAGTGCCGTGTTATTTCTAAGACAAAAAAAAATGCTTTCCACTTGGAAAGCCAGTAGCCAAGGCCATCATGACAGCCGCCTGGCCCATGTAGGTTCGCATTTGACTCAGACAGACGGTACTAAAACAACGGAGCCAAGAACTGGTGGGCCATTAGCTTTAATTCTAGCTTGTACCCAGCGAGCAAGAAATACATACAGTAGGTAAACAGTTCCCTTTCCGTTCAGGGCTCCCAAAGACACTGACTATCCTAGTTTCCTAGAATCAAAGATTTCTGCCTCACCAGCCTTATTCACCTCTGTTCCCCATCTCCTTCTCCCTGAACAAACTCTGCACAAACTGGCTTTTTCTTTAGCACTCTGCCATCTTGGCTGCTTCTCTCCTCCATGTGGCCATTCTCTTCTCTCTCTTCTCTGCTCTCTTTTCCCTGCTCTCCTCCATCATGGGCTCCTCTGCTCCATTTTATAGCATAAAAATCAAAATCTTTAATCCAATATACAAGCAAGAAAATTTCTGATAAAAAGTTACTTATCTGAGGCATAATAGGATTCCTCATGAGAGTGCACCACCCACATTATGCAACAGTCAAGGGTGTGGGGAAAAACTTAGTTTTGAAACTAAGCCTTTGGCTATAACAACCCTGCCTGCTTACAACCTGTCCCCCACACCCAATCAAAACTATAAGCGAGCAAACATATATATCATATTTACAAACTTACTTGACCAACATCACTCCCAAAAATTATTCATTAATACATATTTAATGTTTATAATTAAAATTCATGTAAAAAGACTTACTGAATGCCTGTCAAGTTAGTCACAAAGTTAGAGACATTGTAAAAGAGATGTAAGTGACTGTCTCCAGTTATGAAGATGGCAAACTAAGCCTAAGGATTTATTTTCCTGCTGCATAAAGGCTCATTAACATGACAAAAAAATACAAAAAGAAGAAAAAGGTAGGAACATATCTGTAGTGCAAGAAAAGAGAAAGTTGAGGTAAAAATTTAAGAATTTTTGTACTGTATTATTAAGCAAATCATATAGATCTTCAAATGAGTTTAGAGTAATTACACCAAGCATTCAACCAAATCAAAAAGAAAATATCTCTACCCCTGGCTCCCAGACCCTCTCTTTCCCATCTCAGTACCAGGGCATAGAAGCAAGAGGGAGCCTGGGACAGTTTGCAAGGATGCCAGTTAAAGTTTAGCTTGTGAACTACACTGTCCTTTGTACGAGACTTCCTTCAGACTTTATTTGATTAGACTTCCCATAAGTAAAATAAAGAGCTTGTTGGCTTGGTTCTTCTCAGATGCTAAATGTCATTGAGAAAAGGCCAGGAGTGTCCTAGTAACTTCAGTTCACTATAAACAAAAGAGTTGGGGAAACTGCTTTAGCCCAGCCATGAAATTAATCTCCTGACATTTAATGAAGAACTGGGTGTGTGTGGGGGAGCTGTTTAAGTTAAGATACATGGAGAATTAATAGAGAAACTATGTATGAAGAGAATAGAGGAGCTACCCAACAGATCATGGAAATTACCCGGAAACTGTGAATGTGACATTATTTGGACATAATGTCTTTACAGATATAGTCAAGGTAAATGAGGCACACTCTAAGTCCAATAAGGCTGGTATCCTCATAAGAAGAAGGAAATATGGACACAGGTACACAGGGAAGAACATTATGTGAAGACAGAGGCTTAGAGTGGAGTGGACATTGTAAGGCCAAGAGCTGCTGCCATCATGGCCATTCACATGCAGGTTCTCATTAGATTCAGGCAGATGGCAAAGAAAAAGTGGAGCCAAAAGATGGTGGTCCATTCCTTTATTCAAATCTTGTACTGGCCGATGAGCAAACACACAGGGAAAAAACACTTCCCTTTCACTCAGAGCTCCCAAAGCTACTGACACATTCTCCGGTTCCACAACGAGGAGAATCTTCTCTGTTTTTTTCTGGAATCAAAGACCCCGCCAGTTTCCAAAGTCCTTCACCTCTGGTTCCCCATCTGTCAACATGGCTTATTACTCTGCAAAACTGGCTTCTCTCTCTTTCTCTGCCATCTTGGCTTCTTTCTCTTCTCCTCCTTCCTCTCCTTCCTTTTTAAAACTTTTCTCGGTGTGAAAACCTCTTCTCCAGCAACATGAACATAACAATGGCTCTTCCCAAGCAGGGAGGTAATTAACAATTTCACAGATCACATACCTGGTGCTGCCCAGTGCCATTTTTAACAACAAAAGTGAGCAAACTCAAAGAACACAAATTTTACAAACTCATTTGCCCAATGGACATCTACAAGCCATATCATGAATTGCTGACAGTTACCAAAGACTGGGAGACAAACATGGTGCAGATGCTCCCTCAGAGTCTCCAGAAGGAACCGATCTTACACCTAAATCTCAGACTCCTGGCCTCCAGAACTGTGACAGAATAAGCTTTTGTTGTTTTAAGCTTCCCCGTTTATATGTATTTGTTCAGGCAACCCTGGGAAACTAATACAACACTCTTAGCCAGTCTCTGAACTTCTAATTTCTTACAAAATATCTAACTAGATAAAACCACTTTTCAGACTTTTTCACCTCTGTCTTCACAGTGTTCTTCCCTGTGTACCTGTGTCCACATTTCTTTCTTCTTATGAGGATACCAGCCTTATTGGACTTAGATTACACCCTAATATATTGTAGGACCTCATTTACCTTGACTACATCTGTAAAGACATTATGTCCAAATAATGTCACATTCAGTTTCCAAGTAAAGGTTATTTATGAAGAAACACTATTCAACCCTGTAGAAGTGTCATGAGACTGCATTATTTGGAAATCAGTCACGAGAAGCAAATATAATGGCTTCCAGGACCACACATGAAACCACAGACTAAAATATTTGTCCTCTTGTGTCCTTCAGTTGGCACAGACAACCTAATAAGTGAATTTATAGTTTTGATCTCACAGCACTTTCAGACCAACTGCTTGCTCTTAGAAAGCATCTTCTTAGAAATGCATCTGGATCTTGGTTAGGAAAAGAAAAGAAAAGAAAAGAAAAGAAAAGAAAATGAAAGAAAAGAAAAGAAAAGAAAAGAAAAGAAAAGAAAAGAAAATGAAAGAAATAAAACCTGATCATTGACTTAGACTCATCTGTCTTCTTCCAGGTAAGTTTACCCTCCTTCACTGCTGTGCCATAAAACATTGCAGGCAGTTGACTTGGTAAAAGGAAGCTATATTTACAGGAATAGTACTCAGCAGTATTCTGGTAACATTATAAAAGAAGCTATGCTAATTACCAATTTTAATAAAACTGATCTCCATTTGTAAATGCAAATAAATAACCCCAAATTATAAAAGGATATGCAAAGAATAAGCAAGTCAAAGAGCAGGAGGAAGGAATTTAGAGCCAATGACCTCCAATACCAAACAAAATGAGATCAATGCTTTCAAAATGTTCATGACTTAATTAATTTTAAATAATTAATTAAAATTAATTGATGTCTAATTAATTATATATACTTTATAAAAGCAAGTGAAGTTGCTACATAAAAGAAACTATTGGGAAAAAAAAACAAGTGAAAATAAGAATAAAAACCCACATGAAGCAGGAGAAAAGTGGTAATTTAGAGAATTCCTTGAAAAGTTTAATGAAGCTTAAAGCAAAAATTAAAAAAATGCCAGCCATCAGAAAAATAAAATTATGTGGAAAAATATAGGGATGAGTAAAATTCCACAAAATAGAGCTTGCACAAGTAGAGTAGGGTAGAAAGAAGAAATGCAAAGCTTCATGCATGGAAGAATAACAGTATTTGTATCTGACTTAAGTAATTCTATTAGAAAGACAGTGAGAGTGAGAGGGCATACCTAGCCATCCTGGTAAAAATTCAAACATTTTAGAATACAAAGAAAATAATTACAAATTTTAGTCATGAAGTACTAAAAAGAAAACTAGGTTATTTATAAAAAAGAGAGAGACTATTTATAATAGTAATAAATAAAAACATAACATCTATTTGAATGACTAAAACTTTGTTGTTATTTTAACTCTGGCACTATCAATTATGGCTGAGGATTTGTACCAAAAAAGACTCTCGTTCATGGTGCTGGTGGGAATGCAAAATGATATAGCTCCTTTGGAAGATAGGAGGCAGATTCATAAAAAGTTAAACATAGACTTACCATCTGATCCAGCAATCATGTTCCTAAGTATTTACCCAAGTAGATTGAAAATTTGTGTTCATGGAAAAGCTTGTGTATAAATGTTTATAACAGCTTCATTCATAATCACCTAAACTATAAACTACCAAGATGGCCTTCAATAGGGAAATGGTTAAACTGAGTTCAATGGGCTATGTGTTTGTATTGCTCCAAATTCATATGTTAAATTTCTAAATTCCAATGTGATTATATTAGGAGATGGGGCCCTGCAGAGTCCTATTAGTCAGGGTTCTCCCAAGAAACAGCACCAACAAGAGACTTATTATAAAAGACTGGCTCACATGATTATGGAGGCTGAAAAATTCTACATTCTGCCTCCTACAAGATGGAGGCCCAGGAAAGCTGTGAATCAGGAGAACTAATGGTCTAAGTCCCAGGGTGAGTCCAAAGGTCCAAAAACCAGGAGAGATAATGTCTGAGTCCAGAAAAAGATGGCTGTCCCAGCTCAAGGAGAGAACAAAATTCACATTTTCATCACATTTTTGTTCTATGAAGACCCTCCACAGGTTGGATGATGCTCACCTAAATTGGTGAGGACAGATAAATCTTTACTCAGTCTACCAGTTCAAATGTTCATCTCTTTTAGAAATACCCTCAGCGACACTCCTAGAAATAATGTTTTACCAGCTATCTAGGTAACCCTTAGCTTAGTCAATTTGATACATGAAATTGATCAATACAGAAAGTAATTAAGTCATTAGGGTGGAGCCCTCATAAATGAGACTTGTGTCCTTATAGAAGTGACCCAGAGTACTCTCTGGCCCACTTTCGTAATCATGTGAAGATACAATAAGAAAGGAAAAGAGTTCTCATCAGACTCAACCATGTTGGCACCTTGATCTTGAACTTCCATCTTCCAAAATTGAAAGAATTAAATTTCCATTGTTTATAAGCTGCCTAGTCTATGATATTTTGTTATAGATGCCCAAAATGACAAAGACATTCAGATATATCCATATAGTAGAATGTTATTCAATGACAGAATTAATAAGTGATTAATTGATTCAACAACATGAATGAACCTTAAATACATGGGGTTAAATGAAATATGTCTGACACAAAAGGCTACATAGTATATAATTGCATTCATATGACATTCTGGAAAAAGCAAAACTACAGGACAGAAAACAGATTACTAATTACCAAGGGTGAGGAGGAATGAATGGTTGACTACTAATGGGAGATTTTATGGATGATGTAATTGTTCTGTATTGTACTCAGTTGTTGAGTGCATGATTCTGTGCAATTATAAAACCCACGGAATTGAACATCACAAAGCGTGTATTGTATGCAAAAATTAACTAGAATGTTGGGGGATCCTGGGATGGATGATAGGTGATGACAAATGAATTTCCAGATACATGACATAACTTCAGGAAAGAGGGCAAGGAGGAAAGGAGCTGACCTAAGTCACTATGGAAAATTATGTGACTGGAATCTATAAGGCTGAAACTACCTTATATTTTCTGGAAAAACCTCTACCAAAGAAGAATATTCTCAACTTGGGCCTTACTCCTTTACATTCAGACTGCACTGTAGATAACCAATAACCCTTTGTGGCTATTGAGTATTTGAAATGTGGCTAATACAAATGGAAATGTAAAATACTCAATGGATTTTGAAGACTTATTATTAAAAAACACTATAAAAAGTCTCAATATTTTAATATTAATATTGTGTTCATAATATGATAACTATATTAACCTAGATAAAATATATTTTAATAAAATCTTACCTGTTTCTTTTTTTTTCATGGATAGAGAGAGAGTCAGAGAGAGGAATAGATAGGGACAGACAGACAGGAACGGAGAGAGGTGAGAAGCATCAATCATTAGTTTTTCATTGCCGTTACAACACCATAGTTCTTCACTGATTGCTTTCTCACATGTGCCTTGACCTTGGGCCTTCAGCAGACCTAGCCACCCCTTGCTGGAGCCAGCGACCTTGGGTCCAAGCTGGCGAGCTTTTTGCTCAAGCCAGATGGGCCCGCGCTCAAGCTGGCGAGCTCGGGGTCTCAAACCTGGGTCTTCTGCATCCCAGTTCGACGCTCTATCAACTGCGCCACCGCCTGGTCAGGCGAAAATCTTACCTTTTTCTTTTGACTATTTTTAATATGTGGCTTACATATTTCTCTCAGACAGTACTGATTTAAGGGAGCAGGGCTGTGTTCAGCAGAACTGAAATAGCACCCTGGCTTGGTTTTGCCCTGTGGGTTTGGGAAAAGTTGAAAAACCATCCTGCCTGGTGAGTTTTTAGCATGTGCCTTAGATAACACAGGGGAACAATGTTCTTTTATTGTCTGTTGCATGAGGTTTTAGAACTGTTTCTATATATTTCTGCATTGATGATTCCAAATATGAAATCCATTTTTGGTGTATGCTCTAGTTTTTATGCAATTTTAATTTCTTTTTGTTACAGTTAGTGGCATGCATTTGTTTTTAAAATGAAGATAAAGAAAGGGCAATGACTCTTAGATTGAACATAACCACAAGGCAATTAATGTTTTACAAACATTACTTTTACATAATTGTAGTTGTCTTTAAATGTAAAAAATTATTATCTGATAAAAGCACGCTCTTATTTTGTTTTAAGATTGAATTGTGGCTTCTTCCAGTAGGCGTAAATGTAAGAATAGTCCTGATACCTACTGTTATATATGTGGCTGTTACACACTTCAATGTCAAAGATGCAACATTTCATCATTTGTGACACATGCATGTATTGCCTATATTCAAGTTCCCCTTGGCCATCAAGACAAGAATTGGGCTCTTCATATTGTGTGTCATGATTGTGAGAAAATGCTTCGTGACTGCACAAAAGGAAAATGCAAAGGAATGCCTTTAGGTATTCCCACGGTTTGGCATGAACCTAAGGACCACAGCAGTGACTGTTATTTCTGTCTGATCCATACAAAGGGCATCAGCAAGAAAAAAAGGTATGTGATCGCATATCCTAATATTCCTTCAGCAATACGACTGTTCCCACACTCTGAGACACTACCAGTTCCAGTTTTCAATGGTTTTATTTCTTCTAAATATGCAGAAAGTGAACATGGTGATCAAGTGTATTTTGATAAGATGCATGAGGAAATGGTTGTAGAATCTGAAGGGTCTTCTTCTGATGCCAAGCACTGGACACAGAAGGAGTGGCCGAAATGTGAAGGTCTGGAAGTAGGGATGCAAAATATTGTGAATGAAACTGTAGTTAATCGAGACAGGATCATTTTTTCCCCACTTCACATCAAACTTGGCTTAATAAAACAGTTTGTCCAGGTTTTGAATAGAGAAAGTGAATGCTTTCAATATATTGTTTCTGCTTTTCCTGCCTTGTCTTTAGAGAAGAAAAAAACAGGTGTATTCAATGGACCTCAAATTCGAACCCTCATATGTGACAAAGAATTTGCCAGGAATATGAATAAGGAGAAGAAAGCAGCATGGCAGTCTTTTGTGGCAGTTAGAAAGAACTTCCTTGGCAACAAAAAAGCAGAAAACTATGAACTCTGGTTCAAATGATGCTGTTGGCTTTCCAGGACATTGGATGTAACATGAGCATTAAGATTTACTTTCTGAAGAGTCACCTTGATAAGTTTTCCGAAAATCTTGGAGCTGTTAGTGATGAGCAAATTACTGTTGGAGCATCAAACAACATTGTCTTCAAGAAGTACACGAACGCAGGAGCTACAAATGCAAATTTTTGCCTGAATAGAATTTAAATAAGTTTTGCGCAAAACTTATGTGTTTTAATATGTTCCATCTTATTTATATAAGTGTTTTAATATGTTCTATCTTGAAATTGTAGACAAATTCTGATGCAATCATATCTTTCAGTGTATTAGTGTATTTACTGCATTATATAAATTATTATATTTTCACAAAGATGATGCTCAAGAAGACATTCTACCTCATTATGTTAAACTAAATGTTGAAAATTTTACAATAAAATGAAAACCTGAAATCTTGAATTGCAAAAGAAGTATAGCTTACAGAGAAAAACTAATGTCAGATTTGAGATCAGCACACTCAAAGTAGGTAAGAACAAGTGTTTTTGTGGATGTAGCAAAAATTTTGTTCCCCAGTGTAATTTTTAGTAAGAGTCTTAGAATAAGTACTTAATAAACAACTGTCCTTATAATTATCAAGCTAGTTCCTGTTAAAAGGCAACATCTCAGCAGCTCCCCCACCACCCACAAGTCACACATAAGCCTAAAAGCACATTAAGCAGGGAATTTTATTTTAGCAGCAATTTGTAAGAACCAGGCAGACAGATTAGGAAAGGCTGCCGCCTGCTGGATAGAGAAGGAAAGATTCTGTCTAAGAGGCTGAAGCGCAGCTGCCCTGGGCCTGGAAGGGAGGAGTCGAGGTTCTCAGCTGGCTTGGCCCGGCCTGGCTTAAAGGGAAACACAGGACGTCCACTGCTGCTCTTTAAGGGCTTTCAGACCCTGGAAAGGGACAGAAGGGAAGATCTAGATCAGGCTGTGTCTACAAGTGGGGAGGGGATGGAGCTGAGGGCTCTATGCCTGGAAGCTGAGCTCTGGGGTGTTAGCGGTCAGCCAAGACAGGCAGGGCTGCTGAGAAACATAGTATGTATTTGTTTCGGTGTTGCTGTTAGTAACAATTAACTTCTGTACAGGGTGTTTGTTGTTTTTGATGAGGGCGCCAGATGACATTTCTGACAAGGAGGAAAAGACCATGGAGAGGTGAAGAGCCTTAGCCAGGGTCACTTGGAGTGTTTAAACAGGGCTGGACAACCATTTGGTCACATTCCTAACTCCATGGGGACTCTTTTGTTAGAGGAAGTAGCTAGACATTAACAAGAAAGAGTGAGTGAACAGAACAAAACAGCTAACTAAACAGGTAAATAGCCTTAACATCACTCCTGGGAGCAACTGACATTGTTCTACCAGGTCAACAGGCTTGGGAAAAAACACGGACATCCTGAAACAAGGGAAAAAGGAGCCGAGGGAAAGACCAACGATTAACACATGCACAGACTGTGCACAAACCTCGGAAACGACCTCTCCTCAACTGACTACAACAAATTACCCTGTGGTTTTAACCCAACTCTCCCCTGCCCCCTTGTGGCATGTAGGGAATTATGGGTAAGAGTTAAAATGCCAGAATACGCAACCCCCCAAAACAAAAAAATCAGAGGGTAGAATCTGATAGTTTAAAAATAATAAATCTTGCCACTCACGCTTGAAATCCTTGCCACACCTCAAAGAATCTTCTATGTCGGACAGTTTTACTTACTGTAGGTCAAATAAGTTTGTAAATATATATGTTTGCTCACTTATAGTTTGCATTGAGTGTGGGAGACAGGCTGTAACCAGGCAAAGTCATTATAGCCTAAGGCTTAGTTTTAAGACTAAGCCTTTCCTACCCTTTTAATACTAAGATCTTTTCAAAACTAAGCTTTTCCCCACATCCTTGACTGTTGCATGAGGTGGGGTGGTGCACTCTTATGAGGAATCCCATTTATGCCTCAGATAAGTGGCTTTGTATCAAAGACTCCTTTATTTGTGTATTGGCTTAAAGGTTTTGATTTGTACACTATAAAATAGGGCAAACTGGGTGCTCTCTCTCTCTCTCTCTCTCTCTCTCTCTCTCTCTCTCTCTCAGTTTCTGCTATTAGCATTGCAGAGGACAAGCAACCAAGATGGCAGAGTGCTGAAGAAGAAACCAGTTTGTTCAGAGAAAAGGAGATGGGGAACAGAGGTAAATAAGGCTGGTGATGTAGAAATCTTTGATTCTAGGAAACTTGGATGAGTCAGGGGCTTTGGCAGCCCTGAATGAAAAGGAAAGTGTTTACCCACTGTGTGTATTTCTCGCCCACCAGGTGTGAGCTAGGATTAAAGGTAATGGCCCACCAGTTCTTGGCTCCGTTGTTTCATTTCCGTCTGTCCGAATCAAATGCGAACCTGCACGGGCCAGGGGGCTGTGATGGTGACTATGGCTACTGGCTTTACACTTACGAATTAAACAGAGACATTACTGTCCACAATGCAGAGCTGTTGTTAGGGTTAAAAGCACCAAGTAAGCAGACTTGCTTTTAAAAGATAGGATTATTAAAGCTGCCACTAGGGACTCCCATGAAATAAGTGATCTCACTCTTAAGTTAAATATTTTAGATACTTTAACCAAGTGGCTACTTCAGTGACAGAGATCAATGTCCAGCACAACCACAGGGACCATTAGAGGGCTTGGATGGGGCAGGGAGTTTCTTCAGAACAAAATATTATTTAAAATACCTCCTCCTATCCTGCAGTGTCCTAAGATCAGGGAAGAAATAGATGTGCGTGTTTCCTGAATTGAAATGGAACCTGCTTCTTATACCCAGAGAACCCTGCAAGTTACAGAACCCCTGTGGCCACCCCCCCCCAACCTCTTTCCTCCAACTAATACTCTCTGGATATTGTCTTGAGCAGATGCCCCTGCTGAACTTCCAGTTCTTGAAGAGTTACCGGGAGCAGCGCCTGGCCCACCTGGTCCTGAGCTTTGTCACCATGGGTTATGTCTGGCAGGAAGGAGAAACAGCCCCTGAGGAGGTAAAAGATAAACTGATGCCTGACTTGTCAGCCGGCAGGTTGGCTGCACCTAGACCATGCTCTCTGTGTGCCTGGCACCACGGTGTTTTTCTGAACAATGGGTCCTTTCTTATTCTTTTCTCTGGGTGTCAGTTGAAAAAAGGGCAAAGGGCCCATTTCAATGAAAGATGATTCCACCCTGACTAGGAAGTTAATTTGCTTTAGAACTAATAGCCCTTTTATTACTTTTTGAACCTAGTTTCTCTGACACCCTCTTCCAAGAATGAAGAGTTGCATTTTGAAAGCAAGTTTGAGATCTCATAGACAACTTACAGATCACTCCCATTTTATAGCGTTTGCACTCCCCAAACATAGATTATCTTAGTTTTCACAGTCCTACACGGTAAATAGAGCTAAGCTGTGCCCATTTTACAGACAGCTGAGAACTACAGAAGTCCAAGGTCAGATGGCAAGTTTGTGGAAAATCCAAGGTCAGACCCCAGACCTTCTAATTTCACTGATGTAAACTCCTTCCTCCAGAGGAACGCACTGATACTTGCAGCACTCCTACTGACTCTCCACCAGTTATCGGTGTGTCTCTCAATAATTCATCTAAATCTCTTGTGGATCTTTGCATAACCTTTTAGTTTCAGCCTGAACTTTGAGACATAAAATCTCTGAATTCCACTAATTATAGTAAAAAAAAAAAAGACAACTACCTTTCATTTTACGTAACTGTACCTTTTCCAGAAGTTAAGGAGCTGCTCTTGTTCCGGCACTCCACAATTAAGGGGGCAGCTCAGGCCAGTTTTGTTTGCTTGCTTAATTTTACCTCTTATTCTCAAGTAAATGCTTGAGACTCCCTGTGAGAATAAAAAGGAAAAAAAGAACGTGAGAAAGAAAAGTATAGAGCTGCTTCCGACTTTTAAAATATCAGTATAACCCTTCCTGTAAGCAGCACTCTGAGGCGACCTCTGACAATTGTTTGCTATTCACTTGACCCAGAAAACTTCACAATGTTATAAAAATCAGAGGTTTGAATATTTGTGTTCACTTTAAAAACATTTGTGAAACTGTCCAGGCCATCAAGGATATGCCCATTCCAAAAACCATCAAGTATCCAAAGCATGTCACTTTACAGCAACAGTGTGTGCCATTCCATTATTACAACAGTGAAATTGGTCGGTGTGCCCAGGATGCAAGGCTGGTGGCCCCAAAAACGTGCTGAATTTTTGCAACACATGCTTAAAAATGCAGAAAGCGATGCTGAACTTAAAGGTTTAGATGTAGATTCTCTGGACATTGAGCACAACCAGGCGAACGACTCTCCCAAGTTTCAGTGCAGAACTCCCAGGGTTTGTAGGCAGATGTACTCTCACATGATGAGCTCTCCCTG
This sequence comes from Rhynchonycteris naso, assembly GCA_037038555.1. Classification (NCBI taxonomy): domain Eukaryota; kingdom Metazoa; phylum Chordata; class Mammalia; order Chiroptera; family Emballonuridae; genus Rhynchonycteris; species Rhynchonycteris naso. Next base: position 28,847,213 of record CM072998.1, read on the forward strand.
CCGCACTGAGAGGATCCTACCGAAAAAGAGCAGGCTGATCCTAAACCAGAAGAGGAGGCTGCACAGGAGATGATCCCAGAAGGTACTGAAGACACAAAAACGTGTGGCCCGGGAGTAAATTCAGCATGAAATAAATACTAGTAAAAGTTAAAAAAAAAAAAAAGTCAGTATATATAACTACAGAAATCATGTGTCTGATGTTGAAAAGTTTGATATGTAGTCTGACAACAGAACATCCCAAGTAGGTCACCCTTCTTCACCTGTTCTCCAAACCATAATACTACATCAAGGGAGAGGTGGAGAAGGGTGACAAGAAATAGGGTCTCCGGCTTCGAGGTGTGTCCACGTACTTCTGGGACCAGTGAGCCACCTCCCCTCCAGCCTCGGATCTCATATTACTTTCTTTGTATCATCTCTGACTTTTCAGCTCAGTAGACATCTCTCTTGTGCACTGCTCCCCTCCTCCCCGGACTCCTGAGGGAAGCTGACCTAAGCTTAGACTTTAAAACCCTTTAAAGCTCTCTATTATTTCTACATAAGAAACAGGTCTGTCTCAAGTCTATATAAAAGAATTATAAGGAAAAATAAAGGCAGAACAAGGCTTCTAAATAGGTATTTCTATCTTAAGGGTAAATAAAAATGGAAGTGAAAGAAAGGGACCCCAAAGATTTTGGGGGGATCTAGACAGCTCATCTGCAAGTAGAGATCCCTCTGAGCATCTGAGTTGCTTTTCTGGATTTGTGGGCCGGTAAGGTTCTTCGGAGTGTTCCTCAGATAACTCACTGGTTGAATGTGAACTGTCTTGTGGGGACTTACTTGAAGTTGTTACTGGGCTTAACTTATGAAGTGACAGAATCCATGACCTCACAGGATGAGGTGTTCTATCCTCATCATTTCTCTCCCTCACTAACACATAAACACACACAAACACATATGTATGTATGTGTGTGTATATATATATACATAGGTATATATATGTATATATACACATATATACACACACACACATATATATGTTCCCAGTTTTATATACACAAACATACACATATCTACATATCTATCTATCTAGATAGATAGATAGATAGATAGACAAATAAATAAATTTTTTTCATACTGTTCATCATTTTAATTGCAAATTATGCTTAAACATTGGGTAATTCCCTTCTTTGCATAGTTCATATTCAGGTATTATTTTATACTATATGTGTAATTATGTGTTACAATCTTATAACTTTTCACATAAATTTCATATTGTACTCATAAACAATATATCCACTAGGTTAGCAAAAAGTATGGGAGTAATGTGTGTGTTTACAGATCACTCAGATAATCCCAATCTATCCCAAGTCATTTTTCTCTCACAAGATTGCTGGAATTAAAGGCAATCATGACTACTTAATTCTTTCTAGAATATGCTAACTGTCGGGATTTATATCTGAAAGGTTCTGCCAAGGAATCTTGCCCTTCCCTTTGTGGAAATCTCCCGGATATTGGGGCTCCCTCCTATCCTGGTCCATGCAGACCTGGTTTGGACAAACTGGACTATAAAGAATCCTGAAAGGTAAGAAAAGGAGACAGTGCTTTGGATTTGAACAGATGAAAACTGAGTAAGGGGCAGTCTTGTGACTGGTACTCTCCCTGACAGAAAGACCCAGGCTTTTCAGCTGTTTTGTGAGTAAGAATGTTCATGTTTATTGTCTACTATATGGTTGAAGAAATGAGCTTGAATACAAGTTCAAAAATCACTACTGCCCAGGCAGTGGTACAGTGGATAGAGCGTCAACCTGGGACATTGAAACCCAGGTTTGCAACCCTGAGGTCACCAGCTTGAGTGCAGATTCATCTGGCTTGAACACAGGGTTGCCAGCTTGAGCTTGGTATCATAGACATAATCCCATGGTTGCTGGCTTGAAGTCCAAGGTTGCTGGCTTGAGCCCAAGGTCGCTGGCTTGAGCAAAGGGGTCACTGGTTTAGCTGGAACCCCCTGGTCAAGGGACATATTACAAAGCAATCAATGAACAACTAAGGGGTTGGAACTATGAGTTGATGCTTCTCATCTCACTCCTTTCTGTCTGTCTCTCGCATGCACACAAGAAAAAAAAACCAAAAAACCATAGGTGCCGGAAGTTTTCTCTCAACCCACACTGAATACATTGATGGGCCATTTTTAATTGTTTGCTTTCATATCAAATATGAATTTTTCAACCTAACCTTAAAGCTCCTGCATACTCAGGCTTCAATCATTCCCTAACATGTCCTCCATTCAAATCAAGTTAGGACCAGGAACTTCAATAAATGATCATCATATAATGATCATAAATGAATGATTATGAGTTCAAAGTAGGTAGGTGTTCTAGGTATGCTGGATTAAAAATTTATTACTAATGCTATTTATTCCACCCAGCTGGCACCATTCCTTTGACAGCTGGGTTAAGGATATTGGCATTTGTCTAAAGAAAAAAATGGCATGAGTTTTTAAGAATAAGATATCCCAATAAATCAAGTGGGATGGAAGTAGATAGATAGTATTAAGTGTCCCTTTGAACTTTATTTCCATGGCCAAATTTATTTCAGGTCATAGATGTAAGAGACAGCACTTCTGTGACTTACTAAAATAGCTAAAAGACATTTAAGTTATATATGTGGAAGAACTTCCTTAACATAAGGTTGTAGGTAAACACAGAATTGTCAGAGATAATGTGATCTTTAAAGAATGAAACTCTTAATAAAGAACACAGCTTTTAAGACTAATTTATATTACACTAGAATTAAAATTGGACCATTTCAACTGTCTAAGGATTTCTGAGCCCTGGGATTTTGTTTTCTATAATTATGAATTATGACCTTTGACAAATTGTGATTTAATAACAAAATTGGTATCCAATATTCCCATGGAAAGATGCCAAATCTGGATCAGAATTTGGACAGAAAGAAAAAATAAATGATGTAAAGAAGTGATTCTGGTCAAGAATAAACCAAATCTCTTATTCAAAGAGAAAAAGAAGAGTGGGGAAGGTTGCAAGGAAACGTGGCTAGACTGGGGTATTAAAGACAAAAATGCAACAACAAAAAGCTAGTTTCTCAGTGAGCGAGAATGCAGGGCTAGTTTCACCCCAAAGACGCAGACACAATCCCAGGGTTTAGTCATTAAATCATTTCCTTCTTGGAAATTATTTAGTGGCATCACTTAATATGCCTAGCACAGAGCTAATTGCCGTGAAGAGACAAAGGCAAAGTACACCCAAAATGGTTAAATAACAAAACGAAGCAGTACATGACAAATGTCAGAGGGACACAAACAATAAACCCTTCAGAATTTCAAAGAAATTACATCAATACAGGCTTTAAAAATTAGGAAAACCCTTGGTAAGAGGTTGCTAAAAGGTGCATTGGAGTAGAGCAGCTACAACAAGAACATGGGTTTGTAGTAATTGCAAAAATATAAAAGAAGCAAGATGACTTATCCCGATGCTATAGGCTCCATGGTCTGTGGCTTACACAGGAGTTTAGATTTGGCTCACTCGTTGTCTCACAGTGGCCCATAATCTAGTCATAACCCTTGTGTACATGGATGTGTATGTGTGTGTGAATTTGTACATGAGTGTGTGTGCCTGTATACATGTGATACGAGAATGCATGTCTCCTTACAAACTGATTTTTTCTGTTCTTTTTTTTTATGGTTGCAAATAACTGAAATTTGACTAGACCCCTGGACATGAGGTAAGTTCTCAGAAATCCTTTGCTCACTTGAGAATCTGTGATAACTTTAAAAGATTACAATAAGCCCTGGTTCTTTGGCTCAATGGATAGAGCATTGGCCTAGCATATGAACATCACAGGTTTGATTCCTGGTCAAGACACAGATGAGAAGTGATCATCTGTTTCTCTCCCCCTGTCCTCTTTCCCTTCTCTCTCTCTTCCCCTCCTGCAGCCAGCGGCTTGATTGGTTTGAGCACTGGCCTCAGGCACTAAAAATAGCTCAACTGATTTGAGCATTGGCCCCAGACAGGGGTTGCCAGGTAAATCCTGGTTGAGGCACATGCTGGAGTCTGTCTCACTATCTCCCCTCCTCTCATTTAAAAATAAATAAAAATAAATAAAAGATTTCAATGAAACCATAAAAAATGCATACCAAATTGTACTCTTAGTATATCAGCAATATCCAAATGCATGCAGAAGATAAGTCTAGAAGGAAAGGGGCTAAAAATTAACAGTCCAAAATGTAACAGAGGTTGCTTCTACTTTGAGCAGATGAGGGGATTAATTTTATTTACTATATTTTCCAGACTGTACATAAAAAACAAGTAAAGTGCAATGCATAAAAAAAAAAAAAAAAAAAAAAAAAAAAAAACTTCACCAATTCTTCATTGATCTGAAAAAGATCTCTCATCACACACATAACTTCTATGAAAGGCCAAGTTGCAGGCAGTGCTGCTACAACTACAGAAGAATTCTTTTAAAATATTATGTTACATGGACTGGAGCTCTTTAGGCTGATCTGGCTCAAACATCCTTAAGCTCCTCCCTCTCTGGAGAGCAAAGTTAGCCTCTAAATTGGCATTGCCTTTCCCATCATTAAAGCTCAGCTCAACAACGGGGTTCCGTATAAAAGCTGTAACTCAGGAAATTGAAAATAGTAGGATAAAGACACTTTTTCTTATACTAATCTAACTCATGGAACCATGGTGTTCTTGACTTAGTTTTCTTTTGTGTTTCTTTTTCTTTTCTTATGCTTCAAATGTTAGAAGCAGAAATGATTTATAGAGTTTTTATATTTTGTAGACTGGTTCTATATCTGGGATATTTGTGGTTTGCCCCCCCCCCAGAAACAGACAATTTTTAACGCTTATTTATTTATTTTTGAAACTAAGTCAACCATTTTTATTTCACTACTTTTTTAATTGGACTTAGTAGGGTGACACTGGTTAACAAAATTATACAGCCTTCAGGTGTACAATTCTACAATAAACACATCTCTATATGTTGTATTATGTGTTCATTCACCTCCTCAAGTCAAATCTTGAATCCATGTGATCACAGGCCATTTAAAAGTGATCCTTCTTATAGCAGTGGTTCTTAACCTTTTTTGAGGTACCGAACCCACCAGTTTCATATGCGCATTCACTGAACCTTTCTTTAGTGATAAATAAAATATGATTTTTTTTCCAAATTCAAGACATAGGTGTATGTTTTTTTACTGGTGCACAAAATGAGCCGTGCATGAACATCACCTTGCTCAAAGAACAAAACCAACAAAGTGCATGAACTCAAAACAAATTACGATATTACTTTATTCTGGCCTCCACGGCAGAGGCTTCTCCGAACCCCTGAGACCGACTCATCAAACCCCTAGGGTTTGATAGAACCCAGGTTAAGAACCACTGTCTTATAGCCTTCTAGCATTTGTTCAAAACAAAACAAAAAATATTGATTAGAAAGAACAGTATCCTGAGTTATTAACTACTCCCCACTCAGTCCTGTGACTAACTGTATGACCTTGGGCAAGCTGCTTTGCTTCTGTGGGCCATACCTATAAAAAAGGGGGTTGAGGCAGGCCATGGAATTAGCTGTTTGCCTGTGGTCTCTGTAGCTGCAGGACTTTGCGCTTGACAGGAATGGTCTGATGGGTTATAGATTGGTCCTGTGAAGAATCAGAAATACCTGCCCACTCATGTGTCAGCTGTTTCACTGGGGGGATGTTCTGGGACCATCAGGTCCATGCTGGATGTCTGGCCAGTAGTCACTGCCATTGTGGCCATACACATGCAGATTCTCATTGAATTCAGGCAGATGGTAAAGAAACAGTGGAGCCAAAAAATGGTGGACCATCCCTTTATTATAGTCTCACACTAGCCCTACGAGCAAACACACAGGGCTCCCAAAGCCACTGACACATTATCCAGTTCCACCACTAGGACAATCTTCTCTAGTTTCTCCTAGAATCAAAGGCCTCACCAGTCTCAATAAGGCTCACAAAAGCCCCTCAGTTCTGGTTCCCCACCCACACACATTCATTCTCTCTGTTCTGTCACTCTGCTAAACATGGCTTCTCCCTCTGCTTTCACTCTCTGCAAGCGTGGCTTCTTTCTCTCTCTCTGCACATGGCTTCTTTCTCTTTCCCTGCCAATATGGCTTCTTCCTGCCTTTCCTCCTTCTCTCCTTTTCAAAGCTTTCTCCTGCGAAAACCTATCCTTCAGCAAACATTAGCAAAACAACGGCCCCTCCCAAGCAGAAATGCAATCCGCAATTTACAATCAACTGCCCTGCTCTGAGGGCAAGTACATATGTGGCTGCCCAGTGCCATTTTTAACAATATGTTGGGCAGATGAAATATATTATGCTCACTTTGTTAAAGATGGCGCTGCCCACGTGGAAGTTTTAAGAGTAAGCTTTTCCCCACACCCTTGACTGATTGGATGATGTAGGGTGGTGCACTCTCATGAGGAATCCTTCCAGTATGTCTCAGATAAGTGACTTTGTATCAGAGACTTCCTTGTTTGTAGATTGGATTAAAGGTTTTGAATCTATGCTATAAAATGGGGCAGACCAGTAGCTTGCTCTCTCTTGGTTCCTGAGGTTAGCACTAGAAAGGAGAGCAGATTGAGGTCACGTGGAAGAGAGGAGAAGCAGCCAAGATGGCGGAATGCTGAGGAAGAAGCCAGTTAGTGCAGAGTTTGTGCTAGAGAAGGAGATGGGGAACAGAGGTGAATAAGTCTGGTGAGCTAGAAACCTTTGATTCTAGGAAACTCGGATAAGTCAGTAGCTTTGTGAGCACTGAATGAGTGGGTTTTGGAGCTCAGTGTGTGTTTTTACTTGCCTTCTGGGTGCAAGATAGAATTAAAGCTGATGGCTCACCACTTCTTGGCTCTGTTGTTTCATTAGCGACTGTCCGAATCTAATGCGAACCTGCACTGGCCAGGTGGCTGTGATTGTAGCCTTGGCCACTGGCTTTACACAATAAAAGTGAGTGAAGTCAAAAAACACAAATTTTACAAACTCATTTGCCAACACTGGCCTTTGAGAGTCCTCAAATAGGGTGAACATGGGCTTGAATAGCTGTTCTCTTTCCTTCTTGTATGCTGCTGAATGTAGATGCTCATCCTTGGGGTTTTCCCATCAGGAGGAGAAGTTTTTACTGATATTACCCTGCACTTACAATTGACTAACTCTGAGAGGACTCATGGGCCATACATACTCATGGTGTCCTAGCCTTTCTAATCCTGTGGTCATCTCCTTCCTAAGGAACTTGGAAACCATTTTCTTATTTCCCGGGGGAGAAAGCCTGCATGGTTTTATACTGGTGACTGTTTTGGTGGAGAAAGCAGCAGTACCTGGGATTAAGGTATCTTTCTACCCACAGCACTTTTTTTTGTAAATGAGAATTCAGTCAGAGCTTTACTTCTCATCTAGTCCTTTCCCTTCAGTGAATTAATCAATATAGATGCACACAGGTCTTATCCTGTTGGTGTATGTCTGAGTTTTAGCCCACAGAGATCCTCCCTCCTCCCAACTTGTATAAAGCTCAGAATTGGCCATTCATCCATTCAACAAACAAGCATTGTTCTAGACTATGAAATATCTGGAGGAACAGGACAGACATTGTTCCGGACCCCAAAAACACTCATGATCTAGTAAAGCAAGGAGGGTTGATGTAGAAGGTAATACAAAAACTCAGTGTTTTATAAAAAGACATTTAAAATCTAATTCAGATCTGAAGGGTCAGGCAAAGCTTCCCAGGGGGAATAACGGCTGAAGTGAAAACCTGAGTGACGCATAGGAATTAAGCAGAGAGCAAGAAAAAGGGTGACAGACAGAAAGACAGACATACATACTATGGGCAGAGAGAACTGTGACACAAAGGCCCAGGGGAAAAGGAACCATCACATAGATTACGTAGCCTTGGGGGTTGCATACTTGAATTTCTTCAGGGGTCAAACAGTTTACAGAAAGGTCAGGTCTAGAAATGAACTAAAGAAAAGAAAAAAAGACAGTGAAGTAGCAGGTGATTAGCTAGGGAATCCATGCCTTACCAAAAGATATTTAAATTAGATTTGTGTCTTTTCTCACCTCCTTCCTTGGTAAGCCTATTTTGAGTCCTTACTGTGTCCTCAGTAGGGTTTCCAGTTGTGGCATAAGTTTTATATTACCCTCTTTCACTCTCAAAAGTGAAACTATATGGCCACTTCTCATCTGTGTGCTTGGTCCATAGAAAGATACAAAATGAAATATCGGTCTTTCAAATATTGTTCAGATAAGTAGAAACGAGTCGGAAGACTTGATGGAGGGGACTCTGAAGCTGGGGTTCTGTGGGCTCCACATCATCTGTCCGATTTTATGGAAGACAAAGCTGAGGAGTGGGGTTGCCCTAATTCGAAATGATGTAGAAATGGTTATAATATGTAATAAATAACATAAGAAGAAAGGAGAAAAATGATAGAGTTATGTCCCGGAGAGTTATAACAAGTAGCGTTCAGTGGAAAGATCCAGAAAAACATATCGAAGGGTTTATCTGGGAGATGCCCAGAGAGACTATCCTTTCAGGCAGATTAGGGGAGCTCTGCAGAAGCAGTCCAGTAGTCAGAGGGGTGAGCTTGACTCCCACAACTCTGATGCTCAGCTTACTCCATCTCCATAGACCAAAATAAATGCTAATGCATTAAGTGAATAAATCTTCTCCCCAGGCACTTGTTCAAGCAGTGAATGCCATCTTGCAGACCAGCCAGGACTCCCTGCTCCAAGCTGTGCAGCAACTGAGACTCTCCGTTCAGGACATCACCAGAACCTTAAGGCAAATGCACGGTATGGGGGCTCCTGCAGGTTGAAAGCAGGACAAGGGGCCTGCAAGTTGGGCTATATCCACTAGATGGCGCTTGTATATTAGCTTTGTTTTATGGTAACCGATAGCTGTTCCTATTATTGGGGAATGATCTTACAGTATGCAAAGGTACTATATACAGTCTGTTGTGGTTGGGGAAGTTTTCTCTCTTCGGTGGCCACATATTTCTTTGTGTGTCGTGGTTTTGCATGAAGTTTGGGAGGAGGGGATGTGGCAAATAACAACAATGGGTGCACACACTTTATCCAGAAATGTCAGGCTTTTGCCAAGCATTGTCCGTACCCTCTCTGATACCCCATTTATTCTTTTTTTCTCAAGTGGAACCTGAGACAATCGACCTTGGCTTTAGGCTCCTTTTCTGTGGCTAGCGCAGTGATGAGTTTTGATAGATGTAGCCAGTCCAGTTGCTCACCGTTCCTGCAATAGGTTACATCATATTTAGGTGACTATATTCTATCTCCAGTATCAGGACAACTCTTTACCTTCCTGTACCAGGAGAACCTTAAAAATGTACAGTGTGTGTGCTGTTTTTGATTTAAGTAAAATTGGTATATAACATAATATATGTTTCAGGTGTATAACATTATAATTTCACAACTGTATATACTATAAAGGAATTCCCACCAAAAGTCTAGTTACCATCCATCACCATACAATTGATTCCCTTTACCCATTTCTCTCAACCTTGTACCCCTATTAACCACCAACTTGTTCTCTGTATCTATGCATTTGTTTGTTTTGTTTGTACATTTCTTTAGTTTTGTTTAGATTCCAATATGAGTGAAATTATATGGTATTGGGCTTTATGCATCTGGCTTACTCACTTAGCATAATACTTTCATGGTCCATCCATGTTGTCACAAATGGCAAGATTTCATTTGTTTTTGTTTTTGTTTTTTGGGGTTTTTTTGCTGAGTAGTGTTCCATATGTATTACAACTTCTTTGTCCATTCATTCATCATCAGTGGACACTTAAAATGTTTCCATATCTTGGCTATTGTAAAGAATGCTGCATGAACTAATCTTTTCAAATTCGTTATATTATATTCTTCAGATATAATTCTGAGGAATGTCCATACTGTCTTCCACTGTGGCTATAAGTGACATGCCCACCAAGAGTATACCAGGGTTCCTTTCTGCACATCTTTTCTAACACTTGCCTTTCTTATGTTTTTGGTAATGGTTATGTTAACAGGTATAAGGTGATATCTCATCATGGTTTTAATTTTCATTCCTTTTATAACTAGTGATACTGAACATCTTTTCATATGCCTTTTGGCCATTTGTTGTGTCTTCTTTATAAAAATGTCTATTTACATTTTCTGCCCTTTTTAAAATGAGGTATTTGTTTTGTTGTTATTGTGGAGTTTTATGAATTCTTTATATAATTTACATACTAGCTCCTTGACAGACAGATGATTGGTAGATATCTTCTCCCTTTCAGTAGGTTGCTTTTTGTGCCAGAAGCTTTTTAGTTTGATGTAGTCCCATTTGTTAATTGTTGTTTTTGTTTCCTTTGTCTTTGAAGTCAGATCCACTAAAATATTGCTAAATATTTTTATAAATATTCACTAAAATAATACCTAAGTCAGGAATGAATTTTATGGTTTCAGGCTTTGTATTCAAGTCTTAAATAGATTTTGAGTTAATTTTTCAGTGTGGTATAAGATAATCTTATTCTTTTGCATGTGGCGGTTTAGTTTTACCAACACTATTTATTGAAGAAACTGTCTTTTCCCTACTGTGCATTTTTGACTCCTTTGTCATATATTTGTCCATATATATGTGGATGTGTAGATATATTTCTGTGCTCTGAATTCTGTTCTGTTGATTTGTGTGTCTGTTCTTAGGTCAACACTATATTGTTTTGATTACTAGAGATTTGAAGTGTAGTTTGAAAATGGGGAGAATGATGCCTCCAGCTTTTTTCCTTTTTTCTCTACGTGGGTTCACTCTGGCAGTGCTCAGCTGTGCACCCGAGGAAGCAGTCACAGTGGGGTGTGTGGGGTGTGGGCAGAGCACCCTGAACACTAGAGGTGCCCATCGGCCAGTTGGGGGGTCTGCAGGCGAGGCATCTCCTGCAGTTTGTGGGAAGGATTTTTGATGGAGCCTGTGAGATAGTCAGTAGAATCTGCATCCTGTTAATGCCCCACAAGAGCCTCATTTGGCATTCTCACAGCCGCTTCCCACCCCACCCCCAGTTTTCTCAGTCAGGCGGCTCACCTCAGTTTCTGATTGGGGTGAGAAAGAATGTGGGTCTCTGGAAGCATTCCACGAGGCTGGAGAAAGTGGGGACTCACTCACATGCTCTCACTTTTCCTTGCAGGAAAAATCATAGGCCAGTAAGGTTGCTTTTGGCTCCTTGTGGGATGGGTGAAGTAGGTAAACTGAAATTTCTCACCCCGTCACTGCATTCAGTCTTGGATTTTATTTTATTTTTTACTCTAATGGTGTGCTAGGGCTTAGTAATTGCTGGAATCCTGAACTTGCACAGGGCTCTCTCGTCCATGGTTGGCTGTCTAAAGCAGCGTTTGTGGGGAGAAGACAGTAAAAACTTTTATTTCACCATGATAATGATGTCACTCACTCCTGCATTTCCCTGATTTTCAATACGTTAACTGTTTCCTCTTTCTATATTTGTGTGTGTGTATATGTGTGGTATGTGTCCTTTTTTTGTGAAATGCATGTCTTTCCTTATTTCTCTAATGGTCTTTGTATCTTTTACCTGTGATCTTTATGAGTTTTTATATGCTTTTGAGGATCATTCTTGCTTTGTGTGTTGCAAATATTCTGGCTTGTCTTATTATGCCTTTTGTGTGTGTATGTGACAGAGACAGAGAGAGGAACAGATAGGGATAGACAGACAGGAAGGAAGAGAAACGAGAAGCATCAGTTCTTTGTTGCGGCACCTTAGTTGTTCATTGATTGCTTTCTCACATGTGCCTTGATGGGGGTGGGGGCAGGGGGTACAGCCCAACGACCTTGGGCTCAAGTTGGTGAACCTTGCTCAAACCAGATGAGCCCGCGCTCAAGCTAGTGAACTTGAGGCCTCGAACCTGGGTCCTTCATGTCCACAAGCTTGAACCCAAAGTATCTGGCTTGAGCAAGGGGTCACTCAGTCTGCTCTAGCCCCCCGGTCAAGGCACATATGAGAAAGAAATCACTGAACTACTAAGGAGCTGCAACAAAGAGTTGATGCTTCTCATCTCTCTCCCTTTCTGTTTGTCTGTCCCTCTCTCTGTCTCTCTATGTCTCTGTCACACACACAAAAATTCATATATATAAATTTTATATATATAAATTTATATATATAAATTATATATATATACATTTATAGTCAAAGTGTCTCTCATCCTTTCATAAAAGTCTATGCTTTATAGGAGATTTTGTATAAGGTATTTTAAAATTATAAGTCATACAAATATTTTATGTATTTTCTTTTAAAATTGTTGTTTTATCTTTCAAATTTTTATCACTCATTCATATATAATTACTATCTATATGTAGTATAACATAGGAAATAAATTCAGTTTCCCTTATGTAAATAATCACTTACTTTCAATATGAGCTAATTCTTATATCAGGTTTTCTTATATGACTGGGTCTGATTCCCAGCTCTCTATTCTATTTTACTCTCTGTTTATCTTTCCCTACATCAGTTATCATTTCTCTTAAGAGCTATAGCTTCATAGTATTTCTCATTTCCAGGTAAAGAAAATCCTCTCACCTTGTTCTTCTCTTATCTTTGAGCTTTTGCCTTTCTGATAAATTGTTTGAATGATCTTGTCATATTTCATTATAAAACCTTTGTTAGAAATTTGGCTGAAATTGTATTAAATCTATATATTAATTTGGAAAAAAATACACAGTTTTGGTATTATATCCAGTCTTGCTGTTTTAGGATCTAGGTCAGTAGATAGGTAGAGATAGCATAAATCCATTAACTAAGGTTCCTAGACAAACTTTTTCAAATCATGTCTTCATAGTATTGCATAGTCTTCTTTTGTCATATGGCCTGGAGCTTATTCAGATGAAAAATCTTTTTTAGATACATTTCTTTTCTTAGATGTTTATATTGAATTTTCTTGACATTCTTGCAATGAATAAATTTTAATATTTTTTACTTTTCTTTCTTTCAAGATAAAAAACTTAAAGATCTACTGTTTTACTCATAGTTACTTTATATTTTTTCATTGAACATGGTATATATGTATTAACAAACTCATGACTCATGCTGGTCTATATAATAAAGCACCTTGATAAACACTCTTATTCATTCTAATAATTATGTGGAGATGATCTGGGTTTTCTATGTAGAAATCATGTCATTTGAGAATAATGTTACTTGTTTCTTCATTTACAATACTTATAGCTTTTATTTATGTTTCTTTTGTTTCTTTTTTTTTCTTTTATTAATTTTAATGGGGTGACATTAATAAATCAGGGTACATATGTTCAAAGAAAACATCTCCAGGTTATCTTATCATTCAATTATGTTGCATACCCATCACCCAAAGTTAAATTGTTCTCTGTCACCTTCTATCTGGTTTTCTTTGTGCCCCTCCCCAACCCCTCTCCCACTCTCTCCTCCCTCCCCCCACCCCGTAACCACCACACTCTTGTTCATGTCTCATAGTCTCACTTTTATGTCCCACCTATGTATGAAATCATGCTGTTCTCAGTTTTTTTCTGTTTTACTTATTTCACTCTGTGTAATGTGATTCTTGCTAGGAATCCCAACAGAGTATTAAATGAAAGTGATGATTCTTGTTTAGTTACACATTTGTTTGTTTTATTTTAGATGAGAGGATGAGAGATAGAGCAACAAACTCCCACATGCACCCCTAGCAGGATCCACCTAGCAACCCTCATATGGGGTTGATGTTCTGCCCATCTGAGGTCCATGCTCACAATTGAGCTATTTTTAGCACCTGAGGAGGAGGCTCTGTGGAGCCACCATCCTCAGTGCCCAGGGTTGATGTGCTCAAATCAATTGAGCCATGGCTGCAAGAGGGAAGAGAGAGAGAGAGTAAGAAAGAGAAAGAGAGAGAGAAGATGGAGGGGAAGGCATGAAGAAGCAGACGGTTGATTCTCCTGTGTGCCCTGAAGCAAACCTGGGACATCCACATGCCGGGTTGATGCTCTAACACTGAGCCACTGGCCAGGGCCATGTTCCACATTTTAAAAGACCCATTTTAAATATTTCATCTTTTAAGTACAATGTGTCAGTACAATGTGTTTATCATGAATGAATTTTTTTTACATATACTGAAAATTTTTTAGATCAGAATCATTTTTATATCTATTGAAATGATCATTTGACTTTTCTTCATGAAATATGGTAAGTTGGGAAAATATTAAATTACTGCCAGTTATCACTGCTTTAGCAAAAATTTGTACATAATATTTAACTTTTTTTGTGGGAAAAGAGCACCAAATGGGTAAGATCCAGAAATAGCACCCAGGAAAAATGTCCAGAAGAACATTGTCACAGAAGAGCAAAGAGAACATGACACTATTCAGGCATTTTGGGAAACGCTGAGGCTGAAGGAAGACATTGGTTACCTAAGAATACCAAGGAAGACCAGAGAGTGGGTGTGGTGTTAGTAATCTGATGATATAGAGATGTCATTATTTAGGTTTTGTTTTTAAAATATGTTTTTTTCTCTCAGAATCATAGAGACATAGACAAGGATATGGATAAGAGAAACATGCTGTGCCATAGAGGGGCTCCATTATATGAAGAAAGAGAATAATCTTCAAAAGTTGATAAAAAATTTAGAACAAATGTGAAAACTGGCTTCCTTATATACAATTTAATAAACTATTGAAATCAATTATCCCCAAGCATTGATTTAGATTCAAAATAGCTTCACAGCTTAATGAATGCAGCTAAACACAGAGCTAAATGAACCTGTACTTGACCTGTTGCGGCAATCCCTGGACTAGAGACTCCCTCCTCTGTCCTCTGTTGACAGCCTCTCTTATGAAAGCCTTGAGGGATGTGATTCTTTCTCTCGGGCTTCTCATTTCTACTTCCCATATCCTGTCAAACATCATGTCTGTTTAAATTATTAATTTTTTAAAGATGGCCTTGGTCTCTCTTTTTGTTGTTGTTAAACACAGAAAGGAGAAGCCCCATAATAGGAAAGGGCAGCATTTGGAATAGTTTAAAAGTTCTGCAAGCGCCAATGGGGACAACTGCAGAAAAGAACATTCCATCCACCTCTTGCTTGTTGCTTTCATTCCAGGTTTTCCATGCAGATCAAATAGAGAGGCAGCTCCAGGAGTCAGCAGAGCCCCATGCACATGTAACCAATTGCTTATTTTGCCTTTAGTAAAGTTCACATTTTGATTGCTCTTCCAGATTATGTAGATCCAGACATATTTTATGCAGTCATCCGGATCTTTCTCTCTGGGTAAGTATAGTTCAACTGTTTTCTGGCATGAGGTCTCTGTAATGCTTTCCAAATTTATGGGGGTAGAAATTGACATAAAACTCCTAGAATAAGGAACACATCAAGTACCACTTGTTAGCAAACTAATCACCTGGATCCACTCTTGGATAAAAGAAGAGATGTACCATCTGCATGAAAAATGACATTAAAAGTTGGATATTTAAGTTTAGAGTAATTGCCCTTAAGCTATCATATTAGACTCATTTATATTTACCTTTCTTAGATCCCTAACTTGCTGACAGAAAGAAGGAAAATAAAGCTTAGTATACCACCCACAATGCTGTCATTTACATTCATTTTTTCTCCTTGCTATTGAGACAGATAGATGGAGGTATAGACAGTAGCTTGCAGGCTTTCTTATAACACTCTTAGAATAGCAATTCTAAGCCATCTTCTCCTATTCTTCTGTATTCTCTTTTTGTCTCATACCCTGTAATTTCTGCAGAAACACAACTCTACTCTTATATATAGTTCTTATCTTAAATACACTAGTCACACATTACCATGACATACTGAGATTGTTTTCCTCTTCACTATAAGAAATTGAGTTTTATTTTTTAATGGTTAAAGTGAAAAAAGGAATAAGTGAATGGACAAGGTAAAAAACTGAAATCGATATCATCTTCTGCATCATATGTGTAACTAAGAGTTCCCGGGAGTGCTACTGACAGAGCCTAAAGCTGTGCCTGGATGTAACAGAAAATGCATCAAATACCAAAATTTATAAATTTATTCATTGAGTGGTGTATAGCCAGGGGCCAAGGCCACTATAACAGCCGCCTGGCCAGTGCAGGTTCGCATATGATTCAGACAGTCAGTAATGAAACAATGAAGTCAAGAACTGATGAGCCATTAGCTTTAATCCTAGCTTGCACCTGGTGGGCAAGTAAAAACACACACTGGGCTCCAAAACCCACTCATTCAGTGCTCACAAAGCTACTGACTTATCTGAGTTTCCTAGCATCAAAGGTTTCTAGCTCACCAGCCATATTCACCTCTGTTTCCCATCTCCTTCTCTCTGTACAAACTGGCTTCCTCCTCAGCACTCTGCCATCTTGGCTGCTTCTCCTCTCCTCCACATGGCTTTAATCTGCTCTCCTCTCTAATGCTAACCTCAGGAACCAAGAGAGAGCAAGCTCCCGGTCTGCCCCATTTTATAGTGTAGATTCAAAACCTTTAATCCAATATACAAACAAGGAAGTCCCTGATACAAAGTCACTCATCTGAAGCATAATGGAATTCCTCATGAGAGTGCTCCAGCCTACATCAGAAAGGGTGGTAAAGGCTTAGTCTTAAAACTAAGCCTTGGGCTATAACGACTCTGCCTGCTTACAGCCTGTCCCTCACACACACACATTAATATAATCATGCCCATCCAAGCAATCACCTGGACGATGGGCTTCCACATGGGTAGCGCCATCTTTAACAAAGTGAGCATCATATATTTTATCTGCCCAACAATTAGTATAATACATTAGTGCAAGAATACAGTGACAACATGTACAAAATCCTTCTAGAAATTGGGTAGGTCTGCAATGAGAGAAAGTGACCTTTCTCTTTATGGGCATCCTACCTAGATGGGGATTCTTTATTGCAGGGTGCAGAGAATGAAAGCAGGAAGTTTTCTACAGAATAACTTGAAAGTTTATGGGTACCTGATTTATGGGGGAAAAAAGGAAATAAGGGGGAGACGATATATATGCAGCTGGGAGTATGTCTCATAATTTAGACTTTGACTCTTGAAATGTTCCCCAAAGAGATGATAGATCTCTTCTTGTTCTCAGTGTATTTTTCATGTACTCAGGGTCAAGGTAAGATTTGATTGTAGAAAAGAGATACTAGCAACAAATATTAAGCAAAACATTTAAATATTCTTTGGCATAACTAGACAAAAGAAAAAGAGGTGACTTTTTAAATGTTTTAAAATATATTGAGATTTAGTGTAAGGCCAAGGACTGCCACCATCGTGGCCATTCACATGCAGGTTCTCATTGAATTCGGACAGATGGTAAAGAAACAGTGGACTAAAAAATGGTGGGCCATTTCTTTATTAAAGTCTTGCATCCTTAAAGGAGATGAGCAGACACACAGGAAAAACACTTACCTCTTCTTTCAGAGCTCACAAAGCCCTGACACATTTTCCGGTTCCACAACTAGGGGAATCTTCTCTGGTTTCTCCGAGAATCAAAGGCCTCTAAAACCTCAGTAGAGCTCACAAAGCCTCTCACCTCTGGTTCCCCATCTGCACTCCTCCCTTCTCTGCCAACATGCTTCTTCCTCAGCACCCTGCATTCTCTCTGCTCTCACTTTGAAAACATGGCTTCTTTTTGCCTCTTCCCCTCTCCTTTTCAAAGCTTTTCAGCATGAAAACCTTTCCTCCAGCAAATATTAGCAAGACAATGGCCCTTCCCAAGTAGGAAGGTAATTGCAGTTTCACAGACTCACTATACCTGGTGCTGGCCAGCCCCCAATGCAAACTATAACTGAGCAAACATAAAAATCATATTTTACAAACTTATTTGTCCTATATTTAGGAAGTGCCTAATTCTAAAAAATCTCTCTGTGCTTTATTTTGTTCTCTAATTTTGTATTAGTTTCTTTTGTTGCATAATAAATTACCACAAATCCAGCAGCTTAAAACTATGCACCTTAATTATCTGACTTTTCTGTACGTCAGAAGTCAAAATGAGCTCAGCTTGGTTCTCTGCTTAGGGTCTCAAAAGGCCAAGTCAGGTATCTGCTGTGCTGATCTCTTATCTGGAAAATCTGAGGAAGAATTCACTCACTCAGATTTTTGGTAGAATTTAATAATCTGTGGTTTTGAAACTGAGGTCTTCATTTCCTTGCTGTCAGACAAGATCTGCTCTCAGCCAGCTGCATCCTTTGTCCTGTAGTCTTCTCTGACTTACCAGTGACACTTCTTGTCCTTCTAGTGTTTCACATCTGTCTGAGTTCTCTCCTTGTGCCACTCTCCAGAGAAAACACTCTGCTCTGAAGGTCTTTAGTGATTAGATTCAGCTCACCAAGGTAATGTAGAATAACTCCTTACATTAAGGTCAACTGATTACTGACCTTACTTACATCAGCAAAGCCCCTTTGTCTTGTAATATATATAATATGTCATATTGACAGGCATGATATCTCATAATATTAACAGTTCTAAGGATTAGAATGGGAATCTTGGGACCATAGTTTTAGAATTCTACTTATCATGATTAGATGAGCTTCAGAAGGCGACTTTGTTTTCATAAATTCTGGGTCAATGACACATTTTTTTCTGTGATCTACATAAATGTATCCCCTCTGTTTCAGATCCTCAAAAATATTTCCAGTATAGCTAAACTAAGTGACCAGAACCAAATTCTAAGTGCGTTGATAAGGGCAGATGACCAAAAACATCTGGATTGCTGATAATTTCCAATACGCATGTCTTGAAAAATTTAAATATGCTCTTGTGTTCTTGATTTGCCCTATATTTAATTAATTATTTTTGTTTACTGTTTAAAACATTTTATTTAAGAGATTTTCTCTGCAGATGAAGCATTCCTTTTATTTTCCACTCACATTAAATTTCTCAGAAAAGTTAATAGCCTTTACGGAAAATAAATGTCATCTTATTTTTTTCTTTCCTTTTAAATGTCTGCTTTTATTGAGTTTGCTAGAAATATGTTACAAAAAAAGGCTAAAAATAACCTTGCCTTCAGAGATTTGAAAGAAAAATAATTCCTTTCCTTCACAAACAGCAGTTTGAGTCTGAGAATGCAGAGGAGCAATCTTTGGGTTCTTCAGAAAAAACTTAACTTCCTTTCCTCAGACTATGTGATCATCAGTGGGGAATGTATGGGTTTTGAAAGTGGATGCCCTTCTCTTACTTTTTTGACTTTCATTCTGGTATTTTCTCTATTGCCTTCTATGTGGCTTCAACGTACCTCCTCTAGGATGGGACATTGAAGGGAGATTGATTGATATCTTAGCCATTTGAGCATTTGATGGCTCTTTTTAAGAAATACATTTGGGGCTACATATTCTAGACAGATAGTACGTCATTTCAGAATGTTATATTTTTTTATTCATTCATTCATCCGATTTTGAGTAAGTGCTTACCATATGCCAAGCACAGTTCTAGGTGCCGGGAATGAAGCAATAAAACATAACAGCCACTTCATTTCTGTGGCACTTACATAAATGTTAATGATGGGAGACAGATGAAGAAGTAAATAGAATACATCCAGTCTCATACAGGATATGTCACAGCACCAAGCACTATGAGAACAAGTGAAGTAGGACACAGGGCAGCGTAGAGCATCCGGGGTGGGGGCAGCAGTTTTGTACTTACGTATTGCGAGCTGGGAAAACCACACTTCTGAGTGATGTTTAAGCAAATGCCTGAATGAAGTGAGAGCGAGCCACCTGGATACTCATTCTAAGCAAAAGGAAAAAAATACAGTGACTCTGAAGTGTGAGTATATTTGTCACAGAAGTGGGGGGTGAGAGGGAGCTGCGAGGAGGCCAACGGTGCTTGAATGGAGTAAATATCGGGGAGAATGACAAAGCTACTCATGATAGTGGAAGGTCAGACCACTGAGGGATCTGTTGGCTTCTTTTCTGAGAGAGATGACTGACTACACTGCCAAGTTTGAGAGGAGTGACATGATCTTTCTTAAGTTTCAAATCATCACTCTCTATCTTCTAAGTGGAAAATAGGTTATTTCAGAACAAGACTGGATGCCAGTAAAGGATTTAAGAAGCTTTTACTACAATTCAGGATGGTGGCTTTAAGGCAGTAAAAGCAGAGGCGTTGAGAAATGGCCAGTTCTGGGTATGAATTGAAGGTAAAGTTGACAGGACCTGCTATTGGATGGCATGCAGAATGGAGGAGAAGGAAATCAATCAGAGAAGAATCTAAAGTTTTTGGCCCAATTTGCTGAAAAAATGTGATCGCCAGTTTTTCAGTTAGGAAGACTGTAGACAGAACAGGTTTGGCAAAGGGCATGAAAATCAGGAGGTCATTTTGGGACATGTTTATTCCTGTGGAGATTCTAGTGGGTAGTTGAATGTATGAGTCTAGAATACAGGGAAAAGTCCCGGTGTAGGTGCAAATCTGTAAATAGTTTAAATCTAGGAGGTTATATAAAGTCATTTGGTAAGTGAGAGTAGTGAGACACTCAAGGACTGAGCCCTGGGAGAGTCCAGCATTTAAAAATGGTCATGATGGGAAGGAACTAGTGAAGTGGACCAGAATGGCTATGCAAGATCAAGATCATCAACGGGATTACAAAGAAAATCCGAACAATTGTGAGTGGTCCACTTACCACACAGTAGTGGTCATGTCTCCAATATTTCTTCCCTATAAAATGTTGCTTAGAAATTTTATTGGATCAAATTTTATTCTGATGAGTCATGAAGCCTGTCTGAAACCTATTTACTTCTTCCCGCAACTTTAAGAAGTAGGCGCAATTAGGAGAACTAAGACTCTGAAAGGTTGGTTCAAAGTTATAAAATAATGAAAGAGAGAACAGGGATTCCAGCTCATTCTGAATAATATGATAAAATGGTTGATATTTATCAAGTGCTTAATAATTTGTTCCAGGCACTGAGCAAGTATTATTTTAATTAGTTCCCACAACAACCTAATAAGGCAGGTACTTTTATTACTTGGATGAGGAAGTAGAGGCTCAGAGAGGTTAATTTAACTAAGCCAAGTCTCACAGTTAATAAATATTACAGCTGAGATTAACTTCCATATCTGCCTACAATAGAGCCTTCTTTCCAACAGTGACAGCATGCCACAGTCTGGCAGTCAGAAGCCTTCTTTTTGCTATTTCTGCTTGTCCCCCTGACTGCTTTCTGTGCTTTGTTTCTTTCTAGAGTGATACTGCCCCACCTGCAAAGGCTTCCCTGATACTCACCCTGTGAAAACCATAGAACAGCCAACCAAAAACAGCCTCCCCAAAGAAACCACCCAGCTCCTTGTAGCATTTTCTGCCTCAGAGAAATACTTGAAAGAAGTCATGACCAGCAAGGCAAGGGGTTTGTCAGCAGAATTTGTGTGTGTGAGAGGTGTTTCCCCTTAGCAAAATGACTAGCAGAGCTTTGGGAAGAACGTGAGACATCACCTAAGCCTGTTATTTAAACTGTTAACAACTACGGTGGTGGTGTATTTCTGGTGATAACAGAAAAAGATTCCATTTCTTAGGAAAAAATAAAAATTCATCCATGCAGTTCTTGAGAACATGAAGAAAGAAAATTATGAGTCTGGGATTTGAGTTCTGGTCCTCCCGTTCTCTACTGATGTGTCCCTGGGGACTTGACAGCTTTGAGTCGTGATTTCTTTATCCGTAAAATGGATTTTAAAATAATCTGCCTTGATCTACTCCAAAGCAATCCAGTGAGAAAATGAATGCGAAGGTGCTTTATAAACTGTAAAGCCCTGGAAATACAAATAGATGTACTCTAGGTACTATTGTTTTTGTCCCGCTATGGAGCAACCTACATCCACTTGGATTGCTTAAGACTCTGTAAAAAATCAGACAGAAAATGAATAAAAGAGTTGGAGGTAGAAAGAGGAGGACTCGGAGACACAAAGATGAAGAAATAGAATCAAGGGGACTGAAGACAGGAAAGGAGAGAAGAAAAGAGGAGAAGGGATAAACACCCACTGAAGCTAAGCATGGCAAGGAGCCTCCGCACCAGTTCTTCTATGTGTCCCTGAACTTTAGCTCCTGGTAACCTGCAGGCTTGTAGTGTGGATGTTTTTGTCACTGCACTTATTATCAATACCTGTGGCCAACAAAATACACTGCTCACAAAAATTAAAGGATCAGGGAATGAGCAGATACTCCAGTACTTTCAGCCTTCTGTATAGTGCATTTTCACCAGTGAAATAAAAGTTGGTTTTGCATCTCATTTGCATAATCAAACAACTTTTTTTAACTTGTTTGCTGTTCTGATGTTCTTGTTTAATAAAAAAAAAATCAAATGTTACTTTTTTTATTGCTTCATATTCATTTTGAGATATACCCTAATTTTTGTGAGCAGTATATTTGATGAAGGCATTTCCATCAAGTCAGATCATATTTAGAACCAATGGTTTAATGTGACACCTGTTAAAACTGTTTCAGAGAAGGGCAAAAGTGTGTGTATATTCTCATGTGTGTTTATGTTTGTGTGGGTGTGTATTTTCAAATCTCTACCAGTGGAATTATCAGGTCATCAAAGCTATTTTTTCAGAGGGTGTAAATATTGTTCCAGAGCAATTAATTTGTTCCTGTCAATCAACACTGCTGTCATCTTTATGTCTGGATTTTTCTAAGGAATATACCATGGAGTCAATGCCAGGGATTCTTCTGTACATAGTCTTTGCTTCTCTGTCAAACTTCTTTCAATGAGGAAGGAGAAGGGCTGCATTCTATGTCCTGTTATGAAATTGGGGTCAAGATGATGCTCAAATTTACAGCTTACAAAGATCCCCAGACTTTTGCCCTATGATTACCATTGAAATCATGTTTGCATTATTGCTCACGCTCTGCTTCTACTTCTGAAAATATGCTCTTAACACTCCGAGGCCTCACTTCTCTCTGACTTTTACTCTTGCTTAGATGGAAAGATAACCCAGCGATGCCTGCAGGGTTGATATATGAAGGAATCTCCCCAGAGCCCCTGAGATACTCTGGAGGGAGTGCAGCTCAGAGCACAGTGCTGCACGCCTTCGATGAGTTCTTGGGCATTCATCACAGCAAGGAGAGCGGTAAGTCAGACATTTTCTTTTTCTTTCTTATTCCTTAACAGAGTAGAACAGAGGTACAAATTGATAAAACCAAGAGTAACTTAAAATGACACGAAGCTTCTGCTTATCCAGATTAACTGATAAACTGTGTGCCTGCCTTATGTTATTGTGTCAAGTCAATTAATATCAGATTTCAGTGGGATATTGGGTTTCATTTCCAAGTCTTAAAACATTGCTATATTTCCAGCTGTTCACTGCAATTTCATCTGGATCCTTAGACAATGGCTTCTTTTCGCTGAAATAAAGGAGAGTTCTGAAGTTTGAAGGGTATGGCATTCTGCTGATGAGTCTGGGTTTTGCTGAGGATGGGTCCAAGCACCATCACTAAAGCCCTTACCCATCAAAATGGTGTAACATCAGGCCATACCTATTTAGACCAGAGGAGGAAAGAGCCAGCCATTTTAAAAGCTTGAAATTGCTTCATTTCCTCACCTGCAGCCCTGAGCCAAATATTTAACAGCTTCCAAAAGCACTTTGGAGTACTGAGTTTCCAAGTGAATTAGAATAAAAAATGACTAAAACTTGGTGTCATAGGGTCCAGTCTCATCCACATAAGTCAGTTCTCTAGAACTGTGATAACTTTTTGGATGTTTTACTTGGTAATGTTACTAGTTGACTTATTACACATAATGTCAAACATATAATGGATTTCCTATAAAAAATCTCTCTACACGTCCTATAAATATCTTTTAATTGGATTTTTAAACAACTTGACCTCAAGAGGCTATTATTAAAACAGTTGCTCATTCTTATCTTCTCTTATAAACTTTGTTAACTTTCTTCTTCCTTAGCACTCCCTCCAAAACAAAGCATTTAAGAATCACAATTCAGATGAGTATCTAGGTACTTAGTGTAAAGGGTTATGCCTCACATTTATAAATATCCTCCCATAGTGACTAGCAAGATACTCTGCCCACATCTGGTAGAGGATAAACATTTACGCACTGGCTGATAGATCTAGTTCCAACTCAGCTATCTGAGATGCGCTAAGCTTCCCTTTTCCTCCCCATCTCCTCTCAGTCGTGTGTGTCTATTAAGTCTATTAGCCAGAGAGCTAGCAAAGTGGATTGGACAGTTAAGACCACAGCATCAGTTTCTGCTGCATTGATGTTTGGAAGCATAGACAAGCTCCCTTATCTTTCCATGTGGAGCTGTGACATTGTTCCGAATTGTCTTTTCTCTTTCAGGTGACTTTCTGCTCAGAATGAGGGACTACATGCCTCCTTCTCATAGGGCCTTTGTTGAAGAAATCCAGTCAGCTCCCTCACTGAGGGGTCTTGTCCTGTCCTCTGGAAACGGCCAGCTTCTGACAGCATATAACCAGTGTGTGGAGGCCCTGGCAGAGCTGCGCAGCTATCACATAACCATGGTGACCAAGTACCTGATCACAGCTGCAGCCAAAGCAAAGGGCAGGAAGCCAAGCCATCTCCCGGGGCCTGATCAGGCCTTAGAAGAGAGGGGCACAGGAGGAACTGCAGTGCTGAGTTTTCTGAAGAGCGTTAGAAATAAGACTTTAGAGGCAGTCCTCCCACAAAGTGATTAAGAAACGGCCTTCTCCCTAGTAGTACTAAACCAGCAAATGCCCTGTGGGAGGGCAGATGGGCCTGGAGAATGAGGGTCAGGGACCTGTCTGGAATAACTGGAAATTGATGTCAGACCCCTATGTAAGTCTCTGCTTTACAGAGCATCCTCTTCTTTGTTGAGATTTGTTGGTCTTCACAGAGAATTTTCATGGCCCAAAATTCTCCTTTCTCTCAACCTGATCACTGGTAAGAAGCAAACAGCTTTGGACACTCCCTCATTCAGAACTCCACGGAGGAGTGAGGGTATCCTTATTCTGTTTGCAAACTGATGAAAAACCAATCAACATTTCAGAAACCAAATAAAATTGGCTGTCAACAGATCACCTTGTCAATTTCTTGAAAACACAAGTTAACATTCATTCATTCATTCATTCACTTAACAATTTATTAAGTTCCTATTGAGTACTGACTTAGGGATTAGAACAGGGATTTTTGTGGCCCCAGTCCAGCCCTCATCTACTGCCTGTGTTGATTTGGTGGCAGGAGGTTGGAAATGCTCCAGTGAAGATGTGGAGGAAAGAAGAGGCTGACAATGAGACTTGGAAGTCACCAGTAGGAAATGAATAGTCAATGAAATGAGAATGGATGAGACTCTTACACATGGCACATAAATTTACAAATTCTATTTTAGTTTTCTTCTTTATTTTTGGAAGAATAATTCTTTCTCCTTACATTGTAAAATGAATTAATTGACCCTTTGGCAGTAAATGAGTGAAGCAGGAATAAATAGTAAACCCACATGTTTAGAGTACAAATAAATGTAAATTTTTATTGACTTAGTTCCTATCTCAAGGTCTCAATACAACTGACACTACAGTTAGAAAATGTTAATCTTCTCTATATAAGATAAACTCCACTAATTTAGACTTGCTCCTCACTATGCATGCACACACACATATATATGGAATAGTATCTAAATTTAATAGCACTGATCTAGCATCACAACATCAGGAAAAAGGGGTACCTTCTGTCTAAATTAGCATCTACTAAGCAGTCTCCCTCTCCGTATAGGTACTGGTCAATCTTATCTTGTCTAAGACACTTTTCAGATTTCTCAGCCCTAAAGGTCCTATTATGCCTCTTAAAAAACCATTTGGCTATTTCCCACATTGCCCAGGAGTATTGAGAGACTACAAGATTGGCTCAGAGTGTCTGCCCAACATCCACTGCAACTGTTCTCGCTCTCTAGTACCATGATGGTGTGTGTGGGGTGGGGGCAGAAGGGTACTCCTGGATTCTTGTCAACACTCAGGGCCCCTGGTAAGAAGTCATAAATCAATATGTTCTACTTAGGGTACCAGAAGGTCTCCTATTTCCCAATATCCTTCAAGGGCTTGGTCTGACAAAAAAGGGAGGTAGGCCATGACAGAGCAAGACTTTCCACTCTGGAGAGGTCAAGAGAAAACCCTGGTTCTAACAGTATCTTCTCTGCCTACTATGTAGGTTGGGCTCTCGACTAAAAGACCTAGACCCTCATAACTTAAAAAGCCTTTCTCTCCATGTTTTCTTTGTCTTGTGTTTAAAGTCTGTTATGAAACTGAGTAAATGAGCATGGATATGCTTTTTAGTTTGTTTTTCTAACTGTCCTACCTTGGTATCAATAAATTCAGACTGTTTTAACTATATGGGCTAGAGGTATGCCATGATCCAAGGAGGTAGACCCAGTGGACTAGATGGTGGAATAGAATGGAAGCACACTGTTAATGATTCAAACATTGTCTCTTCTCAATATTATTCTCAAGTGAAAAGAATATGACCTTTAAAATAAGACCTGCATTTGAATTATGATGTTTACATTTTTAAAATTTTTTATTTTTATTTTATTCATTTTAGAGAGGAGACACAGAGAGAGAGAGAGCGCGAGAGACAGAGAGAGAGAGAGAGAGAAAGGGGGGAGGAGCTGTAAGCATCAACTCCCATATGTGCCTTGACCAGACCAGTGCAGGGTTTTGAACTGGCGACCTCAGTGTTCCCAGGTCGACACTTTATCCACTGCGCCACTACAGGCCAGGCAAATGATGTTTCCATTTTTAAAAAATAATGTGGCTATTGACCAATTTCACAAAATCATGAATCCTCAGCTTTCTGTTTATTATAAAATTGTGACGATCAGATTGGTCTCAGGGTAAATATAAGTAACAGAAGGTATAGGTCTTGCCTGGCCAAGTGGTAGCGCAGTGGACAGAGCGTCGGACTGGGATGAGGAAGGACCCAGGTTCAAGAACCCAAGGTCGCCAGCTTGAGCGTGGGCTCATCTGGTTTGAGCTAAAGCTCACCAGCTTGGACAAGGTAGCTGGCTCCAGCAAGGGGTTACTCGGTCTGCTGAAGGCCCATGGTCAAAGCACATATGAGAAAGCAATCAATGAATAACTAAGGTGTCACAACAAAAAACTGATGATTGATGGTCCTCATCTCTCTCTATTCCTGTCTGTCTGTTTCTATCTATCCCTCTCTCTGTCTCTGTAAAAAAAAAAAAATTATTTTGTTGAGAGGTGCAGCTCAGATCATCAAAGAACACACTCTGTTCTTCAAGCTTCTTGGACTCACAGAGTCTGTATAGTAATAAAACAACCATTTATCATTTGTCATTTGGGGATTCTAGAAAGTAGAAAGTGACAAAAGTGTGGGCTTAGAGGGCTGAAATAGCTGGGTTTGTATTCCAGCATTGTCACATTTTATAATGACAAATTGTTTAATTTTTCAAAGCCAAAGTTTACTTACTTATAAAAGAAGGAACATTAAAATTACTGTGTAGGGCAAGAATGTAAGAGGGATGGAAGTTGGAGGATCGGGTGAAAAAAATGAAAGCATTAAGCAAAGAAAAAACACAGACACAGACAATAGTGTTGGGTTTGTAGGAGGGAAAAAGGAGTGAGAGAAGGTGGAGGAGGGGATCAGGGAGATAGATGGTGATGGAGACTTGACTTGGGATGGTGAACACAAAGTGCAGTATACAGATGATATAGTATAGAATTGTACACCTGATACCTGTATAATTTTATTAATCAATGTCACCCCAATACATTCAATAAAAAATTAAAGTAAAAAAATAATAAAGTTAGTAACAAAATCATGGTTATTATACTTTTATTCTCATGTATATGGCTTTGATCTGTAAGAAATCATGTCTGTGAGTTCCTAAAAACCAGAAGGATCATTGGAATTAGTTGTCTATTTCCCTGTACTTGGTAAAAGAGAGAGAGAGAGAGAGAAAGAGAACATGACCTTAAAACAAGCAAGCAAAGCAAGATATAACCTGGAATTTTTTGTAAATATTAAAGGTATATGTGAGGAGTAATGGTAAGTTCCCAAGAAAGGATGACAGTCACTTTAGTCTTTCAATCTAGATCTGTACCAAACAGGGCTTTGATTTGTCCCTCAGAAGACAGTATTGCAAAAATTTATCTTAGTTGGTGTACTTTTAAAAGATGCAGTTAAAGAAACCATGAGCCTAATTCAGAGCAGATTTTCTATCAATGTTGAATAAATGGAAAAACAGATAGAATGAATAAGGTGGAAAGAGACAAGGTTTTGTCTTTCAAAGCAGTCTGATACACAGTTTGTTTGTTGTCATTGCACAAGTGTTCTATAAACCCAAACAAATGTATTTTATTTCCTAATGAACTAATTTTTAATTCCTGTGTCAAGTTTTGGGTTCCTGAGTCAGGAGTTCCATTTTTTATATTATGGTACAGTGGTGCAAGTAAAGATACCATACAGAAGAGAGCACATTTTGCTCAAAAGTTCTAGGGATAAAAGGTATCCATACCAGTAAAAAAATGACTTCCTAGTGGTATAACTAATTTTATTAGTGCTATTATGAGAAAATACTACTGCCAGTTTGAAGGAATTGCAAAAGAATAGACTTAGAAAGTATACAAATGCAGGTTTGAATTCTCAGTCTGCTGTTTACTTAAGCCATTCACCTTAAGCTAACACATATTTGTTAGTTGGCAGGCCCTGAGTAAACAATGTTACTAGGATGATATTGTATGATTTCAGACTACCCCTTTGATCTGGATAAGAAAAAAAGTGCAGGTCTGACCTGTGGTGGCGCAGTGGATAAAGCGTCAACCTGGGAACACTGAGGTCGCCAGTTCAAAACCCTGCACTGGTCTGGTCAAGGCACATATGGGAGTTGATGCTTCCAGCTCCTCCCCCCTTTCTCTCTTTCTCTATCTCTCTCTCTCTCACTCTGTGTCTCCTCTCTAAAATGAATAAATAAATAAATAATTAAAAAAAAAAGTGTAGACAAATGAAAGAGCGAGAGGAGTGGGAAGCTTGCTCTCTCCCACTTTTTAAGTTTCAAGAAGAATGGAGACGAGACCCAACAGACATGTAACAAAGAAATACTACAGAATCCATTTCCTTGGGGCAAATGTGAAGTAATATGTGTATATACATTGGCATAAGATGCAAAATTATGACAGAGCTAAGAGACTGGAAAATCAGCCTAGAGTCAGACCCCAGGAAAGGGTCACCATGCTCTAGAGTTTATAATTTCTTTTCATAATGATAAGTACCAAGAAGGATGCTGTTATGAATAATATTTTAAATTTATATATAATCAAAACCAAGTATAGTGTGTAACACATAGCAGTTTTGCAATAATTATGGAATAAATCAACAGCTAGATTGAGTTGGAATAGTGGGGAGGTCTACAAATTCTTGTCTTCAGAAAATAGTTGCTGTCAGGATACTCAGTTTTACTTTCAGGGACAAAGTAGAGATGGAGGAAACTTCACACTTTCTTCCTAGCTTAGGAAGATTTTATCTTCAATTTTTGTAGAGGGCCAATCCTACAAATAGATGAAACATGTAGCACTTAAATGTTTAATTTAAAGTTTCTCCAAATTTATGCTGACCTGTAGATTCCTTATTAATACTTTATAATTCTTTTAGTTTCCTTAACTAGAAACTTTTATAATTTTGGGTTCTCCAGAGAAACAGAACCAATAGGGTCAGCCACTGTGCGTGTGTGTCTGTGTGTGTATATGTGTGTATTGAGAGAGGGGGAGATAGAGAGAGAGAGAGAGAGAAGAGATATTTATTTTAAGGAATTGGTTTATGTGATTATAGAGACTGGCATTTTCAAAATCTGTAAGGTAGACCAGCAGGCTGAAGACTCAGGGACAAGCAATGCTGTGGCTGGCTCCCCATCTTGAACTATGGCTGGTGTCAAGTGAATGCTGATTCTTGTCCATCCTGTGCCCACATCTAGTGCAACTAGGATTAGCTTGGTAATTTTCAGAGGACCTTATTAAAGACTCAGGAATGATTTTAAAAGCAAACAAACAAAAATGCATAACAAAAACACCAGCTAGATATCATGGCAAACATGTAATTACTGTGTGGGGTTTACAAATCCCATTGTAACTTTTGGGTCACCTGAAGAAGGTCATGATTCCTCAAACCTGGACCAAAAATTTCCCACAACTTTTCTGCAGGTGGCCAAAAAGTCAAGACTAATTAGGCTCAGAAACTGAGTTCTCCTTCCCTTGCTGTTCATCTGAAATTCTTCTCTATTGTCTCAATACAACCTACACAGGTTAAAATAAAACAAAAATAAACAACAATAAAAAATGCTTTAAACCTGTGATATCAGATCTACTTTAAGATGTGAGATAGAAAACTTTTGGTACCTACAAGCCAATTATTCCTTCTCAACGATACATTTAACCCAACAAATTTTGTCCTGAGTTTTTTTGTGCACAGATGTCCTATTTGCTTGGCTAATGGAAGAAATGCTTTTCCCTTTCTTTGTTCATTTAACAGTAAACTTAATAAAGCAGTTGAATATCATTTCTTTCTGAAATGCAATCTCTAGTTAATTTTTGCAGTTTAACATCTGCTTCCAGGGATATTGAAAATCTGAGTTCTCAAATGTAAGCATCATCAAAAAACAAATGATTTCTTTTTTTGCAAAGTAATTTCCTTTGTAAACTCACAAATCTTTTGGACCACATGGTTCTGTGGCAGCTATATAGATTTCAAACCAAACTCAATTATGTATCTGCCTTTAATGGTCCATAAACAGTTTTTTCTTCCTAAAGGTTTTAATTAGAGATTTGACCTGAATCTTATGTTGGGAACACTTAGACCCCATACTGGCCCTTAACAAACCATATTCCTTTTAAGTAGGCAAAGAGTACGGAGACTCGTGGGACTTGGTTTTAGAATGACCAACATTTTAGAAAACCTATGAGGCATACAGCCATACTGGACAAAATAACAACAGTGGCAACATGATAATAATAATGATGATGCACAAGGTATTATTAATTTATCATTAATAAATGAAAAATATTCATCTACCTGAAAACATATTCTATTCATCATTACTTACTCTTCTATTACATAAATACCATTATTTAAACAAAACAATTGGCTAGTTCGAAGTATTAGTAATAATTAGTAGGAAAACTAATTATTAAATTAATATGTAATTCTTCTTATGTCATTTATCTAAATTTTTCAAATGAGTTCAGACAACATGACCATAATACTCACCATGTGAAAAGTCAAGCTTGTACTATCTCAATACAAATCACAGCGTTAATCCACAAAGTCACAGACAGACATCTAGGATTACAATGAACTTAAATTGAGCACTTCAGTCACATCCATTTTGCAGACCACACATCACAGTTGCCAACATCAGCCATCAGAGGAAGAACCACTGACAATGACTGTGAAAGATGGATAACCACCATACTTGACAGTAATAAGAATGTTCATTTCAGCACCTCTTTGGAGGGTTGTCATATGAACTTTACATTCTTCCTTTAATCATTCGGTGCCAGATCACAAAATGAGACTTTTAACATCCGATGGATTTCCCATGTCAGTGGACTCTCAGTGCTAAAAGCAGGACAGGTTCAGGCAAACCAGTGAATGCACTTTGTTTTCCTTCTGTTAAGCCACACCACCTCCACCTCCACCTTCACTTTCTAGATTATACTCTGGGTGCTTAGAACTCCAGAAGATCTTACACAAACGGTCTCAAGACCTCTAGAATCTGCACAGTTCTCTCTCCTGTGTGAACTCGTAACTGTGCCACTGGTGTTGATTCGCCTGAGCCCACAGTAAGTGTGTAGAGAAGAGGGGGCTCTTGGTAAGTATGTGGATGGAGATTAGCCAGGTGGCAAGGGTGTCTACATCATGAAGGTGCAGTCCCTGGAAATATGCACCAGAGAGGCTGACTGGACCTGAGACTAACTTCCTTCACATCTCCATGGAATTCTAAGGAGTCTGAGAATTTCAACTTGAATATGGGCTTTCAGATAATAATGAAAGTATCTTTACAGGTAAGTTGATATAACACCTTCTATTTAATAATTTAATAGCTTTATTTATAACTTTAGATAAGTATAGAAATAGCTGGTGAATGTTCATTTGTACTTTACCCCTGGCCCTGGTTAATATCAAGGGTCAAAGTTGCCTATCTCAGTCCTATGCTAGAATAGTCTGGTCTGTTACCACCAGAGGGCAATAGCAACCTGCAATATATTCCATCAACCTCCAAACAAGGTGTGGATTCCCCACTGAGCCAAAGACCCAAGTATTTTCCTATTTTTTAAGACTCCCTTTCTCTACAGTAGAACTGTAGGAGGAACCTTGAAAGGTTATCACCCAAAACCCTGCCTACTGATCGCACCACACTGAATCAATCCAGATAGAACTCTCTGTGTCCAAAAGCAAATCATACTTCATTTACTTGTAAATTTTAATAGGGATATTCTGGGTGGCAGAACAGTACACAATTTGTATTTTGCTTTCTATATTTTTCTTTATTAAAAAGAAAAACAGTAAAATGTGTGTTTTTAAAAGCTGGAGAGGAATTCTTCCTCCTACAACAGTGATCAGTGTTATCAGAGAATCTTTACTGCCAGGAAGCTTAAATGTTGCCAAGTGGTGAAAAGAAGATTAGTAACAGGACCAAGCACTGAAAAAGAAAAATCTCATAAATACTACAAACAGGAAAAGCCAAATAACTGCCCTGGGCTTAAACAGAGATTAGTTACAGTTTTGCCTACAAAAAAAAAAAAAGACAAAATGTTGTCACTGATTAAATATTTCTCCCTTCATTTCCCACTCACACTCATCCTAACTCTATTGCACTCAGCCATGTAAGTCCTGTAAAATACCTACTATCATAAGTCGTCAGTGATGTAGTTGGCATATGCAAATAGACAGTGCATTTAAAAATGTCCTATTGTGACAATCATTGAAATTATATTTATCCCTGAAGAGAAAATTATGGATAGACTGAGGCATTCAATAGAATAGACAAGGGGTCGGGAACCTATGGCTCGTGAGCCAGATGTGGCTCTTTTGATGGCTGCATTTGGCTTGCAGACAAATCCTTAATAAAATAATAATAACATTAAAAATATAAAACATTCTCATGTATTACAATCCATTCATTTCCTACCGCTCCTGTTCATGGTTGCGAATTGCTGGAACCAATCACAGCTGTCCTCCAGAACAACACCAAATTTTTATTGGATAATGCGTAAGGTACACGGGTTGTTGTGAGATCAGGATGTAAATTTCCCTCCTTTTAATCAAGTAGTCATCTAGCTAATTGCAGAAACCCTTTTGATGAAGAAGATGGCTAAAAGAAAAAAAGATGAGGAGCGTTGTACTTTTCAGCAGGAATGGACAGAGGAATTTGCCTTTGTGGAGAGAGCAGGTTCTGCAGTGTGTCTAATATGCAATGATAAAATTGCATCGATGAAATGGTCAAATATAAAGCAGCACTTCAACACATGCAATACTACATTTGAATGGAAATATCCAGTGGGGGACAGCAGGAAAAAAGCATGTCAAGAGCTACTGTGCAGACTGCAAGCTAGTCTAGCAGCAACTGCGTGTTTGGACCCAACAAGGTGACTGGAATTCAGCTAGCTTTGCTGGTGCTTTAGCAATTGTGAGAAACGGAAAGCCATTCACAGATGGAGAGTATTCCAAACACTCATGCTTGATGTTGACAATGAACTTTTTGACGACTTTTCGAATAAAGACAAGATAATCAAACAAATAAAAGATATGCCTCTGTCGGCAAGAACTGTTCACGACTGAACCATCATGATGGCAAATCAAATTGAGGCAACACAAGCGAAGGACATAAATGCAGCACCATTCTCTCTCTCGCTTTAGATGAGTCAACAGACGAAAGCCATTTATCCCAGTTCAGCATAATTGCAAGGTATGCTGTTGGTGACACATTACGTGAGGAAAGTCTTGTTGTTTTACCTATGAAAGAGGCAACAAGAGGGGAGGATTTATTCCAGTCTTTCACTGAGTTTGCTAAAGAAAGGAAGCTACTGATGGATAAACTTATTTTGGTGTGTACTGACGGTGTTCTGTTCATGGTGGGGAAAAACAGAGGATTCATAGCACTTGTTCATGAACATGAAAAGAGACCCATCCTAAGTTTTCACTGCATCCCACATCAGGAGGCGCTTTGTGCTCAGATGTGGGGTGAGCACTTGGTGAGGTGATGTCTCTGGTCATTCAGGTGGTCAACTTTATTGTTGCCCGAGCTTTAAGTGATTGCTAGTTTAAAACACTGCTGAATGAAGTTAGGAATAATTATCCTGGTATGCTTCTGCACAGCAATGTGTGTTGGTTGTCAAGAAGGAAGGTGCTCAGCCATTTTGCAGCTTGTGTGAGCAAAATTTGAACTTTTCTTGAAATGAAAAACATCGAGTATCCTGAGTTAGCTAACACTGATTGGTTACTGAAGTTCTACTATCTTGTGGACATGACTGAACATCTAAACCAGCTCAATGTGAAAATGCAAGGCATTGGAAATACAGTCTTATCCCTTCAACAAGCAGTGTTTGCATTTGAAAACAAGCTGGAACTCTTCATCACAGACATTGAAACAGGTCGTTTACTACACTTTGAAAAACTGGGAGAGTTTCAAGATGCATGCACAGCAAGTGACCCTGCTCAACATCTTGATCTCCAGCAGTTAGAGGGCTTCACATCTAATCTCCTCCTCCAGTCATTCAAAGTGCACTTTGGAGAATTTTGTGAGTGCACTCGTCTTTTTAAGTTCATCACCCATCCACATGAGTGTGCAGTGGACAGCGCCAACCTGAGTTACATCCCTGGTGTCTCTGTCAGAGATTTTGAGCTACAAGATGCTGACTTGAAGGCCTGAGACATGTGGGTGAATAAGTTAAAGTCACTGAAGATTTGGAAAGACTTGCACTACAGCAAGCCGAGTTGGCGAGCAAACACAAGTGGGGAGAAATGAAAAAACTTCAACCCGCGGACCAGCTGATTGTCAAAACTTGGAACGTGCTTCCCATCACATACGACACACTGCAGCATGTGAGCATTGCTGTACTGACAATGTTTGGCTCTATGTATGCATGTGAGCAGTCTTTCTCACCTCTAAGAACGTTAAGACCAACCTACAATCACGTTTAATGGATGGAAGTCTTGACGCTTGCATGAAGCTTAACCTCACCATGTATCAACTACAAAGCCATCAGCAAAACCATGCAGCAAAAATAAAAACAACAACAACAAAAAAAACCATGCAGTACTAGTCTGCATTCCCACCAGCAGTGCAGAAGGGTTCTATTTTCTCCACATCCTCGCCAGCACTTATTCTGTGTTGTTTTGCTGATGAGTGCCATTCTGACTGGTGTGAGGTGATATCTCACTGTGGTTTTAATTAGCACTTCTCTAATGATTAGTAATGTTGAGCGTTTTTTCATATGCCTATTGGCCATCTGTATGTCCTCTTTTGAGAATTTTCTAATTATTTCTTTTGCCCATTTTTTTGATTGGATTGTTTGTCTTCCTGGTGTTGAGTTTTATAAGGCCTTTATAAATTTTGGTTATTAACCCCTTATCAGACGTGTTCTTGAATATGTTCTCCCATTGTGTGGTTTGTCTTTTTATTCTGTTCTTATTGTCTTTAGCTGTACAAAAACATTTTAGTTTGACATAGTCCCATTTGTTTATCTTGCCTTTTATTTCATTTGCCCGTGGAGATACATCGGCAAATATATTGCTTCCACAGATGTCGGAGAGCTTGCTGCCTATGTTTTCTTCTAAGATGCTTATGGTTTCACGGCTTACATTTAAGTCTTTTATCCATTTTGAGTTTGTTTTTGTGAATGGTGTAAGTTGAAGGTCTAGCTTCATTTTTTTGCAGGTAGATGTCCACTTTTCCCAACACCATTTGTTAAAGAGGCTGTTTTTACTCCATTGTATGTTCTTTCCTCCTTTGTCAAATATCAGTTGTCCATAAAGGTGTGGTGTTTATTTCTGGGTTCTCTCTTCTGTTCCATTGATCTATGTGCCTGTTCTTATGGAGTACCAGGCTGTCTTGCATACAATGGCCTTGTAGTAAACCTTGATATCTGGAAGACTGATATCTCCTGCTTTATTTTTTCATTTTAAGATTGCTGACGCTATTCATGTTCTTTTTTGATTCCATATAAATTTTTGGAATATGTGTTCTATATCTTTGAGGTATGTCATTGGTATTTTAATTGGTATTGCATTGAATTTATAAATTGCTTTGGGTAATATAGACATTTTAATGATGTTTATTCTTCCTAACCATGAACACGGTATATGCTTCCACTTGTTTGTATCTTCCTTGATTTCTTTTATCAATGTTTTATAATTTTCCGAGTACAAATCCTTAACCTCCTTTGTTAAATTTATGCCTAGGTACTTTATTTTTTTGGCTGCAATAGTGAAGGGGATTGTTTCCTTAATTTCTTTGGCTGACATTTCATTGTTGGTATATAAAAATGCCTCTGATTTTTGAGTATTAATTTTATATCCTGCCACCTTGCTGAATTCATTTATCAGGTCCAGCAGTTTTTTGACTGAGACTTTAGGGTATTCTATATACAATATCATATCATCTGCAAATAATGACAGTTTTACTTCTTTTCCAATTTCGATGCGTTTTATTTCTTCTTCTTGTCTTATTGCTGTAGCTAGAACTTCCAGAACTATGTTGAATAAGAGTTGTGAAAGTGGGCACCCCTGTCTGGTTCCTGATCTTAAGGGGATTGCTTTTAATTTTTGCCCATTTAGTATTATGTTTGCTGTGGGTTTGTCATAGATGGCCTTTATCATGTTAAGGAATGATCTCTGTATTCCCACTTTACTGAGAGTTTTGAGCATGAATGGGTGATGAAATTTATCAAATACCTTGTCTGCATCTATTGAAATTATCATGTGATTTTTGTACTTCCTTTTGTTTATGTGATGAATCACATTGATGCATTTGTGAATATTGAACCAGCCTTGCCTCTCCAGAATAAATCCCACTTGATCATGGTGTATGATTTTTTTCATATATTGCTGGATCCGGTTGGCTAATATTTTGTTGAGAATTTTAGCGTCTAAATTCATCAGGGATATTGGCCTATAATTTTCTTTCTTTGTGTTGTCTTTGCCTGATTTAGGGAACAAAATTATGCTCGCCTCATAAAAGGAGTTTGGAAGTCTTCCTTCCTCTTGAATATTTTGAAATAGATTGAGGAAAGGGTGGGAGAGGGGAAGAGGAGGGGCACAAAGAAAACCAGATAGAAGGTGACAGAGGACAATTTAACTTTGGGTGATGGGTATGCAACATAATTGAATGATAAGATAATCTGGATTTAGTTCTTCTTTAAATTTTTGGTAGAATTCACTTGTGAAGCCATCAGGCCCAGGACTTTTCTTTGTTGGGAGTTTTTTGATAACTGTTTCGATCTCATTTGTTGTAATTGGTCTGTTTAGGTGTTCTGATTCTTCCAGATTGATTTTTGAAAGATTATATGAATCATGAAATTTGTCCAATTCACCTAGGTTTTCTAATTTTTTGGCAAAGAGTTCTTCATAGTATTTTTTAACAATACTTTGTATTTCTGTTGTGTCCGTTGTTATTTCTCCACTCTCATTTCTAATTTTATTTATTTGAGTCCTCTCACTTTTTTTCTTGGTGAGTCTAGTTAAAGGTTCATCAATCTTGTTTACCTTTTCAAACACCAGTTCCTGGTTTCATTAATCCTCTGTATTGTTTCCTTAGCCTCTATGTCATTTATTTCTGCTCTGATCTTTATTATTTACTTCCCTCTACTTGTCCTGGGTTTTATTTGCTGTTGTTTTTCTAGTTCTTTTAGATACAGAGTCAGGTTGCTTATTTGAGCTTTTTCTAGCATCTTATGATGTGCTTGTAGTGCAATGAACTTCCCTCTCAGAACTGCTTTTGCTGTGTCCCATAAATTTTGAGTTGATGTATGCTGATTATCATTTGTTTCTAGAAACGTTTTTATTTCTTATTTGATCTCATTGTTAATCCATTCCAACTGCCACCTCCTAGGACCAAATTGGATTACAACTTAATTTAAGAACAATCATCTTGAAAAACCAACTTTAGGCTAAACTAAGAGATTATATAACCAAGGATCACCAAAGAAGCCACACTGAGACTGGTAGGAA
The DNA here is from genome assembly GCA_037038555.1 of Rhynchonycteris naso. Classification (NCBI taxonomy): domain Eukaryota; kingdom Metazoa; phylum Chordata; class Mammalia; order Chiroptera; family Emballonuridae; genus Rhynchonycteris; species Rhynchonycteris naso. The sequence continues at coordinate 28,885,349 of CM072998.1, forward strand.
GGGTGGAGACGTGGAAAGGGCTGCCTCACTCTCAGGTCAAGCTGCACATGGAATGGGCTGCCCTGAGAGATGTGAGTCATCGGCCCCAGTCCCAGAGCCCCAGCCTAGAGCTTGAGAGCTTAGAAGAGGCACCCAAACACCATTCAGCTGTGAAAAGAGCTGGTTTCTGTCCACAAGAAAGAGATGAAGCTCTCAGATACAGACTCCATTTTAAAGGGCCCTCACAGAAAACCTCATTCACAGCCACCCAGGACTCTGGCAGGGGAGAGCTGAAAGTACTAGAGTTGTGGGAGGAGAATGTAAAGTTGGAGGCCCAGGGAGAGACACTGTGGGAGATGGCCACCAGAACCCCTGTGATGAGTCACTCTCCAATACTGCAGTCGTCATCTTTCTTGGGTGGAACAAATCCCCTCTGAGTGGCATCAGCCTGGGGAGAAGCAACTGCTCCACCTTCAGCAGTATCTATTGCTCCAGCCATGGTTACTGGGCCCATCTGAGAGGCCAGGAAGCAGGGGGCACTTCAGTTATTCAGTATTCTGGTGTAGAGACTGGAGCTCCTGTCCACACTCTCCTGAGTTCAAGACTGGTGCTTCCACCTCATAAGAGACTCAGCTGAAACTGTGGGTGGGAAGACCATACCTCTGGGTCTCAGAGGCCACACCCACCAGACTCCTGGAGCCTCACCCTACTGAAGTCTGTGAAGAAAGTCTGGACAGACTGACACCTGGGCCCAAGGGGTAGAGCCACACCCACCACCCTTCCTAATAGCTGAATTGCCGCAGTCTCTAGACTCTAGCAGAGGTTTTTTCAGAGGCTGAGCCCAACAAGCAGTCAGCAAACAAGCTATAGGAGGCGAGACTCAGGGTAACTTGGCCATTTGAGCAGACTTACCCTCAGGACCAGAGTAGCTAAAAACCAGCCTAAGAGTGCAGCTTGGTATTTCCATGTACACCTGGGCCCAGCAGAGGCACCTACAAACTCTGAATTGCTTGTAGCTTCAAGAAGGTTGCTGAGAGCCAGTCACAGGCAGTGTCTCTCACTGGTCTGTGCTGGGTTCATGCTTGAGAGGTCTAGGGCTGACACATCCAGGGGCAAGCTATGGAAAGCATAGGTTCAGAACCTAACAACCCTTTCTAGAGTGGTAACCTAAAGAAAAGCTCCTCAGCTGAGGCAAGTTCCACTCTGTGATCAGCACCAGAGGAGCAACTCATGTGCATTGGATAGGTTGGAGCTTCACAGTCAGCTGACCTGGGCACTGGATATTCTGTCCTGCCAGGCTAGATTCCAGAGGGGGAAAGGAGAGAGGCTTGGAGCATGGAAATTTAAAGTGTGGGTCTCTGTGAGTCTATTGTTGGATCTGGTCAAGGGGCTTAGCTAACTTCAAGAGGGGCAAAGTCAGCTCCAGGAAAGGACTCTCTCAGTCTTCTTCCCTGAGACTGGGGTTTCAACAGCTGAAAGAACTCCTGCAGAGGGGACTGTTGGCCACACTCAATATTGAATCTGCTGCTCACCTTATTCAGAAGAAATAAAATTTGTGTATCCAGCAGTGGCTAAGGGATCAAGCTCTGGAGTAAGGGCCACATTTCCTGTATTGGGCTCCTGATCAAAAGACTCCTGAAGTAGGGGACCCCACAAATGGTATATTCACAACCTCAGCTGTCCTAACCCACCAAGCATGCAACCTGTAGAAGGGTTGGTTCAGTGAGGCCAGACTGAGCCCACACTACAGTCTTACTACAGAAGACTCTGGGAAAACTAGGCAGCTGCAAAAGGAGGAGGAGAAGCTAAAAAGTGGAAACAAATTTTACAGAGCTTGGGGCTTTTACAGACTTGTGGTCATTTCTAAGTGGGAGGAAGCTGATCTTTATACAAAAGTTGGCCCCTCCCACAGCACCCAGACACAGAAAACACAGACACAAACAGCAAAAAGTGCAGTAGCTGCAGACTGGTAGCCCACAGAGGGTTAAAACAACAGCTGAGGCCAACACTACTAGTAGTAGGTGGCAGACAGCACCAACCCTAGACTCAACTACCTATACAAGCAGCACACCCAAAGGTGGAGTCTAGCAGGCACCAGACACTGTGGAGAATAAATATGCTTAACAGGACAGACATCGCACAGTGTGTAATACACATAATTAAGGTTGATGCTTAAAGCAAGCCATCTTGAAGGAATAAACATACCCATAAAAAGACCAACTGCATCTAATACTCACATACAACAAGAAGAAAAATAGTACCCTCAAGAAGCATTCCTAGAAAAAGAAAACAAGTGGCCAGAAGGAGAGTACCACCAAACCCATCTTCTTCATAAAGACCACACAAAAATTTCAAAGTCAAACAGAGTTACCTAATACACAGACAAAATGGGAAGACAGAGAAATGCCACCCAAATGAATCCTCAAGAGAAATCCCCAGAAAATAGATGAATGAGATGAAAGTAACCAAAATACCAGATGCAGAGTTTAAAACAATGATTTTTAGGATGCTCAAGGATCTTAAAGCAGCAATAAATGGATATAATGAGCACCTAGATAAAGAGATAGAAAGCATCAAAAAGAACATTGAAATCACAAGAAAGAATCAATCAGAAACAACAAAATATAATATCCAAAATGAAGACTGCACTAGAACAAATTAATAGCAGGCTAGATGAAGAAGAGGATCAAATCAGTGATTTAGAGGACAAGATAAACAAAAGCACAAAGCAGAGCAGCAAAAAGAAAAGAAGCTAACAAAATCTGAGGAAACTCTAAGAGAGCAATGTGACAACACGAATAGAAACAATGTCCACATAATAGGGGTTCCTGAAGGAGAAGAGAATAAACAAGGAATAGAGACCCTGTTTGAAGAAATCATAGCTGAAAACTTTCCTAAATTGATGAAAGAAAAAGTCACACAAGTTCAAAAACCACAGAGTCTTATTAAAGAGGAACCCAAGGAAGCCTACAGCAAGACATTATAATTAAAGTGCCAAAGTTAAGAGACAGAGAAAGAATACTAAAAGCTGCAAGAGAAAAGCAGTTAATTACCTACAGAAGACCCCCATAAAGATGACATCCTACTTCTCAGCAGAAACACTTGAGGCCAGAAGGGATTGGCAAGAAATATTCAAAGTGATGCAAAGCAAGAACCTACAACCAAGAGTTCTTTATCCAGCAAGGCTTTCATTTAAAATTGAAGGATAAATAAAAAGCTTTCCAGACAAAAATAATAAAAAAAAAACTTAAGAAATTTATTACAACCAAACCAGTACTGCAAGAAATGTTAAGGGACCTGCTGTAAAAAGAGCAAAGAAAAAAAATCGAGAAAAAGAGGATTGTGCATTTAAAGAATAAAATGGCAATGAATAACTACATTTCAATAATGACCTTAAATGTAAATGGATTAAATGTTCCAATCAAAAGACTTAGGGTAGCTCCATGAATAAGAAAACAGGACCCATACATATGTTGTCTATGAAAAACCCACCTCAGAACAAAAGATACACATAAATTAAAAGTGGAGGGATGGAAAAAGTATTTCATACAAATGGAAATAAAAAAAAAGCTGGGGTAGCAATACTTATATCTGACAAAATAGACTTTAAAACAAAGGCTATAGTGGGGGATAAAGAAGGTCACTACATAATGATAAAGGGAGCAATACAACAGGAGGATATAACCACTGTAAATATTTACGCACCTAATATAGGAGCACCTAAATATATAAAGCAGATTTTGATGGACAAAAAGGTTGAGATCAACAACAATTCTATAATAGTAGAAGATGTTAATACCCCACTAACATCAACAAATAGATCTTCCAGACAAAAAATTAACAAAGAAACAGTGGCCTTAAATGACACACTAGATAAACTGGATTTAATAAATATCTTCAGAACTTTTCACCCCAAAGCAGCAGAATATACATTCTTTTCAAGTGTTCATGGTACATTCTCTAAGATAGACCACATATTAGGACACAAAAGAGTCCCAATAAATTTAAGAAGATTGAAATCATATCAAGTATCTTCTCTGATCACAATGGCATAAAACTAGAAATTAACTACTATAGAAAAACTGAAAAACATTTAAACAATTAAAGGCTAAATAGCATGTTATTAAATAATGGATGGGTTAACAATGAGTTCAAGGAAAAATCAAAATTTTCCTTGAAACAATGAAAATGAACATACAACAGCTCAAAATTTATGGGACACAGCAAAAGCAGTCCTGAGAGGGAAGTTCATAACATTACAGTCATACCTTCAGAAGCAAGAAAAGCTCAAATAAACAACATAAAAGAACTAGAAAAGAACAACAAATAAAACCCAGATGAAGTAGAAGAAAGGAAATTATAAAGCATAGAGAGGAAATAAATAACATAGAGGCTAAGAAAACAATACAGAAGATTAATGAAACCAAGAGCTGGTTCTTTGAAAAGGTAAATAAGACTGATGAACCTTTAACCAGAATCATCAAGAAAAAAAGAGAGAGGACTCAAAATAATAAAATTATAAATGAAAATGGAGAAGTAACAACTGACACCACAGAAACACAAAGAATTGTAAAATAATACTATAAATATCTGTATGCCAAAAAATTGGACATCCTAGGCAAAATGGATAAATTACTAGAAACATAATCTTCCAAAACTCAATCTGGAAGAATCAGAAAACCTAAACAGACCAACTATAACAAATGAAATTAAAACAGTTATCAAAAAACTCCCAGCAAATAAAAGTTCTGGGCAAGGTAGCTTCACAGGTGAATTCTACCAAATATTCAAAGAAAAACTAACACCTATCCTTTTCAAGCTATTTCAGAAAATTCAAGAAGAGGAAAGACTTCCAGCTCCTTCTGTGAGGCAAGCATAATTCTCTCATTCCAAAACCAGGTAAAGACATGACAAAGAATGAAAACTATAGGCCAATTGCCCTGATGAACTTAGATACTAAAATTCTCAAGAAAATATTAGCAAACCTGATTCAGCAGTACATGAAAAAAAAAAATCATACATCATGATTAAGTGGGATTTATTCTGGGGAGGAAAGGCTGGTACAATATTTGCAAATCAATCAATGTGATTCATCACATAAACAAAAGGAAGGATAAAAATTACATGATAATATCAATAGATGCATGTTGGTCAGATAAAATATAATATGCTCATTTTGTTAAAGATGGCGCTGCCCACATGGAAGCCCGTCACCCAGGTGATATTATTTGCCCTTATGCTTGGGATGGGTGTGGGGGAAAGGCTATAATGTAAGCAGGCCGGGTCGTTATGGCCTAAGGCTTGGTTTTAAGAGTAAGTTCTTCTCCATACCCTTGACTGATTGGATGATGTAGGGTGGTGCACTCTCCTGAGGAATCCCATTATACAGAGACTTCCTTGTTTGTATAATTGGATTAAGGGTTTTGATTCTACGGTATAAAGCGGGAGAGACCAGTAGCTTGAGCTCCCTCTCGGTTCCTGCTATCGCCATTGCAGGGACCTCCCTGATCCCTTGCCCTCCATGGGAAAAGCTGGTTTTCTGCTTCTCCCTTGTCTTCTCTTGTGGCTTTCCTGTATTTGTGAGACACCAATAAACAGAATGGCCTACCATCCTCCGACTCTGCCATTTCTTCACCGTCAGCCGGAATCCAATGGGAACCTGCATGTGAATGGCCACGATGGCGGCTCCTGGCCTTACAATGCAGAAAAAGCATTTGATAAAATTTATCATCCATTTATGTCAAAACTCTCAGCAAAGTGAGAATACAGGGAACATACCTCAACATGATAAAAGTCATCTATGACAAACCCACAGCCAACATCATACTCAATGGGCAAAAATTAAAAGCGATCTCCTTAAGATCAAGAACAAGGCAAGGGTGTCCCCTTTCACCACTCTTATTCAACATAATTCTGGAGTCCTAGCTACAGCAATCAGACAAGAAAAAGAAATAAAAGGCATCCAAATTGGAAAAGAAAAAGTAAAACTATAATTATTTGCAGATGACATGATACTGTACATAGAAAACCTTAAAGTCTCAGTCAAAGAACTACTAGACCTGATAAATGAATTCAGCAAGGTGGCAGGATATAAAACTAATATTCAGAAATCAGTGTCATTTTTTACACCAAAAATAAATTGTCTGAAAGAGAAATTAAGGAAACAATCTCCTTCACTACTGCAACTGTAAAGCCAGTGGCCAAGGCCATTATCACAGCCTCCTGGCCCATGCAGGACCACATTTGATTCAGACAGTCGGTAATGAAACAATGGAGCAAAAAACTGGTGAGCCATCAGCTTTAATTCTAGCTTACACCCGGTGGGCTAGCAAAAACACACACTGGGATCCAAAACCCACTCATTCAGTGCTCACAAAGCTACTGACTTATCCGAGTTTCCTAGCATCAAAGGCTTCTAGTTCATCAGCCTTATTCACCTCTGTTCCCCATCTCTTTCTCCAGCACAAACTCTGCTCAAACTGGCTTCTTCCTCAGCACTCCACCATATTGGCGGATTCTCCTCTCCTCCACGTTGGCCTTAATCTGCCCTCCTCTCTAATGCTAACCTCAGGAACCAAGAGGGAGCAAGCTCCCACTCTGCCCCACATTATAGTGTAGAAATCCAAACCTTTAATCCAATCTACAAACAAGAAAGTTTCTGATACAGAGTCACTTATCTGAGGCATAATGGGTGGATTCCTCATGAGAGTGCACCACCCCACATCATTCAGTCAGTCAAGGGAGTGGGGAAAAGCTTAGTCTTAAAACTAAACCTTAGGCTATAACGTCCCTGCCTGTTTACAGCCTGTCCTCGCCACACAATAATATAATTATGCCCATCCCAAGCATAAGGGCAACTAATATGACCTGAGCAATGGGCTTCCCCGTGGGCAGCGCTATCTTTAACAAAGTGAGCATAATATATTTTATCTGCCCAACAGCAACAAAAAAAAAATAAAGTACTTAGGAGTAAATTTACCAGGAGGTAAAGGACTTGTACTCAGAAAATTATAAAACATTGATAAAAGAAATCAAGGAAGATACAAACAAGTGGAAGCATATACCATGTTCATGGGTAGGAAGAATAAACATCATTAAAACGTGTATATTACCCAAAGCAATCTATAAAATCAATGCAATTCCTATTAAAATATCAATGGTATGCTTCAAAGATATGGAACAAATATTCCAAAAATTTATATGGAACCAAAAAAGAACACGAATAACCTCAGCAATCTTGAAAATAAAGAATAAAGTGGGTGGTATCACACTTCCTGATATCAAGTTATACTACAAAGCCATTGTATTCAAAACAGCTTGGTACTGACATAAGAACAGGCATACAGATCAATGGAACAGAACCGAGAACCCAGAAATAAACCCAGGCCTTTATGGTCAATTGATATTTGACGAAGGAGGTAAGAGCATACAATGGAGTAAAGACAGTCTCTTTAGTAAATGGTACTAAAAAAATTGGACAAGTATATGCAAAAAAATGAAACTAGACCACCAGCTTACACCATACTCAAAAATAACCTCAAAATGGACAAAAGACTTAAATGTAAGTGGTGAAGCCATAAAAATGTTGGAAGAAAACATAGGCAGTAAACTGTCTGATATCTCTTATAGCAATACTTCTGCTGATTTATCTCCATAGGCAAGTGAAATAAAGGACAGGATAAAGAAATGGGACTACATCAAACTGAAAAGCTTTTGCACAGCAAAAGACACCATTAACAAAATAAAAAAGACAACCCACAAAATAGAAGAACATATTCATCAATATGTCTGATAAGGGGTTAATAACCAAAATTTATAAAGATCTTTTAAAACTAAATACCAGGATGGTAAACAATCCAATTAAAAAATGGGCAAAAGAACTGATCAGACACTTCTCCAAAGAGGACATACAAATGGCCAATAGGCATATGAAAAAATGTCCAATGTCACTAATCATCAGAGAAATGCAAATTAAAACTACAATGAGGTACCAACTCACATCTGTCAGAATGTTACTCATTAACAAAACAAGACACAATAAGTCCTGGCAAGGGTGTGGAGAAAAAGGAATCTTCCTGCACTGCTGGTGGGAATGGAGACTTGTGCAGACACTGTGGAGAACTGTATGGGGTTTCCTCAAAAAATTAAAAATGGAACTGCCTTTTGACCCAGCTATCCTACTTTCAGGAATATTCGTAAGAATGCCAAATCACGGATTCAAAAGAAGAAATGTGCCCCCATGTTCGTGGCAGCATTGATTACAATAGCCAAGATCTGGAAACAGCCCAAGTGTCTGTCAGTGGATGAGTGGATTAAAAAACTGTGGTACATAATACATAATGAAATACTACGTGGTTGTGAAAAAGAAGGAAATCTTACCTTTTGTGACAGCATGGATGAACCTGGAGATCGTTATGCTAAGTGAAATAAGCCAGGAAGAGAAAGAAAAATATCATATGATGTCACATATATGTGGGATCTAATGAAGAAAGTGATTGAAGGAACGGAATGGAGTCTTAGGCGTGGTCACAGGGACCAGAGGGACAGCAGTCAGAGGGAAGGGGAATTAGGGGGTGGGATCAAAGAAAGTAATGGGATTAGTGAAACTATATACATAACACAGAGATATAGATAACAGGACAGCAAATCCTAGAGGGAAGGGGGGAGGGAGTTAGAGGGAGGGGGACAAAGGGGGTATAAAAAGGGACACAGGGGTGGCGGTTGAAGAAGTTATATTCAGTGGGACACTCAAATCCATGTAAACACAATAAATTAAAAATTAATAAATATTTTTTAAAAACTAGCAAAAAGAGACAATGTTTGATAGGCAGCTCACACCTCCCCAAAGCCAGTCAGCCTGCATTAAACATTGTAATGTGATCTTCACCTTGTAGCTATACAGATATGGGGAATAGGTGTTTAGTTTTAAAATGGCCAATAGGCATATGAAAAAATGTTCAATGTCACTAATCGTCAGAGATGATAATAAACATTTTAAAACTGAACATATGAGGAAAGTCCTGGCTGTGTAGAGATACCTGCTCTCAGATTTTAAAAAATTCTACCTGTTCTCACAGCGAGAAGTCAATTCTTTAACTGAATCAGTTATAGTCGTCTACACCTGAAATTTTATCCCAGCATCAGGATCACCTAGAACTCAATAAAACACAGGAGTTATGCAAAGAAGTAGTAGCCCAGTGGATAAGGTGCTAACTTACTAACCTTGAAACACAAGAGTTTAGGGGGTTGACCTGAGAATTTTTTTTCTAACAAGGCCCCAGATGATGACATCACAAGCTAAAGTTTGAGAACCATTGGTTTATGGTGTTTTCTTCTTTTTTGGGTTCTCAAGGGCATCATCAACCACTACCTATAATTCAACTCACATTTAATGTAAGGGAATTTTGCTTTCTGAAGGGGCAAATAAATATTAAGTTCTTTATAATCATCTGAATAAAAATTATAAAATACTTAACTTTTGTTTTGGTGAGCTACATACCCATCCCTCTTCAAAAGAATGCAAAAAGTATGTTTGCATATATTATAAAAGGGATGTTTCTTTTGATTAGTGTCTTGCACCATTAAGTTTCAACAGAAACAGGAAACAAATTCAAGTTTTAGGAACAAAGAGATGCTATTGTCAAATGAAGGACATAATAAAAAATTCAAGACAAGCTTGAGCCAAAAGACACAGGAAAGGAGATGGACAGTTTCCTCAAAATGGCAAAATCCCAAGTCAACTGCTGACTAACTCTGATTTCATTAGAGGGGAGACAGGTTCTGGGACTTGAATTGAAACTACTTTGGTATGTTTCTTAAGTGGTGCTAAAATTAATGGATAAAATGCTCCTTCAAAGTTAGTGATAATAGAGCTGGACAATATTTAATGCACATCAGGATTCTTCTGCAAATAACTATACACTGAATAGCTAATTAATTGTATCACTTCTCTCTGCCTGTCCACCTTAGGCATGTTGCTTCATCTCAATGAGCCTCATAGTCTTCAGTGGTGAAGTCAATGTGCTGGACTGCATGATCTCTAAGGTCTCTCTCTCTGTTCTAATATTCAATGATACCTTAAGATCTGTGCAAGAGCTGGTCCTGTGCAGAGCACACAGGGAATTAGTTCTATTTGTAATGTCAATTAGGAACTAGTCTAAACTGTAGTTTATTTATTGCCATTTATGCTGGAATCTTCCTGTTTGCATTAAACAGAGGCAGTGTTTATGACAAAAGAATGATAATAAATAAATCAACTATTCCAGCTAATCATGTTTTAATGATGAAATTTACCAGAGAAACCCATCTTCTTCCTTACCTAAAACAGCCAAAATCTACCAGCTCCATTGAACAAAGTACTCATTATAACATGGCCATCTATCTGCTCTTTCCAAACAACATCATGGAATATTTGAATGATTATAGCTATTTTAAATCATGTTATCTTAACTCTTCACAATTCATGATGCTTAACCAAGTCAACCTATTCCATCCCAATCTACCCAGGAAGCCTGGAATTCCCTCAGCGCTTTCTCCTTCTGTCTTTTCCTAAGTCTCAATTCAGGTGACTGCTCCAGGAGGCCCTTCCTTTACCACTCCACCTCCATCCCACCAACCTATATGCTGCCTAACACCTTGGTCTTGTTGCCATAGCTGGATTGTCTCATGGAGTAGTTGTAATTATTTGTTCTATAAATGCGTCCTTCCATCAACCATGAGTTTAATGAAGTCACTCTGTATTTCCTATGCCAAACACAGGTAGTGCTCAGTAAATATTCTTTGAATGAAGGAATGAATATGTTCAGAGGGTGTGTGAAGAAAGCCCATCTGAGGTAGAGTCACCAGTGTATGCACAGTTTGAAATTATGTTATAGGAGAGAAAAACTGCCTTGCCAGAGAATAGAAGTCTAATTGTCTTTATAGAATCTGATGCCTAGGACAAGTTACTCTGTGAGTCTCTCTCTCACCATCTCACCACACTTATTTTTTTAATTTAGACACCATTAATTTTAACATGGTGACAATTAATTAGGGTACATAGATTCAGAGAAAACATCTCCAGGTTATTTTGACATTTGATTATGTTGTATACTCATCACCCAAAGTCAAATTGTCTTCCGTCACCTTCTATTTGGTTTTCTTTGTGCCTCTCCCCACCCTCCACCCGTTTCCTTTTAAACTAATAAAATATTATTTAAATTTATATCACACACAGCTTTGAACACTGAGAGACCTAGAGCTTAAACATCACAATAATAATAAGGATTATGTATATAACTTATGAAAGGCTTTCACAAATATTATTCCATTTTGTTTTCACAATAAATTTTTACCCACTTTGTTTAGTGGAGAAAAATGCAGCTCAAAGGAGTTAAGTGACTGAACCAAGCTTAAGAGCACAGGAAGTGGTGGAACTGAAACACACACCCTTATTTTGGGTTCCAAATGCAATGCTCTCTGTATTGTTCTTTTACAAGGTAGTTGTCAAAGGAGAAACAATTTCAGAAGCTGTGAGCCTGTTGTCTTGGGGGTGATAGGAGGGATTTTGTGGAAAGCCAGCCTGTCTCAGTCCCTCCTAAGTGGCTTAGCAGAAGATGCAATCCTTTAGCCTCAAATTTTAGGAGCTTTTCCCCCTGTCTCAACCTTCCATCTCTGAGCTCTCATGCTTCTCTGGCAGCAGACACCAAGACACACAGGATCTCAAAGCGATGGCCCTAACTGGAGAATCTACATTAATGGGTTTGGGCAAAGATTTCCCCTACGGTGAATCATCCTTCAATCACCTGTGAGTCAGGCTACTTAACTCTAATCTTGAATTCATACTTCATGAACAGCTTCATTTACTTCCGGAGTCTTGCATTTAAAAGCCAAGGCCAATGGCACCAGCAATGCCAGAAGTTTCTTCTCTGAGCGTAAAGAGAGCAAAAAAAAATGAAAGCCAGTGTCCTTTTCATTTTCAGTAGGAATCACCATTAATATAGTATCTCCACCTCCATCTCCATCCTGTGGCCACCTCCAGGGCTCCTCATGATGAATGAGGGAGTAATATGAACTGCATTTGCCATCTGCTTTCTTAGCTCTGGGATGAACCCAGAGACAAAGGTTGCCATAAATCAGCCTTTATTGTAGAATTGATGGGTAAACTCTACAGGTGTGGCTTTGAAATATCTTCCCCAACTTTTAGCTGGACCTGGGCAGAGAAAATAGAGGAGGATTTGGTGTGGTGCTTCTTTAGTGCCCATCTCTGAACTGTTAATCTCAGCAATGCTGTCATAGAGCTCTCTGATGTGGTGTTTTGTACAGCTAAGGAATGTTGTCAGCATAGAAGCATTTATAAATAGCATACTAAAATAATTAAGCAATTTTAGAAAAAAATAAAAACTATGGAGACTTGATTTTATGATTCCAAACCAAGGACATACTTTACATTTCAGATCCTCAGAACATTTATTTCTAGACCAACTTTTACATATGCAAGGTGGGCAAAAGTAGGTTTACAGTTCTGAGCACACAAAACAGTTTATTCTTGCATTATTACTTATTAATTATTGTATTATATTTTCATTTAAACAAGACATATCCTCATAACAATCAGTTTGCCTAGAAAGTCAAATAACAATTGAGGCTCATACTATCTTCCAAAACAGCAGAACTAACTCTGTGCCTTGGTTGGTACGTAAACACCATGAGACTCAAGCATAAAATGATGCAATAACATTTAGTATTGCTACCAGGTAAGAAGCTTCAAAACATCTGTCACTTCAGGCATTTTAAGTAAGCATTTTAATAGGACTTGTTCTACGGACTATATTCCATACTATTTCACTCGTGGTTTTAAGGGTAGCTAAAAGCTCTGCCAAGGCACAAATTTTCAGTTTCTTTTCTGATGATACTCAAGAAGGTATACAGGCTGTCTTATCACTATTTGTTTTTAATTTCTTCTTAAGCCAGAAGGTGTTTTTTCCACATAAGCAAACCCAGGGGTTAACTGTTGTATCCAGAGACAACATAGTATAGTCACAGATAAATTCAGATGTCCTATTTTTCCTCCTTCAACATTTTGTGTAACTCTCCTAATGTGATATCTAGGTCAAAATTATTCCATGTGTGACCTCCTCCCATACATATCTTTCCTTAAAAATGTTGAAATAATTTTTTTTTGTCTTCAGTGTTCTCCTCTGTGCTGTTTCTTGATCTGCAACCCTTTCAAGCATTCTTGTGGTTCTTTACCCAAATTCAATCTTCCCTCTTTCCTGGCTCTATCTTAACTGAAAGATCACCCTTCCACTGCGATTAATACTTTAGGATCAAGGTGAGAATGACCTTTTTTCATTTTATATATTAACAGCAGGACTAATTTCAATTCTGTTGTCCAGTGATGTAGGTAAGTGATTGACCACATCTGAACAGAGTACTTTATTACCCTGGACACAGAGTTTGGCGTATGACTCAAACAGGGTCAATTAGACTCTTTCCTGACTTTGGATATCTTGGTGTTGAGAGAAGTTTGTGAAAATATAAGTTTGGGGCTGACTTAGAAGGAGCCTATCTAAGGACAAAACAAAACAAACAAACAAAAATACAGAGAGCCAGAGTCAAAAGAGGAAAGAAGAGAGGCAAGATAGAGAAGGCGAGGTAGAGAAAGAGAGGAAGAGGGGAAAAAAAGAGAAAGACAGAGAGATAGAGCTTAAAAGACATGTTCCAAGACACTGTAACAGAAGCCAGCTTTCCCCTTGAACTTTCCAGTTACCTATGACAATACATTATATTAAATTAAAAAATAATACAGACACAATGAACTGCTGTGTACAACTGTTTGTACTCACTGTCCATTATTCACCTGTCTTGGTATCTGGATCTGGTTTCCTTGTTTAACTCTGCCAGATGTGACCTTAAAGTTCTTAACAGAATTTTATGCTTATAGATTTCCAGGCTAAGAGTTCTCTTCTCTTTGGTGCTATGTAGACTTCTCATGTGGACCACACCTCTGACTCAGTTTTTGCTGTATAATTAAGTCTGAGAGTCACACTCCTGACCCGCCCATCACACTCTGCCTTCTGTCTCATCCCATTCTTGGTTTTCTTTGCTCTTCTCCCTACACCTGAAGGCACCCAGCAACTCTACCTACCATGTACACTGCTGAGAGTGAATACCCACTCAGAGTATCGGGTAGTTCTTGAAAAGAAAACATGTTCACTGCACGAGTATGTCCATATTAGTACTTCAGCTGTCCCCTGTGCCTTGGAAACCAGACACTTAAACTACAAAGGAATGCAGATGAGATTGTGACAGGTCGTGGGGTTCGAAGCTTTCCCAGCATTTTTTAAGCAAAGCCACACTCAGTGATATTGATCGTTTCCTGCCCTGCTCACATTCCCTTCTAAGGAAGTCTGCTCTGTGTACAGTCCCTACTACATAATGGGCCATGTTTTATCCAGTTCTCTTAAGATCAGAGTCAGGCAGATGAGAGTAGATAAGACAGACAAAAACACCTACCTTCTGAATATTTGACTCACATTGAAAAAGGAACGCTATAAGACTTCAAAGAAAGCCCATGAATCAACACCTTGACCCAAAAATTACAACCTGAAGCTCCTGATTTTGAATATCCATGAAAAACTCATTCCCAAACCACAAAAATAAGTAATGTCCTCACCAAACTAATGGCCTTACCTGGCCAGGTGACTATCTGCCCCTTGCAACTAACTGTAAAAGTCTAATAAATCATGTAAAAATATAGTAGTATTTTTAAAACCAAATTTTATTGGGGTGACACTGGTTAACATAATTATACATGCTTCAGATGCCAGATCTACAACGCACCTCTGTACAATATATTGTGTATTCATCTTCTCCCAAGTCAAGTCTTTGTTCATAACCATTTATCCCTCCATTCTCTCCTTCACCACCCCCACTCCAGCAATCAGCACACTGTTTTCTGTGTCCATGAATAATTTCTTTTTCTTTCTTTTTTTTTTTGGTTCTATCCCTCCACCTTCCTCACCCAAAACCCTCACCCTCTGACAGTTGTCAGCCTGCTTTCTATGTATAAGTCTGTTTATAGTTAGCTTGTTAGTTCATTAAATACCGCATATGAGTGTATAATCATATGGTACTTGTCTTTCTCTGACTGGCTTATTTCTCTTACCATTATAATCTCCAAATCCATCCATGCTGTCGTAGAAGGTAAAATTTCTTTCTTTTCTATGGCCATGTAGTATTCCATTGTGTAAATGTACCACAGTTTTTATCCATTCATTTCCCGATGGGTACTTGGGCTGTTTCCAGATCTTGGTTATTGCAACACTGCAATGAATACAAATTGTTATAGCCACTATACCAAAAAATTAAAAATAAAATTGCCTTTTGACCCACTGATCCCATTTCAGGGAATTTATCCTAAGAATCATGAAATATTAATTTGAATGAATATATGCACTTTTTTGTTTATTGTAGCATTGGTTGAGGTAGGGTGGGTGAGGATGTGTATGCAAAATGTTTAAATGTGCTCAACAGAAAGGAGAATCCAAGTCCAGTTTAACACAACCTGACTTAGAATAAGAGAAGAAAGAGATATGTAGACAGGCAATTCTAGTTTCTGATCCTTTTTTTCTGGTGCATATCTTCTGAAGACTTTTTTTCTTACTCTTCTAATGATGAGATGAATCATTTACATAAATGTTATATATCAGTTAAGATAATTTGGATAAAAGTAAGACATGATATATTAAGTAAAAGAGAATTTATTGAAAAAATATTAGAAATTTATGGAACTGGAGAAAGGCTATATTACCAGATTTTTAAAAACTTTTTATATGCTTATAGATTCACAAAAAGTTACCAAGATAGTATTGAAGAGTTCCATGTACCTTTCAGCCAGTTTCCCTCAATGATAACACCTTATATAATTATAGTATAATATCTTGAAACAGAAAATTTACACTGACATATTGGTGAAGGTGTGCATATTTCTACATTATTTTATCAACTGTATAGATTCAAGCAACGACCACTACAATTCAGTCACCGCAAGGAATCTTTTTTTAAACTTTCTATAGTCACACTCATTCTCTCCTCCTTAACGTTCCTAACCCCAACAATCACCTTTCTGTCCTCCATCTCTATAATTTTGTTTTCTTTAAATTGTTATTTAAATAAAATTACATAGCATGTGACCTTCTGAGATTGGCTTTTTTCACTCAGCATAATACTTTGGATAGCCATCAAAGCTGTTGATATATCAATAGTTTATTTCTTTTGATTCTACCGCATTGATGGAGCAGTTTGTTTAATCATCCACCTATTCTGGGGCATGTCACCTGTGCCCAGTTCTTGGCCATTACAAATAAAGCTGCTAGGAACAAGATTGTAGAGGTTTTTGTGTGCATCTCAGTTTTCAATTCTCTGGGTAAATGCCCAGTAGTGTAATTGCTAGGTCATAAGGTAAATGTATATTTAATTGTTTTTTTAAGAAACTGCACGATTATTTTCCAGAGTATATTATTTTACATTTCCACCATCAATGTGTGAGAAATCCAGCTTTTCTGCACCTTGCCAGAATTTAGTATCGTCACTATTTTTTATTTTGGCCATTCTGATAGAATTATAGTAATAGCTCACTCTGGTCTCAATTTGCATTTCCCTAATGGAAAGTGATGCTAAACATTCTTTTTTTTTTTTTTTTAAGGGACAGAGAGAGAGTCAGAGAGAGGGATAGATAGGGACAGACAGACAGGAACAGAGAGAGGTGAGAAACATCAATCATTAGTTTTTCGTTGACGTCGCGACTCCTTAGTTGTTCATTGATTGCTTTCTCACATGTGCCTTGACTGCGGGCCTTCAGCAGACCGAGCAACCCCTTGTTGGAGCCAGTGACCTTGGGTCCAAGCTGATGAGCTTTTGCTGAAGCCAGATGGGTCCGCGCTCAAGCTGGCAAGCTCAGGGTCTCAAACCTGGGTTTTCCACATCCCAGTCCAATGCTCTATCCACTGCGCCACCCCCTGGTCAGGCTAAACATCCTTTTATGTACTTATTCATTTGCCATATATCCTCTTGGGTAAAATGTCGCTTCACATCTTTGCCAAAGTAGTGTTAGAAAAGACACAGTGAAGACTAAGTACACTTACCACCAGGGAGAAACAAATGTTCCCACCTTAGCCGTATGTCAATAAAGACCATCTGGGAGGCTGGATTTCAACCACCACCTGATGGTAATACAGTGCCTCCAGTCTCTGTGCAGTGATAACAGAGGAGGCTAGTGGAGAATCACTACCCAGTGAACTTTTCCCCTCCTCATGACCACACTGAGGAGCAATAATCTGGCACCCTTGCATCGTTTTTTCCATTGGCCTTTTTTTGGCAGGTGTGGGAGTGAGGCAGGAGTTTTTCTGTGTGATTTGGCTGGAGTAGAGTGGCTAGTTTATAAAAAATTTTCTGTTCTGCCAGCTGTCCCTTTCCTGATCCTTTGGCTAGAGACAACAGGCTTTTGTGGGGCTTTTACTATCTGTACCTATTGGCGTTTCTGGGTTGTTGGCTTCTGCAATATCCAGGCAGATTTATAGGAGGCAAAGTAAGCACAAACAAACAAAAAACTAGTGATCCCTAAACTGCCTGTAGTATTTAACCTCTACTTTTTGGGGTCTTCTAAAGTTCTTTCGCATATATTGTCAAGGTATTTTAGTTGTACTGAAAGTTTGTAGGCAGAAAATGTAAAGATTATATTTTCTCCATTTTTCTGTGAATTAAAGTGCTGTAATTAGACTTTGAAAAAGGCAAGAAGCAAAACTTCTCAACAGAAAGTTAAGGAACAAGGATTCCAATAATTATATCTGTCAAGCTGGTCAAGTAGTGGTATTAGAATGAATAATCTCCAACTATTCAAATTCACATACAAAGAAAAACATATAGCAAAGCTTAAGCTATGTGTTTACCCCATCATAATAAAAGTGAGTCATTTTTTGCCCTTACAGCTTTCATTGCTGAATTGGGTTTCTTTATTTCCTGTTCTATCATAACCATTTATTTTCCCAAAAAGAAAATAGGATTCTTTGGGGAAGAGGGAATGAATTTTGGGAAGATCTCATTCACACAAGATATCCATCAAATGGGGTCCTCAGAACATCTATTTTGCTGCCCGCTACCCATACATTTTTCTCTTTAAGATAAACTTTCTAAAATACTCCATCCCACTGATATAATACAACTCTTTCACATACAATAAAAACCACCTGAACTTAAGTCTTGCGAATTATAAACATACATCCAAATCAAAGAACTCTGTTTGATGACCATTCTTCCTCCACTGGTTCTCTGGTAATCTCATCTTTATGTTTTACAATATAGCAACCAACAAATACAATTATTCTATAATAGAGAGCAGAAAAATAAGTAACATAATTTAATGGAAATCTTGAAATATTTATTGGATTATGTAGCAATAACACAATAAATACATAAATATAGAGACCACGGGTCTTATATCTATAACTGGTCCTAAGACCATAAACAATATTTCTCTCACACGTGTTATATTCCCCTTGCCATCTGTCCATAGTAAGTTCATCAGAAGATTGCCTAACATGGTGATTGAAACCTTTGCCTTACTAAGGATACTGAGACCTTGACAGTCCTTCTATTGAGGACCTCCATGAACCTTTACTAGTAAGCTTAGTTGTATAAGGAAACCCTAAAGGTAGTTACTTGAGTTTCATCCATATTCTTTCCTTCCCAAATGTATAGAAATAATTCTACTTCCCATATAGTTAAAACCATAACATCCTTTTTCATCTTTTCAAACTAGTGACATGAGGAACTCTCAAGTAAATTAGTATTAAAAGTCTCAGATCTTCAAGTTATGAGAACAGGTAACAATCATGTTGTAGTAGATAAATAGATATGTAACCTTGTGAAGCACCATGTCTATTTTTCATCTTTTAATTCTAAGAACCATATCTTCTGCTGTGGGTGAAGCACCAGCATACTTGGGGTCATTTCTTTGCAACATTCATTATATTCTTCAAGACAACAGTTCAATTTGGAAAGCTTTTGTCTCTTAGCTATGGAAAAGCTATTTCTTCAGCATGATAAGATATAGAATAGAATCTGCGAATACCATTAGCGTGAAGTCATTGTCTTGTTACTTTGACATTGAGGCGATTGCCCAGATAGTATCAAAATATGAAATATCATGATGGTGTATAAGGACTTCTACAAACTCGTGGAATATAGTGTTGACAAAGGCATGACAGACTTTGAAAACAAATATAAATCTATAAAACTGTTTGGGCCAGCAAAATTTAATCTTTGCCCCCTTCATAAAGAAAGGGGTCTAGTGTTAACAATAGATCACTGGAAACAATTTTTTTTCCATTTTCTGTTGCATGAGGTTTTAGAACTTTTTCTATATATTTCTGCATCGCTGATTCCAAATGTGAAATTCATTTTTTGGTGCATGCTCTAGTTTTTATGCAATTTTAATTTTTTTTGTTACAGTTAATGGCATGCATTGGTTTTTAAACTGGAGTTAAAGGGCAACGACTCTTGGATTGAACATAACCACAAAGCAATTAATGTTTTACAAACATTACTTTTACATCATTGTAGTTGTTTTTAAATGTAAAAAATTATTATCTGATAAAAACACCCTCTTATTTTGTTTTAAGATTGAATCATGGCTTCTTCAAGTAGGCATAAATGTAAGAATAGTCCTGACACCTTCTGTTATATATGTGGCTATTACACACTTCAACATCAAAGGCAAAATATTTCATCATTTGTGACATGTGCATATATTGCCTATTTTCAAGTTCCCCTTGGTGATTAAGACAAGAATTGGGCTCCTCATATAGTATGTCATAATTGTAAGAAAATAGTTCATGACTGGACAAAAAGAAAATGCAAAAGAATGCCTTTTGGTATTCCCATGGTTTGGCGTGAACCTAAGGACCACAGCACTGACTGTTATTTATGTCTGATGCATACAAAGGGCATCAACAAGAAAAAATGACATATGATCACATATCCTAATATTCCTTCAGCAATATGGCCTATCCTACACTCTGAGACACTCCCAGTTCCAGTTTTCAATGGATTGATTTCTTCTAAGGATGAAGAAAGTGAACATGGTGATCAAGAGTATTTTGATAAGATGCATAAGAAAATGGTTGTAGAATCTGAAGGCTCTTCTTCTGATGCTAAGCAGTAATGTTTGGTAATGTTTATGCAGAAGTTCTAATTGGTTATTCAACTCATCTGTGAGAAGATTATAATGACATAAAAATTGTCTTCGACTTTCTGAAATATGAGGAGCATAACTGAATCATTTGTGTGGATCTTAAAATGGTAAATTTCCTGCTAGGACAACAGAGAGGTTTCATGAACTATCTTTGCTTTCTGTGTTTGTGGGACAGCCCAGCTTGAGAGAAACACTGGACACAGAAGGAGTGGCTGAAACGTGAAGCTCTGGAAGTAGGGATGCAAAATATTGTGAATGAACCTGTAGTTAATCAAGACAAGATCATTTCCCCCCCCACTTCACATCAAACTTGGCTTCATGAAGCAGTTTGTTTAGGCTTTGAATAGAGAAAGTGAATGCTTTTAACATATTATTTCTGTTTTGTTTATCGAGAAGATAAAAGCAGGTGTATTCAATGGACCTCAAATTCGAACCCTCATACATGACAAAAAATTTGCCAGAAAGATGAATAAGGAGAAAGCAGCATGGCAATCTTTTGTGGCAGTTACAAAGAACTTCCTTGGCAACAAAAAAGCAGAAAACTATGAACTTCTGGTTCAAAGAATGCTGTTGACTTTCTGCAACATTGGATGTAACATGAACATTAAGAATCACTTTCTGAACAGTCACCTTGATAAGTTTCCCGAAAATCCTGGAGCTGTAAATGATGAGCAGACTACTGCTGGAGCATCAAACGAGATTGTCCTCAACAAGTACACAAATGCAAGAGCTACAAACGCAAATTTTTGCCTAAATAGAATTTAAATAAGTTTTGTGCAAATTTTATGATTTGTTTTAAATCATAAAATAAGTGTTTTAATATGTTCTATTTCAAAATAGTAGACAAATTCTGATGCAATCATATCTTTTATTGTATTAGTGTATTTACTGCACTATATAAATTATTATATTTTCACAAAGATGACACCCAAAAAAGATTCTACTTCATTATGTTAAACTAAATGTTGAAAGTTTTACAATGAGATGGAGACTTAAAATCTTGAATTGCCAAAAAACTGTAGCTTACAGAGAAAAATATTGACAGATTTGAGATCAGCACACTTGAAGTAGGTAAGAACAAGAATTTTTGTGGATGCAACAAAAATTTTGTTTCCCAGCTTTATCACTGTGCTGAATTCTCTTATCAGCAAATGTACTAATGTGGGTGCTTGACGATGGGGGGCGGGAGCTCAGCAATAGTCAGTTTCATGTCCGTTTTGGTGAAGGGATGTCTTCATGGCTGAGCCAGCACGCAGTATCCATGCCTGCCAACATGGCTACTTTGTGAGTGGATTGAGCAAACCCTAGGATGACCAAAAAAGCAACTTAGTACTAAGCAAGTCTGTTGAACTGATTATGAAGATGCCCTTTTGTAGTGCTAAACTGTTGGTGATAATTGATATGAAACAGAATGTTGATTTTTATTTACAGTATCAAAACCCCTAGCTAAGAACTATACTTCTCATTGCCATTGTAGCTAAGGGTAGCCATGTGATTAAATTCTGGCCGATGAGATGTAAATAAAAATATTGTATGGAATTTCCTACAAGGTGGCTTAAAAGAAGCTAACTTAACATGGAGGCACTCCTTGTTCTACTTTTCTTCTCTTTCTCCTTTCCAGTGCCTAGAACATGATTGGTGTTTCAGCAGATATCTTAGACTATGAAGTAACAGTGATGACCATGGAGCAGTTATAATAGTCCTGAATACTCACCTACAACTTCTTTTATGTTAAAACAGAAATAAAAATAAACAAACAAAATTGATATCCATCTTGTTTGTTTATTATTTAGTAGGGTTTTTTGTTGTATAAGCTGAAATAAAGCCTAAATAATATAGGATTCATTCTTTAAGATCCACCCACATACTATCCTCTTGAAAACTTCCTTGTCACCAGATCCCTAATCAGGCACCTTCCAAAGTCCCCATTATCTGACTAGACTATTGGCCATTGCTCATGATTAAATAAGAATCTAATTTCAGACCATCTTTCCTAATCAAAGTTGATAAAATGTGCTCTTTAGAATTTGGCTCATGGAAGGATTTTCTTTCTTTGTTGTGGTTCAGGGTCATGTCTGAGTGAGATTATAATAGGAATCACAAAAATAATCTCATAGCAGGGGAAATTGATAAAAAAAAATGAGATTAAGACATTCAAATCATGTGTTCACTCCCTGCATTAGACCATCAAATTTTAAGTTTCTAGGGGAAAAAATTATTCCAACTGATCTAAATTTATATCATCTGTTCATGTCTTGTCTGCATGAGTTAATAGAAAGTAAAATCTAGTTCACTCAACTTCTTTAGTAAAAGGTAAAAACGTACGTTCACTATCCAACAACCCTATGTACATGAGAAGATCAGACCTACCTACCCCTCAAAAAAAATGTGAAATCAAACTGTCAATAAAAAGGGGGAAATAGATGCTATCCAGACAAAAGTGAAAAGTGTCTGTTATGGATATTTTGGCAATTTCTACCTGATTAGACAGTTGAGTGTTATGAGGATGCTGATAAAGCTTCAATGTAACACAGACCTGGTTTAGGTCAAAGCTTTTTTACTTAGTTGTCAGTCATCTGTACCAAATCATATGACCTACATTAACTCAATTTTCTTATTTTTATTAAGGGGCTATAGTACAGGATTTATCAGCATAGTTTCTGATGATAGCTGTTATTCCAAGTCTAACGTTTTTCTTTTATGGTCTCAGAATAAATTTTTTTTGTCTTTTTACTTGATTCAAAATCTAAGAACCATAAAATAAAATATTTATCACATGAGGATCCTAATTTTAGCTTTCTATTTAGTGTCCCTGCATGCATACTAGTAATTGAAAGCAAAGGACTTTAAATCAAACAGCACTCAACTAGCGATATATACTGTCCACGTTACTTAACTCTCTAAATTTCTATTTCCTCATATGTAAATTGAAAATAATAATAAATGCTTCAAAAACTTAATCCAAGGAATAGCTAAGATTATGCATATAGGACATTTAATACAGCATCTAAGACATAGTAAATGTTCTAAAATGGGAGATGCCATCACCATAATTATTATCATTATTATTAAATATAAAACATATCTACTGAAGGTATACCATGAATACAATTTTCTGGAAACGTTCAATGTTATATGAGAGCTGAAAAACAAATTATCTCTATTCTACAATATCATTATATAAAGTGAAAAAAGAGTCTGTATTTGATATAGCACTCTGAAACAGCTTTATATAAATAAAGATATCAATCAATGATTGTACTATTATCATGTGAAATCAAACTGTCAATAAAAAGGGGGAAATAGACTCTATTATCGCCTTATAAAATGTATTATATGCCTATAGTGTATTATAGATAACACAGCTAGTACTTCCAGTTGGGGACTATTTGCCTATACTTAAGACAACAGACAAACTCTTATTCAATTAAGGAATTTTTCTAGAGTTTACTTATAGCCCTGGTCTTTCCCTACTACCTAACCCTTCCAAGATGCTTCAAAAGACTAATACAAAACAGGATATGGGGAAAAAGCAAAAGCTGAAAGAGAAAGCCCAACTTAAGTGATGTCTAAAATAATGTCTCAGCAATCTCAGCAGTGCAAACTATCCCAAGAATCACTTACACGAGACTATTTCGTTCAGTGTGTACAACATGCAATCTACCAACAGCAAGGTGGGGGCATATTCACAAGTCTCTATAATGATTTGTTCTCTGCAAAGTTCTTCTAGGCACATTATTTACATTTATTGAACATCCACTATGCACAGAGCTAATTACCCAGAAAATATATTCATAGCATAAGCTTCCATCTTTCCAGTCAGAAGAATTATGCATATGCTCATTAATTCATTCATGCATGTATTCAAGGATTCAACATATATATATATAATGAGCATGTGCTAAGTGCCAGACAATCAACTTGGGAATGGGACATAAAGATATGAAGATAAATTTTTAAAAAGTTCCTGAGGTACCCAAAGTTTAATCGAATGTCACCCACTGCCTGTGAAACACCGTTGCCTCCTTACACCTGTTATTTCTTTCTTCTAGGACAGTGTGTAACAGAGCAGACATCAGGTTAAATGGTTGTGGTTGAAGAAAACGATAAGTTAGTGTCCAGGGCCTGCTAAGCAGATAGCCACCGTTACCCCTAGGGAGAGGTAAAAGGAGGACACGACACGAGTCAGAAGTGCACATTTTGTGGTGGAGGTGGCACAACACGAATCAACTACAATGACCTTTAGAATTTAAAGAAACATTTCTTGAACAAACAATCATTTCAACAACTCTGGAGAAACTGGTTTCAGAAACCTGTTGTGTAATAGTTGACCAAGGGCACTTGGTGTGCTTCTCGTTTGCATTTCACTGCATGGGTATGTTTCAGTCTGTGCATTCCCCACCCTTCTTCATGGACTGTCTAAAACTTAATGTGTATGTCTGGAAGTTAATGCTCTATTGTGCTTCTGGCTCTGTCTGCTCCAGCTAATGGAGTGGAGATAGTCATGGTTGTTTGCAGCTCCTGTCCTCCCCTTAGGGATTCTAGTCAGTAATTCCAGCCAATTCTGATAAACAAAGAACAGAGAGAACTGGCACAGAGGTTGGAAATTGCTTGCTCTGTGCCAGTTACCAGCCTGGCACAGGTCAATGTCCTGAGGGTACCTGTACAGCTATAGGAACACAACACTGGGAAGACCAATTATCACTGAACTTGGCATTTGGTGAACAAATGTATCCTCAAGTAGAATGAGTGGCCTCTCAGAGAAGAATGAGCCGTTGAAAGATCATCCGATGAAGAGGCAGGTGAGGAAAATGGCAGATAAGTGTCTTCTAAAGACATTTACTTACAAAACTATGTATGTTATTTTCCATGTCTTTCTTACTTAGTATGGATTTATCACTATCTTGGATTGGTTTTCTCCAAAAAAAAAATCTCTGAAACAAACACTTGGGCCAGTAATTTATTTGTCACATAATCTCTAGAAGCAAAAAGGGGGTGGTGACAGTGATTCAGGGAGGCAGAAAATTCATTAAAGCGAATGTTACTATGTAAACTAAGCTCTACAGGCAGCGGGGGCTCATCCCTGATGGAGACTCTGCAAGACACCATGAGAAGGGAGCACATCTTAGAACCATCCTGCCAGGGAGTCTGGGGAATTCATGGTTTACCCAGCCATTCCCAAACCAATGAATTGGAGTTTGCTCCCAAGGGCATTAGCACCCTGCACATACTTGGAGTTGCACTGGTATGCAGAGCATTGAAGGAAACCCTCAGGCAGAGGCAGTGGTGGAATTCAAATAATTTAACAACTGGTTCTCTGCCCTAGTGACCATTTTAAGTATATAAAAAAGGATATACCGAAAGGTAGTTTATTACTTCATACATTTAATATTTATGTAAGAACAATAAAAAAGGTACACAAAACTAGATTATCTTATAAGAAAGAGTTTTAAAATATTAATGAAAAAGTATTAAATAATACCTGACAAAAAATAATAAAACTGTTATTTAAGATATTTCCATATTTCTTCACTTTTTAAAATTAGTTTATTTTTCTTAAGTGAGAAGTGGGGAGGCAGAAAGACAAATTTCTGCATGCTCCCCACCCAAGATCCACTCAGTAAGCCCCCTACGGGATGATGCTTCGCCCATCTGGGGCTGTTCTTTCGTTGCTCAGCAACCAAGCTATTTTAACACCGAAGCAAGGCCATGGAGCCATCCTCAGCATCTGAGGCCAACTTGCTCTAACTGAGCCATGGCTGTGGGAGAGGAAGAGAGAAATAGAGAGAGAGAAAAGGGAGAGCAATGGGTGGAGAAGCAGATAGTCCCTTCTCCCGTGTGTGTGAGAATCAAACCCGGACATCCATACACTGGGCCAAAGTTCTACTGTTGAGCCAACTAGCCAGGGACCATATTGCTCCTTGATTGGCATCTTTACTTGCAATTTTTTCAACTATGGATGAAATGAACTTTACTACAGGTGCTTAGAATATTCTGTTGTACAGACAAACATTAAAAAAGAGTAAGAAATGTAAATTTGTGATTTCCACATTGGGTGGCTGCCCAGGTGACCATCTTACAGAGAACCCTGATTACAAGTGCCATTTTTACAAACTGGCTCACCAAACTCAACCAAAAATTGGGCATCTGTTTTACTGAACCAGCTGAATCCCACCACTGGGAAGAGGGGAGGAGAAATGTAGGCGCTTGAGGTAGAAAGTTCTCAACAGTCTGGAACTATTGAAACTATCTACCACTGCCATAGTTGAACTTGACAGTGGACCATGGGGATATGGGGTAGTGCATTGACAGTATCCACACACTCCAGTCAGCACACACACACACAATTTACATTTGGAGAGAAACAAATGAAGAGATACCCAGAGAGGAAAAGTCTTCTTTATATAAAATAAGAAGCCAAAACATGAAGTATGGTGATACAAACAAAACTCCACTGCTTTCTATCTGCATAGCCCTACATTGTTTTCTTAATTTTTGTAGACCTCTATTTCCAGGTCTGTGAAATGAAAGTCATAGATCCATTCAATCTTACTGGCAGAAGTTTTAAGAGGACCAAATGAGAAAGTGCTTGTGTAAATATTTGCTTAAAACTAAACATTATTGCTGAACTTATTTAATCAATCCATATTACTGAATGCCTTCCCACTCTCTATTAGGCACAGTAAACATGACCAATAAAGTCCTTGTTCTCACTGAGCTTATTGTCTTTTGGAGGATATAGACCATAAAAAAAGGAAACTTTAATGAAATGTGATGAACTGTGATTGGAGGAAGTACAAGGCACTATATAAGAATGCAAACAGAAACACATGATTCAGGCTGGAGACTGGAGAGGGTTTAAGAAAAGCTTCTTGAAGGGAATGATGTCTATGCTGAGTCCTGAAGGATGATAAAGAGCCAGGAAAAAAAGGGAGAGGAGAGTATTGCAATAAGGGCTGATGGAAAGAAAGAGGGAAAGAGAGGCCTGGAAGTATGTAAAGGCCCAGAGATTGATGAGAATATAATGTTTCTAAAAATCTAAGACAGGTTAATAGGACTGGAGCTTTGGAAGTAAGGAGTGGAACAGGCATGAGAGGGGTGGAGACTTAGAGCCCCACAGGGTCAAATTATGATAGGCCTTGGAGATATAGTGAGGGGTTCATCTGGAGAAGAAAATGGAGTCAATGTAAATCTTTTTTATTTTTTTATTTTTATTTTTTTATTTAGGGACAGGAGGGGAGACAGAGACAGATTCCTGCATGCTCCTTACTGGGATCCACCTGGCATACCCACCTGGGAGTGATACTCTGCCCATCTGGAACCTTTGCTCCATTGCAACCAGAGCCATTTTTTAATGCCTGGCCAGAAGCTATGGAGTCATCCTCAGCGCC
This sequence comes from Rhynchonycteris naso, assembly GCA_037038555.1. Lineage (NCBI taxonomy): Eukaryota > Metazoa > Chordata > Mammalia > Chiroptera > Emballonuridae > Rhynchonycteris > Rhynchonycteris naso. Next base: position 28,912,952 of record CM072998.1, read on the forward strand.
CAGGGCCAAATCACTTCAATTGAGCCATAGGTGCAGAAAGGGAGAAGAAGAAAGAAAGAAAAGTGAGAGAGGGAGGAGTGGAGAAGCAGATGGATGCTTCTCCTGTGTTCCCTAACTGGGAATCAAGCTCAAAATTTCCGCACACCAGGCCAATGCTCTACTGCTGAGCCAACCAGCCAGGGGTCAATAAAATTCCTTTTTAAGAGAAGTGATATGGCCTGATCAGGTGGTGGCGCAGTGGATACAGTGTTGGGGTGGGATGTGGAGGGCCCAGGCTCGAAATCCTGAGATCTCTGGCTTGAGCACGGGCTCATCTGGCTTGAGTGTGGGTTCACCAGCTTGAGCACAGGGTCAGTGGCTTGGGCGTGAAATCATAAACATAATCCCATGGTTGCTGGCATGAGCCCAGAGGTTGTTGGCTTGAAGCCCAAGATCAGCTGACTTGAGCAAGGGGTAACTGGCTCTACTGAAGACTCTGGGCAAGGCATGTATGAGAAAGCAATCAATGAACAACTAAGGTGCCTTAAACAAGAATTGATGCATTTCATCTCTCTCTCTTTCTTTCTGTCTGTCCCTCTCACTAAAAAAAAAAAAAAAAAAAAAAAAAAAAAAATGAGAGAAAGAAAGATGTGATTATAGTTTAGTAAAGAAAAATTACCTGGCCACTGCAAAAAGATCAATTATATATAGTGGTATCTTGAGATACGAATTTAATTCATTCTGTAACCGTGCTCATAAGTCAGTCAACTCGTATATCAAACTGCTGATACTGGACCCGTGTGCCAACACGCCAACTAGCAGCAGCTTCCCAAATCACGACTCGTATTTCGAAATTTTGCTCGGATCTCAAACAAAAATATGGACCAAGTAGTAGCTCGTATTTTTAAAAATGTATATGTTGGTCTGTTCGTATCTCAAGGTACCACTGTATTTGAGCATGTTGTTTCTACAACTTTTATGAGGCCATCACTGGGAGGAAAGAGGCACTGAGACGACCCACCCTCTTCTGAAATGTCTCTTTTGACATTGCCCTTCTATCCCCACAGCTTCCACAGTCCTCTCACCAACCAAGATCTTTGTCTTTGCTGTATAATCTCAAATATATTTTTAATTGTGCTAAAACACACATTAACATCAAATTTGCCATCTTAAGCATTTTAAAGAACATTCATATGTTGTGCTACTATCTTCACCATTCATTCTCAGAACTCTTTCTATCTTGCAAAACTAAATTCTGTACCCATTACTTAATAACACTCCATTTCTTTCCCCCTTTAGCCCCAGGCAACCACCATCCAACCTCCTGTCTCTATGAATTTAACTACTCTAAGTATTTCATATAAGTGGTATGATCTAATATTTGTTTGTTTGTGACTGACATATTTCACTTAGTGTAATGTCTAAGTCCATCATGTTATAGTGTGTCAAAATTTCGTTTTTTAAGGCTACATAATATTCCATTGTATGTATGCACCACATCTTGTTTATCCATTCATGGCCATTTGAGTCACCTTTGCTTTTTTGCTGCTGAAAATAATGCCACTATAAACATGGATGTACAAATATCTCTTCAAGTCCCTGCTTTCAATTCTAAAACTTTTTCTCTATTGCCATATATCATTTTTTGACCAGCTTCTCATATGCACATTTTTTCTTCTTTATTAGAGAATACACATAATGCTGCAGTAGATAAAATTCTCTTCTTTTTGGAGGTATTCACCAAAGTCCTGGTCAGTATTCTGTTCCTATCAGGCAATGTGGAATAGTGGAGAGCGTAGACTCTAAAACTAAATCTGGATGCCAATTCTGAAACTCCCAATTTACTAAGCTAGATAAAGTAAAACAAATCCCTTTTCTTCGTTAAGGTTCATTCAGCTCACTCTTCTCTAAAATGAGGAGAATCGAACTAACTGAACAGATGATTATCCACAACAGTAATTACATAATCTGCTATATAACCAAAGTAATTTAAGAACTCAGTACATAAAAAGAGATCTTCAAAACATACTGATTATTAATCTTGTAGGCACTTACTAAACTATTTTGAATTTACAAATGTGTGAATCAGCAAGGATATAGGTGGAGTTACCTGAATGTCGGGTTTAAACCCATTGGGGGCATCCTGAGTCCTGTGACCCCCTGAACTGAGGCAGAGACAACACTGGTGAGGTGGGATCTCCCACCTCATCACACTATAGCCTTGGCCCAAGTTTGGGTGGCTCAGGACCCACCGGGTGCCTTCCCACACAGACTGCCAATGTTGATTCATTAGCTCTGGGCATGGAATTGAGGTAGAGAGGAAAAGATAAGAAAGGTGAAACCTACTCACGAATTTGCCATAATCCAGCAGAGCCTGGGTAGGAGTTTTTCCCAGGAAGGTTCCCTTGTTTCTGTTCAGGCTTTTTTCAAGTAATACATATTCCCACTTCTATAATTCATGAGATTACTTTCCAACTCACTTCACAAGTGCAATATTACATTTGAATCAAAATTTCTCTTTTCAATTTTACAAGCTGACTCAAAGCTTTCATAGGATAAAGTATAATACAAGCACCAGTACTTAAAATGTTACATGGATGTCATCATATTAAATATATTATTTTAATTGGAGACTGACTTCCTGCAAAGTTAATACTATTATAATTTTTTTAAAAAAAATACTCCCAGGCTCTTAAAAATATTACTCTAATTTCGGTCAATGTTTGAGTAAACCAAAAATCACTGTACTGCAGCTAATTTGTAGATGATACAATTTCTTGTAAAGTTACAGAATTTCAGTCTCTCAGGTAAGGAGCAACTTGCAAGGGGCATTGTACCACTCATGAGAAATAACCATACAAGACAGAAACATTTGACTGTTTCATTAGTCAGATTTCAACATAAAAAGAAATCAAAACCAAAGTGCCCAAATCCAAAAGTCAACCTACCAGCAACTGTAGCAGGTCTTTATAGAGTATTTAATCCAAGGTGTATTTCCTTCAGAGTTTCTGGAACAGTTGCCAAAACAAACGCCAGTGGACTGTGCATAAAAAAAAAACAACAAAAAAAAAACACTGGTTCACAGGCACTTCCTTTTAGAAAGTGCTAATCAAAAGGTGATTCAACCTGTTGACTCATCACAAAAAGTGCCTTTTGTTTGAGGATGGGCCAACTGACTTGGTGACACTAATTTCCCAGACTTGAATGGAAGCTCTTAAGAACAGACAACAGATGTCAGATGTCTTTCTCAACAGACACAAGGAGGCAGGTGCCTATTCCATCAAGCTTCCCTTTCGTGAGCACAGAGTGGGAATATGTTGCTTCAAGAAGTCAAGCTGCAGTAAGGCAACAGTATAGTTTCAGACCTTGAGAAAGGGAAAGGTGGGGAAGAATAAGGCTGTTAAGATTATACTTCTCCTCCCCATAATTCTGGATAGGGCATTGTTTAGCAACAAATGTGGCAAATCATATTATAGGAAGGTTATCACGTCTATTTTTTAAAGATGCTTACTGTATGTGCATGTGTGAGCAGCCAGGGCTGGACCTGAAAATAGATTACTGGCTAGTGCCCTAAAGTCAAAAGTTATGATTTTTTGAGTCAGATCACTCTGGATTCACCTCCCACCTCAGAATCTACTGCCATGATGCTCAGATTTCTCATCTGGAGCTAAATGCTGTGGCATTATTTTATTTTATTTTTTAAGACACTGACATTGAAAATAATAATATCCAGCCTAATCAGGTGATGGCACAGTGGCTAGAGCTTCAGGCTTGGATGCAAAAGACCCAGGTTTGAAACCCCAAGGTCACCAGCTTAAGCACAGGCTCATCCAGCTTGAGTGAGAGCTCACCAGATTGAGTGCAGAGTTGCTGGCTTGAGTGTGGAATCATAGACATGACCCCAAGGTTACTGGCTTGAGCAAGGGGTCACTTGCTCTGCACCCCCTACCTCCTCATCAAGGCACATAAGAGAAAGAAATCAATGAACAACTAAGGTGCCGCAACAAAGAATTGATGCTTCTCATCTCTCTCCCTTCCTGTCTGCCTGTCCCTATCTGTCCCTCTCTCTGACTCTCTCTGTTTCTCTCACAAAAAAGGGAAAACAACATCCACCCTAGTATTTACCTCATAGATGAAATGAATGAATAAAATCAGATGTGAGATGCCTGATATAAGAAAATGTATAATACACAAAAACATTATTGTCAGTTGTGGATTGGCTGATCTAAAATATAGTTTATTGTGATCTTGCCCTAAAGAGATCTTTTCAGTTTTGTAATGTGGTTCATACCTTGTCAACAGTAGAGTCTCAGAATCAGAAAATTATCCAACAGATTCTTCTGAAAACTGTCTCTAGGATAAAGTATGTCAGGATAACATAAGAATAAGAACTCTTTCTGGGGTACACATCCCAGACCATCATTATAGATCAGGGGAGCAAATTCAAAGGCAGCACGGGAAGATAGAGCATGGCTCCCTGGAATAAAGCAGCAGAGAGTCAGTAGTTTAATGGCTCAATCTGGCTTTAAAGTCAGCTATCTATATTTATTAATTTATTTTTATATTCCTCTGGTCACAAGTGTTTTAAGTACCGAAGATGTTAGGCACTGCATGTATCCTGATGAGCAAAGTAAACCTTATCTTTAATGAATGAGATCAATATTATAAAAATAAAACATACCCACAACTTTCCTTTGTATTAAGTACAATGAAGGTGTACAGGATGCTGGGAGAGAAAACAGGGAGATACTTTATAGGGCAATATGTGGGAAGTGGCATCTCCAAATGACTTTTATTAAACTAGAGATCAGAGGGCTGGGTGGGAGTTAGCCAGACAAAGGAAAGAGAAAAGTATTCTAGACACAAGGAGGCACAGGCTAAGGACATTCAAGAAGAAAAAAGTTTAATAGTGTAAGAACCTGAAAGGTTAGAGTGTTTTGAGTGGAGCAACATCATAATCAATTATGGGGTAAGTAGGCAAAGATGGGGACATCAGTCGAAGACAATAATTCAGGGCCTCTTAGGTCATGTCACACAGTTTGAATAAATAACACAACGGCACAATTTGATGTAGATTGTGCAAATACTATTTGCTGCTTTGTAGATAATGGTGGGGGAGGAACCTGAGAAAACATGGGAAAAGAAACAACTAAGTTATTTTAGCTCATTTTCTGCTTTCTTACTTTTTTCTTCTCATTTCTTTCTTTTTATGCTTTTCTTTCCTTATCTTTTCTTTTTGCTCTCTCCCTTCCTCATCATTATTATCTCTTTACTTTCTTTCCCTTTAATTCTCTTTATTTTCATTTATACACTTTTCTTTCTTTTGTCTTTATTTCCCTTCTGAAACACTTTGGTTCAAAAGTCATTAATTGCTGTCAAGTAAGGTAGGTATCTGAGCCAGGTGGTAAGACATGGAGGCTCAGAGCAGTGTGTCACAGAGCAAAGAGGAATTTATGACAGGGGCATTGGGGCTGGAAAATCAAATGTAATATCTCAAGAAGGGTAGGGCATCCATGCAAGAGGGCAGCCTGGCATAAGCCAAACAGGCTAAAGAGGGCACACATATCAAAAGGACATAGAAGTCAGCATGAATGGTTCTCTCTGGCCAAATAAGAAACAATTTGGGCATTAAAATGAGTAATTATAGCATTGGCCCACCTTGTGGAAGTCCCAGGTTCGATTCCCGGTCAGGGCACACAGGAGAAGTACCCATCTGCTTCTCTACCCTTCCCCTTCTTCTTTCTCTCTGTCCCTCTCTTCCCTTCACACAATCAAGGCTTCATTGGAGCAAAGTTGGCCCCGGGCACGGAGGATGACTCCATGCCCTTCGCCTCAGGCATTATAATTGCTCCAGTTGCAATGGAGCAATGTCCCAAATGGGCAGAGCATCGTCCCCTAGTGGGCATAATGGGTGGATCTCAGGGTTGAGCACATGCCTCCCCACTTCTCACTTCAGAAAAATACAGGAAAAAAAAAAGAAAAATAAAAGAATAATTATGGTAACATAACCCACTGAATAGCATCGGAAGCCATGAATATTATTCTGATAAGAATAAATAAATGAGTACATTGAATATTTAATTTAAAGTGGAATATTTACATATTATAAAAGTAACTACCCACAATATATTTATTTTAAACAAGAAAATAGTAACTTTACAAAGCAAAATCCTAGAAATCATCCATTCAAAAGTTTGTTTCTATTCAGTCTTGACTTTTCCTCTTTCTTTAATGTCTTAAATCTACTGGATATATTCACCTCTTCATCACTCCTTTGAAACCATTGTCATCAAGGTAGTCAACACGACCTCCACAAGATAAAATCTAATGATCAGTCATCTCATTTGACCTCCCAGGAGCTTAGGATGCTTATAATACAAATGCCCACTTACTCATTCTGGCAACCTTTTTTTAAAACATGACGTCCATATCCCAATACAATTCTGGTTCTTCTTATACCACACTGAATGCTGGATTATCTTTTCTTCCCATCTATTAAATGTTGTAGTGTCCCCAGGTTCTTACCTGAAAACTCTTTTGATTTAAATCTATACTCACCTCTTAAGTAGTTTCAACCAATGGTTTCTAAGTTTATATAAATTAACTATTCCTCTCAAAGACACATTTATCCAACTACCTACTCAACATCCAATATCCAATTAAATGTCTACTAGAAATTGCAAATTCAGTTAAGTCCAATACTGAATTCTTGATTTCATCATTTTTCTAAAAACATGCTCTCTTCTCTAAGTTTCTTACCTCAGTAAATGCTGCCACCTTTATTCTGTAGCTTGAACCCAGAACTTTATTAAAATTGCCTTCCATTTTATTCTTTCTCATGCCACATTTAGTAATGATAATTAACATCCACAGAGCATTTACTAAGTGGCAGGTGCAAGTGCATTGCATAATGTATATAATCTTTACAAAAATGTAATTAAGTAGGTTATTTTGCCTCCACATTACTGATTAGAAAGATAAGGAAATCAAAAGACAGAGGCTTTCATTTTCATGATGTCCTAAAGATAGCTTGTCCTCAAAAAATGATTTCAAACTTGGGAAACCTGTCTGCAGAGACTATGGTCTCAAGCATTGTTTTCACACTGCTTAGATTAACACAATTGACAATTTTAGTCTCTGGCATTTATTCTTGTCCCCTTACAGTAAAATTTCCACATAATATGAGAATTATTCCTTCAAAGTCAGCTAACATCACTCTTCTGCTTTAACATGCTCTCTTGGTTTTTTATTACATAAAAAATAAAATCAATCTGCCTTACTTTGAAGGTTCTATTGATCTAGCCCATACACTATTTGATCTCTAACTCTTGTGAAGCCTAGGCAAAAAGTATTTAAGAAGTTCTTCATACCACAGGTCTAAATATTAAATTATCAAATACAAATTACTTTAAAAAGGTAAAAATGGATGTTTTTTTAAAATACATGTAAGTCTTATAAAATAATATTGCAAAAGTAAAACTATTTGAACTTTTAAACATTCAATATTCATTTCACCATAAAGATCAATAAGGGGTATTGCTTTTCATGCATTTTATATCTAGTCTAACATATACACAAATTTAAGAGCAATATGAATTGTTCAATATGACATAATGTTTCTCAGACACAATGTGCAATTTATGCTAGTACTATATTCCATGTTTGTTTATCAATATCTCCAGAACCAAATTGGAACCAAAGAGAAACAAAAAAATGAACACTACACACTTCTGGGAAATAGCAAAAGCTATTGCATTCAGGGTATAACAAAGAAGTAGGGCTGGACAGTCTAAATAATGTATCTAAACATTTCACCCTCTCAAATCCCATGAGCAATTTGAAACGTGTCCTGCTCTGATGTCAGCAGTGTCACAAGTCTCAAATTTTTAAAGAATTTGAACAAAATCACCTGTTCTTTCCAGTACAGAATACAAGAGACATGAAAGAGTTTCCTTGAGTGGTATTAGAACACATATTGGCTGTTATGAGCAGTGCTTTGCCAACATTGAGTGTGGGATCACAAATGTCAGAGGTGCTTAAGAAGGTTTATAATTGTAAATTGTTATTTTTGTTAAATTTATGGTATGAGGGGAAATCTGGAGCATGGTTTCAGGGTAGAGAGCCTTCTTGTCAATGTCTAAGGACAGTAGTGGCCCAATGGATACTTCTTAGATGGCATCCTTTGCCCCTGATTATTCCATTCAAAATGCTCTCAGGGGAAATTGGCTTGGTTACCCTTAATCTGCTTCAATGTCTGGACCCCAACTTTTCTTCAAAACTTCTCAAGAAAGTTTATACTATTTTAGTGAACTCTTTAGAACTTTTGAAGAAGATTTTATAGTACTTGAGTCTAGATGTGAAGCTGCTTTTATTGAGAGCACTTACCTCAAACAACTATTTTTCAAAATCTATAGTAATTAGTTTGGATTATAATTTGCTTTCCCCATCCTTATCCCCTGACCCCTTTCCACTCTTTTAAGATGCTTATTGTGAAAGATGCATAAAGACCTCTATGTTGACAACCAATAGATATTTTATTAGAATATTCAATTCTCTGGCATTTCTTCTATTTCACCAACTATTCTTTCTCAATATTTTCTAGTTGCCTCTACTTTACAAACCTTACTCTACTTAAGGCTCAGTCCTCAATTTCTTCTTTGTCTTTATACTTTTTCACACATGATCTTATAAATTTTTTGGCTTTACAAACATAGCAGATTAAAAGGGCAAATTTGTATGATTTTCTCAAGACATTTAGAAAAACCATTTGATTAAATCCAATATTTATTCATGATATAGCTCCCAAATAGTGCAAAAGGTGTATACATAATTAAAATATAACTTTTTGACATTTTTAAAAGTCAAATATATTCATATTAAGCAATTTCACCCTTAAGTATAAACTCATGGGTATGTACACCAAGAAATATATGTAAGTATGCCCCTAGCAGAATAATAGTAACAGAATAAATTGAAAAAAACTTCAATTCACATCAACATTAGAATGAATAAATGTAGCCTGCTGTATAGTAATACAAATAAATAACTATGGTTGCCTGCTTTAACATCGATCAAACGTCAGCAAACTACAATCCACAAGCCAAACAAATCCACAGTGACCTATTTTTGCATGACCCACAAGCTAAGAATGTTTTTTTATATTTCTATGGCTTGTAAAACAAACAGAAAAACAAATACAAAAGAATATGTCAGAGAATGTACAAAGATTGAAAAGACTAAAGTATTTACTATTTGACACCTTCCAAAAGAGGTTTGCCAATCCCTGACATTGATGAATAGTCAAACATAGTCTTTGCCAGAAGAAGTAAGATTTAAGAATGAACAGAGAATTATTCTGATTACATAAAATTCAATAACAAGGAAAAGTAAGCCCTTTCATTTCACAATTAACATAAGTAGTAAAACTATAACAGCTAGAAAATGCTTAGCACAAAAGCCAGAATGTGCCTGACTAGGCAGTGTCACAGTGGATAAAGCATCATCCTGGGATGCTGAGGATGCGGGTTTAAAACCCCGAGGTCGCCAGTTTGAGGGCTCATCCAGCTTGATTGCAGGCTCACCAGCTTGAGCGTAGGATTGCCAACTTGAGCATGGTATCATAGACATGACCCCATGGTTGCTGTCTTGAGCACAAAGGTCACTAGCTTGAGCAAGGGGTCACTGGTTTGGCTGGAGCCCCCAGTCAAAATATATGAGAAAGCAATCAATGAACAACTAAGGTGCTGCAACAAGTTGATGCTTCTCATCTCTCTCCCTTCTGTTCCTCTCAATCTCTCTCTTTCAGGTGCACACTCATGCACGTGCAAGTGCAAGAGAAAGAAGAAAATCAGATTGTAATTATTATGTGGGAAGAAGAGTATTACAATGGGGAGAGATACAAAGGAAATTCAGGTGCTAGTAGTGAAGTTCTGTTTCTTTCACCTGTAGGAGTTCACTTTACACACACACACACAAATATATGAATATATTTATTTTACAATGACTGTTCTTTAAGAGCAAATTGGGCTTTTGTTTTTTACAATATAATGTAATTGAAATAGCTGACTTTATTTTTCTTGTATTTTTCTGAAGCAGGGAGGCAAAGAGACAGTCTCCCACATGCACCCGACCAGGATCCATCAGGCATGCTCACTAGAGGGCAATGCTTTGCCCATCTGGGGCATTGCTCCATTGCAACCAAAGTCACTCTAGCGCCTGAGGCAGAGGCCATGGAGCCATCCTCCACGCCTGGGCCAACTTTGCTCTAAAGGAGCCTTGGCTATGGGAAGGGAAGAGAGAAATGGAGAGAAAGGAGAAAGAAAAGGGTGAAGAAGCAGATGGGTGCTTCTTCTGTGTACCCTGACCGGGAATCGAACCCAGGACTTCCACATGCTGGGCCAATGCTCTACCAATGAGCCAACTGGCCAGGGGTGACTACTTTTTTGCTACTAATACAGAGAAGTGTTTGATGATATGTAATATATATATTAATATGTGTTGACATAAAAAGAAACATTAAAATTATTAGATGCCATAAACAAAGAAATATCTTAATGTCAGAAAGGAATGCTTCTGAGTGATGCCATAGTAACTCAGGACTGATTTGAATTCCAATAAGGGCCTTAAATTCTGGGACCAGGGTGATGGTGCCTAAGAAGAGCCAGTGGGGTTCATCACCTTAGGCACTTTGAAGAAGCAACATTTATCCAGTCTCCTGCACCAAATGCAGAACTGGGGAGAGTTGCTCACTGGATGAAAGAAAAACTAAAATATATCAATCTGATAATTCAAGGAAGAGTCAAAATTCCGATTTCTTCTTGAAACTATAAGTGGAGGAAAATATATTCATTGGAAAATGGAAATTCTGGACTATACTTAATGAAGAGAAAATGCTGCTGTAAATATTGGTCTAAGAGTGAAAATATGTTGGGATTTTGATGTAAGAAAACGAAAAAATTTTTCTAGAAGAATTTTTACACAGCCAGTGCACACACATATCTTGGCTAAATAAAAAGGCACACACAATAATTACAAACCACACAAGAAAATAATGTATTTTGAGACAGAATCTGGTTACTAAAAAACACTAGAAATAAAATCTCAACAATCAGACGTAACAGTAAAATCCAAAATGTGCTTTAAATTGTTAAATAATTAAAAGATATAATAAAATTATAATCAAAAATAACATTTTAAGAATCATATTTTGAAAAAAATCAAAAAGGGTTTTTGAAAAAAAATATGATCATTGAAATTAAATATTCAAAGGTTTAGTTAAACATCATGTTAAACACATTTAAATAAAGAATTTTGAGCACAAGTAGATAAAGAAATGATGAACTGAAAGATTCTTATGTGGCAATTATTACAAAGCATAAAAGCCCAATGTATCTCATTGGGAATGGAAAAAGGAATGAAAAATATAAAGATTAAGCAAAATGGCAAATATAATGAAGATGACTGATGTATGTCTAATAAAAGCTCCAGAAAGAGAGAATAAGAAAAAAGTTTGGGAGAAAATGTACAAAATAATAAGTAGAATAATAAGTAGCCATGAATTTTCAGACCTGATTTAAAACAAAACAGAAACTGTACATCTTCATTATAAAGAATCACATGAATTCCCAAGCTGGATAATAAAAGTAGACATTCAATGAGATGCATCACAGTGGAACTGCAGAAGAAAGAAGAAACAAAATAATTAAAAAGCAATCACATTGAAAAGACATTTACACAATAAAGGGACAATTAGTAGTCAATTAAATGATCCATGAACAAAAATAAAAGATAATTAAACAATATCTTAAAGTTGCTAAGAAATATAATGTGAATTTAAACTTCTATGCTCAGTAACACTTCTCTTTCAAGAGCAAATGCAAATAGAAATAGTTTCACACCAATACCAACTTAACCACTCTGATATTTTGCTGAAAGAACTATTAAAGGGTTTATCTCATAAAGATGGAAATTGAACCAGAGGAAAAAGGAAGCAATAATGAATGGTTAAGAAGTAAATCAGGAAAATGCGAGAAAATCTAAATAAGGATTATTGTAAAAGGTAAGGACTATACTTAAAATAATGTTAATTAGGAAGGAGGGGTAACATCAAATTTTGCTAACATATTATACAACAGTATGGAAGATCTGGTCATTCCATAGTCTTTCTTTCTTTCTTTCTTTTTTTTACAGGAACAGAGAGAGAGTTAGAGAGAGGGATAGACAGACAGGAATGGAGAGAGATGAGAAGCATCAATCATCATTTTTTTGTTGCAACACCTTAGTTGTTCATTGATTGCTTTCTCATATGTGCCTTGACCGCAGGCCTTCAGCAGACTGAGCAAGCCCTTGCTCAAGGCAGTGACCTTGGGTCCAAGCTGGTGAGCTTTTTTGAGAAGCGCTCAAGCTGGCAACCTCAAGGTCTCAAACCTGGGTCCTCCGCATCCCAGTCGGACACTCTATCCACTGCGCCACCGCCTGGTCAGGCTGTAGTTCTTTCTTATTCATGAGAAGAACCTGTCAGTGTGGGTATGCATCTTACCATTACATCATTCTATCAAACAAAATATATAGAATAACATTTAATTTGGTGGTGGTGGGGAACAAAAAGAAATTGTAATTATCCAATAGAAGATGATTAAGAGAAGTAAACAAAAAATCAAGAAATAATATAAAAAGAGAAGAAATAATTACACAAATAATTCCAGACATATCCATAATCCCAATAAATATAGAGCAGGCCCATCAGTTAAATGATAAGCCCTCTAATTGGATAAACAAAAAGTTAAGTTTTAGGTAATTTTCAAGATAATTGTATATACAGGATACTAACAAAAAATGGAAAAGATATATTAGGCAAATGCTATTCTAAACAAATGTTAAATTGTATATCAATATTAATGTCATCCAATTAGATTTAAAGGTATAAAACAATATGAGTGATAAAAAGAACCATAGTAATTATGAAATAAATAATAACCCTGAAAAATAAAATAATACTAAACCCAACCATTTCTAACAATATAACATCAAAATATTTAAAACAAAAAATAAAGTCATGAGAAAGACTGATAAAATAAAATCATGGTAAAAGATTTCACTTGTTACTTGTCAGAAGTAGGAAAACTGGGGAAAAAGCAAAACATGTCGAAAAGCACAATTAAAAATTTGCTTATATTTCTATATAAAACCTGCTTATATTTCTATATAAAGCTTCAAGCTAGTGACCGTGGGGTCATGTTTATGATTCCATGTTCAAGCCAGCGACCCCACCACTCAATCTGGTGAGCCCGTACTCAAACCGGCAATCTTGGGTTTTGAACCTGGGTCCTCAATGTGTTATTCACTGTGCTACCACCTGGTCAGGCTTAATCCAGATTTTAAAATTTAGTGAATTATGTGTTCAATTTATAAAATATGAAATGACTAACAGAATGAACATAAAGAAGGAGGAAATAAACAACTTTAAAAAAGTTAACAATATAGGCAAGTCGCTGAGAGAGAGAAAAAGAGAGTAAGAAGACAGAGAGGGAGAGAGATACCTGGTTAGAAGTTATCATTAAAGTTATTCAACTTATGGTAAAAAAAAATCTACCTAGCCTTTATTGTTCTAATCTTTCCACTAAGAAAACATAATCCCACTTAGAAATTAAGTTCAAGCAATCTTAGCATACAATATACTCCAGGAGAAAGGTGAAGAGAAGAGGTCTCCAAATTACTTTAAGAAGCTAATATAATTTCAGTTCTAAAGTGGGACCAAGAAAGTATGAAAAGAAAAAATTGTAGGGCAATCTTCTATAGGAACACAGATACAAAACTCCTAAAACGGTATTCTTAAACTCTATTCAATCTAGCCATTTCTTTCAATGAACAAGTAAGATATATCTCAATAATTTCTAGATAGTTTAACATTAGAAAATCTACAACTGTAATTCACTATTTTAACAATTATGATTAAAGGAGATCAACTATGAAATTATTTTAATAAATGTAAAAAAGCATTTGCTAAAATGCAGTGTTCATGGTTTTTAAAAACATCTCTTAAACTAGGCATAAAATTGACATTAACTTTTATTACTTTGTCAATCAACATCTGAAATTGAATATTGAATTTAACGCTAAAACAGTAAAACATTTCCCCTAAAGTAAAGAAAAAGACACGAATTCCTGTTTTCAGCAATTTTCTTCAGAATTGTATCTTCAGTCTTAGCCAGAACAATAAGATGAGAAAATGTAAATGTTGTGTAATTTGAAAGAAACAAAACGAATATTATTCAAATGCATGATTATCTACACAGAAAAGAAAGAAAATGCATAAACTATTAAAATTAATAAAAGTTCATCAGTGTTGCTGGATAGAACAGTAATATTTTATGCTGACAATATAAATTTCAAAAATCTTATGATTGCCGCAAGATCATAAGAATATATTTATGAAAAAGAGGAGAAACATTATGGAAAATTATAAAACTTTATTGAAAGGTGTGCTAGAAAGATCAAAATAACTGGTGATAGAAATCATGTTCATGAATAGGAACACTAAATAGCTGTGATTCTAATCACTTTCGACAAAGTGAATTTTTTGTTTGTTGTTTTTAAAAGAATTTAACTAATGGATACTAAAATTAACAAGGAAGAATGAAAGGTCAAAAATTGCCAAAATTACACAAAAATAATAACAAGAGGAGAATGGACTAGTTATCTCAGATACAAGATTTATTACAGTCGTAACTAGGACAGTGTGGCATAGATGCAGGGCTAGGTAATCAGAGCAACTGAACAGCAGTGAGACCAGAGCAGATACCTGCACATATAAGAAGCTTGTTATATGAGATGAGTTTAGAAACAAGTGGTGGTGGGAGGGGAATGACTGTGATAAATAGTGTTGGAATAATCATCCATTTATAAAAAATTAAAATTCTACTTCATGTAGTAATAATAACAGTGACACAAGCAATAATTACAATAATAATTAATATTTGTTGAGTGTTCCTTACATGCAGACACTGGTCTAATAAATGCTGCAACTCATTAATCTTTTCTTATGTTGCAGATATGCTGAGGCTCAGGCAGAGGCAGAGCGTGCTCACAGTCACACAGCAAGCAAGTGGCAGGGGCAGAATTGTGCTTTGTGCAGGGAGCTATCAGGCTTGGGAGCCTAGGTCCTAACAGCCTGTCGTATTGTGAGGAAATGACTTCCCTATGACTCAAGGTCCTAAAGGTGAAAAACAAGTATTAAAACACGAAGACTCAATTTTAGCGCTTATGATACTAGATTTTAAAATATTCTACACACATATTTACTAAACTTATAACCATAAGCATGCAATATCATTTAACAACCTCAAAATAATGGTTATATAGTAAATGGGAGGAGGAAGGATAGGATATGGGAGGGAGGTTCTAAATGTTTCTGCGTTGTTTTTTTAAAACAATAATCTATGGCACATATGAGGAAAAAATGATATTGGTTAAATCTGATAGGGGGATATGCATATGCCTGCTTATTTTTCTATATACTATATTTAACATTTTCTAAATATTGTCATTTTAAAAAATAGACACAAAGTAGATTAAAAAATAATAAAACTGAAATGAAGTCAGTAAGCATAGAATATTTTTTAAACTATATATGACCTTATTTTTTCTTTTTCAATTATAGTTTGCTTTTAATATTATTTTGTATTAGTTTCAGGCATATAGTGTAGTGGTTAGAGAATCATATACTTTGCAAAGTATTTCCTCCTATATTCCCAGTCCCTACTGGTCCTCAAACACAGTTATTACAATAATATTGGTTATATTTTCTATGCTGTAGGTTATATGCCTGTGACTATTCTGTAACTACCAATTTTAACTTCTTAATCTCTTCACCATTTTTACCCAGGTCCCAACTCCCCACCCCTCTGGCAACCTCCAGTCTGTTCTCTGTGTCTATGAGTCTCTTTCTGTTTTGCTTGTTTGGTTATTTTTTTCTTTAGATTCCACATATAAGTGAAATCATATAGTATTTGTCTTTCTCTGACTGACTTATTTCTCTTAACATAATACCCTCCAGGTACATCGACGCTGTTGCACATTTTAAGATTTCATTCTTCTTAATGGCTGAGTAATGTTCTATTGTAATATGTGCCACAACATTTTTATATACTTGTCTGTTGTTGGGCCATTGGGTTGCTTTGGATCTTCATTATTATAAATGACACTGCAGTGAACATAAGGGTACATATACCCCTTCCAACTAAAATCTTGAGTTTTTTCAGATATATAGCACTAAGCTGTCCAGGAACGGGATACAATTACCCACAGCAGTGCATTCTCAAACATGTGTATCAAACTCTGGTTATCAACCGGGATGTCTACTGCCTTGTGCACTGTAGTTCTTCAGTAAATACTGTTGACTGAGAGATTTACAACCTGGCATTAAACCATAAGAAACCAAATGAAGCCACTGTAGTTCAGAAAATGCCTAACTGGTGTTCCTTTGGTACACAATTGATTTCTTTCGCATAACATTAGGAAAGGAAAGCTGGTGGCCCTGATTCCACCCCTTGGAGCAGCAAAACTGATTAGAAAGTTTGTGCAAATTGCGCTTTAAAATAAGCGTCCTTGGAAAGTCTGGGATGTTTATTTACTCTGCAAGCATTTCTTTCTCTACTCACAGAGAGCTAGTATCTCTCCTCAGCCAGCTTTGGCTAACCCTGCGAGCCCTTTCCCCCTACTTAAATTCCACAAAGCTTAATTTTTATTTCCAGCACAAACCAGTGCCTCTGAAATTATTCCCATCTCTGAGAGCAGTTTTCTCATTCTCATGGTGTTTCCATTTGCTTTCCTCCGGGCATCCTGTCCTCCCTGCAGCCAGATTGCTTAAAACAAAACAGTATTCTTTCAGCTTCTCATTTTTTACTTTTATATTCATGATTATTTACAACCGAACCAGGTTGAAAACATTTGAATTTTAGATGCTACTCAGTTTTAGCAGTTTCTATCACATAATTTCCTAGAACCAGGTTCTGTGGATGCACCAGGTGATTCTGGCTTTGCTGTTGATGATGCAGTTGGTTTTCAGCAAATACAGTGTGTCCGTAAAGTCATGGTGCACTTTTGGCCATATAACACGTCAAAAGTGCACCATGACTTTATGGACACACTGTAGTGTGGCGAGTACTTCCTCTAGAGCATGCAAAGTCAGCTTGTGTTTGACCCTTCTTTGTACTATTATGATGCCCATTCATATTAATTGATGTTTTGTTTATTCTAGCTCCTTCAAAGAGGTTTGAATGTCTTTCCAGCTTTAAAAATATTCCTTGGCTGATGTTCCTGAAGTGTCCAAGAGGCTTCCAATGTTATCCTAAAGTTCTCTGAATTATTCTCAAGATTAATGTTTTTATTAGAAAACAAAATCTTTGCTAAAAGTTAACATTATTATTCCTGTCTACAAGTCTTTGGCACTCTGAATTTTACATTCTTCTTTGGGGTTCATTATATTGGCAATATTTTCTTATACTTGTTTTGAATCAACTTGCCACCTTGACCTCACTATCCCTTTGAAGTGGCAATCATGAAGGCTGTGATATTTCTACAGATGTATTTATAAAAACAAACTAGATCAAACATGCCCAACTATTACAATTTTTAACATCTGTGTAATTTTCTGTCAGTCATTTCTAATCTCTATTACTTCTTATTCTTTCCTTTAGAAATACGGAGTATCTCTAAAACTGCCTTCACATCCACACGTAGTGTTACAGTGTTTGTACTGTTTCTATTTTGAAATTGTGCTTGGTCTCCCTTGTCTCTCTCTCCCTCCCCCACTCACTGTAAACAAACTTTTGCTCTCAACACTTTCACCACTCTTCTTTTCTCAAACATTTGTTGTCTTGCCTAACCAGTATGTTCGGCAATAATGTCCAAATGCAAATGCAAATTTGAATAAGATGTATTACCTAATTTCAAGAATTCATATTCTACTCAAAGAGAGAAATAAGTAACAAATAACTATGTTGTACTAAATGTTGTAAGAGCAAGTTGGGCAAAAATTGATGGGTAACGTTATTTCAAGGTTCCAGAAAAATAATCAGCATAGAGGTAGTAGTAGTTCATACAGATTTCATTCAATTATCCATACTTTCATATTTGCTTTTTTCATTTAATAATTGTTTATTGACATGCATAACCAAAGAATATAAAGATAAACAAGACTTACTCCTGTCTCCTAGAAGTTTTTGCTGATAGGAAAGAAAAAGAAAATATTCTTTTTGTTGTTGTTTTTCTAATTTTTAACCACAATAAACTATTAAGTCAGGAAAAGTCCAAAATACTAATCCTTGTTATTTTCAGACTGGATGGGTGTTTTGCTTTTCCATCTTCCCAGCTCAGTGGGTTATAAGCAGTTCCCTTTTGCACATGACCTGCTGTACTAAAGGCTAAATTAGTTATTTTTGGATGACTGTGAAAATTTCACAGAGCAACTTGGGCTAAATCCCATATTGCCAGTTCCCTCTGTAGACAAGTCTCGCACAGAGAAGGGTCATCTGCATTTCTCATTCTAATTCACTTCTAGTTATTTCTCTGATCTGCCCTTACTTTTATAAAAAATATAACTATATAAAGGTAATATTTAACTGCATTTTTACTTTAAAATATATCACCACTGTTAAAAAGTATTGATTAATTTAATATTTTCTTAAAATTTTGGCTAGTTTTTAAATACCATTCACTATGCTAAAGTTTCTCTTTAATATAAAGACAACACATAAGAAATCTTTTATCTAATAAGTTCTGCTTCTTAACTCTGGTATGTTCTATTACTCTATTTGTGTTTATTTGTTTTATTAGCTCATTACTTTAATAATTAAAAATTTATAATATGTCATGGTATTTGTTAGGACAATAATTCCCTTTCCCCCCATCCCACTTTTTAAAGCTGTCTTAGTTATTCTTAACATTTATTTTTCACTTGAATTTTAGAAATAGCTTATCAAGTTTCATATAAAATTTCCATTTTATTTGTAATTTATGCCTTTCTCTCTCTTGGTCATAGTTTCAAAGATTTATTCATAGTATAAACCTTAAAAAATATTTTTTTTCTGGGAATAAAGTTATAAACCCAAAAATTTATCAAAAGCTTTATGTTATTTTAAGTCCAATTGGATTCTAGTTTCTTTCAGGTATTCTATCCAATCTTATTTTGGGTCTTCTCTTTCTACCTGTTGTGCTGGAACATTTCCAAATGTGCATAAAATGAAAATTTTTTAAATTTGTTTTTTATTTTTCTTGGGGTTCAACAAACCTTTCATTTTGAAAATTTGTGTCTTGGTTGGACTTGAAGCTCTCAGAACTCAGTATATATGCAGATTTAAAATAAATATAAATGAAAATTTCTGTGTGCATATATTCATATACAAAGCGTCCTCAAGTTACTGTACAATTCCATTCCTACACCAGTGATATAACCCTAATTTTGGTGTAAGTTGAAACACACCCTAGCCTAACTCACTTACCTATCCTATCACAGTTATAAAATTATAACCTAGAACATGAAAACACAACTAAGTCACAGAAAAAGGAAAAGGATATAAATGTACTGTACTGTACACTGTACTGTGTATTCTTCTGCAGAGCGCAACCAAACTAGTTCATCCATGTAGTCAATATGTACAATGTTAACAGAGCATAAGTCGGAACACTCACATCTCAATTTGCTTAAGTTTTTATGGGAGTGAATGTCATTAACTCAAAACGTCTTATGTCGAGACTGTTGTAACCCAAGAATCCCCTGTACTCCCATTTAACCCAAATCCATATGAGTATAAATATGAAGTAGTCATGAGCACATTAATAATGAATAAATAAACAAACAAGAAGGGCAAGTTCTTCTTTATAGTTAAATGGCAAGAAATAAATATAGAAGGCATAATGTATTCAGAAATATCACCATTTGACAATCACCATAGTAATAATTGTTTTAGTCAAAACCCAACAATATACCAAAACCAATATAAAAAAATTTTATGAAAAACCTTGACAAAATGAACAAAGTTAGCATTACCATTAATGAAACAAATAGATATCATGTGTCCCCTGATGGGGTACACTGAGAATAACACAACATTGCTCCTAGGCTGTTCTGACAAAAGTGTATTTCATCAATATAACCATACAAGGCTTCATAAAATCCCCAACTGAGAGTTATACTACAAAATAAATGGCTACTACTTCTAAAAAATATTAGGGTCATGAAAGACTAATGAAGTCTGAATAACTATTTTGAATCAATGGAGAATAAAAATCTGAGAAAACCAAATGCAGCATTAATTGTAGATTAGATCCTGGACCGGAATAAAAAGTCTTATTGATAAAAAGAATTTAGTGAAAGAAATGATAAAACTTGACTAAGGTCTGTAAATTAGCTAATAGAGCTGTATTAATGCATATTTCTTTTTGGAAAATTGTATTCTGGTTTGTAAAAAAATACCCTTATTTTTAAGAAATACACATTGAGGTAAAAGGGCAATTATCTTTGAAGATTACTCGCAAATGAATCAGAAAAAGATTTACATATATCCATTCACACACACTGAAGGAAAGAAAGAATGATAAAAACATGGTATAAGTATAAAAAATTATTTCAAAACAGATAGTTAAAAGACATTCTTTAAAATATGCATTATTGAGAATGTATCATGCAACATCTGGGCCCAGTTATCAAAAGTATGCAGGCTATAAAAGTCCTGTCACAGATCACCAGAGGCAGAATTACATGCTGTCCCCTTCTTCTAAATGGTAGGAGTCAACATTAACCATGACCAGCTTTCAATGATGCTATCTCTACACTGTGTTGGCAGAACAAGAATAGAGTTTGAACAAATGTGTAGTTGTGGCATTTGTCAGCTGAAGACAGGCAATAAGCAAATGCCATGTAAATACTTAGCATCTTCATTCAGTTAACAACAAAACAGATCTCTAAAAGGCACTGACTCAGGCAGACCCCACGTTGGACTTGAAAGTATGCTTTCCAAAAGCCCTGGGCATGGAATGAAATAAAATATTAGGCAAGTGGAATCTCTATCCTTATGGAACTACAAGAGACACACACCCCCACACATACAAATTATAAGATTGGTTTGATATGTTCTTTGGATTACCGATAGTGACATTAATGAATTGCATTCTAAAAGAATAAGGCACTGGACAGTGGGTGCTACCTTAAGGGGAAGGCCACTGAGATAAATATTTTCCGTGCATACAGTGACAAACGTTTTGTATAAACAGGAAATGGAGTTGTATGAGATTCCTCATTACTGAAAATGTAGACTTGATTGAAGAAAGCTGTTCAATGATTATTTTTCTCTTGGGCTCTGGGAAAATAAAAACATTTTAGGTTGCCTCTTATGGACTTTTTATTGTCCATAAAGGCTTATTAATGTAGGGACCCGTGTTTATAAAATCATTTATTTTTCTTTTCATGTCCTCTCTCTTTCTTTGCCATAACTATTTCAAAACAAATGAGTTTCCATCTCTAAAGAAAGCTCAGAGCTCTGTGGGAAAGAGCAAGTGCTGAGCCAATAAAACTGTTCTGATCTGATTCTTTGCTCTATTGCTTGGCTTTTCCTCATGCTTCTTCCAATTATGTCTGTAACTGTTAAGTCATTCACTCACCCGTTCATTTATTTCTTAATCTATATGCTCAGTAAATAGGACCAGCACTGCTGTAAACACTGAAGGGGGGAAAAAAGCAAGGCATTGTATTTTACTCAGCCTTCTCATACTCTTATGCACAAAAGAAATAATAACGTCCTGTTCATTTGTTGCTCATTAATTTCTAAGTAAGTTGTGCAAACTAAAAGGGGGACAAAATTTAAGTGAGTTTATAAACCTATTATAAATTTACAGATGAGATAGATGAGAAGACAGTGGCTAGGAAAGGCACAGAGGAGAACCACGAAGCTGTTCCCTGACAAACTGGGGGATTCAGAGAGTCAGAAGGTAAAAGTAGTCATGGTGAGAAGATCAGGTTAAGTACGGTGTGTTCAGGGAACAGTGACAAGGTTGTTCTTGGGAGAGACTAGCGTGAACAAAACTGAGAAAATATTTATCTTGTAATCTTCACAACACTGAGCTCCATGTTGGCCATATCAAGAGAGTTCAACACAACGTCCTTTCCTCTCTTCTTTTCCTCTCCACCTCGTTCCATTCACTCTTTTCTCCCAACAGAACTCTGGGTGGAACACAGTGTTATTCAGAACTTTATGTTACTATTCTGAGGATGTGGGAATTTAGCTTACACTATTCAGAACAGTACTGCCCCAGATCACTAGCATACTCTCCCTTGTCTTTATTGGTTCCAAAATGATTTTATAACAGGAGGGTTCCATCATTCTTTTAAAAGTTTTTTGGAAGTCAGAGTGGATTTATTTCAAGCAAGACAGCAGGCACTAATTATACATAAGGTGATTTTATTCAGAAGTTAGAAGTTTCTCACTCCTTTCTCCCCTTTCTCTACTTCCTTAAAGAGAGAAAAATATTAAAGGCACACAAGAATCTCATGAGTCAAAAATCAAAATAGGATCATGTGCAAGAGAACTAGGTCAATTTGCAAACAAACAAACAAGAAAAAAACATTTGGCAATAGATCAATTTTATAAAGACACGCATTAGCCTGATCAGGATTCAGCATGGAATCATAGATATGACCGTGTGGTTGCTGGCTTGAGCCCAAAGTCACTGGCTTGGCTGTAGCTTCCTGGTCAAAGCACATATGAGAAAGCAATCAATGAACAACTAAGGTGATACAACAAAGAACTGATGCTTTTCATTTCTCTCCCTTCCTGTCTGTCCCTATCTGTTCCTCTTTTTGTCTCTCTCGCTAAAAAAATAACTAAATAAAAAAAGTTTCCCATTAGCTTGACCTGTGGTGGTTCAGTGGATAAAGCATCAACCTGGAAAACTGAGGTTGCTGGTTCGAGGCCCTGGGCTTCGCTAGTCAAGGCACATATGGGAGTTGATGCTTCCTGCTCCTCTCTCCCTTCTCTCTCACTTTCCCCCTCTTGCTCCCCTCTATAATATGAGTAAAAAATCAGACTCCCATTTGCCAAATTATTGAAAATTTTTCTGAGTTTCTTTTCCAGCTTCTATACAGCACTTAACATCTTCATTTCTTCTTCTTCTTCTTATAATTTTATATGTAAATGGTATCATTTCTTTTTATGCTAAAAGGAGTCACCTTTTTATTTGTGTGGATTTGAGACTTTTATTATGTACTCACCTTGGCCCAAGAGGTTTCCAGAAACTTTACACTTAGGGCCAGCATTCTGTGCCAAATCTCTCTTTACACCAGTGTATAAAAAAAAAGTTTTCCTATTATCATAAGAAAATGACAGGGTGGAGGAGAACCAAATACAAGTCAGGGCTCCTGGAAGGAGTGAGGGAAGCAGGGGCAAGAGTATGAAGTAAAAATAAAGCAACTGAAAAATACTTCAACAATTAAATAATCTATTAAATTCAATAATTGAGTTAATTGTTTCTTTAATTGAATTCATTTTTAGGGCCTAGCTTTTAAAACACATTGACTTGAAGCCAGCAGAAAGTCCTCAAGCTCTACGGTGAAAATTTATTCTTCATTATTTAAAAAAAAATTTTTATTGAATTTATTGGGATGATATTAATAAAATTATACAGGTTTCAGGTATACATTTCTATAACATGTCATCTGTATATTGTATTGTGTGTTCACCACCCCCAAGTCAAGTCTCCTTCCATCATCATTTATTTATCTTCCCTTTGCCCTCTTCTACCTGCTTCCCTTCTACTTCATCTTGAATGATGGCTTTAACCTCTCTGTGGTTAGTTATTAGATCTTGATTTATGTTTTCTGTCCTCTAAGATAGACATGTTAGCCAAATGATACAGAGGTTGTCTTCAGAGTCATTTCTGGAATGACTGCCTAGACTTTTCCTGTTAGTATCATATTTTTAGGTGTTTAAAATATTACAACTGAAAAATAATTTAAATTCTTGCAAATACATGAATAATATTGAGATATATTTCTGCTTTAATTTTTTAATTGCGGTTTTAGTTTTTTTCACAAAGTTTAAGGCATGGAATACTTAAAGGGAATTCTTCATGACTTTTTGGGACTGGGCTAAGTGGGAAGGGATAGGCACAAAGTTAGATATAGTTCTTCTGTTCTGGAACCATCTCAACAATGTGACAACATTATTTTCTTTCAATAATTGTAACTCCCTTTTGTTTCTGAGAACCGTGGGCCTCAGCCCCCATGGCATCCCATTTCTGTTCATTTCTGTGGAACAATTTGCTGTTGTTTTCAAGGTTTCGCTACACTGAAATCCATAGTCCATAAATTAAACTTAATGAAGGAGAGAGTGGGCAGATGACTAAGCTGCTTTTTCTAACTACTTGTAACAGCCTTACTATGGTAGCATCCAGACTATTAATCATCAAACTTGGCAGGATTGTAATGTTACCCTTTATGAGTACCCACGTGTATAGATTTAACTCAAACCTATAAACCCAGTCATTGAGATGACAGTCATCAGGGCATCATGCCCACAGTGAAGCTACTTTGTTTAGTTTTCTCATCATTAAAAAAAAATCGTTGACAAAACATTGGTTCATGAAAAAATGTTGACAGAAACATAATGTTGACAAAACTCACATGTGAACATTTTTAATTTTATAACATTTTTAGTTTTGCAGAATTATTGTGAAGGCAGTACAGAAAGATCCCAAATACTTCAACTAATTTGCTCAATTATCATGTTATTATTAATGTTTTATTAGTATAGTATATTTATTACAATTAATGAACCAATATTATTATATTATTATTCACTTGAAGTAAATGCTTATTCAGGTATCCTCAGTTTTTCCCTAATATCTTTTTGCTGTTTCAGGATTCCATCCAAGAAACCACATTAAATTGAATGCCCATGTCTCTCTAGACTTCATTTGATGTGACAGTCTCTACAACTTTCATTGTTTTTGATGATCTGACATTTTTAAGGAGTATTGGTCAGGTATTTTTTGTAATGTTTCTCCACTGGAATTTGTCTAATGTATTTATTAGACTGGAATAATGTATTTTTTTACTGTAATAATGTATTTTTTGGAAGAAAGAATACCAAGGTAAAGTGCCTTTCTCATCGCATTATATCAAAGATATTCACATTCAGGGTATTACATGTTTAATGACTGTTGATGTTAATATTGATACCTTGGCTTGAATTGGTGATTGTCAGTTTCTCTACTCTAAAGCTACTCTTTTTTTCAGTTTTATTAAGAAAATATTGATATACATCACTGTATAGGGTTTAAGGTGTACAGCATAATCTACTGATATAGTATATCATAAAATGATTACCATAATATGTTTAGTTAACATCCATCATCTCATATAGATACAATAAATAGAAAAAAATTATCTTTCTAATGAAACCTCTTTGGATATACTCTGAACAACTTTCTTCTGTGCACTATGTTAATAATTATCATTATCATGTTGCACATTAGACCCCTAGTATTTATTTATCTTATAATTGAAAGTTTGTACCTTTAGACCATTTTCTTCTAAGTCTCACTCTACACAGTTTATTGGTAGTTTATTTTACTGTGTTCAATATTTTAGTTTGATAGAGTATCATTTGTTTGCTTTTTATTTTGTTGCTTGTGCTTTAGGTGTGATTTCTAAAAAAATCATTACCAAGATCCATGCCAAAAAGTTTATTTTTTCTATTTTTTAAAGATTTTCTAGTGTTTTAGGTCTTTCATTTAAGTCTTTGATCCATTCTGAGTCAATTTTTGTGATGGCTTAAGATAGAAGTCAAGTTTTATTATTTTACATGTGAATATCTAATTTTCATAGCAACACTTTTATTGAAGATACTGCCTTTTCTCCATTGCATATTCTTGGCTACCTTGTGAAATAGTAGTTGACCACATATACTTGGGTTTATTTCTGTGTTCTCTACTTTGTTCTATTAGTTTATCTGTTTCTATGACAGTACTATAGAAGTAGTACTATAGACTATAATATTATAATATAGCATAATATTAAGATATTGATGCTTCCTGCTTTGTTCTTCTTTCTGAGAGTGTCTTTGGCTACGCAAAATTCTTTGTAATTTTATATAAATTTTAGAAATGTATTTTCTATTTCTGTAAAAAATGCCATTGAAACCTTGATAAGTACATATTGACTCTAAAGCTGGCTTTCGGTTGTTTGACATTTTAGCAATATTAATTATTTCTGTCTGTGAACACAGGATGCCTTTCCATTTATTTGTATTTTCTTTTACTTATGTAATTCATGTCTAGTTATTCTTCTTTCCTCCCACCACCTTCTACTCTATCCTCCTTGGAAAGAAGTCAGTCTGTGCAGCCCCCGCTTAAGGAGGAGTACACTTCCTTAAGGGCAGAGATCTGCATAAATTATTTGTAGTTTTTACACATGGGGAAATTTATCCATCCTCTAAATTTATTTATTTATTTATTTATTTATTTATTTATATTTATTTAATCATTTACATTATAAGTATGGATTCATGAATATTTATTTTATATGTCAGATTTTAATTCAATATTATTCTATTTTATTGCTTAAATTCTTCTAGCTTTGACTATTCAGAGCTCTTTTATTTGGCTCCTATGTCCCTTTGACATACCTTTATCTGTGTGGGTTTTTTGAATAATTTCTTACTTTCTAGAAATATAAAATGATTCAGGCTCATCTTATCCTAATCTAAGAATCAGCCATTTCCCCAAAGAGCCTTGGTTTTTGTTTGTTTGTCTGTTTTTTTAATTGGTGAATGATATTAGAAACCAAGATCTGATGCTAGATGTGCCCATTGCTACTGTAGTGCTCATGTAAACATTTAAAACCTGAGTTTCAACTGGACTGTCTATGCTAAGCTATTAAAAACAAAAGCTTCTTTAATAAGTTTAGTAAGTTAAAAAGCCTGCCAATTCTGGGACTATGAGATATTATAAGTACTTTATTAACATCAATTTCTAGAATTCTTAAAATATCATGGAAACCTAGTCCAGTCTCAGGAATGGATGAGATAAAAGGGAAATTGAGGTGGTAGATGGGAAGTGTGAGAATTACTATTTTGTGTCAATATTTAACAAACTGATTTCCTTAATTACAAGGTTAAAAAAAGAACTTCCTCTTTATTAAAAGAAAGGGAAGAAACTACATTATATAATAAGATTTGCTTTCTTGAGCTTTCTGGATTGTTTCTTCATTCTAGGCATATGCTACAAGTTTAGGAAGTAAAGGAACTATATACCATTGGCATTTTGCCACCACTTTCTCCATTTAGTTACTCTGCATTTAATCTTGTTATTTTTTTAAGTGAGAAGAGGGGAGATAGAGAGACAGACTCTCACATACAACCTGGCCAGAATCCACCTGGCAACTACATCTGGGGCTGGTACTCACATCTACCGAGCTATCTTCAGTGTCCAGGCCAATGCTCAAAGCAATAGAACCACTGACTGTGGGAGGGAAAAAGAGATGGGGGGATAGAAGGAGGGAAGAGAAACAGAGGGTCACTTCTCATGTGTGCCTTGACTAGGGATCAAACCGGGACATCCGCATGTCGGGCCAACTCTCTATCCACTGAGCAAACCGGCCAGGGCCTGCATTTATTCTTTTATTTAATAAGTATTATTTGAGCATCCACTATAATGACAAATAAATAAAATCTTGTGTTCTGCTTACCATTGCTGCACAAGAAGCTATCCCAAGACTTAGTGGTAGAAAACAACAGCCATTTAGTTATGCTCACTATTTTGTGGATTGGGTTACATGAAGGAACTCAGCTGAGGCAGGTGGCAGGAATGCTGAGAAGTTGATTTGGCTGGAACCAACTGTCTGCTGCTGCTTGAGAAAAGCTGGTGGGCCCTGCAAAGCATGAAGGAGTGACTTCTTCCTTCCTTCCTCCATCTGTCTCCCACCAGACTCCCAATGCCTCCCATTGTCTGATGCTAATCAGAAACAAGATAAGAGAGACTCCAGCCCCAACATCACGTACCAGAGGACAGAAAATGGGCTAGGTCCTAGCCTAGGAAATGAGAGTGAATAACCCAGTAAAATGCTTGAGTAGCTGGAGACTTTTTAAAATACAAATATGCGGATCGTAGCTATTTTAACAAAAATATAAAAATTTATACTCTCCTTGATAGAAGATTCTAAATTTAAAGTTCCCTTGGTGTCTTATGATGAGCAAGTGTTTTTGCGCTGTTTCCACAGGACCTAGCATGTCTCATAAAACCTCCTGTCCCTCCCCCACTGGCACATGGTGTCTGTTCTTTCTTCTGTGTGCCAAATAGGTCCAAACAAATTTTATCATTGCTGAAACTAAAGCTTGCCTATTTCTACATTCTAATTTCTATATTTTAAACTAATCCCAGGAAATAATTAATGGGCTTGAATAAATGCCTCAAGCATTTGTCTACAAGTCAAGTGACTAAATCTCATTGCAGGCATCATCAGTTACTTAGAGGCTTTGCCTCCAAGCTCTGGGTATGTAAACCTACTGGACAACTGATTTCTGTTTTGGAATAACATTGGTGTGGAAAATATTTTCAGTATTTTTTTTCCTTTTTCTATTAAAAAATATTTAACTTTGAAGACAACTGCTTTTGCAGTATATGTTTGTGTTAGGACTTTAGATTGAGAAGATATTCAAAGAACCACAAAGAAGCTTTTATCTTCTTATTCACCTAGTCTCTAGGTGTCCCCAAGCAGCAAATTATTTCAGAAATGACATGAGGAAGCTTTTGGGCAAAAGTATCTTGGAGAGTAAGTCTCAATGTCTAAGGGCTGTCTGTTTGTACTTTCTGTTGCTGTGGCTTAATTATTTTTATCTTTCTTACTCCATAAGTCTGCAAAGTAGCTCAACAGCATATTTATTAGTAACCTGTATCACTCAAAAACTCATAATATGAAGCTCAAAATGTAACTAATATATACTCTATTAATTCAAATGCCTTAACTTAGTAGACTCTATTTAAACACAATGCAAAATAATGTCTCTTTGGCAGGTTTGATATTTGCCAACTCATTATCTGTCAAATCTTTATCCTCCTTATTAAGGAAGGCCATTCCATTTCAGATTGTTTTATAAGTCTAGGGATGCCTTCCTTAACACAGAAATATGCCTGAGTGACATAGTTCTTATCCTAATATCAGAACCTTCTTTTAGAATTATTTTATAATACATATCTTCCTTCATATAGATTTCATTGCTATTAGGTAGATAAAATATATTATGCTCACTTTGTTAAAGATAGCTCTCTCTGCCCATGTAGAAGCCCATCGCCCAGGTGACTACTTGGGATGGGCGTGATTATGTTAATATGTGTTGGGGGAGGGTTTTTGCACTAAAAGGTTTTAAAAGAAAGAGAGATCACATTGTTCTGGGAGAGGAGTGATTACATTCTAGGAGGAGCCCATGCTGTAGGAGAGCAGAGTGAGGCCACGTGGAGGAGAGGAGAAGCAGCCAAGATGGCAGAGTGCTGAAGGAGAAGCCAGTTTGTGCAGAGTTTGTGCAGAGAGAAAGAGATGGAAAACAGAGGTGAATAAGTCTGGTGAGGTAGAAACTTTTGATTCTAGGAAACTCAGATAAGTCAGTAGCTTTGTGAGCACTGAATTAGTGGGTTTTGGAGCCCAGGTGTGTTTTTACTTGCCTGCCGGGTGCAAGCTAGAATTAAAGCTGATGACTCACCAGTTCTTGGCTCCGTTGTTTCATTACCATCTGTTCGAATCTAATGTGAACCTGCACAGGCCAAGCGGCTGTGATGGTGGCCATGGCTACTGACTTTACAATTGCCTTGAGCAGTTGTCTAAGCGTCTAATTGAAGAGGACAACATTCAAACTCAGGAAGTCCTATGGGTAGACTAAAAGGTATGCAGAGTGAAACTCTGAGGACAAAATAAAGAAACTAATGAAGTATTTAGAGATTTAGAAGAATCAAGAGAGTAACACCACAAGCCACATAAATACTTTGAAGTAAAAGTGAATATTTGAAAAATGGTGAGAACTGAACATTAGTAAGGGATCTCTTTCATCTAAGTCTAGATTACTAAAATGTCACAGCTTGGGTTAAACTTAGTTGTGTGTAATTCCACATCTTGTGATCTTTCTACTATACTATGCTACTTTATTTTAACTACAATGTTTGCAGTTTAAAATAACATAAAAACTTAAGGTGCTAAAATGATTAAGTTAAATACCTACCTAGAAATATATTCATTAATGAATCATATATGTTGATTCCATTGTTGCACAGATCAAGCACTGTTCTAGATACTGGGTATAAAATGTCTACCTTTATGTAGCTTTCAGTTTTATGAAGTTGCTGGATATTAATTAGTCATCTTTAATAAGTGCTATGGAGGAAAAATAAGATAGGGCTCTAAAAGTATTTAAACAAGAGGACCCAACTTTGTGTGCATTTCTGTGATAACATCATATAATCCCCAGAATGGTAGAAGTCAATGAGATGGAATGGTCTGGATTTGGGGGTAATGATAATAAGAGGAGAATCACTGTAGAATGCTAACAAACCAGGGTTGGCAAGGAAAGGTCAGCACAGACAGGTTATGCAAAAAAGTCATGTTTAGAGGTCTTTTTTTAAGTGTAAGGAGAAGCAGTTATGAGAATTAATTGTATATTTGATTCCCAGACTGTATTTTTGACCCATGACTTCTTGGCACTCTTACCAGCATTTCTTTAAATACAATAAGAATAAACAATATGGCTTCTCATAGTAGCAACATGAAACCATTGGTGTTTTTCTTCCTCTTCACTAAGCCAATTTAGGGCTCACTGGATTTACCTTTGCAACATCAGTGTCATAGTAGTCATAATTTGGCACAAATCCTAGAGTTAATTACTGTGAGGACACTGTTGGTATAATTATACCATGTGGACCCAACCATAACAATTCAGTGTTAGAGACAAAAGTAAAACATCTGAGAATTGAAGAGACAGTGAGCTTCCTTTGATGTTAACCCAGCTATAAGCACCCATTTGTCTTTGGAAAATAAAATGGAAGTTTTGTACCAGTAATAAATAGGTTGACAATCACAAAACTAAAATTTCTTTTAGTGGTTAGAAAACTTACCAAATATGTTTGCCAGATGAATCTTTGCCTGGGGCACTGTTTGAATTGTGATTTTCATATACAGTGACTAAACTTCATTCTCTTTATTATTTCCTGGACCTACCTAGATTCAGTCATTGCCCAAATGTTATCTGAGAAACTCCCATGTTTGCTTATATTTTTCCCTGTATTTGGAGCAAGTTGTTTTGCAAAACTATATGTTTCCTGACTTCATCCACTTTAAGTCCTACAAATTCATCTTTCAACTTGGTCCTCTTCCCATACTATAATCTTAATTTTCTAGTTGCTTGCAAGGTAGACAGTTGGATAACCATCTTTAATAGGCCGAATTGTGTCTCCCTCTAAATGTATATGTTAAAGTCCTAACATTCAATATCTTCAGAATGTGTCAGCATTTGGAATTTGAAGTGGCAATTAAGGTATAATAGAGTCATATGGATGGATCTTAATATAATGTGATTTATCCTTATAAAAGAAGTTAGAACATAGATACACACAATGGGAAGACAGTGTGAAGAAATAGGAGGAAGTGGACCATCTTCTACAAGACAAAAGACAAGTCTTAGAATAAACCAATTCTGTCAGCATTTTGAGCATGACTTTCAACTTTCCAGAGCTGTGAGAAAATAATTTCTGTTGTTTAAGCTTAGTCATTTGTTCTTTGTTATGACAGCTCAAGCAAACTCATACAATCTTTTTTCCTCTAAGTCAGTATATCATATTCCCATAAAAATGACTCCTCTTTCCCAAAAGTGAAAATGCCAAGCTTATTCTTTCATTTGCATAGTTAGCATTATAGGCAAGGGGGTACAAAGATGAATTTGTCATAGTTCCTGCCTTCATACATCTCATATTCCACTACATCCATGCACTCTGACAATCCCCTCATTCCTTCCTTCCTGGCTACAAACCTTAGAGTCATTTTTCATTTCTTCATCTTTCAACTTGCATTTCTGGTCTGTCATGGATTAACAGTGAATCTTGCATGGCAAAAGTTTTGGCATTTACTCTGGCAGCCAAGTCATCTCTGAAGTACTGGCATTGTCTCCTAATGGTAAGGTGACCAACATTTTTACAATAAAAAGGAGGGAGAAAATAAATCGAAGAAAACAATATCGTAAATGAAAGAAACATTTTATTCATTGCAATAATAATACATTATAATATGATAAATGCATAATAAAAATATTTGTAATATCTTATATTATAATTATGCTTACATGCCTATTGATTTTTTTAATAATTGTAAGTAAAAGGGTATGGAAAATTTATCTAAATGAGTACTTTTCCATTGAATGAATATTTTTTGTCATTATATCATCTTGTAACAATATATTGGAAATATCTGAACAAGAAATATTATTCATATTGAAGTTTACAGCAAGTGCTGCAGCTAGAGTATCAACATTAAATCTTGATTTCTCAATTGTCCAAAAATCATTAGCAATTGAAAAAACTCTTTCAACTGCTGCATTAGTTCCAGGGCAACACAATGTAATGAACAAGAATAAATAAATTTTCACATGGAATATGTTCATTTTTGAAATGGCAGAATATTTCCATCCATTTTTTTTTATCAATTTGACTTGTTAATTTTCCCATTGTATTAATTTATCAGAATTTAAATACTGTATACATCCAGTTTTCTAATTTCTTTTTTTAATTTTTTTTTTTAAATTTCTTATTTTATTTTATTCATTTTAGAGAGAAGACACAGAGAGAGAGAGAGAGAGAGAGAGAGAGAGAGAGAGAGAGAAAGAGAAAGGGGGGAGGAGCTGGAAGCATCAACTCCCATATGTGCCTTGACCAGACCAGTGCAGGGTTTTGAACTGGCGACCTCAGTGTTCCCAGGTCGACGTTTTATCCACTGCGCCACCACAGGTCAGGCCTCTTTTTTTTTTTTTTTTTTTAATTTTTATTTAGTTATTCACTTTAGAGAAGAGGGAGAGAGGGAGAGAGAGAGAGAAAGGGGTGAGGAACAGGAAGCATCAACTCCCATATGTGCTTTGACCAGAGAAGTGCAGGGTTTTGAACCAGCGACCTCAGCATTCCAGGTCGACACTTTATCCACTGCACCACCACAGGTCAGGGCAGTCTTCTAATTTCTTTAAGAGACAATTGTCATCTATTTTGATGTCTGGCATTTCTTTAGATAAAAACTCAAGACAAGATTCAATATCTGTTCAATATATTTGCAATGAAGTCAAAAACCACCATTGAAAACTGTTATATCCCGTGGTGTTTGTTTCAGACCATTCTTTGATATATTGAAAACATGTCTGGTAAAAATTCTCCACTTCTTTGATAAACTTTTCTGTTATTCTGGGATTTCATTTCTCTAAGTCTGACAATTTTCTTATTATAATTAAAGGAAAAAAATTTTCTTCAAAAAGAGATTTATATTGAAGGATAAAGTCATTCAAAATAAAATTAACTTCTGTAGCTGAAATATCTTCACCTTCAATCTTTTGAATCATTTTGTGAAAAATAGATGCTGGATTATGTACAAAATACATTAATATCTCAGATATTTCTTTATTGAAAAATTATTCCAGGATTTTAGGACATTTATCTAAACTTAAAAAATATGAGTGAAAAGGCTCAAATAATTGTAGAACACGCTTTATAGCAGGTGTTAGAGCAAACCATCTACCTTTTGAATATCCTAAAAGTTTTTTGTATTCAACATTTGCTTCTTCACAAAATTGTTTTAAAGTAACAATACAAATGGTAAAACGACTAAAATGCAAATAAATTGTAATTATTATTATTGCTACATCAACTGGCATGGCACATGATGCTGTGTTGATTGCATTTAACAAAATATGTGCACTACAACCTGTTCCTAGTATTTTCTTTTAGAGTAACTCTTGTAATTTTACATACACATTATTCACCCCTTTGTATCTTCGCCCACCAAATTTGTGTTTGTATTATCAGCTGTTAGTGCCACAACTTGGGATTTCATATTGTTTTCATTAATTACTCTGTATAGATGGTTTGACAAAATTTCAGAAATTTTGCCCTCAATGGATTCTAAATTTAAAAATTTAATTGAATACCCATGGAAACATTAAAATATCTTACTATTATTGGATACAATTTAATTTTATTATGATTTGCTGCATCAGATAAAATTGTTACAAATGTTGCAGTTTCCAAGTCCTCTGTAAGTATTTTGTCAAAGTAATTTTTAAATATTGATTTCAAAATAGCTTCGCATTTTGTCCTGACACATGAAAATTTTCATTAGAAACTTTTTCAATAATTTAGTTGTACAATCCATACTATGAAAACTGATTTTGAATAATAGTATGAAATGCATGTGTTGCCTCTATTGCAACCAACTATTTTTTATCTTCAGAATAATTTGAAGTTTAAAAAAAACTTGTTACTTTACAACTGGAAGCTGATTCATCTAATGATTGCTTATGTTTGTTGGTGGTCAAGTGTTTTGTTATCACTGCTCTGTCCCCAACTGCAATAAAAAATTGTCCACTGCAAATATTTTAAAAAATAATGGTATTTTTCTTTGATATGAGGAATGGAAATTTCCTTTTTAATTTATCGTTGAAATGGCATTATCTCTTTTTTTATTTTTCATCCCTTATATGAAATTTAAAATTAAAAATAAAATATAGAGCTACACAAACGATGCAAGCACATTAGAAACTGAAAACATTACCATCATGGTAGGATATTTTCCAGAAGCTAAATTAACAAAACTAAATATCAAACAAACTACTAATTTGAAGTGATACTCTTGTGTATTTATCATTTTCTAATTAAAAACCATCTGTTTTATGCAACTATTTAATCAAAATGCGTTATTAATATGTATGGTTTGAAGTTCTATTTCCACTTTAAAACTTGAATTTTAGGGAAATACTTGTAAATAAAATTATACGTATTTGGAAATTATTAAATAGATAATAAATTAATAAAACATGAATTGTGCTCACCTGCCTATGATTGAATATTCACTGAGAAAGAAATACTCATGAGTCTACAATTTCATACATGCCATGTCGTGTTTCAGTAAAAAGTACTTAAAGCCATTTGTGCGCTCGGTATATCGCTCTCTCTCTCTCAAGGTCTCCCATGGGGAGTGCATGTGTCTTATAATCATATCTCGTTGCACTGTACTGATCCTCAATGAATCATCATGTCAAATACAAATACGTCACATTAGACGCAATAGGTCAACTCTGCATCGATTGAATACAGACATTTACAGATTATTCTTCCAATATGAAAAAAGACAACACGTAGGAGGACACTTTTTGAGGGAGTCAGAACTTACAAAAGAAGGACTGTCCTCCCTAAAGGAGGATGATTGGTCACCTTACTAATGACCCTCAGTCATCTCCTGTTCATTCTCTAGACCAATTCTCTGCAAATATAGCTTTAGTCATGTTACCTACCCCTCCTTGCTCAAGAACCCTCTCTCATGGGAAAGGTGAAGATAAAATGTGTGTCAGTCTATATCACTTAACGAGTAGGTTTTATATTTATTTTTTGATATAGGTGGGGCTTCACCCACAAATGAGAATTTGAGGCTGTTTTTATTGATGGATATTATGTTTTTCCACAAAGTCCTTAAACCATCTACTTAGATGAAAAGGGAATATTCAAATTTTGATTTTTTCAAATGTTTGAACATTGAACTGCTTTGACAACTAAATTTCTCCATGAGTTTTCTTAAGTTGTGAATGTATACATGACCAATCTATATCCCATAAATAATTTAAGTCAGTGATAAGGGAATGAGTTTATTGCTTTAAGCTTCACTGACTTGAATTTCTCTTAGAGTATAAACTTACTTCTAAATTAATTTTAAATCTAATTTAAATCTCTCCTTTGAGACTCATTGTAGGATAGTAGATAGAAGTATGGCTCTGAGTATGGACTTCCTTGGTTTATAAATAGGCTCTGACACTTATTAAGCTCACTTACTTAGGCAAGTTATAACCTTTCTGAGCCCCAATTTCTGATTATAATGGTACCAACCTGTTGGGCAGATAAAATATATTATGCTTACTTTGTTAAAGATGGCCCTGCCCACGTGCAAGTCTGTTGATATTAATGTGTTGGGGGACAGGCTGTGGGTAGGCTGGGTCATTATAGCCTAAGGCTTAGTTTTAAGAGTAAGCTTTCCCCCACACCCTTGACTGATTGGATGATGTGGGGTGGTGCACTCTCATAAGGAATCCTCCCATTATGCCTCAGATAAGTGACTTTGTATCAGAGACTTCCTTGTTTGTAGATTGGATTAAAGGTTTGAATCTCTATACTATAAAGTGGGGCAGACCGGGAGCTTGCTCTCTCACTGTTCCTGAGATTAGCATTAGAAAAGAGAGCAGAGAAAGGCCACATGGAGGCCAGGAGAAACAGACAAGATGGTGGAGTGCTGAGGGAGAAGCCAGTTTGTGCAGAGAGAAGGAGATGGGGAACAGAGGTGAATAAGTCTGGAGAGCTAGAAACCTTTGATGCTAGGAAAGTCGGATAAGTCAGTAGCTTTGTGAGCACTGAAGGAGTGGGTTTTGGAGCCCAGTGTGTGTTTTTACTTGCCCGCCTAGTTCAAGCTAGGATTAAAGCTGATGGCTCACCAGGTTTTGGCTTCATTGTTTTATTACCGTCTGTTTGAATCTAATGAGAACCTGCATGAGCCAGGTGGCTGTGATTGTGGCCATGGCTACTGGCATTGTACCACTTTATAGAATTGTTATGAGGTTCAGAGTTAATAAATACAGACTGCATAGCCCAATGCTATTATGCTTCTAGAGAGGATGAGAAGAAATAAAAATTTCCCCCAATTTCACTTGCCCTTCCAAGTTACATCCTTGTAGACCCAAGTCTCATTTCCCACCTTCAACATTTTTATTTCTTTCATCTCTGATCCTCCACCAATTTTCTCAGATGACATCACACTAAATCAAGGAGGTTTGACACATCTGAACAAACCAATTCAGTGGCAATGTGTGAACTGTGGAAAGATTGTTGTAAGCCCAGTGGCCGCTGCCATCTTGGTCATGGCCATGCAGATTCTCACTAGATACCGGCAGATGGTAAAGGCACTGTGGACCCAGAAAATGGTGGGCCATTCCCTTTTATTAGAGTCTCATAATGGTGATTGAGCAAACAGGCAAAGAAGATGGCTTCCCTTTCTCTCAGGGATCCCAACCCCCAATTCTGTCTTTGGTTTCACGTGCAGGACTCCTTCTCAGGACTCCCAAGCTCCCACCACCCTCTGCAAGACTCCCAACCCCTCAGCAGTCTTCAGCAAAACAGACTAGGTGGAAATACCCCTTCTTTGGCAAACAATAGCAAACAATGCCCCTCCCCATGGAGGCAGGCAATCTGCAATTTGCAATCTGCCACCCTGAGGGCAAGCACTTGCAGCCTTCCATAGACTGTATACACATGATGCTGCCTCAATACAAGAGAACAAACCTAAAAAACACTTGTTACAAACTTGCTTGCCCAACAATTGTAAAGAAACTTTCAGAATATCGTTGTGGAATTTAGTGTTTTACATGTGAACGCATAACACTCCAAAACATAAACCCTAAACTAAAAATGAAGGCCAAACAGTGCCCAGTAGATGAGGGAAATCACAAAAATGCAGTGCCTCCAGCTTTCAGGAAATACCAGACATCCTTCAGATTAACATAAAACATGCCACAAGGCCAGAATGAAACAATCCTTTCCATTAGACAAAATTCCATATTTCTGACCTAATCTATGTGCCACAGGCTATAGTGACAGTCATTCTGTCTGTATCTCTATTTTTCTCTTAACTGCTAACAGACTTTATGTAAAACTAATCTCTACCAAAACAACACGGAGACTCAATGAAAAACATTGTGCTAGCTTTCAGATATTCTCAGTATTTCCTCTCATTCATTCATTCAGTGGTCATTCTTTTCTACTATTGGTCTCTATTTCCTTATTTTTAGAATGAGAAATTCAGATTCAATGATCTCTAATATGCTGACTGTAAGGCCAGAGCTTGCCATCATAGCTGTGCACATGCAGGTTTTCATTGAATTAGGGCAGATGATAAAGAAACAGTGGAGCCAAAAAATGTTGGGCCATTTCTTTATTAAAGTCTCGCACCAGCTGACAAGCAAACACACAGGGAAAACACTTCCCTTTCATTCAGGGTTCCCCAATCTCTGACACATCATCCAGTACTGCAACCAGGAGAAATCTTCTCTGGTTCCTGTCCAGTAGCATCCCCAGGGCAGGGGCTGGAGAGTCCCTCATGTCTTTAGCATTTCTGCAATTACTGACCTTTAGTACACACATCCTGTCCGAAGCCATAATAGAAATTCCTCAACCATTAACGTCCCCGGTTACGTAAACCACCTGCAGGCCAAAACTGCAGTAGAAAATTCCCTTCCCCAGACAGCCTGAAGGGGTAGAAGAATCTCAAGCCCTACCAGTTGGGCGCGGCTTCTCTGGCTCACTACTGTCCGAGTAACTGAACCTGCCCGAAGGTTCCAATAAAGTTGGACTTTTTAACTATTTGGTACTTTGTCTCATTTCATGCAGGTCGGACCTTACAGTTCCTCCTAGAATCAAAGGCCCCACCAGTCTCAGCAGAGCTCACAAAAACCCCTCAGTTCTGGTTCCCCATTTGCACACCTCTTTCCCTGCCAACATGGCTTTCCTTCCTCAGCACTCTGCATTCTCTCGGCTTTCTCTGCTCCTCTCTGCAAACATGGCTTCTTTCTGCCTCTTCTCCTTCTTCTCTCTCTTTAAAACTACCTGGGCCCACAAAGACCCCACCTTCAGCAAACAATAGCAAAACAATGACCCTTCCCAAGCAGGAAGGTAATTTGCAATTTCACAGACCACATATACCTGGCACTGCCAGAACCATTTTTTAACAATAAAAGTGAACAAACTCAAAAAATACAAATTTTACAAACTCATTTGCCCAACATTGGCCATGTATTATAATCTGTGTTATGGTATGCTTGACACTGTGTCAAGAATTATGAAGACTAGTCAAAGTCCTTTCTTCTAGGAAATTCAGTCTAAATAGGAAGATAATAGATACAATTAGATAAGAATCTGTATGTATTTTTTAACCAAACACTGTATTTTACCATTAATGGTAAATAAGAAAATATAAATGTATGAGAGTGGAAAGGAGAATCACCAAAGAATTGGGCATTAGAAGAGTTTATTGCGGCTAAACTTTGAAAACCAGAAGTAAGGGAGGAGACTGGTTGAAGAATAGTGTACAGTCTGGGATGCCTGAGGGATTACGAGGAGGCCGACATGGCAGCTTGTTCAGGTTTCAGATTGAAGGGTAGTGAAAAAAAAGAGAAATATTGAGACCACATTACAAAGGATTTTGAATACCAGGCTGGGAATATGTACTCTACTCATAGGTTAATGCCTCTCAAAATTTTCCACAGAAGTGTCCCTGAGGCTGGCAAAAATATGTCACTGCTCTTATTCTTATTTGACTAAAAAGACAAAAATTTGAAATTATATGATAGCAGTTTATATAGATAATTTTAAAAAATGCAATAATATGTGTTAATGTCACATTTTACTCCATAATGTCTATTTTCATTTGATTACAACAATTTTTATTTCTTTTACAAAAATTTCTAGAAAATTGAATTTGCAGGCTGTTCTTTGATCTTTAAGTATCTTGAATTAAAAAATAACCTTCAAGGTAAGAGTACATCTATTAAAAAGCACAGGCCACATACTATGTAAAACCATTGCAAATATAAATAAATAAATAAATAAATAGATGATAGATAGATAGATAGATAGATAGATAGATAGATAGATAGATAGATAAATAGATAAGAGAGAATTACACATTATTTAGGTATGGCATAATTTTAAAATGAGACATGAGCTGCAGGCAAATGAACATTCTTTCTGTTCTAGATGACCCTCCCATTCCTTGACCTCTTCATCACAACCTGAAAACCCAGAAAAGGAGGACTATTGCTATCATTGATAAACAGCAGATAGTGTTTATCTCTTAAAAGAACTAGCACATACATCATTTTTTTCCATTTAAACATATTTTTCTAAGATTGTCTCAAAAGCCAATAGTGGACTACAAAGAGTTGGCCTTTTTAGAAAGTACGTGCATTTGGTTTCTTATTTGAAGACACTACTTCTTTTATTGAAAAGTCAAAAGTTTATTTGAGAAACATTTTATTTTTGGAAATATTAGATTTCCAAGTATAAATCTTCATTCTATAGTAATGCAGTCTTTCTTTCTTGGTAGAATAATAGAACTTTCCAAGAACATAAATGTATGAACAAGGCTAAGAACATTGTAGTCAAGTCTATGCATACATGCTGGCTGGTATCTTAAGAGGGGTATGGATGTTTTCTTGGAAAAACAGCTGATCTGGAAGCTGTTGTAAAAAATTTATTATCAAAACAGGGTGTCTATATTGCCCCTTACCCCATGGTTGTGATTATCAACTTCTATTTACATGTACCTTGATGTCTATTGTGGCTTATCTTTTCATAATTTGTAACTGGGGATATAATGAAATATTGTGGAATGTGTATGTTTCTTTCTATTGTTATTTCTTCTTAATCTGTCCAATGACCCCTCAAATTATAAAATATTATGAGCTGAAACTCTGGATATATGTGTGTGTGGTGGTGGTGGTAGGGGTAGGGATTAGTCCCATTTGAGACCTTTGAAGTCTAAATTGGAAATGAATAAATAGACATTAAAAAATTGTGGCCTGCCTGACTTATGGTGGTGCAGTGGAAAACATCAACTTGGAAGTCTGAGGTCGCCAGTTCATAACTCTGGGCTTGGCCAGTCAAAGCACATATAGAAGTTGATGCTTCCTGCTCCTCCCCCTTCTCTCTTTCTCTCTCTTCTCTCTAAAATGAATAAACAAAATCTTTAAAAAAATAAAAAATAAATAAAGAAAAAAAAAAGTCATGACATGACCTGTGGTGGCGCAGTGGATAAAGCGTCAACTTGGAATGCTGAGGTTGCCAGTTAAAAACCCTGGGCTTGGCTGGTCAAGGCACATATGGGAGTTGATGCTTTCTGCTACTACCCCCCTTCTCTCTCTCTCTCTTTCTCTCTCTCTCTTTCTCTTTCTTTCTTTCTCTCTCTCTCCTCTTTCTCTAAAAATGTATTGATAAAATGTAAAAAATAAAGCAAGAAAGAAAAGTTGTGATTTCAATAAGCTGAAAGACTTCCTTTGACCGCAAATAGCCTGCTTGGTCTACTGGCTAAGAATCTGCCTAAATTAGGGTGTTTGGAAGTTCCTTATTAAAACATAAACACTTTTTTTCAGGGGGTGTTAGGAGAAAGAATTCAAGGAAGTGGTGGTGAAGTACAAGACCAATTCAATAATAGCTCCATTCTGGAATCTTAGAATATTATAGACAGTGATATATAAGAGGTCAGCTTGTGCAAACATTCACTTAAGAACAATTTGTCTTGTAATTGCTGAAAATCATTTCATCTAGCTCCATTACAAACATAGTGAAGACCTAGTAATTCACCACTTAATGAAACAAGTTCTATAATTACATCATAATAAAGATATTTATTTTACCAATTATTGAGCTATGTAATTTGTGGCACACTTTCAGATTTATATTATCTCACTTATTGAATAGTTATTTCAGTTATTTCAAGACATATGTCGGAGTGCTAAACCATAATCTGTCTGTATGCAGCTCTCATCCTTTTATCTAATCTGCTCAGAGCAGAACATAAAATGTGGTTTCCATAAAATCTCTTTGCATTAAAGATCAGTTACTCTCAAGGCCTCTTAAGCCCATCTGTAGTAGGAAGAGAATGCATCAGGAGAAAAGAGTGTAGACATGCTATCAAACAGTCAGTGCTAAGACAAAAAAGAAAAGAAGAACAATGTATATGTATGTATACATAAGGTTTCTTCTCGAAATTTTAAAAGAAAAAATGATAACTTCCACCACTGGAATACTAAGAAAATTGCAGTCTATGCAATATATTATGCAATACGAGTGATACATATTGAATAGGAAAGATATTCATGACATACTGAGGGAAAGAAAATGCTTATAGAAGATATGTGTGATTTTGCGAAATTATGAACACATTTATAAACATGCATGAAGAGGTAGCTCATAGATGGTTAATATTAAGTTGTATTTGGATGTGGGATATGTAAAGCTCTCTTACATTTTTTCTTCTCCTTCTCTATATTTTTCAGTGTAAAAATTTCCCCTAATGTTGAGCAAACCAATGTGTTCCAAGTATGTTTAGGTTTGCTGGCTTGTATTGAGGCAGCACCATGTGTGTATAGTCTATGGAAGGCTGTGGGTGCTTACCTTCAGGGTATCAGATTGCAAATTGCTGATTGCCTTCCTGCTTGGAAGCGGCCATTGCTTGCTATTGTTTGCTGGAAAAGGGTGAGTTGTTTTTCCTCCAACCTGTTTTGGCTGAAGAGGAGAGAGAGAGAGGGAGAGGGAGAAAGAATGAA
The DNA here is from genome assembly GCA_037038555.1 of Rhynchonycteris naso. Lineage (NCBI taxonomy): Eukaryota > Metazoa > Chordata > Mammalia > Chiroptera > Emballonuridae > Rhynchonycteris > Rhynchonycteris naso. Next base: position 28,955,572 of record CM072998.1, read on the forward strand.
AGAGAGAGAGAGAGAGAGGGGAGCTCTTGAGTGCTCAGGAGTTTTGGGAGCCCTGAAATTTTAGTCCCACTAGTTTGTCTGTGGAGTGCTGTTTTGCTTGTGGGGGCCTGTGAGTCCGGGTGAGTCCGGAGAAAAAAAGGGAAGCAATCTTTCCTGCCTGTTTGCTCATTGCCATTACAAGACCCTAATAAATGGAATGGCCAACCATTTTCTGGCTCCACAGTTCCTTTTCCGTCTGCGCGAATCCAATAGGAACCTGCATGGCCACAGCGGAGGCCACTGGCCTTACACCTAAAATTTTATTAATTTCCCTAAAAGCAATATAATTGCTTTCAAAATAAAACAAGAATAAATGGCTGCTTAGTAAACGGTTGGTATTCAGTACATGTTTGTTAAATTAAAATTTGAAGGCTAGCTAAGTCCTTTAAAATCAGAGAGAGAGAGAGTTTGTGTGTGTGTGTGTGTGTGTGTGTGTGTGTGTGTGCGCATGTGTATGAGAAAATGGAAAACAAAAATATTTTCAGGGTGGTCTAAAAGAAACAATGAAAACACATTAAGGAAAATGTCAAAACTGAATATTAAAAAATATAAAATTCCCAATGAGAGATACAATGGATGGCATCACTGAACCACAGGGAAGTGGCAGGAGACTATTACTTGAGTCATGTTGAAAAAAAACCCAAATACTATTTTGTTTGTCTTTTCCAGTTTCTGAAAGTTGACCTTTCAGGGACCCATCTCCATTTCTTCTTTTCATTATGAGAAAGTTAAAAAAGGTCAAAATAATATGTCAGATTGTTCCTGGTGGCTTAATTTAAGGTGAAACAGTTCAGTGTTGAAGACTGACCACTCTATGACTTAACTGTCCTGCACACCGACTTTTCTCTCAGGCCAACATGCTCTTTGTAAAATTCTAGCCAGGGGGCTTTGCAGCTGGCTGGGCCCCAGCTCCTTAAGGACATCATGGAAAATGAAGGCCTGGATTAGTGACACGTGGGCTGTATTTAAACAGTATGTTATGGCCTCCTGCCTGTGTGTAGGTTTTGATAAGGTCACAACACATCTGGTTTGTGTCTATCCTCACAGTCTGAGCAGGAAGTAAGATGCTGGCTTTCTAACCAGTGAGAAGGGGGTTGTAAGGCTGTCTGCTCCAGAGAAATTGAGTGCAAACACTATTTTAGCATTTCTTCTTACTATTATTGTGAGCTGACTTTCAAATTCATCATTTCCAGCCACAAGCATAAAACCAGAAATCTAGTTACAGCAGTGGAGCCATTATTAGGCTTATTATGGCCTCTTACAAGATCATCTATCAAAGTATGTGGTCTCTAGACCCCAGGTTCAAAAGTATTTCTATGCCCAAAGACTCCTGTCCTAAAATAAACCCTTGCTGTTGACCCTGCTGTTTCTATATCTGATATCTACTTCACATCTTCTAGTTTCTTCTTGTCTCTGCTCATTTTTTACTGTGGTCTATGTCCAACACCTCCATGTAGATGTCTTCCGCTGTACCATCAACCTCTATGTTCTGACTTTTACCCTAATCACTCCATTGAACTGCTCCATCCCAGGTAACTTATTCTCAAACTTCATGTCCTTGACATCAGTGAAAGGTCTGATTTTAGTTTTCATCTACTTCTGAAAACTTTTCTATCTCTATTTCCATAGCACGTCATGTTCTGTTTCTTCTCTCACTTCCCTTCCTATTTCCTCACTCTACTTTCATGACACATTTTCTCTTTCACTAAAAGTCTTTCTTGTCCCCTTTTCTCTTGGAGAATTTGCCAGAGTCACTACTTTTCCACCGGTAACTACCACATTACTCACACTACTTACTAAAATAAATAGCTGGATTTCCCATGGTCATCATGAACTGTACATGCTCAAATCAAACTGGTCTTCCTCACTCAAATCTAAATGGAAATGACGAACTCATTGCCAGTTGTCTTTCTCTGTCCACCATCTTCTCCATCTTAGAGGCTAGAAGCTTTTCAGTTATGCCCTTTTCATTCATCTTTTTATATGTACAGATTTCTAGCAAAGCCTTCCTCTTTTGTTGACATTTTCAATTACAATTCAAATTTATTTACCAGCACATTCCTCCCCTTTACTACACTGGCTTTATTACTGCTTTTGTGGGTTACTCCAAATGTGTCTTTTCTGCACACAATTCAACTGGCACAGTGCTATCTCTTGAAGACTGAATCTCTTGAAGATCTACATGTATTGAATTATTCCATGTCTCAAACACATATCAATGATTTACTATTGGTAACTGAAAATGTTAAATTTTCGGTCTAGTTTTTTAAAGCTCTCCAAAATTCACTTTTGCTCAATTGTTCCTCCTTTTAACCCACTACCCCATGACAGGAATCAAAGTCAGACTATCTGCTACTGTGTGTGTCATTTGATCCAATCCTCTTGGTTAGTTTCCTACATCACCTTTGCTTCTGAGACCCCAAACTTTCTGCCTAAGCAACTTCTGCGGTGGGATGGAACTGAGTCCAAGCAGAGGCTACCTCTTCCATGATTTTTTTTCAGGGCTTTAAGTGGCTTTAAACTCAATAACCACAGTGAGAAAAAAGTTTACTTTTGAACTGTGGAAAAGAATTCTAAATGAGAAATAAAGTGCTTTCATCTTACTTTTTGCCTGAAGCGTTCGTGTATAAATCACTGCAAAAATTTCATATGAATAAAGCATTTCCTTCCTCACATTTGAATTCACATTGACTTTAAAACGAAACTAACAGTAGTATATGTGAGTTGTGGGGGGAAAATCCAATTCAAAGGGGCTTAATAATAATGTCTTTACTCATTTATATTCTCAGTAAGGAATGAGTATAATAAACATTTTTATGTTTTTATCCTTGAAACTATTCTCCATTGCTAGGTCAGTCTCAAGGGGACTTTATGCCATATGTACTGGGGAACTTTCTGTTTAAAAACCAAATATAATGCCAAACTTTATTCAACTTAGGTATTTATAAGCATTTTACATTATTATAATGACTGGGGAACAATAGAAACATTTTTTTTTAGCTTTGGAAAAGCAGACTGATAAAAATATGGTAAATATTTTAAAGCTAGATATTTTAAGGTTGTTTCACAAGCTGGCAATAGTTTTAATTTTGCATTATTGAACTTTAAAATTTCCTGTAAATGATTAAAGACTCAGATAATACTTATTAAAAACACTCTGGCTCACATATTGATCTGAGATGGCAAGTCAGGGTGTTTTGCAAAGTGAAGCATCACAGTCTAGGCCAGGGGTCCCCAAACTTTTTACACAGGGGGCCAGTTCACTGTCCCTCAGACCATTGGAGGGACAGTGAACAAATAAAAAAAAGCTATGAACAAATCCCTATGCACACTGCACATATCTTATTTTAAAGTAAAAAGCAAAACGGGAACAAATACAATATTTAAAATAAAGAATAAGTAAATTTAAATCAACAAACTGACCAATATTTCAATGGAAACTATGAGAGCAGATGAATCCTGTGCTCCTCTCACTGACCACCAATGAAAGAGGTGCCCTTTCTGGAAGTGCGGCGGGGGCTGGATAAATGGCCTCAGAGAGCCACATACGGCTCACCGGCCCATCGTTTGGGGACCCCTGGTCTAGGCAATCTATCACAACTTTTGTTTTTTCCTGGTTAAATTGTTCATAAGATATTGGTAGCTAACATATACCACTTCTCTATACCCCTAAGAATATCTGAAATAAAGGATAAAAATATCTATCTCAGAATCCTAAAAGAAAGATTACATAGCAGTAAATAGTATATGAAACATTCAAATATTAAATTGACAGCATCATGGGTGATATTGTTCACCCAATCCTTATTTACTCTTTCTCCTCGCTAGGTATTTAATTACAAAATACATAAAAATTCAGAAAAGAGTATAAAATATATATGTACAGTTATAAGAATAAACAATAAAATAAACGTCTATGACTGAACCACCAGATCAAGAAATCAAACACTTCCAGACCCTTAGAAGTCCGCTGTGGGTTCTTCCCCTTTGTTGTTCTTTTCCTGAGCTGAGATATGACACCTTAGAGCGAGTAGCACTTGCTTCCTCAGGACCCTTCTCTATATGATTACTATAGGAAATAGTCTTTTATAGGGATCCTCAACTAACCCTCATCTCTCTTCCTGTGCTGCCCAGCCCCACATGCTCCGACTACAGTTGTTCCACATTTTACCTTCTAGAAACTTAACCTCACATGATATAGCTAACACATTCAAACTGGAATTTTGAGGATGATTTAATGGTAGAACTTTAAACAATATTTTACCAAAGTAGGAGGAGAATTTAGGAAAACTGATAGAGAAAAATGTACTTATCCCTGAGGCAACAGAGGAGAATCCTTTCCCCTCCAGGTCAGAAACCACTGGAGAATGGAATAGTTTCTGGAGCCTAGAATTAAAGAGCATGCACAGCCTTGAATGACATGTAGCCTTTTGCCAGAGACACAGCCAGTATAGGTTTCTGGCATGGGGAGGCCCATGGACGTACATACTCCAAACCCACACCCTTCTTTTTTCTTCTGATCTTCTGATGCTCACTATTCACCACAGTGAAGAATCCAAGGAGGAAACTGGGCAAGGGAATTCATCCATCAAGCCATGGAGGTGGAGATGAGTGGAAAATAAATCTGGATGAGTAGATGATGGCATCCTAAGGCCCCAAGACCAAAACAGCTTCAGAAATGTCCATAGTGTTCTTGCCCAAGTGTTTTTAAGGGAAAGAATTTTCTGATCTCCCCTCCACGACTATTTCCTGTGTAATTTGTCTTAAGATTTGATTACCATCTCTTCTGGGATTCTCCTAGGTTCCCCTTATTCATTGATCTGAAACTTGATCCTGTGAACACCAAACTTTTACACATCTTTTACACATATAATTTAATTTTTTAAGGTTCAAATCAAATTATATTCTTTTCTGGACAACATTCCTAACTAGATACTCTCAGACATCCCATGTCTTCTCAACTATTGTTGTACATATAAACCATACTTTGTTCCAAACTTTTTGATTACAGTGCCCTATTAAGGAAAAAGAATTAATCAAGCAAAATTCTCCAGTCTATGTTTATTTATAAATTATATGCATGTGTAGTAATCACGTATGCAAGTATTAGAAACATAAATGGAAATTAAAGTAACAAATAAATATGAATAAAAGGTCAAAATCTTTTTTGCTCATCTAAATGAGTTTACTTTACTTTGGAGATTTTAGATCTTTTCTCTTCCTCTAGTGTTTATTCTATTTTTTTGTGTTCATGATACATTAAGCTCCCTTTAAAATGTAAAGTTTTTTGCTATTACACCCAGCTTTTTATGTTGGGAAGTTTTTGTGTGTGATTGAAACTTCGGTTTTACTTGTGTGTACATGTTTTGTACATGTACTCATCTCTACTAGAGTATGTGGGTTGCTTTGTAAAACTTATTACTGTGAATGTTGTTTTTAAAATTGGAGAAATGCTGCACCAAGCAAGGTCTGCCAAAGCTCTGCACTCACGTTTGAAAGGAAAAACAAAGAACGGTTTCTTCTGCCCCTGTCGACGCAGCTCTAGGCCAGCACCGAGCCTGTGCTCTCCTCCTCCGCGGCTGCAGTGTCTCCAGAACTTTTTGACTCCATTTTCTCCCAAATCAAAATGTATCTTTCCTCATATTGACATAAACCCATACCGCACAGGACCAGCTAATGTGCAAATTAAAGCCTCATCAGCTCATTAGTGGATGACAAATGTGTTAGCATGCTCTTTTACTTCAAAGAAAGAATCATGAAGTTTGGATGATGATAGGCTATTTCACTTTATGCCGCTTCTTTTGGGAAAATCACATTCATTGTCTTTTATAACCCTGAAAGTGATCCAGGTTTCGTTCTTTAAAAATAACATAAAGATTTATGAAAATGTAAAAGTAAAAATGTATTTTCATACCTAGATACCTGGTTTTAAAATTTTAGCTTATGCTTCCAGTATTTTTTCTATTTATATCATCTTTTATAAAAATATAAGAATCACACTTCTTTTTTGAAGTCTGCCTTTTGCACTAAATATTGCATGAACATGTTTCCATTTGCTAATTATACTTTGAGGATATTATGTAAATTACTGTATAATAAATATTTCATCAGAAAAAAATGTCTTATAATTGAAGAAGTCCTTAATAGTTTACATTGTTTCCAAATTCTTATTGCAATGAACACTCATTTACAACAGCATCTTTGTAATCTCTTACATAATATAACCTTTTTAATTAAAAATGTAATTACAGTTTACATTCAATATTATTCTTTATTAGTTTCAATTAGAAACATGGTTAGTAAATCAAGTACATGCCTGACTTGTGGTGGAGCAGTGGATAAAACGTCAACCTGGAATGCTGAGGTTGCAGGTTTGAAACCTTGGGCATGCCTGGTCACGGCACATATGGGAGTTGATGCTTCCTGCTCCTCTCTGTGCTTCTCTCTCTCTCTCTCTTTCACTCCCCTCTCTAAAATGAATAAATGAAAATCTTTTTAAAAAAGAAAGAAAATCATGCACTTTGTAGAGTGCTACCCCCCACTTCAGGATCCACCTGGACCATCCACATTCATCACAATATTATTGACTAGATTCCCTATGTTATAATCTACATCTCTGTGGCTTTTCTATAACTGCCAATTTATACTGCTTAATCTCTTCACATAATGTAAATTCTTAAAAGTGGAATTTCTGTTTCAAAAATATAAAACTTTGAAAAATGACTTATTCTTATTGGCATATTGCTCTTTATTTATTACAATAAGGTAAGAAAGACCTGAACATTTATTAAATGAAGATTATAATATTTTTACACACTTGTCAATTTGATAGATAAAAATTTCTATTTCAACAATTATACTTCTTTGATTGCTAACAAGGTTGAACATTTTTCCAAAATATTTAACGGTTATTGGCATAAATGTTTTTGTAATTTGCCTGCATGTTACATAACATTCACCTATTATTTTTTTCTGTTGGGTATTTATATTTTTGTTTGTTTGTTTTAGCATGCATGATACAAATAGACAGACAGGATAAGACAGACAGAAAGGGAGAGAGATGCGAAGTATCAACTTGTTGTTGTGGCATTTTAGTTGTTCACTGATTACTTTCTCATATGCTTCTTGATGGGGGAAAGGGAGGGCTCTAGCATAGCCAATGACCTCTGCTCAAGCCATTGACTTTGGGCTCAAGCCGCAATCTTGGGTGCAAGCCAGCAACCTTGGGTTTCAAGCCAGTGGCCTTTGGGTTCAAGCCAGCAACCATGGAGTCATGTCTATGATACCATGCTCAAGCCAGTGACCCCATGCTAAAGCTTGTGAGCCCATGCTCAAGCCGGTTGAACTCATACTCAAGCTGGCAATGTGGGGGTTTCAAACCTGGGTCCTCAGCATCCCAGGTTGACCCTCTATCTACTGTACCACCTCCTACTCAGGCAAGTATTCATCTCTTTATCTTAGTTGTTTATACATGGAAAACATGAATCAGTTGTTCATCCTATGTGTTTCAATATAAAATCCTGAGCAGTACAGATAAGAGCCTGACTCCTAAACAGACCCTATGAAGTGTTCATGGTAAAATAACTAGTCTGCATTAGAAAAAAATTCTGTAGAAACTAGATCTTACCCAAAAGGGAGAATTTTAGGAACTCTATATTTATACCACAAAGGCAACCAATTGCTTTGCTTATGGTTAAACTTTACCTTACCTTGTCCCTCACCAGGAAGTGGAAACATTCTAGAGCCTTTGTACTGGTTTGCACCTGGCTCTATCAGTTGCAACTTCTCTTTATAATCTTTTCTTCAAGAAACAACAGAAGAAAATAATTTCTCTTGGAGTCACATGGTAACTAAACAGTCCCCTTTGGTTTATGATTCTGAAAAATTATATTAACAAAGAGATTCCAAAACCACAGAAGAACCAGTTACTCCTAAAACTTTAAGATAATTATCTAAATAAATTTTATTAACACAAAAAACCGAAAAGGCAAAGTGTCTAATTAAATGTGATATAAAATAGGCAAGTTAGAATGCAACAAATCTTTTTTTTCCAAAAGGTCTCATTTTCTTACCATGATTTTAAAAATAGTTTTTATAGCATCCTTTTATATAAAGTAAATAGATTTCTGAAAAATATTTTAAACTCATGGGCTTTAGGGTTTACCTTGTTTTTGTACCTTTCTAATTTAAACAGTATCTACTAGAGATCCCTGATCCAGTTACCTAGTTTTTTGCCTTAGTATTCTCAAGTATAAAATGTTACTGAGTTGTCTGTCTGAAGGAAAGAAGCCAGAAGAGATACTTTCTTGATATTCCTTCTCAAAGGCTTTCTAAATTAACCCTCCCTTTGGCACCCTTCTATAGTTGAAGCAATGCCCATTGTTTTGTGTTTCTCCGCTGCCAATCAGACTCCAGCTGGGGTATATAAATGAACCAGAAGACTCCTTACATCTTATAATTGCAGCAGATCGTTTTTCAAATATCTTTATTTTTGTTTAATAGCATACAAAGCCATCACCTAACCCACTGTGAAAAAAGCATAGAAATGCTAATGCAATCTTTTAAGTCTGTTATTGCTTCTCTGGGAGGAAAATGAGGTAAATCAGACCTCTGATAATGCAGTCAGATCTAAGACATTTTCACAGGAGTTCATTTTCTTTGGCTGCCCCCAGTGATAATGGCTGTAAGCAGCATATGCTAAACATCTATAGTTTGTATTTTAGAGGGTCTAGCTTACCTTCCATCTCCAGTTTCCCTTTCAAAAATAATTTAATTAGTTTTTACAAAGAAGTTATTTTATTTTTTTAGTGAGTGTGAGAGAGACAGACAGGAAGGGAGGGACATAAGAAGCATCAACTAATAGTTGTGGCACTTTAGTTGTTCAATAACAGTTTTCTCATAATGTGCCTTGACCATGGGGTTCCACCCAAGCCAGTTACTCCTTGCTCAAGCCAGCAATGTTGGGCACCAGCCAGCAATCTGGGGCTAAGCCAGGAACCTTTGGGCTCAAGAAAGCAACTATGGGGTCATATCTATGTTCCCATGCTCAAGCCAGAGACCCCATGCACAAGCTGGTGATTTGGGGGTTTTAAACCTGGGTATTCCACATCCTAGGCCAATGTCTATTACAGGGGTCGGGAACCTATGACTCGCAAGCCAGATGTGACTCTTTTGATGGCTGCATCTGGCTCACAGACAAATCTTTAATAAAAAAAATAATAACGTTAAAAATATAAAACATTATTACAATCTATACATTTCATACCGCTCATGTTCATGGTTGCAGGTGGCTGGGACCAATCACAGCTGTCCAAATTTTTATTAGATAATGCATAATGTACACAGGTTGTTGTGAGGTCAGGAAGTAAACTTTCTTCCTTTTAATCAAGTAGTCAGCTAGCTAATTGCAGAAACCCTTTTGACGAAGAAGATGGCTATAAGAATAAAAGATGAGGAGTATTATACTTTTCAGCAGAAATGGACAGAGGAATTCACGTTTGCGGAGAGAGCAAGTTCTGCAGTGTGTCTCATATGCAATGATAAAATTGCATTGATGAAATGGTCAAATATAAAGCACCACTTTGACACATGCCATACTACATTTGCATAGAAATATCCAGCGGGGGACAGCAGGAAGAAAGCATCTCAAGAGCTACTGTGCAGAATGCAAGCTAGTCAGCAGAAACTCCGTGTTTGAACCCAACAAGGTGACTAAAATTCGGCTAGCTTTGCTGGGGCTTTAAAAATTGTGAGAAACGAAAAGCCATTCACAGAGGGGGAGTATACCAAAGCATTCATGCTTGATGTTGCCAATGAACTTTTTGACGACTTTTTGGATAAAATCAAGATAATCAAATGAATAAAAGACATGCCTCTGTTGGCAAGAACTGTTCACGATCGAACCGTCATGATGGCAAATCAAATTGAGGCAACACAAGTGAAGGGCATAAATGCAGCACCATTCTTTCTCTCACTTTGGATGAGTCAACAGACGTAAGCCATTTATCCCAGTTCAGCATGATTGCAAGGTATGCTGTCGGTGACACACTATGTGAGGAAAGTCTTGTTGTTTTGCCTATGAAAGAGACAACAAGAGGGGAGGATTTATTCCAGTCTTTCACTGAGTTTGCTAAAAAAAAAAATCTACCAATGGATAAACTTATTTCGGTGTGTATTGACGGTGCTCCGTGCATGGTGGGAAAAAACAGAGGATTCAAATCGCTTCTTTGTGAACATAAAAAGAGAGCCATCCTAAGTTTTCACTGCATCCTACATCAGGAGGCGCTTTGTGCTCAGATGTGTGGCGAGCAGCTTGGTGAGGTTATGTCGCTGGTCATTTGGGTGGTCAACTTTATTTTTGCCCGAGCTTTAAATGATTGCCAGTTTAAAACACTGCTGGATGAAGTTGGGTATAATTATCCTGGTCTGCTTCTGCACAGCAGTGTGCGTTGGTTGTCAAGAGGGAAAGTGATCAGCCGTTTTGTGGCTTGTCTGAGCAAAATTTGAACTTTTCTTGAAATGAAAAACGTTGAGCATCCTGAGTTAGCTAACACTGACTGGCTCCTGAAGTTCTACTATCTTGTGGACATGATTGAATATTTGAACCAGCTCAATGTGAAAATGCAAGACATTGGAAATACTGTCTTATCCCTTCAACAAGCAGTGTTTGCATTCCAAAACGAGCTGAAACTCTTCATCGCCGACATTGAAACAGGTTGTTTACTACACTTTGGAAAACTGGGAGAGTTTAAAGATGGATGCATGGATGCACAGCAAGTGACCCTGTTCCACATCTTGATCTCCAGCAGCTAGCGGGCTTCACATATCATCTTCTGCAGTCATTCAAAGTGCGCTTTGGAGAATTTCATGAGCGTACTGGTCTTTTTAAGTTCTTCACCCATCCACACGAGTATGCAGTGCACAGCGCTGACCTGAGTTACATGCCCAGTGTCTCTGTCAGAGATTTTGAGTTAAAAGTTGCTGACCTGAAGGCCTCAGCATGTGGGCGAATAAGTTCAAGTCACTGAATGAAGATTTGGAAAGATTTGCACGACAGCAAGCAGAGTTGGCGAGCAAACTCAAGTGGGGAGAAATGAAAAAACTTCAACCCACGAATCAGCTGATTGTCTAAACTTGGAACGTGCTTCCCATCACATACCACACACTGCAGTGTGTGAGTATTGCTGTACTGACAATGGTTGGCTCTACATATGCATGGGAGCAGTTTTGCTCACATCTAAAGAACGTTAAGACCAACCTACGATCACGTTTAATGGATGGAACTCTCAATGCCTGCATAAAGCTTAACCTCACCACATATCAGCCAGACTACAAAGCCATCAGCAAAACCATGCAGCACCAGAAGTCGCATTAATGGTAAGAAGTACTTTATTTATCACACATATCCAGAGTTTCAGCTCATAAAATTTTATAATTTGAGGGGTCATTGGACAGGTTAAGGAGAAATAACAATAAAAAAAACATACACATTCCACAATATTCCATTATATCCCCAGTTACAAATTATAAAAAGATAAGCCACAATAGACATCAAAGTAATGTAAATAGAAGTTGGTAATCACAACCATGGGGTAAGGGGCAACATAGACACGCTGTTTTGATAGTGAATTTTTCACAACAGCTTCTAGATCAGCTGTTTTTCCAAGAAAACATCCCTACCCCCCTCCTAAGAACCAACACTAGCCAGCATGTATGCATAGTCTTTTGACTACAATGTTCTTAGCCTTGTTCATGTATTTAGTGTTAAACATATTGTATGGTTCTCACAGAATTACATTTTAAAATATGTGGCATTCATGGCTCTCTCAGCCCAAAAGGTTCCCGACCCCTACTCTATTCAGTGCATCACCATCTAGTCAGGCCTTACATTTCTTGAATTATCTGGTTTTGTAAAAAGTACCAGAAATTTTCTCTTGTATTGAACATACCATCACATCTTTACTCATTTTTCATCTCTAAAATACACAATGTGAAAATTTATATTAAAAACTCTGTCTCACAAAGTTATAATACACAATGCTATAATAACATTAATAAATGTTTCTAAATTTATTGAACCCTGCTGTATAATAAAGAATTTGATTGGCCTTTATCTCTGGTTTCATGAACAGAGACTAAATCCTTGAAATTTTCTAGGTGATAGAAATGTCTTTGTTATTCATAATTAACCCCTGGGACCACATGTGATATTATGCTAATGAGGTGATACCTGGGGAAGCCTTAAATAGTTTTAATATGGGGGCTTGCTGTGCTGGAAAAACCAGTTTTGTGATTAGAGGGCTGGGGTTTTGACCCCTGTGAAGTCAGCCCAACCTCCTGACTTCTAGGGAGGAAAGGGGGATTAGAGAGATTGAGTTGAATCACATGGCCAATGGTTCAATCAGTTTTGCCTACATAATAAAATGCATAAAACCTTAGTCGTGAAAGCTTGGTGGCACTTCCTGATGGGTGAAATCAAAATCAAATCAGTACTTATGATGAACTACCACAGAGAAATTGCTCATATGATTCAAGAAGATAAAGTATAATAAAAAGTTGGAAATAAAAGTAATTGTAATTCTTTTTAGCAATGAAAAAATCAACCTGGTCTATATTGTCACCTCTTTTTTCCTGAGCTGAGACGGATTCTGTCATAGCATTGGAAATTCAAATCATGCCAGTGAGAGAGACTTAACAACCATGGAAGCTTTTATTATTGTTATTTTGATGTAAGCTTTTTATGTTAAAACTAACTTTGATGTGAGAACAAGACTCTGTATTATATAAACTTATGCAAATTATAAAAAGAACATGCAAATTGAAAATTTGGAATTTAAAGGTCACATGCCACCAAAACATTTTCTAAATTAAGAATAAAATCACCATTTCTTTTCTTGGTTGACAGACAATATATCCTGAGATTTGACTGGGTTAAAGTCCTTCATTAAAAGTATTTCAAATAGTAATAAAGAAAGTTATCAGAACTTATTGTAGTTAAATCTACTGGCCATTACTTTGCATGCCAGGGGCTCTGACAGATAGCTCTGAGTAGCATCCACAAGACCCAATAGACTCATAGAGGAAGATTGTGGAATAGCAGACTGCTTTTAAAATAACACCTGAAAGTTAAATTTCACTCAGAAGTAGCAGCACACACACAAAAATAACCAAGATGCCAAGTAAAGAAAAGGTTAAACACATCACATTTTACAAGATTTAAAGATTAGCTCATTGAACCTGAAGAAATAAACAACAGTATATTAAACAAATAGAGGGAGAAAAATAATAACTTAAATAAATTTAAAGTTATGAAAGAACTCAACTTTCAGCAAAAATTACCACCATGTGCAAATTATTGTTTGGAGCAGTTGAACTGGAAAACAAATTATGCTATGGACCATGGGCATGAGCAGCAGTGGTATTCAAATAATTTAACAACTGGTTCTCTTCCCTAATGACCATTTTAAGTATAAAAAATGATATACTGAAAGGTAGTTTATTATTTTATCCCTTTAATATTTAAATAAAAACAAAAAACAGGGTACACAAAACTAGATTATGTTATAAGAAAGTTTTAAAATATTAATGAAATAATATTAAATAATACCTGAAAAAAACAATAAAACTGTTAATTTAAGATATTTCCAGACCTGGCTGGTTGGCTCAGTGGTAGAGCATCAGCCTAGCATGTGGATGTCCCAGGTTGGATTCCCAGTCAGGGCACACAGGAGAAGCACCCATCTGTTTCTCCACTTTTCCTTTTCTCAATTCTCCCCCCCTCCTCTCTCTCTCTTATTCTCCTGCAGCCATGGTTTAATTGGAGCAAGTTGGCCCCAGGTGCTGAGGCTGGTTCCATGGCCTCCGTCTCAGGCACTAAGAAAAGCAATGAAGCAATGCCCTCTGTGGACTTGCTGGGTGGATCCTAGTTGGGCATATGTGGAAGTCTGTCTCTGGCTCTTCTCCTGTCACTGAATTAAAAAATATATATATATTTTCATATTGCTTTTTAATTGGCTTCCTCACTTGCAATTTTTTCACCTATGGACAGAATGAACATTAGTACCAGTGCTTAGAATATGTTGTTGGACAGATTGACCATTAAAAAAAAAAAGTAAAGAATGTAAATTTGTGATTTCCACATTGGCAGCTGCCCAGGCACCTACCTCAGAGAGAATCCTGATTACAGGTGCCATTTTAACAACTAGTTTCCCAAACTCAACAAAAAATTAGGTATCAGTTTTGCCAAACCAGTGCAAACTGACTGAATCCTACCACTAGGCATGAGCAATAAGCTCTATGTACAGCTTTGCCTACTAACTACACCCTAGAGCATAAAATCAGAGTTTGCTTACTATGACTGTTATAAATTTCACTAATTCAGAACAACTAGTAGGTTTAATTACAGAACATTAAAAAAAATTTTTTTTAAATTTTTGACAGAGAGAGTCAGAGAGAGGGACAGATAGGGACAGACAGACAGAAAGGGAGAGCAATGAGAAGCATCCGTTCTTTGTCATGGCACCTTAGTTGTTCATTGACTGCTTTCCCATACGTGCCTTGATGGGGGCGCTACCACAAAGTGAGTGACCCCTTGCTCAAGCCAGTGACCTTGGGCTCGAGCCAGTGACCATGGGGTCATGTTTATGATTCCATGATCAAACCAACGACCCCATGCTCAAGCCGGTAAGCCCGCACTCAAGCTGGATGAGCACACACTCAAGCCAGCAACCTCAGGGTTTTGAATGTGGGTCCTCCATGTTCCAGTTCAATGCTTTATCCACTGTGCCACTGCCTGAGCAAGCTAAATTGCAGAACATTTTTTAAGTAAACTGTGTGACTTGCATCAGACTGTCTATGTAGGTGGATTTTTTTGTTTTGTTTTGTTTTGCTTTAAGATGATAGGAAGCATACTATAGTTAAGGTGAAGTTCTTCACCAAAAATGTTATAGAACTAAAACAATTAATTTTCTTTTTTCTGTCCTACCCATTCATACTTTTATAATTTGCATATAACATCTTTGTTGTCCATAAACTGATTTCTTTTGAAGAATTTATTTATTGATTTTTTAGAGAGAGGGTGGCAGGGAGCCAAAAGCATCAACTTGTCTGTAGGTATTTCTTGTATCTGTTCTGATTGGGCAAGCCTCAAGTTTCAAACTGGTCAGGCCATAAATAGATCCTTTAATGTAAGTAAACAGAATATTCTTTTAAGCAATTTTAAACATTTTTACATAATTTTATTTCTTAAATGAGAAGCAGAGAGGCAGAGAGACAGACCTCTGTATGTGCCCGGGCCAGATCCACCTGGCAAGCCACCTATGGGGTATGCACTGCCTATCTGGGGATGTTGCTTTGGTGCTCAGCAACCAAGCTATTTTAGTGTCTGAAGCAACACCATGGAACCATCCTCAGGGCCAGGGACCAACTTGCTTCAACAAAACTATGGCTGTGAGAGGGGAAGAGACAGAAAGAGAAAGAAGGAAGAAGGAGAGGGGTGGAGAAGCAGATGGTCACTTCTCCGGTGTGCCCTGACCTAGAATTGAATCTGGAACATCTATATACTCGGCTGATGCTCTACCACTGAGCCAACTGGCCAGGGCTACATTAAATTTTAGTTTCATTATTCAATTTGTTTGCAAACAATATATTGAAAACTAATGAACATTTGCCAACATTTCTTATTAAATATTGTTTCACCATGCCCCTGAGCATCTTTAAATGTTCTGTTTCCTAGCATCTCAAGTTCAAATATTTTCCTTAATGTAGCATCCCTTTAATAAGTGATTTAAAGGCCTTTGCAAATCCTCTCTTTTTTCAGGCAGGGTTTTAATTTATTCTTCTCTGCCAATGAGTATTTAGTTTTGATTCCAAGCTTTTGCATATCCGGATTCTTGCTGGAATTGCCGTTTTTTCACTCCTAATTTGCATACATTTACCCTTCCAGACTCTTATCTTCTGGGTGAATTCTTCACTGACTAGAGTCCGTACAGGTTCTCATTGACTATTCATGGTTTTGTTCAACCTCACCTGGGAACATGTGAAGAAGTATGTCAGGTCTAGGCCACGTTCTTCTCAGGCTGGTTATCTCACTGTTCTCATCCATTGAAGGCAGACCTTATGCCTTAAACATTTTTTGGTGCCCCCTCTCCATAAATTGATGAGAACAGTACTGAGTGCATGATATTGTAAATGACTGGCAATTTATATACTTTCTCTTTAATATGTTGAAATAATTAATTGACAATTAATGTAAGGTTTTCCTAATATGATGCAAATGTCGAGACTACTCCTTCTTGAGAGTAAAGTGTACATGGGAGATGTTTCCATGGAGACCTAGCTGAGTTGTCCCAGGTGGATAGAAAGATGTGTACATGCCTGCAAACACAATGCTCCCCAGTGTCCAAACAATAGAAAAGGAAAAAGTTATGTCCCTAAGTTCCAATGACATGATTTACAGAAGCTACCTGAAACTTGGCACTAGTGTGTTTGAGATAGTGACACCAAGGCTCCAGCAGAACAATGAAGCGCCTGCCTCACTTAAGCCCGAAGAGGGAAGTACAGGATTTCCCCTTGCCGTCAGGACAGTGAGTCAGCGTCGCCTGCACTAAACAATGGCTGGAGACATGACAACTTAGCCATCTTTCATGTTTATCCTTTTTTAGCAAAGCCTGTGCCGAATTTTCATAGGTCGGATCACTGACGCCTCACCTACAGTTCCTCTTTGCTACCATTTGTTAAACAAGAAACCTTCGACAGTGTTTTTAATAATTGGAAGGGGTCTGCTGTCATCAAAATTAAGGCAAGGAGGCAAACAGTTTTAACTCAGGTTGGTCTTTCAGAAGCTGGGTAGAATTGATGGGGAGCATGTAGAGTAATACCTGGAAGAATTGGCGATCAAGTCCAAAGACAAACTAATTTATTCTTCTGAAATGATCTAAATTTTATAGGAGACCAACCATGCCCTGGATCATTTAAATATCTATTTACAAAGGACATTTTAGACAAGATTTTCAGAATAGAATTTCGGACCCTATATATAAAACTCACTTCTCTAAAATCAAATAAAAAAATGTACCACATCATAGTTTTCGGCACAGAATAATCTATATTAAACCCAAGATACAAAAGAAGAGAAAATTGTTTCTTAAATTGATTTTTCTATTGACTCAATGCCATTATCCTGAGAATGATTATATAAATCCACAAATCAGAACAGTGTAAATTCTTACATTCTATGTTATGACCTGTCACTTTTATTTCCTAAGAAGGTCAAAAGCCTTGACTCTGTTCCACACAGAGACTTTCCAGACACATCTGAGCTCCTGTGGGTTTGTCAGTAAGGAATTTAATTTGGCTGCTAAAACAAAAACCCCCAAACTCAATGGCTTAACCAACTAGGAATTCATTTATTTTCCCACCGGAAGCAGACAGTGCAGTGTTGATATAGAGGCTTCACAGTTTCAGCAGGGCATCTGTCTCCTTGTAATTTTGTGCTCCTTCATTCATAGAGGGCAACACTTGTCCTCCACACTCTCAAACCGTGCTCAAAGCTGTCACGTAAGGGAAAGGGAAGGAAAATAGTATGCCAGCTATATTAGTTCTCCTTGAAGAGCTTTCCCAGAAGTCCCACTTAGTGACTTTTGTACCTGATTCACCAGAACTCAGTCACACGGCTACAGTTTACTATAAACAAAGCTTAGAGGCTACTCTTTTAGCTTACAAAAAAAAAAAGAGGGAGAATAGATTATTTTGTAGATAATAGTCTCTACTACAATGGAGAAGTCTAGAAGCCTGTCTACACAAAGTAGTCTCAAAAGGTCCTCTGTTTCCCTGTGAATTATTGCTTAGCTCACAACTGGGGTGAAAATATTAGTAACTGCCATATATTGAACATTATGTATTATTTTATGGGACCTATTCTTCAGTTTTGCAATAATTCTTCACTTATGCAATATCTTACTTAATCCTTTAAACAACACATTCCTCTTAATATCAAATAATAAGGTGACCAGATTTTAAAATTGGCAAAGCGGGACACCATTGATGGGGGAGGGGGGAGAGGAGGTTCCTAATGGGGGGGGCCGATTAGAAATTTGGTCTATATGGAGCAAAAAATTTTTTCATAGAATGCAAAAATAGTATTGTAATATATATATATATTTTTTGTAATATATTTTTTAAATTTCAACATAAGTACAATTTACAAATATAATACTTTAAAGAATTATAGTATTATTTTATTCTTTGGCAAATTTCTCATTTGAGTGAATTTTTTTAGTAGATTGCTGTTGTTGTTTAAAAGGTCATGAAATTTTTCACAAGAATTTGTTAAATTATATTTCACACATAAAATGGCTTTCAAAGTCTCAACACCTAATTTTGATTTTTCTGATGTCCACACTTTATTTACCGTAGAAAAAACGTGTTCAGTCACAGCATTAGTTCCTGGTAAATACAGCGCGTATTCCACAATTTTTAGTGCATTATTGTATGAAACATGGTTTGTTTCAAAATGATGAAATATTTCTAACCATTTGTTCTCTATTGTGATTTTTGCTGATGCCCAAGATTTAATCTTTTCCTTATCAATCTATTTTTTAAATAATGATACCTCATTAAAAAAGATCATTTTCTGAAATATTACTTTATGGGAAATTTTGAGTGAGTCAGAGGGATCGGGTTACACGGTCCAGAAACTGATGCTGGAGCTGCACGAGCGGGCGGGAGCAGGCAGGGCAGCCCCGGCGGCGCTCTGGTACACGAGTGGTCTCGCACACTCCCCGCCTGGACCTGTCCTTGCAGCGGCTGCGCTTCCCCGTCCAGCCAGTTGCCTGCTGGAGACCCAGCAGCTTGCTATCGGTAGTTAGGGGACTTGACAGCCGCCACCCCAGCAGGTACGTCCCACCCAAAGTTCTTTGTTTTGGGCCCCCACATGGGGCAGCCAGCTTTTGCGGCAGTGCAGGCACTTCCAGGTGGAGGCAGGGTCACCCCAGCGAAAACCGTATATTCCCTTCCCATTCTCCTGCCGTTCCCTAGCTATCCGTGCGTTCTTTCAAAAAATCGGGACTTTTTAAAAATGCAGTGGGACATGGGACAAATTGTTAAAAATCAGGACTGTCCTGCCAAAAGCAGGACGTCTGGTCACCTTATCAAATAGGTATAAAAATATCTGCATTATAGAGTGTTTCCCTGTTGTCTTTTGTTCATTGCTTTGTCTAGGATTTTCAGCAGCATTTAGTTACAAATTCCTTGGCCTGGCTATAATGACCTATTTCAAAGAAAGTTCTGCTGAACTTACTAGGACTCTTTAAGATGTTACTCTGAGGATACTTCTATCTCTTTATCTTTTTTTTTGCGGGGGGGGGGGCTTTATCTAAAAGCAAGATCCAGATTCCCTGTAGTGTTACCCAGTTAGATAATCATTAGCTATTCTTCAGAAGCGGCATCCCTGGTTCACACTAGCTCAGGCACACTTCAAACATCACTAAAATAGCATTGGGTATGATTCTCTCAAGAGACTTCATGCTGATTTACTTGTCAAGTCACATTTTATATTCTCCATTTATATCATTGGGTTCTAAACAGTGGAGGCTCCCCCTACCCCCCAGAATTCTCATTACTTTGCCAACCAATTAAGCCTCTCAGCCATCATACTCTTAATGGGAAACACATTTACCAGGAATCTTAGGAACCATTTGTTTCTACTTCCTTTTGAATCCACGATGATGCATAATAGACCTGATTATAAATGTGGAGCATTCAATTGCATTCAATTTAAGGGGTCCCAGTTTTTCCATTAATGCATATATAGTTAATCCTTATTATTCACGGATTCTGTATTTGTGATTTTGCCTGCTTGCTAAAACTTAACTGTAACACAAAATCAATATTGATGGCACTTTCATGGCCATTTGCAGATGTGTAAATGGCAAAAACTGTGTTTTACCTGATGCGTACATTCTCAGCTGAGGTCAAACAAGATCTGTCTTTTTATTTCAGCTCTTATACTATAAACAAGTGTCTTTTTGTGTGGTCTGTTTAATATCACATTTTGGTGCTTTTTCTTGATTTTGCTGTTTAAAATGGCTCCCAGATGTAGCATTAGGTGTTACCCAATGTGATTTCCCCTGGAAGAAAACATGTGCTAGATAAGTTTTGTTCAGGCGTGAGTTATAGTGTTTTAGGTTGTAAATTCATGTTAATGAATCAACAGTGCTTATTAAACAGAACGTCTTAGAGCAGAAACACACATAAAACTAAGTATGTGTTGATTGGTTGATGAAAATATTGTGACCAGAGGCTCCCAAGAACGTAACAGTGTATTTCCCCCAGAAGCAATGGTTCAGTAGTCGCTAATTCAGTGTCCACTGAGACTTTATAGAACACAACTGCCACAAATAATGAAAATCAATTGTGTTCTGTTCCCATTGCCCCTTATAGTGGACCTTTCTCTCCACAGCAAAAGCAGAGCTTTTAAGCCTTTATTGTTCTTGCTTTTCTGCCTCAGTTGTCTAATTACTCATGATGCTGAACCCTAAAGGTCATTATTCTTGACTATAAAAATAAAGCTGAAAAAGAAAAACAAATAAGAGAGGTTCCCCCCTCCAATTTCTCTTTTTTGAATAAGAATAAAAAGAATTGAAAGCATGTACCATATTTTTTGCTCCATAAGACGCACTTCTCCCCCCACCCCCCAAAAGTGGAGGGGAAAATGCCCGTGTGTCTTATGGAGTAAAAAATGCAGTATTTTATTAAATATTTTAATGCACCATTTGGTGCAGAATATCTTTTTTTATTTTCCTCCTTAAAACCCTAGGTGTGTCTTATGGTCAGGCGCGTCTTATGGAACGAAAAATACGGTAATTTTATGCTTGATTATTGAGTCTTAGACTCTGTTATCTTTTTCATCATTAAAGTTTCCCAGCTCTTAGCTATATGGAACTGATTTTCAGAGAAAAGCCAAGTTATTTTTTAATACCATGTTGATATGCACTCCATAGGTGGCCATGGATCTCTTGTAGTTCTAGGTGGTGGGTTTTGGTAACACTTGAAGCCGATAGCTATGTTAATTTAAAAAAATATATTTTTTAACTTGTTTTTTGAGAGCGGGGAGAGAAAAAGAGAGACAGAGAAAGAAAGAGAGAGAGAGAAAGGGGGAGAAGCAGGAAGCATCAACTCCCATATGTGCCTTGACCAGGCAAGCCCAGGGTTTCAAAGCAGTGACCTCAGAGTTCCAGGTCAATGCTTTATCTACTGCACCACCACAGGTCAGGCAACCATACTAAATTTCTTCCTATTTCTCTATCACACACAGACAAACACCCACACGGTTCTGTACATTTAAGACAAATTCCTACTCAACATCATTAATTCATTAAACAAACATTTATCTAGTATTTATTGTGGGCTATCTATTGTGAGAGATAAGTAGATGAGTGGGATTCAGATGAAGTCCTCAAGCTACTTAGGGACATACTAAAAAAAGGAAGACAGTAGTTTGTGCTTATTCTTGACCCTCTTTTTACATTGTTGCTTCTTGGCTAGATAAAGCTAAATGCCTGCAAGGCAAAAATGTGTACAAAATGACAAAAGAGAGGAAGGTGTATTTACATATACGAAGCAAGAACTGTTTGTAGGTTCACCGTTGCCACTTTCTTCAGTTTTAATTGGAAGTTCTCTCATGCTGCTTTGTGAACACTCCTATAATGTCACAAATTTCAGCTTTGCTTCTAAGGTTGGTAAAGCTCTGTAATTTGATTAAAGTGGCTAGCAATTTATCTTGTCATGTACCGCACTATTAGAAGCTCAAGAGATGGCACTGAATTTATGGGCAGTATCAAACTATTAATTCTCGATGAGAATCTAAAATTCATACATATTCTTTTCTTTCTGGTTTTGCATAATGTGATCAACTTATGCTTGTGTAAGATAAGGAAAAGCTGAAGACTGGTGGGCAAAACGGAAGCCTCTGGCTTAGGCTGTTCGCTGGAAGAGTCCTGTTTTGGGGGGAGGCTTTCGCCTATATTACTATTTGTATGTGAAACTGTTAAATGAAAATAAGCCCTTGGTCATTGTTTCTTCGAAAAATCATTTAACACCTGCATTCAATTCAAGATTTTTAAAATCAATTCTAAAATGTAAGATTTTCACAGGCAAGAGAGAGAACAATCAACCAGATAGAGATAGGGAGACAGAGAGAGTGAGAAAAAATGCTTTGGCAGCAGCTGTAAAACTACCACAAACACATATATCTATACTCAGCCTGCTTCCTGAAGTTACTTGAGATGCCTAGAAGGGGGTGGAAGAGTGGAAGAGGGTATAAGGGAGATAAATTGTGATGGACAAAGACTTGACTTAAGGTTGCAAACACAGAATGCAGTGTACAGATGAGGTGTGGAAGAATTGTGCACCCGACACCTGTATAATTTTGTTAAACAATGTCACCCCAATAAATTCAGTGAAAAGGAAAAAATTTAAATATTAAAATTTTAAAAT
This sequence comes from Rhynchonycteris naso, assembly GCA_037038555.1. Lineage (NCBI taxonomy): Eukaryota > Metazoa > Chordata > Mammalia > Chiroptera > Emballonuridae > Rhynchonycteris > Rhynchonycteris naso. The sequence continues at coordinate 28,978,105 of CM072998.1, forward strand.
AGTGGCCCAAGTTTTGAAAAGCAATAATAATGGGAAAGCCATTATTAAGCCAGAAAACACTGGCCAAAGATAATAAAGAAAACTGAATGTTCTTCCTGCAATCAAAGTTAAAGTTGAAAGTCGATAAAATACAAATCTTTTATTGTCCTACTAATGGAGAGGAAAATTATTGCATTAAGAGATTCCACTTTCCCTTAGACTTTAGTCCCATAATAAAACATGTATTGTGTGAACTGTGATTACAGAACTCAGATTTAAATCAATGTGTGTCTTCCTACTGCCTTCAGCTGTGTGAAAAGAGCAAAATCGCACTTTGTTTAAACATTATTTTTGGAAGGTGGAAAGGACACAGGGCATTACACTCTAAAGTGTAGGGTGCCGGGTGCCATGGCATCTCACACCTGTTAGCGTTTGTGCCTTAACTTGTCATGGGCAGCAACCGGGCCAGCAGCTCCTCCAGCTCTTCCAGCTTCCACTGGATCTTGTTTTTCAGCTTCCTTGAGTCCTAATCAGGTGTATGCGTGTTGCTCTGTGGCAACAGCCATTAGTTTCAATTGCTGGGCACTGCTACTGTCCAAGTCAGAACTGTTGAGAAATGTAAGCTGCAGGTTATTCTTGTGGATTCCAATTTGTCCCTTATATTCCAATTTGTCCTCACCCTTCCCAATTCACTTCTAGTTTTTCTTCCTGATGGTTGGTCAGAATAAACAGTCCTTCATAGACTCCTTCGGCATCTTCCATAAATGAATGAGGTCTAATTTTTGTGATGCATTCCTTATCCCATGTTATTTTTAGTTTTGTTTGCCTGATCAAATCTTACCTGATACCTAAAGTGGTGGCTGCAGTTGGGACACTGTCAAAAAGTAAAGCTAAAACCTGTGACATTATCATTGAAACCATGTGGCAGGCAAAAACTAGACTGCTCTTACTGACTGTAAGCCTGAAAGAGAGTGAAACAACTGTTATTGGTTGCTAAAGAAAGAAAATTTGTATTGCATAAATGGCAGAAATTTTGACAACACTGTGGTCTACAGTGGAAAATAGAAAATATTCTTCAGTAGAGTCTGGCTAAGGAGATTTCTAGACAGAAATTTAAAAATGCAAATGAATTTATTTTAGTCATATATATGAAGTATCAGCAGGGAGAGATAAATAAAATAAAGTAGTATGACCTGAACAGGCAGTGGCACAGTGGATAGAGCATTGGCCTGGGATGCAGAGGGCCCAGGTTGGAAACCCCAAGGTTGCTGGCTTGAGCATGGGATCATAGACATGATCCCATGGTTGCTAGCTTGATGCCAAAGGTTACTGGCTTGAAGACCAAGGTCATTGGCTTGAGCCCAAGGTTGCTGGCTTGAGCAAGGGGTCACTGGCTCAACTATAGCCCCACCCCCACCCCCATCAAGACTAATATGAAAACACAATCAATGAACAACTAAGGTGACACAACAAAGGGTTGATACTTCTCATCTCTCTCCCTTCCTGTCTGTCTGTTCCTCTCTCTCTCTCACTAAAATAAATAAATAAATAAATTAGTATGTATGTTTTTAAGCAGAGTTTTGAACTTATCACAACTAATTTAATTAGTTAACTGTCTATGTTGGTTATTGTGACTCTAGCCCCTCTGGTTGTAATTTGGTGAAGGTCTCTATTCTTTTTATAACCCTAGTATCCAGACCAGGATCTACCATGTAGTAGGTGTTCAAAAGACATTTCCTGAGCCATTTGATGATGAGGGTATTCTTTCCAACAAACACATTGAAGAAAACATAAGCAAAGACATTGGGAAACTCAACTGTAGGCTTTTACTTTTTAAATTAAGACACTATTTTTTTAGAGTAAGTTTTAGGTTCACAGCAAAATTGATATAAAGAGATTTTCCAGTTAACCTCTCTTATTATCAACATCCCTCACCACAGTAGTACATTTGTTATAATTGATGAACCCATATTGACACATCATAATCAACCAAAGTTCATAGTTTAATATTATGACTCACTCTTGGTGTTGTACTTTCTGTGCATTTGGACAAATGCATCAGACATGTATCTATTGTTATAGGATTATACAGATTATTTCATTGCCTTAAAAATCCACTGTGCTTTACCTATTTGTTCTTCCCTTCTCTCTCCAACCCCTGGCAACCACTAACTTTTTTACAATCTCTATAGTTTTTCCTTTTCTAGGGTATCATGTTATACCATATGTACTGGCTTTTTTCAATTAATAATATGCATTTTAGGTTATTCTCTAAAATGAAAAGTTAGAAAACTCATTTTTTTTAGTGCTAAATAATATTCCATGGCCTGGATAAACCATAGTTTATTTATCTATTCACCTACTAAAGGACATCCTGGTTGCTTTTACGTTTTGACAATTACAAATAATGTTGTTATAAACATTCATGTGCAGGTTTTTATAAGTATATAAATTTCCAGTTCCTTCAGGTTAATACCAGGAAACGTAATTTCTGGATCATATGGTAAGAAACTGTCAACTGATCACCCAAAGTGGCTGTAGCATTTTGCATTCTTGCCAGCAATAAGGACAGTTCCTGCCGCCCATATCGTTGCCAGCATTTGGTACTCTATTGTCATTTTTCTGGCTGTAGCCATTTTAATAGGTGTGTAATAGTATCTTGTTGTGTTAATTACATTTCCTATTGTGAACTTAAAAAATGTTTATAAGAAAACATGAAGTCTGAGCTGTAGTGGCGCAGTAGATCAAACGTTGACCTGGAACTCTGAGGTCCCTGGTTCAAAACCCTGGGTTTACTCGGTCAAGGCACATATGGAAGTTGATGCTTCCTGCTCCTCCCCCTTCCTTTTCTCTCTCTCTCTCTCTCTTCTTTAAACTAAAGAATTAAATAGAAATAATTTTAAAGAATACATGGATTCATTTAAAAAAAGAAGACATCAAGAAGAAAATGATAAGACAACCAATAAACTAAGAAAAGCATTTGCAATAAAAGTTTGTCAGAGTTAACATATTTAATATGTATTTAATATAAAAGAAATCAGTAAGAGAAATATTAACACCCCAAATGACAACTATTTAAAAATATATGATGAACATATAGAAAAAAAGAAAACAAAAAGGATATAAACATAGACAGTGTTAGATCTTGTTATTATTTGAAAAAACATTAACCTAATGAAATTTTATTTTTAATTAGCTAGGAATTAAGTGTATATATGTATACTGTATGTGTGGAGGAATTCTAAAAATATTTTTGGAAGGAATGTGGAATTGGTACAAAAGCGTTTTTCAGATATTTTGACTCTACAATTCCACCTGTGTGAATTCACCTTATGGAAATAATCAGTGATAGAAACCAATATTTATGGATGACAGTATTTACTGAAACCTCGTTTATAAATTAATAATAAATTGCATTTTAACAATAGATAACTTAATAATGTGCAGTGTATTTATATAATTAAATGGTGGGCAACACTTAAAGTTGTATTCAAAATCAAAAATTTCATATAGCATATGAATAAAAAAACCAATATTTATATAGCCCCAAAAGAAAACAGGATACAAAAACTGCCATATATTGTTAATTTTGTGAGAAACACATCTGTATTGCTGTGCATATATATATATATATATATATATATATATATATATATATATAATTATATATATAATATATAAATAATATATATATTATGATTATGTTCACACAAAACCAACTGGAACAAAATTAACATGCTAGCACTTTTATTTAAGGCTGGAAAGACTGTGACTGATTTATATTCTTGGCATTACATTTTTGTATTTTCTAAATTGTTGTTATTAACCTCTCTTACTTTTATGATAATTTTTAAAAGAAAATAAATGACATGAGAAACAATAGGTCATGCTAAAAAAATTAGGATTATTTACCTGTGATTATATGGTGCATCATGGTAGAAATCAGAGGGCTTTGATTCTTGAAGCCTGAGCTTTACCCTCTAAAACAAAATTGATTTTCCTCCATTAGGACTCATCTATAATACTCAAGATATATGAAAGGCTTTATGCTTAGGAAACAGAAAGTGACATCTGTACAAACTCAATTAAGCAGATCACGTGATGAATCAGGGCATAAACAACCATACTCAATTTAGTCAAACCTAACTCAGATTCAAAATAAATTTATCCCTGGTCAGGGTACATTATAAAAATCAACCAATGAATGCATAAATCAGTGGAATAAATAGATGTTTCTCTCTCTCTCTCTCAAAATCAGTCAATAAAAATACTTTATAAAAAATAAATAAATTTATTTTGCCAAGTCACAGAAAAAATTATAGTTTGTGAATCTCCTGTTTCAGTTCTTACATAATGGGGACAGTTAAAGGTAAATTAACTGGGTCCTTTAAACTGATATATTTGATTTAATATGTTTTCTTTATACTTTTTTGATTAATTAGTTACTGTTACAGTTTCCAAACCAGATCTTAGCTATAGTAATCACACTGAAACATATATACCTTAACTAATGCCAAATTTATCTCTCTGGGAGTTTAAATAAATGGGATAGAATTTGAGTTCAGTGCTCACAGAATTAGACTTATTAGATGAAATACTGAAATAGTATTTTGCATTTGAGATAATCTGGCCTTCAGTGAGGGAAGAGGTGGCAACGTTTATAACAAAGGTTTTTGTTCAGAGATTATCTGAGTGTAGTTCTATTACTGCTTTCTCGGTGTTCACAAATTCAGCAGATATTTATATAGCCCTATTATACATAGACAATCCTCTAGGTTTTGGTTGATCTACATACACTTTGTACTTGCAAATATCCACATATCATACATATATAAACCTTATAAATATATATATATTAATTACATTTATAACAACATAATAATTTTAAAGAGTGATATATGCTACGGATAAAATAAAATAGAGAGTTAGTTGGGGGAAAATTTGACAACTTCTGTATTAATTTCCAGGCTTGCCATACAAATAATCAAAAACTGAGTTGTGTAAAACAACGAAAATGTGTTCTCTCACAGTTCTGGAGGCTGGAAGTCTGAAATCAAGATCTTGGTAAGGCCATTCTGTCTCTGCTGGTTCTAGGGAAGGAGCCTTATTTTCTCCTCTGGCTTCTGGTAGTTGCTGATTCCCTGGCATTCTCTGGCTGCTAAATGCATCTAATGCATGACTCTTCTTCCTTTTTGACTTCCTATGTCCTTTTCCTCCCAGAGCCCTTCCCTCTTTGTTCTCTTGGGTCCAATACAGCTGCAAATTATTGATATGTGTAAAGACCTCTTCTAAATGTCCCATACAGAGTGGGGAAAAGGGAGGGACTTGGAGTCCCACAGAACTGGGAGAGCTGTTTCATCTCAGCTGCTTAAAGTTCTGTGGAATACACAACTTCCCTCAGCCTTAGTTTTCTCATGCATTCAATGAGTTACTGTGAGAATTATTTTAGATTGTATATATTTTGAGGGTGCATGTCTGTGTGCACAATATGTTACTGTGGGTACAGTGTACCATGAATGCCAATACAGGAGAAAACAGTGAATGTGGCAGTTGGTAAAAATACTCTCTAGGATTTATATTCAGACAGATCCACAGAAAAAACAAGACCCTGTGCATTCAGGTATTAACTGGATGTTGGTTTCCACAGACATCTACTACCTATCTTACAGGACTCCGGTGACTATATGTAAAGTGTGTGCAAGGTGCATGGAACTCCTGAATCCTGGCTTTGTTTCCCTCTTCCCTTCACCAAGGCTGGGAACCCTGCTTATCAGAAGGCTGATTTTTTATGATCACCAACTACCTAGGGTTAAATTCCCGACAAGAATGTCTTCAACTTTAGCTTTTCTCCAGAATTATTTTCTGAAATAGAAACTAATTCTTCACTCTCCCATGACTGTCATGAAAATGAAAATACGTGATCAGTTAATAGATAAGCAATGCCCAGGAGTACAGGAACAAAGTTAGGAGAACTTCCCGTTTCTTGTATGATCTGAGCCAGAAGCAGGAGATGGACAGTCAGATGGCTTGCTGCCCCTTGCACTCCAGGAGTCTCTACTAAACTGAGTTTTGGGTCTGTTGTGGGAAAGGAGGGTTCTCTCCTTCTACCTTTCTTCAGTTCTTATGGCAGGACTGGTACTCAAACGATAAAATCAACACAGGGCTAAATTAATAGGAGAAAGGCCACCATGTGTGCATGAGAAAATCACAATATGATGCTCAGATTATGAAATGAAGCTCATGGAAATCATTGAACCAGGCACTTTTTTATATTTTGTACACAAAGAAACAATAAATTTACAAAAAATTGACAGGACATAGAAAGTTAGTGCTCATTAGAAGAGTCTAAGATTTAGGCTACTTATGCAGTCAGTCAGTAAAAGTTTGTTTATACATGCTTTTTTGACTGAATATTTGCTTATAATTCTTGCAATACGTTGTCTCTCAGCCTTAAGGAGCAGGGAGGCCCCCTAGTACATTATTTATTTCCTATATTTACAGAGAACAGAGGAGAGGCAAAGATTTTAATTCAAAGTAATCGGCATGTCATCATGGGATATCTTGGGTGGCCTGCCCTGGGTCCCAACCCGTCCAACTGTAAACACACAGACTGCACAGAAACAACAGCAGGATTGCAGAAAAAGAATGAATTGAGCCCAGCAACCCAATACTCCGCCGTATTTCACATCTCTTTTCTAATAGGAAATATACCTCCTCTCAGCTTTAAAACCTGATAATTATGCTCTTTGGTTTTAGTGCAAGGTGTTCAATTGCAAAGCCATTCTCATAATACCTGTTAAATAGACGTTGTGATCTGATGTGGTCTTTCTGTTTTACTGGCTTCTAGACAAGTAGAAATCTGTGAACTAAGCTTGAGGTTTCGGCAGCATTCTACCATTCTTTTTTTTTTTTAAGTGTCATTTTGTATCAGTGATTTCCTGCCGGGAGTACAAACAAGAAGGAAGGTGAGGACGCCAGAAGAGCCTGATTCCTTTTTTGGCACAGCCTGGACCTTTCTTGCCACCCTAGGGATTTGAGACTCTGAGAAGCTCAGAGGGCCAGTGCACATTTAACCTCCCAGCTGCTCAGGGTGCAGCCTCTGGCTGTGCTTCCTCACTTCCTTCTGGATTGGGAGCTGGGGTGAGCAACCATGCCAAGAACTGCAGGATTGTCTGGGACACGGAGCCTGATTGGACCAGAGGAAAGTCCAGGAACTTGGTGTTCTGCAGTGCCTTAATGTTAGACAAACAATGCTGGAAGCGAGCTGGGACTGGAGTCAGAGAACCACCACAGGTCAAGTGCACCTAACTTACCATAGGGCTGTGCACATTGCCTTTGAAAGTCAGAATCAAGCAGGCAGAATGTTAGACATTTAACAGGCCTTCAACATATACTTTGTGATTTATTTATAACTATTATCGGTCAGGTGTATAATCATGTGAAGATCAATAGTTAAGCAGCTGAGTAGAAATTATGACCAGGAAGGTGAGCAGGCTGTGTTTTTATTGACTGCAGAAAGCTGAAGGTCTGTGGTAGTTTAGGAGAGAAATCTGGCTTAAATGCAAATACGTTCTCTGAAAGGCACCCCAGAGACTTCTCTTTATGTGCCTTAAATTTGTAAAGGGCCGATTCTAAGTTCTGTTGAAGAGTAAATTTGAATGATTAAGAAAACACTTGTTACCTGGAAAAAAGCAGGAGAAAGAGTTGAAGCACTCAAGACAAACTCTGCCCACTACCCACATTTGCAGCAGATTAGACACGGGTTTAACTCTTGCTGAGTCCCCTCAAAATTTATGCCCCTCAGGAAACTGCCTCACCTTCCTGAGTCTAATCTGTTAAATAGGTAAAGGGTGCCTTGCCATTCTGGTCACAAAATTTGTGTGATAGGAGATGGCCTGCCTCTGGAAATATTTCAATTGAATTTATTTTTTAATCACAAGAGGAATTATTTAATGTAGAATGAAATTTATAACATAATAATTACAAATAACATTTAACAATATTTGAGAGCATGTGTATGATATATACCTTGAAAAAAAAAAGACAATAGTATAATTCAATGTCAGGAATTTTTAAAAAAAGAGTTATAGGAAAGTTGTTAAACTCTCAGGAGCTCAGTAAACATTTAGTCAGTATTGTCCAATGACCATGGACCAATTTGTCAGTGTTTAAAATAAAGCAGACAAAGTTTAGGGACCATGATCTATTTCCTCTACATCAGAGACATAAAATCCATAATAAAGTCTTATTGAATGCTAATCACTGAATGATCCTGAAACACATGAATATGTTAAATGATCCTTTCCCTTCCTTTTCAGGTATAACATGCTTAGTAGAAAAATAGGTTTATCTATAGAGATAAACCTTAGATTTTAAAGCAGTTGTGCAATTTTCCCAGCATTTTAGGGACTCTCATGGTTATGTCTCAGTCAGTATTTCATCCCATGCATTCAAAACTGGTCCTGTTGAGTATCCTGGGAGTCTGTTGGGATCTGCTTTGTCACCTATCACCCAAGGTTATTCATACCCTCACTCTCATATCCAATATGAGCATCATTGCCATCTATCATGTCTCTCTTTTTGCTACCTGGGCCCGCCAGCTCCCATCCTGTATAAATGGAAGAGGGCACACTAGGGATGTCTGGAGGAGTGGCGAACAGGACTAATAAGTTTATATAATATAAAATGTGTTTCTTTAGGACATAAAAAAGTGGATGGCAGACTTTTTTATAAATTTTTTTTTAATTTCTTTTTATTTTATTCATTTTAGAGAGAAGACACAGAGTGAGAGAGAGAGAGAGAGAAAGAGAGGAAGAGGGGAGGAGCTGGAAGCATCAACTCCCATATGTGCCTTGACCAGACCAGTGCAGGGTTTTGAACTGGCGACCTCAGTGTTCCCAGGTCGACGTTTTTATCCACTGCACCACCATAGGTCAGGCTGGATGGCAGACTTTTAAAATAGAATAGAATTATATGATATTGAATAAATGGACAAATGAATAAATGCACATGTATTCTAAACAACTGAGGTATTTTATGTAGCTCTACAATCTAGTTCTAGAGATATTTTCTGAAATAATTCCCCAAATGATTACAATGATGGTAGTAGTACAGAATTGTCTGTCATTTCAGGGTGACGATGTTAAAGGTCTCATATAGAGTTATGAAAAAACAACAGCAACAGCAACAAAGCAACAACTAGTTATGTAAAAGTTTATTGAATAAAAGTATGACTTCCTCCTCTGCTCAATGTTGAAAGGGTCTCTAGAATTGTCTATTTTAATGAATTTTAAACTGTGGGTTAAGGAAATCAGTTCATGGGTTGTGACCAGCCATTTTTAAAAGACAAGAGGTTAGAATACAATAGAATGGAAAACACAGTGCAAAAAACCTATAAGTATAAATTCTTTTTGAAATTTGGGTTGTAGCTATATATGTACATTATTTATAAGACATTTATATGTTCTAATGCATAATAACTGAAACAAAAAGTTACACACTTTTATATGTGTGTGTGTGTGTGTGTGTGTGTGTGTATAACTTGACTCAAATTATAGATGACAGGCAAAAAAAATCAAGTAAATACAAAGAAGCACTGGTCTATTGAGACTACTTACATACCGTCTGTACCTCATAAATGTTAGACCTAATTGTACTTGAATATTCTCATTAATTCACTGAAAACAAATGCTTTTAATTGTATTGAGTCAAAAATCTGTTTTTCTAGAGCTTACTTATTTTATTATTCTTATTTCTACCCCTAGGCTCTTTTAAGACAAGCCTAATTTGTCTTCCACATACTTACCCTTCAATTAATATTCAGACTAAGATGTGTTGTCCTTGCTAAGAGTTTGTTGCATGTTATGAAGAATTTCAAGGCTCCAAGTGTCCCTCAAGTGACTTTGAGAACATTCACTGACCAGGATTCTTTATTCTCCAAGTCTGGGTTGCATACAGTTCTTGGAAAATCATACAGTATTAAGTCCATTTGCAGAGAGTGGGGCCAGATGTGACTGTACCCTGCTCAGAGAAAGTAGAGGAGACCTTTAAAGAGTGGCCACAGGTATCCTTTGCAACACTACTTCTACACAATTTGAGAAGCACAGGGAAGAAGTTCCCCTTTCTCTTAGTAGTTCCACTTTGAAAATGACTGAAATATGCCAACGTTCCCACTCTCAGAGAAGCACGCAGAGAGTGGGTGGAAACGAGGAGTGGGAGGAGACGGTTCATGCAGACTTATTTTAGTCAGAGACTATAGAAGCACATGTGCTAATATAAATACATATAAATATCTTATGCTCACTTCCTGAGAAAAACACGTTAGTTTATGTTCACAATTGTTTTCTTTTTAAAGCAGCTATAAATACCAGGGGCTCCATGTCTGAATCTGAACAGCTCATTAAAATTTTAAAAAAAGAAAAGCTTATCTTCAGTTCCATTTTTAGGAAACATTACTAATATAGGCTGATGGCTTAAGCAAAGACAGCTGCTTCATTTCACATGCAAAAGCACGATTTAAAAAGAACTTTTTAGAAAATGGTCTTGGCTAAATTTTTTTTCAATAGAGTTGTGGTTTTTTTAAATTTTCATAGTTTGCCTAGAATGCTTTGAAAATGTGTTTCCTCAAGTTTTTTGTGAAACTCATTGGTTTAGTGTTTACAATTAGTTCCTCTCTATGATCAAAAATAAATGTCAGAATCAAAGCTTCTAAGTAAAACTGCCATTCTTTCTCATCAGAAATAAATAATGAAAATACATTTAAAAATATTTACTGAAAGAAAAAATGTTGGCTAATAAGTTTTAAAAAGAGATTAACCATGAGTATAGAAGGAATGGAAATCTAGAATAGGATTTATACATAAATATAGGACATAAAAAAAAGATCCTCAAAACAATTACTGACAAAACTGTTTGCTATTTCAGTTAAGTAGAGTAAAATGGAGATTTTAACATCAGATGAAAAGAAACAACATGGCCCCTGACCAGCTGTTTTATCTTTGTATGTTATTGAACTGTCTTTAGGCTTCAGTATTTTTCTTATGTAAATAATTTTAAAATTATTTAATGTTTGTGTCGTGCCTGGCATTGTTCTGGGTGCTGAATTTATGCATTAGTAGGGTGAAGAAAGCTGTGATCAATGTTGATTTCCTGACAAATATTATTGAGAAAAGATAAAGAATTAAAATGACTTTTCAGACTTCTCTGAGTTCTAAATTCATATATTCAATTATCTTCTGAGCTGTTTCCCAAGTATTTCAGATTTACTGAGCTTGCATAATTTAACTCTTGATCTTTCTTCCAAATTCTCTTCATTTCCCCTTCCCTATCTTAACCTTCCACACAGAGAAGCTCAAGACTAAACCTGAAAGCAATCCTTACCTATTTCCCTACCTCCTATTCAATTCATCACCAGGTTCCTTTGAGTTTATTTCCCAAATATATACAGAATAATCTATTACCATCTGAAACCATAATTGTTTTCTTTAGTTGTGTTTTTGATGGTCCAGCAACCAAACTAATTCTCTAAAAAAATAAATAAAAAAACAAAACAAAAGGTGTTTTTCTACGCTTAGAAACTTTTTAACTACTCATTGTTCTTAGGATAAAGTTTTATATCTTTAACATGGTCCTCAGTACTCCGTGTCATTAGTCTTCCTGACCCCCACCAATCTAGCATTCTCCTCTCCTCATTGGTTTCTGTTTTCAATCTGCATTGTCTTTGTGTCTGTTTTCTTGCCCTTCAAACTCATGCTCCCTCCAGGGCCTTAACATAGGATTTTTTCTGCATCAAAAGCTCTTAGCCAAGGTTCCTGATTCATTTCAACATTTACTTCCAGTCAATTTAAATGTCTCTTTTTCAAAAAGGCTTTTTATGACTCAAAACGCTTCAAAGCTTCATGTTGTTTCCTCCCTTATATCACCTGATGCTTTTCATTTTCTAACACTTATAAAAAATTTCTTCATATATCTATATGTGTACTTAATTGCCTAATGTCTCTTTTCTTTTCAAGACTTCGTGTTTCACAAACACAAGGACTGTGTCTGCATCCCCTGAGGTATTCCTTAAGTGTATATCACTAGACTTGGCACATGGTAAGGCATTCAACATTTTCTTTGCAAATGAATCTATAAATCACTGAATACATACATAAAAAGAAAAATGAAAGGTGGTTGTAGAATTTTCAAACTATAGAAAATAAGTTAATAATAAACAAAATTAAGAAATTATGCAACAGTAAAAAAAGCAACCTGACCAGGCGGTGGTGTAGTGAATAGTGTTGGACTGGGATGCAGAGGACCCAGGTTCAAAACTCCATGGTCACCTCTTGAGCACAGGCTCATCTGTCTTGACTACAGGCTCACCAGCTTGAGTGCAGGGTCACTGGCTTGAGCATGGGGTCATAGACATGACCCCATAGTCACTGGCTCGAGACCAGAGGTCGCTGGCTTGAAGCCTCTGGTCGCTGGCTTGAGCCCAAGGTCACTGGCTTGAGCAAAAGGTCACTCATTCTGCTGTAGCCCCCTGGTCAAGGCACATATGAGAAAGCAATCAATGAACAACTAAGGAGCCGCAACAAAGAATTGATGCTTCTCATCTTTCTCCTTTCCAGTGTATTTGTCCCTATCTGTTCCTTTCTCTGTCTCTCTCTCTCTCTGTCATACAAAAATAAAAAGAAAAGAAAAAGCACAGGATTTAAGATGAGAAAAATGCATTGTCACTTAATCATCTCCAAGATTTGGGGAAATTTATTTACTTTCTGTAATATTTTGTTTCTTCATCTGTAAAACAACAGTGAAATTGTGAAAGCCAAAAGAAATAACATATGTGAAAGCACTGTGTAATGCAGTATGAAATTTTTGTTGTTAAAACAAAAATGTCTAGGAATAAGTCAGCTGAAGTTTAAGCAGAAATTCCCAGTACTGGTTTCAATAGTCTTCATATTCAGGAAATTATCAGAGAGATATATTGATACACAAAGTTAGCATTGAATTAAATTCTTCTCTAAAAAAGTAGAATGAAGTAACCCAGCCAGCAGTCAGAAAAATTCCCAGAAGATATTTTGGAGTTTAAAAAAAATATTTGAAAATGAATTTGTTTTTCACCACTTACCTTGAACAAGTTGTTTAGCCCAATTCTTTGTTTATGATCAAAATTGAGGTCAATAATATCTATCTTAAGTATTGTTGTGAGGCTAATGTATATATTAATATAGCTTACAAGTCACTTACTGTATTTTTTCTTTTTTCTCTTTATTTTCTCAAATCTCTTTGTCAGACACAAAACCCACTGAACATATTTATCACTAGCAAACAGAGTCAATCTCTTTGTATGATGAAACAATACTCGAAAATTGGTGCCCCCAAGGAAAAAAAAAATACTCTAGCATAGAAACTGTTTCTTTAGAATAGCCTTTATTATCTTTTGTTTTTACTGCAGAAAGCAAAAATTCTATATGGTGCCTTTTTTGATAAGATCCTATCTGTATGCAATTTGCGAATCTTTGTTAGGAATCTTTTAGATCCTGTTGTCCACATTATTCACTGGAAATATTTATACAAAGAAAGGAAAGAACCGAGTGACGGCAATTAAATGTTTTTCAAACACATGTGGAGTTACCTTTAGCAAAGAGCATCAACAAATCATAACCTTAAGGTCTATGTCGCATTTCTGGGATATAAAAATCAACATTGTTTTCCTGTGGGTGGTCTTGTCCTCTAAACAATTTTGAAATTCCTTAATCCCTCAAATTCATCTGAGGACTTTTAGGCAATACTCAAGGAGAGCTGCTCAATATTGTGTAGAAACATTATTCAGGGTTTTTCAAGACAGAACTTGCAGTTGATTTGAGAGCAATACAGTACAGCATTTAAAATTATGGGCTTTGAGGTCACATAGCCCTGGGTTCAAGTTATTTTATTGTAGCCAAAGGATTCATGAAGTGTGTTAGGTTCCTATTGACAATATAAGAAATTATCACAAATTTAGTGGCTTACACTAACATAAATTTATTATCCTACAATTCAGAAGGTCAAGAGTTCAGAATGGGTCTGCCGTGATACGTTTCTTCAAGAGAATTAGTTTCTTTACCTTTTGTAGATTTTAGAGGTTGCTTACAGTCCTTGGCACTGGCTTCTTCCTCCATCAAAGTCAGCAGCTGAGCCTGACCAGGCGATGGCGCAGTGGATAGAGCGTCGGACTGGGATGCAGAAGACCCAGGTTTGAGACTCCGAGCTCACCAGCTTGAGTGCGGGCCCATCTGGCTTGAGCAAAAGCTCATCAACTTGGACCCAAGGTTGCTGGCTCCAGCAAGGGGTTGCTCATTCTGCTGAAGGCCTGCGGTCAAGGCACATGTAAGAAAGCAATCAATGAACAACTAAGGTATTGCCACGGCAATGAAAAACTAATGATTGATGCTTCTCACCTCTCTCCGCTCCTGTCTGTCTGTCCCTATCTATCCCTCTCTCTGACTCTCTCTCTGTCCCTGTAAAAAAAAAAAAAAAAAAGCCAGCAGCTAAGCGTCTTCTCTCCTTTCTGACTTCCTGTCTCCCTCCTATAAGAACTATTCTGATTATATGGGCCAAACCAGATAATCCATGGAAATCTTCACATTTCATATTTTTAACTTATTTATACCTTTAAAAGTCTTTTACCTCATAACTTCTATTGCAATATAAAGTTTCTTTTTGCCTCTGTTAATAGATTCAAGGGAGTAGAACAGCAAATTTTAGGGTGGCTACTATTCCACAATGAGGAGTAAATGGTTATTGCTTCAAATCTTTTATCTGTAACATGAGGACTACAGTAGTTCCAACCTCAGAAGGTTGCTATGAGAATTAAATAGCTTATATATGTTGTTATTTAACACTTTTTTGAAAGCATTTAAGTGATTCAGGAGCTTCAGACACATTAATGAGAAGAATAAGTCTAGATCTGATGATCCCTGCTCTTGGTAGAGATGGACTAAGTAATTCATTAAAATAATTATATGTTTACAACCTGTAATAAGTACTACTAAGGCATAGTAAAGGGTACATGGTCAAGAAAGCTCAATCTAGCCTAGAAGAATAAGTGGAGCCTCTGAGCAAGTAGCTTTTAGTTGACATTTTATGAATAAGTAAAATTTACCTCATTAAGATGAAAAGCAGAGAACTTTCCCAAAAGAAGAAATATATGTGCAAAGACCCAGGAAAGGTACTTTCATGGAATTGGAAGACATAAAGACATGGAGGGAGAGTAGCAAATTAAGATGCTACAAAAGTAGTCAGAAACCAGCGCTGGCCATGCTCACAAAGGTTTCATTAAGATTTTTAGGGCTTATCCTAAAAGTAATAGCAAGAGTGTTCTGATCAGATTTCTTATTTGAAAATATTGCTCTGGCTGCTGAGTAGAAAACAGTCTTTGGCCAGGTGAGAGAGGATGGGATGCCACAATCTGGGCTTCCCAGGATGCAAACTCTCAGGTGGAGATTACTAGGCAGGTGATTTATTATGGAGGGCTCTTGGGATCAATATCTGAGGATGGGAAAGAATAGAATTGGGCAGAGGGAGGGTCTCAGCTGACCCTAAAAGATGCTCTAAAGTGTAGATGATCTCTCTGAGTAGGGAAGGAGTGTAGGTTTATTCCTTTTTGTCCATCAGTCACTAAGATACAGCTCCAACAAGAAGGCAGGGTGACCTTTTTCAGTGGTAGCAATCCTTGATGGGGGCTGATAGCCAAATATCTGAGGGAATCTTATAGGGAGGTCTTCGTAGTGTATTCAACCACCATGTTGGGACTTGCCTAGCTATAAAAATGGAAAGTAGATAGATTTGAGAAATATTTCATGGATAAAATTGATAGAACTTGGGATAGATATATATGGAGGATAGATCTAGATAAATGAAGAAAGAAAATGAGACATCAAAGATTATAGCTGGGCTTCTGGCTTTTATAACTAAACAGCTATTAGTATCATATTTGTATATATCTATTGATTAGTTAAGTGAGTCTATAATTCAGAGAATAAGAGTAGGCTGAGATTTAAAATTTGGAAGTATTTGATAAAAAGGAGATAAAAAGCATGAGAGTCACCTCAAGAAAGAACAGAGTATGAGAAAGTTGGCAAAGCTTTGGAATATGACAACAATTAAAATGGGTTATATAAAGTTCTTGGCACCTAATAAAAACTCAGTAAAAACCCTTGTTGCAATAAAACTATTTTTTTGTATTTAGTGAGGGAGATGGGCTGCCACATGGTGTGCTTCATCTGCCAGTAAACCTACAATCATAGGCAGCAAAACATAGGGCTCTTCCATGGGAAACTGAAACAAGTCTCAGCTGCCGTGGCTGGGGAGATGAGCATAAGCTCACATAGAAATGTCTTTCTAGGAAGCATGGACCCTTCTCTGGGTTTCATTCCTCGCATCAAAACCCTCAGCAACCCTTTTGACTTAACGTTCATTATAGGCCCAGAGTCTGATCAATTCTTACCACCTGCACAATGACTTGCTTCCCTAGCGGAGACCTTCATCATCTCTTGCCTGGATCATTTTGAAAGTGTCCTAACTAGCCTTTTGGCTCCCCATATCCTTCTTGTCTTCACAAAAATCTGTTCTTTACAAAGAAATCTCTGATATTTATTTATTTTTTCATTGTAAATAAAATCATGTCTTTCACTGCTCCCAATTTTCCAAAGGCTGCCTATCTCTTACGAAGTAAATTCTAAACCTGTGAGTTTGCACTCAGTCTGACTCTGCCCTCTTTCCACTGGCTTCTCATCCTGACCTCCGCTCCTCCAACTCTTTTCTGGCCACTCTGTTCCAACCACACTGGTCTTCTGGCTGTTCTTCACACATTCCATGATACTCTTATCTTCAGGACTCTGCACTTCCTGTTCCACTTACTTCCTGTTCCAACACTCTTCTTCCAGATGTCTACACAGCCTACTACTCCCTTACCTCTTCAAGTCTTTGCACAGTATCACATTATGAGAAGCTGTCTCTGAACATCCTGTGCAAATCTCTACCCCCCTTCCTCTACTTCATTTATTACCTCCTGACTTCATCTATCGTATAAATGTACATCTTTCTATTGTCTATTTCCAGGTAGACTATAAACTCTATTAATGTAATGTAGGCATTTTTTTATTGTTGTTTACTTGGTTTAATTTTATTTACTGTTATATTTCCAATGCCTAGAAAAATTGTAGGTAAAAATAGACCTTTAATAGAAATTGATTAAATAAATGAGTGGGTATGTGAATAAATTAATAAATGAATAAATATATAAGATATAAGAAAGGTTCTAACTCAATTTTCTAGTGTGAAGCATTCCCCACACTCTCTCCTTTTGTGCTTTTTCTAGATCTTATACCTGTAGATGAGAGGAAAATGAAGACCAGCTCAGAATCTTAGAATATTAGAAAGTAGACTGGATAGAAAGTCCATGAAGAGAAGTTTCCAGGGTCCTTTGAAGTTCACATATATCAGTTGGTTGAATATAAGTGTTTCATATATCTGTGGAGACACTGGTTATCTAAATATTGTGGAAGGGGAAAAGAACAAATTTAAATTCTTCTAGAGAAGATGTTGTTTTATGTCTGGGTGATGCCAAAATAAATATTAAAGGAAAAAGTCAAATCATTCCTTTTCAGTATTGTATACTCAAAGCACCTAGTTACCTTTCTTTTTCTACATTTTTAAGTAGATATAGTCATGAAAAATATACAAGCCTAAGGGATATTGTCTATCATTATTATTAAATTGCACTCATTCAGTAATTAGAGTAGTACTTGTACACAGACCCTGAAAGGTCATAGTTTTAGGCTGTGTGTCAGGTCACTGCTTTTTAGTTAAACTCCCATTCTGCAATCAGACACTGTAGAATCAAAATGTCTATCTCTCAGTTGTTCAGGAGTTGCCCTGGAGAGACATGTCCAAAAGGTACAAATGTTCACAGTACACTTTCATCACTTCTCAGAGAGTGAAACTTTCCTGTGTTAGCAGAACCTTTGTTTCAGATGTTTGGAAAGACTTTGAAAGTTTAAAACACCCATTTGTGTCTCTTCTTTGTACTTGCTTGGTTTCAGCTATATTTTTTTTTTAAAAAAAGGGCCCAAGTTTCTATAGTCCTGTTGCCACAGATGAGGTAAAAAGTAATCCCCACCTCCTCGTCCCATCACTGAACACAGCTTCTGGTAACATTTTGCACAAGAACAGGATATTGGCAACTCAACTGTTAAACCTGTCTGTGATTAGTCTTCCTTGAGATCACTCTGATGTCACCAGTGTAATTTGAGCCTGGAGCTTTTGTTCAAGCCTTAAATAGCAGTCCCGGAATGATTTTTGCTACAGACTCTCTGGAGAGCCTGGGAGCCGAATTCCCGAAGATCCTCACCTCTATGAAAGCCAAGCCAAGCCAGCAAGCCAGCATCATGTCCACCTCACTGCGGGTCAGCCCGTCCATCCACGGCTACCACTTTGACACAGCCTCGCGTAAGAAAGCCGTGGGCAACATCTTTGAAAACATCGACCAAGAATCCCTACAGAGGCTCTTCAAAAACTCTGGGGACAAGAAAGCAGAGGAGAGAGCTAAGATCATTTTTGCCATCGATCAAGATTTGGAGGAGAAAACACGAGCCCTGATGGCTCTGAAGAAGAGGACGAAAGACAAGCTGTTACAGTTTCTGAAACTGCGGAAATATTCCATCAAAGTTCACTGAGGACAAGAGAATGGATAAGGACATTATCCAAGGATGGACATTTAAAGACCAAGGGAGTTTGTGAGACTCTAACGTGCAGCCCGGTGTTGCTCCGTGCAAGCTTCTCCTCCGGCAGGACTCTGGAGGCTGGAGAGGAACAGAGCAAACTGGTGACAAAGACTCCAGCTGATTTCATGCCTGTGCTGTGACAGTGGAAGACAAAGTGCTTTCAGCAAGGATTTGAAAACTCTCCCGGCTGCGGGAAAGGACTGATGCTGATGTCAGGAGAGGAGACTGGACAGATGTAATGAGAACTGAAACAGAAGAAAACAGATGGCTGAGGAAGAATTGCAGCCAGGGTCTATTTGTCAGGCCCTAGGACTTAAATTCAACCTGAACCTGAACTTTTTTTTTCCTTAATCAAACTGGGAAGAGGGAGGCAGGAGGGAGGGAGGAGGAAGGGGGAACAGGGAGAGATCGTACCATGCTCCAATTGTTTACTGAATTTTTTATTTGAATTTTCAAGTTGTTTCCAAGCTTCAGCATTGTCTATTGGTATAGATTTTTAGCGATCAGTAATTGGTGATTTATTTACATTTATTACAGTACCTGAAAAGTGCACCCCTTGGGTGTAAGTACAAAGTCAAGAAACTGCAGCACCTTCTGCAGTTCAGTCAAACCGTATACCACCTTCTGGTTTGTTAAGGGTTCCTATGCATTTCAAATTGGTTGCACAAAAGCTAGAATAATGGGGCCTTAAAAAATCCATAGTAACTGTGAAAAAATTGATGTATTTTTTTTATCTTCTAACAAATGCTAAAGTGTAATCTAATTAAATTGCTTACAGTTACTACAGTGAACATTAGGAAGTGAATATGATATACTAAATAGGTTATACAGATGCTATGGTTTTATAATTTATTATACATGAGAAATGATATGCAACCATAATAAATTATTATAAACTTGACTACTCTTGGTCTGTGATGATTGGAATCAAAGGAAAAATAAGGTGGTAAATTAGTACTATAAACTTCTATAAACTATTATAAAATTTTCTAAGGATTTTGCTCTAAGAGTAAAAAGTGCTTTTAGACTAGCTTTGCATTAATTACCAAACTTTTACAAACCAAATTCTTACATTATATATGCAGAAAGTTACTTTCCAACTTTAAGCTATAAGGTATAGACATAGAAACTTATTGACTTATCAACATTGTTTATGTATCCATGAAGAGCAAGTTTTAAAAGGCTTTTCTCCCCATATTTTAAATTTTTTGCCATGTAGATACAGTAATTTTGTACATTTATTTATCCCAAAACAATATATTTTGGGGTATAATCTGAATTGTGATCAAGGCCATGTGGGTTATCAACATTTATTTAATATAAACCAATAAGGGAATAACATTACAATCTTGACTTATTTGCTCATAAAATAAAAATAAAATATTTCTAAGAAGGCATACATTAATGCCTACTACACTTTTTTATCAAACAGAAATAAAAATTCTTCAGAAATTCATTGTTTTAGAAACACCTAGTTTTTTAAAACTGCTGATCACAGTGAAACAAAACAAATGAATGATCTAAAATCTTTTAGGGGACTTAGAGTCCAGGATTTTAAATAGCACATTTTTTAAAAAAAACTAAGTGCTCAAATCTACTTTCAAACGTTAATTGATTTCTTCACTGAAAGTGATATAAGTCACTCCATTAAAAAAAGAATGTACATGATAGCATCTATGAAACCCACAAACTAATATACAGAAGTATGTGTGCATATGTGTGTGTGTTTCTGGAAGGAGTATTTCTCATTTACATCAGATTTGAAAAAATATCTATGGTACCAAATAAATTAAGAACAGAAGAGGAAGAGCTTTGACAGATGGGAGGCTCAACCGGTAATGGAATTTTGGAATTATCGAAGTGAATTCTGTATAGAGGTCCCCTGCTCCATGACTCTATGTCCCCATTCTTGCCAACAGAGCTTGCTTAATGATTTCACCCAGCCTTCTCAGGTGCCAGGAATAACTCTGTACCTCTGATAGGGCCTCGTAAGGACACATTTCTCTCTATCCACCTGGAACCCCCAAAAGATATCAATAAGCCACTTGGGAAACAAACTTAGCAACTTCTTCAGAAAACCTACAATACTCCATCTTCCAATGAAGAAGTTTAACTTATTGTCTTGTCAAAGACTTTAAGCACATCTTTAAACAACATAGTTTAAAGATTAAATTTATTTTACATACTGATAGCTATGTACTCTGCCTCAGTTGTTTTCAGTAGAGTACAATATAAATCTTAGCCACTTTTCACATTAGCATGTACTCACTTAGTTTTCTTGCAGTCTACTATCAATATTTTCTGATTGCACGTTCACAACATAGAAAACAAATTAAAAAGCAATGGAGATGTTATGCACTGCAGTGTGGAGAATAATAACTCTCCCGGGAGGTATTTACTCAGCCATGCTGTCTTCCCTTCATGATGAACATAAGTTGGAATTACTATGATTGCACAACGATGGTTCTGAACTGCATAATACTTTTTAAATTTAATTTGAGGTAAAAGTAAACATTAGAACAGGTAGGATTAGTTCAGTTCAGAAATCCTTCTATGGCACAGGGATGGCCAAACATATCTCAAGTTTTCTCTCATTGAAATAGAAGAAATAAAAGCAGCAAATGTAAAATAGCTCATTAATAATATTTCTATCAATAGGATCATAATAACAACTTTCACTGATATCTACTCTTTACCATACCATTTTCTAAGTTGTTTGTATTCATTAAATCACTTAATTAGTATCATGCAGTAAGAGTAGGTGTGAGCATGCATGCGCAAGTGTATTTAATGTAACGACACTGAGGTGCAGTGGGATGACGTAACATGCCCAAGGACACAAAGCCAAGGAGGCCAGGACTCAAACCCAGGGAGGCTTGCTCTGAAGCCTTGATTCTTAGCCACTAGATTAGATTGTTTCTCTAAGAGAAACTAAGCTTCTCTTTTCCCCCTTTAAAGTGACTATTACTTATGCACTAGTAAGTCAGATAGAAAGGGAGCCATGGCCTTTGAGAAAATCACTGTGATCTGATTTGTGTCTGTCTGTTTGTCTGTCACTTGAGTTACATGGAGGAAAGCTTCTTAGCTCAGTCATTTTAATTTTATCAAGGGTTTCTCAGATATAACCTTTCAAGTCTGCAGTTAAAATAATACCTGGGTTAACACCTTGGAACAAAAGACCATACCTAAGTTCTCTCCCAGCTATCAGTCAGTGCTTTGGGGCACAGTTTGCTCTTTGGAGGAGCAGAAACTTTAGACTCATTATTTCATTTCACTCAATGTTTCGCCCCTCAGTTTACCTCCCTGCTCCACAGTAAAAGAGGGTTTTTATCTATAGAAGTCTCCAATAGATAAAAATCACTGAGAAAGGGGCCCAGGACATACACCTGCCTAATAGGTTTTCCTATTGGCAGAGAGTAATCAGAGGATGTGATCAAAGTTCACTTGACAAAGCCTTACTAATAAAGAAATGATGAAGCCATGGTTTAGGACTTGAATGGCTTTCCAGGGTTCCCCATTTACCTTTCTAAATTTCACATGCATGTTTCCCAGAAAGGCACATAACTTATTGAACTCCCTTTCTCACACATGGGGAATGGAATCAGGGTTCATACCTTATCCAGCCATGCAACAAAAATATAATAAACACCCATATGTGTGGGTCACCATGGTCAGAATGAATCTCTATTCATTTATTCAGAGGAGCAAAAAAACCAAATACTAATTTAAAATGAATAGCATACACAGATGCGCACACAAAATATTTACAGTCTTTCAAAGAACACAGCAGTTCATGTTGCTGAGTTTCAGTTTCCTCATCTGTAAACAGTGGCATTCTGTGAAGCAGCTACAGCAGACTCTTAAGTTCTTTTTTTTTTTTTTTCCAGCTCTGCCTGAATGTCTGGATTTTTATTGATAAGGGATAAGAAATAGAGCTGAGGAAATGGGGATGTTTGTGACCTTTTTCCAAACTCTGATCATACATAAATGGGAAATAATAGCTGTACCCCTCTCCATGATTAACCTTCTTTCTGGATCAGTTGGTGTTCCATACATGGCAAGAATTTCTTTTGAATAAAACAAAAGCCTAACTTAAAAAGTTGTAATCTCTAATGATGGCTGCTGAAGGCAAAATGTGAGAGAAATACCTTTCTGTGGATCCATCAATGTTTTTAGTAGCCTGCCTCTTTTTCAGTGGGAGCACATGGTACCGTGGTAAGGCCAGCTGTTAGTACAACTCTCTCTTCCACATCCAAGTAATGACAATCACTGAGAAAATCTCCACTGTGGGTGAAAAGTATAATCACCTGTGGCATTTTTTAAATTTTGTTTTATTTTATTTTACTCTTAGAGAGAGAGACAGATAGACAGGAAGAGAGAAATGAGGAATATCAACTCATAGTTGTGACACCTTAGTTTCTCATTGATTGCTTTCTCATATGTGCCTTGACCGAAGGGCTTCAGCCGAGCCAATGACCCCTGGCTGAAGCCAGCGACCTTGGGCTTCAAGCCAGTACGTTTGGGCTCAAGTCAGTGACCATAGGGTCATGTCTATGATCCCATGCTCAAGCCAGAGACCCTGTGCTCAAGCTGGTGAACCCATGTTCAAGCCAGATGAGCCCATGCCAAGCTGGTGACCTTGGGGTTTCAAACCTGGGTTCTCATCATCCCAAGCCAATGCTCTATCCACTGTGCCACCACCTGGTTAGGTGACCTGTGGCGTTTTTAAAAGTATAGTTTTCTTTCTCTGTCTGACTTATTTTATTTAGTATATTATCCTCTAGGTCCATCCATGTTGTCACAAATAATAAGAGTACATTCTTTTCAATAGCCAGATAATGTTCCATTGTGTATATATACCACCTCGTTTTTACCCCTTTATCTTTTGATTAGAACATTTAATCTAGTGACATTTAAAGTAATTATCAATAGGTAAGTAGTTGTTGTCACTTTATTAATTGTTCTGATTGTTTCTCTAGTTTTTCTCTGCTGCTTTCTGATTCTCTTGCTCTCTTACCTTATAGGTTGATGACTTCTTGTCACATTGTGTTTGGATTCTAGTTTCTGAATTTCTTGTAAATCTCTTGTAAATTTTTGGTTTGTGGTACCATTTGCTTCATATACACCAAAGGCAATATGATTTTACTTATATGTGAAATCTAAAGACCAAAATAAATGAACAAACAAAACGAAAACAAACTCATAGATACAGAGAACAAAAATGATTTTAACATGGGAATGGGGTTAGGAGCTTGAGTGAAAAAGTAAAAAACTCAAGAAGTATAAATTGGTAAGTACAAAATAGTCACAGGGATGCAAAATACAGCTTAGGGAATATAGTCAATAATATTGTAATAACTCTGTATAGTATGAGGGTACAAGACTTATGAAAAGACCACTTCATAATTTATATAAAAATCTAACTACCATGTTGTTTACCTAAAACTAATACAATAAGAAACATAAATTATAATTTTTTAAAAATTAAATACATAAATAATTTTTAAAAATAATAAGAATATAGAATCTTGGTTCCAAACTCTCTAGGCATTTGTCCCAGTAATGGTTATTTGTATAAAGCTCCACAGTAAAGAGAATTGGATGTTGAAAACCATTTCGGTTTTTTTTTTTTTAGAGAGAGGTAGACAGAGACAGATAGAAAAAGGAGAGAAATGAGAAGCATCAACTTATAGTTGTTGTGGCACCTTAGTTGTTCATTGATTGTTTTCTCATATGTGCCTTGACTGGGGGGCTTCAGCCAAACCAGTGACCCCTTGCTTAAGCCAGCATCCTTGTACTCAAGCCAGTGACCTTGGGCTTCAAGTCAGCAACCTTTGGGTTCAAGCCAGCAATCTCTGGGCTCAAGTCAGCAATCATGGGGTCATGTCTGTAATCCTATGTTCAAGCTGAATGAGCCTATGATCAAACCGGTGACCTCAGGGTTTTGAACTGGAGCCATTAGCATCCCAGGCTGATGGTCTATCTACTGCATCACTGCCTGGTCAGGCTAAACACATTTCTTTTTAAACTTTTATTTATTGATTGATTTTAGAGAGAGAGAAAGAGAAATACTGATTTGTTGTTGCACTTATTTATGCATTCATTGGTTGATTCCTGCATGTGCCCTGACCAGGGATTGAGCCCACCACCTTAGTGTATCAGGACAATACTCTAACCAACTGAGCTAGTTGGCCAGAGCATGGGAACCATTTATGCTACAGTGTCATCTTCTGTTGATGACACTCTTTAATGTAAGATTAAACATAATTAGATTTTGTGGCATTAACTCGAGATTTTCTTTCCATATTAATTGAAAATGATACTCCAACAAGGATATATTTTGAGGACTATATAATTTTTCTTTAACTTTAATAATTGCAGTGTGTGCAGATTAATGAATTCATTGCTTTTCCTGTAATTTTTTACTTGAACACCAGTCTGATATTTGTCTACTTTGATGCATATCTGTTTTACCAAGAGAAAAGCTCCTGCTTCCTAACCACTACCTTTTGTTCTTATTCTCTTTAAAGTTACCCATGTTTGTTATTTATGTCTACCTTTCATCATCTGAAAAATTTTGGAGATTCCTGCTGACCCCAGAGAGTCAAAGTACTCATAGTTCCAAAGTGTTACTTATAAGAGCACCCTCCCCTACCAATATTGTGGCAGATATCTGGCAGTGCAGTTGTCTCTAAACTTACTCTCATCAGAAAACCTTCTGAAGGATGCTTTATAACTCACACCCCTGTACTTAATGATTCAGAATTTCTGGGACTGGTCACCTGCTATCTCTGTTCTTAAACCACTCCTCAGGTCATATTGCTATAAAGTCAGATTGAGAACCACTGACCTAAATTAAAGTCACAAACTGTGATCAGTGTGAGGACCTAGCTCATTTTAACTCATTTGTGATTCCCCAGGCATACCGCATGCCTCAATACATTTTTTTATTATTATTTATTAAGTGGGAGGTGGGGAAGCAGAGGGACAGACTCTCGCATGTGCTCCAACTGGGATCCACCTGGCAAGCCCTCTAAAGGGTGATGCTTTGCCCACCTGGGCATTGCTTCATTGCTCAGCAACTAAGCTTCTTCAGAGCCTGAGTCAAGGCTATGGAACCATCCTCAGAGAGCGGGACCAACTTGCTACAACCATTTGAGCCATGACTGCAGGAGGAGAAGACAGGGAGAGAAAGAGAGAGAGAGAGAGAGAATGGGGAGGGAAAGGGGGAGAGAAGCAGATGATCACTTTTCCTGTGTGCTCTGACCAGGAATCAAACCCAGGATTTCCACACACCAGGCTGACGCTCTATTGCTGAGCCAACTGGCAAGGGCTATACATTTTTGACTAAACAAAATGTTCATTCAAGATGTGACAAGTGTTATTCCTATTACCTCTCATTCAAACAATACCATTATATTGACTTTGCTCATAAATTCTATTGTAAGAAATCTTACCTGATTACAATTAGCCACATACTCTTAGCAGTTAAATATATTTTTCAAGTGGATAGAAGACCTTTCCTCCCATTAAATACATCTACCACTTACCTACTATCTGGAGAATTCATTTCTTAATCCAAAAAAGTTATTCTTTTAGAGTTATTCTTTTAAAAAAGGTTTAGCATTCATTAATAACAATCAGTTATATAAATTGCACTTAATAAATTTGTTTAATAAAACAACTTTCTTCCTAACAGTAAATATCTTCCACTGAGATATGGTTTTACTTTCAAAGCAGAGGAACAGGATGATTGAGATCAGGGACAAGGGGACACTTGAAATGGGGAAAGGCAAAAACAACTGAAGGTAGTAGTGGCCTCAGGAAAAACATCTGCTCCCAATGGTTCTTAGCACTGGTCTTGGCTGCTAGATAGCCACGTAGCCTGGTGTGCTGTGCGGAGACCGTAGAAAGATAAATAGAGCAGTGCGCAGGTGGAAGAACTGGATTAATTCTGCCTCAGGCATTTACTCAAAAATTTTGAGTAAATAATTTAATCTCTTTCAACCCTATTTTATCATCTATAAAATAAGGATAATAATACCTCCTATATTAGTTTGTTAGGACTTCCATAATAAAATTCCACAGACTAGGTGGCTTAAACAACAGAAATTTATATTCTCACAGTTCTAGAACCTAGAACTTAAAGCTCGATATGTTGGCACTGTAAGTTTCTTCTGAAGCTTCTCTCTTTGCCTTGAAAGCGGCCGTCTTTTCTTTGTCTTTGCATGGTCTGCCCTCTCTGAGGCTCAATCCCTTTGTTTTATAAGGACATCCATCATATCGAGTTAGGGCTCACCCTAATGACCTTATTTTCCTTGAATTACTTTGTTGGATACCCTATTTCTAAACACAGTCACCTTCTGAGGTGCTGGGGGTTAGGATTTTAACATATGAATTTAGAGGCGGCACAATTCAGCTCATGACATCTTCACACTTATTTCTCTTGATTGTTGTAAGCATAACATAAGGTAATGTTTTGAAAAAGGTCAGATGTTATGTGCCTCTAAGGGTAAGATTCCTGAAGACGAGAGTGGTGCTCTGTTCATGGCAGAACATTACAAAGCCATTCAGCACGGTGCTGAACATGT
The DNA here is from genome assembly GCA_037038555.1 of Rhynchonycteris naso. Lineage (NCBI taxonomy): Eukaryota > Metazoa > Chordata > Mammalia > Chiroptera > Emballonuridae > Rhynchonycteris > Rhynchonycteris naso. Next base: position 29,005,424 of record CM072998.1, read on the forward strand.
GAGTGTTTATTGACTATGAACATACACACTTCACATAAAGGTAAGGTAATTCTTTGAGATATTAATTTACTAATAATCTGAAATTAACATCCTCTGCATCCTTTCTGTCCCCTCAGCATCTCAATAGAGGGCTCCGTCAACAGTGGCCTGCTAATAACGGAAGCCCAGCATGAGCTGGAGTCCGTGCTGACGGGGTCCTGTCAGGAAGGCACTGCGCGCTGCACATTTCCTCCACTAGCGCTTTTTTTTTCCATTGCACGATTGCCTTCAATGTTCAGTGGAAGTGAACCAGTTTTCTGAACATCTATGAACTGAGTTGCTGATAGCTTCTACTTCTATTGCTCTTGAATTTCTGTATCTCTGGTGTGGATCTAAGACAAAAAGGTATTGTTTTCTCCTATTCTCTTTCCGGCTTCCAAGTCACAGTGTAACCAGTCACTGCCACAACGTAGACGCTTCACGTGGATGAGTGTGAAGAAGGGAAGGGATGTTAGTGGGAAGGTTTAAAACCTCCAGTGGTATACAAACAAACAAACAAACAAACAAAAAACAAACGTTGTGCTGATAACAAAAGCAATTCTATACATCTTACCTTGTCTAGCAAGAATTCCAGAAAGAATGGCACAGGCTTAGGAAGTTTCATAATCCATGCTTGAGAAGTGTGGGAACCTTTGTGGAATAAAGCCTTGCAATATGTTTTTTAAGAACCAAATGCCACTGACTAGTGTCTGATTTCAACTGGAAAACAAAGACAACTAAATGTGTATCATACCAACAATCAAGACCATATTAATGTGACACTGAACAATCATTTAATGAAATAAATGGACTAAATAAGTCAGCCAAGCAAGAGTGGGATACTGTGTAGGCAAAATAACAATCCAAACATCTCATTTTTAAGGTTAAGTTGATCCTAGTCACATTGAGTGGGTATGAATTAGTCAATGGAGGGATTCAAATAATTTAACAACTGGCTTTCTGCCCTATGATCATCTTAAATATAAAAAAATGATATACAGAAAGGTAGTTTATTATTTCATGCATTTAATATTTAAGTAAGAACAATAAAGGAGGTACACAATGCTAGATTATGTTATAAGAGTTTTAAAATATTAATGAAAAAATATTAAATAATACTTATAATATCTTGGGGAAATTTGGGGCATAACACAAAACTGAAACTAATGAAAGCTTGTCACCCCTGGCTGTTTGGCACTTTTTCTCTTTACGTTTCTATTTGTTTCCTGAAGTAACAGACGTGAAGGGATTAAAATGTAGCATATCATCAAAGGTATAATGAGTTTTATAAAATGAATAAATAAATATTACAAGCATAGTTCCATCAAATCTTTTTTCACCTATGGACAGAATGAATATTGCTACGGGTGCTTAGAATGCACTGTTGTGCAGGTGAACATTAAAAGAGTCAAGAATGTAAATTTGTGATTTCCACATAGGGTGGCTGCTCATATGCCCATCTTAGAGAGAACCCTGATTACAAGTGCCATTTTAAACAACTGGTCTACCAAACTCAACAAAAAATTAGGTATCAGTTCTGCCAAACTGGTAAGAACCAGCTGAATCCCACCACTGGAACTAGTATTGTCTTTTTATTCTGCGTACATATGGAGGTTGAAAATATCTGTATCATCACTGTTCTTATGGGATCAAAAGCACATGTGATTTTTCCAGGATTTTCTAACCTGGCATATGAATACTTCATCCATCTTAAAAGATGTCAGGACCAGGATTCTCTATCCCACTGATTACCTTTCACACCTACTTCAGTGAACCTGTATTCTTTTACAGCTTGTTCTTATTGTTTTGAAACATATACAAAACTGAACAGTTGGTCTCTTTCCATTTTAAAAACTCAATGTTGCTGTTAGATAGGTTTGTAAAATTTCTAGACAAATAAGACAGAGCCCGTTCCTTGGGCAGGACAGGGGCATGGTGCAATTATTACCACTCAAAACTCTGTTTCTTGGTCAAGAAAGACCAGAAACAAAATTCTGGGCATCAAGGTTGAGAGACTTACAAAGGATCACTCGCCCTAGTCAAACTCACAGTCTGCAGCATAAAAAAGAAACACTAATTTATTCATTTATGGGAGATATTTAACTGCCACACATGTGAGCAAATTATAAGTGAAAATAAAGGGGAGAGAGTGTCTGGAGGACAATTTCATCTTGGCTTTTTAAGGTTTAAAAAACTAACCCGAGCCTGACCAGCCAGTGCACAATGGATAGAGTGTTGGACTGAGAAGCAGAGGACCCAGGTTTGAGACCCCGAAGTTGCCAGATTGAGCGCAGGCTCATCTGGTTGGAGCAAAGCTCACCAGCTTGAGCACAAGGTCACTGGCTCAAGCAAGGGGTCACTCAATCTGCTGTATACCCCCACCCCCAGTGAAGGCACATATGAGAAAGCAATCAATGGACAAATAAGGTGCCACAATGAAGAATTGGTGCTTCTCATCTCTCTCCCTTCCTGTCTGTCTGTCCCTATTGGCCCCTTTCTCTGACTCTATCTCTGTCACACACACACACAAAAAACCCCCAAAAAACCCCGAAAAACTAGCCTCACAGCACAGGCCTTTTATCTATTGACTACTGCTTTTGCTGCAGAACAAACCCTCCAAATACTTTGCAACTTAAAAGGACAACTGTTCTATTTAGCTTATAATTTTGTGGGGTAATTTGGGGGTTTTCCTCACTTGAACTGTGTCAGCTGTCCTCTGTCAGGTTTTCTCACATAACTGTGGTCAGCTGTCAGGCCACCTGATGGCTAGATGATGCAGGATGACCTCCCTCATGTGTTTGGTGATTGGCAGACTATTGACCAGACATCTCGATTATTCTCCACTATTTTTTGCAACCTACTATTTTAGCACTGAGGGACTCTCGCCATGACAGGGCTTGATAAGCATTTGTCAAATCTGCCTTTCTGCCTCCCTATATGTACACACCATGCTCACCATCCACCTTCTTTGTAACAGAAGGAAAGTATAAGAAACTATACTTTATTAATAAGAGTTGCATTGCAGGACTGCTTCCTTGAAATCAAATCCAGATTTAATTAACAAAACTCAATCATTCATTTAGGAATACATTTATACTTACTCCCATGGCAGGTTAATTTGGTTCAAAAGACTCAGACATTCATTTAGTCCTTTAGATCACAAAACTAGTCATTCATTTAGGAATGCCTTTTCACTGATTTTTATGGCTAGCTAATCTTCTCCATAATGTGTGAATTTAACCAATGTCATACTCAGAGAAGATTCACTGTTGTTTTTCTGTAATTTCCTGATGGTGCCGGAAAGTCAGAGACTTCACCTTTATCCCAATGTACCAATACCAGAATTCTAGAAAATTATAACCACTTTTAACCACAATCTTTTATTCCTTAGGAAATAGGTAAGTACATGTCCCCCAACATTGAGATATTTCCTTTTGCGAAAAACTAAACTGTTTGGAAAGAGTGTAAATTTAACTGCTAAAATTGCCCGTTCTGTGCTCTGTGGTAGTGGATTTTGAGAGACGTTAGCCAGAGGGAGACAGACTGACTCAGAGAAAAGAATTAATGGAAGCACAGGGCTCCTTTGAGCAGGAAATGCTTTGATAGGCCTTTTCCTCTTTTTGTTACCAGGAGAGCCTTTACAATAGACTCCACCTTGGAGCAGCTGTTCGCTCCCCCTGTGATGATCACAGCACATTTTCCTTGTCAGACTTGGAGTCTGCACCAGGGAGTGCTCAGGAAGGGACACACACAATGTGGGGGATCTGCCCTTGAGTCTCCGAGCTGCGTGATGGGTGGAGACGTCACCCTTAAGACACACACGAATCCCTTTGGCACCCGCTTCAGGAAGGCCATCTGCTTCTGTTGTTCCTCTGACCTTTTACTAGAACCCACCCAAAATGGGAAAGAAATTGCCAGAATCAAACTAAGCCCATGGCAGTTTTAGACCCTGTCCTATGTCAAAGCAAGTCGAGTTAGTAAACTTTGGGTTAGCACCTATTGGAGCCCACTGTTAGGCTCTATATCGGCAGTAGAGGGAAAATTCATATCTTTTCTCAGCACCTTCACAGTGTCAGGCACTATATAAGATGCAGAATAACTTCATTTATTTTTTTTCAATATTTTTGTTTAGTATACCCCATTTAAAGATGCAACTGAGGCTCTGAGGGGTTCACTAACTTTCTAAGAATGTAGGCATATACAAAATAAGAATTCTGCCTCAATACTACCTTTGATTACATTTCAGTTCTGATGTATGCCTTATTCTGTGCTTAACAGTTTTGATTCCCCACTTTCGCATTCAATGTCCAAGAGGCTCCATGAAACATCAGGAAGCAGGACCCCTAGTTCTAGCCCCATTCTGATGCACATCATGGGGAAAGTAATGTAACTTGTTGGGTTGTATTCTTTTTTATATACATTAAGGGACTGGATCAAAATGAGAAGATAGCCCTTTCAATTTTAAAATCTATAATTAAGTTATAAAATGTAGTATGGATATTACACCTACTAACATACTTACTATAACGAAACAAAACAAAAGTAGAAATAGGAAATAACAAGTACTGGCTAGGATGTGGAGAAATTGGAACCTCTGTGCATTCCTAGTGGGAATGTCAAGGAGTGCAGCCACTGTTGAAAACATTATGGCAATTCTTCAGAAAAATAAGCATATAATTAACATATGACCCATCAGTTCCACTTCTGGGTTTGTACCCCCAAAAATGCAAGAAGGAACTTTAACATGTATTTGTATACCCATGTTCATATTAGTATTATCCACATAGCCAAAATGTAGAAACATTAAAATGTCTATTAATGGATGAATGGATAAACAAAATGTGATAAATACATACAGTTGAATATTATTCAGTGTTAAAAAGGAAGGGAATTCTGACACATGTTATGACATGAATGAACTTTGCAGATATTCTGTTGAGAAAATAAGCTAGTCACAGAGAGACAAATACTGTATGATTCCACTTATATGAGATACTTAGAAAATCACATTCACAGAGGCTGGGGCTGAGGGGAGGGAGCAATGAGGAGTTATTTTTTAATAAATAGGTATAGACTTTCAGTTTAGGAAGATAAAAAAGATTTGGAGATGAATTAGGGTAATGGCTGCTCAACAGTGTGACTATACTGTATGTTACTGAACTGTACACTTAAAAATGGTTAAAATGTTAATTTATATATGATGGAAATTTTACTACAATAATAGAAGAAGAGATAAAAATGGGTATGGATTTTGCAACAAAACATAAGAATATTCCCCCTTCTTGAAACATTTGAATTACTATTTGACTTCCAAATTATTATTTTTTTTACAGGGACAGAGAGAGAGTCAGAGAGAAGAATAGATAGGGACAGACAGACAGGAACGGAGAGAGATGAGAAGCATCAATCATTAGTTTTTCGTTGCCATTATGACACCTTAGTTGTTCATTGATTGCTTTCTCACATGTGCCTTGACCGCGGGCCTTCAGCAGACTGAGCAACCCCTTGCTGGAGCCAGCGACCTTGAGTCCAAGCTGGCGAGCTTTTGCTCAAGCCAGATGAGCCCATGCTCAAGCTGGCGACCTTGGGGTCTCGAACCCGGGTCTTCCGCATCCCAGTCCAATGCTCTATCAACTGTGCCACTGCCCGGTCAGGCTCCAAATTATTTTTAAGGACTTTCAAAATATGACTAAGGAAGGGGTTTCTTGCAATTTAAGCAAGAATATACAGAATGAGTAGAATATACAGAATGAGTAGAAGTTATTTTGCCTGACCTGTTTTGGTTCAGTGGATAAAGCTTTGACCTGGAACATTGAGGTTACTGGTTCAAAATCCCAGGTTTGCCTGGTCAAGGTACAAATGGGAGTTGATACTTCCTGCTTTTCCCTCTACCCTTCTCTTTCTCTCTCTCTCTCTCTCTCTCTCTCTCTCTCTCATACTTCTCTAAAATGAATAAATAAATTTTTAAAAACATAAAAAGAATGAGTAGAATTTATTTTGATGAGTGTTGGAGAAGAGAGAATTTCAAAGAATGGGACTATTTTTTTGGGAAAAACATAGCTTATTTAAGAAAATGGGAACAAGTTGATATTGGAGGACCCCAGAGAGTAAGGGAAAGAACATCACGTGCTGGACATTGACACAGGCAGGGCTGAATCACTTTAAGCCAAGTTGCAGAGTTTGCATTGTGTTGTAATGCAAATAGAGCCATAGAAGAATTTCAGGTTGGAAGATGGCAATATTGTGTATGGTTTGTGGTTTGAAAAGGTCGATCTGACAGCATTTTGTGAGTAGAGCCAGTGGGTAGCAGTAGCATTAAAGTATTTATCTTTTAATTGACTATTATAGTTGTCCAAATTAGAGTACATGGGGCTGGAAATAGAGAGAAGTAGTTGGATTTTAGAGACAAATTATCAGCAAGCTTTGGAAATGCATTACCTTATTGCTCTGCTTTATTTATATAACATCATTTTCCTCATGTCCAAAGCCATCCTACTTGGGATTCTATTACCATCCACTAGAGTATTGTCACTGTTGATAGATGCTATTGTGTTCAGCTCTTGCTCCTAACTGTGTCCCTGAATTATAATAAAATTTAGCTTTCTAAAAGTCACTCTACACACATAACTTTCCTGACAAACTCAAAATCTACCCCTTGCCAACAGTAATCAAGTCTAATTTCCTTAGTCTGGCATTCAAAGTGCTTTATGATTCAGTATCTATGAACACATCTACCTCATCCCCTTAACATGGACTCAATTCAAAAAATAAATTTTCAGCATCCATTTCAGCCCAGATTAATTACTTGTTATAATGCATTTCTCTCACTATACTTTCACTCATTCTATTTCCATGGAATAACCTTACCCTTGTCTCTGCTTTTGCAAAAAAGACTCTTCCTAATTCCAGATCAGAACTCTTTTCTTAAGAAGTTTTTGATGAACTTTTAGCTCATACTAAACACAGCTAGCCATTGTGTCTAACACCCAGAGTTGTGTTCTGCCATCAATTGCTAGTAACCATTGCATATGTCAATGAAAGTGGAAATCTGATTTTCTTTAGAGAAGGTACTCAGTATAGAGTTTGTCACTGATGATGTAATCAGTAATCATATGTTCTGTTCAGAGCACAGGATGCACTTGGGGACTGGAGATGCTGAGAGGCAGTAGAAGAAGAAAATAACCAGGTACCAGAAAAGGAAGGTAGAAAATACCTGACACTGGTAAGTAATAATGAATAAATAAATGTTTCACAACTTTCTTTAGCTACAATATTAAACTACAAGTCATTTGAGATTAAGCTATGGCCTTACTCTTAATGATTTTATAGCTGTCACTTAGATGGTTCAGTTCAATCATTTCTCGAATAGTTGGTTCAGGAGATGTAAAGGCAAATAATTTCTGCTTTAAAATATTAATAGTGGGGTTAAGGAAGGGTAGAAAGAGTGCAGATACATAAACAAATACTTATAGCATAGGGTAGTACTTGCGACAAAAGGAAAATACACATGATAGCAATAACCTCAGACGAAGACATGGTTAATTTTATTTAGGGAAGTATTGATTGACTAGAATTTATTTGCCTACATCCCAGTTTAATAAAAGATTACTACCTTGATTGCACTACAACTACTTTTTCAACTCAAACGTTTAGATTTATTCAAATAAATACCTGATCTAAACCTAAAAGCAAAGATCTTGAGTTTTCTACCATTAGAGTCTTTTAGAAAGTAATGTCGGCCTGACCTGTGGTGGCACAGGGGATAAAGCATCAACCTGGAATGCTGAGGTTGCCAGTTCAAAACCCTGTGCTTGCCTGGTCAAGGCATATATGGGAGTTGATGCTTCCTGTTCCTCCTCCCCTTTCTCTCTCTCTCTCTCTCTCTCTCTCTCTCTCTCTGCTCTCTAAAATGAATAAATAAAAAGAAAAAAACATAAACAAACAAAAAGAAAGTAAAGTCCATTGCACTACCACCTGTCTGTACTTTGTCCAGCCTGTCATTCACACATGCTCTGTGTTCCAGCTACATTGGCCCAGGTAGTCAAAGTCGCACATCCTCCATCCTCTGTGTCCAGCATGGTACTTCTCAAACTTCAGTGTGCATCCAAATCCCTGGGAATCTTCTTATAATGTGGGAGCCTCAGAGGGCTGTGGGGAAGCCTGAGATTCTGCTTTACCAACAAGCTCTCAGATGCCAATGCTGCTGGTCTGCAAACCCAAATTAGAGTAGCAAGATCAGTGTTACCTCCCAAGTACACTTGCCCCTGCACTTACCCAAATCCTCTCCACTGTTTATAGGCTAAGTCAAATACCTTCTCTATGAAAATAGCTCCTAAATTCAAGATTGTGTATCATTGCCTTTTTTCTGAATACCTGACAGGTCTTTCACTAGAAGTCTTTTTCCCAATATTCCTCAGTTGTTTTCTCCTTGAGGGAAGGATCTGGTCTATTTCATCCATACTCTAAGCCAGTGATGGGCAATCTTTTGAGCTTGGTGTGTCAAAATTTGCCCAAAAAACGAGCATAACTCGGGTGGTGTGTCACTTCAAGAAAAACGGCCTAACCGGAAGTCCCAGAACTAGACGCTCTGTGCCGGAGTTCTGTTGTTCTGGCCTACAGACCTCTGGCACAGAGTGTCTACACTACAGCAAATGTTTTATCCTTGGCTACTGCAACTGGCCGTGCAGGAGCCGAGGATGAAATGTCCTTTTGGGCATGTGGCCCCATACTTCTCTGCTATGCGGCCGCATGCAGCCGCGTGTCATTGAAAATGGCTACGCATGTCAGTGCTGACACACGTGTCATAGGTTTGCCATCATGGCTCTAAGCTGATATCTGTTACAAAACTGGACTTAAATTATGACCGCATGTGGAATAGATGTGCGTGTGTGTGTGTGTGTGTGTGTGTGTGTGTGTGTATGTGTGTGTGTGAGAGAGAGAGAGAGAAAGAATATACCATATAACCTACTCAATGTACGTAGACCAAGTCATAAAATAATAGATAAACCAGGTTATTTTAGTACTCTGTCACCGTAAATTGTAATACAACATGGATTATAGTTTTCAGGGTGGGAGCAGTCACTTAAGATATAAGCTTAATGAAGGCAAGACATTTTTTTTTGGAAGGTCACTGGTTCTCATTGCCATGCTTGTGCCTTCCTCATAGTAAGTAATAAGTATTTATTGAATGCTAAATGAGCAAAAAGCAACAGTATTAAATTTCAATTCTGAGGAATCACAATGGTAACTCTTAGATAATAAAGTAATTAAAGGTATGTTGAGATCATTTTTCTGGAATAAAGTAAAAACAAATAAACAATATTCCAGACATTTGCACTTAAGAAAAGAAGGGACAAAAAAGAATCTGAAAATCTTTTATAATGTATAAACATTTTTTTTTTCACTAAGTGTGTCTTGATACATAACAGCAAAACAAAATCTAAGAGATTTTCCATATGAATTGTCTTTTCCCCCTAAAATACCAAATTGCTTTAAATCAACAAAAAGCTTTGCTTTTGTTATTTTATTATTAAATATCAAAGCTTAATTGCAAACATAAAAGCTTTTTCCTTGCCTGTCCCCTCAATTTTGCTGATGAGGAAGATTGTGCAGCCTGACTTGGTACCAAAATAGCTCTGTTTTGCTGACCATTATCATCTTCACAAGGCGGAGCAATGATAATGAACTTAGAACACAGGAAGTTTATCATTTAACAGTATTAAAATAGAATTTTGTATAACAAAGGTACTATCCCACAAAGGAAAGTAACTAGAATTTTCATTATTTTAGATTTGTTAATCTTATTATACTACATTAGTATATTAAGGTATTTATGAATTCCATACTTAGAAAAATATTGTTCTTTATATGTTTTACTGGAATGGTGATTTTTTAAAATAGTTAAAATTTTTTCAGTGCCTATTAAACATTTTAGTGACTATGGCTTAGCTGAAACTAAGGTTACAAACAATAAACTTTTTAAGACTCCATGTTTTTCTTTCAAGAATTAAGTGGTAACAATTATTTTTAAATGGTTGGTTAAATGTAGAGGCATGAGTCAGGAATAATATTTGTCAAGTCCCTCTTGTAAGATTGGCTCTGCAGAAAGGTAATCTTATTCGATCCTCACAGAAATCCTTTCATTTTATAAGTGACTCGCCCCAGGTCTCACATGGTGAGCACTGGAAGTGAAAATCTGACCTATCTTCTTATCTCCAAAGCCCATACTCTTTCCTCTGCACCTGGATGCCTTTAGAAAGCTACTCTCTATTTTATTAAAATGTTACATCTCTGTGTAAAAAGTATAACATTCAAGGATGACTGTATCTTAGATAATGTAACTTTATTTCTTTCATTTCTTCAATGAACATTTACTGGGTCTCTACTACATCATTGGCAATGTTCTAAGTGCTAAAATAGAGATAAAATACAGTGATGTAAGGAGAAAAAGACAATTCAAAAACAAATGCAATTTGAAATTTCCAACATTCTACCAGTTTTGAATTATACAAAACTGTCAATTTCTTGTGATTTGTACTAAAATTTATCATCTAATAAACAGAATGGCACACCATTTTTTAGTTATTTTAACCTACTACTGTTTTAGAAAGAAAGACATTTCCACATTTCTTAACATTTTGATAATACTTGATATGCAAAATAAATAGTTTATCTTGGTTAAATGGAAACCTATATTCTCCTGTGGACACTGTTCTCAGAGCAGAACTGGACCCTGCATGAGCCTGTGCTCTGAGTTCTATCCTGGCTCTGTCACTCACTAGTTCTGTGACATTGGGTATGTCATTTAACCTCTCAGATTCATTGTTCTTATTCAAATAATGGAGGAGAATTTCTCCTATTTTAGAGGTTTGTTCTTCAATAAAGAGCTAATGAGTAATTGTTCAATAATTTCCACTCTTCCAGCTCCCGATCTCCTTGTCCTGATTTATAGTTGAAGGCACTGGAATAGAAACAATCAACATTTCAGGGTCCAAATACTTTAATTTTCATCTTTTACTATGATAAAAATTTCTTCTGAATAAATTTGAATTTGTTTTGTATTTTTACCATAGCTCTAGATAAAAAAAAAAAAAAAAAAAAAAGAAAGTTTGTCACCATGCAAAATATATTTCAGAGAACCTCTCTTTGGCACACTGCTTGAATCAGTCTTGAACTGACTCACCAGTTCCAGCTCCCAGGCCTTCCCTGAAAAATGCGCTTGTATCGTGGAGGCCCTCTCTGCAGTGCAGAACTGACATCCCAGAGCCAACCCAATCTGCGTAAGACTGAGATCTGTCCCAACAAGGCTGGTACTGGACTCAAGGCGCCTCCACAGCTAACAGGAAATGATTCAAGACCAAGGTTAGCCAAAACAAGTGTGGCTGTTTCCTCTGGGCGTAATATAAAAAAGAGCTTGCATCATAAACCTTCCCTGATTAGCTTACTCTGTGATTCAACATGTTCCAAAAATTGTGAGATAAGAGATATCTTTTGCACGGTGTACTTTTGTAGTCCTACCTGAGGACAAGCAGTACCGAAGAATATAAATACACCACTTTTTTACACCTCTCCTGTTGTGTTTAAATGAGGTGTATTAAATTCAATTTAACTAACATGTATATAATCAAATACTATGCTAGGCTATGGGGATAAAGTGACATGAAATAAATTTGTGTCACCTCACAGGTACACTTACAAAACAAACACTAGTCACAAATATAAATAATTATATCATTTCAGAATATAATATGTCTGAAATATAGGGTGCTATGAATGAGAATATCAGGAAGACCTAATTTACATTGGCCTTTACTGCAATGGGACTTTCAAAAGGAAATCTAAAGGCTGTCTCAGGCTGATGAAGAATGGGAAGAAGAGGCAGAAGAGTCTGATCGTACAAAGGCCCTGAGACAAGAGAGTTAGCTTGGCAGTTTGGAAGAATAGAAGGCAAGACTGGTGTCTAGAGTGAAGCTCATACTATTTGGATTTTAATTCTAGAGCAATGTAAAGTCAGTGAACTATTTCACAGAGAAGGATGGTAAAATAGATCCATATCTTTAAACCAGTGGTTCTTAACCTTTTTTGAGGTACTGAACCTACCAGTTTCATATGCGCATTCACTGAACCCTTCTTTAATGATAAATAAAATATGATACTTTTTCCAAATTCAAGACATAGGTATATGTTTTTTTACAGGTGCACAAAGTGAGCCGTGCATGAACATTACCTTGCTCAAAGAACAAAACCAACAAAGTACATGAACTCACAACAAATTACGGTATTACTTTATTCTGGCCTCTGCGGCAGAGGCTTCTGCGAACCCCTGAGACCAACTCTCGAACCCCTAGGGTTCGATAGAACCCAGGTTAAGAACCACTGCTTTAAACACTCACTATGGTTGTTGCGTGAACATTGAGAAAATAATGGAGATGTGCCAATGAAACCTTCATCAGTGAAATGGAAAAGACAAAATATATGGGAGAAGTGGCTGAAAGTACAGAATGGGGAAAAAATCTGTCACAGAGAAATTTTGCACAAAATCCCTGAGATATAGTGTAAAGCCAGTAGTCGTGGCCACCATCACAGCCACCTGGCCCATGCAGGTTCCCATTAGATTCGGACAGATGGTAATGAAACAATGGCGCCAAAAACTGGTGAGCCATCAGCTTTAATCCTAGCTTGCACCAGCCGGCAAGTAAAAACACACACTGAGCTCCAAAACCCACTCATTCAGTACTCACAAAGCTACTGACTTATCCGAGTTTCCTAGCATCAAAGCTTTCTAGCTCACCAGACTTATTCACCTCTGTTCCCCATTTCCTTCTCCAGCACAAACTCTGCACAAACTGGCTTCTCCCTCAGCACTCCACCATCTTGGCTGCTTCTCCTGGCCTCCTCCACATGGCCTTTCTCTGCTCTCCTCTCTAATGCTAATCTCAGAATCCAAGAGAGAGCAAGCTCCCAGTCTGTCCCACTTTATAGTGTAGAAATCCAAACCTTTAATCCAATCTACAAAGAGGAAAGTCTCTGATACAAAGTCACTTATCTGAGGCACAATGGGATTCCTCAAGAGAGTGTACCACCCTACATCAGAAAGGTGGGAAAGGCTTAGTCTTAAAACTAAGCCTTGGGCTATAACGACTCTGCCTGCTTATAATCTGTCCCTCACACACATTAATATAATCATGCCCATTCCAATCAAGGGCAACTAATATCATCACCTGGGAGACAGGTTTTCATGTGGGCAGCGCCATTTTTAACAAAGTGAGCATAATATATTTTATCTGCCCAACATATAGCAAAGAAGGTCAGCAGGGCAAGAAGCCAGACTGCAGCCTCAGTAATGACTTGCAGCAGTTGTAGGATGGTAAGGATGTGATTTGCAGACTGATAGTTTGTGGGCCTAAGACTTCCCTTCTTTTTTTCTTTCTCTTTGTGTGTGTGTGTGTGTGTGTGTGTGTGCATGTGTGACAGAGACAGAGACAGAGAGAGGGACAGATAAGGACAGACAGGAAAGGAGAGAGGAGAAGCATCAATTCTTCGTTGTGGCACCTTAGTTATTCATTCATTGCATTCTTGTATGTGCCTTGACCAGGGGCTACAGCAGAGCGAGTGACCCTTTGCTCAAGTCAGGGACCTTGGGCTCAAGCCAATGACCATATGGTCATATCTATGATTCCACGCTCAAGCAAGTGACCCTGCACTCAAGCTAGCGAGCCCACACTCAAGGCAACGACCTCAGGGTTTCAAACCTGGGTCCTTGGCATCCCAGTCTGATGCTCTAGCCACTTCGCCACCACCTAGTCAGGCTAGACTTTCTTTTAAGATCTACAACAGGTCCCCTCATTTTTTCCCTTCCACTCACTACCACCCTGATCCAACAGAAATTAATCTGGCTCATGCAACAATGCTAACACCCATCCCTAAACCTGCTGTCCAATCAGTCACTGTGTACAATGTGGCCAAGCAGTAGCACTCTAATATTCTCCAATGTTCGGAAGCACACACTTTGACAGTGTGGACTTTGGAAGGAGTAGCCATGTGTAAATAGTAGTGACACCACATTGTTCCTCACAGATGCATGAATGTCTCTTTGGTCGCTCATGGTGAGAGCTGATCTTACTAAGGAACACTGTGCCCTTTGAATGTGATTAGTAAGACAGAGATGACTCTATTCTTTAAAGGTCTCCCAATGACCAAATTTGGCCTCCGGGAACTTGATAGAAACATTTCTTCTGAGTCATGCCAGTTTGCCTCATTTTCTGTCATTAGTTGCTATAGAAACCACACAACCCAGCCCAAGGGTTCAGAATTCCTGCAGTTAGCCTCAAACTTACCCATAGTTTACACAGCAAACAAGTTTGCTTACTTTGTTAATCTTTAGCTACTTCCTACCCTATTCAAATTGGAAGCCAAAGAACTGGATACTGCCTAGAGCCCAGGCTGCTCTTTTCATGTGAATCAAAATAATAGACCTGCCCTGGTGTTCTGCCCTGAGGATGGTATAGATAATGAGAAAAATTTTAAATTACTTTCTAAATTATCTGATTGTTAGATCAAAACTGCCTCTTTGCTAACAGAGAAATTATACACATGTGAGAGGAATTTAAGAATTCTTTACTCTGTCTTTTTTGGGTTTATTCCAATCTCTTGCCAAAATCTCCAGTCAAATCTTAATAACCATTAGGTTAACTTGAGGAAATATGCACTTTAGAGAGATTCTTGACAGATTTTTGCTATTTGAACTTTGATTATATCTCCAAATCTTTGAAATGCAAACACAAAGTTTTATGTTCATGGTGCCACCAGATTTTTCAAAGACTGAAGATATGGTTTGTGGTTTTAGCAAGAAATTTTAACTAGACAGACCTGGTTTTACAAAATAGTAATATTAACATCTGTTGGGCAAATGTATGGCCAGGATCCGCCATTGTGGCCATTCACTTGCAGGTTCCCATTGGATTCAGGCAGACAGTAAAGAACCGGTGGAGTCAGAGGATGGTAGGCCATTCTGTTTATTGGTGTCTCACCAAGACAGGCAAGCCACAAGAGAAGACAAGGGAAAAGCAGAAAACCTATGTTGGGCAGACAAAATATATTACGCTCACTTTGTTAAAGATGATGCTGCCCATGTGAAAGTCCATTGATATCAATGTGTTTTGGGGGACAGGCTGTGGGCAGGCCCAGTCGTTATAGCCTACGCCTTAGTTTTAAGAGTAAGCTTTTCCCCACACCCTTGACTGATTGGATGATGTAGGATGGTGCACTCTCATGAGGAATCCTCCCATTATGCCTCAGATGGGTGACTTTGTATCAGAGACATTTTTGTTTGTAGATTGGATTAAGGGTTTGGATTTCTACAGTATAAAGTGGAGCAGGCCAGGAGCTTGCTCTCACTCAGTTCCTGAAGTTATTATTAGAAAGGAGAGCAGATTAAGGCCACATGGAGGAGAGAAGGCAGCCAAGATGGTGGAATGCTGAAGAAGAAGCCAGTTTCTGCAGAGTTTGTGCTAGAGAAGGAGATGGGAAACAGAGGTGAATAAGTCTGGTGAGCTAGAAACCTTTGATTCTAGGAAACTAGGATAAGTCAGTAGCTTTGTGAGCACTGAATGAGTGGGTTTTGGAGCCCAGTGTGTGTTTTTACTTGCCCATTGGGTGCAAGCTAGAATTAAAGCTGATGGCTCACCAGTTCTTGGCTCCGTTGTTTCATTACCGACTGTACGAATCTAATGCGCTCCTGCACTGGCCAGGTGGCTGTGATGGTGGCCCTGGCTGCTGGCCTTACAACCTGCTTTTCCCATGGAGGGCAAGAGATTAGGGAAGCCCCTGCAATGGTGATAGCAGGAACCAAGAGAGCAAGCTCCCAGTCTGTCCCACTTTATAGTGTAGATTCAAAACCTTTAATCTAATATACAAACAAGAAAGTCTCCGACACAAAGTCACTTATCTGAGGCATAATGGGAGGATTCCTCATGAGAGTGTACCACCCTACATCATCCAATCAGCCAAGGGTATGGGGAAAAGATTACTCTTAAAACCAAGCCTTAGGCTACAATCACCTGGCCTGCCCACAGCCTGTACCTCACACCCAATACAAACTATAAGCGAGCAAACATATATATAATATTTACAAACTTATTTGACCAACATTCAACCCCTTTTGCTCGCTTCACAATCTAAATCACAGGTATCTTCCATGATGGTCACTGTGCAAGGAGTGGGATACAATTGCATAAACAGAAACAGTACCAACTACAGCAATAGGATTAACAAATCAAAAGCTATGGGCAAAATAAGAGAGCTGTCAATGGCACCATGAGAGGCAAATCTTTTCCCTCTGGCAGAATACAGGCCAGAGTTTTGTCTACAGACAGCACTGTAGCTGGTACCAGAGGCCGCCCTGAGCGGACATACCAAACTTTATTCGCCAATACACCAGCATCTGCTGGTTCTATGTGTAGTAAAATAGGAGAACTCATTATTGGCCATGTAAAGCCAGTAGTCGCGGTCTGGATCACAGCCGCCTGACCCACGCAGGCTCGCATTGGATTCGGACAGATGGCAATAAAACACTGGAGCCAAAAACTGGTGAGCCATCAGCTTTAATTCTAGCTTGCACCCGGCGGGCAAGCAAAAATACACACTGGGCTCCAAAACCCACACATTCAGTGCTCACAAAGCTACTGACTTATCCGAGTTTCCTAGAATCAAAGGTTTCTAGCTCACCAGACTTATTCACCTCTGTTTCCCATCTCCTCCTGCACAAACTCTTAACAAACTGGCTTCTTCCTCAGCACTCTGCCATCTTGGCTACTTCTCCTCCACATGGCCTTAATCTGCTCTGCTTTCTAATACTAACCTCAGGAACTCAGGAACCAAGAGAGAGATCAAGCTACTGTTCTCTTCCACTTTATAGCAGACTCAAAACCTTTAATCCAATTATACAAACAAGGAACCTCCCTACATCACCACCCTACATCATCCAATCAGTCAAGGGTGTGGAGAAGAGCTTACTCTTAAACTAAGCCTTAGGCTATGACGACCCGGCCTGTCCACAGCCTGTTCCAGAACACACATTAATATCAACAAACTTCCATGTGGGCAGCTCCATCTTTAACAAAGTGAGCATAATATATTTTATCTGCCCAACAGGCCATAAATAAATTACAAAGGTGCCCTTCATTATGCTGTACCCCTGAGCAACTGAATGGGGGCAGCTGCCCGATGCAGGAGGGCGTCCACTGGAGCTGCGCTCCCACATCGAGGTCTCTCATTTAAAATCCAGTGTACTGTCCATAAGCGGCGTATCCATTCATTAAGGGAGCTGGTGCCTCCCTCCTGTCACAGTCCTTGCTTTAAGAGTCCATTATACCACTCAATGATACCAGCAGCCTGGGGATGGTAGGGAACATGGTACTTCCAGTCTACCCCCAGCTCTTGAGCCCATTGCTTCACCATTGACCCAGTGAAGTGGGTACCATTGTCACTTTCAAGGACCAGCGGTTGCCCATATGCAGCACTCTGGTGGTCCAAAGCCTGTATGACTGCCCTCTGGTCAGGGTTACGGGCGGGATAAGCAGCAAGCAGACTGGTGGCAGTATCTACACAAGTGACTGCATAATGGTCCTCTTCTGACTTTGATAAGAGTTCAGTGATGTCTATCTGCCATTGTGTCAGTGGAACATGACCCCTCTGGATCTGTCCAGGTGACACCAGTGGTCTCCGTGGGTGCTCCTTGGAACACACTGCTCACAAGCTGCACATTGCTCACAAGCTGCAAGTACCTCTGGATAGGACACAGATAAGTTCCATGCCTTAACTGTAGCCCACATAGTTTTCTGTCCTGCATGGAGCAGGCGCTGGTGGAGCCACTGTGCCACATCACCTGCAGGTGCAGTCTCCAACCATCTCACCTTTGCCAATGTGTCTGCCTCATCGTCCCCAGAATGGGAATAGAGGGGCATGCTTCGTGACATGATATACTGTCACGTGCTTCTGGTGTCCTATTTCCCATAAGTCCTGCCACATGTCCTGACCCCATAGTAGACAGTGCATTACCATCCACTGGTTAATGTGCCAAGTGTTAGAATCCATAGAGTCTGAAAAGACCAGCGTACAGGCTTTAAAGGAATAAAAGCCTGCCGGGCTGGCTCACAAAGGGAGTCACACCTAGTACAGGGTTGAACAAACCTGTAAGGGTCTTTTGGGGAAAGGGGAGTGAGAAGGGTCGTGGGCATCATCTAATTGGCTACTGGACAAAAGATTGTCTTTAATGGAAGTTTGCCAGAACTTCTCGGCTTGTGATGTCAGACATTTCTTTGTGGTCAGTCACCAGCAGCGAGCCCCGAAACAAGGCTCACTGGCAGCGTTAAAGAAATGAAACCTAAGATTCCCGACTATTTGATATATATAGAAAGAGAGTGGTTCCTAGAGAGGCCTCAAGGCGAAAGGGACAGAGGTCATTATCTTCTGTAACTTCTTCCTGCTGAGTAGGGGCAGTGAGGGGTTATGGCCTCTTTAAGGATTACTCTCAGTGAGGGGTAAAGAGGTGCAGTGATGACTTCTTGTTGGGTAGGGGTGTATTTATAGGGTTCCTGATTTTTCTGTTTCGCGAGGGCAGGTTTCAGGGTTGGTGTGTAGGGTTAGGTAGATTTTTCCAATTTTCTGATTGGCGAAGGTCTGCATGTGGTTCTGTAAGAAACTAATGAACAAATGTAAGAGGCAGGGTCCAAAAGTTATAAAAATAAATAGGAGAGTGAGTGGACCAATGAAAGGCAACAGTCAAGACACCCAGTTTGTGCAAAACCACTGATTCCATGACTTGGTTTGTTGTTGGGCTTCAGAGAGAGAGAGAGGGAGGGAGGGAATAAGACAGGGCAGTGGCCAGTCCCCCTGCCCCTAGACCTGTTTTTATAAAAATTTTTAGAGCAACAAGAAGAGGAATTACCTGTATAGCTTCTTTGGACCTTAGATTGATGGGTAGTATACTAGGAATTGTAAGAGTCTTATGGGGTGGGATTAGGTTGATATTTGGGATGAGATAGATTAGGGTACAGGTTTCTGTCCAATTAGTAGGGAGACACATATAGGTGTTGGTCCCACACAAGTAGAAAGCTCCTGATTGGGTGATGCAGGATGAGAGGTGGATAGAGAATTTATGGACAAGGGGTCAGTTTCATCTGTCTGACTCTGAACTCTAGATGGTTAGGGTGGTGGAAAGTGCAGCCTCAATAAGTGGGGAGAGTAAAGGATTGTTAGCTAGGGTGACTAATTAAACATTCTTTGAAAACCAGTTTTCTGACTGTTCAAATTCTTTTTTCTCTGTAAAAACATCCTACAACCTGCACAGACCTTCTACAACTTACATAAACCCTTAGCTTTCATAAACTTTCTTATCCAGAAATATCTGGCTTTCATAACAACTTGCTTTTTCCTTTTTCATTCAAAAGTATTTCCATACCTTATACCTTTTATTATCAAAACCATGTAATTTCTTTCTAGTCAGAACTCTCAATTTCAAAAAGTCTTAACCTTCAGTGACAACCAAGCTGGCTTTCATTTTATCCTAGTTTCCCTTTTTCTAAAGTTTGATTAAAAGAATCCTTAGTTTCTTCATATATTTGCCATACGTAGACCAACCAGCTTCTGGTTTATGGTTGGAGTAAGGCACGCCATTTTTCTACATTAGCAGCAGTGGGAATTGTCAGGATGACGGTGTGTGGACCTGTCCACGTGAAAGTCAGTTCTTGGGTGATGTAATGCTGGAAGCACCTCTTGAACAGTCTTTGAACAGTTTGTTGAGTAAACTATAAACCCTGCAAGTACTTAGGGAAAGGGTGGCTATATTTCTACACTTTGCAGGTAGAGTTTAAGTCCTAGTGACCACTGCTTCTAGCTGGAATTAGCAGCAGGTCCCAGACTACAGTAGGCATGGAGCATTGAGACAAGAGGAATGAAGGAGACAGTATACATTAAATAAAGCAATAAAATCAGACTGTCAATACCCACAGTAGAGATTTTCTAGGGATAAATAAAACTCAAATATTTAGGTAAGACATAATAGATGGCCCTTGTGTTTACAAGAAATGAGATCAGTTTATTTGCTACTTGGAAGAAATACCTTAGTCTCGTGAATGATGTCCTTAGACCTTCAGTGGCAATTCCCAGCATGCTGGGCAAGGTCAGTTCACAGGCAGCTGGAGCAGGGCTAGAAGAGACTGAACCCTCCCTCCATGGAGCAAGGGGGAAGCTTACCTTCTTGTGTCCCTCTTTCCACAGCAAAAATGTGTCCCTCAGTGGGGCCGAGAAGCCTCACAGGCTTCAGTTCAATGACCTTTCTTTCCACTATTGAAGCAGGGTCCTGATGGAATTCTATGAAGCCTTTTGGGCGCTGGAGCCTTTATGATGCCAAGAGCTGGTATTTTCCTGATTTCTTTTGGGCCTTATTTGCTTATTTTGTTACTCCCTTGGCCATTATAGACCTTAAAAGCCATGCTCAGAAGATCTCACTGAAGGGCTTGACTAAGAGAGCAAAATTGGGAATCCAGTGTCTAAAGAAGCCTATTAGACTGAGGAAAGAAAGAATTTGATTTGTGGTGGTAGGTGGTTGGAGACTGTGTAGGGTCTGAGTTTGATCTAGGGTGAGACCTCAGGTGGTGGGGGTTAAGGCGATGTCCAGATAGACTATGGACTGAGAGTGAAGTTGAGCCTTAGCAGAGAAGACACAAAATTCCTATATGGCGAGGAAGATAAGAAGGGTGGTAGTGTGTCTCCTTGAGGCAGGCAGGGAGGGGTTTCAGAGGAGTAGGTTATTTACATTTTGTAGGAGAGTACTAGTTTGGAGATTGCATGCTGCTAAATTTTAAGCTAGTCAGTGCCCAAACAGGTGTGGGTTGTTTCTGACCCCCTGGGTAAGACAGTCCACGTAAGTAGCTGGGCTGCATTAGTGTACGGGTCAGTTCAATTAAAGCAAACAGAAAGTAAGAGTCAGGGTGTAGAGGGATGGTAAAGAAAGCATTTTTGAGGTTTAGGACTGTGAAGTGAGTGGTGTTTGAGGGAATGTGTGACAGTAAATTGTAGAGATTAGGGACTACTGGATGGAGGAGAATTACTGCCTCATTGATTAAGTGTAAATCTTGTACGAGGTAATAAGACCCTGAAGATTTTCAAATAGGAAGGGTGGAAGTATTGCAGGAAGAGTCTGTGGGGATGAGTAATCCTTGATTTAAGAGCCGGGTAATTATTGGTTTAAGGCCTTAGAAACAGACACAGGAAACAGACACAGTTACACATTAAACAAAGATCTTATATACAAATCATAAATTAAGAAATTTAAATAAGCATGCATTTTCTGACAAAGAGACAAAACAGATTACTTACTCACTGTTGGGCAGATGAAACATATTATGCTCACTTTGTTAAAGATGGCGTTGCCCATATGCAAGTTTTAAGAATAAGCTTTTCCCCACACCCTTGATTGGATGATGTGGGGTGGTGCACTCATGAGGAATCCTCCCATTATGCCTCAGATAAGTGACTTTGTATCAGAGACTTTCTTGTTTGTAGATTGGATTAAAGGTTTTGAATCTACGATATAAAGTGGGCAGACTGGGAGCTTGCTCTCTCGGTTCCTGAGGTTAGTATAGAGAGGAGAGCAGATTAAGGCCACGTGGAGGAGGCCAGGAGAAGCAGCCAAGATGGCGGAGTGCTGAGGGAGAAGACAGTTTGTGCCAAGTTTGTGCTGGAGGAGATGGGAAACAGAGATGAATAAGTCCGGTGAGCTAGAAACCTTTGATTCTAGGAAACTCGGATGTCAGTAGCTTTGTGAGCACTGAATGAGTGTGTTTTGGAGCCCAGTGTGTGTTTTTGCTTGCCTGCCAGGTGTAAGCTAGAAGTAAAGATGATGGTTCACCAGCTTTTGGCTCCGTTGTTTCATTACCGACTGTTTGAATCTAATGTGCACCTGCACTGGCCAGACGGCTGTGATGGTGGCCTTGGCCACTGGCTTTACACTTGGCATAGTCTGTGGCAGGATTCAATACAGTTCGGTATGGAGCCACCACCACCTTTGAGCGGTGGAGCAGAGAACTGGCTGCTGTTATCGTTTCCCATAGCTGTTTTGGGGGGCACTGTAGGCTATCTGACTTTTACAGCCATGTGTGAGGAAACCGAGAGCTCTATGGAAGAGGCTGCCCAGGCCCTGCAAACTGAGCAGTGGAAGGAGCTGGAGGAAATGTGGGAGAAACAGATGCTGACCCTGGAGCTAGAGAAAGCCCTGGAGGAAGAGGCCAACCAGGTTTGCGAGATTCACCTGGAAATGAAGCAGATGCTGGAGAAGGAATTACAGGTTCATGAGTCGCAGATTGCCCTGGATATTGTGGAGAGCCAGTAGCAGCAGGAGGCCGGGCAGAAGCTGCAAGGCTCATGGAGCAGACAGCTGTGGCAGCCCGGGGCTCAAGCCCAGCAGCAGAAGCTTGAGTTCTCAGTTCCTCTTTGGAGGATGAGGAGAATTGGGCTGGAGTTGTGATTCGCAGACTCCAGAAGGTAAATGGCCACAGCTATGGTGGGAGGATAAACGGATATCCCAGGAGCCAGTCATGCATCACCAAGTGGCCACTAGAACGGCAGGGAGTACCTGCTCAGCTGCTGGTAGGTCTGCGATTTGGGGACATAGGAATGGATGCCATCATGCTCCCCAGAGCAGAGATGGAAATGCTGACTGCCATTGCCACATGCTTCTCTTTAGGACAGTGTGAGACCTGCCATGATGGCAGGAATGGGGGGGGGGGCTAACACCTCATGTGCGTGGACTGATTTCCTGGACTATGACCTGATGGGTACAGGCTCCTTTGTTGAATAGACTTATGGATTTTGGACAATGTGAAATACCCTGATGGTGGTGGGAGGCAGCTTTGATGGAAGCCCTCCCCCTGCCCCGGGAAGCCTTTCAAATGGCAAGAGAGAAGGTCGAGGACATTTTGCACTTTTGGCAAAGTGCTCAGAGACTGTTGAAATGTGTGTATCTTTGCAATTGTTGAAACTGTATAATTTGTGCTGTTGCTGTAATTTGTGTAATGTGCCTAATTTTCTTGTACAGGGATGCCGGTGGTGTAGATTGTGGGTAGTAAAGTGAGCATAGGGGTGGATTGTTGGGCAGATGAAACATATTATGCTCACTTTGTTAAAGATGGCGCTGCCCATGTGCAAGTTTTAAGAGTAAACTTTTCCCCACACCCTTGATTGGATGATGTGGGGTGGTGCATTCATGAGGAATCCTCCCATTATGCCTCAGATAAGTGACTTTGTATCAGAGACTTCCTTGTTTGTAGATTGGATTAAAGGTTGTGAATCTATGATATAAAGTGGGGCCAACTAGGAGCTGCTCGCTTGGTTCCTGAGGTTAGTATAGAGAGGAGAGCAGAGTAAGGCCACATGGAGGCCAGCATAAGCAGCCAAGATGGCAGAGTGCTGAGGAAGAAGCCAGTTTGTGCAGAGTTTGTGCAGAAGGAGATGGGGAACAGAGGTGAATAAGTCTGGTGAGCTAGAAACCTTTGATTCTAGGAAACTCGGATAAGTCAGTAGCTTTGTGAGCACTGAATGAATGGGTTTTGGAGCCCAGTGTGTGTTTTTACTTGCCTGCCAAGTGCAAGCTAGAATTAAAGCTGATGGCTCATCAGCTTTTGGCTCCGTTGTTTCATTACCGACTGTTCGAATCTAATGAGAACCTGCATGGGTCAGGCGGCTGTGATAATGGCCGCGACTACTGGCTTTACACTCACACAGCTTAATAGACAACTCTGCCTTTTAAACTTTTCAAGATGGCAGGGAGTTGTCAGCATAGAGGGGAGGAAGAGAGAAAGCAGACGGATGGACAGCGTGAACAGCTGGATGGAAAGGAGGGTCAGAATCTGCAGGAGGGGGAGGGGGATGAAGAGCTGGTGGTGGCGCCACTTGATTAGAGGAATCAGAAAGATTTAGAGCCCTGAGGAGAAGGGAGAGGGGATGAAGGGGAGAAAGGTCTAGTTACAGCCTGTGAGAAGAAGGGAAGGGAAATAGGAGGAGTAGAATGCACAGTCACAACCTCTGAGGAGGGGGAAGGGGCAAGAAGGAGACAGGCAGAGCCACAGTCTGTGAGGTGGGGTTTGGGGCGAAGGAGAGATAGGCACTGCCGCCACTGCTGGAGCCGGAGGAGAGGGGGAGTTGACGAGGGGGAGAAAGGCACCGTTGCTTGTGGGGAGAGGGGATCGATCGAGAAAGATACAGGCAGAGCTGCAGTCTGTGAGGAGAGAGGAGATGTAGAAGAGGAATAAAGCAGAGCCTGTGAGGAGGGTGCTGGGCTGAAGGAGAGACAGGCACCACTGCCTACCGGAGCTGCAGCTTCTAAGAAGGTGGTTTTCTGGAGGGAAGAGACCTAAGCAAAAGAGATCTTCAGAGGGATCAGGCAGGAGGGGGAGAGAGTTAGGAGTCTGCAGAGAATAGGCAGCTCAGAGATTAAGGACAGAAGTGAAGGTAGAAGAAAGAAAGCCTGTATGTAAGGAATTTCTGAGGCCCTCCCGCATCTGGTGGCAAGATTGTTTAGGTCTTGGAGGATGTTAATATTAAAATCTCCATTTTTCTGCTAGTGGAAGCCATTATCTAGTCTGTACAGAGGCCATGCCGAGTTACAGAGACCGAGTTTGGTGAGGTTTTTTAAGAGGCATCCCAAAGGAGTTTGGTCTGACGGTCTAGATTGTGAAGAAGCCCATTGTGGAGAACAGTGATTAAGAGAGGGTGTCCCCGCCTCTTGTCACAGTCTCAAAGGAGAAAATCTTCGTGTGTGGGGTGGGGATTCTAGCCAGGGGTCATCACCACCTGCCAGGGAGCCCGAGAGCATGGAGAGGTTTGGCTAGGCGCCTAGACTTTCAGAGAGGGTCCCTGGGACCAAGTTGAGCTAACCCCTCAGAGTATGAGTCGTGTCACAATAGCCCATCAGAAAGAGAGTCAGAGGCCGAATTTGAAGAGCCAACCAGAGAAGGAAAACGGGGAGAAACTCCTTACTTCCTGGTCCAGCAGGGGTTCAAGACAGGGTCAGGTAGCCGGCCAATCAACCTACATCCACACAACCAAACAGAATCACGGAGCAAGCCTGGGACAAGCAGCTGCTGCCCACTGCTTCCCTAGTAGTACGTTTGGCTGGTGGAGGGGGATTGTCCAGGCATCCGGTACCTTGTTCCAGGTTTCGGCACCAAATGGTAGAATCCATGGAGTCTGAAAAGACCAGTATACAGGTTTTAAAGGAAAGAAACCTGACGGGCTGGCTCACAAAGGGATTCGTGCCTAGTACAGGGTTGAACAAGTCTTTTGGGGAAGGGAGAGTGAGAAGGGTCATAGGCATCATCTAATTGACTGCTGGACAAAGGATTGTCTTTTATGGAAGTTTGCCAGAACTTCTCGGCTTGTGATGTCAGACATTTCTTTGTGGTCAGGTATCAGCAGCAAGCCCTGAAACAAGGCTCATCATCAGGGTTAAAGAAATAAAACCTAAGACCAAGTAACAATCCAAAGGGTCAGTCCATGATATACAGCCCAGCTGTCAGTACAGATCACCAGAGGTGAAGGTTCATTATGGGCAACTAGCCAAACAGCTCTTCATTCTGCCCATTGCCTGCTTTGGCCTATACCCATGTCCATCCAAATAGTTTCAGTGACTGGATGGAAAACTATGGCTGTCCACTTGGAAGGTTAGCTCCTGCTGGAACCATCAGTATACCAGGCATCCTCGGGGATGGGTACCCACCCCTCCTGGTAGGGACTGACTTCAGATTCTGCCTCCTGAGCCCCAGCTGCACCTGACTCTAAGGTCGCATAGGTGACTGGATCCAAGACTTCCTGCAGTTCTGCCCTCAATGGACTGGTGCTAAGAACACAGCGTAGTTGCAGGTAGGCACCTCACTTGGCCAGGGTGGACATTTGGGCCATACCACTATGTGGTTTGGTCACCCAACCTCTCACCCATCCTGCAATAGGGTATGTTGTTTTGACTGTAACTGGTATTGTGGTTGTAATACTTTCAGTGGCCAGGAGGGCAGCATACACAGCTGCCAGCTACTTCTCCATTAATAAGTAACGAACTTCAAAACCTTTCCACAATTGGGACCAAACCCAGTAGGTTGCCATAAGCGCTCTGTCTGTTGCCACAAGCCTCATCCAAACCCCTCCAAGGTTACATGAACATCCAGCTCACAGGACCTGGCAGGATCAAACACATTCAAGGCCTGTGCCACCTTGACAGCTCTCTTAGATGCTGCAAATGAACCTCGCACCTGCTCAGTCCAATCCCAATGAACCCCCTTCCAAATAAGGTTGTATAAGGGGCATAGTAACTGAGCCAAATTGGGTATAAATGCTCACCCATACCCCAAAAAACCTAAGAATTCCTGTAACTGTTTACCGTAGTGGGCATGGGGTATGCTTGGATCTAATCTATAACTGCGTCAGGGATAACTTTTGTCTTACCCGACCAGACAACTCCCAAGAATTTAACAGAAAACCCAGGTCCTTATAATTTGTTCTCGTTGACTGGCCATACACATGCTTTCAAATGGGATAGCAGGGTAGGGACTGCTTGCTCCAATTCTGGAAGAGAATCACTAGTTAGCATAATATCATCAATATAATGGTACATGCAAACTACCTCTGGCTGTTTCCATTTAGCCAGGTCAGCAGCCACCAGCCCATGGCACAGGTGAGGCTATGCAAATAGCCCTGGGGTAACACTGTAAAGGTCCATTGTCTCCCTTCCCAACTGAAGGCAAATTGGTCTTGACTCTCTGCAGCTGTATCAATAGAGAAAACAGCATTGGCCAAGTCTGCCACAAAGTGGTATGTCCCCAGCTCATGGCTTAGCCAACCCATCATGTTAGCTATAGAGGGAACAACAGCATGCAAATGGGGAACAACTGTGTTAAGTTCTCTGTAATCTACTGTCATTCCTCAGGTTCCATCTGGTTTGCTCATAGGCCATACCAGGGAGTTGTAAAGACTATGTGCTGGCCGGATGATCCCCACCTTTTCTAGTTTGAGGATTGTTCCTGTGACTTCTTCATAACCACCTGGCAGGCAGTACTGCTTGGAGTTAGCCACAAACCGAGGGATGGGCAATTGCAAAGGAGAATGTGAAGCATGTCCCCACAACACTGCCTTCACAACACTGATCCACAGCCGGAACTCCCCGGCTGTAGTTTCCAACCATAGTCCTTGCAAGACATCTACCCCCCAAATATATTCAGGAATAGGAGATACATACACCTTATATGGCTTAGGAGGCAGTCTTCCTATCCCCAATGGAATAGTTATTGGCTTCATTTGAACAATTTGGCCCCAATAACCATCAATGGCCACTGGAATCCCAGCAAAGCGCTCTGGGTTCCCATTGAGGAGGGAAGATTCTGCACCTGTATCCACCAAGGTCAACACCCATTGTACATTGGAAGGGGACCAGTGGATAGCCAGTTCCACGTATGGCCTCTGGTCCCCATTCTTCTCTGTTAGATGGGTCCCTCAGCCTTTTTCCTATTCAAACTGGTACAATGGGTCTTGGGAGTTCTCCTCTCCCTTGGCCATCTCTATCATATAATCTTGTAACCAAGCTACCCGCGCACCAAATGTTTTGTTGGTAGCTGCTGGGGTCTTTCGTCTCAGTGGCTGGAACTTCTGTTCTGGTTTAAGCTGCCGCCAAAGTTCCAAAAGAATTTTATTAGACTGGCCATCCAATTTGCCCTTATCTGCTCCAGCTGCAATCAAATCTACCCACATCTGTGTTCGGGTAACCTTTATAGGCCCGTTTCCCTTGTTGGTTGGGAGGGGCAACCTGGGCAGCAGCTCTCACTGCTTTATGATTGTGAGTGGCCTCCAGCTCTCCCAAATCTTCTAACCATCTGTGTAACTGCATTGATGGGCTGCCACACATAGGGGCCCAAGATAGCCACAAGTGACCCAAAAAGGGCTGACGGGGTGCTAGCAAGGATAAATTCCCTCATTTTTGCTGTAAACACTTCCTCATCTGGCCCACGGGACCCAGGGTTGAAAACAGCATTCTTCATACCTACTTCCCGAAGGACCTTTACTAACTCATTATAGCACTGCCACCAACTCATTGCCCCTGGCAATTCTCTAGCATTCTCCCAGACCATACGCATGGTGGCTGTTGGGCAGATAAAATATATTATGCTCACTTTGTTAAAGATGGCGTTGCCCACGTTGAAGCCAGTCACCCAGGTGATATTAGTTGCCCTTATGCTTAGGATGGGCGTAATTATATTATTGGGTGTGGGGGACAGGCTGTGGGCAAACAGAGTCCTTATACCCCAAGGTGTAGTTTTAATAGTAAGCTTTTCCCCACACCCTTTACTGATTGCATGATGTGGGCTGGTGCACTCTCATGAAGAATTCACCTATTATGCTTCAGATAAGTGAGTTTGTATCAGACTTCCTTGTTTGTAGATTGGATTAAAGGTTTGGATTTCTACACTATAAAGTGGGGCAGACCGGGAGCTTGCTCTTGCTCTCAGTTCCTGAGGTTAGCATTAGAGAGGAGAACAGATTAAGGCCACATGGAGGAGAGGAGAAGCAGCCAAGATGGCCGAGTGCTGAGGAAGAAGCCAGTTAGTGCAGAGTTTGTGCTAGAGAAGGAGATGGGGAACAGAGGTGAATAAGTCTGGTGAGCTAGAAACCTTTGATTCTAGGAAACTCGGATAAGTCAGTAGCTTTGTGAGCACTGAATGGGTGGGTTTTGGAGCCCAGTGTGTGTTTTTGCTTGCCCGTTGGGTGCAAGCTAGAATTAAAGCTGATGGTTCACCAGTTCTTAGCTCCGTTGTTTTATTACCGACTGTCTGAATCTAATGTGAACCTGCATGAGCCAGGCAGCTGTGATAATGGCCCTGGCTCCAGGTCATACAGTGGCCATCACCCATTCTATTAGGGTATGGTCTCCTGGGTTGCCATGACAGTTCTGAATACACTGCCTCAAGGAGGAGTGTGTGGTAATAGCGGCCAATTTCTCCATCTCTGTTTCGGAGAGCATGATTCTATCCACCCTTATGTCCCATAATCATAGTAACCAGGCTACCAGAAATTCAGTAGGTTTCTGCCTAAATTGTGCCCCCAACTACATCAGCTCTGCCTGGGTATAGGGCCGCATCACAGAGTCTTCCATTACCTGGGCAGGAGGCTGTGGCTGCCCCTGAGGGACTCTACACTGCTGGTTTTTATCTTCTTGGCGACCACTGGTTGGGCTCTCAGTGTGTGTATGGCAGCTTTAGCCTGAGCCTTCTCATTCTCGGAAGAGGAGTTGCAAGTGCCTGCTCCCACTGACTCAAAGCCAATCCACCTACACGGGTGCTGCTGCTCTGTTGGTGACTGTTTAAGCTCCTGTGGCTGCTGGCTTTTGGAAGCTGAGACTTGAGCTCTTAAATCTGCAGTTGTTTCTCCGACAACTGCTGGTGCAAACATTCAGCTTCCAGGGCAAACTGCAACTCGTGAACTCGTAATTCCTTCTCCAGTGCTTGCTCCAATTCCAGCCTTTTCTGCCATTCAATTTGCAGTTCATACAGAAGTTTTTGACCTCAGGCAGCTAATCATACAGAACTCCTGGTTTCTTCTTGAGTAAAAAACACGCACCCCATGGCACCTAAAACAGAAGCCATGGGGAGCCAGAACAGCAACCAGCCCTCTACCCCACCACTCAAAGGTGGTGGCCCCATACCAATCTCCAAATCCTGCCACAAACTCCACCAGTTGTATGGCCAGGAGCAGCCATTATGGCCATTCACATGCAGGTTCCCATTGGATTTGGGCAGATGGTAAAAAAAATGGTAAAGTCGGGGTACAGTAGGTGTAAAGCCAGGAGCCAAGGCTACCATCACAGCTGCCTGGCCAGTGCAGGTTCGCATTAGATTCAGAGAGTCGGTAATGAAACAACGGAGCCAAGAACTGGTGAGCCATTAGCTTTAATTCTAGCTTGTACCCAGCGGGCAAGCAAAAACACACACTGGGCTTCAAAGCCTACTCATTCAGTGCTCACAATGCTACTGACTCATCCGAGTTTTCTAGAATCAAAGGTTTCTAGCTCACCAGACTTATTCACCTCTGTTCCCCATCTCCTCCTGCACAAACTCTGCACAAACTGGCTTCTCCATCAGCACTCCGCCATCTTGGCTGCTTCTCCTGGCCTCCTCCACGTGGCCTTTCTCAGCTCTCCTCTCTAAATATTAATCCCAGGAACCGAGAGAGAGTAAGCTCACAGTCTGCCCCACTTCATAGTGTAGAAATCCAAACCTTTAATTCAATCTACAAACAAGAAAGTCTCTGATACAAAGTCACTTATCTGAGGCATAAGGGGAGGATTCCTCATGAGAGTGCACTAACCCACATCATCCAATCAGTCAAGGGTGTGGGGGAAAGCTAACTCTTAAAACTAAACCTTGGGGTATAAGGACTCTGCTTGCCCACAGCCTGTCCCCCACACCCAATAATATAATTACGTCCATCCCAAGCATGAGGGCAACTAATATCACCTGGGTGATGGGTTTCCATGTGGGCAGCACCATCTTTAACAAAGTGAGCATAATATATTTTATCTGCCCAAATGTAGGCCATGTTTATTGGTATCTCACCAATACAGGCAAGCCACAAGAGAAGACCAGGGAAAAGCAGAAAAGCTTCTTTTTCCATGGAGGGCAAGGGATTAGGGACTCCCCTGCAATGGTGATAGCAAGAACCAAGAGAGCAAGCTCCCAGTCTGTTCCACTTTATAGTGTAGATTCAAAACCTTTAATCCAATATACAAACAAGAAAGTCTCTGACACAAAGTCACTTATCTGAGGCATAATCCTCCTTATGGGAGGATTCCTCATCAGAGTGTACCACCCTACATCAAGCAGTCAGTCAAGGGTGTGGGAAAAAGGTTACTCTTAAAACCAAGCCTTAGGCTACAATGACCCGGCCTGCCCACAGCCTGTCCCCCACACCCAATACAAACTATAAGTGAGCAAACATATATGCCATATTTACAAACTTATTTGTCCAAAAGCAAATAAGTTTGTAACAAGTGTTTTTAGGTTTGCTTGCTTGTATGAGGGCAGCACCATGTGTGTATAGTTTGTGAGAGGCTCTGGTGCTTGCCCTCAGGGTGGCAGTTGCCTGCCATCATGGGGAGGGGCAATTGTCTGCTATTGTTTGCTGGAGAAAGGGTGTTTCTGCCTGACCTGTTTTGCTAGAGAGTGCTGAGATTTGTGGGTCCTGTGAGTTGGAGGGTGATTCTGGAGAATGAATCTAGGTTGTGGAATAGGAGACCGAGTCGGGGCTTTGGGAGCCCTAAGAGAAAGGAAAGCAGTTTTCCCTGCCTGTTCACTCATCCACCTTTCTGAGACTCTGATAAACAAGAATGGTGCACCATTTTCTGGCTCCACAGTTCCTTTACCATCTCTTCTATGGTGAACCCACATGATGACAGTCATGTCCACTGGCCTTACAATGTCTATACTATAAGTTGTTATAAAAACTAAGGAAGTTAGAGAGGCAAGTCACTAAGAATATTTACTTATATGTAGTAGATACCCAGTGTTAATTACTTTTCCTTCCATTAGAACAGTTGCTTTGTGGCCATTTTGCTGCTTAACTTCCAGGTGTATATGGGCTGGATGAATATTAATAGGTAGAGAATGTGAAATAATAAAAAAAGATTCATAGTTAGAAGAACCTGAATACCATCTAGTTCTATCTTACTTTGACTTCATAGTTTAACTTGGACAAGTGACTTAAATTCTATGAACTGTGACCACAAACTGAGAAGTGTTGGGCAGATAAAATATATTATGTTCACTTTGTTAAAGATGGCAATACCCACGTGGAAGCCCAGGTGATAATATTAGTTGCCCTTCTTGTTTGGGATGGGTGTGATTATATTAATGTGTGTTGGGGGAGAGCTTTTGCACCAAAAGGTTTTAAAAGGAAGAGAGATCATGTTGTTCCATTGTTCCGGAAGAAGAGCAATTACGTTCTAGGAGGAGCCCATTCTGGAGGAGAGCAGAGAAAGGCCACTTGGAGGAGAGGAAAAGCAGCCAAGATGGCAGAGTGCTGAAAGAGAAGCCAGTTTGTTCAGGGAGAAAGAGATGGGGAACAGAGGTGAATAAGGCTGGTGAGGTAGAAACTTTGATTCTAGGAAAGTCAGATAAGTCAGTGGCTTTGGGAGCCCTGAATGCAAAGAAAAGTGTTTTCTCATTGTGTTTATTTCTTGCCTGCCTGGTGCAAGCTAGGATTAAAGCTAATGGCCCACCAGTTCTTGGCTTCGTTGTTTCATTACCATCTGTCCGAATCTAATGTGAACCTACATGGGCCAGGCGGCTGTGATGGCTTTAGAGTTGGAGTAAATAATCCTGAAGCCAGCCATTTTGAACAATATAAAGGAAGCAACATGCATGACTATTAGGAATAACAAATTTATATTTCTTCTTTAAAAATTGTACAAAAGGGGCCTGACCAGGCATTGGTGTAGTAGAGCATTGGACTGGAATGTGAAGAAACCAGGTTCAAAACCTTAAAGTCACCAGCTTGAGTGCGGGCTCATTAAGCTTGAGCATGAACTCACCAACTTGAGCACGGGGTTGCTGGCTTGAACGTGGGATCATAGACATAACCCTATAGTCACTGGCTTGTGCCCGAAGGTCACTGGCTTGAAGCCCAAGGTTGCTGGCTTGAGTCCAAGGTCACTGGCTTGAGCAAGGTGTCACTGGCTTGGCTGGAGCCCTCCACTCCCAGGTAAGGCACATATAAGAAAGCAATCAATGAACAACTAAGATGCCACAATGAAGAATTGATGCTTCTCATCTCTTTGCCTTTCTGTCTGTCTGTCCCTATCAGTCCCTCTCTCTGACACTCTCTGCCTTTGTTAAAGAAAAATTGCACAAAAGAGAGAATAATACAAGATGGAAAGGAGATACTCGTGGAGTCGAATGACAGATACATTTGGTAAAGTAGATAGACTTCAATTATAAGTCAATTTTCACATCTATAGCTCATGCATTTTAATGAGTCCCATTAAAAATAACAAATTCAATTTGACTGACCTGTGCCTTCTCACATTATAGAAACTCAATCCCATGCAAAATCTTAACACATATTTATGTGAATCAACACAGTCTATTTCGTGTATTCTCCCTGTAGCTTCTTGGTTTCATCAATAATTCTTACTGATGTTGGCCCCTTGTGAGGTCTCTGAGGGAGGTTGTTTATCAGTTCTAATGACATTGGTGGTTGGTGTGAGAACACTCATGCTCATATCCCTGGCTGGGGTTTTCTTCCAATATTTCAAATGGCAGCTTCTCTAGATGAAAGCTGTAAGGATGAGATGGCACTTGAACACCAGGTGTGCAGGCTTTATTAGAAGAGAAAGACCTGCCGGGCACACTTCTCTGGGAGAAGGGCACTGGTACAGACTATGAGACAAATTTTATAGGGTAAGGGAGAGCCTTGAACAGGTGGGCATTGAGTCAGAAGTCCTGGTATGTTCCCTTCTGCAGTTTTGAGGTTTCAACTTCTTGAAACTCTCCTCCTTGGGGCAGTTGATCAGCTTCCTGGAACTTTTCTGCCTCAGGGGCGATAGTCCAGTAAGTAAGGGTGGGGTCAGACAGTCAAGTGGAACAGCAAAAGGGCAGTTAGAAATTCTGGTAAATTCATGTATCTATCAAAAGCATTACTGAGTTTTACTAGGCTTTGTTGGGTTTATGTTTACACTCTGTAGACCCTAAAAGAACATACCTGGAAAGCTAATATTTTACTGAAATCCTGTTTTGGGACCTCCCCTAAGTTCTTCTCCCTTCAAAGCCCTTAGGATGGAGTACCCAGGGTGCTCTCCCTTTGTGCCTGTGCTTTTCCTATCCTCCCCTTTCTTCCTCTTTCCCTCAGACATATTGTCCTTGCCTCTTTCTTTCTCTTATGCTCTGAGGGACTCCAGGAGACTTGCAATCAGGGGAGCAATAGACAGTGGCAGCTTGTCCTGGGCTAACCTCCTGAACCTGTCTCCAAGGTCCTCTTTACTTTGACTTCCCTCCTGCACAGCCAGTAAATTCTTGCTTTACTTGCTGCACTTTGTCTCTTGATTGAATTCTTTCTTTCAAGAAGACAAGAATAGAAGACTCATCATTTCGCTGGTAACATTATGACTCTAAAAGGTTTTTTTTTTAGTCCTCTGATTAATTATACCTAAATCTAGATTATGTATTTTATTAAAATGCAACAAATAAAAATATTAACAAATATATTCTCCTTTAGTGATGTGATGCTATTAGAAAAAGTTCATTATATTTAATACCTCTGAGCTGTTACTACATTATTGTTGGACAAACCAATGTGTTTCAAGTGAGTTGGGTTTGCTTGTTTGTATTTTGCCTTATTGGTGCATTGGCAGGGGGCAGTGCCATGTGTGCGTGGTCTGTGGGAGGCTGCAGGTGCTTGCCCTCAGGGCGACAGATTGCAAATTGTGGATTGTCTTCTTGCCTGGGGAGGTGCGATTGTTTACTATTGTTTGCTGTAGAAGGGGTATTTCCACCAGGCCTGTTTTGCTGGAGAGTGCTGAGGGGCTTGGAAGCCCTACTGAGGCTTTTGGGGGTCCTGTGAATCTGGTGAGTCTGGAGGAGGTCAGGGCTTGGGAGTCCTGAGTGAGAAAGAAGTGATCTTCCCTGACTGTTTGCTCATCTGCCTTTATGAGGCTTTAATAAATGGAATGCTTCCACATTCCTTTACCATCTCCTGAATCCAGTGTGAACCTGCATGGTCTTGGCGGTGGCCACAGGCCTAACAATTATGTAACTCAGTGTGTTCATTGAATATTTTCTCTAATTTATACACAAAAAATTATAAATTTAAAAAGAAGAGTGTAGTGTTATTGAAATATAATTTACGTACTATACAAATCACTTATTAAAGGCATATATTTGACAAGGTTTTAGTATCACAGAGTAGTGCAAAAATCACCACAATAAATTATTAGTACATTTTCATCACTTCTCAAAGAACTATTATACCCTTTATCAGTTGCTTTCTTTTTCCACCCACCCTCACTTCTTGATTT
This sequence comes from Rhynchonycteris naso, assembly GCA_037038555.1. Taxonomy (NCBI): domain Eukaryota; kingdom Metazoa; phylum Chordata; class Mammalia; order Chiroptera; family Emballonuridae; genus Rhynchonycteris; species Rhynchonycteris naso. Next base: position 29,040,546 of record CM072998.1, read on the forward strand.
GTGATTGCCCCTTGGCAGTAACAAATATACTTTCTGATCTATAGATTTCTATATTCTGGACTTTCATATGAATGGAGATATATATGTGTGTTTTATATCTGTCTCCTTTCACTTAGCATTATCTTTTCAAGGTTTACCATGCTGTAACATACATCATTAATTTCTTTTTATTGCTAATAATACTACATTGCATGAATACACCACATTTTATTTACCCATACATTATTTAACAAACATTTGGGTTATTTCCAGTGTTTGGTTATTATAAAAAATATTGTTCTACAGTTGTAGAATTTTAAGCTTAGTGTAAAGCCAGTAGCTGCAGCCACCATCAAAGCCACTTACTTGGCCCATGTAGGTTCGCATTTAATTCGGACAGACAGTAAAGAAACTGCAGAGCCAAAAACTGGTGGTTTATTCTAGACTCGCACTCGGCAAGCAAGTAAAAACACACAGTGGGAAACACTTCCCTTTCCATTCAGGGCTCCCAAAGCCACCGATCATCCAAGTTTTTCTAGAACCAAAGGCTTCCACCTCACCATTCTGCCATTTTGGCTGCTTCCTCCATGTGGCCTCCCTGCCCTGCTACACCATGGGCTTTTCCTCTCTATAAGAACGTGATCACCCTCCCCAAAATGGCCTCCTTGCTTCTCCTTTTCAGCGAGACAACACCCTCCTTCAGCACACATTAGCATAACCAAGCCACGTCCCAAGCAAGAAGGGTAATTAGCTGTATCACGTGAGGGCAGCAGCCATCTTTAACAAAAGAGTTAGAAAAAATAGCTTATCTGCCCATCACCTAGAAAGTATTATATTGAACCCATTCCCTTTCAAAGAACAGATATGCTTAAGGAATACCAGAAAAGATAGGGGAATGAGCCATGTTTCACTGTTTTTCAGTAGTAAAACTTTAACTAGAACTCAGATATTCTAATTATTTTATGACTGCCATTTCCACCTCCATCAATAGTTTGCAAAATTTCAGAAAGAAGGCTTATACTGTTATAATGGATGCAATAATAGATAAGAGCCAGTCTCTATACCTCCAACATGTTCAATTTAGTAAAATGGTGATTGCGTCTCATTTTTCTCATCTCTGAAACACTTATCTGAGTGTAGAGCACATAATGAGTATATAATAGGAAGCTGTATAATTGGTGCGATGATAGAGCTGAATTCATGGGATATAAACATATAAGCAACTTTGTTTTTATCTTATTTTTCCTTTAAGCTTGTTCATCGCAGTAGTTTTTTTCCCCCATCCACCTATATAAAAAGTTGAATAGACCTTAAGAAACTAAAAGTCCTAGAGTTTCTTTACATTACAAAACAATCTCAACTCAGTATGTAGAATGCCAAAGGTATGAAATAGTGGAAAGTTTTATCTTCATTGAAAGTAGAGTCTTCTCTCCCATCTAAGACTTTCCATAGGCCAGGAACATGCAGGGGTTGAGGAGAGATAGAGCAGGGGGAGCTGAAGCATTCTCACAGTGCTATAATGGGATGTCCTTGTGCTCTCTGAGCCTGGCAGGGTTTACCAACCTCTTTCCTTCAAGATTGCTTTTGTAGGTTCTTTAAAGACCTTCTCTCCAGCGCCACTGTGTGACTACAGTTCTCTTATATGAATAATTTACACTTGTCTGGCCTGTCACTTTCTCCTTCCTTAGCCTCTAGGAATACAGCAACACCTCAGCTTCTCTGAAGAAACCAGATGGCCCTTCCTTATAGTCCTACTGTAAGGTACTTTCCCCGCCGAGGAAGGAGGAAGGGAGCATAGCCACCCAGTGTGGAATATTAAAACCTTTATTTAGTACAGAGCGCTTCTCAGATGGGACTCACTGGCTCAGAAGATGGAGGCCAGAAATATCGCATAGAGAGATCGCGTGGAGCCAGATTTAAAGTGGTCCTAGGGGTCCTTTTGGGTCCTTCGGGGTCATCTAGCTAATATGACGTAGTGAAATCTCACTGGCTGATGGACAGTCACTTTTTTCCCAAGGGACTTCTGGGAAATTTCTTTTGGTGCGCTAGAATGTGGGTGGTTCTAGTCAAAGTTCCCGGACCTGGATTCTCCACGTGACCATCCCCCATTGCTGACTGACCTTACATTCTGACCTTTTTTGTTAAATAGAATAGGGATGCCATTTACTTGTCTGGCTTCTTCCTACTGGTTAGGGGCATCATAGGGAGGAGAGATCGTAAGTCAGTGGCTCTGAAGGGTGTTAGGAGAAACATTTGTTTGGCCGTGAGTGGAGAAACTTCGCAGATGCGGTTCTGTAAAAATTTTAAAAAAGAGAAGCAAATATGAGTTATACGTTGATAATTAGAAGATTTACGATAGGGGCAGCCCAGGTAAGAATGGGTGTCTGCCATCAGGAGTTAAGCAGGTTGTAGGAGGAGAGATTCTTGCTTAATTTTCTTACAGGTGGTTGAGGAGATTGAAGCTTTTTTCATTAGGCCAGTCTTACTGAACAGCATTGTGCCCTGCTTCAGCTCACTCTGGCGGCAGATCCGTGGTGAGAGGGACAAGAGCAACAGGAGGGGCTGCAGGGCCCAACCTTTTGGTGAGCCACAGACGAGTGGTTCTGACCCAGTGGTTCCGACTGTCAGTGATCCTGCATGGGAGCAAGCTTGAGGCAAGAGAAATGGTTAGAAATGAGGGTAGCATTGATTATGGGGGAGTCCTTGATAGTAAGGAATGGTAGGAGTAAGTGGGAAGATGCTGTCAGCTGGATAGTCGCTCCGAGACTATGTAGAATGTCTCGACCCAGAAGGGGTACAGGGCATGATGGCATAATTAAGAAGTAGTGCAAAAAAGAGGATTCTGTTTAAACTGCATGTCAGGGGTGGTATGCAAAAGGGAAAAGAAAGGGTCCCATCTATTCCCATAACCAAGACCTGTGAGGGAACTAGAGGTTTAGAGTGTGGTGGCAAAACAGAGAAGGTAGCTCCCATGTCCACAAGAAATGAGATGGACTTACCCAATAGTTGCAGCATACCCTGCGTTCTCTGAGTCCAGGCCGTGTCCTAGGAGTTTGAGTGATGTGCCCACGTGGCTGGATAGTCCTCCATGTAGAGGTGTTGAGGATGAGCCTGCTGCCCAAAGGGGCAATCGATCCGCCAGTTACTGGACTGCTTGCAGTTAGGGCAGGGCTCAGTGGGCAGCCATGGGCAGAGGCCCTGTTGGGCACAGTGGTCCTGCTTGCCACACTTAAAGCAAGCTGCTGGTGGCAGTCCAGACTTGGGCCGGGCACTTCCTGTGCCTTGCCCCTGTTGCTCTGCCAGCCTCAGGGTTGCCACAAGAGCCTGGGTTTGGAGCGTTACCTTCTGCTGCATGTGGGCCTGGTAAACAGCCTTGGCCATTTCCTACTAGCCGCAACCACTGAAAATTTTAAATGCCATGTTCACAGGTCCTGGATAGGAGTTTGGGGTGAGAATAAGAGGAAAAGGGCTCCTAGGGAGCCCAGCACCCAGATCCAGCTGGAAATGCTGGATCCAGTGGCAGGACAGGGTCAGAACTTCCTGCAAGCAGACTGGGGATGGGCGTCCTGCAAACCGGTGTAAAAGCCAATGATAGGTGGAGAATGACCTGATGGAGGAGGGACCTAAGAACACAGTGTAGAAGGAAGAAGCCCCTGGCCAGCAGGGGAAGAGAGAGACTGGTATTTGCAAGAGAATGAGAAACAGAATCCTGCAAAGGGAGGGGAGGAGGCTCTTGGAGGGAAGAGACCGGAGCAGAAGAGGTCTGCAGAGAGACCAGAGAGTGGGGCGCCCTTGGGGGTCAGGCAGGAGAGAGAGAAAGTTGGGAGTCTGTGGAGAAGGAAAGATTAGAAGCGGAGGTTTTCTCTGGCAAAAAAATGGCCTGTGTGGTGAAACAGGCAGCACAAAAATTAAGGACAGGTGCGCGAATAATTAGAGGCCCTGAATGTAAAGGGATCTCCAATCAGCTCTCAGCTTTTTCAGCAATAGTTAAATTGGTGAGAGTGTTAAAACTGAAAGTCCCTTCAGGAGGTTTGATTATCCAGTGGGTTCTGTGGCCTGGTCACAGCAGAGAAGAGGAACAGTTTCCTCTTCTTTAGGGAGGGAGAGATTTTGGATAAGGCAACTCCCAGAGTGTTTTGGGATTCCTGTGCCCCCACGGCCGCCATTAGACCTCGAGTGGTCAGAGTTGAGAATTGGCGTCTGCAACTCAAGCTCTGGCCATGGGCAGATAGGGAGAGTGGATGTGCTCGGACGTCTCCACGGGCACGCACGCACTCGGACGTAAAAGACTTCCCTGACCTAGCTACGGTTTTGGACAGGGAACCTCAGCGGAAAGAACTGAGGAAAGTTTGGAGGCATGGGACTTACCACACTGTGCATCCCCATTGCTGACTGATGTTACACCTACTGGAAAATTCCGGATATTTTTTTTAATGGATGGTCCACATCTTGTTCACTGGAAATGTTCAATGCCTTTGCCTTACAGGTCAAACACATTATAGCTTCTTTTTAGATTAACTCTTAGCAGAAGGTAGCCAGTTCTTATTACACCTCTTGTATTTCTCAGACCAGTCAATTCTGTCTCTGTCCCCAACCTGCTATACATTGAAGGCCACATACATTTAGTGTTCTAACTGGTTTTCTTGAAGTTCTTCTCTAGACTTGAGATGGAAGAAGATGGTTTCTCCCACCTGGGGTGTTCATGTGTCTGAAGTAGCCAGAAGAACTTGTATCACAGCTCTCTCCAAGAAAATACTCCTGATCATTCTTTTCTTAAGCCTTTCACTTTACACATAGGCGAGAGATTCAAGAGTCATGGATCTGCTTTAAAACACACACACACACACACACATACACAACTAAAATCTTTGAAATTTTATATTTTAGTCTGTTGCCTTGAAATATGATGTCTATTATATTTTGGTACCTCAAATGTAATTTCAAATTTAACATCTATTTACACTTGTCTGGAAAGCAGGGTGATTTAATAAAAGAAATACTGGTCTAGGGTGACACTATTATGTATCATCAGACATCATACCAAATAACATATTTCCCTATGTAAAAGAAGCACCTTTTAAAAAAATTGGGGGTCTAAAAACTGGGTGCCTCATACACAAGTGGTTGTAAATTTTTTTTACTTGCATTTTTTGCTTTTCTTTTGCATTCATTGTTGAACACAGTGATTCGTCATCAGACACAGATGAGGACAAGCTAATTAATGGGAGTTTTGACAGTGATGAGGAGTTGTATGAATTTTATGATGAATAAAACTTGAGTTCAATGACTTTACATAATACATTTTTTTTCAAATTTTGGGCCCTAAAATTAAGGTGCGTCTTATATACATGGGGAAATACATTATGTCATTAACATCCTATAACAACTCAATCATATAGCTATTATAATTTTTAGCTAATAAAGCATGGAATAAAATATTCAAAGTTTATTATTTAGAATGGCAAGCTAAATGAATCATATAGTTGGGTGTTTTCAACAAGAAGAAACAGAACATGAACTTTCAACAAATCACATAAACAATAGAAACAAGTGCTGTTTTACATAATAATCTAGATATAGGACAACTACAGTGTTGGTTAACTTAATAGTTCAAAGATGTGCCAAGAATCTGAATTTTTTTCATATTTCCAATTTGTATCTTTGGTATTTAAGCTTATCTTAAGCTCATTTCTTTCATGATCATACAATGGTTGCCACATATTAGAAACCTTGTTCAGATAAGAATACTTAGCAGAAGAAGAATTGTTTCACTCCTTTAGGTAAAACTGTTTCAAAATCTCCATCCCAGAAATAGCATTCTGTACAACAAAATAATGGGAAGATATACTCTAGATATGGATAGGCAACCTTTGTCTCAAGCACATACGTAACTTGCTTTAGATCATGGGGTGAGATTTGAATACAGATTTGTTTTGCTCCAAAGTGTATGCTTTATTTTAAAACTTTATTTTTATTGATTTTAAAGAGCGAGAAAAAGAGAGAGAAAAACATCGATTTGTTATTCTACTTAGTTGTGCATTCATTGGTAGAGTCTTGTACGTGCCCTGATTGAAGATTGAATCCACAACTCTGGTGTATGGGAGCAACATTCTAATTGACTGAGTGACTTGGCCAGGGCCAAAGTGTATGCTCTTGTTCAATGCTATACAGGATGATGTGTAGCCTATATATCCAGAGGGATAGGTAATCTGGGTTGTAGCTATTGCAGTTATGGGATTTTAAGAAATTGTTAACTAAAATGTTCAGTTTTTTCACCTATAAAATTAAACAGGTATATCTGGTGATGATTTATTTGCTTTATAATTACAGTGGAACTGACAGTACTTCTTGTCATCCTTTAAAAAAGGAAATACTTAAGAGTGCATGACTTTAGGTCTTAATAAGACTGGTCATTGTTCTGCAAGGAAAAATACTCGTTGCAATTATTATTATTACTTTATTTGTGATTTTTGTGATGAATTGCTACATAATATTATCAAGTGGCTACTGAGAAGCTTCAGATTTTTATCTCTGAATATAGAAGACTTGTGGTGGATGAAATGAATCTCCAAAGTGGATAGATTCATTAATCAATGTAAGCATACAAAGAATGAGGAAACTGTGGCCTTACATGGGTTCACACTGTGCTGCCATCACCCAAATAAATTGTCAAATCTGAGCTGCAGCTTTGAGAGAGTATTCTAAGAAGGGTCATGTGTGCAGACAAGGAACCAATGAGCTCAGGTCATCTGGGAATACTACTGCCTTTTGGTTAGAATACTACTGATGCCAAGTTCATGCTCATTGGTTTGGCTGAACTTTTAGTGTATAAAGATGTTAGCCCAAGTATGGGTGAGGACATGACTGAAACAACCTCTAGTTTCCAGCCAGATCTTTCTCCCCAGCTTTTGACTTTTGTATTAATCTGAAGAGTTCATGCTGTAACTCTTAAATTCATAAATCAGAAAACAAACTTTAAACACACAAAATAAAGTTCTTAATTGTAACTAGTAGTATATAAAACCTGTTTATTATTCACATCTCATTCATATTCGCAGAGAAGTCTCCTTTAACTGTCCTAGCCTAAATCAAGTCTCCCTGTTGCTCTCTCTCTCTCCCATGATGTTTATTACACGGTGTAATTGTATGTCCATTTGTGCAATTTCTTGTCTAATGCCTGACGCTTCACACATCTATACTTTTCATGAGGGTAATGACATTTTTTTTTGATTCACTATTATATTGCTTGGCATGGCACATAGTAGACTCTCAATCAGTATTTATTGAATTAATAAAGGGCAATGCATAACATTTCAGAAGTTCAGAGGTGCAACTTAATATTTCTGAAGAACTCCACAATCTTTTGCAGAAAAATAAAATCTGACATATTTTAAAATGTTTCTGCTAAAGAAATTTGTTAGTCTAATGAATTTAGAAAGAAATAAAATGTTTGGCAGTGAAGAAATATTAATATATTAAAATAGTATATTTTTAGTCTATAAAATAACATAATTTAATAGAAATAGTATGTTACTTTAAATTTCTGGATATAAATTGTAATACATTAAGATAAGACCAGAGTGATAGTGGACAAGAATTGTTATACAATTTAAATATGATTTACTTAATGTTCATTTATCATAAAGTGCAAGTTTGTGGATTAAATTCCAAGTCCTTTAGGATTATTAGAGATCTTTAACCCTCTTATCTTACAAATTAAAAACTTATAGTTCAGATAAGTAATTTGATTTGATCTATACTGTCAGATTCAGCAAGAAATCCCAGATCTCCTAATTCATAGTCAGTCCAATATTTAATTTATCTTGCTATAATCAAAAAAAATATTACAAGTACATAAACCTATATCTTTGTAATATAATTTCAGCAAAGGGCTTAACACAGAAAACTTTGATAATCTTATTATAAGGAGTTATAATTTTAAACATACTTAATTTTTAACAAAATTAATTTCTCTATTTCAAAGAAAACCTAACATTCTAACTTCAATTTTTTTAAAATGATATTAGTTAGTGTTTAAAACTAATAAGCTTTCAAATCACAGAAGACGTGGAAGAAACATAAATGAATATTGTTAAGTAAATAAAGCTAACTTGAGAAGGCTATGTGCTGTATAGTTGTAATTATAGACATGCTGGCAAAGAAAAAGCCATTATTGGATTAGTAGTTGCCATGGGTTGGGGTGGGAAGAAAGGGGTGACTTAGTGGAGCACGAGGGATTTTGAGGGAAGTGAAATTATTCCGTGTGCTACTATATGGTGGCTAGATGTCATTATACATTTGTCAAAACCCAAAGGATGTACAACACCAAGAATGAGCCCTAACGTAAATTCTGAAATTTGTGTGATAATCGTGGGCCAAGGTGGTTTCATAGATTTTAACAGAATGTTGATGGTAGGAGAGGTTGTGCCAGTATGGAGGGAGAAGGTATGTGCCAATGCTTTGTACTTTCCATTCAGATTTGCTGTGAACTTCAAAGTACTCTACAAAATAAAGTTCAGTAATTGATTAAAAATAAATAAATAATGTTGTTGGTTCTTTTTGTTTTTATCGATGGCCATCCTTATAACATGGATCATTTATGAAGTATACTACTTTAAGACAGCATGAAGAAGCATGGCATGGTAAAGCCTCAGGGTTTGAGCAAAGCCAGCACTTGGTTAGTTACACAGGCTGTAACTGCCCAGCTCCATGGCACCATTCATACTGACTATGATGTGATTCATCTCCTCTGGAGTTTTACATGACAGCCCTCATTCAAATCCATCCTCCTTTAGATAACTGGCTATATGACTTTGGTTCATATAGTTAAATGTTTAAAACCCTTGCTGTTTCATTTCCTGTAAAATTGGGATGATAACATATACTTCAAAGAGTATATAAAAAATGCCCCCAAAGGGATCATTTCTAGGTAGAGCTGAGACATATTAAGATAAGTGATGTCCAGTCTAAAGGTTGTCAGAAATGTGATTTATCCCTTAGGGTAAATCCTTTAGCTTTGTTTCTGAGCCTGGAATTAGAACCTTTTCAAAAGAAGCTCAAGTCCTCTGGAAAAAAAAGAAAACCTCAGTTTGATGAATTGTGCCATTAGGAATAAAGACAGAAAGAAATAGTCCAAGGGTGATTCAGCTATCAATTTAAAAGTACAAACTCCAGGAACCAGGAGCTTTAAGCCATGCTTTAACTGCTGTATGTTTCTTACTTTCAATATTTTCTGTTGCTTTTTATTGAAGAGAGTAATTAAAATCTTCACTCTGAGATTTCTCAATGGCTGCCTTAAGAGATATTGAGCATATCCCCGCCCAACTTGGGGAGAACAGACCCACTGGAGCTCAGTGACAGTAGCTTAGAAAGAGGGAAGGAGAACAGGTTATGCATGCGGAGGTTGGGCCTACAGCTTGGAAAAAAGAAGTTCATTTCTTTGGTTCTAAGAGAGGAAAGGGCCACCATCACTCAAGTGAAAGTGCCGGATATTAGTGAGGTCTCAGTAAAGATAATTTCCTTCCCTTGAAAGACAAGGTTTCATAAAAAATGATATTTGTTCTTCCTAATTATATTCTAAAATGTAAGATTAAGCTTCCTGGTTTGGGTAATATTCCAAATACAGTTTTATTTAAAGTGTCTTCCCTTGATTCACCAGAATATTGGAACAAAGATGTATTTTCCATAAATGTTTTTATGTGCTAGTAGTTTGTTTTTAAAAACAAATCCAAGTTGAGGATAGATTCAGAGCCCAAGTCTTTTAATATAATCAACTTCCACTGGAGAAAGAAATACATTTTGAGCCCAAATCTTTTAATATAGTCAACTAGCACCAAAGAAAAGAGTACAGTAAATCCGCAGAATGAGAAAGATGGTTTCTTACCTTGTTGCCTCAAATGCTCAGAATCCTCCCTAAAACCAGCTAAGGAAGTGTCAAAGGACAGCCTCTCTCCTCATCCCATCAAAAGAAATTTGCTCTTTTTATAATGCACATATTTCTTTCTTAAAAGAGTTGACACCTAGCTAGGGTGACTTCTGCTTGGATTGACTGAGGAAACAATAAGTAAATCCATACAATTTTATGAAGGACTAAAAGCAAGATTTTCCAAAATAATAAATAATTTACACACAAATAACCAAGAGTTAGCTGTATAAGAAACACTGTTTGAGAAACTTTCAAGTTATTGCAAAAGTGAATGAATAATGTTGGCAGCAGAGCATGGGTGCGATTCAGTACTTACCACTGGATGAAATCTCAACTTCTTTTTTAAAAGAAAAAGGAAAACTAAAATTTAGAGAATTAAAAAAATTATCAAATTTGTATTGATTCTCAGAAACCTGGAAGCAGGTACAAATTTTAATATGAGCTAAACATGACCCTCAGTATAAATGGTCAATCCACTGGCATGCTTTGCCAATAAATACATTGCTAAGAACATTTGTCTCAATAACAAATATTTACTGAACTCTATTATGAACCAAACACCATGTTAGAAACTGGGGATTGACACAGCTGTTGGTTAAGATAAACTTCACCCCTTCTTATGGAATATTTATCTTTTTGGGGACACAGACAAAAACAAATAGACAATGAAGCAATATAAATTATGATCTATGGAGTTAAGAAACAGGGACTAGCATTGAGAGTGAGTGTCCAGGGAAGGTCTTTCTGATTTGGAATTTCTGAGACATAAATGATCAGAGGAAGCTGAGATTCAAAAAAATTACTTAGATAAGTAAAAAGATAATTTTAAAGATAAATCATATATTTACTCTATGCAATTCTAAAAACTCTGTTAAGTGTTCTATAAGGTAGTAATTCTTAAACTATAGCATGAGTCTGGACCACTTTCTACAGAGTTCCTTAAAACACAGATTCCTGGACTCCACCTTCAGAGGTTTTAATTTAGTAAGTCTTGGGTTGGGTCTACAAATTTGTATTTTAAAAAAATTTCCAGATGTTGCTGTTGCTTCTGGTTTTGGGCCAATACTATTAGTACTGCTGTCGGCCACATGTTTTCTGTCAGCATGATTGCTGAGAAGAATAGGTTAACTAAATTAAGAAATTCTACACTTACATTACTATAGCTTACCCAGCATTGCATATACATTATCTCATTTCACTTGTATAATTATTACTTGAAGAAGAAAGGGAACATGATTTTATCTCTGTATCAGTTACTTAGTCATTTATTCATTAAACACATATATTTTCAGATTCCATTAGGTGATTAGCACTACATAAACTGGCAGGGCATATCATGGGGAGCAAAATAAACTTGGAGCTCACAGTTCAGAACGGGCAGAGAGTGGGTCAATTATTGCACCATGCAGTTCTAAAATGGATATAACAATCAGATTGTATAGATAACAGGTGACATGAAGAAAATGGACATAAGAAACAATAAAGCAGAAGGAAGATATTTTCTATTAGAAGGTCCAGGAATGCCTCTCTGAAACTTCTGAGTTTATACTGTTAGATGAAAAAGTCATGACAATCTCTCAATCCTAGTGCTATTTCCCCTCTACCATGGCTGCATCTCAACATGCACAAGGTCAGGAAATCGCAAGGTCAGGAAAAGGATAAGGCACTCAGATCAGGAAGTGTCACTGTCTGGGACAGAATCTAAGGAAGATCCACACCCGTTGGATGAGACTCATTATGTACTAGAGATCTACGGAGAGCAAGTCATCACGTCCAGTAGCTGGAGATGCATTATCAGCGAGTTTCTGGTCTCCTACCTCATCAGGAAGCACTCACCCAAGATGTCATAAAAAAAGAAGAAAAATAAATTTTCTTTTATACATTTTTTCATGTATTAGGCATTTTTCCACCATATTGGGGCTTACTGTTGCTGTTGCTTTCCTACAGGTGAGTACATTCAGGTTCACCAATATTAAATAACTTAGGCAAGATTGCACATCTGGGAAGTAATGGGCTGAAATTTCATCTCTGTCAGATGATTAAGTCAATCTGACTGGTAGGTCAGAGTAAAGTAGATTCATTGCTCTAAGGGAAGACAATGACTCCTGGGAACCTGGCTTTGAGGTACACTCCTGTATATGACACAAGCATTAGACGGAGACCAGTGTGAGCATTTATTTCAGTAATTTTCAAGTATATGTGAACAGAATCACAGGAATGTGCTTGAAAGAGATGCTGGGACCAATGCCTAAAACTTCTGATCAAGAAAGTTTGGAAGTTGGCTCTCTCTTTCTCATATACACACGCGTGTGCTCTCTCTCTCACACACACACACATTTTAAACCAGTTTTTAAGGTCATTTAAAAGACCAGCTAGGTCATGTTCTATCAATTTTGCTGTTTTCAAGCCTGAGGATACAGAAAAGTAGGTCAATATGGTTAGAACAAGTATGAACATTAGAAATAAGAACGTATTTTAACATTTTCATGGGTAAATAAAATTATATTTAGTTCATGCCATACAGCACTTTTGTTCAAAAATTCCATTCTTATCAACCTCGAGATAACATTTCTAAAATTCTGGATACTGGAAAAAAGACTTAACTAACATATCTCAATTCTCTTGTCATTCATAAATTAATTTTTCATGTATTTTATTCCTTAAACTTCATCTCTTACCTTATTTCCCCTAAATTTATATGGCTGAGGACCAAATACAACACTGTGATCAACATGGTATAAAGAACAGTGGATATACAAGCTTGATTAAAACTTCAATGAATCCCTCCTCAATCATTCGTAAAGCCATGAAATAAAAACAGGATGCTAAGTAAAAAGTTCACTATCACAGGATATATAAGAGTTCTTCAGATACCCGGTTGAAAAACTGAGATAAATTTATAGCAAAAATAGAACACAAAGTTGAGAAAATTTCTTCAGAAACAGAATGAAAAATGCAGAAAAAGTAGGACAGAAAAAAAAATTAGAAAATCAATTTACAATGTTCATTACCTAACAATAGGGGTTCCATAAAATGATGGGAAAATAAATTATGAAAGAAATCATCTAAGAACACTCTCTCTCGAACTGAAAAACATTAGTCCTTAAATTTAAATAACTCACCAAGTATCAAGCACAACAAATTAAAAAACCAACAAATAAATAAACATCACATTTTTATGAAAAGTCACCAAGGATGAAAACCTTGCAGGACTTCAAAAGAGTCAAAAAAATCATAAATACCATTAATCAGAAGATTAGTGATCTCCTCAAAAGCTAGAAAACAGCACCCAAATATTCCCAAGGCTATATAATGTTCAGCCTAGAATTCTACACATAGCCCAAGCTGTTGATCAAATATGATGATAGAAGAAAGGCAGGCCCATACAGGCAAAGTATCAAAAGGAATATACCATGAACACTTTCAGTGGAAGATACTGGAAAATATGATTTTACAATGAGAATGTGTAAAATAAAAAGGAAGACATGAGATTCACAAAACAGAAAATCCTGTATGGTCATACTGCAAGACTGGATAGAGTGTAACTTATCCATCTAGATGAAACACTTTATCAACTTTTTCTTTTAATGTAAAGGGTCATGGGTTAAGAAAAAGTCCTTTGGAAACTCAATTTTTCTGTAGGCACCTTTCAAATAAGTATTATGAAAAAAAAAAGAAATAAAATAAAATATAAATGAAGGTACTATTAATTTCTGGAAAAAGTTGTTTTCTGGAAAGAAACACAAATTTGATGGCAAAGGAAATTGGAAAAGTGACATAGTTCAGTGTTTATCAGTAGTTCTGGATCATAATTATGTACTTCTCCACTGAAGATTTACCTATAAATATATTATGAGAAAGACGTAGGGAATGCTGTATAACTGCTAAACACTTAGCTAAAAATAGCTTCTGTTTATTGAGCACTTACTGTGTGCTGGAAACTGTTCTAGATGTTATACTTCTCATCCATGTAACTCTCAAATCATCCAATGAGAAAGTTCAGTCCTTATGTCTCTTACACCTGTAAGGAATTTGAGGTGTTCAAGGTGACACAGCTGAGACATGGTGGCCCAAAGATTTAAGCCCAGGTCTCTGGTTCCATTGTTCTTGCTTTTAATTTCTACCCTGTATTGCACCTTGAGCGAGTTTGCATTGCCGGCAAACAACAGATTATGTCCATAAACAGAAATCAGGAAATTTAAGCATCTCATTTAGAATTATGGAGGCAAATACCTAAAGAAACAACAGTTCAAGTAGAATCTTTGCCTCAGAGAAACATGACTGGAAAGGGCAGAGAGGGTCAAGGGAAGCTGTTTGTATTAAACGCCTTTCTATATATATATATATATATATATATATATATATATATATATATATATATATATATATATATATATATATGCTTGAATTACTTTGCTTAAAAGGGAAATTAATTATTTAAGAAAAAGAGTTTTCAACTAGGACTTCCCAACCTCATTTCCAAGGTTGAATTCCATTTATAATTAGCTGTTACAAAAATGATCTGCCCTTTATTTTACCCACATAGAAAACTATCCCTAAGGTGCTAAGGTGCTTTCTGGTCATTTTGTTAAAACCTCATGCTACAGCCTGACCTGTGGTGGCGCAGTGGATAGAGCATTGACCTGGAATGCTGAGGTTGCCAGTTCAAAACCCTGGGTTTGCTTGGTCAAGGCACATATGAGAGTTGATGTTTCCTGCTCCTCTCTCCTTCTCTCTCCCATTCTCTCTCCTCTCTAAAATGAATAGTCTTTGAAAAAAATTATTAAAAAAAAAACCTCATGCTACAATATGAGTTGAGTAGGGATGGGTGATGACCACAGGGATATGAATAGATATATTTATCCTGTGCAGAAAATCTAAAATGTAGAAACATTATGAACCTGACAGTTTATAGCAGTGATGGCTGTTGTTACATCTTCTGCCTTCTGCCACCTCCTATGCACCATTAATGCCATATGTTTCTCTCCATCTTGAATTACTTGCTGGCATTGCAGAGGTGTATTTGGGCAGAATGAATTCTTGACCTAGCTCAAAGCAGCAATTTTTTAGTTCTTGACCTGAACATGTGAGCTAAAATTAAACTCTGATCTAAAGTTATTTACTAAGAGAACTATTTTGGGTGAAAAAATCCAGTTGAGAGGATTATTCATGTTTAAAACATGAGCAATAATGTTAATCTGCTGATAAACTGGAAAAGAAAAGTAGGCAAGATTTGTAAGCACTTGAATGTTTAAAAAAAATAAAACTTCTGGAAAGAAGGAATTTGTCTTAGAGTCTTATAGCTGAATTATTTGTGCCTTTTACATGGAGCACTTCAAGCACATTTTTAAACCTGAAAAATAAGTGAAAAAGCAGAAAACATGTATTTGGATAGAGCAGGCTTGCTTAAACTAATTGGAAAGGAGGAACCCAAAGGAATAGTAATAATTCATAGACAATTCAGAACTATTTAAATATCTAGGACTAGAATAGAGCTGAAAGAAAATAAGAATATTGGTCTTAAGACACCAGTGTTTTTTTTAACTGGGGGAAAATAGCAATATAACAGAAATAAAAACTTTGTAAGACTAATCCCACTGCATCCAAGTTTTTAAAGTCAAAGAAAATTGAGCAATAGCTTATAGAAATTAGACACTTAAAGGGACAGCCTACATAATAACTATTTAAGAAAATGAGACACAGAGAGATGAAGTCACTTGACCAAGGTCACACAGTGGCAATGCCAGAATTCAAGTCAGCTCTTCTAATACACATTAATCATTGAAAAAAAAAAGTCATGCTGGACATACTTTGCAGAGTTGAAGATACAGAGAAGCTAACTAGGGGCGAGAAGTTCCTAGGTTATACCAGCTCCCATGGGTGCTGGGAATGTGGAGATGTAGAATATTCCAGAAGAGAATGAGCCAGAATGCTACCAGGAAGCTGTTTCATGCAAAAATTTCTGGGAACTTGACTAAAGAAGTGTTAGAAAAGGGTCCAATATGTAAGTCTCCAATGACTTGTTGAGATTTATTTTCTCATTGTGAATAAACAGGTAATTTTAGACCTAATTTTGTAATCACACTGTTTAAAAAGAGGTCATCTAAAATTGTACAAAATTCAGGCCTTCCAGAACCTAGATCTGTTTCTGCATATGGGCCCTCACTGATTATTATTATTTTTATTATTATTACATGATTATTATTTGAAAAATTAAATTGCTTATTTACATTACAAATGCTTTTTTTGAGTCTTTTGTTAAGGGCCAAACAATAAATTTTTCAGACTTTGTGGATCACACAATCTCTGTCACAATGACACAATTGTATCTTTGTAGCATTGAAAACAGCTATAAACAATACATAAATAAGTGAACTTAGCTGTGTTCTAATAAAACTTTGTTTACAAAAATAAGAAGAGGCCAGATTAGACCCATAGGTTATAGTGTGCCAACATTTGATCTAAAGTTAGTTTAAATGGGGTTTCTCAACCACGGTGCTATGAACAATTTGGCCAAGTAAGCACATGGCCACCCCGAACACAGGTTTAGTAGTGTCCCCATTGTCCACTAAATGCCAGTATACTCCCACTTCCACCTTCCCCGTGGCAGTCGTGACAACCAAAGATGCCTTCCGACATTGCCAGATGTCCCCTGGGAGGAAAAATCACCCCCAGTTAAGAATCACTGCTTTTAATTAATGGAGTTTCAAAATGTGTACGTTAGGGGGATAAGAGACCGTACAGGCAGTTATATCTGAATAACCTGTGAAACTTTCTCTAACTGTGTACCCTCCATTTCAGTACATCCTTGAATTCATCTCCTCCCTTCGAACATTCTAGAATATGCTGGAGGCGATAGTATAGGTAACAATGGGGAAGTCCTGTGGGTGATTCAGAAACAACTCTACCTTCATCTATCATTTTAACATCAGTTTTATTTTACTAATATAGAACTCATAACAACTGGTTAATGTTTATATTGTGTAACCTGAGGCTCCCCTGTCTGAAAGACTTTTGACTGCTTAGTTTAATATTTCATATAATCAATCACCTCTAAAAACCCAAGGAGCGTCTGAGGTAAATTTTATGTTGATGAATATTTTATATGGCCATGCTTTATAATTCAAGGTGTTATGGTAATAAAATGTGTGGTGGAACATATGTGGAGTACCTCAGATTCTATAATCATTGGTCTTCTGCAACATCCTATGCAAGGTTCTCCTTAATTCTCACCTTTAAAGAAACAGGAGAGAGCACACACAGAGCTGTGAGATTGTCCACTATATTGTATGGCCTTAAAGCAGGGACAGAAGGAAAGTCCTCTCCGGGATGATTTCTATGCTCCTTTAACGCAGAAAGCACAGAGAGCAAATAAATGCTACTGCAGTCTCTGACCAGCTCCATTTTGTTTCTACTTGTGAGGGAACAAGGTATTCGTGTTTGCATTTCATTTCTGACCGACAACAAGAGTGTGTTGGGCCATAGCTACGGAAGGAAGTCTTGCTGCTTCATGCACAGCGCTGGGCACAAGGGGGCAACTCTAAATTAGGTTTAGTTTTTACCAACCCTGCTGTGTAAAGGCATTTCTTCCAAAGAAACACTAAAGGCTTTATTCTTCCTCCTCTTAAAGCTTCCCTTTCATAACAAATCTTTACACATTTGATTGCAGAATTTAAGGCTCTCAATTCCTTAAGTAAATAAGTTAGAGATAATTCAATATTTGAGGATAAGATTTACAGGCCTGTTCCTTACAGTGTCTCAGGTGAGCGCCCTATAACTGAACCCAGGTGAATAGCTCCATTAAATCTGATTCTGTGTTGCGTGAGTCCTCTCAGCATGGAATACTGAGGCAGACACAGGAGGCGAAGAGCCCAGGACCAGCGAGCCCTCCCTCAGGCTTTCCGGAACTTTGCAGCTGTGCTTTTCCTGCAGGTTTTCATCTCTAGAGAAACCATGCCTTCCACACAATGTGAAAGTCGGCATAGCATTTGTTTCCAAGCGGTCCACCTTCATCAGATAAACAAACTATTTTTGAGCTGACTGCAATTATACTGAGGAGAAGATGAGAGGACCTATCCACACAACCAGCCTCCAGAAGAATCCTTGCTTCTCTCTCCACCATGCCTGGGATAATATATTATCTGGGGCTGGACAGCTCAGTCAAACAGAAGAGCCGTGACGCCTCTGCCAGTTCTTATGTGGTACTATTGAGACATCTGGGAAACTCTTAAGGCACTTATTTGTTTTTCCAGAGAATTTCATTCTTTGACATGCGTAGTTACAGCTTTGCTAACACTCAATGCCAGAACCCTTATGACTAAGTACCCTTCAAGGGGCATGATTGCAAATAAGTAAAAAGCAAACTCACTGAATGAGGGCTAATATGAAGAAAATTTCCTTATTTTGTGCCCAAAGACCTGGTAACAGAGATTAGGTTATTTTTAGCTGTGAAAATTATGCCTGGTTGTACAACCTGCCTCTTTATAGCTATTAATAAGAAAAAAATACTCATAATTGGAGCCAGGTGCTAACATGAGCAAAGGCGTTTCTTGTTGAACAGTTTTTGTACAAAAAAAAAAAAAAATGGAGAAATCTGGCCTTTAAAGAAATTTATTCTCTCTGGGTAATAAGATTGCTGGTTGGACTCTTTGGAAACCATGGTTTTACAGAGAAACGTGATTTGCATGACAGCCCTTGTTCAGTAATTCTCATTTGAAAGGCACCTAAGAAAACTTTATCTCCAAGGGACCAGATGCCTCTGAACTTGTTTTACAGTTTTCTTTCTAGCCCATATACAGAGCAAACAAAAAACCCCCAAAGTTTGACCATGTGAACCTAAATTCATCTGTATTAGAAAGCATACAACCCATGTACAACATGACATTATATATATGTACTTATGTATATACACATACACACACTCACGCATATTTACATGTGTGCAATGTATGTTTAGGAACTAAACTTTTCACCCAGTAAAATGCACCCCATTAATTATTGTTTGGTCTCTCAGCAACCATATTGGTTGCTTTTTGTGTAGAGCCCATTTCTACATAATGTCTTTCTTTAGTAACTTAAGAGGGAGACTTCCTGTATTGAAGAAAAAAGAGAAGAAGGAAGGAGAGAATTACAGAAGAAGGAAGGGAGAAAAAGAGATACAGTGAGAAAGGAAGAAAAAAGAGAAAGAGAAAGAAAGATGGAAAGTGAAAAGGAAAGGAAAGAAGATGAAGATTTAGGAGTACAAATTCTAATTCTAACTTCACTGTGGACTCTCTACCTAGTTTCCCCACAACAAAATGAGGTTAGTGACGCTCTTTTGACATATTTATCACAGGAGATTAGATCAGGTATGAGAAACGCTTTTAAAACTGCAAAACATTCTTAAACTGACATATGCCACTGTGAAGAGTGGTGTATTTGCATAAAACCCGAACCCAGAAAAGATAGGAAGGGTAAAGCTTGCTCTTATATAAACCTTATTCTCAATCAATTCTCTAATTTTGCCTATAGTCTCTATTCTTATACCACTCATATGCATCTTTCAAAACTTCTACAGTGAACTCTCTAAAATATTTATTTTACGATCTTACCCCCAGGTAAAATGCATCACTTTTCACATAAACTAGATTGCATTCTTTGTATGGCTTACAGGCTTCTTAGGGTTTACTAATAATACCTGAGTTAGCAATTTCACCTCCCTCCACCCACTCCCTTGATCTTGATCTCCAACCGCACCAAACAACTGCTAGTTTCCTGAACACACTGTACCATTGTTATCCCTGTGCAGTTGCAAAACTTTTTCTTGCATGAACAGTTGCATGGCTGTTCTTCCCTAAACCTGCCTGGAAAACTAGTTCTCATCTTACACTTAACATCATTAATTCTTCTTCTGTGAAGCTTCTATGTTCCAGACAAGCAGAATCTTTATTCCTCCCTGTGCCACCACTCTATTGGTGTATGCTTCTTCTTTTCCATTCTTATTTGTTTACTTGTTTATGTTCCTGTCTGGAGTCCAATAGTCTTGAAACCATAGAACACATCTAATTTAACCTTGATACCAAGTGCCTGGCATGGAGCCTACACCTAGAAGACACAGAGAAAATGCTCGGTGGTTATTAAGAGAATGAATGAATGGTGTGATGAGGGAAGAAGCTCATTCCTAAGCATTAAATATCTATCTGCTCCAGATTTCTTTCACATTGTGGAGAGATATTGCATTACTTTTCCCATACATCTTCCCTTCTTTATCCCCTAAACCACTGAGCAAGTGCTTCTTTAATTTCCCCTGGAAAATAACCTCTTGAGTTTTCATCCCCTTCTATTCTTTCACAATCTCCAGTATCCTCCACATGGTTAGTCAGGGCATACTTATCAAAGGTTTCCATGGCTTGCTAGAGAAATGCAAAATTCCCAGAACACACGAGAGAAAGAGAGAAAGATGAGGAAGGTAGTAGGAGGAAGAAGAAATGTCCACACAAAATGAGGTGTGGAGAATGAGTACCAAGAGCTAGCATGATAACTACATCCATGGGTTGAGAACAGGATAGAAGTAATTGAGCTCAACATTACAGCAATAATGTGTACCCCCTAACTAAGATAGTTGTTATGTACTCTCTTTAAACAATATCTTTAATTTAGTAAAGTTTTATATACTCCTCTAAATACAGACACTTAAAAATACTGCTTTAAAAAAACCCAGAAAGACTAACCATCACAACCTGGAGCCCCGGCTTCCGACAAATGAAACCATTTCCTTGGTTCGGTTTAACCAACACGCTAATAAAAAAAAAAAAAAATCAAATAATGTCTTCATCTATTTATAGAACTAACTAGTCACCAACGGTGAGTCACCTCAAGACTGTATGAGTAATGCACTAAGTTGAAAATTCACAAAAACATTTTGACCTCAAAGTTTAAGTACACCCTCTGGTTTCTAAAACATTGTATCTTTAATATATGCAATTTATACTGATCACTTTTTTTTTAAGCAAGTGAGAGAGAGACAGACAGAAAAGGAGAGAGATGAGAAGCATCAACTCATTGTTGTGGCATCTTAGATGTTCATTGATTGCTTCTCATATGTGTCTCAACCAGGGGGATACAGCAGAGCAAGTGACCTCTTGCTCAAGCCAGTGACCTTGGACTCAAGCCAGCAATCTTGGCTTCAAGCCAGTGACCATGGGGTCTTTGTCCATGATCTCAAGCTCAAGCCGGTGACCCTGAGCAGAAGTTGAAGACCTTGGGGTTTCAATCCTGAATCTTCAGCATCCCAGGTCAACTCTTTATCCACTGTGCCACCACCTGAAAAGACTACCCTGATTCTTTCTTTCTTTTTGTGACAGAGACAGAGAGAGATAGAGAGAAGGACAGATAGGGACAGACAGACAGGAAGGGAGAGATGAGAAACATGAATTCTTCATTGCAGCTCCTTAGTTGTTCAGTGTAAGGGTGAGACGACGCTTGAATACCAGGAGTGCAGACTTTATTAGAAGAGAAAGGCCTGCAGGGCATTTCTCCAGGAGAAGAGCATTGAAGAAATTTTGAGGTAAAATTATATAGGGTTTAAGCAAGTAGGCGTTGAGCAAATGGGAGTTAAGCAAGTGGGTGCTGAGGCAGAATTTCTAGTATGCTCCCTTCTGTGGTTTTACGATTTTGACCTCTTGGAACTTCCCTCTTTGGAGCCATTGACCAGCTTCTTGGAACTCTTCTGCTTTGGTGCGATAGTCCAGTAAGTAAGGGTGGGGTCAAGTAGACAAGCGGAACAGTAAAAGGGCAGTTAGAAGTTCTGGTCAATTCATGTATCTATCATTCAGTGATTGCTTTCTCATATGTGCCTTGAGAAGGGGGTACAGCAGAGCCAGCGACCTTGGGCTTCAAGCCAGCAACCTTTGGGTTTAAGCCAATGACCATGGGATCATGTCTATGGTCCTATGTTCAAGCCAGTGACCCTACACTCAAGCTGGTGAGCTCATGTGCAAGCCAATGAGCCTGTGCCCAAGCCGGTGACCTCAGGATTTCAAACTTGGGTCCTCTGCATCCCAGGCTGACGCTCTATCCACTGCACTACCACCTGGTCAGGCTATACTGATTCTTTTAATAAGAGGCCTAAAAGGTGATATGTATGGCTTATATGTATTTGATATCCATATCCCAAATATTTACCAACGACTTAGTTCATAGAGCATTGTAGTTCATAGGGTTCCCTCATAAACTACTTAACCTGGAAAAGACCTTAGAGACCATATGATTCAAACCTCTGATTCTAGACTAAAAGATGAAAAGAGAAAGTCATTGATTATCTAAAGTCATATATGAGGACTGACCAGGTGATGGCACAATGGATAGAGTGTTGGCCTGGGATACAGAAGACCCAGGTTCAAAACCCCGAGGTCATCAGCTTGAGCACAGGCTCATCTGGCTTGAGCATGGAGTCACTGGCTTGAGCCCAAAGGTCACTGGCTTGAGCCCAAGGTCACTGGCTTGGACAAGGAAGGGGTCACTGGCTTGGTTGTAGCCCCCCAGTCAAGGCATATATGAGAAAGCAATTAATGAACAACTAAGGAGCTTCAATGAAGAATTGATGCTTCTTATTTCTCTCTTTTCTTGTCTGTCTGTCCCTATCTGTCCCTCTCTGTCTTTCTTGCTAAAAATAAAAATAAAATGAAGTCATATAGTGGGAGGAATGGGATAAAATTCAGATTTTCATAACCCTAGACAAGGGTATTCTCCTTTAAATCATGGGACTTACCACAAAACTCATCAAGTGCTAAAAAAATATGTACTGTTTACATTTATACATGTAAGTCAAGATAATTATTTACTGCTTTATAAAATTAATTCAGAGAAAACTAAAACTTCAGCAGAATATTTTGAGATACAATCTTCACATACTTTCTTATAGCCAAATACATTTCATCTTATATATTTTAACTATGTATCTTTGAATTTCAAAGAGACAAGAAGTGAAGACAAGTATTAGGTGTCTTTGTAAGGTTTAGGGAATATTGCATCTCTAAAACGAAGGGCTAACTTTCTTTTGACTGGGTTGGGAAGGGCTCCCTCTTTTGTCTCTTCTGTGTCTTAGATTTGTCTTCTGGTCAAACTGCCCTCTTTCTTAAAGAACTCCCTCCATCCCTCTCTAAAGAGAGGAAAATTGTATTTGGAAACATAAAATAACCCTCCTGTCACCTCTTCGCATGTTGCACGTACTGAGGACAAATCAAAGCATACGTATGAAGAGTAAAACTTCATATTTATTCCTGTCCTTGTTTGCAGTATCCAGCATGATGATTCATTACCTCCCAGTCCACAGTACACAGTACAATTGTAATTTATGAAAAAAGAAGAGTACTTTCTTTTGCTACTTGAATGTGTTATTTTGTTTTTCATTAGCTATACTGGGCCAAGTTTGCCTATTTCTTAAGATACTGTTATCAGTTAATTTATTAACTTAGCTAAGGCATTAATCAAGTTAATATATCCTGTCTGAACCTCTAATTCTCACAACATGTTAGTAATGTGAGGAATAAAAGAGAAGAAACTACACCTGCCCAGAAGGAACTTACCCTATATTAGAAGATAAAAGATATGATCACAAGTAAAATGAGACAGCTTTCACAAAGTGATACAGAGAATGTCATAAAAGTTCAAAGGAGGAAAGTTCTTGCTTAGGCTATGTAAATTAGGGAAGCCTTTATACAGACTATGGCATGCCACCTCTCCCTGGAAGAATAAATAGGCTCTCAATAGTTAGATTTGGGGTAAGGAGGATAAAAACCATGGACAATAAAAACATGGAACTAAAATGGCATCAATTTTAGACTTGTTGGAATAAGAATATGTCTAGAAAAGCCACTCATAGACAAAGAAAAAGGCTGGAGTCATTGCAGAGTCTATAACAATGAAACATAAGGCCTTACCAATCTTAGCATCTTGAGCATATAGGAATCCAACACATGACCTTGATTTTATGTTCAGCATCATGCTCTAATCAGCTGCACTAACAAGACCAGAAAAATGAAATGGCAATGAAAAGGACAGTGATTCACAAACACATGGACTGTAACACTCCACAGTGACATTTTGAATAGAGAGCCTAATGGTTTATCTATTGATTTATATGCTCTTAATTCTGCTTGGCTGTTACTTTTTTCAAGTGACATTTCCAAATCACATTTGAATATCAGTTATCTGCATTAAGGAAACAGAAGTGTGGAACAGATAATCCAATTGTCATTTCTTTCAGTCTTTGCAATCCATTATAAACGGGAATTGAAGAAGAGAATTCATTTTTCCAAGTTCATTTTTTTCAGACCCATATTAAAATTGGTATGTTCTCCCTAATAAATATATCAGCTTATCTGGCACTAAAGGTTTTGTGAACAATCTGCAAAGAGAATGATCCACTATTGCTAATGGATGTCAATGCTTACTGTCACATTTCTCTAGTTATATTACTTTACCTTAACTAAATGAAATGTTTCTCTATGAGCACCAAGACAAAAAAAAAAAAAAAAGTCACCTCCTAATCTCTGGCCTAGTTCCACCGGAATCCCTCTGGGATGAAACTCCGGCTTAATATCTGAGTCCACTACCCCCTTAAAATGGTGTTCTTTAACAATATTTTTAGCCTATTTATTTCCTCACTCTACTATAATTGTAGTAATTTATAACACCTATACTACTTTATAATTTCAGTTTCTTGGTTATTAATTTTTAATGTATGTTTTTAAAATTTAACATTTCTTTACATCCTCCTCCACATACCATTAGATGACTTCTCCATAGCTCATCTCCCATGCCAGGGAACCTTCAAGAGTGGTCCTTGTAAATAAAAGCTATCAGGTGGTTCTGGATTAATATCACTGATGAGCAAAGGAGGAAATTTAAAATTTCTTTTATTTATTGGTTTTAGAGAGAGAGGAAGCAAGGAGAGAGAGAGAGATAGGAGCAAGCATAGATCTATCTGTTCCTGTATGTGCCCTGACCGGGGATCAAACCAGCAACCTCTGTGCTTGGGAATAAAGTTCCAACCAACCAGGATATCCCCAGGGCACAGTGGAGGAAAAATTTTTTTAAAAAGATCTGAGTCAAGTTTATTGTTTATTTACCTTAACATAATAAGCTAAGTTATCTTACATAATTCAGGAAGGTCATCTACCAATGGTTATCACCTGCCACCATCAAAAGCAACCTGCTTCCTTTCTGAAAACTGACAAAAATTGCTGCATGACAAGGACTTCCAGCTGCCTGGAAACGGCAAACATAACACATTCTACAGCACCAGTGCCCTCTAGTGGCTGACACTGCACAAGGCCTTATGGTGGAGGATTCCCGAGTACCTGTACTGATGGGGAAGTTGAGGCTAAGATGCTTAAAGACCCAGCCTTTGAGAAAAAATTGGGGTTGAGTTTCAGTGGTGGGGAGAAAGAAAAGAAGTGCTACCAGTTCCCTGAAATTCATCTCAGAATGACCATTTCCTTTACTGTGACCAGGAAGACCAGTTATCAGATATGAAAGGTGGTATATATACTGGGGTAGCATGAAATAATTAGTCTGATGAGACAGACACATACAAACATACTTATATACATGTACACGTACATAGAGTGATTTCAGATGCTTTCATAAAAATATATTAAACTTTACAAGAATGAAAATAAATTTTTATTTTATATTTGAAGAGATGTGGGATATAACTGCATCCTGTAGTAATGCTTAGAGCAAGCAAGATGAGGATTTTTGTTTAAGACATGGTATTTCAAACAGACTATAGGATAGCAAGAGACAGTTCTGATCCCCTCGGGTTTAAATTCAACACAATTGCAGATCAGTTTGCAGAAATATTCAGTGGACTCATCCATTTTCCCAAGGGTACCTACCTCTCATTCTTGATGTTCCAACGATTCTCTTTTGAATAATCCGTCAGGTCAAAATCCTCTTCCATTTTCTCTAGTTTTCAAGTGGAGCAATTCCCCCAAATCCATATCCATCAGGGCTTGTGTCTGTGAATGCAGCAGTTTTCCAACACCACCTTGTTAAATACATGTCATACTGTCTTTTTGAGAAATACGTAGTTTTACTCTGCAGTATTATCAGACAGGAATAGTTGGCTGGGTTCTAATTTTATAAGTGATCAGTTTATTAATGAATATTTTAATATAAAACAGCTTTTTCTTCCCAAAGAAATGAGTTCACAGAACTAATTCACTGAAATAGAGGACCCTCATCTGATCTGTGGTGGCGCAGCGGATAAAGCCTCAACTTGGAATGCTGAGGTTGCCAATTTGAAACTCTGGGTTCGCCTGGTTAAAGCACATATGGGAGTTGATATTTTCTGATCCTCCCTTCTTTCTTTCTTTTTCTTTCTCTCTCTCTCTCTCCTCTCTAAAATATGAATAACTAAAAATCTTAAAATAAAAAAAAGAAAGAAAAGAAATAGAGGACCTTCAACTTTGTCCAGATAGCTGACTCGACAATAGTTACAAATGGAGAACTGGACCTCTCACTCTTCCTTTATCACGTTGCCATCCTCTATCTCAGTAATGAAATCTGCAGCCTCATCAGACATCCCGCAAATTTGGGGATAACTTTTGTTCATTACACTGAAATTACAAATGGCATGTTGAAGCTTCATAGTTCAGGAAGCACTGTGCGATAATGGATTGAGTTTAGAATTGATCTCATTATCATTTGCCTTGGGTTGTTTATTGGCATAATGACAGTCTGGGCACTTATGCCAAAAGCATGAATAAGAGAGTAGCTTTCTATAGCCATCATAATTATCATCTTATCTGGAAAAAAGAGGGCAGTTGAACCAGAGGGGCCATGTATGTTAAGATAGTACATGCCTTAAGGATTGAGAACATTATCTGAAATCAAGATTTAATGAATGCTTGTTGTTTCTGTTTTCTTTTGGGGATGAGGATGTTTACATTTTGATCATAACTAACATTGGCATAAATGAGCTAAATACAAATTTAATCTTCTGAACTACCTTTTCAATACCTGGTTTAAAAGAACCAACACCCATGTACCACCTGTTATTATGTGGCTTAGACTCAGAGTCAAGGAACAGTCAACAACACAAACAAAACAGAAAAGCTCAAGTCTTTTCTTGCTTCTCTTGAAAAGCATGAAGAGGGTTCAAATACATAATCCAAGTCAGCTAAGAAACCCCTCCTTCCTTCTTACTCTCTTCCATTATACTCTGTAACTGCTAAGATGCTCCTCTCTTAAAAGCCCTGAACAAAATTATTTTCTACTCCAGCACTTATAACTTTGCTCTCCTCTCCCTTTCACTTTTGTGTAATTTAATTAAATTGATATGTTCTAAGTCCTCTTTTTCCTCTATAATCTTGAATTCTCCTTCAACTATGTCCCCAATTTTTAAAAAAATTTTATTTATTTATTTTTTACAGGGACAGAGAGAGAGACAGAGAGAGGAATAGATAGGGACAGAAAGACAGGAACTAAGAGAGATGAGAAGCATCAATCATTAGTTTTTCGTTGCCGTTGCGACATCTTAGTTGTTCATTGATTGCTTTCTCACATGTGACTTGACCCCGGGCCTTCAGCAGACCGAGCAACCAACTCTTTGCTGGAGCCAGCGACCTTGGGTCCAAGCTGACGAGCTTTTGCTCAAGCCAGATTGGCCCACGCTCAAACTGGTGATTTCGGGGTCTCGAACCTGGGTCTTCCGCATCCCAGTCCCATGCTCTCTCCACTGCACCACCGCCTGGTAAGGCTGTCCCCAACTTTTATATTATAAAAACTCAAGCCTTGTAAAAACCCAGAGAAGAGAGAAGTCTTGTTAGGATGGAGAAGAAGCTGAATGTCAAACATCAAACTCTGGAGGAAATTGGGGGTGGTTGGAGGACTGGGGGACAATTCAGAGTTAATAATCTTTGTCTCTTCTAAATATATATCAAAATTAAAAGTAATCCATAATTAGTGGCTGGAAACATGATAGTAACTTGTTACCTTTACTCCGTGTGTGTGTGTGTGTGTGTGTGTGTGTGTGTGTGTGTGACAAAGACAGAGAGGGACAGATAGGGACAGACAGATAGGGAGAAGAGAAGCATCAACTCTTGTTGTGGCACCTTAGTTGTCCATTGATTGCCCTCTCATATGTGCCTTGACCAGGGGGCTACAGCAGATCGAATGACCCTAGCTCAAGCCAGCGACCTTGGGCTCAAGTTAGTGAGCCTTGATCAAACCAGATGAGCCCATGCTTAAGCCAGCGACCTCAGAGTTTCAAACCTGGGTCATCCGTATCCCAGTCCAATGCTCTACCCACTGTGCCACTGCCTGGTCAAGTGCTACCTTTATTCTTGTTACGGGTACAAGATAAGCTATTTCATGGGTTGTACATTAAAATAGAAGCAGAAAATATGAACTTTTATAAAATTTCCTCTGATTGAGTCAGCTCTGTATCCCTGTGGATGAAAAATTATAGCTCTTGGCCCTGGCTGCTCAGTGGTAGAGCATCAACTGGCATGTGGATGTCTGGGGTTCAATTCCTGGTCAGGGCACACAAGAGAAGTGATCATTCGCTTCTCTACCCCACCCCTTCCTCTTCTTTCTTTCTCTCGCTCTTTTGTTCTCTTCCCCTCCTGCAGCCATGACTTGATTAATTCAAGCACATTGGCCTGGCTCTGAGGACGGCACTGTGTAATCTCACCCTCAGGTTCTAAAAATAGCTTGGTTGTGAAGCAACGGCCCCAGATAGGCAGAGTATTGCCCACCAGGGAACTTGCCCAGTGGATTATGGTGGGGGTGCACTTAAAAAACAAACAAAAACTATAGCTCTTAACACTGCATCATGATATCTCAATCTGTGAAAGTATGTATGTGTGTATATGTGTAAAAATCTACCAAATCACTAATTTTACAATACAAGATTAAATATATTTCACTTATACCCAACCACACTTATTCTTTAAAGATAAAAAATTAGAGGTCTAGAAAGATTGTGATTTGCCCTCAGTAAATCAAAATTTTCTGAATTTAGATTCCTTAATCCCTAGTAATGAAAGCCATTATGTAGGTTTGCCCTCATCAGAAGAGGCTAGAGACGCCACAGCCTGGGCTGCAGAGACATTCTGTTTGCACATCTCGGGGCCTCCCTCCCTGTAGCCTAGAGATTCAGGAGAATGCCAGCCTGGTGCTGCTCCTCTAACAAAACTGGAACAAACATAAAACACAGAGATGCTGGCCGAGAAGATCAGCACAACCCTACAAGCAACCTTGTGCCTCCAAATGGGCTCCTGGTTGTGCAGGAGGTGGGAGGACAGTACTGGCCTCTCCTGTTTGTTTCACGAAGGATCCAAGATTCCTGATGGAGTCCAGTGACCTTGTTCTTCCTTAAGAATAGAAAAGAGATACTTGAAATTCAAAAGTCAGGTTTTATCAAATTTGTCCTCCAATAAAGGACAGCAGAGTCCACAGAAGTCTCTAAAAATGTTTTTGGTCCTTGCTAGGGCAGCTCAAAGCAATCCTCGGTATCCTTTAATTTCATGCCATTTTCCTAAACCAAATATTAAATTTCCTCCTATAAGTAAGAGTAATAAATCACTGAGAAGAGAATTGGCAGCTCTTATGAAAAAAACAGAAGTAAATAGGAGAAGTGGCCACCTTTCTCCTCTTCTCATTCCCGCCCCGGTATGGCTGTGTGGACCTTGGTGGCCTGCCAGCGGCTGTTCTGCTCTGGTGACTCTGAGACTCGTCTGGTGTTACTATTATTGTTGTTGATGTTTGTGGTGTTGGTTTTGTTTGTTTCTGTGTTCTTGTTTTGCTTTTGCAGGAGCAGGTGTGGGTGTTTTAGTCCGCTTGCTATTTTATACCTCACAATCATTTTGATTTAAATTAATACTAACAGCTGGCATATCTATTGTTTGAAACACCAAGCAGGTGCTCCGATACTATTGTTGTTTCAAAATCTTTTTTTTAACTTTTCAAAACAGCTTTTATTATATCTCATGTAGATTTATTGTTATTTTGCACAATTATGTAATATATACTCTCTAGTTTTCAAAAGTCCTGCTACTTAGTAAATAAAAAAACACTGAAGTATCTAGCTGCCTGCCTATGTGTTAACTTTATAGTGCATATCAAATGATTTTATGTATACAATGGGAAAATATGTTTACAATCAATCCCCTGAAGCAATTCTGAAGACAAAGCTCTGCTTCTTCTTTAAGAGAAAGACATATGTGTGTTTCAAGGAGACACTATGCAAAAAAGTGAGGGGGGAGTTGAATTTCTTCTCCGCCTCATTTTAGCACAGCACAGAGAAGTCCAGACTCAGCTGACATTTGGGCATAAACATAAAACATTTATGGAAGTGAGGTGCAACTTTAAAAAGAATCAAAGTGAGGAGATCTACTTTTTGGTTCATGCTCTTTGTTTCGTAAGCACTACTTGTTCATAGCTCAAACCATAGTGAAATTTGGCAACTGGGATGGTGGCTCATTTCCATGGCTCAGCTGTTATACCCCAGACCTCTGCTTTCCAGGTAGAATATTACATGGGCAGAAAAGAATTAATTCGTCACTCCCCTGGCATGTCAGGAATCCTTGACTGCCATGAGCCAGCCAGCAAGGCTAGTAATTCCCGGTCCTGAGTGGGAATGGCACAGAATTAAGAAAATAGACTTAAAGAGAGAAACGGTGGGCTCAGAGGACTCTTTGCAATGCAGAAGATAGCTTGCAAAAGGCCAGGCTCCACCCCCCTACCTGCTTTATTTATAGGATAAAGTGAGGTCATTAGCAAATCAAAGAGATCATTAAAACAAAGTCACATTTCTAAGGTAACCCAAGAATTCTCCCAAGTGCAGAGAACCCCCACCATATATAACATCTTAACTTCACAAAACAAAGGATAGAAAGAAAACAGCCTTCAGCCTCTCGGAAGGACATGGGGGATAGGATGAGTATCCAGCATCACAGCTAGCATGGAGGTGTGGAGAGAGATTTAGCCTTTAGCAACTTAACCAAGCAAATGAGGTAGGGGTTTGGGCAGATTGTCAGTTTACTGCCAGTTCCCCACACCTCTGTCCCTCAAAAATCTAAACCACAAGGACTCTGTCGGCTTGCAGTCCCCAACACTTAACCACAGCCATAACTAACACAACTACCTCAATTTGTGACAAAAGCTGAGGAATTTAAAACATGTGTCTGGTATTTTGTAAATTAGAAATGGCTGGACTTAGCCTCCTGGCCACTGTGGGTTATGTATGTATGCCTATGATCCTTAAACAAGAGGCCATCTTCACTGGGTACTTGAACAGGCCATATTGCAAGGCTAAGTGGGCAATAATCTATGGCACATGTTAAAGACTGCAAATGCTGTTGCAATGAAAATCAAAATGTACTAAAAGTGCCAGCTCTGCCAATAATTTAAGATGCTGACAATTATGAAGTTGATAGCTATTTTGACATGGAGAGATGACCACAACATGGAATCGGTATGGGTCATTTTTAAAGCTCCCTCGGCAATGGTTCTGACCATTTAGGGTTGCCAAGCCCTGGAGCAATGTTTCTAGCTGCCTAATAGGAATGGAGCACCAAGCTCTACCTATACCCCATCTGTTCGCTGAGAGAAACAGCACTCTAAGGAACCATTTCCCCTCCCCCCAGCTTCTCTAAAGATAGATGAGAATATGATAGAAGAAAACAGTCTGAATTAGAGTCTAAAGGATTTGGATCAGATGTAAGAAAAAACTTTCAGAAGGAAGGAGGTTAGGTATTAAAATGTATTACCTCAGGGATAGTGTGCCACATCATTTTCTGAGTATTCCACAACAAGGATGAATTTCCATCTGTCTTTGATATGTTTCTAATGGAAAACCTAGTTGATATTGGAGAGTAAAGCTCATGAGTTCAGACAGGGCTGAATTCTGCACTCATCCATTCAAAACAAACCAAGTGTGTCCTGAGCGCCTTATAATGTCCTAACGGGACCCACTCAGTTAGAAAAACTATTTGGGTGTTCAAGCTGTGTCAGGTCCTATTTGTTAAAACAATGAGTCAGTAGGGTAGTTTGGCTAAGTATTTGTCCTCTGAAGCCAAATTGCCTGGTTTCAGTGTTTCCACTTATTAGCAGATAGGCATGTTTTTTAATCCATCAGTTTACCTGTAAGAGAGATGATGATGATGACGATGATGATGATGATGATGATGATGATGATGATAGAAATATTGATAGTACCATCTTCATATAGTTATTTTATGAATCCAGTGAGTTAATACCACACCTGGAACATGTGTTTTTTATTTTTATTTTTAGCTAGCATGAAGTACAATGCATCCTTGGATTAGCAAAATCTTACAAGGTTGAAGGAAATAGAGAAATTGTCTAGAGGAATGGATCTTAATCCTGGATACACATCAGAATACTTGGGGAGCCATTAAATAGTCCTAATGTTCTGACCCAATCACAAAAAAACACAATCAACTACTAGCCTCTCTTTCTTAAAACTCTACTCGTCATTCTAAAGTCTAACGAAGGGTATAATCCATTGGTCAGGAAATATCATCCTCGGAATGCAGAAATTTTCTCAACCAAACTCTTGTCAACATTTCCATTGACAGAGAACTCATTACTTTTCCTAAAATCAA
Organism: Rhynchonycteris naso; assembly: GCA_037038555.1. Classification (NCBI taxonomy): domain Eukaryota; kingdom Metazoa; phylum Chordata; class Mammalia; order Chiroptera; family Emballonuridae; genus Rhynchonycteris; species Rhynchonycteris naso. The sequence continues at coordinate 29,073,069 of CM072998.1, forward strand.
ATACCCTTTTAAGTTTAAATAACACCTAAGCAAACAATTCAGACTGAACAAATTTAGAGTTTATCTTCAAATTCCTTACCTCCTCAAAATGTTGGCAAAAAATTTGCTCAATTAAGTGAGAACTGCCAAATATAACGAAAGTCTCTGCAAAGTCTACTGTCACAGTTAACTGAAACAAAATACGCTTAAAAGCAAATTGAATTCATTTGTAATATATAAAAGTTATTGTTTAAATTAAATGATGTAAGATGCATTCTTGTTCTGAAAGTTATTCAATCTACCTTCACATGATTAATTTTACACATTTCTTTTTTTGGAGGGGGTTATTTATATATTTATTTTAATTAATTTATTGTGTTTACATAGATTCCAGTGTCACCCCAACTGCATCCCCTTCCCCCATATTCCTCTCAACATAGCCCCTGCCTGCCTCCCAACAGCTCCCTCCCCCCTTCCCTCCAGGTTTATTTCCATTCCTCAGTTCACATTGTTCCTTGGATTCCTCAAATGAGTGAGGTCATATGATATTTTTTTTTTCTCTGCCTGGCTTATTTCACTTAACATAATAGTTTCCAGGTCCATCGATGTTGTTGCAAAAGGTAAGATTTCCTTATTTTTCATGGCCCCATATTATTCCATTGTATATATGTACCACTGCTTTTTATTCCACTCATCCACTGACAGACACTTGGGCTGTTTACAGATCTTTGCTATTATGAATAATGCTGCCATAAACATGGGGGTGCATTTCTTTTTTTTTGAATCAGTGATATAGTGTTCTTGAAATATATTCCTAAAAGTGAGATAGCTGGATCAAAAGGCAGTTCCATTTTTAATTTTTTGAGGAATCTCCATACTGTTTTCCACAGTGGCTGCACCAGTCTGCATTCCCACCAGCAGTGATACTACTCAGCCATAAGAAATGATAACATCGGATCATTTACAACAAAATGGATGGACCTTGATAACATTATACAGAGTGAAATAAGTAAAACAGAAAAAAAAACTGAGAACAGCATGATTTCATACATAGGTGGGACATAAAAGTGAGACTATGAGATATGGACAAGAGTGTGGTGGTTACGGGGTGGGGGAGGGAAGAGAGGGTTGGAGAGGGGGGAGGGGAGGGGCACAAAAAAAACCAGATAGAAGGTGACAGAGGACAATTTAACTTTGGGGGATGGGTATGCAACATAATTGAATGATAAGATAACCTGGAAATGTTTTCTTTGAACATATGTACCCTGATTTATTAATTTTACACATTTCTTTTAGAATTTCATTTAGTAATCTATTGTTTAGAAAACTCAAGTACAGAACCAGTGTCAGACACTGGTTATAAATATTTATAAATACAAAAGCAGAAGCTGATTTAATACATTATTTTTTCCTCAATATTCCACACCTTTTTACTGACAAACAATTGATTGTATTGAAGATTATATTAATAGTTAAGCTGATGTGCAATTGAAATAATTTTTATATAGACTGAATATATAAGAAACCAGAGTTGTAATTCACATAAATTAAGGACTTGAGAGGTGGTGAGGAGTGGATTTGCTAATAGAATTTTTGGAAAAGTGAGTTCCTCTAACTTACTTAAGATGTGATTTAATTTACCAGGACATAGTTCAAATACAATGTCTGGAGATTTTAATCAGGTAAACCAAGACCTTCGAGGAACTGAGAATATCTGTGCTGGGATCACTCTTTAAACATCAGTGGCCATTGCATTTATGGTGGCTTAGAGGACAAAATGAAAGGAGAGCAGGACTGTCAAACGTTGGACAGCATTAATTGAATGAGAAGGGCTGATGTGTCAGTGTGATTCAGAGAAGAGACAGAATTGGATCATTCTCATGAAAGACATCTACAAGTGCAGTCTTAAGAAAACCACAGCTCACAGGAATACTATCACTGATGTCCTTTAAAGGTAATAGTTGAAATATTCTCCATAAAATACTATTAAATTTTTATTTTTCATGTTAAATTATCAGTGGGCCAAGGGTTATGAGCTCTCCCATGTTCATTGTATGTCCAGCTAATCCTGCAGAGACCAAAGGAGCTGGAATTAATGCAACAAAACAGAATGAATGCAGGTAAGAAGATATTTATTATAATGTTAAATGGAAAAAAATGATTATGGTTTTAAACATTCAATGGACTATTTTATTTCTTAAAACTAAAATAAATCTTTATAGTGTACCCACATTTTTTTTTTTTTACGGGTACAGAGAAAGAGTCAGAGAGAGGGATAGATAGGGACAGAAAGACAGGAACAGAGAGAGATGAGAAGCATCAATCATTAGATATTTGTTGCCATTTCGACACCTTAGTTGTTCACTGATTGTTTTCTCAGATGTGCCTTGACTGCTGGCCTTCAGCAGACCAAGCCACCCCTTGCTGGAGCCAGTGACCTTGGAACCAAGCTGGCGAGCTTTTGCTCAAGCCAGATGGGCCCGCGCTCAAGATGGTGACCTCAGGGTCTCGAACCTGGGTCTTCCGCATCCCAGTCCGATGCTCTATCCACTGCACCACTGCCTGGTCAAGCCGTACCCACTTTTTTATTATAAACTCAATTTCTCAGGTTTTCTTCAGTCCAGTGTAGAAAATTTCATTGTAATAAATTTTCCCCAATGATATGCAGTCAAATGATAGTAATTTTCATTTAGGTTTATATAACATCATTCTTTGACATACACATTGTCAGATTACCTTTACAACAGCTCTGCACTGAAAGAAAAGGCATTATAAAGCAAGACTTGAGACTTATTCTTATGTTTTTTTTAATTGATCTGACCTTGAGAAAGATTCCTAAGCTTTGTCCTAAGTTTATCTACAAAAAAGAGAAATAAAAAAGATTTGAATAGTTTATATATTCATTTTATTCCCACTCTAACATTTTATAAATCTCTATACTGGAGGGCATTAAGATGGTAGAAAAGGGTTATAGTAACTTGCACAAGGTCATGCATTTAGACAGAGGTAGTGAAGACCTCAGGTCTGCTGAATCATAGTTCAAAGTGTTCCCACTAGGTTTAATCATTTATTATTGAGAATGTGAAAATAAGAGCTTGATTTACTTTATTTATTTATTTATTTATTTATTTATTTATTTATTGCTCTTGAACTAAAAGAATCTCTTTAAAGTCACACTGTTACATGGGATATCATTTGGCAGCAATATATTTCAAGAAAATAGTGAACACTAGTGTACCCTATTTCACTAGTTGTGAAAATCAGGGGAGAAGGCTTTTTACTCTGACCCATTGTCACCAACTGCTACTCAGACTAGCTCTATCTTAATTTTATTCATGCTAAAGGACTAAGACATGATGATTCCTAATTCTCCGAGGGCAAAGAGAAATTTTACCTATATGATTAGATTGAAAGGTTCCCAGAGTTTTACTGTTTGTTTAGTTGTATTTAGATTAACTCAAACTTTATGGACTTTTTAAACACTAGTATTTGAAGGTTAAAAAGCTAATCCTTTGAAGAACTGGTACTGAAGAGTATTGTCTTCTCCTCTACTAGAAGGAGGAAGCCACATGGGCAAGAGTGGACATTATCCCATTCTTTACTTTATCTCACTACTCAATCATCCCCAGAGAGCAAACTGGTGAAATATTGGCTTTCACCGGGCAATGTTTAGTAGAAACTGGGGCCATTACTTTGAAACAGCATAAGGGCTAGTGGCTTGCGTCTTTGTGAATGGCTCACATTCTCCTCCGTTTCTTGTTTTTACCAAAAAGCTTACCAGGAAAGGGAGACATCCCATGAGAAAAAGGAACACCTTTCCTGGTGAATCAGGAACATGCTTGAAGAGAGGAATTTTAACAGCTTTATTCAGTTGGAGGAAGGAGGTATCAAGCCAAGGTACTTTTTCCAACTCAACATTACTAGAGAGCTTTATATTGTTAGAACCATTGAGAAGCCATTGATAAACCAATACCACAGTTGACTCCTGTTTGCCTTCTGATTATTTGTCAATTTTTGTGATACAAGAGAGAAAAGTAATGATATCAGCATCTCAAAATGAATAGATATTAGCACAATCAAAAATTAAATTCTACAGCTGATGACTACAGAAGGCATAAATATCTGCTATTAAAATTTGCTAAAAGTTGACATAACAATCCCAGATTAAGAAGGTGGTACAGGAACTTAAATTGTGGTTCATTTCTAAACCAGTCTAATTAGACGTTAATGTCTTCACACTTTGTCAATTGGTTGGAGAAAATTATACTTGAGAGCATCCTGTGCTTCTCTCTATAATAATTATCTTCATTTGTTTTGCTCACTTTGTGTAGTAACACAGCACAAGGTGGAAAACAAGGTTCCCCCAGGTCAGTGAGTATTGCCTCACTACTCAATACACATTTGTAGATAATAAACATGGTTCGTTAGTTCCTCAAAGACAAGAAAGTTTTCTTGCCACAGACATTTCTGAAGGCAATAAAAACTACGTAATCATTCTTGAAGAACATGTAACATTTACAGTCATAATAAATTTTCCACGCACATGTGCACATCTAACAAAATGGTGCTGAGATCTCAAGTTAAAAAGGACTCTTTAACCATGTAAAGCCACACTCAATGCTTTCTTTAATTGTGATAAATTCTGCTCTCTTACTTGAGAAGGTGACATTTCATGGCAAATAAATCTGGGAGATCACTTGGAACATGAGAAGATTTCCTGTTTTGTAAGTTATTTCCTATAATAACCAGAAAGTTGTGGACAAAAAGCTAGCCAGCAGTACAGTTGTTCTGAGCTTTATTAATCATATCAGGAAACCTACCCATTTGTTTGAAAAGCCAATCAAAAACTCAGATTATCCTCAGCATGAACATATCTCAGTGAACTGGTAAATTGGAGTAAGTATCTGAATCACTATGAGCAGCAAGTCACTGGAATTGCTGTGTAACATAAGGAGGCAGGAGGTCAGAGAATTAACATGCAATGCCGATGCTCGGGATTAATATACTACCCTCTCCTCTTCTTTGTGGTCTAGCTTCCTCCTGTATAACCATCTCCACTCATACAGATCCTCTGATGTCACCAAAGAAATATTAATGGAACTGGAATAAACTGCTTTTCACTAGTGTCTTACCTCTCCCAAAATTCCCCATCAGGCCCTGCTGTCCTCTGATGTCACCTTCTCTGCTGATTTTCCCCTTGGAGGTTATTCTTGATATTTATCTTAATAAGACACCACACAGATGTAGATTATAGAAAAAAGAGCCTCAGCAGTATAATTTATCTCAGGCAATTCAGCAAAGACCATTGCTAAATGAAACTCTCCAAATGTTAAAAGAGCTTTTAAAACTGGGATAGGGAGACAGCAACTTTTCAAAATACTGTGATATCCCCAATTGCATTTTTAGATTTGTTACTCTGCAAATATCAGTCCTGGAAGACAGAAACAGCAGACTTTGTTTGTAGTCACCTAGGTGGGGCTGCAGGAATGATTAGTTGATAACTGTAAAAAAAAAAATGAAAAAGTTAAAAGAAGCATTCTGTTTTCTTTCTGTCTGTTGAACTGTCAGGGAGAACTGCAAATAAATAGATTTCTTCATTTGGCCCTAGATTATATCTACAAACCTGTGAACTGAATGAACCCCCAAATGGGAAGTTGAAATCCAGATCACTTAAAACACATATTTTCACATATTCAATAAAATAAAATAAACAAACACATTCTTGAATGAAAGGAAGAAACATGCTTTTATTCCTTCATTAAATATGCCCTCCCAGCTGGTATCGATGATGAGATATGTATGAATATGGCACCAGGAATCTGAAATTAGATTAGCAATCTGATTCTACTATTTGCTCTGTAACATGGATGAGTCCCTTAATATTCCTACCCTCCCTCTTTATAGCAAGGTGAAATAATACTTAGCTTATTACCCTCAAAGAGTTATTGTCAATGTCCAATTCAGCAGCAGATTAAAAAATATAGTGCACTGTACACAAAGAATGTTACCCTTTATTATTCTTTTAAATTATTCTGCTTTGAATAGTTTTACGTTTTTTATCTACAATCTTATTTATTTATTTATTTATTTTTGGCTCCCCTAGACCTGGGAGATGAAATAGGGAATATATTTACTGGTTATGCATATCCCACAGTCCTGAAATTTAGAAGACTAAGTGATAACCATACTTAATTAAATCAAGGTCAAGTGAACACATTCACTGTAATGTATATTCATTTTTTAATTTTTTCAACTAGTCCAAAGATTTCAAACCTGGCTTGTAGCTGAATTTATAAAATTGGACATGACCCAGTCTAGACTAGATGATGGACATGCAAATAAGTATAGTTATGTAATAAAACAATGCCAAACTATTACAGAGCAGAAGGTAAAAACTAACTTCCTCTAAGAGTAGAAAGTGAGAGTCTTTCATGTAATATATCACATAATATAAGATGTTTAACTGAATCTTGAAATATAAGTAGGTTTTGTACGCACGTGAACAACAGTATATTCATTATTATTGGAACTATAAAATTTTTCTTTCTAAGAGAAATTATATGAGTAAATATGGTAATCATTTTTCACAATAGAATAGGTTCTTTTGAAAGCAAATTAACACTGTCCCTGCTTAACAATTGAACACCTTAGGCAAGGCTTGCTAAATGGTCTGTTTATATGGAAATGATCTCACTGGTATTAAGTACCAACATAATACAGTGAAAAATATCCCTAGGATCCAGATGTTCCAAGAGCTTAGAAAAAGAGAGTGGAGGGAGAGGGAGGATAGAGGTGAAGAGAAAGAGAGATGGGGAAAAATGAGAATACAATGAAAGTTCTGACTTTTGGACTCCATTCTTCTCAATCCCCATAACCACACTACATCCTCTTTGAGTTCATTAGCTCAAAAATAAGACAGGATGATTAAACGGTTAAAGAATTTAAATGATTTTGTATCATGAGTTATTAATAAAGTGGTTTAAAATGAAAGCAAATGGTAAATTGAACTAATATAATACACATTAGTAAGCTCGGGGTATAGATGTTGATAAAACTAAATATTCCCCTGAGATTGTTTATTGTGTGACATTGACAAGTTTAGAAAGACGGGAAGAACTCTCTTTCTGTACTAACTTCTGAAAGATCTCAAGAAGGTGCCTGGGGAGCAGGATTTCATTCTTGGTTTCACCTTGCTGATTTTACATAGTACTGACCTCAACATAGAGGCATCAAATCTGCTCAAAGGAAGCAAATCTTCCCCCAGAAACTTTAGGATTCTTTTCAGAGTGATAGTGTCAGTCTAGCTGAAATAGTTCAACACATAAAAAGAACTCTTGGGAAAAGAAAATTTCTCAAACCTGATTCAAAACAGAATCTTGGAAGAAGTGGGAACAGTACCAAGTGCTGAGCTGGGTAGAGCAGAGAGTCAGAGACTCACAATCAGCCTATGGCAGGTGCACCCTGTCTCTAGTCTTTCTCCCTAAATCTTGCTTCTAATAGCTTGTGTCCAATTCACTTTAGGCCTTTGAAGACTTTAGAACATCTCAGACTTGGGAATAAATAATATTTTACTTTTTTTATTGCTGAGGTCACAATAATAGTGACCAACCAGGCTTATGAATTTATAAAAAAAAAAATAGCACCCTTGGAGCCTACGGAGCACTATTGAACCAGTATCTCTGTTGTAACAGTAATAATAATAATAATAATAATAATAATAACAGCAACAGTAATAATAATAATAAAAACCAATCTAACCACTAAACTCTACTTCCACATCTAGAATCTCTTTGAAACGAAGGAACCTAGAAATAATTTAAAAGACCTAAGCAACATTATAGTAGTTAATCAAGGTAGAGTAACAGTTAGCTTAGTCAAGAAAGGTTAAACTTTCTTACTTTGTTAAGAAAGAATATTTTATGAAATGACAGCTAATGGGCCTAGAATGTTACAAACTTAACTCTATTTAACAGAAACTGTTGATAATCATAATCAAAAAGAAATTAGCCACAGAGAGCATCTCTTGGTCCACAGTCTAATTATTTTGGCTTTAAAATGTATAGAGCATCACACTTTCAATGTGATTCTATTGTTCCTTCAAACTTGGCTGCTCAGCTGGACTAAATTTTCCCGACTCCCTTGCTTTTAAATATGGCTATGTGACCATGATCTTGCCATTGGACTAGGAGTGTGATGCTTACCACTCCCAAGTCTTGATCTTTGGTTACTGACCATTTATATTCTCTTTCTGTGACAGGGGCTCAGATTCCACTGTGGAGACAGCAACAATGTTACAAGAACATGGTGAAGCAGTGACTTGAAACAGGGGTTCCTGATAGACTTTAAAGAACCTAGTTCCTCATTGACCTGGTAAGGTCTCATTGAGATTTGTACACGAGAGAGTAATAAAATATTTTGACATTTCTTTTAAGCCATTCAATTATTAGGTTTTTATTTTTAATGTGTTGGTACCATTGTTCCAACTTCTTTAAACTCCCCAACCCTTTCAGCTCCTACAACCAGGTGTTGAACTTCTTTATTTATTTATTGATTGATTGATTGATTGATTTTTGGAGGGGGGAGGAGAAGGGAAGAGAGAGAGGGAGGAAGAGTGAGAAAGAGGGGCGAGAAGCAGGAAGCATCTCCTTGTAGTGGCTGCTTCCTGTATGTGTGGTGTGTCTTGACCAGGCAAGCCCAGGGATTTAAACTGGCAGCCTGAATTTTCCAGGTTGACACTTTATCCAATCTGTCACCACAGATCAGGCCAGGTGTTGAACTTCTTAAGAAATTCCTAGTTCTGGCTGGATAGCTCAGTTGGTTAGAGTGTCGTCCAGATACACTAAGGTTATGGGTTCAATCCCTGGTCAGGGCACACACAAGAATCAACCAATGAGCGCATAAATAAGTGGAACAACAAATTGGTGTTCCTCTCTCTCCCTCTTCCTCTCTCTCTTAAAAAAAATCAACGAATTAAACAAAGAAAGAAATGTTTAACTAATCTCTGTAGCCAAAATTTAGAAAAAGGCATGGCATACAATACAAAATATGTTGAAATAATATGTGCAAAAAGGATCACAAAGTAACTTGCTTACTATGGTCAATTGCTACAGAATTAAATGGAAGCCATATGTTTTCAATTATGCTTAATATTTCTTCAATGCAAATCTCACTTTCTTATCCTGAGAGAAATAAGAACACTAATTTTAGCCTTGTTCACACAATTTTGTCCTATATGTTACAAAGAAATTTTGCTTAGAATATTCTTTCTGTTATTATTACTTAGTGTCAACTAGCTAGCTTATTAGAGAATTGCCCTAGTGATATTTCACAGCAGACACACATCTTGGTTTGTCAAATGTATTACAATTTCAGAGAAAAGAAAACAAGCTACTCCAATTATGCTTTGCCATTTGTCTGACACGTTCATTATTCTTGATGCAATTCCTATCACATGTTGTCTTGTTGTAAAAGCCATTTCTGTCAAATTAACTTAGGGAGGACTGGTGGAAAATGAAAAAAAAAGAAAGAAAAAAAGAAAACTCATAAACTTAAAACACCTGGAGAATCAGCCGAGAAATATAATTTTGTCGTCTTTCAAATTAAATCAGATTCCGGGCTTGCTATTTCTGAAATAATCCAATATAAAATGGAAGAGTTACATCTACCCATGACCATTTAGGAACATGCTCAATTCATGGAAAATCAATTCCAACTCACAGTCATGTGACTTTTTGTGATGCCCCATTAGGATTGTTTTAATTTTTGTAAATCTACTGACTTACTCATTTGGATGCTATTGGAGAAAAGACACTTTCAGTTCAATAAAATCCTTATCCAAGAAAGTGATCTGGGCTCTGGTCACAGCTCCTACACATAGTAGGAGTCTATGGTCCCCACTTAGTGCATAGCAAAAGGAAGAGGACAGGGCAAAAGCTTCCATTTATTTATTCATTTAGAGAGAGAGAGGGAGATGAGAAGGGGGAAGAGCAGTAGGAAGAATTAACTCCCATATGTGCTTTGGCCAGGAAAACCCAGGATTTCAAACTGGTGACCTCAGCATCACAGGTTAGTGCTTTATCCACTGCACCGCCACAGGTCAGTTTCAAAAGCTTTTAAAAAGAGATATTTTTTTACATTCTGAGTCACCACTGTCATTTTTATTTTGATTATTTTCGTTCACTTATCAATAAAGCTATAGAATATAGCTATGAAATCACAACTGCCAGAGAGAAATTAAAAAAACTATTAGAACAAATGATCAAATCAAGAATAAGGTAAAGGGTTAAGTCTTGATTTCTGAATCCTCGTTTAGTTCACCACCACTGAAAAAAGCCTATTAAAGCTGACAAATCTGAACCTGACTAGTGGTGGTGCAGTGGATAGAGTGTTAGAGTGTTGACCTGGGACAATGAGGACCCAGGTCTGAAATCCAGAGGTTGCCAGCTTATGCATGGGATTATCACCTTGAATGTGAGATCATCAACATGATCCCAAGATTACTGACTTGAGCAAGGGATCACTGGCTTGTCTTGAGCCCCCTGGTCAAGGCACATATGAGAAGCAATCAACGAACAACTAAATTGACGCAACTACATGTTGATGCTTCTCATCTTTCTCTCTTTCTGTCTCTCTCTCTCAAGAAATAAAAAAGTTGACAAGTCTGAGGAACACACAGTAGAATCTACAGTTAAGAAGGAAGCTGAAAGCATGAGTGAAATCAGAAGAGATAACTACAGTCCGCATGAGTTTTGGATGGTAGTGTCAGAATTGGTACTACTATTGTTGAAAGGAAGTGTAAAACAGAAATAAAATGGACAGTACACAAAACCAAAGTGAGTGAAAAATATTGTTACTCTTCCTTCTTCTGGGGCTCCTATTATGTATATGTTGGTACACTTGGTGGTTCCCAACAATTCTCTGAGATTCTGTTGTTCATTTTTCTTCGTTTTTGTCTTCCTGCTCCTCTGCCTGGATAATGCCTATTGACTACTCTTCAAGTTAACTCATTTTTTCTTCTGCCTGATCAATCTTTTGTTGGTCCCTTCTAGTGAATACTCATTTCAGTTATTATACTTTTCCCAATTACAGTTTCTGTTTTAAAAAAAAAGTTTTGTCTCTATATTGATGCACTATGATCAGACAATCTTTGTCATACTTTTCTTTAATTCTTTAAACATAGTTTCTTTAGTTCTTTGATCCCATTCTGTTAATGATTGCAGACTTAAGGTCTCTGTTCATATTCCTAAGTTCATATTCTGTGTACTCTCAGAGACATTTTCTGTTGGCTTATTTTTTTTGTATATGTGCTGTATTTTTCTGTTTTCTTGCATGTCTCACAACTTTTGTGGAAATCTGGGTATTTAGGTAATATATATTTTTAATTCGTCTATCACATATCTCCATCCTCTAAGGTTGGTTGTTATTTGTACACTGCTGTTACTGTTGTTTTCTTGTTGGTGCTTATTTGTTTGAAATTTTCCTGATCCAATTTTGTTCTCTGCTGTGTGTGGTCTTTAAGTTAAGTTCTCTGCTAGTTTTATTTAAGTTACTGTTTTTGCTTCTAAATCTGGTTTCTTAGGAGTCACAACTGGGATCAGTATATTTAATGGTGTTGGGCAGATAAAATATATTATGCTCACTTATTGTTAAAGACAGTGTTGCCCACTTGGAAGCCCATCACCCAGGTAATATTAGTTGCCCTTCTTGCTTGGGATGGGTATGATTATATTAATGTGTGTTGGGGGCAGGCTGTGGGCAGGCAGGATCCTTGTAGCCTGGGGCTTGGTTTTAGGACTAAGCCTTTCCCACCCTTTTTGATGTGGGGTGGTACACTCTCATGAGGAATTCCATTATGCCTCAGATAAGTTACTTTGTATCAGAGACTTCCTTGTTTGTAGATTGGATGAAGGTTTTGATTTGTCCACTATAAAGTGGGGCAGACTGGGAGCTTGTTCTCTCTCAGTTCCTGAGATTAGCATCAGAGAGGAGAGCAGAAAAAGGCCACGTGGAGGAGAGGAGAAGCAGCCAAGATGGCAGAGTGCTAAAGAAGAAGCCAGTTTGTGCAGTTTGTGCAGAGAGAAGGAGATGGAGAACAGAGGTGAATAAAACTGGTGAGGTTAGAAATCTTTGATTCTAGGTAACTCAGATAAGTAAGAGGCTTTGAGAACCCTGAATGGAAAGGGAAGTGTTTTCCCACTCTGTGTATTTCTTGCCCACTGGGTACAAGCTAGGATTAAAGCTAATGGCCCACCAGTTCTTGACTTCATTGTTTCATTACCATCCATCCGAATCAAATGTGAACCTGCATGAGTCGGGCAGCTGTGATGGTGGCCATGGCTACTGGCCTTACAAATGGTCAGACAATGATGGGTTAGGTCTTTTTTTTTTTTTTTTTTTTGTATTTTTCCAAAGTTAGAAGTGAGGAGGCAGTCAGACAGACTCCCGCATCCACTCCACTAGGATCCACTCAGCATGCCCACCTAGGGGGCAATGCTCTTCCCATCTGGGGCATTATTCCATTGCAGCCAGCGCCATTCTAGCACCTGAGGCAGAAGCCATGGAGCCATCTTCAGTGCCCGGGCCAACTTTGCTCCAATGGAGCCGTGGCTGTGGGAAGGGAAGAAAGAGAAAGAGAGAAAGAAGAAGGGGAAGGATGGAGAAGCAGATAGGCACTTCTTCTGTATGCCCTGACCAGGAATTGGACCTGGGACTTCCACGTGGCAGGCTGACACTCTACCACTGAGCCAACTGACCAGGGCCAATAGATTTTCTTCAGTGCCTTGCCTAATATCTCTCTTTGCCAAAGCAGTGTGTATGAGAAGGCAAGCCTTCAAACTTCAGGTAGTTTAGAAGACAGACCTAGCTTTGACTTGCTGCTTATATAGAACCCCAAAGTCAGTCCTTCTCCTTTCCCATGTTTTTCTTCTGCCTCCTCAGTCTTATTTGCCCTCAGGAATATGTTGAAATTTTTCAAAGTTCTTTTTGGCTGTCTAGTTCTTTGGATTTCTTTTACTTTCTCAGGCAACCTCTTGTTGGCCTCAACTAAAATTATAGCCTTAAGAAGCTGACTTGTTTCTAGAAATTGCTATTGTTTTGGTAACAACCTGGGAGTAGGCTTCCTCCTCTTCCCTATTTTCCCTGAGCTGAGCCCTGAATCAAATCACATAGCCACTGTGCTCTGAGAATAGAGCTATCCCAAGGAGCTGCAAGTTTGAATAAAATATTAGCTTCATTCTGGGGATGGTGCTTTTAAAGAAGCTCTAAAATAGGTCAAATCTCTTTGTTGTCTATTATGCTGCTGAGTTCTGATGATCATGCCACTGGGTTAGGGAGGGAGAGGGCATGTGAATAGCCCCAAGTTAAAATTTGACAAGCACACCTCCCTCTTCCCCTTCTAACTGAAGCTTAGTAGTTTCCTCTTGAACAGATCACTTTCAGGTTCTGTTGTTTGTGTTTAACTGACAAAAATTTCAAATAGTTAACTATAGATGTTTTACCTATATTTATATTGTTTTAAATGAAGAGTAAGGTCAATGAGGCACTCACTCTGCTATTTCAGAAGTTGGTCTCCTCTTATTCAATTTATTAAATTGATTTATCATTATATTTAATTAATATATGGCATGTTTTCAACTTGCAGCACATATCTGAGTTCTGCCACACATATTCACAACTGGATGCAGGGCTAGAATCTCAGGTCATTACAGCTCAGAGTAGGCCAGAAAACACTAACATTTGTCATGATGAGTATCTAAAACTTTTGCCCATAAAGTCCAATTTATTCACACTTACCAGGAATTTCTCAGTGATGAGAGATAGGCAGAAGAAAAATAAAAGGCGAGCTTCATGAGCACTTTGGTGATTGTATCACCTATCTTCAACTGTCCCCTTAGATGATTTTTTAAAACTATCTCTGTGTAACAAACTAATTCAATAAAGTGGCATAAAACAACATTATTTTATTAATTAAACAACTTTGTAGGTCAGAAATTTAGTCCAGGATCAGCTGGGCTATCACATGGAGTAACTCAGTGTTATTCATCTGGAGGCTGGTCTGGTATGGATAGTCCACAATGACATTATTAAACACTTAGTTATTTGTCAGTTGACTAGAAGGGTAGACTTTGCTATGTCTTTCTATTCATGAAGTCTCACAGCTTCTGCACGTGGTCTTTTCTGCAAAGTAGTCTGACTACTTACTTCATGGATTGGACCAGAGGTTTCCAGAGAGCAAGGCTAATCCTTTCAAAAGTTTGGCCCCAAACTGGTGTAATATCACTTCCACTGTCTATTGGTCAAAGTTGTCAAGGGGAGATGAAATAAATTCTACCTCTTGAAAAGAAGAATGATAAATAATTTGATGCTATCTTTAATCTGTCACACAGCTCAACTTTGTTTGAAAAATGAGACACAAATAAGTTAGTCTCTGGACTTGGGACTCAGCATATCCCTGTGAATCTCTCATTATAAGGGATCTTTGAGACATCCTTTATAAGCCTGAGAATTTGGTTTTTCAACTCAGGCATTTTCTTGATTCATTGAGCATGACGACAGCATCACCTTTGGAGAATTACTAAAATATCAACAACAGTGGCATAGAGTCTGAAGATTTCAAAGATATAAGGGGGAAAAGCAATTTAGTATTTGAAGAGATTTCCTAAGATAATGTCTTCCTACTTCCCTTTTAAGAATCAAGCACAGTCATTGCTGATGCATAGTAGTGATGGGAATGTTATTTCTTCTTCCCTAATGGACCTAGTAGCACAATCTCCCTAGCTCAGCTCTTATAAAAAAGTTTCAGGAGTAGGGTGGCTTCATTTCCTGAGTGCTACTCTGCCAGATTTCCTCAATACAGTATTTCATCTTTTTGTTCACATGTCTATCTGGTGCTGCCCCAGGGCACTTTGTTTTGATTAGCTCACAAGATTGTTCATGACAGAACTCTTAGCTCTCCTTTCTAATCCTGAGAAATTTTACCATGAATGTATTCACATCTTTCTAATCTTCAAAATGACAAAAGGCTGTAAACTCCCCTTCTCTTGAGTAGTTTCAATGAGGCACAGACTTTGAAACAAAGAAAGAAGCCCATTGATTGATTGTCTTGAAGGGGGAGCAGATATCTACCAGAGAGCCTCCACTTTTTAATCCTCAATACAAAACACTGTCTTTAACTCCTTTCTTGAATAGTAGAGACCATTTTTCAAAGGATAGTTTTTTGCATGATGAGAAGGAGGCAGGGCAGACCTGTGAAACGCAGTAAGCAAATTCTATTTCTCACCCACCACTTAACCCTTCATGCTTCAGCAGGGTTTAATCCTGTCAATGGTATGATGCTGTAGCACATGTACTAGACCAGAAGCAAATAAACAAACAAAAACACAAGTGTAATATCAAATAGCAGATTCTGTTTAATATTGTGCTTCTATATTGAAACCATTGTACTCTCTACTGGGGATATTATGAACAAAATAAATATGTTTCCTAAAATCATGGAGTTGACACTATAGTGAAGAAAAAACAAATAATTAAAATAATGCATATATTGTTATCTAATATTATGTTTCAAAGCCAAGAAAATTGAATCTGCAAAATTGCATGAAACAAACTTGACCCAGACTGGAGGTGAGAAAGGCCTCAGGTGACATGTTAACATGACATCTGAAGAAAAAAATGGTAGGTTGTTATCAAATGAAAAGGTACAGGAGCATTACAGACACAAGCAATAATACGTACATATGATCTGATCCAGAAAAAAAATATGACACATTTGAGAAACTGAAGGGAAACCCATGTGGCTGAGGTACAGAGAAGAACAAGGATCAGGTTGAAGAGCAAGGTATATATCTAATCATGTACAGCCTGTATTAAGTACTTTGTTTTTCTCATAAATGAAAGGAGCATCCACTTAAGGAATTTATGCTTAAGAATGATATAATACAACTATGTTTAAGAAAAAAAAATCATTCCAGCCAAAATTTGGAAAATGGATTTGATTGGTGCCAAAGTAGCTCTTGAGAAGACCAATTAAGAATAATATTTTTTTCCAAAGATATATGAGTTAAAATCAATAAAAGTTGATGGGATATGGTAAACAGATAGAAATGTTAAACATTACTACAAGAAAGTTAATAGTAGCTTAATTTATTTAAAATTTACTTGATGTTTGACTTGATGATTTACTTGATGATTGTGGAAGTCTAGAGAAAAGGAATATGTTAAGTCACTGCAAGATTTCTATCTCGAGCAAGAAAATAAATGTTGAACCCATTCTTTGAGACAGAGTACTGGTTGGGGATTAGACTGAAAGGAAAGGCCTCTCATGGGTAAGTTGTCACTGTGACATTGGAGTGAAGATATTAGGTAAATATATGAACATATATGGAAATAAAAAGAGAATTTTTGAACTGAGATGTAAATTTAAGAGTCATTAGACTGTAAAGGATAATTGAAACTATGAACCTGGTAAGGGTAACCTGAAAAAGTTCACAGTGAAAGAGAGAACACTTAAAATGGAAACACATTATTACTCATTTTAGCTTGAGCATACACAAAGACTGAGAAAGACAGCAGATAGAAAAGCATGAGCTCTCAGAAGCAAAGGAAACAAAATGTTTCCTCCAAAAATGTGGACAGAAAGGTGGCCAACAGTTTCTGCTCATAAATCAAGTAAAAAGAAGATTGATTAAGAAGTCCTTTGGTTTAGTAACATAAAGCTAATTGGGAAACTAACAAGAACAGTTGCTAAAGAATGATTTGGGTCAGTCTGGCCACATAGCTCAGTTGATTAGAGCATCATCCCAATATGCCAAGGTTGCAGGTTCAATCCCTGGTCAGGGCACATACAAGAATCAACAAAAGAATGCACAATTTAGTGGAACAACAAACTGATGTTACTCTTGCTGTCTTTTTCTCTTTCTCTCTCTCCTCTCCTCTCCAAAATCAATAAATTAAAATAACAACAAAACAGAATGATTAGGGTAACTTGCTAAAACAATAAAAAGCAAAGAATTGGAGACTGTTTGTATAACAAAAGTTTTTAAGAAGACTGGCTATGAGTGGAAGGAAAATGTAAGGTAGAAATGGAGAGAATTGTTGCATCTAAAATAGTAGCATCTTAAATATGAACATGTTCAATAGCTAATGGATGAATTTATTGGAAGGTAGAAGTTCAACAGAAAAGAGAAAGATGAAATAACAGAGTGTAAGAATCCTAGAAAGATAGAGATGAGGTGCCAAAAACAGGAAGAAGAACATCCTCTACAAGTAACAAGAGATGATGAAAAACCTTGTTGGATCTGTTGGATTAAAAGCAGAAATTTTAATAAATTCTTTCTAAGTGACTTTAATTTTCTCTGTGAAGTAGATGGCAAGGTATGTATGGAATTTATGTCAAAAATATATGTAAGGGAAAGCAAATAAACCCAACTAAAATCCAAGAGTTGTTGGGCACAACAGAGATTCTATTGAGGTTGCGGCTCATGACATTGTAATTATACCAATATATCATGGTTTGAGAATATCTCCAGTTACAATTCTATACTTGGATGTAAGTAAGGTAGTAAAAAAATATTGTCAGCTTCATCTTGAGTGGGTATGTTGCCAGATTACTGGGACAAATCACAGGAAAGGAAGAGAATTTTTTATATAGGCAAAAGTGTTATTAAATTGTTGAACTATGGAATCTACACTAGATAAGGATGGAAGTGAAGAAAATAGAAGGCTAATAGTTTACAAGAATTTTAAAAGAGCAGTAAAACTGGATTTTCTGATGATTTTTACAAAAGGAAATAGCTTAATAAGCAAGCTGGAGTGAGAAAAGGTGGTTTTTTTTTTTTGTTCTTCTTTTTTTACAGGGACAGAGAGAGGGATAGATAGGGACAGACAGACAGGAACGAAGAGAGGTGAGAAGCATCAATCATAAGTTTTGCATTGCCGTTGCGACACCATAGTTGTTCATTGATTGCTTGCTCACATGTGCCTTGACCGCAGGCCTTCAGCAGACCTAGCAACCCCTTGCTGGAGCCAGCGACCTTGGGTCCAAGCTGGCAAGCTTTTGCTCAAGCCAGATGGACCCGTGCTCAAGTTGGCGAGCTCGGGGTCTTGAACATGGGTCTTCCGCATCCCAGTCCGACGCTCTATCCACTGCGCCTCCACCTGGTCAGGCGAGAAAAGGTTTTGATCAAAGAGCACAAACCATGAGTTAATGATTTGTGAAGATCTGTTTGTCTTTTTTCTTGTTTGACTAGCTACCAATTTTGGGGTGGAGGGCAGAGGAGTTATCTGGAACCAGTTGCTCAACCTAAGCCTTGAAGTGCTTGTCCTCAGCCTCCATGTTTGCTTCAAGAAAAATTCTGATTTCCTCAACATCTGCTATTTTTTAGCTGAAGTGAGCTCTGATCAATCTAAATAATATGAAGTTGGAATTGCCTAATAGCTTTTATTAAAATCTGTTGGACATATTCTTATTTTAAAAGGGAGGTATGAAAAGAAAGAAGAAAGGAAGACAGGAAGGAAGGGATAAAGAAAATAAAAGGAAGTTAACAGTATGAGTCTGAAGTCAGGAAGAGTCAATAGAAATGGACTTTTCTGAAAATTTAAGAAGAGCAATGTGAAGATTAGTACTGACAATGACATCAACACCTGCAACAAATAAAGGTGAAATGATATGATCCAACCGAGGTGAAACAACATATCCCAAATCATGTAGGTATAAAACTACATCTCCATTCTCCCAGCTTTCCCTGCGTTGTTACATCACTGATTAAAGCTCGGTCAGTGGACTAGCAGTGCTTTATACATTCTATCAGCATCCGTATCACAGTACCCAGGACACAGTAGTTAATAAGTGTATGTTTAACTGGGGAAAATAAATGAAGCTTATCAAATCTCTATGTAGGAAATTCTTTCAGACATTTAGAGACTGTAAACAATGGAATATTTATCTCAAACTTTACAGAAAAGTACCAGCTTCAAAAAATAAGTTTGAAAGTTTATATAAATAAAATTTATAGAGATTAGGTCAACCCTGTGGATAATGTACTATTATTTTCTCCATTCTATGGTTAGGGAAAGTGGGGTATAGAGTTTATAAGTAACTGGCCCCAGGTTCACATATAGCAAATGGTGGTCTGAGGATTTGAATCTTATGATTTGACTTCTAAAGAGTTTATGATCCTAATTAGTATACCATAATGTCCCTCATTCAAACATGTTCTAAATACAGACTTTGGTCCCCTAAGGCTAAGTGGATATCATTAGATACTTTGTTTAATATAACAAGTGCATATATTTGAAAAAAAATTTTGTTTAATTTCTCAGTTATTGGAAGGAATGAAAAAAAAAAGAGTGGTAGAGATTTATCCAATTGAAATAAACCAGCTGCTAAATTGGAATGACAATTTCTTACTCATCATCACTGACATTTAAATGTAGCAAGGTTTGGCTGAAGCTTTGCATGCATTATCTCATTTAATCCTTGCAATAAATCTCTGATGTAAATGTTTTTATAATGTCTTCAGTCTACAAATAAAGAACCTAAGACAGAGAGAGATTACATAACTTATGCAAAGTCACCCTGCTTGCAATTGGCAGATCCAAACTCAGGGAGTCTAATACCAGGGTATGCACTCTTACCGATAAAGTATACCATCTCCCCAAAAAACTGCCAGATAATTGCAATGGCCTTTGCAAAGCACAAAAATGTACCAGTGTTCTCAGGAGAGTTCTGACTTCTGTGTCATAACATTGCTAACCTGAGTCACTTGAATAAAGACTTTTTTTTTTTTTAGGTGCAGAATTAGGCTTATTATAAATTGATGTGTTTTCACCAGAAAAAAAAAAAAATTACCAATGGAGAATCCTCATGTCCTTGGGTAGGGGTAGGGGCAAGATGCTAGCAGTGATACTGAAAACAGTGTCAATATTCAACTACATTCTGTGAACTAATGATCCTTAAGAAGATGTGATGCTAGAAAGAAGAGGGTAGTGAGCAGAAAAGATAACTCATGACCACGCAATCATAGCTCTGTGTCTGTATACATGTCAAAGAAAAGATGAGAAAAAGATGCATTGTGATTAATGATGATGGAAGAAAAACAATCTTAAAAATTCTCAAGCACTGAATCTTCTCCATCTGCCTTCTTCTCGCCATGCCCAGTAAAAGTGCATTGATGTTCCCCACCTTCAATGACAATGAATCATATAGACAAGGTAAATAATCTATCATATTCTCTTGGCAGCCAGTAAAGGATGATCTGTTGAGAGGTTTAATTTCCCAAGATCCTGTATAAAATCAATCTCATGGAAATGTTTCATTGATCATATTTAGGACCAGTTGAAAATTATAAAATATTTTGTTGGTAGAAGCTTTGCCTGAAACCGTACAAACTAAAGGTCTTCATGTGTTCCTTCTAAAGGTGCTCAGGAATCTCGTAGAGATAGCATCAGAAATTCTGCCGAGGCTGTAGAGTTTGATCTCAACTGGTAGCAATATTATGTAATTACTGAATGAGGGGAGAGGAACACATAGACAGTAAAAAGAAAGGTAAAGACGGCTTGGAAGAATTTTATGAAATGATTACAATGGGTTCATCAGCTCTATTTGCCAAAATTTAATATTCAAATATAACTGAAGGGTTTCCAGAGATCCTGGAGGTTTGACCAGCTTTTCTTTAAATGACTTGACACTTTCATGATATTTACTATGTCAAAATATCAATCAAAACTATCTGTCCAAGGATCACCAAAGAGAGGTACAGGTCTAAGTGCAACACGCTGAAATCATCTGCTTATGGACCTGTTCTGATACTACAGGAAACTGCAGTAGGCAGTGACTAGCTTTTCATCAAGCCGTGTGCTCTGCTGCCTGCACAAGCAACAAGGCTTCCCTTCTCAGCTTGGCCTGCAGCTCTGCAATGCCCTGTGACCAAGTTCTAGCCAAAGACATACTAGTTTGTGTATTTTTTGTATGCTGGTTTCCTTTCCTCTTGTCATTGTTGGAATTTATTCAAGTTTTATTATTTTTAATTAAAAATAAGTTATTACTTTATAAAAGTATATGTATATGTATTCATTATACAAGTTTTACCTGGAGAAAAAGGTTAAAAAGAATGTAAAAGAAAATTCCCAGATATGACTTTTTCAATATTTAGGAAATGTATTTCCACACACCTCTGTATGTAGAGAAAGAGAGAGAGAGAGAGGGAGAGGGAGAGCGATTTTTTTCTTTTGCTACCTCTAATCCCCGGATTATCCAGTGTAACCACCAGCAGTCTCAGCTAGCCAGGAGGCTAGATCACTGTTCTAAAGGCTTGGGTCCCATCCATTTAGCAATGTTCCCAAATCTTTTACTTTTGTTGCTGTTATTTGCCTTCTGGTATGTGCTAAATACTCTTCTTTTCATCAATTTTCTATCATAGTAGAGGGGGATTTAACACTTTCAGTCCATCTCCCTCTCATAATCTTGCTCCCCTTCCCTGAACATTTATATCCCAGTTTTCAAATAAACCTCAATTTAGCTCTTACCTTATGACAATAAAAATGCATTTACTACTAACCCAATTAATGTATTCTGATTATTGTTTAAATTTTATATACCTATCTTTTTCTGATTGACAAATTCTTTATATATATATATATATATTATATACATATTACAAGATTTCCTTTAACACATGTGTCAAGTTCTCTCAATATTATTTCTGAGTGATTAAATTAATCAGATAATGTAGCGATTTCCTTCTGCCAGCTTGAGTTTGCCCACTCTTTCCCCGTGCACACACACATACACATTATACCTGAACAACCGGTTAATCAAGTAAAGGTGTTTATTAAACATCTTCCTATAAGAAGTGACATTAAAAAGGAAAACACAGACAGCTGTACCAGTGTCAAATATCTCAGAAAAGAAGACTTAGAGAATGATATTTATAGGACTTTTGAATTTGGGCTCTAATGGTTTAAGGTTGGGAATTTATTGGGGTTGGGGAATGTTAGTAAAAACTTGATAAGAACAAGATACAATGCTTTTTGAAGTGAGTCTAGGTAAATATATTGTTGTTTGGTTAATTAGTGGTTCACTCTTTTTTAAATTGAACAGTTATCCAAATGAGAAAATATATATATTTGCATAGACAAATTGGTTTTCAGCAACTTTCAGAAGTCAATAGTAACATTATTAGTTTTTTACCTTATCTTTCTGGGAAAAAAAAATATTTTTTTTGATGGAAAGGAGTTGTCTCAGTTCTTAGTCCTGATATTTAAATTAGGTAGACATACATGGTTTCAATATTTCCTCCCTCAATCTCTCCCTTCCTTCCTCCCTTCCTTTCTTAATCTTTTTTTGAGAGTTTAAAAGCCTAAAAATGTTTTTAATGCCATTTTTATGTTTGACTGTAAGATTGGCTGGGTAAATAATTCTAGACTAAAACTGCAGCTTCCAGAATCTTATGTCAGTGTTCTATTTTCAAAAGGAACACTGTCTTACCAGTTCCAGTGTTGCTTTTGAAAATTATAATGCCCTCTGTCTTATTTCTTCATAATGATGAGCCTTTTCAATCATCAATCTGGGCAATTAGTTGACCTTTGAGCCAGACATCTTCAAACTTTTTATAAAAACGGCCCACTTTTGTAGTGCTGGTCAACCTGGTCCGTACCTCCTACTAGTAGGCATTCCAGCTTTCATGATGGGCAGTAGTGGAGCAACCAAACGGCACCGCGATTGGCCCACCATGAAAGCTGGAATGCCCACTGGTGGGCGGTAAGGACCAGGTAGACCAGCACTGCAAAAGCGGGCCATTTTTATAAAAAGTTTGAAGACATCTAATCCTCCAGTTCTTAGAAATACTCTTAAATTAATCCTTTATAATTTCCTCTTCTCTATTTTCTCTGTTCATTGGTTCTGAAACATTCACTTATCCAATGTGCATTTTGATCAATTATTTCTGATTCTTACCCTTTTCTCTCCTATTTTTCATTTCTTGGCTTTTTAATGGTTTTTTTTTTCAGAGTCATCTTTTTATAGAGACTTGTTGAGAAAATTAGTTTGCAAAATTTGTATTTTTTGAGTTTGTTCACTTTTATTGTTAAAATGGCGCTGGGTAGTCCTGGCCAGTTGGCTCAGTGGTAGAGTATCAGCCAGGCCTGTGGAAGTCCTGAGTTTGATTCCCAGCCAGGGCACACAAGAGAAGCACCCATCTGCTTCTCCACCCTTCCCCCTCTCCTTTCTATCTCTCTCTTCTTCTCCGCAGCCAAGGCTCCATTGGAGCAAAGTTGGCTGGGGCATTGAGGATGGCTCCATGGCCTCTGCCTTAGATGCTAGAATGGCTCTGACTGCAGTGGAGCAATGCCCCAGATGGGCAGAGCATCGCCCCCTGGTGGGCATGCTGGATGGATCCACGTCAGGCACCTGCGAGAGTCTGTCTGTCTGCCTCCCCACCCCCTTCCCACCACTGCTT
This sequence comes from Rhynchonycteris naso, assembly GCA_037038555.1. Taxonomy (NCBI): domain Eukaryota; kingdom Metazoa; phylum Chordata; class Mammalia; order Chiroptera; family Emballonuridae; genus Rhynchonycteris; species Rhynchonycteris naso. The sequence continues at coordinate 29,096,501 of CM072998.1, forward strand.
CTCACTTCGGAAAAATATTTTAAAAAAAGACACAATAAACCCCAAAACAAAAAAAATGGCACTGGGAAACACCAGGTATGTTGTCTGTGAAATTGCAAATTACCTTCCAGCTTGGGAAGGACCATTGTTATGCTAATGTTTCTGGAGAAGTGGTTTTGCATCAAAGATTTTGAAAAGAGCAGAGAAGGAGAAGGGGAAAGAAGGAAGCCATGATGGCAGGAAAGGAGAAGCCAGTCTGTGCAGAGGAGAAAGGAGAGGTGTGCAGATGGGAAACCAGAGGTGACTAAGACTGGTGGGGGCCTTTGATTCTAGGAAAAACCAGAGAAGATTCTCCTGGTTGTGGAACCAGAGGATGTGTCAGGGTTTTGGAGTCCTATGTGTTTTTCTCCTAGGCTGGTGTCCGCTGGTGGGAGGCTAGAGTAAAGGAATGGCCCACCATTTTTTGGCTCCATGGTTTCTTTACCATCTGCCCGAATTTAATGGGAACCTGCATGTGCATGCTGGCAATGGCCTCCACTACTGGCCATAAAGTGCTTCCTAGTTTCCACATAATGGTTGGCCTCACTAATATTCTGTTGTTTCCATCCCTGTTCACTTTCTCTTTGTAAATTTATGATCATTTTATTACCTTTCTAAAACTTTAGTAGAAGTTCAAAGAAATTAGATACAATAGGTTTTTAATTTGACAGGCATAACCAAAACTCTATATTGTTTTTTACAATAAATTGTGTTTTTTCTCTATTTGAAATTTTTTATTATTTTTTAATGTTTATTTTATTGATTTTAGAGATTGAGAAAAGAAGAGAGAGAGAGAGACAAGAACATCACTCTGTTCCTGTATGTGCCCTGACTGGGGATCAAACCGGCAACCTCTGTGGTACAGGATGATGCTCTAACCAACTGAGCTATCTGGCAGGGATCTATTTAAAATTTTTAATGTTGCACACCTAAAACTAATATAATATTGTATGTCTATTGACATTTAAAAAATAAATAAATATAATTTTAGATTATGAGAGTAATGAGGTCAGAAGTTTGTCTATTATATTGTTTATCTTTTATGATTTGTAATTTATATTAATTTTTAAATTTCATCCTCTTGTTTTCCTTGGAAATATAAAAATAAAATTAACCATAAGTTTAAAATAGATTAGTTATTTTTACCACTTTTCTTGTAGATTAGTGACATATTTAAGATCTTGAAAATTAAACTGAGTAGTTCTAGTAATTCATTATAATTCTTATATATAGCCTTCTTATTGTACTATTTTTCTAAAATTAGAAACTCTTTGGCCAAAGAGTTAATTAGGATAGTGTTTTCAATTTTCAACATCTGGTAAATTTTCTTTCTTGCTTTTAGCATTTCATATTAAATTACACTTTGATGATATTCTATTTCAAAAATATGGTTTCCGTAATAACTACTTTTCAATATTTAATGAGGTCTTTTCTTGATCTAATACTCAGTGAACAATATTGCTTAGCTGACTCAATTTCTAGCGCTTTCCTTGCCACATTTGAGCTGCGGGGCACCGTCTGACATGTTTCCAAAGTGGCAATCTGTTGTGTTTTCTAGTAAGAATTGTACTTTCATGAAAAACCCATCCATCTCCTTTTTCTTTCTGCCTTGAACTGAAGTGTTACGCTGCCGACAGCAACAGCAGACATTAAAACCCTGAAGGAAAGGCTAAGAAAATCACAGAAGAAATCTACTGTAAAAACCATAGGCTTTTGAACCAGCATCTGTTACTTTTTTCACCTGGACTTTTTTGTCATGTGAGAAAAAAAATAACCTAAAATAAAAAAGAAACCAAAATATATTGTTATTGAGCCTCTAGAGGCCCATCTTAACTTACTTGGAATAATTCAATACTAATGGAGACCTAACATATGATGACTCTCTGAATGTTTTACAGCCACTTTTTAAAGTCATTGTCTATAATATTCAACATATTAACATAATATTTACAGAGCTATTAAATCAACATTAAAAACAGTATAATTTTATCAGTTATGTTATTATCTACTTTTACCTAATTGGTCAAATGAACAAAAATCTTAAGGTCAACTCTGAATATTACATTTCTTAAAATATCTTCATACATTTTTCTTTTAATTTACCTGATTTTTGTACTTTTAATTTATATTAGTTGGCATATAAATGTTTTTGACATTTCTACTACTATTGCTGATAATTTACATTATCCATTTAATGTTTCTTATTAATGCTTCATATTCTAAAATTTACTATTTTGATATTAACTTTGTGACTGCATTTGGTTCATGTATTTTTTCAATCTTTTTGCTCTTAATCTTCATCTCCTTTTTACATTTATTTATGTGCTGATTAGCTACTGCTAGCACATGGTGCAAAATTCAAAGAAAGCAAAACCGTACATGGTAAAAAGTAAACCTCCTTCCACCTCAGTCCAGCCACACATCACCCTTGAGCAGCTTCCAGTGAATCCTTTCAAACATAGTCTATAAATATATAAGAAGATCCATCATTCATGTAATTTTGACAGAAATATTATCAAAATACACCTATTTTTATTTACCTCACCTATCACTTAACTTGATCTTCCTTCCATAGGAAGTTTTTTCATTGTTTTAAATAACTATATTCTCTTCTACTATATATGCCCTATAAATGTACTAAACCCCTGTTATGAATAGATATGCTTTGTAGGCTAGCATGAAAATGGAGTTTGATTTTTAACTATGTGGAGCGAACTAGACTTCCAGCATGAGTTTTGTTTTTGGCTCGAGGTAATAGAAATTTCTGGCATTAAAGAAATAAAAATATGTTATCTCACATGTATGGGAACTTAGTTGATATAATTAGTGGCTCAATTACATCCAGGGCCCAAGACCTTTTCTTTTTTTTTTTTTTTTTTTTTTAGAGAGGAGACACAGAGTGAGAGAGAGAGAGAGAAAGAGAGAGAAAGGGGGGAGGAGCTGGAAGCTCAACTCCCATATGTGCCTTGACCAGATCAGTGCAGGATTTTGAACTGGCGACCTCAGTGTTCCCAGGTTGACGCTTTATCCACTGCGCCACCACAGGTCAGGCGGCCCAAGACCTTTTCATGTCCTCAGTATTCCATCTTTGCAGTGACTTCCCCCTAAACCTTCTTCTCCTTGTAGTTTCAAGATAACCTACAGCAAAGAGTTTAATTTCTTTCTTTCAATGGAATTGGGCCAACTTAGGCCATGTGTCCACTCATGGACTAATGAGAGTGTGAAGGGTAACTCTGTGCACTGATTAGCTTACACTATGCAGACTATCTTCAGGGGTGGGAGAATAATGTGGGTATCTTAAACAAGCTGGGTTTCATTAGAAGGGAAAAGGTGAATAAATATTAAAAATACAACCAAATGTCTACTATATTTTCTCAACTTAAAAGACTTTGACTTTATATGGGAAAGTATATTAATTCACATTGATTCTCATTTGTCAAAGTTAATGTATTTTGTTTTCATTTTACTGTTTTTTTTTTATGTTTCTTATACGGTGTTCTATCATTTACTTTTTGAATTATATTATTTCAGTATTTTCTCTGTAAATTTGGAAGCCATATATCTTTTTACTATCTTTACTAGTTTCTTTCAAAAAAATTATTGTATATGTTTCTAATATTAATAGTAGTGATAAAATAGTACCCAACACTTCATTATATAAATGTTATATAATCTATGTTATATAAGAAAATTAGCATACTTTTATTTTTTTTACCTCACCAATTTTCCAATTTTTTTCATAAATTGGGACATCAATTACTGTTATTATTGATTATTTATATTGTGTATGTTATAGGTGAAAAGTTATTTTTATACTTTCCTTCCATATTGTTGCATAATCCTAAGAAATGTTTATGATTAATGCAATGTCTAACCAGTTTTGATTTTCACTAGTTCTTTTATATCACAGATTTCCCATTCATAAGTTTTAAGTTTGATTGATCACTTGTTCAGTAAGAGTGTGTGTGAAATTTTTGTTTTTCTAGAAGCATAGCTGGTCCAGCAAAACAACATAAGGTTCATTTGGTTAGTTGTTCTTTTTTATTCCGTTCCTACCATAGACTTAGACAATGAGATATACTTACCTAAGCTCTTGAATCATTAAAGATGCAAAGAAACAAGGACTGTGAGAAATACTGTATAATAGTTGAAACAGATTCAGTTTCAAAGAGCCACAGAAGCAGAAGGACTCACAGTGAGTGGCCTTTGGGGTCCGTGGCTGTTGATAGCCAGCCATTGTACAAACTTGCATCCAGTGTTGAGCCTCCAACCTCTGTCCTGCCAGTTTCGCAGTCTTGTTTCACCAGCACTCCCAGTGATTCTATGAGCAACTTAATATCAAACTTACTTGATGCTTTTCTTAAATTTAGTTCAGAGTTGATTTCTGATGTTTAAAAACCCCAGCTTCCTAGACTGCTCCCTGTACTGATGGGGTTAAGCTCCCAACATTGAGTGCTTTTTCTGTTTGCTTTAGCCTCTCAGTGAACCATGGCCTTCATCTGCTGCTTATCAGTGCCAGGAAATAAATATCTAATAAGCGCTTTCCACAAATGTCTGATACCTAGTCCTCACCCCTGGTCCCAGTCTCTTTAAATCAAAAATCTTAAGGGGGATTTTTTTCAAGAGCTACTCTACATGCTTTCTATTGACATTTATTTTTATTCAGAGAGGTTGCTAGAAGTCAACCTTTACTGAACTGCCTCAATTTCTTTCCATCAGCACTCTATCTAGAAATTTCTCAAAGATTCTGACATCGCAGCAGAATCCTTCACTGGTTACCAATACTGGTGTCAGCTTTGTCTTTTTTTTCCTCTCTCTCTCTCCTTTTTATTCCATTGACTGTTTTATTGGTGATCTAGAAAAAAGGGTTGTTCATCTTACTGTATCATCAGATTTTATTACTTAATCATTTAGGTATGCTACATACTGTAATGTGTAAAATAAAGGTATATTCCAGCTGCATTAATACCAGGCTGATGTATTTGCTGATGAAAAAGAAAAATTCAAAAGGGTGATATCCATATTGAAATAGATTCTGGATCCTTATGTTAATCCTTACATTTCAATGTTTTATATATATATATATATATATATATATATATATATATATATATATATATATACCCTTGAGAATCTGAAGAACCAATTTTTGTCACTTGATAATTATAACCAGCAAATAATACCTTGTGACTTACACGATGCTTTCTTATTTGCTTGGAATTCGGCCTCACCTGCCTTCTTTCTGACTTTAAGAAATCAATCAATCCTAAAATGCACTCTGCTCCCAATAGTCTACCCTAAGGACTATTGTAGCCTAACAAGTAAGCGATCAAAACCATGCACTCTTTTTCTAAAAAAATGTCATTTTAGAATAGTCTGTGTGGTATTTATTCTCCCTTGCTACAATTTCATGATTCCATTTATTTATATCATAACAGGTTTCTTTATTTATGAAAAAGCTTTTCATACTCTCCACACATATACTTAAAATTTAAGATATGGAAAGGAACTTCTCCATTACCTTCGATCATGAGAATTGAAAGCCTGAATTATTGAAAATTTCTATTAATTTGTTCAGTTTGCTTAAGCCATTGACTAACTCATAAGCAAACGTGTGCTTTCAAAATTATTCTCTTTTGATTCCTTCCTGACCTTATTTCTGTTATTAGTTAAAATCTCATTTCTGCTAAGCAGGAAGCACTTTCTTTTTACAGCAAAAACATTTTTAAAAATAAATTCCAGGAGTTTTGCTTGTATATCAAACTAAAAAAGCTAGAAAGGAAGCAAAAATCAACCAAACAAACAAAATAAAAACAAGCAGGATACAAATAAATGAGGAAGAGCAATAATTGGTATATCTGCAAGCCTAAATGCAAATGCTCTCTCAAACTTTGACAAATTGGTTTCATAGCTTGGTAATTCAGGTAGCATATCTATAAAAAGACCAAGAAATTTTTCTCAAAGAATTTTTCTACTGATCCTGTGAATTAAAAAAATACATATTTATAAATGATTCTATTCTGCACTTTTAAAATAATTATGTTCTTAGCCAATGCTCTTCTTATCTTTCTTACTTCATGGTCCATATTTCTTCCAAACAATTCATATAATTCTTCAGAATGTGTTTTAAGAATTATTTTTAGTGCCTGGTCTTATTTATAAAAATATATAATTTGTAAGATAATCTTAAAATATTATAATGATTAAATGAATTAGCATAAATAAGTTGCTTATATAAATTCTCTTGCTTAAGACTCCCTTTGAAAGCATATCTGTCCCAGGACAGGGTTATTGCTACTAATGGGTTACCTGGTTGTCATTAGGAATGATCAGAGCAAGCTCTTTCTGCAGTCTATAGCGAGAAATACTATGAAGATCATTTTTTCCTCCTAAGAGACTCTCAATGATAAAAATCAAAATGGAAAATCTTTAGTCATCAGAAAATGGAAGCAGCAGTATCACACCAGGTGACAGTGATGTGAGAACTCTAATTGACCCCATTTCTAGGAAAACAGCCAAGGTTCAGAAACCTCCTCACCCTTTGTTATGTTCATAAAAACAGCTTATTGTGAAGAACCATCATTCTCTGTATGAGTTATTTAAAACAAATAGATGCCCCCTTGCTTATCTACGACAAGGTCATGCACAGATTCTCTAAATTCCTATTCCTGACCTCAAAAATGAATAAACTGCTTTTTTCTGTTGATAAATCACAACAAAATATTTGCAAAACAAATTTTGATTAAGATTCTCTCCTTCCATGCACCGGAATGAACACACAGACCCTCCTAAGGTTTCCCCCTAAAAGTAAGCTGACCTCAGTGTAAAACCTTCTCTGACCTACTATCCCATCATGCTACCCATCATCCAGTCATTTCTAACCTTGTTTATTCCTCTCTCATTGAGATGCCAGTAGATCTTATGTCACAGTGTTTTTCTATCCTAATAATCTCTCTTCCCTCCTCCTCTCTCTATTACAATATTCTTTCTGAATGGTCTCTCTTTACTTGATCCACGTATGGCCCCAAGTCATCGTTGTTGCAGCCATTCACATGAAGGTTCCCACTGAATTCCGACAGATAGTAAAAAAACAGTGGAACCCAAAAATGGTAGGCCATTCCTTTATTAAAGTCTCACACTGGTTGATGAGCAAACACACAGAGAAAAATATACTTCGCTCTTCATTCAGAGCTCACAAAGCTACTGACGCATTCTCTGGTTCCACAACCAGGAGAATCTTCTCTGGTTTTTCCTAGAATCAGGCCCCACCAGTCTCAGCGGAGCGCGCAAAAGTCCCTTATCTATGTTTCCCATCTGCACACATTCTCCTTTCAGCACTCTGCATTCTTTGTCTCTCACTCTGCAAACATAGCTTCCTTCTCTTTCCCCTTCTCCTTCTTTGCTCTTTTCAAATTTTTTTGGCACAAAAACTCCTCCTCCGGTAACCATTAGCATAACAATGGTCCTTCCCAAACAGGAAGGTAATTAGCAATTTCACAGACATATACTTGGCACTTCTCAGTACCATTTTTAACAATAAAAGTAAGCAAACTCAAAAAGCACTGTTGGGCAGATAAAATATATTATGCTCACTTTGTTAAAGATGGCGCTGCCCACATGCAAGTCCGTTGATATTAATGTGTGTTCTGGGACAGGCTGTGGGCAGGCCATGGCGTTATAACCTAAGGCTTAGTTTTAAGAGTAAGCTTTTCCCCACACCCTTGACTAATTGCATGATAGGGGGTGGTGCACTCTCATGAGGAATCCTCCCATTTTGCCTCAGATAAGTGACTTTGTATCAGAGACTTCCTTGTTTGTAGATTGGATTAAAGGTATAGATTTCTACACTATAAAGTGGGGCAGACCGGGATCTTGTGCTGAGATTAGCATTAGAGAGGAGAGCAGAGAAAGGCCATGTGGAGGAGGACAGGAAAAGCAGCCAAGATGTGGAGTGCTGAGGGAGAAGCCAGTTTGTGCAGAGTATGTGTAGGAGAAGGAGATGGGAAACAGAGGTGAATAAGTCTGGTGAACTAGAAACCTTTGATTCTAGGAAACTCAGATAAGTCAGTAGCTTTGTGAGCACTGAATGAGTGGGTTTTGGAGCCCAGTGTGTGTTTTTACTTGCCTGCCAGGTGCAAGCTAGGATGAAACCTGATGGTTCACCAGTTTTTAGCTCCATTGTTTAATTACCGACTATCCGAATCTAATGTGAACCTGCACTAGCCAGGCGGCTGTGATGGTGGCTGCGACTATTGGCTTTACAAACACATATTTTATAAACTCATTTGCCCAACAGTCCATATTTTAAAAAATTTTCTTTTTGCAACATGCACTATAAAACTCTTCTACAAGAAGAAGAAGAAGAAAAAAAACTCCTCTACAAGAAGAACTAAGATGTATCGGAACTGACTTTGTTTATCTGGGCTCTAGTCTCCAAAATAGCAGTGGGAAGGATTGTGAGAAAGGAGGTGAAATGGAAATGTAAGACCAGGCAGGGAAGAAGAGAAAAACCCAACTTAGATGCCAAGGGGTAGAAGTGGGGTTTGAACATTCCCAGATTTTCCCATTTCATTTACCCAATGAAAGCTTCACTGGGAAGCTCCCAATGAACCAGCTGACTTAGGGATCCCTCAAATCCCTGTTATGACCATAGAAACTGACCTTCAGTTGGTTAGTCAATATGATCTTCAGTCAGTCACAGGAGCCAGAATTGTTCCCAGCAATATTTAAAATGGAGCAGAAGACAGCCACCGGATGGCACCAGACACTACCTGGACAAAGACAGATAGGATAGTAGAGATGCACCCCTGGTACTGCAGGTGTTTAACCAAACTGGTCACACATTTCTTAACCTCTCAATGATGCTGAATTGCATTTTAACTTCTGGATCCCATACATTATGTTATGGACTTAATAAGTTATATTTAGTTATTATATGTATTAATTATAATTAATATACATTACATTTATTAATGTGTATATATTATATATCATGCTCTATATTATATATTATAGTATATAATAATATGTCATACATTATATAATGATAATTATACATTTTTATACAATAAATAATTATTCTATGTTAATGTTATATAATATACTAGCTGTACCCAGCCACACGTTGCTGTGGCTCAGTCTGGTTAAATGGAAAAGAAAAAAAAGAAAAAATGCATGTTTCTAATATGTTTAATTTCACAATGCTTGTGGGTAAACAATATTTTTTGTTGTTCTGTTGTCTGTGCAGATATAGAGATTGTCTGGTTTGTCGACTCTAGAACATGCAACATATAATTGTCCATGTGAGAAGCAATCCGCGTTTAGATCTAAACCGCACAATTTTAAAGATTGGCCCTGAGCTTTGTTGATGATGATTGCAAATGCCAATCGAATTGTGAATTGCAATCTCTTAAATTGAAATGGCATATCCATTGAAATCATAGGAATGTGAGGAATAAGGACATCTTCACCTTTGAAAGGTCCTGTCAAGATTGTTGCTTCTATGATGTTGCTCATCAATTCTTTTCCTGCAATCCGCATGCCGTTGCAAAGCTTTGGCTGGTTGATATTTTGCAACATGATAATTGGCACGCCGATTTTCAATTGCAGTACATGCACTGGCATCCTTAGCAGATCGAGTGAATTTAAAAATTCTGTTGGATTATTAACCGCTTCATCTGCTTCCACAACAGTGTTGACAAACTTGTATGTGACTGCCTTGCTTTGAATGTTAGATTGAATAATATTCTTAAGTTTGTAGACGTCTTTGTTCTTGGCCACAGAATAGCTCATTCACTCAGCCAATCATGATTCTTATAATTGGTTTGAATATTTGGAAATACATTTTCCAACCAATTCTTCTTTTGATGTCACTAAATTGCAGAAGTTATGAGGCAATGAAATTCGTCCTGAGGTCAGATCAACCAGCACCTTTTCGTTCCCAATTTCCAGCAATTGATGTGAGAATATCTCAGCTGATCAATGGTTTTGCTGTTGGACAAGCATATTTGTAGTTAATTTTAATGTTTTTACGTGTCACCACAAAGTAGAGTATTTCAGGCAAGCATTTATTTCATTCGCTGGTGTCGATTGAGGAATTACAGGTAATGTTTGCCTGAAATCTCCTGCAAGCAATATTTATGCATTCCCAAATGATCTGATGTTTCCACACAAATCGTGCAATGATCAATCAAGAGCCTTGAGTGATTTTTTGTGTGCCATTGTGCATTCATTCCAAAAAATAAGTTTGCATTTCTGCAATACTTTTCCCATGCTGGATGCTTTGGAAATGTTGCATGTGGGAATTTCAATGAATTGCATGTTCAGTGGCAATTTTAAAGTGGAATGAGAAGTTCTTCCACCTGGTAGCAATGTTGCAGTTATTCCGGACAACACAAGAGCTAAGGCTATGTTATTTTGGGATCAAATTGCTGCCAAAATCAATCTAATTAGGAACATTTTAACAGTTCCTCCTGGTGCATCTAAGAAGATTTCTCCAACCCCGTTATTGACAGTTTGCATTATTTGATCGTAGGTGCCTTTTGCTCAAGTGTTAGCTTAGGAATATTTGATTGCACATATGACAAAAGATCACTCGTGTTGTAATTTTGTAAAATATTTAGTATTGCATATGTTGTTTTTATGTCCAACGGATAGTGCTGTTTTTCAAAAAAGCATGTTTTTACCTGTCACAGGTGTGACATCTATATCATAGTAGGTATATAAAAATCCATGCATATTTGAATACAATGTTGTGTCAAATTTTCAAAGCAATTGGTGAAGAACTTTCGGAGATTTAAGATTTTGAACAAACAAACATTTACAATTTTATTTATATAGATATTTTAGACTACATTTGTTAAGTACCTTCTTTATGGGAAATTTCTATTAATATGACAAAGGTATTTATTCTCAAGGAGTTTATGTTAATTGGAGATTAAAGTATAGACCCATACAAATTTATGTGAACAAAACAGGCTAAAATAATGTATTTTGAGCCTCCAAATTGAAATTTAGTCCACTTAATTTTTGGAAATACTGATAGAAAAAAGCTGGAGGGGGAAACAGTATTTAAAATTGGGATACTATGCTTTTCATACCACAACTGGAGACTCATACTCTTTTGGGAGTTCCTTTTTTTAGGGAAATCAATTGGACACCATCAGTAGTGCAAACGTGATGCAGACTCCAGCATGGGTGCTGGCAGGCTTTGGATCAAAGAGGCTGGACTGCCTGAAGAAAAACAACAGGAAGGGTTGCCTTTGCTGGAGTTCCAGTTGCATATGCAAATGAGTTGTTTTATAAAAACAACTTTTCTCCAACATTTTAAAAGACTCTTTCAGAAAAATATAGTTTACATTTTACATGTAACCCAGTATACAAATACATCCTTGTTTCACCAAACAATTTTACTTATCACACACAGGTCTTTGATAATTTCTCTGTTTTGTGTGTGTATACACACACACACACACACACACACACACACACACTGGGTTACGGAGCACATCAGGACAACTACCCCAAAACTTGGCTCTTGCTGAAGTATTATTTTGGTAAAGAATTATTTTCATAAAGATTATTTTGAGCTGAAGGCAATTAGGAAACATCAAACACAAGAGAGTTCTCTGTCTTTCCCCTTTCGGCCTCAAAGCAGGACATAAATTTTGTAAAGGAAATTTACATTTGTAAAGGAAAGTGTCTGCCTCTCTCCTGTGTCTCTACAGCTAAATCATCACCTGAGACTGCACAACAAACCTTACTTAAACAGCTTTTATTTACCTTACATTTTCTAGGCACTTTCCCACAAGTGACTCACAACACAATAGCTCAAACCCCTCTTTTCCTTGTTCTAGTCTCTTCTCCACATTCATCACTCTCAAAATGGTATATAAAGTCTCAGGTTTTTGCCTCCTCTTCAGGACTTCCACTTCATTTCTGTGAGGACTCCTATGTGCATAAGGAATAAACCTTTTCTCCCGGTAATCTCTGCCTTTGTCAGTTGAATTCACAGGCCCCAGCCACTAAACCTAAGAGGGTGGAAAAAAGAAAACTTTTTGTTCTTCTACAAGTTGCAATCTAAAATTAAAAACAATTGCCTTAAGAAAAGTGTTTTATTTTCAAGTAAGGATTTAGAGTGCAAATTATTTCTAATCCTTGTGGAGATGTGAATATTGTTCTTCAAGCAGTTTCTTGTGGGAAGTCTAGAAATGACTCAGAGACTACAGGGCAGGCATGCAGACAAAGTATCCACCTTGCCTTGCCTGACACATCACAGAGTAGCGGTACAAATGGGTATTACCTGCATGCATAACATTCAACTTGGAATGCGCTTCTGGTTTTATTAGAAAGACTCCAGAACGTATAAATGGTTGACTGGCTTCTTCTGATGAAGTTGTCCCTCTGGGATGTGTAGGAAATTATGCTAATGTGGGAATCACTGTGGAAGTCATAGTTCTTAGAGTAGACGCAATGATTAGGAAGGAGGCATCGATTCAAAAGTATGTAGAAAAGTCATGAGGGCTTTATAGACAGGTAGAGTAGAATGACCACGTGCACATGAAGGCAGATTTAATAAAGTTTCTTGAGAATAAGTCTGAATCTGTGGTCTCAGAGAGTAACCATTTCCAGAAACGTTTTTAGGTTTTATTTTTTAAACTTTCCTTTTTATATACCTAAAATTTCCATAAAGTCTTATCAGAATTTGCAACTTGATCCTACCTATGCAATGGAAAATTATTGGAGAGGTCACTTGCATGCTTGGGATCGGGCAGGAGAACAGTGATGGGATTCAAATAATTCTCTCACCTAATGACTTTTTTAAATATATAAAAAAAAGATATACCAAAAGGTAGTTTATCATTTCATGTATTTAATATTTTAAAAAGAACAATAAAAGAGGTACACAAAACTAGATTATGTTATAAGAAAGAGTTTTAAAATATTAATGAAAAAATATTAAATAATATCTGACAAAAAAACAGGACAAGTTGTCACCCTCTGGTTGTTTGGCATTTTTTCTCTTTACGTTCTATGTTTGTTTACTGAAGTAACAAATGCAAGGGAATTAAAATGTAGTATTCCATCAAAGGTATAATGAGTTTTATGAAATTTTAGTAGGAATCAAGGGGGACAGAGATACCCAGGCAAGCTGATAAAGGAAGTAGGATTTTAATAGCAGGTGGAGCAGAGTGACCACAAAAGGGGCAATAAACTACAAGCTCCCCTAAGTTAAATTCCTTACATCTTATATACCTTTTACAGAATACATGTGTTCATGCAAGGGGCTCCCGATCCCTTTGTCTGGAGATATATGTCCCTCTTATGACTTCAGGAAGGGAGGGTAAGTTTAGATGGGGGAAGGGGTATCCGGACCACTGGCCTCAGCTATGTACAAGTCCTGTTCTTCTTGCTTTGTTTCACAACCAGTTCCAGGCAACCCTTCAGAGAAATGAAGTTAATCTATAACTGGCTGACTCGGTTACCCCTCCAGGTTCCTTTCCCTTGCATTCTTTTCTTTCCTTCCTTCTCAGGGAAGAGTGGACCCTGCCCCCCCCTTCCTCAGAATGAATAAATAAATATTACAAGCATAGTTCCATCAAGTTTTATTTCACCTATGGACGGAAAGAACATTACTATGAGCATGTAGAATACGCTGTTGCACACATGAATGTTAAAAAAGAGTAAGAAATGTAAATTTGTGATTTCCACATTGGGCAGCTGCCCAGGCACCCACCTTAGAGAAAACTCTGATTACAAGTTCCATTTTAATAACTATTTTGCCGAACTCAACAAAACTTAGGTATTGGTTCTCTCGTACCAGTGAGAACCAGCTGAATCCCACCACTGCAGGAAAACCTAAAACAGCATTTCATCCCAAGGCTGAGAAGACTGTGACAGTAGTGGATACCAACAAAATCTGGAGGTACCTGGTGGAGCTGCATCTAATGAGAGCCAGACTATTAACGATGAGGCAGTGTCGTGGTGGCTTGATAAGAAGCCAAAAAGAAGACATAGCATCCTGTTCCTCAGCACAGAGAGAACTCAGGGATATAATTGGTTAGCGGGCACTTGAATCAGTGCAATTTATACGAGAAAATCTAATGCAACTGTAATGACACTTATAAGCTGGCAAAAATCCTGAGGTCCATGGTTCTTTTTCTCTGGTGCCAAGAATATGGTGCTGCCATCTGTTGCTCTTGAAGTTTAGAAGAGCGTGACAGGGCTTCTTACCTCTCAGAGTCTGGACTCGGGCTGCAGCAGCTGTCCCATTGACAGGGGAACACAGATAACTGCTTCACCAATGGACTTGTGTTGAACACAAAACAAGAGGCAGGATCATGTGATGGGAGTTTGCCAATGCAGGCTACATATACCTTTCAGAACATTCACTATTATCATCGTTAGCTCTGGTTCAGTACTACAGGTAAAAAAAGAACAACACAAATAACATAAAATCTCCCCATGTTTTAGCTTTAGGTACTGAGCTTTGAAAGTAGAACCAAATCCCTAACAGATAAGTTTCCAATGCAAACATTTGCAGCCTTAATTCACAATAGGTTACTAATTAATCACAAGGGAAAATAATTCAAGGCTCATTTCTACTAAAGCTTCTAAATACAACGTAATGGGGAGAATACCAAAAGATCTACCAAAGATTTTTCAAAGTCTCCTTTCTAGTAATGTGATCTAGGTTATTTGGACTAATTTGTCCACTGAGAACTACTAAATGATAGATTGATTTCTTTTAATTCTTAAAAATATTGAAGGAATTGTCAGAACAAAATCAAAGGGAAAAAGAATCTGGGAAGTAAAAGAGGACAGAAGCCATTTTTGTTGTGGGAGCATTTGTTTACCAAAGAACATCTGAGCTTTCTGCTAGATGGTCTCATATTCCATGGGGAAGAATACCAAAGCCCAAGAATACTCTACTTGAGAAGTCTAAGTGACCTTCACATATTAAGCTGGAGCTCCAGAGAACCACGCTCTCAAATTAAGGATAAGCTAAAAATAAACCCACCTCCACCCTCAAATTTTGAATAGGGTTCTAGGAAAGATGTTTTTTATCCCAAATAAAGAACAGAGAAATACTGTCCCTGAGGACCTGTAAAGAAAAGCTGAACTCTTTTTAGATTTGAACCAAATTCACATCAGCAAGTGACCAAAAACAACACAAAAAACTTTTAGATTATGAACTCAATTGAAAGCAAGTATGAATAGTTCCTGTAGGCAACCTGTGTAAAAATGAATTGTTATCCTTTGTCTTATCCTTTGTTTTTCCAAAAACAATATAACTAAGTACATAAGAAAAAAAAATGCAAGAAAGAAGCATTAAAAATGAATATACAAGCAGATCTACAAATACTTCTTATAGGAGAATCATCAGTCATAGCTTATAAAACATAAGTTACAAGAATATATTATACCATGAAGAAAAACTTGCAGTGTCTGTCAAGAAGAGGAAACTATAGAAAGTAATCTGGCACATTAGAAAATGTTGCAAATAAAAAATTTTGTAAATGAAGATTACTTACAATTTTAAAATGCAATAACTTAGTAGATAGATGTAAGAGCAAATAGGCCATAATAAAGAGCAAATAAGTGACCTGGAAAATCAATCAGAGGAAATTGTACAGATAGTAGGGTAGATAAATAAAAAGATGGGTTCATAGAAAAGTTAAGAGATATAAAAGATAAAATGAAAAAAAAGAACTGTAACTCTTGAAGGAAAGAATGGAAAAGGGAAGAAGCAATGTGTAAAAACAATCAATGAGAAATTTCTAAACACGATAAAAGACATTCAAGAATTTCAATAAATCCCCAGAAATAATTGTTTCTTAAAATTTTTCTCTCAAAGACATTGCAATAAAAGTGCAAACCATCAAACACAAAGAGAAAAATATTAAGCTCATCCTCCAAAATAAGAGATTATCTTCAAAGAAACAAAGTTAGATTTATCACTGACTTCTCAAGAACAACAATGAAAATCAGGAGACAGTGTAATGCACTGAAAGAAAACATGACAACTAGAAAAATCTATGCCCAGGGAATCAACTCATTCAAAAGTAACTTTCTTTCAAATACTATTAATACTAATATTTTTCAGATCAATCATGGAAAATGGGATGAAGATATAAATAACAAGCTTCAGGCCTACGAGATGTTGTAGAGCAGAAGTTAGCAAACTGACCTTCAAGCTTGCTGACTATTTTTGTAAATGCTTCTTATGATACAACCATGTCCAGATAGATAGATGATCGATAGATAGAGATATAGATATATAAAGATATAGATGATATAGATATAGATGATATAGATAGATAGATAGAGATAGAGATATATATACTGTTTTTACAATATAATGGTAGAATTGATTAAGAGAACTTTGACAGAGACCACATGGCTCTCAGGCCTAAATATTTAATATTTTTTTCTTTAAGAAAAATGAGCAAATTAAGTATACTATGATGAATGCCACAAAAAAAGATGTACAAAACAATGCAAAACCCAAAACAATACATATGAGTCCAAATCCATTACACAAATTTAAAAGTAGGTCAAACTATACATATAGTGTATAAAGCTACTGAATAGATGGTAAAGCTATAAAGAAAATAACTATCACCAAAATCAGAAGAATGCCTACTTCTAGTGTGAGGAAGAATATTAAAATCCTGGAAGGATTCATGGACTAGGATGAGAGAAAAGTTTTTTAATAGTGATGTTTTATTTCTTGACTTGGATGGTGTTTGTAGGTATGTTGCTTTTTAATTATTTATTAAACTGTACATATATATTTCCTACATGATTATGGACTCAGTTCTTGCATTCATGTGTTCAAGCTCTAGCACCTATTGTGACTATTTGGAGATAGGGTCTTTAAAGATGTAATTAAAGTTAAAGGAGGTCATAGCGTGGAGACTTAATCCAGTAAGTCTGGTATCCTTTCTCATAAGGAAGAGACACCAGGGATGCATGCTCAAAGAAGAAAGGCCATGGGAGAAACAGCAGGCTGGAGGTCATCTGCAAGCAAAGAACTATACATATAGATATATGTATAGGATTTTAATATTCTTCCTCACGCTAGAAGTAGGCATTCTTCTGATTTTGGTGATAGTTATTTTTTTTATAGCTTTACCATCTATTCGGTAGCTTTATACACTATATGTATAGTTGATTGGGAGGAATCAACCTTGCCAGCACCTTGATTTTGAACTTCTAAATTCAAGAACTGTGAGAAAATTAATTTCTGCTGTGTAAGCCTCCCAGTCTGTGGTATTTTGTTTTGGCAGCTTTAGGAGACTAATACATGCACTTCCTCAACATATGTTAAATTTTACAATTTTAAAAACAGACTATTTTTCTACATATTTTACATGCATTTCACAAAAAGGGAATGCTGCATTGTGTCCTTTTCTAAATAGCATTTTTCTGAGTAGATGAATATTGAACTATTAAGCTTTAAGAACCATTGTTTGGCCCTGGGGCATGTTCTAGCAATTTGTTTACATGGTCATATGTTTTAGTAAAATTTGAAAGCCTAACATATCTGTAATGTATTAAGATTGTCTTACTTCACATTTTCCCTTGTTTGTATTGGTTTGCCTCATAGTGGCTGTGGTATTTTGAAGATCTGGTTAGTCATAGTTGAATCGAGGATACATTTAGTTTGAGCTTAGTATTGTGGGGTCTACTTCTGGGTTGAGTTAAGTTATTACCAGTCATCTGTAGTCATGGTTTGTGTTATGATATGAATGTTGGTATCATAACATGAAAGCGTCTACTGTGGAGGTATGTGGGTAGTGGAAGAGAAAGAAGTATGAAATATATAAACTACAAACTAGCCTGTGGCTGTTTTTTTCTAATCGTTTCCTATATAAAATTATAGCAGAAGATTCTGTCTTACCACATATTGTGAAAAAGTTGTTCCATGTCAAGAATATATTCATAAGTGATAATATAAAAGTATCGTGTTTTTTTTTTCTTTTTTATGGACAAAATAGAATATATCCAAATTCTTTAAAAAGCTTAAATCTGTAGCAGTACTACAAACAGCAATTACGTTTGCTAGCAGCTTGTATATGAAATGAACTTGGGAGAATAATCCCTACTTTGACAGCAATCCTAATCATTTATATGACATTTCCAGCAATGAGTTATGAAGCAAAAAGACTTCTAAACTACAGATAACAAAAATGTTTTGACCAGTGATGCTAGAAAAAAAATTATTTTTCTATTCTCTTTATAGAGAATATGATAAAACTATCTTTGTTATATTGAAACACAATCAAATAATATGAAACAAAACAAAGTTCTTTTTTCTGGGTTCTGTAATATGTGTAATATTACACAAATTTGTTAATTTTATGAATTCTTTTCTCTCATTTCAAATAAATATTCACTTTTATACCAAATTTTTTATTCATAGTGTTGTTTTTTAAAGAGTGTCTCCTAAATTGTATAAGCTTTGAGGTCCCCAAAATCTACACACTCCCAAAGTAGACTAGCAGGTATTTGCTGATTTGCCCTCCCTTTCTCAATAATAGTTGTGTCTGTCCTGTGCTAAAATAAACGTTTTCTGCACTTCTATCTTATCATATATTTATGCAGTGATCCTATATATGAATTTACTGTTACACCTCACATTAGAACTATCTTCCACACATTTAATCTCAAGAATATGACCTTCAGTTACATCTCCCTTAACAAAACACTTTCTAAGTCTTTATATCAACTTTCTAAGTCTGCGGTTCCCAAACATTTTACACAGGGGGCCAGCCAGTTCGCTGTCCCTCAGACCATTGGAGGGCAGGACTATAAAAAAAACTATGAACAAATCCCTATGCACACTGCACATATCTTATTTTAAAGTAAAAAAAAAAAACCAAAACAGGAACAAATACAATATTTAAAATAAAGAACAGGTAAATTTAAATCAACAAACTGACCAGTATTTCAATGGGAACTATGGGTGCGGATGAATCCTGTACTCCTTTCACTGACCACCAATGAAAGAGGTGCCCCTTCTGGAAGTGCAGCGGGGCGGATAAATGGCCCTGGGGGCCCTATGCGACCTGCAGGCCCACCGTAGTTTGGGGACCCTTGTTCTAAGTCTTTGACTTCACACTCCTGTATTTTAATGGCTTTGGTGTCTTACTCCTCTATAGAAAAAAAATCTCCTGTCTTATATATTTTTACTGCTATTTAGTTCACTGGTTACCTCAGTCTAATCATCTAAACTGAATACGCCTTCAGTTTTTATTTCTGTCTCCTTTTATCATCTCTTTTAAAAATATTTTATTTTCCCAAAAACTTATCAATGGGCTTAATCCCAAGATTCCAGTTAAAAGCTTAAAGGTAGAAACAGATAAAAAAATACACTCAGTGTAGATCCATCAAACATAATTTAATCGACGTTTTTCTGCAGGTTAGAAATAATATCATGGAAACAAAACAAATTCTGCCAGTTACTAGTCTGTTTGTTTGTTTGTTTCCTTACTTGAAAATAACAGAATGCCTTCAAGACCAGTCAGTAATGATATTAATCTACCTTAGACACATAC
Source organism: Rhynchonycteris naso (assembly GCA_037038555.1). NCBI lineage: Eukaryota > Metazoa > Chordata > Mammalia > Chiroptera > Emballonuridae > Rhynchonycteris > Rhynchonycteris naso. Next base: position 29,116,081 of record CM072998.1, read on the forward strand.
AATCTAACTCAGAAACTTGGCATATGGATGCCTTTCTGGTTTTCTAAGCACGCTGTGCCCAGTGCTGTGTTAGATACTATGGTAGATATTAAAGAGACAATAATGAGAATTTTCTTTACAATGTCAACCAAGACTACATTTTTATGAGATTTAAGAATGTAATTTAATTTTACCATTTTGAAGGAAACTGTGTTATGTAACAGAAGGCCCTCTTGGATCACCACAAGGGAAATGCTGTTATTTATATAGCTTTTTTTTCTCTTTAAAATCAAGTTTACTGAATTATAATTTACAAACAGTAAAAACTGCCTTTTCCTGTATACAATTTTATAAATATTTATCAGTACATAGTTACAAAACTACCACCATGATCTAAATATGGAGTATTTTCTTCGCACCAAAAATTTTCCATGTTCATTTATAGCCAACCCCTTACCCTCACGCGAAGCAAACACTGACCTGTTTCAGTCCCTGTTGTGTTGATATTTTTAGAATGTCATATAACTGGAATTATATAGCACCTAGCTATTTGATCTTGAATTTTTATACATGGGATTGTGCATTTGAGATTCATCAATGTTGAATGACTATCAGTAGCTTCTTTATTAGGTATGTTTTTTGAAATTAGTCTTTCAGCTTACAGATGTACAACAGTTTATTTATCCATTCTTTACTTCATGAAAATTTGGTTTATTCCCAGTTTCGGTAATAGTGTCACTAAAACAATTTGTGTATGGCTTTTCTGTGAACATGTGTTTCTATTTTGCTTGGGTAGATACCTGGAAGTGAGATTGCTAGATAATGTAAAGAAACATTTAACTTGATAAGAAATTGCCGAACTATTTTCCTAAGTGGTTACACCAATTCTGCATCCCAATTAGCAATATATGAGAGTTCCAGTTGGCTTACGTATACATTTATTAGCACTTGTTGTTGTCACTTCTTTCTTTGGGCCTATTCCAACAGGTGTTTAGTAGTAACTTATGGTGCTTATAATTTGCATCTCCCCAATGACTAATGATTTTCCTCATTTTTCCATGTCATAATGAATGACTCAGCCTTTTTCACTTTACAAAAGGTGTTTATTTTAAATATTCAGCCTTCCTCTGCTATATCTTTGAGTTTTATGTTATGTGGTACAAACCATCCTCACCCTCAGTCTCAGGCAAACTGGTCAGTCACCCTATAGCTTTTTAGGTTGCATCTGAATATTTAAAATTCAGTGACTTGAAATACTTTTTCTTTTTTATTAATTAATTTTAATGAGGTGACATTAATAAATCAGGGTACATATGTTCAAAGAAAACATCTCCAGGTTATCTTATCATTCAATTATGTTGCATACCCATCACCCAAAGTCAAATTGTCCTCTGTCACCTTCTATCTGGTTTTCTTTGTGCCCCTCCCTCCTTCTCCTCCCTCTCCCCACCCTGTAACTACCACCTCTTGTCCATGTCTCATAGTCCCGTTTTTATGTCCCTCCTATGTATGAAATCATGCAGTTCTTAGTTTTTTTCCGTTTTACTTATTTTATTCTGTATAATGTTATCAAGGTCCATCCATTTTGTTGTAAATGATCCGATGTCATCACTACTCAGCCATGAAATACTTTTTTTTTTGGTAGATAACATGTTTAGTAAACAGGAGAACTTACTCACAAGGCTTGTCTTGGGTGGCTGAAATAAATACTTTTTAAGTCATAAGGCTGATGTTAGAATGATCCAAAAAATAATCAATGAACCACAAAGTTCATTAATATGATTGAAAACTGGGGCATATTGGTATTCATAAGCTATAAGTTGAGTGAATGATGATTATAAATTTTATTTTGCTTTCCTGTGGAAACTTGTCTTTCCTTTATATAAAATTGTATCACTTGTTTTGATTGACTGATCCACAGTCAGTAGAAAAAGCAAATTTAAATTTTAAAATGCTATTTCTCCTTGTTATACCCAACAAAGGGGAAAGTGGATCCCTTGGTTAAGAAGTCAGTTAGTGTCTAAATAATGCCATACAACATGTATTTGACAGAGTTGCCTCCATAATATGTTAACCACTTCCAAGGGAAGATAGGCTTAATTGTGTTAAAACAAGTTAATAAAATAAGCTAACTGCTTTGTTTGACAGTGATTATTCATGACCTTTTCCTCCTATAAAGCCCAATTGCAATAGTTTTCTTCTGTGTTTTTTTTTACATATTTCTACTTTATTATACAAATGGGAGCATACATTTAACCCATGATTAATGTTTTTTTAAATAAGTCTTTGTGAACACATTATCATATTCTTTTAAACTAAAAAATAATATTCTTTTTTATAATGTTTTATTAATTTTAATTTATTGTGTTCACATGGATTGAAATGTCCCATTCAATATAACACCCTCACCTCTACACCCACATGTCCCCCATTGCACCCCCTTTGCCCCCCTCCCCCTAACTCTCTGGAAAGTGTCTTCTGATATTGCTACAGGATATTATGCAAATATAAATCACATCGGATTGGAATTTTTCCTTAACTGTAAAAACAACATTCTTACTGGCAAGATAAATGTGTCTTTAATTATCCTTTACTAGATAGCAATTGAGAACAAAGTATCAGGTTGCAAATGGCAACAATCAACTAGACTGGCTATGTTGAGAACTGTATTGTTAATTCCGTTCATGAAGGATAAAGCAGTTAATTGCCTTATAAGACCACCTTTCTCGCTCCCTTATGACCTGAGATGTTATTTGAGATGTGAAAACTGGTATAATCTATCACAATTGATAGATTCCAACAAAACAATGACTTCGGCTTAGTTGAGAAACAATTCTAAAGTATGGCAGTCAGAAGTTGCTGGCATCCGTGAGACCTAACAACACAAATGAGAGATGACTGTAAATTTCCATAGCTGTTTTTTTCTGCTTCTTCCAATTTTTAAACCAAAAGATAGATGATGAATAATGCTCAATTTCAAAACGTTTGGCATGTTCATTGCAATGTGCCTAGTAGGTCCTTATTTCTTTATGGGTATGTCAGTTTAAGAAGAGGTTTTAGAAAGCAAGGCAAAATAAGGCATGAAGAAAGCTGTACGTTCAGGCAACTTATCCAGCATTTCACTGCAGTAGGCATTATATTCCCTTTTGCAGGTACAAATGAGATTTTGCAGGCTTTTCAAAAATAGGCTCAGAGATTTTTGTTTTCTTAAAATTATTAATAACATTTGGCCTGACCTGTGGTGGCACAGTGGATAAAACATCGACCTGGGATGCTAATGGTGCCAATTCGAAACCCTGGGTTTGCCTGTCAAGGCACATATGGGAGTTGATGCTTCCTGCTCTTCTTCTCTCTTCTCTCTCTTTCTCTCTCTCTCTAAAAAAAAGTGATTAAGTAAAATTTAAAAAAAAGGAATTAAAATCATTAACAACAATAGTTAACATACTTACTATATGTAAGACTAGCCATGCCTATGAGGGACTTAGTAGTATTATATCAATTAAAAATGATTTTTTAAAAAGCCTAAAACTTAGGAGCTGAACTTACCTGTACAGGGATCCACAACTGTAAATGGAAGAACCAGTTTTGAAGCTCAGAGTGTCTGATTAAAGGCAGAGTGCTGAGCCTTCTCCGGATAGAACAATTTAACATGCATTAACAGGAAACCATGTGTCTAAGTGGTATGTTCACACAGATCCTAAGATTGGGATATTCTTTAGGGTTATGAGCAGATTTATGTGTGTTGTTTAAAAAGTTTTAAAATTACCTTAAAATACCTAGTATTAAATTGTTGTGTCTCACTCATGATATAAGTTTATATCAAAATTTCAACTTAGAAAACAGTCATAGGAAATATACTAACTTTATTTTTATTATACTTCTCTGTATCCCTTGGCACTTAGAGCATAACCACCCAGACTTTCACAAAAGATTTTTAGGTAGTTTAGTACAGAAAGAAGACTTCAAGATCCTGACTGTCAGTAACCCAAATGGCTATAGACAACCATTTGTCATTGGTACCTAATATATTTTAACCTATAGATCATGAACAGCCCTTCCTATTTCATATCTAGTGTCACTAGATACTGCTCTGCTTCTTCCCACAATTTACTGTGTTACATGCATTGTTGCTTCTTATGGATTTATTTATAGGCATATAAGATCCTTACAGGCATTTCAGTTAAGTAGTATCTATAAAAATAAGTTGTGCTGAGTTGCTTCAGTAAAACTCACCTACCTTATGATACAGAGAACTTTTGGCTTTGTAGGTTGGTCAAATTAATGACTTAAGAAAACCTTTTGAATGTGTTATTACATTCTAAGAAACTCTATCCTCCAAATATTATTTAAGGTAGTTTGAGGAAGCCCAGGGTACAATTATACATCCACAGACAAAACTTGAGATTTAGTCTATAAATTTTTCATCTGTACCTCAGTGTGTTTATTTCTTTAACTCTTCCTCTAACTGGTGTATTTATTTAATGCCTGGTCAAACCTGGATTAAGATGAAAATCCAAATAAACATCAAAAGAACTGTGGAAGAGACTAAAGCAAAAGCATTCATTCCAATGGAATTAAGAAAGCATACACACAGTTACAAATGACAAAGAAAAGAACAGTATAGAGCTGTACTCTTCAATAGGGTAACCAAAGCTCTATGAGGCTATTGAGTACTTGTAATATGGAGAAATTAAATTAAGGTGTGTAATAATATAAACTGCACTCTGGACATTGAAGACTTCGTATGAAGAAATGTAAAATCATGCAATAAATTTCTCAATAATTTTTATATCTATTACCTGTTGAAATGATATTTTGAACAATTTTATTCCACATTTTGGAATACTTTTTTAATGTGACTACTAGAAAATATTACATCACTTGTGTGATAAACATTATATTTTTATTGGAAAATGCTCATGTAGAGAAAAAGAAAAAAAATATTTTTCAACCCTTCTGATCAAAGATGTCATAACAGAAGGAAGCTGAAGAAGGTTGCTGCATATGATGGGAGGGAAAGCCCTTCTGAGAACCCTACATGTGTGGGAGATGCACTCCCAAACACTTGGTCCACCCTGTTTTATAATACAGGCACACCTTGTTTTATTGTGTTTTGGTTTATTGCACTTCACAGATATTGTGTTATTTACACATTGAGAGTTTGTGGCAACCTTGCCTCAAGCAAGGTTATCACCGGCATTTTCCCAACAATGATTGCTCACTTTGTGTCTCTGCATCACATTTTGGTAATTCTCACAATATTTCAAACATTTTCATTATGTTTTGTTAGTTATGGTGATCTGTGATCAGTGATCCTTGACCTTACTAAAGTAAGACCCTCTACTAAGAAAAAGATTATGACTTGTTGAAGGATCAGATAATGATTAGTGTTTTTAAACAATAAAGTATTTTGTAATTAAGTTATGTACAATTTTTTAGACATAATAGTATTACACACATATGTACAGTAGAATGTAGACATAACTCTTATATGCACTGAGAAACTAAAAAAATTGTGTAATTCTTGGTATATTTGCTTGATTGCAGTTATCTGGAACTAAACCCATAGTATCTCCAAGGTATGCCTTTCATTAGCTTTATAATTTGTATTTGGACCTGTGCAAACAGATTGGTGAAAAATTAAATGATAATAGACAGAAAGTATTAATAACAGCAATAATAGAAAATATTTGAGGGAAGAGTGTGGTCAATTCCGTGTAACACACTTTAAACACTGTGACAAAGTGTCTTATTTGTTCATAAAACTATATTTGTCTCTCTAGTCTTGCCATAGTGTCCCAGAGATCAGTGTATACTTCCTTACCCTATTGACTTTGGGCTTGCTCATGTGACTTGCTTTGACCCATGTAATATTTTCTAGTTCTGAGTGAGGGTTTCAAAAGGCATTACCTGTTTTTGCTTACCATTTTATAGCAGTACCATGCACATGAGATGGACTGTGAGTAATTCCTGTTTCTTTAGTCTGAATCCACAATGAAATGTGTGGAGCATATTTGAACCCATTACAACTCAGCCTGATTGAGACAGAATCTGCCTGTACATTATAAGCACTAAAGAAATGACTGGGATTTGAGAGTTGCTTGTTGTGAGGCGTTATTTCACCAGAACCTGACAAATACATATACACAATATAATTTAGTTTCACAGTAATTTGACAAGGAAGATACTACTAGTTCCATTTCAAACAAGAAAAATATTACATAGATTAAATGCCAAAGTTACATTAGTAGCAAATGGTGGTAATAGGCTTGGAACCCAAGAGATTCTGGCTCTAAACCTAGGCTATATGGATCTTAAGAAAAATTATTCTTAATTTACATACAATAATATGAGAATTTTAGTATTGCATAATAAAATATTCACTTAGAATTTTCATATATACTTTGTTTTGCTAGTTATGGGTTCTCACTCGTCAAAGTATATGTTTCTTACAAGTTGTATCTTTGCCTGATGCAAAGATCTTATGTTTACTACAATATAGAGCCTCACACTTTGTATATTGTTGACTCATAGGAAAAATTTGCAGATTAACAGATTGATGTATTGAAATTTTTATCATATATTTGATGTTTATATAACATGACAGAAGTCATTGTTATCAAATAAAATTTTTCTACTGTTTATTCCTAAGGCCTCAGTGAAAGAATAACAGTCTTCATCCTAGCCTCTTTTCCTCATTGCTAGGCCTAAGCTCTTTGTTGATGGTTGGCACTCTGCTGCCCTATGGAGGGTCACTTAATTTTGTGTTTTTGTGTAAAGAAGAGCAACAGACTGACAGGGCACAACAACAGAAAGCTATGCTTTCAAAGAAACACAAATTCAGAATTCATTTATTTATAAATTATAAACAAATTTAGCAATAAATAATGTAATAAAAATAAAAACTTTTTATATGTGGTACAGTACTTCCTTATAATTCTCTTAAATGTTAGCACATTTGTTCTTTTTCTTATAAAATTAATAGAATTCTGCATTAAAATTTAGCCATAATTGAATAAACAGGTTAACAATGTATATTTCAAGGGAAAATTACTTTCAGATAACTTTTCACATTTTTTAAATTATGGTAAACTATGTGGTTACCTTTACTGGTATTCTGTCACTTCAGCCTGAAGAACTCTCTTTAGCATTTCTTATAGGACAAGTCTACTAGGTATAAAGTCCCTTAGCTTTTGTTTATCAGGGCATATCTTAATCCCACCTTCATTTTTGAAAGATAGTTTTGCTGGATATAAAATTCTTAATTGAGGTTTTATTTTATTTTTTTTAGAGCTTTAAACATATCATCTTTGGTCTTTATGGTAAGATATCAGCTAATAATCTTATTGAGTAAGTAATATATTTTACTGACACAGTTCAGATAGCCTTTCCTATTAAAAATGTGTTAAGATAAAAATAAGGAGGCAAATAAAGCTACTTATAGAAAATTAATGTTTCATTGGATCATAGAATTTCTGGCCTAAAGACAACACTAAAGGTCATTTGTCCAACCATTTTGGCTAATAGTATGTTAATATTTTATTCAAAAATTCTAGTAATAGTAATTTTTAGGATTCAGAATGCAAAATCTAAATCAGTTGCATACAAGCAACATTGTGCATCATCGGAATTTTATTAGTTCTGTTTTGTAGGCTACGTCTAATTTACTTGAAGGCAGTTAGTTAAGGAATCAACAAGGCCAGAAAAGACTCATGCTCTTTCTCTCTTAACCTGAGTAATGGCAGGCATCAATAAATAACCATGGCATTTTCCCACATAGTTCATATTCAGCTTTAGTTTGCTGCTTAAAACATATTTCCTAATAGTCTATCTCTATAAAGGAGAATGAAGAATTTTATAAATATCTTAGAGCTCTCTACTACTGTCAGCCTCATATCCATTTATCTCTACTGGTTATGCAAATTGGTTGTGATGTCAACTTCTGAATCCACCTGATTATTTTGAAACCCTCTTCCTTATTGTTTATCCTCATTCATCAAGGAAAGGGGACTAATTAGAACAGTACAGATGTTAATGGAAAATTTGCTTAGAATCAAATTTCTCACTATTTACTGTTTTTATTAACTGGTCTCTGCTTACCCTGAATATATAAGGGGGGAAGAAAACAGAGGCAACATGCATATAATCAGACAAACGTTATGATTTTTATATTAGATACTCTTTTCTTTTTTATTTGTTTCTTCACTTTTCATTTTAGGTGTGGGGTTTAATGTAAGAACTTTGGTTTATATATATTTATAGCTTTAAAATAAATATAAAGCTATAAAATATCCCCTAATTTTTGTGAGCAGTATATATATAATATATAATATATATAATATATATATGTATATGTATATAACACACACACACATAGCAGTTGCTATAACTTCTGATACTACTCATGTTTTCAAACATCTCTCTGCACATTAGGAGGAACCATGGAGAACTGACGGTTTTTATATTTTCAAATTTAGGCAGTTTTAGAGAAAGACAGACAGAACTTGGGAGAAAAACAGACAGAACTGGTAAGAAAAACAGGTGAACCATGGGTGTAGTGGAATAAGTTCTAAATTTGTTCTCAACCTAGCCAGCATCAAAGAACTTAACCTTTTGCAATTTCTAAAGACCAAAAATTACTTAACTGTATGAAGGCTTGGTTCCCTCAGCACCTGTGATTTCAAAGCAGAAATGAGAGACAGGGTAGAGAATATGATGAGGGCAGGGTGGAAAGACAGGAATTACACAGGAAATATTTTTCTTTAATTTCTATCTTTATTTTTCTTTAGTGGGATGCAAAAAGAACTTCATGTGACTAAACACAGTATTTAATTTGGTTTCCTAAGATCCCAGCCTTTCCTGGAACAGCCTTCCATAGAACAGAGTTTTTCATCATAGCTAGAAGGCATCTTGTAATTAATCTGAAGCAATCAATTTATTTATATTTTTAGATTAGGACACTAAGGCAAGCAAATTAAATAATTTGTCTCCAGTCACGCATGAGGCTACTCACAGATTTAGCTGCAACTGACCCCCAAAGAGCCTTTCTCAACTGAGAAGCATCTGGACCACTGGAAGAGTGAAATAAGATGTGTGACTATTTACTCAATTCTTACAGGGATAGTACATAGCTGGTATCATTCCAGAGTCATAATGGAGAAGTTAATTCATAACAGTCACGTAAATCTTGGACAAGAAGATTGAATTCTCTTGACAAACCCTGGTTGAAAAAGGCTGTAATAGCATACTATCACCATCTGGCTTTCCCCTACCACAAACTGTTTGGGAGCTAATTCACAAATTGTTTGGGGGCTGATCCATAGAAGGGAAGCCACAGTGCATTTATAAGAGTTATAAAATTGAAGTACTAGAAGATTCCAGAGTGTGGACAAGGCTGTTTCACTTCTGACCCTGAGTTATGACTAATTTTAGATAAGAGATGGATAATACATTTAAGGAAATCACTTTTGCTCCACCTTGAAACAGAAGTATAAATTTTACTTATGTTCTAGTTTTTGTAATAACAGCTTTGCTATACAATGTTTTCTAAATAACTCAACACTGGAAAGACTGGGTAATAAAGCATTCTGTGTGCTTATTAGAGAAGAGTAAATGTCACAGAATTAAACAATTACAAGCAAATAATTTTCAGGAACTTTTTCTCTAAAGAAATTGGCTCTTTCTCTAGGTGGGCATCCATCACCAAAGGCAGAGGGAAGCACTACTGCTTCTCTAGTCATGATGAGGATACTAAGAGAAGAGCAGAGGTAAACATTATCAGAAACAGGAGGCAGAATTCAGCAATGGACAGGGCCAACTAGTAATTTAGGTCCATCCATTTAGTTGCAAATGATAACTTATTTTTCTTATAGATTGTCATGAATAATTAAATATTTGCAAGAAGAAGAAATAGTAACACTCAGTGAAATGAATTATCTTTTATGTATGATTGCCCTTTAGCACAGGGGGTCACCTTGGTTATTTTTTTATGCCTTCACCCAAACAAGTTTTTAATTTAATAGTTATATAGCCACTTATTTTAATCCAAATGGTCTGGTGTATCAGAAGAGGGGTTCAGGTCCTTCTTGAAGATATGCTATTGTGAAGTTTGATGAAGTCTTAGAGCAATTCAAGATTAAGAATATTGAATCACTAGGCAAAGTTGCTAGGGTTTTCTGAAATAAAAAACGAAAATCAAGATTGATGATGAAGGAGTCCATAATAAGCCGATGTAGTATAAAAATATATTTTGAGGTGAAACCATTTGAGTTCCTAAAATTCTGTATCTGGTTAAAAAGCAGAGCTTCCCAAAAAGAACTCAGTTGTCATAAATATCTCTAAGCAACCCTAATCTTGTATTCTGAGAAATGAGCAGTCCACACTGAATGGAAACGTTGTCACAAAATACATATTCCATTTATTCTCCTAAGGGTCTTTTTCTCTTTCTCTTCTTTCCTTCCTTCCTTTCTTCTTTCCTTCCTTCCTTTCTTCTTTCCTTCCTTCCTTCCTTCCTTCCTTCTTTCCTTCCTTCCTTCCTTCCTTCCTTTCTTCCTTCCTTCCTTCCTTCCTTTACTTCCTTCCTTCTTTCCTCCTTTCCTTCTTTCATTTCTTTCTTCCTTTCTCAGCAAAGTCATTTGTTTTTCTGTAAGTGCCCTTTCTCCTTCTTCTAAAAATCATTTTATCTCCCAGAAGGGCCTCACTTCTTCCCTTCCCCTATTAAGATGGCATAAAAACCCCACATTCTAACCACCTCCTTGGATCACATTTTTCTGTGAACTCCCATGTACATATCTGTGAATAAACCTCTCTTTTCTCTTTCTATTATGTCTTATTTAAGTTCACAGAACTTAAGAGAGTAGAGAAAAATATTTTTGTTGTTATTTTCCTCTACCAAAGATCAAGTTTACAAAATCACAATTCTGTATAGTGTGGGGTTGGTCCCTACCTTGTCTGTTTCTACAATAAAGACAAAGAAAAGCAACACATAGTTGGGTCACTTTATAATGGGAGTGATTGTGCAATATTGTTCTGATCAATTAACTAAAACAATAAATTTTCTAGAGGTTTTTTTTTTTTTTTTTTTTTTTGCTTTTCTAATTGAAGGTGCCCAGGTATCCCTTATCTGTCTCTTCTTCCTCCCTTGAATGTGGATGCAATGTTTGAAGCAGTTAACAGCCATCTATTATCTCTGAAGGGAAGAACATGATGACAAAATGCAATTTTCCAAAGATGAAACAAAAAATTAAAAAAACAAAAGAAGGAGTTTGAATTTGGGCTCTGATAGTATCACTAAACAGAGGAACCAAAACTGTCAACTGCCTTCTTTGGGCTTTTTTGTTTGGAGAGAAAAATTCACTCTGATTTGTTTGAGCCACTCTTGGGTAGATAAAATATATTACACTCACTTTGTTAAAGATGGCGCTGCCCACGTGCAAGTCCATTAATATTAATGTGTGTTGGGGAACAGACTGTGGGCAGGCTGGGACTTTATAGCCCAAGGCTTAGTTTTAAGAGTAAGCCTTTCCCCACACTCTTGACTAATTGCATGATGTGGGGTGGTGAACTCTCATGAGGAATCCTCCCATTATGCCTCAGATGGGTGACTTTGTATCAGAGACTTCCTTGTTTGTAGATTGGATTAAAGGTTTGGATTTCTACACTATAAAGTGGGACAGACCAGGAGCTTGCTCTCTCTCAGTTCCTGAGATTAGCATTAGAGAGGAGAGCAGAGAAAGACCATGTGGAGGAGGCGAGGAGAAGCAGCCAAGATGTGGAGTGCTGAGAGAGAAGCCAGTTTGGGCAGAGTTTGTGCAGAGAAAGGAAGATGGGGAACAGAGGTGAATAAGTCTGGTGAGCTAGAAACCTTTGATTCTAGGAAACTCGGATAAGTCAGTAGCTTTGTGAGTACTGAATGAGTGGGTTTTGGAGCCCAATGTGTGTTTTTACTTGCCCGCCAGGTGCAAGCTAGGATTAAAGCTATTGGCTCACCAGTTCTTGGCTCCGTTGTTTCATTACCATTTGTCTGAATCTAATGTGAACTTTCATGGGCCAGGCAACTGTGATGGTGGCCTTGGTACTGGCTTTACAGCCACTATAGTAGCATACACTGTTAAATTCAGCCAACTGAAATATTAACTAAGGAAAATAGTTAAGACAAAAACAGAAACCCAGAGACTAGAATCAGGAGAGATAGGAAAAGTCTGGAGACCTTAAAATGCTCATTGCTCTTGCTGTTTGCTTCTACTTCTCTAAAATTTTACTTGAATTTTATTTTTTTTTCTTTTTATTAATTTTAATGGGGTGACATTGATAAATCAGGGTACATATGTTCAGAGAAAACATCTCGAGGTTATTTTTAAATTTGATTATGTTGCATACCCATCACCCAAAGTCAAATTGTCTTCTGTCACTTTTTATCTGGTTTTCTTTGTGCCCCTCCCCTCACCCCTCCCTCTCCTCCTCGCCCCCCCCTCCCATAACCACTACACTCTTGTCCATGTCTTTGAGTCTCATTTTTTATGTCCCACCTATGTATGGGATCATATAGTTCAGTGGTTCTTAACCTGGGTTCGATTGAACCCTAGGTGTTCGATGAGTCAGTCTCAGGGGTTCGGAGAAGCCTCTGCCATGGAGGCCAGAATAAAGTAATACCGTAATATTTTGTGAGGTCATGCACTTTGTTGGTTTTGTTCTTTGAGCAAGGTGATGTTCATGCACGGCTCATTTTGTGCACCAGTAAAAAAATACATACCTATGTCTTGAATTTGGAAAAAAAATCATATTTTATTTATCACTAAAGAAGGGTTCGGTGAATGCGCATATGAAACTGGTGGGTTCTGTACCTCAAAAAAGGTTAAGAACCACTGATGTAGTTCTTAGTTTTTTCTGATTTACTTATTTCACTCAGTGTAATGTTATCAAGGTCCATCCATGTTGTTGTAAATGATCCAATGTCATCATTTCTTATGGCTGAGTAGTATTCCCTAGTATATATGTACCAAAGCTTTTTAATCCACTGACAGAGACTTGGGCTATTTCCAGATATTAACCAACTCAGTATCTTCTCTCACTTTCAGGAGCCTAATAGAAGGGAAGGTCATTATGCAAGCAAATTGTTGTGGCTGAGTCCTGCATGTTTCCTCTGACTGAAGCCAGCATCTGGTCAAAGAAACATTCATTCTCCTACCCTGTCCTTTTATCACCCCCTTCAGCAAAGCCTTTGAAATCCCATAACAGCAGTTGAGGAAGTGAAGTGGGCAATTACACTTCTTTCTTTTTTTTAAGAGCAACAAGGACCATTTATAACTCTTATCAGACCTAAGAGTGGCCTCTTTGCTGTACAGTGAGAGGCCTAGAAAGGAGGGAAACTACATGGAAATACATATAAAATGTTTCCTGGGAAGACTATGCAAAGTGTGGGGTAAATGGAAAATATGCAACCTATTTAAAAATACCCTTTTGCTTGTATTCCTGCCATGTGAGGAGCAGTTCAGAGGAGAGGTTGGCATCCCACTCGGCATGCAGATAGGTGCTTTGGGTGGCACTGTGTCAGACACTGTGGGTTCCTAAATTCTCAGTATAATAAAGTAAAATAAAAACTTAAAGGTACACATCTTTTTTTTACTAAAATAAAAGAATGAAAAAGATTTATTTATTTTTAAAATGTTTATTTTGTTAATTTTCTTAAATTATTTATTTATTTATTAATTTTTTAGAGAGAGGAAGAGAGAGACAGACAGAGAGGAACATCAAGCTATTTCTGTGTGTGCCCTGACTAGGGATTAAACTGCTAACCTCTGTGATTAGAGATGATACTCTCTAACCAACGAAGCCATCCTGCTAGGGCAAGATTTACTTTTTAAGTCACAAAACTGAAACTTGATTAAACCCTTCTTCTCTCCATCATCAAAATCCAGGGTCCCCTGTGGCTAATACAAACTTTGGGTAAGTTTATTTTGTCCTCTCAGCGTATACGCTCTTATGATCCCAAAAAAGTTTGGAGAAATGGGAAAAGAAAAGGAGGGAGGAAAGACTTTGGTAATATTTATGGAGTACAGTGACTCAGGTACTATATTAAAAGTTTTATTAAACTACTGTTAAAAACAAGACAACTTGACAAAATGAAGTTGCTTATGCTAAGCCCCATGTTACCAAACTAAGACTTAACTTACAGTTTTTATTCTCCCAGAAATGGAATTTTAAACCAGTCAACCAGGAATCACCTGACGAACACTAGTTAGGTAATCTGCCTGTAAGACCCCTGCCATTTCTCAGAGGATAGTACTTTGCAATAACAAACCCACTTTTCTGCCTAGTGCAACTTTCTTCTTCCAGCTCCCTTATGCCTATAAAAGTTTTTCATTCTGTACATCTCCATGGAGCTCCTTTCTATCTGCTAGATGGGATGCTAGCTGATTCAAATCAATTTGTGCTCAAATAAAATTTTAAAAAGAAGTTTAATATGCCTCAGTTTATCTTTTAATCCTATATACTGGGTGTGGTACAATGGGAAAGACGTGCATGTGTGGGGTAGTATATTGAGTGGGTAATGGGGATGGGCAGGATGTGAGGCAGGGGTCTAGTTGGGGGCATTGACGTGGGGGTGGGGGGAATAGGGTGGCATAGTGGGTTGGAGCATATGGGGTAGGCAGGGGAAGTAAGGACAAGTAGGGCAGCAGAGGACACAATTATCTAGCACCTCTGGAATGACTAGGCACAATCTCAGTTCTCTGGGAAAGGAGACATTGATTGAATAGCAAGGAGTTTAAGAGAGAGAAAGTATAAAAGGTGAGAAAGTGTCAAAAACAAATGTTGCCACTTCTTATTTTATATTTTACCTAGGGGCAAGGCTTTATGGATTCTATGACTGGAATCCAAAATGCTTTCTTCAAACACCTCTGGCATACTTAAGAGAAACAAACAAATAAAACATTAACATGCCTGGGAGCTCACCCCATCTACTTGGCAGCAACTAACCCATCTACAGTCCCAAAGGGCAATGCTGTTGAGGATACTTAAGCTATGGAAACTAATCGCTGTGAAATAGTTTCTGCTCAAAGAGAAACAGTGATCATAAGCAGGATCAGTCAAAAGGCTAGAAAAATATCTTTACTGGAATTTTACTCTGTGCTGACTTCACACATTTGTTTTCCCTGAAAAGGTTTACAGAAGTAGTTTCACTAACATTCTAAGAAAACTAAAATTGCAATAGGTAAACGGCTTCAGAAGAAAAATAAGAGCACAAAGGATCTGAATGGTGGGCTCAAATATCTTCCATTCTGCCCAATGAAACTCTCAATATAAATCTCCAAGAAATGCAAATATAGGGACTTGAAGGATTGGTTATAGGTCATAGCTGGGGTTAACCAATCTTGGCAATTCAGAGGAGGAATTCATAAAACTTATTACTACCTCAATGGAGCTTGAAGCCTTTTGTTTGTACCATGGTGACTGTCCTTTGAAATGCATTTACATGGGAAAGGATAGGTCTTACTATATAATATGTTTCTTGAGTACTACAGATCTTATCGGGGAAATATTCATTCATTTTTCCTAAGGAGGGGAGGAAAAATAATTTCCTTATACCTTTCTGAACTCTTGGCTGGAGACATCCTATAATAAAAGACAGATTAACAAGAGAAAAACAAACAAAAGCTTAAGCCCATGGATTGTGTATATTGGTTATATATGCTTTCAAATCCACTTATTTATGACAAAAAGTTGATATT
The DNA here is from genome assembly GCA_037038555.1 of Rhynchonycteris naso. Classification (NCBI taxonomy): domain Eukaryota; kingdom Metazoa; phylum Chordata; class Mammalia; order Chiroptera; family Emballonuridae; genus Rhynchonycteris; species Rhynchonycteris naso. The sequence goes on from CM072998.1 coordinate 29,131,788, forward strand.
ATAAGTAAAGTTGTTTCGATATGAGTGAAGATGTATGTCACAATGTTGTCACTAATAGCTGTGGTTGTGATAAGGACTCAGTAGCTCAGATGTGAGGTGTACATCTGGGGGTTTACTGATAAGAACATCTAGAGAAGCAACTATGGTTAGGGGACAATACTGAGAATTTGTAGTACTATCCAAGAGTGTTCCTTCTGGGCAAGGCAACTCTGCTGATCTAAATAGCTTGCTGAAGAGCTTGGGGCATTACCTTCTCCATGGACAAAGAAACTCTACCTACCAGCAGTGGTGAAAACTGCAGTGGCCCCTGGAAAAGGATTATCTTGAGATGACCAACACCAGTGGCTTCATTTCTTATCAACGTGCTCTAGCAACAAGGAACTGTAACTTCATGCTTTTGGTTGATTCAGCGGACTCTCTTGAGAAGCAACTGATAGAAAGGAACACCTTAAATTAAATATAGACATTAATTCTTTCATCTCCCCTTGTCTGGAACGTTATTATAAATAATTTGTCATTGGTTTCAAGTATGTTATTTCTTTACTGTATTATTAAAAGACATTATCCTGTATGCTATTGACTTGTGAAATTGTTATCATTTCCACAATGAAACTGTGTTAAATAAATTATTTGCAAAGACAGTCTCAGACTCTGAACTTAATTTGCCCGCCTGAGCAAAACAACATATATATACCCTTGAGTACATGAGAGATAACCAGGGAAAGTTAATAACTCTTAGATGACGTATGCGACCACCTTAAATAACATCTTCAGCTAAAGGGAAAAGAAAGAAAAGTATGGTTGGAGTGAGGGGTCATAGGTGGTGTGGAGGAGGGACAGTTATAGGATGTCATTAGGAAAAGCATTGTAAACAACGGTAAACTTAGTTACATAAATTTGTCAGTGTCTTTTTCCATGAGGAAATTTCTTTGTAATTCAGTCATCTTTCTCTCCTTGATACAGAAGCATCCTAACAAGTGAGATTTTTAAAAATATAATTGTACATTTCTCTTACAAAAGAATAACTTCCATTGTCTTCAGAGCTTCTTTTGCATCTGCTGTTTCTACAATTAATCAGCTCAAATTAGTCCTTATGCCAAAGAGCTCTATCTTCGAGTGACATTCTGTTCCCCGACACCTCCAAAGTAAAACATAAAATTATGTTTTGGGGTCATAGAAGCAACAGTAACTATAAAGCATGGGACATTGGTATTATTATTATAATTATTATTGTTTTGCAGCTTACAGTATCTTCTTACTCCCACAAATCTCAAGGACAGAAGAAGGAAAAAAAACGGAGCCTTGGATATTTTCCAATACCCTTGTTTTTTCTTAAGTGTTCCCTGATCCTTCAAGAAGTCTGTACTCTCTCTATGTGATATGTTGTACATAGAAAAGAATCATGTAGAACAAATGTAATAACTTGAAATATAAAAATAATTTATAGAGAGGAAGTACTTTGATAGAAAATCATTCTCTGGGGAGCTTTCCTGAAAGTTTCTGGGAATTTATAAAATAATTTTACTGATGAATCTTATTTTCAGCTGTACTCCATGGCAGTCTCCTTGCAAAAGAAATGGAAATTTTGTTTATGCTACAGAAATTGAAGTTCTGCGCAGCAGTCAATAGAAAATAATGGATATCAATTACACAGCTGGAACTGCTGACTTGATCAAATTTTATAATTCTCTTCTCTGAGGGTCTTTTAAATAAATCCATAGAGAGTAGTGTAATAGGCTTTATGGGACTTTTCCAGTGTTTTATTCCATGCACAGAAACCAGTAACTAAAGGCAGCTTGACCACCTTGCAGTAACTCACATTCCTAAATACATAAAAATTAAAGAAAAACAGTCACAGAATGTTAGCTCTTTATTAGATTTGGAAGGACTTACCTTTGTTTCTAGGACTTATAGGGCACTTTGATTTTTTTAATCTTTTTTTTTTAAGTTTGTATTGTTAATTTCTCTAGTGAGAGTGAAATTAGCTAGTCACATTGGTTTGGACCAGGCCTGATGGTCTTTTGTTTCCTCTGATTTGTCTTCTTCCTGAACTACACTTCCATTGGAGAAGAACTGACCACTAACCTAATTTCAGCTGTAAATATCATCTAATTTTCAATCTGTAAATTGGATATAATAGTAGCATCTACCATAGTCTCTCCCTTATCTATGGGGGGTATGTTTTAAGACCTCCTGTATATATGAAATTGAGAATAATACTGAACCTTATGTACACTTATACTATGTTTTTCCTATATATACATATCTATGGTAAAGTTTAATTTATAAAGTAGGCACAGTAAGAGATGGGCAACAACTAATATTAAAATAGTTATAATAATAAACTATGATAAAAGTTATATGAATGTGATCTCTCTCAATATATCTTATTGTCTGTCCTGTGCTCGCCCTTCTTCTTGTGATGATGTGAGATGAGGTGAGGCAAGCAGGACATTATTAAGTAAAATAAGGATTACTTGAACATAAGCACTGCTATACAGAGACAATTGATCAAATATCTGAGATGGCTAAGTCCCTAAAGGGTTGGTAGCCTATACAGTGTGGATACACTGGACAAAGGGATGATTCACATTCCAGATAGGATACAGTGGGACAAAGCAAGATTCCATCATACTACACAGAACAACATGCAATTTAAAACTTATAAATTGTGTATTTCTGGAAATTTTTATTTAATATTCTTAGACTGTAGTTGACTCTGGGTAACTGAAACCATGGAAAGCAAATCCCTGGATAAGAAAGGATCTTCTGTACTTAACACATAGGGTTGCTGTAAGAATTCAAAATGAGATAATTCATGGAAAGGATTTAGAGCACTGCCGGGCTTGTAACAAGTTATTTAAAATGTTGACAATGAGACATCGATCCATGCCCTGCTTATTCTGTCACACCACAGTAATAATCAAAGTGGCCATCTCTTTGTTCTCCCAAGAAAAGTCACTATGAAATCCTGAGAATGGGAGACATTCTTATTCTTTCTCTTTTTATAAAATTAAATTTCCAGATTTCTTCTGGAAAATTTTTCTAGCTTTGCATACATGAGAATTATCATGGTGATTGGTTGTTAAATGTAGGATATCAAATTCCTTCCCATTATCAAGAGATTCCTATTTGTAGACTTGAATAGATAGGAACTTGTACTCCCCCCCCCCGCCCCATTCTCAGAAAGGTAGTCCACACAGCACTCTAAGGTAAACACGATTTTAACGTTTAGTTTAGGACCTGACAATAGAGTCACTGAGTTTATTGAACTGCTACTAAATTTGATTTTCACAGTACATTGATACGTTGAGAACTCTCTGTACTTTTAAAGCTTTTAAAAGAGATTTAAAGAAAATTTCTACCTCAGAAAGAAAGAGAGAAAGAAAGAAGAAAGGAAGGAAGGAAGGAAGGAAGGAAGGAAGGAAGGAAGGAAGGAAGGAAGGAAGGGAGGGAGGGAGGAAGGGAGGAAGGAAAGAGAGAGAGAAAGAAAGACGAAAGAAAGAAAGAAAGAAAGAAAGAAAGAAAGAAAGAAAGAAAGAAAGAAAGAAAAGAAAAGAAAAGAAAAGAAAAGAAAAGAAAAGAAAAGAAAAGAAAAGAAAAGAAAAGAAAAGAAAGAGAGAGAGAGAGAGAAAGAAAATCTCTACCTTATGTGTGGACAGCTCTTAGTTCTACTTAATTTTTCTGGAAGATTCCCAGTGGGATACTTAATCTATTACTTCAGAAACCATGTGTCTTCTTTCAAAATGCTTTGCAGGATCTTCCAGAGTTTTGCAACCTGCTGGATTTGGGCACTGGCATGATTCGGTCCTATAGAAACCACCTGGATGCTCTAAGTTGGACCTTCCCTCCCAATGCCAGTATAGAAGTGATTGCCAAAGATGTAGCCATATTTTTATGTGAGAAAGAGAGGTGACTCAGAAAATATTCTTTTCACATGCTCTCCTTTATCCCTGCCTCTGTTAATGAAGATTTTTAACCTCTTTTTATGGCAAGAGGTAAAGCAAAAGAAAAAAAAAAAAGCATGCTAAGGTCTTTTGAGTTTTCAGCCTCTGTAGTGCTGGGAAAAATGGAATCTATTACATATTATTGGTTCTCTTGGTCATTGAGACCAGCTGCTATGTCTTGAGTTTATGACGGAATCTCCACATGTTTTTCACAACAGAGATAAAACTGCCTTTCCTTCTCATTCAACAGAAAGTTAAATCAATTAAAAATGTCGCTTGGAAATAGGCTGCCTGCTCATGAAATATAAAACATGGCATATCATCCTCCTCTCCCATATGTAGTCAACTTCCATAAGCGTTAAAGAAACGTACACACTTGCACTACAGGAGAACAACACCATATGTATTTAAACTGCAGGGAGAAAAGGAAGTCTTCGCTATGTCTATTTTCTTTGTGCATTTTTTTTAATTCCTGTCATCATACAGGTTTCTAAATATAGAAGCACCGAGTATCCTATGTGGCATCTTTCCCATGGTAAATTTAATTAAACTGCCATTAAAGTCTGTGTTCACTTTATTACGCCAAGGTGACCGCAGCAGATACTAAATGTTAACAGCATTTGTCTTTGCGCACTGCCAGGCGTCGGGGAGGAACCTGCAATAGCAATCTTTATAAAAATGGGTTTTAAAAACTATGACTTTCTTCTTCTCCTTCTTTCTTTCTTTTTATTTTTTTTTAAGATCAACATTTGCTGATTTTGAAAATATCGCTGTCAGTAGAAAACACTTGGAAAAAAATAATATATTTAGGAAATTTTCTTGTCTATAATAGAGTTTGTTGGATAGTTTAAAATCAGCATTTGCATACTTCTCTGGCCTTGAAACAATTGCCACAGACAGTATTTCATAGCTATCTATGTCTGGACCTCTACCTTACTAGCCTATATCCCTGGCCCTATAAGTAAGCAGTGTTGCTGATTTCTGAAAAAGGCAAGCATCTTTTAGCCCTTCCTTTGTGTACATATTAATATTTTTTCCTTCTTTTTCAAGTGAAAGGAGGGGAGATAGAGAGACAGATACTCACATGTGCCCGGATCGGGATCCACCTGGCAAACCCCGCCTGGGGTCAATGCTCTGCCCATCTGGGGCTATACTCACAACTGAGCTACTTTTAGCACCTGAGGTGGTAGCTACACAGAGCCATCCTTGGCACCCAGGGCCTATGCACTCGAATCAATCAAGCCATGGCTGTGGGAGGGGAAGAGAGAGTAACTGACAGAGAGATGGGGTAGGGAGAAGCACATGGTCACCTCTCTTGTATGCCTGACCTGGAATTGAACCAGGGACATCCACGCACCCAGCTGAAGCTCTATCACTGAGCCATCCAGCCAGGACCTTCTTTTTTTAACTTAAAAAAAAATCTTAATTCCTCCGATGTTCAGGACTTAGTTTGAAATGAAGTTTATCTTAGACCTCAGCAGCCCCAAATTATTTCTCCTTTACCTTGATTTGATTGACAGCTCAAGTGACCCTTATCACAGATCCCCTTGCATTTTCATTTGTTTATCAAAAGCATATTCTGGGCCAGGAACCCAAGGACAAAGGAAGGAATTCAGTAATTCTGGGCAGATACTTTCTCCATAGCAAGGGCTTGCTTTCTGCTCCTTGGCTCCCTGGCCTGTTATTGGTGGGAGCAGGATGCTTTTAACTCTCACAGAAGCCAAGCAGTCTGGGCTGGAAGTTTTATCAGCAAGGCCCTGCTATCTGGGCATTCTTTGTAAATTTGTTTGTTTAACCCTAATCATTATTCCTCGATTACTGTCATATTGAAGCCCAACCTACAGTTACTGGCCTGGGTAAGCAGGCTTTCCTCTCCACTGTCTTCTTACTCCACCCCCAGAGGCGGATTTAACAGGGGGCACACTGGGCACTCGCCCTGGGCCCCGATTTTGAAGGGCCCTGCAAAACCCCAACTTTATACTTTTTTCTAATGACACCAAGTTTGGTTTCATATGTGCAATTTTAACATTAATAGTACATAATATTTTTTATTTATTTAAAAATATGGTTAACATGTATTTTTACTTTCCCTGTCTCTCTTTTTTAAGGGACCCAATATATTTTTCTGTGCCCAGGACCTCAAATGACCGCCTCTGTTCACCCTAATACCCCCCCACACACACACACACACACTGCTCCAGGCCCCTCCCACACACACTGCTCCTGGCTGTCCTGACAGTTCCTTCTCCGTCACTGCTTCATGCCCATGCCTTTGGGAAGGCAGGGGACACCAGGTCTATCGCTCACCTGGAAGCCTCTGCTAGGTTGGTCTGCAAGTCTGATTCTCTGAGCATCACTTCCTTCCTTGCCCCAGTTCTCAGGCACTGCTGGGTCCACTCCCATGCCTCTCCTCTCCTCAGATGCCCTGCCGCCTGCTGTGCTAGACTGAGTGGTGTGAGTTCCTTCCACTGCCCTCTCTCCTTCCCTTTTGGGGGTAGTTTTTTTCCTAACCTACCCCTACTCCACTGCTAGATTTTCTACCTCCTGGATTTGTAGATCCATGCATATTTCTGTGGTCCCAGAGATGGATACTCACCTTTAAGCCGGAAAGGGTGTGTGGACAAACATTTATCTCACTAATCAGAGTCCTTACTTGGCACTATGTAAGTCCTATGTAAGATGCAGTTACTATAAGTCAATGTCAATCATGTCAAAGCTCTCTTTCAAAATCCTCACAGCAATTAGTTACTATTTACCCAGCTTCTATTAGGCCGCCATGATCTTTACTTAAATTATCTCATTAAATACTTATAGGATTACCATGAGGCAGATATTATTTTTTTCTATTCTACATGGGAGAAATCAGACTCTGAAAAATTAATTAACTTGCCCCAGGATACTCATTTAATAAGAATCAGAGAAGAAATTCAAACTCAAGTCTTCATACTCTGTAGTATGCTTGCCATTTCTCTTCTGACAGGATTGTTTCCCAGTGAGGAGTGAAGTCATCAAGAAAATATAAATTTATAATTCCCAGTTCACAAGGCCAGTAGTTTATGTCGACCAGATGGAGACTCGGTGTAGAACAAAGGTATTCAATTATCTGTATACTTTGATTAATAATGTTAAAATTTGCAAAAAGAGTCCCTTTATTATCAATGAGCTCATTTAGTTCTTTGATAATTACCTATGTATTTTGGAAAACTTAAGTCATCCTGAGATATTTCCTCCTGAGTCTCAGAGTTGTGTTATATCCATGGGTTTGACTTCTGACCAAATATGTAAAGTATGTGATCCTTCTATCAGTTTAAACTGACACATATCTCTCCTAAGTATGTAATTTGTCAGCTGAAAGTTAATGACAGCAAAATGCTAATGATCAAATGGCAATGAAGTGTTTCATAGTTCTACACCAAACTCCCTGAAGAAGTAGTGCTATATAATTACAGTCTAGAAAACCTGCATCCCCCAAATCCTTGGCAGGGACACCTTCCTCCTTAGCAGCGACATGTTTGTCTTCTCTCTTTCTCTATTTGATTTGACAAGTTTCATAAATCATTTAGCAGCTGCAATTGTTGTCAAAATGTTTTGGTTTCGAATGCAAATATTTATAACTATTGTCTTATTTTCCAAAACAAGGAAGAAGAACTGTGTTGAAAACAGCAACTAGAACTGCCAATGTTTTTAACTTAGCCTGAGATGAGCCATCCTGTGGGACCGGATCCCTTCAGAGGCACTTTTCCAAGTTCTAGCTGGAGAATATATGATTCTCAGCAGTAGGCACATGCCAGGTCAAATCTCGAGAGCCAAACTGTGTTCAAGAATTTCTAAACTGAATTGTATGGACTCAGTCCAGACCTGCCTTTGGCCTGGATAAGTGGTCCTCATGCCAGACTAGAGGAACAAGTGCATTTTTTCAAGGTATTTTTAAGATTTTCAAAGACCTTGAGCACTGATATCATTCTAGTACTTAGAAGGAAACATGGTTCTTATTGGAAAACCACTCAAGGAAACAGGTTCATAGGCCCTTCTTTCCGTTGTACTCCAATGTCTTTCTTCCAGTGGGGACACTAGTGTGAGGACGTGCACTGAGCCAGGCAGCCTATGACAATGCAGAGCAGCCCTGGTCTCTCAGAGGCAGGTCACTCTTGCCATCTTTATTAGAATTAGTACATTAAGAAGGATTTAGTCATCAAATTTGTTTGAAAAGCTAATTTTCAAAGAGACTCCAATACAACATATAATAAAAGTGTATAAACGGCAATGATTATAATAAAAATTATAAATGAGGAGGGGAACACTAGATTCAGATAAGCTAATAAAGACCCTGCATTATTACATAGTCAACAATAAATGTTGTTCCAAGTTTCCAGAAGGAGAATCACAATGTCACACCCAGCATTCACATCACCACTTTTAATAGAAAAAGTAACGTATAGTTTTTTAATATAAATTTTGAGGATGAGAAAAGCATAATTTTCCAGACTTCTCAAAGCTGATTTTCCTTTTTTTGTATTTTCCATTTCAATCTCTATACTTATGAAAATAACCTTATACTGTTCCACTCTTGATATTTGTAAAATTTCCTATTCTTTGTCTCCCCTTCTCATCATCCACGTAACCACATGTTGGATGCATTTTGATGGAAGTTAGATGACTAACAGTTTAAAACTCAGCCTCTGCATAACATTTGGGATGTATAGTCAGGGAATTTATAAAGTAATAGGCTCGGTTCCCTTCTTAGAGCTGTGGTTGTTGACTTTGGTGGGCCACCAAGCCTTTGAAGCTTGAGAAAACTAGAAAAATTCTCTTTAGAAAGTATGCAATTACATATTCTGCTCACAAAAGTAGGGGATATTTTATAGTTTCATATTCATTTTGAAATATCCCCTAACTTTTGTGAACAGTAGATTTTTTTTTATAGGAACAGAGAGAGAGCCAGAGAGAGGGATAGTTAGAGACAGACAGACAGGAACAAAGAGAGGTGAGAAGCATCAATCATTAGTTTTTCATTGCGACACCTTAGTTGTTACATTGATTGCTTTATTACATGTGCCTTGACCGTGGGCCTTCAGCAGACCGAGCAACCCCCTTGCTGGAGCCTGTGACCCTGGGTCCAAGCTGGTGAGCTTTTGCTCAAGGCAGATGGGCCCGCGCTCAAGCTGGCAACCTCGGGGTCTCTAACCTGGGTCCTCTGCATCCCAGTCCGATGCTCTATCCACTGCACCACCACCTGATCAGGCAGAACAGTAAGTAGATTTTTAAATGCAATTTTAGTCAGTTGCAGAGTCTAGATTGAAGATCTCATACTGCATTAACTGCTATAGAGCATGCAAACAGCAATGAGCTCTTCTCACTGTTCAAAATAATAACAGGCGAGACCAGAGATAACCCTGGGGACAGAAAATTAGGGCAACTGTCTTTTAGGCCTAACGCTTTGGGGATGAGGCACAATGGTTAAAGACAATTTTGAACTGTTGATCATAAACATTTTGGTTTTAGGACACCTTTATGTTCTTTGAAATTATTGAGAACCCTAAAATGTTTTTTAAAATATGAACTATATCTATCAATATTTACCATATTAAAATTAAAACTGAGAAAATTTTAAAATGTATTTTACTAATTTATTTGATGTAACAATATTGAATTTGTTACATGCTAACATAAACAACACATCTTTTTAAAAAGTCATCATGTTTTTAAAAAGTGAGAAAATGGCATTGTTTTATATTTTTTGCCAATATCTTTGATGTCTGTGTTAATAAAAGACAGCTGGATGCTCATGTCTGCTTCTGTATTCAAGCTGTTGTGTTACATTGTTTTGGTTGAAGATTGTGAAGAAAATCTGCCTGACCAGGCAGTGATGCAGTGGATAGAGCATCAGCCTATGACTCTACAAACCCATGTTAGAAATCCCATGTAACCGGCTTGAGTGTGGGCTTACCAGGTTGAGTGCGGTCACTGGCTTGAACGTGGGATCAAGACATGACCCCATAGTTGCTGGCGTGGTCCCAGAGGTTGCTGGTTTGAAGCCTTAGGTTGCTGGCTTGAGCAAGGGGTCACTGGCTTGGCTGTAACTTCCCCCACCCCCCGCCATTAAGACACATATGAAAAAGCAATCAATGAACAACTAAGGTGCCACAATGAAAGAATTGAGGGTTCTCATCTCTCTCCCTTCCTGTGTTTCTATCTATCCCTTTCTCTATCTCACTAAAGAAAAAAAATTGTGATGAAAATTCAATCTCACACTGACATACACATAGTTTAAAAAAGGGACAAATATATTAGTAATATATTCAGATAATTGTGAATATTCTTTCATACTACACCCAAAAGTTGACGAACACTAGTTTAAATGGGGACAAACATATGGTAATGGAGGAAACTAAATTTTGAGTGGTGAGAACAAAATGCAGTATACAGAAGTTGTATTCTAAAATTGTACACTTGAAACTTATTCAGGGTAGGCAAAAGTAGGTTTACAGTTATGAGTGCAAGAAACAGTTTATTCTTATATTCCTAATTAACTATTGTATTATTTTCCACACGAATAACTGTAAACCAACTTTTGCCATCTCTTGTATAATGTTATCATCCAATATGACCCCAATAAATTTATTTTTATAAAAGCAAGTTGCCACTGGATGTGCAACCTGAAATACTACAATATACTTGTTTTCTCTCTCTTATATTAAAATCCAGTGCTGTATCTTGCAGCTAAAATGTTTCTTTTACCCATGAATACTTTTAACCACTCCAGATACCTAAAAGAGTCTTTGAACCGGGGGCCCACATAGATACAGTCTTGAAACACTTATCCTAGGTCTACATGCACTGCTGGGTCTGCAAGTCCCCTTTTTGTGGTGTTCTTCTACCCTAGGCAAGTTCCTTTTCATCCACCATTAGCTAACAAATAAAGTATAGAGTACACAGAACACGAATGTCATCAAGATTTTGGAATCCACAGGAACTCCAGTATAAGACTCAAGGGAGAGACATGTTTTGGCATTAGGAAGATAAAGGGAGAAAAACCAGAAGGCAAAGGAAGGCAAATCCAAAAAGCAACTATCCCAGAAAGGACTCTACTTTAAATATGTGTATCAGAGTGTGTGTGTCCTGTGAATGACACGCAGATAACTGGATTAAAGACGTAAAGAGGTGCTAAAAGCCAACCTTTGCCTAATAATAATCTTTGTAGGAAATGATACACATAGTCTTAAAGCAATGCTTATAATTTTTCCAAGTCCCAGTTATTTGCAAAGCAATTGAGACAATTGTTAAAACATTAACACTACCTAGATAAGGGTTTAGCAAAAACTGTTCCAGGAATGGTATTTAGATTTTTTCTACCATTAAAATTCTTTATGTTCCAGAATGTTTTCTTTTTATAAATAATTGTGTTGATTTTCTCTACTACACACAGTTAATCCCAAATTTAAACAAACTGATTCAACATTAGTATTTTCTCTTCCCTAGATGCAGTTCTAGTCCTGGGTTTTCAAGTCTGGCCTTATACAATCTGGAAGGTTTTTATCCCTCTTCCCTGAAGAGTATCTGATTAAATATCAGGGAACCTGAACCATTCATGGAAGATCACTCCATCAGGAAGATTCTTGTACTTCAAAAGAGTGTTGCCTGTCAGTCACAGAAACCATGTCATGACTGACCTCACCAGAGAGCAGGTCTCAGGTGGACTGAGAATTTCTGGTGCAAACTTCCCACCCCAAATGTATCCCTTTGTGGCCACAACATTACTTTCCAAGAAATACATCTTTCTAAACAAAGATCTGGTCCAGCTAGGAAATGCTGGGGTTTTTGGAACTGAGGTTTCTGGGCTTGCAAAGACTTTGCTGCTTCTTTAAAAATAAAGATGCTTGTGTAATCTTTGCCAAAGATTCAGAGAGAGAGCCAGTTATTAGCATGAAAGTCAGACAAATGAAAAAAACAAAACAAAACAAAAACTATTCTGAGGTTTTAACTAGTCACATCCAGAGAGCAGAGGGTCTTAGTATGTATAGTGTATTTGTTGCCATGGCTGTGCCTATGAGTAACATACCCCAGCAGCTGGTGACTGGGTGCCATGGGTGGGTATCCGCAAGCTCAGGTCTGGCTGATGGGAAAGTGAACCCAGTCTCTTGGATTTAAGCATCCTCCTCAGAGTTTATTATCCATTTGCTTTTCAAGGGAAGGAATACCACTTAGTACTGACACTTTATATCTAATCAACTATTTAAATTTCACCTCCAATAACTTTCATATCCTCATTATGCAACTAATCTCCCCAAAGGAAACATAGTTTGAAGTGTCTGGGGGCATCTGAAAAAAGAAGCCTAAAAAGCACATTCTATGTGAACGCCAAGCTGGTGTCTGTTCAGGCAGCACCCAGGCGTAGGGAAAACTTGTGTTTCTTCCAGATGGCTCTGGGCTCCTGGGACCCATTTTTGGTTTCTGACTCTGTCAAGTTCTCCTGTATTTTCACTGTTAATGAGTCAAAGGCTCAGTGGGTGATGTGTTGGCAAAAAAAAAAAACCACGATGATAAATCCTGCTGACGCACGTTTTCTAGCAGGAGCAGGCAGCTGTCTTCTGCTTGATATGCAGGGCATGTCTGGTTACCTGCGTTTTTCTCCATCCAGTTCCCCGGTGGGGAGGAGCTGGCGTATGCATGGCTCCAAAACACCTTAATGAGAAGAGTGCTATTGCGGGGCAGTCATTATTGTGAACATCTGTGAACTGTAGAATTTAATTGAGCTATAGCTAATGTTTATTGTGTGTGGAAAGAGGAGGGGATTAATGGTTATTTGATTGTCTTTCGATGGTTTCTTATTATCTTTTCCTTTATTCTTGCGATGTTTTGTCAGAAGTTAAAAGGAAAAAAAAAAAAAAAAAAGCAACCAAAGCCCCAAGATCAGACACCTAAATTATCCAAAAGTCTTTGGATTTGCAAGTGAAGCAGCCTGGAGGTTGTTCTCGCAGCCTTCCTTAGGAATAGATAATGCAGGGGCAGGTGGGTACGCTGTTAATCAAGGAGGAAATTTAGCTGCCACCCATCTAGCAAGAAAGATTTTCCAGAAAACTCATTCTAATTCCCCAAATGGTTTCAACTTTGCATTCTCATGTTCAAATACCCTAAACTGGAATTCAGCCAAGAAAATATAAGTTCAGAAAGGATATTTTAGATTAAAACATTAGGTTCAGAATTTATTTTTGAGACAAAAGGATAAATAATCCTTGATTTTTTATTTTTCTTTAACAAATCTGACTACAAATAAAGTTCCCATTATCTTGGCTTCCCGCTACAGGCCCTTTGGGGGGTTACAGAGTGTTGTAATCCTCTGTCCTTGACAAATCTCTCAAGGCTTAAGTCACAGAAGAAGATTTTTTGGTTTTCCTTTTTCTGTTTTTCTGGTGTGACTTGATTCTAGATAATAATTTTCAGGTTGCTTTTGGTAAGAACATTCCACGTGCCTGGCATCTTAACTCCATTTTCATAAGAAAATTGGGTATAGGTAAATATTCCAATTCTAGATTCAGCTTCTTCTTTGTGCTATGAACCTGTGCTCACAGCCACCAAGAAAGAAATTTCAGCATTTTTGCTAGTTAATCTCCAAAGAGCTATCTTTTGAAAGGACTCGGTGGAGCCTGACCTGTGGTGGCGCAGTGGATAAAGTGTTGACCTGGGAACACTGAGGTCGCCAGTTCAAAACCCTGCACTGGTCTGGTCAAGGCACATATGGGAGTTGATGCTTCCAGCTCCTCCCCCCTTTCTCTCTTTCTCTCTCTCTCTCACTTACTCTGTGTCTCCTCTCTAAAATGAATAAAATAAAAAATAAAAATAAAATGAAAGGACTCGGTGGAAAACACGTGTACAGATATACACATCTGACTTTTTTTATTGGGGGAAATATATCCAGCAAGGAGAAGGCCAAGTAAACGGATGTGCGTTGGGCCTAAACTTTCTCTGCTTATGCCGAGTCACAGGCAGTGGCCTCTATCCACATCCTTTGCAGCCCTCACCTGACCTCTCCCAGGTCCTCCCTGGCACAGCCCACAGCCCCGGGGCAGAAGCAATATCTCCTCCCAGAGGTTAGGTGATGCCTTTCTCAGTGACTTCTATCAGAGGACAGCAAAAGAGAAGAGAAGAGAAGAGAAGAGAAGAGAAGAGAAGAGAAGAGAAGAGAAGAGAAGAGAAGAGAAGAGAAAAGCCTTTGAAATAAACTATCTTTTGTCCAAGTATATATATTTTTCCTTTTCTTTGAGCTGGCAACTTTCTTAGAGAGACCTGAAAGGAAGAGAAGGGAGGGCTGAAAGAGACATATGTGATGGCAATTAGCTGTTACCTTCAGGATGCCACTGGATTGCACATGGGATAATGAATTCAATGAAGTAGAAACCATGGCTTGAACTGGAAATGTGCTTCGTGCCTAATGTAATTAATCTCTATTGAAACAGCTAAGCCATTTAATTTGTGTTGCATGGATAATGAAATGAAAGGGGCACGTATGAATTAACTTTTTAACCAGCAGAGAAGATGCAACCTCCAGGCTTAAAAATTGATTGGGATTTTCCTGACCACTCTTCAGATTTATGTGTGTCGGCCACATCCCTTGCTCTCATTGGTTGGTCATGGATTGGTCTTGCTTTTGAACCATTTCTGGGATATTCAGACTTTTGAGAAATTTATATCACAAGGTCGTTTTTTGAACAGTGATCAAAAGGATGTGCACACAGCCCTGATAGAGGCTCGTTACCTAACTTTACCCAGCAACATATTTAGCTTTCTCCTTTCAAAATTTTCTTCTTCTTAAATTTGGGGGAGAGCAGGTAAGAGAGTTATATGGCTACAGGGCCTCAGAGAAAGACAGTGCTCGGAAGGCCTCAATCCCTTTGTTGGTCATTCTAAGCATAGGAATGAGCCCTCTCCTTTAAATTCCGTAATCATTTAACATAGTTTTACTAAAGACTTAGTAAGTGCACGTGACACTTATTATTAAAAAGCAAGCTGAGTGTTAAACGCCCTAGAGTCTGGCTACTGTGCCCCTCCGCCAGCACCTCTACTGGCTTTTCCTCTGCTTAGCCTGCCACCGTGTAGCAGGTACTGGTCTCATCAGACCTTGCATTCAAATATTTAGACAGAGATGGGGTGGTAAGGGGCTGAATACCATTTCTCAAAAACAAATAAGAATTTTGGGACACAGCCCTAACTAAAATTTATTTGAAAGGGTACTGATTTGTGGAAAAGTATATCATTTACAGAGAAGTGTTCTTGAATAACTTTTGTTTCTCTTTACCATCCATCTTTTTCCTCTACTCCCATCATCACTGGAACAAACATACTTAAACACTGCTGAATAAGTGAACAGGGCAGAGCTCTGACCGTCACCATCCAGGAAAAGATATAATCTTAAGGTGGAATTAACAGAGGCCAGAGGCAAGAAAAGCCAGGGAGAAGGGGAGAGTTGGTGGAAAATGCTGGCAATTATAGTTCAGTTGGGAAGTTACTGAGTGGTTTCAGCTAAATAGAAAAAGCAACCTTTGAAGGTATAGTCTGTTGACATTCCAGTCAGGAATCTGCATCGCAGCCTTGACAATTCTTTCAGCATGGTGGATATAAAAACAGGCAAGGTGACAACCCAGTTGACTTTCTGGACCAGAGTGACAGTCTAGCATTTGAATGGTTCCCAGAGTTCCCTCACATGCTTTCTTTACACAGATGTCCCTCATACCTCTTTATAATCAAAGCAGCTTCAAATGTGAGCAATCACTGTAGCACTATCTGTTCCGCTTTCCTCTTTATTCCCTTTCATTCTAGGAGGCCAAAGGGTCCCAATGCTCTTCCTTTTTTAAAAAAAAAAATTTTTAAGACTTTATTCATTTAATTTTTTTAGATAGGAGAGAGAGAGAGAGAAGGGGAGAAGAGCAGGAAGCATCAACTCTCTTATGTGCCTTGACCAAGCAAGCCCAGGGTTTCTAACTGGTGACCTCAGTGTTCCAGGTCGGTGCTTTATCCACTGCGCCACCACAGGTCAGACCCCAATGCTTGTCCTAAACTGCCCCAGAGACCCACATTGTCTCCTCAGTTGAGTTCATTTCCTCATCAAATATGTCCGCTCTGTACCGTTTCTTTCCAGGAGCCACTAGGCAGAATAAGACCTATGCAAATGTATCCACACTAACATGTTATCCCTTTAAAGATAATTTTCCTTAATCAGAAGAATGAGTCTCCAAATACAGGATATTAGGCAATAAAATTGGTTGATAAGGGAGAAACGTTTTGGAACAAAAATTAGAGAATAGCTTTGTACCCATGCTAAGTTACATAGATATCTAGCCAAGTATCCTCCAGTCCTGGGCATACCATCTTCATCAGAAAATGACCTGTTGAGAGAAGTCTCTGATCTGTTGAATACACTTGGGTTGTCTTTGCTTATCATCAAATATGCCTTCTGATAAGAGGTCTTAAAGACATTGCAGCCTTCTGCTTGCTGTCTCTCTTGGATCACTTGCCTGAAGAAAGCCAGCTACCATGTTGTGAGGGCACACAAGCAGTCTTCTGGAGAGGTCTATGATCAAGGAACTGAGGCCTCCTGCCAACAGCCATGTGAGTGAACCATCTTGAAAGCAAATCCTCAATTTCCAGTCAAGTCTGCAGATAATTTTAGCCCATACTGAGATCTTGATGACAACTTCATGAGAGAAGTTAAATGGCTCCTAAATTTCTGGCCTACGAAAAAGGGGAGAGTAGAAAAGTTGCTTTAGGTTGATAAGATTTCTGCAATTTGTTATACAGCACCAGTTAACTAATCAAAAAGTTTAACATATATATAATATTGTATTAAAATATAAAATTATGTACAAATATAAATGTGTATATTTTTCCTTGTTCCTCCCTCCCCCTCAAAAAAGTTGGTTAACATGAGTAGTTTGATTTGCTTGGAGAATGACTAAATTTGGTATGGCATTTTTAAATACAATTTTTAGATGCTAATTTGATGTCACATTGTGCTACAAGGAAGTTTGAAAAGAATGTCACATTTATTTTTTACCTTTACATGTTTTACCTGTTTTTTGTAAACTAGAAAAAGTTATTAATATTATATTTAAACATAACTCACTAATAGCATAGAAAATCAGACTCATCATAATAAATTATTTGTGACTAAAGTTTCATTCAAGAAAATTTATTTCCTTTTCCTTTTTTGGTTTCTTTTCTGAAAATAAGTGTATTCTGTAGTTACTCAGAACAATGGATCATACCAAGTGTAATAGCGACTTCCCAAACAACATATTTTAAGTTTTTTATTCCATAAATAACCAATTAATGTATTCAATTGTATTTTTCCTCTTTAATCTTGGAATCAGGTAAATTGTAGCAACCTAAAAAATAAAAACAGATATACTTGTTATCTATCCAAAACTTAGTAGTATAAATAACAGTAAAAGTTAATCATTTCACACAATAGGTAAAAAAAAATTGGAAGCAACTCAGCTAGGTGCTTTTGGCTCCAGGTCTTTCATGAGATTGCAACCAAGACATCAGCTGGAATTACAACCATTTGATGACCTGACTGACATTGGAGGATCCATTATGTAGAGGCTACTTGGAACTATACATAGGGTGATTTCTGTGTCTCATGATAAGACAACTGGTTTTTCACTGACTGGCAATCCAAGAAAGATAACTGCAGAACAGCAATGATTCTTAATACCTATCTTAAAAATCAGAAACTGTTCTTTATGTAATATCCTAATGATTACATAGATTATCTCTGTTTAATATAGATTTTAGAAAGGCACCTTGTGTTTGTACTATATATCTCATAATAACCCCAAAAGGATCTGGAAGAAGCACTTATCTTCAAATCCATTAAAATTTCTTCTGCAAAACATATGAATATTCTTACTAGCTTTTTTATTAACCTAAGAAATTTTATTTATTTATTTATTTATTTATTTATTTATTTATTTATTATTTATATTTGAGGGGAGGAGAGATAGTGAGACAGACTATCACATATACCTGAACTGGGATCCACTCGGTAACCTCTGTCTGGTGCTGAAGCTCAAATCAGATGAGCTATTTTTAGCACCTGAGGCTCAGCCCCATGAATTGTCCTCAGTGCCCTGGGTGAAACTCAAACCAATCAAGCCAATGACTGTGGAAAAGGAAGAGGGAAAGAAGGGGGAGGAAGGGGAAGAGAAGCAGATAGTCATTTCTCCTGGTGCCCTGAGCAGGTATTGAACTCCGGACATGCCTACACTGGGCTGACACTTTATCTACTGAGCCACTAGCCAGGGCTAACACACTTATTTTTATAAATTTAATTTTTTAGGGCCCTTGGGGTTTAGGGATTGTGGATAAGGTAGTGTAAGTCAGTACAATTCATATTTCCTTTTCTTTTACTTGTATGTAAGTTCACAGCTGGGTTACCACACCACCCATTTTAACCCAAATCACTTAGAAAAAGCACAATTTACTTCCAATAAAGAGTTGTATATAAAATTATTTTATTGCATAGATCAGGGGTAGTCAACCTTTTCATACCTACTGCCCACTTTTGTATCTCTGTTAGTAGTAAAATTTTCTAACCACCCACCGGTTCCACAGTAATGGTGATTTATAAAGTAGGGAAGTAACTTTACTTTATAAAATTTATAAAGAAGAGTTACATCAAGTTAAAGCATATAATAATAATAATTACTTACCAAGTACTTCATGTTAGATTTTCGCTAAGTTTGGCAGAATAAATCTTTATAAACAACTTACTATAGTTAAATCTATCTTTTTATTTATACTTTGGTTGCTCCTCTACCGCCCACCATGAAAGCTGGAACGCCCACTAGTGGGCGGTAGGGACCAGGTTGACTGCCACTGGCATAGATATTAGAAATAATTTAAAGATATTACATTGAATTAATAAATCTTAAATATTTTATTCAGCATTATAAAAACACTCAAGATACAAAAAGTATTTAATGATAAAAAAAAGTTCTTGGGGGATGGTGAATACACAAAACAGTATACAAGTGATGTGTGATAGAATTATACACCTGAAACCGGTAGAATTTTGTTAACCAGTGTCACCCCAATAAAAAAAAGAGCTATGTACTCTTGGGACACCTCACCTAAAAAAATTATTAAAATAACTACAACTCTTTGTCTTGAAATAGTCCAGGACATATATTACTAATGATAGCAATACCTAATGCAAAACAAATATGCACTACATCTGGAACCAATGGAAGCTACTCATCTAATTTACAATTAGGAATGATTCAGGAAATAATGTACTCTTAAAGAGTACTGTGAATTTCTTTCTTTCTTACTTTCTTTATTAAAGGACAAGTTTTTTGAGAAATGATTGCGTTCCTTAGAGGTTGTAAAGCCAGTAGCCAAGGCCACCATCACAGCAGCCCAACCCATGCAGGTTCGCATTAGATTCGAACAGTCGGTAATGAAACACAGGAGCCACGAACTGGTAAGCCATCAGTTTTAATTCTAGCTTGCACCCGGCGGGCAAGCAAAAACACACACTGGGCTCCAAAACCCACACATTCAGTGCTCACAAAGCTACTGACTTATCCGAGTTTCCTAGAATCAAAGGTTTCTAGCTCACCAGACTTATTCACCTCTGTTTCCCATCTATTCCTGCACAAACTCTTAACAAACTGGCTTCTTCCTCAGCACTCCGCCATCTTGGCTACTTCTCCTCCACATGGCCTTAATCTGCTCTCCTCTCTAATACCAACCTCAGGAACTCAGGAACCGAGAGAGAGAGAGAGCAAGCTCCCGGGCTGCCCCAGTTTATAGCATAGAAAATCCAAACCCTTAATCCAATCTACAGATAAGAAAGTCTCTGATACAAAGCCACCCATCTGAGGCATAATGGGATTCCTCCCTCCATCACCACCCTACATCATCCAATCAGTCAAGGGTGTGGAGAAGAGCTTACTCCTAAAACAAAGCCTTAAGCTATAACGACTGGGCCTGCTTACATTACAACTTTTCCCCCACAGCCATCACAAGCATAAGGGCAAATAATATCACCTGGGTGACTGGCTTCCATGTGGGCAGCACCATCTTTAACAAAGTGAGCATATTATATTTTATCTGCCGAACAGAGGTGAATAGATGCAGATTTTAATTCTTGTCCTGACCCTGGGCAAGTGACTTAAACTCCTTAAACTTTAGCTACAAATAGAAGATGATAGTTGTAAAGCCAGTAGTCGCGGCCACCATCACAGCAGCCCGACCCGTGCAGGTTCGCATTGGATTCGAACAGATGGCAATGAAACACCGGAGCCAAAAACTGGTGAGCCATCAGCTTTAATTCTAGCTTGCACCCGGCAGGCAAGCAAAAACACACACTGGGCTCCAAAACCCACTCATTCAGTGCTCACAAAGCTACTGACTTATCCGAGTTTCCTAGCATCAAAGCTTTCTAGCTCACCAGACTTATTCACCTCTGTTTCCCATCTCCTCCTGCACAAACTCTTCCTCAGCACTCTGCCATCTTGGCTGCTTCCTCTCCTCCATGTGGCCTTACTCTGCTCTCCTCTCTAATACTAATCTCAGGAACTCAGGAACCAAGAGAGAGAGAGAGAGAGATCAAGCTACTGTTCTCTTCCACTTTATAGCAGACTCAAAACCTTTAATCCAATTATACAAACAAGGAAGTCTCTGATACAAAGTCACCCATCTGAGGCATAAGGATTCCTCCCTACATCACCACCCTACATCATCTAATCAGTCAAGGGTGTGGAGAAGAGCTTACTCTTAAACTAAGCCGTAGGCTATAATGACCTGTCCTGCCTACATTAAAGCTTTTCCCCCACAGCCATCACAAGCATAAGGGCAAATAATATCACCTGGGTGACTGGCTTCCATGTGGGCAGCGCCATCTTTAACAAAGTGAGCATAATATATTTTATCTACCCAACAATAGTTATCCTTTCCATTAATTAGAAGGATTAGGAAGAGCAATGTTATTAGCACAGATCCTGTCAACTTGTAGTAGTACAAAAAGATGGGTTTTATTGTTATTTAAGTAACATCATCTGAAAATTTGAGTATAAAGTTTCCAGATGTCAAACCATATTTAAAATTCATTCAGGAATTTGCCTGTAATAAAACTTTGTTTAACTTTTCTCTTTTTAAAAAAAATAGAACAATTTTTCTAGAAGTAAAATATGATTTTAAAATGACCAATAGGTTGGTCTAGCTATTTAAATATTAGGTTGGCCTTAACTGGGTTATAAGATACCCATGTCAGCAATGGCTACCTACAGCTCTCATAAAAGAGAAGAAATGCTTTCCTGCTCTTTGACCTGGGCCCTTTGCATTCACTTGCAAATATAGGACAAGCTGGGCTGGTTAAGGAGACCATAAACATAAATTTCTCCTTAGATACAAGCACAGTGTTTACAAGACTAGATGTCTAGAGCACAAGACTTTGCCATTATGTGATACAACTTTTGTTGTGTTAATGGAACTCATTTATATGCTGATAAGACTTGTGTTGCTGGTGGCAGAGGGCTGCCTTTAAATTAATATAAAGGAAGGCTGTAAGTTTTAATTTACCACAACCTGATCAGCTCAATGAATGTGCTATTCTCATCATAAATTTAACAATGGTTATATTGCTTGGGCAGATAATTAGAAAACACACCATTACTCTTATATTGGATACAATATCCATTTTGTTTTTAGCTATATTTATTCTAACAGTTTAAAGTGTAAGTTAAATTTACAATACCATTCTTATCAAGGTGCCTGCAGTAATATGCCATCCTAGAAACAAAGGACACCGCTGACCATCTGGTGCAACTCCTTTTAACCAAGGAGGAAACTGCTCCAGAGAAGGGAAGGGTCACCCCGAGCTTACACCGCTGCTGAGAAGCCGAGCTGGGTCTGGAAACCATGCCTGCTGACTCTCAATCTCATTCTCTTTCCTCTCATTTAAACCACCACAGAGAAATATGGAAACATTCACACTCGCTTTAAATATATTACAACATTCTGACTGACCAGGCGGCGGTGCAGTGGATAGAATGTTGAGGTGGGATGCTAAGGACCCATGTTCAAAACCCCAAGGTGGCTTAAGCATGGGCTTATCTGGCTTAAGCGCAGTGGTTTGAGCACAAAAGTTGCTGGTTTGAAGCCCAAGTTTGCTGGCTGGAGCCCAAGGACACTGGCATATATGAGAGGGCAATCCGTGAACAACTGAAGTGTTGCAACAAGTTGATGCTTCTCATCTCTTTCCTCTCTCTCACACATGCTAAAAAAGAAAATTTCTTCCAACATTTTTTTATTAATTTTAATGGGGTGACATTGATAAATCAGGGTACATATGTTCAGAGAAAATATTTCCAGGTTATTTTGACATTTGATTATATTGCGTACCCATCATCCAAAGTCAAATTATCCTCCCTCACCTTCTATCTGGTTTTATTTGTGCCCCTCCCCTCTCTCTCCCCCCTCCCTCACTCCCCTCCCCCCCCCCCAGAGCAGCCAGCACACTCTTGTCCATGTCTCTGAGTCTCATTTTTATGTCCCATCTATGTATAGAATTATATAGTCCTTAGTTTTTTCTGATGTACTTACTTCACTCAGTATAATGTTATCAAGGTTCATCCATGTTGTTACAAATAATCCGATGTAATCATTTCTTATGGCTGAGTAGTATTCCATAGTATATATATACAAAGGCTTTTTAATGCACTCGTCCTCTGACGGACACTTGGGCTGTTTCCAGATCTTCGCTATTGTGAACAATGCTGTCACGAACATAGGGGTGCATTTCTTCTTTTCGAACAGTGCTATGGTGTTCTTAGGGTATATTACTAAAAGTGGGATAGCTGGGTCAAAAGGCAGTTCGATTTTTAATTTTTTGAGGAATCTTCATACTGTTTTCCACAGTGGCTACACCAGTCTGCATTCCCACCAGCAGTGCAGAAGGGTTCCCTTTTCTCCACATCCTCGCCAGCACTTATTCTGTGTTGTTTTGCTGATGAGCGCCATTCTAACTGGTGTGAGGTGATATCTTATTGTGGTTTTAATTTGCATTTCTCTAATGATTAGGGATGTTGAGCATTTTTTCATATGCCTATTGGCCATCTGTATGTCCTCTTTGGAGAAATGTCTATTCATTTCTTTAGCCCATTTTTTGATTGGATTGTTTGTGTTCCTGGTGTTGACTTTTATAAGTTCTTTACAAATTTTGGTTATTAACCCCTAACCAGACGTATTGTCAAATATGTTTTCCCATTGTGTGGTTTGTCTTTTTATTCTGTTCTTATTGTCTTTAGCTGTGCAAAAGCTTTTTAGTTTGATATAGCCCCATTTGTTTATCCTGCCTTTTATTTCACTTGCCTGTGGAGATAAATAGGCAAATATATTGCTGCCACAGATGTTGGAGAGCTTACTGCCTATGTTTTCTTCTAAGATGCCTATGGTTTCAAGTCTTACATTTAAGTCTTTTATCCATTTTCAGTTTGTTTTTGTGAATGGTGTAAGTTGATGGTCTAGTTTCATTTTTTTATAGATAGATGTCCAATTTTCCCAACACTATTTGTTAAAGAGACTGCCTTTACTCCATTGTTTGCTCTTTCTTCCTTTGTCAAATATCAGTTGTCCATAAAGGTGTGGGTTTATTTCTGGGTTCTCTGTTCTGTTCCATTGATCTATGTGCCTGTTCTTATGCCAGTACCAGGCTGTCTTGAGTACAATGGCCTTGTAGTATACCATGATATCCGGAAGAGTGATACCTCCTGCTTTATCATTTCTAAAATTGCTGAGGCTATTTGTGTTCTTCTTTAGTTCCATATAAATTTTTGGAATATATGTTCTATATCTTTGAAGTATGTCATTGGTATTTTAATTGGTATTGCATTGAATTTATAAATTGCTTTGGGTAATATAGACATTTTAATGATGTTTATTCTTCATAACCATGAACACGGTATATGCTTCCACTTGTTTGTATCTTCCTTGATTTCTTTTATCAATGTTTTATAATTTTCTGAGTACAAGTCCTTAACATCCTTGGTTAAATTTACTCCAAGGTACTTTAATTTTTTGGTTGCAATAGTGAAGGGGATTGTGTCCTTAATTTCTTTTGCTGACAGTTCATTGTTGGTATATAAAAATGCCTCTGATTTCTGAGTATTAATTTTATATCCTGCCACCTTGCTGAATTCATTTATAAGGTCCAGTAGTTTTTTGACTGAGACTCTAGCGTTTTCTATATACAATATCATATCATCTACAAATAATGACAGTTTTATTTCTTCTTTTCCAATTTGGATGCCTTTTATTTCTTTTTATTGTCTTATTTCTATAGCTAGGACTTCCAGAACTATGTTGAATAAAAGTGGTGAAAGAGGGCACCCCTGCCTGGTTCCTGATCTTAAGGGGATTGCTTTTAATTTTTGCCCTTTTAGTATGATGTTTGCTGTGGGTTTGTCATAGATGGCCTTTATCATGTTAAGGAATGTTCCCTGTATTTCCACTCTACTGAGAGTTTTGAGCATAAATGGGTGCTAGATTTTATGAAATGCTTTTCCTGCATCTATTGAAATTATCATGTGATTTTTGTCCTTCCTTTTGTTTATGTGATGAATCACATTGATTGATTTGCGAATATTGAACCAGCCTTGCCTCTCCAGAATAAATCCCACTTGATCATGGTGTATGATTTTTTTCATATATTGCTGGATCCAGTTGGCTAATATTCTGTTAAGGATTTTAGCATTTAAATTCATCAGGGATATTGGCCTATAATTTTCTTTCTGTGTATTGTCTTTGCCTGGTTTCGGGATCAGAATTATGCTTGCCTCATAAAAGGTGTTTGGAAGTCTTTCTTCCTCTTGAATTTTTTGAAATAGCTTGAGGAGGATAGGAGTTAGTTCTTTGAATTTTTGGTAGAATTCACTTGTGAAGCCATCAGGTCCAAGACTTTCCTTTGTTGAGAGTTTTTTGATAACTGTTTTGATCTCATTTGTTGTAATCAGACTGTATAGGTGTTCTGATTCTTCCAGATTGATTTTTGGAAGATTGTATGTTTCAAGAAATTAGGTTGTCTAATTTTATGGCATAGAGTTCTTCATAGTATTTTCTAAAAATACTTTGTATTTCTGTTGTGTCAGTTGTTATTTCTCCACTCTCATTTCTAATTTTATTTATTTGAGTCCTTTCTCTTTTTTTCTTGGTGAGTCTAGTTAAAGGTTCATCGATCTTGTTTACCTTTTCAGAGAACCAGCTCCTGGTTTCATTGATCTTCTGTATTGTTTCTTTAGTTTCTATGTCATTTATTTCCACTCTAATCTTTATTAATTCCTTCCTTCTATTACTCCTGGGCTTTACTTGCTCTTGTTTTTCTAGTCCTTTTAGATGCAGAGTCAAGTTGTTTATTTGAGCTTTTTCTAGCTTCTCATGGTATGCCTGTAGTGCTATGAACTTCCCTCTCAGTACTGCTTTTGCTGGGTCCCATAAATTTTGAGTTGATGTATTTCTTCATTGTTAATTCATTCATTATTTAATAACATGCTATTTAGTTTCCAAGTGTTTGAGTATTTTTCAGTTTTTCTTTTCTGGTTAATTTCTAGTTTCATACCACTGTGATCAGAGAAAATGCTTGATATGATTTCAATCTTCTTAAATTTGTTGAGACCACTTTTGTGTCCTAACATGTGGCCTATCCTAGAGAATGTACTGTGAGCATTTGAAAAGAATGTATATTCTACTGCTTTAGGGTGAAAAGTTCTGAAGATATCTATTAAATTGAGTTGATCTAGTGTATCCTTTAAGTCTGCTGTTTCTTTGTTAATTTTCCTTCTTGAGTATCAATCCAGTAATGTTAGTGGGGTATTGAAATCCCTTACTATTGTAGTATTGCTGTTAATCTCGCCCCTTATATCCATCAAAGTCTACTTTATGTATGTCGGAACTCCTATGTTCGGTGTGTAGATATTTATAATAGTTATATTTTCCTGTTGAATTGTTCCCTTTATCATATGTAGTGTTCTTCTTTATCTCTTACTACAGCCTTTATTTTAAAGTCTATTTTGTCAATATAAGTATTGCTACCCCGGCTTTTTTTTCATTTCCATTAGCATGAAATATATTTTTCCATCCTTTTACCTTCCGTCTATAGGCATCTTTTGTTTTAAGGTGTGTCTCTTGTAGACAGCATATGTATGGGTCCTATTTCTTTATCCACGCAGCTACCCTATGTCTTTTGGTTGGATCATTTAATCCATTTACATTTAAGGTTATTATTGATATGTAGTTGTTTATTGCCATTTTTTATTTTAAATGTGTATTCCTCTTTTGCTATATTCTTTTCCCACTTTGATTTGTTTACATCAGGCCCCTTAGCATTTCCTGCAGCACTGGTTTTGTTGTAATGAATTCCTTGGGTTTTCTTTTGTCTGGGAAGCTCTTTATTTCTCCTTCAACTTTAAATGATAGCCTTGCTGGATAAAGTAGTCCTGTTTGTAGGCTCTTGTTCTACATTACTCTGAATATTTCTTGCCATTCTCTTCTAGCCTCAAGTGCTGCTGTTGAGGAGTAGAATGTCATCCTTATGGATGATCCTTTGTAGGTGATAGACTTTTTTTTGTCTAGCAGCTTTTAATATTTTCTCTTTATAACTTAACTTTGGTATTTTAATTATGTTGTGTCTTGGTGTAGGTTTCTTTGGGTTTCTCTTTAATAGAGATCTCTGTGCTTCTTGAACTTGTGAGACCCTTCCTTGCATCAATTTAGGGAAGTTTTCCGCTATGATTTGATTGAATAAAGTTTCTATCCCTTGTTCTTTCTCTTCTTCTTCAGGAACCACTATGATGCGGATGTTATTTCTCTTCATGTTGTCACAGAGCTCTCTTAGAGTTTCCTCAGACTTTTTGAGTCTCTTTTTTTTTCTGCTCTGATTCCATGACTTTGTTCATCTTGTCTTCCAACTCGCTGATTCGATCCTCAGCTTCATCCATCCTGCTTTTAATTCCTTCCATTGTAGTCTTCATTTCTGATATTGTATTTGTCATCTCTTATTGATTCTTTTTTAATATTTTAATGTTCTTTTTTTACTTGTTATCTCTTTATTTAGGTGTTTGTAATGACCATCCATTGTTGTTCTAAGATTCCTAAGCATCCTAACAATTATTATTCTAAACTCTGCATCTGAAAGTTTGGTTATTTCCATATTGCTCAGTTCATTTCCTGGAGGATTCTCTTGTGGTTTCATTTGGATTGCGCTTTTTTGTCTTTTCTTTATGTCTGTGTTTTTGGGTGTGTTGTCTGTAGAGCTGGTTGAGTCTAGGCTTGGTGTTGTCTGCCTCTAATTTTCAATTGTGTTATTTCTAGGTCTTCTTGGGTTGGCTTCAGCTGTTGTTTGTAACCCACTGTGGAATTTGGCTTTTCTAATAGAACCCCTTTGAAGTCTTGATTTGTTTGTTTTCTTCTCAGTTTTCTTAACTGGGTAGTAGTCTTGTTTACTGATCTCAGCAGGGGGCTTATTTTAAACTGTATCCAGGAATGTGGTGGGAGTAACCTGAGACTCTGAAGACCTGATCTGCCAGTTACTATCTCTGGGGGCAGGGTGCTTTCTCTGCTTCAGTAGGGGGAAGTGTATCTCAGATCTCCATGGAGACCTGAGTTACTGCCCCTCCTCCCCACTTCTTGTTTTCAGCTGTGTTTTTTTGTGCTGATTAGAGCTGGAGAGATATCTTGAGAAGATTGACCCAGAACCACTTTAGTCTTGTGTTATGTGGAAGGATCAACCCCTCCTCCAGCTATGGCTGCCTCCAGCACCTCCCCCAGTTATGGCACTAGATTAGTCCGCTGCTCATTTCCTCCCATGCATTCCTCTGTTTGTCACTGGCTGTCTCTCTCTCCCCCTTTCCTTTTAGAAAACAAACCAGCTCTTTCAACACACCTCGTTTCCAGGTTCCCAGGCAAGTGGCTGTGAGTGATATTTTCTACTGTTTTCCTTGGATTGAGAGCCTTTCTAGGCTCTCAGCCTTACCCCCGCCCTTTTTTTTCCTGTAAGCAGGAGATGCTTACCGCTCCTCAGCACTCCCCACCAGGCTCGGTGTGGTTTCTCTTTGCTCCTTGGATTTTGAGAGCAGTTCTTGTCCAGAGTTGGTTTTCCACACTGGTTGTTCCTAAATTAATTTGTAATCCAGTTTGGTGGTGTGAGCTGGGAGTCTGTGCGTCTGCCTACTCCTCTGCCATCTCGTGTCTCCCAACATTTTTATGCAGTGTAAATTATCTATTGAGTAACCACAGCATTTATTGAAAGATTTTTAATAGTAATTTCTTCCTCTCTTCATGCTGTCTAGGCCAATTTTATATCATTTCACTCAAAAACTATTACAATGAATCATTCCCCTACTTCTGGTCTCTCTCCACTCCAACCAGAAAGACACCCTCACTCCACTAATTTATTCTCTTTCATTGCAAATATCTCAGCTGGAGAAGGCACTGTTCTCAATCATGGATTGCCGTGAATGATGGAGAAACAAAGATCTTATGTTCTTTTCACTGAACCTTGAAAACTCTTTTGACATTCCCAAGCACAAAACCATCTATAACTTCTCTTGCTTCCTTTCTGGACCTCTGTCAGACCACAGTAGCCCTAGTCAGTCTCTCCCTGATTCACACTGCAATCATTAAAGTATTGGTTTAAAAAAAGAAAGAAAGAAAGAAAACATTAGTTTTTGGAATCCATCTCAAACCACTGAATCAGAATTGCTGGGTTAAAAATGTGCATTTTAAGAGAACACTCCAGGTTATTCTTCGGCACATCAAAGTTTGCAACCCACACTCCTACAAACATGAATGTCTGTTCCACTCCTGAGACACTTACTACATGACCTCATGCTACTATTTGTCATTTCATAAGTGAATGAAATATATATATTTTACCTCTTGGATCATTGGCTTAATGATAGTGGCTCTAACGTACTTTTCCTGTATGTCTCACAGTGTCAAGAATCACTCATTAAATATATAGGCTAGTCAATGTATAAATAATTCCATAATTAAATGTGAAATGAGATTATTCATTGTTGATACACATTTCTCCCCAAGATAGCAGCACAGGATTTTATTTTATGGTCTTAAAACGATTACATTGTAAAGTTGCCAAATCTGACTGGAAGATCTCTGAGGACACTAATGTGACTCTTGTGGTCCTTACTTCTCAGCAGCAGCCCTCTTTCCTTTCTGTCTACCCCAGGTTTATTGGACATCTCTGGTCCTTGCCCTCAACTCACAGGTATTATCTGCATGTGATTGTGCCCACCTGTAGAATAGAGCACATGGCTCAGGCCGCACCTAACAACCACAGTCCCATCTATTGCATATTTGTTACAAGAACAAGCCGGGGTACGGGTTACCCATCACTGCCAGTCAATCACAGAGATGGAGCTGTGTGATATGAGTGTATTTTATTCAGATTGCCAGCAAACTGAGAAGGCAGGGAACTCCCTTCCAAACGAACCGAACCTCCTTAACACTCTCCTGGTGCTGGCTGTTTTTATAGGATTCAGGGACAAAGTCCATGCAGTTAGTCATGCAACATTGTGCAGGAGGTGAGGGTTCAGTTAGTGGGAATGTTTCCCCCACAAAAGTTCTTCTGATGTTGACACAGGCCCAGTTAGCATGGTCCTATCTGGTGTCCTTGGTAAATTTTCAAAACAGCCAGGACCTGGCACCTTTGAGACCATCTGCCTTTGGGGATTGTCTGTGAAAAAGACTCCCTGTTTTATTAGAATACAAAGCACAGAGTTAAGATTGGTGAATTAAGTTTCTAATTAATTTATAAGCTTTGACTTTTCACAGTAAATCTCGTGGCTAGTTTTTTACAAACAACCATTGTGATGTAAACTCTGCTCATTTTCAGGTACCTCCCCATATAAACTTTCCCCAACACTCACTCCTGCAAGGAAAACTTTCCACTGCACTTCAAAGTAAAGGCCAGGGAGCCATTAAGACAGAATAGCAAGCAGATTAACTATTTCTTAACCCTTACATATCTCCTATTCATTACAACTAAAAGCTAGTATTAACTGAAGCCAAATTCCTAACTTTTGGGCTCCCCTCTCATATACAGGGATAGATATGACTCCATTAAAGCCAAAGAGACACAAAGAGTGATTTGTTGGGAGCTTCTGGAACATGGAAACTTCTGCACGTGGAGGAGGAAGCATGCAACCTTGGTGGCCATCTCACAACCTTTACAACAGCCAGCCTTATCACGCAGCACACGCTGTGGAAGGCAAAGCAGTGATGGAAAGAAACAGGGTGCCTGGTGGCCTCAATTAGTTGATGAATAAACTCTCTTAAAGGCTGGTTTTGCCTTTGGCTTTTTTAATTACTTAAGAAAATGATCCCTTTTTATTTTTCAAGTCACTTTGAGCTGGGTATTCTGTCACAGGGAACCAGAAGCATCTTGAGTGACAGATCAGAACCATCTTTTATCTTTTTTACAGCTATATGCCAAAGCCTTACACACTGCATAATGTGAACTAGACAATGGAGAGATGGTTGAGTAACCAAATGAAGGTTGTGAGCTCTTATTTTCCTGTGGACTGATACTACAGTACATTCAGAAACTAGCACGGTTTGTCAGAGTTCTGTTCCTGGTGTCCAGTATACTAAGCTACACGTTGACGTATTGAATCCATACTGTATGTATCCCAAGAGCTGTGTTAGTTTCTGGAAATTTAGAAATTTTATTTCTAATAGGGCAAATGAAAGGACATGAAATATTTGTCGACTCCCTGAAATACTCCAGGTACACAGAGTTTTTCAATTAACTCTCACAGAAGCCTTTTGAGAACTCTATCGTTGTTACTATTTTTTTAACCAAATTATCTCAGGTGATTAAATGATTAGAGCGGTCACATAGCTAATGCAAGGGGACATTAATATTCATCCTCAGGCTCCAATCCTTCCTCTCACAGCCATTACCAGCCTTGCTGGAGGTCCGCGGGGAAGAGAGCAAAGTCAGAGGAGTTAGAAGTTTCACAGTGTACCCTCTGCAGAGGGAACTCAGCAGTTCATTGTTCCAAGGTCAGTGAAGGGAAAACTAGAAGCCTTTGCCTCAGAGAAATAATAATGTTTGTTACTCACAATGCTTTGTCTTTAAAAAAAAATTTAATTGGAGCTACTTTTTAGCTTCTGTGACTGCCAAATGACCAAGAGGTCAGTTGCCCTGCTGTGGGGTTTTCAGCCAATTCATGAGGGTTATTTTATTTGACAAGGGTCCTGTTTTTAATGGGAAAAGTTGTCACATTCTATTCATATCCTGTTTTTGATCTCACTGAAGCAAATCTGTTTGAATTTGCCCTCGACATTGTTCCTTTCCAGATTTTTCTCTCAGCAGCCCCACTTGGATATGCAGGAAGAGCTTTCCCTAGTCAAGCTAGGTTTGCCCCAGCAAGTGCTCTTTGACGGTCTCCAGCAGTGCGGGATGCCAGGCTCCACAGCAGCTGCTGGGCCAGCTGCTTTGCAATTGCAGGCAATGTGGGTGGAGACCTTAGCGGTCCTAGCTTCCCAGCCTGAGCCATCACACACCTCCCTGTTCAACAAGACCATTATGTGCTGTGCTGCTCTACTTAACAGTTGCTTTCATTTCTTCTCAGCAGCAGATACCATTGTTCTGTGGCAGATAGACTTCTGGAAATGAGTCTCTGGCAAGCCCTGCTCTGAGAAGCAGGCGCCTCGGTTAGGTGTCCCTTTACAGGGGGTGGTACCCGCGCTTGGAGACCTCATTAGCACTAAGAGACAACCACAGGGCTTGGGACATCAGACATTAGATGAAGACATGGTCCAAGGAAAAGGATAAATGGGAAAGGAGGGGTGAAAAAAGAAGGAGCTGGAGAAGAAAGAAAGGTAAAGAAAGCATGTAGGCTGTAGAGAGTGAGCGGAAAGACCTTGGGAGGAGAGTCTCTTACCCTTCCTCTCAGGGCTTTTCAACCAGGTTTATAGGCGAACCCATTTATTTCCTGGTCTATTCTAGGGCTTAGAGTACAATAGAAATCTCATTATTATTGTAGCTGACGTCGGGAGTTAGGGTCAATTTTGTAGGCTTACGTTCCTGGGCTGAACCCAGGACTCCCTGACACCGTTTGATCTGCCATTTTTACCATACCCTCATCAAGTTGTTCCAGTAGATATGTCCAGGTGTCTGCCATAGGTTCCCCTTCTGTCTTTAGCTGCTCTAATGTGAATGGGGTCCTATTCAGATTTCCTGACCAGTGGTGTCCACAGCATAGCACACTTCTAAGAGCTGTCCTTCATGTGCCCTTGGAGTTGTCATGCACAGAATGTATGACCTTCAGTGACAGTTCTGTTGCCAAATCCTAATGGCCTTAGGGTAGATGGAGGGTTATAACTCTTAACTCCAAATCTTGGCTAAACTTCTATTTCTGTAAATTATTATGTCTGCCTCATCTTACTCAGAAAGGTGACACTTATGTTGTGCATTTCCAGGATATGAAGTTTGACCTGAATCAGGAAAAATCCTCTAATTTTGCTGCTCCCTACACCTCAACCCCGACCAGGGGACAGCAATGTAAGCTGAGTCAGTTTGTTTGTGTGTGTGTGTGTGTGTGTGTGTGTGTGTGTGTGTGTGTGTGTGTGTGTATTTTTTTTTTATTAAGTGAGAGAAGAGTAGGCAGAGACAGACTGGGATCCTCCTGGCAAGCCTTTACCAAGCGATACTCTGCCCAACTGGGCCACAGCTCCACTGCTTGATAATCGAGCTATTTTAGCACCTGATATGGCCATGTAGCCATCCTCAGGGCATAAGGCCAACTTTGCTTGAACCAATGGAGCCATGGCTGTGGGAGTGGAAGAGGGAGAGAGAGATAAAGGGGGTGGAGAAGTGGAGAAGCAGATTGTTGGTTCTCCTGTGTGCCCTGACCAGGAATCAAACCGGGGTCTCCCACACACCTGGCCGATGCTCTACTGCTGAGTCAACTAGCCAGGGCTATGCTGAGTTAGTTCTAACCTTAGCCTTGCTCCTGTCTTGTCTCAGTATCTGTTTTTCAACAGCTTGATCCCTCCAGTTCACAAGGGACTGAGTGCCTAGCCTGCCTTTGCTTTTCTTCCCACCCCGGAGCCCCATAGCTGGCAGTGGGACCTTTACTCTCAGAAACCCCCTCAGGCCTGCTTCCAAAACTTTTCAGTGGCTTGTTATTGACCTCAGAAGGAAATATAATAAAAAAACATGAATTTCAATTGATGAAAATTAAAAAATAGAATCAATTCCAATTAAAAGTAGATATTCTCACAAATAAAAATTATAAACCTCTAGCTAATTAAAGAAAAATAAAAAATATACACACATAGCATTATAAAATATATTTATGCAAATAATGTTTTATATGTACACATAGATACATATATAATTATACATATACATATGTTTATATATGTATAATCTCATACTCAAATTAGAAATCTTAAAACATAACTATATTTAAAGCTTTTTAAAACAGCTTGCATATTTTTAATTTATTGGTTTTAGAGAGATAGAGAAATATTAGCTTGTTGTTCTACTTATTTATGCATTCTTTTATTGATTCTTGTATGTGCCCTGACTGGGGACCAAAGTCACACCCTTGGTGTATCAGGACAACACTCTAACCAATGGAGCTATCTGGCCAGGGCTCAATATTTAAGGACTTTTTAAATGACCCAGATACAAGAAGAATATTGAAATCAACCAAAAATGTGAAAGAACTTTTAGAAGTTTATGAAAGAATAATCTCTACAAAAGATACCAGTGGGCTTTATAGGACAGTTATTTCAAATGTTCAAAAAATAGATAATCGCTATCATTATCTGTTACCATTTAAATAGTTCCCAAGGATTCAAAGAAGTAAGAACCTTTAGATTACATTTTAGTAAGTTAGTATGACTTTGACAATAAAATCGGATTAAATTGTATTAAAAATAAAACATTTACATTATGTCATTCATAAAGATAGATGTTAAATATAATAAAAATAACAGCCTATCAATTTCATTAGGATATTAGAGTATATTAATATGTTAGTAAATTAGAAAAATAAAATTTGTTCAGTAGGGTTTAATCTAAAAACATATGGTTTATCAGAATACCTATAGAAAAAAGTTATAATGTTAGTTGATCAAAGGAAAAGCTATGCATTTGATAGAGTTCAAATTTTATTCCAAATATTTTAAAAATAAGTATAATAAAAGTAAAGAAATATGTTTTAATATGATAAAAGAAATCATGATAACAATAACAAATATCTTACCTCATGGTAAGAATGGTAATGGTGTTACTAAGTCAGACATAAAACAAAGAAAGCTCCTTTTACAACTACTTTTGTTATTATGGACATTTTACTCACTGTTTTAAATGTTTTAGTCATTGTAAATAAATCTAAATTGAAAAACAGAAAACAACATTATCAATTCTTGGGAAGAATTTCTAGACAGCAAAGAATCTACTACTTTTATAATTTGATGATACAAATGTGGCAAAACATTTCAGAAGGTCAATTGAGTAATGGATTTCTAAAATCTTGATTGTATATATGAAATTCTTTCCTTTTAGACAAACAAAAATATATGTGTTCACTTAATGCATTGCTTTTATATTGGCAGAACTTGAGATGGGGGTGCTATGTATGTGAAATATATATTACAAAGAAAGAGCTCTACAGAGAGAATAAAAGACAGCATGTAAATAAGGCTCTGGGTAGTGGAATTGCTAAGATAGACTGGTCGACAAAATAAAACCCATTACTTAGGATAATATAAAATGGTCACATAACCAATATGTTCTTTGGTTTATCAAGTAATGAAGGAACAAGTAAGATATTAAGACTGGTTCAAAGGATATTTAAGGAGCTAGATATTTGTAGGTAATTTAACAAAAAGGATGCTAGGATATGATGGCTGGGCTAGATACAAAACTGGTTAACATTCTATAGCATAAAATGATTACTGGTGTTATCTTTCCTATTGAAGAATAATTCTTTGGATCACTACTAGACAAAAATCTACAAGTTAACCTGTGACTTAACTAACAGTGGCTACTTTAATCAAAAGTAAACAGTGAGTTGAACAAACTACCTTTTCCCCTAAATCTCTGCTGTCCAATATGGTAGTCACTAGTCCCATGTGGCTTTTGAACACCTGAAATATCACTAGCCCAAAATGAGATATACTATAAATATAAAACACATGCCAGATTTTGAATAATTATTACAATAAAATGAATAAAATACCTCATTAATAACTTCTTATAATAATTATAAATTAAATTGAAAATATTTTGAATATACCGGGTTAAATTAATTATATCATAAAAATTAAATGTACCCTCTTATTTTTATGTTTTTACTATGGCTATAAGAAATGTGAAAATTAGTAGTCTGCACTGTATTTTTCACATTATTTTTTTATTAGTTTCAGATAATCCTTGGATAAGTCTTTGTTCTCCTGTGATGTTGAATTGAAAAGACATGCCACCTATATTTATAACTCATTTCCAAGATTTGAATTATTTCTATTAATAGGAAAATAAGTGATTTGTTTTTCTTCATTTTGGGGGTAATTTTACAAAATATCTGAAATAGATAATCTGAAAAGAAAGATTAGTTTTACATTCTTCTGAATATAGGATAAAACATTTAAGTCAGGTTAGGAAATAAAAAACACACAGACAGGATCTTGAATAGGACTGTAATGTAAGTCCACCTATGTTAGCTCAAGTCCTCCTGTGACTTATTTTCACTAATGATTTGAAGCAGTCAAGCATCTCTTGGAGTCTATTTCAGAGAAAATGAGAGCGGCCCCAGGCCTGAGCTGTGAAAACCTCATCTGGATGAGGGGCAGCCTCACTGTGACTTGCTAAATTACACTCTCTCCAGCAACTATTAAGCCAGAGGGCCCTTTCCTAGTTACACAGGAAAATTAGGTGGTGGTGTTAGTATGAGTTGCAGGATTTTGGTAGTGAAGAAAGTAGAAAGATCAAGACAAACATTTGGTCCCTGTAGGATCCAGATTGGAGTCTAAGCGTCAGAGATGGCCACGGCCCGAGATGGTGAGAGGTGCCCAGGGATCCTCAGGTACGAGGGCTTTTATGTTTATCTTGCTTGATAGTCTTTGAATTACAGACCTCACAAATACTAATAACTTCAATGTAACACCTGTCTCTGAGGGAGATCCTTTAAGAACTAGTTTTCAATTGATGCTATTTCACAGTATGCTCCTATTTAGGGGGTGATATTTAGGGACAAATAAAAAGCCAAGGCACTGGGATGTTTGTTCTAGTCTTCTACTATTATATTCCCTGTGGGCAACAATGTAAATCCTTAAGTACATGAGGATAATACTTATACATTTGGAAATCAAGGTGATTGGCAATCTCAAATAGCATATCTTCAGTTTTCTAAGCTATAAATATTTTCTCCTAAGTACATAAATAGAAGTTAGTGATAGTATTCCAAACCCTTTGGGAATTGGGAGTAGTATGTAATTCATATAGAGTAATAGTATTTATGTGAATTATAAAACTAAAATGGCAGTTTTCTTTAAAATAATAAATAATCCACCCCTTCTTATTTTAAAAAAGGAGAGTGAAATTTTTTAAGTTAGTCATAATGGCAAAAGAGATCTATGATGTCTGTCATCTCGCTGAATTTTGAAATTTAATCATTTGCCCTGATTTTCAAGTTTAAGTAGCATAATGTGGACCACTTGAAATTACGACTGCTTCACTGAGGCTGATTCAATTAACAAGCTAAAAGGAAAATGTCCTTTCTGTGTATGCCTTCATTTTGAAGACAGAGCAAAGCAGGTCAAGTAGCTACTTCTGAATTTGTGCAAGTTCTCCTCCATGTAGATGAGTGGAACCCACTTGGCTTACCCCCTTTTCCAGACTTCCATTGGCCTGACTGTTTGTCTGGTATGCCCACTCACTTTCCCTAGCCCCTCATTTAACCCTTGTCTTCCAGTACTCTTTTCTGTGGTTCTCAAAATATGGTCTGAAGGTTCTTATACTACCAAAGATCTTTTCAAGGCCATTGAGAGGCAAAAACTACTTTGATAGCAATACTAAAACCTTATTTACTTTTCTACTGGGTAAACGTGCACAGATGGTGCAAGAGCAATGGTGGTATAACAGCTGGTGCCATAGCATTGATTAAGACAGTGGTCCCAAGCCACAGCAATGGCTGCTGCATTCCTCACCACCACGCATTTAGTTTCACTTAGCAATGCCCTGGATAATGCAGTAAAAAATATTAATTTTGACCCTTAGTTACCTTTTTGAGAGTGTTCTGTGTGAGGAAATAGGAAGCATACAAAAGCAGGGCTTCTGCATACCTGAGTATGTATGATGGCTGTCTCAAGGAAACACTTGTACAATGAACTTTTGTACTGGTGCATTAAACTCCAGTCAACTGTGTGAACCAAAATCCATTAGTCTATAGAGACTTGTACTGTTACATTAAAATCCATTAGTCTTCTTTGAATGGATCTTTTCCCCTTGTTCTGGATTTTGTAATGGCATGAGTTGATCATTTGGAAAATATTTATTCACCGGGTTATCCAAGTCTTCCAAATGTTGACTCATTACATTTGAGATTACAGAAATTATGAAATACTACTTATGGATTTTTTATAAGCGCAATAACAAAAGAGAATACCTACAGTTATCTGAAAAGGGTAATAAAATATTCCTGCTTTTTCAAGCTGCACATTTGTGTGAAGCTAAATTTTCTTTAAGTACTTCAACCAAAATAACACAACACAACAGAGTGAATGCCTTAGCAGATATGAGAATCCAGCTGTCTTTTATTGTTAGACATTAAACAGATAAACAAAACACATCAATAAAGGACTCTGAGTCCTTGATAATTTTTAAGAGTGTAAAGGGGTTTTGAAACACAAATGTCTGAAAACTCATAATCTGGTTAAACCTGTCTCATCCTGGAGGCTTTTGTTCACCTCTAGTACACATTGTCCACTCTCCCTCTGGCATCTTCTACATGATGTTTCTTGCATGTTAATGTGCACGCAGATAACTTGGGGAAATGGTGACTAAAATGCAGATTCAGATGAGATCCATCTAGAGTAAGCCTGAATTCCTAAGTCTCCCACCATAATCCGATACTCTTGGTCCTTAGACCTCTCTTTCTGCAACAGGAGTTTAAGTCATGCTACCCGTGTCACTCATAATCCTCATCACTTGCTGCCTTATGACATTTCAGTTTCTGTCTCACTTACATTATAATTATTACTACCACTGTTCTATTGCTTGTGCATCTATTACCAACTTGGTGCTAGACACTGTGCTAAGAACTTTACATATATGAACTCATTTAATGTTCATAGCATTTCTATGAAATAGATTTCATTACTAGACCTTTATCTATAGTTGAGAAGACTGTGATATGTAATTTGCCAAGGTCATACAACTAGCAAGAGCCAAGATTTGATTCCATGTCTATTTAATTTCATGGCCAGTGTTACTAATCACTATATTATACAAACTTACATCATTTTATTTCTCAGAATATAATTTGCTTTTATTTGTACATGCCTTCTCTTTCTATTTAGATTATATTATATCACTCCTCTCTGTGTTTTGCTCAGTATTTTTTTCTTCAGAAATATACAATGGCCAAAAAATCCTATTTGGTGAATAAATAAATCAACATAAATGTTCACATGGATAATAACAAGTGCCCTGGCCAGTTGGTTCAGTGGATAGAGTGTCTGCCTGTTTTATGACTGTCCCAGGTTCGATTCTAGGTCAGCACACACAAGAGAACCCACCATCTGCTTCTCTCACCCCTCTCTTCCTCTTCTCTTCTTTCCCCACACACAGCCAGTGACTCCGTTGACTTTAAGCTTGACCCTGGGCACTGAGGATAGCTTGTTGTTCTGAGCCTGGGCCACAGGTGCTAAAAATAGTTTGGTAGAGCCTAGACAGAAGTTTCAAGGTGGATCCCAGTCTAGATGCATGCGTGAGTTTGTCTCACTATCTCCTCTCTTCTCATTAAAACAAAACAAAACAAAGCAAGTAGCTTTAAAGCCCAAAGCTGTGACTCTTTCCATAGCTTCAGGAGGACATAATCAGATGTTCCTCAACTTACAGTGGGCTTACATCCGATTAACTCACCATAAGTCAAAAATATTTTAAATTGAAAATGCAGTTAATAACCCTAACCTACTGAACACCATAGCTTAGTCTAGCTTACCTTAAACGTGATCAGACCACAATATAAAAAGAAAATGCTGGCAACACAGCTCGTTGAAGAGTGTCATCCTTTCCACGTGATCATGTGGCTAACAGGAAGCTGTGGCTGCTGGCTCCTGCCCAGCGTTGTGATAGGGTATGTTCCTGCATATTGATAGGCTGGGAGAAGACTAAAATTCAAAATTTGAACTTTCTACTGAATGCATGTTGCTTTTGCACCATTATGAAGCCTAAGAATCATAAGTTAAAATAAAAACTGGAAGTAAGCACTATCTATACTCTGAATTATTTTAATACCCAATAGTGAAGCTGGATCAGGGATGATTAATTTATATTCTTTTATTCTAGCTCATTTAGGCCACTATATATGGTAGGTCCATGATGTCTTCTCAATATTTTTCTGTGGCCCCAGCATTGTTGGCTCTTTCCATTTTAAATTCATCAATAGACAATGTTTAAAAATCAAGGTATTTCACCAAAAGAATCCAGATCAATTGCTCTGGCTGTCATGGAGCCTTGATGCCATGTTGGATTAATTGTCTGGGTAGAAGTAAGCAGCTCCTAGTAAAGCTTGAATTCTGTATGTCTGTGCAGGGCTTTGCATCCCCAGCCCTGCACACCCCTTAGGTTCCTACTTGGTGCCTTCAGTACCACATTACCTGTGTGTTTCCAATTTTAGGAAGCTAGCATGCTTTTAGAAATAATATTTCCTTACCACCAAACAAGATGTATGTCAAAGAAGCAACTATTATGTAACAGTCATTTCTACAACATGACTGACAATAACTTTGTCTGAAAGATTGGCTTTTCTGGATCTGGAAACACAACTGAGGCTTAAATGTTATTTGTAGCTTGACCAAAACTGTGTCTCTGTGGTCAACAGACCCAAGGCTTTGTTCCTAAAATTATTTGCTGCTGATCAGAACCTCTGTGTCTTGAGGACTCAGTGATTAAGGGAGTGGACATGAGAGGGAGAGAGAGGTGAGTCAGCGAATGGATGAGGCCAGTTTGAATCAAAGGGAAAGAAAGGAGAAAAGGTCATAATAAAGAAATGAAGTTTCAACGTGGTTCCATTAACAAATCTTTTTTTTTAAGTTAAAATAATCATTTATAGACTATACCAGAAAGGGAAACTTTTTAAGAGCCCAGGGTCAACTTTGCTTTTATCTGAAAAGCTTCATGTGAAAGACCAACTGCATTCTTAAGGCAGAGAAAACAGCAATGATTAGTATTTGTATAGACCTCTTAAAGTTTATGGAGCTCCTATGCTTACAGTAATTTATTTGATCCTCCCTGCAACCTAGTCTTTGTATTAAAAATAAAGACACCAAGCCTCAATGCACCTTTCCAGGTGCTCAAGGTCACTTATCTATTAAGTAGCTAGAACAATATAACTATATTTTACCTCCTCCCATGCCCCAAAGTGGTATTATTGGCAGCAAACCACTATAAAAGTATACAGTAAAGTTGCACATTGGATTAGAGCTCATTGAGAATAATTTTTATATCTGAATATTCATAAAAACAATTAGTAAATATTTGACTAACTTATTATATAGTTAACATAATTCTTTTGGTCACTATGGTTATCTGTATTTAGGGAGGTTGCTTTACATCTTTTGCTCATCTTTGCTTAAAGTCTAGCTTATTTCTTCTGCTATGTTAGTGTTAGAGAAAAAAAGTATTCTGGCTCTTATTAAAAAGTAAAGCAGACTCTGATCAGGACTAATGTGATGGGTATAGGACCACTGCAAGGGGGGTTTGCAATAGAGGAGAGTGATTAGGCTCAACTCAGGTTGACAAGGGAAAGTGGAAATATAAAACCAAGGGTAAGAATTGGGAAGGTGAGAAGGAGTTTGAGGGGGAGGAGTCTGTAGATGGAAAATTACTGAGAGAATAGGGTAATTCTACTCACAGGATTCTTGCTGAAGGCAAGCCAAAGTGGTAAGACATGACCTGGGGGTGGTGGAGAATGGAGAGTTTGTTCAGATATTGAGAGTAATCAGACTGAGGGTGAGATTCTGACTAAAGCAACTTGTCAAGATTCTTGCAAAACCAGACTCTTGAGGACAGGCGCAAGCATAGGACCTAGTTGAAAAGAGCTCAGAAGAGCCCAACTAGAGTTTGGTCAAGTAGAGACTCTGTCATCATGTTTATTAAATGAATAGTATATGGGTGAAGAATCAATGAAAACCCTGTTGCCTTCTAGTTGTTAATCCAGTTTCGTATGTGTGTGTGTGTGTGTGTGTGTGTGTGTGTGTGTGTGTACACATGCATATGTTTGGGGGTAGAGGGATTTTGAAGCCAAACATCAAATTTTATAGATATTTATTCTTTTATCATGATTAACACTTGGTCACCAGACCAAACAGTGGTGCAGTGGATAGAGCATCAGACTGGGACACAGAGGACCCAGGTTCAAAACCCCAAGGTTGCCAGCTTGAGTGCGGGCTCAGCTGGCTTGTGCGCAGGCTCACCAGCTTGAGCGTGGTGGTGGGGGGTCGCTGG
The DNA here is from genome assembly GCA_037038555.1 of Rhynchonycteris naso. Taxonomy (NCBI): domain Eukaryota; kingdom Metazoa; phylum Chordata; class Mammalia; order Chiroptera; family Emballonuridae; genus Rhynchonycteris; species Rhynchonycteris naso. The sequence goes on from CM072998.1 coordinate 29,173,500, forward strand.
TTTGAGTGTGAGATCACAGACATGACCCCATGGTTGCTAGCTTGAGCCCAAAGGTCACTGGCTACAAACCCAAGGTTGTGGGCTTGAACCCAAGGTCACTGGCTTAAGCAAGGGGTCGCTTACTCTTCTTTAGGCACCCTGTCAAGGCACATATGAGAAAGCAATCAAGGAACAACTAAAGTGCTGCAACAAAGAATTGATGCTTCTCATCTCTCTCCTTTCTTGTCTGTCTGTCCTCATCTATCCCTCTTTGATTCCCTCTCTGACTCTGTCAAAAAAAAAAAAGGAAAAAAAGAAAAGAACATTTGGTTAATAGCTTTTCTTTTCTATAATCACTGTTGCCTTTAACCATAAAGGAAAGTAAGTGACTAAGATGATTTCTAATATTCCAACTAAAATAAAACTTTACATTTCAAAATTCTCCTTTTTATACTTTGTTTGTTATGACATCAGGGGGGCATAAAGAAATGTGGTATGGGGGATGGGGCTTTGGCCCCATTTTCACTTCACCCTAAGTCTTCCATTTCTTGCTACGTATAACTGACATTTCCCCAATCATTTGTAAACTTGTATGCAAACTTATTCCAAAGCAAGTTTTTAAGGTCCCAATTTCAACTAAATGGTCATCCTTAAGGTTCTTCTATAGAAATTCTGGAATCATCATTTTCTATAATCCTTAAACAGAATCCATGAGACATGAAATTCTGCATCTTTCTATAGCTACCACTCTGAGTTCTAAGAACACTGTTTTCCTTGTGTGACTGTGTTAAGAATGTATCTACAAAATCACATGTGGATTTTGGAGTATCCCTAGATGTACCATGGCTGGCAAAATGAAATGTATCTGTGTTGCTATTTGGTCTAAAATTCTTGTTTCTTTCCTTACATCTCATTGATAAAATTGGATACCATTAGGAAATGTGTACCATGTGCCAAACATTTTGCATATATTATCTCTAATCCTCATAAAACCCATTTAAGATATAATTATCCCCAAGTTACTAATGACAAAATTTGGATTTGGAGAGGATGGTTAATTGGTACCAGAACTGTATTTGACTCCAGTTCTGCTCAATTCCAAATCGTGTGTTATTTTCCCAAATATATTATGCTATTGCAGTGTCCTAGCCTTTTTCTGGCTACAATTAACATTTGGGGATCCAAAGCAATTCATCTCTAATGTAAAACAGAGCAATCAGCAAATGCCTCTTCCCTAAAATTGTTCCTTATTTACTTTGCTTACCAACTGTCCAGACTCAGGCCTCCCCACTGCTCTGTTTTGTTAGAAGAAGCTAAACCTCTTCCTGTCCAAGATACTAGGATCTCTCAGACTCCCCTGCAAGAACTGAAATATTGGCTTTAATAGTCATCGGTTCATCTTTAGCTCATTTTGCATAATGATCATTAAAAAGCAGTAAACAGTAATAAGAATTTCTTAGGGGACTTTAGTTTACTTGTGTTTCATTCCATAGGTCCTGACATGAAAAGATTCCTGTTTCTGTGTGATTTCAGATTTTTGAACAAGAATAAACCCCAAAGATTATTTCTTCTACCCTGTCATTTTGAGAATGATTAGCAAGGCTTAGCTTAGTGGGACAAAATGACTTTATTTGCAACATGTACTGAGAAGATACTGGAGGAGGACCAGACTGAAGATCTCTGACCCATCACACAGACCTCTTTCCACCATGTTACACTAAATCCAGAAGACACCTGTGTAACTCATAACCTAGCTGAGTCCTTTTTGCCTTTCTCTTAGTCCTAGGTGAACCAAGAGCCAGTATAGATGTGAGATTTTCCCGCTCTATGAGGGAGACCTGACAATGGTGAGTGTTGATCCCTTGCCCATTGTCCTTGATCAAACTGATAAGTGCCCTGTTGTCAGACAACCAGGTTAAACCTAAACAATACAAGGCAACTTGTCAGCTAGACATGGGCACCCTTCCGGCAAGCTAAATGCTTGGAGGCAGTTACATTTTTACTTGTCTCAAAACAAACTTCCATGTGCTCCAAAGCCCAAAATTTATTGAACCACAGAGAATACTGTAAGGGCTCTAATTTAGATATTTCCTTCTGTTGTCATTGAGAATTATGAATCTTTGAAATTGAGGGAGAATGAGTGACTATCTGGGACCTCATTTGAAGGAATAGTTGGAAGGAAAAAGCTGCCCAATGGCAGACTTACTCTTTGTTGGTCACTGGACACTTAGGATTTATTCATATAAACCTTTTTTTTTATTTTCATTTTTTGTGAGAGAGAGACAAAGATAAAAAGACAATCAGGAAGGGAGAGAGATGAGAAGCATCAATTCTTTGTTGTGGCACCTTAGTTGTTCATGGATTGCTTTTTCATATGTGCCTTGAACAGGAGCTCCAGCCATGCCAGTGACCCCCTGCTCAAACTGGTGACCTTGAGCTCAAGCCAGCAACTTTGAGCTTTAAGCCAGTGACCTTTGAGCTCAAGCCAGCAACCATGAGGTCATGTCTATGATCTTGCACTAAAGCCAATGACCCTGCATTAAAGCTGATGAACACGGACTCAAGCCCAATGAGCCCATGCTCAAGCCAGCAAACTTGAGGTTTTGAACCTGTATTCTCAGCATCCCAGGCCAATGCACTATTCACTCCACCACTGCCTGGATCATATAGACCTCTCTTTATCTAAGAGCTGAAATAACCACTTTGGGACTTAATTCCTCATTGATAAAATGAGTGACTTAAACTAAGCCATCCCTAAGATCTTAGCCATTCAAATATAAACCAAAGAAATTTAAAATATAACCAGTCTCTTCCACCTGGATTTTATCTTCATTCCCATCGCATACTCTTTGTCCTCTCATGACCTCCACTCTTGGATTCCTTCCCATTATTTAGGGATGTCATTCCTCCCTTAGCCTCTTTTACCTTCTACAGCAGCCTCAACTGTTCATTAGCATTCTCAGCCCCCTTCTTCCTCATCCTTCAGCTTCACCAACTTTGTTAATTACTAGTGTTTGAACAATTTAGTCTCATCCTATTCCCAAGAAGCTAAATCTTGATGGGAAAAGATATTTAGCTATATTAATTGGACCCATTCCAAATTTATGATTCTCTTTGCAAGAAGATTCTCAATGCTCTTTAGAAATTCTCTTAATCATTTCTAGTTGGCTTCCTCTTACAGTCCCTATAATAGTAAGCCCAAACATTTATTATTTGCCTCAGTGTTCTGCTTTCACTCACAATTATAAATCAGAGACATTTTTTTCTAAGTGCATGAGAAATTTTATTGTAGAAAGTCAACAACTATCAATTAAACTTTTAGCGTTGCCAGGCACTGTTTCAGGTAGAAAGGATAAAATAAAATATTTGTGTCTTTATAGTCTAGTAAGGACAATGGAAGCAGACAAACAAACAAATAAAAAAACTGCAAGGCCTGGACAGTTGGCTTAGTGGTAGAATGTTAGCTCAGCATGTGAAAGTCCCAGGTTCAATCCCCGGTCAGGGCACAAAGGAGAGTTAACCATCTGCTTTTCCACTCCATCTTCTCTTTCTCTCTTTCCCTTCTGCAGCCATGGCTTGATGGATTTGAGCACATCAACCCTAGGGGCTGAGAATGGCTTCATGGAACCTCTGCCTCAGGTGCTAAAAATAGCTCAATTGTGAGCATGGCCCAGATGGGCAGAGCACTGATGCCAGACAGGGGTTGCCAGGTGGATTCCAGTCATGGCACATGCAGGAATCTGTCTGTCTATCTCCTGTCTTCTCACTTAAAAAAGAAGAAGAAGAAAATAAAAACAAAACAAAAAACTGCAAAGGAATTTTCTTTTATCTTAGATGAACTTTAAGCTGCTAATGTATAAGACAAGACTCATGATTTTGGGCAAAGAGTAAGCATAGGGGAGTTGTGAGTCAAGTAAAGGCCCCTGAGCTTGTGCAGGTCTGGGTAGGTCTGGAGGACGTTAAGCGTTGTTAAGTGCTATGGAGAAAATAAAGCATAGTAAAGGAGTTAGGAAGTGACAGGAGGAGATATACATTATATATGGAATCATGAGGAAAAGCTATATTACAGGTGAATTTGAGGCAGATACCTCGAGTGAGAATATAAATTATGTAGATAACAAGGAAAAGAACATTTAGTTAGAGATAACTATAAGTAAACATCCTAAAAAATAAGGTTCATATATTTAAGGAAGACTAAGAAGACCAACATGTCTGGATTTGAAAGAATGGACTAAAATAAGATATGAAGTCAGAGAAATATGGAGACCTGATCCGCAACCTTAAAAGGATCTTGAAGGGGCTTATATTTTTATACTGAGTAATATATGAAATCTCTAAAGGGGTTTGAATTTAAAAAAAAAAAAAATGAAAGGAATAAAAAGAGGATTTTATCTTAGTACTTTTTAATATGCTGGACTTCTGCTTCTGATTATTATAAATTGGCACCAGGCTATCCCTCCCACCATAAGCACTATAAAAATGAGCCAAATGTATGAAATAGCTACTTGCAGATTTTAGAAAACTGCATGTGACTGTTATCCTAGAAAGAAAGGAAAACAGTTAAGGGAGCCAAGTAATTGTCCTGGTTTTCTGTCTGGGTGTTCTTTCTAAATAGCAGCTTATGATGGGCATGGACAACAGTGTGGGGGTTTTCAGGGGTTAGGGGAGAGGTGGAGGAGGGTATAGAGAGGATAAATGATGATGGGAAGAGACTAAGACGTATTGTAGAATTGTGCACCTGAAACCTGTATAATTTTCTTTTTTTTTTTTTTTAATTTCTTTTTATTTATTTATTTTAGAGAGGAGACACACACACACACAGAGAGAGAGAGAGAGAGAGAGAGAGAGAGAGAGAGAGAGAGAGAGAGAAAGGGGAGAGGAGCTAGAAGCATCAACTCTCATATGTGCCTTGACCAGACCAGTGCAGGGTTTTGAACTGGCGACCTCAGTGTTCCCAGGTCGACGCTTTATCCACTGCGCCACCACAGGTCAGGCTTGAAACCTGTATAATTTTCTTAAGCAGCATCACCCTAATAAGTTCAATTAAAAAAAATGTAAATAAATAGCAGGTCAGGAACTTGGAGTTCATACAAATTTGAGTTTCATGCAAGTCATTGCAAAAATAATTATGCAGACTATGGTGGTCTTGTAAGGCTGAGAACACATAAATCAAAGTTTGAGGTAGCTCATGTAAATGGAATCATAAGGTGGAGCATTAGAGAAGGTCAAGTTTTTAGGGAAGCTGAGAAAAACAGGGTAGGATCCTCCTTGAATCTAAGCTGAATACTAAGTGGTTCATGTGCTTGGGAAGATTTTACAATCCTGGACAGAGAGTAAGTATTGCGGAGCTGTGAGCCAAGTAGGATTTCTGGAGCTCATACAGAACTAGAAGAGGTTGGAGTTCTGACTGGCCTGAGTGGAGAGAGTTTACTGAATTACTCAGACATTTAGTAGATATGTAAGAAAGGTCACACCACTGGAAATAGGGTTACTGTCACCCTGTAGGTGCTCTAGATTCTCCTGAACAAAGCTAAAAAAAAAAAAAAATCTAACATAATCAAAACAATCCTTAACAAAACACTCAACAAAGGTAGACACAAAATTCTAAAACTCAATATTTGGTACTCACAATGTCTAAAGTTCAATTAAATATATTACATATGCAGAGAAGCAGAAGAAAAAATGCATCAATAAAAACAGATCCAGAGATGACACTCATGCTAACAGACATGACAGCATTAAAGAGACAAAACTTTTCAATAGCTATTATAATTATACGTAAGGGTTTAAAGAAAAATATAAGCATAATAGAAAAGAGATGAGATATCTCAGTTGGTAAATGAAAACTGAGCCAGAGCAATAAGAACAATCCAAACTGAAACATACATAGAAAAAGTACATGGGGGCCCTGGCTGGTTGGCCCAGTGGTAGAGTGTTGGCCTGGTGTGTAAAAGTCCCCAGTTTGATTCTTGGCCAGGGCACCCAGGAGAAGCGCCGACCTGCTTTCCTACCTTTACCCCTCTCCTTTCCCTCTATCTCTCTCTTTCCCTCCCACAGCCAAGGCTCCATTGGAGGAAAGATGGCCCGGGCCAGAGGATGGCTCCATGGCCTTCACCTCAGGTGCTGGAATGGCTCTGAGTACAGTGGAGCAATGCCCCAGAGGGGCCAAGCATTGCCCCCTGGTGAGCATACCGGGGTGGATCCTGGTTTGTTGCATGCGGGAATGCAGGAATCTCTCTGCCCCCCTACACCTGCTTCTCACTTCAGAAAAATACAAAATAAAAAAAAGAAAAAGTACATGGGAAAAATGTATGAACTAAGGATCAACGACTTGCATCAAGCAGAAAAAACTTATATGTTAGCAAGTCCCAGAAGGAAAGAAAAATAATTGGACAGAATGAAAAATGTGTGCAAAACAAACAAACAAAAACAAAACAAAACAAAAAACTCCCAAGTTTGACCAAAATAAATATAATAATTCAATAGATCCAAGAAACCCCAAAATAAAATCACTACAAGGGCACCTCATGTTCAAACTGCTGACAACAAATGAAAAGGAGTAAATCTTAAGAGCTTAAAAGAAAAAAGAATGCAAAGGAACTAAGAATAAGAATGCCTACTTACTCTTCATTATACACAATATGAACAGATGGATTATGAGGTGCTAGCATTAAAGTAGTAAAATAATATATTTTTTTTTAATTTCATCAATTTGAGTTTTTTAATTTAGAAAAAGTAGTCCTAAAAAATCAAATCGAAATTAAAACAATTTCAGACAAAAGTTTAGAAAATTTATTACTATAGCCCTGCACTACAAGAACTATTAAAGTTTTCACTTGACAGTTAATCTGACAGTTACAGAACACCACACACATAAGAATAGGAACTAAAAAGTGCATATTATTTTCAAATACATGTAAAGACAAATGAAAAAATCAAAAGCTGAGAAAAGTCATCACCGCAAATGTGCACTACAAGAAATACTAAGAGAAATTCTTCAAACTCTAAGTAGGGCAATTAAAGATTATAGAATACTATACCTGAAAATAGCGGAAAACTCATTCTTTTCAAGTTTATGTGGAATATTTACTAGTTAGGCCATATGCTGTTAAATAAAACAAGTCCCAATAAATTGAACAAGATTGAAATCTTACAGAATATATTTTATGTTCACAAAGGAATTAAATTCAAAAATTGATTATAGTAAGATACCTAAAAAAGCCAAGATACTTGACACTAACTCACATTGGAACAACCCTTGTGTTGAAGAAGAAATCACAAGGAAAAGTGAAAACTACTTAAAAGTAGATGATAATAAAAACACAACATCACAATTTGTGGATACAGAAAGGCAATACAGAAAATCAACAAAATCAAAAGTTGGTGCTTTGAGCTGACAAAATTGATAAACCTTTAACTAGACTGACCAAGATAAAATGAAAGGAGACTCAAATTGCTGGTTAGGGCTGAAAGAAGGGACACCATTACCAACATCACAAGAACAGAAACTATTCTATTAAATAAATCCTTCAATTATATGCAAACAAACCCGATAACTTAAAGAAACAAACATAATCCTAGAAAGATACAAGCTGCCAAAATTAATAAAATACCTATATAGACCTATAAAAATTAAAATATCAAATTACCTATTAAAAAGCACCCCCCAAAGAGAATCTCTGGCTCAAATGGCTTCACTGGCAAAGTCTATCTAATATTTAATTCATTAAAGAATTCCTGGGGAAGAGCAGAGAACAAGTATGAATAACACTGGTTTTAATGACACAGCTAGACCAAGCTGTCCAGCAGCTGAGGTGCAGAAAGGCAAAAGGGAAGTACAACGCTATGCAACACATACAACTGAACATGGAACGGAAAAGCCTGAGCAAAGGCAACTGAAAGTGTTAAGTAAGAAACACAATGTCTAAACATTGCAGCGCTGGGTGTTAGTCAATACAATGAACCGGAATGAGATGTTTCGGTTAGACTTCTACAAAATGCTCTACTCTGGAAATGACAAACGCATAAGCGATGGAGTGGCTTTAGTACTGAGGCAAGATGTAGCACAGGCGGTTAGCAGCTACCTTGCCAGGTCTGACTAGGAAACCCATGAACACAGCCATCATTAAAATCTATGCACCAACTACGAAGGCTGAAGAGGATGAAGTTGAAAGATTTTAATGCAAGAATCCAAGAAGAAATTGATCACATCTCAAAACAAGACATACTGATAACTTTAAGTGACAGAAACACAAAAGTAGTATATAAAGCAGAATCAAACGTGATCAGAAATTTGGAGTAGGGGTCATGAATGAAGCAGAAAATCAGCTCACATATTTCTGCAAAGCCAAGAACTTGGCCATCTCAAACACATGCTTCAAACAACCAGAGAACTATATACATGGATATCACCAGATGGCCAATATAGAAATCAAATAGACTACATAATTGGAAGTAGGAGATAGAGAAGCTGTATTCTCACTGCCAAAACAAGACCAGGAGCAGATTGTGGTACTGACTATGAACTATTAATATCAAACATTAGAGTAAAACTGAAGAAGGCCACTAAAAAAATTGCAGTACCAAAATATAATGTAACTAACATCCTAATGAATTTAAAATCCACATAAAATAAAAACAATAGATTCACATTGTTAAACTTAATTGACCAAGAACCAAGAGAGCTGTGGGTGATACTAGATATATTATTAGGAAGGAGTGAAAAAAGACAATGGTGGAAGTAAAAAGGAAAAAAGAGTTGAGATGGATGAGAGAAGATATGCCAATAATTGTTAAAGACAGACGAGAGGCAAAACTAAAAGCTGACAAAAGCAGGGTTAGAATCCTAAAAGCAGTTTTCCAACAATAACCACACAGAGATAGATTACAGGTATTGATCGACTTACAACCTATGCAACTTACGACCATTCGACTTTACGACCACAATCGCTAGCCATGCCTGCTCCGCGTCTGAAGCAGTTTTTGTATGCACCTGTATTTTTGTAATTTTATATGTTTTATATGCTCCGCGTCTGCAAAACACTGGTAATGCAGTGTTTTACTTAAACCTGACGAATGTAAAAATAAGAGACAAAATGATGTAGAGATGATACAAATGGCATAAAATGAGCAAAGAAAATTATGATATATAACAATAATGAAAGAAAATGATGATAAAATATGACTTAAAGATTTTTATAACATCATTTCACAGTACTGTACATATAGCCTACTCAATTTACGACCAAATCGTGTTACAACCGGTCTGTCGGAACCAATCGTGGTCATAAGTCGAGCACTAACTGTATTGCAATGGTCAAGGTTAGGGGATAGGAGCGAACAACAAGAAAAGAAAACAAGGGGTCTCTACCAGAGATTCAATAAATACTTAAAGAACACAGACAAGTGAACAAAAGAGAAACAAACTCATAGATGTAGAAAACAGACTGATGATAGCCAGATAAGAGGGATGTTAGGGACTGGGTGAAAAAGGTGAAGGGATTAAGAAGTACTATTTGGTGGTTGCAAAATAGACATGGGGATGCAAAGTACAGCAGAGGAAATATAGTTAACAATATTGTAATAACTATGTATGGTGCCAAGTGAATACTTGAAATATTCGGGAGAACGCTTTGTAAAGTATTATATAATTGTCTAACTGCTATGTCGCACACCTGAAACTAATACAAAATAATGCTGAGTGCAAATTACAACTGAAAAATAATATTGTTAAAGCAAACAAGCAAAATTGTGGGGAATAATAAGAAGCAAGGGGAAATTTAAAGCTAGACTAGGAATTGCTGAACATGCAACAAAGAAGCACATTATCTAATAAGGAGAAAATAAAATGAAGGTGGAAACAGTGTACTGAAAAGTTACATGGAAGAGACAAAAGAATGACAGATATCTTTGAACAAGATTCCTATGTGAAGAACCTGTGATTCTAGAAAGTGAGTTGAAAGCTGCCCTGTACGTATGGTGAAGAATTAAGTCACCAGAGTAGATAGGATACTGATAGAATTATTTTAATATGTAGAGACTGACTGTCAAAATCCTAGCAAGAGTATGTCACCAAATATGGAGGGAATATGCCCTACAGACTGGAAAGGTTCAATCCATCCCAATTTTCTTCAAGAAGAGAGCTGCCAAGGAGCACAGTAACTATAGCACCACTTCTCTAATTTCCCACACAAGTTTAGTGGTGCTCCAGGTGGTGTGATAATTCTACCTTATACAGAGCAACAAATGTAATATGTTTAAACTGGAAAGGAAGAGGCACCTGAGATCTGACTGCAAACACTTGTTGGATACGAGGGTGCTATGAAGAACTTCCGAAGAAGGCTAGCTTACATTTTGTAGACCGCAGTAGATCTGAAAAGCTCTGGGTTGCTCTGAAAGAAATGGGCATGCCTCAGTGCTTGACAGTCCTGTTGAGTAACCTGCATGGTGGACAGGAAGCCACTATGAGCACAGTGTGGCCAACATGTCAGACAAGGGTGCACTTTATCTCCCTATTTGTTTAATCTGCACACAGAACATATTAGACAAAAAACAGGGCTGGACTCAGAAGAAGGAGGAATGAAAGTTAGTGGAAGAAATAACTAACCTAAATAATTGGTTTTCTTTTCTTTCTTTTTCATTTTTCACAGCTTCTAAGCAGGATGCCAAATCTCTAATGAACCATTTCTCAGGTTAAATAACAATATATATATATATATATATATATAGTTTATGTTAAAGACATGCCTCACAAATTGTGTTTCAAATAATTAACTGCAAGTTGAGAAGTTTTTATAACTAGACTCTATCCAGTTATTTGACAAAGAATTCAGTGTATACTTATTTAGGGATTTGGGGTTTGTGAATATAAGAGTATATTAAAACTAAGATGCAATTGTATTTTCTTTGCTATATACTTTGGAATTGAGAATGTGCCTATTGTTTTCCAATGAGTAAAAAGACTAGTAAAGCTATCTTTTCTAACACTTGAGAACCGCTTTATGTAAACACACCCAGAAAATAATACCCTTTCCTCCACAAAATATCTTGATGGAAATGAATTGTTTGGCTGTAGGAAACCAGAGGCTGCAACAACCCCTGATCAGTTGGGTCAAAGCCCAGGGAGAAGGTCCCCAGTGGCAGGCAGCTAGTCAGAGGTACCCTGACATTCACTGCATTGAAGTCAATGTGCAATAATTGCACAGCAGAATGTGGACAGTCTGGTTTGAAAGTGGATCTTTAATCTTAAATGAGATTTCTCATGGAGGAGCACAGTCCTACAAAGCAGCATTTTTTTTTTTTTACAGGGACAGAGAGAGAGTCAGAGAGAGGGATCGATAGGGACAGACAGACAGGAACAGAGAGAGGAGAGAAGCATCAATCATCAGGTTTTTGTTGCCGTTGTGACACCTTAGTTGTTCATTGATTGCTTTCTCACATTTGCCTTGACCACGGGCCTTCAGCAGACCGAGCCACCTCTTGCTGGAGCCAGCAACCTTGGATCCAAGCTGATGACCTTTTGCTCAAGCCAGATGGGCCCGTGCTCAAGCTGGAAATCTCGGGATCTGGAACCTGGGTCTTCTGCATCCCATTCCTATGCTCTATCCACTGCACCACCGCCTGATCAGGCTTTTTGTTTGTTTGTTTGTTTCAAAGCAGCATTTTTGTGCTAGGAGAGTTGGATTTTGTGGCCATCCAATTCCACTCAGTGGGAAAGAACTGATCTCAGAGGACATGCAACTTGTTAAGATGGCATATTAGCATAATATTGAATGTTCCACTTGTGGTTGGTTGAAAATCAAGTCACTGCTCCTTTCAAGGTGCCATTCTCTACGTGCTTCAGCTCTTCCTGGTCCTTGTATCACTCCCTCTTCATCCCTTTAGGTGAAAAAATGCTCTATAACTAGTCCCAGGTTACTGAACCAACCCTTGAAGATGCCCTACATCTAGCCAGACCAAGTGTACAATCTGTTTATAAGCTTAATATTTTCATTTAAAAATGCCACCTGTGGTTGGTGTTGACTGATAGATAAATTCATAGAAATTAATTCTGTTCTGGATAGCAATGTGATGATCTTAAAACCAAAACCAAAAACTCAGTGTACCCAACTCCCTTGCAACCATGAGTGGTCATGTGACATATCTGAGGCCAATGAGAGACAACCAGAAGTTGGGAGGGGTTGGGAGCCTTCTGGAAATATTTGTTTATTTGCTAGCCTGTTTTTCTTTGTATTGACTTTATTGGGGTGATGGCCGATTTATCTCTCTGTTTCTTTAGCCTTTTATTTGCCTCTTCCTTCAGTGGACAGTGGATGTCATGCCCACATTTTTAGCATAAACACAAAATCCACGTATTAAGGATGAAAGAGCAGAAACTTAATTAAGGAGTCTTAGAAGCCTTAAGGCACTGAAGCATGTCCTCTGAGATCAGTTCTTTCCCACTGAGTGAGATTGGATGGCCACACAACCCAACTCTCCATAGTACGAGCTACAGACTTCCAATTTCCAGATAACTATTTACACGAAGAAAATAAGTCGATATTTGGAAGAGTCACTCACTATGATTGGGTCTCTGTCACATGCAGCTTATGCAGTCCTGATACTTAGCACTTTTATTCTATTCGGCTTGCTTTATGCTGTCTTTTTATATGACCTCCCTGACTTTCTTCTGCTCTGGTGTCTCAAGTTTGGAACTGTTTACTTACTTCTCTAGCCTTTGACCACACTCCCTTCCTGCTTCCTATTTCTAGTTACCCTGATCTCGTACCCACCTAAAAACTAGTTTGCTTTCTAAACTCCAGAACACTTTTCGATAAACCTTCTTTGTGTCCAGTCCTCTGAAACAGTCTCAGAGGCTAGACTCGAAGAAGAAAGTGGTACAAGGCCCTGGCCAGTTGGCTCACTGGAAGAGTGTCTCCTGGCGTGTAGAAGTCTTGGGTCCAATTCTGGGTCAGGGCATACAGGAGAAGTGCCCATCTGCTTCTCCACCCTTCCCTCTCTCCTTTCTCTCTGTCTCTCTCTTATCCCCTCCTGCAACCAAGGCTCCATTGGAGCAAAGTTGGCCTGGGTGCTGAGGATGGCTCCATGGCCTCCACCTCTGGTGCTAGAATGGATCTGGCAGCAATGGAGCAAAGCCCCAGATGGGCAGGATATCACCCCCTGGTGGGCATGCTGGGTGGATTCCGGTTGGGTGCATGAGGGAGTCTGTCTGACTGCTTCCCGCTTCTCACTTTGGAAAAAAAAAAAAGTGGTACATGGCAAGTCAATATAGTAGAAAAAACTCATTAGAGCTGGAATCAGACCATGAGGGATTATTTCTTTATTATTCCTGCTTTGTGGCCAGAGGCAAATTAATAATCTCTTTTAAAGTTAGGTTTAGTCATTAGAAAGATTAGATAAACTGGTTTTACTTATGTAATAATATTGTTATGAGATTCAAAATCAAATAAAAATGCTTTCCAGATTTGGAAAAAAAGAATTCCACAGTTAGCATACTAATTTAGAGAATATTGCTGGAATCCTGGGGAGACCATGCTACTGCATTGGGTAGGGGCCAGCTGTGAGCCTAGAGAAGTTAGTTAACCTTCTGGTACCTAGAGGCTTCCAAGGGCGACATAGATACCATTTATATCATCTGCCAGATTTTAGAGTACTCACCACCCCAAGAAAAGCTGTTGCATAAGTACTTGACCTTTTTTCACTACTGAGATCATATCTAGTGGCATAATTGAAAATGAGAAGGCCATAAATACATTAGCTCAGAAACTACCTCTTTCTTATCCCAGGATAAAAAGATCTGGGTATTTGTTGCAATGCAGTTTATTTTCTCCTAGGGAGCTGAAAGAAGGAAGCATCTGGCAGGTATTTGCTTTTTTCTAAATCTGGCTTTCTCTTCATTTCATTTGGTACTCTCTCTACTTCACCAAAGTCAGGGGTAATTAACTTCCATCTACTAGCTCACTAAAGTCCTCTGCAGTATTTTCTCAGAAATTAATGGAAAAAAATGAATCTCCGTTTTGGTTTTCCTGCAAGTTGTCCACTAAGAGGACTTAGCAAAAGTGAGTGTTGCACATGCACCTAATGCAGTGATGGGCAATCTTTTAAGCTTGGTGTGTCAAAATTTGCTAAAAACCGAGCATAACTCGGGTGTGTCACTTCGAGAAACACGGCTTAACCGGAAGTCCCAGAACTATATGCTCTGTGCCGGAGTTCTGTTGTTTTGGCCTACAGACCTCTAGCATAGAGTGTCTACACTACAGCAAATGTTTTATCCTCGGCTACTGCACCTGGCCATGCAGGAGCCAAGGATGAAATGTCCTTTTCAGTATGCGGCCCCATACTTCTCTGGTATGCGGCTGCATGCAGCTGCGTGTCATCGAAAATGGCTACATGAGGCAGTGCTGATACGCGTGTCATAGATTCGCCATCATGGACCTAATGCTTACAGCACCAGAAACAGTCTGGACAATGTGAGAGGTGATGGGGTAAGCAGTTTTAGAGTATAGGCCTGCAGCCACACGACCTGAGTTTGAATCCCATGTTTGCCACTTCTAATCACCATGTCCTGAAATAAATTACTTAGTCTTCTTATACTTAGTTTTCTTTTCTATATCTTTGAAGTATGTCCTTGGTATTTTCATAGCAATTGCACAGAATTTATAAATTGCTTTGGGTAATATAGACATTTTAATGATGTTTATTCTTCCTAGCCATGAACACGGTACATGCTTCCACTTGTTTGTATCTTCCTTGATTTCTTTTATCAATGTTTTATAATTTTCTGAGTACGAGTCTTTAACTTCCTTGGTTAAATTTACTCTTAGGTATTTTATTTTTTTCGTTGCAATAGTGAAGGGGATTGTTTTCTTAATTTCTCTTTCAGACAGTTCATTGTTGGTATATAAAAATGCCTCTGATTTCTGAGTATTAATTTTATATCCTGCGACTTTAGGGTTTTCTATGTACAGTAGCATATCATCAGCAAATAATGATAGTTTTACTTCTTTTCCAATTTGGATACCTTTTATTTCCTCTTCTTGTCTGATTGCTGTGGCTAGGACTTCCAGAACTATGTTGAATAAGAGTGGTGAAAGGGGGCACCCCTGCCTTGTTCCTGATCTTAAGAGGATTGCTTTTAGCTTTTTCCCATTGAGTATGATGTGGGCCTGTCATAGATGGCCTTTATAATGTTGAGGTATGTTCCCTGTATTTCCACTTTGCTGAGAGTTTTGATCATAAATGGGTGCTGGATTTTATCAAATGCTTTCTTTGCATCTATTGATATTATCATGTGGTTTTTGTCCTTCCTTTTGTTTATGTGATGAATCACATTGATTGATTTGCGAATGTTATACCAGCCTTGCCTCCCCTGAATAAATCCCACTTGATCATGATGTATGATTTTTTTCATGCATTGCTGGATCTGGTTTGCTAATATTTTGCTGAGAATTTTAGCATCTAAATTCATCAGGAATATTGGCCTACAGTTTTCTTTCTTTGTGTTGTCTTTGACTGGTTTTGGAATCAGAATTATGTTTGCCTCATAAAAGGAACTTGGAAGTTTTTTCTCCTCTTGAATTTTTTGAAATAGCTTGAGATGGATAGGAATTAGTTTTTCTTTGAATGTTTGGTGGAATACGCCTGTGAAGCTATCTGGCCCAGGGCTTTTGTTTGTTGGGAGTGTTTTGATAACTGTTTTGATCTCATTTGTTGTAATTGGTCTATTTAGTTTTTCTGATTCTTCCAGATTGATTTTTGAAAGATTATATATTTTTAAGGAATTTGTCCATTTCACCTAGGTTGTCTAATATTTTGGCATAGAGTTCTTCATAGTAGTTTCTTACAATCCTTTGTTATTTCTGTTATGTCTGTTGTTACTTCTCCACCCTCATTTCTAATTTTATTTATTTGAGTTCTTTCTCTTTTTTTCTTGGTGAGCCTGGTTAAGGGTTCATCGATCTTGTTTTACTTTTTCAAAGAACCAGCTCTTGGTTTTGTTGATCCTTTGTAATGACTTTTAGTCTCTATGTCATTTATTTCTGCTCTAATCTTTATTATTTCCTTCCTTCTTCTTTCTCTAGGATTTACTTGCTGTTCTTTTTCTAGTTCTTTTAGTTGCAGAATTAAGTTGTTTATTTAAGCTCTTTCTAGCTTCTTAAGGTTTGCCTGTAATGCTATGAACTTTCCTCTCAGGACTGCTTTTGCTGTGTTCCACAGATTTTGAGTTGTTGTATGCTCATTTTCATTTGTTTCAAGGAAACTTTTGATTTCTTCATTGATCTCATTGTTGATTCATTCATTATTTAATAACATGCTGTTTAATTTCAAAGTGTTTGAGTGTTTTCAATTTTTCTACTGTAGTTGATTTCTAGTTTCATGCCATTGTGGTCAGAGAAAATGCTTGATATGGTTTCAATCTTCTTAAATTTGTTGAGACTCATTTTATGCCCTAATTTGTGGTCTATCCTAGAGAATGTACCAGGTGTACTTGAAAAGAATGTATATTCTGCTGCTTTAGGGTAAAAGGTTTAGAAGATATCTATTAAATTGAGTTGATCTAGTGTGTCCCTTAATTCTGCTGTTTCTTTGTTAATTTCTTTTCTTGAGGATCTATCCACTGATGTTAGTGGGATGTTGAAATCACCTACTATTATAGAATTGCTATTGATCTCTGCCTTTATATTCATCAAAATCTGCTCTATATATTTAGGTGCTCCTATATTAGATGCATAGATTTTTATAATGGTTATCTCTTCCTGTTGGATTGCTTCCTTTATCATTATGTAGTGACCTTCTTTATCCCTTACTATAATAGACATTGTTTTTTTGTTTTGTTTTGTTTTTATTTATTCATTTTAGAGAGGAGACAGAGAGAGAGAGAGAGAGAAAGGGGGGAGGAGCTAGAAGCATCAACTCCCATATGTGCCTTGATCAGATCAGTGCAGGGTTTTGAACTGGTGACCTCAGTGTTCCCAGGTGGACGCTTTATCCACTGTGCCACCACAGGTCAGGCAATAGACATTGTTTTATAGTCTATTTTGTCAGATATAAGTATTGCTACCCCAGCTTTTTTTTCATTTCCATTTGCATGAAAATTTTTTTTCCATTCTTTTACTTTCAGTCTATGTGTATCTTTTGTTTTGAGGTGTGTCTCTTGTAGACAGCATATTGACGGGTCCTGTTTTCTTATCCATGCAGCTACCCAATGTCTTTTGATAGGAGCATTTAATTCATTTACATTTAAGGTTATTATTGATATGTAGTTGTTTATTGCCATTTCTTTCTTTAAATCTACATTCCTCTTTATATATATATATATATATATATATATATATATATATATTTTTTTTTTTTTTTTTTTCTTCCTGCTTTGTTCTGTCTACAGCAGGCCTCTTCACATTTCTTGCAGCATTGGTTTGGTTGTGATAAATTCCTTAAGTTTTTCTTGTCTGGTAAGCTTTTTATTTCTCCTTCCATTTTAAATGATAGTCTTGCTGGATAAAAAGAAGTCTTGGTTATAGGTTCTTGTTCTGCATTACTTTGAATATTTCTTGCCAATACCTTCTGGCCTCAAGTGTTTCTGTTGTAAAGTCAGATGTCATCCTTATGGGTGTTTCTTTGTAGGTGATTATTTTTCTCTTATAGCTTTTAATATCCTTTCTTTATCTCTTAGCTTTGGTATTTTGATTATGATATATCTTGGTGTGGGTCTTTTGGGATTCTTTTTTAATGTGGTTCTCTTTGCTTCTTAAACTTGTGTGACCCTTTCCTGCATCAATTTAGGAAAATTTTCAGCTATAATTTCTTCAAAGAGCTTCTCTAGTCCTTGTTCTTTCTCTTCTCCTTCAGGAACTCCTATTATGCAGATATTGTTTCTCTTCATGTTTTCACAGAGCTCTCTTAGAGTTTCCTCAGACTTTTTGATCCTCTTTTCTTTTTGCTTTTCTATTTTTGTGCTTTCACTTATCTTTTCCTCTACGTTGCTGATTCAATCCTCTGCTTCATCCAGCCTGCTTTTAATTCCTTCTAGTGTAGTCTTCATTTCTGATATTGTGTTTGTCATTTCTGTATAGGTTTCTTTATGATTTCCATGTCCTTTTTGATGCTTACAATTTTTTTATTGAGGTGTTCATTAAGTTCATCCATTGTAGCTTTGAGATCCTTAAGCATCCTAACAATCATTATTTTATACTCTGCATCTGGTAATTTGATTCATTCTGATTCATTCAGGACTTTTTCTGAGAATTTATCTTGTTGAAGCATATGACTAATGCTTCTCTGCCGTCCCATTATTCTCTGTATGACTTGTAGGCTTTTTCCAGATGTGGTCTCCTTACCTAGTAGAGCTGCTTTGAAGTCCTGATTTGTTTATTTTCTTCTCAGTTTTCTTAACTTGGTGGTAATCTTGTTTACTGATCTCAGCAGGGGGTTTATTTGAAACTGTATCCAGAAATGGAGTGAATGTTACCTCTGAGACTCTGAAGGCTATTCTGCCAGCTACTCTCTGGGGGCAGGGTGCTTTCTCAGCTTCAATAGGCGGAGGTGTATCTCAGATCTTCATGGAGACCTGGGTTACTGCCCCTCTTCCCCACTTCGTGTTTTCATCTGTGTTATTTTGTGCCGATTGGGGCTGGAGAGCTTTCTGGAGGTGGGTCACCTGGAACCACTTTAGGCTTGTGCTGTGTGGAGGGATCAACTCCTCCCTCAATTATGCCTCTGCACTGGATGAGTCAGCTTCTCAGGTCATCCCATGCATTCCTCTGCCCATCACCTTCTGTCTCTCTCTCTCTCTCTTTCTCTCTTTCTCCACTTTCCTTTTGAAAGACAAACCAGTCCTCTCAGCCCACCTTGTCCCTAGGTCCCCAGACAAGTGGCTGTGAGCAATATTTTCTGCTCTTCTCCATGTAATGAGAGCCCTTCTGGGCTCTCAGCCACACCACCACCACCCCTTTGCTCCTGGAAGCAGGGGAGCCCCCACCAGGCCTCTGCACTCCCTACCAGGCTCAGTATGGCTTCTTCTTTGGTTTTTGACACCTGTTCTTTCAGTCCAAAGTTAGTTTTTTACATTGATTTTTCCTAAATTAATTTGTAATCCAGTTTTGTGATATGAGCTGGGAGTCTGTGCATCTGCCTACTCTGCTGCCATTTTCAATCTCTAAGATTCCTTCTTACTCTAAATTTGTTACCCAACAGGCACCTTCTGTCACCAAAGATGGGGGTGCAGAGTGGTTGAGTGTGAAGAGCTGCGTCCGCCAAAGAAACTCACCTCACTAAATGGCGGCGGGATCTGAAGCTGGTTTTTTTCTAAATAATAAAACTGATTAAAGCACCTGTCAGAAAATTGTTATGAGCCTTAACTTATGTTATAGGTAAAATGTTTAGAGCAGTTGAGGTGGGAATTTAGGCCCAATGTTCTAGATGATTCAACTATATAAGAAAAGCTAGAAATTAGATTTTCATTATGATTTTTAAATATTGTACCTAATTTAAAAACCAGTAACTGTGTACACACACTATACAAAATATGTCTGTGGGCTGAATTCAGCCTTTAGACCACTCGTTCACAATCTCTGAATTAGGGAAATCTATAGTAGATGTACAATTTCATGTGAAATTCCCAAGGTTTGGGTTCCTTGTCCTTGGCACAGCTGGCTTGAGCCAAGGCTGTACTCAAATCCTGATGGAATGAATTGGCAAGGGAAAGATGGAAACTTCTGCTGTGTGCCATTTCTGAGCTGATGCTTGAAAAATACAATTATATTATTTTCTTACAATAATGTGAAAAGTGATATGATATTGTGATTTATAATAAAAATATGTATTTGGTCTTCATCAGGTTTCTGGCACAGAACTCTTGAAAACTTTGAAATTTCCTAAGTGTTGAGAGCCACAAGGTGTTTTGTTACATTAATGAGGTATTTTTTAGAAAATACCAAAAGATAGGGGCTGGTTGCCAAGGGAACCAACCATGTGATTATAAGGTTGGAACTTTCAGTACACTCCTCTACTCCAACTGTGGGGAAGGAGAGGAGCTGGAGATTGAATTCAGTCACCAATGACCAAAGATTTAACTAGTCATGCTTATATAATGAAGCCTCCATAAAAAATAAATAAATAAAAATAAATAAATAAATAAAAACCTAGAAAGAACCAGGTTCAGACAGCTTGTAGGTTGGTGAATACGCGGAGACACTGGGAAAGTAGTTCACCAAGGAGGGCAAAGACACTTAGTTCTCTTCCCACATGCCTTGTCCTATTCATCTCTTCATTTGCTATTGATTTGTATGTATCCTTTAATATCACTTGTAATAAATCAGTAATCCAGTGAGTAAAGGGGTTTCCTGATTTCTGAGAGTCATTCTAGCAAATTAATTGACAACCAGTGGGATGGAATTAAAGATGAAATGTCTGAACCTCTGATTTATGGCCCATTGGTTAAAGGTGCAGGTGGGCTTACAATTGAAGTCTAAAGGGTGGGGTGGTGGGGAGGCACTTCAGTGGAACTGAGTCCTTAACCTGTGTGATCTGATACCACATCCAGGTAGATAGTGTCAGCTGGTGTCTGCGAATTGATGAAATGGGACAAGAAACCTTACAGACATTAAAATTGGTACTAGAACTCTGATGTGAGCATTGCCATCTTCCTTCACAGATGAACAAACTGAGACTCAGAGACACTGATTAAAGAACTTACCCAAGTTTACATAACAAAGATTAGCAGAGCAGGAATTCAAACTCAGATCTATCTGACTTCAAAACCCATCTTCTCGACCTCTTTTTAAAACTACTTGTCAAGCCAAAGAAATGAAAGTAATATTCACCACTGATAAATATATAAATTCTAAAATCTCATTGGCTCACTCCAATAGGAGACTATTTCTCATTCATGTTACACTCAAAAGTATGTATCTGTTGATCAGTGGACATCTATCCAATCATTTGGAGACCTTGCTTCTTCTAGTCTCTAGCTCATCCTGATTTACTTGTGATTTCCAAAGAGTACAGGGAGAGGACATGGAGTATATGAAATTAAAGATACTTATGGGCAAGACTTGGAAATAGTGGACATTATTCTCAATCACATGCCATGTCTTTGCATCCCATCAGATGACCATACAGAACAAAAGAGGAGTCTTGGAAATGTAATTTTGTTATCCCAGAAGGGAAAGGAACTTGGTTTAGTAAACATAAGGAATCTATACCACAGAGGTTTGACTGTCAACATTCTCTCCCCAAAATGTCATAATTTTTTTAACCACCTTGATCCAGTGCATCTTTCCTCAGTGGCAGGTGGGAGGATTTTACAGGGCTTCCAAATTAGATGACAGAATTGAAGTTGATCTTGTCTATAAGATGATGACAAAGTCTCATAAACTGCTACTTTCTCAAGAACTTGTTAGGCTTCCTCTGCCTGAGGGCGTTACAATGGCCATTTCTTCCTGATAGTTCCTAATCTTAAAAAAAGTTTTATGATGTGGACATTCCTCTAAATTCCATAATTCATCATCAACAGTGATATCGTGTAGTAACGCCCATTTTTAAATTGTATTTTAGTACTCTCCATTAAGAGTTCACTAGAGAGAAATGACTAATAATTTCATGGTTTAAGGGCAGCAGACAGATGAGTTCAGCAAAAATGAGTCCTGGTGTCAGTAGGGGGGTGAACAAAACATGTAGCCTTCAAATTAAGGGTATTTGCTTTTCATCTTTCTAACTGTATAATTTAGCATCACCAAGGGTCATTAGCACATTCTTTTTAGATGAACAAGATGTGTCTTCTTGTTTGCCTTTGTTTCTGTCTCTTCCATGTTTGTCTTAGCACAGTGAGAAAAGGGATCTTGAAAATTTAAATTCTTTGCTTCAGTGTATGAACCAATTTCTCACTCTCATATAAAAGGAAGATAGATATTTTAGGGTACCTAATTTTTCTCTCCTTTGAGATTTTGTGTTCTTTTGAAACTCTTCAAAGAAGAACACTGTAGCCTTAGTTTATTGGAAAGATTTGTAAATGCATCTGGGATTTGGCTTCTGCACACAATGTCTTTATTTTAATGCATGGAACCTCCCCATAGGACATTGTTTGAGCTCAGCACTGCTGCCTCACATAAACCACAGTAGGAAAGAAAAGCCGGATGGCTGTTTTATGTAATCTCTATTCTGGGCTTTTGTAGAAAGAAGAAACTGGTAACAATATAATAGCAATTTATTTTTTGTCTCTGGGAGCAAGTCCCTACCTAGAAACAGGACATCTGTTCTATCTACTCCAAGCTCACTATTCCTTACTCTCTAAACAGTCTGGCCACTATGTAAGAAAAAGGAATTTAAGTAAGAATCAAGATAAACAAATGGCGTAATTTGTTTAGCAATAGAAGTAGACATTGCAAATCCTCCATCCCTGAAAATCTCTTAAGAAGCTGTTTTCTGCTTCACTTTCAGACACTGGAGAGAGGTTACAATTCTATTTGAATTCACAGAGATCTGTGGCACCACGATTTCACTATGTCTTCTATCAAAAAATCAAGTCACTCACCTTCTCCAAAACACCCTAGGTATTAAACATCTTTCTCTACTGTTATCCTCACCATCAGGAGTTCCAGCAGTCTGACTCCTGGCAATGTAATAACAGACTTCACAGAACCCAAGAAAAAAAGGTCTTTATATTCTCATCCAACAGTTATGCATACTTTAAAATCATCTGCTCCTCCCAGAGACTCTAGCTAGCCTCACGCACTCTTAAGAACTATGAGGTTGGGAAGGCTGAGGTTGGGTTCTACTGCAAGACTTCTTCCTAGTTTGTAGATGGCTGTGTCTTTGCTGTGCCCTATCATAGCATAAAGCAAGGGTCGGGAAACTTTTTGGCTGAGAGAGCCATGAACGCCACATATTTTAAAATGTAATTCCATGAGAGCCACACAACAACCCGTGTACGTTACACATTATCTAATAAAAATTTGGTGTTGTCCCGGAGGACAGCTGTGATTGGTTCCAGCCACCTGCAACCATGAACATGAACAGTAAGAAATGGATGGATTGAATACATGAGAATGTTTTATATTTTTAATGTTATTATTTTTTTATTAAAGATTTGTCTGTGAGCCAGATGCAGCCATCAAAAAAGCCACATCTGGCTTGCGAGCCATAGTTCTTGACCCCTGAGAGCATAAAGGCTATACCCCATGACCCAACTACCTCCCAAAGGCCCCACCTCCAAATATCATCATGCTGGGAATTATAGTTTTAACGTATGAATTTTAAGGGGCCCAAACTTACAGTCCACACAACAAATTAAAACCACAATGAGATATCACTTCATACCTTGGAGGATGACTATACAAGACGTCCTCGGGTAACAACACAGTTCTATTCCTATGACAGTGATGTAACCCAAACTTTGGTGTGAATCGAAACACACCCTAGCCTAAGTCACTTAATAATCCTAACACAGTTGTAAAATAAAAATCTAGAATATAAAAACACAACTAAGCCACAGGAAAAAAAAAAGGACATAAATATACTATACTGTACACTGTATTGCATATTCTTCTGCCACACACAACCAAACTTGTTTGCCTACGTAGTCCATATTACTATGTTAACGGTGTAAGCCAAAAAACTCATGCTTAATTTGTTTAAGTTTTTATGGGAGTAAGCGTCATAAACTCAAAAAGTCATATGTCAAGACTGTCATAACCCAAAGACCCCCTGTAATTGAAAAGTTTTTAAAACATAAGTTTTGGCAAGGAAGTAGAGAAATGGGATTCATTGCTGGTAGAAGTATAAAATGGTACAGCCACTGTGGAAAACAATTTGGCAATTTTTCAAAAAGTTAAGCATCACATTACCATTTGACCCATCAATTACCCTCCTATACCCAAAAGAATTGAAAATAAACACTCAAGCAAATATTCCTACATGAATATTCAAAGCATCATAATTTACAATAGCAAAAAGGTGGAAACAACCCAAATGTTCATAATGGGTAAACAAAATATGGTATGTACACAAAGTGGAATATTATTCAGCAATAAAAAGAAATGAAGTTCTGATACATGTTGCAATGTAGCTAAAACTGGAAACTATTATGCTCGGTGAAAGAAGTAAGACACAAAAGCCACATACAGTATTGTGTAATTCTACTTATGTGAAATATCTAGAACAGGGTAAATCCGTTTCAGGTGGATGCCAGGAAAAGGTATAATTCAGAGTGCTGGTTGCTAGGTGCTGTGGGGAGGGAGTTATGGGACTTGATGGTTTAATGAGTACGGAGTTTGATTTGGGGTCAGTGGAAATATTCTGTAACTAAATAGAGATGGTTGGCAGCCCAACACTGCGAATATTAAAAAATATTACTGAATTGTAAAATTTAAATGTTTAATTTTATGTTATGCAAATCTTACCTAAAAAAATATATAGGTTCTGTGTATACGCATGAACCCATGCAAATCACCATTCTGCTGACATGGGACAGAGCTCCCAGAACTTAAACTCTGCATTCCCTCTTTTTGCCTTCTGTTATGGATTGAATGTTTGTGTTTATAGTTGACAAATTTATGTCAAAATTCTAACCCCCAATATGACGGTTTGAGGAGGTAATTAGGTCATGGAGGTTGAGCTTTTATTAAAAAGTGCTTTTCTGAGCTCCCTTGCCCTCTCTGGCTTCTCCATTGTGTGAGGATCAAGAAGAAACTACAACAGAGAAGAAAGTTCTCAGCAGAACTGGACGATGCTTAGCACCCTGATCTCAGATGCATCTTCTAACACTGAGAAATATACTGTGGCTGACAGTAACCACCCAGTTCACGGTATTCTGTTATAGCAGTCAGAGTAGATGGAGGTTCCTGCTGCCTCACCACCAGCCTGCCAGTCCCAGTCTCCATGGTGGAGTGCTCCCGGTACCAAAGGCTCAATATTTTGAAAAACTAACTTGTCACTTATTTTTTACAAGTTTTATCCATCACTGACCTAGTCTACAGACTGTGGGAATGCTAGGGACAGGACAGTTCAGCAATGCCATTGTTTGCCAAATTGGTGCACACTCATAAGTAGCTAAAAATAACAAGGGTAGGCAGAATGTTTCTAAATGGGAATGTGATGCACTTGCAAGTGGGCATGAAGCAAAACGTGGCTGCTTCCCAGAAAGACAGCAGATGGGTGGTTTAGACACAGCTGCTGTCGCTGAGGGGAGAGACTTACTGATTACCATAGAGATAGGGGGCAATGAGAATTTATTTGGGGAGAACATTTCAAGGGTATAAAGAATGTAACTAGTCATTCCCCACCTAAAACTCAGTCAAGGGATTACGCATCAGATTTGGGTGGTGGAATGGAAATTACAATCTGATAAAGGGCATAGCGTTTAGTTTAGGGAATATTGGAATGTCAAATGCAGAGTCTCCCGCAGCATTGAGCACGCCCCTAAGATAATGACTGATGCCACTGAGGAATCTGAAAGGACCTGAGGCAGCAGTTTACCTGCTAGAGCGATTATTGCATTTTTTTTAAACCTGTGGAACAGAGAACTTAATTTAGTCACATGCAAGCAATCTTCATTTCATCGGGCTCATCTTTCTCTCCAGACTTTCAGGGCGACTGCTGTGGTATCTGGCAGGGGAAGAGCCAGGTCTGCACCTGTCCCCATCTTCTACTAGAGCATCTACTAAGATGCAATGCGCTATATCTCATTTTTGGTAGCCTGTAAATTTGTTTAGATTATTAGCACCTCCATGGATTCTGTAGTTGACTTAAAACTACATCAGCCTGAACAATGTAATATAATTTGTGTGTTAGTGACAACTATATCTTAGAATAGTCAGTTGCTTTATTCTGGAAATCTCACTCCTAACATTGTAGGCTGGCACACTCTAGGGGTAACTACAATATTTTCTTTCGTTTGAACTGAACAAACACACAGCATTGACTTTATGTGAAACACTGAAGAGAACATTAAGTCATAGTCATACGTGAATAATAAATATAGGTACTTCAGTTATCTTTATCTGCTATCAACATCAAAACCTTTAGGAAGTAGCATGATGGGTTTTCATATGTAAGATCATTGGTGTTCAAAATGTGTGGTATGGCTAGAATATTGTAGAGACAGCCTTATTTTGTTTGAACATCTAATCAGCTTTGAAGCTTCTTTTCTAAAGAATAACGCTGGAGGCTTCATCTCCACATGGTCCTGTGACCAATTTTAGAATCAGAAGATTCTGGTTATGTGATATATACCATACTGATAGTGATCCCATCTTTAGAATATTGGTTTGATGAGCTTTGAGGACAGAAAGCAGAAATTCATCACATTGCTTTATGCTTACTCGCTATCAAATGTGTATTTAGTAATTGTCCAAATGACTTATTTTTTTTCAATTTTTATTTTTTCTCTTTATGACTTGTTTTTATTATAAACTCATAGCAGAACTGTAGCTAGCCCTTACTCATCTCAAGCTTTTTGGTGACTGCCTTTTTGGACTAGAGAGAACCCAAACTGGCTTTAGGAGATTCACAATACCAGGTCTGTATCTGGCCTCCAGCAAGAGTGATCTTCACACCATCTGTCCTATATTCTCTCACCACCACTGTGAGATTTCCTGGGGCCCCTGCTTCTCTGGATTATAGCATTGCTTGTCTGGGAAACATAGAAACTGATTCCACAGTCCCCTGAGGGCACGTAGGACCTTCATTTGTAGAGATTTTCTCATTCTTCTTCACTATAATGGCAGGAGAAGTGCTACAAAACTTTCTGCTTTCTTGTGGTCTAAAGAGAATGTCAGTTCTCCTTCACAGCGTTTACTCTCTGGTGGTCTGAGCAATATCTGCAAAGCCACTACTACCCTATCTCCACCTTAAATGTGATAGCCGGATTCTGAGATGGCACTGTTATCCCTATGTTCTAGTTTTCAGATCACAGACCAAGGTTGGTCTTTTCAACCAATGAAACACAACAAAATTGATGGTACGTCCCTTCTAAGATTTGGTAATATAAGACTCAGTGGCTTCCATTTTAGTTGTTCCTTCTCGTGTCTGTGGCCCACCCACCAAGAGGAAAATAAATTGTCTGTAATGCAAGTGCAGGAAAGTCTTGACCCCAGGGAAGAGTTGTAAAGCCACATTAAAAGTGAACGTGTCCCAGGGAGCCTACTGATGAGAGATCACCTTAGAGATCAAACATCTATCCAGATGGGACCAGAAATCCAAGTGCTTGGCTGCCATTCTCACAATCTTTCCCCTTTACCAAAAAGAGAAATGCTTTAATCATTATTTGAGTTTACAAACTCACTGATTATACTGGTTACAAGTGGTAGTATTAGGGTTTTGGGATTAGGGACAGGTGCAATTATGTAATAGGGAGAGTTCTTGCCCATATGGGCTCCTGGCCTGGTTCTGGTTACTTACTGTGTGACTTTGAGAAAGTCACATAGCCTTCACAAGTCTTAGCTTTATCATCTGTAAAATAGATGCAATAATCTCTGCTCTGAATTTTCCATTGTCCATAGAGTTTTTGAGAGAATAAAATGAGTTAAAATGATGTGAAAGTGTTTGGTACACTATGAAGTGCTATATAACTATGAAGAATGATTATTACTCACCCATACCAATTCAAAAACCCAAATGTAAATTTATAAATTAGAAAGCCATTATGTGCTAAAAATATTGTTCCAATTATAATTAAATTAGAACAATGGCTCATTTATCAATTTATGTGCTAAGTATCAAAATAGCAATGCTATGGAATGTAACTAATGAACAGGAATAGGCCAAAATAATAGGTTTTTTATATAGCTAAAGCAACTACCTATATGTTAGCTAAGCCTTAAATAACAATTGCATTCAGAATTCATTTTTCAAAAGACTGGAATACAGGGCCTTAGTAACACCTGGATTGCTTAAACCTCTTATAAACAAAATGTATACAACATTTTTAATTACATCACACTATACAGTTTTTAATGCATTTTCTCATTTGATTATCATAAAATATTTTAAAGCTAACTAGGACACTGTTGTCCCCAATGTACAAATAAGAAACTGAGCTGCAGGTAAAACAAATGTCATTCCAAGGTCATACAATCATTGTTCTACTGATTCAGCTGCAATCTACCCACAAGTTTCCTCACTTAAAGTTCCGTATTCTTTCTAATATACCACCAATATTGTGAACTATATGGATGGGCAACCTTGATTATTCAGCTTCTCTTCCCACTCCTGGCCTCCCAAGCAAACACACAGTCATTCCCTTTCTCAGCAAACAGCATAAATCGCCACTTCATTTTAGCCCCAGGGGAAATATCCACTAAGTTCCCTTTGCCGGGCTCTGAGCTGGATACCTTTGCAAATCAAACTAGCTATTTCTGTTTTTGTTTTTAAATATGAGAAGTGAATCCTTCTTGTGTGTCCAATCTTTGTATGTTCTTGTATTCTATGGAACCTCACACGAAAATAAATTTAGCCTCAGGAGCTCCGAGGAGCTGGGGGCCTGGATTTGTACAAGAAATATAGTTGATGGCAAAGGTGATTCTAATCCCCCACAATAAGACCAAAGAGGGCAGTGAAGGAGACTCGTTCTCTGCATCTCTCTCCCTGCAGTCCTCACCCATAAGTAGAAAAGAGAGGCAGAATTTCCTTTTTTCATTCTTATTTTTAATGACATGATATATTCTAACACACGTGTTGCTAACAGCATCCCCTTCTTTAAGCCTTTCCTTGAATCTCTTTGAAATAGATATCTGATTTGGGAGATCTCGGTTGAAACTGGGGTACTCTCCCCACTCAGTGGCCAGTTGACTGAGTTAGGAGGATCGTGGTGTGTAGATGTGTACTGCCATCCTTTGCTCACTTTCCTGAAGTGGCTGTCATCCCCCTGATTGTGAATATAATCAGGATGGAATGACAGGAGCCCTCTTCTCCCTTACTTTTTTTTTGTTGTTGTTGCTGTTTAAAATAGAAAAGAAATATAGCCTCAGTGATTCTATTTACTCCAGACAATGGAGATAAAGCCCATGGGCGGCATGGCAGATTTCTCCAGGGAATAGAATAGGTTGAAAGTAGAAGGTGCAGCTGGAAGTATTTATTTCTGGCAAACAATTTTTCATTTGATGGAACATGGAAATAAGTGAATATATTCACAGAAGGGCTTTAAAAAAATAATGATTTGAGGATTACGCCTCTGAAAGAGTGGGTATTCATTCTGTAGGATGGCAAGGGGATTTGGGGGCTGTGAATAAACACACGCACACACATACACACATAGACCAGCAGTCTTAAACTTAAAAATGAACCTCTGAGATGGCAGTCATTTATTTGGAACAACTTTTTAGAGAAACAGTGCTCCATAGCATGGTTAGCTGACTTGCATAAGTCGTAAAGACTTATTTTAACCCACATGTTTTTGAATGCTATGTTCTTTAAGAATCATAATATATTACCATGTCCCTAAAGGAAAATGAGTTCATCTTTTTAAGTTTTGAAACCCTGTTGCTTTTTTTAAAACACAAAAATAAATATTAAGTACATGAAAACCATAAGGTTAAGTAAAGCCATATATATTTTTTAAAAATATGTATAATTATCAAGACTTTAAGTACAAGTGGTGCTTGCCAAATTTTGTATTCAAATTCAATTTACACCAATAAATTCTCATTGACCACATTTTATTATAAATTGGGCTGAACCTGTCCATCCTTCTCCATGATTCCCAGCTCAGACTTCAACAAAGGCTGGTTTCAGGTGGATGCCAGGAAAAGGTATAAAACTACAGTTTAATATAGCTATGGACATTATGTTAGCTATTTGGAGGATATTTTGGCCCTTTTCAGAACTTTCCAGTTGCCAAGATGGCCTTTCGACATTAGGTTCCCTTGGACAAAAAGGCACTTTGTTTTTGATTTTCTGGGGTTGATACCATCCCATGCTTGAATGACAGGCTATTTATTTTCCCCTCGATGAACTGTGTGGCCCAGCCACAGAAGTAAACACACTCTCCCTGTTGGTGTCCTATTTCATTATTGGAAGTCTATTCATCAGCTAGCAACATGACCTGGAAGCTTCTTCAGTATTCTTCCAAGATCAAGTCCACATCTAGGCTGCATTCCTTATCCTTCTGCAGACAGCTGCAATTGTCTTCCTCTTCTGTTTCAAGACTAGGGGTCCCAGCATGGAGTCAATGGCAATCAGAGACATGTCTCACTTCATGCTTAGAGCCTGAAGGTTGTTTCCAATTCCAGCTCCCCCACACGATTGGCTTACCGTTGGTCCAAGAAATGGATCAATCTTCAGTTCCTTGAGAAGATTTAGGCATTCTGCCACCCATCCCAGAGCATGTTAAATATTCTTTATTATGAATTACCAGAGATAATTTTAATCAAGGGAGAAGAAGGTAATTTTCTCAAAGAAGATTGACTTCATGATGCTCTGATAGGGAATGAATATGAAGCATGACTAAGTCTTATTAACTAATGTTATCCCAATAAATTTACTAAAATTAAAAACAAAAACAAAAGCATGATTATGGCTAAAGTATCTTTCTGTGGCCAGTCAGAGGTTTCAATCTGAAGGGAAAGTGCTCAGTTGGGTTCATAAGACAGAGCCTCTATGCGTGATTGACCCCAATATAGCAACCAGTCAGATTCTGATTCTAACTAAATATTGTATGTTTCCTCTCAAATCTGTCAAAACTCCCACATAATCTCATAGTGGTAGTGAAAGTAAACGTGCTTTAAAAAGTGAGAGTTGAGATATAAATATCGTGTTGTTGTTTATGCTTATATCTAGCCCTATAGCCTCAATGAAATCCACTGAAATATTTTTCTATCCACAGTTACAGCCTTTTCTCTATATACTTTATATATGTGGCTGCGAGTCCAAAAGCAGACATAAACATATTCATAAAGAAAGATGGCCGTGACTGTGGTTATAAATGTGCTGTTAGCTTTTTTTCCTCCCTGCTGCAGATGACTGTGTCTTTAAACCCTCCAGTTAGCTATGCTTTGCCTTAAAAAGCTGGTGATCCAAAAATAAGGTTTGGGCTGAGTCATCAAGCCCTGGGCTAGTGAAGAGATCTGGTGCAGGAGGAGGCAAGGAGATTTTTTAAGTGAAGATCCACTGAACAAAATGGGTGGACTTTCTACCCAGGATTGGCAACCTATGACCCACAGGCTAAATTCACCCCTCTGCCTGTTTGTAAATAAAGTTTTATTGGAACACAGCCATGTTCATTTATTTGGGTATCATCCATGGCTGTTTTTATGCTACACTGACAGAGTTAAGTCATTGCAATAAAACTGTATTTGGTCTGAAAACCTCAAATATTGACTATATTGACTCTCTGACCCTTCAGAAATAGTTTACAGAAATAGTTGGGTTTTTTTTAACATCTACAAACTCATATTTTTTTGTTTTTCTATACTTTGATTCACTTTACCAGCATAATACTTTATGAAGTAGTTATGGTTTGTGTTTTTATACCTTATTTGCTGATAATAAAAATGAAATTCAAAGAGGTCATTTGCCTCAATTCTACCATCTAGAAGTAGCCAGGAGGGACTGCAACCAAGATTTCTTAATGTTAGTCTGATCCTCTGTGTACTTTATCATATCAGCTTCTGTGTGGGAGCTTTCTTATAGTGTCTGCCTAAAAGTAAGTGCTCTATCTATCTATCCGTTCCAGATTTATTGAGTTATGTAAGGATGAATTGAAATTCAAGTTATTAGACCTGCTTTTCTTAGACTCAACACTGTACTAACTTAGAGTATAAATAACACTGGTTTGGGACCCCTTGTTCTGCCCCTAAGTAGATGAGGAGCCTTGGCCAAATCACTTAGTTCTTTTGAGTCTGGGGTCTCCATTTATAATATAAATGGAGAAGCAAAAAAAAATCTCTAAATGAATGACAACATGAACTTTCTACAAAGTATTTCTTTTTTTTTTCTAAACCACGAATTACACCATTTCTTTAGACAGTCCCATATAGCACTAGCAGGTGCAGGTTTCCTGTGATGGCAGGTGAGTTCTACAGGGGCCTGGGAGGCCAGGGGGCAAGAGGAATAGAGTGGTCCTAAACTCTTCTGTTCCTGGTTTTGTGTCCCCCCCCCTTCTTTTATTATAACTCCTGCTTGTCCCTTACATTCCTGGAAAACTGCAACTCTGCAAGGAGTCTGGTGAGGGGGCTGGTGTCTGTGGAAAAAAAGAAACAAAGAGAACAGTCACTTATTTTGTTACCAAAAAGTCTTTTTTTCCTTTTAATGGAACATGCTATTTTTAAGTCCTCGTCAGCCTGCAAGTGCATGTGCAGCAATTGCCCTGAACACATTTGAATAACGTCTCCACATCCTTCTGTGATGTGGTGCAGAACGGCAACTTTGTACTTTGCATTTCTATTGTGATGAAGATATATTATGACAGTATTTGAATCTCAATGAAAAATTTCCTGAAAACAAATCATTTCTAGACCACTTACACAGAAGGAAAGTGGCCCAGACCAATCCCCTCTTGGACAATTTGGGTCGGGGAAGGTCTGGTCCCCATGGCAGTAAACAACCCTAGGTAATTTCTAGAAGTGAGTGACTACTACATTTGCAGTCTCAAATGTTCCCATTTAGCCTTCTGCCCACCCAGCTGCATTAGAGTCTACCTTGGGGCAAAATGAACAATTTCAAAGTCTGCTCCATTGCCCTCCCATCTTTTTCCTGTACTTTCACCTTTTCCTTCCCCTATGCCAATTTAACGTGCCTTTCAATATTTATCACGTAAGTTGCAGTCAATAGAAATATTTTAGTAAGGGGAAATAGTTACAAGATATTGGAGGAGTTGAAAATTCAAAGAGGAGTTTTTGAGGCAATCCAGAGATTGAGCAAGAGCAAGAAACTGCTATCACTTCTAGAGCTGCAGAAACACAGGGAGGAGATGGTACGACCAGATCTTAGGGGCTTGAGCTGCCTGTAAATGGTAAGTCCATAGAGGAGGATTGTTTAAAAGAAGCTGGTACCATGGAGGAACCAGTCATTTCCAGAGATAGAGTTAAAAGCCTAAGGAATGAGGGAGAGAAATTCCCTGGCCTCTCTCTTCTGTTTCCCCTTCAGTCCTCTGGCAATGACTCCTATTGTCTGGAGTCAATATATTAGCAAGAGAACCTTGGAAATACAGTTTTCATGGGTCAGCTTCTTGTAATATAAACCAGAGTAGAAAAGGTTGGGGAATTAATTTGAAGGAAACAGGTCAAAAGAAAAAGAAAGGAAGAGAGAGAAAGAAAGAAAGGAGAGAGAGAAAGGAAAGGAAAGGAAAAGAAGAAAAGAAAAGAGAAGAAAAGAACCTTGCAAAGTGCTTTATTGTCAACCTCTGTTACTCTTAAAGAAGTCTCCATTGTCCTGGGAAGATTTCCTTCCGCGCATAGGAATGCTTATGACTGGACGTAATAGAAATAAAGCCAGGGTAAATAGATGTGTTTGCAGACTTGGGTATAGGCCTGTGACGGCGAACCTATGACACATGTGTCAGTACTGATACGCGTAGCCATTTTCAATGACACACGGCCACATACCAGAGAAATATGGGGCCGCATGCCGAGAAGGACGTTTCATCCTCTGCTCCTGCATGGCCAGGTGCAGTAGCCGAGGATAAAACATTTGCTGTAGAGTAGACGCTCTGTGCCAGAAGTCTGTAGGCCAAAACAACAGAACTCCGGCACACAGCGTCTAGTTCTGGGACTTCGGTTAGGCTGTTTCTCTAAGAGTGACACACCACCCGAGTTATGCTTGGTTTTTTGGCAAATTTTGACACACCAAGCTCAAAAGATTGCCCATCACTGGCATAGGCAATGGATGAATGCAGTGGAGAGGCAGGAGTCACATGGATGTGTGTTGGTGTCTGAGAGTAAACACTGAGGGTATTAGCTCAAAAGAGGCTGCCCCATAAATGAAAATGATAGCAAAGCCTTATTATCAGACATCATGGCTGCACTGTGATTCCTGAGGTCCAGCTCCTCTCAGGGCTGGATTCCAGCTAGCAGCTAGTGGCTTAAGAGCTGTCTTCCTGAGGGAAGGATTGGCAAGCTGGGAGCCCAGGGTTTAGGTTCCATCAATCAGAACAAGACTTAAGCCTTGACCCGAGTCCCAGCAGTGCCAAATCAAGCCTCGTTCTTTACACAGAAACAGCACATTCAAACATCATAACCTCCAGGTTTACAAAAATCAGTTTCAAACACTAAGCTGCTTTCAAAACAAATACCCACATTGCCTACTCAGTTAGCCCCTAATCTATTTTCATGGTCTTGATTTTCTGATTCCAAACATTAGACTTTTATATCCACCTCTGGTTGTTTTTTTATCTATATCCAGACTGTTGTTTGTTGTGTTTTTTATTTTTTTATTATTTTTTTCCCTGCTCCTTCTGTCTTAGTCTTCTCCTACTGTCTGGGGAAGAGTTTCTTGCTCTGGCTCCTGGGGTAACAGAATGCTTCCTCCACCCTTGCCACTGAAGCCTTCACCCTGTGTGAGAGTACATTCTGCAAAGTAAAGAAACAATGTGTCAAATAGGGAGAAGGTAGAATGTCTGTTGGATGGGCTAGATAAATGTGGTAGGGGTCATGAATGAATGAGATTCCTGGTCAACTCATCCCGAGCCAGTCAGAGAGATGTGGTTCTCAAGATCTTAACATGTTAACTCTTTTCACGTATATCACAAGTTTCCTCATTGGCCAGCAACATGTGCGCCACTTTATCTCTCACAGATACTTCAAGGGAATCAGTCATCTACTCTTCTATTAAAATAAAATGATGACCACTTCTTTTGTTTTCAAGTTGTTTTTATTTTTTTTTGTATTGGTTCATTTGTTTCTTTCTTTCTTTTTCTTTTTTTTTACAGGGACAGAGAGAGAGTCAGAGAGAGGGATAGACAGGGACAGACAGACAGAAACGAAGAGAGATGAGAAGCATCAATCATCAGTTTTTCATTGTGACACCTTAGTTGTTCATTGATTCTTTCTCATATGTGCCTTGACCACGGGCCTTCAGCAGACCGAGCAACCCCTTGCTCGAGCCAGTGACTTTGGGTCCAAGCTGGTGAGCTTTTTTTTGCTCAAGCCAGATGAGCCCACGCTCAAACTGGCCACCTTGGCGTCTCGAACCTGGGTCCTCCGCATCCCAGTCCGATGCTCTATCCACTGCGCTACTGCCTGGTCAGGTGGTTCATTTGTTTCTTAAGAGACAGTAAGTCAACCTTTCTGTATTTGAATATCAGTTACACTTTTGAATTACCCCTGTGACTTCAGAGAATAATTTAACCTTTCTAAGTCCCAATTCTTGCATCTATAAAAAAGATAATATTAGTATCTCCTTACAGGGTGTCTTTAAAAAATTGAATCGAGCAGTTCTATTAAAAACTTAATACAATAATGTTCAATAAATGATATCATCATTATCATCATCATCACCAACTGAGCAGTAGAAATAGTCTTCTGGGCATTCCACTTCTTTGATACCTCCCACAATAACATAATTAGTTTGTTTTTAATCATTTTTCATCCAATCACTTTCAGACAAAAGATAGCAGCTGCCATATATGTCATATTAAGAAAAGTTTTGCAAAATCCTTATTCTCATTGTCCCTGGTCCATAATTTCTAAATTTTTTATTATGTTTGATTCTCAGTAAACTTCTTGACCTCCTTATTTAAAAAAATATATATCTAAAGACGTCAGGACTTCTTTCTTGGGTTCTCCTTCTAGTTTCTGTTAATTCTTTGCCCCAGGGAAATCCCACTCTCCAATATTTATGTTTAGGTTCACATTGTGGGTCCTGTAAATCTCATCTATAGATGATCACTTACCTCTTAAGCCTCTATCATCTTCTTGTGACTCAGCTTCCAACAGTTTTCAGAGTAATAAAACTGAACTTTACAGAAGTTTGAGGCTAAGAAAGAAGATACTATTTAAAAAAACCTCAATCATGATTAGTCTTCTGAAACTGGGTGATCCTTGACTGTCAAATGAGTCACACCATCGCTGATTTCTAGGCACATGTCCCTTTTCCCCAGCATGTTATTTACCAGATCAGACCTTGAAAATGCAGGTAATGGATTGTCAAAGAAAACATTTATTTCTATCTGGGTAATCTTGCATTCATTATTGGTAATGGGCTCAGAACCGAGGACCACAGACTTGGTCCAGGGGATTTTTCATCCAACATACACACAAAAAAATGTGCCACTCCAATATTTTAGAAAAAATTAAAAATGGACCATAAAGAGTAGAGAAGAGAAAGAAAAGAAACACACCTCTGGCTGTGGCTCGAGTATTATCTTCTCATTAAGAACTAAATGGATGGGCCTGACCTGGGCTTGCCTTGGAGGCACAGTGGATAAAGTATTGACCTGTAATGCTGAGGTTGTTGGTTCAAAACCCGTGGCTTGCCCACTCAAGGCACATATGGGAAGCAACCACTATGAGTTGATGCTTCTCCCTTCTCCTTTCTCTCTCCTCTATTTAAAAATTAATAAATTTTTAAAAAAATTAAAAAAAAGAATGACTGGTAAGTGGATGGAACATCATCCCAGAGCACAGAGGTTGCCAGTTGGATTCTCCAGTCAGGGCACATATAGGAGCAGCTTGATGTTCCTGTCTCTCTCTCTCTCTCCCTGCCTCTCTCAAAAAGAAAAATCAAGAACTAAGTGGACATATGACCTAAATTCACATTGTAGCTCCAATTCTTATTAATTGTGTGACTTAGAGCAAGTTTCTTAATGGTCCATGCCTTAGTTTTCTTATCTGCAAAATAAAGGGAATAATATCTACTCTATAAGATTCAGAGAAAATTTAGATGAATTAATACATGTAAAACACTTAGAAATATTCCTGAATGGCTCAGGAAATAAGCAATCTGACATAAATAATCACAGAAATCTCAGTGGCATGCAATAATAAGCACTTACTTCTCAGGTGTCTGTCGATCAAGTGGGGAAACTATTAGCTAAATGTTGCGTGGGGTTGCTCCATATTTCTCTCATTTTCCTTGGACCAGTGAGCTAAGTAAAGATATTCCTTTATTCTTGTGGTATAAGCACCAGAAGGCATGCCCAGAAAAGCAAGAGCATTTAACCCTTGGTCCTTTCTCAACTGGAGACATCTTGTTGGCCAAACAGTCATGTGGATAAACCCAACATCAAGAACCAGGGAATTATATTCTGTCTTTGTTGGAGGAACTGCAAAATTACACAGCTAAGGACATGGAATTAAGTGGAAGAGGGTATGAAAAATTCGGACCAATAATTCAGTCTACTACATTGGCATATAATAAAACTTTACTTAATATTAGCTATTTGCAACAGTAATAATAGTCCTAGACACTCTTAAAAGAAGAAAATTCTGCTCTCCTACTACTATCTAACATCCTCTTTGTCTTCCTAAGCACTGCCTTTATGTGCTCTCACTACTCACTAGTGACTCCTGATGACACCCCTTGCTTAGGAACTATACAGCAGTGCCCCATGCTGGCTCACAGTGGTAATACAACTTCTCTTATCAATTTCTCCCATAATAAAATTTAATCTGGCTAGAGCCAATTTCTCCTCATTCCAAGATAGCTGCAGTTTGACAGGGAATCTAAAGAAAAGTTGACAACTTTGTACAGTAACATGGCAACTAGTATATTTAATAAAGGCCCCTTAATAAAAATTTTAATAAGAAAACAAAATGAGACAATATGGTTGGCTTGTAAAAACAGATATTTAGGAATCTGGGAAACATGAAACACAGGTGAAGAACACCCAGAAGGATATAAAGATGACCTTTGGGTTTGTAGGATGAATGATGACCTTCCAGAAATGTCTCTGTTCTAATCTCTGGAACCTATGAATATGTCGTTTTATATGGGAAAAGAGACTTTGTTGTGTTTAAGGTAAGAATCTTGAGATGCAAAGATTTTTATGATTTTTCCAGATGGGTTCAAGAGAATCACAAGAGGAATTACATGAGAGAAAGATTACAAAGTGAACATCAGAGAGAAAGCAATGTGAAGATGAATGTAGAGGGACACACAGAGAGATTGGAAGATGCCACACTACTGGTTTTGGAGATGGAGAATGAAGCCACAAGCCATGAATTGCAGGAAGCTTCTAGAAGCTGGAAAAGACATGGACATAGATTCCTCCAAAAAGCCACAAGAACATAGTCCTGATGACCTGTTTTAGGACTTCTGACCTTCAGAACTGCAAGAGAATAAATCTGTGTTGTTCACAACCACTAATTGTGGCAATTTGCTGCAGTAGCAATAGGATCCCTAGTACCATTGAAAAAAATGAAATTAGGCGAAAGGCCAGTTTCTATTCTAATATGGTCATAACTAAAGCTTATTAATAAATTAATAAGTAAACCCATTAATAAATTAATAAATAAACCCATTAATTTTCTCTCTGCTAGGCCATAGGACTTACTTTTTTTTTTTCTTCTGAAGTTAGAGGCGGGGAGGTAATCAGACAGACTCCCGCATGCGCCTGACCCAAATCCACCTGGCATGCCCACTAGAGGGCGATGTTCTGCTCATCTGGGACGTTGCTCCATTGCTGCTGGAGCCATTCTAGCATCTTAGGCAGAGGCCATGGTGCCATCCTTAGTGCCTGGGGCCAAGTTTGCTGCAATGGAGCCTTTGCTGCTGGAGGGGAAGAGAGAGACAGAGAGGAAGGAGAGGGGGAAGGGGGAAGAAGCAGATGGGCGCTTCTCCTGTGTGCCCTGACCGGGAATCATACCCAGGACTTCCACACGCCCGGCGGACACTCAACCGCTGAGTCAACTGGCCAGGGCAGGACTTATACCTTTTAGTCAATAAAACTGATACTGTGATTTTAATAAGACAGTTAAGAGACTAGGCATCTAAGCTCTTTAGAGTTCTAGCAAACTAGTTCAAACACAGATTTTTCTAATCCCTATCTGTCTCATGTGTACTTGAACTCAGCCTTTCAACTATGCTGTTGCCCAGCAGGTCCTAGAGAGCCTGTTTTGTTTCACTGATTTGTTTATTAGTTTCTTCTAAACCTAAGCTTTTAGAATCTTCACTTTCAGAGCACAGGGACTCCCTACAGCTGCAAGTTCTGTGAGTCCCAGATCCCGTCTTATGGGTAGGCAATATAAACTAGTAACAACCTCTGAAGTGTAAAAGGTCAACTCATCCCTGTTTTGGGGAAGATTCAATTAATCTGAACATAACATAAAACAAGTGGCTTAAATAAATAATTTCTTTCTCTCTATCCCCCCTTTTTTTTTACAGGGACAGAGAGAGAGTCAGAGAGAGGGATAGATAGGGACAGACAGACAGGAACGGAGAGAGGTGAGAAGCATCAATCATTAGTTTTTCGTTGCTGTCGCAACACCTTAGTTGTTCATTGATTGCTTTCCCACATGTGCCTTGACCGTGGGCCTTCAGCAGACCGAGCAACCCCTTGCTGGAGCCAGTGACCTTGGGTCCAAGCTGGCGAGCTTTTTGCTCAAGCCAGATGGGCCCACGCTCAAGCTGGCGAGCTCATTGTCTCAAACCTGGGTCTTCCACATCCCAGTCCGACACTCTATCCACTGTGCCACCGCCTGGTCAGGCTCTTTCTCTCTATCTTAAGTGAAGACAAAAACCAATAAACTGACACCAGATAAGAAAGACTGATAATTAGGTATGGTGGGAGACAATCTCCTTCTATCTTTCTGCTCCACACTAGAGCATGGCTTCATAGTCAAGGTTGATTGATTGTCCAACTGATTGGCAGAGGTCCAGCCATTATCTCCATGTTTTTGGCAGAAAGAAGGAAAAATAGGGAATGCAAAAGAGCACGCTCCTCAGAAGAATTCTCTCTCTTTAATGAGCTTTTCTGGAAGACCCCCAAGGCCAACACTTATATTTCACTTGCAACCCTACCTAGCATTAAGTGAATTCAGTGAAAATAATCTTTTTTTTTTTTTTTTTTTTTAAGTGAGAGGAGGGAAGATAAAGAGACAGACTCTCACATGTGCCCTAACCAGGATCTACCTGGCAACCCCGGCCTGAGGCCAATGCTTGAATCAACTATCCTTAGTGCTGGAGTCCAATACTTGGACCAGCTGAGCCAGTGGCTGTGGGAGGGGAAGAGAGAGAGAAGGGAGAGGGGAAGGAGAAGAAAAGCAGATGGTTGTTTCTCATTTGTGCCCTGACTGGGGATCGAACCTGGAACATCTGCATATTGGGCCGACACGTTATTTACTGAGCCAGTAGCAGGACCAAATAATTTCTTATTTAAAACCGGAATGTTTTTTGCAAAGAAGAACATTGTAGTTCATTTTAGTTATGTTTAAAAAGAGGGAGAATAAATATTGATTAGGCAATAGTTTTTAGTATAGTTTTCACCTTCTCCGCTTCCGAAATTTTTATTTTTTTTTATTTTTTACAGGGACAGAAAGAGAGAGAGGGATGGGTAGGGACAGACAGACAGGAACAGAGAGAAGTGAGAAGCATCAACCATTAGTTTTTCGTTGCCATTGCGACACCATAGTTGTTCATTGATTGCTTTCTCACATGTGCCTTGACTGCGAGCCTTCAGCAGACTGAGCCACCCCTTGCTGGAGCCAGTGACCTTGGGTCCAAGCTGAGGAGCTTTTGCTCAAGCCTAATGGGCCCGCGCTCAAGCTGGCGACCTCGGGGTCTCAAACCTGGGTCTTCCGCATCCCAGTCTGACGCTCTATCCACTGCGCCACTGCCTGGTCAGGCAAGTTTGCACCTTCTCTACCCAGTGTCCATGAGGACTATGTATAGAATACAATCACCACTTCCCTAAAAGAGTTAATTACAAATTCTTATCAAATTTTTGTATCCGGCTTAATAGTGAGGATATGTGGGTGATATGCAGTTCTATCACATCTGGGTGTTGCTTCCTGTGAAACTCAAACTCAAAAGCAAGTTATCAGCCTGAACTGTGGTGGCACAGTGGATGAAGCATCAATGTGGGATGCAGAGGTCTCCTGTTCAAAGCCCTGGGCTTGCCTGGTCAAGGCACATATGGGATTGATGCTTCCTGCTCCTCCCCATGTTCTTTTTCTTTCCTCTCTCTTTAAAAGTGAATAGATAAAATCTAAAAAAAGAAAAATTTAAGAAAGCAAGTTATCTTCTCCAAACTACCATGATGGAGAAAAAAATGAAATAATGGCAATAAAAACCAGCAAACAAACAAAAAAAAACCCCACAAAACTTCATTTGTAAAAGTGGAGAATAGGAACACGGATCCCCAGCAACTATCAACTCCTGGGTATGAGAATAGCAAGGATTTACAGCCACAGCCACGTCAGTGAAGAATGTCACTAGAGGATGCAATGATAGTTTATCAGGCAGCTCAGTTCTTCTCCCTGGGAAGAACTCCCTCTTTGTGTTCTTTTTCCCGTTGCCCCTGGCCTTGGACACCACATCTGAAGTAGATACTGGAGAGTACTCCCTTGGGGGGCTGCGTATCTCTCAGAACCTGCTTGCTGCTGTACAATTTGAAAGCCCAGGAATTTCTTTTAAGGTAGAAAACTCTTA
Source organism: Rhynchonycteris naso (assembly GCA_037038555.1). NCBI lineage: Eukaryota > Metazoa > Chordata > Mammalia > Chiroptera > Emballonuridae > Rhynchonycteris > Rhynchonycteris naso. The sequence goes on from CM072998.1 coordinate 29,214,993, forward strand.
GGCTGCTGATGGCCATGCTTAAGTTTATTCTGATTATTATCTTGTTTTCTCTAAAGTTGACCATGCCCTCAGTCTTCTTGCTTCTATTCTGTCTTATGCAAAATAATAGGTTAAAAAGAACCTTCCAGCAGAAAGGGCCTCATCTTTTATTGACTGGCTGTGCTCTGCTCGACCTTGTTTTCTCAAATTAATGGTCAATTATTGGACTGATCTAATACAATGAGCTTGGATGGAAATTCAATATTTGTCAGCAGGTTCCTAACATTCTATGAGAAAATATCAGTCTTGTAAAGATGGCAATTTTACAGTCACTACGTATAACTGCTTCAGTTTGGAGCACAAAAGCATTTGGTTTCTTCAACCCTGCAAAAGCTAAATTAGTAGACTCCTATTCAACCTAGACTGCAGAGTGTAGGCAGGAATATCCCTGTTAGTAAACTGGGTTTTCTCTCCATCTTTGCATATAGTGTGGTTAGCCCTCACATGAGCTTCTTTCTCTCCTATAGGACTTTACAAAGAGCAAGAAGAGGAGGCTAACATACATTAAAGATTTTAGTTTTTCTACCATTTTCTAACACTGCAACTGTTATCAGCAGGTAGTGTGATTTCCAAGGTACAGAAGGCAGTTGATTGACAAAATGCTTCCCCATGGTAGTAACAAGGATAGCAGGGTTTCCAGACTACAGTATCTGAATCTTTAACATCTACTTCCCCATCTCCTCTATTCAGACAAGTCTCCACCACCCTACTTTTAGAACCAAAATCTGTGTCAGAATTTGTTTCAACCCAAGTACATGATCTAAAGAAAGTGGAGGTTCTTTTCTCCCTCACATTAAGTAAGTAGGTGGTCTAGGATTGGTGTAGTAGCTCTAGAGTTTTCCAAGGACTTCGTTGTTTCTACCATCATTCTCAAGATTATGTCACTGTCCAAAAATGTTTGCTGGCTCTCCAGCCACCATGTCCATATTCCAAACAAGAGAAAGAAGAAGGATGGTGAACAAACAGTAAAGCCTACCAGCTGAGTCAGCTTGATTTGAAATTCTTTCCTATGCTTTTCCCAGTGATTGTTACTTCCATCAGTTTCAGTGACGTTACCACATCTGTGACACCACATGGAGGCCTGGGAAATGCAGTCTTCCAGTCGAGTACATAACAATTCAAAATAAAACTGGGTTTCTGTTAGCAAAGAGGAAGAGAAAAAAATATATGGGGCAGGAATATCAGTCTGTTTCACCTTCTTCAGAAATTCTGTCCTGGCCTGCCTTGTACTGCCAGGAGGATGACCAATGAATGCCTCATTTGCATTGTAGCTGATTGCCAAGAGGCTTGAGCTAAATGTTTCATGGGGGTAGGGATGGAGACAAAGCTGATGAGTCATCTATACCTTAATGCCAATAAACTTCATGTCATTTCCCGACAGTGGTTTGATGTAAGGGAGAGAGAGGTGAAGGAGAGGCTGTAACAAGGGCATCTGGCAGCAGAGTAGAGAAGAGCGTAAGAAATGAACACTGGAGATGATTTCATTAGTTTTTCTGGAAAGGGCCATCCTGGCTCCAGAGTCTCTCTCAGGACTCTTCGGGGTCTTTGTGGCAATTGTATCACAGCCCATATTCTCCCTCTGCCTCAACATGCTTCTCTCATTTATCTTATTTATTTTAGGTAGAAATTTGGAAAGTATATACTTCAGTAATAAAACTTCTGGCACAAATCGAAGTCTCAGTTTGTGTGTGTGTGTGTGTGTGTGTGTGTGTGTGTGTGTGTGTGTGTGTGTGTTGTGGGGATGGGGGACTGATCTGCAACTGCCTGTGAGGTGAGAGAGCAAAGTAGAAGTTGTCTTTCTGGGTCTTCGGCTACCTGGTCCAGAGTCACTTGTTTCAGGCAGTCCCTGGGGGTTATGGGAGCTGCTACGGCTGACCTCCAAACCCCACTGTTACCTTTAATAGTCTATAAAGGTCTGTCAGGAATGTATTGAGACATCTGTGTACCAATGATATTTTTAACATATATCATCGACTTAGGAAATTGATTTTATAATGTTACCTTATTAGAAAGATTATTAAAGCATTTTTTTTAAATGAAACACCTTTCAAATTTTAAGAGAACCCTCTGCTCATACAGAATTACATAATGGCTTGTGCTTTATCTATGTTATAGGCAACATATAAATTTTTTTTTTCTAAAATGTACCTATTTGTTTACACTTAAGTTTACCAGCCTTCTAGAAGAACATTATGTTGTGGGTATGGAGAGGAGCTGTGAGATGTTCCTTAAGAACTTGGAGATAATGGAAATAAAATTATATACCAAGGGTTCAACCAGTAAAATCCATACACAAGGTTTAGAAATCTGAATAAGTAAATAAGAAACAGTCTGTAAATATATGACAAAAAGATTTGCATTGATCCTCCCCCTCCCCAATTGCACACAAGGTGACCTGGGTCTCACAGAGGTCAGACAGGGATATGGTTAATATTATAGCAAGCAAAAGCCCAACCATATTATAATACATGAGCATAGAGAAACAGTTTGAATCACAGAAAGTATAGCTCAGTAGGAAAAAACTTGGCAGTGGTTTTTCTGCATTGTCCAAGCTAAGAAGATACTGAATCTGCAAGACAACCTTAATTTAATTACTAGAGAAGTGTTCTGTAGCAAAGGGTAGGAATGATTCATAATGCCATGTCATGACCTGGATAAAAATCTCCCAAATTATCCATACCCCTTTGCTCTGATGTTATACTTACTATATAACTTAAAAAGTATTATTTTGACTTCATTAGTAGAAGGTTGTCCCTCAGCTGAAAAAATGAGAATTTCTTTCATTGTATCAAAATAACTTCTGTTGTGCACTAATATGCTTTCAATCTCTTGATTCACTTTGATTTAAATTTGCTTAGTGTGAGTCAATGTCCCTGCTTCCATCTGACTCTGGGACAATGACTAAAGTTTGGATCTCATGGGCACGGTGAAATCCTCAGTGAGACAACTTGGGAAAGAACCACCTGACCTTCAATTTAATGCTCTTCATCTCTCGATGTGGGCAGAGCTCTTTGGAGAATTTATCTGTGTCTGCATAATAGTTTATAACTAGGAAATGCTGAAATACTAAATGTCATAAGCAACTTTGGGGATTTCTCTGTAAACTTGCCCTTCTGGATCACTCATAAGAACAAGTTCTCGTTAAATTTCACTTCAGTAGTTGAGTTGAGCTCTCTGGTGCTACCAACTCAGCTTTTTGTAAAGAAATAACCTTCAAAAAGTTGAGTGATTGACCATTCCAGCCTCTTTGAGAGGCTAACATGGCTTGACATCTTAACAAAGCTCTCTCCTGCGACAGGATCGTATGAAGTGCCTGGTGGCTTCCTGATGCATCTATGCCTCTCTCAGACCAGGGAGCTGAAGTAACAGACCTGCTCAATAAATAACCATAGCTCGGCAGCCTTGCTCCTAACATTACTTTAGGAAGGTGGGGGTGATCCATAGTTGGAACCCCAGCAGAACAAATGGCAGGTGAGAAGGTGCAAAGTGCACAGGGCATAGAGAAGCAAGCTCACCTGCTCTCAAGGTGCTTACAGCCCAGGGAGGAACTCAACAGTGAACCAGTTACAGCACAATGAGATGAGTGCTGAAATCAAAGTTCTACTAAAGCCTTCCAGGCATGAAAAGAAGGTGTACCTGCCTGCTTTGTGCTGAATCTTGGAGAACCAGTAGGTTTCATTTAGTAAGAAAACGATGGAGAAGATGCTCCAGGCAGAATAGTGGCATGATCGTGACAAAGCATCTTGGTGTGAGGGACAGTGGGACATCCCAAAGCTACAAGTAATGAGTCTGCACGTATAGGGAAGATTGCAAATATCAAAATACTCTTAGAAACTTAGAAAACTGACAGATCATTTCTTCCTAAATCCAGCAGAGATCGTTTCCCAATATTGAAACAAGATTTCATTTTTCCCTTTAAGCAGCAGATGAAGGAGTTGGCTAGAATTTTGGAGTCATGTTCAACAAAACATATTTATCTTCAAAGCCTAGGCTGAGTGGTGGCACTTACACTGAAATAGGCAAAAACATGAAAAACAGAAGGAGGGGGCCCAACAGGTTTCAGCTCCATCTCTCAGCACATCTCAGGACAAATGCTCGTCTGGCACAACAGGAGGCAGAAACACCATCCATTTAAGTTATGGCTCCCTCTAGCTATTCCTGCTTCTCTCATGCCAACACTCCATCTCCCAATCTCCCTGGGATGGGACCACACATGGCTGGCCTGAAGAATTCATACATGGCTGAGGGGTGGCAGCTGTGAGCAGGAAAGGAGACACTGCAGAGCAAGTGAGCAAGTGAGGGAATCAGTTTAGGGCCATACTGTGATGGGTCTCGTGTGCCACTGGCTTTAGATATTGTCTTTTAAGGAATGGGGGGCTAGAAAAGGCTCTGTATACCATCCTGTGGGAAGCACAGAAGACAAATTGAAGAGGGGTGAAAATGGGGCAGGAAAACCATGTAGCAGGCAGCTGAGAAACACAAACAAGCAATAATTAAGGTCTTAGCTGATAATACAGTCACTGGGAATACAAAGAACCTGCCTCCTTCCAGAACTATCTGACAGGGAGGGAATTAGAGGTACAAGATTGGATGGATTACAGTGACTCCTTATTTCTTGATTTTAGCATCAAGAGAGATGTTGGCCCTGAATCTATTAGAATTCACACAGGAAACTGATGGCCTATCAAATTAAGATAATTTGAGGAGGGTTTTTTGTGTATATATTTTTTTGTTTTGTTTTGATACAAAGTGTATAATTACAAAGGTACGGGCGGGGTGAAAGACCAACCATAAAGAACTGTATAGTGAGACCTCCCCAAAGTATGCCTGAGAGTTTTTTCTGCCCAGCAGCTCTGGGGTTAGATTCAAAGGGGCCAGAAAGAAAACAGTTCTCAGAATCAAGAGGGAGAGTCTATGGAGCAAACCACTCTGAAAGGAACATCGGTTTTCTGAGAAGGGATACTGCCAGCCCAAGCTGACCCTCCAGGAAGGAGCTACAGAAAAAGAAGCCCTGAGCCCAGCCCCTACCTCCCTCTGATTTCCAGCTCAGGATTCCCATTAACACTCCCAGCTAGGAACAAAGGCCATGGGGGCTGCTGATGTCATTCTTATAGGCGAGTTTCCAAGGACAGAAAGCACAGTGGAAAAGGTGCAGAAAGGGGAAAGGGTTAACATAAGACGTCCAGCCCAGATGTTTCCATATGGATAAAAAACTAGAGAGGAAAAGCAGGCTTGGGGAAGAAAATTAAACATTTAGTTCTTACAGGGTAGATTTGGAGACTTGGATGCAGGATCCAAGGACTGCCAGGAGGTCAACATTGAGCAATACCTCTTTCCTTCGTGCTCAACCCTGCTGTTTGTGATTCTGTAACTTTTTCTACTTAAGTTTTACCACAACACCTCAAGGAAACATGATCTCCCTTGCACAGATAAGGAAAGGATGGATGAAAGTATGACTACTCTAAAACCAAACTAGGAAGTATGAAGGTGCAGGACTTGAATCCAGCCCTGTCTTGCTCTGAAGAGTGTGCTATTTCCCGCCTGAAAGCTAATCAAAGTTGTGCAAAAAAAACAAAACAAAACAAACAAACAAACAAAAAACAAGAGAGGATGGAAGCTCTAACGTCCCACTTCAGTGCATACAGTTATCCAGACAATTTATAAACAATTCACACACTGCATCTCCACATTCTGATCTATGTCTATTTTCTATGGCTTTTCTTGCAGTGGATCATTTGCCCATCAGTTCCCTACAGACTTGGGAAGCCTTGTGATTATGATATTGGGGGTTTTCTACAGCCTTGGGTTTCAATTAGAACAGAGGAAGGGCACAGACAGAGGTGGGGTGAGATGAAGGAAACAGGGCCTTGTGACAAGCACCCTGCAGGGAGAACAGAGCACAGCGGCTGGCAGGGATGGTTAGGATCCTGCAGATGGCTTTGCATTCTTGGCACCTGTGCTGTGTCTCCTCTCCTCAATGCCAGTTGTCACGACAAATGGCAAGGTGACCTGCGTGTTTCTTGTAGCTGATCCTTTGTAAGGCAGAAACCTAGTCTTGGTGGTAGACAGATGCTTGACATAAGCATTGCTTGCTCTTATCAACCAGCAGAGGGACAGAAGGACCAGGTCCAATGATATTTGCTTACTAGTTCTGATCCTTCTTAAACGTGTTTCTTCTTCAGATTGAAAAGTTAATGGTTTAAAAATCTGTCACTCCTTGTCCTTTTTTTCTTTCTTTTCTACTTATTCTTTCCTTTTTTCCCCTTCTTTCTTCCTCTCCTCTTTCTCCACCCCCCATTTCCTCTTCTTCCCCCTCCTCCTCTTTCTTCTCCTTTGTCTACCTTGCTTTCTCTTTCTCCTTTTCCTGCTCCCCACTTTCTACCTCCCTCCGTTCTGCTAACTAGATCAGTGTCACAGATTCTAGATCTGTAAAATCTAAGCACTTTGGACCAAACTGCTGAATTTCTCAATCCTTCGGGCACACAAGAAAGGACAATGCAGATTACTGTCACCAGCTGGCAGTCCCAGGCTGCAGAGGGTAACAATGAGAGCAGCTGAACTCAACAATATGTAAACCGATAGAACAGGGACTGTAGCCCAGCTAAGGACAACAGGGAGCCTTTTAGAGTCTAGAAGTATCTCTCCAGTAAGGAGAAACTGCAGGAACAGAGCAAAAATAAAGAAAGACAGTAAAGGGACAGAGTCCTAGGAAATGAGCTTTCTCCCCTCCTGGGGGGATATAAAAAGGGCTTAGTGTCATAGGAAAGTGTCAGTTAGGCATTGGGAGATCACTCTGTGGTCCATGGATTCTCCAGGTGGCAGCTTTAAGACCTCCCTAAGGCAGGCTGAGAGGGTTTCCTGCCTAGTAATACCACTTAGGGGATGAAAGGTATCCAGCAAGCCTGGGGATGGAGGGTACTATTATCCAAGTGGCCTGGTGGGGGTGAGAGAGAGCTAAGTCCCAGAGGGGTCCTGAGAGTTGGGAAGCTGAACAGTGAAACAAGTACATCTCTGGGCTTTGTATGTCCCTCTGGAAAGGACTACATTATCCAGGGAGGTGGATGAGGTAACTGGGATTCATAGCCAAATTGAACTAGGAATCATCAATTCCCATTTGCAGCCTATACTTTTGGCCTTTGGGGTAGCATTTTCTGTTCATTATGCTTCTTAATATTTCATCATGGTAAAAGTGATTGTCCGTTGTTCAGATAGTCTCAGGAGTGCAGAGATAGGAGTGAGGAATGCTTCCAGGCAACAGCCCATGAAACCAATCACCTAGAGAAATTCATGCCTGATTCAGATGCCGTACACTTCCTGAATGTCCAAGGACGGAGAGAGGGGAAAGAAGCCTCTTGCGTAAGTTGTAAACCTCTTGTATAAATTACACCCCCTTTTTTTCATGTAATTTCCATACCACTTCAGTGGGTTTGGATGTATGAGAAGGGAATTTCTAGAAAGATCAACATCGCTAAGTTAGTGCATTGTTATCTACCACCTTATAACAGATGTTTATTCTGTGGATAGTACTTAATATCCAGGAGCAAATAAAAGTAAAGTTTCTCCCTGGAAGCTACAACTTGTGAGTTCTTTGTCATTGGAAATGATATGACAGCACATTTTATTCTCAGCCACCCACAAAAAAGATGCAGTATGTTTCTGAAACTTAATTTTTTTTTTTTTTTACATTAGCCAGGTTGCAAAATAAAGGTTGCTCTGCCCTACTACCCTCATTACCATTCTTTCAGTCTCAAAGTTCTTTTTGTCTGTGAAGACATATTTGACAAGCCTCCCATCACATATCACAGAATTTCATCACCTGAATAGCACGATCTCTTGCTGGGTTGAGAGAAAGTCCTTCCTGGCCTATATCTGACAGCCCTTGTCAGAAGATGAGTCCAGATTGAATGCTGAGGCTGCTGGAACAGAAACGTGAATGCTTTTGATAAGCTGCAGGAGAAGCCCGTTTCCTTTTAATGCTTAGCCAGGGGGCTATGAGATTTTAACATGCTTTTCCCTGAGCCCTGCTTCCCACAGCACCCTCCCAGCCATGCCCCCCACAGATACACCTCCTGCGTGAATGGAACCAAAGGCCTCAAGCTACAGCTGTACTTGTCTTGGCTCATACTTGCCTCATCTCTTATTTCTCCCCATCAGTTTCTCAGCCCTAACTTCTGTCTTCCCAGGGCTCAATTCATCCATCTAATCTTCCCTCCCAGTTTCCTTCCCATACTTCACGTGTCTGGGCACTCTCCTCTCCCAAAACTTTCCTTTTGTGTTACTTAATTATTGCTATCACAACAAATCAGCACTAATTTGTCTTGAAACAACACAAATCTATTTATTACCTTATAGTTCTGTGGGTTAGAAGTCCAGCACAAGTTTCACGGGGCTAAAATCACAATATCAGCAGCACTGTGGGCCTTTCTGGAGGCTCCCAGGAAGACTCTGCTTCTTTGCTTTTCCCAGCTTTAGAAACCACCCACATTCCTTGGCTCATGGCTACCTCCCTCTGTCTGCAAAGCCATCAAGGGCAGGTTGAGTCTTTCTCACATCTACCATGCTTACTTTGCTTAGTCAGCACAGCTCCTTCTTTCCTTTCTCCTCTACTTTTAAGACAGGTGTGATTTCACTGGGCCCAACCGAATAATCCAGGATAATTTCTCCAACTCATGCTCTGTATCTTAATGACACCTGCAAAGTGCCTTTCCTTTTGTAAGGTCACATATGCACAGGTGCCGACAGATGCCTGGGATTCACATGAAAACATTTTGGGGGTGCAGGCCTTTATTGTGTATATCACACCCTTCCTGACCCTATTGCCTCAGAATTTCTAGGAACCTAACATTAATTTGATAATTCATGATCAGAAGTGAATAGATTTATATCTCTAACACACACACACACACACACACACACACACACACACACAGTGTTTCTCTTTTAGCTGCTGCCTTTAATCGTTGTACCTAGATAGTCCATTATATGGGAGTTTGAGGTATCATGGTGGGCCCCAGGGAGGTGTCATTTCTGTTTGGGGTAAACAGAATACTTTAGCTCTTCAAATAGCAGCATATTGACATTTGCTAGTTCTGCCTGAAGTCAGATATGCCTCCCGAAAGACCTTTATCACAGCGAGTAGCTTTGGGATCTGGGGTGAGCATCATACACTGGGCTGAGCAGCATCGCTGAGAACCAGGTCATGTTAGTTGCCTGCTTCCAGTGCTTGCTGCAGGAAGTCATTAGAGAAAAGGAGTTTTTTCATGACATTAATTTTTAAGGGAAGAATAAATGCTTGGGTGCTTTGCTCCTCCTCTGGTATGTTAAGTTCCCTGAGTGTAAGGGAAGGTACATGTTATTGATCTTACTACATTTAAGAAATACGCATATGTGCATGTACACACACACATTCTCATTCATACACACCTGCGCATCTGTGAATATGCACATTCTATGGTGGTGACACAAACCACTCAAATCTGACACATTTAAGACCAACTTCTCATTTTCTGTTCCAAATGTCTTGGAGGGAGCATGCTCAGCTCAGGAAGCATGAGAGGGAATGAAAAGTGAGGAGCCTTTGAAGAAGGTTTACAGGCAAGGTGAGGCTATCGATTGCTGCATGATGAGGAAATGAAGAAGGATGTGGCACATTTGGCGATATTGATTCAGCCTATTAGCAACAGTGGCAGGTCACTACATCCTCCCCAACTCCTGTCCAAATTCTAAACAAAAGTGGTGTGTGTAAGTGCGTATTAGTGTGTGCGCTTGAGTGTGTGTAGTGTGTAACAGCTACGGAGCAAGAGAAAGTGAGAAAAAGAGCTAGAGAGAGTATTTAAAATGGAGTAGACAATAATATTGATCAGCTTTATACCAGGGAAATGTAGTTCATTGCAGACCTGCCAAGATGTTGAGGTCATAAAGTTTTGAAAACTTGAATTGAAGAATAAGTAGTAGTCCAAGTGAACAGCATAAGGAGATAGAAATCTTTTGCAGACATAGATACTGGCCTTTACAGCTAGGTTTCAGGAGCTTTTGGAAAGTCTTCGTTCTTTCTTCCAACAACTACCATACATGAAAGTTCACCATTAGAGAGCCATTGTGGGAGAAGGGTGGTTCTGTCCTTGTGGGAAGGTCTTGTTTTAGAAATGAATAGGACAGTTTGGATGAGAAGCTAAGTTGCTCTAAGGCATTGATGTTATCAGAACTTTTTTTTAACAAGGGGAAAGTGGCTGGAAGTGAGAAGGTAGAGAGTTTGGAGAACAAGGAATAGACAGTGAAGATCCCAAGGAAAATGAGGAAAGAAAAATGATACAAGGATAAGAAAAAATAGAATATGAGCCTGGCCAGGAATATGGATTAGAATAAAGGCTTTGTAATACTGGCTAGGATTTGTGTCGTTGTTTTGTCTCCTCCATGCTATGTTTGATAACAAGTGCCTTAGCCTCCCTGAGACATAGTGGTGCCACTTTCTCATCCTAAAAATTAGAGAAAGAGCTCTGGGTTGTTGTGAAGATTAGCGTTAATGTTTACAAAGTACAGTTTCTGCGCCTAACAGTTGCAGCTAACTGGATGTTCCTGTCCCAGAAGGGAGATGCCTAGAGTGATGTCTTGTAGAGCTCACATTTACTCTGGGCACTCTGAAAGCCAGGTGGAGAGGCTGGAAGTGCTGATGCTGAGTGAAGGGTGCTTTGCATGATGAAGAGTGTCACATAGTCTCCTTTTATTTCACTCACTCTTTAAAAGACCTTTCAGATATGACAGGAAGATACTGACCCCATTTCCAAGAAGAAACAGGAGCCAAGAAAAGAAATCACTCTGGGTATTCTCCCTTCTTCCTCTTGAATCATTCATTAGTTCTCTTCCACTAGACCCTTCTCATCATTATGGAAATACAATATTATTTATCTATCTCAAAAATATTGCTCTTGACCATTGTCTCTTTCCTACTTTCTTTCCCATTGTTGTGCACCTCTTTGCAGCAAAACTCCTACTGTCAAATATTTCTCTCACCCTGATCTCCTTCAGAGCCATTGCCATTAGGTGTATGTCCCCACCACTCATTTGAAGGGACCTTGAGAAGGACACCAGTGACTTCCATATTGTTAACTAAGGATTAATTTTCAACCTTCATTTCACTTGACACACCAACTGCATTTGACACAGTCAGTCACAGCCTCTCCTCTGATAGATGTTCTTCTCTTGGTTCCCAGAAGCCCATGCTTTTTGCTGTCCCACTGTAAAGCCAGGAGCCACAGTCACCATCACAGCTGCCCGGCCAATGCAGGTTCGCATTGGATTCGGACAGTCGGTAATGAAACAACGAAGCCAAGAACTGGTGAGCCATTAGCTTTAATCCTAGCTTGCACCTGGCTGGCAAGTAAAAACACACACAGGGCTCCAAAACCCACTCATTCAGTGCTCACAAAGCTACTGACTTATCCGAGTTTCCTAGAATCAAAGGTTTCTAGCTCACCAGCCTTATTTACCTCTGTTTCTAATCTCCTTCCTTCTCCCTGCACAAACTCTGCACACACTGGTTTTTCCCTCAGCACTCCACCATCTAGGCTGCTTCTCCTGGCCTCCTTCACGTGGCCTTTCTCTGCTCTCCTCCCTAATGCTAATCTCAGCACAAGGTCCCGGTCTGCCCCACTTTGTAGTGTAGAAATTCAAACCTCTAATCCAATCTACAAACAAGAAAGTCTCTGATACAAAGTCACTTATCTGAGATATAATGGGAGGATTTCTCATGAGAGTGCACCACCCCATCATCCAATCAGTCAAGGGTGTGGGGAAAAGCTTACTCTTAAAACTAAGCCTTAGGCTATACAGACCTGGCCTGCCTACAGCCTGTCCCCCAACACACATTAATATCAACAGACTTGCACGTGGGCAGCGTCATCTTTAACAAACTGAGCATAATATATTTTATCTGCCCAACAATCCACCCCTACGCTCACTTTACTACCCACAGTCTACACCACCGCCATCCCAGTAGAAGGAAATCAGGTACATTACAAAAATTACAAAGATATGACAAATCATACAATTTCAACAATTACAAAGGTACATTTCACCAGTCTCTGAACACTTTGCCAAAAGCGCAAAATGTCCTCGGCCTTCTCTCTTGCTATTTGTTGGGCTGATAAAATATATTATGCTCACTTTGTTAAAGATGGCACTGCCCATGTACAAGTTTTAAGAGTAAGCTTTTCCCCACATCCTTGACTGATTGGATGATGTGGGGTGGTGCACTCTCATGAGGAATCCTCCCATTATGCATCAGATAAGTGACTTTGTATCAGAGACTTCCTTGTTTGTAGATTGGATTAAAGGTTTGGATTTCTACACTATAAAGTGGGGCAGGCCGGGAGCTTGCTCTTTCTCAGTTTCTGAGGTTAGTATTAGAGAGAGCAGATTAAGGTCACGTGGAGGAGAGGAGAAGCAGCCAAGATGGTGGAGTGCTGAGGGAGAAGCCAGTTAATGCAGAGTTTGTGTAGAGAGAAGGAGATGGGAAACAGAGGTGAATAAGTCTGGTAAGCTAGAAACCTTTGTTCTAGGAAACTTGGATAAGTCAGTAGCTTTGTGAACACTGAATGAGTGAGTTTTGGAGCCCAGCGTGTGTTTTTGCTTGCCCGTCGGGTGCAAGCTAGAATTAAAGCTGATGGCTCTCCAGTTCTTGCTCCGTTGTTTCATTGCCGACTGTCCAAATCTAATGCGAACCTGCATAAGCCAGGCGGCTGTGTTGGTGGCCTCAACTACTGGCTTTACACCATTTGAAAGGCTTCCTGGGGCAGGGGAAAGGCCTCCAGCAAAGCTGCCCCTCACCCCCATCAGAGTATTTCATATTGTCCAAAATCCATAAGTCCATTCAACAAAGGAACCAGTGCTCACTCTGGTCGTAGTCCAGGAAATCAGTCCATGCACATGGGGTATTATTCTCCCCCCTCATTCCTGCCATCATGGCAGGTCTTATACTGTCCTAAAGAGAAGTATGTGGCAATGGCAGTCAGCATTTCCATCTTTACTCTGGACAACATAATGGCGTCCACCCTTATGTCCCAAATCTGCAGACCTACCAGGAATGTAGCAGGTCCTCCTTCCAGCTGGGCTCTCATCTTCTGGAGATTGCGGATTGCAACTCCAGCCTGATTCTCTTCATCTTCTGGATAGGAGCTGGAAATGCCAGCTCCCACTGTCGGGCTTGAGCCCTGAGCTGACGGTACCACAGGCCTTGTCACCCCAGCCCCAGCCTCAGCCCCAGCCTCCTGCTGGAGCTGGCTCTCAGAAATATCCACAATGTCCAGGGCAATCTGCAACTCACAAACCTATGATTTTTCATCCAGCGGCTGCTCCATTTTCAAGCGAATCTTGCAAACCTGGTCGGCCTCCTCCTTCAGTGTTTCCTCCAGCTCCAGGGCCAGCATCTGTTTCTCCGACATTTGCTCCAGCTCCTTCCACTACTTGGTTTGCAGGTCCTGGGCAGCCTCTTCCATGGAGCTCTCACTTTCCTCACGCAAGGCTGTAAAAGTCAGCCAGCCTATGGTCCCCAAAAGGACAGCCATGGGGAACCATAACAGCAGCCAGTCCTCTAGTCCATTGCTCAAAGGTGGTGGTGGCTCCATACTGATCTGTATCATATCCTGCCAACTATGCCAAATGTAAAGCCAGGAGCCATGGTCACCATCACAGCCGCCCAGCCAATGGAGGTTCGCATTGGATTCAAACAGTTTGTGATGAAACAATGAAGCCAAAAACTGGTGAGCCATTAGCTTTAATCCTAGCTTGCACCCGGCAGACAAGTAAAAACACACACTGGGCTCCAACACTCACTCATTCAGTGCTCACAAAGCTACTGACTTATCCAAGTTTCCTAGAATCAAAGGTTTCTAGTTCACCAGCCTTATTCACCTCTGTTTCTCATCTCCTTCCTTCTCTTGCACAAACTCTGCACAAACTAGCCTCTCCCTCAGCACTCCACCATCTTGGCTGCTTCCCCTGGCCTCCTTTACGTGACTGTGATGGTGGCCATGGCTACTGGCCAGACATTTGGTGTAGTCTGTGGTAGATTTTGATGCAGATCGGCAAGGAGCCACCACCACCTTTGAGTGGTGGAGTAGATGACTGGCTACTGTTATGGTTCCCCATTGCTGTCCTTTCGGAGGCCGTAGGCTGGCTGACTTCTACAGCCATGCATAAGGAAACTGAGAGCTCTGTGGAAGAAGCTGCCCAGAACCTGAAAACTGACTTGCAGAATGAGCTGGAGCAAACATGAGAGAAAGAGATGCCAACCCTGGAGCTGAAGCAAGCACCAGAGGAGGCCGACCAGGTTCACGAGATTTACTTGGAAATGGAGCAGCCACTGGAGGAGAAAACACAGGTTCGTGAGTTGCAGATTGCCCTGGACATTGTGGCGAGCCAGCAGCGGCAGGAGGCTGAAGCTGAGGCTGGGGCTGGGGCCACAAGGCCCGCAGAGCAGAAAGCATCAGCGGCCCAAGGCTTGAACCTGGCAGCAGGAGCTGGTGTTTCCAACTCCTCTTCGAAGGATGAAGAGAATTGGGCTGGAGTTGCAATCCACAGTCTCCAGAAGATGAGAGCCCAGCTGTAAAGAGAACCTGCTATGTTCCTGGTAGGTCTGTGATTTTGGGACACAGAAGTGGATGGCATCATGCTCTTCAGAGCAGAGATAAAAATGTTGACTGCCATCACCACATGCTCCTCTTTGAGACAGTGTAAAACCTGCCATGATGGCAGGAATAGGGGGGAGGCTAAGGCCCTATGTGCATAGACTGATTTTCTGGACTACTACCGGAGTGAGCACCGGTTCCTTTGCTGGATGGACTTATGGATTTTTGGGCAATGTGAAATACCCTGATGGGGGTGGGGGCGGCTTTGCTGGAGGCCTTTCCCCTGCCCCGGGAAGCCTTTCAAATGGCAAGAGAGAAGGCTGAGGACATTTTGCATTTTTAGCAAAGTGCTCAGAGACTGGTGAAGTGTATCTTTGTAATTGTTGAAATTGTATGATTTGTCATGTTGTTGTAATTTGTGTAATGTACCTAATTTCTTTGCACAGGAATGCCAGTGATATAGATTGTGAGTAATAAAGTGCGTAAAGGGATGGATTGTTGAGCAGATAAAATATATTATGTTCACTTTGTTAAAGATGGCGCTGCCCATGTGCAAGTCTGTTGATATTAATGTATGTTGGGGGACAGGCTGTGGTCAGGCCAGGTCTGTATAGCCTAAGGTTTAGTTTTAAGAGTAAGCTTTTCCCCACACCCTTGACTGATTGGATGATGTAGGGTGGTGCGGTCTCATGAGGAATCCTCCCAGTATGTCTCAGATAAGTGACTTTGTATCAGAGACTTCCTTGTTTATAGATTGGGTTAAAGGATTTCTACACTATAAAGTGGGGCTGACTGGGAGCTTGCTCACTTGGTTCCTGAGATTATCATTAAAGAGCAGAGCAGAGAAAGGCCACATGGAGTAGGCCAGGAGAAAAAGCCTAGATGGTGGAGTGCTGAGGGAGAAGCCAGTTTGTGCAGAGTTTGTGCAGGGAGGAGACGGGGAACTGAGGTGAGTAAGTCTGGTGAGCTAGAATAGAAACCTTTGATTCTAGGACACTCAGATAAGTCAGTAGCTTTGTAAGCACTGAATGAGTAGGTTTTGGAGCCCAGTGTGTGTTTTTACTTGTCTGCCGGGTGCAAGCTAGGATTAAAGCTAATGGCCCACCAGTTATTGGCTCCGTTGTTTCATTACCGACTCTCTGAATCTAATGCGAATCTGCATGGGCCAGGCAGCTGTGACGGTGGCCGTGGCAACTGGCCAGACACTAACTCAAGTCTATTTCTTTGTAGCATCCTTTGCTAGTCCTTCCTTTTCTTCCAAACCTCTTAATAATGGAGAGCCCCAGGCTTAGTTCTCTTCTCTCTGCTCCTCACTGTTTAGTCTCACTCCTTAAAGGATTTGTCTAACCTCAGATTTTATATATAATCTATATTAATGATTCTTCACTTTCTCTCACACTTCTGATCTTTTCTCCATCAGACTTTGTCCTGTTTTGTGTTCCAGGAGGTTGACTCTTGCAGACTTCATTCCTCAGGTCCACTTACTGGCTGGCTTCTGACGCTAGCTGACAGGAAGTACTGCAGAAGATGGAATTTTCCATGGCTCTGCTTGCTGGGTTTCAGACACACTGCTCCTTTCCTGTTTCTCTAGTAGGCCTAGAAGTGGTAATGGCTTTCCATCTTGGCTGTTATGTGGATGCCCACCATCCCTTGTAAATCTCTTTAATCCTGCCAATATCTTGGTAAATAGCTCCTTCATTGAATTCTTTCTAGTGAGAGCCTTTGAATGTGTCATTGTTTCCTGAAGGAGCCTTTCTGATAACACCATGTAGAAGCTGATGACTCCTGAACCCATATCTCCAGCTCAGGCTTCTCTCCTAAACTCCAGGTCCATTTATCCAATAGTATACTTCAAACTTCATTTGGATGTCTCATAGGTATTTTAAATTTAACATGTGCCCATATGAGTGCTTAATATTGACTCCAAACCTGCTAATTTTATTTTCTTCCCCATCTCAGCTGAAATAACACCATCCTCAAAGATGCTCCTTTCCAAATCCCTGGAGTCATCATCTTTGACTCTTCTTTTCTTGCGTCCTACATGAAATACATCAAGAAAACTCCTTGGTTCTCCCTTAAAATAAATCCAGAGTCAGATCAATTATCTTTCAACTCCTGTTACTCCCACCTTAGGTCAATCCATCATTCTCTTTCACCTTGACATTTTGATAGCTTCATGAGATTGGGTCTCCTTACTTCTGCTCTTGCCTCTTTACTGTAGTCCTAGCATGGCAGCTGAGAGTAAGTTCAGTTGTGTCACTTCTCTGCTCAAAATCTTGCAATGGCTATCCAAGTAAGATCTGAGTCCCTACAACAGTCTAAGATGCCCTTCACAACTCACATGCTCATGTTCTCTGCCATCACTTTACTCCATTCACTCTAGCCATTCTGGTCACCTGTTACTCTCTAAATATTTCTGCTAAGGTCTAGTTTTATATCTTTTTTACTGCCAAGTCTTCTATCTTATATTTTCTCATTTAATATCTGCTTAAAATAACTCCTTCACTTCCTTCAAGATATGTTTTATCATATCTTTAACTATCACATTCTCAATGAATTTGAGGTTATCTTGATCACTGTACTTACAATTGCCAAGCAGAATCTTGCCACATTCTCAGTGTCCTTTCATTGCACCCCTTTTTTTCCTCATAGGACTTACTCTTCTTAACAACATAGGGCCTGACCTATGGTGGCACAGTGGATAAAGCATCTACCTGAAATGTTTAAAAAACATTGAAAAAAACAATATAATGTTTGTTGTATAATATATATAATGTAAGTGAGCTCCAAAGTTCAAAGCCATGTTGTTATATGGTCAACTATCTGTCAGATAAAGAGAATGCATTGGAGTTAACATAAAGGTAGTAAAACCACAGAAATTGAAAAGAAGGAATCTTTGAACACCAACATAGAGAAAAATCATCCCCACATGACCCTCAAACTGCAAATGATTACAACAAAGATTTCACATTGTGGCTAACCTCTCAGAAAATACCATGTGGCAAGTTCTAGCTTAGTATCAAAGAAGTCTGCTGACACTTCTTCCCTTATCCAATTACATATCTATCTTTGTGAGGTCAGATTTTCCTAATATACATTAACCAAAGCATCATAAGGCAACAAAATGAGTTCAGAGACAAATATGAGAATCCAGTTGTCTTATATTAACAACATATTAAAAAGAATTGAGGTTGGAGATCCAAGATGGCAGCAGAGTAGGTGGATGCTACACTTACCTCCTCCCAGGACCAAACTGGAGTTATAACTACATTTAAGAACATCCACCCTGAATAACCAACTCAAGACTAAATGAAGAAGAGTCTCATAACCAAGGATTCACAGAAGAGTCTACATTAAGGCTGGTAGGAAGGGCAAAGATGCCAAAAGCACTAAGCTCCCTCCCATGAGCATCAGCCAAGGTTCTGAATGAATATCTCCGCTGCAGGGGTTTCCTCCTGAGAAGGTGGAACCTAAACCTCAATCCAGGCTCCCCAGCCCAGAGCACCATAGCTGAGAAGTGATGCCCACATAACATCGGCAGTGAAAAGCGACAACGTTTCTCTCTGCCAGAGAGAGAGACAGGAGTCTGCATAGATACGGGTACCCTATTAAAGGGCTGACACACAAAATCTGGTTTGCAGCCACTTACCCTAGTCTTCAGCAGAGAGAGGGATGAGTGGGCTAGAGATACATAAAGAGAGTCTGAGGTTTGTGGCTCTGGGAAGAGACATGGTGGGGGACAACCAAAAGTATCCTTGTGCTACAGTAAGTCACTCTCTACTACTGTAGTCACATCTTTTTTGGGAGGATCGCTCCCTCTCCATTTGGCATCAGCCTGGGGGAAAGTAATTGCCCTACACTCAGGAATTTTTATTGTGCCACCTTGAGGAGATTAGATCCTGCTGAGAATTCAGAGGCCTTGGCCAGGGAGTAGAGGTCTAGACAGACTCAAGGGGTGACAGTGACTTAGTTGTCTGGCTTTGAATTGAGAGCTATTCCTTTCTATGTTCCCCAAAATCTGACTGGTGCTTCTCTATTATGGGAGATTCAATAGAATCATCCTCTTCGCTGCTGTCAGACCCACTCTCCATCCTCTAAAGGCCCCACTCACCTCACTCTTAGTGGCTTTGCCCTACTGAAGTTGGAGGAAAAAATCCAGGACAAACCAAGACCTGTAGCTCTGGGGTAGGGGCCATAACTACCACCTTTCATGAAGCCTGATGAGCACCTGCTCTTTAGGAGATATCCCACTAGCCCCATCCTCCTGACTCTACCAGAAGGTTTTTCAGTGAATAAACTTAACAGGCACCCAGAGGACAGAGGCAGCCAGAGGTGCATCTCAGGTTGCCTTGGGTCTTTTCTGGACCTGCACCTGGGCCCGGTGTTAGTAAAAGCCAGCCTTGGTGTGCAGTTGGTCCTTTCCTCATGCACCTAAGCCTAGCAGAGGCAACCACGTACAGTGGATCACTCGTAACTCCAAACAAGTTGCTGAGGGGCAGTCACAAGCAGTGTCTTACATTGGCTTACACTGGATTCTTACCTAAGAGACCCAGAATCAACATACCTGGTAGCCAGCTCCAGAGAAATTCAGGGAAGAATCCAATTAGCTTCACAAGCAGCATATCCAAAAAAAAAAAAAAAAAAAAAAAAGCATGTTATACACCAAACCCAGTTAAGGTAAATTCTATTTTCTTTGGTCAGCACATACATGGCAGCCCACATGCACTAGTAAAGATAGAGCTTCACAGTCAGCCAGCCTCAGTGTTGATCACATTCACAATGAGCTAATAACAATCAAGACTCAGTTACAACTGGGGTACCAACATAACCCACACAAAGAACACTTCTGGAATACTCAGGTCAGGTGATCAAGGAGACCATACCTCTGGATCCAACAGAACACCTACTACATCAGGATAGCCCATGAACACTGGAAATCATAGCAGGTCTTTCTAATACATAGAAACAAATACAAAGACCTAGCCAAAATGGGGAGAAAAAGAAACAGGCACCAAATGACAGAATAAGAAACACCTTTGTCTAGAAAAAGACCTAACTAAAATAAAGATAACTTATCCGATATAAAGTTCAAATTAATGGTTATATGAATGCTCAAGGAACAAAGTGAGAATGTTAACAAAGAAATGGGAAGCATAAAAAAAACATAAAATCACAGAAAGAAACCAGTCAGAATTGAAGAATACAACATCTGACATCAAAAATACACTTAAAGGAATAAATAATAGATTTGATGAAGCAGAAGATCAAATCAGCAATTTGGAAGATAAGATAGAAAAAGACACCCAATCAGAGCAGCAAAAAGAAAAAGGAATTTCAAAACTAAGAGCCATTTAAGGGACCTTTGAGACATCATGTAATGTAACATCTATATCATAGGGGAACCAGAAGAAAGAGACCAAGGTATCAAGAGCCTATTTGAAGAAATAGTGACCAAAATCTTCCCTAAATGGGTGAAGAAAAAAAGACGCACAAGTCTGGGAAGCTAAGAGAGTCCCAAACAAGATGGACCCAAGGAGGTCCACACCAAGACACATCATAATTAAAATGGTAAAAGTTAAAGACCAAAAGAAACTTAAAAACAGTAAAAGAAAAGCAGTTAGTTATTTACAAGGCAGTTCCCATAAGATTGTCAGCTGATTTCTCAACAGAAACATTTCAGGCCAGAAAGGATTGGCATAAAATATTCATAGTGATGATAAACAAGGTTTTACGATCAAGACTATTTTACCCAGCAAGGGTATTATTTAAAATTGAAGGAGAAATAGAGAAGTTTCAGACAAAACAAACAAACAAACAAACAAAGAAACAAAAAAACT
Organism: Rhynchonycteris naso; assembly: GCA_037038555.1. Lineage (NCBI taxonomy): Eukaryota > Metazoa > Chordata > Mammalia > Chiroptera > Emballonuridae > Rhynchonycteris > Rhynchonycteris naso. Next base: position 29,235,493 of record CM072998.1, read on the forward strand.
TAAGAGTTTGTTATCATCAAACCAGTAATATAAGAAATGTTAAAGCTTCTTCTTAACAGAAAATGATGATGATGACCACAAATAATAAGAAGACAGAGAAGTAGAAGTAGTAGTAGTAATAGTAGGAGTAGTAGCAGACGACAAGAAAAAAACAGGGGAACATAGTTAAAAGAACAAAACAGAAATAAATGCATATCTATCAATAATCACATTTCAAGTTCTAAATGTGGGTTAGGCTGTTTTCCAAGTGAAAAGTCTACATTGAACCACCACCACACCACTTTCTTTTCCTGAGAGCCCTGTAAAGTATCCTGACATCCAGCACCTTGGACATAGTTAATAACAGTACCATTCTGGGTCATTGACTGTGAACTTTGACACTGAGACTGATTAGAGTGGTCCAAACCCCAGACTTAACTCTTTTACCCTCTTTTCTAGTCAGATTCACTAGCCCCACTTAGATTGAATTATAGAAAGAAGAGATGAGCGACCATTCATCATGCCAATCTGAAAAGGACATTAAAATATCACTGCAATAAATAGAAATTGTGATGCCAATTAACTCAAGTTTCCACAGGGACTTATTAGAGAACTGGTGAAATGTTAATTGGTCCTGCTTTCCAGAGCATGCTTAAAGGTAAAAAATTAAAAATTAAATACTTACATGTTGCAAGCACAAATCTAAGATAAATAAGATGATAGTCCTCTGAAATTTGCATTCAAAATCTAAATTTCAAATTAGAATAATGCATTTTATAATCCTGTTTGCTAAGCTTTCCTTCACAGCCTAAAGTTGGCTTCAGACAGTGGAAGTAAATTATTAGGTTAATTCTTCCTAAATAATTATTAGTAGAATTATTAATTGAATAAGTTTTCTAATAAACATATCACCAAATAAGTGTCATATTATAAATGCTGAATAAATGTTCAAAAAAATCAATTTGAAGAACAATAAAGTTATTCTTCCATTTCCATGGGCCACCAGTCTGCCCAGTGTTATTTTCACCACGCACCGTGGGTTGGACGTGTTTTTCTAATTGAAGTCCAAATCTTCCTCTGTACTAGCTAAAATTGCAAAATACTGGCCCCACTCTAGCTCTACTAGATCAGAAGAAAAAAAAAAAACAGCAACAACCAGGAACCTACATTTTAATAAGTAACAACAAGTTATTCTTATGCCGACACTCAATCCCAAGGGTTATTAAATTAGTAACTAAAAGGCTATTAAAGGAGGGGGGAGGAGAAATAAATGAATGAGCATGAGTGAAAGAATGAATGATAGGACCGGAAATGTCACTCTTTTTCCTGGAGAATAGGTGTAAGTAGCAGTGTTTCAGTCTGAGCGGATGTTCTCCCCCTTCCTGTTCCCCCGCAATTAGAGTGGACTCATTCTGGGTGTGGAGGTTACTTAGCCAGGGGCAGTGACAGTTCTCATCAAGCAGCCAATGGACTCTCATTTATCTCTCCTGGTAATTAATTCTAATACAGCTTCATTTAATACAAAGGAGAGAAAGCCTTTGGGGCACAGTTTTACAAGATATTGCAAAGCCTAATTGAAATTCTTCACCTTATCTTGAAAACAACCTTCCCCAAAAGGATTTAGAAATATTTTAAAGTGATAAAAAAGCAGTTTAACAACACTAGCTTTTGGCTGCAGAATGTTCCCAAAATGTGTCCGTGTCTATAAAAGCATTTTTAATTTCCTAGCAAGCTTACCATGGGCAAAAAGAATCATGCTAAGTGCTGGACCTAGAATTATGGATTTACATAAAATTAGAGCTGAACTAATATTACCTAACATTTTACATGATGCTATGGACCATGCACTATACTGGGTGCTGTGAAGACCCTACTGTAACTTTTAGAAGTATAGAACCTAAAGTACAAGGAGCATAACTAACTCCTCCCCAAAGACATAGAGGCTAAGGTTAAGCTAGGATGTGAACATAAGTAATTTGCCCTTACCTATTGCACTGTTTTCCCTCAGAGACTCACGGCACTCTTTTAGTTTCCAAATGGAGAAAGTGACTCCAAGGGCATGTGGTGGAGTGCAAGGTCACATGGTCAGGGAGCAACAGAGCTGTAGTGACATTGGGCTTCCCAGTCTGTAGAGCCAGTAGTCGCGGCCAGGATCACAGCCACCTGACCCATGCAGGTTTGCATTGGATTCACACAGTCAGTAATGAAACAATGGAGCCAAGAACTGGTGAGCCATCAGTTTTAATTCTAGCTTGCACCCGGCAGGCAAGCAAAAACACACACTGGGCTCCAAAACCCACACATTCAGTGCTCACAAAGCTACTGACTTATCCGAGTTTCCTAGAATTAAAGGTTTCTAGCTCACCAGACTTATTCACCTCTGTTTCCCATCTCCTTCTCTCTACACAAACTCTGCACAAACTGGCTTCTTCCTCAGCACTCTGCCATCTTGGCTGCTTCTCCTGGCCTCCTCCATGTGGCCTTACTCCGCTCTCCTCTCCTCTATACTAATCCCAGGAACCAAGAGTGAGCAAGCTCTGGGTCTGTCCCACTTTATAGTGTAGAAATCCAAACCCTTAATCCAATCTACAAACAAGAAAGTCTCTGATACAAAGTCACCCATCTGAGGCATAATGGGATTCCTCAGAAGAGTGCACCATGCTACGTCATCCAATCAGTCAAGGGTGTGGGGAGAAGCTTACTTTTAAAACTAAGCCTTAGGCCATAATGACCCGGCCTGCCCACAGCCTGTCCCACAACACACATTAATATCAACGAACTTCCATGTGGGCAGCGCCATCTTTAACAAAGTGAGCATAATATATTTTATCTGCCCAACACAGTCCATTTCTCCCCCTCTACATCTTGAAGCCTGTCAGAAACAGAGGCACAATATTTCAGAGGTTGAAGATGAAGCCTGTAGGTCACTGAGCCTCATCCTCCCTTCCTCATGTTCACTGCTCTCCTTTCTTGAACTGTTAGGTGGTTCTATTGTTTAGCTGAGCAAAGAGAGACAGAGCCTTGTCTTTGAACTTTTTCTGACTTTCCCAAGACATATATCAGAAGCCACCCTTCTGTTGCTTCTATCTAGCATCAAAACAATTTTTTCCCATTGGCTTAGAAAAATTACCTTTTCATGCATTTAGGAAATGTCCTTTTTGGGCAAATGAGTGTAAAACTTGTATTTTTTTAGTTTGCTCACTTTTAGCGTTAAAAAATGGTGCTGGGCAGTGCCAGTTATGTGATCTTCCTGCTTGGGAAGGGCCATTGACTTGTTAATGTGTGCTGGAGGAGAGAGAAGCCATGTTTGCAGAGTGAGAGCAGAAAGAAGGCAGAGTGCTGAAGGAGAAGCTGGGGAACGAGAGGTGAGGGGTTTGGGGACTGTAGAGGCCTTTGATTCTAGGAAAAAACAGAGATTATCCTGGTTGTGAAACCAGAGAATATGTCAGTAGCTTTGTGAGCTCTGAGTGAAAAGGAAGTGTTTTCCCTGTGTGTTTGCTCATCAACTGGTACGAGACTTGAATAAAGAAATGGCCACCATTTTTTGGCTCCACTGTTTCTTTACCATCTGCCCAAATCTAATGAGAACCTGCATGTGAAGAGTCACGATGATGGCTACTACTGGCCATACAGTCCTCTAAATAAGAAACCATAAATAAGGAACTGTTGGGCTCTCCAGTTGGGACTGTGTAAAGCCAGTAGCCATGGCCACCATCACAGCCACCTGGTTTATGCAGGTTCGTATTAGATTTGGACAGTCAGTAATGAAATAACGGAGCCAAGAACTGGTGGACTATTAGCTTTAATTCTAGATTGTACCCAGCGGGCAAGTAAAAACACACACTGGGCTCCAAAACCCATTCATTCAGTACTCACAAAGCTACTGATTTATCAGAGTTTCCTAGAATCAAAGGTTTCTAGTTCACCAGTCTTATTCACCTCTGTTCCTCATCTCCTTCTCTCTACACAAACTCTACACAAACTGGCTTCTCCCTCAGCACCCCACTATGTTGGCTGCCTCTCCTGGCCTCCATGTGGCCTTACTCTGCTCTCTTACAGCATGAACTCCTCCTTAAACTCAATCACTCTTCTCCTTAAAACCTTTTGGCGCAAAAGCCCTCCCTCAACATATATTAACATAATCATTCCCAAGCAGGAAGGGCAACTAATATCATCACCTGGGCAATGGGCCTCCATTTGGGCAGCGCCATCTTTTTTTGTTTTGTTTTGTTTTACAGGGATAGAGAGAGAGTCAGAGAGAGGGATAGATAGAGACAGACAGACAGGAATGAAGAGTGGTGAGAAGCATCAATCATTAGTTTTTCATTGCGGTTGCGACACCATAGTTGTTCATTGATTGCTTTCTCACATGTGCCTTGACTGCGGGCCCTCAGCAGACCAAGCCACCCCGTGCTGGAACCAGTGACCTTGGGTCCAAGCTGGAGAACTTGGGTCCAAGCTGGCGAGCTTTTTGCTTAAGCCTGATGGACCCGCGCTCAAGCTGGCGAGCTCGGGGTCTCGAACCTGGGTCTTCTGCATCCCAGTCCGACGCTCTATCCACTGCGCCACTGCCTGGTCAGGCAAGGGCAGCACCATCTTTAACAAAGTGAGCATAATATATTTTATCTGCCCAACAGATTGCCTATGTGACGTGTTCTCATGGCCTGCCCTTTTCCCAGGTTGTTCAGCTGCTGACAGTAGGAAGGGCTTCACTTTCTGAGGCTGAGCCTGCACCCGTGGAAGGGAGATTTTCTCCAGCTCTGCACTGTGGGGCAGCCTCCTATGTGAGGGCCTGCAAGCCAGGGAAGTCCCCATAGCTCCCACAGCTCCCAGGAACCAGGCAAGCATAGATGACTTCTCTTCCTGAAACACATTTGTTCTTTCATTTTTACTTTAGTAGAATGAGATTCCCACACATTCAGTTGTATTTGACCTTAATATTCTTTGAGCTTTTTGCTAAGGCCCTCCTATAAGATTGTCAAGCTTAATTCCCTCCAGCTTATAGCAAAGTCGCCAGCTACAAATTCACCCAACATTTCTTCATTTCAAGAAAAGCCATCTAGCCTGTTAACCATAGCTGGTTATTTGTGTCATAAAAGCATTCCAAATGTTTTGCAATCCATGAAGTATTTATTTGTTGCTTTAGGTCAAATATCCTTGCTGTGAACTCCAAAGTCCTTACCACCCTCCCTAGTTGAAGTGACTTTTGCAGGGGAGGGATGTTGCTTTAAAAATAATGAGCTGTCAAACGGAGCTTAGAAATCATTTAGTTATGTAGAAATCTTCACTGCAACAGCTATCCAAATTCAAAAAACACCTCTTTGATATGCAAATACATTTAGTTAATTCCAGCATTATATTTTGCCCTCTCCCAGAGGTGAATTATTATCTTTGTTTCTCCTCACTCTGCATACTTTTTTGGATAATCTCATCCAACAATGACCTCAGGGTGCACCTGTGTGCTATATAACTTCCTTATACTGATGACATCCAAATACGCTGCTTACAAAAATTAGCGGATCAGGGAACATGCAAATACTTCAGTGTTTTCAGCCTTTTGTATATATACAAAGTACATTTTCACTAATGAAATAAAAGTTGGTTTTACATCTCATTTGCATAAACGAACAACTTTCTTTGATTTGTCATTTGCTTTTCTGAGGTTCTTGATTAATAAAAAATTTTAAAAAAATTGCCTGACCAGGCAGTGGCGCAGTGGATAGAGCGTCGGACTGGGATGTGGAGGACCCAGGTTCGAGACCCCGAGGTCGCCAGCTTGAGCGCGGGCCCATCTGGCTTGAGCAAAAATGCTCACCAGCTTGGACCCAAGGTCGCTGACTCGAGCAAGGGGTAACTCAGTCTGCTGAAGGCCCATGGTCAAGACACATGTAAGAAAGCAATCAATGAACAACTAATATGTTACAATGAAAAACTGATGAATGATGCTTCTCATCTCTCTCCATTCCTGTCTGTCCCTATCTATTCCTCTCTCTGACTCTCTCTGTCCCTGTAAAATAAATAAATAAATAAATACTTATTTTTTTATCGCTTCATAGTCACTTTGAAATATCCCCTAATATTTGTGAGCAATATATATCTTCAATTTAAACCCATTCCCTAGCTTCAAACTCATATGTTTAGATGCCTATGTGACATCTTTACATGGATGTGCCTCATTTCTTTCAAAATTCATCTTCTGCCCTTTTGGGCAAATAAATTTGTAAAATGTGATTTTTGTGTTGCTCACTTTTATTGTTAAAAATGGCCACTGCCCAGGTAAAACTGCTAATTACCTTCCTTCTTGGGAAAGGGCTTTGTCATGCTAATGTGTGCTAGAAGAGGGGTTTTTGTGCCAAAAGTTTTAAGAAGAAGGAGAAAGAAGCCATATTTTTGCAGAGTGAGAGCAGGGAGGAAGAGTGCTGGAGCGGAAGAAGCCAAGAACAAGGGGAAGGAAGGAGACCATGTTTTGCAGAGTTTGTGCAGAGAGAAGGAGATGGGAAACCAGAGGGGATTGAGGCTGGTAGGGGGCCTTTGATTCTAGGGAAACTTGGAGAAGATTCTCCCTGTTGTGGAACCAGAGAATGTGTGAGTGGGTTTTGGTGCCCTGTGTGTTTTTACTCACCTGCTGGGTGCGAGGCTAGAATAAAGAAATGGCCCACCAGTTTTCAGCTTTATTGTTTCTTTACCGTCTGCCTGAATCTAATGGGAACCTGCACCTGCCTGGAAGCGACATACATGCCCAAACCTGTTTATCCAACTTTATTTTTTACCCGGTGAAACTACAGAATCACCGAGTTTGGTAAACCTGAGAATTGTAGTGGTCTTCATTCATTTCCCCACAGTTACTGACTATGTTGACTAGTCTTGACTGCTTATTGCATTTCCGCTCTCCTCTCCCTCCTTTTCTGAAAACTCATAATTTTGTTCAGGTTCCCCTCTCACACACAACCCACTTGCTTTACGGGAAGTGAATCCCACCAATTGTGGAAGCTTGTTTGTGAGGTTTGTTTCTCTGTTATTTACCTTAAAAAGCTCCCTAAATGACATATCAAGTCTTATCAATATCTAATGTCTACCTCCCTATCACTGTCCCCACCACCACTGTCTTAGTTACAGCTTTTATCTTTTCTTACTTGAATTAATAAAGCAATCTTCCTAACTGGTGCTGCTGCTGCCTCTAACCTTAGCAAAAACAATGCATCACAGGTAGCTGCCAGAGTAATTATTTTAACATAACAAATAAGGGGGGTATAAGGGTGAAGAAGAGGGGACGGAGGAAGAAAAGAAAGGAGGAGGAAAAGAAGAGGAGGAGAAATCTGCTGGTGTCAGACTCTTGCTCAAAATCTCTTCAAAATCTTTTTCTTACTTTTTAAACCATCACTTAATGCAAAATTACTTTATGGTTTACATTTTTTTGGAAAGCACTAAACAAAACGGATGGAATTGGAAAAAGTTGAAGGGACCAGCACATCTCCAGGTCAAGACAGAGGTTGAGATAGAAGCCCAAGAAACCAGAAGGCACAGCTGCCCCTTTGAATAACTCTGGTCCAGCTTGAGTAAGTCTCTCAGACTGTGTGGGCAGAGGCTAAAGCCTGTGGTTCCCACAGGGTCCTTTTCAAGTTCAACATCAAGGTGTGTTTCCATCTACATTATACTGCCAACACTGAAGATTTAAGAGGCACTTAGCACTCTCATTCTTTTCCTCCAGCTCCCCAAAAGTGGACCGCACAAATCAAATCAACCAGCACAAATAAAGACCAGAGAAATGTAAGAATGGGATATAAATGGGTTAGCCAAATTATAACATTGTATTGCAAAAAAAAAAAAAAAAAAAAAAGATTGTATTGCTTACAGAAAATTGATAGTCCTTAACATATTCTGCTCACAATAATTAGGGGATATTTTATCACTTCATATTCATATTGAAATATTCCCTAATTTTTGTAAGCAGTATATTATTCAACTTCAGTCATAATAGTATCCTGGACTTTTTAAAAAATAATAATAGATTTCCATTGTTGCATTTTCCTAGCATGTCAATACCTACCAGTCCCTTTCTTTGAATAATCATTTTCTCCTGAGATTATCAAATTTTCAACAGGAGTTTCCATGTTTGTATATAACCAGTAAATTGCTTCAGAGATGTGTTTCTGACTCAAGTTGGAGCATTCAGAGGACTTCCCTGAGAACTTTTGAACTAGAAGCAAGAGAGAATCAGCTTTTATTTAGACATTGACACTGTCTTTTCTAAAGCTGTGAGAGGGAGAAGGAGAGATAGACATAGGTAGAAATGGTAGAGATAGATAGAGGCAAAGACAGAGATCGAGATAGTAATGGAGAGATTCAAAAAGAAACAGAGGAGAGAAATGCTTGTCAGGGTTTAAGTTTTTTTATCTTTCATATTTTAAAATATGCTCCCATGAGTAAAAGTCTTCTACTAAAAATTTTGGGCAAAAGCATCAAATTTAATGCTATGGCACTCCATTTTTTTTTTTTTTTTTTTACCATCTTTCTTCTTTTTTTCTCCTTTTTTTCTAATTATAGTTTCTCAAAGACCTGGTCATATTACTATCCTTAGGCTTCCTGAGATACCATAGTTCTGTACAAGTAATTCTCCTCTTCCTTCTTTACCATTTCCTCTTTTTTTTTTTTCTGAAGTAAGAAGCAGGGAGGCAGGGAGACAGATTCCTGCATGCACCTGGCTGGGATCCACCCAGCATGCCCACTAGGGGGTGATGCTCTGCCCATCTGGGGCATTGCTCCATTGCAACTGGAGCCATTCTAGCACCTGAGGTGGAGGCCATGGAGCCATTCTCAGTGCTGGGGCCCACTTTGCTCCAATGGAGCCTTGGCTGTGGTAGGGGAAAAGAGAGACAGAGAGAAAGGACAGAGGGAAGGTTGGAGAAGCATATAGTCGCTTCTCCTGTGTGCCCTGGCTGGGAATTGAACCTGAAACTTCCATATACCAGCTGATGCTCTACCGCTGAGCCAACTGGCCAGGCCCTACCATTTTCTCTTTCTTGCTTTAGCTATTTCTAGTTGACATTTATAATACTTGAAGCCAAAATAGTGCCAACTAATATACCACTGTCTTCTCTCACCACTTAACTCCAGGCAGGCCATGCCCTAGGCATCTGACACTGTGATTCTGTTCTGTAGGTCTGTCCAGCTAGATCCATTTTCTCACTCATGCCTCTATCCACGTGCAAAGCTGGTGGTTGTGGCCATGCAGATTCGCATTGAATTTGGGCAGATGGTAAAGGAACTGTGGAGCTGGAGGATGGTGGGTCATTCTTTTTATTAGAGTTGCAATAGTGGACAAGCAAGCAGGCAGGGAAAACTACTTTCCTCTCTCCAGGCTGATGAGCAAACAGGGCAAGGGAAAAAAAAACCTTCCCGGGCAAACAATAGCAAACATTAGAAACATTAGGAAACAGTGGCCCCCCCAATGGCAGCAGGCAATCCACAATCTACAATCTGCTGCCCTGAGGGCAAGCCCCTGCAGCCTTACATAGACTCTACACACCTGGTGCTGCCCCGTGCTCATGCACTAATCAGGCAAAGTGCAAGCGAACAAGCCTAACACACTTGTTTGCCCAGCACCATGCCTGTGCCCACAATTTCTCTCTAGTTCTTTTTTTGGAACACCTATGTCCCCATTTGTCACTTCATTTCTGAAACCATTTTTTACTCCTCTGACTCAAGGTAAGTGCTGCTTCCCATGCTCTTGCAATGCCAAGTGTGTAACTCCACCATCATTCTTAAGTCACTTCATGATCAATGCTGTGCTTCGCCCTGAACTTCAATGCTCAGGTCTTTCTGGGGCACTGGGTTTCATCAATCTCACTTCTCCAGCTCCTCTCAAAGCATCTATTTGATAAATAGTTCTTGACTGACTAGTTAAATGAATGAATCAATCAATTGATCAAATAAATGCTACATGGCTACCTGAGTGCATTTTACAAACTAGTAAATTAAACAGAAATTTTAAAAATAAATACAGGTTGATGAGATTCCTGGAGAACTGGTACACACATATACTGCAGGTAACATTGCAAATTAGGATGTCCCTTCTGAAAATTATTATATCATGTACAAAAAGTGCCATAAAAATGTTTACATTGTCAGTTCAAACATGAAAATGTTTCCTAAGGAAACAATTTTATAAAAACAACCAAAAAAAAAAAAGCATAAATATATTTATGGCAACAATTTACAATAACAACAAAAGAAAGAAATTGTTACAAAAGTTGTAGTTCATCAAGATGACAAAATATTAGATTTAAAATAAGAAATGAAAACTAGAAATACAAAACTGTTCATTATATATAAATTATAGAAAGCAAAATTACAAAAGAACCAATTTATGATGGCTTTAAATTTCTCAAGCATAATATTAAAATCTGGAGGCAAATAGGCAAAAAACAAAATTGTTGAGGAATAGGACTGCCATACTGTAGTCTCTTTATCAAAATTCTATTTGAATCAAAAAGATGTTATTACAATAATATTTATTAAGCAGGGGGACATTTTACTTCTGTCCTCCATGTTGCGAGTTCTTCCATGCAATTCCTGCCAGACATTCTTCTGCATAAAGTATGGGTACAATTACCTAAAAAAATCCCTGACACACACACACAAAAAAAATTCCTGACACATGGAATTCAGTATATCCGATTGAGAACCATTGTATCAATGTAGTCACAGTGAGAAAATTTGCATAATGATTTATGGACATTTGCCCTAACAATTGTACGGGATTCTGAAGCAGCTGTTCACTAGCTCAGCTTTGGCTTAGCTAACAAGAGGCAGACAGCTGTGGTTAATGAAAAACAATTGTTAATAGATAATTCTAATTTAGTCTTGAAGTGCATTTTGGTATTGTCAGTACACAAAGTAACTTAAATACCGATCTAGCTCCTCATGCCTCTATCACCCCCTTGTTTTCCTTGGACTTCCCCATCCTGGGCCGGACACTGTAGGACATAGTTTCAGAAGGCAACTTAGGAGCGTGTTGCATCAGAGGGGGCTGAATCCTGTTCTAGCTGGCGGCAATAAAATATAAGCCCAATGACGTAGTGTAGTTTGTAAGGAGTAAGGACAGAGAGAACCAGGATCATAATAAAGTTGGAATAATTCTATCTCTGATTGTCTCTTCTTTATTGTTCCACCAACCTAAAACATTAATACCTTCCTTCTGGACCTTCCAAAAACTGAATGTCACCCAAGAACACAAGTAGGAAACCTATAGACTGGGCAGGGCTAAGAGAGCCGATGTACAGGACCCATGGTAACTATTCTTAGCCTGCTATCTTTGTTGAATTGGCCACCCTGTTTGGATCTCAGTTTGCTCTTCTATAAGAAAAAAAGTTTGGCCTGACCTGTGATGTCACAGTGGATAAAGTGCTGACCTGGAATGCTGAGGTAACCAATTCAAAACCCTGGGTTTGGCTTCCTGCTCCTCCCCCTCTTCTCTCTTTTTCTCTCTTTCTCCCCCCTCCCTAAAATGAATAATTGAAGTTTTAATAAAAAAGAATGTAAAACTTTGAAAGAAGATCTCAGAGGCCCCTTCCAGCTTTGTGATTCTCTAACTACCAGCTGGGACTGGTGTCATCCTAGACAGACCTTAAATTAGCCAAAATGCATTTAGGACATATCTGTGATTGCTAAAGCCCTCAGTCCTTTCTTCTGAGCAAATTTGGAATGACAATGGGACTCAAATTAGAAACTGGATAATTGATTAACTGTGCGAATATTTTTTAATATATTGCAAGTTTCAGTTCATATAGCACAACTTAATTGAATTTGCCCTAAAGTCCTTCAATTAAAATAGTGCAGAAACTAGCATTTTAAAGATAAATGTGGGACCTTGACCAAACTCCAAGAAAACAAAATGGTAAAGTTTTACAAAGGTTAATAACATTTTTCTAATCAAAGCAATAATAGAGATGGGGAGGCTATTTTCTTTTATATGGTATACACAAGAATTTTAATAGTTCCATCCTGGAAGAACTCTGATACTCCCAGAAACTCAGAAGTGAAATGCGCCATCTTTGAAACCACTGGTGTAGTAGAACCCGCTTCGGTAAAGATAGTGACTCAGTCTACTTATCTCTGCATTAGCCCATATCACAAGGATCTGTGCACCAGGCCATGTGGTCCTCACCACCTTGTTGCTTGCTTCTCAGAGTTCCTTGTTCTTTTTCCTCATGATGTCATGAATTCCCTGGCTTCTCTTTTGCTCTTCCCTTGGACTGAATTAGTCTTTCTCTCCCAGCCCCACACCCCCACCCCATACCCTGACTCCTTCCCTGCCTGTGAAACTCCTTCCTTCTAATCCTTTGAAAGCCAGGTCACCTGGTTTAGGAGCTAGTTAAGTCCAGGTAAACCTCCTGGACCTTCTGTATACTATTTGTGTAACTTGGACAGTCTTTTATACAACAGACTCATATTCTAGTCAAAGAAACAGAAAAAGAATCTGAACTAGTTCTTCAAAGAAGCATAGGAGTTTGCCACCTGCAAAACAAGGCAAATGGCATTCTAAGGAAAGGCAACAACTTGTACACAACATAGGTATGAAAAGCGAGGAAAACTTGATATAATCCTCTGACCATCACACAGGATCATAGGGGAAGAAGGAATTTGAAGATGAGATAAGAAAGTAGGCAGAAACCAGATAATGAGAGGATTTTTGTGACATAATAAATTTTATTTTATTATGTATTTACTTATTATTATTACTATTATTATTATTTGTAGTAAAAGAGAAAGGCAGGGGTTGAGGGAAACAGACAGAGATAAACAGGAGGCAGGGAGATGAGAAGCATCAATTCTTTGTTGTGGCACCTTAGTTGTTCGTTGATTGCTTTCTCATATGTGCCTTGACTGGGAGGCTCCAGCTGATCTAGCAACCCGTTGCTCAAGCCAGCAACCTTGGGCTCAAGCCAGCGACCTTGGGCTTCAAGCCAGTGACTGAAGGGTCATGTCTATGGTCCTATTCTCAGGCCAGCAACCTCATGCTCAAGCTGGTGAGCCCATATTCAAACCAACAACCTTGGGGTTTCAAATCTGGGTCCCCAGCATTTCAGGTCAACACTCTATCTACTGTGCCACTGCCTGGTCTAGTGTGACATACTAAATTTCAAATAAGTCTTTAAGAAATGGGAAGGCTTTGAAGGATTCCATTCTAAAAGAGCCCTTAATTACTTGTCCTAGCTCTGTAATATTCTGAGTAAAGTTTTCTACTCAAATGTTCTCAAACCAACATGGCGCTAATTCTATTGTTTTTCTTTGGTGGCAAATGATGCACATTCAGGTAACTAACTATTCATCTTGGTTTACCTGGAACAGTGCTGGCTTTACCTGTTGTCTTGGTTTAATTATTAATAGTGATCCTCTTTCATTCTCAAAAGTGTGCCAGATTGGCACTACATATTATTTTCATTACCTCAAGAGTATATATATGAAGAAATGAAATATTATTTTTAAAGGTTAATGTTATAATTTGAAAATTTTTTAAAAAAACCAGAGTAATTCTTATGTAAAGCCAGTAGCCAGGGTCAGGATCACAGCCGCCTGGCCCATGCAGGTTCACATTCGATTCGGACAGTCGGTAATGAAACAACGGAGCCAAGAACTGGCGAGCCATCAGCTTTAATTCTAGCTTGCACCAGGTGGGCAAGCAAAAACACACACTGGGCTCCAAAACCCACTTGTAAAGCCAGTAGTCAAGGCCACTATCACAGCAGCCCGACCCACGCAGGTTCGCATTAGATTCGAACAGTCGGTAATGAAACACAGGAGCCATCAGCTTTAATTCTAGCTTGCACCCGGCGGGCAAGCAAAAACACACACTGGGCTTCAAAACCCACACATTCAGTGCTCACAAAGCTACTGACTTATCCGAGTTTCCTAGAATCAAAGGTTTCTAGCTCACCAGACTTACTCACCTCTGTTTCCCACCTCCTCCTGCACAAACTCTTAACAAACTGGTTTCTTTCTCAGCACTCTGCCATCTTGGCTACTTCTCCTCCACATGGCCTTAATCTGCTCTCCTCTCTAATACTAACCTCAGGAACTCTGGAACCAAGTGAGCGAGCAAGGTCCCGGACTGCCCCAGTTTATAGCATAGAAAATCCAAACCCTTAATCCAATCTACAGACAAGAAAGTCTCTGATATAAAGCCACTCATCTGAGGCATAATGGGATTCCTCAGGAGAGTGCACCACCCTATATCATCCAATCAGTCAAGGGTGTGGGGAAGTGCTTACTCTTAAACTAAGCCTTAGGCTATAATGACCTGGCCTGCCTACATTACAGCTTTTCCCCCACAGCCATCTCAAGCATAAGGGCAAATAATATCACCTGGATGATGGGCTTCCATGTGGGCAGCGCCATCTTTAACAAAGTGAGCATAATATATTTTATCTGCCCAACACCCACTCTTTCAGTGCTCACAAAGCTACTGACTTATCCAAGTTTCCTAGAATCAAAGGTTTCTAGCTCACCAGACTTATTCACCTCTGTTTTCCATCTCCTTCTCTCTGCACTAACTGGCTTCTCTCTCAGCACTTCGCCATCTTGGTTGCTTCTCCTGGCCTCCACGTGGCCTTAATCTGCTCTCCTCTCTAATACCTCAGGAACCAGGAACCGAGAGAGCAAACTACTGGTCTGTCCCACTTTATACTGTAGAAATCCAACCCTTAATCCAATCTACAGACAAGGAAGTCTCTAATACAAAGTCACCTATCTGAGACATACTGGGAGGATTCCTCATGAGAGTGCACCACCCTACATCATCCAATCAGTCAAGGGTGTGGGGAAAAGCTTACTCTTAAAACTAAGCCTTAGGCTATAACAACGCGGCCTGCCCACAGCCTGTTCCCCATTACACATTAATATCAACAAACTTCCATGTGGGCAGTGCCATCTTTAACAAAGTGAGCATAATATATTTTATCTGCCCAACAGAGCTGTACTCCGCAACACAGGTTTGAGGCCATTATTGAATGGCTTCTACGGTTCACATATCTTACACTTTCTCCCCCTGCAGCCAGGTGATCTTGCCCTCTAATAGTTGACTTTCTTAGGTTAGGAGACAGAATAAACAAAGTTAGCAGTCTGTATAGGAAACTTTCAGCACTTAGGAGCATGGAGCAAAGTTAAGGTTAGTACAGTGGTTCTTAACCTTTTTTGAGGTACTGAACCCACCAGTTTCATATGCGCATTCACCGAACCCTTCTTTAGTGATTAAGCACTTAGTTGAAATAAAATATTGTTCGGCAGATAAAATATAATATGCTCACTTTGTTAAAGATGGTGCTGCCCTCATGGAAGCCAGTCACCCAGGTGATATTATTTGCCCTTATGCTTGTGATGGCTGTGGGGGAAAAGTTGTAATGTGAGCAGGCCGGGTTGTTATAGCCTAAGGCTTAGTTTAAAAGTAAGCTCTTCTCCACACCCTTGATTTATTGGATGATGTAGGGTGGTGCACTCCTGAGGAATCTCATTATGCCTCAGATGGGTGGCTTTGTATCAGAGACTTTCTTGTATGTATAATTGGATTAAAGGTTTGGATTTTCTAGGCTATAAACTGGGGCAGTCTGGGAGCTTGATCTCTCTCTCTCTTGGTTCCAGAGTTCCTGAGGTTAGTAGAAGAGAGGAGAGCAGAGTAAGGTCACGTGAAGGCCAGGAGAAGCAGTCAAGATGGCAGAGTGCTGAGGAAGAGTTTGTGCAGGAGGAGATGGGAAACAGAGGTGAATAAATCTGGTGAGCTAGAAACCTTTGATGCTAGGAAACTCGGATAAGTCAGTAGCTTTGTGAGCACTGAATGTGTGGGTTTTGGAGCCCAGTGTGTGTTTTTGCTTGCCTGCCGGGTGCAAACTAGAATTAAAGCTGATGGCTCACCAGTTTGTGGCTCCTGTGTTTCATTGCCATCTGTCCGAATCCAATGCGAACCTGCATGGGTCAGGTTACTGTGATCTTGACCGCGACTACTGGCTTTACAAATATAATTTTGTTTTCCAAATTCAAGACATAGGTATATGCTTTTTTACTGGTGCACAAAATGAGCCATGCATGAACATCACCTTGCTCAAAGAACAAAACCAACAGAGTGCATGAATTCACAACAAATTACGGTATTACTTTATTCTGGCCTCTGAGGCAGAGGCTTCTCCGAACCCCTGAGACTGACTCATCGAACCCCTAGGGTTTGATAGAACCCAGGTTAAGAACCACTGGGTTAGTAGTAAGTTTAGAGAAAACAGCAACAATGTACTTGGCAGACAGGGAGAGGTTATTTTTAAAGATGACATTAATTTTGTAACCCAAAGTTTTATTCCTTGCTTTAGAGACAGTAGGTTTAGTGGGTAAAGAACACAAACTCTGGGAACAGACTCCTGGGCTCTGATCCTGGCACTGGCTCTCATTCGCTTTGAAGCCTAAGAGGAGGTCTAGTCTTAACCGGGTCCCCAGAAACCAGAGCATAAGGCACAAGGTTATGTGCTTACACTTTTTGGGGAGTGCAAATCCAATAAAACCCGAGTGAAGGAAAAGGAAAGCAAGACAGGGAAAGAAAGAGATCAGCTGCAAGGCACTGCAGAAGCGGGCTGATCTCAGCTCCCTGACACTCTGGTTTCTCAGTTTTGCTAATCCTTTCAAAGCAACTTCTGTGAAACTACTCCCTGAAGGTAGGAAAGACCTTATCTGCAGATTGTTCTCCTCCACTGATCCAAGTCCACTCCTATGAAAGTTAATTTCCCTGAGCTTCTATATATTTGGGAACATAGGTGGAGGCAGGAACTGTGGGGTTGTGCTATAGCAGCAGGAAGGGCTCAAAAGGCTGCTGCAGGTGGCCTCTCGGCCTCCAGGTCCAAAAACAACAGCATCTGTGACCTGTTTCCATGATTCCGAGAGCGATGCTGAGAGCATTTCTGACCATTCCTGGAGCAAGTCTGCTCAGACAGGGCCTGACTCTCCCGTGATGCTCTGACTGAATCCAGTGCATTGCCTGACCTGTCTGTGCCTCAGTGTCCTCATCTTTAACATGGGTGGCAACTACTCTCCTAACTCACAGGCTATTGTAAGGATTGAATAAGTTAATAAATGTAAGGTACAACAGCCATCATTGAATCTTAGCTATCAGTATCATCAGGAAAGTTGTGTCAGTTCTTGTGTATATCCAATTCTGCCTTTCTTTGGCAGCCTATCCTTATCCTTTTATGCTTCTGCTTAGGAATGTACTTAAAGGTAGAGCTATATGGACTGAATTCTGTACAGAATGATGTCTCATGCACTCCTGCCCTGTGCCTTGTCTCCTGACATACCAGTTGATACAATGTTAAAGAAAAAGGCAGGGAGAAAGTAAGTCCCATCAAATAGCCCCTGAGCTCATCTCAGCCTTGCCCCCAAGGAGTGCTCTAATGAAGGCTGTCAAACCCTACACATTCTTATCATGGCAGCTGTGACTATTGGCCTGGCTAGGTTTTCACCAATGCAGTTACTGATGTTCAGAAAAATATCTACTGGAACTTCAAACACAGGTGCAGGTGCAGCAAGGGCTTCAAGCAGAGCTTTTATACTTGGTGGCTCTCTGGGCATATCTACCTTGAGGGCTTTTCTGTTTGAACGTCACAGTTTTAGTAAGAATACTTCAATTTGATCTTTCAGTAATGAATTCCCAAATACAGGCTACCAAGGAGATGCTCTCTGTCACAATCAGTAAAAACCAAGATTTAAGTGTGTGGAAACCAACATTTAAAATCATAGTATTCTCTTCCTACTTTTCTTTAAAAAGAAACCAAAAATTGGATAACACTGGGCCTGAATGTCCACATGGCATTGATAAGTTGGAGCAGAATATTGACTTTCTACTTCAGACAGAAGATATTTTTCATAGTCCTCACTATTCTATATGGCCTCACCTGGTCAGTGTTAACTTAAAAGGAAAAAAGTCTTTCAAAGTAAAAGATAAATAAGCACTTAGTTGAGTCTAATAAAAATAACTTCAGGAGTTACTAATTCATGCTGAAGCCCAAGTAATGTCTCAATAAGGAGACAAAAGCGATGGGTATTCATGAGAAAGAAAAGGGGAACAGTTATATCAGGAAAAAGAAGACATTTCTATTGGTGCAAATAACATAACAGAGTGATGTTAATTTTAAACAGCTTTTCATTTTCAGTCCAGCGGCCATCAGTCCAGTAGTCATAATAATTGCTTTTTTATTATCTTTATAAATAGTCTTTTAGAAAATAATGTTGCCTTAGCCCCAGTCGAAAGGTTATTTTCTGTTTTAACATTGCAGGTTTGAGGTAGAAGACGTACAAGGCAGTTCCTCTGGCATGGCAGCCCTGGCTCTGTTTTAAAGGGACCCCATTTATTATTTTTCTGGACACCAGTTTCACTCATTTGTATTACTTTTATTGCAGACATTTCAGTTTTCAACCCTAGACCTAAAGCTTCCTGGGTAGGGCTGGCCATTTATCGTGGAAACATAGGATCTTAGACTAAAAGACTATTTTGAAGATGATCTGGTCCAATTCTTGTGGCCCCAACTCTACCCCCTAAACTTGCTCAGTGAATACTTGTTTGGTTTGACTTCTCAAAAGTAGAATGAATTTTTTATTTTATTAATATTGTTATGCATATTTTGTTGTTTATGATAAAGACAGACATGGAGAATAAAAGAGGAAAATAAAGCAGGCACATGACCACATTATATAGATTTGCACTAGAAATTTTGGTTTATGTCTGAGGCAGGTACTACAGAAATGGCTCACTGGACTCCATTCAAATTTCCATAGGAATTTTTACTTCAATTTAGAGGCTGGAAATGCTAGTCGCATGTTTCTCAGACTCTTGTAAACCTCTAGTTCCATGTGCTCCACCTGCCCCCAAGCCAAAGCACAGTGTGAAGCTTGGAAAGTGGACATGAGGTGGGGCTGGTGCTTCTGCTGCATCTGTGACCCCAAGACAGCAGCTCCGTTGTTGAATCAGTAGAGGCAGTGGCACAGGGTGTGGTGTTCAGTCTGCGCTGGACGTAAAGCATCATGTTGGAGTGGGTCTTGAGCCAACAGTGGTTGTGGCAGCTTTCCTGACAAACGAGATTCTTTCAACTTTCAGTATGCATTTTTTTAGAAAAAGTGGCTGCCTTTGCATATCATGAATACTGGAGGCATCGTTTTTAAATTCAACTTATTTTGAGATAATTTTTGTTTTACATACTGTTGTGACAAGTAGCACCAGGGGATTCCATGTGCCTTTCACTTGGTTTCTCTATGGTAAGCATCTTGATTTTATCCAGATGTTCTCTGCTTTACTTGCACTCATGTGTGTGTTTGTGTGTGTGGGTCTATGCAATTTTATCACTTATGTAGCTTCATGGACTCATCACAATAGTCAAGGTCAGGTACAGAACAGTTACAGCTGCACAAAAATTCTTTGTATTGCCTTTTTGTAGCTATACCACATCTACCACTCTCCCAGTCCTCTCTCCAATCTCTAACCCCTTCAGTCACCATCTGTTCTCCAGTTCTCTGACATTATCATTTCAGAAATGCTTAACCTAAATAGAATCACGCAATATTTAACCTCTTGAGACTGGCATTTTTTCACTCAACATAATGCCCGGCAAATTCAGCTAAGTTGTTTTTGTATCTGTAATTCATTTCTGTTTATTTTATTTTATTTTTTTGTTGTTGCATTTTAGTTCCTGGCATGAATGTCCAAAGTGTGTGTGACCCGCTGAAGACATATGGTCATGTCCTGTGTTTAGTTATTATAAATAAAGCTGCTGAGAACATTCCTGTAGAGATTTCTGTATAAATGTAAGTTTTAATTTATCTGAAATAAATGCTTCAGAGTGTAGTGAGTGGTTCACATGAAAATTGCATATTTGGTTTTATAAGAAACTGCCAATCTGTTCTACAGAGTGGCTGTGCCATTTTACCTTCCTGCAGAAATGCAGGGGTGATCTAATTTCTCTGCATGTTTGCCAGCATTTGGTATTATTATTTTTTTAAAAATTAGCCATTCTTATGAATTTGTAGTGGTATTTTATTATGGAGTAATATTATTTGATTTTATCATTTTATGTAACACTATATTATAATATCAATGGTTTTATTGGATGCTTTATGTCCTTATATTCAAAATTTATATCTCCAAGTATTGCCTTTCATTTACATAACATTTTCACATATTTTATCACACCTATTTTTACTACTAATGGCTTATAGATATCATCATTCCCTTTTCTTTATGAGGACAGGGAGAAAGCAAGAACAAATAAATTATACAAAGTCACTCAGAGAAATGAAAATATGTTTATTGAGTACCTTATATAAAGCACATTATATCATTTCCTTTGATTATACCAATACTCTGCAAGTATACACTATTATCCTTATTTGAAAAATGTAAGAAAATTGGTGTTTCTAGGCACTGTATGTGCTTAAGCTAAAATTGTTATACATTTCCTATGTTGAAAAATACAGAGAGACAGATATAGAGGGAACCAAACCCACATATTAGCCATAAGCTATATATAATATAGTTAATATATTGATTATATTATTCATAATATATCTGCATATAATGTCTTTAATAATGTAGACTCACTGGACATTTTTGTATATATATTTTGGGTTGGGCAGGTGCTGTGAAATGTCTCACTAGCTCCATTTGAACTCACTACCTAATACTTTTTCTGCTATGCTGTATTGCTTGACTGCCAAATAAAAGAGCTAAGACTAGAACCTCGGTATCTGATGCCATGCCTGGTGTGCTCACCACCACATTTTTAGCTCTCTTTCTAAGTTGAGAAGATTAAGAAAAAGCACCAAAGTGAAAGTCTCAAGGGACATTCTAATTCTTTTTTTCCATTTATTGAAGTGTTTTCATCTTAATGTTCCATTTCTTATTCCTCCCTTCCTGCCTCAACTTCTGTGGATACTATCTGGGGCAAATTCTGTCTCCCAGTTTACTGCTTCATGATAGAATCAGTGTAGATTGTGGAGAACCTTTGTTTGACTGCAGAGTTCTTGACTCCATCACTTCAACCAGTCTTAGACTCAATGGTGAAATTGAAATAATTTAATAACTGGTTCTCTGCCCTAATGACCACTTTAAGTATTAAAAAATGATTTACAGAAAGGTAGTTCATTATTTCATGCATTCAATACTTAAACAAGAACAATAAAAGATGTACACAAAACTAGATTATGTTATAAGAAAGTGTTTTAAAATATTAATTAAAAATATTAAATAATATCTGACAAAAAACAATAAAACTGTTATTTAATATATTTGCATATTGCTTCTTGATTGGTATTCTCATTTGCAATTATTTTCACCTATGGATGGAACAAACATTATTAAGGGTGCTTAGAATACGCTGTTGCACAGATGAACTTTAAAAAAGAGTAAGGAATGTAAATTTGTGATCTCCACATTGGGCAGCTGCCCATGCGCCCACCTTAGAAAGAATCCTGGTTACAAGTGCCATTTAACAACCAGTTCTCTGATCTCAACCAGAAAATTAGGAATTGGTTCTGCTGAACAAGTGTGAAACGGCTGAATCCCACCAATGCTTAGACTCTGGGTGGTGAAATGGTAAGAAGGGAAGACTGAACAGGGGGACATAGGTCCATATGTTTAAAAATTAATGAACCTTGGGCAAATTCATATGACCACAATTTTAAAAATATAACAGTTAGACCAGAGCATCTTCTAGGTCCCTTTCAACTTTGTCATTATTTTGGTTTGTGTTTTGATTGTATCACTTGCTCTCCTTCCCAGCCTTCAAGAAACAAAGATGAGCTGGAAGGAAGGCATAGTATCCAGATCTTTCCAAGGATTCCAACACCTTGGCCCCTTCTTTGAGATGATATGTCCAGAGAAAGAAAATGTAGCATTGCATATAAGAAACGATTTGTTATTTCCCATGGAATATGATTTCAAACAAAGGCACATATAATTAAGTGCATTCTTGTGTCAAGATTTAAAGTAAACAAAAATAAAGCATTACAATTGCAACCTTGTATTTCAATTCTAGAAGTAACTTCCCCTGAGATTCCTAGCATGGTACTGGCTTGGAAGATGAATTTGCTGCTTGTTCGCAACAGTCATTTACTTTGCTAAGAGACGTGAGCTGGGTAGGAAAGCAGTTACAGCAACTAATAAATGGATCTCTGTAATAGAACACTATTTGTCCACCATAATCCTTCCTGGCTTTCCCATGTTCTCTGTCCTTCACCAAGAGACAAGGGTTCAGAAGAGTGTTTAATCACCAGTCTTTTGTACATCAAGCCACTATAGTGATTAACAAATAAGTGTGAAAGCCACGACTTGTTCTGCTGACATGGGACCTTCCAGAGTCATTTCTTAGCCAACTGTTGTCATATCCCTTAATTAGGAGGCCAACGTCTGCTGAATGATAAGCCTTAATTGGAAGAAAGCACATGGTAGAAAAATAAAACCAATCCTTAGCCGGCCTTCACTTCTTAATACTGTTAAAGCCAGGAGTGTCTTGGACTTCATTCAGTTTAATATGTTCATCTCAGAGACAAGTGAAGGGAGGTTCAGAGACCGACAGCTGGTTAGCAGGAAAACCAGGCAGGAGCTCCAGGCAGGAGCTCAGGGTTTTCAGCTGTGGTTTCTCAGAACCTCCCTGCATTCCATCCTATAGCAGCTGCCAATGCCAAGGCTGCTGTAAAGACAGTCTGTCTCAGTTTTGTCTTGTTTTTTGCATTGCGATGGGGGTGCTTTGGGGCCATTAATGTGGGTGAGGGGAGCTGCTTATTAACTACTCCTCTGCTCCTAAACCATCAGACCCTAAATATTGGCAAATTACAGTATAATAACATTGCAAACATGTTTTTCCATATCACTGGTCCAGCTGGAATTTCCCAAGTTTTTAAAAAAATATATATTTTAAAAACATTGATCAAAATAATTATCTACCACCTGGGATCCCTTCTGTCTGGTGTAGAAAGTCAAGATAAATTTTAGAAAAATATACTCTGGAAAGGTGTCATTAATTGCCTGCTAGCAAGAAAATTTGGCCAGACACAACACCTCAAGAGGTTTATAATCTTGTTAAGCCTATTGCTTCTAATACATGGGACAAAATGAAAACAATTTACAACAGGCTGGGGTTTGATGGTATAATGATACAGAGTAAAGCCCTAGAAATGCGCAGGAGAAAGGAGTGTGCCTGTGTTGCTCACAGTTTTATTTCTAGTGCCCAACACAGCTCCCAGCCTGTGGTAAACTCTTCGTTATATACAATATTTCGTCTAATCTAAGATAGCATTACTGTAAGAAACCCCATTATAGTTTGTACCTTTTCGAAAAATTACAGTGCTGATTAAATACATCATACCAATGTCAGAGGTGGTAACATCTAAACAAGCAAATGCATCTTAACATCAGTGAAATGCAGTATTGGTGAGAGAATAAATAAATGCGTCCCCCAGGTTAGAATTCTGGGGCAGTAGCTCACTGTGTGTGTGACCATGAGCAAATTACTTGAAGTTTCATTATATTAAAATTAGAAAATAATAATAAAAAAAAACTGCCTCCAAGTTTTTTTTTCATAATGATGAAAATGGTATGTCATTTGTGATAAGCATTTTGTAAACTCAAAATTTTAATAAAAATTTTAATTAGCTAAGTTCCAAAATTTATTCATATGCAATAGTTGCAATAGCTTGATAAGAAAAGCTTTGTGTGAACCAAACATCATAAAAGTCTTACTGGAAATTGAAAGACAGACTCTGTGTCCTAAATAACGGAGACAGTTTGGACCATTAGGGCATTCTCACAGGCTTTAGTCATCAATTAGTACAACTCTTTAGTGAAAGTCTAAGGCCAACCAATTGCGTCGAACCCAGCAGTAGCAGGCAAGTCTGGAGCAGACATTCAAAAACACTCCTTTTATGCTTTGACTTTGGGTGATGGGTATGCAACATAATTAAATGATAAGATAACCTGGAGATGTTTTCTTTGAACATATGTACCCTGATTTATTGGTGTCACCCCATTAAAATTAATTTAAAAAACCACTCCTTTTATGGACAATGTCAACACAAGAAGTTAAAAATAAAAACTTCAAATTAAAAAAATAGTAATAAAAAATTAAAAAGAATCAACCATTGAATGTGTAAATAAGTGAAACAACAAATCAGTGTTTTTCTCTCTCTCCCCCTATACCTTTCTTTCTCTCAAAAATCAAGAAATGAATTTTTATAAGTTAAAATAAAACACATCTTTTAAGGCTGACCTTGTCTGTTGAGTTTTTTTGTGTGTGTCACTGATGTTCACAATTACAGTTAGCTGAAGTTCTGAACAAAACAATGCAAGCGGTAGTGTGGCTTACCAAATTAAATGATTCTTTTAATTACCTATGTTACAAATCATGAATAGGTGTCCTAAGAAGTTGTCTGCTCCTGAAAGTAATGAAAATAAACTGAGGAAAAAAGAATTGTAGGGGAAATAGAAAACACTTTACAAATTCTGCTTTAGCAAATTGAAATAAACCAATAAGCAGAAAATTGTCCTTAACAATTTGGTATCAAATTTTGTTGATATATCCTGACCTGTGGTGATGCAGTGGATAAAGCATTGACTGGAATGCTGAGGTCATCGGCTCGAAAGTTTGGGCTTGCCTGGTCAAGGCACATGTGGGAGTTGGTGCTTCCTACTCCTCCCCCCTTCTCTTTCTCTCTCTCTCTCTCCTCTCTAAAATGAATTTAGTAGTATTAAAAATCAATTTCACTAAAAAAGATAATTCTGTCAAAATACGTATTAACAGAAATCCCTTTGTTCTCCCCTCTACTAAATAAACAGTGAAAAATAAGTAAGAAATATTAGTTTGAAGGTATTATCCTGTCGATGGCACCCTTGTGTGTTTATCTGGTTCTGATGAGAACCAATCCTTAATCTTCTAATGTGACTGAAGAGATGCTTCTTCTGCTCACACTAGACAGGAGAAAGGTTGAAAAAGCATCTCAAACTATAGATTTCTCCAAAGCCACTTTTCTTTTCCTAGCAACTATCCCTTCAAGAAGCATTCCAGTTTTGATTGACACAGTGATATTGTCTAAAGATAATTTGGGAAAAACTGGCACTCATGTTTAGTAAATAAGCATTGAGTTTATAATGTGGTGCTGCCCTCCTTCTATCTACCTGATATTTGACACAAAAGGTGCACCGTAGTAATATATGCCATAGAGTCCTGCCAGAGAAGTATGTGGAGCTTATATCTATGCCACCTCCTTGCCAAGGAATGATCCAGAGCAGATTTGGTCATTCAGATGGTCATTGACATTCTCTAAAGCTGCCAGTTCCCATTTCCTCCACCCTGGCTTTTGTCCTGTTTTCCCTGTTTTCTTGGCTGTATGAACAGCATGTCCACATCACTGATAGTACTCCATTTCCAACCTGGTCCCTGGAATGTGCCACTCTGCCATCATTCTGACCATCTGCCGTTCGGGTAACGTGAGGCCTTTGCTTACTGCCCCATGAGCTGCAGCTCTCTTTTCTTTTCCATCACACACATATTGCACAAAGCAGTGCTCAGAGAGGACTGTCTCCCCACTTTGTTATGATAGAAGCATGTTATAGTTTCTCAGAGCTGCTGTAACAATCGCCTCAAACTGAGCGGCTTAGAAACAATTGAAATTCAGTCTCTCTTACCTTTGAAGGCGAGAAGTCCAAAATCAAGGTGTTGGTAAGAGCTGTGCTCCTTCTGGAAGCTGTAGAGGAGAATCCTTTCTTACCTCTTCCAGCTCCTTGTGGTTCCAGGCTTTCCTTGGCTTGTGGCTGCATCACTAATTTTTACCTTTGCCTTCATACAGCCTTCTTTGTCTCTCCCCTCTGTGTTTCTCTTCTAAAGACATTTGCCTTTGGATAGGGCCTACCTCATTAATCCAGGAGGATCTCATTTTAAAATGCTAACTTTAATTACAACTGCAAAGATCCTTTTCCCAAATAAGGCCACCCTCCCAGTTTTGGGAATTAAGATATGAACATATCTTTGAAGTCTTGGGATGTGATTCAATCCACTCAAAAGCAGAGAACGTGCTGTTTTCTTAGTTAATATCTTCATTCCCACTGTGGTAACTCAAAGTTGGTTCACTTTTCTGTTTCTCACATCCTCTTATCAAGAACATTCAATTAAGATGTATCAAGTGTTGAAATACAAGTTGATAACACCTTATAATTACAGGTAAAAACAAATTATGCTTTATTTAAAATATTTTTTTCTAAATTTGACCTTTCTTCAAAGTGGGACAGAATGCTTTATCAGATATCATCTTCTATGTGACCATGACCTGTTGGTAAGGAAACGTGGACTGCATTGAGCACACATATAATATACCTGCTGACACCTCCCACTTGGGAATGAGAAAGCAATGACACAGTTGCCATCACAGCCAGCTGGCTGCAGCTGTTTCCTAAGAGGCCTGAGAGAATTATATAGACTTTTGATCTTGGCTATCTTGCGGCTAATTTAAAGACCTGTCTGTTGTCTTTATTAGTGCCCAAAATATAATCTTCTCAGATCATTTTGCAAGTTTTTTATCCACTTATCCTCCAAATTTAGCACATCTCTTTCTTGATCCAACTTTCTCTGTTACCTGCCTGTAAAATTCACCCCGGGAATGCACATTCCAAGATGAGTAGACTAACTTGTATCCTTCATTCTGGTCCTACACTCCTAGGTAACAGTCCCTAAAGTCATTGATCACTAGAAATTCTAAGTTGTATTTTAAAAATGAATGCTGATTTCTTATTCTAGATCTATTGAATTAGAACATGCTGAGGCCACAGGACCCCATCTTTAAAAATTCTCTATAATTCATTAATGAATTTGTCTGTTAATAATGCACCATAATCAGCATTCCTTGGGGAATATAGCTATAACTAATGAGAAATATAAACAAAATAGCTACAATGTCTAAACTTGGACTTGGCAGGAGAACTACAGTAATATGAAATCTAAATTTAAGCTTCATATCTTTTTAATGAAAAGTACTATCAAGTCATATTTGTTTCATATTTTTAGAAAAAGATTGCTCTGGGGAGAGATTCCTACCCTACTTGCTATTAACTTTCCATTTAAAAAGTGTTCGGTATTTTTCACAGAAGCTTCACATTAGGTGTTTCTATAAGGACTTACCTACAGACAGTATTTCCTTTCTTCTGTAAAGGTGAGAACAACAACAGAAAGGCTCAGGAATCAACAACTTATTTGGAAATGAGCATTCAATCTCATTTACTCACCTTAAACATTTTATGTTGACCTTGATTGGACCCACTAAGAATTGATGTTAATCAAGTTCCCCCAAGTTTCCAACATTGTCTTACATCTGAAGTCACTCCAGCCACATCTTGGACTTAGGAATCTGCTAAATTTCTGATTCACAGCATTTTCTCAGCATTACACTATTTATTTAGAAGGTGATTTTTGCCATTGTTTTTTAAAGGGTTACAGAAAAGACGATTCTCTCTCTCCCTCTCTCTCTTCCTCTTTCTCCCTCTTTCAATCTATTTCTCTTAATCTCTGTCTCCCATTCCTTTTCTTTTTCATTGTTGTTTATGTTTTAAATAACGTTTCCCTTGTGTTGCCTTAAAGCTGACATACAAATTTATTTCACTTTTGGGAGGAAGGGCATATGAATTAATTTACCACTGGCCCATGTCTGGAGCTTTCATAATGAATATGAGAAGTAGATAATATAAATCTGCAGAAAATATTTTATAAGTCAACTGTTTTTCTGAAAGTCAAAACATAGTAGCAATAAAAAACACAAAAAGGACAACGATTTGGTTGTCAGTTGAGAATTTACTTTCTCATTGTTTTAAATCTCCCCCAAACTACTGGAAATAAAATCCGGTGGTATCCATTTCCATTGAGCATCTCTGTTCGAAGACTTTTGACTTTCAGAACCCATTCAGTTCCCTTCTGCTTCATGCATTGTTATGACTAAGTCAGCCCACAGTGACCGTTGAGTTTTTACCGTAGGTTCCTTATTTATTCACTGTTTGTGTTTTCAAAGTTTTTATAAGCTCCTAGAAGACAAGGATTGTGACTTGGCAGTAATAGTTACAGTGGAGTAAAAGAACGGCAGATTTGAAGTTGAGAAGAAAGACTTGATAGAAAAGTAGGAAATTTATTGTTATTATTGCTTTCCATGAGATCCAAGATTTTCTGAACCTTTTTCTTTATTTCCTGTGGCAATCAAATGCAAACTAAATAAATAAATAAATAAAAATATAAGAGTTTACTGAAGGTTTTAAGCAGGGAAATGAGCCAATAAATATTTAAATAGAGATTAGAGAACCAGCCTTATCAGCTAGCTGGTTCTATCATATCATTAATGAGCTACATAAATCTTTAACACGCATTATTTATGTTTTCATTAAACATGATTTTTAACTTTTTGAAAATTATATTTGGTAATTTTGTAGGTCCTAGTGAGGTGTTTAGTTGGCTTATTTTTTTTTCTATAGTTAATTAAACTTGGTTGATTGAGAGGTGCCCCGATGGGCTATTTAGGATGACTCCTCAGAGGCAAATGAAGTTTTGTTGCTTCTTATTTTTTCTTCCCGTCTCTCTCTTTCTCTCTTTCTTATTTCCTTCCTTCTTTATTTTTCCTTTCTCCCTCCCTCCCTTCCTTCCTTCCTTCCTTCCTTCCTTTATTTTTTTATTTTTTTTTTATTTTTATTTTAGAGAGGAGACACACACACAGAGAGAGAGAGAGAGAGAGAGAGAGAGAGAGAGAGAAAAGGGGGAGGAGCTAGAAGCATCAACTCCCATATGTGCCTTGACCAGACCAGTGCAGGGTTTTGAACTTGCGACCTCAGTGTTCCCAGGTCTACGCTTTATCCACTGCGCCACCACAGGTCAGGCCCTTTTTTTTTTTTTTTTATACAGGAACAGAGAGAGAGTCAGAGAGAGGGATAGATAGGGACAGACAGACAGGAACCGAGAGAGGTGAGAAGCATCAATCATTAGTTCTTTGTTGCCATTGCAACACCCTAGTTGTTCATTGATTGCTTTCTCACATGTGCCTTGACCGTGGGCCTTCAGCAGACCAAGCAACCCCTTGCTGGAACCAGTGACCTTGGATCCAAGCTAACAAGCTTTTGCTCAAGCCGGATGAGCCCTCGCTCAAGCTGGCGAGCTTGGGGTCTCGAACCTGGGTCTTCCTCATCCCAGTCCTACGCTCTATCCACTGCGCCACCACCTGGTCAGACCCTTCCTTCCTTTTAATTCCTTCTTTCTTTTTTCTAAATTCTGTGCTTGTTTTTGTTCTTGCTTCTCATTCTTGGCTGAGTTCAGCTCTAGCTCTGATTTGCACATTGTTGTACTGGTGACAACAATGATTTATGGTTGGATTGGTTTTCATGGCCTGACCATCAGGTAATCTCTACGAGATGGAGAGAAGGTTCTGGTCACATTGGTTAAGAGATAACAGAATTTTCTTTCTTCAGTTGATTTTTTGTTGTGGTTGTTATATAGTGTTTGCTTCTTAGCTTCTTATTTTTATGTAGTATGAAGTGACTATATACCTGAATAATGTTAACAGAAGTATTCATTTTTGGTACTTTAAAAAAGTAAAAAGATGTGAAAATGTATTTAGTTACAAGAATAATGTTATATATGTAAATAAGCTTTGCAGGTCTGTTAAAATGCTTCTATATGAGAGTTATCACCTACTTACTAGTTCTTTCTGTAAAATATATGTTACACACTTTGCTAAAAGTTATAGTTAACATACATGAATGAGAATCAGCCCTAGCCAGTGGCTCAGTGGACAGAGCATCAGCCCAGCATATGAATGTCTCAGGTTCAATTCCCAGTCAGGACACACAGAAGAAGTGACCATCAGCTTCTTATCCTCATCCTCTCCCCATTTGCTCCCTCTTCCTGTCCCACAGCCAGTGACTCAATTGGTTTGAGTATGGACCCAGGCCTAAGGATAGCTCTGATGGAGCATGTCAGCCTCAGGTACTAAAAATAGCTCAATACTCAAGAATCAACCCCAGATGGATGGGGTTACTGGGTGGACCCTGGTTGGGACATATGAGGGAGTCTCCCTCACTGTCACATCCTCATCTCACCTAAAAAAAAGAGAGAGAGAAATGAGAGTCTACTAGAAGCAATAATAGCACAGTAGTATAACTTAACATGCAAGGCAATTAGATGTGTTTCTATTTTCTTAGGTGAAAAAGATGATAGCATAATTCAAAATTAAGTGACTAGTTGATTTAAAGTATAAAAGAGATATGTTAAGAATAAAATCTGAATTATTTTTAGAGGGAATTTTATTTTCCTTTGATTATAGCATGTGTAAATAATAAATCTGAAAAGAATCAAAATAATGTGTTAACATTTTGCCAAGGTGGTTCACTTTTGATAAGTTTATTTAGAAGAGTTTTTTAAAAAGTGATGATTTCTTTAGTATTGTTGGGCAGATAAAATATATTATGCCCACTTTGTTAAAGATGGCACTGCCAACATGGAAGTTCATTGATATTGTTGTATGTTCGGGGACAGGCTATGGCCAGGCTGGGTCGTTATAGCCTAAGGCTTAGTTTTAAGAGTAAGCTTTTCCCCACACCCTTGACTGATTGGATGATGTAGGGTGGTGCACTCTCATGAGGAATCCTCCCAGTATGTCTCAGATAGGTGACTTTGTATCAGAGACTTCCTTGTTTGTAGATTGGATTAAAGGTTTTGAATCTATGCTATAAAGTGGGGCAAACCAGGAGCTTGCCCTCGGTTCCTGGAATTAGTATTAAAGAGGAGAGCAGATTAAGGCCACGTGGAGGCCAGGAGAAGCAGCCAAGATGGCAGAGTGCTGAGGAAGAAGCCAGTTTGAGCAGAGTTTGTGCAGAGAGAAGGAGATGGAAAACAGAAGTGAATAAGTCTGGTGAGCTAGAAACCTTTGATTCTAGGAAACTCAGATAAGTCAGTAGCTTTGTGAGCACTGAATGAGTGGGTTTTGGAGCCCAGTGTGTGTTTTTGCTTGCCCGCTGGGTTCAAGCTAGGATTAAAGCTGATAGCTCACCAGTTCTTGGCTCCGTTGTTTCATTACCGACTGTCTGAATCTAATGTGAACCTGCACGGGTCAGGTGGCTGTGATGGTGGCCGCAACTACTGGCTTTGCAAGTATCAAATAGTACATCAATGCAAAACTCAACTAAGTTTTCTCTCTGTTAAACTGACAAATCTTTCTTGAAATATTGGTCTGATCTTCCTTACCTTCTATATTACCTGATGAGAAAACTGGGCTAGTATTTGTTCTATGGCTTAAAGCTCAGGTTAGCAAACTATGGCCCATGGGCCAAACCCATCCATCAGCATCTCTCTGTATATAAAGTTTTATTAGAACACAAAAACCCATATTTGTTTGCATATTGTTTCTGGCACTTCTGCATTACAGTATTGTAAAGCTAGTAGCCGAGGTCAGGATCACAGCCGCCTGACCCATGCAGGTTCGCATTAGATTCAAACAGTTGGTAATGAAACAATGAAGCCAAGAACTGGTGAGCCATCAGCTTTAATTCTAGCTTGCACCCAGCGGGCAAGCAAAAACACATACTGGGCTCCAAAACCCACACATTCAGTGCTCACAAAGCTACTGACTTATCCGAGTTTCCTAGAATCAAAGGCTTCTAGCTCACCAGACTTATTCACCTCTGTTCCCCATCTCCTCCAGCACAAACTCTTAACAAACTGGCTTCTTCATCAGCACTCTGCCATCTTGGCTGCTTCTCTCCTCCACGTGGCCTTAATCTGCTCTCCTCTCTAATCCCTCAGGAACCAAGAGAGAGATCAAGCTACTGGTCTCTCCCACTTTATACCATAGAATCAAAACCTTTAATCCAATTATACAAACAAGGAACTCTCTGTATAATGGGATTCTTCAGGAGAGTGCACCACCCTACATCATCCAATCAGTCAAGGATGTGGAGAAGAACTTACTCTTAAAACCAAACCTTAGGCCATAACGACCTGGCCTGCTTACATTACAGCGTTTCCGCCACACCCATCCCAAGCATAAGGGCAAATAATATCACCTGGGTGACGGGCTTCCATGTGGGTAGCACCATCTTTAACAAAGTGAGCATATTATATTTTATCTGCCCAACAAGTATCATAGTTGAATAGTAACAACAGAGACTTCATGATTCTCAAAGTCTAAAATATTTATCATTTGGCCCGTTACAGAAAGGTTTCTTCAATCCTTCTAGTTGGTAAGGAATGTTACTTCCTGGCTGGCCAGGAACCTTATGAAAGAGATGATTTCACACATATTTATAGACATTGTAGGCAAAAGTGGCAGAGAGGAATGTCTTGCGTTTGACCCTTTGGCTTCAAATTAAAAAAGACAGTAAGAACAACAAAATACATTTCTAAAATAGTAGGAACGATTTCATTGCTCCGGACAAAAGTTAATTTTCTGGCTTTACAATCGCTTAACACCATAGAGCTTTAGATTTGCTGACAGTTTTAAAAGATGACTTCTAAGTATAAATTAACACTTTTTTACTGCAACTACGTAAGTGAATTAGGCTCAAAGTCAACGAAGTCAGCTTTTTCATGATCAAGAATAATCTTTAAAGATTATGATCAAAGGGGAAACTGTTAAGAAAAATATTCAGACCATAAAAATAGACCCAAAGGATTACTGAACGTTCTCCAGTGTATTTCTGAGTGTTTTCTAGCAGGATCGCCTGTGGATTATCTGATTCTCCACATCAGGTGTCTGCAAACTATGACTAAAGGACAAAAACAGCAGCTACCATTTTTTGTAAATAAATTAGATTTAATGGGAACAGTCATGCTTGTTTTTTCTGTGGCTACTTTCATGGGAGCAGATGAGCAGTGCAGTAGAGACCATATGGCTTACAAAGCCCAAAATATTTACTACCAAATTCTTTACAGAAAATTGTGCCAACTTTTCCTCTCAGAACGTTTTTCCTTGTTTGACTTGTTATTTACTATCAATTAGAGTAGTTTTCAACTCTATAACTACAGATGATAAAAAAAAGAAAACAATAAATGTTGGCCCTGGGGGTTTGTCTTAGCAGTATAGCATCAACTTCACATGTGGAAGTCCTGGGGTTTGATTTCCAGTCAGGGAACACAGAATAAGCAACCATCTGCTTCTCCCCTACTTCTCTCCCCCTTATCTCTCCATCTTCCCCTCCCAAAGCCATGGCTCAATTGAGAGAAGCTCATTGGCCCCAGGCACTGAGAATGGCTCATTGGAGCCTCTCTCTCAGGTGCTAAAAAAATGCTTGGTTGCTAGCATGACCACTGATGGGCAAAACATCAGACCTAGACAGGGGTTGCCAGGTGGATCACGGCTAGGGGACATGTGGGAGTCTGTCTCTGTATCTTCCCTACTCTGACTTTAAAAAAAAAAAAAAAAGGAAAGAAAAAACATACAGTAATGTAAATAGTTCTTATTATGTAAAGAAAATGTTTAGTAGAGATACAAAAGATTTCAGTATAGTAAGAGAGATAATCTCCCAAATTGGAATTTTATTACACTGAAGGGTATTAACTAATTTTGTAGAGAAGTTAGCCATCTCATCCAAGCATCAGCCACTACAAATTCCTTACTCTCTCCAATTCTATGTGAATGGCCTTTCCATTTTGTTGGTTTTCTCATTAACTATAAAAAGTGGTTAGGTCCTCACCAGATGGTTAATATGAAATATATATATTTTTTATTTTCAGAGGAAACATTGATCAAAACTTTATGATGTAGTTATAATATCAATATTATTATTGATCAGAAAAAAATGTAAGTTAAAACCACACAAGAGATACAATTTCATAGCCATCTGTATTGGCAAATAGTAAAGTCTGAAAATATGAAGTTTTGGGTAATTTATAAAAGATTGTACTTATTCATGGTTCCTACATGTTAGTAAAACCACCACTCTAAAAAATAAGTTGTGCTTATTAATAAATAGGAAACTGTATATGAACAATGGCAGATTATTCTTCCAGGTATAAACCTTAAAAAAATCTACTCAATTGTGTACCAGGATGGATGTGAAAGATAGCTCATATCTGATATGACTGTTTGTAGAATCAAAGAAACAGTCTGGATATAAAAATGTCTACAATAGCAGAATAAAGACATAGCATTTGCATATTAACCTCAGAAATAAATGCCTTATAGCAACATGCAACACTATGAAAGAATCCCACAATGCAAGGCTGAGTTTAAAAAACAAGCCAAGGAAGAATATGTACACTATGATTGTATTTACATAAATTTAAAAATCTTGCAAAACTACAATAAATTATTTAGAGAGTCAGACACACAATAAAATTATAAAGAAAACAAGGGAATCTAACACATTCAAGATAGTGACTACTTCTGAAGGAGTAGAAACAGGTTTAGAATGTAGGAAAGGCTAGAGACAATGTTAAATAATCATATTTTCTTTCTTAAACTGAGTGGCAGTAATTAAGAGTTTGATTTATAACCACTCTTTAAATCTCTTACAAATATTCTTTCAATATTCTCAACATCTGACAAAACCAAATTTTAAAAAAGTCTTTAGTGACAACGAGACGGATTATAAAAATAAGGAATTTGGGCAGGAAGACCTTTCTGTATCAGCCAAAATTCTCTAAGTTGCAAATGAACAATAACAAAATAAAAAAGTAAGTTTAAGCAAAAAAGGGAATGTATTAGTTTAAATATACAAAAAGTTCAGGGCCACAGTGTGTTGGAGAGGGTGGGAAGTTAAACAATGTCACCAGATCCTGGTTCCCCTGAGCTCTGCTTTCTCCATGTTGGATCTATCGTGAAAGGACATTTTCCCAAAAGATGGCTGCATCAGTTCTATTACTACATTTTCTAAGTTCAGGTCTCTAAGTACAGTGGAAGAGAAAATATGCATCTTATTCACTAGTCTTAGCAAAAATTTATGTTGTGTCACCTTGGCTTAAGTCTAGGTCATGTGACTATCTTTGATCAGCCACCAATCAGGGGTTATAGAGCGTTCTGATTGGTTGAAACCAAACCACATGTTCACTTTTTAAGCTAGACCTGGAATGAACTTTACTGGACCTGTATAACCAGGAATAAAGACAACATAATCACCAGAAGAAAATTAAGATTCTTTTTCCAAAAGAAGGCAAATGCAATCTAGGTGGCCAAAATTAAAAATCTAACAAGCCATAGAATCTAACTTGTTCTGTCAGTGAGCCTAACCAGAAAAGTCAAAAGCAGTTTAATTGAAAGCAGGAGAAATGGGCTAGAAGGTGAATACCAGTCCATTCTCAGGTTCCCCAGGAGGCTGCATCTGAAGCAGGGCATTCATGCTTTCAGTTCACTTGGGAACTCCATAGAATAAGAGAGAGAGGGGTAAGGAGACTAAAGCAACAAAAGGGGAGGGACAATGCAAAATGCAATGATAACAATGCAACCGGTCACTCTGTCTTCGGTGGAGGGCCATCCACACAAAGTGTTATCAATTACCGCAATTACCCCTGTACAAATCACACATGCACAGTGCTGAGCAAAGAAGCCCTGAATTGGGGAGCAAGAGGTAACTGACATAGGGGTGAGGTGGGATGCTGCCAAGTTGTACCTGTATGAAGGCAATTCACCCACAGAGAGCTGGTTGCTGCAGAACCTACTGGAAGAAAAAGCTGGTGAGACAGAATAGATCTGATACTGAGCCATGAGCAGGGAGACTCATGGGCACAGAATCGTGATAAGCCCTTGCTTCACGCCATAGTGTTCCTCATAGTGCTGGCAGCCAACTGTCAAAATTACATCCACTTCAGTGATGTAACGGGGGTCTCTTCCAATAGGATTTTTTCCCTCCTGCTGCTGAAGCTTCAGGCCTCCATCAGTTCAGTGGCTGACTCTCAAACTCTCTGGCACACCGGGAAGGATAGAGTGGGAGGCGTTTTCTCTTATGTACACCACTTCCTTGCCCA
Source organism: Rhynchonycteris naso (assembly GCA_037038555.1). Taxonomy (NCBI): domain Eukaryota; kingdom Metazoa; phylum Chordata; class Mammalia; order Chiroptera; family Emballonuridae; genus Rhynchonycteris; species Rhynchonycteris naso. The sequence continues at coordinate 29,271,465 of CM072998.1, forward strand.
ATGACCTGCTGAACCGACTGCCCAACGCCTGTAGTAAGTTTCAGCAAATACTTAACATCAAGCCTGGGTTCTTGGGGGCCCCTCTCCCTTTGCCCAACACTCAAAACTAGTAGCAAATGTGGAGAGCCCAGGGAAAAATCAAGACCATGTAGTGAGAATGATAAAAAGGATTGAAAGCTTTGAGGTAATTCCACTGCAGGAAACAGAGAGGGCTTCTAGAATAGGTGGCTTGCCAGTGATCCGGAGAGTGGTACTCACAGTAAAGGGACTGTTTCCTTGTTGTGGGAACTGTTATAGCTCCATGAAGGTTAACTTTTCATGTAGCATTCTGCACTGCTTTGATGCGTAATTGGTTTCTGGGAGGTCAGCAGTGCCTCATGAAAAAGCCCATTTGAAAAAAAAAATCAATCGGAAACATTAAAGTGGAAATAATTCCGTGCTTAGCTACAGAAACTACAGAAACACATTGCATTGATAAAAAGCTTTTAAAAAATAATATAGGGCTTCATTTCTTAATCCATAAAATGAGGGGGTGGGAAATAGTGATCTTGAAGGTCATTTGTTTGTCTTGGTTGCTGAGAAGCTTAAAGCTCCAGTTGCTATAGATTTTAAAGAGGAGTTTGGGGTTTGGGTTTGCTTATGTCTCTGTCTCTCTCTCTTGTTCTGTCCCTTTCACCTTTTCAGTCTGTGCTAACAGCATCAGTATATATAGGACTTGCTGTTTATGGCGAGCCATTGCAAATCCCTCTGGTAAGCCTATCTGTAAGATCCCTTCTATTTTTAATACCTTATGATTCCAATAGTGCCTGTACTTACTTTTCCCACCTGAAAAATAAAAAGAATAAGTATTGTAGCTCTCTCTGACCATATGCTGACTCTTGGGTACAATGAAGCATCAGATGTAAATAACAGCTACGAAAGGCATCAAGGTAACCTGTGCCCTCAGAGCCCAGCCCTTTGATGCTGGAGTCAGAGCTCCAACTTGATCGAAACGATCCTGGAATGCCCAAGACAATTCTCCAATGTTTGCTTCTCATCATTACCAAGACTCCCTCCTCAAGTACCACGTTCTAGCTCTGCCATCCTGCTTTGGGGTTTAGTCATGGAATTTATCATGTATCTTTCTTACACTCTGCCTCCTACATTAGTGACACAAAGACATCTGGGACATGTGACGCATTCTTTGCCCACATCTATTTAGGTCCTCAGGGGAGTCTAGCAGACTTAGCAGCAGCTCACTGAGTGAAGAACTCGGGACTGCTGGCCCCTTCCTGGGTGGTCTCTCTCCCTTGCAGATCCCATCACCTCTGGAAGAGGCTACAAGAGAACAAAGCGAGGCACTTGGCTCAGCTCCTTCTTTCTGCCTTTCCTGTCATTCCCCCACCCCCTGCCTCTGTGCTAAGTTATCTGCCTCTGTGGACCTGAACTCTGTTTAAAAACATTCTGTTTTAGTCACCCTCTTTGAGTTCTTATTTTGCTTTATTCTTTTTATTTTCCCCTCATCAAATGCCTCCTCCCTTCAGGAATAGCATATCTACTGTTTTATACTCTGCAGTTTGGGCCCCACATTGGTAAACAGAGCAAACGGACTTTCATATCCTCTCTTCTGAGCTCATTGTGGTGGTTGGGAAGGAATGAGCTAGAGCTGCGACTTATCACACATACAAATCCTGGGCTGTGCCTGTCAGCAATGGTTATTGCTCTTCGTGGCCGTATAGGTTGAAGGCTCCACATTAATGCACCTTTTCTTCTTGCCACATCAAGTGGAAAATCTATTTCTGGCTGCCATTGTGAACTGGAGTCGTGAAATCCACAGCCGAGCCCCGGCAGGCGCGTCCTTGTTGGCCTTGATGAATTGGTAGTGGTGGCGCGGGAAATCACTTTCCGCACAGGCTCCTGATGAAGGCGAGCCAGCTATGCAGACAAAAGATAGGGACACTGGCATTCATGCCTCTAACATGCTAGATGCCTTCTAGGATCATAAATCATCATTTAATTTCAATAGCAACCAACTAGGAAATGACTGTTTAGCCATTATAAAGATGAATAAATTGAGGCTCTCTGAGATAAGATCTTTCTCAAAGTCACACTGCCAGTGGGTGCTTGAGAGAAATTATTACCTAGCTTTGTCTGACTGAAAAACCTATGCCCTTTTATCTGGCACCATGCAAAGTGCTTCACATATATTTTCTCAAGTAACAGAACAACTATGTAAAAGGTGGTAACAGCCCTCTAACATGGGTATTAGCATCCACAACTTACAAATAGGGAAGCCAAGGCTCATAAAAGTTCATTAACTTGCCCAAGTTCATGCTGTTGTAAAGTAGCGGAGGTATTCCTACCCAATCTTGCCCCAGAGCCCCCATCTGTGAGTACCCCACTCAACAGACGAAGAACTGAATCCCAAGGACGGTGGCATAATGTGTTCAACACCTGAGGCAGGTCAGATTTTTCAGACACCCTGTTTAGCCTCCATCAGTATGTACGTAAGCCCCAGAGAGCTTCCCAGACAAACAGTGCGCGGCTCTGTGGCCCAGATGGCAGGGCTGCAACCCACTTGCGTGAAAAGGACAGAGCCTGACAAAAGGAAGCAGCTTTGCTGAAAGCAAGATGGTTCTATTTGGAAACCAAAGCAGGGTGGCTAAGAGTCCTGCAGTCACTGCACCGCAGGCCCAGCCAACCGGGCAGCAGGAACCAATTTCCATGGGACAAATCTACTAACTTTTTTGCATAGAAATTACTAACCAGATTTTCAGTCATCTCCCACTTCCTTCAAGCAAAACAGCTGCACCAGAACCCCTACTCTGAAGTAAAACAATATCTACAGAAACAGAAACCAATAGGAAAAAAATAAATTTCTCCATAACAAATAACTTTCCTCCTGAGGTCTATCATACTTGTTCTCTCGGTGCATCAGAATTTCTATTTTAAGACCAAACCTCCTCTTCTTCTCTTATTATGTCATTCTCCTGAAATTGTTGAACCTTCCTTTGTGTTTATTTAATTTTTTTTTTCAAAGAAGCAGAAAAATTATGAAGCACACACTGGTGAAGGAAAATGTTGGGGATGAGGGAACCAGCCTAAGAGTGGGTTTTGCCATAGGGGCTTTTTCAGAGGCCCAGGCCTGAGACTGGATGGCAAGCAGCAGGCGCACCTTCGAGTACAAAGGAGTCACCAAAAACAGGAGCTCAGAAATCGCTGTGGAGTTCAGAAAGAGGCCCGTGTGTCTGGGACATTTTAAAGCACACCCTGTAATTTTCCAAACATGGCAAAAATGGTCTGGCTTTTACGATGGGCTGCCTGTAGTCCATCGTCACATGAATTGGGGTCTATATGCATGGCTCTGTCCAGAAGGAAGCCAGCTCTGGGCTGAGAGAAGGGTGTGTTTACCCCTGGGGAAAGGAAGGAAGGTGGTAAAGGGGAAGAAGAATGAGTGGGGAGAGTAAAAAGGCTGGTGCTTGGCTTGTGGGGATGAGAAAATGGGGGGGCATGTGAGCTTCAGGCAGTCTCAGCTGTAAGCTCCAGGGTTCACTGAACAGGAAACTGATTATTCCTGCCATTTGGGGACAGCCCTAAAAGGAACACCTGACAAGGGGCCAGGTGAGCGCGCAGAGGGAGCTTCTTAGGAGCAACCTCAGACATGAGTCTAGACATTAATCTCAGGCGCCCAGAGGCCACACTTTATTAGTACTCAGAGGATCAGACTTACAAAGGTACAATTGCTTCAACCAATTGAGTGTGATAGAAATGAGCTCATGTAATAAGTCACAAAAGGTCACACTGTTTCTACCTGATTCTCTTGGGAAGGCTCTCTCTTAGCTCTCAGGGACTATTCTGTGAGAAACTCAGGCTACTTGGAGACTCCATATGTAAGTATTTCAAGATTTAAAGGAATGTCAGCCTAGGTACCAGACATGAGAGTGAAGAAGCCCACAGTTTATTTCAGCCCCCAGCTGTTAGAAGCAGTTCAGCAAAGGACTAAGACATCATTGAGTAAAGACAAGACATTCCCATTATACCCTGCCTGAATTTCTGAGCCTCTTATGAGAACAATAAAATGGCTGTTGTTTCACATCATTAAGTTAAGGAGGATAGTTTGTTATTTAGCGATAATAACTGGGAACACTGATTAAGTGTTGTACAAATTGACATTAACATATTCAATTTGGAATAGTAAGTATTTCTTTACAGAGACCATGTGTTGTATATTCTAAGTACTAAAAGAAATCAATTAGACATTAGAAACGTGCTTGAAAAATGAGGAAGAAAATATGGGTGGTCTCCAGGGGTATTTATTTCCTAGACCACTGTGATAGGGTCTCATGAAATAACTTTGTTTCAGGTCAACAGTCCTATTTTCATCTTTTGAGAAAATATTATGAGCTAGGCACTATACTAAATACTGAGTATATAAACATGAATTAAATAAATCCTGTTTGAACCTGAACAGGTGGTGGCACAGTGGATAGAGCATGGTACTGGGACACAGACGACCCAGGTTCAAAATCCCGAGGTCACCAGCTTGAGCAGCTCATCTGGCTTGAGCAAGGCTCACCAGCTTGAGCCCAAGGCCGCTGGCTTGAGAAAGGAGTCACTCGCTCTACTGTAGCCCCCCGGGCAAGGCACATATGAGAAACAATCAGTGAACAACTAAGGTGCCGCAACGAAGAATTGATGCTTCTCATCTCTCTCCCTTTCTGTCTGCCTGTCTCTCTCTGTCTCTGTCACACACACACACACACACACACACACACACAGAGAGAGAGAGAGAGAGAGAGAGAGAGAGAGAGAGAGAGAAATTCTGTTTGCTAGATTATATTTCAGAACAGAATATAGACACATAAACTACCACTCAGAGCACAATGTGTTAAGCTTATGAGAGTAGAAAGAACAGGTGAATTAAGGTGACAACTGAGCTGAATCTAGATGGATAAACAGTAGTCAGCAGAAGAAAGACCCAGAGGGCATTCTTTGCAGAGAGAACTACATATGCAAGGCACGGAGGAAAAAAATCACAGTGTGCAGGATTAGCCATAAGATTTTTGGTTCTTGGGGTGTGATAGGTAAATGCGAAATAGCGGGGGAGAAGGCCATGGCAAGGAATTTGTGAAGTGCCTGAATGCCATGTAGGTAGGAGCTTGGATATTTACAGTGTAGGTGACTCAGAGCCAGGGAACACATATAATTAGAAGGTGATATGGTCAAATTGCATTATAGATAAATCGTTCTGATGGTTGCATCAGTGATATAACTGAGAGGGCAAGTATGTGGGTAGAGAAACTCACTAGATGATTATTTCCAAAGTGCAAGAGAAAACTGTAAAAGACTAAGCATGGATAGCGATAGTGGGAAAGCAAAGGAGAGAATGGATTCAGAATATTCTGTAAGTAAAAATTGCAGGATTTTGTAATAGATTAGATACAGGTCGACAATTAGAGAGAAGGAATAAATATAATAAGCTTGAAATGCTTGTGAGGTGCAGAAATAGCCTAGCAGAATTTGAATATTTAAATCTGAAGATGAGGAAAATTAAAATTTGGGACATATGTAAAAGTTGCAGAAGTAGATAAACTCTCCCCAAAAAATGTATATAGTAAAAAAAAAAAACTGAAGGAATTCCAAATGTCATTTAAAAAGAGAATAAGTAAATAAACTAAACTACAGCCATGCAATGGAGTATTATATAGCAATGAAAATAAATACTGTAGTCACTTGCAATAAAAAAGGTAACTTACAAAATTGAGAGAAAATGCAAGTGTTGGGAAATACATGATATAAATGATACAAATCTAAAATATGCAAAAAAAATCAACACATTATTAAAAAAGTTATATAGGTGGGCAAAACTGGAATAAATAGAAAGAGAATGACAAACAAGAAAATTGGAATAGTGAAATCCCAAGTAGGGGAGAGAGGGATGCCATTGTGGACAGATACACAAGGGGCTTCAATGGTATTGGTGACATTCTATCTCTTAAGATATTTGAAGACTTCACAGATGTTAACATTCATAGCTTGTATGTATATTACATATATTGTTTTTTAATACTTAAAATAATTTATAATAATACTTTTAGATGAACTAAGAAGTAACTGGGAAACAATTTGGAAAATGTAAATTACTCTTTTAACCAGCTTGACTGAAGACGAGAGAATAGATGGGGCTCAGGTTAGAGAAAGACAGAAGACTGAGAATGCCTTTAGCATTGTTGTGATGTGAGCAGTTGTATATATGGAAGGGACTGAGCACTTTTTGGAAAGAGAACAGATAATATATGATTCAGTGATCCTGGGAAATCTGAGAACCACTTATTTACATGTTTTGTCATTACTAATAAAGTAATAATCAGATTGCCCCAAGAAACATTCTTTTTTTAAATAGTTTAATTTCAGAAGAAAACCTTCCATTCCTGGGAAACCCCCTCAGGTCTCTCTCAACCATCCCTTCAGGAGCCGTTTGTATAGCCATGACCTCTGAGCCCCTGGCATGAGGAGTGCTGAGTGCACAGCATGTGAGTGACAAATACTGTCTACCGAAACTAAGCAAAATAGGGTTATTTTTCTAATACTTTAGAGAGGAAAAACACAAACCATTGGTAGGGGACCATATTGCCAAATGTACAAACTTGCTCAACACTTTGACTAATCCAAGTCATGCTGGAATGATGTCATCCGGGTTTTACTTCCCAATTTCTTTTTGCCAGGAAGTTGAGAACAGTCATCTCACTGCAAGTGACTTGGGGTTTCACTATTTTTGCTTCTTTATGACATAATCCATCATCTGGCCCTGACCTTGTCAGAGATGGCAGAGCCCACTGCACTCATTAGTTATCCAGTCTTTATAGTACAGGGGTTTCTTTGCCTCATTTGGGAAACAGCTAGTTTTTACCTCTGGCTGCTGCTTTTATTTCATTAAGGTTATTACTAATTTTATTCTCTGGACATCACTTACTCTTCTCTCATGGTGTCCTTTTTTCCATCGATCATTATCTGCAGAAACATAAAATGTTTGATAGTATTCCATACCCAGTCTTCCTTGTGTTTATTGCCACAAGCTCACATATCTCTGCTCACATCTGGAAATCTTAAATTATTAGCTCAGTGGCTGGGTTACAAAAGAAAAATAAATGATTATCTATTTTAATAGTTGGTAGCCAAATTTGTCTTTGGAAAACACCCTCACTTGAGGAGGGAGGTAAGACTCTGAAAAGATGGGTTGGAATAAGATCAAAACAAGCTGCAAGAGATAGTTATCTTCACAGCATCCAATGAAAGTCGTGCTTACAGTATAAAGGCCCATCACAGACTGACCCACTCCACAGATGACTGTTAACATTGCACAAAATATAGAAAAACACTGGAAAATGAACAAAAGCAAGAGTTTTTAAAAGTGAGACAAAAAGCAGCTGTCCTCTTATACTGAAAAACAACAGGAAGAAAATGAGCAACCCCAGAGAAACCCACAAAAGGGAGCGCCATATTTTGTAAAATAACTTTGCCCGAGTTTCTGTGTGGCCCCAGACAAATGCACTTGTGAGCAGACACAGAGCAGCTTCCATCCAAGGCCAGCAGAAGTGATCTGAGCTCTGAGCAGGGCCCACCATGGACGATAAATGGGTTAAGTCAGTACCTGCTCAAATTAGTTGTCAAAATAACTGCAATCTTCAAGAAAAAGAGAACAGAATCCAAGGTTGCCATATGATAACACTCATAATGTCCAGTATAGTGCAAAAGTAATCTATAAGGAACCAAGAAAATGGTACTCAATCTTAAGGGAAAAGATGTGAAACAGAAGCCAATCCTGCAAAGTTCCACATGTTGGAATGATCAGATAAGGATTTCTTTTTATTAACTTTAATGGGGTGACACCAATAAATCAGGGTACATATGTACAATGAAAACATCTCCAGATTATCTTATCATTCAATTGTGTTGCATACCCATCACCCAAAGTAAAATTGTCCTCTGTCACCTTCTATCTGGTTTTCCCTGTGCCCCTACCCTTCTCCCTATCCCACCCTCCCCTCCCTCCCCCCCACCCCGTAACCACCACACTCTTGTCCATGTCTCATAGTCTCACTTTTATGTCCCACCTATGTATGAAATCATGCTGTTCTCAGTGGTTTTTTTTTTTCTGATTTACTTATTTCACTCTGTATAATGTTACAAGTGGTGCTGGGAAAATTGTACATCTACCTGCAAAAAAATGAAACAAGACCATCAACTTACACCATTCACAAAAACAAATTCAAAATGGATAAAAGACTTAAACATAAGCCATGAAACTATAAGCATCTTAGAAGAAAACATAGGCAGCAAGCTTTCCGACATCTGTAGCAGCAATATATTTACCGATTTATCTCCACCGGCAAATGAAATAAAAGGCAAGATAAACAAATGGGACTATATCAAACTAAAAAGTTTTTGCACAGCTAAAGACAATAAGAACAGAATAAAAAGACAAACCACACAATGGGAGAACATATTCAACAGCACGTCAGATAAGGGGTTAATAACCAAAATTTATAAAGAACTTATAAAACTCAACACCAGATAAGGATTTTTAAGCCACTATTACACACGCGTCCAATGAGATAAAAGAAAATACATTTGTAATGAATACAATATAGAGACTCTTAGCAAAGAGAGAAAATACACAAGAGAATCAAATGGAAATTCTAGAACTGAAAAACAAAGTATCCATCTAGTACATACACCTCGGAATCCTAAAACAAAGCAAAGCTGACAGCACCCATCCTTGGCAAAGCTGTAGTATCATCCGTACACTGCTAATGGTGCTAAACGGTGCAACCACCGTGGCAATTTCTTAAGTGGAGCATACACCGATCATACTGGCTCAGTCATTTCACAACGAGGTGTTTACCCAAGATAAATAAAACATCTGTCCACACAAAAGCTTGTACACACATGTTTCAGCAGCTTTGTTTGCAATAGTTTCAAACTAGAAAGAACGCAAGTGTTCATCAGCAGGTAAGTGGGTAGAAAGAGTTGTGGTGAATCTATGGAATGAGCTTACTAGTCCTTAATAAAAAGGACTACATGTGGGTGAATCTCAAAATCACTGCAGTATTGAAAAAAGCCAGACGCAAAAGAGGAACACCAACTAGTAAACACTATGATTCTATTTTTATAAAAATCTAATAGAATTTGAGAATTCTAGAAAATGCAAACTAATCTATAATGACCAGAGGTTACCTGCATACAGAGATTACACATAGCTAGGGAGGGAGAGAGGTTAGATTTGCAAAAAAGCATGAGAAAATTTTTGTGAGTGATGTAAGCATGCTTTATCTTGATTGTGGCAGTGATTTCACTGTGTATGCAATCATCAAAACTCATTAAATTGTACCCCTTAAACGCACACAGTTTGATTTATGTGAAATAAACTAATGAATGGGAAGCCAAGAGTCAGTTAGAGGAAGACAGAAAAAAGAGGAGGGTTAAATAACATGGAAATCCAGTGGGGTCCAGCAAGGCATTGACGGCTATCACTTCTTAAGATCAGGCATGTTTAATATTCAGTCAGAACCCATTTGGCTTCCTACAACATGACCCTATTCCATCTGCTACAAAACTTCTGTAATCCTGAGAAATACTTAACGATCTGGAGTGGTTTTCCATTAAAATGGGACAGAAAATTAGCTGTACATGTGGTTTGATGTAGGATAGATTAAAGAAAGCAAGCAAAAAGCTAAGAAACAGCCATAAACTGAGTCATTTCAGCAGGAACTGAACCTTCCGGCCAAAGTTTGCCAGACAAATACAATATTCCTCAATTGGAAGAAATCAGAGTGAGGCACTGGTCTTTCTGTGTGATTTGGACTAGAGATTTGAGTGAATTGTATCCAGATCTTAAAAGAGCAGCATTCAGTATATCCAGTTAATAATCTGGATAATATTTATAAAAACTCTGCATGTTAAACTTTCCCTTTAGCCATCTGCTTTTAATGGATATGAATAAGGAATCTCTATTTTTTTAAAGTAGTAATCCTCAATCAGAGGAACACATTAGAACTACCTGGGATTCTTTAATGATTGTAACCCAATTCAACTAAGTCATTATCTCCAGGGAATGGCTTAGGCCAGTGGTTCTCAAACTTTTTGAAGTCGGGACTCATTTAAAATCTTACAAATAATTGTAGATGCACTATATACAAATTTCTGAGAAGTATATTATAATAATTAAGTCAAATATGAAAGAAAAAATATATACAATCCAAGTATGCTTTTATGATAATTAAACAAAATAAATACAACAAAATTAAATTTATTCTGACATTAAAAAACATTTTTATATTACATTTTTTGAGTTATGCTTTTTAGAATTTGTGAAAAAGAGGGGTTAAAAATAAAAAAATGACAGAAAAAGTAATCTTTTTATATATATAGATACATTCTTAGTAAGATTTAGTAAAATCGGCAAGTCCCGGGTCAAATGTGTTTTTTCATTCTTGAGTTTATGAGAAACATGAGCCTGATGTGTCCTAGTGATTTCTTCAATGTTTGGGCATATATTTGAAAGGCAAACTCACATTTCCTTGTCATTACATTGAAGAATTCCTTTCTTTTTACTCTTGTGTTGATGGTAGGAAATCCTAATTCACATAAATAGGATGTTGAAAATTGTAGTAAAATGTTCAAAGCTTTTTTAGATATTGCCACATATTCTTCTTTCATAGAAATCCAAAAGGCTACAAGAGACAATTCCTTATGTTTAATCATCAATTCACAATCAGTGGATATAGCTGCCAGTTCTTCTTCTGTTAATGTTAAACCAAAATCACTTGAAGCTTCCATGAATGGGTTTCTAATCCAATCGTTTTGTTCAGTGTTAAGTGATAGAAAATGCTATAAATTAAATTCTGCCCATCAGCCTTCAAGTCTTATTTTATTTACACTTAACTTTTGCTCACTTCCAGAATCAGATTCTTCACTATCATACTTTTTTTTTTTCTTTTTTTTTTTTTTTTGAGAAATCTATCTATTTTATTTGGGTGTATTTATCTAAAAGTAATATAATGATGTATTTATAATAAATATAATAATGATGTGTTAACAAAAAGAGTGGTATTTTTATAATGAAATGGTAAGTATAATGGAGTAACTATATTTATTTTTATATCTGGGCACATACCGCAAACCAGTGCAGCTAGTAATTTCAGGTCCCGAGTGGGAACAGTGCAGAATTAAGAAAATACGTAGAATTAAGAAAATATGGGGTCGGAAGGACCCTGTAATTGCTGCTGGCAAGAACAAAGCGTGCCCAAAACCCGCATCTTGCTTTATTTATAGGGCAAAGTGAGGCCATTAGCAAACCAATGGTCTCTGATCATGTTTCCCAAGAATTTTACCAAGTGCAGAAAACCCTCACCATATTATAATCTTAACTTTACACTAAACAAAGGATAGAAGAAACTTGCCTCCAGTCTTTCTGGGGAACATGGGGGGTAATGTAAACAATCCAGCACCACAGCTTAACAGCCTTTTGCAACCTAATCAGGCAAGTGAGGTGGGGGGTTGGGCAGACTGTCAGCTTTCAGCCAATTCCCCACACCTCTGTCCCGGAAAAATCTAAACTCCAAAAACCCTATTGGTTTTTTGGTCCCCAGCAGGCACATATTTTTCTGGAATACCAGAGGGCACAACTGGAAATCTTCTAGGGTGCACCAGTGCACCCTGGCACACACTTTGAGAACCACTGGCGTAGGCATATGTGTTTTTAAAATTGATCCAAGGAATTCTGCACTGGTCTCTGGGCCACAGAGAAAAGACTGAATGTTTCACATTTTTATCCAGATATGACTTACCATTTTAACTGTGTAGGTTCTTGACCCCACTGGAGCCAGTGGTGGGCTGCCCCAAATCTTCTGGTCACACAACTTCAAGTAACTCCCTAATAAGAAACTAATCTTTGACACAGAAATCCAAGGACAAAGAAAAGACTTCTAGGATACACCAGAAAGCTATTCACTAAGTAACAAAGCACCCAGTCCCTATAAAGTGCTCCTTGGAACTTTACTCTGAAACTCTCTCTTTTGAATTCTGAGCAAGGAACAGAAAGATCATGCTTCTAAATGTGCCAGCTAAACTGCTGCTGTCCTAATAAAAATGAGTCTCCACACTGTTAACTATCCAACTCCTCTCTGTTTGCAAAATGAACCATACAAATGCCCAGAACTGATAGATTTATTGAAGAAAAACTGAAAAAACAACTGTAAAATAATAGCCAAGTAATAACCATGTATAGACTTGATAATTAGAATTTAACATTTTTAATGTGCAAAATTAAAGGGGACTATTATTCATCTTGGAAATAATATAGTACATGATTTTTTTTAATCTTCAACTTTTTTTTTGCATTCTGGATATGATTATAAAATAAATTTGATGGAATATATTATTCCTTAGCTAATATTTTACATATATTAAGTAGTTTAATCATCACAACTCCATGAGTTATCTATTATTTTTATTCTTATCTTACAAAAAAGAAAACAGACATAAAGAACTTAACCAACTCTCTATCTCTCTTTTTTTTTTACAGGGACAGAGAGAGAGAAAGTCAAAGAGAAGGATAGAACCTGACCTGTGGTGGCGCAGTGGATAAAGCGTAGACCTGGGAACACTGAGGTCGCAAGTTCAAAACCCTGCACTGGTCTGGTCAAGGCACATATGGGAGTTGATGCTTCTAGCTCCTCCCCCCTTTCTCTCTCTCTCTCTCTCTCTCTCTCTCTCTCTCTCTCTCACTCACTCTGTGTCTCCTCTCTAAAATGAATAAAAAAAAAAAGAGAGGGATAGATTAGGGACAGACAGACAGGAACAGAGAAAGGTGAGAAGCACCAATCATTAGTTTATTTTTTTTTCCGTTGCTATTGTGACACCTTAGTTGTTCATTGATTGCTTTCTCACATGTGCCTTGACCACGGGCCTTCAGCAGACTGAACAACCCCTTGCTGGAGCCAGCGACCTTGGGTCCAAGCTGGTGAGCTTTTTGCTCAAGCCAGATGGGCCCACGCTCAAGCTGGCGACCTCGGGGTTTCGAACCTGGGTCTTCTGCATCCCAGTCCAACACTCTATCCACTGCGCTACCAACTGGTCAGGCAAACTTAACCAACTCTGAGATCACACGTGTATCAGGGGGAGGAGCTGAGATTTTACCCCCAGCAGTCTAGGACCAGAGACATTGCTCTATCTCTAAATCACTATGCTTTGTTGAATGTTGGGGCTCAAACCATTTTTGTATCTATTGTTCTTCCAGGAACACATTTCCTATATGGTGGCATTTGAAAATGGTTATAGAGACAGCTGGAATTGTTCATTCAAGTTAAATCTACTACAGTGTATATCATAGATAAAATACTACTGAAAATGCTTTTTTTGTTACATTTTTGTGTCTTCAACATTTAACGTTAAGTTATCTAAAGACCGTGCAAAATAGATCATCAACACTCAAGAGTAAGGAAAATTTTTGTTCAATATTACAAAGAAAATACCTATCAATTGTGAACTTTTCTATGCTCTTATTTTTTTTCTTGGGCCCCCAAGAAACTCAGAATTTACTTTGTAAATCAATATTTTGGACCTTTTTGCCATGTTTTTTGCTTACTGGGCTTGCTTTTTCATTTTTTCTTTATTTTTACTGATGTGACTTTTTATTTTATCTAGTTCACTGAATTATACATATATTTTATGTTTCTTCAGGCATTTTGTAATACAAGGTCAGTGTGGTATATAAAAATAGACACATTTTTTAAAGACAGAAATTCTAAAAAATTCAAAGCCTTTCAGGTAACACATTTGGAAGGCAGCTACACTCACCACTATACTACCAGTGCTGTGCCAGGTCACACATTTGGATTTAAAGAAAAATAAATATATTTTCTAAGAAAAACTTTATCTAGAGCCAATTCCTAATTGATCGTCTCCTCTTAAAGATTTCTTCTGTCTCTGACTCTCCTTCTTTCTTTCCCTTCTTCGCATATGAACATTTTAAAATTTCAGTACACTTAAATTTCTGATAAAGATTATTTTACCTTGTTATTAATCCTTTTAAAATATGATATGGTTATTCTTGCCTATTACTTGTAAAATATCATTTTTTCAAATCCTCCCCAAACCCATTTTGTTTTATGACAAATAGCAAACTTATAGATTAATTTAGAAAACATGTATAAAGACTTTTACATTAGCAAACTTTCTTATTTTGACATATATATCTACTTTTTCAATATTATTTTCCTTGTTATTAAATATATTTTATTAGAATTTTTAGTAAAGTAACGTTTGGTATAACAACTCAAGTAGTGTAAAGATTTAATAAGATAAACAAATTAATCTCTTTCCAGTCCATCAAAACCCCCAGAGTAACCAGAGTAAACAATGTGTATGTTGCCTTCTGTGTCTTGGACATTCCAAATCACAGCTTTTACACTTATACATATACATGTATTTTCCTGCTTATTACAAAATCTTTTAAACATGTTATATCTATTACTCAGCACCTTCCTTTTTTTATTTAAAAGTGAGATTTATAGACTTTTCTTCAGATCAGTATATCTAAGTCTAATTCCTTATTTCATTATGCATCATAGTTGATTCAATATTTCCTTTATTAATGGACCTTTAGGTTGTTTTGTTTGTTTTTAAATTTTTGGATTTTTAAAATTTTTTTCAATTATGATTTACATTCAGTATTATTTGTATTACTTTTAGGTAAATAGCTATAGTGGTTAGCCTCATTATTATGATTATTAGTAGAATTTAAAGTTTCTGTATATCATATAGTTCTATATATTTCTTATTAATTTAATTCCTAGATATTTCACCTACTTTTGATGTTGCCACTTTAAATGGCATCTTGTTTTTCTATTATACCTTGTGAATGTCTAGTGATGAATATATGCTTTCGTAAATTAATTTTGTGACCAGCCTCCTTATTAAACTTGGTTATAGTTTCTAACATTCTAATAGTGATCCTGGATTTTCAGGTGTACTGTCACATTGTTTGCAAGTAGTAACTTTCCAACATTTGTACTTATTTCTTTTCTCCTTATATTAAGTAACATTTCAAAATATTATTAAACATGTGTTGATAATAAACATCTTCATCTTGTTTCTAAATTCAGTGGAGAATTTCATTAGTATTTTCATCAAGTCGGACACTGAATTTTGTACATTAAGTCATGTCAAGACAATATTCCAATTTCATTAATAGTTTGTTTTCTTAATCTCTTTATTTCTTCTTCATTAATCATATTTGAATTAGTAAAGTTAGTATTTTTTATTATATTTTAATATCTATTGAAGTAATACATTATTATTTCCCTTTTATGTATGTAACAGAGTTCTTTAAATGCTATCTTGACTCAGTTTTAAGGTCCTCAATAAGGTCAATCAGTTCCCATCTTGAGCCATGTAGTCCACACCCCCACCATCTTCCATATGGAACTTTTACACTGTGGGCCACCATATACCTAACCACCCAGGGACCAGGCACCAGACTCCCAGGGACAGTCCCTGTGCTCCAGAGTCAGCTGAGAGTGTTCAATTTAGCTGATCCTAACCCTATTTGCTCTACCTTGCTCCTTTCTTCCTTAGAAATCACATTAAAGATGTTCTCCACAGCAAATCCCATCCCCCTTACCCTCTCCCTCCGAACCTACCCAAGCTCCCCAGTAACCAGTGAGTGTGCTGTGTTTCCCCCTGGGGAACTGTGAATAATAAAACTATAAGGCTCTTTCTGGTCTCTCTCTTCATCTTCCTCCAGCCTCACCACACCTCATCTAAGGGAATAAGGTAAAACTAACATATTGACATGTTGAATAATACTTATAGATATTCTAATATTCAAACCTTGACATTCCTTGATGTAATGTATTAATCTTCTAATATGCTTTGTCATTCTACAGACCAGTGTTTTATTTTAGAATGTTGGGTTTTTATAATAAATGCACAGCAGTAAGTTAGATTGATATGTATGCATTTTGTTAAGCATGCATTGTCAGGTTTTGTTATCAACACTCTACTAGTTCTAGTAAATCAATCTGGAAGATTTCCTTTTTCTCCACTTATGGAGCAGTTTCAATAGTATAGAAAGGACTTATTCTTCGGTGGTGTGAAGAACTGGCCTGTGGAACAGTCTGAACCTAAAAGGGGGTTGGGAAAGCAGGAAGCATGCAGCTCTCATTGTTTTCTTTCCTTTCATATTATTGTTCTATTTAACTTTTACGTGTTTTCTGAAATCAATGTTTGTTTTTTTTAAAAAAAAATAATTTCTAATAGATGCCAAGTGGGTATAGGGAAGGCAAAACAGACCAGAGCATGACTTTTTACCCAGTCCCTGGCCCAACTGCCCGCTGCCACGGGGCCTTTCCTGGGACTGGCAGGCCCGCCCTGTCCCAGCCAGCTCTTGCTGAGATACTGGATTCATGCTCCTTGTATGATTAAAGGCATTGGGAGGATCTGTTTATTGACAATTCATAACGCCCACCTGAAAACCAAATGAAATTCTTTTCCTGTTCCTCTTGAATCTGTTTGGCAAGGCCTGGGCAGCATCTTTCTGAAAGTCCTCTCCCAGCTCAATGCCACAGGCAAGGCAAGAAAGGTTTCTGAAGACAGCTAATACTCTTCCCAGAGTCCCAGACCTTGTGGTGGTTGTCACCCTGGAGAAGAAAAGGCCCGGAGAGCAGACCCTAGAGCCACATACAGTGCTACCTTGAGATACAAATTTAATGTGTTCTGTAACCGAGCTCGTAAGTCAGTCAACTCATATCAAACTACCGATATTGGACCCATGCGCTAACACGCCAACTAGTGGCAGCTTCCAGAATCACAACTCATATCTTGGAATTTCTCTCAGATCTCGAACAAAAATACGGACCGAGTCGCAGCTTGTATCTTAAAAAAAATTGTATGTTGGTTTGTTTGTATCTCAAAGTACCACTGTATTCTAATAAAAGGCTCACCCATGAATACAGTAAGTAAGCACATGGTGCTTTATGCCTAACAAGGGATGGCACCTGGCTGCACCCACACAAAGAGAAGAAAAAGGGCACAGAGGAGAACAGGCAGAAGGGGCACATCGCACATCAGAAGCTTTGGAAGAGGTAGGGAACACTCTAGTTCTCTGAGTATGCAAAATCTCAGCACTGAGCAGAATACAGCGGATGGGGTGGACTCACATATAATTTGGTTGTTATTAGCCACATCAACATGTAAAATGAGGGCAGAATATATCAGCTAGTTCATTACTCAGATGTAAAATGAGACTTAAGACATGGTTTATCAATATTCTCTATAAATTGGACCATAGCAATGGGAGCCTCAATTCTATTCCACACCCTGACTTAACAACATCATGCTGTCTAATGCTGACTTTCTCATTCACCAAGATTTTCCAGAAGCATTTGGTGAATGACTGAGTGAGAATTACAGATAAGTAATGAATCTGGCAAGGCTCCTCTGGTGAGCCTAATTTGGGATTCTACAATTTGTTCTAAGAGGTAGAATGTGACAGAGACAGGGGAAAGGGTTTCTAAATATAAGTTTCTACCCAGAGATAAAATTTTATTGGTGTTTACAAAAGGTAGTAAAAGGAAGTTGTGATCTACCATCTTTTGTAATAATAAAAGCAAATCACAATCTACAATTGGCCCCAATAAACTTCCTCTTGTTACAGATTAAACTCTTATAATGTCATGTTTAAAATTTTAATCATTTGTTGTCTCATAAAATAAATGTCATTCTGCCATTAGGGGCAGTTTGGAAGAGATAAAAGATGGTGTGAAGAGTCCTTCTCATCCCTCACCCACTACTCTCTGACTTAAGAGAACCTATATAGATCATTCACACATTCTGGAGAAGTTATTAAAAATATCAAAAGGAAAGGTCAATTCAGAGATTTAGGAAGCTGTTCAGGAAGTACCACCCAGGTCTTCCGAGAGAGTGCAGTCAAGTTTAGACAGAACTATGGGACAGAGCTCTTCATAGGAGAAGAAAATAATTTCTCCTAACTCCCAAAATAAGTCCCATCTTAGCTTTAGCTTTGTAGAGGCATTTATATCTTCCAAGGTCATGTTTTATTTTTTCCCAAGCTCCATGTGCTCATCTCATAGTGAGACAACTGTTCTTTTATGTCTCTGCCTTCATAGTCTTTCCTGAGAAATTGATTTTTAAGGTACACAAAAATTTTTTATATACCTTCTGTGGACAAGTAGCATGGGAAAATAAAACTCAAGTCAGAAGAACCAAGTTGTGGTTCTGGCTCTGAGAATAACTAGTTGAGTGAACTTGGACTTGTCATTCCTTTGAGTCAGCCTAAATTTGCTCATTTACTCAATGAAGTTTATTTCATTGAAGCAGAAACCATTTTCTGAGTGTCTCTTCTGTGCCAAACACAATAAAAAATACAGGGGAAATGAAGGTGAAGTTTCAATCCTGATTTCCATGCAGTTCACTGAGTTTGCTATAGTATGATACACATTAAAGTTGAGATTGGGGTAATAATTTTCTTTTGAAAGACCGCACAAGAATTCAGAATAGATCATTGCCGAAGTCCTTTTATTTAAGTGCCATTTTCAAAATGTTTTACAAAAGGTAAGGGATTTCACTGCCAAGTCCAAAAAGATACACTGGCACGTATGCATCGGCTGACTTCAAGCTCCGCCCACATGCTCACAGCAAACACTGGTGTTTGCCTCTGCTTTCTTTTTGCCAACAATGCTCAGTTTTGTTCAGGTGACAGTGTGTCAGGTCTCTGGAGGTGGTGGTTGTCTTTGGTCAAGCATCAGCACCCCATTTCATCTGTCACTCACTGACCTGGGGGTATAGTATTGGCTCAGTTCAGACCAGCAAGACATAAGGTGACTATTGGGCAGTTTCCGGAAAAGAATTTCCTCTCTGATGAAATGAGAGGATTACAAGAAAAACATTTTCTCATTCTCTCTCTCTCTGCCCTGACTACACTCTTTACTCCTACCTTAGGACAAAGTCTGTGAGGAGCTTATATCTGGAGTTGAACTAACCATTTGACAACATGACAGGAATGGCAAGAAAATCTCTCACATACCCTCCAGCTTCAGGCTGGAACTTCTGTACTAATCTAAAAATCACCTGCCTAAAGACTTATTAAGTACAAAAATATATGTGTCATATAGTATGAGCCACTCACAGTCAAATTTTTTGCTTTATGTTGCTTAATGCATTTCTAATTCATGCAATGATAAAATAATTTCTGCTGCTGAATTTGCTGTCTGTGAGCAAGAGAACTTTATACAAAGTGAAGATTTAACTATGCCTTTAAGCCATTCCTAGCTCAGAGATCCCTTGGGCTGGAATACTTGGATGTTTAAGCTGCTTTAAATAAATCAATACAAGAGAACGCACTTTCCCCTCATAGGAAACAAGTTATTCTACCCCATTTTCCAATTGAGACGTATTCTAGAAGAGTGGTTCTTTTTGTTCTATGAAAATATGATGTCTAAGAGCATCTCCCTCATTGTTTACAGATGAGATTTCCAGGCTCAGCTAAGAACAAGGGTGGTATAAGAAGATGTAATTCTTTGCCTCCTCATTGTCCCCTTCATTCTTCACGTGTCTTTCTCATTTTGACCTTGAGGAGAAAAGGTTGTCTAAAATAAGAACATATTTAAAGTTATGCTGAGAGATGGTAAATCTCCTATAAAGAGTTTAAGTTGGTATTACTCAAAATGTAGAGGATCTATAGGTGACAGGATAAGTCTGGTAGAATAACCCCAACCCACATCAGATCTAGACTCATCTTCTTCAGGATATTGGGTTGACAAAAATAAGACATAAAAACTGCTTGAATTATCCAAAACATAAAGCTTATGATATATAATAGGTAGGAGTGATGTGTGGAGGGGTATACAGTGGGTACCAGGGAATATGAAATTTGAACTACAGTTTAAACATAATAAGGATTTGTTACAAGAATAATGTCTATGAGCTTAGGAAACACAGGTGATTATGGCAAGTTTAGAGGTGGTACCTGGCATAAAAGTCATGAAACCTAAGGTACTGCTTGCTCTGGAGAAATTTTTTGACTGATTAGAAACTGCTGAGAAAGCATGTACTAAATTATTGACCACCTGGCAGAAAGAGAATGAAAGGACTCCCGGTTTTTGATGAGGTTAGAAATATTTTTAGATATGACATTGAAGAGAGAGGGATGTCATGAGGTGAGATAAATTCCGTGAGATTTAAGCAAGTGCTGGTGGAAATTCCGTAAATCCCAGCTCTTCTAACAAATAGAATGCATTTTGAGAGGTGTAAAGGATGCACCCTGTTATTTCAATTTACTCAGGGGGACGAGAAGAATGTGAGGCTGTCCACAGTAAGGGAAACAAATAGTGTGGGGTGCCTGGATTGAGGGGAGAAACAGAAAAATTGTAAAGGAACTAATTTTCAAATTTTCCCCACATGAACAAAGAGTGATTTCTAGGTATATTCATGGAATCTCCTTAGTCAAGGAGACCCCATTTTCTACTTCTAGTGAGTGAGAAAGCACTGCAGGCATATAGTATTGTGAAAATATTCAGAAGATCAAGTGCGGTCAAAGGGCCACATGTGAGAAGCAGCCAACTTCAAAAAGCTCCCAGCTCTGCTCCATGTGTCTGCCCAGTCTCTTTTCCATGAGGTTAGTGGTTCCATACATGAAGAGAATTTAAAAAATAATAATAGCCTTTTTTTAAAGCGGATGAATAAAATTTTGAGTTCTTTTGCAACAGATTAGTAAAAAAAAAAAATCTCTGGTATTTCAAGCCTTGTCTAACTATAGTCTCTCACTGAGTCTCATTACCCAACGAGAACTCTACTTTCCTTTTCCAGAAAACACAAACTTAAGTTCATGGTTTCTTAGGCATTTTCTTCTTTATAGATAGGCAATTTTAAGGTGTGATTATACTGATAAAGCTTGTAATTTATGGAAAGGTGAAAAGCCTACAGCTTTCTGGTAAAACTTTACAAATGGTGAAGTTTCAAAATGAAATCTTTGCCTGACCAGGCAGTGGCGCAGTGAATAGAGAGCCTTGGTCTGGGACGTAGAGGACACAGGTTCGAAACCCTGAGGTTGCCTGCTTGAACACAGGATCGCCGGCTTGAGTGTGGGATCATAGACATGACCCTAAGGTCACTGGCTTGACCCCAAGGTCTCTGGCTTAAACCCAAGGTTGCTGGCTTAAGCCCAATGTTGCTGGCTTCAGCAAGGGGTCATCAGCTGGGCTGGATCCCTCTGGTCAAGGCACATATGAGAAAACAATCAATGAACAACTAAGGTGCCTTAACTATAAGTTGATACTTCTCATCTCTTCCCTTTCCTGTCTCTCTCTCTCTCTTTCTCTCTTGCTCTCAAATAAATAAATAAATAAATAAATAAATAAATAAATAAATAAATAAATAAAAATGCAAGCTTAGTCATCAAGACTCAAAATTTACCCCACTCCCCAAATACATAACTTCACTCAAGGTACCCAGAACTTCTGCCTAAGATAGGACCTTGTCTAAAACTATGTGACTTTCTGGGCATATAAAGTGGGGTGCATCTCCAAAGGAGTTTTACAGTTTTGCTTCTACTTTTTGCTGATGATAGAAGAATTTGATCTTTTTTTCAGACCACCAGTCAGTACCTTCTTTCTCTCTGGACTCCTGGAAAATTCTGACCACTTCACTCTCATGATTGCAACCAGCATTTGCCCTGAATAATGACCCCTTATCTTCATCCTTGTTCTTTCTTATCCATTTTACAAATCAATTTTGGTGATCTCAATGTGAACGTCTTATAAGCCACTCAAATGCAATATGTCTTCAACTTTAGCATTTTCAGTAACTGCATAACCTCTAATATTTCAATGTCAAGCAACCTAGCTTTTGTTTCTTACTTCCTGTCTCCTTACTTCCTACAAGCCACTGGTGCTATCATATTTTAGTCTTTCTTTTGTTGTTTGTTTGTTTGTTTTAAGACTTTTATTCACTTTAGAGAGAAGATAGAAAGAGGAAAAGAGAGAGAGAGAGATAAGGGGTGGGGAGAGAAGGAAGCATCAATTCCCATATGTGCCTTGGCCAGGCAAGCCTAGGGTTTCAAACTGGTGACCTCAGCATTCCAGGTCAATGATTTATCCACTGCACCACTACGGTTCAGTCTTTCTTTGCAGTCCTGTCTTCAGTCCTCCCAGCCAATCTTAAAATAATCACTCCTTGCATTGTCCCTCAATAGCCTTGAACCTTTATCCCATCAGCATAATCACTTTGTAAAAACACACCAAAAACAAACAAAAAACCATTTTATATTAAATTCAACTCTCCTCTATTCAGTATCAACACCAAATGGTGAACCTGGTTAAATAAAGAACCTCAAATTATGTTATCTATTCTCACTTCAAATTTATGAGCTAGTAGCCGCGGCCACTATCACAGCCACCTGGCCCATGTAGGTTCGCACTTGATTTGGACAGACGGTAATGAAACAGTGGAGCCAAGAACTGGTGGGTCATTAGCTTTAATTCTAGCTTGAGCTTGGTGGGCAAGAAATACACATAGTGGGAGAACACTTCCCTTACCATTCAGGGCTCCCAAAGCCACTGACTTTATCCAAGTTTCCTAGAATCAACGATTTCTACCTCACCAGTCTTATTCACCTCTGTTCCCCATCTCCTTCTCTCTGCACAAACCCTGCATAAACTGGCTTCTCCCTCAACATTCCGCCATCTTGGCTGCTTCTCCTCTCCTCCAAGTGACCTTTCTCCGCTCTCCTTTCTCTGATCTCCTGCCTAATGCTAATCTCAAGAACTGAGAGAGAGCAAGCTCCCGGTCTGCCCCATTTTATAGTGTAGAAATCAAAACCTTTAACCCAATATAAAAACAAAGAAGTCTCTGATACAAAGTCACTTATCTTTGGCATAATGGGATTCCTCATAAGAGTGCACCACTCCCTATCATGCAACAGTCAAGGGTGTGGGAAAAAGCTTAGTCTTAAAACTAAGCCTTAGGCTATAAGGACCCTGCCTGCTTACAGCTTGTCCCCAACACCCAATGCAAACTATAAGCTAGCAAACATATATATCATATTTATAAACTTATTTGACCAACAAGCACAAACTTTAATATGACCCATAGTGCTGTCCAGTAACTATATTACTTTATTTTTGCACTCTGAAATAACTATTTCATTTCTCCTCTCTCTTCAAACCTCCAAAACCTTCTTGACCTTTTTTCCCTCTTTATTGATGACTGCTTGCCATATCACTGAAGAAACAAAAGCAGTCGAGAGAATTTCCAAAATCTCCCACCATATTGCTACTGACCAACCTCTGCACACATGTACTATGTTCTCTCCAGTTTATGAGAATAAACAGTGCCTGTTCCAAACTAAGCTTACTCTTCCATGAGTGTACAATATCTCTTTTCCTCTTGTTGGGCAGATAAAATATATTATGCTCACTTTGTTAAAGATGGCGCTGCCCACTTAGAAGCTCATCGCCCAGTGTTGGTGTAAAGCCAGTAGTCGCGGTAAGGATCATAGCCACCTGACCCGTGCAGGTTCACATTAGATTCGAACAGTCGGTAATAAAACAATGGAGCCAAAAACTGGTGAGCCATCAGCTTTAATTCTAGCTTGCACCTGGCGGGCAAGCAAAAATACACACTGGGCTCCAAAACCCACTCATTCAGTGCTCACAAAGCTACTGACTTATCCGAGTTTCCTAGAATCAAAGGCTTCTAGCTCACCAGACTTATTCACCTCTGTTTCTTATCTCCTCCTGCACAAACTCTTCCTCAGCACTCTGCCATCTTGGCTGCTTCCTCTCCTCCATGTGGCCTTAATCTGCTCTCCTTTCTCATACTAACCTCTGGAACCAAGAGAGAGCTCAAGCTACTGGTCTCTCCCACTTTATACCATAGAATCAAAACCTTTAATCCAATTATACAAACAAGGAAGTCTCTGTGTAATGGGATTCCTCAGGAGAGACCACCACCCTACATCATCCAATCAGTCAAGGGTGTGGGGAAGAGCTTACTCTTAAACTAAGTTTTAGGCTATAACGACCTGGCCTGCCCACAGCCTGTTCCAGAACACACATTAATATCAACGAACCTCCATGTGGGCAGCGCTATCTTTAACAAAGTGAGCATAATATATTTTATCTGCCCAACAGTTGATCTGATAAGTTTGTAAATATGATATATATGTTTGCTTGCTTATAGTTTGCTTTGGGTGTGGGAGACAGGCTGTAAACTAGCCAAGTCATTATAGCCTAAGGCTTAGTTTTAAGACTAAGCCTTTCCCACCCTTTTTGATGTGGGGTAGTGAACTCTCATTAGGAATCCCATTATGCCTCAGATAAGTGACTTTGTTTCAGAGACTTCCTTGTTTGTATATTGGATTAAAGGTTTTGATTTCTATAAGATAAAGTGGGGCAAACTGGAAGCTTGTTCTCTCTCGGTTCCTGAGATTATCATTAGAGAGAAGAGCAGAGAAAGGCCAAGTGGAGGAGGCCAGAAGAAGCAGTCAAAATGGTGGAGTACTGAGGGAGAAGCCAGTTTGTGCAGAGTTTGTGCAGAGAGAAGGAGATGGGAAACAGAGGTGAATAAATCTGGTGAACTAGAAATCTTTGATTCTAGGAAACTCGGATAAGTCAGTAGCTTTGTGAGCACTGAATGAGTGGGTTTTGGAGCCCAGTGTATGTTTTTACTTGCCTACTGGGTGCAAGCTAGGATTAAAGCTAATGGCCCACCAGTTCTTGGCTCCATTGTTTCATTACCGTCTGTTTGAATCTAATGCGAACATGTTGCCTGACCAGGCGGTGGTGCAGTGGATAGCATGTCGGACTGGGATGCAGAATACCCAGGTTCGAGACCCTGAGGTCGCCAGCTTGAGCGCGGGCCTATCTGGCTTGAGCAAAAGCTCGCCAGCTTAGACCCAAGGTTGCTGGCTCCAGCAAGGGGTTGCTTGGTCTGCTGAAGGCCCACGGTCAAGGCACATGTGAGAGAGCAATTAATGAACAACTATGATGTCGCAACGGCAACGAAAAACTAATGATTGATGCTTCCCATCTCCATTCCTTTCTGTCTGTCCCTATCTATTCCTCTCTCTGACTCTCTCTCTATCCCTGTAAAAAAATAAATAAATAAAAATAAAATTAATGCGAACCTGCATGGGCCAGGTGGCTGTGATGGTGGCTGTGGCTACTGGCATTACACCACTTATACACTCAAATACATGTGTCTGGAAATTATGTCTCTTTACTTCATCTTCCAATGTCCCAACTGTTCTGGGGTCATTCCCACTTTCTTATAACATTGATTATTTCTCCATCTTAAAAAATAAATAGCCCTGCCCAGATAGGTCAATTGGTTAGAGCATTGCCCCAATATGCAAAGGTTGTGGGTTCAATCTCTGGTCAGGGCACATACTGGAACAGATGGATATTTCTGTCTCTCCCTCTCTCTCTCTTCCTCTCTCTCTAAAATCAATCAATAAAAAAATTTTTTTTAAAAGAAAGAAATAAAATTATCTTCACTTCCCTCTCCAGTTATTGTCCCCATTTTTCTGATACTGTTTTTAGAAACTCTCAAATAATTATCATGTATTCTCACCATTGCTCAGTCACCTCCTCCTATTGTGAGCTCAAGAGAATCATATGTTCATCCTCCCCCTGCAATCCACTAAAAGTAACCTGTTCTCATCAGGATGACTGATGACCAATTTACAAAGCTAAATGTAATGGTAAAATCAATTTTCACCTTACTGGACCCAGAGTATACTTTGGCAAAATTTGACACTCCTTTCATCTTTCCTATACTTTCTTTATTTGGCTTCCAAGACACTAACATTTTGAGGGGGTTGGTTGTCCTTGTACCTCACAGGCTACTTCTTACTTTCCTTTGCTGGTTCCTCCTCATTCCTTTGCTGGTTCCTCCTTATCTTCCTGACCTCTTCATGTTTTAGGGCTCCTGCCCTTTAGCCACGAGGCTGACCATTCTGTTAGGAGGCAGTGATAAGAGTGGAGGAGGAGGGAGGGGTGATAGAAAACCTGACCTGGCCAGCTCCCTCTTGGCTGGCTGAGCAGTGGTGAGACAATATCCAGGCCACCTTCTGGCTGGACATCACCATCCTGCCTTCCTGATAAACACACTCTTCTTAGTGATAAGTCACTATAGTACTTTGAAACCTGGGCATTTGGATTCCTTCAACCATCCAAGAAAGGTGCTGTTGTAGCCTTGAAAAGGTACAGTCTGCTCTAAGAAGCTGGTGATCTTTTTCATCTTGCTCATTAAAAAGCATAACCCTAAGCTTTTTCTCTCCCGAGTCACATGTACAGTGCTAGCCATGTCACTATTTAGTGAGAGTAGACGCAACAATCATAAAGTTTAGATGTAGCCTCTCCTTCCTGACCATCTGTCTTATCAAGAAAAAAATTGGTGGTGGGGCAGCATTTTAGATTTCCCCTAATGGTTTTGGTAGAAAGAGCAATAGTTGGGCTGAGGTCAGGATCAATGATTTTACTTGTTCAGTGAAGGGTGAAATAATTTCTAGCAGACAGAGTGGTGAGAACTCTGCACATGTCATTTCCCCCAGTCATGTTTTATGGAATGGGAATAGGGTAACACTGGGCTTCAGCCCAACTTGTAGTATTACAGGGCTGGAGTGAATAGTTCTCCACCCATTACCACCAAGCAGTGCCTAACCAACAGAGAGAATAGAAAAGAGTGAGAGGTAAAAATTCAGTTCCTCAAAAAAGGAAATCCAGGAGCTGTTAAATGGAAACAATCAGAATCAGAGAGCAAAGGAGGGGAATGTGAGTAAAAGCCACCAGGTCATAGATTTAAAGAGCAAGCAAATCAAGGTGAAAACAGAAGGATCTCCAACAAGGACATAAAATTGCATGTTGTTGTTGACAATGTTTGGGCATTATTTGTAGCTCGGCTCACTAATATTAAAGACTGAGGTGTGGCAAGACTCCTGACAAACAGTATTGGGCACAAAAGCACTACTTTTTGCCTTACCCACACCATCTTTCTTTTATTATTCCTCTTGGCATTCAACGTGAGGCCTCCAGAGCCACCAAAGCAAAAATCTTAGGCAAATACAGTTATACACACACACACACACACACACACACACACACACACACACACACACACACACACACTCCAGTGGGAGCAGAAGACCCTCTGAGTCATACTGAGCAGGTAACTGCTCTCACCTCTGATGCCAGGAGCTAGCCCCACTGAACAGCTGTTCACTGCTCCTCAGAGCCACTAGAAATTGACTGAACCACAAGACTCCTCATCAGATTAACTGAGACAGCAATAACTCATCTTGATTCCAATGGATCTCATTCAGTGATTGTCTGTCTTACAGGGAAATAATTTGACCTAAATGAATGAGGATTTGATTCCAGATGTCACCAGGAGCTGTGGAGTGAACATAATCTCCCAAATCTATCAGTTTCTGAATGGAAGGAGTCCCATTTAATAACTGATTAATCTCTCATGTTTCTTCTATGTAGGCTGCCATGAAAATGAAGGAAAAAAATAGCTGTCAGTATGAAATGGGCCTATGATACTTGACATTAATGGCCAATGATCATTTGGAATGGTGACCAGGCAGTCATCATCTTCAACAGCTACTGCCTCCCACCCAAGAGACTGAAATGAAAGGCAACAGCTCATACTCTTCCACAAAAGAACCACTCATATGCCAATCCATTTACTTAGTATCACATCTGAAGATACGTGAAATGTCTCATGCTGAGAGCTGGGGCATGTCTTGTTGGGTCTAACTCATTGCCTGGTGTTAGGTTACCTGAAAGAAGGTAGGTAAGATTTGTGACAGCAGGGATGTCCTCTCTTTTTCTTCTAATTCAGGCCGCTATTTCATGATAGGATTTGCAGAAAAATAAAAAATTATCGAATTAGTCTTGGACATTATCTGAAATAAGATAAAACCCTTTATCTGATTATACCAAACCCCTCAAATATTAACACTGATTGTTTCTTGAAGCAGGGAATATGGATAACTTAAATTTTTATTTCTTTATATTTTCTGTATGTTTTGAATTTTCCTACTATGTGTATACTATATTTATTTATTTATTTTTATTTTTTATTTTTTTACAGGGACAGAGAGAGAACCAGAGAGAGGAACAGACTGGGACAGACAGACAGAAACGGAGAGAGATGAGAAGCATCAATCATCAGTTTCTCATTGCGACACCCTAGTTGTTCATTGATTGCTCTCTCACATGTGCCCCAACCATGGGCCTTCAGTAGACCGAGCAACACTTTGCTTGAGCCAGCGATCCCAGATCCAAGCTGGGCCCTCCGGATCCCAGTCCAATGCCCCAACCACTGCGCCATCATTTAGTTAGGCTGTATACTATATTTATAATATTTTAAAAAACCAAAAACTTGATTTTTAAAAGGGTAGGAAGTAAAAGAGCAAATGAGGAATTTTTTCTCAATGAAGAAAGAAAAGTTGACATTACTATAGCTGTTGGAAGAAAGCCTAATAACACAAGAGAGACAGACCAGGTTTACTGCCGGCTTCTTTCCCACATCTATATATTTGTTATTTGTTGCTACATTTTCCTGCAGTTCTCTTAGGACCAGTAACTCTAGCCCTTTTTTTTTTTTAACTCTGTCAAGGGAAGACAGAAGGCAAGGGGTGATTGACAGCAATCAGAGAGTGAATTCTGGAGGCTTCCATCCTTCCCTGTGACCATTTCACCACAGAGATGCATCCTCATGAATTTCCTGCCATGGGAAGGGACAGGTGCTTACTGATGGGTGTGCCATCCCCTATAAAGAAAGCTCTTTGCCAGTCACACTGCATTGATGTTTTCATTATCCCTCCTGTCTACCAGTTGCATAGAGAATGCTATCACCTAGACATGTACAATGAGTGTATATTTAAACAAGCTGATGCTTCTTGGTTCAACTTTAACCCCTCACTCATCAAACTTTCAGACTCCAAAGCTTTCTCCAGATGCAAACCCTTTCACCATCATCCACAGGGGCTTGTACCTGAGTACAGAGAGCTCTACTTCTCAAATACTGACTACAGACAAAAACCAAAACTCTTGACATTGCTTCTATGGCCCTTCACCATCCATGCTGACTTTATCATTTCAATTTTGCCTAACTCATGTGACAATTCAATTTTACCAGGCTAATAACAGCTGCCAGACTTCCCCATGTATTTTTAAATCTTCTACCTTGCTTTTCTCCCCTTCTGCCAAAAATATAGCCCCTTTGTATTGTTATTCACTTGTAAAATTTCTACACATCCATCTATACCAGTATTCTCAGACGTCTCCCACATCCAAAAAGCAAAGTTCTCCCCCTTTAGGCTCTCATAAAACCTTGTACACATTCCCCATTAACTTATCATTTATATGCTTTCTTATAGCTCTAGCCTTTGTGATTTACAAAGGAAAATTCTTTGTTCATCTTATGTTCCCAGTAGCCAATCACATAGCAGTTGTTCTCTAAATGGTTAATGAATGAATAAGTGTTCTTTTTCTGCCAAGATTTCAAATACTGTGAGATAATGCATCCAAACCTAATCATGAGTGGAGTTGTTATGTTTTTTTAATGAGGAAGGTGTTAAAATATCTTTCATTGTGACTTGATTATTTTGGTTTTCTGTTTCATTTAAGGAAGCAAGTGATTATAAATGTAAGCAAATAAATAAATTCATGTAAGTATGTACCATTTCATCAACCAACATGTATGCATTGAAACTTTATTTGAGGCTAGCTCTATTGGATGTACATGTCTTATTAATCAAGAAAGAAAAGGGACATATAGTCTAAGTAGGGAGACAAAGCTCAGAAGACTTAGACCTGTATTAATTTGGTCAATAAAGATTAATAATGTGGGTCTGACTTACATTATATTATAGCAATGCCTTTCAGTGAGTGCATTAGTTCAGGGATAGAAGATATTAGTATGGAATACCAAGAGAAAGCCAATGAAGAAAGCAGAGATGGAGCTATTTCTTGAAGGATCTTCATGTGCATGAGTGCCTACCCTTGAGTGTGCCCCACTTCTGAAGGAGAGGAGGCCTTATTTTCTCTATGAGATGCTGCCTTTATCATATATAGAATAGCTAATGCTCAGCAAATTGATTCCCTACAGTAGGTTTCTCAACCTCAGCACTATGGACATATTAGGAGGGTAATTCTTTGCTATGGGAACATTCCTGTGCATTTAGAATGTTTATCAGCATCTCTGGCTTATTTTCTCACTAAATATCATGGCAACCTGCCTCCTGCCCCTCCTCATGACAACCAAAAGTATCTCCAAACATTGTTAATCATACCCTGGGGGACAAAATTTTTAAGGGTTCACATAGTAAAATATGATCTTTAGAATTCCTTTGTTGGAGCATTCTTATGTTATTGTTAGGTTACCAGAAAGACAATCTTAAAGATTCAGTGTTTTTGTTTTTTTTTTTAATAGCTAGTATTAGAAAACAGAGGAAAACACACTATCTATTGTGTATTTCCTAGTGTTTATTACTTATCCAAGATGAACTGAAAATACTCCAATGATATGAAAATGGTGCCCAAGGCCATTGAATATGACATTGAATTAAGCTTTGAAATATCCCTAGCAATACGTTTAATTAACTAGGATACTTAGTTTATATTAAACCTACATCAACTAATATTAAAAACATATATATTGGGGCTTAACAGCTTCAGGAGGTCTCAGACTCTGATTGTGGCATTATTCATTTTCAATATACAGGTTCACTGAGTCTCTCAAATTGAGCATTGGGGACTGGAACATTACCAGTGATGTGGAAAGCAAAGTGGGGAAAGTTAAATTCTTGTGTAATAATGTTTAGATTTCTAAGAAATGTTTGTAATGAGCTATAAAAAGATGTTGGGGAACCTTGCTTTATTGATTGCAGTATTCTTTTTCCTACCTCAGAATATTTGTGTCTCACTTCCTTAAGCAAATGCAGAACAACCACAGAGATAAATGACTCTGTGGTGTGACCTTCCTTATTTGTAAAAGGAAATATTGACCCTCTGGCAAAGTTTACCTCAATGTCCATGATATTCACCAACCTACCCTTTGTTTGGCCTGTCAGAGGAAGCAAAATAGACCAGAATTTGGAAGCAATTTATTTCTGCCTAAGATGAAGTAGGCATTTGATAGTGGGGTTTGGAAAATTACAATGACAGTGAAGATAATGGTAGATGCAGAGAAATGCGAAAAAAGGTTCACTTAAAGTTTTATCTAGCACATATGATAGATGGCAGTATATGTAATCTGATTCATAAGATTCACATTATTTTATTTAGAAAATAAAATATAATGGGTAACATTGATCAATAAGAGTACATAGGTTTCAGGTAAACATTTCTATACCGTTTGAACTGTTTTGTGTTGTGTGCCCATCACCCAAAGGAAAATAGTATAAATCTCCTTACAACAAAATTCTTTAATATTTTGCTTAACTGTATTACTTTATCTGTCTTACTTAACAGATTTGTATGTTGTCATCAACTGTTCATTATTAGTTTATGTGTTAGTTTTGATTTCCCTAAAATATTATCAAATTTACAATGACTGAATTAAAGAAGGGAAAAGAACCAGTGAAAAAGAAAACCTAATTTTAAAATCTGCTAGAGAAAAAAAGGTTATCACCTACAAAGAAGCCCCCATAAGGATGACATCCAACTTCTCAACAGAAACACTTGAAGCCAGAAGGGAATGGCAAGATATATTCAAAGTAATGCAGAACAAGAACCTACAACCAAGACTATGTTATCCAGCAAGGCTAATGTTTAAAATTGAAGGAGAAATAAAGAGCTTCCCAGACAACAACAACAATAAAGACCCTCAAGGAATTTATTAAAACCAAAACGATTCTGCAAGAGATGCTAAGGGAACTGTTGTGAACAGTTCAAAGGGGAAAAAGAATATAGCAAAAGAAGAATACAGCTTAAAGAATAAAATGGCAATAAACAACTACATAGCAATAATAACCTTAAATGTAAATAGATTAAATGATCCAATCAAAGGACATAGGGTAGCTGCGTGAATAAAGAAACAGGACCCATACATATGCTGTCTACAAGAGACACACCTTAAAACAAAAGATGCACATAGACTGAAGGTAAAAGGATGGAAAAAAATATTTCATGCAAATGGAAATTTTAAAAAAGCCAGGATAGCAAAACTTATATCTGAAAAAATGGACTTAAAACATAGGCTGTAGTAAGAGATAAAGAAGGACACTACCTAATGATAAAGGGAACAATTCAAAAGGAAGATATAACCATTATAAATATCTATGCACCAAACATAGGAGCCCCGACATACATAATGCAGACTTTGATGGATATAAAGGGCGAGATCAACAGCAATACTATAATAGTAGGGGATTTTGATACCCCACTAACATCACTAAATAGATCCTCAAGAAAGAAAATTAACAAAGAAACATCAGACTTAAAGGATACACTAGATCAACTCATTTTAATAGATATCTCCAGAACTTTTCACCCTAAAGCAGTAAAATATACATTTTATTCAAGTGCTCATGGTACATTTTCTAGGATAGACCACATGTTAGGACACAAAAGTGGTCTCAATAAATTTAAGAAGATTGAAATCATATCAAACATTTTCTCTGATCACAATGCCATGAAACTAGAAATTCACCACAAAAGAAAAGCTGGAAAATACTCAAACACTTGGAAACTAAATAGCATGTTATTAAATAATGAATGGATTAACAATGAGATCAAAGAAGAAATAAAAAAGTTTCTAGAAACAAATGATAATGAGCATACTTCAACTTAAAATTTAGGGGACACAGCAAAAGCAGTACTGAGAGGGAAGTTCATAGCACTACAGGCATACCATGAGAAGCTATAAAAAGCTCAAATAAGCAACCTGACCCTGCATCTAAAAGAACTAGAAAAACAACAGCAAATAAAGCCGAGGACTAGTAGAAGAAAGGAAATAATAAAGATCAGAGCAGAAATAAATGATATAGAGGCTAAGGAAACAATACAGAGGATCAAGGAAACCAGGAGCTGGTTCTTTAAAAAGGTAAACAAGATTGATGAACCTTTAACTAGACTCACCAAGAAAAAAAGAGAGAGAGGACTCAAATAAATAAAATTAGAAATGAGAGCAGAGAAATAACAACTGACACAACAGAAATACAAAGTATTGTAAGAAAATACTATGAAGAACTCTATGCCAAAAAATTAGGCAACCTGGGTGAAATGGGCAAATGTCTTGAATAATATAATCTTCCAAAAATCAATCTGGAAGAACCAGAATACCTAGACAGACCAATTACAACAAATGAGATTGAAACAGTTATTTAAAACCTCCCAACAAAGAAAAGTCCTGGACCTGATGGCTTCACAAGTGAATTCTACCAAACATTCAAAGAAGAACTAACTCCTATCCTCCTCAAGCTATTTCAAAAAATTTAAGAGGAAGGAAGACTTCCAAATTTCTTTTATGAGGCGAGCATAATTCTGATCTCAAAACCAGGCAAAGACAACACAAAGAAAGAAAATTATAGGCCAATATCCCTGATGAATTTAGATGCTAAAATTCTCAACAAAATATTAGCCAACCAGATCCAGCAATATATGAAAAAAATCATACAGCATGATCAAGTGGGATTTATTCTGGAGAGGCAAGGCTGGTTCAATATTCGCAAATCAATCAATATGATTCATCACATAAACAAAAGGAAGGACAAAAATCACATGATAATTTTAATAGATGCAATAAAAGCATTTGATAAAATCAGGCACCCATTCATGATCAAAACTCTCGGTAGAGTGGGAATACAGAGAACATACCTTAACATGATAAAGGCCATCTATGACAAACCCACAGCAAAAATCATACTAAATGGGCAATAATTAAAAGCAATCCCCTTAAGTTCAGGAACCAGGCAGGGGTGCCCCCTTTCACCATTCTTATTCAACATAGTTCTGGAAGTTCTAGCTACAGCAATCAGACAAGAAGAAGAAATAAAAGGCATCCAAATTGGAAAAGAAGAAGTAAAACTGTCATTATTTGCAGATGATATGATATTGTATATAGAAAACCCTAAAGTCTCATTCAAAAAACTACTTGACCTGATAAATGAATTCAGCAAGGTGGCAGGATATAAAATTAATACTCAGAAATCAGTGGCATTTTTATATACCAACAATGAACTGTCAGCAAAAGACATTAAGGAATCAATACCCTTCACTATTGCAACCAAAAGAATAATGTACCTAGGAGTAAATTTAACCAAGGAGGTTAAGGACTTGTACTTGGAAAATTATAAAACATTGATAAAAGAAATCAAGAAAGATACAAACAAGTGGAAGCATATACCATGATCATGGTTAGGAAGAATAAACATCATTAAAATGTCTATATTACCCAAAGCAATTTATAAATTCAATGCAATACCAATTAAAATACCAATGACATACTTCAAAGATATAGAACACATATTTCAAAAATTTATATGGAACCAAAAAAGAACACGAATAGCCTCAGCAATCCTAAAAAGAAAAAATAAAGCAGGAGGTATCACTCTTCCTGATATCAAGGTATACTACAAGGCCATTGTACTCAAGACAGCCTGGTACTGGCATAAGAACAGGCACATAGATCAATGGAACAGAATAGAGAACCCAGAAATAAACCCACAGCTTTATGGACAACTGATATTTGACAAAGGAGGAAAGAACATACCATGGAGTAAAGACAGCCTCTTTAACAAATGGAGTTGGGAAAATTGGACATCTACCTGCAAAAAATTGAAACTAGGCCATCAACTTACACCATTCACAAAAACAAACTGAAAATGGATAAAAGACTTAAATGTAAGACGTGAAACCATAAGCATCTTAGAAGAAAACATAGGCAGCAAGCTCTCCGACATCTGGCGCAGCAATATATTTGCCAATGTATCTCCACGGGCAAATGAAATAAAAGGCAGGATAAACAAATGGGACTATATCAAACTAAAAGGTTTTTTCACAGCTAAAGACAATAAGAACAGAATAAAAGGACAAACCACACAATGGGAGAACATATTCGACAACACATCTGATAAGGGGTTAATAACTAAAATTTATAAAGAACTTATAAAACTCAACACCAGGAAGACAAACAATCCAATCAATACAATGGGCAAAAGAAATGAATAGAAATTTCTCCAAAGAGGACATACAGATGGCCAATAGGCATATGAAAAAATGCTCAACATCACTAATTATTAGAGAAATGCAAATTAAAACCACAATGAGATATCACCTTACACCAGTCAGAATGGCGCTCATCAGCAAAACAACACAGACTAAGTGCTGGCGAGGATGTGGAGAAAAGGGAACCCTCTTGCACTGCTGGTGGGAATGCAGACTGGTGCAGCCACTGTGGAAAACAGTACAAAGATTCCTCAAAACATTAAAAATTGAACTGCCTTTTCACCCGGCTATACCTCTTTTAGGAATATACCCTAAGAACACCATAACACTGTTCGAAAAGAAGAAATGCGCCCCCATGTTCGTGGCAGCATTGTTCACAATAGCGAAGATCTGGAAACAGCCCAAGTGTCCGTCAGAGGACGAGTGGATTAAAAAGTTTTGATACATATGTACTATGGAATATACTCAGCCATAAGAAATGATATTGGATCATTTACAACAAAATGGATGGACCTTGAAAACAGTAAACAACTGAGAACAGCTTGATTTTATACATAGGTGGGACATAAAAACTGGACTATGAGACATGGACAAGAGTGTGG
Organism: Rhynchonycteris naso; assembly: GCA_037038555.1. Classification (NCBI taxonomy): domain Eukaryota; kingdom Metazoa; phylum Chordata; class Mammalia; order Chiroptera; family Emballonuridae; genus Rhynchonycteris; species Rhynchonycteris naso. The sequence goes on from CM072998.1 coordinate 29,307,307, forward strand.
AGGTTACGCGGCGGAGGGAGGGAGGATGGGCAGGGAGAGGGGGGACAGGAGGGACACAAAGAAAACCAGATAGAAGGTGACAGAGGACAATTCTACTTTGGGTGATGGGTATGCAACATAATTGAATGATAAGATAACCTGGAGATGTTTTCTTTGAACATATGTACCCTGATTTATTAATGTCACCCCATTAAAATTAATTTAAAAAGAAAGAAACCTCACAATGCAGGGTACAGATGATGTGATGTGGAACTGTGCACCTGGATCCTGTATAATTTTGTTGACCAGTGTCATCCCAATAAATTAAATTTTTAAAAAATTTGAAAAGACAAAAGTAAAGAAAACTTAAGCCACCAAGCTTCTCCCCAAGTTTCACACTCTTTTGTCAGAATCTTGTTGACTTGGTACCATGAGAATTTTATGGACTTCTCACATTCACCAATATGGGCCTCCACAGTGGGTGCTGGGAACTCATTCTTGAGTCCATACTGGTTGCAAAGGTCCCCTTTCTTGATCTCAACCTATATTCCTGAACCTGAGAATGTCAAAATACTGTGATTTAGCAAAGGTCTGACACCCTTCTCAACACTCAGTCCGACCAGCACCCCTGTCCTATTCTTCCCACGTGTGCCCACCAGGACATATTTCTAAACCTGAACCATTCTTAAGACTCTGAGAAGCTACAATTATTTTAAAAAACAACAACAGTACTTGTGGGATTTTCCTACTAATTATGAGACAAAGCATTTTTCTGTCAGTAAATTCCTATGAACCAAAAGACATTACCTGCATTTATTTATTCATTGATGTTGCCACTTTGTTACTCCTAAATCAGCAGACTCTGACAGGATCAATACAGCTATGTGCAGGCTTGTCAGCCTCACTAAAAAAGCAAAATATTCAAACATCTTTGTGCTTGCCTGTCAATCAAAAGAGAGGAACTACATGGACTTATATTTCTTTATTTTTTTTTTAAAAAACAGAATTATCCATACTTTGAATTTAGTGTAACTTGAGTGTGATGGCAAAAAAAGAAACAAACAAAAAAACAAAGGATAAGCAATTAAAAAAAAAGTGGAAGGATACTAGAGACATTTAACAAAATAAATTTCGTTGTCATTCTTGCATCTTAACAAGCAAGACAAATATCCCTAATGTGGAATTCTGAGAGGTTCATCTTCACTTTAAAATCTGGTTTTAGCCAAGACTCATCCCTCTTGTTTATTTCTTCAACTTGATGCTTTTTTTGTTAACCTTTGGGTAAAAATCAAAACAGCTATCTTATCCAGTGGAGTCATAGTTTTAGCTTCCAGCTCTGGTTCTGTGATGACAAGCTCAACAAGAGTGATATCCTCAATCTTTGTCCCTGAACTTGTGTTTTCCATGGTCAGGACTGAGCAGTGGACCCTAGATACCCCTGACAGAAGGTGCAAGAGGTGAGCTTACTGAAGGTGGGAGAAGGTCACAGATGGGACACCCACAGAAATAGCAATAGGAGCACTTGGGGAGTGTCTCTCTTTCTTGGCCCACCTTTCTTCTTCATGCTCCAAAATGTATTACACTATCGTGTGACCTTCAGAGGCTCACAGTTCTGACAACATGGGAAGCTCTGGGCAGCATGTTCTGTTTGCTTCCCAACAGGATTTCACACTGGATGAGAAGTTATTTTAAGGTGGGATGCTGGCGCTAATCCCATCTCCCAGGTCGCTGGAAGCAGATCTCCCACTTTTGCTCTCTGTCACTAAAGAGGACCTTAAGACTTTACCAAAAAAAAAACTGATGCTTATGGGACAGGCACAAACATCTCTTCTTCTCATGGACACGAACAACGGTGTAGTGATTGCAGGATGGGGAAGGGATGGTGGGTATGGGGGGATAAATGGTGACGGACGGAAACGTAACTTGGGGTGGTGAATACACAACATAGTGTATACATGATGTGCTGTAGAACTGAGCACCTGAAACTTGTATAACTTTGTGAACCAGTGTCACCCCAATAAATTCAATGAAAAATCTCTTTTTCTTCTCCTCTTCTTCTATTTAATCAATGTAATTTCCCAGGTAAATACATTGCATTCATACACACAAGCATACATGTACCCCAAGACAGATAGAAAACTATGATTAAAAGGGGTATATATAATCATGTGTGTGTCCATTTTAACACCCACTCATTAAAACTAGGAAAAGTGAATTAAAAAATAAATTATTTTTCATAAAGTGAAGTAATTTGAGCTTGAACTTGGCTAGTTGGTACACTAGAGTACCCTGTATCTGCCATGACATTTCAGGCTTCTGTGTGTTGTTCTTTCTGGAATGCTGCCCCCGACCCCCAGCTACCTGGTGAAAGGGTAAGGATCTGAATGTTTCCAGGCCATGGAGGCTGAGGGCACAAAAGCACACATGGTAGTAACTGGGCAGCAGTTTGTGTCTGGCTAGGAAAAGATTTGCATGAAGGTCAGTCCCAGACATCTCCATCTGGTTCTTTAGGAGTCCCAGGCTTCTCCCAGGTGTTTGCAACCTTCCTGTCCTACATGCTATTGCTGTGCCCCCTTACCCCTATCCTCTGCTGTTCCAGGTGAAGCCCGGCTGAATTCCCAGTTTCTGCAGAAATATTCTCATCTATTTCTGACAGGAGAATATCTGCCTGTGGGTGTCGGTGGGCAGAGCTGTCAATAAAAGGGATCTGAGTGGTCTCTCTGTGCTGTCACACAGCCTTCTCTCTGCTGTCATTCCTCTTTTCGCTGTTTCCCTCTGGGTGCCAAGGAGCTGCTCTGAGACTACTGAGGGCTTCCTCCTAGTGGCCACCAAAAATGCTTTATTTAAGACCATCTCCCAAACTCCCTTCCCTAGGTCCCATGAACTTAGTTCCTATTTCTTCTTTAACTTTTATTTAGGTAGATAATTATTGTCTGCCTGCATGTGTGTCCCCCTTCCCCAATTATGACTGTGAGCCTTAGAAACAGTCTTATCCATTCTTGTGTATTAGATTTGTATATTAGATTTGAGCTCTCCCTGCCTCCTATTACTTTTCCATAACCCATGTCCGGTACAAGAGCCGTTACCATCAACTCAACCTTTAAAATACAAACAGAATCTGACCACTTTTTATGGCTTCCACCACAACCACCTAAGACAACCCACCACAATCTTTTGCCTGGCTATTTTACTAGCCTTTTAAGAGGCATCCTTTTCTTACTTTGCCTTGAAGTCTATGGAGCAGGCTATAGAAAGTTGAATAATGGTCCTTAAAAAGCTGTGTGCATGTCCTACTCTATAGAACTTGTTAAGAATTTAGAAAGGGAACACTCTGAATTGTCAGGAACCCAAAGGGGAGCGTTTTCTTTAAAAAGATACCCAGAGGAGACCTACAGAGAAGAGATGGTGATGTAAAGACTGAGGTCGGAATTGGAGTGATGCAACCACAAAAAATCAAAACAAACAAACAAAAACCAAACATCAATAGCCACCAGAATCCAGAAGACGAAATGATACCCCTAGAGTCTCATAGGACATGCAATCCTGAAGACACCTTGAATTTGTAGCTCTGGCCTCAAGAACTAAGTGAATACCTTTCAGCTGTTTTCAGCCACCAAATCTGTGGAATTAGTTATGGTGGCCCTAGAAAACAAACACAGCCCAAGGAACACCTGGGGGTGTCAGACCTTGTATGTTCTGCCAATGTCCTCCATACCAACCTTAAAATAATTTTTCATCAAGCTTTCTTTTTAGGATGTCGAGACAAAGTCATTCTGTAAGTCAGCCCAGTAAGCATTATAATACCCATGGCAGGTGCTTTCTATGCCCTTACAAAGGCACCATAAGCAGTAGCCTGGGTACTAGCTCCTTATCAGCTACTTGAAGAGCAGGTCAACAATGATAGGTCAAAGAATGACAAAAACAGCATCAGATGTTTCAGAGGCAACGCTGATGGAGCAAGGGCAGTAAGTGGCAGAGCAAAGGGCATTAGTTGTAGCTGCAGGATACCTCGGCTGATGGAAGGAGGCAATGGTGGCTTCTTCTCAGTGATTCTGCAGGGTGGACACTCATGCTGTTCCATGTTGTTGTTTTTACAGAGACAGAGAGAGAGTCAGAGAGAGGGATAGATAGGGACAGACAGACAGGAATGGAGAGAGATGAGAGGCATCAATCATCAGTTTTTTGTTGCGACCCTTTAGTTGTTCATTAATTGCTTTCTCATATGTGCCTTGACCGCGGGCCTTCAGCAGATCTAGCCACCCCTTGCTGGAGTCACTGACCTTGGGTCCAAGCTGGTGAGCTTTTGCTCAAACCAGATGAACCCTCACTCAAGCTGGTGATCTCGGGGTCTTGAACCTGGGTCTTCCGCATCCCAGTCCGACGCTCTATCCACTGTGCCACCACCTGGTCAGGCTGTTCCATGTATTTCTCAAAAATTTTCTCTCAGGTTTTTGTGAACCAAAAAGTTAGGGGAACTGGGGATTTCACTCGCCATTCACAAAGACTTTCATTTTATATTATTTTATTTAAACTTAACAACTACTCAGGAAAGATAATAGAAAAGATTTTTTATGTTTTTTTATTTAATTTAATTTTTACTTAATTTTATTTTATGTTTTTGGTCTCAAACTTATGTTTTCAAGCCTCTTCAAGAAATTATGTTTGAACAGGAAAAAAATAACCAAATAGCTTGAGATACTGAGAGTCAATCTACCAGGTAATTGTTGCTGTTTTTCTGGGTCAATTAAAAAATTGACATTAAAATTAAAATATCCTAGTGGAATACATTAAGGGCATTTAGCAAGAAATCCTACATATTGTACTTGGAAAAGACAACACTGACTCTCATAGTCAATACGGTAGGATAGGTATGCTGTGGCCCAGTCAGGAAACCTTTCATTGTAAATTTGACTGCACAATTTTGCTTGTTAATCTAGAGGTGAAAATACATTTGAGAAAAGATTTTTTAAAAAATCAACTACAAATGTGCAGCTTTTGCAGAGTATATATGCATCGTCAAACTTGCTCTAATTTTTATTTATTCGTATTTTTGCCCATTTTTAAACCTCTAAAGAGGGAATGGAGGAAGGAAGGGCAGGAAACTACCACATTGAAATATTTCTGTGTTCCAGTCTTAGTGCTAAGCAGCCTTGGCCTTCACGTAGTCATTTTATTTCATCTTCACCAAACCTATATGGTTGGGCTACTTGTTATTTGTTTTACAGATAAAAAAAACAAACAAAACAAAACCACAGAATGATTTTAAATATCTTCCCCTAAGTCATGCAATTTATAAATGACCAGAAACATTTTGAAATAAACAGCACTTACAGCTCCCCTTTAGTTTTGGTATAAATAAGCCTTCTATGGCACACCGGGAGGAAAATGCGAGTTTCTTCTAAAGAGTCCCATTTAAGTTGTCAATACAGGACACATGTTTTCACAGATTGGGTGACCAGAAAACATCTGAAGCATCTCCATCTGGAGAAATGTCTGTGGGAAGTGAGAATATGTCAGTTTCCTTAACACTAGTCCCAACAGGGCTCTTCGTCAATCTACCAATAAAATCAATTATAGAGTCCCTGTTGTTTTTAGAAAGGACACCTATTTGATTACTTCTTCCACCAGGACATTTTGGTCATTTGCATTCCTGGAAGTTTGATTCTGAATTCTGAGACCTTTGTCTAACCACATGTGCCTTTAAAAATGCCCCTTTCCTGGTATTTGCTTAGTTTACCACACTTTTCTCATGTATTCACTTATTTAATCCTTGTGATGATCCTAAGGTACATAAGGATATTTTCACTTTTAGATTAATAAATTGAGATTCAGAGAATTTTAGTAATTTTTACAGAATCTCACAAATAATAAAGAGTAGAACAGGACTGGAACTCACATCGTTGACCTTCGGTATGGTCTTCTTTTCTATACTTATCCATAAAATGCCTTAGACTCCTAAATATAATCGAGATAATGAAATGCAGGTACAGTGTTCTGTAGAGTACCTCACATGCTTTCAAAGAAGGAAAGAGAAACAAAGAAAGAGAGAGAAAATAAGAAAGAAAGAGGGAGGGAGGGAGGAAGGGAGAGAGAGAAGAAAGAAAGAAAGGAAAAAAGAAAGAAAAGGGGAAAACACAAAATTTATGTTGCCAATTTTTGTCCTAGACCTTGTGATTTAGTCATTCTTTCAGCATACTTGAGCCTCCCTTTACTCGTGACTAAATTAAATAGTTCCAAAACTATGTGATCCCAATTATTTTCTGAAGATTTCTAACAGAAAGCTACTCTGGCTGTGAAGTAGAAGTTCAGGCATTTTCTTTTGACTTTTCATCAGAAGATGTCTAGTACCCTGGGGATACAGAATCCTGTCTCATACTCCCCAAATCTGTATATGATCTATACACCTTCACACTTTCCTACTTACAGCACATTAGATCTTTTATACGTCTTTATATATTAAGCCTATTTTGTCAATAAGGATTGAGAATCCCTGGAGAATAAGTTAAGGACTCATTATTTCACCTCTACATTGAAAAGTAGCTTCTACATTAAATGGCAAATCCTTCGGCTCAGAGGCTGAATAGTACAGCACTTAAAAAAGACTTCCAGCTGGTTACATTTAAGGGGCTGGAAAAAAGGCCATTCCCAGAATATCTACTGGCTCGAGGCTGTGATATATTTTTGTTTGATATTGAATTGGAAACATTTCACTTGTTCTCTCTCCCGGCCCCGTGAGATTTGGTCCCATGGATGCAGGCACACAAGCATGAAAGTGTGCACAGCCACAGTGCCCTCCATAATGATTCCACCAAACTGCCATTTGCTGCTAATCACTGCTAGGCAGGGAAGGCCTCCTGCTCACGCCCTCTGTCCAAGGACAAACATACAAGACCAAAGGTTGTTTTTCTAGATGGTTCTGTGATCACAAAATGTTTCCCGAGAAAGGGTCGCAAGAATGGGAAAGGACAGTCCTTCCACGATAGAGGGTAGAGGTTTGACAGTCTCTGCAATATCTCTTTAGAATTTGTCCCCTCCAACTACCCACAGATGCCTCTTCTGTTGCGACCCTCATATGGCCTTGTCTTCCTCCTCCTATGACCCCTTCTCTTCTACTCCCTCCTTCTGTTTATGCTAGACATTTTCTGATGTTCAAGATTTTAATCTCTGCTTATTCTGAAATGCCCTTTTCTCAAAAAACTATTAAGGTGGAAATAGTGTTCTGTCCACTCCCAAATATAGCTGCGTTTGAACAGTGTCTTTTTTTATTAAAAAAAAAAAAAAAAAAGATAAGAATTGGAATGATTTGTGATGCCAGGTTTTGCTGTTAGTGCTTCCTGCTGACTCATCTGTTTGTATGTATCCAACCCTTACTTTAGTTGTAACCATACTGATGTGTTCATCTATGGGGATGACGCCAACATCTGAGTGTCTAACTCTGATCTCCTCCGTCAGCTTCAAAATCGCATGGTGTACTATTTTAGGAACATTTTTATTTCTAGGCCCTGCTTTCATTATTAACCATAACAAATGGAATAACCATAGTCATTCATGTCACAATTGGAATAACCATAGTCACTCATTTCACATACAGTGAATTGGTTCTGATACCAACAAAGACTGGTAACAACTGGTCAAGAAAGAAAGGCTAATCACTTCTGGAAAAGAGGCCCACAACCACAAATTACTCTAAGGGCTAATGCAAACTGAAATCCATTTCAAACTGGCATCCATAGTTAAAGGTCCCATGTAGTTGAGGACAAAGGATTGAGTGGCAGGAGTTCTTTGTATCAAGAAGATACCACAACTGATAAATTAAGGTGGAGAGTACAGGTGAGAAAGAATAAGCCAGAAGCAGTATGTAGCCTTGGGACAAAAAGCATTAGGAACTTGGTGAAGGGTCATTGAAGTGACCTCGATCTGGGAAATGAGTTCTAGACTCAATGGAGAACCGGGATGGCAATATCAGATTCTGATTCTAGTTGATCTTAACAAAAAGCATTAGGAACTTGGTGAAGGGTCATTGAAGTGACCTTGGTCTGGGAAATGAGTTCTAGACTCAATGGAGAACCGGGATGGCAATATCAGATTCTGATTCTAGTTGATCTGGCCTCTCAAAGAGACTGAGTTATGGAGGCTATAGGTAGATGCCATGAGACCAGTAGACAATGGCAAAGTCTTCCCACTGGAGAGAGAGGGCTCTTACTGAGCTCAAAGTCTGGCTTCTCAGTGGTACAGGAACAGGGAAAGGTTGAGACTGCAAGAATTTTTTTGTTTCTTTAGCCAACCAAGACAAAAGCAGGACACGGGTGAGCAGTGACCAATGAAAGTGTCATTTACTTGAACTGAAACCCTCTTCCATGATGATAAATTTCTATTGCTATTTTCTCAGACATCTCACCTGAAAGCTTTGTTAGGTTTGACTTTCCACTCTTCCTTTCCTCATATCTAAGCTGTCATTATGCCTTCATGTTACTAATACCCCTTCTATCTCCCCTAGTCTTTTTGCACCCATGCTAGCTAAGCATTTCTTGTTTCAACTAATCTATAACATCTTAACAGTTTATCTCCCTCCAGGTTCTCTCTCATCAATCTATTTTGTACAATGCAGCTTAATTTTCTTAAAATCTAAAAATCTATATGTTTTAAACCTGTTACTCCCTTTTTAAACAATCCTCTAGGATTTGGCATTATCTACAGAATAAAACCCAAATTCTTTAACTCAGCTTTGAAGCAATTCCACGAACCAGTCTCCACACATTTTTCTAGCCTGCTCTCTCACTGAATTTTTTCTTTTTTTAAGTGAGAGATAGGGGGGAAAGAGATAGACTCTCACATGTGCCTAACTGAGACCTATCCAGCAAGCCCCCTACCAGGCGATGCTTTGCCTTTCTGGATCACTGCTCCGTTGCCCAGCAACTGAGCTATTCTAGAATATGAGGTGAAGCCATGGAGCCATCCTCAGTGTTCAGGACCAACTTTGCTCGAAGAATTCTGGCTATGGCTATGGGAGGGGAAGGGAGAGAGATAGAGAGAGAGGGGAGACAGGAAGAGAAGCAGATGGTCCCTTCTCCTGTGTGCCCGGACCAGGAATCAAACCGGGGACTTCCACATGCTGGGCCAATACTCTACTGTTGAACCCACTGGCCAGGGCTTTCTCTCATTCAGTCTTTTAACAAAACTATCTCCACTGATATTGGTCTGCTCACTGATTTTCATCTTCCACCTTCTGCCCATGCTGTGCATATTGCTCATGCAGTGTATCCTACCTGGACTCCTCTTCACCTCTGCTCCCACCCACCTGACCTCACGTATTATCTTCCATTAACTATCCCAGCCAACAAGAAACTTTTCTAGCATTTACTGCTTATTCCATTATTTTGGTACTTTTTATGTCCATTTCTCTAGTTAGCCAACATCTCATGTTTCCCATACTAGATCCTCTTTGCTGAGCGTCCCTGGGGAGACAATCTTGTGTTCATTGATTTCTAACAGAGTGCCTACCTCCACAAAAAGGTGAGTAATAAATATTTTCTCAATAAATAAATGTTCTTTTTAATTCTGGTGTCTGCAAATGATTATAGATATTATTACATTGAATACATGCAATGCATTGACCAGTTCTATTTTTCTTATACACAGGATATACTTTGAGTTGCATTTCCTCTGGTGGGAATAAATTTGTGTGGATGCATTTGCACAAAATTGTGAGGTTTCCCCCTATGGCCAATAAAGTGACTTTGTAAAATGGCCACCCAAGGTCATAACTTTTCACAAGAGTTAACTGGAAAGTTAACTCAACATAATGAACTTCAAACTCACAACTGTTACTTATTTAACAGAAGACACTAACCATCAGAAACATATTTCAATTTAGAACAGTTACTTTCAATATAAAAGAGTCCAATACGGTGTGTCCGTAAAGTCATGGGGCACTTTTGACCAGTTGGTGCACCATGACTTTACGGACACACTGTAGATATAAATGAATCCATGATTGGGGCATTCGTGCCTATAGTTATACTCACCATAGGTAGATGCCATCTCTCTTTCTATCCCAGTTCTGTCTTGTTATATGCCACTTAACCATTCAGCCCCAAAACTTTTATAGACCCTGCAGGTGGACCCTTTCAGGGTACAGGGTAAAAGTTATACCCTAAAAAACCAAGAAAGGCAGTCTTTAAAGGAGAGCAATAAATAACATCTTTTTTTTTTTCTCTGTCGTAGTTCTGAACAAATTCGAGCAGTGATGGGCAATCTTTTGAGCTTGGTTTGTCAAAATTCGCCAAAAAACAGCATAACTCCGGTGGTATGTCATTTCGAGAAAAAGGGTCTAACCGGAAGTCCCAGAACTAGACACTCTGTGCCGGAGTTCTGTTGTTTTGGCCTACAGACCTCCGGCACAGAGTGTCTACACTACAGCAAATGTTTTATCCTCGGCTACTGCACCTGGCCATGCAGGAGCCGAGGATGAAACGTCCTTCTCGGAATGTGGCCCCATACTTCTCTGGTATGCAGCCACCTGTCATCAAAAATAGCTACATGTCAGTGCTGACACACGTGTCATAGGTTCACCATCACAGAATTAGGGAGTTGGACAAAAAGAAATAGCTGCCATTATCATCTATTTTACTGAATAAAGTCTAAAAGTCTAAAAGATAGAACTTACAATATGGACATTTAGTGTTCCTAATATTTTAGCTTGAATCAGGCAGACTTACATACCTGGTGATGGCCATGCTGAACCATGGTAACCACACTTGCTACCCTGCAAGGGCAGAGACCACCCCTGAAAGGCAGTTGCAGACAGAATAAAGGAGGAGATTGAAGCAAGCAAAGTAATTGATTTTTCCCAAAGTTTCCAATCAGATTAGTCATTTCTCCCCAGAACCAGATTGTGTGAAGAGGCAAGAAGTCAGGAACATACTACTCCCTAAGCTTTCCCACACAGAGGGAAATAGATGTGGGAAAGAGATACCACACTCCACATCAGGGGACAGCCCTGAACTGGAAGTTTCCATCCACCTTGTCCCCACTGAGGTTCAGAACACTTAAGTTATTTTTTCCTCGTCTTCACAACATCTTTTTTACACACCTAATCAAGGGCAAAGCAACATTCAATATAGGCTGGAGGTTTACAGAGAAAATATATACTGGATTCCAAAATGGGGCCTAGACAAAAAACATGGGTGATCCAATTGTTCCCTTCCAATTTCTGGAAAGCAGCTTAAACAGACATCGGAGAGAGCTCAGTATGATCACCTAGAATTTGAGTCCTACAGCAGAACTGCACAAATGAATGTAAGGCGGCGGAGACCTGAGGGCACTCCTTTGGAAGGAGTGCAGTTATACTAACTTGCTATGTCAGGTCCAGGCTGGGACTTGGTGCTAAATAGGAATTTTAAGTTGATCACCTGAAGGCTAATGCTTCCTGCATTCATTTGCAGAAGAAACAGAGCATAGATAACTGAGTGTTTTTAATCATCTGCATGGCTCTGTATCTTGCCACAAGGGTGGACTTCCTTTTTTAGAGCTTGGGCCCCTTTTTAGTGCCAAGCATTGTGCTGGAGAATTTACCTAGATTAATTCATTTAATTTTTACAAAAAATTCTTGAATAATGCAGACAATGTCCAACAGAGCATTATTAAAAAGTTCTCTCTGAGTCAGAGATAACATGTGCTTGAGTCAGGACTCAGGTAAAGGTCTTCCTGGATCCTAAACCTGCTTTTCCTCACCACGTTCAGCTCCAAGACCCAGAGCATATGAGAGGGGGATTAGCTGTTGAATTCTACCTTGCTTTTCATCTGATGAATAAACCAGGACAGGTCAATTCCTGCTAAAGTCTTGTCTCTGTCTGTAAAGTTCCTGCCTCGATAGTCTGTTGTGAGGTATGAAGGAGGCTGTTTATGTGAGCGTGTGACGGAAACTGTGGGGAAGCAGAAGAACAGAAGGGATTCCAGTGATTTTCTTCAGTTCCTGATCCACACCATAGGGGATTGGGTCTGGATGGCAAATTCATCAGGGTCTGACCTTAGTTCTCTAAGTTCACCCGCTCTTATTTGTTCCTTCTTTCCAGCTCTGTGTGCTCTGCCCTTCTCTTTTTCTCTATTCCTTCTCTCAGTATTGGCAAAGCAGGTAGGCAAACACATGGCATTTGACAAATGCTTGACATGTGGCAGTAGTGAGGGAAGGCAAAGATTCAGTATGAATGAATGATTTTAACTTTTCTGTGGCAAGTGGGTGATGGGGCAGAGGAAGATGAGAATGGGAAGTCCCTCAGGGAGATATGTCACCCTGAGCAATGAATCCATGGTCTTCAAAGTGGTAAGTCAAATATGAAATCACTCTTGACTTGGGTGTTGGTCAAGTTTCTCCCACACTTGCCTTTCTCTTGGCTTGTGGGCACAGTTCCTTGGATTTATTCCTTTTCCAATGGGTCTTAAATAACATGATTCTGATCTTAAAAACCCAGGAGAGAAATAATTCACTGCGGGGGTGGGGGGGAAGCATATGCAATAATAAATGTAAAATACCAAGATTTCAACAACAAAATGCCTACTGCATGGCACTAAAAAAGGAATGTCATCTCAGGAAACTAGAAACTGCCCTGAAAGGAGGCCAAGGAACTAAATGGGAAGCAAGAGGGACCAGCCGGCATGAGATGTCCCAGCAGTTTAGGCTCAACTGCAAAAAGAAGGCTGTGGGTTGAAAACTTTGACACCCTAGAGAGCCCCTAGTTCTGATAGCTGTGCTGGAGTTCCCTGCTTGCTTGGTGGGATGAAAACTGAGAGCCTACATTATACTGATATTTTTTAATTAAAGAAAATATGATAGTCTTTGCACACTCAAGTTTGAGGACTAAGGTTCTTATCCACTACACAATCAAATAGAAAATCAGAAGAGTCTCACGATGATTTAAAAATAGAAATAAACTTGTACAAAAATAGTTTTATTTTCCAATATGGAAAGAAAATTTTATTATGTAAGTGAAGGATAGGATTAAAAAAAAATAGTTTTAAGACTGAAAATTCCTAAATATGTCTGTAAACAAGGCAGGTGCTGAGGGCAGCAGCTGGGCTTTTTCCCAGGATTTTCAGATTTATTTGTTTAGCTTGATCCAATTTTGCTCTGCTACTGGGTTCACCCCGTGTTTTCTCACCCTGGAGTCAGACTGCATAATGGAGCGGGAAGGCCTCTGGGGGCAGCAAAGAAATCTGGGTTTAGCAGCCGCTCTAGCCCAAGGGCCTTTGGCAAGATATGGTGTCTCCATTTCCCTTATCAGTCAACACGAGGCTTAGGTGAATTCCCTCTCCAGTAACTGTACCTCAAGGGGATGGCAGAAACAGGCCACCCCAATGGGAGAAATATTTTCTCACTGGTGTTGTTTAGGATTACTGGTGCATGAATAATAAAAAGCTGACTAGCTTTTATTCCCTTTTTTATTGTTTGAACATTATTTCCAGATAATGCACTTCATTATTGTCCACCCTGGAGTGGTAGGATCAGACCACTTCCCCCCTCCCAGTCTCCGTCTAGCACCTGCTCAGAAATACCTTTCAGTTTCCCAGATCTGGCAATTTTTCTTTCCCTCATCAACATTTAAAGCTTTCTCTGTTTCTCTCCCCATTTTCCTGCTGGACTGGGAGCAATACCAAACCAGGACTGGCTTGGGTTACCAGCAAAGACATGATCTTGCAAATTGGCAGGGAACAAGCATGCGTTAGCCTGCCAAATGGTGAGTGTTATTGAAAGATGTAACATACTCCATGACTTTGATAATGAGGAGAAATGACTTGACACAAACTCTAACTGCCAGCCAAACAGAGGAAGTGACAGCTGATCCATTAGGTATTCTTAGTTTCCAGGCATGAAGGTTCTTGTTGGTCCTCTGTGGCTTATTCAGAATCTGGCCTGATGTATTAATTTGCAACCTGCTAAGAGCACTGTGAACTTGGATAAATATAGATAAATACAAGTCAACTCGTTTTGAAAATGCTGTATTCCTTGTATTATTGATTTCCTTCTGATCAGTATAGAATTCCCTAAGAGCTCTGATGTTGTGTTTTTTATTTCTCATGCATTACAGTTTCTAGCCCTGTTGGTCATGACAACCCCTGAGTGCTTAGGGGCAGCATGGTCAAGCCTGAGCTGCTGAGGCTAGAGATGGGAGTGAAGTAGTTTATGGGCAGAAAAACTCAGACATGAGTGATCTCTTGTCCGTTAGAGCCACCATTCACTTTTTCTGTGGCCTACTGTTGACCTGGGAAATGATTTGTTCCTGGCTTATTGTTTAGAAAGGTAAGAGAAAGAAAGGTAGAAAAATGAGTAGGAAAAGTCAAAACCCACTCTCAGTACTCTAACTTCCAATCTAGCTGTTTGTTTGTTGTTGTTGTTTTGACAGAGAAAGAGAGAGAGTCAGAGAGACGGACAGGTAGGAACAGATAAACAGGGAGATGAGAAGCATTAAGTCTTAGTTGTTCATTGACTTCTCTCTCATATGTGCCTTGACCAAGGGGCTCCTGTAGAGCGACTGACCCCTTGCTCAATCCAGCAACCTTGGGCTCAAGCCAGGAACCTTGGGCTTCAAGCCAGTCACCTTTGGGCTCAAGCCAGAGACCATGGGGTCATGTCCATGATCCCATGCTCAGCACTCAAGCTGGACGAGCCCACGCTCAATCCGGTGACCATGGGATTTCAAACCTGGGTCCTCTGCATCCCACTCTGACATTTTATCCACTGCGCCACCTCCTGGTCAGGCTAGCTGTTGTTTCCTTAGTTCCTTTTCATCTCTTGGTTATTTCAACATTTTTGGTTTGGGGGTCTCATATGCCTCCCAGGTAAACCTTAACTCATCCATTCTTTGTTTATTTCAAAGTCATTCCATTTTTGCTCAACCCTGAAGTTGCCATCCCTGCAGTCACTTTCTGTCTCAGAGTCATATCAGGTTTTCAAATCCCTGAGACACCTATGGGCAGTAACCTTAGAGCCCAGAGAAAATAGTTCCACATTTACAGAAGTTAGACATTATTGCTGAGCCTGTGATACCAGGAATCACAATAGGCACGGAGGATGGAGGATGAGGGGGAAAGGAAAGATAAAGGGGTGAGAAGACGAAGAGAACAACTCACAGGGTAGCACTCCCTCTCACCTTAGGAAAGAAGCCTGACCTAACTTGGTGGCTTCGGGTACCAGGAATGTCCATGGACTTCAGTTGAGAAAGAAACCTATGGAGCAAGGGAATTATTAAGATCTCTAGGCTGGCCCTGGATGGTTGGCTCAGTGGTAGAGCATCAACCCAGCATGTGGATGTCCCAGGTTCAATTCTCAGTCAGAGAACACAGGAGAAGCACCCATCTGCTACTCCACTCCTCTCCCTCTTGCTTTTCTTTCTCTCTCTGTGTCTTCCCCTACTGCATCCATAGCTTGATTGGAGGAAGTTGGTCCCGGGCGCTGATGATGGCTCCGTGGTCTCCGCCTCAGGCATTAAGAAGAGCTCAGTTGCTGAGCAATGGAACAACACCTCAGATAGGCAAAGCACTGTCCCCTAGTGGGCTTGCTGGGTGGATTTCACTCAGAGCTCATGCAGGCGTTTGTCTATTTGCCTGCCCTCCTCTCACTGAGTAAATAAATAAATAAATAAATAAATAAATAAATAAATAAATAAATAAATAAATAAATTTCTAGGCTGCTGTACTTTAGAGAACAAAGAGCTCTTTGGGGGAAAATCTTCATGGGGAAAGAATCTTTAAACAAGGTAGCATCATATTCAACAAGTTTTTATTGACCTGCTATGATGTGCCAGGCATCATGCCAGAAAGAGAGTTGAACTTGAAGGACAAGGTCCCTTCTCACATGGACCTTACACTCTAGTGCAGAAGGCAATTCAATAAGACATTGACTACAAGTGTAGAACGCATTACAAAAGAGACAGAAGGTACAAGTCTTTGGGAGCATATAATGTTAGGATACCATCTTGACCTTATTAGAAAATTAGGAAAAAAAATGTCCCTCAAGTGAAAGCATGGGTAGAGCACCAAGAGGATCTGAACACCAGTAAAGCACACACCCTTCTGCTGCTGGGAGCCAGACTTGCTCTAACCAACAGATAGCCAGCTTGGATGCACCTGGTCCAGATTCAGAGTGCTTCTGCCATGGTGTGTAATTTAATTTGATGTGCTTCCACTGACACCTATGTGTTCTTATTTACAAGAGGCACATGAATCCAGTTCAACCCAGAACAGTGCCACCGTTCACAATATCATCTCAAGGGTAGACGCTGCAGGGAACCAATTGCCTACAAACTAATTAAGAAATAAAATCAATGTAAGCCAACTTTGCAGTATTAGATTGTTTCAAACTAGTGTTCCATTAATCCACAGCAGATGTTTAAGGAAAGGCAGAAGGAAAGTACTGTCAACTCTATCCCTGTCACAGAGTCAGAATGTCAGAGACCAATGGATCTTTAAGAAAGATTCAGACCGGCCTGACTTGTGGTGGCGCAGTGGATAAAGCGTCGACCTGGGAACACTGAGGTCGCCAGTTCAAAACCCTGCACTGGTCTGGTCAAGGCATATATGGGAGTTGATGTTTCTAGCTCCTTCCCCCTTCCTCTCTCTCTCTGTGTCTCCTCTCTAAAATGGATAAAAAGAAATTAAAAAAGAAAAGAAAGAAAGATTCAGACCAGTGGTTCTCACCTGGATTAGGGCCTTCTTTTCGAATGCCAGGCAAAGCTCTTTCAAAGTTCACATTCTGCCTATGCCCCACCCCAGTTCTGATAAACTTGGGTTGGTATGAGAAGGAGGCTAGCATTTTATGTAGAAAAATTTCAGCATATTTAATTTTTTTTCTTTTTTCAAGTGAAAGGAGGGAAGATAGAGAAACAGACTCTCATATGTGCCTAACTAGGATCCATACAACGCCCATCAGAGGCCAATGCTTGAGTATTGAGCTATTTTTAGCACCTAAGGCTAATGTGCTCCAATGGAGCTATCCTCAGCGCCTGGTGATTGAACCAATTGAACTATGGTTGTGGGAGCAGAAGAGAAGGAGACAGAGAAAAAGAGAGAGAAGGAGAAGGGGGAGAGGGAGGGTGGAGAAGCAGATGGTCATTTCTTTTGTGTGCCTTCACCAGGAATCAAATTGGGACATCCACATGCCAGGCCAATGCTCTACCACTGAACCAACCAGCCATGGCCAATTCCAGCATATTTCTGATAGTTTCTTCCACCCCTGCTCCCCGGCACCACATAGAGAACCAGAGATCTAATTCAGTTCTTCATTTTATAGATTGTTTAGGAACAGAGAAGTTAAGTGACTGTGCCATACTTCACTTAATTGTAAAGCTGAAACTATAAACACAAGCCCATATTTTATTGTTTTCCCATACTTTGGGTCTCAAGGCAGGACTAGATTTGAGGGCTGATACCTCCTTCCCCTACCGGGCTTAATTGCTAGTTGATGTTCTAGTCACAGAAGCCAACACAGGATATGAGTATCCCGAATGTCTGGAGTGGCCTGGACCCAGACAGGAAATGCTCATCAAATCCTGGCCTGCCTAGTGCTGCTTGCTGAAGCCATGGGTCTCTACAGCTGTGGGTTTAGAGGAACTCCTGCCCTGTCTTTGAAGTCCCTCGGGGCTGGAAACCCACAAAGGGCATGCTCCCAAGTCCTGCCAGGCTGGCTGTGTGAACAAGGCAGAGAGGCAAACTCTAGGTCTTTCAGAAAAGACATTGAAGCAGGAACTGGAGATACCAGTGATGAGGTTGGTCATTTCTCTGAAACAAGATGTCAGCAAAGGACCCCTTTCCTCTTGACCTGCTTTATGAGAAACTGTTAGTGACTGCAAAAGGGCCAAGAGTAGATAAGGAAAATTTGATTTCACTCTTAATTATTTTCAACTCAGTATACCAAGTCAAAAACCATTTGCATTTTAAAGGCAGAACTATTTCCCAAGTGAAGAGGAAGTCTTAAACTTGTCAGTGTGAATTACTCAAAAGTAGATGGATTTCTTGCTAATTCATAGTTACCACCTCCCCATCCACCCCACCCTCTGCACTGGGTGAATAAGAGCCCACTGGCGAGGGGGGCAAAAAAGGCAGAAGTGTGTGCATCACTGTGGAGGATCGCTGTAGCCTAAGAACAAGTGAGAATCTTCCCCAAACCCCAGTGAAGGAGGAAAGCCAGAGAAGAGAGGAGGATGTGAGCACAGGGAGGGAAGCAGCAGGGCTGGAAATGAATATTGGATCCAGGACCCCGTGAATACCAAAATCCACCGAGTCTTAAGTCCTGTATATTAAATGGTACAGTATTTGCATATAACCTACATACATCCTGCTGTGTACTTTAAGTCATCTGTACATTACTTATAATATCTAAAGCAATGTAAGTACTATGTAAAGAGTTGTTATACTGTATTGTTCAGGGAGTAATGACAAGAAGAAAGTCTGAACATGTTCAGCATAGATGCAACCATCACAACTATTGTAGGTCTAACTCCATAGTACATGTTGGAACAACATAACATTTTTAAATCAGTTGGTTAAATTCATGAATCTGGAACTTTGCATAGTTTGCCTGGATCTCCTACGGTCTCTGAATTATTTTAAAATTTCTATTCTGGCCAGTGATTTAAAAAAGGAGGTCAGCAATTATGGCCCCAGCCCAAACCTGGCTCATCAACTTTTTTGTACAGCCTGGAAGCTAAGAATGGTTTTTACATTTTTAAAGGTTGCAAAATATCAGTGGAAGAATAATGTATCCTGATACGTGAAAATTACATGGAATTCACACTTTAGTCTTCGTGAATAAAGTTTTATTGAGCACAGCCGCACTCAATTATGTACTGAATATGGCTGTTTTTGTGCTATAACGGCAGAACTGAGGAGTTGCGAAGAGACTGAATGACCCTTATAATATATTTACTATCTGGCCCTTGACAGAGAAAATAGTTTACTGCCCTCTGATGTAGGGGTTGAAATGAAGAAAGAAATCCTCATGGGCAAAGGATTGTCTCCAATCTCTCTAGGCTGGGGCCTCCCTATAGAGTTCTCATGTCCAAGTCTTGTGTCTTCTTTCATGTCACTATATCAGACTTTATTCTGCATGCTCCCTCCACCTGACAGAGGCGGTGACATCAGTTTTCACTACAAAAACTGAAGGGAAAGGAAGGTTGTCCTGACACTCACAGCTACTTGAGCTCAGGCCCTCGATCTCAGTATCAGGAAACAGCTCAACTTTCACAGGCCAATGAATTTGGGTATTTTGAATATATTTTGATGTTCTGTACAAAATAGGAGGACATGCATGAGGAAGGTCAATTGACTAACTAACTTTATTTTATCTACAGTTCTGACCACCTCACCAGTCCTCAAGTCAACCAGCACCATCTAGGTTAGGACCTTTGAAACACATGGGTTAGACTACATCAGGTAAAACAGAGTGAGTGCGGGCCTGGGGAAAAGAATATCCACTTTGCTACCAACTCTCTGTGTCCTTGAAAAATAATGGCAATAGACTCATTATCCCACAAGAATCCTTTAAAACAGGTATCTTTAATCTTCTTTCAAAGATAAAAAAAAAAATTGAGACCGAGACATTGACTCCACTGCCCAAGGTCACCTCCCTAATAAGGGATGGAATCCAAATTTGTTCGATTCTGAGCACTGTACTCTTATTGTGAGCAAGAATTTGCTTCTTCTCTGCTTCTCAGTTCCCTTATCTATGAAATAAGAAGACTGTATTAAATTTACTTCAGGAATCTGTCAGCAAAATACATTCTGTTGAGCCTGAAATCCTTAAAATTCAATTTGGTCACTTAGTAAAGCATTAAGACATATATTTTCTACAGGCTGAAAAATCCACAGAGGTCATGGGGAAAGAGCGGTGACTCAGACAGACACTGTTTCTGCCTTTATGGAACTTTCACTCTAGTTAAAGCTGGGTCTTCCCTGTCTGTTGGATTATGATTTCACATGATTTTCTGAAATAAATGCAGTAAAAAAGAGATGTTTATCTGAATGCAAGTGAAAACATTCATGTAAGAAGAGATTATTCTAAAATTTTGTTTCTCACCCTCACTAAAAAGCATATGCTCAATACTGTGTATTTTCTGAGCTTTCAGGTGGGCATCATGCCAGATAGGACTCATATCTTGCTGGAGACATAGAGAACTGGAGATAAAGGATGAAGGGAGGCAAAGAGGAAATGAAGAAGAGAGCAAAGACACTAGGACCTGGAGAGGAAGCTGGCCTTAAAAGCCATGCCTTAATTGGGCACATTTAGGTGAAGACAGTCTCTCTCTCTCTTTTCAAATATATTGTTCATTTGGATATCCATTCAATAAACAATTAAGTATCCACTAGGTCAAATACAGGCCTAGGAACTGGATAGGCTGTTTTATAAAGCATGTTTCAGGTTGTCTATATGTTTTATAAAGCATATTTTATTGGGGGGGGTGGGATTGTATATTTATTTTAATTTCCAATATATTTGTTGTGTGATTGCTGTGTCTAATAAAGTATAAACTCCTTATACAGAGAGAAAATTTCTTGATTCTAACACTTGTTTTACACTTTCCTACCTTTACACTGAAACAGCCTTTTAAAAAGCAAGTTGAGTTGCAATCTCTTTGTAGTAAAATTAGTGAATGCTGTTGTACTGAACAAAATCCAGATGAAGCTGTAACAACTTGGCCATGTAGACACAAAGGGGACTTTTATGACCACTAGTGTGTGTTCTGTATTGTCCAGGGCCTTTTCTCAGTCAGACCTGTATTCTTTAGTCTCTCTTCTTGGGAATTAGTCCTTTGTTTTGTTTTTTTAGCACATCCTTTTTAAAAATCAAATTCCCAATAATGGCCAAAATGGAAAGTAAATAAATGTCAGTGTCTCGCACCTTGGAATATTAAGAATATAATAAAAATTGGTGGAGATAAAAAGAACAATGAGAGAGATACACATTTGACACTATAGTTTTTCATTTTCTGTATCTTTCAAGGATAAAATTATAGAATGTTATAATTTTGCAGAAATAAATTCAACTTTCCATAGGCAGATAACTGCAAAGTGAGCACAAGTGCTTCTCCCTCTAAACAGCACTGTCAAATAGAACCTCTGCAATGATGAAAATGTTTCATGTCTGTCCTTAGTGGCTATTAAACACTTG
This sequence comes from Rhynchonycteris naso, assembly GCA_037038555.1. Lineage (NCBI taxonomy): Eukaryota > Metazoa > Chordata > Mammalia > Chiroptera > Emballonuridae > Rhynchonycteris > Rhynchonycteris naso. The sequence continues at coordinate 29,328,446 of CM072998.1, forward strand.
AAGTGTAACTATTCCAAATGAGGAACACATGATTAAGTTTATGTGATGTTAACTAATCTATAGTTGCACGTGGCTAGTGGTTACTATATTGAACAGTGCAGGTCCAGAGGGTACACATTAGGCACATATATGCCAGGCATCAAAAATTTTGAGTCAGGCTTCTAAACTTCAATATATCCTTCAGCTTGAGATATAACATGCAAATTCAAATAGGTTAAAGCAGGGGAGGTAAGACATTTTACTCTTTTTGAGAGCAAATAATACTCCCTGATAGCACTTGCCCTATTTAAAAATAAGTAGCAATAAAAAGAAAATGAACATTGGACCAAGAATCTACTTTTAGACATAAAGAGAGCAGACACATATCCTTCATCATCTAGTGCAGGAAAAAAAATATAGTTTGAAATCTATTGCTTTGTACTGCTTAAATTCTCAATAACACTCAAGAATAGAAAAACTCTATAAAGGGAAGTTGAAAGATTAGTTGTTGAGACAACAAATTGTGATGGAAAAATAGGTAGCCAAAAATTAGAAAGAGATGAAAAATTGTTAAATGAAATAAAGGAAGATTATAAACAATTGAAATGCATTCATAGAACTGCAATCTGCTATAGAAATCCCCAAAGATAGAATCAATACTGTAAAAAAAAAAATCAAAGCATCAAGCTGCAAAATATTTTCAAAGCTCCACTCAATGGCAGATTTAAAAAAAATGCAGAGATGTAAACAGCTAAACTTGAGACGAATCAATGGAACAGAAGCAATAATCAGATAATCAGAGAAGAACATTCATGATTGTAAAGATAGACCCAAGACACAGATGGAGAGGTCCTTGAAAGTTAGTAAAAGAGTGAAAAGAAATCAAGAGCCAGCTTCTTATATCGTTTTTTAATTCATTTTTTTTATTTTATTCATTTTAGAGAGGAGACACACACACACACACAGAGAGAGAGAGAGAGAGAGAGAGAGAGAGAGAGAGAGAAAGGGGGGAGGAGCTGAAAGCATCAACTCCCATATGTGCCTTGACCAGACCAGTGCAAGGTTTTGAACTGGCGACCTCAGTGTTCCCAGGTCGACGCTTTATCCACTGTGCCACCACAGGTCAGGCCTTATATCGTTTTTAATCATTTACTTTTTGTATTTTTAGATTGTATTTATTCATTTTAGAGAGGAGAGAGAGAGAGAGAAAGGGGAGGAGCAAGAAGCATCAACTCCCTTATACATTTTGACTAAGTAAACACAGGGTTTCAAACCTCAGTGTTTTAGGTCGACACTTTATCCACTGTGCCACCACTGGTCAGGTCAGATTCTTATATCTTGATAAAAAGTTTAAATTTTATAAGTTGTTCAATACCTCAAAGAGTTTTCAGACAAACCTATCTTTCTTCCTTTAAACCCAAAAGAAAAGTGCATGACCCATGGAGGAACCACAGAGCTTAGTGTTTCTGTAAAGTACCGAATCTCACACTGGGACAGTCCGCTGTGTGTGTGCACTTCCCACCACAAAGCGTTCTGTCTTTTAGTGGGCGCAGAGAACAGAATCATTCTTAAAATAATCAAAATGTTATAAAGTTAATAATTTAATGATGTAATTAAAATATTAATATGTTTGAAAGGGTGACGGTGTTGTTTTTATCCTCATTATTCAGTATTTGATCAATAACATCAGTCTTTTCCATGTAAAAATATGGAACTTTTTCAGCACTTTTTCACAGCTTTATTCAATTGAACCCTTCATAAAACTACATTTTTAATAATTTTCAGAAATTGGTTTAAAATATGCTATAATTTTTCATCGTTATGTCTTTTAGGATTATGAAACCTCTTTATGCCTCATGATAAAACTAGATCAGATATTCTTAAGGCCAAAGCCTTTGTATTAATCTTGCTTAGAGTGCTCCCTATGCTTGGCACTGAGTATGAACTTAATAATAATTTTTTTTAAGAGGTAGCAGCCTTCCATCATTTAATTTTTCTTTATTTATTTTTAGAGTTTATTTATTCATTTTTAGAGAGATAGGAGAGAGAGAGAGAGAGAGAGAAAGAGAGAAAGGGGGGAGGAGCAGGAAGCATCAACTCCCATATGTGCCTTGACCAGGCAAGCTCAGGGTTTTGAACCGGCGACCTCAGCATTCCAGGTCGGTGCTTTATCCACTGCGCCACCACAGGTAAGGCAATAATAATTTTATTGTACCTTAAGAACCTGAATTTTGAAAGTAAGATTCATTCTAACACACTGAATTTTGTTTATAGTCAAATATCTTTTTTTTCTGGAAATTCTTCTGAATTTGTAAGTTTTGGTACAGCAACTCCTTGACATGTGTGACAACCTCTGAGCACTGTCTTAAGCTGTGTCCGTGATCTATTTGTCCAGTTCTCTTTGTCCTGCAGACTCTCCCTTCCAAACCTCAGACCACAGGAGTGAGCAGGGCCGGGCCTGGCCGGTCCTCCCCTGCAGGGTTTATAAAAATATGAAATGGGCCTGTCAACAGCCAATTCCCCTTCACATCCCCACAAGGAGATGGTGTCTGCGGAGTAAAACTGCCAGAGAGGGAAACTGATGACAGAAGCTGGAGAGGTGCCACGCAGTCCCTCCCGCCAAGACGAGGCTGCTTAGTTGCTACCTTAGAATTTCTTCTTCTCAGTCCTGAAGCCCAAGAAGTTCTCTTTTGAATTATGTTGATTTGAATTAAATTTCTGCCACTGAAAAAGTCCTGACTAATAATCACAAAGTCAGTGAAATTGAGAGAAAAGTATACATAGATTAAGTTTTTTATTAGATGGTTAGAAAGAGGTGCTAATTCTTATTATTGTTTAATTGACTATTAATTCTCCTAGGTACCTAGCACTACATTTTCATATTATTTTGTAATTGTCTGTTTATGTAGGTATCTCTCTTGGTGACCATTTTGGTGTGGCAAATTATTCCAATACTAGGTGGCTTAAAATAATTTTATTTTTTCTCACAATATAATGGGTCAGAAATTCAAACAGGGCTCTCCGAGCAAACCCTTTGTTCTCTGTGGTATACATGGAGTCACTTGGCAGAGTCCCACTGACAGTGGACTGGTGGGGCTAGTCCAGACAGTTCCCCTCAAGTGGCTGCATTCCGAGGGAGACCAGGAGGCAGGGCTAGGCAGGGTGCCTATCTCACCATGTGGCTTCACAGCCTCTCCCTGTGGACCACCCACACTCACAGACCACTCCCCACTGTCTTAGTGTCTTGGCTATTGCACAATAGCACTTTAGCTAAGCAGACCACCCTGCCAATATGGACTGGAGCAGACATCTGCGATTTACCCTGTCACAGCTGTTGAGGGTAAAGGCCTTCTAAGTTCCAGCAACAAAACTCTTCAGAAACATGTAGAGAAATCAGAAGTAAAGTTGCAGCAGCTTGTCCAACCATGTGGTAGAATTTTGTGGATGTTTTGTCCAAGTTGGTTCCATTCTTGGAGCCCCAACTTGCGGGGTGGCTTGCTTTGTCTCGCTGGAGCTGCATCTTGGAGGTCCCATGAGGTTCTAGGTTCAAGCTTCTGCATTCTTTCTTACCATTGTCTCCTTCTCTGTGTCCAGTCTCGGCTTTCAGCCTCACTCCACTCCTGCTCAGTCACCTACTCTCTGCTATCTGCTCCAGAGTGACCCAAACTGGGTCCCCTTTTTGGTGTCCTCCCTCACTCACAAGCCAAGAAATCAGGCCAACCGCAGACAGCTCTCCCAACATGTGGACCAGCTTTTCAGTGGCTGGATCCCAGTCGCTCTCTTTCCAACCTCTCCCTGGAGATGTTTGACCTGTCATGTAGTCCTTTTCACATAGCCACGTTCAGACCATGCCTTACCACTGAATAGAAACATTTTTCCTAACGACACTTGACTTTGCAAGGTCTTCTGGAAATTGCACTATAGCAGTTCTTACTGGAGCAAGCCCTTCTCATCGGTCAGTCTCTTCCATCTCTGCCCAGACTCTGCTTTTTCCATATTGCTGCTGAGACACAATGCAGAGGACCCTGGGCGCCTCACTTGGGAGGGCACCTGAGGGTTGATGACTCTCATAGTGCCATGGCAAGGCTGACTGCGGGTGTCCCCTGCAGAGTTCCACCACAGACCAGCAATGATGACCTGAGGATATCTCAGCATCTCTTTTACTGAAAGGGCTTGTGCTCAGAAGGTGGACATTTGCAACAGAAAGTTAGACTCAGGCAAAGTGAACTATCCTGTTGTCTGCTTTGCAGAGGTGTTCTGACACACCCAGGGAACAGTCAGCAGTGTGGCTGGAATGAACCTCTCATACCAATACAGGTATGAGAGGTTGTTGTACAGGCAGAAACAGCGAAGCACACAGAAGGCATCTTCCAGATTCTCAGAATAGCAAAGCTAAAAATAGACTGGGTTTTCTATAGACCTTGGGGTCAGGAGGTAACTTGGAAGAAGACCCATAGGCACTGAGCAATTTATTAGCTTGTCCCCAGTTTAGGCGACACTGATCAAGTTCAGTTATCAATTTGTCTTCTTTAGACTATTATAAAATTGCTAAAGAAATTTCTGAAAGCTCATACTCTCCTCTTTCCTGAAGCCGATCTTACCTGAACTTTACTCCCTTGACCCTTTCTTTTCCTCCTCATCCCCCAACAATAGAACGCTTGTGTAGCTACAGTGGTTTTGCAAAAGCCAGTCTTCCCCTCCTCTTTCCTGCCCAGGAAGCAGAAACTAATATAGTGTCTCAATATTCCTAGGCAACATTATTATCATTTGATATGGCCATGCGATAATGGGCAGTTTGCCAATCTTGTCCTTTTAGAAGCAAATTGGCTTAAGCAATCACCTAAAACATCCTCTTTCAACAGACTTTTTCTCCCCCACATAGGAGACAGCACCTATTATTTCTAACTGAGGAGCAGAGAAAATATTTCCCCTACTAAGTGGTACAAGGGATTTATTGTTTGAAGCTTTTGCCGACCTTCTATTAAAATACAGCTCTTTTTTAAAAAATGAAAATTCAATGCATGCTCACAGGATTTTAGTGTTGTCAAATATTCTATTTAAACTCTCTGTTATTTACATTCTCCATCCTAACAACCATTATTATACGAGAGAGTTTTTTTGTTTTGTTTTTCTTTTTCTTTTCCCTGCTGAGAGCATCCAGGCAACGTGGTGCTGGTGTTATTACTAGAGCAATTCTTGTCTCCTGTATACCGTGTTCCAAAGCCTTATTCCCATTATTCTCTTTGTAGCCTCCAGCACCGAGGGGGCATTCACCACCACAGCAGACAGTGATTTTGCATCTCTCAGAAGTCAGTCTGACCTGACTGAGATTGATTGGAAGGAGCCAGACGGAAAGCCCAGGGTGTGACAAGCTCCAGCTCCCCTGCCCTACCCTTACCGGAGCTAGTGATGTGATAACTGACCATCTCTGTCTCTGCTGTTTCCCTTATGGGCATTTTCTAGCATGCCTAAACCAGGCTAACAAATACTGCTTCATTTCCTCTGAAAGTGCTCTCTGGTGTGGGCTGTTTCTTTTCTGACTCCAGCCAGGGAATAGTTATAGAACATTCCGATGGGGCTGCGGCAGGCAGTAATGGATGACTCTTGGAAACAATGGATGGCGGCTACAGATCTGCTTTCCTGATGGCACGTAGGCAGCAGAATAGGTCACTGTCACTATGGCTGGAAGGGGGCTTTTCCTTCTGCTGCCCTTGAATTGCATGCTGATTTGACCTTGGACTAAATGTTCTTTCTCCAGTTGTTGTAATTGTTAAAACTGTTTGATATATTTGGTTATAAAATTAAAGTGGCTTTCTCACTGAAAGCTGAAACCAGTGGTCATACTGGACAATTGTACATTCACAAAAAGGAAGGATAATGAGTCAGCCATATCCTATGAGAGGTGAATGGAGATGGCAGTGCTAAGGGTATCAGGTAGAACCCAGACACCCTGTGGACATCACTGGGAGTTTTTGATAGTGTAACAGTCTGGGCAAACACCATTTAATGATGCAGACAACGATATTGTTACCCTCATGTGACCTGGTCATGTTAATTTTTCTGAGTTGCTTTAATTCACAGTCCTGAAAATGGAAATAAGAGGTATTAACTTCATTCTGGTGCACAAGAGTAAAAATGCTTAGTCGTTTTCTTTAATACACCACTGACTTCTTATTTTATAAAGTAACTAGAACCAGACAGTCCGTGCCCACCCCTCTGATTCACCCAAGAGAGCTGGGCCCAGAGAGTGGACAGTGCCTTGTTTTATAAAAACCCAAATCTCTCTCCTGGCAGAGCACAGCTAAAATTCCATCCTCCTAAATTTTAACTTTGTTCTTGTTACTGCAACTTGATGCCACCTAATCCATACACTTTCAAATGAAATTCATAATTATTTCTTTAACTTCTTCAGATAATTGAACCAGTGAAACTATATATATTTTAAAGTGTGTACAGACCTTATAAACACATGTACTCTTTTGTCCCCCACTCTTCAGAACTGTCAAGAGATCCCATCCACTGATGGTGAGGAAGAAGGTTTGCAAACTAAGAATGGCTGCTGCAGGGAGCTAACCAGGAGTACAGGACACATCTTTTCGAGTGTAGAGTCAATAGTATGCGTCATCAAGACTGAGGATGCTGGTGACACAACACGACCTCTATCTAGGGACTGGGGTCCAGAAATGGGGACCAAGGAGCTGGGATCTGGGTAAAGCAGTCAGCAATTGGGGCACATTGAGGGTTGTACAGAAAGACTACAGCCTACTGGTGGGACTCCTAAACCCCTGGTGTTCCTAACAGGACTGGGCAGAAGTAAGCTAGTTCCAACCCCACAGAAATTTAATCATCCAACCCCAGGGATAAGGTTTTGGCTATGCACCAACATGTTGTCTGTTTCTCTAGCACCACGATGAGGAGAACTTGAATCATAAGATAAACTTCTGAGCAAACATATAGGGAATTCTAATCAGCTAACGATGAAGAGATCTTTAGGGTGCCAAGGGACCGTCATGTTTAGAGATTTGGGTCTTTGGTCTTCACGCCCATTTGTAGTCACCTGACTTTCTGGAGTAGGGGGCTCATATATAGTAAACTGATTTACGTAGGGAATTTAGCTCAAACTCACAATCTTTATGACTCAGCAATGTCTGTCTGACATTTATTACCACTCAAACAGACTGGCAGTCATAAATCCAGCTTCATTTTTGCAGTTAAATGGCTCCTATCATGAAACAAAAGAACAAAGGGAAATAACCCACAGCTGTGATATTCATCCTGTATATCAGAAATAGAAAAAAGTATAGGAATGAATTGGTTATATTGTAATAGATTCATATTTACATGCATACACATATGGACACTACGTCCACAAATAATAGATAAAAACATATTCTGACCTCCACTTTGCCTGTTGGAAATATGTCGAAGGGCCCCATGTTATTTCCTGCCATGTTAGAACAAAAGTTATTTCAGGGTCTCCTCGCTAGCTGTAAGTGTGGGTCCTTGTACTGAGCAAAAGCTCACCAAGCTGACTGAGCAACTGGGTCAGAGATGCTTGGAGGTGGGGTGAGGAAGTGAGGGACTGGCAGAGATGCTTGAGCCTGGAGTGGAGAGGGGGAGTGCAGCGGAAGTGTGACTGAGACTGAGACAGGGGTTGTTGGAAAATTATACTGACAGCGGCTGGAGCCCTATGCGCTCTGCTTTTCTGGGAAGTTACACTAGCAATGACTCTCTCCCAGGTAAGGTTCTATCTCATCATGTAGTTTTAAAAATAAGAATGATCAAAAGGAGAAAGACAGGTAAGATCGTCTTAAACTTTCCTCTTGTTCTCACATTGAATGCTTCTATTTTACATTGAACAATTATTAACTAGTTGGATCATAGAAAAGAGGGGAGAATAAAAAATGCATAAAGTTAATTTGTTTAATTTTTACAATTCTATGAGGAAAGTATCATTAGACCACCTTCAACATCGAGAAACTGAAGCTCAAAAACATACATGACTTGCTCAAGATCACAGAGCAAATAAATGAAAGGACCATTTTTGAGACCCAAGATCTATTAGACACCTCTACCACTTTTCCTATAGCATTCCTTGCATCTGAAACTTTGTATTCAAGCCATAATTATTAAATTAATATATGCACATATGACAAACACATACAAACCCTTTACAGTGTTTGTTATAAACTGGATTACCAAAACTTTCAAAAAAATGATAAATAGGTTTGGTTTGTTCCTCTCAGCAATACCCATTTTATTCTCAGAAAAACTTTGGCTAACAAATGTAATTACAAAGGAAAACGGTCTGTTCTCTGCAGCTCCCAGGAATAAATCAGATAATCTCAGACATATCTTAAAAGTAGAAACTGTACTCTATCTTACATTCAATAGCTGTAAATACAAGGCCCAACAGTAACTATAACATGTGTTATTATACAAAAATGTATAAGGACTGAGTCCACGTCAACCCAGAGAGAGGCTCATCATTCATATGAAAAGATGGAAAGTTTCTGAGCCAGTGAGTGACTAAAACAAAAGCTCAACTATTTAGTTTATTTATTCCTCAACATTATCAAAGAAGTCAATGACTGATGCAGTCGCCAAGGTGGAATACTCACTTTATTACATACCCTCATGGATAGCTTGTGAAGGATACATGAGTAGCTTTGATCACAAACTCTCTACAGCCAAAGGACAATGAGAGGTGGTAGCTCATATAAAGAGGTAGGAGATGGGCTTGTAATCAGCCTTAAATTAAGTGGTAAAGAGAAGCTAATGATGACAGAGGCTTTAAGAAAACATATCTAGTCAAAAGTAAAAACTTGGAAGTTTAATAAAATATGTCTCCAAAATGGCAAATATTCTTCATATATGAACTGTATTTCTTGTTACTAATAACTTTTTAATAGTAGCATGCTCCAGTTAAGCAAAAAAGAGTGGTGGAGAAAGAGGACTTGAAAGTTCTGTATATATGGTCCTCAGAACCGATCATCATGAAAGCTACAAAGTAAGTCTAACAAGTGACAAGAAGAATTAATTCAGGAGAAGAAAGGAGGGAAGACTTAAACCAGTTATTAATGCTTCTAAAGCCCACTGTGGATGTCTAGGGGTTAGGTGTGGCCTTTTCTCTGCAGGGTGTGCTCGCCCTGATGCGCTGACAGCTCTGTCTAGAGGAGTTGCTATAGATTACCTTCTTTCCAAGATGACTCCCTTTCATTCCATCATTCTCAAGCTTAACCAAAGAGATTATATTTTTTTGCAAAATAAAACAACATCCCTACTATCTTATCTGTCTTACACATATGCAACATTAATACCTCCTTGGAACTAATATCAGGGAGGCTAAACAGATCCTCCCATTCTGAGTTTCTTGGACACTGCAAGAGTAGCAGACTCATAGGACATGGGGTTAACCCCAGATGGCAATTCTTTGGACTTTCAGCAACAAAATCATTAGCACTAATGTTGTGGTGCACACTGAGTAACACCCTGCCATCGATAAAGACAGTTTCAGTAAATATGAGCATATACAATAAGAAATTGATTTCAAAGTAGAACATACGGTCACTAAGTTGGTCACCACAAAGAAATCTTATCTTGCTCATTGTTTGTGGTCTTAGAGTCAAAACGTCTAATCATTTGAAGAGTAACAGTTCAAGTGAAAATTGTGCTGAGCATGCTCAAAATAGCAAGTATGAAAGAGAGGGAGTCAATATTGTGTACAGCGATTTCAATTTCTTTGCACAAATTTAGCAGCTAGATGTACGACCCTGTATATTACTTCAAACTTTCTGATCCTAGTGACCACATATGCAACGAGGGACCTCGAGCCTGGACCACAAATAACCACAGTTAAGGTGAAAGTTTGGCACATGACACCAGTTGGATTGCAACCTATAAATGACAGTTGGAGATGAAGGGACAGGTAAAATTAGATTTTTCTCCATCACTCATATAATTTAAAGAGTATGGAATGTGGATTTTAAAGGTCAGAAGAAATTGTTAATTAAGTTGAGGTATTTGAAATTAGCAAATAAAACTGCAGCTCAGAATTGTGACTAAGGAGTAATTAATCATATGGAAAGAAATGGCAGAGAAGAAGAGCCAGCAGTAAAATTAGTGTTTAGCTAGTTGCCATAGAGCCTTCATATGCCATTATAAAGAGCTGTTAAATATGAATTCCTTTCTCTTTAAGCTATATCTTTAAAAAACAAACAAACAAAAAAACAATGTTCAACATTGTTCTATGAAGACACAAATCAAAACAGATATCATCTGTACAATCTCTCTTGAAGGTACTCAGATACATATGAACTGGCTAAGACACTTCCCTCTACCTTTCACTAAACATATGAAGGAATTAAAGGTTACATGATCATAGTCATGGTCTTAAACTCACTCTAACAGATTCTTTAATATAAATCACTGCCAATTTTTAGCATTTTAACTGTTACAATACAAAATTACTTAATACACTCTTTAAAACCAGTGATAATTCTCTACATACACACATTTGAATATGACTGCTTTAAAATCTGCTTAAGAAAAAACATTTTGGTTATGCTTCTAGCTGCTTTTTCTTTCCTTGGGTGCTACACTTGCCAGACTTGAGTTTGATGCTCTCAATTTATGCTGGGATGTTCAGGATTTCATTTCACATTAAAATATTTGCATATTAAACTTAAAGCCAAATTTATCAACATGGATATTATAATGAAATATCCAGATGGTTAATTTGACATGCATATCTTCAACTAGAAAACAAAAGCAACATTTATATAGAGACTTATATTTTTAAGCACTTGACATTTACTAATTAGCTCATCCACACCACAAACCTATGAGGTAGTTTAGCATGACTTTAACATGAATACATTAGGTAAGAAGCAAAATAAAGAAAAGATCTGTTCCCACGATACTGTGCTGATCATATTCTTCTCATTCTGGCCACAAAAAAACAACAATCAATACTGTGTACAGGCTAGTGAAACATGATGAATATTTTGCTTGAGTGGAATACAGAGAGGGTAATTATTTTATTACCTGACAGTTGAAAAAGGCTATTTTCTTACTAGAATACTAAGATGCTGTGCTAACAGTGACCTGCTGGAAATAACTCACTTAAACACCAACTTTGAAACAGGTGTATTCCCCACTTCCCCAACTCCTGGGGCTCAAGTTTCCCCATGGGAGTATTAGTGTTTTTCATCTATTTCATATTTTTCTTCTCTTGGTCTGCTTGGTCTAATAAACTCACTTCAATAGAAAGGCATACAGACTTTCACGGTTCCAATTTATGTTTATGTGTCATCTAAGAGGCAGATGAAAAACAAATCCTCTTGGTCTTTGTAGTCAAGCAATTCCAGATGAGAGTTTTATTACCACTTTTATCAGCAAGAGGGATCACTTTAGTCCTCTCCACTTAGCAGATTGCTTTATGAACATATTTATTAGTGCACTTGGCTGTGAAGACTATATATAATGAAAGCTCATTAATTTGAGTTTCATAACCCTGGCATTTGTGGCCACTGAGACAAGTGTTAGCCTGAAGCTCACCTTTTACTCAAAGAAGAAAAATTCTTTGGAAAATACATGAATTGCATGACCAGGACTATAGGAGCATTTTATGTCTATGAAAAGACGTAGATTATTTCAACCACTTAAACAAGTATCCCTTTAAATGCAAAAATTTTACTCTAATGTAACGATGCCATTAGGCTTGCCTATTATGTTAATTTGGAATAATTTCTCCTTCATTGGAACAAAACTTTGAATGGGCAAGTAGTTGGTTAGTTTAGTTGACATTCTGATAAGTACTCAGGAACTGTTAAAGTACTATACTTTAAACATTGATAATTTGGATGCCTCACTCCTTCAAGCTGATACGGTTTTCCCCTCACTCTCCTGAATTGAGGTTTTACAGGCAATCCTTGGACTCGTCCTTGTCTCTCCTGAAACCTCTGCTGTACTCACATGGCCCTGTCGAAGCAGCTCCACACAAGTCAGGTCTGCAAGCATCTCTTCCTCTCTGCCAGAATTAATTTGACTCTGAAAATATTTACCTTCCATCTCACTCCAATTTTTCATAATGAAACTGGAATGTAAGACGTGACCTAATTAAACAAATATAACCATACCTCCCCCCGAAATCAAACACAAACAAACAAAATAATGATGACAAACAGCTAGCTTTCTAAGCAGGGATGTTTCCATTTAAGACTTCACAAACTATAATATTCATAGGCTCTTCTTGCTTAAAGCTGAATATGTCACCTCCATAGTTCATCAGAATGATAATTTCCCTTATCAGCTCTGAAAAAAATAAGTAAAGAGGTTTGAAAACAAACAAAGTCTTGGCAGGTATTCACTTTCACTTAATAGGTTGCCAAGAAACAATGGCACTTAGATGAGGAATTCTGAAATGATCCGATTATTATATCTGGAGGATTATCTATCAAGGTTGGCAGAGCCTCTGTAAAGCAAAAGAGTGTGTTCTTAGGCTCATCTGCACTATATCAGGTTATTAAAGAACAAAACCAGAAACACCTGAGGACATGAGCTCACTCACTAAACACAAAGAGAAACATACATTTTTTTTTTTTTTTTTTACTTGGACAGTGCTTATTTTACAGCAGAATTGACAAATAAAGCCTTATTTTACACATGGAACTGAAGTTATCTTCGGAGGCTTGTAGCTCTGTCGTGTGCTTTCCAAAAGAGCAGAAAAGGTTGCTTCCCATCAAACCTTCCTCCTTCCAATGGGAAAGTTGGGGCTGGGGTGGCTGCTTCTTTCTCAGGTGTGGAAACTGGCCCCTCTTGTCCCTCCTGAGTGGGCTCTCCTCCAGGAAATCATGCCAAATTTCAAACACCTTAGAAACAACACTGCATTTCTAAGTAATTTCATTTATTGCTCACTGAGTTGTATCCACCTCAGCTCTTCGTTTTCAACCAGGAAAACCAGACACCAAGAGATCAATTGCCTGTGGTCACAATGTACAAAGGGCGACCCAGCCAGAGCATTGAGAAGCATCATGTATAGAAGCTGAATGTCAGGCTGTGCTGCCAGCCTGTAGGAAACCAAATCCAATACTGATGGAGAAGAATTCAACCTAGGGAAAAAGCTTGATGATTTTCACTCTGAGATATTCCCCAACAGCAAGTAACAGGGCTCCTGTCTGCCATACTGTTCACTGGTGTTTTTCCCAAAAGTGATTGAATCTTGGCTCAGTAAGAAGACTTCGGTGGGAAACAGAGGAATAGGGGACATCATCAGACCAGAGGCTGTCATTCTTCAGTTTACTCATTTTTTTCCAAATCATCAGTGCCCCACATTAAAGCCCACAAGTGAAGCCAACTTCATAAAAATTATTCATTTATTTCTCTCTCATTTTGGGATTTGTAATTTTTCTTTTGGATGAATTTGGGAAAACATTTCATCAAGGTCAACTGCTGTGAAGACATTTTTGCCTAAGAGGATCATCATGCAGGCAAACTAATTCTTTTTCTAAGTTATTATTTTGGCAGCTTGCAGAGGGGACTTGACCTAACCTTGAGAAACTGTTCTTTGAATGATCAGAAAACAGAAAGGAGGATTCTTCTTTCATTTATCCTCTTCATTCCCGTTGTTTGGGTGGCAAATCTGTCGCACATGTTTCGGAGTGAAATGAGAAGGACCAATATTTGTGTTCATTATAGATCTACTAATAGTGATTGTTTCCAGTTGGTACATGTTGCTACAGTCACGTTCAACATGATGAAAAAATAATGTTTATTTTTTGATAGAGGTGGTTTACATCTCAAACATTAAGGATTTAATAGAATAACTTTATATGTGAAATAAATATAGAATAAACTGGAGATTTAGATTTTTCTGCTGTCTTTAAGTTTAAACAATGCTCCCACTGTTTGCTGTAGTGTTATAATTTAAAACATGTGCTAAATATATTATCAGGAAAGAATTTAAAAATCCATCCAAACATCATAACTTACCAGAAAATTAAAAAACAAAAAAGGAAAACTCATTTACTCTCCAAAACTAAGATTAGTCATATGTTAATCTGCGAATCCTCGTAAGAAATGTTCATTGTTCAAGAAAAAATCCTCCTCTGGTGGTTGACAAGCAGTTCTCCACGGCAGAGAAATCCTGACATATTTTTTTTTCAGCTCTTGATTGATGTTTTCACTACTTATTCTTCAGGCTATAAGACAGAAAGGAACACAGTCTTACCTTCTTTCATAATTACATACTCCAATCTCATTCTCTCTCTCTCTTGGTCTTCACTCCCACATCACTTTGTCCATCAAATTAAAATAAAGCTGCATCTATATACCTTTTAAGTTATAAACAATCAGTGTATGTAATAACAAAATTACCAATGTAATTTCTATGTATGTAGAAGAAAATATGTATCTTTAGACTGTCAATCAAGATAGTAAATTCATTCTGAAGGTTTTTAAAATAAAAATAATAAATTGATTTTTTATTTATGAAATATTGCAGATACCCATCTTTAAATTTCAGGCATAACTACTTGTAGAAACCTCTTCTTGGGAGGAGAACATTATAGCATTTATATTTTAAATTATTATAAACCTCATTCTCTATTTATTCAGAATTTTTCTCTGTTAGACAAATAGAAAAAAACTGTTTTTGATCTTAATCTCAAAAAATGTTGACTTAAATAGATAAGTAATTTTTAAAGTTTTTTTTTTTAGTTTTGCTTTTTTTATGGTAAATAAATACTACCATTTATTGCATACCTACAATATGTCAAGTTTTTCATATTGATTTTACATGAAATTTAATCCTCACAACCACCTTTAATGTGGATGGTATTTTCTCCCATTTTAAAGGAGAATGCACTGAGGCTGAAACTGCCTATGCTAACGACACAAGGACCTATGGCTGTTAGGCAATGAGAGTTGAAGTCTGGGAAAGATCAGAATCAGCAGGCAAAAAAAAAAACAAACTGGTTGACATTACTTGCAGGGGATTCTCTCATGCTATTAAAGGTATCCTTTGGCTGCATCAATACTATCAGAACGGTATTTTCTAAGAGTTGACTATTAACCCTAAAGCTATATTCTAGGGGGGAGGGAGGCAAAGTGGTAGAGCCAGTCAGAATGCTAGTATTAGATTTTCCCATCTTTCATCACTAAGACCCTAATATCTTAATGGAAATCTGATAAGTGAAAATTCACAAGTTACAAAGAAAAATTCTACCAATTGCTTAGAAGCACACAGCATATCTTGGAATTTTATTTTTTAAAAACATTATTAACAGAATAGATCTTAAAAATTAAATGTTCTCATCCCTGGCTGGTGGCTCAGTGGATAGAGCATCTGCCTGGTATATGGACATCTTGGGTTCAATTCCTGGTCAGGGCACACAGGAAAAGTGACCACCTGCTTCCGTTCCTCTTGTCTTCCCCCTTGTCTTCTCCCCTTCCCTCAGCTAGTGGCTTCATTGGTTTGAGCATGGCCTTAGGTGCTGAAGATACCTTGGTTGGTCTGAGCATAGTCTCAGGCAGTAAAAATAGCTCAGTACTCAAGCACTGGCCCCAGATGGGGTTGCGGGTGGATCCTGGTCAGAGCACATACAAGAGTCTATCTCACTATCTCCACTCCTCTCACTTAAAAAAGAAATATTAAGTGTTCTTAAGACCCAAAAAGGAATTTAGATATTGTTGGTATAATGTGGATCAAAGGAGAATGGAGACCGTATGATTTTTTTTTCTTTTATAAAAATAGCTTTGAAATTTTGCCTTGGAATGACCTTAGTAACCACAGCTACTTTTATATAGTTATAAAAAGAAAAATCCTATTTTAGAAACTCATATTCAGTTTCTGTTACCACCGGGTCATGACCTAAGAAAATTCTACAGTCATTGCCATTTTCGTGAATTCATGCAACATAGAGGTTGGAAGTTTTAAACAAACAAGTATAATCTCATTTTATAAACTGCAAAGATGGACACTTTTAAAATTAAAATGAGCTTGAAATGCAGCATCCCCATGTAATAGTAAGAAAACTAAACACATCCTCCACTGGGCCATCTTCAGTCATGATTAAATCGTTAGAGGAAACCAAAGGAAAATTGCGCTTTTTTTTTAGCTTATAGTAAAAGCTGTATATTAAGAACTTAATCTCATAATGAGAAAGAATATCACACACTTCCTTTTTATAGTCAAAATAATTATTAAGATCCTTTCCAAACACATAGAAGTAATGATAAGTTAAAAATGCATTACAATTCCATATAGTTTTTATAATTATTCATCTGTTACTGTTCTTATTTCTGGAAAGCCTCCTTCCTTATTATGGTTTGCATCCTATATGATACAAAAGGACATGAAAAATTTTATTGCTATTAATAAATACACAGCCATCTAATCCAAGAAGAAAATTCATTTTCATATGAAAGATAAGCTGCATAATTCATGTATTTTCAGAAATTTCTTCAAACAGAAAACTAAAAAAAAGGCATAAGAAAAAAATTTACTATATAGTTTCCATTTGTGGTGAAGAACAGTCATTGCTCTCAATGGGTCTTATATTTGATTTGAGTTGAAGAGACTATTTCCATTGCATTATACACATAAAACTTACACTCACATATCAGGACAACATAACCTTTATTTCACTTAAAAAAAAAAAAGTAACCAAAGACCATGACTTTGGACCTTGGAATGCAGTGAGAAAAATCTTAAAACAATTTTGAATGGATACCTCCTCCACCTTCCAAAGGTTTCCTTGTCAGTGAGCTGTAGGAAGTTCCATGTCTAACTTCTGTGTCCCCCAGCCCACAGGGGCTCCTCTCATACGGAGGGACGCGATGGCCTTGCAGGGTAGGGCAGGCATACCAAGACCCGAAGCCAGATGACAATCACATTTGCAGGACCACTTAAGTAAAAAAGGTTCTCTTTTCACTAGTCACTTCTTTCCCCATTCTGACCTGGTAGTTTCAGAGTAAGTAGGAGTGCTCTAAAACAAGTATGAGATAGTAGTCTTATGTAGACTGACAAGAACTTCTTAATACCTGAAGAGCTGTCCTAAATACAAAAATTAAATTGTTCTCACCACTGAAAATGACCAGAAAAAAAAAAGATTAGGAAGTACAAATTGGTAGTTACAAAATAATCACAGGGATGTAAAGTACAGCATTAGGAATAGAGTCAGTAACATTGCAATAACTATGTATGGTGCTAGTGAGGACTAGACTTATTAGGGGGTCAATTAATAAATTATATAAATGTCTGACCACTATGCTATACATATGAAATTATCATAAAATATGTTAACTGTAATTGAACTTTATTTAAAAAAAAAAAGAAAAAAAAAAAACAATCCGAGTAAACTCAATGGTTAACTGAGTTACTGAAACACCTGGTGTGCATATTAAAATTAAAAAAAAATTATCAGGATGCATGCAGTCTTCTTGAAATATTATCAACGTTTGGGAGAAGGTTGGGGAAAGCATTCTGACCAAGTGTATTTGAAGGTGATAACTTAGAGAAAACTTTACTGATTCATTTGTCCAATGCTAAGTTTAAAGGGTGATACACTAATTAAAAAACAAAGCAGGACATCCTCAGCTATATCAAGCCTAGTTTCTGATAGCCAGAGAGCAAGTTGACAGTGGCATGAAAAATGAAATCATGGGCCATGGCTCATATGCAAAGATATGGCCAGAACTTCTTAGATAAAGAGAAGTTATGGCCCAGACATTTTCCACAAACATGTTGAACAGCCATGACTTTCAACTTGTTCAACTTACTACCTGAGATGTGCCACAAATGACATCCAAGGACCTGTCACCTTAGCTCAGTTTATTAAGGTACTACAATAAGAAACCACATTATATTAAATTTCCAAAATTGAATATTATTCAATTTTTATTCTTTTGTTTCTGCATTTCTTAACTTGGCAAATGAGATTTAAGGCAGAAATTTGGTGCTTTCCTAGGCTTGTTTTCTTCTCCCTCATCCCATAATAAATCAACCACAACTTTTATTGGCTTCCTATTTCACTCTTGAGTATGTCATCTCCTCTGCTCCCCTTGTCGCTGCCCTGTTCCAGGCCCTTGACATTGCACTGGCCTATCTGGTATCTTTGCCACCAGTTCTGCTGCTTTATGCCATTGGTGGTGCTGTCATGCTTCTCTAGGATCCCATCACCTACTACAGAAAATACGATACATCTAAGTCATCGTGATGTGACCATTGCCTTCTTTTCTAGCTTTGCCTTTTGGTCAGTCACACATCCCCTACCCCTATTACCTCTCTAAACTCTGAGTACAGAGATTTACTTGAAATTTTGCTGTGCTCCCACATGCTTCTATGGTTTCCACAGGCTCTTCCTTCTGCCTGGGAGCTTATCCCCTAACCCTCTACTTACCTACCTTTATTTACCCTTTCCCCTTAGTGGAAGCATGCTTCCTTATGATATCCTTTCCTGAACTTACCCTGGCCCAACAAATTGTGTTTGGCATAATTTGAGCAGCCACATGGATGCAAAGAACAAAACCTCAAGAATATGCTGGAGCTACAGGAGATGATCAGTAAACTGCTGTGCTAAAGACAGATGCAAATGTGTTTTGCTTCTGAGAAGGGTGATGACAGGGGAACTGGGTAGGGGAAAGAAGGGGACAAGAGAAAGAATATGGGAGCAGGGGCTGAGCCATGGAGACAGTGGAACCAGAAAGACAGCTTTGTTTTGTGCACGGTGCTATCTCTGTATGATACCCAAGTCTTTAATAGGTATCTAACAAATAAAATACTTGCAAAATGTTACCTATTAGTGAAAAACAATGTAGTATGGTTGATAAAGGAATGGGGGACGCACTCAGAGTTACAGGGGAGAAAGATATTAAAAGACCATAAAATACTGGAAGTTAACCGCATATGGCATGGCTTGGTATTCCAAAAGATGGTTATAAACTTTGTGGAGTAGACTTATGCCAATCCAAGTTGACTGGAAGTGGGGTGGAGTTCAGCCAACATCGCTGACATCTGGGTAACACCAGATGAATTTATCCAAATCCTTCTTTGAAAAACAAATCCTGTCTGTTACAACTATTGAATGAAAAAATAATTTAAGAAAATTCAGGCTAATTCAGAGAACAGATATATATTATGAATATTCGAGAAACTGAATATTCAAAAGTATAGAATATTTAAAGTGACTGCAGCTCTATCACTTCCTCGATAATGTAGAGAAATTAACAAAAACAATTTGTAATTAGCTTACCAAAACACCTAAGGAAGGAAACAAGCCTTCTCTGCTCAATATAAAATTTGCATTGTTTATATGCAAATTAATGCTCCTGATGTGCTTGAGAACAATTTATTCCCTTAAGAAGGCAAACATTCTCTTTATAATCTTGTTTACACGATTCATTGGCTTTGCAAAATATTTTTCATAAAATTACAAAATAATGAAATGTTAGAGCATAAGGGACCCCAAGGATCACAGGGGAGTCCACAGTCCTCATTTTACAGGTGAGGAACTCAATGAAGGCCCTGACACTTCCATATGCCCACAGCATTACCAAGACCTGCACCTGCACACCTGACACCCCTTGTCTGGGAGACTCCATCTCTTCTACTTTGCCTCTAGCTACAGCTGAAGCAGATGCACATAGAGCAAGGAACATCAGTCTCCTAGACAGATGTGAAAGAGTCCTGTACTCCTGTCCCATTCACTTACAGAACAGAGGCCTGGTTGCTTCAGAGCCTCAGCTCTCATTTTATCTCCTGCAGGAAGTCTTCCCTGACTCACTCTTCTTCCTACTCTATCTTAGTAAGGTGCCCATCCTAAGTGCTTCCCTCAGTTATTTCCTTAAACATATTATATTGCCTTCTTTTGTTTATCCTCTGTCTCCCCTTCAAAAAGCCTGGGACTGTGTCTTTGTCTGTGTGTTCAATTCTTGGATGAGACTCGACAGAGAATCAATGAATAACTTTCCCCAAATAAACACATAAAGAAAACTAGAGAGGAAATCTATTGCCACATTGAGAAGAAGCCTAACTTCCAAATACTCAGAGTCCTCATTTCCTGTCCTATTTGGGTAAGTCTATTCTTATCTTTCATTTTTAAAGAAGAAAAACAACTGAGTATTTTAATGCATCTTTATCTATATTATTATCTCCTCCTAGTCTTCTAATAGATTCTAAGGGTTTATGATATAAAATTAGAAAACTTGGTTTTAAACTCCAACACCAGTTGTTACTAGTTAGATATTCATGTACAATATTTATAACTTTATTTAGTCTCAGTTTATCTGTGTATAAAGCAAAAATAAATCATCAATAATATCTTCTACAAAGTAGTGTCATGAGGATTAAATGAATGAGTCAAGTAACCACTAAAAACTTAGAGATTCTTGGGATCTTATCCTTGTTCTTAATCACATGAAAGAAAATTTTCTGATGTAGTTATTATGTAATTACTTTATCTGGTTTCTGTCCCACATTCTTGGAATGAAGGTTCTAAATCTTTGGAATTTCCCAATTGATTAAAATGTCTTTGTTATTCACAATGAACCCTGATAGTTTAGATTAACGAGGTGACTCATGGTGGTGAATCCTTAGATAATTTCAAGATGAGATTGGCCATGCTGGCAAGACCAACGATGTAAGCAGAGGGGTTAGCTCAATGATATTAGCTCAACCTCTATAAAGGGCAGGAAGGCCAGATATTGAGTTCAGTCACATAGCCAATGATATAATTGATTAGGCCAAGTAATAAAACCCCAAGAAAAACTCTGGACACTGAAACTTGGTTGAGTTTCCTGCCTGGTGAACATGACAATGTGCTGGCAGGGTGAGTGGTGCTTCCTGACTCCACAAAGAGAAGGCACAGAAACTCTGCATCTCGAACCTTCCCCCCCAGGTCTCACCTTATGCATTTGATCTTGTCCTAATTTCTCCCTTTTATAATAAAACTAGGATCAGAAGTCTAGCATTATCCTGAATGTTGTAATTCCTCGTAGAAAATTACTGACCCTCAGGAAGCAGTGAGAAACCTGGAATTTGTAGCCTCTTAGTTGGATATGTAAATAGCTTGGAGTCCCAAAAAATTACAGCTGGTATCGGAAGGAGAGCAGTCTTACCTTTAAAGTCTGTTAACTCTAGGCAGTTAGCGCCAAAATTACACTGCATTATTGCAGTAGCAAACCTAGCTGATTCTGCTTCTGTGTTTTAGTGGGCAGAGACCAACCCCACTTCCACACATGGCAGGCACTGAGCAGGCTCAAGGTGTTAGACTTGAAACTTCTTTGCAGTGGGGCATATGGCAGAAGAAGTTCAGGAGTGTCAGAGAGTGAGTTCTGCCATCTGATGCTGGACCTCAAATTCTAGATCTGGCACTCTGTGGCCTTTACCTCAGTTTCCTGATACATAAAATGGGACAATATAATAATACACAGATGGCAAAGGGATGCTGTGAAATTAGTGGTGATACAGAAAAGTATTACGTACCTCGTACATATGGAACAATACATAAATGTTGCCTTTTATCATTATTACTACGAGGATTATTTACTCTGCTACCTTTCCCCTTGCTTTAGGCAAAGTTAATTATGTCTGGTACCCTGGCTGGCCTGCTGGTGGTAAAAATAGAATTAACATGGTAATTCAATTTTTACAGCAAACTATTTGACAAGTATTATTTTATTATCAAGACTCCCAAACATCGTGTGATGGAATAAGTGAACTTAGAGCATTAAGTTAGGATCTAGGCCTGAATTTACTACTAACTGGCTCCATTGCAAGTGTCATTTCATTTTCCCAAGCCTCCACTTCCTCATCTATTCAGTGAAGACATAGACCAAATCAGTCTCTAGGCCCCTCCGGCTCTGACATGCTGAAACCCTGTGGCTGGGCCAAGGTCACTGCAGCAGAAATAGACTCAGTTTTTGAAGTTGTTCAATTCCAAGTTCAGCAGTTTCCTGTCAACCCCATCTAAATTATTACAAACTCCAAAATGACAAATCCACAGATAGAGAGGATCTATGCTAATTTTCTTTTTTCTTTGAGGCTCAGAGTTTATTTGTTAACTGTCACCATCCACAAACACAGCCAATCCTTTCAGCTGATGTCCAGATTTACTACTGAAAGCTATTGGCATATTTTTCAAACAGAGCCAAACTCTATCTTATAAATGTATTGATTGGTCAAGAAAAGAATTAAAAATGTCAGCATATTCTCAAGGAGAATTTCTGAGAAATGGTGGTCTGGGGCAGTATCCTTCAGGGCACCCAGATCTGGACGAAAACAAAACAAGAGGTGTACTACAAAAGGTAGTCTGCAATGTCTGGGGTAGGCACACTCAATGAGGTGTAGAAAATTTCGTCACATCTAGGAATCATCGTAGGAAAAATCAACTGTGATCTTACCCTCTATCTAGGTAAAGAACTATACCTTCCATATTGTCCCAGTAGGATATCTATGATGCAGAGTGAAGTACTCTGGTGTGGAGTCTGAAATCCCCATTCTAATTGACACAATCCAAGTCATGTAATTAATAACAAATGACTTCCCTTCTCTGAGCCCCAGTTTTTAGTCCCTAATTTGAAGATAAACCATAGGATTTTTGTGAGGGACAAATGGGTTAATGAAATCCTTTGTAAATGTTAAATTGGTGGCAAGGCTATTCAAATGTAAATCATTACAATGATAACTTTATATAATGGGACTTTACTAACCCTTAAAGACTACTTTATACATTTTAATTGAGATAATGTAGTGGGAATAATATATTGGCTAACTTCAACATTATCACTGGTTTATTTATATGCTACACCTCTGTCACCATGGACTTCCAAAGTGTCCAAGGACTTGACTCTAATATACCTAAGCTATTAGAAATAAGATGTTTACCAGGATGAGGGTGCTAAAAACTTTGGCCTAAGCATCCAGGAATGAAGGGTAATGAAGCGAGTGGTGGAGGGAAAAAAAGGAGCAAGGAGAGACCACAGGGAAAATTTGTATTTATGTATGGGAGGGGCTATTAAAATATATTTCCATGTCACAACTTGGTCTTGATCAACACTAATAAACTTGGTGATCCAGCTGAGGAGATTTTTAAGCTGTGGTTAAAGGACATTGTGGTTGTTCTTGCTATTTAGAGTAAACTACAAGAGTAATAAATTATAGGAAGAACTGTTAAAGAAAAAGAAAGCAAGACTTGATGATTTTGAAAATTCTTAGTCTCTTTGGACATGCTTCTGAGTACTATCAATGGTCTGGAGATAAAGCTAGCTAAGACTGCACCATCCTTGGTTAATACTTGAACAAGTGAAAAGATCAGACTTTTTAACTGGTTCCCATGCATGGACCTTGGGAAAGATTAAGGGAGTCCCTCAATGGACCAAGAAGGCTTCTAAGAAGTTTAAGGGCATAGTCTTTCAGCCTTCTCAACAGGACCCAAATGTGGAATAAGAGATTAGTGGGTGTGAAATTTTTTTCTAGTGTAATGAACCCCAGTAAGATTCATAGAATCCCAGAGTTTTTGAAAAAATATCCTCAGAAACACTATCATTTTAGAGTAAAAGGAGTAGAAACAGCATGAAATGGAAAGAGGCCAGTAGAGCCAGAAATTCTACTGGCAGGAAGCAGGCCAAGCAAAGTATTTGTGTACAAAAAACATGTACTAGCTTTCATGAAAAAGAAATGATGACTCCGAGAGCAGACCAAAGTAAGCAGCTTCTGAAGTAGCTACCAAAGGTACTTGCATCCTAATATCCATGCCCTTGTGTGATGTTCTCCTCTTGAGTGTGGGCTGAATCTGACAACTTGTTTCTAGCAAATACAGCATGAACGGGATTATTTCAAGATTAAGTTTTAAAAGGCAGTGATTTCCACCTTGTTCCCACACTGTCTCTTAGCCTTTGGCTTGCTTGTTCATGGCATTGTGAACTGCCCGTGCCCCAAATACCTCTAGTCAATAGTTTATGAGGAACAGAGACCCTGATTCCAACAATTCACAGGGAATCAGATTCTGCCAACAATGATCTGAGTGAAATTGGAAGCAGAGTCACCCCTAGTATAGTATTAACTGAAGCCTTAGGAGAAACCCAGAGCCAGAGAACAGTTAAGTTATGCCAGGATTCTCAACCCACAGTAACTGTGAGATAATAAATGTCGGCGTTTTGAGCCATGAAATCTAGGTGTAATTATTAAGCAACAGTAGATAAATAATGCTCAATATTATACATTGAATTGTGTCTCACCCAACCCTAACTCACCCCCCACAATTTATATGTTGAAATTCTAACCTCTAAACCTCAGAATGTGACCTTATTTGGAAATAGAGTCATTGCAGATGCAATTTAATTAAGATGAGGTAATACCGCAGTAAGGTAGGTCTTTAATCCAATAAGATCAGTGTCCTTATAAAAAAGAGGAAATTTGGACACAGAGATATGTATAAAGGGAGAACATGATGTGAGGATTAAAGTTATGTCACCACAACCCAAGGAACTATCAGAAGCTAGGTCTTGCTGACACCTTGATCTTGGACTTCTGGTCTCCAGAAATCTCTGTTGTTTAAGCCACTCAAATTGTGGTACTTTGTTACAGCAGCCCTCGGAAACAAATAGTCATTAAGTAGGAGAAAAGTGCTATTATGGAGTATCAGGCAGGAAGAAAACAACCAAAGAATGATTTACTTTGATCCCTGGAATGCAGAAACCCTCTCACAAAAGCCCAGAAAACAAACAAACAAAAGTTTTTATGACCCTATTCAAATGCCATCATCTCTGGGCTCTTCTGATCACAGAAGAAGTTACAGGGGCAATACAATGAATGGTCCAGGTGGGTATGCCCCTCGTATCCTGACCTTCTTTATACCTCAGAAAGGTAAGTGGGGTAGAGGAATTGGAGGAAAACCAAGCAGTGAGAACCACAGGCACAGTAAAAAGCAAGGTCAATGGAAGGAGGATCTAGGTGCCTCTCACCTCCTAAATAGATTTGTTCCTTTAAAAAAATAAAATAAAATTGAGTCCTTTTTGTGTAAATTAATTTACAGCACTAGCTGACCCATTTAAAAAAATCACAGGGTAAATCATTCTCACCAAGAAAAACACCATCGCACGTACTTCTTACATAAGATTACGCTGTATGGAGAAACACACCCCGGAGCAGCTCTGAATGTGACTGAGTGGTCTCTTAGGTGTCGAGATCCATCAATTCTCAAACTCTATACATATTCACTTTTAATTAATTGACGAAAAGAAATTGATCATGGAAAATCCTGGACTAAAAAACAGATGACACTCTGATTAAAATTCATGCTGACTGCTCTCATCCAGTGTTGGTAACTCCTGGTGGGGAAAAATATGATGTTTTTGTTAACTATTTTAATACTTGAGAAGAAAGACTAAAGAAATGAATTACATTCTTATGGTCCTCAGAAGGAGCACCGATTCCTAGGCATCATCAGTATCTGCTTCCAGCCCATGACCTTTACTCCTTGATGACTGACAGGAAGGGGGGGAGAAGGGAGCCAGGGATCTCCAGGGCTCCCAGCAAGCTGCAAGTGCTAGGATGTGCTCCGTTCCTAACTGAGGCTGCAGAAATGTGGGTTGTGTGCAGAGCATGAAGCCGCACTGACACATGGCTCAGTATGGCTCAGCCAGGTCCCCATACAGACTCAGACCCATCCTGCCACCAGGGGCTGGTCTGAGTAGAGTACACATTTGGAAAGCAGTTCACACACACACACACACACACCAAACTATCATAAAAACATATGGAAATGCAATCATGATAAAGAGTGACATTTCTCAAGGTGCATCATTTGTGATATTTTGATTAACACCCATTTTTGAACAGCAAAGCAGCTTATGTTAATAAACAGCAAACTCCAGTTAGACCTGCCATCTAAATGGAGCCCTTGTCTAGTTCCCGCCTGTCCCTAGTGTTCCCATGGTTTGTGGTGGGTGATGAGAAGACGGTTCCCAATGATCTCATGAAGCACCTGGCCTTTAACTTCTGTGAGTACACAACCCCGTTCCCCCCTTTGTTGTTGATCTCCTTTCTTCCCTTTCTTGGTCTCTGACACAGGTCCCTCTCAGCTGGGCTCCTGACCAAAATTCCCAGTGTAGAAAGCAAAAGCTTCCTGTATGGAAGCCACTCCTGATACATGAAAGTATCTAGCTGGCTCTTTGGAAAGGAAGAAAAATACAGCACAGTGAAAAGGACATGCGTGAATCATGGGCCAGACAGATCTGGATTTGAACTTAAGCTTTGCCATTTACCAATCATGTGACTTGAAAAATTGTCTCAGCTTCCTCAAGCCAGTCACCTTATCTATGACTGGGGATGTCATCTCTCCTTTAGGGCCAAGCACTGTCGTAATGTGCTGAGGATACAGCAAAAAATCAAAGAGGCAAAATCCATCCCTTATATTTTAATATAGAGAGACCGGGAATGCATCAAAATAAGTAAATAACATGATATATTGAAAGGTGATAGGAATGTGAAGAAAAAAATCAGGGCAGGGGCTATGGAGAATGTGGAAACAGGAGGTGCAATGTTTAAGTGTGGTCAGAGAATGTGCCATTTGCATGTGCTAATATGTTGGCAGTCAACACATGGTTGTGGAGGAAGTGCAGGCAGGGGGATCAGTAAGTAAGTACAAAATCTCTGAGGCAAGAAGCCTCTTGAGGTCTCCAAGGAGTAGCGGAGTCCGTGGCTGGAGCTGAGGGAGGGGATGGTGTGGAAGGAAGCCCAGAAATAACTGCAGGGGAAGATTTACATGG
The DNA here is from genome assembly GCA_037038555.1 of Rhynchonycteris naso. Lineage (NCBI taxonomy): Eukaryota > Metazoa > Chordata > Mammalia > Chiroptera > Emballonuridae > Rhynchonycteris > Rhynchonycteris naso. The sequence goes on from CM072998.1 coordinate 29,355,194, forward strand.
GTAGGGCCATGCAGGTCATTGTATAGACTTAGGCTTTTATGGAGAACAAGATGGAACCATTTGTGTATTTTTTTTAACAGTCAAAGAGAGGGACAAATAGGGACAGACAGACAGGATGGGAGAGAGATGAGAAGCATCAATCATCAGTTTTTTGTTTTGACACCTTAGTTGTTCATTGATTGCTTTCTCATATGTGCTTTGACGGGTGGGGGGGGGGGGCTACAGCAGAGCAACTGACTCCTTTTTTAAGCCAGTGACCTTGGGCTTCAAGCCAGCAACCTTTGGGCTCAAGCCAATGACCATGGGGTCATGTCTATGATTCCATGATCAAGCCAGCGACTCCGCACTCAAGCTGGTGAGCCTATGCTCAAGCCGATGACCTTGGCATTTCGAACCTGGGTCTTCTGTGTCCCAGTCCAAAGTTCTCTCCACTGTGCCACCACCTGGTCAGGTCCATTTGTTTATTTTTAATCAAGGAGAGACCTGGTTATTAAGTGTTTAGCGAATTAAAAGAAAATGAAGACAACAATGAAGAAGAGGGAAGAGGGAGAGGAGGTAAAAAAGAAGGAGGAAAGAAAAAGAAAAAAAGCAGTAGAAATGATATAAAGTACTTAGCACATCCCCTGGGGCAGGTAGGTGCCTTAAAAATGCTATTTTGAAGCCCTCTTCACACTTCCCAGAGAATCACAACCATCTTTCTTTCTCATCCCATTTGCCCAAGACTATGTGATTTATGTGCACAATTTTGGTGAGAAGCTTTTATGTTGCCTGAATTAACATCATGAAACTTAAATAATAAAGATGAAGTTTGGGATCAAAGCATGATGTTTTACTGGAGATTCTGAAGATTTCTGAGGGTGATTTCTGCCTTGCTGGGTTAGCACAGTCAGATAATGTTTCACCATCCATTTATCATCAGCTGTCCAGAGATAATGGGGGCTCTAGACCAGCAACCTCAGAGTCATTCCGACTCGCAAGGAGGTGTTCTTCCAAAACAAACAGAAAGAGGCAAAGACAAGAGTGGGACTGATACAGTTCCTTGTCCATTTGGTGAGAAGTTTATTTTGCAATTTTATGATCTGGTAGGCACTACATTAATCTCTGGCTGCTCTTTTTTTTTCTTTGCTGATTTCTGCTATGTAAAGGAAATGTCGAAAGAGATCCAGAGATGCTAGAGCGGCGAGCTCACTAATACCCTCCCTCTACAAGACTTGCAGTGGCTGGCTGGGTTATTAAGGGGAAGAAAGGCTCACAATTTCCCCATTTGCCTCAGAACCGCCATGATCCAGTGAGACGGGCCAACACCCCAGGCTGAGAAGGCAGACAAAACAAAGGATTTGCTTAATTTAAGGCCGTTTTATGTATTTTAGGAGAACAACAAGCTCAATATGGCTGGTGCAGCTTGCACAATTTTTTTTTTCTCAGACCAGTTCCTGTTCATGTAGTGCTTAGCCTAGGGAGTTTCTCCATTGTCTAGTGCGTAAGCCAGAGACACCTGGGAATCATACACTCCTCACACACAACTGGTGATCAAGTGGCGTTGCCTCTGCGTTTTAAACACCTTTCTGAGTGTCTGCATTTCCAATGTGGCTGCAGTAGTTCAGATAATAACCTATTCCAGTTCCTCTCTCTGTTTCTTGCCGCATTTTTAATCCATCCACTGATTTATTTGGAAGGAAAATAGCTGGTTAGGTTGTTTCTCTACTTAAACTCCCCAGCATCTTCTCATTGCCAAAATCCTTCAGCTTTACATGTTATGCTGTGCGATTCACCTCCTGACCATCTGCAGTCTTTCCCTCCCTTCCTTGTTACCCCAACCAAAACTCACCTTATACTCCAGCTATATTGAGTTTGTAGTTCTCCTAAAATGCACCGAACGGCTGTAGTCAAAGCCTTTGTCTAACTCACCCTCTCAGCCTGGGGTGCAGGCGTCCCTGACTATGGTAGCCCCGAGAATGCGCCTCCCAGACCTCACCCACAGGGAGGTGGTCGACCAACGGCCCCACCTGCTGAGCTCTGACTGGTGTTCCGGAGCTCCTCCCAGCCCATGACTGTGGGCAGCGGAGATACGAAGACACATCTTTTCTGGAAGGCAGAGAGTTCTTCTGAGGCAGACGATGTCGTCACTTCCCAATGGCCTTGCTTTCCTTAGACTGCACAGTAGTCAGGAGACTCCCACCCAACTTTCTTTCCCACCCTCCCTCACTCAGGGTTGGATATGTGGTCGGACAGCTGTCCCAGTTTCTTCTGAATCACTTAATTTTTTCTCTCACAGTTTACCCCAATAATGTTCTTGCACATTGAATCCTCTCTTAGCACCTGCCTCTCAGAGGATCTGGTCCCAGACTAACACAGTGACCATCTGGTAAAAGCCTACATTTTATATGACATGTTACTCCTCCACAAGGTACCACAGGACTCCTAGGTAAAACAATACATAATAACTGTAAATTATAATTAATAATGGCACTGTTGTGATCAAAGATGTTAATTTTGACATTACCTCTATTGTATCTTATGTAAAATGTCATCATACTTCTATTGTATTTGTTCATGATAGTGTTAGTTTCTTACATAACATCTTTGTATCCATAGAACTGAGCACAATTGTTGGCTTACAACCAAAAATAGTTCATCAGCAACTGGTAAAGTGCTTAGCACATAGTAGATGGTCATTAAATAATTATGTTTACTGACTAAGTGAAGGGCACTTGCATGGAGAGCAGCAAAAGAAATCAAAAGTCATAGAGAAACACCAGGAAAAAAGAGAAAATGTTTTCTTTCCTTGAAGAAATAATGAACAACGAGCAGATTCTAACAGATAAGGATTGTGGAAAAAAAGATCAAATTATGTTAACAGACATTTCAATTAAAAGTATAATTATAAAGCAAGTATTTGAATTTTTCAAATGTTTCTATGCTGAACTGTTTTAGTGGTTATGCTCTTATTAGGCAGATACATTGATTATAGCCTAGATGTTTGAGAATGGTGAATTTGCTGTGGTGAACATGCAGCCTTATTTCTGAATGGGAAAGATGTGAATTTGCAGGAGAGACTCTAAGAGAAAATTGACACTCACGTTTTAAATGTTATTGTAGTAAGTAAAATTGTGTTGTCAAGAGGAAGTACTTTTCATGGGATGAGCTAGACCTATAGCTTACCCTATACCAGTCATTTGTTCAGGGATATGCTATATTTTAAGAAATGTTATTTAATCCATGATATATCTTCATTTATAATATCTCATTTCAAGAAACGGAAGTTGTGATATAATAAAGTTCAATAACTTGGGTTCCGATCCCAGTATTTCCCTTTGCTAATAACTATGCGACTTTGAACAAGGAGCACAACCTCCTAGAATGGTGATCTCTTATGAAAGGAAAAGAATAATAAAACTCCCTTTACAGGGTTTGTGAGGCCTAAATGCGATAATAAATGTGCATGCCATGAGAACAGCGGCTGACACACAATCGCTGCTCAATAAATGCTGGCTGAATCGACAGCCAGGGCTGCAGGAGCATCTAACGCATTTCAAATGTCTGAGATGAACTTACAACTTGGTATTTATCCAAAATTAAAATCTACATGGAATGGTTTCTCATAGTAACCAGCTCTTGCTCTTTCTGGACCCACTTGTTCTTTTAGGTTGAGTTCCCTACTCCGTATTTGAGAATGGCTCTTCTTTTGCAGGCTCTGAGAGATTTCCCCAATGCAGTTCCCACACTATACATCATCTTGCCACCAATCAAGGGGCCGCTATTACTGCAGAGTTTAGTCCACCTTCAGGCCTACAGTCTAGCTTTCCACAGAAACAGACAGTTGGGAATCTGTAGGGAGTGCTTATCCTTTTCCCATTTCGCCTTCTTCCTCCATCCATGTTCCTACTCTCCAAGCCCTCACATCCCCTCCCTCTCAGTTTACAAAAACCTGTCCCCTGGAAAGAATCTAATAAACTATTTACATTCAGAATCTTTAAATAAACAAAACTAATATTTATGGAACTCTTATACTTGCCAGGTGTGCTTGGTCTTGCCAGAGAAGTTATATTTTTTAAATGATAGTATATTAGGACATATTAATAAACATAAATGAAACTCTATTGGGAGTAGTTGAGCAAGCAGGTTGACTTGGTCCTTTGAAAGAAAGATGAGTCTTCCCCATACTAAGTGTATCACCAGCACAAGAAGCCACAGCTCTGCTGATGTCCAAGAAGACTCCAAGAAATCATTTCTTGGCTTTGACTATAGAGAAATGTGATGGCTTTAAAATATGTCCACAAATTCTTTCATATTTCTCCCTGTAAGCAGAGGAGCCGAGAGTCTACCTCAACACCCCTTTAGTATGGCTGCATTTGACTTCCTTGTAACAAATAGAAACAAAAGTATAATTAATAGTGTGTGACTTAGGAGACCTGGTCACACAAGTGCTATGCCTTCCTTCTTATTCTTTCTCATGGATTTATCACTCTAGAATGAGCTTGCTGTTGTCTCATGAGGAGAGAGCCATGTGGTGAGGAACAGAGGCCTCCTGCCAATAGCAGTGTAAATTGCCATCTTGAAAGCACACCCTTCAGTCCCAGTCAAGCTGTTGGATGACTGTAGCACAGACTATGTCTTGGCATCATTCCTGATTCACAGAAACTCTGAAATAGCAAATATTTGTTGTTTTAAGCCATTTAGTTTTGAGCTAATTTATTACACAGCAATGAGTAGTTAATACAGAGTAAACATGGACATTGTGATGTTTTGGAGTTACTTAAAAGTAATAAGTAATAGGTGGTATATTGTGTTTAAGGTAGTTGCTATGTTTGTTGTATCATCAATCAACTTTTAAACCCAAAAATGTTATAAATACATAACTAACTAACTAAATAAATAAATATCCAAAGATATGGTTGACTCTCATCCCACAATAGACTGTATCTTGGCCACAGGTAGCTTTAAGGATCAAAATAATGGCACCTTCCATTCATATAACATTTCATTTGTGATGTCATTTGATCCTCACAACAATCCTATATTTTATAGATGATATAAAGTGAATTGCCTAAGGCTTCATAGATAATGATATAGAGAGTATTAGTATTCAGGACTCCTGAATTTCAATTTAACATAATTTATTTTATATTATACTACCTACATGAATCTATTCTCAAGCCAATGACCATGTTAGTTAATAGGGGGGATAAAAATATATTTACTGACTATTCATTCCATGCCAAGAAGTGCAACAAGTATTTTAGATAGTTTATTTCATTTAATCATCATATCCAATAACATAATTTTTGTTAATATCAATTTTTATATGAGGACCCTTGAGAGTGATGAAAAATAACAAGAAACTATCAAAATAACAATACCAGTCACTATCATTCAATCTTAGTATTCCTGACCCTGAAATCTCTCCAGCTATAACCAGCTGTGATATAAGATGAGATCATTTCTAAGTCTTGCTGTCTCTGTTTCTAGACTTTTCCAGTCTACTGCCAGAGTACTATTTCTAAAATCACTTCAATGTCATTTGACTACCTCTAGAATAAGTACTCTCTTTTTCCCTCTTTAGTACTGTTTACTTTAGCTCCTAACTCCTGCTAATGTCTCAGGACTATTTATTTCTCCCTCTTTATACTCCCAGCTCTTTTCTAAAGATATAAATGAGACTTTATGGATGGTGGTATCACTTCCGAGACCGGGACCAACTTTCTTACTTTTCCTGTACATCTACTTAACAACAGTCAAGTCAAATGTCACCTCTTCCAGGATGTCTTCTCACAGGCAAGGTTGGGCTGCCCCTATTTTGTGCTCCCATAGCATGTCCTGCTTTCCCCTGACATGGCACTTCCAATCTTGTAATACTAGAAAGCAGTACATGCCTTTTGCATGTTGTTCCCTTTCGGCAGTGGAGATATATACAGTGTGTCCATAAAGTCATGGTGCACTTTTGACCCATCAGTCAAAAGTGCACCAGAGGACTATCATTGGAGGAGAATAAGATATGGAGTATATTTTTAAAAGTTCATTTTGGCTGCTGTGTGGGGGACAGCACATAGAAAGGCAAATGTGTCCACAGAGAGCAAGTTAGGAGGCTGCTGCAGGGAGTACAGGGAAGATAGAGACCAGAGCCTTGGACGAAGGTGCTAAGAGGGGAGATGGGGAGATGACAGAGCTGAGATGCACGGAGGCAGAGTGACAGGACTTGCTGATAGATTAGATGTGGAAACGAAGGGAAGAGGAAGAATCAAGCTCTACTTCCAGACTTTGTTCTTGAGCAACTGGATAAATGACTGTGCTGCTTAAAGACAGGAGAGACTGGGGGAGATGGAGGTAGAAGGTCTTGGAAGAAGTCAAGTGTTCTTTTTTTTAATTTTGTTAAATTACAGATGTCTATTGGACATCTGAATAAGGAGTCTGGAGTTCCAGGGCATAGATCAAGGTTGATTTGATTATATATATCCATAGAGATGAATGTGTATAAATGGAGAGAGAGAGAGAGAGAGAGAGAGAGAGAGAGAGAGTGTGTGTGTGTGTGTGTGTGTGTGTGTGTATTTGAATTAGAAATCCTCTGGAAAGTGTGCTGAAAGAAAAGAATAGAGCACCCAGGAATGATCTTTATAGTCCCCTTGTGACCAGGCTTTTGTGATAATCTTTCCCAGGCATAAATTGTAGAGGAGGTGTTGCGCTGGGCAAGGACTTAATGTCTGTTGTAAGTTTTATACATTTTTTCCCCCTGAGGACAGTCCCACTCTCCAACTAACTCATGTCCTGGTGCCAGCTTCAATAGATGGCTCCCTGCCACTGCCAGCATTTGTGCCACCTAATAAGTTTCCAGCTTCACCCATTCACAAAGTGCTGAAGCTATTTTCTTTGGAATGTTCTTTTATAATCCTGTCATACTTTATATATATATGGAGCAAAATAGACAATTTCATCAAGGGAAATTGGACATTTTAGTATAGCTTGTTGTCCTGAACAAATTTTATAAATAATAATACTTCTGATCACAGATGGTCCATTTTCCACAACAGCTCTGCAATAAATCCCTAAGCAATAACACGAGCAGAATTTCTTTTTCTTTTTCTTATCAACGAGCAAATAAGTTTTATCTTTCCTCTCAAATTAATCTTAGTATGCAGATAAAATAATGTATTTTCCAGGTCATAATTTAATTCTTCAATATCCTGCACTTAATTCATTCCTAGGTGAATATTAATTATCCTACGCATGTGAGTCTAAAATATTTTCATTAAAGGCATACGTTTCAGTTAAAATAAATGGTCTTCCATTTATAATGTTGTATATGTTTCTAGAGCAAAGGGATTCAGAATGCTATTCCATTAATAAAACAAGTTAATCTTCCTGAGAAAATTGGAAACCTCTGAAGTCACTCTATCTTTGATTTGTTTAATTTTTTTTTTAAAGAGTGACAAAAAAATTACTTCATGCTTAATGCTTTAACCTTTAATATTCTGCCCTCTATTGTTATTTAGCAGCTTCATTAGCGTACTGTGTGGGTCTCCTGGTGCGCTAACCTGGCTAGGCTGAGCAACGTTTCCTAGAATTCTCTCCTCTGTCGGTTTCTGGTTTTGTCTTTTTATACTTGGAAGGCTAGCACTTTTATGCCTCACACACCAGATTCCACTGAGGTTGAGGGTGTTCTGTCATCCTCACAGGCTCTAGCTCGCACGCAGGAATCTGAGCTTGTTCTTACCCTTCCCTGTTTTATATCCATTTTCCTCTGCAACATCCTGTCCTGCACACTTCAAGCTTCAGTATCAGAAGCAAAGACGGCAGCACTGGACAGTGCTTAACCAGTGCGCACGACTGCCTGAGGTCAAATGTGGTGCTTCTCTTTTTCTCTGCCCCTTTCTCTACTTAAAAAGATACAGCTAGTCTCCGTGCTTAAACTTTCGCTTCTTTGGCTGACACAAAAATCTCCACTGTAAGCCATGGCTTGTGTCTGCATTCCATCCCTGTTTCTAAATACATACAGGATATTGAAGAGCACTTTGTTTGAATGCCATTATTTCAAAAGCAGAGTGTCTGAAGTCAACTTACTAAAGCCCCTGCCAGCCACTATAAGAATTCCTTCCATCTCCCAGGCTGGAGAAAGGTGGACACCTTTAACTCTTTCTGTGTTGTCCTATCAATAATGACTATTTATTATTTACAATAATGTTTATTATATGTCCTCTGAGTTCTAGAGAACAGCAGGGGCCAGAGAGGACGCGCAGTGGGTGACACTCAATCTTAGAGTTCTGTTTTTATCAAGTTTCACATACTATTTATTTTAAAACAGGGTTCTGCAGTTTAATTTTGAGCTCTCCTGCAAAACCCTTTCCTCTCTGTTTGCCAGGTGTCACCCTCTGCCCTTCTCATTGTTATTGTCTATGGGCTGCAGGGACCTCTTCCTCTTCCAGGGAGTTATGACACTGGTATGACACTCTCTCACTTCGTTCTGACTCCAGTCACTGTGGTCATTGTGATCCCGAAACTTCAGCAAGGCTTTCCTGGCCAAAATCATCCACTACCTTCTAATTGACAAACCCTCTGGAGTTTTGGAATCATCTCCCTACTTGACTCTTTCTGGCATTCGGTTACCCTGTCCTGCATCTATCTTCTTGAAATGTTTTTCTTCTTTTGCTTCCAAAGCACTTATCTGTCCTGTACTTCCCTTACTTATAAAAGAAATATAAAATGTGTCATTATGAAAAAAAGTCCTGACTTCTCTCCCTTTGTCACCCTGTGTGTGTGCATGTGTGCACGTGCATACATGCGTACATGAATGTGTATTTATTTTTGCTCTTCCCCATGGGCTCTCCTTGAGTGATCTCCTTTATTCACATCTCATTCACTTCAATAGTCTCCTGTGACCAGATGACCCCTGAGTCTGCATCTCCCGCCATCATCTAGTGTGTGAACTCCAGACCCACAGCCCAAAATGCCCCCTGGTACCTCCACTGGAATGTCCCAGACCCCTTACACTGAGCCCACCTCAGTGTGACTTCATCTTTGTTCCCCAGGCTGGTTCATCTCATCCAAGGACATTTCTCTCATTACCGTGTCTGCACTAATCTCTTCCTTCTTTCAATTTTTTTGTATGATGTTATATAAAATCAGTTGTATATATTAGCATTTCAATGTTCTATTTTCTTTGTCTCTTAATTTAAACTCCAGGTTTCTTGAAGGTAGGGGTCACATTATTGGCTGGTCCTATATTTCTGTAATATCTGGATTTTAGCTAGATAGAATGAAACTGAATCATTCTCGAGAACTGGAGTTCTACAAAAGGAGGGACATGCCAGGAAATCATAACTGAATCTGCATGTAAATTCAATGGTAACAGACATAAATCATCTTTTTCTTTGAACACTACTACAAGGAGTAATAATTTTAAAGCCAAAAAGAAATCTGTAAGGAAAAGCAATGCTCTAAACTAAATTTTAAATTTTTACTTAGAAATATGTCTTAACATTTTTTTCTCACCTGTATGGTTCTGCATGATTTGATAATGTATCTTTCTCTACCTCCAACTCTCTGATTAGACTGGTTGGGCTTCCACCTCTAACTCTGAGGCCAGATGATAAGGACATGACTTACTACCTACAGTGGCTCTGTCTCTAAATATAGCTGTCCCTTGACTCTGAAAACCATTGAGAATGAGGTAGTTGGGGAGGCTGGAAGCAGAAGCCAAAAGCAAGGCTTCCAGCTTCTTCTTTTGCTTTCCATGGTTAGTACCCTCACAGGGGTTGCCATTGACCTTCCGTGATTGAGGTGGCAAGGGGCAGAAAGAGGAAGAGATCTCTCCAATTTCTCATCCTAAGCTCCCTAGCCTCTCAGGGACCACTTATCACCTATCTAACACACTTTTATAATGATGCTACTTATTCCATGTCTGTTCTCCGAAGAGATAAAAATAGGTGACTCATGCAGTCAGTACATCTACACTTATTCCAAAATATTTTGAATTATTGTTTTATGAGTGCTAAGCTAAAGAAGCCAAAGAAATCATGGATAAAACTATCAGGGAAATGGAGTCGAGAAATATTTTTTTATGTAAGAAAATATTAACTTATCAAGTTTAATATTTTTCCCTTGTCTTTGCATAAGCCCAGAGTATATGAAAGTAGGTGTTATTTCTCCCAGCTTCTCTGGCCCTGGGTCCAAAGAGGCCAAGCTCGACCTCACCAGTCTCAGCCTCCTCTTTCTGCCTTCTCTACCCACTTAATGACAACCTTTATATTTCTATTTTTCAGGGCCTCCCATCTAAACCTCTCACAAGTAAGATTTTAATATTTTCATTTATATATCCCATTGTGCAATTATCTCTGGGATTTCTATGGGAAAATAAGCAAAGTAAATTTTTTCTCTGTGAAAAAAAAATGTAGACAATTAGCTAGTAAGTATTTATGGGAAGAAAGGTATCCCTTGGAGAGGAGAAATCAGTTCCCAAAATCACATCCTCAGGCAGGCCAGGTGTTTCAGCCTGCCGCATCCTCGCAAGAAATGGAGAATTACTCACGATTAGCAGAGAACATTTTGGAATGAGATCCACGATTTTCATCAACTTTAGTCATTCTAATCCTGTGTTGGACTCAACTCTAATTAAAAAGTGGGGTGGGGAAAGGAAAGACTATTAATTGTTAAGCATCCATTGTGGGCACAGGATGAAATATTTTAATCAAAAGATCCAAGAGCAATCCTACTTCAAGGTTAAAAGAGAAATTACCTATTTGAATAGTAAAACAATCTGCTGTAGAACAATAAAACTCTTCTTGTTAAGCATATCCAAGTCATACAGAGCAAGTCATTTGCTGTGAATTCCTAGAACCATATACTAGAAAAAGTGTTATAAGCATGAAGAGCGAATGAGTAGAATAATTTTCAAAAGAAGCAGGACAGATAAACATCTCTAATCTTCATTCTTTGATCACAAATGTCATTTATTATTTTTTAAAATTTTATTATTGATCTTAGAGAGAGGAGAGAGAGAGAAAGCTGGGGGAAGAAATGGGAAGCATTTGTTTCTTGTATGTGCCTTGACTAGGCAAGCCCAGGGTTTCAAACTGGAGACCTTAGCACTCCAGGTTGATTCTTTATCCACTGCACCACTACCCGGTCTTCCACAGGTCAGTCACAAATGTCACTTATTCTTAACATGACTTTCATTTCTGATTCCTTCTCTCACTTAATAACTGAAAAAAATATCCTATCAGGTGTTACCAAATTTAGATCACCATATATATGTAAAGGGTCTGTACATTGAGAACCCAGAACAAATAAAGAAATAAAGTTTTGAGTGAAGAAAGTAGTTTCATTTGGGTATGGACTTAGAAGGCAAAGCCTCAATCACTGCCCATACAATGAAACTTCCTGTTCACAAGAAGCTGCTTCATGCTATTCATTATCTGACTTCCTCTGGATCTTGAGTCTGCCTTCTTTTCTGCTTTCTGAAGTCAGGTTCCAGGCTACTTTGAGTACTAAGGGCTATACCTAGAGCCTACATTGCTAGTGACAGCACTGTGATTGAAGGTACAGCGGGTCCTGTTGTGGCCTCTCCCAACTCCACATCAATAACTGCAGCTCAGAGTACCCACTGACCTTCATCACTCACTGAGAAAGACCACCAGTAATCTCTCCTGAAATTTGAATGGACCCAAGAATTGAAAGATCTCTCTCTGGAATCACAAAGTTTTAGTGTTTAGGCACTTAAAAAATTACATGAACACTTCAAGGACAGAAATGAAACATTGATTTGTCATTCTCTATTAAGTGGTTTAGAACCTAGCACACAGTGGGTCACTTAATAATTATTTGCTAAACTGTTGACCCAATCAATGAACATTCTGGTGTATTCCTTCACCATGACATGTTGCCTCACTGTAAACCTCCAGATCATGAGTGGATCAAATCCCACAGAAATCAATTCTCTAAATTCACTAGAGAACTATGACTTGCAATATTCTCTTTCACTGGAGAGTTAAATTTGAAATGAAAGATGCCTTTCCAATGTACACATATATTGAAAATCACTGATAAATCTTTTACTTATATTGATGTTTTCCTGCCATACTGATGTGAGAGAGCCTGACCCCTTGCTATTTACATTTAAAAGGGGAGCAACGGATGTTGGCCACTAAAATTTCTGGCTATAACAAATCTCTCAAATTACATTTTGACCTGGTCTCTCTTCTTCATAAGTGGCACACTTTTACCTTCAGAACTCTTACAGAAAAAGGAATAACAAAATTATTACATCTGGTTTCTAAGAAATAGAAACCTATATGGTTGGTTTCCAATTCTTCTAGGTATGGAGGCTACTGAAAATCTGAAACTTCCCCTACTTGGTTGTCCTGAATAGATATGCTAACTTAAAGCTGGATTTAAAATAAGGAAAGAGACAGACAGATAGGCAAAAAGGGAGGCAGTTAAGAAGCATCAACTTGTAGTTGCTGCACCTTAGTTGATTGCTTTCTCATATGTGCCTTGACCAGGGGGCTCCAGCCAAGCCAGTGACCCCTTTCTCAAGCCAGTGACCTTGGGCTTTAAGCCAGCAACCTTTGGGTCCAAGCCAGCAACCATGAGATCATGTCTATTATCCCAAGCTCAAACCAGCGACCCCCTGCTCAAGCTGTTGAGCCAGCACTCAAGCTGGATGACCCTACATTCCAGCCAGTGACCTTGGGGTTTCAAACCTGGATCCTCAGTGTTCCAGGACAAGGCTTTATCCACTACACCACCATCTGGCTAAGCCAAAATAAGAGAAACTTTAGAACAACCAGGAAAACCCATCTACAACAGAGACTTAAAGTGTCCTTGCTCATATAGACATTCAAGGACAATAGAATCTAATTTAATAAGTTGTCTGCTCATGAAAATCTTAGTTATAAGTAAGTTTATCTTATTTAGTACTGGAAAGAGGTTATAAAACTGAATCTATTATTTGAACTTCATCCATTATCAAAGAAATAAAATTAGAGATCTGAAACTCATCTACTCAAGGCTATTATAGGATTTTTTTTTTTTGTTAGAACAGAAATAAGTTCAGTCCTGATGGTTTTAGCAATAAAAAAGAGTAAAATACACATGTTATTCTGTTAGGTATCTTTAGAAAAAAGGGCACTTAAATAAGGAAGAGAAAAGATAGCTATACCTCTAGAGAGTATAATAGCTCCAGACGCTGCAGGTAAAACTTTGAACTAATTGTGTCCAGAGCTTAAAATATCACCCATATTTGTGAAAGGTAGCTTTATAGATTTTGATTTGTATTTGACTACTCAGCATGAAATAGACTGAGATTCCTCTGTGACCCTAAAAGCTATAGAGAAAAAGAACAATTAAAAGTGACAGATTATATATTCATAATGATACATAAATTTATATTTTGACCAAGGTCCAGATCCTGGCTCCATCTGACATCTTAACACAATATAAAATGGTCTAGATAACATTAACCCAAAAATAATAACAAGTTTTAAATCTTCAAAATGTTTGTTATTAAGTTATAACTGAAATAACAGTGATTAACATTTAAAGAGGTGTCACCCCTGCATACGGACAGCATTTGCTCTTTGGAGAAAACCTTTCCAATTAAAGATAGAATATTTATCAAATGTTGTGACTCAAAATTGGATTTAATTAGTTAATATTGAAATTAGCAAGACTCGGGTATGAGCAGAAGCATAGAGACGATTGGGTAGAGGGTATACACATGTTTTCAAAATAGTAGAATGGTGAAGAAACTCTAGCCAGGGAGTCACAAAGACTATTGAAAGAATAATTTTAGAAAATTCAACCAGGAGCATAGTTCAATTTATTTTATTTATTTTTAAGGTTTATAATCCATGGTCTTTGGAGAGTCATGTGCTAACTGCAAATGACTGACAAAATGCAACTGGTAATTGGAGAGCTGAATAAAGTGAGAAGCTTTATTCAGAAGTGTAGGAAGCAGGGTCTAAAGACCATATCTAATTGGGAGCATTCAGAAAGTGTTTTTCTGGTATTGTAAGACTAACTAACTATCAAGCTTGAAACTGTTGTATAATATGAGGACTTGGAGAAAGTACCGGGCATAAGATCATAAGAAAGTGGGAATGATGATAGTGTTTGGAGACCTGTCCTAGATCACTCTTTATATCCCACTGTCTGGTTAATGTCATTTTAAGTTCTGAACCCTGAGAAAGACTGATTTTTGAGGGTTTAGAAACCCCAACTTTGCATAAGAAACTGGAGTTTGCTATGAAGAATTTTGAGATAATCCTATAGAAGAAGTCCTGGGACAACAGAAGTACTGTTACCTCAACATTCACCTTCCCATTCCTCAAGGCCAATTCAAAATTTAATTTCATTAACATAGAATGAGAATTAACACATCAAAGGAAAACTTCATGTCAAGTGCTGTCTAAGCAGTTTGGCGCTTTTGTTGCTCTTGAAACTCAATCCTCACCACAGTCAGTTTTGGCAAGCATGTCTATACTCTGTCATACTTTACTAACATGAAGACTAATAAGCCACAGAGACACGTGTAAGTGGCATGCTCAAGGTCACACAGTTAGTAGAAGGTAGAGCTGTGATTGAACCCTCATTGTCTCATTCCCAAAACACCATGCTGCACTCACTCCTCAAAAGCCTTTCCTGATGGCCACAACCAGAATGAACACAAATCCAGAAGCCTATTGAGGTGAAGAGCCAAGTTCTCCTTTAGAACCTTCCCGACTCTCTCTTGCCATCCCTGATGGCCTTAGAAGCCACCAGAGTTTGTGATCTGTATTCATAGCATGGAATAAAGTTAAAAAAATAAGCTCTGCTTGACCAGGCAGTGTTGCAGTGGATAGATCGTTGAACTGGGACATGGAGGAACCAGATTCGAAACCCTGAGGTTGTCAGCTTAAGCACAGGCTCATCAGCTGGAGTGCAGGGTTGCTGGCTTGAGCGTGGGATCATAGATATGACCCCATGGTCACTGGCTTGAGCCCAATGTCACTGTCTTGAGCAAGAGCGCATTTGCTCTGCTGGAGCCCCCCCCCCCCAACACCCAGTCAAGGCACGTATGAGAAAGCAATCAATGAACAACTAAGGATACTAAGGAGCCGCAACAAAGAATTGATGCTTCTCATCTGTTTCCCTTCCTGCCTGTCTGTCCCTATCTGTCTCTCTGTCTCTCTCTGTCTCTGTCACAAATTAAAAAAAAAAGTTAAAATAAGCTCCTTCTCTACTTTCTCCTTATATAATCAGCTTCTTCACTTTTGTCTCACGTGATAAATTTTTGGAGATTCCCTGTCCTTTTGTTTAAGGACAGAATAAAAAGCCTCCATGACCCCTCTCCTGTCACAGAACCTAATTGTTAAAGGGTGATCAGCCTGGGCCACCCAGCAGTGGAGCAGTAAACACTAAAGAACTAATTTACAGCCAATCTTCTGCCAGCAAAAGAATATAAAACAGTTATAGAAGCTCAACATCGAAGTCATCAAATAATACAATGTTCAAATTTATAAAGACCATGACTACTCCATATTCCATCTCCCACAGGTTTTAAATGGAGATGCTAAAATTCATTGAGGAGACATGATTTGTTCAAAGCCACACAGGAAGGAAAGAACTACTGATACATGTCACAATGTGAATGAATCCCAAAATCATTAAGTTGGACAAAAGAAGCCAGAAAGGGAAGAATACATACTACATTATTATATTAAGTTCCAGCACAGGCAAAATTAAGCTCTGATGACAGAAAACAGAAAGTGTTTCCTGGGTGGGGTTGGGCTATTGGCTGAAAAGAGGCCCAGGAGAACTTTTGATGGTTGTGAAAATGTTCTATATCTTAACTGGGCTGGTAGTTACATGGTATCAAACTCCATTATGTTGTATACCTAAAATCTATGCATTTTATTGTATGCAAATTGCATCGCAATAGGTGGATTTTCAAATGATGCTTTCAAGTTGTTAAAAGCCACACAGAGTGTGAGAAGCAGAGCTGACACTAGTGTTCTGGTTGTCTGGCTCCCGGCCAGGCCTACTGGGCTTCACCATCTGCTTCTAGTTCTTCTCTCCCTTTCTTGATGCGCTTTTCAGAACCAAGTCAGGTTGGTGATTGGTCCTGGATGACTATCTGAAGTAGCATAATGAAGAACATGAGAGGTTTCAGTGGGGTCCACAATAAAATCTGGGACATTAAACCATCAGCTCCAAACCACTTTGAGGACAGCCATGACTCATGCAAATTTCAAGCAAGACAAAATAATGATTATAAGTCCCCCAAGAAAGAGGGGAGTTAGGAAATGACTGAGCTAAGGAATATTAGGTGTTATTGGTAATTCTAGAAGTAATATGAAACAATGATGGTGTTCCTCATTTAGTTCCTCTTTTAAAATTGAATTTATTTCGGTGACATTGGTGAACATAATGATACAGGTTTTAGGTGTCCAATTCTACAACACATCTCTATACACTGTAATGTGTGTTCACCCTCTCAAGTCAAGTCTTCATCTGTCACCATTTATCCCCCATGCCCCCCTCCACTTCCCCCTACCACACTGTTGTCCCTGTCCATGAGTGTTTTTTCTTTTCTTTTTTGTACTGTTTTGCTCTATCCTTCTACCCCACCTCCACCCCAACTGCTGTCAAATTGCTCTCTATCTTAGAGTCTTTCTCTATTTTGCTTGTTAGTCTTTCCAAACCTGCAAAAGGCCTAATCTATTCTCCTACTGTAATTATAATATATCTCTAGATATGGCATATATAGAAAAAGTATGCAAGTGAGACTTAGGAAAAATAGAGCTATTAGAATTGTCTGTGCATTAGTGTTATATATAGAAAATCATATAGTTTTTTTTTCTGTCTTCTTTGGAATTCTTCTCTCTATAAGCTACTGTCTCTTTCATTGGAGAAGTTTAGCTCTTTCATCAGAGCCCTTTCTCAGAAAAGGGAGTGCTCTTGACAATAGTGGACTAAAATATCCTACTAAAAATAGAGCTACAAAGAGAATGCCCTTTGACCCACAGATCATGCTATACCCTCATCCCTGTGCTGCAACAGGCACCGTATTTGCAGACTCTAGGAGTACCCTGGGCTAGAAAGATTTGCAGACACACCATAACCTGTGTTTCCTGGATGAGCTATTTGCACAGCCAGAATCATCAAATGGGACAACCAAAGTAGTTGCCTTGGGTTCTAGATTTTGTTCTCCATTCCAAGCCTTTCTAAGCAGCTTACAAATGATTACCAATCGAAGAGAAATAATCTGACACTTTGGGAAAGAATAGCTCTATTTTCAATATTGTCTTATGTCCTGCTCATCTTGGAAATTAACTGGAATTTTATACTCTTCGGAAAAGAAAACTTTCTCATGAAAAAATATAGCACTATATCAAAATCCCTACTCCTCTTGTTATTGAAATTTTTGGTTAATGCCAATAAACCACATTGCAAATTCCACAAAGTATATCCATACTTTTCTTCTTCAACAAAGTCCGCGCACTTATTTGCTGTTGATTTGCTTGCTTGCTTCCAAGGAGAACATTTTCTTGGGGTTTAAAG
Organism: Rhynchonycteris naso; assembly: GCA_037038555.1. Lineage (NCBI taxonomy): Eukaryota > Metazoa > Chordata > Mammalia > Chiroptera > Emballonuridae > Rhynchonycteris > Rhynchonycteris naso. Next base: position 29,372,726 of record CM072998.1, read on the forward strand.
CAACTTTTATTTATCGTAAGTATAGAAGGTTTTTAATGGTTGGCATATCTTGCAAAACTATTTCACGTATTGCTGTGCGCCCCTCAGATAACTAAATATCCTGAATACAGGAACTGAATTCCGGGATATTTAAAGCAAATATATTCAGGCTCTGAAAATTAGTTTAAACATCCATTCAATCACTTCACAAATAAATGAATACAATGGGAAACTGAATAGTATAAAGTTTTGGACTATCAATCTAGTTTAAAAAACACTGTAGAAAAAGCTATGAAAATCAGCATTTAACATTTTCCAACAATGGAAAAAGCAAATTTAGAAATTGCTACTAAGTTCAGTTCAGTCTGATTTATTCTCTTAGCCTCATTTTCAACCAACTGAAGTATCAAAGTAAGTAATGACAACTTTTATATCCTTTATTCTAGGTAATATAATGTCTTAAGGCTTGAAGTGTTCCCTAATCTCAAATTTAAGTACATTACATGGGAATTGTTCATCAGTCTATGGTATGCATTCATCTGCCTTTAAATTCCATTTTAATCATTTGTACTAATTGACAGACTAGCTCCCCTGGAAACACTGGAAAGTCTACTAATAGGCAATTGCTTTAGATGTCAGTGTGATCATTTGCATTTCTAAACATTTAATCTCGTTAGTTAGTTAATATTTCTCTTGCTACTTAACAATGGAACAAAATTTGACTGCCATTTTGCTATTTATGACATTTGCTAAAAAGAGAAAAAGTTCTAAGTGCTACAAGTAATGAGCAGTATGATAATAATAGTTAAATTATTACTTAAGTATTATTATAACAATAATAGTAATAATGGCCAATAACCTGACTTCTACTCTCGGCTCTATCAACTAGTTATTTTTGGTGCCTTAGACAAAAATACCTTACCTTCTGTGAGATTCAGTTTTTTGACCTATAAAATGGAGACACTAACATCTGGACAATTACAGGGATGCTACATGTATAAGATAAAACTTTTGAAGCATTTGAAAGTGTTGTTGTACTCTGCTCGAACAGAAGTTCCACTCCATTAGCATCATCCCCATCTTCATCAGCACCATCACCATTGTTGCCATTATTGGGAAAGGCATATAAGAAGTTGCCCAGGGTCTACAGCCATACCACCCTGAACGCGCCCGATCTCATCTGATCTCGGAAGCTAAGCAGGGTCGGGCCTGGCTAGTACTTGGATGGAAGAAGTTGCCCAGGACCATGTGACTGAAAGAATACTTGTAGAATAAGTCAAGTAGGTTTTGCACTGTATTAATTTCCTAAGATTGCCCTAAATAAAGAACCACAAACAGAAACTTATCCTCTCACAGTTCTAAAGAGCAGAAGTCTAAAACCAAGGTGTCAGCAAGACACATCCTCATACAACTCTAGAGAAGAATCATTCTTTGCCTCTTCTAGACCTTGCTGGTTTCTGGTGTTCTCAGCTTGTGAAAACATAACCCTAATCTCTGCCTATGTTTTCACATAATCATCTTCTCTGTGTGTCCAAATCTCCCTTTCCTTTCTCTCATAAAGACATAGGCATCGGATTTAGGGCCCACACTCGATCCAGAATAATTCCATCTTGAAATTCTTAACTGTTTATATTTGCAATTAATGTTGCATTCGAAGGTTCTGGGAAGTCATAATTTTGAAGACACATTTCTAGCTTCAGTAGAATGGTAAAAACTAATTGGGGACCTGCTTTAAGAAGAATTTTAAGGCTGAATTCAGGATTAGTAGGAAAGAGTACCAAGATTATGATCAAGGCATGGAAAGTGAATATATATTTGTCATGTTCTTGTCACTATTCTCTAATCCATAGGGAACTGAGACTTAAAGAACATTTGTCAGTGCCCAAGATCACTCAGTAGCAAAGCTGTAGTAGAATAAAATCAACTGACTTGAAATTCAATGTTTTTCTCACAACATAATTTATAATCTTGACTCAAAACTCTTTCTAGAAATTATTAGTAAAAATTTAAATATAAAACCTTGAAAACTGCTGACAGCTCAGTATTTGTTTTAATTGGTCAGATTGGAATAGTTAAAAAACATTTGGCTGACTTCCATCTTCAGCTCTGATGGGGTAATTGGTATAACACTAACCTTTCACTTGAGAACAAAATAAAAGCTGGATAAAATTTAAAGGAAACATTTTTGAAGCTTTGAAAAGAGGATAGCAGATGTTGGTATATGTTAAGGAAAAGTATTGTTAGTAACAAAGAAGGATATTTCATGATGACAAAAGATGATAAAAAGTGTCAATTTAATAGAAATACATAAAAGCATCCTAAATTTGTAAGCATTTAATAATATACCTTTAATATATATTTTTAAAAAAATAGAATTAAGAGATCACTTTGGCAAATCCATATTTATAGTTGTAAGTTTTTAACTACCCCTGTTTCTCATATATATTATAAACAGATAAAAATATCAGTAAAGGCATAGAAAATTTGAACAAGTTTGAAAAAGCTAATATAACTAATATATAGGATCATTTGCCTAATTACTGAAAAAGACACTTTTAAAAAAAGTGAACATAGGATATTACCAATAGTGACCATATGTCTGGGCACAGAGCAAGCCTTTACCAATTTCGAGGGATTGAAGTCATTTCAAGTATATCTTCTGACCAAGGTAGATTCAGGCATAAATTAACCACAAAAATATAAATAGGAAAATCCCCTAAATAGAGTAAGTTAACCATGAGTAAAAAAGAAAATTATAGCAAAAATTAGAGTATATGTTTAAATAAATAATAATAAAAAATCACAGATAAAAAATTTCTAAGATACAAAAAATAGGACTTTCAAAATATAGCTAAATCAATCATTGGTGGTAATTTGAGCAATTTAAATGCATAAAAAAACAGAAACACTGAAAAAATGGATAACCCATACTTTGATGTTAACAAGCTAGGGAAGAAATGCAAATTAAATCCAAAGGGAGTAAAAAGAAAATAATTTTTAAATGGTAGAAAATAACTGTACATAGAGAAAAATCAACAAACCCAAACATTCATTCATCAAAAAAAGCCCCACTAATAAATATTGATACATTTCTAACAAAAATTATCAATAAACCAGAAAAGGAAGAGACACAAAGAAACAATATCAGGAAAGAAAAACAACCAAAGACCTTAAAGATAAAATTAGGGGATATCATGAATACTTATATACCAATACATTTTAAAATGTAGATAAAATGAACAAATTTATAAAAAACAACCTGTTAAAAAGTGATCCAGGAAGAAATAGAAAATATGAACAGTGTTCTGTTAAATAAATTAAAATTCTAGTAAAAATCTTCCCACAGTATAAACTCCAGGCTCAGATGGCTACATCAATGAGTCTTTTCTAACATTTAAGAAGTAATAGCAATTAACCACAAACCCAATCAGGGATTAGAAACAGAGAAAAGACCTTTCAACTTATTTAATGAGACCAGCATAAATTTTGATAGAAAATTTGACAAGGATATTACAAATAAAGTTATAGAACAATGTATCTCATAAACAATGGCGCGCGCGCGCGCGCGCACACACACACACACACACACACACACACACACACACACACACACACACACATACACACGCTCCAAATTAGGTGTGAGAGCAGATGAAGCAGGCAGATGGGCTATCACAATTATTTTCTTCACATCTCCCTCATTTCACTCTTCAGAAATAGAGCAATCTTGTGCTTTTGAGGTAGAAAAGAACTGTGTTTATTGCAAAGGCAGCACAGTAGGAGATGTACCCTCTAAAGTCACGTATGTTTACTAAATGCCACCAGGGAAGTGGTGCCCTCTTTTTCAGAATTCACCCTAGTACCCTCTATTGACAGTTCCGTGTGTGGTAACTGATTGATGGAAGAAGCAGAAGCATCAGTCACACGCTGCATGATTCAGTCCTGGCTCTGCCATTTGTTGGCAAGATGATGTTGGGGAAGTGTTTTTGTCTCTCTGAGCCTTAGTGTTCTCATATAAAACAATGGTTCACTTGCATTTATCTCAAGGTAGTTAAGATTACATGAGCTAATAGGTGTGAAAATGCTTAGCACAGATTTCAGCACATGGAGTTTTACATATACACATAGACAGAGATTATATTGTAGCTAGAGATAACTGTTTGCATTAGTTATTTACATGATTCGTGCCACTTTAAGTCATTATTGTCTACCTTTTTCCATTATGAATAAATAATACACTATATTACATTAATATTATTTATACTAAGAGTAATAAATACATGCCCCTAAAAAAGATTATCATTATTGCAGCTATCTGTAATGTGCTTGTGTCTACATCAGATGCATGTTCATTGGAATGCATATGGTGCCCCTGACAATATACTAGTTAGAGAGATGACCAATAGACTTCAGAGGGGGAGGCGACGGCAGTGTGCAATAATCAATACAAGTGTTCTGGGTACTCTATAACAAATCAGAGAAAAATCTCCTTTTGCAGAATTACCTTGATAAAAGTGCTTGGAGGTGGATCAGAGTAACGCACGTCATGAAAGTGGCTTTACTCATGACACAGCACAGTACAGATAAAAAGACTGAGAATCAGTAACCAACTCCGAGCTTACATTTCCTCGCCTATGCCAGACCCCCTGTGACCTATGCCTTTAAAATATCCTTGCAAAAAGATTTCCATGTCTGGAATGCACCTTCCTCATATCTCTGCATGAAAAATAGTTAATCAAAATATAAAATTACACATTCATTCTATCAAAAATGTTTATGAGGTCTGACCAGGTGGAGGCGCAGAGGATAGAACATCGCACTGGGATGCAGAAGACCCAGGTTTGAGACTCTGATGTCACCAGCTTGAGCGCGGGCTTATCTGGTTAAGCAAAAGCTCACCAGCTTGGACCCAAGGTCGCTGGCTCTAGCAAGGGGTTACTCAGTCTGCTGAAGGCCCTCGGTCAAGGCACATATGAGAAAGCAATCAATGAATAACTAAGGTGTCGCAACAAAAAACTGATAATTGATGCTTCTAATCTCTCTCCATTCCTGTCTGTCTGTCCCTATCTATCCCTCTCTCTGAATCTCTCTGTCTCTGTAAAAAAGAAAAAAAATTGTTTATGAATCCTTAATACGCATGGGGCACTGTTGCTAGGGGTCCTGATGGTAAGCTGAATCAGATTGTGACCTCCTGCTTATGTGTTCAGCCTGTGCGCTAATGTCCTCGTAAAGCTTCCCCTGGTTGCTCCCTCCCTAGTCCTCAGAGCTCTGGGTGTCCATGTGTTTTAGAGAACAATCTATATGTTTACATGGCTGCCTCCCCAGCTCAGCAGACAGCTCCACAGGGGCAGGCCTAAGTCAATTCAGCTTGTATTTCTCAGGGCACACCTCAGAGTCTGACATACAGTGGGAGCTCAATAAATATTTGCCGAATAAATCATTTATTATTTATGACACCTTGGTACAGTCAAATCTGTTAAATGATTCTGCTAATAAATAGAAGAGAAATGAAAAAATTCAGGAAAATTATATAGCTTTGAGATATTCCTTATTTTTCTATCAAGGGAACTTTGGAGATAAAGAGATGGAAACATCTGTTTATTTTGAAATTATTAACATGTTTAGACTTTAATCATCATCTAAAAATTATACACAAAAGGAACGCGAAGTGGAAGCATGAAAATACCTACTTGGTCTGATGTTTAGATCCTTTCAGGTGGGCATGATACTGTTCTATTGAGTTTAGAGAGACACTGCAGATGGCACACCTGTAGTTGCGCCTCAGACCTGCGGACGACAGACAGACCCGATTAGCTGTATCCTGGTCTTCAACCACCTAAATGAATCCTAGAATGTCCAAAAGTTCAGGCACAGTAAGTCTCCAAGGTATTCTGATTTCCTCCACCACCACGACCACCAATACCTCATTCCCTCCTTCCAGAGCCCAGTCAACAGGCCCCTTCGCAGAAATACAACTGAATGTGCTAGAAGCTACCTGGTCTATTTACGGATGACTGACATGAAACATATTTTTTGGATGCAAAATGTTTCTGGAAATTGGCTAACCCAAGGAATAAAAGCAGTCTACTTTTTCTCAAGACAGATAGGTATGGTAAGCTATCATATCTTCATGAAACTCGAGACTCCGGGGAAAACCTGTATCAATTCCTCTTCTACCACCACTCCTATGGCACCACCAGAAAACAGTTCATACATCATTCATTTGGGTTATTTTTCCAAGATCATCTTATAAAATGTGAATACTAAGAAGGATCATATATTAATCTAACTTACATGAAAGCTCACTTCCCACTAGAGATTTTAAAAGAAAGTTATCTAGTCATTCGTATATTCACTTAATTAGTTCATTAACAGAGTGTCAACTTTGGACCAGGCAATAGGGATTCCAAGATGAATAAGATGCTCTTTGCTTTCAACGAATTTCATAAAAACCTGATTCCTTTGTACTGTTGACTCATCTACAGTCAAATATGTTAGAAAGTAGCTTTAACCAAACACCTTTCAACGTGTGCCACAGCCCAGAGACTTGCAATTGAACATATTCTTCCTGCTAGCATGTCCCATCAGAGCAGAGAGAAAAGTCAATGCAGAATCAAGGTCTGAAACTTCAGATTTAAATCCTGGCTCTAATTATTTCTGCTTGTTTGATCTAAGGGAAGTCACATAATTTCTTCCTAGTCTCAGTTTCCTTCATCTGCAAGATGAAGACAAGACTATCCACATCACAAGGTTGTTGTAAGAATTAAGTAAATCAGCTATATTAAAATTCTTCGCAAGTGAGAGTTGTTTTTAATTAATTTTTATCCAAAATGCAATGTCTTACCATTACAAATGCAGGCTATTAAACAGGGACAGCATTTTTTCTGATGAATACTAGTATTTTCTTTCTAAGAGATAAAAATTACTATTTTCTTTAAAGAAAAATAATGCACATTGTTGGAAGAATTTTATAACCTGCTATCTGCATGACTTTATGCAAGTTATTTGACTTCTCTGTAGTTCTGGGTATTTTTTATACCATTATAGGGAAGACTGAGAGAAAGCAGGTATGAGTGTCTGACACATAACAAGTAATCAACATAAATTAGCTATTACTCTGATTTCAAAGAGATGTTAAAATGGAACCCTTTTTGTCCCAGTGTCTCAGATAAAGCCCAAAATTGAAGCCCTAAGATATAGATGCTATCTACACCCACATTACTGAAGTGAATAGAAGAGCCCTAGTTTGAGGCCTCCAAAGGAAGTGATCAAAATCCGGCATTAACTGCTGCTGCAGAGAAGTCTGAAGCAGCATACAGTCCTTTATTTAGTAAATGACTCTTTGCCTAGCTGCCCAAGGAATGTTGCTGTGGCTGTGTTGTTGTCTTCAAGTCCACCAGCTTTACTAGTAAGGTGACCAACACTTTTATAATGAAAAAGATGACAAAAATAAATTGAAGAAAACAATATCATAAATAAAAGAAACATTTTTATTCATTGCAACAATAATACACTGTAATATGATAAATGCATAATAAAACATTTGTGATATTTTTTTAAATTTTTTTAAAGTTTCTTTTTATTTTACTTATTTTAGAGAGGAGACACAGAGTGAGAGAGAGAGAGAGAGAGAGAGAGAGAGAAAGGGGGAAGGAGCTGGAAGCATCAACTCCCATATGTGCCTTGACCAGACCAGTGCAGGGTTTTGAACTGGCGACCTCAGTGTGCCCAGGTCGACGCTTTATCCACTGCGCCACCACAGGTCAGGCCCATTTGTGATATTTTTTAAAAAAAGAAAAAACCAGTTTCTGCCTGGCCTGCGGTGGCACAGTGGATAAAGCATCAACCTGGAACACTGAGTTCACCAGTTCAAAACCCTGGGCTTGCCTGGTCACGGCACTTATGGGAGTTGATGCTTTTCCTCTTCCTCCTCCCTTCTCTCTCCTCTCCTAAATAAATAAATAAAATCTCAAAAAAAAAAAAAAAAAAAAAAAGAACAATTTTCAACCCTAAGCTGATCATTTACCACCAGTCTAAATAAAGAGGTAGAGGAAAGAAACAGGTTGTGAATTTCTTAAAGGGAGCTATACAGTAATGTGAGTTCTTATCCTCCTCCATGTGAGATGGAGGAAGTTTTTCCCTTTGTTTGATATCTATGGGAAAAGGATGCAATAAACAGCCTAGAGAGCCTGAGGCATGCCTGCTTGCATTTGGGAAGGAGTGTCTTAAACACTTTAAACCACCTGAAAGATTCAAAACTCTAGAGCAGTGGTTCTTAACCTGGGTTCTATCGAACCCTAGGGGTTCGATGAGTTGGTCTCAGGGTTCGGAGAAGCCTCTGCCATGGAGGCCAGAATAAAGTAATACCGTCATTTGTTGTGTGTTCATGCACTTTGTTGGTTTTGTTCTTTGAGCAAGGTGATGTTCATGCACGGCTCATTTTGTGCACCAGTAAAAAAATATATACCTATGTCTTGAATTTGGAAAAATAATCATATTTTATTTATCACTAAAGAAGGGTTCGGTGAATGCGCATATGAAACTGGTGGGTTCGGTATCTCAAAAAAGGTTAAGAACCACTGCTCCAGGGATTGTGGCTGGTTACTCTGATGGCAAAGTAAGAAAGGCAACAGGATTATGCATACCCTGTATTTACAGAGCTTGTCAGAGCAATAGATATGTGAAAGTTCCCATAGACTATGTGTGTTCTATATAAGAAGCTGGCTTGGTGATGTCTTAGATACTGGAGTGGAGGGCAACGAGTAAGGTGACCAATCATCCTCTTCTGTAAATTCCATCCTCCCTCGAAAAGTGTCCTCCTACATGTCCTCCTTTTTGATATTGGAAAACTAATCTGTAAATGTCCATATTCGATCGATGCAGAGTCGATCCATTGCGTGTGATGTGATGTATTTGTATTTGACATGATGATTCGTCAAGGATCAGTACAGTGCGGCGAGACGTGATTATGCGATGCATGTGCTTTGCACGGAAGACCTTGAGAGAGCACGCAACATACCGAGCACGCAAATAGCTTTGTGTACTTCTTACTGAAACACAACATGGCACATACAACATTGTAGAATCACGATTATTTCTTTCTCGGTAAATATTCACTCATAGACAGGTAAGCGCAATTCACGTTTTATTAGTTCATTATCTATTTAATAATTTCCAAATATGTATAATTTTATTTATGTATATTTGAGTTCTAAAGTGGAAATCTAACCTCAAACCATATCTATTAATAATGCATTTTGATTAAATAGTTGCATAAAACAGATGTCTTTTAATTAGAAAATGATAAATACACCCGAATATCATTCCAAATTAGTGGTTTTGTTTGATATTTAGTTTTACTAAATGAGTACTTTTTTCTTACAATTATTATTAAAAATTAATAGGCATGTAAGCATAATTACATTATAAAATATTACAAATGTTTTTATTATGCATTTATCATATTATAGTGTATTATTGTTGCAATGAATAAAATGTTTATTTTAATTACAATATTGTTTTCTTCAATTTATTTTTGGCCTCGTTTTTATTGTTAAAAACTTGGTCACCTTAACAATGAGACCTCAGCAGAAAGATGCTACGAGTGTTCACCCGTATATCTAAGGACTTAACTTGACCCCATAGGAGATACTTAGCTCATATCAGTAGTGTTGAGTTCTTGAAAATTCCATGAAATCCTTCCAAGAGAAGTCAGCTTGCAACCCCTGCCAAGCCAGAAAGCATCTATGCTAGCTGTGCATATGCATCTAAAACCACGAAAAATTGACGTTCGTGCTTCCTGTCACTACAATGCCAATAAGCAGAGACAAGGGCTGAATCTTTATGGGCACTTTATTCAGAGGGCTGTGATCTGAAAAGATGGCTGGGGTAGTATGTACTCTGAAAAGCATCTTAATATCTCATCTCAAGCTGGCCTTTTTATGAGGAGAAATAAGGGGTGGGTAAGGGGTTTGGAATTCAAAAGGTTTGGAATTGCCTCTGGAGTCAGGGCTCAGGGAAGAAGGTTTATTCCTCCGCTAGACAGGGGAGTAAGGCATTTCACAGACTCTACTTTGATTTACAGTTCTCCTGACACACAAAGGGTTGATTGCTTGCTGACCTCCTGGGACAGGGTAGGTATGGTTTATTGCTTACAGGCCTCCTAAAAAAAACTATTTATATCTGTTAATCCCTAAACCCATCAGTTAAGACTTAAAATTTAAAATGTTAAACACAAAGCTTATTAACTATAACTAAAGCTAAAATTTTAAACGCAGGAGTTCCCCTATCATAGCTATCAAGTAAACTTTTATTCCTTTTACCTTCCTCACCTGATACACTGAATCCCTCAGTCCTGGAGGAACTAGAGGCAACCTGCTGAGGCAAAGAAAGATAAGCAAAATCCTTAGAAGAAAAGCAAAAGCTCCAGGCAGCAAAATAGAGCCTACCTGCCACACTCTTGTCCACAGCAAACAAACAGCCGAAGCAGAACTGAGCTGTGAGAGGGGGAAACTTTTAGTCAAGTTTGAAGATAATTTAAAGAATATTTTTCTATCTTGGATATATCATTTAATCACATAGGACTTTTATGTATCTAAGCATAAGAGTAAAGAACTCTTTACTGCTTAAAAGTGAGTGAAAATTCATTAAACTACTCCAATTTTTATCCTAGGGGCAGGAAATAATAACCCCGCGAAAGTTTGATAGGGCAGTGGAGGGCAGGAATAAGGCTACTTTCTGATTACATCTAATGAGTCTTTGAATGTTGCAGAATTGCTCTCCTGTTGATAATGTGATAAAGAACAGAACTTTGTGGAGACTGTTCAATTCTTATGGTCCAATGCATGTTTCAGAGAAATCTATTTAATGTGTCATGTGATAAGCTGGATTGGCCAGTGTAAAAAGACTGATTTGTTTTAGTTTCAATCACATAATTAAACACTGATATGCCTTATTGTAAAATTAAGAATCAATTCAGTTATGTAAAAAAAACAATGAAACACAGATATCTGAGACCTTCTTGGGAAGCAATCTAAGGGACTCAACACTTTCCAGGCACAGACTAATAATTCAGAGATGAAATAGACAACTGTTCATTCTATTTCCTCAAGCATTGAATCCCAAACTTTTGACTGGAGACACAGCGTCCAGTGATGGTGCTTGTAAAGCCAGTAGCCAGAGCCACAATCACAGCCGCCTGGCCAGTGGAGGTTTCCATTTGATTCAAAAAGTCGGTAATGACACAATGGAGCCAAGAAATGGTGAGCCATCAGCTTTAATTCTAGCTTGCACCCGGCGGGCAAGCAAAAACACACACTGGGCTCCAAAACCCACTCATTCAGTGCTCACAAAGTTACTGACTTATCCAAGTTTTCTAGAATCAAAATTTCCTAGCTCACTAGTCTTATTCACCTCTGTTCCCCATCTCCTCCAGCACAAACTCTTAACAAAATGGCTTCTACCTCAGCACTGTGCCATCTTGGCTGCTTCTCCTGGCCTTCACGTGGCCTTAATCCGCTCTCCTTTCTAATATCTCAGGAACCAAGAGCTCAAGCTCCTGGTCTGCCCCACTTTATAGCATAGATTCAAAACCTTTAATACAGTTATACAAAAAGAAAGTCTCTGATACAAAGCCACCCATCTGAGTCATAATGGGATTTCTCAGGAGAGTGCACCACCCTACATCATCTAATCAGTCAAGGGTGTGGGGAAGAGCTTACTCTTAAAACCAAGCCTTAGGCTATAATGACCCGACCTGCCCACAGCCTGTCCCAGAACACACATTAATATCAATGAACTTCCATGTGGGCAGCACCATCTTTAACAAAGTGAGCATAATATATTTTATCTGCCCAACAGTGCTATCTATAGATTCATACACATAACTTCTGGAAATTCTTATTCTATAAGTTGTGAATGGGGCTTGGAACATACAATAAGTTTTAGACTTGTAACACACCCCCAGTATACACACACACTTTAAAAAGTACTGCCCCATTGTTGGGCAAATGAGTTAGTAAAATTTGTGTTTTTTGAGTTTATTCACTTTTATTGTTAAAGATGGTGCTGGGCAGCCAAGTGTGCAGTTACCCTCAGAGCAGGGCAGTTGATTGTAAATTGTAGATTACATTTCTGCATGGGAAGGGCCATTGTTATGCTACTGTTTGCTGGAGCAGGGGTTTCAGTGCCAAAAAGTTAAAAAAAGAGAGAGAGAGAAGAAGGAGAAAGAAGAAGGAAGCCAAGATTGCAGGGTGCTAAAGGAGAAGCCAGTTTGTGCAGAGAGGAGAAAAGAGAAGGTGTGCAGATGGGGAACCAGAGGTGACTGAGACTGGTGGGGGCCTTTGATTCTAGGGAAAAACGGAGAAGATTCTCCTGGTTGTGGAACGAGAGAACGTGTCAGGGTTTTAGAGTCCTGTATGTTTTTGCTTGTTGGCCAGTACAAGAGTAGAATAAAGGAATGGCCCACCAGTTTTTGGCTCCACCATTCCTTTACCGTCTGCCCGAATTCAGTGTGAACCTGCACCTGCCTGGCAGCAACAGCAGCCACACTACTGAGCCTACACCCATAGACTCATGCTTTTGGTAACTTGAATTTGTCAGTACAATAGTAGGTCTTTTAAAAATGTTATGCCATAAAAAAGAGCTGTACTTACATCTCTTTTGCATTTCATAGGTGTGCATGACTCAGAAAAAATACTGTAATCCCCAAACCTAGAGGCTATATATAAATTAACCCAACCAGTATGCATATAAGTTGTTTGGATTCTTATCTTCACTTTTATGTATCAGATAAGAATATGAAAACCAGCCTTCCTTCCTCCACAGTTCTTTATCAACCTTGTCATAATAAATGTAAGCACTTTTCATACAGGTCCTCTTTAGCCTACAGACTAATCAAAGGTCTCCTCATAACAATTGGAAGTTCAGCTTAGCAACAGGCATAAATATTTATAAATAAAAATGGGCAATTCTAAGATCCCCAACAAATATAAAAAGATATTCTGATCTGTTGCTTTCCATTACAACTCTCAGGCTCTGCAGCCAAACAGAGGCGTGGGCAGGAAATATTTGGCACTTTATTGCGATGCAAACTACAGGGAGTATAAACTGGAAAGGCAGTGCATATAAACAAGAACAAAGGCAGTGAAGGGGCAGAGGAGTTCTCCCCCACACATGATACAGTGTCCCTGGTAAGAATTTAGGGCTTTATTAATGCTCAGTTGAAATCCTAATTACTTTGGAATTATATGCGTCCTTTATCCTCAGAGAACTAGAGAGTCTTATTAAACAAAACTGCTAACTTTCCTATTTAATTTATTTTCAGCGCAAGACCATATGAAAAGTATCCTAAAAACTTTGTAGATCTAAAGGTTATTTCTGCTGGATTACCAACACATGTTAGGAAATACACTCCCTGCCTGCAAGGAGTCCAGTTGGAAGGAGAATATATGTATACAAATAGCAACAGTGCTAGGTAGATCATAAAAAGTACCACAGTTAGGATGAGTAGAGTGTTATGCGGACTAAAGGAAAAGATTGTTTCTAACTCAGAGAGTCTGAAAAAGTTTTTTGAAGATGCATCACTTTTGTATTTGTATTCCCTAGCACAGTGTGTAGAACGATGGTCCTGGAGAGTTGAGCAATATGTGACTACATCATGTGCCTTTTCAAGTCTAGCAAAGCTAAACTTTAGATGTCCCTGCAACTTTAGTTGCATCCATTTTACATGAAAGAAACATCATTGTGCCTTTATTATGATGCCAGTTATCTTGCTGAATGTCAACAATGTAGAAGAGAATAAAACAGACAATATAATTCCTTATGGGGCTAGTCAGGTAGGAACACAAGAAATAAGTAAACAAATAAAAACATTAATTAAAGATTGTGAAAGTGTCACACAAGAAGTAAACAGGATAATGAGAGAGAAACAAGGAAGAAGGGTGATTTTAGATAGAATAGTCAACAGAGCTCCCTGAGAAGAATGAGCTAAAACCAACAGGATGAGAGTTAAACTGTGATGTGAAGAACTAGTTCAAAAGTTGTTGAGGGGGAATAAACAGCAAGCATAAACAGCTGGGAGTGGAAATGGGCTTGGACTATTTATGGAACAAAAAGTGGTAAAAAAAACAAAACAAACTAAACTAAATTGTCAACTCAGAATTCTATACCCAGCAAAAGTATCCTTCAAAATTGAAAGTGAAATAAGAATATTTTCAATAAAAACTAAAAGAACAGTTTTTTAGCAGACCTCCATCACAGAAATGCTTTTAAAGTCCTTTAGGTGAGTCAAATAACATCAGACGTTAACTCAGAGGTACAGGAAAAGATGAAGAACACCATAAAAGATTAATATCTGGCTAGTTCTATTTTCCTTTCTCTAAATTTATGTGAAGGCAGTGAACAATTTAAAGTAAAACTGTAACATTGTATTGTGTATTCTGGTATTTTTAATATGTATATATGACAATAATAGCACAAGAATGAATAGGAGTAAAACAATATTGTTAAAAGATTGTGTTTTACACAAAATGGTAAATATTAGCTCTTAATAGACAGTGGTCATTTAAGGATGCATACTATAGCCCCTAGAAACAAATACAAAAACATAACATCAGGGACAACAAAGTAAAATAGGTTAATAAAAAGTATTTGATTAACTCAGAAGAAGGAAGAAAAAGAGCTCTACACCCAGAGAATCATTGCAGAATTCTATCAAACATTAAAATGTTGCATAATATCTTCTTATACATATTATTTCAGTAAATAAAAGAGAAAGAAATACTTCTACACATCTTTTTGAGCCAGCATAACACTAACAAATAATTTGACAGACTCTATAAACAAATAAAATTGCAAACCAATATTTCTCATTTGTAGGACAGAAAAAGCTTTTAAAAATTAGAAAATCAAAAACATAATATAGAGATAGACATGCATGTGTGTGTGTGTGTGTGTATATATATATATATATATATGCATACATAAATTATATCATAACCAAGTTTGATTATACCAAGAAGCAAGATTGCTTTAACATTAATAATATAGTCCATTATATTAATAAGAAGATAATATAATCTCAATAGATGCAGAAGAGTATTTGACAAATTTCAACATCTATTCATGATCAAAATTTGCAGCATAGTAGAAAACAACTTTCTTAATTTAATAAAGAGCATCCATCAAAATCCTACAGCTAATATTATATTAAATGGTAAAATATCAGTTTCCTAAGATAAGAAAAAAGCTAAGAAGTCACTTATCGTTTCTATTCAGTATTGCACTGGAGATTCTAGGCAGGGCAATAAGAAAAGAAAAGAAAAAAAAAACGCTTGTAGATTGAAAATAAATAAGTAAAATTGTTTTTGTAGAAGACATGATTGTTTCCAGAGAAGATTCTAAGGGACCTATAAAATAACTACTAAAATAAGTGAATTAAATAAAGTCACAATAAACAGGACCAATAAAAAATCTTTTTTTTTCTTAAAACAGCTACAAACAATGGAAAACTAAAAAATTTTTAATCCAGTATAATAGTATCAAAAATGTTGAAACACTTCAGAATAAATTTAATAAAAGATGTTCAAGAATGAATCTACAAATCATTACTGAGAGAAATTAAGAAAAACCTAAACAGATCCACACACACATACATATTTATATCTACAATATTTATGAGCTAAAAAACCAGTATTAAGATACCGGTTTTCTTATAGATTCAATGCAAATTCAGTCAAAATTCTAACAGGGTCTTTGTAGAAACAGATAAATGGGTTCTTAAATTTATGTGGAAATCAAAGTAACTAGAATGGCTAAAACACTTTTGAAAAAAACAGTTTGAGGATTCACACTTGAAGATTTTAAAATTTGCTATAAAATTTGATATAATCGTAAGTGTTGCATTAGTATTAGTATGGACAGAGTGCATCAGTGAAACAGAATTGAGAGTCTTGAAGTAGACCTATACACAGATGATCAATTGAGGTATAATTAAAAATACAGTTTTGTGTATATTTATGTCTACCCCAGAATGACTTAACATATTTTTAATATTTTGAAATGATTACTACAAGTTTAGTTAATGTTTGTTATCTCATATAGATATAAAATGTGTTTTTGTCCTTGTTATGAGAACTTACAGAATCTACTATCTTAGCAACTTTCAAATATATCATACGACAGTGTTAACTATATTATCATGTTGTACATTTATTCTATGCCCCGTACTTATTTATCTTATACCTGGAAGTTTTTACTTTTTGATCACCTTCATTGATTTGCAACAAAGGTGTCAAGGCAATTTAAAAGAGAAAACAACTTTTCCAACAAATGGTGCTGAAATAACTGGATAAATATGTGAAGAAAAAGATCAACTTCTCCCTGTTAAAATTCAGATTTATTATAGATTTAAAAATATAAGCTAAAACTATAAAGTTTCTATGAAAATATAGGTAAATATTTTATTAACTTTAGGAAGACAAAGATTTCTTGGGACACAAAACATATTGAGGCCCTAGTTGAATAGCTCAGTTGGTTAGAGCATCGTCCAGATGTGCCAAGGTTGCAGGTTCGATCCCTGATCAGGGAATATACAGTATACAATTAACACCTGTAAATCAATAAAAAAAAAATGACAAGCAACCAAATTTTTCCCAAGGAAAAATTACTTGACTAGGTATGTCATAATAAGATATAAAAAAATGATCAATAAGCATACCCACCAGAGAAATAAAAATTAAAAGAACAATGAAATACCTCTACAATTGCTACCTTCAAATAAAACAATACCAAATGCAAATGACTATGTGCAAAATCTGGAATTCTCATCCATTCCTGAGAAGATTGTAAAATGGTAAAACTACTTGTGAGAACTGCCAATTTCTTTTAAAGTTAAAAACATGCTTTACCCTTTGACTCAGAAATTCTACTCCCAGACATTTGTCTGAGGAACAAAAACTCAAAACAATTTAAATGTTCATCAACGCAAGAATTGACAAGCAAATTATGATGTATTCAGACAATGGAATAGTGTATGAAAATTTTTTAAATCTACTGATTTATGCAACTACATAACTGACTCTCAAAAACATAATGTGTAGGCAAAACTGTCAGACATAAGAGAGCACATGCTGTATGACTTCATTCACATAAAGGTCAAGAACAGCAAAGCTATTCTGTCATAACAGAAATTTAGAATAGTCACATTCTAGGGGTGGAGATTGATTGGAAGGGAAGACAAGAGAATTTTCCAGAGTAATGTAACTTTTCTATATCTTGATTGAGCAGTAGTTTCAGGGTCCATTCATTTATCAAAATTCATCGGATTATATACCCAAGATCTATACATTTCACATTACTTTTTAAAAAGTTAGATCAGGGGTCCCCAAACTACGGCCCCGCGGGCTGCATGCGGCCCCCTGAGGCCATTTATCCGGCCTCCGCCGCACTTCCAGAAGGGGCACCTCTTTCATTGGTGGTCAGTGAGAGGAGCACAGAATGCATCCGCACCCTGTGCTCCTGGAGTACTGTATGTGGCGGTGTGGCAAAGCGCAGCATCACTCATGCACAGTAAGTACTACTTCCAAGTACAGTACTACTTCCAGTGAAGCAGGACGCATGCGTTGGCTCCAGAAGTGCGTTTTGTTTTTTTACTTTAAAATAAGATATGTGCAGTGTGCATAGGAATTTGTTCAGTTTTTTTTTTTATAGTCCGGCCCTCCAACGGTCTGAGGGACAATGAACTGGCTCCCTGTGTAAAAAGTTTGGGGACCCCTGAGTTAGATGAATGTAATTCTGTTTGGAAACCTCAGCAAAACGGACTTGGGTTTCTGTGTTTTATCTTCATTTATTCCCTACACACTCTGTTATTATAAATTACTAAAAAGTAAACTTTCTATTCATATTTATGCTTTGATAATATTGCAACACTCAAAGAAATATATATGTATGTTCTATATCATAATGCTTACCAAAGTTGGAATCATTTTGAAATATCATTAACAGTGTAAAAGTAAAAACAATAGATATTTGGTTTTGAATGATTTCTTTCTCTTCCACTTCTTAAACGTTCATTAATCAACATGTGAATGGATTGGTTATATTCCTGTACAGAAAAATAAGCTAATACATATATATGCCGTGTCTAAGCACTGTTGTGCTTACTTTACCCGTTTACTTATTTACTCTTTGCAACACCCTCGAAGTGGACACTACTGTTATATTGGTTTAACAGATGGGGAAATTGAGGCACAAACACTTAATTAAAATCACAGAGCTAGACAGAAAAATAGCTGGGATTTAAACTCATACATTCTGTTCAGGAGTCTAGGTTTCTAGCCACTGTGTATACTGCTTCCTATGAAGGTGACTAGAAACAGAGTTACATAAAGAAAAAAGGCTCTTTAGAGCTCATCTGAATTCCAGACCTCATCCCAGGTTATTGTGAGTCAGTAAATCTAGTGTGAAATCTAGAAATCTGCATTTAATAAAGCTCCTCAAGGTACAGGTTTTGGAGAAACCATGGGTCTAGTTCAAAACCCCATGAGGGACAGAGTTGTTTTGTTTTTGTTTGTTGTCAATTAGAATTGTTTGCATCTACTTGCATTTGGCAGCAGTACTTTTATAAATGTGACTGAACTCTATCCACTGGCCTGAGCTCTGCTTTTTGTACAAGTTTATTCCCATCTCTTTAAATACATCAGCTACTTGAAGGCTCTGTTTACCAGGCTGAAAATCCATTGGCATTTGGACAGTGCTGATCATTATAATACAGGTTCAAGCCTCCTGCATCATCTGTATTCTGGATGGCATCTCCTATTTGTTGATGAAAATCTTAAAGTACAAAAAAAATAGAAAATCTTAAAGTACAACCCTCAAACTGAAGGCCAAGTCACTAGCGTGGTTTCATGAACGAAGTAGGAAAGAACTATCACAACCCCTGTGCACCATTAATTCTACCAATACCTTTAAATCTTTGAGTATAAGTGTCTGTATGTGTGTGTGTGTGTATGAGTGTGTGTGTGTGTATGAGTGTGTGTGTATATGAGTGTGTGTGTGTATGAGTGTGTGTTTGTATGAGTGTGTGTGTGGACCTAGCAACCTTGACCCTTGTAATCCACCCTTGTATTGAATCTGCTATCCATCAATTCTAAGTGTTTCCTACACAGGTTTCTGCTAATCCAAATCCTTGCTTATTAAATTTGATTGGTTGGTAGTGGCTGCCAGAGTACTATGAAAACACTGTGAGCCCTCAGTCCAGAAGATGAAGATTGCTAACATCTGTTAGCCAAGTCTGTTATGGGTGAGGGGTAGAGTGCCATGTCTTGTTATGTTCTAGCTCTGGCATGTCAACATAAATTATAGAAAAGTCAGGGCAAGGAAAATTCTGGTAAACCAGGGAGTCATCAACATCCAGGCAGTTGTTAGAGCCATAGGGATGATTATATAATCTACACAGGTGGTTGTAGCGAAGAGAAGAGAGTGCAAAGGAGAGGGGAGAAACAGTTACTACAGCTACTCCTCCTCAATATCACAGCATTGTGATCTGCTATCTCTCCTTGATGCCCTCAGTAGGAGCCAGGCCCATAACCATCTTCAGCTCCCATTGAATCTCCATCTTCAATGTTGCTGAAGTCTGGGGCAGATGTGGGTGTGGGAACCTGGTGCAAGGTCCCAGCCTATCCTGCAGGTCATCCATATCACTGATGCTAGAACACCAAGACTCAAACACAGCCTCCAGTTGGTCCTCATGGGTTTCCATTTTTCCTTGTGAGGGGTCTTTACTCTTTCTTTCCTCATAGCCCATCCTTCCTGAATGCTGAACCTGTTGATTTTAGGCCCAACACTAGATACAGAAGAAAGAGCTTAAGATCTAATCCGTATAATTTTTTTTATTCTATATTTGTTGTGAGCAAGGGAGCATCCACCAAATACAGACATTTGTGTCTTTCCACAATGCCAGGTTTATTAGGGGTGGCCTCCCCAATAAGCCAGTAGAGACATTTGCAGATTACACCAGAGAAGAGCTTAGGCCAGTGGTTCTTAACCTGGGTTCTATCGAACCCTAAGGGTTCGATGAGTCAGTCTCAGGGGTTCGGAGAAGCCTCTGCCATGGAGGCCAGAATAAAGTAATACCGTAATTTGTTGTGAGTTCATGCACTTTGTTGGTTTTGTTCTTTGAGCAAGGTGATGTTCATGCACGGCTCATTTTGTGCACCAGTAAAAAAACATATACCTATGTCTTGAATTTGGGGAAAAAAATCATATTTTATTTATTACTAAAGAAGGGTTCGGTGAATACGCGTATGAAACTGGTGGGTTTGGTACTTCAAACTGGTAGGCTTAGGCAATAGAAGCGAGCAGAGCAAGCATGCAGCATGATGTCCCAATCACTGGTGGCATCTGCAAGTGGTGGGGCAGGTGTTGGTCTCAAGCCAGGTGGTTACAGTGACAGCACACATCTAATGGAGTGGAAATCTGGAAGGGCTCCAAGTGTGACCCATGATACAGCGAAGCTCCAGTGTTGGATGGTTGGAGCCCTGAGTTCTTATAGCCCAGAAAGGGTGGAGGTCCCATTCATTATGGTGTCCAGATGGAGTCCTTATCCACGTGTCTAGACTTGTAGTTTGGGGCGTTCTGGACTCCTTTAAGGGTGTTTCTATTATACCCCATTATTTCAGTCTTGACAAAGCACTTGACATACTACTATGGCTAACAGTGACTCCATATTGAATTGTCAAAGGTGCTCAAAACATCTGCTCTGCTCTTGCTCTATGCAATATTAATTATGCTGGTTGTATTCCTCTAATCAAACCCTAACTGATAGAGGTTGTATCAAGAAAGCCAAGAGAAGAAATCATTATTATCATATTTAATTCTTCAAACTACTTTATGAGCATTATTATTCCATTTTACAGATGTAAAAACCATGGTTCAAAGACATTAAAGTCATAGAACTAATAAGTGGGAAAGCCAGATCTGAATCTCCTTATTTCTGATTTCAAAGCTAGTGACCTTAATAACTACACTAGGGCTTTTAAAAGAAAAAGAAATGGGAGTAAAGAAAAGAAAGTAAAAGAATCATGTTTCCAAAAAACCTTAATTTGAAACTAATATGTAAAACAGACAAAGCACAGCTGCTCTAGTTTACACCAGAGCTAGGGATTTCAGACTCTAGTTTCACGTCTAACTCCAAGCACAGTACTCAGGATACTCCAAGTAAGGGACCCTGGAGCCTGTGAGCAGAGTCTGAAAACCACTGCTTTTGGTCATGTTACCCATCATAAGGATAACACGAGGCATGCGGCCATGTTCAATCTTAGACTTGCACTATGGAATATCTCTTTCTAATTTAATCCAGGGAAACTTCACTAAAATCACGGTTTGCTGCAGTCCCAGTTAAAGAAGAGTCTGTATTATTCCTACTACAGCCATTATAATGTACAGGACATTTAAATGCTTAACCTTCTGAATTCATCCCACCTTTTGCAGGCATAGACCACAGTATACCAAATAGTCAATTAAACAAAGAACACACATTTTCTAACACAATCCTTTCTCTATTTAAAAAGTGTATATGCAAAGCCTTGAAAATGGAATTAGGAAGCGAATGGCTGGGCATCCTCAAAAGCTATTTCCAAACAAAACCTAAAGCTATGAAATAAATTTATTCTCAGTAATTAAAAAACAATTTTAGCCATGTGGATGCCTGACCCAAGAAAGGACTGGAAAATTGTTACCCTACTGTGAAGATTCAGAAGGGACAGAGTAGCTCATGCTAAATATTTAAAGAGCTGCTTTATATGACAGAATAGTGGATCCATTTTCATTCTTTGAGCAAATCAGCCCCCATACAATCTTGAGTTTAGCCTTAAACGTTGTTGTTATTATTATTAATATATTGCTATCAACAAACTGCAAACAAACCAAAGGGTTGAGCTGGCTTTTGTTTTTGTTTTTTTGATTTGAACTTGATGTTCAGAAAAATAAATAAACATACTATGAAGCACTTTATTATTTGAATTGTATTCAAGTGGTTTTTAACCATATATTAAATAACAACAACAACAACAAAATAACAACATGTGGCCCAAATAGCTTCTTCCTTGTCTGGATGCTGATGTGATACAAATGGAAATTCACAGAACATGAAATGTGCTTCTTCTTTTGGGTCCCATGGCAATGCCATAGATCTCAGTGGGTTTAGGCAACTAACAACATAGCAGGGTGGTTTTTTAATGTAAAGTGTTTTTATAAAATTTGTGTTTTTCTACAACACAATTTTTGATTACAGATTGTTTTCTGCACAGAGTAGACTGTACTCCAACTGTGATTTTGTGGATTATGGCATCAAGTTAAACAGTGGGTTAAATTAAAGCTCAAAGAGTTGCTTGTTATTTGGGTTGGTAGAAAGCAGAGTATAGGACAGAATACAGGCATTTCTCTTCCGCTCTCGCTCTGCCCTTCAGTGGTTTCTCTTACAGGTCATGTCTTATATTTTCCCCCCAAGGGTTAAGGATCACAGGTTGCTGTGGTTTCCCTACAGAACTGTCAGTAATTATGATAGTTTCACAGGCCTCAAAAAATTGTGGTATGGGCTTTTCAGCTGCATTAGCTGAGGACACAGTGATTGTCAACTCTTTTAATCATTTGCTAGAAGCCCAAATGTGTCTTCAGCATCCCTTTGTGTGAGCTGCATCAGCTGCCTAGTCAATCAAAAAGGCCCCAGGAAGGAGAAGCAGCATCGGTGGTCATTTTCAAGACATCTCATCCAAGAATGATTTAAAGGTAAAATATGAATGGCAATAAAGTCGTAATTGCAACATCTCCTTTGAATCATTTTATAAGTGAGATTATACCTTTTCCCCTCTCCTTTTCTTTCTGTCATTCACATGTAAGCAGGCCATTGGGTACATGGTTATAATCTATGGGGTTCTTCTGGTTCTTTTGTTAATCCCTCTTGCTGGCTTGTAGATAGCTATCTCACACGGCCAGGTCTTCATCTTGCTTTCAGCCAACAGCCCACCAAACTCTGTGCTGAGCAGTGACTCTGCTGTTTCCCCACAGCACTGGCCTTTTAATAGGGATGTTTGGAGTTAAAAAGCTTTCAGCACTAGAAGAAACCAAGTTTAAAGTTGGAATTTCAGGTCTGACCAGATGGGTCAGAGAAAGTGTTATGAAGACAGTGGCCTTCAAACCAGCAGCACCACATAGCTTCTGCTCTGCCTTCCCCAGCCCAGCCTGACACAGACCCCTGACACGTGAGGCTCCCTGTGACTTTTCTCTGGGGCACAAAACAGGAGACCTTCCTATTTATTATTATTACAGCAGCCATACCTATTTATAGAAATATGACTGATCTTGCATGATTTATAATGTGATAGAGGATAGCAGAATTCACAAGTTACAGATAAAACAGTTGATTTTAGAAAAAAAATACAAAATCTAGAAAATATTTCAATAATCCTCAGATATATGGGGGCCTGAGAATATGGGAAACAAAGGGGATGAAGAATGAAGTACCAATTATTTTCAGGAGGAAGAACTCCATATAATCTCCTCTCTCATCTACCCTTATTACTAACCCTTAGGTGCCTCCATTTTATGATTTATAAAACAGAGATAATAATTATACCTACCTCAAAGATTTTATATGAAAATTAAAAGTTAATCTAGGGGAACAACTTAGAAAAGAATACAAGTAAAGTACGATTGCTATTTTTAAACTTGATTGTCCTTTGATTTGGACAAAAATAAAGACCTAACTAGTCAAGTGGGAGATTTTCTAATAATTTTCTATGCTAGAAAAAGTTCTCTTTTTTAAGGCTCTTGAGGCATATTCAAATATTTCTGGCAAGCTGCCTTCTCCACAATGCTATTTATACATATCTTTTTTGACAGGTCAAATGCTTTCTTAGAGACTAGTCATCCTATATATTTGTTTTGCATTGAGTTGAATTAAAAATTATCTCCACTTTTTATTTTTTAAAAATTTTCTGGGCACATGGAAGATATGACATTTTATGAACTGCTCCTCAGAAAGCTTTTAAAACAGTGAGTTTCAATATATTTTCCCTACTTTGTTTTTAAATTGGGTGATTGAGGTTATTGAATAGGTAATTAGCTAAGTTCATAAAGTAGATAAAAAGAAAAATGCTAAAGGATATATTGGAAGTTGTGCAATTGCATCTTTTTTATTTTTAAAAAGCACACACAAGGGCCCATCTGAAGATTTGGTGTTTTTACTTTCTTAACAGCCTCTGTTAACGATACCGTTTGCTCTCTAGGTCCTTCCTAATCACTGAGCACCTCTGTTTTCACCACCCTAGTCTAACCTCCGTAATTTCCCATTTGAATGATTTGTCTCTACACTCACCTCCCTGCTTCTGCTCTTGTTCTCTCTAGACAATTCTCAACACAACAGTCAGTGATCCTGCTAGTATTGCAGTCCACTGGCTTCCCATCACACTGATTAGAAGCCCAAGGCATCACTGTGGCCTCATACTGTCCCACTGGCTGGACCTCACCCACTGCCTCTTTGCTTCACCTACTTCCCCTCTGCCCTTTGCACACTCCTGCCTCAAGGCTTTGCCCTACTGTTCCCTCTCTCAGCTCATCTTCAGATCTGAGCATGGCTTGCCCTCAGCTCCTTCCAATCTTCATTCAAATGTCATCTTGTCCATGAGGTCTTTCTTTTTACTTTTTTTTTGTGACAGAGACAGTGGGACGGATAGGGACAGATGAGAAGCATCAATTCTTCATGTGGCACCTTAGTTGTTCATTGATTGCTTTCTCCTGTGTGCCTTGACTGTGGGGCTACAGGAGAGTGAGTGACCCCTCAATCAAGCCAGCAACCTTGGGCTCAAGCTGGTGAGTCTTGCTAAAACCAGGTGAGCCCGCGCTCAAGCTGTCGACCTCGGGGTTTCAAACCTGGTCCTCTGTGTCCCAGTCAAACGCTCTATCCATTGCATCACTGCCTGGTCAGGCTCCGTGAGGCCTCTCTTGACAGCTCTATGTAAATCTACCTACCCATCTCTCTGTTTTTCTCTCATCTTCCTTCACAGCACTTAGTATCTAACATAGTATAGTTTTTATTTTTAAAAATAATTAAAATGCTGCAATAAAATCTAGTATTCAAAAAAACAAATCCTCATCTTTCTGTTTGTCTATCCAGCTCAGAGGTGTGCCTGACATGCAGAGGTGCTCAGTAAATATTTGAACTGGTAAATGAATGAACAAATGAAATGAATAATTATTAAAAAGTAACACAGGTAAGTTGAGTTCTAAAAAAATGTTTAATCTTTAGAGACATATCCAAATGGCTTTTCATTTCAGTTACTTTAATAGAAACATTCATAAAATTACTATTTGAATTTCATGGTTATCTAAAACCAATATTTGTAGGAGGGGGAGAGAAGTTTTCAAGAATAAGTATAATGCCTCTTTTCCTCCCGCTAAGATTCTTATGTGCCATAAATTAGAAAAAAGAATGCACACAATTCATTTTGTTAATATGCCAACTTTGAATATGAACTTTTTAATTTTTATATGCTTATTTTAAACATTAAAGTAATGCACAATGTATATTTGTAAAATGTATAATGTATTTATTTTTAAATGCTATGTGAACATATGTAGAAAAATAAATAAAATATTGGGTCTACAATCCAGTGAGAAAAAATCTCAACAGCTAAAAAATACATCTTTGATGTTTCATTGATGGTATGTATCCAGTCATGTAAATTGTTAGGGTTTTTCCTTATCAGTCTATATTGATTGTTAGTCAACAGTTACAATTTGGTTGGAAAATTTGACTGGAAAATAGTGAAATCAATAACATAACTACAAACAGTCAAATCAATTAAAAGTTGTAAATTTGAGAATTTCTGAACTCTTACAAATGTCTGACATTGACCTCCATTCTGAAATATTTCTACAATAAATTCTTAGGGTCCCAGATGAACTTATTGCAATTTTTTTTTTTAATTCTTTCCCCTCTTTTATTCCCATTGCTCTTTAATTTTATAACGTTCTGGCCTCCTGTACTACTTGATTATAACCCTGGTGAACAGGGAATGTCTGATTCATTAATGTATTTTCAACATACAGCCTGGCACATAGTGCCAATTTAGGTAATCAGTAAGAGTCTATTCAATATACACACATACATACACACAGTGCACACATATGCATATATATAAGCGTGACACACACATACATACACACATACACCTACATGTATAGATTTAAATGTTTTCTACAATGACTTTTAGGAAGACAAAAAGTGCTACATTTCCAAGGTAAAACTGAAAAAAATTCATCAAATAAGGACTTAGTATAAGGGGTCTTCTCCATTAAGATAGCAAAGATTGTCTTCCTTTTGGTAAAATTAAAGGAACACCTTTCATGATGACATGTCATCTTAGGGAAATGTCAACTTGCTCTGAAGCTAAGAGTTTTTTATGCAAAGAGCTGTGTAAGTATGTGGCTATGTGGTATCCTTGGTGTGGCTTCCTCTTTGAGGGCTCTGCTTAGAGGCAGGTGAGAAAGTGGGTTGAAAACATCTGGAAAGAAGGTGTATGAGGATGGTAATTGTTTGAGCATGTGCTGGATAAAGAGAAGGTGTGGAGGGAGATGGGGTCCCTATTACTCAGTCCAACTGAGTCTTTAGTTCCCAGAATCAATTCCTTTTTCTGTCTGTCCTTCCTTACAATGCATGGTGCCCAAGGCACCCTCTGGATTCCTTGGACAAGTGATTGTGTCTACTGGTCACACAGAGTTCTTTTCTTGGTCTTGAACTTCTCTTAGTCCTAGCTATTCAAACTAGCACAACTTAGTTTTTCTCATGTTTGCACCTCCCTATTTAAACTAAAAGCTTCTTTGAAGCAACAATGGCATCTTAAGACAGTCGTTCTTTTATCTACCCCAGCACCTGCAAAGACTCCTGCCCATAGAGCTGCTCACTAAACAGTTGCATAAATGCATGCATATAAATGGGGGAATTCAGGTTAGACTCTTAATATTGGCCAATCTGACACAATATCAGCCCTTTGAACTTGATTAAATCACACATATTGTCAAAATAACAGATACAGATATTTTTTTGTCTATTCTCCTTAATTTTATTCTTACCTACTCTTATTTGTTGGATTCCTTGAGAGGTAATTCCTTCAAGACTCTTTGGTCTGCCACCCCTTCAAAATTTTCTCATCGTCTTGGACCTTAGATTTTCTCAATTTTTAGGCCCTTTCAGTTCATTCAGCTAACTTTAAGGAGACATTCCACGTTCCAGCTCAGCCCACAGACCCCCAATTCAGAGGGGATGCAGGTCACAAAATTTGTGTGTCAATGGCCAGATCTAGGTTCTTGTCGCTTTATTCTATCCTGACATAGTCAGCTAGTTTCAAGGTAAGGCAACATCTCTAATCTTTATAGTTGTTAGCAGTGTAATTAATGCAAGGCAACTTTAATAGATTTCAATTGGTACATCTACATAGTTTGTTTAAAGGTTGAAAACTAAAGTATCTTCCAGTAATGCCAATCAATCCTTGAAAACAAACAAAATGACAAAGAATCCACCAATAAATCCCACTCATGATTGAATCCAGAGTTTGCAAAACTTCAATAAGTCTAAGACACTGAGAAATTCTCCACAAAAGCACACAAGGATAAATTTAAATTGTATCAAAAATATTTCCCACATGCACAAAGAAGGCTGGGTATATACGTACATTATATCACGCATCAGCCGGACAAACCTTTTTATAAGCACAAGCTACCTTAGGAAGACACATGATTATAGAGCAAAAACGGGTTATGGGAGGCAGTTATGCAGGGCCCAAATTCATCCCATGAGGTGATATCCAAAGAAAATCACACAAAAATATTCTAATCAAATGGACGATCCACCCAATCATATACATTTTTTTTGCTGCATCTGTCTGGAAAGCTTGATTGCTGGTTGAAGCACTTAAGGCAAAATGAGTCGTCTGCCTCATTTGGATGAAAGCAGGGACATTTTTTTTTCATAAATGGCATGAATATAATTTAATTTTGTTATCTTTTCTGCTGGGGAAAAATGCTGGATTTCGCACAGAAATAAGAATTTGATGTTTGTACATTTGCCGTGTTTTCCTTGTGTCTATAAATAAGAAAGAGATGATGACTCAGGCAATTCTGAATCTTTGGGTATGCCTTTGATTCAACTTTGCACATTCTATAAACAGAAAAAGGAGTGATAAGAAGTATGCAACAGAGGAAGCAGGGTGTGTGTAAAATCTAGACAAAACTTCCCCTTTACTCAAACTGAATAATCAGATTTACTCTTTTGCATTGTTTGGCTGGTCTTCCCTCCTGCATGTGATAGCTCTTACAGAGGTTTCTCTCTAGCACTCCATAAAAAAATGTATGGTTATCACCGCTTCAAAAGCACCCAAGGTGGCACCTGCACTTTCCTTTGAGTTTGAGAAGAGTGGTCTATACTTAATTGAAAACTTCCTTTTGCAAATGCAAAAGTCGTGCAATCTTTTGCTACAGAGAGTCACTTAAAAGTAGTTTTAATGGACCGTGTAATAGCTTATTTGACTGTGCTTTTTTATTTTAGCATAAAAGCATAAATATTCCATTCAAATGTAGAAAAACTATTCAAGGCAAAATACAAGCCCACATCAGCTACAACATTATTTGGATGGTGGTCCATTTAAAACTATAATGGTGTGTCGTCATTACATCCTTTACTGTCACAAAGCCTTAGTTAAGTAAACAGCATAAGATGCAGAATGTTAAGATACTTAAAGAGAAAGCTGAGTTCCTAAAGACCATCCATAAGCTTACAGTATAATTCAGAAGAAAAGCCACAAAACAAAATACTACATCACTAAGGACAAGACGCTGTACTGTGAACTACCTCTATTCCCACAGATACAAACTGCTTTCTGAATATGTAAGTCTTGAGGAAGCCCAAGGTCAGCCCAACATTTGTCTCTTCTAAGAAGAAGTTGTCCTCTCATAGATAGTTTTGCTGTGAGATTGAACATAAAGTAAACAAGGCACGTGACACATATAAAGACCACTGAAACAGTTTCTCAAATTCTAACCACTCTCGGCCTTTAGAGTTGTGACTGAAACAGGCTGAGTGCCCGGAGTTGAATCCCCATTGCTTTCCAAACGTTAACCTACAGGCTCAAGGTTCTCACTGTCTGTGGGTTTCGACAAGCCTAACAATCATTAGAAACAGCACCAGCTTAATAAGACTTTTCAGATTCGATACTTAGAGGTATTTTTAAATATAAGTCTAATTAAAACAAAGAGAAATAAATTCTTTGGCCCAGGGTATCCAGGACAAAGGCAGACGAGACACCTTTCCTTTGTAACAGTTTCCCAGGAGCTGCGGATATTTATCTTCTACATCACGATCTAACAGGCTAAATGCTCACAAACAATTCTGTCAGAGGGTCTGGGGAAAAAGCAGGTATAAATAATACTTCCTGACACCAAGCATATTTCACAGTGTCTAACCGATGCTCCAGATTTTAAAAATGAAACCATGGTTTGAATATCTTTTAAAAGGAAGCAGTTTGGGTTGACAGAAAATCAGACACTACTTAGTACAAGGTTTTCAGTTGTCCTTTAACACTTTTACCAAGCTAACAACTCATTTGTTTCATGTAAAAATTGAAATTGTGTGATCATTTTTACCGAGCATATTACATTTTTCTTGCAACTAGAAAAAGAAGACAATGACATGTCTTAGAGGTCAGATCACACTAAAGGTGGAAAGGAGAGGAGAGGCAGGGGTCGGGCTCACTCAGCCCAACCAGGCGTTAGCCTGAACACACAACTGCCACCTCACACTCCCACTTGCTATTATTGTTGGTGTAGCGCAGGGGTACTCAACCTTTTTATACCTACCGCCCACTTCTGTATCTCTGTTAGTAGTAACATTTTCTAACCGCCCACCGGTTCCACAGTCATGGTGATTTATAAAGTAGGGAAGTAACTTTACTTTATAAAATTTATAAAGCAGAGTTACAGCAAGTTAAAGCACATAATAATAATTACTTACCAAGTACTTTATGTCGGATTTTCTCTAAGTTTGGCAGAATAAATCCTTATAAAACAACTTACTATAGTTAAATCTATCTTTTTATTTATACTTTGGTTGCTCCGTTACTGCCCACCATGAAAGCTGGAATGCCCACTAGTGGGCGGTAGGGACCAGGGTGTCTACCACTGGTAGCGTCTTGGTTTGGCTTTCTTCAGAAGTGACTGATTCAAGGAATTGAGTGTAAATGTTTTATTCTGGAGGCAATTTCAGGAAACACTAATGAAGAACTAGGGAAATTAGTTAAGGAAAAACAGTGAGGAGAGTTTTGTTTTCTAGTAAGTGAGCCTTTATGAATATGGCTGAATCCCACTGGGGACTCTGGGAATAAGTGCAATGTCACAGAAAAATCCCATCTGAGGGCCGAGGAGGCGAGGGTTCTATGCACCTACTTCGAGTCAGTCACTGCAGTAGGTGGCTGGGAGATGGAGAGGAGGGTTCACTCTCTGACAGCTCCAGCTTGCCAAAGCGGACTCTGGTGACCAGAAAAAACCCTCAAGTTGGCATGCACTGAACTATTGTAGGTGGGGTTAATAAGGGCAGACCACCACCAACAGGCTTGACTCCAAGTAGACGTGGCTTTGTATGCCATTCAAACTCTCTGTAGTCTTCCTAGTTCAGGAAGACGCGTGGGAGTAAAAGAGAAATAATAAATACTAATAGCAATAAAAGCACAAGTAATCTAGACTTCCCTACACAGCTGGAACATACTTGGCACCTTTAATGCTTATGCTGTGCTGGGTGAGATTCGGGCTGGAATCAAGCACGAGCTCACAGAGGAGCCTGCAAGGCAGATGCTGATGGGGAAGCCATGAGTCCAGATGGGAAGGGCAGGCATGGGCAAACTGGAGATGAAACTTTGTTTCAGTCACTGGGATAACAGAAGGGGGAAATCATGTAATCAATCCGAGCAAGGTCCAAGTAGGCAAGTACCAGAGAGAAGCAGGGATCTGGCGACAGCATTATCTAATGGAAAGCGATTGCCAGGCAATAATTTCACCTCACCCATCTCTGAGCATCGGCTAACTATTGCTGACATTTAAATCACAAGCCGGGAAGTGAAGAAGCAGATCCTGGGAAGAGTGTGTTGGGATCAATGGAGACCGTGTCCACCGCCAACAGCTCAAGTGACTGTCCTTTAATTGTGGGTCAAGAATGTCTTTCTCAGGATTGAAGCACAGCCCGTTACCAGTGGCTTAAGGAACTTCCATCCATTTCTCAGAGTGAATAACTTCCAAGAAAAATGCACAGTAGAGATATCTGACTCCATAAATAGTAGGCCATCAGCCAAACAAAATCCCAGTGTTTGGGGGCGGGGGGGGGAGTGTTGAACATGAATTATAAATCTAGAAATTTCACACTAGCTGTATAGAGGTCTGAGATCATAGGATATGAAAATGACTCAACCGTTTATAAAGGAATGCAAGCAGCTATGGATTGCTGGAGGGCAGTAGTAGTTGTGATGATCTCACCTCTGCCACTCTTGATTCTGAAGGGCAGAGGCAAACTTTAAAGTGAAAAACAAAAGTCTGGGTTTTTAGAACAACATGAAAGTTGAGGTTAGAGCAAAGATTGATGTGGGATACATGGCAGAAAGTTCTCTTCTCCATTCATCCCCAGAGCAACGCGGAACTGGTGGCCTCAGGGAACGGAACCAGGACAAAGTAAGTAAGGTCTTTCCTGATCCAAGCTGGGCTATCTGCTACCCCATTAACATCCTTTTTATTTCTCAGTTAAAAATATTTTTATAGCTCAGGAGCCTTCTTGTAACATCTAGGAATCCCATTTAACAGCAAAGTGAGGATTTTGTTCAAAGGGAAACAGACCAATTTCAGATTTTGAGATGCTTCCAATATGAAATCTGTCGTACATTATTATAACATAAATTATCCCACCAACAATTCCTTACTTCCAATCACTTGTTTACAGATTTTATTAAGTTCTTGATTTAGCCACTTGGTTTTCTATTGCTTCTATTTGAGTTGTCCCATTACAAATGACCCTGATATGTTATAATTCTGCAACTATAGTGCTTAATGTAATCTGTATGCGAACAAGCACAAAAATGTTGAGACAGATCTGTTTGTATTTTAGAGGAATTCTCAGACAAGCCCTTTTGTTGCTCAAGCTCCTTTTAAGCTCGCGCTGTGCATTTTTCAGCAGAGGCATTTGATTATATATCCCCTGCTGTTTATTCATTTCCAATGCATCGTAGACCATTTGGAATACCGGCAAAGTCTTGAAGGAATTATTTATAGTCTAATATGTATTAGCAATGTGTGCTGTTCCACAAAATTGAGACCTGAGCCATTTTACTAGAGAAGCGATATCCACCATTTCTGGTCTTAATAGTTTCAGCCTAATAAGAGTGAGTCGTGGACTGCAAAGGACACTGAGCTGGGTGGGAGGCAAGACACAGTGACTTGAGTCTTAGCTCTACCACAGAGGGGTTGGGAGACCTTGACAAAGTTACTCAAGGCCAGACACAGAGCTTGTGCCTGTGAGAGAGGTTAACACACACCAGGACCACTTATCCAGGCAAAAACACCAGACAGAGGCATGGGAAGATGTTGGAATATTTAGGCAAGGCCAGAGTATGTTCCACTGAAGGTTGAGTGCAGAAACAAAGAAATAAGGCTGGTCCAAACCAGTGCATAAATCTGGAGGAAAGTGGCTGGAAGCAGAATACCATCCCACTAGCTAGTGCTTTGAAGTGAGTCTAGGTCTGAGAACCTGGTAATCTGCAAAGACTCATGCATTCAGAATATAATCAAATAATAAAGATAGGGGAAACCAGAGAGCTTCACCCTGGTGCTATCAGACAAGGCTGGGAATCTAAGTCCCAATGTTAGAGTCGAAGGGATCAGCAGTAATTTTGATATGATGTGACATCATTAAGCTAATGGCATTGACTCCTTGGGCCCCTTTGTACCACATCTCTAAGTGGTCCACAGGCCTCAGCTTCAAGGTCACTGGGATTTGGGGGAGGTCAAGAAAATATTGCATGTCTCCCCTTTGGATTTTGTCCTCTATAAAACAAATCACTTGGACCAGATTTATAAGCATTACTCAAGGTCTAGAATTTAAATATTATAATGATTTTTTGATGTCATCTATGAATTGTTCAAGGTAAGTCAAGTTATATTTTGAAAAAGCTTATCCATGGTTCAGTTATGTCAACTCTAATACACCAGTTATGGGGTCATAGACTTTATTTAAAAAGCACCATAAATATTGTATCTTTCACTTAGCATCTACAAAATCGAAATTCCACTCCCATTTACCTAAATAACAGTTCTCATAAGCTTAGCAGTAAGAATCTGTGCAAAGCATTTAACATGTTTAAATTGAACATC
Organism: Rhynchonycteris naso; assembly: GCA_037038555.1. Classification (NCBI taxonomy): domain Eukaryota; kingdom Metazoa; phylum Chordata; class Mammalia; order Chiroptera; family Emballonuridae; genus Rhynchonycteris; species Rhynchonycteris naso. The sequence continues at coordinate 29,406,161 of CM072998.1, forward strand.
AGCAAGACATGAAAACACAACAAGAAGTTCAAATGATAAATGACCTGGTAATTCTTTCCACTAACCAATTACTATGGCTTATAATTGAAAGCATATGAAATATAAAGAAAACAAAACAATTTATTTTAGACATTCAGAGCTCACGCTTATACCTGCCCAAAGACAAGAGTGAAGAGCATGAGTATATGTATATAGTACGTGATTGAAAGATATTTGGAAGGACCCTTGCCCCCTGTCTTCTCAAGCACTCAGAGGAGGCCCTTCCAAGGTGAGTTGCTGTACTCTGGAGAACCAGTATGGCTGATGGCAGGTTACTGAGGGGAAGTCACACTGAGCCAAGAAGAAGTTCTATTCTAAACAATGACACTCACTGAATGACCTCACATCAGTTCCTTCAGTCTCTGAGCTCTGAGCCTCATTTGCTAACGAGGGTGTTTAAGGCCAGCTCAAAGGTCATGAGCTTCCAAGAGGCTATACAGGATTAATACCTAATTTAACAAATATTTATTGCCTCCCTCTTATCTGTCAAATATGGAGACAAATAAAACAGCATCTGAGTCTTCAGGGAGCCTTCTGTCTAGCTGTCTAGCTGGGGGACTACCAATAAACCTGCTGACCCCTGAGTGAAATGAAGACTGGAGAAGGCAACGCAGGATGCTATGGAGATAGAGGAAGCATCTATCTCAATGAGAGGAAGCTAGCTAAAGACTAGCGGCTGGTCATCTGAGTGCATGGACAGCTTCAGAGCAGGCACAGTGAGGCAGCATGTAGCACTAGGACAATAAACCATAAGAGCCAAGGTCCACACTCAGAGACTTCTCTAGGCTAATGCTATTGCTACTCTAAGCATTCTTCTGTGAATCTGAAAAACAAGACTAATATTATTTTCTTTGTAAGGTGAGTGAGAAGATTAAAGTGAGATAATACACAAGAAAATACTGGCAAATGCCCAGCATAATTATGTTAGCTATTTTCATTTTCACTAATATGCAAGTTATGCAAAAGAGGAGCCAAGAAGCCAAAAAGACTTGCTTGGCCTTGCTTAGCCAGGCTGAAAGAAATGGCCATCACTAGTCTGTAGATGTCCAGATCTATCACTACTGTGATGATCACTGAATATCATGGGTACAAGAGCCACATCAGTCATTCCAGCATCAACCAGAAAACAACAGTCATCTTGATTGCTGGGAATCCATCACACAAGCATAAGACATGTAGTCTAAAAAGCAAAGACACTTGACAGACCACATTGATCCTAAGATGGAATAAAGGGCCCTTCTTCCTCCAAGCTTCAGCCCTTCAGTAATAAACCCCAAAACTAGCTGTTTCTACTTGATCCAACCAAGAAACTCCAGTGCTGACTCCAGTGGGAGAGACTTTCTGTGATTGGTGGCTTTGTTCCCTGTATTCTATGGGACAATAATCTTCAAACTTTTTCATCTCATGGCACACACACATAAACTAATTACTAAAATTCTGCAGCACATCAAAAAATATATTTTTGTCTACTTTGCAAAGAAGTAAAAAAAAATAGGTATAATTCTGATTCATTCACACTAGACTGCTATTATTGTGTTGGCCGTTGTCATTTTTTTTTTATTTGACAACCTAAGGGAAAAGAGGTCAGTGCCTCTGACTAGTAGGTATTGCATGGTTTAAAAATTCTTGTGACATACCCATATGCCTCTTGCAGCACATTGGTTGAAAATCACTGCCATAGACACTCAAAGCTTATGAGAAACACCAGTTTGCCAGGTGCCCATCACTGACTGAAATCTGATTCCTTCTGGGAAGGGGCAGGCCTGTGAACCCCTGCTCACACCACTCTCTCTGTTTTCCTGTTGGTGCATTATGAGGACCTCCATGTGTGTCTGCTATGGACTGAGCTGTGTTCCCCCAAAATTCATATGTTGAAACTCTAATCCCCAATGTGACTTTATTTGGAGCTGGGATCTTTCACAGATAACTAAGGTTAAATGAAGTCATAAGAGTAGGGTTCTAATTCAATAGACTTGGTGGTCTCAGAGGAAGAGAGAGCTCACACTGAGAAAGGCCTTGTGACAGAACAGTAAGAGGCAGTCCTCTGGAGGCCAGAAAGAGGGCCCAACTATGCTGGCTCCTGACCTTGGACTTCCAGCCCCCAGAACTGTGAAAATATGAATGTTTGTTGCTTAAGCCACCCAGTCTGTAATTCCTTAAGGGTGGAGACCTTGATGTATTAGAATTTATTGCCCAGCCTCTAGTGTCCAACAAACCTTTACTACTTAAGACATATTCGTTGAATATGGGAGTATTTGATTAAATGATTAGCTGTGAGCATATTTCTAGGTTTCTCATAGATTTTTCTCAGATCTCATACACATTCTCTTCCTGCCTCCCTCAGGGTAAAGCAGCTGAACCACATAAAAGAGACTCCATTGAGGGAAAATTTGATATTTTTTTTCACTCAATTGTTAAAAAGATAAAGCAGCAAGAGTTGGCTGAACCTAGTGGTCAGTAAGTCAGTCAACAAACACTGACTGTACCTCCAATGAATCAGACACTGACCCAGCCACTAAGGACAATAACCATGAAGATAATAGACAGAGTACTTGCCCCAAGAAACTTCTATTCTGGTGGACAGAAAAAGATAGTAACATGAGGGAGGGGGTAATCAGATAATTTCAGATATTGCCAAGTGCTCTGATGAAGTTGAAATAAGGTAGCATGATAGAGCATTGTGGAGTGGGGGCTGTCGCATCTAGAGTGTTGAGGAGCATCTCTCTGAAAAGGTGACATTTGATTTGCAACCTAAATAATGAGAAGGTGGTAGCGATGTGAAGATCTGGAGAACAACATTTCAAGCAGGAGGACGAAAAAGTTCTCTTCTCTGAGGATGGAACACACTTGATGTGTTCAGTGAAAAGAAAACCATCAATTAGAGAAAATAGTAAATGAGGGGAAGACTGGGGAAAGGAAGGGAGGGAAAGGCAGCAGACAGATCAAGTGAGCCCTGCAGGCTCTGGTAACAAGTTTGAATTTTATTAGATTAAGCTGGGAGTCATTGGAGGTGTTTTAGCAAAGATGTATCGTAATACAGTTTGCGCTTTAGAAGTCTGACTCACTGTCATAAGGAAGAGAAAGAACACTGAGGAGCAGCCATATGGTCTGGGGGGGAAAGAAGTAGTTCAGCTAAGAGTGGTTATGGTACAGATGGGTCAAAATGGCCAGGTTATGGGTATATTTTGTAGTAGAAGAACTGGATTTATGAATGGGTTAAATGTGAGCTTGAAAGGAGTCAATGATTCTTACCAAGGTTTTTGGCGTGAGTAACTGCATGGATGTGGTATCATTTACAGAGACAAGGTAGGAAAGCAGGGTTGCCAATGGCTGCTGGGTGGGGGTGGGGGGCTGTGATTGATTCATTTGAGACATTTAAGGTTCAAATACTGATTAGACACTAAGTGAAGATGTAGAATAGGCAGTGGATCCATCAATCTAGAATTTACAGAAGTGGTTAGAGCTAGATAAATAAGCTCTCAGTCATCAGCATAAAGACAAAGTTAGAAGTCATGGTCCTGGGAAAGAGTATGAGGGAGAACATAGAGGTGGAAAACAGGCGGTGAGAAGGACAAGGCCTGGGGCTCTTCAATTTCTAGATCAGATAAGCAAGAAGAGCCTGACCTGTGGTGGTGCCGTGGATAAAGCGTCGACCTGGAATGCTGAAGTCGCCAGTTCAAAACCCTGGGCTTGCCTGGTCAAGGCACATATGGGAGTTGATGCTTCCTACTTCCCCTTCTCTCTCTCTCTTTCTCTCTCTCTCTCTCTCTCTCTTTCTCTCGCTCTAGCTCTCCTCTCTAAAATGAATAGTCTTTAAAAATTAAAAAAAAAAAAAGATATGCAAGAAGAAGCCAGGCAGGGAGCCTTAAAAGGCACTGCTAGTGAGGAGAAAAATCAGGTACGTGTGGTATTCCAGAAACCAGTAAGAAATAACAATGCTTCCAGGGGTAAAATGAGGATTCTGACAAAATAGGAATTTGTAGCTGCTTTTTAGAAATATCAGCATTAGAAGAGATTTTCAACCTTCAATGAGGAAACTGAGGGGGAAACATTCCCCAAGGATATACAACTCCCTGTGTAAAGGGCCACGACTAGTCTCCAAGAGCAAACTAATCGGCCTTAGTCCTGCGCTCTTGGCCGGTCCCATCCTAGCACCCTCGCCGCCCGCCCACAGGCTGTGAGCAATAATCACGAAGGATGTCTGGGGAATGGCCAAACCGCTGTTGAAGGATCCATTTGTGATTGAGTTTTGTACAGCGCATTGTCTGAGAGAACAGACAAGTCTTTATCCACCGGTGTGAGGTTAAGCCCCTGTGACTAAAGGACCATGTCCCTGTGTCTTTAGAGTTAAGAGAGCAAAGCTGCAGAGAGCTAATAGGAGATGGATGAAGGTGGACAGGACCCAACTAGGATTCAACTGTAGAGATGAAAAGAAAGAGCAGAGAAGACATGCAGCAGACAGGAGAGGGCCGTTGACAACCGCAGCCGCCCCAGATGAGCCACAGGGAACTGGGTTTGAAACTGGGGAAGAGAAGGATAGAACAAGAAGCTGTGGAATGACCCATTTGATGAATTAAATTTCCAAATCAAAGTTTAGGACATAGAACCCTGCAAAGCTTCTCCTGATAAGCCCACTCTGAATTCATTGTTCCCTCTGCAGTTTTCTCAAATAATCCTGTTTATAATATTGCACTGTTCCTATCTACCTTTGCACCTATTTTCCTGGTGAATTATGCTTGGACTCACAGAAATTCAGTCAGTGATTACAAAACCAATCAATAATCAATAACTAACGAATCAGGAGATTTGAAATTTGGGTTGTCCTTGAAAATCTGAGATATACATTCCCCTTTAAAATACTGCTGTGAAATCATCTGTCAGAGAGGGAGGTTTTCAAGGGCAGTAAGCACACTGGATGCATCACCACATTATATAACTAGAACATTTTGAAACCAGATGTATCTGTAGCATAGTCAAACATTATAATCTAACATTTAGATAAACAAAAGACAAGAATATACATACATATACACATATACACAGAAACATACATAAAAGTGCATATATACATACATATATGTGTGTATGTGTGTTTATAATTTTTTAATATACACATGGGTCTGTATATATATACACATATGTGTTTGTAGAATATATATGTGTATATATCAGAAAAACAATATACAATCCTAAAATTAATATTCAATGACATTTATTAACATTATATTTCAATTTGAATTATAATCCTATTATTTAAAAGATTTCAACTATGTACCAGCAGGAAATATAACTAAAACATCTTATACCTGTGAGATTTAAATGCTTTCAAAGCTGATTTTTTATATTTAAATAATTTTAACTTGCTCATTCAGACTTTAAAATCCAATAACACAAGCACCATTTTTTCTTATATAGCCGTAAGCACTCTGCGTTCAACCAATTGACAGTAGCCCTATTTCTTAGAGAAGTCTCTAAAAGGATGCGGAAGAAGGTAAAGGTAAGCCCTTAGACAGGAGGCCTAGGAAGTTACTGCCTGAAGGGTTCAGTTTTGTCTCTGCAGTAGAAGGGGAAGCAACCTAACAATAGAGAATGTGGTAGAGGTTAGGAGGAGACTTCAAACAAAAGTTAGGAGACTTTGATCTCTCTGTTCTTAGAGAATAAAAAAGAATGTTGTATAAGGATGCACAGGAGGACTACAGATTTTATTAACTTATCATAGTCTAAGGTTCTGGCGATTTTCCCTATTGGAGTCTGGGCATCATGATCACAGCAAAGGACTGAAGACCACTGCTGGATGGCGCCAGGTTATAGCCAGTCTGAGGGCTGATAACACAAGTAGGCAAGGAACCTGAGGGGATGAACTGGCAATGTACTGAAGACAGGGAGACATGTTGATGTCTAAGCTAAATCAGTAACAAAATGGAGACAGGAAAGAGTTGAGAAGGTTGTAATATATGGATCAAAGGACTAAAGGTCCTAACACTGAATAATAACATTTTTAAAAGGCTTATTAAGCACCAATTGTTGTGCTAAGCATTTCATATGTATTATTTTATTTCACAATAACTTTATGAAGTATGCACTATGACTCTATTAGAAGCTCAGAGAAGTAAATTATCCAATGTCGTACTGCTAGTAAGTAGTGAAGAGGACTGAGCCCAAGATCCATAAGTATCAGGGACGGTAAGATGGCGATGGAGTAGGTGGACGTACCAACTTCCAACCCCCAGAACCAAAGTGGATTATAATGTAATTTTAAGAACCATCATCTGGATAAACCAACTTTGAACTAAACTAAGAGGACTCTTCAACAAAGGAACACTGAAGAAGCCACATTGAGACTGGTAGGAAAAGCGGAAAAGTGGAAAGAGCCATCCAGCTCCCTGAAGTGAAAGGCAGCCCAGAGACTCGTGTGGCAGGAAGAGAGTTTAGCAGAGAGGGAGGGACCTGGGCCCCAGGAACAAAGCCCCAGCTTACAGCCCCAGAGCCTAGAAGAGGCATATGGACAGTATTTAGCTGTGAAACAGGATAGGATACTGTTCTTGAGAAAGAGACAGTTTTCTCAGGCCCAGGGTTCTTCTTAAAGGGACAGCGCAGAAAACCTCTCTAACAACCACTCACCTGGGGCTCCAGGGGACAGGGAGAGAGGAGAGGACCAGAGCAGCCGGAAGAGAGTGTGGTCTGGAAGGCACAGGGAGAAACACTTTGAGGGACAGCCACTCTAATCCCTGGGCTGAGTCACTCCCCAAATCTGAAACGAATTATTTCCCCTGGAACCAGCAATACCAGCAAAGGGAAACAGGACACCAGCCAAACAGGCTCCCTTGTGGCAATCAGAGCATAGCTGCTTAGGAGGGAGCTTTCAGGATTACAGTATAGAGTGTTAGGGTCTGACCTGCAGCTCCCTCACCCATGCTGCTGAGGGCTTGCTGGAGGGCTGGCAGGGGCAGGACGCAGAAACATGGTTCCATCGGCGGGGGCGGGGGCCAGGCTGGTAGGTGTGAGCTCGGTATAGCGCAGCAGGGGTGATGGGGATGTATGAAAGCCATTGGACAACTGTGGGCCCTCCTGCAGCCCCACATGTTGCGGAAAAGCAGGAGCCCGGAATAGGTGAAGATCCGCCACTGAGCAAGGGCGTGGGGGTGTGCAGCCTCACCTGGCCTGCGAGGCTTGTGGCCTCGCTTCTGACCATGAGGGCAGGACAGAAGTCCGGGAACAGGCAGAGGCTCACAGCTGAGTGCATGCTAGCAGCGCTGCCTGGCCTGAGGGGCCGAGGCTTGCGACCGGACACGCAAGCCTGCATCGCCTGCGGGGTGGGGCGAAAGCTGGGGAAAAGGTGGAGGTCCGCAGCTGAGTGCATGGGCCAGCAGCCCAGCCCGGCCAAAGAAACTGAGGGTTGATCTGATGCATCAGCAGCTTCTGGCCGCAGGGGCGGGTCAGAAGCCTGGGAACAGGCAGATCTGCAGCTGAGCAAACGTGCTCACCTCTGCCCTTGGTGCCAAGGCTTGTGGCCCAAGTGCAGTAAGCAACCCCACCTGTGGGGGTGGGTCGAAGGCCAAGACCAGCTTAGGCTTGTAGAGCGGGGCATGAGAACACAGCCCATCCTGTGGAGGAGAGGCAGAAACTGCAGCAACAGCTGCAGCAGGCTGGCGCCAGCAGCACCCATACCCAAACTCCCTAGGCAGCGGCAGAGGGGTGGCGGGCCTGCAGACAGACAGACCAAATCTAGGGAACACAGAGGCAACACCCATTAAACTGCATTGGCCAAACCCTACTTATACCTAGACGAAATGGGAAGGCAGAGATATGCAAACCAAATGAATCAAGAGAAATCCCCAGAGAAGGACCTGAATAAATCAGATATAACCAAATTACCGGATGCAGAGTTTAAAATAATGATTGCTAGGATGTTCAAAGAGCATAGAACAACAATGGATGGTCATTAAAAACACCTAAATAAAAAGTTAGCTAGTATAAAAAGAAAATTGAAATAATAAAAAACAATGAGACAGAGATGACAAATACAATATCAGAATTGAAGAACACAATGAAAAGATTAAAAGCAGGATATATGAAGCTGAATATTGATTTAGCAAGTTAGAGGACAAAATAAAAGAAGGCACAGAATCAGAGCAGAAAAAAGAAAAGAGACTCAAAAAATCTGAGGAAACTCTAAGGGAGCTCTGTGACAATATGAAGAGAAATAACATCCACATCATAGGGGTTCCTGAAGAAGAAGAGAAAGAACAAGGAATAGAAACTTTGTTCAATCAAATCATAGCTGAAAACTTCCCTAAATTAAGGCTGGAAAACATCTCACACTTTCAAGAAGCACAGAGAACTCCATTAAAGAGAAACCCAAAGAAATCTACACCAAGAAACATCATAATTAAAATACCAAAGCTAAGTGATAAAGAGAAAATATTAAAAGCTGCTAGAGAAAAAAAGGCTATCAACTACAAAGGAGGCCCCATAAGGATGACATCCGACTTCTCAACAGAAACTCTTGAAGCCAGAAGGGAATGGCAAGAAATAATCAAAGTAATGCAGAACAAGAACCTACAACCAAGACTATGTTATCCAGCAAGGCTAATTAAAACTGAAGGAGAAATAAAGAGCTTCCCAGATAAAAAAGAATAAAAAAAACTCAAGGAATTCATAAAAACCAAAGAAATCCTGCAAGAGATGCTAAGGGGCCTGTTGTGAACAGATCAAAGGGGGAAAAGAATATAGCAAAAGAGGAATACAGCTTTAAAGGATAAAATGGCAATAAACAACTATATATTAAAAATAACCTTAAATGAAAATGGATTAAGTGATCCAATAAAAAGACATAGGGTAGCTGCGTGGATAAAGAAACAGGACCCATACATATGCTGTCTACAAGAGACACACCTTAAAACTAAAAATGCACATAAACTGAAGGTAAAAGGATGGAAAACAATATTTCATGGAAATGGAAATGAAAAATAAGCTGCCATAGCAATACTTATATCTGACAAAATGGACTTTAAAACAAAGGCTGTAGTAAGAGATAAAGAAGGGCACTACATAATGAAAAAGGGAGCAATTCAACAGGAAGATATAACCATTATAAATATCTATGCACTGAACATAGGAGCACCAAAATACATAAAGCAGAATTTAATGGATATAAAGGGTAAGATCAACAGCAATACTATCATAGTAGGGGATTTCAATATGTCACTAACATTACTGGATAGATCCTCAAGAAAGAAAATAAAAGAAACAGTGGACTTAAAGGATACACTAGATCAATTCGATTTAATAGATATCATCAGAACCTTTCACCCTAAAGCAGCAGAATATATATTCTTTTCAAGTGCTCATGGTACATTCTCTAGGATAGACCACATGTTAGCACACAAAAGCGGTCTCAACAAATTTAAGAAGACTGAAATCATATCAACCGTTTTCTCTGATCACAATGGCATGAAACTAGAAATTAACCACAAAAGAAAAACTGAAAAATACTCAAACACTTGGAAACTAAATAGCATGTTATTAAATAATGAATGAGATCAAGAAGAGAATGAGGGTTAACAATGAGATCAAGAAGAAATAAAAAAGTTTCTAGAAACAAATGATAATGAGCATATATCAACTCAAAATTTATGTAACAAAGCAAAAGCAGTACTGAGAGGAAAGTTCATAGCACTACAGGCATACCATGAGAAGCTAGGAAAAGCTCAAATAAGCAACTTGACCCTGAATCTAAAAGATTTAGAAAAACAACAGCAAGTAAAGCCCAGGGGTAGTAGAAGAAAGGAAATAATAAAGATCAGAGTGGAAATAAATGACATAGAGGCTAAAGAACAATACAGAGGATCAATGAAACCAGGAGCTGGTTCCTTCAAAAGGTAAACAAGATCAATGAACCTTTAACTAGACTCACCAAGAAAAAAAGAGAGAGGACTCAAATAAATAAAATTAGAAAGGACAGTGGAGAAATAACAACTGCCACAACAAAAATACAAAGTATTGTAAGAAAATACTATGAAGAACTCTATGACAAAAAATTAGACAACCTAGGTGAAATGGACAAATTTCTTGAATCATATAATCTTCCAAAAATCAATCTGGAAGAATCAGAACACCTAAACACACCAATTACAACAAATGAGATCAAAACAGTTATCATAAAACTCCCAACAAAGAAAAGTCCTGGGCCTGATGGCTTCACAAGTGAACTCTACCAAAAATCCAAAGAAGAACTAACTCCAATCCTTCCCAAGCTATATCAAAAAATTCAAGAGGAAGAAAGACTTTCAAGCTCCTATTATGAGGCAAGCATAATTCTCATTCCAAAACCAGGTAAAGACAACACAAAGAAAGAAAATTATAGGCCAATATTCCTGATAAATTTAGATGCTAAAATCTTCAACAAAATATTAGCCAACCGGATCCAGCAATATATGAAAAAAATCATAAACCATGATCAAGTGCGATTTATTCTGGAATGGCAAGGCCGGTTCAATATTCACAAATCAATCAATGTGATTCATCATATAAACAAAAGGAAGGACAAAAACCACATGATAATTTCAATAAATGCAGAAAAAGCATTTGATAAAATCCAGCACTCATTCATGATCAAAACTCTCAGCAAAGTGGAAATACAAGAACATACCCTAACATGATAAAGGCCATCAATGACAAACCCACAGCCAACATCATACTAAATGGGAAAAAATTAAAAGCAATCCCCTTAAGATCAGGAACCAGGCAGGGGTGCCCCCTTTCACCACTGTTATTCAATATAATTCTGGAAGTCCTAGCTACCGCAATCAGACAAGAAGAAGAAATAAAAGGCATCCAAATTAGAAAAGAAGAAGTAATTGCAGATGATATGATATTGTATATAAAAAACCCTAAAGCCTCAGTCACAGAACTACTAAATCTGATAAATGAATTCAGCAAGATGGCAGGATATAAAATTAATACTCAGAAATCAGAGGCATTTTTATACACGAACAATGAACTGTCGGAGAAATTAAGGAAACAATACCCTTCACTATTGCAACAACAACAAAAAATAAAGTACCTAAGAGTAAATTTAACCAAGGAGATTAAAGACTTTTACCCAGAAAATTATAAAACATTGATAAAAGAAATCAAGAAAGATACAAACAAGTGGAAGCATATAACTTGCTCATGGTTAGGAAGAATAAACATCATTAAAATGTCTATATTACCCAAAGCAATATATTAATTCAATGCAATACCAACTAAAATACCAATGACATACTTCAAAGATATAGAACACATATTCCAAAAATTTATATGGAACCATAAAAGAACACAAATAGCCTCAGCTATCTTTAAAAGGAGAAATAAAGCTGGAGGTATCACTCTTCCTGATATCAAGTTATACTAAAAGGCCATTGTACTCAAGACAGCCTGGTACTGGCATAAGAACAGGCATATAGATCAATGGAACAGAACAGAGAACCCAGAAATAAACCCACACCTTTATGGACAACTGATATTTGACAAAGGAGGAAAGCATACAATGGAGTAAAGATAGCCTCTTTAACAAATGGTTATGGGAAAATTGGATCTCTACCTGCAAAAAAATGAAACTAGACCATCAACTTACTCCATTCACAAAAACAAACTCAAAATGCATAAAAGACTTAAATGTAAGCCGTGAAACCATAAGCATCTTAGAAGAAAACATAGGCAGTAAGCTCTCCGACATCTGGTGCAGCAATATATTTGCTGATTTATCTCCATGAGCAAATGAAATAAAAAACAAGATAAACAAATGGGACTATATCAAACTAAAAAGCTTTTGCACAGCTAAAGACAATAAGAACAGAATAAAAAGACAAACCACACAATAGAAGAACATATTCGACAGCTCCTCTGATAAGGGGTTAATAACCAAAATTTATAAAGAACTTATAAAACTCAACACCAGGAAGACAAACAATCCAATCAAAACATGGGCAAAAGAAATGAATAGACACTTCTCCAAACAGGACATACAGATGGCCATTAGGCATATGAAAAAATGCTTAACATCACTAATCATTAGAGAAATGCAAATTAAAACCACAATGAGATATCACCTCACACCAGTCAGAATGGCACTCATCAACAAAGCAACACAGATTAAGTGCTGGCGAGGATGTGGAGAAAAGGGAACCCTCCTGCACTGCTGGTGGGAATGCAGACTGGTGCAGCCACTGTGGAAAACAGTATGGAGATTCCTCAAAAAATTAAAAATCGAACTGCCTTTTGACCCAGCTATCTCACTTATAGGAATATACCCTAAGAACACCATAGCACTGTTCGAAAAGAGAAATGAGCCCCCATGTTCATGACAGCATTGTTCCCAATAGCGAAGATCTGGAAACAGCCCAAGTGTCTGTCAGAGGACAAGTGGATTAAAAAGCTTTGGTACATATTTACTATGAAATACTACTCAGCCATAAGAAATGATGACATTGAATCATTTACAACATGGATGGATCTTGATAACATTATACTGAGTGAAATAAGTAAATCAGAAAAAACTAAGAACTATATGATTCCATACATAGATGGGAGATAAAAATGAGACTCAGAGACATGGACAAGAGTGTGCTGGCTATGTGAGGGGGGTAAGGGGGGAGGAAAGGGAGTGGGTAGGGGGAGGTGAGGGGCAAAAATAAAACCAGGTAGAAGGTGACAGAAGATAATTTGACTTTGGGTGATGGGTATTCATTATAATCAAATGTCAAAATAACCTGGAGATGTTTTCTCTGAATATATGTACCCTGATTTATCAATGTCACCCCATTAAAATTAATAAAAAAAGAAGAGAACTGAGCCCTCTCATCTATTATATTACAAGAACATATGAAGAACAATTATAGTGGAATTAAGAATTTATTTTAAGATTAGTCAGGCATAAAATTTTGAATGAAAGGGTGAATTGCTTGAAGGGTGATAAGTTCTAGAAGTTGGTAGCTGTATGGTATCAGACTCAAAGAAACATGACTATTAATGTGGAGCAGGGATGAAAATTTTAAAATGGCATTAATAAATTAGGAGTATGTCCATATTGCTACTGAGTGCTTTGAAATTCAGAGAAAATGCATTTAAGGAGCAGCCACAAGGGAAAATTTCAACACTATACTATCTTCTACATGTTATCCTATGCAGTGCTATGCTATCCTATACTGTGCCATACTATTCTAGATATTAATCTACTACACAGAAACATTATTACTTTGAACCTAAATATATAGTTAAGAAGATATACCATACAATGGAAATCAAAACTATATTTCTATGGAAGATTTTATAATATTTACCTGAGAGATTCTTACTCTCAATCTTTCTTTTCTATTTTAATTCTCTCTAATAACCTTCAGATGTCTTATTTGCAACACCTACTTAACAATTTTCTGCTCACTCATGTTGGTTCCTGTACTTGGAATGTCCAACTCTCAATTGCATTTATACAAATTCTCTCTGGACCAAATTCTATATTCTACACAAAGTTTTTCTTCCTTCTTCAAACAGAAGTATACGTGACTTGTTCTAAAATATCCCCTCAGCTTTTATTTGTATTTCCAATGTTTATCCTGCCTTTCACGATTACATCCATAATTAGAAAACTATAGCTCACAATCATTGAGGACATATTCCCCACCTGGTTCAGAATGGATCCATTTAAGTAGATTATCTTTTTTAAAACTCACACCTAACTTATAGAAAAGATAATTCATATGAGTTCCATTTTATAGATGAAAAAACTGAAGTTACTGGGGTTCATAGAAGTTAAGTTACTTGGCCAAGCTCCACAACCAAGTAGTAGGAGACCCAGTATTCAAACACTGGCATTGTGATACCTACTATTAATTTTGTGCTTAACCCCTGCACTACTCTACATTTACAAATTTCTGTTCCATAAATCTTATGTGCTTCCTAAAGAGTAAATACTACAAGTTAAGATCTAGTATAATTCATCTTTGTAAGTCTTTGATTGTCTATGACAGTGCTTTCCCCGTAGCAGCCTTTGCAAACATACTGAATGAAGGGATAAATGAGTCTAGCTTATAAGATTTAACAAGAGAAAATACTGTTTCTAAGTATATAAATAATTGTAGGAGATGATAAATTACCAGAAGAAAACAGGCTTAGAAAGTGAGGAATAACAGGCAGTGGTAGAGTGGAGGGAAACTGAGGATATAAGTGGCATACGTATCATAAACACTACAGAGACCCAAGCTATACATCCAGTGGTACAGCAGCATCGCCAACCCCCCACTCTCTGCTAATGTACACATGTTGTGTGAGTGTATCTGTGGGGATGTTCAGGAAGTCTTCTTCATATACTTAAGAGTTTGATATTTTTTAAATTTATTTTACTTGTTTCATTTCCTTTATACCTTAACAATACACAACCTTTCAATGGCACATATTATTTTTTCCAAAAATAAGGAGTGCTCATAAAGTAATCTACCTTGATATATAATTTGTGTTAAGTGAGCATCTTTATTTTCTTAAATTAAGTATTTAACCAAGACTGGTGGTGGTAGTAGATTGCCTGATAGCAAAGGAAGGCAATGAAACGTACCTTTACAGTAACATTGTGTTTTAGAAGATGCTTGTATACATGTGTATGTGCTTATACACACACTTATACACATGCCATTAAAAGCACACATGGCTCGTGATGACTGTACGTAGCTCTGGGCATTTGGACCTTAATCTCAGAACTGTTTTGCATAAGTATTATATCATAGTACTGGAAAACAAAAATAGAAGGTGAGCCATACACATAATTTACATTTTCTAGAAGTCACAGTAAAATAATAAAATGAAACACGTGAAATAATTTTAGTAATATATTTTATTCTACCTAATCTATCCAAACTACTATCATTTCAACATATAATCAATATAAAAATATTAATGAGTTATGTACATTACTTTTCCGTATCAAGTGTTCAAAATCTGTCGTGTATTTTACACAGACAGGTTCTCTTCATTCAGACAAGTCACATTTCAAATGCCCAGTAACCACATGTGGCTAATGGCGGCCACATGAAACAGCACCATCCTGGAATGTTAGACTTGGGAAAGTTCACCTGATTATGTACTTCATAAGAATGCTTTCACAGATTAGATCATAAGGCGCAGAAATGTAGAGTGACCTGTTTAATTCATTCAGTTTTGATAAAAGGTATTTTCAGTCTCCCTTCCTGGCCTGCTCCTCTATTGTTTCATATTTGATGGAGTTATAAAGAGATAATTTGGGATAGAATTAAATCATTGTCTTGAACTTCTTGACATAGAGGGAACATAATGATATCATGTAGTCCAAACCTTTTATTTCCCAAATAAAGAAACTGGAAAAAGGAAATGCAGTTGGTTATTTTGAGTGTTTCATGCTCCAATCTGTGGGACTTGAAGCTCTGGTTGGGAGATACCTTTTAGAAGGTCTCTGAACCCAAGAGTAAGCTAGCATCTTAACCTAGAGCTAACGGTAATTAATTTCTCAGTTCAGCGTAAATCCTCCACCTTCAAATACACAGACTAACCCTCTTAAGTAAGTACTGCCCTGCAGACATTTTGTGCCTATACATCAGAGCTAAACTATTCCCTCATCTGGGACTAGTTTTGCTCAGATTCAGATCTTTTCACGTCCAACAGCCACAGGGAAGCCTTTCTTGACTCATCCAACTAGTTAAGTTGCACCAAGAGTTTCTGTGGTTTTATTTTCAGTGTTATCTAATAGTTGAACAGGTTGGACTACAAATTCCTAATGTGGATGATTGAGGCCTTGACTTCTTGAATATTAACATTACACACCTCGATTTTAGATGCAAGAGTTGCTGAAAACAGCAGAGCTTTACTATCTTACAGTTCAGGAGCTAGAAGTCAGAAGTTGGAGAGTCAGCAGAGTCTCCGACCCCTGAAGGCTTTAAGGTGGAATCCTTCCTTCTCTTTTCAGTTTTCCATGGCTCTTAGCAGTCTTTGGCTGTGGCTTTCAAAACTCCAACCTTTGCCTTGTCTTTGCGTGAATTTCTTCTCTGTATTTCTGGTTTCTTCTCCTTTTCTGTCTTTTATAAGGACATTCATCATTGAATTTAAGGACCATTTTAATTCATGATAATTTTATTTCAAAATCTTACCTTCACTACATCTGCAAGGACTCTTGTTCCAAATAAGGTCACTGGCCTGAGGTTCTGGATGAATAAATCTTCCAGGGGTGACGATTCAATCCACTATAGTCCAATATTTTTTCCTCTATTATTTTCTATTTCTGCGAGAGTATCATTTTTATATAATCATTTGGTAATAAGCAAGAGAGAAAATAGCATGGCTTTAAAAAAATCTATAAAAGTGTTTGACTAAGATGATTTAAGAACCCTATAGTAGAGCATTATCTAAAGGGTTTATTTAAATATCAAATAAAATTAAGATGTAAATGCCATTAGACTGAACAAAGTTCATTTTTTTTTGGCCCACTAGCAGTCAGAGATGCATGAAAGAAACCCTATTGATTTAGCATCTAAGTACAGTACAAATGAATTTTTGTTTACCCCAGGTTTGTCTCCTTAAATAGCTGGGAAGAAATATTTTCTATTTGCTGTCACTTCTAAAAGTTATCTTCCACAGCCCAGAAATACTCCTAACAACACCAGTCACACAGAAAGATTATTTACACACCCTTAATTTCACCCAGAAATTTAAAAGTAAGCCAAGGCAATAACCTTATGCATCAAGCAGTCATTGTATATACAATTAAGAGGCTCTGGAAGTTCTAATTCTGTACGTGGGGAGCTGGGCAGGAAACATGCAGCTTGCAGGTAAAGGTTTCCTATCTAGGGTAATCATTCAGCATGGGGATCTTAAGCTCAATTGCCTTCTTTGCATTCATAATACCTTTTGATCACTTTACAAAAAACAACTCAAACAGCAATAAACTCACACAGTTCACTTGTGTGTAAAAGCTTCTAAGGAATGGAGCCACTACATAGTTAAAGAAAAGATACTGACGCATGATTTATTTAGCAATCTGGTTTCTTGCAGGGTCTAATGAGTCCATTACCCACATCCCTTCAGCACCTTGCACATCATTTGCAGTATATTAATTTGAACACATTTGTGCGGGTTTCCAGGTGATAGTTCTAGAGTCTAGTCGTATGTCTCTATTCCGTCTCCCTATTCAGATGGTAGATAATCTTATCAGAGGCAAGGGCAGCAATTTCTCAGCAGTCCATGTGTAAACTGCTTTACTACTAACACAGATAACTAAATTCTAAAGAACTGATGAACAACAGACAATGTACCCAGGTTTTCTCTCTAAGACCTGTATAATCATTTTCATTTATATGATTTCAGAGAGATCCACTTAGCCAGTGCATGAACAAGTAAAAGGTGGCTTGGGAAATCAATCAGTTTGAATCACTGCTTTTGCTACAATGTGAAACAATTGTGAACACAGGTGGTGAGGGAGACTATGGAAAATTTTATCACTGCTTCCTTCTATCTTATTCTCTGCATCTCTTCCTTTCCCCCTATAGTCTCCTACTATCTCTTGTATTCCCTGTGACTCTTTCTCCTTAAAGAACACCCCCACCCCGACACACACACACACACAGATACACACCTCAGCCCAGCACCTGGACATACTTGGTGGCTCAGTTCTAAGATATCTCATATTCTGGTTTCCACAACCAAAACCCCATTTCCTGATAGCAAATAAATAAATATTTATTTAAAGTAATCTTCACTAAGAGAGGGCTGCAGTGTTCCAGAGAGACCACCAGATTTCAGTTTGGAAGTCCTGGGTTTGCATCTTTGCTCTATCTCTTGCTAATTTTGTGGCCTTGAAAAATCACTGTACACAGGCCCTTGAAAATATTTACTATTGTAGAGTAAGTGACTAATGCACATAACCTTTATGCACGGGTGTTGAAAAGCAATGCTTTCAAAGGAGACCTTATTATGTCAAATACATTGTACTCTAATTAGTAAAAGTTTGAGAGGAAGAAAGACTTTCTGAAACATCAGAAAAAGTGTCAGAGGCTCGGAACATTTTGTAAAGGTTACAGACTTGTAAATACTTCTTTTCTTTTTTCTTTAAGAAAAAAGAAAACAAATTCCATTATTTTTGAGTAAGCTTCTCTACCGACTGCTGTAAACTGCATTCTGCAGAACAGCAAGGAAGTCGTCCAGCAGGAAAAATTGAGGAAATTTCCAGAGGAGCCTGTGATTATTCAAATGTACTTCTCAATACATCATTGCTGTCTTATTTGATGGACAAAACCAACGAGAACATTAATAGAAATTTGAGTGTGCAAACACATGCTTTGTGTGCAGTGTTGAAGGATGGTGCACAAAAGCTCTTAGTTTGGGAAAACCCAGCAACACTGACATAAAGTCAAACAGTTGCCTCAAGTCCCACACATATCCATCATTTTTTAAAAGCCAGTGTTCAATTTATTCTGACAAACACAATCAAAATGGCCTTAAAATGTTCTTTTGGTGGTGGTGGTGTTTTTCATTTTTTTTCCCCTTGGTGTTCAGAAGGTCAGCTTTAAATGCCTTCACATTTTTTCAGTTGTCTTCTATTACTCTTTCAGAAAAATGAACAACTTAGAAAAGGAGGATAATTTGCTATGCCTTCTAAAGCTTCTGGGCTATAAGAGGAAAAAAATGCGAGGGGCGGGGGAGACAATCACAAGTGACATAGCCTAGAGGAGCTCATAATTAAATAGTGGGGCTTTGAGTACCAACAAGAAACCACCAAAAATCGATTGGTGAGTAAGGAAGTGTCCGTGTCTCAGACAATCAACTAATAGTCTAAGGGGTGCATTGGGGCACTGAGGAGTCTTTTATGAGGGATTGGGGCCCTAGGATCAATTTTAATTTCATTGAATTCATAAGACACAATTGCCAAAATTTTTAATGAAAACCTTTCATTTTTTAAACCAATTCCTCCCCCTAGAGAGAGTCACAGCACTTTTTCTGATCTGAGAGCATCCAAATGCAGAACTAGGTATCCTTAAAAAGTAATTGCTTTTTTAGCTAAGGCTCAAATGTGTAGTTCTTGAAAAAAGAACCACCTTCAAAAGTTCCAAAAAAGGAAGACACTCTTGGTTTCAAATATAAAAAATAATGAAATAGCTTTAAAAAAAAAAGAAAATAAAATTCTGCAATTCCCATGAGGATACACAGAACTTGCGAAATGTCTTTTCTGTCTTGAAACTACATTTCTCAGCCAAATTACAAGTGTTGGAAAAGGGTCAAAAAGAACACTACAATAATATGACCAAAAAATATAACATAAAATTATTTTCAGATTATTTTCCGAATGGAATCAGTTTTAGAAAGACAGTAAAAGTCAATAGTTATCATGGGACTTGCTGAGCACCAAATCAGAATTAATGACAATGAGGCTGACTAAGACTCAAAGCGGCTGACATCCCAGTAAATGTGTGATTTCTGCATTCAAGTCTCCGAATCAATGAAGGTCTGGATAAAGTGACTTAAGCAAGGTGCTAACATGCAATTCCTTAATATCTTGCACCTACCACTCTCTATGCTCCCCCTAACCCCCCCCCACACACACACACCAAAAAGAAAGAGATTAATGAGACTCAGAAAATTATTAAAATTAAATTTTAGAAATATAATCTCCCAATGTCATATTAAAATAATTATATGTTGGTACGCTGTTGCAATAGAAACTATGTACAGAAATAGCCCCTGATACAATTCAAGTCCTAACAACATTTTGGACAAATGACTACTTTTCAGAACACCTGAACCACTCATGTGACTATTGTATGGAAGAGTCTTTTTTTCTCCACAGCCACCAAGATGTTATGTACCATCTCCTGGGAGGCCAGTGAGTGGAATAGTGCACTTAGATCATGATGCTATAATTTATGATAGCATGATGCTTGGGAAGACATCCACGCCAACACTGAATATTTTATTTGTCTTTAATTTATAGTTATTTAATGGAAGGTAGACTCTTCCATTGCACAGCTGAAGTAAAGGTTAAAAAGTCCCCCTGTTAGGAGAGGAAATCCACTGGGTCTCCCTTCCACAGTATAGGTAACTGGCTTCAAGTTACAAGAAATAAAGGGTAGACAGGCTCTGTGAGAGGAGAAAATCATCAGTAGAAACAAGTTGGGGGCCTTAAAATCAAATTCCACCCACTTCTCGATTTTGCATTTTCAGGCTATGCCTGGATGTGAACACTTCAGAAAAACTACTGGTGCTTTGGAGAAAATAGAGCATAAACAAGGTCAACACGGAATATATACACTGTTTGGATTCCTATTAAATAGGAAAACACTGAATAAATGTATAAGGTTGTATTTGGAAGAATAAAAAATGGTAATGGCTAGAAGGTACATTATGAATATTAAGTGCAAGAGAAAAGCTTTGATAAGTGCAGTCAATATTACATAGCTGTGACCACTCTAACATATGACTGTTAAGTCATTATGTAATGATACAATAATTAGTCACACTAAGCTCACTCCACTCCTGTAGTTCACCCTATGCTGACATGCCACAGGGCACTCTGTCCTGCCATGTAACTCCCCGGTCTATGACAGATCCTGGTCTTGCTGCATCTCAAACTGATCCCTTGCCTACAAAGAGTCCAGCTTGGGCAGCAATTCTTGAGCTGCAGAATTTTCACCATTCTAGGTCATGGGATTTTTTCTAACAACTCTCCATAGCGGTGGAACAAAAAGACAAAACTCTGGTTCTCTGAGGTTCAGCCAGGGTAAGGTTGGATTTTCACAAATGACTTTTCATAAGAAAAATAAAAAAGGGGAGGGGAAGAGTGAGAAAAGGCAAAAACACACAGACACACACACACATTGATGAAATTACAAAAGCCTGTATCTGAGTTCCTGCTTACATGGGTCTGACCCTCATAGCTTTGAGGGTGGGCGCTTGTCTCAAACTAATGAAAAGACTTGAATGTAACACTAAATATACTATTTTATATTTTAATACAATATCATATAAATACATACACAATAAAAAGATCCAGAAGACGATTCAAATAAGAAGTGAGTTTTTAAAAAAGGAAAATATGAAAGGCTAACACAAGCCACTCCATTCCCTGTCCTCTGTCTTTCCCTTATATAGAGAATCTGATGGCTGAAGAGAGAGCTTGGTGGACTCCAATGAGTGAGCATAATTTTGGATACTTGAGAAACACAGCTGTGAAATGCACTAACAATGACTCCACCTTGACTCCAGAGGCAGCATCATAGTGCTCCAAGCTGTCTCTTTGTATGGTCTGGATCACAGAGGCAGAACACCTCATTCCTTTTCATGAGCAATAAAAAGGGCCTCTTTTATATATATATATATATATATATATATATATATATATATATATATATATATATATATATATATATATATATATATATCTAGGTTTGGTTTATTGCCCAGTAATTTAAAAGATCTATTAGAAGCGAGTCCTTGTAGTTTTAGGAAATTTATCTTTGGAAAAACATAAAGTTTTCTTATCAACTTCACTTATTTAAAGAAAGAACAGCATATATATGCAGCAGCAACAAATAAGTATACTGTACATGACTTGGTTGAAAATGCACAAACTTTTCAGATCAAACTTTTAAAATATTTTTGATAAGACTAATGTGAGAGCCTCTCAATAAGAATCATTCTGTAAGTGTGTTAAATATGTCCAATATCTCCAGAGTTTTGTGTGTAGATGGCAGATAAAATAATCTATCTGAGGAGAAAAATAGAGTCAAGGGTAATAATGGACAAAATTGGCATTAAAAACCTGACAAAGGAAACGAGAGGGTTTAAGCTTCGATGTTTCAATATAGTGGAAATTAAGTGTTAAATACAAGAAGACATTTTATCATTTCTCATGGCTGAGTGATGAAACACTGCCATTTGCAACAACGCGGATGGACATTGAGGATATTATGCTTAGTGAAAAAAGTAAATCAGGAAAAGCTAAGCACTATAGGATTTCACACATAGGTGGGATATAAAACTGAGACTCATGGACATAGATAAAAGAGAAGTGGTTACCAGGGGAGGGGAGGGGGCAAGACAGTAAAGAGGAACCAATATGCAGTGACAAGCAATGATTTATCTTTGGATGATGGACATACAACATAACGAGCAGTTCAAATGTTATGAAGACATATACCTGAAACCTATGTGTTCCTATGAACCAATGTTACCCCATTAAATGTAATTTCTAAATAATTTATTAAACCAATCAATCAATCAGTCAGTCAAACAAACAAAACAAGACAACAGTCCCCAAGACTGACTTACGCTGAGCTCCATGTTACCAAACCCAGAATTAAATACAGTTTTGGCTTCCGCAGGAACGAAACCTTAACCAGCCCATCAGGAATCCCCTGCTCAGAACAAGTTAGGTAATGTACCTGTTAAACTTGCACTGTTTCTTAAAGAAAAGTAGCCTTGTGAAAATTAATCCCTTATTTTGCATCGTATAACTCTATTATCCCAGCTCCCATCTGCCTCTACAATCTCTTCCCTTGTTTAGCTTGTAGATAAAAAGGAGCTCCTTGGAGCTCCTTTTTATCTACACGAATAATTGAATAAAACCAATGCGATCTTTAAAATTTACTCAGTTAAATTTTGTTTTTAAACAAACTCAAACTTTATGTGAAAAAACATTTATTTTGCTAAGGTGACTATTCAAATTTTGTTAAGGAGTAGGAAGGCGGTCAAAGCTAAAAAATTATTACATCTTTGAAACATCTCAACAATTTGCACAGAAGTGTTATTTTTTTAAGAAAGTGTTGGTGATTTCATTTTTTTAAAATGACTTGCAAATTTTGTCATCTCAGATAGCCAAAGCTAATGTTGTAACAGAGATGTGAATCAATATTCTGCTCCTAAGACAGTATTTTGCTATTTATTTCATTAAAATATAAGCTTTTAGCCTGACCAGGCGGTGGCACAGTGGATAGAGCGTCGGACTGGGATGCGGAAGACCCAGGTTCGAGACCCGAGGTCGCCAGCTTGAGCGTGGGCCCATCTGGCTTGAGCAAAAGCTCGCCAGCTTGGACCCGAGGTTGCTGGCTCCAGAAAGGGGTTGCTCGGTCTGCTGAAGGCCCGCAGTCAAGGCACATGTGAGAAAGCAATCAATGAACAACTGTGGTGTCACAACGGCAATGAAAAACTAATGATTAATGCTTCTCACCTCTCTCCATTCGTGTCTGTCTGTCCCTATCTGTCCCTCTCTCTGACTCTCTCTCTGTCCCTGTAAAAAAATAAATAAAATAAAATAAAATAAAATATAAGCTTTTAAAGATATTTTGGCCAGAGAAATTAGGTATAACATTATGGTTGCCAAATTTAGTAAATAAAAACACAAATGCCTGGTTAAATTTCAATTCTGGATAAATAAGAAGTAATTTTTTGGCATGTGTATTCCAAACAGGGCATACTTGCATACCTATATTAAGCAATGTGCTGTTAACTGAACTTCAGGCTTCACTAATCATTGTATATTTTACCTGACAATCTTAGGGGCTGTCTCTGACCATGTGGTCCACTGTGTTAGTGGGTGAGCATTAAATAATATAGAGCATGAAAAAATAATTACCCTGGGCTATCATAGACAAACAGTAGGAAAAAATTAAACATTTAATCCTCCTTACTAATGGGCTGAGAGGGACAGTACATATATACTATAGACATGGCTTCCAGGAGACTAATGAAACCAAATACTTTGGAGTATTCAACTGTCTTAATTTCCTCACTTGACCAAACAAGATCATCCTTTGAAGACAAATGTATCCAGTTAGCTCCATTTAAAATCAAGGTGACAGACTTTTCTTCTAAACCTGATAAAAAAAAGCAAGTACTTCCTTCATGAGAAAAACCTGGCAAAGTTGTGTCAATTTTAGTATCTCTCAGAATATTGTTAGAAGAGGGCTATTAATATTCTCTTCATTTTCCCACTTAACAGAGATCTGTGCTAAAACAGAAGTACTGGAGGCAGTGTCTATAAGATACTATCAGGTTTAGAAAGAGAACGTTGCTGTGCATATGTCTGGTAGGAGTAGAAATTAACTCCATTCTGATGGCTCTGGAAGCCTCACACCCAAGCCATACTTCACCAGAGAAAAATGACTGTCCTCATTTCTGAAGAAAATGAAGAAAAGATATTTAAAAGACATCCAAGTTTTCTCTGGATTATTTTAAAAAAAAAAGTTGTGGAAGATAATGTCAAATCTTGTCTACTTGCTGTTGTGTTAGAGTCGTGAGTGTGTAACTGTCAGGGTGGAATTGTAGAGGTTTTGGAACTTGCTTGGAAATCCCTTTGAGATCATGCTCTAATTTGAGCCATGACGTGCAGGTGTAAATTCCTTGGCAGCTTTAGAATTACTGTCCAGCCTGACCAGGCGATGACGCGGTGGATAAAGCGTCAGACTGGGATGTGGAGGACCCAGGTTCAAGAACCCGAGGTCGCCAGCTTGAGCGCAGGCTCATCTGGTTTGAGCAAGGCTCACCAGGTTGAGCCTAAGGTCACTGATTCAAGCAAGGGGTCACTCGGTCTGCTGTAGCCCCCCGCCCCCCTGTCAAGGCACATATGAGAAAGCAATCAATCATTGAACAGCTAAGGAACTGCAACAAAGAATTGATGCTTGTCATCTCTCTCCCTTCCTGTCTGTCTGTCCCTATCTGTCCCTTTCTCTGACTCTATCTGTCTCTGTCACCAAAAAAAAAAAAAAAAAGAATTGCTGTCCATTTCTTCATGGCTGGTTTTCTACTTTGTTTAAACAAGAACATGCCCACATTCTAGATTAGAACTGATCTTAAGGGGTCCAGAAGCTGCACCTTGCCTTCTGTTTCCTTTGGAAATGAAAAACAAAGGAGGCCTTAAACTGCCTTATTATGAGTAATAGATGAGTTGCATTAACTCTTTACATACTGAGGGTACTCTGCCTGCAAAATCTAATATGTACTTAATACTTGGCAAACCATATTCCCTTGGAAATACCATAGCGGCCACTGTTTTCTTAAAACTAGCAAGATGGGGAATAGTCCATGGATCACTTATTGATGCACTAAACAAATACTTCTTTAGTACATATCAAGCTCCAGACATTGGGTTAAGTGTTAACGATACAGTGATGAAACAAAGTTCTTGTCACCAAGCTTTCAGTCTAGAGGGAAGAGACACGTGCAAAAGTGATTGGCAACAATTAGGAGGAGTGCTGTGAATTAAAACTACAGTAAACGGCTCTGTGGGAGAACTCAGGAAGTGAGTCTCTGTGGGAGAACTCAGGAAGTGAGTCCAGCCTGGGCTCACTGGAGAAAATTTCCTAGAATATGTTCACCTCAGGAGAGATCTGAAAATTGAGTAGGAATCTACTCAGTAAGGGGTGTGTGTGTGTGTGTGTGTGTGTGTGTGTGTGTGTGTGTTCAAAAAGAGAAGAGTAAGAAGGGCTGGGTTCCAGGAATAAAACTATGCAAAGGCATATAAGGAACTAAAACTATTTTAGTATGGATGGAGTGTAAACCAAGATTGAGAGTTTTTAGAGGTGAATTTGTAGAGGAAAATAGGATCTAGATGCCAAAACCCTTCCTAACAATATTAAGTTTAAGCTTTCTTCTGAGGGCAACACTGAGTTCATGGAGGTTTTTAAGCAGCGTAATGTTACAATGATATTAGTATTTTATAAATATTTCTCTGGTTGCCAAATGAGAAATAAATTGAAGAAAGAGACTGTTTAAAAGACTTTTACAACAGGGAAATGATGAGCTACAGGGCATAAATGGAATTGGGGGGGGGGGATCCTTGAAAAGAAAAAGAATTTGCTAAATGGAATAAAATGAGGACACATAATTCAAAAAAGAAGAAATTTAGTGCCCAAATCTTGGTTTCTAATATCATTCTGACACACAAAAGAAAAGGAACCAGGAAACCTCCCAGAAATGGCTGAGGAAGAAAACTGGTAAGATGAGCCTCAGGCATCTTTTCATGCCAGTAAGAAAATTCAGACAAAACAAACCAAAACAGACAACAACAAAAAACAATAACAGGAGTATATCAAAAAGACACAGGGGCTAACTAAAGGCATTCTAAATGGTAAAATCTAGAATGATTTGAGCAAAAATATAAATTAAATAGACAGAGTATAACCAAAAATCCTGTATAAAATAAATATATCTTTGAGTTCATATTGATATGAATAACTGAATAAATAAACAGAAGAATTTCTAATGATTTAGGTAGATACTCCCTTCTCAAAAAGGCAGAGGATAACTCCCTACTCCTTACGTGTGAGCAGTGCACAGTGACTTCCTCTTAAAGGGTACATACCGTATGACCAACCTGATCATGAGTCAGTTGTCAAGGTTAATATTAACAATTAGAAGTCATTTTGATACTATACACATTTAATATGCTGTGAGGAAAATCCACACTCCCAGTTAAATCATGAAGACAGCACCAATTAGGGAAATTCTCCATAATATTTGACAAGTACACTCAAAACTGTCAAGATAATAAAAAACAAGGGAAGTCCCAGCTAAGAGAAGCCTAAGAAGATATGAATAATAATTATAGTGTAGTATGAGATTCTGAAACAGAAAAAGGACACTAAAGAAATGTGAATAAATTATGGACTTCTGTTAATAATAATTTTCTCATTAACTGTGACAAATGTACTACATAAACGTAAGATATTAATAATAAGAGAAACTGGATGTGGTATATATGAAAGCTCTCTGTACTATCTTCACAATTTTTCTCTGTAAAACTAAAACTATTCTACAATAAAAATATTTATTTAAAAATAAATAAACAACATGTAGGTAAGAATAAAAATTATGAATTATTGAGATGAGAAAGAACCTAACTTTTTTCAGCAAGAAGTGTTTGGAAGGACACATAGGTTTTAGGCAAAACCATGACATAATGAATATTGTGCTTAAGAAAGTTTAGTTTGAGGTTAGAGATTAGAATGCACAGTACCAAATAAACCCATAAGTGATTAAGGTTTATTGCAGTGAAGGTCTTTATTTGGGTAAATATCTGTACAAATGGCAGGGGGAGATTGATGAAACAGAAGCTTTACATCCAGCCACATTCTTATTTGGGAAAAATGGTTCTCTTTATCCCAATGGATGGAATATGGAGAGCCTTTAAAATAAAATGACTGATTGAGATCTGACTGGAATGCGTCAGGTGTGGCAGGAAGATTTTCAGCTCTAGAAAGATGTTCACAGAAGGGAGATGAGACAAGTACAATTGTCAATTCAAGCGGGGAACAGTTTCCACATGAACATACATTAAAAGCAAAATCACCTTTGAACACCCTTAAATCATCCATAAACAATTGCATATACAATTGTACATAACAACCATAGGGAGTAATATGTATATTCTCTATGTAACAGTAACACAACAGAGTAATTCTGCAGAGATAATATACATCATTTACCAATACAATTGTGATCTTCTCACATGGAGGTATTCATACCATGATGGATAAGCATCTCCTCTGTAATAAGTTCATACAAAGAGGAGTATCTACTGTAAGCTAATGAAGTTTATGTTCTCAGTGGCTTAGGTCTTAAATTTTATTCACTCTGAAAAAGCCTGCTTTTTAATTGAAGTGTTTAACCATTTTATAGTTAATGTAACTATTAAGATGGTCAGTTTGGGGGCTTCCAATTTCACTACTTGTTTTCTGTTTATTGTACCTATTTACTATTTCTCTGTTCCTTATTTCTTGGTTGTTTTGATTTAATTTAATATTTTTAAAATAGCATTTTAATTTGTCTATTATCTTTTTAACTTTACCTCTTTGTATTTCTCAGTGGTTTCTATAAGGCTTATTGTGCACATACTTCAACTTTTATTCTATTTATAATTAATATTGTATCACTTTGCATAAACTATAAGAGACTTACATTTCTATTCCTTATGTTATAGTTGCCAACTTTATTTAATCCACATATATATAGAGGTAAAAAAGGACATACTATAGTGATGAAATAGTCGATCTATCAATAGATAGAATAATTATATACAATATGCACCTAATAACAGAACCGCAAAAGAACATGAAGCAAAAACTGACAGGATTGGAAAAAAGAAAACAGACAATTCAATTGTAATAATCAGAGAGTTCAAAATTCTACTTTCTATATGGATAGAACAACTAGGGAAAAGATCAGAAAGAAACCAAAGACTTGAACAACACTGTAAACCAGGTAGACCTAAGAAACATTTGCAGAACACTTCACTCATCAACAGCAGAATGTACATTATTTTCAAGGGCACAGGGACAATTCTCTAAAACAGACGATATGTTAGGCTACAAAACATGCCTCAGTACATTTAAAAGGACTGAAGCAATATGAAGTATATCTCTTAACTAACATGAAATGAAATTAGCAATCTGTAACAAAAAGATATTTGAGAAAGCAATAGCTAGGTGGAAATTAAATAACATTATTCTTAAATAACTAACCGGTTAAAGCAGAAACAGAAAAGGACAACAGAAAATACATTCAGATGAATAAAAAATGAAAAAAAAAATAGCAAAACTTATGGGATGCAGCAAAAGCAGTACTCAGATGAAAATTTATAGCTATAAATACATGCATTAAAAACAAAGAAAGATCTCAAATCGATAATCTAACTTTTTCATTAAAAAGAAAACTGGAAAAAGAGAAAAATAAACCCAAAGAAAGCAGAAGGAAATAAATAATGAACACCGGAGTGGAAACAAATGACATAGAGTATAAAAAAATATTAGAGAAAATAAAGAAATGCAAAAGTTGGTTCTTCGAAAAGATCAACAAAATTGATAAACCTTTAGCTAGTTTGACCAAGAAAAAAAGAACTCATAAAAGACTAAATTCAGGAATGAAAGTGAGGGCATCACTAATGGTCTTACAGAAAGGAAACAGACTATAAGTGAACACCATGGACAATTGTATGCCAACAAATAAGGTAATCTAGTTAAAATAAGTGAATTAATATAAACAAACCATCAAACCTTGACTTACTAGAAAGAGAGATATATGAATATACCTATAATAGGCAAAATCATTAACAAGCAAATAAACAAAAAAATTCCACGCAGAAAAATTTAGAGCCAAATCGCTTTTTGGTAAATTCTATTCATTTTAAGAATTAACTAACACCAAATCTTCACAAACTTTTTCTAAAAACAAAAGAGAAAGAAATCTTTTCCAAGGCCATATTATAAAAATAAGTCAAAGATGGCCCTTTTAACAGTAGTCCTAGTTTGATTCCTTCTTCAAAACAGACTAAGACCTATGAGCTCAAAGCCCACCAACAACAAACTAAAATTTTTATACATCCAATAGTTTTAAACAGAGCCCCAGATTCTTTCAGAAATGTCTCTACTACACATTTATCTTGAAGAATATCTTCACTGGTTTCCAGGTTTGTTTGTTGTTTGATGTTCTTTTCCTTTCAGCACTTTGAAGAGTTTTACTGCCTCTGGATTTAATTTTTTAGTGTTAATGAAAAGAAATCAGCTAATAATTCATACTGTTGTCTCCCTTCATGTGATAGGTACTTTTTCTCTAGCTGCTTTCAAGATTTCCTCTTTATCTTGTTTTCAGCAGTCTGGCCACGATATACATGATGACCCTAGGTGTGGTTTTCTTTATATTTATTCCACTTAAGGTTCATGAGCTTCTTAAATGCATAAATTTGTTTCATGTATTATTCCTGCCCTGGCAGTTGGCTCACTGGTAGAACGTTAGCCTGGTGTGTGGAAGTCCCGGGTTCCCTTCCTGGTCAGAGCACACAAAAGAAGCAACCATCTGCTTCTCCACACTTTCTCCCTCCCTCTTCTCTCTTTCTCTCTCTCTCTCTCTCTCTTTCTTTCTCTCTCTCTCTCTCTCTCTTCCCTTCCTGCAGACATGGCTTGATTGGTTTGAGTAATTTGGCCCTGGGGGCTAAGCATGGATCCATAGCCTTGCCTCAGGCACTAAAATAGCTCGGTTGCCAAGCAGCAAAGCAGCAGCCCCAGATAGGCAGAGCATCACCTGGTAGGGGGCTTGCCAAGTGGATCACAGTCAGGGCGCATGTGGGAGTCTATCTCTCTGCCTCCCTGCCTCTCATTTAATTAAAAAATAAAAAGTAAATAAAAATATATATTATTCCTGTGTTCTTTAGGTAATTTCTGTTGATCTAACCTCAAGTTCACTCTTTTGTCAAATCCAGTTGGTATTATAAACACATTCAGTGAATTTTTATTTTGAATATTATATATTTTTAGATCTAAAATTTCAAGTTGGTTCTTTTTGTTTCTATCTTTAATTATATTTCCTATTTCTTAACTCATTATGAGTGTATTTTCTTTTATATCCCATATATATACATTATCTGGATCATCTCAGTGTTAGTCTCCATTAATTGGTTTTTCTCTTGAGTATAGATCACATTTTCTTATTTCTTTATATGCATGTATGTTAATTTAGTACTGTATCTGGACATTATGAAATGATACACTGTTTAAACTCTAGGTTCTGTTTTATTTCTTCAAAGAGTACTGATTTCTAAAGCAGGCAGTGAACTTAGCTAAATTCAAACTCCAAATTCTGTCTTCCCAATGGTGTGTGTGTGTTAAGAGGGGGTAGTGGCTAAATTTCTGCTCAGTACTTTTAGCCATAGGTAAGCTACTTGAAGTGCCTTATGGATTTGTTGTTTAGCTGTCAGGCACAAATTTAAGCAGAATATATACACAGAATTTGGAGATTCTCCTCTATAGCTTTCTTGAATATTCCCTTGACTCTGGTGCTATGGTCCCCAGAACTCTAACTTCTGGTTCTTCAAGCCTGCAAGACTGGGTTTTTATTTGTTTCAGCTATTTTTTAGTTGTCTGGTGTTAGCCCTGAAGGAAAAAGCCATTAAAATAGAGAAAAAAACTCAATGTTGTTTCCTTCTTCCAAGTATTTACTTCTCTCAAGTTTTTGTCCATCTTTTTAACGTTCTTTATTGCCTTCAAGTAGATGACTTTTTATACTTTATCCAGAGTTTATAATTATTATCAGTAGAAAAGTTGATTTGATAGGTACTCCACTATTACTAGAGTGAATTCCCATGATTGGGTTGCAACAGTGGTGAGTTCCATTCACAAAGTAAACACACTTGGAGAAAATGAGAGACAATTAGAGAAAATATATATGGTCAGTAACCATAAATGCATGTGTGTGTACATATGTCTGTGCATGTGTTAGAGAGGCCAACGACCACTGACTTTATTGAAGAACTTTATGTCTGAGGGCTGGAAATAGAAAACTTACAGTTGTGCCCTTGAAATTGAGGGAAATCTATGGAATAAAGATGAGATGAGGAGATGAGTAAAAGAATAAAGTTGAGATTGACCACTGGGGATTGACAAGTCTCAGGTATGAGGGGAATAAGTTGAGGTCCTCCCAAGTTCCTTCTGTGTTGATTTGCTTAGGGCTACAAGTTCAGA
This sequence comes from Rhynchonycteris naso, assembly GCA_037038555.1. NCBI lineage: Eukaryota > Metazoa > Chordata > Mammalia > Chiroptera > Emballonuridae > Rhynchonycteris > Rhynchonycteris naso. The sequence continues at coordinate 29,437,702 of CM072998.1, forward strand.
TATAGTTTGTTCAGACTCAAGGCAAATCGTAATCAAAAGCTTTTGCTATGACCACATACCTAAATTAAGTGCTTTCATTGCCCCTGGACTGTAGTCATCCATGGGTTATCAAAAAGAATACAGAGGAGACCAGATAAAACTCTTTGTTATGGGCCCAAGGTAGGGTCAATTCCTCATTAAAACCAGTCTTGAATAATCTCATATAGCAAAACTGATTCTGAAGCTGAAACTACACCTCAAGCACACGAACTCACAAGAAAGTGTTCCTCTGGGGTTCAGATTGACCTAGATGGAAGAAAAATGCTAGAAGAAACATTGTAAATGACACAACTCAATAACCTCATTTTTTAGAGAGGAAGCTCAAGCTGAAAGAGGTGAAGCAAGTTATCAATGTCTTGCAGCTACTTAGTAATAGGCACAGGACCCAAATGTAGGGTAGGACTCTGAGTCCACTTTACTGAACCTTCATGATTCACCAGGATTTTGAGAAACGATAGTTTCCCCAAGAAAGGTTTATACTGAGCAATAGATGCCTTGCTTTCACACGTCATGGCAAAAGAAATCAAGACTCTTATTTATCAAACAGCAGTGCTTGATAACTCATTTCGATTCATTTAACAGTTTGCCAGCTGGTGTCTGTGAAAAGCTTTGCTACCACTTTCTTCGCTGGTCCAACAGCTATTTTAGTAAATGTATCATTATTTGTCATACATTGTAAAAATAGACTCTAACTTCAAGTTATTATATATTTTTGTTCATTATTCAAGCCTAAGAACCCACTGAGCTAACGCAGATATCACACGCACCTTCCAAATAAAAGATCTGTTTTGGTAAATAAGGTTTTCATTGGCAGCAACACCACCCGCTTCTATATTTCCAAAGAAACCTTTAGTTGTATTACTACATATTTTTTTTAGAAATAAAAGTGTTCTTTCCAAGAAATTTTCCCATTTTTTTATAGTAAAAATGTGTAAATCATTTGGGGAATTTAAACACAACCATTAAGTAATGTTAAAATGCTTGCATTTCCTACTAGCATAGAAGTTTCCTGAAGGCGAGGCCCAGGCCTTCTCCATTACTGCATCCTCAGCATCAAGCATGGTGTCTGTAACATAACAATCACCTCGTATTTGCTGAAGGACTAATGGATGAATAAATGCAGAGATCTTCCTTTTGGCTGACAGCTACAGGATTGAATTTCTCTATTTTCATGTAGCAGTTTTGAAACTGGGCACATAGCCACACAAGGGTCTGAGATACAGCTTATCAGAGTGCCTGCTGCTTTCTCCCTTGCCTCAAACTCAATTATAAAATTCTCTTTTTCTTGGGTTAACGTTCACATGGAATGATAATTGCCAGCAGCAAAAAATAGTGGAAAAACAGATCAAATGGACTATACTTTCATTTGATTCTTTCTTTTCCCTATCTGTATACACAAGCCACGTTCAGAGATCTTCAACTAAAAATCTTTTCACAGTATCTCACTTGCCATCGCAACACAATGCCTGTGGACTTCTTGAAGACAAAAGAATGTCTCTTTTTATCTTCCAGGACAATATCAACTTTATATTTCAGGGTTTATCACAATGCCTATTACATGATAAGTGCTCATTAAATATTTGTCAAAATAAGGTAGTGAACAAAAACATCAGCAGGTATGTCCTACTTTGAGTAAACCTGACATTTGTTTTGTATACTTTAATCTCAGTTCAGTCAATGTTACAGAATCCCATCTACTTCAGAAAATTAGGTCTCTCTGTAACAGTTTTAAAATAAAAGACATTTATGACTATTTTTCTGCATGGAGTTAAAGCTATCAATTTAAAAACAAACAAAATAGTTTCCCATTTGTTAAAAGATAGATTTCTTCTGATTTTGCATCTTTTCACAAACATCCCTATTTTGTCAAATGAATACACACCACTAACAAAGCCTACAGCTATTTAAGAGCCAACCTAACAGACACGTGTTCCTAGAACATTAGGAAAACGCTGTGCTAAACTCTTGCAAAGTCCTATCTTAGTTCCTGATCTTAAACGAAAAATTAGAGACCTTTAGTCAACATTACCCAGAAAGGGCCTTAGAGCCCTGAGGAAAGATGAATTGTTTAGCAGTTTCACATAATATTGTCAGCTTCCTCAATGCAACCTATGTTGACAATTTAAGAACAGTTAACTATCCTGAATTTGGGTGGGTATGTTTTGATGTTGTTTTCACCTTTTTCTTGGGCAATACCTCACAGCCAAGGACACTGGTGCCAGTATTCAATTTACAGCAATTTTCAAGGTATTAGCCCACTCTGAAATTAGAAATCCAAGTTGGTTTCCAGTTCTCTAATGAGCGTGCCCACAATGCATAACTGGAAGCAGAATTGTTCTATTTTAAAAGCCATGTTCATCTTTTTGAACCTAATCAGCGATGATGAAGAGTTAACCAAGCTTCTTTAGACAGTGTTGCATTTATTAGCTTCATTAATAACAATAATGGGCAAAAGTCTGTCTCAACTGAAGAAAAAATTGCCCACAAGATGTAAATAAACTACTGTGCATGTTCATCAACTACATTCCTTATTGGCTTTGAGATTGAACAAAAATTTAAGTTATTACTCATATTGCTCATTAAATTTATATTTTGCTATTAGTGCTCTCAAGGCCTTGACAAGGTGTCTTTGAGAATTCTAATGCTTTGGCTCCTTTTCATTTTGCTGTGGGGGAAAGTATGCCGAAGAGTGCCCTTATGCTCCCCTACCTCAGGCCCCTCTGGGCTGGCACACAGGCCTCTGCATCAGTTCTACCTGGTTTCCCAGGGCCTTCTGAATCTGCCCACTTCAATCCATCACACTTCAATCCCCTAGAGCACAGATGAGACAGGTCATCTCCCTACTATAAAAAAAGAAAATGTTACTGGCTATCAAATAAAGTTCAGCTTTGCCTGACATGCAAGGGCTATTTATAATCTGTTTCTAATTTGTTTCCCCAACTTTGTCTCATGTACACATCTAACCCCAATGAACCCAATTGCCATTTATGTTCACACTTTTTTTCATTTCTTCATGCTCTTTGTCAAGCTGATCTCTCTGCTCTAAAACACCTGGTGGCCAATTTCCACATGACCTAATGCTAGCTCCAAGTTAGAAATAACTTTTTCTCTACTTTCAATTCCCAAAGCATTGTGTTGGGATGACTCTTAAGCTCCTTTTCTTTTATTTTGTGTTGTGTTATATTTATTTCACAAAAGGTATTATATTGCTCTACTTCCCTGCTCCAGACTTTATATCCCTTGAAATTAGAAGATGAGTCACAGACATTTTAATGTTATGTATAACTCAGAAAATATAGCCAGGCACATAATAGGTAGTTAGTATATAAGGCTGAATGAATGAGTGACAATTATCTCTTCTATATCACACTATTTTCCCACTCCAATCATATGACAAGAACATGAGCCATTTAAGCAATTTAATCATCTAAGCCAAAATGTGGGCTCTGAAGATCAGAGTGAGTCTATATGCAACAGCTGAGGTGTCAAAACACATTAAAAATAATAATGCAAAAATAACCAGGTGTAATCCAAAGCAGAGCATTTCCTTCTGGCACCTCTTCCCCTAGCATTCAATTTAGAATAGCATTCTATAATTATCATATCTATGTAAAGGCCCTGTTTTCTGCTGATTCTTATCTAGATAAAATGCATACAACTTTCAGAGATTGAATATATTAGTGTAAAAAAGAATTCATTCTTTTTTATAACTTATTAATAAAAATATACCATACTTGATATAATAATCTTTCTGTCAAATATCCAACACTGGGAAATGTTCCATCATCATTTAAGACCAATAATGCTGATGGCAGCACAGATATTAGAGAATCAGGAGTGTGGTTTTTAAGTTGGATAACAGAAATAAAACCATCCAAATCACTGGACATTCATTCAAGACCTTCTATCAACAATATATAATTTTTTTTGGATTCTGTAGGTGATGGAGCCTACCCTCAGGATGCTTTGACGAGATCAGGATGGATAACACCTATGCCTAGTCCTAATGGGGTTCACACTTCAGAAGCAGGCTGTGCCAGTACCTGGCAGATAGCACGGCCAAGTGCGAGTAAACCATGAACAGGCTCTGCCCCCACATGGAAGGGACAGCTGTCAAGAGGTTCTGGAGGACCAATTCACCACTGATTTCTATCGAATTCACATCTACTTTTTTTTCTCTCATTTTGTTCCCTTGACTTATATCCTCACTGCTGCTACTACTCTACTTAGTTCAAGCTGGCATAATTTCTCACTGGTAAATGAATAGCCTTACTATAAATCTCCTGCCTCATGTCTAGTTCCCTTCTAATCAAGCCTTCACATTGTCTGTAGAGACCTCTTTCAAAAATAGAAATACCCAAAATAGAAATATGTAATTTTCTTGCTAAAAATCTGTAAATCACTCCTTATAGCCTTCAGGGTTAAGTAAAAAATATTCAACTCACACTATGATCTGACTCTATTTCTGAAGCTATTTTTTCCAGTGTCCTCAAACCTGTCATTAAGCTCCAGCCATACCACACAGCTACCCAGAGAGCCCTACTGTCCCCTGCCCCCAGGCATCTACAGAGGCTCTATCCTCAATCTGCAACTTTGTCCCACTCAGTTGACTGACCTGGGTATCTTCTAGTTGTTCTTCAAGTTCACCTGACTCCTCTAATCTCAAAGTTTGGAAATTGTACTTCCCATTCACTGTCACCTTTGCATCTCGAGACTGGACCAGCCTGGCTCTTCAACCTGCCCAGTTAGACAAGGCTTACTCAGCAGTCAGATCCTCTGTTCTGAAGTGAAGACTTCAATGGGCATTTGTTCGGCCCATTTTCCTTTGAGCAAACCATTCCTAACATGCCTGAATGCATAATGCATTCCTTTCAACACCCTTGCTCTTCTGCAGGAGCCAGCATGCTGTTCCTGAGACTGATTTCATTCTCCAATCAATGACTGTTAAGAAATGTCTGTTCTCCAACCAAGCCATCCACTGCCAACAGTATATTAAAAAGGCCTATACCAGTTGTCCTTGACCTTAAATACTAAAGGAACTCCAGGGCATTGTTATCCCTGAAAACCACGAACCAATGATGGACAGACTACTAGAAAGTTTTGCTATCCTAAAAATCTGCTAGAGGTTTGAGCAAAGGAAGTCAGTAGGTGCCTTCATAGGAATAGCAGAAACAAGAACTGCTCTTGGAAAGAGGGGAGATCAGGTGACCTGGCATAGAAATGAGCCAGGCCTTTTACTAGAGAAAATGTGGAAGATTTGGATTCACAAGGAAGATGAGATGCACATACCTAAGCGCACCTAGAATAAATCTAAACTTCTTATAGTAACCTATTATGAACTTCACAAGATGACCCACATACCCCAGGATCACTCGTTAGCCCTCTCATTAGCTTCAGGCACTCTACATGCCATTAGGCATCAGAGGTACCAAGTGCTTTCCCCACCGGGCCCTTTGCACTTGCTAGTACCTCTGCCTGAAATAACCATGTGCTTCATTCCTGGACTTTTCTCTTCTTTCAGGTCACAGTTTAAAATGTCCGCTTCTCTAAGAGGCTGTCTGGTGCCCTGAAGAAGTTCAGTATTAGTGGACTAAATGAACACATGAATGAATAAATAAATGAGTCACAAAGGAAATAATAAATGACATAACAAGCTACAAACCTGACCTTAAGTCTGGTGATCAGCACTCCTGCCTCTATCATCTCACATGGACATCGAGAGAGCACAACCAACTACACTGCTCACAAAACTTAGGGGCTATTTTAGAATAAATATGAAGCGATAAAAAAAGAAGCATTTGACTTTTTTTTTATTAAACAAGAACATCAGAAAAGCAAATGACAAGTCAGACAAAGTTGTTTGATTATACAAATTAGATGCAAAACCAACTTTTATTTTATTGGTGAAAATGCACTATACAAAAGGCTAAAAGTATTGGAGTATCTGCATGTTTCCTGATCCCGTAATTTTTGTGAGCAGTATATTAACTAGAATTAATTTGGTCTCCAAATCTTTGGATCTATAAAGCTATTGGGGTGGCCAAGTATGAAGGCTGTTGGATGAAAAAAGAATTGTTTAAAACTTATGTGGAGATTCTGAAGCGATGTTCAGATGGGAGCATACACTTTCTCTCCAGAGCCCAGTGCTGATGGCCTTCGTGACAGGTCCAGGTCACAGGCAAAGAACTCAGAGAGGCTGTTTTCTGTTGGCTTGGTTCTTGTGAGGATAGGCAGAAATCTCTATAAGATTTTACTTTAAACTAAAAAAATGAAATCTTTGACTTGATGTGTTTACTGCATATAGTAATTCTACCCATGAATGAGACGCTTTTCACTCCAAAGTCTATGAGGGAGACAGCAATTGCTTGCCATGCAGGTCAGTGTACCCTGCATTTTGATGGATTGTGGTGGTATTTAAATGTCTCCATATTCTCTGATAATTCTCTCTCCAAAGGTGTTTAATTCTTTACTGCCCCTTTAATACAGACTGGTGTTGACTTCTAGCTAATAGACTGTGATGGAAATGATGCTAGGTGACTTTCAAGCCATCCAAGAAAGCATTCCACATGAAGCTTTCTTGGATGGCTAGCTCTGTAGAAAACCAGCCACTATCTCACAAGCACATTCAAAATCTCTGGAAGAGGCCCACGAGCAGAAAAGCTGAGGTCTCCTACCAACATACAGTCCTATAAGTGAGCCACATTTTCTTCTTTCTTTTATTTAGCTTTTAAATGTTATATATTGTTTTCTTCTCTGTGTATAGTTAATCAGGTTTTGACAAACCCATACAGCTGCATATCAAGGTACAGACAAGTTTTATTACCCCTCGATTTCCTCTTATTGCCCCTGTGTAGTCAACCCTTCTTTCTACCCTACTACCAGGGCCTGACAACCATTAATCTGTTTTTCAGAATGGAAGGAACCACCTTTAAAAGTAAAACTGTGGCTCAGGCCCATACCTCAGCCGCAGTGCGATGAGAAATTCAAGCCAGAATCACCCGGCCAAGCCAATTCCCAATTCCCCACAGAACCTGCAAGACATAATAAATGTCAAGTATTGTTTCCAGTCACTGAGTTTTGGGCAATTGTTACACAGCAACAGTTGCACTGGTTGCTTTTTAAAACTGTTCATTTTCAACCTAGAGATTTCATTGGTCTTGAAGCAGACCCAGTGGCCAAGTCCCCTGCACAGGTAACTCAGGGAAACCGAAGATACAGCAGTGCCACTGAATGATACGACTAAACCGTCTGCTGCCTGAAATGTCGGCAAAGGCGAGACTAAAATTCAATAGAACAAAATACAAGGCAGCCAATTCACTATCACATGAAAATCCACAGCAGAAATAATTTACAAGGTAAAAATCTCTCATTCCAGTGCTCTGCTAATTGTGAAGGAAAGCTGATCATTCTGACTCACATACTGCTTTTTGTGATTTGAGGTCCCAGAGAAGTTTCTTGTGTCTCTTCGAGATTAATTCCCATTTCTGCTAATAAAGGCAGAAGCTGTATTACAGATGAAGTAATGAATTCTAGTGTTTTCTCTAGAAGGATGTTTTCACAGAACTTGGCTTCTCAATCCCAGGCCCTATGACCAGTGAATATGACTTCCTTCCATTTCTATATTCACTCCTGCTAAAATGGAATCATAAATGCGGGGAAAAACTCCCTTTTTAAAGGTATATAATGTACTTTACAAAGAATTCATTCCCAGGAAACTGAATGCTGACTATGCCTATTCTGTACTTGAGTTCAAGCAAGCTTTATAGTAAAATATATAAGCTCTCAAACTCAATTGTTTTAGATCAAAATAGTTAATTATTGGTGTTTTAGTTAGTCAATAATGAGTCACTAGAAACTGATGCATTTATAATCAGGAACCCTGGATCTCACCATAACTTAGAAGGGGCAGTCCCTTCATTTCTCTGAGCCTCAGAATACTGCTCTGTAAAAAGAAGGCGCATAATTCAGTAATGTTCAATGTTCTTCCCAGCACTGTCAGTTTATAATGTTCAGAAAGATATTTTCAAATGAGTTCTTTTGCCTATGTCATTAAATGAGAATTATACCAGGATAGTCTAGTTCAACTATTTTCAGCCTTTCTCATTTTGTGCTACACAGAATTACTATAATTCTGTGGCACACACACATGCACACAAAAAATACTGATCTAAGAAAAAAAATAGGTATAATTTTGATTGATTTACAAAAAGTAATAATAGTAATTACCTACCTTTTTTGCTCCAAAGTGACTTTAGAGCAATAAAATATCAAGTGCCTATACTTGTATATAAGAATATCTGGTACCAAGAATTAACCAATCAGACACAATATTATTATGTGATGTGAACAATAAAATGCAAGTCTATTATATGACCTCTAGACTTATAGTTCAAGTTTCTTCTGAAACAATGATATATCTGCATTTTTCAATTCTAAAACTTTTAAAAGAATAAGTGACAAAAGTCTGCAAAATGAGTATTTCATTTTCACCTAGCTATAATTTTATAATTCATACTGTCACTGTTTCTAAGCAAGAAACTTTCTTATATTTGTGTTTTATGCTGAAAGAATTTAAACTATAAAGCAAACCTCTAAAGTGCTTCTGACCATTAAACTTTATAACTCCATAATTCAATAACTTTCTTTGTTTTCTATATTGTATTCTATATTCAGAAAGAGGTAACTGTTTTTCTTGTTAAATTAACACTTAGAAGTAGAGATAAAATCTGTTTTCTGGAATGAATAATACTAAAGTTGAGTTAGTAACCAGGCTTATGCATATTAATAACTATTTAGATCAACTTCATGAAAATTCTTTATCCTATAAGAATAGTTTCTTTTTTTAAAATTTGATCTGCCACTAGAAGCAAAGAAAGGCAAGAGTGTTTTATAGTTTTCAATGGCTAAATACTGTGAATACAATAAAAATACAAAAGGTATCAATTTTTTGTGCTTCTAACTTATGTACAAATAATAGGTAAAATGTTATATGGAGGTTACATGATTCAGGGTCAATATACAAAAATCAACTGCATTTTCTATATATCAGAAACAAACACATAGAAATAGAATTTCAAAAATATGATGTAATAGTGTTAAAGAACATAAATACTTGTAAAAAGTTTAACAAATATGTTTAAGACTGACAACTGCAGAACATTACAGATAGAACTTAACATAAATAAATAGAAATAATAGATGTTCATGTATTGGAAGTCTCATTATTGTGAAGAATTTAAATAAATTCTCTCCAAATTATCTATAGATTGAATCCAATTCCATTCAATATTCCAACAAGTTTTCTACATAGAGATTAACAAGCTAATTATACAATTAATATAGAAATACAAAGGATTTAGAACAATCTTTAGAAGGAAGAACAAATAGGAAAAAATTGCACTACCTAATATCAAGACTTCTGTAATGCTAAAAAAAATCAATACAATGTAGTATGGCATAAAGAAAGATAAATCAATGGAACACAATAGGTTGTATAGAAATAGACTCACATACAATGAACAGATATTTAATAAAGATGCCAAGACAATTCAATGAGGGAAAGAAAATATTTTCAACAAATTTGCTGTAATAACTTGGTAAATGTATAAAAACAAAAGGATTTTCATGCCTACCTTACATCATATATAAAAATTAATTTGAGGTACATCATAATCATAGATGCAAAAACTAAAATAATAAAATTTATAGAAAAAAAAAACATACAGAATGCCTTTGGTCATGGATATAGACAAAGATTTTTCAGATGAGACACAAAATACAATCACAGAAGAGAAAAGGAGATAAATTAGACTTCCATAATTTAAATGTCTGCTCACCAGATATTCTTCATAGCAGAAAGAGCTAACTCACCATTGTGGAAAAGAATATTAACCATGCATATATCTGACAAAGGATTTATATCAATAATATGTGAAAATCTTGCACTTACTACCCAATAATAAAAAAGAAAACAACTAAATTTTGAAAAATATAAACAAAAGACATGAATAGACACTTCTCAAAGGAAGACACAAATGATCAAGAAGCATATTGAAAAAAGCACTTGATGTATTAGCCAATACAGAAACACAAATTAAAGCCATAAGGAAACACTTTATTACACTCACTAGAGTGGCTAAATTTAAAGACTGACAAAAACAAATGTTGGTAAGAACATGGACTTCATAGATAGCAATTTGCCCTTATCTCTGGGAAATATATTTCAAGAACCCCAGTGCATGCCTGCAACCACAGCTAGTACCATGCCCTATATATGCTGTTTTTGTCATATGCACACATTCCTATGATACAGTTTAGTTATGAATTAGGCACAGTAAGAGATTAACAACATAACTAATAACCAAATTGAACGATTATAACAGTATACTGTAATAAAAGTTATGTGAATGGCTTTGGGGCCATTATTAAGTAAAATAAGAGTGACTTGAACACAAGCACTGGGATACAGTGACAGCAAATCTGCTAACAGAGAAGGCTACTAAGTGACTAACGGGCATGGGGAGCATATGCAGAGTCACGTCCCAGTCAGGACTGAGCAAGACGGCACAAGATTTCATCATATTACTCAAGATGGTGCACAATTTAAAACTTATGAATTGTTTATTTCTGGAATTTTCCATTCAATATTTTCAGATCACAGTTGACCATGGGTAACTGAAACCGGGGAAAGTGAAACTTCAGGTGAGGGAGAACTACTTTATATTATTTTTAAGGATGTAGAATAATGAAGCTATCTTGAAAAAAGTTTGGCCGTTTCTTATATAGTTAAAAATACACCCAACTTATTACCTACCATTTCTACTTCCAGGAATTCTCCATGAAAAGTAAAACATATGTCAACAACAACAATAAAAAAGAATGCTCATGAAAGTTTTACTCTGAATAGTACAGCCCAAAAATGAAGAGGAGAATGGATGTATAAATTGTGGGAATTGGGGTAAAATACTATTATGTGATAAAGAACAGAGGGCTACCCTGCTTCATATGCAACAAGCAGACACATTTTGACAGCAACATGCTATGCAAGAGAAGCTAGATACATTCATACAAAAATAAATACTTTCTGCTTCCACTTATATGAGGTTTTAAAACAGACATAACTTATCTATAGAAAAAAAATAAGAAAAGTGTTTCCCCAGAACAGAAGATTAGGAATGACTGGGAAGGGACACATGGGAATTTTCTCAAGACAGAGAAGATATGTATAGATTACCCAGGTGTTTGCCTTGCTGAAACTCACTGAACTATACATAGCACTTACTATCTAATCATTTGACAATATGCAAAATACACAATGTTTTTTAAAAAAAATAGGAGAAAAAAGCATAATTTCCCATAAAAATTATTCAATCGGGATTCTTTTAGAAATGAAAATGATTGCCATATTAAGAATGTAGGATGTTAGGTGATTTTTAAAATTTGCTTCTTCTGTTTATTTATTCATTCAGCAATTATTGCATACCTTCCATGTAGCTGTCACTGTTCTAGGTGTTTTGAACACACCAGTGAGCAAAACAGACAGACACCTGCTTTCTAGTTGTTAACAATCTATAAGGGGGAGTAAGCAGAAAAACAGGTAATCAGGAAAACCATAATAATAAGGAAATCATGTACTGTTTAAAAAACGGGGATGTACTATGAAAGAAAGCTTGCAACACTGCCATATTAAGCTCCAGCAGCTTGGCATCATTTTTTTAAAAGTTATGGTTATGGGTCCTGGCCAGTTGGCTCAGCAGTAGAGTGTCGGCCCGGCGTGAGGAAGACTCCGTTCGATTCCCGGCCAGGGCACACAGAAGAAGCACCCATCTACTTCTCCAACTTTCGCCCTCCCCTTACTCTCTGTCTTTCTCTTCCCCTCCTGCAGCCAAGGTTCTAGGAGCAAAGTTGGCCTGGGCACTGAGGATGGCTCCATGGCCTCCACCTCAGGCACTAGAATGGCTTTGGTTGCAATGGAGCAATGCCCCAGATGGGCAGATTATCGCCCCCGGTGGGCATGCCGGGTGGATCCTGGTCAGGTGCCTCCAGGAGTCCGTCTCTCTGCCTCCCCACTTCTCACTTCAGTAAAATAAAAATTATGGTTTGGACTTTACGAACTGATTAGCATTTTTGCCCTTATTAATCTATTGAACACGCATTAGAAGCATTCCAAAAATAGGGGAGTATGTGTGTGTGTTTTAAAATGTGCTGAGTTATTATCATTGATAAACCTCAAGCTTTTACAATATTTAATGCTTGAATACATATATATCAAGATGTCACCTGGGGTAGGTGAAAAGGATGTTTTCAAGGACAATGTGTTCAATGCTAATTGCATTTCACATGTTACTGAGTCATAGTCACATTGAGTTATCAAGTCAAAGAGCATCTCTTTTTGTCTTCTGTATAAAAGACTCAAATGTAACAGAGTTCAGATGCCCAAGTCATTAAGATGTGGTTGTACATAAAAGATACAGCACTGATAATTCAAAATTGACAAGAAGAATATGCTCTAGGAATAATTCTTCTGTAAGTCATAATATCTGGCACAAAACATAAATAAAGCCCTATTTTTCTCCTTCAGTGCCCTGCCGTGGAGTCACTGAGCCAACTTGTTATCTGTCAGGAACAGTGAGTTGTGGGTAGGTTTTCAGCTTTGGAGAGACTCTTCTTGTATTTTTTTTCACAAGACATTGACTGAGCACATAAAAAATCCTCCAACAAAAAGCAATAATAACGATTCAAAAGTTTCTGCAATAAGCCCCATTTTGTTTTTCTATAACTAGAAAATATACACAAAAGTAAGTTAATGTTTGTTCGTATCTGTCCTTTTTAATCACATATCTTGAAATGATCAGTTTCTAATCGGGCTTTATAGATATCACTAATGGACTTCCAATCCTAAGTATATGCTGCATCAGAGGATTCTTTCTCAATAACGTTTCTTTCATAATAATGTGTTTATTTGCCAGCTAACAGCTTCCATTTTTCTGCCCTTAGCCTGTACATATAAATCAAGTCCCTTTCCTTGGCGATATCTCCCTTACCAATATTATCAGAAGTGACCTGTCCCTCCCTTCAGCTCACACAGTATGATCTTCCGCTCCACTTATTTGGTCCAGAATTGTAACAGGTTATTTTCTGACTACAATTATCTCTCTTGGAGGTTCATAGCCTGGTTAGAATAATAAAAATTGTAAGCTCTACACATAAAGCCCAATTTTAAACTAGGTCACATTTGCAAAATTAATTTGCAAATTTTGTTTTTACAACTATTATGAATGATGACACCCTGACCAACCCATAACAGCTCATCTCACCCATACAACATCTGACATATAGTGTCAACAGCACTCTTTACAGGATTATTTTTCCTGATAAAATGTATTTTCTCATGAAAATATAGAAGTAATTTTGTTTTACATTACTAAAATCAAGTTGATCAAAAATGTGTAGATGACCAAAAATGTTTAAATGGTTATTGATAATGAAATATTCTATAAAACCCCACCAATTGGTGTATGCCTTGTTAAGAAATCCACAGGACTAATCCTCTCTCTACCATTTCCATGTTTCTACTCAGTAGCTTCTGTGAAACTTCACATGAACTTTGAAGTTTCCAACAAGTCAAGACAGTATGTATTAAAATGGGGTGAGATAGCCAGGCATTGACTACATTGTGACAGATTGCAATATCTTGCCTCAATTTCCTGGGTTTTCTCTATTAAAGGTGCATGGCTTGCTTTAAGCCATCAAATGAAATCAATGCATTGCCCTGTTTGGGCTGAATTCATAATAGCACAAATGTTTAAAATAAGATGATGCTATTTGGCTTTTTAGCATCTTCTCTGGTGTTGTTTGTGTCCAAAAGTATTCATTAGAGATGGTGTTTAAAGATAAAACAGAAGAAAAAAATCTGGTTTGTGGATGGGTGGCTTTGATCTGAAAAAGTCAAAAAACATGGAAATAAACACTTTGAAACAAAGGAGATTACAAAAATTAAGCTAGTTTTTTTGCTTGTTTCCTTTTTCTTCTATTCCTTTTGGATGAGCCTAAGAAGAATAATCATGCCAATTCGTGAAAGCACAAGCCTTTCTCTGAAAGTCCAGTTTTGGGACAGAAGATAGGGCGTTTCTCTTACCTCTTAGTTCCCCCATATCCAGAGTTGTCCCAAGTTGTTCTAATAAAGCAACTCTTGCCGCATTTTTTTTGTGCTTCTTGCCATCATAATGTTGCTGGGCCATCAGAGGATTATTAAACCAGGCTGCACAGAGCCCACAGTATCTGTCTGAATCTCTTCTTTGATAAGGAGATGCGACCATGGGAGCAGTGTCCACCCTGGGAGGCTTAAGTGAGCTCAGTGGGGTGGCTGTGAAGGCAAACAAGCAGAGAGAGTACAGGCCAGGTTAGTTCATTTGTCCTCAATCTCTGAAGGTGGAAGACTCATGTTCATGGTAGAGCTCAAAACTCTAAGACCTTATTGAGAGCAGAACAATAATCTTGGCCAATCTTTGTTTCTGAACTTAGAACACAACTGAAAATTTCTAATTTATTTTGATCAGAGTTCTCATTTTGTCATGCTCACCTCTTGACAGTTCAGACCATTTCTTATAAAGAGAGAAAGAGCTTTCAAAATAAAGTCTTGAAGATAAGGAGTGGTCTGTTAATCACATTGAAGCAAAACCTTGAAATAAACATTTGAATAATCATGACGTGAAATATTCTAATGAATGAACAGATGAGACATTTGTGCGCCATAAATAGAAATCACCAATAAATAAAGGATTTGCCTAAGTGATAGCATATCTTTCAACGATGTGGATTGTACCTATTAACAATATCATTCTAATTTTATTGTCAGTTACTTCTGTGTATTGTGACAGGTTATTTTCAACCTATAACTGCTAAAATTGATGTTAAAATACATTTTAAAAAACCAGACCCAATGACAAACACTACAGATGTTGCTTCTCTAAACCGAAAAGGTATGTATCACTATTTTAAGATTGCACATTCCCAGCTATTAATGTAACACATTCCATTGTGAGTTTATAGTTATTTTTGGTCCAGAAAAAAAAAAGAATGTAACTTGAAATTTACTAACAGAAAGTAAAAATAATTTTCTTATGCATTATTACAACATACAAGTTGCTTTCATCCTCACGATAACTAACTGATATTATTGTCCCATTTCCCATATGATGGACTTTAGAGATGTCAAATGATTTACTGAAGGTGTGATCTCTAATTATGTTAAAGAGAGAACTCCAAACCGAATTCTTAATTTCCAAGACCAATGTTTCTTTTGATACCCCTAAGGACTCTTTTCATACTTCTTAGTAAACGAAGGGATTTCTTATTTTTCTAGACCTCATTCATTTTTATATTTTATATGGAATTTTATTTGGGGGAAATTTTCTGATCCAGATATTTTGGCCAAGAGAAAAAAAAAAAGTAAATTCTCACACAGCCCATCAGTCATAATGCTATATAGCAGCTTGGTTTCTACCTTCCTCTGCGACATGGTGGGCAGCTAGCAGCACCATGAAAATTAGGGTCACCCTAAGGAAAAGCTGAGATATGGGACCTCAATAATAAGTTAACCAACCACTTAATTAACCTCCAAACTTTCAAACAACTTTTATGTATACTTGCATTTTTTAGACAAAATAACTGATACAGAAATAAATATTTGCTGACAGTTTAATTCAAGAAATGTCTGTAGCATAACAATACCTGGAGAAAGTCTTTTCCTCTCTGTCCAGAGATTTCATCATATAGTATAAGGATATCTAAACTTGCTTGACTGAAAGAGTGGTATTATTTTTGTAAGGACTTAGAAAAATAATATATCTCTTAACAGTTTCATTGCCAGATTCAGTCATATATCACTATGTAAAGAAAGTTCAAATGTGGACCGCACCATTCACACAGCTACACAGCATCATTCTGCTGTGACTTAGAAATGCTAATAAAAAGCTACAGTTGCCCTGCATGTGAAAGGGCTTCTATTCACTTTTCTGAAAGAAATTAGATATGGCTTCCAAAGTTTCCTGCATCCTTATCAATTTCTGAAGATTTATAGCCAACTATTGTTTTTGGTGGCAACGGAAAACATATCAAATGTTTACAATCTGAAGGAATGTTGACTGTTGAAGCATAATTTACTTTTCTCTAAACTGGGTCCTAAAAACATTCCAGAGTCAAATTTATCAATTGATACTTTATACACCGTATTCTAGGAGTAATGCACAATAGACTATCCATCAAATATGATAGTAATCTTATCTTGCATATATGAAAGTAGTTTGATGCTGTGTCTGTACGTAGCTTCTCCTCTTTAATAATTCTATCCTCTGTGTAGCCTGAAAATTTTATTTTCCTATGCTTTGTTTCCAACTGTCTTCACCAATCTCAACCCATGTTATATTTTTGTATAACGGCAAACTAAGTAGTATGAGGGGAGTGGAAACAGCTTTGAATCAAAGTCCAAAATCAAGGTTGGGTTGGATGCCCCCACCCCAGAGCTGTGTAAACTTTGGCAACATCTTTGATGTCTCTGGTTTCCACAAGGTTAATATTCAGGGTCACAATCACTTTAAAACCCATAGTGTTGGGATAAAACAAGTTGTAGCAGCTCTCTCTCCTTTATGCCCTTGGCTGGATGCCAAATAACGAGATTATGTAGGACAGTATTTTTCAGGTTATTCTGCTAAATCTGTATGTGTAGTCGGACAATAACACATATGTCTTTGGCCAAAGTGTATTATTTTAATAAAATGAATACAAAGTAAGGTAAGGATTATCCTTTAGGTTAAAACACATTTTTAACAAAACCTGTTAAATAATGCATAGCTAATTTTTATTTTAATTGCATGCTTTATGTTTTCATTCTAAATGCAAATACATTTAGCTAAATATTGACTTCACTTCCCTTATGTAGGACTTAAAACTAAGAGTGAATTCATCAAAACTAGTCGTTTCTGAGCTTGGATGAACATTAAACTCACCGAGAGCTTTAAAAATCTCCCCATCCAGGTTGTTCCCCACTAATTATATGAGAATGTTGGAGGAGGAGCCAGGCATCAGGATGCTTTCAACACCTTCTTCCCCCACCAGTTTCATCCCTCTTTCCAAAGTATAGCCAGTGTTGTGAACTGCTGATCTAAATATTTCAAGATTTTATGTAAAAATGGCTGTAAAATAAAGTCTTTTCAGATCTTCACATAAAAGGAAGTGTCATATTACATCCAACAGCAGTGGAGCAAAATTTTTTTTAGGCAATAACCAAAATGTCATATCTTTATATATGAGTCGGAAAGGAATAATAATTACTTGGTATTTCTTAAAACCCCAATCAGTTTTCCCATTTCACCAAGACATAAAAGGTTTAAACTAGTAGCTGATGTTATTCATTAATATAATGAAAGTTAAATAAAGATTCTGATCACTTTTCATGGTTAGAAACTCAAATACACATTGAGCTATTCAGATGCTATACCCTCTACCTCTGATTGGCACAGTCACCAGCCTGGTCTGCTGCTGTGTACCTACCATTTCTCTCCACATAGTAGTTAAACACCTGTCCTGAGGGTGCCCCTCGATCCCTTCTTCTCTTTGAGGCCCTGAGGCCTTGCCAACCATTTTGTGATCTTGGGGTGTGTGTGTATGTGTGTGTGTGTGTGTGTAACAGAAATTAGATAATACTAATACTTCAATATTCAACTTCATGTTTGCTGTCTTCTCTAGAACATGTCTACAATCTCTTATTTTAATTCAGAAAAATTTTTAAATCTCTGAAACTCATAATTTTCTTAGTGATTCAGGTATCATCAAAACCTGACCAGAATTATTTACAGAAGGTTATTTACACTATATATATATACACACATACACACACACACACACACACACATACACATATATATGGATTAGAGTAAATGTGCATACGTACTGCAATAGAATTATTAATATCTCTGATCATGAAGTGCTGCTTCAGATCCATAGAAATATAATATAATACATGGTACATGTACTATATTATATATCAAAAATTCTTAAGCCTGACTAGGTGGTGGTGCAGTGAATAGAGCGTCAGACTGGGATGCGGAAGGACCCAGGTTCGAGACCCTGAAGTCGCCAGCTTGAGCGTGGGCTCATCTGGTTTGAGCAAAAGCTCACCAGCTTGGACCCAAGGTCGCTGGCTCCAGCAAGGGGTTGCTCAGTCTGCTGAAGGCCCGCAGTCAAGGCACATATGAAAAAGCAATCAATGAACAACTAATATGTTGCAACGACAACAAAAAACTGATGATTGATGCTTCTCATCTCTCTCCGTTCCTGTCTGTCTGTCCCTATCTATTCCTCTCTCTGACTCTCTCTGTCTCTGTAAAAAAACAAAATCTTAAACTTCTGATTTTTAAAATTCACTCAACCCCAAATAATATAAACAAAGGATCATGGACCTGTAGCCCAGTTCAGAAGAACTAAAATAAACTCATATTATTTTTAATGCTTGAGACAGTTGAAAGAAGTCAATCTCCAAAACTTGATCTATAAGAATCACCAGAGACTGAAATAATTCACAGTACCACTTTTAGTGCTTTGCAAGTTTGTCAAGAAGCCAGTTCTCAACAGCCATTTATAACTGTCTTGAGTAATGATCTAAAATAATATGTATCTCTGTCCTGTATTTGTTTCTTCCTGGGAGGACAACCACAGTTGATATAATGAGGAAAATATTTCCAGGGCACCCTGTGTGTGCCTCTCTCAGAACACTTCCTTCCTCCCTCTGTAATGTAACATTGTAAACAACCAGACTATCCATGGTGGCAGACACATAATCACACCTTTTTGTTGAATGAATGAATGAATGCTCTTCACATGTGAAGTGAGTAAAGTGCACTGGTAACCAGAGTTTTCTTGTTTCTTCTAGAATGTCATTTAGCACTTGAGTAGTGATGTGCTGTAATAGTCAGTGTAAATACTAGTGACAAGATTATGAGGAAGTGAAGGTTAAATTGTGGAAGGACAACACCAAAGTGTAGATACACATTCCAATCTTTCTCCTTTTGGATTCAACTGTACATTTTAAATGTCAATATTCTTCAAACTATTGTTCATTTGCTTGAGTAGCTTATTTTTGTACATTTCAGAGAGTACAAATATGCACATCATTCTAGAAATTTTACTTTCAAACAAAAAGCCATCTACTTTGATTTCTATAACATGGCATCCAATCCCTCACTCCAAGTTTCTGGTACCAACCATCCTAGTCTGCCTAGGATTGAAAGGGTTCCCAGGACATGGGTCTTCAAAGTGCAAACACAGAGGAAATCCTGAGCAGATTAGAATATTCTGGTCACCCTAGCTTCTGGGGTTACACCTGATTTAACATCACAGTGGAGAAACAGGAATTAGTGAAAAGGTCAGAAATAATTGTTCAAGAGCCTAGAGCAGATGCACTTTCAACCAAGCAGAGAGGATCCACCCATAGATCTCAAAGCTTCACTTGTCAGATCACCAAGTGGGTGTCCTTAGCCAGATTAGGGGTAACAATCAGCAGGCAATGGCAGTCCACCACCTATCTTCTGAAACAAGGACATAGGGTGCCCTTTAATCTCTGCACATGAGGCTTCCGCTAACATCCACCTCTCTCTCAAGCTTTCTGGACATTTTAGGATAACAAACATTAGCCCATTCTCAAAAAAGGATTTGGGAGCTTTGGAATTGTTCAAGGAATTTCATCATTTTAAAGGATGTGGTTTTTCTTGCCTAAGGCATTCTTATGCATAATATGAATTCTTCTGAGTTGTGTGATATTCTGAAATGAATATGTTATGTCTATTCCATGTATTTTCTTAAGTTGCCTTAAAATCCCAGTGGGGTAGTGTGAAGTTCAGGAAGATAAATCTATGAGAGCCCCCCACCCCAATAATAGTAAGTGGCAAAGAAAATGGCAAAGACCAGATCTTGGGTCTCGACAACATCACCATATTTCAATGTTAACTAATTTCTTATGATGCTGAGGGAGCAGCAGGCCAAATAAACATACACATAAACTATAGACTCAGAACACACTTCCAATACTTCAACGCCTATTCTCAGTGGGAAATTGTTTCTGAAACAATTGTTCTGATTTCTAGTCTCTATGATGAACTGCCTCATTTTTCTCTTCTTTCCTACCTTAAATCAAATTAATGACAGTAGGAATTCTGCAAATATCACTCTTCCTTCCTTCCTTCCTTCTTTCTTCCTTTCTTTTTTTTTCAAACTTGGTTAAGAGTTCACTTGACTGGGCCTTTTGTTGCTGGCCTAAGGAGACCACTGTCAGGGTAGAATGACAGCTCGGTCTCCAAACGGGCCAGCCTCTTCTGCAGGTAGATGCTCAACTCAATGCGAATAGTGCAAAGTCAGGGCTCAAAACATAGGTTTTCTTTGTGTTTCTCACAGAGGACAGTGCCACAAGGGTAGTTGATAGATGCTCAACACTAATGTCATGAATAAATTAAAAACAAAATACTAGTGAATTTCAGCTAACATCAACTCAGGAGAGCTTCATATTTTAATAACTAACTTATAAAAGCTAAATTTTAAATCTTTAAGGGTTTCATTAGACTTACTTTAAAGGATTAAAAACAAAATAGATGTTGATAAATTTGAATAGAATAAATAAATTGTGGAATCTATACTCTGAAATACCAGGCTATAATCAAAAACATGTTTTAGAAAAAGTGTTCAGTGTATAATGTAAACTAAAAGATATAGTTTATATGTAGGGTAAAAAAAACAAATGACTTATTATTAAATTATATACACACATAAAACTATACATAAAGACGATAAAACTATAAATCAGCAATTTTTAACTTGTGTGCCGTGGCATGCACCTTGGTGTGCCACAAGAATTTTTAAAACATGCCACACTAGACTATTTAGGGGCACTAACCTCTTCTCCCTTAGACAGTCAAATAAAAATATGACAATAGCCAACACAATAGCCATCCCATGTGAATGAATCAAAATCATACTCATTTTCTTGCCATATTGTCCAAAAAATAAATTTCTCTAGCCACAGAATTTTAGTAATTAGTTTATATCATGAAATGAAATGAAAAAGGTTGAAAATCACTGCTATAAATAAAAATCTTAGCGATGGTTATTTGTAAGATGCAAATTCTGAGTAATTTGCTTTATATGCATGCAGATATCCTCCTTGACGCATAAGGAAAATATTTTTATTTTATCACTTGTATATAGGCCACATTTCATGCTAACTTTTATTTGTGCAAACTAAAACTTAAAGAGACTTGTGGTGCCACAACTAGGTCTTAAATTAAGTCTCAGAAGATTTTATTTGCAGCGTTTTATTTATTAAGTTATTGTTGATTTGGGGAGAAATGGGCTGGGAGATTGCTGCCTTAGTCAGTCTATGATGTAAAATACCTTATTATATCTCCTACTTCTCCAGAGATATAAGGAAAAGCCATTTCTCCACCATACAGCAGATCCAAAAATGGCTCTAATTACTCAGATTAAATAAATAACCTTCCTTCTCATATGACATACTTGGAAGTGAATTCTGCTATCCAAGTCTGCAAGGGAGGAGGAGGGGGAAGAATGTATTAATTTTTTCTGTGCCACAAAGGAATTAAACAAAATAGCTCATGTCCCAAAATATGTGCCAATAAACACTTCCAGAAAGTAAACAATGATGAGAATGACCTAAAAGAAACATTATTCCAACTGAATTTTGCCTCGACACTCTAAGTCAGTAGTTCTTAACCTTTTTTGAGGTACCGAACCCACCAGTTTCATATGCGCATTCACCGAACCCTTCTTTAGTGATAAATAAAATATGATTTTTTTCCCCAAATTCAAGACATAGGTATATGTTTTTTTACTGGTGCACAAAATGAGCCGTGCATGAACATCACCTTGCTCAAAGAACAAAACCAACAAAGTGCATGAACTCACAACAAATTACGGTATTACTTTATTCTGGCCTCCGTGGCAGAGGCTTCTCCGAACCCCTGAGACCGACTCATCGAACCCCTAGGGTTCGATAGAACCCACGTTAAGAACCACTGCTCTAAGTGTAATCCATCCATTAACACGAATTGCTTCCTTATTCACGTTAAATTAATATGTCATCAGTCTTCATTAATACAGTATTCATAGATCATTGATTTTCATTAATATAACATAATTCCCTCTAGTTTCAGTCACTGATTAAATTCTAAATATCTTAAGTATGCCTGTTTTCTGCAAAGTTTTAATCTTTGAAAATGAGCCATTAAATAAGACTTTAGAGGAGAGAAAAGTCCTTCTCTAACTTTTCCACATTGTTTGACAAAAGAACACAAAGGCTAGGCTGCTCTATGTTCTTCCATTCACTGCAAACGGGGTTGAATGCAAGTTCCACAGGGACAAGGATCTTTATCTGTTCTGTTCCTTGACGTGTTCTCAGGTGCTCAGGACTGAGCCTGGCACGTAGCATGTGTTAAATAAACTCTTGTTGAATGAGGGGAGCAGCTAATTCTCCAGAAAGCTCTCTAGGTAAGAGAAAGAATCATGGTTTTACTTTAGGACATTACGCTAGTATGATGTGAAAGCATCCCTCCTGTCTCTTAAAAACAGCTGTTGCACTGTGGATATACAGACATACCTCATTTCACTGCACTTCACTTTGGCACTTCACAAATGTGGTGGGTTTTTTACAAATGGAAAGCAAGACCATCCACCAGCAAAAGATTGTGACTTATTGTAATACTCCTTTTACTGAAGTGGTTGGGAACCAGAGCACAGTATCTCTGAGCTTTGTCCAGAATGCATTCGTGGCATTCAGCCTTCACACAATATTCAGTTAGGGTGCTTTACTCCTTCTGAGTTCAGTGTCAAAATATTACGCTTTGGTCACAGTTCCCAAACTCTGCACAAAGATGATGCGATGAATATACAAGAGACCCATAACATATTTGAAAAATTTGAGGAAAGCATGGTTACATCCATCAAACACCAGAGGAACTCCTGTCTCCAGGTAATGCAGTTTCAGTATTATCATATTTCCCCATATATAAGACAGTCCCATACATAAGATGCATCTTAATTTGGGGGCCTGAAATTTGAAAACAATATATGTTACATAAAATATTGAACTCAAGTTTTATTTATCATAAAATTCATACAATTCCTCATTACTGTCAAAACTCCCATCCATTAACTTGTCCACATCTGTGTCCGATGACAAGTCACTGTGTTCAAAAATGAATGCAAAAGCAAGCGCAGAAAAGTGGGACATGCAAATTAAAATATCTACAACCAGTATATAAGATGCACCCAGTTTATAGACCCCAAATTTAAAAAAAAAAATTATGCATATTTCCACATTGTCTGACAATGTAAAAGGCGTATTGCAATAGGTCACAATCTTTTGCTGGTGGATGGTCTTGCCTTCCATTTGTAAAAAACCCACCACATGGGGAAATACGGCATATGCTATAATCCTTTCAATGAGTTCGCAGTCTTGTGAAGCTGGATTTTGGGAGGTTGTTGTGTTCCTCCAATTCATCCAGCCACCAATGAGAAACAGGAAATATAGGTGACAGTGTCTCATCTAATTCTTAAGACTTAAGGAGTTATGCAGTGCCCAATGTAGTTAGTTAAAGAGAAAACACAAATATTGAATTTTCTTTCAATATGGGAGCATTATTTTTTTAGATGGCTGTTAGGTTATTAGAACACAAATACTTATTAAGTTGTCGGGACACTAAGAGTTATGACATTATCCTACTACAGAACATTTGAGCAAGAATCAATGACCTGCTAATTGGGCACTCCTAGAAATGCCTTTTCTCATAAACCTCAAACAAAACACCGAGCTGCAGGAGCGGAGAGTGGGTTTCCCTGACAGGGACTTGTTGGCTCACCACCAGTCCTCTGCCCGCCCCAGCAGGTGCCATCCTAAGACTAGAGAGCCCTGTCACCCAGATCACAGGCAGCATGGTGACAAGGGTGGTGAGCTGAAACCTGGGATCTGATCTTAGCTCTTGTTCTTTTCATTCTGCTGTCATTCTCTAACTCCAGCTAATCCATACTCCACACTCAGGGGTGGGAATGATTAACTTATCCAGCAGTATCAGCAATTGCACTGGAAAGCCAACTTCCAGAGCCATTTCTTATAGCCTATGAATATTTATAGAGGATTCAAAGATGAGAAGAGTGATCAGTGTCAGAAGTGCAGCAGAAAAGAAAGTGCAGGCTAGGTTTAGAGGAAGACAGAGAGAAAAGGTGGCCTTTTGGCTTGGACTGGAAGGAAGCTGAAACTTTAGAAGTAATTGCAGAAAATTAGTACTGACAGCAGTCTCTGAGGAAAGCATGGGCATCTACACTTTCCATCACCTTCAGTCAGCATGCCTCCACCCAAAAGGGACCTCCTGATTTCTCCAATGAACTTCAGGTGTGAGTTACCATAAACATGTATCTCTGAAAGTAACACTGGCCTTAATAACTCACAGTTTACAAGCTGTAAAAATTGCCTCTTTTGTATTTAAAACTATGAATATTAGCTATGTATATACTTTGTATGGATATATTTGGATTTAATCTAGAAATTAAGTACTTTATAATAACTGTCACTTAGAAACTGCTAACTCTGAAGGTTTGATGTTATTCTCAGTCATTTCTATAAAACCTCAAAGGAACTCTAGAACATGTTGAGGTCAGATTGTGAGACAGATGAAGCTGCTTTGTTCCATCATGCGAGCTGCCTCCAGAGTATCAAATGCAAAAGCAAGAAGGCTGTCCAGTCCCTAAGAATTCAAAGACTATTGCCTTATACCACTGCTTCTCATATTGAGCAATGAGGTTGGTGGGCAGAGAATGACTGTAAATAAGGAATAGGTTTTAGGCTAGATCAGACTTTGCAACTAAGTGTTAGAAAATCATTAGATTAATTCAGTTCTTGAGGGAACAGAAGCCTACCTAGAGCCTGAATCGTTTATATGTTTCATTCGTAATCATTAACTTAACTATGGCTTGACCACAATTTTCACTTTTTATTGCCATGCAGGGAGTACATGAGTGAGAATATAAATTATTTCTAGTGATGAATATTTAGAACAAGGGTTCCATTAACAGTCAATGAGAATGATACTTAAAGCTTTCTTAGTCTGTATGTGCCATAGGCCAAGAACTTCAACATTATGTGGCATTTATTAAAGATGGAAATCTCAGGTCCAACCCTAGACCACAAGATGAGATCTACCTTTGTGAGAGATTCAATTGGCTCATAGGCAGACTGAATTTTGAAAGCACCAAAATTAGGATTCAGTGGTTCTCATCCCTGGCTGAGGGTAAAATTGAGCTGGAAAAGGTTAAACACTTATGAACTCCAGGTCCCACCCTAAGTCAATTAAATCTGAATCCCTTGGCATGGGGCTGAGCAATAATAAGTTTTAAGGTTTTGCAGGTGCTTCCAGTGTGCAGCCAGTGTTAGAAACCATGGGATGGAGGGATACCATCTGTGATGGCTTCACTTTCATCTCCATATTACCAAGTTTCTGTGTTTTTATGTTTCATCCATTTAACTTTATGTGCTGCCACATTAAGAACATAGCACCACCTCAGCCCTCATGGAGTTTGAAATCTGGGATGGAAACATTTTAATCAATTTCACAGAACTCCTTTGTTATGTTGCTTTAATTCTGCAGAAGTCTATGTGCTTTCTAAAAAGAAATCATGGCCCTGGCCAGTAGTTCAGTGAATAGAGTATCAGCCTAGAGTATGTACATCCCAGGTTTGATTCCCAGTCAGGGCACATAGGAGAAGCAACCATTTGTTTATCACCACACCTTCCTATTCTCTCCTTCTTTCTCCCCCTCTTCCCCTCCCACCAAGAGGGAGGGTGGCCCCGGGCACTGAAGATAGTGGAGCTATGAACCTCAGGTGCTAAAAATAGCTCAATACTTGAGCACCCACCCCAGATGGAGTTGCTGGGAGGATCCTGATCAGGGCACATGCAGGACTCTGCCTCATTATCTCCCTGCCTGTCACAAAAAAAAAGAAGAAAGAAAGAAAAGAAAAGAAATTGTAAGAGACAATAATAGGTATAAAGAAAATAACATGGGTGTTAAAATAAAACCAAGGTTTTTCACTATGCTGATGTTTCCCAAAATAAAATGATGGGGCTAATGGTTCAACCTCACACCCTTGCTGTGAGGATTAAAGTTGCTTGCTTAATAAAAATTATTTACCAAGTGTTCTGGCCATGGAGAAAACCAAGACTGGATCCTAGTCTCTTTCCCCTTGTTTCTCCACTGTCTCCACAATGACATTAGCTCTGCCTCTGGCTTAGCGGCTGACCCAGCTGAAACCGGGAAGGTGGAGAGCATGTGGCAAGGGCAGGCTTTGGTAAGGGCAAGTCAGAAAAGCTCAGCTACTGGTAGAGGAATGTACAAGTAGCTGGTCATAGATAATTCAGAGAGATGACTGAGGAAGAAAGATGTATGAGGAATGGTTAAAGAATTAGGAATGACATAGCCAGGGAAAAAAAGCAGATATATGACTTAGTAACACTAGAGAGGCATAGAGGATTATGTTGGACTGATGGCCAGGTGTTTTCCAAAGCTGCTCAAAAACTGGAAACAGACTGAGCTTAGAACAGTAAGCCTTTAGTAGAGAGGCAGCTTAAGGTAGCTAATGTTTGATGTAAAGACAAACTTACTGCCCCTGAGGGAGGTTTTCACAATGTGAGCACTATCGATACCCAGTGATGGAGGGTAGAGCATTTCAACCACATCAGAAGCTGAAATTTAGAGTTGAATGGCCTCTTACTGGGAACAGAGAGACAGATATGATGGTAAGTCTAAGATATTGTGAATTTCTAGGTATAACTCATTCCACATCCTAGTCTCAGGATGAAACATAACATTTTTTTTAAAAGGTAAAATTCTTAAAGATTAAATCATCAAGATTAATAAAATATGTTGACACATTACTTGTTTTGACTAAAATAAAAATAAGCTCCCCTTTGTGCTAAGAAAGAGCAAGTGGCCCTGGCCGGTTGGCTCAGTGGTAGAGCATTGGACTGGCATGTAGAAGTCCTGGGTTCGATTCCCCGTCAGGGCACACAGGAGAAGCGCCCATCTGCTTCTCCACCCTTCCTCCTCTCCTTCCTCTCTATCTCTCTCTTCCCCTCCCACAATCAAGGTTCCATTGGAGCAAACTTGGCCCAGGTGCTGAGGATGGCTCCATGGCCTCCACCTCAGGCACTAGAATGGCTCTGGCCGCAAAGGAGCAACACCCCAGATAGGCACAGCATCGCCCCCTGGTGGGCTTGCCGGGTGGATCCCGGGTCAGGTGCATGCTGGAGTCTGTCTGACTGCCTCCCCGCTTCTAACTTCGGAAAAATACGAAGGAAAAAAAAAGAAAGACCAACTGAAATGTTTATGTACACACTAGAGTCAGTTCAGTTCTTTCTGGCCCTATTCATCAGCATTCTTGATATAGATTTACTAACTATAAACCAAACGTCCAAGGATTAAGATTTCATCCTATTTACTCAAAAGCAAAATAAAGATGCCAATGATTAATTCTTGGCACTAATCAAGATATAATTACAGAGAAAATTCATGAGTAGGCTATTACCCAAACCTCCTGCCTCTCAGTGAAGTGATGTCAATAGGTAATGTAGAGCAGTGATCATGCCTTCAAATGGCTGAGGATGTTTGGCTTCCAAAGACCTTCATATTTTTTCATTTTTGAGAATGGTGCTCAGAACTCCCAGATCATGACTTTAGTCAGTATCACTAACAATAAGAATGGCTGCCTCCAAAAAAGAATTGGCAAGGCTTAGTTGGGGCCCTTTAATCCCCCCTTGGCAATTCATAATGCATCAAAGTAGCCAAAATCCTCTTGAAAACCTTGGATGGATTTACAACCAAAGCCATAAACTAGTGTGGGTTCAACAGGCAATTGAAAGTCATGTAGCAGAAAATCCTACACAAGAAAAGCAGCTTCTCTGAAGGCTGAGAATAGTGTAAAAAAAAAAAAAATTAGAAGTTTCATCTTTTTGTTTGCAGACAGGCAAACTTCCTTGGTGTCTGTGTCACATGACAATTTACAGAACAGAAGAGGCTACTGAGAAATTAATTAATGGTTTCACTTTCCTATAGACTCACTTCATAAAATGAGAGGTGTTTCTATTGCTTTGCAAACTGAGAGCTAAATATTGAAGTCTGGTTTTCCCTACTCTCAGGAGAGAATGAACAGTGCATTTATTCTGGGCTGTCTGAGAGGCACATGGACCTTAGTGTTTAAAGACCGGGGCGCTTGATGGGTTAAGGAAATAATTGCTTCTTAGGACCTAGAATAAAAGAGGGTTGCAAGTACAGATAGAAACCTGAGCATCTTTAAAACGGTGTCTAAGGTAGGGCCTTGAATATCTAAAATGGGGCTTTGGCCTTCTCTTCCATAGCCTAGCTTGGCATAGAGGGGATGGGACCATCAGCACTAACCTGGAGGATTATGACTGCTTGCACAGGGAGAAGGTGAGTGATACCCATTTTGAGAAAGCACTGGCTTCACCTCTAGCCTGTAGAAGTCCAACAAGATACCATCTGGGTGGCCATAAAGTGGTCAGAGCGCACAGGCCGAGGATATCTGATACCTCTAGGCCCTTGTGTGACCCCAAAAATGGGGAGAGTATTCAAAGAATGACTGAAAAGATCCTTCTAACCAACCTCAGGGATAGAAGACAGTATTTAAATTGATTTCAAAAATATAAAGAAGCATGATATTTATTGCATTCAAGTGCTATCAGGCAATTCATACTTGTTTTATCTGATCATTAAGCAAGCTTTTGAGGATGAGCTTTATATAGATATTTCAAAAGCTGAGAATATACTTTGGGACATTTACTACCAATTATTTTAGGTGGAATGTTTACAAGTACCTTCTCAAATTCATAGACTAGACAGTTTTAAAGTTTTTATTTTTAATAGATGACAAGAATTATTGCCAGAAAATCTCTCACTCAGTTTTTTTTTCTGAGTAGCAATGCACTCTGTTATGGATTTCAAGTCCTGGCTACATCTTCCATTGACAGCTTCAGATTGAGCACAGAAAACTGATTACTGTATTGTTCAACTCTATTTCTTCATAAAAATGTGTTAAGAATACACCTTCATATCATAAAGCTTGCTGAAACTATCAACTGTCTTATACCACTTTTTGATCATGCAAAAGTTGATAATATTTAAAAAGATTTGTGAAAATCACCTACATAGTAGCCCCATTATTAAAATCTTTAGATTTATCCAATAATTGATTTTTTGTTTTATTGATCATCAAATATAAAAAAAAAAAGACAGTAACTTTGATCTAATCATTGTTCCAAGCCTTTTATGATCCACTATACAAAAGTAGTGACCAAAAGAATTTAGTTCAAGCCCTGGCAAGTTATCACAGTTGGTTAGAGCATTTTCCCAAAACATCAAGTTTATAAGTTCAATCACTGGTCAGGACACGTGGGAAGCAACCAATGAATGGGACAGCAAATAAATGCTTCCTCTCTCTCTCTCCCTCCCTATCTCTGTCTCTCTCTTCCTTTCTTTTTTCTGTCTCTGTAAAAGCAATTAGTCAAAGAAAATATTTAGTTCACCTCACATTGCTAATTCATTTAAACTCTGTTCACTGTAAAGCAGTCAATGACCCCACTGATGTGGTTCATTCTGACAGCATACAAACATGGAAAGATGCCTGCAAGAGAAATCTCTTTGCCACCAGCTAGTTGTATCACCTTGGGCAAATTATTTCACCTCTCTAGGCCTCAGTTTCCTCTTTGGAAAAATGAGATAATTAATGCAAGGATTGGTTAGCACCTTCCTGCTTTGCAATTGTATGAATTTATTACTTGTTGTATTTGTAAGCATTCAAAAAGCCAAAGACATCGTCAGAACAAATGCACTGATCTAGAGATAATGATTCAAAATAGACCAGCTTCTTAATTTAAAAGGAAATACACTGCTGTGAAGATCTGCCTGTTTGACAAACTATTGTTTGCATTTATTAAAACAAGTACCTAGACAGGTTATGCCAAGCAAACCAAGTAACCTGATTCAGATGATAGAACTGCCATGGTATATAAAATTTTATATGCAAATACAAGGTGTTGATTGAACCTGACGTGCATGTATTATTCAAAATTTGAATTTATGTAACTTTCAAACAGATCTAGAATACCCTGATCTTTATTCATTCAACAGAGAATTCAGATAAGCAATTCTGTCTGGCATAGAAATTTATAGAAAAGTTCTGAAGCTCTGTTTCTTTCATTTTCCAAAAAAAGGAAAAAAGAAAACCAACAGATTTTAAAAGAGAAATATATGATAAACACACTTACACAGACGAGCAGAGTTGACAAGGTGATTGCTTATCTGTCTCTTTTCCCACATTGTTCACTATTCCTACAAATGAGAAATGTTTGATTTAAGGTTTATAAATATTTGTCTTTGTTGCTTTATTGCTTCCAGTCATCTCTGTGAGAACCTTGGGGTTTCAACTGTGTTGTTCATTAAGCAAGCAACAATCTACAGATCATTTTATGAAGCATTATTTATCACCATCTAGAGATCAAGGCAAGGTCCTGGAATGTACAGTCAGAAGGCCTGGGCTCAAGCTCCAGTTGTATTTATTTTTTTCCTATGTAACACCAAGCAAGTTACTTTATTCTGCAGGGTCTTAGTTTCATCAGTGAAATAGAGATAATACTTTAGACTTTGTGTTTGTGGTGATGATTTAATAAAACAATAAATGTGATGTGTCTGGTACTGGATCTTCACAATTTACAATTATCAGTTATGATCATTGATTTTAGTATTAGGGGAGGTTCAGTATAGTCAACCACATACAGTTTTCCCACCTCTCAGAATCTTTCAAACATTATGTATTTTCATTTCATTGTTGAGAGGTAAACAGATTTTTTTTACCCTTATTTTTTATAAATGTAATAGAGATCCAAAGTTACTTTTGGTATGTAGCAAGTGAATTCTTGCTACTCATGTTAGTTATGTTCTGTAAAGTCTCCAAGAACACAAATAGCAAATACTGAACAATTGCTCTTGGAAAAAATTTAAGGTTTAGGTTGGTTCCCATGATCCTGTAGTCACCTAATCAACTGATTAATATAAAACCTTGTTTTGTATGTGCTTCTGTTTAAAAACACTTAATTTAATATATATATATAATGTTTGACTTATTAACATTATATATATATATTTAATTAAATAAATACTCAAACAGATATATTTAATTCAATATATATATATATTTGACTCAAAGTCAACAACACTATATAGCTCATGCTGGATGAGACTTCCTTTCCTCATAAGGCACATCACAGCCTTCTTGGAACTCAGGAACACTGGACAGCTGTTCAGTACTATCCTTGGTAAAGTCACCACCACCAACAACAAAAACTGCAAAGCAACCGTCGCTAAATCGACTGCGGTAAGAGCGTGGCTTGCAGTGTGGAAGTTGAACTAAGAGGGCAGAGTTTTTCCCTGTCAACCCCAGGGGGGAACACGCACGTGAGCCACTCAAAATTTCTGCCACTTTGCGCATGTCTATAGATGACCACTGACGTGCCAAGAGTATTGGTTTTGTGGTTTCAAATAAATTTTAGTGACTAGGTAAATTCACAAACAGAATCTGCAAATAATGAGGATCAACTATGGGCATGTATGTGTATACTTGTATAAATACTGCTCACAAAAATTAGGGGACATTTTATCCCTCTATATTTATTTTAAAATATCCCTTCATTTTTGTGAGCAGTGCAGTTACATACAATAGCATACTCACTCAATATTGGGTCATGTGGCAGGCACTAAATTGTTTTACAAACATCTTCTCCCTTATTATAATAATTATATAATGTAAGTACACCACAATTTTAAAATATGAAATTGGGGGTAGAGGAGTTAAAATACCCTGTAAAGGAGTACAGAGGTATATTCAGAATTTAGAACTGGGTCTGAGTTTAGAACCTATGTTCATTCTTTACATTTTCTGTATTGCACCTATTATATCAGGAGAAAAGGAGATTTTTAAAGTCAAGTAACTGGCCTGACCAGGCGGTGGCGCAGTGAAATAGAGCCTCGGACTGGGATGTGGAGGACCCAGATTCGAGACCCTGAGGTTTCCAGCTTGAGTGCAGGCCCATCTGGCTTGCGCAAAAGCTTGCCAGCTTGGACCCAAGGTCGCAGGCTCCAGCAAGTGGTGGCTCGGTCTACTGAAGGCCCGCGGTCAAGGCACATGTGAGAAAGTAATCAATGAACAACTATGGTGTCACAACGGCAACAAAATACTAATGATTGATGTTTCTCATTTCTCTCTGTTCTTGTCTGTCTGTCCCTATCTATTCCTCTCTCTGACTCTCTCTCTGACCCTGTTAAAAAAAAAAAAAAAAAGTCAAGTAAGTGGAAAGGCATGATACTTCTTGTAAAAATGAAAAACAGCTACCTTTGATTATCATACTTAACTGAAATTTAAATAAGCTAATTTGAAAATAAAACTATAGATATATAAATGTTTATCATTATTTTAAAGCATGCTTTCCATTTTTACTCATTCAACCAATATTTATTAAATGCCTGCTATGTGCCCAGAAGTGTTGTGTGTGCTGTCATCGTGCGAGGCCTCAGAGGCACACCTCGGAGCTGCCCTGTCCATCGTCTACTTTGGTAAGACCTACACACCACGACGGCAAGTTCAAACTCATAAGAGTCAAAAATGAAAGGAAAGGTAACTGCTGGCAATTATATAAAAGAGTGTGCTCAATATCCAGTTTTTGCTACGAATGATAGATGTATTCATAAAAGATTATGTGTGAAACAGTAACTTCAAGAGACAAAGTATCAACCAGGATAGAGGAGACTATTCCAAAATAAGAAACACTTCCAACATATCACAATATCTTTCTTTCCTGCAAAGTCTAGCGTAGGTGAATGACCGTTCTCTATATTGCAGGCTACTGTTGAAGTATGCGAACTATATCTAGTCACAATTGACTGAAAGTCTAGGGGAGGTAGAAAGCAAAGGGGACTTAGATGGGCAATGTCTCTGCCACAGGTTTTCTTGTTAATCATAAACATAATACCTAGCCATTCGGATTATGGGTAATCTTAAATTTCCCTTTGATTAATAGTATACAATGGGGAATATCTATAATGTAAATCGTTTTGCCCCTATGCTTAAAATTTCTTTTAAATAATTTATATTTGCTTCAAATTTTTTTAAAGAACAGTTAAATGAAGTTGTCTTTTAAGATGTTCTTTGTGATTTTGAGTAAGAACTTAGTCTCATCTTTATTTCATCTATCTTGTTTATATGGGTCTATCAAAAAAACCAAAAGGAAAACAATCACTAGCCCGGAAATATTATCATGAACTCTATGACCTTTGCCAGTTACAATCAATTAAGACAGTGATTTTCAACCTTTTTCATCTCATGACACACATACACTAATTATTGCAATTCTGTGGCACACACAAAAACATTATTTTTTTCTTTTTTTGCCAATCTGACAACAAAAATAGGTATAATTTTGATTTATTCACACTGGATAGCTATTGTTGTGTTGGCTGTTGTCATTTTTTTACTTGACAGTCTAAGGAAAAAGAGGTCAGTGCCCCTGACTAAATAGTCAGGTATGGCATGTTTTAAAAATTCCTGTAGTACACTGCGTGAAAATCACTGAGTTAAATGTAGTTTGCATGACCTGTGGTGTGCAGTGGATAAATCATCAACCTGAAAACGCTAAGGTCACCAGTTCAAAACC
The DNA here is from genome assembly GCA_037038555.1 of Rhynchonycteris naso. Lineage (NCBI taxonomy): Eukaryota > Metazoa > Chordata > Mammalia > Chiroptera > Emballonuridae > Rhynchonycteris > Rhynchonycteris naso. The sequence goes on from CM072998.1 coordinate 29,471,573, forward strand.
TAGGGCTTGTCTGGTGGAGGCATATATGAGAAACAACTATGAGTGGATGCTTCCTGCTGCTCCACCCTGCCTTTCTCTGACTCTCTCTCTCTTTCCCCTCTCTCTAAAATCAATAAATATAATAATAATAATAAATGAAGGTAGCATGGGTACTGTTGAAAAATATTCTCCCAAAATCCATATGCAATTGAAATCTCATAATGTGTACTTATTTGGAAACATGGTCTTTGGGGATGTAATTAGTTAAGCGAAGACAAGTCACACTGGGTTAGGTTAGGCCCAGAATCTGACAGAGCTGGCAGTTAGACAGACATGCGCAGAGTGGGAAAGACAGGCCAGGCACAGACAGTCATCAGGGCTGAAAGCCTGGCAAGGGGCAGAACTAGGAAAACAAGTATTGTACAGTGGGACCTCACTTCCAGGGCGAGCTTTCTTCCCCTACAACAGTGATTTTCACTCTTTTTCATCTCATGACACACATACACTAATTACTACAATTCTGTGGCACACCAAAAAATTCCTTTTTCCAATCTGACAAAAAAAAAAAAAAAAAAAAGGCATTATTTTGATTCACTTACACAGGACAGCTATTGTTGTGTTGGCTGTTTTCATATTTTTATTTGACAAACTAAAGGAAAGGAGGTCAGTGCCCCAGACTGAACAGTCAGGTATTGCCAGTTTTTTTAAAAAAAAAATCTTGCAAGCACACTGGTTGAAAACTGCTGCCCTAGAATATTGCTGGTCATGCAGGTTAGATCCCCCTGACCTTTCATATAACTGGCATGACATCTGGGCCTCAGCTGTGTTTCAGACCCAGAAAAGCAGCAAGGACAGTCAGGGCAATGCCTTCGCTGACATCAGGACCAGCTGTGATGACTAATGATCGTCTGCCCTGTTGCTGACTAATCAGTGGAGAATAGGACCCCCAGGAGACAGACACACTTGGAAAACTGATGAATATTCTATTGAGATCCTCCTCTGAGACCTTTCCTAAAAGCCCTATAGACACAGCTCCCTCATTCTCTCTCTCTTCTTTTCTCTCTCTCTCCCTCTGCTCCTTTCCTTCCCCCTTTCTTTCCTTCAAGGCATATATCTTTGCTTTCATTCTCCAAAACCCTAAGGGTTCCTGTTTTGCCTCTGTAACTTGCTTCCTGAGTCCACACAGCCCAGCTGGCTCACTTCTCTTATCTTTGAGACTTTCTAAATAAACGGTTCCTTGTATTTGAGTTCCTTTGCTCTGAATTATTTTTTTAGCCAAACCCAAAGACCGAGGTCTAATATCAGGTCCCATTCCACTAACAAGTCCAGCAACTGGTATCTTTATAATTAGAGAAGATTCACTGATATGTAGGAAAGAGGGATAGTGACAAAAGAAGCAGAGATTGGAGCGATGCAGCTAAAACGCCAAGGAAGGAGGCACGAGGAGTTAAGAAGACACAGGAAGAATTCTTCCTTAGAGACTTCAGAGGAAGCCTGGCCCTGCCTACACCTTGATTTCAGACTTCTAGCCTCCAGAACTGTGATAGAATAAGTTTCTGTTGTTTTCTACCACCCAGTTTATGAGACTTGATTGCTGCTGCCCTGGGAAACTAATACAAACTGGATTCCAAGTTCCATCAAAGGCAGACCTCACATCTATCCTATAGGCCAACCAGACAGCCACTTAGGAAGAAACCACAGCTCAGGGCACAGGAGCTCAGAAAAGTCATTGTAAAGTGACAGTCTCAGGGCCCTGTCTGGTTGCTCATCCTCTCTACTCTTCTGGAATTACTCACCTTCCCACGAAGTCAGCTCTGGGAGAGGGGCCCAGCCTTATATCAGCAAGATGGGAGTGGCCTGATCTCTGAGGTTTGGCATCCAGATTCTAGCTTTCTTATCACTTTGTGTTTCTACTCTGATAACAGAGCCTCTTCCATATTCCTGAGATCTATACCCTTTCCTTGGACCTCATTCTGGTGTCTAGTTTTTTGTTTTATCCTCTAGAGGTCTTGAGTTTGTCTTAAAAATGACTAGCTATTGTCTCTACTTGCCAGGCCCCTGTCCCAAATCCATGGCCCCGCATTCCGCTTGGTGGCTGAGTATCTCCCTCCTGACACATTTCCCGATGCCAGAGCCTGTTTTTCTCCTCAGCTCCATAGCCAACCCCTGCCCCTGAGTTCCTAGTCTATGCTCCCCACACCAGCCAGAACTGCATCTCTCTAGTGGGCAGCTCCAGTGCCAGGCCCTGCCTCAGTTCATAGAACTCATCCCAGAAAGGTTTGTCTCCAAGGAGACACAGCATAATGTCCTGTATGCATTCTTCAAGGTAGCATTTAAACAGCCCCTTGCTAATCAGGAAGTCAGAGGCTCTAACAGAGGACAGGAGTCATATCCATGTCAACTCATTTACCCTGCTCACAACACCTTCTACTTCTCAAAGCACTTTTAAATCTATCATTTGCTCTACATAAGAGTCAGTGAGGTAAATTCATCCACTATGAGAATTAAATGACTGATAGGAAATCTGAGGTTGAAAGAGATAATGCAGCTACTAAAGATGATAGAACTAGGCAAAGCAAGAGCCTGAGCTCCATTCTCCTGGTTTCCAGGCCTGGATTCTCTCTGCTATGTTATGTCCATGGGTTAAGCCTATAGATTCTGGCTGGGAATCTCAGTGTCAGAAGGACTTTCATGTGGTCCAGTCTAACCATGTGATCCAGGGACTTTAAATGTCACGTAGGTTAGTGTTGTCACACTGGAACCCCCTGAGAAAGTGGCCTGCCAAGTAATTCTCCAGCCTCTGCTCCAACAGCTCCTCCAGCCACAACTTTTACCTTTGAGTGTCTCTGAATATTAATAAACTCTTCCTTATCTTGAGTTCAGATATAACTCCCTAATTCTCTACTCTCTGGTTGTTTAGGTGTGTTGCATCCAAGCACATACACACGTGTGTGCGTCCACATGCGCGTGCACACACACACACACACACACACACCCCATGAATCCTTCTTTCCCATGACATCCTTCCAAGAGATTTACTCCTGAGTAATCATTGTTGTATGCTTAACAGCCCCTGCTTCCTTTACTCTTCTTCCAGTGAGAGGATTTTCGTGTCCTTTATTGTTCTGGCCTCTATCTCTTAAGTCTCCCCTAAATGCTCCTTATGGTGGGCAAATGACAGTACTACAGCAACCGCGCTCTAGTCTCTGGTCTGGGAAAGATCCCCAAGCAGAGGTCCGCTGGCCCGTGAAGAACACGGCAGGGCTAGAGTCCCCCTCATGTTTTCATCTGAGAGCAGGATGGAGAAGAGCATGAACTAAAACAGAAATACTGAAACACATCAACCAACAGTTGAAACTGGTTTTTCTTCCAGTGGCTCTGCCAAGCATTTCAGAAATTCTAGTAAACATGTACCCATCTGGAGAAGGCAACTAATCCTGCAAGATCCCCAGCTGATGCTTGAGCCCAGTGCATCCTGAGTAGGAGGAAAGGTAATAATTCACAGGTACCAGCTGCTCACCCTCATCCAATGGAATAGCTAGGGGAAGCAATGAGTCGCCCTTTGCTTATTTCTACCCATAAGTCACTACAGTTCAAGAGCCTATTATTCATGAAGGGCCAGCTTAAGTAGCATACTTGAGCAGGAGAATTGCTTTTCTCCAGCATCTTGATTCAGTTTCTTGGGTTTTATCTGTTCTTTAATTTTCCCTTTTATTTTCTTTATAGAAATAATTTGAAACCAACCTGGTTGATTAGGTAGAACAGTTCCTCGATGTGCACAGGGCAGCCACAACTGGGAGGTGAAGACCTTCAGGAACTGCCGCGGGGCTTGGCTGCAGGCAGCAAGGAGCACTGGCAGGCAATCCTGACTCCAATCAAGGAGCCGAAGGGGCTGTACCTGGTAGCTCAGGAAGCCTTGGTCTGGGAATTTCTTTCTGGTGCTGCTTGGTCTTTATTTTGTATTTGTAGTAACTGAATCTGTGCTTGAGACCAAGCCTGCACCTCTATCCTACGTCTTGGAATCAGGTTCATGATTTGCTCCTTATACTTGCTTACCAGCCCTGTACTCTTGTATTAAATGATGATGCCCTGCCACGTTTCTAATAACCCTTCCTTTCCCAGGACTGTAGTCAGGGCCTTGCTACCAGCTGTCAGACTTGCCTGATTTCAGTACCTTGTGCAAAGTCTCTGGGGGATCTCTGTACCCAGACTCTCCATTGCTAAAGTTCAGCCTCCTATCAAAATCTTCAAACCCGTATCCTGTGCCACACCTCCCTTCGCCTACCCACTGCTCACACTTTTACCTAATGACTCACCTCCCTCTAGCAAGATATATTGCTTCCTCTGCTCCCTGCCAGCAGCCAGGTTGACATTAACCCAAGCCTAGGGACCAGTTTCACTTCCCAGGCTCTTCCATTCTGTCTGATGTTGCTACTTTTCAAGATTCTTTCTGCTCAAAGCAGTTTTAGAGGAGCATGAATGAGAGGACAAGCTGCAAATCAGGGATGTGTTGCCTGGGAACCCTGAGCTAAACAAGAAGGGAGGTACTGGCACCAGGCAAACATAATCTCTCTGTCCAAGCCCAAAACACAACGAGTGCTACTCCCCCCACTGCACCCCCATTCCCTTCTCGCCTACCCAGCAACCTGACTTTTCACAGTGAGGACTGGATAAGCTCTGGGGACACCAAGCCAAAGTCACTAAATAAAGATTTCAGTTAAGTGCTTTTGATTTTTCCTTTAGAATACTGATGACAACTAATAAATTACACCAAAGTATAATTTACAGCTCTGAGGGTATTTGACTTCAGGAAAACAAACTGATACTTGGTGGTTTTGAGGATGTATTTAAATTCACAAAATACTATTTTTGCTATGTGGTAATTTTTTTATAAAAATAATAACTCTTCATTTCCTAATTAAAGTAATAAACAGAAATACAGTTCCTCTTCCATCACTACCTCTAAAATTAAATTTAACAGCAATCCTTTGCTTGGAGAAAACAAATGTGCTAGTTGCTCATTCATGGAAAACAGGTAAAAATTTTCTGGTGACTATTTCTTTGAGGCGTCTATTTTAAGAGGTTTGAAGGGGAGTAGGTTACAAGGTGAGTATCCAATCTTTTAAAGAGCGAGAATCAGGAGTTCCAACTAAGTGGCTGCTTATCAAATGCTTGTGCACAGAGTGTGCCCTCAAATAGGTTGAGCTTGTCATCAGATTTCACGTGTTTCACAACCTTATCCTATATATGAATGTCAAAGCCACCTTTGCAAAAACAATATTCTTTAGTTAGAATAAGTAGAAAACTACAGTGAAAAGATTCCTTGCTATTCTCTAAGTAAAAGATCTTTCTCTTAAGAAAAACACTGCTGAGGATAAAAGCCAAGTATTGTTTTAAATGTTCTCCAATTTCCAAAATATCATTTAAAAAGAATTACACCCACGATTTATGCACGATTCATTAGACAGCAAGATAAAATGAACTGCTAAATTTTAATTGCATTAAAAAAATAGACATCATGAAATACACCCCCAACTTCTTGGGAATATAACCTAGTCTAGTTAACATTTTCACCATAATGTAAACCTTGTCCAAATAGCCTACCTTATTTAAATTAAAGTAGCATTTTTACTTTTATGATTTGATAGACTTATAAAGAATTATTTTTAAGCAAGCAATTAGAAGGCCAAATACATAAGCTTTTTTTATTGTTAAAGTTCATAGGTTGAATCACAGGATCCCCTATGAAAATGATAGAAATTTCATGTCATAAAAAATATGAAATATTGTCATTTGTGACAACATGGATGGTCTTTGTATGTTAAGTGAATAAGTCAGATGAAAAAGAACAAAAACCATATGATTTCACTTATATGTAAAAGATAAAACAAAAAAGAAACAAATGAACAAACAGAAACAAAACAAACTCATAGAGGCAGAAACAGATCGGTGGTCATCAAAAGAGAAGGGGACAGGGGAGGGCAAATGAGTAAAAGAGGACAGATGAAAACTAGACTTCTGGTGACAATCACCTGAAACTTATGTAATGTTATAACCAATTTACCTCAATAAGTAAAAAAAAAAAACCCTAATGGATCATTAACTTTATAGCAAATAATACTTACCATCTGAAAATGAAGGCTTAGGTTAATATTAAAATGCCTTATCTATATTTTTTTATTCTAATTGGAAAAAACTTTTAAAAAATCAACTCAGTTGTCTGCGAACAAAAGTGTTTCTAATAACTACAGTTTTCCTGTTCCCCACTGCCGCTAAGGATGACCCCTGCACTAGACAGGCCCGGGAAGGAACGTGCCCGTTGTACACAGTACACTGTCCATTATCCACACTGATTACAGACTGCAGCTAGGGAAAACAGGGCTCTTTGCATAATAAATATCATATCTTACATAATATACAATAAATATGATGGACAACATCTTGCAGGAGGTAAACAGCCTTTCAGGAGTTGCAAGCTGCGGAATTACTTCTCTGAAGGACCCAGGCTGGGAATGAGCACCTGTTATTGGACTTAATGGTCCATGACAAGGGCTGCTGGGCTATCCACCCATCCTTTTAGGTTTGGAAGGACATGTACCATTAGTCTCAGATTCTAGCAGCCATGTCGGAAGACAAAGCAGGATTAAGGAGACAGGTATGCTGCCTGAACATCAGTGTCTCCCACAATCGCTGTCCACACACATACGTACGTACCTGTGGCCTTCAGTGGAGTTTTCTCTCCTAGCAACAGTTTTAACCTTTTGGCATGGATTTTGCCTTGATAATGTGAATCAGCCACCACCGCTGAGGTGAAGGACATGTTGCAGAGTGTGCAGCACTTGTTCTTATCAACCATATCAGCATCGCTTCCCTGCCAGGAGAGAAATAAAGAGGTAACATTAGAGAGAACCGAGGCCTGAGGCTTCCTGAGATTCCCATTCCATTCTGCTGCAAGTGAGATTGACCACAGCCTTCCTTACTGGGATGTCTAGCTTTTGTTCTGCAATCTCTTTTTTCTTTATAATCATCATCCAAACTGACTCAATTACTGACTTCAACTCACATTTACTAGTGGGTTACGGCCAGGTGCTAGCAATACAGGACCGCTGTGCAGATATGAGTTACTGGAAGGTAAAAGGGGCCCACAATTAGGCGAGAACACATTGTGTCTGGCATCGTGAGGAAAACAGTCTTTAATTGCACCCATTATACTCATTAAAGTAGGTAAAATATCAGAGTTCAGATGGCCTGAATTATTTAGCAGAAATTATCATTTGACATTCAGCTCTGCCTTTAACCAATTCTAGCTTCACCAAGCTACATGGCCATGTGTTCAGAAAAAAATTAAGATTTATTTAAGGACTTGAACATTTTTCATAATTAACTCATGTATCTATCATAAAATTCTGATGACCATGCTGGCTGAATTTTCTACATGAGTTTTTCTAATTTTCTTTTTCTTCAGGAAGGTGACTAAAGGCCACACAAGAAACTTAAATCCAGCTTGATTTTTATTCTTTTGTAAAACTTGATGAGAATGAATCAGGATTCGGAAAAAATAAATCCTTTGTCAGACCATGTGACCTGGCTATTGTGCACACAGATCATCAATTACCTATATTATGCAAGGGGAAGATTAATCCATTGGCTTCCCTCCTGCCTGGTTGGAAATTGAGGGTAAAGTGGACTCTCAGATAAGGAGTTAATCTATTCCTTAATGGAACAGCAATAGCACAGCATCTCTTTGTTAGAGCAAGCTCTGGATGAGTATCTGGCTCCACAATAGAAACGTCTCTCATTTCTAGCAAGCCCAGAGAGTGCAATTTAAAATGGCATGGGGAGAAGGATTAGGGTGGGGACAGAATAGAAAAAGAGAATTATATAGCATGTATTTTTCTGCATAATAATAAGATGTCCAAGCTGCTAGAGAGAGTGTTGCCTTGCAAATTATGTGGCAGTTAGAAAACTAACTCTTTCCTTCTTAAGGCTTTAGTGTGTAATTTCTCTGATAATTAGCATTCCTTGGGAGAAGTGGTGTGTGTGTGTGTGTGTGTGTGTGTGTGGTTGTTGTATAAAGGCTGTCCTGTAGTTCAGGGAAGGTGTGAAAGAGAAAAACCTCAAAAGGGAATCTGTGATTTGGAGTTACAAAACCCTATCTACTGCAATGAATTCTCTTGACCTTAGAATATTGAACCTTACAATGTACCCTGTTTATTAGAGTTAATGAATGAGATGTGAAGAAATGTACCACCAGAGGTCGGGGCATCAGTGAGAGAAAATGGGCCCTGTGGAGAGAGGAGGGGCTCCCCGAACGGTCACCTCCTGGAGAAAGAATGACCTTAGGGCAGGACACCTGGATAGTGTCCGAAGCTGTGCCCACTGAGTCTGCTCTTGCAAGGATTTAAAGCCAAGATGCTTGAGTTTTTACCACAGTAAAAAAAGAAAAAACCATAAACACTTTATACTATCGTGTGGTCTATAGTAAAGATTGACTGGCACAGGCAGGCAAGGACAGAGTTGGCTTTTCCTCGCCTTTCTCTCCTAGGAGGTAAGAGATGCCACCTAACCCATGAAGGGGATAGACCCCAGGGACACCAGGAAATGACAAATTTGGGTGTTATTAAGGGTTCAAGACTAGTTGAAACCTTAGCCCTCCTGGGCGGCTATGAGTTGATAGCCTAGGAGGGATGAAGACCCAAAATAGTACTTTCCCACTATATGTTAGAAGATATCAGTGCTATATTTAAAAAAAAAAAAAGGAAAAGGAAAGGAAGAAAGTTTGTTAAGATGAAAGCAATTGCATGAGAAAACAATCAATGAACAACTAAGGTGCTACAATAAAGAATTGATATTTCTCATTTCTCTCCTTTCCTGTCTGTGTCCCTATCTGTCCCTCTCTCTCTCTCACACACACACACACACACAAAAGATGAAAGCAATTGCTTGAATTACCAATTTTTCACCTCCTTATGCATGAATGCAGGATATGTATGTAATTCTTAAAATTAGGCAGAAAATCATAAGACAAAGCTTACCCCACAATCTATACCTAAATAGAATTTGCACATCCCTTCCACTAATTCCTGTGAAAGGACCAGCCAAAGCTGGCTTTGGGAAGCAGTCCTTTCTTTGGAGTTCTAATATGTAGACATGTCTAAAAAAAGGCTAGAAACCCCAAAACAAGGGCTGGTAGCATTAGGTGAAGTATATTCAGAACTAGTTTTCAGGGCAAAGAATTGCCCTTAATGTGGATATTGATCAATGGGTTTATATCATTCATTCATTCAACACATTTTAAAGTACCTACTAAATGTTAGATTCTGTGTTAGATAAATATGGCAGTGCTTCTTGTTATCAGGGAGGTTGAGACCAAGAGAATGGAAGTCAGACAAATGAAAGAGAGAAAGAAAGAAAGAAAGAAAGAAAGAAAGAAAGAAAGAAAGAAAGAACAGTACTGTACGCAGGGAAATAAAGACTTCTCTATAAGGTATAGAGACCATTAACATAAGTGTATTTGCATAGATTTTTATCTTCTATAGATTTTTATCTTTCTCATCTTTTCAGAATCTGTCTTTATTGCTCAGTTTAGTCATCACCCCTTGAGGTGAAGATTCTTCTGACCCCTCTACTGTCCTGCAGAGGTGAGCATTAACCTTAGTAAGGGTCTCCTATCTATCTTGAACATAATTCTTTTACCATAGAATGCTAATTATTAAATTTATTTATTTTTTATATTTATTTCCCTCATGAACCTATAAAATTATTTTAAGATCAAGAAAATCATTTCATTGATACTGAAGCCCTAACACCCAGCACAATACTTGCCACATAGAGGAACCTTTAATTATTTACTTATTGAATGGAGCTTTGGGTTGGAGCATGGGGTTGATCCTTTGAATCACATAAAAGTTAAAAATGAAAATAGGTAATGCACAGAGGCCTAGTTGTCATCCAAAGTCTTTCCGACTGACAGAAAGATTAGCAGAAAAATAACCAGAGGTATCAACAATTCATAAACTAACTTGAAGGTTTAAATAGGAAAAATTTTCCCAAAATTTTTGTTAGATTAATTATAGTTTTAATATGTATTCTTCGATTTCTGCTTTATTGGACAATTTCATTTACATCATCATATAAAAGAATCATAGAGTAACAGAAGATGAGATCCAATCGTCATGGATATAGATATAATGGAATGTACTTATATCATAGTTACAGACATGGGACCAAGAAAGTTTAGGTACCTGACAATAGAAGGCCTGTAATACCCAGAGAAGTTAGGCAGCCATTGAGGTCAGAAGGACATGCTTACAGGATATTTTACTAAAGGGACCAATGTAACTCACATAAGATTGTAAACAATATCGCCTGTGACTATTTTAATGACTTTGGTGAAAAACAACTACCTAGAAAAAAAAATCTCAATAATAACCAAGTGCTTGCAAAGAGCTAGAATTTAATTGTGTATTCTTGGCTATGTAAATTCCAGTTAATGGCTCCTTGCAACTACAGATCATATACCCTATATTGGAGTCTTCATTGTACCCAGAACACCATTGATAGATCATCCACAGAAGAACTCCATAAAGTTTGATGAACTGACTTCGATGAACACATTTAAAGCTTCTGGCTTAAAGAATTGAGAACAGTTTCAAGCTATCAAGTAAATAGAGGGAAACTAAAATTGTCTTAAAATATGAATTTCAAACTGGAGGTAATAATTAAGTCAGACTTTTTCAGTGCAATGTCCACATTGCTGAAAAAAAATATATTTTTGTACAATATCCTAAGTCTCCTTAGTTAAAGCATTTTGCAAAGGTAAGAAGTTTCCAGAATAATTCAACCATAGTGGAAAACCCTAGATGATTCTGGCCAGCAATTTCATCCCAAAAGGCCTTTCTCTTTAAGATTATTTTACTTAATTCAGATAATTGCCTTCATTCTCTTATTCTTTAGGTCAGTGATTTTGAACTTACGTGTCATATAAAATTTTAAAACACGCAATACTTGACTATTGGGTTGGGGACAGTGAATTCTTTTCCCTTAGATTGTCAAATAAAATAATGACAACAGCCAATACAATAATAGGCTATCTAGTGTGAGTGTCCTGTCTTGAACCATATATATATATATATGTCATATAATAGAGTTGGTATCTTACTGGTTAATAAGGTTGCAATTGATTGGTTAATTCTTGGTACCAGAAATCCTTATAGACAAGTATAGGCACCTGATTTAAAAAAAAAATAACTTGGGAGTAAAAAGGTAATTACTATTATTATTAATTTTTTTGGTAAATCGATCAAAATTATACCGTTTTGTCAGATCAGCAAAAAATATAACATTTTTGGTGTGCCACAGAATTTTAGTAATTAGTTTATATGTGCCATGAGATAAAAAAGGTTAAAAATCACTGCTTTACCTAAAAAGCCTAAGAGAGAGACTTTTACTTCCAAAATTTCAGAGTGAGGAGTTTTTTGAAACTGTTCCCCAGCAAACAAGCATAACTAGTAAAAATTACTTCTTAAAAAGCAAACAGTTCTTTAAAGTCTCCGCATATTATCCTAAAAACAAATAAACATTAAGAAATATTTATTCAAGGAAATGTACTAAATTTTAGTAAGAACTTCAACCACAATTCTCTGCTTCCCTATCAGCACCCCCAGCTCAACATGATGGGAGCTTCATCCTGGTTGGATGAGGTCAAGAAAACAGAGCCTTTTCACCCATCATCTCCTAGTCAAGAAATTTCAGGAATGGAAGTCCACCTAAATTAATCACATTCTCTTCATTTACAAGATGCAGAAGCTAAATTCCTGGGAATGTAGCCATGAGATCTTCCACCTACCCTCATTTATAGGACAGAAGCTCTATCCCAAGCACAGCAGGCCAAAAATAGTGGAATTCTGATTGCCCTTGCCCCAGCACACATGCTAGTCTGTCCATGCCAGTCCAGATAAGCTGAGAAGACCAGAGGTCACCACCTCTGCCCAGCTAATAAAGCAGGGTTTTCACTCTGAGAGAAACAGGCCACTATCCCTCTTCCTGCTTCTGGAGCACCAACTCATAGATTTTTTCCAATAACAATAGATAGAAAAGAGAAAATTCATAAGAACACAGGGCTCGTAAACTCTCCCCAAAGGAACTGACTTTGTTTGAAATAGAGTATGGGAAAGTTTTAAGTTCAAGGGTGCTCTAAAAGACAGTGGGTTTTTTGGTGGCAATCAATTAAGACAAGCTGATAGCTCCATTAAAGCAATAATCTAAACCATTGGGAAGTAAGTTTACCAGAGAGACTAGGGAAGAAGACAGCTAAGGACAGCCTTTCTGGAGTCAGAAGAAACTTTAAACAGTTTCCTCAAAAACTAACACTACATAAAGGAGTGACTTTAATTTGATCAGACTGAAGCATTTATATCCTAGAGCATGGAAAAAACAGAGCAATCACCTAGCAATTAACAGAACCTAAATGCTAGGTACCGATTCTAGCAGAAACAGCTAATCTAACAAGGGAGATCAGAGAAATAGTCGAAGGGAATCTTGCAAGACCACCATCATCCAACAGTGACTATGCACATTTCTAAGGCTGATCTTCTGAGCAATGATACTGGTGGCTGCACATTGTAAAAGAAATAGAGATTATTAAAATAGTCTAGCCAAGACATTGAATAAAAATGAACAAATAATAACAAAAGCCCTAGAGGATGAGGAAATCAGTATGCAGCATTTTTACAATATATTCCAAATATCCAGTTTTCAACAACAGCACAACAAACTTACAAAATATGAAAAAATAAATAAATAAAAAATGAAAAGTATAATTCATACACATGAAAAAAGGGGGAAAGATGTTAGGTTTGATGGGCAAAGACTTTGAAGCAATGTTAAAAATGTCAAACATTCATAAATGTATACAAAGAATGAAAGTCATGTTTAAAGAAATAGTGAGCCTGACCTGTGGTGGCGCAGTGGATAAAGTGTTGACCTGGGAAAACTGAGGTTGACAGTTCAAAACCCTGTATTGGTCTGGTCAAGGCACAAATGGGAGTTGATGCTTCCAGCTCCTCCCCCCTTTCTCTCTTTCTCTCTCTCTCTCACTCTGTGTCTCCTCTCTAATATGAATAAAATAAAATAAAATAATTTAAAAAAAAGAAATAGTGAAATGTATGATGCCAATACATCAAATAAAAAATATCAATAAGGGAAATAATCAAATCAAAATTCTGGAATTAAAAGTATAATAATTGGCCCTGGCTGGTTTGCTCAGTGGATACAGTGTCAGCTTGGTGTGTAGATGTCTTGGGTTTGAATCCCAGTCAGGTCACACAAGAGTAGTGACCATCTTCTCCTTTTCCCCTCCCTCTCCTTTTTCTCTTCCTCTTGCCCTCCCACAGCCAGTGGCTCAATTGGTTCAAGCATTAGCCCTAGGTGCAGAGGATAGCTTATTGTGTCAGCCAAAGGTACTAAAAGTAGCTTGGTTGATTCGAGCTTCTCCAGAGGGGTGTTGCTGGATGGATCCCTGTTAGGGCACAGGCAGAAGTCCATCTCGGTATCTTCCCTCCTCTAAAATAAAAAATTCAGTAGAGAATCCTCAGCATTAGATTTGAGCTTGCAGAAAAAAGAATCAGTAACTTGAAGATAGATCAAAATATTATGGAACTCAAAGAAAAGAAAGAAAAAAAGAATGAAGAAAATTGAAGAAAGTCTCAAAGAAATATGACACACCTTAATAAAACCAACATATTCATGAAATAGAAATACCAGAGCTGAACAGAAAGACAAAGGAGCAGAAAACAATATTCAAAGAAATAATGACTTAACACTTCTCAACTTTTTAAGAAAACATTTATCTACTCACCCAAGAATTTTTTAAAAATGCAAGTAGGACAAGCACAAAACAATCCACACCTAGACACATCATGGTTAAAATTCTGATAACCAAAAACAAAGGGAAAATTTTGAAGCAGTAAAGAAAAACATCTCATCACATAGAAGGGATCCACAATAAGATTAACAACTGACTTCTTATTAGAAACAATGGTGACCAGAAGTCAGTGGAATAATATATTCAAAGTGCTGAAAGAAAAAAATCTATCAACCAAGAATCTTATATCCAGCCTGACTGGTGGTGGTACAGTGGATGGAGCATCAACCTGGGATATTGAGGTCCCAGGTTCAAAACTCCAAGGTTACTGGCTTAAGCATGGGCTTATCTGGCTTGAGCACAGGCTCACCAGCTTGAGCACAGGGTCACTGGCTTGAGCATGGGATCATTAATATTTTATGGTTGCTGGTTTGGGTCCAAAGGTCACTGGCTTGAACCCAAGGTCACTGGCTTAAGCAAGGGGTCACTGGCTCTGCTGGAGCCATCCCTTCCCCCCATCAAGGCATATATGAGAAGCAATCAATGAACAACTAAAGTGATGCAACTAGAAATTGATGCTTCTCATGTCTCACCCTTCCTGTCTCTCTTTCTCTGTCTCTTTCTCTCTGTTGCTATAAAAAAAGAAATATTGCTTAAAAAATTGGAAAAAAAGAATCTTACATTTAGCAATAATATATTTTAAAAATAAATGAAAAAAAGACATTCAGAAATTTTTTAAAAAACTGGAAGAAATTGATACTAGCATTTCCACCTTACCAGAATTACTAAAAGAAATTCTTCAGGATGAAAGCAAGCGAAATCGGACAATAATTTGTATCTCATAAGATAACAAAAACCAAAAGCACCAGTAAGAATAATTACGTATTAAAAACAAAATATATATTTATCTTATTTCTTCCCTTAACTAATTTATAATGAATAAATCACATGTATATATTTGTATAGTTGAGCCAATAACAGAGAAAGACATAGAAATATAATGTATTTGACAATAACAGCACAAAGGAGGTTGATAAGAGCAAAGCTGTTCTTGATTAAGAAAATGGCACTGAATTCAAACTCAAATTCTCATGAAAAAAATGATGAGAACCATAAAGAGTAAATAAAAATGTCAACACACTAAAATATGTATTGGTCCTATTTCTTTAAAAGATAAAATTATGTATCAATAATTAGAACAATATGTTGTTGAATTGCAACATTCTGATGTAAAGTGTATAATACTATTAGCACAAAAAAGGGGGAAGAGAGAAGACAACTGTACAAAAATAATATCTGTATATGGCTTAAGTTAAGCTCATTTAAATCTTAAATAGTTTTGATAAGTTGAGAAGTATATGATGAGCTCCAGAACAATCACGAAAGAAATGATTTAAAGTAATATAGTGAAAAATCACTAAAGAAATTAAAATGTCGTAATACAAAATATTATCTTAATTCAAGAGACAGTTGCAAAAGAAAAATAAGGAAACAAAAAGACATTATTTAGAAAATAAAAGTAAAATGGTAGACATAATTCTAACTACAAAAATAACACTAAATGTGAAAGTATTATACAATGTAATCAAAATAGAGATGGTAACACTGAATTTAAAAATGACTAATCTATATGTTATATGATACGTATGGGTGAAAGTAAAAATATGAAAACATATATTAGGCAAACAGCATCCATAAGAAAACTGTAGCAGCTATACTAAATTAGACAAAAAGAAGCATTAAAACAAAAATTACATCTAGAGATAAAGAGGAACATTTCATAATAATTAAAGCACCAAGTTCTAAGGAAAATATAACAATTAAATACATACATGCACAAAATATCTGAGTCAAAAACTGAAAGAATTAAAGGGAGAACTAGATAACTCTACAGATATTTGTTGGGTATAGGTAAGTCTTCTCTTTTCTTTGATTTTATTATTAACCTTCTATGTAATTGTTCCATTTGTTATTGAAAGTGCAGTATCAAAGTCTACAAATATGATTATTGAAAATTACCCAAATTAAATAATGAATAGGCATTTCTGCAAAGAGGATATACAAATGGCCAATAGGAACATGAGAAAATGCTAGACATTACTAACCATCAAGAAAATGCAAATCAAATCACAACAAGCTACCACTTCATAACCATTAGAATAGCTAGAATAAAAAAAGATAAGTAATAAAAAGAATTAGCAAGGATGTAGAGAATAGAGAACCCTCATACACTGCTGGCAAGAATGTAAAATGGCACAACCACACTGGAAAACCATCTGGCAGTTCCTCAAAACTTTAAACATAGTTACCAGGTGATGCAGTAATTCTACTCCTTGGTACAGTCAGTAGTCATTATTCACATATATGTGAATTTATCTACTTGAAAATATTTATTTATAACAGGCAATATTGTACATTTAAAACAGGGGTCCTCAAACTTTTTACACAGGGAGCCAATTCACTGTCCCTCAGACCATTGGAGGGCCAGACTATAAAAAAAACTATAAACAAATCCCTATGCACACTGCACGTATCTTATTTTAAAGTAAAAAAAACAAAACGGGAACAAATACAATATTTAAAATAAAGAGCAAGTAAATTTAAATCAACAAACTGACCAGTATTTCAATGGGAACTATGGGTGCAGATGCATCCTGTGCTCCTCTCACTGACCACCAATGAAAGAGGTGCCCCTTCTGGAAGTGCGGCGGAGGCCAGATGAATGACCTCAGGGGGCCGCATGCAGCTCGCAGGCTGTAGTTTGGGGACCCCTGATCTAAAATAAGGAAGAGGAAATTTCCTATGTGTCTGTGACACCACTCCAGAAAGTACTAAAGACATCTATAGTACATGATGAAGTTATGAGAAAGTGACAAAATTTGTGGAGTTATGAGATAATGTCTGATAGAAAAATCATAATGAACAGCATCATTATGAGGCCAAAAACCAATAAAATTTACCATATTAACTAGAGTCAGGAAAATGTTAAATTCTTCTCAGCTGGTGTTTTAGTATAAAGAAATACTATATGTAATCAATTTTTTGCAAGAAATATATATTAAATAAAACATCTTTAAATAGAAACACAGATCAAACAAGGTAGTTTACAGAAGTCTAGTAACCAGCGCCTTGCAGGAACTAAACCTGTATGTTTCCTGTGAGCAATGGCTTAGTATTTGCTAATTGGTTACTTTATTGACCACCACTACTATCATGAAAAATGAGAATAAAAAGTATATTTCATTCAAGAGAAATAAAAATTTGTACATAAATATTCATAGCAGCATACTTCATAATAACCCAGAAGTGAAAACACACCACTAAGTGAAAGTAGCCAATCATGAAAGATTATATATGATCCCATTTATATAAAATTTTTAGAATAGAAAAACCTATAAAAACAAGTAGATTAGTCAGTTCCCAGTAGTAGGGGAATGGGAAGAGAGAGGTCAGGGAAAATGAAGACCAACTGCTAATGAGTACAGGGTTTCATTTCGGTGATGATAATGTTTACTATGGTAATGGTTACTCAACTCTGTGAATAAACTAAAACCCTTGAATTGTACACCGTAAATATATATATTGTATGACATACAAAGTATATCTCAATAAAGCTGTTATAGAAAAAGCCTGAGATGCATTTAAATAATTTCAAAAGCCCAAAGAAATACTAAAATTTTAAGTGTAAGTTTTTTTGTTTGTTTCTTTCTTTTCTGGGCATCTTCTACTGGGAAGCCAAACCAACTCAGAAAGGCAAAAATTGTGAGAATTATTTTGTATATATGGGCTCCCTTGCAGTATACAAAATTCCTCTGTGCATTGACTGGACATCCTTAGAATTCTGATCACTGGTTAAAGGCATGTCATGGGTAAGCTCTAACCCCATCTGCAGCTACTAAGCTACACATAAGAGCAAGAGACATCTAACATCCCCTGCTAGAGGCAGAATTAACAGTATCTCTTAGCACATACCCTATAGTAAGATTAAATGTTCAATCAGTGCAACTGGCTCTAGTGTTAGGCATGTTGTCACTTATAGACTGGAATGTAATTTTGAAATGACCCAGCAAACAAGAAAGAATTCTCTTCTCCTCTCCCACTTCAGAGAGACCAAAAGACCCAAGAGACTTGCTTCCTGACTCACTAAAGGGTCTTAAGCAGTTCTGTTTCCCACTGTCCTCTGTTATGCACCCTGTTCCACTCCATTCTGGTCATGCTTTTCTCTGTGCTCCACCCATTCGAAATCGCATTCAGATCTTGAGGTTCATTTTGTCTGAGAGTCTCTTTGGGACTTTTGCAAACTTCATTTGCATCTTTGTTGCTGACCTCTCCCAGTCCTTAACATGTGTACCATAGTTTGGATTAGATTTTGTCTCTTTGTTTTATTAGTACTTTTTTAAGACTGTCTCTCTAAAAACATTTTGAGGGCAAGAACTTTAAGAATTATCCACCCCACCTCTCACCCCCAATCTCCAGTGCCTGCCATGGGTCTGGATACATAGCAGAGACCTGATAAACATGAAATAAATAGTTGTTGAATGAATGACTTAAAGTGGACATCAACTAACCCAATCTAACTCAATCACATAAGTCTTTTTCCACAATAAGTAATCTCTTTTGTTCTCCTATGAACACTATTGCTTTGTCTCAAGAAGTGGTCAGTTAGCCCTGGCCAGTGGCTCAGTGGACAGAGAGTCAGCCTGGCCTATGGACATCCCAGGTTTGATTCCCAGTCAGGGCACACAAGAGAAGTGACCATCTGCTTCTCTTACAACTCCCTCTCTCTCTTCTCTCCCTCTTCCCCTCCCACAGCCAGTGGCTTGATTGGTTCGAGCATTGACTCCATCAGAGTGCAGCACCCTCAGGCACTAAAAATAGTTCGGTACTTGACTATTGGCCCAAGAAGGGGTTGCAGGTACATCCCGGTCAGGGCACATGAGGGAGTCTTTCTCACTATCTCCCTTCCTCTCACCTAAAAAAAGAAAGAAAGAAAGAAAGAAAGAAAGAAAGAAAGAAAGAAAGAAAGAAAGAAAGAAAGAAAGTAAAGAAAAGAAAAAAAAGAAATGATCAATAGTCATAAAGTCCATACCCGACACTGAAATGAACGTAGTGGCATTGTCATGTTCCTATATGAGTTTGCCCACATAAGAAAGATGTGTCTAGCTGGCTAGGGAATTCAACAAAGAAGCTGCAGTGTCTACATTAACTCTGGCATGAGCCTTGTGTTCTACAGTTAACTAGAGAGATATATAAACTGTCACTGGGATAGAAACCATCCACTCAGTGGATAGAAACTCTCCATTTTCATATGGAGGAAAATGGTTATTTTGACAATAAAGACAAGAGAGAAAAAAGATCTCTATTCAAGAGGGATGTAGAATTCTCTGTGTGCCTATGGTACTTGGAAGGCTTGATTTGTGTTTCAGCCACTAAAGAAATATTTAAACAGATGGTAACAGTACTTACAAGACCCCAAAAGGGAGAAATTAGCCAGAACTCCTAAGAGAGAACAAATACATAAGTTAGATAAGCCCCATTAACCAAAAGAAGTAGCTAACAAAAATGTCCCAAATAAATTGATGTGCCTGAGAGAACAAAGATGGGACCAGTGGCAGGTGGGAAGAGAGGGAGAAAATGTTGACAAGCTCTGAAAATCTCAAAAAAAAACCCTACAAAATAAAAAGTTATTATTTCCTGTCTGAAGTGTGACTTTAAGATTGGACGGAGGTGAGGAAGTCTTCACGGTAGAATGACGTGAGCGCACCAGACAGATTTCCCGCAGAGCAGCGCTGTCACTCTAGTCACCGGCAGCCTCAGACCCCAGTGTCCGCGCAGCTGCCGCTGTCTGAGCCTGTATGCCAAACATCGCATCAGGTGCCTCATACACTTCACCACACTTAGTTTTCATAATAATCCTAAAATAGGGTTTATTCCTCCTTCCTTTTCCCCATCTCCTGAATTCAACCCGCCAGCAGATTCTGTCACCTTGTCCCCCAATTATATCCCCAAACTGTCTACTTCTCATTCCACTTTTATATTCTTTTCCCTGACATTCGTGTTCAAGCCTGAGTCCTTCATCAATGCATGCTCCTCTTTTCTATTCTTCATAGTGCTTATTTCACATTCTAAAATTTTATGGTTTAGACATTTAAATTTACTTCTGTATTAGCAATCTCCTACCAGTAAGTTATCCCAGGATCTAGAACAGTACTGTCCTATAGCATACATTATAAGCCACAAATATGGCCACATTTCAATTTTCTAATAGCCACATTTTAAAAAATAAAAAAGAATCTCTGAAGTTAATTTTAAAACAACATTTTATTTAGCCTAATATGTCCAAACTATTTTCCTTTCAACATGTATTTAATCTAAAAAATTATGATGAGGTATTTTATAGTCCTTTTCTCAAAGAAAGATTTTGAAATCTAGTAGCTATTTTACACTTACAGCACATAATAATTCAGATTTTCCATGTTTCAAGTACTCAATGGTCATATGTGGCCAGTGGTTTCTGGTTGGATAGTACAGGTCTAGAACATAGTGAGTAATTACTAATTATTAGTTGAATTTAAAACAAATTAATAAATAAAGAAGTCAGTGAATAAATAAATGAATAAATCTTCATTTTTACAGGTTAGGATAAATGAAGCCCAGAGTATTTAAATTCTCCAATGTGTCATAAGTTTTGAATGTGGTGGGGCTGATTTTTGAATCCTTGCCTATCTACACTCAAGGTGGTACTATTTCCATTCCGCAGCAGTGGCATCTTAGGTCAGTCTTCTCATCAAAAACTTTCGAGAGTTCCTTACTACCTAAAAATAAATTCCTTATACAGTTCAAGTTTGCTAAAATCTCTCAATACACTTTTCTGATCTTTTCCACCACCATTGCTTTTCATACACAATATGCTCCAAGTAAACTGATCTTTTTCAAGGTCAGGAATACCAAGAAGCCTGCCAAGACCATGGCTCAAAATCCCAGCTCTAAATTTCTCAGCTCCCTATCTCCTGGCTGCTTGCCCTTGTTGGATGCTGCAGGTGAATGAGAATTTGGCCTTTAGGCCTCATTTTTGTATCAGGTTAGAGAGCAGTAGTTTCCCCAACTAGACTAGTCTCCTTTCTTATCCATCCTTCTATCTCTGCTTTTAGTACAGTGCTTAAAGGCACATAATAGCTTGAAAGATTCTTGAATAAGTATATAAAGGAAAAATTATTCAAGTACTGAATTCTCTTTATCCTTTAACTATAAGGAGTTCCTACATGTCTATGTTCACATGGCTCCTTCCAACTAGAATTTTCACATTCTCTCTACCTACAAGGGTCACTCAAATGCCATCATCCTCATCAAGGCTTCCCCAAGCCCCACACAAAGAGATCTCATTCTTCCCTCCTGCCCACAGAACTCCACTTAGGTCTCTCCCCACACACTTAACACCATTTAGTATATATCTTATTATTTTTAATGAAATTTTAACTCCTTGGGCTAAAAATGAGTCATCCGTAGCCCCAACACAGTGTTTAGTGTGATGTGGTATTAAAAACAAAAAGTATTAAGTTAAAGAGGAGCAGATTTGGAGTAAAAAAATGCTGATGTAAGTCCTGCTTTTAAATGCACTGGATGTCACTTGATTTTATGGACTCTGAAATTCCTTCCCCATTAAAGGAGAAATAGAATTTGTATTGGCTACCTATGAGATAGAAGTCGGCATAAACAGAATGCAATAAATTAAAACATGCTTTGTAATCTGGACAGTATTATGAAAATTTTATTTATAAATAATTGAAATCAACTAAGAATGGATGCATGATACCTTATTTTATCTTCTTCGTAAAGCTTACTTTTTACCTGACCTATTTCTCATATTTACAAGTGTACATGTTTTATGTCTGTCTTTACCAATATAATATGTGCTTCTTGGGGGCAGGGACTCTGCTTTACTTACAGCTATATTTTCAGTGTCTATAAGAGGACCTGTCATAGGCCATTTAATAAATATCTGTGCCGATGGATTAAATACACACACACACACACACACACACACACACACACACAAAATAAAATGAGGATTCTGAGAGCTTGGCAACAGTGATATAGTTTATCAATTTCTCTAACTCCAGAAATAAAACCAGAACTCAATAGCCAAACAAAACACCCACACACAACATTTACAACAAAACTCAGTGACCAGGTATTTCCATGCACCTTGAAATGAACATAAATGAAAATAAACCAATGAGAGCGATAAGAGCTGCATGGTATCAGCATCTGTTCAGGGAAGCAGTGGGGCTTCCACTGGACCTCAGAGCAGCAGAACCACCAAATGCCGACACGTACTCATGAGAAAGTGTGGCAGATCTTTGTAAGTACAGCAGTTGAAATGAGAAAGGCCTGTCCCATCCCAATAGGAGGGCTTGTCCCATCTCGACAGCAGATGAGTACAAGAGGGCTATATACGGACTGAAGGGGAAATTACAGATTATTGCCTACGAACTTTCAGTATGACCCAGCAGAACTCCCTTCCAAGAAACAGCTTCATACTAAAGAGAAACGGGTGAGAATAGAATCAGCATTGATCAGAACAAGGAAAATGGAGACAAAAAAAGGAGAAGGTTCAGATAAACATTGGGAAAGGAGAAAGAGCCAATAAACACCAGTAAGTAAACTATTATATTTTACACAGTACACTTGCATGGTAAAAATTATAAAAGAAAGAAGCTGTGGTAAGTTAATAAAGCAACCCTGAATTATACCTTCTTCTAAAAGTTCAAGAGACAGCTGCATAATAATGAGCAAGAGAAAAATATTAAAGCCAAATCCTATAGAAAGTTATTGTTTAAAAGGAGCAAAATAGCATGCTTACAGACAATGAACACACATTAAAAATAAATACTTTCAAAACAGAACAAAACAGTAGCCTATTTCAAAGCAAATTAATAAACCTTAAGAAAATGATACAAAACATGAAAATAACAACATAAAAATGAGAAAATTCACCAATTAGTTGTAAGAGCTACAAAAGCAATTGTAAGATAAGGAATAAATCACTTCAGAAACGAAAACTCAACTAGAAGAGATGAACGCATGTAATGAATAATTCTCTAAGAGAAATAGGTTAAAATGAAGACAAACATTTAAAATTCTTAAGAAGTAAAGAGATACAAAGAGATTCAGTATTAAATGGCAAACAGAAGAAAAACAAAGATGAGGTACTATATGAATAACAAGGACCTGAAGACAGAAAGTCAAAGAGTGGAAGAAAAGCAAATATACCAGTATTTTCCAGAATTAAAATTAAAGAAAATATACATTGAAAGAGAATAATCCGAATGTTGACTCAAAATAAATTAGACTAAATACATTTTGGTAAAATTACTGAACTTGAGAGTAACATTTTAAAAAAGTATCTGAACCTCTAAGAAAATGACTTATTTATAAGGAAAAAATATTAAATCATCATCAGACTTTTCAACTCCACTGTTTTATTCCAAACACTAATGGAAAAACAGGTTTATATTCTCAAGAAAAAAAAATGTGAACCCAATTTTCTATCTTCAGCAAAAGTGACACTTAAATATAAAGGGTCCAAATGGTAACAGGCAAGAATTTAAGGAACTTTGTTCTCATGAGCCTTATCTGCTGTATCTATTGGAATATAAGATTCAAATAATTGAAATGACTAAAGAGACATCAATATAAGAATTAGTAATAGCGTGATATAGTTACTCATTTAGTAAGATAAATGGAGTTTAGTAAGGAGCTAGTATGTTTTGGCTATATGTTCAGATAATGTGGATATATTATAATGACTTAAAATGGAAAGAATATGTGCTGCAAAACATATTAATATATTATATTATTTAATACGTTATTGGTATAGTTAATATATTATTGGTATAGTATTAATATTGCTATTTGCAACACGTTTTTATGTGTAAAATTGGTAGAGTATATGAGTATTTATGAATATTCTAATTTTGTCATTTTCTCTGTCTTTGATAATCAAGATACTCAATGTGGAAAAGGGTAAACAGAAGAACAAAGGAAAGTAAGTACAAAACCCTGTAATCATGACTGAATTGGAAAAATCAGTATTTACTTGTAAGGTAATTTAGAAACATGTATTTCTTAGTTCTACACATTGGAGAGACCTAAAAGCAATGACAAATTCAACACATCCCTAACAATCTTGAGATAGCATTCCCACTGAAAGGAGCTCTGTCTTCGGGGTGGCAGGCAGAGAAGGCTGATTCCAGGGAGTACACAAGATGAGCCAGAAATATCTTGCTGACTAGATAACAGAAAAGCTATCAAAGACTACTATAGTCAGGACACAAGGACACAGAAACAAACCTGAAGAGGCTTTCACTGACAAAATATGGACATGTTGAACTTCAAAGGAGACAGTAATCATGATTGATCAAAACCCATCAAATACCAATAAATTTATTCATTCACAAGAGTATTTCTTAAAGTCTATTTGGTCACCTTTGCAGAGTAATAGTGAACCAATTCCTTGATTGAAAAATTGGTAAATGAAAGGAAAGAATGAAACAATTTTTCTTCCTTTTGTAAAGAACTGCAGTACAGAATACCAAATAGAAAATAAGGAACAATGTTTGTTCAAAATTACAATTAATCAATAAAAAATAAATAAAGGAATAAAACAATATTTTTACCTTCAGTGAATTACTGGTTTTAGGCATTGAGCAGCAATGACTGCTAACATAACAAAAAGTGAGATACTCAGATATCATGTGCCTTTGGATAAAAGAACTCAACACCATTCAGTGTCTGATCAAATGCATCAATCCCAAATCCTATCAAGTCTCTGGATCCATCTGCCAATTTACAGGGAATAGAAAGAACAGAGAAAAGTATTTGATAGGAACAGAAATACGCAACCAGCAAAATCTACACTTAAGGAAACTCTATAGGCCAAATGGCCCCCAGTTTTTGAACAGGTGAATTTTAAAGAAAATAAGAAAATGGAGAAGGAATCTGCAGACTCAAATAGATTTTTAAAAAAATACATCAAGTTGTTAAGATTAGGTAAACCTAATTAGTGTAACTGGGGGAGCACATTTTGTCATAAAACTATATAAAAACAAAGAAAAATGGTTCCAAAAAAGGCAGATTAGTGTTTACTTTTGGCAAAACAATGAGGGTCAAGACAGGGATGGAGCCAATGGAAAAGCTTCTGAGGTGACTGGCAGAGATCTATCTACCTCTTGACCTGGGTAGTAGTTACAAGAGTGTTTGCCTTAGAATTCAATATGTGACCCATCTGTTTTTCTTTTTAGAATTTTGTGTGTTCTGTTTTCTAATAAAAGGTTTAAAAAAGATGGACTCCTGTTTAATATGCACCTGGCAAGCAGCCCTCATATAACTCTAAAATATTAATGAAGACTGAACAGGATGAAAAAATTAATTGGATGAAAAAATTAATTTGATAGACCACCTGATGCAGGGAGTTAAAGTGAATTCCTACCTGCTATAAGGTATAAGGAGTTCAATTGAGGTAAACTCTTAAAACAGAATAATAATAGAATTTCCCCATATAGTATAGTAGTGAGGATTAGATAAACTTATATGTGGAAAGTACTTAGAATGGTGTCTGACCTAGAACAAAAACAATATTAATAGGTTATTGTTCTTATTATATACTTACCCAGCGCTGCTTCTCATAAAACAGACGCTTGAAACAAAAATTATAAAGACACTGTTCTACCTCACCAGTGTCCTACCCTCAGACCAGATTTGTACAAATAAATAAACAAACTGAATAGCTATCTTTTAATCTATTATATGGTTCTTGACAGATTAAACACTGATTGCTCATCATCTTTTATATCCATTTTGTGATATTCATTCCCAGTTGTCATCTGGTCAATGGATCATTATACACTGGTGGATGTAGCTTCCCATCTCATCGGTAAAGCAGTGGGCTAGAGGGGAAGAGCCAGGGAAAGCTGCAGTGGTGCAGCATCCTGGGAACCACTGTTTAACGTGAGGCATTGACTCCTACTGGAAAACCAGGCAGTAAGGGTAGGAAAAGATGCCACCAGAGAAGCAGAGCTTTACTGTAAAGTTGAAGAACTTGTATAAACTAGGAATTGGTCTGGAGCTGTGCACATCAAGCCATATATAATAATAGCTATAAAGAAAGGCTTAAAGAAATACCCAAGAGACAACAAGAGAATCATTGCTTCTCAAATTTATTTACAAAATGGATGTGAGTTTAACTACGGAAAGTTGGGATGAAAAAATTCTAAATTTTTTCTGCAAGAAAGAAAAAACATAGTAAATAGCTGAGATAATTATAAAATTAAAAAATGAGAATTGATTTAGTTTATTATGAGAAAATATTTTAAAACTATTTTTTAAAGTGGGTTTCTGCTACAGAAAGATGCAAGTTAATAAAGCAAAATAAGAGCAGAAACAGTCAAAGAATACCTTCAAATTGGTATATAATGAAGGGAAATTTCAAGTCACTGGGGAAAATTACATTTTTCAAAAGATAAAACTGGAAGGTTGAATAACAATCTGTGGAAAATTGTAAAACCATAAAATAACTAGAATATAAAGAAATATTTATATAATCTTAGGATAAGTTAAATCTTTTAAGCATCAAATTCAAAGGCAGTTCATACAGAAAAGATATGCATATCCCATTCTGTAAACACTAATGTGTTCTATATCAAAAAATACTGTGAAGACATTTAAAAGCAAATGGTGAAGAATATTAACTATATTTACTTTTCAAATGTTTCTCTACAGAAAGACATTTGCAAAGCACTAAAAGAAAGCTAATTAGCCCCCCAAATTCAGTTGAAAATATAAACTAAACATATACAGAAGAAATATACATGTTTAATAAAAATATTAAAAATATCAATCCTACTAGTAATCTCAGAAACATCAAAATTTTAATGAGTAATTCTTTACTAATAAAATTGGGAACTATTGAAAAAGGTATTTACTGTTTTCATAGGTGAAGAGAAACGAGCATTCTACATCACTATGGTGAGAAAGATGCAGCCCGTCTGGAGAATGATTTGAGAATATGTGTCGAAAGCCTTACAGATCTATCCCTATTGACCTACAAATTTCATTTCTGAAAATTTATTCCATGGAAAGTATCAGAGCTTTCAGTAAATATGAACAAGTTTATTTGGTCAGGTGTTGATTGCAATAGCAAAATAAATATGTACTGAAACTAACAGGATAATACTTGAACAAACCGTGGTATATTAGTTTTATCAAAATAACATTTAATGAAATGTGATGTATTTATATATAGGTATAACAAAAAACCCCACAGTTATTAAACGAAAACAAAGTTATTAAAATGATAGAAGATATTAATGGACATGGAATATAATACTGATGCTAAGCTCATTCATTCAATATTTTTAAACAGGTATTTATGGATTGTCAACTATACACTGGAGACAGTGCAGGGAATAGCACAGGTGACAACCCTTGTCATGAAGCTTATATTCTAGTTGGAGAAGCTGATAATAATTGAGATAAGTAATTAAAATATTTATTATACTTGTCATAATTGCTAAGGAGAAAAAATAAAAGGGGAATATGTACATTGTGGAAAGAAGTATATGAAATTTTACAGGGGTCCAAAATCTTCTTTGTGGAAGGGACTTTGAAATAAAGGCTTGTAGGAGTAAAGAACTGGTCATGCAGATATCTGAAGGAAGAACATTTTAAGTACAGGGAACAGCAATTAGGAAGACACTGAGCATGAGGGTGACCAACGTGTTTACAGATCAGCAAGAAGATCTGAGTAGCTGGACAGAGTGGAAGGAGAGGTAGGTCAGGGGGGCAACAGAAGGCAGGGTGCAGGATGTGGTCGGTCATAGTAAAGACACTGGCTTTTGGGCCGAATGAGATGCTAAGACATTAATCTAAATATTAAAGATTATACATGTACATTTATAAAATTAACTTTTTTGTTGTTCTTTATAAGTTGTCTAAACACTTCATATTTGCTATGTATTTCTTTTTTATTAGAAAACTTTTTGGAAAATGTATTTAATTTTTTTAAGTATTTTAAAAAAGAAAGTGAGCAAATCTCTATTCTCACCATTTCAGATTTTGACTGTTAAAAGGACCTGGGTCCCCTCTCCAATAGGTTCTGCTATGGTCAATTTCTATCCTATGTAGATTCCCAAAAAAGCTGCAAGTCCAGCAACACCCTGACCCAACAAGTCATGAAGGGAAACTGCCAAGGCAGCAAGATGTGGCATGCTTTCTGCCCAAATCTTTAACTGCATGTGGTTTTATGTCTTTACCACTTCAAATGTCACTTCCAGTCCCCAAGTGTCTATAGAGAAAACAATCAGAAACTTTCTACTGCTTTCTATCCCAGTTTCCATGGCTGTCTTTATCACCACAGCATTGGGAAAATGAAAGAAGGAAGGAAGAAAGGAAGGAAGGAAGGAAGGAAGGAAGGAAGGAAGGAAGGAAGGAAGGAAGGAAGGAAGGAAGGAAGGGAGGGAGGAAGGAAATAGAGAGAGAGAGAAAGAAAAAAGAAATAAAGAAGAAAGAAGAGAAAGAAAGAAAGAACGAGAGAGAAAGAGGGAGAGAGGGAGAGAGGGAGGGAGGAAGGAAGGAAGGAAAGAAAGAAAGAAAGAAAGAAAGAAAGAAAGAAAGAAAGAAAGAAAGAAAGAAAGAAAGAAAGAAAGAAAGAAAGAGTCTTAAAGAGAAAAAAATTCAAATAGGGTGCAGTGTGAATGAAAATCTAGATTACCCAATTGTGGACCCAAGTCTGCAGCATCAGCATTACCAAAGGACTTGCTGGGCATGCAAATTCCTGGGGCCCCACCTGAGAGTTGCTGCAATCAGAAACTGTTCCTGTAAGACCAAGCCATTCTGCTCCGCCTAAAGAATGCCCTAAATCTACTGCAGGAGTTGTTTCCTTGGACTCTTTCTCCCTTCACTTAAGGGAAAGTCAGTTTGATTTGGGTCAAAATGTCTAGCCTTCTATCAGATCTTCATTACTGCTTCGTACTCTATGGAGGTTTCTACAGGCAGAGTCTCATCAAGATATCAACACCTACTCAGGCTCATGTACTTTGCCAGCTGGTTAGACTGGGCTGGAGCGGGGTCAATTTCAATTTTTCTAGTGCAGGATGTGGAGACCACACACAGATCTACTTTTCTCTCTTATTCTCTCAACTGCTAGCATACCTATCATTGTGAAGTTGTTTCACTAACAAATTAATCTCTGTAGATATAAAACACTGTTGTTCTATGACAAATTCTGAGCACTTTCTTTTAACAAGGAGACCCACTAAAACATCCTGTATCTCTTTTATAATCCTGTAATTTTATCTTTGACTACTCAGTAATACCATCTTTTCCCAGTAGGATGGAATCATCCTTTTGCTATTAAATTTTGCACACACTGAAGACTCTTAAGTCCCAATTTGAAGAGGCCAGATGGAAGGTATTCTGAAATTCTCATTTACCATTTAATATGCACTTGGTCTCTGATAAAGACTGTAAAAAAAGGTCAGAACAAATCACATATGCTCCAGCCTTGCTGTGTCAATTCAACTAAGTAAGCCATACCAAAAAAAAAAAAAAAAAAAAGAAGAATAAAAAATCCTTCTAGTAGAAAATAGACAAAATATAACATTTAGTAAAAATGTGTATTCCTTAGAAAAAATTACATGCAGTTATAACTTATGGATACTCTTTCAATATCGAACAAGAACTGAGTTTAGCAAAGTAAGTTTACTGTGAGTATATTCTTTTTATTTTCTTTTTGAATAACACTTTTATTTTGGAATAATTTTAAATATAGAGAAAAGTTGTGGAGATAGTCCAGAGTCCTCATATGTCCTTCACTCAGCTTCCCCTAATGTTAACACCTTACATAACCATGATGCATTCTTCAAAACAAGACATTAGCATTAGTATTACCAGTTTTTCTGCTCATATTCTTTTTCTGTCCTAGGATCCAGTCCAGGAGAGAGAGCATGTTGCATTTAGCATTTTGGTTTTCAGTTTTCTTTTCCTCTTTCCTGCCAGCTTATGGATTATAACTTCATATAGACCAGCCACTTATAAATAGCAATTGATAAACTAACACAGCACCCTGTGTTTCATAACTGGTAGCATTCTGCTCTAAACATAAAGCTCCCCATTATGCAGTGTCACCAGCCTGCCTCAGAGCTAGGCTGGTCTTATCCAGACTTTGGCACCTTCTTAGGTAGGCCTGGGGTTGCAGCAAGAAACCAACTGGGGACCCAAATGAACTGGACAATCTAAACAAGCCTTGCTGGTTCTTATTCCTGGAGATAAATCTTAAGCCAGTTTGTTGTGGGGTAATTCTTTGTCACAATACTCTCCAGATGCTTAGAATGGCAAATACTTTAAGAAACTACAATCATTTATTTTGTGAAAAAAAATACTGTTTTATTCAAAGGTTATAGTATGAAGAATGTCTGGGCAGAGGCAGGAAAAACAGAAGTCATAATTCTTTGGATAGAACCCTCTTGATTTAATTACTTTGTACTGACTTACTCACCAGCTTCCAACCCTTTTCCTCACTGGATTCACCTCCTCAAAGGTGAGACAGAGATAGAGAGATAGAGAAAAGCAAATGAAAACCTTTAGCCAAAAGTAAAGTTTGCAAACACCAGTCTAGACCATGGTTCTCAAGCCTGCTCTGCAGATAAGTTTTCAGGGAGTGTAAGAAAACGGCTTTCTGTGTGGAAGCAATTGTCTCCCATATTCCTATAAATTCAAGTTTTAATTTCTAATGATATTCTTCATCTAAATCTCTGACATGTATATACTTCTTAAGGTTTAACTGTGGCTTTCACTGGGAATCCCAGGGACCCTTACATGCAGAAAAAAGAAATATTCAAGTCTGATTCTTGGAGACATTTAAAAGCACTGCCTGCCCAGATGAGAAAACAGTCAGACTCAGAATAAAACTGGAGCTCTCCTTAAATGCATTATACCAAAGTGGCATTTTTCCTTTCTTAGATTCATAAATTGGGATGAGAATTGTTAAAATTTTATTTAGAAATCAAATTTAATGAGGTGACATTGGTCTACAAGAACACATAGATTTCAGGTAAACATGTTTATAACATTTGGGCTGTTGATTGTATTGTGTACCCATCATCCAAACTCAGATCATTTTTCATCCTCATATATTTGTCTCTCTTTATATACCCTTTCCCTCTCTCCCTTCCCTTATTTCCTTTGGTAACAATTTAATTTTTGTCTATGTCCATAATTCTGTTTTATATTCCACCTATGTGTGAAATAATATATTTCTTAGCTTTTCCTGATTTACTTATTTCACTTAGTATAATGTTCTCAAGGTCCATCCATGTTGTTGTAAATGGCAATATATCATCATTTCTTATGGCTGAGTACTACTGTATACATATACCACATTTCTTTATCCAGTCCTCTATCAAGAGACACTTTGGTTGTTACCATGTCTTGACCACCATGAATGAAAACACATTAAAGAAGGCAGCAAGAAATATGCAACTGAAGATTGTAAGTCTCATGGAGAAAATTTCAAAGCCTTTCTTTGGAAAAAAAAAAGAGCACAAACTTCATACTTCTCAGCAACCCCTACTCTTCCCCAAGGGTACTTATAGCCTGGCATTAAGAACCGGAGACAGTTCTGGTGTGTTCTCTACAATAGGACCATGCAACCATCTATATAATCTTCTGCTTCCATGACTTAGGTCAACAATGGACTTACTTTTCCTTAATTCCAAAGTAATAATGAATGTCTGCATCTGGACATTCTAATCAACTTCGTGGACATGTTATTTAGACTCAGAATTTGTTGGAAAATACCAGCACCACTAAAGATCTAAATGAAAGCAATCTCATTCCAGTGATTATTTATTATTAACAGTGATTGGATTAGTCAGCACTCTTATTGAATATGAATGGTGCTAGGATTCACATACCATTCAGAGCAAGTGTCCCTACACTTTTATTAATATATTTATCTTTAATTTCTAGAAGATGTTGGGATTACTTTAAGTTAATACAAGTGTTGGTCTAAGGTCAGAAGCACTTACATCATCACCCCTCCCTGCTGACATCATCCATTTGAGTTACAGGATGAAGACAATAGGAAGCGTAATAGCAATGGCCAAGCCAGGTCATGAGCCTGATAAAATTCCAGAATCATTGGGGAAACTGTTAGAAGTCCCTGTGTCTTGATAGCACAATCTGAATGAGGGGGAGGAGAGTGGAGAGAGAGGCTCAAAGCAGAATAGCAAATGTCATGAGAAAGCTATTTTTAGGCCTAATGGTGACAGTGAGGGTAGAGGTTTCCTGGACCACACAGTGTTATCTTAAAGCTGAACCATGTGTCTGCATTTTAGAGCTATTAGCTAGAAGCATCTCAGTGAGTGGAGAATTTGTACTTATAACCAGATAAATACACAGTTGAATGAAAAATATCTTAAAGCTACTTCCCCACCTCTCTTCTTATGCTTGGAACTTCTTTTTTGTAGAATTATCTTAATTTCTTTATAAATAGCCCTAAATGTTTTTTAAGTAAAAGGTCATCAAATATGATAAAGCCATATTGAAATCATTCTCAAAAATTTAACAATCATTTATTTTTTCTGTGATCAACAAAAATATAACTATGTGGTGAAAACCTACAGGGAAAATCCAGACTTGAAATACCAACAAACAACCCTCCCTGCCCACAAGCAGGAGACAGTGATGTAAAAATGCAGTAGCCTAAATTAAGAACCAATGAAATGTCAGCAATAGCCTGACCTGTGGTGGCGCAGTGAATAAAGTGTCGACCTGGGAACACTGAGGTCGCCAGTTCAAAACCCTGCACTGGTCCGGTCAAGGCACATATGGGAGTTGATGCTTCCAGCTCCTCCCCCCTTTCTCTCTTTCTCTCTCTTTCTCTCACTCTGTGTCTCCTCTCTAAAATGAATAAAATAAAATTAAAAAAAAAAAAAGAAACTGCTGAAAAAAAAAAATGTCAGCAATATACATGCGGAAGTAAAGTGACAAGTGGAAGCAGGCACTGTTTACATTCATCTCTATCTTTCATAAGCTAGTCTTCCCAGTACCCAACATACATACTCTCAGTACGAGAAGTCTAACTTGTTTAAAAAGTGAGAAACCAACTGGCGCTCAGGACTGTAGCCTCCAAAGCATTGCATGTGAATACTAAAGACTTAGCAGCCTCCTCAGTCAGAAAAAAGAGGGAGGGGAGAATGAGCTCCTATATCTGAATTCCCAAATACTGTAGATCTTTCCATAGGAATCATATTGTAAGGGTTGGTTAGATAGAGCTGAAACAGTTTTATTGATTCTATTCTCTACCTTGGGTACATCATGGGCTAATGAAAATTAGTGGACCAGATGGAAAGCTAACCAGCTTTTAGAATATTACTTCTATAGAAAATAAAAAGGCTCTAACCTCCAGGCAATAGATTTACAAGTGAATTGTTGGGACACAACACATTTGTACTTTAGTGACTACTGAGGAGTGGCAGGAAATAGTTTTTTGACCTTTGTGTTAAAGACAGATGCTGGAGAGTGGAGAAAAGGTCTGTGCTGAAATGTTCTGAAAATGTCACATCTGAAAATGCACTCTGCTGAATGACTGCTGTCACCCTCCCGTGTACAAAACTATCTCCTTAAGCCCCAAGGTGAGCACCTTCTGCACCTTGCACCTAGCTAAACTGGTCTTCTTAAAACCACCCTGCTTAGTTTGCATTTCAGTGTCTTCCTGTCCTCTTGGTGGTGTTTGCTCTACACTTCGGTTTCTCTACACAAAAGCCACTCCCCGGTGTTCTCCTTCTCAACTCTCTCATCAGCCAAGGTGCCCTGGGATAAATAACCACATGAAAACAGGCAGGCTGACCACACTCTGGGGCTTCACTTGATAATATATATAATCCATATAGGATGGGGAGAGAAAGGAATGACAGAACTATTCAAGAAGCCAGATGTGCTATCTATGGTAAACCCAAGTTTTACAGGAAGTCATGATGTAAAATTGTTTCCTTAGCTTTTAATAAGATTTGAAGCTTATTAGCTTGCACATAGGTAGTGTGCTCTGTCAGCTTTCCAAACACACATTTGACTTGTTCTAACCTGTTTTTGCAGATCAAGACTTCATATGACAATGTTTTAAGATGACATCTAGCTTTTGAGTTGTATGACTCATATTTAGATATTTATTAATCATCTAGTGTATGTCAGGCATCAAAGATAAATAGACACAGACCCTTACCTTCAGAAGCTCATAGTGAAAGAAGAAAAAATGACACATAATGGAGTCAGGTGGTTGCAATACACTTGGTGTGCTCTAAGTAGACAAAGGGAGGCACAGCTGAGAGAATAACTTCCTGACTGAGTTAGACGCTTCATAGAGGAAGAATATTTAAGCTGGGCTTTGAAGGATGTGAAATACTTGGCCAAGCATATGAAAAACAAGAACCTGAGAAAGAAGATGGCACCATCTAGAAAAGGGAAAAGATACAGAGTAGGGTACTTAATG
Organism: Rhynchonycteris naso; assembly: GCA_037038555.1. Lineage (NCBI taxonomy): Eukaryota > Metazoa > Chordata > Mammalia > Chiroptera > Emballonuridae > Rhynchonycteris > Rhynchonycteris naso. Next base: position 29,505,964 of record CM072998.1, read on the forward strand.
GAGGAGATGGAGTGGCAGGTAGCAGGAACCAGGACCAAAAGAAGCTCAACATCTAAAATGTGAGGGTGATCAGATACTCTTAATTTCATATACTCAACTACAAAACCATTTACTAACCAAAGGATCAGAAGTCAAGGCTGCGCTTCTTGTTAAACTGTCTATTTTCCACTAATAAAGCTGGAATGATCACTGCTTTTCCCATCTCTACGTGCCTCACAAGTGGACCACTTGCAGTAGAACAGCTGCCTAGTTAGGAGCCAAGCGGCAGGGAGCACACTCAGGAGGGAAGTCATTTCAGAATTACCAGCCATTAGAGTTCCACTTCCCCAGACACCTGTAAGTGTGTTTATTCCTGCTAAGTCACCTGGCAGCAACTTAAAAGCATAGGTTTTTCAATTAATTGTAAAGTGGCAATCAGTCTGTGGGGACAATGATATGGAAGAGTTGGAGGAATTCAGGTCTCGTCATGGCTGTGTTTTCTCACTCCCCAAAGAGGCAGAGAGGACCTAATTAGAAAAAAAGGTAATGTAACATTTTTCCTCAGGTGCTTCTTAAGGAGCAAGGAGGATTCTTCTGCTCTGCTTTCTTTTTGTATGAATTTGCAATAGCCAGAACCCACCAAGGCGCTGGGTATAAGTGTCTCTCAGTAGCATGAAGTAGGGCGATGCAGCATACATTTCTACATAGGGTGCAAGGACAACTTGCCTAAAAGCGCAATGCTTAGCTTTTGCTGATCCTGAGAGCCAGTCACAGAGGATGAGCCATCAAACCATCCATCGGGGCACTCTCACTCTGGGCCACTGAGGAACTATTCTAAAATAATGGTTTTTATTTCCATCTATTGTCAGAGACAGTGTTGCATTTAAAGAACCCAGGAAAATAAAAATTAAAAAAAATAAGAGGACTTTGTAAAAATTATTAAATATTCCTCAGAATATGCATTATACACAATTACGTGATTTTTATAATAATTATCACTAAACCATCTGAGCCAGGATACTCCTATTTTCATTCTGCTTTGCCTCTCTTCCTTCTCAGCACATACTCATCATTGGTGCTTTCCTTGATCAGTCTTTGGCCCGATTTTCATTATCTTCTGTTGTTTGACAGAGCCCGTTACTATCTCAAATAATATGCTAGCTAAATGCGACAGAGTAGCGCATTCAGAAATAAAGTCTTTACTATTTCCCTCCCTAGAACAACATTCTCACACAGACCAGCCAGATGTACCCGATTTGTGCAAACCCTGAAGGCTAATCGTTTTGCCTTTATCTGCTCGAAATTGCTTTAAGCTAAAGCAGGTGGACTGCACAAAAACTGCTTGGGCTGTGCTTTTTCATTCATTCAGTAGCATGAAGTTCACAGGACAAACAGTTTCAAAAAATGGAACCAACAATCAATTATTCAGTAACTGATTAAGTAGACAGTCAATTATATAAACCTCTTGCTCCTCAAATTTCTCTCTCTTGACTTTTGACCTTTGAACCACCTTACTGTAGACTGCTCTTCAATGAGAGGACAGACAGTGCCAGGAGCAACAGTGAGAGTAGTCTCATAGTTAGCAGCTCTGTGCCCCATTGGCCTTGATTATCCACACTTGGCTGAGAATGTATTTTATTTTATATTTATTTATTTATTTTATTTATTATGGGGTATTTTTTTGTATTTTTCCGAAGTTAGAAGTGGGAAGGCAGTCAGACAGACTCCCGCATGTGCCCGACCGGGATCCACCCATTATGCCCACCAGGGGGCGATGCAGCTTGCTCCATTGTGGTCGGAGCCATTATAGCACCTGAGCTGGAGGCCGTGGAGCCATCCTCAGTGCCCGGGCCTACATTGCTCCTATGGAGCCTTGGCTACAGGAGAGGAAGAGAGATATAGAGAGGAAGGAGAGGGGGAAGGGTAGAGGAGCAGATGAGTACTTCTCCTGTGTGCCCTGGCCAGGAATCGAACCCGGAACTTCCACATGCTGGGCTGATGCTCTACCGCTGAGCCAACCAGCCAGCGCTGAGAATATATTTTAGGACAGAGGTTGACAAAGTATGGCCCCAGCTCAAATCTAGCTACCGCCTGCTTTTTGTAAGCAAGTCTGTTGGATCACAGTACTCATTTGCTATGTGTATATATGTATCGAAGGCTGCTTTCACACTACAATAGGAGAGGTGAGTAGTTACAACAGAAACTCTGACTCACAAAGCCCCAAATACTTACCTTCTGGCCCATTTCAGAAGCAGTTTTCCAACCCCTATCTTAGGTGCTTAGGCTAGTGAGATTGGCTTCTTAGAGCAAGCTCTGAGCCTTGTGTTCTCACACTGGCCCCAGTAGGAACACTGTACATGTCAAGGTTACCTTAAGTGGTCAGATATGTAGAAAGAGATATTTTAGAAGGACACTTTTAACTGCAAGTAAAATAAAACTCCGAATCAACTGTTCTAAAAAATTTGTTTGTTTATATGGTTAGTTGAGAGGTAATTTTTTTAAACAAAAGATAGGTTATGTTTATTTAAAGTCATAAGCAGTTGACTCAGTGTGACTCAAACCACAAGAAGTCAATTGCACTTCATTATGAGTCCTAGAGCTTGGCCATAGGAGGAGCACTGCTTGGGCCCACTCACAGGTTTCCAAGTTTCTCACGAGGGCAACCTGTGACTGTGAGACTGGACAGACAGGTCACCATCAGCAGGTCATTGTTATTGTTGTTGATCATGGTCTCAAAGTCCTCTGGAACTATCTTGGGTACTAGGGTTAGCAAGACTCATTAAGAAGTGACCCACAGGATTGTCAACTGACACCTTTCTAGACAGCACATCTTCCACATCCTGCTACACTGTGCTTAGAGCATCCAGGATGTGAGCCAATGACCCTGCTACTGCTGCAATTCATTTAAAAGTCTAATCACCCAGTTGGGGCTAAAATAGGTTTTCATGATCAGGTCAATACCAATGCATAGAGTGTCATAATACACATATTTCACTGCCATTGGTATGAACATCACCCCCATGGTTGCCCCAGGGACAGCCATTTAAGTGCTGACACAGTCTTGATGCTCATTCATCCATTCTGGAGGATCATGTCCACAGTGAGGTGAATGGGGCTGGGACTTACTGGCTGTAGTAGTCATGGAAGAGCACAGAGTGGTCTGTGATGTCATGGTCTGTGGGTTACAGCCCAGGATGAGCTCATTTGGAGAGACTTTCTATGCAATTAATTACATGTTCATAGCAGTCTCCATGTCAACAGTTACCTCATCTTCTGGCTCATTGTGCAGGACTGAAAAACAATTGGTGACTTCCACTGAACCATTGCTTGTCAATGGTTCCCAGAAGGGCTTCAATAACTCAAGCAGGGCCCTTGTCGTGTTGCTCGTAGCTGTCCACAATGGAAGCCAAAATGACAGCTGGACTACATGGCTGCCAGGGAAGGGGCCTGATAGAGCAGGACCAGACAATGACTGCAGCGGGGTCTGCGGTGGGACTGGTGCGAAAGCCGGGGTCTGTCCCAGAGCTGTGTCTGCAGCCACTGCTGCTGCCATGTTTAGGGATGATGCTGGCACTGGCGCTGGAGCTGGAGCAGGAGCCATAGCTGGAGCTGGAGCCAGAGCCGGCACTGGAACTGTGGTCGGGGCCCGGCCAGGAGCTAATCAGGGGCTATAGCGGGGGCTGGAGTGGGCGAGGACACCCACTGGTACTGCCGCAGTGGCAGTGTTGCTGAGAGTTGTTGAGAAGTAATTTAACACCAGGGATAGTTTTGTTAGTGGCTTGGCGGCTCAACAAATACTCAGGTTCTTTGGGCCCTCCTGGCCTGCTCTGCTTAGTCTGCCTCATTTGTGCTTCAGACTACCTTTCCTTGAGGCCAAAAGACGGCTGCTAGAATTCTAGTCGTTTCATGCTGACACAACAATGTCCAGTAGCAGTGGAACAATCTTTCCTCTTATCTATTTTTAGAGCAAAACTCTTCCCATAACTGCTGTGCCCACCCTCAGCTGTCTTGCTCTGTATCTCAGTAGCCGGAACAGTGACTGACAAGGACACAGGGACCACTGCTTACTCAGATCATGATGCAGTCCTTGGTGCTGGGATTGATGTCTGTCCCCTGGAGCTTAGGCTTAGCTAAGAAGAATGAATACGTGAAAAAAGAAAACTAGGGTTCTGCCAGAAGGAAAAAGGAGAGGGAGGATAGATGTTGAGTAGGTTACCAATGATGTCTGTTATCGATTGGCATGAATTCCCTTTCCACCACTAGAGAAATAACTCAAAAGGTACATCCAATTAGTGATCAGCAAGTTATACTCTATGTACAAAATATATACATATATATGTGTGTGTATACATATATATATATATGGTAGATAATACTTTCTATTTTAAAAATAAAAATAGTACCATGAACAATCACTACGAATTTGGGTACATAATCTTATCTCTCTGAACCTTACAAGGTTAAGACAAGATGAAAAATTTCTTCAAGGTCTGAGATACAAAAATCATTATTAATTCAAAACCTTGGATAAAGGAGCATGGGGGCATTTGAATAAATATTTAATTTAGATGCTTTTTATATTTATAAGCTGCATTTATACACAAAAATATGAGGTAATTTAAAATATTAAATATCAAAAGGCCAAATAAGTACTCATGGGAATTGATGGAAGTAGAAATTAAGGGAAGGAAAAGATTAAAGAGAGAGGTAAGGGAGTACCAAGAGATACATGCCATATATTCTTGGAGAGTTGCTTGTAAAAAACCTCCTAAAAACTGAGTTCTAAGCTTTCTATCGTTTGAAGCAAGAAGAGAAACACAGTAAGTTATAAAACCACCATGTCCATGATATAAAATCACAATACTGCTTGATATTTGGACTTAAAATACATTTCACTCATGTCCACTAATAAAGGGGACATTGTAATAAATATTGTTTTTAGTATAAACATTTTAAAGTTTGATATATTAGTCAAAGTCATGCTAGCCACTAAAACAAACACTAATATTTTCATGCTTAACACAGTAAAAAATTATTTCTTGCTCATATAACATCCACTGCTGGTGTTTCAGTACAGCGGGTGGCCACAATCTTTTCGTCTTGTGGGTTCATTCTTCTGTAAAGACTTACAGCCTGCCTGACCAGGCGGTGGCGCAGTGGATAGAGCATCGGACTGGGATGTGGAGGACCCAAGTCTGAGACACCCCGAGGTCGCCAGCTTGAGCATAGGCTCATCTGGCTTGAGCAAAAAGCTCACCAGCTTGGACCCAAGGTCGCTGGCTCGAGCAAGGGGTTACTCAGTCTGCTGAAGGCTCACGGTCAGGGCACATATGAGAAAGCAATCAATAAACAACTAAGGTGTCGCAAAGAAAAACTGATGATTGATGCTTCTCATCTCTCTCTGTTCCTACCTGTCTGTCCCTATCTATCCCTCTCTCTGACTCTCTCTCTCTGTCCCTGTAAAAAAAACAAAAAACAAAAAAAGACTCAGAGCCATCTGCATTTAGTTAAAGTAGGACTTCTTTACCTTGGCATTTAGAATAATATTTTGTCATGGAGGGCCATCCTGAGCACTGCAGGATGTTTAGAAGCATCATAGGTCTCTATCCACTATACCCAGAAGCATGACAATCAAAAACTGCCAACTGTCCCCTGGGGATAAAATTGCTTCTGGTTGAGAACTGCTGAGTTAGAGAATGTAGAGAAAGCACAACTCCTTTGTTACTGATGGATAATTTACACACACAAATGGTCAAATCTTAAGTGTTTAGTTCAATAAGTTTCGACAATTGTTACATCTGTGTAATAATCACAATCCAAAACAAGATATCACCTACTCCCTTAATACAGAAAATTCCCTAGTGCTTTCTCTAGCCAATTCAGCATTCCCTCCCAGTCAACTGCTTGCTAATTTCTATCACCACAGATTATTCCATTCTTGGACTTTATGTAAATAGAATTATACAATATGTATCCTTTTGTCTTTAGCATCTTTTGCCCAATACAATATTTTGAATCTCATGTTATTGCATAAATCAGTAGTTCATCCCTTTGTGTTGCTGAACACTACTGCACTATATGAATATATCACAAATTTCTTTATCTATTAACTGTCGCACACATACCATTGGTGAGAGCCTGTATAAGGATTCATAAAAATGTAAGAAGGGTTAGAAGTAAGGTCGTTAGCTGGAAAGACACTTGTCAGTGACAATTCTGTCCTCTGGAAAGTGAAGCATAAATCTCTTGGAGGACAGTTAATTACCTCTGTCATATCTAGCATCTGAATGGGAGAGTTATATATTGCTTCTGACCTTTGGGCTAGAAGAGACAAAATCTCTTACATTACATGGAAGTACTTGTATTATATATATATATATATATAAATTTTGAAATGCAGGCTGAAAAACTATCAGATCTATAATCATTCTTATGAGTCAGCCATGTTAAATAATAAAAATAAACTCATATTTCAGTTACTTATCCATATGTTCTGACAAAATACTAAATAGCCAATCAATATTCAAAGTAATAAAAAACTTTCTGCTAACTCTTTTTAGAGCTATTTTTGACCATCTTTTTCTTGAAGCCTCAATATTTTAAAAATAAATTATTTGGCATCGATTAGAACATCATTGATCATGTGTAAACAGTAATATGCTTGAATTATCATATCATGTTTAAAATCTGCAGACTTGTGATTCACAAGGGGCTCAACTTGAATTTCATATGATATAAGTATATTTGTTTTAACTTAGAGTAAAAAGTATAATCCATAATAATAGAAGGGTAAAATGAATATTTATCACAGGCATTCATGAAAGGAAGTCCATATTCATGAATTCATAAATATTTGCAGAATGAAATCTTTCCTAGACCAAAAGGGCTCTAGCATCCTACTAACATGCTGAAAAAGCACAGCAGTCTTTGTTTGAGGAATGCAGAAAGGTAAACTAGATCAGCACTCTCTGCTTTGGTTTTACTAATGACCTAATATGTACAAAAACTTGATAAAAATACATAAAAGGAAAACTGGTTGAAGATAAGTTGATATAAATATATCCCTCATTTTTAAAGATGGGCCTATTAGGTTTGCGTCATATCAAAATAGAAAGTTTCTATTATATGTGCACAAACAAATATGCCATCGTATGATGACCCTTTTGATTTGCCTAAGCTAATACATTCTCAACTCTTAATTCTTTATTGTCTTTAAAATACTTGGTTGTACCATTGAGTATTTCTATGTATGTGAATTTTTCAGGATGTTTCCAATGTGTGTTCTCTCAAAGGGTTCAGACCTATTTGTGGAGGGTCTGATTAGTATAGGCCTGGCAAGGGTCTCATAAGGATCTAGGGCAATGTTGAGGAACAGCTTCTCCCCTTGCCCCCACCCAAAAGAAGTGCAAACAGACTGGCTCAGAGACAAAGGGTCCTGAGAAAGTACCTGCAACAAGAAGGTCAAACAGAGTGAGTACTGGGAGGCAAGCAGACCCAAGAAGCAAGAAAGAGTAGGCTCAGACAGATAGATGGCATCTGATAGTGCCAAACAGCACACAGTGAGGGTTCTAGGGCTTCAGCCCTTAGAAGTACAAGCAGAAAAAAAAGGACAGTTGCATTAGGACAGTTGGCTTGTGGAGGAAAAGGGTCCAAGTCACGGGGCTAGATTTATGTCCAGAACTCTTATGTCCAAGAGGCATGGGAACTGGCAGGACTGGGTTCCTGTCCTAGAACGGCAGCTAAGTCATTAAGATAGAACAGGGGCAGAAAAAAAAGGACAGCTTAATAGCTATTTAAACTAGCCAAAGGTCCATGAGGTCAGGCTAAGTCTTGAAGCAAGCATGAGTGATGCTGTTTTGAAGAGATGTGGAACAGACCTTTATCACCATGCCCAGTTGCCTCCACTGTGGTAAGAAGAGGAATGAAGAGATTGGGAACCAGGGACATCTGGCAAGCACAGGCTGAGCGTGACCACCTGCTGTTAACTGTAGAAAAAATTCTTAACACAGTCCAAGTAAATGGACAGTCTTTTATAAGAACCTGAATCATCTTCACAGGGAGAAAGCCATTACAGGGGGTTCAATGGTCAGAACAGATCCACTCTTGGACTTTCATTAGGTCTTTGTGAAAATAAAAACCCAGGTATATTTCACTTCTGTCTTAAAGTGCCTTGAAACTCTATCATGTTTGTTTAAAAGATGTTGTCAGAAAGAGTAACTGTGACTAATTTGCAATGCATGCTTAGTCAAAATGTTAATTCACAGGACTTGTGTTAATAATATAATACACTTCAAAGTGAATCTTATATATTCTACAGAATTAACTAGAGTTGTTGGGGGGACTGTTAACAAGTTGCTGAAATGCAGAAGCTTTTGGGTTTGTTGGGCAGTCATAGGCTATTAAAATTGTGTCAAGGCAATTTCAGGGGCAGGCAAAAGAGAATTGTTACTCTCTGTGAAGTCTTAGGAACTGCTTTCAGACTTCATTAAGAATGACATTTGCATGCATTCCAGGTAACTATTAAAGGTAGGCTCCATCTTAAGAAATATTAATTATGAAAGGCAATCTTCAAACATGTCTAAATTAACAGGATGTTATTTGCCTCAATAAAGGATTTCCTATTTACTCAACTATTTTTCATTCATTCATTCATTTATTCACTCAACAAATGTTTCCTGAGCCTTCCCATGAATACAAACCATACTATGAGTGATACAAGATCCTTGAGGATCGGATACCCCTGAAGGTACATATTAACAATTAGCTACATCCAGTAGGTGACAGGTTAAAAACAAGATGTGATGAACATTAGAATGATGGTGATAATATTTCTAGCAGAAACTTCAAGTACAGCTTCACAAAGAAGATGACACCCTCACTGAAATTCAGATATAAGAAGATTTTAAAAGTTGGTGATAACAAATAGAAAAGATGAACGAGCTAGACATGCATAAAAGGGTGAGCAAAGAATGAGGACAGAGAGCTATAAGGAATGTCCATGACACAGCAAAGGGATCCATTCATCTGAGTGTAGAAGTTGAACAGGAGAGTGGAAGTTAAAAATAAAGTTGTAAAGGTAAGTTGAAGATGAATCAAGAAGAGCCATAAATGCCAGGGTCAGAACTGCATGATTTGTTAGGAAACCAGGATCTAGGAAACTTTCTGCAAAGAAAATAATAATATTAATGCTTATTTAATGACTGCCATGTTTGCTTTTGAAATACTAAGCATCAAGGACAGGTAAAGAAGATTAAGAATAGCAATATCAGATAAAAACACACCGCCATGGTTTGGCAGAGAAGAAACAGGAGCCTTAACCCATGTAGAGTTACACACGGAGTATACTTAGAATTAATATCACACATAGTTGCTTAAAGGGAACCAGACTGTGCTATACAAGACAAATCATGGTGCTACCCAAACTGAGCATACACGGTCAGTTGTGGCTTCAAACTGGAGGTGGCTTCCAAAGGGGTTTCCAGTGGCTCCATCAGCAACGGCCTTAGGGAAGATGCAGACATACACAGCAGGTGAGAGGGATAGAATTGTAGCATTGTGATGCCACCACAACAGCTAAGTAAGTGCAGTGGTCAATGATAGCTTTTACATAGAAGCAAATCAAGATCAAGTTATGGATGAGGGTCTGGAGTAAGGAAGTACTGGACATTCCATAGCAGTCCAAACCCTTTGAGGCAAGACCAGTGGGAGCCTCATAGAAGTTCTAGACAAGGTCAATTCAGAAACTATTTTCTTGGCATTGCTTATACAGATTACTCTGCAATTCTTTTACAAGTAGGACCTGGAGACTACAATGAAAACCCACATAAGGTTATATGGAAAACCAACTATTGCTCCTATCAGAGTATAGATATGATTATTCACAATGCATTCTCTTATCAGTGCTATTAAGTACCAAGAGGAATAATTTCTCTAGATATTGGAATGTCCCTTCTGAAATTTAAAGTCAGGATTCCTTTGTCCAGAGAGTGAATGTTTGGAAGCAAGACAAGAAAAATGGTACACTCTGGTAGAGTTTCATGTTACAAGGATTACATGTGGCAAGACAAGCTATACTTTGCAGTCACTCCAAGAACAATAATTTATGACTTTCAGTTTAGATACATGAAGGAGAAGAGCTGAGTACAACTGAGGGTGTGAGTTTGGGGAACTGAAAGAACAGCGATATTCCCTGTCATATAATAGTAGCTGAGGAGGGGAAATTATTTTGGTGAGATGATGATCTCAGTTAAGAACATGTTGAGTTGGACAGAAAATCCAGAGCAAGATATAGGCATCGAAAGACAAAATAAGAGACCACCAAAAGTTCAGGGCAAAAGAACAACTATTTCTCAAAATAAACCACAAACCAATAAAAAGATACTCTTAAAATAATTGTCAGTTTTCTTATAAATTTCTAGAATTATCTCAAAAAATTTAAATGAGGTATACCTTTAGTTATCTTACTGTTATATTTCATATTAAATCAAAATTTATTTTACACATTTTAAGATTAAAAAGTGAAAAAATAATACTCTTTTTTAAAAAAATGTAAAGTTTTTATATGTCCCTATCTCCCTTGTACATAGGCCATTTGTGCAATTGTTTTCCAAAGTCATACTCAAAACAAAACAAAACTACACTAAACTGAAGTAAAACACACCTAAATGAACTCTTGAAACCAAGAAAACACCAATATGTTACATTACAAGGACAGAGACAGTTGGTTCACTGCCTTCTCAATGCCTAAAATAGTGTCTTGCCAGATGTCAATAAACATCAAAGTAAAAATTTTATTTCTCAACAGGCATACTTTTAGCAGTTTAGATGGGACTCTTCTTACCTGTTAAATATTGCCCTACACAGTGTAAGACATTTAGCAACACTGGTCATTTCCTGCTCAATGCCAATAAATCCCACCATAACAACCAAAACACTCTCACCCAATTTTGATGGCCCTTAAGAAGAGGGATGGGTCTATTTTAAGATCCATTATGCAAAATGTGTAGTTTATTATTGGTATCTACTTGTGAACTACAATCAATTTCATGAGACTGAGTAAAAAAAGAAACTTGAATATTTGAACATAGACCTTGATGAGTTTCACATGAAGAAAAACTGTCCATTGTTAAGAAAATGCTCAGTGTCCCATGGAAAGATTCTGAGTTTGATAGGTGCTACCAAGGAGAGACAAAAAGAGTAAGAGTAGCCTGCCAGCTTGTTCTGATGTTCAGGAAGACCAGCCCAGTCAATCTTCTCTCTTGAGAAAAACCCCTTCACCTATTCTCCTAACCCCTTATTGAAAAAGTATGTCCAAGTTTATAGTGAAAGTCAAGAGAAAACAGGATTCACTTTACATTTTACAGCAACTTTTCCAGAACACAACTATTCCTTAAGACTATAGATTGCAGGAGGGGGCGGGGGAGTGAGGGTGTTATATTCAGTGGGACACTTGAATCTATATAAACACAATAAATTAAAATTAATAAAAATTAAAAAAAGACTACAGATAGCTATTCCAGAAGCCAACCTTGAAAATTCCTCTACCAAAAGAAATCTGTCTTGTCCAAAATGTGAGAAATCTTTCCAATATTAGCATAGAAATTAATTTCTTTTTGCCAACAATGCTCTCTTGTTTGAATACTGCAACAAATATATTTGGTTTTGGAATTAAATGAATGTGCAAAGATTTTAAAAACACCCTAAACACATCAATGAGCTCTGTGTCAATTTTTGTTGGATATAATACGACAAAATCAGTTTCTGCTATGACCCCAGAATTATGGAGCCTGCTGAGTATGAATTTTGAAGAGCAAAAACTGTTTCCAACTCTTTGTTGGGAGAAGACCCACAACTAGATGACTGAAAGGCTGGTCTGAGGCACAGCCGACTCAGCTTTTAACTGACTGAGCATGTGACAATCTGAATTGCCCACTAAATCTGATGTTCTAGGCAGAAACTTTAGCTTACCATTGCTCAAAGCTCCAGATTTAATATATAATGGCCAAACAGTCACGTTGTAAAAATGGAGACAAAATAAAGAAGTTTGGGTGGTGATAAATCTGTAAATGAAAATACTAACCACCCAAAACTGAGCACAGAACTTGGCATATATTTGGAGTTTAATAAACGTTTATCAAATAAAGAAACAAAAGAGATGACCTTAGTCATACAGCAATTTTAAGTTACATTCAATATTTTCTACTTATAGAAGACAAGATAATGTTCCATACATTTTATAAAGATTTCCATCAAAATGGTTAAATATTCATTTTAAGTGCCCACAAGAGTAATAGCCAATTATCTGACAAAAACTCTCATCTAGAATAGCCCATTTTCAACAATCCCAGATATTTTTAAGCACTACTAAAATGCAGGGTATAATACTACTTCTAGTGTACTAGAAAATAGATACGAATGTTTGAGAGCTGGCTTCAATAGTTTAACCTAATGTGAAGCTTGAGGGTATACATTTGGATTTGAAGCCACTTTCCAGCTCTCCTCCCAGAGAGTGGACATGCAGGCACCCATCATAATTTGCAAAGAGTGGTGCTCAGTGAAGCCGATAATCCTCTTAGAACAGTGAGGTCAGTATCTCTCTGCTAAAAGACTGCAAACAAAAGCAGGGGAGTGTTTAGCTACGGGCACCACCACAACACTGAGCCCCAGAACAACATGCCTGGATAGCAACTTGGAAAGCATCGTCCTTCTACAGAAAAAGAAACGGGCACAGAGTCTGAGTGAGCTGTCCTAGGTCACACAATAAGTTCATAGCTGAGATGAAACTGGAAATCGGGTCTTCTAAGATGAATTATGGAGGAACATAAGTAGGACAGATGAGAAGAACAGCAGTGTATGTGGTGATGCTACGATGCAGAGCAGCAGAGAGACAATGAAACATTTACTTTCTGACTGTTCAGATTGATAGCCCATCATGTAGATTGAGGAAGAATCAGACTCCCCTCACCCGAGCTCCTGGTGGCTTCAGGTATATAGAGAAAAGCCACCACGAGGATATATTTGCTGGCTGAGGTTCGAGTCCAAGAAAACGTATAAGGCCTACTGGTTAAAATGAGGGCAGCTCCTCTAACCTTTACTGGCCTGTTGCAATAAACCCACCATTAAAATGCACGAGACACAGAGAAAGGACCTTGTTGACTATAGAGTACTGATAACGAGGAGCAACCTTCAGGAAGAAAATGGCAGGCACTTTCCCTCAAATCTGGATAATACCCAGTAGCCTTTGCTTTCCCAGTATTGCTATCGTTAACTCTCAACAGTAAGCTTTAGCTAACAATCTCAGAGTAGCACTCTGGCATTCTCATTTGTTCAGTAAACTTCCGTTGTGTACGACATGTGAGAAAAGTCTAATACATGCATGGGGGATGCAAAATGAAGGGCTCGATTCTTGTCTAGGAGGGATGGAGAGTCAAGTTAGAGAAAAACAGGAAAAACAGAAGTCTCAAAAAATTATAGGGAGTATTTTACAATGGTATCACAAGTTTAGAGGAGCAAAGGGGACAGCCCACAGGAAGGAGAGCAAGGCAAGAGGGGAGGTGGGGGTATGAACAAGGGAAAGATCATGAAGAAATGAGTTTAGAAATGCAGTTTAGAAGGCTTCTCTGGCCGCTGTGGGCAGTGACAGAAGACAGGTGGGGAAGCCATGCCGGAGACGGGCCAGAGGGTGTTTTGCGTGAGGGCGGAAAAGTGGAAACAGCAAGCAGGAGCTGGGCAAGTGCTAACAACACTTCAGGCCCCCTGGGAAGCCAAGAGTGTCTGCTCGTTTAGATGGTGGCAGGAGAGTGACCTCCACACGGACAGAGAGTTTTCATTTGAGTAAAGTTGGTGGATGGAGGGTGTGTTCTGAGTATAAAGGCTGTTAATTAGCCCCTCGGCAAGGCATCCAATGGGCAGTACAGACACAGGCCTCGGGACCTAGGTGCTTTCCATGACCTACACACAAACTGTAAAAACAAAACAAAACAAAATTGGCTCCAAAATAAGCAAACTGCAAAATTGCTATAACTAAATGTTTAATTAAATGTACTTAAAATGTATCATTGTGTCAACTTCATTAATTGTTAAATTTAGTGTTCATAAAAATTTCATTACATTTAGAAAACAATTTGTGTGTTAGATATTCCCACTTTGCAAGAATCCCTGAGTAAGCACAATGGTTGTAAAAAAAAATTGCAGTCAATTGTTAATTAAATTAATATCCCATTACCAAGTAAATTTAAAAATAAATTATAATTATTTCATATTTTTCTAATTAAAATATATTTAATGTGGGTAAGTGTTAATGTATTTGATATAACATTTGAAACGCTTCCAGGGCCCCTACAACAAGTATCCCAGAGAGCCAGTAAGGATTCAGGGAAAAGAGTCCAGGCAAAGGAAGGAACCCTAACTCCTTCTCGCCAAGGAGCAAGTTAGCATCGTCTAGTAACTTGATTTCTCTCTCCACCTCAGGACATAACCTCTGTGTGCCATGTATGCCTTTGGTAGTCAGGTGAAGCCTAAGACCCTCCGCAAAATAATGTTTTTAAATGCATAAAGCAAAATGCACAGTATTACAAGAGAAAATAATTGGAGTGAAATGTAAGTATTAAAATACTGTATTTAATGTTTTTTGTGATAAAAAAGATATAGCATAATGTATATGCTTCTTTATAAAATAACAAGATCTAGTTTCATTTCAGAGTGAGGAGTATTAACGATATTAGTGTCTTCAATAACATTAATGTGATTTTAAAATATTGGTGCTTTTTATAGTGTCAGGAAATGCTAATAACACTATGGTCTGCTGCTCACATTTATAATCAAAAGAAATACTAAATTTCAAGATACTAGTGCAGATAAAGATGTAATTTACTTTCAAATAAATTCACAAATCTCTAGAATTCTACCCACAAATCCTTTGGAAGATCGTGGACTCCTATTAAAAACTGTGTAAAGAAATTGAACACACGGGCGCAAATGTGAATGGAATGAGGACCAGGAGCAGAGACGCATTTGCTGATGTGCAAGAATATCAAATTCAAAGGTGCTCCCCCAAATATCCATTGCTTCTCTCTAATCTTCATACATTCTGGAAGAATCTATTTCAGTTTGTTTTAGATTTTATCTTGCTTAGCAAAACCTCATTTGAACAGCACTGGCCTTGGAGAAATACACACACCCACACACACATACACAAACACATGCACACACATCCCTCAGAGTTCGAAGACAGTTACACAAAATGTGGGGGAAAAAAACCAAAATACAACAGTCAATAATTTCAAAATAAATGATATAATATAAAATTTGAAAAAGGTTATGAAAATTTTTAAAAAATGGATTTAACCACAAGACATGATAATCAGTCTTACTAGCAAATTGTATCAAATAAATAACATTTTATTTTACCTACCATATTAGCAAAGATTTAAAAGATTAATCATATCTAGTATATATGAGGATGAGGTAAAATGGACACTTTCATACGTTGAGAGTAAAAATACCCATTAGTACAAACTTTCTAGAGGACAGCGTGGCTACAGACTATCAAAAAGCTGAAATTTGCATCCACTTTCACATAGTGATGCCATTCGCAAAACTTTATTCTAAATAAATACCTTCCAAGTAATAGTTTAAAAGTCTGATATAAGATAAATATCTATTAACAAAATACTTATTAAATAAATTGCAGAATATTCATTCATTATAATAGTAAAAAGAGAAAGCATTAACAATAATACCTGTTAAATATTTGACTAAATTATTTTATTACATAAAAAATAGGACACAGAACATTATCTATTGTGTGACCCATTTCTGCCAAAATATATACATATGTGTATGTATATATTTTATGTAGAGTTCATATATAAATATTATGTATTTATGGTTTACATATATTATCTCTGTAGATATGTATATATAGAAATGCAACTTTATTTTATTCAAAATAATATATATTTGCAGATATATCAAGATAAAATAAAAACAGAAAGGCTCAATACCATACGGCTAACAATAATATCTCTCAGGAGTAAAATTTTTTTCCAACTTAAATAAATAAATTAACTAAATAAATAATCAATTGTATATTCTTTTAAAATTAAATAGAAAAATAATATCTCTGTTTGACAAAAAAGTAACCTGGTTTTGGTGACTGCCAAAGGTAGACGGTTTTGAAAGCAGCCTTTGAATAACTGAGCTTTCAACAAGAATTCAGGGCTTTAACACACTTGCTTAATTGAGTCATTTCAGTTTCTCAAGCAGTAACTAAGATGACAGCTAAACAGGGAGCTTCCTTCCTGATTATTTCTTAAAGGTCCCAATATCTCAAGCAGCCTCAGACAGCTGAGTTGAGGGTGCCCTGGATGAGGCTGCCCACTCAGCACTTCCTGAAGGTCAAGAAATCTGCCTTAAAAGGGATGATGTTCTATACTGACAGAGGCCTGGCTAAAACCCAAGCATTATTCTCTCACTCTCTTTTTCATTCATCCCATATGTACTATGTACCTATTATGGAAAAGAAATAATAGAATTCCTGCCCTTCTGGACTTTATGGAGAGAAGTGAGCCCTTGGAATATAGGAAACACACAGATATACCACAGTACAGAAGGCTGGGGGTCACAGGTCACAGTGGTCTTCATGGTGTAGGTGCTATTTGAGCTAGACCATGGATGAGGAAGGGGTTTCTCAAGGCAAAGAAGAGGTGAAAAAGCAGGCATTTTGAGAGGGTAAACAGCAAAAAGGAAAGAAAGAAGAAGAAAGGAAGGAGGGAAGGAAGGAAGGAAGGAAGGAAGGAAGGAAGGAAGGAAGGAAGGAAGGAAAAGAGGGAGGGAGGGAGGGAGGGAGGGAGGGAGGGAGGGAGGGAGGGAGGGAGGAAGAAAAAAAGAAGGAAGGGTGGGCTAGTGGTGAAGGCTTCCAGGATGAGGAGTATCTGATGTGACATGAGGTAGGGTTCACCTGGGCAAATGCCAGTAGCTGAGTTCAGAAGGTTGACTTGGATAGGAAAACAAAGGCCTATTAAGGAACCCTTGAAGAAAATTCCCTACCTGTGATCTGGAGTTCCATGGCCCTGCATGTTAGATGTTTTCTTCTCAAGGGAAGCAGGAGGATTGATTCACAGATTATGCCTGCTGTCTTGGGTTCTCCATCCAGATACTCCAAGGCCTGTGATACCCAGCCAGCAGGCATTGAAGGCGACCCTGCTCAAAGTTGAAAACTGGGAAGTGGATTGAGGAGGTTGAGGAGAGGCCAAGGGGCATGACTTATCTGCAGGTCCCCAGCTGGTTTAGATAGCATGCTCAATGCCTTTTATACTTCTATAAAATATCAAGGATACCCTGCTCATAAGTGTCCCAAATGAGGTAAAAGATATGTGATAATATGTACCTGAAGATGCACCATTTCTGTCCTAAGTAGAAAAATACATGGTGCCAGATCTCCCTCCCCATTTCCAGCACCCATCCTTGGTTGGTCATCTCCTAGTCCTGCTCAGGTGTAACTCACAAGAATCCTCTAGTTAAATGATTGAGAAACACCCACCAGTCCAAGAATTGTATCTTCATACAGGGGCATGAAATTACAGTCACGCCATTGGCAGAGACTTAAGGGAGAATAAAATTGGCCCATCTCTGCCCTTAGTATACTGCAACTCCTATGTAATATCAAACAAAAATAACAAGTGAGGCAAGCCCTAGTTTATCAGCACTTAGAAGGGAGCCATACTCTGCCAGGAAGTTTAGGTTTTACTCTACAAGTACATGCATCATCAAAGGTTTATAAAGGGGATGGGGACAACAGGAAATATAAACATAAGAAAGGCAATTCTGGTCACAAAACTTCTAGGTTAGATAGAAGAAAAAACAAATTTAGAACACCGGTCAGGAGGCAGACGCATCAATCAAGCCATGTGGGCGTTGATGAAGGCTTGATCTTTTTCTGAAACAGCAAGAAGGGACAGAGATGAGGTGACCGGGGTCAGACAGGGCAGAATTGCAGAATCTGAATATGACAAGTGAGTAGAGCCAAATGTAATTCTATAATTTTTAGCCTGAGAAAATGGAAGAAGTTTGGTGTTATTAAATTATAAAAGGACATATAGGAAGGAAAGCAGATTTTTTGTGGGGGAAAGCAAAAGTCTACTTAGGCATCATTATTCTAGACAGAAAACAGTCAAATTCCACAATTCGGTGACCACTGTCCCCCAAACCCATGAGCCAGAGGTCAAGAAGGCAACAGGACATTTGATATTTCGTATTGCTTAGCACTCAACTCCCTTCTTGGGGAAACAAAAGTAGACCCTTCAGTATTGTTTTATTGACTATACAGTAGTAAAATGCACAAAATTTTTGTTTTATAGCTGATTTCATCCTCTGTCCCTGCTCTGATAGGAATCAGGTAATTTTCTCTTACCCTACACATCGCTGGGTTTCCTCCCACTCTCCACCCATTTCCTCCAGGTCCCCTCTGTGGCCTCATTTATCTTCCCAGAAGTAGGGTTCTAGACTCTCCTCGCTTCACCTTCCGAGCCCTCCCTTTTGCTTTCCTCTCCTCTCACCTCCTCTTCCCTCCTCACTCTTAATCTAGTGCATAATCAGGTGGATCAGCAATTCAGGCAGGGCTCACTTACGTGGTCCTCCTGGTCTGAGCCAGGGTTGCCTGCTCTCCAAGTTTGCAGCCAGCTCTTTGGTGGCTGATGCTGGCTGCTTCCTGAGCTCTATGATGTCCTCTACCTCTACCTTCATGTCCTCTCATCCTCCAGTCAGCTGGCCCAGACTGGCTACCAGAGTCTGAGAGCATCACGAGTCTAAGTGCAATGCACATGTGTTTTCATGGCTCTACTGGTCACACACATTTGCTACCATTCTGTTGGCCAAAGCAAATTGCCTGGGCAAGCCCTGAGTCAGGTTGGAAGGATAACATCAAAGGGTGTGGCTAGAAGGAGCCGGAAACAAATTAGGGCCTTTACTGCTCCCCCATCTCTAAACATGTTAACTTGAAATTTTCTCAGATATGTTCACTTGTCTTAATCTCCACGTTGTTGTTGTTGTTTTACCCTAATCCTACCCCCTTAGACTTCTGCAATAGGATCCCAACATGTCCGCTCACTCTAGGACCTCCTTCAATCTTTTCCCCACATCGCAGCAGAGTGATTCTTAAATGTCACATCTGATCATTCCAGTCTCCTGGCTTTCACTCTTCAATGGATTTTCATTGCACTTAAAATAAAAATAAAAACTTCTTTGAATAGCTTTTAAATAAAGTCTTCGATCATACCTATCCAGGTTACACCTGTTGTTCCAGTCTCATTATTGATAGCGCTCTTTTACTCTCAGAACTGTCCCAGTTTGGGTGATAAATTACATCTTCATCCTTCCCCTAAAAACCTCACTAAGTAGATCTGGCTCTTACTTAGTGCTCTTCCTGGGCTCTTCTTCCACGTCTGCTTTGCTCTGACCTCACTCCCCTGCTCAGCTGCTTTCTGTCCCTCCCCAAACTTTCCTAAATATTGTTCCCTCTCCCTGGAATGGTCTTCCTTACCTCTTTATTCAGTTAATGCCTGTGAACCTCAGAAATCACTTAGATGACACTTAGGAATCCCTGCTTGGAGAAACCTTCCTTCAGTTCCCAGCTCGGTCGCCTCCCGAATGATCGCTCTCAATACCAGGCCCACGCAGCAGCAGCAGCAGCCACAGTACCGCGCGGAGTCGCCACTTTCAATTGAGGGCAGAGACCTTGTCTTTGTCGGGCTTTGCTCACCACTTACTCTATTTCTGGAATATGCACAGAACACTGATTCATGGATTATGTAGATCAATAATTATTGCATAGAAAAGGAAAAACATACTTGAAATTATAAGCAGTCCACCAATCCAGTTTCCTCTGAACCATAACATCAGTTTCCAGAGAATATTTAAATCCCATGCTGTTAAAATTGGAAAGCAACAAGTGATCAGTGAGTCCAGGGAGAAAACAATACAGGATGGTGACTCATCCAAGATTATTCAGCCTCTTTTAAAGTTCCAGCGAAGTACAGACAGTGACTCTAGCTTTTCTGTTTTATTTTTAGATGACAAGACTTGCACTGAGAACTCTTAAAGTCCCTTCCAGGCTCAGATGGTCTTTGGCTATGATTTATCTTTAATTTTACCTTGGTAGCACTCTATTTCTTTCCCTTTCTCCCCTCTTCCTTCTCTTTACCTCCTTTTTCCTCATTAGCTATGAAAGCGGAGCACTACTGCCTCGGACTGTATGCCACAATGAACACACACACACAATAAAAACATAAAAATATAAAGCCTGTATGAAGAGAGGAATGCATAGAGAAGACACACTAAAGACCCTTATTTCCTGGTGGTCAGGAAATTCTAGGTCCTTGAGTTTTTTCATCTCCTATTACAGCAATGGACATAATGGATAATGAGAGATCAAACTAACTAATTTGTCAATTCTAGGATGTGATACCATGACACTCATTTCTGGGGTTGCTAATGCCAGGTAGTGACCTTCTAGGATTATGAACAACTGAAATGTGAAGAGGAACTTTAATAAGAAAAGGTCAACCATCACTCAATGCACCAATGAAACAAGATTTTTTTTCCTTTTACAACAAAATATCAAAAATTTAAAAAGCACTGTATCTTATGATACATATTTAGTGCTTATAACCCAAACAACAATGACTGTTTTAATTATATAGAGGATAATATTTGCTGAGCTCTTGAGTACCTGAAATCATAGACATTCCTTTAAAGGTCAACTGTAAAACCAAGTTAATAACTAAAGAAAAATGCCTTTTTTCCATCAGCAATTCACAATAAAAATAATCTTGTTTTAGATACAATTTTTCTATTAAATATCTTTTGGCTCAAAGACAAAGCTAATAGATGGATTATACATAATTACAAGGTGACAGGCTATAAAATGTCACAGATTAAAAGGAGTATTTCCTATCACAAGTAAGCAATAGCCGCATACCATGTTCACTCACCTATGCTTCCATAGAGGGTTTCAATGGGGCTTCAAGAATGACACGCTTAAACAGCCACATTTGTGATATCTATTGAAGTCACCATGCCATGACTGAATAATACCACTCATGAGCAAAAGGGTGGAGGTACAACCAAGTGCACTGTGCACGTGACTGAAGTTGTGTGTGCTGTTCCCCAGAGCTGTTCCAAATATCTAACCTTCTTCCGGATAGACTTAAATATCGGGGCTGGAGAAGGGCCAAGTAATGACAAGACCTACATGTTCCTCCAAGCAGAGTGTCGATGTGCAAATGCCAACAACATATTTTTCACTGTTTGTATTAGTTTAGGCTCTTTAAAAGAATGTTACTGAACATTGTAAGATTTTCTCTCAGTTGTTCTAATTCCTGTCAATTACATAAAGCTTCTGCAGGAAGCGTATCTGTTAGCAGCATCTAGGTTTGGGATACAGAGCATTGAACTTCCCCACAAGCGCATCCTCATCAGTCTGGTGCGTGTTTTCCCCTGTGAGATAAGGCCTCAGCTTCATCCAGCCCATCAGAAAGTGAAGGAAGCACCGCGGCGGAGCACCCATCGCTCACCAGGCCCCGTGCTCCCTGCTTGACGATTATCAAACTGACTCTTCACAGTAGTCCTGGAACATACAGGTGGTTGTCACTATTTTTCAGGTGAGGAAACTGAGTCTTAGAAAAACCAAGGACTTGACCAAGGTAAGCCAGCTAGCAGAAGTTGGAGGCCAGATTCAATCGCAGGGCAGTTCCCCAAACCTATGCCTTTGCCTTACATTACACCACAGCCTCTTTACCCCTCTGATTTTCAATAAGTGGGTAAGGCCTTTATCTCTCAGCAGGGATGTGGGAAGAAAGGGACATGGCCCGATGACCATTGCCCCAGCCCACCACCAGCTCTTGGAGGAAGAACTCCTTAAGTCACTCCCATAAAGGACGTTTTACAGGAATTTGTCCTTAACATGTTGAAATGGCCGAGCCAGGAGTGAAAGTGTGTTCTTACAAATAACATGCTGTTCATCAGAGGCTGCCACAGGGAGGCGGCAGGATGAAGAAGGGACTAGAAGTGCATGACCTCAGTTTTGATTCTGTGTGTATTCTACTGCCCTCTGAACCTTCCTCATCTCATTTGTAAATGGGCACGGTAGTGCTCACAAGATAAAACCTTCTGATAATTACGTAAAATCATATATGCAGAGCTCCTGGGGCTGTCTGTGACACAGGGCAGGTACATGAGATGAGTTTTCTGGATCCAAGTTCAAAGAGACATTTTACTTCAAATTAGTAGAACTTCGTGCATCATTCCTATTTTTCAAATGTATTCTTGCAAAGCTTTCTGGTGCTTATCAGGAGACATCCATCATTGTCTCAGCATTACCTGCACCAAATCCAGGTCACATAAAGTTATAAATGTATCTTGTATTCCAATGTCACAACCCTTGGCTGGTTCTAAGGCAAGCAGGAAATATTTTATGTGCGTGTATGTATGTGTGTGTGTATGTGTGTGTATTCCTAAAAGAACACATCCACCTAAACAAAACCAGTCATGTGGCAGAACATAGTGAAAGAAACAGACTTCTTTGTTCTGCAAGAATAACATTCTGAGCATGAGGAATGCCCAGACATTACTAAAAAGAAACAGAATGGGCACACGGGGTCACTTAATGGGAAGACAGCGGGCATGATTTATGACATAGCTGTTAGAGAGGAAAGTCTCGCTATGCTATGTAGGACAAAGGAAGGAAGGGAGGCGACATTCACTCACACCCCTCCCTGCCACTGGGGAAGAGATGAAGATAAATGGACCCAGACATGTAAGGAAAGGAATCTGATTAAAAGTGAGTGATAAAATTTTTTAGGAAAGAGTTGGGACTTAACGGGGGGGGCACATATTTTGCGAGATACTGGCTTGTTAACCAAGGAAATCTATCAAGGAAAATAAATTTTTTTGAGACAGGAATGATGTGCTTGAAATACAGACACCTGAAGGGAAGCGAAGGCCGAAGAGCCAGAGGCCACATGCTGGTGAGTCAGCAGCCGGTGCTCGGTGCTCGGAGGCTCCTGGGCACCCTCCTAATCCCCTGGCAAGAAAACCCGACACATAAACTAATGGTTCAGAGTTGGAATTGCAGAGTGAAACTCACAGAACAGACAGCGCTTTTGCAGTTTATGGCCACCAGAAATCTTTTATTTAAACTAACCTAAACAAAAATATATTCCGACTCATTTTCAGGGGCTCATGTAATGTGCAAAGTGAAAGACTCATGCTAAGGAATTTGACCTATAGCTCTTGCACGTCTTAAGATCACCCAGTAGATACACTTGATCTCTTCACCCCTGAGTCAAATGACCTCCCGACAAGAACTTCCTGAGTAACAGGTTCCTGTTTTTTTATGGAAGAAAGAGGATTAGGATCTGAGGACAGCTATCTCTGTTAGTGCCACACCAACTGTGCGAACAGCCTTGATTTGTGGTAAACTAGGAGCAAGCCACAAGGACAAACAGGAGAAAGCAGGCAGTGAACAGTGGCAGAGACATCACATAAGCAAGCAGGATTCTCCAAGTGGAGAGGGAGTCAGGACGGGTAGGTCCTGAACAGGGGTAACTGCTGGGGAACCAGCTTGTGCAGAGAATCCACTCTCCATGACCTGCCTCTCTCTCCCCTCAGCTTCTTCCTATTAGAGGAGGACCCACAAAAGGCCAGGAATCTGGTGAAAATTCTTATGGAAACTATTCATAACCCTTATGTTTTCTTGAACTAACCCAATTTCACAAAATATCCTTTTAACAAAGGCACTTTGATAGGTTTTTCTCTCAAGTGCGATTTTATAGACATGTTCTATAAGACTTCCCATTCAAATGACAATTTTTTTTATTAAAATTCTTTTTTAAAACCATAGTTGTTTTAAAGAAAAAGTAATAGGAAAATATCTTATTATGAAAATATGAACACTCATTTATGGAACCCTTCTGTGGAAAGTATAAAGGGCACAAGACAAATAACTTAAGGACCCTGTTCTCAGAGCTTCAACTCTCATCTTTCTACTTCTCTGATGGAGGGTGGGGTCAAGCCCTGGGCAGCCCCGGAAGTGGGTCCCACAGAGGCACAAGGCAAATGTTCTGATGTCCAAAGCTGGGACAGTGTGTTAAGTGAGTCTAAAACTGTGCTTTTGGGGACCTATCAGCTCTGTCTTTTAAACTAAGGAACAAGAGGGTGAACCTTCTAGAGGTTTCTGGACTGAGGTCCCATGACCACATCTGAGCTGTGTTAACCCTTTAAATAACCCCAGATCTGCTAGAAGCACAATCTGATGTGGCCAACTAGACCCTTCTCTAGAAACCCTCCTGCTGGCTTAGTTCAGGATGTAGAGTTCTGGTACTACCTTTGGCCCAGTTCCCCACTTAGTTATTGACTTGAGCTCACTTAACACACTGTCTCGACTTTGTACATCAGCACACCTGCCTAGTGCCTCTGTGGGACCCACTTCCTGGGCTGCCCCAGGCTTGGCCACACCCTCCATCAGAGAAGAAGAAAGACATGACTGAGTTCAAGCTCTGAGGACAAATGTCCATCAGTCCCTTCTCCCTTGTTGCCCCCTACACCTTGGCTAGAAGCAAATTCCACCTTTACCTAATGTTAGTTCTGCTTAGTCTGGATCAATATGGAACACTCTGAAAAATGGGTTTTCCTTACTTCCTTTTCTGCTTCTCAGATCTTTCTGTCCTCTAGGTCATAGTCTCAAAACTGAAGGTTATCGTGGCTACAGGAGGAGGCAGTAACCATCTACCAGTGCAAGTTCTAAACCTGGAAGCCATTCAAAAACCATCTTTTCTGTCACACCCATTACTCAGCTCTTCCATTCTTACCTACTTAATTATCTCTCAAATCTATTTATTTCCCATTTCTCACTGCTGTTGTGACCCTCATCAAAGGCCATACTCTTTCAGGGAACTCCTGAATCCTGATATTTGACACCACCTCCACTCTCTTCCCATTAATCTACTCTCTCTGCATACGATGATGGGCGTCCTTAGTTGCAGAGAGTGGGACACACGAAAAGTCGTGTGAAGATAAACTGAGGTGATGTAGCTGCAAGGCAAGGTTCTCCAACAACTGCCAGTGAGTGCCAGCAGTGAGGAAAGACACATGGGCCTGATTTCCCATCGGAGCCTCCAGAGGAGGCCTTGCTGACACCTTGATTTCATACTCGTAGCCTCCACACTGTGAGGGAATAAATCTCTGTTGTTTTCAGCCCCTTGGTTGGTAGTAAGTTGTTCCAGCAGACCAGGGAAACTAACACAGAAACCCACTAGCACTTTTTATTCTAGAAATACCTTTGAATTTTACTTCCCTACAGACATTACTCATGTTGACTCCACACTCAGAAGGGACCTTTCCCACTGTTCTTTCTCTGGCTCACTCAGATCTACAAGAATCAGCTCAGTGTCACTTTCTCTAGGAAGCCTTGTCCTGCCAGGAGAGGTTGGGACTCCACACCTGTGCCCAGGTGGTAGCCCGGATGCATGTCTACACTGTATTAAAAGACTCCCCCACACTAGATCCTGATATCTACTGAAGAAAGGTACCCCTAGCACTTAGTACTTCCAGCACTTAGTAGGTGCTTACCCCCAGCACTTAGTAGGTGCTTACAAGCTGTTTCATGAAATGACATGGTGAGCTTGTTTGCAGAGAAAATTTTGTTTTGTTTTCTATTTTCTATACACTTGTCTATGCCACTTACCAGCTGCATGACCAGAGTCAAGTCACTTAATCTCTCTATTTCTAGTTACTTCTCTCAGGGTTATCTTGTACAAAATTAAATGTGTGCGAGAATTAAATGTGTTACTGTATGCAAGTATCTAGAACTTAGGAAAGTGCCTGGCAAGTGACAGCTGCTATTATTACCTTGCCCTAGAATAACTCTTGGGCTCTGCACACAACAATGGCTCCAATGCTTAAAAATAAGATATAGTTTCAAGATACGAAGCCTAGGAACAAGACTCAGGGATGCAAGGAGAGTCTTAGTCTCGGGCCTGACCAATTTGGACAAAGCACGGGGTTTCTTTGGGCCTTAGTCATCTTTGTAATAAGAGTTGGGGGAGGAGGCATTGGAGTAAATCAAGTCCTCCCAACCCGAAATCGAAATGTTTAGGTACCTGTGGAAGTAGCATTGGAAGTTCTCAAACTATGTTGAATACCTCAGATCTAATGGAAATCTGAAAAATATACTGCTCACAAAAATTAGGGGATATTTCAGAATGAATATGAAGCTATAAAATATCCTGTAATTTTTGTGAGAAGTGTATTTAGGTCTGATAAACCTGATCAGACCGACCAATTGTCAAGTTCCTCCACTGAGAAAGAATGTTAACTCCATTTAAAAACATTATTTACTTAGTACTGACTGGAGATTTGGATTGGCAATTAGTTATCTTTATAGAACAAAAATAAAAGTAAAATTAAATCACCTCTTTACTTAAAAGTAATATTTTCTGAACCGACAACTTTTTTCAAAGCATGTGACCCATGGATGAAAAGACACTGAAACGGGCCATTGGTGAAAAACAGATTCTCAATGCTCTAGAGGGTTTCTAATGGCCTTTTTTTTTTTTTCTTGGCTTGAACACTCAGGGGATTACTGAAAGTTTCTTGAAGGCAATCAGCTACAACAATTTATTTCACACATAATTTTACATGGTGGCATCAAGGGGGAAATGTCTTGCTCTAAAATTTAAGGGGAAAAACTTAGAAGGTCAAAGGAGGATTCTAAAAAGTCAAAGCATGTTTAGGGGAAATTTTAAAAGTTAGAAATGCCAGGACAGAAGACCAAAATAAAGTTAAGTTTTTAAACAACAACAAAAGGTCAAATGACCTGGAGTAGAAGTGGCAATAGAACTTGGTAATAACAATAGACACTTCTGTCCACCAGTATGTAAATTTGGAGTTACTGTGTATTCCAGATGCTCAGAACTGGGAAGGGAAGAATGGCTGTCATTACTCAACAGCCCCCTCCACTTTAGGAATCACCGAGGGCCCACTGTTCATTTGTAGTCAGGGTGTGGAAGTCAGCAACAAGTTTGCTCTCGTGTTAGCAGCCACTCACATTGTTGGGTATTCAGGGCAGCCATGAAACTGCTCTCAATCAGGTAACACTAGGATACAAACTTGTCACAGCCCCTGGAAGCAGGGCAGGTGGGAACATGGGCAGGAATAGACAAGCAAATGGAAGAGATGTTGCATCCTTCCCAGAACACAGGGTCCTGGTGGAAAAAGAATCAATAATAATAATGCATGAGAAAGCACTTTGAAAACAAAGTGCTAAATAAATGAATGACCTCAGTTAGGCCTTATGACAAATGTGTACATAAGTTATTATTATTATACCATTCTACAACCCTGTGGAAATAAAGACCAACCAAATGAGCACCAGAAATGTTATTTACTCAATGCTTGTTTTATCAAGAAATCGGTTACCATCATTTTGTTTGGAGGAGACGCAAAAGCAAGCAAGAAAGTGGGTGATAAGGAGGCTTCAGATGTGCCCTATGTGGAGGCTTGTGGTGGAGTTAAACTGTAGGTGGGTTAACTGGAAAAGGACATCTTATATGATTGGTTTGGATGCATATGTGGCTTTCTCTATAGGGACGGAAAAGAGGGAAGCTAAAAGGTAGTAATCAAGTCCTGTCCATTTTGGGCCTATTGTGACAGGGGTTAGTGTTTGGTTTCCTAGGTGGTTACTAAAGACCATGGTCAGACTTTCCATAAGTCTGATTTAGGCAGATTTCCTAGGCTGGTTACTGTACGTTAATGGTTTGGTTTTCTGGATAAAGTTCTATTTTTATATGTAGTCTGGCCATTGTCATTTGTATATTCAGTCTCTTGTTGCGGTCCAGCCATAATGAGTCTATTACGAGGTCTTCGAATGGGAAAAGGTATGGAATTGAATAAATGATAGACAGAGACTTAAAAATATATACATACAGATGGGTTCGGAAGGATGACAGGGAAAACAGTTTCTACTGTTCCTGAGCTGTAACATGACTGCTCCCAAAAACTCATCCACCTTTATTCAGGAAAATAACATGGTCCATTAGCAATTCAATTGTTTCCAAGATAACTCAAAGATAACCCCCACCATATCATTTAAACCTAACTTTATACCAATAAGAAACTAGCTTCCAGCCTCTTCTGGAGAACATGTGTGGGACAAGCCAGAATCAGCTATAGTTCTGTTAACTAGGCAGGTGAGGTGGGGGCTTAGGTCCAGCACCTCTATCCCCAAGATATCCAGATTGTAAAAACATCCTGTTTATATTTCTGTCCCCAACAGTCTCTTAACCCTTAGGTATGAGACTGTACAAAATAAAGTTGGTCCAAATAGTTACCAACACTAATGCTTAGAGCCCTCAAGGGGGTCTGGGGTGGCATCTGCACTTCAGCCAAAATATCAAAATGCCTAGTGGAAATGGTATGTTCACCTATGAAATGTACAAACAGCCTAATAAAACTATCAACTGTCTCTTTCAAAAGTAAGATCATTATGTTGTTTTTTTCTGTTTACTGATTAGCTTTAACACTATGATTAATAAGTTATAGAAAAATGATTTAATAAATACACTGGGGAACAATTTTTTTCATTTTCTGTTGCATAAAGTTTTAGAACTTTTTCTATATGTTTCTGCATCACTGATTCCAAATCTGAAATCCATTTTTTGGTGCTTGCTCTAGTTTTATGCAATTTTAATTTATTTTTGTTACAGTTAATGGCATGCGTTGGTTTTTAAATTGGAGTTAAAGGCCAACGACTCTCGGATTGAACATAACCACAAGGCAATTAATATTTTACAAACATCACTTTTACATAATTTTAGTTGTTTTTAAATGTAAAAACTTATTATCTGATCAAAACATCCTCTTATTCTATTTTAAGATTGAATCATGGCTTCTTCAAGTAGGTGTAAATGTAAGAATAGTCCTGACACCTTCTGTTATATATGTAGCTGTTACACACTTCAATGTCAAAGGCACAATATTTTATCATTTGTGATACATGCATATGTTGTCTATTTTCAAGTTCCCCTTGGCGATCAAGACAAGAATTGGGCTCCTCAATTGTATGTCATAATTATGAGAAAATGCTTCGTGAGTGGACAAAAGAAAAACGCAAAGGAATACCTTTTGGTATTCTGATGGTTTGGCGTGAACCTAAGGACCAAAGTGGTGACTGTTATTTCTGTCTGATCTATACAAAGGGCATCGGCAAGAAAAAATGGCATATGATCACATATCTTAATATTCCTTCAGCAATACGACCTATCCCACACTCTGAGATACTCCCAGTTCCAGCTTTCAATGGTTTTATTTCTTCGAAGGATGAAGAAAGTGAACATGGTGATCAAGTGTATTTTGATAAGATGCATGAGGAAATGGTTGTAGAATCTGAAGGGTCTTCTTCTGATGCCAAGCAGTCATTACTCCTCAGCAGTTTAGTCAACTCGAATTGAATGACTTAGTAAGAGATTTGGGCCTATCAAAGAAAGCAGCTGAGTTATTAGCCTCCAGACTTCAAGAAAAGAATGTACTTCACCAGTCAGCTAAAGTATCCCATTTCAGGAAGTGTGAACAAATTTTTGAGAAGTTTTTTCCAAAGACAAACACTTTGTTTACTGTCATGATATCAGTAGTCTTCTCAGCCAGCTAGGTGTTACCACTTATAGTCCAATAGAATGGCAGCTAATTCTTGACAGCTCTAAACGGAATCTGAAACGTGTTCTCCTATACAACGGTAATGTTTATGCAGCAGTTCCAATTGGTTATTCAAATCATCTGTGAGAAGATTATGTTGTTTTTTCTGTTTACTGATTAGCTTTAACACTATGATTAATAAGTTATAGAAAAATGATTTAATAAATACACTGGGGAACAATTTGATGGTTTGGCGTGAACCTAAGGACCAAAGTGGTGACTGTTATTTCTGTCTGATCTATACAAAGGGCATCGGCAAGAAAATTCTTGTCTTGACCGCCAAGGGGAACTTGAAAATAGACAACATATGCATGTGTCACAAATGATGAGTTTTTGGGAGCAGTCATGTTACAGTCTCGACTTTCTGAAGCATGAGGAACATAACTGGATCATTTGAGTAGATCTTAAAATGATAAATTTCCTGCTAGGACAACAGAGAGGTTTCACAAAGTATCCTTGCTTTCTGTGTTTTGGGGACAGCTGAGCTCAGGAGAAACACTGCACACAGAATGAGTAGTTGAAACTTGAAGCTCTGGAAGTAGGGATGCAAAATATTGTGAATGAACCTATAGTTAATCAAGACAGCATCATTTTTTCCCCCACTTCACATCAAACTTGGCTTAATGAAGCAGTTTGTTCAGGCTTTAAATAAAGAAAGTGAATGCTTTCAACATATTATTTCTGCTTTTTCTGCCTTGTCTTTCGAGAAGATAAAAACAGGTGTATTCAATGAACCTCAAATTCAAAACCTCATACATGACGAAGAATTTGCCAGGAAGATGAATAAGGAGGAGAAAGCAGCATGGCATTTGTGGCAGTTACAAAGAACTTCCTTGGCAACAAAAAAGCAGAAAACTATGAACTGGTTCAAAGGATGCCGTTGGCTTTCCACGACATTGGATGGAACATGAGCATTAAGAGTCACTTCCTGAACAGTCACCTTGACAAGTTTCCTGAAAATTTTGGAGCTGTTAGTGATGAGCAGACTACTGCTGGAGCATCAAATGAGATTGTCCTCAACAAGTACACAAACGCAAGAGCTACAA
Source organism: Rhynchonycteris naso (assembly GCA_037038555.1). NCBI lineage: Eukaryota > Metazoa > Chordata > Mammalia > Chiroptera > Emballonuridae > Rhynchonycteris > Rhynchonycteris naso. Next base: position 29,536,734 of record CM072998.1, read on the forward strand.
ACACACAGTTTTGCCTGAATAGAATTTAAATAAGTTTTGCGTAAATTTTATGATTAAAATAAGTGTTTTAATATGTTCTATTTCGAAATTGTAGACAAATTCTGATGCAATCATATCTTTTATTGTTTAAGTGTATTTACTGCATTATATAAATTATTATATTTTCACAAAGATGATGCCCAAGAAGACATTCTACTTCATTATGTTAAACTAAACATTGAAAATTTTACAATAAGATGAAAACCTAAAATCTTGAATTGCAAAAAAACTGTAGCTTACATAGAAAAACTAAAGTCAGATTTGAGATCAGCACACTCGAATTAGGTAAGAACAAGTGTTTTTGTGGACGCAACAAAAATTTTGTTCCCCAGTGTAATCAATGGTAAATCAAAGTTTTCAAAACCCAGATACATCCAAAGAAAATAATTCTCAAATCCTTGCAAATACCTTTTGTTCTAAAATCCAGAGATCTTCTACCCCATAAATTGACCTCAAAGTCACTGGCCAGAGCCCGAATGAGGGGAGTCATGGGTCTGATCAGAGTGGCAAAATCATGTCTTGGAGGAACACCAGCTTGAATCCCAGCTTCCCTTCCCACATGCCTGATGAAACCTCCCTAAGAGCTCAGACATAAGTGCAACATTCATGATTAGAACTTGAGCAGTAGAAATGATCTGTACTCAAGAACTAATTATCAAGTGACCCTGAAACCAATATTTCTAACTATTAGGTTAAATCACTGAATGGCTATTGAATAAAGCAGTATTGGCACTGTTGCTGGGCAATTTCAAAGGGGAAAAAAATTAATTCTGTTTATTTTAATAAACACCTCATGGAAAGCATGACTCCAGTATAGTTAAAGGACTTGGAGATAACATAAAGCTGGTATAGGCCAACTCTCCTGTGGTTTCAAAGTTCTTTTGATAGAATGTACCTGTCTTCTTTTCTCATTCTCACCACTTCCATCTGTTTCAATCCATTCAAGCTAAAAGACTCCAACTCAAAGTGCGTAACACCTTCCCTAGTCAGATTGCCTGGGTATAACTCACTTGCCCTTTGTTTCTATTGGACTTTGTGAAGAATGTTAATAAACACCTCCACTTGTGCCATTATAGATAGTTCTTTAATACAATGTTAATCTCCCTCACTATATTCTGAGTTTCTTTTAGACAAGTCTGTGTCTTATTTATACCTCTTTTATTCAGTGCCTGACATGGAACAATACACCTCATTACCTATTCTTTCATTCCGTAGTTACAAAAGCCCAGTGAGAAAAGTATGATTATCATAGTTGTTTCAAGAAAACTGAGGTTCACAAAGATTAATTATTCGTCCAAGGTCATAAGCCTGAGCGCTGATAGAACTCAATGTCCCACTTCTTAACACTTGCAAAGTTTCCTTGGTGTCCTTTGCCTCCAGTAGCTCTAAATGCCATTTCACCAGGCAGTAAAGAGAACTCCACTGTGTTCCAGATCAGTCTGCTCATTTTGTGATGTTAGCAGCCATGCTTGGAATTCATTAACAACACCAGCCCTCAGAGTCACTACACTCAATCATATGCCCTTCTTTTGCTCTCTTTCTTTTCTTTGCTGCGAAGAATATACAGGTCCAGCTTTTGTCAAGTTTCTTCAATGATTATGCATTAATATTTAATAAATATAAGAGACCAGCCTCTATAAGGCAACAAAGGAAAACAGAATCACAAGCATAAGTGATCATGTAGGAGATGAATTCTATGTCTGCAGCCTCCTCAGAAATCAAAGAGTAAGGAATTTCTGTGTTTATTCATCAGTGTATCATAGCTAAGAATATGCCACTTATTGTTGGTGGGACTGCAAATTGGTGTAGCCACTGTGAAAAACAGTATGGGGATGCTTCAAGAAACTAAAAATAGAACTACCATATGATCCAGCAATTTTATTGTGGGTATTAATCCAATGCAAATGAAAACACTAAGTTGAACAGATATATGCACCCCTATAGTCATTGCAGCATTGCTAGTAATAGCCAATATATGAAATAGGTGTCTATCAATAGATGAATGGATAAAGAAGACATGACCCCTATGTTTATTGGAGCATTGTTTATAATAGCCAAGATCTGGAAACAGCCCAAGTGTCCATCAGTGGATGAGTGGATTAAAAGGTTGTGGTAGATATACTTAATGGAATACTGTGCAGCCATAAAAAAGAAGGAAATCTTACCTTTTGCGACAACATGGGTGGACCTGGAAACTATTATATTAAGTGAAATAAGCCAGGCAGGGAAAGAAAAATATCATATGACCTCATTCATGTGAGGAATCCAGTGAACAATGTGAACTGAGGAATGGAATAGAGGCAGAGGTGGGATAAAAGAGACCAGAGGGAAAGCAGACAGAGGGAAAGGGGATGAGAGGATGGGATCAGAGAAAGTAAAGAGATTGGTGAAATTGTATATATATATAACCCAGTGTTATAGAGAGGAGGAAAGCAAATCCTGGAGGGAAGGGAGGAGGACATGGGGGGAAGGGGGTCAGGGGGATGTTTAGGGGAACACGGGGGTGGGGGGATGTATTCGGTGGTACACTTGAATTTATGTAAACACAATAAATTAAAATCAATCAATCAATAAATAAATAAAAGACATAGTACAGGCCCTGGCCAGCTGGCCCAGCGTTGATCCAACATGTGAAAGTCTCATGTTTGAGTCCAGTCAAGGCACACATAAGAGGAGATCATCTGCTTCTCCCCTCCTCCCCTTCCTTTCTCTCTCTCTTTCTCTCTCTCTCTCTTCCACTCTCACAGCCATGGCTCCACTGGTGCAAGCACATTAACCCAGGCACTGAGGTTGACTCTGTGGAACCTCCGCCTCAGGTGCTAAAAATAGCTCGGTTGTGAACATGGGCCCAGACAGGGGTTTTGGGATGGATCCTGGTCGGGGCGTATGCAGCAGTCTGTCTCTCTATCCCCCCTACTCTCACTTAAAAAAAAAAAGATGTGGTAGATATATACAACAGAATATTACTCGGCAATAAGAATAATAATATCCTGCCATTTAAGACAATATGAATGGACCTAGAGGGTATTAGGTTAAGTGAAATAAGTCACACAGAGAAAGACAAATACCCCATGATTTCACTTATATGTGAAGTTTTTTTAAAAAAAATCAAAACAAATGAAACAAAACAAAAACAGACTTCTAGAAACAAAAAACACACTAATGGTTGCCAGGGGGAAGAGGGAAGAGGGTAGGTATAAAAGGTAAAGGGAATATAACCAGCAGTAGTGTGATAACTTTGCATAGAGACCGACAGTTACTAGACTTAGTGTGTTCACACATTGTAAGGCATATAAATGTTGAATCACTATGTTGTACACCTGAAACTCACATATGTCAACTATATTTCAATTTTTAAAAAGCAGCTCAAATAACAAAAATAATATTTTACTTATTGGGAAAAGTAAGCCCTATAAGAAACATTCCTTTCATCAGTCTTTGCCTTGATCTGGCTGAAGCAAGCCCTTTTCTATGACTTTACACCCTCAAAGCACCTTTCTAATTATCATTTGTCTTCCCAGGTAAATGTTCCCTCAGGAAGGGAGGGTGCTGATCAAAAACCCTGAGTATCTTTATTTGCAAGATACAGTTGTACAGTTTCGTTATACATGAACAAACTGGCATTCTGTTTTACATGCCAAAGAAAAATTAAAATATGTAAAAAGGAAAATATCTGCTATTTCTGACAGGTCATGCCTTCACTGATCTTTGTCTTCTAATGGCTCCTATGTCCCCTTACCCAGCCTCTCTGTCACACCACCTCTGCGCGATCCCAACACGGTATCATCCAAAAGTCCTCCGATGCCCTACCAGCAAGTTCTGACAGGAAAAAGAAAAAGATATATCTGCAAAGTTCTTAGCATACACAACAAATAGTCTAAGGATATGGTACCAGATACTCACATTTTCTGACCGGAGCCTCTTGGCGGGACACCCACCATCCCTGGGGTGAAGCATGTAATACAGTCGGACTTTGCTTGCATGTTTTCGACTCTGGGAAGGAAAAGCAGAAGCAGATACTGTAAAATAGAAGGCATTTTAAGTCCCCAGGAGTACAGCCAGTGACTGCAAATGCCAACAAGTATTTTTGTTAAGAAACACTTGCATGTGATCCTGCAAGTTATGTGGGCTCAGATAGGTTAAGTGACCTGCCCAACGTCATAAAGCCAAAATAATTTCAGGATTAGAAAACACACAATGAAGAAAAAAGTAAGAGCATTGGGATCTTTTAGCAGAGAGTAAATAACATATTTAATTGTCCTCAAAAGTAAGAACAAGTCAGCAAAAGGAATAATACAAGGATCAGCTTGTGATGAAAACCCATGTTCTCCACTCTCTCTCTCACCCCTGCTGCCCTGCCCTAACGAGCTAGGAGCAATGCCACTTGAGTCAGGTACATGTGGCATCTCCAACAAAAGTCTTTTCCTCCAGTTCTCATACCTGAGCCTCGGTAATAAGCTAACAAAACAAATCTCCAATGTCAGCTATCACGAGCAAACAAAAAATATTGTTTGTACACTTGAGGATGGGTCAGAGCCCAAGTTCCATGCATATAAGCACACCCAGTGAACAAAAAAAGCCTCACCTCACACAGGGACTATCAATTTTGCCTACACTAACTAGTCCCTGCCCAGGAATGGTTCCATCTTTCCTCTACTTCTTTGCTCAACGGAGGCTTCATCCAAACTCCCCTTACCTTTAAATACTGCAGTTCTGGCTTCCGAGTTGCTACCTGCCTGAGGCAGGAGGGTGGAATGAGAAGAGTAGTAATGAAACACAGTGCAAACAGACTGCATACCCAGTGGTGGTCCTATATGATTATAATAGAGCTGAGAAGTCCCTGTTGCCTAGTGACATCACAGCTGTGACAATGTGGTAACAACACATTAGTCCCTGTGTATGTGGTGATGTTGGTGTAAACAAACCTACTACACTGCCTGCCCTGTGAGAGTACAACAACACAATTATGCAGAGTACATAGTACTTGATAATGGTAATGAACGACTGTTATTTGTTTATATAACATTTCCTATATTAGACTTTTTATTGTTATGTTAGCGTACTCTGTCTACATTTAAAAAGTTTGCAGTAAAAGAGTCCGCTGCGTTAGGCTGGCAGCAACTCATGCATCTCGTATTTAATTAGTCTTTTGATTGTACCACTTTCTCTTGTGCTTGATTTAATCTCATGTAGTTTTGTCCAGTACCATGCTGTGCAGGCTTGTAGCCTAGGACCAATAGGCTACATCATATAACATAGGTAGAATATAAGTTCTACCGTCTGAGGTTTGTGTAAGTACACTCTGTGATAGAGTTTTATAATTTTACATTTCTCAGAACGCAGCCCCGTTTTTAAGCTCCACATAACTATTCTCAAAGTTCAAAACCCTACATCATGCTCTACCCTTTTCTAACTGTGTGATAATGAGCAAGTCATTTACTTTCATTTGTGTGTAGCCATCGAGTCTTGTTGTCTCCATGGTCAAAAGTGAATGTAATAATATTATTAAGGTTACTGTGAGATTCAAATAAGCCAATGCATATGAAAAATTGCAATCCATAGTGCTAAATATAAACATTTCTCAGTACTGACTGCATCAATCCCTACGTTTGGTTCTACCACAGTCTCTTTAATGTGAATTTGCCTTGAATCCCTTTCTACCTAATGCCAATCCTCTCTCCCTTTCTCTTACTCAGAGATTATTTCTCCTTTCCCAGGCCTTGGTTGCACGTTGCTTGGGTTCTAGCCAACCTCCCGGATGATGGTTTGTCTTCATTGATTAGCCACACAGCAAATTGCATCTTGTTTACAGGATGTATTGTAAATCTTTTCTGTCTGGTTTTCTTCATTTATCACTTTTTAAATTCCTATATTGTGCCTAGAGCAAGAATACTGTGCTTCTAAACAGTCCCTGAATACTTTTAAGGTCTTTAAATGGGTTTAAAAGTGCTATTGGAACATGAGAAATATTACAGACCTGTAAAAGCACTGTAGTGTGATTTTGTAATACATTCATATCCATTTCTAGGATGCACAGTAATATCAAATGAGGGTTTATCTGGAATCTTATTTGCCTGGCAGACTAGGAGGCCTATGAAATAGAGACCTATGTGCACCTATGTCATATGATTTCAACACCATCATTCAGCTTCCACATAATTTTGGGAATGATTCAGTGCAAACTAATATAGCATTTGTTCTTTTTGCAGATAAATATGTTGATTACTAAAATGTACCCATTTTCTATAGTTCTGTTTGCTTTTTGTAGGTAGAGAGGAGCGGAAGTATTAAGAATATACAGCTGGATGGAAAGATGGCGATGGAGTAGGTGGACATACCAACTTCCAACTCCTGAAACCAAAGTAGATTATAACTTAATTGTAAGAACCATCATCCGGATAAACCAACTTTAAACTAAATTAAGTGAACTCTTCAACCAAGGAACACAGAGGAAGCCACATTGAGACTGGTAGGAAAAGCAAAAACATGAAAAGGGCTGCCCAGCTCCCCGGAGCAAACGGCAGATTCACATGGCGGGAAGAGAGTTTAGTGGACAGGGAGGGACTTGGGTCCCAGGAACAAAGCCCCAGCCTGCAGCCCCAGAGCCTAGAAGAGGCATTTGGACAGTATTAAGCTGTGAAACAAGTGAGGATACTGTTTGTGAGAAAGAGACAGTTTTCTCAGACCCAGGACTCTTCTTAAAGGGATAGCACAGAAAACCCCTCTCACAACCACTCACCCGGGGGTCGGGTGGATGGAGAGAGAGCAGAGGACCGGAGCAGGAAGAGAGTGTGGACTGGAAGGCACAGGGAGAAACATTCTGAGGGACAGCCACCCTAACCTCTGGGCTGAGTCATTTCCCAAATCGAAAACAAGTATTTCCCCTGGAACTAGCAATAGCAGCAAAGGGAGACAGGACACCAGCCAAACAAGCTCTCCCGCAGCATTAGAGCAGAGCTGCTTAGAAGGAAGGAGCTTCCAGGACTACAGTATGGAGTGTTAGGGTCTGAGCTGCAGTGCCCCTTCCCACACTGCTGAGGGCTTGCTGGAGGGACAGAAGCAGAGGGACGCAGAAACGCGGTTCTGTCAGCGGGGCGGAGACACAGCCGGCGTGAGCTCGGTCTAGACAAGCAGAGGCAGAGAGGACACGTAAAAGCGGTCCAGCAGCTGCGGGCCCGCCTGCAGCCCCATCTACGAAGTAAAGCGGGAGGCCAGGAACGAGCAGAGATCTACTGCTGAGCAGAGCCCCCTTGGGCGCATAAGATCACCTGGCCTCCGAGGTTTGCGACCCTGGGTGAGCCGGCCCTGACCGCGGGGCTGGGGCTAAAGCTGGGGACAGGCGGAGGCTCGAAGCTGAGTGCACGCCAGCAGCCACACCCAGCCCAAGAAACAGTGGTTTGTGATCCTGTGTGAGCAGGTTCTGACCATGGGAGCTGGGCAGAAGCCCAGGAAAAGGCGGGTCCGCAGATGAGCAAAGGTGCTCAGCCCTAACCTTGGTGCCGAGGCTTGTAGCTTGAGTGTGCTGTGCAACCCCACCTGTGGGGGAGAGGCAAAGGCCCAGACAGGCTGAGGCTTGTAGAGCCGGGCAGGAGAACACAGCTCCTCCCACGGATGAGAGACGGAAATCACTGCAACAGCTACAGTGGGCTGGCGCTGGCAATGCCGATCCCAACCACCCTAGGCAGCGGCCGAGGGGGTTAAAGGCCTGCAGACAGTCCAGACCTAGGAGACACAGACACAAAACACATTGGAACCCAGTGGCCACACCCTTCTTATAACAGACAAAATGGGCAGGCAGAGAAATGCAACCCAAATGAATCAAGAGAAATCCCCAGAGAAGAACCTGAATGAACCAAATATAACCAAATTACCAGATGCAGAGTTTAAAATAATGATAGTTAGGATGGGATGTTCAAAGAGTTTAGAGCAGTGGTTCTTAACCTTTTTTGAGGTACCGAACTCGATAGTTTCATATGCGCATTCACCGAACCCTTCTTTAGTGATAAATATGATTTTTTTACCCAAATTCAAGACATAGGTATATGTTTTTTTTACTGGTGCACAAAATGAGCCATGCATGAACATCACCTTGCTCAAAGAACAAAACCAACAAAGTGTATGAACTCACAACAAATTATGGTATTACTTTATTCTGGCTTCTCCGAACCCCTGAAAATGAGTCATGGAAACCCTATGGTTCAATAGAACCCAGGTTAAGAACCACTGGCTTAAAGCAACAATGGATAGTCATTACAAACACCTAAATAAAGAGATAACAAGTATAAAAAAGAAAATTGTAATAATAAAAAAGAATCAGACAGAAATGACAAATACAGTATCAGAACTGAAGACCACAATGGAAGGAATTAAAAGCAGGATGGATGAAGCTGAGGATCAAAAAAGTGAGTTAAAGGATAAAATAAACAAAGGCACAGAAGCAGAGCAGAAAAAAAAAAAGAGACTCAAAAAATCTGAGAAAACTCTAAGAGAGCTCTGTGACAACATGAAGAGAAATACCATCTGCATCATAGGGGTTCCCGAAGATGCAGAGAAAGGTCAAGGGATAGAAACTTTGTCAATGAAATTATAGCTGAAAACTTCCCTAAATTAAGACTGGAAAATGTTTCACATGTTCAAGAAGCACAGAGAACTTCATTAAAGAGAAAGCCAAAGAAATCAACACCAAGACACATCATAGTTAAAATACCAAAACTAAGTGATAAAGAGAAAATTTTAAAAGCTGCTAGAGAAAAAAAGGCTATCACCTACAAAAAAAGCCCCCATAAGGATGACATCCGACTTCTCAACAGAAACACTTGAGCCCAGAAAGGAATGGCAAGAAATATTCAAAGTATTGCAGAACAAGAACCTACAACCAAGACTACTCTATCCAGCAAGGCTATATTTAAAATTGAAGGAGAAAAAAAGAGCTTCCCAGAAAAAAAAATCCTCAAGGAATTCATTAAAACCAAACCAATTCTGCAAGAGATGATAAGGGGCCTGTTGGGTACAGTTCAAAGGGGGAAAAAATATAGCAAAAGAAGAATACAGCTTTAAAGAATAAAATGGCAATCAACAAATCAATAATAACCTTAAATGTAAATGGATTAAAAGATCCAATCAAAAGACATAGGGTAGCTGCGTGGATAAAGAAACAGGACCCATACATACGCTGTCTACAAGAGACACACATTAAAACAAAAGATGCATATAGACTGAAGGTAAAAGGATGAAAAAAAATATTTCATGCAAATGGAAACTAAAAAAAAGCTGGGTAGCAATACTTATATCTGACAAAATGGACTTTAAAACAAAGGCTCTAATAAGAGATAAAGAAGGACACTACATAATGATAAAGGGAACAATTCAACAGGAAGATATAACCATTATAAATATCTACGCACCAAACATAGAAGCCCCGACATACATAAAACAGACTTTGATGGATATAAAGGGTGAGATTAGCAGCAATACTATAATAGTAGGTGATTTTAATAACCTACTAACATCACTGGACACATCCTCAAAAAAGAAAATAAAGAAACAACAGACTTAAAGGATTCACTAGATCATCTTGATTTAATAGATATCTTCAGAACTTTTCACCCTAAAGCTGTAGAATATACATTCTTTTCAAGTGCTCATAGTATAATCTCTAGGATAGACCACATGTTAGGACACAAAAGTGGTCCCAACAAATTTAAGAAGATTGAAATCATATCAAGCATTTTCTCTGATCACAATGCCATGAGACTAGAAATTAACCACAAAAGAAAAACTGAAAAATACTCAAACACGTGAAAACTAAATAGCAGGTTATTAAATAATGAATGGATTAACAATGAGATCAAAGAAGAAATAAAAATGTTTCTAGAAACAAATGATAATAAGCATACATAAACTCAAAATTTATGAGACACAGCAAAAGCAGTACTGACAGGGAAGTTCACAGCACTACAGGCATACCATGAGAAGCTAGGAAAAGTTCAAATAAGTAACCTGACCCTGCATCTAAAAGAACTAGAAGAACAACAGCAAATAAAGCCCAGGACTGGTAGAAGAAAGGAAATAATAAAGATCAGAGCAGAAATAAATGACATAGAGGCTAAAGAAACAAAACAGAGGATCGATGAAACCAGGAGCTGGTTCTTTGAAAAGGTAAAAAATATTGATGAACCTTTAACTAGACTCACCAAGAAAAAAAGAGAGAGGACTCAAATAAATAAAATTAGAAAGGACAGTGGAGAAATAACAACTGACACAACAAAAATACAAAGCGTTGTAAGAAAATACTATGAAGAACTCTATGCCAAAAAAATAGACAACCTAGGTGAAATGGACAAATTTCTTGAATCGTATAATCTTCCAAAAATCAATCTGGAAGAATCAGAAGACCTAAACAGACCAATTACAATAAATGAGATCAAAACAATTATCAAAAAACTCCCAAAAAAGAAAATTCCTGGGCCAGATGGCTTCACAATGAATTCTACCAAAAATTCAAAGAACTAACTCCTATCCTTCTCAAGCTATTCAAAAAATTCAAGAGGAAGGAACACTTCCAAACTCCTTTTATGAGGCAAGCATAATTCTGATCCCGAAACAGGGCAAACACAACACAAAGAAAGAAAATTATAGGCCTATATCCCTGATGAATTTAGATGCTAGAATTCTCAACAAAATATTAGCCAACTGGATCCAGCAACATATGAAAAAAATCATACACCATGATCAAGTGGGATTTAGTCTGGAGAGGCAAGGCTGGTTCAATATTCAAAAATCAATCAATGTGATTCATCACATAAACGAAAGGAAGGACAAAAAACACATGATAATTTCAATAGAGGCAGAAAAGGCATTTAATAAAATCCAGCACCCATTCATGATCAAAACTCTCAGTAAAGTGAAAATACTGGGAACATACCTTAACATGATAAAGGCCATCTATGACAAACCCACAGCAAACATCATACTAAATAGGCAAATATTAAAAGCAATCCCCTTAAGATCAGGAACCAGGCATGGGTGCCCCCTTTCACCACTTTATTCAACATAGTTCCAGAAGTCTTAGCCACAGCAATCAGACAAGAAGAAGAAATAAAATGCATCCAAATTAGAAAAGAAGAAGTAAAACTGCCATTATTTGCAGATGGTATGATATTGTATATAGAAAACCCTAAAGTCTCAGTCAAAAAACTACTGGACCTGATAAATGAATTCAGCAAGGTGGCAGAATATAAAATTAATACTCAGAAATCAGAGGCATTTCTATATACAAACAATGAACTGTCAGCAAAAGAAATTAAGGAAACAATCTCCTTCACCATTGCAACCAAAAAAATAAAGTATCTAGGAGTAAATTTAACCAAGGAGGTTAAGGACTTGTACTCAGAAGATTATAAAACATTGATAAAAGAAATCAAGAAAGATACAAACAAGTGGAAGCATATACCGTGCTCATGGCTAGGAAGAATAAACATCATTAAAATGTCTATATTACCCAAAGCAATTTATAAATTCAATGCAATACTAATTAAAATACCCATGACATACTTCAAAGATATAGAACACATATTCCAAAAATTTATATGGAATAAAAAAAAAACATGAATAGCCTCAGCAATCTTAAAAAGGAAAAATAAAGCTGGAGGTATCACTTTTCCAGATATCAAGGTTTACTACAAGGCCATTGTACTCAGGACAGCCTGGTACTGGCATAAGAACAGGCACATAGATCAATGGAACAGAACAGAGAACCCAGAAATAAACCCACAGCTTTATGGACAACTGATATTTGACAAAGGAGGAAAGAGCATACAATGGAGTAAAGACAGCCTCTTTAACAAATGGTGTTGGGAAAATTGGACATCTACCTGCAAAAAAATGAAACTAGACCATCAACTTACACCATTCACAAAAACAAACTCAATATGGATAAAAGACTTAAACATAAGCCGTGAAACCATAAGCATCTTAGAAGAAAACATAGGCAGCAAGCTCTCCGACATCTGGCGCAGCAATATATTTGCCGATTTATCTCCATAGGCAAATGAAATAAAAGGCAGGATAAACAAATGAGACTATATCAAACTAAAAAGCTTTTTCACAGCTAAAGACAATAAGAACAGAATAAAAAGACAAACCACACAATGGGAGAACATATTCGACAACAAGTCTGATAAGAGGTTAATAACCAAAATTTATAAAGAATTTATAATACTCAACACCAGGAAGACAAACAACCCAATCAAAAAATGGGCAAAAGAAATGAATAGAAATTTCTCCAAAGAGGACATACAGATGGCCAATAGGCATATGAAAAAATTTTCAACATCACTAATCATTAGAGAAATGCAAATTAAAACCACAATGAGATATTACCTCACACCAGTCAGAATGGTGCTCATCAGCAAAACAACACAGAATAAGTGCTGGCGAGGATGTGGAGAAAAGGGAACCCTTCTGCACTGCTGGTGGGAATGCAGACTGGTGCAGCCACTGTGGAAAACAGTTTGGAGATTCCTCAAAAAATTAAAAATCAAACTGCCTTTTGACTCAGCTATCCCACTTATAGGAATATACCCTAAGAACACCATAGCACTGTTCGAAAAGAAGAAATGCGCCCCCATGTTCGTGGCAGCATTGTTCACAATAGCGAAGATCTGGAAACAGCCCAAGTGTCCTTCAGAGGACAAGTGGATTAAAAAGCTTTGGTACATATATACTATGGAATACTACTCAGCCATCAGAAATGATGACATCGGTCATTTACAACAAAATGGATGGACCTTGATAACATTATATAGAGTGAAATAAGTAAAACAGAAAAATACTGAGAACTGTATGATGTCATACATAGGTGGGACATATAAACGAGACTATGAGACATGGACAAGAGTGTGGTGGTTACGGGTTGGAGGGAGCGAGGGAAGGGAGGGAGAGGGAGGATGGGAGGGGCACAAAGAAAACCAGATAGAAGGTGACAGAGGACAATTTGACTTTGGGTGATGGGTATTCAATATAATTGAATGACAAGATAACCTGGAGATGTTTTCTTTGAACATATGTATCCTGATTTATTAATATCACTCCATTAAAATTAATAATAAAAAAATAAAATAAAATAAGGAATATACTGCTATAATCAAAATAATAAAAATGAGCATTTCAAAAACCTGCAAGCTGCTGAATGTGGCCACAGAGCCTGGGCTGGTGAGAAAAGCACAGCAGACAGGTAATTGGTGAAAAGACAAAGCCGTGACAGTGTGAACTCAAATATGGCTGAAGCAGATTTCCAATTTTTCATTTGTTACCATAGAAAAACTTCTTTTCACAGTTCCTCCATCACCAATCTACTCAAAACCCTGGGTTCCCAGAAAACAAAATTTTAGTGAGATTGGAAATTTCGTATTATGGTCTGTTTTGTGGTGGTTGTCTTTTTCTTTCTTTTTATTTTTTTTATCTTTCCTAAACCTTTACTTTTCTTTCATAAAGACGTGCCAGCAAAGGCAGAGTTCACTGAGTTATTTAATTGCGTTGTGATAAAACTAGAAAGAACTTGTTAGCTGGCAAGAAGTAGAAATAAATGATAAAAGTCTGCTGGGAAGCCATTCTGTGAGGAGAGGTGTTGAGGTTTAAGGCGTATTATCAAATTTTGTTCATTAATGGCTGGCTTTTCTCCTTCAGACCCCCAAGTTCTAGGTTTGATGGGAGGAGGTCTGAACCCCCTCCAGAGACTGCCTTTGCCTTTGTGTGTGGGTGAGAAGCAGAGCCTGGGCAACACCACCTGCTTTTGGAATGAGTGTGGAGGGGTGTGCATTCTTTCTGGTCATCTCTGAGCCCTCCTGCTACTTTTCCAGGCTACCTGGGCTGACTGAAATGCCTTTCCTCCAAGGAGCCAATCCTTACTTCAGGCTGGAAGTGAAAACTCCAAAGACAATGAAAGGCGCCTAGAGTTACCCTCCCAGTTAGTCTGATTCACACCCAAAGCCACTTCCTAAGGCTGGTGGTTAACACAGGGAAAGAGGTTCCAGCAGAATGTTCTGGGGTGCTCAACAGCTTGCCCAGCCTCAGTACAGGAGTGTCTTCAACACCTTTCAACAACAGGGTGTGGCTCTGCTACTCGCCCTCCATTTTCTTCCTGGCACACTCACCTCTTTCTCACGACAGGTCACTGAGTCGCCTGCAGTGTCTTCCTTCAGCTGGCTCCTCTCGATCCACTAACTACCTGAATTGCTTTACATTTGGATTTAGTCTCACTTACTTCAATTTATTCTAAAAGTAAACCTTCCCCACAGAAAGTTAAAATTAAATTAGAGCTAAGATGTTCATTGCAGTATTATATAAAAAGAAACAAACAAACAAAAACCTGGGAAACAGCTGCATATTCAACAGTCATTGAATGTCTTAACGTTCAGTTGGAAACTATAAAAAGGAATTGTTTCTACATAATAAATGTTGACTAAAAATCGGTTAAACTCAAAATTGCTCATATACTACGATTGCAATTATATAAAAATTCATTAGTATAGCAATATCAGGTAGGGGAAGCATGTTTATTAGGGTAGAAGAAACATGGGTAGTTTTCATTTTTTATTTCTATAAATTTACCTTTAATCTGAAAATCATAATAATTTTGCAATGCTCAAGCCACTGGAACTACTTACTAAGTATACTTTTTACTCACAGTGATTGTGAGTAAAAAAAATTCACTGATCTGGAATGCTTTTGACATGTCCTGGAATTACTGATGACATTTCCATCTACCCTTGTAAATGTCATGTCAATATTCAAAATGCATATTTTTTATTGCATTCCTAGGTAATTAGATAAGCATATTTAACCCAAAATGATACACATGACTTCAAGTTATAAAACTTTATTTTGGTAGATACAAATATGCCAGGGTAAAAATGGGTACTTTTCACAATGTGGTCACTGTGTATGAATTAAGACTATGTGCCCGGTGGCAAATGACTGCCAAACTGAGAAGGCCCAGAAGAAAACTGTTTCTAGAACTGGTTTATACCAAACAAATAAACGCACACAACAAAAAACCCTTAGGACAGTTTCAAAGATTTATTAAAACCTAAAATATATACTGCTTCTAAGAATTTAAAAAGATAGACATATTGCCAACTGAAAGGAACTTTTAACAGAAAAATATATCCTACATGTGAAATGTGTATACTACAGAGTTTCAGGAGGAAAAAGGAAAATTACTTGAAGAGAAGGCATGAAAAGAAATTATAATTTCATTCAATTGCACCGATGGCCATTCCCAGCTCTTTCTTGCATTAATATTTGCATTTTAAGCAAAAGTCATTACTTTCATTCAAACCACATCAGCTCTAAGCTTCCCAGATAGGCCAGAAATTACCAACTCTCCCATTTTAATTAAAGCCCTTGCCCCAACACCAGGCATTGCACGAGGGCAGACCTATCTGCAGATTAGTTTCTTTTGCTGAAACAATCTCTTGGCACTCACAGAAATAGTCTGAAGTGGAAATTCAGGCCAGCCTTCTCTGTGGGGGATGAGGAACAAGACAAATGTCCATTTCAGATGTGTTACTGTGAAAAAAGGGGACAATACACATAGAAATAGATGGCTTTGTGCTGCACCTAAATAGCCATCTTCTATTAGCACATATGACTTTAAAACGTTTTTTTTTTCACAGCTCAAATTTGCTTCCAACTAAGCTCCTGATTTTTGGTCTCATAAAATGTGGAGATAAAGAGACTTTAAATTTGCATAATGTTCCAAACAACCTTTAAAGTTTTTTCACGTTTATCATCTCATTTTATCCTCAAATCACAATTGTGAGGCTGGCAGGAGAGGTGTTATTTCAAATAAGCTGTAAGATCCATTCCTGATTTCCTAGTTAAGCTTCACCATCTTATTTCCTTCTAGGTATCTAATTATACCTCTTCTAGAAACCAGCTAAAATAAGCCAAGAACTACAAGAAAAGGGGAAAACCTGGAACAGACTGATAATTACAGAACAGTGATTCTCACATGCCACTATGTTTGAGATTCTTCCCCTCATTCTAGGGTGAGGACCACCAGTACCAAGGGTCTGATTTCCCAGGCTGCCCGAGAGTGATTGGCTGATGAGAGGTAGCATTTCCATCCCTCCGGAAAAAGGAGAAGGTGCCCTGGTAGAAAACAAGTTAACACTCCAAGGTTGACGGGTACCAGGTCTGAACCCTGGAAAATCTGTAGCATAGCTTCACTAGAAAGTCAAGGTTAAATGCAGATAAATGAAAGAGAAAACCACAAGTGTTGGAGAGCTCTCTGATGTGTGGGATTCTTTTCCAGAGTGACACACCTCTTCTTAGTACCGCAGAAGGAGGTTGCTACAGAAACCTCAAGTGGGGGAAGGACCAACTCAAAACCTAGAGAGAGAAAACTGGCCCCAAGAGGAAAGCTTTAACACAGAGAAGGAAGAAATAAAACCCTTCTGCCTGAACTGCCCTGAGTTCCAGATCCCCTATCCAAGTTGCTGGGCCACCAAAATGGTTCATAATCCAGTCCCACAGAAAAAATTGTATCAAAAAATACTCAGAAGATTTTCTGAGAAGAGCCAAGGCCGATCCACACACACTGCAGACATGTGGCAGGCCTTACTAGCCTTCTATCCTGTCAGGTATAAGGGCATCTATGGAAAAATTTTGTTATGCAAAACAGACTTTGGAAAAATTCTCAAGGAGGAATCATCAAAGGGGTTTTTCATTGCACAAAATATTTGCTATAATAAATAGAAGTTTCAGATGGTACGTGCTTCATGTCATTTCATTTCAGAAAATATAGACTGAGCATAAAAGCTAAAAGATGAGTTAAGACAATTGATTAAGATAAAGATGCACAGTCTGAGTTTATGAAGTAAGGACACTGACAACATAGCTTAATTCTGACTGTGTCACATAAGCTCCAGAACAGAACCAATACTGCAGTTCAGTGTGAGAGTCGAGACACAGACGCTTCCTACAACATAGAGGAATAAGATTAAAAAAAGGAAGGGAGGAAACAATACTAAAGAGCTTGCATACAAAAGACCAGAACAAATATAGAGTGGCTCTAGTGGTAGATAAATTAGACACAGAAATTCCCAAAATAGACACAATACTTTACAACCAAAAAGAAAGTGGGAAAATATATCTAACTTTGTATGTAAAAGTTTTCAAACAACAAAGCAAAAAATAAAAATAAGTAAAAGCAGAACTGATAGATATGATTACAAAAAAATATATAGGTTTTTAATCTGAAATACATATACAGGGTGGGCCAAAAGTAGGTTTGTAGTTGTTCCTGTGTAAAACAACACAGTAATTAGTAAATAATAATACAAGAATAAATTCTGTTTTGTGTACTCACAACTATAAACCTACTTTTGCCCAGCCTGCATATAAGAGGCAAATCACAAAGTAGGAAAAATATTTGCAATATGTAAAAAAATGGTTTAATAC
Organism: Rhynchonycteris naso; assembly: GCA_037038555.1. Lineage (NCBI taxonomy): Eukaryota > Metazoa > Chordata > Mammalia > Chiroptera > Emballonuridae > Rhynchonycteris > Rhynchonycteris naso. The sequence continues at coordinate 29,554,239 of CM072998.1, forward strand.
CTTTAAGATAGATTGCTCTAACAAATTTATAAGAAAAAAATATTAAATAGGCAAAGGATGTAAAAAGAAATTGTAGAAATGCAAACAGCTAAAGATACATAAAAAGCCTGACCTGTGGTGGCGCAGTGGATAAAGCGTCGACCTGGAAACACTGAGGTCGCCAGTTCAAAACCCTGCACTGGTCTGGTCAAGGCACATATGGGAGTTGATGCTTCCAGCTCCCCCCCCCCTCTCTGTGTCTCCTCTCTAAAATAAATAAAATTTAAAAAAATAAATTAATTTTTAAAAAACTTGAAAAAAAAAAGATACATAAAAAAGTTCACCCAAATTCTACCTTGTATTTTTAAAGTAAAGAGTATATTTTTTCACTTGTTAAAATGGCAAAGACTTTCAAAATATACATAACTCAACTAAGATATGTATATAAGACTCTTATATGTAGCTAATAGGCATATAAACTGATAAAAGCTTCCTAGATGGAAATTTTGCAATATGTATTCAATAGGCAAAAACTTGTTTGAGCCAACAATACTAATTCTATGAATTTATATGAAGAAAGCAATCAGAGACATATATTGCCATATATTTATATTAGTAAAAACAAGAAAATAAGTTAATGTTCCATGTGAGAGATAAATATTATGATATATCTATATAATAGATTACCAAATTGTGATTAACAACAAGCATAATAACATTCAATGACATGAAAAGTATCTATAAAATAACACTAAGAAAAAAATCTTTGTTTCAAACCAGACTATAAATGATGCACATTTTCTAAACAAAGTTATATGCGTGTATATTCACATGTGCGCCTAGATGTAGCAACAGTCTAGGAAAAAAACACACTAAATTTTTAACATTATTTATCATGGATCACAAATAATTTTAATTTTTGTTATGTGTGCTTTCTTTGGATTTTCCAATTCCTTAAGAGACCCAATTATTCGAGTAATTAGAAGAAAAAGTCAAAATTTTAAAGATTCATTCCAACATTGACGATTTGCCATTTGAACTGTCCTTCCTGAAGATGAGGAAAATAGATTTCAGAAAGACCAAAGTACCTGCTCAAGATCCCACAACTTATAAATTCTCAGAGAACAGGAATTATATCTGTTTGTTCATTGTTGTGTCCCCATTATCTATTACCATGCCTGATACATAGTTTGTGTTCGATAAAGGTTTGTTGGTTGAGTAATTAAATGCATGAATGAAAGAAGCAATCCCAAAATAAAAGCCCAAGACCCTTGATTAATTAAACCAATTGTGTGAAAGTATTGTGTACATAATTATTATAGATTTCCTTCCATTCTAAAACTAAAATCAAACCCAACACCTATCTACTTCCACCTCTCTATCCTTCTGCTGCAGTAGAAGTCAGAGGGAAGCAGAAAGCCTGCAGACTAGAGAGAGTTCTAGGAAACAACGGCAGGCATTCTGCAGTGTGCACATTGGAGGGGACACTCTCAGCAGGTGAACTGATGAAGACTGAGCTTGAAGCAGCATAAACTCTGAAGAAACTGAGAGACTGCAGTCAGTGGTACAGAAGTCAGGATTTAGAGTGAATGCTGTTGCTGCAGACACCAAGGCACAAGTAGATCCAGCTTGTTAAGGAAGAGGTTTGGAACACGCCACAGTCAGTTTCTCGGTTGCTGCTTCTTAGACCCTGACTCCCCAAATGCTAGTTAGTTTGGTAAAGCCACTCTTAACCTGTGGTTAGACTGTAGGCTGTCGGACTAGGGTATTATGTCTCTTACTTTTAAATTATAGGATCCGTTTGTGCTATTGTAGACTGAAAGTGCCTCCCCAAATTCATATGTTCAAGCCCTAGCCTTAAATTTAACTGAATTTTGGAATAGGGTCTTTACAAACATAATTAAGTTGAATGGGGTCAGAAAGTGTGTGGCCCTAATCCAACAGGACTGCTGTCCTTTTGAGACAAGGATGAGACACCAGCCACCTCTTCCTCTTTCCACATGCACAGAGTAAAGGCCATGTGAGGACACAGTAAGAAGGTGGTCATTCTGGAAGCCAGGAAGAGAGGCTGCACCAAAAACCCACCCTGCTGGCACCTTGATCTTAGATATCTACTCTCCAAAACTGTGGGAAACAAGTATCTGTTGTTCATGACACCATTCTATGGTATTTTGTTGTGGCAGCCCAAACCAAGACATGTGCATTGCTGTCCCAGTAGAACCTGAGCTCTATGTCGATAAGGCATCCTAAATTTGACTTCTTCCCGTGCAGTGGGACACTTCAGCTTAACAGCGGGACTGGCAGCCTCTTCAAGACTACTCTTGAGGCGGCTATGAGGATTCTACTTATTGGTACCGAGACCAATAGCCACCACAGGAAAGACACGACCAACACACAAGTTAGTTGCAAGAATCACACAGGCAGTTTATTACTCACAAATCTTATGGTGTGCCTGGGTACAGTTTAAGGGAGTCCTGTCGGTGTGCTTTCTCAATTCTCCTTGATCAGAACAGCATGGAGTTAGCCCATGTTCAACGTTGGAGTCTGGATGACTGACTGCAGCTGGAGTCCGCTTGGCCTTAGTACCCTTTTCTGGCATTGCCTTCTAACAGGTGTTAAACAATGGAATTATCACAACAAGCCACTTTTTGGAAGTTTTTTAGCAGGGTGCTCTTTTTTATGTTAATCTACAGAATTGTCACATCAAGCCACTTTTAGAGAGTTCCTACCAGGGAGCTCTTTTTATTTATATAATTTCACACACACACTAGCTGGGCCCTGAGCAAAAGACATCATATCTGTACAGACTAGATTAGTTCCCACCCAGAGGGCATAGCATTATTCACTTGCCTTAATGGCTTTTAATATTATATATATCTTCTATATTTCTATATATTTAATTACTGTAACATTATATTTCTATAACATTCCACCCTTTGATCCTGGAAAGCTATATGCTTGCAGGAGACATTACAAACTATCTTCCATGTTGGTTTACAACTCAGTGTTGAAAATATAGATCCTGTCGTCTGTATGAAATTACATGGTCTACCATGTCTTTTTGCATCATTGTCCAGGATGATGCTCATGCTATTAGGTATTAGTTTTAATTCCTTTACAATATTCTGTTCTTGTTCAGCTTTTGAGATAAATTTTTAGTCTCATTATGGAGTACTTCCAAGTTTTTTGTAGGTTTCTTCGTAATCTTTTCCCGTTTATACGTTCTTCTTGCACTTCGCTGAACGTGGCTGTTGGTAAATATTTCAATGTCCCTGGATTGCATATGCTGAGCATGTGGTTTTTCCACTGATCATCACATTCATGGTGTCAGTAATTAGTTTGCAGGTGTCCACTGAGTTGTCTGCGATGTTATACATTGTCCAATTCCCTGAGTTTGCAGTTTGATCCCAATAGGTCAGGTTGATGTTGCAGTGTACAAAGGCGAAGTTTCCTAAACAATAAAATGCTTCCCTTGGGGTGGTTTCTAGTTGCTGTGTGGTTATGTATGTGTTTTTTGTCTATGTTATTACTGTCTGGTTTCAAAAAGTAAGGTTATGCATATATCAAACTGCCTACTGGTATTACATGTTTACCACTTAGTAACTTATGTGGTAAAGGTATCGTATGGAATCCTACCTGTGCTTTGCCTCCTGCTAGTTTTTATAGTGAACTCACATTGTGACATTATGCATCCTATTGGTTCTGAGGTTTCTAATTATGCTAAATTTTGTGTCCAGAGGGGTGAGTATCCATCTCCCCTCATCATTATGTCTCTAATATCTCTTAATGCAAAGGTTAGTTGGTCTTGGGTTCTTTGGCAGTCTGTTAGCAAAGTTAAGTTCCATGTGAAATTCCTTAGACTTTGTATATCAGTGTCTAGGTCATCTATTCTTTGGATGCTTTTTCCAATAATTGTATTTGTGCTTGCATGTGCGTTGCTATATCAATTGCAGTCGTAAAATGTTTCAAGAATAAGTCTAGAGTTTGTTCATATTCTTTCTTATTTGTTAGTTCTAATTCTGCTAGTTTCATTGTGATCTTGTTGATTTTGATTGTGTTGTATCTTACCAAAAATTGGTGTGTCAGTAATAGGAACTGGCCTTTCTAATATGGGTTTCTGTATAAGATCAGTTAATACTTGTGGTATATGTCTGAAAACCCAGAAGCCTTGATCATATTCCAAAAATTATTCTGAGGTGATGGCTTCCTGCAATGGTGTATACATTTGTGAATGAAGTTTGTTCCTGAAAGCTATTCCTCCAGCGAAGTCAAATACCTTATCATTTTGTCTGGGGGGTATACAATAAATGAGGCAAAAATTGCCAAAGGTAGGAAAATTTGGAAAATCTGTGAGATAATACTGTATGTATGTAATGTCTCCTTCCTTAATGATATGTGTCATATTAAAATTACTATTTATATTAAATCCTAATGGGTAGCCTTGTGTTATTTGTTGGTGGTGAATAATATGGTTTTCTATTAAAACATGTATTTGTGTTGGATGTCATGCTAATTGTGTTTTCCTCAATTTTCTCTGTTACTCTTATTTTGTCTGATTGTATTTCTTTATAATCTTCATCATTCATTTCATAATCTTAATAATCTGTGTTATCATCTGATGCTAGTTGATATCAGAAATACATCAGATGATTCATGAATGGTATGTAATTTCTTGATGCTCTTTGTATGCATGTTAAATTTTCTCTCACTATGTATTAGTCTATATCATATGTTGGTAGAATTGATAGTGTTGCATTTGTAAATGCATTTTAATGGGTTCCTTTATAACTTCATGTGACTCAATTGATGGATCCAATAGTTCTAAGTATACAGTTAATGTAGATTTTAATCTTAACTGTTGTTGGAATCATTTTTCTTTTAGGCATGTATCTAGTATAGTATCATATTTACTTCTGAGTAAATATTGAAATTCTCCTAAAAATTGATATTCACAATATGCTTTCCTTAGGTATTTTGGGCATAATATGAATGGGTTTATATAAAAAATATCTCTTGTTGTGCTACCTTAATGTATGTTGTTGCCAAGTATATAATAAAAATGTGAATTGTTGCTTGCTACTATATACGGTGGATGAAAATTAGGTGTGATTTTTGTGCATATTGTGTAAGGTTAAATTTGTGTGCAGTTAGTACATTAGGAAATTTAAAGGTAGTCACAATAGCAGTAGCAGTAATAGCATTGTTATTATTGTCAGCATTATTAGCATTACACCCTAATATTACATTGACAGCCAAGATGAACAACTTCATGATCATATTGAATGATTCTATTCTGGTTTGGCCAGTTTCTGGGTTGTATCCTATGCACTGTATAAAGGTGTTGTACTATTTTGCTTTCCTCTGGCTCTGAAGTGGATTCTCTGTGTTATATGGTATAAGGTCTTCTCCAGGCTTTTGCTTGTAATTGTGATAATCTTCAGAATTTAAAGATGCTAAGGTATCTGGATGAATTCCCTGGGGTGGATTTTCTAAATCTCCGTAATTTGGCTGTCTATGTGGGTTATAAATGACTATCTTAGCTAAATCCAAGCAGTATTGTGTATATAACAATACTTGTTCTAGTGGTCCTCCGCTTTGTAGATATTCTACCATTGATTGGATGCTGTCGAGGGTATAATGTATTTGTTCCCTGCAGGCCCCAGTCAGAATTTGTGGCCAAGCCTTTTCTGTATTCAAATTCTGATCATTTTTGTGCTGGAGGTACTAGGGGGTATGGATTAGGTCTGGATGATATCTATAGGTCCTCCACCAATGTGGAACAATTAAAGCTGGACTTAATTGTTTTTCCCTATTTTATGCCCCTATGGGTGTTTTTGGTGGTGAGGATAAATTCTCTAAATCTGAATCTTTTGGAGTTTCCCATGTTATTGATGGCAATTCTGATTAAAAATGTAATTTGGTATTAAATGGTTCTCTAGACTGTGGCCCCCCTTCTTTCATTAATTTAAATTCCCATTTTTCAAATGTTGTTGGGGATAATGGCTCATCAGAGTCCCAGTGTCCCTGCACGGAAGGCGTATCCTTGCCTATCATATCTGTGCACACTTGATTAGTCCCCACCCAGAGGGTGTGACCTTATTCACTTGCCTTAATGGCCTTTAATATTACATCCTAACTTATTTCTACATATCTTCTAAATTTTTCTATGTCTCTATATATTTAATTACTGTAACATTATATCACTGTAACAATCACCTAAACTAGATGTTCTCTTGGGTCCTTTCTTCTTATATACAGTAATCAGTCCACTTTTCAAAAGCAAAAAGCATAGCCTCACAATTTCTAGAACCGGGTGACTTCATTCAAAAAAAATTATAAAAGAGCTTTTGAAATGGGAAACACTTATCTTAAACAAGCATTAGGAAAAAATAAATTTTCATCAGAGAAAAATGTATATGGTGAGAACGTGCGGTATTCATGATTGCATAAACATGTTTGCACTAAATCCGTACTTCCGTTTGCCTACACAGTCACTACATCAATGCACGGCAACTTTAAATCAAAGTCTTGAAACTCAAAAAGTTGTATTACCACCAAAGCATAGAGGAAACATTTTTCTATGGTGTGAGGACAGAGATGAATATGTGCCCATGATGTCTGAGCATTTTAAGCAGAATCACATGAGAAATAAGAGAGAATAGGAGGCTAAATAATGTTATATACCTCATCTAAGACTCTCTTTTGCTGGTTGGGGGAAAAAACAAAAATGATATTTCCCCAGCATCCCCTTGTAAAGAAGTTAAATTTATTTGTTTGGGGGAAAGTTTAGTCTGTGGAGAAAACATAACTAAATAGAGTCCCTGCCCTCGTAAAACGGATGATTAGCTGACTAAGGCTGGACAATCATCCAGACAACAACAGTAAGGACAGCAGCAGCAGTAAGGTTCAGATATGACCTCTTTACTCTGCATAAATATTCACATTACAGTCTCTCCTTACCCATTATTTTATACTCCTTGACATGTACCATATAATTATTCTCAAATTGAACTCTATTCTTATAACTGAAATCTCAATTTCTTGGTATTTTTATAGTCTTGATCCATCTCCACAATGCACCTTTAAGAGTTCTGCATGGAGCAGCTCCTTTAAGAGCAGAACCCTTTTTGTTCTGTTGTCTGGTTTTGTTTTATAGTCGCATTTGCTTGTTTTTGCTTTTATTGCTTTTACTTTTGGTGTCAAATTCAAAAACTCATTGCCAATACATATGTCAAGGATCCTACCCCTTATGTTTTCTCCTAGGAGATTAATGGTTTCAGGTCCTACATTTAAGTCTTTAATCCATTTTGAGCTGATTTTTTTTGTGTATGTATGGCATAAGATAGGGGTCCAGTTTTCACAATACATTTATTGAAGACAAAGTCCTTTTCTCGTTGTATATTCTTGGCTCCTTTGTCAGAAATCAGTCAACCATATATGGGTGGGTTTATGTCTGAACTCTCTATTCTATTCATATTGTTTTGATTACTATGGCTTTGTAACATAATATCAGGCAATGTGATGACTCCAACTTTGTTCTTTATTCTCAAGATTTTTTTTTGACTATTCAGGTTCTTTAGTGGTTCCAAACAAATTTTAGAATTGTTTGTTCTATTTCTGTGAAAAAATGACTGAAATTTTGATAAGGATTGCATTGAACTTGCATATTATTTTGGGTAGTAAGGACATTTTAACAATATCAGTTCTTACAATCCATGAGCATGGAATATCTTTCCAATTATTTGAGTCATTATCAATTTCTTTTTCAGTATCCTGTACTTTTCCAAGTACAGATCTTTTACCTTCTTGATTAAGTTTATTTCTATATAGTTTTGGGTGCAATTATAAGTGGAATTTGTTTTCTAATTTTTATTTCTAAAATTTCATTGTTAGTGTATAGAAATGCAACTTATTTTTGTGTATTGATTTGTGTCCTACAACTTTACTAAATTTATTAGTCTTAACAGGTTTTGTTTTTTTGTGTGGAATCTTTAAGGTTTTGTACATATAATGTTATGTCATTTGCAAATCTAGGTGGTTTTACTTCTTCCTTTCTTGTATTTTTTGCTTCACCTAATTTCTCTGGCTAGGACTTCCAACACTATGTTGAATAACAGTAGTGAGAGTGGGTATCCTGATTTTGCTCCTGATCTTAGAGGGAAAGCTTTCAGTATTTCACCATTAAATGTAATGTTATTTGTGGGTTTGTCTTATATGACCTTTATTATGTTAAGGAACATTTCCTCTATAATCACTTTGTCGAGAGTTGTTTTTTGTTTTTTTTATCATGAATGGCTATTGAATTTTGCTTAATACTTTTTCTGCATCTATTGAGATTTTCATATAATTTTTCTCATTTGTTAATGTGGTATATTCCATTGACTGATTTTCAGATGTTGAACCACATTTACACCCCTGGAATAAAACCCATTTGATCATGGTCCCACTTGATGATGATCCCTTTCACATATTGGTTTGCTAATATATTGTTTAGAAGGTTTTTATCTGTGTTCATAAGGGATATTAGGCTGCAACTTTCTTTTCTTGTAGTGACCTTGTCTGGTTTGGGTACTAGGGTAATGCTGGCCTGGTAAAACGAATTTGAAAGTATTCCCTATACTTTTGCTCTTTTGGAATAGTTAAAGAGGAATTGATATTAATTCTTTATATGAATGTTTCATGGAATTCACCATTGAAGCCATCTGGTTCTGGATTATTTTGTTATTGTCGAGAAGCTTCTGATTACTGATTCAATCTCCTTACTTGTTAGTAGTCTGTTCAGATTTTCTATTTCTTTATAGTTCTGTTTTAATAAGTTTAATGAATTTATCCATTTCTTCTAGATAGTCCAATTTGTTAGCATCTAAATGTTCACAGTGGTCTTTTATTATCTTTTGTACATGTGCACTATTAGTTATGATGTCCTATTTCATTTATTATTACATTTTTGTGTCCTCTCTTGTTTTCATAAGTCTGGATAAAGATTTTTATTTTGTTAATCCTTTCAAAATGCCAGTTTTTAGTTTTATTGATCTTTTATATTGCATTTTTAGTCTCTATTTCATTTATTTTTACCTCTACTAAGTAGATATTTCTTCCTCCTCTAACAGCTTCTGAACAGCAAAGAAAACTATTGACAAAATAAAAGGCAACCTATAAAATGGGAGAAAAAATTTTCAAATTGTCATGGTGTCAATGAACTACTCAGAGTAGCAAACCTGTCATTTGGTTCCTATTTCTCACACAGGGCACCACTTGTCGTGGCAACAATGAACTACTTGAAGACCAGATGACATGCTCTGAGGGGCTGAGGGGAGGCAACAGCTCCAGGCAGCAGACTGAAGGACTGCAGCCGCTCCTCCAGCCTTACTCAGATGTTTATTAACCAGTACAAATAACCCAAGGAAGCAGACAGAAGTTTTCAGGGGGTGAAGTAAAAGACAAAGAATATGCTGATTCTTAATCTCTGTTCTGAGAGCCTAAATATTTCTGTTACTAAATTTTATCCTGTTGTTTTGCTATTTCCAATATAGACTGTTTCCAGTACGGGTCAGAGAAGCACCTGTATGGTCATCCACTCAGGGCTTTTGCCCTAGGGCACCTCACTATCTCTAATTGTTATTCTAACTCTGCATACTTTCATAGCATTTCTATAGCAAATCATAAATAATAAAGAGGTAAGATTCAAAATATATAAAGAACCCATGCAACTCAATAACAACAACAAAAAAAGAAAAAGAAAAATCTGGTTAAAAATGAGCAGAAGAACTGTATAGATCTATTTCCAAAGAAGACATATAAATGCCCAATAGGTACATAAGAAGTTGCTCAGCATCACTAGTAAGCAGGCAAATTAAAATCACAACCACAATGAGATATCACTTCACACTTGTTAGAGTGGGCAACATCAAAGAATCAAGACATAGCAACTGTTGACAAGGATATACAGAAAAGAGGATCCTGTCCACTATTGGTGGGAAAGTAAACTGCAAAGCCACTAGGAAGATAGTGATTCTTCAGAAAAATTTAAAATAGAACTAAAATGTGATCTAGCAATTCCACTTCTGGGTATATATCCGAAAGAAATGAAAACAGGTGATCAAAAAGGTATTTGCACCCCCATGTTCATTGCAGCAGTATACAAAACAGCCAACCCATAAAACAACCACATGTCCATCAGTGGGTGAATAGATGAAGATGTGTTATATGTATATAATGAAATATTATTCTGCCATAAGAAGAATGAAAATTCTGAAATTTGAGAAACAATGATAGGTCTTCAGGACATTATACTGAGAAGTCATACAGAGAAAGACACATACTGCATTATATCACTTATATGTGGAACCTAAAATAAATAAATACATAAATAAATACTTAAATAAATAGTAGAAGTCAAGGAAACAGGAAATAGAAAAGCCGTGGCCAGTGACTAAAGGGGGAAAAAAGAAGGAAGATGTTGGTAAATGGTTGGTAAACTCTCAGCTATAAGATGAATAAGATCTGAGGAGCTAATGTAAAACATGGTGACTTTAATTGATAACTGTTACACAATTGAAATTTTATAAAAGAATACAATTTAAAAGTTCTCACACATATAAAAAGATAAAATGATAAACATATGATAGATGTATTAATTAGCTAGGTGGAGGAAATTTTTTCACAATGTAGATGTGTATTGCCTGGCTTGTGGTAGCGCAGTGGATAAGGCATCAACCTGGAATGCTGAGGTCACCAATTCGAGACCCAGGGCTGCCTGGTCAAGGCACATATGGGAGTTGCTGCTTTCTGCTCCTCCTCACCTTCCCTCTCTTCATTCTTTCTCTCTCTCTCTCTCTCTGTCTTTTTCTTCTCTAAAATGAATAAATAAAAAGTATAGATATATTTAATCACCACAATGTATACTTTAAATATCTTACAAATTACCTGTCAACTATACCTCAATAAAACTGAAATAAATAAATTATTGAATAAATAAACATGGATGGACCTGGAAACTATTATGTTAAGTGAAATAAGCCAGGCAGAGAAAGAAAAATATCATATGACCTCACTCATTTGAGGAATCCAATGAACAATGTGAACTGAGGAATGGAATTAAGACTGAGGAGGGATCAAAGGGACCAGAGAAAAAGAGGACAGAGGGAAAGAGGATGATAGGATGGGATAAACCTGAAAAGAAGGGGGAGGGTATTATGGGGAGGAGAACAAAGGAGATGTTGAGGGGAATACGGGGGAGGGAGATGCATTTGGGGCGACACTAGAATCTATGTAAACACAATAAATTAAAATCAATAATTAAAAAAATAAGTAAATAAATAAGCAAGTGACTCAGACTATAGAATATAACTCTAATAGACCTCACTTTAAACATAGCAAGAGTAAAATAAATAGAAGGTAGATAGATAGATGATAGATAGATTGATAGATAGATAAACAAAAACAGTAGAATATCTGTCTAACAAAAAAAAAATTCTCCATGTTACAAAAATATACATTTTTATAGTTCCCTCTGAACCACTCAAAATATGACTTTATTGAAAGACATTTTATATTCACCTTATTTTCAAAACTACTTCAGGGTACATATAACTTTTAAAACCTAGAAATAAAACTAATCAAATGTATTAAGAATATGTCTTAGTGTAGAATGATATGCACAAAGAAACATGTCCATTTGTCCAGACCCTAGTGTTTTCTCCAAGTTTGAACTAAATTTCCATGCATGTGGGCAGGGCTGGGTATCCTCATTGCTAATAAAATCTAGATGCTCCAGACTCTACAGCAGTAGAAAAAGAGACTAATAGCTTTGCTTACGTTGATGACAAGAAAACAAGAATATTTTTCTCTTGAATTCATAGATTCAAGTACTCAGAAGTATATTTAATTTTCCCAGCACTGTTTGTTTGGGTTAGCACTTGGCCACAGACCTTAAAGGGAAACATGAACATGGATGCCCCCTGCCACCCTGTTATCACCTGCAGCTCCACTGCCACCCACTTTGCAGTTGATCTGTGTACCTGCTCAAAGTCCCAGGTTTTAGTCTGCTTACAGCTTGTTTTGAACTGAGAGCATGATTAAAGAAAAGTTGGGAATGTGTGAAATAATCTTCTTCTCAAGCCAGGTGGTTCAGAAAGATACACATGTTCAGTAAAGACGGTTTTTATTTCAACAAATACTTGCCAAATGTTCTTAGAGTCCCTGTGTCACTCCTCTCCCTGAGCTGGAGGAACCAGAGAAAAACACAGCTGAAAGGAGCCAGAAGTTTACATTTCCAGATTCTGTGAAATGTAGAGTGTCCCCTCTTGGGGAGAGCAGAGAGGAGAATACAGGAACTCCTGGGTCCCACCTCACTGCCTGCCCTTCTGCACACAGACCAGATTTAGAGCATCTTTCTCAGAGTTTAATCCCTGGGTCACCTGATTCAGAATCATGGGAATTTTTTTTAAAAAAAATGGTTTCAGACCCAGTTGTAAGAATTGCTAGGGGTGAGAGGCAAGAAATTAGGCTTTTCACAAGCTCCCCAAGTGCTTAGAAGGCAAGTGGATTTTTTTAAAACAAGGGCTTTACTTTCCCACTTTTTTCAACTGCTCCTCCCCTCCCTTTTCATGGCTGCCAAACTGAGATTAAAAGAAAATAGTCTGAGAGAGCTATCTTCAGCTTCAGCTGAATGGCACTTCAGTGTGAGGAAAATCAGAAAGAACTGGTCTCAAGGCTAAGCTCCTGGGGAACTGCAAAGAGCAGGCTGAGAAGGGCAGAGTTTAAAAGAGGGCTGTTTGGGGCAAAGCCAATGCTCTGACACCTCTGTAAGAGTTCCTTTTCATTGCTCACAGTCTTTTCTTTCCATCTTCCTCCACTTCCATTCTCCTCCTCTTAACTGTCTTCAGAACATTCCCCTTAGGTGTCCTACTATCCCACTCAAATTCAATACTTCTGAAGAGAAGTCATCATCTTTCCTCTTTGACCCAATCCCTTTTTCAGGGTTTCAGTCTTTGTCTGGAATATCAGAATCCTTGCAGGCAACTATGCATAAAACCAAGTGAAGCAAAGATATTAGGATATGCCAAGCAAAAAGTTTAAATAAAGATAATAAATATATTTAAGAAGTTGAAAAGATATTGCCAATATGAAACAAAATCATAAAATCATAAATAATAAAAAAGAGAAATATTAGATAGTAGGATTATCTCCCATGACCATGTGAGATTTATCAGTTTAACAGATGAAAATCCATCAACATAATGTACCATATTCATGAATGTTGAACCATAGTTCTTTATTTTTCTTTGATAATCAGAAAAAAATGCACATTGGTATTTTAAATAAAAATTTATATCCACATAAAAATCTGCACATGGATATTTATAACAACTTTCCTTATCATCGTCGAGACTTGGAAGCCACTGAGATGTCCTTCAGTAGGTACATGGGTAAAGAAAACTGTGGTACATCCAGACAATGGAATATTATTAAGCAAAGGAGCTATCAAGCCATGCAAGGCATGGCGAAATATTAAATGCATATTACTAAGTGGAAGTAACCAATCTGGAAAGGCTACAAACTGTAAGGTTCCACTTGTATAACATTCCAGAAAAGTAAAACTATGGAGACAGTAAAGATCAGTGGTTGCTAGGGGTTAAGAAAAGGCTGAGTGAATAAAATACACCTTGGTTTTTTAAAATAAAAATTTATATCCACACATGTATATTTATAACAGCTTTGTTCATCATCATCAAAACTTGGAAACCACTGAGATGTCCTTCAGTAGATAAATGGAAAAATAAACTGTGCTACATCCAGACAATGGAATATTATGCAATTCTAAAAAAGGGGAAGAGATTTTTAAGGCAATGAAAATACTGTAACTGATATTATAAATATGGAGATGTGTCATTATACACCTATCCATACCTATCGCCCTAAGGTAATTATGATGCATCAGTGTTGGGACAAATGTACTGTTCTGGTGGAGGACGTGGATAATGAGGAAGGGTGTGTATGAGGTGGAGCAGCATAAAATAGGAAACCTCTGTACATCTCTCTCAATTTGCTGTGATCCTAAAACTGCTCTGAAAAAAATAAAAGTCTACTAAGTAAAAAGATAAAATTAATGCAGATGTGAAAACACATAAGTAAAATTAACAAATGAAACACAACATTGTGTTTTATAAAAAATAATATATTGTGAGAAATAATGAATTATCTAAAAAGTGCAAGCATGGCACAAGATTAAAAAGAATCTATATTATTTATCACATTAATAGACTAAAGGAAGAAAAATATTTTCTCATCCGATGCAGAAAAATCATATGATAGAATCTAGCACCTATTTGTACTTTTTAAAAAACTTAGTATACTAGAGAAAACTAGGAATATTCTTATTTTCACATGAATTATTGAAAAATCAACAACAATACATACACTTAATGAAGGCATTTTTATTGTATTCCTTTAAAGACTAGTAAAAAATATATATATGACTACTATCACTTTGCTGCTCAACATAGCACCGTAGTTTCTAGCTAATTCCATAAGGAAAGAAAAAGAAAAGGAGCTCTAAGAATAGGAAAGGAAGAGCTAAAACTCATTGCTTACAAATAATAAAAACATTTATCTAAAGAAGTTGGTAGAACCAATAGACAGACCATTAAAAGTGATAGAAGAGAAGAGTTTCATCACTTTGACTGACATGAAGATGCACGGCCCAGATCCCCTTCAGTGGAGAACTTATTGTTCCCGTTACTGGGAGTACAGTAAGCAGACAACCTTCAGCTAGAGATCCTTTTGGGGATCTCTTCCATTCCAGCCAGACAACTGCTTTGCCCCAGGTCAAAACCTTTCCAGGGTATGGAGAGAAAGGTACATAAACAAATAAACAATAAGAGCAGCACCTGGCATAGACCAATTTTGAGAATGCATTATGAACTTTGAGTGTGGTTACTTTATCCCTCTGCAAGGAAAGTTAAATCAAATTTAACTTGCACAAGGTTATATAACTCACAAGTTACATAGGGCCAGGATTTGGACCCAAGTTTCCTGATACCAGAGGCTAAAGGGTTAACTGCAATACTACAGGATGATTTCCCCTGACCATCAAAAGATCACAAAATACATATCCCTACTTTCGTATGTCCGTTGATTCTCTTTTTAATTCCTGGAACACATGTATGCCTTGCATTACAGACTTGAATATAATAACCCTTCTATGTATAGTCCAAGAATGACCCCTCCATGAACTTGACCCCAGGTGCTCCAAACACGAATATCATCCTATTCTAACCTCTCACAGCTTTCATCCTCTTTTCCATACATTCTAGTCTTTTTATTATTTTTATTTAAGCTATTCAAAAACACTCCCTAGCCTAGCTCATGCATATCTAGTAACTTCCCAGCTTATTTTACGAGCCCCAAGCCACAACCACTTTGGCCAAGGGTGACGTATAAATCTTCTATAGTCTCACAAGGCTGCATATACAGTAGGTATGTGTATGTGTGTGTATATATATAAATTAGTCTTGCTATCTTAAGACTGAAGTTAAAGCAGAAGAAACAGAACTGTCAAGCTCATTTCTGCTTGTCTTTCTCAAACACATGGTCAATGTTCCATAATTTCTTCCTTACCCTCATCATTCTTGACAACCTAATTTTCATTCAGAATCTCCTCTCAAATGTCAGCCCACAGATAATTATGCATATATAAAGTTAGCCCAAAACGACTGCAAAGCATTTAACCAGTGTAATTATGCATTCAGGCTGGACAGTTTCTTATTTGATGATATAACACAGTCTTTCTCCTGATGTTATTAGGCACCACATGGTTACATGGGACCGTGATCAGCCCTCTCCCTCCTGCCACCTGCTCTTAACTAGATTTTAAGTCAGCCTGCTCCACTTATTTTCACCTGCTGACTGATTTGCTGTTTCACATAAATGTACTAAAATTTCTGAAAACCGATGAATAAGGGTGGGAAAATTCTGACTATTATTATTTTTAAAAGGATGGAGGGTTTGGCTGTCTTCAGCTCCTCGACAGCCCACTGCAGTTGTTTCTGGCTTATATGACAAAACACAGCAGCCAAGGGGAGGCTGCGGCTGCTGGGTCCTTTCTTCTTTGCTGAATTAGAAATCCAGCAGAAATTAGTGCCTTAAACACAGCCATCTGTTCTCCTCCACGGAGTCCTTTCTTCTGGACTTCAACAAGGGGTGATATGTTGGTTCTAAGTCATATTTAAATCCAATTCCTGGTATTTCAAATCTTTTTCCTCTCAGCTGAGAGTAAATTTGTGAAACTGGGCTAAGATGAGGGAGAAATTTAACTAATGTTGGCATCTTATTAATTTTCTAGTATGTTTTTTTACTACATTAAAGCAACTCTACAAAATAATAAAGCTGTGGTATTTCAGACAATGAGAAGATTTAAATGGCCATAGATCATGACAGGCAATTAGTATGTACAACTACACAACATTCATCCATTCCTTTATTCTTTAAACCCTTGATGCAAATTGTATATAGACAAGAGTCAAAAACTGCCAGCAGAAGTCATCTGGCATATAGATTATTTTGGTTGAGATATTGCTACAAAAGAAAGATGCTACCAAAATAAAGAAAAGCCAGCATGTACTTTCCAGTTACTCTCTTATGAAATCTCAACATCACCTTCTATTCATTTATTTTCCTCAGTCAGTCTTTGTGCCAGAATTCACTCTGCTATCCTTCTTCAGCCTGACATTTCTTGACCTTTGTTGGCTTTAGTATGTCTAATCACACTCCCCTTCCTCCAGGATTTGGGTCTTAGTCTCAATGTACACAAGCACAGGTTGTGCTAACAATAAAATTAGAGTTACATTCCACCAAATAAATCCAAGGACGAGTAAGTAGAATGTAATTTTGCAATCTGTTGCAAAGATGAAAACAGAACAGAAAGTTAGAGTCTGCTTTAAATATAAAGATAGGTTAACATTTCAAAACTACTTTCACAATGGAGGTACATACTGTTGGAGGTGGTACTCAAGAAGACATCACTACAAGTTGGCACTCCAGCTGGACCAGACAATCAGAGGCTCCTCCTCCCCTCCCGTGTCCTTGGAATGTATAGTCCGCTTACTGTTCCCATAGTGGGAGCTGTTCTAAAGACATAGCCTTGAGAGAGTAGGGTGTTATTGAGACCATCTGCACAGAATGTGTGACTGAACGCAGTGAAGGCCTCAATAAAAACTTCTAAGATTCTGTGTGGATGGGTGCAGAGATCTACCACTCTTGCAGCTACCCAAGACAAACCTCATAAATTTTTATTAATCTTGACATCTACCAATCTGGAGTGATCTAATTCTTTCTTCTTTCCCTTCTTGCCCTGTATGTATAGGGGCCAGTTTGCAAACCAATACAAGCATTAACTTTGAGATGCTGACTAATTTATGGCTTTTTAACTATAAAATGCGAAGATAGGAATGATGAGTTTTAATGTCCCAATCAATGTTAACACTCAGTGATTCATTATATAGACTTTGAAAAAACACCATTACAAATTTAAAGCACTAAATACATATATTAGAAAAGAAGTCTCAAATCAATTACTTCAATTTCTACCTTAAAAGAACTAAGAAAAGAAGAATAAATGAATCCTAATGAAAGTAGAAGAGAGAAAAAATAAGTATCAAAGTGGAAATAAAGAAAGTTGGAAACAGGGAAAATAGAGAAAAATCAATGAAAGCAAAAGCTGGTTCTTTGAGAAGATCAGTAAAATCAGTGAGCCTCTAGTCAGACTGATCAACAACAAAAAAGAGAAAGAGAAAAAAACATAAAAATCATTCAAGAATAAGAGAGATAACAGCATTACAGATTCTACAGATTTTAAAATAATAAGAGAATATTATGAGCAATATTATTATGCACATTAATTCTACAACTTGAATGAATTAAAAAAATTCCTTGAAAATGCAAGTTATCAAAGTTCACTAAAGGATAACCCAAATAGCACATCTATTAAAGAAACTGAATTTGTAGTTAAAAACCTTTCCACACAGGAGATATCATATTCTGGTTGTTTCACTTAGAAATTCTGACAAACATTGAAGGAAAAAATAGCACAAATTCTACACAACCTCTTCTAGAAAATTGAAGAGCAGGGAATATTTGCCAACTCATTCTATAAAGCCAACATTATTCTAATAACAAAAACACAGACACTATAAGGAAAGAAAACTATAGACTAGAATTCCTCATGAACATAGAAGAATTCTTAACATATTTTTAGCAAATAAAATCCTTCAATGGACAATAAATTATAGCCAAGTAAGTTTTAAGAACTCAGGACTGCAAGGTAGGTTTAATATTTGAAAGTCAATCAAGCAATTCACCATTCCTACAGACCAATAATAATAAAACTAAGAAAATTACTTAACATTACTGAGGAGTAGAAAGAAACTTCCTCAACTTGATGAAGGGCGTCTATAAAAAATAACTAAAGCTAATATTGTACTTAACGGTAAAAATCTAAATGTTTTCCCCAAAATGTATTAGGCAAGGATATCTACTTTCATATGTTCTATGCAATACTGTAATAGAGCCAGTGAAATAGAGCAATAAAAAGAAATAAAATACATCCAGATTGTAAAGTAAGACTAAATATACAAATGGACAATGGCCAGACCATATATAATACAAGACTCTGGCCAAAAGCCATAGTAACCAGCCCTGGAACTCACCTACTATTTGTAATAATCAGTCAATAAAGTCAAATTACTATTTTTAGCAACCAATACAAGAAGCCAAACAGTAATATCTGTAGCAATAACCCAAAAGTGACAGAACATGATTAATAACTGAAGCTTCCCTATTTTTTCCCCTCCTTTTATCTTAAGGCCAATGGAGAAAGTTAAATACCCATCCTAAACCAATTACATAAAATGCTCACTTCTAGTTAACCCACATACAGCTTCCCCATTGCCAAAGCCTCCAATCAGGGTGTATCTAAATCCCTACCCTTTTTCCAACTATAAAGCCTTCCCATTCCTCTGTCTGCCTTTCAGTCTCTGCCAAATGCAGATAAAGGTGGCTAACTCCCTTACTAAGGGGTTCAAGTTCTGAATAAATAGCCTTTGTTTATTCTCATTTTGTGGGCTTCATTTTATTTCACAAGACAAAGAAATAATACTATTTTAATTTACAAACAACATGATTGTATGTGTAGAAACTACAACAAAATCATTTTTAAAAGCTCCTGAACTAATCCCTGAATTAGTAATGTTTTGGGATATAAGATTGATATCATAGAATTAATTATATACATACTAGCAACAAGCAATTAGAAATTAATTTTTAAATTCACTATTCATAATAGATCAAAAGTCTAAAACTTTGGGATAAATCTGACAAAATATGTAATAAAAACTACAATATATTGCTTAGAGAAATTAAATAAGACTTAAATAAATGAAGAGATGTACTACATTCATGTATTGCAATACTCAACAATTTTAAGGTGTCAATTCTCCTGTAAGTTGCCCATAAATTTAGTGAAATTCCAAGCAAAATGTGTAACCTTTTTATTTGTAGAAATTGATGAACTGATTATAAAATTCATATTAATATGCACATACTTAGGATAGTCAAAACAATCTGAAAACAAACCACAGAGTTAGAGGACTTACACTACCTGATCAAGAATTATCATAAAGCCACAATAATCAAGAAAGTTTGATATTAGAATCTATATAGAACAATAATAGATCAATGGGACAGAACAGAGTGAGCAAAAATAGACTCACACATACATAGTCCATTGATTTTTGACAAAGATGCAAAGACAATTCAGTGGAGAAAGAATAGTCTTTTCAACAAAAGGTGCTGAAAAATTAGATACCATAAACATAAAAACAGAACTTTGACCCATACCTAACACCAATTAAAAAATAAAATAACTCAAAATGGATCATAGACCTAACCATAAAACCTAAAATTTTTTTACAGAAATAAGATTTCTTTAAAAAATTCATAGGATTTTGAAACCAAAGATTAGGCAAAGATTTTATAGATATGACAAAAAGCACAATCCATAAAGTGTGAACTAATGTACTGTTTGTATTTTACTTACAGTTAAAAGAAATAAAAGACAAACAATCACCTAAGTGAAAATATTTGCAAATCACATATTTGATAAAAGATGTGTATGCAAATATATAAAGAATTTTCAAAATGCAGTAACAAAAATTAATCTGATTTTCAAAAATAAGCAAAAGATTTGAATAGATATCTCTCCAATGTAAAATAAGCATATGAAAAGATGCTCAACATCATTTTCCTTTAGAAAAATGTCAATTAAAACCACAATCAGACACCACTGTACATATATTAGAATGCTAAAATAACAGTGACTGATCATACTAAGTGTTGACAAGGATTTGGAGCAACTGAACCTCAGTCTAGTTTCATTTTTTTTTACATGTGGTTTTCCGATTTTCATTGCACTATTTATTGAACATGCTCTCTTTTCTCCATTATATGTTTTGGCTCCTTTGTCAAAAATTATTTGGCCATATACATGTGGGTTTATTTCTGGGCTCTCAATTCTGACATACAAATGGCCAACAGATAAATGAAAAGATGTTTGACTTCACTATTAAGGAAATGCAAATAAAAACTACAGTGAGATCCTACCTCACACCTGTTAGAATGGCCATTAACAACAATACAAATAATAACAAATGTTGGAGAGGTTGTGAAGAAAAAAGAACCCTCATTTACTGTGGTGGGAATGTAATCTGGTTGACCAATGTAGAAAACAGTATGGAGGTTTCTCAAAAAATAAAGAAAAGAGTTATCATATGACCCAGCAACCCCTCTTCTAGGTATACACCTGAAAAGTTTGAAACATTTATTTACAAAGATATATGCTTCCTTATGTGCATTCCAGAATAATTCATGATGGCCAAGACATGGAAACAACAAAAGTGTCCATCAATAGATGACTGGTAAAAAAAATTGTACTGGGCCCTGACTGGTTAGCTCAGCAGTAGAGTGTTGGCCTGGCATGTGGAAATCCCAAATTCAATTCCCAGCCAGGACACACAGAAGCACCCATCTGATTCTCCATGCTTCTCCCTTCCTTTCTCTCTAACTCTCTCTTCCCCTCCCTCAGCCAAGGTTCCATTGGAGCAAAGTTGGACTGGATGCTGAGGATGGCTCCATAGCCTTTGCCTCAGACACAAGAATGGCTCCAGTTGCAACGGAGTAATGTCCCAGATGGTCAAAGCATCGCCCCCTGGTGGGTGTGTTGGATGGATCCCGGGTGGGTGCATGCGGGAGTCTGTCTCTCTGCTTCCCTGTTTCTTCAAAAACATACCAAGAAAAAAAAGATGTACTGTATTTCCCCATGTATAAGACGCTCCCATGTATAAGATGCACCTTAATTGGGGGCCCAAAAAATTTTTTAAATGTATTACATAAATTTATTGAACTCAAGTTTTATTCATCATAAAATTCATACAACTCCTCATCACTGTCAAAACTCCCATCTATTAGCTTGTCCTCATCTGTGTCTGATGATGAATCACTGTCTTCATATATTGCCTCATACTCAGTTCCATCTATGGAATTTGAAATGCCACAACCACTGTATAAGACGCACCAAGTTTTTAGACCCCAAATTTTTCGGAAAAGGGTGCATCTTATACATGGGGAATACTATAATACATATATACAGCGTAATAATACTCAGCCATAAAAGATGAAATACTGCCTTTTGTGACAACATGAATGGACCTTGAGACTACCATATTAAGCAAAAAAAAAATTTTTAAGGGTAAGAAAATGTTAAGAACCATATAATTTCACTCATGCATGGCATATAAAACTGAAAGCAACAAATGAAAAAACAAGAAAAATAAACAAAACTCATAGACACAGACAACAGTATGGTGGTTATCAAAGGAAAGAGGGATGAGAGGTATTAAAAGGTAAATGGGGTCAAATATATGGTCACTGAAGATGGTGGTGGGCACGCAATGAAATATGAAGATCACATATCATAGTAACATACACTGGAAACTTATATAATCTTATTAACCAATGTCACCCCACTAAATATGATTAAAAGAAAAAGGACATGTGAAGAGAAAAGGACTTGCAAAGAGAAAGAAAACTTTTGGGACAGATAGATATGTTCTCTAGCTTAACTGTGCTAATGGTTCTACAGATGTATAACTACATCAAACCTTATCAAAGTGCACATTTTAAAAACAGGCACTTTAATGTATATCAATTATATTTTAATAAAGCTGTTGAAAAAAATTGCTCCCATTTCAGACAAGAAATGACACATCTTTCACAGAATTGACCTCAAGTGATTACTAGTAAAACTAGCATGAGAAAGGTTCATGGCCTTCATTTATTTATTACACAACTATTAATGGATGTCATCTCATTAGGAAAGAAGAGAGAGACAGAGACAGAAACAGAGAGAGAGACAGACAGGCAGGAAGGAAAAGAGATTAGAAGCATCAATTCTTTGTTGTAGTACCTTACTTGTTCATTGATTGCTTTCTCATATGTACCTTCACCAATGGGCTTCACCCAAGCCAGTGACCCCTTGCTCAAACCAGCGACCTTGGCTCAAGACAGTGACCTTGGGCTTCAAGCCAGAAACCTTTGGGCTCAAGCTGGTGAGCCCACGCTCAAGCCAGCAACCTCAGAGTTTCAAACCAGGGTCCTCTGCATCCCAAGCTGATGCTCTATCCCAGGGGTCAGGAACCTTTTTGGCTGAGAAAGCCATGAATGCCACATATTTTAAAATGTAATTTCATGAGAGCCATACAATATGTTTAACACTAAGTACAAGTAAATGTGTGCATTTTATGTGAGACCAACACTTTTAAAGTACAATAAGTCTCTGAATTCTTTTTAATAACGTTGTTATGCTGTTGCTAACCAATGATGAATAAAGTACTTCTTAACATTAATGCGACTTCTGGTGTTGCATGGTTTTGCTGATGGCTTTGTAGTCTGGTTGATACGTGGTCAGGTTAACCTTCATGCAGGCATTGAGACTTCCATCCATTAAATGTGATTGTATGTTGGTCTTAACTTTCTTTAGATGTGAGAAAAACTGCTCATATGCATACATAGAGCCAAACATTGTCAGTACAGCAATACTCACATGCTGCAGTGTGTGGTATGTGACGGAAAGCACATTCCAAGTTTTGACAGTCAGCTGGTCCGTGGGTTGAAGATTTTCATTTCTCCCCACTTGTGTTTGCTCACCAACTCTGCTTGCTGTCATGCAAGTCTTTCCAAATCTTCATTCAGTGACTTGAACTTATTCACCCATATGTCTGAGGCCTTCAGGTCATCAGCTTGTAGCTCAAAATCTCTGATGGAGACACCGGGGATGTAACTCAGGTCGGCGCTGTCCACTGAACACTCGTGTGGATGAGTGATGAACTTAAAAAGATGAGTGAGCTCACAAAATTCTCCAAAGCATGCTTTGAGTGACTACAAGAGATTAGATGTGAAGCCTTCTAGCTGCTGGAGATCAAGATGTTGAGCAAGGTCACTTGCTGTGCATGCATCTTGAAATTCTCCCAGTTTTTCAAAGTGTAGTAAACAACCTGTTTCAATGCTGTGATGAAGAGTTCCAGCTTGTTTTCAAAGGCAAACACTGCTTGTTGAAGGGATAAGACTGTATTTCCAATGCCTTGCATTTTCACATTGAGCTGGTTCAGATGTTCAGTCATGTCCACGAGATAGTAGAACTTCAGGTGCAACTCAGTGTTAACTAACTCAGGATGCTCAACATTTTTCATTTCAAGAAAAGTCCAGATTTTGCTCAGACAAGCCGTGAAATGGCTGAACACCCTTCCTCTTGACAACCAACGCACATTGCTGTGCAGAAGCAGACCAGGATAATTATTCCCAACTTCATCCAGCAGTGTTTTAAACTGGCGATCATTTAAAGCTCGGGCAACAATAAAGTTGACCACCCAAATAACCAGCAACATCACCTCACCAAACTGCTCACCACACATCTGAGCACAAAGCGCCTCCTGATGTAGGATGCAGTGAAAACTTAGGATGGATCTCTTTCCATGTTCATGAAGAAGCGCTACGAATCCTCTGTTTTTCCCCACCATGCATGGAGCACCATCAGTACACAACGAAATAAGTTTATCCATTGGTAGATTTTTTCTTTAGCGAACTCAGTGAAAGATTTAAGTAAATCCTCCCCTCCTGTTGTTTCTTTCATAGGCAAAACAGCAAGACTTTCCTCATGTAGTGTATGAGCCACAGCATATCTTGCAATCACTCTGAACTGGGATAAATGGCTTACATCTGTTGACTCATCCAAAGCAAGAGAAAAGAATGGTGCTGCATTTATGTGCTTCACTTGTGTTGCCTCAATTTGATTTGCCATCATGATGGTACAATTGTGAACAGTTCTTGCAGACAGAGGCATGTCTTTTATTTGTTTGATTATCTTGTCTTTATCCGAAAAGTCGTCAAAAAGTTCATTGGCAACATCAAGCATGAATGCTTTGGCATACTCCCCATCTGTGAATGGCTTTCCGGTTCTCACAATTGCTAAAGCACCAGCAAAGCTAGCCGAATTCCAGTCACCCTATTGGGTCCAAACACAGAGTTAATGCTGACTAGCTTGCACTCTGCACAGTAGCTCTTGACATACTTTCTTCTTGCTGTCCCCTGCTGGATATTTCTATGCAAATAAAGTATGGCATGTGTTGAAGTGCTGCTTTATATTTATTTGACCATTTCATCGATGCAATTTTATCATTGCATATTAGACACACTGCAGAACCTGCTCTCTCCACAAAGGTGAATTCCTCTGTCCATTCCTGCTGAAAAGTACAATACTCCTCATCTTTTTTTCTTTTAGCCATATTCTTTGTCAAAAGCATTTCTGCACTTAGCTAGCTGACTACTTGATTAAAAGGAGGGAAGTTTCTTCCTGACCTCACAACGACCCCTGTATGTTAGTTACACAGTATCCAATAAAAATTTGGTGTCGTCCCAGAGGACAGTTGTGATTGGCTCCAGCTACCCGCAACCATGAACATGAATGGTAGGAAATGAATGGATTGTAATACATGAGAATACTTTATATTTTTAACATTATTATTTTTTTTTATTAAAGATTTGTCTGTGAGCCAAATGCAGCCATCAAAAGAGCCACATCTGGCTCACGAGCCATAGGTTTTCGACTCCTGCTCTATTCACTGTGCCACCGCCTGGTCAGGCTGGATATCCTTTACCCCAATAAAGGTCTCACAGTTGGTTTAACACTCTGCTGTCATCGTCTTGAAATTCTTAATTTTGAACAAGGTCCCACACTTTATGTAGCTGGTCCTAAGTGGGAGAGCAGGTGAAGAATGTAGGGTATCTATTCCCATCTGCCCACTATCGCTCTGCTAGGCCATGCTTTTTCAGTGCCTTCCTCTGTCCCTCCATCAAAGGCCACAGCTCCTGACACAGGACCCTCACCAGCTGTTGCAGTTCCCCTGGGTCCCGAGGCCCACACAGCCCCTGCGTCTCTTGGGGTAGTAAACTGCCACTGTGAACTGAAGAAGGTTCACTACGTTTTGCTGATTTTCCCAAACTCTTGTCTCACCTTGGCAAACATGCTTTCATTAACTTTCTTCAGCCACCCCTTCCGTGTGCTCCTGTTTCCTCCTGGATCCTGCCAGATGCCTGCGAGCAGCAGTTGCACAGGAGGATGGGGGAGGCCGGGGTGACAACTTGGGAGGAAGGATACATTTGCTAAGTTCCTAAACTGTATCATGGAGTAAAATGCAGTGTGGAAGCTAGAAGGCCCTAGGAATTGCTCAGTACTTCAGCCCAGGAAAGCCCACCCTTCCCAAAACAGAGGGTAGAGTTTGAAAACAAATAAACACAGAAACTACACTGAGAGCATGATACAAAATGTACAGATTTCAAATGTTCCAGCCTATCTCCTCTGATCCACCAGGAACCCTGAGGCTCAGAGAGGCTGAGCAACCCGCAAGGGTCAGAGGTCCTTCATTTTGGCTCATGGCTGAGTGGGGACATCTGCTCCCACATCCCCTTTCCTACCTCTAGTCCTGAATGCTCTAAGCTCCTTGAAGGCAGAGACCAGACTGAATTGCTCACTGAATCTCTCCATAGTTCAGAACACCTAGCACACAGAAGCGTTAATAACACTAACTAAAGACTCTGAGGTCAGGGGCTCTTTGAGTCTACGACATGGCATGTCCCACAGATCTTAGTTTTAGCTGAGAAATCTGTGTTCTGCTGTGCATCCTACAGATGGAACAGCTATAAAAGGACAGTCCACTTATCAGGTCACTGTAAGCACTTGCTGGCTTAACTGGGAGTATTGCTGCACAGCACAGGAGAGAAGTCTCCAGGTCAAGGTGGCTTGCTTCAAATGCAATAGAGTTGCTGCCCAGCTGAGACATGCAGTGAGCTCACCTTTTCTGGGATTATGGAGCAAGCCCAGGCTAAAATTATGAATGGGGGAACACAGGTCTGGATGAGCTCTGAGGCATAACATATTCTTCTATTAATCTTATATTGCTTTACCTAATCAAAATTCTATTTCACTTTCAGTTTCCTACACTTCTCTATTTAGTTATATACTATGGGTGTAGTATATGTAGTGTATACTATGTTGGACCATGTGAAATTGCTACTTTTGTATGTGAAAAATGATCAAATATTGGCAATTTCATATGGTCCGATTTTATATTTCTTTAAAAATCGGAAAAAAACCTTGATTTATGAAAAGTTGAAAACTTACATCAACACAAAAGTCTGTTCATGGACATTTATAGCAATTTTATTCATAACTGTCAAAATTTAGGAGCAACCAAGATATTCTTCAGTAGGTGAATGAATATAGATAAACTGTGGTACAACAGACAACAGAATATATTCAGAGCTAAAGAGAAATGAGCTGTCAAGTCATGAAAAGACATAGAGGAAACTTAAATGCATATCACTAAGTGAAAGAAGTCATTGTGAAAAGACTACATGCAGTATGATCCTAACTGCAACATTCCGGGAAAGGCAAAACTACAAAGACAATTTTAAAAAAAGCACTGGTTTCCAGATTTGGAGTTGGGGGTAGGTGGATCAATAAGGCAGAGCACAGAGGAGTTGGGGGGCAGTAAGAGTACCTGTGAGATTATAATGATGCATATATGTCCTTCTGCATTTGTGCAAACCCACAGAATGTACAACACCAGAGTGAGTAAGGTAAACTATGGATTTAGGGGATTATGATGTGTCAATGCAGGTTCACTACTGATTAGAAAAAGCATCCCAATGAGTGATGTTGAAAATGAAAAAAGTTATGCATGTGTGGGGGTAGGAGGTACGCAGGAAATCTCTGTGCTTTCCTCTCAATTTTGTTGTAAACCTAAAACTGTTCTTTAAAAAAATAATCCTTAAAAGAAAGCAGACTGTAAACCTTTATGTTTTTCCTGTATTATACACTTTCTTTCACCAATTTTTGCAATTCTTATATAATCTAAGCATTAAAAACCTTGACATTAGCAAACAAAATATCCTTCAATAGGTGAGTGGATAAAAAACTATGTGCATCCATACAATGGAATATTATTTGGAGCAAAAGAAAAATGAGCTGTCAAGCCTCAGAAAGAGATGGAGGGAACTTAAATACATATTACTAAAGGAAAGAAGGCCAACTGAAATGGCTACATAATATATTATTCCAACTATATGACATTCTGGAAAAGGCAGAACTATGAAGATGTTAAAAACATCAGTGGCTGCCCAAGGCTTACGACAATGAAAATATATAGGTGGAGCACAAGAGCCACTTAGGGTGGTAAAACTATTCTGTATGGTACTGCAGTGGTGGATAGATGTCATTATACATTAGTGAAAACCCACAGAATGTACAACACTAAGGATGAACCCTTAGATAAACTACAGACTTTGAGACTTTGAGTGATAACAATATGTCATTGTTGTTCACTGATTGTAAGAAATTGTATGATGCAAGATGCTAATAATAGGAGAAATTGAGGAGTGAAGGAGCATAAGGGAAACTTCTATGGTCTCTATTCAATCATTATTATTATTTTTTTTTTTTTTGCAAACCCAAAACTGCTCTAAGAATAAAGGCCATGAATTAAAAACACAAAAGCCACCTTGCCTTTCATCTCCAGGTAGAAAGACAAGGGGACAGGTGTGACACATGAGAGAGAAAGCATAGAAGAGGCTGAGTGCACATGGAGGGGGACACAGGCTCTCAGTGTCCACAGAAAGGGCCTGCAAGGATCAAAGACAACTCCCAAAGACACGCTCCATCCATTTTCCAATCTGCCTAAGGCTGACCTTTCTTTCCTAATAGCATGACTTAACAACACCCTTGAAATCCTTTTGCAAACTTGCTGCCTCCTTTTACAAATTTCCCATTTGGGGGCATTTCTAAAGCTCTAGTGACATCTAAGCCTGTCTCCAAGTCATGCCCAGAAGTCCAATACTCACAAATATTTCCAGGTAAAATGAATAGCTTGTGACAAACAGTGTCCCCAATGTTTTCAAACCTGCAGGTTTGCAGAGACTGAAGCCACTCATTTTTATTGATGTCATTTTTCTGGCCCTGGGGTTTCTCAAGGTTGAGGGGTCCCCTAGGATGTGACATCTATCATTGCAATCCATCTGGATTCCTCTTGTCACCTTCTTTAGGAGGAGTGTGACAGACTTGCTCCCTCCTTTCGCTGTCTTGGTAGAAGCACTTATTTGTGTATTTCCTGCCCCGGTACAGAACACCCGTCAAGGACATCTGCAAGCTGCTATCCGTAGAAAACAAAACATGTTTATTTCTCCCCATTCTCCTGCATTCTCATTCAGTTCAGCAGAATGTCCATTTTCACTGAAGAGAATTTCTTTTGGAATTGGCTATCTGTGGAATGATTTAGGAGAGGCCAAAAGGCCATTGTTATTTTTACGTCTCACAAACTGTTTTAAACCAAAACATAAATATCATTAAATAAAATCCATTGATCCATTCATGCCGGTACATAACATAAGATAGTACCAGGATAATGACACCCGCCAGGTTGATCAGGAGGTTAGGATACATTGAGAAAGGAACTGCCCTGAACAGTATGGATGTGAAATAGCTTATCTGCACCATAAGCTGAAGAAACTCCATTGGCATTTAGAGGCGTTGGGATGTGACCTGACTCAGATATCAAGTGCTTCAGAAATGTTTTTACTCAATACCCTACGGAGCACTACCTGTCTCCATTATGAACAGTAACTCAACCTGGGGCACCTAAAAAGGAAATACATACACATTATATTGCATTTCACAAAGAATTTTATCAGCCAAATGATCCCAGGGACTCTCTACAGGGGGGTGAATAGTCACGCTTCTATATCAGGCTTCTTCTGGAGGAGTTTACAGACTAAGGGGCTGGAGAAAGATAACTGAGGAAGAAGCAGCAGGCCCTTCAGCAGGTTTGTCATTTGGACCAGGAAGGCTAATGATGACATGGTACAGATAAACACTGTCCCCTTGCCCTTCCAACTCTCTTCTTTATGGACACAGGTGTTTCCACTCCAGGCATGTCCCTCCCTCGTAGCCTCAGTTCTCTTTAACTTGGGTCTGTGTCTCAGCTGGGAACCTGATATGCAGATGTCATCGCAGAAGTGTTGTGGTATTGTGACAATGGTGGTGCTAATGGTGGACAGGAAGCTACAAACAGAGAAGGAGGGAGCTTGGGAGACAGTGGAATATAGACCCTTACTGACATGAGAGCAGGGGCAGAGTAGAGGCCCTGGAGGTTTGGAAGAGGGAGGGAGAGTGACAGACGCAGAAATACTGTCTCTGCTTAGAAACTCAAAACAAAGCCATCAGAAGTCCTCTTTGGGCCTCCTTGTCCTAACCTGCTCATTAGGGTCTCATCAGCAATTTTATTTTAGAATCCTGTCTTAAGGGTCACCACTTCCCAAACACCTTGTCCAGTCGCACATCACTGGACATCGTCTTGAGAGCCCTAACCTTGGACCTTATTTATAGCCACACATCCCATCATACTGTCTGACCTGGTGGCAGAGCCTAAGAACAGTCATGGCTAATGGATTGAATGTCCCTACAGGGCACTCCTGCAAAGGCGCTGAGTGCCTCATTCTGCAACACATGCACAGAAACCACTGGATCTGTCCCATCAAGCATTCCAAGGTAAAAAGTGAAAGGTGCAAGGTGCCTTATGAAATGCCATGATCACCAGACCATAGATGCTTTTTAGTGCCTATCTACTCAACATAGTTAACTCGAGAATTTACAGTTACAGAAATTCGATTCAGAGCCTCGGCTGTCCCTGGGCTGAGGGGAGAATTTAGTGTTACACCTGCTTCCCCCGGAGGCTCCCTTTCTACTCTGACTAGCTGCACTGATACATCAATTGGGAAACTGTTCTCATCAGTAGAGTAGAGCATTGATTTAAAGTCTGAGGCTCTGGGACTCAGGGTATAAACTTTCTCCCCAGATTTATCTCATATAATCCATTGCATTAATGTTGCATATAAAAATTTCCCCGTACTTTATAATAAACATTATCCATTCTGCAAATGGCAAACCAATGGCATTCTTGAGCACCCAAAGTGGTGTTTTATATTCCACTCACTATCACCACAGGTATCTTAGGGTTTAGACAAGACACTGCCTGCACAGAATTCTGTCCCTTCCTATTGTAAAATGGACGGGAAAAGCAAAAGAAGTGCTTAAAAATACAACTGCGACTTTTGAGAAGGGTTTTCTCGTTCTTTGTTTTTCCTCCGTTTTCTTTTTACGCAGTCTTAAGTAGCAACTCCAATGTGAGAGGAGATGGAGAGGTTTACGCTGTGATCCCTCTGCACCAGAACAACCCCACTCTCTCGCCCTCTAGCTGGCTGCGAGGGGCAGGAGAACACAGAGATTTCCAGGCCACCGGTAACCTTCCTTGAAAGCCGGGTCTGAGCAGACAGAGCACATCTGCAGCGAGCAGTGCATCTGCAGTGGAGCGTGCAACCGACGGGTTCCAGGACGCACAGACGCACCGCGGAGAGAGGCAATGCTAGACCCCACTGCTGTCTGTCCTGCTCAAATGTTACCCACGGCTCGGTCCTCCCCCCACCATTTTCCTTCAGAGACTCGGTCCCTGCATGATTTGCTCAGATCAGCACTGCAAATGAACACAAGCGCGCTGATATTCTATCACAGGGTGTTTCTCTTTGTACTGTTTAGCACAGGAGAAAAGGAAGGTGAAGAGCAAATGCTTAAGTCAGCAAGTTGCCAAGTTGTCTGCTAACCACAACCCTTGAAATTCACCCAACCCTTTTTCACTGTCTCAGTAGTATTTAAAAAGAAAGAAGAATAAAAAAAACTTTCAGAACTGCAGAACTACAGTTCTGCCTTCAGTGCACTAATTAGAATGGTATCTCCTTCCCTCTCCGCCCCACCCCACGCAGCTGCCACAGAGACCGAGAGGTGAAAGCACCTCGGTTTGCAAACTCAAAGTATTTTTCACAGTATTCCCTTTTGCTTCTTCATCAAATCCAACCTGGGATTCTTTCCCATTTCAGCCAAAGGTCACATTGGGTGTCTAGGAAGCTGCAGAAAGTTCTTGGTCAAAAAGCCACCTGCTGTGCTCAGAACTGACCGATACCTGGGCGGGACTCACATTCGCACCAAGACTTCCAGCCCAACACAGTACCCCATTTCTTAGTCAGTTGGCCAGTTCCCCTGGTCTTCCCCTCTGGGACCCCATGCCTGCCTCTTGGCACGCAATCTCAGGACACAGCACAGCCAGGTGTGCCCCATTCCCATGCACTCTACTTCTGAAGTTTGTGCCATCAATGTGGAGTCTCCTTTTGCCCATGTCCAGCTGCTGAAATTGTCCTCACACTTCAGAGCCCACTCACTTTTCCTCTCTTCTCTGCAAACCCAGCCTTATGATCTACCATGCCCCACAGGCACCCTGCTAAAACAGCATGGCACCTGTCTCGGTGTTGGGTGGCTCTGACCGAACACTTGGGGCGTGTGTATACCAATCGTGGCACATTCATCTCACCCCTGCAGGAATCCCACACAGTGGCAGAGAGAGCACCATTCACCCTCTATTCCTGGGTCGCAGGCTCAGTGCCCAGCATGTTCTATGGGAACAGTCCACGTTTGTTGAATTGAAGAGGACACAATTAAACTCAACTGCCTTGTTCCTTGTCCCTTCTCCTCAGAGAAAGGGGAGAGTGTGACAGAACCAAGGAAGGTGGTAACTGGGGAATTTCCTAAATAACAGGGTCCAGGTATTGGAGTTAAGCAAATTATATAATTTCTCTGAACCTCAATTTCCTCAAAGGACAAGTGCAAAATCACGATACAATAGTCCTCCCAATCCTTGGCTTTGGTTTCCACAGTTTCAGTTGCTTATGGCCAACAGCTGTCCAAAAGTATTAAATGGGAAATTCTAGAAATAAACCATCTTTAAGTTTTAAGTTGCATGCCTTTCTGAGTATCTTGATGAAATCTCATGCTGTCCTGCTCCATCCCACCCAGTGAAGGAACCATCCAGTATCTCCATGCTGAACACACACCCTTTTTGTTAGTCACTTAGTGGCGTACTCCATTTTCTGTGTTCAGATTGACATTTGGTATCAGATTCCTGTGTTCAAGCAGCCCTTATTTTACTTAACTATGACCCCCCAAACACAAGAGTAGTGATGCTGGCAATTCAAATATGCCAAAGAGAAGCCATAAATGCTTCCCTTAAATAAATAGGTGAAAGGAAAGAAAAAAATCATATGCTGAGATTGCTAACAGGTATGATAAGAATGAGTCTTCTGTCCATAAAATTGTGAAGAAATCTGTGCTAGTTTTGCTGTTGCACCTTAAATTGCAAAAGTTACAGTCACGAGGTATGATGAGTGCTGAGTTAAGATGGAAAGGACATTGAATTTGCGGGCGGAAGACAGGAACAGAACATGTGTTCCAATGGACAGCAATGTGTTTTGCCAGAAAATGTTGAGCCTATGGTAAGATTTCAGCAGGGAACCCCCTGAAACGAGTGACACCAATCTATTTACTGCAAGTAAGGGGCTGTTACACTGATTGAGGAATAGGTTTGGAGTGAAAAATATAACAATTACTGAAAAAGCTATGACTGTCAATGAAGAAGCTGCTGCCACATTTCCAGCAGGGTTGACGAAGTTGATTAGGATTTGGTGCTATCTGCGGTTTCAGGCATCCACTGGTGGGCAATGGCGGGGGCGGGGGGAAAGTTCTTAAAAAATATATCTCCCACAGATAAGGGGGGATGACGGTATCTCAGTATCTACCACTTGAGTCATTAGAAGAATGATGTAAGATGATGCATACAAAAATTGACCCAGTGCCTGGTTTTTGGTAAATGGAAGCTGTCACCATATATAAGATTTGGTATAGAGAAGTATGTTGGGCAGAGAATCAGTTGATCAGATCCACACTCTTCACCTGTAACATCCTCCACTTTGAAACCAGTTGATAAATCTACTGGGACAGGATACAGGGTAAGACCCTGGAGTTCAGGCCAAACCTTTAGGGTGAGCCAGGTGGGAAACAAGGAAGGATGCTGGCAAGGTATACTGAGGTGAGTCCTAGGGAAGCCTTCCACCTTCTTCAGGGACTAGGACTACCCCCCACCCTCATAGCAGGTGAGCAAGAGGGCACAGCATATAGCAGACAACCTGGGGAAGACCTCTACTTCAGGTTGAAAAAATGGGCTTTTGGCTCATTCTCCCTACCTCCCATCTGTCAACACAAGTCTTCAAAGAACTTTAAATCCAAGCATGAACCAGAACAGCTACTCTCAGAGACCCGATCTATAAGTGAATGCCTCACGCACTTCCCAGGAAGAACTTTCTGGTGTTCTTGCCCTCCTCCCCTGGCAGATATCACCAAGCCCAACAGGGGGGTGAGTTCCTGTCCACTGCATGGCTCTGACCCGAGGTCCTAATACCAGGCTGCTAATGTATGATACCCCACAGTGGGCAGGACATCTTATTTTTCAAGCCCTGATTGCAAGCAATATGAAAAAAGATGTTGCTAAAAAAGCAGAAAAGAACATTTAGAAACTAATAAACATCTCTACCCCGTGACTGATTCTACCTTGAAGAGCTGCCATGAGTTTCGTACGCTGCATAAATCTTCCCTATTTTAGAGACACAGGGGCCCCTGCTGACGCTCCTCATAGCCCCAATCACTCCCAACTTCTGCTGGTTCTGACAGAGGAAAACTTCACTGACAAAGTAGATAATTTGTACTTGCTTTCCCAAAGCAGCACTCGGCTGAGATTAATTTTCTCTTACCTTTACTGCTGTTGCTGCTATTTCTCAACTTTACTTCCTAGGACTTCATCCTGAGCTAACACAAAGCTTTATCAGTGAATAAAATAACAGCAAAAATTATAGGCAATTTGAGTTGCAGACTTTCCTTCACCCCCTTCTCCACTTCAGGTTTCTCAATTGTTTCTACTACTTGGAGGGTTTCTTTCAGACCAAAGTCTCCTCAGTTGATTGTGACTGGGACATGTTCCCAGTTCACGGTCCCTTGAGCACTGAGTCTAGCTTATCTCTTCTTGTCTGTCCGAGTGTGCATGTTTCTATTAATAGATGATTAGATAGATAGATAGATAGATAGATAGATAGATAGATAGATAGATAGATGATAGATAGAAGGTAGGTAGCTAGATAGTAGATAATCAAAAACTCTATTTTCCTCTCTCATATATATAGACAGAAATATATGTTATAGTTCTAATATAAGTGGTGGAAAGAAACAGAATCAGACAAAAAGAAAAACAAATTTTTCTTCTCTATTACAGATTTACAGGTTTGTCCCCTTCTCTGCTGAAGCTTTCTCCTGAGAGGTCTCTCCTAAACAGTTTTTGACTTGAATACACAAAAGAAAGGGAGCTATTTAAAAATTTAAAGGCATAACAAATGTTTGAAGAACACCAGCAATATACCTAGAAAATAAGTCAATCCTTAAATAAATCAATGTAGTGGTCTTATTAATCCAATCGCTGGCTAACCAGCTTTGGAGATCATTAGCACAAAAAATAAAAAAACTTAAAAATATTAAGTCCCCAAAAGAGTGAGGGGATGTTGGGCTCTTGACATGATATAGTTTAAAACAATGTTTCCAAACTGTAAATAAAAGGAGAAAGTTTCAAGTGTCCACAAGAACAAAATTCTCAAGGACCTGATGACTCTTGCCTGAGAAACAATATCTTAATAATACAAAGTCTTATTCTATAAAAATGTCTTTTGTTATTATGGAAAAGGGAAATGTTTCATCTTTATGCCTGACAAAACTATATACATTAAAAATTATCATTAAAAATATTTGAAGTTTATGCCTGACCTGTGGTGGCACATTGGATAAAGCGTCGACCTGGGAACACTGAGGTCGCCAGTTCAAAACCCAGCACTGGTCTGGTCAAGGCACATATGGGAGTTGATGCTTCTAGCTCCTCTCCCCTTTCTCTTTCTCTCTTTCTCTCTCTCTCGCTCTCTCACTCTCACTCTGTGTCTCCTCTCTAAAATAAATAAATAAATAAATAAGAAATAATAAAAAAACAGATTCTATAAAAAAAAATATTTGAAGTCTAAAAGAATTGGTAGAATCTCAAGATAACATGCATGTACCCAGTTTGAGAGACACCATTTCAAACTTGCATAACCATAGGCACACTCACTGGGGCTCCCAGAGCAACAAACTTCTGAACCTCTAGGGAACCAAACACAGAGCATCTGCTGTCAAGGTTATGCTTTGTCTCTTTTCATTTCAAATTCAGGGCATTGGAAATGTCTTTATTTCCTAAACATACAGATGAGTGAGTACTTCCTCATGATCACACACATGACAAATGTCCAAGTACAGAAAAGCAAGATTTTCTAAAGTGTGACCTTGAGTGTCAAAGATGTGTTGTCATAATCAGGGCTTTGTTCTACATGTTAAACAACTACCTTTCCCTTTTTTACTTATTAAATATATATATCTAGTCCACAGAAAAGGCAAAAACAGTTTTTTATTATTCTCACATTTTATTAAATTGAGAAGAATAAGGAATAGGTTTAACCAAGGACGTAAAAATCTGTACTCAGAAAATTATAAGACACTGAAGAAAGAAACTGAAGAAGATACAAATAAGAGGAAGCATACACTGTTTTCATGAGCAGAAAAAATTAACATTATTAAAATGCCTATACTACCCAAAGCAATCTATAAATTTAATGCAATTTTTGTCAAAATACTAATGGTGTGTTTCACAGAACTAGAAAAAATATTCCAAAAATTTATATGGAACCATAGAAGACACCAAATAGCTACAGCAAACTTAAGAAAGAAGAACAAAGTTGAAGGAATCACACAACCTGATATCAGACTATACTACAAAGCCATAGTAATCAGAACAACACAGTACTGACATCAAAACAGAGACACAGATCAGTGGAACATAATAGAGAGCCCAGAAACAAACCCCATGTCTTTATGGTCAATTAATATTTGACAAAGGAGGCAAGAACATACAATGGGGCAAAGACAGTCTAGTCAATAAATGCTGTTGGGAAAGTTGGACAGATACATGCAAAAAGAATGAAACTAGACCTCCTTCTTACACCATACACAAGAATAAACTCAAAATGAATTAAATATTTAAATGTTAGATTCAAAACCATAAAAATCCTACAATAAAACAGGCAGTAAAAATCTTGTACATTTCTTGTAGTAATATATTTTTTCTATAATATCGCTTTAGGCAATGGAAACAAAACATATAAACAAATGAGACTACAGTAAACTAAAAATTTTTTGCACAGCAAAGGAAACCATCAAGAAAATGAAAAGAGAACCCACTAAATGGAAGAACATATTCACCAATGATACATCTGATAAAAGGTTAATATCCAAAATTTATTAAGAACTTAGAAAACTCAACACCGAAAACAAACAAACAATCCAATCTAAAAAAAATGGGTCAAGGACCTGAATAGATGCTTGTAGGGCCAGTAGGCACGGCTGCCAACATCACAGCCACTGCCTGTCCCGTACAGGTTTGCATTTGATTCGGACAGTCGGTAATGAAACAACGGAACCAAGAATTGGTGAACCATCAGCTTTAATCCTAGCTTGCACCCAGCGAGCAAGTAAAAACACACACTGGGCTCCAAAACCCACTCATTCAGTGCTCACAAAGCTACTGACTTATCCGAATTTCCTAGAATCAAAGGTTTCTAGCTCACCAGACTTATTCACCTCTGTTCCCCATCTCCTTCTCTCTGCACAAACTGGCTTCTCACTCAGCATTCCACCATTTTGACTGCTTCTCCTGGCCTCCTCCACGTGGCCTTTCTCTGCTCTGCTCTCTAATGCTTATCTCAGGAACCTAGATAGAGCAAGCTCCCAGTCAGCCCCACTTTATAGTGTAGAAATCCAAACCTTTAATCCAATCTACAAACAAGGAAGTCTCCGATACAAAATCACTTCTGAGGCATAATGGGAGGATTCCTCATTAATGCACCACCCCACATCATCCAATCAGTCAAGGGTGTGGGGAAAAGCTTACTCTTAAAACTAAGCCTTAGGCTATAACAGCCCTGCCTGCCCACAGCCCGTCCCCCAACACACATTAATATCAATGGATTTGCACAGTGGGCAGCACCATCTTTAACAAAGTGAGCATAATATATTTTATCTGCCCAACAATGCTTCTCCAAAGTGGTCATACAGGTGACAAATAGACATATTAAAAGATGCTCAACATTACTAATTATGAGAGAAATGAGAGTTCAAACCACAGTGAGATACCAACCACCTTATGCCTGTCAGAATGGCTATCATTAGTAAGTCAACAAACAAGCGCTGGCGAGGATGTAGAGAAAAGAGAACCCATTGTTGGTAGGAATGCAGATTGGTGCAGCCACTGTGAAAAGCAATATGGAATTACCTCAAAAAATTAAAAATAGAACTGCCTTATGACCCAGCAATTTCACTTCTGGAAATTACCCAAAGAAACCAGAAATACTAATTCAAAAGAATATACACCCCTATGTTCATTGCAGCGTTATTCATAATAGGCAAGATTTGAAGCAGCCTTAGTGCTTATCTGTAGATGAGTGTATAAAAAGGCTGTGGTACATTTGCAAAATTGAATACTACTCAGCTGTAAAAAAGAAGAAAATCTTTCCCTTTGTAATAGCATGGCTGGATATTATTATGCAAAGTGAAGTAATCCACTAAGAGAAAGGCAAGTGCCATATGATTTCACCCATATGTGGAATCTAATGAACAAAATTAACTAACAAACAAAAAAGGAACAGACTCATAAGTAAGGAACAGACTGACAGCTGTCACAGGATCTGGAGAGTTGCAGGACTGCATGGAAAAGGTGAAGGAATTAAGCAAAACAAAAGAAAACTCATAGACACAAAGGTACATGAGATCTTAACAATAACAAAAACCCTATTTAGAGCTTCTATTTACACATTTATTCTAAAGTATTTAATTTTTTTGATGTATGATGTTGCGGCTTGCATAAATTCATCAGTGACAGAAAGTAAATGACTTTGTGCTTATAGTTTAAAAAAAAAGAATTGAGAAGAATCAGTCAGACTGATTTTTCTTTCTAACCCAGCCATCCTAAATCTCTGTGATGAATAGCACATAGCTATGCTTCTCTAATGCTGCTTACACTCTTCTCATTTGTATGATTGTCATTTCTGCTCCTGTCTTAACTCCATGTCTTAAATGAGTACAAGATCTTTGTTTTTTTTATCTAGGGATCCCTGTAGAGAAGGGAATAATGCATCTATTGTGGTGCATTTACGTACTATAGATGTTCCCAAAAAATGCTAGGGGGACAAATGCAGGTAAACATCAGGGGTGCTCGTCACCATGCTCCTAACTTGGAGAAAATGCTCAGAAATAGCTGCAAGACACCTATCTCTGAGAATCCGGTACTACCTGGTTGACCCAAATACAAGAACACTAGCCAGTGTGTCCTTCTTTACAGCAGTGTCACAAAAATATGAGACTTACAGTTTCCCAGATGAACGTTCCCAGAGGGCAAGATAAGACCCTCCTGAATTCTGGAGTTAACCCCAAAGTTCTGAGCATGCCCAGTGGTGGTGAAGCAATTATACGCTAGGTGTTCCACATATTTCAAAGATTTAAGAAATAGCCCTGAACCTTATGACCCAATCCCAATGTGGCTCTTTGTTTATATTAAATAGAGAACGTGTGTCTCTGCTACATTAATATTTTGGCTACAGTACTAATTTTCTGAGCAAAGACATTTTGGTCTTTAAGGTGTTAATGTAGTAAATGTTACTTTGTATTTCTCTACTCAGACAACCTTTCAATAAAAATTCTAAATGTCATAAAAACCTAGCAACATCAGATTAACTTCAGAACTTTGTTTCCTCTTCAACATAATCAGCATATTGATTAGTCCATACACACCAACCACAGGTGTCTTACCTCAGGTACACCAAGCCATTCCAAAGACACGTGGATTCTTGAAGTACTCGAGCAAAGGGGTGCCATGCTTTTTCAGTGCCCTCAGCTTATTTAGCGTTAGACTTTTAATTGTTTCTTTCAAACATGGTCTTGCCTTCTCAGAACACACAGTCCCAAAGCAAACTGACTAGATTAATTCTTTGCACATTGACAATATTATATTGAAACTGCTTTTAAACTAGGAAAACCTCATTATTATATAGCTTACTATTATATGGATTGGATAGAGTGAAGGGCAAATCATGTCTCCGGACCATGATAATTAGATAGATTACAAAGCAGTAATATCCAACTGGGCAGTGTTTAGACATGTCACTAGGAAAATAAAGAAGATCTACCACAACACATTTCTTTCTTTTAAGAAATAAAACTTTTCCTTTCCTTTAGATCAAAGGAGACTACCGTGGGAACACCTGACACAATAAAGGTTTTAGTAAAGAATGTTATAACATTTTGCAAAGAAAATGTGGTAATGAAAATGCAGCTTAAGGGTGAAATTGAAAAAAAAAGACAGAATATTTTGGCTTTTTATTATGGGATATTTAAGAGACAGCTTGGCAGTAAATGTTAACAACTTTCTAATGGTTGGAATACAATTGTACAAAACTGAAGACTCACCTTGACTTACTTGACACAGCTGAGTTTTCAGTTCCATTGCTCTTCCCCAGAGGAAATGCAAAACATGGCAGAAAAGAAAAAAGAAAGTGCTTAACCCCCCTGGTTAATGGAGGTAGGTGTGAACTATTGTCATGTGGCCACATTAGGCATTTTCACCCAGGGAGGTAACAAGAAAAACAGATGGAAGAGGCAAGCAAGTCAGTGAGAAAGGAGGGGGAAAAAAGACTGAAATGTAAAAGAGAATAAAAGAGAAGGCCTGAATAAAATTACTTTTAATGGAGTGTTCACCCTGGATATCAACTAATCAAAAAAAACTGCGATTTGTTATGTCCCTCTAGGTTCAAATATGGTGTGGAACAAGAAAGAAACACAAATGATGATGGCCCTTGTCTTCAACATAATTACAATTTAGATGTTTTTATGTTTATTTTTATTGATTTTAGAGAGAGAGATAGGGGAAAAAAAGAGAGGAACATTGATCTGTTCCCATATGTGCCCTGACCAGGGATTGAACTGGCAATCTCTGTGCTTCCTGATGATGCTCTAATCAACCAAGCTATTCAGCCAGGGAAGATTACAATTTAGTTGAAAAGTAATGAATAAACCTTAGTAAAAGAGTAGAAAGAAAAAAATATGTCATTAAGAAATAAATTATACAAAAATTATATGTGTGCTCATATGTTTTATGTTTATTAAGTTACACTTCTCTGAAATTTTACTGTAGAAATTGGGTTACCATTGGATAAATGGATAGATATTCTTGCTTTGGATATG
Source organism: Rhynchonycteris naso (assembly GCA_037038555.1). NCBI lineage: Eukaryota > Metazoa > Chordata > Mammalia > Chiroptera > Emballonuridae > Rhynchonycteris > Rhynchonycteris naso. Next base: position 29,595,172 of record CM072998.1, read on the forward strand.
ATGATTCAGTACTATAATGATAACGATTCTCTTCAAATTAATTCTTAAACTTGATGGAATCCCAAAAAAGTTTCAACTTACTCTGTTAACTTATTCAAGCATCTGTATGAAACAACAAAAGTAAACACTGCACAAATAGCTAAGTCAACTCTGCAATAAAAGAAGAAAGAGATGTGGCTTGTCCCTCTCAGACATTAAGACATAATACCATGGTCTAGTAATTAAATAAAGTACAGTGTGGACTGACCTAGATAAAGACAAATAGAATTATGGAACAGAATAGAAAAGTCTGATTCAGAGTCAAGTACTTGTGGAAAATTAGCATATGATAAACATGACACCACAAATTATGGGGAAAAATAGATTATAGATGATGGTAGAAAAACAGGTTCACTATGCTGAGGGAAATCTAAGAGGCTTCCTAACTTGTACAACATGTAAAGGTAAGATCCAAACAGAATTAACACAATTAGAAGCATCAAATTAACAAAATCAATTATATTTCATTTTTGTGATGTATCAATGGGGATAAATTCTTAAACTGTAAGGTGAAAGCTTATTAAATTTATTATATATAAATTAACAAGTTTAACAAATAAAATTATTAAACACCATCATGAACAGATTAATTAGAAGATGACTGAAGGGAAAAGATGTTTCCAAAGTCTAATAAATCTAGCAAAGAATATACAAGGAAATAAAAAAAAAATAGAGAAATAGAAAAGAGACAAAGGGTATGCATAAGAATCACCAAAAGGAAAAGGAAATTAAAAGGGTTAATAAGTATACAAAAGGTTGTTCAAATTTTATAATAATTAAATAACAAAACATCAATATCAGCTAGATTAGAAAAAAAATGAGGAAGCTGAACAGAGCAATTTACTGGTAGAGCTGTGGATATGGAAACTTTCATGTACCAACCTTCTTCTAAGCAAGGCTTAGTCAAATTAATTTGGCTTTGGATGCACAAGTTCCACTCTTGTCTGTTTATTCATCTCAGATAAACCCTCATGTAGGTTCTTTAGGAAATATATTTAAGGACGTTTGTCAGAGTACTGCTTTGGTTAGCCAGGCACTGAAAAAATCTAAATTTCCATCCCTGAAGGAATGGGAAAAATCAAAATATGACAGATGTTCACCATGGAAGGTTGTGCAGCAATTAGAAGCAAGAGATCAGATACAGGCGTATGATGGTTCTTAGAAACATACTGCTGAATAAAATAGCAAGATAAGAATAAGATTCACATCACAATGTCATCTGTATACATTAAAAATGCATGCTTACTCTGTGCATAATGACTGCCTTCTAAAAAGTAAAATAGGGAAAGGCAGGAAATGTACATTTGCAGTGGAGGAACTTGGTAAACACCACCTAGAGCTAGAAGATCAAGGCCCACATCAATAGTGAAGTCATGTTAATAACTGTACCCTTGATATGACGTGATGACAATGGTACTTTTGTGATCTTCCCACCAAAAATGTATAACCTTAGTTTAATAATAAAATTGTTTTTTAAATCAAACAAATCTCCAATGAGGGTCATTTTACTAAATACCTGACCAGTAATCCTCAAAATTATCAACATCACCAAAAACAAAGAAAGTCTGAGAAACTGTCAGTCTATATAGAGGAAACTAAAGAGACCTTATGGCTAAATGTAATGTGGAATCCTGGTGGGGTCCTAGAACAGAAAAAGGACATTAGGTAAAAATTAAGGAATTCTGAATAAAGTACAGGCTTCACCCTTTATAATGTGTTTCATAATAATTTATCGATATTGGTCCATTAACTCTGACAAATGTACCATAATAATGCAAGATGCTAACAGCAGGGGAAACTGGGTCAGGGGATTTAGAAACACTCACTATAATATATTTGTAACTTTTCTGTAAGTCAAAAACCAGGCTAAAACAAAAAATATTTTAAAATAAACATGTCCAACAAAGCAATGAATATTTTAAAGAACTGTATACAAAAAAAAAGAAAAAGAAAGAACATTTCAACCCTAATAAATGATTACCCAGGGTGATACAGAGAGGATGGGCATGAGGAATGGTGATAAGAGGAAAGAAGACCTAACCTTTTCATGGTCCAAAAGAAAGAACTAAAATCTGGAAGGGGGAGTGACTTAGCTAAGACTACTCACAACGCAGGCTTTCTGACCTAGTGTATACCAAAAACTCTTTTCATAACTCAATCCTGTTCTGCCCTGCTGAGGATAAGCTGAGAGTGAATTCGCTGCATGGAGAGGAAATGAGGAATTTAGCAATTGAGCCAAAAGAAAAAATAAACTTTTCCTTGAAGTGAGAAAGCTGTTGCTTTGAGGCTGTAAAGCAAGGGATAGCACGCTTTTGGGCTCTCCACCTTAAACATGGGTGCTGGCTTTAGAGCCTCAGGAAACTGGGGTGTCAGATAAGGGGCATTATTTAAGGTCAGAGCTGGAGAAGCTTAGTTTTCAGAAGACAGACTTATTAAAAGTAAGTTATTGGCTACAAGGAACTAATGAAACAGGAATGGGTAGGATTAATTCCTTGGACCAGAAAGCTGGGAGGGAGACTTCCTAATTCAAGGGCAAAGTTTGTGAGCACAAGGCCAAAACAGGAGGAGGGCTATTTGTGGCAGAGATGGAAAAGAATATTGATCTATTTTTCCTGTTTTCTTAGTAAAATATAAAACTTTCAAATTGCCTGTAGGTTTTTCAAGGTAAAGAGAAGGACTCTGTCTATATCTGAGGCAGTAGCAGCAGGTGGACAGAAGGGGTTTTCCAGCCCGTGGCCTAGTGGGGCCAACAGCTATCCCAGATGCAGAGAGAGCTGACGGAGCACGGAGCAGCAAGTGTGGAGGGCACAATAGGAAGGGGGCACTGGGCACATCCTGACTAGCTGCAATTATTTCTCTATGTGATCCTCAGGGATACTGATGGAACACAGAGTTAGAAAAATTCTACTCCAGATGAAATCATCTCAGTAAAAGCCTAAAGAAATTAATGAGACTTTCAAATCGGAAAACCGGAGAACATGCTGTCCTCAACGCCTTCTCCAAGCATTAGAAGACATGTAGGCAAAGCCACATGGCTGTGATTAACACAAGCCCACAACTTAGGTCATTAGCCTTTAAGAATCCCCTGTGTGCTAATATCGTCTTAAAAAATCAACAAGCCCAGATGGCTCAGTGACAGCAAGGCCAGAAATGCATATGTTTTCAAGTGAATGCTGGGAATGAAAAGCTGGAAGAAAAATTGTCAATAAACAATCAGTACAGGCCGGATCCAAAATGCAATTGATATGTGCTTCACCAAACAAGTGTTCACAGGGAGAGTCTTTTTCTACCAGAGTTTTATCAAAGCTACCAAGGAGTTAAGAGTCAATTACATAAATATTTCTTATAAATGATGATACATTCATATAATGAGAATCTACACTACAATTAAATAAAAATGGAGGGTATAGCATGTAGCCATTTGTGAAAAACATATTAAAGAAAAAAATAAGTTGCATCTATATGCATAGACTATTTCAAAGAAAATTGATCACATGGATTTCATCTGAGAAGGACTGCATAGCTGAGAAACAGCAATAGGTAGGTGGGAGACTTTTAGCATTATACATTGTTTTATACTTTCTGAATTTCAATTCATGTGAAGTTACTGCCTCTCCAAAACTTGTTAAAAATAAAAAGATGAAATATTTATACATATATACCCTACTGTTTTCTTCAATGACTTTAAAAAGACACATCAAAATCTATCTACATCTAATGCAAAAGGATAAAATAAATAAGTGAGAGAGAAAAGATTTAAAATAAAACAGGAGAAGGCAGGTAATATCCAGAGGTAAACTGAGCCCAATACATGTGTACACAGAATCCTGTCTAGTAGCTGGACATGGCCATGAACTTGGTGGCTAAAGCAAAGCAGGAAAAACAATCAGAATCAAGTGCTTGTAGTGAACCAGCCTCTCAGAAAAAGAGCCCTTTCTCATTAGGGAGAGCAAAGAGACATTTGTCTCAGACATCATCTTCCAAAGACACTGATACCAAGTGCATGCTCCCACCACAGCTCACGGCTGGAGAACCACTTGGGAGGTTGCTTTGGACCACCTGAGCGAGGAGTGGGCAGGCTGTTCACCACCTGCAGCCACAGAGCTCAGGCCTGGGAGATGGAAAGACTGGGCCCAAAAAGACATGCCACTCAGTACACAGGCTCTCAGGTCCACCTGGAAATCTTTATGCTTGACCAATTAAGTCTGGGAAAAAGAGAAAATCCTTATTTGATAGCATATCAAATGATTTTTCACTTCCCTCTATGACACTGTGATGAACTAGGAATCCACTTCACACAGCCCGAGACACTCAATTTCCAAAGTCATTTCACTAGTCATTTGCTAAGATCACTCCCTTTGGAAATCACAGCCTTTTCTTTCTTTCTCTTCTTCTCCATCCCAGCTCCCCATCCTCAACATCCCCAACGCAATCCTAATCACCATGGCTCTTACAATGTCACACACATCCACTGCATAGAGACAATGCTATGTGGTCACCAAACCAGTTCCATTTTCCTCCTGGGCACCTAGCTTTGAGTTCTGGCCAGTAGAATGTGGGTGGATAAGATGTTGCCACCTCCAGGCCTGGCCCCTAGAACGTCCCACACAATCACTCACATTGCCCATCAGTCCCCAGGAGTCAGCTGGATTTAATACTCATGGAAATGTCAGGAGCAAAGATGGTGGAGCCTCTGTCAGCTTCAATGTTAAAGAATTACATGGTAAAAAATCCCCCTCTGCTTGCTAAAACACCAAGAGCTATAATATGAGCAAGAAATAAAATTTATTCCTTTTACTTTTATTTCTAAAATGCTGAAACTCTGCCTGACCAGGTGGTAACGCAGTGGATAGAGCGTCAAACTGGGATGTGGAGGATCCAGGTTCAAGACCCTGAGGTCACCAGCTTGAGCACAGGCTCATCTGGTTTGAGCAAGGCTCACCAGCTTGAGCCAAGGTCGCTGGCTCAAGCAAGGGGTCACTCGGTCTGCTGTAGACCCCCAGTCAAGGCACATATGAGAAATCAGTCAATGAACAACTAAAGAGCTGCAACGAAGAATTGATGTTTCTCAACTCTCTCCCTTCTTGTCTGTCTGTCTGTCCCTATCTGTCCCTCTCTCTGACTCTCTGCCACAAAAATAAATAAATAAAATGCTGAAACTTTTTGTTACCAGTTAGCTTACTTTGTCTTAGAAATAAAGATACTCTCATTATATATATATATATATATATATATATATATATATATATATATATATATATATATATATATATATATATATATGGGCTTACAGATGAATAGTAAGGGGGGGGCGGAAAGGGACAGATATAGCAGATCCAGGTTACACAGTACCAAAATACTGGCAAAGCAATTGCCTACAATACCGTGAAAGGCAGACTGGTCACCTACTGAACTTATAGTTCTAGAACTAGATGGTTATGTGCAAGGTGGTGGTTATAGTTCTAAAAAGAGCTAGAAGAGGTCCTGGCAGTTGGCTCAGTGGTAGAACATCAGCCTGGAATGTGGATGTCCTGGGTTCAATTCCTAGTCAGGGCACACAGGAAAAGCACCCATTTGCTTCTCTGCCCCTCCCTCTTTTCCTTCTCTCTCTCTCTATTTCTCTCTCTCTCTTCCCCTCCTGCAGCCAAGGCTGGGTTAGAGCAAGTTGGATTAGAGCAAGGCTGGATTAGAACAAGTTGGCCCTGGGTGCTCCATGGCCTCCATCTCAGACACTGAAAGAATAGCTCCAGTTGCAATGGAACAATGGAACAATGCCACAGAAAGGCAGAGCATCGCCTCCTAGTGGACTTGCCGGATGGATCCTGGTCAGGGCACATCTGGAGTATGTCTCTGCCTCCCCTTCTCTCAATTAAAAAAAAAAAAAGCTAGAAGAGGGTGGATAAAACAGGACACATGGACCCATTTTTTTGTTGTTGTTACTTATTGGCTGTTATTGATGTTTCATTCATTTTTTAATGAAAGAATCAAAGAACTATCATGTATAACTGGCATATTATCAGAGAATAATAAAATAAAATAGAATTATTCTAGATATTTGGGACTTAGAGTGTTGAAAAAGTCAATTTGCCAATTGCTTCTCATCACCAAAAAGTAAGGGACATCATTGTAAGAAACATTGTGAGTTCAAGACCCAGTGAGACTTCTCAGTTACACATTGTAGCTCATGTATTTGGCAAAATTAGGCTATAGATGTGGTCCTTACACCTACTTTCAGATAACCTCAAGGTGCTCACCGTTAGACTGAAAATAGAATGAGACACAAAGATGAGGAAGCAATAAAATAAACAAACAGCCTTGAAATTATGTCTAGGAATAAATTTTATGGTTATGACACATGGTGCATTTTTAAAAAATTAATTAGAAACCTTCTATGGTATTGAAATAATTGTATTAATAAAGGAGATATGATCTTGACTTAGAAAAGTTCCGAATATGCAGTAAGCCTTAAACCAATCTCAGGTAGGAAGTGGGCTATAAATGCTGGTAGTCTAGGACCCAAGATCCATTTCAGATGTGGAAGGAAGACAAAGAACAAGAAAGCACCATAAATGTGGAGGGTTGGAGGGGTGAGCCAGGACTCACTGAGAAAAATAAATAAGAAAGTCCGTCCCAGAGAGGAAGATCAGAATCTACTTGGAGAACTTCCCTTACTTCCTAGAAAGAGAATCCTCACAATACATGCCCTTCAAGATGACAGCTTAGCTATGAGCCAGTGGTTACTCTGATTTATCTCCTTCCTTTTTCTGAATGGGAAATGTTATTAAAGTGTAAGAGGAGGAGAGGTAACATTTCTCTTTTGCTCATAGGTTGCTGAACCAAAGGGAATCACATCTATGACTGGGTAGAACTTGAATTCATCCCTTGAAGAGTGGATGTGTATGTTCTATGTGTTAAAAAACAAATGAAATGGGTATTTGGTGACTAGAGAGATAGATAGTGGCAGAGATGATTCTATGAACCTATTTTATTTTCCTACACATTTAAATTACATTTCCCAACTTGCCCGCAGTTAGGTGGAACCATGTGATGAAATTCTAGCCAGTGGAAGAATATGACCTGGCTCCTAAAACCCAGTGAAAAACATCATGTGCTCTCAGCAAATGAGAACTCATGATGCAGATTATACTCTACCTACTCTTAGCCAATGAGCATTGAGCACATACAACATCTGACAACCGCTCTTAGACAATATGTGCATTGTCCCAAGTTGAGTATGTTCTTCAGTTTACTGTTGTTTACTTCCCTGAAGCCTCTCTATGAACCACTCATTTTTGTATTGCAATGATTATTTTGACTAATAATAACTGGTGAATGGTAAAATGACTAAACCTGCTAAAATAACACAACACAAAATTTAAGAATAGCTACCATTTTAGAGAAGCTCAAGAGTCTTTAATGAAATGGTCAAGAAACAGAGGTTCGACTGTCAGGTAATCAGAAATAGATTCAAGTCCTCTGACATTATGAAGGATAACAAAAATGCTTTAGGCTGGACAAATATGCCAATAATCCTATTAATAGCATCTGAAAGAAATTAAGCATGTTATGCCTGCAAGAGATTTGAAGAGACTGAAATAGTAATTCTTACTGTACAGTGCAAAAAAGGTATCTTCACAGGAATCCTGCTATAAAAATATTTTATAGTCTCACTCAGTTAATACTTATGTCTCCAGGAGCACATACCTGCAAACCCCAGGAGAGGTGTGGGCCCAGCGAGCCCTGACAATACTCAAGCCCACCGAATGTGGTACCTGGCAGGACCAACAGACTGCAGAAACACAAGACAGCATTGATCCACAATTCTTATTCATGGGAACAGAGTTGTCTGGCCTGTGTACTTACTCAGTTAGGAAAAAAAAAAAGGCAAAATTGAAAGCAAGGTGTGAGAGACTAAGGGAAAAAAGACATTAAATGCATTAAAGTACCAGAAAATCGTAGCACTTTAATCAGCATGTATCAGGGACCTGACTTTTCACATTGTCTTTTCTCACGAAGTATTTATACCCCATCTACTAGTGAAGAGACTAGAAGAGTGCCCTTTGGCTATTCTCCTGGATTGAAAAGAAAGCTAGAGAAGGCCAAAGTTCTTTGGGAAGTCAATCAAAACAAGTGAAAGAGGTGAACCCTATTTCTGTAGGCCCAATGTGCTTGCCGCTACACCGACAAGGGAACAATACTGGATTTTGCCATTCCCTGGGGGGCTAATGAGGTTCATTTACCAGAATTGACATTACTTCAAGATCCAGAGATGTTGGAAGGAATTCTCATCAGTGTAGAGAATTGTCTTTTCAATAACTAACTACACAACCATCACTTTTACTTTGAAGGTCAGCTCCCAATTACAGACTGACTCACAGTGTACACCAGTGCCTCTTCTGGCACCCCCATCAACGCTTCCATAAACTGACCCTCTGCTTTCTTCCTCCAGTTTCACCCTCAGCCTCTTCATCAACCTCTGAGTGCCAGTGAGCAACAACCATGGGCAAAGCTCTGGTGGGTGCTGTGGAAATAAATTAACTAAGTACAAACTCAGTGCATGACTCCTGTCTGCCCTCAGGAAATTTACAATCTCATTTGGAGGTGCCAGGTTACCTGAACCACTGAGTTCATGAGGAACAATAATTACACATGTGGCACTGTAACACAAGGGATATGAGGGTTCATAAGGTGTTAGCAAGAGGGGTTGGCACTTTTATGGCTGGCTTCATTGGGTCTGCCTAATAAGAGTTTTCTCTTTCCTTCTAGATCAGCTCGTTCACCTTCTTTCTTCAGCTTCACTAAATTATAATAATTATGATGATGATCTTTGTCCTTTTGGTTTCGTTTTTCCTGGACTGCCTCATACAAATCCTCCTCCTTCTCATGCCAAAGACTCTCTCCTTCACTCATGTAATTAACTCTTTCCCTTTGCAGTAAATTATTCAGTAGCCACTTAAAACTACAGCAAACCCCTCACTGGGAAATTATTTCTAACTTCTATAACATTCAGGCATTCTCATTTGAAAGCTTGCTCTTCTCCTCTGTCTGCGTCTACTTGTTTTATTAATTCAGAGTATCCATCCAATGAGCAGAGATAACATCTAATTAAAGTTTCCACCAAAACATTAACATGTTATTAATGCTTAGCAAGGAGGAAAAATAATAATGCCCTGACATTCCATCCCCCACCCTTATTTTTCATCTCAGGACTTCATATGCAAGAGATTTTAAAAGTATAGCGTGGAAGGGTTTGGTCCATTAGACATATAGACATATATTGGGTTTTTCTGTCTTCTTAAACAAAGGTCCAGCTTTTTACACGGGGCATGCAGCTATTAGGCATTAACCTATCTGTTATGTTTTTCTCTCCTGCTTCAGAGGACTACTACACTAGTCTCATGGCACAGTCATATTGAAAGCTGTTCTTTCCACAACAATATACCTACACCACAATCAATGGACTGTCATTCAGAAATGCTCAATTATACTGTATCCTCCCAAATGTCTAAGAAATTCACAGCAATTCAAACACCACTTTTCCTTATGCCTTGACCCCACCTTACCTATATGTGTTCCTGTTCCCTCCCCACCTTACACAAATCCTCCAATCCAGCCAGCCAAGCCTCCTCAGTGCTTCTTAGACACCAAGACTTATTCCAGCAACCCTGACACTTAACCCATGTATTGAGGCCTAGATAATTCATGACATTCTCCACAAATTGTTCTTGACCATAATAGCTCTTGGTAATGACTCATTTTTTTTTAATTTGGAACAGGCAAATGCCTACAAAGTTAACAGCACAATGTAGCATATATCAGAAAGCCAAACGGGTAAAAGAACTACCATTCTGTTTATATCAAAAGAAATCAGGAGCTCCTTAGGTGCAGGCAGCAGAATCCTACAAAGTCTGTTCACAGTATCACACACATATTTATACCACACTGAACTATTTGTGGTTTTCCTTCCAACAAAGTTCATAAGCTTCTTAGGGGCAGAGACTATTTCTCATACAGCTTCAGAACCCTACAATAACTAGCACTAATAGTTCTAGACATGCAGAAAGTGCATAGTGGTTTGTCACTGATTTGCTCCATAGGGAAGCTAAGAATATTATCAGGTTGAACTGAACAGTAAAATCATACTAAAGCAAAAAATCAGTGATCGAGCTCTAGGAACACGTATGACAACATTTTCAATGACTTGAGTCAGACTTCGGACTCATAGAGGCCCACTCTATAAGCAATTTCAGCAGAAAAGATGTGGTGGAGGGAGGGAAAAGATTAATAAAGTCAGAGGGTCAGTTCTCAAATGGCCTTTAAAATCATCTGATGGAAGCCACCCTTTTAAAATAAAAAAAGTACTGGGGAAGTCTCCTAACTGAAGCTGGAAGACCAGCTTCATTGCATAAGGTGGCCTCAGTCCTGACTATGCCCTTTGCACACACAACGTAGCTTTGCATCAAGAACACACATGCCATTTCTCACTGTGGGAAGTGCCTCACCTCTGCCTGGAGGCAGGGAATAAAACATCGTTTGGAGTTCCCATCCACGGTTAATGGGATTGCATTTAATGTTGTTTTAACGATGTGTAGCATTGTTAATTGCAGATCTATTGCAATGCTTTCTTTTCTCTATCTCATCTATGCTAGATGCAACAAATACTAATATATCCTCTAAGCAATTAAATTATGCCACCACCAGAGTACGGTGTAGTGACAAGAAAATGAGTTCAAATAACTACACCTTTAATTGAGCAGTTAAGATTTTTTTCTTCTAAAAAATATATGTGTCATTTTTAATTTTCTGACATTACCTTTTTAGCTCAGGTAATAACAAAACAGAACCGGACATTGTCACCAGGATATTTTTATAAACAAACACACTAAGTATCTATGAGATGCAAGCTCTGCAGTTCCAGAAATAATGGAAGATCACATCAATAAAACCCTGATTCTTTCCTTAAGAATCTAGTAAAATGATTAAAAATGAACACAAAAAGCTGGTAAAGAGAGCATGAAGGATTATTAGGCAGCTATGAAATTTCAAAGCAAAGACAAATTTTCTGATTTTCTTTAATTGGAGAAATAAAATTAATAAAACCATATGTGTTTATAAGCAATATCCACAAAAATTAGAAAATTCTTGATTTCAAAAGATGGCTATCTTCAATATTAGGTGATTCTTTAGAATTTACATTTACTATACTTCTAACATTCAATAGCCTACTGACAAAAGAATAGGCTTTTTCATAGATGCTGATTTTTTAGTTTTCTCCAAAGAGCAAGTTTTATTTGCTTTCAACAAAATATTGCTACAACGGAGTTAATAATAAAAAAAAACAATAGTTTTGCATGTGTGGCACACTTTACAGCTTCCAAAGCATTTTCACAAATACTATTTCTATAGGTCTCATTGGGTTACCACAAAACCCTGAGGGGTATACAGAGTCAGTTTATTGTGATTCTGGGTATGTACATGTGCCTGTTGTTATTATTATTGTCATTGTGCACAGAGGACTCCGAGACTCAGAGGAATTTGGTGAGTGACAGTGACAACTGGCATTTGTCAGACTCATCAGACAAAAAGAAAATTGCTGGCTAAGCTCTCCAATCTAAAGTACTTACAAGTTATTACACTTGAAAACTAAATGGTGCTGGGAAAATTGGAAAGTCACATGAAAAAGAATAAACCTAGCCTTCAGTTTGTCCCCACATACAAAATTTAATTCAAAATGGATAAAAGACAAAATATAAATCTGAAACAAAAGCTACACAGAAGAAAACAAAGGTACTAAACTTATGGGTCTTGGTTGTAGACAACATTTTAAGAAAGTGGCCCCCCCAAAAAGGAAAAAAGGACCCCAAAAGCAAGGAAAATAAAGGCAAAAATAAATGAATGGGGCTAGGTAAGACTAAAAAGCTTCTGCACAGCAGAAGAAACCGACAACAAAACAAAAAGTCAGCCAACCAAATGGGAGAAGATATTTGCAAACAACAGCTTTGACAAGGGGTTAATATCCAAAAAATATAAAGAACTCATACAACTTAACACCAAAATAAACAATCCAATTAAAAAATGGGTGGAGGACCTGAACAGACACTTTTCCCAAGAAGACATAAAAATGGTCAACAAATAAATAAAAAGATGCTCAACTTCACTAGCTATTAGTAAAATGAAAATCAAAACTACAATGAGATACCACCTCACACCTGTTAGATTGGCTATTATCAACAAGACAGGTGTTGGAGAAGTTGGGGAGAAAAGGAAACCTTCATTCACTGCTGGTGGGAATGCAAGCTGCTATAGCCACTATGGAAAACAATGTTGTGGCTCCTCAAAATATTAAAAATAGAATTACCATATGATCTAGAAATCTCTCTTCTGGGTATCTACCCAAAATATTTTAAAACATTTATTTGCAAAAATATATACACTCCTATGTTTATTGCAGTATTATATCTACCCAAAAAATTTTAAAACATTTATTTGCAAAAATATATACACTTTTATGTTTATTGCAGTATTATTCATGTTGAAAAAGACATTGAAACAACCAAAATGTCCCTTGATAGAGGATTGGATAAAAAAGATGTGGTACATATATACAATGGAATACTACTCAACCATAAGATAAGATAAAATACTACCATTTGCAACAACATGGATGGACCTTGAAAATATTATGCTAAGCAGAAAAAAAAAGTCAGTCAAAAAGAGCGAAAAACCATATGATTTCACTCATATGTGGAATATAAAACTGAAACTCATAGACACAGACAACAGTATGGGGTTCTCCAAGGGAAGGGGATTGGAGGAAACAGTAAAAGGTAAAAGGGGACAAATATGTACTGATGGAAGATGACTTGACTCTGAGTGTTGAGCACACAATGCAATATAGAGATAATATATCATAAAATGTACACTTGAAACTTATATAACCTTATTAATATCATTCCAATAAATTTAATATTTTAAGTGAGAGGAGGAAAGATAGACTCCCACATGTGCCCCAATCTGGATCTACCCAGCAACCTTCATCTGGGGCCAATGCTCTCCCCAACTAGTGCTAATGCTTGCAACCAAACTATTTTTAGCACTTGAGGTGGAGGCTCCATAAAGCCATCCTTAGCTCCTGGGGCCAACACACTCAAATCAATCAAGCCATGGCTGCAGGAGGGGAAGAGAAAAAACGGGGGAAGGGAAGGAGAAGCAGATGGTCGCTTCTCATGTGTGCCCTGACCGGAGATCAAACCCGGACTTCCACACACTGGGTCAATGCTCTATCTGAGCCAGCTGGCCAGGGCTAAATTTAATTTTTAAAATAAGAAAAGCTCATGTTTCCACTGGTATATGTTCTCTTGAAAAGCAAACTTCCCTGGGCAGCACTACACATGTGGGGGCCCAGTCTCCCCTTTTCTTCATGCACAGCACCTCATTTCCTCTTCAGATATGGGCCAATCTCTCTTCTCTCATCCTTTCTTCCCAATCAAGGGTCAAAAGACAGTCATTTACTCTTCCACTCTTAAGAGCCAAAGCCACTGAATTATGTCCTTTAAGAGTTTGGGCTTTAAAACTTTGTTATATCTCTGGCTGGTTGGCTCAGCATCAGCCCAGCGTGTGGAAGTCCTGGATTTGATTCCCAGTCAGGGCACACAGGAGAAGCACCCATCTGCTTCTCCACCCTTCCCCCTCTCCTTCCTTTCTGTCTCTCTCTTCCCCTCCTGCAGCCACAGCTCCATTGGAGCAAAGCTGGCCCAGGCGTTGAGGACGGCTCCATGGCCTCTGCCTCAGGCGCTAGAATGGCTCCTGCTGCAATCAAGCAAGCCAAGATGGGCAAAGCATCGCCCTCTGGTGGGCATGCCAGGTGGATCCCAGTTGGGCGCATGCGGGAGTCTGTCTGACTGCCTCCCGTCTTCTAACTTCGGAAAAATACAAAAAAAAAAAAAAGCCCAAAAAGCTTTGTTATAACTCTGTGGGGAAGTGTCGAAGCTAATAAGCATGTTTTTAAGACAACGGCCACCATGTGGAAGAGATTTTGTCCTGAGTCACTGACGTGGCCATGTTTCCCAACAGTGAGGAACAAAGAGCCTCTGAACTAATCTTCAGGGTCATTAAAGAAAAGAGAAGCTGGCACTAATGCATCCTGCCCTGCATCCCTGAGAAGAACTTCAGAACAAGCAATGACAGATTTAACAAGCAGAGAAATCCCACTGAGTTCTCAGGGGCCAAGGTTCAAAGAGAAAGACAGAACCTGGGAAGCAGCCAGGCCTGAGAATGATGTCCCCAGTCCTCACTCCCAACCCCACACGGCCACATGTCTTCTGGCCTGAGCTCAGACTAGAAAGGCCAAGTCTTGTGGTTGTTAAAATCAGCCCCAACTTAAAGGGGGAACCATCAAGTCCTACAACCATGACCTCTGCTACTCTTTCTTCCATTTGACAACACTGAGTGGGCAGAACTGTCCTTACCTCGTAATGGGCCACGCGCTGAGATTCAGATATCAGTTGTGCACTGCACACCTTGCAGTAACTGTCGGTAAATAAATCCTGATCGATATCGGAGGACTTCATCAGGCTAAAGGAGAATCAACAGAAAAGACAAATGAGTCCACTGCTTTGATGTTTATGCAAGACTTTAACTGTTTGAAAAGCCAAGAGCACAGTAACAGGTCCCATGATGGTTAACAGTGGGGAAGCTCTCTCTAAACTTTTTATGTCACCGTGTCAATTAACCATAGTAAGTGTTCAGTTTATAAATGTCCAACAAGGTTGCTGCTATTATTAAAAAAAAAAAAAAAAAAGGAAATTCAGCTTTAGTTTTTTTCTGTGTGATAAATCAGACATGTATCATGCACTCACTGTCGAGGAATTATAGAAGAGAATATTTTCACATATGGTTTTATGTTAACATTGTAAGCATTTCCTATACCCAAAATTAGGAGTTGAATTAAGTGAATTTTGATGTGCCCACACACCAGAACACTAGGTGACTCCCAAATCTAAATTCAAATCAAGTCCTTTGTAAAAAGAATATTTAATGAAATTAAAAGTTTGCATTATCAACAAAAAGGTTTATAAATCAACAGACACAGTATTATATTAAATTTGTTTTAAAATATGTATAAAATATATACATGTATAGAATACAGACACACAGAGAATATAGAAAAATATTATAGAATACAGACATATAGAATATAGAAAATATTCTAGGAAGTTTTAACAAAATTTTAATAGCAGTTGTTTTGGGGATATTATACATAATTGCCTATGCCATTTTCTTTATTTTTAAATTTTCTACAATGAACATGCAATGCAAGTTAGTTTTGTCAAGAGCCTTATAATCAGTATGAAATCTAAATTTGATTTTAACAGCTACACTTTGAAAACTAAAAAATAATATCACACCAAACTATAACTTTCCTTACAAACTTATACCTTATAAAATACGGAGTCTTCACCATTCTTGCTGACTCTCTCCTACATTTAGGGTTGTTATAATTTATAAAGGCCACCTTCAGCACTCCATACCACAGTTGAGACCACAAAGGTATACATAAACATACTCTCAAATTCCAAAATGCAGCCAAGGGTCTCAAGCTTGTGAAAGTGATCCAGTAGAAAGGTGTTTTACAGCAGCTGAAGTGTAACGTTACCACCTTAGAAACACTCACCAACATATCAGAATGTTTTCCTCCATTCCATAAACTGCTTCATTTTACCTCCTGTCTACCAGGCAGAAAGTAAGGACATGCCAGACAGCATGTGGTAAGGAGAAGCCAGAAAATTTCAGACAACATGCAGGCACCTTGGATTTCATCTTATTCCAAAGCCTTCATTTTATGGTTTTGAAATCAAATTTAGAGTCTTGACTCTGGAACTCCAATCTCCTTACTGGAATCAGTCCCAGGACATGGGGTGCTTGCAGTGCGACGATGAGGGTGTGTCATTGGGAAGAAGTATTGCTGGTATGACATACCGTCTATCTTCCCTACTTTGAATCTTCTCTACAGGGTGATCTTTATCTTGGCTTGCTTCTAAGCCCTCCTCAGGTACCTCTTTTCTGATCTTAGTGCCTAGCTCTTCAATTCTGAAACTAAATATAGATTCTAGACTCTTCAGTGTTGATTTCTAAAGCAAGCTTTTGCTTGATAGCATAACCTGGGTAAGGTTTTTGGTTGAATGCTTTGGTGAAGATTTTTAATTAGTCTTCTGTGAATTTGGTGCAACTTTGTTCACGATTTATTGCTATGATCTTGTTTGGAGAGTTCTTCTGAGCCCTGTTGAAAGAGAGTCCTGAAGTTTCAGCCTTCAACCAGGAGTGACCGATTCTTAACTAAAGCAACAAAATGAAAGATTGTGGTCCAGTTTGAGGGATTTTTGGAACCATCTAAATAGCTGGGCCACATAATTAAAATATCTGCCTGACATAAAAGGATGCCTGCCTTAACAACTCCAAACTCACTTTCTACCTTGGCCTTGGCTACCATGGCCCACGAGGGCATTTGCATTAAACAACTTAAAAAGGTTCATAGTTTCTGCGCCTAAGAAACAACAGTTCTCCTGGTTTTCAATGCCCCCAATACTAATAGTAATGCCAGACAGTAAAGACCACCAACATGTACAGCTTAAGAGGACATATATTTCTGGAAGCATCATTCTTGGCAGACAGCCCAGAGTCCTACACCTGAAGTGCCTGGAGACTCATTATCTCACGTGACAACTTGTTCCAGAGAGTCTGGAAACTCTAGTTGTTAGGTATTTTTTAGATCAAATCAAAATCTGGCCCAATGTAGCTTTCACTCGTTGAGTCTGTCTTGGGGTACAACAAACACAGAACAATTTTACTCTCCTTTTCCATGAGATATCCTGAAGTGTTTAAATATAGCTCTCTTGTATCTATTCCCACTCCCTGTCCTGCCTTCCCATCATGCTCTGTGTCTATCTCTTTATGGGCCATATTCAAAGGCAGTGCCAAAAACATAATGAAACACTACAGATATGGTCTAAATGGGGCAGAGAATCATAAATTCCTATGACCATCCAAATATCCACTGTCATTTCTAATGGTTTCTATTCACATCCTAGAATGCAAATAAAGAAGAGGCATTTTGGTGATGGAAAAATGTTGTACAACATTTTGAAATACCAAATGGAAGAGAAGAAGACTTATTAGGTGTAGTTTTGAAGCTAGTCTCCTATAAGTAGTTGTGTTTAAATATTATCGTGTTCCCTGCTATTTCTAATAAAGAAGTGCACAAAAATAGATTCATGGGTGACCTGGTTAATAGGAATCTCCAAACTCGCTGCATGCGCTTTCCTCATTATACAACCAACTGCAGAAATCAAACACTGTGAAAGGGTATTCAAGGGACGTGTCGGACCAAGTGGGCCCGTAGGAGTCTGAGTCTCAGTAAAGCAGCTGTGCAACAGAAATAGCTTTAAAGGCAGAATATAACATTTGTGTACTAAAAAAATAGTCAAAGGAAGAAAAGAATAAAAGAATATTATGGGTTTTTTTTCACTCGTGAGTGTGTGTGTTTGCATATAAGATTATTGATTTGAACAAGCTCATATACAGTAAAATTACAATAAAGATACCTCTGAAATTTACTAGGACCAAATGGAATACACGAATAAGTTCAATTCCAGTGGGAAGCAATTAGTGGACAAGTGTCAGCCTCGTTTGTGCATGGCTTTTCCCTACGAAAAGAGAACTCTCTCTGTGTAGGTCACTTTAAACAGCTAGAGGGACTGATTTATGATTTAAAGAGTACCTACTGACTGTGCTACACTCTGAGGCCTTGGGACATTTTGAGGAAAGAGACAAGAGTGGGAGAAGGCAGGAGTCAGATTTTCTGGCTATGAAAGCTTCCTCAGTGTTCCCCACGTTGGCACTTTCCAAAGTAAACAGTAAAGATTTGAATAACCTATCACTCATCAGTATTCGTAGAGGATAGTGCTCCCTGTATTTTAGTAAAGAGCCCAGACTGGAGCTGAAGGCAGCATTAGAACAGGAGTCTGATCAGATTTCCATTTGCTGCCCCAGACAGTGTAAAACTAAGGTATAGCTAGGTGTAATCAATAAAGAAAATATGGAGGAGCTATTGTTTAATAATGTCTTTTGAGTTTCTACAATGTGTGAGGCACAAGGGTAACAAAAACACAACTCCTGTCTTCCAAATCATCGTGAGCTGTTGAGTGAGAAGAAATATGCACACGAGAATAGTTAAGGAACAGACAACGAGTGTAATCTGGCCCTTAAAGAGTGCTACGGGATTTGAGAAGAAAAGCTGGGTTATAAGAGACTCTTCAAAGCGGTTCTATGAGAGCTGCACATAAGGTTGCAGAGAATTAGAGTGGAGGGATATGGGTTCCAACTCCAAGGCTAATTTTTTTTCATGGCACAGAGAAAAATCTTACCACCAGCATGCATAGAAGACAAATACCAGGGCCGTTGGTGGGCTGATTTAAGATTATGCAACATGTATAGACAGGCGGTAGCAAAGGTAAGGGAGAGAAGAGTACACAAAGCTCAAAACCCAATGAAAGGAGGAGAGACTGAGGGAAAAGAGCCAGGCCCCAGAGCTTTTCTTAAGGTGCAAGAAGTGGCCTTTCCAGGATCTTCAGATGCAAGTAGAAAGCCTTCCTTTCTGCATCTTAAGTGCAGACTTTGGGAACACAGTCTGAAAACCCAGAGAAACCTGACGCTTTGTAGCAAAGAGTCATATTCTTCATTCCATTTCATTTCTGATAATATTAAAATAGCTTCTTCAGAAGCAAAGATCCCAAAACCCATGCAGAGCTCCTCAGAAGTAAAAGACACTAGCTGAAATCCTCCCTGGTCGCTCACCCAGCTAGGTTTTTTAACAAGTTCCATTCCCCCTTCCCGTCCGAGCTCCTGCTTTCTCACTTGTGAAACAGGGAAACATTCTCACAGGGCTTTTGTGAGGATTAGAGACAGTGTAGATTAAAAAAATAAAAAAGACATCTAACAAGGACTGTGGCATATGGTAGACACTCAAAAACAGATATTAGCACCATTATAATGAATATTATTAATTTTTCATTATTATTATTATTATTATCCTCACTTTCAGGAGGGATGCTGTAAATATTTAAGCAGAGAAATAAATAGATCCACATTCACATTAAGGGGGACGATATGTGCTGAAATCATAGCTTTTATTGCCATCATAGGCCTTCTTTTCTGTATTAACAATAGCCACACACAAAAAAAATAGCTCATCTCCACTGAATTCCCTGCCAACTGATACTCAGACCTTTTGCCTGTAAAGACCCCATGCTTCATGAGTGTTTGAAATCTATTTCTGTTGTCAGTGGGTGCTAATGCTGGCAGATGGGGCAGTTTGATGAGAACTAGGTCCCTCCTTCTCTCTTGCCTACTCTCTTCTTGCTGTGACCTGCTCCCTGGGGACATAAAGGGGAGCACATGTCATCCAAAATTGGAATGCATCCAGCTGCCTGGACCTGTAGCCACTCACTATGGTTACCCTGAGATGACCACAGCAGTCAGGCTCCCTAGAGTGTCATCTCCTCGGTCCCCATGTCTTGTGGAGAGAAGCTCTTGGCTTGATGATCCCCACAGGTAGGTGGGTAGCCTGTCATTATAGTAAAATTGGGCATTTCCACTATAAAACTCATCTGTAAGAACTAATGACCTCCTTTCTACCCACTCCCTCCTGTCACTAACCCTTTAAAAATAGGATTTCAGACCCATGGCAGGTTTCAACCGAAGAGCTGCTCTTGCCTTTACAGATATATTCAGATATATCTGAATCTCCAAACTGTCACTCCATATGACTTTGTGAACTCAGCAGTATCAGAGATCGTGGCCCCTCTAAAGATTCTCCCAACAGTGCTTGACCCTCGTGAAAGCTCCAGACCCAGAAGGATTAGAGATTTGATTTACTATTATAAATGTATTAAGTGCTGCTCCTGAGCCAGCCTTAGTGCTAAGGGCCTTACCACCTGACGTAATTCCCTGACAGAGACAGGCAGACTCATCAGCCTCATTTTCTTGATGAGATACTAAGGTTTAGGAGTTGCATAACTACTCAAGGGTCACACAACTCCTAAGTGGCCGTCAAGTGTCCAAGCCAAGGATGACTGTGTCCATCAACTCAGCTCTCACCCTGGGCTGCCTCCCTGTGGCAGAACTCAGCACACAAGCCCTTTGATCTCTTCCTCTACTGCCTGTCTAGTGAGCGTCATTAAAAAAATTACTTAAAATGAAAGCGGAGGGCAGACATCCTGCACAGAATTAACACGCTGTGGTCTGGAGAACTCCTACTGTAAAAAAAGGAAAAAACTCTAAGAGAAAAACTTGTGACTTCCGCACACATCTCCACGGTGACCCTCACACACACATACACCCGCACACATACATACTCAGTCCAGAGCTGCAGAGGATGGGCTGGAAGTATTTCAATTCTCCCTCCACGTGGAGGTAGGTAATGCAAGTCTGGTTGCCATGGCAGCAGACCAAGCAACCTTAGGAAAAAAGAACAACCATGAGAAGTACTCCAGAAATGAAAGCGTATTGGTCTTCCATGAATCATGCCAGAAAGAAAGGGGGTAGGGAGCAGATCAGAGAACCCTAGATGAGTAAGGTACCCGAGATCTAGCTCTCATGGCCTGAAGACTCCAGCACACACTTTCCTTTAATTCACCATATAGCCCGTAGCTGGCCAAACCGGGGAACCTGGAACCTCTCATGAAGTGGCTAAATCAGGGTGAAGGTTAAAGGCATGATCGGCTGGAAGAACCTTTCCGATTCCCTGTTTCTCAGGATGAGCCTTTTCTTCTGGTCTGCTGCTGCTTTCCCTATTCCCAGTGTGGTTCAGAAAAAAAATTTGGCCACCCAGATCCCTCCCCGTACATCATCCACAAGCAGGTGCAAGCTCTGCTTGCCAGCCTGAGCTTTGTTTAAAGAGACATGGAGAGATTGAGAGAGAGCAAGAGAACTCTGCACACCGCTCCCTTCTCTTGCTTGGCATTGCCAGGAGCTGCATAGCTGACTCACACCACTTGAATAATTGCCTTCTAATGGCACTATTTTCTTCACGTATAAAACCAGGCTCTGTGATTCCTGACTCAGAGGCATTCCTCACTGCTGGGCACACATGTCTTACCCACGGTCCTGGGCCGTGGCACCGTATCTGTCAGTCTCGTTTACATATGGCACAGGCTAGCCTGATAGCATCTGGGAAGGAGGGCAGCAAGCATGCCCCCAGCTTGGGCCAACCTATGTGGGCACACATATGTGCCTCTGCCACCTTTGAGGAGGCACTTCTCATTTCTCTGGCCCTGTCCTTTGTCAGAATGTACACATCTGAATTTTATACTCCAGGGGCATGGATGCAGCCCAACGCTTCAGAACACTCAGCCCCTCGGATTGCTTATGGCTTCTGCTCAAATCTAGGACATCACACAGCCTCACTGGGATCTCCCCACGTTATTCATTAAACAGATTGTTATTGAACGTTTACTATGTGCACGGTGCTGATCTCTCAGAGAAGGTTCACATACTGGGATCCAGTATACACCATTCTACATAAATATGGACACGGTTCCTGTCTCCTTCTACATACACATAAACTTTTCACACCAGCTAACAGACATGTCATTCTAGAGTCTTTACTTGCCCCATGGCCCAGTGGTCCTCACTAAGATTTTAATGTTGAACCCTGGCCTCCACCTAACAGTAGAGATGGGGGTGGAGGCTGACGGATCTAGCAGGTGTTCCAATAGATGCAAGCCGTTCTGTCTGGGTTTCTAAGGCCCTTTTGGAAGCTGCTTTGGGGAGCGCCCTGGCAATAAAGCAGCCAGCTGAACTGCACCGGCTGACTGACAGGTCTGGGCAGAGTGATGGAGCATTCCTGTCAGGGAAAACACTGTGTTCATTTGTAGGATATTAATGGGTAAACTCCAGCCCCTCTGCCAGTCACAGAGGGCCAGAAGCATCTTCTCTCTCCTTCTCTGCTTTCAGAGGGAGGACATGGGTTGTGGGTGGAGAGCTTGCAAGTTGGAGCAAACACAGAGCCCCTATCACAGGAGGAAAGCCAGAGGCAGAAAAACAAAAAAGATCACTAGTCCACGAAGAGAAGGGGGAGCAGAGGAGGAAATATGGGGGAGTAGAACATACCTCTTATGTTTTCAGTCGCTCATTCCATCACACTAAGGACTGTGCACCCAGATGGAAAAGCTACTCATATTTTAAAGCACATGCTCCCACCCTTGCCCACCCCTCAGCAGAGGAATGCCAACTGGATTTCCCACCTTCCAGCATGCCAGCTCCCTGTGCCTGCTCAAGGCGGCTGGGTTTTCTCAACAAGCTAGAAGATAAGCCCTTTCTTTTTAACGGTGGATACAAGCCTGTGAACACACCGTTTATAAATAAGTATTCCATTACTGTAACTTGTTTACATGATTTATCTTCACAAGCCTGCCCCCACTAAAGCAGACAGATTGAGGGCACATGTACACGCGCTGTCACATCCAGGGCTCAGAGGTGCGGTTCCGCACCTGCACCCCGCCGCAGAGTAGGACGCAGACCAGGCGGCCCAGCTGCTGCGGGAGTCGCTGGCTCTCAGTTCAGCCCGCACTCTCAGGCTGCGGCAGCTGTCCGTCAGCCAGCAGACCTGCTCCACCCCTCTCCACTACGGCACACTGCCTGGGTTCCGCTTCTCTGCGCGATCCTGTGGGGTCCACATCTGTCCACTGCTTTCCCAACACTGAAGAAATGTCAGGTCCATGTATAAGTAGCTGGAGTGGCCAAGATGGGCAAGACCAGGGGTTAAAATGTTGCCAAGTTAGGGGCTGTCCATCCACAGACTGAAGAGAGCCTGGGTGCCCGGCTGCGCATTCCATGAAATCGCTCAGTCAGAACTTCTCGGATGGGAACGCTGTTTTGGGATCTGGTGCCACCTCTTGCTTTGGGACTTGGCAAGAAGTAGTGAAAACAATGCTAGCGTAGGGAATTCAGCTACCAGGGGAAGCCAGACATGTAAAGGTGTGTATGTTTTGTTTGGTGATAACTACAGGATTAGAAAAAGTTAATAGCCGACTATCCCAAGTGTTGATGAAGCTGTGTGGACATCCAGGGTCGTTTATGCATTTTTGACAGGAGGATAGGTTGAAAGCATCATTTCCCCAAGTTAAACAACCCAGCAACTTCACTCCCAGTTGACAGGCAAGAAACACCCTTCTTCACTCCTGTACAACACCAAGCGTGGAAAGGATGATGACAGTGTCAGTTGTTCAAAGAGCCAAACCTGCAATCAGTCAAAATGCACAACTAAAGGAGAGCAAATGAAGAAGGCGAGGTACGGTCACAACAGAAATGAAGCACGGCCTACGCACCAGACTATGGGTGAATCACAGTCATCTATATTTACAGGAAAAGAATACATACACAAGGTCCTTTTTCTAAAGTCAAAACCAGCTAAGCCAAGAAGAGATACACCTTGGGGCACATGTAGATAAGTTACAACTCAAAATGTTTGGTACAAAAATGAGGACAGGATTCAGGATGATGCTTTCTTCAAGAGGGCAGGATGAGAGAGAATCACATGACTAGATAGATGCAAGTCGTTGCCTGATCTTAACTTTGCTTTGGAAGGTGCTATAAGGGTGCTCATTCTGTTATTACAGATGGTAACTAGAGAGAGAGATGGTGGATACCACGCATGCATCAGTGATGAGAGACAATTTCCTAGAAATGAATCTTCCATACTCTCTATAACAGAGAGAGTTTTTTGTTTTGTTTATGATCCTTTTCCCCAGGCACACACACACACACAAAAATAGGCTGAATTTCTCACCTTCTCTAGTAGTGAGTACATCATGTAAGTTCTGGTTAATGGAATGTGGGCAAAAGTCATGTGCACACTTCTAGGCCTGGACCGTAAAAACCTGCTGCCTGGTCATCTATGTTCTCTCCCTGCTGTGGGTTGGCAACTGATACCCTGGTCAGCATTGGAAGCCCTGTGTTAAAGAAGGCAGAGTCTCTGAAAATCTGAGTTCCTGAAAAACTACATGGAGTAGAGCCCCATGTCTCTAATCCCTGGTGCCAACTGGACTTTATGTGTTTGAGAAATAAACTTCTAATACACTGAGCCACTGATTCCAGGGTTTATGTAGCATTACCTTAAATAACTCAGCTTGACCACTGGTAGCTTACCATGGCTGGAAAACAAGTCCATAGATGTGTACTCTACCTACTTATACTTCTTACATACTTTATGAGGAAGCTGGAAAAAACCAGAGACCTTCAAAGGTCTTATACTCATGAGACTGCATTTTAACATTGCCTCTTTGCTCAGTGCTCTGGGTAATAACATTGAACAACCCAGAACTCACTGAGAATGCTTATTCAGCACAGTCCCTATTTATTCCTCATTTGAACACTATGTTGACTTTTATGACTCTAAAATCAAGCAACTTATAGAAAAGCATAGCATAATCTTAGGACATGGCCTGTGTACAGGTGCACTCAGAGTCTTTTTTAAACACCGGTGGCACCTTCTAGGAAGGCTACTCTATTTCTCTCCAGTTTTGAGCATATTCATTCTACTCACCCGCTGGCATGTTGGTGTTGGTGTCTTGTGAAATCTGCTTTGCCATTTGTGAGGGGGTACACTGAGCAGATGGTCATGACCACTGGGATGCCAGGTAATGAGCAAATGCCTCACATCAGAGTTTCAGGGTCTTGTCATCTCGCCAGAAATGACAGCCTGGCTGTCTGGCTATAGCCCTGATGTTGGGAAAAGCACTGTCTCACCATTCCAGTCCTTAAGAAAGGTACACTTTGGAATTCTTGCTCCTAATCAATTCTTGTCATCTTTCTGCTGAGGTGAGCAGGAGTTGGACAGGTTCCAAGAACCATATCAATATAGATTCATCCACTGGCTGAGCAGTTTCTGACTTTGAAAGAGTGGGTGTATCTCTCTAGTACAGGCTGGGTGACATCCTTCTAAGGCCATGCCTCACTCTCCCATGAGTTCTGCTGTAGCCCCACCCCTGTCTCAAGCCTGGCAGTGAATTGTCAGCCTAACCTGTCCACATACTAAAACCAGACTGCCCTGAAATCAATGCCACCACCCCTGCCTCCCTCCTACCCACCTTCCTCCACTTGCTCAGAGGAAGGTGGGGCTGCTCCGTGGAAGAACGGATCAGGGACATTGAAGGGCTGGCAAGGACACGGGCATATGAACACTTTGGCAGGCTGTAGGAGAGGGGATGGGAAGTTGAGACAGAGGAAAAGTAAAGAAACAGAGGCTCAGGCAAGCTGAAACTGAGTGTACTAGAGAGAAAATGAGATGCCACTCCACAATGGAGATGGGAATAAGGAAACTACAACACTACAAAAGACCTTAGGGATATCTAACTGAATCTTTCACATTCATAGAAAAGACAGAATAACATCCAGAATAAACATCCAGGATGATTATAGGATATTTGCATACTTGCCCTGTTAGTAAAAGGCAAAGTGGGGATACCTACCCTTACGATAACATTTCTTCCCTATGCCTCACTGTGGTCGAAAAGACTTCCTGTCTTCCTTTTAGGAATGATTTTGGGCAGGGAGGGACCAAAGGCAACCATTTAAACTTTGAGAAAACCAGACACTTGTGGTTTTGACAAGTGGGGCCAGTGATGCCCAGATGCCCAACAAAGACCATCTTCCCAGGACAGGTCTCTGGAGAGGGTGAGAGGGACAGAGAGTGGGAGGAGTGCTGGGCATTGGGTTGAGGTGAACCTCATCCCTTCTGCCATCTTCTTGGATTTTACAAATGATAATAAAGCCCAGAGGCCTGTGCCAGTGAAGACATTAGGGTCAGAGTGGAAAATAATTAAAGTACTGATTCCATCTAAAGTTGAGTGCTAGCAAAGCACTTCCTGTCACAAGCAACAATTCCTATTTCTCACCACCGCAAAATAATAGGCCATCACCCCAAGTTGATGGGCTGTGACTTGCTTAGTGACTAAGTATTCTGGACCCACATTAAAATGAATACTCAGAACCCCATGTGGTGAACAGGGAAATGCTCACCAGATGTCCTTTCAAGGAAGGATTTCTTGGCTCAGCTGCTGGGCATGGAGTTGGCATTTGAACTTCAGCTGTCTGCCCCTTCAGGAATGCCCTTTGCTGAGAGAGCCACCTCTCCCACTCTGGGACCCACAAGCAGTGGCTGATGAATGGAAGGGTGATAAAGCCCAGTCATTGCAGCCCATGATGGGAAACTCCAGCCATTCACTTCAGCCCCAGAACTCCTCGTGGGGCTAGTTGAGGCTGTTGCAATTGCACCAAAGCCCAACCTCCTAATGCTTCCTCTGCACCTCCCTGCCCCAGGTGTCCCTCCCAGGAGCCATCATGGGCACTAAACTCTGCAGTCTGTCTCCTGGCACATCCTCTCTGTGGCATCTCTCCTTGCCTGCCTCCTCATGAAACAGACCTCACATGGCAGCCCCAATGATGGACCTCACCTTGTCAGCAATCCTGAAACCAGATCAATTCCCAGAGCTCCAGAACTCCTCCAAGAACCCATCAACTTAATCTCAGAGTGACATTTGTGCAATACTAGGTAAAGAACTATGTCTGGTAATTCTGTATCCTGAAATCAGCTCTGTGCTATTTAATAATATGCAAAGAAGAGAAATATGTGAGTGCTAAGTCCCATTTCCCATTCTTCTGATCTGTGGTCCCCAGTGTGGTGATAGTTACTATCATACCAGCTGACTTGAACTGATGATTCTAAGCTTCATAATGTCAAATAAGTCATATTTCAGTAGCACTTCCTACCCACTGCTAAAAATATTGTTTCTTCCTACACAGCTATTCCTAATGAGATATTTCAAGCCACCTGGTACCCGGGGGAGTTCCTTGGCTAATCTGCTATAGAGCCCCATGAAATGGAAACTGTATACAACAGAACCCCAATGGCTGCTAGTGTCAGGGGGTCATGAAGAACAGTGACATCACAGGTTATTTTGTCTGATGGGAAGAGATATTCCTTGGAAATGCTGTTAGACCCACAGTCAGTGGGACCCTGGAGTAAAACATAGTAACTTATAACACATTTTTGCAGAGAATACTCCAGTAGAGGAGCTGGCCCCCATCACTGGCTGGCTTTCCTGCAGGACCTTAGCTGCTCTGAGAGTTTCTGAAGAAAACCAGTTTGAAAACTAAATAGCTGCTAAAGTCCACTGAAGTATAAATGCATCTGGGGACCAGGCAAGGCTGCTTGTCCGGCTATATTGCCAACTAATTCCAGCCATTCTAAAGGCATGCCACACTGGACCTGACAATGTGCCCTGCTTCTTCTTCCCTTCCTGTCTTGTTAAGTGCTGGACCTTTCCCCCCCTCATCACCCTGCTAATCCATGTGTTAGGCATCCTCTCCCTGGAACAGTCCCCTTCCTGCTCTCAGCCAAGCTGGATTAGAGGCCCCTTTCTAGGTTCTCCTCGCTCCCTGTGCACACTTGTATATAAGAAATAAAATGCACTCTTGCAATGACGTGCCCCTCCATGCCTTTAGAAGCAGAACTCGCTGTCCTCTGTACTCAGTATTCAGCACCACTGTAAGCACTTCAGCTAGTGTTCCAGTAGCAACAATACAATGCACTGGTGTGGTGAACCATATCTAAATAAAACTTCCTGTTTCTATTCTTTGAGTCTTATTCTGAAAATTATTTTTAAAAGCCCGGAGGATGGTCCCAAAGAAAACCATTCCAAGAGCACCTCCAAGACATCTATGGGCTGTCCTGGGCAGGGTCTTCTTCAGGGAGAAGTGGGCAGCACACAGTGACCTATGCAGACATTCTGGTGTCTTAGAGTCCATGAAGGGGTTCTACTCTATAGTTAGAATGAGGCCTTTGTCATTAGAAAGAGGCCTGGAAGGAGAGGTCAGTCTAGTCTTCCCTCTGCCACCACTAGCCTCTCCTTCACACTGGGCCTTCGCTGGCTCAGGAGTTGACACTAAGAGAAAGAAACAAAAGTGCTTTCAAGTGGCAGCAGCACCCCAGGCAGACCGACTGAGTTCATCAATTTTTTTCTCTTCCCACCAAATGTGCCTCTACTCTGAGCTATTCTATCCCAAGGCCTTCTACTGAAAGGTCTGTGTAAGGTCCACACAACTAGTGTAAATAGAGCAGGTACTCAAATCTGCATCTCAGGGAATCATCTGTGGGATGTCTAGGAAAAGGCTACTAGATACTCATCGTTATCATCAACATTTACTGACTGTTACAGGTTTAACTGTGATTCTGAGAAGTGCTCTATTAAAGTCTTAACTCCAAAAGTTGGTGAATGTGACCTTATTTGGAAATAGGGTCTTTGCAGATGTAATGAAGTTAATATGAGGTCATTCAGAATTAGGGTGAGTCCTGTTCCAATAACTAGTGTCCTTACAAGAAGGAAACTTGGACACAAGCAAAGGAGGGGAAGACCAGATGAAAACAGAAGCAGAGATTGGAGTGATGCATCAGCAAGCCAAGGAACACCAGAAACCACCATGAGCCAGAAGAGACAAGGGAGGTTCTTCCTCCAGAGCCTTAAGAGATAGCATGTTCCCGCTGACCTTGATTTCTCAGAAACTAATAACTGGCCAAGCATTCTATGCCACACCCAGTAATTTCACATAGTGATTCTATACAAACCTCACAACAACCCTGGAAGGTGGTTATTGAGATACAGAAAGCCCACGTGACATGCCGAAGGAAAGGTCAGTGTAAGGTCCACACAACCAGTATGAATAGAGCAGGTACTCAAATCCGTGTCTCAGGAACTCCAAATTCAGCCCTCTTTCCAGAGCTTTCAAATTAAACTTTTGTTTCAGCATTTGTTTTAAGGGTCTTCTAAGCCTTATTAAACATTCCAATTATCTTTCTTTCTCCCCACTTGCCAAAAAGAGAGACGATTTGTGCCTCTGACTGAATTCCAGGTCCCATGCAGAATGGCAGAGCCAGCGTCAGCCACCGCCCGCCCAGTTGTCAGGGATCCTGTCTGGGCTGCTGCACTTGATTTAGGGGTCATGAGAAAGCAGTAATTTACAAGCTGTCTTCACCTGCCAGTGTCATAAAGGGAGTCCGTAAGCAATTAGGCACTTCTAATCACTTAATCCACTTTAAATCTCTGCAAGAGGAAGGTAATAATTATGGAGCTCCAATCTAGCTGGTCCTTGGCTGGTTTTCAGTCAACCAGAGTCCTGCAGAATATTACCAAATACATTTTTTAAAGACTCCTCCAAAGCTTCTGCAGCCCTGAAATTCAAGCCCTGTGTAGAAAGAAGAGGCCAGGGAATGACTTGGGTTTCCTTGTACCCCTTTCCTCTGCAGGAAGCCTGACTATCTCAAAGACCCCCGCCAACAGGACCTTGATTGTAACTGGAAACTAGACGTTTCATTTTATCATATTCGTGCGGGTGACCTCTCCAGCCACCGTTCAGCTCTGCACACAGCCCCCTGACAAAAGCCCCAAACGTGTAATTCATCAGGCTCTGCTGGATCGGAACCCAGTGCGATCCCGTGACCACTGAGTCCAGCTCACTACAAGGTGGCATTTGTATGCTGAAAAAAGAAAACAACTTAGGGGGTGTTGGGGAAGAGATGAACCCCATCCCTGTTTTTCCAGGGAGCAGAAGGCTTACCAAGGGCAGGGACCTATACGGGCACGACTAAAATTCCTCCTCTGATCTGTCCGAAACTAAAGCAAGTTCTAAATATTTCAGGCTTTTGTCTCCAGGTCCTTAGCGGATCTCCAGCCTTCAACATCAACAATGGCTATTTCACAGAAACGCATTATTTATTCAACAGCCGCTGGCTTTATGTACTCAAGTGTCACACCCGAGACTGATCCTTGTCTTCTTTCTGGGAAATTTGTGCCTGCAGGTCACCAATATATCCTGTTGATACAACATGCTCAAATAGAGACTACCTCAAGAACTATTAGTGAAACAAAAATAGGTTGAATGGATTTGCTGCCGACTTTGATTTGGGGTTGCTTGGGCAATTTGAGGCATACTGGGAATGAAATCCGGCAGGACAATGCACTTGTTTTCAGGATCTGACCCTGCCTCCCCTCAGGTTTATAGGCTGTGTCTATACTGCATTCAGAAAACCAGGGGTCGTACAACTGAGGTTAGAACAAGTCAGCAGAAGCCCAGCCAGTGTCACTGAGCATCTTCTTCAGCCCAGACTGGGAGCCTCTAAAATATGCCCAAGGATACAATCAGCAGACCTGACTCCTGAAAAGTGATAAAGAAGGGAAATAGGTAAAGAAAATGTAGGAATTAAATGAAATGATAGTTTGCCTTGCATTCAGCAACAACAGTCTTGAGCTTCCCAAAGTGATCCCACACAGCACCATCAGATTTTAAACTCACTTGGGTAGTAAAAGTATCTTTATCTCACGTCTGACAGAACAAAAACTGAGGTCTAGAGAAATTAAGTGATTTGGCTTGTGTCACGTGGTCTGTGACAGGATCGGGATAAGAATTCAGGCACCTGTAGCATTGGTGTAGGTGGAAATAACAAGGTTCTTTCAGGAAGAAGGTCCACAAGGTGACTTTGGTACTGCAGACTATACATTAATGGGACAAACACAAAGTTACTGAATGCCCTGTGATTCAGTCCTGGTGAAGAGGATCGCAGATGCTGAGTGAGACTCTGAGCTGAATATCAATTCCAAATAAATATCACATCTCCAGCCCTTACAGTTTCACCTTTCAATTAGTTCAGTTCCCCCATTTCCATATAACTTGGATCTCCTGCTACAAGAAACGTGCAGACACCCTGGACCCATTCCCAGATCAATATGGCCAAACAGCATCAAACAGAACATTTTAAGCATCTTCATTATTTTCAAAAGCTTTGCTTCTCCAGAGGAATTACTCTTGTTTTGAGAGTCGACACTCTGCTGATTGCCCAGGGAAGAGGACAGAAAGTTAAAAGTTGTTAATGCTTATCTCCAGGCAATTACAAACACACATACCCTCGGGTTTCTGGTCTCTCCCAGATGCCGTGTGCCAGTTGGTGACTTTGCTGCTTCTGAAAGAGAATGCAGCCTTTGCCGCAGTTGGTGAAATCCACTATCAGACCTGCAGGTTGTGGTAGTTTCTGAAAAAAGAATGGCATCCTCTAATTTGACTGCAGGGCGAGACAGTGTTCAGGCAAAGCAGCCCTGACATGGCAAGAACCCCAAGAGACCCCTGGGAGAATACGGTGAACACCTGTGTTTACTGTCCTGAGGAATCTCAAAAATCCTGTTATGGAACGTTTCAAACTCACAGGCTTTAAGCACACTAGCCTAGTTTAAAACAAAACAATAAAAGCAACTCAGGTTAGAGGGAGCAGTGAGGGTGAAAATGTATTTAACAAGGAGAGAGCCAAGCATCCATAGGACCAGCCCCCAAAGGAGGCAAAATGTCAAAAGAAGATACCAGCCAACTGACATATAGATTCCACAAGGGGAAGAAGCAGGACCTCTCCTCTTCTGTGAATCCTGAAATATCAAGGATACACTTCAGCCTCTTTAAACCCCAGAGAGAGCAACCCCACGATCGCCTTCCCGGAATCTGCCAAAGTTGCACTGAATCGTTGGTGGACCAGCAGGATCTAGCTGTGACCTGTGAGCTAGCAATTATTTGTGAGCTTTTTACAAATGGACACCCCTAGTTACACTGGTGTTTTCTTGCCTTACAGCCTTTTCCATGTTTGTGTCTCCACCATCCTCGGATCCTTCCACTCAGCTCCAGCTCCTAGGAAGACAGACTCGCCCTGCTTCCGTATGTTCTTCTTGGACACGAAGGAAGAACAAAGGTCATGGAGCTCAGGTCTGGGCTGAGGAGGCTTGTCATACAGGGGAGAGGGTACCTTGGGCAGCCACGGGGCTCCCCAAGGCTGCTGCTGAGCCGCCTGTCTCTGCATTCCATAATTAAAGTCATGGGATGTTTGATCACTTGCTCAATGCAGGGTAATTAAAATCGCTGCCCTGTTTATTTTTCATTTCCTTTTGATAAATGGTGACAACTGTTAATGAGCAAAGCAGAATGTTCCGCCTCACTCACGCTTGGCTCCCCGACTTCCATGAGTGCCCTGGTTTGCTCTGGGTGGGCCCTGAGGCCGGGACTGTAGAAGCAGGCGCGGGTCCAGCTCAGGAGCAGGCACTTGGCAGGATGGACCCAAACAGCTGCTGAAAAAACATTTGAGAATGCCCTTTCAACCTTTTAAGGGTAGAAAGTTAAGGTTTCATTTTAAAGAGAAAACTTAAAGTGTAAGTTCAGGCTACTCCTTTTGCCTTTTAAATGCGTCCCCCTTTCCTAATCCCTAATGAAAAAGAAATGGGGAAAATACAGCCTCTTAGTGTCAGTCTTTCCATCTGTAGAATGGGTAGTGTCCTGTTTGCCTTGCTTGTCACACTAAAGTGGTCTGAGACTTAAATGACATGTTTTACTTGGAAATATTCCACAAGCCACAGGCTCTATGTGATGTCAGTAAACTCCTTGAATTATGCGTGCCTCTCTGAGATTTCAAGTGAACAAGAAGATAGTTTGGCTGGCTCCCAAAGCAGTTGAGTTAAAGCAGGAGATACAAAGGAAGGACAGGAAAGGGGAGGGGAGGGAAAGGCAATGGGTGTTCCAGGGAAGTGTTTGCTCCTCCCTCTCTCTCAGGAGAGGGGTGCACCCGTTCCTCTTCCACGTTCTAGAAGGGGCTCCCCGAGACTCGCAGCAGCCAGCTGAACTCACATGTCGCACAGTTTCACCAACGAGCTCTGCTTCATTGGCAATTGCAAGAAAAATGTCCTTCCCTTAATATCTTACCTGTTCTCTGTAATTGGGTCATGAGCCAAATGAAGACACCTGCAGAGGTGACTTCTGTCCTGGGAGTCACCTCCACATGACAGCTCAAGCCTACCCACCACATATGAACTGAACCTGCTTACATTGAGTCTGATGCCCACAGAGCTCTGGCAAGAAAGCCTGAGGTCAGCCCTCCTTGGCCTCCAGACAGTGCTAACCTACCCATGGATTATGTGAGTTCAATTTCAAAAGCACCCAGGATATGGCCTATAACTTAAATCCCAGACTTTTCCTGAGAACGACAGGGACCAGGCAACATTATAGCAATGGGAAATTCTAAAAATGAAAAGAGGTTTGTCTGCTGGAACTCCTTCTGTCCGCCTCCTCTTGCCATCAGCTTCCTGGGAAAAAGATGTTAACCCTAGCAAAGAAAAATGAATCTGACAGATGAGAGAAACAAGGAAAAGGGCTTCAAATGGAAGACAGTGACTCTTAAAGGGAAATGATTCTGTTCCAAGCCACACCTGGCAGTAAGAAGAAAGGCCATCCTGAATGTATATCTTCTCTATGTGGAAGTCACACTCTACTTCATGACCCCAATTATACACTCGTGGCCAGCATAACCATGTCAAGTTTTCTACTTTAGCATTCCCAGAAATGCAATAAAGTATTTGCATGAAGGCTTCCTCCAACACCCAAAAACATAGTGATGACTTTTAGTTCTTTGGAGTAACTTAAGGGAACTGAATATTTTGGCTAAAGTAGGAGGTAGCAGGTCAAGCAGCAGTATATAACAAAGTAGAAAAAGTGACTGTTGACTTTGTCATTTGCAGGATATAAAACTTTGGGTGAGTTATTTCATCTCTGAACCTCAGCTTACTCATCAATAAAAAAAAAGGATAGTAATAACCATATCATCATTGTGGTGAGGAAAACAAAGAATATAAAGTATCTAAAAGCTTGGTACATAGTGCAGATTCAATAAATATTAGCTACTATCATCTTTATTATCATTAATAATATAATTGATGTAGGGAGACTGGATAATTCTTCAAATATTCCCTTCCTTAATTTAATAATCCCTTCATTATGATCCCTGGTCACAAAAAACAAAGTCATCACCTGCATCATTGCAGCCAGCCCCAAAGAATCTGTTTTGGAAAGGACTCCAGACTCGGCACCAAAGAGAGCTCAGAGGTCCCCTGCAAGTCAGTTCTCTCTGTTCCTGGCAGATGGCAAGTCATGCAGGGAGCACAAGCTGCTGTCAGGCTGGTGGGTACCACCTCATGCTGGCATCACATGTTGCCAGGTCAGACCTGCAACAGCTGCCTAGAAAGACACAAAGAAGCCAGCCTGCAGACCTAGAAACAGGGTAAGGTGGGTGGGGGTGTGGGAGGAAGAAGCTCAACCTGTCAGCTTCTTCCCCAATCCACACTGGCCATGGCTGACCTCAGGACACTCTCAACACACAACTGCCCTGTTCTCATCATCTTTAAACTAAATAAACATGGCCAGACACTCCAGAAGAAACAGTCTTCTTTTCTGCTTTTCTGAGTACTTTCATTATTTACTCGTAATATGTTTATAAGTAATGACATTCCTCCGCCTACCTCTCTCCCACAGATACAGGAAGGAAGAATAAGATAAAATGCCCTAAGCTTCCCGGGAGGAAGAGATAAAGGATGATATATTTATATCTGTTGGGTTCCAAAATATTGCAAAATGGCTACCTTGTCCCTAAAGAATGCACACCTGACCTGATTACTTTCCTGAATCTCAGTCATCCTCACATATCCCCACGAAAGGGGTGGGAAGAGAGGATAATTCACCAAACTCACCAGATGGCATTACTCATTGCATCTTCTCGGCTTCCAAAACAACATAATGAGAAAGAGGGATAAACATGATTGTGTGTGTGTGTGTGTGTGTGTGTGTGTGTGTGTGTATCTCATTCATGAGGCTCTCCTTCAACACCTCCAACAGGGCTCAAACCTAACTTGCATCCAAAGAGAACTACTGAATACCATCTGTGAATTCACTGGTCTCAAAGGTTCTCCACCTCAGCAAATGCTACCTCTATTCACCCAGCTGCTCAGGATAGAAACCTAAGATTCCTCCTTGATTGCTCTTTCCTCCCACCCACATCCAATCTATTAGCAAGACATGCTACTTCTAACTCAAAAATAGATTCTGAATTTAACAATGTATTACTATCGTTGGCAGTACACCTGGAGCCTAAGTCACCCTCTCTCAGATGGACTACTGCAAAACGCCTACCTGTTCCCCTGGCTTCCATCTTAACACCTCACAGTCATTCTTTATGGTGACTAGAACAATTTCATCAGTCAACCAGATACTGTTATTTCCCTGTTTAAAACTTAGCAAAGCTTTTCAAGCAATGAGAATATACCCAAACTCCCTACCAAACCCATGAACCCTATCTGATCTGGACCCTACCTTCCTCGCCAGCCATACTTCCCCCTGCTCTCCTCCTTACTCACCAACCCTAGCCATGCTGGCCTTCCCTCCATCCACTAAAGCACCAACCTCATTCTTGAAATGTTTACCCACCAGATTCTCACATGGTTGCCTTCTTCCAAATACAACCAAATCACCACCTATGCACTCACCCACACTTCCTCTGTTGACACTGCTGTCTACCACATCACCCTATTTTCTCTGCTTTGAACCACATACAATATACAAAGTGATGTAATTTCTTTGTTGATGTGTTTATTGTCTAACATTCCCCCCAAAAAAAATCTAAGCTTCTTAGATAGAGACTCTCTGTCTTAAGAATAACTGTATCTGCAGGACCTGGAATGCCACCAGGCACATAGTCCATACTCAGTTAACTTCTGTGAGCTGACTGAACTAAATGGCTAGATCCAGTGCTGTCTCCAGTACCCAGGTTCTCTCTCACTAAATTTAGTTTTGCACGCTCATGTATATTTATAGAGCATTGGGGGAGGGGAAGGAAATAAACTCTCCAGAGACATTATGTAAACTCTCAACCTTATGACTATCCTTGCAGTTTGCATATACAAACATTCTCCTCTGACAAAATAGTAGTTTAGGTCAGCAGTTAAACTTTTTGTCTCAGGATCCCTTTACAATACTTAAAAATTTTTGAGACTCTGGAAGAGTTTTTGTTTATGTGGATCATAGCTATCAGGATTTACTGTGATAGAAATCAAAACTGAGAAATTTTTAAAAATATTTATTTATTAACTCACTTTAAAATAACAATAATGAGCCATATACAATATGTTTACATAAAATTAACTATAATACAAATGTAATTTGGTATTGTAGATAGGAGCCTGGAACAGAAAGAAGACATTAATGAGAACCTGGTGAATTCCAAATAAAGTCTATAGTCTAGTTAATAGTTGTGTACCAATGTTAATTTCTTAGTTTTGCCAAACATACCATGGCAACATAAGATGCTAACATTAGGGAAAATGGAGAGAAGATTATACAGAAACTCTTTGTACTGTATTTGCAAATTTTCTAGAAATGTAAAACTACTTTTAAATAAAGTATTTATTTTTTAAAATTATATTTTTAAAACTTTTGTGTGAAGAGTGGCATTGGTTTTCATTTTTGCAAATCTCTGTTATGTCTGATTTTGTGAAAAGTAGCTGGATTCTCAGATCTGCATTCAAACTGTTGTGATGGTGACATGTTGCTTTGGTTGAAGTATATGAAAAAAATACAGTCTACACAAATATATAGTTGGAAAAGGAAAGATTTACTAGCCTTATCAAAAAATTATGGATAGGTCCTGGTTGGTTGTTTCAGTGGTAGAGCATCGGCCCAGCATGTGGATGTCCCGGGTTTGATTCTCGGTCAGGGTAGACAGGAGAAGCAACCATCTGCTTCTCTACCCGTCTTGCTTCTCTTGCTCTCTCTCTCTCTCTCTCTCTCTCTCTCTCTCACTCACTCTCTCTTCCTATCCTGCAGCCATGGCTCAGTTGGAGCAAGTTGGCCCTGCGTGCTGAGGACGGCTCCATGGCCTCAGCTTCAGGCACTAAGAAGAGCTCGGCTGCTGAACAACAGAACAAAGCCCCATATTGGCAAAGCATCAATCCTTAATGAGTTTGCTGGGTGGATTCCAGTTGTGGCACATGCAGGAGTTTGTCTTTGCCTCCCCTCCTCTCACTAAATTAAAAAAATATATGGCAATTTTTCTTTGATGCTACATAAAATTTGACAAGAAATGCTTCTTATGGGTTAGCTATGATGTGAAATGCAAAACCAGATCAGTTAATATTCTGTACTCTATTATACTAAACTCTGTTGGTTTATCTTGCATTTTGAATAAATCTTCTACCAATCGATTTTATAACAACATGTATTAATCATTTGGAAAACAATTCATGAATTATGTAGATCTTCCAAATGTTGACACGTTCCATTATACAAGATTAAAAAAAAAAAAAAAGAAAAACATTTGTTATATCAACCATCTCTTCAGAAAAAGTCTCTTAAGTTTTTCTGAAAAGTTGTCAAGTTCATTGTAATGGATACAAATTTTCCAAAACTTAATTTTCTCTTGAATGCTTGAATTGTATTGCTAGCAAAAAAAATACGGTCAGCTGTATTCTTTGAAATGTCAGGCTCATATCATTCAATTTTAAAAAAACATTTCCCAAATATGTAAATCTGAATGTCCACAATTTGTCTACTGGGTAATTTTTCAAGTAAAAATGGTGTTCCATAGAGAAAGCTCAACATCAGTTCACAACTCTGCTATTTTTCCTCTTCATACATTGGTATAAAACTATAGTCCTTTATGTATCATTTCCAATTTATCACACAGGGTGTTTTTTAAAAGTGTATTCAAAGACTGACATTTAACAAATAATTTCTAAATCTTTCCCTAGGACTTCAGTAAAACTGGCCACTTTTGTTTGTATTCCACCAGTAGGCGGCAGTGCACTGACTTGTACTCCAGTTGGTACCATCGCCTTGATTTGGACTAAGGAGCCAGCAGTTTAGCCATCTTTGCTTTTACCTCATCGTCCCAGTTTCAACACAATGGAAGGGGCAAATAACACCTTAACATTATTATGAAAACAATTCTGACCTCACAGACTTCCAGCAGGGGTCTTAGAAAACCCCAGTGTCTTCAAACCACATTTTTTGAACCACTGTTCTAAATGACTTGCCAGTAAAATACCTCAAACTCAAACATTTATAGAGCACCAACTGTTACAGGCCTAGTTCTAAATTCCTGTGGATACTGAGGCTAAGACGGCACAGAAGAAAGACTGTGTCCTTTCCCTGGGGGTTTAAAATATAGTTACGTATACAACAGATTAATAATAAAAGAACCCTGAGGCATGTGAGGGAATGTCAGCGATAACCAACTAGAGATTACAATGAAAATTCCACGTGCTGAGGCAGTGCCGGCTGCGGACCTGCAGGGATCGGGTGGATGAAGTAGTCAGGGACTCCAGAGGCCAGGCTTTTGGCAGAGTTAGCTCAGGCTCCTGGATTTCTCCTCCCACCTCACTCCCAGGCATCAACCTAATGTGCATTCTGAAGACCACGGCATCAGCCCAAAAACTACAGGCAGAGCTGGAGCCAGCACAGGCAGGGAGGAAGGACATCAGCAGAATGTGTGAAGGTTCTGGAAGTTAAAACTGTACAGAAGAGAAAGGGAAAGACCCTGGCCAGATACCAGGGTGGTCAATTTCTACATTCGAGTGAGAGAAAGAAAGAAGAAAAGGAAATACTGTAATATGCTCCAAGAGGGTTAGTTATTGGGGTGGGGAAGAGTCTACTTAATGGATGATCATCATTCAAGGACAGGTAGGGCATTTCTGAGATGCAGTCTATGCCAGATAAATACTGTACACCACACTGACATTCCCACAGCTAATTTGAACACAGTGGCTTTCACGGTTTTCCTCCATCCCCCGCTGTTTGTGTTCATTTCAAATCACAGCAAACTTCAAAAATTGGCCACCAGCCCACTTAACTTAGGCTCTTTATAAATGGTTTGTCCAGACCAGAAGCGGCTTGAGCCTGCATTATTTTTTTCTGACAAACTGTGGTGTTTTGCCCTGCAGAGCCAAGATGTCCTGAATCTTAATGGAGCCCAGTAAAGTCTATCCCTGTGGTTATGGGCTTGTCTATTCGCTGCTTTGATGACTCTAGTGCCAAATGACTCAAAATCCCTCAGGCTCAGTTGCTAGAGTTGGATGATTCCAAACAGACTGCCAGAGACACCTTCAGCAGAGATAAAATCTACTGCTCTTCCAGCAAATACACAAGCTCAGAAGGAGTGAAGACCATGACACCACCACAGAGCCAAAGGCACTCAATGGAAGCAGAACCAACTGGCATGGAGGCTGCAGTATTTTCCCAAACAGAATTGATCAATGACAAATATTGACAACCGTAAAACTTATCTTTCAGGTCTACCCACCACATACATGGGCAGCTCTAGGCTTCCAGCATTTGGTGCTATCATGATGCTCAACACCACATTTTAAAGAGGGGTTCTATTTAGTTGTCTCTCCCATAAGACCTCCATGCCCTGAATAGTGCATGAGGCCCAGTAAGTCTCAGCCCACACAGGTTGTGCAGGACAGGGAGGGGGATACAATGATGTCTAAATTATTTTGTTATTATCTCTTCATTTGTATTTGTCTTAACCCTCTAAATAGAGGGAGGCCTTGAGGGAGGACATGCTGAGTGACAAAAGAATTTAGAATTATTAAATATAAATCAGAAAAGAAAGAGTTAACTGCTAAAAATGACATCCTTGTATTGCCTATGGAAGAGGCAGAACTGAAGAGCCAATACAAGGTGGGAAGAACTGGAAAGAGAAGAAAAAGGGAAGAGGATATTCCAGGTGAGGGAGGACATTATAGGCAAAAGCATAGAGAAAAATGCTTGTACAGTATATTATATGCACCACTCTGGCAGGAGTGCAAGGTTAAAGCATGGAAATTAGTGAAGATAATGTAAGAGAAGTAGGTTGAGATCATAATGTAGAGGAAATTGAAAGTCAGATTGCTAGGCACTGGGGAAACAAAGTTGATTAGGACTACTGCAGCCCAGCAGGGTGTGTACAAGAGAAAGTCATAGCACAAAGTAGGAAGATCAACCCTGAAGACTTCTTGCTCAAGCATCGTGGCACAAAGGATGTTATATTTCTCCAGGCAGACATTGGGAGATGAGCAGGGAAGTACTTTCTAAAGACAAGGAACAGCATAAGCAGAGCTTGGAACACTGTTTTGCATTCAGAATACTATAGCTGAAAAAGTATAAAGGAAGATGTGGGAGTTGGTATTCTAGATGGCTGATAAAGTATGAAGGAAGATGTGGGAGTTGGTGTTCTGGATGTGGACAGGTGCCAAGTCAGGGAAGGTCCAGTTAGTTGGCAATTTCCAATGTACACTCCAAAGGACACAAAAAATTCACCAAGGAACCTCCAGGGCTATAACTGTACAGGAAAGACAAATGGGAATGATGAATGAGCAGGTTCCCATTTCCCTTGATCAGATGAGCTCTGCTCTGAAGAAAAAGTTCTCCAGTACTGATGTTGGTGTTGGTCATTAAAATTTTTCAGCAGCAAAGGACTGCAGTGATCAGGAAACCACCAGGGCAATAGCAGAAGGCTGGTTGCCTGGTGGAAGGGAGGTAAGTGAAGAGATTGCCACTTCGTTCAAATTAAAGTTGGTCAAGATTAGGCCATGACTATTCAAAAAAGAAAAATAAATAAAAAGATGTATCTAAGAGACAAAATCAAGAAAGAATCCACTGTGACTTAATGGATAATCATACACAAGGAACCACTATGAGATTCCACCTCACATCCACTAAAATTATTGCAATTGAAAAGGCTGCTAATACCAAATTTTGGTAAGAGACATAGTCTTCTGAACTCTCGTGTATTGCTACTAGGAGTAAAAATGGTACTGTTTAGTAATTATTGTTTACATGAAATAGATATAACAATATTTACTCTATGATCCAACTATTTCACTCCTAGATATTTTCCCAAGAGAAATGAAAACATACATCTTTTAAAAGACCCACTTAACAATATGCATAATACTTTGCTCATAAAAGGAAAAAATACTGAAAATATCTTATATGATCATCAACACGAAAGTGGACAAGCAACTTTTGGTATATTCATGCAATGGAATACAACTCAATAACAAAAAGAAATGTACTACCCAAATAAATAAAAATCTCAAAAAATATATATGTGTAGCAAAAGAAACTAGACATAAAGGAGTATACAATGTATGGTTCCATTTGTATGAAGTTCAAGAACAGACAAGACTACTCTGAGAGAAATCAACAATAGGTGCCTCTGGGGAGGGAGAGTAATTGACTACAATAGAGCAGGATCAAATGTTCAATGGTGACAGTCATGTTGTCTTTTTTATTCGGGTGTGTTACCCAATGCAAACATTTGTCGACACTCATTGACCTCTACTTTTAAGATCTATGCATTTTACTGTGTGCTTCAAAATATACTTCAGCGACTTTTTTTAGATGAAGAACCTGAAGAAAGAGAAAGTCAAAGGTGACTAAAGATTTCAACTGGACAAATAGAAATAAGAAATTGTCACTAATGAAACAAAGAAATCAACGCAGGGATGTAATGGGTCTCCTTTTCACCTTTTTTGAAACTTAGTCTTTATACCCTGAAATATTTGTGTGTTTTTTTCCTTTTGCCTTCTCTTAGATCATAAGCTCCCTGAAATTTCCTTAGAACAAGGACTTGGGCAGAACAAACATCAGTCACTGGATGTTGCTTTAGCACTGAGATTAGGTGGTGATTTTTTTTCTCT
This sequence comes from Rhynchonycteris naso, assembly GCA_037038555.1. NCBI lineage: Eukaryota > Metazoa > Chordata > Mammalia > Chiroptera > Emballonuridae > Rhynchonycteris > Rhynchonycteris naso. The sequence goes on from CM072998.1 coordinate 29,636,856, forward strand.
TCCCTCTAGATGCTAAGATTAACAGGTTTAATAAGCAAGTATGTATGAAAGTTTTTATGAATGATGATAGGTCAATGTGTTACCTCTGCCTGAGAAGATGACTTCATTTCTGCGAGTCTTAGACTCAGCGCCTCACCCCAGAGGAATGACTAATTAGAAGACTAGGCTCCCTGAAAAACCAGCAACAGAGATGGCGTGAGAAGTATTTCCCAAACCCCTCAGTTCACATTATCTACTCCACCCATGAAGAGTTCACCTAGTTCTCTAGGTACCAGCAGACTCCTCTCATCAGAAATTCTTTCTCCTTGCAGCTCCTTTTCTGTTCTTGTTCACTGCATTCATCTGCTGCCTCTTGTTTTCCTTGTCAACATGATCAAACCCATAAAATCTGTACCCACTAATTGTGCATGTGTTTTGGTCAGTTACCTGCTCTGGGAGACAAAAGCTAGCCCTGAAGCACACTTATGTTTATGATCAACGGAGAATCATGTCATGTCCTGTCATCCTCGTATCATTAAGATACATCTTGCTTGCACCTAACTAAATTGGTGGGGCAATGAGGGATGGGGGATCCTCATGATCCAAAGAAAGCCTTTGTGATTGCCCTCAACCACAGAGTAAACTCTGTGCAAATGCTGTTTTCTCCCCAGCTGGGCCAGGGCTGCTGGTGCCTGCCTTGCCATTCCTGATCTCAGCAACTTCAGAAGGATTGTGTTTTCCAGGGAAATTGGATTTATGCAAAATACCCAGTGAAGTCACAGGCCAACCTTCAAGGCCTCCGACCTTAGAAGCTGCAGAGAGAGCCATGCCAGGTAGCTCTCCCTGCAGGGAGGGTCACCCCTACCCTCATCAGAGGATGAAGAGACTTAAGCAGTGACACATTCACAGAAAGAAAGTGACAATTCTTCCTTTTTCTCTCCACTCCCTCCTCCCCCCGCAAGCAGTACATACATGGAAACCCAAATCTTCAATCCCCAAAATCCATGAGAGTGGCAGTTGGGGGGTTTAGCAACATACTCGCACATATATCTTAAAGATTCTGAATTAATTGTCAGACAAGGAGAAGTATGGGCTCAGCAAATTTTTTAAAAGCTCCTTCAGTGGCTTTTAACATAAGCAAAACAACTCTGATTAAGAGCAGAAGCTCCAGATAAGCTGGAGTAACTGTTCTCCCAGTCTGTACATATACTATCAGATGTCAAAGCAGACGCCATGTGTTCCATGAGAGATGCTCCAACTGCAATGGAGGTGGCAGGGAATAGGCGTTACCCTGCAGCACAACCGAGCTTCTGAATTACTGTGAGTTAAGCAGAGTAAGAGGGTAGGAGGGATCACAGCATTTCACATTTTAATGTAGTGATTTCACGGGAGCTCATTCTTCCAGATCTCCCAGATCTCCTTTCAGCCTTACAACTCAATCAACTTTAAAATACAGAAAAAGATGTGGGGTTAGTCTGAAGGAAGAGGTTATTAATTCTATTTACTGGGAAGTGACAAAATCTTCTGTAATACAGCAAAAAGAATAAAGATTTTGTGACCATTCATATCAAGAACTAATCCCAGCCCTGGCATTTGTGCCTGAGATAAGCCACAGATCATTTCAGCCTCAGTTTCCACATCTGAAAATATGTATAACAACATTTGCTTATACATAGTGTTTGGTAATGACCCCTGCCACCAAAGTCTTTTTCCTAGAGATCTTCCATTTAAAAAACAAAAATAATCATTGATATGGTTTTAGCACCAGCCTGAGGTGAGGCAGGGGATCCATCAGATGAGTGGCAGCCAAATGGAACCCAGACATAAGCCAATACTGACCAGGGTCATTGTCGCACTTTGTCCCTTCACCCTAAATTTATAGATGTATGTAATTAATTGATTATTACAGACATCTTTCACTTACTACAATATCCAATATCATATTAGGTCTTTTCAAATGTTTTGATATTCCTTTTCATTGTGACATCTCTTAATGCCTGCTTCTAGGACCACAAATGAAGCTCTGTGAAGAGCCATGGTGGATAGTCACACACAGCCCTGCAGATATGAGTTGGTCATATTGGATATTAGGAGAATGACTCCCAATTTTTTTTCATCTTATGGAGAATTTTGGCAGAGAACACAGACAACATACTACAGTGTTTCTCATATTACTAGGAAAAGTTCCAACTTTACCCCAAACTGCCAACAGATATTCACGAGCATCTACTTACTCGCTTAAAATTGAAGATGCAGCAAGCTAAGCTCTGACCCTGCCCTCATCAAGCCTACAGTCTAGAGGGGAGAGGTGATTACAATCTAATGGGACAAAAAGCATCTAACATGGCAGTGTGTGGTGCTCTATGAGCCCTAAGGAGGCCATAAACCCACTTTTGAAAAGGCCAGGAAGAGCTTCCGGGAGGAATAGGTGAAAAAAGACCCAAAGAGGGACAGGTCTCAGGTCTCCTCACTGCCTCGAGGAGGCCCTCCCTGACAACTCCTCTCAGACTAAATTAGGCACTTCTCACACTCTCTTATAGTCCATGTTCCTTCCCCTACTTACCATCATTTGTACTTATTTATTTATTTATTTATTTATTTATTTTTGTGACAGAGACAGAGAGACAGATAGGGACAGACAGACAGGAAAGGAGAGAAATGAGAAGCATCCATTCTTCCTTGTGGCTCCTTTTGTCTCCTTGTTTGTTCATTGACTGCTTTCTCATTTGTGCCTTGACCAGGGGGCTACATCAGAGCAAATGACCCCCTGCTTGAGCCAGCAACCTTGAGCTCAAGCCAGCGACCTTTGGGCTCAAGCCAGCAACCATGGGGTCATGTGTATGATCCCACACTCAAACCAGCAACCCCGCACTCAAGCTGATGAGCCTGTGCTCAAACTGGCCACCTCGGGGTTTCGAACCTGGATCCTCCACATCCCAGTTCAATGCTCTACCCACTGCGCCACCACCTGGTCAGGCTACATATTTATATTTAACTTGGCCTCCTCAATTAATTCCAAACCCTATGAGGGGATGCATGAATGTGTCTGTTCTTTGCACCAGCACTCAGTCCAGGACCTGGCACATGCTAAGTGCTCTGTAAGTATGTGTTGGATGAATTAAGATTCAGAAAACTGTTCTAGGCAGAAAGAATCAGCTGTGCCAAAGATGGAAGTCTGAAGACATATGATGCATTTAAGAACTAGATCACCTTTCTGGAGATCCAGTTATCACTTGGGGAGCAAGAATGGCAGCAAGAGAAGAGTATGGGCAAAAGAAGCAAACAAATTGGGCACTGTCATGTCAATCTTATGAAAAAGCATGGCCTCTATCACTAGGACAATGTGGACTTTTGAAGAACTTTTAGTGGAAAAGTGAGGTGATCGGATTTGTATTATTCTTTCTACAGGGTAGAAATGTTTAGAACCAAGACTGGAATTGAGAAAACTAGTTAGAAGTGTTTATATTTAGCCATGTGAAAATTATGGTGAGCCTCTCTAGATATGGAAAAAAATATTGGAAAAAAACAGAGGTTCAAAGAAGTCAGTAGTAAGTAGAATTTGCTTGTGTTGAGGATCCTTTGAAAGATGAAGTTGAAGGAAAAGGAAGGGTCAAGAACATTCTCTGGCATTTGGCTTGAAGGGTGGTGCCATTCTCTGTGGCAGAGAACAACCCAAAAGGGGGTAGAAGGTGAGGCTAAGAGGGGTAATGAAGGTGATGGGTTCAATTTACAACTGGTTAAGCTTAAGTAGAAATGCCCAGTAGATAAGTGAATATACCAGAGTAAAGCCACTCAGAGCAAGAACTAGAATAAAGATACAAGTCTGAAGAAAATCCATAGTGATGGTCACTGAAACAGGGGAACAGATGAAATTTCCCCCAAAATTAGTCAGAATAGTATACTTTTATGATGCCAATTATGGAAGGCCTTGTGAAAATCATTAATTTATGTCAGAATCCAGAGTAAAGCTATCTATCACAAATACTCAAAAACTACTGTAGTATCACGTCAAGATTTTACACACGCTCACACTTTTATTGCAGCAGCATTTACCTGTATAAAATAATTGTCACACAGGTCTGACCAGGCAGGGGTGCAGTGGATAGAACGTTGGACTGGGATGCGGAGGACCCAGGTTCGAGACCCCGACGTCACCAGTTTGAGCGTGGGCTCATCTGGCTTGAGCAAAAAGCTCACCAGCTTGGACCCAAGGTTGCTGGCTCGAGCAAGGGGTTACTCAGGCTGCTGAAAGCCCGTGGTCAAGGCACATGTGAGAAAGCAATCAATGAACCACTAAGGTGTCACAACGAAAAACTGATTATTGATGCTTCTCACCTCTCTCCATTCCTGTCTGTCTGTCCCTATCTATCCCTCTCTCTGACTCTCTCTCTGTCTCTTTAAAAAATAAATAAATAAATAAAATAATTGTCACACATTATTAATTGTTCAGCAATTAGATCATAAAGTCTTAGAAAATAGGTATATATGTTTATTCATATTTTATTCATCTTTGTATCTCTTGTGCCTTGCACAATGCCCAACACATAAAAGGTGTCCGAACAATGTTTGTGCATGGCATTAAATCGAAAGTCTAGATTAAGTGACTTTCTGAATTCCTTTCCCAATAAAAGAATGCATCTGACTTTTGCTTAGATGAAATAAACCAGAGTTATGTGTTTCAAGCCCAGGAAATCTGAATTACTTCATCCAACAAGGGCATTTGCCCATTTGTCAGTATCCTGAAAGACATCAGAAAATGGCCTATGTTGAGATTCATTTTCCCATTGAGATTTTCTCCTTCTCCCCTGACTACACTAGATATATACACTCAGATTGAATATATTACTAAAACCTTACATATCTTAAAGTATTTGTATTTCAAAGGAAGTTGGAGAGAAACTGAAGGAAAGAAATAAATCCCTGGCTGGTGGGGTCTGAGGCAAAGTAGCCCTAGAATGGGTGAGCCATGATGGCACACCTCAAGTTCTCACTATTGAAAAAGGCTGATTCTATTGGCTGAGATGATGGCTGAGGCGTCTTAGTGTCAAGGGCAAGAAAGGTCAAGTGTCATGCTTATTACGAGTAGCCTGGGTACCTGCCACAACTCCTAACCGCTATGGGCTGGTAACAATATCCTGATCCCTGCTATAAATTCTTTGCCTCTGTGATGACAGTGGGGTCATGACTTGTAGAAGTGACAGGATGTCTTTATACATTGTGAGGGTATAAGTGGGATTTGAACAAACCTAGAGAAAGCCTCTAGTATGTTAAGGGATGACTGTAAAATGTATACCAAATTATATTTCTCAAAAACTGAACTATATGTCACAACATATCAAAAATTGAAAATGCACTGAAGCTGATTTGGATGATATAAAATTCTAATATTTATGAAGTACTGAGTTCCTAAAAATATAAAATCCTGAACACTTTTATTGAAACACTTACTGAATTTTTCTATTTAGGAAGTCAGTTCTTTAAATAAAGGAGTGACATTGTGCACAGCACAGAATTTTACTGAATGAATTCTGAACAAGGTCAGACAAAGATGTAAAATTAAATCTCCCTGGCAAATTTTGTATACAATGTTCCCTAAAAACATCTTTTCTGTGTGTGGATATCTTTTGGCAATCACAAGGGCTGAAAGAATCAACCTTTTGCTGAGTTCACAAGTTCTCGATGACTCTTAGCAAGATTGACAAATGCCACTTTCTTCCACTTCTGAGCTTCACACGTTTCACACTACAAAAGCCCAAGACAAAAAGGAAGCTGTGAATGCAAAATTAAATGTGCCAATACAGGCCAAGACTGAGCGGTCAGAAAACATCCCCTTCAAACCAAATCATCTACGCTATTCTGTCTGCACTGCCATCGGCAGGAGCCTAGGCATGCCTGGAGCACAGCACTGGGCTGCCGAGTGGCAGAGTGGCCTTTCAGGCAGGATGTGAATTTGGCTTCCAAGGCAACATGGTCAGTGACCCAGGTCCCTTCCCTCCCAAGCCCCCAAAGAATGAGCAGTGAACACTGACCCAGCATCTTTTCCATGCTGAACCCCAGCTGGGTGATGCAAACGACTGGTTCGTCACTCCCCTATGTTAGCCCTAGGAGCGATTACATCATTCTTACTCTACTGGGACTCAAACAGAAACCTGGAACTTACAAAGTTAGTCACCTCATGTCTCACAGCCTCAGTTTATAAAGCCAAGAGACTCAAACCCAGACTTGCTGACTCTGTCTCATGCTGTTTTCACTGCCCCAGGCAAGATGTGGAAGTCTGAGCCCTAAAAGATAGCTTTCCTTCTCCTACCATTTGCTGAACATCAGTCTGATTTTTCCAACCAGATTCTGGATTTTAGAATGCTAAACCAACACACTTTCCAGCTTCTCAAAGGGATAGGAAGCCATGAAGTAAAAGAACGGATATTATAAAGCAGGGGTGCCCACACTTTTTCACCTTGCAAGCTACTTATAAGATGACCAAGTCAAAATTATCTACCTACAATAAAAATGCAAAACATAAATTTATTTCTTCTATATTATCATTATTTAGGTTACTATTATTACTATTTAATATTGTGTATTCTTCTTTCACCTTTCTCCTTCTCGGCTCTCTTTTCAGAGGAAAGTCAATGTCATAGTTTTTATGAACAGTCCGAAAAAGCCGCTCCACATTTCCCTTCTTTGGAATAGCAATGCACACAGACAGATGAGGCAAACGCACTTAGAATATGACATAGTGAAAAAATCCCCTCCCATTCTGTATGAAAGTGGTAGGTTTTAGGCTTCTTACTCGGACCAGCTATGGTACTCATTTTTATACCCTTTGTTGTATTTAGTTTAAATAAATTGAAGGCTAACTACGCAGCAATGTAACTGAACAAGTTAGCGCGGTTTAACGCGCATGCATAGGGTGTCAAAAGTTCAGACGTCAGATTGGCTACCCTGTATGCCAATCAAAAGACAAATGTCTTTTTAATGTCATGCGATCTACCCACACTTCTTTCGCGATCGACCAGTAGATCACGATCGACGTATTGAGCACCCCTGTTATAAAGTCTCAGCTCTAGGATCCACTTCAGATGCACCAAGCTCCCAACCAGCTTGGTGTTCCTGGATGTCTCTGGGCTGAAAGCAGGGATCAGTACTTACAGTTCACGCCATCCACGGAACACGGCATTCTCCAAATATAGCACTGCCAGCCCCAACTTTCCAGGGCTCCTAGAAAGAAGGTGATCCCCTACAGTTCTCTGAGTTTCAAGTCCGTTATTGTGCAGACATCGTGTCTGTTGCCACGCTGCCTTGCGTTCATCCGATGTCTCCCCTTCCTGTGTTTAAGGGTTGGTGGCACCGGAGGATCCAGGGCTGTAGGCATCAGGGTTCTGCACACAGTGCTGGTGTCCCGGGGTTGGGAAGCCTCAAGTGCCCCATTGCAGGCAGATCCATTTCCACTAATAGCTGGTGGATGTGCATTCCGAGCCCACTGGCACCCCAGGCACACTTCCAGCAAGCGATGTGGCACACACAGGAATTCATCCGAATCCAGCGAAAATCACTTAGCTTAATAACACTGCCCTGATTTAATTTTAACTTTTCATAAAGCATGAGAGATGAGTGGGGTGTGCTTGGTGTTTTATGGATTTACTGATGAGACTGGGCTCACATCTGGCTGCTTTATCTTTTTTTTTTTTCAATTTCCAAAAAAGAAGGGGGTTGGGAAAGGAAGTGGATGGATAATTAAGAGGAGGGCAACACCTGCAAAATGAGCAAGCAAAACACTCTACCCATGGCAAGCGGGAGTTTTTTGCTTCTCTCTTGTGTGTAAGTAGCTGGCAAGAGCCTGGGGAGTCCTGAGATAATGGCCTCAGTTAATGGGGTCTGTGCTGCGGGTGTGTCCATCCAACTGGAAAGGCACTACACACACATGCATGTGCACACGTACACATGCACACATTTATACACACATGGGGTACACCAATGGTGAAACAATATCACACTTGTTTCCCATGTCTGCATTCAGGCAGCAGTGTGACTATGGCTTGCAAGCACTAAATTAGAACGGATGTCCTAACAAAGTCATCCTTAACTTGCCTCTTTCTCCTCCTCTAACTTCTCCAGCTCTTCGCCATCCCTGCAGCTACACTGTCAGAGGCACCATGGCCTCTCACCATCATTATTACAGTAGACTCCTCCTTCCTGTCCTCTCTTGCCCCCTATTCTATTTTCAAAGGAGCAAAGGAGTGATCCTGACAAACATCAGTCAGGCCTCCCCAATGGATTCTCATTTCAGTCATAGCTAAAGTCAAAGTCGTGGCAGTGGCTGCAAAGCCCTGGGTGCTCGGCCCGGTCTGCACCCTCTCCCTCTTCACCTCTTTGTCTAAATCACCTACCGTTCTTCCCTCGCTCCTCAATTCCAGCCCCACTGACCTCCTCACTGTGTCTCGCATAGGTCGGACGTGCCTCACCTCAGGGCCTTTGTACTTGCTGTTCCCTCTTGGACGCTTTTCTTAGAGACGCACAGGGCTCACTCCCTCACTTCCTTTGAGTTTCTGTTCAACTGTCACTTAACCATCATAAGATTCCAATCCTCTCCTGCTACCCTTCCCCCAGCGTTCCCAGTCCCTCTTGCCAGTTTATGTTTCCACCCGCACTTAGCAGGAATAACATACTATAGAACCTCCCTGTTCATTTTTCTTGTTTATCTGCTCCGAGCAGACTGTAAGTTCCACCGCAGCAGTGACGGCTGTGCTCAGCTGTACGCCAGGGGCCAGCACAGTGTCTGGCACAAATAAATTATTCATATATTTGTATAATATATATTACTATAATTCAATATATTTGTCAAATGAAAAATGAGCAAATGATTTGTTCTGATTTGCAAGTGTTTCATATAAAAAGTTAACCCCATTAAGTTTACATTTATAAATCTCCTGTATTCAAAATACTAAAATCAGATGAAATCAAGAGGGCTACGGGATGCCAGGAGACCAGTGTACAAACCAGCTGTGGGCCATCGCCACTTGGAAACCTCTGTGAGGAGAGCATCCGCCCCTTCTGTACCTGCAATTCCTGGACGCCCTGGCACACTGCCTGCAGGACAGCTCAGCTCTGCTCCAGCACCATGGGCAAAGGACAAAAGCTGGCACCCCTTCCATGCCTGCACCATCAGAGGGTTTACCTAAGAGTTCTCTCAGAACAAAGCACCCCCCTGCCCTGGCACCAAAGCCAAGAAAACTTAGGAATCACAGACTGCACTTGGGTATCATGAGGACCCATCAGGGGTCAGGACAAGGAAGCAGAAGAAAAGAAAATGTTTGGATTAGAATTATTAAAGCAGAAGAGTCCAACGTCATCTGACCTGCACCCCAACCCACCCCATCTTCAAACAAAGATCATCACAAATGCCTCCCACCCCTAAAGCTGACGGGGTGAGCTTGATAAGCTATTACCTTGATAAGCTACTGAGAAATGTCTGTCCACCCCTGCCCACGGCCACCAAAGGATGTGCAGCCGTCATCCTCCCTGATTGCAGGCTTGCTACACGCAATCTGTTCTGCACACCAAGCTCATGAATTTAAATACCATCACTCTTGGGGAACTGCCTTTACAAAAAGTCTACAATTTTACCTCTTACACCACACTGAAGCTCCCTTTTCTGACAGCAAAGTCCTGCAGGTGGGCTTTGCTCCACCTGTCTGCCCCCATTTACCACTGTACCCCTGCCATTCTTCACTCCATGCTTATTTTCATGCTTGTTCCCAACTCTAATCACTTATGTTTGTGTTACTGCCTTTCATTGGAAGGCCCACCCTTTACATACAAATACTAGCCATGCTTCTAAAAGACCCTGTTCAACCTTCATGTTCACCAGGAAATTCTACTTCTCTTCTGAGAAATATTTGGTCTGAATAACACCGCTGTCATGTATGTTATGTTGTTAGTTGCACATATATTTGTGTCCCAATAACTATGTACTGATTTATTTTCCATCTTGCTGCTTTCTTGTCCTGGCTTCTGATGAGTCTTCATGATGCCCAAGTGCAGTCAGTCTGTGATTACTGAGCTTTCTTGACCCTGGTCCCAGGGCAGGGAGGCGTTGTGTCCTGGGGAAACCCTGACATGTGATATCTAATTTGTGTCTGTGGGGAAGAAGCATAACATTGGGCTTTGCTGTCAGGCAGACTTGGACTTACAGCTCCAGCCTGCCACATACTGTGCCTAAATTTGGCTAAACAACTTGACTGCTTTTAGTTTCAATTTCATTCTCTAAAAAAGGGAAATAATCAAATGTCAAAATAACCTGGAAATACTTTCTCTGAACATATGTGCCCTGATTTATCAATGTCACCCCATTAAAATTAATAAAAATTAAATAAAGAAAAAAGAAAAAAATGTGCCTCCCAGGGCTTTACAAGGACAAAATAAAATGATGCCCAAACTCTGTTAGGGCAGAAACTTTGTCTTAGTACCCAGTGTCCAGGACAGAAACTGACACATGATTCTCCTCATTAATAAAAACTATGAGTGAGGCCCTAGCTAGGTGGTTCAGTGGATAAAGCATTGTCCCTGTGTGCCAAGGTTGTGGGTTTGATCCCCGGTTTGGGCACGTACAAGAAGCAATCAGTGAGTGCACAACTAAGTGAAACAGCGATGCTTCTCCCTCTCTCTCCTTTTCTCTCTCTCTCCCAAATCAAAAAGAAAAAGAAGTTTAAATACATGAGTAAAAAATGTGCATAAAGCCCCTATATAACCTGCTGTGTGGTAGGTAATAAAAAAGCAGAGCTATTGCCAACAGACTTATTCTTAAGCAAACTCAGGAATAACACGTGCAGAACTCCAGCACCTGACAGCCGCTGGCAGGACACCTCTCTGCCTCTCTCCTGGCAGAGGCAGCGCAAGTCCATTAGCTCTCTCTTATTGATCTCACTCTCCAATCTTCTAATCACCATCCTTGAGGACTTTTCCAATTTCACACAAGATAAAAATTCAGAAGTCTGTCTAGTTCTAGAAGGGAAGAGGACCCTCTCCTAGAAGTTAACTATTTATTTCCTCTGTGTCTTTCCTGTGTGCCACTGCAGAATTCTTGTTTTATTCTTTCTTTACATGCCATATGTCCTCCTCCCAGACTTGGAATGAATTCTTAGAGCACAAAACATTTCTGGCCCAGTCTAAGAAAGAGGCTGAGGAGCCAAACACCGTCTTGAGACACCTTCTGCAAAGAGGGGCCTCCATTTGCTGGGCCACCTGCCAGTTTTGTGTAGGTACTCGGATGCACACATCACCCTTCCCTCTCTTCACCAGCTTCCCTATTTGTAAAGCAAGCGCCATGACCTCTCTATAGTCTTCCAAAGAGACTGGCTGATGAGCGAGAAGGTTTACTTAAAATGTTCTCTATCCCCAGGGAAATGAAAACTGCTTCGAAAGAAGCATATAATTATTACCCCACTGATGGATGAAGATGGAGCTTATGTCTTACTGCCCATGGAGACACCAGGGAAGAGTTTTACGACAGTTGCTCCACCATTTGCGTATGGGTGATATGGGGCAGGTAAAACGGGTGGAAAAGGGACCCCTCCTTCTGTGAGAGTACGAACACAATTAGAACCAACTGGAAGCAGTGGAGAAAACCACCACATTTCTCCAAATTTGTGTCCTGAAATATCAAAAGCATTAAGTTGCAATGGACAGGAAATTTTCAAAACCTCCACGAATCTTCAGAGAAGGATCAGGAAGCAAGGGGGTAATGGGGGGAAAGAAGCCAAGAAAAAGGGATTCTCGACCAGAAAACGGGTCAATAAATGACAACATCACCAATAGTGACTGCTTCTTCCACAGGTTGACGAAGCCCCATCAGTCAGCCTGGGACAACACTCAGGTATAGATCCTTCCTCTACACTCATACTGTGTTTGGTTTAGCCCTTCTCCACCATGGAAGCTTGTCCTTCCACTGGGTGGTCCAGTTCCCTGTGCACTTTCAGTCTCCATTAAAAAAGCATTCTCAGGAAAAGATGTGATAAACTGCCTCCCAAGGAGTCCAAAATGATAATAAGGACTCACAAGTGACCACTCTTAAATAAGTGTGTTTTCCAGCTCCGATGAAAACCCAGTGTGAAAGACATTCATCTCAATTTGGCGCTTTCAGGCAAAACAGGTAACATGATTTATAAAGCAGAATAGAATATTTGAAATCAGGGCCAACAGGGCAATTTTGGAAATTCTGGTCACTGCAGCGGTCAGCCCAATGGGGGAGGTTTCTACCTGGCAGTCGAAGGTGACTTCCAGGACCTCTGGAGTCACACTAACTGAGCTGCTGCCTTGGCAACCTCTCCACTCCGCCCTCGCCCCAGGCTCACGCACTCAGCGCACACACAAGCACACATATTCAGAAGGGAGGCTTCTGTGCAGGGCAGGAAAGTCACTTCGCATAGAGGAACTCTGAAGGGGCGCCCCACAGAGCACCCCAAGAGCTCCCCAGCTTCGAGAGAGGAGCAGGGAGGCTCTTCAGGGGCCAGTGGAAGCATCTTTCCTTCAGACACAAGTCCTATCACACAGGATGTGGCTGTTGCTAAGTAACAATGATTCCCCCCCCCACTCTTCCCAAGTGTAGCCCCTCAAGCCTTCCCACCCTAGAAGAGGAGGGCTGAACAACCTATTAAATCCTTCAATGTGTTCTCAAAGCCCCCCTCCTAAGAAGGCTGGCCTCGGGTCCCCCCATTTCACAGGGCTGGTGGGGGTGCAGAGAGTAGCAGTGTGGCACACGGCAATGGTAACAATGTGGTGCTCCCCTAACCATCCTCACCTTGTGCCCATGGGTAATGTCTGAGTGAAGTATATGCAACATTCCTGCCACCTAAAATCACAAGACCATTGTCGGAGAACTGGATTTGAGTTTGAGCAGAGGGGCACTGCTGATTGGCAGCAGGGGGTGGGGCACAGACAAGGGATTTTGCTTGTGTTTATTTTTGTTAGCTGTTTTAGAATTAAAGGGGGGGGGGGTATTCCAGACAGAGGGCCCTTAACAGAGCACAAAATGCCAGAGCAATCAGCAGGGGCGGGGCAGCTGAACTCTCTGCAGACCAGGACAGCGGAAATTGTGGCCTCCAGGATTTTAAATAATCAGGGGCTGTCAGTACCAATAAACCTCAGTCTCTGAAGCCCTGAGAGGTTAAAAAAAAAATCCTCCATGCAAGGTGACAAAAAGATTTAGATGAAGAATCCTCCAGGGGACAAAAAGGGTCAGCTGCTGCTTGGAAGGATGTGTTGTCTTCAGCCCATCAGAGAGAGCTCTGTGTCACCTGACCAGCAGCCCAAACCCCAAATCGGCCTTCCCTGGATGCATCGGCACATGTGCTCAGGAAAGATAATGTTAATGTCGCTCCTTATTTGTCTTTCTGTCTACAAAAATGTCCACTTATCAGTATTTAATGGCTCTCAGAAATAAAGCTATTTTAGAACATTATCCAAGATGCAAATGAGTCACTGAAAGCTGTTGCTATGACCTTTCTCTGTCGCTGGAGAGTTATTTCCAAATCAATGGCACCCTTCCTGATGGCCAAACTCATGCAGGGATTCCCTGAGATAGCACAAGAATGTCCAGTGCTTTCAGGACTGACAGACCCCCAAATGGTCCACAGACCTTTAAAGAGCCAGCCCCCTCATTTTACAGGAAAGTCCTTTGTTCTTAGTAGGCACAGTGGTCTCTCCTCAAGAGGTGGCTTTCTTGGTCCAATCTCTGAAGAGAAAGTCACTAGCATCTAGTGACAAAGGAAGCCACACAGAGAGCCCGCTGCTGTTTGTAAGACCCAGGCACACAAAAACTGGTCAAACAAGGTCTCCCCACAAAGTAGTTCCAGAAGGTATATAACTAATCAACTTCACGAGGACTTAGAAAATGTGAACTATTTTTTTAAATTGATTTGAGAGAGAGAGAAAGGGAGTGAGAGAGAAAAACATCTCTTTGTTCTTCCAGTTATTTATGCATTCATTGGTTGATTCATGTACGTGCCCTGACTGGGGACTGAACTTGCAACAGTGGTATATCGGGATGATGTTCTAACCAACTGAGCTACCCAGCCAGGGAAAAATGTGACCTTTTAGAGACGACCAGTCCTCCCTTTTGTTGTTTGTGATGTCAATTTCACTTTGACAACCTGAAAAGTTCACCTTTAGACTCTTGTGAGACGGGGCAAGCTGGTTAACAATAATCTAGTAAACCAGGCTTACACGAGGGCATTTAACTCTCACCACAAGCCTCCTGCTCCCACTTTCCGGTGAGAAAAAGGTGAAGACAGTCAGTGATGGCATGGGAATTGAACTGTATCCTGTCACATCAAAGGTACTTCCCACAGGAACACACACCCATATGCCTTTTCTTCTCTTCCACTGTCTCTCCAGACACTACCCTGTGTGGAACACACAGGCAGCATTTCATATTTCCCTAGATCCCAGAACAAGAGCCAACCTATACTCTTCCATCTCCTGAAATCCCTAGAGCCCCCTGTCTCTTTCTCAGTCTCTTCATCCATGAATGGTATGATCTTACTTACACTGGAAGCACTTTAATAATGGCATGGGTAAGGGCAGGGACTACAAAGTCCCTGATTATGTGACACTTTGAGCAGATTATTCAAATCTGTGCCTCAGTTTTCCTCAGATATAGGATGAGTTCCTCATAGCATCTACCGCATAAGGTGGCTCAAAAGATTATACGAAAGCTAGTGCTTAGCTCTTAGTAAATGTCATCATTGTCATTATAAAGTAGTTTTAAGAATCAAACATAACCTAAGCACAGAAAAGCATCAATGCCTCTTCAATTTGTCTCCACCACTAATGCCCTAATCCAAATCACCACCACATCTTGCCTGGACTATTGTAGAAGCCTTTTGTCTCTCTGACTCCACAATTTCCTTGCTCCAGTGTCTTTTTCATGACACTCTAAGGACTCGGCCATTAATTTATATCATTCTTCTGCTTAAAAACCTTTTATATCTATCTGTTGCTTACTGGATAAAGTCCAAACTTCTTGTTATACCTTACAGGGCTCTTCATCAGTGAACCTGCCTCTTCAGGTTTCTCTCCCATCACACTGCTCCCATCGGCCCAGAGCAGTCTTCCCACTTCAACCGCGAGAACCGCTGCACTTCCTGCTTCTCACACAACTCAGTTGACCTCTACCCTTTCCCAACTCAACCTATCACTGTTTACGTGTCTGCCTCTTCTAATAGACTGACGGTACAGACAAGGACAGTCTTTCAAGCAGCTTTGTCTTCCCCATGCCTGGCACGGTGGCTGGCACTGAGTAGATACTCCATAAGTACCTGTGGAGTGGAATCCCCTCTTGCAATGGCATGGACATAAGCAGGTTCGATGTCAACACATTCTTATCACTGGTACAACCCCACCAGGGATATTTCAACTAAGTAGCTCCTGCATTAACCTGGGTATGCTTTTACTCAAATCTCTGCATCAGCAAAGTGGGATTCTGATCAGAAATCTCTGAAACCCAGCATCACACATAAAGCCTAACACAACTGCCCTCTCCTCCCCATCCCTACTCTCCAGAATCCAAAAGGACCATTTAATTTTTAATAGTACTCATACTCTGTTGGCATACCAATTAAGACCAATTAATCATCTTTGTTAGGTGTGATAATAATAAAGACTAGTTCCAATAAAATATTCTGTGCCTATATCAAGTATCCTGGTGCCTCATGAGATTAACCTGCCTAAGATCAAATCCTTATCAAACTACCCCTGCTCCACTGGAGACCTGTCACTAACCCTCTGGATGGTGTCAAAGAAGCAAAAACATCCAGCTGGGGGAAGCAGCCAGATGTAGAGCTCTGACCTAAACAACCATCACCAAATTAATCAATGTTCTCCCAAGGCAGGAATTCTTCACGATCATAACAGCCCCTGAAATATAAAGCATCCATCAATTATAATTCCTGAGTCCCCAAGGAGACAGCAAAGATGAATTATATAGTGGGCCTATTCCTAAGCAGTTTGCAGTCCAATGGGGACCAGTTCGAGGCTCCTCACTTGCCAGAGGACCCCTTCCACAGCTTTGCCCATCTCTGGTGTTCACATCTGCACCCTTCCAGTTGTTCGGGTCAAAGTCCTTGCGTCAGTCTTGATCCCTTGCCTTCTCCTACATATCACAATCTAGTCATGAAAAATAAAATCCAAACTACATACAGAGTCTGACCACTTTCTTATCGCCTCAACTGTGGCCCGGGCCTCCTGGACTACCACAACAGCCTCTCAACTCGTCTCTTGCTCTCAGCCTTACCCGCCTTCAGTCTATTCTAAACACAGGATCTAGTGTAATTTTTTAAAAATCTTATCACATCATCACTCTTCTGATCAAAATCCTCTTTGTCTCCCTCAGACTACAAGGTCTAAAATGGCCTACAAGGCCCCATGTGACATCCCCCCATTACCTCTCTGACTTCATTCCCTACTTCTCTCTCTCCTTGCCACTCCACTACAACACTGGCCTCCTGTTCCTTGAATACGTCAGGCACACTCCCATCTCAGGGCCTTCATACAAGTCTCTGCACCGATATAACCCTTTTCAGGAGTCTCCCTGAAAGACCACCTTATTTATAATTGCAACCCAATGCCACTCTCCCTGCCTTAGCATTCCCACTCCCTACTTAGTCTGCTCTTTTTTTCTTCATTCCGTGACAGTTATCGCCTTCAAATATTTTATAGAATTTACTTATATATTATTTCTAGTATTCATTATCTGCTTTCCCTGGCTAGCACATAAACTCAATGAGAGCACAAGTCTTTGATTTATTCATTGTTTTAGCCAAGGTACTGAGCATAGTGTCTGGCACGTAATAGTAAATAGTAAGAGAAGCACACAGACATGACTATGGCTATCTTTTAGAGCCAGGAACAGGAGAGGGGAGAAGATCAGGGAAGGTTCCATACAGGAAATAATATTTGAACTGAACCTTAAATGATGGGTAGGATTTGGACCTACAGACTTAAGGAAAGAGCATTTAAGTGGGCTGTGTCTTAGGCCAATAAAAGACCTGTAGAGAAAAGTTCAGTTAGGCACAAGGCAGACAATGGGCAGAGAGGTGGTAGAGAAGTGGATTGAGAGTCCATTGGAGCCACAGCCTTGATGACCAGGGAGAGAACGTTGCTGATAAAAGTGCCTAAGGATTCTGTGATGAGTTGGAAGGATCCTTTCCCTTCAGCCATTTCTGCTTCACAGAAACAAAACACAAACTGGGACTGTTTTGCATCAACCTTCACAGACTGATGGACAAGTAATCTCCTTGGTCATTTTCCTTTCCATCTCCACAGCTGTCACCTGATGCCCTTGGCTCACGATACCTCCCCAGGTCAACCCTTCCTTGCACCTGCGCTTGCAGGCTTCTCAGACCACCACCCAGTGATTCATCACCCCCTCCCTTGCATCTTCACTGCACCATCCTCTACCCTACTGAACCCTGCCTTGCTCTCT
Organism: Rhynchonycteris naso; assembly: GCA_037038555.1. Lineage (NCBI taxonomy): Eukaryota > Metazoa > Chordata > Mammalia > Chiroptera > Emballonuridae > Rhynchonycteris > Rhynchonycteris naso. The sequence continues at coordinate 29,654,314 of CM072998.1, forward strand.
GAGCTCTTATTTGTATCTGTCTCCTCATCTATGAGCAATTTGCAGGCAGAACCAACACCTTGGTCTTCTTTTCTGGCCTCAGCATAGTTCTCAGCACGTGGGAGGTGACACATTCAATGTCTGTGTCCGGGCGCTATTCCAGAGACAAAACTTATCTAACCCAGCGCAGCATCTCTAATGAGTTCACCCATCACAGCCAGCTACTAAGATCACCACATGGCATTCTCTTGAAGAAAAGAATCTTCTGTGCAAGTGAATGTTACATTCTAGTCTCACTTGAAGAAGATGGGGTAGAAGGTAGTAATTAAAGTATTGGTTAGTTGGTTGGCTGGTTGGTTGGTTTTTAAACAAACAGGTATAATGTATACCAGGAAGACCCCCAACCCTCCTTAGAGGGGGAGTGAATGTCAGCATTTATCTTAGTAGTTTCGTACTTTGAGGGTGGATTGATCCACCCACTAAATCTTACAATTGGGGGCCCAAAGCCATGGTTGACACCCCCAGAGAAGAGTGCTCTTCTAAGTTAACAAGGTAGATATTTCTTCTTTTTTTTTTTAATTTCTTTTTATTTTATTTATTTTAGAGAGGAGACACAGAGAGAGAGAGAGAAAGAGAGAGAGAGAGAGAGAGAGAAAGGGGGGAGGAGCTAGAAGCATCAACTCCCATATGTGCCTTGACCAGACCAGTACAGGGTTTTGAACTGGCGATCTCAGTGTTCCCAGGTCGACGCCTTATCCACTGCACCACCACAGGTCAGGCTACAAGGTAGATATTTCTTATACTTTTTCTTATGTCTCACCCTCAGGAGAAATTATAAAGTCCACTTTACATTTAGTGTTTGTTCCTATACACCTTTCCCAAGGCAGCAAAGCATACCTAATTTAAACACATTTTGATAATGGCTACACTTTTGCATATGAATGGTTTTTGTTTAGAACCTTTATCTGTTTCATGGCTCAAGATCTTCCCTAATTATAACTCTTGTCCTGAGCTGACTGGACTGAAGAAAGTGTGGTTTCAGACCTGGCTCACCTTAGTAGGCAAACCCAGAGAAGGTGCTGGTATCTAGTATATTTGTAATTCAATAGAAGAAAAATCTCCCCCACTCCTTCCTTCCTATTTTTCTACTGGATTTTCCATTTGTGTTATTCACAATGTCAGGAGCAAGACAGAAGCAAGTATCAAGAAAAAGAGCATGGGCCTGACCTGTGGTGGCGCAGTGGATAAAGCATCAACCTGGAACGCAAAGGTTGCCAGTTTAAAACCCTGGGCTTGCCTAGTCAAGGCACATATGGGAGTAGATGCTTCCTTCTCCTCCCCCCTTGTCTCTCTCTCTCTTTCTCTCTCTCTCTTCTCTCTAAAAATGAAAAACTAAAATCTATTTTTAAAAAAATACAGGAAAGGAACACTTATCTGCCAATATTGCATACACTGAATTTGCACCTGTCTCTGGAACTGGCCAACACAATCCCTGCAGCATCTAAGGAAGGTCCTGGGACGACCAGGATAAAGCTAAATTCTCCCCTGTCACACCAGGCTCTAGTCCTGTCCTTTGGGCTTATAGCTCTCCAGAGGAATTAAAGTTTCCTCCTGAGCAAATATAACTGACTCCTTGGTTCCCAGTCCAAGTGTCACCTGCACATAAAACCTTTTGCCCAGATGTGTACTTCATACAGATGTATTGCTGAATCTGCGTCTTGCCTCTGCTCAACCCCACCCCCTCAGGTGTGATGACAAGGTATAAACACGTGAAACACTGAGGGGGACACTAAGGAGCATGTGAACTTGTGGTTTCTGTCACGGGAATAGGTTAAAAAGAAACAGCTAATGAGCATCCGCTGAAAAGTATTCAATACAATGCAGCACCCCACTGGCAATGAAAATACTAGTTATTTCCTGTGGGATTTCCAAGTTAGGAAGAGCAATGGGAAACAGGCTAATGGGTGAGGTACTGAGTGTCTTCACCAGTGCAGAGGGTGTGAGAAGTGATAGAGTCGGGCTGCAGCCCCAGGACATAGTCAGGCCAACAGGTGGACTTAAATGGGCTCTCCTACTCCACCTCCTCTCTCAGGCAGCCAAGTTCTCCCCAAAGCACCCTAAGCTAGTCCGGCCTCAGGGGCATATAGATGAGGCTTTGACCTGCCCCCTGTGTACCCATCTGGAAGAGGACAGTGCCTCCCCCAAGACTTTCCTTGTAAGAGCCCACCAGTCAAGCTTTATTAAAAGAGTTCTGTGCCATGAGGATACCAAGACAATGAGTGTGTCATGTCCTTGAAGATGACTGCTGACCCACTAGATCAAGAGTGGTGACTGGCTGTTCTCCATCACTCTGCAGAAGAGAAAATGGGTTTGGCTGCAGCACAGGTGACGGGGTTAGTAGAATGAAATTTGGAAGTAACATAGACTATGGAAACTCATTCCTTAGGGGTGAGGAAAAGAAACACTATCGATCTGGAATGGCTGAAGAAAAGTTATTCACAGAGATGGAAGTATTACCTAAAAAACAAACAAACAAACAAACTGTTGTTATGGGTTGAATTGCCTTCCCAAAAGAATTTATGTGAAGTCTTAACCCCCAGTAGATCAGAGCATAACCTTACTTGGAAATAAGGGTTTAACAGAGGTAATCACATTAAAATGAGGTCATTAGTGTGGGCTCTCACCCAATAAGACTGGTTTACTTATGAAAAGGGGAAATTTGGCACCTTAACAGACATGTACCTATCGGGGTAAGACGATAAGAAGAGACACAGGAAGAATGGCGTAAGACGATAAGAAGAGACACAGGAAGAATGGCGGTCATCTATCAGCCAAAGAGGAAAACCTGAAACGGATCCTTCCCTCACAGCCTCAGGAGGAATCAACCCTGCTGACACACTGACCCAGGACTTCCAGCCTCCAGAACTACCAGACAATTAATTTCTGGTGTTTAAGCCACTCAGGAGATGGTACTTTGTGACCACCGTCCTAGCAAACTAATACAACTCTTATAAACTCTCTCCACAGCTGTTAAAAAACCCCAGGTATTTATAAAAGGAATTTTATGCCCAGGAAGCCTAGTATTAATAAAGCTGCCCTCTTGCTGGACTGTAAGCTTTGATGACAAGGACTAATTTAATTCAGCACTCTGCCTGGACATAGTCGATACTCGAGAAAGTCATTTTTTTCTATTGTTGAAAGCTTTTTAACTCCTTTGTACCTAATTCTTAAAAAACAAAAGAAACAAAGACACATACATTCAGGAATTTTTACTAATGTCTAAAACATAATTCTGTGTGTGTGTGTGTGTGTGTGTGTGTGTGTGTGTTTAGAGAGAGAGGAAGGGGAGGGGGGAAAAGGAAGAATTCTTTCCCAAGACTTTCAGTGGGTGGCAGGGAAAAAATCAGCATCATGCCAGCATTGTAGCTGATGTTTGGTACTATTTATAGAGACGGCCATGGCCATGTCAGATCTTTAAAAGAAGCAAAACATCTGGGTGCATTCCAAAGGAGAAGAAAGGCCCGAGTCACAACACATGACATAGTGGAAGGCTGCATCTTTACAAAAGTTACAATTTACATTTGCTAAATAATCCCATGCCTCAGAGGATCTTAGGGAAGCTGATTCTGGAACCAAGTGTTGTGAAAGAATAACACAATAGCCACTGTATTTTCAAATTTATAACAGTTTGGAAGTGAACGAATAAATGGTTTCCACAGGGCAGAGAACACAAAGCATCTCCCCAGCCAATAACCTCGAAGTGGCCAGTATCCCCCAATAGTCAAGCATGAGCAGCAGCCTCACTGAACTAAGGTCAGCAGCTGCCAAGAATGTTTTCAGCTAAGCCAAAGTGGGAGCCAAAACTGCCCCCAACCTCCTCACTTAAAGGTAGGTGGCACCCACTCTGCGCCATCTTTCTGAGATGTCATTAGGACGAATTAAAGAAAAATATTTAAACCTATATAACACTTGGGACAACTGCACTAAAAGGAAAAATATCACAATTTCTACAATATTTCACAGGCGTAAAGCAAGTGTGTCCTACTTTAAACAAAAACATACATCAAAACCGTTGTTCAAAGTCCAAAAAGAAAGAGTAAACTCTGCAAAGGTCGAGGCCTCTGCATTGTTCACCAGAGAATGCTCAGCACCTACCCCAAGACCTGAAATGCCACGTCTTCAAAAGCTATTTGTTGAAAAAAATGTTATATTTTTTAAATAGCCATCTCCAACGATACACCTAATGTATTATAGAACATGCCCAATCCCTCCAAATGCATGGTGCAGTAGATGAGACATCCCTGAAGTGCAGCCCAGGTTTGGGGACAACTATGTCTTTGTGAGATGCCCCTGCATACAGTCTCACTGCCCCTGCAAGTGTTTTTCTACATTGTCCTTGACATCTCCAGCTCCAATGCTCTATGAGCATTGTGTAGGACAGGCTGCTTTTGCCTTTTCAGAAACATCCTCCTGGCCTCCCAATGTCAACCGCAAGGAGGAGGGCAGCAGGTTCCAGTATGACTGTGGTTTTGGGGATGAGTGACTAACACGTGAGTTGTCACCATGTCTGTGGATTTCAGGGCGGCAAGAAACCCAGGCAGACCATCCGCTGTGCTGGGCACTGTCTTCGCACCCACCTCATACCCACTTCTGCCTCTTCATTCCACAATGTTTGCTTCCTTTTTTTCCCTAATTTTAATTGATCTTATTGGGGTGACATTTGTTAATAAAATTATATAGGTTTTAGGTGTACAATTCTGTAATACATGATCTGTATATTGTATTGTGTGTCACCACCCCAAGTCAGGTCTCCTTCCATCATCATTTATCCCCCTTTACCCTCTTCTACCTCCCCCACCCTCCACACTGTTGTCTGTGTCGGTGAGTTGTTTTTTTCTTTGCTTGATCCCTTCACCTTTCTCACCCAGAACATTTGTTTCTCCCACACTGTTCAGGGAGGGGTAAGATGAGGATCCATACAAAGCCATCCAACTAGCTTCCCTGGAATCCACACCAGGCCTGGTCCACAGAGAAACACTTCCTACACATGGCCAGGTCTGATCCATGCTAGCCAGTGGGTCTTATGTTCTCTCTATAACTTCTATTGTCATAATTAAGAAAGACTCACTGTAGGATTTTATAAACTGAAGGAAAAAATATAAAGAAGCAAATTCATCTATAATTCCACCATCCAAAGAGAATTGGCATTTTAGCATATTTTATTCATGTTTCAGATATATCTACATAGATATATACATAATTCATTCGCCAGTTTAGAAGACATTTCACATACAGCTCATGAGCGTTACCTCATGTTATTAACATTCTTCAGTATTTTTAAGTGGTTGCCTACTACCCATTGTATAGATATGCCATAATTTACTTAACTGTTTCCCTGCCATTGGGAAGCGCTGATTCCAGTATTTCAGAAAAATAAACAGCAACACCATGAACAATTTTGCATACCCATATTCCCCCACATTTCTGATTGTTTCCTTGGGATAGAATCCTAGAAGTCAATTTTATAAAGTATAGAAACCCCCTAAATCAGCTTCTAGAAAGGTTACACCAATTATAGCTCCACTAATAAGATATTTTGCCTTATTTCCATGATAATGTCATTTTTAACCTTCAATAATTTTATAGCTGGGGAAAGGGCATCTCATTTACATTTTAATTATTATTTTTATTGTTGTTATTACTAGATGGTTAATGGTGGTAAGTGCTTGACTTGAATTTTCACTTCACCTCTGCACCACAGGACATACCTGTAAGGTAGGCCCCCTCATCCTCACCCCAACAGGGAGAAACTGAACTCCAGTTAAGTGACTTGTACACATACAATCAAACAAGAAATTTCCAGAGCCTGAATCCAAAGCACCATCCACCTTACTATTCTACTGTGCTGATTATTCATAGAGTCAAACATATTTAGCCTTCCTATTTCTCTTTCTCTGAACGGTAGTACATTTATTTTTTCTGTGTAGAAAAATAGCCCTAAGCATTTGGGTGTTTTGACAATCCACGCTTGTATCAAGATTCACACATCACCCCCTAACTCCTCCTTGCTTCAGCCCAGCCCAAACAGCCACCCACCTCCCCACACGTTAAGTGACAGCGTCTCCCCACTACATTGAAAAGAGTTTTAATGGCTTCGCCTAAGCCCTCTTGAGATTACGCTAAATGCCCTAGAATTTAATTTAACCTTGACTGGGGAATATTCATTCGTGGTCAAAGAAGCAGTACTTAGGGTCAACTGCATGGGGCCCGGTAACATAAACCAGCTAGAAAACACAGCTCTCACAAGGGCCCCTCTATTGGATCACCATTCCTTTCCTTGTAGGAGGAAGAGCAAGATGTCTGTTGTGTTCTCTCCAGAGATAGGAGTATCTCCTGATGAGATAGCTCTTGTAACATTGTCACATTTAAGTGTACAGCCAGGCCAGCACCCATCCATCACAGTCACTTTTCAGAAGCCCAAGGAAATGTGTGTCCCCCACGCTCCATAGGCAGAATCCTGTTACGGGATGAGCTCCCCAGTAGCTCTGCCATGGCCAACCAGAGAACACCCCCACCCAACCAAGAGCCCTGCCCTGACAGCTGGAAGCGAGGCCAGGAAGGGAGAGTTTCTCTCATTTGAAGTCACCTGCTTGCCCAGGAATTCATGCCGCAGAAAAGTTCTGCAGGATCATAAACCAGTCTTGCACCTGCCTCAGAGCTCACTCTGCAACTCTCAGCGATCATCCACTTGATTCAGCACAGGTTAGGGAGATGGATAGGATTTTCCCACAAATCACCTGATTAGTATGAGAAATCTATGTTCCTGCTGTTCTAAGCATTGCAGAGATTTTTGGTTCGCTTTAAATCTCTCTCAATATTATGGTTCTTGCAGCTTTCAGAGTTTCCGCCTCAGGATTTATTTTTTTGAAGGCACTGCGCTATTTGGCAGGGTTACATCGATCCTCTCTGGTACTTTGACCAAAAATATTTTGGGAGGAATCTCTTGAGCCCCGAAACTGGGAAACAGAAATTCTGGCCTTCTTATTAATCACTCTGGGATCCTCTCTGCAGAACCTCCTGGAATCCCTGGCCCATCCTTAGGGAGAAACTGCCCCACAACCCCATCATCATCTTGTATTACTTCCCTAGACCCGTGAGCACAGCAGTACAGCCTCTACACTGGATACTTCACAGCTAACCCTCCACTTAATCCCTATAGCAAATCGATGAACTGGCTATCATTAGGAATTTTTAAACTGGGGAAACTGAGGTTTGAAGCAGCCACACAAACTATCTGAGCCAGGTCTGTGGGGATACCTTGGTTAAACTCTGGGTCCCTACACGTCTGTGCTTTCATGTTCTTTATCCCAAAAAGACCACCAGAAATAAAATTTGAAGAAAAGATGAGTGAGTCCCTCTTCCTTGACCAGCCTTAAGCCACAACATCTTCACTGCCTTTATCACTCCCACAAATGACCTTGTTCCCGAATGAGAATAGCACTGTAGACCCTTTGCCATCCATGAAGAGTTCCATCATGTGTCCGAGACAGTCCCAGTTCTGGACAAGGTCACACCCCTTCCTGGGCTGGACTGAACCGACAGTGCTCTGATGTAAACCCCCACGCGCTGTCTGAAGCTCCCTGAGCAGACCCTCCGCTTACCTCCAGCTTCATGCATCCCTCACACCCCCCTCAGACTCCCACAGTGCCTGCACTAGTAGTCTCACTGCCAAGTCATCGCCCTGCCTTCTGCTAGGTTGGTGATCTTACATCATTCTCTTTTCCAAAGCCCTATGTCCTTTTCCTTACCTACCATCCCACTTGTTCCTGGACCTGTTTTCTTTTTTCTTTCCCTACTGACACCTGACTAGAGCTAAGGAGGTGTCCTATTTCTTCTAGTTTATATCAGCACTCCTTTCTTCCCAAATGGCAGGGAATGAAGAAACCCTCTTCGGGAGGTGTCTTCTCCCTTTCTCCTCCTTTTCTCCTAGGAGGGAGAGAGGAAGACACCCAGGGCTCACCTCCACCTCATGAGTTCCACCCCACATCCAGATCTTGTGATCTTGGGTAGGACCCTTCTCTCCCCAGGACAATGTCTTAAGGTAACAGTTAAAGAGAGGAGTCTTCCTGTCACTCTCTCCTCCCTCCTTCCACATGGGAAGATGTAAAAAAAAAAAAGTAAAAATGTCTCAAAAAGAGAAGGGGTGCACTTTAGGAGGAGAAGGAAAAAGTGCAGTGAGCATCCCAAAGTCCCCTAAACCCACATCAGTGGCATCCGGGCCATTCCCCTTCTCTCTCAGAGCTCTTGATCTTACTTCCTAGTCACTGAGAAAATGAAGCAACAGAAGAGAGTCCTCACGCAGCTTCCCACCCATTCCACCACACCCAGCCACAGGCTAAAGCCACGCCTATCCCTCTGCACCACCAGCAGTCCTCACATCGGGATCCTACATCACCTTTGTGCTCACCTGACAACGGGATTATTTCCATCAACACACAAGCATCCTGTTATTTCTCCCATTTTAAGGGAGAAATAAATGCTTGCTATGACCCAACAGTTAACTTTCTACTTTCTTGCACCCCTTACTAACCACACTTCTCCATGAAGCTGTTTACATGAGCCATCTCCAATGCCTCTCTTTCAACCCACTCCAACTGGGCTCTCACTTCCTACTCCATCGAAAGTGCTCTTGTCAGCTCACCAACGGCCTCCATGTTCAATTCTCAGTTCTCATCTCACTTCAAACATCAGCAGTGTATGACACAGCTGATAACTCCCTCTTTCTTAAAAAACACTTCACTTAGTTTCTGAGACAACATGCTCTCTAGACTCACCTCTTATCTCCTTCTCAGCTCCTGTGCTGGTTCATCTTCGTGACCTAGCTCAGTTAGTAAACGTGGCCCACAAACCAGGTGTCCGTTTATATGAATAAAGTTTTGTTTAATACAGCCACATTCTTTCATATATGTTATCTCAGGCTGCTTTTGTGCTATTTGAGTAAATTTGAGCGGCTATACCAAAGACCATATGGCCTACAAAGTCTAAAATATTTATTATACAAAGTCTAAAATATTTACTACCTGACTCTTTAAAAAAAAAAAAAAAAAAAAAAAAAAAAACCTTGCCAATTCCCAGTCTCCATCTGTAAATACAAGAGTTCCCAGAACTCGGTTTTTATACCTCTTGTCTATCTTCACTCACTCTCTGGATGATCTCATCTGGTCCCATACTTGAAATATTATCAATACACTGATAGCTCCCAACACTTTTCTCTAGCACAGACCTCTTTTCTGAAATCCAGACCCATGACACAACTGACTTGTGGGCATTTCATTTAGATGTCTAGCATCCCTCAAAACAAATCCCTCACTTCTTATATCCCCCCAGTGCTTCTACAAACACCTCCATCTCATGCCAAAAACCTTGGAAATCATCCTTAAACCCTCTTTTTCTCTCAAACTGATAACAAGAACTGTAGAGTTAAAATTTTAGCTTGAGTAATAGTGCCTTTAGTTATAATCAATAGGCTTAATGATTAATGCAAGTAGAAGCTTTGTTCCAGGAACTGGGATACCTGAATGACCCTACATGATTTAAGGAGATCTGCAAGCAATCCACCTTTGTGACCCAGGGGACTGCAAATAATCCACTTTTGTGCCCCAGGGGTCTGCAATCAAATCCTTTAAGCTTTTGTGTTTCAAGGATGGAAAGCACGCTGACTATGATCCAATTAACTTTGACTATGATCTAATTAACTCTCCCTTGAAATTCAAACACCCTTACCTACCCTTTTCTTCCTCTGATAAAAAGTTTGGCTCAGGATAGAATGTTGAAATGGTTTTTTAGGTTACGTAACCCCCATCTCCTCAGATCTCTGGCCATCTCAATAAAGTGCCCATAAAAATTCAGTCCCTGTCTTGGCCCTGGCAGGTTGGCTCAATGGTAGAGCATTGATCCAGCGTGTGGATGTCCCGGGTTTGATTCCTGGTCAGGCCACAGAGGAGAAGCGACCATGTGCTTCTCCATCCCTCCCCCTTCCTTGTCTTTCTCTCACTTTTCCTCCCACAGTCATGGTTCCATTGGTTCAAGTGCATCACTCTGGGTACTGAGGCTGGCTCTGTGGAGCCTCCACCTAGGCCACTAAAAATAGCTCAGTTGTGAACATGGCCCCAGATGGGCAGAGCATCAGCCCCAGATGGGGTTACCAGGTGGATCCTGGTCAGGGTGCATGCGGGAGTCTGTCAATCCCTGTCTCTACTTACTTACTAAGTAGTGACAGGCTGCACGAACGCCAGTATTTCCGGTGCCCACATCAACAGATCTTATTTTTTCCACCTTCAAAATATATCCAGAGTTTAACCATTCCACACCCCTGCACTGTGACCTCCCTATCTCCCCCTCCACCCTCTCTTGCCGGGATCATTGCCTCCTAGCTGACTCCTGCCTTCTGGCGGCCCTCCTACAGTGTGCTCTCAACACATGTGGCAACAAGCATGATCAGTTTTGTTTTTTAATTTTTTATGGAACTTTTGGGGTGACACTGGTTAATAAAATGATAAAGGTTTCAGGTATACAATTCTATAAAATAACATCTATACATTGTATTGTGTGTTCACCACCCTAAGTCAAGTTTTGTTCCATCACCACTTAACACACTTCTACCATTAGATTCCCCACGTAAGTGAAATATTCTCTGAATGGCTTGTTTCACTTAACATAATGCTCTCCAGGCCCACCTATGCTGTTGCAAAGGTGGACCTTTTTTACATCCAAGTAGTATTCTATTGTGTAAATACACTACAGCTTTTTTATCCACTTATCTACTGATGGGCACTTCATGCTTCCAAATTGTGGCTATTGTAAATAATGCTGCAATGAGCATACGGGTGCACGTATTCTTTCAAGTTATTGTTTTGGATTTCTTCGGATATATTCCCTGAGGTGGAATCACTGAGTCATAAGGCAGTTCTAGTTTTAACTTTTTGAAGATACCCCATACCTCTTTTCATAGTGGCTGCACCAATCTGCATGTGCATGAGGGTTTCCTGTTCTCCACATCCTCGCCAACGCTTGCTGTTTGTTAATTTATTAATAATAGCCATTCTGACAGGTGTGAGTTAATATCTTATTGTGGTTTAAATTTGTATTTCTCTGATGATTAGGTGATGTTGAACATATTTTCATGTCTACTGGCCATGTGTATGTCCTTTTGGAAAAGTGTCTATCCAGGTTCTTTGCCCATATTTTAATTGGGTTGTTTGGTTTTTTTATGTTGAGTTTTGTAAGTTCTTTATAAACTTTGGATATTAACCCCTTATCAGAGGTATCTGGCAAATATATTCAGAGGGTTGTCTTTCATTTTGTTCTTGGTTTTCTTTGCTGTGCAAAAAACTTTTAGTTTGATGTAGTCCCATTTGTTTATATTTTCTGTTTCTTTGTTTCCCTGGCCCAAAGTGATTTATCAGAAAAATATATCACTACAAGAAGTATCCAAGATTTTACTATGTTTTCTTCTGGATTTTTATGGTTTCAAGTCTAACATTAAGTCTTTAATTCATTTTGAGTTTATTTTTATGAATGGCATAAGTTGGTGGTCTAGTTTCATTCTTTTGCACCTTTCTGTCCCATTTTCCCAACACCATTTATTGCCTAACTATCTTTACCTCATTGCATGTTCTTGCCTCTTTTGTCAAATATTAATTTATCATAAAGCTGTGGATTTATTTGTGGGTTCTCTGTTCTGCCCCATTAATCTATATGCCTGTTCTTATGCCAGGATTATGTTGTTTTGATTACCATGGTCTTGTAAGATAGTTTGATATCAGGTAGCATGATTTTTCCAACTTTGTTATTCTTTCTCAAGATTACCGTGGCTATTCTTGGTCTTCTGTGGTTCCATATAAATTTTTGGATTATTTGTGCTAGTTACGTGAAACATGGAATTGGTATTTTGATAGGAATTGCATTGAATCTATAGATTGCTTTGGGTAGTATAGGCATTTTTTAATTTTTATTTATTGATTTTAGTGAGAGAGGAAGGGAAGGAGAAAGGGAGAGAAAGAGAGAGAGAGAGGAACATTGATGTTTTTGATGTGCCCTGACTGGGGATTGAACTGGAAACCTCTGCACTTCAGGATGAAGCTGTAACCCACCAACCTATCTGGCCAGGACAGTATAGGCATTTTAATTAGGTCAATTCTTCCTATCCATGAACACAGTATATACTTCCACTTATCTGTACCTTCTTCACTTTCTTTCTTCAGTGTCTTATAATTTTCCAAGTACAGGACACAGTGACTCATTTAAATAATAGACAATGTTACTCCTTTTCTCAAAGCTTCCCAGGTTTGAGGAAGCTCACGCTGGCCTCATTGCTCCACATTCAGGGCCTCAAGCATATCTAAATTCAGGGCCTCTGCTGGCCTGGACTGCTTTTCCTCCAAACATCCACATGGACCACTCAGTGCATTTGGTCTCTGCCCCAGTCACTTTATTACTGAGACCCTCTGGATAGCCCCTCTCCACACACTCCTTATCCTCTGGCTTTGGTTTCCCCATTTCACATGTCAGCCCTCCTAGATATTTACTTATGTGTTTTCCATGTCTCCCCCACTGGAATATAAGCTCTGAGAGGGCGGGGACTGGGTCAGCTTGACCCACCCCTATATTCTTATACTTTAGAACTGTGTTTGTCAGGTCTATTTTGAGCAATGAGTCAATGAACCCATACAATTTCAGATGCCGTGAACCTGTTAAAAATACGGAAGGATGGGGAAGAGAAGTGCATCATTTCCATCATGAGGAAATCAAAGAAAGGGCCCCAGCTCAGAGCTATCACAGCCCTGGAGCTAGCAGTTCCCTTCACTGACCCATTCCAAGGACAGACAAGTGACAAGGGGACTGCTCACCAGCAGCTCCTCCAATCTCTCTGCAGCAATCCTGGAAGTCGGGGTGTGGGGGCAGAAAGGACAAATGAAGAAGGGGTTGTTCTGGAGGTGGATGGGGCCTCATTTCCTCTCCCCTCTTTACACCCCCCTCTCACCTAGCTTGAACCCAGAGGGAAAAGTGGATAGAGTGCACAGCAGACACTGAGCCGCACTGGGAACTGAAACCCCACAGCAGTGTCACCCTGATGAGCCTTAAGCACTCGGGGCCTCCATTTCCTCCCTGTAAAACGAGGGTGATGACCAAATATTCCAAAACCTGAAAACAAAGGGTAGCCTCAGACTCTTTTTCCTTTTTCCTTTATGTCTTATCATACTTAAAAGTCTAAAATTTAAAGAGAGGCTCTCCTTAGGTATTTCTATGTGCTGTAAGTTGTTCCCTTATTTCCAAACACTCTTCTTGAGTTCCTCACCTGCTCTCTCCATTCTGCTCCCCCCGCCCTATTTTTCTTTTTCTTTTTGTCCCATAACTTTCCTTTCCACTTCCCACATTCTGAAAACCCTAAGTTCCAGGCAGGCAGGCAGGCAGGCAGGCAGGTGACGGCTGGCAGAATAGAAAACATCCCAGTCCTCCTTTCTCACATCCTGGAGCCCTATGGGGCAATTTCATTGTCAGCAGGAAAAAACAAAAACGAAGGGCAGCAAGAGAGAGAGAATCCACAGGAGAACTCTGTCTTCCTCCTTCCTCTCACTCGTTGCACACAGTGCCCCTAGTTTACCAAACAGGAGGAGTTTCTGAGAAGGAAGCAAAGCCTGGAATGACAGGACACCCAAGGGGCCTCACGCACCATTCCCCTGACCGAGCCAAATGGCCCCCCAGCCATGCCTGACATCCCATGCTGGCTCTTGGCTCCAGACTGCCACTCACATCAAGGATATCTTTGCTTCCACCCAAATTGCCCTAATCCTTCAAGGCTCCGGGCTCAGGACCAGATGCCTCTATGAGCCTTCTGAGACTACTCGCACCCTCATGGACCTCCACTGTCCTCAGCATCTCCACTGGGCTCATGCTGGGACTCAGCTGAATTCACCCTTGTGCTGGAAGTCATCTTGTGTGTGCTACTGTTCACTTTTCAAGTCCTTGCCAAGGCCACCAGGGGGGCTGTGCCCCTCCCCTCCCTCACCAAGGACCCATAGTCCAGCGAGAAGCCCTTATTGATTATGAGCTTGGGCAGTATTTTTAGGCAAAAATCTGGCTCATTCCATGATGCCTTTTCTGTAGACTAACCATACCGACAAACTGCGGCAAGTGGCTTTGCCTTTCCAAGTGTCAATTTCCTCCTCTGCAAAATAGGGATGACAACACCTTCCCCGCCCACCTCTGAGCTTGGGAATACAAAGCCCCATACAAACACGCATTATTATTAAAATAAACAGAGCCGCAAATCAGCCATTCGGCCCACAGTCTGCCCTACCTTCCCGCTGGCCTAGCTACTTTCCCCAATTAAGCCTGTGAAAGCCCCAAGGATGTGCCCATCAGAGCTGCCACCTGCCCTGCTGAGGGACGGCACCCCAGGGCCCCCAGGTGGCCTGGGCACACATCATGGGGCCAGCCAGCTGTGACTTCCACGGAGAACAGGACTCTCAGGTTGCCTGGAGTTAATGCAACAGAGAAAACCACAGGGCATGCAAATGCATCCCGGAAAGAAGCAGTAAATGAGACACTTGGTCAGCAGGCAGGACCCTGAGGTCACCTCTGAAGAGCCTTCAGCACCCAGAGATGTTCATCTAAATGTGATAGCTGTCAGTGCATTCACTTGGCCTTAATTTACTAAGCAAACTAAGGAAAAGGCATGGCTTCTGGGAAAGAGGAGAGGAAGGCACCACACCTTCCCGGCTGAAATCAGTCACCCATCCTCAACAACATGGGAGCCCACCAAACGGCAGCTCTGGTAGAGGCGCAGGCTGTGAGACCAAAGCTCCTCGCTACCTACCTCTGCCTCTCGCTAGCTGTGTGGCTTGAGCCAAGTCTGGGCTTCTCTGAGCCTCAATTCCCCCACTTGTGAAATCAGCAGATGTATGTGATACATGTAAACAGGCCACTTGAAAGGCTAAAATAGGTCTGACCTCTGTAGGTAAGCAACAGAGCCTTGAAATGTGGTGGAGGGGGGATCAGGTAGGGAGTAAGGAACAAGGATGAGCCCATCGTCATCATTTTCTGCATAGAGATTCCTGCACCCTCAACATCTGAAGCAGACGCTGCCCTTACTGAGACCGGGTAGCACGTGCCGCGTTTTCTGCATGCATCAATCTGATCACACCAAATGGGTTGAGGACGACCTGCCCCATTATGCTTTACAGTGAGCGACACCATGCCTGACACATTGCTACATGTATACACACTATTTAAACATTTGTAGTTTGAGTAAGTAACTTGGAGAGCATGTTTCTTCCTGATTTGTAAAATAATATGTTTACTGTAGGAAATTTAACAAAATAAAAAATCGCTTGTTCATTAAAAGCCACAGATAACCACTATTATCACTTTGCTATATTATTCTATTCTATTTCTCAAAACTGAATGCATCTCTTTTTTTTTACAAAGCTGCATGTATACTCTATTTACTTAAACCTTTATCTACTTAATGTATATTAGCACTTTCCCATATTCTTATATATTATTCAATGTAATTTTAATAGCTTCCTTGATTTCCATTTTATAGATGAGCTATATTAGATTTAATTAATCCCGCCACATCATGTTTTGTTATGATGAATAATGCTGAAAGGAATATCCTTGATTAGAACTATTTTGCACATCTCTTATAATTTCCTTAGGAAAAATTCATAGAAGGGCAATTGCTTACTGGTTCAAAGGATATATTTTTGAGACATGTCTCCCATATTTGCAAATTATCTTCCTACAACCCTGGATATTATTATTTTTAATTTTGGTAATCCAGTAGATGGATAATAATACCTTGTTTTTTAAGTTCATATTTTAATTATTAGTGAGGTTGAACACTTTTGCATATTTTTTTGTCCATTGCTGTTTCTTTTCTCTGTGTTTTCCCACTTATTTATCAAGGGACAGACTGATTTTTTTAAATATCTTATGGACAAGAGAATTAGCCCACAACCTCCTTTGATGACGCTACCCCTGTGTCTAACAGGCACTCCATTAAGGCATTAAGGCTTGGGTCTAACTCATACCCTTCTCCTGTCCCTTAAACAGTTTGCTCTCAACCTGTCCTGAGGTGGGTGGGGCCCTGCTCCATCTTTCATCTAATGGCGCAATCTTTCCTCACCTGTCTGTATCTCTTCTAGGGAATGAATAATTTCTCTTCATTTTTGCCAAATCTAGTGTAACTTATGAAGTCAGAGTATTACCCTTTGATGCTGTCCCCTCCTCTCCTCCTAAAATCACCATCTTCCTCCAGGCCCTCATTACTTCTCCTGTGAATAGCAGACAATTAATTCAGAATCAGCCTTTCCATCCTCCCAGGCTTGCCCCTCCCACATCTCACCCCCACTCTCCATTTCACAACTCCTCTTCCTATATGCAAATGTGACTGTGTCTTTTTCTGTTTAAAACCCTTTTGCTCCATATTTTGGCCGGCTAGTCTCTCCCTGCCTGGAAGCATGCATATCTCTTCCTTCCCCCACCCCCAAAACACACCTCATGTGCTTAGATATAGCAACACCCAAGTATTACTCATAGCATTCTGACATGCTGTGCTGTTTCATGCCTCTAAGTCTTGCAAATGCCACCCTTCCCCCGTGCCCCCTCCCCCGTGGGGTCCTGTCTATTCCTTAAGTCTTTCTCAGGTGTTCCCCTCTCCAGGAGGCCTCCTAAGTTAAGGTCACCGTGTGTACCCCGCATCCAGAACATAGCATGTTCTACTCACCTTACTGTGTTCTGGTGCAGTCTGTGCACCAAAACTGAGTCAGAAGTGTGACATATTTCTGTGGGTCATGGGGTCCTTCACCTTCCACTGACAGGCCCCCCCAGTCACCTGGTTTCCTGTCCTTTCACATGCTATCCCACCCTTCCTTTCTCTTCTACATCTTTGTAAACTCTCTCCACCCTTCAAGCTTGTCTCACATCCTGGGCAGTCCAGCCCCTGGGGCCCACTGTGTCCTCTCTTTTGGCTCCGCCTGTCCCTGGACAAACATTACACTTGGTTGCCTCTGGGGCTAGTGCTCTTTACTACCTGGTCTGATAGACCCCCCTAATGCCAGCATCAGTGCTGGGCGCAATGACTCAGGATGCCCTTGTTAGCTCAAAAACTTGCCAGCAGGCTGGGGAGGGGAAGGCTGATGCCCTGACCATCCCGGGGGGCACTTGCTGCTGACCCCTAATTAGTCCAGCACAAATCTCTGTGGTTTCTTTTTCTTTTTCTCAGTGACTACACACATGAGCTTACTAATCATGCATCTATCTTGTGGGGCCCATCTCACCCATTCATCTTGCTTCCTATGTGACTCAAACCTCTCCCAGGCAAAGCCCTCCACAGCCTCTGCCCCCTTCTCCTGAGTGGGAGGCCCTGCTTTTCTCCCAGGGTCAATGCTGGGGTCTGCACTCCGCTCCCCACCCCCACCCCACTGTCAGCAGCCCCTAGCCCTGAGCTAGCCCACACCTTGGCTGCAGCCTCCTTGGGCCCCCTAACACTCCAGCGGCGGAGCTCTGTGCACTCCCAGAAGTGTCCGCCCAGTAACGAATCAAGTCTGGCTAGAAGGAATGTAGAATTTAAGCCTCCAATGTAGAAGCTTCTCTCAGAAATGAAAATCTGAATGAAACTGAAATTCTTTTTTGTTTTGTAAAGGTGACTAGTGGAGTGTCCTATCCAGAGGCTCCGTGGTTTCACGCATCCCGGGAGGAGTCTCTTACCTTTGTGAGGTTCAGATTAAACGATGTTTTCTTTTATTCGTATCTCCCTTGCTGGTCCTCCCAGCTGCCTCCCATCCCTCTCTTTTGCCTCCAATTTCTCCCACGCATTCTGCTACCCCTAGCCTTGCAATAGTCCCTTCCCATCCGCTGCCTGGGATTCAAGCGCTGACAGTATAAATCAGGGAAGCTGGAGTTGAGTGCACGGTGCTAGTAATGGGCACTCGATAAACACTGCTTAACTGCAGGTGTCCCTGTCCCTGCCATTTGGTTAGAGAGAAATTAGGAGCTCAGAAAAAGCAAGTGGTCTATTCGATTTGGAAGCAAGAAAGAAAGAAAAAAGAGCTACGAAATAAATAACACTGACTTGGGAGATGGAGGACCTTGATTCTGGTCCCAGCTCTGCCATCGGGTCACTGCGTGATGATGCCAAGGACTGTTACCTCTCTGGGCCTCATTTGTCACGTCTGGAAATGAAAGATTAGACTTGATGAGAGATCCTCAATCAAGCTCTAGGCAGGACCTGCCAGTCATGGTAGCTCCCTGGAGGGCAGTGCAGGTGGGTGCCCTCCTTTCCTGCTCCTCCCAGGGACTTGGATTCTCAGCCACTTTGATAGCCCGAGAGCAAAGGTGAGGTCTCAGAGGAATAAAAAAGGAGCCGGTTACGAGGCGTAGGGATCCCAAAAGTAGACAGCCCCTGCTTTGTGGAGCCTCACAGCCCTCTGCTTCCCCCACCCCAGTTGAATTCCTGCTTATCCATTTCCTAAAGATCATCACAGAGGCTCCACAACCTTCCCTTTTTAACAGCTCTTGCTGATGGAAAATTCTTCCTCATACCTAATCTAAGTCCATCTGCTGCAATTTCTGTCTATTTTCTCTCGTTCAATCCTTGCTGGAGATGGAGAACAGCTGGTCGCCATCCTCCATATAACATCCCCTCCTAAACCAAAATCAGTTATTACATCACCCCTCAGCCTGTTTTCCCTCTGGTATAACATGCACCATCCTTCTGACCTGCCTTCCTGGATTCCAGCTCTGAAAGCGCCACCCAGCATGTGGCCTGCATTGGGGGATGCTCTGCAGGCTCAAGTCCTTCCAAAGCTGTAGCATTCCCAGCTGAATGTAGGACCCAGGTGACAAGATCCAGAGAGAAGATGAAACAGAGCAGAAAAAGCTCAACTAGTCCGAGCCCTTAGGTTTACATATGAGGGAACTGAACAGCAGAGCAAGGAAGTATAGCAACCAAGGTCCACCTGAGGAACCACGCTCCTGGACCTGGACCCCGAATATTGCCAGCAATGTCTTGCGTGGCTGTACCATGTCCCTGATGTGGGAAAGAGCAGGATTAGCCTTCACTGAAAAGCTCAGACACTCCCTGTCCAAACTTGGCCTTTCTAATCTCAGTAGCTGCAATTCCACTATAAACAGTTTTGATTTCCATCAAGAACTCAAATGCCTCTCTTAGTGACAACACTGCTAGTTGTTCACACCTTAGTATGAAGTAGTAGATTTGATTCTTTTCACTCTTGATAGAGATTTAGAGGTGAGATGAGAATAGAGGACAAAGAAACTGAGAAAACGACAAATTCCAATGCTTGTTAACATTTCAAGGTCAGTCCTGAGCATGGGGGCTGAGGGGGGGGGGGAAAGCCAGTGGAACAGGGAAGGCTTCACCTGGCAGGAATCCCTTGCATCTGACAGGCAGGTGCTTAGAAACATCTGCCCTGCCTGTCTGTCATGTCGGAGGGAAGCTGCACCACCCCAGGTGCTCTTGTGAAGCCTGCGTAGAATTGAACATGGTGAAAGTATTACCTCATTGTTCCCATGGGACTATCCACGTGCATCCCAGAATTCCTGGCTCCCCCTGGCTGTTTCAGATGTGAGGTGAGCAGGGTGTCTAAATGAAATCTCACCCTGTAGGATACCTTACGTGACAGGAAAAACTAGTCAGAAGGACAAAGAGGAAGATACATTTGAGATTAAGTACAACTGTTCAGGTACCTGCTTCAGTAACTCCCAAG
The DNA here is from genome assembly GCA_037038555.1 of Rhynchonycteris naso. Taxonomy (NCBI): domain Eukaryota; kingdom Metazoa; phylum Chordata; class Mammalia; order Chiroptera; family Emballonuridae; genus Rhynchonycteris; species Rhynchonycteris naso. Next base: position 29,674,086 of record CM072998.1, read on the forward strand.
TAGGGAGAGGAAAAGGTGTAAGAAAAGTGAATCAGGTGAACTATTTACTAATAATTTTGGCTATAAAATTTTCCAAAGTGAAGAATGAATGAGCAAAATAACAGTGTGGTGCATACATTTCAGAGCCTAGATTTCAAAGCAGCCTTCACCCTATCTTGAATAAGCAGAAGCATCATATTCCAACCTTTTTACCTTTCAGGAGGTGCTCCAGACTATTTCAAACCTCCAGACAGACACACCCTTTCTCAGGATAACCAGGGAGTTCACACAGCCACCGGAGAAAATAAAAACGTGTCAACAGCATTTACAAAACCACCTAATACAATAAGTGTGCTTATTTGATTTCTCCAAAACCACAAAATTAAATTTTAAAGTAGAAGTTGAAAAGGCTCTTTTCTGATAAAAATTCTAATATGTTTTCAATCCTATTTCAGGGAACAGTTTTCTTTAACAGCAAAATCAGCACAAAATGACAAGATCAAAGCAGGTTGGCAAAGAGATTATTTACTGATGTGTTTATGATGAAAGGGGATGACAGGAAGGAGATGGGATGGAGGAACAGAAAAGTAAGAAAGGGACTTCGACTTGGCAAGTAAATCACCCAGGGCAATGTCTTTCTGTGATAACAGAGAGAGGCAACCCCTTTACAGCACAGCAGTTAAATAAGAGAAATCCTAGTTGGCCAACTGGGGAGAGGGAAAAATGCTAGCTCTATGGATGATGCCTATACCGGGTCCTGGCTAAAGCGACGATATTTGATGAAATGACGACTAACAAATTTAACTTTCTGAGCACCAATTGGGCCATCCGTACACAAGCTTCCCAACAAATAATCAGCCTAACACCAGCACTAGAAATTAAATTCTCCAAACTGGATCATGGCAGAAGGGTAGATCTGGGTGTCATGCCCCATCATCCATGGTGAAGTTGCAATGATGGCATTTTGTATTTTGTCAATTACTCTTCAGTTTCTATTATGCTTTCTTTTAAGTTTGAAGTTGTTATTTTAATGATCTCTGTTCCAAATGGGGAACTGAAGGGAAGAGGAATGAGGGGGAGGAAGAGGGAGGCAAAGCTAGTGATCCAGTCTGTCCCCCTTGTGCTTCAGCGCTCCCTCTGGTCCCTGCCCCCAGCCTGCCTCTTTCTTCTCTCAGCATGAGTCACCATTCAGAAGCTGCTTTAAAAACCTTACTTTTAATGTCCTCTATCATGATAGAAACCCATCAAATATAGCAGCAGTGAAAGGGACCCCAATTTTGTAACCTATTTCTGGTTCTAGACACCCTATCAAATTCAAAAGTATTTTCTAGTTTTATCACTGTCTTCATGAAAACCAAAGTGCCTCCTTTTCAAAATCCCCCACCTGCTGGGTGCTGCCTCTCCTGGGTTCTCTGGGAGTCATGTTCCCTAGACAAACCACAGAGGTCTGTCTGGCTTGGGGCCAGTTGTAACAGGAAGCCGATAGAGGCCCAGTGTCCACTCCAGGCTTTTGAACACGAAAGCATTATAATTTATGAGACTACAAGTTTGTTTTGTTTACTGTAAAATAACATGTGCAGAAGAGAAAGCTGACTGACTGTATCCTGACCAAAAAAAAAAAAAGTCAGGAAGCTGTTTTGTTTTGTTTTTTAATCAATGTAGGTAGAGTTTACAGAAAAACAATTCCTATGCAAAATAGCTGCCTGAACTTGCTGGAGGAAAATCTGTTGTAGAGGTTAAAGAAAATATGAATTAAAAATTGAACATGATTTGTGGAGCCAGAGAATGGAGGCTGTAGCCTGTGCCTCAGTAGGAAAAGTGTCACAGGGATAAGGTGCTGCTGGAAGATCCCTCTCAGAAAGTTCACTTCCTGCCAGGACTGGAGATCAGATTCCCCAGCTTCAGGTTGAGGATAGAAATCAGGGTCAGAAAATTTGCCTGAATTTCTCAAACCTTAGAGACTTGTAAGATCAACCCCAGACTGGGAGCTTCAGAGTATCCAGCAGGTCCGATGACATACCTGGGGAAGTGAGGGGAGCATTCAAATAGGACATTCATTCAAGACCAAGCACATCACCTTCTCTGCCATGGGTTCCCTGCTTCTTAGGAGGCCCACCTACCTAAGCCTCTTATTGGCAGAAGCTCAGACACTCCAGGAAAGGAGTTTTCTCAGGGGCCAAAAGCAAGTGAGCCCTGGTGGTCCCACAACTACAATGCACTAGGGTGCTACAAGCTGAACCAGCTGCCTGCAGTGACAAGCTTTTCCACTTGAAAAGCAGTCATCAGAAGCAGTGTGGTTGGTGGCTCTAGCAACTTCTGGGCTACAAAGGAGCAATACCTGCACACCTAAGCAGAGCCAACCCCCAACAACCAGCCCCACTCACCAGCTTCCACTTCCCAAAGTGGCTGTCATGCTCAGCACTGAATGGCCCTTCTCTGATAAGAGTGGAAACACGGGGTGAAATTTAGCTCCATCCCTTTCATTTCAGTATACACCAAGCCTGGAAACTCTTCCAGAGTTTTCAGGAGCTAATCAATTAGGTAATTTCCTTTCCTCTTTCCACCAAGTAAAATGAGCTGAGACAGAGTGGGCAAAGGATAAGGGGTAGGAAGGAGACAGAAGTTTGCGAAGGGCTCAAGTTGAAGGTCACAGTAGTAGAGAGGAGGCAGGTGAAGGTAAGGAAAGGGGGCTGACCCTGTGGCAAAAAAAAACCAGTCAACCAATCACACTTCTCAGAATCAGCCTCCCAGCCATGGGTCCACCAGAAAGCAGCACATCTAAAGGTCCAACTCCCTTCACCCAACTAACGTGAATCTACACCCCAACCCTGCAGGCACCCCTAGCCAAAGACCAGACCTATTTCCACGGACGTGATCGCGGCTAATTGAAAGAGTAGTAAACAAACCCAGTTCTAGACAGCGCAGAAGTTTTCCAAATTGTCAGCTTGTTTTCCTCCCAACAAAAGACGGTGATTTCTCACCTTTGCCACATTTCCTCCCCTAAACTTTTCTCTTCTTTCTGCATTATCTTTACATATGCTAAACTGCGAGCCACTGAGCATGGAAGCGCAGGAGCAGGGGACGCAGGCAGGAGTACCTTTTCCGCGGAGCAGAGGGGCTGGTGCCCAGAGGCTCGCTGCCCTGCGGAGCCGTGGAAGGATGCTGCCGGGATGGAGCACGCTGAGGATTACGCGTTCCTGCCTCTGCGACCAGACCTTTCAGCAGCTCCGACCAACTGTGCTAGCGATGCACTTAGCAATTATCTGCTGCCGCCGACGCCCCGCCCTCTGCTCTTGCGATTGGCTCTCCAGTCCCGGGCAAGACTGCATTGGTTTCAACCGACCTCACTCATTGCCTTGGCTTCTACTATTATCTAAGCCATCAAAGGGAATAATTCCATGTTTCATTGACAACCTGTAAGGCTCTCCTCCGGCCCGGTGTGGGGGCAGGACTGGGAGTCCAGTGGAGGGAGGAGGGCAGAGTAGAAAAAGTGAGGGTAGAGGAGACGAAGAGCTCGATAAGGGGTGGGGAAAGAGAGAGAGAGAGAGGGGGAGAGAAAGAGAGATGGAGCTATCAAGCAATCAGATTCTTGCTCCAGCATTTTAACTTCCACAAAACAGAGTCCATAGCAACAATTTTCTGGCCTTATTTTCCCCCCAACTGGTGCATGTGCCTGAGGGCAGAGAGAAATATAACGGCGGGGTTTCGCCTCTGTCAGACACGCTCTGGGAAGCAAAGCAAGGTAAGAACTGAAGGAATATAGGGGTATTGTTCCTGGGGCCACCCTGGAGGGCATGTGAAGGTCATTTTAGATTATTTGGAGAGACATATTGTGCACCTCCCCTGGAGTGTATTCATCAGTGCCTTCTCTCATGCTCCACCTAAGCCCCCAACCTGAAAAGACAGTTTCCCACTGCAGCCTATTCAGAGTCTCAGAAGAGCTGCTCTGAAAGCCAATGAAAGTCTGGGATTTCTCATTGTTCTCACTGGGAGAGCCCAGAGAGAAGGCATTCCTGAGCTAATAATTCTGCTTGGACCCTCACTTCTGCTTATTCTGACCAGGCTCCAATTAATTGCTTAGACTTACATCAGCAGCCAAGCAAGGGAGAAGAAGGAACCCATCAAGGGGTGGGAACAGCTTAAATGCTTTCCCTTGTTCAACAAGGAATCATAAAACACAACTTTTGACATTTTCCCCTGAATATATATATTTTTTACAATATAAAAAAGATGCTATTTGGTAATTTATTTTTTAGAGGAAAAAATAGAATTTAAAAGGGGTCTTTTAAAGAAAGCTCTTAGAATAGCAAGTTTCACGTAAGTTAGACTGAACTAACCTTTCACCCTTCCCCTACTGGGATTCACATCTTTGTGTTCTAGCTCTAGTCCCAGGTCCCTCCCCGCGATCTTGAACAACTGCAATTCTTCTCATTGTCTGCATCCTTGAAAGCAAATGGCATGTTCCCCCTGCCTCATCCAGTGAGCTTCTGTTTCATTCATGCGTGCCTGACTTCCCTAAATACACTGCAAGCTCTGGAACAACAGAGCCAGTACCATGTATGTCTTTATCACTCCACCAACAGCACCTAGCACTCAAAACGTAGGTTGGTTAATAAAACCCAATTCAAATATAAAGTGTGTAGGCCTCTGAGCCTTATGGAATTATCATTTGGCTATATGATAGCTCATCCTGCTAGGCAGCGTAGGTAGGAGGCCCACCCTGGAGTCCAGGAGGTAAAAATTCAAGACTAAGCACTGTGACTGCTGCAGTGAGGAAGTGCCTCCAAGCTCTTGGCGCCTTGTTCTCTCTGGAAAACGAAGCAGCCCTTCACTCAGTGCGCACTTCTCCTGCAAGCATCGGAAGGAAAGAAAAAATGTGGGGTGCACAGTGTATTCGTGAGGCATACACCTTTTAAAAAATTAAGTCATTTCCATAATGGCTTTCCAAATATCAACATGGTGAAATGGAGAGTGATCGGATATTAAGAATCAAAAACTAGAACAAGGATGTAGCAAAATATCTGTTTCTAGTGCATTCATGTGAAAGTCTTACAAAGATGTAATGGTAAAATTAAACTTAGCTATTCATTTAACATTGACACTGTCCCAGAAAACATGGCATGTTCAGCCATGGTGTAAAAAACCATAAATAAGACTTTTACTATTTAAGCAGTAAGATTTCCACTTCCAAGAGAGAAAGGAGGCTTCAGGCTTGGGTCTTCACACTATCCCTTTGTCCCCTCCCCCAAAACATAAGAGAAATAAACTGAAATGTAAGAACGCGCCTGAGCACCTATCAAAGGTTCAGTTGTCCTCAAAGGAAAAGGAAAGCATTCAAGTGGTTGTCTAAACTGCTTTGTCTAAAACAGCACATTCTTATATGTACTTTTTGCCTTCCGAAGATGAGGGAGAAAGAGAGCTGCAAACAATTGTTTATGTCAGTGCTTTTTAAACTGCCTGGTCATAAAATATGCTCTTTGAGAGAAGGAGGATCCCTTTGTGTCCCATAGATCACCTGCTTAATTCTGAGAATTAGAGAATGCATATTAAGTATGCAGATTCCACTGGTACTTGCACTTGTATTAAATATCAGCTCCATACAATTTAAATGCATTGGAGTATGAAATGTACCAAATTCCATTTTGTGGGCAGTACCCTGGCAAAGTAGTTCATTTTTGATTTAACAGTTTCAGTGCATTAGCAATCTGAAAGGTTTTTGGGGGGTGGGTTCATGTTCCAATTTGAGTAATTCCTAAAAGAATGAGAGAGGGTTATTAAAATACAAAATTAATAGCAGTCGCTGGAACTGCCCTCTTTCTTGTGGGTAACCACTTCTGCAACAAATTACCCTGGCCTACGGTGGGAGGCGGGAGAAACCCTGTATTTACTCTTCTGTTTATACCATTTTCTCAGTTATCATTTATTTATGCCAAATTCTGTTCCTAAAGGGGACTAGAGGAGAATAAATCTAGGCAATGCCAAGAAAGAAGGAAATGTGTGAAAACAGAAGGGGAAAAAAAGAGAGTGACTTTTAACATGACATCTTTGCTAACTGAGTTGAGCCACACAATACCATTTTGATAAAAATACGATATTAGCAGGATTTCTTAAAAGCAGCACTGGATGAATGAAAGATTTTTCAGAAAACATCTCCCAAGTAGAGAGATTTGGAGGAACATACAGCTTTTTGTCCTAGCTGATGGCTGTTGTGAAACTTTATGTAATCCAATTCCCTCCCGCTCCGCCAACCCACTCCACCCCCCAGATCAAACCTGTGGAGCCAGTGACATTTCAACTAAGTACAAGAGGGGTTTGTGGTTGCCAAGAAGGTGTCAGTCACCATGCACCATTCTTCATGATTTCATTAATTACTAATGAGTCTTCAGTAAGTTGGCATTAAAATAGAGAGGGTTTCATGACGTTTGAACACAGTCAGAAGTATTTTATTATTTAAAGTACCTTGCTAAATAAAAGCAAGTGATTCTCTTGGTTCAAATTATGATTGTATTTATTAGTAATTCAGAGTTGTAAATAACCTGAGAAGAAAAAGACAGAAACAGCAGACAGAGCTTTGCAAGACTAAATTGCCCACCTAAATTCCATTGGGCTTCAGTTAAATTATTCATAAAAAATATGAAGCTGAAAGCTGTCGTTAAATATTGCCCACAATGAGCTAATTGACAGAAGTTGGAAAACTGAATTAAGAAGGTCAGCATGGATTTTAGGGGAAGCAAGATGGCGACGGAGTAGGCGGACGTACCAACTTCCAACTCCCAGAACCAAAGTGGATTACAACTCAATTTTAAGAACCATCACCTGGATAAACCAACTTTGAACAAAACTAAGTGGACTCTTCAACCAAGGAACACAGAAGAAGCCACATTGAGACTGGTAGGAATAGCGAAAACGCGAAGAGGGCTGCGCAGCTCCCCGGAGCAAACGGCAGCCCGGAGAGACCCGTGTGGCGGGAGGAGAGTTTGGCGGAGAGGGAGGGACCTGGGTCCCAGGAACCAAGCCCCAGCCTGCAGTCTCAGAGCCTAGAAGAGGCGTTTGGACAGTTTTGAGCTGTGAAACAAGTGAGGGAGCTCCCAGGCCTACAGTGTGGAGTATTAGGTCCCTTTCTACTCTGCTGAGGGTTGCTGAAGGTTTTGGGGTGGCAGGACGCTGAAACGCGGTTCTGTCAGCATGGGCGGAGGCCAAGCCAGTGTCAGCTCGGTCTAGCCCAGCAGGGTCGGAGGGGACGCATGAAAGCGCTCTGGAAGCTGCAGGCCCGCCTGTAATGCCACCTACAGGGACAAAGCGGGAGGCCCGGAACAGGCAGAAATCTGCTCTACAACCCTGCGCAAGCTGGCCCTGACCACGGGGACCGGGCTAGGACGAGGGATGGGCGGGGGCTCACGGCTGACCTCACGCTACCAGCCCCGCCCGGCCAGAGAAACCACAGTTTGCCATTATACGTGCGGGAGTGGGCTCCGAGCGTGGGGGCGGGGTAGAGTCCGGGAGAAGAGGAAGTACACAGCTGATCAGAAGGCAGCAAACACGCCTAGCCAAATAAACCTGGGTTTGCGACCCTGCGCAGAAGGGCCCAGGCCTCGAGGGCAGGGTTAAAGCTCCAGACAGGCAAAGACTCACAGCTGAGAGCACGTCAAAAGCCCCGCCCAACCCGCGAAACTGTGGCGAGCAGGCTCTGACTGCAGGTTCTGGGCGGAAGTCCTGAAAAAGGCTGAGTCCGCAGCTGAGCAAAGGTGCTCACCTCTACCCTTGGTGCAGAGGCTTATGGCTTGAGTGACAGCCCCTCCTGCGGAGGAGAGGTAGAAATCACAGCAAAAGCCACAGTGGGCCAGCGCTGGCAACACCCATACCCAACCACCCTAGGCAGCGGCAGAAGGGGTGGGGGGCCTGCAGACAGACCACACCTAGAGAACACAAAGGCAACACCTACTGGACTCCAGTGGCCACAACTTGCTTATACACAGAAAAAATGGGCAGGCAGAAGAATGCAAACCAAATGAATCAAGAGAAATCCCCAGAGAAGGACCTGAATGAACCAAATATAACCAAATTACCAGAAGCAGAATGTAGAATAATGATAGTTAGGATGTTCAAAGAAATTAGAGCAACAATGGATAGTCACTATGAACACCTAAATAAAGAGATAACAAGTATAAAAAACGAAATTGAAATAATAAAAAAGAATCAGACAGAAATGACAAATACAGTATCAGAACTGAAGACCACAATGGAAGGAATTAAAAGCAGGATGAATCATGCTGAGGATGGAATCAGCGAGTTAGAGGACACAATAAACAAAGGCACAGAAGCAGAGAAGAAAAAGGAAAAGAGACGCAAAAAATGTGAGGAAACTCTAAGAGAGCTCTGTGACAACATGAAGAGAAACAACATTCGCATCATAGGGGTGCCTGAAGAAGAGGAGAGAGGACAGGAAATGGAAACTTTGTTCAATCAAATCATAGCAGAAAACTTTCCTAAATTAAGGCTGGGAAACACTCCACACGTTCAAGAAGCACACAGAACTCCATTAAAGAGAAACCCAAAAAGATCTACACCAAGACACATCATACTTAAAATACCAAAGCTAATGGATAAAGAAAAAATTTTAAAAGCTGCTAGGGAAAAGAAGGCTATCACCTACAAAAGAGCCCCCATAAGGATGACATCGAACTTCTCAACAGAAACACTTGAGGCCAGAAGGGAATGGCAAGATATAATCAAAGTAATGCAGAACAAGAACCTACAACCAAGACTACTTTATCCAGCAAGGCTAACGTTTAAAATTGAAGGAGAAATAAAGAGCTTCCCAGAAAAAGAAAGCCTGAAGGAATTCATAAAAACCAAACCAATTCTGCAAAAGATACTAAGGGGCCTCTTGTGAATAGTTTAAAGGGAGGAAAGAATAGAGCAAAAGAAGAATGCAGCTTTAAAGAATAAAATGGCAATAAACAACTACATATCAATAATAACCTTAAATGTAAATGGATTAAATAATACAATCAAAAGACATAGGGTAGCTGCATGGATAAAGAAACAGGACCCATACATATGCTGTCTACAAGAGACACACCTTAAAACAAAAGATGCACATAGACTGAAGGTAAAAGGATGGAAAAAAATATTTCATGCAAATGGGAATGAAAAAAAAGCCGGGGTAGCAATACTTATATCTGACAAAATGAACTTTAAAACAAAGGCTGTAGTAAGAGATAAAGAAGGACACTACATAATGATAAAGGGAACAATTCAACAGGAAGGTATAACTATTATAAATATCTATGCACCAAATATAGGAGCCCCGACATACATAAAGCAGACTTGGATGGATATAAAGGGCGAGATTAACAGCAATACTATCATAGTAGGGGATTTCAATACCCCTCTAACAACACTGGATAGATCCTCAAGAAAGAAAATTAATAAAGAAACAGCAGACTTAAAGGAGACACTAGATCAACTTGATTTAATAGATATCTTCAGAACTTTTCACCCTAAAGCAGTAGAATATACATTCTTCTCAAGCGCTCATGGTACGTTTTTTAGGATAGACCACATGTTAGGTCACAAAAATGGTCTCAATAAATTTAAGAAGATTGAAATCATATCAAGCATTTTCTCTGCTCATGATGCCAGGAAACTAGAAATTAACCACAAAAGAAAAACTGAAAAATACTCAAACACTTGGAAACTAAATAGCATGTTGTTAAATAATGAATGGATTAACAATGAGATCAAAGAAGAAATAAAAAAGTTTCTAGAAACAAATGATAATGAGCGTACAGAAACTCAAAATTTATGGGACACAGCAAAAGCAGTTCTGAAACGGAAGTTTATTGCACTACAGGCATATCATAAGAAGCTAGAAAAAGCTCAAATAAGCAAACTGACCCTGCATCTAAAAGAACTAGAAAAACAACAACAAATAAAACCCAAGACAAGTAGAATGAAGGAAATAATAAAGATCAGAGCAGAAATAAATGATATAGAGGCTAAGGAAACAATACAGAGGATCAATGAAACCAGAAGCTGGTTCTTTGAAAAGGTAAACAAGATTGATGAACCTTTAACTAGACTCACCAAGAAAAAAAAGAGAGAGGACTCAAATAAATAAAATTAGAAAAGACAGTGGAGAAATAACAACTGACACAACAGAAATACAAAGCATTGTAAGAAAATACTATGAAGAACTCTATGCCAAAAAATTAGACAATCTTGGTGAAATGGACAAATTTCTTGAATCATATAACCTTCCAAAAATCAATCTGGAAGAATCAGAACACCTAAACAGACCAATTACAGCAAATGAGATAGAAACAGTTATCAAAAAACTCCCAAAAAAGAAAAGTACTGGGCCTGATGGCTTCACAAGTGAATTCTATCAAAAATTCAAAGAAGAACTAACTCCTATCCTCCTCAAGCTATTTCAAAAAATTCAAGAGGAAGGAAGACTTCCAAACTCCTTTTATGAGGCGAGCATAAATCTGACCCCAAAACTGGGCAAACACAACACAAAGAAAGAAAATTATAGGCCTATATCCCTGATGAATTTAGACACTAAAATTCTCAACAAAATATTAGCCAACCGGATCCAGCAATATATGAAAAAAATCATACATCATGATCAAGTGGGATTTATTCTGGAGAGGCAAGGCTGGTTCAATATTCGCAAATCAATCAATGTGATTCATCACATAAACAAAAGGAAGGACAAAAATCACATGATAATTTCAATAGATGCAGAAAAGGCATTTGATAAAATCCAGCACCCATTCATGCTCAAAACTCTCAGTAAAGTGAGAATACAGGGATCATTCCTTAACATGATAAAGACCATCTATGATAAACCGACAGCAAACATCATACTAAATGGGCAAAAATTAAAAGCAATCCCCTTAAGATCAGGCACCAGGCAGGGATGCCCCCTTTCACCACTCTTATTCAACATAGTCCTGGAAGTCCTAGCTACAGCAATCAGACAAGAAGAAGAAATAAAAGGCATCCAAATTGGAAAAGAAGAAGTAAAACTGTCACTATTTGCAGATGATATGATATTGTATATAGAAAACCCTAAAGTCTCAGTCAAAAAACTACTGGACCTTATAAATGAATTTAGCAAGGTCGCAGGATATAATATTAATACTCAGAAATCAGAGGCATTTCTATATACCAACAATGAACTGTCATCAAAAGAAATTAAGGAAACAATCCCCTTCACTATTGCAACAAAAAAAATAAAGTACCTAGGAATAAATTTAACCAAGGAGGTTAAGGACTTGTACTAGGAAAATTATAAAACATTGATAAAAGAAATCAAGGAAGATACAAACAAGTGGAGGCATATACCGTGCTCATGGATAGGAAGAATAAACATCATTAAAATGTCTATATTACCCAAAGCAATTTATAAATTCAATGCAATACCAATTAAAATACCAATGACATACTTCAAAGATATAGAACACATATTCCAAAAATTTATATGGAACCAAAAAAGAACACGAATAGCCTCAGCAATCTTAAAAAGAAAAAATAAAGCAGGAGGTATCACTCTTCCAGATATCAAGGTTTACTATAAGGCCATTATACTCAAGACAGCCTGGTACTGGCATAAGAACAGGCACATAGATCAATGGAACAGAACAGAGGACCCAGAAATAAACCCACAGCTTTATGGACAACTGATATTTGACAAAGGAGGAAAGAACATACAATGGAGTAAAGACAGCCTCTTTAACAAATGGTGTTGGGAAAATTGGACATCTACCTGCAAAAAAATGAAACTAGACCATCAACTTACACCATTCACAAAAACAAACTCAAAATGGATAAAAGACTTAAATGTAAGCCGTGATACCATAAGCATCTTAGAAGAAAACATAGGCAACAAGCTCTGCGACATCTGTAGCAGCAGTATATTTGCCGATTTATCTCCACGGGCAAATGAAATAAAAGGCAAGATAAACAAATGGGACTATATCAAACTAAAAAGTTTTTGCACAGCTAAAGACAATAAGAACAGAATAAAAAGACAAACCACACAATGGGAGAAAATATTCGACAGCACGTCTGATAAGGGGTAAATAACCAAAATTTATAAAGAACTTATAAAACTCAACACCAAGAAGACAAACAACCCAATCAAAAAATGGGCAAAAGAAATGAATAGAAATTTCTCCAAAGAGGACATACAGATGGCCAATAGGCATATGAAAAAATGCTCAACATCACTAATCATTAGAGAAATGCAAATTAAAACCACAATGAGATATCACCTCACACCAGTCAGAATGGCTCTCATCAGCAAAACAACACAGAATAAGTGCTGGCGAGGATGTGGAGAAAAGGGAACCCTTCTGCACTGCTGGTGGGAATGCAGACTGGTGCAGCCACTGTGGAAAACAGTTTGGAGATTCCTCAGAAAATTAAAAATCGAACTACCTTTTGACCCAGCTATCCCACTTCTAGAAATATACCCTAAGAACACCATAGCACTGTTCGAAAAGAAGAAATGCGCCCCCATGTTCGTGGCAGCATTGTTCACAATAGCGAAGATCTGGAAACAGCCCAAGTGTCCGTCAGAAGACGAGTGGATTAAAAAGCTATGGTACATATATACTATGGAATACTACTCAGCCATAAGAAATGATGACATTGGATCATTTATAACAAAATGGATGGACCTTGATAACATTATATGGAGTGTAATAAGTAAATCAGAAAAAAAGAGAACAGCATGATTACATACATAGGTGGGACATAAAAGTGAGAATATGAGACATGGACAAGAGAGTGGTGGTTACGGGATTGGGGGAGGGAGGGAAGAGTGGGATAGGGAGGAGGGGAGGGACACAGGGAAAACCGGATAGAAGGTGACAGAGGACAATTTGACTTTTGGTGACGGGTATGCAACACAATTGAATCATAAGATAACCTGGAGATGTTTTCATTGTACATATGTACCCTGATTTATTGGTGTCACCCCATTAGAATTAATAATAATAAAATATATATATATATAAATAAATAATAAATAAATAAAATAAAATAAATAAAAAAGAAGGTCAGCATGCCTTCTTTGAAGCTGGCAGGTCAATTGTGACATGAAGCACACTTCTACAATAAAGGTCTACATACGCAGATACAACTGCTGGACCCCTGCCTGCCAGGACCCATATCCTAATATAGAAGTCTTCTTCTTGAAAGGACTTGATGAACATGTTTACAAAACCTGCCGCCCATCTCTTTCTCATTTATAAGTCAGAGTAATAATTATTTCCAAGGTTATTGAGAGAATAATGTGAAGTCAACCTACAAAGGACTACACAAATGTCTTACCACTTGATATTAAGCAAAAATGCCTTCCTAGGGATAGAGTAATATTAATGCAACATATAACCACTTCACTACCAGTCCAGAATGTCAGGTCAGATCTTGGAGTGGGACCAGACACAGGGCACAGCTTCGGGCAATGACGTTTCACTACTTACTGCCTAAGGAAATTCTCAAACTGTCCCATTCCTGCGCACCATACTGAGGACAGTTCCTGGGGGTGTGAAGGTGTCATCCAAGTGATCTGCTATAAGCTGAAGTTTTTTTTTAAATATGCATATCTTACTGTTAAAGTCACGGCAATTTGATATTCTACCCCAAAATAAATCTATGTTTGTTTTAGTACATGAGTTAAAGAATGATTTGCTTCAAATACCTGTGTAGCACTGACTTTCCAGGAAGATGTTTCAAATTTATGAGTAGCCTGAGGTTTGAAAAACACAGGCCTAAGTAAAGTCTCTAGTCACCCTTGCCTGGCTTCCAGAGTTACATGAAATCTGGCTCCATCCCAAATGTCTTACCTCTTCCACTTCCTCCTCAACACCCTACTTCCATCACAGCCCCCCACCCCCACCCCGTGAGCATGCTCACTCCAGCCTCTGGACCTCCCCGTGGCTGCTCCAGTTTTCCTTCATACCTTGCCTCCTGACGAGACTACAGCCATCCTGCAGGACCCTGTGGTATCTCTCCTTCCCTCAATCCTTCTGCTTGCTGGGATGTTTCAGTTTTACCCCGTACTAAGCAAATTAAAATTAGTTACATTTTTGTTTGTATTTTCATTTGTTGTTTCCATCTGACCATTTCATATCTGCCACTACATGTTAAGTTTCTTTGGTAGCTTTGACACCACCCTCAATGACATCACCCCCAAATCCACAATGATACCCACAGCAGTTAGTGCTGGACAGACAATTATAAATTCCAACCATGAAGCTGACCTGTGGTGGCAGAGTGGATAAAGTGTTGACCTGGAATGCTGAGGTCGCCAGTTCAAAACCACAGGCTTGCCTGGTCAAGGCACATATTAAAAGCAAATATGAGTTGATGCTTTCTGTTCCCCCCCCCCTTCTCTCTCTCCTCTCTGTAAAATCAACAAATAAAATATTTTAAATTAAAAAATTCTCAACAATGAACAGTTAATGACAAAGGGAACAGATGGACTTTGTGCCTAGCGCGAGAAAATGGACTGCTCTAACAACAGGATGGACACTAAGTAACATTGAGTCCAACATTCATCTTGACCTGTTCAAAATGTTCAGGAGAGAATAAAATGTCCCATCTTGGTCTCAAGCCATCCGTGCCTGTACCACACCTCGTTTCAGTAGGAAGCGGGGAGCTGAAACCATTGCAATGGTGGCAGGACCTGGTTTTCCCTCCCCTCTACTCCTATATTCTCCTACCAGCAAAAAAGTCACCTTGAGAAGGCCTGAAAGGTTATTTTTAGCATAAGAATGCATCTAAGTTACTTAGAAAAGTGATAAGCATCAGCAAGAAAACATTAATCTGTCATGAAGAAATATTTAGAAGTATTTGAAGGAAGTATTTTCTACCAAGTATATTTCCCCGCTTTGCAATGACAAGGGGGTGTTGGGGGGAAGGTGGGAGTAGAAAAACCAAAGGGAGTTGAAATTGAAAAGACAAGGGAGGGAAGGAACTACTGGACTCTCATCTATGGTGGTCACTGTGATGACTAAAAGGTGGCTAATGAAACAAGCAAATTAATATTTTTGCACAATCCTCTGCACTGTGTGTATGCTGAGGATTGGCTAACACTTGGGTGCTTTCCGGCTGGGAATAGGCTGCACAGCTTTCTGATCACTGGGCATATCCAACAGTTTACATTATAACACAGCAGGGGTAAATAGCTGATACAGCAATACCCTGAAACTGTTCAGGAACCATGAGATTATGTTTAGGACATTCTCCTTAGGACAGCATCAAGTGTCCAGAATAGGCAGCTCTTAAGAATAACTTATTCTCCAAGAGTGTACTGTGTAGCCTGTGTATCAGCTACCTTCCCCTTTTGTCTTAGAAGTCACCTTAGTAAGCTATTTATCTCAAAGTTTGAGATACAAAACAGAGGTTGTGAGCTCTGTTTATCTAAATGTCTTGTCTGCTTTAGACTTCGAGGAAGACTGATTCCCCCACCCCACTCCACCTCACCCCGCACCACAATGGTCAGGACTGCTGGGGAATCCCTCCCCACTACCTGGACATCTCTTCCAGACCACTCTCCAACAGACACATGCCAGTGTACTGTGTAACAACTCCCAGAACACCAGCTTCTCTTGGTTTCTCCCAAAAGACCCTCTTCTCTTTCCCAGCAGAGCTCTGAGCTTTTCACCTATGTCCCTGACAAAGGCTCTGGACTGCTATTCCCAAAAGTGAGCTAGTAAGATTTCATCAGGTACCCCTTAGCCACCAACCCCCAACAACAGCAAACATAATCTTCTTCCTCCCAGTAAAAGGTGCTTCTATTTTACCACCTAGTTTATTAAGGGAACCAGACAGTTTTTCTTTTTTACTTTGTTTTCTAATCATAGGACGTTCGTGGCCTATTTTCAACAAGTTCTCTTCACATGTGTGGTAACTAAGAGATAATCAATTATTACTGAATCCCACCGAGACCAGGGTAGAGGGCCTGGCTTTGTCCTGCAGTGTATGACAGACGGGTTAGTGACGAAAAGGCATTCTTGAGGTCTGGACTAGAAAACAGTGCTTGCTTATCAGGGGATCTCAGGGAGACCCTCTCCTCTGTTAGAATAGTTTCAATGAAAGTCTTCCTGAAGGAAAGGCTTCTGTGACCCCTCAAGTTTCCCTCTGATCTCTAAATTCGATTTCTTCTCATCGCCTCCTTCCTTTCCCTCATGCCTCTTTCTCTCTCCTCTCTCCCCTTCCTTGGGACTCAGCTTTTCTTCTCAAGTTTCATTTTTGATTTTCAATAGTAGAACCTCATGAGAAATACTTCTAAAAGTGTTTTCTCCCTCGTATAAGTCAACTCATACTAATCACTGAGCCACTGAGAAGAAAGGATACATGAAAATTTAACCAGATAAAATACATGAAATCCCACCTTTTTACCTAGATATCTTAGAGAAGAAAAAAAAGCAAATATTCAGTTTTGAAAAGATTTTAGACTAAAAATGTTGCGAGGGCACAGTGACATAAAGCCACAGTATAATGGCCTCGTTGAGCATTGTGTTGGTTTTTCTCAGGAGTCAGGTTGATGAGTTATTCTCAGATAATCTCAGCAAATGACTCGTTGGTGCTAAAATTTCATTAGAATCAGTCCCATTTCAAAGCATCCAGCGTAAATGAATGCCGGAGAAAGCTGGAGGATCAAGCAGGATACAGATGAAAAAAAAAATGATGGTGCCAACATTTCAGTTTAAATCTTCTTAACATTAGTTTTACAAAATGTCTGATCAATGGAGTTTCAGAATCCAACTCTGCTTTTTAGCTATTAAAGAACTGTTAAGAAGAGCTTAAGCTTCCAGAGGAAAGCTTTGAAATCAACACAAGCTCCTTAAGACAGTCTCCAAGCCCAAGACATTGAAGGGCTGGAAAAAGATGGATATGCCAATGTTTTTATAGCAATGTCACTGCCATGATTAAGAGTGGTTTTTCTAACTCCTTTTTTTTTTTACCTATCAAACATGTTTAAATAGTTGTCATGTATCAGATACAGTTCCAGATGCATTATAAATATTAATTTATTTAATCCTTACAACAACCCCCTGAGGCAGGTGCAGAGAATTACAGAGGTTAATTTGCCCAGGGCAATAATAGTGAAACTGGGATCTAAACTCAGGCCATGTGGCTCCAGTATCCGGTGCCTAACCACTTCTCTAGTAGGCTCTCTCTCTACTTGAAAAAGAAATGAGTGAAAAATAAAGACATGAATGCCTTAAAAAAAATAAGTGGTCTTTAATCTTTTTTTTTTTTTCAACTTTTAAGGCACTGCTGGTCTCCTGTGATCTATAGTTTCTTTGAAATAGTGTTCCTTTCATGGTTCTTTCCTTTTGGTTCCATTGAGGGCATCCTTTGTGTATGGAAATGTGGTTCTTCTGCCCTTGTAACAGGCAAAGTGCAATGACCCGGTCTGTGAGCAAATGTTGCAGATTCGTAAGTGGAAGTTCTAATAAAGCTAATAATCAGTTGCAGAGAGAAGCCCAGCTGGAATTCTCCATCTGGACTGGTTAGGAAACTATTTCCTGAGGTTATGAAGTAAATGTAGAGCTTCTTTCAGACCAGGCTGAGAAAATACTGTGGACTCCTTACTCTGATACTAAAGTCTGAAGAGGTAGAAGGTCATAAACAAAGATTTATCAAAGATGGCTGATCAATAAAACATTCTAAAAAGCAAGAAGATCAACAAAACGAATGTTTCTTATTCGAGACAAAATCATGATGGAAGTTGAAGAACCTAAAAGAGCAGCTCTCTGACCTTACCAGAGCTCAGGGCTTGGTCCACACTAGGGCCTCACAATATTTGTTAAATGAATGAGTAGAGAAAGGAAGTGTGTCACTAGCTTAAATTTCTGGTTCATTTAACATGGTCTTGCATTTTCTATAGTAGCAAATATGTTTGTAGGAGAAAATAATTTTCTTTCTTGACTTCATATTTAATGATTAGAAATGTCTCCTAAACATCACATCTTTGTAAGGTCCTACAGACACAGTAAACTCGACACAAAGCTACTGTCAACCTTCCCAGTTTATCTCCTCCAATATCTTCACCAAATTTTGAGGAGTCCTTAACACTCTCTAAAATGCCCTCAGGATGGTGAGATATGTGTGATTAATGAAAGAATTTCTTAAGCTCTAGAAGACTCTTCTGCCTCACTGCTAACCCTTTGTTTTATTTACATATGAGCATTCCTAAGGCAACTGGTGTTAATGAAGGATTAGTAAGCAGTTCCAGTTTTAGGGAACTAATTCTAAAATATAATGTGTTTGTATTAGTCAGTTTCGGCTGCTATAACAAAATACTATAGACTGGCTGAAAAAGTAGATATTTATGATCTTACAGTTTAAGAAGCTAGAAATCCAGGGTCAAGGTCTGGCAATATTGATTTCTAGTGAGAGCTCTCTTCCTTACCTGAAGAAGGGCACCTTTCATTGTTCTCAAGTGGCACAGAGAGAGGGCGCTCTCTGGTGTCTCTCCTTGTGAGGACAGTAATCCTATCAGATCAGGGTCCCACCCTTGTGACCACATGTAACCTTAATTACTTTCAGAAAGGCCCTATCCCCTACAGTCACATTGGGGAAAAGGACTTCAACATATAAAATCTAGAAGAGACACAATTTAGTCCATAAGCATGTTCTTTCATCTTACAGGAACAGAGTATAATTCTGCCTGAAGATGAAAAAGTAAAACAGCTAACATCCGATGTCTTATACCTCCCAAACTGTATTTGTCTGTGACCTCTGGAAACTATCCTTTCCTTTTACTTTGCCTCTCCTTCTTGCTATTGCCATCATTAAGTTTACTAATTTTTAATATTAAAACATTAAAAAAATTACAACAAAATAAAACCCTCACTATTTGTACATTACAATACATGATGTTCTACATTATTTGCAACCTCCTCTGCTGTCTACTAGCTCCCTCCCTTTCATGGCCTCCACCTTCAACTTTGGAGCATCCTCCAGAATCCTGGGTCTGCATATTTTTTTCTGAATAACCTTCTCTGATTCTTTGGTATGTTCGGCCCTCCTAAGCCATGTAACCTGCCCTTTGATCACATGACCAAACCTGCTGGGTGGCAAAGTGTTTCATCCACTGGAGATACTTGTGTAAGGGATCTTATAGACAGTGAGTGATCAATAGATGCTTATAGAAAGAATGACAAGTCTGTTGGTCTAATATTGCCATTATCAGAGTAGGTTAACAAAAAAGATATGACTAATTGACCAATTATTTTCAATTATTCCAAATAAACAATACCATAATAAGGATAAAATAACTTCAAATAAAAGAGAAGTTAAATAATCAGAGGAGAATATTTTGTTCAGATTTATGCAAATAAATTTGACAACCAAGATACAGCAAAAATTATAAAACTAAAATGTAATATAAATGAGGTAATAAATCCAAACAGAGCAATTTTCATTAAAAAAAAAACTTTAGAGAAAATTGTCAAAGAACTATGCTCCCAAGAGTTGTCAGTCCAGCTGGTTCTGCAGAAGGGTACAATCACAGACTTAAATAAAAGATAACTCTGATATTAAAACTGATCCAAAGCATATGAAACAGAATACAATCATCTAATCTTTCTATAAGAAAAAATACTGATTTTAAAAATCTGAAAAGATCACATACACAAAATACAGGGTAATTTTACTTATGAATGACAAAGCAAAAATTTTAAATAGAATACAAGACAAAAAGTATCAAATAGTACATTAAAAGAATAATGCACCATGACGATGTGAATTTTACTATAGAAACAAGAACGTTCAATATTAGAAAATTGATTAACATAATTCATCACATAATTATTGCATCAAAATAAATCAAGCTATCACTGGACTACAAGCAAGTAGATACCTGTCTTTTCTATTTGTTACTACAGTATATTCCCCATAATTGTGATATTCCCTGGGACATAGAATAGGTGCTCATCTGTTAATTGAATCAAACAAGCAAATGAGAAAATATCAAACAATACTCACCAAAGATTTAAAAAAAGTACTGACAAAATTCACCATCAATTTCTGATAAAATTTTTTGTGAAATAGAAATAAACAGGTACTTCATAAGAAGTATAAAACTCTAAAAATCATATGTACATATCATGTGTATCCATATATAGTGCACAAAGGCAAATAAAAAATATGAATATCTATTCTAAGCATTTTTATTTAACATTGTTCTAGAGACACTAGCTTACATAATTATAGGAAAAAGGTATAGAAGTACAACTGTGATTATGTGTGATGATATTATTGTATCATAACAATACAATATAGAAAACAGGTTATAAAGTAACAAATAATACAAAGTTTTAAATGAATAAAGATAGCTGAGGACATAATTATTATACTAAACTACATAATTGTTGTATAAATAAAAATAAAAATTAGTTGTAGGATATAATAAAGTAATGGGAATAGTAAAATTAAAATACTTAAAAACATACATTAAAAATGTGTAATATCTGTGTGATTAAAACTTAGAAATGCATTGAGGAACATAAATGAACAGTTTAATTAATAATAGGCATGCCATGTTCCCAAGCAGAAATACGCAACATCATAAAGATGTCAAATCTCCCCCAAATGAATCTATAAAATAACACAGTTCACAATATTTAGGAAAGAGGGGTATACAAACATATTAAGGTTCCATTCTTTATAGTAAAATATAAATAAAACAAAAAGAATGAGAGAAGTTTTTAAAAATTAGAGCCCCACCAACTATTAAAATATTTTTTAACTCTAAGAATGAAAAGATATACTGTTTCCTGACTAGATAGACCAATTAATGACTTTAACTAAAAAGGCCAGAAGTAAATTAAAATTCATATAACAAAGGTAGCATTTCAAATCAATGGAGTGAATGTGGATTGTTGTACAAATGGGACTGGGACAACGGGATTATTATCTAAAAAAATTAAATATGTTCTTTACTGCATGATTTAAATAAAGTTCAAATGGATTAAAAATTTAAAAACAATAATAAAACTACTAAAAGTAATTAAAACATTGTATGGCCAGCAGTCATGGCCGTTGTGGCCATTAACGTGCAGGTTCTCACTGAATTCAGACAGATGGTAAAGAAACAGTGGAGCCAAAAAATGGTGGGCCATTACTTTATTAAAGTATCACACTGGCCGATGAGCAACACACAGGGAAAACACTTCCCTTTCACTCAGGGCTCCCAAAGCTCTGACACATTCTCCAGTTCCACAACCAGAAGAATCTTCTCTGGTTTCTCCTAGAATCAAAGTCCTCACCAGTCTCAGCGGAGCTCACAAAAGCCCCTCACCTCTGGTTCCCATCTGCACACCTTCATTCTCTCTGTTCTCACTCTGTAAATATGGCATCCTCTTTCTTCTTCTCCTTCTCTTCTCCTTCTCTTTTCAAAACTTTTCTGGCATGAAAACCTCTCCTCTAACATTAGCAAGACAATGGCCCTTCCCAAGCAGGAAAGTAATTTGCAATTTCACAGATCACATACCTGGCGCTGCCCAGCGCCATTTTTTAACACTAAAAGTGAGCAAACTCAAAAAATACAAATTTTACAAACTCATTTGCCCAACAAGCATACTATGGAGAGATTCTGTATTACAGTTTTAATGGGGAAAATATTACTAAGTACAACACAAAATTCAAACACAATTAAAGAGGAAAAACCACACATTTGCTCACAACAATGAAAAAGCTTCAGCAAGGCCAATGGGGTAGGGGCCACACCAAAAACAAGATCAGAAAACAAGTAACAAAAAAGAGAAAATATTTGCAAATAATAATACAGAGAAACAACTAATTTAGTCAATATGTAAAGATTTCTTATGTATCAACAAGAGAAAAGGTCAGAAATCAGTAGGAAAAAGAAGCAAAAGAAAAAATATTTTTATGAAGACCCTTAAACATACAGCTGTTTAACCTGACTCTGAATGCAAATAAAAAATACAATCATATATTTTTAACTTATCATAATTTCACCTAACCTAAAAATTTTTTTAAACTTGATGATATTATGTGTTGGCCACAGGGTGGGAAACAGTTACCCTACTCTTTCCTGGTGGTATGGCAAGTTGGCAATATTAACAAAGTGTAAGACACATACTCTTTGTTCCCATAATTTCACTTCTGGGAATTCATACCACAGATATATTCCCACATGTGTGAAATGATGTATGTACAAAGATATTTATCACAGCATTGTTTGAAATAGCAAAAGAGAGGACATGACCCAAATGTGTTAAATAAATTCTAGTACTTGCAGACAATAAAAGACTATGCAGCCATTTAAAACGAAAGAAGCAATTCAACAGGACCTAATATGTTAGCAATCCCCAAGGTAAGGTATGTTGCTAAATAATAAAAGCAAGATCAAGGACACCAAGAAGAGTGTGCTGACACTTCAGTAAAACAGAAAGAAAAAGAGAAGCGTGCATTTGCATAAGTCTGTGCTCGTCCCTCAGTGAGTGGGACACTTTGGAGAAGATACAAAGGGATCTATGCAGGGAGCCCCTGGAGGAAGAGACCTCACCTCCCTGGAAGGGAGACCATTTTCTCCATCTATACCTTGCCTACCTTTCTGATCTTGTATCATATGCACGTATGGTTTTAAAAAATAAATAGAAAAAGTCAAAGACTTTAAACATTATTTTAATGGACATTATTTACAACTAATCATAAAAAATGTTCAATATAAGGAGAAAACAGAATTTAAAAGGCAAATGGAATTAAGAAGATATGACCAAAGGCTAGAAAAGTGAATGCTTTTCACCTTCTTTCTTTCATCCACACAAATCTTCAAAAGAATATAATAGTTAAGTGAGTTTCATGCATAACAGCTACATCCCAGTGAACACAGAGAGGTTGCCCCTCCTCTCCTGGCCTCAATTCCTGCATTTTTATAATGAGAATTTTGGACTAGATGCTCTCCATGGTCTTTCTAGCTCCAGAATTCTATAAAACATTACTCTGATCTTTCCCTGAGGTCATTTTATTAACTTGCTTCAACATTAGCCAACAAATTAGGGATTACCAGCTGCTAACTATTGCTTGAAACTTCCTCTTCATTTAAATAAAATGGTTCCCTTCTCAACCTTTCTCATAAAGCCAAGTTTATTATTTGAACAGATTCTGTGTATCTCTTTCTAATTAGCAAAGTTTATACTTATATAATCCCAATTTACACCATTGTCTGTTTTCTAAAAGCCAGTGTTCCTCTTAGTTCATACTCTGCCTAACTGAAATTTTAAAGAGGTCAGACTTTATGTCTAAACAGGAGATATAAAGTAGTTTCCCTTGTAGTTTTTTTTTCAAAGACAAGACAATGTTCAGGAAGAAAATTTTCACTTCCGTTTAACTTAATTTGCAGAAGAGTCCTCTGCTCTGTTCTCTGAAAAGTCCCTGTGCTTCTATTCTGGACCTGGGCCCATTCCTCACAAAAGGAGCTTCTGAAAAGTGAGTCTATTTTCCAGGGGCTGGCTTAGCCAGTGAGTACAGTACCCAAATATTTGAGCCCTTTCTCACTTTTCCTGCATAAATTCTGCCTTTTGGTAATTTCTAGTAAAGCATTGGTGTCTTATTTTCTGCTTTAGTGATAAGCTTGAGGGAGAGTTACTTGAGTCACTTGACCAAAAAATGTTTTTGACAATGGAAAGAACATAGTTTTTTTTTTTTCTAAAGAGGATTACTTGGATTCAAATTCATGTTCAATGACTTGTTATTTGTGACAAAGAAATATGACATAAATTTCTCTCAATTCATTAGAGCCTATACATCCTTATTCATAAAATGAAGGTACAACATCTAACTTGCAAGGTGTTTGCAAAGATTATAAAAAATACATAATACATGAAATAGATAATATGTGTAAAATACACAGTATATATTGCATATTTTATATATCTATATTATATAGTATATAATATATTTAATTAGGGGGTACAAACATGGACTTGTTACTTAACCACGCAGCTGCAGTTTGCATTGCAATCAAATGGACGTTAGTGGGTCCTAACTCACAGTGTTGGAAGGGTTAAATGACTGAATGCACATATGGCACTTGCACCCTGTCTGGCAAATGGTAAGAGCTCAGCAATCATCCTCTACTGTCACTACATGGCAAGGTCACTGTTGGGCAAATGATTTTGTAAAATCTGTATTTTCTGGTTTTGCTCACTTTTTTTTTATTCATTTTAGAGACAAGACATACAGAGAGAGAGAGAGAAAGAGAGAGAGAGAGAGAAAGTGGGGAGGAGCTGGAAGCATCAACTCCCATATGTGCCTTGACCAGACCAGTGCAGGGTTTTGAACTGGCAACCTCAGTGTTCCCAGGTCGACGCTTTATCCACTGCGCCACCACAGGTCAGGCTGGTTTTGCTCACTTTTATTGCTAAAAATGGCACTGCGCATGTGAATGGCAGCTGCCAGGTGATACTGCTAATTACTTTCCTGCTTGGGAAGGAGCTTGGTTATGCTAATGTTTGCTGGAGGAAGGGTTTTCAAGCCAAAAAGTTTTAAGAAGAAAAAGAAGGAGGAGGTAGGAGGTCTTGTCGTTCAAGAGAAGGCAGCCAAGATGGTGGGGTGCTGAAGGAGAAGCCAGTTTGTGCAGAGAGAAGGAGAAGGGGAACTAGTGGTGACTGTGCTAGTGGGGGCCTTTGATTCCAGGAAAACCCAGATGTGCCAGTAGCTTTGTGAGAGCTGAATGAGTGGGTTTTGGAGCCTTCTGTGTGTTTGTGTTTACTTGCGGACCGAGTGCGAGGCTAGAATGAAAGATATGGCCTACCAGTCTTCAGCTCCGCTGTTTCTCAACTGTCTGTCCGAATTCAGTGAGAACCTGCATGTGAATGGCCGCGAAGGCGGCGGCATCCCCTGGCCTTACAGTCACCCTGAGAACATCAGCACTCTGTAAATGTGCCTGTTGTTCACTGCTTTCAGTGGCAATCCAGAAGCACAGATGCAGAGGTTTGGTGGAATTTTAGAGGAATTCCAAGAATTTCACACAATACACCCAAAAGGAAGCAACACATGGCCTGTGAGACCAGGGTCCAGAGAGAACATCAGCAGTATTCATTCTTTCTGCTCTCTAAATTGACATAGTCTCAATGCCTGTCTTTGTATTTTCCAAAGATGACAAAGGCCTTCTTCAGAGAGGCGGAAGGGACAACACAATGGCTGAGGGAGGTGTAGCGCTGGGAGTGGAGAGACGTGGGTCCTACCAGCAACATCAATAGCCCACCAATTCCTGGTTCCGTTTCCTCACCTATTTAATGCAGGTTTATCAAGTTTCAGGACAAGTGTACAATACATTCTCCAAAAATCTTACCTTTGATTCCAATATCTTCCCTTGGGAAAGGGGTTAGAGGTTGAGGGGAGGGTGGTGAGGGAAGCAAGGGCAAATAAAGACAACAGAGAATGGGGGTAGGTAAGGAGGTAAGAGCCTCACAGAGGAGCCTTCTTCTGGGCCCCAAGAAAAGAATAACATTGACCCTGAGAAAATTTCCTGAAGTTTTCTCCAGGAAAACCTCACACTACAAGATTGCCGAATCAGCTTATCTGAAAACACAGAGTGAATGGACCAGAGGGCATACATTCAAGTCCTGTGAGTTTTATGGTTGCAGCACCAGTAATTTTGAGATCAAACAGCTCACTTCAGAGTACTGATTGATTCAGCAGCCACAGCAATGGGTATTTGGCTTAAAAAGAAATGTCTGACCATGATTAGCAATCCCACCCTGTCAAGATAGAGGAGATAAACAGCAGCCAGGGTGGAGAGAGGCAGCTGTCCACATCGTCCCTAGTACAGAACTCCAGATCCAACCAGGAGCCCTTTAGTGCCTGAAAATTTTAGAGCATGAAGGGGAAGCTTTTCAACTCAATTAACATTTAATAGTCCTGATGCTCAACCTCAGAGATCAGCTGTGAAGCTAGTAAAGCCATTCCAGGGGCCAGAGTAGTCAGTTGTGTTTGAAATGTCAGTGCATTTTGCCTGAGACCCCCTTCCCCCTTCCCACCATCCCTTCCAATCAGAGGTCCTGATATTTAGTAACATTTCACAAGGGCAAGGAGTCATACTTCAGTATTGGAATTGGGGACCTTGAAATACCCATGGAGTCAACTACAGCTTTGTTCTGTGGCTGGGGAAATAACCAGCATCAGAGATGGAGAAGGAGTTGGGGACCTGGTAACACACATGTGAGTTCTGAAGCAGATATAAACTCCTTCCAGATGGCATCTCCTGTATCCCACCAAAGCTTCCGAGAAAGCTAGGGGGTCCATAGGGGTAGAGAGGACCCAGAAAGAGCATGTGGGAAGGTGTGGGAAGACCCAGGCTCAGTGTTTCTAAAATTGAAAGAGAAAGGCAAATGACAATTATCTACTATTGACAAATAATTCCAGAAATGTAACCCTTTGTGGTCTAAAGATCTGAAAATAAGTTGGTAGCTAACTCATAACCACTGTCCTTCCCACAGCCCCCTTGCTTCCAGGTGGAGCCATGTGACATGTTCTCATCAGTGGACCATGAGCAGAAATGGTAGGTGTCGTCTCTGAACTGAGGAGGTGAAGAGTGGCCATGCTCCCTTCTTCCCTGTCTTCCAGATCAGAGGACACAGAGCAGGCCTCTGAGGTCCTGAGGATGGTGAACCCACAATATGCAAAGAGCCTGAGTTTCTGTTAACTACAAAGAACAGAGTTCCCCCACTCCCAACCTTAATCAGTAAATGGAACAAAAATGGTTCCTTTGCTAAGCCACTGAGATATTTGAGGTCATTTGTTACAACTACCATCAATTGCTCTGACAAAATGACATACTCAGAATTACAGACAATAGTATTGATCATAGATATACTTAAAAACAGCAAAATAATTGAAATCATCCCAAAGTAGGGACTTGGTTAAATAAATTAGGTTACATGACATAGCCATTAAAACATGTCTTTAAAACAATGCTTAATGACATGGGGATATGACATAAAGTTAAATGAACCTAACTCTTTTTTTTGGCTGCAGAGTCTAGCAACTAAAAAGTAATTGTAAAATAATTCAAGTGCCTGCCTTAGAGTCTTTGAAGAAGATATATAGATCACAGAATTATTTTTTAAATTCCCCCTTTCTCTTCAGTCCAACTCATCTTACCATAGCAGCTACACGCATACTTATATCTTCAAAAATCCTTGCACAGACCTTTCCTCATCAGCCTACTTACCCCTAGTTCTCCCTTTCTTTCTCTTCCCCCAGTACTGCATGCAAATCTATAGGAAAGGTCTGCCTTTCTGAAAAGGATAAATAAGCAGAAGGAAGCCAAAGATTGGTAGTAGTCGTATATCAACAAAATTTACCCATCACTCATACTCTTGGCAGAAGGAACTTCATTTTTCTACATTGTTCTAACATCAGAATCTTGCTCACCTCTCCCTTAGGGTCAAAGGGAAGTCTTGTCATTAAAGAAGAGCTAAGGAGGTCTCCATTGTCTATTAAAGTAAGAGAGGACGCTTCCAGGCAGGGAGGTTAGCCTACTAAAGGCCTCAGTTATGACTTAGGGGGAAAAAGGGGAGGTGGGGGTCAAAGTTATATTAAAATGAAGAATGAAAAAGTTCTCTAGTTAAGAAAAATTATTTTTTTAATGGTGAGATGATTTTTAGTTTTGATATTATGGAAGAAAGTCAGATGCAGCCTGGATTAGCATTCTATCCCCAATGCCACCTCCACCTACATATCCTATTTTTTACTCTAGAACTCCATCCATGGAATGGTAATTCCCCACCTCCCGTGGAGAAGGCCTTGAGTCTGGGTTATCCCAGCTTCTGAAGCTACAGTAAGTGGCAGAGTTACATGTTATCAGCATATGGCTTAAACTTGAAAATGTAAAAACATAAGAAGGGACCTGATGGAATGATATTGGATTAGTTTATAGGAAAGGAGACACATCCTAGAAAGAGGATATTGAAGGAATTAAAAAAAAATGAATATGCAAAGTAAGATAATACAAAATAAGTAAGAAAATGGTTTAATGTAGAATACACACGCACTACCCCTGTCCCCCCAAAAAGCCTAGACAACCTTGGTTGGGTTCAAGAGAGTGAAATAGTTTGATCAGGGGTACAATACTGGGCAAATCACCTAAAATTTCTCATTTTAAAAAAATGCTTAAACTTTCACTGGGTCTCATAAGAATTCAGGTTCAGGAAAATGACAATGGGTTTTTTTATCAACAGAAGATAATAATACCATCTTCCTTTTGGATACTAGATGACAAGAAGTACTGTCTGGAAGACACCCAACCCAACAACAAAACTCTGCTCTTCCCAATTCCCTAGATGGCAGCTAGACACACACCCTACAGGACACCCCCTTTCCCTAAGAAAAATATGGCCCACTGTATCTTGCCAGCCAAAGAGCAAACACACAAAAATACTACAAGTGGTTAACTCTGTGTAATGGGATTAAGGGTGAAATTGTTTTCTCCTTTATATTTTTGGTATTTTCTGAATTCCCTAGGATAAGAATAAATTATTTCATAAAGAAACCAAAATAAACATTATTTATATAATAAAATCTCTGTAATCCTATTACAAATGAACATCTCCTGAGCAGGTGGCATCAAAGAGAAGCTGGGTTTTTCTTTTCTCAAATGAATTAATAAGAGCGAAGTTTATCCCAGGTGTGTTGTCATTCCAATTGTCAGTAAGGTGACCAGATTTTAAAATTGGTAAAGCAGGATACCTTTGATGGGGGGGAGGGTCTTGATTAAAAATTTGGTCTATATGGAGCAAAAAAAATTTTTAATAGAATGCAAAAATAATATTGTATTATATTTTTTTAAATCGGGACTTTTTTAAAATGCCATGGGACACAGGACAAATCGGGACTATCCCGCCAAAAGCAAGACGTCTGGTCACCTTACACTTGTGGGCACCACTGATTTTTAGGGCTCTCTTTTAGCTCCCTGAGACTTCACAGCATCACTGGGAAGCAGAAAGTTAGCATTATCATCCCCATTTTAGAGATGAATAGCTAGGTCAGAAAGGCACTTCAGATTTTAGTGAAAAGATACCAACTGGAATCCAGAACACTGACTTGGAGCTGAAGCTGCCCTGGCCAGAGCTGACTGAAACAGGGAGCTTCCCCATCTGCATGCAACTCACACACACACACTCAAATCTCTGTGTGCATGAGCCCACAGCTTACACACACCCAACAGTCTGAATCTGGGACTCAGACAGGAGTAAAGAGGAAATGTGCAACCCCAACTATGATATTAGGCTTTTTTTAGTTCCTTCCTAGGATAGAGTGGGGAGGTCTCATCTTTAGATGGTCAATGCCAGAGGCCCTGGGGGCCCCATTAGCTGTTTCATTACATTAGTTGCATGATATTTTTGTAAGACTGAATGTCTTATCAAGTCATCCTCAGACACTAATAAATAATAAAATGCCTCCCCACCATAGCCCTTATTCTTGTAGCTTCCAGTGTGTTTTGGCTGATGACAGTGTGTTTTTCCTGAACATAAGTCAGATGGGTTGGAAATGTGTCACTTTGAAAAGAAGATACCCCAATATTTGTACATAAAAAAAGACAGATTTCCGGTTACTTCAGTCTTCCCACATGTTCTGGGCACCCATTCAGAGTTCATAACTGATCCCATTAGCTGGGCTTTCACAAATGATAAGTATAAATTAGTTAAATAACAAAATTCTAGGCAGTGTCAGCCAGAGAGGGTAATTAATAGCATCTCATAGTACATGTGTTTTGCCCATTTTTAAAATTTTTGCACAATGGGGGATCCATTTCAACTCAGATCCACCTGAAAGTTATTTTATACCACCAAGTTTAAATTTCAGCCTCAGAGAGCATTGGGTCCCAGAGCAGACACAGAGAGATTTCAGAAAGAGAAAAAGATGTATGTAAAACTGAATCTTACAGAGGAAAGCAACAGGCATTCAGCACAGAGCACTAAGGGAAAGCCACTATTTCTACTTATTGACAATGGCTCTACTTAGAACAGTACTTCGAGCTCCTACAGCACAGCAGGAACTAGAAGTTTGTCTAACTGGTAAACACGTAGTTTGCACAACCTCAACAGAATCATGTGAGACAAGACAAGGGGTAAGTGATTGAAGAGCAACAGAGCCTGGATTCCGAGTGAAGAGAATCCTGAACTGGGCGAGAATGATTATTGCACAAGATACAAAAAGTTAAGAGTTTTGTCAATCTTTGTGAAGAAGAATAGAACATTAAGAACTTTGATAAAAGTGACTTAGAGTTTTCAATTAATCCTCTTGATGTCTTCATAAAAGCAAAGGGAGAAAATAACCTTACTAACTGTTATGGACCAGTATCTGAACCAGGGTGTGTCATTGGCAACTGCAGACAATGATATTATAACTATTCACTAAGTATTACAATAGGCTGGTCACTGTGACTGGTACTTTCAAATATTGTCATTGAGATATCTAACCACATGGCAATGAAGGCATGATGTCTGATTTCACAGAGTGGTAAACTGAGGCTCAGAGAGTATGTGTGATACTATATTGTAAATATCAAATACAGAAAAATATATTTTTAAAAATGGCCCAATAATCAAATCCCCACTGTTATCTTAACCATTTTTTCTGTACTTTTATTATTAAAATTTTAACAAAATTCGAATACTCCATCTCGTATTTTGTGCCATGCTTTTTAATTTCTTCCCATCAACAAATACTATTCTTTGAGAAAGTCATTTTTAATGAATGAACTGTTTACCATTCTTTAGTTGTGCTATCAATTATTTAACCAGCCCCCATTGTAATATTTTCTAATATTTTTTTCTATTACACTAATGGCTGAGATAAATATTCTTGAAAATAAGTCTTGTACAGAAACTTGATTACAGCCTTAGGATAAAACCCTAAAAGTAGCCTGACCTGTGATGGCGCAGTGGATAAAGCGTTGACCTGGGAACACTGAGGTCGCCAGTTCAAAACCCTGCACTAGTCTGGTCAAGGCACATATGGGAGTTGATGCTTCTAGCTCCTCCCCCCTTTCTTTCTTTCTCTCTCGCTCTCTCACCCTGTGTCTCCTCTCTAAAATGAATAAAATAAAAAAAGAAGTAAAAAAAAAAAACCTAAAAGTAAAATCACTAACTCAAAGTGTTAGAACACTTTAAGGCTGTTGCTACACGAATTGCCATATTACCCTCCAGAAGGTTTGCGCCAATTCCCAACTCCACCAGCAAAAACAGAGAAAAACATCCTTTCCCCAACATCCTCAGGAGTAAACTTTGTGTGTGGGGCATAAACTTTCTGCCAATGAAATGAGAAAAAAAAATTACCAATTTATGATTTCCATTTCTTTGCTGGGTATTACAATTGAACATCTTTTTGTTTATTGGGCATAGGCTACTCCTGTGAACATCCAGTCATGTCCTCTATCTATTTATCTATCACTGTGTTGGGAGATGCTGGTGTTCAGAATTTTATCAGCACTTGGTGTGGTTCTGCTCCTGATGAAGCAGAGTATTCTTTGTGAAAGATGGTTGTTCTTCATTCTGAGAAAATGTCAAGCCCCTAGCCTGGCCAAGGAGCTAGAAGGAGCACCTCCTCAGTCTAACTACAATGGCTCTGTAAGAGCTATCGGGTCCCTAAATTTAAAGAATCACCAGCACACAGGACTGGTACTCCAGGACTCATAGGTCTCAGAGTGCTTATGGAGATAGAACGATAGCGGACCTTGGACAATCTTCCTTAAATGGCACTTTTTCCCAGACTTTATGAGTATTGAATAGCCAACAATTCAAGGTTTGGCTCTCAGAGGACAGAATCCATATGCTTTGAAAACAAGAAAAGCAAATGGCAGAGATGTTGTCTGAGTGGAAAAATTGATGAGCTGATCAGTATTACCACCTGAATGGAAATCTCCATCCTCTTCAAGAACAGGAGGCATGAACTGACTTACCACAGATCACACTTACGTTAATAAGTCAAGTCCAGTTTCCTGACTCTCCCTATTATGACGGTGTTTGGTGGTCATTCTCCCTACCAACTACCCAAAGACCCCAGTTTTCTCTTGAATATTGGAAATGAGTGTGGGTTTACTATTTTAATGTATCTAAAATTTTTTATTGTTTTATTTTGTTTTGTTTTGATAATGTAAATGGAAGTCTGAGACCATGGGGAACCAGAGAGGAAAGAGCAGGTAAAGCGAAAAAAGTAGATCGTATATACCTTCCTGAATTCTTGTTATTTGTGCTTGAAATATCATTTTCTCAGTACTCTAACCAGAAAAATGCCAATGATTATGATGATGATGAAAGCTATGTTTTTATTGAGCATCTACTCTGTAACATGTCCTGTCTTAAGCACACTTTCTCAGACTCTCTTACTGGTTCATTCTTTTTTTAACTTTTAACATTGGAGTGTCCAATAAACAGTATTTCTTGTCTATCCTCATTCTCTCCCCTGATGATCATATACAATCCCCAGATTTTTAAACACTATCTATACACTGATGATTTTCAACCTTCTATCTCAGCCCCGACCTCTCCCCTGGGCCTCAGCCTCTCATACGTAACTGTATACTCGTCGCCTTCACTTAGATGCTTAATAGGTACCTGCAACTAAACATGCCTACAGCCAAACTCATGATTCTCACACTGGCCCCCACTGAAATGTCCTCTCTCACCATATTCTCCATTTCAATATATGACAATCCCATCTTACCAGTTGTTGTGACAAAATCTTGAGGTCATTCTTTGTGTCTCACTATTCACACATTCCACCCCACATATCAGCAAATCTTATAAGATCTACCTTCAGCATATATCAAGATCCTGATTGTCACCACTAGCACCATTGCTATAATTCAAGCTATCTTCATCAGTCATCAGAAAGTGCAAGAAACTCTCAACTGGCCTTCCTGCTTCTCCACTTACAGTATTAAAATCTACTTTCTATTAACTGGCCAGAGTAATTCTTCTAAAGTATACATCAATCAGGTCATGTTGCTTCTCTGATCAAGGCCTCTGAGAGTTTTCCACATAGCTTTCCACGGGATCTGATTAACTGCTACACAGACCTGCACATGCACACATACACATGCACACACAGGATCTCTCTGCCCTCTTCTCCTCCACTCTTTCTTTATCCCCGCTCTCCGAGTCACAAAAAGCGCCTTCATGATTCATGAACTTGGCAGTTACTCTCCCACCAACGTCTTTGAACTAGCTCTTTCTCATGCTGGGATACCTATATGCCACCTCATTTTCCTCTACTCATTTTCAAGTCTCACCTTATCTAATACACCTTCCTTGACCATCCTTTAAGAATCACCCCCACATACATATGCTCTCATACTCTATCCCCTTACTTTGCTTTATATTTCCTCTTACCACTTGAAACATTATATAATCACTGAGTTTTTCATCTTCCCACATTAGACTATTAACATCCTAAGAGGACAAATCTTGTAGGATTTTTTTACTGCTTTACTTCTTGCCCTTAATATATACCTTAATATATATGTGTGTGTGTGTGTGTGTGTATACACACACACACACACACATATATATATAGATATACATACACATAGTTAAATAAATGAGTGCAGGTATCATGGTTGAATTTTACAGATGAAAAAATTAAGACTCTGATAAGTTGATAATTTTCCAAAGACCAGGAAGTGCTAGAGGCAGGATCCGAACCTAAGTTTACCAGGTGTCCATTAT
Source organism: Rhynchonycteris naso (assembly GCA_037038555.1). Taxonomy (NCBI): domain Eukaryota; kingdom Metazoa; phylum Chordata; class Mammalia; order Chiroptera; family Emballonuridae; genus Rhynchonycteris; species Rhynchonycteris naso. The sequence goes on from CM072998.1 coordinate 29,707,799, forward strand.
AACAGCATTGCAATAGTCTTTTCCTGGTATCCATTCCCTCTGGAGTCGCTGTGTCCATCATGTTCACAATGAGATCTCCTCTTCTAACCAAACTCCCTTCTCCTGCCTTCTGGAAACAGCAGCTCTCCGGGGCCATAGCAGACCAATATACCGGCACATGCAGCAGCTAGAGGAGAACGGCCCAGGGAGTGTTAGGTTTTATTTGTGCCATGCATCCTGCCTCTTCTGTCTCTTGTCGTCAAGCTGCTGAACTGTCTGCCTTTGGGCCTGCTCACCATGCACGCTGTTCGGGCTCCTGTATTAATTATGAGGTATAGAAAAGAGCAGGAAATCTATCTCTGTAATTGCAACTCAGCTGGGTTCGAGGGACCTTTCCACCTCCACAATGTGATCCTTGCTTTGCAGTGCTGCAATCCCGTCACTGAGCCAACGGTATAGCCTGTTCCTTCCATCAGATCAGAGTGCTCTGACATGCTGTCCAACCAGGCTACAGCCAGTGGGGTTTCCGTGGTTGGGCTCTACATTCTGGCCACCCCAACAGCACACACAGTCTCCATCCAGGTGCCCGCCAGGATGAAGGCTGGGAGCAATGAGGGTGGCTGAGTGAGCTTCAGGAGCACACACAAAATAGCCTCGGTTCTTTCCCTGGGGAGCATTGACTTCCCCAAACTCTCCCCAGGAGCTGCACAGAACTCAACTTGTTTCCCTTGTGCCTCACAGCCTTCCAGGCTCTCCCCTGAGACCACGGGGAGAAATTTCATCAGAAGAATCTCAATCCATTGATATGAGTCCCAACAGTCTCTCTGAGCTGCAGCCTGCTGTCTCCCTCAGCATAGCACCCTAACTATTGCCTCTGGGCTTGATTTTCCTGCCTCTGTTGACCTGAACCTTGGGCTGAACTTTTCGGTTTCAAGGTCTTTATTCAGCCAGAGCTTGGAGGCATGGGAATGAAGTGTGCACTGGGGAGGGCTGGAGACAATCAGAAGGGAAACTGGAGACCTGGAGGGAAAGCAGCGATGCCTCCTGAGCCCTGCTGAGGTTGCTGCTTATGAAACTTCCTTTCTCCTCCTGCCTCTGACCATTCGCATTCCAAGGACATGTTGCCTGGGAGTCTTGTTTCTGTTCGTTTCACAAATTGATCTGAATGCTGGCAGACAGGCTGACTGACAGGCTGGGCCCCATCGCGCGCTGCTGCTGCTGTCACAGCCTCTCTTCAAGGTCTCCTCATTCTCCAATCCACTCTCTGCTTTCCATCCCATGGTAAGCCAAGAGTCCCACTGAGTCCTCAAGACACTAAAAGTTGTCACATGGTGGGGCTGGGGGAGCTGTGAAGGGTAGCAACTACGAAGTAGGGAAATTTGAGCTAAGGAATGACAAACAGGATTCTTTACTGTGGGGTTTCTCAGAGCCTTTGATTGTGAATGTTTAGATGTGGGATTCCCAAGGGAAAGAAGGCAAGGCACTCAACCATAGATGGGACCTTCAGAGACCTGGGTGTATTTTTTTTTCTTTTTCTTTTTAAATGTTTATTAATCGATTTTAGTGAGAGAGGCAGGGAGAGAGAAAGAGAGAGACAAGAATATCGGTCTGTTCCTGTATGTGCCCTGGGGACCGAACCAACAACCTCTTTGCTTTGGGACGATCCTCTAACCAACCAAGCTATCTAGCACTGTTGGCGTGAAAATTGGCCAGAAGCCTGGGAAGGAGTTGGAAACAACCTGGCAATGCTACATTTCTGGTGGGACAGAGAATACCCCTCTTTAGAAAAGCCAGCTACGTGGGTCTTACAGGGCCCTGTCACCAGAGCTCTGCTCTGGAAGGAATTGTCATGTGTTTAGAAGGAAGGACAGGGAATAGAGAAAAGATGGAGCTGCTCATAAAGATCTTCATGCAGTGGGCACCCACACAGCACAGGGGACAAGAGGAGGGCGGGGCTGCTGGCCCGGGGCTGAGTGTTAGCTGCCTCCCAGCTGTGCCCAGAGATCCCCCACTCTCCCCTCACACCTCAACCTGGGGGAGCGTGGGGAGGGAGGAAATCAGAGGGCCCTGAAGGAAATGATAGACTGAAGGTTTGAGTACCCCCAAAGTTTGTTTTCTCTTTAATTCTGTAGAGTTAATATATGGCACAGAACCATTTCTGTGCGTTTCGATTCATTTCAGCCAGCACTTACTGAGTGCTAGCACGGGGTCAGCGCTGAGTCAGGGCCTACGAGGAGTGAGTGTGGAACTCAGCTGCCTCCTTCTAAGTGCTGCAGCTGTAGAGGAGTGGCAAGACCACACGGACCAGCGATTAGAGGACAGGAGGGGACTTCATCAGGAACAAAGAGGAAGGAGTGCCTATGTCAGCGGCAGCAGGATGGGTCTCCCTGTGAGCAGGGAGACTTGCTGCAGACAGCTTGGAGGGTTGACATTTATAAAGATGTCTTTAGTACGGGAGCCCATTCCTGCAGGACATTCAGAGAGGCACCGTCAGCAACACTGTCTGTCCAAAGCAAGATGGCTGAGAGCTTGAGACACCTGTGGACCGGCTGGATAGACTTGGGTCTTGCAAGGAAGCTAGAGGGATGGGGATGGCTAAGGTCACATTCCCTTAGGCCTTGAAGGCAGGCAGAGGGTTGGAGACTTCGAGGCTACACCTCCAACTGGCATCATTCTGTGATCATTGAAGGGTCACCCATGTGACCTTTATCGCCTTCTCATCTGCTAAACAGTATTGTTATAGACTGAATAGTGCTCCCCCCAACACACACACACACACACACACACACACACACACACACACATTTCATATGCTGAATTCCCAGTACCTCAGAATATTACTGTATTTGGAAACAGAGTCTTTAGAAAGATAATTAAGTTACAGTGTGGTCATTGAGGTGGGCCTAAATCCAATATGGCTGGCATCCCTATAAAAAGAGAAAATTTGGACCCAGACAGCACAAAGTGAAGACCATGGGAGGGAGATGGCCATCTCTAAGCCAAGAAGAGGGGTCTCAGAAAAATTCAATCCTGTCACCACTGATCTAGGACCTCTACCCTCCAAAACTGTGAGAAAATAAACTTCTGTTGTTTAAGCCACTTGGTGTATAAAACCTGCTACGGCAGCCCTAGCCAACTGATGCAGGAAAGAACACCATCCTCGTCACTCTCCCTGGTGCAGCACTGTCAGTCCTCCTTTTTCCTGGGCGCATCCCTCCATCACTGAGGCTCCCCCTCTCCACTCTTTATTGTCAAGACCTAATAAAACACTGAGTGTGAACAAACTTTGAATACACTGTGTATGAACATCTGTCTAACAGTAATGTGGCACTGTGCTGGGCACTGGAGAGTCAAAAGTGTGTCATGCAGAGTCCCCACTCTCAAGGTTCTCACGATAGGGTGTGGGCAACATTTACATAGACAAGTGGCTGTGAGAACACTGTGGAACTGGGGGACACGAGAAAGACTGTCCAGAGACAGGGCAGTCAAGTTGGGTTGTGAGGGAGTCCAAGGAGTCTTTCCAGAAGGGAGGCAAAGTGTCTCTGCAGGAAAAAGAAGCATGCGCAAAACCCAGAGGCCGAGTGCTCGCTTAGGCAGCACATACACTGAAACCCAGAGGCACAGCGTATGGGTGTGTGTTCATGACACAGTGCGGAGTTGGGGTGTCTGCACGGAGCACGTGCAGAGTGGTGGAAGGGCACTGAGAAGACAGTTGAGTGCTGTCCTCCAAAGACCCCTGGGAAGGATGCTGGCCTTTTCACAGAGTTAGTGAGGAGCCAAAGAAGGGTGCTAAGAGGGATGCGAGTGGCAGTGTGAAGAGAGCCCAGGGGAGTGAGCAGGCTAGGAGTTTATTTCTAGACCCTTTGAAAGTCTGGCACATGCAGTGAAGATGTGGGTGAATAGCTTAGGAGAGGGACTGAAGCTGAGGTTAAGAGGCAGTAAGGTGAAGTAGACAAAACACAAACAATAACAAAAAACTAATTAGGGCTGGAAGCCCAGACTAGGCCAAATTTTAACCCTTCTAAACCTCAGTTTACTCAGTAAAAATGGGGGAAAGAGTTCTTACCATCACATGACCATCGTAAGGATGAAATAAAAGAATCTGTGACAAGCTCTGGCAGGTCCACTCAGCGACATGGGCTCTAACTGCTGTAACTAGCCCTAGCATCTCAGGGTGGAGTCCTGATCACACAAAATAGCCTCTTCCAAACCAAGGAAAGACATCAAAGCCTGTTGACAGTGTGTTTGCCTTACAGTCACATTCATGGAACTGTGGGTTTGGCACTACTCAGTCACCCCTGAGCAGGGACAAAACTGGTTCTGGAGGTGGGGGAGAGCACAGGCAGCCTCCAGGAGGAGTGCGGGAGGCAGGAGCAGGGGGCCATGTAGGTTATTGGGGTGGCAGGGTTGCCAAGGAGAGCCCAGAGACAGCAGAGGTTTTGGGAACGTCGGCACTTGGACATGGAGGAGAAAGGAGAAGACAGGAAGTCCAAAGGAAGTCAGAAAAAGAAGGAAACTGAAAAAGATCACCTTCAACAGAGAGCTTCAGTAAGTAGTAGAAGCTTCATCTCTTCCGGGGCAGCGGAGAGAATGAGAGCCGAGCTAGAAAGGCTGTGGAGGCTGTGCTCAGGAGTACCCTGGTACCCCCAGAGGCTTGTTCACAGGGCAGGGAGGCAGAAGGACCCGCACAGCCTCGGAACTCCATGGCCACTGCAGAACAGGAGGCTGGGCTCACAGACTGTGTTCTGAGGAAAGGTGGATCAGGTTGGAAGCATTAGGAGCTGGCTGAACTCAAGAAAAAGTTACTGTATTTCCCCATGTATAAGACGCACATTTTGGGGGGAAATTTGGGGTCTAAAAAACTGGGTGCATCTTATGCAGTGGTTGTAGATTTTTTTACTTGCATTTCCTGCTTTTTTGTGCTCATTGTTTAAGACAGTGATTCTCCATCAGACAGAGATGAGGACAAGCTAATGGATGGGAGTTTTGACAGTGATGAGGAGTTGTTAAATTTTATGATGAATAAGACTTGAGTTCAATAATTTTACATAATACATTTTTTTTTTCAAATTTCAGGCCCTAAAATTAAGGTGCGTCTTATACATGGGATCGTCTTACACATGGGGCAATATGGTACTTCAGATGACATCTGAGCCTTTGCTTGTGTTGATGATAAGAGGAAGAGCTGGTGTGTTGGGTGGAAGAGAGTCCAAATGGCAGCCTCAGAAAGGTCCCAAGGTAGAAAGAAAGGGATGGACTCCAAGTCTGCCGAGGGCAAGAACCCTTCTCTCTCTGCACTTTAGGAAAGGCTGCAAGGATAGCAGACAAGGAAGGAAGTCCTGGGAGGGAGAAAGGAAGCAGAACGGTCTCCATCTTCCAGGTCATTCGGGGAGGCCCATCACTTCCCTGAGAAGGCGGAGGTGAGGGGAAGTAGCTGAGACCTAAAGAGAATGAAAAAGCATTAGCGGGGCTGCTAGGGAAAAGCAAAGTGGACATAAGGAAGGAAGTTCGGGTCTGATTTGTTATGGTTTCCGCAGTAGCAGTTCCTGAGATAGTTTGCAAGTAGTCTCCATAGGATATAACCCCTGAAGAGTGTGAAGGAGGGGAGAATTGAGACAAGCAAAGGAGGAAAGCTAATAAAAGGCACAGTGATGGGTGGACTACTGTTTCTAGGGAAGAGGGCTTCCATTTCTGAGAGCACCCTTGGTGAGACCAGGTCAAGCCGCCTCAGCGTGGTCTCACCAAGGAAGCAAGAAGTTAGGGTATTCATCCATCAACTCCCTTCCCTCACTGGTTGAGGTTGTCCCCAGGGGTGTCAAGTTCCTTGCATTTAGGGTATCCCCAAAGGTATCCTCCTAATGCACACACCATCTAAATCTCATCTCCTTGCACGTGGCCTAGAATGTGAATATAGTGGACATTGCTTCTGTGATTACATTACATTATGTGGTGAAAAAGGTATATGTGCACTTGAGGTACCTGATTTGATGAATCTGAGTTCATCAAAAGGAAGATTACCTTGGTCCTGGCCTAATTAGGTTGGCCCCTCAAAAAGGACAAGCAGCAGTAGTAGATGCTCCTCCATTGGCTTGAAAAAGCTAACTGCCATGATGTGGAGAAAACCACATGGCCAGGTCCTGAGGGCAGTCTCCAGAAGCTGACAGTGGCTCCCAACCAGCAATCAGCAAGAAAAACTGGATGCTGTCAACAACCCATAAGTAAAGAAAAGAATCTCAAGCCTCAGATGACATCGTAATCTCAGCTAACACCTTGACTGCAGCCTGTGAGACCCTGAGCAGAGGACCCAGCTCAGCTGTGCCCAGATCCCTGACCCACAGAAACTGAAAAATAATAAAAGCATGTTGTTTTAAGTTGTTACATTTGTGATCATTTGCTATGCAATGATAGAAAGCTGATGCAGAAGGCATCGATGCATACAAGCCATGTCAAACCAAGTTGCAGGTGACCTTCAGGGTGGGATAAGGGGAGATGGATAGAGCACCTCCAGCTTCTTTTCTCCTTCTGAAGTCATCTTTATACAAAAAGGCTCAAATCCAAATTCAAACACAGGAAGAAGCAACATGAGTCCTTCCTCTTTAGGTACTGCAGGGATCAGCTCATCTATATGCAAGATCCGAATTCAGTGCACTGGGTCTTGGGGGCTGTGGGGGTCTGGAGGTTGGAATAGGAACACTCAGAGCTGAAGGCTGTGGGCAGAGATGTTCTGGGGCTGCCGTGGTTGTCAGGCACGAGGCAGGTAATTTGCCTCTTTCTCTCTCTCCTCGAGGTTCCCCATTACTCTCCAGGTCTCTAGCATCATGATGAGAAGCACTAACTTGATTCTCCTCTGTGCAGCTGGACATGCTACATTTTCCCCTGTTGGGGGGGGGGGCAGATGTTCTCACTCCCTTTAGCAACTTTGGCTGCCCAGCCCTCACTGTGCCTTTACTCCACAGAGTGGAAATTAAAGCTGAGAGAGGCAATTTTTTACAAGGCAGACCAAGAAAAGGTATTTGAAATTCGACACAATTCCACATTTAGATGTCTGGGATCCCCCGCATGGCTAGACTCTGCACTTAATCATTTGGAAGTGTAGCACTGAACACATTACCATGGACTGGCCTTATCTAATTGAGGCTCTTACATCTAATGCAAAAGTTCAACCAAAAATTGACATTTGGAGGGTTAACCAGAAGCATTATTTTGTTTTAAGCTGTGCTTTCCCTGTGTTTTTATGTGGTGAGCTTACTAAAGGTCAGGGCCTGTCTGGGTCTCAATTTTACAGAATAATAAATTAAATTGTATTGGTTCATCTCAGGATGAGCACATATTTGGGAATGAATGCATACTAATCTAATTTGCAAGGCACTGACAGGTAATTCTTGCACTGGGAGAGGCATGCCCAGCATAATAACCCATTCCGATTATTGCCCAGGTTTAAGTTTAGGTGGGGAAGTTCACTCCCAAAATAAATTTAAAATCCTGCTTCTAAGTCTTTCTGATGTGTAAGGCACCAGGCCAGATGCTAGGGTGAATACATCAATAAGTCATACATGGGCCATGCCCTCAAGAAGTTTCCTTGCGCATACATAGGGTATAATTAAGAACATGCCATGATAAAAGTACATACAATTTGCTAGGGAGTGCAGGCAGGGGAGGGACCCTTCCAACAGTGGTGGGGGTAGAGAGGAGGGAACCCAGAAGAACAAAGGGAGGCAGCATTCTAGCTGGAGCCTGTAGGAAATGGGAAGGTTTGCATTCAAGAGGGTAGGAATAGTCATCCCAAGGAGAACAACAGGTGAGCAGAGACGCAGAGGATAGGAGATGAGTGACAAACATGTTTGATGTTGCCGGAGGAGACCAAGCTGGAAAAATAAGGAGGAGTACCAGTTTGTGCCTCGTGGTCGCAGAACCCATGGAGGGGAAACTCTTCAGGAATGTGTCAGTCAGGCAAAGAAAGCTTGATGAAGTCCCCTTTCCCAGAGTGTGGAGCCTTCTGTCCACATAATCAGTACTGGCTGCTCAACGTTACGTCTTCTGACTGAGGGAGACATCCTGTTGTGTCTCAGTCTGCTCTGCTTAGGCCTCTAATTCTTTCTTAGTCATTAAAGTTCTCTGCTGAAACAGGGCTAATGACAGTTCACGATATTGCAGCCTATTTGCGTTGGTTACTCTGCACTGGTGTCCTCCTGAGAGCATTCTAGAGAGCACCTCAGTGCTTGGTGAGAGCCACAGGTCCTCTGTTTTGTTTAACAACGCAGAGGCCAATTGTTCCTTCAGGGTGAGATCCTTTCTCAAAGGTAGAGCTTTTTAACTTTTGTGAGGATTTGACCTGCTCCCACAGCAAGGGTGACATTCCCTGGCTTTGCCTCCACCCCCAGCGGTCACTCTACTTGGGTTTCCACACTCCCCTCCAACGGCACAGGGGCTTGGGCTGGAGCTGGAGACAACCTGGGGCGAACTGAATGTGCAAATCTGGCCTCTGGGCCATTTCAGTGAAGCAGGTGAGCTTCTGCGCAGAGAACCAGAAGAGAGAAATAGCGGAGGACAGTGCTCACCATCTGATTGCCTGGAGCTGCAGAAGGACCCGGACCTTGTGTTTAGTGATATGTGTTATAGTTAGGGCAGCAGGTCCTAGAGTCAAACAGAATCAGCCTCAAGTCCCAGTCCCACCTCTACTACTGATTAGTGTCACCTTGGACAAGGTGTTTAATCCAAGCCTCAGTTTCCTTGTGTGTTAAGTGGGAATAAGGAACATCCTTACCTCCCAGGGTTATTGTGGAGACTGAGATGATGTCAGTACAGCAGCTAGAACAGTTGCTGCCCTGCTCATGAACTTCCATATATATCAGCCATCATTATCACACACCACTGAGGACTTGTGTGGGTGATACAGAAGAAGTCTAGCCAGGGTCAGGGGCTGGCAGATCAGTCCCTCTGTTTCTGAGGTGACTGCAGTGGTTTCCCACCTGCCCCTCCCTTTTATCCACATATGACTGTGCCGTGCCATCAGGTAGTGCCAACCAACAGTCATGGAACCCAAAGGAACTCTCTAACATTCCATGTGACTTTCCAGGTCCTAATTTCTACATTGGTGACCCACCCTGAAACAAGAGAAACCCAGACTCCCGGCCACCTGAGGCACAGGGAGGAAAGATACCCAATTTCATTTTCACTGATGGTAAAAGGCATGGTGGCTACTTAGGTTTCTGAGCTTCCAGAGACAGCGAGACCAGTGATGTGCTGGAGAAGACAGCTACCGCTGTGTGAGTCCTTGCGAAGCTTTCAGAACTGCACTAGCTGCTTGACATCCTATTGGTAGCATTGCATGTGTCACGGTGAAAGTATTGACACCACAGAAACCAGCAGGTATTACCACTCAAGGTGCCTTCCCTCGCACCCGCGAGAACTGGTTGTTAAACATTTATCAACACACCGCTGGGCAGGACTTTTTTCACTCCAACCCCCGCTGCAGCTGCTTTTACCAATTCCCTCACACCACATACCCACCTCCCGAAGGCCCAGCCAAAGCCCAAGTCATCCTAAACTGAGCTACCTGCCAGAGACAGGCTGATGAGAAACCGCCTGAGATGAAGAGAGCGTGCTCCTTGCGAGTTAGTATGCAGACTAGCTCCTTCCTCTCACTGGGCTGTCTGTGCTCCTTCTCAGAAAGCGGTTAGTCAGCAGGTGTTTAGATACAGTAAGCCCCCCTTTCTCCGTAGTTTCCCTTCCCTTGGGTTCTGTAGCCCTTCATCAACAAGGGGTCTGAAAATAGTCAGTGGTAAATTCTAGAAATAAACATTTTATACGTTTTAAATTGTGTGCAGTTCTGAGTAGCGTGATGAAATCTCACGTGATCCCTCTCTGCTCCGCCTGGGACGTGATTCGCCTCTTTGTCGGTTGTCTGCACACTGCAGACCCACCCCGCCCGTTAGTCACTGAGTCGCTGTCTTGGTATCAGATCAACTGTCACAGTGTTTGTATTCAAGCGCTTGTGTTCCAGTGCCGTTTATTTTACAAAATGACCCCAAAGCACAAGAGTAGTGATGCTGGTAATTTGGATATGCCAAAGAGAAGCTGCAAAGTGCTTTCATTAAGTGAAAAGTTTGAAATTTCTCAATAAGGAAAGAGAAAAAGTCATATGCTGACTTTACTAGGATCTACAGTAAGAACAAATCTCCCATGTATGAAATTGTCTAATTTATAAGTTAAATTGTGTCATAGTTACGCATGTATAGGAAAAAAACAGTATATCCAGGGTTCCAGACTAGCCGTGGATACAAGGGAATGACTGTTCAAGGACTCATCGCCACCTATCAGCAGCGGAAGGTCTTTATTCCAGTTCTCTGAGAGGCAGGTGGATCAAAGAGGAAACAGACCAATGACTCAGAGTGCAGGAACATTGACCTCTAGGGGACCACAGAGGGTCCCAGGGACTTTTGGACACCACTTAAAGCATAGAACAAAAGGCCCTGTGGAGAGGCCTCGTGAAGAAGAGTTCGCAGGACTTGTCGAAAAGGACAACAGTCTGCTGTGAACAAGGATCAGTGAGCTCAGACGAGGCCTCAGCTTTGCTCAGCCAGGCCTGCATATCTCCCCTACAGGGGCCAGAAGAGATGCAGAACAGCAGCCTCGGGCTGAGTGGTGCTGCATCCTCCACCCTCACCAAGTGGATACTCACGATCCTGTTCCGTTAGGGGTGTCGCTGAGCAGCAGCAACTAGAAGGACTCAGAAGCCGCAAGCCCCGGAAGTGGAACCATGGAGCTGCCAATGGGCGTCCCGCCCCCTGCCGCCTCCCTCCCTCTCCCTGCGGGAGCTGCTACCCTCTGCGGCAGTAGGTTTCTCCCTGAACTTTATCCTTAAGTGTATCTGGTGTATTCGCTCCTACAATATTTATGACCCACATCAATGTTTTATCCGTCCCATCACTCAGCTTCTTAGGCGAGTTTGGAAACTTTGAGTTCTCATTCTCCTTGTGGGGGGGGAGGGGGGGATGGAGGCTGGAGAACAGTACCAGAGGCCTGCGATGCCAAGGTCGCTGTGCCGTCTTCCTGCACAAGAATCCAGGTGTGCCCCATAACCGCTGGCTTGTCCGCCTCTCCCCGTAAACGCTTCGCAATCTGAATGCACATCAACCCAACCACCGCCACTTCACAGTGATCTGCAAACACAAAATGTCTCCTGACTCCTGGGGGTGGGGGTGGGGGGAAGCTCCTGCTGCTTCTGTCACCTGAGAAGCCTTTCCTTCCTTTGGTGCATTTAGGACTGCCTCATCTTTCACTCCCATATTGACTCCACCTCTTCCACGAAGCCACACCATCCCTAGCTAGCCCCCAAATCTCCCTGCTCATCTTCAGTCAATAACTCACGACTTAGTGTTTGATAGTTCCTTAGTTGTTACCGTGGCTGAACTATAAGTTCCCAATTAAGGGAGAGGGGGTCATAGACAGACACAACAGCATGGTGATTACCAGAAGGAGAAGGATGGTGGGGGGAGGTAGAAGAGGATATGGGGGGATAACTGGTGATAAAAGGAGATTTGACTTGGGATGATGAATGCAATACAATAGGCAAATTATGCATTATAGAACTGTACACCTGAAACATAATTTTATTAACCAATGTCACTCCAATAAATTCAATTTAAAAAAATCCCTTGCAAAAAAAATAAATAACAACACAGTTTCTACCTTCGTGCTTCTGTGTTCCCTGTAGAGCTTAGGTATATAGTGCTAGCTATATAGTAGATGATTAATAAATAACTAGATAAGTTAAAAATAACAATAAAAAATAATATAATAAAATAATTCTAAATAAATGATTTAATAAATAACTTACTTAGGTGAAATTATTAGGGACTTTTTCCTATAATAATTGGATCTCTTATCTGGTCTCATCTCATCTGCAATGATGACAATACTTGCAGAGATATATTTTTTTTATTTTATTCATTTTAGAGAGGAGACACAGAGTGAGAGAGAGAGAGAGAGAGAGAGAAAGGGGGGAGGAGCTGGAAGCATCAACTCCCATATGTGCCTTTACCGAACCAGTACAGGGTTTTGAACCAGCGACCTCAGTGTTCCCAGGTCGACGCTTTATCCACTGCACCACCACAGGTCAGGCCAGAGATATTCTTATCTCTGAGAAATATGTTGATATGTTCATTGTATTAATAATACCAATCGTGTTCAAAATAGCAAAGTGTTTTACAAATGTTGTCCTATTTACCTCTGAGGTAGCTACTAGTATAATCCCCATTTCACACATGAGGAAACTTAGAGATAAAGATGTGACTTGTCCAGAGACACATAACTAATACATAGTAGAATATTCCAATGCAGTAGTCCAGCCTAGGGCTCATGCTCTTAAACATCGACTCGTTTCTGCTATTGCTAGCATCCCAGAAGGCATTCTGCAGGAGGGCATCCCGAAGGGTGGATGATAACAGTAGCACCAACTGCTCGTGCAAACCAGACAGCAAAGGAAGGGAATCTTCAGATAAATACGTGAAATGAGCATACACATGTATGTCTGTTCCCTCCTGAAATGGCAGTAATGTTAGAGTAAAAATAACAAAGGAGTAAATCCACAAAGACAATGAGGAAAAGCTAGAAAGCTCTCTGGTACTTCTTCTTACAAAGGCACCGATCCCATCATAGGGACTCTACCTTATGACTTTACTTAAGAGACCCTTGTACTGGGCTGAATAGTGTCCCTCCAAAATCCATGTCCACCAAGGAACCTCAAAATGTGACCTTATTTAAATATCAGGTTTTTCCAGAAGTAACTACTTGACATGAGGTCATGCTGAAGTAGAATGGGCCCTGACTTCTATGACTGTCCTTATAAGAAGACCACGTGAAGACACAAAGAGGAGAAAGCCACGTGAAGACAGATGCAGAGACTGGAGTGATGTGCCCACAAGCCAAGACTGCCAAAGACTGTCAATGACCATTAGACTCGAGGAGAAAGGCATGGAAGAGATCTTTTGAACCTTCAGAGGGAGTGTGTTTCTGCCAACACCTAGATTTCAGACTTCTGGCCTCCAGACCTGTGACAGAAGAAATTTCTGTATTTTAAGCCAACAGTTTGTGGTCATTTGTTATGGCAGCCCTAAGAAGCTATTTCAACCTGGTTCTCAGAAGTTTGTGATCTGTGGAGGTGACCTAGTACTGAGAATGTGTGTCGTCCACCCACCTCTCTCCTTCCTGCTGGTTGAAATGGGAATCCAATGGGCTGAGCTAAAATAGCCTGCCTGGCCCATAAAAGGAAGCTATGTGTTCAGGAGGATGAATCCACCAGGAAAAGGCTGAAGCAGCCATGCCAGTCCAGGACTACTAATTTATATGTGACTATATATACCACTGTCATTTTGGATTTCCTGTCACTTGCTGCTAAGCCTAACCCTAATTCATATTGTGAGACAGATTTACCAATGAGAATGTGCAACTCAGTGTGATAAATAATATGATAGAGACAAGCCATGGTTGGGCCACAAAGGAATGAGTGATTAACTTACCCTGGGAAAATGAGGGAGGGCTTCTTGGTAAAAGCAATAGCAGCTGAATTTAAGACACGAGAAGGAGTTTGCCAGGCAGCTGGCCTATAGGATGGCAAGAAGACTGTAAGGTCAGGAGCCAGGGTCAGGATTACAGCCGCCTGGTCTATGCAGATTTGCATTAGATTCGGACAGTCTGTAATGAAACAACGGAGCCAAGAACTGGTGAGCCATCAGCTTTCATCCTCGTTTGCACCTGGCAGGCAAGAAATACACACACTGGGTTCCAAAACCCACTCATTCAGTGCTCACAAAGCCACTGACTTATCCAAGTTTCCTAGCATCAAAGGCTTCTAGCTCACCAGACTTATTCACCTCTGTTCCCCATCTCCTTCTCTCTGCACAAACTGGCTTCTCCCTCAGCATTCCACCATTTTGACTGCTTCTCCTGGCATCCTCCACGTGGCCTTTCTCTGCTCTGCTCTCTAATGCTTATCTCAGGGACCTAGAGCGAGCTCCTGGTCTGCCCCACTTTATAGTGTAGAAATCCAAACCCTTAATCCAATCCACAAACAAGAAAGTCTCTGATACAAAGTCACCCATCTGAGGCATAATGAGATTCCTCAAGAGAGTGTATCACCCCACATCATCCAATCAGTCAAGAGTGTGGGGAAAAGCTTACTCTTAAAACTAAGCCTTAGGCTATAATGACCTGGCCTGCTTACAGCCTGTCCCCCACACCCATCCCAAGCACAAGGGCAAATAATATTACCTGGATGACAGGCTTCCATGTGGGCAGCACCATCTTTAACAAAGTGAGCATAATATATTTTATCTGCCTAACAAAGGCATTTCAGAGAGACGTGGATGGTGGAGTGAAAGAACAGTCCATGGACTCACCCGTGTTTCCACATGGGGTGCAAGGCAGACAATGATGACACTGAGGAGGAAAATAGAGACAAGGTGATAAAAAGGTTGGAATGCCATTCCTGGATGCTTGCAATTTCCCATGTCACAAAGAAGAGCCATCAATGAGTATGCAACAGTAGAGCAATATTATTAAATTGACATTGTAGAAATACCACTTTGGGTAAGGAGTAGATGGCCTGGCAGTGGTCGGCAAACTCATTAGTCAACAGAGCCAAATATCAACAGGACAATGATTGAAATTTCTTTTGAGAGCCAAATTTTTTAAACTTAAACTATATAGGTAGGTACATTCCTTATGGATGTAGCACCCACGCATGGTATTTTGTGGAAGAGCCACACTCAAGGGGCCAAAGAGCTGCATGTGGCTTGTGAGCCACAGTTTGCCAACCACTGGCCTGGAGAAAACAAGCGGGAGTCAAAGGGACCAGATAGAAGGCCATTGCAATGGTTGTTTAGTTTAATGAGGATAAGGGTGCAAGTGAATGCAGAGACACTGGGGACAGAAAGGAAGGAGCAACTTTAAAATGTGATTTAGGTGGTTAAAATGATCCACTGAGGGATATGAGAGAAGACAGAGTCAAGGCAGACCCACTGTGCTGCCTTGGAGCATGAGGACATAATCATTCCCTGGGACAAGAAGCACGGTGGGAGGGGCAGGTGTGGGGGTGAATGGTGGCATGCTCATGACTGATTTGGCTCCAGTTCATCCTTCTGAGTTTTGAGGTCCACATTCTCTGCTTCCAGACAGCTTGTTGGTAGGACATCAGTCAGAGGGTGACGAGAGGAAGGAGAAGGATGTGCCCTTCCTGCGTGACTCACTTCCCACCAAGGCTTCCCCGTGAGGAACCTGTACCCTGGCTCCAGCAGTAGGTGAGAATGTTTTCCCACCTCCGAGAACCAGAGGGATATAGCCCCTTCATAATAGCGCCAGGCAGTCAGTACCCCTCCTCAGAGCCCTGACTCCCAGCTCAGTGGGTTCTTCTCCAAACTCCTGAGGTTCCAGCACAAGACAGTCTGTGCTCTCTATTCGTGGTCTGAAACTCAACAATGCGGAGCCCCCCTCAGAGCATCTGGAATCTCTAGGCCCCATCCTCTTCCCTTGTTCACTGCTTCCTCTTTGCTTCTTCAGTCTTCTAACAGCTTTTCACCAAGATCCTGTATTAAACTTACTCCAATAAGTACTGGGTCCTGACTGCTACAGTGTTGGTGCCCACAGTGGTCTCAGGAAATAGACCCTCCTCCCAAGATAAGAGGTGGAGGTTGTTTTGGTCACCTCTCTGGGTCTCCCATGAAGCAGCCAGGTGGAGAGTCTGGGAGCAGCTGATTGGTCTGGGGGTAGGAAGGGGAGGTTTGTGTGTCCTCAGCATGTGGGTCACAGCTAATCCCTTGGGAAGGGCGGGAAGTGAGAAGAGAAAGGACTGAGGCTAGGATGCCAAGGGGCCCCAAGGTTTAAGAAGCAGACAGAAGAACTCGGGTGGGAGCAGAATAAAACACAAAGATCTGAATTAGGAGGAAAATCAGTGCTGTGTTTCCTCCCCACTAGAGGGAAGTTTGAGAGCAAAGTGGTCCTTATACCAACTCTACCGTAATGAAGAGAAAGCAAACAGTAGACCCAGCAGTAGCCACCTGACCTTGCTGAGGGTCCTTGCAACAGAATGGAGGACACAGAGGGTGATGGGGGAAGTTTGAGGAGTGAATGGAAAATGAGACTAGGCAGACAGAACTATTAGCTAGAGGGCCAAAGAAGAGTGTTTCTATTTTTACCTTCCGGTGACTTGAGCTCCTTCCTGAGTTGTGGGGTGGAGCCAAGCAAAAGGAAGCTGACCCTCAGGAGGCAGATGGGAAGGGTGAAGGGAGCTGAAAGATGAGCCCTGCCTGGCCTTGGACAACTTCCTCCAGGCTGCTCAGCCAGCTGACAAAGACTTCGGGGAGTCTGAGATGTGCTCCGCCACCCCCATCCCCTACACCCCGCCAGGCTATTCTAGAGGCTGGGATCACAATAAATAACAGAGACAAGAATCAGAGGCTGGAAGCCAGGTGGCATAAAGGGGCTGAGGGTGTGAAATCTAAAGCAAAATCTCAAATTTCTGGGGAAGAAAGGCAGTGGGTTTAGGAAGCTGACTTTTGTTTTGTCTTTCTTCCCCTGGCAGGTTATACTCTGAGTGAGGTAGGGAGACAACTGCTGCCTGTGACTGGATGATCAGCCCCAAGTCAAGGATGTTGAATTCACCCTGGGGTCACCTACCTAAAAAAGAGAGGCACAGAGAGTAACTTGCCTGCTGCAGATCTCTTTGAAGTGGCCTTGGGCTCCAGGGCCCATGGGGATAGTTCCGACTGTTCTTTTGACTCGATAATGCATGGCAGCTTCCTAACGCACTGGACACTGTCACTGCGATCATAACTGATTACTGTAATCAGAGAGATGACACACCAGACGCTGCTTAAAGGAAGGCAACAAATAAAGCGTGGATCCAAAATTGCAAGGGACAGCCTCACACAGCACTGCCCTGGCAGGGAGAGGGGCTTAAACTGTCAGAACAGTCCCTCACTGGTCTCTGCAGTTCAAATCCCTCTCCCTTCCAATCCACTGGCTAGACATGCCCTTTCCCATTGAAAACCTGCAGCACACAAAGACTCTATCCTGGCCCACTTCTCCAGCGGCCTCCCGTAGGGACCCCCAGGAAACAGTCTGTGTTCTAGCCACATGTAACTACCTGCCCTGCCCTGAACAAGTCACGCTCTCTTGTGAGCATGCTGAGCTTCCTCTGTCTGAAACTCTTTTCCACCGTTTTTAAACCAATTTCTACTCAACCTTTCAGACTAAACGAAAGCATCACCTCCTCGAACAATCATCATAACAGAACAGATCACTAATTTTTCTCTACATTATCCTGGGCACTTTACAAGCACTTTCTTTAATACTGGCAACAACTTTGCACAACAGATACAAAAGAGCAGGGCCAAAAGAAGCTCTTTTCCTCACCAACCACTCGGGGAAAATCTAGCAAATAAAACACATGCATTTGCATCAAAATCACTTGGGAGACTTATTAAAATACAGATTTCTGGGCCCCGTACATATCTACAAATTTACTGATTAATTTTGGGTGGGGCCTGTTATTATTTGTCAACACAGTAAGTTAGGAAATTTAATTCAGGTCCAGAAAAGAAGTGAGAGTTTTCAGCATTATGATGCCAATCTTATTTATTCATAAGAAATAAAATCAGACCTATAATTTTAACAATTATAAATATTATTCCCCAAACTTGTATGTAAGAAATACCCATTCCTTTATTCTCTTTCAATCTGATTTTGAGTCCTCATCCTTCCAGGATGGGAGACGGTGCCCCTTTATTTTACCCCCACTCTATCCCTAGCATCAGTTCAGAGAGCTCAGTTTTAGGAGATGCCTGGCAACAGTGCAAGGGCCACTGTGTCCACTCAGTCATGGTCAGTGCTGGAATTCACATTGTCCACAGTTACGGTGGACTCTTGGAGAACTGAGCTCTGCCTCTCATACACTGTCCTTGTAGCATGGGAGTCTTTGCTGAGGCTCAGAACACCTCGGTCCTTTAAGATGATGGCCTATCTCCAGAGAGCCGGTATAGCTGGAGGGGCTTTCTCTTGCAAGCAGGGCCCACCAACCATCTCCTCTTCCTTAGTCTCTGAAAATCTCTTCTGTCTCCCTTCCTCCAACAAAAGCTATCCTTTATCTCCCTTTCTCTCTCCATGTCTTTCCCTCATTCATGACGACTATTATCATCTTGGCCTTGGAGAAAACAAAACCTTGGAACAAAAGTCATGTGGGTGCAAAGTTCATTCTTCCTCTGTCCTCTGGAGAGCTTTCAGCCATTGAGACCAAAATCCAGTGTAATGCGGCAGTGGGTGCAGCGGGTGAGAGAGGAGAAAAATGGGAATTGTTTAACAATACCAACTACAGACTCTACAAGACTGAAAAATAACTTCTGAAAATGTGTATTTTCTTTAGATAAGGGTGACAGATCCCAAGATAAAAGAAGAGGGAAATGAAATTAAAGGGAAAGTGCTCTGAAAAGAAAAAGAGATGGAGGAATTCACACAATATTATTCAAAGATTGCTTACAGAGCCCCCAAGAATCAACAAATAAACTGGACAAAACAAATACTGATGGAAAAAGAAACACAAACAGCCAATAAAGATAAGGAAAGATGCTGGACAGAGCATTGCAAATTAAAAAACAAAGAGGTATTGATGCATAGTCACCACATTGACCAAAAAAGAAAAATGTAGTCAAATCAAGTATGGTAAGAACGCAGAGAAATGAGAATCCTTGGTAATAGTGGAAATTGTTTTGGAAACAATAATTATTTTGGAAAATAATTTGACATTACCTAGGAAATTTGGCTATATGAATGTATAGTATCCAGTAATTTTACTCCCAAGGAGTGCTCAAACTCCTGAGAGTCCCTGAAACCTTTTTAGGAATTCTGCAAGGTCAAAACTATTTTTATTATAACACTGGTTAGACATAATTTGTTTTATTCACTGTGTATTTTTACTATCATGTACTTATAGGAAGAAAAAAATTGCCATTATTACCTAAGAATGACCTTAAAGCAGAAAATAGTATTAAACATATTCATTTTACTAAATCTCAACTCTTATAAACATCTTTTTAATATTCTATATGAGATAGGTACCTGAAACTCTTCAGTTGCATATTAAAGTATCTTGAAAAAAAAAGCCCCTGTATAGTTGTTTGAGTTGTGAGCTAAACTAGCCACCTTTTCAACAGAATAATTACTATTTGAAATAAATACTGACAGATAAACTTGGTTATTTAGACTTGACTATCTGGGAGACATTTTCTCAAAAATGAATGAAACGAGCCTTTCACTTTAAGGACAATATTATTTGTTGCTGATAAAATTCAACTTTTCATGTAAGAACTGGAATCTTAAAGAAACCTATATTCATCACCATGAGCTTGACAACTCCCCAATACCTAAAGGCTTTTCAAATGATATTAGTGGTATTAATGAATGTGATCTCCTGATATTTTATAGTAAAATGTGTTTATTTATAATATCTACATAACTCAATATCCAAATGGCAAATGAATGATGTTACAATATTATGCATAAGTAAAAGATGCACTCAAAGTATAAGACAGAATAGTACATTTAAATATAAAATATAGGCCAGGGGCAGGATGGTGATGGAGTAGGCAGACATACCAACTTCTACTTCCCAGAACCAAAATGGATTACAACTTAATTTTAAGAATAATCATCTAAAAAAACCAACTTTGGACTAAACTAAGAGGACTCTTTAACCAAGGATTACTGAAGAAGCCAAACTGAGACTGGTAGGAAAAGTGGAAATGCAGAGAGGGCTTCCCATTTGCCAGTAGCAAGCAGCAGCCCAGAAGGGCTCGCACGGCAGGATGGGAGTTTAGTGAGAGGGGAGGGTCCTGGACCCCAGCCTGCAGCCCCAGAGCTAGAAGAGGCATACAAACACCATTAGCTATGAAACAAGCCAGAATATTGTTTTCAAGAAAGAGACAGATTCTTCAGACCCAGGATTTGTCTTAAAGGGACTGTGCAGTAAACCTCTTTCACAACCACTCACCCAGGGCTCTGGGAGATGGGGAGAGGTGAAAGTAGCAGGAAGAGAGTGTAATCCAGGAGGCACAGAAAGAAAGACTTTGAGGAACAGCCACCCTAACCCCTGGGCTAAGTCACTCCCCAAATTTAAAGTGAATATTTTTCCTGGAACCAGCAATACCAGCAAAGGAAAGCAGGTCACCAGCCAAACAGAAGCTCTCCTGCTTCATTCAGGGTAAAGAATTGCTTAGAAGCAGGGAGCCATCAAGGATACAGTATTGAGCGTTAAGGTCTGAGCTGCATCGCCACCCCCATACTGATAAGTGCTAACCAGAGGATGGGCGGTGGCAGGACATGGAGTGTGGTCTCATTGGCAGGGGCAGAACATGGGGACTGGCCATAGCTGCAGCCCAGTCCTGTGAGTGCAGTATTGCCCACGGGGGTGGGCGAAGGCCAGAGGCCAGCCAAGGCTTGAAGCCCAAATGTGTGAACATAGTCCTACCTGTGGGTGTGGGGCAAAGGCTGGGGCCAGCCAGGGCTTGCAGCCCAGGCATATGAGCAAGCAAGTTCCGCCCTCGGAGACAAGGCAGAAGCTGCAGCGACAGCCACAGCAAGCCAGCGCCAGCAATGCCTGTTCCTGAATGCCCGAGGCAACAACAGAGGAGGTGTTGGGCCTACAGACACACCACACCTAGTTAACACAGAGGCCACACCCATTGGACTCCGGTGTCCACACCGTCCTTATACACAGACAAAATGGGAAGGCAGAGAAATGCAATCCAAATGAATCGACAAGAGAAATCTCCAGAAAAAGGTCTGAATGAGATAGAAATAACCAAATTACTGAATACAAAGTTTAAAATAATGATTGTTAGGATGATCAAAGACCTTAGAGCAACAATGGATGGACATAACAAGCACCTTAATAAAGAGATAGCAAATATAAAAAAGGGCACTGAAGTAATAAAAAGGAATCAGTCAGAAATGACAAGTACAATATCAGAAATGAAGACCACACTAGAAAGAATTAAAAGCAGGATGGATGAAGCTAAAGATCAAATCAGTGAGTTAGAGGACAAGATAAATGAAAACACAGAAGCAAAGCAACAAAAAGAAAAGAGGCTCAAAAAGTCTGAGGAAACTCTAAGAGAGCTCTGTGACAATAGAATAATATCCACATCATAAGGGTTCCCGAAGAAGAGAAAGAACAAAGGATAGAGAATCTGATTGAAGAAATCATAGCTGAAAATTTCCCTAAATTGATGAAGGAAAAAGTCACACAAATTCAAGAAGCACAGAGAGTTCCATTAAGGATGAACCCAAAGTGGCCAACACCAAGACACATCAAAGTTAAAATACAAAAATTAAGAGATAAAGAAAGAATACTAAAATCTGTAAGAAAAAAAAGCAGTCTCTTACCTACACAGGAGCCCCCATAAGGATGACATCTGACTTCTCAACAGAAACATTAGAGGCTAGAAGGTATGGCAAGAAATATTCAAAGTAATGCAAAACAAGAACCTACAACCAAGACTTCTCTATCTAGCAAGGCTATCATTTAATTTTGAAGGAGAAATAAAAGCTTCCCATACAAAAAAAAAAAAAAGAAGGAATTCATTACAACTAAACCAATGCTACAAGAAATGTTAATGGGTCTGCTGTAAACAGAACAAAGAGGGGGAAATCTAGTAAAAGAGGAATGTAGATTTAAATAATAAAATGACAATAAACAACTACATATCAAAAATAACCTTATATGTAAATAGATTAAATGCTCCAATCAAAAGACATAGGATAGCTGCATGGATAAGAAAACAGGACCCATACATATGCTGTCTACAAGAGACCCAAATCAAAACAAAAAATACACATAGACTGAAAGTAAAGGGATGCAAAAAAATATTTCATGCAAATAGAAATGAAAACAAAGCTGGGGTAGCAGTACTTATATCTGACAAAATAGACTTTAAAACAGAGACTATAATATGGGATAAAGAAGGTCACTACATAATGATAAAGGAAGTAATCCAACAGGAAGAGATAACCATTATAAATATCTATTCACCTTATATAGGAGCACATAAATATATAAAGCAGATTTTGATGGGCATAAAGCGTGAGATCAACACCAATACTATAATAGTAGGGGATTTTAATACCCCACTAACATCACCAAAAAATAAATTTAACAAAGAAATAGCAGACTTAAAGGACACACTACATCAACTGGATTTAATAGATATCGTCAGAACCTTTCACCCTAAAGCAGCAGAATATACATACTTTTCAAGTGCTCATGGTACATTCTCTAGGATAGACCACATGCTAGAACACAAAAGCTATCTCAACAAATTTAAGAAGATTGAAATCATATCAAGCATCTTCTCGATCACAATGGCATGAAACTAGAAATCAACTACAATAAAAAAGACTTAAAAACACTCAAACACTTGAAAACTAAATAGCATGTTATTAAATGACGAATGGGTTAACAATGATATCAAGGAAGAAATAAAAACTTTCCTTGAAACAAATGAAAACGAACATACAACAACTCAAAATTTATGGGACACAGCAAAAGCAGTACTGAGAGGAAAGTTCATAGCACTACAGGCATACCTAAAGAAGCTAGAAAAAGCTCAAATAAACAACTTAACCCTGCATCTAAAAGAACTAGAAAAAGAACAGCAAGTAAAACCGAGAAGAAGTAGAAGAAAGGAAATAATAAAGATCAGAGCAGAAATAAATGACATAGAGGCTAAAAAAACAATACAGAGGATCAATTAAACCAAGAGCTGGTTCTTTGGAAAGGTAAACAACATAGATGACCCTTTAACAAGACTCACCAAGAAAAAAAGAGAGAGGACTCAAATAAATAAAATTAGAAATGAAAGAGGAGAAGTAACAACTGACACAGCAGAAATACAAAGGATTGTAAGAAAATACTATGAACAACTGTATGCCATAAAATTAGACAACCTAGGTGAAATGGACAAATTCCTCAAAACCTATAATTTTTCAAAAATTAATAAAGAAGAATCAGAAAACCTAAAGAGAACAATTTCATCAAATGAGGTTGAAACAGTTACCAAAACTCTCAACAAACAAAAGCTCTGGGCCAGATGGCTTCACAAGCAAATTTCACCAAATATTCAAAGAAGAACTAACTCCTAGCCTTCTAAAGCTATTTCAAAAAATTCAAGAGGAGAGAAGACTTCCAAATTACTTTTATGAGGCAGGCATAATACTGATTCCAAAGCCAGGCAAAGACACTACAAAGAAAGAAAACTATAAACCTATAGTTTTAAAACTAAAAACTAAAAAACTATAAAACTATAAACTATAAAACTATAAATTTTAGCATCTATGTTGAACTTAGATGCTAAAATTCTCAACAAAATATTAGCAAACCAGATTCATCAATACATGAAAAAAATCATACATCATGATCAGGTGGGATTTACTCTAAGGAGATAAGGCTGGTACAATATCTGCAAATCAATCAATGTGATTCAACACATAAACAAAAGAAAGGATAAAATCACATGATAATATCAATAGATGCAGAAAAAACATTTGATAAAATCCAGCAGCCATTTATAATCAAAACTCTCAGCAAAGTGGGGATACAGGGATTATACCTCAACAATAAAGGCCATCTATGACAAATCCGCAGCCAACATCATAATCAATGGGTATAAATTAAAAGCAAACTCCTTCAGATTAGGAACAAGGCAGGGGTGCCCCCTTTCACCACTCTTATTCAACATAGTTCTGGAAATCCTAGCAACAGCAATCAGACAAGAGAAAGAGATAAAAGACATTCAAATTGGAAAAGAAGTAAAATTATCATTATTTGCTGATAATATAATACTGTACGTAGAAAACCCTAAAGTCTCAGTCAATATTCAGAAATCAGTGGCATTCTTATACATCAACAATGAACTGTCTGAAAGAGAAATTAAGAAAACAATTCCCTTTACTATTGCAACAACAAAAAATAAAGTACCTAGGAGTAAATTTAACCAAAGAAGTTAAAGACTTGTACTCAGAAAATTATAAAACATTGATAAAGGAAATCAAGGAAGATACAAACAAGTGGAAGCATATACAGTGTTTATGAATAGAAAGAATAAACATCATTAAAATGTCTATATTACCCAAAGCAATTTATAAATTTAATGCAATTTCTATTAAAATACCAATGACATACTTCATAGATATAGAACAAATGTTTCAAAAATTTATATGGAACCAAAACGGAACACGAATAGCCTCAGCAATCCTGAAAAAGAAGAATAAAGTGGAAGGTATCACACTTCCTGATATCAAGTCATACTACAAGGCCATTGTACTCAAAACAGCTTGGTACTGGCATAAGAACAGGCATACAGATCAATGGAACAGAACAGAGAACCCAGAAATAAACCCACACCTATATGGACAATTAATATTTGACAAAGAAGGTAAGAGCATAGAATGGAGAAACAACAGTCTCTTTAACAAATGTTGTTGGGAAAATTGGACAGGTACTTGCAAAAAAATAAAACTTACACCATTCACAAAAATAAACCCAAAATGGATAAAAGATTTAAATGTAAGTTATGAAACCATAAACATCTTCGAAGAAAACATAGGCAATAAACACTTCGATATCTCTCATAGCAATATTTTTGCTGATTTATCTCCCCAGGCAAGTGAAATAAAGGACAGGATGAACAAATGGAACTATATGAAACTAAAAAGGTTTTGCACAGCAGGAGACACCATTAACAAAAAAAAAAGGCAACCCACACAATGAAAAAATATATTCGCCAATACATCTGATAAGGGGTTAATAACCAAAATTTATATAGAAGTTGTAAAACTCAACACCAGGAAGTAAACAATTATATCAAAAAATGGGCAAAAGAAATGAATAGACACTTCTCCAAAGAGGACATACAGATGACCAATAGGCATTTGAAAAAAATGTTCAACATCATTAATTATTAGAGAAATGCAAATTAAAACCACAGTGAGATACCACCTCACACCTGTCAGAATGTCGCTCATCAACAAAACAACACCTAATAAATGCTGGAGAGAGTGTGGAGAAAAGGGAACCCTCCTGCACTACTGGTGGGAATGCAGACTGGTGCAGCCACTGTGGAAAACAGTATGGAGATTCCTCAAAAAATTAAAAATCGAACTGCCTTTTGACCCAGCTATACCACTTCTAGGAATACATCCTATGAATACCAAATCACTGATTCAAAAGAAGAAATTCACCCCCATGTTTATTGCAGCATTGTTTACAATAGCCAATATCTGAAAAGAGCCCATGTGTCCCTTCAGTGGACGAGTGGATTTAAAAGCCCTGGTACATATACACAATGGAATACTACACAGCCGTGAGGAAGAAGGAAATCTTACCTTTTGTGACAACATGGATGGACCTGGAAACTATCATGTTAAGTGAAATAAGCCAGGCAGAGAAAGAAAAATATCATATGACCTCACTCATTTGAGGAATCCAATGAACAATGTGAACTGAACAACGGAACAGAGGCAGAGGCGGGATCAAAGGGACCAGAGGGAAAGTGGTCAGAGGGAAAGTAGAAGAGAAGATGAGATCAGAGAAGGGAAAGAGATTAATGAAATTATATATACATAGCACAGCATTATAGAGAACAGGACAGCAAATCTTGGAGGGAAGAGGGGTAGACATTGCAGGGAGGGGTTATGGTGGGACCGAGGGGAATAGGGGGTTGGAGGGAGATATACACAGTGATACCTTGATATACGAGCAGACCAACATACTTTTTAAGATACGAGCTGCAACTCAGTCTGTATTTTTGTTTGAGATCCAAGCAAAATTCCAATATACGAGTCGTGATTCGGGAAGCTGCCGCTAGTTGGCGTGTTGGCGCATGGATACAGCATCGGCAGCACAACACCAGCATCTCATTCTTTCTCACGTGTTACCTGCAGAATCAAGTTGAATTTCATGCACTGTACTCGTTCTTGCATCATTTTTGCATATTTTACTTACTTTTTTTGTGTGCTATCATGGGGCCGAAGAAAGTGAGTGTAAAGGACAGTGGTGAGAAGAAGAAGAGAATGATGTCAATAGAAGTAAAGCAAGAAATAATAGAAAAACATGAGCATGGTGTACAAGTGATTGAACTGGCAAGGTTGTACAACCTCAATACATCTACAATTTGTACCATCCTTAAACAAAACGATGCCATCAAAAGCGCAAATCCAGCGAAAAGAGCTACAATTCTGTCCCAATTAAGGACAAATATTCATGAAGAAATGGAGAAGCTTCGCTGGTGTGGGTGAAAGAGAAAGAGCTGGCAGGAGACTGTAATATACAAAAAGGCATGTATTATTTATAGCAATTTGAAGAAGAAAGAACCATCAACCTCAAAAGAGGCAGCAGAAGATACGTTTAAGGCAAGTCACGGCTGGTTTGAAAATTTCAAGAAGAGATCTGGCATCCACTCGGTGGTGAGGCATGGTGAAGCTGCGAGTGCTGACGTTAAGGCAGCTGAGGGGTACATCGCACGCTTTGCTGCGCTTATTGCAAAGGAAGGCTACATCCCCAACAAGTGTTCAACTGTGACGAAACAGGATTGTTTTGGAAAAAAATGCCCTGGAGAACTTTCACCGATGCAGAGGAGAAGAAGCTGCCAGGCCATAAACCCATGAAGGACCGTCTGACCCTTCCACTGTGTGCAAATGCTAGCGGTGACTGTAAAGGAAAGCCACTGCTAGTGTATCATTCTGAAAATCCTCAATCCTTTAAGACTCACAAGATTCTTAAAGAAAAACTGCAGGTTATGTGGCGTGCCAATGCTAGGGCATGGGTTACACGGCAGTTTTTTATTGAATGGGTAAATCTCGTCTTTGGTTCTGCAATGAAGAAATATTTTCAAGAAAATAAACTCCAGATGAAAGCATCATTAATCCTTGAAAATGCTCCAGCCCACCCACCTGGTCTTGAAGATGAAATTCTTGATGAGTTCAAATTCGTGAAAGTCCTGTACCTCCCACCCAACACGATTTCAATCTTGCAACCTATGGATCAGCAGGTCATTTCCAAGTTTAAAAAACTTTACGCCAAGCACTTGTTCCGCTGCTGCTTTGAGGCGACTGAGAATACAAATCTAACCCTTTGAGAGTTTTTGGAAAGATCACTACAACATCATGATATGTTTACGCATTATTGACTTGGCATGGCAAGAGGTTACAAGAAGAACTTTGAACTTGGCATGGAAAAAGTTATGTTCTGATGTTGTTGCAGACAGGGACTTCAAAGGATTTGAACCAGAGGCCAAGACCGAGGTAGAAGCATTGGAGGAGATTGTGTCCCACAGAAAGTCGATGGGTCTGGAGGTAGATGACGGTGACGTAAATGAGCTCATCGAGGAACATGAGGAGGAACTCTCAACTGAGGAGTTGAAGGAGCTACAGGTGATGCAACATACGGAGCTTCTGCAAGAGATTAGTAGTGAGGAGGAGGTAGAGTCAGGGGAAGTGATTTCTACAAGTGAAATTAAAGACATGCTGGCAATGTGGGGGAAGCTTTCAAGTTTCTTTGAAAAAAAAGAACACCCAGAAAAAGTTCCAACTGGTCGTGCTTCAGCACTTTTTAATGACACTTATTTGTCACATTTCTGTAACATTTTAAAAGGCAGGCAAAAGCAAACCTCTTTGGATAGATTTTTATTCAAAGTCCTGCAAGTTAAAGTGCCGAAAGTGCAGCCCATAAGGCAAAAACAGGTGATGATTAAATGAAAAATACGTAATGTTAAGCTTAGGTTAAGTTTAAAGTTAAGAAAGTGCATTTTTTTACAATTAAGTTTTTGTGGTTTCACTTTAAGTAAAGAAAGTACAGTTTTAGTTTTGTTTAAAGTAAAGAAAATGCAGTTTTAGTTTACATTTAGTGTTAAGAAAGTAGAGTTTTAGTTTACGTGTCTACAGTGCCAGCATGCCTTCCTCCCTCCCTCCTCCTCCACCATTCACTTCCATTAGCCGCACTCGTCTGTCTCCAAGATAAGAATACAGTACTAAATAACACTTTTTTCTTTTATTTTATATATTTTGTTATGCATTGGTAAAGTATACATGTGTGTTTCTTAATTAAAAGTTTGTCTTTTTTCATAATTTAGGATGGTTTGGGGATGTTTCATAGGGCTGGGCTGGAACAGATTAAATCTATTTCAGTTATTTTAAATGGGTGAAATTTGTTTGATATACAAGTTGACTAACTTACAAGATTGGTTACCGAATGAATTAAACTCGTATCTCAAGGTACCACTGTATTCGGTGGGACAATTGAATCTATGTAAACACAAATTAAAATCATAAATTTATATATACATATATATATGTATTATAAAAGAGTAAAAAAGTCATTCATATGGTTTCAGATTCCATATCTCAACTAACCTTTAAGAAATTGCCTCTTATTAAGTTTTGGTGTAATATCCACAATTATCTGAAAAACTATTAAAATATCACCACCTTTATCAGCTACATATTTGAGTGAGGCCAAATTTTCTTCACATACTTCAACCAAAACAACAACTAACAATAGATTGTAGAAGCAGATATGAGGATGTAGTTATCTACTATTAAAGAGATTTTTCTAATGTAAGCCAATGCCACTCTTTATTATTTTGTTTTATTATGGAAAATAGAGTTATCCTCATAAAGATACATTCTTTATACCAACATATAATGGGTTTATTATTTTTTATTATTTTTAGAGTAGTTTTTGGTTCACAGTAAAATTGAGAAAAAGGTCCAGAGATTAAATAGACAAATAAAACTTATGAAAAGTTAAGCCAAATTTGAAAATGAAAAGTAAAGTGGAAAGACTTGCCCTGCTAAATAGTGTCAAACCATTGCAATAAAAACAGTATGGTATAGCCAAGAATAAATACAGTTCAAAGAAGAGAGAGTAAGCTAACATAGATCTCTGAGAGTACACGAAATTTTCTATCTCCACAAATTAATCTGGAGCAGACTATTAATATAACAGTGTTGGGAACATTGGCTCACTAGATTCAGAAAGATAGAACTTCACCCAACCCAGGCATTTTGTGATAGACACTAAGTGAATTAAATATCTAATTGTGAGAGATAAAACTCTGATGTAAATGAATAACAAAAGGGAATGTGTGTATTATCTAGGGCTAGATAAGAACTTCTTAAACAAAATCTAAAAAGCATAAGATGAAATATTAATGGATTTGATACACTGAAACTAAAGATTTTTGTACAGTAAAGGTTAACTGACAGATAGTAAAATGGGAAGAGATATTTGTACAGGGCCTAAAACTGACAAGGGACTAACATCAAAAATATTTAAGGAACTCCCATAAATCAATAAATCAACAAGAAAAAGTCTGAAGCCCCAAAAGAAAATGATCAATAATCATAGTTAGTTCCAAACCAGGAAATCCTGAAAGTGCAACAAGCATGTAAAGAGATGCTCATGTTGATTAGTAATTAGAAAAATGCAAATTAACAACAAGGCTCCATCATTTAACACTGACCATCTTGGCAAACATCAGAAAGCTGGATAATGCTTGTGGTTTTCAAGGATGTGGGGACGTGGGGGAGCCATTGTGCAGTGCTAGTGAGTGTGGACAGGTGCAGCCATCCTGGGGACCATTCTGGAAGTGATTAGATTAAGCATTCAAATAGTCTGTGCCCCAGCATCTCTGCTCTGGGATGTGGATCCCAGAGAAATTCTCAAAGGCACCCTCATGAGGCTGTTTATTGCAGCACTGGTTGTGGGGGGGGCAGACTGGTGCCAATTTGTGCCCATTTCTGGGGGAATGATGGAATAGATATGATGGATACACAAGATTTAATCCTCTGCAGCTAGAAGCAGCAAATCAGAAGTACACAGACCAACAGGAAGAGATATTGCAAACATATTGTTGCATCTTTAAAAAGAAAAGAACAACCCAATTTTACTTATGTACATTAAAATATTGCACATGATAAAATACATAATCTACAACACGAATCAAAATGAATGAATACATATCAAGTATGTTTGAAAGATCTCCTAAGGGAGAGAAAGAAAAGGGAATGAGAATAAAAAGGAATAAATAATAAGGCAGAGCAGCAAGATAGGGGCCATGCAGGAACAAATGGTAAGATGCCCTGAAATGAGGAGCAAGAATTTGGAAATCATAGCGTGGCTGCCTGGGGCACTCCCTGAATGCCTGAAGAGGTCTCACCCACTGGGATGCTGAGTAGCTGCTCCACAGATCTTCTACCCCTGTCCTATTTTCCAATGAAGAGCTGCTTAAGCTTTCATAGGGACCCTGTGCATTTGGATGGGAGGAAAAATAAAGATATGGCATGTTAATCAGTGTTCTTTAGAGAAACAAAACTGGCAGGTAATGTAGTACATGTAGAGAAAAGGGAGGAAGGAAGGAAGGGAGGGATTAAGGGAGAGAGGAAGGGAGGGAGAAAGAAAGAGAGAGAGAGAGAGAGAGAGAAGAAAGAAAGAAAGAAAGAAAGAAAGAAAGAAAGAAAGAAAGAAAGAAAGAAAGAAAGAAAGAAAGAAGAAAGAGAAATTGTTAGGTCACCAAAGGAGGGACCACAAGTCCTGATAAGTTTTATACGAAATTTATTTATACATCTGCACACAGATGGGCTGAGATCCTAACGGTGTCAGCAGCCAGAGGAAGAGAAGCCTTAGCTGATCTAGGACAGGGTTTGGTGGCATTTCCTGCTGCAGGGCAAAACTTGTGTTACCTGTGCTGGTTAAACAATGGGAGAGGGGGTGGTGCTGACTAAGTAACAGAATGTTCAGACAAGTGATGGGGAAGTGACTAATTGGCACAAAGTCCCAAGGACAGGCAGAGGTAAGATGTAGATGAGTATTGCTCAGGCGGAGAGTGACAGGAACTGCCTTGGCGCCAGATTACCTGAAGTTCAACCAGACTAGTTGAGGCTTTTGGTAAGGGGTCCTGGCCTGAACCTAATAGATAGATAGATGATAGATAGATGACAGATAGATAGATAGATAGATAGATAGATAGATAGATAGATAGATAGATGATAGATAGAGATAGATAGATAGATAGATAGATGATAGATAGATAGATGATAGATAGATAGATAGATAGATAGATAGATAGATAGATAGATAGATAGATAGATGATAGATAATAGATAAATAGATAGGTAGAAAGAAAGATAGATAATAGATAGATAGAGATGTAGTCAAGGAATTGGCTCATGCTATTGTTGGGGCTGGCAAGTTTGACACCCGTAAGACAGGCCAGTAGGGTGCAAAATCTCAGACAGGAGTTGATGCTGCAGTCTTGTGGCAGAATTTCTTCTTTCTCTGAGAAACCTGTTTTGCTCTTAAGGTCTTCCACCTGATTGCATGAGGCCCACCTACATTATCAAGCATAATCCCCTTCACTCTGGTCAGGTGGCTCAGTGGGTAAAGTGTCCACCAGGTGAGCCAGAGGTCACAGGTTCGACCCCCCAGTCAGGACATGTATGGGAAGCAATCAGTGAGTACACAACTAAATGGAAAAACTAAGTGAATTGAGTTAATGCTTCTCTCTCCTTTTCCTCCTCCTCTCTCTCTCTTTAATCAATTGAAAAAAAATTTTTAATGAATAATCTCTTTTACTTAACATCAACTGATGGCAGGTGTTAACTGCATCCACAAAATCCCTTCACCACAACACCTAGAATAACCAATGTGATGCATCAAACTCCCCACCACAGATAGTACCAGATCACAGGGGAATAGTCTTTCGCAGCAGATTCATTATGGACAATTGGGCGCCTTGGGATATCTACTCACTAAGACCATCC
This sequence comes from Rhynchonycteris naso, assembly GCA_037038555.1. Classification (NCBI taxonomy): domain Eukaryota; kingdom Metazoa; phylum Chordata; class Mammalia; order Chiroptera; family Emballonuridae; genus Rhynchonycteris; species Rhynchonycteris naso. The sequence continues at coordinate 29,739,644 of CM072998.1, forward strand.
AGGGAGAACAATGATATCAGCTCCTCTCCCTTCTTTTCCATCACCACCCCTTTTCACTCTCAGCATAGCTAGAACTATGCCCTATCAAACATGCTGTAGTATTATTCTCATTTTACAAAGGAGGACACATGTTCAGAGTGGTAATTTACATAATGTGCTAGAGGCCACTCAAGAGGGCTGGTGTGTCATGGGGAGATGTGTTTGGTCCTCCAAACACAGAAACTGCCTTTCCCTGAGCTGTCATAATAAGAATAGCTACAGGACTTACCTCTCCAAACTGTGTTACTTACTTACCTGTCCTCCCCACCCAAATTCACACACCTGGCCCTCTTCATGTGTTTGTTGCTATGTCTGATTCTGGCACACACATTGTATAAGAAAAGCCAGTGCCCAGTTGTCCCCTCTTCTTGAAAGGACTGAAATACAAAAGTGTGGGGGACCTCAGTATTCCCATTTCTTCATCAACCTTACTTCTCTGGGCACAGCTCAGGGTGAACTCCTGACTCTGTTCGATCATCTCACAAAAATCTGAACCTGACTGACTGAAAGGACCCAGCAGTGACAGTGAGGAGGAACCCGCTTCATGGCAGTACCCGAAGAGCCGATCTACAAATCCTGCTGCCCGAGGTGTCCAGAGCTGCCCCACCATTCCTTCTCAAGGATGAGCTGTGAGCGATTCTCTTGATTCCCTGTCCTGGATTCATTAGGATCAAGATTAAACGGCTAAAGCACAGAGCCCCGAAATGCAATGGCTCAAACGAAGTAGACATTTATTCCTTGTAAAGCAATAGACCACCAGGACAGCTCATCTCCTCACTGTCATTTATGGTCCCTGACTGCCAGCAGCTCTGCCATCTTCAGCACCATGTGCCTTCCAAAGTCAGCCCGGGTGACGCTGTTCCAGCCAGAGGGAAGAGGGAAAGACGTGCAGAATTGAACCCTCCTGGTCTTAGGGGTCGGGGCTAGACATGTCACATAAAATTCCGGCTCACCTTTGGCAGAAATGTGGACATATGGTGGCACCTCACTGTGAGGCTGGAGCTGGGAAATGTCATGGCTGAGCAGCCTCTCCTGCTTCCACCCTGTCACCGCGGAAGAAGGCAAGAACAGCTTTGGTCCTTGGACACCAGCAGTCTCCAACTACTATGAGCTTCTAATAGTTCTCCCTCCCTGCCCGCACACCAGCCAGTCTCTTTCCATTGCTTACAATCAGCAGGAAGTTCACTGACACAATAGGCACCCCCTATTTCTGGTGAGTGATTGGGCCATTGGTTGAGCCTTTAGATTGCACACTTCGAGGCAGGGTTGCTGTAGGAGGGCAGCACAGACTAACCCCGATCTACCTAGAGTCAGGAATGGACAGTGCTCCCTAGGTTTCATCCAATCCAGGCTTGGTACTCAGGGGTGAGTGAGAATCTGAGCTACAAGGGGACCTAGACCCAGACAGGAGGGGACCCATGCCAAAGCCTTATGAAATTGGCCCAGAGCTATATATAAAGTAGACAATGTGGGAACCAGGGCACATTTAGAGGTCCCAGTGCTTATCCACAGACCCCACAGAAGCGACCAGGTGCATCTGAGGTCTTGGTTTAAGGGTCATCTCCTGAGAAAAGAATCCAAACAGGTGGTAAACTGCTATCCATGAACATGACCCTCCCCCCCGCCAGCCCACAGTCCTGCGGAAACAAAGACCCCCAAATGCTTTCCCAATCCTTTTATAAGCAACCAGTGCTTCCATTTCTGGAATATGACTGAGCTCTCCCAGGTCCAGGAGGATTCAGAACACAAGCAGCCTGAATGGTCTCAGGGACAAATGTGGACTGGTCACACCCAGGTGCCTGCCAGACACCTGCTTTTCTGCGGAATGCTACCTCTCCCTTCCCCTCCTGGAAGAGCCCCAGTTGGCTCCTGTCTGTAACAAAGGAGGTATTCATAGGTCACATATGATGAGTGAGGAAATTTTAAGACATATTCAAGAAAATAAGAACAAAAGGTCCACTTGGCTAAAGGACAGTGACCACGTGTATGGGTGTGATAGCATTGAAAGAGGTTTTATGGCCCTGGCCAGTGGCTCAGTGTATAGAGCATCAGCCCGCATGTGGATGTCCTGGGTTTGATTCCTGGTCAGGGCACATAGGAAAAACAACCATCTGCTTCTCCCCTCCTCCCTCTCCCCCTTCTCGCCCTCTTTCCCTCCCACAGCCGGTGGCTCAGGTACTGAGGCACATCAGCTTCAGGTGCTAAAACAACTCAGTACTCAAGCATTGACCCTGGTTGGGGTTACCAGGTGGGTCCCGTCGGGGTGCATGCAGCAGTCTGTTTCCCTATCTCTGCTCCTCTCACTTAAAAATGACTACTAATCTTATACGTGTACATTACACTGAATTGTTTTTGCTGTGTTTGCACATACATTATCACACTGGATTTTCAAGGCAACCCTGTGAGATAAAGCCAGACAGGTAGTTGGATTCCATTGTCTGAATAAGAAAAACTGAGGATTTCTTCCAATACATAATATTATATTCCTATATTTCTTATTTTGGTTTCTTAGTTCTGGTGACCGTACGTACCTTTAGACAGAAGAACAGTGATGTTTAACATCAGGAGCACTTGGTACAGACCAGTCTTTCTGCCTTCATGCACACTGTTGTATGTGAGTGCCAGGGCACTTAGATCACCCAATGAGAGAGGCCCAGAACCATCGGGAGGAAGGTTTTCCACATCTCGTGATGTAAAATCTGAACTTCACAGCGTCACACTATCTTAAGGCTGTTGGTTTCAAGACCTAATTCTCCCACCCTCCTTGAGCCAGAAAGTAGGTGCAGGGATCCAAGCTGACCATTACACCATCTCCTGTGGCTGCTTTCTCGGCCCCCTGTAGACTCTAAATCACAATCGCTGGACCTTCCTCTTCGATACAGGCACAATTATTCAAGTGTGGAAACCAACCCCTCAAGTGAATCTGTGACAAGAGCCTCCAGAGAGGCCTGAGCCTCATTCTCCTCAGTTACAACGCAAGGACCCGGTGCATACTTTGCATTAGTAAAAATGCCGTAACTCTAAATTAATTAAAGTTGAAAGTCAGGCGAAGCAGGGGTAACTAGCTCGCCTCACGTGGTGCAGTACGGGGCTCTCTCCTGGCTGCTCACAGTCGCACACCTGGCCTCCGCTTGTGCTTCCGTGGTGACAGGATTGCCGAATTCCAGGTGCATTTCCTGGGTTTCAGGCCTCATGCGCGACAGTTCTCAAAGGTGTGAGTGGACTGAGAGCAAACAGCAGTGCAACACAATCAATTTCACTTCAAAGAAAGCCAAGTTTCAAAAGCAGATAATCCCTACAGAGCACCTCTTTAAAATAAATCCCCAGTCCAAAGGGAGAGGAGCCCAAGTTTGATCATTGTCAAGCACCCAAACCAGAAAAACACTTCCTGTCCTGGACAGGGCATAAGATATTTCCCGGAGATAATAAGTTTGCTGAAGGAGCTGTGTGTTTACATGGTCCTGACAGTCGCTACTTTCGTTTGTCAGTTTTCAATTAGACTCTGTCACACACACACTCCCCTCCACTACCCCCCCCCCCCAGCATAACTAGGGTTTGTTTGAGCTGATGACCAGAATCAGGGATTGATCCCTGGGCTTTCCATTCTGCCTGTCTACTCCGCTGCCTTCTGCCTGCTTGTGTGATCCTCCTCCCTCATACAGGCTTTAAAATCTTAACTGCTCTTTGTCAACTGTCTATATTGCTTTTCCATATGACTTGTTAATAGTGCTCAGAAGAATTCAGTGGCAAAAACCTAATTTTTAAAATGCTATTATCAGGGCTGTAACACTGTCAACACTTGCTGGTAATGACACTCCAACTGCCTTTTGCATTTCGAGTTTTGCTATTTATGACTCGCACGGAAAAGACACAGTTTTGGTGGGGAGTCAAAGTCCTTGTGCCAAGCTCATTGTCTGTCCCTGAAGGGGACACAGTGAGGACAGTAAATGTGGTATGCGGAGAGGATTGCAGGAGCTGGGTAACGTGCTTGAGAAACTTTGCTGAAATGGAGAAGAAACGTTTAGATTTTGCTAGAGTTCAAAATTTGGCAGGACTTACAGGCTGGAACTTCAAGTTTATTCACACGTCACATAAGATAAATTTCCAACATAAGATGTGCATTTCTTAACAATTAGCGGGACCATCCATTTTGAGGATGTCAAACACACAAGCCCTGCATAATACTATCATTAAATTTTTTTTAAAAACCTGCAAGTGAAAAATAAAAACTTTAGTCTAAGGAACAGCATTGGCCTTCAACTTGGTTTAACGTGGGGTCTGGGTTTTCTTCCCATTTCATCCCCTGATGGTCTCTGGGAAAGTGGCAAGTCACTTGACCTCGTTTCAGTGACCCAAAAAGGTTGGGACAGAACAAAGAGAGGGATGGCGGGACACAGACCCAAGAAACCTACACTGCAACATGTGTGCAGTTTCTTGTAAAATATCTAACCTTACAGACACCTTGCCATTTAATGAAAATCTATAAACGGTTTTTAAACAGAAAGGATCTTTTTGCACTGTGATTAATTACTTTGCTAACAATGGTTGCTACGTTGAGAACCAATACACTGAGTTTTATCCAAGTGAGCTACAGGTGGACATCTTTTGTTTACACCATATTGCCCACAGGGCTAAATGTCAGACAGGAGGCGGGGACTGCGAGCAGAGGCTTGCATGCTGGCCTCAGCTCCGCCGCTCACAATCTGTGCAGCCTGGACGGAACTGCCTTCCTTCCCTTGACCTCGATTTCCCAGTATGAGAGAGCAAAGTGAGGCCACCAATGGCTTATAGGGCCTGTGGCTGTTGCTGGTCTTAGATTTGGGGTGCACACCATGGTGAGCACTGTTGGTGGTCCACCCAGTCCCATTAGGCACCTACGTTCACGTCCCTGTGTCCACCTCCCTGCACCTGTGGGCTGGGTGTGTAAGGGCCTGCACCTGGACTGACCGTCAGGACTGCCTTCCAGCTGAGTCACTCTGTATACCGGCCCGGAGAACTGGGGTAGCTGGGAGTTTATACTTCCTCCTCCTTTAGCAGATAACCGACTCAGGAGTGTGAGAGCGGGCAACCGTGCCTGAGTCAGGACAAGCCCTGAGGAGTGATTTCTACTGCAGAGGTCCCCTGTAGGGAAGCTGAGGCCGGCCCCTCACGTGGCTTCTTCCCTCGCGGTCTCTCCCGCTCCCTGTCCAGTTTCTCTGAGGGCATTCCCTCGGTCTGCTTCTGGGGAACCTGGCTCAAAGCGCACATCCGCTAGGCACAGCAAGTTAGTGCTAGTACTAGTAGTAGTAACGAACTTTCTGCACCTCGTGAGAAAGTTAAAGCGATGTCACTGAAAGTTAAAGAGCTTTGCACCTGAAATAAACAGACGCGCACAATCTCACAATCGCAGCGCGTCATCGTCTCAGAATCTCCACGATGGGTAGATGGGGGGAGCTCGTTGCGTCTTAAACTCTTTTGCTTTCCAAGTTGTCCGGAAGGAGCACCCGTTCGTCCTGGGTTCAGTAATCCAGCGAGTGAGTGGGGCGGTAAGAAACGGGGAGCTGGAGATCAAGCCTAAAGGTTAACTAACCCAGGCCAGAGACCAAGAAAGAAAGAGCTCAAAGCCGACGCTCAGTGCCGGGTGAGTGAAGACGAACACGCAGCAGGAAGAGGAGTACTATCTCTCATATCTTCTCCGAAAGCCCAGGTCCAGAGGGTGATGACTGTCACAGGGGCCTTCCCTCGTTCATCGCCCGCCCCGCCCCTCTTCCTCCTTGCTCTCTCCCTAGATCCATCCTTCTCTCCTAGACAAGGATAAACCATTACCTGTCAAACAGCCCACCACTCCCAGGAGATGTGAAGGAAAGCGTATCCCCAGGGTTTCTGGTCCAGGCGGGACCAGACAGACGTGCACTGGTGTGTTGTCGGTGTGTTCAGTCTCTGACAACTCTAACGGAGGACTCAAGTAGTTCTATCCGGGGGGTTAGAAATGTCCTCCTGGAGAGAAAGATCTTGAAGTACATCTTTAAAAATGCCAGGTGGCAATAGGAGGAGAGAGGGGGTGTTCCAGAACATGAAACAGCACGGCTGCCGGGAGAGACCTGGCAGTCGGTGTGCGTGGAGGGGGGAGAAGAGGGATGAGGAGAGGTCGGGGCAGCTAGCGGAGGGGTCAGCATGGAAGGCCCTCAACTCACAGTGAGGGGTTTGAACTCAGGCCTGCGGGCAGCAAGCAGGGACGGATGGCACTGCCTGCCCTTCAACTACCTCCAAGGTCACTCATCCGCCTCCGTGTCCCTCGGCCTCCAAATCCAGGGGAATTTATTCTCCTTTACAGGATTGTCTTTTCTTGCCCTACTGTTGGTGCCAAAGGAAGAGGCTGCTAATTTAAACTGCCACTAAGCTCTGCCGCAGGGCCCTGAAGAAACTTAATGAATAGGAGTGCGATAACCTGTTCTTCACAAAAGAAGGAATTAAGAACTCATTTGTACCAGTGACAGGGTAGAAAGAAAACAGCTATCCCACTCCAGCCTGATCACCGAGATACCAGCCTTTGCTTTATGAGTCTTAATTAGATCTCCTCAGTCCTCTTGTTTTTAGTTCATGTTTGCCTTTTTTAAAAAATAAAGGAGGCAGAGCCATCATCTCATGCCACTGGAGTGCATATTTTATGGAAAGAATACAGATGATGAGGCGCTGTGTCCTAACGACTCACAGGGGTTGAAGAGTGAGGGAACAGTAGAATTTGTTATGCCTGAGGCATGTGAATAATTACTTTTCCTAAGGAACTCTCCAGAAGGTCCATGAGCTACCTGCAGAGGATGCTTCACCTGCTGCACGAATCCGAACCCAGGTGGTTTTCTGGGGGCGGTGAGAGGAGGGGTTAGAGCAAAGCACAGACAGAGATTGGAACCACAGTAGTAAGCTGTGTGGTAAGAGATTTCCTGCAGGGTTTTTTCGTGTGTGTCAGTTGTTTCTTCTTGGATTGAAAATATGAACAACTCAGGAAACTCAGGAGAAAGGCACAGGGAGGGAGTTCTATGGGAGAGGTAGGGCAATGCTGAGGGCAGATGCCAGTCAGGAGACCTGGGTCCTGTTCTCAGATCTGCTGTTAACCAGCTGTGTGATGTTGGGTGAGTTCTTTTATCTCATTGAGTTTCTGTTTACTCGTCAGTAGAACGATAAAATCAGATCCAGGGACCTCCAGGGCCCCATCCAATCCTAATAAGTTTTAAGCCTGTGAAGGAAGGATGGCACCCCAGAGGTCAAGCTTGAGGCAGGGAGAGAGGTCTGACACAGGGGAATGGGAAGACATGCAGTTCTGCTGGGCCTCTCCACCAGCTTCAGGTGACATCCAAAAAAGTCAAAGATAGTTCACCCAGACTCTCAAGGACACATGAGCCAGCTGGTAGCAGAGTCCTTTAGGTGTCTCTCTGGAGCCCCAGCAAACACTCGAGAGTTTTTCTCATGCCAGGGAGACTCTGCATAATAGTCTCAGCTGACTTAGAACAAGCTTGGCTGAATTCTACCCCATCGATCCTCCCCAGAGAAAGACACTTGCACTTTTTCCTGAGCAATCCCACGCTCTCCTCTGTCATTGCTCCTGGCTGGCTCCCTGTCCCTCCTTTCTCTAGTGATGGCAGGATCCATTGGGGTTAGAGTCCAGCCCAAGAAGTTGGGGCTGGGCAGCCAGGCTGGAGTTAGAAATACAGAAACCATGATCTTGGGGACTCAGCGAATAGAAAAGAAGGTCAGGAACACCCAAGATCAAAATCAAGCTGTCAGTTCAGAGTCGTGAGCTTAGAGAAGGGGATAGCAAACTATAGTCTGTGGACCAAGTTCTGTCTGTTGCCTGATTGCTCAGGACAGATGTAGGAAAGGTTCCTTCTCTCAAGGAGCTCTACCTTCCAGGCCCTGACTCTTAGGGGATTTGTTTTTGAAAAGAAAGGGAGATGTTTCAAATCTCTATAATAATCTTCCAAGACCCCTTCAGGTCACCTTCAGGGAGCATGGACTAAGTGTGGACTGAAGCAATCTCTTGGAAGTTTCATTTTGATGAAAGGTCAACCAGTTATATCATTAGAAATACAGGGCCAGGCAAAAGTAGGTTTACAGTTGTTCAGATGGAAAATAATACTATAATCAATAAATAATAATGCAAGAATAAGCTCTGTTTCATGTCCTCACAAATGTTAGCCTACTTTGCCCCACTCTGTGTACCTACAGCACCAAAAAGAAATATTTGCACTGGGTCTAATGTGATTATTTATTTTAGGAACAAGTAATTGTGAAGAGATTCTAATAATTTTAAGAATGGGTTGACATTCTTTCTCACTGAATAGAGGTTGTCCTACCATTCACCAAAGTTAAACCACCAGCTCACATGGTGGGACCTTTTCTCTCGGCAGCAGGGGCCCCACAGAAGGAATGTGCGAGCCTGGGTTTAAATGCAGGAGTTTCCATCTGGAAATAGACTTGGTATCAAAGTGGTCTGGCCGCTCGTGCCTCTGCATATACTAGTCGGTCTGCTGGAGGTCTGCTCCCAGCACCCCCTTCCTCCCCACGCCCTGCTCGGGACATTAGTGTCCACTCAGTCTTTACTGGATGGCAGCTCCTCTGTGATGCCTTCCTGGCCTCCCCCAGTCAGGGGGTAGGCACCCTCCGCCAGGCTGCAGCCGCCTTTGCTCAGTCTCCCTTAGAGCACTTAGACATGCAAATCATTCCCACCAATTCTGACATTCTTCCACCAGACCCTGAGTACCTCAAGGACGGGGCTGGGTCATAATTATCTTCCCCTCTCCAGCTGTGATATGAGGCAATAAGAAATAAAAGATTTTGAAACCAGCTGGCAAACGCCTCCTGCATCTGCTGTAGCAGGGAGGGGTTCCGGGACGGGGAGCCCTCCTGGGGAGCAGAATGGTTTAAGGAGAACCCAGAGGTAGAAGCCCAGACAGAGAGCCCATCAGATAGACAGTACAGGAACAAGGAAGTCTGCTGTCCCCGGGATTGCTTCTCCCGGGAATACGGGGTCTGTCCCCCCTCCTCTCCTGTCTCCCAGACCTCTACTCCCTACGTTTCTCGGCTCTCCCCCCCCCCCCCCCGCCAGTTCATGGGTTCCTAACCACTATGTCAAAAATCCCTATTGCAGTTCTAACTCACAAAATTACCACCTGTCAGAGCTAGAGGCACCTTAAGGATCACCCGAGCAAGAGGCTTCACAGCGACCCCAACAGGATAATATAAAAAGTATTACCACCCGATTTGACAGGTGATGGAATTGAGCCCTATTAAAAGATCAAGCAAAGTGGAGGGTGACCAAATGGATTCAATCCCAGGTGATTTGGCTCAGGAGCCCCCAGAACAGACCACAAAACTGCCACAGTGTAACCACTCATTGACAAAAGAATGGATCTCTCTGATGGCGGGTGTGGGAGAAGGGTGGCAAGCTACTGGATCAGTTTGGATCCAGGGACCCATAACAGGTGCCAGACTGGGACTGTCCCATCCTACAAAACCCTTTTTAACAAACATTCGATCACCCCAGAAATCATTATTTACCATCTACCACCTAGTGCTAGGCACTATTCTAGAAACTGCGAGGAGCACATCTGCCCGGCTCTGCGCATTCATGGAGGAAAGTCTGAAAGCCTGTCTGTGTCTCACGCCAGTAATACCCCCACAAATGTCATTCACAGACTCAGGCTGGAGCTCGTGTCGTGATCTCATTTTGCTACCCACGTCTCCCCAAATTCTCCTGTCCTCTGCACTGCCCTCTGGATGCAAGTTTCTATCTGCAACCTCTTTTCGCCCAGTAGACCTGAGGCTCTGCTCCAATCCCCCAACCTGACCAGCTACTGAGGGCCAACATGCAGCCTGGACCACCCCAGCCCGGACCTCACCCAGCTGGGAGCGTTCCTGAATTTCTGCCACCAACAGGACACCCTCACAACTGGGAAACTAATGAAGAAAGGTTGTTAGTGTGGGACGCCAGAGAGCCAAGAGACAGCATGTGGCTGTTCACCCCTGCTGGGGACTGGGCTGCTAATATACTGACCAGCTTGTGTTCATTCATTCAGCCAACCACAGATATTTTTTTTTAATATATATTTTATTATTATTAATTCTAATGGGGTGACACCAATAAATCAGGGTACATATGTACAATGAAAACATCTCCAGGTTATCTTATCATTCAATTGTGTTGCATACCCATCACCAAAAGTCAGATTGTCCTCTGTCACCTTCAATCTGGTTTTCCCTGTGTCCCTCCCCTCCTCCCTATCCCACTCTTCCCTCCCTCCCCCCATCCCATAACCACCACTCTCTTGTCCATGTCTCATACCCTCACTTTCATGTCCCACCTATGTATGTAATCGTGCTGTTCTCAGTTTTTCTTTTTTTCTGATTTACTTATTTCACTCCGTATAATGTTATCAAGGTACATCCATTTTGTTATAAATGATCCGATGTCATCGTTTCTTATGGCTGAGTAGTATTCCATAGTATATATGTACCCTAACTTTTTAATCCACTCGTCTTCTGACGGACACTTGGGCTGGTTCCAGATCTTCGCTATTGTGAACAATGCTGCCACGAACATGGGGGCGCATTTCTTCTTTTCGAACAGTGCTATGGTGTTCTTAGGGTATATTCCTAAAAGTGGGATAGCTGGGTCAAAAGGCAGTTCGATTTTTAATTTTCTGAGGAATCTCCAAACTGTTTTCCACAGTGGCTGCACCAGTCTGCATTCCCACCAGCAGTGCAGAAGGGTTCCCTTTTCTCCACATCCTCGCCAGCACTTATTCTGTGTTGTTTTGCTGATAAGTGCCATTCTGACTGGTGTGAGGTGATATCTCATTGTGGTTTTAATTTGCATTTCTCTAATGATTAGTGATGTTGAGCATTTTTTCATATGCCTATTGGCCATCTGTATGTCCTCTTTGGAGAAATTTCTATTCATTTCTTTTGCCCATTTTTTGATTGCCAACCACAGATATTTATTGAGTGGCAACTAGGAGCCAGGCACTGGTCTGGGCACTTGGAATACATCACTGAATAAAGTAAATGAAGATCTTTGCCTTACAGAACTTTGATCTGGTGGGAAGAGAAAAGCAAACAATAAGCATAATAAATGAATAAATATATGACTAAATGGTGATAGATGATACCATGGGGGGAAAGTGGTGCAGGATCATGGGAACAGCCAAGGCTGGACTCCCCTGGGCCCACTGGGCCTGCAGGGAAGAGACTTTCAGTCCCTCCTGCCAGGACTTTTAGGGGCCATACCACACTGATGCTGAAACTTTGCATTTATTTCCCCACTAAAGTACCTCTTGCTCATTCTTTTAGGTTCAGCCTTTAAAAGCAATAGAGTTGAAATCCAAGAAACTACAGCAGGTCCTCAAATAGTCATTTTCTTCAGTGGCGTTTCATTATAATACTGATGAGATGCCCGAGGGACTTGACTAGTTTATGTCAATTAGCCATGGTAAAATGGGTTTCCTTAGATGTGGTTTTGCTTAAAGTCGCAGAACCTACTGACAGCGTTAAGTGAGGGACTCACTCTGCTTCTGAATCCTTTGGCAGAGTACCTTGCAGATGTGGTATTCTATCCAGATTACGCCACAGAAATTACTTCCAGGGCAAGTCTGCGGAAGCAATGTGCGGCCAGGCTCCTTTATCTGTAAGTCAGCTGTGAGCGGCGGGGGGCACCCGTCCAGCCAGGAGTCCACCCCCCACCTGGCTGGTGAACCCCTGCAGAGCGGGTCTGCCGAGTGGATGCCCCTGGCACGGGCTTCCACTTCCAGGCAAGTTCCCTGCCCAAGCTGCCCCTCCCCTGCGTGGGGAATTGACCAGGGATCATTTAGGCGACCTCTGCCTCTACTGGGAGAGGTTCTCTGTGGCCTTTTGAGTCACACTGCTCAGAGTCCCTGGGAGTAGATACACAGGCTAGAAGGCTTCAGCAAGGGAATGAATTGTGATCAGGTGATCAGGTGCTGGGGACCAAGAAAATGTGAGGGAGAGGGGATAGACAGCGGGACGGAGGAAACTTGGTCACCTTCATTGTTTAGTTTATGTTACCTGTGAACTCATCACCTTTGCATCATTTCAAACCGGTATTATAAAATATGAAATAAGTTGACTTAGAGCTCAACAAATAACACACTAATGAAAGAAAAGTGTCAGGCATAGAGTAGGTGCCCACCAAAATACTGTTTAGTGATCGTCATATGAGTTTTCTGAATTGTTTCTGGTTTCTTTGCATTTTCCATTATCTTTTAGGTTGAATATAAAAAACAAACAAAAAAGGGAGGGGGTCAGCATTTTCCTAGTTCTTTATTTCTTCTCAACTATGATAACTGTAATTTTCTTTTTGGAAGGTCATTTCTAAGAACAATTATTCACAATTAGAATAGAAAGCAAGCCGAGGAACAGCAGGATGGGACGGTCTTGATGAAAGTCTGGACTTGTGACCGTGCGCGCTGGGGAGAGTCAGAATGACACCAAACCCAAGCAGACCCTGGGACTGAGCATCATGTAAGCAACACAAAGGAATGACAGAAAAGCCATTTTCAATGTCCTGAATGGCTTAAAAACAAGGCGCTATTGAAATATTAACTGTCACAGAGAAGGAAACACCAGCACAGAAAGCTCTCAGTCAGTTGTCTCTCTATCCAGTTGTTCCTTTCATTTTTTTGTTTCTTTGTTTGTCTTTTTAGTGAAAGAGACAATGACAGAGAGAGAGAGAGAGAGAGAGGGACAGATAGGAACAGAAAAACAGGAAGAGAGAGAGATGAGAAGCATCAATTCTTTGTTGCGGCACCTTAGATGTTCATTGATTGCTTTTTCATATGTGCCTTCACAGGGGGGCTGCAGCCAAGCTAGTGACCCCTTGTGCAAGCCAGAGACATTGGGCTTTAAGCCAGCGACCTTTGGACTCAAACCAGGGACCATGGGATTATATCTATGATCCAATGCTCAAGCCGGCGACCCCATGCCCAAGCTGGTGAGCCCACACTCAAGCCTGCGACCTCACGGTTTCAAACCTGGATCCTCTCTCTACTGCGCCACAGCCTGGGCAGGCTACCCCGTTGCTTCTTTCATCTCTGCCTTCCACATCCTTCCCAGAATTCTAACAATATTTTTGCCTAATCTGTTATAAAAAAAAGAATCCACTCAGAGGGTTAAAGATTTCTTTGTTTTAGTTTATTTTTTCTCAATAGAAAAGGCGATAAACATCACCAAGAATATATCCTGAGCACACATTCTCTCTGATGCATTAACAAAAGTAATTCATATAAATTATATTTGTCAAGGAACATAATTCTGTCAAGCCACAACTCTGAGTAGAGAATGGGCAATAAAGAGGCCCTTTTCCAGGCAAAACCTGCCACCCTGTGGAATAGGATAAAACTGCATCCATTTGTCTAAAAAAAAAAAAAAAAGCCCACAACCACATGCAGACTTGCACCACAAAGGGACGTTCTTCAGTCAAACCTCAAAGGTCAAAATATAGATAGAAGCCTCTCTAGACAATGATCAGCGAGAAGACAATCTTATCTCACTTTCAATTAGCTAAGACCTAAGGTGACAAGAAGTGGTTTGGGTTTAAAAATCAAATCAAGCCCCTGGTTCCAATTCCCTCCGCCCTAAACAGGGCCAGCTCTCTTGAGAAAAGAACCATCAGGAGGCAGGAAAGGTATAGCTCACCTAGTTCAATCCCCTCCTCCCTCTCTTAAGTCAAAAGGTAAAAGGAAGCAACCGGATGGTGGAGATTTCTCACGTTAGCACTGTGTCCTTGAAACTAGAATTATGAGACACAAGAACATTGCAAGTGCCTGGTGACAACAGCATTGGTCAGGTGATTTAAACGTCATAAACTTTGGCTTCAAACACATGCCAGTAGTCCACCCATGACTGTTTTCCTCACCTGTCAGCAAGGCAAAACCTGGCCACATCCTCTCCTCGGACATATACTCTCCCATTAGGCTGGAAGGAAGGGGACTACTTTGTTTTATTAATGTTCATCTTTTTCTTTTTCCATTTCAGACCAACAAAAATAAAAATTGAAAGACTAGAACAATGAAACCGGGATGTCTTTCACTTAAATTCACTGCTGCATTAGGATTTAGTTTATCCTTCCTATATTTCTTATTCGTAAAAATAAACACATGCACACTACACATGTAGTTGTTTTCCCCTGTTTCTTAGACGGAAGTTAACAAAATAAATGTAACTGTTTTGCATTTTGCTTTTTTCTTGTAATGTATTCTGAAAATGACTCCCTGTCAGTTCCTGGAAACCTTCCTCAGCTGGGTCTGGTTGTAACAGTGCTCTGTTACGTGACTACACTGCAGCTAATTCAACCACTCTCCTGCCAACAGGCTTTTAGCTGTTTCCGCTATCTTGCCATTACAATTACCTATAATAAATAATTTTATTTATAGTTTTAAATTTGTTAAGATATATCTTTAGGGGAAATTCCTAGAAGCGGGATTGCTGGTCAAAGGGTGAATGTCATTATTGTTTGCTGCTTCCCAGTTCGCCATCCCTAACAATCATGCCATTTTGCATACTCCTGGCACAGTTGGAGAGCGCCAGCCCCCACAGCCTTGCCAACAGTGCACTGCAAAGTCTTTGAACTGTTGCCACATTGATAAGTGAGAAATGATGTCTCACTTGGTGTTAGTTTGCATTCTTTACAGTGAAATTGAACATCTTTTATAAGATTAGGAGTCATACATACCTTTTTCTGAGAGCTGTTTGTTCATTAATGTGCTCGTTTTTCTATTAGATTTCTGATCTTTTATACCTCTCAATATCTAAGAGTTCTTAGGGGAATTGGTCTATTAATAGTATTTGTGAACTATATTGTAAATATATTCTCTCACCTTGCGATGGCATTTTTTTTTTTTGACATTATAACTTTTTTTTGTAATTATATGTAATCCAACTTGTTCGTCTTTTTTATTGCATCTGAATTGGCTAATGTTTTTAATACGGTACTATATAGCAGCAAAGACATTAGGCATCTTGCCTTTTCCCTGACCTTATGGAAAAGCCTATGGCGTTTTACCAGGACGCTGCTACTTTAGGCCCAAGGTGGAGGGGTACATCTACTAATGTAACACTTTATAGATTATGTTTAAAAAGTGTCCATTGATAACTAGTTTATTGTGTGCTTTTATATAGAACAGCTTTGGAACTATGTTGAACATCTATACCCATCCATATACATCAGCATTATATTTCTAGATTAATTTACATGGTAAATTATATTAATATAGTTTTTTATATTAAACAATTTTTATCAGCATTATATCAGTACTTCATTATAATGTTCTTTTGTATAAATATACAACATGTTTTGTTTGTCTACCGACAAAGTTATTTTGTATATCAGGACCCACACAAGGCAGGCCTCCCTGGTGGCCTGGCTCATGTCACAAATCTAAGGCCAAGTCAGCCTGCACTGACAGGAACACCTGCCCAGGAAACCTAAAATATGCCAATCACAACCCTCCAACTCAGGTTAGCTGGCTTGCCTTACCCTGGAAAACAGGACCTGCTGGCCTTATAAGGAAACCCCCAGCCTCCCAACCAGTCCTGCCATTTCTGCCTTGCCTTGGCTAACGCTCTGTAAAACTCACTCTGGCCCCAAATCCCTCAGGAACAGCGTTCCACTGCTGGGAGGAGACGCTGTGCTCCCCCATTTCATGTATATTATTCTCCCTTGATAAAAGGACATGGAACTTGTTACTAAATTGTTTTAGTTTGGTCATTTGAATCTACTCATCGGTTAATGGGCATTGGGGTTGTCTTTGCTTTTGGCTACCTATTAAGAATAATGCTCCTATGATTATTCATGTACAAGTTTTTGTGTAGACATACGTTTTAAATTTTCTTGAGTGGAATCCCTATTTCAAATTCTAGTAGTGGGGTTGCTGGGTCATAGGGTAACTTTTGGTTTAAATTTTTGAGAACTGGCAGGCTGTTCTCCAAAGTGGCTACCATTTTATGTTCTCACCACCGATGCCAGAGGGTCCCTCTTCCTCCACATCCTCACCCAACACTGGTTATCATCTATTTTTTTTATGCTAGTCTTCTAAGCAAGTGTGAAATGGGATGTCGGTATGGTTTAACTTTGCATTTCCCTAGTGACTAATGATGTTGAACATCTTTTCGTGTGGCTACTTATCTCTTTGAGAAATTTCTATTTAAACCCTTTGCCCATTTTAAATCAGAACATTTGTCTTTTTACTGTTGAAATGTAAAACTTCTTTATATATTTCCGGATCCTGGTCACTTATCAAATATATGATTTCCAAATATTTTATCCTATCCTGTGAGTTGTCTTTTACTTTCTCAAAGATGTCTTTTGAAGGACTTTTTATTAAGTCCAAATTCATCTATTTTTATTGTTGTTGTTACTTGTACTTTTACTATCGTATCTAAGAAGTAAGTGCCTTAGTTAAGCTCATGATGATTACACATGTTTTCCTCTAAAACCTTTACGATTTTAGGTCTTACATTTAGGTCAATGATTTATTGTATATGATGTAGGTAGAAGATCTGGCTTTTTAGTGGAGGGAGCAGGACAGACAGACAGACAGGAAGGAAGAGAGATGAGAAGCATCAACTTATTGTGGCTCCTTAGTTGTTCATTCATGGCTTTCTTATATGTGCCTTGACTAGGGAGTTCCAGCTGAGCCAGTGACCCTTGCTCAAGCCAGCAACCTTGGGTTTCAAGCCAGTGACCTTTGGCATCATGTCTATGATCCCACACTCAAGCCAGCGACCCTGCACTCAAGCTGATGAGCCAGCACTCAGGCCAGCAACCTTGGGGTTTTGAACCTAGTTCTTCAGTGTCCCATGTCAGTGCTCTATCCACTGCACCACCACCTGGTCATGACCAACTTAATTCTTTTACACATAGATATGCAGTTGTCTTGGTTCTATTGTTTTAAAATACTGTTTACATACAAATAGCCAACAGATGCACAAAAAGATACTCATCTTCACTAGGTATTTCAGAAATGCAAATCAAAACTATAATGAAATACCACCTCACACATGTTAGATTGGCTGTTATCAACAAGACAGGTAATAACAAGTGTTGGAGAGGCTGTGGAGAAAAAAGAACCCTCATTCACTGCTGGTGGGAATGCAAATTGGTACAACCATTATGGAAGAAAGTATGATGGTTCCTCAAAAAATTAAGAATAGAACTACCATATGACCCAGCAATCTTTCTACTGGATATCTATCCCCAAAACGCAAAAACATTGATATGTAAAGACACAGGCACCCTAATGTTCATTGCAGCATTGTTCACAGTGGCCAAGACATGGAAACAACCAAAGTGTCCCTCAATGGAGGATTGGATGAAGAAGATGTAGTACCTATATCCCCTGGTCGGCAAACTGCAGCTCACAAGCCACATGCGACTCTTTGGCCCCTTGAGTGTGCTCTTCCACAAAATACCATGTGCGGGCGCTACCTCAATAAGGAATGTACCTACCTATATAGTTTAAGTTTAAAAAATTTGGCTCTCAAAAGAAATTTCAATCATTGTACTGTTGATAATTGGCTCTGTTGACTAATGAGTTTGCCGACCGCTGCTATATGCAATGAAATACTACTCAGCCATAAGAAATGATGGCATAGTGTCATTTATGACAACATAGATGGACCTTGAGAACATTATACTGAGTGAAATAAGTAAAGCAGAAAAAGCTAAAAAACTATATGATATCAAAAATAGGTAGGAGGGATACAAAACTGAGACTCATGGACATAGATAAGAGTGCAGTAGTTACCAGAGGGAGGGAGCCATGGAGGGGCAGCTGGGGGAAGAGCGTAAAGAGGGACAAATATAAGGTGACAAAAAATTATTTGACTTTGGGTGGTGGGTAAACAACATAATCAACTATTTAAATACTATAGAAATGTTTCCCTGACACCTATGTACTCTTGTGGATCAATGTCACCCTATTAAATTTAATTTTCTAAATTTAAAAAAAAATCAGAAATTTTATCTTTAATTTCCTTCTTTCCTTTTTCATCAAGCCTCTAAGGAACACCTGCCTCTTCTAAGTCACCTGCAGAACTAGTGTTTTCCCAAGACTGCCTCCTTTAGTTCTAAGCACTTTCATATTCTTCTCTTTTGATTCCCCAGTAGCCAGGTATCTGATCACAGGTCTCAGGCTTGTTTCTGTATTTCTGCCTCAGGTTTATCTCTAACTTTCTAAGAGTAATTTTATTTGAGTTCATTCAACACAGGGACCCAGATGCATGCTTTTCTGTTCTTCACAGTTTCTAATCTCTACTGTGGTGAGGGCTTCAAACAGACTTTCTCGGTTTCAGGTGTCTGTTCCTTACTTACACATACACTAATGTTTGTTGTATTCCTGTTTGGTTCATGTTGTAGACATGGTGACAGGTGCTATCACTTGCTCTCCTTCTTGTGTGACATAGTTTTTGCAGAACATGTGAAGGGATTCCAATTTTGGCAATCACCATGATCTTAAGAGCACTTAAAAGTTCTTCAAATTGACTTTTATTTTATTTTTAAAATAAATTTTATTGATTGATTTTAGAAAAGGAGAGGAGGGAAGAGAGAGAGGAAGAGAAACATCAATTGGTTGTTCCACATATTTATGTATTCATTGGTTGATTTTTGTACATGCCCTGACCAGAGTTTGAACCTGCAACCTTGCAGGACAATGCTCCAACCAACTGAGCTACTCAGCTAAGGCCAAGATCAGAATATTTAGACTCCTGCTTCTCTTTTCACTGCTCCCTTACCCCCATCTAGTCATATGTCCTGGAGTAAGCCATTTATCCTTCTGAACTTAGTATTCTCATGTATAAAGCTGAATAGTACTCTTACCTCAGGAAATCTTCTAAAGTTCTTATGAAACATGAAGGTACTTTAAAAAGTAGAAAATGCCAGCCTGACCTGTGGTGGCACAGTGGAGAAAGCGTCGACCTGGGAACACTGAGGTCGCCAGTTCAAAACCCTGTACTGGTCTGGTCAAGGCACATATGGGAGTTGATGCTTCCAGCTCCTCCTCCCTTTCTCTCTTCCTCTCTATCTCTCTCTCACACTCTGTCTCCTCTCTAAAATGAATAAAATTAAATTAAAAAAAAAAAAGAATCACACTTTAAAAAAAAAAGTAGAAAATGACATAAAAATGTGAATAATGCTTTTACACGACAGAGACAAACAAGCCAGAGATATGTAGATATAGTGACCAACTGAATGTAGAGTAATTCTAGGCATTGACAATGGAACACAAAGGAGTAAAGGAATGAAGAAATAATTACCTTCACTATTGACTTGAACGTCATCTGAAAATAGACTAGTTACCATGAAAATGTATATATTGGGTTTGAGTTGCAAAACCCTAAATTAGGTTCATAATAGTTTCCTCCGGCAACAGACAATTTTGTACCCAGCCATTTGGGGACCAAACTGAGAACAAAGGCAGCTGCACTTGGCATCTTTAAAAAGATTTTTATCGTTTTTTCTCTTTCCCATCTTTATTTACTCTAAGAATAAAAAACAGAAGTTGGAAATGGCTACAACCTCTTCTCTGATTCTTGGCTTGCTAACACTTTTCTGGGCTCCTGAACAAATGAACAGTGAGAGTAGCTTTTTATAGAATTTTGAGAAAGGAGCAGCTCTAAAAGCTACTCAGTCTCAGGGTGGTCACAGGACAATTTTATCTGCTCAGTTGTTTGTCATTTGATTTGCAACATGACAGTGCTAAAGCTCTAGCCCTGCCCTCCATGTAGGTCACTGGAGCCACCAGCGAAGACATCGTCTTCTCTGAACCCTATAGAACCCCTGACTTAACAGATAGTTATTATTTAGTGACTTTCATACATTTCCTTTGGAAAAGATCTCAACACCTAATTCATGCTCAGTTCTTTTAACTAATCATTCCTCTTCTCTGCTATTATCTTAAGAAGTTTACAAATGAGAATGTATGTTATATGATATAGTAAGTACAGAGTATGTTATATGGAACAAATATATTTATCAGACACTGTTAGTTACCATTTCTTCCTCTTCCTTCTTAATAGAACTGTATTTTCCTTAAGTATCTTCCCTGGGTAATTCAGAGAAAGGAGATTCCTATCCCAGGGGTAGATCCTGGGCTTACTCAGTCTGAGCCAATTCTTGTCACTCCATTCCCCAGCAAATGATTGGCTCAACAGTAGATACCTGGTTTCATTCTGGCCAATGACACATGCTGAGCCATAGGTTGGGGAATTTATGAAAAGGAACGTTTCCCTTCTAAGAGTGAGATAAAGGAGAAACGCCCCTTCTGTTGTGTCTGGCTACAAGGCCTGGAACTGCCCCGGCCATCATGCCCCAGCTTGAGAATGAAGCTTGACCTTTAATTATATGGAATAATAAATTTTCTTTTGATTAAGCCAGATCTGTCAGATTTTCTGTTCCAGCAACTAAAAATATCTAATACAACAATGTGAGTAAAGTAAACAACTTGTTTTAGAATTTTTTCACACAATTTTATCTTCAATGAGCTAATGACGTCAGGTTGGCTGGTTAGAATAACAGGCTGTGGTAGCAACCCTGAAGGAACTGTTGAGAAAAGGCACACATAATGGCTGGTGATAAAGACACTCATTGAAGTGTATCTTCACCTTATTACAACAATGTGAGAGTGTTGTAACTTGAGAGTGAAAACACTTATGTGGCAGAAGGGAATGATTATGATACATTGAAGATTTCCCCCACAGCCCCTTCAGACCACAAGGTATGCAAACTGCATGCAAAAATAACTGTTACACACTTAGTGACCCTTCAAAAGAAGCCTTCTTTCAAACAGGTGTACTTTGAGTGTATAATAGTTCAATTCCGAGACAGCTGAAGCTGTGCCCTTGACTTATCCTGGGTGCCGACTACTTAACTCTGACTAGACATCAACAGCAGCTAGCAGCCCTTGCCGAGCTTATGAAGAAGAAACCAAGCTGAGTCTTTATCATCAGCCATTGTGTGTGGCTTTTCTCAATAGTTCCTTCAGGGTTGCTACCACAGCCTATTATTCTAAC
This sequence comes from Rhynchonycteris naso, assembly GCA_037038555.1. Taxonomy (NCBI): domain Eukaryota; kingdom Metazoa; phylum Chordata; class Mammalia; order Chiroptera; family Emballonuridae; genus Rhynchonycteris; species Rhynchonycteris naso. The sequence continues at coordinate 29,760,743 of CM072998.1, forward strand.
CAGCCAACCTGACTCATTAGCTCATTGAAGATAAAAAGCAGCCAAAACTTGAGGGCTGTTTAACACCCTAAATATCACCAGAGAACCTGATAATAAAATAAACCTAAGTTTAACTTAGTTAGGAAGAACGTCACCTTGACTGAATGTTAGCCGTGTCTCAGAAGGGGATCGTTAGAAGTGGGTTTGGTGTCTCTGTTCAAGAGGTTAGGTTGGGTCTTCCAAGTCAGGGAACTGAGTGCGAAGATGTAGTGAAAAATAGTTTAGAGGCGATGGATACAGGAAGCCGCTTACTTGATAAGTGGGTGGTCTGCCCAGGTGAGCAGATAATTGTTTCCAGTAAAAGAGAACAGCAAAGTTGTTTATAAGCTTGTATAATATTTCCCCAGGAAGTTTTCCTGTAACAAACAACTTAGCCATGTTGACACAGCTGGTCTCAGTGTAGTCACAAAAGATCATGTGTCTCGGGGAGCAAGAGAGAAAGATTTGAACTTCAAGGTAAGGGGATGCACACACCTCCTGTCGTTCTCAGCATTCCCACTATGTCCTGCCCCAGAGTGGCTTTGTTTTGTTTACTTTGTAAGGACAGTCCTTCAATGACTTCTTTTCTTTTTTAATTTTATTTTTTTTATTTAATTCATTGTGTTTACATAGATTCTAGGGTAACCCCAACTGCATCCCTCCTCCCCCATATTCCCCTCCACATCTCTCCCTTGCCCCCTTCCTACAGCGCCCTCCCCCCTTCCCTTCAGGTTTATCCCATCCTATCATCCCCTTTCCCTCTGTCCTCTTTTCCTCTGGTCCCTTTGATCCCTCCTCTGTCTCAATTCCTTTCCTCAGTTCTCAATGTTCCTTGGATTCCTCAAATGAGTGAGGTCATATAATATTTTTCTTTTTCTGCCTGGCTTATTTCACTCAACATAATAGTTTCCAGGTCCCTCCATATTGTTGCAAAAGGTAATATTTCCTTCTTTTTCATGGCCCCATAGTATTCCATTGTATATATGTACCACTGCTTTTTAATCCACTCGTCCACTGATGGACACTTGGGCTGTTTCCAGCTCTTGGCTATTGTGAACAATGCTGCCATAAACATGGGGGTGCATTTCTTTTTTCAGTCGGTGATATGGTGTCCTTGGGATATATTCCTATAAGTGGGATAGCTGGGTCAAAGGGCAGTTTCATTTCTAATTTTTTGAGGAATCTCCATACTGTTTTCCACAGTGGCTGCACCAGTCTGCATTCCCACCAGCAGTGCAGGAGAGTTCCCCTTTCTCCACATCCTCGCCAGCACCTATAGTGTGTTGTTTTGTTAATGAGCGCCATTCTGACTGGTGTGTGGTGGTATCTCATTGTGGTTTTAATTTGCATTTCTCTAATGATTAGTGACGTTGAGCATTTTTTCATATGCCTATTGGCCATCTGTATGTCCTCTTTGGAAAAGTGTCTATTCATTTCTTGTGCCCATTTTTTGATTGGATTGTTTGTCTTCCTAGTGTTGAGTTTTACAAGTTCTTTATAAATTTTGGTTATTAACTCTTTATCAGATGTGTTGTCGAATATGTTCTCCCATTGTGTGGTTTGTCTTTTTATTCTGTTCATATTGTCTTTAGGTATGCAAAAGACAATCAGCTTGGTACTGGCATAAGAACAGGCATATAGATCAATGGAACAGAACAGAGAACTCAGAAATAAACCCACATCTTTATGGACAATTGATATTTGACAAAGGAGGTAAGAGCATACAGTGGAGTAAAGACAGCCTCTTTAACAAATGGAGTTGGGAAAACTGGACAGTTACCTGCAAAAAAATGAAACTAGACCACCAACTTACACCATGCACAAAAATAAACTCAAAATGGATAAAGGACTTAAATGTAAACCGTGAAACCATAAGCATTCTAGAAGAAAACATAGGCAGTAAACTCTCTGACATCTATCGAAGCAATATATTTGCTGATTTATCTCCACAGGCAAATGAAATAAAAGACAGGATAAACAAATGGGACTATATCAAACTAAAAAGCTTTTGCACAGCTAAAGACAATTACTTCTTAATGAGCTCTAACTACATGCAAGAGTCCATGCCAGGTACCAAACCATGGCCTGTGCCCAAATGTCCTTAGGCAGGTCATGATTTCTCTGAGCCTTCATTTCCACAGCTAGAAAGAAAAAAAAATACCCCCTTCCAGAGTTCAAAGCACCTGATGAGTGTAAAATGAACCTAGCATAATACCTGAAATTGTCCAATAAATATGTTGAGGGTTTTTTTCTTTTCTTAAGAAAGGAACTTATAAAACTTTTGGAGAGAAAAGAATAACATAACTGACAGATTAATAGCAAACTATGAGACTTCACAAGGCAATAAATGCCAAGGGGGTCAAATAAGTATCAGAGACAACAAACTAGGAAGGCTGTGGTTTGCTGGAGGCATCAGGAAAGGCTTCACTGTGGAGGCAGGTACCACTGTCAGATTGGAGAGATGCCTGGCTTTTCTTTTTTAATTCCTATTAAGAGTCCAAGGTAGCCTTTCTTTCAGTCCCATGTGTGATAGTGGGGTACCCTACTTCCCATCAGGTGTTCAATGTAGCAAAGCCCTTCATATCTGAGCACGTACGTCCCTTATATATCGCAGGATAATTCAATTGTAAGTAAATGAATGAAAAGGTAAAATTCCTGCTCTTTACCTCTCAACACAAGTTCTATTCTGAATCTTCACTGCTTGAAGAGCTATGTTACACAAATAAGGACTCAAGAAGATGCCTGACCCCACAGAAGCTCTTGAACCCAGAGCAGGTCATTGGCGGTCCATCTCCCTCATTTCTGTGTCCCACTCCGGCCTCTCTATGTCCCTGGAACTAAAGACAGTCTCAGAGAGTAGGTCTCCCTATTGTAAAAGACACACAGAGAGGGAAATGTAGGCTTCCAAGCTCAGCCGGCCTCAGCATCCCAGCTTGCTATACCTGCATCAGAAGCGGAAGACCGAGCAGAGGCAAAGCCATTTTCCCTCCCTTCCCCGGGAGGCACAGATGCTCCCCTCTTCATCTTTCTTTGACTGTCAGGACACCTCTTCACAATACGCTCTAAACTGCTGTGAGCCTGGGCCCCAGCCAGGACCATTCCTACAGACCTGAGGGGAACAGCGCCCCAATGCTTTGGTCAGTTGAAAACTGTGTGAATTGGACTGGAGTTCAAAGAGACCTGCCCCAGGAAGGGGAACACCCAGACCCAGGCCCACCAAGATGGCTCCGCCTCTTGTCATTTTCTGCGGTTTAGTACAGATGCTTTTCCCTTAAACTTGTTAGAGGTACCTGCTAATTCAAAGTGAAGTAGAGACCAGCCTTTTCCAAATTCTTCTCATGGGGCTGTGGGAGGTGCAGAGCTTAGAGCTCCCCGGAGAGAAGAGCAGCAGCAGGAGGAGGTGGTGGTGCACACGTGTGACCAGGGGAAGAGAGTGAAGAAGAAGAGCGTGCCGAGTGATGGGATGCGCATTCAAACTTCAGAACAGTTCTGAACGGTAAACATGATTGGTCCCAGTAAAAGAGGCCCTTGGATAACTTGCCCAAGATCACACAGTTAATAAAAGACCGAGTTAAGATACAATAATTCACATCATTTCCAAAGAACTTTCTACCACACGCTATTTCTCAAACTGGTTATTTGAGTAGCATTTCACTGGTTTTGCCACATATTTATGTATTTAACTGTATTTATATTTAATATATGTAATATAGGTCACATTTAAGAGATAATATTTCTTCAATAAATGAAAAACCATTTATGGATCAATTATCATAACTAGAAGATAAATACAAGGAAAGTGAAATAATGTTATTACTTTCTAGCTAGATACTGTTATCTGTCTAATGAGCCAAGCCTCAGGCCTCCTTTTCAATTTTTTAGAAGGAAAATTGCTCAATATCAGACATGCTGGAGGTGTCAAAATAAGACTTTCCCCTTGAGGTGATTGGGAGGAATTAAACAATGAATATCTTTCTCATCATGTTATCCAATGTAATGCCATGTCTGTCCACCTCCTGAAATTGTCTCCAGAAATGCGAGGGGGAACCCCCTCTGTTAGAGAGCAGCCTGCTGTTTGTCATGCTGCTTCCAGGTGTGGAAGAGGGCTGTTTCTGACAACCACCCAAGCACACACCACAAGCAGAGCAGAGGGGGAGTTCGGGAGAGTGTATTGGGCCTGGCCTAGGGCCAGCTCCAGAGCCGGTGAACAGGGAATGCTCGCCAAAAGAATAAATAGAAATATTATGCAGCAAAAGTGCTACCTGGAGGCCTCCACTAACCTCACCATTCATGTATTATTCTGGCCTCCGTATCAGGCTATCTAAAAGGAAGATAAAGGGAACTCAGTGAATAAAGTGTGAGCAAGTTTCCTACTGGCAGGTGGGACAAAAGGTAAATCCCAGGTAAAAATGCTCAGCTAGTTAGTGGGGAAGGTATGGAAAGAGAGGCTTCTATAGGATGCTTTTTCAGTGACCCTTGACTTAGGGGAGAAAAACATCCCAATGTGAGAACACCAATGTTTTTGAAAGAAAAAAGCTTACCTGATATTTACCATGTAGTAATTAAATGCTATTAAATTATTTAACCTTCACAAAAACACTATGGAGAAGATATTATATTTGCTCTTTTTACAGAAAGGGAAGCTGAGACACAGAAAGATCACAAAGATCAAGGCTAACCGATGACAGAAACAGGGTTCCACCCAAGGCCACCTAACACCAGAATCCATGCTCTTAACCGTGACCTTCATTTACACATTACTATACTATATAAATAAATTAGACAGAACTTCCTTAATGGAGCTGATGGTCTAGTGGAGAGATTTGACTCATGCACCAGACTAAAAACTATTATAACTATTTGTTAAGTTTCATAGAACAGATGGTCAGGAGCCTAGGAATTCAAGAGAGAGCTACTAGCCCTGGACAGACCAGGAGAGCTTCAAGAAAGAAGAGAAACCTGTAGGATGGTCAGGTTTGGGGACTACACAGAAAAGAGGAGTATGGTGAGGTAGGAACCAAGAGTGGTTTACCAACAGAGAAGAGACATCTGACCAAAGGAAAGAAGCCCAATTGTGGAGTGTCAATGGGAACACAGTGGTAGACCCAGAAGGAGCCCACCATGAAGTGCCTGGGGTCAGCAGCCTGTGACACAACCTCCCAAAGCATCCTCCAAAAATGTCCACAAAGACACAGGAAAAGCTGACAACTAAAACCACCCTCAAAACTAGAACTAAAGGCTGATTTATTTCCAGAATTGGGGAAGAATTCCCATGAATTATAAAGCAGATATGGAAGAATAACCTGCCAGTGTTCTGCTGACAGTGGCGGGGGAGTCCCATTCTCCTGCAGATGGCTGGCTTCCTCATCGCCACCCTGTTACCTGGTCCCTGCCTCAGAAACTCAAGAATGCTACATAAGCTATTTATCACACCAGCCTTTTTTGATGCAACCATTGCTTCTCTTTCTGTAGCCAAAGACTATTATGTCCCGAAAATGTGCCAGTGGGAAAAGGACCTTTGAGAGTAAAATATCATGGGAGATATGGCCTCTAAAGCAATGAAAAAAACAGAGCGTGTGCTCTGGGCAGTGGCAACTGAAGGAATTCTGTGTCCATCCAGATGAGAACATTGGAGGAAAACCTGCAGATACCATGAATTTCATTGATGAAATGACAATTTGAGCAGTGCCTAGAGAGGCTAGAAAGTGCAGCTAAAGGCAATTCACAAAGCTTACCTGAATAGATTAACTCTTTGTCTTTTTGTATGTGTGTGTGACAGAGACAGAGAGTCAGAGAAAGGGACAGATAGGGACGGACAGACAGGAAGGGAGATGAGAAGCATCAAGTCTTTGTTGCAGCACCTTAGTTGTTCACTGATTACTTTCTTATATGTGCCTTAACTGGGGGGTTTCAGCAGAGTAAGTGACCCCTTGCTCAAGATAGTGACCTTGGGCTCTAACCAATGACCTTGGGCTTCAAGCCAGCAACCTTTAGGATCAATCTAGCGACCATGGGATTGTCTATGATCCCATGCTCAAGTCAGTGATCCCGTGCTCAAGCTGGTGAGCCCCTCACTCAAGCTGGCGACCTTGGGGTTTCAAACCTGGGTTCTCCGCATCCCAGTCTGATGCTCTGTCTACTGTACCATTGCCTGGTTAGGCTAGATTAACTCTTTTTAGAGTAAAGAAGTTTTTTTTTAACCAGCATGAGATCAATGTGATTTTTAAAAAGCTAAGAATAAGAAAAATAAAATTAGAAATTAAAAAAAATAGGTCCTGGCCAGTGGCTCAGTGGATGGAGCGTCAGCCAGTGTACAGACAATACCTGGTTAAGGGCACACAGGAGAAGCAACCATCTGCTTCTTTACCCCTCCCCCTCCCCTTCTTTCTCTTCCCCTCCAGCAGCCAGTGGCTCAATTAGTGCAAGCGTGTTCATGGGCACTGAGGATAGTTCACTTGGTCTGAGTGTGTCAGCCTCAGGTGCTAAAAATAGCTTGGTCCATTCAAGCATCAGTCCCAGACAGGGTTGCTGGGGAGATCCCGGTTGGGGTGCATGTAGGAGTCTGCCTCCCTATTACTCCTTCTCTCGCCTAAGAAAAAAGAAAAAGAAAGAAAATAAATTTTACCTGTAAAATTATTTACTATTGAAACTGGATAAAAACTAATTTGGCATTCACAGTAGGGAAAGAATAGGCTATGATTAAAAAAAGATGACAGAATTATTTAGGTAAGAATTTCAAGGAAACTAAAAATTCGGTATCAGGATTAAAATTTACTTGAAGGCGAGAAAGAGCACAAATGCCATTGGAAAAGTAACTGAAATATTTGGTAAAACAAATTTGAAGACCTCTTGCAAAATTTAAATAAAGAGGAGGACCAAGAAAAAAAAAAGGAACTTCTGATATAAAAGAATTGTCACTTTTTAATCATCACAGAGACCAACTAAAATAACACAGAGAAGCAGTGTATGAAAGGGAGTATTCTGAACCAGAAAATGCAGAGGAAAGAGGGAGGGAAGTGTCCCTCATATAGTTTCAACAAATGTACACATTTGTGAGTTTTTGAAATCTTAATAGTACAACAGGCTTAGCATAAAATGTAGTCCATATCAACATTGGAGAAGGAAATGCTTGTTTCTTAAAATAAGAGATGCGTCTCTTTTTTAAAAGGTAAAGAAACACTACATTAGAAAGGAAATAAAGTCAAATGCGCCCAGGCTAAAACCCAGCTTCCTTCCAGTTGTGTATCTTTGAGCAAATCATGCAATCATCGGAATATCTTTTTTTTCATTTTTGCAAAAATCAGAATCATAATTAAATCTACCTTACAGTTTTATTGTAAGGATAAATTAAATAATGCATGCGAAATGTTTTCACAAAATACTATAAAAATGTAAGAAGTCCTTATTAATAGAAGTATTAGTATTTGTGCTCTAAGTTCTCTAGCAGGAAGTCACAATAGATGTGTCTGCCCTTTCTGGGACTGTCTTTGCTCCTCTACAGTTTTCTTGTTTCTATTTTTGAATAAGGGATTTAAAGGTGAAAGAATATGTAGCAAAGGAGAGAAAATAAATATCCCATTTCGATCTCGAAATATCTCAGTTTAGGCTCTTACTAAAGAAAACCAGCTAGAAGTACACCTATCTCATCTCCCTGAGATGCAGAGAGCACAGCTTTCCTCCTGGTTGTCAAGTTCTCCACATCGAGCCACATCTTATTTTTGCAGCTCTATTTTCCATTCTTTTCCCCTATGAATTCTAAAACGAGGCCCTTGCCAACCCTCCCACCCAGACGTGTTTCCACTGACGCTGCTGGAGCCTGCAGTCACCTCTGCCATTCCTGTCACTACCACTGCAATGGCTCACAGTTGGGGCCATGGCTGCTGCCAGCGTCAGGGGTCCATGAGCCCAGCACTTCTGAGGAAGCGTGGCTGTCGCTGCTGGCACTGTGACTGCTAAAAGCAGAATCTGACAACGGCTTCCCTCCCCCTTCACATCGTCACTCCTGCCCATGCCTCCCACTGGCAGAATGTGCCTGGAAAGCAACCAAGGAAGATGTCTCAGAGGTGGAGTTCTCAGATTTCTAGCGTCTGTGATACAAAAGAGAGTACTCAACGCACCAGATGAAGCCAAAAACATTCTGGTCAAATACCAAATGACCAACTGTTAAAAATCAGCATTTGACGAAAGTCAAAACAGTATCTTTATAGAATGAACTTCAGATATAAGATCAGTTCGGAATACTATTTTTTATTTTTTTGGAATATTCTTTTAAAATAAATTACTATGTTTATAGATTAGAAGTTTTAGTAGTAAAATCTCAAAAGTTTAATACATAGTGCAGGAACAATAGCTTGCTAAATAGAGTTCACTTTCAGGAAGGCTGGTGGAGGAAAAAGCAAGATGTTTGGGAGAATCTCACTTTTTTCTTTCATACCTTATTATTTTCCTCCATAATTGTTAAAGCTTTTATTATGTTTGAGTCAAAGATGCTCTATCTTGGGAGGCCCAATATATGATTTTGGCGGTTTTTTATCCTCATGAATTTTGTGTTTACAAAGATGACAATCTGCTTTAAATTCTTCTTTACAAAATATGAAAATGTCTAGACAAGTACTTTGTCATAAAAGAATTTATAGTCTAAATGGACTTAAATGGCAAAAATTAAATATAGTCTCCTAAGATTTTTTAAGGTTTTGAATGTTATACCAATTATATAAAAATTAGAATAGCATAAAATATAATATTGCTATTTAAAATAATAATATAAAAAATATATTATTCTGTCTTATATGATTGCCTAAATGTTTACAAACATTTGCTGTCTCAAAAGCCACATAAGCCTAAAGTTATGCTATTCACATCTTGTGTCTTAAACTCGGATAAGGGTCAGTATATTTCCCTGTTTATTTAAGAGTTTGAAAGTACTTGATAATTGCTATATCAAACTAACATCTTTCATTAATATTGTTATAGCATTTTACTGATAGAGCAGAATCTCTATGTAAAATTACATAGAGAGAACCAATTTAAATCTAGAATGCTTAGCTATCCATGAAAGTAAATATTAATTTATTAGTAATAAAATCAGTCCTATGCCACGTGAATATGATTGATATTAGCTATGCTGTTGAATTGATGTGATCACTGATTTCACAAATCCAGAGATGGCAGAAATGACAGTGATGTCAGCATGGGGTTAACTTGACTTTTCAACGGCTCTGGTCAAAGCCAAAGAAATTTTAGTGGAATGTCAACCCTGGAGCTAACCTTTGATGTATTACAAGCTATGAGTGCATTATATTTTGTTTCTTTTTTATTATTATTAATTGGTTTTAGAGAGACAGAGAGAAGGGAGAGAGAGAGAAAGAAGCAGTTATCTGTTGTTCCACTTAGCTGTGCGTTCATTGGTCACATCTTGTATACGCCCTGACGGGGATCTAACCCGCAACCTTGGCGTTTCAGGACAACACTCTAACCAACTGAGCTAACTTGCTAGGGCCTGTTTCTTTAGGAAAAAGGAAAACTTTATTTGAGTCCATACCTACCTGGAATTGGCTAGACTGAGCAAGAGCAGCTTGCTGATAAAGCCAAGGCAATTTCCTCCCCTAAAGGAAAGCCAGGTTCCATAGGAAGAACCTGGCTTCATTTCCGATCCAGCAGGCGATCCTGGCTGCCCTTGGATATTTCACATGAGCCTTTGGCAGCCCCGGCACCTAGGAGCTCTCAGCTCTCCATGCTCTGATTTTCAAGTCAGGGAAACTTTCTTAGTGGAATATGAAAGAGGCAGGTGTAAAAGATTATACATTGTCGTCTCTAGGAAAGTCCTGGTGAAATTGCCTAACTGGTGGCAAAGGGCTGCTCAATATTGCTTTTCCTCTCTTCCCATCATCCCATTTAAAGCTTCTCCTTTTAAGAAGAAGAAATAATGTTGGAAAAGCATTCCTGGTAGAGATCTCTAGAGAAAAGCAAAACAGCCTATTTTAGATCTGCTGTGGAGTAGTTAAATTTAGACTCTTCTCTTATTTGCACTTGACACTTCAAGTTCCTTTAGTGTGAACCTGAGAGGACCTTCCATAGTCCTGACCTGCCACTTGGCTGTGCCCTGACCCACCCTGCCCTTGACTCTGAGCCAAGGGCCTTCCCTGAAGGAGTATGGAGACCAGAGCTAACTGCAGTGAGTGTCCCTTCCTTCATCAGCAGCTCTCTCCAGGTGAACATCAAAATATCTGGAATAAGAAAAGAATGTCACCAGGGATTTGGGTGGACGAGAGCAAAATTTACTTAGTTGGCAAATTAGTCAAATACAGTCAGCTGCCCGTGTTTATAGATCCCGTGGGTTACGAATGAGTTTTACAGTTTACATAGTTAAAAAATGTTGACAAGTAAAACATGTAAAACTTAAATGAAATTCAAATTTCAGTATTCATAAATAAAGGACACTGTCACACCCATTCATTAACAGATTGTCTATGGCTGCTTTGACCCTAGACAGAGCTGTGTAGTAGCAACAGGGCTGTATCACCTGCAAAATGGAAAGTGTTTACCATGTATCCTTTTGTAGAAAGTTTACTGTCTTCTGGCCTCAGTTGGGGATGGGGGCAGTGCTCTATGACTGAGTGATTGAGATCTCATCTTTTGAGCTTCAGGTCTCTTTTATTAGCTGTTACCCAAGCCACTGACTTCTTCAGTCACTGTCACTTCAAAGGACCCCTCTTTTCAAATCATGGGGCTCTGGTTACCACAATATATCCTATGCCAAGGGACAAACATGGATAAAACCCTCTCTGAGTGTGGATAATGATGAAAATGGTGATGCTGATGATGGAGAAGATGGAGAAGAAGAAAAACATAAAAAAGGAAAATAACAAGATAGCACTTAGAATTTGTGGACACTGTGCTAGTCAACCAACCAGTCAATTCCTGCACCACCCCTACTGGATAGATGTTATCCTTGTCCCCATTTAACAAATGAGAAAAACAAAGCTTGGTGAGTTACAATATAGTAAACTGCCCAAGGTCACACAAGGAACGGTGGCATTCAGTTGTCTCCCATTTTTCCAAGTCCTCAGCTTGTGCTGTTACGACTGTCAGATTGCCTCCCAAGGCACCTTCTGAGTCTGAGGATCCTTAATATTCTGTTGCAACTATGATTGATTTTATTCAACCTGACTACTTACTCAGCAGCAGGGTACATGGGGAGGTGCGCTTAATAGAGAGCGGTCAATAGCAGAGGAAGGTGATTTTCAGAAACATTATTAAAGGTAAGAAAAAGAAAATGTAGAAGGAAAGATCAGTCATCCACCACAAAGAAGCACTCCCACTGTCAAGTGACCCAATCTCCAAACCAAAAAGTCCAACACACATACAGAACTCAGATACCCGGGCCAGTCTCAGTCTTTGCAAAAGATCTAAGACTTCAGCTACACATCAGGAATTAACTTGTGATGAATGAATGATGTTCTGTACTTATAAATGAATGTTTAATGAATGTACATACTGTTGTAATTTAGAAAAATTCATTTAAAGCTAATTGAACGTGTATTGTCTTTTCGTCATCATGCTTCTTCTTTCCAATCAGCAGTGACTGAAATTGGAATAGCTGTCATCCTGAAGACCCTCATGCGGAAAAGGGGCTGGGGATGGTGGCTGTAGCATTGGGCCTGACAGTTGAATAAAATGTTTACAACCAATGCTTTCCAAGCAAACCCAGAGCGTATGGGCACCAGCTTCAGAACCACCCCCACTTCATTTACAAGAGTCTTTCAAACTGAATTACCTAGTTTTTTGTATATCCACAAGAAATGAATATGGAGAAAATTTATTTTGGGTACCATCCAGAAACTTATTCTAGAAACAGATTATGTTTTTAGCCAACTATGAAGCGTATACTTGTTAACATAAGCTTTCTATTTTCTAATAATGAATGACTGCCTCAAGCTTCAATGAGCTCCCTGTCACTAGGAGTGTATTTCTTTTTTAAAAAGCTGGATATAAGCATTTATCAGGGTCACTGCAGAGGAGATTTTTACCCTGGGCAGGAGATTCTGACAGCCTCTCAGGTCCATTCTGATTCAATATCTATTACTCTAAGATAAGGCCTGGGAGCATTTTTCTCAGACTGCCCCAAGGAAAATTTAATAACTCCAGGCACACAATGGCCCTTGTTCATCATTTACCTGTTGCTGCTACCCGCCTCCCTAGCTCTCCATTAAATTCACAAACAGCAGATCTGGCTTCTGGGCTGCAACTTAATATGTGCGTAAAAGTGATATGAGGGACCTGCCATCAGGGGTCTTCAGTCAAGGAACAGGCGTGCGTTATTAGTGCCTCATCAGCTAATCAGGGGACCTTCAGGCTCCAAACTGAACTCTGTCTCAGGGGCGACAGAGAGATCTTTTTGTCTCAGGAAGCAGAAATCCACTGGGGACAATGAAGCCTCTGTTTCACATGGGAAAAAAGCGGGGTGTGTCTTATCTGCCTTAAAAGGCTATTTTCAGGGAGAGAGACTATCCTCTTATGAAAGAGGGGGTGGCAAACAAGATGACTCTGGGAGCTTTCTCAGACTTCACATCCTTACCCACCATGCTTCTGACACATCCTACTCTATGGGAGCATGCTGACCCCTTTTCTGGCGGGACTCTGTTGGTGAATAAACGTTATGGGTAGTAGTAGACTCTATGACTTCACATGTTGGTACAGACAGAGGTGAGAACTACAAGCTGTGACAGGTGTGTGTGCACGGGGATGGGAGGGGGTGATGGACAGTTGGTGGCACTGTGATATACAGTAAAAGGCAGGAACTATAAAAAGATAATGTTAGAAAATGAGGCTGGTGCCTGACTGTGGAGGGTCTCTTGTGCCAGGTTAGTTGCTCCTGTAAGTGTACAGTGCCAATAAAGTATTATCATAAGGAAAGTGAGGTGGATGTAGATCTGTCACCCATGTACTGGGGGAACATACTTGGATGCTCCACAAGCATTGGCAGCCAAGGGAAGAAGCTTTGACTGCGGATAATTTGGTATCATCGTGGTATAAGTGGTTGATGAGGACATGGAGGTATGAGGCCACCCAAGGGAATAGAATACATGAGGAGTGAACAGAAAATCAGGAGCCTATGAGTGAGATAACAAAGCAAAGATCAAACAGGCAGAAGAGCAACCAGGAGATTCAGGAGAGCGGGGAGTCCCAGAGCTGACATGGACATCATCAAAGCACCACAGAGCACCTCCTTCCTGCCATCCAAATACCATTTTCTCTTTGGGGCACAGGGTTGGGAGGGCACTGAGATCCAGACAAACCCAAATCAAGAGTGACCACTTCTTGGACATCAATTTCTTGGCACTAAAGAGAAGAGCACTGATATGGACCCCGGAATAGTACAGAGTACATGGTACTGGTCTCAGTGCCAAAGGCTGGGTTCTGATCACTGACCCTTGCCAAATAGGCTGGCAAAGTCCTTTGACTTCTCTTAGCCTTCATGGTCTCAACTGAAAAGTCAAGGTGTTGACCAGTTCGCTCTCTGCTCTCAACTCAAGCTCTATTTCTATAAGAAAAGTTTAAGCTATCAGTTGTCTCTCCAGCCCAGCTGGAGCAACAACCATCATCCTGTCTGCTCCTCAAGTGTCGAGATTTAATATAGGTGACTAGCTATTTCAAAAATACAGCATTTCTTTTTCTACCTTCAATGTTCCATGCCCCAAGTCACATTTGGCTGGAAGTATTACAATCATAATGCTCTGTTCTTCCTTATCAATAGCAGAAACATTTTTCTTGAACTACTTGGAAAGTTATCTTACAACATTCTTAAAAGTCTTGAATGAATCATTAGAATATCTCCAAACTCATTTTTGAGAATGGTGATAGTTTAGGGCACAGGAGAAGCATTTGACATGTGTCTTGGAGAAATGAGGACTTGTTGACATCCAGGGGACAGTGTGAGACACATTAGTCCCTCCTCTCCCAGGAGAGTCCACTCTGCTGTGCCAAGGAACCCCTTGTGCAAAGTCCCATCCCCTGTCACAAGATATATTCTGCCCAAAGTTGCTAACACAAGCATCTCAAGTTACTTTAATTTAAAATTTTCTTTCTGAGGGGTAGGGTGGGGGGTGGGAATCTTTCTTATCTATCTGTGGACTTTGGTGATACAAGGCACAAGAGAGAGCACTCTCCAATGGGGAGGAGGAGAGTGTGTTTTGGGGTGAGAGGACGTGGTGTTAAGACAGAAAAATTTGTTACCCCTTAAGTATTATTTCCCCAAAGTCATGACTTTCTTTCAAAATAGCTGATGCTTTCCAGTCTTACCATAAAAACATTTAAAATATATACAACCTTCCTTCCAAATGTTAAAGTGCCCAGTAAATTGATGCTTGAAGCTCAGCAAACTGCAGAAGACAGACGAGGTTCCCAGAAGGCTTTGCTTCAATTCCTGAACTCCCAATAGAGGGGCTGGAGGGTTAGAGTGGGTGATGACACTGGCCTTGAGTGTAATCTAAAGTGATTTTTGGCTGCAGAAGTTTTAGAAAAATATCATTGTCCCAAAATCAGCACAAACATCCTCTTCTCCCTAGCATTTCCCCAGAAACAATGCTTTTGTAATCTTACTAGCAAAAATAATATGTCTTGCAATCCATTCAAAGCCCATAGGACATCCTTAAGGTTAGCTATCTGCTCTGCAGAAGGTTCCAAGTCTCCTTTTTCCCTTAAAGGGATATGTTATAATCAAGCCAAGAAATTTGGATATTGTCATTAGCCAAATCACCCTGGGTTTCTTCTATTTCTTCTTCTTTTTTTTTCTTTCCAAAGCCAGAAGCTGGGAGGCAGTCAGACAGACTCCCGGATGTGCTCAAATGGGATCCACCAGACATGCACACCAGGGGGCTATGCTCAGCCCCTCTGGGGAGTTGCTCAGCTGTAATCGGAGCAATTCCAGCGCCTGAGGCAGAGGCCATGGAGCCATCCTCAGTGCCGTGACCAGCCTCGCTCCAGTAGAGGCCTGGTTGCAGGAGGGGAAGAGAGAGACAGAGAGGAAGTAGAAGGGGAGGAGTGGAGAAGCAAATGGGTGCCTCTCCTATGTGCCCTGACCTGGAATCAAACCCGGGACAGCCACACACGGGGCCAACGCTCCACAGCTGAGCCAACCGGCTAGGGCTGGGTTTCTATCCAGAGTCAAAATTATCAGTGTAAACTTTGTTGATCCCAAACTCATAATAGTTTCTTTATCCTGGACCTTACTTTGGCTATTGTTGTTAAACAGGGAACAAAGGGAAACAGAATGCTGACTGCCGGAACAATGGATGTGGCTGCTTCCTGGTCATTGAAGCATTTTTAAGGTTCTCTAGGGCAGGGCAGCCTCATCCTTTCCACTCTTTCCCAGACAACTGAGTTCAGCCCCCAGGCATATGAGAATCAGAACATGGAGTGTGTCTTTAAATGCTTTCTAGTACAGATATTCGGTCAGTACAGACCAATACAGACCTTCTAGCCCTCAAGTGTGGATGACTTATACAGTGTGTAGACTTTTTCAACTGTCCTTTTCTTACCCAAGAGGAACAATACTGTCAGAGCACTGGAAGCTACTATCTGCAGAGCCACTAATGTCCTGAGTGACCACAAACAGCAGCAGTTGCCTCTGTGCCATATCCCGAAGCATGCAGGGAGGGTTTCAGGTTCCCAAGGGCTGCAGTGTTGTGCAGGTAGAGATAAGGATGCCAGGTCGGATGACATTAGGGTTATTTGTAGCCAGCGACCTCTGCCAGACTGTCAGTCAGTTCCTTGAGGGCAGAGGTCCCAAGGCCTCGTTCCCGTGTTCACCATGATACCAAGCACAGTTAGTACCTGGCACGTGGTGAAGACTCAACAAGCATTTCTTCAATTGAGTTCACTGCTGCCTTCCAAAGTCCAGCAGTGCCACAGCAGTGACTGTGTCCCATGTAAGTAGATTTGTGTGCTATTTTACCCCTTGAATTTGGTAAACCCTCACTCACAAGAATGGCAAATTAGATTAAATAGCACAGGAGTTTTCAAACACAGTGGCTGGGACAGGATGCTTGCAAAACGCAGAACAGACTTTCAGATGAATGCCTGTCATGACACTGGAGACAGGGATGGGGACTGATAAGGACACACTTGTGTAAACAGGAGGAAAATAGGGGGGAGGGAAGAAGGTAAACAAGGAAAGGATGAATACAGGCTGGAAAAGAGGTAAACAACAGACATCTTTTTTCATAATTCTCCAAATTTTTCTTTGAAACAAACCTAATTCATTCTTCAACTTTTCCAAATGTTCCCATGGGTTTCCTGTTGGCTTTTCAGACTAAAAGGAAGTGGAGGGGTGGGTGAAGTTTTTCTTGTCTTTGCACCCTCAGCACCTGGCCCACTGCCTGGCCCCCAAGGCTGGAGTGTAAATTTTTCATTAAAAGCACCATTTTGAGTGAGTTCTCACACATATTTATGATAAATGTGATTGCTGCCCCTCTTGTCCTTGAACTCCTGCGGATTGTGAGGGTGCTCGGCAGAAAGCAGAAAGCGTGGTGGCGCTGCCAGCTCTGTCCCAGCAAGAGAACACAGCTCCTCACAGACAAGCTGGAGCACAGCCGCTGGAATTCAGACCCGAGGCAGGCTGAGTATCAACAGCCACGCTGTGCTGTTTGCATCGCCAACACTTCAGGATCGCAGATCCCAGGCACTTGGGAGTGAGGAAAGCTGAAATTCAAAATACAATTGACAAAGACTCAAGACCTGAATAGTAAGCAATGGCAGCCAGAGTGACTCAGGATTTTCTATAATCGGTACAGCTAGCTGCTAGAGAACGGCTTTGTCATTGCTCTTGGAACTAACCTGGCTAATTTTAATTAAACCAGGGAGGTGACACTAGTGGACATATTTGAAGAAATGGGTTTCCAGACTACTAGGAACTGAAGGTAAGCTGAGTTTCACAGACACCTGGCCACTGACCCCTGCTTTATCTACCACACCCACGGTTCTTTGGTCCTGCTGATGGTGGAGTTTGGTGCAAGAACCAAGAGAGCCTAATGTTTGCAAATATTTCTCTAAAGCAACAGCTCTCACAGGGATAATTGGCGGGGCTTTGGAAACTATTAATGACTTTGCTACTGAAAGAAGTTTCACTGGCCTGCAAGCATCAAAGCCCAATCAAACAAGAACAGGAGTCTGCAGCAAAGAAAATAAAGGTTTATGTTTAAGGAAATAGTGCCAAAGCCAGGGTCACAAGTGAGCTATTGCTCTAGGACCTGGCTCCCTGATGGCTTCTAGGGAACGGGTTATATAAGGGGAAAATCATTAATCGTGGTGGAGGTAGGGTCATGGTCTCTACTGATTGGTCAGCATTAGGGAAGAGGATAGTTGATCATTGTGACTGGTCTGGATGTCAGCCATGGTGTCACTCTGTCTGGTTTCACAAGGGTATGTAATATAACTAAGGTCTATATGTTATCTTAGTTTGACTAAAATTCTGTCTGTGATCAACAGACCAGCAGCTTTGTTCTTAATATTATTTGATGCTGATCAGAAAGAACTTCATTGTCCCTTGGGCTTAATGATTAAGGGAGCGGATATGCAAGGGAGAGGGAGGTGGGTGAGTCAGGGTGCTATTAGGCTGTACATGACCAGTTTGAATCAAAAGGAAAGAAGGAGAAAAGGTCAGATTAAAGAAATAAAGTTTGGCCCTGGCCAGATAGCTTGGTTGGTTAGAGTGTTGTCCCGAAACACAAGGTTGTGGGTTTGATCCCCAGTCAGGAAACATACAGGAATAGATCAATGTTTCTGTCGTTTCTGTCTCTCTCTGCCTTCCTCTCTCTATAGTCAACAAATAAAATAATAATAATAACAATAATAATAATAAGTGAAGTTTCTGCATAGTTACACCTGAACCTCCTCCCCAAAAATACTGATTTAATAATCTGGAGTACAGCTTGGGCATCTGGGTTGTTTTTTGTTTGTTTGTTTTAATCTTATTTATTTTTAAATATGTATTACATGCATAAGGCATTGAAATAAAATGTACACAGGACAATGCAAAAAGTCTTCTTCCAACCCCTGTCCTCAGCCACTCACTTCTCTTCTCAGAGACATATAGATACAGAAAGATGATGATGATGATAGATAGATAGATAGATAGATAGATAGATAGATAGATAGATGATAGATAATATATATAGTATATTGCTATGTTATCAACATGTCTTAATCTTCCTTGTTTGTTAAAAAGTTTATCTTTTAGTAACATCTTGCATTAGTGTGGAACATGTTACAGTTGATATACCAATATTGACACATTATTATTATCTAAAGTCCATTGTTTTACACTAGGGTTCAATTAGTATTGTACATTCTATAAGCTTTATGTATGTTTTAACAAATATGTTACTAGCATGTATCCACCATACAGTATCATACAGAAGAGGTCCATTGCTCTAAATATCCTCGTGTTCCATCTATTGATCTCCCCTCATCCCTGGCAACTGCTGGTCATTTTATCATCTCTACAATGTTGCCTTTTTCAGAATGTCACTTAGTTGGAATCATACAATATATAGCCTTTTCAGATTGGCTTCTTTCACTTAGTAATGTACAGTATTTAGTATTCCTTTGTGTATATTCATGGCTTGATAGCTCATTTCTTTCTTGAGTTAAATTATCCCATTGTACAAATGTACTACAATTTGTTTATCCAGTCACCGACTGAAAGACATCTTGGTTGCTTCCAATTTGGGGCAACTATGAATAAAGCTGCTATTAAACATTTATGTGCAGGTTTTTGTGTGGACATAAATTTTCAACTCATTTTGGTAAATATTAAGAAGTATGATTGCTAGATTATTTGATAAAAATATGTTTCATTTTGTAAGAAACTATTTTCCAAAGTGGCTGTAGCATTTTGCATTCTCACCAGCCATGAATAGGAGTTTCTGTTGCTCCACATCCTCACCAGCATCTGGATTTTGACCATTGTAATAAGTGTGTAGTACATCCAACTTGTTGTTTTAATTTGCAACTCCCAACAACATATGATATTGATCATCTTTTCCTGTCTTTATTTTCAATAAACATGTGTATCTTCTTTGGCAAGGTATGCCTTTGAAACTTCTGTCCATTTATTAATCACATTATTTTATTATTATTGAATTTTAAATGATCTTTGTATATTTTGATTACCAGTACATTATCAGATGTGTGTGACTTGGGAGAAAATATTCACTCTGAACAGTGTCATTTACAAAACTGATGATTTTAGTTTTAATGAAATCCAACATCAAGTCATTTTTTTTTCATGGATTGTATGTTTAGTGCAGTATCTGAAAGTCACCACCAAACCTAAAATCATCTAGAGTTTCTCCTGTGTTATCTTCTAGAAATTTTACAGTGTTGCATTTTACATTTTGCACAATAATCCATTTTGAGTTAATTTTTCTGAAAGGTGTTAAGTCTATATCTAGATTTTTTTTGCATGTATTATTCCAGAACCATTTATTGAAAAGACTATACTTCCTCATCAATTGAATTACATGTGCTCCTTTGTCAAAGATCTGTTGGCTATATACAACCAGGAACCTGGGTATTTGGGGGTTTTACTTCTTACCCCTAGCTGATTAACATACAGCCAAGACTGGGAACCTTTTTTTTCATGCTGACATGAAAGTGTGCAGATTGTTGATATAAAGTGTCTCTGGGAAGGCAATGTAAGCCCTAAATATAAAAGAGCAGCAGCTTAGCAAGAATCCACCTGTTTTCTTCATTCTGGAAGATCTTACTTTCAGGGAAGATGTTACCATTAGACATGTGTCCTAGTAAAACCTCAGCTCCAAGAAACAGTACTCTTCCCAAAGATATGTTGTCTCTGTTCCTTCTATGTGAACCACCTCATTTCCTTCAAAAGCAATGTTTCTAAATAAATAAACTGTGACCTGAGAGCAGGTATGTGTGTGCCTGTAGCCTCCTCCTTCCGGTCCCTAAGCTACCTGAGATGCTGCATGTGAGTGAGTATAGCCAGGCGTCTCTGTGGGATGTGGAGAGCTTAGGGTAGAAGCTGGAAGAGCATCAGAGAAGGCCAAAGTAAGGACAGTGAAAGGAGAAGAGCCAAATGCTCCCAGGTTAAGAAAGGCCCCGTGCTGTTTCTAGCTAAGGGCTTCATCTGATCCTCTGACATCACCTTCTTAGTAGGAATAACATAACATAGAGGAGGGAGGCCTAATGAAGTCAGGGGCTTAGTCTTGGGAGGTTGGAGACATGGACCAGGAAGAACAGAGCTGGGAAAACAAGGCAGCATCGGTGCCAGTAGCAGAGGTGAAGGTCTGAACCCAGACACCTGGTACAGCCCCAGGGGCCACTGAGGCAGAAGGCGATTCCACAGGAGAGAAGGGGCCACACTGCCAGGAACTGGAATGAACAAAAGATCAAATGAAGATAGAGCTAGGATGAAGTGCGGCTGGACTAGGACCCTGCAAGAGCAAGGTCAAGGAGGACAGAAGGGTGTTTGGTGGTTCCTGCCAATGGCTGGGTAGGAATCTATGGCTTTAAGAGCCACAGCTATGCTGCGTGGCTGTCCTGGGAGGTGATTTAGAGAGCCACTTCCTCACCATCTGAGAGAACTTTCCTCGGGTGAAAGCTATGAACTGCTCCTCACAATCTGTCCCTGCTTTCTCCTCTGCAGAGGGGAATAGCACAGAGCAGGCAGTTGTTGAAGGAACAATTGTGTGGAACTTGAGAACTATCTAGAGTGCAAAAACCATAAGAGCAGCACAATGGCACATCCACCAGTGGAGTCTTCTTCCCAGATTGGGTTCCTTTTCACTTACACCAAGTTGTGAGGTGACAACCACTACTTCAAAAAGAGAAACTAATGAAAAGTGAGCAGACATGTAGAGTTTATTGATCAAGTAAAGCATAAGAAAGCAACATGTTGACTACTGTTCATACGTGTTATCATATTGCATAAAAATGAGCTAAAATGGTCACTCATGCTCATAAATGACTACTATTAATAAAACTCTTGCCCAGAATATCAAATTTAAGAGTTTTTTTCTTGCTGTTCTGCATTATTTATAGCTGACATCAATGCTGACTCTTTATCCTGTATTTATCAGCTTTCACTTAATCAAATGTCTAGACTGCTGAAGCTGAACTAGAAGCTTAGTGGTGTTCTATTTGAGCCTCTACTTAATGCAGAAAATCTTTTCACATAAACTCCCCAAAACACAGAAATCCCAAGCAGCTGACTCCAGCTCACTTCTCCCAAGCTTAATGTCCTAGGAGCTCGAAGGCCCAGATGACAAAAACTTTGTGTCTCAGTTCCACAGGTAGCTTGTCTAGAAGTCATGGTCACATACAAAGAGAGGAAAGGAAGGGTAGGGGAGTTGACACTGGAAGAATTCTATGCATGTAGGATTCTTGGATTCAAGAAATAAGATGAGATCAGTTAGAACTGTGGGTTGTGGGATAAAGAGGAGAAAAGATGATGCCTACTGTTTCTTCTAACCCAATCTTCCCTAAATGAACTAAAGCAGATTTAAAGTTCACAAGAAGCCTTGGCAACAACGAGTTCAGTGGCCAGGAGAAGTCTATCTCCACCTCTCTAAAAATATTATCTTGCTGTTTCCAGATGTTGTTCTAAGCAGAGACAGAGGACTCCCAGACCCCAGTTACAGATAAAGGCTGTTGTGAGCAAATATCTAGAAAGCAGAACTTATTGGTGTGGATAAGTTTTCTCAAAGTGTAGAAAAATATTAGATATCCTTCTGTTTTTGATAGAGCCAGCCAGATAGCAAAGAATTCAAGAAAGAACAAAACAAAAAGGAAGAATATGTCAGAGAGGAAGGACTACAGACATTGGACTTTCCGATTCAGGATTTGGCTGACAATTGATTCCATTTTCTAATGCAACTTGAATTTCTTGTTTTGTTTTCATAGATAACTAGCCCCTCCACTTTTGTGTTATAATACCCCAATTAGATATGTTCCCTTTCTTTTATAAGCTGTGTAACCCTATAGATTTTTTTTACATGGTATTTCTTGCTGTTTTCCTTGTATTGTATTTTGGGGGTATTAACCACCTCTCCTTGAGGGTAAGCAGCATCTATGTCTAACTTCTCTCTTTAAGATAATTTGGGGTGAGCAGATTAGGCAAAGGGATCTGTTGTTGGGGGCCTCCAAGAACACCCTTGGGTTCAATGACTCTCTAAAAGGACTCACAGGACTCAGAAAAGCTATTAGACTCACAGTTATGGTTTATGATAGCAAAAAGATACAGATAATAATCAGAAACATAAAAGGCAGAGTCCAAAAGAGAGAGGTCACACATGAGCTTCTCATTGTCCTCTCCCCATTAAAACTATACAGACAATGCACAATTCTCATAAACAACATAAGACAACACTACAGAATATTGTCGTCCTGGAAAATTTGCCTGAGCATTGGTGTCCAAGATCTTAACTGGGAAATCAGTCACATAGGCAAGGGGTGTCCACATTATTGATCATAGTTTCTCAGTTTCCAGCCACTCCAGAGAGCAAACTAATACTGTATAGCCTAAGCCCCCTAGCACAAATCACATTGTTAGTATAAACTGTCTGGCATGCTTAAGGCCACAGGTAAAGAGACATCTTCAACAGGCAAGATATTCCAACGGTCTACAAGTTATCTTCCCAGGAGCAGCCAAGGGCCAGAACTTCTTTAAAATGTGTAGTTTGAACACTTGGACTGGTGAGTCAAGCTCTTATTGCACAGGATCAAAGGAAGAAGATAAACTTCATCACAGGTTCATGTGCTGAGCAGTCTCAGGGGATTTCTAAGTAAGCCCACCTAACCTTACAAATGAGAACCAGTTCTGGCTGAGGACTGAGTCCACGTAGGTAAGAACAGATCACACACTGGTAATGAATTCTAAAATATTCTATTTAAGAAATGAGCGCCTGACCAGGCGGTGGCACAGTGGATAGAGCGCCGGACTGGGATGCGGAAGACCCAGGTTCGAGACCCCGAGCTCGCCAGCTTGAGCACGGGCCCATCTGGCTTGAGCAAAAGCTCTCCAGCTTGGACCCAAGGTCGCTGGCTCCAGCAAGTGGTGGCTCAGTCTGCTGAAGGCCCGCGGTCAAGGCACATGTGAGAAAGCAATCAATGAAAAACTATGGTGTTGCAACGGCAATGAAAAACTAATGATTGATGCTTCTCATTTCTCTCTGTTCCTGTCTGCCTGTTCCTATCTATCCCTCTCTCTGACTCTCTCTCTGTCCCTGTAAAAAAATAAATTAAAGAAAGAAAGAAAGAAAGAAAGAAAGAAAGAAAGAAAGAAAGAAAGAAAGAAAGAAATGAGCATTTTGCAAAACAATAGCTGTCACCTTTATTCAAGTTTTTACCTATGAGTTTTATGATTCTTATGGCAAATGTTAAAAAGAGATACAAGGCAGGACACACTATTACTTTCTCTAAATACAGTGGGACTCTACTGTATAAAGGATGGGAAATATAAAGCATAAAAACCTATACCAAAAAGATAATTCAGCCTGACCAGGTGGTGGTGCAGTGGATAAAGCATTGGACAGGGATGTGGAGGACCCAAGTTCAAAACCCTGAGGTCACTGGCTTGAGCGTGGTGTCACTGGCTTGAGTGTGGGATCATAAACATGACCCCATAGTCGCTGGCCTGAGCCCAAGGTTGCTGGCTTGAGCAAGGGGTCCAAGCTCTGCTGTAGCCCCCACCCCACCCCCCATCAAGGCACATATGAGAGATCAATCAATGAACAACTAAGGAACCGCAACAAAGAATTGATGCTTCTCATCTCTCTCCCTATCTGTCTGTCTGTCTCTATCTGTCCCTCCCTCTGACTCTCTCTCTGTCCCTGTCAAAAGAGAGAGAATTCAAAGTACCTCTGAAAGTAGACAAATCAGTCCAAGAAAGACATGACCAAGATAAACAGTTTTTTGTTTTTCTTTTATCACCTGGTCAGGCGATAAACAGTTCTTAAAGTGATGGTTGTAGAACACTGGGGTTCTTCAAAATCCTTCCAGAGGGTCTACAAGGACATTATTACATTTTCATAATACTAAGATGTTATTGGCCTCTTTCTCTTGTTGACATTTGCATTGATAGTACAAAAGTACTCGTGGGCAAAAATGCAGAAATCTTACCATAAATCCAGTCAGTGGCACCAAACTATATAAATTTTGACTTTTAAGTTTTGGTTGAAAATTACAGAATATATGCAATTATCTAGAAAGGCTATTAAAATACTTCCCCCTTTTTCAGCTACATATATGTGCAAAGTTCAATTTTCTCTCTGTTCTTCAACCAAAACTACAGATCACAGCATATTCGATGTAGAGTAAATGTAAGCAAGGACAGAACAGACCTACAGAAAGAGCAGAACTTGCACTGCTGAATGGAAGAGCTGCTTCCTCCCTTACTCAGAAGTGGCCCCGCGGACTCATTAAAGGAATATGTCAAAATGGTTCCTAGAGGTCAGCCAAAGAATTTAATATTTTGGAAATAGAAAAAAAAAGAAGTAGATATGAAAATCAGGTGCCTTTTATTAACCCAGACATTAAAGAAAGTTGCAGAAATATAAAACAATGGTCTTCTTCTCCTCATTGTTGTTTGTTTTAATTTGAAAAAAATTGAGTTATTTTTTGTGGGAAAAAAAGTATGCTTTTTCTTTTAACATGCTATGAGTTTGTTTTTGACTTTTTAAACTTAATGATTATTTTTAAGTTTTCTCAGTTTTAATTTCTGATACAGTAAATATTGCTAGCTATCGCCCAGATAATTAAAAGCTCATCGGAGTCCTCAATAACCAGAGACCAACATGTTTGAGAACGTAGATCATGCCTCAGAGGAGTCAGTCTGTCCCTCCCACTCCTTCCCCTATGGAACACAGACCGCAAAGCTTTCTAAGTTCTCCAGTGCTGCACTTTGCCCAGGGGTGAAAAGTCCTGGTGGATCCCTAGGAGTAGGGGAGATTGGCTGGAAAGCACAAAACCCATACAACAGCCCAAGAAATAGAGGCTGAAAGCAACATTGTCTTTAGTGTCAAATGGACATGGCATAGATTATTCACTTTCCAATGATGCTGTCGATGTCATTTCTCCTGGCTGCTGATGTTAATAACCATAATTTGCAGTTCATAATAATAGAACATTCATTGTTTGTCACTTCCAGTGATGTGATTTAAGTGTGTGTGTTATGAGTACTCTAAAATTTTGAATTTGCCTGTATTGTATTGAGATAGTGCTAGTTTAATTTTTCACATTGTTCATATAATCAAAATGAGAACAATTATAATACACCCACATGACCCAGACATCACTGAACAAGATAGCTAAATAGCTGTCTTATTTTAATGAAAGATGGAAAGACACACACAATTAGATTAGGGAAGTCAATAATGCAAACATAGAGTACATCACAAGATGCTGAAGGGAATCCAGGTATGGTGGAGATGTGGATGTGAAAACACACAAAGACTGAACCTCAAATAACTGGGATGACACAAGCAAGTACTTTTAAGTCAATCAATACTTTTTTGTTTCCCCAAAAGACATCAATGCTTAGTCAAAAGTAGCAGCTATTGAATTATCTTAGTATACCTAGAAACAAATACACATTATTGGCCCTTCTTTCAATTGTGCTAGTGAAATTACACATTCTGATTAAGAAAAGTCAACTTGCTCTGGCCAGTTTGCTCAGTGGTAGAGCGTCGGCCTGGTGTTTGGATGTTCTGGGTTCAATTCCCCATCAGGGCACACAAAAGAAGTGACCATCTGCTTCTCCACCCCTCCCCCTTCTCTCTCTTTCTCTTTTCTCCTCTCATAGCCATGGCTCAATTAGTTTGAGCACATCGGCCCCAGGCACTGAGGATGCCTCCATGGAGCCTCCACCTCAGGTGCTAAAAATGGCTCAGTTGTGAGATTGTCCCCTGACAGAGAGAGCATCAGCCCCAGACAGGGATTGCCAGGTGGATCCCAGTCAGGGTTTATGCAGGAGTCTGTTATTCTAGCTTTCCTTCTCTCACTTGGAAATAGAATTTTTAAAAAAGATTCAACTTAATTGCCCTGTGGGCAACCTGAAAGAGAAATTGTGATACACTTCGTGTTGGTTCCTTATACCATAGCACTCATTCTATAAGATCTTAGCAATGATCATGCTTTCTATTGTATATTAAATGAAACATCGAAATGCAGCAACTAAAAAATTATTTCCTTTCCCTGGGGCCAGGTAGCTCAGTGGCAGTGGTTTTCCACCATTTTTACACTTGGGGATTGGTGAAAATAGGAGAATTATTTTGGGGACCGCTAAGGCAGAGATCACCCTAAGCATAAGTGAATTTGACTGAGATCATTGGGTTCATACAACATCAGGGTGGTTAACTCTTTCACAGACCAACACAAAATTTCTGGCAGATGGACCCATGGCTCAGGGGTTGAAAAACACTGGGTTAGAGTGTCATCCCCATATGCCAAGGTTGCAGGTTCAATACCCCATCTGGACACATAAGAATCAAGCAATGAATGCATAAAAAAGTGAAGCAACACTCTTCCTTTCTCTCTCTCTTCCCGTTCCTCTCGCTCTAAAATAAAATAAATAAATAAATTTTCCGTAACTCTTAGGTACTTTGATTTTAAAATGGAATTTCAAAATCATCTCTAAAAATAATGTTGTCCAAATAAAACTAGACTTTGCTCAACTATTCGTATATTTGGCAAACCACACAGACATAAATTTTGGCAAATTTCATTCAATCTGTAAATTTTCTACCAAAGAAAATGAACAGACCTTACCTATTAAAAATCCTCCTCACCCTGCATGGAACAGCGCTAAAAAAGAGACATGATTTGCTTACCTGTGATGTTGAAAGGTTGTTGTTGTTTTTTTCTAAATCACTTCTCGTGTACTTCAAAACATGTAGAAGCACTTAGTGAGATTTTTGACATTATACAAGTAGAAGGAGGTATCTTCCTACCTATAACATGGCTATCATTGTTTCCAGTCACAGAAAATAAGATAAAAGGTGGGCCTGTCATAAAATTATATTTTCTAAATGTGGGACAAGAAGCATGTCCTTCTCTGTTTGGAAATACATTGAAAATGAGATAAAGAAAAGGATTATAGTAAAACAGAGATTTATATGCAGTCTCTCCAAAACAGTTTAATGATCTGTGACGAGGCCATAAGACTCCTAGAAAACAATGAACTGAGAGGGTCTGAGTTGTTTGATGTTATATGGAGGTTGCAACATAAAGTCATATAGCAAAATAAAGAAAAAGAAAGAAAAGAAACAGAGAGAGAGAGAGACTCATTTTTTTTAAATAAGACTACTTCAGAGCTAAAAAGAAAATAAAATTGTGACCACCAATAAGTAGCTAAGTTAAATAAGACTTTCTCAATGTGCTTACTAAAACTCTAACTTATTTAAAAATCCAGCTTCAATTTCACAAGTTCGAATTAATTCTCTGTTTTAAAGCCATTTTCCCCAAGAGAGATTTAAGTTATGATGGCACTCAATGTGCTTCAGAGTGTTTAAAAATGATGAACATTTGTCCTGGCTGGATAGCTCAGTTGATTGGAGCATCGTCCTGAAATGCAGAGGTTGCGGGTTTGATGCCTGGTCGGGGCACATACAGGAACAGATAGATGTTCCTGTATCTCTCTTACTCTCCCTTTCTCTCTCTCTCTAAAGTCAATAAATAAACATTAAAATATATTAAAAACACAAAATATAATGGACATTTTAAATATGAATAGCCTACATGTTGAATTTATAGATGCAGAGAGCTGGTTTACCAGCGGAAACCTGTAGATAACAAAGTGAATAAACATTTTGGGGAAACTAGAAACTAATTATCACAAGTTTTAAAACCTTCTATTGCTAGTAAGTAAAATCCTAACTGGTATGGTCAAATGCCTGTGGAGAGGACATGTGGTTTGAAGCCATCACGTTGACCTGATACCAAAAATCAGTATAGTGTGGACTAGATAAGAACAGCAGTAAGTCAGTGAAATCTGATTATTCCGTTTTACTACTACATAAAAGGAAAGAGTCCTAAAAGCTGTAAGCAGTTCAAAGAAGTATTCTTGGAAAATAAAAGAGGAGTAAAACTGTATCATGGGAAAGAAAATAAATATGTTATTTTTCATTGTCATTTTCTTTCAAGTATAGGTAACAGCTATTTTGTAGTATACTGTCTAAAAATGTTACTTTGTGTCCTGAAAGCCTGGTTTAGAAATTCAGAAAGAGTGTTCCCTCTGACATTTCCCTGTTAAAGGGCACAAGTTGTTGAGTATATGTCTAGAGGCAGCCTATTGTCAGGATGGGGACCTGAGCATCCTTACTGTCACCAGCTCTCCTACAACTAAGTTCAAATCCTTTCCTATCTCATTGCCTTTGTAGTAATGAACATGACCATCTCAGCATCACTCACCCAGTATCATAGACTAATGGGTTCATGACTGATGGTGATTGATGGGGTCAGCCAATTCTTAGTCACATCGCAGAATCTACCATTATAATTAAAATAGAGAATCAGGAACAGGATGTTTTTCAATTGATACTGGTGCGACTTTGTCTACCATCTGCTCAAATGAGGCTTGCAATTATAATCCCTTTCTCTTCTATGAGATATAATCTTCACCACCCAGAAATATCTCCTCTGAATATATGCCAATTAATGCCTTCAACTCTTCTCAAACTCCTGCTGACTACGTTTCACCACTCCAGCACTCTGTCTCCGTTCTTATTGACATGACTTACTAAGGGCAATTTAGAACTCAAATGGCTTCTCAGAGAAGACTTAAGGTCTCAGATTGGCTGCTGTAATAGCTTTCTTTTCCCACTCAGCACTTAAACTCCCTATAGTCACTTAAGCTTCAGGTCTCTGCTCCATCAAGGGCTCCTAAGGGATTCAGGGACCTCCAAAACAACCACCCAAATCAAAGAGGCTAGTTGGAAACAGGCTGAATATTTCATTCATTCAGATGTGCCTTGGAGACACCCAGACAGCTATGCAATGCCTCCACAGCCCCTTTTCCAACATTTCAGTCACAGCCTCTATAAGATTACATATCAAGGCAAATGAATATCTTAAAAATCTCCTCTACAAATATTGGTTAAAATAAAAAAGCTTTAGCCCTCCCTTACTCTCTCATATTGAGCACATAGCCTTAACTTGTTCCATCTGCCAGAAATACAATTTGCGTGAAAATCTAAAGAAGGGCAAAGATGAAAACGAACTCTTATATAAACCAGTGAGTTTTGTATTACTGGGGTTACACCTAACTTATGGCTAAAATTTTAGAATGAAAACCAAAAGATCTCGGTTTGCATCTTTCTGTATGTCTATGCAATCATGTATATGTGCTATTGTCCTACCTCCAGATGGTATGCCAAATTAACTTTAAAAATCCCTTAGAGGAGGTCTGTTCCAATGGGTTCAGAGAAAAATGAGCACTTAGATAAGTAAAATATCCTTAAATTTTTTAAAAATATAGAATTTAGCCCAAATGGTTTTTAATTTCACATGATTTTGGTAACTATGACTAGTTTGATATCATTAATTAATTAATTAATTAATTAATTTAATTCATTTTAGAGAGGAGACACAGAGTAAGAGAGAGAGAGAGAGAAAGAGAGAAAGGAGGGAGGGGCTGGAAGCATCAACTCCCATATGTGCCTTGACCAGACCACTGCAGGGTTTTGAACTGGTGACCTCAGTGATATCATTAATTTAATAAAAACAAGTATGTCTTTAGAGCTGTCAGCATTAAATGTGTCAGGCATACATCTTGAGTATACCTGGTTCACTGACTGGGAAGTAAACTGTAAGTATATCTACTAGATGCTTAAGATTATAAAATTTATAGATTTAAATTTAATCAAATTGAGTCATTGTTACCAAAAACTTTATCTGAAAAATAATTATGTTTTATTATATCTGCCTAAAAACAGCTTCTAAAATATTTTGGTGGCTTTAAAACTCAGAGTTGTCAGTGCTAAGCTAGATGTTCACAAAAGATCTAAACCATTTCTAACAAAAAGCTACTAAAACATTCTTGATGAACATAAGTTTAAGTTTACGTACTTTTGACTTATTTTTATTTTTATTTATTGATTTTTAGAAAAGAAAGGAGAGAGAAAGAGAGAAACATCGATTTGTTGTTTGACTCATTCATGCCATCATTGTTTGATTATTGTATGTGCCCTGACCATTTTTGACAAGTTTTGATATATTGCCTTCCCCAAATCAAATCCTAAGTGCAATCTTTATCTCTAGCTGACCTTGAGATTCCTCAGAGGGCTACTGGAAAGTCTCAAAGGATCTGTTCTTCCCACCTTCCAAAAAGAGAAGTTAGAAAATAATTAGGTTTATCCAATATGTTTAATTGTATGAAAAAAACACTGTCAAATAAGAAGAGATGCTTAACCTTCTCTTGGTTATATTTGTATGGGTAAATGCTATTAATATAAATATTTCATGACTTATATGGAATTTTGAGAAATTTGTCAATGACCTTGATGTTCATGGTATGTCCTATGCTGCTGTGCCTAAGAGTGGACAATGGCATAATGCTATCAGTCATAATTCCAGTTTCTATTGAAAGTGTTGTATATCATAGAAACAAACAAATTTCTTAGTCAAGTGTATTATTTTTATAATGAAGTCTCATCAGGTCATTAACCATAGCCATTTTTGTCTTTTGTTGTGCACAGATATTGTTTTACTCTGGTTCTTCCCTGAAAGCACGCTTGCAATCAGCTACAGACCAAAGTGCTTCACCTTCAACAAAAAGGAATCATCTCAGACACCCATGTAAAGGTCAATGCCGGGTACTCTGGGGTACAGATTTCTGATGACTTTGAGAACATACCACTGGACTAAGTCAGGCTTTACAAAAATTCTAATGCTGAAGCCAATGAGCTCATGAAATTGCTAACCCAACATCTAGCAGAACAATAGTTAATTCCATGGGAATAAATGAACTGATGAAGAATGATTTTTTTTATGACTTTTGTTTGGAACACTGCTGGTTCTTCAGTGTTCTATTTCTTGGATATAATAAATCCCTTCTTCTTTTAGCTTAAGCTATCTATAAATCATGACAATTTCGTAGAGCATACATTTATAAACATAAATTTATCTTTTCTCTCTGCCTGATCCCCCAGAATTCAGAAACTGCTATCGATCAATCTTATTTTTATGTCAATATAATTATTTATACAGGTCCAATTAGAATCTATTCTCCTGGAATGAGGACATGATTAGGAACATGAGATACATAATGAAGGCTTTCCTGGAATGTCATATTTGAGAATGATGTTCATGGAAATCAAAGATGGCCAGACAGTTTTATGGAACTAAAGTTGACCTTATGCAGCTAATGTTTACCAAGTCCTCTTGGAAATACCAGCGTGGTACCTAATTTATAAGTAATTAAGGAAGGTCACTTCCTGGTAGGTCTAAGAACTTTACAATATTTGGGGGACCATAAGAAGAGAGAGTTCACCCAAATCTATAGCTACTGCAGATGAAGTATAATGGCAAGTTCTTGATTTGCTTTTCTAATCTCAAGAGGCTTTTACAAATACAATCTGAGATTCCTTATAAAAGTTCCAACAAAGCAAACTTTAAAAGGCCTGTGTGATCAATTATTATAATTGCTGCACTTATGTAAATAATCATGTCATACTCAATGAGACCAGACTTGTTTTGTAAACAACAATAATTTTACTTTGATTATCTTTGATGAATAAAGGACAGGACTGTAGAGAGATTTTATGTTTCAGTAAAATACTGTAACTCACTCTTATGGTTTATTGGATCCTAGTAATGTTTTTTTTTTTTTTTTTTTTTTTTGAGGCTTTATTACCTATCTGTAAACTGTACTGGATCATGCAATCTTACACATTTTGTTGGTCCTGTTGGGCAAATAAAATATATTATGCTCACTTTGTTAAAGATGGCACTGCCACGTGCAAGTTTTAAGAGTAAGCTTTTCCCCACACCCTTGACTGATTGGATGATGTAGGGTGGTGCACTCTCATGAGGAATCCTCCCATTATGCCACAGATAAGTGACTTTGTATCAGAGACTTCCTTGTTTGTAGATTGGATTAAAGGTTTGGATTTCTACACTATAAAGTGGGGCAGACCGGGAACTTGCTCACTCTTGGTTCCTGAGGTTAGTATTAGAGAGGAGAGCAGATTAAAGCCACATGGAGGAGAGGAAGCAGCCAAGATGGTGGAGTGCTGAGGAAGAAGCCAGTTTGTGCAGTTTGTGCAGAGAGAAGGAGATGGGAAACAGAGGTGAATAAGTCTGGTGAGCTAGAAACCTTTGATGCTAGGAAACTCAGATAAGTCAGTAGCTTTGTGAGCACTGAATGAATGGGTTTTGGAGCCCAGTGTGTGTTTTTACTTGCCTGCCGGGTGCAAGCTAGAATTAAAGCTGATGGCTCACCAGTTCTTGGCTCCATTGTTTCATTACTGACTGTCCGAATCTAATGCGAACCTGCATGTGAATGGCCACAATGGCGGCTCCTGGCTTTACATTTGGCGTAGTCTGTGGCAGGATTCGATACTGATCAGTATGGAGCCGGCACCCTTGAGGTGCATGGTAGAGCACTGGTTGCTGTTATGGTTCCCCACAGCTGTCCTATTGGGAACTGTAAGCTCGCTGGCTTTTACAGCCATGCGTGAGGAAACTGAGAGCTCTATGGAGGAGGCTGCCCAGGACCTGCAAACCGAGCAGTGGAAGGAGCTGGAGAAAACGTGGGAGAAAGAGATGCCAACACTCAAGCTGGAGGAAGCGCTGGAGGAGGAGGCCAACCCGGTTTGTGAGATTCGCCTGGAAATGGAGTAAACACTGGAGAAGGAATCACAGGTTCGTGAGTTGCAGATTGCCCTGGACCTTGTGGAAATTTCCGAGAGCCAGCTCCAGCAGGAGGCCAGAGCTGAGGCTGGGGCTGGGACAGCAAGGCCCACGGCAGCGGCAGCCTGGGGCTCAAGCCCAGCAGCGCGAGCTGGCGTTTCCAACTCCTATCCAGAAGATGAGGAGAATTGGGCTAGAGTTGTGATTTGCAGACTCCAGAAGGTAAATGGTGGCAGCTGCGGTGGGAGGATGAGCAGACATCCTGGGAGCCAGGCATGCATCACCGAGTGGCCACTGGGACAGCAGGGAGTGCCTGCTAAGCTGCTGGTAGGTCTGCGATTTGGGGACATGGGGGTGGATGCCATCATGTTCCCAGAGCAGAGATGGAAATGCTAACTGCCATTGCCACATGCTTCTCTTTAGGACAGTGTGAGACCTGCCATGATGGCAGGATTGACGGAGGGAGGCTAACACCCCATGTACATGGACTGATTTCCTGGATTATGACCGGAGTGAGCACTGGCTCCTTTGTTAAATGGACTTATGGATTTTGGACAATGTGAAATACCCTGATGAGGGTGGGGGGCGGCTTTGCTGGAGGCCCTCCCCCTGCCCTGGGAAGCCTTTCAAATGGCAAGAAAGAAGGCCAAGGACATTTTGCACTTTTGGCAAAGTGCTCAGAAACTGGTGAAATGTACCTTTGTAATTGTTGAAATTGTATAATTTGTCATGTATTTGTAATTTGTGTAATGTACCTAATTTCCTTGTACAGGGATGCCAGTGGTGTAGATTGTGTGTAGTAAAATGAGCATAGGGGTGGATTGTTGGGCAGATAAAATATATTATACTCACTTTGTTAAAGATGGCACTGCCCACGTGCAAGTTTTAAGAGTAAGCTTTTCCCCACACCTTTGACTGATTGGATGATGTGGGGTGGTGCACTCTCATGTGGAATCCACCCATTATGTCTCAGATAAGTGACTTTGTATCAGAGATTTCCTTATTTGTAGACTGGATTAAAGGTTTTGAATCTATGCTATACAGTGGATCAGACCAGGAGCTTGCTCTCTCTCAGTTCCAGAGATTAGCATTAGAGAGGAGAGCAGAGAAAGGTCACGTGGAGGAGGCCAAGAGAAGCAGCCAAGATGGTGGAGTGCTGAGGGAGAAGCCAGTTAGTGCAGAGTTTGTGTAGAGAGGAGATGGGGAACAGAGATGAATAAGACTGGTGAGCTAGAAACATTTGATTCTAGGAAACTCAGATAAGTCAGTAGCTTTGTGAGCACTGAATGAGTGGGTTTTCGAACCTAGTGTGTGTTTTTACTTGCCCATCAGGTGCAAGCTAGAATTAGCTTGTAAGTTTTAATATGTAGAAATGTTTTTTATAGATCCTATAGACAAATGTTATAAGCTTGTTAATGATTGATTATTGTGTCATGTTCCCCTTCCTTTTCCCCCCAACCTATGTGTGATCAAGTCTATATAACGAGCTATAGGGCTAATTTGGACACACACGATTTGAGTCAGCTATACCCTGTATAAGTCATACGCAACCGTCTTATTAATAAATCTCCTCCTAAAAATTCTTCTGTATCCTGCCTTGGTGTCTCTACATAAACCCACAGAATTAAGATACGTTACTTTACAACAATTTCTCAGAAATTTGTATATAGTGAGTGTTGGGCAGATAAAATATAATATGCTCACTTTGTTAAAGATGGTGCTGCCCACATGGAAGCCTGTCACCCAGGTGATATTATTTGCCCTTATGCTTGGGATGGGTGTGGGGCAAAGACTGTAATGTAAGCAGGCCGGGTCATTATATCCTAAGGCTTAGTTTTAAGAGTAAGCTTTTCCCCACACCCTTGACTGATTGGATGATGTAGGGTGGTGCACTCTCCTGAGGAATCCCATTGTGCCTCGGATGGGTGGCTTTGTATTGGAGACTTCCTTGTTTGTGTAATTGGATGGGAGGTTTTGATTCTACACTATAAAGTGGGACAGACCAGTAGCTTGCTCTCTCTCCGTTCCTGGGATTAGTAGAAAGAGGAGAGCAGAGTAAGGCCACATGGAGGCCAGGAGAAGCAGCCAAGATGGTGGAGTGCTGAGGAAGAAACCAGTTTTGTGCAGAGGTTGTGCTAGAGAAGGAGATGGGAAACAGAGGTGAATAAGTCTGGTGAGTTAGAAAACTTTGATGCTAGGAAACTCGGATAAGTCAGTAGCTTTTTGAGCACTGAATGAGTGGGTTTTGGATCCCAGTGTGTGTTTTTGCTTGCCTGCCAGGTGCAAGCTAGAATTAAAGCTGATGGCTCACCAGTTCTTGGCTCTGTTGTTTCATTACTGTCTGTTCGAATCTAATGCGAACCTGCATGGGCCAGACGGCTGTGATGGTGGCCGTGACTACTGGCTTTACAGTGAGTTTACAATTATTTGTAGGATTTTAAATGTGCTCCAACTTCAGAAAGTTTGAGAACCACTACTTTAAAGGATGTAGCACAAAACTGAGTAGAAAACACATCCCAAGGGACACACATCTGGGCAAGTGCCCAACAGATGATGGGGTGGGGGGTGTGGAAATTGATTAAGACTTCAAATTCTAGACCAAATGTTAAGTGGATATTCAATTGCAAATGTGTCTGCTTTGCATTCCCTCAGGACAATAGTGGAGTATTCATGTGCTAATCAGAACTCTCTAAAACAATGTTGCTCATCAGTAGCTAAATTCAGGACAAATTGTTAATGCAGAGAAACTTCCAGAAACCAAGAGAGTACATACTTCAAAGTAAAGAAGCCTCTTCTAGTTTATTATGGAAATTGTGATTTTCTTACCACCTCCATGAATGTTAGGCCTTTCTTTGGACTATCAAAAGATATGTATACAAGATAAATCTGAGTTTGCAAAGCTTCATCTCCACACACAAATTTCTTAGCCTTCACTACCCTCCCGAGCCTTGTTGAACTGTTGGCAACACCCAGTTTCATGTATGTATGTGTTTTTTCAAAGACAGTGCTGAAACAGAAGGATCTATACCAGAGGTTCCCAATTTTTTTTAAGTTCAAATTTTCTAAGTTTAGTATCTCAGTAATTTTTTCCCAGCATTTCAGGCTAAAAGAAATAACCAACAATTCGGTTTATTAGATAGTGAGGTCCCATGTTACACATATTTATGTTTTACTAACTTAATAGCCAACTGAAAAAATAGTGCATATAAACTGAAAGAAAAAATAGTATTTTGTGCTGAACGACAGCTACTTACCACTGGTGTTGGGCAAATGAGTTTTTAAAATTTGTATTTTTTGAGTTTGCTCACTTTTACTGTTACAAAATGGGGCTGGGCATGGCAGCACAGTGCCAGGTATATGTGGTGTGAAATTGCAAATTACCTTCCTGCTTGGGAAGGGCTGTTGTTTTGCTAATGTTTGGCAAAGAGGAGCAGGGAGAGCAGAGAGAATGCAGAGTGCTGAAAAAGAAACCATGTCTGGCAGAGAGAGAGAAGGTGCAGATGGGGAACCAGAGCTGAGGGACTTTGGGAGCCCTACTGAGACTGGTGGGAGCTTTGATTCTAAGAGGAACTGGAGAAGATTCTCCTGGTTGTGGAACTGGAGAATGCACCAGTGGCTTTGGGAGCTCTGAGTGAAAAGGAAGTGTTTTCCCTGCCTGTTTGCTCATAGGCTGGTGTGAGACTTTAATAAACAGATGGCCCACCATTTTTT
The DNA here is from genome assembly GCA_037038555.1 of Rhynchonycteris naso. Taxonomy (NCBI): domain Eukaryota; kingdom Metazoa; phylum Chordata; class Mammalia; order Chiroptera; family Emballonuridae; genus Rhynchonycteris; species Rhynchonycteris naso. The sequence continues at coordinate 29,797,340 of CM072998.1, forward strand.
GGCCCCACGGTTTCTTTATCGTCTGCCCAAATCCAATGGGAACCTGCATGTGCATGGCCATGATGGTGGCAGCCCTTGGCCCGACAATTGGGATGTGTGCTCAGTCAGGTGAACACGTCATTAGGTATTGCCACTCTCCTTTCCTGTTCCAGATTGATTTTTCACAAGATACCTCATTTTTATCAGTGTAGAGAGGAAAAATACTGTTGCTTCTACACTTTTGAGTTCTTAGCTGAGACTCATGTAATAAGACAGATTAACAACAGAAAAGTTTATTAACCTATAACAGAAGTTTATTAACCTGTATGTCTCGTGTACATACTGTTACTGAACTAAAAGGTTCATTTACCTACACGCATCAAAGCCTGATTGTAAGGTCGGCCAGAGGAGGACACCAAGTTCAGGCAAGAAAAGTTTATTAGGAAGTCACCAATAAAATGCGAACAGAAGTTTGCTGCAAAGAAAGGAAAGATTTGTTTAAGGAAATGGCACAGGTAAGTTATCACTAAGACCTAGCTCCCCAGTGGCCTCTAGGGAGTTGATAATATAGGGAATATATCATTAGTCATGGTGACCAAGGGAGCGGGGGTCATGAGCTCTATGAATTGGTTGGGGCTGGGTTAAATATAGTGGATCATTTTATCTGGTCTTGATATCAGCCATGGAGCTGTACTGTCTGGTTTCATGAAGGTGTGGTTAGTATGGTTATTTTGCTTTCCTGGGCCTGGTGATGAAACACAACTGAGGTCAAGATGTCATCTTTAGTTTGAGCAAAACTCTGTTCTCTTGATCAACAGACCTGATAATCTTAAGATAGTTTGACTCATACCAAAACCTGATGTTTTAAGGGCTTACTGATTAAAGGGGTGGACATGCAGTGTGTGCAAAGGTAGGTGAGTCTTGGTGCTATTATATGGGACAAAGCTAGCTTGAATTAAGGAAAATATCATTTAAAAAAATGAAGTTCCTGTGCACTTACAATCAGAGATACCCAGGAGGAAATGAGGTGGCTTAGAATTCAAGCTTAAATATCCTCTTAATAAGGAAAATGGAGGAAGGATGTAGGCTTATAGGGGAGAATAATTGATTTTTATGAAAGTGGAATGGGCCCTTAGAAGATTGGATGGGAGGTATGATAGGTTTTGACAAAGTTTGTCTGAGTGCAGTGCTGAATTCTAGTCTCCTCCACTGTGGTGAGTCAGTCCTCCCTAGTTGATGAAACTCACAGGGAGGGGATTTACAGCAATTGAGTTCCTTTCAGAGGCCCTTTCTTTTGATGGATAAGGGGAGTTCAGAGAAAGGCCTCTCCATGCATTTGCTATTTCTCAATTTTCTACACTCAATGAAACCAAGGGTCATAATGACTGACTAAATTTAGCTAGAAGCCACATCTCTCTCTCTCTTTCTATACCCCTCAGAGACCTAGCCTCCTCTCTGGATTGGTAGCAGCCCCCGACACAGCAGAAGACAACAGCATAAACCTAATGGTCACAAAGGCCGGACCCCTGGCAGACTGAAGACATCTTGACCTAAGTTATGTTTCAACTCCAGAGCTCTAAGGTAGAGCAATCTCCTGGCTACTTTTCCATGAAATGAGACAGAGGGATGCAGGAAAAGGTTTGGAGCTCTCCACAAGATCCGAAGAAATGATTTATTACCCCTGCTTCACTTCCAACAAATCAGCTCCCGGGACCACACTAAACCCCTAATCCACAGCATTTTGTGATCTTGCCCTATATAATCTGTAATCTACACATCACTGGGGAGTTGGGTCTTTCAGACAATTAGTCTGTCCACACTCCAGATTGACCAATTCTCTAATGAATCTTCTTTCTATACTGCAGACATCTGCTCATTCATTTCTTTGGGTCAGTGCACACAAGCACACAAACTCAAATATTGGGGTATGGTAACATCAGTGTGGCAAAGTGGCACATCTTGGGGTAGCATGTCCTAATTTCTACATTCATAGTTTGGAGTGGCACATTCTGCTACCCTTCTGGAGCTGCCTCACAAAAATACCATATTATCAAAAGAAATTAGTACAAACATACTGAAAACTGTTGACTGTCTCAAGCTAGTAAAAGATGAGATAAGTAAAATCATGAGGTAACTGACAGATGTCAAGCCCCTCCCAAATTACACAATATTCCACAGTTCCCTGAATTCATTATGATGTCCACTTACTTACCTTGGCACACACTTTTGGAATTACAGACGTACCCCAAGACAAAGTTGAAGGCAGACATAGTTTCCTAGTAAGTATTAAGTAGCAGATGATGGGAATTGGAGGATTTTACCTTACTACCAAGTATTCAGGAATTTCCAAAATTCTATACATATGAACTTTAATATCAGCTAAAGACCATTATTGCAAAAACTACTGGAGTATTCAAAATACTTTTGTTCTAGAAGGTAAAACATATTGAACCTCAAAGAATGTTTAAACTAAGAAACATGCTAGAGCTAAAATAGCTCAACTCCTCAATTTGAAATAGAGAATAACTAACATTATTTAGCTCTTACACATATCAGTCACTATTCTACGTGCTTTACTGCATTAACTCATTTATCCACATCTCACTATCCAATGAAATGTTATGATTGTCTCACTTTACAGATGAGTAAACTAAGACACAGAGAGGTACAGATATTTGCCTGAGATTACACTAACATCAAGTAGAGAAACTGACCTCGGACTTCAGACCACCAGTCAAACTCTTCTTTTGTGAAAAACAGACCCTGAGAAAATTCTTCACTTGATATTTGGTTCAGTCTGTAACAATTTTCAAAGTATTTTCAAATCAAATATCTTCTCTGACAGCCACAAAACTGCAAAGTGGTAAAGACAAATATTACACCCAATTCCGAATGGGAAAACTGAAGATGAGCAGGTTCCTATCCAAGGTCAAGTTGCTAGTGAGTGGTGGCATGGGACAAGCCCAGCTTTCTGACTCCAAGTCTAGTGATCTGGCCACTACACCACATTTAGCTGGTAGTTTTCTCATACATTTTCTAAGATAACACAGGTGACAACTTAGATGAAAATTAAAAGACTACTACTGTTTACTTTCTTCAGATAGAATAATAATGGCTTAAAGTCATTGCCCCATGTGCCAACTATTTTGCTAAGTACTTTACCGCATTGACAACCTTTCAAGGTAGATGCTTTCCCTCTTTTCACAGATAAGGAAACTGTGGTTCAGAGGAGTCATAGCACTTAGCCAGGGTCCTTCAGCTAGTGAAGATCTGGTTAGCAGATTGTCTGGACCCTTCACCACTCAGAAGATTTTACAAACCCAGATTCGTAAAATAATATGCTTCAATTCCAGGGGCTAAAGAGAGTTTTTACTGGCAATCCTGTTTTCTGGAATAAAAAGAAATTCTCTTACTTGCTATGAAATACAATCATGACTTTGTAATCACTATTTTTTTATTGGAAACTGGTAGAAACAACTAGAATGATAAAGTGAAGAGGTCAAGAAACAGGGTCTTTATTTAACTTGGCTTCTTGTGTAAGTAGTGCAGTGGAATTTAAGGAGATAAAAAGTCACCAAGAACTACATTTGCAGAGAGAATAATTTAGGAGAATAAAAGAAAACAAACACGTATTAAATCCTTACGGTGCACTACAAGCTTGACCCGATCTCCTCCTCACATCTGTCAGCCAGGAGAGCATTTTACTGATAGGTGGGGAAAAAAATGAGGGTGGGGTGGTAGAGTTGCAGTAACCCACCCACAGTGATATAGTTAGGTAAGGGGGGTTAATTCTCAAACCTTAGCTCCTCCTGACAAAATTCTAGACCAAAGACATTCATACTGCAAACATTGAAAAGTGATTATTTGTGCAAATATATCAATCAATAAACAAGATCGATATCCTGCCTGACCTGTGGTAGAGCAGTGGATAAGGTGTCAATCTGGAGTGCTGATGCCCCCAGTTCAGAACCAGGGTTTACCCGGTCAAGGCACATATGAGAGGCTACTACTATGACTTGGTGATTCCCATTCCTCCCCCTCCTTCTCTCTCCTCTCTCTAAAAATCAATAAAAATCTTTTTTAAAAAAATAAATACCCTGTGACAATTTCTAAATAGTAAGTAAAGGCTCAAACAAAAATTAATTTAAAGATCTTGTTTCACACAAAAAAAATATGTAAAGAAACCCACCCAGGATATTCAGAGGCAAGTCAACCAGGTTGGAGAGGGCTGTGATCTCTGCAGCTCTCAAGAAGCCAAAACTTTGTTTCTGATATCACCTTGATCAAAAAGCAAGGCTTTTCTTGTCCCAGAAACATTAAGTGATTGGTTCCCAAATATAGTACTTGGATTAAAAGACAGGAACATAAAAACCACTCTCTTAAATACAAACGTCTAAATCATAAAGAGTTTAAAATATTTGTAAAGAGCTCTGCCAAGTAGCTCGGTTGGTTAGGGCATCATCCCAAAACACCATGGTTGCAGGTTCAATCCCTCATCAACGTACACACAAGAATCAACCAATGAATACATAAATAAGTGAAACAAAAAATTGATGTCTCTCTCTTTCTCTCTCTCTATAAATTCAATCAATTAAAAATTTTAAAGAATTATTACAAAGCATTGCTTTATATAAAGTACTTTCTAGAAAATTATTACCGAAAGAAAAAAGGTAAAGGAAGGAAAGAAGAAAGGAAGAGAGGGAGGGAGGGAGGGAAAGGAGGAAGGTTGCATCCATTCCTAGAACTTGTCAACAATAAATGTAGTGACTTCCTTGGCATTTGCCAGTACAGGCTATCAAGCCTTATTTTTTTCTCCAACAGAAATTGACATATGTGTATTCAAATACATTTAAGTCCCATGATGCCACCGGGTACTCACAGGAAGAATATGTGAGCTCCATGCATGTTGACTGACTCAGAACCTACAGAAGAGAAATATGAAGTGCTCCATGGAAACCTTTACATTGGCACACACACAAAAAAGTCTTATTTATTTATTTTCCTTTCTGTTTTTCAAATAGTATCTACCTCAGGAGCTTCTTGTTAGGATAAATGAGTTCATTTGTGACCAATGCTTAGAACAGTGTAACCACATGGTAAGCACTCCAAAATAATGTTGTCTACTATTATTACTATAATCGTGATCATTCTTACACCCATTGGCCTATAATGGGTTTCTGTGTAAGACTTGGAAGCATGTCACTCCAACCAAGGGAACCTGTCCAGGAAGGAACACTTATTAGAACAGCCTTATTTTCAGTTTCTTAAATGTAGTTGCAACTATGAGAAAACACATACTTCAGTGCATGAGTATTAAATTTGAATTCAGCATCTGGCTTAGGAATAAGTTACTAACACATTGAACTTTAAGTTTTTTTGGTTCTTTCCTAATCTTTAATTAAAAAAAAAATACAACAAAGAATAAGATTTTTAAAATTAAATGGATGGTGTCTATTTCTATTTCTGTTTCTTCTAGTGTTAAAAGTAAATTCAAATTATATGTGAGGGAGACACAAGAAGAGAGAGGTAAGAAAGACAGATGTTATCATTTTAAAGAGTGGTACCATGTAGCCTGACCAGGTGGTGGCGCAGTGGATAGAGCATCAGACTGGGATGCAGACGACCCAGGTTCGAAACCCCGAGGTCGCCAGCTTGAGCACAGGCTCACAAGCTTGAACAAAGGGTCGCTGGCTTGAGTGTGGGATTATAGACATGACCCCATGGTCACTGGCTTGAACCCAAAGGTCACTCGCTTGAGCCCAAGGTTGCTGGCTTGAACCCAAGGTTGCTGGCTTGAACAAATAACTCCTCCCCCTGTGAAGGCACATATGAGAAAGCAATCACTGAACAACTAAGGAGCAGCAACAAAAAATTGATGCTTCTCATCTCTCTCCTTTCCTGTCTGTCCCTCTCTCTGACTCTTTTTCTCTGTAAAAAAAAAAAATTAAAAAGTGGTACCATGTATTTGTAAGAATTCCCTGCCCCAGAAGTAACATGTCTATTATGTAAAATAGAATACTGAATAGAATAGTTCTAACAGACACCGAAAGTTTGGACATACACATGTCATTTTATGCAATCAATTAACCTATGTAACCCTTTATCTGTATAATTTTTGTGGTTCTTAGCACTTCCTCCTTGGCAACAATTGAGTTCTACCAATTCACTTCCACTACCAGACTAAAAGATATAGAGATTATTTTATCTTTGCATCCCAAAGTATTCCCTTTTGTGCTTTAGGACATAATAGCCTCATGATTGTTATTTAAATGAATAAGTTAATCAAACATTCAATGAGTATTTAATGAATATCCACTTATTTATATAGTTCTATCTTGACACTGTGGAGAATTGAAAGAAATATGAAAAACAGTTTTTATCTTAGAGTTTAAAATTTAACAGAATAGGTAAGACTCAATAGACAGAACAACAGAGAGATAAAAAATTATAGTAAATTCTTCATGTTTAAGGATGATGAATGGTAATTCCAAGGAAGCAGCCACTCTGCCATGTCCCCATCCCAAATCCCTCACATGTCTAACATTATTGACTGCACCTGGCAGGTGTCCAAACAATGAACTTAGCATAGCCTGTCAGAGCTGAATGAGAACTTAGGGCCTGTGAAGTCTAACCTCCTATCACAGATAAGAGCTGTTCTTTAACAGGATTCCTCCCACTCAGATCACCCTTCCTCTTCTCCAGTTTTTAGGATCCAGGTCGTACTTCATTTTCTTGGCAAAGTCTTTCCTGACTACCTCCATGCAAAGTGACCTTGCGGTACTATGAGTTCTCAGATTAGATTCTTTTCTTTATTTCTTCTCCTTTCCCCCTTTCCTTATCTTTTTTCCTTTCTTTCTTCCTTCCTTTTCTCTCTTTCTTTTTTTCTTCTTTTCTTTGTGTCTCCATTTTATCATTTTATTAGTTACTCATTGTACATACTATTTAGTTACAATCTCTTAAATCATGAAATATTTCAAGGATATAGAAAAATACAGAAAATGATAAAACAAAACCAAATATCCACTATCCAGATTTATCAAATGTTCACATTTTGGCACGTTTGTTTCAGCTCTTCGTTTAAACATATGTCTAAAAAATGCACCTGGGAAGATATACTCCTATTACAGTGTGGTAGCCACCTCTGAGAAGGGAGGAAGCAGGGCAGCAATGAGATGGGGATGGGGCAGAAGGTGGGAATTTAGCTATTAAATGACTTAGGAAGATTAACGACAAAAAGTCCTGGAAACCAGTTCTTCTTCCCCGCGGCACACTGAACCCGTCCCATTTAACAGTCAGACCGCTTCATATTCTCTGGCGGCCGTGGGGCACCGTGACACAGCTTCTCCACCGTTAAGTCCTGTCTCAACAATCAATTTGATTGCAAGCTCCCAGAGAGTAAGGGGCCAAGTCTTACCCACATTTGTCTTCCAGTCAACAAAGAGCCATATGGAACACATTGGAGGCTTATTTCATTTTATTAAACCACATGGTTCCTGTAAATATGGCAGATGTGGCTCATTTTTTTTTTAATTTTAATAAGGGTTTCTTTCTCAAATTATTAACTTTGCAATGTCTTCATTTATCATCTCATTCCTAGTCTTCCCAAGAATGTGGTAAGTGTAGCAAGTCAAATTTACATGTGATCTCTAACTTGTTTCCAAGGGACTCCCATTACAATGAGCATGAAAAATTGCTGAAGGCAGTTTTCAACCCCATCTGCACATACCATGCTTTGGGGATTCATTAGACGCATTTTCTTTGCTTATTCTGAAGATAAACTATTGCAACGTCTCCTGGTGGGGCAGATGGAATCTTCCCCAGCCAGATTCACTGCAGATGCTTTGTTCCACTGTGGAATTGGTGTCTCAAAGGTCAATAACTCTTTCTATCATTTTTCATTAAAGTGCTTGGAGTGGGCAGTTCCTAAAGGAATAATTACTTGAGATCTGGCATACGATTCTTGTTCACCCCAGTGAGTTAACCTTGAGCATTTCACTCCAAAGCCAGCTCTTGACAGGTTTTTGTGGGAGTTTCACCTCACACCTTGGAACAACTGAAATGTCTTAGGAAAACCACATTCCCAAAGTGAGAGTTCACAGGCTGGGTGCAGAGACACGAAACGCCTGATCACCGTGCATGAGGGTGAACAGACTTGCCAGATGGGGAATGGAAGGGGAAGTGGGGGAAGGGAGCAACCATGTGTGTGCTTCGTGAAATCGCTTGTCTCAAATCTTGATTTCCTATAGGTTCAGGGAGAGTCCAACAAAGTTGTTATTATTCTGAACTCCAGGCTCTAGTGACATAATCCAGCTCCTAAGCGCAACCTCAGTACAAACCAAACACCTTGGGGAGCTCAGCTGCCCTTCCTGGCCAGCAGAACCTCCTAGTCCAAATCCAGCCCTTTTGGCCAACGCTAACATTCCCATGAGACAGAGGGCAGAAGCCGGGTCTGTGGAAGCAAGAATAATGCAGTCCAGGTGATCTCATCATTTTAGATTGTGCTCCAACTCGACCCGTTGGGAGCATTGGAAGAGTCCTCTGGCAGAGCCACAGAATCAGCTAGAGAACTCCCTGAGGAGATTTTGGTTCAGTTGGTCTATTAGTTAAAGTCTCTTTGGTAACAAATAATTTGAACTACTCAGGCTAGTGTAAACCAAAAAGAAAACAGAATGGAAGGAAGCTGGGCTGACTCCAGGAAGAAAAGACAGCCAAACAGCCCAGGCAGACAGGGTCCAGGAGCCACCAGCCCATAACCTCAGGGAGCTTGCTCTAGAGGGATTTTGTCCAAAGGAAATAAAATTCCCACTACATATGTAATTTCAAATTTTCTAGAAGATGCATTTTAAAAAGCAACAAGGGACAAGAAGAGTTCGTTTTAATAATATATTTTAGCTCAATGTATCTCAAACATTATCATTTCAATATAAATATAATCAAAGAATTATTGAGATATTTGAAATTTTCCTTCATATTAAGTCTTTGAAATCCAGTGTGTGCTTTGAACCCAGAGCTCATCTCAGTTTGCACGGGCACACTGCAGGAGCTCAGTGGCCAGTTATGGCTACAGTACTGGGCAGCACAGCTCTAGCATGCTGCCACTCATCCAGCTTATTACCAACAGTGCCTGATGTCAGTGAATCTTAGCTCAGAATTCCAAATTTCTGAGAGACAGAGATGTGACTAGGCCAGTTAGTATCAGAGCTGTGGCTGGACTGACTAGTCAGGACAGGGAGGGCCACTTAGTATAGACATGGCTGCTGAGAGGTCAGACTCAGAAAAGGGATGTCATGAGCCAGGTGGCTACCTCGGGAAGTGGCGGCCAGATTAGATTTGGGGTGTACACAAGGATTTTTGTTTTCAGCTCCAGGGGTAATTTGTAGTGGGGCAGGCTTGGAAATCACTGATCTATTAGCCCTCTTTTTTACAGATTAAGAACTGAAACTCATGTAGCAAGTAAAGCAATCCCTCAGGTACTGCACCAACTAAGGAGATTTAGGATTGTGTGGCAGGATGTCCCACCAGTACATACATATTGCAAGGCTATGGTGCCTTTACTGAATACAACAATTTCTAAGATCACTGGCAAAATTATTGCCATGGGGTCATCTCTACTGAAGATAGTGACAGATTGTATTACCTACCCGAAACAGTGATGGGTGAAGGACCCTAAGTATCCGCACCTCTATCTGAAAAAAGCAAGAACAAAAAAACTAACAAGAAGAGGTTCCAGTCTATGTGCCAAAATGGATGTTGTTCAAAGAATAGATGATGATGTTACAGGCCTGCCTGCAGGCAACTGGGGATTGGTGGGCAGGACAAGGCAGTTGCATTCTCTTCCAGTGAAGTAGAAGCTTTAATCCGTGCCTTGTCCCAGAACACATAAAGAAGAGCAGCTGCTTATGCTGAGATTAAATAGGTCCATTTTCCTAAGAAAGCCATGTCTTGATCATGTGGATTGTTGTCTTGGCATAATGACTCCTTTAAGATTTCTGGGAATTAACTCATTGGTTTAGATGAACCAGTATATCATGGGAGTTTTATTTCACCTAAGAACACCTTACCTTCTGGCCTGTATGAGGCTTTTTTGAAGAACTGTATGTTAAGGTAAGATGTCAAATGAAACACCTTAGTTTGGTGACTTCCTAGACATCCTCCTTTGATGAGAAACTGTAGGGCAGCATTGTTTCATGCTATCGCCAGGGCCCTCCAAGAACTGTATTTATTGCGAATGTAGGCCATGGTCTCACATCAAGTATTCCAGGAGATTCTAAGAATCAGAGTAAAGAATTCGGCCTTGCAGAAATTAAGAAGGCTTTCTTTAAGCCTATTTTCCAAAATATAATGCTTTTAAGGGTGAAAAAAAAACGGAGACGAGACCCAGAGTGTTCATTTAAATAGTTCAGATATTGACACACACCCTTTTTTTTCTGTCATATAGCTAGAATTTAGGGGTGAAAGGTGATGGTTTTCATGACTATTTTCCACTCCCTGAGGAGGTCTTTCCTAAACCCACAGAACTGGGTACCTTTCGCTATGTATGACTTCATCCTCTGTTCCCCCATACTTCAGAACCGTGCCTAGATCACATCAACCCTTTTAAGCCAACCTCAGGCTGAAGACCTTAGGGAGTCCTTTCTTAGCTTGTCTTCTTTTTCTTCAGTCAAGTTGTATTCTAGTAAACCAGATGATAGGAGAGATGGGACCTCTGATTTGTAGCTCTTACCAATTTCTGTGGTGTAAATGTTTCCACTGTGGCTAATTTCAAGCTACCAAATGAAATCAACCTGCCTGCAAAAACCCTAAAAATTTAACTATCACGTCTTGCAACCCAGTGGAAGTTGGATCCAGCACACCACTAAAAAGCAGTAACGAACTTTAAGTCCCCTGTGCCGTGCCCATTCTCTCTCTCCTCGCTATTCCCTAAAGCAGCAGCATGATGCAGATGCTGTCTTGGGAGCCGGTCAGAACATGACCTGACTCCAAGGTCAGTCCCTTTCTCCCCAGAGGATATCTTTGACATTTGAGTCCATGTTAACTAACTTACAGGGTGGTGGTGAGGCTCAGAGAAAATCCTTGTAAAGCCTGCACATAGGAAGTACTCTAAAAATATCAACATTCATATTTTTCCCATTTTGAGTTTTTAACAGGCCAACTCACATAGCTAACCAGGATTAGAGCCAGCATTTGAACACATAGATGCCCCTTCAAGGATTTCACTAAATTACCAAACTTTCCAGTGGAGTAAGGTGTAGACAGGTGAGGCTCTCCTGACTCTCCTATGCATCCCTTGTAATAATTGGGGGAGAACAACAGGGAGTGAGAGGCGAAATTACCATTAGAAATTATGATAACACTAAAATAGAAAATAATATTAGGTCCTATATTAGTTCCTAGGACTGCTGTAATGAAGCACTACAAACGGGCTAGTTTACAGCAACAGAAATTTATTCTCTCACCATTCTGCAAGCCAGAAGTCTGACATCAGGATGTCAGTGGGGACACCTTCTCTCCAAAGTCGCTAGGTGTAGGTTTTTCCTTGACCTTCCCAGCTTTGCAAGGGACCCCAAGCATTCTTTGGCTCGTAGCAGCGTAATTCCACATGTCTTCACATGTCAGTCTTCCCTCTCTGTGAGTCTCTCCCATCCTCATCTTACAAGGTCACCAGTCATATTGGATTAGGACCTGCTCTAATGATCTCAATTTCACTGTATCTGCAAAACCTATTTCCAAATAAGGTCACATTCACAGCTATGAGAGTTACAACTTCGACATGTCTTTTGGGGGACACAATCCAACTCATAACAGGTCCTTTGTATGATCTAGGTATTATAACACAAAACTCCTAGAGGATTTTCTCAGCCCTTCAGCCTCCTTTCCCCCCCCCAAAAAAAGTACCCATACACCTCTGTTGACAGCTTTCAGTCCTATCAGCCCAAACTTAATCTGCTAAAATAATCAGCAAGTCTGTTTCTCAGCAGGAAGACTCTGAGATTACAGATTCTAGATTCCCCTGATCACATTGTGTGAGAGGGAAGTACTAATGCTCAGATGTGTGAAGGATCTTTTTAGCTTCCTTACTCATTTCCTCCCGCCCTCCTCTACCTTGGCTCACCCCCTCCCCAACATGTTTCTTGTTTATTCATTCATTTTGTTCATTCATAAAGTAAGGAATCAGTGCCTTCCACTGAGAGATATTATGTAGTATTTAAGTCCTTGCCTATATTTGAATTGTGGCTCTATTCACTTGCTAAGTGACTTTGGGAAAGTTTCTTCACCTTTCTGTGCCATCTGTAAAAAGAAATAATAACAATAGCCACTTCATTGAGGTGGTCATAAGATTACAGGATGCAGTACACATAAAGCACCACATGCCTGGCCCCTGGTAAAGCACTGAATACATGCCAATCATCACTGTTACTAGGAGCCTGGCTCTGAATCAGACTCCATGGCGATGGCGACAGAAAGACCAACAAGGCCTGACTCAAGGAGTTACAACCCAGTGTGAATAGCTGTGAACAAATAAGCATAACAATTTCAGGTTTAAAATACTCATTTTGTAAAATCTCGTTCTTACAACCATTCCCTTGGGCCCAGCTGAGTCTCTGAATTTGCAGCCAGAAATATTGAGAGCAACTCACATTAGCCATTGAAGACTTCCATTTCTTTCCATTGATTCCAACCCAATGGTCTGGTACCATTACCTATATGGGGGATTGACATGCAGAAATGAGAGTGGGGAAAGGGGGAATGATGGGCTCTCATTTATTTTCTTCATCAAGCTTTCAAATGTAGATGTTCTTAACATAAAAAAGAGCTTGAGAAAATTGTCCACATTGGAGTTTCACCAACACAAGCCTGAAGGCAATTTTAATATATTCTACACATATTCTAGTAACAGAAAATTTTATATATATATATACACATACACACACACACACACACACACCCTTATCAGGACACACACACACACACACACACACACACACACACACCCTTATCAGGGCTCAGGTCAAGTGAGAAATATCTCAGCTTCAGTTTTATCAGCAGTAGCTCTGGGAAATGAGAGGTAGGAGGCAGCGAGACATGGGTCAACATGACCCACCGCAGGATGGCCTAGGTTCATTGTCGGGGGATGTGGGGAGGGCTGATTTACCAAAGTCAACACACATCACTGGCTCTAGGCAGAAAGTTTTTTGATCTATGTGTATTGAATTATTTATACAGTTATCTTCTAACTGCAATGACTATGGGCCAGTTCTCATTTCAAATATTCAAATGCTAAAGAACTATCTATAATTTGGACTTTTTACTTATGTCTTTTTCAAAAAGACATGTTCTAGTTATCTCTTTACTTATATCTTGGTAGAATTTTTCATACAAATTATTACATAGATCAGAAAAAAAGAAGTTAGGAATAGATAATGTGGGAAGGAATAACCTTGTGAAGATGATGCTTCCAAGGGGACCACTCTACAGGGACTTAAGATCACACCTGAGCCTTCCAATGATCATCAGAGAGGCTGAGGGGTAAAGGCAGGCAGTGGGACTCACTTTAACTTCTTGGTTAAACTGGTGAAAGCTGCAATGCCTTTAGAGCTCATATGTGCAACAGTGAATGCAGGCAAGGGTGATGGGGGTTCAGTGAGCAGAGATGGGGCTGTGTATCTGAGTGGTCTACCAAGGAAGAGAGAAGAGGCAATGTTTTTCCTCTGTTCTGCCACTGTCAGAGCTTGGGCAAGCCGTGCCACCCTCTGGGCCTCAATGTCTTCTCTTAGCCTCCCACATCATTCAACAAATTGTCCTGGAGGAGCTGATGATCCTCCCAATACTCTAACGAGCCTCCACTTATAGAGTCTAGGGGGTCCAGCAGAAAGTGGAGTTCTTCATGATATATCTGTATTCAAAACCCGGGTGTGTGGCCCTAAAAGAGCTTCGGAAACCTGGTGGTCAAGAAGGCCTATTCTCTTCCTCCAACCACCTCTCCCACAACATCCTGCTGCGCCTCTTCCAAGAGCCTCCAGATTCAAAAGCTAAAGCAAGATAAAGGTGGGGAGAGGCCACTCTCTCTGCCTCTCACCCAGCCTGCATTCCCATCAGTCCATGGAACATCGCCAAGCACTGACTAATTACCCACTTTTTCCCACTTTTGATTCTCTTCTCCCAGAGACACACAAAATACTTTAGGCTTGCAGAGTTCTTAGAGAAGGCATGGTCTTTTCTGTGCAAGGATCAGGATAAGAAAAGGAAAAAACCTTCCAAGGCCTAAACAATGAAGGTCTTTGTTGCTGGTCACACTGGAGGCAGTAGCTCCCTCACAGGATGGCCTGGGACTCTGTGAGGTTTGCAAGCATTTTCAGCCAATCCTGCCTCCTCCTTTCCATCCTCACAAATCTGAGAAGGAGTCTGGGGAGGTTATGTCATATAGATCACAACAAGCGAGATTGATTATTCCTCTTGCCAGCACTGACTGTGTTGGGACAAAAGGACAGTGACTGGTTAGGGAATTTCTAGTACTTTTCAAATTATTCTTTTCCTTTTTGTTTCTTCTTTAATTCAATATTTATTGAGCACCTACTATGGGCAGTTAGGTCCTAAGAAGAGAAACCGACAGTGCCTATTTATGGGGTACTCAGAGGAGATTAAGGCTGAATTACCTCAGGAAACTCTAAGGGCCTCCCTCGAGGCAGCTGCCTTGGGAGAGTGCTGGTTCTCATTATCTCCTTGTTATATAAGATGAATTAACTTTATATATTACCTCAGGACCCACCACCCCTCTCTGTTTCTAGACCTGTAACTAGATTCAGTTTCAAAGGCCTGACAACTCATGAAAGAGCCTATGTTGCAGTCCAAGTCCAAAGGCTATCTGCTGGCAGAATTCCTTTTTTCCTCAGAGGAAATCAGCCTTTTGTACCATTCAGGCCTTCAACTGCTTAGATGAGGCCCACCCACATTAAGAACAGCAATCTGTTTTACTCAAAGTCTACCAATTTAAATGTTAATTTCACCCAAAAGACACCCTCACAGAAACATTCAAAATAAAGGTTGACCAAATATCTGAGCACCATAGCCCAGCCAAAGTGACATATAAAATCAGCTATCACAAGCCTACTTCTTGACAGTTTGTCATTCTCCTGAAACCATACCAAATCTCCAAATGAAGACAGTCACAAGATTATACTTCAACCAAACATGATACAACTATCCTGCATACAACTGAAATGCACCAATCTTATCCCCAGAAAAGGATGCAAAGTCCTTGCATGGTGTGTATGCTTCTACTTAATATCCTGTCATTTAAATACTATGATGTAAAATTAACAATACTTAAACTATGACATAAAGTTAATTCATCTTATATAACAAGGGGATAATGAGAAGGAAGCAAAGACATCTGCATACATGCACACAGAAATATATTTGAAACAAAATATGGAAGAAATACTCCTGACAATTGCAGTCTCCATTTCTGTAACTAGTCATGTGGTCATAGCTGGTATTTATAACTACCTTATTCCTCTACCCACTTTATATAACCTTTGCTCTCAGCACACACAGGTCATGGTTCTCTACCTGTGGAATGACCCAAACCCTCATTCCTGTCGTTTCTGGGCCATTAGTAGTACTACCTGGGTTGTGTTCTTTTCTGTTAACCTTAGTTGCTGAGCATGATAATACTAAAAGACACCCTGTAGGATCTCATGTAGTCCAGACACAATCTCCTTCAACTCCACTGTCAAGCAGCAATCTTATTTCTGCTTGGTAATCAACCTATTTTAAACAGTATTGCCTGGCCAGGCGGTGATGCAGTGAGTGGATAGAGCATCAGGCTAGGACGCAGAGGACCCAGGTTCAAAACCCCAAGGTCACCAGTTTGAGCACAGGCTCATCTAGCTTGAGCACAGGCTCACCACCTTGAGCGTGGGGTCACTGGCTTGAGCGTGGGATCATAGACATGACCCTATGGTCGCTGGCTTGAACCCAAAGGTCTCTGGCTAAAAGCCCAAGGTTGCTGGCTTGAGCAAAAGGTCATTCACTGTGATGAAGCCCCCTGGTCCAGGCACATAAGAGAAAGCAATCAGTGAACAACTAAGGTGCTTTAACGAAGAATTGATGCTTCTCATCTCTCTCCCTTCCTGTCTGTCCCTATCTGTCCCTCTCTCTCACTTTCTCTCTCTGTCTCTGTAAATTAATTAATTAATTAATTAAAAGTACCGCTGCCTGGTCCCACTACAGACAATTGAGACCTTGTCTGTGGTGGTAATGGGTCCTGGGTAACTGAAGCTTAACAGATCTCTCCATTGACTTTACTATGATACAAGGCTGAGATCCATTAACCTGGCAGGAGAGGCAGAAAGAGAAGCAGGTGGCAGGAACAATGTGGCCAAGGCTGGAGCAGGTGGGCAGGAAGAACACACCATCCCTGTTGTAGATGCCAGTACACGCAGTTCGATGTGCCAGGCTGCATTTGAGGAATCCTTGGTGGGAACCAAGGTAGCATCATAAAATCTAACAAGTGGAATATTCCCCTCAAAAATCCAATCTGGGCCATAAAGTCCTGAGAAATTAAAAATACGAAATAATTTGTGAAAGAAAGAAAAACTAGCCCATAAAGTCCTGAGAAATTAAAAATATGGAATAATTTGTAAAAGAAAAAAAAAAGCTAGCCCTAAACTTGAGGATTGTAAAGAAAAAAAGGGATAGGGCCCAGGATTATAATTCTAAGGATAGTTTCATATTAGCCAGAGGATCTTTAAGCAAGGTCCCTGGAAGCTGCATTTCGTTCAGATACAAGAAGTGAATAAACTGGCCTGAGTATTAAACTTTCTCCTCACAGCTGATAAGGTTTCATTTCTATTGTCTAGCAGTATTTGAAATGTTCAATTTCCCTGGTAATCAAAGAAAGGCAAGGTAAAACAAGACACCACCTCAGAGTAGGGGTGAGTGGGAAGTCCAAAGATGCTCTCACAGTCTGGCAGACATATAAGCCAGGACAGCCACTCTGAGGCAGAATGCAGTCCTCCATGTCAGGAGCTGTATGGCTGAAGTTGGAAAACCCTCTCTTGGGGATATGCACCTGAGAAAGCTTGCATAGGTCCAGCAGAGGATTATAATACATATCCAGGCATGTGTATTAAACACATCAGACTAGGCAAACATGGAGAGAAGGGATAGGATAGGATGAGAAATGAGAGGGAAAAATTAATAAAACTAAAATTAAGAAAAAAAGAGTCCTGCCTGACCTGTGGTGGCGCAGTGGATAAAGTGTCGACCTGGGAACACTGAGGTCGCCAGTTCAAAACCCTGCACTGGTCTGGTCAAGGCACATATGGGAGTTGACGCTTCCAGCTCCTCCCCCCTTTCTCTCTCTCTCTCTCTCTCTCTCTCTCTCTCTCTCTCTCTCTCTCTCTCTCTCTGTGTCTCCTCTCTAAAATGAATAAAATTAAAAAAAAGAAATGAAAAAAAAAGAGTCCTGTAAGACCAGTTATATAGCATGCCACGACTAAAGAGTATAATTAACTGAACATTCTCCATCTGAAGTCCAATTTAATTATTTACTTAAGTAATTAACTACCTTGACTCAGACTCTTAGGACCAGCTCATCCCCTGGCACTGACTAAAGGCAAGTCTGAGCTTTCCAGGTGGAGGCCAGTTTCAGCCAGGTATACGTTGGATAACAATACATCATGAGTGCAAATCATGTTTACAGGTAATGATATTTTTAAAAATCTTTGTCGTCCTGATGAGTGGAAAATGGAAAACTGAATTTTGGAAGCAATGGAAGGATTTAAAAGTTAGATTAGTTTTAAAAAGTTGAATGTATAGTAAGCACTCACTTAACTTTGTCAATAGGTTCTGAGACTTGAAGCGGAACGACATACAAGGAAATCAATTTAAACACAGATTAATTCATACAAACAAGAGTTAGGTTCTTTTGGCATCTCATCAACATTGTAACAAAAAAAACATTATCTGAGGACCTGCTATATTTCATTTTATAAAGTGAAGATTTGGATTTCCCTCTTGATGCCCGAGAACTCCTGAACTATCACAAAATGGGGCTTGGCAAATGTGAAAGCAGAATCTTGAACCCACCCCCAAATGTTTGTTAGCATCCTATTCCCTGGAACCAGTGATTATGTTTTCTTAGATGGCAAAAGGAATTCCGAAAATGTGAATAAGGTCAAAAACCTTTGGATGCAGGAGACTATCCAGTATTATCTTGGTAGGACCCCCATAATCACATGAGTCATTAAATGCAGAGAACCTTTCTTGGCTGTCACCAGAGAGGCGTGACTGCAGAAGCAAGGTCAGAGAAATGTGATGTTGTTGACTTTGAAGACGAAGAAGAACCATAAGCTAAGTGCTGTTGATAACGTTCAGAACTGGGAAGGCCAGGAAATGCATTCTTACCTAGAGAATGCAATGGAAAACTAATACAGTAAATACAACCTGATTTAACTTAATCTTGACATTCTAAAGTTAGCTCTTTTTATTCACTTTTCCTGCTAAAACCCTAGTCTTCGAAGTATGATTCAGGTAAGGCAGGACTATACGAAGCTCACAGAATGTTACAATTGGAAGCCATCACAGAAGGAACCCAGCCCAACTGCCCACCCAAAGCCAGCATCTCTCCTACAACATACCTGGCTGTTGGACACTCGGCCTCCGCTGGAACAGCTGCAGCTTCAGGTCTACCCTGTCTACATGTCAAATTTTCTCTTCACAGTTGACTTCATTCTGCCATCAAAGAACATTCCTTAAAGGAAGTCTGTTGCATTGTTTGCAGGCTCTGTTAATATGTTGTTTCTTTCTGTGAACCAATATTTACTGCTCTGGAGTGTTCTTGTGTTGGCATTAGTTCCACTAAGGTGACATAGAAGATACAGGGTGTGCAGATCAATCAGCAGATTATTGAGCTACCATTCAATACCACACTATTCAATTCTATATATTGTCAACCAAAGGTCGTTGGTGCCCATTCAACACCAACAGGAATCCTCATTTTGGGTGGGGTGATACAGCACAGCTGTGAAAACAGTGCCACTTTGAGGCAGCCCTGAGGCCAGGCCTCTCTCCAGCTAGACAGTTCAGCTCTGCTCCTCACCAGTCTAGCTGGCTCTGCTCTGGTAAGATATCTTCTGCAGTTCAGCTCCAGTTGGGGAAACACATGCTTCAGTCTTTGGTGGGAAGGGAAAGTGTGTGCCCTGAGTCAGAGGGGAGCCCATTTATATAGACAGAAATCCTTGCCCCTGCTCCCTGATTCTCCGTCTCCAAATCTTCACAGTTTAATTGGTCCAAAAGGAACAATACCTACTGGTCATAATGGAGCCACTCTGATTGGTCAGTGAAGATGTTGATGGGAATATAGCTGCACACTTCTGATCGGATTGGGTAAGCCTTAGATCTATTGGTTGAAATAAGATTCCAGAAACTCCTTTATAAGGCTGGTTCAGCTGTTCAGTGCAAAGACAGACAGTTCAGTGCAGGCTTCTCCCTGAAGTACAGTTTGTGTGAGGCCCCTGGGAAGAAATGACTGCTAGGCTGTGTTTTTAAAATTTGAGTCCAGTTAACTACCAGGAGCCCTTTTTAGTGGGTATCTTCTTTCTCGGTGTTCATCAGATGTTCATCATGTACCTGTTAGCGCTGGCCCTTGAAAAACATGGGTTTGATCAGTGCAGGTCAACTCATATAGATTTTTTTTTCCAGTAAATATAGTCCACCCTTTATGTGGATTTCACATCCGCAAATTCAACCAACAGCAGATGAAAAACAATATTTTCACATTCCCTACAGCAGTTTCCCAACCACGGATTTCCAGCCCCCAGTTGAAAGTATTCTTTTTTTTTTTTTTTTTTTTTAACAGGGACAGAGAGAGGGATAGATAGGGACAGACAGACAGGAACAGAGAGAGATGAGAAGCATCAATCATTAGTTTTTCGTTGCCGTTGCAACACCTTAGTTGTTCATTGATTGCTTTCTCACTTGTGCCTTGACCACAGGCCTTCAGCAGATGGAGCAACCTCTTGCTGGAACCAGCAACCTTGGGTCCAAGCTGGCGAGCTTTTGCTCAAGCCAGATGGGCCCACGCTCAAGCTGGTGAGCTTGGGGTCTCGAACCTGGGTCTTCCGCATCCCAGTCCGACGCTCTATCCACTGCACCACTGCCTGGTCAGGCAAAAGTATTCTTTTCCATCTGTAGGTTGTTGCAAAGTTATAGGAGGATCTTCCACTGGTGGGGGTGGGTACCTCTAAGTCCTACATCATTTAAGGCTCAACTTTATATGCCAAGCATTCTGTTTGCTACTGGGAATATATTTGTGAGGATGCAGACACAGGCCCTGCCCTGTCAGAGTTTAGAGATTAAGTAAAACAGATTGTGTACAGATACAAAATTAAAATATAATTACAGATTGTAATACAAGCTATGAAAGAAAGGTGATTATTATATTTAGGACATTGAGTTACAATGAGCAAATGAAATAGCAGAATGGGTGCCCAGTAAAAAGGTCTACCCATCCCCTTTCCGTGAAACACCTAGTTTTACTTCTATGTTTATGTTCCAAGTCGACCCTGGAGTAAGTTGAAGAAATCAAGTAAGGAGGCAGAGATGAGAGTGGTTCGAGATAAACCAGTTTGCAGAGGATATGAACGCTGAGATGTAATGCGAGAAAACACTGATTTACAGTGCCAGGAAAAAGAAAGTCAAAACAAGGGGACTGGATCCCCCAGGAATTGCTTGAGAAAGTGCTCTAAGTGGTGTCACTTAGATCTGCTGTCTCCTCGGCACCTTCCAAATTTGGATTGCTCATTTTAATCTGAAACTGCTCTGACTTCTCCGGGGAAATTGCAGCTACGAGAGGTGAGGAAAAGTATGAGTACTCCGAATTTCTGTAGACAGTGATGCCACTAACCCCACATCCTGACCCTTTCTACTCCTCCAGAAAAATAAAGGTACTGTTTCCTTGGGCAAGGAAGCCAAATCTCTTGAACTTCTTACTGAGTTGCTTGCATACTTGCTGTCCCATAAGAACAAGAGTTTGTCCAGACTGCTGGGAAAAGACAGCCCTTCTTTGGGAAAGAGTAACAGCAGGTTTTGTGTTGCTCTGGGAACAAGGGGGGTGTCAACACCCTGAATGGCCGTTGTTGGCCATCTTTGCAAATAACTTGCCCTGCTGAATCTTGTTGTCTAGAAAACGTCACCTGGATGATGTCAACCATGATGATGAGTCCAAAACAACCCTGTGAATTTGGGGACAGGGATCTGCCCTGTTGTTCAGAAGAAATGGCTGAGTTAGAAAACACACAGTCACATGACCCAGAAGTGGCAAAACCAGGCCAAGTGACTCCAAGTACAAATTTTATTCTAACTAACAGACTTTTAAAAATAAACCATCAGACCCTGACCAGGCAGTGGCACAGTGGATAGAGCATTGAACTGGGGTTCGAAACCCCAAGGTTGCCAACTTGAGCATGGGCTCATCTGGCTTGGGTAAAGCTCACCAGCTTGAGCCCAAGGTCACTGGCTTGAGCAAAGGTTCACTCAGTCTGCTGTAGCCCCCTGGTCAAGGCACATATGAGAGAGCAATCAGTGAACAACTAAGGTATCGCAACGAAGAACTGATGCTTCTCATCTCTCTCCCTTCCTGTCTGTCTGTCCCTATCTGTTCTTCTCTCTGACTCTCTCAATAAATAAATAAATAAATAAACCATCAGATATTAAACTAAAAATCAAAGTAAAGAGTTGTTGGGGTTTTTTCACATTTAGTGTGTATCTGTAAGAAAAGCAACACAAGGGGAAGAAGGAAGAGAAAAGCACAGAGGGGGCAGGGGGTAGCTATTGTGCCTTCTGCACAGCTCACATTCCAATCTTAAAAAACTCATTCAGAAAGAACAACAAAATTATAAATTTGCTTTACCAAATTGAGAATAGAGGGAAACAACTTCTCTTCCAGAATAATTAATACGACAATGGAAGAAGACAGCCCTGAGGGCAAAGACAGGAGGTCCGGTGCTAATACTGATGCTCAAGGCCTCTCCGGCTGTACTGGCCCCCAGAGGCGTCAACTCACTGTCTCCTCTCAATCAGCCTGTACTTCTCCATCTTGCCTACAAAGAGATGAAGAGAGAGCATTCGTGAAAGATTCTGCTGAAACCGGGAATATCATACCGAGACACTCCCTAACCTACAGGTTATTCCACAATGCCAGCTTCAGAACAGGAAGAGGCCGAACCTGTGCCAACTTCTCAATAAACCCATCAATTTCTAGTCACCCCACGTCTCTTTCTGGGTGTTTATACACACAACTTGTATCAGAGTTTTATCAAAAGTAGATATTATATTCACTATTGTATCACTGGTACAGCTGACCACCTACCTCCCCCTACCCACCTCTAAAAGCTGTTTCCGACTCGCACATCTGCAGCAGTCACACACAGAAAAATCTTACTTGGAAGAAAAACATTTTCTTCCTGGAACATTGTTTTAAACCCAAAGAAAGTGCCAGAATGGTTTTAGATCGAAGGTCAAACATGGTTCATGAAGCATATACTCCAACTGGCCAATGGAACTTTCAGCTAGAGTTTTTCATGCCAAGTGTTACAGGTCCCGACTCAACAGCCCCCTCCCTCTAAGGCCATGTGAGGTAAAGACCAGTCCGTGAACACCAAGAAGAGACCCGCTGGGCCAGAGTCAGCTCCAAGCTGCTCATTCATAATAAGTCCACAGGGAACCGAATTGTCCAGGACTCTTCGTGCGGGCTTACTGGGCCCTCCTGAGAACCCTTCCCTGGGGGGTGGGTACTGACAGGGAGACGGGGAGCCTGATGCAATCGCCATCTGACTGATTAGATCCAGGTGCTCTGTTTATTTCAGAGTGCAGAAAAACACACTGAGAGCTTACAACTCACAACTCACATTACAGACAGGAAATGGCACTCCAGAGACACCAATGTCTGAAACTTGAAGACCTTGCGGCATCTCTTCTCAAACAGGAGCTGTTTCTTCTCTGACTGGGGCCCATGCCTGTGCCTCCAGGTAGAGAGGTATTTCTGCCTCCTCTCCCTGGGCAGTTCAACGCACGGCTGGCTATAAATTACGTATTTTAAATATACTTACTCGTCCTTTCTCTTTACATTGAAAAGCAGATGATTCAAACTTGATCCCAGCCACACTGTCCTAAAAGAGACAGTTCATAGAAAGTGGCCATTCAAATCTCCCTACAAATGTATTCTTAATAAACAACAAGAGCAAGGGTGGTTGGTATCTGGGTTAACAAAAGGGAGCAGAGGAAGGAAAGGAGGATTTTGAAGGCAATGATAGCTCCTTAAGTCTAATTACTTTTCAGGGCTTGTTGGATTGGAAGGAGAATTTGTGGGTGGGATTTCTGAGTCCTTGGAATTAAAATGACAAACTCTCAAGTTCCCACTTCCTCCCTCATATGCACACGCATCACATCATGCAACATGTGCCTGCCTTCACTCTCTGTCTCTCACATCAATAGCTCTCTGAGGAGATTTTTTTAAAAAAAAACAGGCCCTGGCCAGTTGGCTCAGTGGTAGAGCATTGGCCCGGTGTGTGGATATCCCAGGTTCAATTTCTGGTTAGGGCACACAGAAGAAGCGCCCATCTGATTCTAATGTCAGCAACATAATGTGACTGTTCTCCACCCTTCCCCCTCTTGCTTCTTTCTCTCTCTCTCTCAGTCTCCCCCCCCCCCGCCCCACACACAGCCATGGCTCAACTGGAGCGAGTTGGCACCAGGCACTGAGGATGGCTCCATGGCCTCAGCCTCCGAAGCTAAAAAGAGCTTCATTGCTGAGCAACGGAGCAATGCCCCAGATGCACAATTGCCCTCTAGTGGGATTGCCAGGTGAATCCCAGTTGGGGTGTATGCAGGAGTCTGTCTCTGCCTCCCCTCCTTTCACTGAAAAATAAAAAAATACAACCCTTCTTTTCCATCCGTGACAGATTAGGAGCCCTTGCCTCTTCGGTATTTTCACTGGTCATA
Organism: Rhynchonycteris naso; assembly: GCA_037038555.1. NCBI lineage: Eukaryota > Metazoa > Chordata > Mammalia > Chiroptera > Emballonuridae > Rhynchonycteris > Rhynchonycteris naso. The sequence continues at coordinate 29,821,325 of CM072998.1, forward strand.
GGTATCAACAAGAAAATATAAAACCCCATCACTCCTTTGAAAGTCCAAATGTCCAATGTACATGACCTTTCAGGCTGAGGTCCCTTCAGTGAGTGTACATGGAGAGTGCCCAGTGTTAGCAGCCAGGGTCCCACTAGAGGCAAGCAGGGGTACAGCACGTCTGCGTGGGCCTCACCCTTGCAGCTGTCCAAGGCGGGAGAGGACAGGCTGACCACTTTGGTTTATTCCAGCTCCAGAGCTTCGCCTGCCCTGAGCTTCACCTACCAGGTGCTCCCCTGTTCAAGGAGGCTGATGCCTCTGGAGCCTTTGCTTTAATAAGCTCTCTCTTCCATATCCCACCAAGGAATGCAAACAATGGAGAGGAGACTAGGAGGAAACTGGCTAGCATGTAACAGTAATGTGTCCACGTCAGACCTTTAGTTGTAAGCCTTAAAAATCTGTTTTAAAATTTAAAGGAGGGCAATTTCTTAGACTGCATGGAAAACATGCTGACCAACAAAGAGATTAGAAGATGTAAAGGACAGACTGGGAGAATTTTCGGAGATATAGCTGAGAACAGTCTCATTATGTCGCTGACATCAGAATGAATCATCTCCAGCTAACTATTATTCCTGCTATCTTCAGCAAAGATTCCAATTTGGGCAGAAAATAAATTGAGGTGGGGGGGCGGTCTATTTAAATCACATACCCATTCCTGTAGCTATGGGCAGGGTCCAGTGACTGACAGCCCTACGAGGACCGTAGGGAGAGGGAGGGACAGGGGTTGGGGAATGAAAGAACGCTATGTAACAGAACCAGCACGTGTCCACTCTAGACGCTCACCCTTGGGTTGCCATGGCTTTCCCCTGCTCTTGAGGCATTTCTGTGATATCCCATTGTTTTAGACATTAAATTCCTACTGTTGTCCAATTATGTGTGTATATGTACATGTGTATATGTATGTGTATCTATATACATGCTCATAATATACATGCATATATACATTATACATACACATTATGTACATACACTATGTATGTGTATATATATTCTTGAGAAGATCAACACCAGACTCTATAATCACTTAATTATGAGTATCTCATAATCAGATGCTGCTTCCTGGCCAGGAGAGATTCTGTTCAGAACTAAAATGCTGAGAGCCCTGGTAGTGGAATGAGCCTCACAGGTAATAGGTGCTAGATCAATTTTGTTCAGTAAAAAATGAAATGGAGAAAAGTTACAGAAAGGAAAGATAAAAGCCAGCTACTTCCCATGGTCACCAGTACCCTTTCCACCTCCGGTGACCCAGAGGGGTTGATTACATCCCCGCAAATGCTATTGCTTTGCCCTTCACTTCAGAGGGATAGCTAATGGATCCACTTTGAGAAGAATTTTCCCATCTGTAAGTTGTGGTTGCACATGAAGCAGGTGCTGAATGTCCTCCTTACTCTACACCACCGCCTGCCTTAGAACAAGACACCGCCTGGTATTTGTAGGACAGATATGTTGAACAAGCTCAGCTAGTGAAATATGAGACGGCATACCTCTCTGTTTTCTTATGTCCCTCTAACCTATTAAGGTTTTATCAGGGAGGTTTCCCTCTGCCTCTAAGTGACAGCTCAGCAAGTTAATGATGTCTCTGCTCACTTCTAGCTTAGAGGTGGTCCGGTGTTCACTCTAAATCACAGAGCATGGTCTCAGTTCAGAAATGATGCATCCTGCTCAAGCTGTTAACCTACACTTCACTCCCCCCCTTCTTATCCCTTAATAAAACCTATGGTCGATGGGCAACCAGCCTTTGGAGAAAGGTTAGGCTACTTCTGCTCTCTTTCTCTGCTCATATCCTCCCACCCTCATTCACTAGCTGCTGTTTTAAATCGTTCCAGGTGCAAAGAGAATTGAGGAGGCTAGGGAATGGAGTTAACGGATAGGACTGTTTTTATTTGTATAAATGCACTCATGCTTTCCAGGCCAGCAGATGGTGAAAGCTGACTCTGATGCGCATCTCTGTGGGCTCTTTGGTGATTCCCAGTCGTCTACGGATGTCATTCTGTGAGTTAATCCTGTCTCCTTGAGTAGAGTGTTGACTCACTAAGATTACGAGTTGTGAACTGTTCCTTGATTAACCCCCCACACCCACACACACTCTCTGCCCCTCAAAGCCGACCCAACTAAGCATGTAATGGGTCCCCCCAAATATTTCCCTCACCCTGCAGCCCATAGATCCAAGGCACATTTAGAGCTTCCAAGTTCAGAGTGGAGAGGTTAAACCTGCCTAATTACAAACACTAACCAGAGCAGAGGTCACGCAGAATATCTGAACTGTCCCTTTACCAGTCTCCAGTTCATTCCCTCTCTTGGCCATCAGATGGCACCGTGATTCCACACGTCACCCAGGCCTGAGCATCTGGCAGCGGAGCTTTATCACCATGATGCTGTCCCTTCTCTCATGGAGTGTGCCACACTGCGTGGACAGGGTTCTCAGCCCCCAGGGGCTCTCTGAATGGAGTCAGGGGTGACTGAGGTAGCACTATTCAAGGTTCTGTCCTACTGCTTCCCTGTCCCCACCCTGGCACCTTCACTGGGCCCTTCTATGTGTGGGAACGATGGAGTAGGTAAGCAGAGCATAGCAAAGCTCTCCACTGGCTCTCAGCTACAGAGTTCAGGAAAGAATGAGCAGTTTCAGATTCCCCCAAACCCACAGGCTTCCTTCATCTCCATCTGTCCCTATCCATCCCCTCACCTCACCCCCTGCCTTTCCTAATCTGAGCAGCAGAGTCAGACACCTGCTTAGTATTCCCTGATGAAGGAAGGTCATGGTAGAAAAAGGGAAGCAGGTGCCCACAGGGCTCTCTGCCCCAGAAGCCATGTTTTCCCAAAGCCTATAGCTTTTACTTCCTAAAACCACTTTGATTAACATGTCTTTCTATCAAGCTCCCAGCAAATAGATTTGAAAAAAGAAAAGAATTGACTCAGTACATTTATTTTTACCAATCTGCCTTTCTTCCCTGAAGGCATACAAATTGGATGACGTTGAATAATCTTGATTTCAACCCCAGCCCATGAAGCCTCTAATTATGAGAAAGGGGAAGAAGGAAGAAACACCACTTTACAGAATTTACTAATAATTTCAAAGATACAGATACTTCTACCTTAAGAAGCACATGGTCGATGGAGTACATGTGAACTGCCTGCCAACAGTCACATGCTGATGCACAGAGGCTACAGGGGCTTGTCTGTGAGACAAGCTTTATTTTCAGTTCACATAATTTCTAAGACAGACTCTACATTTTAGAGTTCTCCTTTCTCTCTCTCTCTCTCTCTCTCTCTCTTTTTCACACATACACACACACACACATACACACACACACACACATACACACACACACACACACAGAGCTGTCCTTTGAAACAGATGTTGATTTGTCACTTAACACCAGAAACCCTTCCTAAGCCACCAAAGTCTGTGGCCCCAACTTAATTTTAGCTTCTTAAGAAAGGCAGCTGGCTCCCTTCTCCCTTGATGCTGGCTCTGTGAACACATAGGCAGGGGGTGTGCACATGCACATGCATGCGCACCACACAGACTCTTACAAGCACACCCTTTAACCTAGAAATTGCGTAGATTCTAAGGGAATCTGCAGAAGCACCCTGGGACCAGATGCTCTCTCTCCTCAGACTCCTGGGACACTTTTCCCAGTGGCCAGGTGCAGAGAACGGAGCTCACGCAGACAAAGGTGCTTGCCCCTAACTGCCTAGCCTTCAAGTTGACACCTGCAGAGTGCAGGCTGAGGGCTGGGGTGGGAACACAGATACCACCACATAACACCGGCATGAAAAAATTGGCAATACGAAACCTCTCTTCCCTCTGGAGCCAGGAACTTTCCACTTCTGACAGCCCCTGAGGCTGACACCCCTTTCTAGCTGCTCCCAGCCCTAGGAACCGCTGCAGGGAAAGGGCTTAGCTTGTCAGGCACCTCAGCCTCAGCCATTCCATCTCCTGCTTTATTGTCTGCTCAGACCCAGCTAAGGAGAGCCGCTGGGGTCCTCCTCTCCCTCCCAGCCAAGCCAGGGCCGTGGTGCAGAAACACTTTCTATCTCTCTCTCTTTCTGTTTTTAAAACTTGTATCCATAGCCTGCTCTATTGGGGTTTTCCCTCTCACCAAGTTTCTACATTTTCGAGGACTGAAAATAAAGACATAATTTTTTTTTTAATCAGAAGATTTATAATCTCGCTCTCCTCCAATATATTTTGTTGGCCAGAATAAGTAAAGGATTCTTGCTCTCTGCTTCTCTTGGCTTAATAAGGAAATAGATCAGCACAGCTTCTGGGACATGTCCAGCTCCCTCATGGAATCAAAGAGGCCCCACAGAAGTCAGGTCTTCACTGTAGTCTCCTCGCCTCACCCCACCCCGGGCTCCCTCTAACCCTCCCTCGTCTTTCGTTTTCTTCCCAAGATTTTACCTCTGACTGAATTATTATTTATTTATCTACCTATCTATGTATTTATTTATGTGCCTTCTCATGATCTGTCTTCTCCACTAGGATTTAAGTTTCTTGAGGGCAAGAAGATTGTCTCACCACTGGAGCTATAGAGCATGGAAGATTGCAGCCCCAGTAGCTCCTCCACAGCGAAGCCCCTCCCGACCACCCACCTGCCCCAAGAGATTTCAGGTCCCCGTCACACATTTTGTACCCATGTGTACTTTTCCTTCACCACATTTGTCATGGGTTGCCATGTTATTGTGTTTGGGAGATTATCTACTCAAAGACCTCTGCCCAATAACTATCTTCTCACCGTTATTTTCCCAGGTCTCAGCACAGTGTCTGACACATAGCAGGTGCTTAGTAAATATTTGCGATTGATATTTATTACACCTACATGAACAAAAGTTTTCTTCAAACTCTTGAGTTTTGAGGCAAAGGATACAATTTACAAAGATAGAAGTCCCATCCCAGGTTACCAAGAAGTTTTTTAATTCTTTCTGGGCAGACTTCCCTACATTTTCCTACGTTCAGAAGCCAAACCACATAGGATTGGACCCATTCTTTTTCAACCATATGCTAAGCATGATTTTCTAAAATGGGTACTCAGAAGGATACAGAGCTGAAGTCAAGAGTGCAGAGGGGCATGGGTGATAATGGGAGAAGAAAAAAGGTAAAAACATTATGGGATCATTCCGAGACTTAGTCTTTCCTCTCTACTATCTTCCCACCACCCCTATCATTGTTTTAGGAAAAGGCAAAATGCAAATTGTTATCACAAAACACCTCAGCAGTTAAGATTATGAATATGTCTGCTTTTACTTACTGCTGTATGATTAGCAAGACAACCTTGGATCCAATTTCATAGCATTTTGGAATTGTAAGGTATCTAGGGGATTTGTGCAACCTGATCCTCTAGTTTTACTGAAAGGGAACAAAGGTCTGTGAGTTAACCATGTTCTCACAATTCAGTCCTGACTCCTAGGACCACATGCCACTATCTTGGTTGCAAGTTTTTGTTTTTGCTTTTTTTTAATTAGGTAAAATTTCCAACAACATCATTTGTTGCAGCCAAATATAGTAATGCAAGGCAGACAAATACTGACAAGAACAATATGTGTATATTAACTACACATTACGTCTTCCTTTGGGTTTTCCCAAAAGCAGCCTCTGAGACAAGGATTTGAGTGCAAGCACTTGATTCAGGAGCTCTACGGACACCCTGGACCTCCAGAGAGAAAAGCAAGTGGGTCCCAGAGCAAATTAAGCCTGAATCACCACTGGAAGCAAAAGTGACAAAACTGAAGCTGTCCTACTTCGTGCACATCATGAGAAGTCAGGGTTCTTCGGAAAAGACAATAATTTGGGGGACAAATAGAAGGCAGCAGGATAAGAGGAATAACAAACAAGAGATGCACTGACTCCATAAAAGAAGCCATAGGCATGAGTCTATAGGAGCTGGACAGGGCTGTTCAGGACGGACATAATGGACATCACTCATTCATAGGGTCACCTGGCATTGGAGCTGACTCAACAGCATGTAACAACATAGTAAGTTGATCTGGAAGTGGTGTCAGGAAGTAGGGAAGGAGTGGAAAGTGAGACAAGAAAAGGAAGAAAGCCCATAACAGTGCGGCTAACAATCAGTTGCTCATCTCTCAGGGTATACTTCAGGTTGGGGCCACTGGGTGTAAAGTAAGTAGGCTAGTTAACCCCAGCTCCCATGTCTCCTCAACTGAATTTCCTCAGGGGGGTGATGAGCGAGCAGCACTCCCAATATGCCCGTTAGCTGTGTCTCCTTAACCATAGCATCTGGAAGCAGAGGGGCCATGCCGGAAGCTGGGGGTATGGAACTGGCTTCAGCAGCCTCTACAGTAGGTCAAGGGACCTCCACAGACTCTGTCCCTATCTCTTGTCTAAGCCATGTAGATTGGAAAGCCATATAAGGCATAATGCCTGATCTCAGAACCCTACAACCAGGAGGGACCTTGGAAATCCTCTAAACAGAGGTCAGCAAACATTTTCTGTAAAGGGCCAGATTGTAAATGCTTTAGGTTTTTTGGGCGATATGGTCTCTACCGGGACTACTAAAATAGGCTGTTGTGGTGAGAAGCAGCCAAAGACAATATGTAAAAAATTGAGTGTGGCTGTGTTCCGATCAAACTTTATTTATGAAAAACAGGGTCAGGGGTTGGATTTGGCCCTAAGCCAAAATTTGCTAACCCCCCTAATCTAAACAAATTGCTTTCTTTTAGCATTGTGGAGACTGAGACCTGCAATATGGACATCTGGCCAGGGTCACAATGAGATACCTGTTTCTGAGCCTGTTCAGGCTTCATTCACATAGAAGGTTGTCTGTCTGAAAAGCCCCTGGATGCTTCCTGGCCTCATATCACATATGTTTCAGCCAACGGAGCCAATCAGAACTTCGAGTCTACTGAAAAACAAACAAACAATAACAACAACAAAATGTGAGTGAGCAAAGAGCTGCACAGGGAGCAGCCCCTGCCCGAGAGGCGTCCCCCCTGGGAAGGAGGTCAGCAACGTGCACATGGCAGGACCTTGACAACTTCAGCTGTACCAGGAAAGCAATCACCTCCAGTAGACAAGGTCTGCGAAAAAACCCCAAGTGTCCCATAAAGCGCCATACTCATGGTTTCATACCCACGGTGTGCTCAACATCTGTTATTGCCTCCAGATCCGATTTCTACCCTTCTCCGCCCTGCTCTGAGCCCCTAGAGAATGAACTGTACAGACTACAGCAGCAACCTCATGTCCTCTGGCTTCCTCCTGGGTTCATCATGGCAGGGAGTAGGGAGGAAAGTAAGATCAGGAAATGCATTCTCCAGTGTCCCTCCCAGAGGGGTCACTGCAAACTGGCTGTTGTCCTCTAGCAGAGGTCCTGCTAGGCTGGTTCTGACACTAGCCCCTGGTCTTGTTTCTTCAATCTTAGGCATGCTGAAGGACCTCCCTGATGCCAGGCCTGGGTTCTCCACTCTCTTTCATGTCTTTCCTACTCTTCAGTGAGAAAGCAAGATTTTGGGCATTGCTCACTCAGCAGAGGGGTATTTTTAGGAGGATTTGGTTCTTCTACTTGACCTTGAACTCCAAGGCAGAAGAAGTTGCCCTTGGTTGTTTTTTATGGATTCGTCATGAAAAAAATTAATGTTTGCTGCAGAGATTTATATTTTTAATCCATGCTGACTCCTGAGCTTCCCATCCTTTGCAAGAACCCTTTTATTAAACACCCCTCAAATTACCCAATTTCAGTGTGCCATCTGTTTGCCACTGGGCTCCTGACTGTGAGTCAAATGAATGTCAAAGGCTGTCATTGCTGTGGAACTCTGGAGGGAGAGAGATATTATACTTGTGGGTTGAACAGGAATTGCTGAATCGGTCTTTGAGGATGGGTGTAAAGGGGTTAAAAGAAATGGGTAGAAAGGCCACATCTGGAGGCAGAAAGAGGAGGGGGGGGGTGTGGTGGTGGTGGTCAACTTCTAATCCTCAGCCCCAACCTTAACAAGAAGAGGAAGCCCAAAAAATACAGTCCAGATTCTGTGAAGAGCAGGAAAACCTGCACTCCAAATGGGGAAAGAGCCTGCCCCTGATCTGCCAGCTGTTGACGTACAGGCCAAGAGGAAATAAATGAGGATTGTCTCAGAGAGCAAGAGGACCGGCGTGTCCCCGGAGGGACCTCAGAGCTCGCTACAGACTTTCAGTCAATTTGAACATCTGTAGAGCAGTCAGTGAAAGGTTTCAGTTCTTCCCAAGAGGGTATGGGGTCAGATTCAGGGCCTGGTATCACCGACAAGTCCCATCCTACCTTTGGGAGCAGATCCAAGGCCCTAGGCCAAGAGCCAGAGCTGAAGAAAGCTACAAGAAATAGTTGTTACCAGGCCTCAAGAAGAACATCCTTCTTCCTGGGAGTGTGTACAGGGAAGAAAGCTCAAAGTTTGGTTTCACACAAGGTACCAAAACTGTACTCCTCATCCCGCCCCCAGTACAAATGTAAACACTGACAAGGAAAGCACACACAGATGCACAGACACTCTCAAAAGCCAGGACACATCGTTTCCAAATAGATTACATGGCCCATTTAGCAGCCTTCACTGTGGATTTTTTTCGGCACTATTAGAGTCAGAGCTCTATAAATTGGATGTAAAATTTATGCAGGTTTTCTGTAATTTATCAAGCTGGTGACTCCCTAAAACCAGAACGCAGAGCAAGAATGTGCCAAAGAGCTGAAGAGTAAGGAGAGGGGAACTTTCTCAAGTTAACACTGCATTGAGAAAGTAAGATATAGCGTGTTACTCACTCGACCCAGGGTTATTTTGGAGAGGGTCTGGTTCTTCTACTTGACCTTGGACTCCAAAGCAGAAGAAGTAGCCCTTGGTTGTTGGGTTTTGTTTGTTTGTTTGTTTTTACAGGGACAGAGAAAGAGTCAGAGAGAGGGATAGACAGACAGGAATGGAAAGAGGTGAGAAGCATCAATCATTAGTTTTTCATTGCCGTTGCAACACCTTAGTTGTTCATTGATAGCTTTCTCACATGTGCCTTGACCGCGGGCCCTCAGCAGACCGAGCAACCCCTTGCTGGAGCCAGCAACCTTGGGTCCAAGCTGGTGAGCTTTAGCTCAAGCCAGATGGTCCCACGTTCAAACTGGCGAGCTCGGGGTCTCGAACCTGGGTCTTCCGCATCCCAGTCTGACTATCTACTGCGCCACTGCCTGGTCAGGCGGTTGTTGGTTTTTTATGGAATCATCACAAAATATTTTTTTTTCTGCACAGATTTATATTTTTAATTCATACTGACATTCCTGAGCTCCCTAAATTTACTACCTTTGAAACAGCAATCACTCCTTTTGTTTATCCTAAATTGTACTTCATCCAGGAGTGTCCTTAAATTGGGTATTCTGGAAAGTCTCTCTTTTGTCTATTCCCACTCATCAGTTCATTAGACCTTGATCATGCTGGCTTTAATGTTTCATTCATCCAGTTGGTATATGTTTATTAAGCACCTACTATGTGCCAGAAAGGCAAGCCTCTGGTTCTTCTTTCTCATTCCTTAAATCGTTTTGGTTGTACTTCCTTGTTTGTTTGTTTCCTGGACTTAACCATCTACACAGCTTCAGGGACTTGCAAACAAGGGCACCACAGTGCCAAGATATTTTATTTCTAGCGACATGCCGCTGAGCTGCATGCAGTCTTCTAGGAAGGAGGTGAGCGATGCAGTTCACAGAATTTCGCAGACTTGGACTCCAGTACTGGCTCTGCTGCCTACCGGCCTGGGGGTCCTGAGCAGCCTGAAGAACTGCTCTGAACCTTTGTCTCCTGATCTGTAGAGTGGAAATAATATCACTTCCTTCAGAAACTTGTTGAGGATCTAAATGAAAAGACTTTTGCATGTCACTCGGGAGCAGTCCTCCACTCGTTTGCAGAAATATGATCACTGAGAGAAGGCACAAAACTGCAGAAGAGGCAGGACAGGGTCAGGAAGGCAAGAGGGATTCCTAGCTTCAAATTCTTTGCTGATGACAGATGTGAGCAGAGAGAAAAACCCCAGAGGATGTGGGGAGGGAAGGGGGAAAGAAAGGAGGGGAAGGGAGAAGAGGGACAGACTTAGGGACCTGAGCATTCCTAAGATAAATATCACCACTTTATAATTTCAACCATGGCTGGTGCCAAATAGAAATCAATCTTCAAACATATGCACATGCCTCCTGGGACTCACACATCCTTCTTCAGGGACTTATTCTCAACTTCACTACTTGTTTTAGGTTTAGTACATCCTGACTAAAGCTTTAAACTCTCCTTCCAACAGAACTTGAACTGAAGACTAATGGTTGCCAAAGGCTTTCTTGCTCAAAAATATTTGTGGAGGGACAGAGTCGTGGCTCTGAGAAGCTCTGAGTAGGTTTGGAAGCTTCTCCTTCCCAGGCTGGTTCAGTGTAACCAGCCACTCTCCCTCTGCAACCCCATCCATCCCTCCTGATTCAGTTCTTTTGGTAAGAAGTAGTGGAGAAGACTGAGCGAGTACATATCACTCTGAAAGGTTTGTTGAACATGAACTCTGCTTAGCACAGCATGAGTTTCTGGGAAACAACAGAAAACATGAGCCTTGATTCCTGCACTCAAAAAGCTCAGAACCCATTGGTGCTGATTCTCCTTCTTCACTCTGTGCATACTCAATGTTTTAGTTAGGTCTATGAAAACTAGGTGATGCAGGCATCACTGCCCTTTGTGATGCCTTTGTAAAGAGTGTGAGACTTTGAGAGGTGACATTGCTTGCTTCAGGTCCCGCATGGGTACAAAAGGTGAGCCCTGATTCTATTACCAAATTAAAGGGAGTTCATTTGCTTGCACACATCAAAACCCAATAAGATGCAAACAGGAGTTTGCAGCAAAGAAACTAAAGGTTTGTTTAAGGAAATAGCACCAAGCCTGGAGACACAGACTAGTTAGTGCTCAAAGACCAGGCTCCCAATAGCCTACATGGGAGCAGATTATACACAGAAAAAATTATTAATTAGGGTTACTAATGCAGTTGGGGTCATGGGCTCTACTGATTAGTTGGGGCCAGGATAGTTGATCATTATCAGGTTGTGATGTCAGCCATAGCCTTGTTCTGTCTGTTTTCATGAGAATGTGGTCTGTAGGGTCATCCGCCTTCATGGGCCTGGGTCTGAAACCCAACTGAAGTCAAGATGTTATCTTTAGCTTGACTTGAAACTCTGTTTCTGAGGTCACGAGCCTGAGATTTTGTTTCTAAGATAGTTTGGATAGTTTGACTCTGACCAGAACCTGATGTCCTGAGGGCTTAATGATTAAGGGAGTGGACGTGCAGTATGTGATGGTGCTATTGTAACTTCACTGAAACTCCATTTCTTTAACACGACCCTTTCTCCTTTCTGTGTGCCTGCTCTCTTCCTTGACCATTAAGTTCTTGTGTCATCATACCTGGTTAGCATCAAACTGTCTTCAGAACAAAGCCTCAGGTCTGTGGGCCACAGAAACAGAGTTTCGGTCAAGTTAAAAATAACTTCTTGACTTCAGTTGGGTTTCAGTCCCTGGCCCATCAAGGCAGAACAACCCACATGAAAGCAGACAGAAGGACGCCATGGCTGACATCAGGACCTGATACGATGATCACCTATTCCCTACCCTGACCCCAACCAGTCAATAGAGCCCAGGAGCCCAACTCCTTTAGCCACCATGACTAATAAGTTTTCCTCTATAGAACCCGTCCCCTGGAAGCCATTTGGGAGCCAGGTTTTTGAGCACGAGCTTACCTGTGACTGGGCTTGATGCCAATTTCTCAACTAATAAACCTTTATTTTCTTGGCAGCAAACTCTTGTTCCCATTTGATTGAGCTTTGATGCACACAGGCAAATGGACCCCTTTTGTCCAGTAACACTATTCGACTGGGCAAAGCTAGCTTTAATGAAGGAAAAAGTCATATTAAAGAAATAAAGTCTGTGCAATTCTAAGGTTACAGTTCTAAGTCTGTGCATCTGTCCCAAAACCCAATGCTCTTCCCACATGGTAAGGCCGGGACTCCGGCACCAGGATGGGGTGTCTGGACCTGAGTTCACAGGAACTGGGACTTGCAAATTGAGCAGTGACGTGATAAAAGTAGTGGTTCTTGGAAGAGCATCTGGAATCCATGTATGAGATGGACTGGGAAGATTGGGTTGCCATCTAGGGAGCTGTTAAAAGAATCAATATGATTAGTAATTTAGTGGCTATAAATTCTCATCCAGAGCTGTGTGATATTGTGATTTGTAATAAGAAATTTATTTGGTTTTAGTCCCGGTTCTGGCACAAATCTCTTAAAACCCTTGGAATTATTTTAGTGAGAAAGTGTCTTTTGTTATATTAATGAGATTACTTTGGGAATGCCCATAGGTCATCAAGGGATGAGACTGGTTGCCAGGGGAGCCAACCGTGTGACTGGGGGGTTGAACCTTTCAGTTCTCATCAAGGGTGGGGAGAGGGGATAGAGGCTGAACTTATCACCAATGGCCAATCAATGTTTTAATGAATGACATTTAGGTGGAAGCTCCGGCTCTTTCCCCTGGCCTTATACATCTCTCCCATCCAGCTCATGAGTTATAGTCTTTTGTAATAAACCAGTAATTTAATAAGAAAATATTTCCCTGAGTTCTATGAGCCATTCTAGCAAATTAATAAAACCCAGGGAAGGAGGTCATTGAAACCTCTAATCTATAGCTGGTCAGTTAAAAGCACAGGTGACAAACTGAACTTGCAAATGTCATTTCAAGTGGGGCAGGAAGCAGTCCTGTGGGACTGAAACTTTAGCCCATGAAATCTGATGCTACATCCAGGGAGATAGGGTCAGAATGGAGTTGAATTGTAGGGCACTCAGTACATGTGGAGAATTGTTGGTATGGGGAACCCTTCCTCCCCCAACATTGGAGCTGGTACCAGAACTGTTTAAGGTCAAGGCTAAAAGCAACCCCTTTGTGGCAGGATGGCATTTATTTTTCCAAGTGAGCTCACTGACCACCTGCTCTCACAGTCCCTAATTTACAATAAATTTAGAAGCTCCTTTCCATGATTTTCTTTCTGCAGACACAGGTCAACTGTCGTTACTTTAACAAAGTAACTGAGCTGCTTGTCCTCACTATCACCTAATGTTCCAACTGAGAGTTCTGAGAGGGGGCTCCATGCTTGGCCCGCACGCTCCCCAATGCTGTGCTCTCCTCTTTGGCAAGGCAGCAGGGTGCTCCTCTAGCAACTGTGTGGTCCCTGCCTTTCTGTCCCCACGCCAAGCCAAGCACACTGCTTCGCTCCTAGGAAATGCTGGTTAACTCACTTCATTCCCCCAGCGTCTGTTGAGTGCTCATGTTGTGCCAGGCACTGTGCCAGGCCCTGAGATATGCTTCTGCAGCTTACTGGGTTGTAAGCTCCAATCAATTCTCTTAATATAACCAGTTATAATAACATAATTCTTCTATCATTAATCAATTCTTAATTCTCCAATTAAAAGCTATTGGAGAGTGACAGGGAATACATCTATAAGCAAATAAAAATGAAGCAACCAGGTAATTAATCACAGGACACTGTGATGAGAGGACTTTGGCCAAGAAGTGAGGGAACCCTGTAGATTGGATGGCCAGTAAAGGCCTTTTAAATTAAACACTGAGGCCTGGATAACAGGGACACATGTGTCTATAACTCAACTGTTGAGCAGGCCTAATACTGAGCCAGTGACGGAGACACCTAGTACTGATGTGCTTGCTTTTGGGCTAACATCTCTCCTGATTGCTCAATTGTCCATCCTAATGGGACAGATGTGCCAGAGCCCCATAGCAAATAGGCAAACTGAGGCCAGAAAGGGAAACAAGAGCTACATCATGTAGGGTCTTGTGGGCCATGGCAAGGAGTTTAGATTTATTCTAAATTTGGTGGGAAAACCAATGGAAATGTCTAAGCAAGTAAGTGAAGTGGACTGTTTCTACTTTAAAAGATAGCATGAGCTACAATTTGGGAATTCGATAGTGCAAGATGGGGGCAGTGTCTGTAGTAATTCAGTTAGATGAAAGTGTTTGAGTCATTGCAGTGGGTATGAGACAGTTAAGATATGCTTTGGAGGTAGATTTGATAGTTCTTAATAATGGGTGAGAAGTGGAGGGGGGCAAAGGAACAGGAAATTAAGGACTCATATGTATTTGGCCTCAGCAACTACATGGACAGTAATTTTATTTGCTGGAACCAGACAGGCTATGGCAAGGGTAGGTCAATGAATATTTTTAAGTAAATAAAAATGATCACTAATTAAGTTATACAAGAAGCTCTGTGGTTGTGGAGCCCAGTAAGCAACCTACACAGTTATACGTTAAGCAGGTTAAAGTTGTATAGTCCTAACAGCAGGATTTCATCAGTCCCTCAGCTCCCGTGCCCATCCCACTCCAGATTGTCACCAGCAGGGTCTAACCTCAAGGATTTTCCATGGTGCACAGACGACTTGCCTTGATTTGAACTAATGGAGACAGTGTGTCCAAATGGTGGTAGTCAGGGGTGGGAACTGTTCTCTGCTCCCAGCCTGAAACAATTACACAGGGCAGGACTGGTAAGAACCCAGGGTCTGCAACTGGTTAGAAAGAAATATTTCAGATGAGGTCTCAAGTTTTGGCTCTTTTCCCCTTCACTGGGTTCTTTTCCCAAAAGGACTAAACAGTTCAGGGTCAACCTGTTCTTTTACACCCCCTCTGCTCATCGACCTCTGTGTCTCCCATCTATCCCTTCTGTCTCTGTTACAATAAGCTCCTACTTCGAATTGTGTGTTCTGATTCGCAAAGCTCTTTCACAGGCATTATCTCATTTGATCTCCTCAACAATCTTAAAATAGAGGTATCATTTCCATTTTACAGATGAAAACCAGAACTCATAAAGTATCACCTGCCCAAGGTCATAAAAACAGAACCCATAACTTTGCCCTCAATATGCCCTTCCTCCAGTGTTCTCCACACCAATGAATGAATCCACCAGCTACTCAATGGTTCGTGCCAGAAGCTTGGGAGGCACCCTTGGCATCACCTTTTCCCCAACCTCCATCTCATCAATTATCAAATTCTGTCATTTAAAAAATTTTTTTTCATTGACCTAAGAGCAAGAGAAAGAAAGAAGCATCAACTCATTTCTCCACTTAGTTGTTCCATTTAGTTGTGCACTCATCGGTTATTTCTTGTATGTGCTCTGATCAGGGATCCAGCACACAATTTTGGTGCACTGGGACAATGCTCTATCCATTAAGCTACATGGTCAAAGCAAATTCTGTCATCTCAATCTCTAAGTATTCTTCTCCATCTCCATCACTAGGACTATCATCTAAGTCACCATTATCTCTCTCCAAAACTAATAAAACGTCTTCTTATCCAACCTCCCAGCACCATTCTTGCCCAACTTAATGTCCATTCTTCATGGCATTTTGCGAGCTGTTGTAGAAATGCAAATCCAATCAGGTCACTCATTAACTTAAAATTCCTTACAAAGTCCCAATTATTACTAGTGAAAAAGAGGAAGACGAAGAAGAAGATGAAGAGAATGCTTAACATGACTCCTAAGCACTTTATGGCCGAGCCCCCATCAAGCTCTTCATCCTCATATTCATCCTACCTAACTATTCCCTTCCTCTTGCTCTGAGCTCCAGCTGCATTGTACTTCCTTCAGTTTTTCAAATGTGCTAAACTTTTCATGCCTCGACCTTATGCCTGCTGTGCCCTCCTGGAAGATTCTCCCTTTCAGCCTTACATCACTTTGTAGGCTCTTACCTGAGCTTTGGTCTCAACTTAAATGTTTCTTCTTCAGAGAAACTTTCCTTGATCTTCTAGATAAAGCCAAGTTATTCTATTATAGACTTTCATATTTCTCCTTCATTAAAGTATCACAATTATAATTCAGTTATTATGTATGTACTTGTTACCTATTGCCACAAAAATGTTGAATAACAAACTGCTTCAAAAGTCAGGGACTTCAAATAACAGTCTTATGGATCTGCAGAATAGCTAGGTGTGTGTGTGGAGTGAGGGGGACAAAGAGTTAGATAACAATAATAAGGAGGTCAATTCACACATTTGAAAATCCAGAATTCTAGTTCTCCACATCCCTCCATTTAAAATCCTTATTTATGTTAGGTGTTTTACACAGAATTTAGATATTATACTCAAAAACTATTTTCCTGCCTGGCCAGGTGGTGGTGCAGTGGATAGAGCATCGGACTAGGATGTGGAGGACCCAGGTTCGAGACCCCAAGCTCGCCAGCTTGAGCGCGGGCCCATCTGGCTTGAGCAAAAGCTCGCCAGGTTGGACCCAAGGTCGCTGGCTCCAGCAAGGGGGTGCTCGGTCTGCTGAAGGCCTGCGGTCAAGGCACGTGTGAGAAAGCTATCCATGAACAACTAAGGTGTTGCCACGACAATGAAAAACTAATGATTGCTGCTTCTCACCTCTCTTCGTTCCTGTCTGTCTATCCCTGTCTGTCCCTCTCTCTGACTCTCTCTCTGTCCCTGTAAAAAAAAAAAAAATTATTTTCCCACTATACCGCATGCCACTCACTTTCACCCTTCCAACAGAATGACAATGTAATAGTGACTAATGGTTAATTTTATGTGTCAACCTAACCGGGACCATGAGTTGCCCATATATTTCTCAACACTAATCTGGGTGTTTCAGAGAGGGTATTTTTGAATGAGACCAACATTTAAATTGGTAGACTTAGTAAATAGATTGCCCTCCCTGATGTGGGTGGACCTCACCCAATCCAATAAAGGCATAACTAGAACAAAGTACTGGCTCTCCCCTGAGTGAGAAAGGATTCATTCTTCCTGATGGCCTTCACACTGAGACACAGCTTTTATCTTGCCTTCAGACCTGAACTGAAATTTCAGCACTTCCTCAGACTGGAACTATACTAATGGCATCCCGAGTCTACAGCTTGCAGACTGACTGCAGATCTTGGGACCGATAGGCCAATTTCTTATAATAACTTGTGTGTGTGTGTGTGTGTGTGTGTGTGTATATGTGTGTTTGTGTGTGTCACTGGCCGCAGAGAGCTGGGCTCAGCACACTAGAAGCAAAGGAGGTTTATTTGGGGGCCTTCCCTGCAGGATCTTCACACACCAAATTTTCTCTGCATGTGCAAACTAAAAGCCTAAAGGAAGGACAGCATTCTGGGAGACAGAAAAGCCTTGAAGAGCAAAAGAAATCAGCTCCAGGAGTGGATGCTGGTGCTGGGGCACATGCGTGGACAAAGGAGCCACTTTGAGGAGAGGGGTCTTGCGCCAAGCCACCCAGAGCAGGCTCTGGGCTCCAGCTTGGCCCCTGTGGGTATGGCTAACCCTTAGCCACAGAGCGGGTGCCTCAGTCTTGCAGTTTGTTTGAATTACCTGGTCCTATATAAAAATACAACAATGGCTGGTAAAAGAAGAAAGGACTTCCCTGAGACCCCAGCTGTCAGGAAGAGCCCTGTTTTCACTGTCCTGTCATGTGATTTCAGTTCCTGGGACCCTGACAGAACACCTGACCACTGGAAGTCTTACACTGATCTGAAGTATTCACTACGTTTGGCTTCATTTCCTTCTGGTCAATATTTGTTCTACAAAGTGCAGAGTGAAGATCATTCTCTGTAGTAGTGAAGCTATGCTAAGGAGAAGATGAGTCGCTCTGTACCCTCTGACTCAGAAGATGGAGTAGAAAGGGAAACATTGTACTAACAACAGTAAACTTGGGCTCTGGATGTGTCAGCCACTAATAACCTTCATAAAATGCTTAAACTCTCTGGGTCTCTTCTCCTCTTCTGCAAAATAAGACAGTTTGATTGTGTGTTAATTATGTTTATTAGCCTAGGCTGTTGTAACAAAAACACCCCAAAATACAATGGCTTAAATAAATTAGAGGTTTATGCCTCTTTCTCATATAATCTAAACTTTAGTAGTTTAGGGGTGATAGGTCAACTCTATTCAGAAGTGTCATCCAGAAAGCCAGGCTAGTGAGTCACCTCACCTGTGGTCACATGTGACTTCCACCCCTGGATACAAGGCAGCACAAAGAGGGAGAAAGAAAGGCCAGCGTGTTCATCTTTAAGAAGATTAAAGGAGATTGCCCAGAATTGCACACCTCATTCTGCTTGCGTCTCACTGTCCTAGTAATATAGGCACAAGGTCACTTAGCCGCAAGAGGGTTGGGAATTCAGTCTGTAATTGGGTGGTCTCAGCTAAAGCTGAGAGTGGGGGAAGGGGCAGAAAAGGGACTCCATTAGTTAACAGGAAAAGGAATGAATAAATATGGAGAGAAAGTCTGCTATAGACAAGATGATCTTGAAAGTCCTCTTGGCTCTTCAAACAAGAAGAGGCTGGGTTCTTCAGCCATTACACAATCTCTTCTAAGTATTGACTTCATCCTGTTGTTCTATCTGTCCTCCAAGTAGTCCATGTTGTCATTTGGCACATTTCACCATCAATAACTCACTGTGATCTTGAATTTCTCTGACGTATTCCGCATGGACTGGCTGGGCTGGGTCACGTGACTTTTCTCCCTTCTTTTTGTACCATCACTCTTAAAACCTGAGCTACTTAGCAAGCAAGCTTTACAGGTGGTTCCATTGTTTCTTTGATGCTTTTTCTTTTACTCTTTATTGCTATTATTTCTAGTTATTCGTTGGATTTTCACATGTCATAGAATCTCTTGGATTTCTTTCTGATTTTTTTCCCCCTTGGTAATTTGCCTTCCAAATAACGGGCATTTCTCTGGCAACGCCCAAGATGCTCCCTCCTCCATTTCCCCCAAGGCTCCCAAACCACAGTGTTCGGCCCTGGACAAAGAACTTAAGCCAGGGCACTCGTTCCCCACATCGCTTACCGCACCTCTTGAAAGCTGAAGGAGACTGAGGTGAATCAATGTCCCAGATCTTTGGGAAAATGAATTGGTTTTCACCAGGTCATTCTCCACTACTTCTTCCTTAGTCCAGAGGGAAATTTCAACACTTTAATACTTCGCCCAAAAATGACCATGGCAAGACCCACATTTCCCAGGTTTTGCTGGGTTTTCTCTCTGCTAATGGGCGATCTCTGTGCACTGTTTAGCCTTGCCCTGTCTCATCCAGCTAACGCAGCCAACCCAGCCCTAACCATGACCTTGACAGCACTTCTGCAGCGTGTTCCTTGACTCTTCAGCCACTTTCCCTCTTCTTTATTTTGAGAAGCTGTTTGCTCATGATGCAAAAGGACAGGAACCTCACCTGGATAACAGAAAGAGGAAATGCAATGTGTGGTGCAAAAGGAAAGGAGAAGGCTCCAAGGAGAGGCTGAAAAAGAGCAGAGGCTTGGCCGGAGCTAACGGTCTAGGGGCCACGGCAGCAGAGGAAGGAGGTGCAGCCAGTTGGCTAACGGGTCCCAGGAAGCAAGTGGACTCTGGATAAGCTGGTCCTCAAGAGTGCCCTTTGGGGTACAGAAAAGAGAAATGAGCCTCCATCAGCCAGGTCTAATGAGAGAACAGCAGCAGCCTCTGGTCAGCAGATGGGCCAGAAAGAATGAAGAACTCTGACAGCAGTTTCCAGTGTGTGGGTGAGAAGACAGCTGGTCCTAGGCGAGCGGAGCTGGCCAGGAACCACAAATCCATGCGGACAGCTTGGGAATGCTGCCTCTGGGGGTCGAGGGAACTGGAGAGACCCAGTAATTTGGCAAGGCTCAACAGAGGTAGATGTGGTCAACCTTTGCTCTGTGGAGTTTACTCCCGATCATTCATGTTTTTCAGGTGAGTGAGTAAGGGAGAGATTGGTACTAAAATTCTGAAAAAGAGTCCCTTTGGGGGACTCTCCATTTCTCTGTATCAGAGGCTCAAAATTAACAATGATGGTTGAAGTGAGCCTGAAGTTAGCCTGATTTGAATTTTGTTCAGGCCAAGAACAAATATTTGAAACCATTTACATCAGAGCATAGAACTAGACAACCTTCTCCCAATTTCAATTTAAAACCACTCTCAAAATCAGTTCCAGGTTTTGCAGGAGAAGGAGGGGGTCAGAGCAGGCATGCTCTGGATCCGTTACAGCCTTGTCTCTGCAGAAAGCATAATCTCTTCTCTTCCATCTTCTATTTAAAATGGTATTATGGTCTGATGAGAATCGAGGCCACAGCATAGCCTCCTCTGCTACTCAAGAAAGGTAGAGACAGACCCTTGAGGAGGGATGTTGTAGAGGGGCTCTGAAATACCGCCCAGAAGGACTGGGGCATAATGAGGAAGACATGGGGACAAGACAGGACATTTATAGGCATTATTCTCAGAGTGGCTGCCTTCTCAGGATCTATCCTCTCTAGCTTTCAGGGCAAGACAAGTTCCATTTTCCACTCAATTCAAACCCAACAATTTTCTTATTATTCTAGAACTCCTTGAAACCCCAGAGAAGCCCACGACACAGACTCTGTGTCTTGGTGATCAGAGATACCGCTACGTTTCCCAGAAATTGAGATGAACCTAAGGAATGCAGGCGAATCCTTCTGTGAGCTTTCCCACATCCTCACAAACATTTCACAGGTGAAATCGGATTTAATTTTTTTAATGTGGCTCCTTTGGAAAAAGAAGTGCTTTCCTAAAGGACAGTCGACTATGTTATGTTGGGGTCTGGAGCAAGTGCAGCTGGAGGCTAGAGGCTGTCCTTATACTATGTGTCCTCGTGATTGTGGCCGGGAAGGGTCATGTGCTGACTGGGGCTGAAGGGTGGGCAAGCAACTCTTGGGACTTCTAAACAGCATAAATTTACTTCACAAATCTTGAGCACATAAAACCAACACATTTCTTTGTTTTTCTAAATGAACTTAAACCTAGCTCAGCCTTCTAAGACAGTCTCAATTCCTTTTTACATCATCCAGGAAATGGGGAAGGGCCTCCTGCCCCCAGCCACTGGCGGTCCCCACTCTGAGGCAGAACCTCCAAGCCTGTGCGGTCCATTCTAAGGCTGGGGGCTCTGCTGTTGCAGGCTCCCTTCCTCCAAAGCAAGAAGGGCGCCTCCAACAACCCGTCACAGCTCTTCAGGAGGTGGCACTTTCAGTTCGCTCCAGTCCACCCGAGGTCCTGTCACCTCCTGCCACTGCGTGCAGGCAGGTCACAGGTTGTCACTCCCGCGGAGCCCCACACCCCTCCATCCTTCCACCCTGAGCATCCTTCCTTGGGATGGCTTATTGCTTTCCTTCAACCTGAGGAGTCCCACTCTGGGAGCAGCCAGGTTCTCCCCTGACACGCCTATACCTGTGGCAAGGGACGTCCAGCTCCCCGGGGCACAAGCCCCAGCTGGCCTTGAAAGGGAGTCCTTGAGAGAGGGTGGGAAATACCACTCATTCTTTCAGAAGGCTCCTACAACCTAGAGAAAAGAGGAGATGAATTTCTCAGTCAGTCTGTACAGCAGAGCACTGTGTAGGGGACCAGCTCCACCTCCCCCACAGGCACTGCCCTGACTCCCTGGGCCACGGCAGAGGGGGGGGAAGCTTGGGATCCTCACCCTGTTCTCCTCATGTTCGTTACACAAAGGCACTCACTAAGAGCACGGGGGGGGGGGGGGAGCTGAATGCAGTCAGGGCCTCTGTCCCCTGCCCTGCACCCTGCTGCTGGACTGCACCTGCCGGGAGCAGGGGCCTTTTGCTCTCATGGGCTGGGGCAGCCCTGGATGCGTAAGTCTGTATGGCCTTCAGGTGTCAGGGGCTGACTGACCTACACAAGGTCAGTCACTGCTTGGAAGCCCTGCTCAGTGCTCTGTGAATTATACACTCAGCACAAGGGTCCCAGGAGGAAGAGAGAAATGGGAAGAGGCCTGGCCGCCCCCAGAAGCACTCTTCAGCAGTCTGACAGGATGGAAGGTAGCCAGCATGCCTGAAGGCTGTGGCCTGGCTCTGCTGTCTCTGTGGTGGGTCAGGCAGGGCCAGAACAGGACGCTTTTCCCTGGGGACAGTCTCTTCCTGGAAACCTTTTCTCCAGCTGGGCCAATGTGCTCAGCTTACTGGGGAAAAACTCCCTTAGAAACAGGAGTTGAGAAACCTGGGTTATTGTCTCTTTCAATGACTTTTGAAAAATAATTTCTCTTCTCTGGTCTTCATGTCCCCATCACTAGAATACCAAGTCTTTCCTCGAGTTGTTAGAGAAACACACTTAGTAAGATGGGTAAAACTGATATGAAAAGTACAAAGAAGTGGCATGAATACAGACTAGAATGGAGCAGGAGTTCCGTTCCTCTGGGCCCCATTTACCCCCTTCCCGCGCACCTTTGCTCCTGTCACAGGTCCTGGCCAGGGAGGGCGGGAGTCCGTTAAGAAGCTAGGAACATGCAGGAACTTTTGTTGATACAAAACCAAACATCTGCTGTTTCAGCTTGACAGGAGAGGACAGATGACCTCCTTCAGTCTTTCCAAACTTTCAACCATGCTTTCCAGAAGCTTCAGTTTGTTTCTTGGGGTTGGGTCTGGAGATAACCCTTGACCCCACCCTCAGGAGCTGCGCAGAGACGGCAGCCAAGCTGGGCTGGCCCCCTTGAAGCCTTCGTCCCTCCCCAGTTACATCTGGATCACATGCCCAGCTCTGGGGAAATGGGGGTGGGGGTGGGGGGCTTGGCACAAAGGATCTGGAGGTGGGCGGTGGAGGACAGTGAGCCACCAGTTTCCACCCCACACAGCCCCCAACCCACCCCAGCCAGAGCAAACTTTAACTTTAAAAATAGTTTCATGACGTCAACCCCAGAACAAAGGCTTCTTTGGCTCCAGGAGTAAAAATTCTCAGCTTGGAATTCCACCGAAGGCTTTGTTACAAATACTTTACATGACAGACTCTATTAATATCTCCAGTTAATTGCTCCCAGTTTTGTAATCTCTGTGGCAAAAATTCCAGCCAGGTCAATTAAAGGGAGAGGATTTGCTCTATCAGGGGGCCTCCCAAGTTCTTGTAAGTTAAGTCACATTTGGCATTTTACCCAGCTCGGAAGCCTGTCGCTGTGACTTGGTCAGAAGTCTCTGTTCTCAGCCCAATCCATTGGCTTCCCTAAACAGTCATGTTGGAGATGACAACAGAGAATTGGGGAGGGGACACAGAGAAAAATGCACTTCACCAAGGCTTAAAATGAGGCAAGATCTCAGACAGCAAGCATGTTTTAGTGAGTTTGCTTTTGGTTACATGAAAGGAGAAGTTGTTGAAAGTTTCAGGTTTGTTGTTTATTAATCGGATCAATCACGATCTACCCTCTGGCTTTTATTAGTGAAGCTTCAGGCCTCAGGAGGGACAGGGGAGCTCTCTGTTCTCTCTCAGGAAGATCCAAGATCATCATGAACAGAAATGATGGAGATGGAGAATTTAAAGAATGGTGGCAACAGCATTTGGTCCATAACTCTGGCCAACAGAAGACTTACGGAGAGAACACAGCTTCAAATTTGTATCTGTAAGGTCCTCCCTCAATGTAAATATTTATTAAAACGAACCTAGATCATGACTTTCCTGCACCACAGGTAAGGGTTAGGTGACTGAGAATTGTTTAATGCTTGTTGCCCCAGTCATCATCTGAAAGAGCTAAGATCAGTGAAGGAAAGTGATATTAAAAGTTAGGAATGGTCCCAGATTCCAGTGGGACCCACACATAGACTCAATGGCCACTGAATACAGCAGAGCAGAAGGAGTGTTCACCCCAGCCAAGCACTGTTGCTTAAATGAAGTTGGAGATGCTCTTTTAGATCTTATCCTCCAGTTATTTTTTGTTTGCACGCTTGTTTGGTTGGTTTCTTTTCTAATTTATTATTTTCCATGCATTAATTTGCTCGTCCATTCAGAGGGTTTTGAGGGACTGTTTATATTCCAACTTCTGTATGAGATGCTGGGGATTCAATGAAGAGCAAAACTGGCCAGGATTTCTGTTCTCCGGGAGCTCAGAGCCTAAGTGGGTGGGGGCAGGGCAGACATCTCTAGAGGTCACCAGGAGATGCTGCACTGTGTGTGGTGGCTTATTTTGTTTGAAGGTTTTATGGTCTGTTGTTGTTTTGGAAGATTGGCATCTGAAGATGGCGTTTTGGGGCATAGTTCTTTAAAACACAATTTTTACTCATTTTGTTCTTAATAAATGACATGTTAGACTGTAACTCAGAGTTCCTCTTGGCTGAAATGACTCTAATGATGTCTCCCTAATTGTTTGGAACTGTCAGGAAGATGAGCACATAAGCTCCTGTCACCAGTTCAAGTCTGAGCTCAAGAATAACCTGCCGGCGACCTCTGCCACTGCCCGTACCCGGGCTTGTGCTGACTTCCTAGTGGCCGGCTCAGCAGCAGTCCCTGTGGAACATCAGTCTGAGTGAGTGGCCTGAATAGATGTCCCTTTTAGGGGGGTGATGGTGTTTCCCTGGGAATTGATTGAGCTGCACCCTGGCACCTCACAGCAAGAGATTAGATCTAGAACAGTACCCATGGAGAGGCTAGGCTTGCATGGGCCCCTTCCTTCCAGATTCACTAGTTACTAACTGAAGCTCCTTATCATAATGTGTGGAAACTGAAGCCTACTGAACCCTGTCCTGTGTTTTCTACCCAATCTGGGGAGCAGCTGCTCCAGAGACAGTCCTGGCCTGTGTAGATGCTTGAGGCCACAGCTGAGAAACCACCATTAACACTAGTCTTCCTTCCCTTCAGTCACCAGAGAAGCCTGTCCTTCGAGCCTCCCAGTGAGTCCCTTATGAGTGTCAGAAGCCAGCTTCACGGCAAGATGCTGAGCCTAGGTGGAGTGGCTGCTGAGGAAGCCATGTTTGCCTAGCCATTCTGCAGACCTACTCGTGGAGGTGGGGTGAGCAGGAGACGGGACCACCTCCCGTTTCCAGTCCACAGCACCGTCTACCCCTACGTCTTCCAGAAACCTGGAGATGGGTTTTCTGTTTACCCTCTGAAGATCAGTTCCAGGAATAGAATTGGCAGGGTTCCTAAAAGCTGTTAATACTCATCCTTCACTATTTTATAAATCTTCTCTAATGTGTCCCCTTTACCAAAGCCAAACAGACAAATTTCATATTCCTCTCTCCTTCCTTTTTTCCTTCCTTTCTTCTCTTCTACCTTCTTGCCTCCCTCTCCCTCTAATGGGGGGTGGGGGGTGGAGGGGGCTGAAGGAGCACAAGGGTCTCAGACTTTCTGTTTATGCATAGCAGTTCTTCTCAAGGCAACAATTTCCCCAACAACAATGTAATTATGAAATATCACCCAAACACATTGGGTGTTATTGAATGTGCCATTTCTGGATCCTGGCCAAGGGCTTTGGCAGAAACAGGACTCAAAGGAAAAAAAGAGGGAGAAAAAAATATGAACATGTCTCCCCTTCAGTCCTGCTGTTGAATTAAACCACATGGAAGTTTCCCAGAAGAGCCCAGCAGAAAGGGAGAACTCTGAACGTATGTTTCAGAGCAGAGGCTGGGATTCTGAAAATTAGCGGCTGAAACAATATAACATGAAGTTCAGAAGCATGTGGAAGTGATTAAATACTGTTGCCATGTATAGTATGAGTTGTTAATCAGCACCTTATTGCTGGCTACTTGGAAACAGGATCTGAGTAAACATGGAGCTGTGCTCAATAACGGAACTGGGGGCCATGAAGACCCTGGTCATTGGGGGTAACATTTATCCTTAGAAAAGAGTTAGAGTTAGTGACATGATGGATTTCTTGGTAAAACAAACCCTAGAGGCATGGTGGAGAGGAGACCACCTGCACAGGGCTGTCATGATTCGTGCTTGGGGCTCAGAGGAGGTGTATCTTCCTGCCTCTAGTACCAAGTCATCACAAAAGTGAGGGTATGTTCAGTCCTCCTGTGTTCCAGTTATTCATTCACTTGTTTATTTATAAATATATTCATAAATATCTTTTTTAAATTATTATTAGTTGAGAGGCAGAGAGGCAAAATGACAGACTCCCGCATGTGCCCCAATTGGGAGCCAGCAAACACTCTTCCAAGCAATGCTCTGTCCATCTGGGGTCTCCGCTCCATTACTCAGCAACTGAGGTATTTTAGCACCCGAAGCGAGGCCATGGTGCCATCCTCAGCTCCCAGGGCCAACTTGCTCAAACCATTTGAGCCATGGTTGTAGGAGAATCAAACCCAGGACTTCCACACACTAGGCCTACGCTCTACTGCTGAGCCAACCAGCCAGGGCCCATAAATATCTTTAAGTGGTATTTACTGAGTGAATACTATGAACACATACTATAGACAATATAAAGATCTGGTTCCTATTCTGAGAAAACTTGCTAAACTTACTGCCTAATGAATACAGCAAACTTATAACATGCTAAATTAATAATTTAAGACATGGCTCAGGAAACGTATATGTTAAAAGTAAAGGAGTAATGCAGACAAGAAACTTTCAAAGACTTTAGAGGGGGAAGGTGAGATCACTGTGATTCACAGTATCCTGAAAGGAATGGGATTTAAGTTGAGCTATGGATGGATGGAAGAGAGAACAAGATGCATCCTAGGTAAGATAAACCAGCACAATAAGCGCACAATGAAATGGAACAATTAAGGAAACAATGTATTGATGCTTCTCTCTCTTTCTTTCTCTGTCTCCTTCTCTCTCAAATCAATAAAAAAAAAAATTTAAAGAGAGAGAGAGAAAAATTTCTTTTTAAATAGTAACTCTACTTTTATAAAGGTGTTGGTAAATTCAGATTTTATAGTTTTTTTGACCATTTTGTTTGTTAAGTTATATTTTCTAAGGATTTTAAATTTTGTCCAAAATCATTATACAAGAACTGTATTCCTAAATAAGATATAGAGAGAGAAAGAAAAAGAGAGGAAGACTAGAAGCACTTTCAGAATGGTGGGTAGAATAACAAAATTCTAAAATCTGGTTCCCTACAGAAACCTGATTCTCCATGAGAACACTGGGGAAAAAATGCCTAAATCAACCATTTTAGAATTCTGTAAATTAACTAAACAATCATTGGAACATTTAATTCAAGAAAAACAATTGAAACTCAGAATGAACAACCTTCTGTTTTATGCCATTTAAATCCGCTCTTATCCCATTCTATTCTCCCAGCTCTGCTATAGCCTTAAAAACCACAGTCTCACAACTATGGTAGCTGTGAAAACATCACCCTAGCAGCTACTAGAGGGGCAGAACAGTTTGGAGCTCCTCAATAGCCCTGCCCCCAGAGAACTTTTAGTATTTGACATGTCTGACAGCTTACTGAAAAGCTCCATTCTCAGAGACTGTCTTTATTTGACTGGATTGGAACTCCTTCTGTTTGAACAACTTTATCCAGGGCACTTGCAAAAAAATAATCAGTGGCAATTATGTAAAATCGCAGCTGCCAAGGCTGTATTACCCTTGTAATAAGAAGGGGGGAAATCTTCAAGGAAAAATTGAAGAATTAGATGTTCATAGGGGGCTTTAAAGAGCACCAACAAATTCCTGGAATGTAGAAGGCCACATGCATATGTAGGTCTGTGAACAAGCCCAAGAAAGACTTGAGGCGACTTTCATCTGGCTGACACTAAAACTCTGTGCAAGCAGGAAGAAAAGGCTAGGGCAGAGTTGTAAACTGCCATTGGAGCATTGAAATTGTTTTCCAACACACACCCAAAGAGTCCCACTGCAAATACTGGGGACATACTGGTTCATGGCTTTTAAGAAAATCTCTGCCTAACTTATCAGCAAAACAACACAGAATAAATGCTGGTGAGGATGTGGAGAAAAGGGAACCCTTCTGCACTGCTGGTGGGAATGCAGACTGGTGCAGCCACTGTGGAAAACAGTTTGGAGATTCCTCAGAAAATTAAAAATCGAACTGCCTTTTGACCCAGCTATCCCACTTTTAGGAATATACCCTAAGAACACCATAGCACTGTTCGAAAAGAAGAAATGCGCCCCCATGTTCGTGGCAGCATTGTTCACAATAGCGAAGATCTGGAACCAGCCCAAGTGTCCGTCAGAAGACGAGTGGATTAAAAAGTTAGGGTACATATATACTATGGAAACTACTCAGCCATAAGAAACGATGACATCGGATCATTTATAACAAAATGGATGTACCTTGATAACATTATACGGAGTGAAATAAGTAAATCAGAAAAAAAGAAAAACTGAGAACAGCACGATTACATACATAGGTGGGACATGAAAGTGAGGGTATGAGACATGGACAAGAGAGTGTTGGTTATGGGATGGGGGGAGGGAGGGAAGAGTGGGATAGGGAGGAGGGGAGGGACACAGGGAAAACCAGATTGAAGGTGACAGAGGACAATTTGACTTTTGGTGATGGGTATGCAACACAATTGAATGATAAGATAACCTGGAGATGTTTTCATTGTACATATGTACCCTGATTTATTGGTGTCACCCCATTAGAATTAATAATATATATATATATATGAAAATCTCTGCCTAATCATTAGCTTACCACTAAGCCACCAAGCCAGAAACTCAGTGGCTACATACAACAAAGGACACAGACTTTACAGAATTAGTTCAGAAAAGTCACCAAACAAATACCAACAATGATAAAGTGTGGAAAGGGGAATTCCATAGTTACTGTGTTATATCACTGAAAATACTCAGTTTTCAAGAACAAAACATAAGACATGCTAATAAACAAGAATGTATGGTCCATACACAGGGACAAAAAAGCAGTCAGAAATTGTCCCTGAGGGACTCCAAACATAGAACTTAATAGATGAACACTTTAAATTTGCTATCATAAGCCTGACCTGTGGTGGTGCAGTGCATAAAGCGTTGACCTGGAACTCTGAGGTTGCCTGGTCAAAGCACATATGGGAGTTGATGCTTCTTGCTCCTCCCCTTATTCTCTCTCTCTCTCTCTTCACTAAAAGAAATAAATAAAAATTTTAAAAAGACTTTTTTAAAAAGCTCCTAAAAATAAATAAATAAATATGCTATCATAAATATGTTTTAAAAAACTAAAGAAAACTACATCTTAAGAATTAAAGGAAAGTGTGAGACTGTTTCATCATGATGATGGCTTATAACATCAATATATTAAATATGCTAATTCAACCCAAATTATTTTATATAGTCAAAGAAATATCAGTCTAAATATTAGTAGGTTGTTTTAATTGTCTTGAAAAGCTAATTCTAAATACTATATGGAAGAACTAGCAGCTGAGAATAGTCAAGAGGATTTTAAAGAACAAGGTGAAGATGGGGATTTCTCTACAGTTGTGAAAACTTATTTTAAACTATATTAATTAAGAAAGAGAAGTTTTGGTACAAAAAAAAGGAGAGGTATAGAAGGGATTAGACAGCACAGAGGCAGACCCAGACATATATGGAATCTTTTTTCTCAAAATTATAAAAGGTTTTATTAGAACATGTTACAGACACAAAAAGCAAATAAACAACAATCACCACGAAGAATAAAAACATAAAAGACACTCATACACCCACCACTCACATTTATCACACCTAACACTTTGCCTATATGAAATTTTGCTTATGACAAATTAAGTATTCAGCCCTCAGAAAATAGGAAAGTATAAACAAAATGGGCCAAAGTTCTGAAAAATCTCAGGAAAGGAAATCCAAATGACCAACAAATATATGAAAGATGCCCAATCACACCAGTAGTCAAAAAAATAAAAATTAAAACCATAGTGAGATACCATTATATACTTATAAGACTGCAAAAATATCAATGTCTAGCAATATGATGGACTGGCAATAATATGGAACAATGTCCTGCTTTCAGAAGTTTAATTTGAACAATCACTTGACCTACTAATATACAGTTAGGTTGAAAATACACATACTCTGCAACCCAGCTATTCCATTTCTAAGAATAAATCTTAGGAAAACTGTCACACAAGTTCCTCTGTGTGTTCAAAGCAGTGCAAAATGTTTCTAACAGCACTCTTTGTAAGTGGAAAAACGATATGGTCTAAATTTCTAAGAAATCTGCCTTGTTTTTTATTAAATTCTCAACCTTTAGAATAGTGCCTGGCGCACAGTGTTGCTCAGTAAATACTTGTTGATTCAATAACTCAATGTGGACAAGCTCACAGAAAGACATTTCCACATCCCTCCATTCATCAGAAATCTAAGTGGGAATAAAGAACTTTGCTAGAACTTGAATGTTGTCTCATAGACTAGTACAGTCAGATTCACCAACTCAAGGTCTCATAGTTTGTAATGTACCCCTTCTTCTGCAAAATGAAGCTTTCCCGCAGCTTTCATTTTCCTGCCTCACTTTATTTCTACCAAAAACAGTCTTTGCAGCCTTCTGGAAAAAGAATTTTCTCCCAAAACAGTAGCCTTCATCATCTACTAAAAAAAAAAAAAAATTCTACCAAAACATATCTTCACCAAACCCACCATAATTTATAATACTAAATACAGTTATATAGTCTAATTGTTCCATCAAGTGCCAGTACTCCTGATGCCATATTTGTCAACAAGCCTGAATGAACAGCATAAAGTCCTGAGAGTTGGGCCTTGTGGCACTACAGGCCCCAAACCAGAAAACTTCAGTGAGGATATTGAAGGGAGAAGGCCTCCTTGACCCAATGCCTCAGGATGATTGATTGCAGTTAGCTGCATGGACTTTCTGGTCCTAGGGTCTCAGAATGGGTGCAGAGAGAAGCTACCTGATGAATCAAACCATTCGTAGGTTAGCAACATTAGCTATCCACCTACAAAGATTCCTTCTGTGGGGAATCACATTGATATTCAGAAAGCTTGGCTATGCTATATGCAGTTTATCCAGGAATTCTTTACATGAAAGGATTGGCAAGAAGCTCTCTCTGGTGGCCAGGATTTAATCCTGAAATTGAGAATAAGGCAGAGGAGTAGAGCATGTAGCAAACTACCCAAGGGAAGTTATCAGAAAGCCTGGCACCATTACCTATATTTCTTGGTCAGGGATCATAATGGGGGAAGAACGTTTTGGTTTTGATCTGCTTCTTTGGCAGATCGCTCCTGATTATGGTTCAGGATAGCTCCTGCTGTATCAATCACGAAGCCAGTGACAACCAGACATTACTGTTTCTGATTCTGGATTTGCATTTATCTTATCAATGCATCTCTGA
Source organism: Rhynchonycteris naso (assembly GCA_037038555.1). Lineage (NCBI taxonomy): Eukaryota > Metazoa > Chordata > Mammalia > Chiroptera > Emballonuridae > Rhynchonycteris > Rhynchonycteris naso. The sequence continues at coordinate 29,852,345 of CM072998.1, forward strand.
ACTGTCTCCACCGTTTCTTAAATTTTACTCAAATCATCTTACTACAAAGGTATTGCAGATATTTTTCAATGAATTGCTGAAGGGACTAGCTAAAGAAATGTGCCTAGTTTCTCATTTCAGTTTTAACAATTGGAGTCATTCTTGTTGAACTATTGAAGAGGAAACATTTCAAACTTTGCCTAATATTTTCAGTCAGACTTAGATGAGATGTGACGACACAATCAAGAATATATTCTGAATGCTCCTTAATGATGTTCTTTCTCATTTTTATCACCAACGTTGACATTGTAGGAACCATGGGATATGAATAAAGATATGGGTTCCTGCTACCAAAATTATGTCAAAGTCAGCGAAATCCAGAATCAGATAGACCAGTGTAGCATTGCCATAATAAAAGCTATCTCTGGAGCACATGAGCACCCACCATTAATTAGCTACTTTAGGCCATTCTCTCTAATCCACACATCACTACAGTATATTATCCCCATCCCCATTTTTGCAGATCAGGAAATGAGTTTAGAAAGATTAAGTGACTTACTCAAGGTCACTCAGCTGCTAAGTAGAATTACAGTCCAAATCCACATCTGTCTTCCTCCCAGGCTGATTGCATTAAGCATACTAGTCTTCAAACTATATATCCACAGTCCCCTTTTGAAAAACACTGCTCAACCCACTGCACCCATATAAGGAATAAACCTTAATTAGATGCTTTCTTGTATGTGTTGCCCTGCTGTGAACAAATCGTTGGTACCTCTGGCTGAGCTGATTGAAGTAGGGGAGAGTCCTGACTGTAGGCTGGCCAGATTGACCAGTCTATAAATTGAAAAGTAGCCTATCAAGTGTCTCAAACCAAAGCGCATTGCCCAGGATGGATAATGATTCACTTGACCCAATCAAATTCCCTTTCTCTTGAATTTTAAAAGGAAATATAGGGAAAGAGAGTCAATAGCTAGTTTGGGGCACTTAGAAACACAAAGAAAGAAAACATAGCAAGAAGACAGGCCATGACAGTCTAAGAGGAAGCAGAATCAATGAGTAAGCCAGAGACCTGAGTCAACAGAAACAAACATATATAAAAGCTGGAGGAGGAGACAGGTGATTGATAGTCACCTGAGTGCTAGAAGCAGAGACTAAGTCATTCTGAGTCACCATAATGTAGGGTACCAATAAGTGCCAAAGTGAGGAGGAGAGGGTGGGAGAAGATAGCCTCATGACTAGAATGGCATCTTTCCAGTTCCCAAGCTATGTTCTCATGTCTTTGAGGCCAGCTATATGCTTTTTCTAGGGATCCTGTGACATTCCTGTCTCCCTTATTTCATAGATGTCTTTGCTTTAAATCCCTATTACTTAAAGTCACTAGGTGACCAATGGAGGCAAACTAACACACACCCTCTCTCCCTTACATCATGTTCCCCTTGGTGTTGAGCGACTGCAAAGCTGTCTCCTGCTCCTGCTGTCACTGGGCCTGAGAAGACCAGGGAAGACCTCCCAGTACTGCTCCTAAACCAACCAAGTCCCAGGGCTTCACTGGCACCCAAGAGGAGACTGCTGGTCACAACTGCTGAAGATGCAGATCCAACAACAACACAGAAACAGCCTCAAAACAGTGTAAAAATGGGTAGGTCCCCATTCTGTTTTTTGTTTCTTTCTGGAATTGTGGGCATCTGTTCCTTTGAGGTTCCTGAAGTTGTATGTTTCAGAGATACATGCTGAGCTCAGCCTCCTAGGTTTTGCCTGAAGGCATAGCTATTTCTTTTTCTTTTCTTCTTTTTTTTTTTTTTTACAGGGACAGAAAGAGAGTCAGAGAGAGAAATAGATAGGGACAGACAGGCAGGAACGGAGAGAGGTAAGAAGCATCAATCATTAGTTTTTCGTTGTCGTCGCAACACTTTAGTTGTTCATTGATTGCTTTCTCACATGTGCCTTGACCGCGGGCCTTCAGCAGACCGAGCAACCCCTTGCTGGAGCCAGCGACCTTGGGTCCAAGCGGATGAGCTTTTGCTCAAGCCAGATGGACCTGCGCTTAAGCTGGCGAGCTCGGGGTCTCGAACCTGGGTCTTCCGCATCCCAGTCCGATGCTCTATCCACTGCGCCACCGCCTGGTCAGGTTCTTTTCTTCTTGTTGCTTGATTGATTGATTGATTGATTGATTGATTGATTTTAGAGAGACAGAAAGAAGAAGGGACAGGGAAAGAAAAGGAAGCATTCATTTGCTGTTCCACATAGTTGTGCATTCATCAGCCACTTCCGATATGTATACTGATCGGGGATTAAACCTGCAACTTTGGTGTTTCAAGACCATGCTCTGACCAACTGAGCTAACTGGCCAGGGCAATGCATAGCTATTCTTGAAGGTCTGGTTGGCCCCTAAATCTTCCTAGCTACTCTGATACCAGCCAAAATTACGGAGAGGATTTTTTGATTACGAATAAGGTTTAGAGAAGAGAGATGAGCAAGGGTCAAAAACTCCATTTGAGACCCAGAGAAAAGGGAATTTATTAAAGAACACACTCTTCCCCCTCCTAGCAGCTCTGGATCTGCCTCTGAAAGAGACAAGGAATTCTCATCTGCCCTGACTTGAGTCAGAAATGTCTGCCAGCAGCACGCTCAGGCACAAAGGACCAGGCACATCGTTCAAACTATCTTTGAACATCAAAGAGCCCTTGGCCTTCTGGGTGAACTTGGAGGAAAGGGGAAACAGGGAATCTCAGAGCCTCTGTGTTGATGGTATAAAGATCAAACGGGACTCAATGAAACATAATGCTTCTCTTTATCTCCTGACTCCAAGAATCTTCAAACTGTCCGCCGTGCCCTGAAGCTGGGGAATTAGGGAGGAATTGAGGTGTCTTTCTTCATTTGGGGAGACAGAACAATGCAGAAATTATAACTCCTAAGAAAAGCCTCCTAAAAATGAATCCTAGGATTTTCTCCTTCCCTCGTCTGGGGGCAGCTTTTCTTCTGAGAAGTCTCACCCCATCATTGCTTCCTTCTCGGGAGCCAGCCATCGCCCCTCAGCCACTTGAATTCTCTCGGAACCCAGCACCCAGCCAAGGACGTGCCATAGAGAGAACACTGTGACTGTTTACAGAACAAAAGAATGATAATGAAATGCATGTCAAATGTTTTGTCAGAGGGGCCAGCTTAGGAGCACAGTCATTCTGCTTTCAGCATGGCATCCTTTTGCTCACCATCCGTGAATATATACTATCCACCAGCCATTTGCCTGTGCTCGTGAGGAGGCAAGAGAAACTTTAGACACAGCATTTACACCAGGAGCCTTTAATTTACCTAAAGACACGACAGATGAACCCAATTACAGAAATGTGTGTGGATTTTCAAACCATCATCGAGGGAGCACTAGTGAAAACTGTAGGTTTCCCAAACCCCACTCACCAGGGCTTCTGGTTCAGATATAGCCCCACAGTTGAAACTTGGAGCCAACTCCCCAAGTAATGCAGAGACTGATATAAACCAATCCACTCTCGAAGAAATACTAACATGTGGGGGAAATAGACTCATTAGGCAGGCATTGAAGACCTTGCCTGATCTTTTCAATGGTTTTTCCCATTAGTCCTGAAAACCGTTCCAGCCCCCCTGTCCCCCCTCCATATCTCATTGACTCTGAGCTCTAGGTTCCATATTGCATGCATGGCCCACTTCAGTCTCAGGACTGGCATTTCTGGCAAAATGACAGAGAAGGCTCAGCAAGACCATAGCATGGGAGCTAAGTCACATCCTGGGAGAACCAAATCCATCCCCTGCCTCGCCACCTACTTTAGCTTCTGCAGGGCGTTCTAAGGGAAGACAGAGCCAGGACCAATGGGCTGGGCTGTCAGAAGTGAGGACCACTGTGAGGATGGGCTTGGGCAGGTGGGCTTCTCCCCCACGGTCCCCTCTGCAACTCCTAGAGAGCAGGGAGTCTTATGTAAGTAACTATTCAAGGAACCATTTTATAAAAGCTGTACAATTATTAGAGAACAAGCAGCCCTCTTTCAACATACTTAACACCAAAGGAAAAGGACATCCCTCCCCCACCTGGCCCAGGTCACAGCACAACAGCCTGTCGTGGTAAGAATACCACAAGCAGGGCATGGAGGAACCACGCAGGGGGTACACTCATTCGTGACACTTTGGAGACAACCCAGGGAACTCCCAGACACACTGGAGAGGAGGTGGTGTAGGGTCAAAGGGTCATCAGTGGGGCACAGCCATTAAATCCGCGTCACTCCTGCTTATTACCCCCAAATGAACAAAATTCTAAAGTATTTCTCAATATACCTACACTTCTGCCGTATCTTTGCATGACTATCCAAACAATATCCCATTTGGTCTTCCCATCTCTCATCTCTTCACTCTCCATTCTGTTCACTGTACTGAGCCATAATTATTTTTAACTGTAAGTCCAACCATTTTACTTTCCTCTTTCCTTCAAACTGTTTAATAATTGCCCATCACCTACGGGATAAAGTTCAAACTCCAATGGATTCTTTAGAGCTTGACTCAAGCATAAGTTCCTCCAAGACTTCCTTTGGTAGAGTGGACAGCTTCCTCCTTTGCCTCTGCTATATTTTGTACCTTTTTAGGTCAAAGTACCTATCATATTTTGTGGCATTTATTTATTTACCCGATTCTCCTAGACTGGAATCTCCTTGAAGACAGAGTCTGTGTCTCTTGGTCATCTCTGCTTCTAGTGCCGAGCACAGTGCTGTGATTAAAACACACTGTGATTTTAATAAATTTTAACTAACTTATTCATTAATACCCTCATATGAACACCTCCTAGGACTTTTACCTCCTTGCTCCTCAACATGTTCTCATCCCTATTGTTGCATCTTTGCTTCTCTTCTTCCCCTTCCTGAAATATTCTGTTCTTTTTTCACTCCTCTTTTTATTTCTTTAAGCATTTCATATAACCAATAATTGTAATACATCAAATCCTTGAGAGAATATTCTGCCATTTGTTGTTGCTTCTGGTGAATCTTACTCACGATGGCTAGCTTCCTTTTGTGGTTTGTGATTTTGGATTATGAATATATTGTATATTTGGTAAGATGCCCTAAGGCCCCACCAATCAAGAATCAGTCTAAGTTTATTTTCTAGCTTGAAGTTTCCTGTATAGTGCAGGTAGTATAAATTTAAACTCCAATTCCACGTAATTAGACCTACCTATAATAACAAATTCAGAAGGGAAATACTGTCCTTTTATTTTTCAGAACCCAACCTGATAAAGCAAGTTTCCATGTCTGCTTTTCTTTGCAAAAGGCCACATTCTCTTGGTCCACTCTTTACCTGGTCATCCTATTTTATGCATATAAGGGTTGTCTCAGTTCTATCTTCTCACTTTGTATGGACCCTAGATCTGAAGATTTACAAAAGGTATTATTAATCTCTAAGGCTCTAGACCAGAAACTGGCAAACTCAAGTCTACTGCAAGTCAACTCCTTCTGCACCGTTTTCTTTATGTATTCTCTATGGCTGCATTTATGATACAAAGGCAGAGTTAAGTAGCTGCAACAGAGAACCATATGAGCTCATAAAGCCAAGATATTTATTATCTGACCCTTTACAGAAAATGTTTGTTAATCCCTTCTCTAGACAATCAGGACTACAAAAAGCAAGAGTGACTCTCTTTGTTTTAAGCCCCCTCTCATTTTTTTTTCAAACTTGGTGATGCATTTTAAAGGAATTCTGTATCCAGCAAGTTTAGCAGTGTTGTATGGAAAGGCTTTCTAGGACATCTGGTCTATCACATTGCCAGAAGCTGAAATTAACCTCTTCTTTCTTTTTAGCTTCTTAAGGTCCTGGTAGCCTGTGGAGGTCCAAAACAGAACATTTCTCCTTCAAAAAGCCTTCCCCAGTGATTTCAGTTCATAGTGTCAAATGTATCTCATCACTAAGCTTCTAATATCCTCACCAACTTGTCCTCACTCTGCCCAAACTCATCCTGCCCAGATCCCATCATGTGACCAGTCCATCACTCTGACTCACTCAATCATCGATTTGAAATCTACTTGTTTGTGTCTCTCAGAGTGTGAAACACAGGTGCTCTGCTCTGTGTTTCTTGACTATTTCAATCAGTATCTATTAAGATGCTCTGCATCTGAAAAGGGAAGTCTCCACAGTCATGAATGTTTAATTTGTGCAGTACTTTTTTTCAGGAATGTAATTAGATACTTTTCAAATAAATAAAGTAGCTAAACTAGGTCAACATTATGTTTTACTAACTTATTTAGAATGATGTATAACAACCAATGAATTGATGGGAAATTTTGAAATTTAGATTTCCCTAATACACAAAAAGCACTGCAAAATTAAGAGATCAACCACAACAGCAAAACATACAAGGGATAGGAACAGACAGGTCACAGGGAAGGAAATATAAAGAGAACTTAAATATAGGAAAGTGGGCTCAAACTCATTCATAATAAAAGAAAAGCAACTTAAAATCAAAATTGATGTCATCTACAGTTTCAGATAAGCACAGATAAAAAATTTGGATCAACATTCCTGTGTTGGTAACTTTGTGAACAAGGGTGGGAGGAAAAAGCAAGCTCATAAGTTGCTGGAAGGAATATAAATTGGTACAACTTTTCTAATACGTAATTTGGAAATATTCATAGAAATTACAACTATACACACCTTTAACTAGCAACTCCACTTGCAAGAAATTGTCAAACACATGTATTCTCATATACACATGAGATAATATATGTATAAGATTATTCATTGCAGCATTGTTTATAATAGCAAGGAATTCGGGGGAGGGGAACCTAAATGTTTATCAGTAGGGAACACTGCTTAAGTAAATTATGGTATAACCATACAATGGAATATTATGCAGCTGTGAAGAGGGGTAGTTCTTAGGGAAACATTTTATGTACTATTAAGGATATAATGTTAAATGAAAAAGGCAAAAAGACATATGTTGTTGTCATCTGCACACAAAAGGGAGGGATATGTAAAGATACTTTTAAATGCATTAAATATCTCTAAGGATACACAAGAAATTTAATCCTGATTTCCTCTAGTGAAGAAAAGTAGATGTGTCAAAAAGAAGGTTGAGATGCAGTCTTTTTGCTGTGTGCCATTTTGTACCATTTGAATTTTTTTTAAAGATCTTTTTAATTTTTTTTCTTTTTATTTATTCATTTTAGAGAGGAGACACAGAGTGAGAGAGAGAGACAGAGAGAGAGAGAGAGAAAGGGGGGAGGAGCTAGAAGCATCAACTCCCATATGTGCCTTGACCAGACCAGTGCAGGGTTTTGAACTGGCGACCTCAGTGTTCCCAGGTCGACGCTTTATCCACTGCACCACCACAGGTCAGGCTACCATTTGAATTTTGATCATCAAAATACATAAATAAAACATTTTAATCGAGTGCCTCAATTGTGGACAATAAGTAACATTTCTCCTGAACCTCACCAAATCCCTTTTGGAAGTAAGATGGCACCCAATTTTTTACCAGCTCCACAGTTACCCCCAAGCAGTAGCAGACACTCAGTGCTCCAAAGTGCTCCATTATTTCTCAAAGCTCTAGAGGGTTGCTTCCAGGTGCCTTCAGAAGCAGCCTGCCTCATCCTGTTCCTACTCATCCCCCCACATTCCCATACCCCCCCCTAAGAGGGCCCCGAGGGGCAGGCTTGCCTCATCCTTGCCCATTGCCTCCATCAGGGCAACTGCACTTTCTCCCAATGTTTTCTTTCCCTGGAAGCCTGTGTCCTGGCGAGGCGGGAGAAAAGCCAGCAACCTGCTCCAGGCGGCTTTGTCTCCCTGGCCCTGAGCAGAGTCTTATAGTCTCTCGACTCTTTCTATCAGCAACTATGTAGTACTACTACCTTGCAGTCCCCTGTCTGTAACAATGACACTGACTCCACAGGGATGACAGGAAACAGATGCCCTGACACCCATCTACCCTCCATTTGTGTGTGGGGGGGGGGAATAAGGTGGTGGAGGGGGTGTCTTATTTCTTCATAAATTCTTCTCTCCTCCCTCAGAAGCAAAACAAATATGAGTGGTGATGGGTGGAAGGGAATGAATGCTATCTGTAATACCCACAGCCAACCAACAATTTTGGAAAACCACAACACTTACAAAAACACAGTTTGGGACAGTTTCTTTCTTAAAAGAACTGTCACCTTAAGTTCTTCCTTTGTGTTTTCCACCACACTGATGCTGACCCTTTTTAGTCCAAATCCATGAGTGCTAGTGTCCTGAGCTTGTCTTTAGCCCCTCCCTTGGTTCCAACCTACACCCTGGTATTGTAGAAGCCTTCTTAACACAGCCAGATCACATCTGCAGAATTGAGTGTTCAGAGACAATCGTACTTTTCAAAGAATCCTTGAAAGTGAGAGCACTTGCAAAGGAGGCTGGCTGGGTTGATCAACCTGGAAAACGCATAAACACATTCAACACACTGTGCAGTTGCTGAGCTAAGCATCTTGTGGGAGAGAGGCACCATAAGGTACAGTCCTGGTCCTCAAGGAGCCTGCAGACCAATAGAGACTATACAACTTTAACGCAAAATGGCTGCCATGTAAGGCGTAACGTGGCACACGGCGTAAGTTCTGTGCAGGCAACATACTATGGGAGTTCATGGGAGAGAGCAATTTCATTCAGCTGGAGGGATCAAAAGAAATGTCCATAACTGCAATAAAATATGAAGTGGGTCCTGGAAAATGGTAGCATTTGGACACACAGAGAGGGAAGAGAAACGCCTGAGCCAAGGCAGAAAGAAACATCTGGAACATCTGGTGGTTGGCTCAACTGGAACACAGAGCCAGTGAAGAGTGAGGTGGGAAATGAGCCTGGGGTAACATTCAGGTGTCTCCAATAATGATAATTACTACCATTTGCATGGCCCCTTTATAATTTATGTAGCTCTTTCCTGTGAATTGTCATTTGACTTTCACAAGGACCCTGTGACTTGGAAATGTTCATGTAAAGACACAAGGGCTCAAAGATAGCTTGAAGTAACTCACCTAAGGTTACTCAGGGGCAAAAGCAGGTTTTAAGTTGGGAAACTACATAGTACTTTGCATGAGAAGGCACTAAAAATACCATAAATATGTGTTGGTTGGCCCCCAATTCCCTGAGGCTAATTTGAAGTTTGTTTTCTTTCATAGTTTTAACATTCCCCTTAAGTAAATAATTTTCCAAAATTAATTTGTACTATGAGTCATTTCTTAAGGGTAAATTTCTTCAGGTAAGTTTGAGGTTAAACTTCAGCCTTGATTCTCTTAAAACTATTCAAATCGAGAATCAGTGGTAGGTGAATTCTCTATGTCTGGGAAGCCAGCTCCCCCGTGGCCCTGAGTGCAGCCTTACAATTTCACAGCCGCTCTGAAGCCTGTTTTGTGAGGCCCTGAGCCCAGTTAGTACAATGAATGGGAAGACCCTTTCTCTTTTCTCCATTTGGCAGGGGAAGGGGAGTGTTTTTGCTGTTTTGTTTAGTTTTTAATGAAGATTAAAAGAATTAGTGGTTCCAACACATCTTTAAGAGAAAAGTGAATGGATTTCTTTGTTACTTCTTTTCTGAAATGTCTCTACACTGGGGTGATATAATTGAACTGGGCCAAATAGCAAATAATTGTTTCCTATGAGATGTCTATTGTTAGGTGGCGTTTTGTTTTTACTGTTTATGTTTTCTGATTTCTGTTTCCTATTTGTGAGTAGGTTTTTGGTTTTGTTTGTTTTATTTCATTTTTGTTTGCCTTGCTCTGTCTGGGGCCAGGGAGGGTTGCTGAGTCAATCACTACCGTGGCAAAAATGCTCAACTCTCAAGGGCAAACCCCTGCCTCCCATTGGCATTGCCCTCTTCCAGGTGTTTGGAAGATGTTTGCTAAATGAGAGAAATAATCTTCGCACTTGTGAACCTAGAATTTTCTCAAGCTCCATCCACTACTCCAGGGCTTCTTTCATTCTGTGATATAAAGAGAGGCACTTGCCTGACCTGTGGTGGCGCAGCGGATAAAGCGTCAACCTGGGAACACTGAGGTCGCCAGTTCAAAACCCTGCACTGGTCTGGTCAAGGCACATATGGGAGTTGATGCTTCCTGCTCCTCCCCCCTCCTCTCTCTCTCTCTCTCTCTCTCTCTCTGTGTGTGTGTCTCCTCTCTAAAATGAATAAAATTTTAAAAAAAATTAAAGAGAGGCACTTAAGGGCAGGGCTGTTGACCAACTCATTGCTATTCCCTTCACAGGGCCTAGATGAAAACTAGATAGTTGATTCTTGCTAGTTGTGGTAGCTGTGTTATAGAAAGTCACTGCAAATACTGAATTAGTGAATACTGAACCATTGCTCCTAGGGGAAATACAGGGTTAGGTTCCTATAAGCCTCTGGTCACATTTTCAACAACCACCAATACATACCTTTTTATGTCTGTTTCAGTTTAAAGGCACCTTTTAAAATACTTATTGTTGATTTATTAGCATAAATCATGGCCCACAGCAGGGTAAGTCACCCTGCATGAAGCTTATTTAACATGGATCTTCTCCAGAAGGCACCTCACGGCTTTCTTGTGCTGAGGGACGATAGACAGCCCTTCAGCTCTATACTTGGGGGCCATTTTAAACAGCAAAATCACCAACAAATGTCACAAAAATACAGACAAATGGCAGTAAAAAGACCACAAAAAGAGCATCTGTTTACAGTATCAAACAGGAAGGCAGAGGATAACCTTGCATGATCTCCACTGTGAACAGCGGGCAACCCAAACTTTTCACTGGCATGCCCATGCATGTCTATGAATGTCCATATACATCCATAGTGAGCACTGAGTTTGGTTTATGAATAAATGTTAGTGAGGATATAGGTTCACAAACACAAAATCTGCAAATAACAAGGATCAACCAAATACTGAAAGTATGTGATTATATGTGTGTGCATGCGTGCGCGTGCGTGCGTGTGCATGGTGTGTGTGTGCGTGCTTATGGAAAGAGCAAAGGATTCTGTCTGAGTCTGGGCTATGTTGGGGTCTGTGTACAGCCAGATTAGGGCCACTGCTAGTCTATAAATTGCTTTCATGTGAATTAGCTAATGACATACACCCTCTGGACAGCCTTAGCCCCACAGCACACAGTTTGAGAAAGACACAGTTCTGAAGAAAAGAAAACTTTCTCTTCAGGGAAAGTGTGTGGCTTTGCACCAGCACCCCAGGCTTTGCTGATGGAGCAGGGACAGGATTGCCATCCCTTCTCACCCCCAGGCTATACAACCTACAGAACTGAATGCGCTGGCTTTCTAGATGAATGCAGCAAGGGCAGGGCAACTTTGTCTCAAAGCAGAAATTAATCCCTTAAAAGGTCTTGTTAAGGAACCACCAAGAGGACTTCATAGAATGTCAGCTTTTCTGTTCTCTGACTAGTACTTTGCTCTGGGACTTAGATTTCTTTAAAAGCTTCTATATTAATTTCCTCAGGCTATTGTGACAAATGACCACAAACTGGGTGGCTTCAAGCAACAGAAATGTGTACTCTCACAAGTCTGGAGGCCAGAAGCCAGAAATCAATGCTCAACGGGGCCATGTTCCCTCTGAAGACTCTAGGGAGGAATCCTTGCTTTCCTCTCCAGCTCTGGTGACTTCCAGCATTCCTTGGAGTTCCCTGGCTTGTATCTACAAAGATTGCTTGCAGTTCCATTCTCTGCCTCTGTCTAAATGTATGGCTTGCCTCCCTCCATGTGTCTCTCTGTGGCCCAACCTCATTCAGTCTGATCTCATCGTAACTAATTAAATCTGCAAAAAAATCTGTATCAAAATAAAGTCACATTCTAAAATTGTAGGTGGACATGAATTTTGAGAAACAATACCAATCCATGACCTCCCCCACAAACGAAGTCTGGGAAGTTTGGGAGAACGTAAACATGGAGACCTTACTAGTTATCTGATACCCTTTGACCGGAGCTCTGGATTGCTCTCAAGGTCTCCACTACTGCATTCCCCCCAGTTTTAGGGTTTGTTTGGTTCTATGCCCTCTTCAGATATAAAGGTTTTGAATCCATGGGAGTTAATGAAAAGAAAGAGAAAGAAAATTGAATTTCAGCCACAAGAAAAACACTAAAAATATTTCACCTTGAAAGTTTATGCAAATATGCACTACCTCAATAATATCTTAAAGTTTGCCATGACCCAAGGGCAAATTCCAGGGGACACCAATAGTCTGGGCTTTAGAATTACCACAAAAATAAAACAAGAGGTTAGACATTAATGACCCCTTTGGCCACAATATTTCCCATGGAGTCAGGAAAGCAGGCACTGCAAAACTCACTCTCTAACACACAGTGTGTTCTGACACTCTCTGTAAGAGAGCACACACACCCTTAAGTCTCTACACTGGGAGTCAGAATCTTGACCAGGATACTGAAATAGGTCAAGATGGTTTATGTAGATGTCTACTTACAATCTACCTACCAATAACTAAGCCTAAGTTCCCTTTGATGATAACAAAATAAAATTTTGAGAATAATTAAGTCCAATACTCTGTATAGTAATTACCAACTACAGTTGACTTCACAAGTGTTTTGGACTGCTCAGCCCCCTTTCTCCCTTCTCCATTAACCCATGAATGGCAGGTGGAGTTAACCCTACCCCAGCCTCCAGGGAAACATGTGAACTGAGCCAGGCCAATTAGTAGACTGAATTTTCTGGACAACAGAAATTGGGTGAAATGGATGTCAGACACAATCAGGGCCAATAAAAGCAATGTGACAGTTTATGGAACTTGAGGAGAAAAGCATGAGCTATTCTTGTTGTGTTTGTGGAGCTGCTAGGTGCCATACTGCCACCATGGAATTATTTCACAGCGAAGCCAAGATGAAGAACAGCAGAGCTGAGGAAAGAGTGTAGAATGAGACTTGATGGCATCATTAGGGCCCTACAACTAAACATAGCTGAAGTCAGGACAGAATATAACTGGACTTTCAGTCACACAGAGCAGTGAACTCCCTTTTTGCTGATTTGAGTTGGATTTTGTCAGTTGTAATATCTCAACTGATATGGCATGATACAACCAACCACAAAGGACATGTGTGATTACTTATCCAGTAGGTTCTAACCTTGGGCTCCGTTTCTTCCTCACTAGGACAAAGGAGAAGATTCTGAATTAATGTGACTGACATTCCCATGATCACCCATCTGAGTTCCTTTTTCTGAGTCTCACATTGGTCTTCTCCAACATGGTCTGATCATCTGTGGGGTGTTAATTCTTGATAATTTATTTGCTCCATCTTTGCTTATATATTGGGGTTTCTAGATTCAGATAGAGAAAATCTAATGCTTCTAGCTTGCCAACAGTCACTCTGACCTTTCCCTTCTGGAGCCTCCACCCAATGGTTAACAAGAAAATGTTAACTAAGCCCAGTTTAAACTTACTCTGATCCAATCAAACATACAGCTTTTTTAGGAACTACACAGACTCCATTGAATAAAAATCCTCAGTTGCTAACACAGGACTTTCCTTCCTCCTGCCTCTCTCCGTAAAAAAATCTCTAGGTGCATGAGAAGAAGGAGGCTTCCTCAGTCATATGCCAAAGCAGATAGGTCAGAGACCTTGGCTTTGGTATTCTCCACCTCCGCCAGTGTCTGGATACTGTCCTTTGTCTGCTGGGGAGAAGTCTGCAGAGTGCATCTCTCCCCAGGCTTGCTTATATTGATCAGAATCTGCTCTCCACCTCAAGTTTTCTTGTCTTCACCTTGGCTGCCACTAGTGACAAAGTTCAGTGCCCTGGAAATACAACGCCAGTCTCTTCAGTGGTGGGCCATCTCCACCTGTCATTGTGGACGCCACCGCAGGCCGCCAGACTGCCAGCACAGTGCCCACACACATGATGACCAAAGGCAACTTGACCAAAGGTAAGCCCACAAGGCTTCCCACGGCCATCCTGTGCTGCAGGTCAACTGTAATGAGGCTGCGCACCGGGCTGATCTGTGGCAAACGGTTTCCCATGTGGCTCTCCTCCTGCCTGAGGCCGCCCCTCCCCTCACCAGCCCAAGCCTGCAAAGGAACGTTCAGTCAAAATAGACCACGCTGTGTCCCTGCCCTCACTTCTTTTCTTCTCCTGTCTACAGTCTTCAGGCAGGACACATACGCGGCCTGCACTTCAGAAAAGATGTGCTCTGATTTGCAAGTTGCTTCTCCCAGCTGCCTCCCTCCCCTCCTACTCCAGCTAAGCCTGGCTCCTCTCCGTGCTGTGGGGAAACCTCCCAGCTGACTCGTCCAGGCTCAGCTGCTGAAGTGTACCGGGGAGGAAAAGCGATGTGGCAATTTGTTTTTCAAGACAACAGCCCCAACTTGCAGAGCTATTTGATCACTGCAGGATCAGATTCTGAATGTCAACGGCTGAATGTGAAGTTGTTCTTCCCCTTCGCATTTCTTAAACAACTTTTCTCATTTCCTCTGTGGCCTCCTAGCCCCAAACAGAAGAATGTTTGGGCGGATTAGAGACACGCGGTCCAAAACAACATTGTGCAATGATGGAAACGCTCCACATCTGTGCTCTTCAAAACAGAAGCCCCTGGCCAGATGTGTCTAGGGGGCATTTGAAATGTGGCCAGTGGGCCTGAGGAACTGACTTTTTAATGTATTTCATTTTAATTAATTTAAACTTAAATAGCCTCCTGTGGCTGGTGGCTACTCTATTGGACAGCACAGACCTCGAGTCAAGGGCTCATATCATCAAGACAAAGGAGAAAGGTACAATAACCACTACACAATCTGCTGGCCTGGCATCCCATTTGAAAGTGGTTGTGTAATTCTGCAGTCCTCATGGAGTACTTCATGACATCACCCCAATCCTTCCCGCCTTCACCTGCAGGCGCGGCTGCCGGTGCCTGGTTTTGTAGCCTTGCACTCCTCACCGTCTTCTAAAATCCCCTGCAAGTGGTGCATGCTGTTTCCAAGAAACAGATTCTCCTTTTAAAAAATTACAGTTGACACACAATATTATATTAGTTTCAGGTGTACTGCATAGTGATTAGACATTTATATGCCTGACGCGAAGTGATCTTCACAATAAGTCTAGTACGCACCTGGCTCCATGCATAGTTGTTACGATGTGATTGATTCTATTCCCTCTGCTGTACTTTACATCTTCTTGACTAATTTAATAACTGGCAGTTTGTGCCTCTTTGAGAAAGACCCTGACTTTCTCATAGAGAAATCTTTCTCGTTTCTTTTCTTTCTCCCCACCCCCTTTTAGACAGTTGTTGTTTTCTTAGCATCAGGGTGGTCAACATCTCAGAAACCCTTAGGAGGCAGGCCTGAGAACAGAGGAAATATAGCTCAGTAAAATCCTTTCTCCTGGGGCTGCAGGAGGTCATAGGAGAAGGACACCCTCCAGTTTGGCTTATTTGCTTAGGGAAATGTCTGTCATCCTGGCCTCTTTTGGAAGTCTGTCTGCCTGCACCCAGACAGTGCTAGGGGCTCCTGTCTGTATTCATGGAGGCTGCATTACAGGACATTCCAGGAGAGCTGGGATGGCTGTGGAAAGTGGGGGAACCCTCTACTTTATCCCCCAACTCTGAGTACAAAACAACAAGGTTGGCCCTGGTCAGTTGGCTCAGTGGATAGAGTGTTGGCCCAGCATATGGATGTCCTGAGTTTGATTCTTTGTCAGGGCACATGTAAGAAGCAACCATCTGCTTCTCTCCCCACCTCCCTTCTTTCCCTCTTCCCCTCCTGCAGCCAGTGGCTCTATTGGTTCAAGAGTCCGTCCCAGGCGCTGGGGAAAGCTTGGTTGGTCCAAGAGCATCAGCCTCAAACACTAAAAATAGCTTGGTTGATTCAAGCATTGGCCCAAGACAGTGGTTGCTGTATGGATCCCAGTTGGGGTACATGAGGAAGTCTGTCTCACTATCTCCCCTCCTCTGCCTTAAAAACAAAACAAAACAGAAAGAAATAACATGGTCCCCGTACTATGCTCCTGGACTCACTGGGCCAAGGGAAAGGAAGAGGGAGCAAGAAAAAAGCAGCCACACATAGGAGTGTGGCTCAAAGAAGCAGTCACTCTGCCAATACCACACCAGTTTGAGGAAGAGTGATTGTCCATGGCAATGAGAAAAGCTTGTATTCGTACAATGTTCTAACGTTTTCTCATACAGTATCTTACTTAACTACTCTAAAGCAAACAGCCCTACTAACACCTGGATTGTGAGAAGAAGATGCTGAGCTTCTGCAGAGGTCAATATCTTGTCTGAAGTCACACACCAGGAACAGATGGCGAAAATTAACTGTCTCCACAATCTGGGTGGCACAGGGTGGGTACAGGTACAGCCACAAAACTGAGGGTGCCAGGCATAATATGTTGGGACAATGGGAATAGTCACTGGAAGAAACTCTTGAGAGGACATAAGATATATTCTAAGTCTTAACTATCGCTGAACTTGACAATGCTCATAGTGATCTCTGCCACAGCCTTGCACATTGCCTGCCACCTGGGTAGAACTACAAAAGCCCTATGGTCATACAACAGTTTGTCAGGTTACTTGTATGGGCATGATCTCATTTGACTTTTACATCAACCCTGAGATATAAGGAGTCCAGTCAAGGATATAATAATACGTATTATGTAATATATACTATATAAATGCAGTTATCTGTAACACATGTAATATATAACATATGTATAATATATATCATATAATATTATTATAGTATAATGTAAGGGTATTATATAATATAGAACATAAGCTGCACCTCACAGCAATGCAGAAACTTGCTTCAGGCCGAATGGCCTAGCAGTGACACCAGTGATTCCCCCCACTCTCGCTCTATGGCCTCAGGTGCTCCTTCCACTGCATCTGGAGCCCTCTGTGAGGCATGGCACCACTACAGACCCTTAGTCACTGGCTGCTTGTCCCACCCACTCAGCACTGCTGTCACTTTGTTCTGTGCTTCGCCTCCCCTCCAACTACTGCAGCAGGAAGGGGCAGGTGCCTGTCTGATCAGTCTCCAGCTAGATGGTGCCCCTTCTGAGTGGGGAGGAGTGTGGAGATCCGAGAGTGCCCACCTACAGGGAGCTTGCCCCTCTGTCCCTTCAGAGACTACAACCAGCTCGCGCTGGGAGCCTGTGTTGTATCAGCAGGAAGGCCAGCCTGTGCCAGGCCTGCCTGCCCATTTGCCGGGACACGTCTCTATTAGTCATCACATTTTCTTCCGTTGGGACTGCTTTGCAGAGCTTCTCACAAACAGACTGCTGGGCCAGGCAACTCCGCAGCCAACCGCTGGACTGGGAGCTATCCCAGAAAGCTGTCTGCGGGAGGAAGCTCTGTGTATGGTTCACTGACCATCCCCTGAAGTGCCAGTCTCCCACCGCACATGCTCCCTGCTCTCTGAGTGTCCCCAAGGCCTGGGGACCTGAAAGGGCAGGCAGCTGCTGCCAGCTAGCTGCATCCCCCAGGACAAGCTCTAGCCTGGGATGCACTCTCTCAAGTGCGGGTTTTCCAGGAAGAGGCTCTGAGTTCCCGGAGCCCCCTGGGTGCTCTCTGCATGGCCTCCACTGACACACAGGGCCTCGGGCCTGCTTCCCTGGGGCTGCTCCCAGGGAGAGGATGGAGCCTCCACAGCCATACTGTCCAAGGCCCTCCTCCCTATAGGCTATTGACAGGAGGCCTGTACAGAGGAGAAGGGAGGGGGCTTGGAGGCACAAAGGCCTGCATTCACCCCACCCGAGCTGAGTGACCACAGAGAAGCCAGTCCATTCTGGTCCTCAAGTCCCTTTCTGCCCCTTACTTCTTCTGCGCAGGAAGAACATAAATGCTTGCCTGGCAGCCCTCGTGCATGCACTGATCCATAGAGCACCCACTGTGTGCCAGGCCCTTCGCTGGGAGCTGGAAACATGCTCGGGGGCGAACCTGCTCTCAGAGAGCTTACTGTCTACTGTCAGAAACAATGACCCAGTTAGTGAGACTGGCCACACGCAGTCAGTTCTCCACTCAGGTCTGTTGCTCTGCGTAATAAACATGTGTCCTTTTGTTCAGGGCTGCTGTGAGGGGCTGATGAGATAACAGAACAGTCCTTCCTACCTGGAAAGAGATTAGACAAACGTCAGAGATGATTTGGGGACAGCTGTGCCATGAGCAGTGCTCTGCCTGGCAGCTCCCAAACAGGAAGGGAGAGACATACTCTGCATCGCTATGGAGATCCTGGTCCGGACAGGGAGAAGGTCCATGCTGAGGACAAGCCCAGATGCACAGGCCCACTGCGGAACCCAGCCTGCGGGCAGACTGCCAAGGTTTATTGAGCAATCTGCTGACAAGGGATCCCCCAGACCCTGGCAGGGACTTTGGGCCATTCAGTAAAAAAGTATGCCAATCAGACACACGGGCAATCATTTGTTCAGGCAGTAATGACCTATCCAATGTTAGAAAGCAGAATTCTTTACAGTTCTTATAAAGAAGCGTAACTGTGTTGTCCAGGTCTCATGCTGCCCTCTTGCCTAGACTTTTGAATCCTTGACTCAGACATGGGATTGACTACCTGGAACTCCCCACTTCTCTACAATCAAAGCCCACATCAGCTCTTCTTCCACGGCCCCGAGGCCAAGAGGTTTTTCATTTCCTAAAAGTTCTTCCATATTTCTGAACTCAACTTTTGTAAAGACTCTGAAATTCTGTAACATCCCCTCCAAGCCCCACCATCCAAGGGACTTGCATTCTTTCACACTGAATCCTTTCCCCGACTGTGGCTCATCCACAGGAGGACCTCTGTACCTCCCGGCCTTCTCTGCCCCAGGCAAGTATGAGTGACAAACCTTGGGTGGATAGATTTTTTTGTCACAATGACTTTCCTGTTCTACAGAGCAATGCATTTCTGATCATGGGATGATCACTCTGAAAATACTACTGGAGATAAAAGAAAAAAAGGGGCCACCTACTAAGCCTGTCAAGCTCAGGGAGGCCTGCAGGGTGGCCTTACAGACTCAGAGACCAAGAGGAACCCCAGAGGATGATCTGAATATAAAAAAATTCCTAATTAAAAGGCCATGGCAGGTATCTGAGTCCTAGGCCTATAGTTCCTTGACAAAGGCCAGTCTCTACCTTACCTGAGCCTGTCTATTGTCTCTTTGTGTATGAGATGACATACCTTGAAATGTCGAGTAATCTCCTTTTTCAGACCCCTCAGGGCACACCCACTAGAGCACAGCGCTAGACCCCAGAACCCCTCGCCGTTGTCTTGTTCCCCGCACACCGTCTCTATGAGCAGTAAATGTTGGCTATCCTGTATTCACAAACATGAGGGAAGTGTGTCTCTCCATCCTGCTTTGCATCCAATCCCAGAGATTTCCCCCTTTGCTTTCTCCGCCCTCTTAATCTACCACCAGCAGATTTTATTTAACCCTCCCTCTGCCTACTCTTTTTATTCTAATGTATAAAATAAGCTGCAAGACTGCCATTCTCTAGAGCATTCACTCAGTCCACTGAGATTTTACTTCCTGTCAGTTGTTGTCAATTTGGCTCAAATAAGCATATAAAAATTCTCTGCAAGTTTGAGTGCTTCTTACATTAACACTAATCACCACTAAAAGGTCAACAAAAGTGAATAAGAGCCCCAGGGCTGCCTAAAATACACACATGCACACACACGCACACACACACACACACACACACACACACACACACACAATTAGGCCTATATGATTGTTCTCTTCCTAATAAAGCCATTTGAGAATCAGCTAAGACTTGGACTTGCTCTTGTAATTCAGAGCCCAGAACCTCAGAGCCAGTTTTCCAATCTCCCATGAGCCTTGATTGTGGAGGCCCATGGTGAGGGGCTTGTGGTCAGAGCTCTCAGCTCCGCCTGACGTGGGTGGCCTTCAGCACCTGACCTGCACCTGGCAAAGGCTTCATGAGCATCTGCTGAATTCAGCGAAATCAGTTGGGATTGGATGGGCAGCAAACACACAGCAGGCTGGAGACCTTTTCTAGCTGCTCTCAGCACAGCTTCCAGGAGCATGGATTGATTTAATTATAGTCAGAGAACCAACAGTGTACCCAGCACTGTGCCCAGGCTGGGCATACAAGCAGTTTCCTGTCCTCAAATAACTTGCTTCCAATGGCAGCAGGTCTCACATTCTCCCACTTGCTCTTTCCCTATCATCAGCCATTCTCCCTCAAAAGAGTTAAAAAGCAAAGCTTTATCTCTCAAGCCACCCCACAAAAGTTATTCCACCAGTTCTTCCTCACCTCCATCAGATCAGCAAGGGCCTCACAGACACTCAGAAAGCATTAACAGGACTGTGGCTCTCACGACTACAGTATCTCAGAGTCACCTGCAGAGCTGGGCCCCACCATGGGACATCCTGATTTAATAGGTCAGGGCTAGGTCTAGGTACTGTCCCAGATTATCTGTCTTCAACTTCACCTTCCATCAGAATCCACCATGTTCATATTTTTGTGTGAGGATGATGGGCAGCAGGAGGGAGAGAATGGGGGATTTAAGATGCCTTTGTCAGGGCCCAAAAACTGGAATCCTCACCTCTTCCCTGGCACTGATGGCAAAATAAACATTCAGAAAGTAGATGGCATTTTGGTGGGAAGGAAAGAACACGGACTAGAAGTGAGATCAGTCTCAAAAGTCCAGCTCCTCATTCCTCAGAAAATTAAAAATTGAACTGCCTTTTGACCCAGCTATCCCACTTTTAGGAATATACCCTAAGAACACCATAGCACTGTTCGAAAAGAAGAAATGCGCCCCCATGTTCGTGGCAGCATTGTTCACAATAGCGAAGATTTGGAACCAGCCCAAGTGTCCGTCAGAAGACGAGTGGATTAAAAAGCTATGGTACATATATACTATGGAATACTACTCAGCCATAAGAAACGATGACATCGGATCATTTATAACAAAATGGATGTACCTTGATAACATTATACGGAGTGAAATAAGTAAATCAGAAAAAAAGAAAAACTGAGAACAGCACGATTACATACATAGGTGGGACATGAAAGTGAGGGTATGAGACATGGACAAGAGAGTGTTGGTTATGGGATGGGGGGAGGGAGGGAAAAATGGGATAGGGAGGAGGGGAGGGACACAGAGAAAACCAGATTGAAGGTGACAGAGGACAATTTGACTTTTGGTGATGGGTATGCAACACAATTGAATAAGATAACCTGGAGATGTTTTCATTGTACATATGTACCCTGATTTATTGGTGTCACCTCATTAGAATTAATAATAATAAAATATATATTAAAATTAAAAAAAAAAAAAAAAAAAAAAAAAAAGTCCAGCTCCTCATTCACTAGCTACATCATTCCACCTCCTGGGCCTTGATTTTTTCAACTAGAAATCAAGGGTGTGTAATCAAAATTATGTGAGATTCACCCCAACTCTGATACAGCAGCATCTCAGCTCTCTCAAATGGAAGAGAAAGAGAATTGCTAACTGTCTCACGATCTGGTTTAGTCCCACCAAGAAAAAAATTTAAACACCATTCTCCAAGGAACAGAAAAGATTAGAAGTCCCTAACTCAAGGAAACAAGAAAAAGCTGTATCTTCGAGGACCTTCCACAGTGCTAGTAACATCTCAGTCACTGAGACGACATTGTAAGGCTCTGACATCTTGGAGTACCTATCTTTGTTCTGAAATGGGACCACTTCTTATCTTCCCCAGGATCCCTGTCACATGCCAAAGTCACAAGAAACAATGGGCTGGCACTGCTGGCCGGCTTCCCCATTGTTTTGAACACCAAATCCTCATCCGTTTTAGAATGGGCCTCATGAGTCAGAATTGAGAACTGCCAGAATGGAAACACTTTTTCCATTGTCCCTTTGTGGGGCCTGGATCTCCCAGATGACAGTCACCATCTAAGATCAGTGGGGACTGAAGAGCTCCCCAGGGCTGATAAAGAGATGAGTGATGGCTTTCTGAGGAAGTTATAGATCGATGGCGTTTTTTTCTATCAGCTTAGAAATCAGCCCTGTCAATCCCTTGCTCAACCTCCGGAGCTGTAATTGGGAACAGATGGCTTTGCTCGCTGACAGGCTAAATAGAAGCAGGGCGTTCCCATTGCTCTTGTCCATCATCAGTTTGCTCTCAGATAGAGAATAGGAGCTTGTCAGGGAGGCAAAAAGCAGAAAGAAGCCCAGGGGTGCGTCAATTCTCAGAGAAGCCTCAGCCTAGCCAGGAGGGATGCAAGCTCTCCAAAGACTCAGATGGAAAGGAAGTCCTGAGAGCAAAGCCAAACTGATATGGAGGACCTGCTCCTAAAACTACCTGAGGTCCCTGAGGTAACCTCGCTGCCTGCAGCCATCTCACACAGCTGCATCTCAAACACATATTTTCTTCGGTGACTAGTGCCCAACTGGCAACTTATGGATGAGCCATTGGATACTGATACCCTGGAGAAGGAGGACAGCAAGGCAGTAGCTCCTGATGAGCTGAGCTCTTCCCCTGGGGTTCACTGAGGTCTTTCTCCTTGGGCCCCCCACCCCCACAGTGGTCTGGAAAGGCCTTTGCAGAGCTTGTGAAATGCCAGGATTTCCCAGCCATTGAGAAGCAGCCAGCCATGAACAATAGGAGACAGCAAGAGGGAGTTTGGCCCCAAATACCATTGTGCCCTGGTCATTGTTAGAGACTGTCTGTGCCTCCAGGAAAGACAGCCACTCATTGTCCCTGCAAGTCCTAGAAAGAAAGAAACTTGGCTGGGAGGCCTGAGCCAAATATTGCTAACTCTGCGCATTGGTGTCTCCAGGAAGGTCTCCCGAGCTCTCCCTAAGCTTGGCCAGAGAAGGTAGACGGGGAGCCACTCTGCAGCACACTTCCCACTTCATAAGCGTGTTGCACCCAGGAGCCCTCTATGGCTTCCTAACAGAATGTATTCCACACGGACGACCTGGATTAAAGCCTCTCAAATCTGGCCCTGTCTGCCCTTCCCAACATGTCTGCCACATTGGGCATGGATGTGCTCTCAGCTAGCTGCTATCTCACCACTGCCCATCCGGGCTGAATTCACATGCTCCCACCCTTCTGGCCCTCACCCCCCAATTGCTACACATGCGGGCTCTGCTTGCTTGGCTCCCACCCCATGCAAACCAACCCACTCTGCAAGCCATATATGAAGACCCATCTGTCCAAAGAAGTGTTCCCTAACCACGCGGCTGGTGCTGATCTATCTCTGCTATGAGATACTCTAGTTCTTGCTGTTTGGTATCCTTACTGGAAGAACCTGAAGTCCTGATGTAGCCTATGACAGTTTTATGACTTTCATTAGACTATAAGTTTTAAAGGGGAGAAACCCTTTGACTTTTTCAAAATATAAATCTTGTAAAAGAATGGACTCAAAACTTAAGTGCCAACCTGTGAGCAGCTCTGCAATCTGGAATTGCTACACTGAGGTAGGCTATAGCCGGAGCTGGCGTGACGAGGACATTTCTGATTTTCTGCTTGGGAACCCTTGCCCTTGGCCTTGCACATATCAGCCTTGTGCTAGTTCTCCAACGGAAATGGCCCGACTGCTTCCAAGTCTATAGGTAATCTGTTACTGCACCACTCTAGAGAGTGCGAGTCACTTAGACCACAAAGTGACTTAGCCCCCTCAGACTTGCTCAGTGCAGAACCCACACAACTGCACTTGGCAACATCCTGTTGCCATGGTAGCCATTTTTCAGAGCTGTCCAGTTTTGGCCAGTAAGAAAGAAAAACCCCCACAGAAGATGAACTGAGCCTGAAGCTTGGTGGAGCATTCAGCTGGTGGCCTGAGAAAGAGCCAGCTTTTGCTCCTGGGCACTCTGTAATCTATGTGCCAGGACTCACGTGGAACCACCGCCTGGCATCTGATCACACCCTTCCCACACAATTCTCCCGCAATGAAGAAACTCTGGGCAAGGTTTTAGGCCAAAGCAAGAGCCCAAGGGCCACCTACAATGAACCAGATTGCTGTTGCCTGGGATTCTGATCATTGTCACCATCTATCCGAATCTTTGACCAAAAGTATTAGAAACACCTGAATTTCAAATGAGTTCCCGACTTCACAGCCTCTCTTCATTCTCTACGCTCCAGAGAGAGCATCCTGACCTCGCGGCTGCCCACACACTTGTGGGGAGCCCATTGCTGAGGAGCCAAGCCTTTAGTCATTCTATTAAGAGTTTCCAGACGGTGCGTAAGCATGCAATTTTGCAGCAAGCAGGAAATTATCAGAAGTGGAAGTGACAGGGTGTTTAGCAAACATTAAACCAAAGAAGCCTAAAAGGTCTTTCAGCATCGTTAAATAAACATTTAGGATGACTGAGAGGGCAGACTGTAAAGTGGAAAGGAAAGTGTAAACACTTTCTGTGGGTGGGGAAAGCTTTCTCTTTCTTTCACCCTCATCTGATCAGAAGGCTAGGACGGTGCCAGGAGTGGCCTGAATGAGATACCTAATGCTTAAAATTAAATTATCCTTTGTAAGATGAAGTACCAATCAGAGGAAAGGAATCGTTTCCCTTTGTTTGTCTCAACAGTCAGGTTTGATTCTAAAACTTATGCTTGACGATGTTAGGCAGCACCCCAGGTCTAAAACGGTCCCAGGACCACGGGGCACAGGCCCTCAGCCTCCCAGATGCACCAACCGGAATAAGCAACAGGGAAGCCAGCGCTAGGACCAAATAGGGCTCGTGGAGTGCCCATCACCTTATTTAAGCTTCAAAGCAACCCTTAGAACACAAGGGGAATTGTATTTTACAAAAGGGGAAACTGAGGCCGAAAGAAATTAAAAAACCACATAGTGAGTGACAGAGCCAGAGTTAGAACCCCAGTCCATGCTTTCACAGAGTCCTCTCCCTGCACACCACCACCCCACGTTTCATGAAGTACCACGACAGGCTCGCGCCAAGTCCCCCTCAAGGGTAACTCAAGGGAGAATGAAGGCTGTGAGAGAAAGGAGCACTGGGAGGCCCCGCCCAAAGTGACAAGTTTGATCACTAGAGTAACAAGGGGTCCCCCTTTGCTTTCAGAGGGTTTTCAATGGCTAATTTGTGGGGCGCGTATTTCTCATATGGCTTCAATCAACTCAGGGAAAGGGTAGTGGGGAGTGAGCTAAGTCTGAGGGGGCACGGTCAGCCCACCAGCGGCAGGGGTTTGTTTTGGCAACTTCACCAGCAGCAGAGAATTTGGAAGTCTTGCCTCATTTTCTGCCATGGGGACTCCAACTGGCTAATAATCTCCTTGCTTTATATATTTCCTTATGTCCTACAGACAGAAAACACAGGCATATGTTTAGGGAGTGTGTCTGCTTAGAACAAGCCCCACATACACAGTACCCTCCCCACAGACAACCAGGACGACTGAACACCAGGGACTGCCATGGACCCACCTCCCCACAAGGGCCTTCAACTGCACTTTCTAGATCTAGGAACTGGAGTACTTAAGAACTTAACATAGCAAAGCAAAGCAACACAAGTAAGTAAGTAATAATTCAATACACGCCAGGACAACACCAGAACCAGAGGCACCTAGCAGTGTCCTTCTCAGTGCCCCGATGAAAGGCCATGCCATTCTCTGTTTTATAGGCTCATCCATATCCCCAGCCCCCCCCACCATGCCCACCCCCAAATCTGCCCTGAGGCTCCCCGTTCAGCAACTAGAAAGAAGTAGCCCCAAGTGCCCTCCATCTGACTTGCAAAGTCAGCCAGCTTCTTGCCCTTTGCCCTCTCTCAACCTTGTCTCCTGACCCCAGTTGTCTTCCGCAACCCAGCCCCGGGTCATCTAAGGGGGACTTGAGTCGCCCCTTTCTCCTCTGATTTCCCATGTTGCTGCCCTCCATCAAGGCCCTGCTCCTCCGTGCCCTTCAATGAAGTCTCCCTTGCCCACTAGAGGCCCTAGGGACACCTCCCTTGAGTCCCTCTGGCCTTTTTGAGCCAGGAGGTTGGCTGCCTCCCATGCTGAAGAAATCAGTATTGACTCCTCATTTAGATCTAAACCCTTGGAATCAGAGATGGCAGCTGCTGTGTTTTTGCCGCCTGGCACAGGCGGGCTTGTTCATTGGCCGGGAAAGGAACATCTGTCCCCCTCTGTCTCTGCTACTCGGCAGGCAGCTTGGCTCCTGCGGGACGGCCCCTTCCAAGGCCTAAATGGGCATACCCCAGGGGCCCAGGTCGGCAACACCTTCAACTTTGACCTCTGAAATCAAACTTTGACCTAATTTCTGTTGTGTTGAACTAAATCCCAGTGACACCAAGAAAAGTGAAAGCATTTAAAAATAGAATTCGCCGTTACATACTGAATCAGTTACCAAACTTCCACAAACAAGTTTCGATCTCCTCCACATTCAAGCTATTTTTGTAATATAGGACGACTCAAAGAACATTTACCATGTGTGTAATTACAGCTGCTGGCAGCCCCTGTCCAAAGCCTCAAGCATGTGCATTTGCTTACACGGGCTGGGATTTCTAACTCTCTTTTGTTTTAATACAATGACACATTTTATGTGGGAGGTGCTCTCTACCTGGACATTTTTCAAAGTCCTCTAGAAGTTCCCATGTTGGGAACTAAGTCCTGGGGAGAGGGAGAGCTGGAGGAGCAGATGGGTAGGGGCAAGGCCCGCTCCGTGGAAAAGGGAGGCTGCAGCTCCCCAGCTGGGGTCCTCACTACAAGCCAGCCCTGCCCCATATCTGTGTGCCCCTGGTCAAGTTACTGTATTTCCCCAAGTATAAGATGCCCCCATGTAAAATTTGGGGGCCTAAAAGTTGGAAAAAAAATGTATTACATAAAGGTATTGAACTCAACTTTTATTCATCATAAAATTCACACAACTCCTCATCTGTGTGAAAAAGTGGGAAATGCAAGTAAAATATCTACAACAGTGGTTCTTAACCTGGGTTCTATCGAACCCTAGGGGTTCGATGAGCTGGTCTCAGGGGTTCGGAGAAGCCTCTGCCGCAGAGGCCAGAATAAAGTAATACCGTAATTTGTTGTGAGTTCATGCACTTTGTTGGTTTTGTTCTTTGAGTAAGGTGATGTTCATGCACGACTCATTTTGTGCACCAGTAAAAAAACATATACCTATGTCTTGAATTTGGAAAAAAAATCATATTTTATTTATCACTAAAGAAGGGTTCGGTGAATGTGCATATGGAATTGGTGGGTTCGGTACCTCAAAAAAGGTTAAGAACCACTGATCTACAACCACTGTAGAAGACGCACCCAGTTTTTAGACCCCAGATTTTTCGAAAAAAGGTGCATCTTATACATGAGGAGATATGGTACTGAGTCAGTAGGTCTGTAGAAAACATGGCTTCCTAGGGCTTCCACAACAAAATGCCACACACTAGGTGGCTTCAAACAACAGAAATGTGTCCTCTCACAGCTCTGGAGGCCAGAAGTCCACAACCAAGAGGTCAGCAGCACCATGCTCCCTCTGGAGGCGCTCAGGAAGAACCCGTCCCTGCCTGTCTCCTGGTTTCTGGTCCCAGCTAGCAATCCTCGGCTTGTGGTTGCATCACTGCTATCTGTGCTTCTGTCATCATATGGCCCTTCCTCATATCTCTGTCTCTGTGTCTCTCTGCCGGCATCTTTCTCTTTTTTGTCGTAAAAAATCTAGAACCCACCCTACTTCAGTATACCTTCATCTTAATTTGTTTATCAGGGGTAGTCAACCTTTTTATACCTACCGCCCACTTTTGTATCTCTGTTAGTAGTAAAATTTTCTAACCGCCCACCAGTTCCACAGTCATGGTGATTTATAAAGTAGGGAAGTAACTTTTACTTCATAAAATTTATAAAGCAGAATTACAGCAAGTTAAAGCACATAATAATAATTACTTACCAAGTACTTTATGTCGGATTTTCACTAAGTTTGGCAGAATAAATCTTTTTAAACAACTTACTATAGTTAAATCTATCTTTTTATTTATACTTTGGTTGCTCCGCTACCGCCCACCATGAAAGCTGGAACACCCACGAGTGGGCGGTAGGGACCAGGTTGACCAGCACTGGTTACATGAACAAAGACCCTGTATTTGGAGGGGTTAGAAATTGAACATATCTTTTGGGAGGCATGATTCAAATCACTTACAAGAGGATAATTTATGTCTACCTGTGTTTTGGGGGGTAGAAAGCAAAATCACAGATACACAATGATAGTCTCATATGTGCACAATCATCAAGAACCCATTGAGTAATGGTAAACTTGTACTGTACAAAGATGGGTCCTAAAGAGCGAGGCTTGGGGTGGCCCTACAGCTGAGTTCCAAAAGTAGTATGCAGGAGGGAAGGCAGTAGTGTTCTGTCTGGTGGTCCTTCTAGTCCGAAGAAGACTGCTTAAATTATAGGCAACAGCATCTAGCTCCCAGGCCAGAGCTTGAGTGAGTGCTTGGGTGTTCAGCATAGGAGTTAGACCACACATTGGAGAATTACCGCAACAATGAAGTCCCATCCATTGGCCGAGCACACAGGATGAAAATGGAGAAATCTACTGAGCCCATGCATGCTCCTGGCTTAAGGACAGAAAGACTGCTTGCTGAAAAGGACAAGGAGTGGGTCACAGGATGTGCCTGCTGTGGTCAGTACTGACCCTGTATGGAAGTTCACCTGTTGTCTGGGGAAACTCCAGAAATGAGCGGGGATTCCACAGACACAATCATCACAGCCCTGTCACTTCTCTTGCTAAACCAGAGAACTACCATGGTTGCCAGCCAGCTCTGGGAACGTTGTTTCACTCTCTGTCCCTCTGTGTGTTCCTCATGGAAATTCTACCCACTATTCAAGCACCTGCTTTCAGAACTCCCCGAGAAACTTTCCCTATCTACTATACCCTCCTTAGTGACCTTATACTTGAACCACACCATTTACTCTATAGAACCATTTACCCGGTTCTATAGCTTAATCCCTCTCTGAAAGGACCATAGGCTCCTTCAGAGCATAGAGTATGTCGTATTTTCAGTATTGCCATGAGCTCAAGTGTGAGTCTCAAGACACAGTAAGTACTCAATAAACACTTGCTATTAATTTATTTTCCACCTACCCTCCTTTCCATAATATTATGAATTTTAACCAAAGATAAAAACTGCATTTCCAGAGGGAGGGGGGCAGTGGCCCAAGACATGTGTATTAACCCTTGAAAGAGCTGCTGTCTTTGGAAATTGTTTCTTTTAATATTAAGGCGGGTTCCAATAAACTTAGAATATCATACTATCCCATGATTGAGTTGGAAGCCTCCTCTGATTGGGGTAAAGTCTGGCATCACTCCTGACTACAACTACTTATTGAGCAATTACTATGTGCTAGACACTATATTAATCAGAGGAGATGTCAAGAAGCAGAGGTTCCTGCCTTTAGGAAACCAGCATGCATATTGGATCTGTTAGAAAACAATATTGTCCAACTGAAGACATTCTGCACCCTGCTGACCTAATATTTGGCAGGGGTCGGCATAAAAAAGAGCTGAGTCCATTTGCTGGGAAATTAATTAACCAGGGAAGAAAAGCTCTCTGAATTCAAAAGAGGACATGGATGATTTCTAGAAATAGATCCCTCCTCCCAGATTTGGAATTCAGAGGCCATTTGATCTTAGTGTTTAATTTGAGACATTGATTTAGTAGCTTGGCCTGTCGGCAATGCAAAAGAATGGGATGGAGAGAGGGAATGGCAGACAAGGGAGAAGGCCAAAAGACTTGGCCACCTCACCTCGCCTCTTCTTGCACACCACAGTGCAAGCACATCGTCAGTGTATCCATTATGGAAAATGACTTTTTTTCGGACAAGGCCCAAATTGTTCCTTGAGGGGAATTTACTATAACAAGATCAACAATGCAGTGTTCTTCTGAGTCATCTGATTGAATATGAACATAGTTTTGTTGTACAGGGTCCAAAAGGACCTATAAATTATAAGTACCTAGATATACCATCTCCTGAATTAATGTCAACTTTGGATTTAAGTCTATTTTTTAAGGTCTTCAACCAATATTCACATATCATTATAACTAGATAGGCCTGTTTGCTGGGCAAAACTTATTATTATAATAATTATCTTTAGCCATTACACTGAGTGTCAAGAATAGAAGAGTAGATCCCAACTGGAGGAGTGGGTATCAGGAACCCACACAGCACTCTACACCTTCCCACCTCAACACACCTCTGAAAATATGACTGCTCCTTCCCTAGCATGTGTATTTTCAGATAGCTCCTCAGGAGTCCCAATAACTTGTCCAGGGCCTCATGCATTTACCTCAAAGTATAATTGGTTTCCAAGCAGCTGAAGTGATGGTAATTAACAAGACTGGTTCCCAGTTCTGCAAATCCCTGTCCACATTGCCAAAGAGTTAATTAATAACAGCATAATGGCTCTCCACCCTGAACAAGAAGATTCTCTGAAGGTAAAAATGATCCTGAATCTGTAAGGCAGGTCTCCCATGCCACCTTGCTTCTTTTGGAGATGATTTAGACAAGTCAAACCTCTTTTGGCTTTGGTTTCTTTGAGAAGCTAAGGAGAAAATATGTATTTGTGAAAGCACTTTTCAACATTGAAACAAATATCAGGGATTTTTGTCTGGGTGCCCAGAACTCAAGACAGAGTCCTACAAGGATCTGGGTGTGGGAAGACGCAGGGAGAACAGGCCTGACTATTTAGACTCTGAACCCAGAGCCCCACCTCACACCGGAGCAGGGGCTGGGGGTGGGGGTGGGGAGATCTTACTGCTGGATTCCCAGATGTCAGCTCCAGCCCAGAGCAATGCAGCATGTTTTCTGTCTCAGAGACACAGCCAAAATGTTCCCTGCCTCTCTAGGTGTCAGTGTTTGAAAGAACAGGGGAACCGTGGGAAGAGCACTTTCCCAAGCTTTGCCATAGTGGTGGACTTGCACAATGCAACTTGATTAACTGGATTTGAAGCAGAAGTCAGATTCCTTTGACCCTCAGAAGGCCAGTGCTGCTGGTCACAGCTCATGCACGTCATCATTGCGTACAGTTCACCCCGTTGACTTGGGGAAGCAGCCAGGTCCTCAGCAACTCACGTCCTGCCAGATCTCCCCGTCCATGATCTTCCACTGTTGGGCCAGGTGTGTTTTAGCTCCCTGACAGAGGGCACCAATTCCTCCTGCAGAACACCTATCACCCAAGTTACAAGCTCAGCTGGTGAGAGACCAGTGTGGGTTCTAGTCCATCCTCATGGATTCAAGATCATCTAAGTTCCAATTTATCCTTGTTTCCCCACTTCATGACCATCTCTCCAGAATGCCTGCCCAGCTGGCTTCAGGATCCAGCACCAGTTTTGGAAGCAATGGCCTCTCCTGGAGCATCCACAATAGGCACAGGCCAAATTCCCACCATAAATCCCTATGGAATACATCCCTGAGTGGTTCTGCTTCTCTGAGAGAGCCTTGTCTAATACAGAATGTGAGATCGGAAGGTTCCAGAGGAACACACCTTAGAAATGGGCTCTCTGAATTGGGCCTAACTTTATTGAAATTGGCTTTATGATCTAACTGGATTTAAAGACATTAATGACCGTGTTTCCAGTGGTAAAGGGGCCCTGGTGGTTTACTGGTAGTATTCAGTGGCAATATACCTAACTATCACCTGCAGGTACTTGCAATCAAGTGCCTATTGAAGGCAAGGCCTTTAGTAACCAAGAATTGGCTTCTAATGAAAATTTTAGTGAAACTAAGAAATATAGTAGAACTGGCTAATTGTTTCTAAGTGCACTAGAGAAGTTAGGGAGGAAAAGGATGAGATCTGGGCTTTAAATAAAGTTAATATAAAAAGAGACTTGAAAGCTTCAATTATGGCCCTAAAAATAAACCTATCTCGTAGAGCCACAGGGTTGGGGATTTCTAAAAGCCAAAACCAAACCCAAAGTCTCGTTCTGCAGGGAGCTAAATGGTAACAAATTTAACTGCCAACCTCATAGAGTTTCTTACAGGGCATTGATTTTGAAGGAGTGGGGCCCTGAAAACTAAGAGACATTTGGGTAGATTCTCCCCCTCAATTTTGCCACCATCTTGCCAGTTTTTCCAACCACCCATGAGGAGGTTAGTCTCCCCTTGGCCAAAGAACCTACAATGACTTCACCTGAGGCGGCTGCCTTGCAAGGTGTTATGTCTCCTCAGCCCACTTTCACCATCTCTCAGTGCTTCTAGATTTATAGCCAGACTCAAGCCCACAGGCCCCAGGGGAGAAAGTACAAAGTGTGATCCATGAGGAAATATGATGCATACCAAAAGAATTGCATAATTTTGCCAATTTACGTGGACAGAAACCTGGGAAACATGTGTGGAATGGCTTCTAGTGGTGTGGGATCAAACTCGAAGGAAAACAAAGTTGGATCAAGCCAAATGTATTGCTATGAGCCACTAAGCAGAAATTTCAGATTTGGTGTGTTCACTCAAGGGGCTAGAAATGGCTCTAACAGTTTACTTAGTTGCTTGACAGAAATCTAGACCAAAAGGTGACCCACACTAAATGTGGGTAAAATACTCAAATTTCTTTGGCTATTGTAGATGAAGGTAACTAGCACAGTTACTGTTAGGGGCCACAGAGCTCTTTGGGGTCGCTAAGGACTGCTACAGTTGAGCAGCCTACTAGAGTCTTCCTTGAACTATATAAGCTAAAAAGCTCCAGGTCTGACTTAGTCACAATAGAGTCGTGCCAGTGAGTTCACTCCCTATTAAAGTCAGGTCACAGTACCAGAGATTCTTGAATGAGGTTCACACTAGGTCTTCTTGAGGAAGGACCTGCTACACAACCAAAAAGCAGCATTGTATATTGTAAAGCCAGTAGCCGCGGCCACCACCACAGCCGCCTGGCCCGTGCAGGTTCAGGTTTGATACAGACAGACGGCAATTAAACAACGGAGCCAAGAACTGGTGGGCCATCAGCTTTAATCCTAGCTTGCACCCGGTGGGCAAGAAATATACACATTGGGAAAAGACTTCCCTTTCCATTCAGGGCTCCCAAAGCCACTGACTTATCCGAGTTTTCTAGAATCAAAGGTTTGTACCTCACCATTCTTATTCACCTCTATGGGTCAAATAAGTTTGCAAATATAATATATACATTTGCTTGCTTATAGTTTGCATTGAATGTGGGGGACAGGCTATAAGCAGGCAGAGTCGTTGTAGCCAAAGGCTTAGTTTTAAGCCTAAGCTTTTCCCCACACCCTTGACTGTTGCATGATAGGGGGTGGTGCACTCTTATGAGGAATCCCATTATGCCTCAGATAAGTGACTTTGTATCAGAGACTTCCTTGTTTGTATATTGGATTAAACGTTTTGATTTCTATACTATAAAATGGGGCAGAGGAGCCCATGCTGGAGGAAAGCAGAGAAAGACCACATGGAGGAAAGGAGAAGCAGCCAAAATGGCTGAGTGCTAAGGAGAAGCCAGTTTGTGCACTGTTTGTGCAGAGAGAAGATGGGAAACAGGTGAATAAGGATGGTGAGGTACAAACCTTTGATTCTAGGAAACTCGGATAAGTCAGTGGCTTTGGAAGCCTTGAATGGAAAGGGAAGTGTTTTCCCACTATATGTATTTCTTGCCCACCAAGTGCAAACTAGTATTAAAGCTAATGGCCCGCCAGTTCTTGGCTCTGTTGTTTCATTACCATCTGTCTGAATCAAATGCAAACCTGCATGGGCCAGGCGGCTGTGATGGTGGCCATGCCTACTGGCTTTACAACTTTTGTTCCCCATCTCCTTCTCTCTGCACAAACTCTACACAAACTGGCTTCTCCTTCAACACTCTGTTATCTTGGCTGCTTCTCCTCTCCTCCACATGGCCTTTCTCTGCTCTCCTTTATAGTGTAGAAATCCAAACCTTTAATCCAATATACAAATAAGGAAGTCTCTGATACAAAGTCACTTATCTGAGGCATAATGGGATTCCTCATGAGAGTGCACCACCCCTTATCATGGAACAGCCAAGGGTGTGGGGAAAAGCTTAGTGTTGAGAAGATCTTAGTATTAAAAGGGCAGGAAAGGCTTAGTCTTAAAACTCTTAGGCTATAAGGACTCTGCCTGCTTACAGCCTGTCCCCCACACCCAATGCAAACTATAAGTGAGCAAACATATATATCATGTTTACAAACTTATTTGACCAACAACACTCAAACCACCACAATGGTATATAGTCAGTGTAGAAGCTTATGGTGATTTGATAATCAAAAAAGTTTTGGCTCATGTTCATCACACAGTGGGTTCTTAAACCCCAAATCCACTCTGTAGTTATTCCTTGTTCTGGCAACTAGCAGAACTCCTCTGACCCATGGAGCGAGAGTTATTATAATAGGAAAAGTCAAGTCACACTGTCCCAAAGAGGAGCGTGTAACAATGGGAGTCAGCATTTTCATCTCTGCTCCGGAGAGCATGATGGCATCCACCCCTATGTCCCAAAATCACAGACCTATCAGAGGCATAGTAGGTACTCCTTGCTGCTGGGCTCTCACCTTCTGGAGACTGTGGATCGCAACTCCAGCCCGATTCTCCTCATCCTCCAAAGAGGAGCTGGAAACATCAAATCCTGCTGCCAGGCTTAAGCCCCAGGCTGCCACCACCATCTGCTCTGCAGCCCTAGTCCCGACCTCAGCCCTGGCCTCCTGCCACTGCTGGCTCTCTACAACATCCAGGACAATCTGTAACTCATGAGCCTGTAATTCCTTCTCCAGCGTCTCCTCCATTTCCAAGCAAATCTCACGAACTGGTCAGCCTCCTTCTCTGGTGCTTGCTCCAGCTCCAGGGTCAGCATCTCTTTCTCCCACGTTTGCTCCAGCTCCTTCCATTGCTTGGTTTGCAGGTCCTGGGCAGCCTCTTCCATGGAGTTCTCGGTTTCCTCGTGCATGGCTATAAAAGTCAGCCTGCCTACAGCCCCCAAAAGGACAGCCATGGGGAACCATAACAGCAGCCAGTCCTCTAATCCACTGCTCAATGGTGGTGGTGGCTCCATACCAATCTGTATCAAATCCTGCCACAGACTACGCCAAATGTAAAACCAGTAGCTGCAGCCACAATCACAGCCACCTGGTCCGTGCAGGTTTGCATTTGATTCAGACAGGTGTTAATGAAACAATGGAGCCAAGAACTGGTGGGCCATTAGCTTTAATCCTAGCTTGCACCCAGTGGGCAAGAAATACACACAGTGAGAAAACACTTCCCTTTCCATTCAGGGCTCCCCAATCCACTGACTTATCTGAGTTTTCCTAGGATCAAAAGTTTGTACCTCACCAGCCTTATTCACCTATGTTGGGCAAACCAATGTGTTTCAACTGTGTTTACATTTCCTCACTTGTAAAAGAATGCCACCTGTATATAGTTTATGAAAAGCTGAGGGTGCTTGTCCTCAGCGCAGCTGTTGGTCAAATAAGTTTGTAAATATGATATATATGTTTACTCACTTATAGTTTGCATTGGGTGTGGGGGACAGGCTGTAAGCCAGCAAAGTCATTATAGCCTAAAACTTAGTTTTAAGACTAAGCCTTTTCCACCCTAAATGACTTAGTATCAGAGACTTCCTTGTTTGTATATTGGACTAAAAGTTTTGATTTCCACACTGTAAAATTGGGCAGACCGGGAGCTTGCTCTCTCTCAGTTCCTGAGATTAGCATTAGAGAGGAGAGCAGAGAAAGGCTATGTGGAGGAGAGGAGAAGCAGTCAAGATGGCGGAGTGCTGAAGGAGAAGCCAGTTCGTGCAGAATTTGTGCAAGGAGAAGGAGATGGGGAACAGAGCTGAATAAGGCTGGTGAGGTGGAAAACTTTGATTCTAGGAAACTCAGATAAGTAGGTGGCTTTGGGAGCCCTGAATGAAAAGGGAAGTGTTTTCTCACTGTGTGTATTTCTTGCAAGCTAGGATAAAGCTGATGGCCCACCAGTTCTTGGCTCCATTATTTTATTACTGTCTGTCCAAATCAAATGCAAAACTGCACAGGCCAGGCGGCTGTGATGGTGGCCGTGGCTTCTGGCTTTAAAGCAGCAGATTACAAATTGCAGACAGCCTGCAGCAGTGGGGTGGGGCGATTGTTTACTATTGTTTGCTGGAAGAGGGGTATTTCCACCTGGCTAGTTTTTCTGGGAAGTCCAGAAAGAGAGAGAGAGTGCTGAGGTTGGTGAGGGCCTGGAAGTCCAGAGGGTGAGTCCGGAGAATGAGTCTGGGTTGTGGAACCAGAGAAGGTGTTGGGGCTTGGGAGAAAGGGAAGCAGTCTTCCCAGCCTGTTTGCTCATCCACCATTATGAGACTTTAATAAACAGAATGGCCCACCATCTTCTGGCTTCACAGTTCCTTTACCGACTGTCTGAATCCAATGTGAACCTGCATGGCTATGGCGGTGACCACTGGCCTTACAACCTAGTAAATATTTTTTGTATATTTCTACACAGGGGTTCCTCAGGTTATGACACAGTTTCATCCCTACTACAGTGACGTAACCCACATTTTGGTGTAAGTCGAAACAAGCCCTAGTCACTTACCGATCTTAACACAGTTGTAAAATCATAATCTAGAACATAAAAACACAACTAAGCCACTGAAGAAAGGGATATAAATATACAGTACTGTAGTAACAGAAAAAAATGACAAAAAATGAGTGTAAAAAAAAGTACGACACTAACTGTGTAAACCTTAACACTCACGTCTCGATTTTTTTAAGTGTTTATAGGAGTGAGTGTCGTAAACTCAAAACATCGTATGTCAAGACTGTCATATCCCAAAGACCCCCTGTATTTGTTTCCTAAGACTGCCATAACAAAGTACCACAAATTATGTGGCTTAAAACAACGGAAATTTATTCTTTTACAGTCTGGAAGCTAGACATCCAAATTCGAGCTTCTGGTGGTCCCTGTGCTGTGCAGGAGGCATGGTACAGAGATGCAATTACTCATGGATGGATTTTAGTGGGAAATTTATTATGATTAATAGCAATAAAAAATAATCAAGGCAAAATCCAATGGGGTTTTCACTTATGTAACCTAAAGTAGAATAAAGAAAAAGGATCAAATACAACAATAAGCTACATAACATCACCAGATGGAGAAACATGAGCTAGGCTCTAGAGTAATAGCTAGTTAAGGCAATAGAGTAAGAAAAAGAGAATTAGAGTATGTACAAATCTCAGCAAACTGTAGAGGAACACATCACCAGACTTGGAAGGCTCAGCCTGGGTTCCAAAGTGGGCCACCCCACCCCACCCCCAACCCTGTGTGCATCCACAAGGAAGAGTTCTCTAGAGCTTCAGGGGCAGTCTGGGACCCTACCCATTTTATGGGAGAATTTTGGCTGGAGGCTATTACATGAGGGCCCTTCCTGCATTGCTTCTAGGAACAAAGAAAGGTCACCACATTTCGGAATAATTAACTAGGCTGGCATCAAGTGGTAAGAACAACACCCTCCCGGGCTGCAGGGGAAACTGCAGCAGGCTGTCTTGTCCCGCCCCAAGTAAATGACTCAGTCCTTCCTGTGACCATTTGTTGTGACCCTTATTGTTCATGTTCAATTGAGTTCAAATTCATTTTTTTATATACTATTCCTCCACAATGCCTGGCAATTCTTGGGGCTCCTTGAATGCATCACTCCAGTCTCTACCTGCACCTTCATATGTGTCTGCTTTTCTCTTCTTATAAAGACACCAGTCATATTGAATTTAAGGTCCAACTCATCATAATATATCTGCAAAGACCCTATTTCCAAAACAGGTCACATTCTGAGATTACGGTAGACGTGAATGTGGTTAGTGGTACGAGGGGAATACTCACCCCAGTGCAATGCAATACCTGGTACTAAGGCCCATGAGAAGCAGCTGGCTTCAGTGTGCAGGACCAGCAATACTCCTTCACTCTCTTCTCTCAGGACTGATTAACCTTCTGGCCCTGTGTCATCAGCACTGTGTCATAAGGACCTTGATTGGTCTCTTTATTCTGCAAAATATCAGGTTGATCCATAACACTGTTGATATTATACTAACTGCGCCTGGTGAATGGAAGTAGCAACTGCACCCGTCCCATTGATAAGACAAATGAATGCCAAAGTGTAGGAAATAAATTGCCCACAAAAATTCAGAAGCCTTCCACCTTGGTGAAACTTCTTGGATTCCAGTGGTCTGGAGCATGTTGAAATATCCCTTCTAAATTGAAGGACAAGTCGCTGATTCTGGCCCCTTCAACCACCAAGAAAGAGGCAGTATGCTTAGTGGATTCTTTGGATTTTAAAGCAACATTTACCTCATTTGGGTACTATTACGTATTAACTGAGGAATCCAAAATGTTGCCAGCTTTAAGTGGAGTCCAAATAAAAGAAGACTTGGCCCTGGCCGGTTGGCTCAGCGGTAGAGCATCAGCCCAGCATGTGAAAGTCCTGGGTTCAATTCCCAGCCTGGGCACACAGGAGATGCACCTATCTGCTTTTCCACCCTTCCCCCCTCTCCTTTCTCTCTATCTCTCTCTTCCTCTTCCACAGCCAAGGCTCCATTGGAGCAAAGTTGGCTCAGGCACTGAGGATGGCTCCATGGTCTCCACCTCAGGCGTTAGAATGGCTCCAATTGAAGCAGGGCAACTGCAGAGCATCACCCCCTAGTGGGTATGCCAGGTGGATCCCAGTCTGGCACATGCAGGAGTCTGTCTGTCTGTCTCCCCCCTAAACCCCCTATCCCTGCTTCTCACTTCAGAAAATAAAATAAAAGAAGACTTTGCCTTATTCAATGTCATAGTATGCCATGCAGCATTGTATTTTTTTTACCAACGAATTTATCTTAAGCTAGTGGTATTCACTGGTCTTACCATTTTCTCACCACTCTGAAGCAGCTGGTGGAATGGCCTTTGGAAGGCTCAGTTATGACACCAGCTGAAAAGCAACACCTTGCATAATGGGAGTAATGTCATCCAAAGTGAAAAATGGCTCTAAACACAGCATACTCTTTCTCCCGTCATCAGGATTCACGGGTCCAGAAACCAGAGAGTGGAAATGAAAGTGGATTCTCTCTCTGTTATTCCTACTGAGTCACTAATGAAATGTTCTGCTTTCTGGTCCTACAACTTTGAGCTCTACTTGTCTAGAAGCCTTAGTCCCCATGTGAGGAATGCTTTCAACAGAGGACAAAGTAATAATTCCATTAACATGGAAGTTGATACTGCTGCCTGGACATGTTGAGTTCCTAATGCTAGTAAATCAACAGACCAAAGGAGGGTGACTCGACTGGCTGGGATGACTGATC
Organism: Rhynchonycteris naso; assembly: GCA_037038555.1. NCBI lineage: Eukaryota > Metazoa > Chordata > Mammalia > Chiroptera > Emballonuridae > Rhynchonycteris > Rhynchonycteris naso. The sequence continues at coordinate 29,891,447 of CM072998.1, forward strand.
CTGATCACTAATGGGAAATTAGGTTGTTACTACACAATGGGCTGAAGCAAGATTATAATGGAATATAGGTTATTCCTTGAGGTGTGTATTCATGTTCCAGGGCTGTTGTACCCACAAACTAAGTGGCTTAAAACAACTGAAATTTAGTTTTACACAGTTTTGGAGGCTAGAAGTCCAAAACCAAGATGCTCCTTCTGAATCCTTCAAGGGAGGAGTCTTCCTGGATTCCTCCGATATCTGTAGCCCCCGGTACTCCTTGGTTTGTGAGAGCTTAACTCCAATCTCTAGCTCTATGTCACATTGCAATCTTTCTTCTGTGTCTTGTCTTCACATGGTGTTCTCTTTGCATGTGTCTGAGTCCTAAATTCCCTCTCCTTATAAGGACACAAGTCATGTTGGATTAGGGCCCATCTTAATGACTTTATCTTAACTTGATGACATCTGGAATGACTTTTTTTTCCAAATAAAGTCACATTCATAAGGACTGGAAGTTAAGAATTCTACATGTCTTTTCGGAAGACACAATTCAACCAATAACAGAGTACCTTTAGTGCAGCTGGGCCATGGGATTAAATAAATAGAATTAATTATAATAGAATTATAATTATAAGAGAATAAAGTAATGGAAAACTACAGACATCACTGTTAATGGCCCAGACCCTTCAGGAATGAAGGTTTTAGCCCACTAGGGAGGAAACTATGACCAGCCAAGTTGCTCGCTAAGAACAAAAGGAATAAATATGGATTGAGAAATGCAAGAACATTCTTATAAATTATAACTACAACCATGTGAACTATTAAAGAATGAGAACCGTAATCGTTATGATTATTTTCTTATTTTGATAAGAATATATTTCTGTATACAGTAACCAATTTTTTTTCTTTCACACACTCTTCTTCCAATTCTCTATGTTTTAGCTGTGTTAATAATAGTTAACCTTATATCTCAGCACTGAAGCTAGAAGATGTTAACAAGGGAATGTAACTCAGCTACAAGTAGAATTAACTTCATTCACAGATAAAGGGACTTTGTATCTCCTTTCAGGGGAATGATTAGCTTGTTTACAGTTGTATAAAGGATAACTGCATTATATTAGGTAAGAGCATGATTTTGCTATTGTCGTTGTTAGGAAATTAAATATGTTCAAAGAAATACATGTGGATCAGAGGCTTACAAAGCTGGATTGTGGTAAATTTGTATCAGGTCAGTTTAGCTAAAGTGGAAGGATATTTCCCAGAAGTTCTGGGTTAGCACTGGCCACAAGACACATGTGTGAGATCTGGAAGACAAAGTGAAGATGAAGCAATATATCACTTATACTCAAAAAGTAGGAGCAGGGGACCAGGCTCCGTTGCCTCACACACTGTCATTCGTCTGCTGGCTCACCTTGACAGGGCAACAACTCCAGCTTTCGCTAGACCTCTCCCCTCAGCTTATCCAACTCCTGGGCCACGTGTAGTTAGCTCCATGACAGCACACACCAGCTTCTCCTGCCCATCACCCATATCATCAAAGCTGCAGGCTTACACGTGACAAGAATTCAACGCAGAGTCTAGTCTATTCTCATGGCTTCTGGATCACCTATGTCAGTTCCAGTTTCTCCTTGCTTCTTCCATTTCACATACATCTTTGCTTCCTAACTCTCTGCCAACTGACTTTAACTCCAGCACCAAAGAAGCAACAACCTCCCATAAGACTTCTAAACAACTCCCACAATTGTGTGAGGTCAAATCTCTATAATAAATTTCTTTTTTTCTTTCTTTCTTTCTTTCTTTTTTCTTTTTAATTAAAAAAAAAAAAAAACCCTTGTGTCGAGGACTTACTTTCAATAGATCGCAGCAAGGGAGCTGCTCTGCTATGTATGAAACCCTGACCCAGAAGCAGGTCGTCTACGAATGGTTTAGCACCAGGTTCCCCACGAACATGCGGTGCGTGACGGGCGAGGGGGCGGCCCCCTTTCCGGCCGCGCCCAAATTTCTTATTATATGTTCTAATGGTTCTGCTTTCTGACTGAACCCTGGTCGATACGAAGCTTGACCTACTAACCTTACAGGGCTCTGGCAGGCTGTCTCAGCTGCCTTAGCTAGAAGCTGCTGATTGTGCCAAGCCTGCAGGACATCATGGTGTTGAGGGATTTCAGGTCACAGTTTACAACCATGTGCACTCCCTTGACATATTTACTAATATTGACTCCTAAGGACATCTTCTTTTAAATGTATTATCTACCCAAAAATTGTGCTTATTGAGCACCAATTAAATTGTTTCCCCATATATTATGACTGAGAGATAATCAAAGCTGCTCATCATCCCAGAAAGCCAACATTCCTACCCTACAATGATACCATGCCAGCCAAAGGCAAGGTAACGTGACATGTTGCTCAGCTCTCCAAAGTAAGAGAAGTTGTTCCATTTAATTTTCCCTCAGAAATGCAGATGGGAAGAGAGAAAGTAAAGATGAGTGAGCCACAAATTCTTTCCCAGCAATTCTCATCAGTGGGATCATGACAGTCCCCAGCACAGCCATGGATACAAGGAAGGGAGGAAGGAAGGAATGGAGGAGGAGGTGGGAGCCAGTGGACTCAATTTCATGGGTGCAGGAGACATTCTTGTGCCATCCTGCCTGAGTCTATATCTGGAAGAGGCTGCCCTCTTTGAGATATCCTACAAAGAGAACAACTGGGACCAGGGAAGAAGGCCTAGAGGCCTTTCACTGAGAGTGATTTCTGGGACAGATCCTGTCAACCCCAATTCAGCTGGTTATATAAGCAAAGCTTGGGCAATATTACAGGAAACTCAAAGAACAATCAACCCGACCTTGTTATATTAGGAGTTTATCCCATGACTTACCTCCTGCTTGTCATGAGTCAGAAGGCCTACACTCAAGATCTTACTCTGTCATTCATTAAATTTGTGCTCCTGAATCAATGACATCATTCTGGGCTTAGTTGCATTTTTAAATAAAAGAAGAATGTTGAACATAGGGTCTCCTTGGCAGAGATGCTAAATGTCCAGCAAAGATCTGCACTCCTCTTCCCCTATGTACACTTAACTACTGGAAAGCAGCGAAGCAGCCGAGGACTACATTTCCCAGACCCCTTTGTGATTAGTTCTCATCCATGCGATGATGATCCAATCACTAATTGGATCACTTACAGACTAAAATGCACAAGAAACAGATGTGCATTTTTCACACCCTATTCTTCTGTGTCTTGGCCGGATGCTGGCACCCAGGGCAACTTTGAAAACCACATGTCCAGAGCCATCATCAGCCCATGTCCCTGAACAGCCCTATGGAAAAGATCCCAGTCCGCACCAATTAGACTCTATATGAATGAGAAATAAACTTTGTTATGTCCAACTAATGAAATTATAATGTGTATCAAAGCTGCTAGGATGAACTGGTATACCCTCTACACCATGAGTTGATGACCAAATAACAACTTATTAATACTTTCTTATTAAAATTCCTTGTACTTAATTTGACCTGAAGGATGACAACTATGAAATAGGTCAGTTAGACAGTTCTTTCATTTTACATAATGAAAACTGAATACACAGAATACCAAAGAGATTCCCCAAGGTCACTGACAAGCAGTAGGGCCAAGACGTAGAGTCAGGAGGCGTGGACTGGATTTGAGCCTGAGAAGCAGGGCGGTGCAGAGGCAGGTAAGCTGCCATGTGCATCAGTGAGCTCTGGGTGTGCTTGTGGCTCTATCTGGGAGTGGCTCTGTGACTTTAAGCAATTCTTTAAGAATTCATTTTTATATTATGTTAAGCATGTAAGTAAATCAGAAAAAGCTAAGAACTATATGATTTTACACATAGGTGGGATATAAAACTGAGACTCATGGGCATAAATAAAAGTGAAATGATTACCAGGGGGGTGGGGGTGAAGTGAAAAAAGTAAAGGGGACCAAATATGGTGGTGGGAAGTGTTTTGACTTTGGGTGATGGGCATACAACACAATGAATGGTTCACATGCTATGCAGATGTACACCTGAAACCTATGTGTTCCTACGGACCAATGTCACCCCATTAAATTTAATTTCTAAATTTAAAAAAATCCATTTTCTCAACAAAAATTAGGGAATAATAAGTAATATAAATATTTCAAAGTTATCTTAAAGATGAAATGAGATCTTTACATAGGTAACATCATGTCTGACTATTAACAGATAGCCAGTAATAATGGCTCATATTTACTGAGCACTTACCAAGTGACAGGCACTGCTCTGCCATCTTATGTCTACTGACTCATTCATTCAACAACACTACAAGTTATATACCATTATATCATCCCTACTTTAAAGACTGTGATAGTCAGAAAAGTTATCTCCCTAAGATTATATATCTTAGCCTATATTTCCCAGAAAGCAGAATCAAAATATAAGGCAGTAATGAGAGAGGAAGAGGAAAAATGGTCATCACTAAGTATCACTAAATCCAGCAGACTGCTTGACACCATCAGACTGTCTAATAAAGTATAATTCATGGCCATCCATTTGGGGACAGAAGAATGCGTATAGTGACTGCTGAGCAGGGCCCCACGGAAGTCCCAGAGCTGAAGGCAAGAGGAACCCAAAGTAAGCATGAGGCCCGGCACTATCTAATTGACTATATGGTATCAATGGAGTATGTAAAGAGTGGATGCTGGAACAGAAGAGAGGTGAGTTCAAGAAAGCTTGAAGCGATCCATAGTTGGATATGATACAAACTAGGAAGTGGCGGGACTAGTTGGAGTCCACCCTTTGTGTGAAAGAGGTGGTCACCATATTCCCTCGCCACAGGGGGTGGGCACCCACAGTGAGTTAGTTATTCCCCTGTAGGAATAAGTTTACACTCTATACAGATGTTTTCTTCCAATCCAGAGTTCTGTGTTTGAGGAATGACCGGCCCAAGTCAAAGGAACAGGTGTTAGCCACACAAAGGGAAGCCACAAGCTTGTGTTTGGCGTAGCCAGCCTGTGGAACTTCCTGGTCTGGGGTCAGTGTGATGCTTCCCCAAGGACCCACATCTGACTCTATGGCTGGAGATGTTAATGGGGTGTCCAGCTGTACCCAGACATGCTCACCAGGACAGAACCAGTCTGTCACCCCTCTGACTCATGCCTAGAGGCACTCCCAGCCAGCTCTGTGCCTCTAAATCTGGCAAAGAAATCAAGAGTTTTGTTCTTTGGTTAGAAAAGTAATAATAATACTCTCCCATTAAAAATAAGTAAGAGTAACATGCTTACTATAGAAAATTTGGAGGTTTAAGTATACTGAGAAGTTTAAGAAGACAATAATTATCACCAAGGTCTCTTGTCTCCTCCCTAAGATAACTACTGCCCACATCCTGATGTATTCCTTTTTAGGTTTTTCTCTGTGAATATATAAATATAATAAATAAACTATTTTTTAATAAAGTGAGTCACATGGTATGTGTTTTATTACTCTGCATTGTTCTCTTAATGCTTCATATTTTATTGCATAAAATACACTTTCAAAACACCATATTTATAGCTGAAAAATATTTTTAGACATTCAGGTTGTTTATAATTTTTGGCTCTTACATCCTGGACGGTGATGAACATCCTTACACATAAGTCTTTGATCACACTTTTGATTACTTTCTTTAGGAGATGCTTAAAAGTGGGATATATCAAATGACAGAAACATTTTTAAGAAAATCCTTACTGCCAAATTGTTTCCAGAAAGGTCATACTAATTTACAGTCCCATCAGCAATGTGTTAGTGTATAGGCACTGCAAAAACAAGTCAGCATTAGTCCATATTTTCAAGAATAATAGAAGGAAATGGTATTTCATTATTTTGATTCATATTTCTTTAATTAATGTTTCTTTTGACCAGTTCTTAGGTGTGTTGGCTATTTGGATGTCTTCTTTGAATTGCTTGTTCATTATTTTTGGGAGGGGGTCATTTTTCAATTGGGGTATTAGTATCTTTTTTATTGACTTGATGTAATTAAGGCTGTTTATTCTGTGTCATATTCATTGCAAATATTTTGCCATTTTAAAATTTCATTTTAAGTTTTATTATAAAGAGTTTCTTTTTAAATACAGACAATTTTTGTATTTTTTAACAATGGTTTCCATTATGATTTATGCCAGGACTTTACACTCTTATAGTTCTGCCCATTCCAAGATCAGTTAAATGGTCTCCTATATTTTCTTTTAGATAATTAAGATGATGTATAAAATCAAAACATGTGGGAACTGGAAAAGCTGTCAGTATTTTTTACTTTATAAATGAGAAAATTCAAGCTTAGGAGGTAAAGTTACTCAAAAACCAGATCTTAAGTATTCAATTTGATAAGTTTTGACATTGTATACACTCTGTAACCACTATTTAAACCAAGTTATAGAATATTTCTACCACTATCTGATATCTTTCACTATAGACTATGTTTGCCTATATAGGGATTTTATAAAAATGGAATCAGAGAGTGAATACTATTTTGTGACCCCTTTCCTCACTAAGTATAAAATGTTTGAGATTCGACCATGTTGTTGGGTTTATAAGTAGTTCATTCTTTTTGTTTCTAAGTAGTAGGATTTCATTGTATGAATAAACTAGAGTGTATTTATCCATTCTCTCCTTTATGGGTATTTGGGTTGTTTCCAGTTGGGGCTATTATGAAATAAGCTGATATAAATATTCTAGTAGAAGTATTTTAGACATGGAATTTTATTTCACATGGAAATGGAATTTTGGGGTCATTGAATAGGTACATATTTTAAAACTCAAATTTTCAATCTGACTCAAAAACCAAGCCCTGAGTCATTGGACCACTTTCCCTCACAGACCCAAGCATTAGTAGGTCAAGTTTAAATTCTAGCTCTTCCATTTCCTTGCTGTAGAAACTTGGACAACTTACTTCAGTTCTAAGTGCCTTGTTTCCTCAAGTTTTTTATAAAGATTATACATGTGATGCCATTTGAATAAAATTTCAAAATTGCAAAATTATGCTATTATTGTTATTATGATTATGGTTACATACTGTGTAGAAACAGTCCGTGTGTGTGTGTGTGTGTGTGTGTGTGTGTGTGTGTGTGTGTGGTGTATTTGTATTTATAAAATAGTATGAGGACCCTAGCCATTTGGCTCAGCAGTAGAGCATCACTCAGCATGTGTAAGTCCAGGGTTCAATTCCTAGTCAGGGCACACAAAAGAAGCAACCATCTGTTTCTCCACCTCTCTCTCTTCCTCTCTCTTTCTCTCTCTATTTCTCCCTCTCTCTCGTCCCCTCCTGTAGCCATGGCTCAAATAAGCAAGCTGGCCCAGGGCGCTGAAGATGGCTCCATGGCCTTGCCTCAGGCTCTAAAATAGCTTGGTTGCCAAGCAACAAAGCAGCGGCCCCAGATGGGCAAAGTATCAGTGTCAGACAGGGGTTGCCAGGTGGATCCTGGTCAGGGTACATGCAGGAGTCTGTCTCTGCCTCCCTGCCTCACTTGATAAAATAAATAAATAAATAAAATAGTATGAGTAATAAATATCAAATTCAAGGTAGAAGTCACCTAATATGGGGCAAAACTATATAGATAAATTCACTTTATTTATAGAGAATAATTGGAAGTTTTAAAGCATAAGTTATTTGATCTGGGCAGCAGTTTAGGAGATGAATCTTACAGGAGTAATGGAGAGAAGGTTTACTCATTCAGCGTTTATCGAGTGACTGCTCTGTGTCAGGCACTGTTACAAACAAAAGTCCCTACTGTCACTTGTATTCCTGTGTCTAGGGAACAAAAGGAAGACGAGCCTATTTCACAGCAGTCTGGATGACAGCTCCTAAGTGTATGTGTCTGTGTGTCTGCGTGTGTATAAAATAGTATGACAGCGAGAGATGCAGGGAGAGAATGAAGAGGAAGTCACCCAGGTAGAGTACAGGTTAAATCCTGGGACGGGTCAGGAGAGCCAGTGCATCAGGTATAAAAACAGGGCTATGCCTCTGGGTGACCCAAAGGACATGGTGTTCTGACAGAAACAGGGAACACAGGACAAGAAAGAATAGACCCCTGCTCTAGGCTCCACTCTGCAGCAGAGCCAAGCTTTGCAAAGGACAGCATGGTCCCTGCCCCCCCACCCTCGGAGCTCACAAATTCCTGGTGACAACTATTCATTCAGCAGTTCGTTCAGCAAATACTTTCTGAATAAGTGTGCCGAAATCTGCATTGGTAACTTGTCATCCTAGTAACTTCGCAGGAAGTTGATCTACAGCCCTCTAACGCTAAGGACTGAGGGGCTTTGTGCAGAGATAAGAGGTGCCCCAGCTCCAGACAAGAATGAACGTGAGTTACGATGTGCACTTGCCTCTCACTTAACTCAAGTACCTGCATCCCTTCTCCTTAAACACTGATCATTCCCAAGGTCCTGGGCCTTTCTGGCTCAGCCCCCAGAAGCAGCAGGCCACCGCCATAATTTTTCAAACTCAAAACATCCACTCAGGGAAGATAAATTTCTGGTTCTGTGAGGACTCTGAGGGAAGGGTTGTTTGAAAGGTGCACCCAAGGCTGCTGGCTGACTTCTTCAGTGCACTCAGTGTCAGTCCGATGAACAGAATCTGTCAGCCAGCCAGAGGCCTGGATTTAAGTCTCAGCTCTACCCCTAACTAGCTGGGTGACCTTGTGCAACCATTTAACCTCTAAGCTTCAATTTCTTTGCTAGCATGAAGGCATGGGACCACTCCAGATAGCACCATTGTATGACTAGTCTGCTTGGGCTGCCATAACAATGTACCACAGACTGGGTGGCTTAGAAAAACAGAAACTGTCTTGCAGCTCTGGAGGCTGAAAGTCCAAGATCAAGGTGTCGGCAGGGTTGGTTCCCTCTGAGGCTGTGAGGGAGACTCTGTTACAGGCCTTCCTTCTGGTGATATGCTGACAATTTTTGAGGTTCGGTGGCTTGTAGACGTGGCACCTTCATCTCTTCCTTCCTATTCAGTTCTCAGCTATTTGTGCCTCGGTCTCTTAACACGGCATTATTTTTATAGGACACCAGTGGATTCCTACTCCAGTATGACCTCATCTTAACTAATTTTACTGGCAATGAGCCCATTTCCAAATAAGGTCTGCCCCCCCCCCTTTCTGGGACTCTAATTACGTGTATGATGATGACCAATTGATATTTATCGTTCTGCATGTTACAAAAACTGTTCCATTTTTTTCACCCATTTTTCTCTTTGTACTTCATTTAGAGTGTTTCTGTGGCTATTATGTCTTCAAAGCCATTGATATCTTCTTCCGCAGTATATAATCTGCTGCTTTAACATACAGTGACTTTGTCATTTCAGATACTGCATTTTTCAACTGCAGCAGTTCTATTTATTTAGTCCTTTTCTATTCTCATTATCTTCATATTTTCTACTAGACCTTTGAGCATATTGAGCAAATTTATAATATCTGTTTTATTTAAATTAACTTTCTTATTTGGGAACTATTTTAAACTTACAGAAAAGTTGCAAAGATAGTAAAAGTTCCTGTATACCCAATCTCTATCTTCCCTAACATTAACATCTTTTACAACTAAGGAACATTTGTCAAAATAGGAGATTGACATTAGTAGCTCCATGAGCTAAACTCCAGACTTGGATTTCACCAGTTTTTCCACTAATGTCCTTTTCCACTCCAGAATCTGATGCAGGATGTCACATTCCATTTACTCACGGCTCCTTTGTTTCCTCAGGACTGTGACTGCCTCTCAATCTCTCCTCATTTTCATTATCTGGACAGTTTTGAAGAGTAGAATATTTATAGAATGTTCCTCCATGAGTGTTTCTCATGTTTCGACTTGGGTTATATGGGGTTTTTTGAAAAAGGTGAAGTGCCCTGTTCATGATTATCATATCAGGCGATCAATGATATTAACATATCACTGGTGATACGAATCTTGATGAGTTAGTTGATTAAGATACGGTCCCTTGCTGTAAAATTACTATTTTTCCCATTCTATTCTCATTATCTTCATATTTTCTACTAGACCTTTGAGCATATTGAGCATTTTCATTTGGAAATGAGTTGCTAATTTCAGTCACACTCATGGGTGTGAAGCAGGGAAAATGTTTTGTTTTGTTTTTGCTATTTCCATCATCTCTGTTTCTGGATTTGTTTCTTTTGAGTAATTTTTGTTTGTTTGTTTTTTGTCCTAGCTATGGGTTACATTTTCCTGCTTCTTTGCAAATCTAGTGATTTTGTGAATTTTGCCTCCTCAGTGCTGGATTTTGTTGCATTTCTTTAAAGAATATTAGACTTTAATCTGGTAGTTGGGTAAGTTATTTGCATATCAGTTTAACCTTTTGGGCTTTTAAGATATCTTTTTTCAAGCAGGTCTAGAGGAACCTTTATTCTAAGTTAGCTAAATTCTAGCCTGACCAGGTGGTGGTGCAGTGGATAGAGCATCGGACTGGGATGCCGAGGACCCAGGTTCAAGACCCCGAGGTCGCCAGCTTGAACAGGGGTCATCTGGTTTGAGCAAAAGCTTGACAGCTTGAGCCCAAGGTCACTGGCTCGAGCAAGGGGTTACTGGGTCTGCTGAAGGCTCGCGGCCGGGGCACATATGAGAAAGCAATCAATGAACAACTAAGGTGTCACAACAAAAAAGTGATGATTGATGCTTCTCATCTCTCTCCATTCCTGTCTGTCTGTCTCTATCTATTTCTCTGAGTCTCTCTCTCTGTCTCTGAAAAACAAAAATTCTACTATTAAGGCATGTTCCTTCTTGGGCCTTTATGGTATTGAACAAGGTTTCTCCACTTTGCCTGGTGGAATCAAATATTCTCAGTCGTCTGTGAGTGCTGGGAATGTTACTCTTTTCCAGTGTCTAGGACTGTCATCCTGTTCCACCAAAGACAGGAGAGGACCCCCAGGTACATTTTAGGAGTTCCTTCCCAGTCTAGCACTTTCATCTCTGGTTTCCTATCCCACGAATTCCAGCTACCACATCCTCCCTGAATCCCAATCTCTGACTCCTAAGCTCAACAGAGTTCTGGGTTCCATGTGGGTTCCCTCCCCCTGCACTATGGTTCAGAAATTAACTCCCAGCAGAGAGTTAATCTCCCAGGGCCACCGTAGAGCTCACCTCTTTTATTCGCCTTCTCTCAGAGATTGCAGCCCTGAGCTGCTGGCACCCAGCGTCTGACAAGAGCTGTTTCCTCCATTTCCATCTAGTGTTCAAGCTGCTTATGGCAGGAGGGCCATAAGTTCCCTGACTGGGGAGTCACTACTTACTAGAGGTACAATTTCTTTAATACCTTAGTAGTTGGTTTTGCCTTTTCAGTTCCCCAGTACAAGAGGAGAATTATATTGCTAATAATTATTTATATCCTATCCTCTCTATTAAAATCATGTGTTTTCTGTCTCTTGCCAGGACTAATCACCCTCCTTCAGTTTAAAAGAACATAAAAACAGATGGAAGGAGAGCATTGGTGGCTGGGGAAGAGTAGATATGGCTGTGCTCTGCCTCCTCCCCTTGCAAGCAAAGCGGCCCGGCCTTGAGCAGAGGTCAGCAGGCTATTCCCTAGGGGAGCACAAAAAGTGTCCCCTGGACTTAGGAGATCCCAGGGTCAGCTGTCTGACTCTCCCGCAGCAGACCTCTGAGGGTAGAGGGTGGGTAGTGATTAGAAAAGTCAGCATGATGAGAGGGTTGCTCTGGGAATGGCCTTCCAGGACCTGGCTGGCAGGGCCACAGTGACTAGTTTCTTCCTGGGCCAGACATGGTGGCTGGGCTACCCCCATCTAATGGGCTATACTCGTGAGAGCTCCCTGTAGGATTAGGTAACCTGACAGACAGCTATGGGATGTGCCTCTAAAAAATAAAGGGGGTGCTGGTCAGCTGGAAGTTGAGAGATCTCTATGGGAAGAGGGAGCAGGTTTCCAATAATTCATAAAAGTCTCCATGAGAAAGAGGAAGAGCCTAGCTTTGGGCATCAGCCAAATTAGAGGACAGCCACTCCAGACTATAAGAACTTCACCTATTTGGGGCTATCCTGTCCTCCCCTTTGCTCCCCAACAACCAAGAGAACCAGGGGAAGGAGGCTAGACCAGAGAGAAGACCTGCCCTTTCTCCACTGTAGCTTTCTGAGGCTTTGGGACCATCTGGTATATGAAAATGAGACTGCTCCTTAGGACCCACAAGGGGCCAGAAAGCTAAGGATTCTAGATGCATTCCCAATGTAGCGACTCAATGGAGCAGGTGGGAGAGGCAATGGGTGGGAAACAGAATATTATTTTATTATTTCAGGCCAAGTCCAATCCATTCAGTAAACCAGTTACAAATATTAAATGTATGAAAATAGTCCAGAAGACAGAGATGGGACTCCTGAGGTTCAGACAAAGAGCAAGCTGCTGCCAGGTCTCTCTTAAGTTCGTGCTGGTGGCCTTACCCGCAGACCAGTGGCAGGACTTCCATCCAGATCTGCCTCATTTCCCATGAGTACCCACCCACAGGGGGTGGGGTCTGAAATGTCAGGCCCTGCTCTCACGGACATCTCAGAGCTGTCTCCGTGCCCCTCCATGCGGGACTCCGACGCAGAAGCAGACGGGGCCTCAGACAATGGACCTCAGCATCCCGCGTGAGGCTGGAGCGTAGGGCGCGGAGGGAAAATGGAGCCGGTTTCAGGAAGAAAGGCAGGAGCACGCTGAGTTGGTACAGCTGAAACCACCTGTCATGAAAGACTCGCCGTTTTTTCTTTCCCGTCTGCCTCAAAACTATATTTTGTAAAAACACAATGAAAGCAAATTCTTCGGGGGAAAATGAATTAAAGCGAAGCATGCAACAAGCTCAAAATCTGTATCATTAGATTTGACAGATGAAATTCCCCCATTAAATTGCAATTTCTGCACTTATTTCATTGTGCATCAGCGACAACCACTCCGGATCATGCCGTGAGGAGCTTGAGCTGGGCCCGTTAGTGGGAGCCCCCGGTAGCCGGTGATTAAAGCCACAGTCTCCTCGAAGCAACTGCTGATCAGGTCTGTCTCCCGGGCAGCAACCATCTGTGGCTTCCCCAGGATCAGCTCTTAACTCTCTCAAAGGTCCTGCTCTCCCCTCTGCCTGGGGTGTCCTCTTCCTGACTTGGCATGCAAAGGCCAAACTATTCTCTGAGGCCCAGCCTCTACACTGCCACCTGCCCCATGTTTCAATTCCCCTGGATGGCACTTTCCTGGGACCTCCTGGGAGATCATCCATACTTTTCCTGTTGCACATCTCACTTCCTACCCAGCACTGCGGTCATTGGTGTCTGTGTCTGACCTTCCCTATGAGAATATAAAACACTTGGGGGGCAGGATTTATTTTCTGTTTTTCCTTTGCAAACTTCAGAACAGCTGGCACAGTGGTTACCCAATAAAGTTTACTTTTATCAATGATTGCAAACAGCAGAAGCCTCTCCCTCAGTCTGAATGGGCAGAGATAAACAGCTAATTGTCTGTTCTTCCTACTTCCAGTGCCAAGAAGGTCCAGGCCTTGAGGGACCCCTGCCAAGGAAATCCCACAGCACTAAGAAAAACGGCTGGTTGCTAAGTGGACCCTTCTGAAGGGCTCTGTGCCTCTCTTGGTTCTTCCGGAAAGGACACCAGCTATCCCTGTCTCAGCTGAGCAGGACTTTTTCTTTCCTTTTTCTCAGGCCTCTGACTGCCCAGCAGGGCACTGGAGCCCAATGCCATTTGTCCCAAGATGCAGAAGCCAACGTGACAGCTGGGAGGTAGGTTGCGTGGTGTGATAGGAAACCACTTTTGTTTAGATCCCGTGTGCGTGGCAGGCACAAGCTTGATTGCAGGGTGATGAGCTGTGGAAGGAACGTGCCGCCTGGCTGGAATGTGAACTGGACCTGTTTAGTCCCTGCATCTGAGGATGCACCAGGATGGATGGCAGTGCGCAGGTGCAGTGTGCCATATTTCATGTGTATAGGAACCAAACCCAGTCCCACCTGTCCCCTCTGCCGCCCGCCCGGTGACCAGATTTTAAAATTGGTAAAGCGGAACACCATTGATGGGGGGGGGGGGTTCTTGGTTAAAAATTTGGTCTATATGGAGCAAAAATATTTTCATAGAATGCAAAAATAGTATTATAATATACTTTTTAAATCGAGACTTTTTAATATAATTTTAATTGTATTCATTTTAGAGAGGAGACAGAGAGAGAGAGAGAGAGAGAGAGAAAGGGGGGAGGAGCTGGAAGCATCAACTCACATATGTGCCTTGACCAGACCAGTGCAGGGTTTTGAACTGGCGACCTCAGTGTTCCCAGGTCGACACTTTATCCACTGCGCCACTACAGGTCAGGCAAATCGAGACTTTTTTAAAACGTCACGGGACACAGGACAAATTGTTAAAAATCAGGACTGTCCCGCCAAAAGCAGGACGTCTGGTCACCTAGAGCTGTAATTCCTGCAAATCCCCCATGATGCCCCAGCCATAAATCAGGCATGGCTACCCCCAAGTCATAGGCAGTCTGGATGAGGTGACATAGAAATGTGAGCAGGAAGGACAGCCTCCCATCAGGCTTTGCCTATGCCCGGGACAAGGCCTGAACTTCTATGCAGACACAGATCTCCCAGCCCGCAAAAGTGTCCCTGAGCCAGACCTTGCTGTGTCACCCCTTAAAACAAGATTCCCTGCACAAAGGATTGTATCTGGCTAGGACAAGAAGCCAAGGAAGAGAGATAGACAAGGAGAGAGCAGGAAAAACAGAAGATTGCAGATGGGAGAAAAGAGAGGTCAAAGGGAGAGAAATAAAGAAAGAAGATTCTTTTTTTTAATAGTTTTATTTAGACACTTAATTTTAACGGGGTGACATTGGTAAACTAGAACACAGATTTAGAAAAAACATCTCCAGATAATTTGACATTCAATTATGTTGTGTACCCATCACCCAAAGTCAAATTGTCCTCTGTCACCCTTTACTTAGTTTTCTTTATGCCCCTCTCCTCTCTCCCTTCCTACCCCCTCCCTTTTCTCCCTTCCCCTCCCCCTGGTAACCACTGCACTCTTATCTATGTCCATGAGTCTCAATTTTGTGTCTCACCTATGTATGGAATCATACAGTTCTTAGTTTTTTCTGATTTATTATTTCACTCAATATAATGTTATCAAGGTTCATCCATGTTGTTGTTGTTGTAAATGATCCTGTGTCATCATTTCTTATGGCTGAGTAGTATTCCATAGTATATATGTACCACATCTTCTTTATCCAGTCATCTATTGAAGGGTTTTTTGGCTGTTTCCATGTCTTGGCCACTGTGAACAATGCTGTGATGAACACGGGGCTGCATGTGTCTTTACGTACCAATGATTTTGAGCTTTGGGGGTGTATATCCAGTAGAGGGATTGCTGGGTCATATGGTAGTTCTAGTCTTAATTTTTTGAGGAACCACCATACTTTCTTCCATAATGGTTTTACTACTTTACATTTTCACCAACAGTGAATGAGGGTTCTTTTTTCTCCACAGCCTCTCCAACACTTGTTACCTGTCTTGTTGATAATAGCTAATCTAACAGGTGTGAGGTAGTATCTCATTGTAGTTTTGATTTGCATTTCTCTAATAGCTAATGAAGGTGAGCATCTTCTCATATATCTATTGGCCATTAGTATTTCCTCTTGGGAGTAATGTCTGTTCATGGAAAGAGGATTCTTTTCAAAATGCAAAAGAGAAAAGACAGAAAAAAAAGTGAGCAGGAAGGAAACAAAGAAAGTAGGGAATCTTAAACACTGGGGAGAAGGAGTGAAAATAAGCCGTGTTCATGGAAACAGTTTTGGAGAGCCTCGTTAATTGACAGAAAATGTTTCCTGGATACATGTCCCCTCCAAGGTGGGGCCCTTGGCCCAAGCTTCTTTTATATATATATATATATATATATATATATATATATATATATATATATATATATATATATATATATATTTAATTTTTTTTTATTTATTCATTTTAGAGAGGAGACACAGAGAGAGAGAGAAAGGGGGGAGGAGCTGGAAGCATCAACTCCCATATGTGCCTTGACCAGGCCAGTGCAGGGTTTTGAACTGGCGACCTCAGTGTTCCCAGGTCGACGCCTCTTTTCATGCCCGCAAGGAGCATGGCCATACAGGTAAAGCTGTGAGTGTCTTCGTGAAGCCAATGGAAGTCCCTTCCTCTTCCTCCAGGCAGCCTAAGTGCTAGGAGGCCCAAAGAGGTGAGTTCAGGGCTCCATCCCAGCTCAGCAGTGAGACTAGGAAATGGTGTCTCATGAAATATGTCTGCTGAGTTGGCTGGAAAAGAGTGTGAGTGTGTGTGTGTGTGTGTGTGTGTGTGTGTGTGTGTGTATTCTGAAGGAGGGTTGAGGAGCTTGCCTGCTGGGGTTGGAAAATCTTGCCACTGCAAGAGTTCTAATCACTCTTGATTTGGGTGTAGCTGTTTTCCCTTGTGATCCCCAGTGTGGTGAGCAGAAGGGGGTGGGAAAATACCCATGAAGTTTTGCCGGGGAGGAGCCACTAAACTGCAGAAATATTTCAGAAATAAGTCTCTGCTGCTCACATAGCTTCCAACTCACATATTCCTGAACTTTAGAAAACCTCTTTTGTCCCAGAAATGCCCAGGAAAAAAGGAACAATATTTTTAATTGTGGTAAATACACGTAGCAAAATTTACCATCTTAACCATTTTTAAGTGGATGGTTGTGCAACAGATCTCTAGTTCTCTTTTCGCCTTCCAAACTGGAAACTCTATAACCATTAAACAATTCTCCACTCTCCCTGCCCCAGCCCCTGGCAGCCACCACTCCACTCTATGTCTCTACAAACTGGACTATTCTAGATAGCGCATATCATTCTACAGTATTTGTCTTTTTGTGACTAGTTTATTTTACTTCATATAATGTCCTCAAGGTTCATTCATGTTATAAAAACATGGTCAGGATTTCCCATTTCTTAAAAGGCTGAATAACATTCAATATTATAAATATAGCATGTTTTATTTATCCACTCATCTACCTTTTATCTATTGTGAATAATGCTGCTAGAAACATAGATGTACAAACAAATAGCTCTTCAAGACCTTGCCTTCAGTTTTTTTTTTAATATATACCTAAAAGTGGAATTGCTGAATCATATGGTATTTCTGTTTTTAACTTTTCAGGAACTGTCTTTCATATTACTCCCATGGCAGTTATACTGTTTTGCATTCTCACCAACAGTGCACAGGCTATTAATTTCTCCACACCTTTGCAAGCAATTGTTGTTGTTTGTTTGTTTGTTTGTTTTGGGAGGATTGGGGGAGGTTTGTTTTAGGGGGTTATTTTTGTATAATAGCCATCCTAATGGGTATGAGGTGTTACCTCATTGTAGTTGAGTGTTGATTTGCATTTCCCTAATGATGACTGGTGCTGAGCATCTCTTCATGTGCTTGCTGGCCATTGTTGCTATACCTTCTTTGGATAAATGTCTATTGAAGTCCTTTGCCCATTTTTTAATTGGGTTGCTATATTGTGTTTTTGAGTTGTAGGAATTCTTTATACGTTCTAGACATTAATCCCTTATCACATATACAATTTGCAAATTCTCCCATTCCATGGGTTGCTTGTTGGCTCTGTTGGTTGTGTTCTTTGATGCACAGAAGTTTTTAATTTTGATGTAGTCTAATTTATTTATTTTTCTTATGTTGCCTGTAAGGAACAGTATCTTAAGCCAACTTCAATACTATGGCTCTTCTCAAGATGCCGTTAAGTGATAGGGAAAAAAAACATAAAACCCTATCCCAATGAATGCAATGTGTGTGCCCCAGTATCTCAGACCAGCCCTGAGGGAACAGGCATAGACCAGGTTCAACTAACCCTGTCCTTCTGTTACTTTCTGTGTCAGAGTTTATACATGAGGTTGTCAGAAATTCTTTCTTTGCAGACCTATCTTAAATTTAGGATGGGGGGGACTTCACTGTTTTGTTGTTGCTGATTGGTAATGTTTATCATGCCTTCTGACTAAGCTTTTTCAAGTCCTACAACCAGAATTTTGAAGAATTAACTTCACATAAAAGATCCAAAATGAACCACTTATTTAAGAGAAAATGTCCCAGATTTTCTGGCTGACTCAGATCTTTACTATTTGTACAAGAAGGGATCATTCTGAAAAGTCAATAAATGGTCCCAAGGGGGGTGAGCCAAATGCAGACATTTAACTGTCCAGAAAGATAAGAGTTGAAAGCATCTTGTAAGAAAGCGCTCAGCGTTCAGGGTCCTGGCTCCATGCTTTATGAGCCTTCATTCTGGTCCACTTTCAGTTGCTGGGTCCTCCGCCAAAGAAATACTGAAAAATCAGCTTTCCCCTAATTTCACTGGTATGGCAGCAGCTGACGGACACCATCTGTGAAGTCAGACTGACCTTTAACACATTCAGATCTGCTGGCATAGATTCTCCATTTTCCTCTCATAATGGGGGGGGGGAAGCAGTTTAATTGAAGACCTTCAACCCATAGTGCCAGCAGGAGGTGAGGAAGGAGCTGGCAGGCAGGGAAGCCATGGGAATGCTTCACCTTTTAGGAATGCTTTCCTGCCTCCTGATGATACCACATGGCCACCACTGGCAAGACTTTGAAGTCTGGTTGTCCCCACCCTCCCCTCTTCTTTCTTACCCATCTAACACAAGTTATTTGCATAGAAGCCATGTGCAAGTCACAATGCTGAGGTCAATGATGGCGGTGATGTGTTGACACAGTGTTAGTATACAGGTATAATGCTAGCACAGGGTATTATAATGTATAGTGCATAGTATACTAGAATTATAACTCACGGTGTGTACAGACAGGTTGAACTGATTATAGCATCCCAGAAATAAGAGTAATCAATTCAAGACAGACTTGGCACCACACAATTTAACATTTTCACATTCCATTGTACTCGAGTATGGTGGGTGCTTGCAAAAGAGGGGCCTGATTTTGGAGTTGCTTCACACACACAGACACCAACACAAACTCATCCCAATGCCAACACCTACACACATGGACACTGACAGACACCCACACCCATACACAATGCACATACACATACCCTGGCACACAACAAGTTCAGGGATAGATTGTTTTCTTTAAGTTTCTCTCCTGAAATAAATGAGAAATGAGCAAAAGCTCAAGGCCTCCTAAAAAAAAGTTGGGTGGCCCATGAAGGCACGTGAGGCTGAATTTATAATATGTCATTATGCTCTTGCCCCATTCCAATCAGGTTTATGCGCATCCCACAGGAAATGCACCCCCAGTTCTTGGAAGGGTTGGGTTTCTAAAAGAGTAACTTAGAGTTCATGGGAGGTGGTCGCTGGAATTTCAGGTGAAGAAGAGGCAACACGGTGTTTATCCCAAAATTCCGAGCACTCTCTATAGTCATGTTTATTCCTGTAAACAGACAATGGTCTTTCTTTTTATGTACTCTGGCTCCTTTTCAGCACAGGTCAAGTTCAGATGCTTTGTGCTGCCTGGAAAGTGACTGGGCCGTGAGCAAGTCCAGGTGGTTCTGATTAGGTCTAGAAGCACATGACTTGTCCAATATAGAACCCAATTGATTCCAAAGGTCTATGCTCCTGTCCTCTCCATCCAACTTTTATTCCTGATGGAATGCAACTCCGCAGTTCAAAGAAAAGCTTTGATTTCTTCTTCCCATCTACCCTATTCACAAAAAGTCATAAGGAAAAAAAAAAGAAAGAAAGAAAGAAACAAATGGTTGGCTTGAAATAGAGGCCCTGGAGGTTCGTTTGGACATCACTTGCCCTTTGTATATCAACATTTTAGTGAGCTCAGTGCACATGAATCAGAAACACAAGGGCCACATTTCCTCTGAAATACTTGGGTTGGAGGTGCAAAATACACTTGGAGTTTAGCCTAATCCAAAACCAGGGGCCCGCCAGACCCTAGTCAAGACTCCCTGTCCTGACATTTGGCTCGGTCGCCAGGAAGCCCAGCTGGTCAAAATAGAGGCTCACAGGCTAACTTCCTGTGGCGGGCTCCGGACAGGTCAGCCACGGGCGCGGGGACTGCCTGCAAGGGGAACCCGCACTGAGCCCCATAATCGATACCAACCGTACCAAAGGCGCTGTGATGGGCCTTCTCCAGCAGGCAGAATATGAGGCAAGCGATAATGAGAACAATGAAAGGGTTTGACATGGAAATTTCAGTAGGAAACAAGCAATTACATGAGAACAAACATGCCCAACGCCACTCACAATCATCTGAACACATAACAGTGATTAAGGAAACGAGAGCACAAATGCAGACCCCGGGCAGTCTGCGCTGCGGAAAATAGTCCTGGGGTGGGGTGCGGACCCTCCCTGCGCACGTGCACGTACGTGACCATGTGTGGGTGTATGCACGTGCGCGCGGGTGTGTGTGCCTTTGAAACACGTGAATTTCATTTGATTTGATTGAAAGCTGGATCTCTTTCCCCTGCAGTGGAAACCACTTCTCCTGAACAAACACATTTCCATCCACTAGGCAGGGAGGAAACAGTGAGTCAAAATAGGATTTTCTCTGGACCTGCTGAAGATGCAGTCTGAGCGTTGCTGGGGGGGTGTGCAGACCTGGAGAGAACAGTTTCTCCACCCACCCACCCTCAGGGAAAGCTGTGCTCTCCCGCTCAGGACAAGAGCTAGCACGGAAATGAGGACGGTCTAGCATGCAAATGTTTTGCTAGGAGTCACACTGACCGAAACACACAGCTGTCCTTTTTTGTTGTCAACATTCAGGGCACAGTCAAGCCAGTTCTGAGGGTTTTAAAGGTGAGCTCTTTCTTTCCAGCCTGTGGAGTGGAAATAAATGCAAGTCTGGGTCCTGGTGTATATCTAAGCTGTCCCTACTTCGTCTCCATCGTGGGATGCCTTCATCACCCATCTCCAGTCTCCCTGTCGTAAAAGCTGTCAGCCCTGGCACTGCAGAGAGGAGGCATCTGGAATAAGGACGCAACTTGAGAGAATTATGAAAGGACGCAGAGAGTTTACACGTGGTGGTTGGCAAGTCGGGGGCAGAGCTAGGAAGGCTTAGTGCTGACATTAATTGCAGTTTACAGGCTGGTCCGTGTTTTTCCTCTAGCCTACTATAAGTTCCTTCTGCCCCCATCCCCGTCCTCCCCTGCCTCTTCTTCAGGGGCCTGGGGCCTTCCCAGGCCTGGCGCAGGTCAGGACCTGATTTGCCATGCTTGAGGGATAGACTGCATCTTAAAGTCACTGAGTCACCTGCCAAGACCAGCAGCCAAATTCAGATTTTTGGTGGCCTCGGCTGCCAGCCTTGGGAGGTAGTGCTGAGCCGGGAGGAATCCAGCTAATTCTGTGGAACCCACCCTGGCTATCCCTGGGCCATATTGTGAAATAGGCACTTGGGTTTTGGCCTGTTAGGCCTTTGTTCCTTCAGATTATAGGCTTAAACTTCTAGGCCAAGAGGCAATATAACCCAGATCTGCATAAACTCTCCAGAGAGCTAGACAGCAAAAATGGAAACGGAGGCCGTTAGCCCACCTCCCACCCCCAATGCACTCCCGGGTTCAAACAGTAAAGAAGAGGTGATGCTGGTGAGAATGAGTAAAAAGTGCCGCATAGATGGAATTGTGCACAAAGCATTTCATCAGGGTCTCCTCTTTTCTTGCTCTTTTTCTTTTCTTTCTTTCTTTCTTTTTTTTTTTTTTTTTTTTTTTTTTTGAAAGGACATTTAATGTGCAATTCTGGGGTTTGATTGCTTTATCTTTAAGTCTTGACATCTATAGAATCTCAGAGAAGTCCTGGCCCAGGACCCCTGCTGGCTAGCCAATGAGCAGGCTTCCCAAGTGTGCACAGTTCTAGAGCCCAGGGCACGGGCCCTCCAGGGAAGAGAGGAAGGGAGACTCTTTCCTTGGAGCTCGCAGCTGTCCATAGCAGAGCCTACCTGACCCCAAGGACAGAACCATGAGAATTCCAAATCCTTCCCTCTGGCTCCCACCCACCCATTCTGGCATTCAGGTGAGAGGAAGGTCATCCTAATTAAAACCACTCGGTGGGGTTTCAGCCATGGAAAATTGCTGGATCCTTTCTCCTTCCTCCCACCTCCTCTTTCTCTCCTTGAACACACACATGCAACTTTCCCTCCCTTTATTTAAGCAAACAACTCCCTCCATGATTAAGTACAGCCCCTTCTTATCTAAATAGTCCACAGATGTATAAAGACACAGGAGCTTTCTGCTCCTATTTGGAGCTTGTTCTGGGACCCATCTTCTCCAAGCCTACAAAAAGGCAGCCTTCCTCGGCCTTCGCTGACAGAAATTCCTAACGCCTGTTCCCCCAGTAAATCAGCCTAGCTTGGCAGGCTGTCCTCAATTTATCAAAGAGGTGGGATTTCCCCTCCAAATACTTCAGTTCCCCACCACCACCCCTTGTCTTGGCCTCTCCCATAACCTGAGCTTGAAACTGCCCAGATGTGAACAAATGAAACATGAAAAGTCCCAATTCTGTTGTCGAAGTCTGATATTACTTTAGCGGTCAAGATAAATACCACCAGCTGGTTAACTCCAACGACCCCTGGTGGTCCAGAACAAGAGACTAAAGTAAAGGGCAGAAACCGAATTCTAAACGTTTGCTAAGGAAGAAAGATGCAAGGGATCTGTGAGTTTCCTAAATAAATAGAGTCTGAGGAAAGAGAACCGACCCTCAAGACCAGGACAAAAGTGAAATGTAGTGGGTGGCTTGAGGGGATAAACTCCAGCTTCAGATTTCTAACTGCAGCTCTTCCAGTTTGATCGTTTTCTTTCCAACCCAAACCTTGGTTAATATTTTGAGTCCTTAGGATGTGGGACCCAGAAGATGGCTTTATTACAACAGGGACAAGCACACTACTGAGCCCTGGCAGCCCTTCTTGCTTGCCCCTTAGTCTCACCACTCAAGTGTGCTCTGTAGACTGGCAGGTCAGCCTCTGCCCTTGCCAGGAGCCCGTCAGAAATGCAGGACCCCTCAGACCTGCTGGATGGGTCGGCCCTCCCTTGGGTCTCCGGTGACTCACATGCACATTCGAGTTGGAGAAGCGCTCCCTGGTCAGCCAGATGTACCCAGCTATGAAGGAGTTAGGCTCTGTCCTTCCCTCATGTACCTAACTGACCTCTATTAACTAATACTTAGTAAGAAAAGCTCACAAAACTTCCAAAATGGCTGCAGTAATATGTAGTGTGTAAGTAGGAAAGAGGGAAATGCCAAAAGGATCTTATTTTCATTCCCGAGCCATTCATGTCCTATTAGAATGTTCTGAAAAGTAAGATCCAGTGGACTATTGGCATCTAGGAAACCTAAGCACTGATTCTAAGTTCAGAGCCTAGGGCCCCATGGCAAACCTTCTGAGCCCAAAATTTTGGAGAGTGGAAGCCCGTAATTGCATGGTAGCCAGTTCCCCTCAGTGATACATACTAAGAATTGCCTGCCCCTTCCTCTTCTGCCCCTAAGGAGCAGCACACTGGTATGATTCCTTCAAGAGGTGTGGATGTTCTAGAGCAGGGGTGCTCAATACGTAGATCGCGATCTACTGGTCGATCGCAAAGGAAGTGTGGGTAGATCACATGATATTAAAAAGACATTTGTCTTTTGATTGGCATACAGGGTAGCCAATCTGACGTCTGAACTTTTGACACCATACGCATGCGCGTTAAACCACGCTAACTTGTTCAGTTACATTGCTGCATAGTTAGCCTTCAATTTATTTAAACTAAATACAACAAAGGGTATAAAAATGAGTGCCATAGCTGGTCCGAGTAAGAAGCCTAAAACCTACCCCTTTCATACAGAATGGGAGGGGATTTTTTTCACTATGTCATATTCTAAGTGCGTTTGCCTCATCTGTCTGTGTGCCATTGCTATTCCAAAGAAGGGAAATGTGGAGCGGCTTTTTCAGACTGTTCATAAAAACTATGACATTGACTTTCCTCCGAAAAGAGAGCTGAGGAGAAAGGTGAAAGAATACACAATATTAAATAGTAATAATAATAACTTAAATAATGATAATATAGAAGAAATAAATTTATGTTTTGCATTTTTATTGTAGGTAGATCATTTTGACTTGGCCATCTTATAAGTAGCTCGCAAGCTGAAAAAGTGTGGGCACCCCTGCTCTAGAGTTTGAAAGCAAGGCTGCTTGCTACTCTGGTGTGGCCAGCCTCACTTAGACACAAGGTTCAAATGGTCCTGACCCTTGGACACCCCAGACCCCAGGGCGATTCCAGCAGCTGCAGCTGAGATGTCTTTGCATACACTTCATCCTTTTGCTGACTTGTTTAAAAAAATAAATTCAAACAGCAATGGGAAACCATGGTGCCAGGGGTCATGGCGGTGGGGCATCAGTGGGGCAACAATGACCTCTACACCCAGCCTAAAAGAGATTTTCCTTCTTATTAACCACAAGGGAACTGAAAGGAAATGCCAGGATTTCCTCTGGCTGGGCCAGTGTTATCACTAGTTCACCAGTCAGGTGCACCGGTATGGAAAAACCTGTCCGTCCTAGAGCACAGCTTTAACGGAATTTTTATGTCCCCATACCATGCCTAAAAAATGGTGTCTCTGTGGTTAGGTGTACTTTGTGTGATGGGAGAATCTGCTCACTTCAAGGTAAAATTGCCAGTTGTCTGAGGTTTGAAAGTGCCTAGTTAAACCAGGGAATGACATCAACTGAAGGCATCATTGTAATTGCTTATGGAATTAAGTCACACTGAACAATTCCTTAGGCGAGAAGCATATACCCTGACACGAAACGGCGTGGGCCTGGCAAGGGCCACATTCTGGATCCAAAGGGAAGTTCAGTGGTAACTTGGAGGTTGTTGCCACAAGACAAGGACTTGGGAGCCCTGGGTTCCAGTTCCAGTTCCAGCAACGCTATTGACCTGGGAGCCCCAAACTCTTTAGGAAATTCTAGCCCATCTCTTATCTTAGCTTCTCCACATGTAAATTAAAAGATCTCCTTTGAGGTCTCATGTGGATCTTAGACCCCAGATACCACAGAGTTTTTAAGTTTTTGTCAGTAATTTTAACACTGAATTGGCAGGGGGTGGGGGAGAGAGCATCTGAAACGAGAGAAACTCAGGCAGGGTTGAGAAAAACATGCTTGTAGAGCAAGTGTTTAGCCTTCTTTCTGAGCTGAAACACACAGCCAGGAGAAACACTCCTGGAACTTATTCATGGAAGCAGATGGTAAACGTGGGATGGGGGTGAGGGTGGCCTGCGGTGCCTCCCGGTGCCTCTCCAGCCCGCCTGCGCCCACCAGAAAACATCACTGAAAAAAATATCAGGAGTAGGGTACGTGTGCAGTGGAAGGGGTGAATGGTGTATTATTATTGGGAAAAAGTCACAACTCACATTATCATTGATTAATTGAGTGATTTTAGTCAAGTGAATATTGATACATGGCAGGAAAAGCATGAAAATAAAATGAACACACACGGGAATTACTATTAACATAAGTGATAACATCAAAACATCTGGTAAAATGCAGTTTAAAAAAACAACACACAAATGAAATGGAATGTAAAATATTTTCACAGTATTCGAAGCTTTTGTAAAAGATTTAGACTCTAAAAGCAGAGTGCTACAGGAAGGAACTAAAGGGAACAAGAATTTTGCCCGTGTCCTATGTATCTGGTTGTGACAGGTTGCCAGGACCAGTCCAGTATTCCATGGGAGTTACCTAGTGTGTGCTTCTAAAACGGGTCAGCTGAGCCCACCACATGCATCTAGGGAGTTACAACAGAGCAACTAGTTTTCCTGGAGTGTGGTGAGAAATAGGATTCTAGGTTTGGGAAAAGGTGTTGCTGTAATTTACAGATGCAAATGAACACTGGAGCTCTGATTGGATTCTGCCTTGGTGCTAATTCAGTGTTACACAGAGAATAGTCTAAAAGTAAAAAGTTCTTGGAATCCTCACCTCCCTTTCTATCTTCTACAATAACTACTAATATTTTTTCAAAGATTGAGCGGACTTCTGCTAATGATCTCACAGGATGCTACCCAGAATGATTATTTTAAACCTTTACACATATGACCTTCGAACTGGCGACAATTACCAAATCACAAACGCACCTCCTCTTTTGGAAACCAATGACCAAGCCAATGAGTCTGCACATTGGTTTTGTTTAAGCCTTTGTTGAGCAAAACAAAGGTTTGTGATAGCAATGCAGCTTTGGGCCCAGAGCCTCCCTTTGTGCCCTGAAATTGCTGATGTGTTGTTACACAGAGCTGGTGGGTGTCTCAAATCCACTGTAACACTCCAAGTCCTAGGCCGCTGTGGCGGGGTTAAAACCTACAGCTGCAATTCACATTTTCAATTTATTTTGAATTTTCTCTGAAAATATTACCTTCTACCTGAGAATTTCCATTTAGAGAGTTGCACAACACAGCCACCTATTATTCTTCTATAATCTTTCTGCAGTAACTCTTAACACCCCACACAAACCCCTCTCCAAGGTCCCTGCCTTACAACGAGGGTCCAGTTGCATGATGCGCTCTGTCAAAACGAGCAGAAACGTCAGATACATATGATCAATGAACTTGAGTGAATCAGTCAAAACCAAGACCCAGATCTATGCACTCATGTAACTGCTCTGAATTTCCATTGACAATATGAAAGAATATTTCTAATTAACTAATATATATACACTTTTTTAACCATCCAAAATTACAGGCAACTCACTTAAGATCCCCAACATTTTATGAATAAAGGTCAGAGAGAACAACAACAAAAAAAGGTTTTACAATAATGGGATCACTAATTGTGATAGGTTTAATTACATCAGGCTAACCCTCAGGTAGGTAATAAAGTTGGCAGGCTGATTTTCAGACTGGAGTCTTCAGAACTAACAGCATCTTCCAATGTTTCAGTGTCCAGCCAGGGCCAGGGCCACGTGAGTGACACTTCCCGGCCTCTCTGCAGCATCCATATTGACTATAACCATTCGCCCAGAGGGTCCTTGAGCTGTTACAGAGAATCAAGAACCAAGCTTGAGGAAGAACATACTTTCTACACACTGAACAAGAGGAATGAAGTTGCATAAGTGAACAGGTTTATGTACATCACTTAATAAACACCAGGGCTTTGAAAAATATTTTAGGGCACTTGGGGAAAACTGCAGAGATGTGTTGCCTTTGAAACTCTCTCCTTGGACGGGGAGACACTGGCTTAACATTCTCTCTACAGAAATAGAAATAAATTTTTTAAATGCAGATGGACAGGCAGAGTGCGTGTGCTGAATTTCAAGGTGAAAAGACTATTTCTTCACAGGAAGGAAATGAATGGAGAGCACTGTGAGTTTTGATTAGCATTGTGTCAGAGCCAAGCAATCCTGAACTCCTCGGGAAGGAGGATCACACCGCTATGCTACCAGCTGCATCCACCTCCCACTCAAAATGTCTAGTGACGGCGTTGCTCTACAGAAAGCAGCCTCGGGTGCACCAGGAGACCCTGGTCCTAATACACCTTTCAAAATGCTCAACGGAGACTTAAAAAAAAAAATCTTAAAAAGTAAGTGGGTTTTGGGTTGTTGCTCTTTTAAAACAATGCGAAATGAACAAACAGATGAAACTAGAATGCTCAGCACTTCACCAATTACAATTCGCTCTGACTAGCAATTTGCTGGACTGTTCTAAATTTTTTTCTTTATTTCTTCTTTAACTATGTTTTTTTGCAAACCACTAACCATTGCCTCCTGGGTCTGAAAATCATCATCTCTCTCATGCCGGTGGTCTGGTGCCCACGGTGTTTTCTTTTCCTCACACAAAGGCAGGCACGTGCCACCCTCCACGTGTGTGGAAGTTCCATCATGCACCGAGGCTGATGTCAACTGCCACTCACATGGCATCTGAGACTGGCTGATTCACAGCAAAAGACAAGCACATGGAGGAGCAGGGCGGGCACGACCTCCCTCTGCTGTCACTATTGCCTCCTGTCCTTGTGCTTCTCTTCCCTGCACCTGTTACCCTCTGGGACTGACCCTAAGTTGTAAGTGTGGTGGGTGTCTCCGTCTAAAGTAGGCAGAAAGTGAAATGACTCTGAGACCAAAAGCAATGTGTCTTCCCGACAGCATTTTCTAATTTCAGAGGAACAGATCAACCCGTGAGCAATTTGTAATGACACTAAGAAAGTAGCAGGAATTCATTTTTGCTGCTGTCCTTTACTTTTTGCCTCCATCCCACCATTTTTTTTTTAAGTGAAATAAAATGTTCTTTTATAGCGAGTGTGTCTCTAGTTGAAATGGTTTTACACCTCCTTGTGCTCAGTGACATGCCATTCCAGACTGTAGATCTTACAAGGCTCCTAATCTAACTGGGTTTCCATACCTGGGTGTGCAGCTTTAAATACTGGCTATCCTGGGGTCTGGAGCGTGGCTGCAGAGGGGTGGGGGGACGCTGCAGGAGGAAAGCCGGAGGGGTAACAAGGTCCTCCGCCCACAGAAGAAGCAGTGAGCTCCAGGGTTGCCTGCTCAGCCCCTACCCCTCACCCCCATCCAACCCGTGAGATTCACTTAAAGACAGACTGAAAAGTGGGACACTCATGGTTTTTCATCTTCTTCATGAAGTTTTTGAACTCCTTGTCTTTCTTGTCCCACTTGTGGATGGCTGTCAGCAAGTACTGGCTCTTCACTTTCCGGCCCATGATGAGAAAGTGGTGGCTCAGGTTGTCCAGCTGGTGGCAGGGGCAGTCGGCCCCGTTCTTCAGGTACAGGACCAGCTTCTTCAGGTCCTTCTTCTTGATGGGTCCCAGCTTCAGGGGCTTCTTCTTCTTGGGGACAATCTTTTTGTCACCATTTTCTTTTTTCACTTCTTTTATTTTCATCCTCAGTGCTAGAGACGGTGGGGGGGGGGGAGGAGAGAAGGGGAGAGAGAAAGCACTTTAGAACACAGCTTTGCATGCTCAACAGTAACCCAAACCTATGGCCGAGGACGAGGGTGAAACGAATGGCAAGAGCAGTCGGTTTCAGAAATAATATGGAGGTCTCAGTTTACCTTTACGCACTGATTTTGCCCCCTAGCTCTGGGGTGCCTCATGGTATCTCGACAGTTGCCACAAGGTGTCACGAGCCTCAAATACATTTTCAAAACCAAGTCATATTTCTCTTTTTTAAAACTCAGTGACTCAGAATAGCACACCATGCTTGCAGAAAAGGGGATCGTATAATCCAATATAATCCACATAATTTAAGCCTTTAGAACTCTGCATTTAAAAAAAATGCTTACCCCGCGTTTTTGTTTTTGTTTTTCCCGCGTTTTTATTTTTAAGAGAAAGTTATTGGGGTTTTTTAAATTGGTTTTATTTATATTTTTTCACCATCCAAGGGTTATCAAATTCCTTGAAAGTTGTATCCGCTAAACAAGACAGACAGACTACGTGTACACACCCAGCAAGAGGAAGTTACAGGATGCTTCAAACTGTCATGTCCAAGTGCACTGAACATCAGTGCCCAATTTCAACACTGAAGTATCGGGAACCCTGCCAGCCTATCCTTTAGGAAGTTTTGACAGCAGGTACTGCTAAGTGCTTTATCAACCACTATCAGCCAGGTGCCACAAATGTCCAGTCCACTGAGTAGACCCACATGGAACCAAACTCTATTTTGACTTCCTGATAGATTAGAGCAAGTCCTAGTGAAGTCCTGATAGGTAATCCAGGTGCTGAACCCTCTAGTCCAGTGGTCGGCAAACTGGCTCGCAAGTCACGTGCGGCTCTTTGGCCCCTTGAGTGTGGCTCTTCCACAAAATACCACGTGCGGGCGCTACCTCGATAAGGAATGTACCTACCTATATAGTTTAAGTTTAAAAAATTTGGCTCTCAAAAGAAATTTCAATCACTGTACTGTTGCTATTTGGCTCTGTTAACGAATGAGTTTGCCGAACACTGATCTAGTCTAATGTGGTACATGAGCTCCTGTTCTGAACATAGTCCCTGCAAAGAGGGAAAGCCAGCCTCTCTGTCGACTCTGCCTTCTCTTCTCTTTGTCTCTACAGACCCTGAGTTAACGTATGTCAGTGTTAACGTGTGGACCAGATACTTTAGTAATGAAGACAAATCAGTGTGGAGGCATTCTAGAAGCTGTCAGTGCATTAACACCCACCTCGTGGTCCAGTCCACTCCCTTCAGATCAGCCAGCCCCAGGTATGTCCAAAGGGGTTGGAAACCATCTTCTAGACACTAGTCACCAGATACTTTCTACATCCTCTGAATTCAAAATTACTCAGGCCCCTGTTAATAATACAAAGCTTCCACCCACACTCCCTGAGGAAGGGCTTGAATCTGGACTGAATAATAAGAGCTAACAATTAGGAAAGCATCCTAGGGAGTGTGCTGAGCATTGGCATGCCATTTCCTCAAGCAAACCTCACAACTCCATGAGGAAGGGGCAATTATTTTCCCCAACTAACAGATGGGAAAACTGAGGCAGAAGGGGTTAAATTTACCTGCCCAAAGTCACTAATCCAACATTGAAACCTATGTCTGAATGGGTACATTTAATCACTGTGCAGCCCATGCTGAGTCTAGTGTTGCAGATTCTTTACAATGAACCCAAAACTTAAGAGTGCTGATTAAATGGGCCAAGAAAACGAGGGGCAGGAGCTCGGACTCTCTTCCCAGTGTCACCCACCATTGCAAAAGACTTTACTTACGAAATGGTGCAAGAGTTCCTCCTGGTTGAAAGAGACAACTCTGGCAAAGGAAAAACTGCATTTGTGAAGGTTTTAAAATTTAATATTTAGTTGATTAGAAAGCACACCCTTGGCCTAACCCAAGAATGAGTACGGAGAAAATGTCTTAGGAACAAATCATTAATGAATGAGTCAAAGTCAGTAAATTAAACATGTTCCCACTGGCTTTTTTTTTTTAACAAAAAGGGCTCCAGAGCTTGCAGCCTACTTAACCACATAACGCACCCTAGACCTGGTGTCCCTTATGAAACGCCTCACTCCCAAGGCTGGCAGGAGGTTCAGGGGCTGGGCAGCAATCAGCAGAATGCTCTCGCTGAGGATGAGCACTGGCCTCACAGCTGGTCCAGGTTCCCCGCACGCATGGCAGTGAGTTGAGCACCTTCCCAGTGAGTTCCTTTCCTTAACTCTCCCCCAGACTGAACCAGCCACTGCCCAGCGCCACCGCGCCACCAATTATGCCGCAGTCTCACCCTCACTGTGGACAGAGTGTCATGGGACCAGCGGGGTGGGGGGTGGGGGTGGGGTGGTGCAGAACAGGAAACAGCAGAAACCAACCCCTCCAGGACCTCCCCACAGACATGCCCAAACAGGCCCACACCTGGTGGTTTAGCCTCCCGAGTCGGCTTAAAACCTCGTGCCTGGGGTTCCCTTGAGAAAAGACTTCAACTGTTCTAGTCGGGGGCTTGCTAAATGAACAAGGTTCTCAGCGGGGCTGTATGAGGACCGGCAAGAGGAGACTGACTGCTCAGGCCCAGGCAAGCCAAGTCTCCGTCTCTGCCTCCCCTCTGCCAAGCAGAGCAAATGGGACCGGGAGAAACCACAAAGAAAGGCAGCAGAGAACACTTCAGAGAGGCAAGGTAGTCAGAACAATTCTCCTTTCACAGGAGTGCCTAAGAGCTGGCCCCACACGTTAGATGAGCTTCAAGCTACTTCCTAAGGTCGCAGGCTGGGAACCAAGTGCTGCCACAGGAGTGATCAATTCCATCATCAGGAAAGGAGAATGTGTGCTCAGCTGCCATTGTGGGTGTCCTTTCTGCAGAGAAGTGAGCCATCCTTTCTAAGGTCCTCACCACGTGCCAGGCTGTCCACGGGCCCAGGACAGGTGCCATCAGTGTGGCTCCTGACCTAATAATGCTCATAGCATCCATGTGAAGAATTATCATTATTACTTATTACAACCAAGGAGAAGGACACAGTTACGTAGTGACAACATGCGGCCACCATTTGTAAGAGACAGCATCAGAGTTAGAACTCATCCCTAACCCGAGACCCCGCTCTTTCCTGCTATACCATGACTGGGTTTCAAATGATATTGCTTCAGTGGAAATTATCTCACTCTTTTGATTGTATAGCTTTTAATCACAACTCAAATCAAAAATTAATGGTCCTCTGCCATGACCGTGTAAAGGAATTTGGTTTACATAAATGGGGGGGGGCAGCAAGGGGAGAGGGGAATCAAATGGTAAAAATGTGCTCTGCATTAGACTCTTTATTCCTTGCTATTTGGCTCACTTTCTTTTCTGAGGTGGGGAGAGTAGGGAAGGAGGCACATATGGCCAGAAATTACTAACATCTTTCCATCTTTCAAAGGTTTATTTTAGGGATGCAGATTACCAACAATGTTTGGACAGGCGATTAGCTGTCCAAGGTTGGTTTCCCTGTGCCTGTGGACACATGGGCAACCCCCCACCATGCCTCAACCAGGCGCTGCAGGGACAGGGGTGTGTACGGGCCCAGGAGAAGCCTGGGACTGACCACCTACCTCTTCCTCCCCTCCTCGCCCCACCATGCAGACAGTGCCTGGATGCCAGGGGTCATGCTCCTGGACTACATTCACAGTTTGCAATGCACATGGTGGTGGTAGGCAGGGAGGAGAAGCTTCGGGAGGCAGCTGGTATGATGGACAGAATCCTGGTGACCACAAAATCTGTTTTGGAGCTCCCTGACTGTCTGTTTTCCATCTATAAAGTGTAGAGTGAAGTCTGCAAGCCTAGCAATACTCCCATCCAGAGGCACCATGCTGGGCAACGCCGGGAGGGGGCGGGGCAGCTGAGCTCATCTCCAGCTTCCTGGCACTGCGCTCACTCTTCTCTGCCCTCTAACGCCAGGCAGAGGGCTACAGCAGCCTCAGGCCCTGACCTCAGCTACCTGTCACAGCGGAGCTCTGAATTAAAACAACAAAACACTTCTTTGGGGGGGTTTTTCTTGCTTGTTTTTTGCAACAACTTAGCATCCTTCAAGAGTAGAATATTACTCCCACCTTTCACCTCACTGGTCACTATCAGCAAGAATTCAGAGACATAGAAACTTTGAGAACCCAGAATTTAAGGTTACAATCAGGGGCTATGTAGGACTTTCTCAGCAATCTTAAAATAATCCCTATATTCATGTGGATCCTTAATGTTTCACTCCACTTCAGTCACCTAAGCCACACACACACACACACACACACACTTTTTTTTGTTGCTCACAAATTACACTTCCTTGGCCAACTTCCCATGAGACTTAGCCATATTTCTGAGGCTAAAATGAAAACAGGAAACTCATTAAACTCAAGACAAACCCACACTCTCTTCAAAACCATCCCCTCCTTCTAGATCCGACTTATACAAACGGTGCTGCTATTCTTCTAATAATCTAGACAGGGTGCCTGGCTGTAGGACAACTATTGGCCAAGGGCTAGTCGTTCATACATCCAACAGCATAGAACTGCTGCAGGAACACAAGAAAAGTCAGATGGGAAAGGTGGAGGTGGGGGTAGGGTTGAGGGCTGAGTTAGTAATCAGATTTGTGACTCATCTGATTCCAGATAGTTGTTACAGTGAACAGTAAAGTACAAAAAGAGAGTGAGGGACCCTAGGAAGCACCTTCATAGGGGTGGGAGGAAGAACAGTTATTACTAAAGTCACCACAGGCACAGAGGAAAAACCAGGCAGCCCATGTCTAAGAAAGCACATGAGGGAGGTGTTTTGAATGGAGAAAACGCTCCTTGATCCCACACGCTGCCAAGTATAAGAATGAGTGTGAGACTAGGTCCTTTGACTTGGCAATCAAGGGGTCTCTGATGTGGGAGGCCAGGATCCAAAGGAGTGAGGGTGAGTACCAGAGAGCTCAGTGGAAAGAGAAGGTGCACCATATTGACAGCCACCAAGCTTCTGGAATGTTTGTGAAAATTTACTGCTGGCCACTGCTAGCCAAACATATTAGACTGAGCACACACAATCATTTCCACTCCTTTTGGAAGTCAGTTCAAAATTATAGGGGAAAAAAAGTTATAAACACATGCAGGAAAATAGTAAAGGGAACAAGAACATATCAACGTTTAGTATAACAGAAAGTAAATGGATGGTGGAACGTGGCTTGATGGAGAGGATGGGTATCTGTGACCTCGCTGCCAGTAAGAAACAAGTCAATGTGCACTGTGGGGCCCAGAAATGCTCGTGGACAGGGCCATTGGGTGCGTCCACCCTCCGTTGCAGAGGCTGCGTCATACAAGGAAAATGGTAAAACATCTGGATGAGAACACTGACATCGTCCAGTCTGGGCCATAAGTCCAGCTGCCCGTCCTTCACCAACTCCAGCAGCAGCCAGGAGCGTTGTTCTCTATGGGACGTTTGAACAAGGCAGACTGCGAGCTGGCAGATCCGGGCAGGTGGGCAGGGTAGCTAAGTCAGTCCACATAGTGAACAGTGAGACAGACCTTCAGGTCTCAGCATGCCACACCTATGTCCCCCGCCAGGGGATCAAAGGAGTGCTCTCTAAAGAAACTAGGAGCCCAAAAGAAAAGACCTACAGCTCTCACAATGAAATCTAAAGCGAGGCCCCACAAATCACAGGCCATGCTCACACACAGAGCTTCCAGTGTAGTGCTTCGCTATTGAATTCAAATGTCCAGGCAAGACAGGTGTTTAAGGGAGCCTCTAAACGCGAACAGAGCCCAATACATGCAAAACAAACAGGAAAAAAATAATTCAGAGATGACAGAGACAATGCAGGGAGCATTAAAAATCCCTTGTACCAAGATAGTATTAGGTAAGATATTATAGTCACAAAAGCAGAACAGAAAGCTACTAAAAGGAATGTTTAGAGAACAGAAAGAGCATTTGGAAATTTAAAATATAAGAGCAGAAGTAAAGAAAACTGAACAAAATGACTCAGGGATGGGAAAAGGAGAAGAAAGCTAAGATAGAGGATCAACCCAGGAGGCTCAACATCTGAACAGAAGACATTATAGAGAGGACCGACAAAATCAATGGGAGAAAATATCAAAGAAATAATACAAGAAAATTTCCCAGAAATGAGGAACAGGCATTCTCAGATTAAACTGTCCCCAGCTCACCCAGTCATGACATTTAGAAAAACCAGTGATAAGGAGAACTTTTAAAATCCTCTAGAGAAAAAGAGAGTGCGCCTCCAATACAAAGAGCAGGCATCATGCTGGGCAACGCGGTACTGGGCTTACCAAGAGCAGCACTAGAAGCCGGGAGATAATGGGTCAGTACCAGTAAAATCCCCTCACTTGGTACTGAGTAAGCCTGACTATCAATCAGTGTGTGATTAGAATAAACACAGTACAATAAAAACATCTTTAGACATTCAGTGATTAAAGAAAAATTAATTCCCATATGTCTTTTCTCAAGAAACCACTCCATGACGTGTTCCACAAGAACGCAGAACAAGGAAACACAGAATTCAGAAAACCAAAGCTCTAACTTAAAATAAAAGCAATGGGTGTCTTAGGATGATTTTTCCAGAACAACTGTGTGGCAGGCCTAAAGCTCAGCCAGTCCTGAATGAAGCAGGAAGAAGGAGGATTCAGGCAGATTACCTGCAGAAGAGTTTGGGGATGTATTTCTAATACAAACAGAAGAACTAGAAGAATGAAACGAGGCAATTGCCAAATCAAAAAATAAAATAAAAATTTAACCATGTTAACTATTACCAAAAAATAGCTAAAATTATTACCTCTGGGAATTAGCAGTGGAAAGGCATGGAGCAAGAGACTGCACTTTTGTTAAAAACCTTTTATTACTACTTGACTTTTTTTTTTTTTTTAACAGGGACAGAGAGTCAGAGAGAGGGATAGATAGGGACAGACAGACAGAAACAGAGAGAGGTGAGAAGCATCAATCATTAGTTTTTCATTGCCGTTGCAACACCTTAGTTGTTCATTGATTGCTTTCTCACACGTGCCTTGACCGCGGGCCTTCAGCAGACCAAGCCACCACTAGCTGGAGTCAGCGACCTTGGGTCCAAGCTGGCGAGCTTTTTGCTCAAGCCAGATGGGCCCGTGCTCAAGCTGGTGAGCTCGGGGTCTCGAACCTGGGTCTTCCGCATCCCAGTCCGACACTCTATCCACTGCGCCACCGCCTGGTCAGGCACTACTTGACTTTTTAAACTGCATTTATTTTGAAGCAAAAAACCTAAATTAAAAAAATATATAGTCTCTAAATAACATATAGATGACTCAAACAGAAACAGACATGAATACCTGGGACAGACAGACAGCTATCAGAGGGCAGGGTGGTTGGGGGACTGGAAGACAAAAGGTGAAGAAATTAAGAAAAAATTCCATATATGTGTCTGTGTGTCTCTCTCTATATATATGACACAGAGACACAGACAACAGTGTGGTAATAGCTAGAGGAAAGGGGCGGAGGGGTAGGTGGAGTCAGGCAAAGGTGGGGGAATGAGATGAGGGCGATGGTTGCACGATGCAATGTGCAGACAGACGTTTTGTTGCGCTGCACACCTGAGACCTGCACCCCGATAAATTATACCTTTGCTATACATATAACATATATATATAACCAGAGGTGGACTTAACGGCAGGCGCATCGGATACGCGCCCTGGGCCCCGACTCCTGAAGGGCCCCACAAACCCCAATTTTACACTTTTCTTTCTAATGACACCAAGTTTGGTTTCATATGTGCGATTTTAACATTAATAGTACATAATATTTTTTTATTTACTTAAAAATACATGTATTTTTAATTTCCCTGTCTCTCTCTCTTTTTTTTAAGGGGCCCAATATTTTCTTCTGCGCCTGGGGCCTCAACCGACCTTAATCCACCTCTGTATAAAATATGTTAATACATATATGCGACTCACAAAATGTGAGACCTTAAAAGAAACACAAAGATTACATTTCCAGGTCCTCCACTGGTCCTTCAACTAGAGCAGCTTGGCATTAGTTAGGGCTTCTCATGGGTTACATTTTTATAAGAATTCTGCTTTTTCGGGTAAGGGTTGGCCTAGAGATCTAACCAATCCCCTTCATGATTCAGAATTGAAACTCAATTAGTGTAGCATTTGAATTATTTCCTTCCAGCTGGAAAGGGTGTTACAGCTGGAGGCTCCCCTAGCTCTGCTGGGAACCTGCTCCCCGCCTCCCCACTGAGCTCACTGTTGTATTCCATAGTTCCTCCAAGCAGAAAATGAATGGTGTCACAGAATATTCTAGGGACAGTTGGATAAGCACGTGTATCCATTTTCTGTCATCCATACTCATGAAAATCCATCCCACAGCAGGTAACAGAGTGCACACCCAGATTCCTAGGGACTTGCTTTTTATTTTCTTAAATTGCTTTCTCTTTCCAAGAGGGCTGAAGTTCCCAAATAGATTATTTGAGAAGCAGGGAGTAAGACTGACAAACTCGGTACAAAGTGGCCTGTTTCGGGCCTTTGGGTCGGGAGGAGCCCACAGATGGGCACCCAGTCATCTGCACTGTGGCCTCAGCTCACACCCTTCAACCCACGTAGAACCTCCAGATAAAAAAGCCTGTTCAGATAACAAGGCGTCACTAAGCAACAAAAACAGAGAGGACACAATTTGCTGCTTCCCACCCCACTATCACAAATCTCTTGGGTGGGCATCCCTGAGGAAGAAAGGCCCGTCCCCAAATCCAACTGTGCGAATGAGATTGGGTAACAGCGCTAGGTCCAGGCTGGGCTGTGAGAAACTCAGCCTCCTTCCAGCACTCAGCAGAGGGTCTGGGCACCATGGCGAGCTGGCTTTGAGGCGTGAGGGCCAAATGAGCCCTGCTAACAAAGGCCCCGCAATGGCAGCTTAGCAGATCTCTCTGTTCCCAGCAGGAGCCAGTGTTTGGCATCATTAATTCGTTTAGCAAAGAAAGGAGCTCCTACTTGGTCACAGTAACTCAGGCTCTCTCCCCTGACCGCAAACCACACGCTGCATACTTACATGCATTTACTGACTACAGGACGTATGTTACCAAAAAAGAGAAAAGAAAGATCGCAAAAACAAATCCCCCTCCCAAAAAAAGATTGAAAGCAGCTTTCTTCTCTCATTTACAAAAGCAGTAGAGAGTCGCTCCTCAGTGACTTCCTTGGGGCAAATAATTTATTGATGTTGTTCTGTTTTCTGGACCCCAGACATCTTGGGGAGGTGGGCAGGAAAGTGGAGTTTGCAACTTTACAGGCCCCTCCTCAACACACACACACACACACGCACACGCACACGCACACGCACACGCACACGCGCACGGCACAGCAGCACTGATGTCCGCCAGCTGGGATCTTGCTGCCTAATTGCTTGATTTCATGGATTGTGTTAAGTCCCCACTGGTTTAAGCTAATGGTGCAAAATGAAAACCCCACTTTAAGAGCAAAGAGCTGCCTGGTGTGGTTTTATTTGGGAAGACGTGTGCATTGGCAGCTCTGGCAGCAGGGGCATGGGCCTCAGAATGGGACAAAGAAGAGCTCTGGGCCCCTCCTTCCAGTAAGCACTGTATCTCTCCTCTCCGCCTCCCCAAGCAGGATGCAGAGAAGAATAGGAGAATCGCTTAAATAAAGTCAATCACTAGGATTGATTGAATCTTGGCTCAGAGTCCGGAGGAGCCTGCCAAGGCAAACAGTTTTTCCTGCCGCAGGGTCACTGGTTTTCCATTCCTCTCCATTCCACCCCCTGCTGCTCGCACAAATGGCAAGCTGGAGTGTGGAATAGTCTCTTGGAGGAAAAAAGTGGGGAGTGGGTTTCACAGCCAATGAGTCGGAAAAGCCATGAGTTAGTTATCCCTGGCTTAAGAGAGGGGTTCTTGAACTTTAATGTCATCAGAATCACCTGGAGGACTTATTCTAATGCAGATTGCTGAGTCAACCCCCTCCACACCCGCCCCGAGTTTCTGATTTGGCAGCAATGGTATGAGGTCCAAGAATTTGCATTTCTAACAAGTTTCCCAAGTGTTACTGAGCTGCTGATCCAGGGACCACATTTGAGAAGTACTGGTTCAAAGAGTTTGAGGGGAAGGATAAGGTGGGCTTTCTCATTTGTCACCTTGGTTATTCACAATGGTGCATTTTTAGGACTCTTTCTTGGGTGGTGTTTAAATATCCCAGAGGCCCAGGAGAGCCCTCCAGTCTCACAGAAGCTCAGGCTGAGGTCAGCAAGACCAACATGGGCACATCCAAAACCCAGTGCACCCTGGGAGAGCTAGTCTAGCACTGTTTTCAGAATTGAGGAGGTTTGTGGACCCCTATCCTTGAGTGGTGGATTCTTGCAAAGTTGCAAAAACAAAAGGTTTGATAGCAAGAGGCACACATTTTAGAGGAAAGTCCAGAGTCAGCAGAATGAAGCTTCTGGTTCAGACTCCGTCACTCACCTTTTCTGCAAATCTGGCTAAACCATTTTACTTCCCTGGGTCACTGCGTAGCCATTTGGGCCACTTAATCTCGTTTTCCATCCCAGAACTTGCAATCTTTCTGAATCTTCCTATTTCCTTTCAATGTCTTGAAACTCAATACAGAAACACTAACCATATAAGGGAAAGCATCCCCCATCTCAAGGGGTAACTGTTCCCACGGCCTGTTCAAATCACCTCACAGTGAGCATAGCCCAGGACTAGAGCGAACACAATGGTGCGCGAGTCCAATCCTGGTCATGAAGGCATGGTGGAGAGTCAGGCGTGTTTCCATTTGACAGATGGGAGAAGAGGCTAGAGTGTGCCCTGACCCCATGACTGAAAGAAGCACCATGTCTGGTGCCGGGAGCACTAGCAACAGGCACACCCCAGCTCTTAGCCCTTTACTGACTTCTTAGTTGATCCCTCTGAGGGCAGAGGGTGCATTCCAGACTAAATTTATGTTTTTCCCACCCACCCTTCAGGCCAAGTTACAGACTGTCTTCTCCCTGAAGCCTCTCCAGCCTGATCCAGACTTGCCCAAGGGGAAAAGCATTCTAGGTACAAAAGGATTCGGAGAGGGACACACCTTCCAGTTGTCGTGGACTTCCCGGAAGTACCAAGCTAAGAAAGCCCAAGAAGCAGCCTATGTTCCAAACCCTTCACCCTCACCATCACAGGATTCACTCTGAAGCAGAAACAGGTTTCACCTGTGGACCTCGGCCAACCCACCCCTGAAATGAAGGTCTTTCCTACCGTTTCACATTTCTGATGCTATATATCTGTCTAACTTTCTGTGCTTGCATTTTCTGTTTGTTTTTGTTTTACTTTGCTTTTTTTTCACCCTTTCTAGGTTTTGTGTAAACAGCAAAGACTCGGAAGACCCAGTTGCCCTGGCAGCCTGCCAGACTCTGGCCCTTGGCAGGCACCAGGGTCTATTGTGAGCCTGGGCCACAACAGACACCTTCCCTGTCTGGGAGATGGGGCAGGACCTGGCCTCACCACAGAGTCCCAGGACGGGGTGACAGAGAACCTGCGGTTCTTCTATCTCCAACCCAGCCAAGCCCCACCAGAAACAGACCTGCCACCGGTTGGATTACAATGAACATCAGACAGGACGGAGAGTGTTGGGCAAACAAGCTTGTAACAAGTGTTTTTAGGTTTCCTCACTTGTATTGGGGCAGCACCAGGTGAGTATAGTCTGTGGAAGGCTGTGGTGCTGGCCCTCAGGGTGGCAGATTGCAAATTGTGGATTGCCTTCCTGCTTGGGAGGAATGATTGTTTGCTGGAGAAGGGGTTTTCTTCACCAGTCTGTTTTGCCGGAGAGTGCTGAGGCTTGTGGGGGCCTGGGAGTTCAGGAGAATCCGCAGAGAGAAAAGGAAGTGATCTTCCCTGCTTGCGTGTCCGCCATTACGAGACTTTAATAAATGGAATAGCCCACCATGTCCTGGCTCCACAGTTTCTTTACAGTCTGCCCAAATTCAATGATAACCTGCATGGCCACGGTGGCAGTGGCCGCTGGCCCTAAAGAGAGGAATGCTGGACCCCTGAAGGTGACATTTGTTTTGGCCTGAGGTAGATCTGGTTGAAGCCAGAAATGTAAAAAGTGAATGGGAACCGGCCCCCAGTCCTAACTCGAGGCTGGTCTCCTGTTGCCCAGGGTGTGCACTCTGCCGGGCTCCACTGCACACACTCAGGGTGGCCGGGTGGTATCAGCCCTGAGCTGGATGTCCTGACTCCTGCTTCTAGGTCCTCTGACCTTCACTGACTCCTTTCTCTCCACTGATCTGGAGCCTCACATGCAAGTCACAGGGCAAAGGTTCTGAGAGCCTAAGGGGCGAGGTGGCGCAAGAAAATCAAAGGCAATGGGATTGCATGCCTTCCCTCTGTACTCTCTCCTTCTCAGGAAAGCCACTTCCAGAAAGGTGACAAAAACACAAATAAATGAACAAAGAAACTTCCCTATGACCATGGGGGCTGAGGTGGCCCCAGAGGAGGGACAAACAGCCCCAGGCCTAGAGGAGAGTCATATGAAGTCTGATGGATGAACAAGACTCAGGGTACCAGAGAGAGAGAGCTTAGCAGGAAACGGGTGTCCAAACCACATTCTGGGGTCCTGTCCCCCACTCCCAAAGGAACACCTACCGTTCAGGCAGCACCTGTTTTCTGGGCGTTTACCAAGTTCCTGACTCCAGAACTTGCAAGTTTTCTCTGAACGGCCCCTATCACTCTCTATGTACAGTGCACGGTTTCCTACAAAGACAGGCACAGTCCCCAGAAGACAGGGGCAATGGCTCTGGCTTACAACTCTCAGAGACAGTCCTATAGCACCCAGCTCCCCGGCAGGTGTGCCCATTTACTGACGGAGGGTTGGGGAGCTGGCCTCATGTCCCCAGTTCCTTTCCCCAGTTCTCGTGCCACCTGCCAAATGCTCCTGCATCCTGTTCATGGGCTTTTGCCCCACCCAGGGAGCTAGGGGGTGTCTGTCTCCTGCAGCTTCTCTCCAACCCCTCAGGTACTGCGCCCGAGGACACTCATCGCACCCTCACCAGCAAGCTTCGCCCCAGTACCAACCAGGCGACGTCCAAGAGGTTGGACAGGTCCTTCCCAGATTTGCTAATGAAATGGAGTTTCAGCCACCCTCACTGTGTCAGCACAGGAGGATTGAAGTGACAGCCACAAACGGGAAGACGAGACAATGTCACCTTGTATCTGATCAAGGCTAGGAAGCAGTGCAGCCGCTTCAGAACACAAAACGTCTGAGCTCATGGCTACCATCTGAAGATTTCAGAAAAGCTGAGAAATGGGAAGGCAGCGTGTCAACTGTCAGGGGCTATACAACACCAGTACGAGTTTGGATTTCGTACACAGCTGTGTATAGAGACACATCATGCCATTAGCAACAGCGGTGCCAATTTGTCATAACTTGAGGGTTTGCTGTGAAACCACCCTTAATACAGCATGCGCATCGTGACTAATTACGAGGGGTAGCCTGCCGGCCTGTGTGCAGCGCTCAGAGGAAACGGTGCACCCTGAGCTGTATGGCATCTCAGGGACACGTCCCACCAGGAAGGATGCAGCCCCCGGCTCTCGGATCTCTGTGCAATGCAGGCGACTCTTCTCTGGACAGAGGCACGGAACAGATTTTCCCTCAGATCCTCCGAGAGGAACCAAGATTTTGGATTCCTGACCTTCCTGAACTGTGAGAGAATAAAATTCTGTTGTTGAACTCCCCTGGTTTGTGGTGACTTGTTTTTGGTGGCCCCGGGAAACCAGTACGAGCCAAGCTCAGCCACTGCATTACTGTTTCTCAGCAGATGCAGCCAGTCAGCTTGGAGAAACAGGAGAGTGTACTGGAGTGTCTGATTCCTGCGGCCTGCCCGTGCTCCCCGTGTGACTCCCACCTCTGCTCTGTGACCCTGGGCAAGTCACTCACCCTCTTAGAGCTCCATTTTCCTCACCCTAGAGAGGGGGATAAACAATGCTTTCCATATCTCTCACAAGGTCATTGGTGGGCTCGGTAGAAAAATAAGCTCATGTTTGGGAAAGCATTTTGAAAATGGCAAACTTGCTTTCAAATCTCTACTGTTCTGTACATTTTTTATCTTATACCATGTGCATATATTGCCTTTTCAAAACTAAATTACATATTCAAAAATAAATAAGTATATATGCATAGATTTGTGTTTTTATTTACACCTGATTCATTTACTGTTGTTCACCTAAACTTCTGCCCAATTGGTAAGCCGGCCTCTGCCTTCAAGAGAAGGAGAAAAGTGCAAATCGTTTTATACTGCCTTTAGGCAAAATCACCCTAGCTTTAGAATTTTGGTTCATTTCCCTATGGTCTTTCCAGAAGCTCTCTGTGACTACGATCTGATTGTTCTTCATCCTATTCCTAAGGAGTGAGTGGGGATTCCAACTCTATTTCACAGATAAAAGCACCGTAGAATTTCAATCCTTGCTTCCCGTTATGTGACCTTTAACAATGCGTACTTCCTGCCTTGTTTCTCCCTCTCTTTCTGTCGTTTCGATTTGAATACCTTTAGTTCCTGAGCTTCAGGACACAGCCACATCCCTACTTCTTTCCTTTGCTGTAACAAAAAGTATGCTTCACTAAAACGTGTCAGAATGAGAGAGACTACTGGGTGGCAGTCTCCTGTATGTGTCGCCTCTTCCTGTCCCCCTTCAAAGTTTGTGGCTCTCCTCTTTGAAATGTGAATGGAATAATCTTTAGGCCTTTTCCCTGGAAGTATGTCAAGGGCTCCATGTCAGACAGACCTGGGTGGTGGAAGGGAAGCCCAGTGCATCGGTCCTTGGAAAGAATGTGCAGGTCCCAGGCTGCTTTTCCAGCCGTTCTCAAGATTCACTTAAAGGCTATCCAATGGAGGGATCCAGTAGGACCAAAATCAGCAGCCGAGTCTGTAAAAACCTCCCAGATCAACACTATTTTTTCTAGAAAGAAAAAAAAAAGTCATTCCTCCAATTTTCTTACACCTACTGATTAGTTCAAATAATATAGAAAGTTGATTAGCGCTGTTCCTTCGCTCAGACTGACTGCTCTAGGTACGGGTGTCCCAGTGAGGCCATAGCACAGTTGGTAGCAGCACCATCTGGCCTCCGATGCCACCATTATTACCTGTTTGCACAAACTCGGAGAAACTTTCTGGAAAAAACAGACCCGTAAGATTCTCAGTGACTGGGATTCATACGCACGCAGGAACAGGCAGAGGAACTGCTGAGAGTCACATCACTGAGAGGAGTGAAGCCACTGGGGACATCCAGGAGGAACCAGAGTCTGGCTTGTTAGCCCAGACTCAGAAGCAGGGCCTGAGGGCAGGGGGGAATCGCGGCTCTGGGTGCAGCACAGTGGCTGTCACATGGATCAGACACACCGGGGACAATATGTGCTGTGGGAAGCTGTTAAAGAGCTCTTTCAATTGAGGTTGGAACACAGCAGGACCCAGGTAGCCCGAGTGTAGGGTTCCTCCCCTAGAAGACCCCCTCAGGGCTGAGCAGGACCCTCCTACAGCTCTCTGAGCACTGGATCCCAGCTCAAGCCATCTTCTGCAGTGACGGCCACCAAACCTCACATGGACAGGTAAAGAATTTCAACAAAGGCAGGCTGCCCGGCAAGTACAATTTGGGTGGAAATGTCAACCTTTGTACCCATAGGTAGCCAGGCCAGGGGACATCTGGTAAAGGCCCCAATGTTCCATTCAGGAATAAAGTACAGGTGTGTGTCTCATCGGAGAATCCAGCCCTTTTCCCCTGAGGTCATATACTCAGTAACTTAAAGTGTCAGAGGTGCCCCAGGAGTAAGAAGTGGCCAAACCAGCCTAGCTCCGGCCCCTCCTCATCCAACCCAGCGGCCCATGCTGACCGGCTTCCTATAATGGACTTTAGGGTAAAATTTCCTTTGAAGAAAAATTCTGCTTCATGGCATGTGTGTGTTTAAAGATCAAAACGTTAGGACACAAAAGCACAGATTCTTAGAGCAGAATGGGATTTAAGAGGTCATCCAGCCAAAGTCTCATTTCAGA
The DNA here is from genome assembly GCA_037038555.1 of Rhynchonycteris naso. Classification (NCBI taxonomy): domain Eukaryota; kingdom Metazoa; phylum Chordata; class Mammalia; order Chiroptera; family Emballonuridae; genus Rhynchonycteris; species Rhynchonycteris naso. Next base: position 29,936,261 of record CM072998.1, read on the forward strand.
AATTAGAAAACAGAAAATGACCAGCCTCACCTGTCAGCCGCTGCTCAGGAGCTGGGGCCTGGACCCCACGTCCCTGTGGCCACCGTGTTCCCCCTTGTCCCCAAGCACTAGTCCCTCTTGTTTGTGTCACACACACACACACTTACTCAGAAAGCCGATCCCCCAGCTTCCCGGGTTCCAGCCCTACATGCTCACACAGCCTCCCTTCCCCCTTCTGCAAATGCAAGCAACCCTCTCCCTGTTCCAATGCCAGACAAATGCTGAAACAGAAAACTGAGCTCCCTCCAAGGCTGAAGAAGTACAACCCCAGGTCACTATCATAGAAGTCACTTCCTGTAAGAAGTGTGGCTGTGGGGCAGGAGGAAAGCCGGACCAGAGGTCCTCCTGCCTGCCCTCAGCCCCTCCAAGGAGAAGTGGGGCATGCTGCCCAGCCCCAGGACCACCGCTCAGATAAAACAGCGGGCTGCAGCCCCACACGCAATCCCCTCCGAGTCAGAAAACTCTTACTGACAACCCTGGGGCCTGACCAGGGGAGTCCCCAAGCTACCTTCCTCCAAGGAACACTCGGGGGTGAGGCAGGGACCGAGACTGAAGGATGTGCATCTGTGAGCTCACTCAATGGAGAGGAACCCCAGCAATGGGCTCCCAGACCTCACACCACCAAAGAGTCAGACTTGAGGATGCCAGTGATCCCCCCAGACCACTTCAGAAGAAGCTCTCGGTTGTGTCCCGTGCCAGAGTTTCTGGGGTGTGGGCCCTCCAGAACCCCCCACGCTGAAGGCTCCAGGAACAGGACAGGCAGCTTCTCCCCTCCAGCCTGGGTTTCTTTCTCCGGACCCCAGAGAGTAAGGCAGGAGCATGGGGAGTGCTGGCCGGCCGGGACTAGAGGCAGCTCACCGGCCGACCCCCAAGAGCATCAGGACGGGGGCCTGGATGGGACGATGAGCGAAAAGAAAGGGCAAGTGCTGAGCTCCCTGCCAGGCTCGACTGTTCTCCACTCGAGGAATCATTCCAAACACGGAGAGCTGCCAGAAGACACATTAAGGCTGTAAGAAAAGAAGGCTGCAGGCGAAGAGCTGTCAGTCACGCAGAAAAATCAACAACACAATCCATTGATTCTTCTCCTTTTCCAGTGAAGGGGCAGCTTCTCGCTCACCACCCTCCCCCCCCCCCTTCACACGGTTATACAACTGTGAAGGCAAAAAGGGTTTTTTTAAAAGTCACCAAGAAAACTGACACCAGGGAGTGGGGGGTAGACCAGATGGTCTTGCTTGTATGAAAGAAAGGGCAGGACAGGGAGGCAGGAGAAGAGGGAGGCCCAGCCCGGGGCCAGCGCTTCATTCCAGGTCCATGGGACCTCCTCTCTGGAAACTGGAGGACCATTTCCCAAGAGTCATGACCACCAGAATGCTCCAAGCCATCTGGTCTTTGTCACGAAGACATGCACCCAGGAATTAATTCGAGGTTCTGTTTTTGCACACCCAGGAGCCAGCCCTTTCCTGGCTGAAGAGTGGGTCTGCACGTGAGGATGGAACTGACCAGAAGCACACTGCTGAAGGAACAGTCCACGTTGCTGGGTGAGCTCGTGAGCTGGGGCCCCAGTTTATTCCTCCTTCTTCAGGAAAACCATCTGATATCTCATGAGAAGGAGGGTGCACCCGCCAACATAGCCACCTCCCAGATGGAAAGGGAGAGCCGGCGCTCCATAAATCACTGACTCATGGAATCTGCAGGTTTGGACAGGACCATAGGTCATGCCTTCAGGCCTCCTGCCCAAGGCAGCCCGTTCAGGTATCACAGGCAGACCATCCAGCCTCTGAATGGCTCCTGTGGTGGGACCCTCCTATCTTATTGGTCAAGGTTTTATTTCCGCACCAAGACAGGTTCTATCAGACCCACGCAGAAGTCTTCCCTTTACAGGACCAGTCTCAGCTCTCTCAACTGCTGTCCTAACATTTGTAGTCCTGAGGGGCAGACATCCTCAAACACACAGGCTTATCCATTAGAAGGGTGATACAGGAGAATTACCAGGCCACCTAGAGATTGGGAAACATCTGACCTGACTGCAACCTCCAGATCCAGGACTGATGGCTTGGCAGCTCAGTTTCTGACACTTCACAGCTCTTGTATGCAAAATATCTACCATCAGCCATGACGGGCCAACAGGAGGCTGATGCTTCTACGCACTGGTATCAGGGCAGAGGGACAGCACAGAGTGGCAGCAAAAGAACCAAGTCACTCCCAGACCGTGACGCGCATCTGCACTGGGGCCTGCCATGGCCACTATCCTCTCTTTGGGGCCAGGCCGGCATAAAAATGCCTCAACTTTCCAAGTTTCCTCTCCCACCCCTTGGGTTTGGACCTCAATCTTCCAATAATAAGTGCTCCCTTGCGAGCCTAGAGATGGTTAGGGGTTAGATCAGCCTATATCTTAAGAATCTCTAAAACTCTACAAACTCCTCTGATAGAAACATCACTCACTATTACTACCCTGGTTCAGGCCTGTATATTTGTAAAATGCTTTCACCCTTTATTTTTCCTTATTAAGGAAAGCAAAGTGTGTAGCTTTTGTTATCAACACGTTAGGGAAAAGGTGGCCGTGTTGAGCCTGCTGACAGCCCCTGCTGGAACAGAAAGCCCTTCCTGGGGATATCAGGAAGCTGGAAGATGGCACCTGTGACCAGCTGCCACGGGGTAATTTGTTAAGATGTGAATTTGCACTTTGTCATTTCCAGGACACTTCAATAGAATCTCATGGGATCCACACACCAGTTCTGAGCAGGGTGTACAACTATCCCTATTTGGCAGGCAAAGAAAACTGAGGCTCAGAGAACTAAACTTGTCCAAAGTCTCATGGTTGGTATAGTGTGGAGCTGGAATTAAAACTCGATTGTAAGGTTTAGGCAATGTTCCTTAAAATCACTTGCTTCACATTTCCAAATTGCTTTCCCATCAGGCTATGTCTTCCCCATGCAAGCGAAGAGGGTCCTATGACCTTCAACCCTGGGTTTCTGAGTAAACACAGGGAAGAGTGAGAACCTCAAAGAGAAAGTCAGGAGAGGGATCCCAAATGCGGGATCAGTCCAAAGAGCTGAGGTCAGAATGTCCAGAAGCCCCCCAGGCATTGTCAGGGAATGTTCATCTACAAGGTAACAATGCATAGTCTTTTGTGGTGGTCTGGCAACCCCAACTCCACCCGCAACTCAACTCTTCAATGAAGGCATCCAACTCTCTTTTTCATCTGCTGCACACTCAGACACCAGCTTCTCTTCTACCTACAATAAAGGTCACGTGTTCCCAAGTGAACACTTCTAGGGAACAGGGAGGTGTCAATAAAGATATTCTATCAAGAAACATGCCACATTGCCCTGGCCTGTTTGCTCAGTGGTAGAGCGTCGGTCCAGTGTGTGGATATCCCAGGTTTGATTCCCGGACAGGGCACACAGGAGAAGCGCCCATGGGCTTCTCCACCCTTCCCCCTCTCCTTTCTATCTTTTTTTCCCTTCCCGTAACCAAGGCTCCATTGGAGCAAAGTTGGCCTGAGCAGGTGCTGAGGATGGCTCCATGGCCTCTGCCTCCAGCACTAAAATGTTTCCGAGTACAACGGAGTAATGCCTCAGATGGGCAGAGCATCACCCCCTGGTGGGCATGCCGGGTGGATTCCAGTCAGGTGCATGTGGAAGTCTGTCACTCTGCCTCCCCACTTCTCACTTCAGAAAAATATAAAAAAATAAAAAAAGAAACATGCCACAGAGTTTTTGCAGAACAAAACCATAGTTTCAGGGCTGGAAGAAGCCTTAGAGATCACCTAAGGTGACCCCTTCAATTTGCTTAAGGAAAGAGGCTCAGAGACTTGAACACAATAGCCCACGTCACAACACTGTTTATTTATTGGCAGTGCTGAAACCAGACCCCAGGACTGCAGAATTTGTGCTATTGTCTATCACATCACATGTTATCTTCTTGCACAGAATTTTTGTTTTGTGATAGGTGGGTAAACTGAGTCACAGAGAGGTTAAAAGCGGCTTGCTGAGCTGACACAGCAGGTGGTCAAACCAGGCCTTGACCTCAGGTCTGTATGACTCCTGAAGTCATGCATGTTCTTTCCATTGTACTTTTTAAACCCTTGGGATCACAGCGTGCCCTTTATGACAACCCCTGCTAATCACTGGCATCTGCTAAGGAAGGAACTCCTGCCCAGAGAACCAGCAGTTCCGAATGGACTTGCTGCAAACATTAAAACCGAAACCAAAGAGGCTGAGTTGGTATTTGGAGTAATAAACAACAGCAAGCCTGTAGGAGTGTTCCCCAGACACACAAGACGGGTTTGCATCGAGGCATACTGCAGAGAAATCTTTATGGGCTTCTGCAAAGCCTTCCTGAGCCTGGGGAAATCAGGGCCGCGTGCTGAAAGGCCTCCCTCTGAGGCCATGGGGGCAGGATTAAGCCTCTGACCTCACCAGTGGAGACTAAGGACCTGAGGCTAGGGGAGCTATAAGAGGTGTTAGTTTTGCAAGCAGCTGGCTGCCATGGTTGCGCTTACAGGGCAGATAGGTAGGCTATGAGCACACAGAAAGTCACACCTATGTGCATATGCACATGGCCCATTGTACCCATACAGGCCACATGTGTCTACATCCACACCTCAGACCCACCCACACACAGACATAAACACACACACACCCCAACCGAGGCCTCTCCCTTGTCCTGTATAGTAGCCACAGCCTCTCTTGGCTCCCTCCTCCAGAGAACCGGACACCTGAGCTGCCCCAGCCCCGCAGGCCTGACTAATGTTGTAGCAGCTGGGTGATTACAGGGCTGGCCCCAGAGGCGCTGTCTGCAGCCGGCATGGGCCACTAACAAGGTCTGGAGGGAAGAGTCTCTGCAGTTCATGATAGCTCCTAATGACGGCTGCTCCTGGTAATGACCAGCTCTGCGGTGACCCAGCTCTGAGTTGACGTCGATCTCTGGCTACTGCTCCACACATCGAGAACAAAGGTTTCTCAGGGGCCCTGACCACAGCAGATGGTCTCTTCCCTGGCTGCTCAGGCCACAGGCTGACCTCATTGGGCCAGCCTTCAGGGGCTCCTTCAAGTGGGTGGCCCAGAGCTGGCTGACCCTGATTGAAGGGCTGTGACTTCAGGCACCCTCTCTCCACCCTCCTCACCCTCACCCACACATCTCTCCTGCCCTCAACATCTCACCCCCGACACCTGAGGTGCTGCTGTCGTACTTCATCACGTGGATGAATGAGTACCTTCCCCTTCGCGTGTCCTCCTTCTCTTCCCCTCTTCTCCCTGCCCAAGGCCTTCTTCCCAGATGTTAGTGACCATTAGAGTTTCAGACAGGTTCCTGATTCTTCTCCACTGCCAACATGGCCTTCAAGCTGCCATGAGCAGGCATGGCCTTCAAGCTGCCATGAGCAGGCTTCTACCAACTTTGTTAATCTCCATCTCTAGATAGTCATCATCACAGACCTATACGCTGATCAGAAAAAGATTCACCACACCCCAATGTACAGATAACGTCATGCCTCCGTGTCTTGATCTCTCTTGGGCCTGCAATCTAGAATACTATTCCTACACCCATCTTTTTGGCCTGGCAAACCCATATCAATTCTTTGGAGGAAAGCACAAGGTATCCCTTCTCTGGAACTTTCCCTGACCCTTCCCTAGGAAGAACCGTTCCTCCTCTGTGCTCCCATGGTTCCCAGTCCTTACCTATTACGGGAATTTCAGCATCTGATGACACGGTATTATGTTTACATTCTTCCCTCTATTTCCTCTCTGGACCGTGAGGACAGGCACCACATCCCAATCATCCTGCACAACCATTCTTATGTCCACGAACCAGTGCTGAGCCTGACACACACTACATCCGCAATGCAACTCCGCAGGCATTGGTCCCATCTCTAACACTGACATACAGTCGAGTTCACCGACGCACTTCCTTCTTCCTTCTCTAGGGCCGGAAACACCACACCAGGGAGCACAGAAGGGCTGGGTGCTAGCGCCTGTGAAGCCAAAGAGAAGCACCTTGGGGAGGTGGTGACAAATGAAGCTGTGACCTCAAGCTGGCCCAGCAATGGGGAGGGCGAGGTGCCCTCGCTCCCATGAGCTCACCCACAGATGTACCCTCACCCTCACCTCTAGACTCCCCCACTCCTACTCAGTCAAATGGAGGAATGCTAAAGTGGGGTTCTCTCACCTCAACAAGGTGGCTCTGTGCAGGGCTCTCACTCAGAATGCAGTTTAATAGGCAACATGCAACAGGACACAACTAAACCTACTAAAATTCTCCCCCCCCCATACTTATGTGCCCAGGTAGGACCTATTTCTGGTCAACTAAGGTCTTTCCTGCCTTGCCAAGGGCTCAAGGTTCAGAGCACCTGGAGGGAGGAGGCGGTTGCTCTCTTTGGCTTTGACTATGGGGACTTCCCTCTTCCTAGGAAAGAAATGATACAAACTCCCTTCTGTACAACGGACGTTTCTTTGGGTGTTGATTGCAAGGTCAGAATGTGCAGTATAAAGTGTAAGCTGGACCACGTGCTCAGTAGACAATCGTCTGTTGAATTAAATCTGTACAAAAAATGCACACATCATACAGCTGTTTTTAGATGAACATGTGTTTAGAGTAAAGAATTTGTAACCCAAGAGGCTGGGTACTGGCTGGCATTTGGCACCTTGCACGTCTGCATCTCAGAACAAAGGCTGTGACTCTCCGGTTAGCCCTGCTCCCTGTGGGTGGAGGCTGTGGGTTCTGGGGAGATTAGAGGTGCCCTCGTCAGCCCATCTCACCCTCCCTGCTCAGCACCTTGTCCAGAGCAGACAACAGTTCTCACTGACCAATCGCCTTCCCTCCTGCAGCCCTGCCCCACCAGTGGTCTCTGACTCGAGCCCATGGCCACAGTGAGTGGGTGACCACTGCAACACGCCTCATTCCCACTGCTGCTCATTCATGGGGAGCAGGCCTGGTGCCACTGGGACCCAACCTCACTCCCAGCGGGGCACAAAGGCAGTGGTGAGTTTGAAGGACCAACTTGTCTTCCTCACACCTCAGTTCAGCCTTTGAGATCCCCCATTTCTGGCCAGGGCTAGCCCTTACACAAAATGCTGACTTAGTAGCCAGAAAGGACAAACGGCATTCTTTACCTACATGTATTTACCTGATTTAAATTTTGTCACCCTAAGAATTACTATTTGTTGTCAGTCTTCACTCCCTTTCTAGTCCTCGCCCCCTGACACCAGGAATGCCTCTCTTTACTGTCTCCATTAATCTTAAGCCTCAAGTTAGGCTGTTCCTCTCCTCTGGGAAACTTGCCTGCATTTCTCTAGCCTCCCGCTCCCCTGCAAAAAATACCCTTCCTCTTTCAGGCCCGAGACCTGGGTGGGACTCTGTGCTGAAGCATCAGATATCACCTGGAACAGAGATGAATCAGCATGGCCAAGGCCTGCCTCATCCATCAGATTCTTACATTTTTGGAGGACAGGCGCTGGGTCCTCAATACAGAGCTGAGACCACATGAAGCCGGAGACACAGGCCATCTCTGCCACAGACACGGTACCTGCATCTGAGACCTGTGCATGGAAGCTGGCACCACCCGCAACGTGTGTGCTGCAGGAGGAACTTTCCTCAGGTGCCAGCTGCTTCAGAGGGTTTAAAGTGCTTATTCCAGGCTCCCATGTCTAGCTCTGCTGCCATACGGAGTTAGGGATTACCTTCAGCCAGAAAGCTGTTTCCAGAAGCTGAATGGACCTGTTGTGGAAGACACGCCGGTGTGAACCGATTTTCAGAGGGCTCACAAAGAGAGAACACATCAGAAGTACTGGGGCAACGTCCTGGGGAAAACACTGATGGAAGGGCGAGAAAAAACAGGGGAGGGAAAATCCTCCTCATAATCCTCCCTGGAAGAGCCAGAACACGGTTTAGGAAAGCTGGTGCCTAATTTCTCCCCACTGCCAAAGTACCATGTGGGCATCTCTGTGCGACTCACAGACATCCTTTCAGAATTTGTGAACGATTTCCTTTCAGGCCAGCCCTAAAGAAAAAATGCTTCTTTATTCTCCTAAATATCTGCAAGCCAGTAAGCATCTTTGACCTGCACATCAATCCCTGGGAGCTGTCAAAACAGCCTGGCCTCACACATCCAACCTGGAAGGGCCGGTTACTCTCAAGACTCAAACCTGACCATAGATGCCCTGCACATGAGCCCAACCCAAAGAACACTCACCAAACAGACACAAATGTCATCTCTTCTCCATCTTTTCCCCTCCCTGACCCAACAAGGAAGTTGGGATGAGAGGGGCCGAGGATGGGGCTTAAGTTATGGAAGGTGCCCAGTCCTGCACTAAGGACACTGACCAAGACTAGCTTCTAGTGATCTAGAAGTTCCAGCCTCGGGGACAGTCTGAGAACAAGCAGTCTGTAACTCAGCAGTCCCTCCTTATAAAGTGATTATAAACAATGATCACCATCTTTTCCTTTCAAAGATGGAGAAGGCTTTATTTCCTCTCTTCTCCATTATCGCCTTTCATTTGTTCCCTTACTCATCATTCAGACAGGCCCTGGACACTCACTGCAGCACTCGGAGCAGGACCTCCAAATGTCTCTCTCCCAACCACCAATGAGCAGAGCCAGGGAAGTGTCTCAGGGCTTCTGCCACGATGATTCCAGCTCAGCAGAATGCAGTGATTTTCCCCTCCCACCATGCCCCGGCCCCAGCCCCCTGCCAATCTACTTCAACAAATGTCTATTTTCCAAGAAACCTAAGCTGGCCGCTTCTGGTTCACTTCCTTCATAACTCATCACAGGCTGTTTGTGTGATGTCGAGGGAAGCCATCCCAAGGCTTGCCCCCTCTGAACCAGGAAGTCCCCAGAGCCAGCACTAAGTGGCACTCGAGGCCAGGGGCCCACACAGAAGGGGTGATTCCTGCACACACAGGCCTTGCCAGTTCCTGCTCCCAGTGGCCCAGCAGGCCAGGATGCAGTGCCAGGTCCTCCCAGGCACAGTCAGAGAGAGTGACAGCGCTAGTGACAGCCGGGGCCTCTTACACCGCAAAGCTGTAGCTCAAATATTTATTGTATGTGTCTGGCTTTCACACGGAATTTGCAACCTGCCAGTTACCAGTGTTTACCTTGGTAGAAATTCACGGGAAATCTTAGCCTGAACAGGCCCAGAGTTTATTTTACTGCCAGATAAACAACTTTCTTTGATAAATCATCCATGTGACAGTGTTCCTGAAAGACTAAACAAAGATTTCAAGCGCAATCTATAGGCCTTTGAGAAGCCTTCCAAAGCTAATGCATGTTTAATTGGCTGCCCTAAGCTGGCTGAGGCAAGGCAAGGGCCTGACATTTCTTTGGTCATTTGTTCTTCTATTAAAAAAACAAAACAAAACAAAAGAAACAATTGGAGCTTCTGGCTCATTTCTGCAAAACTAGACAAAATTTACCAATCTATAAATGTTCGGCTGCTTCTCAACGTAGCCTATTTTGTAGTGGAAATGAATACATATCACAGTGACGGAAAATAATTTGACTTTGGGTGATGGGCACACAACACAATCAACAGTTCAAAAGCTATAGAAATATTTACCTGAAACCTATGTACTCTTATTGATCAATGTCACCCCGCTAAATTTAACTTTCTAAATAATATTTTTTTAAAAAAAGAAAGGAATACATAGCAAACATCACAAGGCAATTGTTGGAAAAGAAATTAAAAACACCTCCGGAGCCTGACCAGGCGGTGGCGCAGTGGATAGAGTGTCGGACTGGGATGCGGAAGACCGCGGTTCGAGACCCCGAGGTCGCCAGCTTGAGCGCGGGCCCATCTGGCTTGAGCAAAAGCTCGTCAGCTTGGACCCAAGGTCACTGGCTCCAGCAAGGGGTTGCTCGGTCTGCTGAAGGCCCGTGGTCAAGGCACATGTGAGAGAGCAATCAATGAACAACTATGGTGTCGCAATGGCAACGAATAACTAATGATTGATGCTTCTCATCTCTCTCTGTTCCTGTCTGTCTGTCCCTATCTATCCCTCTTGCTGACTCTCTCTCTCTCTCTGTCCCTGTAAAAAATTTAAAAAAATAAAATAATTAAAAAAAAAACAAAACACCCCCGGAGGCTCCGCTTGCGAAAAAGGGAAGGGCGAGGGGAGGCCCAACACACAAGATCTAAAATGCCTCTTACAGACCCTAATAAATTATGAGTAGAAAAAGCTCATATTAGAAATAAGATTTCTAAAAAACATTAAAAATGTCAGTGGGCCTGTCCTGGAATTGGTAGGCTCAGCCCAAGCTCCCTGTGTCCTGCAGTCCCAATTGCCTAATGACATCCAGCTTTACAATGACCTAAGGGTATCATCTAACTGAAACTGCTAGTATCTAGGTGTGGTGTGTTTTTGTGTGTGTGGTTTTTGTCTGCTTTGGTTTGATCTGGGTTTGGTTTGGCTTGGTTTCTTAACTATAGCACCTTGAAATTGCATAAAGCTTTTAAAGTTTTGCCAAATGGCTTTTACAAAGGCTTCTTCACCCTGGGCAGTTGGCTCCATGGCAGATCATCGGCCTGGCATGTGGAAGTCCAGGGTTCAATTCCATGTCAGGGAACACCGGAGAAGCGGCCATCTGCTTCTCCATCCCTCCCCCTTCTCTTTCTCTTTCTCTCTCTCTCTCTTCCCCTTCCACAGCCAGGGTTCGATTGGATTGAGAGTTGGCCTCAGGCGCTGAGGATGGCTCCATGGCCTCTGCCTCAGGCACTAAAATGGCTCCAGTTGCAGCGAAGCAACGGCCCAGGAAGGGCAGAGCATCACCCCCTAGTGGGCTTGCCCGGTGGATCCCAGTCGGAGCACATGTGGGAGTTTTTTGCTCTGCCTCCCCTCCTCTCACTAAAAAAAAAGAAAAGGCTTCTTCGGCTTAATCCTCTGTTAAGCAGAGAATTAATCAGGACATTCCATTCCATTTCCTAAAACTTTTTTGCCAAACCACACACTTTCATTAGTGCTAGGATCCTCCTACCTAGGCTAATTTCCATCCTGAAACAATCCTTTTGAATAAGAGATAATTATTATAGATGGAGCATCCAGCATATTCTAGAAACTGTACATACTTGACTACTTCAGTTCTCCTCACAGTAATGCAGGAATCGCCATTCACATTTTGCAAGTGAGGAGACAGACTCAGGGAAGCTTAGACTTCCTCACGGTTGTTCAGTTTATCAGGGTGGGATTTAATCCAAGCCTCTCTGGCCCAAAGCTTATGTTCTTTCTACTCTAAACACTGCCTGCTTCTCTCCACGGAGAAAGAAATCAACAATGGCTGAGCTCTTTCTATGTGTCAGGCACAGATATCAGTGCATTTACATCCCACAAACTCTGACCGTAGTGAAGGAGCCACCTATGCCCCCTTTTGAGAAAGCCTCCCCAACCATTCCTGGCAGGACGGGAGTGTGATGGGCATGAGGGAACACGAAGGAGGAAGGGGATGGAATCTGCACTGGCTACCCAGGTAAGCACTGATGGGAACCAAACCTGGGTGGGATGCCAGGCGGAGTGGCCTTGGGCCATGCAGTGACTAACTCCTCCAGCTCAGCCTATTTCCCCGTCCCTAGGATGAGAGCCCTGACCTGGCTGATCCCAGGTCCGACCATGTACAGTCTGTCTTCAGGATGACAAAGGGGTACAGGAGAGCAGGACAACACTCAGAGAACTGGGCCACTTGTGTGGTCTATGCACAGGCACCCAGCCCATCCTTTACCCGTCTTTCTCCAACCACTACCGGAAAAGCTTCAGAGGACAGGGGTTAACTTGAGGGCAAATCCTCCTTGCACCCCTTCTCCATGATAGTTTATATATACATCAAATGATAAAGAGGACATTTAGTTGAGTGAAATAAGCCAGACACAAAAGGACCAATGCTGTAGGATTCCACTTACATGCGGTACCTAGAACAAAGTCCTAGAGACAGAAAGTAGAATGGGGGTTTCTGAGGGGAAGGGAGGGAAGCACGGGGAGGGAGTGTTTGGATACAGAGTTTCAATCTGGAATGATGGAAAATACCCAAAGATGGATGGTGGACAACAATGTGAATGTACTTAATGCCACCAAACCATACACTTAAAAATGGTTAAAATGGTTACTTCTATATTATGTACATTTTACCACAATAAAGTTTTTTTTAAAGATGAAGGTTAGGTGGGGGGAGGGGAGACAGGGTGACTCACACAGAGAATGACAGGGGACAGCAAAGGACTCCCAAACCACACCGTTTGGCAACTGACGGTCCCAAAGAGCAGCCTAATCAGAACTGGACTTAACCACGAAGAGAGGGAAGTCGTGAGTCTGCCCAGCCTGAACCAGCCGTGCCTGTACCTAGATCTGTCTCGAGACAAAGAAAAGAGACCATTCCAGAGTGATGCAAGGAGGGGAAAGGGCTCAAAACAGAATTCGGTTCTAGAAAAATTTCAATAAATAAGCCCAGAGCAGAGATGCACCTCTCACTTCTCTAGTGAGTCATGAAGGAGAGGCCTCGTCTGCCCTGACAGGTCGCTGGGTCACTGGGCTACTGCCGTCCCTGCAAAGCAGCAAAATGAATATTTAGCGCGTCTGGCCTATCTGCAGGGCCCAGGGCCAGGTTCCTCACACACCATTTCATCCGCTCTTCACCAGCACCTGGACCTGGCTGTCAGTCGCCCTTTCAGAGGGAAACTCAGGGTTGGAGAGGGTAAGAGATTTGCCCAGTGTTATACTCATATAGAGATAGGGGGAGGGCTGAACTCCGTTCCAGAGAACCCATGCCCTGTCCATGGCTTGTGTACTTTCCATACTTAGATACACTTTCAAACATTCAAAGACGCTAAGGATAGGTGATTCTTGTTGAACTTCGCTTTCTCTAAGTGTCTTCCTGCCACACGTAGAGCCAAGAAGGAATTAGAGAAGAGGCCAAGTGTGCCACGCTCACCAGAGGGGGGACTACGGCTTTCCCCAGCTTTCCCGCAGTTCCTTGGGACTTTGGAATATAAAGGGCTGCTGAGACGACCTCAATACAAACTGCCCAAGGTCTGACTCCTCTAGCCAGAACCCCAGGTTTGGGGTCTAGTCAAGAACTTTCCTATGTGACACTGCGGGTGAGCCAGGAAGGACATGACAACTCACCCGGCCAACTCGAAGGCTTGACGGCTCCTGGTTCAGCTACGGTGGGTGCATTGTCCAACGTGGCCCCATGCACAGGAAGAACAGACTGGTACTCAGGTTGTGAGCTGGCAGCTACACTTCCAGTGCCCAACCCCACGTTTCCCTCACATGAGATGCCATAACTCCTTCCGAGCATTTACAGAGCTGTGGGTGGAATGTGGACTTCAGAGATCGCCAGTGACAACTGTTACCCTGAGGTGACAGTTCCTTCTCCCATGTCTATTTAGTTTTACTTCGACTGAACTAGGTTTCTGAATGTTAGGGCTTTTTTCCTTTTACACATGTGCTCAGTCATCCAAAACAGGGCGTGTAATTTTTCCTTGAAAGTAATAAATAAGTGGCATATACTCACTTGGCAAGGAGCCTTTCCCTTTTATATACACAAAAAAAAGGAAGTTCAATATCCAAATCCCTGCCATCTCCTGTCGTTCATATTCTCATCTGACAAACACCTATTTTATGTCTCCATGCCCAAGACGCTGTGCCAGAGGCTGTTTAAATACAAGCCAACCTTGTTTTGTTCACAGACCATTGCTACATTTGAACACTGAGTATGTTCTCTCTGTCAGTGGTACAAAACAAACAGTGCGTCTCACAATTAATGGGCATCTTACATTAGATAAAATATGGTTCAAGATACAGACCCTGCTCTCAAGCAGCTTACAGAGATTGCAATCACTGTGCTGGCAGCATTTCTTCTTCTGTGGGAGGAAACTCGGGGCTTAGTTTGCAAAGGCTGAACCTACTCTTTGCAACAGATCAAGCTGTCCTTCAGGGTAAAACACTGTGTCTCCAAACAGCAGCGCAGCCAAGACTCCTTGAAAGCGGAGCGAGAACAAATTAGCAAAGGTGCAGGAACCTCCAAAACCATTTCTTCTAGAAAGTCCTCCCAAACACTACCTGTGAGTGCTGACTTTCTTTCCTTTCCTATGTGACTCATTTTAGTGTTACAAAGTACGGTTTTACTGCTTATGAGGAAACATATAAATGGGGAGGGGGTGAAAATCCTTCCAGAAGGCAAGGAAAATTTCTGGGGGCAAAGAAATCTTTTTCCACAGTGAGCAAATATTGGGCTAAAAACATCAACTGAACCCTCAAGCTCAAAAAACAGAAGAAGCCAGTATAAGAGAAAGCTCTAAACTATCTTGGCAGAAATATATGGTCATGCACATTTCTACCAAAAGAGCTTACGGGTGTTTGCAGATACTGGAGGAGCAACAGACAGTGGCCAGCGGTGGGGTCCTAACCTCGCAGCAATTAGGAATCAGATCCTCACATACCTAGGGTAAGTTAACCTGAAGACAGGTACGGGCACTGAGTTGTTAACAGCAGGACTATTAGTATGGCAGCTTGCAAATACTACATTAGCCTGTTTAAGAGAAGAGAGTGGCACCCTGTTGTCATACAAAAAGCAGAGAGGACAAAAAGCAGATCAGTATGTCCTAAGTTAAGCACAGCCAGCAGGCTGGCCACCATGTTGAATTCAGAGACTTTGCACCATCTAACTTTTGGCTTTTCCACATCTGGTGCTTGATTCAGGCTGATCCAGTTGCATTCCTGAGCATCAGCACACAGGTGTTTCTACTGATGCTTTTCCCTGCTGGGGGAAAAATGTGTTCTGAACTGGTGGGGTCCAGTGCAGGGGTGGAGAGACAAGTGGCCAGGCAGATCAGGCAGAGTTCAAAATGCACTGCCCACGGAGCAGGCAATAGGTTGGCTGTGCAGGGGTCTGAGGATGAGCTGTCAGGAGGGCAAGTGCGTGTGCTAGCTCAAAATGAATGCACCCCATGCTCCTGAGGCTCAGAGAGCCTTACAACCTGATGTCTTTCCCAAAGGGGATGTCAGGGCCACTTAAGGTAAAGTTTGATCCCTGAAGGAGGGAGTAAAATGTTATTTTTCTTTTCTGTTGTGTCAGCTTACATGCTGAATTTCTGTTTCCTAACTGAATCCTAATGCTGTAGCTGACTGCTTCATTCACTTGAAATGTACAAAGATGGTAGACAAGTACCTCAACAAAGCCCCCTTCTCCAGGGTGCTGAGGACAGAGCTAAGCTCAGCCCCTGCAGAGAGGAGGGAACCCCCAATTATTGTCTTAGAAGAATATGACAAACAAAAAAATCCAAAAGTCTCTCCTGCATTTAGATTAAAGAAGCATCAAACACCATACCTGTGCTGGGTTGATAAATGCTTCCGTGGCAAAGTCCAATGGTTGGTTGTCTTCTCTTATGAGAAAGGCAGCAAGTCAGAGAGTAAAAGAACTCCAGTTGGAAGAGTCAGATTCCTTATTTATGAATAAGTGAACCTGATAGGATGACCTGTAGGGTCCAGGAAGAAGTCAAAAGTTCTATGAACCTAAGAAGAAAATAATCTCAGAGCTAAAAGAACACAGTCCCAAACAGCTAGTCACTGAGATTTACCAAGACCTGGTTGGTAACTAAAATAAGAGATGGCCCTTCCTCCTGTAAGCCATGAGCAGATGCTTGCTGACTTCGTGGGCACCTGTAGTGGGGAAAAGACATTCATCCCCAGGTGAGTTACCTGAGCACCTAGACGGTGACCCTACGTCATAAGGTCAACCTTCCACATTCAAATTCTTTCCCAAGGCTTGCCTCTTCAGCTCAGGTCTAGGGAGTGTCTCCAGTTTAACTAGTGACCACAAGGCTCCCGCTCCCAGAATGTTGGTGGGCAGCAGGGGGAGATTAGAGGAGACCTGAGGTCCAGTTCAGGTTAGCATGTTCCAGACAACAATCTGAACAATAAGCATGTGTTCTCTTCTCACAGCTCCTTGGCATTAACTCTGGCTTTGAGTTCCCACAGGCCTCTCTTCAGCTGGGGAGTTATAAAATGAATCCAGTTTCCAGGAAATCAAGGATTAGTGTTTGGTCAGGATTTTACATTTTTTTAAGTTAAATTTTAATTTACTCTAGGTAAGTATTTTTGGATATGATGTCTAGCACAGCCCTTTGCACTCAAGAAACACTGAATGAATAGATACATAAGTCGATAAATAACTAGACAGATGCCTTGGGTTTGAGCTCCATGATAGAAAGACATCACCTGCCAATCACCTCCACACACTCAATTCCAGAGTTTTCCAGCACACTGCCCTCAGGAGCTGAGCCTGAGAGAAGTCACATGAGCATACACATCAGCTAATATATTACTTTTCAGAGTTTAATAGGTGGAGGGGAGGGGGCATTTCTAAAAGTATGGTGATTTACGCCTGAAGAGGATCAATGAAATCAGCAAGATTATCCTTAGTTATTCTTCCCCAGGATCCTTTGGAAACACAACCATACCTGAGCAGATTCTCCTGTTCCACCACACAGCCAAAAAGCTTCTCATCAGAATTTCTGAGAATTTATGTCCTTTTCCTCCATATCCAAAGACATCTTTGGGAAGAAATCTCAACCCTATTTGTGGAAGAAAAGCTTGTTGCTGAGGCAGTGTGGGCTGTGCACCCCCAGGCTTTATGGCGGGAGGCCTGCCAGGCTCAGCCTAACGCTCGACGCCCCCAATGAAACAGACTGTGAACACTGAGAAGCAAATGTCACTACGGTCAGGGTAACCAGAGCCCTCCACAACAATTTTATTTGAGTTCGTTTCAATGACGACAAGGAAAAGTACGTGACAAACACAAGCAGCAAGATGCAGAGCAGACCAGAACCCCTCGGAGGTCCTGCTGTCCTCCTCCACGAACGAAGGAGGCAGGCAGAGGTTCCCAGAGCGGACACGAAGCCCACCAAACGCATCCATTCTCAAGACGCTATCGGTGGCAAAGGGTCCGAACTCTCCAACTTGTCTTCAGTCACGGTGGCAAACACCCTGAAAGCAAATCTGTCACGTACGTGTGCAGTTCATTCAGATGTGGCACTCTGCCAGCACAAGGCCCTGCCGTGGACTTTATGAATTTTGGTGAATGAAAACAGAGTAGGTAACTCTAAATGAACATAAAGACTCGCATGACCTACCATTCTGCTTTTCCTGGTAAGAATTTTGTACAAAATCCAGCCTCAGGGATACGTTCCCTGAGCAGGACCTGTCCCTCAGCACAGCAGGCCTGGCCAACGCATTCTCAGCATCCATATAAATAGAGGCAGGCATGACAAAGGTGACCCTTCAAAGCAGTTACCGTTTACTTTTCCCAGAGGACAGATTCCCAGGCTGTCTGGGGCATGGGTCTTCCATGGGGCAGACAACAAGGGACCATCCCTGAAAAGCCACCTGACATTGGCTGCCGAAGCTACATCCAGCCTTTCTCCTGTGTTGATTAGAAACTCCCTTTTAACCGGAGTGATTTGGGAAAAGGGGAGAGAAATTCCAATACTGTGGGGACATCCATTTTCTTTGCCAGGAAGGACCTGGTAGGGGCCCCTCCTCTGAATGCCTCTGGACTCTCACCTCCCTGAGAAGGCAACCCCACTGTCAGCCACTTCAGATCCTGGGCAGAGTGGTGCTGACACCTAGGGGTGGACAGAGAAAGAGCCGGTGCAGAGAAGGCTGGCCCAAGCTGCCCGCTGGGATCCTGGTCACGTCCAAAGAGTGGTGCTTTCCCCTCGCTCCCGTCCACCTGTCCCCAGGACTACCAGCCACACTCTTAGAGCAGGTCTTCAAAAAGCTGTCCAGTAATCTCCCACACAGAAAGAAAGACAAAAGCAAAGTTTAACTTTAATAAAAACCGGCCAGTTCCCCATCCAGTCTTGTTTGCCATCTGCCTAAGAAAAGCAGCCATTCGGGAAGGCAGAGGTAGAGGATATAAAGCCCCAAAAAGATGCAGACAGACTCTGTTCAACAGGGACATGGACCAGGAGGAACCACGGAGTGCCAAACCTCCCCAAGGCAGCTAGGGATGCTTTCTTACCAAACTCGCTTGCACAGAGATGTTCAATTATGGCTTCAGATTTCAACTCGTTGTCACACGGAGGACACACAGTGGTGCCTAGGAAGGGAAAGGAGAAAAAGGAGCTGTGAGTTATGGGGTTAGAGGCTGTAGAGAGGAACCGTCCCTGGGAAACAGATCAACCTGCTACCAGCATGCAAGTATTTAAAGGTCTTCTGGAATTTCTGAAGGGCAACCCAAGAAACGAAAAGTCCTTAAAGCCTGGGACTTAAAGCTATAAACAGACACATGGTTTCTTCAAAGTTTGGGGACTAGAGCTGTTGAATATAGCACAAGTACTTAGCGCAACAATATCTGGGGCTGGGTGGAGGCGTCTTATGAATCATGGTTTGATGAGGTACGGTGGGTCACTGGCAAAAGTGAACTTATAAACCAAACACATCTATTCCAGTTGTTTGTTTCCTGTTCTTTCCCCTTCTCCTTTAAATATCCCTCATTTGATTGGTGCCTCTTCCCATTTCCAAACTCCTGAGACAGCAGATCAATCTGACTGGCTCTCTCTCTGGGAGTCAAGAAAAAAAAAAAAAAAGAACTCAACCAAATTCACGAAGTCTAAGCCCAGGCCCTGAACACCCTTCTCCAAAAGACCACTGCTAGCAAGAGCTGCCAAATGGCAGTGAGGGCCACTAGTAGGCAGCTAAGCCCCGCGGGCACGAGGCATCTGTGGCCAGGCCTACAGGTCTCCTCCAAGCCAGAATGCTACTGATGCTGGAAGGGTCCCGGGGAGATAGTGTCTCTGTGGCAGCACAGGGAGAACGTGGTACAGTGGCATCATCAGAAGGATGCAGTGTCTTATCACCACCACCATCATCATCATCAACATCCCACCGCCACCTCCACCTCCATCATCATCACCATCACTGTCACCATCTTTCAAACAACCTGGAGTTTTAGCTGTGATCTAGGAAGACATTATTAGCATTGTTCTAAGGCCACTCCATCCTAGGCACGGCACTGGAGGAGGCCAAACCAGGCCAGGGCTACAGGAAAGTCACCTCAAGAAAAGATGTTGCCTGACCTATGGCAGTGCAATAGATAAAGCATCGACCTGGAACGCTGAGGTCACTAATTCAAAACCCTGGGCTTGCCCTTACAAAAAGCAGCCGCAAATTGATACCTCCCACTCCTCCTGCCCCCAACCCCACCTTTGCTCTCTCTCTCTCTGAAATCAGTAAATAAAATCTTCAAAAAAATTTAGTAAGATGGAAAAAGACAAAGAAAGACAGGATGGTGTAGTGAGCAGCCTCTGGGAACATAGAACCTTGACCCAACAAGTAGCAGGGCCAGGGCTATCAGAATATAAACGCCAGGTCTCCGATCTGCTCCGCACACTCACATCATCTCATCTACACGCTCTGCTCCCTGATCCTACTGGTGGCCAGCAAGGGCCCTGTTCCCTACAGAGGCACTTTCCTCAGTGCCATCAGTTACCCTTGGCCTTCAGTGCCTCTCAGGGCAGCAGGAGCCCCTGGAGGTGAGCTCTGTGAGTTCTCAACGTGGCTTTCCCCTATGCTGCTTTCCTTACAGCCAACTGGAACAGCAGCGGCCGACCCAGAGGAGGGAGGAATGTATAACGCCACATTAATCTGTGCCCCCTCTGACTGTCCTTGGGGCCCAAAGGCTGCCTCAGCAGGACAAATCCACCCAGTCATCTCTCTGAGAGGTGGAACTAAAGCTAGCTCTGTTTTACAGTGTATTTAAAATAATCTTTAAAGCAAGGAACCAAAAACTAAAATGTTTTGTTTTATAAATATTTAAAGGAGAGTAGCTTGACCTTTGGTGGTGCAGTGGATAAAGCGTCTATCTACCTGGAACGCTGAGGTTGCCGGTTCAAAACCCCAGGCTTGCCTGGACAGGGCACATATGGGAGTTGATGCGTCTTGCCCCTCCCCCCTTCTCTCTCTCTCTCTTTCTCTCTCTAAAATGAATAAATTTTTAAAAATCTAAAGGAGAGTAGAAGAGAAACTCTAACACTGGAATCAGGATTAAGTGAATTTTTAAAAATCAATGCGCACAGCCTGACCTGTGGTGGCGCAGTGGATAAAGCGTCGACCTGGGAACACTGAGGTCGCCAGTTCAAAACCCTGCACTGGTCTGGTCAAGGCACATATGGGAGTTGATGCTTCCAGCTCCTCCCCCCTTTCTCTCTCTCTCTCTCTCTCACTCACTCTGTGTCTCCTCTCTAAAATGAATAAAAAATAAAAAAAATAAAAAATAAAAATCAATGCGCACACATGCACACAGCACATTCTCTACTCAGTTACTCACCCCCACCCCCACCCTCCCACACAGCAGGTCTTCCCTGGCCAGCTCCTGGGCATGATAAGGGCACTGTGGCCTCTGCAATCTGTGACAGCCAGGCTGATTTAATATACAACATGCCTAAACAACAACTAAACTAAACTAAAAGGACATGCTTGTTCATACAACTTCAATCACTCAAACCTGGCAAGGAGGGAGAACAATGACTTACCAGGGGGTACAGGTCTAATGTAAGTGCAAGAGTTAGAAATACTTTTCCTGGAAAGAGTCACTGCTTCTCCCATAACAGATGCTTGATGCAGCTTGGGCAATGGCCTTTTGTGGGGGAAAGTGTCCTTTGCCTCATTTCTCATTATTGAGTTTATCTTTAATACCACATGGCCACAAAGGGCAGCTCAATACCCCAAAACTATACATGCCTATGTAAACAGAAACCAGCCAAATCATGTAGAGATCTAATGCTGCTTTGAAAACTCATTTTAATTTTAAAGAGTAAAATAAAGAAGTATCATGTGTGCTTATTGTCATATGAAAGTACCAGTTCTTATTGGGGGGGCCCAGCCATAAGGTTATAAGGACTGGTATTGCAGTCCATCTCAACCTGCCCCAACACACACACACACACACACACACACACACACACACACCCCTCCAGGGCACTCCTGGGATGACGGAAAGAGGAAGAGGATACAAAGGCCCAGACAGGAGGTAGCAGACCAGTGGTTCAGCAGCCAAGGAGCACGAGGCTCAAGAAGACACCCTTGCCTTTTGGGGTTCAGCAGGGAGGGATCTTTCCCCTTCATAAGTAGTCACCGCAGCCAGTTCCCTCATCTTCCCCTCAGAAGGTGTTTCCCCAAAGGTCTCCACGTCCATCAACTAACTGTCCCAGAAAGACGAATGGACCCAGCCCAAGCAGAGCTGGCTGCGGCCTCTCGGGGGAAGGCTGGGCTGGGCTAATCCCGCAGCGGTGGTGGAGGAAAGGGAGAAGGAAAATCCTGTGGGCTGCCGGGGATGGCTCCACACCGAAGAACACAAAGTGCTTTGTTTGCTCTAGGTAATCGCTCAGCTCTGGCTCTCAAGGGGCTGCGCTTCCCAAAGGTTAACCCTGTGCAGACACCCAGGAAGCGGACAGCAGAGGTGTACCGGCTTTGCCGCTGCAGGCAGGCTGCTGCCTTGCCCACACTGCTGGGACACATACCACCCAAATCAATGACATTAGATTGATCTTTTCCCTCCCTAGAGTAAGTAAGGGCACTCAAAGTTCAGGGCGCCCCTTTGCCCATACCTACCCCCACCCTCACTCTGGGGGAACATGCCCTTCAATGGACATCTCTTTTTAGCATCACATTAAGATGGGTGAATTCAGCAAGCAGCCGGTCAGCACCCAAAGCCTCCTCCTCAAAAAGCCCTCCAGACGCACCTGCCCCTGTGCTAACTGTACCTGGCTGGATATGGCTCCCTTGCTCAGACTCTCTCTACATCTTTGAGTCCCAACACTGCTTTCAAAGAATTCAAGGTTGAATTTACTCCTGTAAAAGTCAAGGCACCATGCTAGGGGTTTTTTGCTTGTTTTGGTTTTTTTACCTCTTAGGGATTTCTATCCCCCAACTCAAGAACTGCCCTTTAAGTGGGAGGGAGTTCTAGGAACCTGAGGCTATCCCTGATACAGTTAGGAAAGTCTCCAATTTGCAGAACCCCACTCCCCAAGGAGAGATGAACAATGAACTAATTACATTTTTATCTTTCTAATTACTTGAGGATTTGTGTAAATGAGAGAAGCAGGGGGTATGCAAGAATAAGAATAGAGAGACTTCCATCCACCAATCCTCCCTACGCAGTTACCTGAAAGGTGAAAGGGATAGAGAAACACAAATCCCCAGTTTCTAAACTTGCTTTCTCAGACAGATCTGCAGCTTGGGCAATTAGCTGAATGGCCAGTTAAGAGTTGTTAATTTGTTTTAAATTCTCATGGAACCTATGAAAATAAAACTGCATCCGCCTTTCTGAACTTGCTACACTTTGGGCT
Source organism: Rhynchonycteris naso (assembly GCA_037038555.1). NCBI lineage: Eukaryota > Metazoa > Chordata > Mammalia > Chiroptera > Emballonuridae > Rhynchonycteris > Rhynchonycteris naso. The sequence goes on from CM072998.1 coordinate 29,958,633, forward strand.
TTGGTTTTTTCCTCCTGGAGCATCCTGAAACACTTGCATGGGTACTCTGTTTCCTCCCAGAGGAGAAAAGGGCTCTCCTTTTATTCAGAGCTTGTGGCTTTGTTTCAGGTGTGGAAAAGCGAGACTGGACCCCAGGAAGAGCCGCTGTAGGAGCGGGGACGAGTTTGTGCAGGGCCGAGGTGCAGCCGCCGCTGCCCCGCAAGCCCCGGGGCCGTGCAGCTGGGTGGGGAGAGGTGCTAAGTAACACCTCGAACTAAAAGCTTTGAAAACTCATTCTGCACAGCCGGAAGGCAATCGCTAGGGAGCACGTCCGAACTCCGGAGTGGAGCGGCAGCCGAGGGTCAGGGTAGAAGGGGCTTTCCCGCAGCTCCCGCTGCAAGCCGGCGGGTCCCGGGGTCCCCAGCCGCTCGGGGCGTCGGAGAGGGTAGCCTTACCTTGGGGTTTGGAGGCTTCAGTGGCATTGGGCGGGGTCATGGCGATGCAGACGTCCCCCTCGGGGAATTTGTCACACTTGAGCATCTCGGGCCAGTAGAAGCCGAAGAACTGCATGACCGGCTCGCACGAGTCGCGCACGGCCTCGCAGAGCCAGCGGCACGGGTAGATGGGCCGGTCCAGGCACACGGGCGCGAACAGCGAGCACAGGAAGACCTGGGTGCCGATGTGGCAGTTCTTGTTGAGCAGGGGCACCCAGCTGCTGGCCTGCTGCTTCACCTCGGCCATGGTCTCGTGCTCCAGCAGGTTGGGCAGCACCATCTTCTTGTAGCCCACGTTGTGGCACAGCCTCAGGTCCGCCGGGATGTCCACGCACTGCGGCGGTTTGGTGTAGAAGCGCCCGCTCTGGTACGAGCCGATGTCCGACTGGAAGCTCACGTAGTCGTACTCGCTGGCCGAACCTGCGGCCAGCAGCCCGGCGGCCAGCGCCAGCAACACACCCCCGGCGGCCCCGCACCGGCCCCCCGCGCCGCGCCCGCTGCCCATGCTGGCTCCTTGCTCTCGCTCCCGCGACGTCGGGGCTGCCTTGGCCGCCTCTCCGCGCGCGTCCCGCCGCAAACTTCCAGGAGTCCCGGGGGACAAAAGGCGCCGTCCACACCCCGACCCGGGTCCGCGGCCGCGCGCTCCTGCCCGGTCCTCGGCGGGTGGCGGTCCTCGGCCTGCCGCGGGGAGGGAGCGCGCGCGGCCTGAGTGCTGCCCGGGTTCCCGGGCGCGCGGCACCTACTCCCGAAGCTGCAGGACTTGAGTGCCCGGTGCTCCTGTTGCAAAGCCCTCTGAGTCCCCCGCGCAGCCAATCAGCTCCGGGCTGAGCGAGCCGCACTCATTTAGCACGTCAGTCACCGGCGCAATTAGCCAATCGCTTCACTGGCAACAGGGTTCAGTTTACTAGAACTCAACACAGTTCAACACCCCTTAAAAAACAATCAAAAAATAAATAAATAAAAGATGAAGGCGGGGAGGGGGGAGAAAATAGGAAAATAAAAGGAAAAGGAAATAGAATTGTGGGGTGGATAAAGAGAATGTTTAACGCTGTAATTAACTTGCATCGGACCGCAGAGAAGCAAGGAATTTAACAGTACTTGCAAATCCATGAGATAATGAAGTTTTGTGTTGTTTTTTTTTTACACTTTTGCCTCATTTCAAACAGCAGCCCACTAGACAAGCAGCTCACCTCCTCGGTTTTGTTCTCTGTAACTGCAATACAAAGACAAGTAGTTTCCCGACAAACCCGGGCTCAGGAAGGCAGAAGCAACGGAGGTCTGCTTTTAAATCCCCAGCAGGCCAGGCTCCGCTCCCGCAAAGACCAGCGGAACGTGTGTGGTGGGGGCTGTTTGCTGGTTTTTAAATGCAGCACTTTTCCAGGTGGGACAAGCGACGGTGACCCTCCAACACTGGAGGCACTGGGTAAATGCCGCTCAGTGTGGCGGGAAATACTGCTTGCAAAGGTGTTAGCTTTGGGAATACAGTTTTAAAAAAGAAAGGAAAAGAAACAAAAAAAACACTGCTCAAGTCCCAGCCCGACAGCATGTCTGTGTGTGCACGCATATCCACATTGACATGTTTGTGGTGTAGAAAGCCAAAACATTAAAAACACATGTGCACTTATCAGCGTGGTGTGTGTAAATATCAAATCCATCACTCAGGCACACATGCTACATTCAGAGCTGGCCCAGGAACCTCAAGTCAAAACCGAGAGCTCCCATTAAGGCAGAAAGCAAAGGGAGACTATTAGCACAAAGACAGCTGGGATTTCTTGCCTAGCCCCCCCAGAACAGAAGTCTCCCTACCACCCTCTACCTCAGAGTTCCTGGGAATACTCTGTATGTTTCAAATATCCAGTTGTGACTACCACTGAGGCCGGGGACAGGGGACAACAGCAAGCAGTTCATGAAGTATGCTGCTTGCGCTGTGTGTGCCCTGAGGTGTGGGAGGAAGGAGGCAAAGGATGCTAAAAACCTGTATCTGAGCAGTGTGGTGCCCCTCCCCCATGAGGCAAATGGGCCATAGACCTCACTGCTCAAGGCAGACACTGTAGGAGGCGCTGCCTTGCCAGCAGGCTTGTTAGTAAGGCTCCAGGGAAGCTTGCTTTGGACTCTGCAGACCAAATTTCTTGATGGACAGATTCCAAGTAAAGCTACTTGAGTTTGTGAAGAAGCGAGACTGTTTTCTTAAAGCACTCGTGCCCATACAGAGATTGTGACTCCGCTGTACACACAAAACACACCTGCAGACGGTCAAATTCACTGTGTTTTCTAGGCTACCGAAAGGTGCACTGAAGCAAGAGGAGCAGATGGAGGGAAAGAGATGGAGAGAGAGAAAGCAAGAGATCGGATGGCAAAGGGTTAATCCCTAAACAATTGGGAGTGCTTAGCGGAAAAGCTGGGGAAGACATTCCTCTCAGAGAATAGACCGCAGGAGACCGGGGCAACTGCGTCTCAATTCAAGGGGCATTTAGAGAAAAATGCTGTTTAGTAGGGGTCCTTTTCTCTCCTACATCCAGGCCTTCAGTCCCAAGCCAAATGTGTCCGTTTACTCATTCCTTGCAAAGAGCTGTGTTAGTAAATAACATCCTCTCACCCCCGAATCCAGGCTTGGCTGACCTCTCACTCATGTCTGCAGTTTCCCTAAGTGGTGGAAGAGTTACAATTCTGGAAATCCATCCAGGTGACTGCACCTCCACCAGTCCTGGAGCCTCAAGTAAGGAGTAAAGCTCACAAATCCATTCATGGGAGGACCTGGCTTGTCTCTGGGTGATTCCCATGGACTCTGATCACCCACAATCTTCAACTCCCCACCCCACCCCCTGGACGGGCTTACTGTTTTAGAAAGAGGCCTCTTAGGCCATGCTGAGGGCATACAACTGTCTCAAAGAGAAACGGAGTGGGATTGTCAATAAGACCCCAGGTTCCTAAACCCAGTACATTTCTGGCTCCTTCCAAGGTCCAGATGGAAAGGAAAAAATTAGGTCTCAGTCTCACCCACAGACTAGAACCTACACCTGGGATTCTGGAGGATGACAGCCAGTCGGTTCACATACTGTGTAATGGTGCACACAGAAGAGCCTGAACACTTACTATTTTAGTGCTGTGTACTGCTGGGTTTTGTTGTTGCTTTGCTCTTTTTCATATTGTCAAAACTTTGAACTTCAAAGCCCAGTCTTCCTTTTTTCTAAGGCAAAAATGTGTGTGTGTGTGTGTGTGTGTGTGTGTGTGTGTGTGTGTGTGTGTGTAGAAGAGAAAGTTCTAAAGCAATGGTTCCTTAAACATGGTTTGGACATGACAGAGCTCCTAGAAACCAGGGCTCTTGAATATGAAAAAAAAAAAAAAAGGCAAAATACAACTTTCAACTTGTGTTTTTCATTTCAAAAGAGTTCTGATTTTGCCACCACACTGCCCAGCGCCCATACCTGAAAACTGGAAGCACGTTGCCTGTTGCTTCATAACACCGGCTCAAGGAAGCATTCTTCAGTTTCCTATTGTCCAAAGCTGACTGTCAGGCTGAGCAGAGCCACCAAAGGGCGTTCCAGGTGCTTTCCTGGGGGCCTCTTCCTACACACAGAGCTCCTTCTCTCCTAGAACTGGGTGGGGGAGATGGGAGAGGAGCCTTTCTACCTTCTTCATTTTATTCTGTTCTATTATCATATCATCAGTGATTTTTATGACACTCCAAAGGAACAGCCGCAATGCTGCCCATCAGCCAGCAATGGTACAGCAAGGAAGGGGGGGTCTCCTGACGATGGCTGGGTGGTGGTGGCTTTGGTGCCATGCAGAGAAAAGCACTCTGGCCCAGTCAGGAAATGCAAAGTATGGCCTCAGTTCTGTTTATGGGCTGGGTGACTAGCACTTCATTTGGCCTTAGAGTTCTCATCTGTAAGTCAGAGTTATAATGCCTGCGTGCCACCTCATGAAATAGAATATGTGAATTATCCATAGCTAGTGTCAGGGAGGCACAGAGTTAGGCTCCGGGCTGAGCGAGCCGCACTCATTTAGCACGTCAGTCACCGGCACAATTAGCCAATCGCTTCACTGACAACAGGGTTCAGTTTACTAGAACTCAACACAGGTGCACACCCCTTAAAAAACAATCAAAAAATAAATAAATAAAAGATGAAATATTCAAAGTGCTATTCCGTATACGACATCGTGAAACATAGTAATGTTCTTACTCGGGCAGGCTTCATTTCTGTTCTGCCTCTGTGGAGGTTCCAATATCATGCCAACCTTGTTGATCCTGAGCTTTTCTCACTCAAGAACTGGCCTGACCCATCTGGGGGGTTGGAATGTCTAGGAAGACATCTAAAAAATCACAGTTGAAGGAAACTCCACTCCTAGGCAGATTAGGTGCTGTCTCCTACATGCACCCAAAGCACCTGTGCACCCTGCATTATAGCACTTGACTTGATGTTTTATAACTGCTTGCTTTGGGGTATCTACTACATGACTGTGAGCTCTCGAAGGGCAGCATCCTGTCTTATGTTGTATCACTTGTCCCTGCACCCTTGCATCCCTGCATCCCTGCATCTAGCATGGTGCCAGGCACACAGTGGGTGTTCAGTAAGGTTCTCCCCATCAAGAAATGCATAAACATGTAGTAGATGGAGGAGATATGTGAAATGGAGGCTAAGGGAGGGGCTACACTTGAGCATTGATTTTGCACTGCTTCCTGAGAACCAAGGCAATAAGTAAGCCTGAATCACTCACACAGTTCTCTTTGTCTGCAGAAAAGGAAAATCTCTCTTAGATCTGACTCTTCAGGGAACTGATCACTGGAGCCTTTTATTAAGACTGTAAACAAAGTGTGGGACTTTTGTATTGACTCTCCTCCCATCCCAAACCCACCTGTGGACAGATGCAACCTCCAACTCCCCTATCTCCCCAGCGCCTACACTAGTAGGTTGCTCAGTAAGAATGGGTTGGTGAACCTAGTGACCAATTCCAAATGGAGAACAGAACTTTCTGGGCATCCTACGTGGACACTGACCCCATACCCTAATGCAATCCTAGGTAAATCCAGGGACTGATACCTAGAAGGCTGGGGATTCTGAGAGCCTCTGACAGCAGGTGGGACTGAAATGGAGGCCAGAGAAACTAGAAGGGGGCTCTTCCTGGTAAAGCCTGGTGCCAAGTCCTGGTTTCAAATCTCCAGGCTTGGACCTCAGAGCGGAAGAACTGGGTCTTTAGGATCGCCACAGCCGCCGCCACCACCCCCACCACCCCACCATCCCGCCCTGTGATCCCCGGGAGTGAAAGTGAAGTGGCACATGCTTTGGCGACTGTGACGGGAGGCTCATAAATCTGCTGAGATTGCTGCAGGGAGGGCAGCAGTGGCAGCAGACACATTCCCCTAGGAGCCATGTGCTTATTTACCTAACCCTTCGTGGCAGGCGCGCCAGACGGCTCCACCGCCTTTCTCAAGGGTTGGAACTGAGAACAACTCGGATATAAATGAGGTGTTGGGGGGAGGAGTGGGAGAGGGCCCATCATCACACTCCCTCACCCTTCAGGAGAGCCTTTCCTTCGCCTCTGGGTCTGGTGACCTCACCCAGGGCTGTGAAAGCACTCACCTCCATGTCTCCATCTGGGCGGATGAGAGGCCTCCTCCTTCCAGTCTCCCTCCGCCGCCGGCCGCCACCGGGCCGCCAAAATAACAGTTTCCATCCGAAAGGCACCGCTCAGCGGGGTTGAGGCACAGTGAGTGCCCCCTGGAAGAGTAAGCTACCTTCCCTGCAGTCTTTCAGTTTGCACTCTATGTACATTTTCACACTGGGGCCTCACAAAAAGCCTCCGAGCTGGCAGTGAAGATTGCCACTTCCGTTTCACAGAAGACACAGAGGTTGAGCTTGGTGGGACCCAGTCCTCCCGTCACAGTGCTCTGCTGCTGGACAGATAGTCAGGAACAGTGATCTTTGGATTCTAATCCTATTGAGTCTGCACTAGGCCTAACTGCCTCTGTGAAACACCAGTCCCTGGGGAGAGAAACCCAGAGAGCCTTTAGCTGTCATACTTCTATCCTAAATTCACTTGTCACACTCTTCCAAGAAGTCAGCTAGAAGGAAAAGGTGGTTCTGAAAGAGGGAGAGGATGGAGAGACAGGTCTGCAGGGCTGGGCAGTGCATGAGGTGTCTGTCTTCTTGTGAGGTGCTGGGATGGAAGGAAACTAGCATGAAGTAGTGAGTGTCTGATCGGTGCCTGGGCCAGTTCCGGCCTGTAAAGGGGACCACAGTGCTCTGTGCAGGCAACTGCCAATAAATCGTGTGTCACTGTCCTGCCATCATGTGGATGCCCAGAATAAACACTCTAGGGAAGAAAAGACTATGTGAACCATGCAAAGAGGGAGGGCTCACTATACACCCATGAGAGAGAGAACAAGAGGCTCTTTAAGAGCTGGTGCAAGGTACAGGCCAGAGGTGTGTTTATGGTCCTAAGATTGGACATTTTGAGAATTCCATGATCTTTCTAGGGGTGATACTAAAAATATTTAAAACCCAGTATGACACAGCCAATCAGACTGTATGTTAGAGGAAAACCACCTGTGCTGCCTTGCCCTACAGGAGTATGAGGGCTGGATCCCAGCCCTGGGGCAATTCCAACAGAGGTGAGTGGATATGCAGGTCCCAGGATGCACTAGACTGCCCCCTCCAGCCAAGCTGTCCTCCAAGCCTTCATTCAAGACTCAGCTCTCCACCTTCTCTTGGCTGGCGGCTCCAGTAGGTCTCCTAGCTAGAAACATCCAGCATGGCCTTCTGTCTGCCCCACGCACCACAGCTATCTCAGCACCTCTCCTTATCATTTGCTTGCTTACATGCCTGGAGCATCTTTAGAACCTTCTTCTTCTTCTTCTTCTTCTTCTTCTTCTTCTTCTTCTTCTTCTTCTTCTTCCTAATTGATTTTAAAGAGAAAGCAAGAGAGTGTGTGTGACAGAAACATTTGTATGTGCCCCAACCAGAGATCAAACCAGTAACCTCTGCACCGTGGGACGAGGCTCTAAGTGAGCTATCCAGCCAGGGCTATAGAAGCTTCTTAAAGACAAAAACTATCTTTTTGTCCTCATTTCTCTAGTACTTAGCCCAGTGCCTGCCACACAGTAGGTGCACAGACATGGCATCACTGAATGAAATTGGTCTTATGACCCAATTCTGAGCAGTGAGAAGTAAGTACAGATTGGTAAGCAGGACACAAACAGCCTTAAAGGGCAGCACCTTGACCCTCTCCTCTTCTTCCTGTCTAGAATTCAGATGTGATACCAAGAGGCACAGCAGCTATCTTGCAACTATGAGGCCACAAGCATACAGTGAACTGCCCACTAACCAGGGTGGAAGAACAGAGAGATGGAAAGAACCTGGGTGGTAAGGAATGACCTAAGTAGCCTACCCAAGAATTCTTGTTATGTGAGACCTACGATCTCTCCACCTCACTTACTAAAATCCAAAGTCATTTTGGGTTTTTGCTTTCATTCAGCTAGAAACAAACATAACCGATGCGGGTCTGTAGTTTAGGGACTCTCTCTGCAGACAAGAAATTCAAAGGTTGAAAGTTCTCATTTTTACTGTCTCCTAGGATGGTTTAAAGTGTGCTCCCCAGACCAGCGGCATCAGTCGCTTCTGAGAACTTAACAGAAATGCAGAATCTCAGGCCTCACCCCAGATCTATTTAATTAAAATTTTCATTTAAACAAGACTCCTGGATGAATCCTGTGCACATTGAAGACCAAGAAGCCACATCCTAAGAACCACTTCCATGTGCCCAGAAGTTTATCTTTCTTCCACTTTGACTCCTATAGCTGTGAAGCATCCTATTTCTAAGTGTCAGTGAACTTGTCACACGCGTGCACCTGCATTGCTCTGCATCCCCTGACTTAGCATCTTACTGGAAGGGTCTTATGAACCCTCACTTTTCAGAAGAAGAGACTGAATCAGAGAAGCTCATTGGCTATCCTATGTCCAGGGCGTTCATATAACCCTTTAACAATGAAATCAAGTTCTCAGGCAGAAAGGGTGGACAGACAACTCTTTTCTTAAGGAAACAGTGTTGCAGGAGTGTTACAAAGTCAAAGAATATGTAGTAAAGAAGCCCTGCCCCTTGGCCCCTCTGAAGCTGACTGCAGCAGCGAGCAGCCAACAGACCCTGCTTTCTTCCCCGTGCACACTGTAACATTAGCAACGGTATACTTGGAGGTTTCTGTAATCTTCCAGCAGTTTCACACTCTATCATATTTAATATCTGTCACCCTACAAACATTGCCTTTTCTCAAACCCTTCTAACACTTATAGTGTTACAAGCTCCCCGCCCCAAGAAAAGTATAATTTGTCCATCAAACGCTTTTGTTCTTTCTTTATTTTTAACTGTAGTCTAGACCACCAAATTGCTTAATACACAGTATAAAGCTCCATAAATAACAGCTTCCCGAGTATAGCCACCCAACCTTAGAGGGTTTTCCAAGTTCTGCATTAACTCATCGGGTGTGAAGGATTTTCCAGCCATTTTGGTCCATAAATATATAACCGGCTGCTTCCTAAATGGCCATATAATCCTTACCGCCATCACTTATGTTTTATTTTATTGCCATTATCATTGGCGCCTTGACAGAAGAATAAATATTCTTCCTGGAGGATAAAATGCTCTACGTCCTGCATGATTTCAGCTCACCCAAATTCTCCAATTTTTGGTTGTATTTCCATCCCCACCCCAAGAAACTGCCTACTCACAAGGGAGATTTCAGGTTGGAATTTGGCTCCATCCTCTCTTTTCTCGGACATAACCTTTGCCCGGACTGAGTCAGATGGGAGAGAGGACAACTAAGACAGATTATCAAAATCCTGAAATCATAGAGGTGGGGAAGAAAGATAGACATCAAAGATGACCGAGGGGACAGAGTGCACAGAGCAAAGGGTTGTGGGAAGTGGATATGGGAAAAGCTTGGGCTGAGATGTCACAGTTAGTCCAGACACTGATTCATCTTGAAGCATTCATCTGCTCGCCCACTGTCCAGCAACTCAGAGAGACCAACAGACATGCTAGGCACACAGCCCCAGAACAAAGCCTACTATGAGCCCACCTCACCCCCATTATGGTATTAGGCACAACAAGATCCCCATATTCCCCGAGTCTAACAATTCTGTCAGATTGAGAGACAACTCTCTCTGTTTCCCCATCACTTCGTCCACACACACACACACACACACACACACACACACACCCATCACAACCCCTGCCCACCTCGTCCAAAGTATCCTAAAGAAGTAGGTGCTCAGCCTTCTGATATCTCTCCTAAAGATTGGGTAGTGGTCAATGAGGACAAGTATACTTGTGACCAATGAAGGGGGTGGTGGGGAGGAAAAAACAAGAAGTGCTGAAGTCCAAAAGGGAGAGAAACCTCTGCAGGATGAGCTCACCAAACCTTGAGGCCAGAAGTCATAGGTTTAACCTCTGTCTTGTCAGGAAAGACACCTAAGCCGCAGGGCTGTACCCGGCCTTCCCTCCTTCCTGCCCGGCTGAGGTTCCCTGAGGCTCTCCAAGAGGAAAGGAAGTCTTGGATGGAGGCTTAGCTTTGTCAAACACAAGAACCAGAGGTAGTGACCCGAGACTCACATAAACCCTCCTCCATGCTTAAAAGGGCATATATGATAAATGTGTGAGCCCAGCCTCCCTGTCTCCAAACCCTTCTCCCTTATCTTTCACACATCATATTTCTCTCGGTGCAGGCATAACTGACCCTGGAATAAGAGAGATCGCAGGCTGCTCAAATCAAGTCCCATGACCCTTCTTGTCCTTTGGAGGAAGAATGTTCCTGGTGGGAAATGGGTCACAGAGGAGAAAGGGCGGCAGACACCATGGCGTGATTGGTGAATGCGCCCTGCAGAGTGGGGGTGTGGGGTGTGAGGGGCAGGGCAGGGACCATGTGCCCAGCTCCACAGAACGCCCCACTGACTCCGGCTCATCTCAGTGGTCAGGGCTGCCTCTCTACGTCCACTCTTGGCTCTCTTACTGGACTCTCTGCCACACTCTCAACACCCTTTTTCCTCACTCAAGGGTCCAGATGGGGTGTCTATCCCATAGCTGAAAGGCGCTCTTCCTGGGAGGGGAGATAACCACTGGCCCGTGGGCTGGCTGGGCAGCTCTCTTCTGGGACCCGGGGTAGGGAGGGTTGGAGAGAGGAGGGTTGGGGGAGGGGGTCTGTGGAATGCAGCCCTCTCCTTAACACTCAGAGGCCATCCTGAGGGGCCTAACAGAATACATTCTCCCACAGCCCATTCAGCTCTGCCTCTTGAGGAACAATGGTGGCAACTGAGCTGATTTTTGCCAAATGACTGGCTTTAGTACATTCTGAGAAGAGCAGAGCCCACCAGACAAAGTCCATATTCAGGGCTTCAGAAGGGGTTGGATAATGGACACAGGGCTACCAGCACCATGCTACTTCCTGGAACCCACACTCAAAGAATGCCAGTGCCCAAGAAAGAGCCTTGAATCTGACACCCAAGTCCATCCTGAGACAGAGCCTGCCCTGGTCCAGAGGCAGGCAACGAGTTACTGCTCTGAAAACAAGCAAGCCAGATTTCATTTTGAATTTGAGAAACCTGGTAACAGCGATTGGCTGCAGAACAATCTTTGTTGTTTGGAATTTTACACAGGAAAAACCACTGGGCTGATGGAAGGAGTCATGTTGTAATTGCATCGACCTAGGTGAGACACCTGCTCTTACAGACAGAGCAGTAGACTAGGAGTCTAGTTTTCCAACCTGAGGTAACTGAGTGACATTTGCAATCTACTTCTCTGAGCCTCAAGTCCTTAATTTATGAAGAAGTTAAACCAGATAGACTCTAAAAGCCTTCAAATTTTGAAATTTTATGAAGAAAACTCTGACCACCTTTCTTTACTTTACCACCTCATACTGTATCAGGAACTCTGAAAATACCAGGACTTGGAAAATCGAAAAGCTTAGTGCAAATGTTAATAATAATTATGACTTTTGACAAAGATCAGTGTGGACAGAGCAAAGCCAACACCCAAAATAAAGTTGTTCTGATGGGATTTGTTTTATCCTATAACACAGTATACCAAAGCAGAGAGACGAGAGAGCTACCATAGTGGTATAGCTGTGACAGGCAGGTATCGGCAATGTCACCCCCAACCCACCTTGCCGTCCCTCAGCTCCTTCTCTTTTCTGCAGTGGACACACACTGATCACCTTGAGGGAAAGACCCAGGACTTGGTTGTAAGCCTTTCCCACTTTTCTCTGTATTTTTCTTACTATTCACTGCATTATTAATATGGCTGATAGAAGAATTTTGTGTAAATTTTGTTTGTGCACCTGAGAAAGTCATTATAAGCACCCAAAGATTGACACTAGAGTATTTTAGGATAGAATATTGCCTGCCTGTTTGGACTCAGACATCACCTACTTGGTGAGATCTTTCTTATTCAAAATGCACCCAGACTTGTCCACAGCTCACTAGCCCCTTCTACTTTATTTTCCTACCTACTTCTTATGGTCTTCTAACACACTACATATTTTGTTCATTTATTTTATTTTCTGTCACCTCATCACCAAAATTTAAGATTCCCAAGAGAAGAGATTTATATCAGTTCTGTTCACAACTATATCCAAAAGAGCAGTGCCCTGCAATCTTTCAAGCACTAAACAAATAAAGGCTTCCCGAAGGAATGAATGAGTGAGTGAGTGATATATGGAAAATATAGAATGCAAACATATATATAACATAGTTCAAATTTTTCAGAAAGAATAAAAAGAAGAGAAGGAGAAAGGAGGGAAAGAAGAAAGAAAGAAAGGAAGGAAGAAAGGAAGGAAGGAAGGAAGGAAGGAAGGAAGGAAGGAAGGAAGGGAAAGAAAGATTTTAAAAATCAGAAAATAAGTACACTGAAATGTTAAGAATCTCTGGTTGTTGGAATCATCGGTGGTTTAAACTGTCTCATTTTTGTTTTTCTTCACTTTCTAAAATTTCTACAATGGCCATATATCACTTTTGGAAAAAATGGTAAAAATATAACTATTAATTTTAAAGAAAAGAAGTGGGGTGAATCGAACAGCATAAGTGTTTTTCTCAGGCAGAAGGAACAGTGTGTCTCTAATATTCACCTCAATTACATAGGATCTTAAAAATTCTGCTTCATTTGAGGTGTCAGGTAATTATTGCAAAAGATTTCGTGTGGGAGGGGGGTGAGCGATGGCTCACATTTTCTGGATAATTGCCCCCATTGTCCAGGTCATGATGCCTATGGAGTCATATTCTACATCTTCCTTCCAGACCACACAGAAGTGAAATATGGGGAGAGAGCTCTTAAGCCAGCAATCAATCAACAAATCCTTAATGAGTTCCTACTACGTGCAAGGTTCTGTATAGGATGCTTGTCCTCTCTCTCCCTCATACACACATCCTCTTCAGCTGCTCCCTGATTACCTCTCACCACCCCAGTGTGCATTTGCTCGGACCTCCTGCCCTGCTGGGGCATCACAAGCCCAGTCTGGGCATCTATTCATTGCATCATGCATCCCCCTAAGAGAAGAGATTCTGAGCTGTTTCCACCAAGGAGCAGAGGAGGGTTTAAAACTGACTCAAAAGTTTAACAGCCTGCTCAAGGTCCTACTGTAAGTCTTGGTGGACACCAGGTCCTTAACTCCCTCCCAGTACATTGTCCTCTGATCCCTCCACCTTCCTGGCCACGCTGGGCATAGAATAAATCTGCCTGAGGTAATCCACCCATAAGATGGCCATGCCAAGATGGGAAATTTGGAAGATCATGTACCTGTCGTACCAGGAGAGTTCTTGGCAGCCACTCTTTCCGGGCTGCAGGAATTTATCCTGTAATAACTTGCCACACAAAACACACCTTTCCCATATGGACTGAACCCTGTCCCAGGATGGGAGAGAGGAAAACGCCACAAAGAGCACCTGAGTTTTCTGCACAGGCCTGGGGATGTTTGCTTGGAGGAAATGCTAGGCTAGCTGTATGTTACCCGCTAAGATAGCTTAGTGGTTCGAACATAGGGGAGTGTCTGGGCATGTGGCAGGATCCAGCAAAGCTTGCAAGGATTTCCCGCCAAACTAAGGAGGCTCCTGGCAGAGTGCAGCAATCACTGGCAGGAATCCTAGCTCTAATTGGGATCCAGGCTTGGGCCCTCTGGAGGGCATCAGCATGTGAGTGCTGAGCCTGTACTCCACCATGGGATCAGCATCTAGCCTTTTCTTCCTTCATTCAGCTACTCCGTGCTGGGCCCTATGTTAAACCTCCAGTCTCCTGGTGAAGACCTCGTTTACCTGTCCAGCTGAAATAAGATTCAAACTGTGATTCAATTAAGATTTACTGAGCCCTGGGCAGGTAGCTCAGTTGGTTAGAGCATCATCCCAATATGCCAAGGTTGCAGGTTCAGGGCACATACAGAAATGAACCAAATGAATGCGTAAATAAATTGAAAACAAATCAGTCTCTCTCTCTCTTTCTCTCTCTCTCTCCCTTCTTTTCTGGATAAATAAATATTAAATAAATCTACGGAACGCCTTCCTTGTGTCAGACACTTTGATACTTGCTTATACCTGATTAGCACAATATAATCTCAGCCAGTCTAGGAGATATGTTTGTTCTGAAGAAACTGAGGGTAAGACATTAAGCAGTCTGCTCAAAGTCAGGCAGCTAACACATAGAAGAACCAAGATCCAGGGCTCAGAAAACTTTTAACACAGCATGGGAGTGGGGGGTGGAAGAGAGGAGCTTTCATTGCAAAGGCTAACAAATCACTTTGAGCCCCCATTTAACTAAGCTAGAATTAAAGTAGACTAGAGATTTTCATGCTTGCTCTGGGCCAGGAATCAGTCTCTTGCTACGATCGGTGCCACTCCAGCCACCACTTGCTCTAAAAGCTCCACATCCCACCCATCCCACCATCCCGCCCCATCCTGCCCCATCCCAGCGTCCGTCCACTGCAGGCCCAGCAGAGGACCACAGCACCCTCTGCACTCCTCAAACAGCTACGGCTGCAGCACAGGGTGCCACCTTCTACAAGAGGCATAGAGGTGGACATTTTGGGACTGTTTTCCAACCTGTGTGGCTTTTTCTTTTCTGTGTGTCTTTCTTTCTTTCCTCCCATTTAAAAAGAAAGCAAGGCCTCTATTGTATCCTATTGTGTGCTGGCTGCCTGGCCGCTGGTTTTTTCTGCCTTGTCTCATTAAGATGGATGGGGTTGCTGCCTTATTAATAATTGGGAAGGTTGCTCTTTGTTCTCCTTTCCTCTCCTAACGATGCCTGTTCCATTGGCTCCATAAAGGGTCTTGCAGCCCTCAGGGCACACTGGAGCACCTCCCCCGCACACAGGGCACCAGCTGCCAAGGCAGGTCCTTTGGCCAAGCCAGGGAGTCCCAAATGCTCTCACCTCCAGAGCTCTAGAATGACAGGAGGAAGTGCTGGGAGTGTCATACCACCACAGGGAGACTGGTCAACCTGCCCAGAATAACCCACTAGGTGGAGTTAAGAACCCCAAACCCTTATTCTAGACTTGTCCCTGGCCCTCTCTCTACACTGCTGCATTCTTCACTCTCCTCACAGTGCTGCCATTAACTTTTTCCAATTCGTCAGGAGACACACATTGCTTACTGTGCTAAGGGGAAGGAAGACTCATTCAGCACATCTTTTGAGGCTCTACAAAGTGCCAGGTGCTACTCCAGGCACAGGGCCACCATAGTCAACAGGCGAGCAAGTTGCCTTTTTGACTTACTTTCTAGTAGAGTGAAATAAGAAAAAACAAACACGCATAAATGAGATGTTAATAAAGGAAAGGGCTATGGACCAACATCAAACAGAATGATTCGATCTGGAGAGCTTAGATCAAGGAAGGCTTCTCTAAAGTAGTGACACTTCCCTTCAGACCTGAATGGTGCATATGGGACAGTTCCAACACCCCACAAGAGAGTAAGGCCCTCAGGGGCTGGGGCTATCACACAAGGAACAATGAGAGAACACACTGGCATGAAGTCACGTGGGTCTGACACTTAGCTGGAGGTGTGAGGAAGAAGGCAGAGTTCAAGTTGGGTGACATCAGGCCAGCTAGAAAAGAAGGTGCTGAATGTTTCAGGTTTGGGAAGGCTGGAGATGGGGCAAGGAGCAGAAAGAACGTGGCCTGCTCATGAGACAGTGAGGCATGCACAGCCTCTTTGTCCTAAGTCTCTCTGATGTATCTGGGTTCCTGACCACCAACACCTCTCCTCACTTCAATTCTGCTGTTCTCATTTCAGATGAATGAGACTTCCACCTGGAGGAAGGACCCCCTGTGGGCGTGTCTGGCCTCTGGATCCTGGTTCTTCTTTGTTCGCCCCCGCCCCAGGGGCTTTAGAACCCAGGTTAACAGAGAAGAATAGAAAAGGTAAGAATATCTAGGTCAAAGAGGATGCCCGCCCCCTCCAGCAAGGTGGAGGCCCTACCAGCTTGCCAGAAGTTTCTAAAAGCCACTGGCTATACGGATTATGTTCTGTTCACAAGTTTAGACTTTATCAGGCCTGCTCTCTCTGCAGCAGGAGCTCCCCCTTCCCTGCCCTCTCTTACTGAGAACATGGGTGTTTGTTCTCAGAAAACACTTCAAGCTTCCTCCACTTCTGCCCCACTCCCAACAAAAGCAAGAAGAAAAAAGAGAGATGATATTTGCTTTTTTATAATACTACTTGATTTTTCTTCAAGTAGCCTTTCTCCAAAGTTCTCCGCCCACCCCACTCCACCCCGACATTTTTATGCCCTGGGCTTATGAACTAAAGCTTATTCAAACAGCCAAATAAGACAAGGATCTCTATTTCCCAGGATGTCCCAGTTTTAGAGATTCTAGTCCCCAACCCCCTCCCCGACTACTGCCATGTCAAGAAGATTAATGCCCTTTCTTCATTCTGTGAATGAGAGGCTGGGCTGTCACTGACCTTCCAAGGAAAGGAAGCCCCCCATGGTTGCATGGGACCAAGAGAGCTTGGCTGAGTGCACACACGCACACATACACACACAGGCACATACACATCCTCCCAGGACCCACCAGGCAAGGCTTTTATTCTCAGCCCGGTTTTAGGGCTGCATCACAATTTATCATGACATCCATGAGAAGGAATTAGGTTGATTCTCTATTATATCTGGGGGCTGGCAGGTCCCATTGGGGAAGGGGTGTGGGCTCAGTCTGTGTTAACCTTACAAATTTAGTAGGCCTTCACAGTTGCTGCTTTTGGTCCTGCTCTCCAAATTTATTGACGAGAAGAGAAGAGCAAATCCAGTGAGCACTGACTCCGTGTCCCCCATGTGCCAGCACTATGCTGGCGTGGAGACCGTGGGGTGAACAAGATGCACCCATGATTAGCCACCCTGCCCTGAGGGTCTGCCCTGACTCCCATCTGTTTTCCTCTCCTGGCTCAGGTTCTGATTGGCTTTTCTCCTACTGATCTCACTACCAAGGTGGTGAGAATGGCCCTTTACTTCATAACCACATAGTCTTGATATAAACACGGGAGGCTATCTAAGTCTGCACTTGACCCCTTTCCAGCTTCCGTGCCTGTGCTGTGCAGGAGACGTGGTACAGAGATGCATTACTCAAAGATGGATTTTAGGGGGGAATTTATTATGACTAATAATAATAAAAAATAATCAAGGCAATATCAAAAGGGGTTTGAACTTACGTAACTTAAAGGAGAATAAAGAAAAAGGATCAACAAATCAATAAGCTACACAACATCACCAGATGGAGAAACATGCTGGGCTCTAGAGTTAAGGCAATAGAGTAAGGAAAAGAGAATGATGAGTATGTACAAATCTCACCAAACCATAGAGGAACACATCACCAGACCTGGAAGGTTCAGCCTGGGCTCCAAAGTCAGCCACCCCACCCCACCCCACCCCCAACCCTGTGCATCCACAAGGAAGAGTTCACTAGAGCTTCAGGGGTGGTCTGGGACCCTACCCATTTTATGGAAGAATTTTGGCTGGAGGTTATTACACGAGGGCCCTTCCTGCTTTGCCTCTAAGTACAAAACAAAGCCACAACAACATTTAGGAATGGGGGGGGGGGGTCCTCAGGTTATGACAGTCTCTATATACAATGTTTCAAGTTTACAATGGTCACTCCTATAAAAACGAAAATATTGAGACATGAGTGTTTTGGCTTACGCTGTTAGAGTTGTGCTTAGAGACTACCTAAGTGAACTAGTTTGATTGTACACGGCAGAAGAAAACACAGTACAGTGTACAGTACATTATATTTCTGTCTTTTTCCTGTGGCTTAGTGTGTTTTTATGTTCTAGATTATGATTTTACCACTGTGTTAGGATAGGTAAGTGACTTAGGCTAGGGTGTGTTTTGACTTACACCAAAATTCGGATTACCTCTCTATAGCAGGAATGAAACTGTGTCGTAACTTAACCGGAGGACCCCCGGTAATTAACTAGGACAGCAGTCAAGTGATAAGAACATCCTCCCTGGCTTCAGGGGAAACTTTAGCAAGACATCTTATCCTACGTACCCTGAGTAAATGACTCAGTCCTTCCTGGGACCATCTGTTGTGACCCTTATTGTTCATGTTCAATGGAGTTCAAATTATATAGATATATTATTATATACTGTTCCTCCACAGTGCCTCCCCTTAGCCTTTCCTTATTTGATTTTTAACACTATTTACATACAATTCTGAGCATGTTTTCTCAGCCTAAAATAGTGATAATCCTACTAGCTGTTTTATAAGGGTGTATTAGTACATTTAAATGAGATGATGCACTGTAACGCATAACAATGACCTTGCTGAATAGTTTGGTTGGTTGGATGTTTATTTATTTATTTATTTATTTATCCAATGATAAGATGGGAGGTGGAGGCAGAGACAGACTCCTGCATGCACCTCGACCAGGATCCACCTGGCAAACCCATTAGAGGCGATGCACTGCTCATCTGGGGCGTTGCTCCATTGCTCAGCAGCCAAGCTCTTCTTAGCGCCTGAGGCAGAGGCCATGGAGTCATTCTCAGCACCCAAGGCCAACCCACTCCAATCAAGCCTTGGTAGAGCATTGTTTAGATACACAGAGGTTGCCGGTTCATTTCCCAACCAGGGCACATACAGAAACAGATCAATGTTTCTGCCTCTCTTTCTCTCTCTCTCCCCCTTCCTCTCTCTAAAATAAATAAATAAATAAATAAAATAAAAACATAGCAATGTCTGCTAAACAATACTCATCACCTGCAAAATGGTTTCAATGCTTAGTCTTCTTCGCTGGGTGACAGAACCCTTTAAGTATCTACAGCGTAGTGACTTAGATGGGCTCCTCTTTACTTCCCTAACCTCAGCTCCAGGTTAACCTTTACATACCATAGATGTTGGTTAAATGTTTGTTAAAAATATTCTGTATCCATCCAGTTCTGGGTGTTGATTTCCCAGAAGCTGGTAGCAAATCAGGATTTGCTAAACTAAGGAGTCTATTAGTATTGATGTGTTAGGGGCTCATCAATGCTCAGTGTTACTATTTCCAATACAGGACTTACACGTTGGGACATTATATTTCTTAAACCAAAAGAATGCTTAACCATGCCCACTTAAGGCACTGAAGGGGAAGGGATAAGTATTGTGGACAAAATACCTTTTAACACTCATTAAAGTACCATAAAAAGTACACTCACCTTTTATTGAAAAGGACAGTATTGACTGGGACATTTATACCCACCAAACGGTACCTCTCATTGTCACTGACAAAGTTTAATTGCTTCAAATTCTGCCTTCCAGAGGCTTTGAGAAGTTCTCCTGGCTAATATTCTTCTTCCATAAAGGCTACCTATCACTTAGTCGTATGACTACATCTGGCAATACTTTCTTGTTGGTTTCCACCTTGATGTATGTGGCACAGATTAGCCACTGCCATAAGAGCTGGGACAGGGAGAGCAGGGTGCCAACTGGCTGGGAGTGGCTGGAAGGCCTAGCCTGGCCAGCAAGGACTCCAGCAAGGACCCCTCTAGGTATAAAGAGTGAGAGTGGGTGTGGGCGCACCCACTGGGCATCTGAGAAGAGCCATGAAGAAGCCCTCATGATGCCGCTGTCTCTGCCAGCTTTGTCATCCTAGAGCGCAGCTCTAGACATGCCACACACTTATCCAGAAGCCTGGAGTGGATCCTGACTGCCTACTCCACCAAAGCTTAACTGCAGGGCCCCTCCTGTAGGATTGAAGATAACCCTTCAGCTTATCTCCCACTCACTCCCACTCCATGGTCAAGCCAAGCAGCTCACCTTGCCCTGAACAGCCCACAGGCTTCCCACGCTCCAACCTTTACCTTAGTTGTTTCTGCATCTTGAAAGGCTAATTCTATTTCTTTCATCATTTGAAATCCCCTTAGCTGTCCCCCCAGGTTCAACTCTATTGCTCACCCACTTCCTGACCCCCATTGGTAAGACTTCTTCTCTGCATGCTCATGGCAACTTGTACTCTGCTGCATGACTCTGCTGTTTTCTGCTTTGTTTTATGTGTGTATTTGTCTCATTCATGTTCCTAGATGGAAGGCTCTTACAAAGCAGGAACCTAGGTTTTTACATTTCCTCCAAACTCTTGCACAATTTCATAGATGGGTGGATGGATGGATGGATGGATGGCGTGAATGGGGCTAGATGGATGGAAATGGGAGGGAGGGTGGGAAGGTGAAAGGAATGAAGGAAGAAATAGGAATGAGTGAGTAAACAAAAGGCCCTTTGCTCTGGGGATCTACCAGCATCCCAGTTAATAACCAAAGACCTGGCTCACTGAAGATGGAATGGTGAAAGTACAGGGCCTTCCCTGAATGGCTCCCTCTTCCCCTTCCTCCCGTGCCTAGGGCCTCCCTTCAGCTGCATTCATCACACAGTGCTGGGCTCACTGAGGAAAAATGTGCAAAGGCAGAGCAGGGTGGCCCTGCCCCGTGAAATCCTCTTCTTCAAGGGCCACTGCCCCCACAGGAAGATCTTGCACTGAGGGGCAGACCAACCTGCTGGGCCCCTTTATCCCATGGCCCTGACACCCTGGAAGCTAACTGTGATCACACACAGCAGGAAACACACACAATCCCCTCAGCCAGAGAGTCACTGGTTGTCACTGGCAGTGACAAATTCTCCATGCTGCACAGACACACAAAAGCCAGTACCAAATGACAAGAAAAGCCACATTCAACAATGACGCTTCAGTTAACCAGAACTCCATTTGCTGCAATTCTCATTTCATTGAGGATTGTTTGTTGTTTATTTTGTGTTGCGGTTTCTTTTCTTTTTTTTTTAAGATCTCTGTATCCTTTCCAGAAGAGAAAGTGAAGCAATGCAAGGAAACAAACTGACGTTAGAACTGTGGTCAAGAACAGTTCCCTGGGAGACAGGGGGCTGGTGCTTTAGCATCTGGAAGTTCAGTGGTTGTTTCAGTGGAGGACCGGCCCTGCCTCTGCCCAGACCGGCAAATGCAGCCGTTCGTTCTCTGGTCCAGGCTGTCCCGAGCCTGTGCTTGCAAGTCCAAGGTTGCCTGTGTTTGTTACTTGATTGACCCTCTTCTCAAAACATTACTTCAAAGGGTCCTAAGTAACCTGCCCTACACTGCTATTTCCCTCTGCCTAGTAACTGCAGGGCACGTAAATAGTGTGACAGAAGGCACTCCCAGGCCATGACACAACCACACGGCCCAAGAAAGGGCTCTTTCTGCTGCAGTGGATAGAGCACAAGCTTTGGCATCCAGCAGACATGTGTACCCTCTCTGTCCCATCACTCACTCACCCTGTGACTTCTGTAAGCTGGTTCCTCATCTCCAAAGAAGGGATAATGATAATAATGTAGCCTGCTGAGTGGCCGGGAGGAAAAATGGAGACAATGCATATCAAAGTATCTACTGCAGCCTCCAGCACACAGTAGGAGCTAAACAAATGCTGAGCTTCTTTTTTTCCTTCTCTTCCCTGACCCTTCTTCTACCCTGGCATGGTGCCAGCTCTATCACATACCCGAAATACTTTATTTAATCCTTATAACACCCCAGTGATATAGGAACTCTTACTGCCCTTACAGATAAGGAAAGTGGGTCCCAGAAAAGTAACTTTCTCAAAGTCACATATCAAGTAAGGGGTGAAACCAGCATTTGAGCCCATAGGGTCTGGTTGCAGAGCCTGCCCCTCGGGGCCCCTGCATCATCGCACCCAAGAAGCCAAGGCAAGAGGAGCCCCCAGAACACGGTCTTGGGGGACCACCATGGGTAAACCTCTCCATCCACTCTTTCTAATTTGCATAGCGAGCCTGCATGGTAAGGATCCTCCCCTTTTGCTGATAAGAAATACTGACGTGCAGAGACATAAAAGGAGGCCAAGACAGAGTCCTCTGATTCCAAAGCCTGTGGCTTTTCCTCTGCACCAGACCAGACGTCTGTCTGCTCCCAGAGATAGGCGTCAGAAACACGAGAGGAAGCTGAGAGGCCACCTTCGTGCCCATTTGAGAGGTAATGAGACCCCATCTGTCCAAGCGCTGCCCCCTGACTCCCAGGTACAGACTAAATTCCAGCCTGAGGCTTGCTGCTTCAGAATCTTCCTGAAAGCCCTGCCGAGTATCTGCAATAATGAGTTATGTTATCCAGGACAGGAACATTCTCACTAACAGGCAGATTAGTGGGGCCGCCTTTATCTGGGCATAACTGTCTGTTGGTAGAGAACAGAGCCCTAAAGGATTAAGACGGGATGGGGACACTTTAATTTGGGGAGAGGGACATGGGATGTTCAAGAGGCCGTCGGGGTGACTGGAGTGAGAGAAGCCTGAAGGATGGAGGTGGGAGAGCTCAGAGAGAGGGGCACCAAATATAAATTCTGCATTTTCTTGATGTTAGTTGATCCGAGGCAGGCATGTGCACACCCAGCTTTGAAGAGTTGTGAATTCCCTCACTTCCGTTAATGAGTTTGTAATGCCCTAATCCCAGCTGTGGCTACTACTATTATTGATTTACTGTAATCATTGTCAATATCATTTATTTATGTATCAGCATCACTTATTCATCTTCTTTACCTTCTTCAAAGTACCAAGCACAGTGTGAATCCTTCCCTTCCCCTATAAGTCGTCCCTTTACTCATGCAGGGACCACTGAGTCACAGAGCAGGGTCCAGCCCGACCGTCTGGACTATTCCCTCTGTATCCCAAAGCACAGACTCCTCAGCTGGGCATTCATGCCATGGAAACTGAGCCCCTGCCCTCACCCAGTGAGGACTCTAGCATGGGCAACAGAGGTGTTGTCCCCTGGGAGCTTGCAGCAGGATATCTACCTCAAGCCCTTTAAAGATCCTCCTGGGCTGGAGGGTAGGTGTCTGTGGCACTCTGAGCTGGCCAGAGTGGACTCTGGTCTGCAAAGTTCCATGGTTGAAGCAACAGGTCTCCTGTGCCTTCTGAGGGATCCATGGCAGGAGCCCCTCAAATGCCCACTTCTGCCTCTGGTGTATCCACTCCCACCAGACCTAGGTTATCTGGTGATGACTACTCACAACTTAGGTCTTGTCTTATCTGTGACTGGGAATCCAATATTTATGTTGATTTCATACTCAGAGGTTGTAAGAGAACAAGTGGTTTTTAGAAAAGTGTGAACATGAATTTTAGTTGTTTTTTAAATTTATTTTTGTTTATTCATTTTAGAGAGGAGATACAGAGTAAGAGAGAGAGAGAGAGAGAAAGGGGGGGATCCAACTCCCATATGTGCCTTGACCAGACCAGTGCAGGGATTTGAACTGAAAACCTCAGTGTTCCCAGGTTGACGCTTTATCCACTGCGCCACCACAGTTCAGGCACAAACATGATTTTAAAAAAAGACCTATATCTAGGCCCTGCAGAATTATTTTGGGGCTGTAAGTATGGCATATCTTGGGACGAGAGTAAATTTTTGGATAGAAAGATATGAGGTTCCCTTTATCACAGCCCCTTTGAGGATAATGAAGAGTGTCGTCTCAGTTAGTGACCACCACAAAATAAACAACTCCAAGACTTAATGGGGTCACTCACATGTCTGGTTGTTGGCCAGCTGTTGGCCATAATGACAGAGGCAACTGGGACACGTGTCTCTCATCATCAGAAGCTAGCCCAGGCTTCTTCACAGGGGTTGTCACAGGTGGCAGTCACAGGATTCCAAAAACGGCAAGAAAGAACAAGTCCCACTGCATGAGTGCATCTCAGCCTCAGCTTGTTCCACAGGAGACATGGCCAGTCACATGGTGAAGCCAAGTCTCTGAGTAGAGGGGCGGTCAAAAGAGCACAGGAGAGGGCGAATCCGAGGAGGGATGAATCTGGGACTGCTTTTGCAATCTACCACAAGGGTTCAATAAACCACAAGGCAGGTTGCCTTTTACTACAAAAGCATCAAAACTATCTCTTTTTTTACTTGATAATAATGGGTGGTCAATAAATATTTTAGTAGACTTCTAAGTAAATAAAAACACAATGAAATAAAGAAAAGAAAGAGTGAATAAGGAGTGAGTAATAGACTGAGTGAGTTCTAGAGCTCCAAGTGCCTAAAGAATATTGAAATCCTTAGAGCTGAAGAAGGATTCTGGAATTTTGAGAAGTATAAGGAAGCCATGTAACTCTTTAAGGTACAAAACCCCTAAAGAACATGATGTTTGGAGAGAAAAGACTTCATGGGGACAGAAATAGAAAACTGAACTAAAATATCAAAAATGCTCATTCCTCAGACTTTATTTCTTCCCTAATCATAATGTAATTAATTAGTTTCTCCACTTTTTTATTTCACCAAATGTTTATTGAGCTGCTACTCTATGTCAGGCACTAGGCTCTATACTTATTATGATGCCAATTGGAGGTTGCTCTAAAAAAAGTGGTCCCCGGACCTGCTTTGAGGTACACGTCCCTGCTCCTTCTCCGTCAGCATCACCATCTGCATGGGAGAGGAGGGACACGGCCATGTTCTCTCCCTAAATCTGGGGGTGCTTCTCAGGCTGGATGCTGCTAGGAGACTAGGTCCAGGTCTGATTTTTCTGGATTGACAGGTTGGGAGCTCCTGGGCGATTTGAGCTCTAAGCAACTTTGTAGCTAGAATGCTCTAGTATAATCATAAGAACCATGATAAGCACCTGAGTGATGTCATCCATCACAACCAAACAATCCTATGCCATGCAGAAAGCAGATGTCTGCTGCCGGTCAACACAAGAAAGCCACTAAAGAAAAACAGAAAAGCAAGACAGGATCTTCAGAGCATCCTCAAGACAAAGCTCCTTGGCCATGCACAAACCAGTCCTCCCCTATCTATTCAGCCAGGATCCTATCACAAAGCCCAGTTTCCCCACTAAACACTAACAACTCAATCACCTAAGTAGAGCTCTGTCCTTCAAGAAACAAATGGCAGAGGCACAAGCCCCCAGTTGAGCCTTTTGGTCCTAGATACAGAATGAAAACAGAAGCAAACGTGTAGAAAGTTTTGACCCCCACTCCCTGCCCAGCTGTGTGTAGTACCCGCCACCTCCCAAGATCTCAAAGTAGCCACCTTTGTACCACTGACTTCATCAGGATGAAGACTGGAGCTCTCTCAACTCCCCCATCTCACTCTCCAAATCTTTCTGGATGCCCACTCATCATATCTCATTCCTTCTTACTGCAGGCTTTTGTATCTCTCCTTTTCCTACACCCCAGCCCTGTGTCACCCCATCCCTTCTCTTCAGCTTCTCTCCCCACGGGCTCCTTCCTTTCATCTGCAAACATCCCAACACCTTTCCTGGTCCCCATCTGTCAGCATCATATGATAACTATTGATTGTCCTTTGTGAGACTCTTCTCCCAAGCAATCTATCTTCATAACCTCCCTACTCCTCCCCAATTCCCAGCAGGCAGGCTCAAACAGTAAGGTTTGTCTTTAATAGTTCGAAATAGGAATTGATCTTAACATTATTGCTGGAGGATTCCTCCATCTACCTTCCCATCTCCAATACCCACATAATTAGTTGCCAACTTATGTCACCCTTTCTAATAGTTGAAGATCATCCCTTTCTCTTCATGCCTATGAACGTCATCTTCCTTAGATTGTACAAGGACTCTTGTCCAAGTCTCCTGGCCCTGGTCTCTCCACCTCTCCCTATTCTACCTTTTAAAATTCATAGCTTATTTGGGACTACCCCTTGTACATGTCTATATTTGATCTTTTCACACTCCTTTAATACTGGAAGGATTCACTTCTGTCCTGCTAAATCCTACCCAGCCTTTAAGAGTCTTCTCAGTGAGACCCCTTCTAGAAACCCTTTCATTTACTACCTTTCCCCCTCTTACCATACCACCCACCATGAGCTGGAAGTCAGTTCACTAGCCTCTCAATTCCTATGGCTCTGTCTCTATGCCTGTCCTTTCTAGATTATGAAGGTGCTATCACTTTCTACATTGTGTCTTATGTGCTCATATATTTTCCCATCTCCCTTCATACAAAGATTCCTTGAAAGATGTAACTAGGTCCTGTATATTATAGATTCCTTACAGAACTAAGACAATGCCTTTGAATAGATTTGATGAATAAATGAATGAGTGAATCCCTCAGCTTTCACATAAGGTAGACATAGGGCATCCATAGCTCTTTGGGCAGGGTCTTTGGGATTCTTGCCTAAAAACAATTTGATGATTATAAAAGTATCAGCTGAATTATTTACCGGAGCTATGTCTCCTGACAGCCATCTACAACCACCTCTGTGTAGAAGCAATAAAATTGAAGTCCACTGTATTAAACCAAATTCCTTGAGCAGCCTATCTTTACCCTACTCGCCAGCCCTCCACCCCACCTCCACATATATGTAAGATAGGAAGCTGCAGCTTCTCCATTGTTCCTATCTGGAACTGTCAACAGTCACCCCACCACCCTGCCCACCCCACCTCAACCTCAACTCAGCCACTGAGCTAATGTCTTCTAGCTCGATTCATTTTCTAGATAGATGGAGAAAATATCTAACAAATATTATTTATGACTTTGTGATAAATAAGCCTTTTACAAAAGTTATTCAAAGAGGTCTGGGGAATTTCAAGGATAACTTTCAGCAAGTTTCAAAGGTCGGGTCAGCCTGGGATACTGAGCCCACAGTATTTGCTGTACCGTTCATCTGTTTTGAATTATTGGTACCCAGCTTTAGTCGACTCTCAATGGACTGGCTGTGCTTTAGCTCTCTGGCTGTATTTTATTTCAATAGCAGGCAAGGAACTTTAATAATTATTATTTGTACTAGACTGACAGTGGGGAGAGAAAAAAAGGATCTTAATGAAATTCAAGTTCTACTATAGTAGATGTGCTGAGAAAGATGGGTTGTACCTGACCAGCCACCGTTGCTCATGTATCCCAACAACATGCACACAGATCAGTGGTTTCCCCCTCTCTGCAGAGGAGAGAAGGCACCATGCTGAACCTGGCAGCACAAAGGTGGGGTCATAAGGGCAGGGCTTTCCCAAACAGTCAGGAAGCAATAGGCTAGCTTGGGCCCTTTACTAACATATGAATGTTAGTAAAACATCTGATCTTGTAGAAGCTGCAAACATAACTTCTTGGAAGGAGAGACTGTGTCTCACTCAATTCTGAATCCACAGAATCTAACACTTTGCTAGCATATATTAGGCATGCAAAAAATAGTTATTGGACTGGACTGGATTGAGTTCAGTCAAATGGAATAGAATCAAATCAAACTGGGCTCCAATTTCCCCTCCACCCTAACTGTAGCTTTCTTCTACAAGGCCTTTTCTTTTTCCTTATGTTTTTGTTGTTCTTGGCTTTTGTTGGGGGAGAGGGGTTCTGATTACTTTATTTATTTTGTTTGTTTGGGTTTGATTTTGATTTACCCTGAGAATGAATGTGCCTGAGGCAGAAGTTTAAAGTAGAATGTAAAGGTCTTTCCAGATCTACACATCTCTCCCCAGATAATTTGGCAAAATTCATTTTCCATTCCTGAGACCTAAGACTGTCAGCCTAGAAACAGAGTAAAGAATAAAGAGTGCAGTCTCATCTTACACCCTTTAACATAGTAAAATTTGCATCTCTCTGATAGAGTTAGAAGACAGCTTTTTTCTGAGTCTGCTCTACTAATTTGAAACTCTTTATTTGGCATATTTCACTGGGTACACATGGGTTCTTGAAAAAAGTAATTGGTGAAGTGAATTGACTGCAGAGAGCTGGATTGGTTCACCTCTTTGGCTATTTGTTTTTAACTTCAGAAGGTAGAAAATGTCTCCCCCTGTGAGAAATCAATCAAGGGCTCCCTTTGTCTTAAGACTGACGCACATTTTGCCAGATCCCTTTCTCATAAACATCTGTCGTCCCTCTCACTTACACAGTAAATATGGCCTGAAGAAATGCTACCTTGGATTTGTTTCCTTTTAATTAAATTCTATTTAGATGCACTGGTGGACATTTAAAGAAACACCTCCTGAAATATGAACAGCTTTCTAATTTACCTACTATCAAAAAATAAATTTTGTCATATTGGGGTTTCTCAAGGAATCTCCATCTCTTCTTTGTTCTTCTTTCAGAAAAGACAGTTCTCAGCGAGTAGGTTGTATGCAGTCTCCTTCCTGAGACAGAGACTGGGCCTCAGGCCCTAGGAGGGCATGTGCCTATTAGCCAGGGCTGCACTGAGTCCAAATGGAAGCCCCGCTCCGAAAGGGAGGTTTAGCAAAAGACAAAGAGCTGCCTGAGATCATCAGTCCCCAAAGAGGTCATTAAATCATGAGGGAGTCTCTATTTTAGAGGATGCGACCAGACGGACGCAGTCACAGGGAAAAGAAAACAGGAAATAATAAATCCATTGGGTGAGAGAGATTGAAAAGCCATGATGAGGGTCTTTGATGTCCCTAGCCGGGACTTGCTCCTGATTCCAGTTTTCGGTTGGGCCAGGTACACTAAAAGCCCAGGGGCAGAACTGACAGGGTCCCAGTTTATTTACCCGATGACCTTGGATTTCTGTAAGCCTCGCCAGCTTATAACTCTCTGGCCATTAAGATATCCTCAGCCCTACTTACACACATTGAGCACTCCATAAATTATCCTTCTTTCCCTTCAAGTCTGTTAATACTCAACTCCACAGGTAAGTGGGGGGGGGGGAGGAAAGGACGTTCTACTAGGGTGAACCCTTCTGATATTTTTCATGAGGAAAAGCACCTTTTTATAGAGGAGAGAGAAATGAAGACTTGAACCTTGTATGTTAAAGCATTTGGGGCTGGCTGCATGTCCTATATCACTCAACATTTTTCTCTCTTTAGCCCCTTATCAGAGACAGGGATTTAGGGGCACAAGTCTCATTGTTAATTCTGGTTAACTTGTTATTTAACAAACCACTCTAAAACTTAGTGGTGAAAACAATGCATTACTATCTCCCATGCCTCTGTTGAATGGGTCATCTGCTCAGTTCTCTTTTAGGATTGTAATCAGATAGAAAGGAGCAGGGCTAGAGTCATCTGAAGTCTTGGCTAGACTGGACTTCAAAATGGCTCACTCACATGCCTGAGAGTAGATGGTGAATGTCGGCTAAAGGTCAGCTGTGGTTGTTGATCAGAGCTGCTTTATGGTCATATGGTCATATGGTTTCTCATAGTATGGTGACTGGGTCCTAGGAAGGTGTTCCAAGAAGCTAGTATTCCAAGTGACCCAGGCAGAAGCTGCAAAGCTGCTCATGACCTAGACTGTGTCCCTGAAAGTCACTTTCACTACATCCTATTAATCAGGCAAGGTGTTAAGTTCAGCCTAGATTGAAGAGGAGGGGAATTCTGATGAGATTGGAAGTATGCCAGCACAGAGAGGGAGGGACTTGATGGCAGCCATGTTTGTAAACTCTACCACCGAGTGATACCATAAACCCCTTCCCCTCAAACTCATGATCCCCCTAATTAATACCTTCTATTAGGAACATATCTTCTGTAAGTCAGTCAAAGAAGTCTGACAGCTTTTTTCTTTTACAAAGTCATCCCTAAATTTAGCACAATAGGTTTTGATTCAGAGAATATTGCCTTAAAACCATTGGAAAGTTTGTTTTTTAAGTTATTGGATTTTTTTAAACAATCAGAGAAAGTCCATGGGTCTCAATTATGTCCAACGTACTCCAAAACTTTTCAGGTGTTCCTACCACACTTTGCTTTGGCTTCTTGAGAGTGGAAAGTCTAAAGAAGTCTGGGGAAAAGTGAAAATTCAACTGAAAATGATGATTCTTGAGAGTTTGCACAATCCTAAAACCTTTTCATTTGAAAGGAAAGGGACTCTTTGAGTGAGCATGGGAGCTCTGTAGAGAACAAATGAGAATCCTCACACCTCCATCTCACTCTGGTACCCTCTCCCACAAGTAGGCCCGCAAGTGGAAGGCTGCCAGGCCAGAAACCCTAAGCCCCTCACTCTCCCCTGTATAGTAAGCAGCCCCTGCGACCTGCTCTGGGCCCTGCTGACGCATCCGGGGACATCTCTGTTCTGAGGATGTCTCCACCCATCCCCAAGAATGACTGCCCTGGGGCTCCACCCATACATGAGGCTGAATATTATTTGTGTGAAGCCATCTCCATTCTCGTAGGCTACAAGCAGTAAGGGAGCTAGGAAAGCAGAGGCAGCCATTGTTTGTATTTTTCCCTCATACACACTTTCTCCGTTGTCTCCCAGGGGGCACTATGGTTTGGGAAAAAGAGCACTGGATTGTTGGGGGAGGGGCACGCACATCCTGAGGTCTCCACTAACAAACTGTGTGGTCCTCTCTCGAGGCTCAGCTGAAAAATGAGATGGTTCTCCGTTCAAATAATCTTCAGTTCTCTTCTGTCCCCAGACTTTCCCTCAGGAAGACGAAGGAACTTATGACAAAGAAAACCTCACAACATGAGGCTGCACACAGAAGTAATTCTGCTTTCCTTATCCAACCAGCATGCCCCGCAGCCTCACCAACCATCATCTGAAGTGACATTCGTCCCAGCCCCCTTGGAGGCCATTGTGTGGGCAGTTGAGAAGAGTTTGCAAACTTGCTGCCATAGATAAAATCCACAAGCTCTTCTAGAAGTCAAGGAACTGGGTTTGGGGACTGGGATGGAGGTGAGAGAAAGGCCTGTTCTCTGGGCTCTAGAGGTCTCTGTATTTTTTAGCTCTTAATCATTAGATCGGAAGAGGGGGAGGGGTGGGGAATGAAGGCGGAGGGGGAGGGAATGAGGAAGAAAATAAAAACCCCAACACCAACAAAAAAAAGAGACAGCCTTGCACTTAGGTCCTCTGGGACCAAAAACCCCATTCAGAGTTTTCAGAAAATAGGGTCAGGCATGTCTTGTGACCTGGGACCCCAGAGCTCCTCTGTTCCCCATAATTATCTAATACAGCACTCTCCCTGCCAAATACAATGAAACAATTTGTCACTTCAATTATCTGTCAGTCAACACTGAGGTCTTTTCAACAGGCCAGCACATGTGTTTGGAGAGCTTGTCAGTGAGGGCTGTCTAGCCAGACCCATAACCATGGAAAATGGAACCTTTGTTACTTCTGGTTCTTAGAAAAGTAAATCCATTCAATTTCTCTTCTCTCCCTCTCTCTTCTTTTTTAAATGCCTTCAGTTTGGAATTTGCACAAGGAGCTGAATTGGTCCTGCTCTGAACCTTAAATGACTGGCCAAAGGATTTGCATGAGGAAGCAGAAATTAATTATTCCTCTCGGGGTTTTTTCCCCCTGGTTTTCTGTAATTCGGTGTTTAGAAGTGAGATTACACCCTGCGTTAGCGGCAGGGTGGGGGTGGTGCGAGGGGGAGGGGCAGCAGGGAGGTGTTTGCATTTTGTTAGCGCTTCCCAACCAGCGGGCTTCCCTGCTTCCCCTTTCTCTTCCTTGGCTCTTGTGCAGAGAGGCAACTCCTGGGCTGATGGTGTCTTCGGGATTCTTCAGACTCTCCACTTGAGGAAGGAAAACCCTCAGGAAACCTCAGGCTTCGGTTTCTAGACCCAGACCCAGACCCGAAACTGGGAGCTCCCGGGAGGGAAGCTGGGCCTCCCTCACTGTAAGGAGACCTGGAGAGGGAACTAGGTCTGTGTCTCAGTCGCTGAGGCCTAAATGAGAGAACATCAATACATTACGTGACTTTACAGAATAGTCTAACTTTATCATGCCATCCCAGTGTCAGACTGTCCTGAAGCTCCGTTTGGGGTTGGGAATATAAGGGTTCTATAAGACAGAATGCCAGCCACTAAGCCCAGGGACCTTTCGGGGTTCTCTCTCACATACACACACACACACACACAGCAGCTCACGTGTTTTGAAGGTGGGAGCTGTGAGTGAACCACGTGAATTCATTCACGGTAGTGTTAGGTTAGCACTTCTATCTTGATTGTTTTTATGGTGATTTCGTTTAACATACATTGTCCTATAGCAAATAAAACTGATGTGTTTTAAATTTTATATAAAAGATTTAATGTACATTGAAGTTTTATCCCACTTTAGGCAGACACTTAACAGATTTTCCCCCAACCTGAGGATCTGCCTCTCCCCACTCAGCCCCATGGTTTGTGTTCCTATAACGAGTCTGAGGCTGAAATCTATTACTTTCTTGCTCCTTCCAGCACCACAAAAAAGAACAGTGTTTTCCAGGCACTGGAATTCTGTTACCAGGACATCTAAGAATATAGATCGCAGAAGATTTTCAAGCCAAAGTTCACCTTGTTTCCCCATGAACGTTAGAGACCTTCAGGCTTTCCCTGACTCTTGTCTGATGAGAATCATTCTTGCCTTTGTTCCATTTTCCTGCTTTCATTCCTCCTTTCCACTTTCTTCCTCTCTTCTTCCTCCTTTCTTCTGTTCTCTGTTTTCCCATCTGTTTCCTTTTTTACCTTTTCCCTGCCAGTCCTTTATCTGTGTTGTTTTCTCCTCTTATCCTTATAATTTTCTGCTTCCTTCTCTTGTTTCCTCTTTGAACCCTAAGAATTCCATAACCATCTCCATAGCACCAGGTTGTGCAAGCAAATAAATCATCTATTTTTTTCTGTTTTATAAGTGAGAAAACATAATCCCAAGTAGAGAGATCTTAAATTCAGCCAGGGACTCAGGGGTGAAGTGGCCAAATAAATAAATCAAGGTCACCTCCATGTAGACCCGGTTCCAGCCAGGTCTGTTTACAGGTATCCCTCCTCCATCTCACCACCAGAACACACGCAGTGTACTTTCTGCACTTCACTGAGGGGGCAGATTCCTCTTGGGGCAATCCTGGCAACCAACCTGAAGGCCATCCATGAGGTAACTGGGTCCTTTTTCTCCTCACCCTGAGTAGAGCCTCTCTACGGCTCTCGAGGAAGAGTTGTCACGGCAGACAGGATGATAAGGGAAGAAAACAGCCTTTCTTTCCAAATGAATAATCTGTAAATAAACTGGGCCCTACAAAGTGATTTTGAGAAGCTACATACTTATCCCAAATGTACTAACATTTAGCGAAATTATTTTAAAATGTTTTCAGGGAGATATATATATAATGTATGAAAACATAATACGTATTATTTTCTAGTAACCCCATGTTTTCAAGGCAGTTCATTTTCTTTTTTTTTTTTCTTCTTTTTTTCTTAAGTGAGAAGCAGGAGGCAGAGAGACTCTCACATGTGCCCCAACCAGGACCATCTGGCAAGCCCTCTACCAAGGGGATTGCTCCTCCCATCTGAGGATGTTGCTCCATTGCTCAGCAATTGAGGTATTTTAGCACCTGAAGCAAGGCCATGGAGCCATTCTCAGTGGGGGGGGGGGGACAACTTGCTCTAACGGAGTCATGGCTGCAGAAGGGGAAGAGAGAGATAGAGAGAAAGGAGAAGGAGAAGGGTAGAGAAACAGCTGGTTACTTCTCCTATGTGCCCTCACCGGGAATTAAACCTGGGAAGTCCATACGCTGAGCCAACCAGCCAGGGCCCAAGGTGGTTCATTTTCAATAAGCCTCGACTTTATTCTCTACTTTTCTCAGATTTATTCTGATTGACTTTGAGTTCCTTCCAAAATTCAGCCCAACCATTAATATAGAAATATTAGCAACCAACAGGGCAATAAGAAAAACTATGTTCCAATACTGAAAGCAGTCCCAAAAGAAGTATTTCCAGAAGAGCCAAAGTGTAGGCAGGATCAGGACAGTTTTAACAAGCATCCTCTGTGCACATCCTGTGTATAATGCTATAGCACTGAGCACATGCCAAACCGCAAGGCTGAAGGAACCTGAAGGAGGGGAAGATGGATTCACAGCCACCAGTGTACAATGCAGGGTCTAAGCAAGGGGTGAGGGAAGAGTGGTCAGTCTGTTTTCTCTCAATTCTGGGACAGGCAGACCAGGCTCTCACCTCCCCCCACCTTTTCCCCAACCTCTCTGCTGACCTACTCTCCCTCCCCCCAAATCCCCTTCGCTTTATTGACACCAGTGTTTAACCTTTCACCTCCAGCAACCTCCACAGTTTGCTCCTTGGGAAACATGGTGACACAGTTGCCCTCTTTCTTGGTCACTCCCCAGAGGAAAGGGGGCAGAAAGAGGCCTGAGCTGAATAAGCATTCTGTGCTGCCCCAGACAGGGGCTGTGTCTAATCCTGTCTTCCGCCCTGCACGGGTTTAGAAGCATTTCCCAAGGAGCAAAGCCGCTGGAAGCACAGCGATACTCCATCTCTCTGGAATTGTTTTTCCTGTAGACCTTTTGATTCTCCCTCCCTACCTTTTGATAGCCCCAACTTTATTTCCCACAGCCCTTTTCCTCGTAAACCTAGAAAAGAAAAAATATATATATTTGGAGGGAGTAACTGCTTACAGCATGCAGTGAATGCAGGGACTAGAGATTACCTCTGGAAACAATCTTTCCATCCAGAAGGAAAAGAAAGGGGCACCCAGAGGAAATAAGGTCAAGCTTTGAATATGTGCACCACTGTTCCCTCGCTCATCCAGTGTCCCAGAGGTGCCAGGGGACTTGGGGAACTCTGGTCTGAATGTCAGAGGCATTCATTTCGATAGTCGAGTCCTTTAAATTTTTCCTTAGACTCGACTTCTTTTAGCTTTCTCTGGTTATGATCACAAAATGTCCAAAAATGGCAATGTACACTATTTCTCTTGGGTGACTCCACACTATAAATATTTTATACACAATTTAATCAGAAACCTAAAGATGATTTGCTGAACCTAGCCCAAACGTCAGTTTGCCTCTCTTCTGAGAAAAAGGCTTTCTAGGTTGTGAAGCAAAATTACTTAAAAAGCAACAAGGCAAAATTTAAAGCACACACAACTTCACTGAACTCAATGACAATAAACCATTTAATAGTACTTCTACATGTAAGTAAGCATTACCTGCATTAACTGAATTTAATAACTTGATTGTTATTATTAAAATTCTAACAATAAAAATGATAGATAATCACATAAAATAATTGCAGGTTAGGGGGAGGTTGCCACCAACTTGGGAACAAGGAGAAAAGGGCAATTAAAGGCCTGATGTCACATAGCCTGGGTCTGCTTTTCAGTGCTTGAATGATAAAGCAGTTACTAATGATAAGAATAATAATTAATTCATAATGTGAAAATAAAAATAAGGGGTTGTCTTACTCTCAGGCTTGATGTGAGTATCAGGTTAATGAATGCAGAAACATCTTGTAGATTTACAGATGACCTGACCACTTATGCAGACCTTAAGGATAGTTTTTTCTCTTTTTACAAAATTGTTCTCATTGATTTGAGGGTGTAGGAAAAGGGGAAGGAAGAAAGAGAGAGAGAGAATCAACTCGTTCCACTTAGTTGTTCCATTTAATCGTACACTTATTGGTTGCTTCTTGTATGTGCCCAGATGAGGGATCAAACACGCAATCTCAGCTTGTCAGGATGACACTCTATTTACTGAGCCTGGCCATCCAGGGCCAAATAGAGATTTTAAGAACAAAATGAAAGATTTTATTTTTTTAAGCCTTCAATGCACATAAGTAGTCATGAATTTGTATATGTTAAAATACATACACATACTTAATATAAATACATATGTGTAATGTATGCATATACATATATATATATATTTATACATAGACACATATATTACACACAAGTCAGAACAAACATCTGCTCAGAGTCTTGCCCAACTCTTTTGTAACTGGGCTCACTGTACTGACCTGTCAAAATATACAATAAATATTTGCAGCAGATTTTAATCCATCTCCCTGAACATGGTGATAGTGTAATCTGAAACGTTGGTTTCACAATATTATCAATATAATTACTTTACATTCACGTAGACTTTCACTTTGGGGGAAATTTTAAGTTTAAAGAGAGAGAGGGTATTTTTCATTCTCCCTTCCATGTGGCAGTCCAGCTTTTCTTGCATGAAATTGAAAGAAGAACAAGGAGGATCAAATAGTTTCATATAAAACTTGAGGTACCTTCTAAGGACTTTGCCAAAGAGAAAATGCAAGCATTTCCCCACAAATAGACATCTCAGCTAATAGGGAGGGTGAAATTCCTGTAGGTAGAAAGCAAAGACTTTAGGAGAGCAAGAAAACTAACAGGTGTTTCAATCACACTTGAAACTGCACAGGAGAAAGAAGCTGGAAGTTTTGATTTGGGGTGGTTCTGAAGAACAATGCGACCATTGGAAAGTACTTGTTGGGGCCACTGGGCTGTGAAAGACCGCTGATAGACATGCAAATGTGAAGGGGCTTGAATAGACTGGCGAAGCTGGGTCTCCACCGCTGGGCGGGTAAAGCTTTGGGGAGATAGACTAAAGCATGTGCCCTGAGCCAAAAATAATGTTTGCGCTGTAAGGACTCTTAGGTAGAGCTGAAATGAGCCATTGAACACTTTTTTAAAGTGCCATTGGATTCTGAAAGGGCAGCAATAATGCAAATGTGAAGTTTGCCTTAGTTAATTGGGTAGAGGATTCACTAATTAATTATAGGGAGGCAGAAAACTATTATTTGGTCTCACTGATGAAATGCTTTTTTTTAAAAAAATACTATATTCAAACATCTGAATCTGACAACCCAAAAAAAGAGTAGGAAGGCTTTACAGAACCTCTATAATCACCTGAGCTGAGATAAATAGCTGAGTGCAGTTGTTTAAGGTTGAGCTGAGATAAATCCCCGAAGCCAGTTGTTTAAGGTTGCGTTAACACTCAGCAACTGGTAGAGAACCCTCTAGTTCCTGAACCTTTTCTTGGCCTGATTGCTGTGAGGGCTGCTCCAGGAGACAGCAAAGAGCAGGGCTAGTGCCCCAGCCCCTTCACATGCTCAGCCCTGAGAAATGCCACTGGGAGGGAGCTCGCTGAACATCCCCATCACAGTCTGGAGGAAGAGCTGCTAACCTGGAGTTCAAGGAAGCAGAATGAGGAAAACCTTCCTTCTCAACTCAACTTCCGAGTGTCTGGTATTAAACTGATTATCCAGAATTTTGGCTCCCTGCCCAGCAAAATGAAAATTTACAAACTGCAGATGTCTTTTTTATTATTAATAACGTTTTTATTGATTTGGAAAATACACCTGGTGTATTTCTCCCTGACTTTTCTGTTGACATTTGTTGAAATGGGTTTCGCATTGTGTATCGGTTTCTGTCCCAATTGAAGGTGTTAAAAGAATTGTCCGTAGAAATAATAACGTGTGGGTGAGGGAAGCGGAATGGTGGTTGAACCTGTGTAAAATGCATCACTCAGTTTCTCAACAGTTTTTTCATGAAGTTCCCATACAGCGAAATAATTCTTTCTAAAAGGAACAAATTATCCCTTGAAACATTTCAATAAATATTTTGACTAACCATGTATTTCACACACAGAGATGATGGTCCATATTTTTGCAAAGAACTTCTGACAACCCTACCCTAGACTTTGCTCTGTAAGATAAGGCCTCTTGACAAAAAGGCTGGAAAACCTCCTATTGACCTTCATTGTCTTCCTCCTGATTCACTAACATCCAGGAAATAAAGCCGCCGTTTCTCTAAATTCCAACTGTGGTCTCTTTTATTTTGTTGGTTTTTGAGTGGATCTTGTTCCCCTCTACCCTGACCCTCCTTCCCAAAATTTTCTATTTCCATTCAAAGGAACATCAAGGCCCAGGAAGTCTACAGCCTGGGAACCTAGGAAGTGTTGGATTGCATTTTAAGAGGTTTAGTCCTCCTAAGGAATTTGTTGTAGTAGAGAAAAATAGTAGATGCCTAGCTAGAAGGGCTTGCAGGAGATTCTCCCCCACAACTATTCTATTAGTATAGTATACCCCAAAACCAGATAATGAAATAGAAGATAATTGCAATTCAGGACAGCAAAATCACCTCATGGGACAATGTGCTAAATTGTGAGGTTATATTTTTTAATATCTTTAGTTATCACTATAATGGAGTTAAAAGATGGAACAAGTTATTGGAAAAGTTAAAAGATGCTATTTGTAGGTAGCACCACACCTCCTGGAGAAGAGAGTCATTTACAGGTAACTGGGTGGTCCCTGTATCATAATATGGGCTCCGAAAAAAATGTCACCCCTTACTTTAACAAAAATATGCATTTACTTTCTTTTAAAATAGGGCCTTAGAAAAGTCTATACATGTTTGCAATTACTGAAATACTTTTGACCCTGGTCATTTGGCTCAGTGGTAGGGCGTCCACTGGCATGTGAATGTCCCAGGTTTGAATACCTGTCAGGGCATGCAGGAGAAGCAATCATCTTCTTCTCCTCCTCTTCCCCTCCTTTTTCTCTCTTTCTCTTCCCCTCCCACAGCCATGGCTTGACTGATTCAAACATGTCGGCCTTAGCACTGAGGATGCTCCATTGAGCCTCCACCTCAGGTGCTAAAAATAGCTTGGTTGTGAGCATTGGCCCTAGATGGATAGAGCATCAGCCACAGACAGGGGTTGTCAGGTAGATCCTGGTCTGGGTGCATGCAAAATCTGTCTCTCTCTCTCCTCTCCTCTCACTTAAAAAAATAAAATAAATAAATACTTTCACACTAATTAAGTACCTTAATTCTTCATCTATGGCACAGAGCTCACCACATGGTACATCGAGCTCCTGGCTTCTCAGAAAAATTCACAACAATGGTGCCAATCACCAACCTGGCCCAGAGAAATGCTGCCTTTTCAAATTGTGTGTGAGCCTGTAGACAGGCACAAGGCTTTCTCTATGGAAGGAGTTATGAACTAGAGAATATAGATTTTAATGACTTCTGGTTAAAGATGGAGGACTGAACATATATATTATTCTCTTCTTCCTCTTCCATAAGACAGATATTCTGGAGAGAAATGGAACAACAAAATGTTGGAAGCTGGAGAGCAGGTGGATGAATGTGTAACTGACTAAGTAGTTGCAAAAAATTGAACATTAAGAGAAAATTAAAGAAATAAGAGGAATAACAGTTTACATCAAGTAACACCCAATAGTTAGCACCAGATAGCTCTGGAAGTGGGGAGGAAGACTAAAAGTGGAGTTAAAACTGATAGGGTATCGATATAGTATATAATCACTTTTATGATATATATATATATATATATATATATATATATATATATATATATATATATATATATATATATATGATTGCTAGTGCACCATATGTAACCTATTTCCTAGATTGTCTTTAGCACCCCCACCCAGGAATGCAGGACAACTACTGAAGCCAGACATTCCCATACCCCCTGACTGGTGCTCAAGAAGCAATAAAGACTGTGATTGAATCAGAATGCCATGGAGACAAAATATATGATCTGGGAAACAGCCATCTTGCTTGATGACTCTTACTATGCCAGGAACCAGCTATCTTGATTTAGGACTAACTGCATGCCCCCACTGTACTAACCTCATTTGAAAAAGTGTATAATCAGCCCTCACAACTCAGACAGTAAGTCAGGCTTTGGGCTAGGATATGCCCCCTGTCTTCTCAAGTTGCTGACAATCTTGATTAAAGATGCCTGTTTCCCTTTCAGACCCAGTCTCTGCTTATCAGTTGACCCAGTTGTGGTCCAGTAACAAAATCAGAAGAAAAGTCTAAGAGATTTGAGATCTCTAGATGTTGCTGCTGATTGTTTCTTCTCCTTTCTTGACAGAAACTGGAGATTTGTTCCCCTAAAGAAGCTAAAACTTAGGCTCTCAGCAGAGGTGGATTTAATGGTGGGCGCACCGGGCATGCATCCTGGGCCCCAACTTCTGAAGGGCCCTGCAAAACCCCAACTTCACACTTTTTTCTAATGACACCAAGTTTGGTTTCATATGTGCAATTTTAATATTAATAGTACATAATACTTTTTATTTATTTAAAACTATGGTTAACATGTATTTTTATTTTCCCTGTCTCTCCTCTTTTTTTTAAGGAGCCCAATATTTTCTTCTGCGCCCGGGCCTCAACTGACCTTAATCCGCTTCTGGCTCTCAGGGCCACAGAACATCACAGCATAGCTGAGGGAAGAGGAAGTACCAAAATGAAAATAAGGAGTTAAAGTGAAAATTTAGGTCTCCCTGTTAGCGTCCAGATCACTGACAAACAAACATAAGTCACCAAGGAGGAAATAGGTAGAACTTCTCTGGGAAATTGAATTTGAACAAGAGATAAGACATAAGCACACTGATTTTAGGAGCTCCCTAATGAAGTGACTCAGCCAAAACACCTCGGAATAAAAACCACAGCAAACAAACTCTGCTTTCCTACCCAGGGCTTCCAGTAGCCGTTCCATAACCCGCTCTCAAATGTGAAGAGATAGCCAAGTATGAAGAAAGATCTCTAAGGAAGATCTGTAATATGAAAGACAGTTGCCAAAACAAACAGATGAAAACAACTTGAACAAAATAGTTGCAGGGCAAAAACTTCAGAAGAAATAAAAAAATATTTTATCCGTGAAATAAGAGCAGGTCATTAATCCTAAAGAGCAACATTCAAAGAGCAAAAAAGCAGATATTGGAAATTAAAAATATGATCCCAGAAATGGAAAACTTAACATATGAACTGAAATACAAACTTGAAGACTTTTCCCTCCAAATAGACCAAAAATGCAAAGTATCCATGTAACTTATGAAGATACTCTACTCTCAAGAAGGTGAAACATAATTTTTACTTCCTCCATACAGGCTACACATAGTAACTTCCTTCCAAAGGTCATGAATAGGGAAGTAAACAGAATAACATTCCAGTGGAGAAACCTCTCAAACACCACCTCAGGTGATCAAGGTTAACATCAACAGTGATAAGTCATGTTAATATGTACCCTGGAGATGATATGATGAGAAGAGGAATTTACTTCTGTGATCTTCCTCCCCAAAACACGTAATTCCAATCTAAAACATCAGAAAAATCCCAGTTGAGGGACATGCAATACTATCAAGGTCATAGAAACAAGTTTTTGAGAACCTGCAACAATGAAGAGGGACCTGGGAGCATATGACAACTAAGTGCAGTGCTATATCCTAGAACAGAAAATGACCATTATATAAAACTAAGGAAATCTGAATAAACTCTGGTCCTCAGTTAATAATAATATATCAATATTGGCTCCACCACCATTACATTAGAGCAGTGGTTTTCAATTGCCAGGTCTATAATCTACATACATCATGGTGATTAACTCTTTCAGGATTAGCACAAAATTTCTGGGGGACTGGCACCAGTCCACAGACTGGTGGTTGAAAAACACTTCATTGGAGTATTCTGAATTTAACTGCATGTTTACCTTACCCACTGAGATTTATACTTTCATATGTTTTCCTGTTACTGTTTACCATCCTTTTGTTTCAGTTTGAAGATGTCCGTTTAACATTTTTTGAATGTTAGTGGTTATTAACTAGTGGTTATTAACTCTTTCGTTTTTGCTTTTCTGGAAACTCTATCTCTCCTTTAACTTTGAAGGACATCATTTTTTTACAAGATTTTATTTATTCATTTTAGAGAGGGGAGAGAGAAGAGGGGAAGAGCTGGAAGTATCAACTCTCATATGTGCCTTGACCAGGCAAGCCCAGGGTTTTGTCAACCTCAGCATTTCCAGGTTGACACTTTATCCACTGCGCCACCGCAGGTCAGGCTATAAGACATCTCTGCCAAGCAGAAAATTCTTAGTTGGTAAGTTTTCTTTCAGCATTTTGAGCATAACATGCCTTCCTTTCTGGCCTGAAAAGTTTCTGATTAAAAAATCTGGTGATAGTCTTATGGGGATGCCCGTATACATAACAAGTTGTTTTTCCTTTGCTGATTTTGAGTCTCTCCTTGTTTTTAACTTTTGACAATTTAATTATAAGTTTTCTCAGAATGGGTCTTTTTCGAACTCCTCTCTTTTGAAACTCACCCGGCTTCCTTGGATCTTGATGTCTGTTTTACCAAGTTAGGAAAGTTTTCAGCCCATATTTCTCTGAATAAGTTTTCTGCCCCTTTCTCTCTTCTCTAGGAACATTATATTGCAAATATTGATCCATTTGATGGTGTCTCACAAGTCCCTTAAGCTATTTTCACTCTTTGTTTTTGCTCATCTGATTAGATGTTAAAAATTTGATAGAAAAAGAGCAGCTTTCATGTAAAAAGCAAATACCATTGGCATGAGACTTCTCAATAGAAATACTAGAAGGTAAGTCCAGAATTCCTTAAGTTTCGAGAAATATTCACATAAATGGTGCTGCTGCCTTCTTGGTACATTGCATCAGTAGAAAAACTATGTTGACTTGTCCCATTGTTGATCATATTCACCTTGATGACCTGATCAAGTTGGTATCTGTCAGGGTCCTCCACTACAAAATCATCAATTCCCTCTTTGTGTTTGACTGATATTTTGTTGGTAGATATGTTGATATTACACCAGTATTCTGTTCCTCGTCATCAAATTTCTACCCCTTAGGATCTGCTGATGACTTTATACCTATAACAACCTTTATAATATTTGCCAAATGATATTGTCATTGATGTCCTGTTGATCAGAAGAGTTTTCCTTTCTCTTCCATTTATTTGTTCGTTTACTTATTTTTTTACACTAGTATGAACTTGGGGTGTTTTTATTTTCGTTCAATAGGTTTTTACCTATACTCTCATTGTTTATTTTAATGCTCATATTATCACAAATTTGGTTAGTAGGAACCCCTTCAACATAGCCCCTTCTTCTTTTGACATTTCC
Organism: Rhynchonycteris naso; assembly: GCA_037038555.1. Taxonomy (NCBI): domain Eukaryota; kingdom Metazoa; phylum Chordata; class Mammalia; order Chiroptera; family Emballonuridae; genus Rhynchonycteris; species Rhynchonycteris naso. The sequence continues at coordinate 30,001,123 of CM072998.1, forward strand.
TCTTAGTACTACCTTACTTTCTAACACAATAAGATACTTTTAGCTCATTTTTCACTTCCCTTGCTCCTGCCCAGATTCCTTCATTTCTCCAAGGAGATGCATACATAAAATCGATAATCATCTCTATATCCAGCCGGACAATATATATTCCTGAGTCCAACTGACACTTCTAAACTCTGATTCAACTCATCAAGGTTCTTTAGCTTTCTCTTTTCCATACCTATAAGTCCCTTTTGGTCTCTATTTGTCTCTATTTGCTTTACTCACCCTTTATTCTCTCTCTAGATCAGCTTTCTTCACTTCACTTCTTCAATTCACATGATAAAAAGCATGGTCATGAACAGTTCCTAAACTGTATACTCCAGCTTCAGAGAACCAGAGAGATACAGTTCTCTCCTTGTTTAATTTCAAAATTCCTATGAAAGAGTGAGTAGACTAGTCTCTGCCAGATACTTGAAACATGGCCTGGGGTGGCATAAGGTGGTGTGAACCTAGTACTTTGGTGGAGTAGGGGAGAGTCAGCTCCCAGAAGAACAATGAGAAGTTCCTACAAGAAGTGGGGCATTGAGGAGGAAAGCAATAGATGTTGCCTACCGGCTGGGACCACAACCCGTCCACAGTAGACCTGAAGAGGGAATGGGGTGATGCTGGAAGCAAATCTCTAAATCCTTTGGCAAGCTCTGAGTCAACACAGCTATTATGCATAGAGATTTGAGTAAAGGAAAGAAACCAAATGAGGTCTAAAAAAATAAAATACAGCAGAATGAGAGGAAAGGAAACATATTTCAGAAATTCAGGGACAGACGTAATTCTTAAAATTATTTAATGCAAGATTCAAGAAACAAATTTATAAAACACTACTTATGTATTCTCAAAAGAATGCAAAAACAGGGGCAGGTGGTCTTAACAATAAAACATGAAAATATGCCTGACCAGGTGGTGGCGCAGTGGATAGAATGTTGGACTGGGATGTGGAAGACCCAGGTTTGAGACCCCAAGCTCGCCAGCTTGAGCATGGGCCCATCTGGCTTGAGCAAAAGAAAGCTCGTCAGCTTGGACCCAAGCTTGCTGGCTCCAGCAAGGGGTTGTTCGGTCTGCTGAAGGCCCACGGTCAAGGCACATGTGAGAAAGCAATCAATGAACAACTAAGGTGTTGTGACAGCAACGAAAAACTAATGATTAATGCTTCTCACCTCTCCGTTCCTGTCTGTTTGTCCCTATCTATTCCTCTCTCTGAAAATAAAAACAAAATAAAAACATGAAAATATGAAAGAATAACAAGATGAGGTGAAAACAAACATGATTAAGATAAGAATTACAAATAAAATGAAAGCACATCATCAGTTAAACCAGAATATCAAGGCCTGAGCAGGCGGTGGCGCAGTGGATAGAGCATCAGACTGGGATGCGGAGGACCCAGGTTTAAGACCTCAAGGTTGTCAGTTTGAGCACGGGTTCATCTGGTTTGAGCAAAGCCCCCCAGCTTGGGCCCAAGGTCACTGGCTTGAGCAAGGGGTTGCTTGGTCTGCTGTAGCTCCCAGGTCAAGGCACATATGAGAAAGCAATCAATGAACAACTAAAGTGCCGCAATGAAAAATTGATGCTTCTCATCTCTCTCCCTTCCTGTCTATCTGTCCCTATCTATCCCTCTCTCTGACTCTCTGTCTCTGTCAAAAAAAAAACCAAAACAAAACAGAATATCAAGAAAAAAATATAAGAGATTTATGAGAAAAATTATGTTATGTACATATTGCAGAGTAAGCACTCAAATAACTGCAATACAAAAAGAAATAGCTGTAATAAAATGAATAATCAAGTCTAAGGATTATTCCTCATAAAAAATGAGAACTGGAATTGAAGTAACAGCTTTATATGTATGTGAAATATACATAATTAAAATATATTAAAAAGCCAAAAAAATAAAAATAAAGATGTGAGAATGTATGTCAAAGGAGTAAACTACATTTTAGACAAAAGTCAATAAGCAATGACCCAAATTTAAAATATATTTTAAGGTTTTTTTAGTCATCACCAGATAGCTCTATTGGTTAGAGCTGGGGTCGGGAAGCTTTTTGGCTGAGAGAGCCATGAACGCCACATATTTTAAAATGTAATTCCGCGAGAGCCATACAACCACCCGTGTATGTTCACATTATCCAACAAAAAATTGGTGTTGTCCCGGAGGACAGCTGTGATTGGCTCCAGCCACCTGCAACCATGAACATGAGCAGTAGGAAATGAATGGATTGTAATATGGATTGTAATACATGAGAATGTCTTATATTTTTAATGTTATTATTTTTTTTATTAAATATTTGTCTGCGAGCCAGATGCAGCCATCAAAATAGCCACATCTGGCTCGCGAGCCATACATTCCCGACCCCTGGGTTAGAGCATTGTCCTGAAGCACAAGGTTGCCGAGTTCAATACCTGGTCAGGGCACGTAAGAAATATATCACAGATTAATGGTCCTGTGTCTCTATTTAAAAGTCAGTCAACAAATTTTTAAAAATAAAAATAATTAAAATATAGTTTCAAATTTTTAAATTATCAGATACAGAAAAAAATTATCTAGATTTAGAAATAATATCTATTTTTAAAAAGATTATCTTCAAAGGAATAAACACTAGACTGCTTTAATATTCTATGCTGCAATGCTAAAGGTCAGACGAAAAGTCTACAAAGTTTTGGTAAGAGTAGGTTGTGGCCCAGAATTACTCCCAGAAAAATTTTCTCCCATTCTGAAGGAAAAATACAAAAATGAGCAAAAAATATATACAATTATATGTAATTTTTTTTAAGAGTCTTAAAATATCATTGAACTAAATGAGAGTGTAAGAATGCAGATGTGGTATAAAATGACAGTAAGGATTACACCAGATAAACAAAGGGTTAACTATGAATGACTGTTGTATGTCTGGTTAAGTAACTCATTGCAAGTGTTACAAATTACTTCTGAAACAGAAGATAATGTAAAAATCACAATTTGGAAATAATCTAATGGTTTCACAGATGAATTTTTTTTCCAAACTTTCAGTGAACAAATCATTCTTCTATTTAAACCTTTTCAGAACATATGAACCCTGGCTGAATATCTCAGTTGGTTAGATATTGTCCCAAAGTGCAGAGGTTGCTGGTTCGATTTCTCAGTCAGGGCATCTACAGGAACAGATCATGTTCCTGTCTCTCTCCCTCCCATCCTCTCTCAGTAAATTCAATAAATAAAAAAAAATTTTTTTAAGAATATATGAAAAAATGAAAAACCTCCTAATTTTACAAAGTCTGCATGACTCTCAAATCAAACCTAAGAAAGCCAAAAAGGAAAAGGAAATGCTAATCTCACTTGTTATCTTATGTTAAAAGAATAATACTCTATGATCAAATACAGTTTATACCAAAAATGAAGGATGATTCAATCTTATTAAATCAATATACATTAAACAATTATAAGTCAAAACAAATGAATAACTTCAGGGAAACTAAAAGGTATTTAAAATAACTATAGTTATCTCTGATTTCTTTTAAGAACAGTAAACTGGAAATGAAAAGATATTCCCTTAACTTAATCAAGAATATTTATTTTGGCCTGACCAGGTGGTGGCGCAGTGGATAGAGCGTCGGACTGGGATGCGGAAGACCCAGGTTTGAGACCCCGAGGTTGCCAGCTTGAGCGCAGGCCCATCTGGCTGGAGCAAAAGGTTGCCAGCTTGGACCCAGGGTCGCTGGCTCCAGCAGGGGGTGGCTTGGTCTGCTGAAGACCCACAGTCAAGGCACATGTGAGAAAGCAATCAATGAACAACTAAGGTGTCACAAGGGCAATGAAAAACTAATGATTGATGCTTTTCATCTCTCTCCGTTCCTGTCTCTCTGTCCCTGTTTGTCCCTCTCTCTGACTCTCTCTCTGTCCCTGTGGAGCAGTGGTTCTTAACCTTTTTTGAGGTACCGAACCCACCAGTTTCATATGCGCATTCACCGAACCCTTCTTTAGTGATACATAAAATAGGATTTTTTTTCCAAATTCAAGACATAGGTATATGTTTTTTTACTGGTGCACAAAATGAGCCATGCATGAACATCACCTTGCTCAAAGAACAAACCAACAAAGTGCATGAACTCACAACAAATTACGGTATTACTTTATTCTGGCCTTCACGGCAGAGGCTTCTCCGAACCCCTGAGACCGTCTCATCGAACCCCTAGGGTTCAATAGAACCCAGGTTAAGAACCACTGCTGTAGAGAAAGAAAAGGAAAAGAATATTTATTTTGGATCAGATTCCACTATCATACATAATAATGAGGCATTGGATAAATCTTTTTTGAAGTTAGAGACAAGATATGGATATTAGCTATCACCACTGTTAACTAACATGAAAGTTCAAACCCACCCACTAAAATAAAAATAATGAAATTATATAAATCATATCTAAACAGTGCAAGAGAAAATAAATTATCTGCAAATTATTTTAGCTACTACCTACAAAATCAACAAAAAAAAATAAGCAGAATTACTATAGATACTCAATTCACAAAGCAAGACAGGACACATTATATATTAAAGAAAATGAGGAAAAGAGTAAAGTTAAGAGAAAAAGTTAATTAAATAGAATACAAAGAAAGTATGGTGTCAGCAATACTTGAAAATGGGCTTTATAAACAATAAAAGAACAAATTTGCTGTCAGACTGATCAAGAAAAAATGGAAAGGGCATAAATCAACAATATTTATGCTAAAAGTGGGACAATCTCAGAATAGTAGTGCTTTAAAAATCATAAGATAATGGTATGAATTAAATGCTAAAAGGCTTAAAATGTAAATTAATTGGATCAATTTCTAGAAAAATATGTCGTTAGTTACCAAAGTTGCCTTAAGAAATAGAAAGCATCGATAAACAAACAAAACATTTAAAGAAACTGAATTGATACACTGGGGAACAAAACTTTTGTTGCATCCACAAAAATACTTGTTCTTACCTAATTCGAGTGTGCTGATCTCAAATCTGGCTTTAGTTTTTCTCTGTAAGCTACAGGTTTCTTGCAATTCAAGATTTTAGGTTTTCATCTTATTGTAAAATTTTCAACATTTAGTTTAACATAATGAAGTAGAATGTCTTCTTGGGCATCATCTTTGTGAAAATATAATAATTTATATAATGCAGTAAATACACTAATACACAAAAAGATATGATTGCATCAGAATTTGTCTACAATTTTGAAATAGAACATATTAAAACACTTATTTGAATCATAAAATTAGCATAAAACTTATTTAAATTCTGTTCAGGCAAAAATTTGCATTTGTAGCTCCCATGTTTGTGTACTTGTTGAGGACAATCTCGTGTGCTGCTCCAGCAGTAGTCCGCTATCACTAACGACTCCAAGATTTTCGGGAAACTTACCAAAGTGAATGTTCAGAAAGTGAATCTTAATGCTCATGTTATATCTAATGTCCCAGAAAGCCAACAGCATCCTTTGAACCAGAAGTTCATAGTTTTCTGCTTTTTTGTTGCCAAGGAAGTTCTTTGTAACTGCCACAAAAGACTGCCATGCTGCTTTCTCCTTCTAATTTATCTTCCTGGCAAATTCTTGATCATGTATGAGGGTTTGAATTTGAGGTCCATCGAATACACCTGCTTTTATCTTCTCAAAAGACAAGGCAGGAAAGCAGAAATAATATGTTGAAAGCATTCACTTTCTCTATTCAAAGCCTGAACAAACTGCTTCATTAAGCCAAGTTTGATGTGAAGTGGAGGATAAATGATCCTGTCTTGATTAACTACAGGTTCATTCACAGTATTTTGTATCCTTACTTCCAGAGCTTCACATTTCGGCCACTCCTTCTGTGTCTGGTGTTTCTGCCGAGCTTGGCTGTCCCACAAACACAGAAAGCAAGGATATTTCATGAAACCTCTCTGTTGTCCTAGAAGGAAATTTACCATTTTAAGATCCACACAAATGATTCAGTTATGCTCCTCATACTTTAGAAAGTCAAGGACAATTTTTATGTCATTATAATCTTCTCGCAGATGAGTTGAATAACCAATTGGAACCGCTGCATAAACATTACCATTGTGTAGGAGAACACATTTCAGACTTCGTTTAGAGCTGTCAGGAAATAGCCACCATTCTGTTGAACTATAACTGGTAACACCTAGATGGCTGAGAAGACTACTGATATCATGACATTAAACAAAGTGTTTGTTTTCAGAAAAATAAGTCCACAAAAATTTGTTCACGCTTCCTGAAATGGGATCCTTTAGCTGACCTGTGAAGTACATTCTTTTCTTGAAGCCTGGAAGCTAATAACTCAGCTGCTTTCTTTGATAGGCCCAAATCTCTTACTAAGTTATTCAATTCAGGTTGGCTAAACTGCTAAGGGATTAATGACTGCTTGGCATCAGAAGAAGAACCTTCAGATTCTACAACCATTTCCTCATGCATCTTATCAAAATATACTTGATCACCATGTTCACTTTCTTCGTCCTTAGAAGAAATCAAACCATTGAAAACTGGAACTGGGAGTGTCTCAGAGTGTGGGAACAGTCGTATTGCTGAAGGAATATTAAGATATGCGATCATATGCCGTTTTTTCTTGCCAATGCACTTTGTATGGATCAGACAGAAATAACAGTCACTGCTTTGGTCCTTAGGTTCACGCCAAACCGTGGGAATACCAAAAGGCATTCCTTTGCATTTTCCTTTTTTTTTTTGGTCACGAAGCATTTTCTCACAATTATGACACACAATTTGAGGAGCCCAATTCTTGACTTGATCGCCAAGGGGAACTTGAAAATAGGCAATAAATGCACATGTCACAAATGATGAAATATTGTGCCTTTGATGTTCAAGTGTGTAACAGCCACATATCTAGCAGAAGGTGTCAGGACTATTCTTACATTTATGCCTACTCAAAGAAGCCATGATTTAATCTTAAAACAAAATAAGAGGGTGTTTTTATCAGATAAAAATTTTTTACATTTATAAACAACTACAATTATGTAAAAGTGATGTTTGTAAAACATGAATTGCCTTGTGGTTATGTTCAATACAAGAGTCGTTGCCCTTTAACTTCAACTTAAAAACCAATGCATGCCATTAACTGTAACAAGAATAAATTAAAATTGCACAAAAACTAGAGCATGCACCAGAAAACTAATTTCAGATTTGGAATCAGTGATGCAGACATATATAGAAAACGTTCTAAAACCTCATGCAACAGAAAGTGAAAAAAATATTGTTCCCCAGTGAAAAGCCTTTCCCTACAAGGAGAACAAGATCAGAGTGTTTGATAAGTATTTTCCAAAACATTTTTTAAACAACGTTTTAAAAAAAAAAAAGACAAGAAGAAGAATGCTTTTTTTACTCTGGTATGGTATAACCGAAATGCCAAAAGGAATGAAAGCATGATTTGACATCAGAAGATTACTAATCATAATTAATTTATTAATTAAAGCATTATTAGATTAAAATACTTAATGATAAATTCAATAGATTTTGAAAAGATATTTGACAAAAATCAATATTTATTCATGACAAAAGAAACTATTAGAAAATTAGGAATAGGAACTAACTTCCTTAATTCCATAAGCAATATTATTAAACATGATACAAAATACTATAGAACATACTAATTAATGCTATAATTTCAAAAGCATTGACAATAAATTCAAGAGTTAGACAGGGATGACTACCATCACTGCTTATATTCAACATGATTCAGGAGGTCCTGATTAGTACAATAAGACAGAAGAATAAAAAATAGAGTGAGTCCCTTGTCTATTACAGGAGTTAGGTTCCAGAACCCACCAAGATAGGCGAAAATCTGTGAAGCAGTGACCTTATATTTATTTTATTTATATATATATTTTTTTAATTTTTATTTTATTCATTTTAGAGAGTAGACACAGAGTGAGAGAGAGAGAGAGATAGAGAGAAAGGGGGGAAGAGCTGGAAGCATCAACTCCCATATGTGCCTTGACCAGACCAGTGCAGGGTTTTGAACTGGCGACCTCAGTGTTCCCAGGTCGACGCTTTATCCACTGTGCCACCACAGGTCAGGCTTTATTTATATTTTTAAGGCTTTATAAGCCCTCCCCAGACTCTTATAAACCTTTCCCACACTTTTATCAACTTTACCCACACTTATTTTGCTTATTTTACCGCAAAAATAATTAAAATAATAAATATATAAGAATATCTATATACCGCAAAAATCCAGTGATATAGCGAAAATTCACAAGACAAAATTAAATATATACAATCAAAAATTCATCATACATATATGGAACTATAAAAAACCCTGAATAGCCAAAATAATCCTAAGGAAAAAGAACAAAACTGGGGCATTACAATACCTGACTTCAAATTATATTATGGAGCCACGATAATCAAAATAGCATGGTATTGGCAGAAAAATAGACACTCAGACCAATGAAACAGAATAGAGAGCTTAGAAATAAAACCACATTTATATGGTCAAATAATCTTTGATAAAGGAGCCAACAACACACAATGGAGAAAAGAAAGCCTCTTCAATAAATGGTGCTGGGAAAACTGGAGAGCCACATGCAAAAGAATGAAACTCGACTACAGTTTGTCCCCTTGTACTAAAATTAATTCAAAATGGATAAAAGACTTAAATATAAGACCTGAAACAATAAATTACATAGAAGAAAACATAGGTACTAAACTCATAAGAGCATTTTATGAATTTGACTCCAAAGGCAAGGGAAGTGAAGGCAAAGATAAATGAATGGGACTACATCAGACTAAGAAGCTTTTGCTCAGCAAAAGAAACTGAAAACAAAACAGACAGCCAACTAAATGGGAGATGATATTTTCAAACAACAGCACAGATAAGGGCCTAATATCCAAAATATACAAAGAACTCACAAAACTCAACAACAAACAAGCAAACAATCCAATAATAAAATGGGAAGAAGACATGAACAGACACATCTCCCAGGAAGGAATACAAATGGCCAACAGACATATGAAAAGACGCTCATCTTCACTAGCTATTAGAGAAATGCAAATCCAAACTACAATATGATACCACCTCACGCCTGTTAGATTAGCTATTACCAACAAGGCAGTTAACAACATGTGTTGGAGAGGTTGTGAAGAAAAAGAACCCTCATTCACTGTTGGTGGGAATGTAAAGTAGAACAACCATTATGGAAGAAAGTATGGTAATTCCTCAAAAAACTAAAAATAGAGCTACCATATGACCCAGCAATCCCTCTACTGGGTATATACCCCCCAAACTCAAAAACATTGGTACATAAAGACACATGCAGCCCCATGTTCATCGCAGCATAGTTCACAGTGGCCAAGACATGGAATCAACCAAAAAGCCCTTCAGTAGATGACTGGATAAAGAAGATATGGTACATATATACCATGGAATACTACTTAGTCATAAGAAATGATGACACATTGCCATTTATGACAACATGGATGGACCGTGAGAACATTATACTGAGTGAAATAAGTAAATCAGAAAAACCTAAGAACTGTATGATTCCATACATAGGTGGGACACAAAATTGAGACTCATGGACATGGACAAGAGTGGAGGTTACCAGGGGACGGGGATGGGAGAAGAGAAGTGGGGGAGGGGAGGGGAACAAAGAAAACCAAATAGAAGGTGACAGAAGACAATTTGACTTTGGCTGACGGGTATGCAACATAATCAAATGTCAAAATGACCTGGAGATGTTTTCTCTGAATCTATGTACTCTAATTGATCAATGTCAGCTCGTTAAAATTGTCTAAATAAAAATAAAAATCCATGATAGAGTGAGATTGTGAAAAGTGAAATGCAATATGGCGAGAGACAACTATAGAAATAATTGAAAAAGAAAATTTTAAACTGTCTTTATCTCCAGATGATGATTTTCTACAGGGAGAATCAATCTAAGAATTTTACAAACTATTAGAACAGGTAAGAGACATCAGTAACGTCTTTAAATTAATAATTTACATCTCCACTGGTAATTATGAATTTGAGAGTACAATAAAAAAATAGATCTCATTTACAACAGCAATGAAAACTATAAAGAATCTATAGTTTATATCAATATAGTTAAAATATGCAGTTATATAACAAAAATATACAGTTATATAAACATAACAAAAAATTAAAATATTTAAAAAACATTATAAAGTATATAATAGATAAAAGTCTGGAATAAGTAGAACGTTCATGAATAAAAAGACTCAATATTATTGCAATACTAATTCTACCCAAATATATCTATAAATGCATACAATTCCAATCAAAACCTTAACACATTTTTGGAACTTGATAAATAGATTTAAAATTTATATGAATAGCAAAGAATCACAAAAATATATAAGGGTATAGTAATTATAATAGAATAATATCACTTTAGGAGTTATTCAAACACACACACATTCTGTTTAGAGAGTCCAAAAAAAGACCCATTTATACTTGAAACCTCAATATGACAGAGGTGGCACGATATATGAATAAAGGTTAATAATTTAAACAGGTGATTCCATTTGTAAAATAAATAGTACTTTATTCCCCCATGCAAAACAATCAGTGCCAAGTAAATTGAGGTCTAACTGTAAAAAGAAAATTTGTTTACACTTAAAAAAAATTTTAAGTGTAAAACTACTTTAGGAAATTGTTAGGACTTTACACACACACACACAAATACAAATATAAGAAAAACTGATCAATTTGACCCCCAAGAAAGTTAAAACTTAGTAATTTTGAAGTATAAAACTAACAAAGAATTAAAATCAGCATTTATAAAGGAAAAAAATGACAGTAAAAATATGAGTAAAGCAGCAGGCAATTTAGAGAAAAGATAATCAATAGATGTAAGAAAAATGCTCAATCTCACCAGTAACCAGGGAATTATAAACTAGAACAACAGCAAAATACTACTTTATATTTATAATATTGCAAAGGTTTGCAAATAAATGTTGGCAAGAATAAGGGAACAATGGGAATTTCTATAAACTATTAGAGAGAAATTTGAAAATGTAGGACTTCAACCTACATTTATAGATACATATTCGAAGAAAACTCTCACACAAATACATATGTTTACACAAAGGCATACAGAAATATAAATTACAGTAATGTTTATAATAGCAAAACATGGAAAAACATTAATATCCATTTACAAAACGAATGGAAAAAGAAATCATATTTATTCACATAATTCCTGTTATACATCAGTTAAATTAACTGCAGCTACATGTATCAACATTAGTAATTCTCAAAAACATGTTTTAAATAGTATTTACTAAATAAAATTTGAGAACATGCAAAACAATGCCTTATATTGGCACATTCATATTATAATAGAATCAAAAGATGCTTGGAAATCATAAACACAAAATTTGTGAGAGTATTCCTCTGAGGAGGGAGAAAACGAAATCGGAAAAGAGCACATTGGAGGCTTCGACTACATTAGAAATGTTTTAATGTTTTTGAAAACCTGAACTAAAGATAACATGTTAAGATTTGATGAAGCTGGGTAATGAGCAAATGGATGCTTATATAATATGCTCTATTGTAGTGAGGAAGACTTCAGTCCTGGGATTTTGAAACGAACAGGAGGTGCATATTAATTCCAACAGGGTGTCATTAAACAACTATCAACGTGTGACCAGAGCCTACAGCATAGATATGAAATTCAAAGTGGAATTGAGTAGGAAATAAACATATTGGATCTAAACTAGTTATGAACCAAAAGGGGTGGGAGGCTGCAGACTTGATATCGGTCATTATAGCTTAAACTCAGAAAAGGTTAGTCACTTCCAAAGAGTATGGACTCAGCCTGACCTGTGGTGGCGCAGTGGATAAAGCGTTGACCTGGAATGCTGAGGATGCAGGTTCAAAACCCTGCACTTGTCTGTTCAAAGCACAAATGGGAGTTGAAGCTTCCTGCTCCTCTTCCCTTTCTCTCTCTCTCTAACTCTCTCTCTCCCTCCCTCCCCTCTCTAAAATGAATGAATGAATGAATAAATAAATAAATAAATAAATAAATAAGAAAAGTATACAAAAAAAAAAAAACCCAAAGAGTATGGACTCAGATTTTCTGTCTCTTAGTGACTATTAAAAATTGAGTCAATGGCCCTGGCCAGTTGCACAGTGGATAGAGTGTCAGCCAGGCATGCAGAAGTCCCAGGTTGGATGGGCACAGTGACCATCTGCTTCTCTTCCCTTCCCTGTCCTCTTCTTTCTCTCTTTTCCTCTTGAGACCAGCCAGTGGCTTGGTTGGTCCAAGCATCGCCTCAGGCACTGAGGATACCTTGGCTAATTCAAGAATTAGCCCTAGATGGGGATTGCTGGGTGGGTCTTGATCAAGGCACATGTAGGAGTCTGTCTATCTCCCTTCCTCTCACATAAAAAAAAAAAATACACACACACACACACACACACACACGCACACACACACACAAGCACAAGTGTGTCCGTAAAGTCATGGTGCACTTTTGTCCAAAGTGCACCATGACTTTACGGACACACTGTATATTGAATCAATGTGTTGCTGAGTAGTCCCAGGAGAAACAGATCTAATGTCTGGTTCAAAACCTGTAGCTTGTAAACAACTTTATTCTACTCCAATCTCCCCCAATTTGTTGGTTTGGGATAGTAAAATTTTTTTATTCATGGTTGTCTTTTTAACCTTCCAAAGGTTTAGAATCAAATATAAAAATGAGTAAAAAAATCAAACTATTACATTAATACTTTCATGTTATACTCAAAATAGGTTTTAGTAATCCTTGGTAAAATCTGTCTGTATTTGATATTGACAATGATTGTAGGGTTTAAGGGGTTTTGGCATATGATTAGAGTTGATTCCATTTTACAACATACAATTGAGTAATTAATTTTACTCTTGTGAGTTGAAAGGTAAAAAAGACTTTAGGTCAGTGGTTCTTAACCTTTTTTGAGGTACCGAACCCACCAGTTTCATATGCGCATTCACTGAACCCTTCTTTAGTGATAAATAAAATATGATTTTTTTCCAAATTCAAGACATAGGTATATGTTTTTTTACTGATGCACAAAATGAGCCGTGCATGAACATCACCTTGCTCAAAGAACAAAACCAACAAAGTGCATGAACTCACAGCAAATTACGGTATTACTTTATTCTGGCCTCCGCGGCAGAGGCTTCTCCGAACCCCTGAGACCGACTCATCGAACCCCTAGGGTTTGATAGAACCCAGGTTAAGAACCACTGTTTTAGGTACATTTTTAAACAACACTAGATTGTTTTTAAAGATTTGTCGTATATATCAGTTTGTTCTGTCTGACTTAATAGAATTGTTCAAGTACCTGGGAAGGCAATGCTTGTTAGAGGCCGTTGAAGGGTTGAAAAGAAAATGCAGCCTGACCTGTGGTGGCGCAGTGAATAAAGCGTCGACCTGGGAACACTGAGGTCGCCAGTTCAAAACCCTGCACTGGTTCGGTCAAGGCACATATGGGAGTTGATACTTGCAGCTCCTCCCCCCTTTCTCTCTCTCCCTCCTTCTCTCTCTCACTCTGTGTCTCCTCTCCAAAATGAATAAAATAAAAAGAAATTTTTAAAAAAAGAAAAGAAAATGCATTGTTAAACTTATAAATACAGTATAATGATGATAGGCTTTAATCAACTGAGTTGTAATTTTGACCAACTGGTTAAGCCTGTATGTTCTATTCACTTTGCATCAGTTAAACATTAATCAAAAGAAATTTTTAATTTTTGCATTTTACTAATTTTATGAATAGATTTGTAACTTGAACTTAAAAGATTAAAGAAAATTTAGTTTTTAAATTTGTCATTCTAATAAAGCAAATATTAATGGTAACATTCTATAAATGATCTTATGCTATGCACAAAAGCTATCCTCAGAAACACATAAGAGCTCCACTGATTTCTGTAACTGTGCTTGTAATAAAAAAGAAAACTCTCTCACTTTTTAAAAAAATTTCTCCATTGATTTGAGAAAGAGAGAGGAAAGGAGAGACAGAGAGAGAAGCATCAACTCATTGTTTCACTTAGCTGTTCCTTTCAGTTGTGTACCATTGATTGCTTCTCATTGTGCCCTGACCAGGGGTCGAACCTGTGACCTCTTCACTTTGGGACAATACTCTAACCAACTAAACTATCTGGCCAGGGTCTCTCTCACTTTTTTAAAATGCACACATTATCTATAAATAAAACTACAAAATTTTACTGGAAACTTTTAAAAATCTTAAACATCAAGAGAAATACACTTTCCTAAATGAAAAATTCAATATTAAAAATATGTTGAGGCCTGACCAGGAGGTAGCACAGTGGATAGAGCATTGGCCTGGAATGCTGAGGACCCAGGTTCAAAACCTTGAGGTTACCAACATGAGCGTGGGATCATAGACATAGTCCTATGGTCACTGGCTTGAGCCCAAAGGTCGCTGTCTTTAAGCCCAAGATCACTGGCTTGAGCAAGGGGTCACTGGCTCAGCTGGAGTACCCCAGAAAAGGCACATATGAAAAAAGCAATCAATTAACAATTAAACCATCGCAACTATGAATATAAGAGATGCTTCTCATTTCTCTCCTTTCTTGTCTGTCTGTCCCTCTCTCTTTCTCACTCTTGCTGGAGGGAAGAAATATAATATATATACTGAGTCTCCTTAGATTAATGTAGTACACTTTCACTAAAAAGTACCAAGATTTTTACATTACAAAATTATTTTTTTAATAATTTTTTTAGCCCTGGCCAGGTAGCTCAGTTGATTAGATCATCATCCCCATACATCAAAGTTTGGGATTCAATCCCTGGTCAGGGGACATATAAGAATCAACCAATGAAGGCATAAATAAGTGGACCAACAGATCGATGTTTCTCTTTCTCTCTCTCTCTCCCTCCTCTCCTTTCATCTCTCTCTCTCAAATCAATAAATGAATTTAAAGAAATAAGATAAATTAATTTTTTAAATTAAGAATTACCAAAAATGTTTGAAAAGTAAAAGTTATAAGGAATGACTCACTCTGCCAAAAATTAACTAGTTTTAAAGCTCTAGAAATTTAAAAGAATGGTCTGGCACCACAGGGTGCAGGCTCTTCCCACATGCTGGGAGGGTTGCCCTGGTCTAGTATTCCTATTCAATGGGTGAGTTCATCTGCCTGCCTCAAGGTTCACTCAGTTGGCACTTTTGACTTTCATACTAAACTGCATCTTCCAATTCAACCTTTTTCCATAATAAAGACTGGCCTCCATTGTCTCAGTTTCCTCAGAAGCAATATGGAGAAGAGAAATGCCCTTCGGAAATCCCCATAGTAGATGCTATGGCCAAAAACATTTAAAACAGAAAGATTATTCCCTATGGTTACCTTGATTCCAATAGGAAAGATATACCCAAACTAAATATCCTAAATTGTTTTTCCCAAATTTACTAAATAGAAAAGTCATAGCCCTAGCAGGTTAGCTCAGTGGTAGAGCGTTGGTCCAGTGTATGGGTGTCCCAGGTTGGATTTCAAGTCAGGGCACACAGGAGTAGTGCCCATCTGCTTCTCTACCCCTCCCCCTCTCGCTTCTCTCTCTCTCTCTCTCTCTCTCTCTCTCTCTCTCATTCTCTCTACCCCTTCTGAAGCCAGGGCTCAATTGGAGCGAGTTGGCCCCAAGTGCTGAGGCTGGCTCTGTGGCCTCTGCCTCAGGCATTACAAAAATGGCTCCATTGCTGAGCAATGGAGCAACGGCCCCAGATGGGGAAAGCATTGCCCCCTAGTGGGCTTGCACGGTCAGGACACATGCAAGAATCTGTCTCTCTGCTTCTCCTCCTATCACTAAAATAAAAAAATAGAAAAAGAAAAAGTCTCTCAACTTCTTAGGAGTGGAGTGAGGAGAAAGAGAGAAAGAAATCAGAAGTATTACACCAATGTACTTGCTCCACCTGGGGGTAAGACATCTGGTATGCAATTCCCTATTATGCAGTGTTTCATCTCAATAGGAAGAGGGTGTGTAAATCAATAAAATAGTGCTGAGAAAAAGGGTTCACTAATTGAACAAAACAAAAGTTCTATTCCTACCTCATACCATACACTCAAATAAATTACATATGAATTAATGTGTTAAACAGAATTATGTTACAAATAGATGAGTGTGTGTGTATATATATATATATATATATATATATATATATATATATATATATATAATATTTATCCCACTTGGGTTTGCAAAAAATTAAGGCCAAGATAAGGATTAAGAATTACTATATAGAAATGTCAGACTTCTTTGCCTGAAAAAATATCATTTATAAAATGAAAAACCAAGTAACTGAGTTCCATGAGCACCTAGCAGAAATTGAAGAAGAGGAGAGGAGGGATCAGGGGAAGATCAAGCAGTATGATCTGGAGAGTCTAAGGCACAAAAACTTTTCAAGTCATGGAGAAGACAGGAAAATTGTTGCAAAGCTTTCATCACTACTATACAAACCTGCTTTCAGTAGTGATGAAGTGGAGAAGTTGGTGAATCCTTTCCTAGACAATAATAATAAAGTGTGAACAATTTAAAAAAAAAATAAGCAACTATTTGAAGCAACTGGTAAAATGCAAGTCAGAGAAGAGCTTATTCTTGAAATTTCAACAACTGTTTCAGGTAAGAACTGCCAGTTTACAGTTTTGGGAGTTTGAGGGGTTTTGTATTTGTTTTGCCTCATGGCTATGGAATTTTTTAAAAACTGAGCCATACCAACTTAGAGTGTCAGTGGAAAGAATCTAGGGGTGGCAGAGCAGCGGAGATTTAGGGAGTCTATCCTTGAAAGACAGAACTGCATTGGGTGAGCTTGTGAGTCTCTCTTTTTTTCATAGGTTATATAGGGGTACTCCCCAACCAACAAACAGGCAGGCATCAGAAAGTTGAAGCCTTGTTGAACAGTATGCGTTCAACAAATACTTGCTGCATGGAAATGTGCAGCAGTGAGATTCAAATAATTTGACAACTGGTTCTCTGCCCTAATGACCGTTTGAAGTATCAAAAAAACATATACCGAAAGGTAACTCATTACTTCATGCATGTAATATAATACTTAAATAAGAACAATAAAAGAGGTACACAAAACTAGATTATGTTATAAGAGTTTTAAACTATTAATGAAAAAACATTAAATAATACCTGACAAATAACAATAAAACTATTATTTAACATATTTCCAATGAGCTTGCCACCCGCTGGTTGTTCGGTACTTTTTCTCTTTTTTTATTTTTATTTTAAGATTTTATTTATTCATTTTAGAGAGCAGAGAGAGAGAGAAGGGGGCTGGAGCAGAAAGCAAGCCCAGGACTTCCAACCTGCGACCTAGGTCTATGCTCTATGTACAGCGCCACCACAGGTCAGGTGGCACCTTTTTTCTTCACGTTGTGTGTTTGTTTGCTGAAGTAAGAACCGTGAGGGAAATAAAATGTAGTATTTCATCAAAGGTATAATGAGTTTTGTGAAATGAATAAATAAATATTACAAGCATAGTTCCGTCAGATTTTTTTCTCCTGTGGACGAAATGAACATTACAGCGGGCATTTAGAATATGCTGTTACTCAGATGAACATTAAAAAAGAGTAAGGAATGTAAATTTGTGATTTCCACATGGGGCAGCTACTCAGGAGCCCACCTTAGAGAGAACCCTGATTACAAGTTCCATTTTAACAACCATTTGCTGAACTGAACAAAAAATTAGGTATCAGTTCTGCCGAACCAGTGCGAACTGGCTGATCCCACCACTGGAAATGTTCACATGGCACTTCCTATGTGACATGACCATGTTTCAGCTTCCAAGGAACTTTCATCCAAAAGATGGATACTGAACAACTTAAATACAAATGTTTCTTTTTGTATGACAATTTAAATATTACCCATGTGAAATGCAGTTGTTCCTAAATACATATAGTCACCCTGATGCTTCTTCCTGCAGCATCTCTCTCTCTCTCTCTCCTCTTTCCAAAGTGATTCTTGGTTAAGAACTTCATGGAGATGAACCTCAAGTGGATCGCTAAAGGACAGAAGAACAGGCAGACTCTGGGAAGGCACTAGTCTAGTCCACCCTAGTAGCCCACCCCACCCCAGTGAGCAGCCTTCCAAGAGGTGCAGCAACTCCAGAGAAGGAGGCAGGCTGCCAGCAGGGCACAGGCAGACCCAGCACAACCACACATGGACACATCCACACATCGCAGGGGAACAGCTGGTGGAGGAAGAGGCGCAGGAGAGCTGGCTGCATAAGGTAAAACAACTCTCTGGGAAAAAAGTGTCTCCAGCCACAAGTGACATTTGGCATCAGCAAAGGAAGCAGCCATACACAGAAGATCACAGCTGGTTCAGCTTACAAAAATACAAATCCAATCCTGTTTCTTGCCGCTTGTCTTCTATCTGTAAACACAGATGATACTATCCGCAGATGCAGGTTCAAATTACCTTAAGGTTCCAGAACTCTGCTTAGGGGCCTTTGGGGTGGGCTTCAGAAAGTTACAGGGTGGAGAGACAGAAAAGATGACTCTGTCACATGCTGTCCCCAGCACACTGCAGAGTGATGCCCTGGGAGGAGGGAGTTGCAGCAATGAAGAAGGAAGACCCAGGTGGGGGTGATGTTTAGGAGGAAGGGTGCCTGACTCTGGTCGAGGGCATATGGAAGAGCAGCCGGGGTAGGGAGCTTGCCTCATCCAGAACCCTTGGGGAAAAAGAATTCTTGGGAGTTGCTTCAGCCCGGCAGGGTCTGCGCTGCTCCGTAAGCTCGCCTTGACAGCTTCTTGAGACACTGGCTGAGGCCAGGTGCATCCTGTAAAATCCACTTACTTCGTTTGTTTAGCTTTTCTTTTCTTTCTTTATTTTTTTTCCTTTCCCATTTTTGGTGGGGTGCAGACAGGGATGGGACTTTAGCTAAAATGACCCATTCTAGATAAGAGAAGCAAATCAAAGAGTGAGTGCCGCAGTAGTCGGACCTTCTATCCTACAATTACTACGTCCGTTAAACATGAATCTCGAGATCATTGCTTCTCAAGAGCAGATGCACATTTACACCAAGTTCTGCTCATCAAACAGCTGAATTGGAGGCTGTAATGTCTGGCTTTAGAAAGAGCAATACTCTCCACTTTTCTTTTTCCCATTGGCCCCTTAATTCTCAAGATCAAGTAAGGTAATTCCATAGACTTTCAGTAAATGTGTCACCTCCTTGGAAATTCAATTTGGAAAGTCCTGGATTCCTGATGTGAACCCTGGAGGTGTTTCGATCTCCGGAAGGGAATAAACAAATCTGCACAGGTTCAGCGCCGGCTGCTGCACCTCCCCAGGCTGGAACAGACATACTTCCTTGCATGTGTTCTTTTTCCAGGTCTCTACAGGTTGCTTGTCCATTCCCACCCACTCCCAAGGTCAGGCACAAGCTGGCCTTGCTCATGCCCTAAAAGCCCTGGAACTCCGAGGGATGCTGGACTGGAGCCCAGGGATCCTCCCATGTTGTCTGGAGTACCATCTGGTTGGGAGGTTTATCACCCGCTGTTATCTCAGCGTTCCTCAATACAGCTTAAACCTATTAATTCCTTATCTTGTCATCACAGGCTAAATGAAAGCATCCTTCATTATGCTTCCTTCCTTTGGAACAAAAATCTTTTACCTCTTGCTCACCCCCACGTAGTTGGCCTCGGAATGTTTCCAAGGACTCCTTTTCTAGCTTCCTGGGAAGTACTTTGGTCTAAAGGGCCCCCGGAGAGCCTGCCAGGGAGAGCAAAGGCCTAAAGAAAATGAAGGCTGGCTCTCTCCCAGTGTGCTGTGTGTGAGACCCCTGGGTGGACCCCTCAGCCCCAAAACCAAGCTCCTGGGGCCACCCTGAGGCCTCAGAATCTTCCATTGCACTCTCAATGTTTAGCCAGACAAATGTTTGCAAGTTCAGGAGCCCAACTTTTTAAACTGCAAAGATGTTGTGAGGTGCAACCCACACAGCGGCAGAAAGCACGATTCTCTATAGGAAACTAGGACAGATGAGGAGGGTGTCTGAGACTGGAGGTGACTCTGAGGATGAGGACCAGAAGGGAAGCTGCAGTTTTGCTGGGAAGGGTGCCGTACAGTGATGCCCCAAACCTGGGAGATAAGATGATCAGGTCTGGGTTCATTCACTTCACTTCTCTTGCCTCCTTCCTCTGAGTAGTCTAGGTTGGGTGGAGAGGAGTGGATGAAAGGACAGACCATGGTGGACTTCTCCATGCTCAAAAGGGAAAGGAACTGCTCTGCTTAGCTGCATTTGGTTCATTGGTGTGCTCTCTAAGAGACCAACAGAAAGAAGAGCATATCTCTTTCAGCTTTTCCTTTCTGAGCACGAGGATACCTTTTCTTCTAATCCCCTCCACCAGCCTCCCCTCTGGCCTCATGGCCCAGCATTAGGTCATATGTCCCCTAACACTGTCCCCAGCAAATGGCCTGAGATGGCTAATGAGACAGGCCACTTGGGGTCCACCCCTGGCATGGGGGTGAGAGAGGTCCATCATAGCTCTTCTCCACCTGACCCCAAATTCTAACAGGGAAGTCATTCAGTCAAGCTTTATCCCTATCACAACCTCTCATCAAGTCACCAGGGACCCCCACTGTCCTAAGGCCTCACCCTTTTTTGACCTATCAGCCAATCTTGACAGTTGATCATTCCCTCCATTTTGAAATCTTCCACCCAGCTTCCAGGACACCACGTTCTGTTGTTTTCTTCCTCTCATTGGCCTTTTTATCTAAGTTTCCCTTGTGGTGTCCTCTTTATCTTTCCAACCCCTACATGATATCATAGAGTCCCAGGGCCTAGTCCTTAGACCTCTTTTTCCTTTTCCTTCATTCTATGCCTCAGGTGAGATCACCTGGGAGGTCATATGGCTTTAAATACCATCTTACTGCTGTGACTTCCAAATATTTATCTCTAATGAGTTCCTCTCCCCTTAATTCCAGACTTATAAACCTCACTGCTCAATCAACATCTCCAATTGAATTTCTGGTAGGCATCCCAAGCTTTCATGACTGAAACTCCAGCTGTATCTTTAAAATCTGTTCAGAATCTGACCAGATCCTACATTCCCACACTTCCAACTCCAAGCATTTTCCCTCTAACCACACCACTTTCCTTTGACCCTGACCTCCTACAGCCAATTCTCCTACGGTGACCTGAGTGAATCTTATAAGACGTAAGTCAGATCATGTGGCTCTTTTGCTCAAAATCCTCCAACAGTTTCTTTTCACATAGAACAAAAGCCAAAATAGTTACTAATGGCCAGTAAGACCCAATTTCATCAAGAAGGTTTGAAGGAAGCGAGGAAGGGAATGACATGAAGAAAGTGAGGGAAACATGCCACACAAATATCTGGGGGAACATCTAGAGCAAAAGCAGTGAAGAGAGAATGTGCTTAGCATGTTTCAGAGACAAGTCAGATCCTGCTCCTCTCCCTGACTTCCTCTCTTCCCAGCCACCCAAAATGGGGTTGAGTAGTGTTCTTCAAACTTCACATCTATCCAGAACCTCAGACTGCAACTTTATTTGAAAATGTAGGAGGCAGATATAATTAGTTATGGGTTGAGGTGGGGTCATACTGAATAAGAGTGGTCCCTAAATCCAGTAACAGGTCTTATTTTGAGAAAAGAAGACCCACAGAGAGTCCAAGAAGAAAGTCAAGTAAAAATGGAGGTGGGTAGAGATTGGATTATATTGTCACAAGACAAAGAATGCTTGGGGCCATGCTTACTGAAGGAAGAGGCAAGGAAGGATTCTTCCTTAGAACCTGCAGAGAAGTGTGGACCTGCTGACACCCTGACTTTAGACTTGTAGCCTCCAGAACTGTGAGAGAATAAATTTCTAGTGTCTTAAGCCACCAAGTATATGATAATTTGGTATATCCACCCTAAAAAAAAAAAAAAAACAACTCAAACTCTCCCTCCTTCATTTGGTTCCAGCTACAGGGGCTTCCTTAATCTCCACATGTGGATATGGAAGATGCCAACAGGATTATATCAAAACATGACTTTGCCCAAGTCTCATGACCTTTCTGAACTTCACACATTTTCCTTATATATAAGATAATATATCTCTACATTTCCTCTAGTTCTATAGTTATGCAACTATATTTTCCTACTCAATGATATAGACACCTATCGGTGCACTAAGAGCAATTCTCATAAGATGACCTTCAGTTTCTCCAGAGCTCGGAGACCCACCCCAGATGTGTGCAATGGAAAAAAGCTCACTTTCATAAGGCACCTGAATGCCACAGGGAAGCTGCTGGAGTTGGACCACTCCCTGGAAAGAAATCCAGTCCACATTTTCTTAACAGAACTATTTTGTACAATCCTGCACACCTCTTACTATGGTATCAAGAGCTATTCCTAATCAACACCTCTGAATGGGCTGGTAATGTTATGAACTACCTCATGGGACCAGAAAATACAGCAAGCCACAAACCAGTAGACTCAGAAACAGGTTTTTTAATGCAAGTATATTTTCCAAGAACCAAGCCCTCTGGTTGGGGACTCAGTTTTGGGCATCCTTTGATTGAATGGACACTGTAAGGTATTTTCCCCCTCCCCCCCGAGAAAGAAGGAAGGGGGGCCGAAAGCCACCAAGTGTGGAATAATAAGAGGCTTTATTAAGTACCGCGCATCCCGCCCAACGATGCTCCCTAGCCCCGGGGACAGAGGCCATGGAAGTCGCGCGAATTATACTGCGTGAGAGGTATCTAAAGGGGTCCTATGGATCCTTTAGGGTCATGGAGCTAATATGACGTGGTGAAATCTCACTGACTGATGGACAGTCGATCTTTTCTCAGGGATTCCTGGGAAGCTTTTTTTGGCACTCTTGGTTGTGTGGGTGGGCGGCCCTAGTCAAAGTTCCCAGACCTGGGTTCCCCACGTGACCGTCCCCATTAGCCACTGACCCTACAGACACCTCTTATAGCATGCTATTGATGGTTGGCTCGTGTATTCCAACAGCTTGAAATTAGGTTGGGGCAGGCTGGGTGGTAGGTTATTACAGCATTTTAAGGCTGGAAGAGTGATCTTCCACCCAATCCTCTCTTTTTACGAGCAAGGTGTCAAGGCTCAGCTTGCTGAAGTTACTTTCCCAGAAACAGTGAAAATGAGATTGGAAAGAGCCCTGTCCCCATTCCTGCGAGTATCTCCTTGTGCCTCATCCTCAAGCATAAGCTTCCTGCACATTCTGCTGACTTTAGAGTTCATGCTGGAAAGGGGGTCGTTTTTGCTATGGAGCTGTTGCTTCTACCCCACTAATGGAGGGGCGGCCTGATTTTGCATGGAGCCACCTTACGTTTTTTAAACCACAGAAGTTAAGTTTGTAAGAGCCTTTTCCTTACTTTTTTTTTATAGGCCTCTTCAAAGACAGAAAACAACCACCATTTCCCATCTGATCCAAGCCCACAGGATTGTTTTTAATTCCATTCATCAGTATCTCATTCACCCTAAGAGACTATGGGATGTTTCCATATTTACATAATGGGCTCATCATTTTAAGCTCCATAGAGTCGTCTCTGACATGGTGGCAATTATGTTTCCTTGAGAGCTTCCAAGTTTACTGGAAAGGCCAAAAGGGTCTCAGACACCCAGAAAACATACTTTTTATGTTTTTATAAACTCTATAAAATTGTAATTGGATCAAACTTTGCATTCAAAAGCACATTCTTCACAAATATTTTATATGCACATAAAACATTGAGAAAATGTTAACATTATGATCTTAACTGTTTGCACATTGGAACCAGCTAAAAGTTAGGAAAATGAAATCCATCTGTTCTCTTCTTTGAAACTCGATTATTCTGAGAGCATAAAAGAGTGCCTCAGGGGACTTTGACACTGCCCTTTCCCAACTCCCGTTATCAGGTGACAGGAGGGTGAGTGGAGGAGGGGTCTCACTGGGGGCAGCTGCTTTTCTGACTCTTTCCAAATTAAGGTCTGGCCAATCCAGAAGCCTTGGCTCTAACAGCAACTCTTTTAACAGGCTGGGCAAAGAAGGGGTTGGCTGCGTGGTCCCCATGTCCCAGATTCGGCACCTGAGGTTCCTGAGAGTCATTTCACCTGCCTGGCCTAATTCCCTAGGGCCTGGGGACAGGGAAACCGGGTTTTGCTCTAGCCCTTGCAGCTTGTTTGTTCAAGACTACCCATTAGGCGATTATTAGCCTTCATTATGAAGTGCTAGCCACCTAATTATTTCAAGCTGCGTGGGGGGTAGCCGAGGCAGGGGAAATGAGGAAACAGTCCGGGCAACAGCTAACATTTGCTTTCCAGGGGAGCCCTGCGCTCAGCTCCTCTGTTTTATCTGTTAGCACAGCAAATTGGCCCCCTCATTATCACATTTACAAAGTGCTTGGCACACAGAGGGGGAAATAACCTGGAGAAAGAGAGTCAAGAATGTTGGCCTATGCCTGACCAGGTGGTGGCGCAGTGGATAAAGAGTCGGACTGGGATGCAGAGGACCCAGGTTCGACACCTGAAGTCTCCAGCTTGAGCGCGGGGCCCATCTGGCTTGAGCAAAAAGCTCGCCAGCTTGGACCCAAGGTCGCTGGCTCCAGCAAGGGTTGCTCGGTCTGCTGAAGGTCCCCGGTCAAGGCACATGTGAGAAAGCAATCAATGAACAACTAAGGTGTCACAAGGGCAATGAAAAACTAATGACTGATGCTTCTCACCTCTCTCCATTCCTGTCTGTCTGTCCCTATCTATCCCTCTCTCTGACTCTCTCTCTGTGCCTGTAAAAAAAAAAAAAAGAATGTTGGGCCAGAAGCGCTCCCCACACCCACACAAGGAGGGACTTACCTGCAGTCACACCCATACCTGGTGGGAACAGCCCCAGCAGGCCCAGGCCAGATGCTAAGAGGATTTCTCTCCAGAGGCTGGGGGTGAGGGGAGTGGGGGTCTCAGACAGGGAGGATCAGACAGCATGGAGAAACTATCCTGAAAAGGCCACTAGATTCCCCCCATTCTTCCTCCCATGAAGGAGAGCCACAGCCTGAGAGACTATTGGAAGGGGCGTTTACTGAAATGGTGGCAACACAGACACAACAAGGATTTTCTTCATTATTGATAAACAGAGCGGTAGCCCTCAATCTTCAATATTCATAAGACACGTGGTAGAAATCTGTTAAAACGTAGACTCTTGGGCCCCACCCCCACCTCTGGAGTCTCTCTGAGAGCGTGCCCAGGGATCTGCATTGGAACAAAGGCCACAGGTATTTCATGAATGACCCACTGAGAGACAGTACTGTAGAACAAATTATTTTAAAAATACTTCATTCACCAAATAATCTCTATTGAGTTCCTACTCTGCAGCAGGTCCAGAATGAGGAGCCACAAGAAACGATCGACATGGAAGTGAGTGGCTGAAATAGGGTGAAGAGCAGAAGATGAGGATATCAGGGAAGGAGACCAGTAGGTTGGAGGATCTCAGAGCCTATTGTTTAGTGGAGGAAGTCAGTCAGGGTGACTGACACACAGCTACTACACACGAACCCGAGCGCCATGCCAGGGCAATGCAGGTGAGTGGGAAGTCGCGGGAAGAATCTGTAATCCCATATGAGGGGGCAGGGAAGTTTGGGCTGAAAACATAACATCTAAACTGGAAGCTAAAAAAAGTGAAGAAAATAGCTACTCAAGGGGCATCCAGGGAAAAGAAAACCTAGGCAGAAAAGACAACTTGTGCATAGCTCCAGAAGAGACAGGCCAGTGAAATTTGGGTCTTGAAAATGGCTCGGAGTTTACCATAACATGTGAAGGTGGTGGTTGTGAGAAATGGGTCTGGAAATATTTGTACAGAGATATTCTGGTTTGGACTTTATCTAAGGGAAAGTGGGAAGTCACTGAGGAAACTAAGATGACTCTAGCTTTGGTTTGGGTTTGAGAAGAGCAAAACAGAGACAGAGAGTTCAGTGAGAAGGCTGCAGTAATTTTTCTCCTCAAACCCCAGTGATATCTGTGCCCAAAGTCCCTGTGCCATTGCTGATCTTCATGAACTGGGCTGGTTGGTGTTCATGAGGTAGCTCCTGTTTGGTGCACAGGGGCAGATCAACCACTGGTTGGCTTGCCAACTGGCAGGAGCGCCCTCTACTGGTCTGGATATTCACATGCTACACAACTTGAAAGAAGTAGAGAAAGGAAGACAACAGACATTAATTTTCTTCTTCCCTGGTGAAGGGAGTCTGGAGGAAGGGTAAGTAATGATAATCTTATACAAACTGAGAAGTTTCCACAGGAAGATCCTCAGATCTGCCTTTTATTAGGAGTTTCTGTGATTGTCTATGAAGAGGACTCAGAACTCCCTCACATAGTCTCATTGTTGATTTAGTGTCTCCCAGCCCAGAACTAGGGACAGTGCCACCATTGTAAGCATCCAAAAATAAAAATTAAGGAGCAAGGAGGATCCCTGGCTGATAACTCAATTTTTTAGAGCATTGTCCCATATGTGAAGGTTGTAGGTCCAACCCCCGGTCAGGGCAAATATGAGAATCAACCAATGAATGCATAAATGAGTAGAACAAGAAATCAATTTCTCTCTCTCTCTCCCTCTCCCCATCTCCATCCTCCCCCACCTTCCTCTCTTTAAAATATTTTTTTTTAAAAGAGCAAGGAGAAGACTATAGCATCTCAAAGTGAGTGTGGAATTCCACAAGCCATTTCTTCTCTGTAAACTTCAGTTTCTTCATCCGAGATATGGAGAAATTTATCCATCTATTCTATTTCACTGGTCTGTAAAGCACAGATAATATGTGGAAGCACACTGTACATATTTGCATGTAATTGTTACTGGTCAAACTCCTATCTGTACATAACACTGCATCATACAAAGAAAATGATAGTCTCTAAGAGCATTTAATCCCAAACAAAACACATTGAGAGTATAAAGAAGCTTTAAAATGGTGATACTAAATTACACTTTCCAGACCTTAAAGGATTTTTTTTCTGTACATTCCCTCAATTAAAAGTTAGCATCTCTAAAAAAAGTCTGTGGCATAAAGTCACAGACTTGGATATATGTTTTTGTTTTACTACTTATTAGTTTTGTAACTTGGGCAAGTTAGCTAATATCCTTGAATTGGAATTTCTTTTTCTGTAATATGATTAGGATAATATCTACCCCATAGGGTTATAAGCAGAGCTAAGACAGAGCGGGCTGAGTGAGGCACTTGCTTAAGGCACCAAATTTAAACAGGTGACAAAAACTCAAAAATCAAGATAAATAACATTTTAATGCAATATTTTGAAAAATAAAAATTAATACAAGGATATGTATGATGAACAAAATAAGATTAACTCTTATTGATTTTTCCCTTTTACCTTAGGTTCCTGTTACGGCTCAGCACAACAATTGGTATGAGTTAATAATAAACTAGGCCCCGGCCAATTGGCCCAGTGGTAGAGTTATCGGCCCAGCATGTGTATGTCCCAGGTTCAATTCCCGGCCAGGGCACACAGGAGAAGCACACATCTGCTTCTCCACCCCTCTCCCTCTTATTTCTCTCTCCCCTCCCCCCATTCTTGCAGCGATGGCTCAATTGGAGTGAGTTGACTCCAAGTGCTGAGGATGGCTCAGTGGCCTCGGCCTCAGGCTTTAAAAGCTCAGTTGCTAAGCGAAGGAGCAATGCCCCAAATGGGCAGAGCATTTCTCCCTAGTGGGCTTGCCAGATGGACCGGATGGATCCCCATTGGGGTGCATGCAGGAATCTGTCCCTGCTTCCCCTCCTCTCACAATAATAATAATCACCTAAATGAGATCATATATGTAAATACCTAGAATAAGGTATATCACATAGGAAGGACTACATGAATTTTTGGTGAATGAATGAATGAATGAATGGTCATTTGATTACTCTGAGCCTCAGAGTTGCTACAAGAATAAGAGATGATGAACATAAGGCTCATGTTACATAGTGGATAATGTTAAATTGTAGAGACTTTTGTTTTATCTATAAAACCCTTCCCCATGCCTCTCCTCTTTCTTCCATCTTCATAGTGAGGTAAATGGATGGGTATCATGTGCACATTTCACAGTGGAGGACTGAATTGGTTAAGTGAACACCAATAACAAGCTGGAACTCATGCTCTTGCTCTTAAAGACATGCCCTTTCCAGCATACTCCACTGCCTGTTTGAAATCTCACAGGCTCTGTGAACTCGTGGCTCTGATTGACAGGACTGAGGATTCTGAATTTGACCTTCAGCAGTGCCCTATGGACTCCATCCTCCCTTTGCCCTCTGCTGTTTGGAAGGATTTGGGAATGGCTGGACGATCAATTCCACAGCAATGGGTGGTGATGGCAGATATTCAGGAAGGAAAGACCTTTCTGTATTCTTACTTGATCCTGTTCAGGTCATCCAGCCAGAGCCTAAAAAAAGGTATGGAGAATGTGAGGTGTGGGACAAGGGTTCAGTTCCTCTTTCTGGGGAGGGAGGGAGAGCTGGTAGATTAAAGAAAAAGGGGGATCAACTGACCTGTGGTGACACAGTGAATAAAGTGTAGACCTGGAACACTGAGGTTGCCAGTTTGAAACCTTACGCTTGCCTGGTCAAGGCACATATAGGAGTTGATGCTTCCTGCTCCTCCCTCCTTCTCTCTCTCTCTCCCTCTCCTCTCTAAAAATGAATAAAATCTTTTTTTAAAAATAATTTTTTTTTAAAGAGGGATCATGTGAGAAGATGCTATGGCTCTTGAACCTCAGGAGAGCTGATGCTGATAGGCTACTCAGAAACACTGGCTCCCCAACTATGGAATTGATTGCCAGGTTTGAAGTTTACTATAAATCGCCCGTGATAAAACAGAGTGGGGATTTTTGTCTTATCAAAGCATATGCATATTTTGTGCATAGCATAAAAACATTTACAATGAAAATCACACTGTCCTTTTCTACTCTGCACCACCCATAGGGCCACTTCCTGGAGACAATCTCTTTTAAAGTTCCTGGGTTTTTCTTCTGGTGGTTATCTTATAAGCTAAAGAAAATGCTTCATTAAGACCGACCACTATGTCTTATGTGTCAACTCCTAACTATAATCTATCGGCCACTGATTGGAGCCATATGAACAAGGAAGCTTTAACTCATTTATTCTCATCCTTTCCTGGTCATCTCCTCCCAAAATCAGCTATTTATGCTCTGATTTTTATTCCATGCTGGTCTCCTTTGTATCTTTAAATAATATAAACATCTGTTCTCATCCCATCAACTCCCAACATCTCCCGCCTGACTCTTGTGCTATAAGAGCATCTGTACCCACCGCTCTCCCGGCTCATTCACATTTCACTTTGGTCAAGTAAGTTACTTGGACTTGGCTTTGGCAAACAGGGCGGCCCCATCTTCCCAGCATCAGCACCCACATCTTCCATGCTTCGATAGTTCTGAATTCTGACAACCAACAGGCAGCATTTACATTGGTATGACCCTGTATACGTGGCTCAATTCTTGGTTGAATAACATGCCAGTGGGGAAAAATATAAAGATGGCAAAGAAGTCCCTATTCTCAAGGTGATCACTTCTGGTGATGAGGACAGGAGCTTCCAGCTACATGATTAGGTCCTTAAGTAGAAGAAAAGATACATTGCACTATCTATTTAAGATACCCAGGAAGCTGTCTTCATTTTTATCTGAGTTTGTTGCCCTTCCCTAAATGCATGTCAAAAGTTGGAGTCATGTTCATTTGTGTAACAAATATTCATTGAGTACGTATTGTGGGCCAGGGCTATACCAGGTGCTAGGGTTGCAGAGCCCACAGAAGGAAGACAAATGCAAACATGGGCCTGATGCTATTCAGCATGAGAGAGAGATATAAACAAATAGTCCCACAAACAAACCTTTATAAGTAATATAATACACAGTGCATAGTATAATGTATAAAGATTTTAAATAAAGTGCCTGACCAGGCGGTGGCGCAGTGGATAGAGTGTTGGACTGGGATGTGGAAGGACCCAGGTTCGAGACCCTGAGCTCGCCAGCTTGAGCATGGGCCCATCTGGTTTGAGTAAAAGCTCATCAGCTTGGACCCAAGGTCGCTGGCTCCAGCAAGGGGTTGCTCGGTCTGCTGAAGGCCCGCGGTCAAGGCACGTGTGAGAAAGCAATCAATGAATAACTATGGTGTTGCGACGGCAACAAAAAACTGATGATTGATGCTTCTCATCTCTCTCCGCTCCTGTCTGTCTGTCCCTCTCTATCCCTCTCTCTGACTCTCTCTCTATCCCTGTAAAAAAAAAAAAGAGAGAGAGAGAGATTTAAAATAAAGTAACAAGTTGCAATAAAGGCCATGAAGGAAAAGGATAGGACTTATATGAAAGGCCTCCTAAATAGGACTTTCATGAAGTCAGTGGATAATCAGATAATCTTACATACACACACACATGCACACACACAGACAAAACATTTTCTGTTATCATTTGTTTTATACATAGTTTTCTGCATCTTGCATTACTCATTCAAACATTTCCTCAGGGAAATTGCTCCAAGTCATCTGGTATGGCTCCAAATTTGTTTTGTTTTTTTTTTTAATGGTTACACAACATTTCATGGTGTGGATGTATTATTATTTATTCAGCTATTTCCCTATTGACAAGGAATTTATTTTTTTCTGGTGCTGGGCCACTAGATATAATGCTGCAATAGATATATATGCCCTCATGAAATTGTATATATATTTTTTATGCAACAAATTCCTGAAAGTGGCCCTGGCTTATGGCTCAGTGGATAGAGTTTTGGCCCAGTATATGGATGTCCCAGGTTCCATGCCCGGTCAGGGCACACTGGAAAAGCCACCATCTACTACTTCTACCTGGCTCCCTCTTCCCTCCTCTCTCTCTTCCCCTCCCTTAGCCAGTGGCTCCATTGGTTCTAGCCTGGCCCTGGGCACCGAGGTTAGCTTCACTGGAGCCACATCAGCTTCAGCCACTAAAAATAGCTTTGTACTTGAGCATCAACCCAAGATTGGGTTGCTGCACCCAATTGGGCACATGCAGAAGTCTGTCTCACTATCTCCCCTCCTCTCACTAAATAAATAAATATTTCTGAAAGTATAATGCTGGTTCTCAATGTGTGTATGATATTTTAAATTTTAATAGATATTCCCTGTTGCTTTCCAAAAAGAATATAACATTTTACATTTTCATAAGCATTACTGTCTTTCACACACAACTCTGAGAATGAATATGAGTTATTTTTAATTTCACCAGTCTAATAAGTGCAAACCTATTACTACTATTGCTTCACTTCACATTTCCTGATTACTAATGAATTCAAGCATCTTTCTATACAAACTTTTACTATTTGTTCTTCAAATTGTCTATGCAAACACACAACCTAGTTTTCTGTTGCTTGGTATGTCTTTTATCTATTCGTTAGAGCTCTAATATATTAAAGAAATTAACTCATTGATGTCTGCATTATAAATATTTTCCAAGGTCTGTTATTAACCTATAGAATTTATATATGAAAGTGTTTTCTATACAAAAACTTAAAATTTTTATGGAGTCAAATATGTCTAACTTTTCTTTTATTACTTCTGTGCTTCCAGTCTTGGTTGATAGGACCTCGCTAACTTCTACAGTCTATATTTTCTTGCAACATTTTAATGTTTTCCATTTTACATTTGTCTTACATTTGTCTTTAATCCATCTGGAATTTATTTTTTTGTTTGACATAAGAATGAGGTCCATTTTGTTCTTCCAGATGGATATTCAGTTATGCTAGCACTATTTATTAAAAAGTCCATTATTTTCCCTCTGAATTAAACCACCACACTTGTCTTATGTTAAATTCTCATTTATTCTGACATCTAACTCTGGATTGTTAATTCTGTTCCAATGACCTACTTGTCTATTCTTACATAAATACCATCTTGGTTTTATTATAGAGGCTTTATAATACATATTATATATGAGTCAAGTCATTCCTTATTGTTCTTCTTTCTCATAACATTCTTATTCTTTTTTTTTTTAGATTTTACTTATTCATTTTAGAGAGAGGAGAGAGAGAGAAAGAAAGAAAGGGAAGGGAGGAGCAGGAAACACCAATTCCCATATGTGCCTTGACCAGGCAAGCCCAGGGTTTTGAACTAGCATTCCAGGTCAACACTGTTATCCACTGTGCCACCACGGGTCAGAAATAACATTCTTATTCTTGAATAGTCTATGGAAATTTAGGATTTTTTCATCCAGTTCTAAGAAAATCCAATAAAAATTTTAAAATGCAAAAAAATTCTATATCCTTTTTGCAACAGGTTTACCACGAGAACACAGGTGTCATAAAAACTACCACTAAACTAAAGCCAGAATGGAAAAGGAAAAGATTCATATCAACATTGTTGTCATTGGACACATAGATTCTGGCAAGTTCACCACTATTGGCCATATGGTCTACAAATATGGTGGGACTGACAAAACAATCATTGAAAAAATTGAGAAGGAGGCTGTGGAGTTGGGGAAGGAATCCTTCAAGCATGCCTGGGTCTTAGATAAATTGAAAACTGAACATGAATGTGGCATCACTGATGTCTCCTTATGAAAACTTGAGACCAACAAGAAATATGTGACCATCATTGATGCCCCAGGACACAGAGAATTTACCAAAAACATCATTACAGGCGCTCTTAGGCTGGCTGTGCTTTCCTGATTGTTGCTAGTGGTGTTGATGAATTTGAAGCCAGTATCTCTAAGAATGGGTAGACCCATGTACATGTCCTTCTAGCTTATACACTGGGTGGGAAACAAATGATTTCTGGTGTTAAAAAAATGGATTCCCCTGAACCATCGTACAGCCAGAAGAGATATGAGAAAACTGTTAAAGAAGTTGTACATACATTAAGAGAATTGGCTACAACCCTGACACAGTAGTATTTGTGCCCATTTCTGGTTATAATGACAACATGCTAGAGCCAAGTACTAACATGCCTTAGTTCAAGGCATGGAAAGTCACCTGTAAGGGTGGCAATGGCAGTGGAACCACACTGCTTGAAGCTCTGGATTGCACCCTTCCGCCAACTCATCCAACTGACAAGCCTTTCCATCTGCCCCTCTGAGATATATACAAAATTGGTGGTATTGGTACTGTCCCTTTGGGACAAGTGGAGATTAGTGTTCTCAAACCCAACATGGTGGTCACCTTTGCTCCAGTCAACATTACAACTGAAATAAATTCTGCTAAAATGTACCATGAAGCATTGAGTGAGGCTCTTTCTGGGTGGACAGTGTGGGCTTCAATGTCAAGAACATATCTGTCAAAGATGTTCATTGTGGGAATGTAATTGGTGACAGCAAAAATGACCCACCAATGGAAGCAGCTGACTTCATAGCTCAGTTGATTATCTTAAACCATCCAAGCCAAATCACTGCCAACTATGTACCAGTACTGGATTGTCACACAGCTCATATTGCTTGCAAATTTGCTAAGCTGAAAGAGAAGATTGATTGTCATTCTGGGAAAAAGCTGGAAGATGCCCAAAGTTTTTGCAATCTGGTGATGCTGCCATTATTGATATGGTTCTTGGCAAGCCCATGTGTTTTGAGAGTTTTCTAACCTCCTCTGGGTCATTTTGCTATTCATGACATGAGACAGACTGTTGCTGAGGATGTCATCAAAGCAGTGGACAAAAAGGCAGCTGGTACTGGCAAAGTCCCCAAGTCTGCCCAGAACGCTCAGAAGGCTAAATGAATATTATCCCCAATACCTGCCACCCCAGTCTTAATCAGTAATGGAAGAATAGTCTCAGAATTGTTTGTTTCAATTGGCCACTTAAGTTTAATAGCAAAATACTGGTTATGATTACAATGCATTGTAAAACCTTCAGAAAGAAAAGAGAATATTTTGTGGACAATTTGGGGCTTTTTTGTGTATGTGGCAGTTTTTAAGTTCTTAGTTTTTAAAATCAGTACTTTTTAGTGGGAACAACTTGACCAAAAAGCTGTCACAGAATTATGAGACCCATTAAAACAAAGTTTAATGAGAAAAAAATTATATATCAATTTGGGAAGATTGTCATTTTTATTGTTATCCTCCCATCTAAGAATAAAATGTGGCTATTTATTCAGATTTATGTCTTTTAGTGAGGTATTTTTATATAGAATCTAGGTCTTCACTTTAAATGATTATTTTTTATTTATTTTTATTTATTTATTTTTTAGTAACAGGGAGAGACAGAGACAGGAAGGGAGAGAGATAGAAGCATCAACTCATAGTTGTGGCACTTTAGTTGTTCATTGATAGTTTCTCATAAGTGCCATGACTTGGGGACCTCCAGCCAGTGAACTCTTGCTCAAGTCAGCAACCTTGGGCTTTAAGCCAGTGACCTTGAGCTTCAAGCCAGTGACCTTCGGGCTTAATCTATCAATAATATCATTTTGATGATCGCACACTCAAGCTGGCATCCCCGTGCTCAAGCTGGTGAGCCTGCACTCAAGCCAGTGATCTTTGGATTTTGAACCTGGGACTTCATTGTCCCAGGTTGATGCTCTGTCCACTGCACCACCACTGGTCAGGCCACTTTAAACTATTTTGTCACGATTTTAAATGATATAATCTTTCCATTTCTATTACTAGGTGCTTACTGTCAGAATACTAAAAATATATTCTTTTTATATAATTGTTTTACATCCAAGTTCATTTATTAAATTCAATAGTTTTCCTTCAGATTCCTTGGGTTTCATATATACAGTCTTATTAGTAGCAAGAAAAGATGGTTTAACCTAGTTTCTTTCCAATATTTATGCCTGCTATTTAATTTTGTTGCATTATTACATCTGCTAAAAACTCCAGAATAAAGTTAAATAATAATGGTGATTGTGGGCATCCTTCTTTCTACTTTTTTATTGTATTTGAAATTGTCTTAGTACCATCTTTCGCTTTAGGATAATATTTCTTATTGTTTTTTGGTGACCTTTATATTCAAGAATTTCCTCTTTTCTATTTCTGTTTATATTAAGAATGACACATATGGCCCTAGCCGGTGAGCTCAATGGTAGAGTGTCGGCCCAGTGTGTGGACGTCCCGGTTTGATTTCTGGTCAGGGCACACAAGAGAAGTGACCATTTGCTTTTTAACCCCTCTGCCTTCTCTCTCTCTCTCTCTCTCTCTCTCTCTCTCTCTCCCCCTCCCCCCCACAGCCATGGCGTGGTTGGAGCCAGTCGGCCTCGGATGCTGAGGATGGCTCCATGACCTTGCCTCAGGCAGAGCATGTCCCCAACAGGGGCTTGCTGGGTGGGTCCTGGTCAGGATGCATCGGGAAATCTGTTTCTCTGCCTCCCTGCTTCTCACTTAAGAAAAAAAAAAAGAAAAAGAATGACACATATAATCCAATGCCTTTTTGGCATTTACTGTTGTGTCAAGATTTTTTTTTCTTTTAACTTATTGGTGAGTTTATTTGCTGTTCTGTTTTTGTATGTTTGTTTTTGGTTGTTGGTTTTCTATTCCAGTAATTTTTTTTGTTTGTTTCTAAATAGAAAATTCTTCTTAAATTTCCTGTTTGATTTTAGTGTTTTCTAGAACTAGTTCTTATTTCAAAATAGTCATTATTTGTTAGTACCCTTTTACTGTTTATTTCTAATTTTATTTGTTCATGACTAGAGAATGTGTCCTGTAAAGTCCCACTGTTTTTTATTTTGGTCAAATTTAGAAAGGTCTTATGAACATATAAAAAAATAATATGTAGGAAACAACCTAAAAAGAAGAAAATCCTGCCATCTGCAACAACATGGATGGACCTTGAGGGTATTATGCTCAGTGAAATAAGTCAGAAAGAAAAGACAAACACTGTATGATCTTACTTACATGTGGAATCTTATATTTTAAAAAAGCCAAACTCATAGATAAGGAGAACAGATTGGTGGTTTCTAGAGTTGAGGGGTCAGAAAGGGGAAGCAAAATGGGTTAAGGTCAAAATGTACAAGCTTCTAGTTATGAAATAATGAGATAACAGTGGTTTGCTGCATCAACTCGCCCTTTCTTTTATGAACTATTTCTCGGGAGGATGCAATGTTGTTAGATAGCATTTTGCCCACAGTAGAACTTCTTCCAAAGCTGGAGTCAGTTCTTTCAAATTCGGCCACACTTTATTGCCCAAGTTTATGTAATATTCTAAATCCTTTGTTGTCATTTCAACAATCATCACAGCATTTTCACCAGTAGATTCCATCTCAAGAAATCACTTTCTTTGCTCATTTATAAGAAGCAACTCCTCATCTGTTAAAGTTTTATCTGGAGATGGTAGCAAACCAGTCACATCTTCAGGCTCCAATTCTAATTCTAGTTCTCTTGCTATTTACTCCACACCCATGGAAGTCTTGAACTCCTCAAAGTCATCAACAAGGGTTGGAATCAACTTCTTCCAAACTCCTGTTAATGTTGATATTTTGATGTCTTCCCATGAATCACAAGAGTTCATAATGGCATCTAGAACAATGAATCCTTTACAGAAGGTTTTTTATGTACTTTGCTCAGATCCATCATGACAAGATTAGAAAACCAAGAATGTGATACTATAACAGACATTTCTGTATCTTCTTTTTTTTTTAAGGTATTCTTTTCTAAAATTTTTTTTTAAGATTTTATTTATTGATTTTAGAGAGGGGAGAGAGAGAGAGGCAGGAGGAGCCGGAAGTATCAACTCCCATATGTGTCTTGACCAAGCAAGTCCAGGGTTTTGAACCAGCAACCTCAGTGTTTCCAGGTTGACACTTTATCCACTGTGCCACTACTGGTCAGGTTTTTTTAAGTATTTTTATTTGTTTGTTTGTTTGTTTGTTTATTTATTTATTTATTTTGTGAGAGACAGAGACAGTCAGAGAGAAGGACAGATAGGGACAGACAGGAAAAAGGAAAGATGAGAAGCATCAATTCTTTGTTGTGGCACTTTAGTTGTTCATTGATTGCTTTCTCATATGTGTCTTGACCAGGGGGCTACAGCAGACCGCATGACCCCTTGCTCAAGCCAGCGACCTCAGGGTCTCTAAGTTGTGTCTTCCATGTCCCAGTCCAATGCTCTATCCACTGTGCCACCACCTGGTCAGGCTTGTATCTTCTAAACTGAGAACATTTCCATGTGGGTGATATAAGAGGAAACCTAGGGTTCTGATGAATTTGTTCTTTCTGTCTAGTAGCCTTTCTGTGTCACATCCTCTACTCATCTTCTTTATCAGCTTTCTGCCTGCTTTGCATTTCCCCATCATCTGCATGTGTGAAAATAGCTGCTCTACATTTGTAATACTAAAAAATAATTTGGAAATAAAGAAAATCTAAGATCTTTTTTAAATGGAAAAGATTGGACCAATCTTCAGAAGCTTATTTTTTTATATTATTTCTTTATTGGTTTTAGAGAGGGGGAAGAGAGAGAAAGACATCATTTTGTTTCACTTGTTTACGCATTCATTGGTTGATTCTTGTATGTGCCCTGACTGGGGGTAGAACCCGCAATCTTGGCATATAAGGACAATGCTTCAACCAACTGAAATACTTGGTCAGGGCTGAAAAAGCTTATTGAGAAAATAAAAAATGAATTTTAGAAAAGAGAAACTATGGATGGTGACACCTGAGAAATGAGACACATTAGACAAAACCTGTCAAAGGTTGAACTCAGTGATACAGATGAGACTATTAAAAGATAGCTTCTTATTTTCCTCAGTTCCCTTTCTGAATCTACCTGACATTTTGAGAAATGCTAAGTTCTGAAAAGTATAGGAACTGTTATTGCAATCTTTAGGGATTTTTAAAATAATTTCTATATTTATTGATTTGAGAATGAGAGAGAGGAAGGGGGAGAGGTAGAGAGAGAGAAGCATTGACTTGTTCTTCCACTTACATGTGCATTCATTGGTTGCTTCCTTTATGTGCCCTGACCAGGGATCAAACCCACAGTCTTGGCATATCAGGACAACGCTCTAACCAACTGCTCTACCCGGTGAGGGTCAGAGATTTCTTCCCTATTTTTTTTTATTCAGTAAGAGGAGGGGAGGCAGATACAGGCTCCCATTTGCACCCCGACCGGGATCCACCTGACAAGCCCACTAAGAAGTGATGTTCTGCCCATTTAGGGCACTGCTCCATTGCTCAGCAACAAAGTTCTTCATAGTGCCTGAGGTAGAGTCCATGGAGCCATCCTCAGTGCCGAAGACTAACTCGCACTAATTGAGCAATGGTTGCAGAAGGGAAAAAGAGAGAGAGAAGTGAGAGGGGAAGGGATGATGGAGAAGCAGATGGGTACTTCTCCTGTGTGCCCTGACTGGGAATCAAACCCAAAACATTCACACACTGAGCTGATGCTCTACCAATGAGCCAATCAGCCAGGGCCCATTCTTGAAATTCAGAGAAAGATAAGTTATTTACATTATTTAAAAAATAAAAAAATAAATAATGAAGTCTACCTTATTTAAAGATCAATAAACTATAATTCTATTGGTGATATAAATGTTCAACATTTGAAAGATGATAACATAAAAAAATGTGTGCCTTTTCAATAAACTAGTTTTTGAATGTGTGGCAATTTTGAACAAAACAACTTATACATTCTACATTGTTATATTTTAAACTAAAAAGTCACTTCAGGAGTATACAGGGCATTTTTAAAGAATTGTTTATATTTTTATCTTTCATTTTGCTTCTTAGCCTACACTTTTTCTGAAAATTATGCTCCTGTAGAAACCACAGTAAGAGAGTGGTGCGGCTGGAGAAGGATCCGCCAGCGTCCCTACGCCAGGATGAAATTAGAGATCTTACAGTCCAGTTCATTATTTAAAGATAAATAAAAATAAAGAAACTAACTTGAGTTGCCAACTATTTTGTCATACAAGAACTTAAAAATAGAAAAAAATCTACTACCGACTTACATCACTTCATCTTTCTTTTATTTATTATTATTAAATTTACTGGTGTGACTGGTTAATAAGGTTATGTAAGTTTCAAGTGTACATTTCTGTGACACATGATCTTTATATTGCATTGTGTGCCTACCACCCAAAGTCAAATCATCTTCCGTCACCACTTCATCTTTCAAAACAGACATGTCTTCCCCAAAATAGTTATGTGTGATCTCAAAATCAGTATGTCTTTTGAATTACCCATTTTTCTCTTCATGAATAATTCACTCCATTGCCCGTATTATCTCAGGATAAATAAAAACAGCACCACAGTCTGGTCCCAATATGCCCTACCATGTTTGGAAGCCACCACTCTTGATTAGACTTGATCTCTTTCTCCGTACTCTAACATTCCTACTGACTGCTAAACTTTGTAACCTGTGACAACCATAGTAAATCTAGAAGTAAAAATTTCAGGCATTGAAGAAGGCCACTGGAAAATAACCAACATATTATCTTGCACACACGAAGAACTAAAGTGAGGAAAGAAGGCAGAGACAAGGGCAGAAAGGCACCTCTTCTCTTCACAGCCCCTTGGCCTTCTTTATTCTTAGTCTTTGCAGTGACAACCAGCTTCACAAGTGGGTAATCCGATGGTTCTCTTGCTTCCGCTGAAACTCACATTGTTGCTTTCTGCCCCACCTTCTCTGAGCAGGAGAAAACTTGGATGAGTGGGGGTGGGAAGTGGAACTGATAAAGAGAACTAACCAGAATAGGAGGTCTGGCCCTTGCCAAGGTGGAGCTGAAGTCAGAACCACCAAGTCAAAGGAGCATCGTCAACTCTGGTTAGATCTAAGTTGAGTGGGTGCCAAAGCTTGGATCCCAGAGAGCATGGTAGAGTGATGTGGCAGCATCCTGGAAGCAGCAGTGCTTCTCAGCATCAGGTGAAAAGCAGAAATGTGAACATGAAGGTTGTGGAGGTCAAGGCAAGGGGCCAAAATGAGGATGCGACACAACAAGGAGCTCGCAAAGATGAGGTGGGAGGGTGGTGACCTAGCTGAGCAGGCAGGGCTCAGGGGCAGCTTCTACAGCAGTGGATGAAGCCTAGAACTAGACAGAACCAAGAAGCCAATCTGGCTATGACCACAGAGTTCACATGGGCCCCCAAGGCCTCCAGTGCTCACCAGAAACCAGCCAGAGGGCCACAGTCTAAGGTTCTCCTTGGATCTGGGGTAGGACTCAAGAAAGAATCCTTTGGTGACAACACTGAGGTAGAACCAACACCAGGCTTTTTTAAAGGACAAGACAGCAAAGCATGAAATAGCTAAAGAATAATTTTAAACAGTAGAATTAAATGCCAAAATATGTGGTGTCGATAGATGACTGCTGTGTGCTGTAGGTAAGAGACTAGTAGATACCAATTTGTCTGAGAAAGCTACAAGTTATTCCCTTCATCTCAAGGTTTCCATTTCTTACCTTAGGGAAGAGACACAGTTATGAAATTTCTGCAGTCAATGACAAATAATATTCTTAAGACTACATTTTTAAAGGATATTTTTCTTTCAAAACCCACATTTTGTCACTGAGCTCTGCCCACTGGTCCGTTGTGACCAGGGAGTCTTTTGCACATTTTCCACAGCTTCTTCCCAAGGAATTTTCTTTTCCCTTTTCTAGAAAGCAAATGTGGTTGAATTGATGTGCCAGCCAGCTCTCTTGAGATGAGGGACTCACCTCCTCAGGTCCTGTCCTTGTCCCAGCAGCTGCCCACACAGTGACCCAGGTGAGGGCAAAGATGAACCACTGACTCGTCGGAGACCATGCGCAACCATGCTATCGGCTCTGACACGGTGTCTCCCACCAGAAATGTGAAGACGCAGCCGTATGTCAGTATCAGCATCTGGAATCTCAAACATCCTTGAAAGAGATACCTTTTCTGAGGGAACGCTCCTCTCTCTCTTTTAACACCATCTTTCTTTAAATTAAAATAATTTAAGAATGCACTGTAGACTTAGTCACCTTCCTTTCAGAAAGGAGAAGAGTGATGGGAGAACGGGAGCAGAAGTGGAAGAAACCTATAGAGGACCTGCAAAGTCAGGGGGAAAAATCTATTTTTTCAATGTAGTCCTCAATACTTCAGTATTTTCTGGAATGCAGTGAAGTGAAATCTTTTCCTTTCTTTTTTTTTTTTTTTGACAGTCAGAGAGAGGGACAGACAGACAAAAAAGGAGAGAGATGAGAAGCATCAATTCTTTGTTGCAGCACCTTAGTTGTTCATTGATTGCTTTCTCATGTGTGCCTTGACCAGAGGGATACAGTAGAGTAAGTGACCCCTTGCTCAAGCCGGCAATCTTGGACATCAAGCCAGTGACCTTTGGGCTCAAGCCAGTGACTATGGGGTCATGTCTATGATCCCACGCTCAAGCCAGCAACCCCGCCCTCAAGCTGGATGAGACTGCACTCAAGTGGACAACCTCAGGGTTTCAACCTGGGTCCTCTGCATCCCAGTCCAACACTCTATCCACTGTGCCACTGCCTGGTCAGGCCATTTCTGAATATAGTTATGCAAATAGGCACAACTATTTTGAAATTTTTAATATATTCACTTTATACACAAAATAAATATTGATACATAAATATATGTGTATGGATAGATAGCATAGATGATAGAAATGATAGATAATAGATAGATAGATAGATAGATAGATAGATAGATAGATAGATAGATGATAGATAGATAAATAGATAAATAGTAGATAGATGATGATGATGAAGATAGATAGATAGATAGATAGATAGATAGATAGATAGACAAGACAGGTAAATAGATATAGTCATACCGTAATAGACATGTTTGTTTCCCCCACTCATAAGAGCTCTGGGCATAACTGAAACTTTGGCCTCAGCCTTCACGCAGCAAGGCCATGGTAACTAAAGCTGGTCACCTGGGCAGCAGAATAGCCTTCTGGTCCCAGCAGTGGCTATCATTCCTGCCTCCGCTCCTGCTGCCATTCTCCTCTCCTCCTCTCCACCTCCATCACAGCAGAGCCTTTCAGAGTGACCTTGATTCCTTCAGCCCCTGGGACAGTCAGGCCTTTCTCTTCACTTCTCCATTCTCTTTAGGAACTTCAGGAAATTGCCTAGGGATTGGGCTAAGTCCACCCTGTCCCCACTATGACCTTTTAAGTGTCCTCTCCAAAGGTGGTATCCATTTCATGACTTCCTAATAACTTTCTTCTACTTGTCTACTTTCTCCCTGCTAAAGCACAGGAAAGCTAGAGTTTCTTCTGTTTTTTTAGAACAGTGGTTCTTAACCTTTTTTGAGGTATTGAACCTACCAGTTTCATATGCACATTCACCAAACCTTTCTTTAGTGATAAATAAAATATGATTTTTTTTCCAAATTCAAGACATAGGTATATGTTTTTTTACTGGTACACAAAATGAGCCATGCATGAACATCACCTTGATCAAAGAACAAAACCAACAAAGTGCATGAACTCACAACAAATTACAGTATTACTTTATTCTGGCCTCCGTGGCAGAGGCTTCTCCGAACCCCTGAGACCGACTCATCGAACCCCTAGGGTTTGATAGAACCCAGGTTAAGAACCACTGGTTTAGCAGTTGTGAGCCCAGGGCCCCCAATGACAAACTGAGAGGTCCAATGGCCTCCTTGGGGGTCCAAACACCCTCATGAAAGCTGAACTCCTGAGAGTCTGAGTTGATAGTTCAGATTTCCTGAGGTGGGTGTTCATACTTCCTCCGTGATCAATGTTGCATGTTTTACACTAAATATATACAGTATATTCATTCATCAATCAAACAGTCATTAAGGGCTTATTAGTGTAGGGTATACAAAGATACCTATATAATAGAGAGAAATAGATAAAAAGAGAGATTTTAACCAAGGTAACAGCAAGGAAACACAAATTATTTCCCCTCTCCAGCTCCCATAATATAACCAACTCCTTGGGCTCTGAATTCAGAGATACCAGTTGTATTAATGCCCTCCCACTGCCCCTTTCAGCCCATTCTGCTCCCATGTCCTGTCCAAGAAGCTTGCCTCTTGGTCCCTACCCCGAGCTCTGCCCAGTTAGCTCCTGTCAGCCCAACCCAACAAATTAAGCTATTTCCCCTTCCCCAAGGGAATGCTATTTTCGTGAGATTCTAGAGGGACTCGGGCATGTTAGCATCAGGAATGTCAGGGACCACTCTCTTCTCCAGCCAGGTGGACTCTGTGAGTTCTGCCTTCTTGCTATGGGTGCCTGCTCTCTGCCTGCTTTCTGTCTTGCCATGGCCCACCATCCACACCACCACTGGACGCTGCATCCCACCTCCAACTTTGAGATGGGACATGGTCTCTCTCTCTCCTTCCCTGCCATCCCTGAATGTGAGCACTTCAGGACTGCAAGCTACTCGTTG
This sequence comes from Rhynchonycteris naso, assembly GCA_037038555.1. Lineage (NCBI taxonomy): Eukaryota > Metazoa > Chordata > Mammalia > Chiroptera > Emballonuridae > Rhynchonycteris > Rhynchonycteris naso. The sequence goes on from CM072998.1 coordinate 30,044,326, forward strand.
CTGGGAAACAGAGAATAGCAAAAGGAGCAACTGGAGAGGAGGGTCCTAAAATTTCAGAACTGTACACTGCTCTCATGCCTGCCATCCCTGCTCTTCATTCCTCCATCAAAAAGTGGAGACCCAAGGGCTGTTCCTGGCCTGAAGCTTGATCTGTTTGGTCTTGCTGTGCTAGGCTAATTATCTTTAATTAGTTGCCAGGATTTAGAAAGTGAGAGATTTCACATTTTAAAAAAAAGGTCTGAATTTCAAGCTTCTCATGAAAAATTGCATGCTGTGGCCACACTGGGCCCACACTGCCATGCAGTAGTGCTTGGCAGCAGTGGTGGTCCCTTCTAGAAACGGAGCATACCACTCCTACGTCTCAGCGCTCTGAGTCTGTCACTGGCCACTTACCATCTGACCAGCTCCCTCTATCCACTGAGATCTCCTCTCAGACCCTCGAGAGCATGTGAGCTCACAGCTCCTGTCCTGCAGTCTCAGGCCACTGTCACACTCTTCCTCATGGAGTCTGGTTTAGATGAAACAGTGTTCTCAGCTGTGGGGGCAGAGACAAGTGCATGGCAGCAGGACAAACTTTAGCTCAACATCAGAAAGGACATCTGAGCAATTAGAGAGGCCTACAGTCAGAGGGCTGTCTTAGGAGAAAGTGAGCTCTTTTCTTGGCGGAGAGAAATTTCCAGACTCAGGCAGAGTATTAAGTCCCTTCTGACCTTGAAGTGTCCATTGCTATTAGACAAATGCTCCAAGAAATCAAAGGAGACATCACTGAGGGTTGGGAGACCCCAAAGAGAAGGGAGATCCCCTTAAAGTCTATAATAGCAGATAACAATAGTTTCTATTTGATTGTGGAATCGATTTTAAAAAGTTTACTTAAACTTAATTTTCACAGTGACATGCTCCCCTAACTCACTATGCTGATGCCAAGTCAAAGCCGAGGGTTGAGGAGAGGCCTGGCCCACTTCAGATCTCCCCCACCCTCAGGGGGACAGCAACTCTAGAGTTAAGTCCTTTCCTCCTCCAGAGAGCAGCTCCTGACTGCAACTGGAGAACTGAGGTGCCCTTTGCAAACAGTAGAATCAAAGTGGAAAAATTACAAGGCAACTTTCTGGTTTTGCTTTGTCCCCTACAGAAAGGAAATAGATTTTAATATAAGATCCAAGAGGCAACATGTTTAATAAACTGGGGGAAAAAAATGTACTTTTGGCTAAATGCTAACGTGAAGAGCTTTGGGATAAAAGGAGATTTTAAAAAAGTTATACATGAATACAAAAGGGAGCTGGAATCCACCTCCCACCAAAGTACTCTGTAAGCAGTTGGGAGCAATCACCCTTACCCCATCACAGATACTATGCAAGAGACAAGATTAAAGGTTTTTTCCTGCTTCCTTTCCACTCAAATGGAAAAGTTTATTGCAAAACTCTTTGTGCAAGCCAAGCAATATATAGCTCCTTGTGATGGAATATCAGTTAGGCACTGACAAATCCCATTCCCCAAGTTGTGGGGCCTCTAGCTGACTGTGCAGGGAGTCAGCCTCAGAGGTCGGGAATGGGAATATTTCATTGTGTCCACCCCCATCCTCAAGTGAAGAAACATTTCATTCTCATTCTCCTTAACCCAGTTGGAAAGTCTAGACAGTTTTCAGATAATAGCCATTAGAGACAGCAAAGGGGAACGCATGTGCCTCCCAAAGATAAGCAGATGCTGGACTTGTTTAATACGTTTTCTGGAACGCTCTCGGAGGGCCCCTCTGATGAGCAACTGAGGGAAGAGGGTCTGCAATGCATTCCCAGATGCTGTGACCCATTTTACCACCCCTGGACCCCTCACCCAGTCCCTAGAGGCATGGCAGAAAAAGGTAATCATCCCCCCCAAATGCATTCAGAAACAACTGCGAAGACAGTCCATGAAAGAAAGTAGGTGAGTGTGCACCAGTGTCCATCTCAGTCTCTCTTAATTTTTTCTTTGAGCAAATATTTATCCAGCGTCTGCCCCTCCTCAGGCTTTTCACTGCACACAGAACTGTACACAAGCCCAATAAAGACCCCATTCTCCTCGAAATCGAAATTTCTGTTGCAAAGTTTGTTCAAGATTTGTTGGAAACCTTTGTTCAGAGATGAGATGGTATCTAGGGCATCCAATTTAGAATAAAACTTTGAGATACAATGAATCTCACTTTACTGCTTGTACCATCAAGCAACCAAATCTCCTGCCTTCTTTCCCATGTCCACTGAATCGAGAGCTCACAATATGTCAATGTCTTTGTTCCAGGTAGTTAAGACATTCCATTCCACTAATCCCCAGCACCTCCATCTTTCTCCACACTTCTTTAGTACCAAGCATGGCTACGGCAAAAACAGGTGCCTGATTAATACTTGTATAGTTATTGATTAATCAAAGAAACTAATAAACAATAGAAAGGTACCTACGGGCCCTGGCCGTTTGGCTCAGTGGTAGAGCATCCGCCCAGCATGTGGAAGTCCCAGGTTCAATTCCTAGTCAGGACACACAGAAGAAGCACCCATCTGCTTCTCCACCCTTCCCTCTCTCCTTCCTCTTTATCTCTCTCTTCCCCTCCTGCAGCCAAGGCTCCATTGGAGCAAAGTTGGCCTGGACGTTGAGGATGGCTCCATGGTCTCCGCCTCAGACGTTAAAATGGCTCCAGTTGCAATGGAGCAATGCCCCAGATGGCCAGAGCATCGCCCCCTAGTGGGCATGCTGGGTGGATCTTGGTCAGGTGCATGTCCTTGCTTCTAACTTTGGAAAAATACAAAAAAGTATGGAAGGGAGGAAGAGAGGGAGGAAGGGAGGGAGAAAGGGAAGGAGGAAGGAAGGAAAGAAGGGAGAGAGCGAGGGAGGGAGGAAGGAAGGAAGGAGGGAAGGAAAGAAGGAAGGAAGGAAGGAAGGAAGGAAGGAAGGAAGGAAGGAAGGAAGGAAAGAAAGATGGAAAGAAGGAAAGAAAGAAAAGGCGGGAAAACATACACACACACACACACACACACACACACACACACACACACACAAACATTTCCCTGAAGCTGGAAAGAATTATGTTCCTTTATCCAATGCTTCTATGCCTCTGATGAAAAGACTCAACCCTGAATCCCAGTGTGATCACTTGGAGAAAAAAGGCTAGAGAAAGATTTCACCTCTTCTCCTGACAACATGTGGCTTTTAGAACCTGGGCTGCTGATGAAAATATCAACAATGCTCACGTCAAGAGGAAAACGATTGTTTTATTGGACATTCTAATAGATCAATGGTGGTCTGAGGCAACCTTCGCTGGTCAGAGAGAGAACACAACTTTCCTTCCCCAGCGGAGAGATCCAATGTGGCCAGTGAGGGTGCCTACCCCAAAGAGGCAGGTGGCGCCTCTCTCCCCATGGGATCCTTGGAGAAGGCAGCTGGTCTTGGTTCCATTTTCCAACTCTCTCCAATGCAAACTTAGAATCTCCGTTTGGAATCTGAACCCCTTCCAAAATCTCACCAAGCACAAATTAAACTTGGTTCTAAAGGGCACCCAACTGGACCAATCCCAAATGCCAAAGGCCTAAATGATGGCAGAATTAACTAACGAGAGGTTCATGTCCATGCGGGTGTAACTAACCCTACTAAGCCCAAGACTCACAAGTTAAATATAAATGAATGATTGAGGGCTAACGGACCTGACTGCCAAATCTGATCAAGAATGAGCTCACAAGACTAAGATACTAAATGTGTGGTACCTCATGAGTTCAATGACAATGAATTAACAATCTATATTAAGTAAGCTGTCCTTAAACAGAAATACACATAAAACAAGGAAATGGATTGATTGGTTGACAAAAATATCATTACCAGAGGCTTGCAAGAAACTAACCTTGTGTTTCTGTCACCATCCCATGCAGGTCAGGTCCTCAGCCACCGCCACACCCTACCCAGGCAGTGCAGTCACAGATCCCAGAGACACACTGAGTACAAGTATTGATCGACTTACAACCTATGCAACTTACGGCCATTTGACTTTACAACCACAATTGCTAGCCACGACTGCTCTGCGTCTGGCAGTGCAAACGTTGCCCAGCTGGGCGTACGACAGTGCGGACCAGCTTCCGGCAGCACTTTGCAATTGGGAAAATGTTTCCTATGATATTTTTTACACCTGTATTTTGTATTTTTGTATGTACCTGTATTTTGTATGTTTTACAAATATTAAACCAGTTGTACTGGTAGTGCAGTGTTTTACTTAAACCTTACGAATGTAAAAATAAGAAACAAAATGGTGTAGAGATGATACAAATGGCATAAAATGAGCAAAGAAAATTATAACAATAATGAAAGAAAATTATGATAAAATATGACTTAAAGATTTTTATAACATCATTTCACAGTACTATACATATAGCCTACTCAAATTATGACCAAATCGTGTTATGACCAGTCTGTCGGAACCAATCGTGGTCGTATGTCAAGCACTAGCTGTAACTGCTACCTCCCTGTTCAGTGACCCCAGCTTGTCTCCAAAGCCCACCCTCATGTCCCTACAACATAAGACACCACAGGCATTTCTTCATTGTGTCTCAGAGAGACACACAGCAGCAAAGGCTGATGCTGCCACCTGAGGTCCCCCAGGGTCCTCCACCACAGCCTCTGCTACTGCCTGGCTCAGAGGTCTACATCCAGCCTCATAGACAAAGGAAACAAGCAGAAACCCCTGCCAATGGTCACCCACATTTTAGGCACCAGGCTGTGTCAACTGAAAGAGCACACAGCAGGAACGAAGAAGGCAGAAGGGAAAGGAAGAAGAATGTTTACATGATGCCAGGTGCTGAGTTGGCATTAATGTATCAGATGTCACTTAGTCTCTACCTGGGGATAATCCCCACTGTATTGGAAATTGAGACTTTGAAGAGTTGTTAACTTACCCAAGTTTACAGCTATTAAATCTAAAAGAAAGATTCAGCCCTCTATCCGCTCTGTGCCAATCCCTAGACCTGTGATGGCGAACCTATGACACGCGTGTCAGCACTGACACACGTAACAATTTTCGATGACACGTGGCCGCATGCGGCTGCATACCAGAGAAGTAAGGGGCCACATGCCGAGAAGGACGTTTCATCCTCAGCTCCTGCACGGCCAGGTGCAGTAGCCGAGGATAAAACATTTGCTGTAGTGTAGACGCTCTGTGCCGGAGGTCTATAGGCCAGAACAACAGAACTCCAGCACAGAGCATCTAGTTCTGGGACTTCCGGTTATACCATTTTTGTCGAAGTGACACACCACCTGAGTTATGCTCGGTCTTTTGGCGAATTTTAACACACCAAGCTCAAAAGATCGCCCATCACTGCCCTAGACTATTCCTACCTCATCATGTTGTCTCTACTTTGTTCGCACAGAAAAGTCAGGACCAATGAGAAGAACTCAGTGATAAGGACTGTGAGAGCAATCTATAAATTATTCAATTCTACACAAACATAAGAGGATATTATGGTAAGAAACCCCAAGGGACTGTCTACTTTTCTCAGCACCCTAGAATCTAGCTGTATCAAAGGCTGCTGCCTGCAGGGAGAAGACTGGGCTTAACCTTGCTTTTGCTGTTCCGAGGATCCAACTCCTCAATGTTATTTTATTTGGAGGCTAAAGTAGGTTTTCTCTAAGTGCTCTGAGTGATTTGTCAGGGTGTCTGACACACAGAGTAGATGTCCAAGAATATTAGACTCCTTCACTCCCTCTCAGTTGCTGCCTACACACCCAGGTTATCTCTTGGTGATTAGCTCCAAGTTAATTACCAGGTGGCCCTTTTGAAACAGTGCTCCCTCTAGTCTATGTTTTTGGAGTAAGGTAAGAGGAATCACCTTGCTTCGGTGTTTGGGTTAGTGAAAGCACCCCAAAAGGAGATTGACAGCCCCACAATGGAATGTGTCCAGAGCCCTGGAGGCAGTCCAGGTGCCTGGGAAACAAAGCCATTAGTCCCTCGGTCTGTCTTCCATCTCCCTGCCTGGCCCTAGTGTCGGGAGAGATTGATTGAGTTCGTCCCTTCGGATGTGGCAGCAGCGTGAGAGCAGGGAGGGAAGAATGAGTCAGACAGATGGGGTGTCATGGGACTGGCCAACTTGCCTTCACCAAGAGAAAATTCGGTGGGGGAAGGAGCCCAAGGAGAATGAAGCCTCTGCCCTGCTGACCCCTTCCACAGCAATTACCAGAGGGGGCTCGATCCCTCTGATACCTATGCAATTAGACAGATGTGGCTGCGGCCAGCAGTTGGACCACTTTCTCCTGCCAGCACACTAATGGACCCTAAGTGAATCCCAGACTCTCAGCTGCCACAGGGCAGTGTCTGCCAGCATTTCAGGCTGTCCCAAGACAAAGAGAAGAGAATAAAGAATGCAGATTTTTTCTGGGGGCGGATCTCAATTTTTCTGATGCAAACTAGAAATAAAAACCAATGCTCACAACCAAAAAATTATTAAAGAAAATTTTGGAGGCACACACTATGCAAAATAATATGAGTGAGTACACAGGATAAAAATGCTGGCAGTTAATCAATGGCTACCTTATTGACCAATTCCTTTGGTCTTAGAGAAGAGCTAGATTAGTGTTTCTTAATCAGGAGAATTATGTATGCATGCGTGTGTGTGTGTGTGTGTGTGTGTGTGTGTGTGTGTGTGTGTGTGTGTATTCATTTTTTAATTCTAGAAAGTAAGAGATAGCTTGAAAACATTCTTTTTCCTCCCATAATCAATTGCAATAGACCATTGCTATAGGTGTTAGAGAAGGAAAAATTCTTAAAAAATAGTTTAGCATCTCTAACCTCAAGGAGCTCACACTGTTATCAGAGAAGACAGACTCTTTCATCTTAAATCATAACCATGGAGGGCAGAGAAACTCCAGAAATTTAGTTCCTATGTTTTATAGTTAAGAAACCTGAAGTCCAGAGAAGGGAAGATACTTGCTGGAAAAGTCAAGTTCGGTTTTATTTATTTTAAAAAAATGCAGATTTAATATAAGACAGAAGAAAACCTAATCTTGAACTGATCTTTTTTACAGAATATGCACATAAGTATGTGTCAGTGTGTGTGTGTGTGTGTGTGTGTGTGTGTGTGTGTGTGTGGTGCAGCACAGTGGTTCTGGGTCAGTGTACTATAACACAGTGGTGTGTGGCCAACCTTCAAGTGATTGCAAGCAATTTGGATCAACATGTAAAATGTATATTGGTAACAGCAATCCGTGGGATGCTGAAAGAGAGTTATGGCATGGAGCCAGGTATAGCCTGGAGTTGAATAAGAGTCTGAAGTACTACCTAATGCCTGGACCTTCCAAGAGCTTTATCTCATTAGTAATTCCAATGGCACAATCAAAGCCAAAGACAGTTCTATTCAAACAGCAACACGAAACCAAAGGGTGGCCAAAAAGATAAGGTGATATGAGTGAACAATTTAATACCTCCAAGAGGGCTGCAAAAATTATAGAATTCAAAAGTGAGCCAAAGGCATGAAGAACTTGTGGCTTACTTACTAACTGATGGGGAATACTCAAAACAGACTGAACCACAAGACTTCATTCCAAAGTCCATGAGATACAAGGAGAAAAAAGGCTGAGGAGAGTGGAGATTACCCTTAAAAGATCACCATTTGTTCTCTTGGTTTGAATTGAAGTTTAACTACTTTCAGTATATTTTTTTCAGACTTTTCACTGGTTCAGATGAGCTACTTCTGAATTAGTGCAGGTAGTGAAACTTTATATTGAATATTGTTTTCATTTCTTCCAGGCCTTTCTCTTTCCCCTACACTCAATATTTTCATTTGCTTCTGTAAATCAGAATTTAGATAGCTGGTGACTCTTGTAAAAATATATTTATTTTAGATGCTTTTCTAACATGATAAAGAATATCTATATTGGGCCTGGCTGGTTGGCTCAGTGGTAGAATGTCAGTCTGGTATGTGGAAGTACTGGGTTCGATTCCTGATCAGGGCACACAGAGGAAACAACCATCTTCTTCTCCACCCTTCCCCCTTTTCTCTCTCTCTCACTCTTCCCCTCCCACAGCCATTCTTCAAAATGGTTTGAGCAAGTTGCTGTCAAGCACTGAGGATGGCTACATGACCTCGCCTCAGGTGCTGAAATAGCTCGGTTGCTGAGCAATGGAACAGCAGCCCAGCTTGGCAGAGTTCACCAGGTAGAGGGCTTGCTGAGTAGATCCTAGTAGGGATGCATGTGGGAATCTGTCTCTGCCTCCCACCTCTTACTTAATAAAAAAAAAAAAGAATATCTATATCAAACCAAGAATTGATGTCATACTAGTGAAAGACTACCCCCTATAGAAACATTCTAATTTAATTAGAATCAAACTCCACTGCCTTCAGTATGGGCTGGACTTAGTGACTTTCTTGCCAAGAAGTATGAAAGGAGATAAACTAACTTTACAAAGCAGAAACCTGGCGAACACTACCTTGGCCAGGTGACCAAGTTTCATCCAGTGACAGGTCATATTGATAGTATGTACCCTTTTATTTGATGCGATGAAAATACAGCATCACCTCTCTAGTCTTCTTCCCAAAAGCAATATGTAAATATTTGGTATAAGATAAACGTGGCATCTGGGAAAGTAAATGATCAGTAATACCAGGATGGCTGAGGGGAAAAAAAGAAAGAAAGTTAGAGCTCTGCCTTATAACTTATCCAAAATTCCAAGTACATGAAGAAGTCAAGCCCTGGCTGGATAGCTCAGTTGGTTAGAGCATCACCCTGAAGTGCAGAGATTGATGGTTCTATCCTCAGTCAAGGCACATACAAGAACAGATCAATGCTCCTGTTTCTTTCTCTCTCTTTCTTTTTTTTTATTCTTTTTTTTGTGTGTTTGTGTGTGTGACAGAGATAGATAGAGAGAGGGACAGATAGGGACAGACAGACAGGAAGGGAGAGAGATGAGAAGCATCAGTTCTTCATTGCGACACCTTAGTTGCTCATTAATTGCTTTTTCATATGTGCCTTGACCGGGGCGCTACAGCAGACTGAGTGACCCCTTGCTTGAGCCAGTGCCCTTGAGCTCAAGCTGGTGAGCCTTGCTCAGACTAGATGAGCCCACGCTCAAGCTGGCGACCTCGGGGTCTCAAACCTGGGTCCTCCACGTCCCAGTCTGATGTTCGATCCACTGCGCCACCGCCTGGTCAGGCTCTCTCTCTTTTTCTATTTCTCCCTTTCTTTCTCTCTAAAATCAATAAAAGTAAAAATTTGAAAAGTTTATAAATCAAGTTGATTAATGAATTTTTAGGAAAAGAGTTAAATATAATAATGACTGGAATAAAAAAATGACTGGAAGGAAATAGATTTACATAATCTATTGTAAAACAATGTCAATACTATATAATAGTTTTACATAATTTATTATGAAATAATATTAATACTATGTAATAGATTTATATGATCCTAAGATAAAAGAAGTTTTTCTAAGCTTCAACCAAAAGCAAAAAAGGAAAAGGCCAGTAGATTTGACTACATAAACAATAGGAAGAAATAAAATTGGAAGGTAAGCAAGTAAATGCAAATAATATTTGCAATGTGTATAACAATAAATAGCACTTAGAAATCAAAAGCAAAAATTAACATTCCAATATAAAACATTAACAAGGGATATTAGCTGGCAATTCACAGAATACTTTCTAAGGATAATAAACACAACTGAAGTTTAAAAAAAAAAACTTTAATGTCTAACCACTACCCCAAGAAGCTATGGTTTAATTGGTAATAAGATGTGGCCTGAGCAACAAGATTTTAAAATTCTAATATAAGGCAAAAATGTAAGAATGTCTTTCTCTGCTGAACAGACAGAAGCCTGGGGAATTAAGGGACTCATCGAAGGTCTCGTAGTCCAGACTCAGATTGGGCTTGACTACATTGACTATATGACAGCAGGAGAGCTGAGATCCATGCTAGAGACTCAACCAACAAATGGTGCCATCTTTTTTGTTGAATATTGTAGTGAGTTGAATAACCTTCCCCCAAAAAACTATACCCAAGTCTTAACCTGCTAGCATATGACCTTATTTGAAAATAAGGTCTTTGCAGATCTTGAAATGATGTAATCCTAGATTGAAAGCGGGCCCTAAATCCAAGGTTGAATGTTCTTAGGAGAAAAGGAGAAGGCACAGATAGAGAGGAAGGCGATGTGAAGATGGAGGCAGAGATTGGAGTGATATGTTTATAAGCCAAAGGAATGCCAATGGTTACCAACAACCACCAGAAACCAGGAAAAAGGCATGGGTCAGTTCTTCCCTCAGAGCCTGCAGCAGGAACCCTGACACCATGGTCAGAATTCCGGCCTCCTGAACTGTGACAGAATCAAGTTCTGTCATTTTAAGTCACTCAGTTTATCAGTGATTTATCCCAACACCCTTAGGTAACTACTAATACCATCCTCTCAAACATACCAGCTCATCCAGCACCACGAGGATGCACCAAAGACCTGTGTCTGCATCCAGCCCTGAACCAAATAGTTCCTGCCAAGCATGGCAGCTCAGAAAACACCCATTGCTCAAAAACATTCAAGGGCTTCCTGTTTCTAGTAAAACTAATATTTTATGGCCTGCCATTTGCATAGACCCCTGCAAGGAGTCCTAGCAATTTTGTTTTTGTAATTTTGTATTCTTATTCTGGAGTGAGACCCCCCAAAAAACAAAACACTTGTAACTGACCCTGCGTTAGGTGGACAGTCAAAACACATTGCTACCCAGCTTCAGCCTCTCTCCACATGCCACCTCCCCGAATCCTCCTTTTCTGTGCTCCCTGAGTGTGCTGCAGGCCTCCTGTCTTCTAGTCTTCTAGACCTTAGGTCAGTCCTCTCCTTCTCTAAGTTTTGCTTTTCAGTTCTGCTCAAATAACATTTCCTGACCATCCCCCCCATCCCAGCTGATGGAAATCAGCATTCTCCCACAAAACTCTCTATATGGCTATTACCTGATTATATATTCGTATCCCCTATGACTGGACAGTTTGTTTCTCCAAATCTCTTCCTCTTGGGAAAAGGGCTAGAGAAACAACCTCCTGAACACAATCGACTCTGCACCCTTATCTCCTTCTCTTTTCTGCCTCTCCAAGAGTTCTGTGATTCCAAAGTCTCATCCCAAAGCCCTCACACAAGTCAAGACAGTCGCTTTCTCATTCTCTCTACTACTGCTTGCTTGGCGAAGTCTGCTTCCTTGAGTTGCAAGGAAACTTCAGTGTCTATCTGTATATTCCTGGGCTATCTAGACCCTCCCCAAAAGGCAGGGTCTGGGCATCCCAAATAGGAGTGTATACAAATTCTATATCTATCCTGCATGCAAGGTGAGGAAGGAGGCTCAACCACTACCAGCTCTGTGTCTCCAAGCCAGACAGAGGACATCTGGATCCTGGACTGGACACGCCATCTCTGAAAAACTTCAAAAGGAAAGATGGCCCGGATAACTTCACAGGAGGCATTTGTTAATTAGTATATTTGGTCCCTGTAGGAGCCTAAAAATTCCTTGTTGGCCACATCACTTTAATGGGTAGTAAAGGAAAAGATGACCCTAGAAAGCTAAAATAACTGGGCACATTTGGGATGACCTAAGCAACGACTCGTCTGTGGTCACTTGTGAACTAGATTATAAAGAGGATAAATTATAAAGATATGCAAAATAAGACAGAGAGAGCATTTCTTGTTCCATAGCATTCTTGTAATGATCTGGATTAGAATGCTTTCTTTAGCCCATATTTATCAAAATAACAGTTTGCTTTTTTCTTCCCATGTCAATCTCCTCTCAGATATCCGTACTGGATTCTTGTTGATTGTCCTCTTCTCTGATGGAGTGATCCTGACATGTTACAGTTTGCCTCAGTGGTAAGTATGACAAGCCCAGGAGGAAGGCATTATTGTTCATTTATTAATGCCCCCATACTGTGACAGCTTCAGGATACAGACGTTACCCTCAAGGTACACTTGAAGAACTCAGTCGAGTGGAAAATCTCCCATTGCATTGCCATCATTTTGTGTCCACATGTCTAAGTGCTATAAAACAGATATAAATCATAAGTACAAAACACTTTGGAAGCACAAAGGAAATAGCAACTCACTTGTTCCCCATGGATGAATCAATCACTTTTTTCCCTAAACCAAATGTTCACAGAGGAAGGGAAGTGGAAGATATAAGTAATTATAGAAGAATTACATGATTCACAGAGTGATTGGCTCAGTAATGTAGCATAGAGTTAAAATTTATTTCAGAATGTAAAAGTTATGTGATAGGCATTCAATGGCTTTTAACTTTGCTCTTGGTTAAGATCATGAATATTCTTGATATATGTAGGTAAAGGGATTATAGTTGACCCTTGAACAGCATGGATTTGAACTGCAGGGGTCTTTTTAAATGCGGATTATTTTTCAATGAAAACAGTCAGTATTCATCGAATACTCCATATCTGTAGGTTTCACAATTCAACCAACCATGGATTGAAAACAGTATTTTCTATCCACAGTTGAGAGAAAATCCACAATGTGGAGGGCCAACTTTATGCATTGTTCTGTGCCAATTTATATACGGCATCTGTAGTTTTGGGTATCCACCAGGGGTTCTGGAACCAATCCCCCATGGATACCAAAGGCCACTGCAGTTGCGTTTTGAGGGAGCCACAAGTTATATGCAGATTTTCAACTGCACAGGGAGTCAGTGTCCCTAACCCCCACATTGCTCGAGAGTCAACTATATACACTATCAACTCATATATAAGTAGAGGGAGTTTAATTCCTAAGAGGTTAGGGAGTTAGCATGAGTACATGATTGAATACCTGAGCAGTGACTCTGGACAATAAGGGAGCTGAGCAATTAGTAAAAATTTATACTCCATTCAGCAGAACTGTGCTTGCATGAAGTATATCCACTATGCGTCAATTTAAAAAATAAAGTACAGTGTCTCAGATATGGTCAGAATTCAGGAACACAGAATAGCAAAGACCTAAGCTTTGGGAGGGAACACAGGCAAAAAAAAAAAAAAAGAAATTAAAACAGCAGTAGACTGTAATTCTTATGTCTAGTCTAAAATAATTTTAAGTACAGATTATGAGGTCTATAGATCATAATGCTGGATAGTGTGAATTTTTATACATGGCTTAATATTAAAAATTCTTGTTCAGTTACTTATGTTCACTGACAACTATCCAAAACCCTCTTACTTTATATCCCATATTACTTTTTGCTTTAATTTGGACACAGTAAGCACTTGAAGAAAGAAATAAACAGATATTAGCTAAAGGTGGCAAAGGCTTCAAGAAGGAAACTTGGACTCCTAGGAATCTACCCTGAAGATATAGCTCAACAAATACATATATAACATACACATACATTTACTTACTATGAAATTATTTGAAATAGCAAAAGTTTTGAAACAATCCAAATGTTCATAAAAAAGAGCCTAGTTAAATAACCTATGGCACATCTAACCAGTGTAGTTTTATGCAACCTTTAAAAAATGAGGATCTCTAATGAATGGACATGGATTGATTTCCAAGATCTTTTTTTTTTAATTCAATGAGAGGTGGGCAGACAGAGAAATAGATTCCCACATGTGCCCCCACCAGGGTCCATCAGCAAGCCCTCTATGGAGTGATGCTCTGCCCTTCTGGGGCATTGCTCTGTTGCCCAGCAACCAAGCTCTTCTTAGCGCCTGAGACAGAGGCCATGTAGCGATCCTCAGCACCCCCCCCCCTCGGGGCCAACTCGCTCTAATTGAGCCATGGCTGCAGGAGGGGAAAAAAGAGAAAGAGAGAGAGAGAGAGAGAAGTGATAGGGGGAGGGGTGGAGAAGCAAATGGGCGCTTTTTTTGTGTGCCCTGACTGGGAATCAAACCTGGGACATCCACATGCCAGGCCAACACTCTACCACTGAGCCAACTGGCCATGACCCAAGATCTTCATTAAAAAAAATCAAGAATAATGTAAGTGGTCTACTTAGTACATAAAGTATACTTCTTTCCATGAAAAAAAAGTGGGGTAAAGTATATATATTTTCTGCAACATTAAGGAGGACATATATGCATTTTTGTTGTTATTCCAAAAAGAAACAAATGAAATGTAAATCAAAACAAATGAAAATGACTGCCTCTGGCCTGACCAGGCGGTGGCGCAGTGGATAGAGCATCGAACTGGGATGTGGAGGACCCAGGTTCAAGACCCCGAGGTCGCCAGCTTGAGCACGGGCCCATCTGGTTTGAGCAAAAGCTCGCCAGTTTGGACCCAAGGTCGCTGGCTCGAGCAAAGAGTTGCTCGGTCTGCTGAAGGCCCACAGTCAAGGCACATATTAGAGGTCAATCAATGAACAACTAAGGCAGTGGTTATTAACCTGGGTTCTATCAAACCCTAGGGGTTCGATGAGTTGGTCTCAGGGGTTCGGAGAAGCCTCTGCCACGGAGGCCAGAATAAAGTAATACCATAATTTGTTGTGAGTTCATGCACTTTGTTGGTTTTGTTCTTTGAGCAAGGTGATGTTCATGCACAGGTCATTTTGTGCACCAGTAAAAAAACATATACCTATGTCTTGAATTTGGAAAAAAAATCATATTTTATGTATCACTAAAGAAGGGTTCGGTGAATGCGCATATGAAATTGGTGGGATTGGTACCTCAAAAAAGGTTAAGAACCACTGAACTAAGGTGTCGCAACAAAAAAACTGATGATTGATGCTTCTCATTTCTCTCCATTTCTGTCTGTCTGTCCCTATCTATCCCTCTCTCTGACTCTTTCTATGTCCCTGTAAAAAAAAAAGAAAGAAAGAAAATGACTGCCTCTGGAGGGGTCAGGCGGTGGGGTGTGGAATGGGGAGGCAGAGAAGGGATCAAGGATTTTCCAAGTATAAATTTTATGTAATTTTGACCTTTAAACTGTAGAAGTATTTTACATGTTCAAAAGCTAAAATTACATCAAAAAGGGGGAAAGAAAGGCCTACAACCTTAAGTGGAACACAAACAAAAATAAATTAACCTAACCAGTTATCAAATTAACAACATAACTATATGATAAGAGAATGTCTTATTTTAAATAACGTTTAAATTTTTTTTTATTATTTATTGTTTTTACAGGAACAGAGAGAGAGAGTCAGAGAGAGGGATGGACAGAAACAGAGAGAGAAGAGAAGCATCAATCATTAGTTTTTTGTTGCGCTCCTTAGTTGTTCATTGACTGCTTTCTCATATGTGCCTTGACTGCGGGCCTTCAGCAGACTGAGCAGCCCCTTGCTCGAGCCAGTGACCTTGAGTCCAAGCTGGTGAGCTTTTTGATCAAGCCAGATGAGCCCGCACTCAAGCTGGCAACCTCGGGGTCTCGAACCTGGGTCCTCCACATCCCAGTCCGAGGCTCTATCCACTGTGCCACTGCCTGGTCAGGCTTAAATAACTTTTGAATACTATACTCCGTACATCTTCAATGGCTCTGTTCTCCTGGTACAACTATATTCTGAGAACAAAAGTTCCTACAAGAAAATACTAGATTTCACTTGGTAAATTTATTGTTAATAACAATATTGTTATTATAATCATGAAACTATATTGTGTATATTACAAGATAAATAAGCTAAAATAAATTATTTTATAAACCAAGATTTTCAGAATGAGAGCAGAGATACCTACATAAAAGAAGTGAAGGACAGAACCTATGTATTTTTTCTCCAAGTAGATTTGGGTCTCCCTCCTAACAGAAGCTTGGAGGAAGTCCCATCATTTCATAAAATTGAAATTAGAATTCCGAGCCTCACAGAGGAACTCTGAGGCTTCACTGGTTAACATCTGTACATATTGTGAGGCTGAAAAGCATTATGAAAATCAGATGTGCACATAGCAACACATGCCTGAGGTATGCAGAGAAACCAGGATGGGTCTTCCACACATCAGGGTGTGGATGTGCAAAGGGTTTAATACAAGTGGTGGCTCTTGTGAGAATCTCTTTGGGACTTGCCCTTCCTAGGATATGACAGGAGTGAGACCCTTGCCAGGGGCACAACATTTACCCTCAGAGAGAAGCTACCTGGTGTGGGGAAGGAGTAGCATCGAATTACATGGCCAGGAGACCTGGATGGATGTTCTGACTCTGTCAACATTTTTGACCTGGAGCCTTTGAAACAGTGTCTGGAACAGCAACCCAGTCTCCCTGGGTTGGACTCAGAGTCATTTCATTTTATCATAGGACTTGGCTGGGCATTAACCAAAGCTGAATAGTTTAATTAAATATATATCAGAAAATGTGGTTAAAACTAACCAGTTTATCTTTCTGGCTTTTCAAAGACCTGTGCTTTGCCTCAGCCACACTGACTTCAGCCCCATCCAGCCCTAGTGCATTATCATTATTGCAGACTAACTATAGAACCAGAGACTAGTATAAAGAATTTCTATTTTTCAGTGCATTTTGATAATCATTGTCTCAGTTGATCGTCTCAATAGGCAGAGTAGAAAATAAATGACTTTTGTAAGTGAGTAAATAAGGCTAAGCCTATCCTGGCCAAGACTACACAACAAGAACATTGCAAAGAGAAGAACAGAATTCAGTCCACTGATCTATGTGCCATCACGGCCCTGGGCCTCACATGCCTTCCCGCCAGCATCACACCTAGTCCCACTCTCTACCTAGCCTTCAAACCATGCCCACTCTGTGCACCATCAACAGCCAGCCACCAGCTCCCCTCATGACCCAGATTGTTCTGTTAAGCTTCAAGACTTCTGGACATGTGCAGGCAAAATAAATGGGGCCATCATTATGTGTGATGGAGATGACACGATTCCATGCCCCATTTTCTTCCAGCCTTCTTATCGGAGAAGGGGGATCAAACCCCTTTGTGTGGAAGCACAGAATGCTAGATCAAGCAGAAAACTTGGAGATGATCTAATCTAGTGGTTCCCAAACCTGGCTTCCCATTGGAATCTGCTGAAAACTTTGTTAAAAATAAAAATACCACCTGACCAGGCGGTGGCGCAGTGGATAGAGCATCGGACTGGGATGCAGAGGACCCAGGTTCGAGACCCCGAGGTCGCCAGCTTGAGCGCGGGTCCATCTGGCTTGAGCAAAAAGCTCACCAGCTTGGACCCAAGGTCGCTGGCTCCAGCAAGGGGTTGCTCAGTCTGCTGAAGGACCGTGGTCAAGGCACACGTGAGAAAGCAGTCAATGAACAACTATGGTGTCGCAATGGCAATGAAAAATTAATGATTGATGCTTCTCATCTCTCTCCGTTCCTGTCTGTCTGTCCCTATCTATCCCTCTCTCTGACTCTCTCTCTCTCTGTCCCTATAAGAAAATGAATAAATAAACTTAACTTAAAAGAAAAAAATAATAAATAAATAAAAAATAAAATAAAAATACCAGCCCTGGCTGGTTGGCTCTGTGGATAGAGCCTCACCTGGCATGCAGTTGTCCCAGGTTCGATCTCTGGTCAGGGCACACATGAGTAGCGACCATCTGTTTCTTCCCCCCCCCCCCCGCACCCTCTCTCTCTCTCTCAGCCAGTGGCTCAATTAGTTCAAGTGTTGGCCCCAGGCACTAAGGATAGCTTGGTAGATCTGAGCATTGGTCCTAGATGGGGTTTGGTGGGTGGATCCCAGTTGAGGCACATGCGGGAGTCTATCTCACTATCTCCCCTCCTCTCACATAAAAAAAGAAAGAAAGAAAAATACCTGTGCACCACTTAGAGATTTTGGTTCAGTAGTCCTCCAGGTGAGCCTGAAGATCTGTTTTTAGCAAGCTTCCTTGGACCCAGCTGGAGGGGGTACACTGAGCAGCAGTGTGGAGCCACTGTCAGAGGACTATCAAGAGACCCTCCAGGACAGAAGACTGATTCCCAGAGACAACAGGGACTTTTCCAAGATCTGACAACTAGACAGTGATTTATACTCTCCAATCTAATCCCACACACTATGCTTCCAGGGCCTCTTACAGCCCTGTCAGGTAAGTGAGAAGCTGCATGTCCTACTCTTTCCAGGAGACAAAGAAGGGCCTATGCGCACTCTAAACAACCTCTTCACATTAGTTTGCTAAAGCTAACAAAATGCCAAAGACTGGGAAGCTTCAACATGGAAATGTATTCGCTCACAGTCCGGGAGGCTAAAAGATCAAGGAGTTGGCAAAGCCAGTTTCTGATGAGACCCCCTCTGTGGTTTGTAAATGGCCACTTCTTGCTGTACCCTTCCACGGTCCTTCCTCTGTGTGTGGCTGTGTGCTATTCTCTTCTTCTTAAAAGAGTACCCACCAGTCATGTTGGATTCGGGCCCACCCACAAGACCTCATTTTAATGTAATTATCACTTTGAAGACCCAGTCTCCAAATACAGTCCCATCTAAGGTCCTGGGGATTAGGACTTCAACATACGAAGTTGGGGGAAGACACAATTCAGTCCATAATACCCTCCCTACTCCAAAATGCTGATCTGCTACTGAATTTAGACTAAAATAAAGGTCATTAGGAAATAAAAACTAAGCTTTCAAGTTTAATATTAATTACTTTTCATGCTTTTTAAGGTCCAAAATATCTTTTGTGGCTTTAAATCAATAAGGTTTCTAAGAAATGCAACTTTTAAACCTGAGGGCTTAAAAACCTATGTTCAAGTTTATTATCAAAGAATGTTATAATTTACAAATAAATAATATTGCCTGTCTTTATAAAAATCTAATGGGTTTTGATTTTTAAAAGGAAACCTCTAAAAATAAGATATAGGAAAGGGAATAAAACACCACATTTTGGAGCAGCTGAGTTGATGAAATAACAACCATCTTAATGTTTTATTGAACAAAATAACCTTTGACCTTGCTTGTGTCTTGTGAAGGCAGGATTTCAGAGGTCAAAGGTTAATTGGCCTGGAAATGACTATATATTTATCAGCAAAATAAACTGAAAAAATAATGTGTGAGTAAAGGCCAATCTGTTCTCACTGTCTCAAATTTCTAGAGAAACACAATGAAATTGACAATCTGTATAGTCTTTGCACACACATACACACTCAAAAGACATTTTTCTTTCTTTTGTGGACTAAAAACGACTGTGCCGATACAAACTTCTGCTTTTCATCTTTTGAGCAGTCCAGAGCAACAGTGCTATCTCTGACCCAGAGATATGTTTTTAGAAGCATTGGATCCCCTTTACACAAAATTAATTAATGGTGTATTTTCAGCTCTTTCCTAAGTGCCCCCACCCTGATGTCCCCAATCCTATTCCCTCCCGCAGCTTGCTAAATAAAGGGGTTCTGCAAGATTGGGCTGTGCTAGGATACCGTGATGGCCCAGCCCATTGGAGGTTTGTAAAGTTGGGCTCTAATTTCAGATCTACCACCTTTTCTGTGATCTGGGATAAGTCCATTCAATTCTCTGGGCCAGAGTTTTCCCATTTGTGAAACTACACAGATAGACTCAATGACCTTTCAAGTCTTCAAGGACTTACTCTTACTTTTTAAAAGGAAAAGATATGAAATCTTGAAAAATATATTTAAGTCTTATATGTCTGACAGAAGAATAAAGAGATGAAGGAGGAAGAAAGAGAAAACCAGCAGGAAATGAATGAACTTTCCTCCATGCAAGCATTCAGTGGCTGGAATACCCGAGAAGGGGAGCATTCGACAATGGGGTCCCTGCAAACACACCTCAACCACAATAGGAGAGCAGCCTCAGCTGAACTGGGACTAGAATACAGGTCTTCCAACTCAAAGCACAGTGTCGTCACTATCTAGCTGTGTGACCTTTGCAAAGTCACAGAAACACCCCTGACCCCCAGTTTCTTCATCTACAAAAGGAGGGAATTAGATTAGATGGTTTCTCTCCTCTATGGGATTGCATTAGTGAGACAGCTGGTATTGTTAATTGATAAGGAAGCAGTTCAAAGAGGATCCATCTGTTTTTAATTAAATTCTATTTGAGACATCTTTATAAATGCTCTGAGTCTAGAAGATAACATATTAGGAGATACTGAGAACATACATATTGAAGCCATATGGCAATATATAAAGGACAGACCCAATTAAATAGAATTAAACCAGTGACGGGTGAGAACTAGGAAGCCTAAGCTTTCAGAGATTTGGGAAGGGAGTTAAAGTTTATTGGGCACCAAAAAAGTAACAGCGTATTTTCAATGGAAATTGGATGTTAGCAGAAACATCATTATAGGAAACTGATGTTCCGTAGCCTCTGACATAGTAAAAGAAAGTAAGGAAAATAAGAGAACAGAAGCCAGGGGTGAAATAGGAGAAGTGACTGGGCATGTCACCCATGGGGATGTGGAGTGGAAAGAGGCACAAAACCTGAAGCAAATGACAATTCCGATCCACAATTCACATTTACCCGTGGGTGTTTTATTTTTGGTTTTGTTTTTAAAATAAACTTTATTATTTTAGAGTAGTTTTAGGTTCATAGCAAAACTGAACAGAAAATACAGAATTCCTAATTGCTCTCTGTCCCCACTATCCTCCAACCTCTCCCATTATCAACATCCTGTACCAGGCACTGGCTGAGTAGCTCACCTGGTTATAGTATCGTTCTAACATGCCAAGGTTGTGGGTTTGATCCCCTGTCCAGATTCACGCAAGAATCAATAAACAATGATGGCAGGAATGGGTAGAACAGCAAATCAATATTTCTCTCTATGTCTCTCTCCCTTTCTCAGTGCATTTGTTAAAAAGGATGAACCTAAGAAGGGGAGGGGCACAGGGAAAACCAGATAGAAGGTGACAGAGGACAATTTGACTTTGGGTGATGGGTATGCAACACAAGTGAATGATAAGATAATCTGGAGAGCCTGACCAGGCGGTGGCACAGTGGATAGAGCGTTGAACTGGGATGTGGAAGACCCAGGTTCGAGACCCTGAGGAGGCCAGCTTGATCGCGGGCTCATGTGGCTTGAGCAAAAGCTTGTCAGCTTGGACCCAAGGTCGCTGGCTCCAGCAAGGGGTGGCTCGGTCTGCTGAAGGCCCGCGGTAAAGGCACATGTGAGAAAGCAATCAATGAACAACTATGCGTCGCAACAGCAACAAAAAACTAATGATTGATGCTTCTCACCTCTCTCCATTCCTATCTGTCTGTCCCGATCTATCTCTCTCTGACTCTCTCTGTCCCTGTAAAAAAAAAAAAAGATAATCTGGAGATGTTTTCATTGTACATATGTACCCTGATTTATTGGTGTCACCCCATTAAATAATAATAATAAAAAAGAATACTGAAAAAAAAAATAAAAAGGATGAACCTAGACTTATACATCATTATTATCCAAAGCCCATAGATTACCATATTTTTCACTCTGTAAGATGCACTTTTTTCCCCAAACGTGGAGAGGAAAATGTCCATGCGTCTTATGGAGCAAATGTTCATTTTTTTAAGCTGCTGCGGGTTCCTGGACAACTAGAAGAGTATTTGGACATTAAAGTCTCTTCTCATTTGCTAATAACAGTGCTAATGGTTGTTAATACTGCTGTTGAGTTTACATTGCTGAAATATTATTGTGGTATATTTTATTAAATATTTTAACACACCATTTGGTTCAGAATATTTTTTTCTTATTTTCCTCCTTTAAATCCTAGGTGCATCTTATGGTCAGCTGCGTCTTATGGGTCGAAAAATATGGTACATTAGGGTTAACTTCTGGTGGTGTACATTGGATGGGAAAAATACATAATGACATACCCACCATTGTAGTATCACACAGAATAATTCCACCACCCTAAAAATCCTCTGTGCTCTGCGTATTCATCCCTCCCTCCCCACTCACCCCGGCAACCACTGATCTTTTTACTCTTTCCATAGTTTGACTTTTCTAGGAGTCCCATAGTTGGAATTACATAGTATATAGCTTTTTCCATAAGGTTTTTTTCACTTAGTAATGTGCATTTAAGTTTCCTCCATGACTTTTCATGGCTTGATAGCTCATTTCTTTTTAGCACTGAGTATTACTCCACTGTCTGGATATAGCACAGTTTACTTATCCACTGGCCTACTAAAAGACATCTTAGTAGCTTCCAAACTTTGGCAATTATGAATAAAGCTACTATAAATATCTATGTGTAGGTTTTTGTATCAACAAATTTTCAATTTGTTTGGGTAAATATCAAGGAATGTGACTATTGGATCATAAGGTAAGAGTGTGTTTAGTTTTGTAGAGAACTGTCTTCAAATGTGGCCATATAATTTTGCATTCCCACCAAGAATGAATCAGAATCCTGGTCCTTCACATCATTGCTAGAATTTGGTGTTGTCAGTGTGTTTGGATTTTGGCCATTCTGATAGGGGTACAATAGTATCTCGTTGTTTTAATCCATAATTTGTTAATGATATATTAATTGAACATTTTTTATATGCTCACTTGCCATCTGTAAGTCTTTTTTACAGAGGTATGTATTCAGATCTTTCACCCATTTTAAAAGCAGGTTTTTCATTTTCTTAATGTTGATTTTTAAGAGTTCTTTGTATATTTTGGATAACAGTCCTTCATCAGATGTGTCTTTTGCAAATATTTTCTCCCAGTCTGTAGCTTGTCTACTTGTTCTCTTGGCCATATTTTTAAAATAGTCAACATCTGGTTAAAATGAACAAGGTCAACTTTGAAAGGGAAAATAAATCACAAGACATACCCCCTGAAGAGAGCATAATAAAAGAATGGCCAGTAGGGGGAGAAGGGGAGAACAGTGTATAGTCCAGTCCTGTCTCAGTATAGATGTTCTAGTATAGATACCCAAGATGTGGGTAGAAGTGCTAAAACAGCTTTCTCACACCATGGAGGAAAACTCATTTCAGAGAATATATAAAAGTTTCAGAGGGATGGCTAGTACTGACTAGCATCATTTGCCTTATTTTTTCTCTCTTTTTCTCATTCTTTTCATAATCTATTTAAAACATTTTGCAGGAGGAAGGGAAGAACACTTATTCCACCAAGCTTAAGTGTTTCTTCTTCCAGGAAGTTTTATCTAGCCTCCCAACTACTGATTTGATGCCCTGCTTTTGTGAACTCTGTACTGTGCTAATCAGAGACTTCTCACACTTCATTCTGATGGCCTGGACACTTGTCACAGCCCTCAGTAGAGCATAGGTTCCATGAGGTGGGAGCCACCTGCCCTATTTCCAGCTATAATCCCAAATCTAGTACAGTACCTGGAACATAATCAGCTCTCAACAAATATTTGTTGCATGAATAAATGAATACTGGAAGGTGAGACAAAGATCCATGGTATTAGTTTGCTAGGGCTGCCATAACAAAGTACTACAAACTTGGAGGCTTCCACACAGAAATTTATTGTCTCACAGTTCGAGAAGCTAGAAGTCTGACAGCAAGGTGTTAGCAGGACCAAGGTCCCACTAAGGCTGTTAGGGAAAAATTGTTTCCAGGACTCTCTCCTAGCCTCTGGTAGTTCCTTGGCTTGAGGCAGCATAACTCCAATCTTCATTTGGCATTGTGTGTGTGTGTGTGTGTGTGTGTGTGTGTGTGTGTGTGTGCTTCTTGTGTCAGTTCCCCCTTTTATATAATTTTTAATTATATTGTTTTTTAATAAATTTATTTATATTTTATTTATTTATTTTTAGAGAGAGAGAGAGAAAAGGAGAGCAGAAAGCATCAACTCCCATATGTGCCTTACCCAGGCAAGCCCAGGGTTTTGAACCAGCGACCTCAGTGTTTCAGGTTGATGCTTTATCCCCTGCACCACCACAGGTCAGGCAGTTCCCCCTTTTATAAGGACACCAGTCATATTGGATTAGGGCTACCCTAATGACCTCATTTTAACTTGATTACCTTCATAGAGACCCTATCTCCAAATAATGTCATCTTGAATACTGATGGTTAGGATTCCAAAACATCTTTTTGGGGAGAGCGAATGCAATTCAATCCATAACCCTCAAATAGAGACTTTGAAATTTATTCTGTAGGCAGACAGGCCTTTTAGACAAGAATGTGACGCAATCAAATTTGCCTTTTGCAGATATTATTCGGGAGGTGTGAAAAGTGGAACAAAGCATTCAAGTCTAAGAAGGAAGCGGAGGTAGGTCTGAGGGAGAGAGGTAATGATCCCCAAACAAAGGCAGTAGCAGTGGGAATGGAGAGAGGATATTTTCAAAGAGACTTTGGACTTAGGCAAAGACACAATGACTAACTGCTGGTAACTAATTGGAGAGTGAATTTCTGTTACTAATTCAGAGAATTGTAGAAAGAGAAGGAACTAAAAGAAGAAAAAAATTAGCTCAATATTCAGCTTGCAGGGTTTGAGGTAGCTTTGACCCCAGTATCTGTTTCTCTGGATCTCAACCCAGTCAAGAAATTCAGCGTAATTTACAAAGCTCTCATCCAGCATCATCTAATAGCAAAGGGATAAATACGTATGGATTGCTACTTACAAAGAGATCCTAGTATTTCTTAAATTTTTAAAAACTTTTTATTTTGAAATAGTTATATAATAATTTGTTTTTTAAAAATCTTATGTATCTTTCACCAGCTTTCTCAAAGATTACCATTTTACAGAATCGCAGTATAATTATCACTCATATTATTAGTTAATACTACTAATTAACATAGTTAATAATTGTATTATTAATTGGGCATATGATTAATATTGACAAATAATATTAACTATCCATTGGCGTTTTTTCAGTAGTTGAGGCATTTATTTCAAAGCAATACTTATTTAAAGAAATTCAGCCTGACCAGGCGGTGGCGCAGTGGATAGAGCATCGGGCTGGGATGTGGAAGACCCATGTTTGAGACCCCGAGGTCGCTAGCTTGAGCACGGGCCCATCTGGCTTGAGCAAAAGCTCACCAGCCTGGACCCAAGGTCACTGGCTCCAGCAAGGGGTGGCTCAGTCTGCTGAAGGCCCGTGGTCAAGGCACATATGAGAAAGCAATCAATGAACAACTAAGGTGTCACAACGAAAAACTGATGATTGATGCTTCTCATCTCTCTCCTTTCCTGTCTGTCTGTCCCTCTCTCTGACTTTCTCTCTGTCACTGTTAAAAAAAAAAAAAAGAAATTCAGAACAGTGCCTGACACATAGTAACCACTTGTGAAAGAATGAATAAATGAATAATAAAAAGTAATGCTAGAACATCCAGTGAGTTACCAGAAGTCAAATTAGAAACTTTACCTGCGTTATCTCATTTCATCTTCATTACAACCTATGAGGCCAGCAATTTAATTGTCACTGATTTCAAACAAGGAAATTTAGAATACAGAGTTTTTGCCTGTTGAAACATACTGAATGGATTGGAAAGAAAAAAACAAAGACAGACAAATTTCAAGAGATAAGTCTAGCTTAGAGACAGACTATGGAAAGCACTCTTCTCATTTCCAAAGTCAGCAGTGTGGGATGAAGAGCCTATTTTCCTGAGGGACACATCTCACCTGGCAGGAAGTACAACACAGCAGAGAACACCTGGTTTGTAACACCGGCAAACCTGGTCACCCTCTTCAATTCCATTAAATTTTGAAGCAGTGGTTTTGAGAGCTGGCTCACTTTTGAAAAAAATCCTTTCAGTTGCAGCTGTACCATGTAAATAAAAGTAGGAAAAGTCTGTCTTAAGGGCCCCTACCCACTATTTTCCTTTCCTGAGCCCTCCCCCTATCTACCTGTCAGAGGTCATCACACCAAAGCCATCCTTACTTCATACCTTTCCCTTCTCCCTCTGCCTAGTCCAGGCTCACCTGGCCTTTGTCCTGTTCTTCATGTCCCTGCCTGATGACTGAATAATGCCACAGTTACTAAGTGACAGTGAAGAAATGTAATTTCACTGCAGATTCAACACAGTAGTGCTAATGTCTTGTCTTGAACTAGCTTTTAGCAAAATTTGCATGGGTGGTGACATCCTAAAAATCCACCCAATTCCACCCATTCCTGCCCTTTCCCAGGAACTCTAGGCAGCCCCAGGATCTTAAGGAAACCCTCTGGGAGCCACCTTGGGTTATTCTCTGTGCCCCAACTATTTCCTTCTATAGTGAGAAAACTCATTCACATCTTTTTGTAACCTCCAAGGCCCTCCAGGCTTCTAGGAAAAAACAGAAATTCAGTCTAGCCTAACATATTCATGAATATAAATTTGCCTCTGAGAAAAATTTGCATTTCATTAATTGTGGCTTCCTGGTTAATTGGTTTGAGATCAAAGAAACCGATCTAATAGTGGAAATGTACTTGTAGTAGATGGGCCTTGGGCTATTTCTTCAGTTACATAGTGATTTTTTTTTAATCTCTACTATTCAATGATCCCGCCTTACATGGTGGAGTAGAAACCCTGCTGGTTAAATGGAGGGGAGTCACTAAATTAGACTCAGCACAAATGAGACTGATTTTCACGGGTAAGATGGAGCTTAAAAGGACATTATGTGAGTCTTACATTAAAAAATTCAAAACATACCACAAACGATACAGAGATCACATGGTTCAGCATCACCCAGCTGGAAAGGTATGAGGGTTCAGAGGGTGAGCTGAGCATGCAGTGCTTTATACAAAGCAGGGCTCAACAACCTGTTGTGGAGGGATGGTTTAAAAAGCAGAAAGAATTCTAACACATGCTCAGCAGAGTTCTGAGTCTGTGGCCACTAATAAAGCCTTCTCAAAAAACATCCCCTCATCTTCTCTCTTCTTTCTCAGGAGCTTCTTCTTCACTTTCTTCATTCCTCTTGATTCTTTTCTACCCCTGAGTTGTCCAAATCCTTCCCTCTCTATAAGTAAGTGTCCATGGCCAAATGTCAAGCGAGTAATTGTACTCTCAGAAAGCAAAGATCTAAGTGTGCGTCATTTCAACAATGCTAGTTCTCATAGTAAACAACATTCTTAAATTGTAGTACGGACTGCCTCAGTTCCCACTTTGCCAGTGCCCTGAATGCATATTACTGTAAAGATACCAAAGTGATTAATCCTGTGTGTTTAACAAATATTTGTCTTTTATTAAAATAAAAAAAATTAAAAACCAGGCATACCCTGCAGCAGACTTGAAAGAACTTCCTGGGAGAGCTGAGGTCTTTATCCCTAGAAGTCTCAAGATAGTTTAAAAAGTGCCCTATTCTAAGAAGGATACTGGAAACAGATACTTACTAGGCCCTTTCAACTCTAGAAAAATACATACAATTTTTATAAAAATTACCTTTGTTTTTTCTTTTTACTTTTGTCAAAACTCACAGAGAACGAGGTCCCACAAAGACATGGAAGCTTAATCATTATCCTAGATAATGATGGTGTATCCCCACCAGATGCCCTCTTATTCTTCCTAGCCATGCTTAGTTACATAATACGTGAGGCCCAGTGCAAAATAAAAATGTGAACCCCCACATTCAAAAATTCAGCATTTCAAGATGACAACAGCAGAACATGAAGTCAAGAATGGGGTCCTTGTAAGTTCAGAGCCCCGAGCAATTGCACAAGCCGCGGGCCCACAAACCAGCTTCACTTCCAGCTCTGTGATTCTGGGCTGTGCTGGTGAAGAGAGGATCTGAAATCTCCAACCCCTCTGCTACCACCAGCCACTTTAGATATGGAAAGGTCTGCAACATTAGCCCAAACAGTAAAAAGAAAGGACTCCTATTAATGACACTGTTCAATCCACTCTTGGTCCCCTCAGTGAAAGAAAAAAAAAAAAACGCAGGCAAGAGCAGCTCTTTCATGAAGAAACTGTTCAGTACAACTGTTAGGCATCTGTTCAGTCTGTTTCCTAAAAGTGGGACACATGTTTCTTTGGATGGTGGGCTTTTAATGGGAAGGAACAGATGCTGTCAGCTCAGGTATGTTAATGACATCTCAATATGCAATAAAGGCGTACAAGCTTCGTGTGTGTGTGTGTGTGTGTGTGTGTGTGTGTGTGTGTGTGTGTGTGTGTGTGTGAAATTTTCCGAAGTGAGAAGTGGGGGGGGATGGCAGACAGACAGACTCCCGCATGCTCCCGACCGGGATCCACCCAGCATGCCCAGTATGGGGCAATGCTCTACTCATCTGGGGCGTTGCTCCGCTGCAACCTGAGTCATTCTAGTGCCTGAGGCAGAGGCCATGGAACCATCCTCAGCGCCCGGGTCAACTTTGCTCCCATGGAGCCTTGGCTGAGGGAGGGGAAGAGAGAGACAGAGAGAAAGGAGAGAGGGGGAAGGGTGGAGAAGCAAATGGGTACTTCTCCTGTGTGCCCTGGCCAGGAATCGAACCCAGGACTAGCGTACAAGCTTCTGAATGAGAAGCTTACTTGAAATGACCAATAAATGCATGAAAACAAAGAGATAGTGATTCTTGCAGTTCTATCTATTGTGCAAGTGCACCCAAGAAACAAGAAGTGAAAACTGGGAAAATGGGCCTGATCTGCCCATCTACTTCTGCTTCAAGAGACAGCAACAACAAAAAAGCAATGTCAGATGAAATGGGGACTTGGTGAGCAACAGAAGCATGGCCAAGAGCAGTTTCAAGGATCTTCCATATAAGTGCATCTTTCAATTCAGTTCCAATCTTTATGAAGAATGTGGGAGGAAGTGACTGGACCCAGAACACAACTCGGGAGGGACAGCAGCTGAAGAGAAGACGTAAATGACAGCCTGGGAAGCTATTTGCAAGCTGGACAAAAAAAGGGTCCCTGGGTCAGAGCTGACCATGATTCAGTAATACAGAACAAGACCCTGTATTGAAAAGCTCACTTTCTTCTTTATTTATTTTTAACATTTTATTCATTTTAGAGAGGAGAGAGAGAGAGAGAGAGAAAAGGTAGAAGAAGATCAGGAAGCATCGACTCCCACATGTGCCTCGAGGAGGAAAGCCCAGGGCCTCAAACCGGCGACCTCAACACTCCAGGTCAGTGCTTCAGACACTGTGCCACCACAGGCCAGGTAGCTCACT
Source organism: Rhynchonycteris naso (assembly GCA_037038555.1). NCBI lineage: Eukaryota > Metazoa > Chordata > Mammalia > Chiroptera > Emballonuridae > Rhynchonycteris > Rhynchonycteris naso. The sequence continues at coordinate 30,073,108 of CM072998.1, forward strand.
TTGTTCTGATCAGAAAAAAATAGAGTTTCAAATGAAAGGACTAAAGTCCAGTATCTGACTATATTCAGCACAGATTAATGCTCTTATGAAGTTCTGTATCTAGTTCTACATACCATAAAGGTTCCAAGAGCCATACAGAAAGACTGAAGCTTTGAGAAAGAAAGATCCTGCCATATAGGACAAAAGGAACTAGTTCATTTATCTTAAAGAAGAAATGATGAAGGGGCGTGCATGTAAAAGGATATAAGATTGTTATCACTATCTCCATTTTCTATTAAAGATCTTTCACTCCCACCCTCATGCAAGCAAATACTAAACTCTGGTCCCTCCAGGTATATCTACAGAGTTCTCCAGAAAAACAAAGAGTGTGTGTGTGTGTGTGTGTGTGTGTGTGTGTGTGTGTGTGTGTGTATTCCACATATATTTTCATATATAGATTGATAGATAGATACTATATACATACACACAGGCATAAGTAAGCTTCCATATACAGGGTGTGCAAAGTAGAGTACATGAAACACGGAGTTTATTCTTGTGTTATTTATCACTGGGGAACAATATTATTTTCATTTTCTGTTGCATGAGGTTTTAGAACATTTTCTATATATATCTGCATCTCTGATTCCAAATCTGAAATCCATTTTTTGGAACATGCTCTACTTTCTATGCAATTTTAATTTCTTTTTGTTACAGTTAATGGCATGCATTGGTTTTTAAATTGGAGTTAAAGGGCAACAACTCTTAGATTGAACATAACCACAAGGAAATTAATGTTTTACAAATATCACTTTTGCCTAATTGTAGTTGTTTATAAATGTAAAAAAATTATTATCTGATAAAAACACCCTCTTATTTTATTTTAAGATTGAATCACAGCTTCTTCGAGTAGGCATAAATGTAAAAATAGTCCTGACACCTTCTGTTAGATGTGTGGCTGTTACACACTTCAACGTCAAAGGCACAATATTTCATCATTTGTGACACGTGCATATATTGCCTATTTTCAAGTTCCCCTTGGCAATAAAGACAAGAATTGGGCTCTTCATATTGTGTGTCATAATTGTGAGGAAATGCTTCGTGACCGAAAAAAAGGAAAATGCAAAGGAATGCCTTTTGGTATTCCCATGGTTTGGTATGAACCTAAGGACCACAGCAGTGACTGTTATTTCTGTCTGATCCATACAAAGGGCATCGGCAAGAAAAAACGGCATATGATCGCATATCCTAATATTCCTTCAGCAATACGACTGTTCCCACACTCTGAGACACTCCCGGTTCCAGTTTTCAATGGTTTGATTTCTCCTAAGGACGAAGAAAGTGAACATAGTGATCAAGTGTATTTTGATAAGATGCATGAGGAAATGGTTGTAGAATCTGAAGGGTCTTCTGATGCCAAGCAGTCATTAACCCCTCAGCAGTTTAGCCTATCAAAGAAAGCAGCTGAGTTATTAGCCTCCAGGCTTCAAGAAAAGAATGTACTTCATCGGTCCACTAAAGTATCCCATTCCAGGAAGCGTGAACAAATTTTTGTGGACTTTTTTTCTGAAGACAAACACTTTGTTTACTGTCATGATATCAGTAGTCTTCTCAGCCAGCTAGGTGTTACCACTTACAGTCCAACAGAATGGCGGCTATTTCTTGACTGCTCTAAATGGAGTCTGAAATGTGTTCTCCTACACAACGGTAATGTCTATGCAGCGGTTCCAATTGGTTATTCAACTCATCTGCGAGAAGATTATAATGACATAAAAATTGTCCTTGACTTACTGAAGTATGAGGAGCATAACTGGATCTTAAAATGGTAAATTTCCTGCTAGGACAACAGAGAAGTTTCACGAAGTATTATTGCTTTCTGAGTTTGTGGGACAGCCGAGCTCGGGAGAAACACCGGACACAGAAGAAGTGGCTGAAATGTGAAGCTCTGGAAGTAGGGATGCAAAATATTGTGAATGAACCTGTAGTTAATCAAGACAGGATCATTTTTCCCCCACTTCACATCAAACTTAGCTTAATGAAGCAGTTTTTTCAGGCTTTGAATAGAGAAAGTGAATGCTTTCAACATATTTCTGTATGTAGAGCACAGAGCATTTACCTGGCAGCTGTGACTGATGCTATGCTGTGACAACACTCCAGCAGGTTAAATCCCTCCTGGGAACACCCAGGAAGGGAGCTCGCCCACTATACGAAAGTGACTCAGCACCAACCAGGCAGCCTCCTGAACTTTTTTGGCCATTTGCCCTGCTGTGACATTCTATTGGCTGAACCTATGTATACAAGCTAGCTTACTTCCATAATAAAGTGGATTTGCATCACTGAACCTTGTCCCCAGAGTCGGGTCTCGTATGTCTCTGTCGTCCTCACCTCTGGGCGGGCCTTGTCCACATTATTTCTGCTTTTCCTGCCTTCTCTTTTGAGAAGATAAAAGCAGATGTATTCTATGGACCTCAAATTCAAACCCTCATACGTGACAAAGAATTTCCCAGGAAGATGAATAAGGAGGAGAAAGCAGCATGGCCGTCTTTTGTGGCAGTTACAATGAACTTTCTTGGCAACAAAAAAGCAAAACACTATGAACTTCTGGTTCAAAGGATGCTGTTGGCTTTCCATGACTTTGGATGTAACATGAGTGTTAAGATTCACTTCCTGAACAATCACCTTGACAAGTTTCCCAAAAATCTTGGAGCTGTTAGTGATGAGCAGGGAGAACGCTTTCATCAAGATCTGAAGACGATGGAAGAGCGTTATCAGGAGCGATAGAACAGAAATATGATGGCAGACTACTGCTGGAGCATCAAATGAGATTGTTCTCAACAAGTACACAAACGCAAGAGCTACAAACGCAAATTTTTGCCTGAATAGAATTTAAATAAGTTTTGTGCAAATTTCATGATTCAAATAAATGTTTTAATATGTTCTATTTTGAAATTGTAGACAAATTCTGATGCAATCATATCTTTTAGTGTATTAGTGTATTTACTGCATTATATAAATTATTATATTTTCGCAAAGATGATGCCCAAGAAGACATTCTACTTCATTATGCTAAACTAAATGTTGAAAATTTTACAATAAGATGAAAATCTAAAATCTTGAATTGCAAAAAAACTGTAGCTTACAGAGAAAAACTAATGTCAGATTTGAGATCAGCACATTAGAATTAGGTAAGAACAAGTGTTTTTATGAATGCAACAAAAATTTTGTTCCCCAGTATTATTGTATTATTTTCCATATAAACAACTGTAAACCTACTTTTGCCCCACCCTTTATACCTTTATATATATATATAAAGAGATTTATTATAAGGTATTGACTTATGCAACTGAGAAGTTCTAGGATCTGCTGTTTGCAAATTAGCAATCCAGGAAAAGTGGGGGTATAGTTTGAGAGTCAGAGAGTCAATGATGTAGGTTCCATTCTGGGACCGAAACTTCAGAACCAGGAGTGCTGAGAACAGATAGATCAAGATCAATGTCCTAGCTCAACATCCCAGTCAGGCAGAGAGGAAATTCCACCTTCTTCCAAGTTTGTGCTCTATACAGGCCCTTAATGAACTAGATGAGGCCCACCCACATTGAAGAGGGCAATCTGCTTTACTCAGTCTACCAATGCAAAAGTTAATCTCTTCCAGAAATATCCTCAGAGACATAGCCAGAAATAATGTTTAACCAGCTATTTGGGCATCTGTTGGCCCAGTCAAGGTGACATATAAAATTAATCATCATACCAGGTATACTCATCAGTCCTTGAACACAAGGGCTGGAATGTCCAATTATCTCCCCATCTGTGAGGTCACCAGTTCAAAACCCTGGGCTTGCCCAGTCAAGGCACATATGGGAATTGATGCTTTCTGCTCCTTCCCTCCTCTCTCTCTCTCTCCTTTCTAAAATGAATAAAGTCTTAACAATTCTCTCCCCATCTGTTAAAATGCTTCTTCTCCTTCAAACTTACTTATCTGCTATAATCTCTCTCCTCCCACCCTCATGTCCCCCACAAGAATGTGAGCTTTGACAGGATTTACACCATGTTTTATTTGTTCTTTCATCCCTGGATTTTATGAGTAAGTGCTCAATAAATGTGTTGAATAAATTCATTGTAAAAGTACTTCTTGAGATGCTATCATTGACAGAGTAATATAATTGATAATATGTAGGGTTCAAAAGAAACTTGACAAAAAGGACTCTATTTTCAAAAAGGAGGAAAGAATGAATCTTTCAGACTATAAATCAGTAGCTTCACTTAAGCTCCCTTAAAGGATTTTGAAACACATATAAGAATAAGTTGATCTTTTGGAGCTAGCATAAGTTCATGGATCATAGATTGTGTTTGATTCATATTTTCATTGTTTGACTTGCACTACTAGATTAATAGATATACAAGAGATTCTAGGAGATAATACATATAAAGTATTCAGTCTAGCTCTTGACACTAACAGCCCAATAATGATAGCTATTGGTAATATTATGTTGACTTTAGCAAAGCATTTGACTATCTCTAATGATAACAGTAGTAATAATAAGAACAATTACTACCCTTTATTGAGCATTTACTATGTGACAAACACATCTTAAGTATTTTACATACAATATTACATTGTGGGGCTTTACTGGGTTGAATAGTGTCCTTAAATATGCATGTCCATCAGAAACCTCAGAGTGTGACTTCATTTGCAGATAAAATCAAGTTAAAATAAGGTCATACTAGGTTAAGGTGCACCCTAAATCCAATGACTAATGTTCATAAGGAGAGTGAGATTTGAAGACATAGAGGAGATGTGGAAGAATCCATGTGAAGATGGAGATTGGAATTATTGAACAACAAGAATTGTTGGCAATCACCAGAATGTAGAAGAGGTAAGGAAGGATTCTTCCCTAGAGCCTTCAAAAGAAACATGGATGGCCTTGCTGACAGCTTGATTTTGGACTTCTAACCTCCAGAGCTATAAAAGAATAAATGTTTGTTATTTCAAGCCACACATTTTGTAGCAATTTGTTATGGTAACCCTAGGAACAATGTAGTAGGTATTACATTTATTTACAATGAGAAAACTGAGATGTAAAGAGGTAACACATGTTGTACAAGGACACAAAGCAAGGAAATTGAAGATTGCAACTCAAGTCTGTCTGACTCCAAAGCTCATGCTTTAAACATGTAAACTGGTCCTCAGATTACATGGCTGGTTTATCTTTTGCCATGAATGCTAATCAATATATTGACGTCAACCTGAAGAGTTCTCTAATGATTTTCACTTGTTCATTCATTCCTTCATTTTTGTAGAGGTAAGGACAAGGCTTATCCTAGACCTGTTCACCTATTAATGAATATTATCAATAACAGCTAATATTTATATAACACTTACTATGTGCCAGGCAGAATTTAAGTACCTTAGATATATTAACACATTTATTTCTCAAACAAACCCATATGAGGTCATGTGAAAACTGATTACAAAAATGGCCTCAACTCTTCACCACTCCCCACACCCATACCCCTATTCTGTGACTTTGCAGCTCTGCCCATAAAAGAAGGGATGGAGCATCTTTCCCATCCCTGGAATCTGGGCTGGTCCGGTGACTTCTGTTGGCCAATGGAGCAATAAGAGTGACTGTGCCAGATGTGAGCCTCAGCCCCAAGAGGCCCTGCATGCTTTTCTTTTGCAGAATGAGCTGATGCATTTCAGTTTATGGCTAGCCAACCCTTTCAGCAGACCACAGACAAATGAGGGACCCTACCTCAGACCAGAGAAATTGACCAGTAGAGCCCAGCTCAAAGAACCAACCAATGAATTTAAACTAAATAAATGATTGCTGTCTTAAGCCATTAAATTTCAAGTTTGTTTGTTAGCTGAAGAACACAGTTAGGGCCTGACCAGGCAGTGGCACAGTGGATAGAGCGTCGGACTTGGAAGCGGAAGGACCCAGGTTCGAGACCCCGAGGTCGCCAGCTTGAGTGCACGCTCATCTGGTTTGAGCAAAAGCTCACCAGCTTGGACTCAAGGTCGCTGGCTCCAGCAAGGGGTTACTCAGTCTGCTGAAGGCCCACGGTCAAGGCACATATGAGAAAGCAATCAATGAACAACTAAGATGTTGCAACGGCAACAAAAAACTGATGATTGATGCTTCTCATCTCTCTCCATTCCTGTCTGTCTGTCCCTATCTATCCCTCTCTCTGACTCTCTCTCTCTCTGTCTCTGTAAAAAAAAAAGAAAGAAAAGAAAAAGAAGAACACAGGTAGGTACAATAATTATAGTGTATAATTGTTAGTTTCCCATTTTACACATGAAGAAGCTGAGGCACAGAGAGGTTTAGTAATATGCAAAGATTATATAACAAAAACTGTCAGGACCAGGACTTCAATTTAAGGAATGTGACTCCAGGGTCCATTCTCATGATCACAACATCCTGCCTCTCCATCACTTCCACAAAGTCACAAAAATATTGCTTATAAGATTGGCCAATGACAGCAAGCCAGGAAGGATAACTAATTACTATAGATGACAGAATCAAGATTCAGAATACTCTCAACAAGCATGGCTCCAAATCAGTGATCTGTAAGATAAAACTTAAAAAAAATTTTTTTAATTAATTTTAGAGAGAGAAGAAGGGAGGAAGACAGACAGAGAGACAGACAGAAACATTGATCTGTTTCTGTACATGTCCTGACTGAGGATCCAACTGGCAAACTTTGTGGATTGGGATGATGCTCTAGCCAACCAACCAATCGTTTCAGAGCTGTAAGATAAAACTTTACAGTAGAAAAAATATATATATAAAGTCCTGCATCAGAGCTTTTAAAAATAAATAAGAAATAAGGAGGTTTAACTTAAAAGCAGCTCATGTAAAAAATTAAGAGGGGTTTTAAAGAAATGAAACTGAGTAAGAATCAACCATGGGATGCCCCGTTAATGAGGGCCTGGTGCCCAAACCCCAGGAAACAACAGTGCTGCTGCATGTGGCGTGATTAGAGGAATGTTGATAAACTGAAGTCTAACAATGCCACACAAAAATTCTACTACAAGAGAAAGTAGGCATATTTAATCTGACTGGAGTGGGGAAGGCTCTGAGTCTTGGAGCTCTGAAAATATCTAAAGATATGTCAAAAATGTTGAAGAGAAAGTAGATTCATTTTCTGATACTTTGGAGAGAAGATAGGGGGGATCAGTGATTGGAAATGTCAGTTTTCTTGGGTGGAAGAACCACTCTTGGTCTTTCTCCTACTGCCCCTCCCAGCCTGTTCTCTGGACTTGTTCTTTCCTATCCCTCAGCAAAAGCTCCAGCAGCTCCATAGTTTTCCAGGCCTTTTAATCAACACTTTCATTCCAGTAATTAAAATATGCCTCCAGTGTAACATCAACACTCCAAACTTGTTTAAGCTGAAGACTTCTCTCCTCCAGCTTGGCAGCCCACAGAGGGGAAGTGTGGGGAAGGAGGCCTGGGTAGCTTAGACTCTCTTCCTTATTCTTTATTCTATCTCTTTCCCCAGATTGTCGGTCACCATGTTTGACTCTATCAGGGTCAAACCCCAGGGAAGAGGAGATTAGAAGAAAAGGACAAAGAAGTAGATATGGTTGTATGACTTGGTACAGCCCTCTTGGGGAAGGACAACTGGGGGCTTCATTCAGGACTCTCTTGTCCGAGGCAGTGCCTCTCCTCCTAGTTGAGGCTTAACAGCTACCCCTGACCACTCACTAGTTTATTGGGATCCCTTGACCATTCTGAGATCCTCTTTTGTAAGACCCCTTTTAAGAAGACTCAGGCCAGCACCCCCTGCGTGATCATTGGACACCTGGGAAACATGTCCCTGTGCTGCTGCATCAGAGAAAGCACAGCTCCCTTTCAATGCAGCCTCTTCGCTAGGTTACCAGAAGGGGGGCAGCTACAGGCTTCATCTCCAGCCTTGACACATCTCAGTATGAGTTCCTCAAACTCCAGGGGATACTCAGGAAGCTCTCAGAATAGTCTTCTTGAACCCCTCCTAATTTGGCTTGAGGAGAAATGCCACAGCACTCCAGTAATCCTTTAAAGAATGGTTTTCAAGGCTGGCAGAGAGAGATGGGTGATGGGCTAATGCAGAAAGGATAGGTTTAACAATCTCCTTAGTATGTCCCACAGGTAGTCAAGCACCCAGCTTCAGATATTGTAAAATTCTGAGAAAAGAGTTTCATTATAACATACCATTACAAAAGTTACAGGGCACAGTGGCACAGTGGACAGAGTGTCTACCTGGGACACTGAGGTCCCAGGTTAAAGACCCTGAGGTCACTGGCTTGAGCACGGGCTTGAGCATGAGATCATCAACATGATCCCATGGTCTCTGGCTTGGGCCTAAGGTCACTGGCTTGAGCAAGGGGTCACTAGCTCAGCTGGAGCTCCCCAGTCAAGGCACATATGAGAAGCAATCACTGAACAACTAAGGTGTCGCAACTATGAGTTAATTCTTCTCATCTTTCTCCCTTCTTATCTGTCTGCCTCTTTTTCTCTCTCTAAAAAACAAAAACAAAAACAAAACACAAAAAAAGAACTCATACAACTCAATAGCAAAAAACAAATAATCTGTTTAAAAAATGGCCAAAGGACCCGAACAGACATTTTTCTAAAGCAGACATATAATGACCAACAGGTATATAAAAAAGTGCTGGACATCACTAATCATCAGGAAAATGAATATCAAATTCACAGTCAGGCCCGAACCAGGTAGCTCAGTTGCTTAGAGCATCCTACTGATGCACCAAGTTTGCAGGTTTGATCCCCAGTTAGGGAACATACAAAAATCAACCAATGAATGAATAAATAAGTGGAACAACAAGTCTATCTCTCTCCTTTCTCTTCCTCTCTATCTCTCTAAAATCAATTTTAAAAAATTAAAAAACCACAATGAGATATCAACTCACACCTGTCTGAATGGCTTTTATCAATAAGACAACAGATAACCAGTAGTGTCAAGAATGTGAAAAAAGGGAACTGTCGTGAGCTGTTGGTAGAAATGTAAATTGATACAGCCATTGTGGAAAACAGTACAAAAGTTCCCCCAAAAACTAAAAATAGAACTAGTATATGATCAAGCAATCCTACCTCTAGGTACATAACTAGGAAATTAAATCAGTATCTCAAAGACATGTCTGTACTCCCATGTCATCACAGGATTATTCACAATAGCCAAGACATGGAAACAACATAAATATCCATCAATAAATGACTGGATAAACAAAATGCCAAAAATATGAAAAGCATATATTCGTGTACATGTATTATATATATATATATATATATATATATATATATATATATATATATATATATATATGTGTGTGTGTGCGTGTGTGTGTGTGTGTGTGTGTGTGTGTGTGTGTGTGTGTGTCTTGTAGGAAAACAACTCTTTGGAGATCTTAGTAAGGAAGCAAACTCTAGCAGACATTTAATGCAAAACATGATGAGATGATGGAATAGAGTAGAAAATCCAAAAGTAGCCACACATATATATTGGCGATGCAGTGGAGAAAAGGCACTCTTTCCAATAAATAGTGCTGGAACAATCCAATAATTATACGGGGTGAAATGAGCTTCCCTCCATACCTGTGATAGGCAAGCTAAGACTCTCCCTAAGGTGTTTACACCTTCATTTTCTCAAACCCGTGAATGTGTTAAAAGAGTAAAATAACAAGCCACTAACTGGGAAAAAATTTTTTGAAAATCATGTATCTGATACAGGACTCTTCTCTAGACTATTTAAAGAAATCTTAAAACTTAGTAATAGAAAAACAAACAACAAAAAATTAGCAAAAGTTTAGGATACTGCAAAGATATATGGATGATAAGTAAGTACATGAAAAGATATTCAAAATCATTAGTCATAGAAAAATGAAAGGTAAAACCAAAAGGAGATATAACACAAGTGTTGGCAAAGATGTAGAGCAACTGCAATTCTCATACACTGCTGAAGGGAATGTAAAATGGTACAACCACTGTGGAAAGTTAGGCAGTTTCCCAAAAACTTAAAACCAGTGGTGGGATTCAGCTGGTTTGCACCGGTTCTACAAATCAAGAAGTAACATGGCCTGACCAGGTGGTGGCACAGTGGATAGAGCATCGGACTGGCATGTGGAACACTCAGGTTCAAGACCCCAAGGTCTCCAGTTTGAGCGCCAGTTTGAGCGCGGGCTCATCTGACTTGAGCAAAAAAAAAAAAAAAAAAAAAAAGTTCGCCAGCTTGGAACCAAGGTCGCTGGCTCAAGCAAGGGGTTACTCTGAGGCCTGTGGTCAAGGCACATATGAGAAAGCAATCAATGAACAACTAAGGTGTCGCAATGAAAAACTGATGATTGATGCTTCTCACTTCTCTCTGTTCCTGTCTATCGCTCTCTCTCTGACTCTCTCTGTTCCTGTAAAAAGAAAAGAAGAAGAAGTAATATGGAAATATCTTAAATAAGTTTTATTGTTTTTGTCAGGTATTATTTAATATTTTTTCATTAATATTTTAAAACTTTCTCATAACATAATCTAGTTTTATGTACCTCTTCTATTGTTTCTATTTAAGTATAAATGCATGAAATAAACTACCTTTTGGTATATCTTTTTTTCTACTTAAAACGGCCATTAGGGCAGAGAACCAGTTGTTAAATTTGAATCCCATCCCTGCTTAAAACACATATTTACTCTATGACCCAGCCACTCTACTCCTAGGTATTGACCCAAGAGAAATAAAAGTATATGTCCATACAAAGACTTGTAGATGAATGCCCAATAGCAGCTTTATTTGTAATAGCCCCAAACCTGAAGCAACACAGATGTCCATTAACAGGTGAATGAGTAAGCAAACCGGAATACTCATATCCAGCAACAAAAAGTAATGCATTTTTGATAACAACAGATGAATCTCAAAATAGTCTATGTGAAAGAAGCCAGACTCCTCCATCCCAACAAAAAAAACCACAACACAGTACATACTGTATGATTCGCTTTTTTATAAGTCACAGGAATGCAAATTAATGTATTGTGACAGAAAGCAGTTCATTCCCGGGGAAAGGGGCTGGGGAAGGGCAGGAAGGAGAAATTACAAAGGAGCACCAGGAACCCGTTAAAAGTGATAAATGTTCACTAACGTGATTGAGATGGTTTTGTGGTTGTTGTATACAGGACAGAATTTAGCAGTGTTTCCACTTTAGATGCGTTCAGTTCATTACATGCTGTTTAAACAAAGGTGTGTTTAAATACAATAAATGAATAATTTAAAAATACATAAAAGAGGGGATCAGACAGAGATGATAACAAGTCACATTAGCCAGACACCACCAGGTAAGGGTAATGTAGGGTTCTTTGGCTGCCTTGCGAAGATATACTGAGATTGGTGAAGGCGCCAGTAGCCATGGAGAGGAGAACTGCTGGTCCTCAGGCCGGCTGAGGGGTGTGGGCTGGGGTACTGAATGAAAATCTTTGGGGAGGGAGAAAAGACATCTCAGAGATGAGCTGGAGGAGGAATGCTTTACAGTGAAGCCAGGGCGGGTTCTTCATCCTCCCTTACTTCCGCCGTGTTGTCAAATGGATCCCCAGCAGCCGGCTTTCTAGGTCTAAATTTGTGTGAGCAGTTTGTTTGCATACATAGACCTGGGTGTGTCCCACGTGGAAGCTCCGACATTCAATCAACAGTGAACATAACTCCTTATAATCAGAGCGCAGAAATGACCTGGCCACGAACAGCCGGGAAATGACGCAAACGGGAAATCCCATCTCAAACCCCCGCAAAGAGTACTATAGTCAGCTCTGTCCCCACAGTTCTCCCCCGCCCGGCCCGCCACGCCCTCCAGCCCCGACCAGCCTCTTTCTTCCGGGTAGACTCCTCGGGGCGGGGCGGAAAGCCCAGTCGGCCCGGGCCCCGCCCTCAGCGCGCAGCCTCGGCAGAGTCGCTTTACGGCCGGAGAAAAGGCTGGGTCCTAGACTTGAGGTCGGAGTCTAAGCTCAGGGGCGGGGCAAGAGGCATTTTGCGACTGGCCGTAAGTGACGCCGCATGCGTCGCGACAGCAGCTGGAGGGCGGAGGAGGCGGGTTCGTGTTTTCCGGGCCGAACCGGGCTGTGGGGGGCGCGAGGCCTGAGCAGGGGCCTTAGCTAAAGGCCCGCGGTGGCAGCATGGGTGAAGGGGAGTGGGGCGGGGTAGGCCTTGGGCTGCCTTCGGCGGTGGGTGGGTCAGAGGGCTGGCGGGCTGGAATCGTGGGTCCAGGCCGGGGATCTGACCCGTGGTTGGTGTCCCCCGAACCCGCAGCGTGGCGCGTCTTGTCCTCGCCATGAGGCCGCAGCAGGCGCCGGTGTTCGGGAAGGTGTTTATTCAGCGAGACTACAGCAGTGGCACACGCTGCCAGTTCCAGACCAAGTTCCCCGCGGAGCTGGAGAACCGGGTACGCAGCCTGGTCCCCGCACCTGCTCCGGGGCCAGGGTGGGAGACTACCCAGGAAAGGGAGGGGGTTTGGGCTTAAACCAGGGCCGCGGAGTGCCTTGCTCTGGGTAGGGTCGGTCAAAGAAGGGGTGTTAGCCACAGGTGTACGAACAGGGCCCTTAAGCAAGACCTGGTGTTTGCAGGAGGAGGAATATGGCCAAGCTCCCGGGTATGATGACTTTATGGAACTCTATGATGCCCAGTTTCTGGAATCTGTACCCAGCCGTCTTCTTTCCCTGTTGTCAACCGTACACACCCTGGGTTATTGACAACAGTGATGAGAAACTAATTCCTGATGTTCCAAGCTACCTAACTCAGCATGTTGTGAGCTATATGTTCTTACCTTGCCAAGCAAGAGGAATCATCATTCTAGTAACTGGGGTTTGTGGCCGCTGTGCTAGTCGCACTGTTCTGCAGAAAGGATTTAAGGGTTGTGCCAGGCATTGAGACAGACTTTCTTGGAACCCGAAAAACGTAGAGCATTGGATGGGCTTGGACAAGAACAAGGCCTTAAACTTGTCACTCCTGATAATGGTCACTGGCTGCCACCTGCATTGTGTTGTCTTCCATCTCAAAATTGTCATCAGGACACAGGTTCTTTGGACAACCCCGCATACAGAAACAGAAGAATGGGATGTTTCCCCTTTTTTCAGACTTAGCAAAAACAAACAAACAAAAGCATTGTATCTTATTTTAAAGGTCAATGAAGTGAGCCATTTGAATTGTGTTTTCTTGTGCCCACAATCTGTTCACCCACCCAAAGAGAAACTTTATTCTGAAGTCAGTTTCTGGTTAGATGGAAGCAAGTTTGGTGGCTTTCCTCTTTGATAAGGAAGGTGAGGGACTGAGAAGTGATTAGGCATGCTGTGGGTATTAGAGCTAAGAAAGGCTGGTGGTGGAATAAGTAGGTGTAGATGAGTTTAGAGCAATGTGTGGCAGTCATTTAAAACCAGTTTGTGGGAAGGTATGTGGTTCTACCTGATTGCCAAGGTTGGAAAATCAACAATGATCAGTTATAGTGTCCTGCACTTGATTTATATAACCCTGGGCAAATTAGTGGCCCAAGTATATTTCTTGAAGTGCAAATTAAAGATCAGACATGTCTCATAAAGATGGTTTGTAGATTAGCTTGTTTATGAAATGCCATCTGAATGCTACAGTTTGTTGTCACGATGTTATTATGAGTTAACTCAGCCTGACACTAGGTGGATATTTCCACAGTGGTTTGAAGAGGTAGAAATTGAGCCAGATTCCTACTGGTTAAAGCTACTGAGTGTTGTTTTTAAAATAATTTAAAATTACAGTTAGCATGTTTTACATGTTAGGACTTATGTGAAATAGATGAAATATTTTCTTTTTAAGCCTGTTTTGGAAACTGACTTACACTCTTTATGTACTTTTAAATCAGAATGTAAAAATAAACTATTCTTTTCACCACACTTACTTGGTTGTTACAAGATTCCTTTGTCCAACTTTGAACTCACAGTTTAGCCAAATTTTATATATGTATGCATAATCAGACATTAGTCTTCCACTGTGTGTGGCAGAGCCTTTATTTTATAGTTGGAATACATAATCACAATATAGTCACAGTATTCTGTTTCTTACAGGAAATTGATGTTTCTAAATTCTGGAGTCTGTTTACTTCTTTGACTTAATATAGCCCGAAACTGCTTGTGATGCTGAGTACTATATGGAAGGTTATATGGTAGTAGTGTTCAATTGTGCCTTTGATTTGTTTGTTTCTTTTCTTTTTGTTTGGGTTAGAACACTAGCTTATACTTTAAACTTCTTGGGAAAGCTTTGATTTTTTTTTTTTTTTTTTTTTTTTTTAGTGTTGAGATTAAATTTAAATTACAGGTTTAAATTTGCCTTGCTTGTGTGATGGAAAATTGAAAGGTTTTTCTCTTTGTTTCTCAACTAACCCTAGAAATTGTACTGATTGCTCTGCCACTGAGGTTGATTTTCCTTCTGTGAGAACATCACACTTGGCAGCTTAATAGAGGAAGAAACTAATGCACAAGTGTTTTGTATTACTTGAAAGCATTAAACACACGCATTTGTGCCCTTTAATTTGGGAGCGAAGACAAGTTCTTTCTGCTAACAAGTTTGCTTTCTTCATTGCCTATTCGAATGTAATACAGTACTGTACTTTGATGCATAAGTGCTTTGTTGCCAGGACAGTTCTTAAAAGGAAGCTTTATTCTCACTTTGCCCAAAATATAGACATCTTAGGCAGCCTTGGTCTAAGCATTTGTTGCCATACAAATGACTTTAAAAATAACATTTTACATCTAGTCAGCAGAAGTTACCTTTGCCTTGTGAGTGCTCTAAGCTTCAGTCCCATGCTTCCTACCACATAGTTCAAGAAAATGAAAATTCTGGGAAAACAAGTCATTCCTATTTCCATTTTGACTTTCAGTGTTTATTAACCCAAATTTGTATTTGACTCCAGCTTCACATATCTCCAAATTCTGATATAGCTAGGACCTATATCAATGACCAAGTAACTAGAGAACACTGACAGCCCTTCATAGTGCCTAAAGGGAGTGGAGTGAAAATGCCCACATTTGTTCTGTTGAGCCCTTGCATGTTAAGTATGTCCTTTGCCTTTACTGCTGCCTACCATGCTTTTTACTCCCCCCTCCTTTTTAAAACTAAACTTCTGAAGAAATTCTAGACTGGTTTTTATCTTTATTTCTATTTTCTTAACCTTTTTAAAAAAAATTCTTTATCTTTGTTTTGTTTTTGTTTAATCTATGATTTGCCTCCATCCTGCAAAACCATTGCAATCTTGGAAAAACTTTTAAGAATTAGTGTTGCTGATATGATCAGTGTTTCTGATCTGAAAGAAATGTTTCTGGCTTGTATCCCATGGTCTGAATCATAATATTGTGTCCAAGAAAAATGTAAATAATTCAAAGAACTTTATTAGATCATAACTTTGTAGGTAAATCAAAAGTGAGTATTTCTAATTATAGACTTCTGCGATTTACTGATGGACAAACTGAAAACATTAACTTAGGCATAATTAGGTGAAGGTAATAATTTACCTTTAATATTTGTTCACTGAGCTGTTTGCCTAAGTCTGTTTTCAGGAAATGAGAACACTAATATAGTTCTACAGATGACCGTGCTCTGCAAACCACATCTTCAGGTGGTGGCTCAGTGAAGAAACCCTGTCCTGGCTCTTAGCACCATTGCCATCCATCCAACCCTTGGCAGAAACTCTAATATTCTGGGAAATTAAAAGTAGCTCTTTTTGAAAAATAGGTAGAGTCACCATTGTGTTAAAGTTTACATCAAACATTTTCATGTTTTTGGCTCATTGTATCCCCATAGTTTTTCACACAAAGGACAAAATGATTACAACTGCCTCTAACCTAAAAAGTTTTATAGCTTAAGGGAGATGATTATAAATTATTTTATGCTTTTAAAAATTATATTCTTGGGAATATTTTGTTTCAAAATATTCTTTGACTTTTTTCTGAGTCCATTTCTATATAAAGACTTCATAAAAGAGAATTCATATGTAAATATTAGTTTTAGGAATAAGGGAGACCTAGAAGGCCTAAAGTAAAGACAAATTAATTGTGTTTTGTTACCAAGAATGGTAATATTGGATGAAATACTCTACTAATAGGCCTTGAAAGTCTTATGTTTTGAGATTAAAATCTACAAAGTAGTTCCATCACCATTTATTCCTCACCAGGGTGGTGAACACACAATACAATATACAGATGATGTAGAATTGTACACCTGAAACCTGTATAATTTTATTATCAAATGTCACCCCAATAAATTCAATAAAATTTTGAAGTATATGCTAAAGTAAAATATACAAAGTACTTTTAGAAGAAAATAAAGTGATATTGGAAGAAGTAAGTAAAAACAGATGATTAAAGTGGAAAATGAATGGCAGTAGTATTGGTGTAAACATAAGATAATGGTGTCATTGAATGAAAGGTAGTAGGAATGACTTGGAGTTGTGAGAGGAGTTATGCAGTGGTTTGAGGTTTTAGTCCAAATAGGTACTTTAAAATAGATGGAATGTTGAGTAAACGTAATACAGAACTTGGAGCCTTTGATCCTTCTGCTTAAAATGTCCTTACTTCCCTTTTTGCCTAGTCAATGCCTGTGTTTAGGCACTCAATTTAAGATTGCCTGCTCTTTCCAAAGGGAAAGTCTTCTACCTTTTCCCCGCACCATGCTTTATGTATGCCTCTACTATACTACTCTGCCAGTTGATTGCATTTTTATGTCTATGTATTCTGTTCGTGTGACTGTAAACTCCTTGAGGACTGAGACTCATTCTTCTTTCTCTAAAGCCTGTCATAATACATAATGGTTAGGTGCTCAGTTTGAATATAGATGAATGGAAAGATCAAAGAATTGTAAAATTTAATTTACTTGAAATTCACTTTAGAGAATAAGAAAACACCATATTGAGACTTCAAGATATCCATTGTTCATAATAGGGATAAAATTAAACAAACACTAACCAGTGTAAGTAACTTAGGTCCAGATTTAATCACCTAAAAGTTGTTTGCTGATTATTAGATAAGAATGTTGACAAAACAGCAAAATAAATTAGTGATAGCAAGCATCAGTAAGTAGCCAATCTTTTTTTTTCCAAAACTTATTCTTAAATTCTTTTCTGTACAGATTGATAGGCAGCAGTTTGAAGAAACAGTTCGAACTCTAAATAATCTTTATGCAGAAGCAGAGAAGCTTGGGGGTCAGTCGTATCTTGAAGGCTGTTTGGCTTGTTTAACAGCGTATACCATCTTCTTATGCATGGAAACTCATTACGAGAAGGTAAGGCTACCTTTGTTTTCATAAAACCTCTTAAAATCATGAATAAAGTGTGTTTATTATATGTTTGTTTTTAGATGACAACTGATAAAATTTAAAGAGACATTTATAATAATTTGAATTTTGTTGTTGTTACCATGTCCAGAACATGAAAAAGAATCCTGCATCTTTCAGAAATAGGCCTTAATTGATAAGCCAACTTGGAGTTGATGTATCAGTGTTCAAATTGCCTCACACTTAAGAATGTAGAAAATCTATATTCTCATTCTACGCAGCTTTCTTTATCTCCCCAAATTTCTATCTAAGTTCTCTCCTCCCATCTGAGTTCTTGTCCTCTCTTTCCCACTTCCTGCTAGATCCAGAGAGGCTGGCTTCTCATCTTAGATCCTCAGAAGGCAGTCTTCCTTCCTCCCTGTTGTTTAATAGCACCCTGTCTTTGGGGGGGGGGGGATGAAGAAGAGAGAAAAGTTTATCAGTTGTCAGAGACTGAAATTTTTTCTTCCATTTTCCCATTCGTTAACTTTTCATGATTTTCTTTAATACCCTTAGTTTCCTCGAAAATAAGACATCCCCCGAATAAGACCTAGTGCATTTTTTTTCAAGCTTAGAATTATAAGTCCTCTCCTGAAAATAAGACCTAGCACATCTTTAGGAGCAAAACTTAATATAAGACACTGTCTTATTTTGGGGGAAGCAGGGTAGATTGTTTGTACATGGAAATAGTCACAAGAAATTCATGATGGAATTCAGAGTTTGGCTGGTTTTGCTAATGTTTGTGATGACATGACTACAGTATATTAATAAATGTTGGTTTTTTGTTCAATAATAACTGTGAATTCTTGTTCATGGAAATATAAGACATCCCCTGAAAATAAGACCTAGCGCGTCTTTAGGAGCAAAAATTAATATAAGATACTGTCTTATATTCGGGAAAACATGGTACTATCCTAATTTATGCCCTGGGTCTCATTTCTTTCATTCTTTTACCTTTCCAACCCTTTTGCTTCCGTTTTCTATTTTCATAATGACAGCCTGATTATGTCTACCATTCCTGCTAAGCCAGAGAACTTCCCTGGCTTTCCATTTACTGCCAATGGGTAAAGTTCAAGCCCCTTCGCAAGCTAACCTCCAGCTTGCTTTTTCAGGCCAATCTACCACCCCATGCTCACTCTATCTTTCAGCCAGATTCAGTTATTCACTGGTCAGCAAACATATCCTCCAACGTTTTCTCCACCTAGAATTGTCATTCTTCCTGTGTTCAGATCTCACCAGTCCCTTATGTCCTGCTGTCCTCTAACTTTTCTTTACTCTTCTAATCATAGTCTTTCTCTCCTTGGTAGCCCCACAGTATTTATTTGTACCTGTTTTCCAGCACTTACCACTTTACTTTGGAATGTAGAAGTTTACATTGTTATTTGCCCATGAAGCATGTATTTTTCTTGAGGTCAAGAACAAGTGCCTTAACCACTTTGTATCCCTCTTCATGCCTAACACTATGCATTTGGTATATTAGGCATTTACTAAATGTGTGTAAATGGATAAAATTAAGTTAATCACAGTAAGCCCCTAATATATCATTAAATTTTGACCATGTTTAGAAAAAGATATGCTGTAATGACATCTATATTATACCCCACCTACTAGAAATGTCCCATGAGTGTCTTGTACTGCACATATACCACTGCAGCAGCATATACTGTTACAGCTAAAATATTTTGAGCTAGTTACAAATATTTTTAATTTAAATGGTAAGTAGTAGTTTATATCCTTCTTTATGTCATACAGAGAAGCAGCTCACTTTCATTCCTGTTTAACATTCAAAATCAGGAATATAGGGGGATCTGTGTCAGCTTTCAGTCCCTTTGTTGTAGCAGCTTCTCTGTAATGACACAGTGCTGAGTGAAGGGGAAGGGATTCGTGCAAATCTAAATATTAATTGAAACTTACTCTGTGCTAACCAGTATGCAGGGGATGTAGCTGGATAGGGCAAACGTGGGTATTGACCTTGTGGAGTTTATAATTTAGTGGTAACAACTGATTCTAAGGAAACAAAACAACAAAATTGTAAATTGTGATAAGTGCCTTGAAGAAAACAAACTCTCCTGTGATAGAAAATAATAGGAGAGGTCTAATTTCGATTGTGCAGTCAGAAAAGGCCTCTGAAGAGGTAACATTGAAACTGCTGCATGGAGGATGAAAAGCCTGGAGCCATTCTGGCAGAGAGCTTCCTTAGTTCTGGGAACTGACCGGAGGTCAGTATTGAAGGAGAGGAGTGGGGGGAAATGACTAGAGATAAATTTGGAGAGCTAAGGAGGATCTGTATCAGTCAGGAGTGTGTAGTCCATGGAAAATAAGTTTAGATTTTATTTTCAGTGCAGGGGAAGCTACTCAAAGGTTTTAAGCAGGAGAGGGATATGATCAGATTTTCCTTGTTAAGAAATCTTTGTTCTGTGGGGGGTGGGGGAGTTATAAGTCAGGAAACCGGTTAGGATGCTCTGTAGAAGGCCAGGCAAGAGATGATGATGGCTTGGACAAGGAACAGAGCCGTAGAGATGGAAGGGGATGGACAAATTCAAAGGACATGTTGGTGACAGAATCAAGAATTGATGAAGAGCCAAATGTAGAAAGGGAGGGTAAGGCTGAACACATGTGGATAAAATGTTGGTCATCCAGGCCCTGGCCGGTTGGCTCAGCATTATGAGTGTCAGCCCGGCGTGTGGAAGTCCCGGGTTCAGTTCCCAGCCAGGACACACAGGAGAAACCCATCTGCTTCTCCACCCTTCCCCCTCTCTTTCTCTCTGTTTCTCTTCCCCTCTTGCAGCCAAGGCTCCATTGGAACAAAGTTGGCCGAGGTGCTGAAGTTGGCTCCATGGCCTCTGCCTCAGGCACTAGAATGGCTGTGGTTGCAATGGAGCAATGCCACAGATGGGCAGAGCATCCGCATCCTAGTGGGCATGCCGGGTGGATCCCGGTTGGGTGCATGCGGGATTCTGTCTCTTTGCCTCTCTGCTTCTCCCTTCAGAAAAATACAAACAATTAAAAAAAAAAAAAAGGTCATCCAGGATAGTCATTTAGATAAATATAAAAGGCAGCCAAGTTAAGTCAGATATCCATCCTCCAGAATATTTTGCTCATGTTTAGTAGGGTAGAAAATGCTTGAGCTGTCATTTCACTGTAGCTTTTACATTTGTTAAAGATTTTAATTAACTTCTTTATCCATGAGCATTTGCTGAAATAGATATAGGTAGCTCCTTCTGATGTCAGTTGTAGAAAGAAAGTGGTAATTGGGTGACAGCCAAGTCATTTACTAATTAAGGGATTGTGGACAAGAGAGATTACTCTCTTAAGTCAGAGTGCTTTTGGTTGTAAAATGGGTCTTAGCATTAATAAATTGCCTCGTGTGGTAGATGCTTAAAAAGAGTGTTTTCTTAAGATTTAAAAATTAAGTTAGTATATATGGATATTTTAATCATATTTGTGAAGTGACAATTTTTTTATTTTGAGTTCAAATCTTATTTAGCAGCTAGTTTATTTAGCTACTAAAACATTTAGCAGCTTTTCATTAAAATTCTTTTAATTATTGATCTTGGAAGGCAGTTCTCAGTATCAGAAATAGAGTGGAAATTGATTGACCCCAATATATGTTTTAACTTGGGTTCATGGCCAATATATAAGGTATTACTTTATAAATCTAATGCAGGTCTCTTTACAGAGTAACTATTATAAAGCAAGTAAAGACCAAATAAAATTAATCAAGAAATCAAAATGTTTAGGCATGGCAACATTTTTTAAGTGTATGATTTTATTTTAGAAACTAGACATGAATAACTAGATCATGGAAAATGAATAACTGGAATGGTGATAATTAAGATACAATGTACCTATACTTTTAAAAGAAAACTTTTTAAATGTGCATTTGTATTTTTGATAAAATGTTACAAGTATAAGAGCATCCACCCTCTCCCTCTCTAGTTTGTACCTTAGGAATTTTGTGCTATTATTTTCTACTTTATGACAGGACAGGATTGAGTCATTTAGTCTTTACTGTTTTAAACACTAAAATTTCTAATTCACAAACAGTAAGCCAAATGTAATAGTGCTTACACTTGGTCATGTGGGTTAAATTTTTAAAATTGTAAATAGGCCTTTTAGAACTCACTAGAACAATAATGCATTTTTCCCTATAATGTTCTTTTTATTGATTTAAAATGAAAATAAAGACTTCAGTGTTATTTCTCTGTTGTTGGTGCCCATGATAATTAGGGAACAAATGGGATTGTAGAGGTTCTGTCAGTAGCTGTCTGCCTTGTTCCTCAACTGGAAAACATCCCTCTGCCTGTGTGCTGTACTCTGTAAAAGGAACAGTTAGAAGGAACTTAAATATTTTCTGAAATTAGCTATGATCTTGGTGTTCTTACTTAGTCTCATGTAGGATATTATTTTCTGAAGGATCTAGGAGGCTTTCTCCAGTTTAATATTTTTGAGGAGGATAGTAGTCTTTCCTGAGGTTTCATTGTGTTTAGCTTTGTAAATATTATAGACATTGAGGTTTGAAGATAACAGATATATTGTATGAGTAAAATACCAACATACGGTTTCTTGGGGGTGAGAAGGGTGCTTTGTCCTGTCTGGGATGTAGTGTGAGCTTACTCTGGGATGTAGTGTGAGCTTACTCGTATTAATGCTTTCCTATTGCTAAAGAGACGTAAGAGTTTAATAGCATCTTGTTCAGGTCAGTTCTGCCTTCACCAAATAGTATAAGTGGATTTGGAGCTTATACAAAAAGAAAACTGTTTTCTTTTTAAACTGATACCCAAGTGCACGTGAATGTTATTAAAGTTTAGATAAAACCCTGTGCAACGAAGTTGTGCTTGAATCAAGTAGAGGAATGCTATTTCTTTGCTGGTACCCTGTGCCCACGGAGAGGGAGGAAAGCTGTTCTGAAGGAGCCCTTTCTTTGGAACCAGCCGTGCAAGCATTTTTCTGGGTGTCCTCTTGGTATAAACGGACCACTGTGAAGGGAGGCTTACTCCAATTTCCAGTTCTGGCAGGCGAGCTGAAAGAGGAAATCAGAAGATTGAGAGTCCTGAGTTGGATACCTTTAGTGGGCGGTTTTCATAAAAAGGTTGACTACCCCTGCTTTAGGGGCTACTTCTATTTATTGTTTTAGCATGATTGACAAACTGTGATAGGGAGATAGTGCCTGGGGTTTTTTGTTTTTTTTCTTTTGGTCTATCAAGACCAAGCACTGCTCAAATTCTTTGAGAGTTGAAAATAGCAGAATGGTACGTGTATTACTTAAGATAATTAAGTGAAAAAAAATCTTTTCTTTAAAAATAGCATTCTTAATTTACTGCATAAGGTTGCTCTTTTTATACTATCATGCTTTTTTTAAAAAAGAATAAAACATCAGATTACATTATTTCCAAAGATGTAACTTGAATAAACTCTATTTTCCTGCAGTAAGAAAATTTGTTATACAAACCACAGATAGTTTTGAATTCTAAGTCAGTTTACACTAAAACATCTAAATTATAACATCTTAAATTATTCGTTTGCCCTGGTACATTATAGACCCACTCTTGAATCATTTCTTAATTTCCAACTTTATATTTATATAGTTATTTTTCCCCTTTAGGTTGTGATCACATTTATCTGTGACTTTATCACATGCTGATAGTGTGAATTTAAGAAAATATATAGTAATTAAAGAACTGGATCAAAGCCTCTTTGAACATTAGAGCCAGAAAAGGGTTCTAAAGGCTTTGAATCTGAAATAAAACATGTAACTCTTTGATTTTGTATATAGCTATTAAGATTTATTTTCTTCTAGCTTATCTGTCTCAGAATTGCCCTTATTAAAGCTGGAGATTTGGCAATTTCCAGAAGTTCCTTTGTATCCTATCTGGTTTTTGTCTACATTTGCTTTGACTTTTACAACCTTAATACTGAACTTATAAATTGAGGTTCCCGTCTAGGACACAAGAGCAGACTACAGAGTAGCACTACGAGCAGCCGTAGAAATGATGGGAGACACTTGTAGCCACCAGAAACTCCACGGCAGCTGACGCCCACGTGCGTTACAGGGAAAAGGAGATAAACTGTTCTGTTTTCAACTAACTGTGCTACCTTCCCTTATAGTCCAACTCGGTGTCATTACTTAAAAGCCATGAAAACGTACCAAGGAGAGAAGAAGCAGTTCTTAAGTGTGAAAGGGGAAAGCCAAGAAGGAGCCTCGATATTAAAAGATGTCATATTAGCGACACTTTATGAGTAAGGAAAGAGAAAAGCATAACTACCAATTGCATATGTGATCATCTATTTATTTTTATACATCCAGGAATGAGGTCACTAGGATATAAGAAGGAGGGGATTGGGTCTCAATCTTTGTATGCATTTCTACTTACATGATGATTTGAAGAGTCCATCAAGTGCCGCTATGTATTGTGTGCCACTGTGCGAGCCAAATAATCAGAGCTGTACCCCTCCATATGAATATCCATCACTTTCTTTCAAAACTAATGCCACTGCCTGAGGATTTTGAGGTTCAGTAGATACTTACAGGGAAATCTGATGAAATGTGTAAAAAGCTGTGGTATTTCTTTCTCTCAGGTTCTGAAGAAAGTCTCCAAATACATTCAAGAGCAGAATGAGAAGATATATGCTCCCCAAGGCCTCCTCCTGACAGATCCCATTGAGAGAGGACTTCGAGTTGTATCTTTTTTAGTCCAGGTCATAAGATCTAAATATCTGTGAAAATAAAATTTTGATTAGTACTATTTGCTAAAGAGGATTTAACTCATCTTGTATTTGCCCAGAAATTGTGTTTGTGAATTGCACATCTACCATAAGCCTCCTATCTCTAGCATTTTTTCTTAAAGCATTTCTCTCCTTCCTTTGCATTGTGCAGGTCTTTGTGGATTGTTTAGTATTCTGGTTCTGTCTTTCTTGGTGGTTCTGAGGGCATCTTGTAGTAATAATGGGGGTGGTATGAGTAATTCATTTCAGCTGCAGAAACTCTGAACCTAAAGCCCCTTTGAAATGCATAAACTCATAATGTGTGGTGAGACTTGTCATCCAAATGAATTGCAGTTCCATGGGTTCATCTGACTATTTGAAATCAGTTGCAGCTGCCAGATGTATAATTTCATTACCTTTGACATACTGTGCACATTTTTCAAGGCAGTAAGCTTTGAAAACCACTAAGTGAATTTGGTAAATAAAATTGCAAAAAACTAATATAGCTTGATAACTGGAGTAATGAAAAAATAAATTATTTTTAAAAACCTAGGTCAGATAATCCAAGGCCTTCCTGCTGATAATAATTTCAGCATTTTATTATACTCGACGTCAATAATTCTTAAACTTTTAGAGGTCTTGAACCCTCTCCCAGGAAGAAGTTTGCATAAAATTTCAGGGTATTTTGAACCCCTGAATTTATTACCTCCTGGATTCTCAGTTAAAAACCTGGTTCTACAATTAAGTATTCTTTTCCAGATTGTTTTTTCTTCAATAAATAATCAGTGTTTGGGTAGGAACTATACATGGAGTACCACAAGCAATTAAGTTTAAGTACTTAATTACTACTAAAAATTAAGTTAAATTTTTCAGCTAGGTGGAGAAAGCTTTGTATTTAAGTAGGAGAAATTTTTAATTTCAAAACAAGCAAAGCGAATTGAAAGAAAAGTCTGTGCAGACCATACACATCGTCTTGCCGTAGTCCCCTTTTATAGTCTATATTCTGTAGTGTGTTTTCTTAACAGCCATGCTGTTCAGATTGAAATTACCATTTATGAAGACAGAGGAATGAGCAGTGGAAGATAAACCATAGAATTAAAGGTAAATATGAAATTATTTATACGAAATTTTTGTAATTTTGTAGCGTGCATGAATTTTCTTCCCTGCATAGGAAATAGATCGTTGTATAGTGGCATATTTTCTGTATTGGCTTGATAGTTGAGTTGTGTATTTAACCCAAGTTTTATTTCGTGATACAGAATTGAATCCTGATTTTTCCACCCAGTATTGTTTTTAGACGTGTGTGTGTGTGAGAGAGAGACAGACAGACAGAGACAGAGAGAGGGATAGATAGGGACAGACAGAAAGGGAGAGAGATAAGCATCAATTCTTCATTGCAGCTCCTTGATAGTTCATTGATCGCTTTCTCATATGTCCCTTGACCAGAGGGCTCCAGCAGAGCAAGTGACCCTATGCTCAAGCCAGTGACCTTTGGGCTCAAGCCAGTGACCTTGGGGTCATGTCTATGATCCCATGCTCCAGCCAGTGACCCTGTGCTCAAGCCAGTGAGCTCGCACTCAAGCCAGTGACCTCAAGGTTTCGAACCTGGGTCCTCTGTGTCCCAGTCTGACATTCTATCCACTGCGCCACCACCTGGTCAGGCCAAACTGTTATATTATTTTGTTATTATTGTTACTTTTTTGGGGGGAGTTTTGTTTCTTTTGGGGAGGGGTAATTTTGTTTTAATATTTCAAAACTACTTTAGGCATGTAAATAGTTAGGTTTTGCATACAATAATCAATTCAGGTATTTTCCTGCCTATATGACAAATGGCTTTAAAAACAAAACATTTCAGAGTGGCGTGAGGAGAGAGAGTATTTCTTAGCCACGTAAAAGAAACCTTACCTCTAGTGGGTAGAACCATAAACTTAATTCTTTTGCTTAGAATGTTTATGTTCTAATATAGCCATAAAATGACTTTGACTAAGTGAGAAACAAGTTAGGTAACACTAATAGAAATTTTTAGGCAAAATCATGTAGAAGCCCTAGTATATTAGCAGTCTTCTAAGTGACGGAAAATTATACTACACTGTGCCAGTTTCGGTCACTTACTCTTTCTACAGATGGTGTTCTGTTGCTGTGCTTTCATTTTTCTTTCTTTATTAAGTGAGAGGCAGGGAGGCAGAGAGACAGACTCCCACAGCACCCCAACCGGGATCCACCCAGCAATTTCCCTACCTGGAGATGCTCTGCCCATTTGGGGCTGCTGTTCCATCGCTCAGCAACCGAGCTATTTTAACACCTGAGGCAAGCCATTGAGCCATGCTCAGTTCCCAGGGCCAACTTGCTAGAACCATATAAGCCATGGCTGCAGGAGAGGAGGAGAGAGAAAGAGAAAAGGAAGAAGGGGAGGGGTGGAGAAGCAAGATGGTCGTTTCTCCTGTGTGTGCTGACTGGGAATCGAACCCAGGACTTCCACACGCCAGGCAGACACTCTGCCACTAAGCCAACTGGCCAGGGTCTGCTCTGCTTTCCTAATAAACTTTGTTTACAGGTATCAGTCATTCTCAGGCAGTACAGAGATAGAATGTTCCAAAGCAAACATACTCCTTCCCAGGGCAGCAATTTTAATAATAGCTATTGTTTTGAGGGCACTTCCTAAGTGGCAGATATTTAAAAAATGGTATTTCTGATTCTCAGAAGAATCTGCCAAGTGTTTCCCCATTATACAGATGCACAAACCAAAATACAAATAGATTAAATAATGTTCTTAAAGTCACACTGACCATAAACCTGTTTTTTACATCATACTTCCTGTAAGTACTTGCAACAGAGAACAAATATGGAGAAAGAGTTCATCAGATTATTCTAAGTATACTGCTCACAAAAATTAGGGGATATTTTATTGCTTCATATTCATTTATGAAATATCCCCTAATATTTGTAAGCAGTGTATTTATCCCCTTTTCTTTCTCAATACTTTTTTTGTTTTGTTTTGTATTTTTCCGAAGTTAGAAGCAGGGAGACAGACTCCCACGTGCGCCTGACCAAGATCCACCCAGCATGCGCACCAGGGGGTGATGCTCTGCCCATCTGGGGCTTTACCCAAGCCATTCTAGCACCTGAGGCGGAGGCCATGGCGCCATCCTCAGAGCCTGGACCAACTTTGCTCCAATGAAGCCTGGGCTGCAGAAGGGGAAGAGAGATAGAGAGGAAGGAGAGGGGGAAGGGTGGAGAAGCAGATGGGCACTTCTTCTGTGTGCCCTGGCTGGGAATTGAACCCGGGACTTCCACACGCCGGGCCGACACTCTTAACACTGAGCCAACTGGCCAGGGTCTCTTTCTCAATACTTTTTAAAAATACATTTTGTCTGCTCCTCTACCATTTACTGAATCCTACAGACCAACAAGCATTCCAAAGTTGCTTTTTTTAAAAGCATTAGTGAATGTCTGACCTGAATTCTTGAAGGTCAAAGACCTAAATGATGGCATATCTTTTATTTCTTTAAAAAGGCTTTGTTTTAGAATACTTAGTGTTACTTCTCCATACACTTTCTCCTGAACAATTTCTAAACTGATACTTTTCAACCTAGCAGTCAGGAACCTTATGTGTGGTTTTTGTTACGTGCTGTTGGAATAAGTTTGTTTTATCAATTGCAGCTGCGTTGACTTGGCACAACCCATTTGTCATGACTCATTTTGCAGCTATTATTGCTAAATATAATGTTTTTCTGAAGTGGTGTGGGGTTTTCAGCAATTACACACCAGAGACTAATCTATCAATATTCAAACAACTGTGAAATTTTGCATCGGGAAAGATTTACATTAGGAACTTCTGGATAGTTTCATGAATACAAATAATTTTGTTCAGCACAATTTAGTTTTCAGAGCTATGTGTTCCTCAGGCCCAGGATCCAGTGTAGGCTGAAGTTTTGGAGGAGGGGCAGAAACTATAAGAATAATTAATTCAATTCTACCATTTTCCTTAAATCTGTAGGTGTCTGCAGGTGGAAGCATTATATGACAATCAGTGATTTAACAAAAAGTGCACAAATCATGGAGATGGCCTTTACTTTAAAAAGATCTTTAAATAGCCTGACCAGGAGATGGCGCAGTGGATAGAGAGTCGGACTGGGATGCGGAGGACCCAGGTTTGAGACCCCGAGGTCGCCAGCTTGAGCACAGGTTCATCTGGTTTGAGCAAAGCTCACCAGCTTGGACTTAAGATCACTGGCATGAGCAAGGGGTCACTCGGTCTGCTGAAGGCCCGCGGTCAAGGCACATGTGAGAAAGCAATCAGTGAACAACTAAGGTGTCACAACAAAGAATTAATGCTTCTCATCTCTCTCCGTTCCTGTCTGTCCCTATCTATCCCTCTCTCTGACTCTCTCTCTCTCTCTCTCTCTGTCACCAAAAAAAAAAAAAAAAAAATCTTTAAATAAAAATATTTTGTTCTTTTTAGGATAAATTTTAAAATATCTTATTAATTATACTAAATGTGTTTTCTCTCTTTGAACTAATATTGTCTTTATTTTTAAAAAGTGAAACAAATCATTATTCTATCATAATAAATTCATGGTCATAAAAATAGCTAACATTTGTTGGCACTTATATGCCTGCACTACTGTAAATGCTTCATTTTAATCATCACAACAATCCTCTGAAGTAGATACTGGTACCCTAATTTTTCAGATGTGGAAGCTCAGACAGGAGAACTTAAATTAGTTGTCCACGGTTAAATACTAGTAGGTAGTGATCTAGGCAGCCTGGTGCTGGATTTGTCACTTAACCCTTTGCTCTACTACCTCTCGTGATGTGATTGGTCAGAGATCAGAATATACAGGGCTTGGATTTCTAGACTATTGAGCTGTGTATGTACTTAGGCCTGTAGTACAGGTTCAAGTTTTAGATCGCCCACATATTAGGCACTCGTATCAGCTGGTGTAAGAGAGATGTTATAGAGGTTGTTTTTAGCGTCCTTCTCTAAAATCTTTACTTTTCCCCCTATAGATCCCAGCTCCAGCCGGGACCCTCATCTGTCCACTGGCCGATCGCAGAGCGCCCCCTACCTCCTCTCCAGAGCATCATTCCTTTGTATCTGCTGCCAGAGCCATGGTGCCATTTACTCCAAGGACTAACTTTCTAAAATTCCACACCTGGAGTGACCTGTAGTCGCTCAGCATCCACTTTGTGTCTCCAAATTATGTAGAACTCTGTAATCTTTTCATTAGTTTCTGAGAAAACCCAATAAAGCATTTCACTTTTTTAAATTCAAAGCCATTTAATGAAATGTGCAGTTGGTCAGCCTGATGTAAAGTTTATTTCTTATTTGCCACCAGTACCGATGGTTCTCTTCATTCTCTGGGCTAGCTTCCCAGGTGGCTGTAGACGCTGCAGTCATATCTTAGCCATTGTTCAGTCTTGTTTCCCCAAATTAATAAAATGCTTTTCTTCAAGATTTTAGTATAGGGTAGGCTGTGTCGGTGGTTTTGTTAATGCATCTCCCAGACCTTTATCAGTTTTGCCATGACTCAAATCTTAAATACCTATTTCTGCTGTTAAGTTTCTCAAACTGAAGTCCATTGGAAAAATAATGTGTTATTTGTTTTATTACAGCAATTATTTCTAATAAAGCAGTATTTAATACAATTTCTAGTTCTTTCTCTTTGGAGAATTTTGTTACTTCTGAATGTTGGGATAATACGGTATGTGTTGCTTGTTTCTTTCAAAAATAAGCACAATAAAGTGGATGCTAAACCATCAAACACATAAATGCTCCTGCTATGTCCCTGAAAGTGTAATAAATATTTTAATTATAGTTTTGTTATAAATATAACTTATGAGGAAAAATTTGATAGGAACAATACTGTATATTGCTAATTTTTAACTATCCCTACTGGCAAACCTTATGATTCATAGACTTTCCTCAGACACAGTATTCATTGCACAGAAATCTTATGATTGGTTCAAGTACAGTATGTTAAATGATTTTGAAATAAAACTCAAGTCTGAGTCAGTATTTCTAGTTCTTTTGGCTGTGGCTGTATGTTCTTAGTGTCGGGCTTCGTATGTCTTGTTCATCTTTAACGTCTCCCATCCAAGTACTAACCAGGCCCGACCCTGCTTAGCTTCCAAGATCAGACGAGATCGGGTGCGTTCAGGGTTGTATGGCCGTAGACCATCTTTAACATTTGAAAGCACCATATTTGGGAGAGAGTTAAAAAGATACTAAGAGAGAATGAAACAGTAACAAGTTTTACTTTCAGAGATATTGTAGGTGCTAATACTGGATTTAATATTTCAGATTTAATTTCTTTTATGTCTGTTAGTTCAATAAATCCCATAGGTCTGTGTAATATTTTAATTGTATAAAACACCTTTGTTACTTTATAGGCTATAATAATGTGTTTGCCTTTTCAACCCGTTGCAATAACTTTGCTGAAATAGTAACACATTAGTAAAACTTTTCTTAAACAGATTGTCTCTGTGTCATGTTTGGTGGTGATCTGGTAATGTGATGAATGATGGTGCATTAAATTTGGCAGGTGGACAAAGCTGTAGTACTTGAATCGCTGGTACAGCATAGCTTTGTAGTTTTAAATAGACATCTTAACATTTACATAGTTTGTCACTTTTTTCAGTGTCTTAAATGATTTTATAAGAGCAAATGTTAGCTAAGTAGGTGAAAACCTAGAAATAGTCCCTAATAGTTGAAAATGCATTCAACTAAAAGAGATTGGAATGTTCCACTAGAAAAAGGTATTACAGTTATTGTTACTTTCTTGGATAATCTGATCACTTTCTTTTTTTAAAATGAAATGCATTTGTAGAGATTAACAGTTTATAAAATACAGTGTTTTTAAAAAATATATTTATTGATTTTAGTGGAAGAGTAACATCAATCTGCTCCTGTATGTGCCCTGACTGGAGATTGAACCAGCAACCTCTGCGCTTTGGGATAATGCTCTAACCCAGGGGTCCCCAAACTTTTTACACAGAGGGCCAGTTCACTATCCCTCAGACCGTTGGAGGGCGGGACTATAAAAAAAAACTATGAACAAATCCCTATGCACACTGCACATATCTTATTTTAAAGTAAAAAAACAAAACGGGAACAAATACAATATTTAAAATAAAGAACAAGTAAATTTAAATCAACAAACTGACCAGTATTTCAATGGGAACTATGGGTGTAGATGCATCCTGTGCTCCTCTCACTGACCACCAATAAAAGAGGTGCCCCTTCCGGAAGTGCAGTGGGGGCGGATAAATGGCCTCAGGTGACCGCATGCGGCCTGCCGGCCATAGTTTGGGGACCCCTGCTCTAACCAGTGGTCAGCAAACTCATTAGTCAACAGAGGCAAATATCAACAGTACAACGATTGAAATTTCTTTTGAGAGCCAAGTTTTTTAAACTTAAACTATATAGGTAGGTACATTGTTATTAACTTAATTAGGGTACTCCTAAACTGGCCTTTGTGCCCACGTGGTATTTTGTGGAAGAGCCACACTCAAGGAGCCAAAGAGCCGCATGTGGCTCGCGAGCTACAGTTTGCCAACCACTGCTCTAACCAACCAAGCTGTCCAGCCAGGGGAAAATACAGTTTTCTCTACAATCCAACGTATGTGAGATTGTAAGATTTCCAGCTTCCCTTTTCCTAACCAAATAATAATACTCAAATGGAGCTGGTAGTCAAAAAAGAGGTCAGTCATTAGACACAAATTAAGTTCCTTCTATGTTCCACTTGGCCCTGACTCCCTGTGTAAGCTAGAAGTCATAGTTTCTCAAGAGTAATATGCTTTGTCTTATTTGTTTTGGCTTCATATCAAGAATGTGATAGTATTATAAGTTTCTACTTTTCCTTGCATCCATCCCTGACTCCAAGCATTACCATGCACAGTACTACATACACTTAGCACTCACATATTTGTAAGGTGAATGAGTGGATGAGATATAAGTTGACAGATGAGTAACAGTTACTTGACTACATCTTGATTAATAAGATGTAGTGACTTGTATACTCGCCTTTTACTGAAAAAATGATCATTCAGTCTAAGACTGAAAAAATGATCATCTGTGGTTCAAACTCCACTGGAGTGGATTTTTGCCCAGAGGTAACTTCTCCAGAATTTGAATGGCCTTTCTTCTCTAGATGAGGAATTTCCAGGGGGAAGAAAAGAGGTAAATAACAAACCACCCTCCTACTGTTACTTTTCTAATTATTCCCTGTATCATTGACATTGCCAAAGGTGATATTCAATTTAGCTGATTAAAGCTAGGAAATACTTTAAAGTATATTTCTCCTTAATTGTTTTATTTACTCTTCAGATAAAAGTTCACTTTTAGAAAGTTTCACTTTTCAAAGATCTCTAGGACCTAATAAAGTGAAAATACTTTGTATTCCTTTAAGCCCTTACTATTTGATTTCTCTACATACAAAGTTACAAGAAACTATAAAAAATGTGCTAGTCACGTAGCTAAAATGAATGTTTTGAGATCTAATCACCAGAAGCTATCTCATAGCACAGATTATTGAAACAAGCCAAAGTGATCCCATCCTCACTGGTGGTTGGTTGGAAGGTACACCCATTACCCAGTGACCAACTTTAATCTGCAAAGGTGTAAACTCTCAAGAGTTTTATTCTTCTTCCCACAAGACTTGGAATAAATGGTTTAATAATATTACTCTGCAGTACTCAAAACTTGGAAACATGGAGAAGATAACTGCCTGATTAAAATCTTACTTATAATGTGGGTAGTGGACCACCTAAGTTCTAGGATATTTTAGGAATACAGCGATACATGTATTTTGCTCCAAAATGAGTAAACACAGAATAACATGACCAAAATAAAGGCTGTAACTCTTTTGTAACGTATCCTAAATTCTTTCCATATACGTCAAATGGTGCAGGTGTGAAGTTCTGTGAAATTCTGCCTCAAACTAGGAGCCCTATAAGAACTTCATGCCTACTTTTAAATATTTCAAGTCTCCATTTTGCACAGAGAAATAATTTTATAAATCAATCACAACCAAATATTTTTGGCTACGGGTAACTGTCAAGTTTAAACAAATTCATGCCAGGAGATTTTTCTGATTATTATTTTTTAAATAGTATCTGAGCAATATAAGTATTGACCTAGTCAGAACTTATTTAACTTTGTGCAGTCATTTTCTATCATGATAGTGAAATCTTTAATCTTCAGATTAATAAATCACCTTGTTTGTTAAAAATTTCTTTTTGTTTCCCTTACAAAGAGTTCTTTTTTTCAAGAGGTGGGGGAAAGGGACTAAGGATCAGTCCATTGGCTGCCAGACCTGTTCTTGATCTTAATGTTACTGTTCATATATGTACATTCTCCTACATCATATTTTCACAGACCAGTTTATTGCCAGGAAATGAACATAATAGTTTGTATTCAAAATGCCTTGGCAATTAGTCTTCTGGGAACAACCAAATGCCAAACAACATAACTGTAGGAGGTCAGACACTGATATACAAGGACTCAAAAACATGGATGTAATGTAACCTTTTCTTCCAAATTAAAGGATTGGTGTTCATAACTAACATATCTTGTGCACCTCACACAAAGTACAAGTGTTTTCTAGAGTGTGATTCCTACTTTAGATGTTCAAAGGATTATATGCTTGGAAAAGCAACATTAGTGTAGATGTTTCTGTCTAATTTTAAAATGAAGAGTGTTTCAGTTAAACCAGTGGTCCACAAACCGAGGCTCCTGAGCCACATGCAACCTAATAGCATGCAACGTTTTTAGCAAAGGACAGCTTAGGAGGACCCTAATTAAGTTAATAACAATGTACCTACCTATATAGTTTAAGTTTTAAAAATTTGGCTCTCAAAAGAAATTTCAATTGTACTGTTGATATTTGGCTCTGTTGAGTAATGAGTTTGCCGACCACTGATTTAAACAATTAGGAAAGGTCTAACAGCATGTTTGGGGCATTTTGAATATTGCAGAAAGGGATCTTCACTTAATATCTGATGATAGGGTGGGACTACTTCAGGATAGGAAAATCTGATAAGTAACCGGAACTCCCAACAGCAACCATATTGACTGACTGACAATATGGCACCATTCTCCAGAGGGGGGTTTTAATTATAACAAAACTGGACATTTTAATTATTGAATTGGGACTGTTTAGTGACTTAAAGAGAACACAGAACATTGGTGTTTTATTTTTCAACCAAAGAGTAACAAAAGTAATCATGGACCTTCCTTATTTTTCATTCTGGGACAGGGGAGAATTATACTCAATAAGTAAATATAAAGGGATGGAAATAAAATTAGAGACAAAGTTGCTTTATGATTATATTCCATGAGTTGCCCTAATTCAATGGTCGGCAAACTCATTAGTCAACAGAGCCAGATATCAACAGTACAACAATTGAAATTTCTTTTGAGAGCCAAATTTTATAAATTAAGCTATATAGGTAGGTACATGCCTTACTGAGGTAGCGCCCGCACATGGTATTTTGTGGAAGAGCCACACTCAAGGGGCCAAAGAGCCGCGTGTGACTCACGAACCACGGTTTGCCGACCATTGCCCTAATTGATATACATACACACACACATATATATATATATACACAATTCATATATTATTGATACATACCTATGTGAACAGATATGAAAATATGCCTAGGAACAATAAACACTAAGTTGTAGTTACCTGTAAAGAGTGAAGAGGAATGGGGTCGGAAAGAGGAACACAGGGCTTAGAGTGAATAAATGGCTTATTATTTTTTATACTTTTTGAAATGTATAAAACCACATGTATTTGTCAACCTAAATGACCATATCTAAATATTCCACACACCACTTAGCATCTTCAGTATTGTGATGGGCTTTGATAATTCAGACACAATTCCCTTCACCCCTTTCAGGCCTATTTGTCTAGTTGGTTTCACTGATTATCAAGAGGCACTAGCCTCTGAGCTGTGTTTGTTCTCATTATACAAAAAAGAAAAAGGGAAAAATGTGGACAAATGGCTTTTTCCTGCTTATAGGTATGAGAGTAGACCTCTAAAAGAAATGAATAAACTTCCAGTCCAGAAGTAGTATATAACCAAGGGCAAAGTTCAGGGTCAAGTTGAATTTCTCAGTTAGAGCAAACATGTCCAAGATGAAACAGAGAGGATGGCTGGGAAACTTACCACTTCACTTCCCCACGGAAAGGGGAAGTCCAAAGTAATTTCAGCCTTCACAGAGCTCCATGGGTCACATCCAAGTCTTACGAATTCTAACGAGTTAGCAACTCACATTGACAGCTGCTCACAGAAACATCAGCTATGACAGACAAAATGGCCCAGGGCATCTGGTTCTTGGTTCAAAAAATATCAACAACACAATTTTGTGATCAGATTTCAGTATTTCAGCTGAAAATCTTTTCATAACTAAACTGAACATAAACTGAGAAACCTAATAGTTTCTATCACTTTGGAATCCTCTGAAGGTAGAATTATTATTCTAATGTTAAGTGACATGGAATAAAATTAATCATCCCCATTTCTAGCCTTCTGATAGAGGGTGAATATTAAGTTTAATTAAGATGTTTGGTTTCAACAGTGAGAAACCTGTAAGAGGTGTTCGAATGAAGAAACCTGGACGTAATGTCAGAAGTTCTTAAGATGTCAAGAAGTTTTAAATTTCACATTTTTATATTAATCCATGCCTCTTATGACTTCAAGTGTTGACGCCTCAAGAACTGTATAGTTTATAGGTGCTTCATGTAGAAATGAAAATAAAATGGTAACAATTATAATACAATTCCATCTCGCAAGTTTGGAACTTAAGAAATTTTTAAAATAACTCTTACCGTACATATATCATCAGCTCAATGAAACCATTACTATATACAGATTAACCTCAATTGTTGTCCCTACAGAGAAAATTTCTTTCAATAAACTTGAGTCGGAAGTGGAATGACCCATTTTATTAGTTATGTGACATTCTCAAAATGGTGCCATATCTATGATCCATTAACACAAAGAAAGGCAAAGCATTAAAATGAAAAATAGTAGAATTTTGGTACAGGGTACACTCTCGGGCAAAGCTGTCCTTTATCTTCCTCCTATGACCTTTTCCTTTGGCTATATGTTTAAAAACAAAAAAGAGCATTGGCTTAATCTGTAAGCATTTATAAATACTTAGTTTGGCCTGGTTTTCATTTGGACCTAAAGATAGTTCCCTAGAATAAATTACATGGACCCTAATAAGCATGAAGACTTACCCAGAACTTAGAAATGAGCTTTTTTCATCAGATGCCCATGAAATATAAAGGCCTGTGAATTTCTTGATGAAAATATCACATTTCTTTTTGACTCTTATCCAGAAAAATCATTAAGAAAATTGTTTTACTTAACCTATTAAATGCTGTCGTGGCCAGTTTTTCAGAAGATAAATTTAATTTTTTATAAAAGCAAAATGCATGGCCGTCCATTCTGCAGTGTGAGCAGAAGGACAGCACAGTTTTTGTATCTCCTCTGTCTCACAAGCGCTTCTACTAGACCAGTGGTTCTTAACCTTTTTTGAGGTACCGAACCCACCAGTTTCATACGCACATTCACCGAACCCTTCTTTAGTGATAAATAAAATATGATTTTTTTTCCAAATTCAAGACATAGGTATATGTTTTCTTACTGGTGCACAAAATGAGCCATGCATGAACATCACCTTGCTCAAAAACAAAACCAACAAAGTGCATGAACTCACAACAAATTATGGTATTACTTTATTCTGGCCTCTGCGGCAGAGGCTTCTCTGAACCCGAGACCGACTCATCGAACCCCTAGGGTTCGATAGAACCCAGGTTAAGAACCACTGTCCTAGACCTTGTTTGCTATTACTGCAAACTATGTCACACGTCACCTCCTCAGGAAGGCCGTTATAGGATAAATGTCTGTGTTCTTCCCAAATTCACATAATATTAAAATCCTAACCCCCAAGTATTAGGAGGTAGAACCTTTGGGAGGTGATAAATTCATGAGGGCGGGGCCCTCATCAATGAGATTAGTGCCTTTATAAAAGCGACCCAAAAAACTCCCTTGCCTTTCTGTCACGTGATATTAAAGTAGAAAGGTGGTCATCTGGGATGTGGTGGGCCCTCACCAGACACTTACTGTCAGCACAGTGATATTGGACCGCCAGTCTCCAGAACAGTGAGAAATACAGTGTGTCCGTAAAGTCATGGTGCACTTTTGACCGGTCACAGGAAAGCAACAAAAGACAGTAGAAATGTGAAATCTGCACCAAATAAGAGGAAAACTCTCCAAGTTTCATACCTATTCAGTGCAGCTTGATGTGGGCTCCATTTGTTGCCCTACACACATCCAAACGATAGTGAAGTTCTTGCCACACATGGGTAAGGACGTCTGGTGTAACAGAGTGAATAACGTCTGTGATTCTCTGTTTTAAGTGATTAATGTCGTTGATACATTCAATGTACACATGTTGCTTCACATACCCCAAAAGTAAAAGTCTAAGGGCATCAGATCCGGGGATTGTGGTGGCCATGGCTTGACAGAACCCCTGCCTATCCACTGCTGGGGGAATGTTCTATCCAGAAACTCATGAACAATGGTGGCGTAGTGTGGAGGAGTGCCGTCCTGTTGAAAGATGACACCTTCTGGAAATTGTGGCACTGCATACAATTCCAACATGTCATGATAGGTGTTTGCCGTCACAGACTGCTCCGCGAAAAAAAATGGGCCTATCACCTTATCATGCATCAGGCCACACCACATGTTCACTTTAGGGGTGTTACGTTCGTACTCAGCGTAGGCATGAGGATGTTCAGCAGCCCATATTCGAACATTATGGCGATGAACATGTCCACAGATATGAAAGGTCGCCTGCCTCATCTCTAAACACAATGTTCTGCAAAAATCTTGCATCATTGTCGATCTCACAAAGCATATCTGTAGCAAACACGCATCGTGTGGGTCTATCCGCCGTTTTGATAGCGTGCAATAGCCGCAATTTGTACCCCATAAAACAGAGATGTTTCTTTAACACCTTATGAACTGTAGACTTGCTTAGGTGTAATTGTCAAGCACACGCATGCACACGTATAGCCTCTACAGACTTGTCACTGACTGATGGCCTACCAGAACGGGGTTTCTCCACCAAACTGCCAGTTTCCTTCAACTGCTTATCCCACCGAGTAATGTTATTCCTATGTGGTGGCGCTTCATTATAAACGCGCCAATATTCATGTTGCACTTTGGTCACAGATTTGAATTTAGCGAGCCACAAAACACACTGAACTTTCCTCTGTACCGTCCACATCTCGACTGGCATGGCTGTGGGCTGCTCCGCTGTATACATGGTGTTACATCATCATCTGTGCATGCGCACATGCTGCCACATCATCCTACAGAAATTGGGAGCGTTTTCCTTTTATTTGGTGCAAATTTCACATTTCTATCGTCTTTTGTTGCTTTCCCGTGACTGGTCAAAAGTGCACCATGACTTTATGGACACACTGTAAATTTCTGTTGTTTATAAGTCACCTAATCTACGGTATTTTCTTATAGCAGCTGGAATGGAGTAAGACAGAAACCTACACAACATTTAAATGTCCCCAACCTCAACATTTTCTATCTGTTACCCAGCTTTATTTAATCACCACCTGACAAAGCATTGTTATTTATTTATTGTCCATCTCCGACCATTGGGTCTGTTTTCCTATTCACTGCTGTATCTTTAGCACCTACACAGGGTCTGGCAGTAGAGTAGATACTCAAATATCACTAGATGCTCATGAAACATTTGTTAAGTAAAGAAATAAATTCATGCCTGAAAGACAGAGACTGATAAATCGGGGGAACACCTTCAGAGACTTCATAATCTAATAGGAGAATAAACATGTTAAAACTGCAATATAGCATGATGAATGTTTTGTCGAACAGTCTAGGGTACTGGTGACCTAAACAAGGGGTAGTATGTTAGGGACAGTTTCACAGAGGAAGAGTTATTTCGCTGAGTCTTAAAGAATGTGTAGAAGTTCATCAGGTGGTTAAAGAGTCAGAGAAACCCAGAAAGAGGGAATAGCATGTGCAAAGAAAGGAGACAAAACACCTATGTCCTTAAGTAGTTCGACACAACTGGAGCAGATTGTGAGGGAGGAAACCCTAAACTACAATAAATCAGCAGCACTGTTTTCAGAGTCACTTCAATCACACTAGCGCCTGATGGCCACCCTCCTTCTCTCGGGGAACGCACTCCATCCCCCAACAGCCTTCTCTTCAGTGCAGCTGTCCAGCCTGAGGGCCACGAAGTACTAGCCTACAGGTGTTTCGTTTGCTCTCCGCCAAGGAACGGTAATGCTGGAATGAGAGAATATCATCTTACTCTTAGCCTGGGCAGCCTTTGACAGGTATCAATGCCTCTGCTCCCTCATTGACAAAGTGAAGGTACAGAGGAGAGAGGGCAACTGCACGTCTTCGTCCAGGCGTGGGAAGCCTTTGTTAGAGTTGAATTTGGAGCCAGGTGTCTGGGTCAGCTTTCTTTTCAGAAGGCATGAGTACCCCTCCATAGTAAACTGACTCTTTTTTGTTATTCCTAAGACTGATTCTGTAGCCATGAGAAAAAAAGAAAAAAAGAGCATCCTCCTATTAACCATGAGAAGGTGAAATACAGTACAGAAGTGGGGGGTATGTGCCAGAAACTAGGGGCACATTAAGACCAAACTAAAGGAAGGATGTTCCTACAAGGGAGCAGGTAGAAAAAAATAGAGAGCATAATATTAAAGCTTTGGACATACTCGTTGTAGTTAAACAATATTACAAATCCACATAATTCACCATTACCCATTAAAACTCTTGAAATTGTGACATGAAAACTTAGCTATGAAACGTTCGCATTTTTCTTGGGGCCATGTATGGGTTAATTTAATGTGCTTGAAATCAAGGTGGGATATGAGTAAGGGATGAGGAGCTGATGTTTGAGGGGGAAAGGGAATTAGGAATGTCATGAACTGTCCAGATTTTACATTTGTCCTGGAGACCTCAGCCTAGCACTGGCCTCTGGAGTTCTTTTTAGCATCTCAGCCACACAAGCAAGTATGAGGTTTTACCACTGGCCAGAAAAATACTTGCAAATTCATCAATCAATAGCCTTCCTTGTAGGCTAAAAGACAATATTCTGAGTCCTTTTCTGCCTTCTTTAAAATTCCAAGTTGCGCTCTTATTTTCCTATCTTTAGTCCAAATCTTCTTTTATTCAGAAAAACAGGGGGTTAAACTTTGCATAAGTAGTCCACTCCTCAAGCTTTAATGCTTTGGTTCTTAGGGTAGTGAGACCAAAAATGTGATGAAATTCAAAAGAAGGGAACAGTGAGAAACAGGTGTTGGCCAAATGAGCAAAGGCAGTGATGATATGAAAACAATAATGATGATATTACTGTGTATTTCAAAAGCATCTTTCTGCAAAAAGGCTCACAATATTGTATAGATATGTATATTTTACCTTTTCTCCATGGTGATTGAAAAAAATTTGTTTCACTCTTATTATTATATATTTCCAGAGCCATCCACAAATATTTTGGCTGTTTCTATTTGCTGTGTCTTTTTTTTTTTAATTTATTTATTCATTTTAGAGAAGAGAGAGAAGGGGATGGGAGGAGCAGGAAGCATCAACTCCCATATGTGCCTTGACCAGACAAGCCCAGGGCTTTGAACCGGCGACCTTAGTGTTCCAGGTTGACACTTGATCCACTGCACCACCACAGGTCAGGCCTATTTGCTATGTCTTTAACTTCAGTTAATTTATTCATTGAGCCTTATCTGGAAATTGCATTGACTTTTTGCTTTCTCCAATTGCATAGGGTCCTATTTACTGTATCCTCTTCAACTGTGGATAGTAGCTTTTCCTTTCACTGTTTGTAGCTTCATGTTTTACTTGTCTGAATTCATGTTAGCATGTTCATTTTGCTCTTTTAATCATCACAACTTGCTTACAAATTCTGTCCTGCAGTTTCATTTATCACCATCAACTTTCATTCTCCTCCTATCATAACCTATGTAATTCTCTTTTTGTGTAATTATTTTAATGAATGTCATTGCATTTATATTGTAATATAATTTTTTTTTAAACTTCTAGACCATGAGTGCACATCAATCAGGT
Organism: Rhynchonycteris naso; assembly: GCA_037038555.1. NCBI lineage: Eukaryota > Metazoa > Chordata > Mammalia > Chiroptera > Emballonuridae > Rhynchonycteris > Rhynchonycteris naso. Next base: position 30,114,226 of record CM072998.1, read on the forward strand.
TTTCCTCATTTCTCTCTTCATTCTACCTAGTGTAACTTATGGCCTCCCACATTTCTGTTCCCCCATATTTCTGAACTTTACAGTGCCATTTGACCAACATTTTCACCACAAGTTTGTGCAACTTCCCCAAGGTAGCTCGATATATTCTTTCTGGACATGTTCTTAAATTCTCCTTCTTTACATAGCAGAAATCTTTCTCTGCAAACTCATTTTACTCTGAAGTGGTTTTGTCTGATGAGTGTTAGTTGAAATCAAAGATCTTAGAGGCAAAAGTCCCCACCCCCAATTTTTGATCTATCCCTTTGCCTTCAGGAAGACACATGTTGTTCTCACTTAATAGGCAGTGCATTTGAAGCCCAGAGAAGTGACTTGTTTAAAGTCACACCTCTATTATGTTAAGAAGCAGAAGCTGAACTCCACCTCCCCAAGAGAGTTGTAGTAGGAGATTAAAGAAGGCAGTTGGCACTTGAGAAGGGAAGTTTCTGAGTAAGTAAATTAAGTAATTGGTAATTGTCTGAAGTTATTGGTGCTTGAATTCAAATCTATACCACTTAAGGAATATTAATAAAGGCCATTGAAAAGCTAGGTAGTAATGAGAATAATGGAAGAATGGGACTGTACTCAAACACAGTCCAGTGATATAATGTTCTAGTCAACCAAATGCTGCATAACACACCACCCTGAAACTTAAAGATTTAAAACAACAGTATTTTGCTCATAGATCTGCAATCTGGGTAGAGTTCTGCAGGGACAGCTCTACTTCATCCATGTTAAGCCTGAGCTAGAATCATCTGAAGGCTCATTCAATTCAGACACCTGGACGACAGAACAGCTAGGGTTGCTGGGGGTCCTTGTACATCACTCTCTATCTCTATGTGACCTCTCCACATAGACCCTTCAGCATGGCAGCTGCAGGTCAGCCAGACTTCTGACGTATCAGTTCACTGCTCCCAAGGGGTGTGGCCCAAGAAAGAGCAAGGTGGAAGCAGCGCCACCTTTTATGACTTAGCTCCGGAAGTCATACAGCATCACTTCGGCCACATTCTCTTGGTCGAGGCATTTACAAAGGTCTTCCCAGATTTGATAACGTACACCCATCCCCCTTGATGGAGGAGCATCAACATCTTATTGTCAGCCTGGCCTGTGGTGGCACAGTGGATAGAGCATCAACCTGGAATGCTGAGGTCACCAGTTCAAAACCCTGGGCTTGTTCAGTCAAGGCATATATGACAAGCAATCAATAAACAACTGGCGTGAAGTAACTATGAGTTGATACTCCTCGCTTGCCCCACCTCTCTCCTCTCTCTGTAAAATCGATAAATAAAATCTTTTTTTAAAAACAAATCATATTGTCAGAAGAGTACTAGGATGAGATCTATACCAGAGCAGCTATCTTTGGAAAGTACAATCTGCCACAACTAAAAACTGCTGGATTACCAAGCCACCAAAACTCAAGAGTTGAAATAGACCTTGAAAAGGCCATCTCTGTTACTAACAAAACCCTCAGCTCAGGCGTTCTTTTCTTTCTGGAATTCCCCTTTGATGTCCCTGAGCTTCCATAGCCCAATCAGGCAGGTACTATCAACCTGCCAGTTAGCCAAACTTGTTTGTCTAAACAATCAATAAGGCATAGGAAACATCACAGAGAAGAGCCTTCAGATTGATGAAGACACATCTCTAACGGAGCTAGAACTGACACTTCACACAGAAACAGAGGGCAGAGGGAAAAAGCATCAGCGATTCCGAGAAGAAAAACTGAAATCACACAAAGAAAAAAAATATATCCAGTATATACTTTGGCTCTATATTTAAGTTATAAGCAGTAAATGTCAAAATAACCCAGAGTCCAGCAGCCGAGACGGAAGCATTGCCGGAAGCAGTGGTGCTCCAACCTCCCCAACATCAGACTCACCTGGATGGTCTGTTGAACCACCCCCAGAGTTTCTGACTCAGCAGGTCTGGGCGGGGCCTGAGAATCTGCATTTCTGACGGGTTCCCAGACGCTGCTGCTGCTGGTGGTCTGGTACTACGCTTTAAGTACCACTAGCCTAAAGGTCTTTAGACCTGAAAGTAGTGGCCATGGCTGAAGCTCTGGGAAAAATGAAGGAAACAGCGGTAGGTGAAGATGACCCAAGAGATGAAGTGGCCTGATCTTAACAGAGACCATTTCTCTGTCCGCCATCGGCCAGAACATCCTCCAGCGACTGCATCCCGGTGACCGGCCGGTAGACACCCGAGCGTCTCCTCAGCGGCGGTGGATGACGCCCCCTCCCGACCACCCCTGGTGGTGTCAGCCGGGACCGCACGCAGGGGCTGCCGGCCGGGAGGGCGGGGCTAACGCAGACAAGCTTCCCGCCGCGTTCTTACTGGAGGTTGGGAGAAAGAGCCAAAAGACGCAAGTCCCCACCCTCTGGGGCGGGGCCACCAGGTCATCGAGTTTTGATTGGTCAGCACCGCCCGTGCGCGATGACGTTTACCCCGGCAGAAAGTTTCTAAGAGGAGCGCGGGAGCTGACACAGGGAGGATTTAGTTGCTTTGGGTTAGGCTTGCGAAAGTTTGTTCCGCTACCAGGCGCTGCCCTTGGACCAGCCGGGACAGCTTCTTCACGAGCTCCACGTCCTGACCGCCTGCTACTTCGGAGCGACTCTGCCTCCCAGGTGTCCAGGTGAGCATCCGAGTGAGACCTCTGGTTGGGCGGGGGTGGGGGGGAGGGGCGCGCGCTCGCGAAGAGGAGTTAGATCGTGCTCCTGGCACCGAGAGGACAGGAGCAAGAGGAATATGCTGTTTCCCTGAAGCTCCGAGGACGTCCTCTAATCCCCACCACTCATCTTAAGCCTTTAGGATCACTGGGCTGATGTTCCTGGGCCTTGCGACTCTAGGAATGAGGCATTGAGTAGTTCTCCCAATTTTGAGTGCCTGCTAAGTTAAGCATTGTGCTAAGTTCAGAGACTGCACAGGTAGTTCTGTCTCCTGTACTTAGAAGTGCCAGGCACAGAGCAGACCCGTGATTCATATTCGAAGTGAATACATCCACTGAGGAGAGGACTTCTACCAGGAAGACATAATTATTGCACGGTGTGATAGGTGCTCAATTCCAGATGTAGTTGGAAACACTTATAAGGGGTGGCCTCTTTGGGAAGCTGATAACTGATCCAAGGTGTGAAGGAAAAGGCAAAGAATTGAAAAATCAAAGCCTATGAATTCTCTAGCCACTGCCAATGAGGCCCCACAACCCCAACTGTAGATACATAGTTGCCTATTCTTGAAAACAAATGAAAAACACACAGAAGGTCATTGGTTCTTTTATTCTCAGTAGGTTCCAGGTTTCAGAGAAAATGACCGAGGAACTGGATCCTATGGGACAGGACTCTGATGGGGGTAGTGAGGAGGTGGTCCTGACACCTGCAGAGCTCATTGAAAGACTGGAGCAGGTAAGCTTCCCGAGTAGAATCCCCTGTCCCAATCTTAGCCTGTTTATTCAGTGCAAATGTCAGGAGTCAGGAAATGAAGAAGTGGAATTCAAGCCTTTTTTCAAGAGAAGGACTAGATCTTACCATCTACACAGAAATAAAAACTAAGGGGGCCAGCCTCTGTTAGAGACCTCATCATGTCAAACACAGAATCCTCAAGTGGGGCCAGTAAGGGACAACTTTGGGTTCAATTACTACAACAGTTACAGAGCAAACATTTGCTGCTCGGACCCTGGCCGGTGGCACAGTAGACAGAGTATAGTGCTGGAGCTCTGAAGTCTCTGGCTCTATCCCAAGGGCTTCAGCATGACCCGCCGGTTGCAGGTTTGAGCCCCAGTCAGGCACAAATGAGAGGCGATCAAATGGATATACAACTAAGTGGAGCAATGGGTTGATGCTTCTCTCTCTCTCCAAAGGAAAAATAAAATTGCTATTAGAGAGGTGTTGTGGTGACTTGTAAGTTTTATGTCTTAGTCCTTTGAAGTATCTTAACAGGAAGTCCTAACAGACATCTTCCAGAAATGGAAACCAGGATAGCTGACAATCATATAAAAAGATATTTAACCTTTTTAGTAATCAGGAAAATGAAAATTTAAATCCTAATGAAATATCAATTCATACCCATCGGATTGGCAGAAGTGAAAAAAAGTGAACAATAATAAGTATTGGGAAGGCTCAAGAGCAGCTTGAACAATTGCATATTGCAGGGAACATGTAAACACATACAGTCATTTTGGAAAATAATCTGGTATTGTCGAGTTGAAGGCACACAATTATTTTACTCCTGGGTATAAACCTAGAGAAGACTTTCATGTGTAGTCCAGGAGACATGCACAAAATGTTCATAGCATTGCTTGTAATAGTAAAACTGCAAAAAACCAGATCTCCTTCAACAATAGAATGGATACAAAATTAAGGCACATACACACAATGAGAAAACAACAATAAAATGAATAAAAGATAGTTCCTGCAACAGCATAGATAAGTCGGGAATACAATGTAGAACAACATAGAACAACAAAAAATAAGTTGCTAAAGAAACTATTTATATAAAATTCAAACACTTGCAAAACTATTGGGAAGGTAGAGCTTGCCAGCTTAGATGACGTGGCACACTCTGGTGTTCTGCCCATGCGCCAGTGATGCTGACCTTTCACTCTCTGGTGAGAAGCCAGATCCCCCAGGCTTGGAAGGCAATCTGGGGATAGTTGCATCTTACAGCACAGCCTCAGCTTAGCAGTGGGTGATCATGAGTTACACCTCAAGCCTGATGCTCTCTTGCAATGCCCTGAGCGCAGCCAAGGAGTTGGTCTGCCATCTGGACAGCTCTTACAGCTAGGTACAGACTCAGGCTGCCTAGCATGGCCTAACAATCAATCTCACAAAGGCCACAGATAAACACAGCTCTGGGAGTATATATGGGTTATTCTTGAATGTCTATAAAAAATGACTTAAAAATGATTACCTACATTGCATAGTTTCCAGTTTTTATGATGATGTTAGTTTGCTAAGACTGCATACCAAAGTGCCACAGATTGGGTGACTTTATGAACAGAAATTTATTTTCTCAACTTTGGAGGCCAGAAATCTGAAATCAAAGTGCTGACATGGTTGGTTTCTTCTGAGGCCTGTGTCCTGGTCTTGTTGATGGTTGTCTTCTCCCTGTGTCTTCACATAGTCTTCCCTCTGTGGCTCTGTGTTCAAATTTACCCTTCTTAAAAGGACAACAGTCATATTGAACTAGAGTCCCCCTAAACGACCTCATTTTAACTTGATCGCCTCTTTAAAGACCCAGTCTCCAAAAACAGCCGTATTCTAAGGTACTGAGAGTTAGAACTTGAACATATGAATCAGGGGTGGAGGAAGATATAGCTTAGCCCATAACATGATGAACAGATTATCATTTAAAAATAACATTTTTTAGAGAGAGAGTCAGGAAGGCAGAGAGGGTGAGAAAAAGCAGCTCATAGTTGCTTTCACTTCGATTGTTCATTGATTGCTTCCAAGAGAGGGAGGAGAAACTGCGAAGCATCAACGTGTAGTTGCTTTTGCGTTGGTTGTGCATTGACTGCTTCTCATACATGCCTTGACCAGGGCATGCCAGTGTCCCCTTGTCCAAGCCAATGACATTAGGCTTTTCACGCCGGCCACCTTTGGGCTCAAGCTAGCGAGCTTTTGGGATCATGTGGTTTTTTACCCCACTCAAGCCAGTGACCCACACTGATGAGCCCACACTCAGAGCTGGGTTCAACCAGCTCCCCCAGCGTTCTGGGTTGACAGTTTATCCACTGTGCCATGACTCATCAGGAATGCCATTAAATTTTAATCAGGAACCAGATGTAGCTATTTTAAATACAGAACATGATTTTTTTTCCCCTGAAGTTAGAGGTGGATAGGTAGTCAAGACTCCCACATGCGCCTGACTGGGATCCACCCGGCATGCCCACCAGGGAGCAATGTTCTGTCCATCTGGGGCATTGCTCCATTGCTGCCAGAGCCATTCTAGCACCTGAGGCAGAGGCCACAGAGCCATCCTCAGCACCCGGGCCAACTTTGCTCCAATGAAACCTTGGCTGCAGGAGGGGAAGAGAGAGATAGAGAGGAAGGAGAGGGGGAAGGGTGGAGAAGCAGATGGGCACTTTTCTTGTGTGCCCTGACCAGGAATCGAACCTGGGACTTCCACATGCCAGGCTGACACTCTACCACTGAGCCAACCGGCCAGGGCCTGATTTTCTTTTTTAAGACCATAGATTTAAACCCAAGTTTCTCAGTAGAAATTTTGAAAAGATTATATTTAAAATTTTGTTTGTTTTTGTGCGTGACAGAGAGAGGGACAGACACAGAGGAAGGGAGAGATGAGAAGCATCAGTTCTTTGTTGCGGCACCTTAGTTGTTCATTGATTGCTTTCTCATATGTGCCTTCCCAGGTGGGGGGGGCGGGCGGGGGGGGGAGGGCTACAGCAGAGTGAGTGACCCCTTACTCAAGCCAGCAACCTTGGGCTCAAGCTGGTGAGCCTTGTTCAAACCAGATGAGCTTGTGCTCAAGCTGGCAACCTTGGGGTTTCGAACCTGGGTTCACATCCCAATCTTATGCTCTATCCACTGTGCCACCACCTGGGCAGGCATATTTTAAAGTTTTATACTGATACATTTTCCCTATTTTATATTTTATCATAATTTCACAATGTAAATGAGAAATCTGCCCAATCTATACCACTTTACCCCAGTGTACCACCTGAGCGCTATCATTTTCCTTGAAAGCCTTGTTGTGTAAAGACTGGAAAGCACTATATAGAGATAAAAACAAATATAATGAAACTATACAAAAAATTAAACACTAAATTTAGGCTAACAATTACCTCTGAGGAGGGAGAGACACACAGAGACTGTTAAAATAATGATAATATTTGTAAATGAAATTATATGCACACAGATATTTATATCGTTATTCTTTATTTATTTTATCTACTAATATTTAATAAAATCAGTTGAAGAAAAACTCCTGCTTTATAAGTTCTCTAAGACAGTTTGTCTTTTCTCAATTTATTATGCTTCTGAACATCCAGGTTGTCTTCCTGGTTAACTTCTGCAACACTAGTACAGAGCTGAGCACCTGAAAAACTGTGTGATGGTAGCAATACCCAGTGTTTAATCGTCTTGGTGGTGATAACTGAAGAAGCAGAGACCCAAGGATGTCAAAAGGAATAAATTTGGCCTGATTGGCATGTAATTTTGAGCTATGCTAAAACTAAATTTCCTGTAACTGAAAGATAACTGTACTTTTCCTCAGTTGCCTGTAAATATTTCAGTTTTCTAAACCTTGGTAATTTCCAAAATGTACCAAGTATTTGGGCCTGAGTCATAAATTAGGGATTTAAACTCCTGTTTCAAAAGTGTTTAATAGATGAATATCCACTTCCATTATACTGTTGGACACTTAGTAAATAATCAGTGTTTTCTCATCAATAAGATGAGGATAACTATATTTATTTCCTCTCAGATATTATAATGCTGAATGGAAAGTATTTATAAAGCACTTTGAGCTTCAGGAATGAAGAGGTGAATAGAATTGATGTAGCGTTACTTCAGTTCCCCAAATAGTAGAAAGGTGCTGGTGCCCCCTGGTGGGAAAAGGCAGGTGGAGGAAATGCATGGGTGTGACTTGGTGAAAAGTGCTGTTGGAACCCCAGGCGGTGTTACTCTCGGCAGTGGGAATACTGACATTTTTTAAGTGAACAGGCATTATTTTTTTGTAATGTTGGTTAAATATAAGGTTGTAAACACAATTTCCTACGAAATAAAAAAGGAAAGACCTTATTAAACGCCAACATTTCAACACATTTCTGCTATTTCCAACTGGTAGGCAGTTTTCTTTGCCTCAGACATCTGTGATTTTCATGGGGTATGTACTGACTGACAGGGTTGTTTTGCTCCAGTGTGTGTGTGTGTGTGTATGTGTGTATGTGTGAGTGATTTTCTTGGCATTGTTTTTTAGGCTTGGATGAATGAAAAGTTTGCCCCTGACCTGCTGGAAAGCAAGCCTGAAATTATAGAATGTGTCATGGAGCAGCTAGATCACATGGTAAGAGTTCTTATCCCAGGGTACAAAGGAACGGAGCATTACACGGATTTGTCAGTGAAGGGAGAGGGCTGATAGCAAATCTGCTTTGTTTGGCCCAGCCTAGCTTGTTTCTTTTTCTTTTTTTTTTTTAAAGGAAGATCACTATTTTTTTTACAATTCTTTTCTTTTTGTTTCTTTTTATTTATTCATCTTAGAGAGGAGACAGAGAGAGAGAAAGAGAGAAAGGGGGGAGGAACTAGAAACATCAACTCCCATATGTGCCTTGACCAAACCAGTGCAGGGTTTTGAACTGGCGACCTCAGTGTTCCCAGGTCAATGCTTTATCCACTGCGCCACCACAGGTCAGGCGCTTGTTTCTTAAATATTGAATTAGTTACTTACGTTTATAAAGCATGAGAGCACCTGTGAATATATTGCAGCCAGGCTTTCTGTGAAACGTCTGAAAGCCTGGCCTCACCACCCTACATTTTTATATAAGGATAGCCGACCAAGCAAGGTCAGGGCCCCCCGCTTTAGCGTGCTCTCCACTGCTCACCCTTCTCACGTATCTCCCCTGCCTGTGCAGGGCAGGCATTTGAGTTTGTGGCCCTTGTCTTAGATGAGCTTCGCTTGAGGCATTATCAGCCTCACAGTTGCTTTAAAACATTAAAACATCTTTAACGGTTTCTCAACTGGTGTTTTAACACTACTTTTTAGACCCTTTAGATATTTTTTATGTCTGCTGTATTATCTCCTTTACAATTGGGTTAGAGTTCTAGTCATAGATTCTGTTTAAATGGTCATTTTCCAAAAGGACAGGCGCACCTCATCTTACTGCGTCTCACCTGACTGCGCTTCATGGTTGTTGAGTGTTTATTACAAAGTGAAGGCGAGACACCCCCCCACCCCCCACCCCCCGCCAGCAAACAGATCATGGCTCACTTTATTGCGGTGTTCTGGCGCCCAGCCCGCAGTATATCCGAGGTATGCCTATAAATGAGGGTTGTTTGAACTTTATGTAATGAGACTGTCATCGTATATATTTGTGTAATTAAGGAATTAAAAGAAACTGAGAACTCATACAAGTATTTTGTTCTCCTCTGACCTAAATGTAGTGTTTGAGTCCTCAGCATTGCCATTGACGAGAGTCCTTGTGGGCTGTGCGTAGGTTAAACAAAAAGGTTCTTAGTCTTTAAATACCGTGTTTTCTTACGAACTTCATTTTCCCTTTCAATAGGAAGAGAATCTCAGGAGAGCAAAGAAGGGGGATCTGAAAGTCAGTATCCATCGAATGGAGATGGAGCGGATCCGCTATGTCCTCAGCAGCTACTTGCGGTGTCGGCTCATGAAGGTTTGACATGGAGATGCCTGTAGGCGTTAAGGCAGTGCAGTCTGTAATATGGGAAGAAGTTGGGCTGGGGCCAGGGAGAGTACACCATAAAGATGCTGCTGAGGCCCAGTATCAGGGTAGCTAAAGAGTAAAGAGGGCAAGAGATTGTTCTGGAGAAGCACAGATGGAATGTGTGTTGCACACCTCAGGGCACACATTATTAGACCGTTTATTCGCTGTGAACGGTGCCCCCTGGTGTTATAGCATGGCAGTGCTGGCTTGACATTCAACCAAGGCTCTGTGGCCACCTAACTGATAAAAATGATATAAAACATTCTTATTTTGTGAATCTGTTTTAACCCTGAAAATATTTTCCATGAAGTTTCTTCTCATTGGTGTCACTTGTCCCCTTAGTTGTTTTAAAACAAATATGTTCTCCTACATGAGGATGCTTTAGGTCTGAAGAGAGTTCACAAGTCTCATTGCAATCCTTGTGGCTAAACATTTCTACCATTTATTTCCCATTACTCACTCACCTTGTCTCTTCCCTTTAAAGTTCTGGTTTATCAATATCCTTCTTTGATTATACTACCTCAACTGACTGCAGTATTCCCGATGTAGTTTGGTCACGTTTCTGAAAAACAGGATGGTCACTTCCCTTATCCTGATTAATAAAATGATAGTAATGCCACCTAGCATTACATCAGCATACTTGATAGGCACATCACACTAAGTTCATTCTGCACTCGTTGTTAACTTTAACCTTATCTGAAGTTTTTAAGTTATCCTATCCTGACACTTTCTGGTATTTGTATGGCTGAGTTTTTGACTCCTAAGTGTAGAGCTTGCTACTTAATCTCTCTTAAGATTTATTTTATTGAATTGGGCCATTTCCCTGGTTTCTGGATCCTGATTTTGTCACCTAATCTAGTAGCTATCTCTTAACACTTTCTGTCATCAGCAAGTTTGATAAGTATGTCATCAAAGGTCTTACCTGACTCTTTAAGAAGACTGGGCCAATGCTAGAATATTCTATCAGAGACTGCCCTAAAGATTGGCATCTGTTCGTTGAGCCAGTATTCTTTGTTCAACTGTTTGTGAGTCTCCCACTCTCTACTGTCACCCAGCCCCAGGTTAACAATTTGTCCCCAAAGGTGTCATAAAGACATTATCATGTTTTAGAAATATTGAGGCACACAGCATGCCTCTTCACTCCACCCTCAACTTCCAGGCTTTTTTGTTATTGTTTTTATGGTTAAATCCTCTTCATGTTAACTACTTAGTTTTTCTGAATTCACAAACCATTTTTTAAATTATTTATTCTAATATAATGCCACCTATCAATGTTAAGAACACTAATCTATATTTGAAGATTCCCCACCTTCTGTGTTTTTGAAAATTGGGAAATTTGCCTATCTCTAGTCTTGTGCACCTCTTTTGCACTAATTCTTCTGAAGTCAGGAAACTACATAAATTTTGAGTACACTAAGTGATACAGGAGGAGTAGCAATTTACATCTACCAGGAGAAAATGCTTTGTGTACTTAAACCCCAGGTAAATACTAAGTTGCCCTGGAACATAATTGACTCAAGCCAAAGGACTTCAACTCCTTCAAGTGAATGACAGCTCCTTTACCTGGGCCTCCAGTTCCCCCTCACCACTGCCATTCCCCTGCTGACAAGGAACATTTCCTCCACAGGTAACCACACCATCACTGACTCCAGACAACGGACTGAGCCCTCTCAGGTTCCTGAGCACACAGCTTTTTGTAGCTTTTAGCTTTTTTTTTTTTATTTTTTTTATGAAAGTTCTTAGCTTTTTTTCCAAGCCTCACCTCACTGTGGGCTTTAGCCTACTGTTCATACTCTTATAATTGACAGTGTTCAGTCTGCTTCTGTAGTCTGTATGCATCTCTCCAGCTTTTCACAGCATCTCATAGAACACCCTGTACAGTTACATAAATATGTTAAATAGCACCCCCTTCTCTTCTTGAATATCATTTACAGTTGTAATTAATTTCAGATTATCGTCTATGAAATTACCTCATCTTATCTTTGTTCTGAATTCTTTGACACCTGCCCTCTTGAAATCTGAAGTGTAGTTCTTATTATTAGAAACAGTCTTGACCATGAAACCTTGCCATTATGGAAGTCAATTTCTATATTAACACCAGCTTATTTCAGAAAACTAGTATGTTTCACAGTTGAATCTGGACAGATGTTTTCATGATGACTTTTATTTGTCCTCACAGATAGAGAAGTTTTTTCCTCACGTCCTTGAAAAGGAGAAAACACGCCATGAGGGGGAGCCTTCTATCCTTTCTCCCGAAGAGTTTGCCTTTGCCAAAGAGTAAGCAGTAGGTGTGGGAACTGCCTTTCTTTTCCTGGCTTGTGAGCCTGAGGTTTGGTGCTTGTATTCCGTGAAGCTGATCTCAGAGCCACTGTTGTCTGTCTGACGGTCCCAGCGGCTCCTCCCGGCAGGGCTGTCACCATGATTTTAATTCATGTGTTTCAGGTACATGGCTAACACAGAGACCTATCTGAAGAATGTTGCCTTAAAGCATATGCCTCCTAATTTGCAGAAAGTGGACCTCTTGAGGGCAGGTAAGAAGAACGTTCCCTGTTAGTCATCCCGAGGGGTTCTAGTTTACATCCCAGATGTCTCCGGGTGCTTTAGAGTAAGATCTTTACCTGTACTCTTTCTCTCAGATGTGGAAAAATAGGTATGTAGATAAGCAGGAAAGAAAAGAGAAGAAGGGTTTTGAATTAGAAATAAAAAGCCATTTAAAGCCAGTGTAAGGGCAGCCGTATGTTCTCCAGCTTCGGTAGGATTCTTATGACGCCAGTATAAATGGGGACTCATCCGTGCGCTCAGTCACTGCTTCCTGTGACGGTCCTCTGGCAGCAGCTGCCCGTGTGAGGCTCTCTGGGCACTGAAGACGCAGGGTCTGTGCTTTCAAAGAGCCGGCAGTCTTTTCCTCTCAGCTGTCAGACGGGGCCCAGTGCCTCTGCCTCTCACTCCCTTCAGAGTCCCCTTAAAGTTCTGCTGAGCTAAGGGGCGGGACTTAGGATCGCAACTCCTAATGTGGCTCAACTAACTGGGGGCCTGCAGAGTATGGGTTAAAGTCCGTATCTCTCTCCTTCGCAACTCACCGTGTCTGAGCAGGATCTTGTCAGACAAAACTGCTGGACCCAATTCAGCAATGCTCCAGGGACTGGCACCCGCCCCGGCCACAGACTCATTTAGTGTACTACAGCCACAAGTTCAGGTACACTCACTGCCGGGACCAGCTGACCACTGTGGCAGGCGGAAGACCTAGAACAGGATGGGCAGAGACACGGTTCACCAGATGTCTTAGCTCAGGCTGTGATAACAAAGTAACACAGACTGGAGGGCTCAAACAGCAGATTTATTTTCCCACAGATCCGGAAGCCAGAAGTCCGTAATCAAGTGCTGGCAGGGTTGGTTTCCTCCGAGGCCTCTGTCCTCGGCTTGCAGAAGGCCACTCTCTGCCTCTTCACATGGCTGCTCCTCTGTACACTCACACCCCAGTTTTCCTTCTTTTTATAAAAATACCAGTCAGATTAGATTAAGCTCTACCCTAACGTTCTCATTTTAACTTAGTTACCTTTTTTTTGTAATCATTTTTTATTTTAAATTACAGGTGACATACGTTATTGTATTTGTTTCAGGTGTACACCCCAATGATTAAGCATTACGTAACTTACTAAGTAATCATCCTGGTAAATCTTGCACACCTCTGACACCAGGCATGGTTGTTAGAATACCATTGCCTACATTCCCTATGCTGAGCTGCACATCCCCATAACTGTTCTGTAACAAGCAATTTGTGCTTCTAATTCCCTCACCTTTCTCCCCCCGCCCCTACTGTCTACGGCCGTGAACACATTCTCTGTGAGTCTGTTTTTGTTCTGCTTGTTTGTTTATTTTTTTTTTTTAGATTCATTGTTGATAGATACGTATTTATTGCCATTTTATTGTTTACATTGGTCTTTTTTTTCTGTGTTTTCTTCTTGGAGAAGATCCTTTAACATATCGTATAATACTGGTTTGGTGGTGATGAACTCCTTTAGCTTTTCCTTGTCTGGGAAGCTTTTTATCTGCCCTTTGATTCTAAATGATAGCTTTGCTGGGTCAAGCCATCTTGGTTGTAGGTCCTTGCTCTTCATCACGTTGAATATTTCTTGCCAATCCCTTCTGACCTAAAAACTTTCTGTTGAGCAGTCAGCTGACAGCCTTATGGGAACTCCCTTAGGTAACTAACTGCATTTCTTTTGCTGCTTTTAAGATTCTCTCTTTGTCTTTAACCTTTTGCATTTTAATTATGATGTGTCTTGATGTGGCCTGTTTGGGTTCATCTTGTTTGGGACTTTGCACTCCTATATGTCTGTTTCCCTCACCAGGTTAGGGAAGTTTTCTCTCATTATTTTTTCAAATAGGTTTTCAATCTCTCGCTCTCCACTCCTTCTGGCACCCCTCCCTGATGCAAATGTTGGTGTGCTTGAGGTTGTCCCAGAGGCTCCTTACACTATCCTCATTTTCTTCGGATTCTTTTTTCTTTTTGCTGTTCTTGCCCCACAGAGCAGCAGTTACGTCAGCAGGGACTGGTACCCACTGATTCACCCCTTGAATGTGTCACTTGTGGAAGTGTTTGGGCGGTGGAGCTTCACTGTGGTCTGAAGCTGTCTACCAGGTGTGCTGGCTCTGGGGCCTCCCAGGACGTGCAGGCCAAGGGCAGTCACTGCCGGTGTTCTGCCCAGGGCCACCTGGCATGAGCTCCAAAGCAATGTGCCGGTGGGCTTGGAGGTGCCCAGGTGAGGCCAAACAGCAAGCCAAGGCTGCCTGCTGGTAGTGTCGGGCCTGGGACCACTTAGTGAGAGACATGGGGGGTGCTGAGGCCAGGTGCAGCTTGTTTGATAGATTTTAGGAAAATCTAAAGCATGAGCCAAGACAGACCATTTGTATGGAAAAGCCACTGGAAACAGCTTGGGTGGGCCTGAAAGTTAGGTGGGGCAGGGTCTCGGAATCACTAGGGCTAGGCAAACAGTGTGAGCCAGGTTGATGGCATCTCAGATAGGGCACCCGCCTGCCAGCTCTGGGGGGAAGGCTCATCAAAGGAACAATGTCTGCCACCGCTTCTGTCGGGGAGAAAGCTGTGCCTTCAGCTTCCACCAGCCGCTGATGCCAGACAATTCAGTTGCTCCCCATATGTCCCTGGTTTCTTTCAAGCTGCTGCCCCAGCGCTGGAGCTCGGGGAGCGAGTCTAAGTTAGTCTGCGAGTGGTCTAAAAAGAAACTACCTGGGACTCCAGCAGCCTCTGTCTCCCTCAGTCTCAATCCCCACTGGATTTTACAGCCACAAGTTACGGGGACTTCTCTTCCCTGCCCTGGGATGCTGGCTGGGGGGACCTGGTTTCGGGCTGGGAACCCTCTTCTCAGGAGGGACCTCCATAGCCCAGATATCCCTGTCGAGTTTTCTTTACCACACATGGGTGGGACCAGCTCGTTCCACGTCTCCATCCCTCCTACCATGATGCGGCTTTTTAAATTCCCTCATTGTAGAAGTTCCATTTGGCTTGATTTCTGGCAATTCTGAATGATGGTTGTTCTGTAGTTTAGTCGATTTTGATAGGGCTGTGGGAGGATGTGACTACCATATTTACCTACCCACCATCTTGTTAATTACCTCTTTAAAGGCCCTTTACCAAAACATTCCCATTCTGAAGTACTATGGGTTTAGGGCCTCAACATATGAATTTGGTAGGGGATACAGTGCAGACTGTAATACCAGGAGCAAGCCAGAGCCATACCAGAATTCTGGAACTCTGAATTGGTCACTTTGATGACCAAGGGAAACAAGGCCCCGTCCATGTCCAGTTCAGCTACTTTTGTCCGTACCCTAGAAGACTAGGAATAGAGCAAGGACTGAATCCCTAATCACTACCCATTGCTATCACGACCAGTCGATTGAAGCAGCCATGGGATTACTGATGGGCATGCATCTGAATTCCTGGAACTGGCTCTAAGCTGTTGTCCCGCTGGATTTTACAGCCAGAAGAGCTTCTACTAGATGCTGGTGGACCTCCTAAAATACATATCACTATGCTGGATTCCTTACAAGGACCAGAGCCAGTCTCTTGGAATTGGAAGGGATGGGGAGGTGGGAGATCTGCCCTGGTACAATTGGAATCTTGCTTAATTAGCCCAGAAGCTGAGTCCCCCTCAGGCCTCTGGAGGACTGTAGACCTCAAGGGCAGGTTGGGGGATGACATATTGAAATCTAAGCTGGGGTTCCTGGAACCCTGGAGCAGCCAAGAGGACCTTCCTTAGACCTTGAGAGCCAGTTATCCTGAACACACTTTTATAAACAAGGGAATCAAGGACAACGTGAAACCCGTGCTGGGCTCTTAGGACTGACAGTTAACCAGTAGGTTCTCTGCACCTCGCATTTGGTGGAGTCTTCCAGGTGCAAACTGAGCACTAGGAACTGAAGAGCTATCAAGGAGCTGCCCGGTTTGGGGCACTCCCTCTCTTGAAACACTGGCTGCTGGTTAAAGAGAAGGGATGACAGCAACTTCTTAAGCTCGAATCAACCAGGGAAGGACCGCTTAGTCTAACATTCAAGACTATTGCCATGTGGCCCAGTCTTTCTACAGGAGCAGGTCCTCAGATAACATTCAGTTCAGTATCCTTTCATAATGATGTTGATGGAATGCTGTAGGAACTTAATTCTTGTTTATATCAATTAGCCTATTATAAAATTGGTTTCATTACACAATATTTCACTTCGACGTAGAACCCATAGATGACATTAAGTGAGGACTTCCTGTACTCTTTTCTCCTACCCCTTTTTATAGAAATAGTTTCTAGCCAGATCTATATGTTCTGTCCTCCCAAAAGGTCCTGCATATTTGCCATTACCTACCAGGCTCATGCTCCCTCTTTAAATCCTGCTCTTTCCTTCAACGTGCACCGTGACTCCTCTCTCCCCACAGCGCAGAGAGAGCACGCCACTCGTGCGGCGACGGGTGCTGCTGTCACCACCTCGTCCAGAGACCAGGTGCTCTGCTTGCACCCTCCACAGGTGTAGCCAGGGTCCCCCGCACGTCTGCAGTTCTCTTCATTTGATGGATGAGTGGTTGTTCTGTGGAACCATGGGTGGGAAGTACGCTGTTTCTAGAAGGAGCCAGATCTCTCCTTAAACCGTCCTACTCCCAAAATGCTTTCACGTCCCTGGCCCCTTAGTGCTCCGTACAGTTAATCCCAGCAGCTCTTCCCAGGTTGGTTCTGTTAGCCCAGCGCTTTCTGATCGCACTCGTTTTCCTGGCAGTTCCCAAGCCGGATCTGGATTCATACGTGTTTCTGAGAGTGAAAGAACAACAAGAAAACATACTGGTAGAACCAGAAACAGATGAGCAGAGGTGAGTGGTGTGTGTGGTTCTGACAGTGGGAAATACTTCTCCTGACGGGGCACCAGCTAAGCTCTGCACGTTTTTTCCTCCTTTTTCAGGGATTATGTGATTGACTTGGAGGAAGGCTCACAGCACTTGATCCGATATAAAACCATTGCACCTCTGGTTGCTTCTGGAGCCGTGCAGCTAATTTAAAGCCAAAAATAAACAAGAAGGAAGACACGAAATCCTCCAGAAAAAATTTAGAAACCCTACATATCACTTGGAGCCCAAGGACAAGACTTTTCTCAGCAGTGTTGTGGGTCACTTGGACATTGAGGAGGCACACAGGCAGGGTTCCTAACTTGCCACATACCCCAACTTTCTGCCGTTTCAGCTAGAGTCAGCAGATGGGGCCATTGCTCTGTTCAGTCTGCACACTAGACAAGTATGTGACTTTCACCTTGTGCACCTTTTCCTTTTGTGGTATTTCCCAAACTAAGGAGGCAGAGCAAATTCCTAAGAACACATCACTGCCTATGATTAGGGGCCTGTAGTTAACACAGACCTGATCGTGGCGGAAGAGTTCATTTAACCTTCCTGGTAGAAAGTGTCCTTCTCTGATACGTCTCTAAATTGTATAAACCTTTTAGAACCTCTAACCATGAATTTACACCAATTTTTGTCATGCCTAACAGATTCAAAACTAAACCAATAAATTGTTAAGTTTCAGTTTTGTGGCTGAAGGCACCTCAGGGCAGTTCTGGGTTTGTGGTCTCGGGCAGCAGCACGTTCTCTGCTGCCAACCCGCTGTTCCCTGAGTCTCCGGCGGCTTCGCCAAGCCTGCCCCCAGGCCATCTGGTCAGCCTTGGCCAAGGCTCTGTCAGCAGAGTGACATTAATATCCTATATTGTGACCTCAGTAGCAGTTCCTTTTTAAGCTCTTTACTTTCTCAAGGGAAATGGATGAAATTAACACTGATACCTGAAAGGGATGTGAACATGAGTGAATTGTCTTTCCTTAAAACATGATAAAAATCCGTGCTGTGATTTCCACGAGAAACCAGGTGAAAGCAAGGGAAAGTTTTTATTAATTAAAGTATTTTATATTTCATGTAGTAGCTTATTTTTCTCCAGAGTGTTTTTATCTGCTCCAGCCATTTTGGTTTTTTTGTTTGTGAGAGAGACAGCAATGGAGAGAGATGAGAAGCATCAATTCATAGTTATGGCACCTTAGTTGGTCATTGATTGCTGCTGATATGTGCCTTGGCGGGGGCAGTGGTGTGCTCAGCAGCCAGTGACCCCTTGCTCAACCACTGACATGATCCCATGCTTACGCCGGTGACCCCACACTCAAGCCAGATGAAGCTGCACTCAAGCTGGTGACCTTGGGGTTTCGAACCTGGGACCTCAGCGTCCCAGGTCGACACTCTATCCATTGCGCCACCACTGGTCATTTTACCAAATATGTATTGAACATTTGTTATGACAGGCACAGTTCAAGGCACTGATGCTACAACCCAGAATAAGACAGGCATTGTCCCTGCTCACATGGAGATATATGCTTGCAGAGAATTAGAACAGGGTGACTCACTGGAGAGTGACTAGATTGGGTGGTCTGAGCGGTTCTCGCTGTATTCAGTGAATCTCACTGTATTAGGCTGAGGTCTGAATAACCAAAAAGGGATCAGACACACAAGATCAAAAGGAAGACCATTCAGCCAGAGAAGGCAGCTTGTGCAAAGGCCCTGAAGTAGAAACGAGCTCTGCCTGCAATCAGCGTGGCTAGAATGCAGTGTGCAATATGGAACATGGTGCAGGATAAGACCTGTGAGGCAGGCTGGGGCCAGATCACTTACAGGATTGTTAGCACAGATTCTATTTGGTCTTTACTGAAGTCCTGAGAAGTAGGCAGAGCTGGTGCTATGTTATAGGTGGGAAATAAAGCAGATGTTCAGTGAGTCTCAGCCCAGAACCTAAGTGTCCTTTCTCCTAGTCACAAGGATGCACATTCACTCAGCACTGCCTCTCCTGTGCTAAGCAGCAGGACAGGTACATGGCTACTATGCTGTTACCTACAGATCTTGGTGAGATACAGATTCTGATTCAGGAGTTCTGGACTGAGGCCCAGGATTCTGAGAGCCTAGGCCGTGCAGTTGCTGTGGACCCACGGACCATACTTTCAGTGGCAAGACTGTATTTTCATGTCTCCACCTCCCATTTTGTGCGTGCCAGGCTGCACGGAGGAGTTTTAAGGTCTCTACTAAAGTCACAGAGTACATTGCTCCGTTTCCTATTCGCCTCCTCAAAGAAAGGCTGGCTTCAATATAAAGAGGAAGCTGAATTTCAAAACCAAGTAGAAAGGGAAATGACGTGGCTTCATGTGAAGTTCATTGACTTAACTTTCTCAGTTTGTGGTGTTTCACTTTATTGTTAAAAACTCATCACTGGAAGCCTGACAGAAGTGTTTCTCAAATAGTTGCATCATACTTGATTGTCATAAGCTTGTCACCAGCAAGGTGGCTATTCCTGAGAAAAGCTTACAGGTCCGTATCTGGGTTTCTCAGCTGCGGCCATCATGTTGGCTGTGACCTTGCACAGGACCCCAGCTGTGTTTACTCTGTGCCCAGATCCCAGCAGGCAGCAGGGTTTAGTGCCATCCTCATTTGCATCAAACTTCCTTCTGTGATGCACATGAGGTTAACAGAAAACTTTCAGAGTGAACTGTGAAGCAAGCACATTATTTTTCTATTCTTAGCATAAGGTCTTTTAAAGTCGTATATCATGGGAATCTAAACATCCCAAACATTTGGAATTCTTCACGAATTGATTTTTTTTCTTTTTTTGTATTGTGAAATATATGTATCATAACAAGTACCATCTTAACCATTTTTAAGTGTAGAGTTAGTTCAATGTTATTAAATACTTTCTATAGCCTGACCTGTGGTGGCGCAGTGGATCAAGCGTCAACCTGGAATGCTGAGGTCGCCAGTTCAAAACCCTGGGCTTGCCTGGTCAAGGCACATATAGGAGTTGATGCTTCCTGCTCCTCCCCCCTTCTCTCTTTATCTCTCTCTCTCTCTCTCTCTGTCTCCTCTAAAATGAGTAAATAAATAAAAATGGTTTTTAAAAAATGTTTAAAAAATAAAAATAAATGCTTTGTACACCTTATACAACCATCACCACCAAACATCTCCATAATTCTTCATCTTTTAACTCTGAAACTCCCTACTAAGCATACCTACTAAACAATAACTCCCCTTGATTATTTCCACACAGCCCTTGGAAACCACCATTCTACTTTCTGTCTTTATACTTTTGACTACCCCAAATACCTCACATCAGTGGAATCATGTAGTATAGTATTTCTCTTTTTGTGACTGGTATATTCCTTTAGCATAATGTCCTTGAGGTCCATTCATGTTATAGCATGTGTCAGAATTTTCTTCCTTTTTAAGGCTGAATAATATTTCATGGTATCTGTGTACCACATTTTGTGCATATAGTCATCTTTCGATGGAAGTGGGTTGCTTCCACCTTTTTTGTATTGTGACTAATGCTGCTATAAACATGGGTATACAAATATCTTTTCAAAACTGTTATCAATTTTTACGTGTATGCCCAGGAGTAGAATTTCTGGATCATGTGGTAATTCAATTTTTAATTTTTTTGAGGAACCACCATGCTGTTTTTTATAGCAACTATACCATTTTACATTCCCATCAACTGCACACAGGTTCAGGTTTCTCTACATCCTTGCCTACACTTGCTTTCTATTGTTTTGTTTTGTTTTACAGGGTCAGAGAGAGGGATAGATAGGGACAGATAGACAGGAACGGGGAGAGATGAGAAGCATCAATCATCAGTTTTTCATTGCCATTGCGACACCTTAGTTATTCATTGATTGCTTTCTCTTATGTGCCTTGACCACGGGCCTTCAGCAGACTGAGCAACCCCTTGCTGGAGCCAGCGACCTTGGGTCTGAGCTGAGGAGCTTTTCTTCAAGCCAGATGGCCCTGTGCTCAAGCTGGCGACCTCGGGGTCTCGAACCTGGGTCTTCCGCATCCCAGTCCAACGCTCTATCCACTGCACCACTGCCTGGTCAGGCTCTATTGTTTTTGATAGTAGCCATCCTAATGAGTATGAGGTGTTAGTTATCTCATTATAGTTTTGATTTGCATTTTCTTAATGATTGATGTCGAGTATCTTCTTATGTGCTTCTTGGCTATTCCTATACCTTCTTTGGAGAACTCTATATTCAAGTTCTTTGCCTATATTTTTAATTGAGCTATTCTTGAATTTTAGACGTTCTCTATAAATTATAGGTATCAATCCATTATCAGACAAATGATTTGCAAATATTTTCTCCCATTCTGAGAGTTGCCTTTTTATTCCATGAATAATAATTTTTAATGCATAAAATTTAAAAAATTTTTCATAATAGTTAATTGTCAATGTTTTTTTTATTACTTGTGTCTTTGGTATCATATTCAAGAAATCATTGCCAAAACCAATGTTATGAAGCTATTGTGGTGTTTTCTTCCAAGAATTTTGCTTAGGTCTTAAATTTAGGTTCTTGATTTATTTTGAGTAAGTTTTTATAGATGGTATTAGGTAAGGGTTCAACTTCATTCTTTTGTGTGCTTCTCACTTAAGAAAAACTAAAAAAAGAAAAGAATACTTAGGAATTAACTAAGGAGGTGAAAGACTTGTGCAATAAAAACTATGAAACATCGCTGAAAGACATTTAAAAAGACCTAAATAAATAAAAAAACATCCCATGTTCATGGACCAAAAGACTTAATATTGTTAGACTGTCAATACTACCCAAAGCAATGTATAGATTCAGTGCAATCTCTATAAAAATCCCAATGACTTTCTTTCTATAATATAAAAAACCCATCCTAAAATATATACGGCTGTGGTTCTTAACCTTTTTTGAGGTACCGAACCCACCAGTTTCATATGCGCATTCACCGAACCCTTCTTTAGTGATAAATAAAATATGTAGAGACCACTTTTGTGTCCTAACATGTGGTCTATCCTAGAGAATGTACCATGATCGCTTGAAAAGAATGTATATTCTACTGCTTTAGGGTGCAAAGTTCTGAAGATATCTATTGAATCGAGTTGATCTAGTGTATTCTTTAAGTCTGCTGTTTCTTTGTATATTTTCTTTCTTGAGGATCTATCCAATGATGTTAGTAGGGTATTGAAATCCCCTACTTTTATAGTATTGCTGTTAATCTCGTCCTTTATATCCGTCAAAGTCTGCTTTATGTATGTTGGGGCTCCTATGTTTGGTGAGTAGATATCTATAATGGATATATCTTCCTGTTAAATTGTTCCCTTTATCATTAGGTAGTGTCTTTCTTTATCTCTTACTACAGCCTTTGTTTTAAAGTCCATTTTGTCAGATATAAGTATTGCTACCCCGGCTTTTTTTTCATTTCCATTTGCATGAAATATTTCTTTCCATCCTTTTACCTTCAGTCTATGTGCATCTTTTGTTTTAAGGTGTGACTCTTGTAGACAGCATACGTATGGGTTCTGTTTCTTTATCCATGCAGCTTACCCTATGTCTTTTGATTGGATCATTTAATCCATTTACATTTAAGGTTATTATTGATATGTAGTTGTTTATTGCCAATTTATTCTTTAAAGCTGTATTCTTCTTTTGCTATATTCTTTTCCCCCTTTGAACTGTTCTCTACAGGCCCCTTAGCATCTCTTGCAGAATTGGTTTGGTTTTAATGAATTCTTTGAGGTTTTTTTTTTGTCTGGGAAGCTCTTTATTTCTCCTTCAATTTTAAATGTTAGCCTTCCTGGATAAAGTAGTCTTGGTTTTATGTTCTTGTTCTGTATTATTTTGAATATATCTTGCCATTCCCTTCTGGCCTCAAGTGTTTCTGTTGAGAAGTCGGATGTCATCCTTATGGGGGCTCCTTTGTAGGTGATAGCCATGTTTTCTCTAGCAGCTTTTAAATTTTTCTCTTTATCCCTTAGCTTTGGTATTTTAACTATAATGTGTCTTGGTGTAGATTCTTTGGGTTTCTCTTTAATGGAGTTCTCTGTGCTTCTTGAACGTGTGAAATGTTTTCCAGTCTTAATTTAGGGAAGTTTTCAGCTATGATTTGATTGAACAAAGTTTCTATCCCTTGTTCTTTCTCTTCTTCTTCAGGAACCCCTATGATGCGGATGTTATTTCTTTTCATGTTGTCACAGAGCTCCCTTAGAGTTTCTTCAGATTTTTTGAGTCTCTTTTTTCTGCTCTGCTTCTGTGCCTTTATTTATTTTGTCCTCTAACTCGTTGATTCAACCCTCATCTTCATCCATCCTGCTTTTAATTCCTTCCATTGTGGTCTTCAGTTCTGATACTGTATTTTTCATTTCTATCTGATTCGTTTTTATTATTTCAATGTCCTTCTTTATACTTGCTATCTCTTTATTTAGGTGTTCGTAATTACTATCCATTGTTGGTCTAAGCTCTTTGAACATCCTAACTATCATTATTTTAAACTCTGCCTCAGGTAGTTTGGTTATATCTGATTCATTCAGGTCCTTCTCTGGGGATTTCTCTTGATTCATTTGGGTTGCATTCCTCTGCCTGCCCATTTTGTCTGTGTGTAAGAAGGGTTTGGCTACTGGAGTCCAATGGGTGTTGCCTCTATGTTCCCTAGGTGTGGTCTGTCTGCAGGCCTGTCACCCCCTCTGCCACTGCTTAGGGCGGTTGGGTATGGGCGTTGCCAGGCTGGCAGCTGCCGCTGTTACTGCGGTTTCTGCCTCGCCTCCACGGGAGGAGCTGTGTTCTCGTGCCAGGCTCTGTAAGCCTCAACCAGTCTCGGCCTTTTTCCCTCTCCCATGGTGGGATTGAGCACCATACTCGGGCCACAAGCCTGGGCAGCAATGGCAAGGGTGGGCACTTTTGCTCAGCTGCGGGTCCCTGTCTGCTGGTTCCTCCAGCCTGGAGGGGCTTCTGGTGCACACTTAGCTGCTAGCCCGGGCTTCCAGCCTGCCCGGCCAACCTCGGCTCCTCAGCTGGGCGGGGCTGCTGCTATGTGCTCAGATGCGCACCAGGCTTCCGCCCCACCTCGGCAGGCAAAGCCGGTTCAGGCAGGGCTTCAAGCCTCGGAGGCCGGGAGCGGCTGCACACCTGCTTGCCCCTGCCCAGTGGCGGATCTCTGCCCGTTCCAGGCTCCCGCTTTTCCCCCACAGGTGGGGTCGCAGGTGGACCCGAAGCCGCTGGCCCACTTTTGTGCATCCCCTTTGCCCTGGCTGGGCTAGACCGAGCTCATGCCAGCCGGCTGGGCCTCTGCCCCTGCCAGCAGAACCACGGTTCAGCGTCCCGCGGCCGCCGGCCCTCCAGCAAGCCCTCAGCAGTGTGGGTAAGGGCATTGCAGCTCAGACCCTAACACTCCATACTGTAGTCCTGAAAGCTCCTTCCTTCTAAGCAACTGTGCTCTGATTGCCACAGGAGAGCCTGTTTGGCTGGTGTCCTGCTTCCCCTTGCTGGGTCCAGGGGAAATATTGTTTCAGATTTGTGGAGTGACTCAGCCCAGGGTTTAGGGTGGCTGTGCCTTAAAGCTTTTCTCCCTGCGTCTTCCAGACCGCACTCTCTTCTAGCTGCTCTGGTCCTCTCCTCTCTCCCTGTCTCCCAGAGCCCCGGGTGAGTGGTTGTGAGAGAGGTTTTCTGCGCCATCCCTTTAAAAAGAATCCTGGGTCTGAGACAACTGTCTCTTTCTCACAAACAGTATGCTAACCTGTTTCCTAGCTAAATACTGTCCAAACGCCTCTTCTAGGCTCTGGGGCTGCAGGCTGGGGCTTTGTTCCTGGGACCCAGGTCCCTACCCTTCTGCTGGCCTCTCTTCCCGCCACATGAGTCTCTCCGGGCTGCCTTTCGCTCCGGGGAGCTGGGCAGCCCTTTCCGTGTTTTCACTTTTCCTACCAGTCTCAATGTTGCTTCTTCTGTGTTTTCCAGTTGAAGAGTCCTCTCAGTCCAGTTCAGCATTAGTTTATCCAGATGATGGTTCTTAAAATCAAGTTATAATCCACTTTGGTTCTGGGAGTTGGAAGTTGGTACGTCCGCTTACTCCATCGCCATCTTGCCCCACTGTTTGTTTTTTGACAGAGTCAGAGAGAGGAACAGATAGGGACAGACAGACAGGAAGGAAGAGAGATGAGAAGCATCAATTCTTTATTGTGGCACCTTGGTTATCCATTGATTGCTTTCTCGTATGTGCCTTGACTGGGGAGCTACAACAGAGCGAGTGATCCCTTGCTCAAGCCAGTGACCTTGGGTTCAAGCTGGTGAGCTTTGCTCAAACCAGATGAGCCCGTGCTCAAGCCAGCAACCTCGGGATCTCGAACCAGGGTCCCCACGTCCCAGTCCAATGCTCTAGCCACTGCACCACTGCCTGGTCAGGCTGCAGTTGGTTTTTAATGTCCTAGTCTCCTGAATGGGGGAGAAAGCAACAAATAAGGTAAAGGAAAGGGCACCATCTCTTTAAATCCCTTGAAAGTCACTTCAGCCAGAGAAGGGGCTTGCAACAATGGTGGGAGGCACAACAATGGTTGCCCAACTCTGTGTCTTTACCTCTATGATTAGAAGCAGCTAATTGGCAACCAGAGCACAGATCCCTGATATTCGGAGAGCAGGGGTTTTGTTGCCTACCCTGGCTCCCACAAGCTGTGTGCAAGCTGCTCCAGGAGCACTTGCCATATAGCTAGAGGTAGAGGATGGATGGCTGCTACTCTGCTGACAGCTGAAATTGGCCCAAATTAGCTGCAGTTTACCATTCAGATCTTCCCCTGGAAGTTGCAAGCCTTCAACAGACTCCTGAATTCCAAAATAGTTATTTCAGACAGATTCTTAGTGCTTCTTACTCTACCATCTTCCCTTAATCCTCTAAAAATTTATGTTTTTAAATGTATCTAATCAACTAACTATAAGTATTCTCATCTTGTAAAAAAAATTTTATGTAAAAGCAAAGTCAGTATTCTTTACTTATTTAACAGACTAGATTTCAAATAACTTAGTTTTTTTTCAAAAAATTGAGTGTTCTTTCCATGGCTGAAAAACAACTACTGAATGTATTCAAAGAAATACACTGTAAATTCTGAAGGCAATAATAAAAATGCCTAGTATTTACCAAGTATTTACTATGAATCAGACTGTTCTATACTTTCAATAAACTTGTAAATCTTCATACCAACCCTATGCAAGGAAAAAAGATTACTGGATTATCTTCTCAATGGGATACTTGAGCCTTGTAAGGTATGTGCTCATGCCTTTGAATAGGTTATTTTACAACTCTATAGAGCTAGAAGTCAATTTATAAGTGGAAAACTGATAATAATGAGAATATTTCCTAACTGTTGCTATGTAAATGATTCCTGTCCCTAGGAATTCAAATTAATTTTGCTCTATAGGGAATAATAAAATCAAATCCTCATTTGAGCCACTCATCACATTTTTCTGATTCTCTCATTAAGTAGTAAGTTAAATAAAATCTTTGGCACAAGTGCATTTTATATCTGGATCAGAGTCAACAGTTCCTATCATGTAAGTGTTTACACATAAATTTTAATCTTTATACATTTATAAGGTAGGTAATATCAATATCCTCATTTTATAGATGAGAAAACACAAAGGTACTGACGGCCACATAGCAACTAGGTAGAGGAGATAGGAGTCAAACCCCAGTGAATCCATAGCAAGATTCCTTAGAGGAAGTACCCAGCACCATTCACATCACTTTAGAGAAAGTGGCATTTTTCTTGACATAGCAGTATTTTCTGCTTTAAGTAGATCTCGTTCTACATACCACAATGCTTACAAATGCTATCTAACTTGTTAAAGCAAGAAAAACTATTCAAAATAAATTCAGTACACAATAACTTAAGTCCACCTCCTTGTTCAGTTCTATTAGGTCCTATGAGAATAAGAGCAGAAAAGTAAAACTATATACTTCTGCCCCCAAGGAGTTTACAAGGAATCTTAAAAGACTCCCTAAGTGTAAATCTAGAAATAGAAGATTGTATGGCTCATAAAAAAAAATAGCCTTTTACCATTCAGGACTAAGAAGTTTGGAAGGAAATTATTTTCTTGGGTTAAAATGTTGTATATGAGAGAATATTGTAAGCCTCTTAATTGGGTACTCCTTTGAACCCAAAGTTGTTCCAACACAAGTATAAATATTTTAAAACTTCCAATTGCTGCTCCTGTTATCTCTGAACCTGTTAGGCCAGCAGTCATGGCCATTGTGGCCATGCACATGCAGGTTCCCATTAGATTCGGGCAGATGGTAAAGAAACAGTGGAGCCAAACAATGGTGGGACATTCCTTTAGTCAAGTCTCACACTGGCCAACGAGCAAACACACAGGGCTCCCAAAGCCACTGACACATTCTCCAGTTCCACAACCAGGAGAATCTTCTCCAGTTTCTCCTAGAATCAAAGGCCTCACCAGTCTCAGCAGAGCTCGCAAAGCCCCTCAGCTCTGATTCTCCATCTGCAAAAACTCTGCAAAAACATGGCTTCCTCCCTTCTCTTTCTGGAGCAAAAACCTTTCCTCCAGCAAAAATTAGTAGGACAATGGCCCTTCGCAAGCAGGAAGGTAATTTGCAATTTCACAGACCCACATATAACTAGCACTGCCCAGCCCCCAATGCAAACTGTAAACGAGCAAACAAAAGTCATATTTTGCAAACTTATTTGACCAACAGAACCTGTAATTTTCTTCAAGTACAATTCTGACCATTTAATTGCATCTTAAAAATCTTTAGTGGCTACCCATTGCCTACAGAAAAGGAAGGGGGTAGAGGAGATCACTAGTCACTGAGCATCTGTGTCCTGGACAATGGGCGAATTGCTGTCCACAATTTACCTTGTTTAATCCTCATAACAACCCGGTGAGGTTGAGCACTGGTTTCATCATTTATGCCAGCTTCCTGGTCATATTGTCTTTTCTCTTTCCCTAAATGGTTTCTCATCTCCCTTTTTATACTTATACTATTTTATCTTTTTTAAAATTCCACCAAAAATATTTGGGAAATTAAGGTATACATAATTTCATATTTGTAACACTGGGGCAAACTAGATGATTTAGTTGTGCTTGCAACCTAACTTCCAAAATAGATGATGCTAATAACAATGAAAAATGGCATATGCCTTATCTAACTTAATTTGTTAACAAATACAATATGTGTGTTGCTCACTCAATGATGTTCACAGGCATGGGGCTGCCCTCAACATCCACACAAGTCAAACTGTAGTCCACTCCTTCATTTTTATCATAGATCATTGATAGATAAAATGGCTACTCAGCTGCCATCTTGAGAACAATGTAGGCCCAGAAGAGGAAGAAGGACTGGCTTACTTAGTTACTGTTGGGCAGATAAAATATATTATGCTCACTTTGTTAAAGATGGCACTGCCCACAGGGAAGCCCGTTGCCCATGTGATATTAGTTGCGCTTATGCTTGGGATGGGTGTAATTATATTATTGTGTGGGGGGGACAGGCTGTAAGCAGGCAGGGTCATTATAGCCCAAGGCTTAGTTTTAAGAGTAAGCTTTTCCCCACACCCTTGACTGATTGGATGATGTGGGGTGGTACACTTGCATGAGGAATCCTCCCATTATGCCTCAGATAAGTGACTTTGTATCAGAGACTTCCTTGTTTATAGATTGGATTAAAGGTTTGGATTTCTACACTATAAAGTGGGGCAGACCAGGAGCTTGCTCTCTCTCGGTTCCCAAGGTTAGCATTAGAGAGGAGAGCAGATTAAGGCCACGTGGAGGATAGGAGAAGCAGCCAAGATGGCAGAGTGCTGAGGAAGAAGCCAGTTTGTGCAGAGAGAAGGAGATGGGAAACAGAGGTGAATAAGTCTGGTGAGCTAGAAACCTTTGATGCTAGGAAACTCGGATAAGTCAGTAGCTTTGTGAGTACTGAATGAGTGGGTTTTGGAGCCCAGTGTGTGTTTTTACTTGCCCGCCGGGTGCAAGGTAGGATTAAAGCTGATGGCTCACCAGTTCTTGGCTCCGTTGTTTCATTACTGACTGTCCGAACCTAATGCGAACCTGTACTGGCTAGGCGGCTCTAATGGTGGCTGCGACTATTGGCTTTACAGTTACCCAGCCCAAATCCCTCCTTGCCACCAGTTGCTGACAGGGGATGTTTGAGTCAGGGTACAGATTTTGAGGAGCTCTGGCGCCACTCCAATCCACAAACAGAGGGAACTGTCTTGCACCAGCAGATGCAGCAACATCAGCTGCTTTTGCCCCAGGCCCTTTGATTATTCTATATAACCTCTGCTCTATCCCTTCCTTAGGGTTGACACACTATGTTGGTCTCAGCCCGCTTACACTCAGGCACTTTTTAAATAAATTTTTCTCTTTGCACACACTAGCTTCTTGTTTTCGGTTTGGCCGGGGTTTCTGCCTTTTAATCATCAACTTGCCATCGTATCGAAAACTTTCTAATCTCCAATCACCAACCACATGTCCACACTAGTGAACTCAATCATGAATAGATTTCTGACCACAATATATCAACAGTTTAATGAATGAAATGAGAGAACTAAAGGTGTATTATCAGTCCATTTCTCTTGTTTCCCCAAGTTTATGTCTGTATCAAACTTGATCCCCAAAAGCAGTACCTGTGAACTATATATTAGTTCCTTGCTTTTAGCAAAAACAGCAGCCATGTGAATAACATATCCATGTCTTCCAAAGTTACAATTGAAGACACTGTCAATTATATTACCTATTACTTTCTTTGTAAGGATCCATGTAATAAACTTTTATCAAAATTTAGTCCAAGTTAAAGTTTGTCTCTTCAAAATTTTCTGATTCCTTTTACCAGACAAACCCTATTGGTCTCCCACTTTATTGCCTACAAGGCAGCTCAGAGCCGATTACTATGCTCACTGCCTCACCCAGCTTCCTGTAACATTGCCCTGGGTCTTTCCTTAAACAGTCTCTGACGTTTTGTGTGTGTGTGTGTGTGTGTGTGTGTGTGTGTCTGTGTGTGTGTGTGAAAGAGAGACAGAGAGAGGGATGAGGGACAGATAGGGACACACAGACAGGAAGGGAGAGAGATGAGAAGCATCAATTCTTTGTTGAGGCACCTTAGTTGTTCATTGATTGCTTTCTCATATGTGCCTTGACTGGGGGGCTATAGCAGACCGAGTGACCCCTTGCTCAAGCCAGCCACCTTGGGGTTTCGAACCTGTGTCCTCCGCATCCCAGTCTGATGCTCTATCCACTGCTCCACCACCTGGTCAGGCTCTGATCTTATACATAAAATTTTACCATTTTATTTCGTCTTTAAAAAGCTAACCCAGCCTGACCAGGAGGTGGCGCAGTGGATAGAGAGTCTGACTGGGATGCGGAAGACCCAAGTTCGAGACCCAGAGGTCGCCAGCTTGAGCGTGGGCCCATCTGACTTGAACAAAAGCTCGCCAGCTTGGACCCAGGGTCGCTGGCTCCAGCAAGGGGTTGCTCGATCTGCTGAAGGCCCACAGTCAAGGCACATGTGAGAAAGCAATCAATGAACAACTAAGATGTCGCAATGGCAACGAAAAATTAATGATTGATGCTTCTCACCTCTCTCCGTTCCTGTCTGTCTGTCCTTATCTATCCCTCTCTCTGACTCTCTCTGTCCCTGTAAAAAAAAAAAGCTAACCCAAATTTTGGGAAGAATTAGTAAAGGATAAATAAGTACATAATTTTAACATGGATGGACATATGTAATCTGGAGTTCCTAGTTTTTTAATTTATTTTAGAGAGAAAACAACATCGATTTGTTGTTCCACTCATTTATGCATTCATTAGCTGACTCTAAGATGTGCCCTGAGGAATGAACCTACGACCTTGAGGTATCAGGATGGCGCTCTAACCAACTGAGCTTCCTGTCCAGGGCTGGAGTTCCCAAGGATGACTCCATTTAACTTGGGAAATGAACACAGAGGGTGAGACGCTGTGGTATGTGTTGTACTTTCAGAGGAAGGAAGCCCCTGACTTGAAGCAGTATATTATCTAGTGAGGGAGACCAACAGGAACACAGATCCCAGAACAATATGCTTTAATAAAAGTAGAAACGGCCTGACTGGTGGTGGTACAGGCTCATCTGACCTGAGCACAGGCTCACCAGTTTGTGGCATCACTGACTGGAGTGCGGGATCATCGACATGACCCATGGTTGCTGGCTTGAAGCCCATGGTCACTGGCTTGAGCAAGGGGTCACTGGCTCGACTGGAACCCCCAGTCAAGGCACGTATGAGAAACAATCAAAGAACAACTAAAGTGCTGCAACTACGAGTAGTTGCTTCTCATCTCTCTCCCTTCCTATCTGTCTTTGTCTGTCAGTCTCTCTCAAAAAGA
Organism: Rhynchonycteris naso; assembly: GCA_037038555.1. Taxonomy (NCBI): domain Eukaryota; kingdom Metazoa; phylum Chordata; class Mammalia; order Chiroptera; family Emballonuridae; genus Rhynchonycteris; species Rhynchonycteris naso. The sequence continues at coordinate 30,145,380 of CM072998.1, forward strand.
AAAAATGTAGGAACAAGCATGGGATATTATGAAAGAATCTAGGAAGGACTCCAAGAACCTAGTCTTGGCCTGAGCCCAGACTTAGAACACTAGAGGAGTTAGGCAGTCCAAGAAGGGAAGGGAGGATGGCTATTTGGGGCAGAAATGCCATTTGCAAAGGCACAGAAGCTATAGGGCACATACAGCCTTCTGGGCACTCTAAATAGAGTTAAGCATGTCAAGAGCATAGGATGAGACTTGGGGTGTGGGAGGAGAGCCACTTCCCATCCTTAGGAGTCTTCTTTTAAGTCTTACAAAAGACTTACAAAACTTACGCAATATATAAGTCCTAACGGGAGTCTGGTTTACTAAAGAATTTAGATTTTACACTAAATTATTTGGGAGCCTCTCAATGAGTTCAAGCTAAGATATAATATGATCAGACTTACATTTTAGCAATCTGATTTGCATCTCAAAAATCCCTCTGGTGACTGGAGAATGGAGACCAGACTAGAGCGTTAGAAACCAATGGCCATACTGGCAATCCAGTGAAAGAAATAAGACCCTGTGTACGTAAAGGTGGAGATAACACAAACAGGCAGGCACTTCTACTTCCTGTAATGGTGGAGTAGGCGATTTGGGTCAACTCTTATACTGGAGACAATTTAAAAATAGGATGAAATATAAAAAGCATTCTCCTAAAGACATCAAAGAACTGATGAGCAAGTGAAGAATTGCTGCACCGAGATCCTGGAGAAGACAGAGATCAAGAGGTGATGAGTTCAGAATTTGCCAAGGCAAAGTGGTAGCCCAGAGACTGAGCAACATTTGCAAACAGCCAAATGCAGTGATCCTAAATCTGGGATTCACAGACTGTTCCATTCAGGGGGTCTGTGAAGTTGGTTAGGAAAAAAATTACACCTTCCTTTTCACTAACCTCTAAATGAAGCTTAGATTTTCCTTCTATTATGAATGTAGGACACAAGCCATAGTAATATTAGCAGTACACTTGGGACTCTCTGCCTACAGAAGAAATTAGATATTTTCATATCACATTTACAGTTGTGGCAGATATCTCAAAATGTCATTTACATTTAGCACTATTTCTAAATTACAGTAGCTATTACACCCATTGCTAGAACATGTTATTTAATGCATTGATTAAAAAACACATGTATTACTATATCACAAGTATTTTTAAACTGTGTTGACAATTGTATTTTAACCTCACAGGTGTCTTTTTGTAATCTTACATACCCTATTTTATGCTTTAAAAGCATTGTTCTGAAAAGGTTTCCAAAGCTTCATCAGACTAGGTTAACTACCTCTGGCCTAGTGGGACCAGTGGAACAAAAGCTGGAGTTTAGTGCCTTTGAAGGGTGAGAGTTCTGGTAAACCACTTGCATTTACAAACAGGGCTCTAGGAGTAAAAGTGAGTTAGAAGTAAACCAAGTCCTCACACAAAAATTTTAGGCCAGCTTCGAATCATGTGGACATTCCTGAAAATCTCAATCTTGTAAATTGGATTTAATTTATCCAGACTGCTGGAACCTCCAGGCAACCTAGCAGAACTAGAATAATCTCTGAGGAAAGACAACATTATAAGGCTCAAGTGGTATCTATAAATTTTAAATACACTATCTAGGCCAGTGGTTCTTTACCTTTTTTGAGGTACCGAACCCACCAGTTTCATATGCGCATTCACCGAACCCTTCTTTAGTGATAAATAAAATATGATTTTTTTTCCAAATTCAAGACATAGGTATATGTTTCTTTACTGGTGCACAAAATGAGCCGTGCATGAACATCACCTTGCTCAAAGAACAAAACCAACAAAGTGCATGAACTCACAACAAATTACGGTATTACTTTATTCTGGCCTCCGTGGCAGAGGCTTCTCCGAACCCCTGAGACCGACTCATCGAACCCCTAGGGTTTGATAGAACCCAGGTTAAGAACCACTGGCCTAGGCACTTAAATGATAATATGAACAAGAACCAATAGAAGCAACAGAAACAGGTACTCCAGATGGTGGACTAAATATATTGACACATGCTGTAAAACAATCATGCTCATGGGGATGAAAAGAGAGGTCAAAAAAATTCCAGAAGCAACACAAAGCAACATTGCAGATTTGAAAAAGAACGTCAGCAATGAGCAAGTCTGAGAGAAGGGATGACCATTTATTTAGATAGAGGTGAATAGAAATTAGAGCAAAAGAGAGAGGAGTCTAGAATGACATCTGATCTGAATAACTGTGAAAACAATAATTACATTAATTGGTCCAAGAGAACGTAGAAAATTTTTGTTAGTGGAAGTGAAGTGAGGAAAATGTTGTCATGGACATATTGAGCTTGATGTGTTCATGGGATATGAAAGTGGAAATTCCTGCAGGTGCCTGTCTGGAACTCAGGAAGGAGGCCTGGTTTCGAGTATAACATGGAATTCATCATCAGTACTCCAGTGGAGTTGAAGTCCTGGGAATGGATGAGCCAGCCAAGGGACAGTGTAGAGAACAGGGTGTGAAGAGAGTTCTGTTGATCAGAGATTCTGGTTGTGAGTAATGAACTCAACCTGAATTACCTTCAGGAAAAAAAATTTACTGGCTCCTATAACTAAAAATGGCAGCCTTCAATGAGCCAACTAGGTTCACAGATTCCATCACTACTTTGATAGAGGTGTGTGTGTGTGTAAGTGTGCGCAACCCACTCTCTATTTCTTCTCTTGCTTCTCTGTGTCTGGCCTTATTCTTTCCTGAGATGAGTTTCTCCTCATGGCTGGAAATAGAGCTGCAAGCAGCTTCCTAGTCATCTCACTCCAGCTTAGCATGAATGATAGCATCTTGGTCCCAGGTTTGTGTTATAAAGCCCCAGTGACTGGGCAAGTTGGGGCATGTGCCCACCCGTTGGACCTCACATTATGATTAAGATTGATGCTACCAGGTAGGGATAGAATATGTAACCAGAAATGCAAATAGGGAAAGGGCTGAGCAGATAAAGACAATAGCTACTACAGCCTTAGGGAGTGCTGCTTGCTTTTTTGTAAAAGCATTAGATCCAATGAGAATGGTTGTTATCATCACCTCATTCTTCTGTGACCCAAGATTTGAACGGACTAGATTTGCCCCCACCCTAACCACTCATGGGAACTGAGGGTCTAGAATTTCCAAGCAGATCTTTCATCATTGAACAACTCATAAGCCTTATGGGGGCCCTTTGTTTACCCACTTCCTGTACAGAGATGGATTAAGATCAGTTGAGGCCTCAGGCGCAGAAGAAAATATTGGGCCCCTTGTCATTAGAAAAATAGTGTAAAGTTGGGGTTTTGCGGGGACCTTAAGAAGCCAGGGCCCAGGGTGTGTGCCTGGTGCACCCGCTGTTAAATCTGCCTCTGTCCCTGTGCCATTTGATCATCGGTGCTGGCTGGGCAATATCACTCTCACTGGACTTGCCTCAGTGACTTGTTGCTTCTTTGTACAGTGGAGACAATCTAACATTTATAACAACCGATCTTCATCTTTATTTATTAGAAATAAATTTGAAATAAACTCTATATTTCAAATACATAGAAAACATAACCACTTTAAAAATTTTTAATTCTTTTTTTTTTTTTTAGCGAGAGACAGAGAGAGAGAGGGACAGACAGTAAGAGAGAGAGATGATAAGCATCAATTCTTTGTTGTGTTACCTTAGTTTAGTGGTTCTCAAAGTGTGCGCCAGGGTGCACTGGTGTGCCTTATAGGATTCCAAAGAAATATGTGCCTGTTGGAGACCAAAAAACCAACAGGGTTTTTGGAGTTTAGATTTTTGGGGGACAGAGGTATGGGGAATTGGCTGTAAGCTGACAGTCTGCCCAACCCCCCACCTCATTTGCCTGATTAGGTTGCAAAAGGCGGTTAAGCTGTGGTGCTGGATTGTTTACACTACCCCCCCCATGTTCCCTGGAAAGACTGGAGGCAAGTTTCTTCTATCCTTTGTTTGATGTAAAGTTAAGATGATATGTATGGTGGGGTTTTGTGCACTCAACACAATTAAGAGTAAAAAGAGAGAAATTCTTCAATGTACTCATGAGGAAATCAGAGTTTGCCTTTCAGATATATGCCCAAATATGGAAGAAATCGCTAGGACACATCAGGCTCATGTTTCTCATAAACACAAGAACAAAAAACTTAACACATTTGCTCCAGGACCTGCCTAATTTACTAAATTTTACTATGATTGTATCTATATATATAAAAAGATAACTTTTTTGTCATTTTTAAATTTTTTTAACCCCTCTTTTTTACAAATTCTAAAAAACATAACAAAAATGTAACATAAAAATGTTTTTTAATGTCATAATAAATTTAATTTTGTCATATTTATTTTATTTAATTACCATAAAAGCACGCTTGGACTTTTTTTTTTTTTTAATATTTGACTTAATTATTATAACATATTTCTCAGAAATTTGTATATAGTGCACCTATAATTATTTGTAGGATTTTAAATGATCCCTGACTTCAAAAAGTTTGAGAACCACTGCCTTAGTTGTTCATTGATTGCTTTCTCATATGTGCCTTGACCAGGGGGCTCCAGCTGAGCCAGTTACCTTGCTCAAGCCAGAGACCTTGGGCTCAGGCCAGATAGCTTTTTATTTTTGACCTAATAGTACATCCTAGAGCTCTTTCTTTTTCAGTACATTAATAAGGCCATGGATCCCCTTTTCAGCCACAAAGGGTCTTACTGCACAGATATATTATAGTTTACTTACCCAGTCTCCTAGAGGTGATTACTTAATTTGCTTCAAATTTTTGCAACTATAAACACTGCTGCATTGCAAAGCTTTGTATCTGTATCATGTCATTCATGTGTAGGGATATCTGTAGGATAAGCAGAATTGTAGTACCTTCTCTGTTGTGCATATTAATCCCCTGTTGGTTATATTCTCCCATTCTGTGCTGTGCCTTTTGGCTTTTCTTCTTGTGTCCTTTATCATGAGAAGTAGTCAATTGAAGACATAATCAACTTTCTTTATGGTTTGTACTTTTTACTTATTACTTTAGGAGACTTTTCTCATCCCAATGAAATAAATATATTCTCTAATATTTTCTTCCAAAATGTTAAACTTTGTTTTCTACATTAGGGATTTAATCCACCTAAAATTAATTTGGGGATTTGGTATAATGTAAGAATTGAAACTTTTCCCCGTATGGATAGCCAGTTGTCCCCGTATCGTTTATTGTATAGTGCATTCTTTTCCTCATTAGTCTATTAGTTTGTTCCGGTTATAAAACCACACTGTTTTCATTCAATATCTTTTAGTGTTAACTTTGTTTAAATTAGTAAAATATGTATCATTGTAAATAATTTGGAAATAAAAGAAAAGCTGAGGAAATAAATAAAAACTACCTAAAATCTCACCATTATAAATATTAGTGTGTATGCTTCCTTTTTGATGCTAAAGTTAAAAATGGTAGAGCAAAATGACATTTATAGAAAACAGGCTTAATGAGAAAAGGAATTCTTTTTTTTTTTTTCTAGTGAGAGGAGGGGAGGCAGAGACAAACTCCCGCCTGCACCCCGACCAGGATCCACCTGGCAAGCACACTAGGGAATGATGCTCTGCCCACCTTGGACCATTGCATTGGAGCATCTTGCTCCATTGCGACCAAAGGCATTTTTAGCACCTGAGGTGGGGGTTATGGAGTTATCTTCAGCGCCCAGGGCCAACTTGCTCTAATCGAGCCATGGATGCAGGAGGAAAGAATAAGAGAAAGGGAGAGAGAAGCAAGAGGGCGGGGTGGAGAAGCAGATGGGCCCTTTTCCTGTGTGCCCTGACTGGGAATTGAACCCAGAACATCCATACGCTGGGCCGATGCTCTACCACTGAGCCAACTGGCCAGGGCAAGAAAAGGAATTCTTTAGTTTAAATAGGGGAGCATGGAAAAAATAAAATATGTTCTTAAGACTGAAGAATTTTTAGCATAATGCTAAATAGTAGTTCATTTTTTCAAAAAAAAAACCCAGCAAGAATAAACTTGCTTATGTTAAAAGAAATGTGCTCTGATATGAGGCAAGTCTCTGAGCCACCTAGAAGACAATAGTGAACAAGGCAATTAATATGGACTGAATGTTTATATCCCTGTCCCCCAAATTCATATGTTGAAATCCCAACCCACAAAGTGATGGTATTTGGAGGAGGGAGTCTTTGGGAGGTAATTAGGTTTAGATGAGGTTGTGAGGGTAAGACCTCAGCAATGGAATTAGTGTCCTTATACGAAGAGAAAGCAACCTAAGCCATATCTCTCTCTACCATGTGAGGATGCAATGAGAAGACGCCCATCTACAAAGCAGGAAGAGAGCCTTCATCAGAATCCATCCATGCTGGCACCCTGAGCTTGGACTTCCAGCCTCCAGAACTGTGAACAATTAATGTCTGTTAAGTCACCCAGTCTATGTATTTTGTTATAGTGGCCTGAACTAAAACAACAATCAAGAGATCTATGGAATTTCCAACCCTGGGAGACACCCCTGGGAGAACGATGTAGTTCCTCCCTCTGTCTGATGGGAAGCTGGGCATCCTTTCCTGCTTTTCATTCACAGCCCACCAGGATGCCTTAGATTCCAGTGACCTTTAAGATGAAACTGCTTAATTTTAGCAAATTAGCCATAACAGCCAGGGGTCTGGACATGATAATCAATGATGAGACCATCAGTTTATGTGATAATTGGAGGTATACTTGATCTAATGACTCAATTTGATTCTGGTTTTTAAGGAACAAGTTAGTTTTGTGGAATATAAAATTCAGGAGGAAATGGTTAGGAAATTGTTTAATTGAAAGGAAGAAGGAAGAAATTAAACAAGTATTTTTTAATGAATGTTAAAGACCAAAATTTGCTGATATTATAATGAATAGGGGAAAAGAAATGGAGTCTCATAAAAATCAAGCTGTTTTTCTAAAGCAGAAATTGCAGCCCAAGCTGGATGGATAAGTTGTTGAAGTGTCTTCCTGAGACCCAAGGTTGTGGATTTGATTCTCCATTGGGGCACATGCAGAAGTCAACCAATGAACACAAAGAATCAGTGGAACAACAGATCAATGTTTCTCGCTCTCGCTCTCTCCCTTCCTCTCTGTCTCTAAGAATCAATAAATAAATAAAAGTTTAAAAAATAATAAAATAAAGCAGAAATTGGCACACTCGGGAATATATAGAGAGAATAAAATAGTAAGAAAAGTGACAAGTGACCAATAAAGCCAAACCTAGAACATTTTATGAAGAGAGAAGAGACTTATATAGCATCATGAAGAAAAGGGTTTTGTTTTGTTTTGTGTTTGTTTGTCATCCAGATAACAGGAATGGTCTACCAGAGATGATTGTAGAGCAATGTCTTACAAATGCCAAAAAAGTAATAGATACTTTTCTGTCCCGAAAGGTTTACACACTTGCCTGCCTAACACATGAAAGGACTAGACAAAAAAAATCTCTTGAATTTTCTTTTAGTTTTCAGTCTGCCTGTAGCCAAGCAGCCTTTTGCAGATTGATGCACACTTCTAGAAAGGCCTTTTCCAGAAACTTAGCACTAGTTCTTTATATTTGCGATGTGCTTTTTGTTTTTCAAATATTTTGACAAGCAGCAGGGTACAATGAAAGGATCCTGGGATTTGGAGTTAGAAAACTAGACTCAGGCCCTGAATCTGCATTTATATTAACTCGAGAACCTTGGAGAAATTACTTTCTTTTCTATAAAATATGGATAATAGTAATACCAACATAACAGGGTTGTTGCAAGGAAAAAGTGAGATGAAATGTGAAAGGATTTTGAGAATTCTAAAATACTTGACATGTATAAATTGTTAACTTATTGTTGTCTCCTTCCATGATACATTGAGGTAGACAGATACCACTGTCCCATGGGCAAGTGTATCATAGCTTTTCCAAAATCACCAGCAAGTGATTTGGCCAAGATTGGAACCTGTACCTTCTAACTAAAGAAATTGGTTTTCTTTCCCTGACCCCACACTGCTTGTTAACCAGAAATATATTCTGGCCTTGAATCCTTCAGATGTCACTTACACATGCAATCCCTGTCCAACTGCCCAGTTTCCAACTGTGTTAAGTGGTAAGGTTCCTTAGGGTGTGGGAGAGCTTTTCCAGTTCTAAGTTTGGTTGAACATGTTCTTCAGATATTTGTGGGTGAAAAGTTTCTAGAATCTTTGAGACTTTTGTGTATGCGTGCATGCACCTGTGTGTTTCTATGTTGAACAGATCTGAGAGGTTTAGGTGTCCAGGATAAATGCACACAATCCTGATTTTTTTAAAAAAGGTTTAAAAAGTGCTCTTTCGGTCTATGTTAGCTTTGATCGCCATGCCAGCTTCACGCTGAGCTAGATGCTTGGCCTTAGCTGATACAAACAGAGAAAAACTCTTACACAATGTAGGGCTGTTGAAAACCTGGAGCTAACTAAAAGTACCAAGAACAAGAGAAAAAGAAAAGAAATCTAGAAAAATGCAACCCAGCTATATTCTGTTCCTCCCAAATAACTTCATACTTAAAATAAAAGTAGATAACAGAGAAATAAACGCAGTTATGACATACTGATTATCAACGTAGAAAATAAGGTTATTGATAGAATTATCAACATAGACTTCAAGGCAAAAAGAGTAAATAGGATAAGGAGGCTTACCATCCATTGATATATGCCCAAATCACCAAGAAGATATAATAGTGCTCAGCCTTCGCACACCAAATAAGACAATGTAAAATTATAAACTGTTAGATAATATATGGATTTGAGAAAAACAATAATCATAACAGACTTGAACACTCCTTTCTCAGAATTTGAAGGTCAAGTGAGAGAACAAGTGGAGAAAACACTTCCTTTTTAAAGAAAATTGTTTTTATACTAGCCAACAATGAAAACCTCAATAAATTCCCCAAAATAGAAGTAATAAAGACCACATTTTCTGAACGCTAGAAATTAAACCCCCATGTGGTCAGCAACCTTACCAGTTTTTTTCCCCCCAGGGACAGAGAGAGTCAGAGAGAGGGATAGGTAGGGACAGACAGACAGAAACGGAGAGAGGTGAGAAGCATCAATCATTAGTTTTTTGTTGCCATCACAACACCTTAGTCGTTCATTGATTGCTTTCTCACATGTGCCTTGACTGCGGGCCTTCAGCAGACCGAGCAACCCCTTGCTGGAGCCAGCGACCTTGGGTCCAAGCTGGCGAGCTTTTGCTCAATCTAGATGGGCTCGCGCTCAAGCTGGCGAGCTCTGGTCTCGAACCTGGGTCTTCCGCATCCCAGTCCGACGCTCTATTCACTGCGCCACCGCCTGGTCAGGTGCAAACTTACCAGTTTTGTTCACCTTTGCACATGAGCACTTAACACATTTAGCACATTGTAGGGATTCATAAGTATTTGTCACATAGGAAGGAAGGATGGCCCACACTACAACTCAAAGTAACATGAAAACTATATCCTCCCCTCCATTATAATCCCTTAGAAATTTTAATTACACTCTTAAAAATAATTCTTGTGTCAAAGAGAAAACTGAAGTGGAAATTAGAACCTATTTAGAAATAGTGGCAATAAGAACACTGTGTATAAAATGTACAAGTTTTCTTTGTGGAAAATTTATAACCTGAAATGTATTCCTTGAAAACATAAAAGATTGAAAATAAATGAGATAAAGTTTTCTATTCAGGAAGGTAGAAACAAAGAAGAAAAGTCAAAGAGGAAATCATAAAATGAAAACAGAAAATAATAAACTAGACAACAAGAAAATCAGTGCACCTAACAAATTAAATAAGAAAACCTTAAGCCTGACCACGGAAAAAATGAAAAACACAAATAAGAATATTAGGAATAATAAAAAGCCAATAACATGGAGCTGCCTTAAAGTTAAGAAAACACTATGCTTATCTACTTATCCTTAAATTTAAGGTTTAGAAGAAATGGCTTACATTTTAAGAAAAGTCAAAGGATCAAAACTAACTCAAGAGAAAGTAACATCATCTTGGTTGCTCCGATATTTACAAACACATTTCCCAGTCTTTTGTTGATCCATGTTGTTTATATCGTGTCTTTAGCTATACAATATTTCTTCCACCCTGAAATCATACAAATATTGTCTTATAATTCTTTCTTATAGCTTATAGTATTTTAAAAATTAAGTTCTTCATTTATTTTTGGTGTCAGGTGGCGAGGTGTCTACCTTTAATTTCTTCCAGACAGGTAGGCCATTGTGCCAACCTCATTATTGGCTCAGAAGCTACCACTGCTTCATTAAAAAATGTACAAATGGCTTACTTTAAAATTTGGCAAAAGATTTTAATAAATATTTCTCTGAAAAGGAAATGGAAATGGCCAATAAATACAGGAAAAAATATTACCATTTTTGTGTTAAAATATAATCAAAACAATCATGAGATACTGTTTTTCACCTATGTTTTTGGCAAATATTTTCAAGTTTGATCCATTTGTAGTAATAGTTGAAGTATGGAAAAGGGGGTAACTCTTAAAGGTTACTAGTGGAATTATAAATTTATTCAGCCTTCCTGGAGACAAGTACAATTGTCCCCCAGTATCCATAGGGAATATGTTCCAAGACCCCCATGGATGCCTGAAACCGCAAATAGTATTCAACCCTAAGTATCTATCCAGCACCTGTGATATGTTAGGGATGCCAAGCAGTTTTCAAACCTAAGCTCCTTCAATGCTCTCCATAACTCTACAGAGTAGGTATACTTATTATTGTCAACTGACAGATGAAGAAGTTGAGATACCAACAAGGGAAATAACTCGTCCAAGGTCAAATATCTAGAAATTGGCTGAGAAGAAATTTGAAACAAACAAAAAAAGTAAATTACATCAGCAGTAAACTCCATATTCTACGCTTTTAACCATTAAACTTGTTATCTAAAGTCTTTGCTTCAGTTTGGACTGAGAATCTGAATTCCCATCTGTCTGTTGGAAAGACACTCTCACAGGTGCTCTATATATTATAAATAAAAATTTTAAAACGTTTTTCGGACATAAGCTCTAACCAAGGGCAGGTACTGGTGCCTGAGGGGATGTTGAAAGCACTCCATAGCACAGGATGAATAAACCAGTGAACAGCATTGTTGAACGCATTACAAGTATCACACATGTCATGCTTCAGGCATTCCCAAGCGCAGCGACACCCACAGGGACCCGCTCTGCCTTGCATCCTCTTCTTTGATGCTCTCTAGGAATCACAGGGGCTTTGTGTACCATGGTAGCTGTGCACACGAAAGGTTTTCTTCTCTGTCAGCAAACCCATTTTTGTGCTAATTCTCACAACTCACTAGGTCTGTACCCTGATGCTTCCTTCACCCCACGGAGAAGTGTTACCTCCAGAGCCGGGCACCGCAGAGTATGAACCCTGAAGAAAATGTCTCTTTGGCCTGTGGCAGGTAGAAGAATGTCCTGACAAAGTGAGATTTTCAAAAGCCCTCCAGGTGTTGTCAAAAGGGATGGAGCCAGGGAACTTTCGGCAAGGACTTGTCCGTTGGATGGGACTTGACAGCTAAAAAGTAGGTGGGGCCAGCACATTTCAGAGGTCCTAGCATACAGCAATCAATATGATGGTCCTCAAATCAGAATCAGCCTAATGAGGTTCTAATTAATCCAGTGTCATCTGTCTCCTGACTGACTCATTAATCCAGGAGAGATTTAGTAATAATGATACTCAGGTGCTATCATCTCCTTTTCATTTATTGTCTAGAATAATTATTCTTTACATATCTTGTATATTTTTACATAGTAAAATATGTAAACACATAATCATAGTAAAGTGATTTTTAAAACTACCTTCCCTGAAAAAAATTTCAAATGTATTGAATGTATGATGGAAGCCAAAGGGGGGAATTATTAAAAACTTTAGTCTCTGCTTTCGGTTCTTCCTAATTGGTAAATCAACTTAATTTCTGACTTCTGACTTCTCACTTGAGATTATATTAGTCCAGTTACAATTCTGTAAGAGCGCAGCCTCATGGCATTAGAGAAGTAATGGTGGCGCTCTGGGACAATATTGGTTTGGTTTTTGTGTGTGTGTGCGTGGCTGTGGCTGCACCTTGCAGTGAGGGCCAGGATAAACTTCTTACCTTGCGAAAAATTTTCCCTCTCCACTTCCTATGGGCTTTATTTTCACTCATGGCCTGATTAGCTCAGTAGCATTAACACTCTATGAAATTAAACACATTACGTAAAGTAAAAACAAACAGGTGAAAGTAAATTTAGTTGTATATTTTAGCCCGTTGGTGGCAGGACATTATGATTTGTAAATGCCATCCGTGTAAAAACTGAGTTATGTTATAAATTTTTTTGTACTGAGTCCAGAAATCCAGATTGTACTTTTTATTTATAGCATACTCTCACTTTGTGGGTTGAATTTTACTTCTTTTTATTTAGATTTTATACGATAAGATTCATGACTGTAATAAATAAGTTGTCCACGTAGATTTAAAAGTTTTCCACTCAAAAGTCATATCAGATGAACAATGAAAAGTTCCTGTTGGGGCTAGTCACAAAGGAGTCATTGTGACCTTACCCTAGAATGGTGAGGGCAGGTGGCAGTGTGGGAGGGTCTGAGGCTGAAGGTGAGGCTACAGAAACACATGATGTAGATGACCTTTCTCGATGGTTCACAGCTAACGGTGGGCGTGGAAAGAGCAGTGGTTGAACAGTCTAGGAAGATCAGGTGAGAGGTTTCTGTGTAGTTAAGAAAGACCTGCAGCTATGAAAATGCTGAGGGGCAGATTCAGTTCATAAAGAAAGGGGCAATATGGGAATGCTGGGGGATGGGCATTGTTTTTCAAATCACCTTTCATCATATATTTGGCCCCCTTTACCCTTTAATTCAATGCCCCCCCAATAGATGGGCTTAATAAAAAAGAAGAAGGGATGAGATCCAGATTCACCATAGGAAGATAAAGAAATTTCTTCAAATATAATTAAAGGAAATTGGGGAACAATGAAGACTTATCAGAGATATTTGTAGATTTGGCAACTACAGTGATACAATTTCAATCTAGTAGTATTTCACAATTTTTCTGTGAAATAGACAAATTAAGGGATATTGAATATATATGAAAGAAAAAGTGGAGAAAATTTTGAAATGGGATTTAGGAATAATGGATTATATATGCCAACACATAAAAAGAAAGTAAAATTTTCAGGCATTATAGATGCTTCCCAATGGATGCAGATGATTTTGTATTTACAGTGGTACCAAATCTAATTCAGTTATCTTAAGACCAGCCGTCACTACGGCATGGCAGGTAATCAGGATCTCCAGATGTGAAGTTTTACAAGGCACATATGATAAGTGGTAAGAAATTTTGGATCATTCCAGGGAATTATTGAGATCATAGAGCACGGAATTCAGGGCTGATAGGAATGCATGTGTTCTGTGCTCTTGAGTCAGCTCCAGCTCCCGGGGACTCATTGAGTGAGTGATATCCAAACGTTCTGTTCTCAACAGCCCTGTCCAGCCCCTGTAGACTCACACCTTTGGCTTCTTTTATGGAGTCAATCCGTCTCCTATTTGTTCTTCTTCTTTTCCTGCTGCCTTCTATTTGTCCCCAAAATTATTGTCTTTTCCAAAGAACCCTGACTTCTAATTTATAAGAATAAAATGGGCCTGACCAGGCGGTGGCGCAGTGGATAGAGCGTTGGACTGGGATGCGGAAGACCCAGGTTCGAGACCCCGAGCTCCCCAGCTTGAGCGCAGACTCATCTGGCTTGAGCAAAAAGCTCGCCAGCTTGGACCCAAGGTTGCTGGCTCCAGCAAGGGGTGGGTCGGTCTGCTGAAGGCCCACAGTCAAGGCACATGTGAGAAAGCAATCAATGAACAACTATGGTGTCACAACGGCAACGAAAAACTAATGATTGATGTTTCTCACCTCTCTCCGTTCCTGTCTGTCTATCCCTCTCTCTGACTCTCTCTCTGTCCCAGTAAAAAAAAAAAAAAAAAAGGAATAAAATGGAAAATGATTTGATTTTGGGGAATGGGCCCACAATACAATCAACAGTAAAAAAAATTTTGTTTTAATAATAAGAGTGGAGAAATTAAGAATATGGTGATCTGGAATAACTTGCAATCTTAAGGAACAAGTTATCTATTGTATGAAAGTTTAAAAAATATTGGAAATCAGAAATCTGTGGTAGGTGAATATATTTTCTAAATTATTTATTTATTTACTTATTTATTTTTATTTTTATTTTTACAGGGACAGAGAGAGAGAGTCAGAGAAAAGGATAGACAGGGACAGACAGACAGGAACGGAGAGAGATGAGAAGCATCAATCATTAGGTTTTTGTTGCCCTTGCGACACCATAGTTGTTCATTGATTGCTTTCTCATATGTGTCTTGACCGTGGGCCTTCAGCAGACCGAGCAACCCCTTGCTGGAGCCAGCGACCTTGGGTCCAAGCTGGCGAGCTTTTGCTCAAGCCAGATGGGCCGTGCTCAAGCTGGTGAGCTCGGGGTCTCGAACCTGGGTCTTCCGCATCCCAGTCCGACGCTCTATCCACTGCGCCACTGCCTGGTCAGGCTTAAATTATTTATTTTTTAACATGACCTAACTTCTGGGATATGGAAATGAGTCACTAAAAGTGGGTCAGTTGGTAATGTCATTAATGATTTTAACTTTAACAGCCAAGTAGTCAATGAGTTAACCACACGCGTACTCACATAACACAGAAGGGATTTTTGGACTTAGAGAATGACTGGGGACTGTGTATCATGAGAGAGTACCAAGACTCAATCAGATGCAGTTGAGAGTGACAAGGACAAAAAGAGAATAAAATCACACTCATAAAGGAAAGGATCTTGCCTGACCTGTGGTGGCGCAGTGGATAAAGCATCAACCTGGAACTCTGAGGTCACTGGTTCAAAACCTTGGGCTTGCTCAGTCAAGGCACATACAGGAAGCAACTACTGCAAGTTGGTACTTCCCATTTCTCTTCCTTCTTTCTCTCTTAAAAAAATAAAAGAGAGAGAGAGAGATGATCTTATAAGGTGTTGGAGAAGAAATGATCTGGAGTATGTTCTGGGTTTTGACCTTGAGTTTTCTGGGCTTGACACAAATCTGCTTGTTGATGTCCCAGGATCCAGGTCAGATCCATCCCCAGAGGGAGGGCAGAAGTACAGGACAGCTGAAGTAATTATTCTAAGATGGCAAGCTTCATTTATCATGTAGATCCAATTTCATGATTTATTTTTATAGAGTAAATGGAAAAGAAACATGATGGTCAAGACTGTGCAGAGGAAGCATCATGATTGGGTAAACCAGTCTAAACCAAAACCTGGTTTAAGCATCTCCATCCCTTTGCGGATGTCTAGTTACATATTCAAAAGTCCAGTTACGAGAATCACGTCCCACCCAGGCAATGAGGTCAGATGCCATCACTGGGAGGAAATCTTGGACAAGCCCCAACAGGTGTTCTGGCAGAAGAGACTTCAAGGACTCCAGGCCTGCAGCAGCACAGGGCAACTGTTAAGTCCTTTCGATCTTACGAAAGCCTTGCAAAAACTTGTGCCTAGTTGCACAGGTGAGTCCCCGCCAGGTGTTCTCACAGGTGGTCTTCAGGGCAGTTCCATGTCCAGCCCTGCCAAGTCCTCACATCTGGCAGAGATGATTCCAGGAGATGGTCTGAGTGTTCCACAGCTCCCCTACAAACAATTTCTGGTAACTGAGAAAGATATCAGGAAACAGGAAAGGAAAATGAAGATGGCAAGAGAGAAACTGGCAGTGGCGTTGATTGCAGACAGACTCGCTAGCGAGGCAGAGAAAATGAGGGACCAAGAAGGATGTCCTAAAAAACACTAGGAAAAAAAGAGAAGACGGTGCAGGTGAAATGGAGCACGACACTTTATTAATGTCTCTTTTGCAGTGTCCATAATGTTTTCTTGCTTTGACCTATTGAAACTTTAAAATATGACAATACTTTATTAAACTTCTTCATGTGACGTAGAGTATATAGACTTATCTTTTTGAGATGAGAAATTTAGTTTCAGTAAGGAGAGCAAGGAGGTCTTTCCTTTTCGTGTTGTGCTCTCATTTTCCTTTGCTATGTGTGTTATTTGTATTTTAAAGTCGACATGGAGTTATCAAAGTCATGGGATTATTTAGTGGTTTGCCCTCATAGTCACAGAGTATAAAACCTGCCTAGTCAAAATAGATAATTCTTTGTATAATATTCCAGTAAATTCCAAAATAATATTAAAGAGCTTTTATATCTATGTTTTAAAATAAGGTAGCTACTTCTAGGTCTTTATTTTTCTGTCCCTTGCACGTTAATTCAGAGTTGCATATAATAAAATATCAGACTTTCCTTCATTTTTTATACTTATATGTGTTTGAGATTTGATGCATGAAGACTGGCATGCAATATAAAGGGACTCATAATATCACGAAAGACTTTTCAGTATCACTGATTTAATAATAAGCTACTACTTGTTGAGATTTATTTGTTTATTTGTCTGATCAATTGTGTTGTATTATCAAATCCTCTATACCATTACTAAATTTGTGTGACATATCAGTTTCTGAGAGTGATGCATTGAACAATAATATAGTATTTGAATCTTCCTTAAAAATGAGTTATTTTTTAATTGAATCTTTTCTCCTTTATTCTCTTATGTGGTAATCATCTGGAATTTTAGTAAGAATGTATTTTAATCTCTTATGTTAAAATTGATATTAATTTAGATACACTAATTTTCTTCTTTTCCTCATTATTCCTGTTATATTTTTCTAGGTGTACATTTCTTCTTCCTGATATATATTCTTTACTGGTTCTTCTACTGAAGGCCTGTTCAACTGCAAGTCTGTCTGTATGAAAATGTCTTTATCTCTTTGACAGATAGTTTGGCTAGGTCAGTGGTCGGCAAACCACAGCTCGTGAGCCACATGCAGCTCTTTGGCCCCTTGAGTGTGGCTCTTCCACAAAATACAATGTGCGGGCATGCACATTATAATAACAATGTATTATATAGTTTAAGTTTAAAAAATTTGGCTCTCAAAAGAAATTTCAATCGTTGTACTGTTGATATTTGGCTCTGTTGACTAATGAGTTTGCCGACCACTGGGCTAGGTATTTAAATTAGGCCGACCACTGGGCTAGGTATTTAAATTAGGTTCTTAGTAATTTTTTTCCTTCCTCGTTATTTAATATTTTCTGAGCCTCTATATATTTAGTTATAAAATGGGAATAAATTCCACAAGGATGATAAGTATAATTGAGATGACCCATACTGAGCTTGCCAATCATATTGCCTAGCAGATATTAAGTAGTCGAAAATTATATAATAATTGGTATTATTGTAGTCTTTTGAGAAAGCATTCTTGGAGAATGAGGATGTGAAGCTCACACCAAAAATATGCAAATTAGTGTAATTTTAATTCTTATCCCTTGGGTATCTTCAGCTGTGGTCTTCTGTGTAGAGATCATGCAATCTATTCACACAAAGCCAAAACAGGACAGCACAGCCAGCCTCGTGCCTGCAATGCTTTGGGCTGCTTGTCGAGGAGCCTCTGCTAGAACTGTCTAGTTGGAGTCAATGCAGAGAAAGGTGAGGGGAAACACTGAATTGTTTTTCCCACATGTTTTTTCCTGGGTTTTATTCACTTTAACATCCAACGCAGACACTGTTTTCATAGCCTTAGTTGTACTTGGGGACTCAAGCGTCATTTTGCTATTCTGCAGTGGAGGTTAGGAAAACTATGTCTGGAATTCAAGAGATTCTTTTGTGTGTTTCTTAGTATCTCCATGCCCTCTGACTAATGTCAATGGAAAACAAACAAACAAAAATCACCAATCCAGGCAGTATATGACTAATGACCGAGATCTTTCAGGGTTCCCCAAACAGGCAAAGAACCACAAACTCTTGAGGTGCCTGATGAGAACAAAAGGAATATGAAATAGGAAATGAAAGAAGATAGTTAGTCTTGGCCAGTTAGCTCAGTCTGTTAAGAGCATCATCTAAAATGACAAGGTTGCAGGTTCGATCCCCAGTCAGGGCACACACGTAACCAATGAATGAATGACTGAGTGGACCAAGGAATGAATGCTTCCTCTGCCCCCTCCCCTTCCTCTCTCTGTCTCGCTAAAAGAAGTTTTTGGTTTTTTTTAATTAAGCTTTGTCTGGATAGCTTGGTTGGTTGGAGTGTCCTCTGGAGGCGTGGAGGTTGCTGGCTTGATTCCTTGGTCAGGGCACATATAGGAGCAGCTTGATGTTCCTGTCTCTCTCTCCCTGCCACTCCCTCAAAAAGAAAAGAATAGTTATAAATACAAGCTATGAAAAGGCAAAGAACTGCAAAAACATATATTTGATGATTATGAGGATTATTCTGTTATGAGTGCATTATATATATTATATATTATAATGTATATCCATAATGTAAAAAGTAAAAATTTTTTAAAAACTGCTGAGATAAACTCTTTTTGCAAATGTGGGTCTCTTCTTGTTGAATACCAGTGCATTTTTGGCCATTGGAAACCCAAAGATACAATAAGCTATCTCCCCTGGCCATAGGGTGGGCACAAGACTTATTAAATATTCCTACATGTAGGGTTGGCTGTCGGGAGCTTCATAGTCCTGCAGGAAAAACCCATCAGACACCCATGCCTTCCTCCTGGCCCTGGACTAGCTGTGGGACCTGGCTCTTCTCTTTCTCTTTGGAGGCAAAGTACAGCCTTATCGGTCTTTTCTTTAAATAATCACTTTCCGGGCCTGACCTGTGGTGGCGCAGTGGTAAAGCGTCGACCTGGGAACACTGAGGTCGCCAGTTCAAAACCCTGCACTGGTCTGATCAAGGCGCATATGGGAGTTGATGCTTCCAGCTCCTCCCCCCTTTTTCTCTCTCTCTCTCTCTCTCTCTCTCTCTCTCTCTCTCTTTCTCTCTGTGTCTCCTCTCTAAAATGAATAAAAATAAATAAATAAATAAATAATCACTTTCCGGAGGGCCGTGCCATATGACGAAGGGCCCGGCTGCCAGGAACCAGGATTTATCCCCAGCTTCTGGCTGTCCTGAAAAGACCTCGTTGGCAGAGTCCACCTGCTGAGTGTCTCGGTGACATTTGCAGCCATCAGAAATGAGGGAGGTCAGAGGTGCCAAGCAATTCATCTGGCCCTTGCTCTTACAGGATATTTCCAAGAGACAATGTTCAAGATGCGGTGGCAAACCTCTAGCTCCTGTGGGGTGGGTACTGGGAGTAAACTGAAAGCAGTGTCTGTTTTTCACCCAGATTGAAAACATTCAGTATTTTAAATAACACTTATACTACCCCCCACCATGACATAACCACAGCACAAGACTGTGGAAAAGAACACTGCCATCCCAGGGGCTACAAGCTCTATGGGCTTGGGTTCAGCTGCCCTTTGGGCCTCGTTGGTAACAACACAACTGAGTGTGTAAACTAGTGATTGTTCGAGACCATGGACCTCAGAACCACAGGGGCCCAGAAGTTATCTGGGACAGCAAGGGAGAGTGTAGAGGCATTCACTGGCCAGGACTCTGGTCTCATCCCGGCACCCCAGAGCTCATCTGTGATCCATCAAGCTCATCCAAAGAAGGGCCCACAATGTACCTGATATAAAGGCTGGCAGCCTTCTAGAAAATTTCTGCCTTAAAGACAATTGTATAAGGAAATTGAATGACTAGTGGAAATTCTAGGTCACAGGGAACATTGTTTTTTGGAACAAGGCCTGCTGTAACCTTCAAGTTGCATCACAAATCTTTCCCTTGATAAGAAACAAACAGGAAAGAAATCCAGAGGTCATAGACAATGACCCCAGGAGGATTCAAATCTAGGTAAAGGATAATCTCAGAGCCCCTAGAGGGGGGCCTGAAGATGGAAAGTCCTGCCTGCCCTTAGTCCCTTTGCAAATGATCTGTCCCTGGCCTCGTCCTCTCCATAAGCACGTTTTAATCTTTTTACATTGTTTTCCCTACTTCATGCTGATGCACTTCCAGAGGTTGAACCACAAGTTCCTAATATTTGGTCAAAAGAAACCTCACAAAAGAAGAAGGAAATATTCCCTCTGCTTCCAGAGCTGTAAAAAGACAGCCACTGTCCTAGGTCAGGAAGTGGTCCCAGCAATTGTTATTTTTAAAGACACCTACATTTCCAGGGGTGTGTCAGTGCCTGTGAAAGCACCCTCAACTTCTACATCCCAGGAGTTCTGAGGGGCTGTTTCTGCTCATTGTCCAGGTAAGGATATTGAAATGAACCTGTCCTTTGAGTAAGGGGTACTTGGGGGTATCAAGAGCCAGGAGGGGGGCCCTTCTCCCTTCTCTCATATACAATAAGCTGATGACCTTGCAAGATTTCTTAATTCAGGGAGAAATGTGAGGTTCTGAACTTCATTTCAAATGAGCACAGGAAGTGAAAAAACCATACCACAACCCCCAGACTGTAAAAGGAACAGGATTTTAATATAATATTCAAATCTAACATTTACTGTTTACAACAAATAAGTACTGCTCCTTCCCAGTAGGTAATAGGTGCTTGGGTAGACATGTCAGGAAGATGGGGTGAGGTCAGCCCCTCTCTCTTGGGCTTCAGGGAACCCTAAAGAGGTTCATAATGTTCTTCCCAGTAGAGTTGGGAGGAGCTAACCTAATGTACCCCAAATGTCCCACGGTGAAAGAGCAGCTGTGTCCTACTGCTGAAAAAGGGGCTGCACTTGAGCTAGTCTCAGGAATGGGACCTGCCCCTGGAGCTGAGATCTGTGTCAGGGGCCTGGAGGCTGAATAGAAGAGTCAGGTTATTTGGGAGAGCTTCCCCAAAGATCACCACCTTCCTCCCTGCCTTTACTGCACTCTGCTCCAGGCCCCGTGCTCAGTGCTCAGTCAACTGTACTTCATTTATTCCTAACATGGGAACAATCCTTTAGCATCACCCATTTCACAGAAGAGGAAACTGAGTCCCAGAAAAGTGAGATGAATTACATGTCACAGGACTGGTAGGTAGTGGAATTGGGATCCCAGAGCTGGCTGTCGGGATCCCCAGGCTCTGGGCTCCAGAGAAGGGAGCATGTGGAGCTGAGGTCAGAGACTTTCTAGTCCAATCTTCTCTCATATCATATGGGGAGACTGAGGCTTCAGGCAAGAAGAGCTGTTCACCCACAGATGTGCTTACTGACTTGGAAGGCAGGGCCTGAGGGTGGGAACGGGTCCAGCTCAGACACCGCCTCCTCAGCTGTGCGGTCAGGCAGCTCTGAGCTTCACCAGCGAAGGGATTCAGACAGATGGCTCATGTGGGGTCTCCATTCATTCCCTCCTGCTCCCACGGAGGTCGATTCAGGGAACAAAGGAACCCCACCCACCCAGTTCCCCCAACAGCCTGGAGGAAGATGAGTGACAGCTAAAAGACCAGCATGGAAGCCACAACTGGCTAATTCTAGCAGCTCTTCACCCTCTTGGGACAGCCCAGCAACACCTCTATATCCTATGACCAGGGCCTCCTGAATCCCCACCCCACAAACTGCCCCACTTGCCTGTGTACCAACCACATTCCTCTTCCTGTCAAGCAGGAAAAGACAGACTGGAGTTTTTCAGAGAAACTTGAAGTGAGAAACTAACTGAACCACATCTTACCCCGCCCCCCTTCCCCTCTTCCCCTCTTCCTTCCCCTCCTTCCTGACCTGCTCACCCACTGGTCTTTGGTGCTCAGCTTTTTTAATTTTCAGGAGCTCTTCCTGCAAGGGGGGAGGGGAAGAAGGAGAAAAATTGGGGGAGTATTGTGGAAGAGTTTGAGTGCAAATCCCTTTTATTTGAGCACCCAAAAGATCCCAACAACCTGATAAGTATTTTTACTAGATCCTCTGAGCCCTGAGGTCTCCATGAGACTAGGTAGGGGCATGCTCATGTTGGCACCTGGGTCTTTTATTCCCATTTCTATTGAGCAGATCTGCTTTGTAGAGTTGGTTTCAGTTTGACAAAGAGATCCATTGATATAAAGGAAACACTTGAAAAAAAACAACACTCCAATTTGACTCAACTCAGGATCTGACATTTAAGGAAGCTGATTCCTGAAGCAGAATCACTGGCCTAAGGTCCCAAGCAGGGTGAGACCCAACCCATCAGGTCAGTCCTTGTTTCTAGGGTCTGCTGCCTCCTAGGGGTACCAGCTGACTGACAGGACAATGCCAGCTCTGTAGGGGGTTTCTGTCTACCCTGGTGCTGTGAAGAGAAGTCTTACCCATCCAAAAAGTTTTCCCCACATCTTCTTTAGATGGGGAATCTAGGGGCTCTGCACCTTTAAGGGGCTAAAATTAGGGGAAATTTAGGTGTCATCCACTGGCATAAAACCTTCCAAAGTCTCCTGTTATATGTACCTATCAAAACGTTAAATGTGCGTACCCTTCATACTAACAATTCTCATTCTAAATATTTGTCATGGAAAAAGTCTTACAAATGTATGAATACAAGAATGTTAGATACATTATTTTACTAGCCAAAAATAAAATAAAATGAGAAACACCTAAATGTATAGAGCATGGTGAACCCATATGACAGAAAACTATGCACCATATTGAGAAATGATCTACATCTATAATATACTGATATGAAAAGATACCTACCATATAGTAAGTGAAAATGTACTATAAATGTGTGTGTGTGTGTGTGTGTGTGTATATATATGTATATATATATTATAATACTATATACTATATATATTCTGAGGCCATTTGTATAAAATCTCCAAATCACTATATAATTCACAATTTTACCTCCTTGCTCTGTTTTTTGTTTGTTTGTTTGTTTTTTAATGTTTATTGTATTGACTTTAGAGAGAAAGGAAGGGAGAGAGGGATAGGAACATCGATCTGCTCCTGTATGTGCCCTGACCAGGGATCAAACCAGCAACCTCTGTGCTTCGGGATGATGCCCTAATCAACTGAGCTATCCGGCCAGGGCTCCTTGCTCTGTTTTTTAAATAAACTTTTGACTGACTGAAGTAAAACATGCATACAGAAAATTACACAGGGAACACACCTGTTTTACCATCACCCAGATCAAGAAATAGAACCACTACCCAGAAGTCTGAAGTACAAGAGAAGGGTATAGACTAAAGATATACTTAGGAGTTGGCATATAAAAGTAACTGAATAACTGTGAAAATTAGATAGGAACATCCAAGGAAAAGGTATTAAGTGAAAAATGTGGAGGGCTGAGGACTTGGGGTGCATTAAGTTTCAAGGGATAGAGAAAGTGAGCTGGGTCTGTAGCAGTGACAGATAGAAACGCCAGAGGTAAGAACACTGAACATTGTTTGTCTCCTGAGACAATCTATTCATTTGCAACACAGGCTACAGAGTCAGGAGTGACATCCAGAAACTCACACCAGGTGGGATTTCTTGTGGATGGACCTTGTATTTTATAGCCTTGATACTCTGGCCACAAACTGAATGAACCAGCGATTCATGCCCAAAGACCTATGGGAGTTCTCTATATTGATCAATGGATGTCACACCCAAGGATCTCCTCTTTCTTTGGATAACACACACACACCCCAGTACAAAGTAGTCAATCAACAAAGAAACTTAGAAGGCAGTAACAGAAGTCTGGGAAGAATCTGTGAGGTAGAGATAAGAGGGCAGCATGTAATACTATATTATGAGAAAACCCAGCAAAGCAGACTCCTTCACAGGACAAGCAGAGTATTCTGGAAACCCCTGGGAAACTGTGTCTGGAATCTTCTCATTCCTCAAAGCCTGTCTGTTTCACAGCTGAAAGGGTTTTCCATTTCGTCATTGTTCTTCTCTTTATCATAGATTCCCCACCACGGGTGACCCAGGAGTGACTCCTAACACCATGGGTCAGGGTCGAGTGCTGGTGGCCTGAGTCAAAGTGTCTGAGTCACACTTCTTGTCATAATCCTTTCATTTCCCCAACCAAGTGTTAGACATAAAAGGTGCCTTAGTGCCACTGGGGGGTCAGGAGCATATAAGTAGTTCCTGTTGGGGACACTGGCCTCAGAGAAGCTGACATCGCTGCCAGCTGCCACGCACTGCTGCCTGGATCCGAGTGGGTAAGTGCTCCAGTCTCCAGGAGTTGACAGCTTTCACTTGGCGCTCTACCCACTACTTTTGCCCGTGTTGCTTTTTATCCAGTTTCCTTAGACGCCTGTGAGCAGGGGAAAAGTGCAGTGCGGTTCAGGCTGCGGCTGAGAATGCCTGGTCTTGCTGCCCTCCATCAGAACTTCCTTCCCCTTTTGTCAAAGGTCCCAGTGCTGCTGGCGTGTCTTCCGCGCGGCCTGATGCACCTCTGCCGCAGCCACAGCCCGGCCACCAGCCCGATGCACCTCTGCTGCAGCCACAGCCCGGCCACGGAGCAGCCCCTGCAGTCTGGACGAGGGGAGCTGCGGCCCCAGTCGTCCTTTCGCTCCTGCCTGGCACGACCTCCTGAACCCCAGAGACCCAAGAAGCAAGTGGTGTTCGCAGACAGGAAGGGGCTCACGTTGACATCCGTGTACGGATTTGAGGATGCTGTGGGCAGAGACTCTGAAGAGGGCGCGTGCCCCGCGGCCAGCTTTCTGCCTCCAGCACCCCTGGGCTCACTAAATTCTGACATTCCCCGTCCCAGTCCCCAGAATGAACGGGACAAAACTATTGCTTGGTGTCCAGTTCATAGTCCTGCTCATCAGAAGACATTGAACTCTAGGAGAGCCCACAATTAGGGCGAGCCCTCTGGGGTTACTTTGCTGCATAGGCCAAGTTCGAATTCCTTGTGCTGTTCCGGTCTCTCCTAGAGCTTTGCTCAGACTCTTCTTGCTCTGGAATGCATAGTGGGGAGACAGGATTCACCCAACTCCCAGTCTCCCAGGACGCCTTGAATGCCTTCCATTCTTCTCTCACAAGGGCAGGCTCACTTGCTGATCAACAGGATGAGATTTCCTTTAGGAAATCTGGGAATTGCGCCTTTTACTAGTTGCGGGGAAGCCTCTGGAGTTCAGAAACAGAAAAAATGTAAATAAAGTTTTCACTTATGGTTATTTCAGAGACCTAGCAGAGAGCGTAAGGAGGACCCTGTGGGAGGCGGTAAAGAAACATGCTCTTTCACTTCCCTCTCCTTGTGGAAAGGGCTAGTTTTCTGGTTACTTGAAATCATCTCGTGTCTTCAGCTTGTGCCAAAAGCAAGGTTAGTTAAAGCATTGTCAATGGTTCATGTTGTGAAAACATGACCTTTCCCCCCTCTTCATCAGACAAGAGTCTGGAAAAACCTTGTCTATTTTAAAATATATATATTCAGCAGTTTAGCACATTTTTTGAAGTGTAATTTACCTAGACTAAAAAGTCGGACTTTTGTTTCTATAAACAACAAAACTCTTCTCTCCACACTTCCTGTTGTACATATCACTCAGTATTGAAACTCCGTATTGAATACTTAGCCTACCTCAGGATCTG
This sequence comes from Rhynchonycteris naso, assembly GCA_037038555.1. Lineage (NCBI taxonomy): Eukaryota > Metazoa > Chordata > Mammalia > Chiroptera > Emballonuridae > Rhynchonycteris > Rhynchonycteris naso. The sequence goes on from CM072998.1 coordinate 30,170,787, forward strand.
GGAAGGCTGGAACAGGACTTGCTGTGTGCAACGCTGGCCTCTACTATGCTGGCCACTCCTGGAATACCCAGAATGAATGGATCAGAATAATACACGAGTATTTGTACCAAATATGCCTCTAGCTTCAATTTCCAGTATTCTGGGACCTTTAGTCTTTGGAAGAATTTAACTTCTTATCAAATACTGTTCATTCTCTCAGATTCTTGCTCATGGATGACAAGTTTTAAAATAAAAGTGTTATCTTTAATTTTTTTAAAAAAAATCTTTTCTGATCTTGACTTCTCGAACTGTATTTTTTTTTTTTTAAGCACACTTCAATTTATTGGCATTGTCCATCTATCCACAGGCAGGTATTCCCCACCCCATGAAGTGAACTCATTTTCAGTCTCCTATAACACATGCCCACACATCTTCACCTTGAAAATGTAGCATTTCAAGCTTTAGTCAGGGTACATTATTCCTTCTTCACTTTCACAATTTTTACACTGCTCCTGGAAGTTTTCTTCGCGGTTACTTTGAATTCCGTTTTCAGTGCATCCCGCACTGCTTTTGCACAGATCTGGGAGTACCGGATGTAGCTGAGTCCAGCCTGTCGCCAGTAGGCTACCATGATGTCGCGAGAGGGGGACTGGGTGAACCGAATCGCGAGGACAACTCAATATCGGCGCGACCCAGCAGCCTCGAACTGTATTTGTTTGTGCCAGTGGCAGGCTGAATAAATAAAATGCAGCCATAGTGGTTGAGCTGTAGTAAGGTATTTGAAGAACTTCCTTGCTCTTTCAATAGGAGATAGAATTTGTATATTGTTTTCTTCCTCCCCTTCTTTGAATCCTAGGAATAGCGTGCCCCTAGGCAATGGAGGGAGGGGAGAGACATTGGAAGAATCTGTGAAATGTATGTCTTGTGAATCCCCACCTGTATGTAACTGTAAGCTTGTGTCAGGATGTTATGCCTCCCCCCACCTGTATGTGGTCAAAGAGTATATAAGCGGACTCCAAGAGGTGATCAGGGCTGCATGATTTGGGTAGGAGGATTGCCTCGTGTATGCTGCCGGCTTTTTACAATAAAACTCCTCAAAATTCATTTTGGACTCGGTGTCTCTACATGAACCCGCAGAAATGAGGTACAGTACTTCATAACAGAGCAAGCAACATGGCTTTCTGGTTGGGCCTGCCCCAGCCAAGTCCCTGTGTGTTGGCAGATGGTTCACAGGGTAAAGATAGAAGAAGCCAAACACGCCCGCTTCCAGGGACAATGTGAACACAGGGCAGCTTCCTCATCTGATAAGGGTTGTTATTGAAACTGCCCGTTTCCTTCCACTCTCTGACTACCTTTCTAGTCCAGAATCCATTAAGGGATGGTTGTGACTAGGGTGGGAAGTCCCCACAGGGTATGCTGCCAGGATTGGGAGTTGCTCTCTGAAATGAAAGCTGGTAAGAATCAATAGAAAATGTGAGTAGCCAGCTGGAAAGGTGACTTACTCCTGGAATATGATATAATGTAGTTCTAATGAAACTAGGGTTTCTGAGACCTCATTGATGAGCTTCTGAAAAAAATGCTACTCAGGATGGGGTCTACCACTGGAGAGGGGAAGTCCTTAGAAGATGTGTAGGTTAGGTCTCATAGTTACAGGGAACCTGGAATCTAGACTTTTGATGTTATCTACAGTGATGACGTTACAACACAACGATAGCTCACAGGATTGAGAAAAAGATGCTGCTCATTAGTCATCTTTGAATTTCACATTTGTGTCTCATTGCCTCCAGGGCACCTTGAAATAATATTTAATATTACTATAAGGCAGGGGTCCCCAAACTACAGCCCGCGGGCCGCATGCGGCCCCCTGAGGTCATTTATCTGGCCCCCGTCACACTTCCAGAAGGGGCACCTCTTTCATTGGTGGTCAGTGAGAGGAGCACAGGATGCATCCGCACCCCTAGTTCCCATTGAAATACTGGTCATTTTGTTGATTTAAATTTACTTGTTCTTTATATATCGTATTTGTTCCCGTTTTGTGTTTTTTTAATTTAAAATAAGATATGTGCAGTGTGCATAGGAATTTGTTCATAGTTGTTTTTATAGTCCGGCCCTCCAACGGTCTGAGGGACAGTGAACTGGTGCCCTGTGTAAAAAGTTTGGGGACCCCTGCTATAAGGCTTTATATTGTAAACAGCATGCCATGTTTATTGCCCCCTTTTCTGTTCAAAATTTTAATTTTGGAAATAGACACATGTACTATATGCCACAACTGTAATTCTTTTATTTTTTAGTGATAATCTCAAAAATACAAAAGTGGCCCAGGACTCCCAGGACTTCTGAAGCATCCAGACTAAGATAAACTGGTCTATTTTATGACATTTTTTTCTATCTAGGTAATGTTTCCATTTAGTGAGCTCTGATAAATATCAATCTTTGCTCTTAAGAACCCCTTTTACTGTATTTCCCACACACCCCACGTACTGTCTACCAAATTTTATGCACTAAGTTCTAGTCCATTTCATGATTTTATTAAACACATACCTGTACATAATTTATCAACTTTCTGGTAGTCATCATGAGCTTTCACTCATCCAACAGACATTTACTGAGCCATTGATATGTACCAGACATTATGTTAACAATTGGGACAGAAAGACTAATAAAACAAAACTCAGTCCAGTGAGGTGAGCCATACATAAATAGATAATCCCTAAAAATAAATAATATTAGAGATACAGAGAGTGATAGGGAAACACAAAGAAGAAGCCCCTAAGGGGAAGTCAGAGAAAACTTCCTGATGGAGTTAAGCCCTGAATTGAGTTTCTAAAACATGAATGAACGTTTGCCCAAAAGTGCAGTTTATATGTCAGATGGATAAAGACAAATATCACATGATTTCACTCATGCGCAGAATATATAAATTCAAACAAACAAACAAACTCAAATGCAGACAACACATTGGTGATTACGAGAGGAGCAGATGAGGGGAGGACAAAATAGGTGCAAGGAGTCAATGGTATGCTGATGGGTGGAAACTGTGATGTATACAGATGTCAAATTACAATGTTGTTCACCTGAAATTTACATAATGTGATAAACCAATGTTACCTCAATTAAAAAGAAGAAATTACAATTTAGTTACCTTAGGTGGTCTTTTTTGTATACGTGATTTCCACTAGAGATTTCAAATTACTCTTAAAAAAAATTTTTTTTTAGATTTTATTTATTCATTTTTAGAGAGAGAGAGGAAAAAGATAGAATAGGGGGAGGAGCAGGAAGCTCCCATATGTGTCCTGACCAGGCAAGCCCAGGGTTTCAAACTGGTGACCTCAGCATTCCAGGTCAATGGTTTATCCACTGCACCACCACAGGTCAGGCTAAAATTACTCTTAATTGACTTAATGTAATTGGAAGTTCCCCTTTTCTTTCCTGGAGAATCCCAAGATGGTGGCCATTGTTTTAATGAAGGTGGTAATTGCAGGTGGAAGGGAGTTTTAGAAAATGGAGTGCTGGGTAAACTATTTCTCTTTAGAAGTAATTTACCATATTTGTCCAAGAGGATATTCTATGCTGCATTCGCCAGGCCAAAAACAGACATTGGAGACTTTCAGGGCTTTAGATGTTACTTTATTGGCCAAGTTTAACAACCTACGCAGGGGCGGACTCTCTAAGTGTTAGGGAACACCTTACCCCCAGAGGGGCTGCAAATGAGAGTCGCGCCTCCCGCTTACAGACTAAAGGTTTATATAAAGGCAGCAAGCAAGCGTCCTACAAAAGCAGATATGATGGTTAGGCATTGGCTAGGGCAGTTTCACGTGCCATAGCAACGAGGGTAGGGCTCTAACTCAGTGGGAAATTCTAAAATTCAGCCTGTAAGCGAGGGGGCTTCTGGTTAGGCAAGGGGAGGTCTTATACTGGTCTCTTTGTTCTGCTCTTACTCTATGAACACTTCCCTGTTCCTGATCCCCTCCTCTAAGCATTTTATGCTGGCAACCATCATATTTCCTTCGGGGCCCATCATTCTGCTGAGCTTTTATTTATTTATTTATTTTTGGTTTTTTGGCAAGTAGAATCCTATACAAGTAGAACTTGCAGGGGAATATCAAACTGCCAGAGCCCTTAGAGTCATACACTTCCTTTTTCTTTTTTTTAAAAAAACAAACTTTATAGTCAACGAACAACCTATTGATGTTGATTTGGTTTCCTAAGTAGACTTTTCTTTGCTAAGGGTATAAGCTGACATATGGATTCTATCATTCCAGTTAATTTTGCATTTTCCATTATCTGCCCAAATGACTGTATTTTTCGCTCTATAAGACGCACCTGACCATAAGACACGTCTAGGGTTTTTTTTGTTTGTTTGTTTGTTTTGTTTTGTTTTTTGTTTTTTACAGGGACAGAGAGAGAGTCAGAGAGAGGGATAGATAGGGACAGACAGACAGGAACGGAGAGAGGTGAGAAGCATCAATCATTAGTTTTTCGTTGCCGTTGTGACACCTTAGTTGTTCATTGATTGCTTTCTCACATGTGCCTTGACCGTGGGCCTTCAGCAGACCGAGCAACCCCTTGCTGGAGCCAGTGACCTTGGGTCCAGGCTGGCGAGCTTTTGCTCAAGCCAGATGGGCCCGTGCTCAAGCTGGCAACCTCAGGGTCTCGAACCTGGGTCCTCCGTATCCCAGTCCGACGCTCTATCCACTGCACCACCGCCTGGTCAGGCTCACTGAGACTTTTAAGCACTGTGATTCCCTTTTCTGAATGGACTATCCTACAACAGGGTATTTTTTGTTTTGTTTTTGTATTTTTCTGAAGTGAGAAGCGGGGGTAGGGGAGGGAGACAGACAGACTCCCGCATGCCCCTGACCCGGATCCACCAGGCATGCCCACCAGGGGGCGATGCTCGTCCCCTCTGGGGCATTGCTCTGCTGCAATTAGAGCCATTCTAGCACCTGAGGAGGAGACCATGGAGCCATCCTCAGCGCCCAGGTCAACTTTGCTCCAATGGAGCCTTGGCTGCAGGAGGAGAAGAAAGATAGAGAGGAAGTAGAGGGGGGAGGGGGGAAGGGGGAGAAGCAGATGGGTGCTTCTCCTGTGTGACCTGACCAGGAATCGAACCTGGGACTTCCACACACTAGGCTGACTCTACCGCTGAGCCAACTGGCCAGGGTCCCTACATCAGGTTTTAAAAAATTATTCAAATAGTTTTTGTGGTACAAGAATATTTTCATTCTAGAATATGAAAATACCTTTGAAAATAATCTAAAGACGATCCAAATTCATCCTTGGCTGGTTGGCTCAGTGGCAGAGCATCAGCCCAGCAATGTGGATGTCCTGGTTTCAATTCCCAGTCAGGACACACAGGAGAAGTGACCATCTTCTTCTCACCCTCTCCCCCACCCCTTCCCCTCCCTTTCTTTCTTCCCCTCCCTTTCTCTCTTTGCCTCCCACAGCCCTGGCTCAATTGGTTTGAGTGCATGGCCCGCCCCAGGCACTGAGGAAGGCTCTGTAGAGCCTCTGCCTCAGGTGCTAAAAATAGATCAATTGTGAGCATATGGCCCCAGATGGGCAGAGCAACAGCCCCAGATGGGGGTTGCTGGGTGGATCCCAGTTGGGACGCATGTGGCAGTATGTCTTTCTATCTCCTTTCACTTGGAAAAAAAGAAAAAGAAAGAAAAAAAAGACAGTCCAAATTCACAGTGACAAGGAATTTCGTGTAGGACAGAAGCCTAGTAATGCTTTAGGCAGTAGCCCTTCTCTACAGGTAAACCTGCTTTGTGTTTAACTTTTCAAGCATTACTTACTTCCTTGTTCTATCTTTCCCCTTTATATTATTTATACCTAGAACATGACAGAGATCTGCTCACACCACTGACCTTTGCAAACAAAATCTTGAAGCTAAAGGAATTATAATAAGCCTGTTCTTGTTTTCTCTTCAGAGGGAAGTTTGATTGCCTTCCTGTGCTAAAGCAGTTTAAGAACGTGCTAGTGAATGTTTGCATACTCTCATGTTTGTGTGTGTACCCAATAACTGAGTCCACTATTTGGGCAAAGAATCAATCAACACTATATTGCCTGATTAATATGTGTGAAACATTTTTAAATTTCAAAATTATTATATGCAAAGAATTATACTCAGTGGTAAAGATTGCGAAAAATGTAAACATAAATACACAGGAGAGCAGAGCAGATGATGGACTGCTTGTAAATTTTGACTGGTTCTGGGGCAGGAAAAAAGACCACGTATAGGCCTGACATATGGTGGTACAGCAGATAAAGCATCGACCTAGAATGCTGAGGTCACTGGTTCAAAACCCCAGGCTTGCCAGGTCAAGGCACATATGGGAGTTGATGCTTCCTGCTCCTCCAACCTCCTCTCTTCCCCCCACCCCCTCAAAATTAACAAATAAAATAAAATTTTAAAAACACCAAAACCAGGTCTAAGAACCTAAAGAGCATTTAAGATGGTGGCCACTTTATTTATTTTGGTGGTGGCCACTTTAAAACCCTCTCGCCAGCATTGGGGAAAACACAAAAACGTATGATGTCCAGTTTCTTCTTCTGCTAGTTGAACATTAGTCATGGCCATACATGATACTTTGTCTCATTGAGATCCTGTCAAAAATAGTTATATAGTGAGGGCTCAATGGTTTGTTAAACTAATGGATAAGTGATTGAGTTCGTGAATACTGGTTAAGTCCCAAATAGGTGTGGTAACATTTAGTGTGGGGATGAGAGGTCCAGTGTTTTTGGAGCAGTCATCATTCTTACCGTCAAGTTTTGAGATCTAAGAATGTGGACTTTATCCTCAAGATTTATTATCAGGTTATTCAGCATGGAATAATATTATAACAGTATGTAGAATAAATGAGGGAAGGGAGGCAAAAACGTCTTCTAAGAACAGAAAGAAGGGCTCATTGTTTTTTAAGGAGGATCGATTTTAGGGGAGATGGATAAGCTTGGGTTAGGCTTTTGAACTCTGAAGAGATGATGAGAAATTCACGTGTAAACTCCATCTAGCAGGCACCAGCTAGAATTCGTTCCAAATTTAGGTAGACCTTGGAAGCTTGCAGGAGCGAGAGGTCGAGGTCGTGTAACCAACCCCTCAAATTCCTTGGCTTCTCTGGTAAGGTGATGAGGCTCAGGATGACGGGGTGGTGATGGTGGTGGAAATGGTAGGGATGGTGCTAGCAGCTAACAATTTTTTAAGAGTGCCAGACAGCGAGCTAAGTTCTTTCCATACACTGTATGCTCACAACACCCCCAAGGTGACAAGGTAATTTAGTCACTCAAGCCTCCTCTGGCTAATCAGGGCTGATACCACCCTCCCCAGAACTTGTGCTACGGAACCCTGGGGAAGTAGCCAGTATTTGGACCCTGGCTCAGCTCTTAAATGTGGAGACTCCTATTTAGAAAGTGCTCATCTGATCAGAGCAGGAATCCCGGGGGCACAGCCACGGAGAAGAGCAGACAACCAGGGCCTGGGGCGCACAGACAGTCCCAGTCTCCGCAGCACTGGGCCCGCCTGGGGCGGCGGCCCCCGCTGGCCAGGGGCGACTCGGCGATTCCAGAGCGCGCCCACTGCCCACCGCCCTGGGCGGCAGACGCGGCACTGACTCCGGCCCCGCCTCTCGGAGCCCGCGCCGACTTGTCCAACTCGCGCCGGCGCGAGGGTGCGGGACGTGAGATGAGAGGCGGGAGGGGTGGGATGGACGCGAGGGGTCACGTCAAAGCGGCGTAGACAAAAGGCGGGCGCGCGCACGTCCTTACGCACGCCTCGGCCAGCGGCGGCGGGCCAGGGCGGGACGGACCGGCACCGAAGGGGATTGAAGCCTCGCAGCCTGGCTGCCGGTGAGTATGGCCGGGCTCGCTCCTTCCTGTGTGCGGGTGTCCTCACTGTCCCCTGGGAAGCCGATCGCAGAGCGTGGGGATTGGGGCCGGGTGCCCCACTAGGGGCCTGCGATCCGGGGACGCCCTCCAGACGCCACGCTGGCGTCAGGAGACACCATTGCGGCTGGCTGGGGTTGCCTGGCCGGGCGGAGCGCTCCGCCCCCTCGGCCGCAGTGGAACAGCCCGTGCCCCTTTCACAGCCTCGGCCGGGTCCCCCTCGTGGCGTGGCGGCGCCGCGCCCTCCCGGCTCTGGACCGGCCCCTCGGGTGGACTCCAAGGTATCAGGGGTCCGCAGCGCTCCCTCCCCGAGCGCCAAGGGATGCAGCTCATGGGGGCTGAAGGGAGGGCTTTAGATAAAAGGAAGTGCCTTTGCCTAGAATTTCTTTTTTTCCTGCGTCCTTCGGCTTCCGTGGGATGTACATTCCTCTCTCTTGTTCCCCAGAGGAGCCCCATATTTTCCTTTTTTACCTCCGACATCCCTTGCCTTTCTGTTTGATGTCACGCCCTGCAAGGCATCCTCCCACCCTAGGGTCTTGTTTATTTCCTCGCTTTCCGTTTCATAGAAGGCTTTAACTTTTGCAGTTGAAAAGTTAGGGAAAATGTACCATAGGGAACCTAATAGCATAGCTCTGTGGAAGTAAGCTCCAGACTGTTATAAGCGTTAGTGGCTCTTCCTTCATGCTCTCCGTACCATGGGTCTTCTCATTGATAACCTTGAGGTCAGTTGAAGAGTTTCCTTTCTGGTTCATGTTTCTTCATTTTGGCTGGATTTTAGGTAGCTCTGCTTAGTTTCATGTCTTGTAGATTCTATCTCAACCCAAGGGAAATGGTGTGAACAGCAATTATACTTATGCCAAAGTCTATGTAGAAAAGAGTCCTGTAAATAATGCCCGTTCGGTAGTCTATTCTCACTTGGACAGTGATGTCGGTTTTTTCAACTTTATATTATGCAGAGTTGCACACATACAAAAGTAGATAGAATAGTGAATTAGCAGGTACCCATTGTCCAGCCTCAACAACTCGCTGCATGGCTAAGCCTGTCCCATCCTTATCCATTTCCCTCTCCCTATATCTCTGGGACAAATTCTTGATGACGAAAGTAGCTTGAGATAGAAAATAGAAATCTTGCTATCAAATAAAATCATAGTGTACTTTTATTGGGACACAGTCAACTCTTATAAGTCTCTTGGCTAAAAAGCACATATGGCATTGGAGAAGGACTAGAAAAAGGTACTTAAAGTGATCAGGCTTCTGGAGGGGAGGTTAAACCAAAGACTTTCAGGTCTGGATGAGCACTTCCAGGTCATCTTGTCTAACCTTTTCATTTTTGATGAGCTGTCAAGGTCTAGACAAGTTCAGTGACTTGTCCAGATCTACAGAGAATGAGAAGCTTAACTGAGGCTGGGGAGACATCTCCCAACTCTGCATTCACTCTTTCCACTGTACCTACTGCTTGCCTTTAGGTCGTCTTCAGGAAAGAGAAGTGTGTGGAAGAGCTATGACTGAAAATTCTTACAGTGAAGGGTTTGGACGGGTAAATATGAAAAACTTTTCCACCAAATTCTGGAATAATACAACTAGGGGATATGCCTTAAATTATTTCATAAATTACATGTGGGGCAAATGTCTAATCATAGCTTTTCTGACACATGGGAATTTTGTGACCCCAGAACTAGAATACCAGATTGAGAATAAGAACAAGGTTTTAAAAGACTTAGATAACATTCATAGCTATTTAGTAGTTACTCAGGGAAACTGGAATGATTTGGAGTACTTCCCAGAGATTTTGCTCCTGATATCAGGGAGAACAATAGCACTTCCCCGTTTCCCGTAGAACATTCTTTCTTGCCATTAACAAATAAGAATTCTGGACTGGATGAATCATGGGCTAGGCTTTTTGTTTGTTTATTTTTTTAAACAAAACCGTGGTATCCATTTCCTAGCATACTTTATGCTATTAAATTTCCCTATCTCAGGAAAGACAGGTAAATTCAGTACTTGTACTTGTGCCTCAGTTTTCTTACTATTTTACCTCCAAGGAATGCTGTAACCAAGGGAATCTTTGTATATAGAATTCTTTGAGTTCAAATGATATAACGTGTGACATAATTGTTTATAAATTTTCTTTCAGGGTGGACTTTTGTGAGTTTGTGATCTAAGTAACAGTAGTTATTCTCATCCAGTTTATGAAAGTACCACTGAAATAACAGCAGCTGGGTGTCTTGGTAAATCATCACCCCTGAAGACATGGAGGAGGGAGGAGTGTGTATGTTTTGTGTGGTTGTTTTTGGGTTTATGGTGTTAGAAAGAATGTTACGGTTAAAGTCTATCAGGAACCTGACCAGGCTGTGGCGCAGTGGATAGAGTGTCGGACTGGGATGCGGAAGACCCAGGTTCGAGACCCCGAGCTCACCAGCTTGAGCGCGGGCCCATCTGGCTTGAGCAAAAGCTTGCCAGCTTGGACCCAAGGTTGCTGGCTCCAGTAAGGGGTGGCTCGGTCTGCTGAAGGCCCGTGGTCAAGGCACATGTGAGAAAGCAATCAATGAACAACTATGGTGTCGCAATGGCAACGAAAACCTAATGATTGATGCTTCTCATCTCTCTCCGTTCCTGTCTGTCTGTCCCTATCTATCCCTCTCTCTGACTCTCTCTCTGTCCCTGTAAAAATAAAAAATAAATAGTAATAAAAAATAAAATCTATCAGGATTCTAACCTAACTTGCTAACTGGTTTCTGGTAAAGAATAAACCACTTCTCTCATCTGTATGCATTGCATATCACAAAAGGTTGCCTTTTATTTGAAAAATCTCCTACTTTTTAGAAATAGAAGCTGGAGATTTAAACATGAACTGTGTTGCAGAATTGTTTCTTCAGGTAAAGAAGCGTCATTGTGCTTATGGGGAAGACCCGACCAACTATCATCAATTTCACGTATTATTAAGCTACATACTAATGCTTACAATAGCATGATGAATGCTTTGTAAGAGCACAGGATTTTAGAGTTTGTAAAGTAATAAGTCCTTGGAGTTTTCCCTAACTCCTTTAAGGTACTGTTTCTCCTTTTAAAAACATACACAGATCTGTATCATGTGCACATGCCACATAATCACTATGGCTGGTCTCCTTTTTAGGGACCCTTGTAAAATTTTGTCTTGTACAATAGTTGTTAGTGTGTTTGAATTTTACTTCCTATTAAACTATAAGCTCGAGATCTGCAATACTAGAATAATGTTTTGTAAAAAGTAGGAGCATAATACATTTTTGTTGATATTTTGAATTAAAAAAATCAAAAACTGGTGAGGAAACATAAATCCAGGGAAGCTGAATTTCTGTAGATCAGATAGTAACAGCTGTGGCTCAAATCTAGGACAACTGCTAAGTTCAAGGTGTAAGCCCCTTCCATTGTACCACCCCTTCCATTGTACCACACCTTGGAGGAATGGGGAGGAAAAAAGGATTTATGTATCTATTTTTCTTATCAGTTGGAGATACATTATTTTCAGGTTTGCTTTAAAAGTGTTTGGTCAGTGCTAGCAGTAGTAGAAGCCATATATATAATAATAGCCACTTTTAAAAAAGGTAAAAATGTTTTCTTTTTTCTTATTTTTATAGGTGGAAATAATTCTAAGAATATATTTAACCCAAAGTATCCAGAATATCACTTCAACATATGGTATAATCAGTATATACATTATTAATGAGGCTTTACATTTATTCTTTTCATCCTAAGTCATTGAAATCCAGTGTGTACTTTACAGCACATTTTGGTTCAGACTAGCCATGTTTCAAGTGCTCCAGAGTCACACGTTGTTACCAGCTGCTGTGTTGGATACCACAGAGTCACTGGCAGCTGAACATAAAGTTGAAGGAGTGTTTTATGTTGTTTGGTAACATTCGGTTCTGAGGTTAAAGTAGTTTGTGGTTGTGGTCATCGGGTTTTTTTTTTTTTGTTTCATGTTCTAGCGGTTTTTCTTTGCATAGTCTGGATTGTTTTGAGTTTGTGGTGAGTTGAACAAAGAAATCTGTTCATTAATTTTGTGCCTTTGTGACAAAACGCTTTTTTTTTCTCTGTGGGATTCTCCTCATTTCTAAATACCATCTTAACTATTTTTAAGTACAGTTCAGTAGTAATGCTTTCCTGTTTTAAATAAGACTGCTTGGTCATAGGGGGAACTTGACTTTTAAAATGTGGCTAGTAACAAAATCCAATAATAAAATAACCTAATAAAAAAAGAAAAGATACGAACACTTCACCAAAGAAAGTACACAGATGGCAAATTAGTACATGAAAAGATCTGCAATATCATTGATCATTAGGAAAATGCAAATTAAACCTATGAGATACTGCCTCACACCCATTAATATGTCTAAAATTAAAATTCTGATCATGTCAAGTGATGGTGAAGATGTTGAACTTTCATACACTGCTGAGAACGCAAAATAGCACAACCAGTGTAGGGAGGAGTTTGGCAGTTTCATAGAAAGCTAAATATAAGCCCACCTTAGTCTCAATCATTCCACTCCTTGGTATTTACTCAAAGGAAATAAAAGCATATGTTCATACAAAGCCTTAGCAGCTTTATGTGTCACAGTCCCAAGCTGGAACAATCTAGATGTCCATCAGTAGCTGAATGGATAAATGTGGTACATCCATACAGTAGAAGACAGCTCAGCACTTAAAAGGAATGAACTGTTGACACGTGCAGCAACTTGAATAAATGATTCTCAGAATAATTATGCAGAGTAAAATAAATGAGAAAAAAACTTTTAAAAAACATAAAAAGGCCAGGAAGTTACTCCCAGTTACATATACTGTGCTCAAATATAAAAGGACAAGTTTTGAGATTGAAGGTTGGTAACGAAATGTCTTGGGTCCTATGGCTCCAGCAGTTCGATTTGTTCTGTCTTAAACTTATGGCCCCAGAATATTAAAATATCCTCTGTCCTTTTCCCTTTTTTCCTGTTTCAGCTTGGAAGACTGATGTTCCTTTGGGGTGAACTTGGTACCATGTTACTTATTACCCAGTTCCAACTCAAATTAGGCCTTTCCAGGCAAGCGACAGATACTAAAGGTCAGGGTGGCCTTAGTTAAGACCGGAATGCTGGAACTGACCATATTCCTGTCTTTTTCCTAGTGAGTGACGTTCTCCTTTAGCCTATCATATCCTGGCTTAGTCTTGGGCCATTTTATTTAGGATTGATGTTGGCTGTATGTGTATTATTTTATTCTTTTAAAAATTGATTTTAGAGAAAGGGAGAGAGTGAGAAGCATCAACTCATAGTTGCTTTACTTTAGTTGGTTATCAATTACTTCTTGTTATGTTCCTTGGCCTGGGGGACTCAAGCCAATCCAGTGTCTTCCTACTCAAGCCAGTGACCTTGGGTTCATGTCAATGATCACGCACTCAAGCCAGCAACCCTGCGCTTAAGCAGGTGACTTCGGGGACCTCGGTGTTCCAAGTCAACGCTCTAGCCACTGCACCACCACCTGTCAGGCTGTATTGTGTATTCTTGGTTTTTCAATACTGCAGCTTCACTTTAACCTAGTAGCTCCAAGTGCTGCCCTGTCTCCTTGGAAACATTTGTACACTTGTCCTAAGCAGCAGCAGCATCCTATTTTAGCAAATTTCTTATAACTCCATTACTCTGATACACTTGATGTATTTCTGTTGTGCTCGTGCACATGTTTGTTTACCATCACATCAGAAGCGGGGCACTGGTTGGGTCTGTGTACTGGCAGTACATGGAAAAATGGACGGCTTTCCTCTGAAGTGTATTGTACCGCAGACAAATGAGAAGTCAGCCTGGGGACCAGATCTGCGGTCTAGTTCTGCCTCTGATGCTAGTCTGATTTTTAAATTGTCCCAGTTATTCAGCCCTTCCATGGCTCAGTTATTCAAGTCATAAAAGGTTGGCTTAGAATTCTCAAAGGTTGACTAATAAAGTTGTAGTTTATCATTTGATTATTGCGTCCAGCTTTGTAGCAATGGTTGCCTAGTAGTAACTTCTGTTTATTGAGTACTTTGTGTCAAGCACTACACTGACTACTTGATAATGCATTCTATTCATTATCACATGTACCACGGGATGCAGCATTCCCATGTTTCAGATGAGAAAACTGAAGCATGGGAAGTTGATTTATTTCCCTGAGGTCACATAGCTAAAAGTAACGGAGGCAGGTTTTGAATGAAGCTTGTCTGATTCCCTGTATGTTGAACCATCATCGTTTACTGCTTCTCTGACATTCTGCTATTTTAAGTAAAGACTCATAGTCAAAAAGCTTGGATTATAAAGGAATTTTAAAACCTCTGGTCTAACTACCATAATGTGTCTACTACCGTGCAGAATCCAGATATGGGTGAATGTCTTTCTAATCAGTCTATTCTTTCTTGAACAACTCATCTGAGATTTTTTCAGCAGCTTTATTGAGATACAATTCACTTACTGCATAATTTACCCATTTAAAGTGTACAATTTAGGTTTTTGTTATATTCACAGATAGATGTAATCATCACAACAATTTTAGAATATTTTCATTTACTCAGAAAAAAAAACACCACATACTCTTTAGTTATTATTCCTTTCTCTATCTCCCTATTCTCCTCACCCCTAAGTAACCATTAATCTACTTCCTGTCTCTAAAGATTTAAATTTGGCCCTAGTTGGTTGGTTTTGTGGATAGAGCATCGGCCTGGCATGAAGATGTCCATTGGTTTGATCCCTTGTCAGGGCACACACATGAGAAGCAACCATCTGCTTCTCTTTCCCTCCCTCTCCCTCTTCTCTCTCTCTTCCCCTCTTTCAGCCAGTGGCTCGATTGGTTCCAGTGTAGGCCCTGGGCACTGAGGATAGCTCGATTGATTCAAGCATTGGCCCAAGACGAGTGTTGCCACAGATCAAAAGTCCCTGGCTGGTTGGCTTAGTGGTAGAATGTCGGCCCAGCATGTGGAAGCCCTGGGTTTGAAAGCTGCTCTACCCCCCCCCCATCTTCCCCTTCTGCAGCCATGGCTTGAATGAGCAAGTTGGCCCTGAGGATGGCTCCATGGCCTTGCCTCAGGTGCTAAAATAGATCAGTTGCCGAGCAACGAAGCATTGGCCCCAGATGGGCAGAGCATCAGCCCCAGACGGGGTTTGCTGGATGGATCCCAGTTCCAGTACATGTAGGAGTCTGTCTGTCCACCTCCCCTCCTCTCACTTGATTAAAAAAGAAAAAGAAAAAAATTTTAAATTCATAGTATGCAGTCATATAATATGTTGTCTTTTGTGACTGGCTTCTTTCACTGAGCACAATATTTTCAAGGTTTATCCGTATTGTAGCAACTATCAACACTTCATTCCTTTTTCTGGCCAAATAATACTACATTTGTCAATGTAAAAATGTATAAACCTAGTCAAATTTCTTATACTCCACAACTCCCTTACATTTTTATAAAAATGTATTTGAGTCAAACAGAAGATACTCCTGGAAGCAAGATCTGAACAGACGGGAAAAAATGCTTTGGAGAATAACAGTTTACAGTTTCTTTTATGCATTTGAGATTAAGGAAAGTACATAAAATAGGTTACATGAAGGTGAGAGAAAGAAAGGCAGGGATCAGAATACAGGATAGTTAAGATTATGTGTTCTCTTGAAGGTGGTCATCTTTAAAAGGAGGGATCTGAAATGGGTCTTTCAAAGGCATGTTAACCTAGATCCGTGATGGCGAACCTATGACATGCGTGTCAGCACTGACGCATAGCCATTTTCGATGACGTGGCTGCATACCAGAGAAGTATGGGTCCGCATGCCGAGAAGGACGTGCATGGCCAGGTGCAGTAGCCGAGGATAAAACATTTGCTGTAGTGTAGACACTCTGTACTGGAGGTCTGTAGGCCAAAACAACAGAACTCCGGCACAGAGCGTCTAGTTCTGGGACTTCCAGTTAGGCCGTTTTTCTCGAAGCGACACACCACCCGAGTTATGCTCGGTTTTTGGTGAATTTTGACACACCAAGCTCAAAAGATTGCCCATCACTGCCCTAGATGCACGGAAACAATAGATAGGGCTTGCTTAAGGCAGAGATATAAGCCTTTCACTATGCCTGCAGTGTGACTCCACCACGACCTGGCCAGTGAGGAATTTATGATCAGATCACCTTGTGAGGTTACTTTCCACAGAACTGCTTTTTCAGTCCACTCCTTGTATGTACAAAGCATATTTTGTTCATTCAGTTGGTGGACATTTGGGTTGTTTCTACCTTTTGACTCTTCTGAATAATGCTGTTCTAAACATTGGCCCAATTTTTTTTTTTTTTTTGAGAATAATTTGGCCCAATTTTTTGTGTGGGCAGTTTTTTGGTTCTCTTGTACCTAGAGGAGAGGACCTTCTGGGTTCTATGGTAACTATGTTTAACCATGTGAGGAACTACCAGACTATTTTCAAAGGTGGTTGTACCCTGTTCATTGATTGCCACTAGCAGTATGAAGGCTAGATTCTTAATACATATTAAGCTAAAACGTGCACTCCCTCTTACTGCCAACCATAATACCAATGCTCTGGTCTCAGAGTGTCCAGAGCAAATCTGCTTTTTCCAGATGACAGCCAGCTTGATCTGAGTGCTCTGTAATGCTAAATGGCATCTACCAGTTTTTCATGGTCCTATGCTGTATTGTAATTAGATCTCATCAACTCCTTACAAATGTCGTCAATTCCTTACAAATGTATGTACTTCATTTTGTCTATGTTCTCTTTTATTTTCTTTTTTTACAGGGACACAGAGAGAGAGAGAGAGGAATAGATAGGGACAGACAGGAACGGAGAGAGGTGAGAAGCATCAATCATTAGTTTTTCATTGCCATTGCAACACCATAGTTGTTCATTGATTGCTTTCTCACATGTGCCTTGACCGCAGGCCTTCAGCAGACCGAGCCACCCCTTGTTGGAGCCAGTGACCTTGGGTCCAAGCTGGTGAGCTTTTGCTAAAGCCAGATGGGCCCACGGCTCAAGCTGGCGACCTCGGGATCTTGAACCTGGGTCTTCTGCATCCCAGTCTGACGCTCTATCCACTGCACCACCGCCTGGTCAGGCGTCTATGTTCTCTTTTTAAGTTAGAGAACTAGATTTTATTTACTATGGGTAATTGTGATCAAAGATAGATCGTGGATTGTCAGTTTCCAATTCTTTGCTAAGTTAACTGGTAAAAAACCTTTAACCCACTAGTTTGCAACTGGCTACACATTATGATCACCTGAGTCTCTTTAAAAATGAATTTGGGTCCCACCCACAAAAATTCTGATTTATTTAATCTGGTCTGAGGCCCAGGTGAGTCAGATGAGCACCCTGCGTAGAGAATCAGTGCAGCCAGTGGCCATGGAAATGGTTATGGCTGGGTCTTCTGAGGGCCCCCAGTGCTCACGCGCAGCTGTCTGGCCTAGATATCTATTTTATTGACTCATAATTACTGTGGCAGTCTTAGCCTTTGCTGGAACATTCACACAGGGTGCCATCGTTAAGCATAAAACATTTTTCCTGATTTCTAGAGAAGTCTTGTTTTCCCTCAGAGTTGTTTGGTGATAATTGGCTCTGGCTGTTGTGTGTCCTTGTTAGGCAGTCCACAGTGCAGGTTTTGAGTGGAATTAGCATGATCCAGCCATTTTAGAGGATTATAAGCACCTACAGGCAGGTAGTAGTTGAAACCAGGTCTCTTATTAGTGTAATGTCATGACGTCTTGGGAAATAGCTTCAGATGCCCGTCTTCCTACCTAGCTTAGAATGATAATAATGGTTAATACAGTTTGAGCTCTTTCCTTGTTCTAGGCACCATGAATGTGCTTTACTATTATCTTGTAATCTTTTTTGTATTTATTGATTGATTTTAGAGAAAGGGACACATTGATTTGTTTTTCCACTTACTTGTGCATTCATTGATTGATTCTTGTATATGCCCTGACCAGATGAATAGTATTCCATTGTATCCTCTATTAATGGACATTGATGTTTCTTTAGCTATTACAAACAATGCTTCAATCAATAATCTTGCACATACATATATAATTTTGCACGTGCTTCAACATAGGGTTTCTCTTCCACAGCACTGTTGACATTTGGGGTTGGATAATTCTTTGTTGTAGGAGCGGCGTGTACGTTATAGGATGTTGAGCACATCCTGGCCTTCTCTGCACCGCATGTCAGTAGCACCCCTGTCCCAAGTTGTGACAGCCAAAAAGGTCTGCAGATACTACTGAATGTTCCACGAAGGAATAAAAAATCGTCCCTAGGTGAGAGCCACCGTTCTTATTTATCTTTAGGATACATTTTTAGAAGTAAAGTTGCTGGAACTAAGGCTCTGTGCACTTAAAATTCCGACGGTGTTGCTAAGTTGTTCTCCATAGAGGCTGTACCATTTTCCACTCACCATCAGTCACGGAGGGTGTTTTCTCCTTTTTCTCAAAACTGTGGTTTATAAAAAGTTTCTCTCTGTCATCTTACTGTCATCTTAATATTTCTCTGCTTCACACTTAACCTTTTTATTGAGTACTTAGTGCTTGCTAAGCATGTAGTATTGTTTGGCTTGTGGGTTTTGTGACATACTTTGAAATGTCTTTTTCTCTATCTAGCCCTCTTAAAGTTGGATACCAAGAACTGAAGACAATACTCTTGAGTTTTTTTCTGATCATAATGAAATGATAACACATACCATTTGTTGAGATCTCATATGTGACAGACATTGTGCTTGATGTGCTTTAAAAACGCATTATCGGCCTGACCAGGCGGTGGTGCAGTGGATAGAGCATCGGACTGGGATGCGGAAGACTCAGGTTCAAGACCCTGAAGTCACCAGTTTGAGCGCGGGCCCATCTGGCTTGAGCAAAAGCTCGTCAGCTTGGACCCAAGGTCGCTGGCTCCAGCAAGGGGTTGCTCGGTCTGCTGAAGGCCCGCGGTCAAGGCACATGTGAGAAAGCTATCAATGAACAACTAAGGTGTTGCGATGGCAACAAAAAACTAATGATTGATGCTTCTCACCTCTCTCCATTCCTGTCTGTCTGTCCCTCTCTCTCTCTCTGTCCCTGTAAAAAAAAAAAAAAAAGCGTTATCGCAGTGTAACCTAAGCATTTATTTGTAATAAACTGCTCTTTTTCCTTTTGAGTTGGTAAGCAGCATGTCTGTGGACATAATCTGGTAGTCATGGTCTTCCGAAGTAGTATGTCACAGAGAGCTAGCTGAAAAGAAGTATTTTATTCTACAGTTAGGAATCATAATAGTCCTGGCCTTGTGATTTGGTCAGAACTGGTTTAGATGCTCCAATTTAAGTTTGTAAGTTCCCTGTTATTTTTTCTTCCAGGACTCTTTTCTTTGTTAGTCATTAGAGTGTGAAATTATGACTTTGTTTATGCTTATTTGCTTAATACTTGTCTCTAGGTGAATTTGTTCACCACTAAATATCTTAACACTAACCTAATGTGTGGCATACTATATGTGCACAGTGAATATTTGTTGAATGCATGAACTAATCTGCCTGAGAACTGAGTGGAAAACTGGGTTATTTGGGGGCTTAAAAGCCCAGATTTGCCATTCAGATGGTTGAAACGTTTACTTTTTTTCCTTTTTCTTTAAGATTTTATCTTAATTTTACAGAGGAAAGAGAGAAGGAAGGGAGGAGCAGGAAGCATTAGCTTCTATATGTGCCTAAACCAGGCGGGTTTTGAACCCATGACCTCAGCTCAGTGTTCCAGGTCGATGCTTTATCCACTTGCACTACCACAGGTCAGGCTCAGAGGGTTGAAGAGTTTAGTTAACTTTGCTGTGGGCTTTGTCACATTCCTAGAATGTTTTGCTTCAGACCACTTGGGCTGTTGGGGGAACTTTGGTCCCAATGACTCAGTGACATTTGGCTGAAAGCTATAAAAGTTAAACAAAAAAAGAATAAATATTCCTTAGAGTTAATGGCTTCCCCGGCCTCATGTTTAAGGAGTCATGATTGTATTTATTTGAGACAGAGTGATGTCCTCTCCTAAATTAGCAGTTATCTAGATTGTGGTGTGATTGAGTTCTGGTGTGAGCAATTTTCTGATATTTCCAGAGATCAAAGTCTGTGTTAAAGGGGTCTTAAAGTACAGTTAGCTGTGGCTTTAATGATTGCTTTGCTCATCCAGCAAGATGTTTGGAACTCTTTTTGATAATCGTAGCTTTCTTGCTTTTTCTCTACTTCTAAGAATTTCTGTGAGGATTGTTTAGTGTTGGCCAGATAACTTGTTTGGCTAGTTTTTTTGTTCTGGAGTCTGGCACTGGTAAACAAGAACTCAGGTAGGGAGGGACAGCAAAGGGAAGTTCACTACCCCTAAGATTGGGAGGCAGAGTAGCTGGGTCATGGGTCAGCAAACTCTTTCTTTTGTAAAGGATCAGATAGTAAATATTTTAGGCTTTGCAGGCCCTGGTCTCTGTCACATATTATTACTTGTTTTCACAACTCTTTAAAGATGTAAAAAAATATTTCTAGGTCATGAGCCTTATAGATTTGACCCCTAGATCTCTGAACTAGGTAAAAGAAATTAGTTGATTGCTTTCAAGTGTTTACTTTAATGTTTTGGGACATGAACCCAGTATAACCTTGGAAATTCTCAGTTGATTGATTGTGATCCAAAGAAACTATGGCATGAGAAGTCAAAGTGACTCTACTCTCAGTCACCTTGAGTCCATGCAACTCAAGGTGACCTTGACTAGTGTGACAGCAGCTGTCCAGTGGGACAAAGGGTTCTTGCTCCCTCTTTCCCACGGGAGTGCTAGCCAAGCGTGACTGGGATCGGAGAGTGGAACATAGGGTGGCCCTAGAATTAGGCTGGAGTTAGACAGGGTTAAGGGACACAGTGACTCAGATAGCAAATTAAATTGATTAATCTCAGAAATACATCTGATTTCCTGAACCTCTTTTGGAATATAATGGGAAATCTGGCATGTATGATCAGTTTGGCCAGTTTATAAAAATGAAAAGAGCAGGTTTGTACCTTGGATTCTGAGAACACCACCAAATTCTGATACACAAGTCCAGATTTGCCTTGTGGTTTTTCCCTGATCACAGGAAGTTCTGCTGAGCAGGACTGGCATAAAGGACATGTTTGTTTATTTCAAGGTAATCTGGAAGAGTTTAGTGGTTAAAGAGCATGGGCTCTGAGACAGGAACACTTGTCCAGGTTCCTACTCTACTGCTGACTAGCTCTGTGATCCTGGATAATTTACGTCGTCTGCTAAGCCTCATTTTCCTTACCTGTGAATAGCGGTGATGGTAATAATTCCACCATAGGGTTGTTGTGAGAATTGAGGATAGTATATACTAGATAAAATGCTTATTAGCCCAATATCTGTCATAATATAATGTGAAAGTGGAAGGTGTTGAGGATCTGATACAGGAACTAGTATTTGTGACTCAGTGCCACTGAGCTATCATGTCTTTTAATCACTAGGTGTGTTGGAATGTAGTGGGAGCAGTAGTGGGTTAGGAGTCAAAAGACCTGGACCTGTGTCTACCTTGCTTCATTTCCTCATTGGTAAAATGGAAATAATATGTGTAAACAGGTTGTGAAAGGACTTTAGTTCTGTAAAGCATTGGGCGAAATTTAATATAAAGTCAGTAACCTGTTCATTCATTCTCGAACTCTACTTACTGATTATATTGGAACCGAGCCAGAAGTTGATTGGGGTGAAGCCAAAGTATTTATTGGAGGGACTTGATTGGATGCTCCCAAGGTCAGAACTTGCATTGGTAAATTGTGGCTAGGGATGAGTAATATAAAACTGGAATACTTTTGTAAGGTATTTGAAATAGTGGAATTTTTAAAAGGAGTGGCTGTATTAAGTGAAAGAAGCCAATCCACAAAGGTTACACGCTGTATGATTCCAACTATATATATTCTGGAAAAGGCAAAACAATGGAGACAATAAAGAGAGTTTCGAGCCAGGGGGCAGGGAGGGATGAATGTCGGAGCACAGGGTTTTTAGGGCAATGAAACACTGTTAGCCATTTATCTAGAGCCATACCGTACCAACAGTGAGGCCTAAGGTAAGCTACGGACTCGGGTGAGTAGGGTGAGTATGATGCGTCACTGTAGGTTCATCTGTTGTAACAAATGTTCCTCTCTGGTGGGGGATGTCGATAATGGGGGAGGCTGTTACATTTGTGGAGGAGGAGGGTATAAGAGAACTCTCTGTACCTCTCTCTTAATTTTGTTATGAACCCAAAACCGCTCTAAAAAAACAATCTTAAAAAAAGAGTGGCCAGTGTGGGGAGCTAGGCTGGAGGAGTTTAATCTATGTAAAAATGTGACAGTATCTTGTAGAAGTAAAACTTATTTCCTTTCCCCCCGCAATTCCCTTTCTAGGAACTTATCCTGAAAATATATTTGCTCGTTCATTCTGTGTGCTAAATCCTGTATGCACATGGTTATTCATTGCATTATTTATAACTACAAAAGTGAAAACATTGGTGTCCAACTTCATTCAGAAAGCCAGTTAGTTAAATCATGGTACATTCTTACAGTTAAAAACTATGTGCTAGTAAAAGTCGGGAGCCACATACATGCTGACTGAATAGTCTTCCATGATATGTTAAGCAAGAAACAAAACAGAAAGCAAGGTGACAAGCAAAGATCATAGAATGCCGTCATTGTTGTTGCCATATTGGTTACGATTTACTTGTATAAGCACGGAAGAGAATAGCCTGAAGAATACAAAGCTGGTAATATGGTGGTACCTGGACAAGAGCTCTGGGCACCTGGGGGACAGGTAGGAGGAAAATTTGCTTTTCACTGTATACCCTCTTTATCTTTTGAAATGTGTCTTTAATTTATAGATTTGTTTTTTCACTGAGGAGAAAGAAGGTGGGGGAAAGAGAAAGAGAGAGAAAAGCATCAACTTGTTACACTTAGTTCCATTTAGTTGTGTTCTCATTGATTGCTCCTCGTATGTGCCCTGACTGGGGATTGAACCTGTGATCTCGGTGCGCTGGGACAACATTTTATACACCGAGTCACCCGGCCAGGGCTAGTCCATGGATTTTCTATTCAGAAAGTTTGAGTGGCCACAGATCATGTCATTGGAGTTGAAAACTGGATGAAGCATCTGTGTGTTTTCCACCACATTTGTGTCAGCCACCTTTTGCTCTGCCCAGTCCCTTTGACCCTGATGACTTGAAAAGCTGGCACTGACTCTAGGCTTACCCTAAAGCAGTCCCCACTCCCAAAGCATATTATGTTTGTCCTCTTGATTTTTGTGACTGACGGTGTTTCTGTTTCCACCCCTAGCTCTGGCAGCATGTAATAAGCAGCTTCTTGCCAAGAACCTGGGTCACTGCTGAGAAGGGGGGCCTTAGGGTGAAGACTGTCCAGAGGAAACCAATGCCAGGATCGTCTGGAATTACGCTCACCGCAGGCAGCATGAGACACTCTGTGCCGGCCTCTGCGTCCTGCTGGCAAAGACTGTAGCTCTCCAGGCAGGAGGGTCCTGGAAGCAGCGCGCACCAGGAGCCTCTCTAGGGGAACAATGGGGCCAGATATGAACTCTCTACAGTGAACACAATTTTCAGCTTATGAAGGAATTTTAAAGAAAAGTTACTTAATTTCTACAGTCACCCCCCTCACAGGAGTTATCAGGATTTTTCTGGCACCAAGTTGAACTCTTGGTACTTCTGGCAATGACAGAGCTTCAGGACAGATTTATCTGCTAAATGCTCTTGGGCAGGAAACAAATACAACTTCCGGAAGCAGTGTAAGGGTAGCAGAACAGAGATCCCTGCCTCGCTGCTCACTGTCACAGAAAGTCAGCCTGGACTCGGATCTCACACTGAAGATTGAGCCTGCCTCGTTCACCTCCAAAGTCCGTCTGTTCCGAGAGAGCTGCTGTTTGCAGGCTGCCTCCTGTCGCCCTTTTTGCTGTCATTCTACCCCCAAGCTTTCTCGCCAGGCCGTTGAGTGATGTGAACTTTGGAATGGAGCTTGCTTTCTTTCCTAGACTGGTGCTGTCGGAGAGGACCATCTGAAGGCCGTGCTTTGTTCCTGGGGAGGGTGGCATTGGCCTTGCCTGAATCCTCCACCATGTTCCTGTTGCTGCCTTTTGATAGCCTGATTGTCAACCTTCTGGGCATCTCCCTGACTGTCCTCTTCACCCTCCTTCTTGTTTTCATCATAGTCCCCGCTATTTTTGGAGTCTCCTTTGGTATTCGAAAGCTCTACATGAAAACTTTGTTAAAAATTTTTGCGGTGAGTCATGCTATTTACAAATGGTTGCTTCACAGAGGAGAAAAGAGTAGTTGTTCTCTGGGTAATACCTCTTTATTGGATATGGAGTAAGTTGGTAGAATGGGAAGTGGCATTTTGAGTAAAAAGGATAACTAACTGTGTACTTGTGAAAGCCTTTAGCGGTCTTTCTCTTCAGCTAAGATACTTGTATGTTTGATTCATTTCAACAAAGGAACCCATTCCCTGGCTGTACCGTCTGTGTTTATGTCAACAAGAGGGGCTTAAAATTGACAGAAAAAAATCACTGCCAGGCCCCATTTTTTATATGACAGCTATTAACAGAAAAGGGGGCATTTGATGAGTTTTATTTTCTTAAAGATAGGGGAGATGGGCTAATAAATTTTATAGCATATGTCAGAACTTAATTAACTGCTGAACCAGATTGGTCATAATGTAAAAGAAATGGGTGAGAAGTGTATTTCCTAGAAGCTGTTCTTTGCCACAAGTCTTTTAATATCTATCCAGAGATTTGGTAATTTATTAGCAATATCTGTTTTCAGTCGTCATGAAATCTTATCAAGCAGCCCCCTCCCCACCCCTTATTCCCTCGCCCAGCTCCTGGCAACCAGGAAGAAGTCTCTTCTGTCTCTAGATTTACTTATTCTGGATATTTCATATAAATATGATCATGTAAAATGTGTTCTTTTGTGCCTGACTGGTTTCATTCATTCAGCATAAAGTTTTTGAGATTCATCCGCATTGGAACATGTTTCAGTACCTTTTTTAAGGGCTAAATAATACTCTCTTGTGTGTCTGTATCATAATTTGCTTATCTACTGATGGACTGTTTCCACCTTACCATTTGTCAGTAGTGCTGCTGTGTATACATGCACTTGTTTCAGTCCCTGTTTACAGTAACATGATACTTGAGCACTGCATATGGTCTCCCAGGTTATCTAGTTACTTGCTATCCAGGGAGAGGTCTTGAGACCAGAGCATGAGTATCACCTAAGACTGTGATGGCGAACCTATGGCACGTGTGTCAGCAATGACACGCGTAGCCATTTTCGATGACACGCGGCCGCATACCAGAGAAGTACGGGGCTACATGCCGAGATGGACGTTTCATCCTCGACTCCTGCACGGCCAGGTGCAGTAGCCGAGGATAAAACATTTGCTGTAGTGTAGACACTCTGTGCCGGAGGGCTGTAGGCCAAAACAGCAAAACTCCCACACAGCGCGTCTAGTTCTGGGACTTCTGGTTTTAGGCCGTTTTTCTCGAAGTGACACACCACCTGAGTTATGCTTGTTTTTTTGTCAAATTTTGACACACCAAGCTCAAAAGATTGCCCATCACTGACCTAAGAGCTGGTTAGAAATGGAGGTCAGGCCCTTTCTGGACTTACTGAATTACAATTTACATTTCAACAAGACCCAAGTGATTCATATGCACAGTATAGTTTGAGAAGTGGTAATCTAATAAGTCGTTGGGCTAGTTGCTTTACTAATGTATACTGTTTATTTTAATTAGGAAATACAATTTTTTAAAGTTTCAATCCAAGAAAATCTTCATGAGAACCCAGAGTTCCCGTGGACCATATAACTTACTACCCATACGCTTTGCCACTGAAAAAATGTACACCAGTATAGAATCAGTTGACAGCTGATAAACTTTTAGGGGACAACAGTGAGTGATGTTGAGCTTTTATTCAAGTTTATAAGCAAATGATTAATTCATAGACCTATGGAAATCCTTGTTTTTTAAAACATAGAACTAGGAGTTATCAGCCTAGGGTTAAACTTGGATCACTTTGGGTAGGACAAAGGCCTAGAATCCATGTACATTCTGTACTCTGTTTTGAAAATACCACTTCCACCCTCCAGCCCCCCAGTTAATATTTTGAAGTTTATAGCCAGGTAAATCCTTCTTATTATGACTATATTTTTAAATGTACAGTACATTCTTGTGACTTTTAGAGTAGATTATAGTTAAAAATGGAAAACATATGAAATATGTATTGTCAAACCAATCCATACTGCAGGTAATCTTAAACCATCAGAGACTCTGCTGACCACATCTTGAAAATCACTGATTTGGGGCACAGTGATTTAGAAGTGATAATGGAAGTTGTGTGTGTGCATGTGTACCCATTTTTTACCTCAAGCTTTAGAATTTCAAGAACTAGATTTGCACCTCTTATTCCCTAGAGCAGAGGTCCCCAAACTACAACCCGAGGGCCGCATGCGGCCCCCTGAGGCCATTTATCCGGCCTGCCACACTTCCGGAAGGGGCACCTCTTTCATTGGTGATCAGTGAGAGGAGCACAGGATGCATCCGCACCCATAGCTCCCATTGAAATACTGGTCAGTTTGTTGATTTAAATTTACTTGTTCTTTATTTTAAATATTGTATTTGTTCCCGTTTTGTTTTTTTACTTTAAAATAAGATAAGTGCAGTGTGCATAGGGATTTGTTCATAGTTTTTTTCATAGTCCGGCCCTCCAACGGTCTGAGGGACAGTGAACTGGTCCCCTGTGTAAAAAGTTTGGGGACCCCTGCCCTAGAGGTATCAGGCATTCAGTGGGCACTATGGCTGCTGTCCTTTTGAACATTGTGGATAATTATACTTGGTTACAAGGTAGAGTAACAGGTAGTAGGCTAAGAAGAACTGAAATGTACCATCGAGGGCATAGGGTGGGTCACCCCTCTAATAATAAGGGTTACTGCTCTGAGTTGATCCTTTCGGACAGTAAGAACTGAATGCTATTTTTTATTAGCAGTAGTATTAGATATAAGTTGAATTTGGCCAAACTGGTTTTAGATCTTATAAAGCATACATCTGTATATCCATGTGTACATTTAAAATACACATATATGTACGTGTTTTTTAATATAAGAGAGATCTTTATTTTGCCATTTTAATTTTGCAACTGGAAGAAAACTTACAGCTCATCTTAATTCTGTGGGTCTTTCTTCCCTAACTACACATTTCAATCACCTGAGAAAGTATTTTTCTTTCTTTTTTTTTTTTTTTTTTTTAGTGAGACAGGAAGGAAGAGCAATGAGAAGCATCAACTTGTAGTTGTTGCACTTTAGTTGTTCATTGATTGTTACTCATACGTACCTTGACCTGGTGGCTCCAGCTGACCCAGTGACCCCTTGCTCAAGCCAGTCATCGTGGAGTCATGTCTATGATTCTACATTCAAGTTGGTGAACCTGTCCTCAAGCCAGCAACCCTGAGGTTTCAAACATGGGTCCTCACTGTCCCAGGTTGATGCTCTATCCACTGCGCCACCCACTGGTCAGGCTGTCACAGCATTTTCAAAGTACTTGTTTGGGAGCACTAGTCTCCCCAGAGGCTATGATTTAATCGGTCTGGGTGGACATTTTAAAAACTCAGGTGATTCTGACATCCAAAGATGGAGTCTGATTGACTTCCTCTTTTTTTTTCCTTTTCTTTTTCCAAGTGAGAGGAAGAGAGATAGACAGATTCCCACATGCACCCTGAGCGGGATCCACCCGGCAATCCCCATCTGAAGCTGATGTTGTGCCCATCTAGGCCTGTGCTTGCAACCTAGCTACTTTTAGCACCTGAGGCAGTGGCTCCACAGAGCCATCCTCAGCACCTGTGCGGGATGGGGAGAGAGAGAAGAGGGAGGGGAAAGGGTGGAAAAGCAGATGGTCACTTCTGTGTGCCCTAGCTGGGAATCAAACCCGGGACATCCACACTTTGGGCCGACATTCTACCACTGAGCCATCCAACTAGGGCAGGGGTCCCCAAACTTTTTACACGGGGTCAGTGCACTGTCCCTCAGACCGCTGGAGGGCCAGACTATTAAAATAACTATAAACAAATCCCTATGCACACTGCACATATCTTTTTTTTTTTTTTTTTTTTTTTATTCATTTTAGAGAGGAGACACAGAATGAGAGAGAGAGAGAGAGAGAAAGGGGAGAGGAGTTGGAAGCATCAACTCCCATATGTGCCTTGACCAGACCAGTGCAGGGTTTTGAACTGGCGACCTCCGTGTTCCCAGGTCGACGCTTTATCCACTGCGCCACCACAGGTCAGACATGACATATCTTATTTTAAAGTAAAAAAACAAAACGGGAACAAATACAATAGTTAAAATAGAGAACAAGTACATTTAAATCAACAAACTGACCAGTATTTCAATGGGAACTAGGGGTGCGGGTGCATCCTGTGCTCCTCTCACTGACCACCAATGAAAGAGGCGCCCCTTCCGGAAGTGTGGTGGGGCCGGATAAATGGCCTCGGGGCCGCATGCGGCCTGCGGGCCGTAGTTTGGGGACCCCTGAACTAGGGCCTTGACTTTATCTCCAGTGGTGACCTGCCTTATTACTTGTTTCTCACAAATAGAATGTGATGTATGTGACACTGTGTGACATGTGAGATTAGGTTAGAAAAACAATGCGACTGCTGTCTGACTCCTGGGACCCAGATGCCATGCTGTGAGGTGTTTCTACTCACAGCCCCAGGGAGGCTCCAACAAACAGCATCAGCACCACATGCAGGAGTGAGCAAGCCTTCAGAGGGGTCCAGCCCCCAGTCTTTGAGCCACCCAGCTGGTGCCAATCTGCAGTTTGTACATTTTTTTATTTTATTTTTTCAGACAGAGAGAGGCAGATAGGGACAGATAGACAGGAAGGGAGAGAGATGAGAA
Source organism: Rhynchonycteris naso (assembly GCA_037038555.1). NCBI lineage: Eukaryota > Metazoa > Chordata > Mammalia > Chiroptera > Emballonuridae > Rhynchonycteris > Rhynchonycteris naso. The sequence continues at coordinate 30,199,541 of CM072998.1, forward strand.
GCATCAGTTCTTTGTTGTGGCACCTTAGGTGTTCATTGATTGCTTTCTCATATGTGCCTTAGGGAGGGGTCTCCAGGAGAGTGAGTGACCCCTTGATCAAGCCATTGACCTCGGGCCCAAGCCAGCGACTTTTGGGCTCAAGGCAGCAACCGTAGGGTCACGTCTGTGATCCCACGCTCAAGCTGGATGAGCTCGTGCTCAAGCCAGCAACGTCAGGGTTTTGAACTTGGGTCCTCTGTGTCCTAGTCTGATGCTCTATCCACTGTCTGGTCAGGCTGCAGTTTGTAGATTCTATAGCTGAATGAATGATAGCCATGTTTTAAGCCATGAGTTACAGGACAGTTTGTTATGTAGCAATAGATAACCGGACAAATAATAAAATATTAAAGAATTTTAAACAGTCATGTCCTATAGCTTACAACACCTTGAAATTCTTTTGTATTACTTTTAAGTCTTTGACAGTACACATTCAGGTTTTATGGTTGTGTTAATAGTGTGGACATGAACTTTTATATCTTTGTTTTCCTTTTATCAGCCATTTTTGCACTGCACCAGATAATTTTCATAAAGATTGTTAAAACTGGATATCTAATAGTCCATCTACCTGTGCTTTTGGCAGACCTAAGTGAGCCCTTGCTTAACAACTAGTTTCCCATGATAAATTCCATCTTCTCTATAAAAGGACCTTGGTATAATATCTTGTCAAGGAGGGAGTATAGAAAGAATATGAGTGGGTCAGTGTCTTCTCTTCCCTCTCCTGGAAGACTTCACCCAGTGCTGTTACTGCCGAGTCACAGAAAATCTTTATGTGCAGGATACAGCGTGTTATTTAAAGTGTTTTAGTTTTCTTAATGTTTGTGCTTCAGATTTGCCCTCAAGGCAATGGTCATGGTATTATTTGGGGTAGACTTTCGAGAAGTGAACTTCCAGCTGAGTTGACAGTGGTTTGGGCAGGGGGAGAGAAGAAAACCTGATTGTAAAAGAGAAAGGTAAAAATAAATGGCCTGAGTTTTCTTGCCTGATGTGAAAAGTGATGATCAGGTCAGGTTAGAGAAGGTAAGCAAGTAAGAGAGTTGTAATCTGATTAACATTAAACTCCAGAACGGAATTGATTGGTGGAGAGTCACAGAAACCATAAGGAAATTCAGTAGACTATACAGGTAGTGGGAATGCAGGGGGGTGAGCATGAGTTTTTGAGTCAGGTGACCTTTGGCTTTAAATACAGGGCTTTTCCTACCCGCTCCAGAACTTGACCTAAGTCATCAGACTTGCCAGTCTGCTTCCTCATCTAGAGAATGGGAGTAGTAATACCCATTTCACATGATTATAAATGACAGGGGTGATTTTGCTCAGCTGTGTTCTCCCTGCCCCTGTGAGAAGGGTGATTTTAACCTAATCTTGAGTAGCGTGCAGGCCAGAATCAAGAAGTTTTAGGTTTTATCATTTCAGATTTATCTTTTCATATGGAACTTGATGAAAAGAAATATTGTGAGTTGACTATGAAGGCAGCCCTTATTGACTGCCTGCTCTGTGCAAGGCACTGTCAGACTGCTGGAATGCAAATACGGGCAGGTTCTGGCTCCTGCCCCTCAAGGCATTTGTAGGCTAGTCGGAATGACAGATATGTGCATACTTAACTGATCGATAGCGTGATGCCAGTTAAAGTTCACCGGCCGAGATTAATTCTGACTGCAGGAATTGGGTAGGTAACATTTTGTGTAAGAACTGACATTTGAACTGGGTCTTAAAAAACAATCATTCTGGAAGAGCAGATGAGAAAGTTTAGAGACAGTGCATAGTTCTGTAGAGCAACAATATTGGCTGTGTGGAGGGAATGAGGTAGACTATAAAGCCAAATATTTTCTTAGACCTTGAGAAGCCATTGAAAGTTTCTGAGCAAGGAAGTAACACGGTCAGACTGGCACATCTGTTCGGATGGATTGGAGGAAGGAGAGAACAGTTAAAGAGCCATTGGCATTAGTAGTGTAAACAAGAGAAGAAGCGAATGAACCAAGATAGTGGCATGATGCAAGAGCAGCTGTGAAAGACAGCCATTTCAGGAGAGGTTTGATAGGAGCTGGTGACAGATGGGAAGCCTAAAAGCTTGTGCGACAGAGGGATGGTGATTCCAGCACCCCAGGAGGAGGCCCAGGGTGAGGGGCGCACATTGAGGGTTGGAAGGAGTGCACTGCTTTTAATCCTCTACGTGCTGGATGGTAAGGGCTGGTTTGATTGTTGTGGAAATGACCAAGTCATTGGAAATGTGAGGTTGGCCCTTTTCTAAAGTTAAGATTCATAGATTTGGCAATAGCTACCTAGAGATTATAGCTGAAGCAGGGAATTGTTCAGACTTGAAAAGAGTTGTTAAAAGTTGTACTCTGGCCTGACCTGTGGTGGCGCAGTGGATAAAAGCGTCGACCTGGAAACACTGAGGTCGCCAGTTCAAAATCCTGCACTGGTCTGGTCAAGGCACATATGGGAGTTGATGCTTCCAGCTCCTCCCCTCTTTCTCTCTCTCTCTCTCTCTCTCTCTCTCTCTGTCTCCTCTCTAAAATGAATAAAATAAAATAAAAAAGAAATTAAAAAAAAAAAGTTGTACTCTGCTTGGGTCATAGGAAGTAATGGATGATGGGAGCTGGAATTTTTAAGGGCCTGATTCTTTGGGCATACCTCGTTAGTTCATGGGAAAATGCAGTGGAAGCTAACTGAAAAGGCAGGGAAGGTCTCTGCTGAGACTGTTAGACCTTTCTTATGTGATTACAGTAGTTCCTAAATGCAGTGTCCAATAGAATGAATAGCAAAAGCACACCATCGAACCATCTGCATTTCACCTGCCAGGGTCTGCACTGGGTTTAATGTCACCTAAGAGTGCAGCATTGTTAATGCCCTTAAGTGATCTCTTTCCTGTCTGGTAGAAGCTTAAAAGGGAATAATTTAGTAATTGATACTGACAGTGTAGTAAATGGCATCTCACAGGGGAAGGAAGAGGAGGTTTATAGGGAAATGAACTCGGAACCTAGGATTCTCAGTTTTCTGGATATCTGAGCACTGTACTTAAGGTGACAGTGTGACAGTGCAGAGAAGATAGTGGAGTAGTTATCAGATGTTGCAGGATGTGTAGCAGCACCCTTCCAGCCAGTCCTCTGCACCAGGAAGGAGTGATCTAGCCCTTCCTTCGTAGGCTGTTCCCCCGAACAGCCAGGTTCCTCCAGCCCTACTCTCTTTTCTCCTGCTCTTGTGACCGGATAGTTCTTTCTTAAACACAGAAGTAATGTTTCTGACGTTCAAAAAAGTAAAGCTAGCTATGCAAAGCCGGACGGCAAGGGGATATTTATGACAGCTTTGTTACAGAGCTAGAAGGTGTAGAACAGGGGTCCCCAAACGTTTTACACAGGGGGCCAGTTCACTGTCCCTCAGACAGTTGGAGGGCCGGACTATAAAATACACTATGAACAAATCCCTATGCACACTGCACATATCTTATTTTAAAGTAAAAAAACAAAACAGGAACAAATACAATATTTAAAATAAAGAACAAGTACATTTAAATCATCAAACTGACCAGTATTTCAATGGGAACTAGGGGTGCGGATGAATCCTCTGCTCCTCTCACTGACCACCATTGAAAGAGGTGCCCCTTTCAGAAGTGGAAGTGCGGCAGGGGCCGGATAAATGGCCTCAGGGCAGGCCGTAGTTTGGGGACCCCTGGTGTAGAATCTCATTTAAGCAGAACCTTTCCTAAGAAAACAAAAAAACACAGCTATCTTACATTTTGCATCGTGAAATAAATTCTAGGAGCCCTGATGTCATATGTCATCTGCCCGTTGCATCCTAACCTAAGTATCAGAATTGTCAGTACAGAGTCAGTTCTCATTGTTTACCAGTTTTCTAGTTCTGACTATGCTTGCAATACTAAAGCAGAGTCTTGGCAAAAATGGAAAACCCTTTAAACTCTGGTTGAGTGACCTGTCTGTATGCCAGGCTTGTTGAGAACTCACTTGCCTCTTACTCACCTCTTCCCTAGATGGAATTCTCAGATGACATTCACTTTCCCCCATTTTAGAAGTCGTACTTACATTTTCTTCTAGAGAAGATCATCCCTGCATAGAGCCAAAAGACGTCGGTGGCTAAATATCTGGAATATAGGAAACGGTTTATGTTGTGTTTTCTTGCCTTAGCCTTTTCGTTGAGAAAGCCATCTGGTTTGTTACTTGTTTTTTGTTTTTTTAAAGTGAAGTTTGAAGAAATTTCCAGATGAGGTGAGATCACTGATTAAACTCGCGTCCTGATTTTGGCTCTGCTAGACCGTGCAGAGCGGTCTTGCTAACCCTTCAGGCCCCACCAGAAAAATCCACACCAAATGCTTTGGGCTGTGTGGGTTCTGCTGTGTCATAGAATGATTGGGTTTTTTCCTACTTTGAGTAACTGGAAACAGAAGTTTGAAAAGACACTTTTAAAGATACCTGTTCTATTTCTTTGGTCACCATGGACATGACTTTCTATTTGGTGATAACATACTCCAGTAGGTAATAAGTGAGCTCATGTTTTAGTTTTAACTTCTCATTATTTGATAGTGGGAGAGACTCGGGCTCTGACTCTCTTTCTTTAGTTAAAAGGATTTTAATGAAGGAAGGGAGGCTCTAGGAAGAACCTATTTTCTAGGTCTCTTCTGGAGTCGATTATTATTTTAGTAATAATGAGGAAAATTGGGGAATTGTGCAGTTGCCTAAGTTCTGCCACATAATTTTATTTGGTTCTAGGAAATCCCATGATGTAGGAGGTTGACATACTATTATTCTGTTTTGTATATAGAAAAGACTAGTGCTCAGAGTGTTAGAATGAGTTACTCAGGGGTGTAAGTATCAAACTTGGAATATGAACCTAGGTGACGTTTTTTAAATCTCCAAATAGTGTTTTTTTTTCCCTAACATTTTTTTAACACTGAGCCACTCTCAGACCTTTCTATATCATCAAGTGGGGTTCTCCTTTTCAAGGGTTATTCAGAGCGTGAGTGGGCACTTCAGACATACATATTATTTAAACCTTTTATCTGCTAAAAACTGACATTGTCATTTTCTTGGAATAATTTGGGAGGTAGACAGCATCGGGTGGCAGGCAGTGAACTAAAGGATGCTTGATTTTGCTGTTTGTGAATAGCTGCTGTCTGGTAGTAAAGGAGGAACTGAGGTTCATGTGCTAGGGAGAGTTCCTTAAGGAACCAGAGGTAGAGTTAGGCAGTGCGAAGCTAGAAACTTGCCCACACTCCCAGTCTCCAGCTCTTTACTACGGGTGACTTAGCTCTTGGTCTTAGTTATCAAGATGGGGAACTGTTCTAGGAGGAGAGAGCTTTGAGTTTCCCTTTAGAATGGGTACTTTCTTGGCTACAGTCTGATCTCAGGTGACAGAGCTTGAGACTTTCACAGAATGTAAGAGGAAGTGTTCACTGAATAAAAAGGATTTCATTCTTGATTGTTACCATTTCCTCCCCCTACAGTGGGCGACCTTGAGAATGGAGAGAGGAGCCAAAGAGAAGAACCACCAACTCTATAAGCCCTATACCAATGGTAAGACTGGGTCTTGATCCCTTATCCTAAAGGGTCCCTTTGAACTATGTTTCTGAGTGCTTTGAGTCTACACAGATTCTTCACTATATAAAGGTGGACTGTGTACTCTTGAGTATTTTTAACATGATTTCTCCCAGTGTGCTGCTTGACAGGGTGTTCTCTTTTGCAGGCATTATTGCAAAAGATCCCACTTCACTAGAAGAAGAGATTAAAGAAATCCGTCGAAGTGGGAGCAGTAAGGCTCTGGATAATACTCCAGAGTTTGAGCTCTCTGACATTTTCTACTTTTGCCGGAAAGGAATGGAGACCATTATGGATGATGAGGTGACAAAGAGATTCTCAGCAGAGGAGCTGGAGTCCTGGAACCTGCTGAGCAGAACCAATTACAACTTCCAGTACATCAGCCTCCGGCTCACTGTCCTATGGGGCTTAGGAGTGCTGATTCGGTATTGCTTCCTCCTGCCTCTCAGGTGAGGGCAGGGCCCATGGGAGGACAGAGGGCTTGAGCTGCTGCTACCTGCACCCCACGCATGATCTGCCTCCCTGTGTCTCCCTGCTTTGTTTTCCTGTTTTGTAAAGAAGGATAGTATCATTCTTTCATTGGCCAGTCCCTTTAACCCTTGGAAGGGTCCACTGGTGAGTATTCTTTAAAGACTGGGTTCTCTGCATATCAGACAGAAATAGTCAAGTTTCTAAAGACAAATTGCTTGTCTAGATGAACTAACAGAGGGCCAGGGAACGGGATGTACTTTCCTGGCCACACCTCTTGGGCAGGGCTGATTCTTTCCTACTCTCTAGTACAGAAGCATATTGATCCCCCAGTCTTTCTGAGTGTGCCTTGCCAGATGATGGCACCTTCAGGCTCTACTTCCTGTTGCTTCACAGAGAAGCTGTGCTTCCGCCAGAGTTTAGAGCCAAAGGGAAGGGTCAGAGCAACAGCAGGTGCCTGAGGGCAGTTAGGATTTTCCCTCATTCTGGCTGCCTGATGCCTGATCCATAGTCACTGTCACTGTAGAATCAGAGTGGTCTCTGGTTCTGATAGGCCTGCTTGCATTTCCAGACGGAACTCTAGGTCCGAGGTCATTAGATCTTTGGGGTGGTTTCAACATGGCCACTTTCATGTTTACACATTCAGTTCTATACATGGTGCAAAGATTTGTTTGCTGTGTTTTAATTTGTCTTCTTATTACAGGATAGCTCTCGCTTTCACAGGGATAAGCCTTCTGGTGGTGGGCACAACCGTGGTGGGACACTTGCCAGCTGGGAGGTGAGTAGAGTGGGAGGGTCCATATCTGAAGGGTGCTTAGTTCTGGAATAGTGGCTCTGGTGAAGGCCAAGCGACTTTTCTGGGTACAGCCAAACCACAGAGTCCTAGGCAGATAAAGTAACCCAATGATAATAGTAGCGTCAGTATTAAAGTCTTTTTTTTTTTTAACAATCTTGATCTGTGACTGTTCTTTTCGCCTTCCAACCTTCTCTCTCTACCCATTTTAAAGACTAAACGGAAAACCCACAGAACTGTAGCACCCGGGGCTAGCAGAATGTACAGCATATTGTTAGTTGTGAGCAGACCACTGTGTTGATAAATTGGTAAGAGGATAAGAAATGTAGGTAGGGCTTCTTTGGTTTTTTGGTTTTTTTTACAGGGACAGAGAGAGAGAGTCAGAGAGAGAGATAGGGACAGACTGACAGGAATGGAGAGAGGTGAGAAGCATCAGTCATCAGTCTCTCGTTGCCGTTACGACACCTTAGTTGTTCATTGATTGCTTTCTCACGTGTGCCTTGACTGCGGGCCTTCAGCAGACCAAGCCACCCCTTGCTGGAGCCAGTGACCTTGGGTCTAAGCTGACGAGCTTTTGCTCAAGCCAGATGGGCCCGCGCTCAAGCTGGCGAGCTCGGGGTCTCGAACCTGGGTCTTCTGCATCCCAGTCCGATGCTCTATCCACTGCGCCACCACCTGGACAGGCTCTTTGTTTTTTTAAAGGAGAACTTTACTCCTGGGAAATTCTGGAGCAGGCAAACCTCTCTTCTGCCCAGGCTGGTTAGGAGGGTGGACACTGGCCTTTGCCTTGCCTCCAGGTATTGACTGGGAAGGTAGGGAATCTAGTAGATTTCCCGGTACAGGAAATTCTAGGGCTATGGATTTTAAACCTATTTTTAGGAGAATTGAAGCAGTTCTTATTGCTTTGTTTCCTCGTACATGGGCATAAAGATGCTAATAAATTAGTGTTTTACCATATACACTAATATTTATAAGAATACTTTGCAGCCGTAAAGGACCACAGTCAGTGATAGTTAAATTGTTGGAGTCAGCAACTTTCCTGGGCTTCCTACATGTACTGTTGTTGCAGGTTTAAGGAGTTCCTAAGTAAACACGTTCACTTAATGTGCTACCGGATCTGCGTGCGAGCCCTGACGGCCATCATTACTTACCACGACAGGTGAGGGGGCTTGGAGGCTACAAGGGCAGTGGTGCTGGTGAAACATGACCCAGCACCCACCAGCCAGCCGGGGCGCTTCTGAGCTCAGTGAGAGCTGATGAAGCTGAGGTGAGGGATGAGTTCCAGCTGAATTGATTCACATGAATTTCTGTTGCTTTGCTACATTCTCAACAGGAAAAACAGACCTAGAAATGGTGGCATCTGTGTGGCCAATCACACCTCTCCTATTGACGTCATCATTTTGGCCAGTGACGGCTATTATGCCATGGTAAGACTTCTTCCTGTTGTTTCTTAGGGCAAGAGCCCAGTCAGGGCTGGGGGGCTTTTGGACCCTTCTCTGTCTCTTTTTTAAGGGTATAAACATTTTTATGTACTTGTCCCAACCTAGATTTTTACCTTTGTTTCTGTTGCTTTTGAGAACTCGGAGCAGAGTAACTGAAAGTGTGGTTGGAGATTAGACTCAGGATGTTTAGACAGCATGCAGATGGGGAGGGAGGACTTGAACTGGGTTCAGGGGCATAGGAGAGACTGCTGGGGGCTCAGTTTTACACAGGTATTGTTCAGCTTTTTAGTTTTAGTAGTTTCAGCTATGTTTTTAACTACACATCTCTAGATCACTGATTAAATAGAGAAAGTTAAGATTCAGAGAGTCTTAATGGTTTCTAAATAGTGAGAAACCTATGGTTATCAGTAAAGTGTTAGTTTGTGAGAGGTTGGGGTGCTTCTCTTGTGGGATCTGGAGCCTTCTGCAGAGTGGGGAATTTGTGTGAGGATGGCTTCACTCACTACCAGTCGTTCCTTTGTCTGAGATTAGGTGGGTCAAGTGCACGGGGGACTCATGGGTGTGATTCAGAGAGCCATGGTGAAGGCCTGCCCTCATGTCTGGTTTGAGCGGTCTGAAGTGAAAGATCGCCACCTGGTGGCTAAAAGGTAAATCAGTAAAATGCTATAGTTCTGTATGACTAGTTACCGAAAAAGTATGTATTTTAGGGGTAGTTATTTTTATCCAGAGTGGAATTAGTGCCCTCTACACTAAGCCTATACTGCTTTCATAATGAAAATGCGTTTTCTTTAACATGGAGTATAAAATGTATAGAAACTCTAATGTTATTTACCAAGTTAGTAATGTTTCTAAATCTTATTTCTTGTACCCATTGTAACAAAAAAACATATGTACTTTTAATGGTATTTGAAATCTCAAAATGAATTCATTGTCACAAATAAAAACAAGGCAATAGAACAAAGCTGCTCTTTTTTTAGGCTTGAAAAAAGAATAAATCTGGTGTAAGTAATGGCAAGAGCTTTGTAGTACATTGAGAGAAATCCAGACCCAGCTGAGACCATTTCCCGTATGGATCAAGTCCCTGGGCTGCATCTCTCAGGGACAGAATGTAAATCCAGGTGGACTGCAGGGCCAGCCCAGCAAGGCTGGTAGGAAGTTCAGTAGTGAACGTTTGCTGTAGGGTGCCCTCTCTAAGGCCCTGAAGCAGGTGTGTCCCTGCAGACAGTCCCAAGTCTGAGCAGTGTCCTCTGTACACAAACTTTAATACTTAATTGAGTAATTGTATGAATTGAACAGTAGTCATCTGATTTTCCGCATCCTTATAGGTTTTGTCTTTATGAGATTTAGATACGGGGTTTATCAAGTATAGGGTCGTATTTGTTCACTTGTTTCTATACAGCATCTAGTATTATATCTGTGGAGGTTATTTACAAATGCATTTTTCTCTTCTGAAGACTGACTGAGCATGTGCAGGATAAAAGCAAGCTACCTATCCTCATCTTCCCAGAGGGTAAGAAGGCATTGGTCACCACAGAGAGCTTCTGTTGGGGGAGGCCATGCAGGGTGGGGACTCTGGTGTTGCCTCAGAACCAAGGTCCTCAACCTTTGTTGGGGTTACCTGTTTCCACTGAATAATGCTAGGTCTCTTTAGATTGGTTGTGGGACTAACGACTCACAGAAATTTAGAATTTGGACAAAGTGTCATAGTGTAAACTTTCCCAGCGCAGGAATCCCTTCTGTAGTACTGTTGACAGGGTCTTACAGCTTGTGAAGTTCTTGCAGGGACCTGCCTTTTATCTAGGCTGTTGTGTGTTAATCAAGGAGTGTGGCCCTGTAAGAAGAGAATAGGAAGCAGATGAGTATTTTACTCAACTCTCTTTAGTGTTCATTCATAAGGTATAGAGATGATAGAGTTATCCTGTTTGAAGAGTCATTATAATTATTATTATATTTAGTCCTTAAACTCCTAATCTCTGGGGTAAAGTACCATAAGAAATAGCATTTTATTCTCTCCTGCATTTTAGGAACCTGCATCAATAATACATCGGTGATGATGTTCAAAAAGGGAAGTTTTGAAATTGGAGCCACGGTTTACCCTGTTGCTATCAAGGTACAGACCTCTGAGGGTACATGTGGTCATTATTGCTGCTGCCATGGACAGATGCAGCAAGAGAAGGTGGAGGAAGGAGCTGGTGTCGCCATCAGCGGGTTGATCCTCTCTAGTAGATCAGCCTGGGGCTGTGCTGTGTGCGTCAAGTGCTTAAGAGAACGCAGCCCTTTTCATAACCTGTTCGAAAGGACTGGAAACGGCCAGATTCCAGCCACACCTTTCCGCCTCCATCAGGTTCAGGAAATGCAGAATGCTTTATAAGCTTTGTACCCCCCCCCCTCTCGCTTATTCCCTCTTCATAAACCTAGCTGATGTGGGGTGCTCCCTCTGAAGAGGTGGCTTACTGCAGGGGCTGGGGGTGTCTCCCCAGCTGGATTTGTGTATTTGGGGAGAGGTGCAGATGGATGGGTGCAGGCCTGTCCTTGGTGCTGAAGGATGAAGCAGCTCTGCTGATTTGGGTCATAGTCTCATCTGTATACTAATAACAGCTTGTAAAACAGCTTAGAAAAGTAAAGTGGCTCTTAAGAGCTTGTCTAATCTGTGCCGCACTTTTAGGAATTTGTACCTCTAACTTCACACTCACCTAGAGAGATAGATTCATTAGCCAATCAATTTCCCTTTTTTCTCTTCCTCCACCTCTTCTTGACATTCTTCTGATTTTATAAATACATAGTATTATTTCTTTAATTGATTGTTTACTTGATTGATTTTAGAGAGAGAAAGGAAGGGAGAAAAACATTTAATTATTGGTTCATTTTTTTATGCATTCATTGGCTGATTTCATGTATGTGTCCAGGCCTGGAATCAAACCTGCAACCATGGCATTTTGGGATGACACCCTCACCAACTGAGCTACCTGGCCTGGGCCCATAGTATTATTTCTAAAAGTTTGCTGTTACATTATACTTCTAAGAAACATAGGCTAATGTCAGTATGCTTAAACTATTTAGGTTGAAATCAGGGTACATCAGTGAGTAAGTTTTGCAAGGGTGTGTTTGCTGTCTCCAGAGCACTCCGTGGAAGTACCTGTTTTCATCTCTCCAGCACAGCTGGTGTAGTGAGGCAGGAGGTACTCCTCTTGCTTGGCTGAGCAAACGCTTATCAGTCCCCTCCTCCCCTTTACCAGGTGGGCAAAGCCCCAGGACAGGGACAGCAGATGAATAGTGGCTGCAGGTAATGGATCAGTGGGTCAGGGCTGCTCGAGAGACGTGGGGGGGATGCTGTGTCTGGGATGGGAACAGCAAGAAAGGAGACGGTTGGAGCAGCGTCAGCTGCGGGCAGAGGAGTTCGGAGTGGCCTTAACGCCACCACACGCCATCCTGCATTTTACTTTGCTGAGTGTCCAGTGTTCCTCAGACGTGTTTATTAGAAACAAACTACTGGATGGAAGCCCACAGCTCACTCCCCAGCGTCAGTTCTTGGGTCTTAGCTGTGTCAGCATCTCCTGGAGGGACTGGAAATGCGGGTGGCTGGGCTTGCGTTTCTAACCCGCTCCTGGTGTGCTGGCGCTGCTGGTCAGGGGCCACACTGAGCGAGCCCTGCCTGGAGCAGTAGTTCTTACCCAGTATTAGGCAGTGATACTCCTCGCCAAAGGAAAAGACATGTGAATTTTACATTTCATTTTATTCCATTCACAAATGAAAACCCACAAGAATGAGAACTTCTGCTCCACAGACACTTTTTCATCTTTTAAGAAGTTTTTGGTAACCAAACTAGGATAATCTTAGCAACTTTAAAATGCGTACTACATTTTCACCAAAATTGGCAATATCTGATTTTGAGCAGTTTATTGCTGTTTTGAGCTTTTTTGCCCTGTTTTCACTATATAGGGTCTGCCCGGCATGGAGTAAAGAATCAGCCCTAAACAAAGGGCTCTCATATTCTGATGCATAGCACATTTATTATCTATGTAGTGCTTTAAAGAATAGAACAAATACTTTCTTCAGGTCATACAAGTAGCTTTTGTTTAAAACTCATTCTTTTTTTAGCTATATATAATGTGAAGTCATTAAGCCTTCTATAGCTCTATCTAAATTTCTTAATTTCTGTAGTTAAACCAGTTGTCTTCATTTCAGTAGTCAGGTTCACAACTAGGCATAAGTATCCAGTTGCTGTTCTGAGAGTCATAAAATTCAGGCCGCACAGGGCGGACGTGCGGCCCCAGGTGCTCGAGGCCTGCAGCCTCTGGCCTGTCTCTTGCTGCTGCTCTGCCAGGCCACGGGGCTTTTCCACACTCGTGCTAGCGGGGTTCTGTGGGATGGCTCTTGAAATTCTGTCTCCTTTCATTTTCTACTCTCTGGTGCTAGGTCTTTGCTTTGTAATTCCAGAGTCAGCCTAGTGTGTTGTAGAAGATAGCCTTTCAGATTTTGATAACAGTCCCATTCCCTTGTTCAGGCATTTTCCTGAAGGACTCGGCTCCTTTTTTTGCTTCTTAGAGAATCTCCTCCAGGACCTCTCCCACCATGCCTAGCTGCCTCTTAAGTTAGTCTTCTGTTTGATGAGAATGACGGTCACAGCTTTGGCCACATGTCCCACTGAATGCCATTGAAGTGCAGCTTTGCCTCCGTTAGAGTCCTTGGCAAATGAAAGTATCTGCTGAGCCTGCTTCTTGGCGGAAGTGCCACAGCTGTGTGGTGGAGACACGGGCCGCGAGGCGAGTCCTCACCAGTGGACCCTGATGTTTCACCAGCAGGGACTCCTGCTTCAGCAGATAGTTAGCTCTGATAGAAGCGAAGTCACAGACGCAGATTGTGCTTCTGTGTTTTCTCTTTGGTCTGAGACACTAGAAATGATATTTAAAAGTTGGTAGTTATATAGGAAAATATGATTCTTTGGGGGAGGTTCATGTACTATGAGTCAGTGGCATGAGGACATTGGATTTATAGGGTTATAAGAGGGGAAGGTGACAGATGAGGCAAGTGTGGTGAAGTGCTGGTAATTACTCAATCTAGAGAGTGGGCCTATGGGAGTCTGTTATCTTAGTCTCTGTCTTTGGATATGCTTTAAAATTTAAATAATAGAATATAAGCGCCAATAAGTGAGTAAGATGTGAAACTAGTCAAAGAGGGAGAACGTCTGTTTGCGGAAGCTGTTAGGGTGTCCTCCCCAAGGATCCACAGTGGAATTTGGGGGCAGGCAGGGGAGGTTAGTGTTTCTGTAGGTCAGAACTGCCTAGGTGTGGCATTGCTTCAGAAGTGTTCATGGAAGGGCCTGGAAGCAGCTTGTTCATACTGATACTACCCTAGGGGTGTATTCCTTGTTAGAACTGCTGACTTCTCACCGTCCGCCTCTCCACTGTTTTTCAGTATGACCCGCAGTTCGGTGATGCCTTCTGGAACAGCAGCAAGTATGGGATGGTGACGTACCTGCTGAGAATGATGACCAGCTGGGCCATTGTCTGCAGTGTTTGGTACCTGCCTCCCATGACCAGAGAAGTAGGTGCCTGCAGCGTGCAGAGGTTGTCCCTAAGCTGTCTGACCGGGAGCCTGGCTTGAGTCGTCTCATTCCCTTTCTTACAGACTGGTGAAGATGCCGTCCAGTTTGCAAATAGGGTGAAATCTGCCATTGCCAGGCAGGGAGGACTCGTGGACCTGCTCTGGTGAGTCAGAGCCCGATACTATGAGCAGAGTCTAGGAGAAGGTGCATTTCTGGGGGAAATGCTAAATTATTGACCCCAGTTTACAAAGATTCCTCTTCACTCTGGTATGGAGGATGAAGCTCACCAGCCCTGAAGAGTGAGTAGCTCAACTGCTTTCTCCTAGTTCCAACTTGGAAGGGCCCTCTGTTCCTGATCTCGGGGACATGCAGCCCGGGGTGCTTAGCCTAAAGCAGTGAGTCCATGTGCTTTGCTGGGGCGTGTACCAGTCTACCAGGGCACCCAGACTGTCCTTGTCTCTTTAGATAGGGGCGCGCTGAGCTGATCTGGAAACCTCGCAGGAGTTCTGTACTCTCTGATCTCATACACTTGGCAAAATTGGTTAATCCTTAGAAAAGCAAAAGTTTCCATTTTTGCATTGTGTTACCTACTAGAATAGGAACTGACAAACTTTTTCTGTAGAGTCAATAGATATTTTAGACTCTGTGGACCATGTGGTGTCTGTTGCAGCTGCTTAACTCCACCATTGTAGCACGAAAGCAACCAGAGACGACACATACGCAAGTGAGCGTGTGCGTCCAGTGAAACTCCACCTATAGACACAGGTGTCAGGCGGGGTCTGGCCTGCGGCCACATTTTGTGGACCCTTACACCAGAATGTGAGATAGTTATACTCCAGTAACAGGGGAGGGATAGGGGTGAACGCTGGCTCAGGGAACCTATTCCGTATCTTAGCATCCCTAGGTCGAAGCGCAGGGGTCAGTGCTGGAGGGCATTGACTGGAGTGGGCCCTGTGTGAAAAGCGTGGGAACTCAAATTTTAAACTGACCTGTGGATTCTTAGGTAATTGCCTGGTCCTCAGTCACATGGACATTGTGCTGCTGGTGCTGCTGGTGATTTTATTTCATCCTCAGTAACTCCATGAAGTATGGAAATTGTTACTCCTGTTTTTCAGATGACAGACTGAAACTCGGAGAAGTGAAGTAATTACCATTTTCCAAAGTCATAGACCTAACTCTGGAGGCAGATTTTGAACTTGGGTATAACAGGCTTATAGAGCTGGACTGTTTACCCAGTGTTCATGCTCCCTCTCTGAAGCCTGATAAAGACCAGCTTTGGAAGGGATGCCTTTGCCGTGGATTTGAGAGGGTGGCGCAGATGTCAGGTCTTGCTGTGTGAGGTCTGTCCGGTGATGGGGCCTCATCAGACTTTTTCACCACTGCCAACTCTATAGTTCAAAAAGGGGGGCAAGGCCCTGGCTGGCTGTCTCAGTGGATAGATCGGCGGCCCTGCATATAGACGTCCTGGGTTCGATTCCTGGTCAGGGTACACAGGAGAAGCAATCACCTGCTTCTCTCTCCCTCCCTCTCCCCCTTCTCTCCCTGTTCCCCTCCCACAGCCAGTGGCTCAGTTGGTTCCAGCATCATCCCTGGGCACTGTGGATAGCTGTTGGTTCTATTGTCAGCCTCAGGTGCTAAAAATATCTGGGTTGATTCAAGCTTCGGCCTTAGAGGTTGCCCAGTGGATCCTGGTTGGGGCACCTGTGGGAATCTGTCTCACTATCTCCCCTCCTCTCACCTTAAAAGGGGGGGGAGACTGAAAGTGGGCATGGATTTTCATTAGTCATTGAAGAGAATTCAGGAATTCAGGGGGGTAGGCAGAGTTGGGTGACAGGTTGGTGGGAGTGGGGCTTTAAAGAAGTAAATCCAAGTTGAAGGGATTTATTTGGGGCATGGAGGGGGGTGTTGAGCACCACCCCTGAACAGAGGGGTAAGCACATGTATTTCCCCTTGTCCTTGATGTTTGCATGAATTTGCAGAATCCTTGGCTCTGAGTTTTACAGAAATTTTTTTCACATATCCACTTTACAAATTTATTATAAGTCTCACTATATCTTAAAGCTTGGTGTACTTTCTATAATGCCGGAATACTTGTTGTGTCTTTTGTAAGGTGAGGATGAATGCGGGTAGAAAGAATTATAAACTTCTTGATAGGTTTAAGCAATGACAGAGCACTGTGGAGATGAGTGGGTTCTGATCCAGGGCAACAGTGAGAGCTTTGAGGTAGGAAGGTGGGTTCCAGACGTCTAGGGCGGCGGCTGCGCGCATCCTGGTGGGAGTGGCTTGGGAGACTCTGTTTCTGCAGGAGTTTCCTGGGTTTTGAGCAGCATGTGCGTCTGGCTGTGACATGAGGGTGGGCAGGACGCTTTCTTCACTGTGACATGCAGCCTTTGTCTCGCAGGGATGGTGGTCTGAAGAGGGAGAAGGTGAAGGATACATTCAAAGAGGAGCAGCAGAAGCTGTACAGCAAGATGATTGTGGGGAACCATGAGGACAGGAGCCGGTCATGAGCCTGCGCCTGCGCTGGCCAGAGCCGCTGGGGCTGCTTCCTTACGCAGGAGCCCGCTGGAGTCAGTGCCGCCCCACCCCCACTGCTGCATTCCTCCTAGACTCCGGGACTTTGGGCGCTGGATCCGGGATGCCAGCTTCTCCAAGCCTCTTGATCCCTGGGCTGAAGGGAGCACCGCTGGGTGTTGCTGCCCAGGACAAGATGCCTTCTTGTTCTTTTACAGTAAGTCCGTTGGAGGAATGCCATTAAAGTCAGCTCTCCACTTGGCACATGCGGGCCGCAGGGTTGGGAAGAAGCAACCACTCTCCTGTCCTGGGCCAGTAGGACATCAGTCTGTTACAGACGCCCGCGGACCAGGGCCTTGGCTGGGGCCAGGGCCACTCACTCGTGAGGAGAGGCACTGCAAGAGGGACTGGCCAGCCTGACCTGCCCCCAGCCTGAGGGCTCTGCGGACTTGATGAAAAGGAAACTTGTCTGCAGGGGCTTTCGGCAAAATGAAGTTTTAATATCTTGTGCAGTCACCGAAGGGGGTAGGAAGAGGCTGCATGGATCAGAGACTAGTGTGTGGTGGGGACCAAGAGTCATTTCACATTCAGACTGCAGTGCTCACCCCAAACTGCCATATGACTTGCTCTTTGTTAACAGGTGCCTCAGTTTCCCCATCTGTCACCTGGATCCGGAGGGGGAAGGGTGGTGATACCTACCTCACAGGGTTGTTGCGGCGGGAGTGCTACTGTGAGTGAGGGACAGTGGCGCTCCCTGTTGTAAGTGCAGACCCCTGAGATGTGGCAGGCCAGGTCTGAGCTCTGCGCTGCGGCCCAGCCGGGCTTGGGAGTTGTTTTGTGAGTAAATAAAATTCTTTGACAGTGAATGAATAGAGGGGTTTTTCCCTTCACTCTTTCTCCCCCAGATGTAGGTCCTAAGCACCTATTTCTTATCAAAGATACTGAAGTAACCCTGGGGCTGGAGGGTGTCTGCTTGAAGTCTGGCATGAGGAATGGGTTTGTTCAGAAGAAGAGAAACGCTAGAATCAGATGTTTGCTTGGGGGTCTCTTGTTAACGTGGGATTCCCAGCACAGACGGCTGCCTGGGGGATTAGAGGTGTGTGATGGGGCACCGTGTGTTGAGGTGGGAGCAGGAGCATGAGGGCAGGCTAGTCGGTGAGGACGTGAGGACGGGGCGGGCGGAGCGCAGGCCGTAGGAGGGCCAGTGAGGGTGGGACTAGCAGTGGGGACCCAGTGCCCGTGGGCTTCCTCACTGCCAGAGGAAACTGGCTCCGGCCTCCTGTGCCCGACCCTCACTGAAGACAGGTCCGTAGCCTCGCCCCCTGCAGTTCGCTTCTAGGGCCCACTGGTGTCAGACCTGTGGGGAGAGTTGCCTCACCTCTACCATTTATCCATCTCTCCTCCCACCCACCCCCAGCATGGCACAGCCACTATACCTTCCAGGGTTTTTCCAGCCATGGTAAAGGTCACCTCTCCAAGGCCGCCCCCTGGCCTTGATTTGGGGAGGTGGCATGAAGCCCCGCTCCTGAGGCTTCTGTGTACATGGTACTTGGCCCTGCCTGGCCTCAGTGTGGCTCTCGCCCTCCCGCCCTCCTGCTGCTGTGCTTCCCTGGTGGCCCCCATTTCCTCCTACCTGCCAACCAGTGGGACATGTCTTCCTCTCAAATAAAAACACTATTGCCTCTTATAAACTGTTTTACAAAGTATTCAGGAGTAAATAGTGATTATCAGCCTTTATAAGAAGTGGTATTTACAGTCTTTTAAAGCTCTCTGGAATGATCTTTAAAAATGATCTTGAAGGCCAAGGTCTTTTTTTTAATTCCCTTTTAAAAAATAAGCTTTCTGCTAATCAGTACATTTATTCCATGGTCTTCATATGTATTTAATATTTTATTTTTATGTTTTTCACATTTTTTTCAACGCACCTGTCTGCTGATGACACCAAGTCCTGAGGAGCGGGTTTAGGGTCACTGCTAGGTAACGACATGCATGCAGAGGCTAAGCGGTGATTACTTTCCTCTCTCTAAGTGAGAAGAGGGGATATGAATTATACTGCCCCCACAAAAATCTTAAAATTTTAAGTTAGTACTTGGTACAAGCATGCAGACTGCTCCATCATTTTAACTGGAGGTCCTTTATCATTTATTGGGGTCCCTGCAGGCCCCAAGTTATCCCTAACTCCAAACACGTGGTTTGGGCTGAGTTGGTCTTGCATAGTAAAACTTCACGGCCCTTAGGGATAACAACGGAGAGGCGTGCAAAGTACAGCATGTGCTCGCTCTTGTGATCCCAGGAGTGGTGAGGGTGCTCTGAGGGTAACACCGAGTGGCTTTAGTCAGTGACGTGGGCACTGGCCAGCTTCTGATCCACTGCCAGCCCTGCTATATCCCCTTTACCATTACGACTTTATTTTTCTGTGACTTCCTTCATCCGTAACTAAGGACTTGGACTACATGACATCTAAAGTCCTTTCCACCTTTGCAATTGCTGTATTATTTTTATGCCCATTGTTCAAACTTTGGCTTGAAGCTCTAAAGTCATCTGGGTTCAGAAATAAGAGAAGTCAGTGTAAAACCATTTGCTTCTGCTCATGGGCCTAGGTGGGTTTGATTGTGGATCTCAGAAAGACTTTTTTCACCCAAAAAAGTGAGGTTTTTTTCCCTAGCTGGTTAGAGAAGGAGCTTTCTGAAAAGGCCAGTCAGATTCCCCTACCACAGGGAGCTCAGCAGAAGGCCGCCGACCGGGCCGGAGCTTGGCAAGCTCAGCTGGAGGGAGCAGTTTGAGGTGGTGTCCTTGTGATGGTAGAACCAACTTTGGAACTTGGTTCTTGACTGTATCAAACCCCATTTCCTGTTGCTGCCCTTCAGAGATGAAAAAGAAAAAGGTTTGATGTGAGGTGGGGAGCCCCGAATTCCCTGACCAGGCCTGTGACAAGTCCTCGGACACCGTACTGTGTCAGCCCTTCGCAGTACTACCCTGCCAGGGGTGGGCTCTGTCCCGCGAAGTCTTCTGGGACTAGAAATCCTTCTTTTCCTTCCGGAAATTGTCCAAAAACTCTGCAGTGGTCTGAGAAACAGTGCTTCCCACCCTTCCTGCTGCGTGAGTCCCTTGGGTCATAGGTCCCCTCCACCTGTGTGACTAGGGTGGCCAGACTCGGTTTCCCCAGTCACGGCCACTCTGTGTGGCCTGGGGTGTGGGGCTAACAGGGCAGCTGCATGCACACTGACTCTTGGCCAGGTTAAGAGACGACCATCCAGCCATTCATCTTCCGTTGCACCAGCATCTCCTCTCCCCCCAGTCAATACGTCTCTCTCCGATGGGAAAGTTAATAAATTTTGCTCTAGATTAAAAGTATTGATCATTTCATTTGTAAACGATAAATAAAAAAGGGGAACTTTTCATTGCACCAGGGGTAGCGTCTGGTGTATTTTGCTGGTGAAACTGCGCTAGCCGTCGGGGGGGTGGGCTTCTCATATGCATTCTGGCTGGCCAGCTGCATTGATTTCCTATTAGTCTCCCAGCACCACCCAGGAACACATCATTTCAGCACCGGCTATTAATGGTCTTTTGATAAATAATCACTTGTAAGTCAATAAATTTTTATTAAACAGTGTGGCTCTTTGATTTATTAAAATCCGACCGTGTTTGTCTGGGAGAAAAGGGATGCTGAATTGAAGTGGAGGTTTTCATACATCTTCCTGACGCCAGGCAGTCACCGCACACTCCAGAGAAAAACAATTGCGTTTTAACAGAAACAAAACAGCCGAGTTTGGAACTTGGACCCAGGGAAACTTTATCTCCGTCAGTCTGAGGCTTACTCTACAGGGAGCAGCAGCAGGCCTGAGGGCGCCGTGTCAAGAACTTTGTGTTTGCTGCTGAGAGTGGTGAGGTCCCCTGGCTGGGCCCCCCACCCCACCCCGCGTTGCCTTCTGGGTAGCACAGTCCCTACCTGTGCAGCAGGCAGGTGCACTGGCCAGCCCTCCCCTGGCTGAGAGGTGCACCGTGGTGATGGCCCCCTTTGGCAGATAGACATTTGAGGTCCAGGAGACAAGTTGGACTGCAGGACCTTTTAGCGTCCTGACCAAGTCACCCAAAAGTCACATCTTGTGGCAGGAAATGGCAAGAGATGATAGACTATGTTGAGTTTTGTGGGAATTTGGCTGTGTGGATTATTTGAAGTGAGCCAAGAGCCAATAATTGGAAATCTTTTTTGAGAGAGATTATCATTGGCATAAAATTGGCTGTAAAGGTTTGATATCTTTTGAGACTAATATGGTCTAAAACATGAATATAGAGTGGCCCAACCAGTGAATACAGAAGCAGAACCCTCAGCGGGAGGTCTGAGGAAGGGGAAAAAATCTAGCTATTAAAATCTTTTGATGAAAACTACCGATTGGAACTCCTTGGCCCTGCCCTTACTCAGACTACTGCTGATGACTTTCATTCATACTTAGTGTAATAAATGTTAGCAGAAGGTCTTTCAACATGGGGAGTCCTAGTAAGTTTAGCTGAGGGGCTTGGATGTCCGACACGTTAAGTCACATTTTTAAATGTTTAAAACCTGCAAGGTTTTAGTGTTG
Source organism: Rhynchonycteris naso (assembly GCA_037038555.1). Lineage (NCBI taxonomy): Eukaryota > Metazoa > Chordata > Mammalia > Chiroptera > Emballonuridae > Rhynchonycteris > Rhynchonycteris naso. Next base: position 30,220,468 of record CM072998.1, read on the forward strand.
CTGCTTGGAGTTTCTCTTCTGTCCTGGTCTTGGGACCAAAAGCTGCTGCATCAGGGGTCCTTGAAGGGGACCCCACAGGAAGCTGAAGAGCAGGAAATGTGACTGCCTAGCAGGTGAGTATTGACCTGGGGGTTTTCTGGAGTTTGGCTGGTTCTATCGCAGTGTGCAGGCAGTTGGTCAAGGACCAGCCTCGTTTCCACGGAGCTCTGAGACATGTGCCTAAGGCTTGAACCCCGCTACCTGCCCAGGGCGGTACAGTGCTGTGCCCACGCAAGGAAGCCACAGGACAGCACAGCTTTCTAAAACGAGTCAAAATTCAAGTCCACCCTCACAGTCTGAGCTAGCTGGCCCAGCCCTGCCTCTCCCTGACCCTCCTACTGGGAGACTTTGGTGAAATGTTTTCCTCGGAACTTGACCACTAGCCTGTGTTAATTCTGCCTCCAGTCAATTCTCCTGCCCGTGTACGTTCCACTTGGTCGTTAGGACTTTGGCAGGGAAGTTGGCCTCATCTTAGAGTGTCTTGTACTCTGTGAATTTACTTCAGGTGGTTTGAGTCAAGTACATGAAACGATGGGAAAGGAGTGACTTGCTGTGCAGCTTTCATGGTAGCTGCTGGGGGTGGGGACCAGTGAGGTTGGCACAAAGGAGTTCCAAGGGGCCATCACCCAGCAGGTACCTGCACCACCTGTAGGTATAGCCCAGCAGCAGGAGGCCGAGCAAAGGTGGAGAGGCTCTGTCTTGGAAGCAAGGGTGGAGACCTGAAACTTCCTGAGCAGAGAACCTGGTGATTCTATAGAGTTATGACTATTTCCTGTTGACCTCCGGGCTCCCAAAATGCATTTTCATTGCAGTTAAACCCCTCTATGTATTGCAGACTTCGCTCCGAATGGCTAGAAATGAGGTCAGGAGGTTAGCTGGTACCTTCACAGCTGGTCCTGTCCAGAATTCTAGGCTGAGACGTTCTTTGGCTCCCCTTGCTCCCACCCTGTGTTCGGGGTCTGGACAGACACTTGCCTCCCTAGCTTGAGCAGCGGCTCCACAGGAGTGGCCGGGGATGTGCCCGGCGCCGTGGGGTCCCGGGTTCCTGCTGCTGTGGCGGTGCGCTTCAGGAAGGCTGCTTGCACTCAGATTGATCCACCAGCTGTGATTTGTCATTTCTCCAAGGCAGGCGCTGTTTTCTCTTGCTTCAGGAGGCCCCTTCGACACCTGCTTTATTTTTCTTCCTGCGCTGACGTGACGGGAGACAGGTGTTAAACTACTTAATCACTTTAAAATTGTTTTAATTTTCTGTTTTTTATTGATCTCTCCAGCACCAATTAATCAGCTCACTGGACCAGGCAGTTAGTACATTAAAAATTGTCAGGGAGGCCGTGCATCTTGCAAAATGTCTAAAAAATATTCGGCTAGCAAATTTCGTTTTTCTTTGGCATGCAACAGTCCTTGGCCCACAAAGCTCCCACTTGAAAAGGGTCTCTGTGTCTGGGGGCTTGCGCCCAGGTATTTAGGGTGCAGGAAGCACCCTGGCCAAAGGCTTCTTGGGAAGAAACAAAAGCAGGTGCCCTGGTCACCACTGATTTGCTACCTTTTCTTCCAGGTTTGTTCTCTGCTTTCCAGACAGCTTCAGGTCTCCTTTCCCCAAGAGTCCTGGGGATTTTTGAGGATGGACATGCTGGCTCTGGATCAGGTGTCCTCCCCCCACAAGGGCAGGACCGCACAGCCTGTAACTGCCCACACCCACAGCCAGATTTCCTCTCCCTGGACATTGGCACTTTTAATGCTGATGAAGCAGAGCCACCAACCTGGGCCAGAGGTCCGCCCACCCTAGTCACTGTTGGCAGGTGGCAGTGTGGCATACTACTTCGTCCCTGGCCCCCAAGTAGGAGCCGGAGGCCCTCCCATGGAAGGTTCTGGGCCACCCTGGCCGCACAGTCTCCCAGTCCTGAGGTGCTTTTATCGCTGCTCTTGAAAATTATTAACTTCTTGGCTGTCCTTGCTGAATTGAATAAAACATGGACAGAGTAACCGGTGGCATCCATGGCATTTCTCGGGGGTAGAAATTTATTTCCCAGTTTTCCCATTTTTGCCTAAGTTTCTATCACTTTCTAAAAGTGAGCCCCTTACTTTTTTTATTCTGTAGCAAATTAAACACCAAGCAGCCAGTCTGTCTGGTCTGAGTTGTCCCTTTTAGGGGTTCCCTCCTCTCAAAGCATCTCAGCCCACCTCACCCTCCTTCCTTCTGCTCCCGCTGCCCACGTGACCATGACGGGAGAGGAAGCTCCTTCTATCCTCCTTCCCCCACACTGTGCCATTTGCATGGGCTCCCCCCAAGAGGCCTCAGGCACAGGCCCTCCACTCAGGACCTGCAGCACCCCCGCCCTCCCCCGGACCGGAGGGGGCCAGGCCTGGGGGGGAAGGGGGAGGGCAGGCAGGTCAGCCCCTGCATTTGCCCGGACTCACCTGCCCCAGCCCCGCCCCACCCGCGCTGTATTAATTGGTATATGATTTGGCTAGAACATATAATCTAGTATTGATTTTCTCTCTGGACGCCACAGCTTTATTTGCTCACATCTGCCGCGTGTTTAATTGGTGCTTTGCTCTGGAAACGAGAGATCTTATCAGCCTGCTCGGTTTCTTTTCCTGGGACACACAGGCACGCACACACCCTCACAGTCTGAGCTAGCTGGCCCAGCCCTGCCTCTCCCTGACCCTCCTACTGGGAGGCATTCCTGGGGGGCAGAGGGGACCGGAGAATGACTCCAAAGGGCTTTCTCAGAGACTTCCTGTCTTCACACTTGACCTCACGTGCTGTGGCTGATCCTTCCAGTGGGGGAGGGTGTGGCTGTGGAGTCAGACTGGGTCCAGGTCCACCTCCTCCCTGTGTGGGGCCATGAGGCTAACCCAGTGAATTTTTCTGCATTGCAGTCTTCTTTATCTGAGAAAAAGGCAGAATATTTGCTGTGTGGGATATTTAGAGGTGATTGGTCAGTCATCACACACGGTGCCCGGCAGTCAGTGGGTAGCTCGCTGGTTAGTAACACTGTCCCGTTCAGCCTGGGCAGCTCCGTGCACTGCTTTCTTGATGTGAGAGGTCACGGTCACTCGTTCCGGAAAGAAAAAGGAGTCTCCTGTCAACTTTGTGCGAGCACGCGCAGTGAGGGAGCACATCTCCCTAGGGCTCACTGTCCAGTGAGAACCTCTGACCTGAAACCCTGCTGTCACCGCTGACCTCCTGTGAGGCCGGGGTGGCTTTTGTCCTCTCCCTGCACTAGGGCACTCACTCTTGGCAGTGCCTCTCCTGTCACCTGGCCTCCCCTGCCCAGCACACCCCTCAGCCTGCACCCGTGTTGGGTGGGTTCCTTCTCTCCCCTCTGACTGTGGCTCTCCATTTGGGCTGGTCTGCCCTGGGCTTTCTGTACCAAAGGGGAGATGTAAGGGCCAGAGGTAAACACTAATTTCCTATTGACACAACATTAATTCTCTTGCTTGGACAGGTGAATGTGCTTTCACTCATTTTACCAAGATTAATGATATTTGTTTACCTGCAAAGAGAGGCCTAATGAGGGGCTTTTGAATGCATGCCGGCTGGGCTGGCGGTGAGGAAGGAGCCAGGCAAACGCTCTAGTGCAGGAAGACTAGCCTCTGCCACTACTTCTGATATCATTGTCCCTGTTCCCCGCAGGTGCCTCCCCCCAGGGAGAAACAGGAGCGAAGAAGTATTTAAAAGAGTATAAGCTATTTGTATGCTGTCCCAGGATGTTATTACTGAGAAGGACGCCTCAGCAGACCACACTGGGCTCTGGAGGTCAGCCGGCCCCTCCCCCAACCTGTCACCTGAAGCTCTCTTCTTTACTGTGTGATAGGGGTCTTCACCCCATTTGCACCCAAGGCTGTAGCCACAGGAAAAGTCCGTCTTTGGTTCACTGCCCGAAAGAGAGATAAACGGTATCTGAGGGAACAGGCCAGGGCTTCTGAGGTGGGGCACTGGCCGAGGGACATCAGGACAGTGAGACCTTAGGTTGGGAGAGTGCTGGGCCCGGACGTGATGTGGTGACATTGGAGGGAGCAGCTTCTGCTTTGTGACTCCCTAGGTTTGGCACAGCTTAATAGGCAAGGAGCCAGCAGACTCTTCTCAGAACAGCAAGGACAGATGACAGAGGTGATGGTGTCCAGTCCAAGGCTCTCCCAGATCCCTGGGTCGCCCCGGTCTCGAGGCTTTCCTCAATCCTGCAGGTAGGCTGGGTACACCAGGACCCCTCCTCTAAGGCAGCTTGAGCCCAGAGACCCCCCCCCAAGGAAGCTGCAGGGTCACTCCAGGGCAGCCAGGTGCTGCTCTCATCAGAAAGTTGACCAAGACTCAGAACTAATAAACACCGGGGGTGGGAGGGGCTGTTTCACCCAGTCCCTGCGTGTTGCGCACGGTGGTTCCCTGTAACCTGGCCATGTGAGCTGAGAGGAGGGCTGGCCGGTGAAGAGAGGAAGGTTAGCTCTCAGGTCATGGTGGCACGGGAAGGAACTCTGGGAAATTCTAACCTCGCCGAGTGTCCCCCTGCCCCCAAATGTCCCTGTGTGGTGGCTCCCTGTGGGGCCAACCTATCAGCAAACTAGGGTTGTGTGTGTGTGTGTGTGTTTGTTTTAATTCAGTTCAAAAACTTTTTTTTTTTTACTTTATTAGTGTTCTTTCAGTTATAAATGATAGAAGCCCAACTCAATCAGATTCAAGACAAAAAGGTGTTTCTGTCTCCGGAAAAGACTGGGTAGGTCAGGCCTGGCTGAGTTTGGGCCTAGAACCGTGACACCAATTCAGTCCTGCTCTCTGTCCATCTCTCAGATCTATTTTTCTTCCCTTTGGCTTCCTTGTTGGGCAGGCACCCCTCGCAGAGCCCCGACAGCTGCATCAGACAGAAAGAGCTCCAGGCAGAGAGGTAAGACAGGTGCTGCTGAGAGCAACCTGGGCCCTTGGCTCATTGGCTGGAATTGAGCCTAGGCCCATCCCTGAACTAACCCATCACATGCTATAGAGATGACATTCACTGATTCGCCGAGGACTGTGTCACTCATCTACTTTACTTTTGGATTTGGGGGTAGGGTTAGCCTGCCCACAATAGATCAATCAAACATGGCAGGAGCGTTGTTCCTCCTTAGAAAAGTCCAGTTGGCATTACCAGAAGAAGGCAAGGATCAGTGCCAAGCAGCTCCAAACCACAGAAGCGCACTGCACCTGTTTACTACTCTCAGGGTAGAAGCTGCCATTCACGGAGCAATGTGCCATTCTTTAGAGTTGCCCTGCAACGTAGGCACAGATCCCTCTGCCCTAGCTGTGGCCACCTTGGCATGCGATGGTCCCAGTCAAAGCAGGCTAGAACCGCAAGCCCAATGTTGCTTTCTTTTCTAGAACATAGCAGCTGTGGTTTACAAATTGGCTAGAGCCTTTGGAGGTATGATTATGTTAGACCTTCCCGCAAGTGTCACACCATGGAGCTGACGTCCAGTGGCTGTAGGAAGCTGCAGGGGTCCTGCCATCACTCCCTCTTTCATTGGGAAGAAGATCCAGACCCTTTCCAGCTTTGTTTTACCCCCACTGCCTGCCTCCCCTGACTTTTTGAATCTTTGTCACCCAGGGAGAAAAGAAAAGCTGCCGAACTCAATGAGGATCTTTATGAACAAGTTGAGTTGGGTTTTTAAAATCAGTTTGACAAATTTGTCCACTGCCAGTGCTCAGGATTACTAGCTGACCAGGCACATCCCAGGCTCATACCACACCTAACTGAATTAGAATATCCAGGAAGGGCCCTGGGAGCTGTATGTCGAAGTCCTGTCCTCAGGCAAGCTCGGGACACTGCCTAAAGGAGCCTCTCTAGCTGAGCATGCCTGTTCCATGCAGGGACACTGAGAGTCAATCCCAAAGCAGCAGAGACCACACCAAGAGAAACGATGTTGGCTGTAATTTTGCATCACAACATGTTGATCAGTGTGTCTTTGATGAGAAAACTTCACCTGGTCCCGTTGTGCCCACGGTAGCGTTTGGGTCTTTCTACACTCCGAGAGCACACATGGCCCCGGACTTAAGAGTTGGAAGACAAGTCTGACCTTGGGTCGGTGTCCTCAGCACTCCAAGCTTCAGTTTCTTCTTAGGAAAACTGGGGCTAAAACCTGGTGACTAGTCTATCTGAGAATCAAATGGGATAAGGTACAGGGAAGTGGACAGACTGTCATAGTGAACATGGTAGAGTTTCAAACGGGGATTCGGTCACTGCTTTTCATTCAAACTCAATACATTCCAAATTGAAGGTGGTGTCAACACAATGGTTCTTACAGATGAAAGCTGCCTTTATGCTAGTGCTCCTTCCTACATATTAAAGGCTGTAATGCTTTTGATGAGCTATGGATCAGTTGTGAACTGCGTTTTTGTTAAGAAACATTGCCATTAATTAAGTCCTATCTTTTTGTTTATTTATTTATTTATTTATTTATGTGGCAGAGACAGAATCAGAGAGAGGGACAGATAGGGACAGACAGACAGGAAGGGAGAGATGAGAAACATCAATTCTTTGTTGTGGCTCCTTAGTAGTTCATTGATTGATTTCTCATATGTGCCTTGATCGGGGGCTACAGCAGACCGAGTATCCCCTTGCTCGAGCCAGCCACATTGGGCTCAAGCTGGTGTGCCTTGCTCAAACCAGATGAACCCGCACTCAATCTGGCAACCTTGGGGTCTTGAACCTGGGTCATCCACATCCCAGTCTGATGCTCTATCTACTACACCACTGCCTGGTCAGGCTAAGTCCTATCTTTCTCCTGACTGCTGCCTTCTGGCAGTTCCCTGTCCCTGTGAAGATATTCCTCATGTCACTAATAGCACCATGTTGCCTTTCTTTCTTGTTGGCCTGTCTCCTTCTAGACTGAGAATCAGAAAGCTAGTTCTGAGTTTGCATTTTCAACAACGAGCACAGTGCCAGTCAAGAGCGGACCTCCCACATTGATAACATGGGTTTTAATGTATAACACATAATCCTAATTTTCTTTTTAAACAGTGCACAGCCCAGGCTTACTTCAAGTCAGTCTTTTCTCTTTCTCCCTTTATAGTGGTTAAGAGTGGAAGCTTCTGAGTCAGTCGGACTGATTTAAGCTGTGTGACATAAGGCAAGTCACTTAGCTTCTCTGAGTCCCAGTGTCCTTGGCTATGAAATGGGTAGCACAATAGTGCTTATTTATTGTGGCTTCTTTTGAAAATTAAATTAGCTAAGTAAAGCTCCTAGAACATCAGTGGGAAGCAGCACCAGCGGCGGCTGGAGACGTGGTCGTCGTAGCCACAGTGCGGTAAGAGGAGGGTGTGGACTGTGAAACTGAGCAGAAGCACTACTGATGACTACTGGACCTGGTGCATCAGTTCATTTCTCTGCCTCAGCTTCCTCGTCTGGAAAATGGGGCTCTAAATTGTGCATAGATTTAGGAAGAGAAATGGATATGAATAGTGCATTTAGAAGGAGTCCCTTTCTTAAAGGGCCCTGGAGGCTTCCCTGTGCTCTGGACCTCTTACATTATAGAGAGCAAACAAATGCCTCTGGCATCCTGAGCTGATGCCGGATGGGTCCTGTTGGAGATCTGGGTCCTGGGGAAAGGTGACCATGGGGAATCCCTTAGCTTTGTCCCTATGACCTCTGCCCCCTGAGTAGTGGAAGGAAATCCTTTCCACGGAAGGTTTGTATAAGAGTCCTCCATAAACTCCCAGCCCAACCTCTGACCAAATTGAAATGACATAACCCAACAATCCGAATAGCAGATTTTTTATTTGGTAGCATTTTGTTTATTTGATTACCATCAGGGAGTGAATTGAATTGTTCTAAGAAAATAATTTCTCGATGAAAATCCTTCTAAAACGTGCTTTTCTGGCAATCCTATGCAGGAGGCAAAGGACCCAGTTTAATATTTCTGAAGGCTCTGGGATATCATCATGGACATGAACCACAGTGCTGTCCTCAAAGACCTCTGACCTAGGCTGGTTTTCAGTCCCATTACCAAATGCCCACCAAGAGCTGTGCTTCTGAACATCTGTTCTCTGCTGTTGCCAGCTGTTAGCAGCGGCTTCCCCGTGCCTTGGCTCTGGGCCTCTCTGAATCTAGTCTTGTACCCGAGACAGCTCGGCCTGGCCTGGGAAAGCAGTAAGGGTGTGCCCCGGGCCAGCTACTTTCTTGTTCTCAGAGACTTTTTCTCACAACCAGGTTCCAACTGTGCAATGCATGGTCACAAATGCTAAAAAGCTACTTACACCCATCTACAACCATCCAGGAACGTTTCCTCGGCCACTCACATGGGCCAGGTGCTGCGTTCTGAGAAGAGGAGCCGTGTGCAGATGTGTGTGTTCACATGTCACACCCGCTGTCCACCTCACACTGCCGTGTGCACACAGACACCGCACATCTTGCTAAAGCGCCACTTCTGATTCCGGAGGCCTCAGGTGGGGCCTGAGAGTCTGCCTGTCCAACAAGTTCCCGGGGGAGGCCACTGCTACTGGTGCTGCTGGTCCGTGTGTATCAAGGCATTAGAAGGATGTGCAAACCCGGATGTCTTTAGGGGTCCAGGGAAGTGAAAGTGTCAGGAAGGTGGTGGGGATCACTCACTGGACCAGGCTTCCCTGCCTAAAGTCCTGCTCAAGTTACTGTAAAAGCGCTGTTCTACCCCCAAAGAAACATCTGCAAGCTGAATTCAGCCCTGCACATCTGGTTGAACTCCTTACTCGAAAATCCCCAATCTCTGGCATTTTGTAGGTAAACTAATGTGGTCACAAACAAGAGCTTCCATAACCTCCCAGACAGCAATTGTCCTGTGGGGCCTGAGTACTCACTCACAGTAGCAGGTAGCTTGTCCCCATGTTGGGAAGACGGGTTTAGAACTGGCTCTGCCACTTCCTGGGGCAGGAATTGGAGGAGAAGGCATAGTGCACGCATGTGCGAGTGCCCACACAGTTCTAGCACTGTTGGTGATTTCATCGAATCTTCTCCTCAGTCTTGCGCAGTTGGTCATCAGCCTCATTGTACAGATGAGGAAACTGGATTTCAAGAGGCTTACTAACTTGGTCACAATGACCCAGCTACTGCTTGGTAAAGTGGGGATTCCAATTCAGGACCGTCGGCCTCCAAAGCCCTCTTGGAATAATATAGCAGCTACTGGATATGCCAGGCACACTCATTAGTTCTAATTTTACAGAGACCCTGAAAGCTATGCATAATTGTTCCTGTCTAACAGTAAATTGAGGCTCAGACGTTAAATTAAATAACTCACCCGGGGACACGGCAGTGGGGCCTAGATTTGGGCTCTATCTGATGCATTCCCCTATGCCCTCTGCAGGCCAAGACTCAAACCCTAGGGGTGGCCTGAGCATGAGGAGGGGTTGCCAGAGTGGGATTTCAGTACCCCAGCTCCTTTTGGATTGGCCATTCTGAACCTGGCGTGACACTGCCATTTCCTACCTTCACCCTTCTGCTACTGGGGACATTCCCGAGTCCTTCTGACATTGGAACCACGAATGGGAGGGCTGTGGAATGCGGCAGGGCCTGTGTCTGTCTGTGGGAGCCTACTGGGCTGCTCTCAGAGCATGACCCGATGACCACCAGGAGTGTCGGACTTAATTTCTCCCCCTTTGTCTCATCCCTGAGAAGTCTGTGATGGGGTAGGGGAGAAGGTGCAAGAAGCATGACTATCTAAGAAGTTTTGTTTAACCTAGCATTTACAAGGAGTCCCTTTTCTGACCAGACATAGACTACGGGTGTGTCTATGGCTTATGACTTCTTTAGGATGGATGGAGCTAGCCTTTACTCTTTAGCAATGCACGCATGCGCACATGCATTCACACATACATGTGCACATCTGCAGAGGGTAAGACATTCTAAATTCCCCTCAGGAAATGGGGCCGTTCACCATGGGCTCTTTCTTCTCTGCCTTCAAACTCTGAATTGTCACCTCCTGACGAGGCATGAGCAGGATAACGAGTACAGCGGGAGGCACTGACTCTCCAGGCTGGTGTCCGCGCTCAGGACAGACCTGAGGAAGAGAAAACGCCGGGAATGCTGGAGTCCTTGAGCCACAGGATCCAGAGGCAGGTGTCCTGGAACTTTGATTAGAGAAAGTTTTATTTAACTAAACAAACATCTCCCAGGGAGAAACTTCCCCCAGGTTTTGATTATAATACTTACCCCAAACGACTTGCATCAGACACGCAAGAATCTCAGCTGTAACAGAACAGTTAGGATTACGATACGCTTGTGACAAAGGCGAATGAGCACAACTTTTTGGTTACTGGTTTTTCTCTCCAGACCTGCTTGGTGGCTCTGCATGCCCGGCTCCCTGAGCTTCCGAGGCTTTTTCGTTTTTGTGGCTGTGCCAGGGGTGTCCACGGTCCTCTCACGCTGCTGTCCAGCCTGCTGGAGCACAGGCCGCTGGGTCCCTCTTAGGACACGCCTGTCAGCAGAGGGCTCCTCGGTGCACTTTGTGACCAGGAGCACACAGAGATGGTGCTCGATTTTTAGAAGCTGCCTTCTTAGGTCCTTCCCACTTTATGTGGAGAGAGACCACATGTGGGCATCATTGCAAATTTAGGGTTGGAGCTTCAGAGCAGTCTACATTTTCTTGTCGTGTCACGCTGCCATCCGGGTGCACTTGGGTTATTATCAAAGGCTGGTGCCTCAGCTTCCTTGCTGGGGTCTTCATCCCACCCTCATTCCCACTCCAGGCTGACTCTACCTACCAGCTTCTCTTGCCCTGGGGGCCCAAGGGACAGGCTGAAGGGCTAGTTGGAACAGCAAAGAGGGCAGGCCACTGCTAGCTAGCTACCTAGGCCTTGTCGGTGTTTGCAGTGATCACTGACGGTGGAGGGTCCTGACCTCACACCTCACTCTAGCTTTCATTTTACAAAACAGGCTCCGGGGGGCTGCAACCTTGTGGCAGAGCAAACAGATGTGAGGGCTCAGGCTGCCTTGTCCCATTTCTGTGACTTGGTTCAGGTTTTTTCTGAGTCTCAGTTTTCTCATCTGTGCAACAAGTATCATACTTACTTCCCAGGTTTCTTGTGGGGTCAAGTGGGATAATCCATGCCTTCACCGTGGGAGAAATCAGGCATTCAGTTAACGTTAGCGCTTTTACTCCCTCCCCCCATTCTCTTTTCTGTGTGGTACAGTTCCCCAAACAGGTAATTTTCCCACTAGGCTATGAATTCCTGGAGGTCAGGAACCCCGATAAATTCTTCCCAGGGTTCCCAGCACTGATGACTGTGCCTGGCATATACCAACGAGCTTTCAAGTTGCCCAATGTAATTCAAAAACTCAGGACTCCCAGAGCACTGATATCGCCACAGCCAGTTTTACAGAAACACGAGAGCCATGGGGACGCTTCTGGGACTTTTATTTTCACTATTTTTTAAAAGACAATAAAGATGGGCAAACGCTTGGTCCCTTTTGGGCTGCATTTATCTGGTCAGCCCCCCCCCCACCTCCCCCAGCCCTCCCACCTGCTGATAGTGCCAAATCACCTGGGATGAAAAACACCAGCTTGCTGGCAGGTGCCCCCTCAGTATTAGCTCCAGTGCCAGGTTGCAGGGGGTCCGAGGAAAGGAAGGGCCCCCGGTCTCATGCAAGCCCTTGATGCAGCTCCTCTGTGCAGAAGCCTGCCCCTTCCTGCATAGACACCCCAGTTGGAGGAGCAGAGAATTCTGGGTTTCTTCAGCCTTGCTGTCCCTCCCCACTCTCCTTGCGTCAGCCTTTAGTAAAGCCCAGGTGGCGGCTCTGGGGTGCAGCTTGAGCCGCGAGGATTCTCTCATCTTTTCTCTGCCTCTGCCTACAGCCTCCCTCTTTCCCAGGAGTCGGGGGCTTCTTGTCTCCTGTCTGGGGGGATCCCCACCCAGGGCAAAGAGGAGGAAGGAGGCCAGGAGGACTGTTTTCCCCAGGGGTATATCCTTGCATTTGGGGTGTCTCCGGTGTTTCTTCTTCACTGGGACCCATCTCCCCTCCCTGAGGTTTATCTCCAGGTGGGTCATAAATTTGGCTCTGGTCCCTCAAGTGTGATCCTTTCCATCCTAAGGTCTGAGAAGGGGGCCATCCTAGATATGCCATCGTTTCTTCCGTGGGCGGCTAAGAAGAAGGCAGCCCCATGGTTAGGCCAGCTGCCTCTGGGGGGGGGAGCCCCCACAGGACACGGTGGCATGTCTTGGACCCCACAGCCAGCTCCCTGGCTGCGGAGCTGGGTCACTCTCATCTACCTGTGCACTTAGGACTATGCAGGGCTGGCAGGGCAAGGCCCAGGTCCCTCGAGGTGCAAGATGGCAGAGAGGGTGCCAGGTCTAAGGACCAGTTTGTGGCTCCCTCTTTGCTCCCTCCTCCCTTAGCCAGGCTGGCCTCCTCCACCACCACTTTCATCCCCTCCTCTTCCTCCTGACCTCCTCCCTCCCTCCCTCCTCCTGCTCGGTCGGTCTCCCAGGTTAGCGCTGTGCCTCAGCCCCCGAGCCGGCAGCGGGGAGATGGGAGGGCTGCAGGCGGCCCCCGGGGCGCGGGCCGGCCGCGCGGGGGAGCGCCGGGCGAGCTCAAACGCTGTGCGCGCCCAGGCTCAGCACCGAGAAGGCGGCGCGGTGCTTGCGGAGCAGCAGCCGGATCTTCTCGTCGTCGGAGTCAGGGTCCAGCGGCTTGTTGTACTCATCGTCCTCGTTCTCCGAGACCGCGCGGTCCCCTCCTGCGCCCGCGCCGCCAGGGGCCCGGGGCGTGGAGGACGACGGCTCCAGGGCACTCTTCTTCCGCCACTTGGTCCTCCGGTTCTGGAACCACACCTGGGACGAGAAAGACTCCCAAGATCGTATACACGCGGCACGCACGCACCGGGCCGCTTTTGAGGAGGGTGACTCCACTTGGTGGCACGTACACTCAGTCCTTATTTTTACAGTAAATAAATGGCTCAACAGTAGATTAAGCTGTAAATATACACACTATGTTTTTCGTGGGGTGGGGGCAATAAAAAATGTTGTGAGTGCAGTAGCACTTTGGGCTGAGCGGTAACCTCCCGTGGCCACCTGGGCACGGTGGAAGATGCGGTGGACCCAGATGGGAAGGCTGTAGCTCAAGTGAGGGCACACAGGTACTCCAGAGTCCCTCTCTGAACTTCATTAAACATTTTCCCCTTAATTATAAAAATAATATATTCTCAATGCTTGAGACAGTTGAAGAGCACAGAAAAGTACTAAAGCAGTAAAATACGTAAGAGAGCCGCCTCGCTTCCTTCCCCCTAGATTCTGCAGCTTTCTCCCGGCAGAGTTGATTCTGGGCTGACCAGGAGGCTGCACCGGCCCATGGTTGGAGACCCAGGGCCCTGAGCATGGCTTAGAGGCGAATCCCACCTTCCCCTGTACTTCCCTTTACCCTTAAACCCGCTGCCATGTTACAGAGCCGGGCTGTATGGGCATAGCTCAAAACTTTTCTCTTTGGGGCCCCCACACCCAAAGTCCCTCAGGAGAGATCTGGCATCAAAATTGCCCAAGTTGCCCCCAGAAACCTGAGGAAGCAAAAGCCAGTTTACCGATTTCAGGTGTGTAACTGCGTGAGTGACCCTGCGTGGGTCTTTGAGGCTTCCTACATCCGGTATCCCATCTGAACTTCATTTGGATGGGCTTGAGTAGGAGAAGGTGTTGCCTTCAATTTCAAGTTTGATAAACCAAGGCCAGCTCCCTCTGCTGGCTAATAGAACAAGTCGGAATCCAGCCCTGACCTGGCCCGGAGGTTGCCATCACCTCTTGCAATTTCTGTCCCAGACTGCAGAGAAGGCGAAAGCCTGAGGCTGGAGTCCCACAGATCTGGGTTTGACTCCCAACCCTACACTTACCACCCAGGTGACCTTGAACAAGAGGTTCAGCTGAGACTGCTCTTTTTGTCTGTTAAGTGAACAGTAATACCCACCTCAAGGTAGCTGTCATGGTTAAATAAGGTGCTACAAATAAGGCTCTCAAAATAGGGCTCAGTCTTGACAGTCATGCTTTGGGTAAGGTAATTATCATAATCTCTAGGGTTGGTAGGTAGGCAGTGTTTAAGCAGGAGACCCCGCGCTGAGAGCTGGGGGTTGCTGGGAGAGCAAGGCCACCTCTCTCCCATGAGGTGGCATCCTGTCCTTCAGGCTTGTCACTGCCAGGCAGACACCTTCTCCCACACACTCACCTTGACCTGCGACTCGGTCATCCCCAGTGAGTATGCCAGCCTTGCCCTCTCGGGGCCAGCCAAGTACTTGGTCTGCTCAAAAGTCTTCTCCAGGGCAAAGATCTGGTGCCCCGTGAACGTGGGCCGAGTGTGCTTTTTCTTGTGAATGCTGTCACTCAGGGGATCTGGGGCTGGCAGGGGGAAGGACAAATGTGGTTAGCAGGGTGAGTGAGGGGCCAGCCCCATATGCCTCTCCTCCAGGACCAGCTCCCTCCTACAGAGAAGCCACTGAGGTTGGGGGCAGGGGCCGTGGGCAGGTCGTGACACCTCTCACATAAGCAGCATTCCTGACATTCTGATAACAGTGACTTTGACCTCTGCCATGTCCAGGTGGGAAGGCCCCAGGTTACAGCTACTTAGAGACAGAGGGAGCCAGGGACCCACCAGGACTGTGCCTTTTTGGGTAATGACCTTACTAGGTGATTCTACCTCCCCCCCAGGAGCAAAAGCAATTTCCCCTTGGCCTCAGGGACACCAAGAAATGGATTAGGTACCTTTTACCAATGATCAGGGTCCAAGGGGCCTGAGGGTTCCTTGCTTCCTGACTTCCCTGGTCTTGGGATCCCATTCCCCAGGTCTCCAGGAACCAAAGACTTAAGGCCCAAGCTACAGCTGTCCCCTGTCACCAGGCCTGGGAGTCATCCCCACGGGAGAGCATGGACACAGAGGCCCAAGACCTGACCCTCTGCCCAGCCAAGGCAGCCTGTTAGGAAGGATCTGGGCTGGAAGGCGGTGGGGCTCAGGGTAAGCAGAATGCCCACCTGTAGGGCTTTGTTCAGTGCAGCCTGATGGCCCATGTCCGGTCTCCTCATGTTATAAGTAAAGAAACTGAGTCACAGAAAGGGGAAGATACCTCCCAAGAGACCGTCCCCTTCAATACTCTCTCCTTTTGTTAACTCAACCACTGACTTTCTTAGGTATTTTCCT
The DNA here is from genome assembly GCA_037038555.1 of Rhynchonycteris naso. Lineage (NCBI taxonomy): Eukaryota > Metazoa > Chordata > Mammalia > Chiroptera > Emballonuridae > Rhynchonycteris > Rhynchonycteris naso. Next base: position 30,235,617 of record CM072998.1, read on the forward strand.
GTGTGGATATGCACCAGGATTGAAGAGCAGGAGTGTGGAGAAGGTGTGTGTGTGTGTGTGTGTGTGTGTGTGTGTGTGTTTGTGTGTTTGTGTGTGTGTGGAGTTGAGAGGGAGACTGCTTGAGGCCTGAAGCACCCCCCAAGTCAGGTTATAAAATAGGTTCCAAGAGATGAGGGTCTCCATGCCCAGGGGGCTCACTGTGTTTCAGGTTGAGTAAGGGCTGGGCTGCAGGCAGTGCGACCACCTGGATCTGTGCAGCAGAGGAGAGGCCGCCGTGCTGCGGGTTTCCTTGGCTAGGCCTACTGTAGTGGGCAGCCCGGTGTCCGGACAGCAGTGCTGGCTCCCTCTGCCCCTGCCCCACCCACGATCATGGCACCAAAGCCATTGTCACCCTCCCTGCCTCCTAGGTGAGCCTCACCTGTCTGTGCATGGCCTGCCCCCTCCTCCAGCCCCTAACTAGCATGATGGGCTAGTTCTTTAAAAACAGGATTTGGGATGGGGAGGGTGAGGAGAGCCCCCACCACAGCTAAAGCCAAATTCAATATGGCTGGGTGGGCAGCTGCCCCTGAGGGGGGGGCAGTGGTCATTGCCACTCTTGCCATAAATCCTGAGGAGGATAGTAAGAAACAAGCCCCCGGGACCACAGGTGGGACCGCAATGGGCTCAGTGTGCATTATGTGTCTCTGAATGGTGCCGGGGCGTGAGTGGGCTTTCTGGGAAGATGATGCCATGGCAACTTCTCCTCACTGGGGACAGCATTTGCCCGCTTTGGATGGAGAAGTGGTGACATGGTTTCTGGGTGGGAGAAGTACGGTGAGCTGCTTGCTGGACCCTGCACTGGGCAGGTGTGGGCTACGTGGTCTTCCCCAGACCTAGAGACTTCCAGGTCCCCTAGCAGGGCAGCTGAGGTGGCAGCTGGTACGGGGTAGGGAGTGGGGAGCAGAACACCCTGTCCAAGCAAGATGGGGTGGGATAGAGAGAGGAGAGTTGTGCCCTACGTGCAGCTGAGAGATGGGTCCAGGTGTCTGAGCTTCTGAATTGGGCTCTCTGATGGTAACTGAGGAGAGGTGGGCGGCAGATGGGGGCTACTGTGAGTGTCCCCTCATGACACCCACTTCCCCCCGACTCGGCGGCCCCTGTACTCACTGTTGCTGCACTGCCGCCCTCCTCGCCAGTCCTGGCCCGTGTCCGCCCAGCAGTTCCGGGTCCGGGTGGGGTACTCGTTCCCAGCCTTGGAAAAATTCCCCACCTGGGGGCCATAGTAGACCCCCTGGGAGCCCAGTCCACCAAAGCCTGCCACGTGGGGGTAGCCGGAGAGCAGGCTGCTGTTCGGCGTGGCCACGGGCCTGCTCAGGATGTCCGTGATGCCGTGGGGAGTCCCGGCGGCCAGCTGGGGGCCCAGCCCCGGGGGGCTGAGCTTGTAGAAGGAGTTCTGCATGGAGTACTGGCACACGGGGGCCTTCATCTCTGAGAACTGAGCCAGCGGTGTGTTGTTCAGCAGAAATGTCCCTTGCAGGTTGGACTCCATGTTCCCCAGGTCAGGGTGAGGGAAAAGCAGGAAGCCCAAACCCAGGCCCCTAAACCCTGAAACCCCGCCCTCTGACCCAGAATCCCATGGCAGGTTTGGGGGGTCAAAAGCAGCCCGAGCCCCAGACCGCCCTCCCACCTAAGGCAGCGGCCAGCCCCTGCCCAGGGACCGGCACCCACGTCAGCTGCTCGGAAGTCAGGTGCTCTGGGACAGGTGAGAGGCCTCACCTGTACCCCTTCTCTCCCTCCCTGCCAGGCCTGGAGAAAGGCGATTCCCCACACCTCAGCTCAGACCCCCCATCTGCCTGTGAGTCTGGGGACCCTTCATGAGAAGTTTTAAGTTCAGAGAAGCAACATTTCCCTGATAAAGATATGGCCCATTAGAATACAGACCAGAGACTGGCTGAGCTGCACCAGCTGCATCGCCATTGGTTGAAATCCACATGGGCCTCACATTGGCTTTTCCTAGACAAATTGCACTTTGAAAGATTGACTGTAAAATCAGCCAGGGTGTGTGTGTGTATGTGTGTGTGCGAGAGAGAGAGAAAGAAAGAGAGCGAGCGTACTCTATTAGCTCTGTTCATTCTCAAAGGGTCCACTGCTCCTGATCCCCCAAGTCCAGCATCCGGAAAAAGGTGGGTGGGTGGGGGTCCTGGAGGCTCCCGAGGCAGCTGCTAGCAGTCAGTCACAGTTCTTGCAGCTGCTCCCCTGAAGGCAAGGAGGCCCTGTTCAGGGGTCGCTGTCCTGAGGTGCTCAGCCAGGCCCCTTGTGAGCAGGTGACCAAGCCTCTGTGGGAGTGTGCAGTCTGAGCGTGGATGCTTACCTACCATGCTGGGATGGGTAAGTGGGGAGACTGGGCGTTGGGGGGGGTGTGCAAATCTCTCTGACTGGCCTGAGAGCCTGGGGGTGGGAGCCTGCCAGGCAGACTGGGGTAGCTCTAAGCATGCCGGGATGTATATACTCTTCCTGCCCCTGCAGCTGGGAAGCCTTCCCTGATCCCCTCTGTGCTTCCTTGTTTCTCCACCAAAGAATCATTTATGCCTTATGTCTCTGCTGGGGCAACTGCCACATTCCGTCCGGCGTGGCACCTGGGTTGGAAATCTGGAGTGGCTGAGATGGCTGTTGATTCAGCGGTGGTTCCCTGTGCCGGGCACTGGGTTGGCTCTTAGTGGATTTTTGTTTCCAATTAATGTTACAATAGATGAAGCTTTTCTTGGAATGGGGCTCTCATTTGACAAATGGAAATAGTGGTCAATAACTTGGGTTATTTCTGTATGGGGCAGCATGCTTTCTTGAGGTTTTTGTTTTTTAATGGAAATCAGCATGCCACGGTTTGAACAGGCAAACTGACAGGAAAAATCATGACTGCCAGACAAGGGGACTTCTGTCCCTCTGCTGCCTGGTGGTCCCAACACCTTTCCTGACCAGGCTGTGGCTCCTTGACTCTCTGACCTCTCCGTAGGCATGCTTTGGCAGGTTGGAGACGGGAAGTGCCCTCTCTCTGGCTTGGTTTTCAGCAGGAGGCTGAGGACCCAGGACTCAGGGAGGACTTTCCTCTCACTCAGAGCCTGATTCCCCATGCTGCTATTTGCTCATGGTGAAATTGGTCCTTGAGCCTTGCTTGCTCTCTATAGTGTATGTGTAGTTTAATGCAAGAAAGACCTCACAAAAGCTGTGTGTGGACATTTTTTTCTAGAAGTTTGGATTAAAAACAAGATCAAAGGTTCTTAACCATCTGAGTTGGCTGCGCTACCAAGCTGCTATTTTGGTAAACTTAATGAGGAACCCCAGGGTCTCATCCCCACCCCCAGCCCCAGGCAGTTGTGATCCCGAACTTGTGCTTTTGAAATCTCTGGGCGATGAGGTTGCACTGCCCCAGCTGGCCCCTTGGACTGACGGCTTTTCTGATGCTGAGAAGGGAGCTTCAGAGTGAGAGCGGGGAGCATTCCTAGGACCTTGTAGCTGTGACTTTGCCACCCTGCAATAATGGGGACTTACAAGGAAGAAAAGCTGCGGCGAATGATTTGGTTCTTATTTAATGCCAAGCTTGACAAAGTTATTCATGTTCTGGGAGGTCTCTGGATGACACACTGAAGAGATTTTAACAAGCATTTAATCCATTTCCCCATTTGCCAGATGAGAAACTGAGGTCAGCTTGATGGCCAGCCTTGCATATAACATTAGGAACTAACTGTTAGGAACACGGTGATTTTCTTGAAAGTTCTTCAACTTTGAATGGCATTGAGTGCACAGGCCAGATGCCTTCCCAGGCAGTGCTAGGGGGTCCTCCTGAATATATGCCAGCTGTGGGCTCAGCGGTGTACCTTGTGTTTATGGTGCCTCCCACCCCGGACTTGCCCCCATCTTATGGTAGTCACTAGGTGGGACAGAAATATGCTCTGTTGTCTCAGGGGCTGGGGAGTTTTTCCCAGAGTAGGAGGCCCTGATTAGGGGGGCTGCCCAGGTGTCCGGAAGGAAGGTGGGCAGCTCCTTGGGGTGCAGGTCACTCTGCTGACTCCCACCCCCAGGCTTCAAACTCAGCACTGCAAACTCCCAAGGATAAGCCAAGAAGGACAGATGGAGCCCTGTGCCATGAGTCAATTTCTTTATTAATTTTGACATTTGTTCAGCTGGTGTAGGGAGAATGGTCTATACATCAGAGTGGGCAAGGGGGATTCTCTCCCTATTACAGAGCATGTGGGAGAGAGTCAAGAAAAGGATTTATTTTCATAACAATTAGAAAAATCAAGGTAATTCCAAAACTTCTAAAAAGCGTCTAATGTGCAGACTGCAGCATTCTCTAGGCATCGTGTGGAGACCCCAAACTCCTCCCCTAACAGCTCCTACTAGCAATTGGAGCGGGCAGCCATGCCGCCGAGGGCCCAGCCGCGGGGCCAAGCAGCCATACCTATGGAGCGGAAGGTGCCAAAGCACAGGCTGGGGCCGCGGGCAGCCGGGGCTCTGCGAGGGGCTACCGGGGGCAGCTGCAGCGGCGGCCTGGGACAGGAAGGTACAGGATCGGGGCGGGAGGCAGGCCCTGCTCCTGTCTTCTTTGGGCCAAGTGGCCGGGCCGGGGGTGCCCGGGCGGGCGCACGCTCCAGCAGAGCCGCAGCGCCTGCAGCGGAGCAGCCCTGCGCTCCTGCCCCGCCTGGAGGGCGGGGGCTGCACTTGCTCAGGTGCAGTCCTGGGGACCTGAGGCCGGCAGTTTGCCGCTCCTAACCCCCCCCCCACCACCACCACAACCCCAGCGGGCCCCTCTTAAAGCAAAAGCAAAACCGCCTGGTCCAACAGGAGCGCCTCCGCTGGGCAGGCGGGGGCTCCGCGGCGCCCGGGTTCTCCCCTTGGCTCGGCTGCCCGGCTCTGCCGGGACCCGTGCAGCCGGCGACAGGCACCAGGGCCTGGAGGGTTCTGACACGGAGGGGGGAGCTTCTGTGCTACTTGGAGGTGTGAATGTGTTCTGGGGACACATCAGAAGAGTGGCAGGGAGGATGGTGACTGGACACCCACGAACAGAGGCTCTGTGACGAGCTTGCCAGTCTCTCGCTGGCCCTGGAGGGCTCCCGCCGCTCAGGGCGGGGCCGGATTGTGCTGATGCGGGCCTCCCTCTGCCGGAGGCTCTAGTGTAACTTTAAGGCTCTTCCCTGGTGGCACCAAGGAGAGGAACAGCCAGCTGTCTTGTTTCCTACCTGCTCTGACCAGGGGCCTGGCCAAGGGAGGAGGATCTCCTTCCTAGTACCAGGCCTCCTGGTGGTCAGCTGCTCTCTCCTCCTCCGGCTCTCGCTCCCCTGGGCATATGGTCAGGAGTGGGCCCCTCACCTGCCTCTCCTGGTGGGGTGCAAGGGTTTGGTCAGAGTGGGGGCACTGAGGCTGTCCAGCCTGGGCCCCCCATCCTGCAGGCTGCCTGGACTTAGAGCACCAAGTTTGCTCCGGGAGACCTTGGGGGGAGGGGTGGCTGACTTCTGAGAACCCGTAGATACATTCACCAGCCCTTCTCCCTTCCTCTTTCACTGAAAGACAGGCTGGAGGTCCTTCTCCCGCAGCCTGGAGAAGTCCTCAGGAGCTGAGCTGTTAGTGCTTTGCACATACTGCTAAAGTGTTTCTATTGATTTGCATAGTATTTATTATTTTTCATATACACAAGGCTGATTACTGTACAGTTTACACTTTGAACACAGACTATGATATAAGTGCTTGAAGATATAGAAAACCTCTTCTCTATTGAACATGCTGGTGCAATCCTGGGACAGCCACCAACTGAGAGAGAAGACCCTTTCAGATGGGGCACTGGCTCCCTTTGAGCCCTACAACTAAGCCTGGGGTCCTCACCTCAGATTCTTAAGTCCCTAACACAAGGAACCCCGAATGCACTCTAAAGGTAATGATTTTCCATTGGAAGATGATTAATACTGAAACTGGCAGAGAGAGAGAGAGAGAGAGAGAGACAACATAAAAAAATTCCAGTTTATCCATAGGAGATTCTATACAGCTTCGGACATCACAGTAAAATCTGTGTGTATACTGAGTAGAGGGGAGAGGTGTGTGTGTGTCCTCAATGCCATGTAGAGCGTTCTAGGGGGAGCGGTCCACTGGGGAAGGGGAAGGGACTGTCACAAATGGAATGGAGGTGTGTGTGGGTAGGGAAGGCTGGCCAATGAGGACATAGGATTAAGGTGGTGAACTGATTTCATGCCTAGTTCTCTCTCTCTCTTTTATTTTTTCTTTCCAGGAAGCCCACATGGATTTCTTACAGATGAGGTTGAAAAAACAAGTACCCTGTAACAAGTCAAAATTAAAATGGTTTAAAAAAATATATCATACCCAGCCACAAAGAGCCCTTGTTCACTTCTGCGTTCATGCGCTATCTTACGCTTGCCTTCTATGCCTCTCTCTCTCTCTCCCCACTTCTTGCTGCTTTTGTCCTGATTCCCGACAGAGATCCGTTGTCGCTAGAGGCAGGATTGAGGACTGTAGGTCATGCGTCTACAGTCAGTCATTCATGCGAATAGGAGACTAAAGGAAGTCCCTTACGGAGATCATGCCGTTAGCCTAGAGGAACATGTGCGCCATTTGTGCAGCCCTCAGGTCCAGCTCTCCTCCTGTGTGCATGGCAGAGTGTGTGGACTTCAAGGGTTGGGTGTCGAGGTGTGATCCTGAGGGACACAAAGAGAGAAGGAGACACTTAGAATTTAAAGGTTCAACTCCCAGCAAAAACCTCAAATACCGAGTTTTGTGCTGGTTGCTCAGGGAGGGTCTGATTCAGGAAAAACAGCTTCCCCAAGCAAGGCGATGAGCAAGAAAGTGTTGAGTTCAGGGCTCTTGACCTTCCTGAAATACTAGCCGTCCTTCCCTGCTCCTGCATTCAGAGGCTACCCCTCAGAGGTGACTGACCTGGCTTAGACTTGTTCCCTGCCGAGTGGATGACCCCCCCCCCCGAAGACCCTCCTGTGAGGGTGCTCCATGCCTCAGAAAGGGGGCAGGAGGCTCCCATGCTGGTGCAGTCATCTGGGGAGAAATCCCCTTGAATAGATCTTGTACCTATGAAAGGGGCCGTGTTAATGAGCCAGGGCTTGTGCCAGAGAGGGGCTGGGTTAGGTAGTAGTACCCTCTGCTTTTTCAGTTCAGTTCAGTCAACATGCATTGATGTCTGCTATGTGCTAGCTCTGGGGTCCCAGAGATGGAGCAGACATGATCATGGCCTCAGGAGCTCATGGCTTCAAAGGAAGAGCGTCTTCGGCTCTTGTCCACAGCTCTGTCAGGTGCCTCTAGCTCCTCTCCCCATGCCCAGTGGATGGACAGCCTCTGTTGAGGCCAAGAGATCTTTGGAAGACAAGTGCAGTCTCCCTAGGACACTGTGTATTGGGCTGGAAGACAGCACTTCGCCACAGCATCAGTTCCAAATTCTGTAGGCTAAGACTTACAGCGAGACCCACCCCTACCATCCCATAGTGCCTCATCCTCCAACCAGGGACACATCTCTGTTTCCAAGACCACCGACTTGGGATTCTGTCAGCAAGGATTTTGGGATGGAGGAGGGAAAGGGGGACACTTAAAGAGGAGCTGACAATCTCCTGGGTGGGGTGGGAAGTGACACGTAAAAGCAGAAACTCATTTTGTCCCCACAGGGAGCTGTCTTGGTCCCTATCGATGACAGGTTTGGGGAGGAAGCCAGAGATGACCAAGATGAACTCACTCTGAGTAGCTCTCCAAGGATGGATGGGTGGGTGGTGCTAAGTTCCTTGCCAGAGGCTGCGAACAAAGCAAGAAAACCAGGCTTTCTACTGCTGTGGCTTGAAAGAGCTGTCATGTCACCTGGAGGGCAGGACTCTCCCATTGTCCAGATTTCCCTGCCTGTCAACCCCCAGTGCCCGCCGGCCCCCTCTCCTGGCTTGTAGCTCTCCCGGCAAGGATGTCATGCAATCTCCTCTCTGCTGAAGTTCTGCCCACCTCCTGCAAGGCCTCTCCTCCACAGCGCCTTCCTGATAACTCTGGCTTACTCTTGTTCCTCTCCTCATGACTCTGGAAACCCTTCAACCTTTCATTTAAAGCGATCATAAAGTGTAGTGGTTAAAAGCATGAACTCTGAACCCAGACTGCCTGAGTTCATTTCCTGTCTCTGCCAATTTCTTGCTGTGTGACCTATAGCAGGAGAAACTTACGTTCTTTATGACTCAGTTTCTCCTGCTATAAAATTAAGAAGATGCATCTCATGAGATTGTTGTGATGTTCAGAAGAGTTAAAGGTATATAAAGTGTTTCGGACAGGGTGTCTTGAAATGCTACTGTCTTTGGTCCATCTTACCCTTTTTGTGTCTGCACGCTTACCCTGGCTGCAGTATAAATTCTCTGAGTGCGAGAACCAGCCCCCCACCGCCACCCCAGGGCTAAGTATGCCTCAAATAAGAGACCTTATAGAACCTTGAACCTGGGGAAGACAGGCTACCTACCATCTCTCACCTACTTCTCTGCCTGGGCAGGGAGCAAAGGAGAAAGTTCAAGGCTAAGAGATCATTCTATAGTAACTACTCATTTTGTCTTTGGGTAAACTGAGATTCCAAGAGGAGCAGTGACGGGTCCAGTAGGAGCACCCAGGCAGCAGCAGGGGAGGACCAGAATGCAAGTCCCCTGGCTGCATCACCAGTTCTCCTCAGTCCTGCACCCCTTCTCCTGGGGGCCCCAGAAAGCACTTAGAAAATAGCCCTGCCACTCCTCCTGGCTGCACGGGGCAGGTTCTTCTCCTCAGCTCCTCTCTGTGCTGTCCCACCTGTTCCCACCCTCTCCCCAGTGTCTACGGCTCCCTCTTCTCTCCTGCACCCCAGACTCCAATGCACCTCCTATGTCTGGGAGTGAGGATAGACTAACTTAAAACAGCCAAATAAAACACGCCTCTTGCCTCCCTGCACCTTCCCATTGAGATGATTATGTTTTCAACTTATTAAAATAGTCTATGGTCAGAGCTAACACAAATCTTGCAAACACAGTGTCTGAATGGAAAGTGCCTCTTAAAAAGGAAAACAAAACGACACCCAGCAGCCTCTTCAGGCAGCAGTGTTTAGAGAGTCCCAGAGGCAGAGCCAGAGAGACACAGAGGACTTCAGAGGACTGGGACCAGAACGGCCCCAGCTCCCGCCCATGGCCCTCCAGCTGCCCTGCTCCATGCTGTCGCTCTAGTAGCACGGACACCCTTGCTTCTGGCTCTCAGTACATACTTGGGCACAAAGCAGAATCCACCAGCTGCTACTGTCTGCCTTAAATAATCAGGCCTGGACGAAATAGCAATTGTCTAACTTCTTAAAAACTTCCAGAAAGCACCCCTCCCCCACCCGCCAGGCCTTAAATACAAAATTCTTCCCAAGGTGGGAGTGACTGTGGAGATCACAAGGGGTGGCTGGGGTCTACTCAGTCCTCCCCAGGGATGGGGGGTTCTGGCCTTGGGGGTGTTTCACATCTCTGAACAAGCCACGACCGTCGTTCCTTTCAGCTCACCTTTTACATAGGAAGTCTGCAACTGTGTCTCATCACCTCTAGGAGGTTTGTGAGGGAAAACCAGAATCGGCCATCATAACTCACGCTTCTGTACGCATAAAGATCAGTTGGGGAGCTGGTGAAGAAGCGTGAATTCCAGATTGCAATCAGTTGGTCTGGGCAAGAACCGGGAGCCTGCATCTTAACCAGACCCTTGAATGACTGAGTTGCAGGAATGTGGTAATAATACTCTGAGGAACAGCGGATGAGGACTTGACAATTTACAAAGCCCTTTCACAAACGTAAACTCATTGATCACCATAACCACCCCGTAAGGGGAACATCTGTGTCACTGCTGTTTTCTGGTGAAGGAACCCAAGGCGTTGAGAGGTCGATCGACTTGCCCTGGTCACACTGCAAATAAGAGCCGCAATTGATGGAGTGTCAGAAGACATATGTTCTCCTTTACCCCTCATAGCAGCTCTCATGGCTACCACGATTCTCCTTAAACCTTTTTACTCAAGTGTAACAGCCATTCAGAAGGGACTATTATCATCTTCCCCGGAGGAGACGGAGCTCAGGGCAGTTAAATGACTCATGTAAGGTAACACAACCTGCAAATTAGAGGAACCAGGCCTTCAATCAAGACCCCCATGGCCTAGTTGTCACCCTCTGAAATATATTCAGATGATTCTCGTCACCTGCAGTAATGTTCTAAGAAGTTGCCATGGACACTGGATTAGCCAATACTGAACCACAGCTCCTGAGGAAAATGCAGGGTCAGGTTCCTGCCTGTCTCTGTTCACAATATTTTTGTCAACCAATGAATACATAGCCTTGTTCTAGTGTGTGATTGTTAGAAGACACCTTCTTTAATATATATCATTGCTTCACTGACATTGAATGCATGGCCAACAGTGCTAACTCATGTCTGAATGAAGCTTATAGAACACAGACATTTTCTCTATAAGGCACAGCATAGCCTTTCCATTTCAGAACACTAGACATCTCTTCAGCACTAGCCATGGAGGCCATTTTAAACAGCAAAATCAAAGGATAGCCCCAGAATGCAAAAAGAAAAAAATGAAAAGAAAAGAATAATCAACCCCTGGCATTAAATAGACTACAAGAAAAGACACCTGTTTATAGTATGAGAGCTAAAACAAGAAGGCAGAGCACCGCCTCGTTTGACCTCAGCTGGGAACGTGCACACAAGGCAACTCAAATTTTTCACCACTGTGCATGTGTCCACGAGTGATGAGTGTTAGTCCTGAGGTTAAAATAAACGTGAGTTAGTAGATGAACCTGCAAGTATGGACTCCGCAGATAACGGAGGTTGGCTGTTCATGCTTGTGAGGGGGTGGTAGGGTCAAGGAAGGGCCAGAGAGCTCTCACCCCGTCACCGTCTTCTCTGCAGCCCACCTTGCCGGCAGGATAGAGCACTACAGGCCACCCAGCAGGATCCCGAGGACGCAGGAGCCAGGGCCTGCCTCGCCACTGGCTCTCATCACTGTCCTTACCACACACTTCCCAGGCCTTGTTTTGACAGAGGCCCCGCCCCTGTGCTGGAGCCAGGCTGCTCTGTGTTCCTGACACCCACACTCAGTGGTCTGGACGCACGACCCCTGTGGGTGATGCGACAGATCATCTACAGAAAAGTAAAATGAAATATTCCTAGGTTCTGCCCTTCTCCCCAGGCTGGCTCCTGGGCTGCCTCTCTCCTCCCGTTCAGGAACGTCGGTAGAGCCCAAGCCAAACAGAAGCCGAAATTTAGAGCCCCTGCTGCTGCCGCCATATGCCATATGGAACGTAAGGCCGAAGCGTGTACTTTTGTTTCCACTCTCTGCTTTTTCTAATTATCTGCATCTCTGGATTATTTCCAGGACTGATCATAGCTAAGCTTCTCCACCAGCAGCCCCATGGGCCCCCCTGGCAGTGCCAGGGTTAACACTGTGACCTCCTTAAGCTGCTGAGGAGTCGGGTCTAATTTTATCCTAGAACTGGATCCACCAGTCCTCTGTTTGGCCTGAGTGCTGAGGCAGTCGGGAAGCCCAGAGTCAGCACTTCCGGGGGCTGCGGAGAGGCGGCAGGGGCCCTGCTTTCTGCCCAACACGGAAAGCCAGAGCTGGCTTGCCGCTCCGCCCGGCGCCAGGCCCAGAGGGTTTCAATGGCCACGACCCGGCCAGTGCTGCGCGGGGCCGCAGTGCTTCCTTGCCGCCTGGCGATCCCCACCCCGACGCACCCTGTACTGAGCTGCCCCGAGCTGGGCGCAGCGAGGAGCCTCGGGGCAGCTCAGTACAGGATCCCTCAGGGAGGACGAGGTCAGAGCTGGCCGCTGCAGCCCCCAGCACCGCGCGGCCCACGGCAGAGCCTCCACCGCCGCGTCCTCACGGCCCTCCTCCACTCCACGTCACCACCACACGTCACCGCACACACCGCTTCTCGGCCACACTGCCCCGTGCTCACACCGCCATGCACCAAAGCCTGACAGCCTTCCCGATTGGTGGGGAAAACACCATCCACCCCTGGGCCTGGTCACTTCAGCCTTTCCTAGAAAGCAGGAGAGCAACAAGTTTCAAGAAACACCAGGGAGAATGGAAGCCTTGGGTTGGTGGGGACATCCATAGGGTTCCAGGTTCAAGGGACAGTCCAGTTCTAAGCTTGTCACTGTTGGAGCGCTTCCTGGGCTGAGGATTGGATTAGCGCAGCCTAGTCAGACTCTGCTTCGCTCTCTGATGCCCTGTCCCCATCCTCCAGATCCCCATTGCTTGGTTTCCAGGATAGTGTTACTTCTGGGATCACCAAGCACTTTCACTCATCCAAATATTTCTCATTCCTGGGAGGAAGGTCAGCAGATCTCGTTGACTCTGTTTTCTTGATGAGGAAACCGAGCCTCAGAGACACAGAAGGTGGGGAACCGAGAATTTACGCCTCAGGACCCTAGCAACGCTGTTCATCCTGCCTCACTTGGTGGGGGGGCGGGGTGAGGCCAGAAGCAGCCACTCCACAAAGACCAAGCCATGCAAAAAGGATGCAGAAGACTGTATTACCTCCAAAGAGGCCATCTGAGGGGGGGAGTGCTCCAGATCATTGCTTCCCTCTTTTCAGGCTTGCCCGCTTCACTATCTGAGCCCCCTTCCTGCCCTCTATCAGGTCCGGCTTCAGGCTACTCCCTCTCAGCTCCACCTGGAGACAGCAGCAGAGACAGAACACAGGACAGATTGCACAGAGAGACAGGCAGCAAATAAGCAAGAGAATGAAAGGCATCATCGGGGGCCATGGAAACCCTGGCTCCAAGGGAAAGGGAAGATGCAAGGGGGAGTGCGGAGAGGTCAGCACAGGGCAGGCTGAGACCCAGAGGGTGCTGGTGCAGAGGTGAGCTGCAGGTACAGGTGCGGAAGAGCCAGTGCCCCGGAGGCTGTGGCCACCGCAGTACCTTGTTGTGTTTCATAAAGTAATCAATATCAGCTTCCATCTCCCTAGGGTCTTCCAGGGGCCCCTCAACAATCACCTCCTCGTGTTCCTCGGCACCAGGTGAGTCTATCTGCCGAACAACTTTGCGAATGATCTGAAAGAGAGGGAAGGAAGAAAGGGCCGGTGAAGCCATCAAGACAGGGCTTGAAAAGAGCGGGTCCCCAGGAATGATGTGGGGGGAGTGGTAGCCTTTGCCTTAAAGATGCAAGAACAAGGGCAGGTCGCTCACTCTCTCATCACTGTGTGGAAATGCTCGCCCTGGACAGTCTCAGAGGGACTAGAATTTACGGAGAGATCTTAGCACATTTTTAATTAATGAGCAAGGCTGTACCATGCATAACTTCTCTCTGGCCCACAAATTTCCTCTGCTTCTTGGTATCCATGGAAGTTTACTCTGTCTGTCTTCCTTGTATGTCTGTAAGCCCCTGAGGGGAGAGGACATTTCTTTCTCATCTATAGTAATTCAATTCAACCCACCCACTCCCTCACTCATGCATTCAAATATTCTAACTACTATTTACTCTGCACATACCATGTGCTAGGAGTGCGGGGTGGGAAAACATAAAGACAGGATCCCTGCCCGCATGAAACTTGTCTGCAGAAGACAGACAGACGTGCAGTGTGAGCAGCACTCAGGAGAGCACATAGGACATCTTCCCTTTGCTCCTTTTTCCCCTTCTGCCCAAACCTTGACAGGCAACTTCGTATCTGCTACCAATTCAATGCATATCCATATCTTTTTTATTTTAAGAGGCCGGTGATAGTCTGGGGACCATCACACTGCTGCTGTCTTACAGGTCTTTTCAGAGCTAGGCATCACAGCCTAGGCTTGATCCGTGGGGCTCGGTCCTTCTGGGAGAGTGTAGCAGGAGCTCAATCCAGGCTGAATCAAGCAAAGTGGCTATGAGGACTGTCACCTCTGAATCACAGAACACAACAGCTCTCAGCACTGAAGTGTCCGGTCTGAGCCATGCTTACCCCTCTGTTAAGTGAGTCCACCACCGGCCTTTATCCCTCCTGCCTCCCCCCAGCTTAGGGGACTCTCTACACCCACCTTCTTGGTGACAATGTTGCCCTGCTCATCTGTGAATTGTTCCTCAGTCACCTGCTCCCCTGGAATATTCTGAAGCTCATTTCCCTGCAATTAGAGAAAGGAAGAAAACTCGAGATTGATAAATGGAGGTTTGGGAACGGGACTGAACAGCAGCGACAGTCACAGGTCGGTAGATCTCCACCCCAGCAGGAAACTCCAGCTCAGCAAGTAGCAGCAGCCAAACCACCCACTCCAAGGCTGAGACGCGCCCCATGGGGCCATGGGACCTGAGGACAGTATGTAGCCCAGAGCTTTCAAGAGCTCAGCTCTGCAACAGCACCAGGTAGCAGGCAAAACAGGGACGATTATGCGAGTTTTATGGAGGAGACCAAGAGAGGAAGTGAGGCACCTAATTTATATTTCTACAGCACTTTACAGTGAAGAAAGCCCTCAGCAGACACGATCTCACTGAGTGTGACGTGGACAGGTGCAGGTATGGGAACAGGCCTGCTAAGTCCCATAGCTGAGCTTTCTCGGCTCTCAGAGAGTGGTGGTCTGAGTGAAGGCCGCACATGGCTCTGGTTCCCAGGGCAGAGCCTGTCTCCTGAGGCCTTCCTGTTCCTTCTCTTCCAACATGTCTCCTGACCTGGAGCCTGGCGCCTTGCCGCAACTCCTCACAACACACATCACAGCACTGTGCCCCCAGCCTTGGCTTCCTAGCCTCCAGGGTGCCACCTCCAGCTCCAGTCCTGGCCTCCTGGCTTCCAGGGTGCCCACATCCAGCTCCAGCCCTGGCCTCCTGGCCTCCAGGGTGCCCACCTCCAGCTCCAGCCCTGGCCATCTGGCCTCCAGGGCATTTACCTCCAGCTCCAGCCCTGGCCCTGGCCTCCTGGCCTCCAGGGCACCCACCTCCAGCTCCAGCCCTGGCCATCTAGCCTCCAGGATGCCACCTCCAGCTCCAGCCCTGGCCTCCTGGCCTCCAGGGCGCCCACCTCCAGCTCCAGCCCTGGCCTCCTGGCCTCCAGGGCGCCCACCTCCAGCTCCAGCCCTGGCCTCCTGGCCTCCAGGGCGCCCACCTCCAGCTCCAGCCCTGGCCTCCTGGCCTCCAGGGCGCCCACCTCCAGCTCCAGCCCTGGCCTCCTGACCTCCAGGGCGCCCACCTCCAGCTCCAGCCCTGGCCATCTAGCCTCCAGGGCGCCCACCTCCAGCTCCAGCCCTGGCCTTCAGGGTGCCACCTCCAGCTCCAGCCCTGGCCTCCTGGCCTCCAGGGCGCCCACCTCCAGCTCCAGCGCTGGCCTCCAGGGTGCCACCTCCAGCTCCAGCCCTGGCCTCCTGGCCTCCAGGGCGCCCACCTCCAGCTCCAGCCCTGGCCATCTGGCCTCCAGGGCATCTACCTCCAGCTCCAGCCCTGGCCCTGGCCTCCTGGCCTCCAGGGCGCCCACCTCCAGCTCCAGCCCTGCCTTCTGCCTGGCGATTACCTTCCAGAGTACCCGACGCCGGACCACCCTGGTAGAGATGGTCTCCTCGTCGTCACTCAGGTCCTCATTCTCCCCCAGCTCCTTGTCCAGTTCCTGATGGATGTGTTTTAGCACAAAGCACAGGGAGCCCTTAAAAATGTACATCACGTTCTGACAGCTGACCAGGAAGAATCCCAGGAGCACTATGGTGACCAGGAGCTGGGTGATAAAAGTCCACATCCTCACCAGCCCAGCCCTCCGGCGACCAGTGGAGCCAGGGCTCTGGCTGCTGCAGGGGTCCAACCTCTCATTCTCCTCTTGGACGCCTGAGTCCCCCCGGGACCCCTTCCATTGTCACTCCCCAGTCTCCTACTCCTTCTCTCCAGGCAGGAAATTGACCAGCCCCTCACTACAAATGGCCAGCCCGAGTGTCCTGCTGAGCGCCTCAGGCTCTGCACTCACGCCTGGCCTGGGTGACGTCAGGCTTGGATAATTTTAGCTCCCAAACCAGCTGCTGGGGCTGTCCAACTGGGCTAGAAGGAAGCTGGCAGGTGTGCATGTCCTGGGCACTGGAAGTACACGTCAAAGTCACTGTCAGAGACCCCTGCCCTCCCTACCCCAAGAGCCCAAAGAGTGTCACAGCCCCTCACCTTTCCTGCCTGCCTGCCCCCATGTAAACAAGAGGCAGTTCTGCCCAGGGACACTTTCACATTCAGAGAATAAGGTGTCCTGATAATGCCGCTACTTATGCTTCCCCTGGGCTGCTATTGCTGTGATCAGAATGACGTCTGCCCTCTTGCGTGAGGATGGGACCGGCTAATACCCTGGAGAGTTAAGGGTTTATTTTAAAAATAACCCTGGGATGAGTGATTTGCTCAGGCCCAGCGCAGCAGGGTCCAGCACAGGACCCGTGCAGCTCCCATCAGCCCCTTTCCTGGGCACAGCAACCCTGAACGTACGCCTGTCACTGGTGTCTATTTCAGGACTATCCTCAAAGGCTCTTCCCACGCTTGGCTGTCAACGCCCGCCCACGCCCGGGGAGCAGGAACCACGCACATTAAACTCGCCTTTACAGAGCTGATTCATAAATGCAGCCACAGCAGATGAGGCTGAAAGGAATTTCACTTTTGGGATCAGGCTGTTCCTCCTAGAGTAGCAGCCCACGTGACCGAGAGAACAAAGATCTGGGACAGAGCACACTCACCCTGCAACGCCCTCCCAGGGGGCGGACTTGGGAGAACCTTGGTTTCCTCATCCCTAAAACTGGGTGGATTAAAGCGCTCCCCCCACCCGTCCCTGAGGATGCTATGAGGACCATGGGCTTGGTGAGGGCTGCTGCTCTGAATAACAACAGCAAACACCGACCGCGGTGCGTCCTGCTCTGCAGGCACTGTTCCACCTGTATTTCACAGGCGAACTCCGTTAAGCCTGGCAACGGTCCTACCATGCAGGCTCTATCATTTTCCACAAAGGAGAAGGAGGCACAAAGAGCTTAAGTAACTTGCCTGTGTGAAAGAGTAAGTAAACGAAGGAGTCAGATTTCCAACTCCTGTCACTACACAACACGGCCTCATTTCAACAAGAAAGCCCTGGGAAAACAGAAGCCACAGCATATTCGGTTCTGACCCAGCCAAGGATTCTGACTTCAGGTACTTCCCCTGAGTCCTCAGGGAAGGACTGGCTGGCTTACAATCATTTTAGGCCCGCCTCCCAACCCTCAAATGACAGGGCATCTCTCTGCCACTATTTTCAGAGATCCACTGGTAATACTAGCAAATGGGTGCTTTGCAAACCGTCACTTTAAATGGACCTCATTCTCACCCCAGATGATTAGGACAACAGCACAGCCACACCATCTAATCCTGCCCTAGGCTGGGGAGGCACCAGGTGTTGACCCCACCCCCCATCCACGCACATACTTCCACTGGGGAAAAAAAGGTCAGGACTCCCCTGGTGCTGATGCTGGTTCACAGTTTGGCCCTGGGGATGCCCTCTGCCAATCTGGGCCTCAGTTTCCTCATTTACAAATGAGGCAGTTGCACCAAATGACCTAGAAGGTTTCCTTCTAGAACCTCTGGGGCAGTCCTTTCTCCCCAGCTCTCCCTTCCCGGAAGGCTGACTGCAGAGGAACGGTGGGAAATATCACTCCTGGAGTCTTTCTCTCTCCCTAGGAGTGCAAACCCCAGTAAGAGCCCCTGTGCTCTGGGCCAAGCACTTGCTACTGGGAGCAGCAGAAGCAGGTAGCAAGGAAGAGCCCAACGGCAAACGCAGTCAGGGGTGCGCTACAGTTAAAAATGGACACAGCCGCCTGTCCCGTCCGAGGCACATACTTGGCAAGGACACATTCTAAATAAAACCCGATTTAATTCCTAGCAGCTCTTGACAGTCAGCAGCTGAGGGCCATCGTGGAGCCAGCGGAGACCTGCAGTCCCCAAAGGTGCCTGCTAGGACTACTTTCAGATGGGGTGGGGAGAGATGAGGAGAAAGAGGCAGATGGGAAAGGGAGGAAGAAAGTGCTTCCCGGGGGGAGGGAAGGCTGCTGACCAGACAGTAAGGGACCACATGAGACATGGAGCCCACAGTTTCTGCACACACCAACAACACACAGGCACGGACCGGCCACGCAAACCTTCTAAGAATCCATAAGTTAATAGGCTGTCTGGGGTGTGCCTCAAAGTAATACGGGGGTGGGGGTGTCGGAGAGAGCGGAGGGAGCACAGATGAAACAAGACTGGCCATGAGGGGGTGAGTGCAGCCTGGGTGGCATGTGCAGGGAAAGTTAATAAGATAGCCTGTTGGTTTGGCTATTTATTTGCAATTTTTCATAATAAATTCTTTTCAAAAACTACGTTAAAATGGATATCTGTGGGGATGGGGAGGGGCCAAGAACAAGAATGGGCATGAGATAAAGTGGATAAATTAAAAAAATGCAGTAGGACAAACTGAAAGGGAGGGAGGGAGGGGGACTGACCAAGGGAGAGGCTGGGCAGCGGAGGGGAGAGGAGTGAGCCTGTGGTGGGAAGTCCTCCCCCCAGTTCCTGGTCCCTGTGGTGAGCTCCCCTCACCCCCAGAATCATAGAATCCTGCCAGGTGAGCCCTGGTGACAGTCCATTCCCTCCTCTTTTCCCAGTGAGGACACTGAGGCCCAAGGCCAGAGCGGCTTGCCCGCAGCCGTGCAGAACAGGGTAGGATCAGAGTCAGCCCAGCACCCAGTTCTCTGGGCTCTAAGCCCTTTCTACAACATAATGGAAAAAGAAAACACACAACCATGGCTTTGGAGTCAGCCAGACCTAACTCAAATCCCACTTCTGACCCTCTGACCTTGGGCAAGTTGCTCAACCCTCAGCTGCTGAATGGGAATAACCTTCGAGAGCCCGGGCAGTTGTGAGAAGGACAGCACGGGCTGTGCCTGGAACACACAGGGGTCCCACACAGGTCAGACCTCCCTGCCCTCAGCGGGGGTCAAGGAGACAAACAGACAACCAGACCAAGGAAGCTTCTAGAGAAAGGGAAGTTGCCACCACAATTATTAAAGAGACAAACACGCTGAGCTCTGAGCTGAGCGAGCAGGCCCCTCTGGCTCTGGGGCGGACTCAGCAGGCCCCTCCCCGTGGGCTCTCACTTACCACCCGGGAGAAGGTGCGCTCGGCCTCCTGCACCCACTCTCGGTGGCCTTGTAGTCTTCCTTCCCTGTCAGCCTGCAGGCTTTCAGCCGTGGGCTGCTCTGGCCGCAAGTGTTCAGTCACAGATACTAGGACCTTCTCATACTCCTGAGAACCACTGGGCTCCGGCCCTTGGATGGTGGTGACCGTTCTCTGGAATGAGTGTGGACCTCGCGTGACCTCCTCTTGCCAGGAACCTTGTGCAGCATCTTGCAGGTACGAGACAATGGAGCCTTCCCTATCCCAGTCCTGCAGTCTGAGGTCCAGGAGGAGAGAACGGACACCTGGTTACCCTTTAGTCTCTGCTCTTTCAGCTAAGTCCTCACCCCCACCCCCAGACACATTCTGTACAGTCCACCCGAGGGACAGAAAGCAAATCTCACCCGAGGTGAGAGGGAGCAAATCACACAGCTGACTACCCTGTCCAGGGAGGCACAAACAGGCCACCCACGCTGTCCAGGTGGGGAGGGCCATGGACACCAGTGCCACTGGTCCCCTTCCTTTGAGTGAATGTTCGACTCTGGGCTCCCAAGGCACTTGGCTCTCACTGAAGACCCAGCCACGGGGCCTCCACTCCCATCATCTGCCCCAGCTCCCCTCTGGGCCTCCAGGCCACCTGCACTCTACCAGCCTCACCTGACGAGGCACTCACTCTCCCCCAGATAATGCAATCACTTCCCCCTGGAAACATGCTCTTCCGTGTCTTCTGGGACCCCGCACTTGCCTGGCTTTCACCCTTCTCTCTGGTCGTCTTTTCCAGGGCCCTTCATTGGTTCCTCCTAATTTCCCTGACTTCTGAATATTGGAGCACCCCCGGGCTCGATTCTCAGACCTCAGTTCTGTCCACCTCCACATCGTCAGTGAGCCCGTGCAGCCCATGGCTCTGCACGCCATCCCTAGGCTCCTCCCACCCAGGTGTGTGTCTCCAGCATCTCCTCCTTGGACTGCAGATATGTAACTGCCTCCTCAGCATCTCTGCCTGGATTTCTAACTGGCCTCTCGAGGATGGCATGGTCAAGCCATGCTAACAGTCTTCTCCGCAAACCTGCTCTGCCCAGGCTTTCCATGGCAGCAAATGGCTGTCAAGGCCAGGATACCAGGGAGCTCTCTGCCAGCTCTGTTTCTCTCACACTCCACATCTTATTTGTAAGCAAACCCTTTTGGTTCAACTTTCAAACTATATCCTGAACACAGCCACCACTCGCCACCACCACTGCCCCCGTCTTGGTCCATATCACTGCCAACACCGGAGCCCTAGCCCACCTCCCTGCTTCTGCCTCTGGCTGTGTCAGGCTGCTCTCAAAGCACTTGCCAGATCACCTCCCTCCTCTGCTCAGAACCCTCCAACCCCCCCCACCCCCCACCCCTCCCCACTCCAGCCAGGAACTTCCCAAGCCTTCTTAAGGCTTGCCACATCCGGCCTTTTTACCTCCGATAACGCTTGTCTTCCTTGATCACTCTGCTGTAGGTAGGCACGGTGACCTTCCCTTCTCACTGTCCCCTGACAGCCCACTAGCGGGGCCTCAGCCTTGAGGTCCCCTCAGGCATCCACATGGCTCACCTCTGCATCCCTTTAAGTCTTTATTCCAACGTGATGCCCCGCTTTCCTGGCAGCCTTGTCTATTGTCTATTTCAATCAGCCCCCCCACACACACACACACAGCTCTTGCTCCCATTTCCAGCTTTATTTTTTTAAATCACTTATTATCTAGCATTTCTCTTTTGGTTCCCTTAAATTTTATTTGCTTTATTCTGTTTTACTGTCAGTTTCCCCACTAGAATCTAAACGTCTTAAAGGTAGAGACGTTTTATCTATTTTGTTCACTGCTGTACGCCCAGTACCTAGGGACTTTCTATAAAGTGCCAGGCGCCTAGTAGGCACTCAATACAGATCGCTGAGTGAGTAGACAAGGCTTGTCTGTCCCCATTGGAAGGCTGACCAAGGTCACAGAGACAAACTGTAACACACTGAGGCCCAGCACTCAGGCCTTCTGGTTCCCTCCTCAGGGACCGCGCTGTCACGTGGCGCAGCGGCCAGCACACAGGTGAGTATGCAGTCATGTTTGTTAAATGAATGGCCTTCACAAGCTGTTGGAAGATGGTCTCTCTCACCCGAAAGTCAGTTGTTCACTTTGAATCCTCACAGGCTCAGTCTGTCAAACACCCCCCGCCCCTGAGGATTTATTTGGGAACTCAATACATCCTTGCTGTCTCATCTTCTAAACAGCCTTCCTTTCCCTCCTGCTGTGGTATTTGGGCCACACTGCATGGACCCCAGGTTTTGAGTGGAGCAGGGTGCGTGGGAAGAGGAAATGAGAACAGATTTCTCACAACCCGGCCAGAGCTGAGCTCCTTGGGTGGCCACAGCCTTCTGGGAGCACATAAACTGGATCCTTGCTTTAGGGAAAAATTAGGATGCACAGCAATGTGGAAGAAAGAGCTGCGGTCACGTGTTAAGGCTAAAGCAAGGCCAGCCACACGCCTGTCTCCTCTCTCCCTCTCACCCCTCCTCCGCACTCCGCGCAGCGCCGGAGTGTAGTGTCCACGGCATGGCTGGGGGCTGGGCCACGGCTCGAGTGTCGGCAGAGGTGATAAGGTCCTTCTGCCCAAACTGCCACTGATGCTTCCCTGCTGATGGCACAGAACCAGGCTTTCTTGTCCCAGGGAGCTTGGTAAGGAGTTACCCACAAGAACAAACTCTGTCCTGCCCCAGATAAGCCCACCAGTCTCCCTCATTCAGAGGACTAAAGTAGAGAGGGCGGCATTATCAGCTCTGTCACGTGCAGGTTGTGTGCCTGCACAAAGGACTAAATATGGTCTTCAATGACAAGCACACTGCAGCGACAAGGTCCTGCAGCACCTAGCCCGGCTGCATTCCAGGAATGCCTTGTAACCTTTCTCCTAAGTGTGCCACCTATGTCCCAGCACCCTGAGCCTCTCTCCTGCAGCCACAGCCAGGGCGTGTCCTGGGGAAGGACTGGCCTTGGTAGATACAGCTCCATTTTTACATGACAGAGGCCTGAGGGAGAGTTGGGCGATTGAGAGGCAAACTGGCACTGTGGAATGGGCTTGGCCCGGGGCATTTCACACAGTCAGGGGTGGCCTCAGCGCCTGCGAGTCCCCTCTGTGCTCACTAGCAGGCACGGTCTCAGCCAGAAGCCCAGGAAGAAGAAAGGCACCCCCCACCCAGCAGCCGGGCCCTTACCTGTCCTGGCTCGTCTCCAGCACCCGACTCACAGTGGGGGACTCTGTGATGCGGGCTTGCACCCTCTGCTGGCCTGAAACAAGAGACACTTCATTCTCTGAGTCCTGCCCTGCACCTGTCGAGTCCGCCTGCCTCTTATGGCCTGGCAGCTTCTCTTCTGACCTCTGACCTTCCTCCTGGTCAAGCAAATCGATAAGGCCATTTGCGGCATCTGAATCCACTGTGTCATCCTCCACAATGTCCAGAGAGCCCAGCGTGGGGCCCTGGGGTCCCTCGGAGTGCACCCCCTCCAGCTTCCACTCGTGGCCGGTGGCGTCAGAGTCCTCGGCCTTGCTGTACTCCAGAGAGGAGTCCTCAGCAGTGACCAAAGAGGGTGTGAGGCCCGCGGACCACACCTGCATGTCAGACATCTCCAGCATGGCGTCATGCTCCGTGGCCGCCAAGGGGATGGCGTCTATGACGGCCACCTCGTTCCAGTACTGGTCTGCACGCAGCGGAGAGGGAAGCGCGTAGTGCAGGGAGGCAGGGGACAGCAGCTCGTCCTGCAGCGAGGAGTAACCTGGATGGGCAGACAGAGGGCAACATGCTCCAGAAGCGATTTTTGTCACACACGCTTACGTGCAAGTCCACGCACACATACACACGGGCACGGCCATAGATAGGCAAGCACATTCCGGGCAAGGGGCTTTCCAAGCTCAAACTCCATTGCTCAGGCCTGCCTTGTGGCTGCTACCCAGGGTACCTGGGCAAGAGAAACAAGGCTCTGGGTTGGGTGGTGGGCAGCCAGGGAGAGGGGCGGAAAGGAGGGTCTCTTTGCTGGACGGCAAAGAGAAGAGATTGGAAGTCTTTTCCAGTTCAGAGCCCTAGATCAAGAAGACTTGATCCAAAGGTCTTGTGCTCCAATCCGTCTCCAATCAGAGGAAGACCCCACTTCTCCATGGCTGGGTAGAAAGAAATGTTCTTTCTTTGCTCCAAACTTCCCTTTAGCACAGTACTTACAGGACCTGTCAGAAATGTACTTAAAGGGAGGGAATAGCCCACCCACATCCAGGGTAAGTAACCGAGCTGCCTTGGAGGGGTCTAATGGGTACACTGAACACCCAGACCTCAGTGCAATGATCAAATGGGAAAACATTTGGTTTGGGATGAAATAACTTCCTCGAGTTACAGATGGTTCTAGAAACTTGAATAATCTTAAGTGGCACAAGTGAGGATTCTAAGGTTCAAAACAGGCCAGATCAGAGGACATGGGGAGGCACCAGGCACATCCCTTGCTGCATCAGTACTCGGCCCTGAAGCTCCCCACCCGAAGGCCCTGGGCCAGCTCCCAGTCAGCAGTGAGCGCTGGGACTGGAGCCAGCCGGATCTGGCCCTGCACACACACCCTGGTCAGCACAGCCTGTTCATACGTCTGTTCCATGCTGACTGGCTAGGCCAGGAGTCCCAGCCAGTTTCCTGGTTGGCTCTGGTATCGGTTCCCTGACGTTCAGAAGTGACTAGGAACCTGCGTGAGTGGCACGTGTGAGTGTGTGAGGGATAAGTGTGCGAGATGAATGACTCCTGTCCTGTCAGGTGGCTTCATTGCTCTCCTCTCGCCAGGAGTGGGGGTCCCTGTGAGAAGGGGAAAGAGGGCCTCTGAGTCCCCTTCAGAGCAGATGCCCATCTGTGGGTAGCAGAAGGAACTAGAAGATTCTCTATTTGGCTCAGCTTGTCTGGGGAACTAAGGAGAGGGGTACCTATAACCCCTCAAGGACCAGCAGAACCAAAGAAAAACTCTGGGTATGAGTGGGGCCGCCCCTTGCAGAGTCCTTATCGACCTTCCTATGTCTAGAGAGACTCCTAACCTAGTGTCCAGGCTCTTCATTCTGCCCTTCACCTGGTATCCCCACCCCACTCCCTGCCTCCAGCTCTCTCCTGGGTCTTTCTTTCTTTAGCAAAGGGGCCTTCCTCATTCCCAACTGCTGGCCTCAGCTGCTGCTCCCCATCCCTTCCCCACTTTCGACAACATCGCCTCCAGCTATCCTCATTCATTTGTTTAACTAAAAATTATGGATAGAGGCCCAAGCACATCCCTTGTACCATGCTAAAGCGTTGGGGTTACCAATGCACAACACACACAAACAAGAAAGGTTCTCTTTGTCCTCTTTTTTCCTGATGTTTTCCCAACTTCCCCTCATGTTGATTTGCCCCGTCTTTGAACCTGTCCTGTGCGCCCCACTAAGCTGTTCATGAACTGTACACGCACAGTCTTTGAGGGCAGGGATGGTGTCTACCTTTTCCTCCCACGTGCCTGTAACAGATTGGGGATCCACAGGCCTGGGTGACTACTGCAGAGCTCTCCAGGTGTGTGAGGGAAAACACAGGAATAAGAACTGGTGACCTCATCCGTATTTAGTAAAACCACAACCACTAACATTTACATATATTTCAATGAGCCAAGAACCATGCTATGTGATTGACGTACATCTCTTAATCTTCTCGGAAGAGTTTTCTCCCTGTCTAACCTCTACAAGTCTATGTGGTTCCAGGTCCTTAAATTAGGAGAAGGAGGAAGAGACCATGGGGTGGTGAGGTGGCTGGTGAGTAGGCTGTGCAGTGGCAGAGACTAAGAGAATCCCCTTCCGGGTCTCACCAAGCTAGGAACAAAGAGGTGGCAGAGTAGGAGAAATAAGTGAGTCAAATCTTACCATGATATGAACTCCAAGCCACTGCATGTGAAACCATTACCTAAGGAATTAGGCAACCAAGGGCAATGGTCTTCAAAACCTCCAAAGAAATAGCTCCAGATATATGCAAGCAGGACATTTTAGAGTCAAGTGATTATTTTTCTTCTTGTTATTTTGAAAGCCTTATTAAATTATTTGCATTACTGCCTGACCTGTGATGGCACAGTGGATAAAGCGTCGACCTGGGAACACTCAGGTCACCAGTTCAAAACCCTGCACTGGTCTGGTCAAGGCACATATGGGAGTTGATGCTTCCAGATCCTCCCCCTTTCTCTCTTTCTCTCTCTCTCTCTCTCTCTCACTCTGTGTCTCCTCTCTAAAATGAATAAAATAAAAAGAAATTAAATTATTTGCATTACCAATTGAGCATCTGTTTTGTATAAAACATATCTAGCATGTTATTCTAAATTATCACAACTATCCTACAAGGAAAGAAATTTATTCCTACTTTATAACTAGGAAACTATAGGTTCAGTAACTTGCTTAAGGCACACAGTGATAGTGGTCTTTTCACTAGATTCTGCTATTAATATCTTTTAAAGATAACTTAATTGAGGAATAGCTGACATACAATAACTGCACATATTTAAAGTAGATAATTTGATAGGTTCTGACATAGGTATACATGAAACCATCACAAGAAAGAGAGCGAAAGTCCCCATTCCTGAAGAGTTTCTTCATAATCTTTTTTACCACCCCATCCCAGGTAATCACTGATCTGCTTTCTGTCATACTTTAGTTTGTATTTCCTCAAATTTTATATAAATGGAATTATACTCTTCTTTTGTCTGGCTTATTTCACTCAGCTTAATTAGTTGGGTATCATCCATATTGTTGCATGTATTGGTGATTTTTTTGCATTTTTACTGCTGAGCTGTATTCCATTGGATGAATAGACTACAGTTTGTTTATCCATTTATCTGCTAATGGATATTTGGGGTTTCCAAATGGGGCTATTATAAATAAAGCTGCTTGCCTGTGTGAACATACACTTTCTTTTCTTCGTGGAAGTACCTAGGAGTGAAATGGCTGGATCATATGATAGGTATATGTTTAACTTTTCAAGAAACAACCAAAGTGTTTTCCAAAGTGCTTGTTCCATTTTAAATTTCCACTAGCAACATACGAGAGTCTCAGTTCCTCCATATCCTTGTCAACAGTTGCCATGGTCAGTCTTTTCCACTTTATTCTTTTCTGTAGTGGAATCTCTTTGTAGTTTTAACTTGTACTTCCCTAGTGACTAATGATGTTGAGCATTTTTTCATGCACTTATTTGCCATTTGAACATCTTATGGGTTAAATATCTGTTCAAATCTTTTGTCCATTCAAAAACTTGGGCTGTTTGGTTTCTTATTATTGAGTTTTGAGAGTTCTTTATAGATTTCTGGATACAAATCCTACATCAGACTTGCTAATATTTTCTCCCACTCTGTGGCTTGTCTTTTCATTTTCTTCACAGTGTCTTTTGAAGAATAGAAGTTTTGATGAAGTTCAAATTATCAATTTCTTCTTTTATGAGTCATACTTTTGGGGTTGTATTTAAGAAATCTTTGCCTTACCCAAGTTCTCTAAGGTTATTTTTATGTTTTCATCTACAAGTTTTATATTTACTTCTATAAGTTTTTATATTGGGTTTTAGACTTAGTTTACAATTAATTTTGAGTTAATTTTGTACATGTGCAAAGTATGAATCCAAGTTCATTTTTGCATATGGATATTCAATTGTTCCAGTGCCACTTATAAATATTGTCCTTTCTCCACTGAATTGCCTCTGTGCCTTTGTCAAGAATCAGTTGTTCATACATACAGGGGCAGGCCAAAGTAGGTTTCCAGTTGTAATACAAATAAGTAATACAATAATTAATACATAATAACATAAGTATTTCCATTTTATCAATACTATTGTAATGGTGTTCTTTTATAATTTCAATTCACAATTGCTCATTGCTATTATATAGAATTAGATTGATTTATATATATTGAAATTGTATCTTGCAAAGCATTCAGTCTTTCACCATTAAGTGTAATGTTAGCTTTAGATTTTTGTAGATGCCCTTTATCAGACTGAACAAATTCCTTACTATTTCTACTTTGCTGAGGGTTGTTTTTTTTACTCACAAAAGTGGGAAACCTCACCCCTATATGTGGTTCTATTTCAGAACTCTATTCTGTTCTACTGATTTATCTATCTTGATGACAATACAGCACTAATAAGTCTTGAAATCAGGTAGTGTGAGTCCTTCAACTTTGTTCATTTTCTAGGTCCTTTCCCTATGAATTTTAGAACTACTTTGTCAACTTCTACAAAAAAGCATACAGGAATCTTGATTGAGATTGCATCAAATATATAGATCATTGAGGGAGAACTGACAACAATATCAAGTCATCTGACCTGTCAACAATGCGTATCTCTTCCTCTATTTAGGTCTTCTTGGATTCCTCTCAGAAATGTTTGGTAGTTTTCCATGGGTAGGTTTTTTCCACGGGTAGGTTTTTCCCAACTTCCAACAAATGAATCTCCAAGTATTTCCATTTTATCAATGCTATTGTAAATGGTGTTCTTTTATAAATTCAATTCACAATTGCTCATTGCTATTATAGAGAATTGGATTGATTTATATATATTGAAATTATATCTTGCAACCTTATTGAACTTACTTATTAATCAATTTTTATAGGTTCCACTGGAGTTTTTATACATGTGATCATGTTGTCTGTGAACAAGCAACAGTTTACTTCTTCCCTTTCAACGTGGTTGCCTTTTATTTCTCTACTTTACCGGCTAGCACCCTTAACACAATGTTGAACAGAAGCAGAGAGAGTGGATATCAGTGTCTTGGCACTGAACTTAGAGGGAAAGCATTCAGTCTTTCACCATTAAATGTAATGTTAGCTTTAGATTTTTTGTAGATGCCCTTGATCAGATTGAACAAATTCCTTTCTATTTCTACTTTTTTTTTTTAATCCATAATAGGATATTGGACTTGTCAAATGATTTTTCTGCAACTGTTGTGATAATTATACGGTTTTTCTTTTTTACTTTGTTAATGTGTTGAATTATATTGATTTATTGTATGATCCTTATTCTTTAAAATTTGTGAAGGGGGACTGTGGCCCAGAATGTGGTCTACCTTGGTAAATGTCCCATGTGAGTTAGAAGAATGTGTATCCTGCTGTTGTTATGTGAAATACTCTATAGGTGTCACTTACATCAGGTTGATTGATGGTGTTGTTGAGTTCAACTATGTCCTGATTTTTTGTCTGCTGGATCCATCCATTTCTGAAAGAAGGGTGCCAAAACCTCCAACTACGATAGAGGATTCACTTATTTTCCCTTGCAGTTCTATCAGGTGTTGTCTTAAATGGTTTGATGCTGTTTTTAGGTGCATCCACATTAACGACTGCTTTGTCTTCGAGGAGAAATTGACTTCTTTATTGTTCCATAAATGCCCTCCTTTATCCTTAACTTTACTTGCGTTGAAGTCTGCCCTGTCTGTTAATACAACTATTCCTGTTTTCTTTGGATTAGTGTTAGCATGGTATATTTTTCTCCATCCTTTTGCTTTTAACCTCTATGTGTCTTTATTTTTAAAGTGGGTTTCATGTAAACAATATATATTTGGGTTGTGTTTTTTGATTTACTCTAACAATCTCTCTTTTAATTGATACATTTAGACTATCAACACTCAAGTGGTTGTTGATATTGTTGGGTTAATATCTACCATATTCATTACTCTTTTCTATTTGTTGCCCTGGTTCTTTGTTCCTATTTTTGTCTTCTACTCTTTTTCCGCTGTTAGTAGTTTTATGTTTTTGTTTTTTTTTTTTACAGGGACAGAGAGAGAGTCAGCGAGAGGGATAGACAGGGACAGACAGACAGGAACGGAGATGAGAAGCATCAATCATTAGTTTTTCGTTCCACCGCAACACCTTAGTTGTTCATTGATTGCTTTCTCACATGTGCCTTGACCGCAGGTCTTCAGCAGACAGAGCAACCCCTTGCTGGAGCCAGCGACCTTGGGTCCAGGCTGGCGAGCTTTTGCTCAAACCAGATGGGCCCGCGCTCAAGCTGGCGAACTCAGGGTCTCGAACCTGGGTCTTCCACATCCCAGTCCGACGCTCTGTCCACTGCGCCACCACCTGGTCAGGCCGCTGTTAGTAGTTTTAATTGAACATTTTATATGATTCCATTTTTTCATTTTTCTTAGCATATTGAATATGCTTCTTTTTCTTTCTTTTTTTTTTTAAACTTTTTTTTAACAGGTGCCCTAGAGTTTGCAATATACATTTACAAGAAACACAAGTCCAGTTTCAAATAACACTATACCACTTCATGGGCAGTGTGAGCACTTTAAAATAACATAATAATATTAATTCTTCCCCCCTATCCTTTCTGTCATAGATGTCTGTTGTCATCATTCATTTTGCTTATATATAAGCGTACATAAGCATATATGTGTGTATGCATATGCATATGATATCTGTATAAGCATATGTAATGAAATACATTGCTATTATAATTTAAACAAACATAATATAGATCAACTAAAAATTAGAAAAATAAAAGTTTTTATTTTATCTCCACTTAATCCTTCTTTGATGTTTTTCCTTATTTCATGAAGATCAGAGTTTCTGACCTGTATTATTTTCCTTCTCTCTAAAGAACTTCTTTCAATATTTATTGCAAGGCAGGTCTGCTGGCAACATAGTGCCTCAACTTTTATTTGTCTGAGAAGTATTTATTTCTCCTTCCCTTTGGAAGAATAATTTTTCAGGATTAGAGCTCTTGGTTGCTGTTTTGTTTTCTCCTAACACAGTAAATATTTTACTTAATTTTCTTCTTGTTTTCAGGACTTCTGAAGAGATTTCTAATTAGAAAAGTATTTATACTGACTGATACCTTTTCCCTTTGGTCTGAAGGGCTTTCTTCCTCCCCTTAATATTGCTTGTAGCATGGCTCTCCTGGTGATGAACTCTTTCAGCTTTTATATGTTTGGAAAAGTCTTTACTTGCCTTCAGTTTTGAAAGTCATTTTTGTTAGGTATAAATTTCTAGGTTACTTTAGAGATGTTCTTCTTTAAAGATGTAGTCTACTTTAAAAAGTTGCTCCACTGTCTTCTCACTTGTATTGTTTCCAATCAGAAATCTGATATCCTTAAATTTGGTGCTTTGTACATGCTATCTTATTTAGTGTATATACATATATATACATATAAATATACACATATATGTGTATAATTGGGTTATACACACCCATATATACATACACAAACACGCACACACACATACACATTTTAGAACTTTATCACTGGTTTTGAATAATTTGTTTAAAATATGCCTTGGCATAGTTGCTTTTATGTTTCTTGTGCATGTGGTTCATTAAACTCCTTGGGTTTGTGTACTTTTATAGTTTTCAAAATTTGGAAAAATTTCAGCCATTATTTCTTTTTTTGTTTGTTTGTTTTGTTTTTTGTTTGTTTGTTTGTTTTATTTTACAGGGACAGAGAGAGAGAGAGTCAGAGAGAGGGATAGATAGAGACAGACAGCCAGGAACGGAGATTGGTGAGAAGCATCAATCATTAGTTTTTCGTTGCCGTTGCGACACCATCGTTGTTCATTGATTGCTTTCTCACACGAGCCTTGACTGCGGGCCTTCAGCAGACCAAGCAACCCTTTGCTGGAGCCAGTGACCTTGGGTCCAAGCTGGTGAGCTTTTGCTTAAGCCAGATGGGCCCGCACTCAAGCTGGTGAGCTCGGGGTCTCGAACCTGGGTCCTTCCACATCCCAGTCCAACTCTTTATCCACCGCGCCACCGCCTGGTCAGGCTCAGCCATTACTTCTTAAATGCTTTTTTACTCTGTTCTCTGTTGAGAACTCTAATTTCACAAATGTAAGGTAACTTGAAATAGTCACATAGCTCAATGATTTTTACAAAATTTTCTTTTCTTTCTGCATTCCACTTTGGAGAGTTTCTATTGCTATGTATTCAAATCCACTAATCTTTTCTTCTATGATGTCTAATGTCTAATCTTAGCCAGTGTGTTTTTAATCCTACGTATTATAGTTTTACCACTAGAAGACTGGCTAGGGTTTTAAAAAAATATCTTTCATGTTTCTACTTAACTTTTTGAACATCTGAAATACAGTTATAACAGCTTACCATTCTTGTCTGCTAATTCTGACATCTGTGTCAGTTTTGGGTCAGTTTCAATTGTTTGATTTCCCTTCTCATTATAGGTCATGCTTTCTGCCTCTTTGTATGTCTGATAACACTGGGGAACAATTTTTTTTTTTCATTTTATGTTGAATGAGGTTTTAGACCTGTTTCTATATATTTCTCCAAATCTGAAATCTGTATTTTGGTGCATGCTCTAGTTTTTATGCAATTTTACTTTCTTTTTGTTACAGTTAATGGCATGCATTGGTTTTTAAATTGGAGTTAAAGGACAACGACTCTTGGATTGAACAGAACCACAAAGCAATTAATGTTTTATAAACATCGCTTTTACATAATTGTAGTTGTTTTTAAATGTAAAATATTATTATCTGATAAAAACACTCTCTTATATTGTTTTAAGATTGAATCATGGCTTCTTTGAGTAGGCGTAAATGTAAGAATAGTCCTGACACCTTCTGTTAGATATGTGGCTGTTACACACTTCAACGTCAAAGGCGCAATATTTCATCATCTGTGACACGTGCATATATTACCTATTTTCAAGTTCCCCTTGGCGATCAAGACAAGAATTGGGCTCCTCATAATGTGTGTCATACTTGTGAGGAAATGTTTCGTGGCTGGACAAAAGGAAAACGCAAAGGAATGCCTTTTGCTATTCCCATGGTTTGGCGTGAACCTAAGGACCACAGCAGTGACTGTTATTTCTGTCTGATCCATACAAAGGGCATCGGCAAGAAAAACGGCATATGATCGCATATCCTAATATTCCTTCAGCAATACGACTGTTCCCACACTCTGAGACATTCCCGGTTCCAGTTTTCAATGGTTTTATTTCTTCTAAGGATGAAGAAAGTGAACATGGTGATCAAGTGTATTTTGATAAGATGCATGAGGAAATGGTTATAGAATCTGAAGGGTCTTCTTCTGATGCCAAGTAGTCATTAACCCCTCAGCAGTTTAGCCAACCCGAATTGAATGACTTAGTAAGAGATTTGCGCCTATCAATGGTAGCAGCTGAGTTATTAGCCTCCAGGCTTCAAGGAAAGAATGTACTTCACTGGTCAGCTAAAGTATCCCATTCCAGGAAGTGTGAACAAATTTATTCTGAAGACAAATACTTTGTTTATTGTCATAATATCAGTAGTCTTCTCAGCTTGCTAGGTGTTACCACGTACAGTCCAATAGAATGGTGGCTATTTCTTGACAGCTCTAAACAGTGTCTGAAATGTGTTCTCCTACACAACAGTAATGTTTATGCAGCGGTTCCAATTGGTTATTCAACTCAACTGCGAGAAGATTATAATGACATAAGAACTGTCCTCGACTTTCTGAAGTATGATGAGCATAACTGGATCATTTGTGTGGATCTTAAAATGGTAAATTTTCTGCTAGGACAACAGAGAGGTTTCACAAAGTATTGTTGCTTTCTGTGTTTGTGGGACAGCCGAGCTCGGGAGGAACACTGGACACAGAAGGACTGGCCGAAACGTGAAGCTCTGGAAGTAGGGATGCAAAATATTGTGAATGAACCTGTAGTTAATTGAGACAGGATCATTTTTCCCCCATTTCACATCAAACTTGGCTTAATGAAGCAGTTTGTTCAGGCTTTGAATAGAGAAAGTGAATGCTTTCAACATATTATTTCTGCTTTTCCTGCCTTGTCTTTAGAGAAGATAAAAGAAGGTATGTATATTCGATGGACCTCAAATTCGAACCCTCATACGTGATGAAGAACTTGCCGGAAAGATGAATAAGGAGGAGAAAGCAGCATGGCAGTCGTTTGTGGCAGTTACAAAGAACTTCCTTGGCAACAAAAAAGCAGAAAACTATGAACTTCTGGTTCAAAGGATGCTGTTGGCTTTCCACGACATTGTATGTAACATGAGCATTAAGATTCACTTCCTGAACAGTTACCTTGATAAGTTTCCCTAAAATGTTGGAGCTGTTAGTGATGAGCAGACTACTGCTGAAGCATCAAACGAGATTGACCTCAACAAATACACAAAAGCAAGAGCTACAAACGCAATTTTTTGCCTGAATAGAATTTAAATAAGTATAGCGCAAATTTTATGATTAAAATAAGTGTTTTAATATGTTCTATTTTGAAATTTTAGACAAATTCTGATGCAATCATATCTTTTAGTGTATTTACTGCATTACATAAATTATTATATTTTCACAAATATGATTCCCAAGAAGACATTCTACTTCATTATATTAAACTAAATGTTGAAAATTTTACAATAAGATGAAAACCTAAAATCTTGAATTGCAAAAAGCTGTAGCTTACAGAGAAAAAACTAATGTCGGATTTGAGATTAGCACATTCGAATTAGGTAAGAACAAGTGTTTTTGTGGAAGCAACAAAGATTTTGTTCCCCAGTGTAATCTTTAATTGGATGTAAGACATTGTAATTTTTTTCCTGTTTGGTGCTGGATATTTCATATTTTTATAAATATTCTTAAACTTTGTTGTGTTATGCTGTTAAGTTACTTGGAAATAGTTTGATCCTTTTGAATTTTACTTTTAGGAAAGATTAGTCAGGGCTGGAGCATTGCCCCATCTAGGTCCAGCTATTCTCCATTTCTGAAACAGATCCTTTCCTTGTTCCCTGTGCAATGCCTGTGAGAGACCAGTCTGACTGTTGGGAATAGCTGAGTAACACTCAACCAAAACTTGCAGGGGATCCTCTGAAGATCTCCGGAGTCCTCTGTGCAGCTCTCTCTTCCCTGGTGATCTTTCTTGGAAATTCTAGCTGCCTCAGTCTCCCTGGACTCTCAGCATCTTTTCCTCAATCCAGGAAGTCATCTTGGATTTTTCTCCCTTATGTCATAACCTAGAAACTAGCAGTAGGGTTCACTTTGTGTATCTCCATGTCTCACGACCAATGTCCTTCGTCACTAGATGTCCAATATCTTGAAAACTTTTGTTTCATATATCATGTCCATTTGTTGGCTGTTTTAAATAGGAGGTGCATAAGACAAGCACTGAAATGCATCTTAAACAGCCCCTCAGATATGGCTAGATGAACATTCTGTCACTCCTGGGAATTTCCCTATCCTTGATAAGGACTGGGAAATGACAGCTCTACTGGCCACAGAATACCTGCAGCTCATTCTTAGGTATTCTTTGTAACTTTTGCACCTTGAAAGTTCCATGGTGTTCACTTTAAAGAAACTTCACTTAAATGAAAATATGTTCATGAAGAGAACTAACGCATGCACACCCTCTCGCACCTTGTGTTTATTCTTCAGCCTTCCCTGGGAATAGTATTTAGGGGCTATGCCTCACTGCTCCCTTTCAGTCCCCAGAGGACTCTACCGATCTACCCACACCCCCACAAGCTTGGATCTGAGGCTGTACATGGCCTGCTCAGTGCTGGTGGAGATTACTACAGTGTGTCCGTAAAGTCATGGTGCACTTTATGAACGGTGACCAGTCAAAAGTGCACCATGACTTTACGGACACACTGTATTAAGTGAGAGCGATGCTCACTAAAGCCTGAGCATACTCTCATAAGGAACATCTCACAAGTGGGAGACCAGACCATAGGTCTGCTGAGTTCCCTAG
The DNA here is from genome assembly GCA_037038555.1 of Rhynchonycteris naso. NCBI lineage: Eukaryota > Metazoa > Chordata > Mammalia > Chiroptera > Emballonuridae > Rhynchonycteris > Rhynchonycteris naso. The sequence goes on from CM072998.1 coordinate 30,270,411, forward strand.
GTTGCATTTCAGAAGTTGCATTCTATCTCTCTAGGAGTCTCATGTGACCCTGCCATACCTTAGCACCAGCATATCCTTCAGTGTAGAGGTCTCCCCTCTGGGGTTGCGTGTTGGTAAAACGCACCATACATACTGCTTTGGGGAAAAGCACAGGCCAGTGCTCCCTCCCCAGGTCTCTCCTCATCTCAGATTCTGGGTCTCTGCTTCTCTGGATGCAATGGTTCTCCTATTAGGTTAATATCAGTAGCAAGCTGGACATGGAGTAGACAACCTAGCCTCAGACAGGACCCCCATTCCGTAGTTGTATTTATTAAGAGTTGACAGAAATAAAAAACACATTTTATTTCTCGGTAGACATTAATGTATTTTCAATTTAGCAAACCAAATGTATCTGACAAGTGTGGGTATAAGATGTTCATTTTCTCCTTGCATAGGGGAAATCTGTTTTACTTTTAGAAACATGCTATTTTTTTCCTACACATTTATTGCCCAAGGGCCTGGGGTGGTCCCCTCTTGTGTAGGAGAAGCAAGTGGCCTTTGGACTTAAGCCCCTTCTGCTCTGGCTTGTCCAGGTGCATAAGGCAAGAGGAGCCAGGAAAGAAGGAAAACAGACCTAAGTGTTCTAGTCCCCTGAGAGCACAGAGCAACCAATTCCTGTCCTTAGTCCCCACGGCTTCATAAGGAGGCTTTGGCCAGCAGAGAAAAGAGGTAAAGCACAAAGGAGGCAGGTCCGACAGTGACCATCAGTTCACAGGGCTGGGCTGCCCTGGACAAAGCCAGAGACACTGCAGGAGGCTGCTGTCTCCCAACCTTCTACCTCTGACCCCGCCTGGCTTCCTGTCTGTGGCCCTTGCTCCAGGCCAGAAGAGCACCCAGATGTGGGGCGGTCTTCCTAGGACAGGGAAGAGGGCAGGGAAAACAAACAAAAGCCAATTCTGGTTCCCAGAAAGGCAGAAGGGTTCAGGATGAGAGCCTGTTTCTGAGTGTGTGCTCAGGTAATTAGCAAGGAGTGTGTGTGTGTGCGGGGCACATGGCCTGTGTCCTCAGAAAAACTGCTGGAGGAAGGGGCTCAGAAGGGGTTGACGACATTGGACAGAGAACCCAGGGAGCACAGAAGAAACATTTCATTTGTGACTGTCCACAATCAACAGGGAGAAGGACCCTTTAAAAACTTAAGTTAGAGCCTGTTACTCTTTTGCTCCAAAACCTCTTGTAGCCAGCCCCCCATCTCACTCTAAGTGACACTCAGCATCCTGAGGATAGTCAGTAAAAGCCGGCCTCCTAGGGCCCTGTGAGCTCTGCTCCTGTCCTTCCCCCTCCCTCCCTCTGTCCAGCCCCTTGGGCCCCTCACCACTCAGGGCCACTGAACCTGTCTGAATGCCCTTTCTCCTTGTCTCTATGGTCACGCCCTTGTCTCCTTCTCCTTCTAGCCTTTCTTCAAATGCTACCCGTTCCCACCACGTATCTCGCCCCCACCCCAGAACTCCCACCACTCTTACTAGAGTCTATTTTTTTCCACACCACTTACTGCAGCCCGCTAGCACATTATATCATTCACGTACATATTAGGTTACTGTTCGACTCTCCAAACAGAAGGTAAGCTCCATGAAGGCAGAGTTTGCAAGGTTTTGGGGGGAGGGTGTCTGTTTGGGACCTGATTTATCTTCCCTGCCTAGGAGAGCACCAGGAATGTGAAAGGTGCTTGAAAAATATTTGCGAGATGAGCTGACCACAGAAACAGGGACCTCGGCCTAGCGTGCAGAGACCCAGACCCACACCGAGGTTCAGCACGGGGGCTGACAGGTCTGCGAGGCCTATGGCCACGGGAGGCGTTCTGAAATGCCTGGGTCTGTAACTCTTTTCTTCTTTCTTTTATAAAAATTTTTTTTATATAAAATTCTTAATGTGGTAAAAATACTTAACGTGGGATCTACCCTCTTAACACATTTTTAATTGCTGTAATGTCTTGTTTTTAGTCACGTATTTCTATGGGCCCATCATCCTATAGATACATAATTGGGGCACAAAAAAGACCAAAACATTGTGGATCTGACTTGCTCCCAGGCTGTTAAGAGACCCAACCAAGTGGTGGCTTATCACACAGACAGGGTATGTGCTTTCTCAGCTGGATTTCCCCAAGTTGGCAGCATTCCCCTCCCCCCTCCCCTGTCCTCTCTGAGCGCGAGCGGGTCTAGCTAGCAGTCCCTGCGACGCTCCAACCAGTGCCCCAAGGACAGCGGCAGCGGAGGGGTCTTGGAGCCCTTTATGCTGCACGTGAGGATGGAGAAGTGCACGCGTGCAGCCTCCACCGGGAGCCAGAGACAAGCCCCCGTGCACGCACACACATGCCCTCGCACACAGCAGTGAGATGCGGGCAGGGGAGGGCTAGGAGTCCCCTACGACATGCATCTGTGGAGGCTGATGGCTCCTGGACACCTGGCCGAGGAGGAGGCAGTGGAGACAGGCAGGGGAGAGAATGGGTGGACTACAGGTCCAGATGAGGTCAGAGGCAGAAGAGAAAGATGACAGGACATGATTGACAGAAGATGAGCCCTGCACCCAAGGGTGCAAGATGGCAACATTCAGGGGGCACAGGCCATGGAGAGAGATATGTGTGAGGGGCTCGGCATGAGCAGGCTCCACCTGGCAGAAGGAAGCCCTGTGCCCAGCCCCACCTAGAACTTACCCACTCACGACCCACGCCCACTGCCACAAGTGCCCACACAGGAGCAGGTGTGTGAGTGGCCAGCGATGGCCATTAAGCTAGGCACTTAGGGAGCATAAACAGCACAATGCAGCTGCTCAGGGTGACATATTAGAAACAAGGGGAAGCTAGTTCACAGAACTAAAAATTGTTTTTCAGGGTCTGTAAGGAATCTTAGGGATCTAACCCAACTTGCTGATTTTAAAGAAGACACTGGTCAGGGCACATATAGGAGCAGTTCGATATTCTTGTCTCTCTCTCCCCCTGCCTCTCTCTCTCTCAAAAAAAACAAAAACCCCTCAAAAACAAAACAAAAAACAAAAAAGAAGAGAGGACAACTCAGCTGCACGTGGATTTGGGTGAAAGGAGGGACTAGAACCTGGCCTGCTGGCTCCCACCACAGAGCGGGCTTCCGTCGTTTCTGTGCCAACTGGCTAGAGAGGGGGCAGGAGGGCTGGGAGTGGGGGTCCCCTACCCGCTCCCCCATGCAGCCAGCTCCTTCCTCAGCTGACCAAAGGAAAGTGGTTAACAGACAGCAGTGGGGGTGCTGAAGGCAAAGTCAACCCCTCCGAGGAGCCCTGAGGGCTCCGGTGCCATACTGAACCACTTCAGAAAGAGTGGGAGGAAAGAAATGGGGTGAGAAAAAAGGGAGAGAGAGAAAAGGAGAGACCAGACTCAAAGAAAAGTCACCTGCTTAGTCTCACAGAAGGGGCTGCAATAGGACGCTTAAAACAGCACCCAGCTAATCCACATCAGGCCTCGGGCCGAGGCTCCATGCCCCGTGCCCTCAGCCGGGGACTCTCACAGTTGGGGACACTGAAGCCCAGAGAGGACCCACGCTTGGTGCAGAGGTACACAGAGCATTTGAGACTTGTAGAGGCAGAAGTCTAGCAGCTGCCTCAACCCCGAGCTCTTCCCACTAGGACTCCAGGTCCTTCTGGCAGCCTGTCACTGATAGGAGCATCAGGAAGGTTTTCAGCAGGAAAGTGCAGGCTTGACTCTGTTCTCACCGCCACTGGGGAGCAAGTTTGTTGGGAAAAGACCTCCCACCAATGGGAGAGGTTTCACCAAGAGTCTTGTACAGGAGGCCGGAAGGTGGGGCTGGGCTCCGCCCCGCGTTCTTCCAGGAGACACTCACCATTCATCTGGGAGGGCGAGGAGGAGTAGTCCCGCTCCGTGTGCCGGCGGTCAGGTTTCAGATTGCGGCTTTGTCTGCCAGAGCCTTCCAGCATGTTCACAATCTCGCTCCGGTCAATGTTCCGCAGGGCGGCATACAGGTTCTCCACTGTTGGGGAGAAGAAAAAAAGAGGCGCACGCTGAGGGACTGTATTTATCCTAGGGCAGTGCAGAATGTCGCCAGGGCTCGGACAATTAGGCCAGGGGACATGGGTAAAGAGGGGGATTAATGTTTTCAGAACGTGGAGGCGTTCCTCTTTTGTCAGAGTCAAAACGAACTGCCTCTTTGGAGAGGATGTCGTTACCCTTCAACAGATCTTTCCCAATCCCTAAAAGCCACTGATTTCAAAGCACAGAAAGACATCTGTCACCTAGGAAGAACACTACAAGAAGGGGAGAGTGAGAATGACCACATTTTATCCTTCTGAAATCCTCGGTCCTTGCCAGTTGACTTGAGGTGCAAATAGAACACTCAATTTCCCCAGTGGTTTTGACTATGGGAATTTTGGTTGAGGAGGAGCCGAAAAGAACGAGACAGTCTTCCCTCCAGGTCGGAGAAGATGTTTCTGGAAGAAGGGGGACAGGCCTCGCTCACCCATGCTCTGTCCTGGGAGGACAGTGCTCATTTGCTTGAGAAATCCAAATCCGACAGCAAGTCACATACCCTACACGCATGCTGTTATCTAGGGGTCCTGGTGTAATTGCTAACGTATTCTGAGGGCAGGGAAAAGGTGGAGGCCAAGCATCTGGCATTCCCTTCTGGCAGGATTGTCTGGAAGACCCAGCGACCCTGAGAGGTGTGTGTGCAAGACAGCGACAGTGCAGACCAGATTGGTTCCAACGGCTAACATCAGACACGGAATCTGAAGGCAGAACTACTACTGGAGGTGACGAGGGCCTGGCGCAGGCTTTGGAAGGAGAGCTACCCTCGGCTTAACGGTACTGACTCTTTGCGTTGTTGCCTTCACGGATGACCCAGAGGTTCAACAAGGCGGCGCTCTGCTCCAACAGCGAGTTGGGGTTTTCTGTGCGGATCCTGTTGATATCCTCCACGCTGTACTGCAGCTCCCGTGCCAGCTCTGCAAGCAAGGAACGGAGACCAGGTGTGAGCCCACCAGACTCTGCTCCGGCTCCCGAGCGGGGCCCTGTGGACTGCAGTGTCGGGCAGGGCGCACGGGGAGCTAAAGAACAGTCTCCCTTTAGATCTGGTGTTCCTTCTTACCAAGAAATACCAAGTGCAGTGCAGACATTTACATTTTTGTATATCCAGAAAATGGGACAGGAGTAGGGGTGCTCAGTAAATAGGCATTGAATAAATGAACAAGTGCCCTTTCTTCCTTTTGTCACTTCAAATGTAAGATGATGCCTTGGCCGGCTTTCTCACTGGATAGAGCATCAGCCTGGCATATGGATGCCCTGGGTTCAGCTCCCAGTCAGGGCACACAAGAGAAGCAATTATCTGCTTCTCTCCCCTTCCCTCTCCCCCTTCTCTCCCTCTTTCTCATCCTGCAACCAGAGGCTCAATTGATTTGAGCATTGGCCGGTGCTGAGAATAGTTCATTGGTCCAAGCATCAGCCTCAGGCACTAAAAATAGCTTGACTGATTCCAGCATTGACCCCAGACAGGGGTTGCTGGGAGGATCCCAGTCAGGGCACATGTGGGAGTCTATCTTCCTTCTTCTCACTTGAAATAAAAAAAGTAAGATGATGAGAGAGCCTCTCAGCAAGGTTAGCAACTTATCCAAGGTCACAGAACAGGCTGGTGCCAGAGCCAGGCGTGGGACTGCACCTGCGGACACCCACTCCAGCGCTGTCTGCACTACACCAGGATGCCACTTAGATTTCACCCAGAAGCAGTTACAATGGAAATGCATTGCTCTATTTATGTTTCTGCAGGGAAAGGTGGTATTTACATTTTAAATGGAAATACAAGTTCCCATCTAAATGCAAGGCAGTAACACAGAATGTCTGCTTATTTCCCCTCCCATTATTTTTATTGCTATTTCTCACAGGTGCTTTAGAAAGGAGAACAGCATCAGAGTCTAATTTCAAGGATGAAAAAGACCAGAGGGAAAGTAATAGTGGGAATCCAGAATGTGCATCGCATCACACACACACACACACACACACACGTACACACAACCTAAGAAGCAGCAGTAGACATTCTTTTTTGGCTTAAAGAATGAACCGTCTCTGGATTTCTGTTGGGAACCTTGGTCACACTGCCCTTCAGCAAGTTATTGCTTAGGTGTCTGAGTCTGACTGAAGCCCTCTCTGCAGGGTGATTGAGTGAAGGGCGTCCATTCACACAAAAAGCTAACAAAATATGGGGGGGGGGGGCGGGGGAGTGAATTAAGTCATAGCACCTGGGACTGAAAGCCCATTTTGAGCTTCCACTTTATTTTGCCCATTGCCTCACTTCAAATATGAGCAAGCGTTCTTATTGACAGGACATCTGGTAGATTTGAGCTACTGCCAGGGATTACAAATAAAGAATGTTGAGACTTAGCCTTTAATGCCCCTTTTCCCTCAGCAATGCCAGCCTGTGAGGAGAGGAAATGACACGTGTGTAAGGGGCGGCAGGCAGATCACCGGGTGACATAGCTCTTGTCTGAGTGTTTGTCATCTGCTTGCTGGCTTTCCTGGGCTGTGCCACTAACTAAATGAAAGTCGCTCTATTTAGCTGAATTTCAGTTTCCCCATCTGTAAAATGAGGTGAACGAGATCAATTCTAAGGTCTTCTGTAAAATGTCAAACGTTGATTCTTTCTCACAAAGGAAAACCAGACAGCAATGGGGGAGGAAGGGAGCTCCTGCCTTTCTATTGGCCCTCAAAAGCATTGCTCGGGCAACCGCCCCATCTAAGACCATCATGGCACAACTGACAGTAACAAGAGGTTTAGAAATGCTTTCATGGGTTGCTCATTAGGGGGAGGGGGAAGAGGGGTAGGCGTACACAGGCAAAGTGCTTTTCTACCTCAAATTCCCTGACTCACCTGCCCAGCTGAGACCAAGGTGTTCTGATATAATAGCCATCTTCATATCTGCTCGGTCAGTCCCACTGAGAAAACCTGGGGGAGAAGCATTAGATTCCATTTAGTAGCCTTGACAGGACACAGAACCAACGGGGGTGAGTAAACGACCTCAGACAGATGCTCAGGTCAGGTGGCAGACTTCAGTGTACACCGGACCTCAGTGCTAACCCCATTAGGGTCGGTTGGAGACCCAAGCCGAAGGCTCCTCTGCCTATGTTTATAACACGCTGAGTCAACCGTGTCAACACGGAGCTGTTGTCAGGGTGAGAAATGAGCTCACCCACAACCTCTTTGGATAAAGTAGTGGGCACATATCATTACAAAGAGCTTTATACCCAGTGTTGATTCGCTGAGCATGCTGTATCTCAGGGCCAGCGGTGTCAAAGTCCTTCTCCTGTCATCAGTTCCGGTCCCCTGCAGAAGAAAGACAAAGAAAGGAAACTTTGGTTTCTGGGCCATCACACCCCCCCCCCAGAGAAGGGGATTCAAGCCCATGGGCTGTGGGGTGAGAATGACTCAGGCCTGGCACACCGTAAATACCACATTTCTTCAGAGCCTGAATGCAGAGTAGCAGCATGGGAGTGAGAGGGAGTTGATGAGGCTCACATACTTGAGTAATAATAATAACGGCAAATGTTCCAGACCCTGTTAATGCTCATAACAACCTATGAACCTATGAGGTAGATACTATTATTATTCTCATGTCATCGATGAGGCACAGACGGGTTAAATAATGTGCACAAGGTCACTCAGCTATTAACTGGTGGAGCTGGGGTCTGAACTTAAAAAAACAAGTGTCACTGTCTGGATTCCTTTCTGCTCAAAAGACCCATATGTGATACTGGCCCAAGGCTTAGTGCCCTGTGGATAAAGCACCCAGACGCTTGCTCAAGGCTGCTGCAGATCTTGTTTTGAAAGAGAAGTTAGTCCACCCTCATCCCCAGACAGAAAAGAGAAACCGAGTCACAGATGTATGAATGGAACCTTGCTTCTTTTGTGTGTGTGTGACAGGGACAGAGAGAGACAGAGAGAGGGACAGATAGGGACATACAGAAAGGGAGAGAGATGAGAAGCATCAATTCTTTGTTGCAGCACCTTAGTTATTCATTGATTGCTTTCTCATATGTGCCTTGATCAGGGGCAACAGCAGACAGAGTGACACTTTGCTTAAGCCAGCGACCTTGGGCTCAAGCTGGCGACCTCAGAGTTTCGAACCTGGGTCCTCCGCATCCCAGTCCAATGCTCTATTCACTGTGCCACCGCTGGGTCACGCGGAAACTTGCTTCTTTCTAGTTTGGCGGGTGAGGCTGATTATTAAAACAATGCCAACAAAAACTCAGAGACATGTGATCTCTCCAAAGTCCATGTGACATGTGTCAAGTCTGATACTCTTGGAGGTATTGATAAATAATGACACTGTGTTGAGCTCAAACACCCGGGTGTGGCAGAGGCTGAGACACCAAGTTCCAATCTCTGAGAGCCTGGCTCTCTGGGGGAGGTAAGCAAGTACACGAAAAAGAGGCTCGAAGAAAGCTCTCAAATGGCTGGGTGACCTTGAGCGGCTCAATATCCAGTCCTAAGCGTCAGAGGTGTCAGATGAGGGGTGCCAGGGTAGATGCCCTTCAGGCTCCTTTGAACCTTCTGGAAGGTACACACTCAAGAGCTCAGAGTCCCCAGTGTGAACATGCATATTGCCATCTGACACTGATGTTTTGTTCCTGAGCTTTGCAGAAAGAGCCAGGGCATGCTCTCCCTGCCAGGCCACAGCCAAATGTCAGACGAGACTGCGGAGGCTTTCTGTGCCTCAGGAAATTCAAAGGCAGCTTTTCAGCAGGAGGAAGTCCTCTGGGGGTGCCCCACCTGGGGTCTGTATGGGGACCTCCTCAGGGACCCTACCTCTGGCCAAGCGTCCTCGTTGGGGGGCAGCTCACCTTGGTGCAGGGGGGCATGGTGATGTTCAAGTGGCACAGGATGTGCTGGGTGTCCTCATACTTCATTGCCTTGCGCAGAAATGACAAGGACCCTCCTGGTTCTCGACTGCTGTCCCTCACCTAAGTTCAGTCACACAGAAGGAAGACTCAGGGGGCCGTTCCACAGGCCACGAGGCTGGCCGATAGATTCCTGCCTCCCAGACTGTCTAGACCCAGAAGAGAGGTCGGCACCTTTACAGGAATGGCCAAACGGTTCTCTCGAAACGACTGGAACTGGAAACTCCGCTGCTGGGCAGCTTTTTTGACAGGTACCAGGTTCCCGGAGAGTTCTGCGAACAACGCAGTCCCTTCCAACACCTGCAGGAAGGGAAAGCAAATACAGCCTGTGGTGTGGAAGTGCCCAGATGCCCTGCCGGGCCTTTCAGCTTCGGTCTGTCCTCTCCCACGAGACACGCTTTTCCCAGCACGGGGTTCTGTGCTCCGGGAAATCCCAGCGTTTCGGAAGAGGTTTTATTTCCAGGTTCTGCTTCCTTACTGAGAAGGATTTTATAATAAGCAGGACTGTGCCAGAGAACTCTAGAACTCCACTAGAATACCATAAAATGACTTCTGAAAAAATAAAACAGAAAATGGTTTTCACATCTGTCCAAAAATGTTTAGTTTATGCAAAGTGCTAGAAGGACCATGTGATATTTTAATCTTACTGCTAATATAAGAGTCCCTACTGTATATATAATGTTTTCAACTTGAACCCATTTGACAGTTGAGGAAATTGAGGCACAAAAAGAATAAACGCTTTGCCTAGTTAGCTCTTTCTTCTAGGCCCTCAGCCTCCCACAGAGGCTCAGCACCAACTCTGAGGCCAGACTTTTGGAATGGTCCTGGCTTAACATGAATGAGCACCCTGGGGCCCACAGCTGATTCCAATTCAGTCCTTTCTTCCTCCCATCATCTGTAGAGAGAGCCCTCTCCCCTGCTTCCTCGTCCGGACGCCACCAAAGCCCTGACAGCAGATGGAAGTGCGGGCTTGGGAGTCACACTACTTGGACAAACCCTTTCTCTACCATTTACTTTGTTCTGTGACCTTAGGTAGGTTACTTAACCCTTCTCCGCCTCAGCCTCTTCATCTGTAAATTGGGGTTGATAAAAGTACACCCAGTTCTGACAATCAGGTGAGATTGTGCTAGTCAAGCACTTATACTATTGCCTGGTTTCTAAGAACTTTAATAAATGGCAGCTGTTATCATCCCAGTGACATTCCTTACGTTTGGTGAAGCTTCCCCAGGATGCTTCTCAAGAGGGGCATCAAAGAGACAGCCTAGGGAGCCTTCCCCATCACCCGAGGGAGGACTTCCCGGCCGCTTGGGCCACGGCGCCCTGGGGAAGACAGCCCCCGTGCACTGTCCCAGCTGCAGCAGTTTTGCCTCAGCCTGGGAAGTGAGGTCAGCCCGCGAGCGCCCAGAAATGAGGGCGCCCAGGTGCCGTACCTCTATGTCCCTACTCCGTGCCACCTCAATGAAGTTCTCATGCTGTTCGAGGGTCTTGTCCACTTTATCGTCCGTCATACAGTAGCAGCGCAGCCGCCCCTCTCGGGGGTCATTCATCTTGGCAAAAATGACAAACTTGGCCATGTAGGGCACTGCGGTCAGTTCCTTGTACAGCAGAGTGGCGAAGTTCACAGCCTCCGCAGTCCGAGGACAGTCCGACAGCCAAAACCTGGAGAGAAAGGGCTAGTTATCACATGTTCCTACATGCCTGACGGAGAGCTTCATTTCCACCCAGACGGGAGCATCTGGCAAACCGTGCGATGGCCGCTCTCACCACTGCTGGTGGTCACAGCAGGACTTCTATGTGGAGGATGCTGAAGTGCAAGCCTGGGATGGGCATGTTGGGGCATGAGGATGGCCAACGCCCTCCATGCAGGGCCTGAAAGTGCCCTGGGCTGAGCTAGGTCGTGCCTCACCTGGCAGAGACGTTGGTGGTGAAGGTGGCACACTCGTTAGCATACACAAGCTTGGTTGTTCCTGTTATATCTTCCCACTGGGCTTGGTCTGTCCCTCCTGCAACAGGAGCAGAAAATGGGCTGGGGGACAGTCTTCAGACACAGACACAGACACAGAGCTTACCTAACAGTAAGGGCCGAGTGGCCCAGGGCAGAGACAGGCACATCTGGATGAAGCCCTGAGCACGCCTGTTCTCCCATACTCTCCTCCTAGCAACCCAGAGCACCCTTCCCATAGCCGTTGGAGCGTGCTTCCACAGAGGCGTGGACTCAACTCGGATGCATCACCTCCCATCCCTTCGAAGAGCACGTGGAGAAGCCAACAATATACGAGGCAATTGCCACCTTCGCCTTCTCCTGTCTCCCCCTAATGTAGCTGGAAGGAGGACAGAAGACAGGCCAGAGGCAAGGGGGCACCTCTCACCAATGACACTGCAGAGCAGGCGCAGGCTAGTGGTGTCTCCCTCCCCGCTGTCCCTTGGGTTGTCCGTCCAGGAAGGAGGGAGTGGGATCCGAAGCCCGATGGGGCGGTGGAACTTCCGGCGCCTAGGTTCCACGGTGACAATGGGGCTGAACGTGGCCTGGTTGCCCAGCAGTTTGGTGACTAGCTCATCCGGTACAGGCTGGGCCTGCGAAGGGCCAAAGTGGGGACACTCAGCCCGAGAGCATCAGAGCGGTTCATGGGCAGGAAACAGCACAGTCCCCAAGGGGAAAGCGAGCTGTCACTGCAAAGTGCAAAGGTAAGGGGGTGTCCCACTACTGCTGATCCATGGGGTCTGCCCCAGGTCTGATGTCACTGCTCAGCCCTCCTTCCTGGCCCTGCCTCTCCATTTCCCAATGCTCTTCAATCCTGGGAGGGTGCCATCTTTGCTCAGCACTAGATGTCCCTGCAGAAGGCCGTGTGGACTAATCACATATCTGAGACATTCATCAACTTAACAGGGAGCTACTGCCTGATCCCACCCACCCAAATTCTTCTGAGCCTTAAGGTCAAATCTCTGAAATTTCCAGGCACTAGAAAATAGTGTGGAGGACATCCTGGGTATGTGGGTCATCTTCCGTAGGGCCTTGAACACCTTCCTCCTTTCCTGAGCTCTGTCTGAGTACAGGGCTGGGGAGGGGGGGGGGGAAGGGGAGCACCCCAACTGGTGAGGAGGAAGGCTGTGTCACCTGCAGAGCCAGCTTCACTCTCTTGGTGACAGCATTTTCCGGAAACGTCGCCTGCACCAGGGGCACCAGCCTGCTCTTCAGAGAGCCCCCTTCAGGGCCGATGGTGTCGTAGTCCTGGCAGAGCCGGGACATGATCACAAAGTACAAGGGGAAGTCCGTGGTGATGATGCGGCAGACCCTCTTCTTCTCCAGCTCCTCCAGGCTCCCCAGCTCTGCAAGCACACGGTATGGGGCCACCGGCTCAGCCACCACTGTGTCCCAGAGCCCCTCGGCCCCTCCTGGGACACCCCTCCACCCAGGCACCCAGCGGTGGGGCGGCGAGGTCCAGCAGAAGATGCGCTGGGGACCCATAACTGGACTTCCTGGGTCGTCTCTAGTCTCCCCAAGTTCTCCAAACTCCAGGTGGCCCGACGGCCCACCCCAAAGTGCAACCTCAAATCCCATCTTCCTGAAGGAAGGCCCCTGCCTGGGATCCCGGGGCTGTTACCTTCATCCATCCCATTGAGGATCTGGTCCAGGTAGCTTTCTCCGTAGCGGCTCTTGTGCTCCTTCCACATGGAGCCATTCTCACTCCGAAGCACCACGAGCTCGCGGTCCCCGCGGCCATGGGAGGCGAAGTGGGGGATCTCCACAATCACGGGACTGAGGGGACAGAGCAGATGAAGGGAAGGTGCGTGCCTTGTCACAAACAAGGGGGTGGGGGGAAGAGCAGGGGTGTAGGGCAGCTGGTTCCTGCCTGGAGGAAGAAGGGGTCCTGCAGCCACGGTCGGAGCCTCACCTACGCACGGGTCTGGACAGCGGACCAGACCTGCCTTGGGTTCCTGAGCCACACAGGGCTCCTGTCACCCACCACTAGGCCCTCATCTCACTCCCGGACAAGTGACCCTGCCCTTGGACCTGACCCGGAGAACCTGCCTGACTTCTCCTACACAGGGACCAACCCTCTCTGCGCCTCGGCCCCCCCATCAATCCGTGATAATGACCCGCGGTCTGCAGGGAGGCTTTCCGCAGCACACTTAAAAGAGAAAAGCAACACCAAAGCCTCTACAGGCTGCTTTACAAATGGTGGATGAAAGCTTGAAGAGGGGACAGGAAGTGGACGGAGATGAGAAGGCAGGGTCCCCCGGGCAAGACCTGTTCCAACAAGACAGCGTGGCACCGGAAGATAACAAAGCCCCTCGCAGAGGCTAGTCTGCTTTGGACCTGGTGAGGGACGGGCCTCTGAAGCCTATTGATCTCGCCCACCTTGAGGGCAATGCCACAAAGCGGTCTTCAAGTAAGACCGTTTCAGAGCTGAAATAATTAAACTTTTGGGCGGAGGGGGGTATGTGTCCCGAAATTAGCCCTGTCTTCCATCTCCCTTCTCTAGATTCATACAGTTTGACTGTCTAGGCTCCGCTTGGGCTATGGACTCCTTAGTGTACCTAGGGAAAGGCCATTGAAGGGGAGGAAGGGCCCAGGTTCTGTTCCTATCAGGAGAGTAGACAAATGACATGGGGCTCCAGTGCTCGCCTCTGTCTCTGCCCTGTGGCTGGACAGACCTGGTGGTGGCTGCAGACATGGCAGAGATGGACCGGTAGGGATGGACCAGCAGGGCAGGGACAGGTTAGGGACACACCGCACACGCTCACCCAGAGAAAGGCTTCTCACCTCAGGAACTGAGCCCCCGTGGGCCCAAGCGCAATGATCCTGCTGGCCAGGCCCTCCTCCTCGGCCAACGGGGGTGGCGTGCTCAGCTTCTGTGGCTTGACCAGGCGGCAGGTGATGCGAGTGGGTGCTGCACACGTCCGGGGCGGAATCACAACTCGCAGGCCATTGTGACGACTCCCTCTCATGGAGCCTCCCCGGGCGTCCACCATGAAGCTCACCAGGAACCTAGGGCACCCACAGATCCATGTTGGGCATCTGTGTGCCCCTCTGGGGCAGGGAGGGCGGTGGCCCAGAATCCCTCTCATGGGAGGCACTCACCCTGTGTGGACAGGGCTGGCCACTGGGCTGATGTTGTCTGAGGTCTCTGTGGCCGGGCTGCTGGGGATGAGGGAGTCTTCATCATACTCCTTAGATGGCTGAGGGTGAGAGAAAGGCCAACTCTGATTACCTCCTTGGCCGCAGGTGCTGGTCTCAGGGCAGAGGAAGCTGTGCCCGGCTGGGGAGAACCTCACCAGAACCACGGCAACCGCCGGAGGAAGTGCGCCCATACACTCACCACCACCCACCCTTTGGGCACAAGGCACTCCTGGAGTCTAAAGTGGAAGCACGGGCTTCTTCCTACCATCATGGCCACTAGACCCTAGACCCCAGGCTAGAGCTTCGGAATAGACAGAGCAAGTCCTCGCTCCAGTCTGGCTACAGTCTTTGGTCCTGCACCCACCGCTGACCTGTCCACCCTGCCCTCCAGCTGCGCCCCAACGTGAAAACTCTGCTCTAAGTGGCTTGATTTTCACACTAGAGTTGGCAATAGTAAGGTGACCAATCGTCCTCCTTTAGGGAGGACAGTCCTTCTTTTGCAAGTTCCGTCCTCCCTCGAAAAGTGTCCCCCTACATGTCCCCATTTTTGATATTGGAAGACTAATCTGTAAATGTCCGAATTCGATCGATGCAGAGTCGATCCATTGTGTGTGATGTGACGTATTTGTATCTAAATGAGTACTTTTTTCTTACAATTATTATTAAAAATTAATAGGCACGTAAGCATAATTACAACATAAAATATCACAAATGTTTTTATTATGCATTTATCGTATTATTGTTGCAATAAATAAAATGTTTCTTTTATTGACGATATTGTTTTCTTCAACTTATTTTTGTCCCCCTTTTCATTGTAAAAATGTTGGGTCACCTTAGCAGCAGACCCTGTACCATCATGATAGCTATTTTGCTCTGGGCGAGCAACTTGTCCTATAGGCACCAGAGATACACGAAGTGACTAGAACAGACCCTTTTCCCTGACGGGAGGGTACTTCCTGTTTCCTTCTCTGGAAATGGGACAGTCCCGCTGCCTCACGGTAACATTACAACTACAGAAACATGGGGCTGCCTCACCCGGGGCCTTATACATCACAAGGACTCATGAAGCTAGCAGGGTCTGAATCTGTCCCCGTCCCCTCCTGGTCTGTTTTCAACCTTGCTCTAGCTCACGCTTCCCCACGGGTGCAGATGCCCTTGTCTCTCTCCTTCCCTGGTCCAATCCTGTTCCTTTTTCACACCTTGCTCCTCCATGAATCTTTCCCAGTGACTCTGCTCTGGAGAAACTCACGCCGTACACTCGAGCACTTGGACATTTACGCTCCCTGCATTCTGTGCTAACTGGTTTCGTGTAGCCAAGCCCACGCCTGCCAGTTGGACTGTCAGCTCCTAGAAGGCAGGTATGGGTCTCACAGTCTGCCATCCAGGCCTATATTGGGCACACAGTAGGACTCCAGTAGCGCCTGCTGACTTGAGTTCATGACTTTAGCGAGAAGGCAAAGAAAGGGTTGGTCTAGGAAAAGCAGGACAGGTCCACTCGGCTGCTTTCCCATCGCTGTTTTTGGCAGCTCCCAGGGAGAATGCCCCAGCACCAGGGCCGTCTCTGACCATAGCTCCCAAAGATCACCCAATGAGTGACACCAACATCTGTCACTACAATATACCCAGAAGAGAATGGCTGGCTGGACAGCTTCACAGCCATTTGGGTCCATGGCTATGGCTGCTGCATTCAGACACACACCCCTTCAGTGGCCATGGAAGAGGCCAGCCTTCGCTGGGACACAGACACGCCTGCCTCAGTTATCAGGCCTCAGGCAGTCACTTCCAACCCCCAAACACCACACTACTTTCTTTTTATCCTAGAAAAACGCCTTGCTCTGAGGGTGTGTGTGTGTGCTAATGACATAAAATTAACTAAGGGGAAACTAATTGCTTTAAACCATCCCACTCGTTTTGGGCACAAATTCAGGTGGCAGCCAGGGAAGCCACAAAACAGAGTGCTAGGATGAATAACAGCCCACTGTGGGAATAATCTCTCCGACATCATCTTTCTATTTGTGTTGGTAATTTAAGCTCCCAATAATCTCTGAAGGGAGGGGAGGCAGAAACGACCCCCTTTCTTATGAAGGTAAAAGAAAGGGGGCATGGAGTTCTGGGACCTGCCTGAAGCTTCACGGCAGTGCGGGCTGCAGCCTCGGGCTCCCTCTCCAGCACCACAACCTGCGGTCCCCACGGGTGCAGACAGCGCATGTGCCGCGGTTGTGAGAACACGGACTTCGGAGCCGGAACTTCTGGCTCCAGCATAATGATGTTTCACACGCCCATGGGCTCTGTGAGACGCATTACCAGTCATATCTGGGCTACAAGCCCACATGGGATCCCAGATCTGCAGGCTTGGTAAACGCTACATGCTTTGCAGCTAGCTATTAGTTCCTATCACACTGCAGGTCAGCTCAGAGCAATTCACTGTCCGGGGGGTCCCCATTCTCTGCAAAATGGAAAATAAGAGACATGATGCTCCTCACCTGCTCTGGCTCCTCAGATCTGATCACCACCGTCTCGGGTGTGACACAAGGAATCCTTGGGATGGCTGGAGATTCCACCCTGTGCACCAAGAACATTGGGAAATCAAAGATGACCCTTCTCAGTGCCTCCCCTTTTCCATGAGGGGTCTAAGTGAAACATCTCTTTACCCCCAAAATAACGTACCCAATCTGCCCCCACACCACAGCCTGACCCCCTCCCTCCACTCTCACATGCAATACGACTCAGTCTCCACCACTGACCAGTCTCCTCCCTTTGCCCAGGGCCTTTCCCCGAAGCCCACTGTCTGTCATGACCTCACCGAGGGACCTTCCTCCTTCACGAATCTGCTCCTGTACCCAACACCCCAGCTTTTAGCCTTAAAGCCCTTGTTGACAGAGTCCTTGCTCTGGCCTTCTCGTCTTATTCTGCACTGTGATAGGACCTGCTGGTGTGTGTTTTGATCCCATCAAATAAATCTGTAGTTTCTTTATGGCCAGGGGCCGAGCCTTGCATTTCTTTCTAACCAATGTTCAATAAATACTAATTGATTTATCCTTGTCGTTTTTCACTTCCCGCTTATAGCATGGCCCTGGTTTGCATAAGCCACTGGACTAAGCTGGCACACATCCGTCTTTTCAAAAAACACCGAGGGCTCAGTGTTTCTATACAGTTGTCACTGTTAGATTTATTTGCAAAACATCCCGGTGTGTCAATGTACCCAGAGCAGAATAACTCACAGTGTCCCAGGGAGGAATGAGAGATGTGTTCCAGGCAGAAACAGACTCTCTGTGGGTTTCCCTGATATACAGAAGGGTGGGGTCAGTGTTGGAGCTTAGCTTGGCACCAGTGTCTAATGGGAACTTTCCTCAGTGGATTTCTGGTGAGAAGCTGAGCGTGTATGAAGGGAGAGGAGGTATGCAGCTGGGACTGTGGATGAGGGGAGGGAGAAAGTCAGGAGGCAGAGACACCAGGAGAGGAGGAAAGACACAACCGTCCAGCGAACTGTAAAGGGAGGCCTCCATGTCCCCACTCGGTGCTCCAGGTACAGAGCTAGGTAATCCTTAGCGGTAGACCCACGGTCCAACCACCATGTCAGTGGCACACCCAAGGCCTGGCCTTCTTGTGACTTTTCCCTGCTCTGGAATCCTTCTACTCTGAGGTGCATGGATGGACCTCAGCCACCCACAATATGAGCCCTTCTTACACTTGGTCCAGCTTCGGCACAAAGTCCAGCAACTCCTTTTCTTCATCTACATCCCTGGAGTCCTGCTTCTCAGCCTTGGAGCCGAGTTCTTCTCCTGAAAGCACACAGATTTGCGTGAGAGATGGAATGGAGACTTCATCTTTCTTTTTATAAGTAAAGGGCTTGGCCTAGTCCTCAATGCCAAGGAGTGGAGGAAGGTCTCTGATGCTCAAAGGGGCTCATGAGCAATGTCTTGAATCAGTCCTGTTCCTCCAGCCCTGGTATCTAGAGCAGGGCAGCCAGCTCCTAACATATTAGTCTGTACCAGACTTTGTAGAAGGAAAAAGAAAATCAGAAAGAACTTCTTTTGCTTGGCAAATTCCACTTCCAAGGAGCCCTTGTAGAGTGTGCAATGACACCAAAGAAAGGTTGTTTCTGTTCTTTTCCACACCACGTACTACAGAGGAATACGCTACAGTGGGACCGAACCCGTTTGTTTTGAAGGGCTGTAGTGTTTTTGTAACCATGGCAGGTGGAACTGCATCGTTTTCTAAGCCCGTCGTCAAGAGGTTCAAACTATGTCTGCAATCCAGACTGCCTCTTTCTTTCTCCTTGCTTGCAACTGGACTTGGAGCCCTCGACCTTGCAGTGTCATTTGCTGTGACCTAGCAGTCAGTGTCCTGACTTTGTGATCTGGAGCTGACAGAATGAAGTAACAACAACAGCTCATGCAGTTATGATCACAAACACAGTGGCATGGGCACAGACACAGAGATGGACAGGCAGGGGCTCCCTGCCAGGGCATGGATCTTATGGGTGTAAACTCCTGTTTTAGTCAAGCTCCTGGCTCCAGACTGTTAGCTGTCAGAGGAGGTGGAAAGCAGGAATGGATTAGTGAGAGCTTGGATCGCTTAGGGTGAAATGCACGTGTGAGAAAGGACCACAGGGAACAGAAAGTGTTTCATACCCATTAGAGTTATATGAGCAGTTCCTGGAAAGCAAAGAAGAGCCAAGTTTAAGAAAGGACAGGCTTGAAGTCAGTTAAAGCGAGAGGCATATTACCGAAGGGAACACAGGGCAGCTTTAATCATCTAGTTGCAAAGTTATTAATTCAAGGGTCAGAAGGATACCCAGCCGAATCCCACCATTTATATCCCAGGGGCTCTTTTCAAACTGAAGTGAGGAGATAGGCTTGTCCAGAGCAGTAAAATACTACAAGCACTTGGTGGTTCACAGAAGTCGAATCTGTAGTAATTTCATGAAAAAGGATATACCCCAAAACTTACTGACTGATTATGTGGTCTTAAGCACGGCTTATTTTTAAAAATTGCACAGATTTTTAAAAATAGTGAATTGTTTGCTCAACACTTGAGGAAAGCATCAGGCAGAATTCTGTGACAGTTCCTTACAGCTCTGATAACTGACCTAAGTAGAATCAGATTCTATGCATAATATCACAAACACACACATTTTAATGAAACTTCACGGGATTTTGTATTTTAATTTCCGAGATGTAGAGTTTCCTTTTTTTGATAAAAGAGAACATCTTTAAAAATCAGTTCTCTCTGGTTTCAGTACAGACCCTCAAAACTTGGATGTGCAGAAGGACACTTGAGTGTGACAAGAAGCGCTCAGGACGTGCTCAGAGCCCCGTGTGTCCCCCGACTTTACTGGACCCTTGTTAAATCCCAGACTTTACCTTCATCTTCAGAGACATCCAGGATCTCATCCACCGTCTCAGGGAAACTCATCCGGTGCTTGTCACTGACTAACTAAAATAAGAAAGAGCAGAGAATTCAACGCAAATAGAGCAGTGGCCAAGTTCACTGATCCAGCAGTTACCTGGTCATGACAGTGGAGACAAGGAGTGGGAACGGAGGTTTGTCCTAAATGAAGAAAATCAGAGCTGAGATGCTCTCAGCCTTGAGGCTGATGTCTAAACAGGAAACGCCAGCATCCCATTGCCTAGTCCCTGCCCCAACCTCTCCTTGCTACTGCCTCCTTAGGTCTGGTCACAACCCCAATTCCTCCTGCCACTAGGTGGCAGCACAATTCCATCTGATGGAGGAGACCCGGCCTCTCCTTTCGGCCTGGCTCTTTTTAGCAGGTATTCCAGAAACCCAGAAGAACTCTATTTCTGAGAGTTACTCCTAAGGGCACCCTGTCTATAGGCTGTGTGTGTTCGGCGTAGGAGAATGCAGGGAAGAAGCAGACATACCATGACACTGGGTTCATCTGTGACAACCTTGAGCACATCTGTTACAGAAATGTAGCCCAAGCGCTTGGCTATTGCCAGAGGTGTGGTTCCATTCTGTGAAAAATAGCAGAGAGAGGGTGAGACCAGACAAGGGAAGGGAGTCTGGGAGGAAAGCCCTCCTCCTTTGCATAGACCAAGCTCACATTCTAATTGTTATACAGGGTTCTAGGTGGACAGGCTGCACCTCTGAACCAAGAGCACGACCCCGACACATCTGTGAGCCCAGACACGTGCTAGGCAGCAGCCAGGGCACAGGAGAGAGGAAGGTGCAGTACTTGGAATCTGTAGCATTGAGTAGGGGAACCGTGAAATGAGAGCAGGGAAATCTTGCCCGGACAAGTAAGAAACTTCCAAGAGGAAACCAACTGGGAAGAAATGAGTCAGGAAGGCACCACATGCAACCTGAGAAATATCAGAGTAGGGGGCTGCGCTGTTTACACGATGCCAAGTCTTTGGGTGTCAGTAGCTGAGCATTGAACTGGTTAAGGCCTTATTTTTATTTTAAGTTCTCTGGTTCCAGGATGTGCCCGGGGCCCCATCCACAGTTGTAATTTCAGTGACCACATCAATAACCAAAGGCCCGCCCCTCCCCAGCTGGAAGCAGCCGTGGAGATACTCTAGTAGAACCCGTGCATTGTCAGATGAGGAAGTTCATGGGCCCTGACATTGCTACAGACAACCCCGAGGGCCTGGAACAGCACGAACCACCTAAGACATTTGGTTTTGCGCCTTGTACCACACTGAAAGCAGCTGCACATAGAAGTTTTAGAAAGGGTTGCAACGACTATATTTAAACAAAAACAAAAGTGGGAGGGGATATCCTTTCAGATGCCTTAAAGGATAGCCTTCAGTCCACCAGAAAGAACTAGTCATGGCAGCCTGTAGCCTGGGGGGGGGGGGCAGGCAGCTGTGACTCTATGGTATAGCAGCCCACCAAGGTCCTAGGCATGCAGGAAGGGTAGACTGAGTGCCTACGGTTCGGGGCCCTCTCACAGGCTGCCCATGAGATCAGCTTTCCAAAATCAGGAACCGGGGTGGGGGACACTCACCGAGCTGACCTCGTTTGGGGAAGCACCATTTTTGAGAAGCAGTGTCACGATGTCTGTGTGTCCTTGTTGGGCTGCCTGGTGCAAGGGGCTATATCCTAGCTATAAAGTAAGGTGGACATTTTGGCAGGATTAGTTAGCTTTTTGAGAAAGAACTGCCCACATGCTACAGTTTATTCATCACCTATATGCAACATAAAAAATGCATTTGCCCCATTTCCTCCTCCAGGGCAAAGCTTAAAATTGTGGCAGAGCCCCAAGCGTGCCCAGAGTCTCTCTGGTTGCATTCTAATTTGGCACTTAAGAAGTATCAGTATAGAAGTCAGGTCTCAGGCGTCCCTGTACCTTAGTCTTAGCATTGACGTCTGCCTGGTGCTGTAGCAGAAACTTCACCAGCTTGATGTTTCCATAATGACTGGCCACGTGGAGGGGAGTGTAGCCCATCTGGAAAGCAAGAGATAAAAATGGGTGACCAGTAGGGCTTCTGGGCATATCAAGAGCCACTGTGAGCTGTGCGTTAATAAAATCCTGATTAAAAGGGAGAATGGCCGGGGAACCCTCTGGAAGGCTGACAGCTGCTACAGGTGTGAGCTGTAATGCGTGGCTGTCTGAAGTGATTGGCCTGGGAAGGAACAGGGCCCCGTGTCAGGGAAGGGCAGTCTGAGACGCCCAGGAGAGATCTGAGAGGAGGTGGAACAGGCACCTGGAAAACTCCTGTGGAACCTGGGGAAGAGCTGTAGGTCAGGAGACGCCTGTGGAGAGTGTAAAGCCTTGGAAAGGAGGAAGGTCACCTAGAATAAGTGCAGAGAGTACAAGGCACAAGGGGGCGTGTACTGAGGCAACACTTAGAAGATCAGAAAAGGAGACGGTGAGGGACCAGACAAGAGGCCGGAGGAAAACCAGGTGGCCCGTGTTTTAGAAGCCAAGAGAGGTTCCTCCAAGCGGGGAACAGCCATCAGATCCTTTGCTGGGAAGGGGGCTCAGAAGATGACACTTGGTGGCATGGAGATCATGGCCGATGCAAACAAGAGCAGACATATTTCCACTAGAAAGGTGAAATCCCATTGTTAAATGCCCCCGAAAGGCTGTCCAAGTCACTGAGTTGTAGTGTAAAAATTTTACAGGAACTAGTTATTGTTTAAATGAATGGGCTTTGAGTATTTATTCATTTGTGTTTTGGCTGCAAAGGAGCTGATTTTCAAGGAATCTGTTCCGCTGAATATTTTGGTGTTCCCTCTAAGGGCCCACAAGCCAAGGACCTCTCCGCCCTTTGGTCCTAAGTGTCCCTGCAGGGCTGGTACCTGACTTCAGACACCATCTTGACACAGAACCTGCAAGCTGAACCTCAAATAATGATATGGCTCTGGGACCCCCACATTCTAACCCATATAAAGGGTCTCTCAGGGCAGGACCCCAAAAGAATAAACTGGGCCCACAAAGAAGCCTCAGAGATCCAGAACATTTCTGGTTTTCAAGCATATTCCTGTGGAAGCTGCAAGCAGTTGGAGATAAAATACAGTTTCTATATTTTTCTCAGGGAGACCTCAATATCATGTTGTTGACTGGTGTTCCTGTGGAAGGCTGGAAGGGGCTGGGGCTAGAGGGGTGTCACTTTGTCCCTTCCTTTTAATACAGCTGCCTTGTGGTGAAAAAGAACATGCCCCTTCTTCTAGCAAGCCTCCTGCTTCTAGCAGATGGAAACACTCTCCTTCCTTTGGGCTCGAAGTGGCTCTCCAGCGCCTCTCACTCAGGATATCACATTAGCCTGTCCCTTCCAGCCTCTGACTGTCACCTGTACACTATACTGCAAGTGCCTCGAGGCAGAGCCCTTGCCTAAGCTGTGTGCGGTGACCTCAGCCACCTCAAAGAGCTCCTTGCACATAGAGGCTCATAGATACTGAGCTCAATTTAAACGCTGGAATAAAAGTGAGTCCAGGGGAGCCTGCCATTTTGACACCCTGCTCGTGTAAGACAGGTCTTAGAATCATGATTAAACATTCCTCCCAGTTTCTCACTTTGGAGGCTCAAAGGTTTAGCAAACTTCAAACTTCCCAACTGGAAAGTGAGGTTTAGGATTGGTGTCTTCAAAGTCCACTGCCCTCCCTAGAAGTGGCAGGGGAGTCTGCATCACTGGGTCCTTGGAGTTTCAAAGCTCAGAGGAGGAGTCAGTTCTGAAGTGGGAGGGACGCAAGCACTGGGCAGGGTATGGGCACACACAGGGCGGGAGGGTGGGGGAGCCTTACCCGGGTGGTAGCATCCACTGTGACACCATGTTTGATCAGCACGTCTGCCACTGAAACGTGGCCTTCTTGTGCTACCAGGTGGAGGGGAGTGAGTCCGCTCTGGAAAGAAAAAGAAATTCATCAACTTGGAGCCAGTAAAGAATTCCAGGCCACGGTGAAAGAGTGCTAAGATCTGGGAGCCGAACCTGGCTCTGCACCACCAACTAGTCATTTGACCTTGGGAAAAGCTCTTCCTGTGAGAAGCCTCTGTATCCTCATCTTAAACATGTTGAGTTTACACTCAGTCAGAGGTCAGCAACATTTTCTGTTAAGGGCCAGACTGTCAATATCTTAGGCTTGCGTCTCTGTTGCAACTACCCAACTCTGCCAGTTAGAGTGAGAAAGCAGCTATGACCAACATAGAAATAAATGGGACATGGCTGTGTTCTAATAAAACTTTATTTACACAAACAAGTGGTGGGCCAGATTTAGCTAATAGATCGTAGTTTGCTGACCTCTGAATCAGATGAACTTTATGCACTTTCTAATTATAACATTCACTATTTCCAAGATTCAAGATGAGGGCAAGAGTCTTGGTTTCCTTATTTAGAAAATAGGAATTATCATTGAAAAGTACAGTGTGCCATTTAGATGTGGCGTGTGATGAGATCTAGCCAGTGCTGCACCGTGGAAAGGATGGAAGATTTTGCCAGGACTAAAAACACTGTATTTTCGGAGTTCTTATCACAGCTTTCTCATGAAATCAGTAATGCACCAGAGATCTTGTTTGATTTGTTCACACTTCCACAAAAATGTCAGAAAGTCTTCTCTCCTCTGTGCCTGTAGACCGCAATCCACTTTACTAACTGCGGGGCAGACAAACCTGCAATCCCTCTGCCGTCAGAGGCAGAGGGCAGGGCCTGGCTATTCCCCAAGGACTCTACCTGCCCGCCTCTGTCCTCTCTGCCAACCAGAGGCCCATGAGCAGTACCTCTCCCCAGCGGAAGCCTGAGCAGGCAGGTCATCTCCCTCAGGCCTATGGGGCTGGCCCAGGTGAGAGCAGGCCACAAATAACCCGTCCTTAGGTCAGTCCCAAGCTTCTGGGCGCCTTGCCTGATTCTTGGTATAACACAGTAATCGCCTCATAAAGGTGATGCGTGGATGAGTGAGGATGTCTCCAGTACAGAGAATCACAATCATCCTCAAGGCTCCTTAAGGGACCCACTTTACATGGTGCAAAGAGGAAACCAAGAATCCCATTCAATGGAGTGATTCTACCATAGAACTTCCCTCCTGGGGGTCTCCTGTCCCAACACGCATTAAAAGAGCCAATGGATCCACACGTTTTTAAGAGATCTTAAGTTATCCTTAAAATACATGCCTTTCTGAAACTGTACTATGTTCACTCATAATCTAAAGAAGTGGCTCTTCATATTGTATGATTCCATGTATATGAAATGTCAGAATAGGCAAATTCATAGTGGCAGAAAGTAGGTCAGTGGTTGCCTGGGACTGGGGGTTTGGGGGACATGAGTAGTGGCAGCTAATGGGTATGAGGTTTCCTTTTAGGGTGATGAAAATGTTCTGAAATTAGATAGTGGTAATGGTTGCCTAATTCTACAAATGTACCAAAAAACACTGAATAGTACAATTCAAAAGGGTGAATTTTATAGTATGTGAATTATATTTCAATGAAATTATTTTTAAAAAGAAATAGTCTTAGTCTTTCTTGGGTCATGCATTCTTTTGAGAGGCTAAAGAAAACTATGAAGATGTCACCCAGAGAAATGCTCACATGCCCATCTTCCCAAAATGTTGTATACAAATTTGGAAGGTTTCTGACTCACATACGTATAGTCCCCTGGATTGAAACCTCCTAGTTTAATATATAGGTTGACATTTTAAAAATTATCTTTTCAGCCCTGGCCAATGGCTCAATGGATAGAGCAACAGCCCAGTGTATGGATGTCCCAGGTTCGATTCCCTGTCAGGGCACACAAGAGAAGTAATTATTTGCTTCTCTTCCCCTCCCTTGTCTGCTTCTTTCCCTCGACCCCTCCCGCAGCCAGCGGCTTAAATGGTTCGTGCATTAGCTCTGGGCACTGAGGATAGCTTGCTTGGTCCAAGTGCATCAGCCTCAGGTGCTAAAAATAGCTCAGTACCTATGCATCAAACCCAGACTGGGTTGCAGGGTGGATCCTGGTCAGGGTGCAGGTGAGAGTCTGCCTCACTGTTTCCCCTCCTCTCACCTAAAAAAAAATCTACCTACTGAAGAGAATATTTAGTACCAGATTACTTAATACATTCCTGAATATAATACTAAGGTATATTTGGGAAAGTGTACTGTGGATTTTAATATTGACCTTTTTGTTTTGTTTTTTGAAGATTCTTTTTTTTTTATAGGGACACAGAGAGAGAGTCAGAAATAAGGATAGATAGGGACAGACAGACAGGAACGAAGAGAGGTGAGAAGCATCAATCATCAGTTTTTTCGTTGCGACACCTTAGTCGTTCATTGATTGCTTTCTCATATGTGCCTTGACTGTGGGCCGTCAGCAGACTGAGCCACCCCTTGCTGGAGCCAGTGACCTTGGGTCCAAGCTGACGAGCTTTTGCTCAAGCCAGATGGGCCTGTGCTCAAGCTGGTGACCACGGGGTCTCGAACCTGGGTCTTCCGCATCCCAGTCCGATGCTCTATCCACTGTGCCACTGCCTGCCTGGTCAGGCTGAAGATTCTTGAATCAATCTATTTAGAAAGAATCAGCAGAGGCTTTGGCATAGATAGTCTTGGGGTGATGCAACTTTGGGTATAAGCAACCTCTCTGAATCTGTTTTTTTCATTTATAAAACTAAGATAAACCCGACAAAGGACTTTTGTGAAGATTACACATAGACACACACACACACACACACACACACACACACACACACACACCACCTAATTCAGAACCTGGGTACACAGTGTGTGCTCAGTAGTCAGACATAATATCTAGTTAGCTAATACTAAACCATTATTGAGACCACAGGGCCAATCTGAAAGTGCCATGTTTACCTTGTTCCCCAGGTTGCCATTGGCTTGTTTGGAGAGTAGCAGAGCCACCATCTCTGCATGACCCTCCTGGGCAGCCAGGTGAAGGGGGGTCACGCCTTGAACCGACTCCGCATTCGCTGTTGCCCCGTACTGCAGCAGACTGTGGGCCACCTCCATCTGGTTCTGCTTGGCAGCGATGTGCAAAGGGGTATAGCCATTCTGAAAGAGAAGAATGGTTCCAGGAATGCTGAGTTGACAATATGAGCGCATGCCTTAAATTTAATGCTCTGAGGGAGGGCTAGGCCTGGTCCTTGTCCTGCTGGACATCCACCAAGCAGGGCTAGTGTCACCCAGGTGGGCGACTTCAGGAAACAAACCAACCAAGTCTATGTGATTAGGAGAGGCCCCCATGAGCCAGCAAGTGCCCTGTACCTGTTCTCACCATCTATTTCCAGTGTCACGCTCTGACAAACTGCTGTGCAGGAAGTGCTCTCGCTGACACATGAGAGGAGCAATTAGGCTGCTGATGAAATACCTAGAAGACTAGGTATGTAGGAATTAAAGGTTCCTGCTTCCTCCTTCCTGCTTTAAGAACCAACCTCCAACATTTCATCAAGGAAAAGGAGCAGAACTCTTCCTCTGTCCCTGTGCAACTGGGCCAAGTGTTCCCCTGGGCTTGCCAACTCCAGGCAGCTGGTGTAAGAGGACATGCATCCAGCAAGGGACTTGGGGACGCGGAGTCAGTCCTGTTCCGTGCTAACTAGCCCTGCAATGGGGGCAAGCTATTCAGCAACTTCTAGGACTGCTGACCCCAATGTGGTCAGCTGTGTCGTTGTGCACTGTTTATTCAGCTGGATTTTTTTTTTCAGCTGGCTTTTTTCCCCTTTCATTTTTTGGTAGTAGGACTTTCTCAGTGAAGGAAGTAGTACATGGGCTTACCTTCTGGAGTAAGCTGCTTATCCCACTGAAGACAGGTGACAGTACCTTGGTCATCACCGTTAAAAACCACTTTCACTTACATTATTCCCTTTGAGCTTCACTGCCACCATGTACAGCAAATAAGGTAAGCACTTCTATTATTTTCTCACTTTGTGGATAAATAAGCCAATTCCCTGAGAGGCTAAGTAAGTGCTTTCTCTAATGTCACATAGTAAATGGAATAACTGAGGACCCACGCCTGGCCTCCTGACTCCAGGTCCCATCTTCTTGCAGCTGGAGTTGTGCTTCTCAGACTTCATTGTGTCCAGAATCCCCTGGGGTCTTCCTAAAATGCCCATTCTGACTCAGAAGGTCTAGGGAGGCCCAGGACTCTGCATTTCTAACACATTCCCTGGTAATGTTGATACTGAAGGTCTAAGAGCCACACTTTGAGTGGCCAGGTCCCATAGTGCTGAAGGCGAAGGAGGATGCCAGGGCTGAGGACCTCTGAGCAGGACCATGACTTTCTAAGCATGTGCCCAGCCAGCTCCGAGCAGATGGCATCAGGCATATGTTCCCCTCCACGCTGGCCAGCATTCTTCCAGCTGTCCCAGAGAAACGCATGTCCCCTGCCGGCCACGGCCATACTGGGGAAACCAACATTTCTGATTCTGCCAGGATCACTGATTAGAAACAGAAAAAAAAATGGGGGGGAGGGCAATACAGTAAAATCACAGTTTTATAGCATTGGGGGTCAGGCAAAGATCCATTGGCAAAGTGGATGCTTCGGAGAAATGAGAAGTTGTAACTTACCCAGAGAATTAAATTGAATTAAAAAGTCATTCCCTTTAAATAATTAGGTAAGATAATTCATTTGAGTGTTTCTCCTTTTTAATTCGATTATGTTATGAAAAAAAACATTAAATTCTTCTTTGTAGGCTGGTTTCCCACAACAAGATCGGCATTTTGACTATAACAAAGTTAAACAAAAATGAATTTTGTTCTCTATCCAGAGAGAGAGCAAGAAAAAGATGTATGGTTCAGTGGGTGGAGCCTGAGACTTGGCGCATGCCCCAAACAGAGGTCATTCTCCCTAAGAGCCTTCTCAGGACAGCTGCCCGGATGAGCTGGGACAAGGCAGGTGAACACCTCACTGGTGCTGGCTCTCCGCCGGCACTCACAGTACAAACGCCATGATTCCTAGGACTCCTTTTCCTGCACTAAGGACAGTCACTTGAGCAATTCAACCCATATTCATGGAAGCATTATCAGGAGCCTAGACCTCTTGGGCAGCTGTGGATGTCCACACTGGCAAGGATAGCACCCTGTCCTGCCAAAGGGCAAGCTGGCCCTGGAGGTGGCTTCCGGCTGCCAGGTGACCCTGGTTAAAGCTAAGATAACAAGTGTCAGTCTCAGAGCATGGCCGGCCCTCTGAGCTTCCCCCAAACCAGGACGAAAGGGGATGAATGGCCTGGAGGTGACAAGGACAAGCAAGGTGGCAGGAGAGTCAGGGAGAGGTTAGGGAGGGCTAGGTGCCAGTAGACGACTCTGCTTCCCCAGAGAAATGAGCTCATCCCAAAGCTGCTCACTGGAGAGAGTGCCATCCAAGCACTGAAAGAACATTAGCATCAAAATCAGATAGGGGAAGGTTTGGTTTGGGTGCAGACAGATTTGCATGTGAAATTCTACAAAATTGCCAGACGACTTGGTAAACTATTTTTGCCATGGAAACAAAACCCATCTGTATAGCATTTGTGCTTGGATAAATCTCTCTTTAAATACCACAAACCTGGCTCTGGTTTCTTTTACACAAGGAGGGGTACGAGGAGGAGGGGAGTCCAGCTTTTTATTTTTAGATGCAGGAGTAAGTCACATCCTAGCAGGGCTTCATGCTCTGTCTACACGGTGACGTGGGCTTTTGCTACAACAGCGGCAGGGACAGGGGCACCCGGAAGACACTGTGTGTCTACGGGAAGGTGGGGCCCCACAATTCAGCTGAGCATCCATTCTGAGGTGGGGAGACAGTCTGAAAGCCCACAGTGATTTTCCCTGACTTGGCCGAGTCCCTGTGAAGTCAGCAGGTGTCAGCTGAAGCCACATACCAGCCCACCCTGACAGCTCCCCCCTGAGGCAGCACTCAGATTTCTGCCACTTAGCTGAGTGCTGGGGTTTGCTCTCCCAGAAATTATCTCTCTGAGTCTTGGCTGCCCTGTCGGATGACAAGTTCCCAAACACAGGGATCTCCTGTGTCCTTTTTATGCAAGCCCTACTCCCTCTCTTCGCAATTCTCCTATGTGTGGCCACCAGCCCCACAGGGAACAACTCCTCCCAGACAAACACTGCACCCCCTTTCATCCCACCGGGGACAACCTGTCCCCCAAAATGATGCTCTATTCAGCTTCATCCCTACACCTTGTATTACCTCACCCCCTCCCGCCGCCAGCCCGGTCTTACATAAGCAAGCCTGGTCAGCTCCGTTTACTCAGGTTCCCTTAAGAGGCAATGAACCCGCTGCTCTGAGCAGCACATTTCAGAGGCTGCATGAGGCCGGCACACTGGACAAACGTCTACCATGCAGTATGCACGGGTGTGCCTCGTTAAAAACCACCACATCTAACTCTGGCCAGGTAGCTCGGTTGGTTAGTGCATCATCCCGATACACCAAGTTTGTGGGTTGGACTTATACGAGTCAGGGCACATATAAGAATCTACCAATGAATGCATAAATAAGTAGAACAACAGATTGCTATTTTTCTCTTCCTTCCTCTCTCAATCAATTAAACCAATCAATCTAATCAATCAATTAGAAAAGGAAGAAAAAAACACCATGATCTAAAAATATGAACTCATAAGAGACAAAGATTTGGGGGTGACTATTCACATTCAAAATAAGTCCCTTGCTTCAAGGTTCCAGCAAATTTACTCCCCAGGCCTATCTCTCAGTGTGTGGCCCCTGCACTGGAGTGGGGGGCCAACACCCACCACGCCTGGAGGTTCCCGTACACGCTGACCTTGGACAGCACGTGTGCAAAGCTCAGCTGACACTCAGGGCTTTGGGAACCACATTTGTTGTGTAAAAAGAATCCAGCTCTGTGAGGCAGCCTATTATTGAGAGGTGTTACCCACTTCCCACCTGAGTTCTGCTCCCCAGGTAGTGGTGCTTACACTGCCGGTAACACTTGTGAAAGTGAAGCAAGATTTCGAGGTAAAAATAAAAGCAGAACACCAATGCCTTTTGGTTGCTCCTGGAACAGCCCTCCCGGACGGGGTGGCAGGGGGCTAAGGCTACGAGACACAGTGGTCTGGTGCTTCTGTGTGGACCAGGCTGGCTTACCCAAGCAGGACTGTGTGGGGAGCCACCCCGGGGCAGCAGCAGCTTGACGATGTCCAGGTGGTTGTGGTGGACGGCCACGTGCAGGGGAGTCAGGCCATTCTGCAGGAGGTAAGACCAACAAAGAGAACAGCCTTCACTCAGTTGACTTTCTACTTAGTGATCCCTTTAGCTCTAGGCAGCACCATTCTGGGACCCACGTCACTTCCTCTTTACAGGTAAAATCTGGTTAAGAATCATTCCAGAACCCATCTTGATCAGAATTCACTAAGCACATAACCCAGGGCCACCTCCTGATTCCTGCTGGGCCCAATGGGACAACATAATCAAGCGTACTCACTCAGGGTAGTGTAGGACACCAAAGGTCATTCTTTCTAGATAGCTGCCCATTCAAAAGATGGCCAAAATGGGCCTGACTGGTGGTGGCACAGTGGGTAAAGCATTGACCCATAAAGCTGAGGTCGCTGGCTCTGAGCACGGGCTCATGAGCGCAGGATTGCTGGCTTGAGCAGGGACCATCGACACAATCCCAAAGCTTGCCAGCTGGAGCCCAAAGGTCACTGGCATGAAAAGCCCAAGGTCGCTGGCTTGAGCAAGGGGACACTGGCTTGGCCCCTGTCAAGGTACATATGAGAAGAAATCAATACACAACTAAAGTAAAAGCAACTACACGTTGATGCTCCTCAGCCTCTCTCTCCCTTCCTGTCTCTCTCTCTCACTCCCTTAAAAAAAAAATAAAAAAGACCAAATGGGCTTAGGCAAGAGATGCTCTTCACAAGTAGTCAAGCTCCCTTTGTCCAGCAGGCTGGCTTCCAGCCGGAGAGAGGGAGGGAAGTTGGGGAAGTTCAAACTCACTTTTCCAGCAGCACTGGGGTGTGCGTCCCGTTCTAGCAGCGCCTCCGCCACCCGAACCTTCCCATACTTGGCCGCCACATGGAGAGGGGTAAATCCTTTCTGAGGAGAAACACAGGCTGTCAGGACCAGGGGGAGCCTGGTGCAAGGGCCCATGGCAAAGGCGGTATCCCACCCTACCGAGCATGGAGGCACCAAAGAAAGGGCACAGCATTTCTGAGCCCTTCGAGGCCTCAGGGATCGGCAGGCTTCCTCTACCACCTGCCACCCGCACCTCTCGTGGGGAGCATAAACATCTTTTGCTGTGATTCAACCGCTAGCTCACTGAAAGCGGCGGTGGAGTCTTACTCCTTCTTGTGTCCCAGAACCTGTCTGATTGGAAGAAATCGACTACAAGATAAATGGATGAAGGCTGGTGGATGAGTGAGAGACTACAGCTGACCACCTTTCTGGGGCAACAGGATGACATATCAGGCTCACAGCTGGTGGCCTGTCCTGTGGATGCTTGCCTTCCCAGCTGTTCTCAGCACAACTGAGGCACCACGGAGGATCAGGTGGGAATGACCGTCCCATGCCCCCGGCCCAGCTGCAGAGAACAGGAGGAAGAAGGCTGTACCTTGGTCATGCACGTCTGGGAGGCTTCCTTTTCCAGAAGGGCCAGCGCAGTGTCTACATGCCCCTCTCGGGCTGCAGTGTGAAGGGGGGTGTGCCCGGCAGTGGTGGCCAGGTTTGGGTTGGCATTATTTTCTAGCAGGAGCTTCACTATGTTTGTGTGGCCAATGCGAGCTGCACAGTGAAGTGGGGTCTGGTCATCCTGGAACCCAAAGCAAAAAGAAAAACAGGGACTACTAAATTTACTTAATCTGAAGCTTCATTTTACAAAAAAGGAAATGACGCTCAGAAAGGTCAAGTGACTTTCTCAAGGTCACACAGCTAGTAAGATAAAGAGATGGGATTCAAATCATATCTGAGTTACAGAAACCAATATGCTATCTTTTATTTAATCCTTACAACAACCCCTTGTTAGTAGTTATTTTTATTATAGTTGCTCAAAGGCTCAGTCTTCTCATCTATGAGATGGGAATAATAATATCAACCTCCTAGGACTATGGCTAGGATCAAGCAGAGAGTTATATATAAGTTGTTTCACATAGCACCTGGCACTCAGTAAGTTATAATGGTGATTATTGTCTCCCAAGTCGCATCCGAGTGGACACTTGTCTTTCCCTTTGACATTACTTTGGTTTTCTCTATGTCATTAGAAAGTCTAAGCTGCTGAAGGGGAAAGAGGACTTTTTCACCCTGTCCCACCCCTTCCGATTTATGTCTGATGCTGAAGGGATTCAGTGGTAAGGTCTTCGTGTTATTGGGCCGGGCTAGGGGCCTCCCTCACGTGGCCCAAACAGTAATCCGAGTCCTCACTGTAAATAGAGCCAATGTCACCCATAGGTTAGGAAAGTCTGATCTTGGCCAGAGTCGATCAACTTGCAGACTCAGAAGCTATTCTTACCCCCCCACTCACCCAATCTCCTGAAAATGCCTTTACAACAAGGAGAAGCATCCATTTTTAGATCAAGTCATTCCTGACTGATTTTCTCTGACAACATTTTCTTTAAAATGTTGCTTCTCCTCTCTTACCGGGGCTACAACCATTACAAAACCCTCTCAGCCCCGTAAACGCTGCAGCCGGCATTGTTTCATTATTCCAAAGAAACATAGTTCTGATGCAACAACTGCCTCTGGCCTTGTCAGAACCCCTGCGGAGCAGAACCTGCATGTTTAGGGCAATGGATGTGAGACTGACAAGGAATCTTGGTGCCACCGGCACTGCAGCCAGGCCTCTAATTAGGATGGATTACTCCTCACTGAGCCTGAATTGCTTGCATGCCAGGATACTTCCCGCCCCCAGAACGCACCTTGGCCTTGGCATTGACTTTGGCTTTGTTCTGGAGCAAATATTTGGCGACTTCCGTGTGCCCTGCCCTGGCTGCCATGTGTAGCGGGGTCTCCACTTTCTGTAAAGTAACAAAATTATAGACGTGTTAATAAGTGCTGGGTTTCCAAAAGGACACGTGCAGAGCTCCGAAGTGTAAGCCTGGAGAAGCTTGGCAGGTTTTCATCCAGGAGGTCGAGCTGCCCCAGCAAGCAGCTCCTCCATCCTTTAGCTGCCGATGCCTGGGCGTGTGTGTGCGTGTGCACGTGTGCGCGTGTGTGTGTGTGTGC
Source organism: Rhynchonycteris naso (assembly GCA_037038555.1). Lineage (NCBI taxonomy): Eukaryota > Metazoa > Chordata > Mammalia > Chiroptera > Emballonuridae > Rhynchonycteris > Rhynchonycteris naso. Next base: position 30,303,982 of record CM072998.1, read on the forward strand.
GCGTGTGTGTGTGTGTGTGTGTGTTCTAAGTACACTTACGAGTAACCCCAGAGCTCATGAATGTTTAAAAATGCAAATGTAGTCCCAGATAACACTTAGAGAAGTTTCAAAATTATTGTCCAAAATAAACCCCCCAAGACTTTACAGATGTGTGACAGTGTAAGCATCAGTATATATGGATGATCCCCACAAGTCTGAAGCCTCTGCTATTCAGAGAGTTCTCCCTCTACCGCTAGAGAGGAGACCCAGGGATCACCAGCTAAAGCTCCCCTCTGAGCTCTTGTGCTGAGAGAAGAGCCCTCGCTGTCCCCACAGGCTTACCACATTGGAGACATTGGGCGATGCCCCCCGCTGCAGGAGGTGCTTCACGATGGGCAGGTGCCCCATGAAGGAGGCCACGTGGAGAGGTGTCAGGCCAGACTGAAACAGACAAGAGAGGAGTGAGAAAGCAGGAGACTTTCCTGCTTCTCCACGGAAGAGACGGCCAGCGTCGCTAAGGCCATCTTGCCTCTATGTCTCCCGACTGGTTTCCCAAGAGAAGTGAGTTCAGTGAGGCGGGCTCATTTCCAGGAAAATAGCTGGAGGGGAAAGAAATGACTACAGGGTGGTTCTGCCCACTTTCACAACTCAAAATATTGCCCCGGATCTTGGAAAGTAACCTGACACTCGACACACAGGTTCACTTGTCTTAGCCACCCCTGATGTATTCGTTGGAGCAGTCTAGACTTGCGCATGCTCACGCGTGCGCACACACACCAACACCTGCAGCCACACCTAGCTACAAAGACCAACTTTCCAGGAGGCTCCTGGAGAAATACCATGGCATGGGGCAGGGGGAGACCACCCACTCATCAGCAGTTTCCCCTACCTCGGTGACAGCGTCGATGGAGGCTCCCGTCTTCAGCAGCAGCTCCATGACACGAATATGGTTCTTCTTGCAGGCGATGTGTAAGGGGGTGAAGCCATTCTGCAGCCCCGTGCAGAGGGAGACAGACAAGCAGGAGTTTACACACTAGCCCAAGGAGCACCCAGACCACCTTGCTGATTCAAAGGCAGCCTCTGCCCCAGCTGTCAGCGACTTCCCACAGACCAGAACGTCAAGTACTGCAAATCACTAAAGAGGCAGGTGGCTCTCACTGCATGCACCAGGCACGTTCCTGAGCATGTTGTCTATAAACCTTTTTAAAAAACTTAATCATATTCTTGGATGCAATAAAAGAGCCTGCTGTTTAAAGTTTCCTCAAGGGGAAATTTACAGTAAAGAGTACTTTTGTGAAGCAAATCATGTTCCCTTTTCCTGGAGACTGACGATCATTTTTAGTAAAATGGGTTTCTGTGCATCAGCTCTGCTCTAAAGCGGTATGCTAAAACGTAAACTCCTCAAGGACAGGGATATTTGTTTTCTTGTTTTGTCCGCTTGCTTGGTTTGTTGTTTTTTCAGTGTTTTATCCCCCTAGGGCCGTGGTTCTCAAAGTGTGTGGGGGATTCTGTGGCCCCAGCCCAATCCCAGGGACATTTGGCAAGGTCCGGAAATACTTTTGATTGTCACAACTGGAGGGGTAATGCTTCTAGCACCTAGCAGGTAGTAGCCAAGGATGCTACTAAACATCCTACAGTGCACAGGATGGCTCACTGCACAGGCTCAAATGTCAAGAGTGCCAAGGTGGAGAAACTCCGACTACCCTAGAACAGTGCCTGGCACGTGGTAAGATATCGGTGAGAGCTTTCTGAATGAATGAGTCACCCTTGCAGTCCCCGGCAGTTCTCCTGCCTTCTAAATTCTCTTCCCCCGGGAGTGGGCAGAGGGGAGAGGGTGGGCATGGAGAGCTCTGGCTCCACCAGGCCCCTGGACTACTCAGGAGGGGATCAGCTTTCTGCCTGTACTCCCCTCTATGTGAGCAGCACAAACACTACAAGCCCTTCTGCAGAGGAAGGATGCTTAGCTCAGGCCATTCCACCTGCCCACAAAGCAGATTTTAAAAAGTGTCTAAGAAATCACCATCTCTCAGCTCTGGGCCTAGGCTCAGATGGATTGGCACCCCCAACCCAGGTGCATACCCTGACCTCTCCCACAAGGCTCAGCCACGCAGCTCTGGTCCCGCCTCCCTCAGCCCTGTCCCTCTGGCACCTTCTCCAATAGCTTTCCACTCACCAGGGCTCTGGAGTTTGGTTTGGCCCCTTTATCCAAAAGGACCTTGGCCACTCTGTGATGGCCACAGTGGGCTGCTACATGGAGTGGGGTCAGGTGATCCAGGGTGATATCATCTATCTCTGCGTTGTATTGCAATAGAAGTCGGACACAGTCAAGGTGGTCTCCCTGAGCCGCCATGTGAATTGGGGACAAGCCGTTCTGCACGAGGAAAAAAAGAAACAAATAATCACAAAGGCTTTTGGGGATAGAACATGGCAATTTAGGGCAGTGACTCCAACCTCGCTTCTTACTTCTTCCCTACATGATGCTCTATGAGGCTCCCGCACTCGTGCTGGCCTCTGTGCTCATGCTGGTCTCCAACTACACTGTTTTATCCACCTAGCCAAGTACTCCAAGCCAGCTCTACCCCTGACCACCCTAGACTACTGTGGGCTTTTCTTTTCTTTTTAAAAAAAAATTTCATTGCTTTGCGAGAGAGGAAGGGAAAGTGGGAAGGTAGGAAGAGAGAGAAAGGGGAGAAAGAGGAAGAGAGAGAGAAGCATCAACTTGTTTCACTTAGTTGTTGCATTTAGTTTGCACTGACTAATTGCTTCTAGTACATGCACTGACTGGGGATTGAACCTGTGACCTCTGGTGTACCGGGTTAATGCTTTATCCACTGAGCAACCCAGCCAGAGCAGGCTTTTCTTATCTATATCACTCACTTGGATGTTACTGATATATGTGCAGATTGTATCCATAATAACCTTTTCAGGCATGTGTATCTTCTTTCCTTACTTATAAGTTTCTTACGATCAGTCATACCTAATATATTTTATATGCCCACAGTGTCCTGTACATGCATGTAGCACATATAATGTGGTCCTTAATTATTATGGTTTGAAGAATGAGTGATGGTAAAATAGAACTTGGATCTAAATCCCTCTACATAACTATACACCTAACAAATACACATCACTTAAAATTTTTGTTAAGGATTGTCACCGTTTCTTAGATAAAACTTTATTAAAAAAACACACACACACAACCAAAGACAGAGGAGACTCATTCATTCATCCAGACATCAATTCAAAAAAGTCTATTAACTTATTAATGTACAGATATGGGTAAAGCTTTGGGAAAACAGAAGAGAACAGACATAACTCCTGGCCTAAGGAAGCTGGTAGACCAATAGACCAAAAGATATAGGGACCCATTGTATAGAGATATGTTGTTGCTATTCAGTATGATGACATCAAGAAAGGCATACTCAAAGCCCAGAGGTACACAGGAGGGTGGATTCAGGATGAGGATAGAAATACAGGGAGAGAGGGCTTCCAAGAGGGGGTGAACCTTGTGCTAAGACTGCCGGGGAGACAAAAGGGGAAGCATCTCTCAGCAGTGTGCAGCGTCAGAGACAGCCATCCTAGGGAAACTCAGGGACCTCTATGGGGTTGAACACGCAGAAGGGCCAAGAGTGATGGGGCAGGGAGCCGGGCTGGTGTGGCAGGCAGGAGCTGCATTGAGAAAGATCTCTGAGCTCAGGAACTGGGACTCTGGCTTTTAGAAAGTGACGATTGAAAGAGGATTTTTCAGCAAAGGGGAAACACAATCAGGTGGCAGGACAGCTGATATTAGTGTTACGGATTGAGCTGCGATCCCTCAAAATACGCATGTTGAAACCCTAACCTCCAGGACCTTGGAATGTGACCTTATTTGGAAATAGGGTCACTGCAGACGTAGTTAGTTGAGGTCATTAGCGTAGGGCCTATTCCAACATGATGGCTGCCTTATAAGAAGGAGACATTTAGATACAGACACACACACACAGGGAAATGTCATATGAAGGTGAAGAAGAGATCCAGGTGGTGCATCTACAAGTCAGGGAATGCCAAAGACTCCCAGCAGACCAGCAGAAAGCCGGGGAGAGGTCAGGACAGCCTCAGAAGGAACCGGCCCTGCTGACACGGCTCTCACACGTCTAGCCTCCAGACTGAGACAACCCCTCCTGCTGTTGAAGGCACCCCTGGTGTGGTACCTTGTTAAAGTAACCCTCTCACACCAACACAGTTCCTTGCATGCACCGCACTTTAAAAAGGCCAGACCATTTTTCCCAACTGAAAAGAAGGAAGTTCTCAGTCAACACTTTTCATCACTATCCTCTTCAGCCCCATTCTAACAATCTGGATAATATAAAATCATTACTAACTTAGGGCGTTTGCAAGTTTAAATACAGGGCCTGTGTGGAAAAATGTTGGGAATTACCTGACCTAACAGTGTAATTGGTATTACACTGACCTAACAGTGTAATAGCAATTATACTTTCATTTATCTGAGGATTTTTGCTTCTATATGGAATTTCAAAGATATTATCCCAGGTAATCATCCTGACCCTGGGAGAGAGGAGTGGAGCTCTCCAGAGGAGGCAATGGAGGCACAGAGAGAGTCAGAGGCATGCTCAAAGGCACACAGCAAATCAGCATGGGCAAAGGAGTAAATAATATAAATTTATTTAGAAGAGGGCACCTTCACCCAGCACACATACACACCCAAGTCGGTGCTATGAATCATGACCCAGATTACAGATAGCTCAGTAGAATACTCACATGATAATTTGCCAAGGAATAAATTGGCTTTCGTGGCTGTGAACTACGCTAGAATTGTATGACAGAGAACTTCTCACAGAAAACCTCCAGAGTAGCCAAGAATGAGCCTGGTGTCTGCCTTGCTATTCTGAATTCGCATCCTCTAAATTCACCCAAAGAAGCCGGGAAAGGGCCTAAGGGAGGGTCAGGAGGTAGCGGGGTGGTCTGACAGTGCTGGCCCCACGAAAACTCAAGATCTGATGTTAGAACTAAAGGAAGAGCTTTGGCTCTGTCCCTAATGCACATTGACAAGAAAGGTTTTAATCAAGGTGACCAGATGTCCCGCTTTTGGCGGGACAGTCCCGATTTTTAACAATTTGTCCTGCGTCCCGTGGTGTTTTAAAAAAGTCCCGATTAAAAAAATATATATTAAAATACTATTTTTGCATTCTATGAAAATTGTTTTTTGCTCCATATAGACCAAATTTTTAATCAAGAAATCCCCCGTCAATGGTGTCCTGCTTTACCAATTTTAAAATCTGGTCACCTTATTAATCCTTTTTAACTTTACTCCAGTCTGGCACAGGCCCTGAAGATTTTTCCAAGTGCTTAGCTCCTGTCTTTCTTGGAGCCAGGGTGAAATAGGTAAGGGTTGATCTAAAGCTATAGGCAATGACAGCCCGCAGGTCAAATCTGGCTTGCTGCTGTGTTTGTAAGTAAAGTTTTATTGGAACAAGGCCACAAGTGTGCATTTTATCCATCATTGCTTTCCTGCTACAATGGTGGAGTTGAATTATTGAGACAGAGACCATGGCCTGCAAAACCTAAAAATATTTACTTTCTGGCCCTTAGAGAAAATATTGCTGACCCTTATCTAGATAATAATTAGGGCTATATGGAATGCCTCTTATGTGACAGGCATTGGGGTGGTCACACACAGTGGTTCAGTTAGTAGTATTAGGATCTCTGTTTCTCAGGAAAGGTATTTGCTCCCTGGTTTGCCTGACCTGGAACCCTGCCTAACATATGCTGGAAATGAAAAGAAAGGAAGCACACACCTTGGTTTTGGCTTGGATGGGTGCCCCGTGGTCCAGCAGGATCTCTGAGATTCGCACGTGCCCATTCCGAGCTGCACAGTGGAGAGGTGTCAATTCATCCTTTAAAAAACAGAGTCACAAAGAGAAAGCCCCAAAGGCACCTATCAGAGCCCGCTGGAGACAAGAATGCCCCGGCATCATTCCAGCTCTGGAAGCAGGCCCAGCTTGACCCCTCACAGTCCTGTCATTGCCTCTGCTGCCCCCTAGCTGCCACGGTGGGCTGCTCCGGGAGGCTAGAGGCCCATCAGCAGCTGGTCCCCAAGTGCCCACCACTAGGGTTAGACTCTGCAAGGCAGAGCTCCCTTCCCGGGCCTTGCCGCGAAGCTCCCTGGTACCCACCTTGGTCCGTGTTTCTATCTGGGCCCCGCGGTCCAGGAGGAGCCGCACCATGATTACGTTCCCCCTGCGGGAGGCGATGTGCAGCGGTGTGATGCCGTTCTGCGGGGGAGGAACATACCAGTCAGGACGAGGCACCCTCCTCTGGAAGGCAGCTGCTCCACACCCCACGCCCCCGTGTCCCCTGTCCCCGCCCCACAATGGCAGCAGTACTGGTAGCCACATTAAGCCTAATGTTAGGACACTTCTCGCCTAAGACAAATTTCAAAACCTGTAAGGACATGATCGCATCGTGGTTAATCACGGCAAGCTGATTGAGCCCATGTCTCCCAGAGTCAACAGACTGGGCTTGAAGAAAGCCAGTCCCCGGCCCCCCAGGTCGTCTCCCCCTACCAGAAGGGGCAAATGCAGACTGAGGGGCATGTGATTAGAAATCCACCAATGAGGAGCCTTAACAGACCCTAGGGCAGTCTCACCCACAGGCACTCCTGCAGAGGGGGGGGTGGGGGTCATGAGTCGGTAGGAGATGCAGGAGCACCCAGGCTCCAGACACCCCCAGCCTCTGGCAGGCGGGAGAGCCTCACCTGTGGCGTAAAGTTGACACTGGCTCCCCTGTTGAGAAGTAATTGGGCCACATTGAGGTTCTCGTAGTGAGCTGCGATGTGGAGGGGGGTAAATCCTGTCTGGGGCACAACAGAGGGGAACAACTTATCACATGCCATGTACTGTCGTTTCTATCTCAGAATTCTATCTCAGTGCAGGGATTCTGACAATACTGGCAAGGCCAGAGGGACCTATAAATAAAGCAGATGTAGACTGATAAGAACACATGCCGAAGGAGTCAAGAGAGTCTACAACAAGTTATATTCTAAAGCTAAGTGAAAACATTTATTTGAAAAGTTATATACACCCCTGTGTTCATTGCAGTGTTATTTACGTGGCCAGGACATGAATACAACCAAAGTATCCTCTGATGGAGGGTTGGATAAAGAAGATACGGTACAAACATATACTAGGGAATACTACTCAGCCATAAGAAAAGATAAAATACTGTCATTTGCAACAACATGAACGGACCTTGAGAATATCTTACTAAGCAAAATGAATCAGAAAGAAAAAGTTAAGAACCATATGATTTCACTCTTTTGTGGGATATAAAACTAAAAGTAATAAAAAATACCCCAAAAACTCATAGACACAGACCATAGTATGGCGGTTATCAGAGGGAAGGGGTGGTGAAGGGTAAAGGGGGTCAAATACACAGTGACAGAAGATTAGACTTTGACTGGTGGGCACACAATGCAATATACAGATGATGTATCATAGAAATGAACACTTGAAACCTATATAATCTTTTTTTTTTTTTTTTACAGGGACAGAGAGAGAGAGTCAGAGAGAGGGATAGATAGGGACAGCCAGACAGGAACGGAGAGAGGTGAGAAGCATCAATCATCAGTTTTTTGTTGTGACACCATAGTTGTTCATTGATTGCTTTCTCACATGTGCCTTGACCACGGGCCTTCAGCAGACTGAGCAACCCCTTGCTGGAGCCAGAGACCTTGGGTCCAAGCTGGCGAGCTTTTGCTCAAGCCAGATGGGCCCGCGCTCAAGCTGGCGAGCTCGGGGTCTAGAACCTGGGTCCTCCACATCCCAGTCCGACGCTTTATCCACTGCGCCACCGCCTGGTCAGGCGAAACCTATATAATATTGTTAACCATTGTCACCCCAACAAATTTAATTATAAAAAATTTAAAAAAGAATTTACCTCCATACAAAACCTACAAAAAAATAAAAGCTAAGTCCCACCTCTGAGTGACTCACATTCTGTTTTGTGGTTCATATGGACAGATCGTGGACTAAGATTGCTTCTAACTCTGTAGGTCCATCTCTCTGAGTGCTTACTTAGGAAGAGATTTTAATTAATTAATGAGTTAATGAGTGAAAAGTGGTATGGGGTCTATGATCTTAATTCAAGGGTTGTTTAAGCCCCGTAAAAGGCTGTAATGACTCAGCTAGCTGATCTGATCTCTTTGTGGGATCATTGTCATCTTTCTGTTCCATAACCTCAGACCCTGCCTATCCCAGTCAGCACTTTTTCAGACCAAACCCAGTGACCACGGATTCGGGGACTCTGAGAATAACCCAGTGCAAGTCCATTCCCACTATAAGAGAGGAAATGAATAGCCTATACCTAAAAAGAGTGGGTCAGCAGTGATTGACATCATGACAGTATGGTCAGAGGGCTAGCCATCCAGGCTCTCTGGGATGACCCTCCATGCTCTCATCTCCACACGTGGGATCACCTACCTGCTCTTATCATGAGGCAGCCAGGAAAAGAAAGTGAGATAAAATTCTAGAACACCACTTGCTGGATCCCAAAGTTTCACTCTGGCCAGAGACCTATCCTGCCCACCTGGAAACTTTTCTGGATGGCCTAGAGCAGCAAGAACCTTCCCTGTTCCATGCCAAGCACATTTGCTCAGCATTCACCAAAGATTTAAGTGGGGCTCTTATGTGTCCTGGGTGGGATCTGCAGTCACTGTGGGGCTGGTGCTCCATGGGCACAGTTGGCACCAGCTCTGGTTTGGGTTAGTTCTTGGGGAAATTATTGAGAATCGACAGTGCCTCTGTAACCCATAGGTCTCCATGGTCCAGACTCTAGACTTCCCCTGGCCTTGTGTCTGGCTTCCCTCACCTTGGAAAGCACGTCTGGGTTAGGGTCATTCTGCAGAAGCACAGCAGCTGTCCGGGTGTCATCGTTGCGGGCCGCGATGTGCAGGGCAGGGAGACGCACCTTTCCTTTCGTCCCATAGTTGATGAGGTGTGCCACCACGTTCTCGTGGCCCTGCTGCAGAGCCACGGCTAGAGGAGTGAAGCCGTCCTGGCCAGAGAGGAGGAGGAAAGACCGATTTGCTCTGACTGTAACTGACCAGTGGCTGCCCTCAAGACAGAACCCATGCATTCACACCTTGCTCATGATGGGCCCTCAGTTTCCAGTTCTCTGCTCTTCGAAACTCTCCCACCCTTCAAGCTCCCTGAAGCCTTCTGGGCCCCTCCCTCCTTCTCTACAACCTCACGGAACCTCCAGTAAATTTTCTTGAGCACTTATTTAATTTCCCTTTATAGTTTGTTCCCAGGCTCTCTGAGTGCCATGAGGAGCATTCTACTACCCTTTGCTTCTTTTCCTACCCTCCTCTCACCCCACCTCCTGGTGCCAGGGCAGTGCCCTAAATATGGTGAACAAGTATTTGTTCATTCACTTCATGAACAGCTACCCAAAGCTAGAAACCACATCAGGCACTGAGAATTTGATTGTGAGCTACTGTTATTAATTCCCTTGGTTGTATACTGGGACTCCATGAACTGGCGAAGCAGAATGATAACAGAGGCATGTAATTATTGGGTCTTACAATGTTAAAGCTCAAGAGAAGCCTTAGCTTTAAGTTCAATGTCATCATTTCACCAATGATAAAACTCCAGATCAGATCTAAGCAATTTGTCCAGGGTACACAGTGGGTTTATGGCAGGAGCCTCTTACTAAGGTCCAAAGAAGACTTGTCAACCATACACACCCACACTACCCCCATCTGTCCAGCCTTCGGTGTTGGTTATTGTGGGAGTGACATGTTAGACTCTGACTCTGATGTCATTTCTCTGCTATGTGTCTGGGCATTCCTCAAGACCCATGACTCTCTCTCTTTCTCGCTTGCAGGGTCGACAGCTGCCAGGATGAGTGCTGATCTGAAGGTCAAGAGCACTCGTTGACACCTCATACTGCTCATGACACAGGATGTACCTCAAGCCATGTTGCAAGAACACATGTGCCCACAACGATGTCCTACCCCTGGAGACTTTGGGAGGTGAGGCCACTTCCCAAGGTACTTACTTCTGTGGCTACATTCTGATTAGCTCCATTCTCCAGTAAAAACTTAACCACTTCCAAGTGATTTTCTTGTGCTGCCATGTACAGGGGTGTGAAGCCTTTCTGTAAACCAAGAGGAAAAGTCATTGCAATTCACCTACAAGAGTGAGCGATGCTAAAACCGGTGCAAAATCCTCTAAATTCAAGGACAACTCTCTCATCATCTTGTTTTTACCTAGCCCACAGGGCAATATTCCCATCATATCTTCAGGTATAAAAGCTTATTGCCCTTTGAAATGGCATAGTGGGATTATTACAAAAGGCCGCAAGGGGGGGGGGGAGCAGACATCGCTCTATGGAAGTCTGTTTCTGCTCCCCCCACCATCAATCAACCTCTCCCACACACTTCCCCTATCTTTTCACGTCCCCATGACCCAGCCCCCCTACACAGCTTTTTTCCCCAAATGAGCCATAACTAAATATATTATTTGGCTGGTTTACTGAGCATGAACAAGGTCTACAATGACCAACCACATCATGCTTGGAATGTCTAGCAGAAGTGTGAAAAAATAATAAAGATGTCTTCTTCGTTGCTTGGAGACATATCGCTAATAAGTGGTTCTTAACCTTTTTTGAGGTACCGAACCCACCAGTTTCATATGCGCATTCACCGAACCCTTCTTTAGTGATAAATAAAATAGGATTTTTTTTTCCAAATTCAAGACATAGGTATATGTTTTTTTACTGGTGCACAAAATGAGCCATGAATGAACATCACCTTGCTCAAAGAACAAAACCAACAAAGTGCATGAACTCACAACAAATTACAGTATTACTTTATTCTCTGCGGCAGAGGCTTCTCCGAACCCCTGAGACCGACTCATCGACCCCTTAGGGCTCGATAGAACCCAGGTTAAGAACCACTGACTTAGACTCAGCTACACAGAATGTGCACACCCCAGGAACCAGAGTGACCACAGTGAAGAAGAGAAGAGAGGCAGCGCCCTCTAGTGCAGGGACTGGAGAGAGCCATCACCTGTGACTGGGCGTTGACGTTGGCGCCATAGTTGACCAGTTCCCGGACCACCTCGTCCTGACCAGCCAGGGCTGCGATGTGCAGCGCGGTGTTCCCTTTCTGAAACACATGGAGGAGGAAGGAGAGGAGGTTTCCCTTTTCCAGGCCTGCGTCCATGACTGTTAAAGGTACGGGAACAAGGAAGCTGTTTGGGGGGTGCACAGTGCTTTCTTTACGGTCCAAGGAGGTGGATAACACACACATGACCCATCATACATTTTGAAATACTGCTGAAAGCACAAGAGGGGAAGTCTTCCTGTTCTCTGTGAAAAACTAACGTCAAAGAGTAAGAAAGCCAATTAACTTCTTAACACTAATCTGCTTCCAGCAGGTGCCACCTCTTGTCACCTGCTGACAGACAGCATTCCTCAGGACCCACAGTGAAGGTTCAGCAGGCAAGCTGGCCTTCGTCGGACTTCCGGCATCTCCCAACCTGTAATTCTGCAGGACAACACAGCGGTCCCATGAGGGCCGGAGCTCTGTGCAAGAGGAGGCCAGAAGGTCCCACGGGCTCGGTACCCTGGGTGCTGGTACAGTGACACTCACCAAGCAAAAGCTGGACCAGAGTGGACAGAAGGATTGAGAAAAGAAGAGAGTGAGTTAAGTATCAAATAAAAAAGGGGGGTAGAAATATGTAAAAGAGTTGGGGGCTAATAAAGTAAACAAGGGGAAAAAAAAGAAAACCATGAAATGAGGGAAAATAAATAGGATAAAATTTGACACAAGAAAATGCAAAGAATAAATATTTGAAATATTAACAACTAAATGTTATGAGCCAGGGTTCACCAAATAAAAAAAAGCCAGCAAGAATAAACAATGGAAGAAAATGAGATACACAATTGTTTTACAGGAATCTTTTTAAAAATTAAGAACCAATAACTGAAACTTAAGACACCAGTCAGGACCTGAGAAGGTGAGCAGATCGTCCAGCTTTCCTTGCCTGGATTCATCCAGGTATTTCACAAGAATTCCTAGACGGCGTTCAGGTCTATCTAGGGGCTCCTTCTGCTCCAGGATGCCAGCCTCCCTGCCCTGCTCCTTCCTGCCTCCTGGATGTCCTGGGCTGGAACGTCAGCACTTTCTCCAAGGATGACTCATCCATGTGAGCCCGCGCCCACCCATGCTCAGTGAGTGGCGGGCAGGAAAGGCTCTGCTTGACATCTTCTGTCAAACAGCAGGTGGGAGAGAACGGGACCACAGCTGGACCCATCTCTCCCCCTGCTACTTAAGGAGCAGAGATCTCAAGTGACCTCATATTTCCTAGTTCAGATGGTATATAGTTTTGAACTATAGAACACTTGAGGCAGCCCCATCAAAGGAGACCTGGGGACCAGAAGGGGCTCAGGTCTCTGCCTCTGAAACGTGGACTGTACCACGTGGGAGAGTACTGCTTGTTACCTCCTGAACTTATCTTTTTGATATCTCATTTGATAAACAAAAGCGTTCTTCTTCAAACATCTATCAGAGAATAAATGCCAGAGATGAATGTATAGATGCTAATTAATCATTTTTCATAGAAGTCCAAAGAACCTACATTTAGAGACCTTGGCACTTGGGTCCAACTCACGCGCTGTACAAAGTGGAACAGGACTCTTGGCACCAGAACATTTTCTAGAAATCAGGACTCAGAACTGCAAGTCTCTCCATTTAGAAGGAGGAGCACGGTGCCCATTCATTAATTCGTCACACACTGAGAATGTGTGCTGGGGCCAGGCATCGAGGTACGGAGGTGATTGGGACTCAGGCTGCTTGTCCTGAAGAAGCTATACTGAATGTCTCTTTCCTCTGCCCTTCCTGCCTGGGTCACTCCAGCCAGAGCTCTCACTGCCTAAACCATGTGAAGGGAAGCTGCTCAGAGGTGTAACTCCCCTATGGCTCTTAGTCCATACCATTTTCCAGATCTGGGTGGAGCACATCGCTGGTGATGAATAAAAGCCAAGGAAAGACCCTGGGAAGCAGACCCCCCTCTGTACACACATGGTAAGGCTCAAGAAGGTCCTCTGGCCTTGGGTCAGGAGTCACAAGCAGAGGAGCTGTAGGGCTCTGTTTTCTTGGCCCTTCCCTTAGCATGAAAAAAAAACAACACCCTTGAAGAAGCAGAAAAATTTTCTTAGCTATATTTGCTTCACCCAGACCCAACGTCTGCATTTGCAGGGAGGAGGGCCGCAGCAGGTGCTGAGTGAATGCTGGTGGAGGGATTGAAGCTTACTCCCCCTTCCCCACCAGCTGGGACACTGAACTCCGTCCTCTCAGCCTCTCAGCGGTGGAGATGGCAGAATGGAGAGAGAACGTGTTTGTTTTGTGCCTTTAAATCGTCTAAGCACAATTTAGAAAAACTGTACTGGTTTTGGTTTTTTATTCCTTTTTAAATTTTTCTCAGGCTTGCGAGACCCATGACAGTTCCCCAGTCTGTTCTGACTGTTTCTTAGCCCACGGTTTCCGTTTCACCTCCCCCTCCCCCCCGTATGGCATTCAGAAACCACGCTGGCTTATACATTTTCTATAAATAACCAAGACCCGCCAAGCGTTTGCTTGCAAAATGACAATCAAAGGGGGAAATTCGGATGGAGTGAAAGTGCTGAGGCATAATGTTTTCTGCAGCTCTTGGGGGGATGCCAAGGGAAGAAACTGCTCGGGCCCACACAGGGCTGTCAGATGGCCCACACCGCAGCCAGGTACGTGAGAGCACCGGAGAGAGCCCGGTTGCATCCTTCACCCCCAGGAGGAGCAGGGTGGAAACAGCTGCCATTTGTCATGGCATTGGAGAAAAATGCCCAGATACATTCAGAAAGAACAGCTCCATCTATTTTACCTGTGAGATCTTTTCACCTTCGGAAAATGACATGAAAATTGCAGAATTTTAGCTAAAGAGATGATTCTACCTTCATAATATTTTGGTAGTTCACTTCATAACCATAAATTATATCTGTTCTCCGCATAGCGCTCTTTTGGCTCTCTGCTCAAGAGGCGGCAAAGTGTTCGCTGCGTAGAACTGAGCCTGGGACTGATGAGAGGCCACGTTTAATAAACAGCAAATGAGAAAAAAAAGAGGCTGGAGGGGACAAGCCCACAAGGAAAACCAGGGGAAGTGATAGAGGAAGGAAGAGAGGAGGAAACAGGACTCAAGCTCGTAAATAAAGTTGGTTTTTTGTTTGTTTGTTTGTTTAGTTTTGTGTGTCAATGATGGCTGCTAGATGAACAAATAAGACGCACACACGTAAGAAATAAAATGGATTTTGCAATCCATAGATGCATTAGTTTCATGACTCTGTTTCTGGACTTCAGCCACTGGTGTTCATAATCTATTGCTGTGAGGAGAAAGAGACCGCTGTGAGAGGTGTGACTCAGCCCCGGCCGAAGGCCTCTGTGTAAAAGGGAATGCTGTTCGAGGTGATCAGTCAGGAGAGGAGACAGGACCAGGACCGACAGAGAAAGACTTGCCAGGGAAGGGAAAGCGAGCGGGATCTGGACTCTTCCACAGCCCTTGACCACACACCATCACCAGTACTTACTGACCCCTTCTGAGGTGCCAGGAAGGAGTCATTCTGCACCGTTCCATTCCCTTTGCACTCCAATCCTGCAACTAAGTTTTATCATCTCCATTTTACAGATGAGGAAATGGAGGCTTCCCATTAAGTTGCTCAAGGTCACAGAGACTGATGTATCTCAGGAACGGGATCCAAGCCCCCTGACTGTGGCATTTATGGGGTTCTTGGTCCCTTAATTCACATCAAGGACCCCAAGGAAGCATGAAGCCACCCGAAAAAGAGGTTTGGTTTTAGATTTATAGCTAATGATGGGATAAAGGCCTACTGAATCTTTTTAGAAACAGAGCCTGTGTTCTCAGGTGACTTCAGGGACTCACAGAACCAGGAAGGGATTGGAAAGACAAAAGAAATTCAGAAGCTTGCAAACATGCTCTCACAAAGGGCTGTTGTCTGTGCCAGGGTTTAGAACAATACGTGAGGGACCCACACACTTGAATTTTCAATGTAAAGCTTCCCCAGGAGACGTACCTTGGTTGTTGTTTCTAGAATGATTTCTTTGTGCAGAAGTTCAACCACCATCTTCACGTGGCCTTCTTTAGAGGCCAGGTGCAAGCCGTTCAGCCCATTCTGTACAGTGCAGAGAGGCAGAAAGAGTGTGGTTAGTGTGGCAGCTCACCCTGCGGTCCCCCTGGCTGGAGCAGGGCCCGTCCTTGCCCTTGCGGAGGGATGGAGGGAAGGAATGGAGGGCCCCGAGTGGTACCAGCACAGGCACAGAGTGGGGCCAGCCCAGCCTCTCCATGCAGTGCTCCTGTAGGACTATCGGATAGCAGGAAAGCAGGGAAAGGGGGGATAACAAGACCCCCCCCCAGGGTATGAGTTGAGTGTGGGAAGCTCTCACAGAGCCAATGGATGACCCTGAAATTCAGATCTTGCTCAGGCTCTAAGAACCCACTTAATTGAAATGGTATACCTTCAACCCCCTGGCTCGTTTTCACAGCGCAACCAGAAAAAGTAAGGAGGCAATACTGCCTCCTAAGCGTGTGTAGAGATAGAGGCATATATAATAAAGCAGAAAATCCTGAAATAGGTCATATGAACACTAAATACCACCAATCACTAGCTATAAGATTTCCTCAATAGAAGAATTAGTATAAAAATAGCTTCTTTTGTCACCTTATCATTTCAAATGTGACCAAATCTGACAGTAATATTTTAGGGAAAAGAAAAGAAAACCCAACAACATGGCAAACATTTTCCATGCCCTACACCAGGCCACAAAAGCAGGACTCACACTAACCAGTTAAAGTTTCAACTCTGCCTGGTGAGGCTACTCCTGGCCTACAGAAGGCAGCCTGGCTCAAGTTTTCCTTATCACCCTCCTGCTCCCTGTTCTCCTAATCCGTGCACTTAGAGCAGTGGTTCTTAACCTTCTTTGAGGTACCAAACCCACCAGTTTCATATGCGCATTCACCGAACCCTTCTTTAGTGATAAATAAAACATGATTATTTTCCAAATTCAAGACATAGGTATATGTTTTTTTACTGATGCACAAAATGAGCCATGCATGAACATCACCTTGCTCAAAGAACAAAACCAACAAAGTGCACGGACTCACAACAAATTACGGTATTACTTTATTCTGGCCTCTGCGGCAGAGGCTTCTCCGAACCCCTGAGACCGACTTATCAAACCCCTAGGGTTAAGAACCACTGACTTAGATGCTTTCAAACTTCTCTGGCAAAAGCTGACTTCAAAGGGTGCTACTCAGAGTCACAAATTATTCTGACATGACGGAACTAATTTCAATGAACTACATTTCAGTTCCAACAGATGAGGAAACCTTGGTTGCGTACAGAAAATGATTTTGGTTACTAAGCAATCTCCACCCCTGACATTTTGTGTCTTCTTCCTCTCCTCCTCCTTCCCCATCAGTTCTCACCCCTTCTCCCTCGTCCCTGTCTCCTGTTTTGGTCAACTGTGTACTACCATGATCCTTTCCAAGGGATGCTCAGAGCCACCACAGGCTCTGGCTAATAAGAAAGACCCTGACCACCAAGGTGGAGGGGCTTGGCTCCAGATGGTGAGATATGGGGGGTCCCTGACTCACCCATCCTCGAATATCTCTACAGCCCCCTCATGGGTTCCTAAATTCCCACTCTCCCTTTGTGTCAGGGCACCACTGACCAGAGCTTCCAACTGAGATTGTGGCGCACTGGCCCTTAACCCTTTGAGTAGTATAAATATTCATGTACGTCCTTGTGCCTCCTAACCATCTAGAGTAACTGGAACTAATCTCGTTTTTTTGAAAAGAAACACACTCCTGAGGGTCAGCGAGCATGAAAAAAACTCACTACTCAAAGGGTTAACAGATTAGTCCCACTGTTTTGCTATAACCAGCCCCGGAAAGTCATGCGTAATTACTGACATAGTAGAGACATGGGACAGGTACACCATGACAGCAGAATGGAAGGTATATACACCTCTCTTTACCTAGGATCCTCAGACAGGCAGACAGGACAGGTGCCCTGGATGCCCAAGGGTGGGGGGCTCTGGAGGGAACTTTACCTACTTCCTACTTAGATCAGCTCCCTCCCCTCCCCCATTATCCTCAACACACCCCAAACTAGCAGAGTGTGGTTGGCCAGATCTTTGCATATCAGCACACCCAGCCTCACTAACATGAGTGAGAGTGAGGGGTGGGTGCTGGGGGGCAGTTATGAGAGATCCCTTTTATCCAATATTTCTACATGCAAATATCTGAAAATCTCCATTGGATTTCCTCCTCTTGCAAATTTTGAACACCTTCAAATGTCCAGAGCAGTGTGAATGAGCTTATTAGATAAAGTCTGAGTCAGAGGCAGTTTTGATAACAGAAAGGGAGAAAGTGATTGAGGCAGGACAGCAGTCTATTAGAACCAGAATGGGGCGGGGTGGGGGGCGGAGCATGGGGGTTGGAGGAAATCGGTTCCCCTCAAATCAATTTGCAAAACACAAATCCACTGAAAAGCAATTAGTCAGGTGATTGTATTGTGGGAGCCACTCCCTCCAGCTCTGGTCCTTAACTCTCCCTGGGGCTGGTCTGCACAGGAGTCTCCCTTCCAGAGCACTGAGCTCTGCAAAGCACCTTGTCTGCCAGGTTCTGGCGCCGAGCGCAGGCACCCTGTGATTACTTGGGAATTGGGGTGGTGCTTTTTGGCCGTGGGAGCCTCAGCAGCTGCTGCAGTCGGCTTATCTTATCGCAGGGGGCTCGGCTGAGCGCCGCGAGGGAGGAGGGCGCTGACGTCTTGGGTTTCAGGCTTACTTGCACAGCACAATTGCTTTCTACGACCATCTGTGGGTCCTGAGCGCCTCAAAGCTGGGAAATTGGCAAGTCTAGAAGGAAAACACTCCTGTACACTGCTAGTGCTCTGGGTGGCTGTCCCCACTATCTGGAGCCAATGTCAGGGTCTCAATCCAGAGGGAAGTCTAGACATACGGTCTGTGCAGAGAATGCTGGAGTTGAAAGGAATAGAAGAGACCCTGGATGCTGAGCAAATCAAGGGCCAGAATAGTCAAATGATTAGCTCAGGTCACAGCCTTTCTAGGGCAAAGCCACATAGAGAACCAACCTGATTTTCCAGAGAAATGGAGGGTTAGGTTTCTCCCCTCTAGGAACGAATATGTGTCTTTTTATCGGATGATGAGAGCGCATTTCCCCTTTTTGATTACCAGGCAGCTTAGAGCTAATATTCAGTCACAAAAGTCATCCACCTGGTCATGGCTGCTGGAGTTGATCTAGGGATCATAGTTCTAGTCCAGGGGTGCCCACACTTTTTCAGCTTGCGAGCTACTTATAAGATGACCAAGTCAAAATGATCTACCTACAATAAAAATGCAAAACATAATTTATTTCTTCTATATTATCATTATTTAAGTTACTATTATTACTATTTAATATTGTGTATTCTTCTTTCACCTTTCTTCTTCTCAGCTCTCTTTTCGGAGGAAAGTCAATGTCAAAGTTTTTATGAACAGTCCGAAAAAGCCGTTCCACATTTCCCTTCTTTGGAATAGCAATGGCACAAAGACAGATGAGACAAACACACTTAGAATATGACATAGTGAAAAAAATCCCCTCCCATTCTGTATGAAAGTGGTAGGTTTTAGGCTTCTTACTTGGACCAGCTATGGCACTCATTTTTATACCCTTTGTTGTATTTAGTTTAAATAAATTGAAGGCTAACTACACAGCAATGTAACTGAACAAGTTAGCGAGGTTTAACGCACATGCGTAGGGTGTCAAAAGTTCAGATGTCAGATTGGCTACCCTGTATGCCAATCAAAAGACAAATGTCTTTTTAATGTCATGCGACCTACCCACACTTCCTTCACGATCGACCAGTAGATCACTATCGACATATTGAGCACCCCTGCTCTAGTCCATAGAAAGCCCCTCCCCTTCCCTCCCTCTGTCGCAGGCCTCCCTTCCAAAGCTGCACTATTCACAGGAGGTGCCGCTCCTTAGCATAAAAGGGACCAGGGACCGCTAAATAATCTGCACCTCTAATAGTGTCACTCAGCTCCCATCCCAACCCTAGTTCAATGAGTTCTTTCTTCTTTATGATTTTTTTTAGATTTTCTCACTTCACTTTTAATTTGTTTGTTTTCAACATAATCACCCTAGGTTACTTCCAAGTCTCTTACTGTGGTGATCTGAATCCAACGTGCTCATCATAACCACAGAACAAGCCCGCTTTGGCTGAGTTCTGACAGGTGTGTAAGAAGGCCCAGGAATTTAATGCAGACAAAGTCACACAGGAACATGGCTATAACAAACATATGTCTCAATTACAATTATAGTCACTGCAGTCACCTCATGCTGAGCATTTACTTAATCTGATTTGAGAAGCTTTTCTATGCCTGGCACCAGGCTAGAGATGAATAAAACACAAACTCTTAGCCTTAAAGAACTCATTTCACTAGAGGAAACAGACACATTACGAATAAATGCACAATCATGCTCCAAATGGCATGCGTAAGACTAGATACAGCACAAAGGATTAGAAAGTTGCTCTGTCAAGGAGTTAGGAAAGCTTCACGGAGGCTTTGACAAGGCAGCCTGCACACAGCCAGGGCTGCAAGTTCATTAACAATGGTCAGATGAGAAGCCAGGTCTGAGTTTAAATTCTAAACCTATAAGGTAAAATTTTAGAACCGAGACTCCCAGCCATCCTCATCGAGTGCCTTCCTCTTTCCTTCAGCAAGCATCCAAATTCCAGGGATGCACAGCATCCAAGCCCACTGCAGCTGGCCTCAGCAGCTAGGTGGTGGGTCCCCATGCAGCAGCCGACACCACAGAATGCCTGAAAACTAACTTAAGGCACCTGCACACTAAAGAGCTTGAATAAGTACCTTACTAGATGGATAGGTGGTCCATACAGGAGACTTTGCTACTCACAGAAGCAAAGGAGTGTTTTGTGGGAAAATTCCATATTTAATACTTTCTTTTTTAAAGCAGATTCTTTGAATTGATACAATAAGAAGGGGTAAGTTCTGTGAGCTAGTGCTCTTAGCTAGAACTAGAGACAGAGACAAACTATAATATACCACCCCTTCAAAGCCAGCATCCAGCTTCAGAGGCAGGCAGGCTGCTGATTATTGCCTTGCGTCTTCTCATCTACTCCATATAATCTTCACAGCCATTCCTCTTGATGCCAAATAACAGACAGACTGCTGAGGGGGGCCACGTTGGCAGGGAATCACACATTTCTTCCCCCAGATAACTAGGTGTGGGAGAAAGAAGCAAGAAGGAAATAGATGAATGGGGGTAAATACTTCAGCTAAGTTGGAAGCAGAGGAGCAAAGCAATGACTACTTGTGGCCATTTTTAAACCACATGCCTTTCTCAGAAAAACACCAGTTTGTCAGATTCTTTTTCCTAAACACACCTCCTTCTGAGCTGAGTCTCCAATAACACGTATGTTAGACCAGCTGATAGTGTCCCACAGCTCTTTGCTGTTCTGTTTTTCTTTCCCTGCTCTCTTTTTCTACTTTGTTTAAATTTTGATCATTTCTATTGGCTTATCTTCAAGTTCTTTGATTCTTTCCTCAGCTGTGTTCAGTCTACTGATGAGCCTGTTGAAGAAATTCCTAGTCACCAATGAAGTATTTTTTTGAGTTATTTCCAGCAAGTTGTTTGATTCTTTCTTATAATTTCCATTTCTCTCCTGAAATTCCCCATCTGTTCATGAATGTTGTCCACTTTCCCATCAGGGGTCCCCAAACATTTTACACAGGGGGCCAGTTCACTGTCTCTCAGACCGTTGGAGGGCCACCACATACAGTACTCCATACACTGACCACCAATGAAAGAGGTGCCCCTTGCCGAAGTGCGGAAGTGCAGCGGGGGGCAGATAAATGGCGTCAGATGGCCGCAACTTGGCCCCGCGGGCCCTAGTTTGGGGACCTCTGCATTAAAGCACAGGAATCTGATCTGATTCTCCTCAGTCCTCTTCAGGACCTGGTCTTAACAATCTTGTGCATCCACAAAAACACTTGTTCTTACCTAATTTGAGAGTGCTGATCTCAAATCTGACATTAGTTTTTCTCTGTAATCTACAGTTTTTTTGCAATACAAGATTTTAGGTTTTCATCTTATAGTAAAATTTTCAACATTTAGTTTAATATAATGAAGTAGAATGTCTTTTTGGGCATCATCTTTGTGAAAATATAATAATTTATATAATGCAGTAAATACACTAATACACTAAAAGATATGATTGCATCAGAATTTGTCTACAATTTTGAAATAGAACATATTAAAACACTTATTTTAATCATAAAATTTGCGCAAAACTTATTTAAATTCTATTCAGAAAAAAATTTGCATTTGTAGCTCCTGCATTTGTGTACTTGTTGAGGACAATCTTGTTTGATGCTCCAGCAGTAGTCTGCTCATCACTAACAGCTCCAAGATTTTTGGGAAACTTATCAAGGTGACTGCTCATGAAGTGAATCTTAACATTCATATTACATCCAATGTTGCGGAAAGCCAACAGTATTCTTTGAACCAGAAGTTCATAGTTTTCTGCTTTTTGTTGCCAAGGAAGTTCTTTGTAACTGCCACAAAAGACTGCCATGCTGTTTTCTCCTCTTTATTCATCTTCCTGGCAAATTCTTCGTCATGTATGAGGGTTCAAATTTGAGGTCCATCGAATATACCCGCTTATCTTCTCTAAAGACAAGGCAGGAAAAACAGAAATAATATGTTGAAAGCATTTACTTTCTCTATTCAAAGCCTGAACGAACTGCTTCATTAAGCCAAGTTTGATGTGAAGTGGGGGAAAAATGATCCTGTCTCGATTAACTACCCGTTCATTCACAATATTTTGCATCCCTACTTCCAGAGCTTCACATTTTAGCCACTTCTTCTGTGCACAGTGTTTCTCCCGAGCTCGGCTGTCCCACAAAGACAGAAAGCAAGAATATTTTGTGAAACCTCTCTGTTGTCCTACCAGGAAAGTTACCATTTTAAGATCCACACAAATGATCCAGTTATGCTCATCATACTTCAGGAAGTCGAGGACAATTTTTTTTTAATTTTTTATTTTTTACAGGGACAGAGAGAGAGTTAGAGAGAAGGATAGTTAGGGACAGACAGACAGGAACAGAGAGAGGTGAGAAGCATCAATCATTAGTTTCTCGTTGCCATTGCAACACCATAGTTGTTCATTGATTGAATTCTCACATGTGCCTTGACCGCGGGCCTTCAGCAGACCGAGCAACCCCTTGCTGGAGCCAGCGACCCACGCTCAAGCTGGCGAGCTGGGGTCTCGAACCTGGGTCTTCCGCATCCCAGTCCGACACTCTATCCACTGCGCCACCACCTGGTCAGGTAAGTTGAGGACAATTTTTATGTCATTATAATCTTCTCGCAGATGAGTTGAATAACCAATTGGAGCCGCTGCATAAACATTACCGTTTTGTGAAGGAGAACACATTTCAGACTCCATTTAGAGCCACCATTCTGTTGGACTGTAAGTGATAACACCTAGCTGGCTGAGAAGACTACTGATATCATGACAGTAAACAAAGTGTGTATCTTCAGAAAAAAAGTCCACAAAAATTTGTTCACACTTCCTGAAATGGGATACTTTAGCTGACCGGTGAAGTACATTCTTTTCTTGAAGCCTGGAGGCTAATAACTCAGCTGCTACCTTTGAGACAGGCCCAAATCTCTTACTAAGTCATTCAATTCGGGTTGGCTAAACTGCTGAGGGGTTAATGACTGCTTGGCATCAGAAGAAGGTCCTTCAGATCCTACAACCATTTCCTCATGCATCTTATCAAAATACACTTGATCACCATGTTCACTTTCTTCACCCTTAGAAGAAATAAAACCATTAAAAACTGGAACCGGGAGTGTCTCAGAGTGTGGGAACAGTCGTATTGCTGAAGGAATATTATGATATGCGATCACATGCCGTTTTTTCTTGCTGATGCCCTTTGTATGGATCAGACAGAAATAATAGTCACTGCTGTGGTCCTTAGGTTCACGCCCAACCGTGGGAATACCAAAAGGCATTTCTTTGCGTTTTCCTTTTGTCCAATCACAAAGCATTTCATCACAATGATGATACACAATATGAGAAGCCCAATTGTTGTCTTGATCGCCAAGGGGAACTTGAAAATAGGTAATATATGCACGTGTCACAAATGATGAAATATTGCGCCTTGGACATTGAAGTGTGTAACAACCACATATTTAACAGAAGGTGTCAGGACTATTCTTATATTTACGCCTTCTCGAAGAAGCCATAATTCAATCTTAAAACAAAATAAGAGGGTGTTTTTATCAGATAATAATTTTTTACATTTAAAAACAAATATAATTATGTAAAAGTGATATTTGTAAAACATTAATTGCCTTGTGGTATATTCAATCCAAGAGTCACTGCCATTTAACTCCAATTTGAAAACCAATACATGCCATTAACTGTAACAAAAAGAAATTAAAATTGCATAAAGACTAGAGCATGCACCAAAAAACGGATTTCAGATTTGGAATCAGCAATGCAGAAAGATGCTAAAATCTCATGCAACAGGAAAAAAAGAAATTGTTCCCCAATGTTATTTTAAAGTCTATCTGATAGTTCTAACATACCAGTCATCTACAATTCTAGTTCTACTGATTGTTTTTTCTCTTGACAATAATTTTTTTCTTATCATGGTGGTGGTGGTGGTAGTGGTGGAGGTGGAGGAGGAGGTGGAGGTGGAGGAGGAGGGGGAGGAGGAGGGGGAGGAGGAGGAGGAGGTGGAGGTGGAGGAGGAGGTGGAGGAGGAGGAGGAGGTGGAGGAGGAGGAGGAGGTGGAGGAAGAGGGGGAGGAAGGGGCGGGGAGGGGGGGAGGGGGCGGGGAGGAGGGGGAGGGGGAGGGGGAGGCGGAGGAGGTGGAGGTGGTGGTAACAGGCGAGGGAAGGGAAGTTTAATTAATCTAATAAAGAGTTGACTTAAGTTTGGGTTTCGTTGTTACCTTCAGTGTACCACAACCTTCAAATTCCCCCTGAGGTAGGCTCTGTTACCTTGAATTTAGAGTAGGATCTGGATGACAGAGGGTTGTTCTGTGTTCTCAATCTCCCCTCAGCTTCAGCCATCCCTGCATGCCTGTGCCTCAAATGGAATTTTTCTCCATCTTCTCACCCCTCTCCCAGCAGAACTATGCTGTTTTTGTTATAAGATACTGAGCAGGTGGGGAAGCAAAGTTCTTTTTCTTCCTGGCTCAGCTTCAGTTTTAGGCAGGTTATGTGTTTGGATCTCAAAAGTAGAATTTTGGAGGTGTTTTCATTTGCCCTTTAACATTCTTCACCCCCTTCTTGGTGACAGCAAAACCTGCTTTGTCTCTATAGTTGGTCTTGGGTGGAAGGCTCCTACTCTTCCTCCAGTGGTAATGGTAACGGAGGAATAAGTTCTCCTTGCTGGTGTAGCATCCTACTCCCAGACTGCTTCCTGCCCTGGCCCAGGGTAGAGGCATTTTAGCTCTCACCCTTCCCGCAGCAGCACTAGATCTCTGCCTGTGTCCTGGGGCAAAACTGTTCCCCCCTCTCCCCTGAGAGAGGCAGTGTCCTTCTCTACCTCTCCATGGAGAATGTGGTCTGAAGGTGAGGGGGTTTGCTTTTGCTTCACACGAGGGAAGAGTCTGGGGAAGTAGACTCTTTGCCTGTTCTTCCCCACCCCTTGCCTCCACAGTCACCAAGGGCGTCTCTCTCTGGTCTCCTGACTCATCCCAGTATTTCTCATGAGCACTTGGTGGAGGCCTGTGGAGAAGAGCTAGCCACAGACACACTGGCCCACACTGGCCTCTAAGAATTTGTTTTGATTTTGGCTTGTATGGTCACCACCTCCTTCTGTATGGTGTCAAAGCTGACACCATGGCCCTCTCCTTGGAGGAGCTGCTTGCCCCTCTTTGGAATCTAGTTAACTTGGTGGCCCCGTTGCCTCAGCCCTCTGAAAGGATCAAGAAAATTATAATTTTGTAATACTTCCGGCCTCTTCTCACTGTCAGGGTCAGAGCAATGTTCTTGGAAGCTTTTCACATCCTGAGGCCAACTGACCCCATATGATCTCATCCCACGTGGTTCTAATACAGCAGACAACCCTTTTAGACTCTTTTTGGTCAAAAATAATATTCATGCCAAGCACACACACATGGAACATTTCATCTGCCTTTGCTCTTTTTCAGGTAAATGTCAATTTAGAGGATTCTTCTGAGAAGCAATCTGTCTGATGGGAGGTGGAGGAGATCTCAGCCAGGCTGTGTTTGCTTTAACATTTTTTAAAAAGAAGAAAAAAAAAGTCATATTCAGCCTGAATGATTTAATTTGAAGTATTTTCTTGTACCAACTGTGAGAAATTACATTGACAAAATACACAATTCTAGACATTTGTTCTCGGCAAATTATTCCTCTGTTTAGCATCTCAGATTGCCCCAGTTACACTAATTGATTTCTAAATGTACAAATACAGTAGACACATTAAGGGAAATTTAACTATTATTCTGTCCACAGCAGAGGAAGGTTTCAAACAGAAAGGATGTGGTATCCTAAGATCCTATATCACTTAGAAAACTGCAACAACAACAAAAATCTCCAAAGCTGATGCTTACATTCTTGGGCAGAAACATCACCTTTCCAGTCTGTTTCTCACAGCCATTTGTTTTCCATGCAAACATGGCCCCCACGGAGCTGGCAGCCTCAAGCTGTGTCCTGAGGACCTCAGGGTTTAGCTTCCCCCTCCCACCCCACAGCCTTGAACCTCATTATTTCAGTCCCCCGCCCACTTTCTTTGAGTTAAGCAAGTGCATTTCTAGAGGACTTCAACCAATGTAGCATCTAGAAAACATGGTCCTTTTACTCACAGACACCTACTGCCATGTTTGTTATTAGTTCAGCTAATCAGATTGGTTAGCTGCCATCTAACCAGGCTCAGAGGCAATGGAGTACTGGCCAAAAAGTTTCAATGGGGAAGGAAAGGACCAGAGTTCTGGGGAGAATAACTCAAGAGCAGTGGAAGACAAAGCCAAGAGTCTGAAGACCCAAGAGTGAACGAAAAGAAAGGATGAAAGAGGGACTTCCGATTAACTGTGCCTTCTTGGCAAACACTTCACTTTACCCATGTGGTCAGTAAATAAAAAAGTAGAAGAGATGGTGAACAAAGCAGAGACGACAGAAGAACAAAGAGGGAATGAGTGTCACTGTGGGTTCACTAGATGAGGAAATGTATTAAGCAGCTAGCAAAAATGCTACGACAATATAAATTTTGTTTTCTTGTCTCAAATTGTCTGCATTAAATTTTTAGCCAAAACAGAAATTGAAATCAAAAGTGAATAGGAGTTTTCCTGCCTTCCATTTTCCTCCTGTCCCTTCCTTCCCCTCTCCTCCCAGTTCAGAGGTCAGTGTCTGAGGAAGAAGAGCAGTGAATCAGAGAGGGTGCCCTGCATAGGCTTTGCCAGAGCGTGTCTGGTGTGCGACAAAGAGGAGGGCTACTCTGGGGTGGTTGGGAGATTGCAACATCAAGCACATGAATTATCAGGTAGAGGATGACAAAAGTCAGTGGCAGTCAGGTTTCTTACTGTTTGTAGGAGTTTAAAAACCTGGAAAGAGAAAAGCTGGAAAGAAACTTAAGGTGTTGGACTAGAATCAGATGTACTGGCATGCTGCCATGGATTTTTAAAATATATATACATAGATAGATGTAGAAATAGTTACGATGTGTGCATGTACACAGGCTCACACAGCAACCAGCAATGGGCACAGCAAGTGACCAGATTTTGGTGTCTAAATACCATCCTCCACTGAAAGGAAGCTTGGGAAAATGGCTGATCCAGGGATGGGGCGGGGAAGGCACAAAAGGACCCTGGGACACCTTGTGCCAAAAGGAAGAAAATGCTCAAAGAATGATGAGGATGTGTCAATAAACAGAGAAACCAGATTGCTGAAAGGGTTCCTATTGGCCTAAGTTAGCTTTGAACCTCAAAATATACTGCTCACAAAAATGAGGGGATATTTCAAAATGAATATGAAGTGATAAAGTATCCCCTCATTTCTGTGAGCAGTGTAGACCATGAGAGTATGAGATTACTACCCATCAAATAAAGAAAAAAAACCAATGAGTCTGTATAGGTATAAGTACATAATAAAAAAATAAATCAATGAGGGAGGAGAAAAAACGTATCCTTCAGTAGCATGCCATCTAATGAAGGTAGAGGAAATGACGGAGGTGGAGAATCACTCCTTGGAACCTCAGTGTGACTGTTCGTACAGGCAGAAGACATACACCTGTGCCAAAGCTGGTGGTTATTTGAGGAGGAACAGGATAATGGGACTATATCAGACTATTTCCCCCACCCCACCCCAACAAGTACTGATAAACTACAAAGGGACATAGCAATGATGTTACAGTAGAAAAACCCAGCAGACATCAGGTTCACCAGCTGATCAGGGCTCATATCACCAGCGGTGGAAAGGGAGCGTGCTTTCGGTGGTATTCCTACCAAAAATGCACTGCCTGCATCTGGTCCGAAGGAGACATCAGCAGACACAGTTGAGGTTCAAACTACAAAATGGAAGACTGTCTAAAACATGTGAGACAGACAAAGACTGAGGAGGTGTTTCATATTGAAGGAGAATAATGATATACAAGTAAATAAATACAAAGTGCGTTCTGGATGGACTCTTGGAACAGAGATGATTAGAGATAGAGATGATAGAGATAGAAACCGACGGAGTTAGATAGAGATGATAGAGAAAGAGATAGAGTGGCAGTTGGAGGGGGAGGAAAGAAGGGAGAAAGGATGGAGCGGGAAGAAAGGGAGGGAGAGAAGAAGAGGAAGAATAATGTCTCATTGTTGGGACAGCTGGCAAAATGTTCATGGGGTCTGTAGATGTGACATTAATGTTGATTTCCTGATTGGGAGGCCTGTAGGGTGGTTATGTGGAAAGTGTCCTTACTCTTGGGCGGTGCACACTGAAATGCTTAGGGATGGTAGAGAGCTACATCATATAGACTATATATTATAAAGTAGATGAATAGACAAATAGAGCAATTGCAGTAAAATGCTAACAGAGAACCTGGGTGAAAGAGATGTTAGAATTCTTTGTACTATTCTTGCAATGTTTTTTGTTTGTTTTTTGTGACAGAGACAGAGAGAGGGACAGATAGGAACAGAAAGACAGGAAGGGAGAGAGATGAGAAGCATCAATTCTTTGTTACAGCTCCTTAGTTGTTCATTGATTGCTTTCTCATATGTGCCTTCACTGGGGGGCTACAGCAGAGCAAGTGACCCCTTGCTCAAGCCAGTGACCATGGGCTCAAGCCAGCAGCCTTGGGCTTCAAGCCAAAGACCTTTGGGCTCAAGCCAGCGACCATGGGGTCTATGATCCGATCCCACGATCAAGCCAGTGATCCTGCGCTCAAGCTGGTGAGCCTGCACTCAAGTCAGATAAGCCCACGCTTAAGACAGTAACCTTGAGGTTTCAAACCTGCATCCTCTGCATCCCAATCTGATGCTCTAGCCACTGTGCCACCACCTGGTCATGCTCTTGCAATGTTTTTATAGGTTTGAAACTATTTAAACTTTTCTAAAGAAGAAAGGCAAGTATTTCCTGGGAGGCAGTAGTGGCGGTAGAAGAGGTCCCTGGAGAAGCAGCGGCAGTGCTGTGACTCTGGTGACGGTAGTAGAGGACGGGTGGCCGATTAGGGTTTCTGCCTGTCTCAGGACCCAGAGCCTGAGTGTGAGGAGCCAAGCATACACAACCTCTTCTATTTAATTAGGAGAGGTTCAAGCCAGACCAGAGTTCAGAGATTATTCCAGGATAAAAACCCTGCAGTGCCACCAAACGATGACCGGAGAGCAGGCCACAGCCCCAACGTGGGAACCCGCTAATGGGGAAGCCTCTTTTGGAGGGCAGGTATTGGGTTGAGCAGGGCTGTCCTACCTGCAGCCTCTTTCTCACCCAGATATCACATGGCTCCCCAGACACTGCTTGGTGGGCTAGGTATACTAAAAATATATGATCCTGTAATCTAATGGATCAGAAATCAGACAGAACTGAAGCAATTGCCATACCCTGGTGGGGAAATCACACCTTATCTCCTTTGTCAACCTGTCTCTCACCCAGGGATGGGGAAGGAGAATAAGAGCAGAAGCAGAGAGGAAAGGACAAACTCAGAAAGAAAGAAAGAGGTGATGCAGATGGAAAGGAACAAGACCAGCTCTAAGCACTTTCCTTCCTTTGTTTTACTGCAATCTAAATTTAGTTCTCCTACCCAGGTAGCTCTTAAGTCTCATAGTTTACTAGATATTCATGAGGAGGACCGACATTCTAATCCTTTTCATTAACTTTTCTTTAAAAAAGAAAGAAAGAAACCCGTAACTATTTCAGAGCTGTGTGAGGAGATGAATCAACCCCGATCACCTTCTATCTTGATAAAAAAAAAAAACAAACCTGCGCAGGCTCCATGCTCTGCAAAGTCCCCCGGCTTAGAGCAGATCAGCTGCAGGGGCTGAGGCCCTTTGGGAGACTGGAGGAGGAAGTATGAGCTCAAGTTAATGAGAGAATGGGACTTTGAAATTCAGCTCAGCAGCTAAGAATATCTCCCATGGACTAGAAACAGTTTCTATGTCCGAGATCTTGGCATTCCCTTATAAGATAAAAAGAGCCAGACTTTCAGAAGCAGGACAGGGGGGTTAGAACAAAAAACAATAGATAAGGAATTGAGGCCTCTAGACTGTCGTCCTGATCAGTCACTTCCCCTCCCCAGGCCTCAGTCTTTGTGTCGTCAAAATATTACAACTGCTCTATCTCCTAGCTTCCTTGTAATTCCACAATTCTGGAATAAAACAATGTGACAGCTCTCAGAAAACAATTAAGACATGCATGTAGAGATGCACGGGAAAAGGTATGACAAGGTTCACACCAAACTGTTCACAGAGATTTGGGGCACAGGGGAAGACTTACGGAAGACTATATATTTCTGTGTAGTGTGAATTTTTAAATGAGTACCATGTATTAATTTTGTTGTTAAATTTAAAATCACTAAACAATTAAAAAATCAGAAACACAGCTGTCAAGAAATGACAATATAGTTCGTATCAAAAAGTTCACAATCAAATGTAAATAACCCCAGGCAAATTTACGAGTATGGTCTATCCCAATCAGAAAGAGTGGGAACTGGGTTTAGCATTTCCTCTAATAACCAGCGAGGCAAGTCTTCCTTCAAGGCCCAGATCATATGTCATCTTTCTCTGTGACTTTTGCTGTCCCTCTCTCTTCGGCACACCACACCTTATTTCCAGCGTCCCAAAAGTGATCTGCTCCTACAACCACGTTCCCATGGCACTCAGCGATAACTCTAGCAGGGCCCCTTAGCAAATGGAATCGCATTCATCTGCTTTTGTGTCTGTGTCTTTTAACAGATAGGACTTTTTTGAGTTTCTACGTTTTCTTTGCCTTTGTGTCTTACTTAGGTCCTAGCATGGGGTCTGGCAGACAGTTCCACAAGAGTCCGCAGAACTGAATTCTCATTCGCGCAACCTGACACGCACAGCACTACCTTTTTTCTCAGTCTCCCAAAAGTAGAAATATCACGTCTGGTCTCCACATTGTAGATTCACAGCGATCAAACCATACAGGAGAGTGTGGAGGGTGCACTTCTCTTGCAGAGTGTTCCAAATCATTCTTGAGGGTGCTCTTCACACTTTTCCTTACCCCTGGGATCTCAGGAATGTCCCTGTTGTCACTACAAACGGACATCTTTATGTAACTGAATTGGTCAGTTAACTCTTCCTTCGCCAAGAAGGAAGGGGAAATGGAACCAGTTCCAGCAAGGAAGGGTGCTCAAAGAAGGGCTCTGTTGCAAGTCTCAAGTCCACCTGTAGGGTGCAGTGTAGAGACTCCCGCTGGGAGTTGGGAGAACCAGACTCTAGTTCAGGAAAACTCTTCACCTCTTCACCTCTCTGAGTCTCACTGACCTCACTTGTCCGGCATCTGCTCTCTCCACCTTACAGGGTGATGCGGGCAGTAAAAGCGGTCGTGCCTGGGGAAGGGCTCAGGAAAGCAGAGACACTGTAGAATTGGAATTTGTGACTATTAAACACTGTAGGTCACTCTAACTCATGACAAGTAAGCCACGTACTTTTAAACTGCAAATTGGTCATTATCATTAGTAAGATGAACATCAGAGAGCCTGTTTCTGCTGAAATGCAGAAATAATTTACCTATTTAAAATAAGTCAGGAGATGGAGATTTTTAAGTTTCATCTTTTTCACTAAAACCTTTTCTAGTAATAACTTCAGAAGACTCCAGGGTACTAGACATGAGGTATCTAGTTGCTTTTCTTGTTTCACTGCCCACCATGGACCCACACTTTCTTATGTGGGGGGGGGGGCTGCAATAATATATTCTTCTCTCTCGTTCATTGCTACTCCAGAGCCTCAACAAGGCAGCAAGTTTCCAGAAGGCTTGATATTAACCTATTACTATACTAGAAAGGCTTTCTCTGTGTGTTTGGGGGTGCAGGTAAAATTAGGGAACTGTGTAGTGAATGTCATTTCTGTGCTTGTCACTAGTTCCTAAGAAAAAGAAGATGACAGAGAAGAGTAATAGGTTCTCTGTCTACTCTGACCTGAACATAACCTTTGTAGCCTGACATCCTCACCCTTCTTCATTCATTTATCCCTACTTCACTTAACTCTCCGCTGCCATGACCTACACTTTTCCTTCCTTTGCATAGCCTGTTCCTTCTGCTGCATTTCCTTTTCCCAATTCTCTACCTAGCAAACTCCTACTCTCCTTCAAAGCCCTTCTCTGAGTCATCAGCACCTTGGCCACTACCCCCAGACTAGAAGCAATTTAAGAGGAGGCACTGGGACTTACTCAGCTTTGAGTAGACAGCACATGGCATATTTGAGCAGGTTAATAAATAATTGTTGAATCAATGAATAAATGAATGAAAATATCTTCTGTGATTGTTCTGGATGGCACTTACATGTTCTGGATGGCACTTACACCACTGAATTTGTAATTTTCTGTATACAAGCTTTACTTCTTTACCAATCTCTGAGTTCTTTAAGAGCAGGGGTAAATGAATTTAGTCTTTAGCACAGTGCTTGTGTCCTTGTAAGTGCTCAATACATGTTTGTAGAATAATGAGCAGAGAATAAATAAATATATAAGTAAGCAGAGAAAGTTTAGGTGGTCTTCTTAAGCCCATCTCATCAAATCCAAAGTCATAAAGCTCAGAAGATACTCAGAAGTAACCTCTAGACCTCAGCTTTCTGAGACGTACAGTGAGAGAGTTGAGTGCCGTGACCTCTAAGCTCTAAGATTTGTCATTTGGAAAGGTAAGAATTAATCACAATCACTAGAGCCCAAGACATCCTGATCAAAAGACTTGGCATTTGGTTTCTATAGAAATGATTACTCTGCAGCAGAAACTTATTACAGGTGCCCCATTTATTTGAAATGCTTAAGACCCTTTACTTGCAATATAAACAAGCACCTAGCCATGGTAGGGGACATGTGAAATGCACATGTGGAGATTTAGGGAACATCAATAGAACTAGCATGGCTTCACACGCTTTCGCTGGCTGTGTTTTAGCATTGGAAGCTGTTTATGTTTTTGTGAATATTCAGCTGGTTGAGCTCCTGGATATTGCAGCAAACATTGCCACATACTTGGCGAGTGGGCCTAGTGCCCAAATCAGAACCACAGAGGCATTAGCCTATGAATGACTATTTCACAATGCTCTTAAAAATGATAGCACTTAGATCAAGTTCCTCCATGGGCTAAGTGTCAAACACATGAGTGCTAATCATTAATGGCTACAGCAGGCTTAACATTAACATCTACTGACTGAATTGATGAACATCTACTATGTGCCAGTCAGAATCCTGAAAAAGGTTATGTACTAAAACCAAGTCCTCTCCCTTTTCCTCCATTTTGGTGGAAAAGACAGAGAAAAATGAAGAAAAACCTAGCTGCATCCTGAGTCAGGTACTAATAAGTCAGGCTATGGGGACAGAGGTTCTGGAATACTCCAGAAGGGCTTGCCTTGCACCAGCACTGCAGACAACTGGGCTTCTTTTTTGGGTGTGAACTTCTTTCCTGGAGTCTCATGAAGAAGGCCAAGGGAGCCAGTGTTTGCTAGCATTCCAAGAATAGAACGCAAAACTCAAACAATGAAGATTTTTGCCTCTGACGTTATAGCTCGTGGTTCCCAGGGGAGCATCCAACTTGATCCAACAATTCTAGAAACTCAGGAGAACAGAGGCTCTGAGATTTCTCCTCTTGTTCTCTTCTTATTTTTGCTAACTGGTAAGCGTGTAAGGCCAATTAGTTCGTTGCAGAAAGTATTGTTTTTAATTGCTATGGCTTCTGTAATAAAATATTTTTATTTGATTAAGTAATCTAGCAATAATTCTGGAAGTGGATCATATGAAGCTGATGTTCCAATGCGGAATAATTATGTAGCCATTTATTTAAACAAATATCAGCATCTACTCTATGACAGACCCTAATCTGGGTGCTGGGAGGAGTAAGCAGCCATGGACTTCACCTTCAGGTGGCTTAGTGTCTGCTGGGACAGATAAGATGTGCTCAACATTCCCATACTTCAAGGTAGGATGTGACTGCGCTGCAAGACAGGTGCTGGTCAGCCGCAAAGGTGGAGATTACTCCAGGTTCGGGGATCAGGAATGTCTTCATGATGGAGTTTGAGCTGAGATTTGAACAAATCATCCCACTGCCATGTGGTTCTTGCTGTGGCAAGAATGACACGGTCCTGGGCTGAGTAAAGAGCCCTTGGTCTGTACAAGCCTTTAGGTTTTGTGTGCTAAGACCACCAGGGTAACAACACGGCAAACCCAGGGAGGTAAGCCCTCTGGATTCACCACTTCCACTGTCCCCTCTTACTCAAAACTACTGCTTGGATCTACCAGGTCTACTGCCTCAGCTTCTTGACCAGTCTCCCTGCTTCTGTCACTGTGCCCAGGTCTATTCTCCACCCAGCACCAAGGGTGTTCATTTTAAAACCTACATCAGATTGAGCATCTCTTGTGTAAAACCTTCCAATGGTTTTTCATCACGCTTACAGTAAAACCCAGGTCTTCCTCATGGCCCAGAAGCCCTTCAAAATTTGGCCCTGGAACTCTCCCCCACCTCTGTGCCTACCACTTTTCCCTTTAATCATTCCACTGCAGCCACACTGTTCTTGCTGTTCCCTAAACAAACCAAGCATACAACTGCCCCCAGGACCTTTGCACATATTTCCCCCTCTTCTAGGAATGCTCTTCCCTGGAAACCACATGGTCTCACTTACTTCTCTTGGGTCTCTCAGAAGTCATGTCCTTAGAGATGCCTTCCTTAACCACCCTATCCAAAATATCTTTCTCCTCCATGGTACTTCTCATTAGCTCACATTGTATATTTGTTCATTTTCTTGGTGATGTCTGTCTTCTTTACTAGCATATAACTATCACAAGAGCACTGACTTTGTCTATTTTGTCTGTCTTGCTCAGTGCCTGGCACTAAATAGGAATAGCACCTTGCACAAAGTAGGTGTGTAATAAATACATGTGGAATGCTCCCACAAAGACTTTAGTAGAATTATATTCAACATGCCTTTCATCCCAATTTTCATCAGCCAATGCTGGTATTTGACATCCTCAAATGCTGAAAGATTTCCAAATATCTATCTTTGAGTTGGACCTTTTATCTAAGTTCCAGGCTCAAATATCTATTTGCATACTATATATCTTCACTGTGATTCCTCAGACTCCTTGGAAGGATTTCCACACAACCCTGTTCTTGTCTCCTCGCCCTGTTTCCACACACTGAGTCCCCTCCCAGTGTTCCTGGTCTCAGGAAATGGTGCTTTCACCTCCTAAGTAAGCCAGACGTCATAAGTCATTCTTACAGGCTCCTTCCCTGCCCTCCCCACCCAACTCATCACTGAGACCTGCTCACCCTGCTCTGTCTCCACACCCACAACCTTTATCCCAGCAACTGACATTTTTCTCCCGGACTTGCGTAATAGTCTGACAACTGGCTCCCCAATATCCACCTGTGAGCCCTTCCACGTGACATCTACATAGCAGCCAGTGTGATCCTGTAAAGCAAACCTCTGATCATGTCACTGTTGTGCCTGAATCTGTGGCTCTGAGTATAAAGATTGGAGCTGTTAACATGGCTTCTGTAAGCAGGGTGGATATTCTACCAAGACACACAGACACAACTGTACGGGTTGCTCCCCTAGATCTTTCCTCTTAATGAGCAACTACAGGACTGACATGTGGAGCAGCTAGCAAATACACCGTCGTGCACACAATGCACACAAACATGCAGACACGCACTGCTCGGGCCCTGGGCGCACAGTTCCAGTCGTAGACTGCTGTGACTACTGCCCTACCTCTCATATGAGGCCCAGCACAATCCCAGCTTCCCTTCTCCAGGCTGATCTGTTCCCTCTTCTCTGCACTGAGGCTACTCCAGCCTTCCTTAAATTCTCCGGCTTTCCCCTGCCCCAGGGGCTTTGCACAGGCTGTTCTCTACCATTGCAATGTTCTTCCCTCCTTCATCTCCTTCACGTCTACTCCCCCCTTAGCTCATCACTCCCACACTGCAGCCTTCTCTTACCTCCAACTCTAGGTCAAGTCTCTCTTATATATTCTCATAAAACCCTATGCTTTTCCTTCACAGTGCCTAACATAACTTGGTTTGCATATCTATTTATGTGGCTATTTGATTAATAGCTTTCATTACCAGTGGACTACAGTTCAGAGACGATGAGGATTAGAACATTTTTTTTTTACTATGCAAACCCTAAATCTCAGTAACCTACCCACATGTAGAGATGTACAGGAAGACATGGGTCTAAAGCATGAACAATTCTTGCCTGACCAGGTGGTGGCACAGTGGTTAGAGCGTAGGTGTGGGATGCTGAGGACCCAGGTTTGAAACCCTGAGGTTGCCAGCTTGAGCATGGTCTCATCTAGCTTGAGTGCGGGTTCACCAGCTTGAGTGCGGGGTCGCCAGCTTGAGCGTGGGCTACCAGCTAGAGCGTGGGCTCACAGACATGACCCCATGGTCACTGGCCTGAGCCCAAAGGCCGCTGGCTTAAGCCCAAGGTCACTGGCATGAGCAAGGGGTCACTGGCTCAGCTAGAGCCCCCTGGTCAAGGCACATATGAGAAAGCAATCAATGAACAGCTAAGGTGCTGCAACTATGAGTTGATGCTTCTCATCTCTCTCCCCTCCTGTCTGTCTGTCCCTGTCTGTCCTTCCTTCCCTCTCTTTCTCTCATTAAAAAAAAATGCGTGAACAATTCTTGAATAAATGAAAGAATCTGGCATGCATAGAAAGATATTGGTGCATACTTGTGTACACGTGTGTCCTTGTGTGTGAGTTCTTTTTTCTCAATATAATAATGATGGCGATGATAAAAAGGAGTAGACATAATCTAAGCATAAGGAAACTGCCCTGAATATTCAGATATCTCCTGTATGAGCCAAGAGTCCCTCTTTTCACACTACTTAGAGTAATTACTTTGGTTATGGCAAGCAGTACATATTCTTTCCACAAAACATACTATTTTAAAGTGTGTTGCTTATATAAGGACCAGTATTTGCTGTGTTACTGCTATCACAGTCCACCAGCTCAAAAGATTCAAGTCAAAACACATTCTCAAGCCATGACCCCAGGACAAGAGGCTGTTTTATCTTCTCAAAACAAAGAATGAATGTTTTTAAAGAGAAGAAGGCTCTGGTGCCATCAGGAAGCTAGCCCGGTAAACACTATCAAGCAGCAGCATTGCCCCGAGGGTGCACTAATGTGCTTAATGAGGGCAAAAGTTCAGCACTCCCCATATTCTTCACTCAAGAACAAAAGCCATAATGCCCCATAAAACCAGAATGAGGTTCCCGGAAGGGTGGCAGCCCTAGGGGCATCCTATCTGCATCTCCCTGCCCTCACACAGTCACAAAGCGAGGGGCAGAGACCTACAGGGCCCGAGAACTGGGGAGCCTGGCTTAACCAGCAGCGAGGGGCTTTGCACTCGGCAAATCACTGCCTTCACTCCCCTCTGACATTCACTGCCTTGCTAGCAGCGGTTTGCTCTTTGAAAGAAGGAGGCTGGTCTTAGCCAGGACCACAGCCTCCAGCCTGAGGTGGGAGCCACCCCTCCGTCTCCAGCAGGGCTGAGCACGACCTGTCACTGGCACTGTGCCGACAGATCGATTGGAAATGGTGTTAATAAAGTGCAAATAATGCCTGGTTGCCTGTTACGTGCTGTGCCCTCAGATGAACCGAGGAAGTGCTCTGAGGAGAGATGGCAGAGGGAAAAGCCAGTTACACCCAGGCCCCCGGAGACAGGAGGCCAATCAGGACAAAGCTGTTCCCTGTCATCAAAATCTTCCAGTTTCACACCGAAAATGAGCCCTGGCTCAAGGCTTATGAGTGTTCAGTTGTCCCCGTTTCTGCTAACCGATTCCTTTGAGAGCTGGCACCTTAACCCCTGGAAGGCCTCTGGAGGCCTGTGCTCCCGGACCGGAAACTGCACTGCGGAGAGACACCAACTGGACTTCTGCGTTCCCGGCCGAACAAAGGAAGGCTCAGCATTGGCCTCTCTCACCAGGAAGGCATCCCCACGGCAGCGGGAACAATCCTCCCACCTGGTGGGGGGACAGGACGAGGACACACACAACATGACCCACCTTGGGCCCCTCTCCTGAGCCACTTCAGGATGCTCGCTCTGCACTCATATTGAGCTCCTACTGCCTCTTCCCACGGAAGGAAGGGTTCAGAGTTTCAATCTGCTATCCAAAGGCCAACCTTCAGCTCTGCATGTTCAGTGAGATAGTTCCTTGTTGCTATATTTGTCAGAGGGACGAAAGAAGAGGTGGAGGGCTTGCCTGTCATCCAGTTTGTGAGCTGAAGTCCCTGAAGTCCAGTCCACAGGCTCCACCTCCCCTCTGAAGTTCACTGCCATGGGCGTCTGCCTCATATCACACACCTACTTCTGTTTCTTATCACACACCACCCGCTCCGTGCCCTCTGATCTTCTGGCTGTGAATTTACTCCGCAGACTACCAACTGAATCCAAATGGGGTCTTGGTCCTGGGAGAGACAGCAGGTGGTATTCTGCATTTTAAGCAGGATGGAGGGAACCAGGGGACCAGAGGCGCACCGCCATGGAAAAGTTAACCTGCATTCCAGGAATTTGCCCCTGTTGGTCTGTAAAAGTCACCCAGCCCACAGCAACAAGGATGCACCTGGAAGACATTATGAAATAAGCCATCTGCAAAAGGATTTCCACTTATATGAGGTACTTAGAGTGGTCAGATTGGTAGACAGAAAGTAGAATGGTTGCTGGGGGCTGGGGGGAGGGTACCGCTCAATGGGTACA
The DNA here is from genome assembly GCA_037038555.1 of Rhynchonycteris naso. Taxonomy (NCBI): domain Eukaryota; kingdom Metazoa; phylum Chordata; class Mammalia; order Chiroptera; family Emballonuridae; genus Rhynchonycteris; species Rhynchonycteris naso. Next base: position 30,342,493 of record CM072998.1, read on the forward strand.
GAGGTTCAGTTTTGCAAGATGAAGAGTTCTGTGGATGGATGGTGGTGATGGTTGTACCACCATATCAGTGTCCTTAATGCCACCGAACTGTACACTTACAAATGGGTAAGCTGGTAAATTCTATATTGTATTTCACCACAATTTAAAATATTTTTAAATGACTAAAATTGTAAAAATAAAGTCACAAATAGTAAATTTATTCTAAATTAGAACTGAATTAGCATGTGCATTTGAACACCTAAATCAGCTGGGAAAAACAAACAAGTCATCGGATCTACAGCCCAAGCCACACCCCGTTCTCTTTCTAAGGGGTGATTTCCTCTCTATTCAGCCAATTCCTAGATCTTGTTCTGACGCTGCCCTCCAGTCAGTCCCGCATACATTCAGTCTCCCCACCACCCACCCCAGAAACCAAGCCCCTGTGATGTAGCCGCAGAAACACCCCCCCAAGCTGTTTAAGCCACGCTGGTTCTCAACCTGAGCCAGACGCGCCTTTGTCAACACCCTGTGAGCAAGTTCTCATCACTACTTTCTTCTCCGCCTGCAGAGAATCCTCAAAGGCTGCTGACCGACAAAGGAGATTTAATGTCAGCACTGACACAACATCCTTCAGAGCCCTTCCTCCTGCCCACTTTCAAAGGCCACGTATTCTAAGACCACAGCAGGGACCAGTGAGTGGCAACTTCTGAAAGAAGAGGCGGCAGGGGATGGTGCCCGGGCCAGCCCACACTGTTCTGGTATCAGCCCTTCTCTGTAGGGCCCTTTGCCGTAGGGATGGGAGTGCTAAGGTCAGGGCGCTTGGCAGGCGGGAGCCCATGGGGATTTTTGAGGCCACTGGGAAAAGGTTAATAGAAGCAGGTTAAAACCCTCAGGAAGTGGCATGAGGCAAGAGCCACTCTTCAGAGACCACACGCCTGTCCCCATCTCACTTACCTGGTTACAGGTGTTAATGTCTACCCCATTCCGCAGGTGATCCAAAGCTTTGTCCAAGTTCCCTGACCTCGCTGCCCTGAGAAAGCTGGTAGCAGCATCGGCCTGTGAGGAGAGAGAGCAGGCTGTGAGCGTGTTCTGTGTGGTCACGACCTCACGACCCAGTTCCAGCCTGGGGCTGTGAAAAAGGACCAAGGTCCTGGCGACAGCCTTGCACCCTCTGGTTCCAGCGCCCCAGTGCCCACCACGGTACCCAAGTGTGGTACGGGCCCTAGAGCCCTGGCCAGCCCACTCTGGGGTCTGCAACGCTCCAGCCCAGCCTCCCTTCCTTTTCGTATTTTTATGAGCAAATAGTCTTGCCTAGGACCCAGGAGGCACCAGCTTTTGAGAGGGGACTCCATTCCAAAGCTAAATGCTCAGCACAGCCTTTGTCATACTGTTCTGATGTTTTCAAGGGCCCTGTGTCCTTACTAAGGAGCCTGTATCACATAGCCCCAGCCCCAGTGAGTCACAGATGCAGGCCCCGCAGGAACCAAGCACATGCTCTCTGCTGCTATTTTGTGCGTGTGTGTGCGCACGCGCGTGTGCTTTAAGTAAACAGCACATAGCACTGTGCACTAAGAACCATTATCAGCACTTTCTACGTAATATATATTTACACACATGCAGATACACATTTAATCCTCATTAAAAATACTCAGGGCCCTGGCCAGTTGCTCAGTGGTAGAGTGTCGGCCTGGTATGCAGAAGTCCCATGTTCAATTCCCAGCCAAGACACACAGGAGAATCACCCATCTGCTTCTCCACACTTCCCCCTCTCCTTTCTCTCTGTCTCTCTCTTCCCCTCCCGCAGCCAACACTCCATTGGAGCAAAATTGGCCCAGGCTCTAAGGATGGCTCCATGGCCTCTGCCTCAGGTGCTAGAATGGATCTGGTTGCAACAGAGCAACACCACAGATGGGCAGATCGCCCCCTAGTGGGCATGCCGGGTGGATCCCTGTCAGGACAAATGCGGGAGTCTGTCTCTTTGTCTTCCCGCTTCTCACTTCAGAAAAAATACAAAACAAACATTCAATGTAACTACTATTGGGTTCTCCATTCTACAGATGAGAGAACCAACGCATAGGGAGCTGAAATGACAGAGCAGGAAGGGCTCTGAAGGATGTTGTGTCAGTGCTGACATTAAATCTCCTTTGTCGGTCAGGGTCACACAACAGGTAAGAGGCCCAGCCAGGACTCTGAAGCAGGTGTTCTGGCTCTGAAATTAGTGACCCAAGCTTCCCTGCTTAGCCACCAGCTTAGTGTGAGCCATAGCTTGCAGGTGTCCCTCGTCTTGAATGAGAGTAAAGCACTTTGGCTTCATGGTTATTGCTCAGTCACTTACACCAACCTATGGAGACGCTGCCACCAGAAACATTTGTTTGCATTGAGGATGAATGAGAGAGTGGGCACTGGAGATGATAAAATAAAGTGCAAGAATGCAGACACGTGCAGCGGGAGAGCACATGACCAGAGGGGAGCGAGGTGGCTCCGACTAGCTCCTCTGCGTGTCATTGACCGCCAGTGTCCTCAGGCACCTCTGCTCCTGCTTCCTTATCTGGAAACCAGGGAGGGAAGGCCATTCTCAGACCACTGCTGTGACCCTAACAGGAAATAGCATATATTATTATAATTATCACATCAGCACAAGTGCTGAGCACAGTGCTTGGCATGTGTGCCTACTCAGGTAGAGGTTGGCAGGTAAGAGTGGTCACATGACACAGGTCATAGGTGAAGTATGGGATGCCGTTCCACCGGACAACCCATCCATGCCTCATGGTTTCTTCTCCCTTTGGGGTAACTCTGTCTCTTTCCCTCATGCTCCCACCTTAGAGAACATGTTGTATTGGGCTGAATGGTGGCCACCAAAATGTACGTCTGCACCCTAATCCCTGGAATGTGTGAATGTCACTTCTTTGGAAAAGAGTTTTTGCAGATGTTATTGAGTTTTGTGTCTTGTGATAAGATCGCCCCAGATTACCTAGGTTGGCCCTAAATCCAATGGTAAATATCCTTATAAAAGACAGTGGAGAAGGTACACAGAGGAGCAATGTCAAGATGGAGGCAGAGACAGAGATGCGGCCACAAGCCAGGGAAGCCGGCAACCAGCATTACTTGGGAAGGAAAGAACAGCTTCTTCCTGAGAGCCTCCAGGGGCATGGCCCTACCTACACCTTGATTTCAGGCGTGTGGGCTCCAGACATGAGGGAATAGATTTCTGTTGTCTTAAGCCACTAAATTCGTGATAATTCATGACAGCAGCCACAGGAAGCCAGACACGCTAACGATGATTATCCCTAAACATGGAAGACTCAGTTATCTGCAGCCGACAATCTCAGCATTCCTCCCCAAAGCGGGGATCTATGCCTTTCCCAACTAACCAGCTCATCTGCAGCAGAAAAAGATTCTTCACCCTTACAGACACCCCCACCCCTCCTGAAAGCTCTGTGTCGGCCTGCTCCAATACAGGCACATGTGGATCTCACCGCCCCCACCCTACAGGCGGCCCCTTCCTCTCCTCTCCAGTCCCCACTATGGCATCCCCATCTCAGTCTGTCCCCAGGACCACACTCTGAACATCCGCAGGACCCTGAAGCCTGCTGCTGCTCTCATTGGCTAATTCCAATCTCTCCTTTCTCCCAAGGTGCACTCAGTTTCTCTCTCCTCTGTGATGTTGTCCTGGGATACTCCATATTTACCACTTTGAACTGTAGTAGTGGGAGCTTTATTCTTTGATTTTTAAAATGTATTTTAAATACATTTCTCTCAAGTTATTTGATTTATGCACATTTTGTCTCCCCAGCCAAATTGTTTGCTTCCTGGGGCAGGGGCCAAATCTTCTACCTCTTGAATCCTTCAAAGCGTGAAGTATCTACTAGGCCAAGACTTCCCTTGGTCCAAACCACAGGTCACCTAATGCCCCAGGTTCCTCAGCAAGGCATCTGTGGTGAAGGACATGTTTCAGAAATGAGAATCAATCTGTTGGATTCCCAGAGAAATCAGACTGAAAGTTTAGTCCAGGGGTCCCCAAACTACAGCCAGCCCGCAGGCCCCATGCGGCCCCCTGAGGCCATTTATCCGCCCCGCCGCACTTCCGGAAGGGGCACCTCTTTCATTGGTGGTCAGTGAGAGGAGCACAGGATGCATCCGCACCCATAGTTCCCATTGAAATACTGGTCAGTTTGTTGATTTAAATTTACTTGTTCTTTATTTTAAATATTGTATTTGTTCCCGTTTTGTTTTTTTACTTTAAAATAAGATGTGTTCAGTGTGCATAGGGATTTGTTCATAGTTTTTTTTATAGTCCGGCCCTCCAGCGGTCTGAGGTGAACTGGCCCCCTGTGTAAAATGTTTGGGGACCCCTGGTTTAGTCCCTCAGAAAAATGTTTCTGCCTAATGATCCAGAAATTCTGTCAAGGTGTGTGTGTGTGTGTATGTGTGTGTGTGTGTGTATCTCCAACTCTTAGAAAAAAATACTGTATTATTCCCCAAGAATGAGTGTTAGAGAGACATATCTTGCACCTTTGCTACCTACCCAAACTATCTTCTGCCGCATAATAACAGGATTTGGAATTAAAACCTGAGGACTGTGGGTAAAAATAGATGCAGTATCAATTAATGATAATGTTTGCCTGTCCAAAGCCCTGAACCTAGGAAGTGAAGGAGAATACTGTGTTTATAACAGACAAACAGATAAACAGAGGCTAAGGGAAGCCTGGTCTAGACTAGGCTGAAAAGGGTCAAATAGTTTCTGCAGTTTGTATGATATAATCATGAAATTATAATAGGCAAGTGTATTAAAAACATAATATCTTTTCATCCTCATCACAACCAGTGAAGTTGTTATCCCCGTTTTAGAGGTGACAAAACTGAGGTCTGGAGAGGCTAACAACTTGCTCAATGCTGCAGTTAGGTAACAGTCAGGGAATCAGCCCAGCACCCCCAACTACAGCCTATGCCCTGAGGTGCACTCCCAGCAATTTCAAACCTGAGGGTGTCGGCGCAGCCCTGACAGGCCGGAGGGCCTGGGATGAGCCACCCGCCTTTGCCTATGACACAATTAACCCATGGCAGAGAAAGGGTCCTGGCAGATCCCAGTTCTGCTCCCTGTGCCCCGAGTTAAGGCCAAGACAAGCTTCTAAAAAAGAAATAATCTCATCCCAGGCCTTCCTTTCGCAGCTGATAAAACTGATAAAGGGGTCTGACCAGGCGGTGGCGCAGTGGATAGAGCATTGGACTGGGATGCGGTAAACCCAGGTTCGAGACCCCGAGGTCGCCAGCTTGAGCGTGGGCCCATCTGACTTGAGCAAGACTCACCAGCTTGGACCCAAGGTCACTGGCTCCAGCAAGGGGTTGCTCCGTCTGCTGAAGGCCCGTGGTCAAGGCACATGTGAGAAAGCAATCAATGAACAATTAAGGTGTCACAACGGCAATGAAAAACTAATGATTGATGCTTCTCACCTCTTTCTGTTCCTGTCTGTCTGTCCCTGTCTATCCCTCTCTCTGACTCTCTCTCTGTCGCTGTAGAAAAAAAAAAACCAAAAAAAAAAAAAAAACTGATAAAGGGGCTGGCTCCAGCCACCTAGATAGTTAGAAATGAAGTTTCATGGCTAAGGCTTTCTCATTCTCTTTTTCGGTCTTCTCAAGGCAAGGAATGGTCAGGGCATAAGTCAGGGTACCTTACAGGCGAACTGTGGTTAATGGTTTCATTCTATGGTGCATCAGTTTAATTCTACAAAAGACTTACTGAGGCTCCATTTCAAGTTCTAGAGCAAAGAGACAGAAAATAAAAAATCGGAATATCAGTCCCTGCCGTCATGATTTGAAAAGCAAAGTGACACAGTTATAAGGGCTCACTTGTGCATGCATGTATACACCCACGGGTTCACTCTACAAACGTTCACTGAGCCCCACTGAGGTGCCAGGGGATATTTAAGCTCCAGAGCAAATGGTCCTCGTTAGAATATGAAACCCACGCTCACTATCCTGCTCTTCCGAGCCCATACTGCTCATCTATCTAATTCAGTTACCTCCAATTCAGTGATGTGTCCTAGGACTAGGTGCAATTGCCTGATGCTTCTAGGAACAGTCTGTATGATTCAACAGGGCAGAAAGAGAGTCAAAAGAATCCCATATGTTCCTTTTAGACTATTTACCTGAGTAAATACTAACCAGGGAGACACCAATGACAACAACAACAACAGTAAAATATTAACCAGAGTATCTCTGGGCTGTGATAAATTGGAGTGGTGTGCCTGGCCCTCTCTGAGTGCCACCGTCCCCTTTAAGGCAGGGCAGCCTCAGCAAGGCCTCTCCATGAAAGGGGGCCAGGGGACCGAAAGGAGCCTGCGCCTGTGTCCAGGAAATCAGTCCACAATAGCCCTAAATCCTGTAGCCCCACCGAGGAGTTGTCCCCCTCTGAACACTCAGCCAAGGCTGCTCATTTGTGCCTTCGCCCCTTCTTCCTCTTAAACTTCATTTTAATCTAATGTTACCTGTGAGAAAATTGCTGTGTATACATTTTGTTGTGTCCCTGGGCCACAGCGTTGATGGTTAATCTATGTGATTTCCTGAACTTCCTTTCATATCAAAATAAGTTTTATAAAGCTCTTTGGGTGTTTTAAGCGCTCTACTTAAATGAATTCATTTGGTCCCCCTAATAATCTCAAGAGGCAGTTACTTTTATCGTCTCCTTTGCACACATGAGGTAAATGAGTCATAATGAAATTAAGTAACTTGTCAAAAATTACACAACTAACACACGACCTGGCCAGCATTGGAATCTAGGTAGCCTGCCTCCAGCATCTTTCCCTTAACCCCGGGGCTGTATTGTCTCATGGGCCAGTTATGTTCTAGGGCCCATAAGACTCCTCTCCAGTCCAGCGCCGGCTGGAGGAAGCCTCTTGCCTGCGCTGAGAGGCTGTGCCCACTTCAGTCCTCACTTCAAAAGGAAGTGAGTGGAGGGGAAAAGGAAGGGAATGGAATTCCTCCTGGGACTCAGGCAGTCATCAGGGCTGTTCAGGAAAAGAGAGGTGAGCGCTCGGTTACCTGAGACACCCAGACTATTATTAAACTTGCACTTCCTGAGTGAGGTGACATGAATATAGCAATACAGAAGTCACCAAGGGGGCTCCAGTGTCCCGGGAGGGAGAGGCCGGAAGCATGCTAAATGTCAGCGTGCCTGTCACACAGGAGCACTGAAGGCTTCAGAAACATAGAGGCCAGGCAGAGTCTAGTTTCAGGCCTGAGTAAGAGAACCCCAGGGCCTCCTCACACCTTCTCTGGGGCTTGAGACGGCCCAAGTTTTCCCAGGACAAATCATGACTTACTTTTCTCAAAGTGTTTTAGTGTGACATTCTTATCTCAAAAGATAGATGCCAACTGAGCTATTGTCAATTTCTGTAACAGAGATAAGGCAGTATCCCTTTCCCAAAGGGTCTCGTTTGGGCAAAACGCAGCTTCTTTAACGAAGTCATTGTGAGAATTCCCAGGAAGAGACTCTCGATCCTTTTCCTGAGGGTGCAGCACATTTGGAAGACTAAGCATAGCAGGTAGCATTCCTATACCACAGGAGGTGGAGCTGGCTGTGTGGCTGTGGGCTGCCTTGCACATCTGAGTGCTCCTCCACATTCTCGGTGTCCTGTACCCATGCCCCAGCCCGCGGCAGGCTTCCCAGAGAGAAGCCAGCCCCAGCCAGCTCGCACACCTGTGTGCCTCTGCCTTTATCCCATTGACTACAGAGAAACAGCAGTGAACCTGGGGCCACACCGTGTGTGTGTGTGTGTGTGTGTGTGTGTGTGTGTGTGTGTGTGTGATTAGAATTCTTTCCTTTCTCTTTCCAGAAGTTGTACTGTTCAAGCTTTACCAATTGTCTGCAGGCACCCCAATCAGACTATCATTGGCAGAGATAAAATGAACACATTAAAGGTGTCGTTGAGGAAATGGTGTGTGAGCCCAAGTTCTGGGTTCTGTTATCTGTCAGCGCAACTGTGAGGCCTGGGGCAAACCCTGTCCATTCCTGTGCTCTTTCTACATCCACCTTACAGGCTGGGGATGCAACGGCGGGGAAAAGCCAGAGTGAACCCTGAGGCTGGGAAGACCTGGTGCGAATCCCTGCTCTGCCACTTGATGCTGTGCATGGTACAAGTTCCCAAACCTCAGTTTCCCCGTTGCTAAAATGGGGATAGTACACAGCTTGCTGGGAGGATGACAAGGTGAAGGGGAAGCACTAGGCTCGTGGGCATACAACAGGTCTGCCTTTCTGTCGTCGCCATTCATTGCCCGCTACCTATAGAACTCCGGGCCACCGTGCTGCTAAGGTTTAGGGGTCAGACAGGCCGTGGACGAGTTGGCTCCTTCTCCGGCCAAGGCCAAGGCCGTGGCATCCCCGCTGGTCCAGCTGGGCTCCGGTGACGGGCAGCGGTGAGGCTCCACAGCAGAAAACACAAGGCGGGACTGTCCTCCCGGGGTGAGGGGACGCGGCCTCGGCTAGGGCTCCGCGCGTCCCAGGTTCCCCCTGGGAACCTGTGCGGAGACTCCGCGCTCCCGCGTGCGCCGCTCGCCCGGCCGCCTCCCAGCACCAGCCTCTCCGCCGCGGAAGCCTCCAGGCCAAAGGAATTTTCCTCTGGATTCTGCTGGAAGCCTTAGCAGCCACCCGGGGCGCGTCCCCGCACCCTCCCGAAAGTTGGCGCCGCCGAGCCCGCAGCCAGAGCCCCGCGGTCTGAACCCCGCACGGCAGCCCCCAGCGCGCGGAGCACCCTGGCCGGGCGGCCGCGGGCCGATCGTCACTCACCGCAGGGTCTGGACGGGACCTGCCCTGTCTCGCTGCCATCGTCCGGCACCCGCGCTGCAATCCGAGCCCGGCTCCCTGCTCCCCCTCCCCCGTTATCTGCTCGGCGGCGCGGGGAACGCCAGCAAGTTACGCGGCATCTGGCTAAAAATACAGGCTTCTTGCGCTGGGCTCGGGCTCGGGGTCGGGCTCAGGCTCCCGGCTCCGGCTCAGGCACCCGCGCAGATTCCGCGCCCGCCCGCCCGCCCTCCAGCCAGCCAGCCGCTAATGGGATCTCTTCATTTTCTCTCCATTATTATGTCAGATGGGAAAGTTAATGCGAAGCGATCTCCGGAGGAAAGGCACCTGCTGCCAAGCCCAGAGGAGGGGGTGCGCGGAGGGTGCGCGTGGGGTGCGGCCCGAGCTGCAGGTGCGGGCCCTGGGCGGAGAGCCGGCGTCCTGCCGCTGCAGAAGGAGGCACACACGTCCAATGGAGGTGAGGAGCTCCAAGCTGCATGGCGCTCCCGCCCTGCCTCCTGCCGCCCTAGTGAATGGGCCCTGGAGCCTGCACAAATTGCCAGGGTGAGCTCAGCAAGTCTATTTCTGCCCCATAACCAATTTGCATGTTTTGAGCTCTTACATCGTGTCCTGAGATCCCAGCTAATCAGCCTATTCCAGATTGTGCCAGAAAGCGGAGACGCGAAATAATACGAAGAGGCAGGACGCAGATCTGTTACTACTGTCTCCTTCATTCCTGAAGTCCACGGATGTTAATGAAATATCACCAAGGGCTGGAGGAAGTGCCCAGTTTTCTAGTCTGAGATCATCCTCACCTTTACCTGAGGTCATTTCAGGGGCAGACGTCAAAAGGATGTCAGAGTTGGTCAAGTCTTGGGGGTGACACTAGGAACTGTTAAGAGCAAGTTCAACACTGAGTCATGAGAAATGATCAGCGGAAGCAATGCGTGTACCTGGGCCCCTAGCAATACTGCTTGGCCAAATCATGGCTGTTCTGTATTATGAGCCTGGCTTCATGCTCTCTTCAAATAGCAGTCTAGGCACATACCAAATACCCTTTTTGTACCTCTCCTGCCCTGACTAGGGGTAGAGCCGAGCGGTGTGCTGATGAGGAATGAACACATTGAGCACCTTAGGTGATGAACATAGTGCATTACTTCACTTAACCCTCACAGCCACCCCATAAGGTAGATAGTTGCATGGACAAGTTATGATGGTTGCATGGACAAGGAAACTGAGCCCAGAGAGGCTACAAGTCAGGACCAAGATCACTGATAAATAGAGGGTCTAACGGACCCCAAGGCCTTCGGCAAACAGCAATGCCAAGATTCCTAACAGATATGTGCTCAGGGCCGGGGAGAGATAATGGGGAGGATGTCCCTGAAGGGTAGAGAAAATGCTGGGAATGTTTTCCAAAGTAGAAGAAAGTTCCAAATTAGTGGGATAAATAAAGATCAAGAGAAAGGGTCGGGATGTTGCCAAAAAGAGTGACCTGAAGTGGACGGTGCAAGTAATCCCTCCCGTATGGGAGAAAAAAGTGGAGTTTGAAGACAGCAGCATCAGAATTCTCTGGGCCCAAGACCCTCAATGTTACCAGAGGATGAATTTCAGGCCTGGCAAACTCTGAAAGGTGGCTGGAAAATACCCACACCGATGTGCCAAAAGGCAGAGTGTCTGGCTGGAGGAAGTCACGGATAGCCCTTCTCTCCCCACGCACATGTTTTTTAAAACACAGGTCTCTTGCCCCATACTTTTTAAAGCTGCCTCTCATATCTGCTCAAGCCTCTATTATCAAGAGCTTCAATTATTAAACCATGGTTCCTGGAACAGCCCTGATCATAGCCCAGTGGAATATCTCAAGGGATTCTAAAGCACTGCTCCAACATTAATATTTAGAGAGAGAGAGAAAATGCCCTACTCGGATGGAAAATGAATAATATGTACAATACTTTCACAACACCGATATGATTGACTCACTCAATGAACTGAAAGCCTATTTTTTAACAGCTATAATGAGGTATAATTGACACACTATATAAACTATATACTTAAACATATAATTTGGTAATTTTTGATATTATGTATGCCCCATAAAACTATCACTACAATCAAGATAATGAACCTCCAAAAGTTTCCACTTGCCCCTTAGTGATCCCTCCCTCATGCCAGTCGGTCCACATCCTTTTCAACACTTGCTATGGTCAGTCTTAATTTAGACATTCTAACAGATGTGTACTGGTATTTCAGTGTGGTCTTAATTTGCATTTCCCTAAGAACTAATGATGTTAAACATCTTTTCAGGATCCTACTTGCCATCGACATCTATATTTGGGGTCTTTTGGGGGGATGTATCTGTTCAAATCTCTTGCCCATTTTTTAATTGAGTTGCTTGTTCTATGTTTCTTTTATTGAGTTTTGAGAATATCTGTTTTAAAGGTGAGATAAACTGAGATCTTGCAAGTAAAGTGAAATGTTCACAGTTAAATAGCAAAACATTCCCAGTCTAAAATCAGTACGCAGATCTTACAACTCCTAAGCCCAGTGGTCTTTATATTATACAACTCTAAGAGTTATATACAATCACAAAGAAAGATGAAGAGGTAGTCATAGTGGGCCAACAGCTGAATACAATCCATAGCGCTATGAGAGTAAGGTGCTGGGGTGGTACCAGAGGACTTGAACACTCGGGGTTGCCAAGACTTCCTTTTTTCTTTTACTGATGAAGTCTTTTTAATGGTCTTAATGTTACAAACTGTCAAGATGACAGCTTTAATTGTGCTTGCTTTATCTCTTTTTCTCTGTTTTTTAACTTTTCAATTACAGTTGCCACCCAATATTATTTTATCTTAGTTTCAGTTGTACAGTGCTTAGACATCTATATACTTCATGAAGTGATCCCCTAATAAGTCTAGTGCCCACCTGGCATCATACATAGCTATTACAATATCATTGCCTATATTCCCTATGCCATACCTTAAGGAATTTTTGACATTAGCTATAACTTGATTGGGGCTAAAGCTTGCAACTTAGACATACAAAGAGTCAGACAAGCCCTAAGAGAAGAAGAAAGAAAACAATCAGAGACATTTTGCTTAGTAAGGTTAAAGGAACTGAGATGACAAACACACACAAAGAAGACTAAAGGATATAACCCTTAAGAAGTAACCTCCAGATGTGAGGGCGATCTGGCTGTGACAGCTGTCACCCCATTGATCGCCAGGGTTGATTCGGCTGATCTGGCTGGCTAGGCAGGAGTCCCCTTCCTCCCTCCCCACTCCACATGTGTCCCTCCCGAAGTTGCATGCTCAGTCAAAGAGGACGACCTTCCCCGATAGAGGAGAGAACCGTTCTTTGGTCAAGGGTATACGAGTAGCTGCACTCCCCTGTTTGTTCAGAGCCTCCGAACAAGCTCTCAAGATGTAACCTCCACTACTACAGCCTGGACCCCAGCATGGGCTAACTATATGGTGCCCTTTCTCAGGGGTGGTAGCCTGGTCTCCATGATTCAATTATATGCTTCTCAAAGGCACAGACAAGTTGGTTCAAATGTTCAGTAGCCCAATCCTTCCCCTTCTCTTTCTCTGCTCGCTCCCTGCGTGATTAGCCCAGTGCTGGGTGGTGCTGCCTGATGTTTGCAGACAACATACCCACCATTCCCATTACCTATAAGGACATTGTAAGTCAGGGGGTGAAGTTGATGCAGAGAAGATTTACATGAGCCAGAACTTTCCAGCTGTGAGAGATGTGACTTGATAGCGCTCATTATTCAGAAAGGACCGAATCTTTGCTAGGGATCCTTTAGGCTAGCAGAAGAGATAACTCATCATTGGATGTGGTGATAAAAGCTCAAAATGAAAAATCAACTTGTACGGGTCTCTTTGGGTTCTAGGTATTCAGAAAGATAAGCCACTGTTTTTTTCCCTGTTAATGAACTGTCCCTCCTCAACCCTCCATACCTGCCACACTCTTAGACAATAAATAATCATCCTGTCCCTTGCCTGTTTCCTATTTTTCTTCATTAGTCAAGGCTGCCCTTTTTATTGCCAGTATTTAGTGTGCCCAGCAAATCTGCAGTGAGAGTCACTGAAACTGAAGCAGAGGAACAGAAAAGGCTTGGTGGGCTAAGAAAAACCTAGGGGTTCTCAGTGAGAATGCCAGACTACTCATTCCATCCCACAGGTTCATGGCGTCCACAGGCTTTTTCCAACCTTGCTAAATATTTTACCAACTCTCTCCGCAGTTTCCTCAGCAGACAAGCATAAGGAAGTACTGGAGGCTTTGTCTTTGGAGTTCTCTGTCCTCTAGGCCACATTAAGCTACATCAGGAGGAGACAGCACAGAGGGAAAAGGGAAGAAGTCACTGTGCAACGTGTAAAACCCTCGGCTAGAGTGAGAGCCTAGGACAGTTTATGGGTCCTCTGCTGTGAATCCCCTTGTGAATCTTTGGCTCTTCCAGAAACTGGGGGTACACTTCCTTTTTTGCTCAAAAGCCTGAATGAAGCAAAGAATCCCAGGTACATGGGATCTCAGATGACTCGGCCTGCTGGGACGATTCAGGAGGACAGGAACAGGCAGCTTGTGGTGGTGTCCAGCCTGGACACAGCTGGCTCCTCTCTAAAGGAGCATCAGAGCTGAGATTCAGGGCAGACCCCCAGATTCCAGAGAGGGGTCTCCTGGCACCTCATGCCCTGGGCAGCGACGACTACTCTCCCCTACAGTTCACAGGAGGACAGGGGAGCCCTTCCTGGTGCTCCTCCTTTAACCTGCTTGGGAATCTACTCAGACTTGGAACCAACTTAATAACAACAGCGTTATTGCTTTCTTTGGGCAGCCATGAATTATTCGAGGTTAGTAAGCCCACTGCAGTTGAGCTGCATGACCTGTAATAAGGGAAATTACTTTTCTGAGCATTGGTTCCTCCTCATTAGAATGAGAATAACTTGGCCCACCTCTCCAGGTATTGTGAGAATAATGTAAAAATGCCTAGAACCATTTCAAGTACATAGTAGGTACTCGATAAATGACACTGGACATGCTTTTTTCCTCCTTCACCTCCCTTCTTTCTTTTCAACCAAAACATTTGTCAAAGGTTAACACCTCTCCACCCCTGACCCTCCAGATGTATAGGGTGGTAATGATCTTGTTTCTACCCTGGAAAGTTGGGACCTAGTCACTGCTTATCCAAAGCCAAACATCTACATCTAAAGACAGGACCACAAGAATCCCCAGGGCTTTGCTGTAGCAACTAGACTTCTTGGGTTCATAATGCACCATTTTCAATTTCTACTTTCTCCTCAGTGAGAAAACAATTCTCCAGTTACATATACAGCTGAAGCCCCGCTCTGGAGCCCGAGTCTGACAGCTCCTCTTGCAGGAATGCTGGGTTGTGGTCTGCTGGCAAGTACAGCTCTGCTCTCCACCACTCTTCTACGTGTCTGGCCCCTCACCCACAGAGGGAGTGGGCCCAGCTCATAGAGTCTCTGTGCACAGCTGATAAGGGTGGATGGGTACCAGGAACTCCACCCTTTACCGAGAAAGGCAGGCTAGGTTATCACCATGGGAGCCAGCCATCCACCACCCTGGGCATTTTGTAAACCATCAAGAGCATGGCTGCTGGGAAAATGTTATTCTTCTTACAGACATCTCTTACACCAGCCCCCTCCCCAGTTACTTAGGAAAGAACTTTATAGAACATAACACTACAGCTGTTATGTTGAGTGGACTAAGAAATCTAGTGTGACTCCCTTCCAACCTTGTAATTCCTTTTTAACTTTTTCAGTAGTGAGAGAAAAAAGGAAGAGGAAAAATGAGAGCCTTGGTTGTTTTTTTACCCCACTTTGTGTGGTGAGCTCCCAGGGGCCAATTAGGGCGCCCGCCTCACCCGGAGGGAGGGATCCCAAGCGCGGGTCTATTTAGGGAAGTGATCAGAGCCCGGTGTCAGGTCCCACAGTGCTGGCACCATCTCTAGCATGTTCCTTTTAAGAGGGTTGGCCAGCCTGGAGTCTATTTTTAAACCCATGAGAAAGGTGTGACATGGATTCCAGAGAGGGCCAACATTAAACCCGAGATCACTGCGGGGGAGGTGGGAGAGAGCGCAGCTAAACCTAGGATTTTCTCCTCACATACTCACAGGGTTCCCCTTATTCCTGGGACCAGAGACTAACTGTCCTTCCATAGGGATCTCTTTAGTTGCAGGCCCACTCTGGCATGACCTCAGTGGAATTTCATTCCTCCTGAGTCCTTGAGTTAGAAAAAGGTTTCACCCTCTGGGTCAATTTGTCAGTATTGAAATTTTGTATTTTTATACCCCCCACTCCCATTGTCAAAAATCGATGTGCTTTTTTCTTTTTTCTTTTTTTTTTTTTTTTGGTGACAGACAGAGAGAGACAGAGACAGAGAGAAGGACAGACAGACTGGAAGGGAAGAGATGAGAAGCATAAATTCTTTGTTGCAGCACCTTAGTTTCTCAGTGATTGATTTCTCATATGTGCCTTGACCAAGGGCTACAGCAGACCAAGTGACCCCTTGCTTGAGCCAGCAACCTTGGGCTTAAGCTGGTGAGCCTTGCTCAAACCAGGTAGGCCTGAGCTCTAGCCGGTGATATTGGGGTTTCGAACCTGGGTCCTTTGCATCCCAGTCTGATGCTCTATCCACTGCGCCACTGCCTCGTCAGGCTATGTGCTTCTTAAATAGAGCTCTCATTTCCCCCTTTTCTCATTTCTGCCATATGCTCTGGACCCACTCCCCCACCGCCTACCCTCAACCTCTGCTGTCCCCCCAACACCGCTCTACAGCCAAGACTTTGCCAACAGGAGGAGCCAAGCAAAGCCTGAGCTCCCAGTGGTCTCTGTGCCTGACACCCCAGGATCCTGTCTCTGTGCTGGAGAGAAGGGTGGGGAGTGGCAAGTCTGCTGGGGACAGGATTATTTTCCCAATAGTGAGAAGCAAATAGGCATCCAAACATCACTGTTTTTCATCAAATAACCAGATGAAGAGAACAGAATGTTTTATGTATAATAACAAATTTCAGCTTCAGTATCCATTTCTCTTTTTGGGTAAGAAATAGAACCAGAATTCCTAAAGAACAAAATGCCTTGAGAACAAGCAAATGCTTTTGCCTAGCAGTTCTGAGCCCACCCAGGACTACCTGGGCAGGGAACTACATATGAGAATGGTGCATCTTCTCATAATCACTCATCTCGGAATCCCACGCCTGGCACAATGAGTCCTCACGACATGTCTCTTGAGTTGGAGAATAGGATTCTGTTCCCCAAGTCAACCAAACGAGAGTACCCACCAGGCTGAGTCAAAACAACACACGTGAGTGTGAGCATGATGCTGACCACACACCAGAGGCTCCATCAACGCTGCTGAACTGGAATCTGAAGGAATCCAATCTGATTTAAAAATGAATCACAATAGTGGGGGGAAAGCAATCAGATGCTTGGCACTGGTTGACCAAATTGTTCACTTCCCCATAAATGATAGTCCCTGTGGACACAGCTTTAGAGCCATTGTCATTTCCTAAGTGGGAAGGTACAGGCGCTGCCCACCCCAGAGCCCTGGGCAGCTCTATAGGACAGGACTCCACACCCCGGTCCACACCTCCAGCCTTCCCTCCCCCACCCCGCAATCTCCATTAGCACTAAATTGCCAGTCCAGGCCCAACTCCCAAGGCAATGAGGCAGACAGCGTTGAACAGTTCACCTCTCTCTGCGGAGGGTGAGAAGATGCTGGAATGTCATGATGTGCAGACATATAATTCTAGCAGCATCCTCCGATCATCAAGCGTTCTGGCCCATGCTGCATCGCCACGCTTCATTTTCCTCGCTGTGTGAGGCACTGGCTACATTCAGAAGTGACACTTCAGAACGTATTGCCTGGCGGCTGACAGGGGAGTCCAGATGCCGGGTGGAGATTCCACACATTTAGGGAAACATGCATGAGACATTCTGCCAGACCACTGCTTCCCCCTTTCTGGAAACGGCGTCAGCAGCCTGCTGGGATGGGAAGAAGCTGCAAAACCAGACTCGCTTCTCACTGTGACATGCTAATACAGAAAATGTTTCGTTTTCCAAATTGCCAAATGGACTTGAGTGTCAGCCGTGAACCCCACTGTTCCAGGGGTGCTGCAGGATGCCCGAGTGTCCGTTCAGACAGCCCTGCATGGGTGACCGGTGGACTTACTCAGGCCTCTCCTTTATATGAACAATTCTCCCTGAAGGGACAGAGCTAGGCTGGGTGACCCATGGTCTGCCTGTCTTGCCTAAAGAATTCCAGAGTGGCCCGGGCTCCCCAAAGTTTGTCTAGCCTCTGGAGCCGGGTGTTCCCAGCTTAGAGGAGGTGGCCCTGGGGTCGCCACTAGGAACTGGGGCTAGGGAAAATCATGCTGTGTGGCCCCTCCTATACCCTCTGGCCCAGAATACCTCATGGTAGTGGCAATGGGATACAACTGAAAGAGCAGGAAGGGAAAATGACTTGAAAATAAGAGCTAAAACTTACTCGCCAGGTACTATTCCACGCATTTTAAATATCTTAACAGATTTAAATTTCAAAATCACTCTATGAAGTAACTACTATTATTACCCCCACTTGACAAAAGACAAAGCCAAGGCACAAAGACATTAAGTAATTTGTCCAAAGTCACCCAAGACTACTAAGATGCTCTGGGTGGTACAGGAAAGAGAGGGAAGGGAGTTGGATTTTGCTTGATTACAGGAACCTAAGGTATTTGTAGCATTGTCCACAAAGAACTGGTTGATCTCAGAAATCTGAGTGCAGCTAGGACCTCCTTATTAATTTGGCCATTCTCTCTTGTCAGAAAAAACCCAGCCACTGGCCCGAGGCACATTTAACACAGAAATGTCAGGTCATTGGCTATATGAGCCCAGGCCCTAACGGGTTTAATGAGAGGTGATTGAGCTGAGACTGTCTCTTCTCAGAGGGTTGGGGCAATGGAGAAATTTGAAAGAATAGGTTGACTCTAATCCCAGTCAGTTGGCTTCTCTATGTAACTTCAGTATCAGTACCCTCTTCTCACCAGGCAAAAGCAGCTCCAGGAAGCAGGTGCTAAGCCTTCCCAGCTGGCCCCGGGCCCTCCACCCCCCAGGAGAGATAATGACGTTATGGAGCCCTTCGGGACCCTCTGCTGTGGAATCAGCCTCTTTCCCCTTCACTCGGGCCCTGGTGGGCAGGGGCAGACCCAGCTGTCCTAGTGCTGACTGAAGAGGTTTTCTTTCTCTTCCTGGAGCCATAAGATTTCAAAGCAATTAAACCCAATTAAATTACTACCTGGCCTACCTACTAGCTCCTGAACTTTGCCATTCCTCAAAGCTTGACGCCAGGAAGACAGGCTCTTTTAAGCTCCCCTTAAGCTCTTTTTAACAGGGTACTTAGCAACTACCATGGAAGAATGAATACCTTGGCACCCACCTTCTGCTCTCTAGTCCTATTTTCTCTTTACTACAAATGCAACAAGAGCAGGTGCCACACGTAATATTTTACAAGGAGATCATCATGTTCTTAGTAATTGAATAGAGACCATTATCTTTCTATTTAATCATCTTGTGAACTCTGGCTGGATCCTCTTTCAAATATCTTTTCAAACAGTATTTATATCACCCCTTTGATAATTATTTAAATTAAAAAGGTGGTGAAATAAGCTATAAATCATCAGTCACCTCTATATTTCTCTTCATTCTGCTTATCTGTAAAAGCCCCCCTTATACTGGGTGAATTCCAGGTATGTTACTCATTTAGACATTTCTAATCTGCACGATGATGAAGCACGTCTAAATAGTCCCATTTTTTTTAAACATTGGCTTTATATCTTTTTAAAGAAATAAATGTTATAGATGTATTGATGTTTTTTCCATCTCTAAAATTTTATGACTTCATGAAGTAAAGACCTTATTTCTATTCTAACAACCACCATGTAGTCCATTTTTATAAGCTGCCTTTCAACATGATCTTTCTCAGCACCCCTGACCTTGAATTCCTAAATAAAGGAATGGTGAGTATGAGAGAATGAATGAGAGAAATGGGCAGTGAATCAAGTACTACCAAAAAGAAAAACATTATCATTTATATGACTGAGCTGGTTCTTATCCTCCAGAGAGAGACATTTCCAGGATTTCTGAAATAAGATCAAAGATGCTGATCGATATCTCCAAAGAAAAATTATTGCCAATATCCATATCAACCTTTAGTCCCTCAAGTGACTTTAGGGTGATGGTAACAGATAAATTATTGATACAAGACTTGGTGACACTGGTAGGTCTGCTTCTCCTCATTTATTTATTCTTCCATTCAAACATGAATTTGTTGAATTGCCATTTGCAATCTGAGAACCCAATGGCAGACACAAATAAGTACGTTCTATGGTTCTGACCCTGAGGAAGATAGAAAACTAGTAGAGGTGAACGATACAGCTATATAGAACATAAAAAGAACAATGAGCACATAAAAGACTCAGTGAGACAATAGCTCAAGAGATGCCCCATGGGAGTGTATGACTGAAACCAAATGAGGAGTTCCAACAAGATCTGGGAGAGCCTGACCTGTGGTGGCGCAGTGGATAAAGCGTCCACCTGGAATGCTGGGGTCACCAGTTCAAAACCCTGGGCTTGCTCAGTCAAGGCACATATGAGAAGCAACTACTATGAGTTGATGCTTTCTGCTCTTCCTCCCCTCCTCTCTCTAAAAATAAACTAATAAATAAAATCTTTAAAAAGAAATAAAAGGATCCTGGAATTTAAAGGAGGGGTTGAGATCATAAGGGGATTCTTTTTTTTTTTTTTTCTCTCGAAGTTAGAAGCAGAGAGGCAGTCAGACAGACTCCCGCATGCACCAGACTGGGATCCACCCAGCATGCCCACCAGGGGGCAATGCTCTGCCCATTTGGGGTATTGCTCCTTTGTGGCTGGAGCCATTCTAGTGCCTGAGGCGGAGGCCATGGAGCCATTCTCAGCACCTGAGCTAACTTTGCATCAATGGAGCCTTGGCTGCGGGAGGGGAAGAGAGAGACAGAGAGAAAGGAGATGGGGAAGGATGGAGAAGCAGATGGGCGCTTCTCCTGTGTGCCCTGAGTGGAAATCGAACCCGGGACTTCCACACACCAGGCTGATGCTCTAACACTGAGCCAATTAGCCAGGACCCAGAAAGGAACTCTTTTATGAAGTAGTGAAGGAAGTTTGAACCAAACTTTAAGGACTGCCAGTTTTTAGGAAGTCATGGAAATCGGTTTCAATACTACCAATGCTTCTTCTGAGTTACCTGTGTTCCAGGTATTTGGTGATAGAAGACCGTCAAAGGGAATACATGCTTCTGATAGAAGGCATGGACCGAGAAACAAACACTAGCAAATTAACTACATGTTAGGCAACAAAATAAATATGCCTACTCTAGGATTGTGTGAATACTATGCAAAAGAATAATTCATTCCTAATGATAGTACAGTTTTTAAAGTTTTGAATGTCTCCTGTCATGAGATTTCAAAGGGCGTTTCCATCCCTCACAAAGACATTATGCAAAGAGGAAATGAGAGGGTTCCTTCATTCCTTAGATTCCTTCATTCATTTAAAAAATATATGTGCCTGTTAGGTACCAGACACTGTTTAGGACCCAGCACTGGACAGACAGACTGTCTCAGGGAGCTTACATTCTAATAGGGACAGACTGGCAATAAGATAGAGGACGTGGTAAGTGTCATAAAGGAAAATCTAACAGGGAAAGGGGCTGTGGAGTGACGCAGGACGCAGTGTTCAATACAAAAGACCGCTCTGAGGAGGTGATCCTGGAGCAGAGGCCTAAATGCAGGCAGGTATGGACCTTGGGGGTATCTGGAAACACCCAGGTTGTGAGAAGTAAGCTTGACACAGTCAAAGAATCCCCTAGTGTCCTCCTCCACCCTCACCCATCACCAAGATGCTCCTGAAAGGCCCTCCTCTATACCTACAGATGCTATGCCACAGGAAAGGAAATTAGAGGCACTAGTGGAGGAACCAAAAAGAAAGAACAAAAAGACAATAATAACGGTAGCATTGTGATGGGTGCTTACTATGTACAAGGCGCTGTTTGCAGCGTCTTACAAGTAGTATCTCATGTCATCCTCATAGCGACACTGGAGGGTAGAAGTTCTCTACTTTATGAGGGGAAACAGGCACAGAGAGGTTAAGAAACTTGCCCAAGGTCCCATAGCATATAAGAGGTAGTAGGGTCAAGGTTTGAACTCAGCAATATGGAGCAGTGCTGCTCCTGCAAGCATTCTGCTCTAGAAAACAACAACACAAGTAGAAGGATAGAAAGCCCAGGAAATCCGAGGAAACAATAAGAAAGAGAGGCATCAATTGGCCCTGGACGGTTGGCTCAGTGGCAGAGCGTTGGCCAAGTGTGTGGTAGTCCCAGAGGTTCGATTCCTGACCAGGGCAAACAGGAGAAGTGCTCATCTGCTTCTCCACCCTTCCCCCTCTCCTTTCTCTCTGTCTCTCTCTTCCCCTCCTGCAGCCATGGCTCCACTGGAGCAAAGTTGGCCCCAGCGCTGAGGATGGCTCCATGGCCTCTGCCTCAGGCCCTAGAATGGCTCTGGTTGCAATGGAGCAACACCCCACATGGGCAGAGCATCGCCCCCTGGTGGGCTTGCTGGGTGGATCCTGGTTGGGTGCATGCAGGAGTCTGTCTCTCTGCCTTCCTGCTTCTCACTTCAGAAAAATACAAAAAATAAAAATAAAAAAGAGGCATCAGGTCTGCCTGAGAGAGAAAGATAATAGCCTGGGCAGGTCTCTGTTCTCTAACAGCTCAGTGTGTTCTGCAGCAGGGTTTGGTCCAAGCCACTTATTCTAATTAGTATTTAGCCCTTGCTAGCTGTTTACCCTGTCCTGAGGCCAGGCAGGGAAGCGGAAGTCACAGACAGCTGCAACAGAACTCCAGGGTCATCCCTGGGGCTTGCCTTCAGGCAACCCACTGAGCAGATAGGAGGCCCACATTTACCTCGTGATTTTGAACCAGTAGTTTCCAATTATTTCATCTTGGACTCGGATTGAATTTATAAGCAGTGTGAACATTTTTCAAAGGCCTGTAGGAGTTTGTTGAGTTAACCTAAGTGACTCATTATTATAGCATCAGCTTATTCTCCTCTGCTCCCGGATGACACACCCTCCCACACCCACGCACAGGCAGGGGAGGATTGCAGATTCTGCTCTTTTACTACATTCTTTCCACCCCGTGCGTATTTGCTTCCTGGGTTCACAAAGTAATGGACTGCCTGGAGTCCCAGGTCTGGCTGGCTCCCGGGGTTGCCCAGGACACTTTGAGGGATTGTGTATATATGTGTACATGTCTCTATACGTGTACATGTGCATGCCATTGTGTGTGTGCGTGTGTGCACATGTACACATGTGTGCTTGTGTGCCTGTGTGTGTATGCTTGTGTGTATGCACATGTCTGAGTGTACATATGTGTGTGAATGCCTATGTATATGTGTATGCATGTATGTGTGTGTGCACGCGTATCATCGCTGTCAGGGCAACTCCAGACACTGCGACAAACAGTGGGTCAAGGGTGTTAGACTGCAGGGGCTGGGGGCTGGGGGCTGGGGGCTGGGAAAGGGCGGACGGTGAGGAGGACAGAGGGCTGCTGGATTCACTCTTTCCTGGAGTAAATGTATTACAGTTTACCGGACAGTTGTTACAGGGGGACTGTGTGTGGTGAAAGCATACAACACACTCAAAATCAAACGTGGTCTACTAGCACCGCACTGAGAAGCTGGTGAAATCCCTAACCGGAAATGCTAAAGCGATGGGTCTGCCCTGTTCTTCTACATCTGTGGGAAATCTTCCTCTCTGGGAAAAAGCGTCACCGCTTTCTGTATTAACTGGGGCTTCGGTTTAGAAGGCTGGAGAGAAGAGATGAAAACCAGTTGGAGGTTTTGTTGGTGATGGGGGTGGGATTATCTGTGGCCTTGCACCTCATCCCAAATCTCCTCAGCCACCCAAACTTCCCCGACCTCTACAGCTCTCCGAGATAGTCAGCAAGCTTTGGACTGTCCACAGAGCTACAGTGAGGACTCCCTGCCTAGTGGCTCTTCCTTACTTAGACGGGCAACATGCTGAGCAATCTGAGAGACACCTACAGGGAAGCACCCTCTGCCCAGCAGTTGTGCTGAGTGCCTTCTGCTTGGGGACCACACCTCAAGGTTCACAAGGGGGACCTGCCTTTCCAACCTTTCTGGGTCCTGGATGCTCAAGCCCTGAGCTCACTACATTTCCAACCCTCCTTCCCCCTTTATTTCCAAGTTGTCCCCTAGCCCACCTCAGTTCTAGAAAAGTCTACCCCTGTTGTGGGACAGCTGATGAAAGAAGGAACATTCCCAGAGAGCTGTTGAACCAAACATGCAAATCTCAAGACCAAGACACAGGCCAGAAAGAAGTTGGCATGTTGTAGAGAAGCCCATCTGTGTACTTGGCATTTCTCGGTTGGGTGTTTCAAATTGGGAGAGCAAAGCTGCTTTCCTTCAGGCCTCCTAATGCCACCCTCTGCATGTCCCCTTTTATCTGTATGCCAGGAACCAGTGAGTGACAGCAAGCAAGTCACCTAATCATTCAGCTAGCCAGTCTCCTCCTCCACAAAGTGAGAGCTTATTTCCCAGTGGAAGCACCCAACTGGGTGAGTCAGTTCTGCATCCTGCATGCCCGTCTCTAAGTATCTCTAAGGCCATACTCCCCTCCCGCCTTCCCTACCCGTATTTCCTAACACTCACGCGGAAAGGCGTTTTCTGTTGAGAGCCACCAGTTCAGGTGGTTTGGGATTCTTGGTGGATCAAACACTAAGCATTTTACATGAATCAAGATACAGTACATTGCATAAATTAATTTTTATTTCATTTTACACATTTGAAGTAGGGGCCTCTCTAATCACCTACGCAAATCTAAGTAAACAAGCTGCAAATCTGGATCCCAAATTAGATAAAAGAATTCCATTCTATTCAGATTATAAAATTTTAAGTACATTATTTTATTGACTTGATCATTAGATACCAGCTGATCAAGAAAGCCCCAATATTTTTAACTACCGTATATATACGAAATGGTATAAGCATTCCTAAAATAGCCACACCAGATAAAGCTCTTTTGCTTATCCCAAATTCATTTCCCTTGATTAAATGATTTTCTCATTTCCACAGAGAGCTGTTAACCCAACCGTGCAAACTATCCAGGGCCCACAGGCTCAGGAGGAGAGAGAAATGAGAAGACATTTACCTAAGTCAACCCTTAGCAAAGTC
This sequence comes from Rhynchonycteris naso, assembly GCA_037038555.1. Lineage (NCBI taxonomy): Eukaryota > Metazoa > Chordata > Mammalia > Chiroptera > Emballonuridae > Rhynchonycteris > Rhynchonycteris naso. Next base: position 30,366,525 of record CM072998.1, read on the forward strand.
ACTGCACCAAACTGAACTCAGCCCGTGCCGTTGATGCAAACCCCATTTCTTCTCTGAGTTGTATATCTTTTAAGCATGTTGTCTAAGATTTTCATTTCCAAGGTCATCTAAGTCCTACTCCTGGTTCATGCTCCTGTTCTTCCTTGGGAATTCCTGACACGCGTCTGATCAGATACTCTCCTCTTCGGAGGATTCTAACTGTTGGGAAGTTCTTTCTCATATACAATTGAAATCCGAGTTCCCATGATGTCTACCCCGACCCGTTAGCTGGCTGACCTTGGAAACACCATGGGGTAAGTCTGCTCTTGCCAGTGGCACTCTGGTGATAATTAGAAACCTTCTTTCAGGTTCTTTAGTCTGACTTCTCTTCCTTGTTCCTTTAAGATTTCTCCCAGCCATGGTTCCATACCTTCTTCTTAGGCGATTTCCTGCTTACACATGTGCTCCAATTACTAAGGTCTCTCCTAAAGTGAAAATCTGGACAGCATCCTCTTAATGTAGCTTGATACTACATTTTGCAAAGTGTGTTCCCAGGAACTCCAGCCCTGTGCAATGCCACCCCACAGGGCACACTGGGCATGACCTCCAGCTAGCTAAGCCTCACGACAGTCCATTCTATATCTCTACCCACTTCTCTTACCCTACCCAGCCTACCCTGACTTCCTGGACATCCAGGCTCTAATAACATTAAAACAAAAACTCTATTGCAGTTACCAACTGTATTTAGTGAATTCCTTCTTAAAGCAAAACATCTTTGGGAGACATAATTAACCAGTTCCGTAAGTTTCCTGTTTTGTAGGTATGAATTTAGTAGATTACATTTTCATCTCTTTAGTGAGCCCCGTAATATAAATAATGCAATGCTACCACCCACCACGAGGACATATTTTTTTTGGCAATAGATGTTTGTCATTTAATTCACTGACAAATATGAAAGACAAAGGGAAAATTGGAAATATTTTTGGTTACTTTTAGCCTGTACAGTGTATCCAAATCTACTCAGTTAAAGCATTCTATGTTCGCCTTCCACAAAAGACTGTATATGAAGAATTTTCATAGGCAATTGGGAGCTAGCTACTCAAAGAAACCCCATGTTGAAGCTTTTGCAAATTAAGTAAACATCCTGCCGTGCATCTGTTTTGGGTTCAGACACATATATACTTATTAAAGGCATTCTGCGTTGGGTTTTTTAAGCACGTGGGAGAGCCCATGCACAGTGGGTCCAATAAGACTTTGTTGACAAAATGGGCACAGTGGGGGATCTGAAGGGTCAGAGGCAGCCTGCCAGCACAGTGCCGCAGGGCCAAACACCTGCACCCCAGCACCAAGCATTTGGGGAATGGGCTTCTGGGAGTCTCTGTGAAAAGGCACCGTGTGACCAGGAGGAGTGATGCCCACCCTCTCCAGCCCCTGCTTCTCTTCCTGAATCTTCTGTTTCTACCACTTTCATGAAAGCAGAATAAGAGACTGGTTAAGAAGCCAGGCCCTGGGAACAGCTTTCCTGACTTCATGTCCCAGGTCTTCCATTCGCAGGCTAAGTAGCCTGGAACAAAATTAAATCTCTGTGCCTCAGTTTCCTTATCTGTAACATGCAACGACCTCATAGGGCCACTGCAGGGATTACACGAGTGTCTGCACGGTTGTTAGAACAGGGCCTGGCACAGGCTCAGGGACTGTTAGTGAGGGCTCTCACATTTCCCCTTTCTCTGTTTGATCTCTGATACCTACTGCCTTCCATTTTAATACTAATACCTTACATTGGATCTTCCTTCCTTCCTTTCTTTTTTTTTTAGAGAAAGAGAGAGTGTCAGAGACAGACAGGAAGGGAGAGATGAGAAGCATCAATTCTTCATTGCAACACCTTAGTTGTTCATTGATTGCTTTCTCATACATGCCTTGACCAAGGTGGTGGTGGAGATTCAGCCGAGCCAATGACCCCTTGCTCAAGTCAGCCACCTTGGGCTCAAGCCCAAAGACCTTGGGGTCATGTGTATGATCCTATGCTCAAGCCAGCAACCCTGCGCTCAAACCAGATGAGCCTGAGCTCAAGTTGGTGACCTTGGGGTTTCGAACCTGGGTCCTCAGCATCCTAGGCCAATGCTCTATCTACTGCACCATAGTCTGGTCAGGTTCTTCTTTCCCTTTCACCTGACCATTTGGCAACCACCTCCAAATCTTCCCCACATCCAGGCTCCCTCTCATCAACTTTACATGCTAGTGTGAGTCTGCTTCCTGACCCATGGCCAGGATCCTGCTACTTCCCTGCTCAGAACCTTCCCATCGCTCTTCACTGCTCTCTGGGTCCTTTGAGCACCCTGGCAGTTCCTTCCAAGTCCTTTTTGGTCCACTTTGCGTCAAAGTTTGCAGCCTGATCTTGCCCTTCACGGCTTCTCCTGCCTTGAACCAACCTGAAAGCAAGCTGAGCGGTCAGAGTCTTTTCTCACGCTGTCTCCTCCCTCCACGCTCAACTGTCTGCATCCAATCTGCCCCGTACAGCCGCCTTGAGGTACCATCTCCATGGTACCTCCCTTGATTCCCTCGGCTTGCAATATTCTGTCTCCTCTGCGTTGCCTAAGCGTTCATCCCTGCAGCATTCTCCTTGGGATTGGAGTGGTTTATGCACTCATCTCCCCTTCCAGGCTGAAAGTGCTTTAAGAGCAGCCAACCCGGGCTGCTCCACACCTGAAGCCCACAGGACGCTGCCCATCTCAGATGCTCAGTAATCACGGATCAGCTTGGAAAACATTCGAGTGAGATTCTGAAGGAACAGAACTGCGGGCAAGTCATTACGGGAATTAGGGAGTTGGGAACATCTCAGAAGAAGGCCTCCATGTGTGAAAGGCAAGATCGAAGGAGGCTCCTGGGCCCCGAACAGGCTGCCTCCGGGGGAGACCCTGAAGATGGGCACCCCAGGTCAGTTACCAGCAATGTCTCTAAGCAGTGCACACCTTTATTGTTACACAAGCAAATGAAATTAGATGCAAAGAAGCAAAGACCCTTAATCAACAACTCAATGCTGCCCCGCGCACCACTTGCTTGGAATACACAGAGACCACATTGCGAATGAATGGAGTCGCAAGAAAAAGCTCGTATGGTTATCCCAACCCTGGAGCATCTATGTGAATATCACGGTGTGCCTGACACATTAACAACCTGCTAATACTAACTCTGCACTTGACACCCAACTTCTTTGGGGTTGTCAGTGTCAACTGCAGTTATGTTTGCCTTTTTCATATGGAGATGCAGAGGCCACTCAAAATTCAGTGATTTCTTTTCAAAACCCCACAGGAAGACACTTTAGATGGAGGCTGAAAATCCAGACCTGCCAACTTGTCAGCTCATCACTCCATCTGTAAATGTTTATTAACCAAATTTGAGAAAGACTGCAATTCTAATAAAAGGTGGTTTCTATGAGGGACTTACGCAGAGAAGGAAAGGGGTCATGGTGGAACAGTTTCCGTTTAACCAGTGATTCAACATGACAACCTTGACACACTCACATTTCACACACACAAGTCAGAGTTGATGTTCAATGACTGTTCACTCTTTTAAACTCCACAAGTAGTCATTTAGAGCCTGAGACATCCCAATGTAGCAAAGGATCAACTACTAGATGAGGTCCACAGCTTTAAGAAATAGAGGGTGGGGGTGTTGCGAGAGCTGGCGAGAATGGGGGACCCTCTCTGGCCCAAAGGAGGGCAGTGTGTAGATTGGCACTGAGAAATGGAGGTGGAGGGGCAGCCTGCCTGAAGGCCAACAGTTACGGTTTGTTTTGATTCTATCAAAAGCTTGAGGAAGTTGGACTGGAAAGCGCCCGTCTAATTAGGCATTTGGCGATGAAAAGACCTCCGCTGCCATTGCCTATGTCTGCTCTCTGACCTGACTCGAACTCCCCGGAACTTGCAAGGGGTACCTGAGAGAGAGAAGGAACTAGGAATATGCGATATAATATTACCTTCTGAGAGGTACCCCGCAGAATCAACAGATACTGCACAACACTAGCTAGCCTCAGACGTCTCCTTGAAAGAGTGGAAAGAATGTGGCTCATCCAATTAAGATTCACCCAAAGAAGAAAGAGACAGAGAGAAGAAAGGAGAAACAACCATGGCCGGAAATGGCCCCGGAAAATTCCCACTGATCCGCCAAGCTCCCCAACCGGCAGAGCTGCTGCTGTAGCACACGCTCGTGCCCATAGGCCTAAGAGCTGCTCCACCACAGCATCCCAGGCAGCTGCTGTGACAGGGGCAACGACGTTGTTCGTTTCCTATTGCAGTGTTGTTTAATCAGTGATCTGTGACACATGCGACGCCCCCGGCTGTGGGGCATGAATAGTTCATCAGGCAATGAACTATTACCACCGTCTTGATGACACATTCTTCCAGGGTTTAGCTCCTCACCTCCCCCGCCCCCCACGCTTCTCTGATTGCACGTGTTCCTGAGCACTGTTATAACTGACTTGCTATTTAGAGATTCTGAATGGGACAGAATTCAGTGCCCAGAGAACACAAGTGAGCACACACACACACACACCCAAAGAAGTCATATTACTCATTATCAAGTTGGCAGGCAGATGTCCATACAGATGCCTGTGAGTTCGATTAGCATCGAATCAGTTCCCAAACCTGCTGTCCTCACGCTGTGCCTCCAAATCAAGTTCTGGGGACTATTCCCTGAGGACCAGATCCCGGACCACGGGGGCTTCATTGTGAACGGTCTGTCAGCACCTGCTTTCCTCCCTCTTTGAATGGGTCTTGAAGAATCAATAGAACTTTGACAAAGCAGAAGTTGGAAAGGTGCCGGTGGCAGAGAAGCATGATCAGAAGGCTAGAAAGTGCCTCATGCAACAAGACAAAGCCTCCTCATCTGTCAGCCGGGTAGCTGTTCCCAGGTGGCCACTGTGAGCAGCAATGCAGCGGAGGTGTCTAAATCACGGCATCGGGGCTGGTCCACAGCAGCTACTCAATAATGTTAATTGTCAGCCGTGCTCTTTATCTAGAGCCTCATTAGCTCTCACCTGGAGAGCAACACTATCTTCCTGACTGGTTTTGACTCCCTGCCCCTCCAGCGAACCCTCTCCTCCACCCTCCTGGAGTGACCTTTCTCATCATGACACTTTCCTACTCAGAACCCTCTGCTGGCTCCCCAACAGCTGTAGAATAAAATCCAAAGTCCTAGGCTGACATTCAGAAACTTCCACAGTCTAGCCCCTGCCTCTGCCTTCATCCTAATCTCCCACCACTGTCCACCACCCACCTGTCCCTAAACAGCTAGATCGTGCACCTTGTCCAGACACACCAGGCACTGCTATGCTTTCTAGCCTTCTGATCATGCTTTCTCTGCTGCCAGCTCCTTCCCAGCTTCTGCTTTGTAAAAGTCTACTGATTCTGCAAGGTCCACTCCAAGTCTCTTCCTCTATGAAGCTCTCTTGACAAACTCCCTTGTTCAGCTGACAAGCAGAGTGAATTCTTCCCCATTCCAGTCTCCTGCTAAGGCAGCACTTACCCGAACTGAAGCTATGTCAAAGGTAGAAAGATTTTTTTCAGTTTCTTTTTAATTTTTAACCTATTGACCCATAGAAGAACAGTGATTTCAAAAAACATTATCATAGCCAACATTTCCCGATATGCCAGGCTCCAATCTTGTGTACTTCTCATAACAACTCTAGGATGGTCTCTATTGTCTCCAGCTTACCGAGGAGGACATGGAAACATGGGAGGGCTTACAGCTGGTCTGGCCAGTGCCATCCAGAAAGTGGTATTGTGGGGATTCCAGCCCAGGTGATCTGGCTGCAGCACCCAGAGGCTGGACCACTGCCGTCAGATGGTTGGTCCTTAATGTTGCTTGGATGAATCCACCTGCACTATACAGTTTGGGCACTGGGGATGCAGACTAGTGGGGAGTAAGGCATATAAAATAATAATTTCAGCACAACCAGTATGTGAAGTGAAGAAGATACACACCTATGAGCATCAACACAAGCAATCCAATTTAAAAATTGGCAGACCACTTCAATAGATTTTCTTTAAAGAAGACATACAGAGGCCAACAGGCATATGAAAAGATGCTCAACATCACTAATAATTAGTGCAGTGGTTCTTAACCTGGGTTCTATCGAACCCTAGGGGTTCGATGAGTCGGTCGCAGGGATTGGGAGAAGCCTCTGCCTCAGAGGCCAGAATAAAGTAATACCACAATTTGTTGAGTTCATGCACTTTGTTGGTTTTGTTCTTTGAGCAAGGTGATGTTCATGCATGGCTCATTTTGTGCACCAGTAAAAAAACATATACCTATGTCTTGAATTTGGGAAAAAATATCATATTTTATTTATCAATAAAGGGTTCAATGAATGCGCATATGAAACTGGTGGGTTCGGTACCTCAAAAAAAGTTAAGAACCACTGGATTAGAGAAATGCAAATCAAAGCCACAATGAGATATCACTTCACCCCTGATGGAATGACTATTCATCAAAAAGTCAAACAATAAATGCTGGCAAGAATGTGGGGAAAAGGGAGCCCTTGTGCACTGCTGGTGGGGTTGTAAATTGGTACAGCCGCTGTGGAAAACAGTATAGAGGTCCCTCAAAATGTTAAAAATAGTACCACATGACCCAGCAATTCCACTTCTGGGTATCTATGTGAAGAAAACGAAAACACTAATTCAAAAAGATATATGTACCCCTATGTTCATTGCAGTATTGCTTACAATAGCCAAGATATGAAAACAACATGGTGTCCATCAGGAATATCATGAATGAATAAAGAAGATGTGGTATACATGTACAATGAACTATTACCCAGTCATAAAAAATAAAGAGATCTTACCATGTGTAACAACATGGATGGACCTACAAGTTATTATGGTAAATGAAATCAGTCAGACAGTGAACGAAAAATACCATATGGTTTCACTTCTATGTAAAATCTAAAAAACAAAATATAAATAGACTCATAGATGTAGAAGAGAAACCGATAGCTGCCAGAGGAAAAAGTGAAGGGGGGAAAAAGTGAAGGGGGAAAGGAGGTACAAATTTCCAATTACGAAATCACTAAGTCATGGGGCTGTAATGTACAGCATAGGAAATAAAGCCAATACCCCATAATAACTTTGTACCATGACAGGTGGTTATTAGACTTATTGTGATGATCATTCCATTTGGTACGTAAATGTTGAATCGCCATGTTGTACACCTAGAGCTAATATAATATTGTGTGTCAACTATACTTTTGTAGAAAAAAGAATTAGTTCTTGTGTCTGTATAATTCAAGAGCCCATTATAAAGGCTTAAGTGTATGCACTTAATAGACTTTTAGAGATCAAAACCCCTTTAAGAACCTAAGCAATAATATCTAATGGTGAAACTTGAGGCTTCCCAGATTGGTGCTGAGGGTGTCGGAGCAAGGACTAAGGGAGTCTGCTGGGAACGTCAAATCCCACCATATAGGTAGAAATATTAACCAGCCCTAAAGAGACTTAAAAATAACACCCCTAGTCCTTCCCTCCCTTTGGAGAAAAGCAGAGTACGGGTGCACACGGTAACCCACCCCAACCCCCTTGTGAGACGAGGTGGGTGAGCGGGAAGGGAATGGGGCTCAGAATGGGTTTTCTGAGGAGCTGGAACCGGCTCCATTGTTTGCAGATCATCAGCAGCCTTGATCAATGGCTGGGCCATCAGAGAACAGAAGGACTGGACCCAAGCCAGCTTCTTCTCAGCTTTTACAGGCACTAGCTCTGGGAAGGCAATTGAAACCAGGTGCTCTTTCTTACAAAAGATTGTTTCACGATCCACTCCTGGAAAGGACAGAGTCGTATTCTAACCAATATCGTCTCAGGAAGGATCAGGGCGGCTTCCTGCTGCCTTCTCAGTCTCCTGGTGACAACTGGGGCGTGCGGCTCTCTCAGGAGGGACCAGTCATCCATTTCATTTGGGTAGGAGAGAAAGGCTGTTTGTTTTGTTTTTTCTAATCTGTCCACAAGCAAGTTTTCCCTACAAGCAATCCACTCTGTCTTCACTCCTGGACCACCTGCCTCTCCGGGCTGATAGATTTCAGGAGCTGGGCGGTCAGGACCATTAGGCACCGGCCCACTTCCTCCGTTAATGGGCTTTCCTTCCTTCCTGTGCTGCGACAGTACATTCAGGAGATAAATCAGCCACTACTTGGGGAGGAAGCTGCCGAGGGACGGTGGTGGTCAAGGGTGAGCGGGAGGCAGGGGAGCACACAGTTCTATTTCTCACCAGATCTCTAATTGGTTGTCACTGGCTGTCAGAAAATGACGACAGAACTCTGAAACTGGCCTGAGCAGGTTCATACCAGCCTCAGCCCAGAGTGGGTAAGTCGGGGAAACGGAGGTGCTCGGCCAGGGGGGGCATTCGGATGTGACCGCCAACCTTGGCCCAGGGCCTGTTGGAGATTTATTTTCCAAATAAATCACCCAATATATTCCTAACAGTCAGTCAGTGCTCGAGACTTAGGTAAGTAGAGGGGAAGCAAGAGCTCAGACTCATTCATTGGTTTGAAATGACTTCATTTAACAAATATATTTTTTCAGCCCCATATTCAAGACCTTGGTCGACGACGTGGCAGGGGAGGGGGGGAATAGGAGAAGTGACTCAAAGATGAGTCATCGGGGTGCCACCCCCAGCTTGCCGGGGATGAGATAGAAGTAAATAAGTGTCAAGATGTAGAAAATGAGAAGGGCCTTAAGGGAGGTTCCAATAAAGTGCCAGAAGAGCTCAGAAGAAAGAGAAATGATCTTGTGAATTTGGATTTCTTTTTTTATTAAGAGACAGACAGAAAGGGAGAGAGATGGACGGGGAGAGAGACAGACAGGGAGAGAGATGAGAAGCATTAACTCATAGTTGCATCACCGTTTAGATGTTCATTGATTGCTTCGCGTATGTTCCTTAATGGGGGAGAGGGGCTCCAGCTGAGTCAGTGACCCCTTGCTCAAGCCAGCAACTTTGGGCTCAAGCAAGTGACCTTGGGCTTCTAGCCTGTAATCCATGGGTCCCGTGATGATCCCGTGCTCAAGCTGGCCATCCCCTGCTCAGACCGGTGACTTTAGGGTTTCCAATCTGGATCCTCAGCATCCCAGGTCGACACTCTATTCACTGTGCCACCACCAGTCGGGCATGATCTTGTGGATTTACAACAAAATCCCCAAAGCAGAGTATCTAAAAAGCCATACCCATGAACCATCAGAGCCCTGATTTTCGATTGCAGGTTTGTGACCAAACTAGTGAGCAGTAGTCAATCGTGAGGTGCTTTGCAAGTAATCTGCTGTTCACTCATGAACACAACTGATATTTAATGAGCACCTACTGTGTGCCGAGCTACATGCCAAGGATACAGTCATGAACAAGACAAGCATGTGGAGCTTACAAATACAAAAATTTCCAAGCATGGCCTGTTCTAGGAACGAATAGGCATGCAGCGTTCCAGGAGCAATTCCCATGGAGCCAGAGAAGAACACGGGACAGGAAAGATGGCAGGCCAGGGCAGGAGGGACCACAGTAAGGAGTCTGGACCCTATCCTAAGAACAACATGAAGCTATTGAAGATTTAAAGCAGAGGTATGACACAGGAGATGTGCCTTTCTACACATCACCTTGGTTGTCTGTAAAGAAGGGACCCTAGGGAGACAGACCACCCATGGGAAGACCATTACTACCATTTAAAACTAAGAGCAAATTAAAGGTTCTCCTCCGTGACAACTCTGCTTTCTCATGTTCATACCCATTAAGCCTTCTCAGTAGCTAGGGTTCCAGAACGGTGCTGTACCCCAAGTCCAAAGAAAACAGCAAGGGGTCGTCAGCAGCTGTGATTCCAGATTATTGCATAGGAACCGGGATTTGATAGCAGCTTCTATTTCCTTTGTAATTTACCCATGGTAATTTTTCAAGTAAAGGGCATCTGTGGCACTATTATTTATTTTCTCCTTTGACTGGAAAGTACAAGGGAGAAGGGGGTCATCAATGCCTGGGTACGGCCATGAAGTATAACGTGGTGACTATGTCAACAGCCAGCCTTTGTATCCCAGAGAAAAGACAGAAAATCACTGCACCAGCGGTTGGGATGACCGCACTTGCCACACTATACTAGGTCGTTCTATTTAGTAGCCTGTTGCTTCAGAGGCATTAGGCAGTCACAGGTACACAGATAAGTCAAAGCATACTGTCTGTCTAATCCCATGACTTGGCTAATGCTTCTTGTCTTACTCAAGGTAGAAGTAATGCCTTTACAATGCTGTACAAAGCCCTATGTGTTTGTGACCACCCCTTCTCCCACGTCTCCCTCTGACCTTACCCCCCCCTACGACACCCTCCTCCCTTTGCTCCAATCACACTGGCCTCCTGATTCTTCCCACACACATGCCTGCCTCAGGACCTTTGCATTTGCTATTTCCTCCAGAGTTGTGCATGGCTCTCTCCCTTCCCTCCTTCAAGTCTTTGCTCAACATTGTTTTTTATTTTTAAGGAAATATGAAAAATAATATTCTTTATTCTTAGTATTTTTTTTTCTGTATTTTTCTGAAGTGAGAAGCAGAGGAGAGAGAAAGACACCCACATGCACCAGACTGGGACCCACCCAGCATGCCCACCAGGGGAAGATGCTCTGCCCATCTGGGGTGTTGCTCTGTTGCAACCAGAGTCATTCTAGTGCCTGAGGCAGAGACCACTGAGCCATCCTCAGTGCATAGGCCAACTTTGCTCCAATGGAGCCTTGGCTGCAGGAGGGGAAGAGAGAGAGAGAAATGAGAAGGGAAAGGGTGGAGAAGCAGATGGACGCTTCTCCTGTGTGCCCTGGCCGGAATCAAACCCGGACTTCCTCATGCCAGGCCAATGCTCTACTGCTGAGCCAACTGGCCAGGGTTTTATTATTCTTAAGAACACTCCCAACCAAGATCATCTTTGTCAGTGCCCATAACAAATTCAACTAGACATCTTACAAAAGTTTCCCCCAAAATCTTAACGGACAAACACATTCATCAGCAGTTTGACGTAAGAAATCCTGGTCACCCAGGAAATAGAGGCCTAACTGTATCATCCAGCCAAGTGGGCCAGCCTGATAGAAAAGCTACCAACCCTGTACCACAGGAGTCTGACTTGGACAGCATAGGCAAATATCCACAAATCCTATTGGATTCTAAAGGTAATCTATCTCAACAGTGATGAAGTAACAGAAATCTGTAGCTTCTGATAATCAACAAAGTTTAATGGATAAGATTTGTGACACCAGATTTTAATCCTGATTAATGGTCATGCAGAATCTAACTTTGAAACACAATAGCTGGCCCTGGCCGGTTGGCTCAGTGGTAGAGCATCAGACCAGCGTGTGAAAGTCCTGGTCAGGGCACACAGGAGAAGCACCCATCTGCTTCTCCATCCTTCCCCCTCTCCTTCCTCTCTGTCTCTCTTCCCCTCCTGCAGCCAAAGCTCCATTGGAGCAAAATTGGCCCAGGCGCTGAAGACAGCTTCGTGACTTCCACCTCAGGCATTAGAAAGGCTCTGGCCACAATGAAGCAATGACTCAGATGGGCAAAACATCGCCCCCTGGTGGGCATGCTGGGTGGATCCCAGTCGGGTGCATGCGGAAGTCTGTCTAACTGCCTCTCCACTTCTAACTTCGGAAAGATACAAAAATAAAAATAAAAAAATAAACACAACCGCCAAAGTAAACCACATTGAGCCTTTCTCGGAGTGCCTTGTTTGAATTGTACAACTTCCTCCCTGGCTGGAGGGCTCAATTGGTGAGAGCATCATCCAGATGCACAAAGATTGCGAGTTCAATCCCCAGTTGGGGCACATACAAGAGTCAGCCAATGAATGCATAGATAAGCGGAACAATAGGTCAGCATTTCTCTCTCTCTCTCTTTCTTTCTTTCTCTCTCTCTCTTCCCCCTTCCTCTCACTATAGAATCAAACATTTTTTAATTTAATTAAAAATAAAAAATAAATTTCACAACTTCCCACATTTCTTATCCCCCCATGCCTGCTCCCTGGCCCACTGCTCTTCTCATCTGTAATAAATTAGGACTCATTTATTTTGGTTTGATGTCTGTCTCCTCATCCTGCTGGAGTATGAGCTCCAGTGAGCAAGGATTTGTGTCTTTGTTCACACTGCTATGTGCCCAGTGCCTACAACAGGACCCAGTACAAACAGATACTTAATAAATATTTGTTAAATGTTAATAGACCTTGAGGACAAAGATTTTCCATTACTTTACCTTTAGAAGCACTCTATTATATTTCTTACTTTCTCTCTTTTATTTTTTTTTTAGCAAGAACAATAAACCCACCTTTCTAAATATGTTTTACTTAGCTCAAACTCAACTTAAAGCAGCTGATTTTGCAGAGACACCGGCCAAAGCATGCTGGGGCAAAGAATGACAACCTGAGTTTAAAAACTAATTACACTTGAACCTGAAAGTTCTGAAGTCAAGGTTCAGTTGAGTTTACAAGACCCTGCTCATCAAAACAACCCTCATATTTTCAAATTCAGGTTCACGGTAGACCAGTTCCCAGATTTAACTCACACACACACACACACACACACACACAACCTGAGACACAGAAAAAAAATGGCTGCCCCACAGCTATTTCACTGGCGCAAGTAATCGTGGTGATTCTAAACATTTTGTTCATAAGCCATTCCTAATTCCTGCAAAACGCTGGGCTTACATTTGGGTCTGGAGCCAGTTCCTGTGTCACATGCACCAGCCTGTCAGCCACTTCCCTGCATTCTGAGGTTTATTATGAGCAGCTCCGAGACTCACTCTGCAGCTATGGCCAGGGGTTGCCCCGTGAAAGGAAAAGACTCGGAGGAATCGAACCTGGCTCACGCTACGGGGCAACTAACAATAGGAGTGCCTCGGTTCCTCCACAGACCTCCCCCTTCCTGGGGAAAAAAAATCAATCATCAGGAAGGCAAATTGCAAAGATGCCAAACCACTAAAAAGAAATTCCCACTTAATGCTGCTTTCCCGCACTCGAGGACTTTAGATAAGTGGAAGAGTAGATGCTCATCCCGGCCACAACGCTAATGTCCCTCTGAGCATATGGCCTGGGGTTCGACTCTGGCCTCTGAATCCACCACCAAAACCGGGAACCTCACCCTGGCCCAGGACACTCGGAAACAGCACAGCGGGCTGTGCTGCTAGGCAGCGATATGTCCTATCATCACAGGGACGGGCGGGGGCCCGAGTCACCCTCTGTAACGCGCCACTATCACCATAAAAATGTCTGTCAGGCCCTGTCTCCCGGAGCCACTCGGACACTTTTAGCCCCTGTCTTAGACTTTTCTTCTTCTATTTCGTTAGCAACATGAACCTAAAATTCAGCGTTTCAGGAAGGAGGAGGAGTGACAATGAGATGACTGGCTTTGGTGGGTCTTTGAGAAAACAAGCCAGCCTCCTTCTCAATGGGGGTGAGCAGCCCACCTCACGGGTGCCCTTACTCTCCCACAGGGCCTGTCATAACACACCTGAAAAATACATTGCTCAGCAGAGCCAAAGGAAACTTCTAGAATCTCAACAGACAGACCAAAAGACTATAATCCAAAGACAGGTCTTCCCAAACTCTAATGCAGCAAGAACATAATTCAGAGGTCCAGGTAGGCGGAACTCAATTGGACAGCAAATCTCATGCTGTAGAACAGGGGTCCCCAAACTTTTTACACAGGGGGCCAGTTCACTGTCCCTCAGATCATTGGAGGGCCGGACTATAAAAAAAAAAACTATGAACAAATCCCTATGCACACTGCACATATCTTATTTTAAAGTGAAAAAAAAACAAAACGGGAACAAATACAATATTAAAAATAAAGAACAAGTAAATTTAAATCAACAAACTGACCAGTATTTCAATGGGAGCTATGGGTGCGGATGCATCCTGTGCTCCTCTCCCTGACCACCAATGAAAGAGATGCCCCTTCCGGAAGTGCGGCGGGGCAGATAAATGGCCTCAGGGGGCGGCATGCGGGCCCACGGGCAGTAGTTTGGGGAGCCCTGCTGTAGAAGGTACAAACCGGATTAACTGAGTCAAGCACAGGCCACCTGCTACCTTCGGCAACAAAGCAAAGCGAATGAGTGCTGATGTAATTCCAAACACAGAGCGGCCCCAGGTGACACGGACTCTGTCACAGCCCCAGGATGGCTGCAGCCCCTTTCCAGCTCCTCGCTTTTCCCGAGCCCGCCCCTCCCCTCCGAGCAGCTGCTCAAAGGACTCACTTTGCAGAAGCCCATGGGGCAGGGCATGCCGGTCCCTCACCAGGATCCCTCCTAGGCTTGGCTGCACTTTGCTGCGGGACCAGCTGTGGCTGAGGATGGCACTGCTGCTCTGTGTGGCCTGGGAGGTCTGGGGCCCTAGGACAGGCCTTATCAGCAGCAGAGGCGCGGGCAGAGGGGAGGCGCCAACCTGGGTCGTGCAGATTACAGGGCTGCCCTCGTTTGCTCCCCGCTCACCCTGTTCTACTCGGCCCATGCATCAGGGCTCAGCCACTGCAGTCCCTGCCAACAGCCCCCCTGGGCATGGGCAAGGCAGGGCAGCCCCTCTGAGAGCTGTGCTCAGGGAAGCAGAGGAAGTTCCTGCCAGGCCTCACTCCTCCGCTGGCTGCCAAGTTCGGGGTTCAGTAGTCCTCCAAAGGCCGGGTTGACTGGAGTAGGCCCTGTGGGGAGACACAAAGCCCCAGGGTCAGGGCAGTGGTCCCTTCATGGCCAGAGGACTTTTTCCAGGAGCTATTGGCCTTTACTGCACAACCAGCCTCAGATCCTTGGGTCTTTAGGACACAAGGCTCTAGCCCCGTGTTTCTCTTATGTATATGCTTTCTGGGGACCCCAGTATTCTTTAACTGCTGGTTTGCAGGGAATCTGGGCAGAATCTTAATAACACTGGGACCAAAAATAACAATCTTCCTGGGAATCAGAGCTGAGTCATCACCACCAGCAACTAATGAGGACCAAGGTAGCTCCCACACCCTGCTGCCAGGTCATAGGGACTGTCCAGGGAGCCCAGGCCATAGGGACTGCCCAGGGAGCCCAGGTCACTGGGACTGCCCAGGGAGCCCAGGCCGTAGGGACTGCCCAGGGAGCCCAGGCCACTGGGACTGCCAAGGGAGCCCAGGCCAGGTCCCTCCTGAAGGCCTGGCTCGGACCGGCTTCTTTCCCAACATCCGGCCATCACACAATGGGGTGAGGTGGCACCCGCCCAGAGTGGCTTTATCCGGTGAGAACAGTGTGCCCTGGAATGGCAGCTGGTGCTGGCAAAGGGAATGGATGACCCAAAGGACCTGAAACGTGAGGCCCGGAGAATGGCATTTTCTCTGGGGCCCAGCACGCCTCACCTACACAGGGTACGGCTTACACGTACTGTACCTGTATTTAGGTTTCTTGACATGTATTGACAGCATAGGTTGGGCTTGGTCCTGCCTGAGAAAGGTCTCAGCAGCCTCCCTCACTGGCCTCTCCGCCTCCTGCCGGGCTGAGGCTGCTCCAGGTCCCCCACGGGCAGCCATCTGGCTTTGGAACTTTCCTGCAGATTCAAACCGGCCCTGCTGTGAGGGCACAGCTGCTGGCAGAAGTGCCCTGGCCCGCAGTGACCTTCTGTTTCCCACAGCAGCTGGGAAGCCCCCACAGCGGAGGCGGGGGGTGGGCATCTTGGAGCAGACCAGCACCCAAGACGGTAGTGGGTGTGTGTGTGTGTGTGTGTGTGTGTGTGTGTGTGTGTGTTGGGGGGGGGGCAAGGCATGTTCTAAGCAACAGTCTGACTAAAAATAACCACTGCAACATTATAGCAAAAGTCCCTAGCTGGTGTCTTTTGAAGCACAGAATTAAAAACAATAGGGTTGTGGGTTTTTTTGAGGGAGCCAGGAAGCTAAAACATACAAAAGAAGCAGGTCACAACAGGCCTGACTTCCAACAACCCTCCTACATGACAAATGGTCTTATTTGGCAGCAAAGGTCGGGCTAGGCTAGGTCCTGATGTCCGAGCATGGTCCTGCAACACACTCCAGTGGAGGAATGAGTTTGGAATTGAGGCAGAATGGATGCATGGCAAGAGCTCAGTAAAACTTTCTGGCAAGGATCCACGGTTGTCACTAGCAGAATGAGAGGAGCAAGAAGCCATTTCACCATCCAGGGAAGAGGAGAAACAATATCTTTCTTTTCAGAGTTCCCAAGCTCTGTAGAGAAAATGCCAGCAAGCCATCAGGGAGTGGAACAATGATTTAGAAAATGCCCTGTACATAGAAACCGTCATTCCAAATCTTTGGCAAGGGCAGACAGCCAGGCCGCCTGGCTCCTGTGAGGTCCTTGTGCGGTGCTTCTGACGGCAAGATGGTCTCCATCAGTTCCCTGAGCCCTGAAACTCCAGCAGCTCAGCGTCTCTGGGAGCCAGGGCACCTCAGAATTTAACCCCCGAAAGGGCCCTCTGAGAATGTCAGACAGTTGTCCTAAGGATACATAAAAAAGGAAAGAAGGCCAGGCACGAGGGCGAACCAAACACCAGGAACTGGGCCAGTCATGCAAGCAGCCTGATTATACAGATGGGCTCATGAGGTGCCTGAGACCCCTCCATACTCATCCTGGGACAGCGTTCCCTGTGACACTCAGGCTCAGGATGAGCACATTATCTGATTTGGATTGAAGTGATATTTGTCACTCTCGTCAGCAGGTTGCTGCCAAGAGCTTTCACAGGTTCTCTGCCACGGAATGTCTTTCTCCTTCATCTCTGAAAGGGAGCCACGAAAGCTGTGAAGCGCAAGGATTGTGAGGATCTCCTGAGAACTCAGCACCCCCCCAGTCCTTCCCGTGCCCCTTGCCTCTTTACTCCATTTGTTTTTGTAGGCACAAACTTATTCACAGCGCTTACTCTGCACCAGGCACTGTTCTAGGCACCCAGCATTTGCTCATGGGATCCTTAGGATTACTCTGAGGTATTCATTATCATTAGGCTCAGTTTACAGATGAGAAAACTGAGTCATGGAGAGAGCAAGAAACCTACTCAAGAAGAGGCAGAGCCAGTTTCCAAACCAGGCAGCCCGGATCTAGAGTCTGGAGGGTGAGTCCACCATGTTCCTTTGGGACGAAAAGCAAGTTCACCGTCTTTTTTGTTTGTTGTTCATAGTTTATTTTTTAGTTTTTATTTTGTAATTAATTTTAATGGGGTGACATTAATAAATCAGGGTACATTCAACAACTGGCGGTTGAATGTTTCAAGTGTTCTTGTCTCAGTGTTCTGTTTTTAGAAGATAAATAAGTCAATTGATTTTTATAAATATTTTTAAATTGTAAAAGTAATGACATTCTCATTGACAAAAATGTGAGACATGGCGGGTCCTGCACATAATCTGAGGTTCCCTCAGCATCCCCAACATTTGGATGTATTTCCCTGCAGCCTCTCTTTCTGTGCATATTTCTCTCACGTTAATATTTCTGCTTTGATATATTCCAGACAAAAAGAAAATTATGAAAAATACCTGTACAAACCCTCCTGTGTCCACTTCTCAGCTCCATTGAAGTTTGCTACATGTGTCAAATTTTTTATTATTTATTTATTTATTTTTAGAGACAGAGAGAGGGATAGATAGGGACAGACAGATAGGAATAAAGACAGATGAGAAGCATCAATCATCAGTTTTTTGTTGCCATTGTGGCATCTTAGTTGTTCACTGATTGCTTTCTCACATGTGCCTTGACCGCGGGCCTTCAGCAGACCAAGCAACCCCTTGCTGGAGCCAGCGACCTTGGGTCCAAGCTGGTGAGCTTTGCTCAAACCAGATGAGCCCCCGCTCAAGCTGGTGACCTCGGGGTCTCGAACCTGGGTCCTCCGCATCTCAGTCCAACGCTCTATCCACTGCGCCACCACCTGGTCAGGTATTTTATTTATTGTTTTAATATTTCTTTTCCTGAAGAAATGAAATATTATATACTGTTGAAGCCCCTATGCAGTACACCTTGAACCCATGCTCCTCTGTCCTGGAGGTAAGATTAACCGGAATTTGGTGTTTCTTAGGCCTATGAATTTTCAATACAAAAAATATCTATTAATCAGCCTTTGTTACTTCAGGCTATTGAAACCGGGATATTCCACTTACTCTTTCTAAGCCTCATTTCTCCTCATTTATAAAATGGGTATAAAATACCTCTCTGCCTGTTCACAGGATTGTTATGAGGGTCATAAGTGCCTGATCTAAAAGCACTTTATTATTATCAACAGAAACAATAATGAGGTTTCTAGATAGCAACATCTAGATAGTTGTTGAATTCTATGTCAGCAGTGATCAGTGGCCTGGTTTTATATTACCCTGTCCCTCACAAATCAATTCAATGAGCTTTATTTTTATTTTTCAGTAGTATTCAAAACGCCAGTAGCCTCTGATACCCATTCATATCCATAAGCCATCTATAGATTTCCCTATCCACTCTGTAGGAACAAATTTCTTTAAACACACAAGTAATAGAATTTATCATTAGATAAACATTTTTTTAAAACATTCACTGTTGGCCTGACCAGGCGGTGGTGCAGTGGATAGAGCATCGGACTGGGATGCAGAAGACCCCGGTTCGAGACCCCGAGCTCGCCAGCTTGAGCGCGGGTCCATCTGGCTTGAGCAAAAGCTCGCCAGCTTGGACCCAAGGTCGCTGGCTCCAGCAAGGGGTTGCTCAGTCTGCTGAAGGCCTGCGGTTAAAGGCACATGTGAGAAAGCAATCAATGAACAACTAAGGTGTTGCGATGGCAACAAAAAACCAATGATTGATGCTTCTCACCTCTCTCCATTCCTGTCTGTCTGTCCCTATCTATCCCTCTCTCTGACTCTATCTCTCTGTCCCTGTAAAAAAACAACAACAAAAGAAAACACAATTCAGAGGGTTTAGAAAAATGGTAAGGTAACTCATAAACTCATCATCCCAATATAACCACTATAGTGACTCGAAGGCTGTATAGCAAGCGGGTTATGAACCTGGGCTTTGAAGTCAGACCTGGCTTCTGTCACTTGGCAGCAGAGGCGGATTTAATGGTGGGGGCACTGGGCACTCACCCTGGGCCCCACCTTCTGAAGGGCCCCGCAAAACCCCAACTTTACCCTTTTTTCTAATGACACCAAGTTTGGTTTCATATGTGCAATTTTAACATTCATAATACATAATGTTTTTTATTTATTTAAAAATATGGTTAACATGTATTTTTATTTTCCCTGTCTCTCCTTTTTTTAAAGGGGCCCAGTATTTTCTTCTGCACCCAGGGCCTCAACCGACTTTAACCTGCCTCTGCTTAGCAGCTAGCTGCCTGACTTTGGCACCTTACTAACTTCTCTCCCCCTTTAATTACCTCCGTGGGGAGATGTGAATACTGACGCTCTCTCCCCGGGGGCTGCTGAGAGGACTAACTGGGATAACACAGGTGCAGAGCCCTGCCCCATAGGGAGCATTCAAGAAGTACTACCTGGTGTTATTGTTCTAGTGCAGTGGTTCTTAACCTTTTTTGAGGTACTGAACCCACCAGTTTCATATGCACATTCACCAAACCCTTCTTTAGTGATAAATAAAATATGATTATTTTTCCCAAATTCAAGACATAGGTATATGTTTTTTTACTGGTGCACAAAATGAGCCGTGCATGAACATTACCTTGCTCAAAGAACAAAACCAACAAAGTGCATGAACTCACAACAAATTACAGTATTACTTTATTCTGGCCTCCGCGGCAGAGGCTTCTCCGAACCCCTGAGACCGACTCATCGAACCCCTAGGGTTCGATAGAACCCAGGTTAAGAACCACTGTTCTAGTGCCTCGAATAACGGAGTGACAGAATGCTAGAATAAAAGACTGCAGAATTTTAAGGATGCACACATAATGCACGTTAATATACATGTATAGTCCCAAAAATAGGATCAACAGTGTCTTATAAACTGTTTTTGTTAACAATATCGAAATATTTTTTCACACGAGAAAGATACACATCTGCATCATCTTTAAAGAGCACAGAGTAAACCATCCTGCAGCTATTGGCTACTTCATCTAATCCAGATCCTATCGCTAAATACTTAGATTCTTCCTAGTTTTTTTCTTTTCTTTTCTTTTCTTTTCTTTTCTTTTCTTTTCTCTTCTCTTCTCTCTTTCTCTCTCTCTCTCTCTCTCTCTCCCTCCCTCCCTCCCTCCCTCCCTCCCTTCCTTTCTTTCTTTCTTTTTCCAATTTAAACATTACAATAAATAACTTGTGTTCTTGAATGTGATTATTTCCTTAAGATCTTTCCCAGATACTTTTTGAGACTGGTTGGTGTCAAAGATTATGAGCATTTGAGACTGTTGATTTTCCTCCAGAAAACGTGTGTAACTGTTTTCCTGCACCCAGACAGCTACACCCAACTGACCACACCAGTGTGGCTCCACCCAGGGGCTGCCCTTGCCTGGTGGCATGCTTTCAAAAACTGTCCTTAACTGGCAAGTAGTCTTAGTCCCCGCTGTGATCTTGAAGATGAGTGGGTACCAGAGGCTGCTGGCATTCTGAACACTGCAATCCTGTTCCTTCCAGTTCTTTGTACTTATTGAAAGTGAAGGGTATGACCACCTGGTTTGGCAGTTACACATGCCGGCTTAGCAGAGATTTCTTTATCTAGTTACCCCAATCCTCTGAGGACCCATGAAATAAACACTGCATTTACACCAAATCCACACCTCTGTAAGAACCCACAGGCCCGTGGGAGGTTCCATGTTATAATAACCATGTTAATACAACACACTTGTAGAGCAGCTTGCCATTTGCAAACACAATGGCAGATGCTGTGGCATGTAGTATTCCAAACAGTCCTGGGGTTTTAATTATCAGTAAAAAAATATTATTAGTTTTACAAAGTGAGGAACTGAAACTCAGAAAGCTGAGTTGCCTGTGGTCCTACGGCTCAGACGTGACTGAGGCCAGCATCCGTTCTCTGGGAAAAAAAACCCAGACGCCCCCATGCCACTCTGCTCCTCCCACTGTGTGAAAATCAACTAATTGTGAGGTTTAGGGTTAATTTATCCCCGGCGTTCTCTCACCACGGTCTCACAGGGAATCATGGGTACTGAAGGACGGGGGTGGGGTGCATTAGAGATGAAGACTAAGGAGAGAGACAGAAAGGGGGAACAGGAGGGAGAGAGGAAGGGAGGAGAGAGAGAGGCTTAATTTTGCTTCAGTTTTCCCCAAATTCTAACTTTACCCCTGATCTATGATAGTAACATTTAAAGTGCTGAATATTCCATGTAAGGATCATTCTCCAACCTGAAGGGCATTTAGACCCTGAAAATCTTCAGCGTACGCCTCAGAGATGGCACATTTGAGAGTATTTATAGCCTGGCGTTTCCTACACCGAGGCGGTGTTTGGGAAGGAGAATCAGCCGTACTGACAAGTGCTGAATGTTCAACATTCAGCTAAATAATCAGAGAATGTAAAGTTTCACGTTAGAAGTTATAAAAGTGGAAGGTTATCCTTTATTGCCCCTCACCCCCCAAAAAAGGCTAATCTCAGGTACCAGCAGCTCAGATTCGTCCCTTCCACCCTCAGGTCAAGGATCTGGCCTCTCTGGAAAGAAAGGGGTTTCCACAGCAAAGCCATCAGCGGCCCCTCCACAGAGGCTGCCCGGAAGCCAGACCAACGTCTCTTTTAATGGCCGGCAAATCCACTGTCCACGTGCAGGGACTGCAGGTCCATTATGTCATCCAGGATCACAGACCTCAAAGTGGAAACAGACCTCACAGGTCATCTAGCACCAGAATCCCTCTTACAGAAAGGAGTGGTGCCGCCTGCCCTGATCTTCCCAAACAACGTCTCCCGGGGGGTCCGAAGGTCCTACCTCACACACAGAGGCCACCGCGCTGGGACCCCTCCTCTTGGTCCCAGTTCTGCCTGCCACCACCCTCCTCTCAGCTATAATGTTCACACAGGCTGCCTCTCCTCTGCCCAGGCGACAAGCCCAGGGCCTTCAACCAGCCTTGGGTAGTTGGACAGGTTTGGGCTAGAACTCCAGCTCCATCTCGGGTTGGGCAACCTCCCTAACCTTCAACGTGTTTCACTGTCCAGGAGGAATAACAACAGTCTGCCTCACGGGGCTCCTGTGGAAGACTGAATGAGATCGCACATGCACAGCGCTGACCAGGGAGGCTGCGCCCAGTGTGTGCTCAGTCAGCGGAGCTATTATTATTACCTTTATGTTCTCCAAACAGACCGTCAGTTTGTCCATGTTTCTCAGTCTTTAATCTGGAGATCCTGACAAATCACAGGACAGAAAGCAGTGGATGGTCTTCATTCATCTGGATACATTTAATCCTCTCCCTGCCCCAGAGTTACCTGACCCTGCTGGCTATGTCTGCAGGCAAACTGTAAGCTGAAAAGTTACACGGTACATGGCTGAGGATGGGGCCCCAGAACATGTCACCAAAGCCCTCTCTCTGGGCTGGCATTGGTCCACTAAGTAACCCACTGTGAGTGTGGCTGTTCAACTTGTTTCAAGTCAGTTAACTATTATCATCCAATCCAAATGTCTTCACTTTTCTTCATTTTGTCCACAAAAACATCAGGAGAGACTGTCAGTATAAAGCACAAGCAAAATAGAAAAGTAAAATATGATATTAAAAAAATAAATATATAGAGAGAAATTCTAAGTTTTCTTTCCTCGCTGAAATGGGCGGTCTTACAATCTACCAGGAGTCACTGTCTTTACAGCATTCTCCTTCAGCTGAATCCTGTTTATTAATACAACTGCTTTGTTTGTGATATAGCTACTATATGGCACTTAAGAAGTTACTTTATTTTATTGTAGCTATCTGTGTATATGTTTGTCTCCTTTATTTATAAAAAGCTCTTTGGGGGAACATATTGCAATATATTCATTGCTAGATGTCATCCAAGCACAGGGTTTTAAACGTAATAGCTGCTCAGTAATTGCCTATCAAGTGGACCATGAATGTATGCATGCATGAAACAATGAATGAACAAGTGATTTCTCTCAAGACACTTTGTGGAGTATTACAAAGGAAATGAGGTTAGCTGGGCGTTACTCATTCTTGATGAACCCACACTAGCTGCCAGAGACCACTATTTTCCCCTCACTGGTCACAAACCATCTGTTTAATTATTTACTTATTTTTATTTTTTTTTTATAGGGACCAAGAGAGAGTCAGAGAGAGGGATAGATAGGGACAGACAGACAAGAACAGAGAGAGATGAGAGGCATCAATCATTAGTTTTTCGTTGCCGTTGCGACACCATAGTTGTTCATTGATTGCTTCTCACATGTGCCTTGACCATGGGCCTTCAGCAGACCGAGCAACCCCTTGCTGGAGCCAGCGACCTTGGGTCCAAGCTGGCGAGCTTTTGCTCAAGCCAGATGGGCCCACGCTCAAGCTGGCGAGCTAGGGATCTCAAGCCTGGGTCTTCCGCATCCCAGTCTGACGCTCTATCCACTGCGCCACCGCCTGGTCAGGCACAAACCATCTGTTTAATAGTCCATTTTAAATCTTTTTTCTAAGAATTTGGCATTGTGAAATCTGTTTGTTTTAACTTACTGATTGACTTTAGAAAGACAGAGAGAGAGGGATAGAGAGGGGTGGGAGGAGAGAAACAGAGATAGAGAAGCATTCATCTGTTGTTCCACTCAGTTGTGCATTCACTGGTTGCTTCCCATACGTGAGATTAAACCCACAACCTAGGCATTTCGGGATGACACTCTTACTGACTAACTTAACTAGCCGGGGTTGTGAAATCTGTTTTCTTGAAAAGTGAGAGAGCTACCTGCCTCCAGTTCTCCTCTCCAACTCTTCACAATTTTATCAACATTCCCAAGAGTGTATCTGTGACCACGTGACCAAGTTTACTCAGCACCAAGAAGGACATGCATTAGGACTAGAAAAGGTGAATGCATTTAACACTCACATACTAACATAACGGCTGATTGGAAACAAGACATATCATTCAGATGGTAGATTTTGCAAAGCTTTCAGACTTCAATCACGCACTCTTATCAATAAAAATATTTTGAGCATACACCCTCAATATATGGATATTTATTTATCTGTAAATGATATACATGTACTACTACGCCATACATTATATGCATTATAAAACACACAACAAAATAGAAATTTTAAAAGAGTGAAATATCTTCTTCCTGCATTTTATTGCACACCACTGGGATACATGCACCCCACTTGGGAGACCACAGACCATCGAGGTTATCACCAGAGTGATGAGCAGGCCAGAGAGGTTAACTGCCCTCTGGAATCACCCAGCTTGTATCCTGAGTCCTCCAGGCACTTCCCAAATGTGTGCCACCAGTAACGGGGGAGTCAGGAAACATGGCTGGATCTCCATCCCTTAATTGGAAGCACAGGAGAGAAAATGGACAAAGGAGGGCGGTGTAGACGTCAGCCCCCTGCCATGGGCACCTTATTGTGGGCAAGTTTCTGAGCACCACCATGTTGTCATCACTCATCTATAAACTACGAAAGCTAAGACTGGCATTTCAGGTTGTTAGGAGGACTAAGTGAGGTGATATGTGTAATATGGGCACAAAATTGGTGCCCAACCAACAGCTGCCTCCTCTCATGTACACTGAGCAATCTTTTTATGTAGATGGTGGTATCTGTAAGAAATGAAGTTCCTCAGCTCTCGTCAAGAGCCTCCATGTTGATGCAGGGAACTATGTTTCTTCTAGCCAGTAGTTGAAGATATGATTAGAAACACTGGGACCATCTAGGGAGAGAGAAGTGGCTGGCGCAGATAAGAAAGGGAGTGGGAGGTAATGAGCAACAGGAGAAAAAAGGCGCCCAACTTAGGGAAGAAACAGATCTAATTATTCAACTTTGCCGCCCTCCACTTTTTCTCCAGTGAAGCACTCTTTTTATTAGAGATATTTTTGAATGTATCATGCAATATTTAAGGAATACAAAAGTGACAAAGAAAAATACAACATATAACTATGCATCCAACACTCAGCTCAAGAAAGAAAACATTGCAAACAGTTAAATACACCTTCTTCACCGCCTCCTTCCCAACCTAACACTATGAAGTTGGTATCTATCACTCCACACACTTTTATGTCCTTGGATAACACACATCTGCATCCCTAAGAAGTATATAGGATCATTAAAAAATATATTTTTTAACTTAAAAAAGTTTTCTTAGTAGATTATTACTATCCCTTTGGTTCAATAACTCTTATACAACAGATTTATAAAGTGCCTACTATGTTCTTTGTGCCATGATTAATTGTAATAATAATTTTTTTAAATCCCTTCACTTTTCAGGCCTGGAAAGATGTCAGCACAAACTACATGAAAAAGGATTCCTTTGCAAAATCATTGTCGAATTTTGCATATTTTACCGCTTCCATTTGACCACTTCAAGAGAAAATCCACCATCGTGTTATTAGGTGGAGCAGTGATGGACACTGTGACTTCAGAAGTGGGGCATAAGGACAGGTCACGAATATCTAAGTGAGTCCTCCCCAGGGAAAGAGGGCTGAATGTCTAGGAAAGGGGGGGATTCACCCCCGCCTTCACAAGTCTGGTTTTCTAGACAGCAGAGTTCAGAATAGAGTGGGATTCTCTTGAATGCCATCCAAGGGAGTTTAGTTACAGAGACATCTGCATTCGAGTTTATGCCAGCGAGACTGCTAACCCTCCCAGTTCCATCCACACTTAGCCAGCAAGTGCAGAGGGCTGGCTCCATGCTGGCCCACTTGGCTGGCCCTAGGGTCTGTCTTTCTTTCAGGGGCTCCAGCTGGGTGTCTTCAATGGTGAAGGCCTCATAGGCCTCCCTTCTTGCCTTCCACTGATCCCAAGTGGATAGAGCGAGAAAGTGAGGCAATCTTCACAAATGATCATCAGGGTAGCTCAGTGTGACACAGCCCACTCTAGTTTTCTGTTATACAGGCTTCTAGCTAAAAAGATTTTTTAGTTCATGGTGTTCCTTGTCCTTTGGATTAAGAAAATGAAAATACTTCGATGAATGTAAGTGATCAACTCTTTATTAACCTTTGATTGCAATTTTGGTAAGTTGTGAGACTCCTCCATTCTCTGGCCCCTCTAGAACCAGCCTCTGGGTCACACTTCCCCTTTCAGCACACTCATGCCGTTGATGCTCAGTGACTAAGCTCCTACATTCTGGGTGGGAGAACTAGACAGAAGTCCCTCTCTTAATAAGGAAAAATGGGTTTTGTTTTTCTTCTGGTTGTAAGAATAAATCACTTTATTGTAAACAGTTAAAAAATACCAAGTAAAAAGAAGAAACTAAAACTTACCCATAATCCCTCCATTGTGTGATAAACACGATTAGATTTTGATACATTTGCTTACAGTCATTTTTCTTTGCATATGAATAAAACACAGCCTGACCAGGCAGTGGCGCAGTGGATAGAGCGTTGGACTGGGATGCGGAAGACCCAGGTTCAAGACCCCAAGCTCGCCAGCTTAAGTGCGGGCCCATCTGGCTTGAGCAAAAGCTCGCCAGCTTGGACCCAAGGTCGCTGGCTCCAGCAAGGGGTGGCTCAGTCTGCTGAAGGCCCACGGTCAAGGCACATGTGAGAAAGCAATCAATGAACAACTAAGGTGTCGCAATGGCAACGAAAAACTAATGATTGATGCTTCTCATCTCTCTCCGTTCTTGTCTGTCTGTCCCTATCTATCCCTCTCTCTGACTCTCTCTCTGTCCCTGTAAAATAATAAATAAATAAATAAAACATATTTTCCAAAGTTGGATTTATACCATGTATACTAGTTTTGCAGCCAGCCGGCAATTTTTTTCAAATCTCCCTCTGATAATAAACACATCACTTTTATTCATACCTCTGTATCTCAGGCATGTTGTTCTTCTCTGCTTTTCCTCCCTTCCCCACCATCCATTAAATCTCCCTCACCTTTAATTCCCTATCCTGCAAAGCGTTGCCTAATTATCCCAGTCTGTATTCATTTTATTCCTGTCAATATGCTCAGACTTTGTTTACACAGGTTGCATAATTCAGTGCTTGATCTATTTATTGTCTTGTCTTTTCTAATAACTTTGAGAATTGGTCTATTAATTCCTGAAATTAATAGAAGCCCTTAAAGGTCAGTAATCATGTTTCACACATAGTAGGTGCTCAGTAAGGATTTGCTGATCTTCAGATGGAGTCATATTTTGAGGACTCCATTATTCCCCTGACCTTTGGTGTTTCTATGCAAATGTGAAAATTTTCAGATAAAGCTACCAGAAATGAGAAATAACCAACCTTCATAAAATACTTCCGTAAAGTTTATCCTAGAAGAGTATGAGGTTCGCATCTGGTATTTTCATAACTCAGCCCTCCCCTTGGCTGGTGTAGACACAGCACGATTCTCTAAGAAGCACTGACCGAGAGCTAGAACCATCACGGAACTTTCTGGGCTGTGGTTTATCCAGGATGGGTTGCCCTAGAGCTGGAATAATTCAAATACCTAAGAAATAATCAGATGCGAACTCTCCTTCTCATGCTCTCTTCACAACTTCAAAATAAAATTAAAATGTCATTAAAAGAAATTCAGGTTAGAGGGGATTGCAAATTAATGACAATTATTTTCTAACATTAAAGTAGCATCCTTCTGACCCCATTTTGCAAAGAAGAGTCCCTCTGCTCCCACATAAATCCACACACACACACACACACACGCCCTCTGCTGGAAAGAGAAAGAATAACTGTCCCACATTTTTGCAACTCACCTCTTATTAACAAGGGACTGAGGGCTGGCCAGTGGTAGAGCGTCGGTCCAACGTGTAGATGTCCTGGGTTCGATTCCCGGTCAGGGCACACAGGAGAGGTCCCCATCCATCCCTACCCCTACCCCTCTTGCTTCTCTCTCTCTCTCTCTCTTCTTCTCCCCTTCTGCAGCCAAGGCTCGAATTGGAGTAAGTTGGTCCCGGGTGCCATGGCCTCAGGAGGCACTAAAAATGGCTTCCATACTCTGGTTTTTCTTCAGAGCGAATAAATCTTTCGCCTTTTACTTAAAAATGGCTCCCATTGCAACAGAACAAAGGCCCCAGATGAGCAGAGCATCGCCCTCTAGTGGGCTTGCCAGGTGGATCCCTGTCGGGGCGCAGGCGGGAGTCTCTTTCTGCCTCCCCTCCTCTCATTAAAATATAAAAAAATAACAAGGGAATGACATAATTCAACTCCAGTTCAATTCCAGGGCCACAAAAACCAAACAGGACACTTTCTCCTTAGCTCACTGGAGGAATTTTAATCCAGGCCCTCAGCATCCACTTAAAGTTATCAATCTTCCATCATCTATGTTTAAAGCTTAATTTCATACTGCATGCCAGAGAAGAAAAGGAGAACAGGGACTATGGGTACTACTCCTTATTCCTTCCAGACGCATCACCATCCCTTCCTGTGCCCCTGCTCCAACCTTGCATTTGCTTGGCTGTGTGACTTGGACAGATCACTTTACCTCTCTGGGCCGTGTACTTGCTTCGCAGCCTCCTTCCTCCTGCTCATGGTCTAACATTATACAAAACAACCTTTTCCCTTTTCACCATCTCCCTACTCCAGACTTTAAAGTGCCAATCTGAGGTGTGACTGCAGGGGATGGGGAGTGGGGGGGGGGGTAGTTGCAGGTTCCATCTGTGGCCACCAGCCTCTATCTCCTGCCTGGCTCCCCTTCCTTAAACAGCTACTAAGGTGTCACCTCCATAAAGCCGTTCTTTCCTCCTAATTATCATCATCATTGTGGTCAGTACAGATGGAGTGAAGCTTCCCCTCTGTGCTCCAAATACATTTTGTTTATGCCTCTGCGGTGAGCTTCCTACAGAAAGCGCTTCCATCCTGGCCACGGTAGCACTGAAGTGCCCTGGTGTGCCTCTGTGAGCTGGATTGTTCCTGCGCACACTACAGTCACAGGGCTGGGGGAGGGCACTTGTATCAATAGCCAAAACAGGCCTCGTTTCTCACGCGTGCTTCACAGTCCTTTCCCCCTTTGGCGGGGAGCTACTTTGCATTTCCCTGAAGATGGCCCATAGATGGTTTGAGACGATATTGAGGACAGGCATTGATACTGAGATCGCAGGCAGTGCAAAAGCAGCCGGGGCAGGAGGGAAGGACTGGAGCACTGGCTGTCCCTTCTCCTGGAGAACCCTGAAAACAGCTGGGCAGGGGCCGGTTTCCACAGAAGCTCCTGCACTTTGCTACCTGCAGAGATGCAAGGGCCCCCCCTCCTTCCTTCTCTGGTGGGTGGGCTGAGTCCCCCATCCACCCCAACACCCCCTGGAGGCCACCTGCCCGTCTTAGTCCCACTGGCTTCAAACCCAGAGCTGACTCACCGTTTAAAATAAAACAATATGTAAATTCTATACTGACTTAACGTTAGGAAAGGGCTATGTTCGGTAGGGTCCCCTGCTCATTGCACAGCCTACCACCGTCTAGTTGATATCCGGTCCCCAACCTCCTCTGCCTCCGGCACCAGGAGCATTTGGGGAGGCACCTTCCCGGATCTGCAAGCCGGTTTTCAGAAGCTTCCTCACAAGGTTTCAAGGGGAAACCTCAGTGTGGCTTTTCCTAGGAGAAAAATCTGAGGTTTCTTCTTGTGCCTTCATGATCTCAGCTGACGTTTCTAAGGGCTGTCCGTACATCACTTAATCCTCATTGCCACCCTGTGCTGTGGGGCCCTTACTACTCCCATTTTTCATGTGCAAACACTGAGAGAGGCTGAGTGCTATGTGCTCAAAGCTACACGAGCAGTGAACTGGATTTGCATGCAGGCAATCTGGCTCCAGAGTCCCCATCCTCACCACTCTGATCTGCTCTCTCCTAGACTCACCCACTGTGTAAGATCTGGCATTTATAGTTCCCTAGAATAAAGTTTTCCAAAATTCGGACTCTCTTTTTAAGCCTCCATGTGAGGTGTGCTAAACGACCTCATTGTTTCTAACACTGCCATCCCCTGACTTGCCTTTTACAATGAAACCGGACTGGGCAAGGAATTTCATGTTTATGAGTGAGGTTCTGCCTGTATATTCCCCAGATAATATAACAAAAAATATCTAGCGCATTTTCCCTGGCACGCAGTGAGTACTATGTACCTATTCATTGAATCTCATTTTGTGCCTGCACGGATGTGGATCCAGCTGGAAACATCCACTCAGCCACTGCCTGCCTCGTCTCAACAGGAGGGACACTGCAGGTTCCTGTGCAGAAGGCAGTCGGTCACACTGGGACAGCCAGCCAGTGTCTACCCCGGGCTCGGCTTCCAGGCCCCCTCTCCAAGTCCAAACAGTCACAGCCCCTCTCCCTTTCTTCACAATACACACACTTCTACCAAGTACACAGGTTACCACATAAGCATGCAGTTCCTTTCTGGGGTCATCTGTTCCTGACGAGGCTTATTAAAATAGGAAACTATTTTTAAGCTAAATCATCAATCAAAGGTATTATCCATTCTGGGATGACTGCTTTCCACAGATAATAAAATCCCATCAACTGGCTCCGAAGAAAAAGTGACCTACATAACAATGACAGCATGAATAACAATTAATCCTGCGCTGAAATGTTCAAAAGCTGGAGCTGTGGTAGTGCCAAGCCTCCCGGGGAGTAGCTACCAGGACCTGCTTGTGTCTTGACTCTAAACCTGCCGCCAATCAAGGAATGGCTATCTGGGACTACAACTTTCAGGGACAGGACTCAAATCCCAAAAGACAGATACAAGGGTGAGGCGGTCAGAGCTGAGCAAGACAAAGCGAGCAGAACCGAGCGCCCAAGGAGAAACTCCGAAAACCAGTTCTGTATCGGTGCTGCCCAGGGAGATCTCAGAAAAATAATTCTGTAGAAGAATTACAGAATGATTTTGTAGAAGACTCCAGCACGCCAAGCAACCCGGCCCGGGGCTGTGTCTACAGTCTCCTCACGACCCTGGAAGAGCAACTGAGCCCATCAAAGGGATCAATCTTTTGCCGCATGCCTTATCAGTGGCTGCAGAGCATTGAGGCTGCCCGGTGTGTCCCAGAAAGGGTCTCTCGCGAGAATGAACAAAGGAAACTGTCAGATGCAGGCAGAAGAGCAGTGACCTGCGAGGTAGGGGACCAGGTTCTGGCCTAGACCTTGACGCTGAACCTCTGGACTAGTCACCTGACCTCTCCATCGTCTGAAAAGCATGGGATGGCTGTGGGTATCCGCTAGTAACAATCAAGCTCAGAGAGTTTCTTCTAACGTTAAATGTGTCGTTAACCCATCGCCTGGCAATCCTGCTCCTGGGTAGGTAGCCAAGATCAATGAAAACCTATGTTCACAGAAAAACCTAATACAGGTGTTTATAGTAGCTTTATTTATAATCACCCCAACCTGGAAACTGTCCAGATGTCCTTAGTGGGTGAGTGAATAAACAGACCGGCACGTCCAGGCAGTGGATTACCACTCAGCAACGAACCACTGATACTTGTAAGGACAAGGACAGATCATAAAGGCCAAGCAGAGAAAGCCAGATGCCAAGGTGACACACTGAACACTCCCATTCATATGACATTTTGGAAAAGGCAGAAATGTAGTGGCAGAGAACAGAACTACGGTTGCCAGGGGGCGGGAAGGACTTGACGACAAAGAGGAGCACGCGTGAATTTTGGGGGGCGATGGATCTGTTCTGACTCGACTGTGGGGGCATGTGATTCTGCATTTGTCACAACTCATGAGACTGAGGACAAAGGGAAGTAAATTTTACTGTAATTGAATTCTTAAAAAGTAAATGTTAAAAATTATCTTTAAATTCAAGCCCAGATCCACCAAGGCTGAAGAGAGAGAACAACTCCCCGCTGAGAGGAGAGAGATAGGGAAAGAGAAGGCCCCCCAAGGTCGGGGTGGCCCCCCAGGACCCACCTCCCGCTGGCTTCAGGGGGCACCGCTGTCCCCCCACTGACCATGCTACTGCCCCCATGCTGTCAGCCAGACACCAGGCCAGAACATGTCACAGAACTTGACGTTAGAGGCCCAGGGCAACAAGGGGAAGTAACCCAGAGATGAAGGCCTAGCACATGGGCTCCCTGCTAGCTCCCGCTCGGTGTCCGTGGGACAGAGGCCTGCCCCCTTCAGGCCGGCCAAAGACCTGGAGCCCCAGCAAAGCCAAGCCCAGGGGAACAACCTGGGAACCTAGGCCCAGCATCCCAGCCCCCATCTTCCTGATGGACTGGCATGGGGAATGCCCACCCCACATCAAGGGAGACTTCTCCATCAGGGTCCCCACAGAAAATTCAGGATGGCCAATAAACTGGAAGTTCAGATAAACGATGGATAACATTTTGGCATAAGTGTGTCCTGTGCAATGTTTGCGTGTTGTTTGTATTTGCCAAATCTGGCAACCCAGTCTTCCAGCTACAGGAATGGGGCCTCACCTCCACACATCAATCGGAATCCATCCTGTCTTCCTCCTGGCACAGCCCCTGGGGATTACAGAACTGGGACTATTAGGCAAATCTCTCTAGAAATCTGTCCCCAAAGCAGGCTGGGGTGCTGGGGAAGGGGGAGGAAAGGCCAGGTAAATAGCATGCCCTCTCCAACCTCTACTCCCTACCAGAAGCTGGACTCCAAGGACAAGTGTCGGGGGCTGGGGGACAAGCACACCTAGCCTGAGGGTCTATTCATGAGCAGGCTGGGGTGGAGGGCAGCCCCAAGGCCATCACAGGGCGCACCAAACCCTACCCTCTCAGAGAATATAAGGGGTCACTCGTAGCAACCACCCCCCAGATGGGTTCCGCTACCTCCGATGAATTCAGCTCACCTCCCCATCAGCCCTGGGTGACTCAGTCGTCTCCACACTTTCCAAGGCCCTGTGATTACAGCAAATGTCTGGGGGGAGGGACCACCCACACGCCCGCCCCGCAATGTAGGGAAGGGGGTGGTGTTTGTTTTCTGGGGCTTTTTATTTTGCCATTAACAGAGGAAAAATCTGTCTGGAATTTATAGTAAAAGCTCCGTCAGGACCTGAGCAGCTGCTTCCCTTCTGCGAGCTTGCTGGAACCAGGTTAAACTGAAACGCCAGGGATGTAGATTAGGGTAGACCTGGGGAAAGGAGCTGTGACTAGAAAGATGGCCCGAGGTAGGGACGTCACAGCCTAGGATCGGGTCATCTCCCTTTCTTGGTTTCCAAAACATAGGTTAGCATTTGCCCAGGGAAGGGCCATATGGAGTCTCAGGTTCTCATCGTAGCCCATCCTTCTCCCATTCACACGGTGACTGACTATTCCGGATACTTACTGAGCGAGTCTGTGTTCCCCGCACCGTGGCTACAGAGGCACGTAGGAAGGAGTGCTGGCGCTCCAGGTGGCACATTGTGGGGATGATACCACCACAGGGGCCGAGGTATTAGAAGAGGTGAGTGGGGGGTGGGGGAGGTGATAGGAGCACAGCTGGCCGCATCAGGAGAGGCAGGCAGGGTTTCCTGCAGGTCCCGTCTGAGCTGAGCCCTCACGGATAAGCAGAGGTAAGGTAGGGGGAGGAGGGGTGCAGCATGGAGACCCAAAGGGACGGTGCTCCAGGCACAGGGCCCAGCGTGGACACAAGCATGGAGGCAAGAAAGAGCTGAGGCAGTGCAGGGAACAGCAGTGTGGCTGGAGCATAAATCTGGTTGTGATGGGGACAGGAACGGAGAGCGGCTGGGGCTGGCATGCCAAGCGAGGGCTTCCACTCCATCCTGAACAGCCAGGAGGGTTTTCCACACGTCAGAGTGCCACGTACAAGGTGCATGTCAGGAAGGTCACTCTGGCAGCAGAGAGGAGGTGACATGTCAGAACTGGATATTAACTGGATGTGGGAGGTGAGAGGCAGGAGAGGGTGAACTCCAGGTTTCTAGATTCCGTGGTTCTTCAGGCTTCAAACACGGGTCAACTGGCTGGGATCGCAGAAGTGAAATGACTGCAGCATCATTAAACCACAGTGGGGCAGTAGAGTGGTTAAATTCCTGCAAACCCCAGATGCACACACAATCACCCTCCCGGACCAACAAACCTCACCCCAAACCCAGGACACAAATCACAACAAAGGCTGCTCTCCAATCCAGCTGGCCCAGCCTCTGCCCACCGGTCCAGTCAGTGTTTCGTGAGTGCATCTGGACTTGGATCTGCAGAAAGAGGCGATCAGGGTCCCGGGCTGACTTTTAGTGGTCACCACAGCAATATCCCAAAGGCATCAAAGAGGCAGCACAAACTATAAGAATATGGTCCAGTCTTTGTGGGCAAAATGTGATAGACGAAGCCAGGGTAAGGATTCCAGGGCGGCTGCCCCCACTTTGGAGCTCAGTATCCTTGTCTGTCCAATGATGGGCTGCAAAGGCTGCAGTTCTATTGGGTCTAAGGATCCCGCAGAGTGGGGGATAATAAGTAAATGCAGCTCAGTGCTGCCGCCTACTGTTCGCTCTCGGACATTGCATACTCGGCACCACTGAACACCCCTACTCTCCAGAAGACCACCCTCTCTCTACCCACTGATCCAGATGGTCATGTAGGCTGGGACTCATTCCAGGTGAGTGAATGTTAAGAATCGGGTTGAAGCAGCCACAAGGGTGTAGCTAGAAGGAAGGAGGTGTCCCAGAGAGCAGAGGTGTCCTAGAGCCATTCTCATTCACATCCAGTCTTAGAAGTAACGGCAACAGGCAGATGGGAGGACATTCAGACCCAGGCTGAACCACCACCCGTGTCCAGGGGGACTTGAGGAGGCCCTGAGGAGGCACGCAGACCAGGTCAGGGTGGGCAAACTGTGGCTCACAGGCCCCATCCGGCCACTGACTCCTTTGTACAGCTCACAAACTCAGAATGGCTTCTACACTTTTAAATGGTTGAGGGGAAAAATCGATCAAGAATAACAGTTGTGGCCTGACCTGTGGTGGCGCAGTGGTAAAGCGTCGACCTGGGAACACTGAGGTCGCCAGTTCAAAACCCTGCACTGGTCTGGTCGAGGCACACATGGGAGTTGATGCTTCCAGCTCCTCCCCCCTTTCTCTCTCTCTCTCTCTCTCTCTCTCTCTCTGTGTGTGTCTCCTCTCTAAAGTGAATAAAAAATAAAAAACAAACAAACAAACAAACAAAAAAAGAATAACAGTTGTGCCTGACCAGGCAGTGGCGCAGTGGATAGAGCGTTGGACTGGGATGCGGAAGACCCAGGTTCGAA
The DNA here is from genome assembly GCA_037038555.1 of Rhynchonycteris naso. Classification (NCBI taxonomy): domain Eukaryota; kingdom Metazoa; phylum Chordata; class Mammalia; order Chiroptera; family Emballonuridae; genus Rhynchonycteris; species Rhynchonycteris naso. Next base: position 30,401,652 of record CM072998.1, read on the forward strand.
ACTCCGAGGTCGCCAGCTTGAGCGCGGGCCCATATGGCTTGAGCAAAAGCTCATCAGCTTGGACCCAAGGTCGCTGGCTCCAGCAAGGGGTTGCTCGGTCTGCTGAAGGCCCGCGGTCAAGGCACATGTGAGAAAGCAATCAATGAACAACTAAGGTGTCACAACGGCAACGAAAAACTAATGATTGATGCTTCTCACCTCTCTCTGTTTCTGTCTGTCTATCCCTATCTATCCCTCCCTCTGACTCTCTCTCTGTCCCTGTAAAAAAAAAAAAAAGAATAATAGTTGTGACGGACAGTACTGTCTGAAAAATCTGAACTATTTACTGTCTGGCCTTTTACAGAAGTTTGCCAACTCCTGGGCTACAAGCAGCTGAGGTCTCGCCCACTCTGAGATGTTGACTGGGGGCAGCAATGCCCTAAAACAGTCCCCAGGAAATCTGTGGCCCCCCAGAGCGGACAAACGCCCCACCAGCCCTGCCAGGGCCCTGCATCTTGCTAAGGCCCCCCTGATGCCTGTGGCCAGTCTGTTCAAACCCCCTACCAGGGAAAGGGGAGCAGGCCCACTGGTTCCCGAGGGGGGGGGAAGCAGGAAGGTGCTGGGAGGGGGCAGCTGGGGTCCAAGGTGCTGATTCCCGAGGCCCCTCTGGGCCTACGCCCAGCACAGCTGTTCCGGTCGGAACTGTCAGGAATTATGTGGTTCTCCGAGACCTCAGCAGTTCTGGTAGGCCCCAACTTGCCAGAAAGTTTCCCTGTGCCCAGCTCAACTCACAGGACTTGTCAGAATGACCTCCTTTCACGCTGCACATCTCTTCTCAAGGAAAAAAAACCCTGCTGACGATTCAATTCTTTTGTTAACCAAAAAAAAATTTTTTTTAAGAAGAAAAAATATTTCAGTTCTTGCTTTTTCTGAGGAGAGAGGAAGTCATTCGTAACATAAAGAAATAGAGGAAGGTTTCCACCCAGTACTTTCTTGCTGTCTCCTGTCTATAGTAGCAGGTACTGTGTGATTAAAGGAACACCCATGACAGTAGTTGCCATGCTGTGAGCACACCCCACGAGCTAGACACTGTGGCAGGCCCTCTACTGATACTGTCTCAGCACGGCTGGTGGGTGTCCTGCCTTCCCTGGGATGCTGGTGGTCTTGGGGGTCCCAGGCAAGGGTTCATTTCCCAGTGCCCTGGCTTCCATCTGGCAACCACTCAGCCTGGGCACAGGGCTGGGAAGGCAGGAGATGGTGGGGGCCGTGGGCAGCACGTGGGCCTGGGGTCTGGATGTAGAGATTGTCATCTTGGCTCTGCAGTCAGCAGCTAACAACACTCCTGGAAGACTATGTGCGCTGATTAATTGAGGTTACAGCAGCAAAACATCGGCTTGTCAAAGACCCCTGGTAAATGTTCATTTTCCTTACATTTCCTTGACCCTGAAAATGGAGATCATATCATCAACCCCTTCTTACCAGGTACTTTTAAGGCTTGGATGAGATAAAAGATGCAGTCAAGCTGTATAGCTATAAATTTCTGTATTCATGCCTTCATTCAGCAAATAGTTACTAAACAATTACTATATGCTGCTTCCTAGACTAAGTTCTGGGATGAAGGTGAACAAGACAGAAATCTCAGGTGAGATTTAAATCTACTTTTCATAAATAAAGATGGTGTGGTTTTTTATTTCTCAGAGCTGGAGAGCAAAGACACTGCCTGTGGGCTTCCCGTTCCATTGTTAATGGTCTCGTAACCTGGGATGGTTATTTGAGCCTTCATTTCTCTGCCTGTAAAATGGGACAGTCCTGTCTGTGAAAATCAGGTGAACCAATGTGCATGAAGGCATCTGGCATGGTTTGTGGCACAACAGTTCTTTAAAAATGTTAAGTTTATCAGACGACAGACCAATAAACAATATCAGGAGGTATAAGCATATTCACCTTAAAGTGTGAGCCTATAGGGAAAGCTCGGGCACCCCGAGACCCAGGGAGGGGGCACTGAACCTCAGATGTCACCTCCCCCACATATCTCCTTCTTCCTGCCATTGGTGATCCCTCCCTGGGCCCCTAAACAATACCTTCCACAAAGATAGTGCCCATGGATATATTAAAAACATTAATCACTACCGTTTATTGGGCACTTATTATATGCCAACACCTATCTTCTCATTTAATTCTCACAACAATCCTGTAAGAGGTATTATTACTATTCCATTTTCCAGATGGAAAATTGAGGCACACAGAAGTCTGGTAAATTGGCAAAGATCACAGAGCTGGTAGTTAGAGCGGTCAGGACTTGAACCCTAGTCCATCTGACTGTGGGGCCCTCTGGTTATCCACTGGGCTATACAGCCTTGGTCACCGGATGGGCCCGGGAGGCAGCAGTGAGCCCAGGGTACTTGTGAGACATACTACCTTAAAAATAGTTAATGTTTGTTAAGCTCTTACTATGTGTCACACACTCTCGTACTATATCTTAAAGAGATCTTAAAAATATAGCCATCTCACCTGTATCAGTTAGGAACTGAGCTGCAGAAAGAGGAACTCCCCTGTCTTCTCTGTGTCAGTAATTTCCAGTTATAATTGGTACATTTTTATAATAATAATAATAGCGCTAACTCTGTGCCAGGTGTGTTCTAAGCACTCTGCAGGCACGCAGTAAGCAAGCACCACTGTTATCCTTACTCTGACGGCGATACAGAAATGAAGGCCCTTGGCCAGGGTTACCTAGGTTGGCAATGGCAGAGCTAGACACACAGCAGGCAGCCTGGCCCCAGAGCTGCCAGGCACCTCCCAGCATGCCCCCCGCCAGCTGCACAGGGAATCAGGGGGCCATGGTGAAGCAGGGTCCCCCCCATACGAGACAACTGTGTCATGAACAATGCTCAGTGGACCATAGGCTTGGCCTCCTAACGGCCCAAGAGAGGTCTTTCCATCTTGCTCGCTCAGATGGGTGGGATAAGAATTCCTTGAAATATTACCCTGGAAACTGGTATATTTATCTCCAAATCCTCACCCACGGTGAGATCTCCCAATGCAAAGGATGGGCACCCCTGACTGGGGCCTCACCTTGGTCAATGACTGAAAACAACCAAAATTACACTCTAGAAAACTATCGGCCACCAGCGCTCCTCAAAATTGTCAAGGTCACCAAAAGCAAGGGAAGTCTGAAACTATCACAGCCAAGAAAAACCCAAGGACACATGATGACGGAATACAGTACAGAATCCTGGATGGCACCCTGAAATACAAAACGGATATTAGGAAAGATTAAGGCAATCTGAATAAAGAAAGAATGGACTTTTAGTTAATAAAACTGTATCAACACTGGGTCGTTAGTTGTAACAAATGTACCGCACTAATGGAAGATGTTAATAACAGGGGAAATCAGGTGTGGTGTGTATGGGAACTCTGTTCTATCTTTGCAATTTTTCTATAAATCTAAAACTGTTCTAAAAAAGTGTATTATAAAGTACATATACTCGTTAATGATATGCCTTAATCTTACAGCTGTGTCTACTTTTTCACATTTCAATTTGTCTTAATCAGCTCAGGCTGCTCTACAAAATACTGTAGGCTGGGAGGCTTAAAAAACAGACTAATTTCGGTGAGGCACATCCCGCGGGACAGGAACAGCACACGTCACTGGGCACAGGACTCTCGCAGCGCGTCCAGCTCTGTTTTCCTGAGAGTATCACATCTGGAAGAAATAGCCTGATGTTCCTAGTGCTGGGGTTACAAGTGGTTTGTTCAGAGCCAGGCATGACACTGGATTGGATACAAGGGGCCAGATCAGCCTGTTTAACAGGCAGGAAGCCATGTTTTGAGCTGGAAACTACAAGGCACCATGCTGATCACGAGCCAGGCTGCCCGGGAAGCCAGAGAGTGACATTAGGGATGGCAATGGGGAAACAGGGCTTCAGGGGACTCCAAGGTGAAGAAGAGAGGGGAAGGACCGTCGCCTCTTACACAGTACTTTGGCTTTCAAGTAAAGGTCCCAACTCAGGTGACACTGGGTAAGCCATGTGTCTCCTTTAAGACTCAGTTTCTTCATTTGTAAATGGAGAGAACAAGAGCACCTTATTCTCATCAGATTGCTGTGCAGATAACATGTATTAATACTTAGAAATGGAAGTAACCACTCAAAGACCTAAACAGAGAAACAGTTAAGGTAGCTATGTTAGAGACCGGAGCCAGGGGCTGGAAGGGATGGGGGAAGGGACTGCTGCTGTCATTTCACCCTGTGCATCCATTATTCGTATAAAATAAGAGAAAAACCTGTTTTAGGTGAGATCCTGCATGTAAAGGCTCAGCCCTGTGTCAGCACAGGGCAAGGACATGGCAAATGGTGCCCACCACGCGACTGGGGGTCTGAAGATTCGTTCTGTCACTCAAGACGTTGCCCGGGGTTTCTCTGGGGATGACGATGATGGGAATCTAGAAACTCTCAGTGAAATGGGCCAGTGGACACGAACTAGTTTATCAAACCTTAGAGCACCAGAGCAAGCAGATCTCTCTTGAAGTTCGAAGGAGATCGATTTACGGCAGTTTATAAATACATGGAGCTTGTTCACCCAAGAGAGGGAGCAGGCTGGAAGTCAGGGAGGTGGGTCAGAAAGGGCTTTTGTAAATCTCATCAGGAAACCACTGAGGGGAGCCCAGGAGGCTTGGAAGCATCCCTGGTCTTTTGAGGCGGAAGTCTCCGAAGGCAGCTGTGCTCTGCCCCGTTCAATACCTCCACCTCACAGACCTTAGTACTGCGTCAGAGACATCCGTAGATGGACTGTGGGTGTGGCCTGGTCTAATAAGAACAGCCAGACACAGGGGTAATCATGGCGCTGTGGGTGACACACAGGCCCAGATCAGGAAAATGGATGGACAGGTCCCCAGGCCACTGCACCTGCCGTTCCAGGCTACCCAGGATGAACCAGTACAGATGACAGCCTTCCCCACCTCCATCACCACAGCACATCCCCAACCTCACTCCTATGCACACAGACATACACCCCCCACACCCCCATACACCCCCACACCCCCATCCTGCTGTGGAGGAACCAGCACAGGACAGAGTTAGAGGCTCTGAGCTGCAGCCTCACCACCCCAATGCTCCTGACCCCAGACGTAACATTTCCTCTCCCTAAGCTGAGGCTTCCACAACTGTAAATGCAGAGCCACCTGCAAAGAGACACGGCAAAGAGCAAATGGTGGGGGGGGGGGGGGGAGGAAGCTGTGTAAATTGCCTCAGTTTATAAACATAAGCTGCTGTTCTTATTAAGTGGTCAGTTGTGCTTTAGATTATAGAAGATGTCATTTCTTCATCCAAGGAGAGAAGAATGGGGGTGGGCAGGCACAGCACTGGGAGGGGGGAGGGGGATGGAGGGAGCACCCTTGGGCTGAGCCTTGTGGGCTCGCCTGCGCGGGCCAGAGGCTGGACTTGCACCAGCTCAAGATCAGAAGGAAGGAAAAAGGTGTCTTTTTTATTTTTTTGAGAGTGCAAGACAGACAGACAGGAGAGAGATGAGAAGCATCAAACTAGTAGTTGTGGCACTTTAGTTGTTCATTGATTGCTTTCTGGAAAAAGATGTCTTTATTCAGTTAAACTGGCCAAGTTCATTTTTATTCAAAAGAGACACTCTACTCCCCCAAAGCAATGGGTAGCAAATCTTGTCACACAATAATTAGAATTTCTGGATCCAGGGACTAGCAACTGATTCATTCAGTTCCTCCATTCCTGCAGTGACCTCCTCCTGGCTGGGCCAGCCTCTGCACAATGGTATTCCGCAGCAGGGTCTGCCCTCTGGCAGGCTCAGAGAAGCCCCACGGAAAAGTGTGTGCCTTTGGGGAGAGGGCTTTGAGATTTGGGGGAGTTTTAATTGTGAAACAGTGAGTCACCTCTTTCTGCTAACGTTTTCCCCTGATTCTGTGAGTGGGGAGAGGAGAAATGATTAGCTCTAGGAAACCAGCTCATTTGCATGAACATTTGCAGAAGGGTACCTAAAACATGCCTTCCTATGACATACTCTGATCATGAGTGAAGACAAAAGGAAATGGTCCTTTCTGTTCCTAGTCCACATCTATTTTTCCTCTTCCTCTTCCACCCCTTTCTTAAACATACCAAAATGGCATTAAGCTTCCAGAGATTTGCAGAACGTTTGTATTTTGGAGTCACCAAGAAATCCTGTTTCCTTCCATCTCTACCCTCCTACTTCATCTCCAAATCCACTTCCACTATCTTCTCTGCAACATGGAACAGTTCAGGTGTCAGCACTCACTGCCCATGGACACTGGGAATTCTTGAGCTCACAGGGGACGGAGTGCTGACCCAGCCTAGAGGCCACACGAGGGCAGGGACACTGCCTGGTTGTGCCACACTGTCTCCCAGGGTCTATGGTTGGACAAGCAAGACCCCCTTGACCAACTAAGGCCCAGAGCATGGCTGGGGCATGGCCAGGTTCACGCAGCTTGCTGTGGATACCACCAAAGCCCTAACCAGGGTCTGGGGCTCTCTCCAGAAGACCACACTGACTCGTTACACCGGAACGTGGCGGACCGGGCAGACACCCCTCCCCACCCTTTCAGCAGTCTTCACCCACAGAGCAGTAGCAGCAGACCGGCCGGGTCTGGAGCTAGGACACAGCCCTGTCACAGGCTATATAAGCTGCAGCACATGCAGGCATGTGTCACCTGTCCCCATCTGCGCCAGCTCCTGAGGCCGGCAGCTCTGAAGGCTCACAGGGGCTGGCATCTGTCCCAGGAACAGGGGCCAAGGGCAAATCGCTTCTTAATTACTGCTTACAATGCAAGTTTTTGCTTTGGCCTGCTCAAAGGCCAATTCCCCAAAACATATTCAGTCTCTTATCAGTCTGCAGTGAATTGATCCTTGGAATTGATCCTTGCCTGATCCATGGATCTTATTGTAACTAGAGAAGCTGTAGCAACATCTCTAGCCAGAGGCTCCTCTCTGCAGCTGGAGGATGCCTGAAGGCTCTTCTCCCAAGCCACTCTGTCCTCACCCCGCCCACTCCCACCCCACCCCACCCTTTTAGACGTCTGAGGCCAGGCCCTCCTTATCAGGGACCTCACCCGCTCAGCCTGGCCTTGACCACATGGCCCTAAAGACTCAAAAAGGCACAGTTTCTGAGCCTTCCACATCCCTTCAGCCACCATAGAGCAGTTTTACAATCCATCTCTCATTGGGTTTTCACACTCAACCTTCTGAAGCAAGTAAAAAAGTACTCTCCCAAAAGGTGACTTCTCTCACCTTACAGTGAACAAGTAGAATTTAGACAGAACAGAGTCACTTGTTCAGAACAGAGAGTAGATATATTAGGTAATTAATACGCCTGGCATTGACAACTAATCACCCCAAATCTTAGTGGCTTGATGCAAGAACTTCACTTCTTGCTCATAGCACAGTCTCATGTGGGCTGAGCGACTTTTTCAGGTGGCTGTCCTCCAAGTGGACACTTGGAGAGGGAGGCTCCTTTCATCCTGGGACACCACTATCTCTAAGGTTTACCTAGGGAGATAAAATGCAGGTGAATTGGTGGTAAGGCCAGAAATGGTAAACACATCCCTTGTGCACACATTTCAATGGCCAGAGCTAGTCATATGATTATCAACTGCAAGGGAGACCTGGAAATATAGTCTTCCTGTGGGACAAGGAAGAAGAAATGTTCAGGTGAGCATCCAATCACTGTCTGCTACAAAGGGGACTGTGGCCCTGAGTTTGGTCAGTGGTATTCTATGTGCTGAGCACCTGACAGCTGAATGAAGAGTATTCATCTTCATTTTATCCCTGAGGAGGTCAGAGAATGCAGCACTCTGACTCCAGACCCTCTGCTCTGAGATTTGAAACTATTCTCCTTGGAGAGAACGGAAACATTCTAGACAAGACTCTAATCCTTTCTGGCCATCCTACCTCCCATCCCACATCCCTCCTGAATTCACCAGTTACTAATTTGATGTGTATCCTTCTGGATATTTTTATTCATGCAGTATGTCCTCACAGTGATTACCTAATCTTTAAAAAAAAAAAAAACACGAAACTATACTGTATACATTATTCTGCAACAAACATCTAACACACACTACACTTCCTTATAAATATCGAATGTTTTCTCCACCAGATCACACAAACTCCACCACAAAGTAATTCCTTTGTATTAAGGTACAGCTAGAAGGTCTTGGCTAGGATGCAAGTACCTCACAGGGCAGGTGCAAATCGTAAGTCATTCACACCTTAGCACAACAGCATGTGTCTCTGCAGAGCCAGACCCAAGGGGCCCATTGACGACTTTGGGAACACTCTGACCTACACCCTAAGTCTATGTCCTGTGTGGACAGTCTCTCAGCAAACCACCCAGGATACTGGGGGATGGAGGAAATGGACCCCTGAGGGTGAAGGAGAGACCCTTTCCAAAAGTGGGATCAGATGAAACCAACTTGAAACAGCCCCAGTCTGGACAGCTGAAGGTACTGTCCCCCAATGTCATCTCAAGCGATTCTCACAATTCCTGCTGTGCAGAGAGGTCAATATGTCCATGCCTACTTTACAGCTGGATTCCCCAAGTCCTAAGGAGGAGCTAGACTGCCCATGGCTGGCATGCAAAGCCGTTTTCCTTACCTGTATGGACCCTGCCTTCCCAGGTCTGGGGCCAGCACCCTGCGTGGGGACTGATGGCCGTACCTAAAACCTGGGGTTTTATTTCTTGGCTTTCTACTCTACAGTGCCAGGGATTTGAACAAACATCACTAAACTGTGTGAACTTTGAACCAAACTTTGCTTTTATTTCATTAACCTCCAAGCCACATTGGGAAGGGTCCACTTTGTATTTCCTACTCATCCTTGAAAACCTGGTGGAAATCCCATCTTCTAGGTGAGGCTGCCCTGAGGTCTTCGCCTGAAGTCATCTGTTCTAGTCTGAGCGCGTGAGCATCTCATGTCTGTACAATTAATGGGCCAATTAATCAGCTTCACCTTGTGTCAGCTCTCCTTTTGAGTTGTTATTCAAATAATTTGTTGTCATAATTTATCAGGCGCTTCTGTCTTATCTCCTTAAACAGAGGATAACCTCCTTGGAGGCAAAGGCAGGATCCTGACCATGACTGTGACCCCACAGAACTCGGTCTGATGCCCTGCACATAGAAGGTATTCAACACACACTAGAGGTTGTACATCACTGCAGCGTTTTAGCATTTTCATACATAATGCTTTAATATACTTACAAAAATTAGAGGATATTTCAAAATGATTACGAAGCTGTAAAATATCCCCTAATGTTTGTGCGTATCTATGTTTTCACTTAACAGGTTAATTAATACCTTTTCTAAATGATCTCTTCAGTTCCTTTTATTAGCGCTGTCAATCACAGGTTTTCCTCTTATTGCCTCTTAACTCTTTTTCACTAGCCGTGCTGAAATATGAGAGAACTTATCACCATTATCCATCACCATCGTCACCATGCTCATCATGACCATCATCGAGTGCCTGCTATTGGCCAAGCACTTGCCATAAGCAGCCAGCATCAGAACTACGATGCCCAGGTTCCCTTATCCCACTGTTGCTATGGCACCAACATGACCCCACACCCACAGCTCCCATTCTCTCATGGAATCCTACCAACAGCCATGTGACTGCTCACATGTATGCGGGCCACACAATTCTGCAGTCACTGTCCTATTACATTACGTGAAACACATCATTTAATCCTCTATACTGCTCTATAAGGCAAGCACATTTTCCCCATTTTACAGATGAAGAAACTGAGGCTGGAGAGGTTCAAAAACTCACTTAAGACCCTGGCCAGTGGGCTCAGTGGTAGAGCATTGGCTCGGCGTGTGGATGTCCCAGGTTCTATTCCCAGTCAGCGCACACAGGTGAAGTGAACATCTGCTTGCCCCCCCTTTCTCTCTCTCTCCCTCTCTCTCTCTTCTCCTCCTGCAGCCAAGGCTCAATTGATTTGAGTGAGTTGGCCCCAGGAGCTGAGGATGGTTCTATGGTCTCTGCCTCAGGAGCTAAATCAGTTGCCGAGCAACAGAGCAATGCCCCAAATGGGCAGAGCATTGCCCCACAGGGGGCTTGCTGGGTGGACCTTGACCGGGGTGTATGCAGGAGTCTGCCTCTCTGCTTCCCCTGCTCTCACTTAATTATAAATAAATAAATAATCTGTCTATCGCACTTAAGGTCTCACAGCAACCTCCTTTAGCTCCTGTTATAGTACACAAATTGTTTAGTCTGCTGGCTGTGTCTTTGCCTTTGCTTAATAGTTGTTGAAACTGGGTGATGGCTAAATGGAGGTTCATGATAACTCTTCTGTGTATACTTGATATTTTTCATAATAAAAATTTAAAATAAGGCCCTGGCCAGCTGGTTTAGTGGATAGAGTGTTGGCGTAGCACATGGATGTCCCAAGTTGGATCCCCAGTCAGGGCACACATGAGAAGTGACCATCTGCTTGCCCCCTCCCTCTCTCACTTCTCTCTCTTCCCCTGTCACATCCAGTGGTTCAGTTGGTCTGAGCATTGACCTCAGGCACTGAGGATAGCTCAGTTGATTCGAGCATCAGCCTCAGACAGGGGTTGCCAGGTAGATCCCGGCTGGGGCATATGTAGGAATTTGTCTATCTGCCCTCCTCTCACTTAAAAAATAATAAAAAGTTATATTTCCCAGCAAGAGAAAAAAGAACTTTACTAAAACAGGTGCCAAGTCTAACTTACTCATTGGACTATCCCAAATAGCCATTATATATTACATGTTTAATAATCATCAAATGAAAAACAAATGAATGAAATGGTCTGCAAGATGCCTGAGGTCCCACAGCTAGTGAAGGCCGTGCTGGGCCAGGAGCCAAAGGCAGGTGTGTTTCACTCCAAAGCCGTTTGCGCATCACCAGCCCAAGCAACCCTTCCTCTTTTTTAGGCAGGGAGAATGAATAGCCATCAATGGAAGTCCTTTAAAGAGATTTCAGTAGTCTCTAGAAAAGAAGGACCCTCCACAGAAACCCTACCTGTGTCCTCTCACCCAAAATTTGCTCCAGCATCTCAGCCAGCAAGTACTTCTGAAAATCAGCTGCCTTCCTGTTCAATTTTAGTGCTTAGAGATCAATAGTGGGGCTGCAGAGCTCACAGAAAGAAATTGGTTACGTCTTGATCAATATTAACAGCAGGGCATGGCCATCAGCTTGCACAGCTGCTTCTCTCTGAAGTCCCTCTCCCTCTCTCTTTCTTTCTCTTTCTCTCTCTCTCAAAAGCTTCAGCAGGCCCCAGAAACACGGAGGGCACAGGAGGAATGACGCAATGGCATGCCACAGGGTCAGCAGGCAAGCCAGAGCCCATGCTGCCACCAACTGGATCTCCTAGACCCAGACCCGAGGGAACCAGAGGCGGGGAAAGGGTTCTCGTGGGGCTAAATGAACACAAAGGGCCTAGCACAGTGCCTGGCACAGAGCAGGCACTCAGTAATGTTTATGCCCGCCCTCCCTCCCGCCTGCCAGTCACCACTCTGCCTCTGGAGACAGCTCCTTTGCATCCAAGTACTGAAAGCCTCAACTAAATAAATGCAAATGTGTTAACTGGCTCAACAATTACATCCTTCCACCACTGGCCTCCTGGGCTGAGCTCAAATGAAGTCATAACAGTAACCCATGACAAGGAGCTTTCTGTGTGGTACCCTTGATCTTCATCCATCAGACATCGTCATCCCCATTTTGTAGTGAAGGAAACAGAGGCTCTAAGATAAAAAGTCATGTATCAAGATCAGACAGCTGGTCGGCGGATGAGCCCAGGCCCTCTGCTGGGGAGGGGAAATTCAGGTGGAAGGAAGGGGAGCAGAGTTAGGGGTATGAGCCCTGAAGGGGAAGCAGGAGGCCACACAGACACCGCGGGAAGGCAGGGATGGTGGAAGGGCTCAGAGAGGTAAAGGGCTGTTAAAGTCATTAGCCCTGAAACAGATAGTGGGTCAGTAAAAGGGACCGGCCCAGCCTAAGATTCTGGCCTTGTCTGGTTGCCTGGGATTGAGGGTAGAGATGGGGACAGTAGCTTGATATGAAAGCTAGATGGCAACTGTGACATTCTGATGTCACCACTTGCCTCTGCTGATTGATCACTCTCCCCACAGACCACCAGGAGAGATCTCACCTTTATCAGACTATAAGCAGCACAAAGTAGGTATGGGAATGGGGAGGGGGGATAGAGGCAGAGAGGCTGAGAGAAACCACAGGCTGTCCCCGTTCAGTCAGTGGGATCCACACCAAACGCCCCCACCCCTCACCCCTCACTAAATGTGGCCACCATTTATTGAACATCTTTTATTTGCCTGGTACAATCTTTTTTTTTTCTTTTAGCAAGAGAGAGGGACAGAAAGACAGGAAGGGAGAGAGATGAGAAGCACCAATTCTTCATTGCGGCACCTTAGTTGTTCCTTGATTGCTTTCTCTTATGTGCCTTGACTGGGGGGGGCTACAGCAGAGTGAGTGACCCCTTGCTCAAGCCAGTGACCTTGGGCTCAAGCCAGCGACAATGGGGTCATGTCTATGATCCCACACTCAAGTCAGCGACCCCACGCTCAAGCTGGTGAGCCCATGCTCAAGCCGGTGACCTCAGAGTTTCGAACCTGGGTCCTCTGCATCCCAGGTCGACGGTCTATCCACTGTGCCATCGCCTGGTCAGGCTGCCTGGCACAATCTTGTCTCATCTCATAAGCATCTTCAGGAGGACACAGCCTGAGACACAGAGTTGAAGAACTGCACTGCACTGAGAGGTCTGATGACGTCTCTAGGAGGACACAGCTGGTGGGTGATGAAGTCAGGAGGCAAACACAGTCAGTCTGGCCCCAAAGCTGCACTCTGCTCCCTCCTCGCGCCCTGTAAGCAGCATGTAAGGTCCCCGGAAAGAAGGCTGCTACAAGGCTTCTTGTGCCCGGCCTGACCATCTGAAACATTTGCCCAGGACCCTGCCAGCACCCCTCAGACTATGACTGGGAAGAATTATCCTGCCTTCCCTTCCTTTCGTCCACAGGTGGCCCCTGCTTCAAACAGACAAAATATACAAAATCCAGACTTAGAAATATAAAAAATATAAATAAAAATGCAAAACAAGAGAGAAGGACAGTATTCACTTAACCAAAAGTCTTCTTTGCTTTTATGGAATTCCTCTAGTCACTCAAAAATAAGATGCAATTTACAAAATGCACCTGACATCAACTTTTCAGGAACATGAATATCGTCATATGGTCAATTTATAAGAGAACAAAACAGTTCTTTTTCCTGGCTTTCCTCCTGATACTGACATGCCAAAGAGAGTCAGGGTTTGCTGAAAAATGATTTACTCTACAGAAAATGTTCTGGCAACTTTGCTTACAATGTCACTTTAGTGCAGTGTTCAAATAAACTTTTGGAATTTCTGCATTGCAAAGGCAAAATAGAAATGACAAAATAGCAAACTTAAAAATGCCCTGACAAGATCAAAGGAATACATTTTAGATTTTTCTTTCTTCGGGGGTCTAAACACTTAATATTTTTCTCCCTCTGGCTCATTTTTCAACTTGAAATTTTATTATTGATTTTGCTCTAGACTAGATCGATGTGCTGCTACTTTTAACAATCAAATTTATTTTAATTTTTATACTGTAAAGATGGCAAAAAAAATAAGACTGGAATAAACTGCTTCTTGTCTTTTCTAAATTCAATCCCCTCACACCCCCACCCTCACCACCTTGTAACAGACAGCCGCAGAGAATCGGCAATCTCAAAACACAAGGTAACCTTCCCTTGGGTTTATCCTGCATGGGCTAACAAAGGGCTACTGTGTTCACCCGAGCATAACATACAACATGACCACACAGGGGGGTGGGGGGGATGTATTCGGTGGGACACTTGAATCTATGTAAACACAATAAATTTAAATCAATTTAAAAAAAAAAACAGAAAAAACCCCAGCATGACCACTTACTCATAAAAGACAGAAATGCTTTCTCCTTATCAGGCTAACACAGTATTTATCTACTAAATAATTTTAAATCAACTACTTGGCTATTTATTATGACTTCCATTTTTGCCAATTAGTTAAGTGGCAAAACCACATCTCCCAGCAGAGGTCACTATTCTGGGCAATCTCTTTGAAAGAGAACTGTCTTTCAAAGAAAAACTTGCATGCAATAGAAAGAAGGGGAAGGAGGGAGCTTAGTTTCTGTAAACTGCCCGATCTAACTTTGCATCTAAATAAAACTTGAATCGTCTGGTAGCTCAGCTTAGCCCCCAATTCCACTGAGCCAACCAGGACGCCAAATAACACTTCCAACACAAACCATGCACTTTACCTAGTGGTCTGCAGACCCAGAACGGATACATTGCAATAACACATTCTATCAAGAACCTCTGCTTTCCTAAAGTGCCTTTGCTTGCATTAAGCCACTGGATTCTCACAATAATGTGGAGAAGGTTGGGGGACATGATGAGGCCCCTGGAGCCACTTGCTCCTCCAAGTGTCATGTTTGGGCCAGCAGCATCGGAATTGCCTGGGAGCATTTTAAAAATGTAGAACTAGGCCCTACCTTAGAATGACAATTGAAAGCCTGCATTTTAACAAGCAAGATTGTTAAAGAAGCACTGTTCTAGTGTCTAGAGTTCAGAGATTACTTCATTCATCTCTGTGTTGCAATGTTGGTTAATAGCTGATTCTCAACAAATGTTAGTTGAACCCTGGCCGGGTGGCTCAGTGGGTAAAACGCCATCTTGGCACCAAGGTCGCTAGTGTGAGCTCTGGTCAGGACACCTACGAGAAGCAACCAATGAGTGTGCAACTACATGGAACGACTAAGTGGAACAATGAGTTGATGCTTTTTTTTCTCCCTCCCTTCTCTCTCTCTCCCACCTTCCCTCCCTCCCTCTTTCTGTCTCTTTCTTTCTCAAATCAATGGAAAAATAATTTAAAAAAAAAGAAATGTCAGTCAAACAAGTGAAAGATAGATACATAGATAGATAGACAACAAAATAAATGAGATGTACTCTAATGGGACACAAAAAATGTCACGTGACCAAAATCAAAAGATGTGGACTACTGGAAGCTAGGTCATCTTTAGACTCATTCACTTTCCATTTGGGATTACAAGGTAAAGAAAATGGGCTGCAAACCTACCATGAGTCCTCCCATTTAGAATGTGTTTGAGTGGAGGAAGATCTACAATAAACCTCACTGCATGGGAGTCAACATTTCGGATCACTGGGTTATGTTGAGAATATTTTTCACAGTCCAATTCAATTAAAAGAGCCACTTTATGTACGGAGGCACCAACAGATGCACTGTGATATGTTTGTTTTTCAACCACATTGAAAATCAAATTATTCACAGTAAAAGAAGTCCGGAAAACAGTCTCTGCCTACCTAAGGTAACTGGCCCTATTTTTATCAAAGTGAAAACACAACCCTTTGGATCATCTAAATCCGGACTTTGCTCTCAGTGCATTCTGCAGCCTGGATGCATCCTCCTCCGCCTTTCCCTGGCATCAGCAAGAATGCCGGAATGCATTAACCCAAGAGGGCAGCACTTCACTCAGGACCTGCCCTTGCCAAGTGAGCAATCCTACCGCTCCTGGCTCCCGCACCATCCACCTTCTGTCACATCTAATTCATCACCTACTGGAGGGTGGGCCTGCAGACTGCAGTCTGCACAGATTTAGAGCCGTGACATTCCGAATCTAGAGCTCCAGAGATCTTCTGACTGACTCCTTTCAGAGGCCCGTGAAATTCTAATGTCAACAACCCAAGACAAAGTCTCTTCTATCAGAAGTCCGTGGATGAGATTTCCTGTGGGAGTCTCTTTTCTGTCCCTCTAAACTGGAAGCTTTTTTTCTTTTTTTTTTTTGAATCCACTTCTCAGAAAACAATGGAAGCTATGGCCCCTTTTCATCTGCCCGGCAAAAGGCACATAAACACACTTCTTGTTTTCAATTTGAAGGGAATTTCTTGAGAGCTATTGTAGAGTCTCTCGGATCCAGAAATTTTGGGTTAATAGTCCGTTGCAGAAATGCAAGCTTGAAGCAAGCTTTGCTCCAGTCTTCTAAACATGACTGTACCTCATCTAATGTTAACACCCACAAATTCATTTTAAATCATTTGCCTAAATGTGGCTTAGAAATTAGGCAAGAGAGGCTTTATGCAAAGTGGCAGCTATATGCCTTATGATCACAAAAACCTAGGTTTGAGTCTCCATTCATATAATAGCTTTGTGTCCTTGACAAGCCAGTTAATCTCGCTGAGTCTCATTTTCCCATCTGAAAAAATAGGAAAAATAGGAAAAATAATACTCCCTCACAGGGTTTTCAGACAATGCATAAAAAGTGGCTACTATCTATGTATGTCTTATATCTAATGTACTACTACTATGCCTTGGTGCTTAATAAATATTATTTCAGTGTCCGTCCCCTATTTTTCTTTCCCTTAATAAGAACTGACAAACTCCCCAAGCAAGCTTCTTACCTCTAAATACTCGGAATCCCCTCTTTAACCCATTCCTTTGTGTTAAGACATTGATGGGCTCTGTTGAAAATATACTTAGGCCAACGGGGTAACACCCAAATCATCTGTCAAGAAACATTTGTTTAGCACTTCTTTCCACATGGGAGCCCCTGGGGGAAGTACTGTGGCATGCCCCTCAAGTTGTTTTGAGCCCCCCTGGAGAAATGAGTAGAACCCTACAAAAAACAATAATGACACAGGCTGAGGATGCTAACTGTCAAGTCAACCACTCAGACAATGCGTGGAGACGGTAAGGAGCATCTGAGTGCTTGGTGACCAAGAGTCTGTGTTCAGAAGTCAGGCAGACCTAGGTTTGAATTCCAGTCCTTCTATTTATCATGTGTGAGACTGCAGGGCAAGCGCGTCTAAGTCTCCTTGTCTGAAAACACAAAGAACTGCGACCACAACATCTACTTCACAGGGCTGTTGTGCAGATTAAATAACATGCTTGTGCAAAATACCTCGCACAGAACACGATTTACAGAGCACTTAATACATTAAGGCCATTCTCATGACCTGCGTGGGGCATGGTGACTGGAGGAGGCTTCCAGAGGTGGGTGGGTCACGGGCGTTGAAGAATGGAATCTAGAACAAGAAGAGAAGTGGGAAGTGAGAACAGATTCAACCTTGCCACTGACACCACCATGTTCAGAGATGGTGCCTGGGGGAAGAAGGCGACTGAACAGGGAACCAACAGAATCAAAACCTAAGGGTTAGCCACCCAAAGAAGGCAGGCCCGGCTGGCCCCACGTGGGACCTCTGGGAATATTATACCATGCTAACCTAGAACAGAGAGCAGGCATGGGCACATCAGGGGAAAACAAGCTCCCCCGGGGCTGGGAGGGGCAGACTATGAGTCCAATAGCCCCTCTAGGAATGTGCCCGGGGCTTGGCCCTCTGATAAGAGTTGAGTATCTTAGAGCCATATTGCTTTAGTGGCTACTTTTTTTGATAGTTACAGACTATGTGTTCAATAAATACTTATTGATTGATTGATTTCTTCCTTGGCTAATGTTGCCAGGAATGAAACTATCTGTGCAGTGTCTCAAGCAGAGGTTTATAAACTGCCCATCTCCCGACCTCTAAGGGACTGGAGCATTACAAGTCCAAGCAGGGGCTTGGCGGTGGCCACAACAACAAAGGGCAGCTTGACAGGCGATTCTGGCTCCAATCCACTCGAAAAACCTGTGTCCACAGTCCAGAATCTCAAGAAAGATGCCAATCCTCTGATAGACCTCTGCCACTAAGGGTTAGCTCTCACTAAAGAATGGGCAATGAGGAGGGAGACATAGTCAGAGAGAAGGCTCTGGAACAAGTACATCTTCCTCCTGACACCCACCATCAGTACATAAGACAAGACAGATACAGACAGAATCTGCTCAAACATTTATGACATGAAAGAGGGAGGAGATAGCTGGGGTGGGGGAGGGGAGAGACTAATTCCAGATGGACACTTTAAAATTCTGCTAAGTCTCCAGAGCCCAGAGGAGCCAGATCATTAAAGTCTCATCTTTGTGGGCCAAGAATAGCTCAAGATTTATGCCACACGTTGGAGAGTCCTGCTCTACCTGCATGCTGCCTCTGAGCAAATGGTGAGATCTTGCCATGGTGTAGGCAAGCTCCATTGCTGGGGTTCAAGGCAAAAGCACCCCAATTTATAAATAAGCTGATCAGCCCTGTCCATGGAAATGGGGTCACCAAGGGACAGTCAAGGCCAAATCTAACACCCTTTGTAAAACTGTAACCAGGATAAAATGATGAAGCCCAAAGAATACACTCACAGACACCCAGATATTAGGGGCTTCCCTCTAGGCACTGGGCTATGGGCGGAAACTCAAGCTGTGTGGCTTGAGCAGGTTACTTAGCCTCTCTGAATGTTAATTTCCTCATCTGCAAAATGGGAATAATAAAAGCACCTACCTCCTATTACTATGACCGTTGTAAAGATTCATACAGGGAATGTTCACAGGACATTAGGTATTCAATAGGAATTGTTATTTTTAAGATATGTGTCTTATCCAAGTATGGAGAAAACAAAGTAAATAAAGGAGTATACAAGTAAATGAGCGCATTCTCCAGGAGGTGGTCCTCTCAGGGCTGCTGTGGGGAGCAAGCTGGGAACAGGTAAGGGGTTAAGCAGGCCTGGCAGCCCTTCTTCTGGCATGCATAGAGCAACATCTAAGGTCAAATAAAAATAATAGTCAAATAGTCCAAAGTAGTTTGTGGACAGAGAAACTGCTGCTTCCAGAAACCCCTGTGCTATTTAACACCTTCAGAAATGCTTCATCCTAGAAACCCTGGCACAAGTGATCAGAATATTAGCAAGGTCCCCTGAACTGTAACTTGGCAGGAAAACCAATAGGAGGCGAGCCTTTTGAGTATGGCTGAGGAGAAGGGCTGTTTGGGTAAGAGACTCTTGAAAAAGAGAGACAGACTGAGAGATACCAACCTTCCATTGGAATTAACTCTCAAGAAGCACAATCATGTGCACTGGATAAAGCTCTCTTCCAACAGGGTGGTAGCTGGCAGCCACATTTATTCGATGCAGAGTTTTAGAGTCTTGCCTAACCCTAGAGCATAGCATTTCCCAAAGTGTGTTCTGTGGAAGCGAATACAGTAGGTTGCTCCATTCTTAAAGGGTTCTGCAGTGAAAAGAGTTTGGAAACAGCAGAATATAACTTCATATAGTATATTTGCAATACACAGAATAAAGGCACTGAGCAGTTCTACTGTAAAAAAATGCCAAACTTACCTGACCAGGTGGTGGCACAGTGGAAAGAATGTCAGACTGGGATGTGGAAGACCCGGGTTCGAAGTCCCAAGGTCACCGGCTTGAGTGCAGGCTCATCTGGTTTGAGCAAAGCTCACAAGCTTGAGTCCAAGGTCACTGGCTTGAGCAAGGGGTCATTTGGTCTGGTGTTGCCCCTCAGTCAAGGGACATATGAGAAAGCAATCAATGAACAACTAAGGTGCCACAACGAAGAGTTGATGTTTCTCATCTCCCTCCCTTCCTGTCTGTCCCTATCTGTTCCTCTCTCTGTCTCCCTCTGTCTCAGTCACAAAAATAAAAATAAAATAAAATGCCAAACTTGTTTGAGCGTAAAACTGTGTTTTGTTTTTTGGTAGATCAGCATGGAAAACACTCTGGTAACACCACTGTAGAGCTCAGCTACAGAAGGAAAAGCCTGGATGGGCATCCCCACTAGCTGCTAATTCAGCTGTTAGTTCCTACTCAGTGCCTTGATTTTCCTGTCTCCAGGACTCCATGCTTCTGGTCCACCAGAACTCGCTGAGTGCACTAGAGACAGCCAGGCCTATGCCCAACGCTGCGGCAGAAATGAATGCAGAGCACACCCCAGCCCTCCAGACAGATGGCCACACGGGGGAGAAGCTCAAGAACTGGCATCTGGGAGGTCTGGAGGGCAAGGAGTTTATCAGCCTCTCCCCATATGACTGCTTTCCTTGCTAAATCTTAAAGGAGACTTGTATTTTATTATTAGCATGCCTTCTTAGAAAAACCATACTCTCACCATGATTGTTGATTGGTTGAAGGTAACTTCAGAATGATGTACAACTTGGTGACTGTTCTATCAGGCATCTTTGGTATGCAAATATTTATTTTCTGACCCAAATGATATAATACAATATATACTACTTGCATACTGACATACGCATCTTATTATGCTTATTAATACATACTAAATATTAACATTGCTTGTTTTGATAACATTCATAAAATCTTAACTTTTGGTGGGTTAGGTTTCTGGCTGGACTAGTTGAAAATATTCTTAGTACCTTTGTCAGTGATGTATTATTAACCCCATTTAAATATTGATTTTCAGAGAGACAGAAAGAGGAAGGGAGAGAGAGAGAGACAGGGTGTGTGTGGGGGTGGGGGTGGGGAGAAAGCATTCCTTTGTTGTTCCACTTCATTGTACATTCACTAGTCACTTCCCATATGCGCCCTGATCAGGAATCAAACCTGCAGCCTTGCTGTTTTGGGATGACACTCAAACCAATTGAGCTAGCCGGCTGGCGCTTATTAATCCCATTTTTGTAGATGAGGTCCAGAAAGGTGTCTCAAGAACATCATACAAATTATAAGAGATGAACTGGGGTGCAGAGCTGAGATCTCCTAGTTCGGGAATAAAAAATATTCTCTTTCAGCTTGTTCCTGTTAGTCTAGGGAATGAAAAAGTACCAAAGGTCAGTTCATATTTGTTCTTATTATGTAACATCAGGTGCCAGAAATGAATTGGCTTTGTGTTAAGTGCTTTCTTTATATTTAAGGGCATCCTTACCTCCAAAAGCCAAATGGAATATTATTTCTCCCACTGGATTATAATCAAAGAAGCTTATACTCAGGTTTCCTTATTTATACGCCGGGGACACTCATCAGTGGCCATATGGGCCATGGGCAGTCCCTCCTGCAGAGGGGAGCAGTTAGTGACAGTGCTCAGGAGCCCCTGGAGGCGGTCACCTCCGTGGCTCTGAAGGAACCACCTACCCTCCAGGGCCCTCCCCGCCCGTTGCTCGTTCCTCCTCACTCGTGAAAGTGGCTCACACCAGAGCGCAGGATTTACTGTCTGGTAACCATGTGGGGGTGTTGCGTTGTAAACAACAGCAAGTCTCATCTGCTTCTGCCACAGTAACTGCATCATAAATAAAATAAATGGAAGAATTTAAGAAAAATTAAACCCTGAAGAGAGATTAGCACTGAGAGGTTGAAAATGATCAGAAGGGGGAACTGATCACTGAGACCACCTCATCAACGTAACTCTCGCCTGTCATTGAACCCGGACGATGGAGTGGGCAGAGCCAACCAGGACTGGTGGCCGGGTTACCCCTTCCTCTGCCTTCTTCCAGAGTCCCACGGCTCCCCTGTTCAAAGCTGTGTGCACAGAAAGCCAAACACCTGGATTTTTAAATTGTTTCCTAATAAACATTCCGCAGCCCAAGCCACTTCCCTTACCCCCCTGGGAAAGGTGTGGCTGGATTGTTGACCAGCCTGACAAGATAACAAGAAGGGAACCCAGCCGGTAACTAGCACCCTCACTCCTCCTGCTTGCCCTAATAAGGAACCCTTGTGCCCTCAGAGAACCAGCATACCATCTGCATTCCTACCAACCCACTGTGGTTGCAGCCATGACTGTGTTCCTAAGATCCTCTGACCTCCCAAAGACTCTATGAGCCTCAGGTCAATGGGCACAAAGAGCCTAGGATGTACAGGTTCGAAACCTCAGCTCAAGTGCCTCAGTCAGTGTCAGCTGGGGCAACCTTTCCGCTTTAGTCTTGGCAAAAAGACAAACTCACGAGGCAACTGAACACGGCACTTGCGAGGGGTTAGCAGATTTCACTCCCATAGATTAAAGCATTGAAGACTTGGCCAAGAACCCTGCTCATTTACAGAAGCAATATCACATATTATGGAGGAGCCACTACTCATTTAAGTTGCTATACACCCCACATATTCAGGGGCTCTGTTACTTCAGCAGGTGCCCCAGGTCGACCTTCTCTGAATGAGTCTGAAGAGAGCCTTTAAACAACCACCTTAAGATGTACCCTCCGAGAAAGCACAGTTCTGCAGGGTCTGCCTAGGACTGAGCAGGGCCTTCCTCATCTTCACTCCCAGGGCAGTGCCCCGTTATTAAAGTGCGTGCCCTGCTCTGTCTCGCACGGTGTTCAGCTCAGAGCTGGGGCTCAGTGC
Source organism: Rhynchonycteris naso (assembly GCA_037038555.1). NCBI lineage: Eukaryota > Metazoa > Chordata > Mammalia > Chiroptera > Emballonuridae > Rhynchonycteris > Rhynchonycteris naso. Next base: position 30,423,855 of record CM072998.1, read on the forward strand.
GCACCGACGACAGGGATAAATGAATGACTTCCCCACGGACCGCTCTAACCATTATCTGCGCTTCAACGCCTCCCCAATCTCTATCCCTGGCCCACTCTTCCTCTCCGGTGCCAGATCCACACACCCCACTGGCAGCCGGAGCAGATGACCCTGGGCCACCTCCGGCAGGACACATCTGAAGGGAGCTCATTAACTTTCTCACTGCCACCTACTCACTTCCCCTCCTCACCACGTGGGGCCTTGGAACTGTTTCTCAAATCAATTCCCTCTTCTCCATCCACCTCCACAGCATCCCTCAGGCGTTCATCACTTCCCAGCTGGGCCGTTTTATCACCTAATTTCCTCTGGGTTCCTCCTCACCACTCTCTCTCTCCCCTACCTCTGTACTCGCTTCCAAACACACTGCCCACAGTAACCCCCAAAAGATGTTTCTAAAGTGCAAAGTGGAAGTGTGATTCCACGGGTCCCCAGTGTCCCTGGCTTGGAGACGCTGAGGCCTGGCCGCAGCCAGCCTTCCACCCTGAGCTCTCACTGTGGCAGTTACTGTCCGCCGGGGACATCCACTGCATTGGAACCTGCAGGGACTCTGCCGATAGCCCTGAGGGAGAGGAACCTGGAGACTTACCTCTCTCTCTCTCTCTTTTTTTTTTCATTTATTTATTTATTTATTTATTTATTTATTTTGAGAGAGAGAAAGAGAAAGAAAAGAGATGGGGAGGAAAAATAGATGAGAAGCGTCAGCTCATAGTTGCGGCACTTTAATTGTTCAGATTGTTTCTCATACCTTGACCAGGGGACTCAAGCTGAGCCAGTGACCCCTTGCTCAAGCCAGCTACCTTGGGCTCAAGCCAACAACTTTGGGATCATGTTGATGATCCCACACTCAAGTCAGTAACCCCACACACAAGCTGGCGAGCCTGCACTCAAGCCAAATGAGCCCACACTGAAGCCGGCGACCTCAGGGTTTCGAACTTGGGACTTCAGCCTCCCAGGTTGATGCTCTATCCACTGTGCCACCACTGGTCAGGCTGCCCTCTGTCTTTTTATATTACAAAATATACAAGTACAAACACACAGGGCCACCCAATCATAACCTGTAATCTCTTTTGTCTTAAAGCATCGTGCCTTCTTCTCCTTTGCCCAAATATATTTTTTTTGTTTTCCTCTGGTGGTAAAATACACAATACATATCATTTACCGTCATAACCATGTCTGAGCGTGCAGTTCAGTGGCATCACTCACGTTGTGCAGCCCTCACCATCGTCCAGCTACAGAAACCTTTCCATCTTGAGAAACTAGAACTTGGCATCCATTCAACAACAATGCCCCATTCCTCCCTCCCGTCTTCCCGCCCACCCTGACAACTACCACTCTACTTTCTATCTCCATGAATTGAGTTACTCTAGTAGACCCCATATAAGTGGAATCCCACACTATTTGTCAATTTATGATGAGCTGATTTGCTTATTTCCCTTGGCACGCTGCCCTCAAGTGGCATCCATAGAGTACTTGTCAGAATTTCCTTCCTTTTTAAGGTTGAATAGCATTCTGTTGTATGTCTATATCACATTTTGTGTATCCATTCATCTGTCAGGGGACACCTGGGTTGCTTCTATGCTTTGGCTATTGTGAATAATGCTGCTATGAGCATGGGTGAACAACTATCTATTTGCGTTCCTGCTTTTAATTATTTTATATACACAGAAGTGGGACTGCTGGGTCATATGCTAATTCTGTTTAAGTTTTAGAGGGACCTCCACATTGTTTTCCATCCAAATATCATTTTTACATCCACCTCATGAACTGATTCTGAACATGGGGGAGAATGGTCCCCAACGCCCAGGGGAGCAGCCAAGGTACAAGATGCTACAAGATCACTAAGAGGCCTTAGAAAGAGATCCCTCAGGACAAGAGTCTCCAAGGGAAGGAGGGGTGCCAGGCTAGCCCCCACACCTCTGACACTGCTCCTCTCCCCTCCTGTCTTATGATGGGCTCATTCCAGTGTTGAAGGGGACGGAAACTGGGAGGGAGCTGGGACTTGCTGCAGAGGGAGAAGACACTTTCTCATCTAAAAGCCACTTGAGAACTCAGTGGATGATGCCCATCCCTGTTTCCATGGTGTCTAGCTGATACTGTGATTCCAATAGTGCTTTATAAGCTGTAAGCCAGGTCTAGGGAACAAAGCTTCTGAAAAGGGGGATTCTGGACGTGGACACTCCCGCACCCACCCTTCTCCCCTACTCTCCACTCCAGCCACAGTGACTGGCTCATAGCTTCCCAGCATGCCACAGCCTCCCTCCAGGTCTTTGCATGTGTTGCTCCCCACCCTTGGAGCACTGGCATCCCCATGGCCTTCTCAAGGACGCCCTCCCGGCCCCCAGGCTGGTGACATCCTCTCTGCTCCTGGCAGCTTGGCACGTCTCCATCACTAGGCTACTCGGTTTTCTTTTTCATTACCCTCTACCCCCACTAAACTATGTGTTCCTTTGTTGAAATGACAGTGTTTCTCATCTCTGTATCCCCAATACCTGGCCCAGGTCCAGGCAGACCATTGAATCTCTGCGAATACTTATGCACAGGTGAATAATCTTTCTAAAGCAAGCTTTAGTGACAATGGTGTTGCTAGTAGTACTAAGATGGAGTTGCTTCACCTCGGCGCTACTGACATCTGGGCCTGGATAAATTCTTGTGCTGCGCACAGTAGGATGTTTAACGGCATCTCTGTCTCTGTCCTCTACCCACTGAATGCTAGTAGCCACACCCTTCCTCCCAGTCGCAACCACCTTAATATTTCCAGAATTTGCCAAATGTCCCCTGGTGGGTGGGGACCCAAACCAGTCCCAGTTCAGACCCATTGCACCAACATGACGTGATGTGCAATCATTCATTTCAGGTGGAGCGTGTTTTCTCTGGGACCTTCTAACAGTGCAAGGCCTCAGTGCAGATTCCAGACAGTGTGTGAAATCTCATCAGAAATGGTCGCAACATTTATCATCGTCTTGTGAATGCTTTATAACTTTATATACCTTGTGAATAATTAAGAAATGTACCTGCGAACCCTTCCAAAAGATCATCTGGTAGGAATCTTAAATCACTTGCCATCAGATATTGACCCCGGTCTGATTCATTATTTACAAACCTCACTGAAGCCTGGGACGAGGAAACGCTGAGTCAAAAGTGTTCCGTTCAAAATCTTTTTTAAAGAGCTTAGAAAGTGTCGAGGGAGGGAAGCAACGTCCCTGGAAGGAAAGTTTATAGTGGCCAGTCAAACTTTCCAATGGAAGAAGGTTCGCCCAAGGCCTGCGGAAGGAAGGAAAGGATAGGGAACCACGAAGGCGAGGTCGGACAGGGAGAAAGAGGAGGGAGGGCCAGGGTAGCAGCGCCCAGGCAAAGTAAGTCCTGACCAGGAAGAGACGGAAACACTCGCCTAGAAACATTTCCCGTTCTTTAGAGACATTAAATGGGATGAGAGGAGCAAAGGGCTTGGCCCAGGAACAACAGGCACGTCAGGGAAGCTCAGAGCATCACGGTCTCCCTGGTGAATCCTCCTGTGCTGAGAAAGGAGAGGGAAGAGTCACAAACCCAGAGCGAGGAGAGAGTGGAAAATGCGTTCTCCATCACCTCTAACACTGTGTGGTTGGACAAGATGACTCCCCAAGTCCCTTGCGTCTCAGAGACAGGCAGGCACAGCCAACACCCCCAGCCGTCTTTAAGGTCCCAGGCAGGGAGGTGACTACTATGGTTCTTGAACTTTACTGAGCAGAAGAATCATTAGAAATCTTACTTAAAATGCAGACATTGGGAACCTATCATCAGAGATCATTCAGTCCCTCTGCTGCAGGGCCAGGGGGCTGAGCTTTTACAACCAGACCTGTGTGGTGACACAGGTAAGCAAAGGGCCGATGCAAAATGCTGCCCAAGTTGGAGGGCAGCTCGAGAGCTTGCAGGGTGCTCGCTACCAGTCAGACACACCGGAGACTATCGGCAGCTCACATTCTGAGCTGGTGACACTGTACCCAGTAAAAGCTGCTGTTTAGTCACTATGGTACCTACAAGTTACATTCACATATATTTTCTGTATTGCTCCAAGTCCAAACGTCAGTAAGTCAGCGACCATGTTGGTCTCTGAGTGCAGTAGCTCTCAAACTTTAGTGTACCCAGGACCCATTTAAGAAGAAGGAATAAAAAAAAGATTTCTGGAAGTCTGCCCCTAGGGCAGGGGTCGGGAACCTTTATGGCTGAGAGAGCCATGAACGCCACATATTTTAAAATGTAATTCCATGAGAGCCATAAAATATGTTTAATACTAAATACAAGTAAATGTGTGCATTTTATGTAAGACCAACAATTTTAAAGTACAATAAGTCTCTGAATTCTTTTTAATAACGTTGTTTTGCTGTTGCTAACCAATGATGAATAAAGTACTTCTTACCATTAATGCGACTTCTGGTGCTGCATGGTTTTGCTGATGGCTTTGTAGTCTGGTTGATACGTGGTGAGGTTAAGCTTCATGCAGGCGTTGAGACTTCCATCCCTTAAATGTGATCGTAGGTTGGTGTTAACGTTCTTTAGATGTGAGAAAGACTGCTCACATGCATACGTAGAGCCAAACATTGTCAGTACAGCAATACTCACACACTGCAGTGTGTGGTATGTGACGGGAAGCGAGTTCCAAGTTTTGACAATCAGCTGGTCCGCGGGTTGAAGTTTTTTCATTTCTCCCCACTTGTGTGTGCTCGCCAACTCTGCTTGCTGTCGTGCAAGTCTTTCCAAATGTTCATTCAGTGACTTGAACTTATTCACCCACATGTCTGAGGCCTTCAGGTCAGCAGCTTGTAGCTCAAAATCTCTGACAGAGACACCAGAGATGTAACTCAGGTAGGCGCTGTCCGCTGCACACTTGTGTGGATGGGTGATGAACTAAAAAAGATGAGTGCGCTCACAAAATTCTCCAAAGCGCACTTTGAATGACTGCAGGATTTTAGATGTGAAGCCCGCTAGCTGCTGGAGATCAAGATGTTGAGCAGGGTCATTTGCTGTGCATGCATCTTTAAACTCTCCCAGTTTTTCAAAGTATAGTAAACGACCTGTTTCAATGTTGGCGATGAAGAGTTCCAGCTTGTTTTTAAATGCAAACACTGCTTGATGAAGGGATATGACTGTATTTCCAATGCCTTGCATTTTCACATTGAGCTGGTTCAGATGTTCAGTCATGTCCACGAGATAGTAGAACTTCAGGAGCCACTTAGTGTTAGCTAACTCAGGAAGCTCAACATTTTTCATTTCAAGGAAAGTCCAGATTTTGCTCAGACAAGCCGTGAAACGCCTGAGCACCTTCCCTCTTGACAACCAACACATATTGCTGTGCAGAAGCAGACCAGGATAATTATTCCCAACTTCATCCAGCAGTGTTTTAAATTGGTGATCATTTAAAGCTCGGGCAACAATAAAGTTGACCAGCGACATCACCTCACCAAGCTGCTCGCCACACAACTGAGCACAAAGTGCCTCCTGATGTAGGATGCAGTGAAAACTTAGGATGGGTCTCTTTTCATGTTCATGAAGAAGCGCTACGAATCCTCTGTCTTTCCCCACCATGCACAAAGCACCATCAGTACATACCGAAATAAGTTTATCCATCGGTAGATTTTTTTCTTTAGCGAACTCAGTGAAAGACTGGAATAAATCCTCCCCTCTTGTTGTCTCTTTCATAGGCAAAACAGCAACACTTTCCTCACGTAGTGTGTCACTGACAGCATGCCTTGCAATCACACTGAACTGGGATAAATGGTTTACGTCTGTTGACTCATCCAAAGCCAGAGAAAAGAATGGTGCTGCATTTATGTCCTGCACTTGTGCTGCCTCAATTTGATTTGCCATCATGATGGTATGATTGTGAATGGTTCTTGTCGACAGAGGCATGTCTTTTATTCATTTGATTATCTTGTCTTTATCCAAAAAGCCGTCAAAAAGTTCATTGGCAACATCAAGCATGAATGTTTTGGCATACTCCCCATCTGTGAATGGCTTTCCGTTTCTCACAATTGCTAAAGCACCAGCAAAGCTAGCCAAATTCCAGTCACCTTGTTGGGTCCAAACACAAAGTTGCTGCTGACTAGCTTGCACTCTGCACAGTAGCTCTTGACACGCTTTCTTCCTGCTGTCCCCCGCTGAATATTTTGATGCAAATGTAGTGTGGTATGTGTGCCGCTTTATATTTGACTGTTTCATCAATGCAATTTTATCATTGCATATTAGACACACTGCAGAACCTGCTCTCTCCACAAAGGCGAATTCCTCTGTCCATTCCTGCTGAAAAGTACATTACTCCTCATCTTTTTTTCTTTTAGCCATCTTCTTTGTCAAAAGGGTTTCTGCAATTAGCTAGCTGACTACTTGATTAAAAGGAGGGAAATTTACTTCCTGACCTCACAACAACCTGTGTATGTTAGGCATTATCCAATAAAAATTTGGTGTTGTCCCAGAAAACAGCTGTGATTGGCTCTAGCCACCTGCAACCATGATATGAGCGGTAGGAAATGAATGGATTGTAATGCATGAGAATGTTTTATATTTTTAACGTTATTATTTTTTTTATTAAAGATTTGTCTGAGAACCAGATGCAGCCGTCAATAGAGCCACATCTGGCTCGCGAGCCATAGGTTCCCAACCCCTGCCCTAGGGAATTCAAGTTAGCAGGTTGAGGAGGGCAGGATTTGGTGATATGAACAGCTTTCTAAATGACTGGGGTTCAGGTGGTCCAAAGACCACCCTGCAAGAAACACAAGGTCATATAGGAAAGGAGATGAGCCAGCCAGGTAAAGGGCATCACCCTGCCCTCTCACACCTTCCATTCTTCACCAAATGGACCTGAGATTATGTGAGTAAACAGGAGAGAATAATAAGAACAATAACTGGGCTAATGTTTCTGCTAAAAAAAAAAAGAGAGAGAGAGAGAGATTTTGATGGACATTCATTTTTATGCAAATATAACCCCAGTCCCTTCTGAAAAGTATTCACTCACCTTCATACATTAAAATCACATGTACTGAGTCCAATCACAATCCATGCCCTGTGCTAGGCACCAAGGACATGAGTATCACTTCTATCCTAAAGAATTCCTTATACTTTCACCATTGTGACTCGGGGATTCTTGACCCCACAATATCAAGGGGCCTCTTGCTAACCTGTAGCTCCATGGTTCATGGAAGGAGTGGCACAAAAAAATCTAGGTCCTCATCAAGGCCGCAAGAGGCCTAAGAAACATACGGCCTTGAGCAAAAGCACCACTAAGAAGCCAATTCTTAGGGATGATAAACAGACACAAATTCTAACGAAGTCTATGCAATACAGTCTGAGCCTGCCCAGAGTTGAGCTGATCAAGGCTGGGGGCAGGAGTGGGCCTGGCATGCACACCAAGCCAAGTCCCTGGGGTTTTAGTAGCAGAAGCCCAAGCTTCTACTCATAGAGCTTTTGGTCCCATCAATAATGGGGGCACCTAGGTTCTGCATCCCAGTGGTGTACATGCCAAAACTTGGTAAAACTTCTTCCAGAATCAAGGACAAGTGCCTTCCCTGCCCTCCAGACTCTCACATGATCAGGTGACCTGTCTGTCCTTTCCCATCCTTTTTCTCCTATTGTCCTCCAAATTCATGCCCCAGCTAGTCACTGTCCTCAAGAAGTGGTCCTCTGTGCAAGAAAGCAAGTCCATCCATCATCTCCTGGACTACATTCACATCCAGGCCAGCCCCTCCCATCAGGCTGGATCCTGATCTATGAGGACCTCTGCTAATGTTACCCACTTCCCAAGAATCAGTGAAGACCACTACTTGTCTACTCAGATCCACAGGGACCTTAATATAACTCTATTATTCTATGATTCATCTATGAGTGGCTTGAAAGCCACTGAAGGACATGCCCTCCTGACATCCCCATAGAATCTAGACAGGGCCTGTATCCATAGTTTGTGATTCAACAAATCCTACTGATATGACTTGTTCCCCTTCCCCTCTTTCCAACCAATCATTGGATACAAGCAACCACTTCTAAGGCAGCACACATTGGAAAGTGGAAAGAAAAGGAACTTTGCTCTGGCCCACTGGGGTCCTAATTCCAGCTCTTCCACTACCCGTGCAGTGCAATCTTTGGCCAGGTACCTAACTGTTCAGAGCCTTAAGTTTTTCATCCTTAAAATGGGGATGAAAACTCAACAACAAAAATAACAAAGAACACAATTCAAAAATAGGCAAAGGACTGGAATAGATATTTCTCCAAAGAAGATTTACAAATATGGCCAATAAGCATATGAAAAGATACTCAATATCACTGATCATTAGGCAAATACAATCAAAACTACAATGAGATACCTCTCAGCCCTCAGAATGGCTACTATCAGGGAAATAAGTATTGCCTGACCAGTAGTGGCACAGTGGACAGAGTGTTGACCTGGGATTTTGACGTCCCAGGTTCAAAATCCTGAGGTCGCTGGCTTGAGCGTGGGATCATCAACATGATCCCAAGGTTGCTGACTTGAGCAAGGGGTCACTGGCTCAGCTGGAGGCCCCCTGCCAGTCAACACATGTATGAGAAACAATCAATGAACAACTAAAGTGATTCAACTATGAGTTGGTACTTCTCTCTCCCTTCCTGTCTCTCTCTCTACCCCCTCTCCCTCTCTCATGTGCATGCAAGTGTGCAAGCATGCTAAAAGAATAAAACAAGTATGTGGAAAAACTGGAACACTTGTGTATTTTTGGTGGGAATGTAAAAATGGTACAACCACTGTAGAAGGCATCATGGCAATTTCTCAGAAAATTAAGTGTAGAATTACCATGTAATCCAGTAATTCTACTTCTCTCTCTCTCTCTCTCTCTCTCTCTGTCTCTCTCTCTCTCTCTCTCTCTCTCTCTCTATATATATATATATATATATATATATATATATATATATATATATACTGAAAGCAGAGACTTAAATAAATATTTGTACACAATGTTCATAGAAGCATTAGTCATATTAGCTAAAATGTAGAAGTTACCCCAGTGTCCACTGATAGATTAATGAATAAGCAAGAGGTTATATATTCATACAATGAAATAATATTCAGTCTTGAAAAATAATTCTGACACACGACAACATGGATGAACTTTGAGGATATTATGTTAAGTGAAACAAGCCAGTCACAAAAAAGACAAACATTGTATCACTCTACTTATTTGAGGTACTCAGAGCAGTCAAAGTCACAGAGACAGAAAATAGAATAGCAGTTGCCAGGGGCAGCGGGGAAGGGAAAAGAAGAACAGGGTGTGATTGTTTAATAGGCATAGGGTTTCAGTTTTGCAAGATAAAAGGAGTCCTGGGGATCCTGGAGGGTGGTGATGATTGCACAATAATATGAATGCACTTAATACCACTGAACTGTGCACTTAAAAAGGGTTCAGACGGTAAATTTTGTGATGTGTATTTTACCACACACAAAAAAGGAAAAAATGAGAATGGTCATATCCAGCATAGATGTTCTCATAAAAATTAAATGAGATGAGAAAGTATTTGGCATGCACAAAACGTTTCCTTCCCTTTCCTTCCTCCTATCATAGAAATATATGCACTGGCACCTAATGGTTCCCGCAGAGGAGGCACAGAGCGTGATGGCTGGCCTACTGGCCAGGGGTTCAGGCGGCTGGCATTCTGCCACGAGGCCCCACCTTTTAGAGCTTCACTATTCTCAGTAAATGAGAGGAGGCCCCTACCTGCTTTGAGAATCTGGACATTGTCTCCACAGACAGTCAAGGGTTTCAGAGTGACACTGCTCATAGCTTGTGACTTCTGTTTTGAACTGTGTTTCTCACCCAAAAAGAGACATTGAAGACCTAACTGCCACTACCTGGAATTTGACCTTATCTGGAAATATAGATATTTTCATACATGTCTTCATAGAGATAATCAAGTTAAAATGAGGTCATTCAGGTGGGCTTTAATCCAATATGTTGGGTGTCCCTACACAAGAGGGAAACGTAGACACAGAGACAGACATGCACAAAGGAAGAAAACCATGTGAACATGAACGCAGAGACCAGGGTGATGTGCCTGTAAGTCAGGGGATGCCAAAGATTCCCAGAAAACCACCAGAGGCCAGGAGAGGGGTCAGGAACAGATTCTCCCTCACAGTCTCAGAAAGAACCAGCCCTGCCCACATCCTGGCCTTGGACTTCTGGCCTCCAGAGTGGTGAGACAATAGATTTCTGTTGTTCAAGCCTCCAGTCTGTGGTACTTAGCTACAGCTGCCCCAGCAAGCTAATACACCATGAATCTAAGAGCCCCGATGGGAAACGTGTATTTGAAATCTGTGAGGTTCCATGGAGCTGTGGTAGCTGCCATGGAGCAGAGGGCAGGGGCTGTGCTGGCCATGGATCCATAGATCCTGGAACGCCACTGCCCTGGCTTGGGAGGAGAACCCCCTGGGGTGATGGAGGGGAGAGTCTGGGAGAGGCACCCATCCTCCAGCAGACAGGGCCTCAGTAGCCCCGATGGGTTTATTATTTATAAGCTGCTGTCATCACTTTGCACAGTCTAACTCACTTAGAGTGTTTTTAATATTTCAGAAACAGACGAGCCTAGCATTGCCCAAGCTATTCGTAGTCTTAGTCATACCAAACACTTCCTCCAAAAGAATGCTGCAAGATGACTCTGACTTAAACATCTCGCCGGTGCTGCAGAGGGAAGAAGCTGACCCCCTGGAGGCTCCAGCACCCCCCAACAGAGCTTGAACACAGAAGTCAAGAGTGGCAGGGTACAGACATTGTCCCTCCGTCCATCCTCCGTCTGCCCAGCCTGCTCCTGCCCCGTTTTCGCTTGCCATTCTGTGTCAGGCGCTGGACAAAGGCCACTGTGCGCATCGTCCCATTGATACCTTCAGGGCTCCTAGTTCCCCCATTTCAGAGAAACTCGGGTCCAAAGCAGTTCAATAACAAGCCAGAAGCCACACAGGTGCTCATCTGAAGCCAGGATTCCAATCTATGTAGTTCTAATTCCAAAACCCCAGCTTTTCCCTATTCACTAAGCCATATTTTTGGAAGGTCATTCTAGGTGAAGGTGATGGAGAGAGTAAAGGTCCAGAGTCACAGACCTGACAGCTGGGGGGTGGGGGTGGTACATCCAGCTGTGGACATGTGATCAGTGCACCTGGGGTGTGTGCCAAGCAGGGTGGTGGCACTCACTTTATAATCTTCAACTTGGGTTGTAAAGGGAGATTGAGGTTAAAAAAAAAAAATGTTTACATACCTGCAGAAAGGCTCAATAAAACCTCTGAAAGATGAAAGGTTGGCCCAGGTCTTTCCCTGGAACGATGTCCTTCTGCCTTGGCTTCCCACTGCCCTGCCCAGAGAAACGCGGGCTGGATTCCCAAGTCTCACAGCGCCTCCACCAGCGCGATCCACCCCAACGGCAGGGCCCATGTGTCCAGTGGCTAGCACAGAGGTGTGTGTGGCAGGGCCACCAGTAACAGGGTTGATGCAAGCAGGGTTAAACTCTCAACCCTTTTTCACTGAAGAAGAAGTGAGCACATGACAGACGGCGGAAGCCTGAAGCCATCAACATAAGAGCTTAGTTTTCAGCGGCAGCTCACCCTACCTGAGTGCGCTCTCCCTCCAGTATAGTTCATCTTCTTTAGAAGAAAAAGAAAACAATTTTCTATTTAAAAGATTTGATTGATTACACCTATAAAGAAACAAGTGACTAAATTTTTCCCCATTGCCTCCTAGTTTCATTTAATATTATCTCTGATGATGTTTTGAGTGCCTCTAAGAAGAATACTTGTGACAGTCATATTTGATCCATCACAAGCTGGCTGTGCCACCCTCTCCTTGAGACAGCTTCTCCCTCCAGCCCTCAATTTCCCTGTTTGTAAAACGAAGATAGTGATATCAATGTCCGTAAGTTATACTCTGAGCACTTACCATGAGCAGGGCAACTTACATTCATGATCTCATTTAATCCTCACAATAACCTTATGAGACAAACAGGTATGATTAGTTGCATCCCCATTTTACAGATAAGAAACTAAGGCTTGCCTGACCAGGCGGTGGCGCAGTGGATAGAGCATCAGACTGGGATGCCGAAGACCCAGGCTCGAGACCCCGAGCTCGCCAGCTTGAGCGCGGGCCCATCTGGCTAGAGCAAAAAGCTCGTCAGCTTGGACCCAAGGTCGCTGGCTCCAGCAAGGGGTTGCTCGGTCTGCTGAAGGCCCGTGGTCAAGGCACATGTAAGAAAGCAATCAATGAACAACTAAGGTGTCGCAATGGCAACGAAAAACTAATGATTGATGCTTCTCACCTCTCTCCGTTCCTGTCTGTCTATCCCTATTTATCCCTCTCTCTGACTCTCTCTCTGTCCCTATAAAAAAAAAGAAAAGGAAAGAAACTGAGGCTTAACGAGTTTAATTGGCTCATGGTTACTAGTGGTGAAGCTGGGATTTATATCCAAGCTCCCCTACTCTGAAAATCAAGGTGAGGTCACACTGCCCCTTTAAGGATTAAAGAAGAGAGTGTAGACCAGAGCTCTTTGTAAATTGGCAAATGTCAGGCTGAGGTTCACACATATAGAACTTCTAGGTGTATGCGGGGTTACCACCAGGCCATGTATGCGGGGCTCCCACCAGGCCGTGTACGCGGGGCTCCCACCAGGCCGTGTACGCGGGGCTACCACCAGGCCGTGTATGCAGGGTTCCCACCAGGCCGTGTATGCGGGGCTACCACCAGGTCATATATGCGGGGCTACCACCAGGCCATGTATGCGGGGCTACCACCAGGTCAGGCAGTTCTGGAGGGGAGTCTTGTGCCTTGTCTGTGTCAGAGCCGGGCAGTGAGGAACCTCTGAGGCCCAGACACTGCAGCCACCCTGTCCCTGAGTGCCTCAGGTCTTCTTAGGGAAATCAGGCCACCAGAACAGCAGTAGCAATGCCTCTGCCTTGGACCTCGGCTGGACACGTTCCTCCAGGAGCCAAACAGGTTCAGTCGAGCCAAACACCAACACTTACCCTACACACTCACCTACACACACACATATGCACACACACACACACACACACACATGGGCTCATAAGGACTAAGGCACCCTTACAGAAGTAGAACCTTTAAACAGCCCAGACTTTGGGACATCCTGCTGGTAGTGGGAAGGGAGGACGAGGCATGGGAACTGCTCCCTGCATTGTCTGGGGAACCCTCGTCACGGCAGCCTCTGCAGACAGAACAGCATCCTGTGGCTGCCTGCGGGAAAAGGCCCATTGCCACTTCTCAAGGACTAGCAGGATCTTGGAAATGCCTCTACCTCAGATCTTGTGGGGGAGGGGGGGGTCATAGCCATCATAATTTGTTTCTACTGAATTACAAGGTTGTAATGGGCCCAGGAAAAAGACAATGAGTTATAGCAAGGACTATTTAGCAAACAAATAGTTTCCTAAGTTTCACCCACTCATCTTTGCAGTACTCTTGGGTCATGTGCCCACCAGGTCCGCCAACAGGCCTATTTTGGGTCTGGGTAAAGCCCCCCTGTCTCCGTGACCTGGAGCAGAGGGGCATGACTCTACCTTTCTCTTTATATCCAGGCAGGGTGTGCTTAACAAGGAGGTGGCTGGCCTGTAACAAGAAGGCCCAACAGGGCCTCCATCACAGCTGTCCACTCTTCACTGGCAGACAAAATATTCACGGCTGAGAATTTTGCTTCCTGAGCTCTGATTTCCTCATTTCCCTCTGCTTCCCCTTCACTGTCACAACTTCCTGCTTAATTTAAACTTCCCATTTCTCCAGTGTGGCTGACCCTCCGGGGCTCTTCCTCCAGGCATTTGCATTTAACCATGGATGTCTAACTTGAGCCAAAAAGCTTCACCCCAGCAAGAGTCTCAGGAGAGGCAGGGGAAGTCTGCAGTGGTCAGCGAGACAGGAGGCATCTCGCATCCCTGAGGCAGACCCTCAGGACACTCCGCTTCAGCCCATTTAGGAGACTTAGGGTGGTAGAGGGGAGGGCACAGAGCTGGTCTGGAAGGCACACGGGAATAACCAACTTCCCCCCTTCCTGCTCCTCCTCTCTCCTATCCTTTACCCCAAACCCTCCTACCCTACTCCTCCAGGCCACAGTGGCCCAGAAGCAGGGGTTCCACAGCACCTGGGTGCACAGTGTCAGCCAAGCTAGGCTCCGGCACTCAGGTCCCAGCTCAGGCGCTGACAGCAGTGGGCCACGGCTTAAGAATCTGGGGCAGGGAGGAGAAAGGGGAGTGATTCACAGCATGGGTGGGCGTGAATGAAGACAGAATCCAGGTGTCCAGAAGTCCTGGAGAGAGCGACTCCTGCCCTTTCCATTCCAAGAATTAGATGCATGACCTACACACTGATACTGGAGACCTCACAAAGTGGGAATGGAAAAGCTGCAAGTGACTTGGCCAGATGGAGCCTAGACTTGACCCCAAATCCATCCAACTCCAAAACCCAGCTCTTTCCAATGAAACACCCAGGGTCAATGTCAAGGCTCCATAGTCAGACACGTCTGCACACGTAGTAGGTAGACAATTCCGATGTCTACTTCACTTGGTCTGCTGTTACATGTGCTCAGCAACTGCTGACTGACTGAATAGCCATCCATGGGGCCTCTCTCGCTAAGCACGTAGGTAGCAGGGCCACTTGCAGGAAGCATAGAGGTTCCGGTGCGGATGACTGATTCCCTGTATCACCAGTTCACATGGGGGCCCTTTCTCTCAGACAAACAGCAACATCCTTTTTTGTTGTTCTTTTTGTTGTGTTTTTATACGATCTCATGCTGCAAGTTCCCAGGGCAGAGAGGCTGCCAGGCAAGAGAAGGGAGACCCAAGGACACCAGCTTGGCTCTTAATACTCATTGCACCCAAGGCTCCCTATTGGGGCAATGCACACCTGGGCACATGCACCTTACAGGGTCCTCCTGAGCCACCATCCTCACTGGTGCTTGCCGCCCAAGTCCAGAAGCCCTTTCCCTTTTCCCACGGGCTGCAAGCAGCCACCCAGCCCTACTCTTGGTCTTGGCGTGTCTACAGGCACCCAGAGAACCTAAGCCCATCTGCGCTTCCCAGCTATGCCCCCATGGCACTGCCACCTTTGCAGCAACGCGCCCCCACCCCCGGCTGCCTATCCTGGTCCTCACACCGGAGCTGGCCGCTCAGTGACCCCACCCCATCCCCAGGAAGGGGCTGACATTGAGTGTACATGCAGAGGGGGATGGTGGGACAGACACGCATTCAACATTTCCTTTCTACCTCTAGTCACAAGGAGAGGCGGGGGAGGGATGGACGACCTGTCTCACAAGTAAGAAAACTGAGGCCCAGAGGAGCTAAATAAGCATGTGGTATAGCTCTGATCCGAGCCATTATCCGTCCAACGCCAGAGTCCATGCGGTATCTCTTACACCACCAAGAGGTCTGACTTCCAACCTGAATGTTGAAGGTGCAAAAGGAAACCTCTAAAACCCCCTGACCCAAGCCTCATCGGATTGATGGATTTTATTAAGAAGCCAACATGACAGATGTATGGGTAATGGACATCGTTCACCTCTTGCACCACTTTTAAATTTTCAAAATAATTCTGCAGATTTATGTTTACAGGAACGATCCATCAGGGGTTCAGACAAGTTTCATGGGATTTTTTTCCTTCCAGTAAAGGTTCTTGATCAATTAAAACCAAATGTAATTTAGTAGAAAGAGTTATATTTGCAAATTAAAAAATCAAAATCCCTTCTGTGTCTGATTTTTTTAGAAAAACAAAGATACGTTATGGAACATCCATGCTGTCACAGAAGGACCCCAGGAAAAGCCTCACCAAGCAGAGAAGGGGTCAGAAAAGTGAGAGCCCAGCCACAGAAGCACACATGTACAATCCTGACCCGTGAACACCACGCTGGAGCAGGTAACAGTCACTGGGAGGCAGGACTGCTTGTTCCTGGCAACACACCTGTGCTCCTGGCAAAAGATGGGCTGGAGGCTGACCTGCTGGCTTTCTCACCAGAAGTCACAGGGGGAATCTCACCTTTACACAGGTTTGGAGAGAGTTGTTTATAAAAAGAAGCTTCTCTGGACCTCCCAGCTGCCACCCGCCAAGATCAAATCACACCCAAGGTTAAAGGAACAGAAAAATACAAGCGCTGGCCCATGAAGACAATCTAATGGCCATGATAGGTTACCTAATTTGGATGGCCCAGTGCAAAATAAAAATATGGGGTCCATCATTTAAAAATGATAAATAATTTCGCCTGACCAGGTGGTGGTGCGGTAGATAGAAGGTTGGCCTGGGATGTAAAGGACCCCGGTTCAAAACCCCAAGGCCAAGTGGTGTGGGCTCATCAGCTTGAGTGTGGATTCATCAGCTTGAGCACAGGGTCGCTGGCTTGAGCGTAGAAACAGCCATGACCCCATGGTCACTGGCTGGAGCCCAAAGTTCTCTGACTTGAAGCCCAAGGTCACTGTGCTAAGCAAGGGGTCACTGGCTTGGCTAGCATTTCCCGGTCAAGGCACATATGAAAAAGCAATCAATGAACAACTAAGGTGCTACAATGAAGACTAGATGCTTCTCATCTCTCTCCCTTCCTGTCTATCTGTCCCTCTCTCTGTCTCTCTCATAAATAAATAAATGTAAAAATGATGAGGGACTTCAGAACGGCCATGGCAGAGCATTTAAAGCAAGCTTGCAACCCTTCTAAGGGCAGGGCCCTGGGCATGAAGCCAACCTCGCCTACAGCTCAAATAAAAAGGGGTGGGGGATATGACAAAGTTTTTAAATGACAGTTGTAAATAGAATAAAGGCCACCTAGAAATCAGACCTGTGGCCTAGGGAATATAATGTCAACCCCCAGATCTTGGGTGCCTCATCCAAGAAAAAGGGAGTCACGCCTCTGGGCTGCTGCCCTGCAGAGTTTGTTGTGAGAGATCAAATGAGAAAATGAAGGTCGAAGTGCCCTGAACCGGCAGGCAGGACACAAATATAAGGGATTGTTATTATTCACCCAGACCCACAGAGCTCTGGGATTTCTGAAGAACACTGACATTCCCCAGCAATTAAGTCAAATTAACATCATTCACACAAAACATCTAATTTTAGCTATGTGTAACAATTCCCTCTCAGCAGAACAGACAGGGCTGCCTCTCAGTTGAGCAGCACAATGCCAGAAACGCAGGAAGGAAACCAAAGCATTCTGACACAGACCCTGTACCCAGGCAGGCACCAGACTGTTTCTAGTTTCACAGCCGAAAGACATGCTCCTGGGCGGCTGCTGGTGGCCCAGTTCCTCGGAGACCCGCCTCGAACTGAGGAGGATGCAGCAGCCGGAGAAGCCCCCCACGACCCGCACAGCAACTCCCCCGCCAGAGGGAGAACCAGAAACCCCCAGGTTGCTCCAGGGCACCAGTCCTCCAGCCTCAGTTCTCCTGGGTGTGAAATTAGAGCGATCCTGCCTAGCCTGTCTCCTGCCCTCCAAGGACTGTTTAAGAAGTTAGCAACCATTATTCTCTGTGTATGTGTTTCATGTAAATCACCAGATTCATTCATTCCACCAACAGGTTCTGGGGATGCAGAGATGACCACGGTCTAGCTTTTGTGAACGGTCCAACCAGAGAACAAGCATCTAACCCGGGGCCTGGCACACTGTCCTCAGGGGCCACATCCAGACTGCTGCCCGTGTTTGTACAGCCCACAAGCTAAGAATGGTTTTCACACTTTTAAATCATTGGGGGAAACAAAGAAAACCATTTAGTAGCATGTAGAAATGACATAAAACTCAAATTTCAGCATCCATAAATAAAGTTTTATTGGAATACAGCTATGTTCACCCATTTGTATGTTGTCCACAGTGCTCCTGTGCCTGATGGCAGAGCGGAACACTTGTAACAGAGACTGAAAAATATTTACCATATGGCCTTTTCCAGTAAAAAGTTCACCCCCTGCCTTAAACAAATAAGACGACGACTGCTGTGATAGTGTGTGAGCAGTGCCAAAGGAACACAAAAGAGGGACAGTTATTTCTGCTTAGTGGAGTCAGGGAAGGCTTCCTAAAAGAGGTTATATGTGTTCTGGATTTGAAAGATGAATAGAAGTTTATTGAGTAGTCAAGGGAAGAGGAGTTTTGGACTTTGTATCCAGCACTGCCAGTACGAAGAAGGCATAGGGTGGAGGTTGGGGGTAACGGGA
Organism: Rhynchonycteris naso; assembly: GCA_037038555.1. NCBI lineage: Eukaryota > Metazoa > Chordata > Mammalia > Chiroptera > Emballonuridae > Rhynchonycteris > Rhynchonycteris naso. The sequence goes on from CM072998.1 coordinate 30,442,052, forward strand.
GCACGGAAGTGGCCCAGCACATACTTAGAGGAGAACAGGAGGGAGAGGAGGGAAGAAGACAAGCTGAGAAGACGGGCTTAAGTCAAGTACAAAGAGTGCAGTGTACCTACAAAGGAGCTTTTCTTACTCCCTCTTTCCCCAAGGAAGAAGCACAATAAAATAGTAGGTGACTAAGACAAACAGGCAGACAGACAGGCAGGCAGGCAGGCAGGCAGACAGACAGACAGACGGGCAGGCAGATAGATAGACAGGTAGGCAGATTCCATGATTCATGGGGTAACCAGCACTTGCATCCAAACAGTGCTCAGACGTCTGAGCCTCAGGCCCCACTCAGCGATAGCCCTGGGGAGGTCCCTCCCACTACCCAGGCCTCAGTTCCCACCTGTAGAACTGTAGCGAGCAGTTTGGATAGACAAGAGCAGAGCGGGAATGACAGGCCAGGTCAAAGGGTCATCAGGGCGGAGAGCCTGGGTGCCTAGCAAGGGCAAAGCTACAAGCCCTTGCAGGACAACTACCTTAAGCCTTACCCCCTGTAAATGACATCTGGGCCTCAGCTGGGTTTCAGCTCCAGGCCCAGGAAAGCAGCAAAACCAGGCCAGGCCATGGCTGACATCAGGACAGCTGTAATGACCATGGAGCCCTGCCTTGGTGCCAACCAGTCAGTGGAGACCACAACCCTGAGGAGACACACCTGGAAAGCTGATGAATATCCTATTGAGACCCCTGAGACCTTAGATAAAAGCCCTCAGGATCAAGGACCCCCTCACCTTTCCCCATCCCCTTATTCCTCCGGGGGCATCCTCTCTCTCTCTCTCTCTCTCTCTCTCTCTTCCTTTCTCTTCTCTCTCTCTCCCCCAAGCTCTAACAGGCCTTCTTTTGCTATAACTTGTTTCCTGAGACCATTTCCTTTGCAGCTCACTTCTACCTCTGTGGCTTTCTAAATAAACTTTTTCTTATAGTTTGAGTCTTGGCTCTGATTTCTTCTCTTAGCCAGAACTCAAGAACACCTGGTTGCAACACCTGGTGCCATTTTCTGCCGCTAACAGAATGAGCAACCATACTTGCTGAATGTGCCCCAAAGACCAGAGACGCTTGGAACAAATGAGTCTCCACACCAGGCCACTCTGGCACCCACTGGGCTCTGAGCACACCCAGAGCTGCATATGGCACCGAAGAGCACTAATTAGGGCAGTGGGACGAGGACCAGTTTTGAATAATCTATCCAGGGCACATTTCCTCCCATCAGCCCCAGAGAGGGCTTAGGTTTCTGTGCCCACACCCAGCTCCCTCCCAGAGGCGCCCGCATGGTCCTGAACCATTTAGGCCTTCCTCCGCACGCACTCGGAGGGCCACATCCAATTTCTGCGTGCTCTTCCTTGTGCTGCCTTTACCTGGTGGGGCTGTTTCCACATGGAACAAAAGAACCCAAGTCCCTCTTCCCTGCTCCAAGTTCCTCCCACCACGTTGTACTCAAAAACTCATAGCTGATAAGGGCTGAAATTTCTCACCAGGGCCAGGAGAGCCAAGCCTGGAAACCTGCTTCTAGCATTTGCTTGGCCACTAAAAATAGCTGTGCGATCTGGACAAGTCATTCCATTTCTCGACACAGTTTCCCCACAAAGGGGGTGGGGTATGCGATCTCCAAGGTACTTTCCAAGATGCTGTGTCAGCTAGCCCCCTCCAGGGCCTCCATGACACAAGGGAGAAAACAGAGGCCCAGAGCAGTGAAGTAACCGTCCCCAGGTTACCCAGCCACTTCCTGAGAGACAGAGTCAGAGCCATTTTTAGCTCCTAACGTTCCTAATCCAAGACTCTGGTTGTGCACTGCCTTGTATGTGTCTATATCTACCTGCCTGTCTATCTGTATGTCCATCTCTATCTCTATATCCATAGCTATGGTGCTGGGTTGTTGTTTTATTTTTTTTGGAGGGGGGAAGCACACCTTCTCTCCCCAATGGGAATGGTATTTTTTTTCTTAGAGTCAAGGAGACTGATGTGTAGAGTTTTTATCAAGCTCTAGGCTCTGTGTTAAGTGCTTTTAAAATGTTTTTCATTTTTTGCCCCTTATCTTTACCCATTTGGGCACTTTATTCGATTTTATTTAATCCTTGCAATACCCCCAGAATCAGTAAAGTGAAGGTTTTCAAATCAGGCAGCTGGTATGAACCCCAGCCCTGACTCTGATCAAACGTATGACCTTGGGCGAGTTCCTTAACCTTGCTGAGCTCTCCTCCCCGGTAAGGCAGGCTGCTGTGCCAGCCCCCCGCACGGGTCCCCTGCCTTTCCTCTCTCTCCGCGGAGAGAGCATCAGCCACCCTTGGCTGGGCCTCGCTGTTTCCCTGCTGGTTGCTGGGTAGTTAGTTGATAGATGAGGAAAACAGAAAACAACATGAATTTTAATCCATAATGCCCAGCATCTGCTACTGCCTGCTTGTTATAAAACCCAGGACTTTAGAGAGAAGCAATCCAAGCTCTGGCCCCAGCACTTCTCAGTGGAGCACAACACAGCCTTCCTGCGTCGTACTTTTTCCTCCCTGGGGAACTGGGGAAGCTGCCCCCTGCTCCCCCACAGGGCTGCAGCGATGGCTACTGTTCACATGGCACCCGCCGCCCTACACCCAGAGCTCTGGGGCCTCCATTCCCAGGAGCTCATCTCCTAGCAGGTGCGACCACTGCAGAGGGTTCGAGTTCAACAAGAGCCCGGACCTGGATGTCCCCTTACTGGGACAGTTCTCTCCTCCCTCTGCCCAGCCCCTGCCCAGCAGTCCGCTTTCAGCACCTGGGGCTCCCATTAAGCCAGTGAGCACTGCACTCCGGGGAGGAGAGGACGGTGGGCCAGAGACTGAAACTGAACAAGCACTCAACTGGGGCTGCACTGAGGTACTGACCTCTCCTGAAAATACTGGCCCCTCCGTAACACAGTTAGTGACAAAGCTGGGATTTTCCCAAATGGACAATTCGCCTCAAAAAAAAAAAAAAAGACTCTCTAAAAAGCCAGGATTGTCTGACAAAGCTCATCGTATATCCCACAGCCCATTCTTTGGGCCATGGTTCTGCCGCGGTCTGCTCTCTAAGAAAACACAGGAGAAAGGGCTGCTTGAGCCCCCCCCCCCCCCCCCACTATACACACACTGGAGTCAAGGCCACCAAGCTGCACAGGAGGAGACTCGCTCTGCTCATGACCTTGAAAGCAACTCTGAGTGTGACAGGTCCAGTCACCTTGCACTGAAAATAGAAGGCGCCCCGCCTCCTGCTTTCTCTGTTCACCTGGGGCAGGTACTCTCTGCCCTCGCCAGCACCAGAGTGCTCTTTGTTGCAAATGTAGAAGGCGGCACCAACTGGCCCCAGCAGGAGGTTGAAAGTCACAGGGCTGCCTGATTACACACACCCGAAGGACCAGTGCTCTTCACCTGCAGCATTGTGACCTCCTCACAGCCCGTGTGGCCTCTGCACTTTATCAGGACGTCTTCCTCTCCTTGGCTGGGATGAAGGAGTTGAACCCAAACCCTGTGCCACATAGTCTTTCATACTTCTGCTGACATTCCTGTGCCCTGCAGTCTGATTCCCATTAGATGTGGACCACCACATAGGAAGGCCTCCTCCACCCAGATCTACCTACCAGCACTCCTTAGGCCAGGGTAAACCAGTTGGTGTCTGGGGACCATTTGCCCAATGGCCTTGTAAATTCACATAATCCCAGAATTATAGGTATCCCCAGAAGAGGCTTAGAGGCCCTCTAAACCAATCCCCTTATTTTAGAGGTAGGGAAACTGAGGCTCAGAGAGCTACACAAGAGAGTGAAAAGAACAAGAACTCAGCCCCAGCTCTCTCAACCCCAGGGTCTGTTCTTTCCATCCACAGACACACAAAGTTAATGCTCATGAATCTGCAGGGTGGCATGGGAGGAAGGAGAGGCTCCTACAATCCAGAGCATACTCGGGCTCCAGTCACTGAGAAATAAGATAACACATTAGTTTCATTTCCTTTCTGGGTCCACAATCCTGTGTTAGTCTAGGACTTCGCTGAAAAATGCCATTAACTTTAAAAGGCTTGGGAAACTCCCTGGGCCCACAGAGGGACACCATCTCACCAACCTCCCTTCAGGGTGGGCACCCCTTCTACAGCATCTCTGACCCAGACTCAAGAGAGCATCCTGGAGGAGGTGAAGCTGGGCCATCAAGGATGCCCAGGGATCAGACTGAGCTACAGAGAGAGGAACAGCAGGGGAAGGCGCAGGAGCAGCAGAGCCCACAAACCCCAGAAGCACAATGGGAGTGTGAGGAACAAGACCCCGGTGGTAGGCCGACCCTGAAGAACCAGGGAGGCCTTGGGAAAGAGTTTGACTCTATCCCAAAGGCAACGATCTTATGAAGGGAAGTGACAACTACCAAAGTACATTTGAAAACACATGGCTCTTGCTGCAAGGTAACAAGTGGTTTGGAGGGCAAGACCAGGGGAGGCTGCTGCAGGAATGCGGTTTGGGCCAGAGTAGCGGTGGGGCCAGCGGGGGTGGGGAAAGGGGAATTCACAGGAGAAGTCTGTCAGAGTTCTTCCTGAAGAATGGAATCACGGTATAGCTTTTCCCCTGGTACAGAACATAAAGAATGTTTGTTCCATCTGCCTCTTTTCAGTCCTGTCTTGTGCAGGACAATATTGACAAATGGGTTAAAGTTCTAAGATTCAACCGTGGCTTGTAGTCTAAATGTCCTTCAAATGCAGATCTGTTCAAGAACAAGGTCAAGTGGCTATGACACATGTGGCAAGCAAGAAGACGATGTTAAAAGAAAGACAAACTGCCTGACCCCTGACCAGGCGGTGGCGCAGTGGATAGAGCGTTGGACTGGGATGCAGAAGACCCAGGTTCGAGACTCCGAGGTCTCCAGCTTGAGCGTGGGCCCATCTGGCTTGAGCAAAGCTCACCAGCTTGGACCCAAGGTTGCTGGCTCCAGCAAGGGGTTGCTTGGTCTGCTGAAGGCCCGCGGTCAAGGCACACGTGAGAAAGCAATCAATGAACAACTAAGGTGTTGCAATGGCAACGAAAAACTAATGATTGATGCTTCTCACCTCTCTCCGTTCCTGTCTATCCCTCTCTCTGACTCTCTCTGTCTTTCCCTGTAAAAAAAAAAAAAAAAAAAGACAAACTGCTTGAGTAGGGTTTCCTCTGTCTAGGGCAGATAGGGAAGCGCACCCACGAGAACTCTGCCGTAACATCATGGCTCCCTAGTCATGGCTCGATGTCAGCAGGCAGGCACAGGCCTCTGCCACCGCCTGCTGTCCTAAGCACAGACGACTCTCAAATTGAATCCATCTCAGGCATCTCAGGCCCGGCCCCACCCGAGGCACCCCACGCAGGGCACGACCTAACATCAGCATGGCAGTGTACTCATTTCAGAGTGGCAGAGACCAAAGTAGCTCCTTCAGACGGCATTAAAGTAAACTTGCCCAGTCTCTACACCAAAGGAGAACCTAGCGTCTCCATCAATTCAGTACAGCTTGACAGACATTTTAGACGCTAAAGCTTTTCTGACTTGGGCTCTTTCCGATTCATCACTTCAATTCGAGTTTTACATCAGGTTCGCATTTCTCCAGTCTTTCCTAATTCATTTAAGAAATTGGCAGCAATACCAGACACAACCTTGGGATCTCACCTTGACAGCCATCTCTGGATGGTCATAGAAGCTCACTATGTCTAAATTATACACAAGGTGAGAATTTAGCTAAGTGGGCCCAGACTTTCACCTTTGAAATCTTACCTAACATTTAAGAGGAAACCTCTGGTGGTCATAGTTTTAAAAATCTTTGTTTATCCATTCAGTGCTCTGGGTGCAGACACTTGTTTCTGTCACCTCTCCCCCACCACATTCATAGCCTATTAAGGCCCACCCACATCTTGATTTTATTGGCTGTTCCAGGGTAGGGGATGGGCGTGAGTGGGAGCTGAGGCAGTGGAGCAGGCATTTATTGAGTGCTTACTATATCCCAGGTGCTTTACACATACATTAACTCATTCCATCTTTCCAACAGCCCTGCGTGGTTGTGCAGTACCTATTATTTCTTCGGCTTTATAAATGGCTAAATGAAGGCCCAGGGATAGTTAGTGAACAACTTGCCCAAAGTCACCCAGCTGGTAGCATAGCCAGGATACCAACCCAGGACCATGTGACTGCATCTAATTCAAAGCCCACATCTCTTCATGGCTGCATCAACGTCACAATCAAAGGAGACCTCCTGACATACACTACAGTCCTGTTAATTTTCAGTTATTTTCTGGTCACCTTGCCCACAAGCATACCAGAATAATATGGAGCAGGGTGACCTACCCTCATCTAGGATTTGGGAGGCAACGTCTATACTGAATTCTCACAGAGGAGTTGGTGTTAGTGTTTGAGGTGAAAGATTCAGCAGACAGGAAGACCTAAAGGCAGGAAAAGCACACACACTCCAAGTACTAGAGTACGTTCAGAGTGCAGCTAGTGCAGCACGTAGGAAAGAAAGAGAGGAGATGGGAAAGGCAGCTATGGGCTCGATAGGGGCGCCTGGGAAGCCAGAGTAAGGTGCCTGGGTTTTATTCTAAGGGCAATTAGGAAACCACTGAAGGATTTTAAACAAGGAGTGTCGAGATCTTATTTGCATTTCTGGAAGATCACTCTGGCGGCAGAGTGGAATATTAGACCCAACACACACACATTTTCAAGTTGGTTTACAATGAACAGCTTCACATGCCAAGACCCGACTGCCCAGACTTTCGGGACCACACTCCAGCTCCACTTTGAGCCAGTACATTCTGTTACCTACTTGGCTCTAGTCCACATCACCTTGGAATTCTTTATTGGGGGTGTGACGTTACCAATAAAGTCCAGCTTTCATCTCCAGAAGACACACAAGGCGGAGGAGGACCTGGCAATGCTCTTTGACAGAAGGGCATCCCCTGTCTTTTCTTTTAATTACATTACATTCTTTAATTCCATTACATCTAAGTGTAGTCCTACTTTTATTAGAAGCATATTCTTAAAAACATATTCTTTTAAGCATCATATTTAGTGGCCGCATAGCATTTCACCATATGGGTGATGGCGCCAAAGTCATGTGTTTCCGAGTGGGTTAGTCCTGCCTCCTTGACAGCATGAGCATCCACCAGTTATATTCCTTAGTTCCCACAGGCCCTGGCAGATCTTTCATGGGCATGTGCCCCATTTAAAGCTATCACTCAAAACACCAGCTCTCCAGAAGAGCTCAGAATTGAACCAACTGCCTCTCCTTTCCACCATGAGCTTGACTGGTTCCCAGGTATTTAAGAATATGCCTACTAGCTCTCTCATTCTATCAAGTGAGAGCCCCAGGAAGCTACCTAACAAGATATGCCCAAAAAAGAACTTATTGTTTTCTCCCTCACCTGTTCCCCTTCCCCTTTCCTAGCTCAAAGGCACCACAAACTAACTACCCAACACCAGTCAGAAATGAGGTCCTGTAGACATTTAATCATATACACACACACACACGTTAACATATGTCAAAATGAACCATACAGCATCATCCTTGACTACTTACTTGCACCCACTTTATTACCCTCAAAGACCAACTTTCTCAACCACTCAGATATCTCCAGTTTGCCACATGCTCTCCATCCCCACCAGTCAGCCCAGCTCAAGCCAGCCTCAGCATTCTAGCCGCCCAGTTCACTACAGCACCTCCCCACCCCAACCCACTTCTGCCTGGGGCTGCTCAGGGACCCAGACTGGGCACCTGTCTCAGCTCCTTCCACAGACCCCTCCTGCTCTCCCTCTCTCTGCTCTCTCTGCTCCACTCCTGGGCCTGCAGTTCCCAGACCACCTCCTCCTCTAGATCTCATTTGCTCACCCTCCACATGCTCCTGCTGCAGCTGAATGTCCTGGACCTCGTCCACCAGGCTGACCCGCAGTAGTCCATGAAGACCCAGCCCTCACCCCCAAAAGCCTCCTCAGCCCATCCCCTTCCAAGACCAGTCCAGGGACTCTGGCCAGGTTTACTTCCCCCACAGGGCTGGCCACAGTGCTCAATGAGCTCTAAGCAGGCTCCCTCTCCTCAGGAGGCCTGGCCCCACCCAGCCCAGCATCGGATGGTTTTTTATTGATTTTAATTTATTGTGTTTACATAGATTCTAGTGTTGCCTGAAATGCACCGCCCCCCCTGTATTCCCCTCAACATCTCCTTTGCCCCGCTCCCCACAGCACCCTTCCCCCTTCCCTTCGGGTTTATCCCATCCTATCATCCCCTTTCCCTCTGTCTTCTTCCTCTGGTCCCTTTAATCCCTCCTCTGTCTCAATTCCTTTCCTCAGTTCTCATTGTTCATTGGATTCCTCAAATGAGTGAGGTCGTATGATATTTTTCTTTCTCTGCCTGGCTTATTTCACTTAACATAGTAGTTTCCAGGTCCATCCATGTTGTCACAAAAGGTAAAATTTCCTTCTTTTTCATGGCCCCGTAGTATTCGATTGTATATGTGTACCATTGCTTTTTAATCCACTCGTACACTGACGGACACTTGGGCTGTTTCCAGATCTTCGCTATTGTGAACAATGCTGCCATAAACATGGGGTTCATTTCTTCTTTTGAATCAGTGCTATGGTGTTCTTAGGATAAATTCCTAAAAGTGGGATGGCTTGGTCAAAAGGCAGTTCCATTTTTAATTTTTTGAGGAATCTCCATACTGTTTTCCACCAGCATCAGATTTTCAGGTGGAAAGTGAGGCAGGTGAGCTGGTAACAGCCCTCTTCCTCCAGGTGGTTCTGACACTAGCAAAGCTGAGAGGCCACTGGGACCATCTCTCCCTCCCTCTTTTCCTGCAAGTCTCCTCTTGAGTATTTGGAGCTGTCCTTTCAGTCTCAGAACTGGGTCTAGGAGTCACGGCTCTGGTCAGTGCATAATTCAGCACCTCCTCCCCTTTTCCTTTAATGCACCCCCTCACTCCATCCCCTCCTCTCCCAATCCTACTTTAGTGATATTCTGTGCCTTCGAAACTCCTGTGCCTGTTTCCTCCCTGACTGCACTCCTCTTCCTGGGCAGTACTAAGCCCCTTCTCGGGGGCAGGAACTGAGATCACAGGGATCCAGGGCATGGACGTGACAATTCTGGGCAAGAGCTGGCTCATCTCTTACCCCTACCTGCCTCCTCCACTCTGGACCCCACGGCTGGCTCCTGGCAAGCATGGCACGGCACGTTAAGGCTCAGACACCTCAGAGGTCCCAGGGTTCCTCTACGTACCAAGCAAAAATCCAGGAGAGGAGGAAAGAATAGAGGATATGGCAGAACACTGCCGCTCAGTACCTGCGTGTGTACTGTCAGCACATTATTAAACAATTATACAGAGGAGATGGGGTAGGGAGAGGAATCTCCAAACCAGAAAGTAAAGGGGGAAAGAGCCATTCCGTGGGGCAGGCGAGCCAGACGCAGAGCAGGTAACCCCCAGGGCTCAGTTTTCAGTGGCTCTCTCATCTGGCCTCTTGTCTTTACCCAGATGCTTGGACAAGGTCCTCAGATCATATGGGCTGATCCTGAGATGATGGAGGAGCCTCTGGACCCCCCTGTTCCTACTGAATCCACACTCTAGCACTTCTGTCCTGAGCCCAAATCACCTGCCTCCACTGTCTGCCTCAGGTTACCTGCTCCTCTGGCAGCTTTCCCACTAATCTGTAAGTCCTTCACACAAAAGCAGGAAAAACAGCATGAGTTTGGACTCCCCACTCAGTGCCTAGCATAGCCTTGAATCTCCTGGGGGTCCAACAAATGCCTAAAAAAGCAACCTAGTGCAGACGTCTGTAAATAAGCTTCGAAGTCAGGTGCTCTGGGCTCTGCCCTCATGTGACCCATCCGGATGGGGCTGTTTGGAGGATCCAGTGAGGCAATGGCTCTAGGGCATGCAAGCTCTCAATAAACACAGGCCCCACCTCTGGTAAACAAAGAAGGCTGATTTTCAGCTATACATGAAAGTGAAAACGTATTAACTGAAACTGTATGGCATCTTAGCAAAAACTCAGTTTTTCTGAGAGGAAGCATCCAGTCATATTGGAAGCAGGTAAGAAAAACAAAAGTTCTTTGCTTTTTAAAATTGGCTGGCCATTATACCTTCTTTGCTTTAGCTCTGAATGTCCTTAACACGGGTTCTCCTTTCTTAGAGGATATATTAGGCTTGTACTCCTAAGATGCATCGATTCTCCCTCGTAGGGTCTTAGGGTCTGACTGCCCATAACCCGTGTGTTTCGTTACCTTGGATACTCCACACCCTGGACTTGCCAGCCACGGCCCTCACAGTGATGCCATTCTCAGGAAATGTAGGAACCACGTTCATGTCCCCCTTTTGATATACAGCTACGATTGCCAGGCGAGGCTTTAATAAAGCCCATTTCAAAGTTATAGACCGGACCCATGTAGATAACTAAGTCTATGATAAAAAAAAAAAAACTTATCAAAATAGAAAATTCATTCCTTTCCTGAAAATAAAATGAAGATATGATTTAAAGTTTCCTTTTCTCATTTACTAGCACTGCACTTCCCAGAACATTATTTTATCCAGATTTCATGCTACCACTGGAAGGCTAGGCACAGGCTTTGGAGTTGTATTTATTAGAAAAGAATAAGTTAATTAACAAGCATGTTATTAACTATAAGCTCTTAAATATATGAGAGTTTTAAATCTTACAAAGCACACCCTCATTTGAGTCTCATCCTTATTTTACAGATGAGCACAGTGAAGCTCAGAGAAATTCAGAGGCTTGTTCATGTACATATAGCTGATAAATACAAGAGCTGGAACTGGAATCCAGGCATCTGACTACTAGCCTAACACTCTGTAAGACGCAGACTTTTGAGCTGCTTTTTGAAAACCAAAACTAGACATATGGAGCGAAGCAAAGCCTATTTGTCTTTTTACAGAAACCTAATATTGATGACAACAGAATTTGCTTTGCTCAGAATAATTCAGGGAAAAATAGTAGACCTACTTGGTTCCAATGCTATAGAACCAAGTCTTCCACAGTCAAATATGAAGACCAAGAAAAAAGTCTGAATCTGTTAAATGTAGCTTCTGAATCAATTCAAGCCCTAAATACTTACTGAGTGGTTACGTACAAATACTCGGGCTTTGGCTTCAGGGAGCTTACAACATAGTGGAAGGGATGAAACAAGAATGGGTGTGTCACACACACACACCCCAGAACAAAACGACAGGTCGACAGAAAGCAGAGCATAGATAAGAGTGATGGCGGTGGAAGTAAGGAGGGCATTCAGGAAGAGATGGAAACAGATCAGCCTTACAAAGGCATATTGAAGGGAGAGCATGGGAACGACCTAACATGCATGAAAAGTGCCTGGTTCACAGTATCCATTCCTTAACGATTGCTCGTTTTTACTGGAAGAAGGGGGAAGGAGGCCTTAGACTGGGGCGTAAAAAATAAAGCATTGCTATATTGAGAGGAGAGAGGCAGATCTGGTGAGCAAGCAGTTTCCTGGGGTAAGCAGAAAAAGAGGAGGTCCCGAAGGCTGGCTTGAGGTCCCCTTCACAGGGATGTCACTTGCTTCAGGCTCTGAATTTTAGAGGCTTCCTCCACCTACTTTAAACAGTAGCTGTTGGAAGCAAATGATGTGCAAACAGTATATAGTTCTGGGAATAATTGAGAGCGTAACATCTCTGCCCTCAAAAACCTGCTCTTCTGGTCTGGCGGATGGTTGGGGGGGTGACAGGTGTGTCCCGGGAACAGCACCCCCCCACACACACACACACACTGCTTCTGTAGCAGGGAGGCAGGTGCTGGACTGAAAGATGGACATAGAACAGGTTTAGAATATTCCCACGTTTTCACCACTGCAAGCACCCCCCAGAGCTTGACAGGGGCAAGGCCACTTCCAGTTTTTGAGGCTCCCAAGGTAATAAAATAAGAAAAGAAGCCAGAGCAGAGTTACCAAAGTTGTGGTATATTTTTAAAGCTTGCAACTAATAAATGAACATGTTTAGTAATGAACACACAATACAACAGAACTGTACTATTCAAAAGCCAAATACAGACTTTGATACAAGTATCAATTCATATTGCAACATATACTAGTGATGTCATTTATCAACAGGACCTGAGTTTAAAGATGTGTCATGAATATCATTTTCTTTGGATCTTGTCAATTTATCTCTTGGATTCAATGTATAAACTCATTTGGAGATAACAGCAGAAGTGTGAATTTGAGGCCCTTTACAAACGGGCAACATGGGCCCACGTGACCCTCCATCTGTCATCCTGGTGATAAGCCTGGCCCAACCACTCCAGTCTCATACAGGTACCCCCAAATCTCCTCTGTGGTTCCAGTCATCAAGTCAACTAAAGACAATTCAGCAGTCTAGGAGCAGGGCCTGGCCCAGCTGTGCAAAGAAGGCTGAAGGCCCTTCTGGGACTGCTGCAGCGACTGGAATGACCACCGGCCCTGCCTGCACAGCAGAGGGGTGATGGTCACTTTCCACTCCTGGACTTGCTTTTTCTTTCTGCACCCTCCTCTGCTTGGCTCCCTGGGGCCCTGTGAAAACACTGGTGTTGTTCCAAATGGCTAACATCACTTGACATTTCATGCAGCAGAGACCCTGCAAGGAACTAACTACATGCTCAGTGGTAGGATTTACTGCACCAAAAAATTAGATAGTTCACTGCCTGACTACAAATTTCTATTGTATTGCAAATGATTAGAAAAAAAAAGGCAATATCAAGCTTTCTTCAGATAGCCCCCAAAGACAGCAGTCAAAGAGTGTATTGTTCACCTGAACACATGCCTATGACCACAACCACTAGGCAAACAGGGACAAATATATGGATCGCTCATTCAACCGCTCATTCCACACACACTTAATTATTGCATGCCCATTGTTTGTCGGGCACTGAGCTAGGGTATTGGATACACAGCTATGAATAACAAATGATCTTTTTCTTCACCAACATCAGAAGGTGAAGGTGGAGAAAGTGAGGGACAGAGAGCTTGGTAAACACTGTCTGTCTCGGTAATTAACGGGTACTGCAGGTGGCAGGTTTAGTGTAACCCCTTAAAGTAGGGCTGACAAATCAGCTCCCTTTCTTCCCCTCTGTCTCCCTGACCTCTTCATCCTCTCTTCCTTTCTTTCATTCAGCCCTTCTTCCTCCCTGTCCTCCTCTCCTAACCTCAAGTTCTGGGTCAACATAAAAAAGCACACACTTTCTTCTGCCCAAGGCTTCCTCAGCCGTAGAAAGCTGTTGTTATTAATGCAAATGACTGCTTTACAATTTATTTATTTCTATCCAAACCTTCAGAAGCAGGGGGACTATTAGTAAATGTCATAAATACTGGGTTTTATTCTTTTTAAAAAAAAAAAAAAAAAAAAGCTCCACCAGCAAGCATCGGACGAGGACGTGTGCTACACAGACACCTGAATGAAGCCCCAGAAGAATGCAGGCATTTTTAGAGCTCCAGAGTTTTATCTCAGTTCCCTGTGTCAAGGTGGTTTCTATCTGTGTCAGTCAGTGCGTCACAACAGCAGCCTCCATCCCCCGTTGCACTGCACCCCTTAGCAAACGCCTTCCCACACAGTATCATCAACTGTAAAACTGCAACCACCGCTGAAGTTACAACTGTGATGATTTCTACAAAGGAGGAGGGACGCAGTTCTGCTCAGTTAGTCCCCCTTAAGCAGGTTACCCATGAGACAAACACACCTTTCCTTATAATAAATTCAGAATGCTCATTGCTTAGCTATATATTCATATGAATGACCAGTTCACTGGGATAAAATGTTTATTTGCATGTGTGTGTTCTTTCTTCATGCTGATGTAAGGACGGTTCCACAGCATCCCCATAGTCTGTGACCAACTATAAAAGTCAGCTGCTTGATTTTATATATTTTGCCTTGAAAAATTATGTCATTTGTGAAAGTGGGTCTCAGACTTCACCTTATATGAACCTTAATTTAGCCCCCCAGCCATCTGCTCAACCAGCCCCTATATGAGCTTCCTCCACCTGCTTTAAATATTCTCTGCATTTCCCTGCCTCCTTCATTATTCCCTCTTGGGCCTGTCACCTTCTTGTGACTTTTTATTTTGATATAAATTTTAACTCTATTGTCTGAGGTGGCTCTCAAGGCCATACCAATGCCTAAGAGAACTCACAATCACCATGAAATACAAATTAAGGACCCCCACACCTCGTCCTGCACCATATCCCCCCATACCCAAAGAAACAGCTTTAAGAGGTTATGACATCGCTATCACTTTGAATTAAAACGTCCTTATTATGGTTGTATCAATCACAGCACCCAGGATACTGCATAAAATAATGAAAATCTGTATGGAAGATTTTTGAGTGCTTACTGACGCAGTATGCTGTGACCAGCTAGTAAAACAACATAACACAACTCAGGGGGAGGGGAATATATAATGATCTAGCACTGAAAATGGAAACAGAATTAACTAATAATGTAAAATTTAAGACCAAAGGAGGAAAAAGAATAAATATTGAAATCGCACTTTCATATGCATGTATTACATACAGTCAGGATTCGGAATTACATTAAACGGTGTTGCATAGAATGAAAAGAAATCAAAGAAGAGAAGAAGGGAGAGTTTTCCTTTGACTCTTGCTCAGAAATTATTCATGGTATCAGGAGGATCAAGAAAGAAGCTTGAGAGAAAAAAGTGGGATAAAAACATTGAGTGAGCAGTTTGAAAGAGAGGATCAGCTTGGCTCCTAGAGCAATAGGCAGGGATGGAAATAGAGAGCACCCCTTCAAGCAAGAAGTTTACATTCATGCCAGGAAAGTGGGTGAACACCGTCAGCTAGAACCATACTTCCCCCTGCCTGACTCACAGGATGGGCTCTGGTATCTCAGACCCCAGCAGCAGGACTTGAGATTCTCTCTCTAAGTGGCACCAACCCAAACTCTGATTCACCGTCGGTTTGGGAAGGCCTATTCTTTTTTCGTTTTCTTTCTTTCTTTTTTTATTTTTGTCCTGCTAAAGGGGTGGTACTTCTGTAAAACTACTATTTACACACAAAATGGCAATCCCTTGAGGGAGGAGGGGCTGTCTTTAGAAGGGGTACAGGAAAGCCTAGAGCGCGTTTGTTACTTGAGTTAGAATCAGAGCCTGTGTCTCATCTCTAGGAAAGTGCTGGCTGCTGGTCCTGCTGACCACGGGTGAGTGGGGGACCCACAGCCTGCTCCATGCTCTGCTGTCTGTCAGTCACAGGCTCCCACTTCTTTCTCAGGGTGAGACAATTTCGGGGGGAAAAAGAAGTGTTTCCTTCTCAACCAAGACCAATGTCTCTGTCCTGGAACCCTGAGGGGCCCTTCTCCCCGGCAAGGAGGATGTCAGTCTATGCTCCATATCGACATCTTCAGGTTAAAATGGCTCTGCTGAAGCTGGGGTTCAGCCCTGTCTCCAATTCCCAGAATGACATCCGTGTACTCCTGGCCTCAGTGTGTGTGGGGGGGTTCAAAATGCCTCTTGGCCGGAGCCCTCTGCCCAGTTAATGGCCCCTTCTCTTCAAAAAATCAAAGCTGTTTCTGACCAAATGTTTTTTCTCACCAAAGCGCTTTAAGTCAGGGATAGGAAGACCTCAGACCCGAAAGAAAAGTGCTGAACACAGCAACAGTTCCCTCTAGGGAACTAGAGGTCTGGATGATTGTGGGGGCATAACTTATCTCCGTACTCCTTCAAAGGGCAGACCTGTTCTTTGACCAGGCCTCGGCCAGGGCTGGACAACACCTGTGCCTGGCTTCCAAAGGGACTTCCCCTACCGGCTCATCTTCAGTGACCCAAACAGAAGACGATGCCAAATTCCCCGGAGTCATGCCTTTCGGCCGCTGTCCCAGAGGGTTACGAAAAGCGCTCCCTGGGCTCGAGAAGGGACAGGGCTAAGCAGGAGCCCCACTTGTTCAGAGACCCCCGGGATGTTCTCCGCTCCAGAGAATAGGTCACAGAGGGAGATGCCAGGCAGAGAAGCCTCCGAAGTCCGGAGCCGCGTTTACCCAAACCAGCTTCCTTGGAAAGCCAGAGAGGCGAAGAGCCGGAGCGGACCAAGTCCACCATACACGCCCGCTGCGGGAGGCCGGAAAAGTTCCTCCCAGAGCTGCACGGGCCTGCCGGCCTCTGTCCGAGGTGCTGAAAGGTCTCCGCGGGCCGCGAGCGGGCTGGCTTCTGCGCGCCCTCACCCTCCTGGCCGCCCGCTCTGCCCTTCCAGCCTCCTGCCCTGTCCTCCTCCCTCCGCGCCGAAGCCTCTGCCTTTCCCCTCCTCTCCTCCCAACCCGAATCCTCCACTATCGGGCGGCATCAACTCCGCCGGCGCCCGGGCCCCGCGCCCCCACCTTGCCCCCGGGTCTGCCGAGCCCCTTCCCCCAGCAGCCACGGCCAGGGAGCCTCTGCCGCGGGGCTGTCGCCGCCGACCCCTCGTACCTTCTTCTTTCGGTCACGGGAGCGGTTCCTCCGCTTCCTGTTGGATTCCTCCTTCTCTTTCTGCTCCTGGAGGGCCTGCGCCTCGATGTCTTTGATTTTCTTCAGCTGTTTGGCCGCTTGAGCCATGGCGGGTCACGGTACTCCGGTCCCCGCCTACCGGACCCCTCACACTTAGCAATCCAGGTGGCGACACCCTCCCGAGAAGGGAAAAAAGGAGCCTCTGCTCCGCGAAGCGGGGGCTTCTTTCCCCGCCGCGGGAAGAATGCGGCCGGGTCGGCGGGAGAGGCGGCTGCGAGCCGCGCGCACGGTTAGGTGTGCCGCGGCTGCCCGGCGGCCCTCGGATGGCGCCTCCTGCCGCGGCCGGAGCTCGTTCGCCGGCGCCCGGGACGGGCTCTGAGCTCGGCCCCGCCACCTCCCTCCGTCCCTCCCTCCGTCCCTCCCTCTCCTGCGGCGGCGGCGGCAGCGGCGGCGGCGGCAGCGCGGGGGGCGGGGGCGGGGAGGTGGCTCGTACTGCGGTGAACGGCGAGCGGCGAGCGGGCCGGGGAGGAAGCGGACTCCAGCAGTTAACGCAGGAGGGCGCGGCGGGAACCCGCGGCTGCGGGGCCTGGCCGGCCCCACGGGGCTCGGCGCGCTCGGTGCCCGCGCTGGTGCATTACGAGCGCCCGGCTGCAGGCGGGCGGGCCGGCGGGGCTTCCTCCACTGCAGTACCGCCACCGCCGCCAGACGCACCGGCTCCGCGCCGTCGGGTCGCGATGAACAAAGCCGACCGCTCTACCCGGAGCCACTGGGGCGCCGTGGAGAAGCCCGCCTCGGGCAGCTTCACCGTGCCAGGGACCGAGGAGAGGCTGCGGCGGGCCCCGCGCCGTGGCGACCCCGCGGACCAGCGCGCCTGGAGGCGGCCGCGGAAGCGACAGCAACGCTGGGCGAGAAGGCCGGACCCGCGTGGCTCCGGGAGGTGGGGGCGGGGGCGGGCCTGGGGCGCCCCCGGGTGGCGGCCGGTTCCGAGCCACCGCTGCCTTCCCGCCAAGGGCTCTCGCTGCGGGGCGCGCGGGTGCCAGGACTCCCCAGGGAAGAGCTCGGTTCCCCCTCTTGCTCGTTTAGAGTTTAATTATCCCCTTTCAGACCATGTGGATTTTTCATTCGCATATTTACCAATTATAGATAGAAAAGGTGTCCAAGATGAATTGAGCAGGTGTCTTTTTAGTTCTCTCTGACGGGAGTGCAACTAAGTCTATGCACTGGGGACCGTCCACCCCCCAACCCGCACCGTTCCCAACAGTCGCACACACCCTCACTGGGCAGCTGCCACCCGCACCCGTGTTCAGCTGTAAAGAGCACAGACTTGCCTGGCTGTGTGGGTCACACAGCTGCAAACCCAAGCTGCGGGGGACGGGGGGGGGGGCGGACTGGGCCTTAAGGTAATCTAGCCACCTTCTCGGGTAACAGGCGGGAAAACTGAGGCCTGCACCTGGAAAGCACAAGGGCCCCTTCAGTCAGCTGCGGCCCCGGACCTACTCCTTCCCCATCCAGTGGGCCTGAGCTATAAATCCACTTAGGGCTAAAGAGGGATTTGTGGAAAACAGTTATTAAGAATTGGTGAAATGTTAAGAAGTAGTCTGCTTCCTTCGACCCTCCTAAGCTAAGGGATCGATGCATACATACATTTACCTAGAAAGTACTCCCACTATACTAGGGGAAGTGTCTCTCCCGGGGCTCTGAGAGAGGCAGCCCCTCCCATACAGTACAAACATGGGGAGTGGTTGAATCAGCTCACCTCCTCTCCAGCCTCTCTGTTTCCCTCTTTCTGGAACCTTCTCTCCGCCCATATGGCCCTATCCCGTACTATCTTCTCCACCTAGATGCCTGTCGGTAATGAAGGTGCTGCTTAATCCTTGCCTGAACTGTCTTTTCCCAGGGCTGGGTGGAGCCCTCTCCTCTTCCCACTCCTGATCAGAGCTGTCCAACTGAAACAATGAGAGTCACAAATATATTATTTCAATTTTCAAGTAGTCATGTTTTTAAAACTTAAACTGGTCAAATTAATTTTAATAATATTTTTATTTAATTCAACATATTCAAGATATTTCAACATACAACCAATAAACAATTACTAGCGAGACGTCTCACAGCTTTTATACTGAGGCTTCCAATTCGGTGTGTATTTTATACTTAGAGCACATCTAAATTTAGAGGAGGCACGTTTTAGTTGCTTGTAAGCTGCGTGTGACTCGTGCGTGGTTCCTGTATCAGACAGCATGGTCTAGACTCTCTCCCAGGCCAGCTCTCCCTGGCTGTCATCAGCCTGCACACACCTGAGGCACACATTGTATCTCAGCACAGACCTCTCATCTGAGACCCAGGCCCATATACCTGTGCTCCTCAGTCTCCTACCCTTCATGCCTGCATCCCTTTTGCCACCCACCGTTCTATCCCCACTCTGCTGGCACGCTAGTCTCAAAACACACACAGATCTGATTCTTCTCAGCTCACCATCCATTTTTTTTGCTCCTGGAATGACTCAAACTCTTTTATGATCCTGAACAACCAGGCTCTTCTTACCACTATTGGGCTTGCTCACCCGGTGTCTTCGGTACATTGTATGGTGCCTGGCACGTAGTAGGGGCCCAATAAGTATGTGTTGAAGAAATCAACAAGTCTACTGTGTTCTGGCTTAAGAAATAACAGTAAAACTAGCTGACACTTATTCAGCACTTCCACTGCCCCAAACGTTACCAACATCTTACAGATAGAAGAATGAGGTGCAAGAGGATGAAGTAATTTGCTCAGGGCCACCCAGCTAGTCGATAGTGGAGCCAGAATTTGAAGCCTAGCAGTCTGGCTCTGGAGTGTATACTCCTAACTATCACACTGCACTAAACTAGTCCATTTCCGTTATCTGTGAACGAGGACACTGATAAAACCTCCCTTAAAGGATTGTGGGGAGGACCAGGGAAGAAAGTGATTGTGGAATAATTCAGTAAAACGAAGTACTGTACCGAGCTTCAGTTTCTTGGCGTAAGGAGTGAAGAGGTTGGACAAGTTGGTGTCAAGGCCCCTTTCAGCTTCAGAATCCTGATTTCTCTTACACAGCTAAATCCTTCCAGGAGCCTCTGAAGATCAAAAGGAAGCTCGTAGAGCCAAAAAGGAAACACTGCCATTAATAAACAGTGGGCAGTGGGTACAGAGGTCCTGCTTTGGTTCTTTCCAAATCACACCTAATCAAAGGTGGCAGCTCTGGCCCTGGATTTCCCAAAACTCAACAGGGGCAAAAGGAAAGTCCTGTTCATTTCCAGGGTTCACCTGTAAGGTAGTTTTTTGTTTTGTTTTGTTTCGTGGAGGGGTGATCCTATTATATATTAGGAAGATTGCAAGCTGAGAAAGAGAAAATGGAATTGTGCTTGCTGTCTGAAGGCATTCACTCCGACAATGATACGGACACAGGAGCGGCTGGTGAGGGATGGCAGCGTCTCTAGCTGAGTTCCTGTGGCAGATGACTAGCCAGAAAACAGACACCAGCCAGCTCAGCCCCTAGGAGGGCTTCCGCTCTCCCTGTCAGACAGACAATGTGGGGCATCTATGGGCTTCAGAAGATAATCCTTGTAGACACTCTTTAAGTGAACAGGCAATAATAATAATCACCATTTACAGTATTGACAGCTTGCTATGCCCCAGGCACTGCTAATCGTTGAGGTGACATTTATTTCTCACAACAAAAGCCTTGTTATTCTTGTTTCCACATGAGGAAGTGGAGTGTGTTTACCTGACTTCCCTAAGGTTGCTCATCTAATGGGATGGAGTCAGAATTCAGATCCAAACTGCCTAACTCCAAGCCTGACCTAAAGATATCATCAGGTCACTATTTTTGCCAATAACTCAACGGGCTCTCCTGCAGTGCAGAATTAATAATAATTGCTTGAATTAAACACATAAAAGAATACCCCTGGGCAGGCAACAAAAGAGCCAACTTATTCCTCTAAGTGGTAGAAGCAGAACTCACAGCGCTCTGCATGGCATCAAGGTTGAAGAGGCTGCCCCTCTGTAGTGGCCAGGGGCCACCTCTGCCGCTACCACAGCCACTCGTTCAGGTGGAGATGTTGGGGCTGTGATCCCTCCTCAGGATCTCCTTGCTTTTTTCCCTTGCGCACCCGAGTCCTGTGCGCACCCACAGAGAGGACGGCTGCTCATTCAACATACAGGAAAATGACATGAAACGCAAGCTGAAACCCCCACACAAGAGACATTCCCTAGAAGCCCCCCTTCTTTCTTCCTCCCCATAGGAGAGAAAATTATTTCTGTAATTCAGGGGGTCCCTTTTATTTAACTGTTAAATAAAGAAAATTGGATTCATTTTTATATTTTTGCTTTCTCCCCTAAGATTTCCAACCGGTTACCCCAACCCCATTCTGTTATTATGCATTTATGCAACTACACTGATTTGTGTTCTTAAGAGAAACATTATTAATAATTAATAAAGCTTCCCAAGATAAAAGCTGCCTTCTGCACTAAATAATATAAATAGCTAAAATATTTTGAGTGTACCAGACAGTCTTCTGACCATATTTAACCCTACCAACAGCTCTACGAGGTAGGCGCCATTATTCTCATCATCACTTTGCAGATGAGGAAGCTGAGAAACAGAGAGAATGAACAACTTGTTCAAGGTCAGTGGCTGGTAAGTCGTGGGACCTAGAATTTGAAACAAAAAGTCAATGTCTAGAGTCTATGCTTTTACTACAATCTTACAGCTAACATTCTAAATTGAAGTTGGGCTTTGAAGGTCACTCCTATACCATCCCTATGCCCTGGATCCCTTTTAGAAAAGAAGAGACCAACTATTGTCTACCAGCACCTGAGCTCTTTGAGGACAGAGGTTGCTCCATTCACCTGCAGGTCCCAGCCATCCCTGTGCCACAGCCCTGTGCCACACCTTGCAGGTATTCGTTCCGTTCAAGTTTGATCCAAGAAAGGTCATGACACAGCATGAATGTTGAGGATGAAATAGGAAAGAAAATGGGAAATCCGATAATCTCATCATCCAAAGGAACTGCCGTTCTATCTCCCAACCCACAGTGGAACTGGGTTCCTCTGCTCACTTTCATGTCCCCAAGCGAAATCTCATCCTAGACAGCTTGCCAAAGAGGGATGAATCTCTGCTCCCTGTGGAGTCCAAACCATCTTGCCGAGTGTGCACACATGAGCCCCTGCTCTGCCCTCTGGTGAGACACATAAACTATGCAAACCTTTCCTCTGTGTCATATACCTTCAAATATTTGAGGAGAGCTTTCACTTCTCCCTTATATTTGTCCAAAATAATGTCAAGAACTCCTAGCAGAAGTGAACACTGAGCTAAATAATTCCTCATTTCCTTTTCAAGGTTTACAAATGAAGGCAACATACCATTTTAATAATTGAATTTTCCAGGATGGAATTTGAAGAGGTAAGAGAGCATATATGACAATGTGTTTAAAGAAAACAAAAATAAGAAGATGCTTTATTTTGGATTCTTAAAAAATGTTGAAATAAAATTCATTTATTCACTCAACCTGACCTGGGCCCTCAGAGCCCATTGGTAGCCCCTTAACTCTGTCTGCTGCTCTCCTGTCTGCTCTTGGAAACCTCAAGCCCTGACCCCTCCTCTCTCCTTTGTCATTCTCAACAGATGCTATTGTCTTCCACTTCACAGAAGAAATAAAGGCCATCAGGTCATGTATCCTCAAATTCCACCTCATCCTCGCCATCCATTCTTGTCTACACCTATCCCCTTCTCAGTGCTTCTCCTTTGGTATTCTCTGGACCCCAATGCCTTGCACCTTCTCAGAAAATGCTGCCATCCTTTGTCCCTTCCTCCCAGGTCTCCACTGCATGCCTCTCTACCAGCTCCCTCCATTCAGCCTGTAGACTCTTCACAAACCATGACAATACAATGACCCTCTCTCTTCCCTCCATAGCCAAGCTGCCAGAAAGAGTGGTCAGTGCTTTCTCAAGCCCCTCATTCCTCACCCTAAATTCTGCCCCCACACCACAGAACCTATAGTCACATTTGCATTGTAACTTTAGCTCCCTGGTGAATTTGACCTGGTTGCATATTGTCCTAGTTTCTGACACCCCTATGTCTCTCCTTGTCTTCTTATCTCCTGAATGCTCTTTTTAGGGCTCATTAATAAAAACTTCTGCCCTTTTTCAGCTTATTGCTTCTCACTCAATAATCTCAGCCTTGGTTACAACTGGCACCCAAATGCCAATGACAGTGAATCTGTAACTCCAGCTTTGACCTCTCTCCTGAGACAAGAAGTGAACCTAGACAGCTCTATCAGAAGTTGCAGACACCGTCACCTCTCCTGGCATCTCAGTTCTCCATTCTTAATGGCACTACCCTTTAGCCTTTGCCCATTCCAGCGCCCAAAACCTGGGGTCCCGTGAAGGTTCTTACTTCTTCCTTTTTATACCCCCAATCCCATTGTCCACTATATTACAGTCTTCCTTCAAAGCTAGTTCTCAAATTTGAGTGTGCATTCAAATCACCTAGAAATCTTATTTAAAATGTAGACCCTGAGCCAGTAGCTATGGATGGTTTGCAACAACGACCTCTTTCTCCACCTGCCCCTGTGCACAAGAATTTAAATATGCACATCCCATGCAACGCCACCCGTATCGGATGGGGAAGCATCAGATAGGCAGCAGATCGGATAGCACAGCAGCCTGCTCCTTCTTACTTCCTCCCCACCGGTGCCCGTCCCCAAAGTTAAGCACTCTTCTGACCTCAATCACATCAGATTAATTTGCCAAGGTTTAAACTTCATGCAAATGGAATTATACAGTATGTACCCTTTTGTATAAAACTTCTTTCACGCAACACTATGTCTATGAGACTTAACCACATTGGTGTATATGTCACCAGGTTGTTCTTTTCCACCACTGCTTAGTATTCCATGGTATGGATATACAACAATTTATTTGTCCATCTTCGTGTTGATGGGCATGGGTTGTTTCCAGTTTGAGGCCAGTATGAATAAATCTGCTGGTGGACATTTATGTACACTTCTTTTGGTCGAGGCTTCTAGCATGCTCAAAGCTGAGTTTTTGGTTCCCCACACATTGCTCCTCCACTGTCTTGCCCATCCTGGGTAATGTTAACTCCATTTTTCCAGTCACTCTGAACAAAAACATTGGAGTTCTCTTGACTCTTCTCTTTCTAGCACATTTCACATGTGATTGGTTAGCCAATCCTGCAGCTCTGCCTTCAAAATATATCCAGAACTCAACCACATCTTACCAATCCTTCTACCAATCCATGTTCAAGACACTATCATCTCTGTTTCAGCCACATGAGGCATATCTCTGTCTCGGGGCCTTTGCACCTGCTATTCATGGTTGGTTCCTTCTGTGGCCTATCTCCTGGGCTTACAGACAACCTTCTTCTCCCTGTGTCCACATACAATCTTTCCTCTGCCTGTGTCCCAGTCTCTTTCTCTACTGTCATATTGTATTAGAACCCTCCTGGATTATCTCATTTTAACTTCATTACCTCTTTAAAAACCTTACCTCCAATTACAGTCACATTCTGAGGTACTATGAGATAGGACTTTAATATATGAATACACAATTCAGCCCAGAACTGTTTCCTTTAACATTTTATTTAAAATGTCATCCCCCTCCACCCCACATACTTCATTTCTACCTTTCCTGTTATATTTAGTGCTTTAGCACTCATTATCGGTCACACTATCTGTTTTCATTATGTGCTGCATTTCTCCCCCGTCTCCTGCACTAGAATGTAAGCCCTGTCTAACAGAGCCTGGAACAGAGCACGCACTATGCTGATATCATTAACATATATGATTAATGTATTTAATTAATTAATTAATTAAAGCCACAATTGTTTTTGCAAGGCCTCCAGAGCATCCTGGTGCTCGTATTTCTTTTTTTTTTATTATTTTCGTTGAAGATTTTGTAATGGGCTTTGAAAATGGACTTGTCATTGAAAACGTCTGCCATCGTCATCAAAGGCAGGCTTCTGCTCATTGATTAGCAGACTGTTTTCTCCCTTGTATCTTTTCCCGCAATCCAACTGTAGAAAGTCTTGTCATTTCTTAACCCTTTTTTCAGCACCAGAAGGCGTGTAATTTTTTTTTTTTCCCTCCTGCCCTTCTGTTTGGTATTTAAACACACACCGTGAGAGGCATGAAGGCAGCTTTTTTTTCCTCTGGTGAATTTTCTTTAAGTGTGGACTTTGCTTTAAGAAGGCTCAATACATAAAAAGTTTAAAATGCCAAAAACATCAATAAAGAAAGGGTGATCCTATACGAAAGGATCTTTTCTTTAAAAAATTATTTTCTTTTTACGGGTTCAGTGTGCCTTTCTTTCATAGTGGCTTTCCTGCGGTGCTTTTACAATGTGAGTAGACTTAGGCATTCTTGTTCGTATAATACTAGTGAGAGCCCTTGTATGGCGTCAAGGTAGAAAGCGCTGTTCTGGCATTTCTTTGGTAAATGCACTTTCTTGATCTTTTTCTTTTTACCCCTAGAATGTCTTTTTTTCTTTTAATGTTTTAATTTACTGATTTGAGAGAGAGAGAAACATAAATATGTGTCCCACCCATTCACGCTTTCACTAGTTGACTCTTGTCATGCAGGGGATCAAACCTGCAACCTAGGCATGCTGGGACAGACGCCCTAACCAGTTGAGCTACCGGGCCAGAGCCTTCCCTTAGAATTTCTAAATGCTGCTCTGGGCTTCCACTTTGGAATTAAGGGCTGGTGTGAGAGCAGGGCAGCAGGTCTGTGATTTGGGGATAAAGTGGAGGAGTCAGGGGAGGGAGGCCCATTCATGCACACCTCTGCTCCCCAGCACCCTGAGGGACCCTCACAGCTTCTGTAGATTTCCTCTGCAACCGAGGAGCAAGGCATATCACAGGAGAGGCCTTAAAAAATCTCACAGTCTGCCTCATTCTGTAGGATCTCAAAGTTATAAGGGAGGACTGCCACCAGAACCCCAGGCTGGCTGATGTAATTACAGGGTGTCAGAGCCAAAAGGCACATTCAAGATTCTCTGATCTCCACTTTGCAAAAGAGGAAACTGAGGTGCAGGGATGGGGGTGTGACTTTCTGACCCCAACCAGGGTTGCTTGGAGGGGCCAGGAGAGAGGGCCAGGGTTTCCAGAGAAGTCATGGGATGGTGGCTCCAGGGAATATGGAACTCAAAGGAAGAGACAGAACTCTGGAGGACAGCCCCAGGGGGCTGCGTTGGGTTGAGGACTATCATGCACTGCTAGCTCAACCGAGGTGCACATTGCCACATGGAGTCACAGTTCAAGATCCCGCCTCAGAGAGAACAACACAGGTTGCAAGAGGGGACGGGTCGAAGGCACGGTCAAGTAAGAACCCCCCATTCCACAGTGGCTGGGAGATGGCCCTGGCACAGGCGAGGGCACAGGGAAAGGAACCATCATGAAAGGCACACACTGCTGAGCGAGCAGATAGATGCGACCATTCAGAGAAGAGCCTAGCACAGAAGACAGCAGAGCGGCCTCTTCCTATCTGTGAGAGAACAGGGTTCTACTCTATGACTTACACAAGTGACTCACTGAGTCTCAGAAGTGGGGACGCAGCTCATCTGGTCTCTCTTGTCCCCTCACTTCTGTATCATCAACCTGTTTGGTACAGTAAATTCAGTAAATGTTTGTTGACTGACTGAATGAATGAGTGAGACATATTTCTGTATACACAATTGCACACAGCCTCACATCAATCTGGTTGTGTGACCACAAGTAAGCGGGTTCACCCCCCTGCTCTGGGCCCCAGTTCCCTTAGCTGTTTAAATTCTTTTCCACTTTGAATACTCTCAGATTCTATGAAGTTCTCCAAATTAAAAGTCAATTTCTCATCTACTAAGATGAAACGTAATTGCCCAATAATTTATGTTTTTATATACTTGATATTGTGTTTCCTTTTTGTCTGTTTCCTGACCTCATCACATGTTTGCTGACATCAAATTCTGACTGTCCAATGTTTCCTGTCCATTTATTTTTTATTAATTTTTTAAACGTATTGTGTTAACATGGATTCAAGTGTCCCACTCAATACAACACCCTCCCAACAACGTGCCTTCTGATTACACCCTCTTTGCCCCCCTTCACCTCCATCCCTCCCACTCTTCGCTCTGGAATTTGCTGTCCTGTTATCTGTATCTGTGTGTTATGTATATATAATTTCACTAATACCTTCACCTTCTCTGATTCCGTCCCCTCATCCCCCTTCCTTCTGACAGCTGTCCCCCTGATCCCTGTGACCCCACCTCTGCCTCTATTCCATTCCTCAGTTCACTGTGTTTATTAGACTCCACATATAAGTGAGATCATATGATATTTGTCTTTCTCTGCCTGGCTTATCTCACTTAGCATAATAATCTCCAGGTCCATCCATGCCATCGCAAAAGGTAAGATGCCCTTCTTTTTCACGGCCATGTAATATTCCATTGTGTTTATGCACCACAACTTTTTTATTCACTTGTCCACTAATGGACACTTGGGCTATTTCCAGGTCTTGGGCTATTGTAAACAATACTGCAGTAAACATGGGGATGCATATGTTCTTTTGATTTAGTGTTTCGAGATTCTTAGGATATATTCCTAAAAGTGGGATAGCTGGGTCAAAAAGCTTGATATAGTTTCATTTGTTTATTTTGTCCTTTATTTCACTTGCCCACAGAGATATATTGGCAAAAATATTGCTACGAGAGCTATTAGAGAGTTGACTGCCTATGTTTTCCTTCAATATTTTTATGGTTTGTTGTCCCAGTAGAGTCCAAGCTCTACCTCGATCAGGCGTCCCTGATTCGACTTCCCTGTGCAGTGGGACACTCCTGCTTATCAGCAGGGTTGGCAGCTGGCAGCTATGAGGATGCTACTAATCAGTGCCGAGACCAACTGCCACCGGAGGAAAAACACAACTGACACACAAGTTAGTTGCAAGAATCACACAAGCAATTTATTACTCACAAATCCTTTCGGCGTGCCTGGGTATAGCATAAGGGGGCCCAGTCGGCATGCTCCTCTCGGCTGTCTTTGGTCAGAGTTCAGAGCGGCGTGGAGTCAGTCCACGTTCACATTCACGTTGGAGTCTGGGCAACTACCTCAGCAGGGGCCCCCTCAGCTTTAGTACCTTTTCTGGCCAATGCCTTCTAACAGGTGTCAATCTACAGGATTATCACCTCAAATCACCTTTTTGGGAGTTCCTCTCAGGGAGTCCCTTTTATGTTAATCTACTGAAATGTTATATCAAACCACTTTTAAGATGTTCCTAGGGAAGCTTCTTCTTTATGTTAACTTACAAAGTTATGACATCAAGTCACTTCTTATCTATGTATAACTTCACACACACACTAACTGGGCCCTGCTCAAAAGTCAGAGTCTGTTTATCACATCTGCACCCACTATATTAATTCCTATCCAGATGGCATAACTTTATTTAATTTCCTTAATTAATTTTAATATTATATCCTAATTACTTTTATATATCTTTCATATTTTTATATTTCTATATATTTAATTACTATAACATTATATTACTACAACATTTCATAACTTAACATTTAGATCTTTTAGCCATTTTGAGTTTGTTTTTGTGAATAGTGTAAGTTGGTGGTCTAGTTTTATTTTTTTGCAGGTAGATGTCCAATTTTTCCAACACCATTTGTTAAAGTGACTGTCTTTACTCCATTGTATACTCTTGCCTCCTTTGCCAAATATCAATTGACTGTAAAGGTGTGAGTTTATTTCTGGGTTCTCTGTTCTGTTTCATTGATTTGTATGTCTGTTCTTATGCCAGTACCAAGCTGTTTTGATTACAATGGCCTTATAGTATAACTTGGTACCAGAAACTGTGATACCTCCCACTTTGTTCTTCATTTTCAAGATTGCTAAGGCTATTTGGGTTCTTTTTGGTTCCATATAAATTTTTGGAATATTTGTTCTAGATCTGTGATGTATGCCATTGGTACTTTAATAAGAATTGCATGAATCTATAGATTACTTTGGGTAGTATGGACATTTTAATGATGTTAATTCTTTCTATCCATGAACATGGTATACACTTCCACTTGTTTGTATCTTCCTTGATTTATTTTTTCAATGTCTTACAATTATCTGAGTACAAGTTATTTACCTCCTTCATTAAATTTATTTCTATGGGCCCTGGCTGTTTGACTCAGTGGTAGAGTGTCAGCCCAGCATGTAGATGTCCTGGGTTCAATTCCCAGTCAGGACACACAAAAGAAGCAACCATCTGCTTCTCCATCCCTTCCCCTCCATCTTCTCTTTTTCTTTCTCTCTTCCCCTCCCATTGCCATGGCTCAATTGGTTTGAGTGCATCAGCCCTGGGCACTGAAGATGGCTCTGTGGAGATTTCACCTCAGGTGCTAAAAATACCTCAGTTGGGAGCATGGCTCAAGATGGGCGGAACATCGGCCCCAGGTGGGGGTTGCCAGTGGATCTCGGTTGGGGCACATGCAGGAGTCTGTCTCTATGTCCCCTCCTCTCACTTGGAGAGAAAGAGAAAAAATAAAAGTTTATTTCTAGGTACTTTATTTTTTTTGTCACAATGGTGAAGGAAATTGTTTTCTTAATTTCTCTTTCTGAGAATTTATTTTTGGTGTATAAAAATGAAACTTATTTCTGAATATTAAATTAATACCATGCTACAAGTTCATTTATCAGGTTTAGCAGTCTTTTGTTTTGTTTTGTTTTAGTTTATATGAGAGAAACAGAAAGACAGAGAGGGGGCAAATAGGGACAGACAGACAGAAAAGGAGAGAGATGAGAAGTATCAGTTCTTTGTTAAGGCACTTTAGTTGTTCATTGATTGCTTTCTCATATGTGCTTTGACCAGAGGGCTACAGCAGACTGAGTGACCTCTTGCTCAAGCCAGCAACCTTGGGCTCAAGCCAGTGACCTTGGGCTTCAAGCCTGCAACCTTTGGGCTCAAGCCAATGACCATGGGGTCATGTCTATAATCCCATGCTCAAGTTGGCAACCCCACACTTAAGCTGGTGAGCCTGTGCTCAAGCCAATGAGCCCACACTCAAGCCAGTGACCTCAGGATCTCGAACTCGGTTCCTCTGCATCCCAGTTCAACACTCTATCCACTGTGCCACCACCTGGTCAGGTGGGCCTCTCTTTTCTTGATGAGTCTGATTTTAAAGGTTCTTCAATCTTGTTTACCTTTTCAAAGAACCAGCTTTTGGTTTTACTGATATTTTGAATTTTTTCTTTTAGCCTCTATGTCATTTATTTCCACTCCTATCTTTATTAGTTTCTTCCTTCTACTTCCTCTGGGTTTTATTTGTTGTTCTTTTTCTAATTCTTCTAGGTGCAGGATTAAGTTGTTTGTTTGAGCTTTTTCTAGCTTCGTAAAGTATGCCTGTAATGCTATGAACTTCCCTCTCAGGACTGCTTTTGCTATGTTCCATAGATTTTGAGTTGCTTTATTTTCATTTTCATTTGTTTCAAGGAATTTCTTTTATTTCTTCCTTGATCTCATTGTCAACCCATTTGTTATTTAATAACATGCTATTTAGTCTCCAAGTGTTTGAATGTTTTTTATTTTTTCTATTGTAGTTGATTTCTAGTTTCATTCCATTGTGATCAGAGAAGATGCTTGATATGATTTCAGTCTTCTTAAATTTATTGAGACAAGCTTTGTTTCCTAACATGTGGTCTATCCTAGAAAATGTACCATATGCACTTGAAAAGAATGTATATTCTGCTGCTTTGGTGTGACATATTCTGAAGATATCAATTAAATCCAGTTGATCTAGTGTGTCACTAAAGGTCGCTGTTTCTTTGTTACTTTACTGTCTGGAGGATCTATCGATTGACGTTAGTAAGATATTAATATCCCCTACAGTTATGGTATTGCTGTTGATCTCACCCTTTATGTCCATCAAAACCAGCTTTATGTATTTAGGTGTTCCTATATTGGGTGCATACTTACAACGGTTATATCCTCCTGTTGGATTGCTCCTTTCATCATTATGTAGTGACTTTCTTTGTTCCTTCCCATAGCCTTTCTTTAAAAGGTTATTTTGTCATATATAAGTATTGTTACCCCAGTTTTCTTATACATTTTCATTTGCATATGTTTTTCCATCCTTCACTTTCAGTCTATGTGTATTTTTTTTTCTGAGGTGGGTCTCTTGTAGAGAGCATATATGCAGGTCTTGTTTTCTTATTCATGCAGCTACCCTATGTCTTTTGATTGTAGCATTTAATCCATTTACATTTAAGGTCATTATTGATATGTACTTATTTATCGCCATTTTATTCTTTAAACATACAATCCTCTTTCTATTTATTTTTTTCTTTGCTCTTTTTATAGCAGGCCCCTTAACATTTCTTGCAGTACTGGTTTGGTTGTAATGAATTTCTTGAGCTTTTTCTTGTTGTCTGGGAAGCTTTTTATTTCTCTTTCAATTTTAAATGATAGACTTGCTGGATAAAGTAGTCTTGGTTGTAGATTCTTGATTTGAATCACTTTGATTATTTCTTGCCAATTCCTTCTGGCCTGAAGTGTTTCTGTTGAGAAGTCAGATGTCATTCTTATGAAAGCTTCTCTGTAGGTAATTAACTGCTTCTCTCTTGCAGCCTTTAGTAGTCTTTCTTTGTCTCTCTCTCTCTCTTTTTAATTTTTTTGAGTGGGGGGTGCAGACAGGCAGGAAGGGAAAGAGATGAAAAGCATTGTTCATTGATTGCTTTCTCATATGTCCCTTGACTGGGGGACTCCAGGAGAGCCAGTGATGCTTTGCTCAAGCCAGCAACCTTAGACTTCAGAGACCTTTTGGCTCAAGCCAGCTACCATGAGGTCATGTCTATTATTCCAAGCTCAAGCCAGTAACCTTGCACTCAAGCTGGTGAGCCTACACTCAAGCTGGCGACCTCAGGGTTTCAAACCTGGGTCCTCTGTATTCCAGGCCAATGTTCTATGTACAGCACCACCGCCTGGTCAGGCTTCTTTCTTTGTCTTTTAACTTTGGCATTTTAATTATGACGTGTCTTGGTGTAGCCTCCTTGGATTCATCTTTAATGGGACTCTCCGTGCTTCTTGAACTTGTGTGACTTTTTTCTTCATCAATTTATGGAAGTTTTCAGCTATAATTCCTTCAAACAAGTTCTCTATCCCTTGTTCATTCTCTTCTCCTTCAGAACCCCTATGATACGGATATCATTTTTCTTCATGTTGTTGCAGAGGTCTCTTAGAGTTTCTCAGTCCTTTTGAGCCTCTTTTCTTTTTGCTGCTCTGCTTCTGTGCTTATATTTATCTTGTCCTCTAAATCGCTGATTCGATCTTCGGCTTCATCCAGCCTGCTGCTGATTCCTTCTAGGGCAGTCTTCATTCTGATATTGTATTTGTCATTTCTGACTGGTTGTCTTTTATAATTTCAATGTCCTTTTTGATGCTTTTTATCTCTTTGTTTAAGTTCTCATTGTGTTGACCTGTGGTGGTGCAGTAGATAAAAAGCATCAACCTGGAATGCTGAGGCCACTGGTTTGAAACCCTGGGCTTGCCTGGTCAAGGCACATATGGAAGTTGGTGCTTCCTGCTCCTCCCCCTTCTCTCCCTCTCTCACTTTCCTCTCCGAAATGAATGAATAAATTAAAAAATAAGTTCTCATTATGATCATCCATTGTTGCTCTAAGATCCTTGAGCATCTTAATAATCATTATTTTAAACTCTGCATTTGGTAGTTTGGTTATTTTTGTTTTGTTTAGTTCTTTTTCTGGAGATTTCTCTTGTTGATTCATTTGGGTCATGTTTTCTTGTCTGCTCATTTTGTCTGTGTATTAGGTAGCTCTGCTCTGACTTTGAAATTGTTGTAGCACCTTTATGAGAAAGATGGGCACAATGGTACTAACCTCTAGGCCACCTGAGTTCCTTGCTCTAGGAATGCTTCTTGAGGGTAATATTTACTCTCCTATTGTATGTGAGTATTGAATGCAGTTGACCCTTACGTGGGTGGGGTTATTCCTTCAGACTGGCTGCCTCTAGGGGTCAACCTTGATCATGTGTATTAGACACTGTGCACTGTCTGTCATGTTGAGAATGTTTATTCTCCAGTGCTTGGTGCCTGCTGGACTCTTCCTTCAGGCATGTTGCTTGTGTAGCTAGCTGAGTCTAGCATTGGTATGGTCTGTGACTCACTACTGGCTGTGTTGGTTCTGGGTCTTCTTGAGTTGTGTCAGCCGTTGTTTGTAACCGCCGTGGGCTATGTGTCTGGACCTACTTCTCTGTTTGCTGTTTGTGACTGTGTTCTTCCTGGGTAGTGTAGGAGGGGCCAACCTGTGTATAAGGATCAGCTTCTTCCTGCTTAGAGATGACAGCAGCTCTGTAAAAACCCCAAGCTCTGTAAGAGTTGCCTCCACTTTTCAGCTGCTCCACCTCCTCTTGTAGCTGCCTGGTTTTCCAACAGTCTTCTGTACAGAGACTGTAGTGTGGGCTCAGACTGGCCTCACCCAACCAACTCCTCTAGAGGTTGCAAGCTTGGTGGGTTAGAGCAGCTGAGGTTGGGAATACATTAGTGGAACCCCCTGCTTCAGGGATCTCTTAGGAGTTCAGTATGGGGAAAGTGGCCCCTACTCCAGAGCCTAATCCTTCAGACATTGCTGGATACTCAAATTCTATTTCTCCCCAGCAAGATGAGCAGCAGGTTCAGGATGGGTGTGGGGGACAGTCCCTTTGCAGAAGTTCTTCCACCTGGGGAGCCCCTGGTCCCAGTGAGGAAGACTGAGAATTCTCCCTTGAGGCTGACTATGCTCTCCCTCCAAAGGAATTGTTAAGCCCCTTGATTAGACAAAACAATAGGCTTGAGGGAACCCATACCTTGAATGTCTGTGCTCCAAGCCTCTCTTCCTTTCCCCTGTGGAACCTAGCCCAGGAGGACAGGATATCCGGGACCTGGGCTGGCTGACTGTGAAGTTCCACCCTATCCAATGTGCATGAGCCACTGTGCTGGTGCTGATCACAGAAAGCAGAACTTGCCTCAGCTGGGCCTGGTGTCCAATAATCCCTCCCTTAGGACACACTGCCAGCAAGGGCCATTAGGTCCTGAACCAATGCTCTTCGCAACTGTCTCCTGGATGTCCTGGCCCTGGGCCTTCCTCGAGGGAACCTGGAACAGACCAGTAGGGGACACTGCCCCTGACTGGCCTTAAGCAACCTTCTTGGAGCTACAAGCAATTCAGAGCTTGTGGCTTCCTCTGCTGGGCCCATATGCACATGGAAATATCAAGCCACACATCTAGGCTGGCTTTTACCCACACTGGCCCTGGGGTAAGGTCAGCAAAGGCCAAGGTTCCCTGAGCTCCACTTCCTGCAGCCTCTATCTGCTGGCTGCTTATTGGTCTGGGCCACTGAAATAAAAATCCCTCATGGAGTCTAGAGCTTGGGGCAATTCAGGGATTAGGAAGGGCGGTGGGTGTGGCTCCTGCTCCTCAGCCCCAGGTGTCAGTTGGTCCAGACATTTTTCACATACCTCAGTAGGGTGTGGCCCCAGGGGTCTGGTGGGTGTGGCCTCTGAGACTCAGATGTGGTCTTCCCACAGTCTAGAAAGTTTCTACTGAATCTACCATGGGGTGGAAGCACTAGTCATAATCTTGGGAGCATGGGGGGAGGAGGACGCTCTGGCCTCAACACCAGAAAACTGAGTTGCTGACTCACCCCCTGCTTCCTGGTTTACTTCTCAGAATGGCCCAGTCTCCATAGGGTGGAGCATGAGAGACTCCTGAGGGTGGGGTGGTTGTTTTCACCCAGGCTGCTGCCACACAAAAGGGACTGCTCCACCCAAGAAAGATGGCAACTGTAGTGTTAGAAAATGAGTCGTCTCAGGGGTTCCAATGGCCATCCCCCACAATGTTTTTCCCTAGGCCACCAACTTCACACTCTCCTCACGCAACTCCAGTCTTCTCAGCTCTCCTTCCACCGGAGCCCCAGGTAAGTGGCTGTGAATGAGATTTTCTGCACTGGCCTGAGACAGAGCCTGAGTCTTTGAGAGCTCGAGCTCTTTCTCACAGCCAGAAACCTTGGCTCTTTTTACTGCCAAATGTTGTGTGGGCACCTCTTCTAGGCTATGGTGCTCTAGGCTGGGGCACAGACCTAGGGTTTAGGACCTTCCTCTCTCAGGGTGAACCTCCCGTAGTGAGAGTCCCATCAGACTCTCCATTGTCATTCACTCCTGGAAGAGGGGAAGCCCTTTTCACATCTATGCCCTTCCTACCAGTCTCAGTGTGGCTTTTTCTGTGATCCTTGGTTATAGCCTCATCTTCGTTTAGTCCAAAGTTGGTTTCAAGATGGTTGTTCTTAAATTTAGTTGTAATCCAATTTGCTCCTGGGAGGTGACAGTTGAAATGTCTGCCTTCGCCATTGCCATCATGGAATCCCCATAATTGCCCAATAATTTAAATGTAGACATCTATAGAAATATTTCAGCCTTGGCCAGTTGGCTCAGTGGTAGAGCATCAGTCTGGCAAGTGAAAGTCCCGGGTTCAATTCCCAGTCAGGGAACACAGAAGTGACCATCTGCTTCTCCACCCCTCTCTTCTCTCTCTCCCTACTCTTCCTGAAACCATGGCTCAATTTATTCAAGTGAGATGGCCCCTGGTGCTGAGGATGGCTCTGTGGCCTCTGCTTCAGGCACCAAAAATAGCTCGGTTGCTGAGAAATGGAGCAACACCCAAAGTGGGCAGAGCATCACCCTATAGGGAGCTTGCCAGATGGATTCCAGTCAGGACACATGCAGGAGTCTTTCTCTCTGCCTCCCCTGCTCTCACTTAATAGAAAGAAAGAAAGAAGACAGAAAGAAAGATAGAAAGAAAGAAAATATTATAATATGAAGAGTTTAAAAGTCATCTATATGCAAGCTGTTAAACTGTAAATATTTTAACTTTAAATGTAGGTTAGGTTTGGTTTCTAATTGAGCAAAAGTTAAAAGACACTTCAGGGTGAACAGGCAGCCTAAGTAAAAAATGAAGTCAAGGCCAGGGAAGATGGAAGTGTGGGGAGCCAGCCATTACCTTGAAGATATTTCAAAAGAAAGGAAGTAGGAAGCCAAATAGGACAGAAGAAGGAAATGGACAGAAAAGAAAGTGAGAAGCCGCAGAATAAAAGCAGGCCAGGGAGATTTAGGGCCACAGAATTTAAAGGATTTCACAGGCAGAGGTCACTTCATTTCTTCAATTGCTTAGTGAGCATGTCTATTATATAGCCCCAAACAGAGAAAATCTAGCCTCTGAGCAGAAAAAAATGTAGTAGCCACAGTAAAAAGTAAAAAAGTGTTTGAATTAGCTTACAAGCATAATGGAAACATGTCCATACAATAGAAAACTGTGTAGCCTTTAAACAGAAATAAAATGAAATAAAAACAACAAGGCAATCCCCATATTCATACATTGGACTGATACTGAACCCAGCTTCTGCTAGCTGCTGCTCAAAAGCCAATAATTGTGAGACAAGTTCTGGTAGAAGGAAAGTAGGTGTATTGAAGAGTCAGCAACTTGAAAAGATGGTGGATTCACATCGTTAAAACTGTGTGTGTGTATTTGTGTGTGTGTGTGAGAGAGAGAGAGAGAGAGAGAGAAAGAGAGAGAGAGAGACAGAGAGAGACAGATAGGGACAGACAGACAAGAAGGGAGAGAAATGAAAAGCATCAATTCTTTGTTGCAGCTCCTTAGTTGTTCATTGACTACTTTCTCATATGTGCCTTGTCTAGGGGGCTACAGCAGAGCAAGTGACCCCTTGCTCAAGCCAGCAACCTTGGGCTCAAGTTAGCGACATTAGGCTTTAAGCCAGTGACCTTGGGCTTCAAGTCAGTGACCCTGCACTCAAGCTGGTGACTCCAAGCTCAAGCCGACAACCTCAGGGTATTGAACCTGGGTCCTCTGTGTCCCAGTCCAATGCTTTGTCCATTGTGCCACTGCCTGGTCATGCAACTAAAACCATCTTAACAATTGGACATGGGCAGAAGTTTTTATAAGGTGAAAGAAAGAAGATAAAAAACAGAACAAAGGAATTAAAGAAGAAGGTTGAGAATTTTCCATTGAGGGGACCATGTGCAAGCCAATGTAGTCTGTTCAGATAACTGGTCAACAAATCTCCCAAAGCTGGAATACTGTATCTTAATGGAGGAGTCTGGTTCTTTTGAACTTAGTTCCTAGAATTCTTAAGCAAACAGGCTGTTTATCTGTAGTTATCATTTACAAAAATAATATTAAAAGAATGATGGGGTGGGTTATAGAACCTCTCCAAGATGGAGTAAATGATAAAAATAAGATGAAGAATACTGACTGACCAGTGGTGGAGCAGTGGATAGAAAGCATCGACCTGGGATGCTGAGGACCTGAGTTTGAAGTCCCGAGGTCACTGGCTTAAGCAGAGGCTCACCAGCTTGAGCGCAGGCTTCCGGCTTGAGTGTGGGGTTGCTGGCTTGAGTGTGGGATCATAGACATGACCCCATGCTCACTGGCTTCAGCCCAAGGTTGTTGGCTTGAGCAAGGAGTCACTCACTCTGCTGTAGTGACCCCCCCATCAAGGCACATATGAGAAAGCAATCAATGAACAATTAAAGTGAATGTTTCTCATCTCTCTCCTTTCCTGTTTGTCTCTCTGTCTCTCTCTCTAAAAATAAAATTAAATTTAAAAATAAAATAAAATATAAAACTGCTCTAATAAATATACTTTATTAATAATTTAAAAAGAAAATATCTCCCACTATGACTATAGATTATGTTTCATATTAGTCTGCCCTTTTATTATTTATATATTTTGGAATCATGTTAATAAGTGTATATAAATTTGGAATTTTTATATTATACTGGTGAATTAAAACTTTACCATTATTAAATAACTCTCTTGCCTGACCAGGTGGTGGTGCAGTGGATAGAACATCAAACTGGGACACAGAGGACCCAGGTTCAAAACCCCGAGGTTGCCAGCTTGAGTGAGGGCTCATCTGGTTTGAGCAAGGCTCACCAGCTTGAGCCCAAGGTTGCTGGCTTGAGCAAGGGGTCACTCAGTCTGCTGTAGCCCATGCCCAGCCACTGCTCAAGGCACATATGAGAAAGCAATAAATGAACAACTAAGGTGTTGCAACGAAGAATTGATGTTTCTCATCTCTCTCCCTTCCTTTCTGTCTGTCCCTCTCCTTTTACTTTTGGTTAATAATTTCCTGACATATCTTTTTCTATTTTTTTTATTTAAAAAATTTTAGTATCCTTTTCTTTTTCTTTTTTGCTGTTTCTCTCAAATAATACACTTTTGGAATACTTTTTTTTTTTTAACAGAGACAGAGAGAGAGTCAGAGAGAGGGATAGATAGGGACAGACAGACAGGAATGGAGAGAGATGAGAAGCATCAATCATCAGTTTTTTGTTGACGCTACAACACCTTTGTTGTTAATTGATTGCTTTCTCACATGTGCCTTGTCCGCGGGCCTTCAGTAGACCGAGTAACCCCTTGCTGGAGCCAGCGACCTTGGGTCCAAGCTGGTGAGCTTTTGCTCAAACCAGATGAGCCTGCGCTCAAGATGGTGACCTCGGGATCTCAAACCTGGGCTCCTCAGCATCCCAGTCTGACGCTCTATCCACTGCGCCACCGCCTGGTCAAGCTTTGCTGTTACTCTTATAAACAGTATATAATAAGATTTTTAGGAGTTCTTTTCCTCTTAACTATCGTTGTCTTTTAAATAGAATATTTCATTCATTTAGAAGTAATTTAATTGCCGATGTATTTGGGTTTGTCTATTTATTTATTTATTTACTTACTTACTTACTTAACCCACTTGCCTGTGCTTTTCTCTTCTTTGTTCTATTCTTTGAGATTTATTATTACATTTTATCATCCCATTTCTCCTTTATATTGTTTTGAAAGTTATATACTGCTTGTATTCTTTCTGTGCTTCCCCTGGAAATTAAAATATGTATTCTTAATTTAGCAATAGCTAATATTAATCAAGACAATGTAAGGACATTAAAACACTTTAATTTTATTATGTGTTAGGAACACACAAAGTTGTCATCTTGTATTTTAATTACATACATATACATGTGTGTGTATAGTCACTTAAATTCACCCACATATTTTTGAAAATATTGGTTTAAGATTAGAAAAGCAATCAACATTTTGGCCACATTGACAGATTAGAGGAGAAGAAATCATGTGAATTCTTAAGAGATGTAGTAAAGCATTTGATAAAATTCAATGTCTATTATGATAAAAAGTCTTTAAAAACTAGGAATTGAATGAATCATCCATCTGATTAAGAGTCTGCTGCTGGCACTTACTACTTCAATTCAACATTGTGCTCAAGATCTAACCAGTGCTATACAATCAGAAAAAGAAAAAAGGTATAAAATTTGGAAAGAAAGAAATAAAACTCTCATTGTTAGAGATTATATGATAATATAGGTAAGTAATCCAAGAATCTGTAGGGAAATTATTAGCATTATTGAGTTTAACAAGGTTACTAGATACAAGACTAACATACAAAAAAATCACTGTTATTTTTGTATGTCAAAAATAAAAAGAATATAAAAATTTTTAAAGTTAACATTTTTGTCCCTGGTCAGTTGGCTCAATGGATAGAGCGTTGGCCTGGCAGGTAGACATCCCAGGTTCAACCCCCAGTCAGAGCACACATGAGAAGTGACCATCTGCTTTTCTTCCCCTCCCTCTCTCCTTGTCTCTCTCTTCCCCTCTTGCAGCCAGTGGCTCGATTGGTTCAAGCTAGCGTAAGCCTCGGCATTAAGGATAACTCGGTTGATTAGAGCATCGACCCCAGATGGGGGGTTGCCAGGTGGATCCCAGTCGAGGTTCATGCAGGAGTCTATCTCTATTTCCCCTCCTCTTACTTAAAACAAAAGTTAACATTTTAATAGTTTAAAAATAGTAAATACCCAAGAAAAAGTCATAAAGTATAGAATCTCTATGCAAACATCAAATTAAAAAATGTTGACAGAAGGCATCATTGATCGTCAATGAATGGGGAGGTCAATACTTTTAAGATGTCATTTTTGCCAAACTGATTTAAAGGATCAATGTAATCACAATAAAATGTCAACAGGATTTTTTAGGAATTTAATAAGCTAATTCTAAAAAACTACATTCTACCAGTCATGTAGAAGAAAAATATGAGGACTTATATTTCTTAATATCAAGACTTTTCATAAAGCTACAGTAATTAAGACAGGGTAAATATACAAATCAATAAAACAATAAACAGTCCAGAGAGAGACCTATGCAGAAAGGAATACTTGATGTAGAGCAGTGGAGAAAAAATAAGTGATGTTAGAACTGTAAAGAAAGAAACAGAAATGGGTCCCCTATCTCCTGCTAGGAACAAAATTCCAGATATATTAAAAACTATGTGGCAAAACAATGAAGCTGTTACAAATTGGTTTTACAGAGAATGCTATTATAATTTCAGGGTAGAAAAAGACTTCTTAATCCAGGCAGAAAAGGCACTACCCATAAAGGAAAGTATTGAACTGGGTAACATTAAGAATTCTGTTCACCAAAGGCACCATTAAGAAAGCGAAAGGGCAAGTTACAGAATGAGAGAAGATATGTATAATAAATAGAACTGACAGAAGACTCCTCCAAAATGCATAAAGTACTCCTACAAAGCAATAAGAAAAAAATAGTAATACAGACAAAAGATTTGAACACTTTACAAAATAGGAATTTTAAATAACCAATAAACATATGAAAGGTGCTCAAACCCATTGTTAATCAGAAAAATGCAAAATATAACCACAAGGAGTTTCCACAACATATCCACAGGATTGACAAAAATTAAAATGATTGAAAATACCAAATACTGAAGAGAATGTATAATAACAGAAACTCTCATATACTGCTGACATGAGGGAAGAAAAGTGGCATGGTTACTTTTGAAACGCTTTGGCACTATCTGGAACAGTTGAAGTTACACCTCCCCTATCACCCAGCAAATCCCGTTCCAGGAATATGCTAAAAGAAATGTCTGCTAATGTGCACAGAAGACCTACACAGGATTAAATATAGCAGTATCCTTGTAGCAAACCAAATTGAAAACAGCCTAAATCTATGTCAACTTTAGAATGTATAAATATATTATAGTATAGGCCTATAACAGAATGTTTTTTGTGAGAGAGAGAGAAGGAGGGAGGAAGGGAAAAAGATGAGAAGCATCAACTCACAGTTGCAGCACTTTAGTTGTTCACTGTCTGCTTTTCATATGTGCCTTGATGGGGGTGGTGGTGGTGGTGGTGGAGACGGTTGCTCCAGCCAAAACAATGACCCCTTGCTCAAGCCAGTGACCTTGGGTTCAAGCAAGTGATCATGTGCTTCAAGCCAGCGACCATGGGGTCATGTTGATGATCCCACACTCAAGCTGGTGAGCCTAAGCTCAAGTTGGTGAGCTTGTACTCAAGCCATGTGAGCCTGTGGTCAAGCTGGTGACCCTGAGGTTTCAAACCTGGGACCTCAGCATCCTAGGTAAACGTTCTATATCCACTGTGCCACCACCAGTCAGGTGGTTCTATAACAGAATATTATACAGCATGAAAATAAATGAACTATAGGAAAGGCAAGATAATGAGCAAGTCTCACAATCAGGTTGAAGGAACCAAGAGGCAAAATGAATGGTTCCATTTCTATAAAGTTCAAATCCAGAGAAATTGAAATGGTGTTTAAGAATGCGCACCTAGGTAGTAAAACATTTTTTTAAAAAACAAAAAAGTATTTACCACATAAGTCTGGTGATAATCTTCAGTTGTGATTAGAAAGGGCCCACACAGTCAAGGTGGAGGATTTCTAGGCCGCTGTTTTATTTTTTAAACGGATTGAACTTTGTACAGATTCATTAAGCTGTATGTGTTTTGTGTACTCTGCATGTACTCTATTTTCACAATAAAAAAGGGCATAATAAAAGATGTCCGCCTTCTTCTCTGGGCGTGTTCACATCTCCTCATGATGCCTGGACCTGCAGAGCGAGGCAGCCTGGGCAGGAGCCGCTGAAGAAAGTTGTACTCCAAGGAAGAGGGAGCAGCTTGATGAGAGATGTTCCACAGCCTGGGAACCCTAATGAAATAACTGAACAGCAAGAGGCCGTGGCGGCTGGTTTGGGTCTATTTTGCTTTGTAATTTTTAACATAATTATTTCCTTGGTTATCTAAAGTTATTCTTGCAACAATCCATATAACTCAAGTTTTCAGACTACAGCTTTCAATCAAGAACGCCTTGGGGATGTCTAGTTAGGAGTTCTAGTAAATTCTAGTTATATTCCTTAAACAAAAGTAATGTATTCTACTTTGCAAGAGGTCCTTGCCTTTTAGTAAAACCAGCAATGTCTTCTAATTAATATATAACTGTTTTCATTTTCTCTGTAAAACTATGATCAAATTCAGTCATTTTGACATAATTGACTATATGACTGCTTTTCTTAACCTTCTTTTAAAAAGAAATTTAAATTGCCTGACCTGGGTGGTGTGTGGATAAAGCAT
The DNA here is from genome assembly GCA_037038555.1 of Rhynchonycteris naso. Taxonomy (NCBI): domain Eukaryota; kingdom Metazoa; phylum Chordata; class Mammalia; order Chiroptera; family Emballonuridae; genus Rhynchonycteris; species Rhynchonycteris naso. Next base: position 30,484,007 of record CM072998.1, read on the forward strand.
TGACCTGGAATGCTGCAGCCACCGGTTCAAAACCCCAAGCTTGCTCAGTCAAGGCACATACGAGAAGCAACTGCTATAAGTTGATACTTCCTGCTCCCCCTGAGTTTCTCTCTCTCTCTCTCAAATCAATAAATAAAATCTTAAAAATAAAAATAAATTTAAATCAACTATTCAATTTTTAAAAATTTAAAACACCAATTCAACAATTAGAACTTCTTGCCTGACCAGGCAGTGGCGCAGCAGATAGAGAGCATCAGACTGGGATGCAGAGGACCCAGGTTCAAAACCCCAAGGTCGCTGGCTTGAGCACAAGTTCATCTGGCTTGAGTGTGGGCTCACAGGCTTGAGCGCGGGGTCACTGTCTTGAGTGTGGAATCATAGACATGACCCCAAGGTTGCTGGCTTGAGCCCAAGGTCGCTGGCGTGAGCAAGGGGTCACTCTGCTCTGATGTAGTCCCCTGGACAAGGCACATATGAGAAAGCACTAAGGTGCCGTACAAAGAATTTATGCTTCTCACCTCTCTCCCTTCCTGTCTGTACCTCTCTCTGTCTCTCTTACATACACACACACAAAAGAACTTCTTTGTACATGTGTCAGACAGAGACTCAGTCTTAGCAAAGAAATTTTATATATGAATGGTTTTTTTTTTTACTTTGTTCACAAGAGACTTAGGATACCAATTAAAATGTTTATTTAAATTTTTTCAAAAATAGAAGATTCTGGGGTCCAAAAAAACTCTGTTAAAGCCAATTTAAATAACTTGAGAGGTAATCTGAATGGCTTGTGTCTCCCAACATTAACCAAATGTCAATTTTTCAATGCATATTCATAGAAATCCCAATGATCTACTCTAGCGCTCGAGTTCTACACTTTAAGCACAGGCAGTTAGCTTGCCTCCTCAGTTCATCTGCTTGTCTATGCTTGCTCATCTTGTGCATCTATAACTAAAAATGGTTAGTTAAAAATGAACACATCATCCCAGAGAACATTTAATATTTTTTGAATGTTGCTTAAATGTGGCTTTCACAAATATTTAGTAGAGTTAAATGTTAGAACATTCTTTTCTTGCTAACAAGAATATATACCTCACATTCAAAAAGTTTATTCATAAGTTGCTGGAAAACAGCCTGACCAGGCAATAGTGCAGTGGATAGAGCACTGGCCTGGGACATCTGAGAACCCAGGGTTGAAACCCCAAGGTTGCCAGCTTGAAAGCAAGCTTACCCGGATTAAGCGTAGGCTCACCAGCTTGAGCGTGGGATCACAGACATGACCCCAAAGTCACTGGCTTGAGCCCAAGGTTGCTGACTTGAGCAAGGGGTCACTGGCTTAATTGGAGTCCCCTGGTCAAGGCACCTATGAGAAAGCAATCAATGAACAACTAAGGTGCTACAACTATGAATTAATACTTCTTATCTCTTTCCCTATCTGTCTGTCCCTTTCTTTCTCTCCCCCTAGCTAAAAAAAGAAAAAAATGTCGCTGGAAAACAATTCCCTATTACTATCTGTGTCATGCTTTAAAAGACCTCAAAAAACCAAAGTCCATCATACTCCAAGGCTTTCCTTATTTCAGGCAAAAATTACACCTACCTGCCACTTTTGAGGTTTTATGTAATCTGTATACCAATATTTAGGCTCCTATTGATATAGCAAGGAATCTCAATTAAGTCAAATTTGTGGCTGTCACTCTGGAAAGAAAATCTATGGGACTGTGCTGCATTATGTAACCACACCAACTTACATAACAAACCCATCCTGGCCCTTAACAAGGATTTATTAAGAAATGAGTTGGGTTTTGTTCTGGGGATTGTTGGCTTTTAATTGAATGGCCATGCTCAAGAATTCCAGACGTTAGCTAACATTAAAAAAAAAAAGAGGTTACTCTACATGGTCTTTGAGTTCACTTACAGAATTGTGTCACTTGCCTTTTAAGATTTCTTTAAAGTCACATCTAGGATATGGTGCTCTTCCCTCCTTCACACACTTGTCATAACCCTGCTTACTCTATTCTGTCAACAAGGACAGTTATTTTCTTTTCACTATGCCTTTCCATTATCAACATTGGCCCATATCTTGTACATTCTGAAAAGACAAGAGGAAAGACAAAAACCACCACACACTGCCCGGATGGGAACAGGCAGAACCTGAATCTAAAGAGCTAGAAATGACCTGACAAACTCTGGCTTTCAGCGAATACATACTTGTCATCATGCTACACAGAAAGCCACGTTCAGATAGACCTGGTAGGAATATGATTCCTGCCACCCCAGTTACTAATGCTTGGCAAGAGAATCTCAGTGATATACACATTCATCAAGTATATTACCACTTCCTCCCACACCTACCTTCTGATCAGAGTGAGAAAGCCAGAGGGCGGACAATAAAGAAATGAGAGCTCCTCCTCTACTCACTGCAGAGTTGGCTATAAATGGAATATTATTCAAATATTTTAAATGTAATAATATAAATATAGTGGGGATGTTAACACTTAAAAGAAACCTAATGAATATATTTTGGTCATATTATCTCCTTTGTAGAAAAGCCAAAATTGTTGTATGTTGAATTCACTTAAATAGGTAGTTTGCAATAGCAAAGGTAAGAAGTATGTTTTTGAGACAACCCACTAATAAGTGCCCACTAATAAGAGTCTTGGGTCCAAATAATGGTTACTTAAGCCAGCAAAGAAATCAAGAGAAACAAACCATTTCTTTTCTGGACAACAACTTTATGCCCTAAAACTTGAATAGCATGAGGTTTAGAACAAATGTCTGCTATAGATATTATTCATGTACACTTCCCAAATTCCTAAATTAGTGTGAAAGAGCAGATGGTTTGTAGATTTCTAATACTTGTACCCACTTCACCTCTCTACCCCAAGAAACTGTCAGCTTTTGTTAAGTTAAATCCAATTTTCTGGAGTTCACCTTCTAGCCAAAATTCTAAAAGTACAGTAAGTCAGAAGATATCTTCAATATTCAGGACCTTGATTTGTGGCAAAATTTCCTAGATTACATAATCAGCTACTTGTCATTGCAGTTGTATTTCCTTTCTATGGTTGGGTGAATCACAACCCTTCACAAGGTTTTTAAATGGATTTTCCTAAAAAATCCACAATGAAGTTATAATACTATTTTTTTGGGGAAAAGACAATCTATATTGTTGGCATTTAAACACACACACACACATACACACACACACACACATTTAAAAACTGGACTTCAAAGCAAAGGTTATGAACTCAAACTTGCTATATAAAGAGGAACATGAAAATGCTCTGTCTGTAAAAAAAGAATTAGAGTTTGAAATATTTGGGAGAAAAATTCCACATGCAAGACAGACATCCAAAATGGCTCAACATAATTTATTTTTTTTTATGTTAAAATGTACAGAGTTCTTTTGAAAGTACTTGCTAGAAAGGGGAAAAAAAAGTGATATTACATACAAGGAGAGGAAGGGAGACCAACTGGCCCAGGAGCGCATGACATGGAGAAATACAAAGGCATCTAGGCACCCCTTCCCCTCAGCTTACAAGTCACCATGAACAAAGTACAAAGAGGTTACAAAACAGGAAAAGCAAATATAAACAGACAGGAATAGACTTAGTTAGCTTCATTTGTACATGCGGCTTTTAGAGGCATCTGGAGCTCTATTCACACACTCTAGAGATCTCTTTAAAGAGAATTTTTATCTTTCTTAAAATAGTTTTTAATATTCTACAACAAAGATAAAAAATTTTAAAGATGGAATGAAATGAAAAAGCTCTTATTTTAAAAGGCATCAAAGTCACTAACAGTGAGTTTTTAAATTTCTTTTTTTTAGAAGATTACCCAAGTTATTTTGCTAAAAATACATTTTTTTTAAAACAGAAGTGAAAAAATGACAGGTACCAATATTACTGTGTTGGATAATTTCTTTTATAATATAGAAAAGAACATTTTCTCTACAATAGTTCTACAGTCACAAAAAGGCTTGTGGAAAAAGGGAGCTGCCCGATTGAATTATTTTTTTTTAAAGAAAGAAACAAAACCAAACACAACCGCAAACCAACAGAAACTGAATTCTCGGCCCTCATTTCAATAGCTTCTCCTACTGCCTTGACCCACCCTCCTCCCAATATACTTCCCGCCCACCCCACCCCACCCCCACCCCCACCAGGAAGCAAGGACACAGCTGAAGATGTAGGGAGAGGGCAGCACAGTGCACTTTCTACATAAATGACTGAGAACTGGAATAGTATATACAGAGAAACTGGGTCCTACACAGCCTTGCACATGCTCAGAATTGACAGCGGTTAAGATGTGGAGTTCTGCCTTTTTCTACCTAACACATTTAATTGAGGAAGTCAATTAAAGTGTAGTAAAAAAAAAAACCCAACAAACCTGTGCATTTGAAAAAATTTGCCTAATTAGTACTTCAAAAATTTATCTATATAAAATGTACAAATAAAGGAGAATTTAACGCTTACAGATATTTCTTTAAGCAGCACTTCCCCCTTTTGGATATTTGACTGCACATACCAAGTGGTATAATAGTTTCCATCTTCTAATGATGGAATATATATATATATATGTATATAAATTTTTTTTAGCTATCCCTGGAGCAAGTAACAGGAAGAGAATGGGCAAACTGGCTGCACAAGAGAAAAGAGAATGAAACTGGAACAACACAGGAGCCTGTTAAAACCCTGCTGTCCAGATTTGCCCTACTATTGCTGGTGGTCGATTTATCCCTCTTCTCTTTAGCCACTCACAGGGGAGCAGCCGCTGCACTGATTCACAGGGGATGAACTCAGGATCTCAAAAGACAAATGAAGACTAGAGGTATGTATCATTTAAGTAGCTATAAAACTCACACCATGATCTCCCTTACGACACACATTCCGTGTGATCTCTTCCAACATAAACAGTGTCAAAGGTTTGTCAGCTATTTTCAAATCACTGAAATGTACAGTCATCTACCAACACTGTTAAGAATGTTAAGAGGCTAATCACTGGGGACTACTGTTTGAGTTTAATCAGAGTCAAAGGCTCAAGAATCAAGACCCTTAGCATCTCAAAGTACATACTAAAAACAAGAGGCTGTGTGGAATATGGATATTATGGCTGATTCACCAAGTGGTGAAAAACAAGAGGTTAATTTCCTCTTTTTGATTGTTAATTGACCATCTCTATTCCTCCAAGGCTAAATTAGGATTGCAAACAGCTTTCCTCTGAGATTCTGCTGTTAATTGAGACTTACAGTATTTTTGTGTCTCTGAGTGCTGAGTGTGAATAGTAAAAAAAAAATTATATTACACTTGATTTAAGAAAGACGAACATTTCAATGAAGTCTATCTATAAAGAAACATTCTTGGGGAAAGGTTTCAAGAGGTGTATGTGTGTAGGGAGTGGAGGGGATTTTAAAAGGAGAAGCATTTTCCTGCTTCACTTTAATAATAATAATAATAATAATATTAACAATAATAATAAGTGTAAGGAGCTTGGGTTGTTCTGCATGTCCCCGCCCGAGTCTCCCATAAGTGCCTCCTGCTGGAATGAAGTAGGAAATGAAAGGCTGGGTTTGGAGGAGAGGGCCTGGTTAACCCTCGAGATGTACACATAACATTTAAAAATGACAACACTGGGAGCTGCAAACAGTGAGGGGAAACATACATCTTCAAATAAAATAAAGATATTTCACTTTTACACAAATTCTGTCCATGTGGTGTGTAAAGAAAGTAAGGCTCTTTTTAATTATGAAAAGGTTTTTGTGCATGTTTCCCCTATCCCCAAATCCGTTTTTTAGATGAGTTCTATTGTAAAATGTTCAAGATTATGAAGAAAACCAAAACCCAGAACAAAATGAACCCCCAAAAAAGAGAAGACCAGTTTTTTCTAAAAAATAAAATAAACCAAAGAAAAATTCCTCTAAATCTACAGCAATATTTTAACTGGAAAAAAAGGTCCATTTTTCTCTGGTTTGTCAGTATAAAAGGTTCCTTTATTTATATATATTTAAGTTTTTAATTGCAAGTTCATCTTGCTCATCTTCTCATGTAAGGTCCATTGAGTGACTGCTTGGGCACACCAGCAGCATTCATGTAGCTGTGATGGGAGGGGCCAGTGTACATCATGTTTCCATGAGGGTTTGGCTGCATAGGCTGCTGGGTATAGGCCTGGCTTCCCATCATCCCCATCTGCATCTGCATAGGATACTGTGCTGTCTGGTTCATGTAGGCAGGGTTACTATGGTAACTGCTGTTCATCATGGGCTGTGTCATTCGATAGCTGTTCATGGCATTCAAGGTGTTCATATTCATGGAATTGACATTATAGGCAGGGGTTGGCATTAAATTAACCCCCATGTTCATGCCACGCTGAACAGCCAGTGCACGAGGGCCAGCCTGCATGGCAACCGCTGGCGGGCTGCGGCCATACAACTGCTGCTGGTGAGCAGCCGCAGAGGGCAGTGGTGCGGATTTGGAGCGGATGGAAATGTGCCCCTTGACTGGCATTTGCCCTTGCAACCTCTGAGTGTGAGGAATGCCAATGTTGGTAGCAGACATGTTGCACTGTAGCAGAGGTGACGTGAGGTTCATGGTGGTGGATGCCAAGTTTGGGGGCGGTGTCATGGTGGCTTGTGCTTGAGGGGTCCCAGCTAATGGGTGAGATGGAGCTAGCTGAGCCAGTCCTGTGTTAGACAAAGAAACACTGGTTGCATAGGAAGTCACAGCAGGAGAATGGCTATAAGGCATGGCATGGGGGTCCATAATGGTGTTAGTCAGCTGCTGCAACTTGGCTAAACTGAAGGTGGCTGACGGCTGAGAGTAGCTGCCGGCTCCAAAATCCCCTGGGATCCTCTCGTATATGCTGATGTTTCCAGTGCTTCCAGATTCTGGTATCTCCATGATCATCGGAGCTGGAGTGAAACTGTTATTCATACTACATTGTGACAGGGGCGGCTGCTGTTGAGGGGGGGGTAGGGGCTGAGGCTGCTGGGGCTGAGGTGGTGGCGGCTGCTGCTGCTGCTGCGGCGGCGGCTGCTGCGGCGGTGGCTGCTGGGGCGGTGGAGGCTGAGGTGCTGGTTGCTGCTGCGGCTGTTGCTGCTGCTGTTGTGGCTGCGGCTGCGGCTGCGGCTGCTGCTGCTGTGGTGGTGGCGGCGGCGGCTGCTGCTGGTTACTGGGAGGCCGCTCCACCACGCAACTCTGAGGTGACTTGATGTTGCAGTTGGCAGCAGGCTGGACATTGTTCTGCTGCATCATGCTGCAGCTGTTGCCCATGTTTGCCATTTGCTGAGTGACAACGCAACTGTTCTGGGTGAGGCTGCTGGAGGACGATAACCCACCATAGGAACAGCTGCTCTGGGAAGAGTTATTCCCACAAATGCTGCCGCCCATTGTGGAATCGTAGCTGCTAGGGTTCTCATAGTTCTCTGTGGTGCTCTCAATGCTGCCCAGATCACTGAAGCCACTGTCCACCACCTGCTGAGAGTGGTCTGATACGGAAGGCACATCCATCATGGGGCTGGTCTCCATGTTCTGCATAGAGGGTGCGGACAGGGATCCTTGTTCTGGGCTGATCTGTGTGTAACCACTTTCGAGGGCAGGCACATTGGGACTGCTGACTGAACGAACTGACTGGCTGGGATGAGAATGAACAGAAGATATTGGACTATTATGTCCTGAAGCATGACAGTCTTCAACCATTGACATCTGAGGGTCTTCATCAGCCTGGGTGTAACTCTGCAGGGTCTGACAAGCTGCAAGTGTCTCTTCACAGTCCTGGTAGGCACCCTCATGCTCATTGCTTTCTTCTTGAGTCAAAGATTGCACTGCTTGCACGGTTTCCAGATCCAGTTCACTATGGGGAATCTCATCTTCCTCTTTTAACTCAATTAGTTCTTCTTTAGAGTTTGAATCTTCTTCATGATCATCCTCAGACCCTGGCATATGCTCTGACACCACGGATGTTTCCTGGGAAGTCTGTTCCTCTTCAGAATCTGGTTCTGTTTCATCTTTATCTTTTATATTCTCCCGACTGCTCTGCATAGTCGTATCTAAAAAAGACTCCTGACCACCAGGTTCCTCCTTAACATCTTCTCTAACAGGCTGGTCCTCTAGCTCTTTCTTCTTGGTAGATTTTAGATGACCATCATCTTCATCATCTGCATCATGGTCTTCATTCTGATTTGTCTCTACAGCCGCTTCATCCTCTTCCTCTTGTTCCTGTTCTTCCAGTTCTTGTTGCTCTTCCTCAGACTGCCTCTGCTCTTCTGAGACACGGGGTTTCTCTTCTTCCTCCTCTACCTCTGGTTCTTTCAGTTCCATCTCAGGACTGTTGCTGCTATCCGCTGGAGAAGCTGCTCTCACTTCACTGCTTGTTGTATCCTCTTCTTCTCCCTCTTCAACCTCTTCTGCTTCCACATTCATCTCCTCCTCTTCCTTCCTTTCTTCGGTTAAAGGCAAGTCGTCTTTTGATTCAATAGTTTCTTCATTCTCTGGAATTTTGAGTTTACGTCCAGGTTTAGGAATGGGGACAATGGGCTCAATAATCCGTTCTTTAGTAGAAATGGGTATGATTTCCCGATTCAACTTAAATCCTGGTTTGCGACCAGGTCTTTTCTTCCAGTGGATTGGTTTGCGACTCTTGCCTTTGGGCCATCCCTTTTTCTTTTTCATAGGTGTGGATGTATCTGGCTCAAGTGGAGAATCCTTCACATCACATTTTCTCAAGACAGGTACTGGAGTGTCTGTACAGAGGATAAAAAGTAAAATTAGGTTACAAGATCTTCTATGTTCTAGTGCCTTTTTCTGAGACCAGCAAGTATAACAGAAATAATTTCATTAAACATAACAAACTCTTGATTATCTTCACTTTCAAGTTAAGAATCTAAAGAAGAAACCTAATTAGTGACATCTACTAAAGTTACAAGGTAAATTGGAAGAACAGTGAAAGAATGCTGGTCAACAAACTATTACCATCTACTATTTAAAACCAGATCAAGTTTATCATTGCCAACTGTATGGCTTTGGAAAGTTCCTCTAAGATTCACGTTTATCACCTATAAAATAGAGAGGAGCTCTATAAAGCTACAAATACTGAGCAGTTACCACAACTACTTTAGACAAGTTGTCCTTATTATGTAAGTTATAAATCAGCTCATTCATTTCTTTTTCCTTTTTCTGTGTTTGCAATTTATATTCTCTCTCTCTGGTTTTCTTATTTTCCACAAAATCATTACTTCAGGTAATATCATGAGCCAATTACTCCAGCTCATGATTAAGCAATCCTACAAAGTAAATGTCAATCAATGTTGTGTCTGTATGGGAACAGCTAGAGGGATTTAAGTCCTAGACAAATACTGACCTGAAGAAAAAGCTAAAGCACCAATGAAAATGGTTTATTAGAAATAAATTTAATTTTAGCATTATTTTTCCCCATTAAGTTTTCTTTCTAAAAATTATAATAAAATACGCATAGCATTAAAGTCACCACCTTAACACTTTTGGTGAGGAAGGAAGTACATTCAAATTTCCCATTATTTTTTTTAAATGCCAGTTTTCTTTCTTTCTTTCAATGTTTACTGTATTGATTTTAGAGAGAGAGAGAGAGAGAGAGAGAGAGAGAGAGAGAGGAAGGAGGAGAAAGGAAGGCAAAGAGAGAGACAGAACATCAATCTGCCCCTATATGTGCCCTGACTGGGGATTGAACCAGCAGTCTCCGTGCTTCGGGATGATGCTCCAACCAACTAAGCTATCCAGACACGGCTCTCATTAATTTTTAAAGGGATAAAAACCAAGACAAAAACAGGAGTTTTGGGGGAGAGCTAAAATGATATAACTAGTAATAACCTGAAAATAAACAGAAAATTTGTCCAACTCAACAGAAATTTAGGATATTATTTTAGTTTACAATGATACAAACTAGAATTTTACTAATGTGTCAAATTAAAAAAAAAATTTTTAGTTTCCCACTTATTATAATATCTCAAAATATAATGTAATAAAACTCTGGAAAATCATTCCCAATAAAGCAAAAAATTTACTCATCTTATCATTTTATTAAAAGTATTTATTATAGCCTGACCAGGTGGTGGTACAGTAGATAAAACATTGACCTGGGATGCTGAGGACACAGGTTCAAAACCCCAAAGTCGCCAGCTTAAGCCCAGGCTCACCAGCTTGAGTGCAGGGCCACCAACTTGAGTGTGGGATCATAGACATGACCCCATGATCACTGGCTTGAGCCCAAAGGTTGCTCTTAAGCAGGGGGTCACTGGCTCAGCTGGAGCCCCTAGTCAAGGCACATATGAGAAAGCAACCAATGAATAACTAAGGTGACACAACTATGAAGTGATGCTTATCATCTCTCTTCCTTCCTCTCTATCCATTCCCGTCTCTCTCACTAAAAAAAAAAACAACAAAAAACAAAACCCTCCCCCCAAAAACCCTATTTTGAGGTATTGTTATCATTTTTACCAGAAAGTTAGCACTAACTAAGACACATACAGATATGATTCAGAAAGAATGCCTGAAAAGATAAGCAAGTCAAATTTACATGACTGATCTATTTCATCCCTTTAAAAAGTCTTAGCATTTATTCATTTAAGAATGTTTATTGACTACTTATATTAAGCACTCAGTATACTACAATTAGAAAAATGGACTAAATCTATAGAATGCATATTCTAGTGAAGAGTTATTATTTAAAATATCTTTCTGGCGCTATGTCTAATTTCACCCACTAACTAAAGTTTCAGATAATGGACAATAAAGGATTAGGCTGAAAACAATTTCCTAATAGTAATATATTTTCTGCAGAAATAAAAATAGATCCCAAGTTGAAGGGGGAAACTAGAAAAAGCATGTTGAAAAAACAGAGGACCAAATGAGGGTGAATACACTTGATACAACTTTTTAGAGATTACCAAATCATCCTTCAGTTGATTAGTAGGTTGTGTTCATTTTTTGGCCTTTTTATTGAAGGTTGTATAGCTATTACTGCTGTATCTTTAAAGACAATAAAACTACAACAAGCAAAAGTTCTGTAAAACATACCATCAGCATCATCTGACTCCTCGTCCTCGTCATCTTCATCTTTAGACTTCCTCATAGAAGAAGATCGACACCTGAGAACATCCTGTGAGGACAATCGACGGAAGTATCCTCTAGAGAAAAGGTCATTTTCATCATCTTCCTCTTCTTCTTCATCAATCTCAAATGTAGGTTCTAATCTTGGCATTGGCCTCTCAGAGTCAGAGTCTTCAAATGGTTCATCTAAGACTTCTGTAGTCTCAGAAATAGTTTCTGTGACCACACTGCTATTGTGGTGTTTGCGCTTTCGGACTCTCCTTCTTCGGTGAAGAATTGGTTTCTATTTAAAAGAGAAATATTTTATTAACAGTAATAATCACTATCACTTCTACTAATATGATTGATAGTTCTTAAACCTAATAGAATTAGCACATAGAAAATGAGGGTGCTGCTCACCAAAAGACATTTTAAATATTACTTCAGAATACTGTATCATAGATACACAGATGTTGGGTAACTGAATATAACTTTGTAAAATAGGCAGACATGCCCAAAGAGTAGATATGATTCCCTATTAATGGTTCAGTTAAATTAAACACCCTAGGGCCTAGGGTGCTATTTCAATACTAAAATGATACAGAGGCTAGTTCCTTAACTTCTCTTTCTTAGGAGAAAATGAAGCACTTTCTATTTGTCTTACTGCTCTACTATGCAGGACAGCAGAACTATCAGTGAAGCCATATGCTTTTTCATGAGCTACCCACAGAGTTATATTGGACATGCAGAAATATGGAGCTGAGATGGATTCACTTTATGTCAGTGAAACATTTCAAAAGTAAAATAAATCTGTTATTGAAATCTGGCACATCAGGCACAATTCTGTACATGGCTGATGTAATACCTTAAATCACACAATAACACAAAACAAAGGTGATGTACCAAAAATGCTATAAGCCAGTTCTCTATCATTCTACAGAGACCAGAAAGGTTACAGCACTTGTTTAAGGTCGCACATTTGTGCATTTAAAAATGTTTGTAAAATACAATCTTTCACTCCCAGGCAAGTGAATTTCTTCAAGAATGTCAGAAGTACTGTGTACATAATTTCACTGACTATTATAATATTCCTTTTTAACACAAATAGTGTACTTTTATTTTATAAATAGGCAATACAAGCCTGAGATGGCAAATATATATTCTTCATGGTCACAAAATGAATAGTAGAATAAGGCAAGAGTTCACTTTTTCTCCATTTCAAATTCACTAATCTTCTAGTTGAGAATATAATTTTTGAAATGGGTTAAACATGGCCCAGCTCTTTGGAGAAACTGATTCTAGGATTGAGAAATTAAATATACAAGTTGAACCTGGAAAATCTTGTAGTACCAGAAAGTAAGAAAGTGCTCAAAATAAACAGCCTGACCAGGGGGTGGCGCAGTGGATAGAGCGTCGAACTGGGATGCGGAAGACCCAGATTTGAGACCCCGAGCTCGCCAGCTTGAGTGCGGGGCCCATCTGGCTTGAGCAAAAGCTCGCCACCTTGGACCCAAGGTCGCTGGCTCCAGCAAGAAGGGTTGCTCGGCCTGCTGAAGGCCTGCGGTCAAGGCACATGTGAGAAAGTAATCAATGAACAACTAAGGCAGAGGTCCCCAAACTAGGTATGGCTCACGGGCCAAATTGCAATCACCTGAGGCCGTTTATCCGGCCCCCACTGCACTTCTGGAAGGGGCACCTCTTTCACTGGTGGTCAGTGTATGGAGTACTGTATGTGGCAGCCCTCCAGCGGTCTGAGGAACAGTGAATTGGCCCACTGTGTAAAAAGTTTGGGGACCCCTGAACTAAGGTGTCAAAATCGCAACAAAAAACTAATGATTGATGCTTCTCACCTCTCTCCGTTCCTGTGTGTCTGTCCCTATCTATCCCTCTCTCTGACTCTCTCTGTCCCTATAAAAGGAAAAAACAGAAAAACTTTGCAATGATGAGGCCGTGTATATTAAAGGAACATAGGAGCAAAACTGAAAGAGCTCCTAATGACCACAGCTAGAAAAACCTGAGCAACGAATTAAATAAAATAGTAGTATTGGATTATAACTCAAAATATAAATATCGATAAGTTCATACTGATATAAATAAATGCTTAAGTAAATAAATAAATAATGGGGAGAATAGATAAATATCCCAAGAGAATTCTAAAGTGTGAGCTGTGGACAGTGACTTTCTTCCAAAGAGTACAGTAAAGGGAAAAAGGAATAACTTTACAGTAGAGAAACCTGACAAACACAACCTCTAACCAGGTGATGGAGGTTAACAATAGTGAAATGTCACATTGATAATAAATGTCCTTGTATTTGGTGTATAGATATAGATAGTAGATACCCTTTATATGATGAGAATGGCACTTTAACTCTGGGTCTTCTTCTCAAAAAGCACATTACCCCATTTTAATATCAAGAGGTACAGTCTCAAAAGTTCCAAGGTCATCAAAAACAAGGAGTCTGAGAAACTATTATAACCAAGAAGGGCCTAAGAAGACATGACTACTAAATGTAATGTGGTATGCTGAATGGGATCCTGGAACAGAAAAAGGACACAAGGGGGAACTGAGAAAATTTGAATAAAGTATGTATTCTAGTTAATAATATATCAATTAATTGGTTCATTATTTGTGACAAATGTACCACATCAACTGAAGATATTAAACTTGACCAGGCAGGTGGCACAGTGGATAGAGCATCAGCCTGGAACACTGAGGACACAGGTTCAAAACCACAAGGTCACAGGCTCAAGCACAGTCTCACCGCTTGAGCACAGGGTCACCGGCTTAAGTGTAGGATCATAGACATGACCCCATGATCACTGGCTTGAGCTCAAAGGTTGCTGGCTTGAGCAGGCAGGTCACTGGCTCAGCTGCAGCACCACCACCATTGGGTCAAGGTACATATGAGAAAGCAATCGACGAACAACTAAGGTGTCGCAACTATGAGTTGATGCTTCTAATCTTTCTCTCTCTTCCTCTCTGTCCCCCCATCTCTCTGTCTCTCTCTTTCACTCACTAAAAAAAAAAACAAACCTAAGAGTTTAATAATAGGGGAAACTGGGTGTAGGGAATACAGAAACTCTCTGTACTTTCTTTGCAATAATTCTATAAATCTAAAACTGTTCTAAAATTAAGAGCTTTTTTAAAAAAATAAATAAATAGCCCTACCTTTTTTTAAGGGTCTGCCAAGGAAAGGAATGATTTTATTGCCTTGGATGAAAGCTGTCACCCACTACTACAGTGTGGTTCATTCAGAGAGCTGACATACTTGAGTCTGGCTGGTTTATGACAATGCTTTAAGTTCACTTCATAGCCTGGGATAGTTTTAGTATACGATTTAACAGAATTCACTATCATCGTCACAGAGAATTTATTAACAAACTGGTTCTCATTCAAACTTTGCATGATAATGAAATATATAGCTTAGAAAATATTTTTCAGACAAGGCAAAGTCAAATTACTGGAGGAGTGAAGAGGACAAATAGAAGGGACATTAGAGTACAGGGAATCCTGCACCACCTACGACTATATGAATGGCTCACTCCGAGCACCCCGATACACATCCATTTCCATGGAGCTGTGTAATACTTTCCTCTCTTTTTCTAATATAAACATTTCTAATCTGTACACACTTTTAAAATATTTTTTAAATCTCTAAAATTCATAATTTAAACATCAAACCAGCAAGCTGAAAAAAACAGTCTACCAGTCCTTAAATAAGTTTATTATAACTTCTAAGCTAATTTCCATGAACCAAAGAAGTCATATACACACTTCAAATATTCACTGGGAACAATATATTGAGGCTTAAAGTTTAAAAAATAACACAGTAAGAATTTCTGTATTTACCCTTTCAGAACTCTAGGAGAGAATTATATACAATAAGCTGCAATTGGAAGAATAAAAGAATATATCAGGTTAATGCTTTACCTTTCGCTTCAATGTGGGCTTTGTAAGAATTGGAGGTGAGTTGGACCGAGGACTTTCTGGCTCCTCTTCCTCCTCACTGCTCTCACTGAAGCCCCTGAGGAGAGTCCTGTCACCATCACTATAGCGACGGAGCAGTCTACCATTGCCTTCTGGTAACCTGCACTTCAGAGCCTCAGGGCCTTTCTTTAGCTGTCCCCGCCACAGCTCAACCCCTTCACTCAGTCTTCTTTTGGGAATGTCCAGCTTCCCATCCTGGCTTGGCTGCTCCTGAGAGGCTGCCAAATGTTCCTCACTTTCAGTGTATTGTTCCTGGGAGGTTTCTGATTTTCCCTCACATTCTCCGTATTGTTCCTGAGGAGTTAATGACTCTTCCAAGAGCAGTTTAGAATCTTTATTACCAAAACGTTCCTGGGTTTTTTTGTTCTTCCTCCCCCAGCGGCCTTTCCGAGATGACTGATTATTCGCAGGAAGACTATCCCGGGGAAGGACTTGTTTGTTCAAACGCGTAGAACTGACTGGTGCCATAACTTCCGGTTTCTTTTCACTTTCTATTGAAGAATAAGAATCGTGTTCTTTGTTTTCCCGAGATGCAGGCTTTCCCACCTGATTTTAGAAAATAAAATCATGGTTGGTTAATTTTTCAGTTCTACCTGATTATATCTCCTATTCTGGCCTTTTAAATACTAAGATAAGAAAATAGCTTTAAAAAAGAAATTATTTAATAGTTAACAAATATATCTTGTGTGTCAGACACTATTTTAAATGCTTTATAGGTATTAAGCTTCACAACTGTATAAAATATAAATATATGCTCTGTTTACAGATTAGGTAACTAAGGCACAAAAAGTTTAACTTGCGCCAGGTCATAAAACTGCAAATGAATAAGTTGGGATATAAAGGGAGGCAGTGTGACCCAATAAAAATCAAAATTCTGACTAAGAGCCAGTGCTCTTAGACACCATGCGATACTATCTTCAATAAAAAAAGTAAGTATGATTGTTCTTACAAATATGTTTTGTTTTGTTTTGTTTATTAAGTGAGAGGCAGGGTGGCAGAGAGACAAATTCTCGCATGCGCCCAACTGGGATCCACCCGGCAAGCCCCCTGGGGATGATGCTCTGGCCATGTGGGGCCACTGCTCCATTGCTCAGCAACTGAACTATTTAAAGTCCTGAGGTGAGGCCATGGAGTCATTCTCAGAACCCTGGGCCAACTTTGCTCAAACCAATCGAGTTATGGTTGTGGAAGGAGAAGAGAAAGAGACAGAGAGAGAGAGAGAGAGAGAGAGAAGGGGGGGAGGTAGAAAAGCGATGGTAGCTTCTCCTGTGTGCCCTGACTGTGAATCAAACCCAGGACTTCCACACGCTGGCCAACATTCTACCACTGAGGCAACAGGCCAGGGTCTGTTCTTAAAAATGTTAAATGAGATAGTTTATGAAATTTCTCAGAAATAAAACTGTATAAACAGAGAGGAGATGGACTCTGGTGCAAAAGCAAGGAAAAGGAAGTATTTGGGGAAAAAAATTTAAAAAAAATTCTATAATTATTTTGATTTTTATTCTGTAAACTTAACTTCATTTTAAAAATTATATCAAAGAGGCCTGAAATTATTTATTAAAAAAGGACATAGAGTTTTAAAGGACAAAAGAACTGCTTTAAAAAAAAAATAAAGGTATGCATCACAAGAAAAATATTAAAAACTATAGTCTCTCCCTTTAATGGCTAAAGACACCTGTGTACCTACTGCATATTTAGTGCTCTCTTAGAAAACACACACATTTACATTATTCCATAATGTTGTAAGGAAAATGTATCTTCATTTCATATATATATTTTTTAATTCAGTGAGAGGCAGGGAGGCAGAAAGACAGACTCTGGCATGTGCCTCCACCAGGATCCACTCAGCAAGCCCACTAGAGGGCGATGCTCTGCCCATCTGGGGCATTGCTGTTGCTAAGCAACGAGCTCTTCTCAGCACCTGAGGTGAGGCCATGGAGCCAACCTCAGTGCCCAGGGTCAATTCGTTCCAATCGAGCCATGGCTGTAGGAAGGACAAAGAGAGAGAGAATAGGTGGAGAAGCAGATTGGCATCTCTCCTGTGTGTCCTGACTTGGAATCAAACCCGGACATCCACAAGCCAGGCCGACATTCTACCACTGAGCTAACTGACCAGGTTCTATTTCACTTTTTAACAATGTTAGATTTAGATTCAATTCAGATTCTTCAATTACTATATAGCTTAAAATTTAAGTGCTTATTGGAATTCTGGTAAAAAATATTTAGTCATAAGTAACACATAACAAATCTGAAGGTCTCCTAATGATCCAAGGCTTAAAAATATACAAATAAGTAAATAAAACCCAGGTTTCCTGAAATTTCTATCATTAAAATAAACTCTGAAGGTCTGATGTAAATTTATTGTATTGGTTTAAAATAATATATATATATATATCTCAATCACAGATACTCATGAAAACCAAAAATATATCCTTCTGTCATCAAAAAGAGAGACTACTCAAGTCCCTACACTTGCCTCTAATTCTCTTTCCTGGCATGGTGACTCTTCATTTTCTCCTTCCTCAGCCTCCTCTTCTTCCTCCTCTGAGACAACAGAATTGGAGACTATGACAGGAGTCCAACGCAAACATTCTGGATCTACATCTACAGGTCGCAAATTCAGCTGAAGCTTTGCCATATGATCCTGAATAAGTTTTTCTCGGCGGATAATCACAAATCTGGAACCAAAGAAAAGTTTATAGCAATCAACAATATATAAGGAGTACCTAACAATGAATATTGAGCTATACTCTCCAGAACATCCTGGAGATGATGATAAATGCTTCAAAAACAGCAAGAAATACGCCATTACATGAGACAGCTAAGATATATAAAGTTCAGCAACAGCAAATGGATAGTTATTTTAACCATTCATTGTCTCATACTTCCCAACTTTGGAATTTCTGATACTTCTTCAACTCTTATCTCCTACTTTACATATTTCTACCTCAAATGCCTCCTTTCTTTGTGACCTTTTCCCAACCACTCTAGATAAGGACGAGCTCTTCCCTTTGACCTATATTTCATTTTGTATCATATATGTGGAAATAAACAATGGGTATAATTTATTTGACATTGTTTCTTGGGCTGAAGAAGTTCCCAATATCAGAAAATAAGATTTAGACGCTTCGGTTTAAAAGTTAGGAGGAATGTCAAAAAAGTTTAGAAAAATATGGTCAAGGGTATCAAATATCATAGAGAGGAAAATGATATCTGAGGATCACCAAAGTGTACCATTTATATTAATTTATCTTCTTCCATCAATAATTTAGCTGCCTGAACCAAAAACTTCCACCTAATGATCCTTCAAAAAAGATGTAATACTCACTGGTCACTACGGAAGTCCAGCATTCGTAGGTGGTGGAGTGTGGAAGTAATATCTTGAGGACAGATTCCAGTCAACTTACTTAACTTCTTAATGCTAATTTGCTTGTCATTTTGGTGATAAAGGCACTCCAATATTACACTTTTCCAATAAGCCATGTAGGAAAGACGACCTAGATCAGATAATGGTTTCTCTGGAGACCCTGCTTGGCCTTCACGCTTTGATAACAGATAACCTAAAGAAACCCCAAAATAACAAGTATGTCAGAAAGCCTAAATAAAATGGGCCAATTCACCAAAATAACAATCCCCTCTTCTACAAACAATCTAAGTATTATAGTAAGTAATAATTGCAAAGGTAAATTCCCCCAAGGAAAAAAAAAATTGCTAAATTACTCGAAAATCAATTTGCATAAGCTGTATGCACTGAAAATTAGGTTAGTATACTTTGTCTATAGTTAATGTAAAAAATACTGTTAAAATATTCAAACTCTTAAAAATCAGGACTTCATATTGATAGGCTGCATTAGTAAGATTAAGGAAATAATGTTTCCTATTCAATGCACTATAGCAGAGAACTACCCTCATATGTTTTACTTGGACCACTAGATGGCAACAGCTATATCTGAACTGAAAAACACAAAAGAATGCCTCAGTGTTTTATGTAATCTTATTAAGACAGTGGTTCTTCTGTGAGTGAATTAGATAATAATTTCTTACTTCAATAAAGCTCTCCTCACTAAGTTTTCTTTTTTTAAATGATTTGTAGAGAGAGACAAAGGAAGAGAAAGAGACAGAGAAACATCAATTTGTTGTTCTACTTATTCATGCCATCATTGGTTGATTCTTGTACGTTCCCTGACTGGGGATTGAACCCACAACCTCAGCATGTTGGGATGAGACTGTAATCAATGGAAATACCTGGCCAGGGTACCAAGAATTAACTTCTTAACACTGGTGATATAATCATCTGATATTTAGAAGGATTGCCTTCAAAATCCTTATTTTAAACCACTATTTCTGAATCTATTTTTAAAATATTTTTAGCCAGTATCTAAGAAAATATTCCCTCAAATATCACTATTTTATAATCAATATAAAATGTATTGCAAACATACATTTACTTTCTAAGCACGATTATAGATGTATAAAACAAAATTCAAGTTCCTCAAGGATCTTTTTAGAACCATTAGCTTTCAATATTTAACTGTGATTAAATTTCCATATTTAACTCAGATTAAGTTATTTACTGTATCTGTAATTTTAAGATTTTTAAAGGTACATCACATATTTTTAACCACTAGGCAGAGAGCTTATAACTAAAAAACGATGTTACGCATTTTGGGTAACAAAAATAGAACAGGTGAAAAAAGACTAGGGCAGGTGCAGTACCACTTTACTAATACTAATTTAAGTAATTATACAATGTTTTTAGTATTGCTGCAAGAATTAACTACATAAAACTAAGTTCCATTGTAATTTAACAGTTGCAAATTAAAGGTATTTTCTTCTATCACATAGAAGTTGATATTAATATTAGCTACTTAAAAATATTTAATGTCCAACCAAAAGAAAAAAAATTAATGACTTTAAGTTTTAAAGTTCTATACAGCAGTATGACAACCAATAAATCATCTACAAATCTTCACACACACACACTCCATAGGAAGAGACAATGAGAAATTTTATATAATCCTTACTGAAATCGATGAGAAACCTGCCATAGCCCTTACGCTGGTATTGGGGAAGAATCATTATACAGGAAACATTGTATTTCTGTTGGCAGTGCTTTTCCTGGTGGAGAAAACAGAAGCCGAGTTTTAAAACAACAGGCTGGTACAACTGAATAGTAATGCTAATTATTAAGAAACAAAGACTAACAGCCAAAATCACAGCCTTAGTCCTTTGAGAATAACAATGCACATCAAGAAAAAATACTCCACTGGGAGTCACTGACATTATCCACAAAGCAACTGTCCCAAGAGAATAAAATTATAAAACAATGCCATCTAACACCATCTGCAAGTCAACTTAGTCAGTATGACAGTGACTAAGGTGAGCAAAGGAATCTGAGTCCCAATCAATTTGCAAAGCAAATTATGAATCAACGTGGCCCTCTAGAAGTGAGATTCAGCATCAACTATTTCAGCTTATTTTATGTCTTCCTCTGGCGCTACATAAGGACAGTCCCATCTCCCTATAAGCTGTATCTAACGTTACAAAAACTAGACCCAACATGCTGGATGCAAATATATTTTTATAAACCAGGGAGTATATATTTAATTTTATTTAACAACTTAAACAGCTTACTAACAGAATGCTTCAAGAGCTAGCTGTCCTACTTAACTATTTAATGCACTCAGATTTTACTTTGGGCTTGCTCAAATAAAAGGATGTCTTTCATGTTGTTTGACTACTAAAGAAAATTCTTTTCTCCCCAACAGAGTGAAAAATTAAAGGAAGGAGAAAAATACCCTGTAATAAAAATGGCTTCTTACTCTTATTTCTATGCCTAAAATTCAAATTAGAAAGAGAAGATGTAAACTTAGAAAGAACTTAAACAGGTAATGACTGTGTTTATTTCACAAGTTCTATCTATTATCATCATGGGAACAGAAGTAATTTAAAAACATTTCCTCTTGAGTATAACCAGCAGTTCATATTCCAAGGAGATTATATACAGTCCGCTGAATGTAACTAGGCACCTTCAAGCACTTGGTATGTTTCTGAATGTTCCTGTTTTCCTTTCTAAAAAGCTAGATGGCACCCAGAAAAGTTCTGTACCCTGTAATGTCTTCTAGTAAGAACCAGTAAAGATTGTTTCAGATTTACATATTAATTCAAACAAATTTTAAGCTGATATACTTACTTTAGAAAAGTAGCCAACAAGGTGGCAGCCCTTGACATCATTCTGTGTTAGTACATAAAAGAGAAATGGCTCCACATCATAATAGAGTGTTTTGTGGTCAAGAAACAACTTTGCCAAGAGACACAGATTCTGACAATAAATGGTACTCACATTCCCATCAACCTAGAGGGAAAAAATAGGACAAAATGGTCAGCAAACTGTCTCTTTGGTTCCAGAACAATACATGTCAGTTTCAAGCACCTGAGTATCCATAGTCCAGCCTAAGAGAACCTGTTAGTGATCAGAATACACTGCAACTGGGAAACTATCCCTTAAAAAGACAGAATTACAGTACCCATTGTTTTAAGACAACTAACAATGTATATAAAATACCATATGTATTCAACAAAGCATGAATAGCTAGATAAGAAGGTGATGGCCATCTTAAAAATCACACTTTTTGTTTTTATAACAAAATTGATTTTAATACTCCTGCAGATGGCAAGCTGATCTGATTCCTTCTTAAGAAGCATTTAATGTAAAAAAAGACCTAAATACAACTCTTTCTAAAATATATATGGAAATAAAACAAGGTAGAACTATAATCTAATCTGTGCCAGCAGCCAGAAGCAATGTAGTCTGACTTGCCATGATCCTTTATTTGAGATTTATCCTCAAATAAAGCTTACTGAGAGAGATTTAACTATTATCAAAAGCACTTAGCAGGTTCCCTGGCAACCTGGCCAATGATCTATTTCTTGGATTCGTTTGTGTTGACCAAGATCAGGAGCACTAAGATATATTGCTCCTGACACCCTGTGTTCTTCGGAGTTGCCGGAGCTTGCTTTTTTATGGAAATGCCAATGGATGCCCATATTACACCCCCAAGATATTAGCATTTCAAGACTAAAATCTTTCCATCTTTTTTTTTTTTAGATGAGAGGAGGGGAGGATAGTGAGGCAGACTCCCACATGCACCTCAAAGGGGATCCACCCCACAATTCAGGCTGATGCTCAAGTATCAAGCTATTTTCAGTGCCTGAGGCCAACACACTGGGACCAACTGAGCTATCCTCCGCACCTGGGACAATGCTCCTACCAATGGGGCCATGCTCCAACCAATCAAGCCACTGGCTACGGGAGAAGAGAAGGGAGAAGAGGGAGATAGTGAGGGGGGAGAAGCCGATGGTTGCTTCATCTGTGTGTCCTGACCAGGAATTGAACCCAGAATGTCCATATGCCAGGCTGACACTCAAGACTAAAACCTCTTTAACAATTTTAGCAATTAAATGTAACTTCTTTAAAAATACACAATAATATATGCTTAAGTTGAGAAATAATTTGTTCTTGGGTATTCTAAAAAAGTACTGTATACCACACCCTCTCCCCCTCCTCCAAGGTGAGATGCTTCTCTATTCCTCAACAAAAATAAAGTCTGAGGAAAGATCAAGAAAGTGAGAGAGAGTAGATCCTGACAATATGAAATTCCATCATCTCTCCAGTAATGTAAATTCTGGTAATTAATGGAATCGAGTGAGCACATGGCAGGTATTCAATACTTGGCAATCAAACCACAGAACTGAGGATCAAGAAATTCAGAATCTAGCACTGTTCGAAAAGGAGAAATGCGCCCCCATGTTCGTGGCAGCATTGTTCACAATAGCAAAGATCTGAAAACAGCCCAAGTGTCCGTCAGAGGACAAGTGGATTAAAAAGCTTTGGTACATATATACTATGGAATACTACTCAGCCATAAGAAATGATGACATCGGAGCATTTACAACAACATTGATGGACCTTGATAACATTATACTGAGTGAAATAAGTAAATAAAAAAACACTAAGAACTATATGATTCCATACATAGGTGGGACATAAAAATGAGACTCAGAGACATGGACAAGAGTGTGCTGGTTACCGGGGTGGGGGTGAGGGGTGGGGGGGGGTAGTGGTGGTGGTAAGGGGTAGGTGGAGGGGAGGGGCACAAAGAAAACCAGACAAAAGATGACGGAAGACAATTTGACTTTGGGTGATAGGTATGCAACATAATCAAATGTCAAAATAACCTGGAGATGTTTTCTCTGAACATATGTACTCTGAATTATCAATGTCACCCCATTAAAATTAATAAAAACAATAAAACAATAAAATAAAATAAAAAGAAATTCAGTATCACTAACAATAACACAGAAGAATCACAAACATAACATAAATCATATCATGAAGTCAAGAAAATATTTATTACCACTATTAAAATATACCTCTACAAAATATTCCTTTAAAGAGAACAGAAATCTTTTCAATTGTTTAATTAATTGAAAAGAGATTCTATAGTTCACAGATTCTAAGATAAAGTTTAATCACATCTGCACTTATGTAAAATCGGTTGGCATTTTATAATCAACTGAGTCTTATAAATCATTACCAGAACTTTTTCCTTTTCAATGGTATATAAAATAATAAGATATAATCAATCATTAATTTAATGAAACAGAATAATTTATTCTGCAATCAAGCTTGTGAACTTGGTACCATTTGTCTCGGCCTGATTCTGCTTCTCATATAGCAGAATTATCTGATTTAATAAAGAGTGAACTACAATAAAATAACATTTCCAAAAATAATCAGCCGCACAATTAGATACAATACAGGTGGTATAATATATGAAATAGATAGAACATATTAAACATCTACTTTACCTCAAAGACAGATATATTATTCTTTCTGTAAATCTCATTGGCAGGAGGATGAAACCAACCACACTTCTTCATGTGCTGCTGTAGAATAGTTCTACTTTTCATATATTTTAGACAGAATTCACAAAGATACAACTTAGGCAGCCTATAAAAAGTAATTATAAAAAAAGACAGGGCTTTATATTTTATAAGACTTTAAATTTTCACAACAATTCTTTTGACTCATTACCACACAGTAAAAAGGTAGACAATGTATCATTAACCCCATTAATCAAATAAAAAAGAAAATGACTAAAGATAAAACTAATTTGGATAACAGTATCCAACTAATTGAAGGCAGGAGAGCAAGGGTAAGAAATCAAGACACCTAATTTCATGTTCTTCCTTTCAGGTTAATAATACTTAGCAGTTTTTTTAAGTTACCCCTTTAACAGATGCCAAAAAATCTCACATTCTCTCCTCCTCAATTATCTCCAATAAGGAGAAAATAAAGTCTACCTACAGAACACACCATTAAGTGAAGATTTTGTCAAGCTATCTATCCTTTCTTACTTTATTTGATCACTCATTCATTAATATCAGAAAATAAACATCTGTTAAATATTTACTGTGTGTCAGGCCCTGTGCTAGGTACACTACGTATAGAGTGTTGAATGAAATGTAGTAGATATAAAAGCAGATTTTGTATACCTTTTTAAGTATAAAATTATAACATTCAATATGTGTTTTCAAGTTAGAACATACTACAGTGCCTCCTTCCTTCTACTCCTGAAATTCTGATTCTCCCTCTGGTTAAATATCACATTAGCTTGACCAGTGGTGGCACAGTGAATAGAATGTTGACCTGGGACTGGAAAGAGCATCAACCTGGGACACTGAGGTCCCAGGCTCGAAACCCTGAGGTCACCAGCTTAAGCAGAGGCTCATCTGGCTTGATTGCTTGAGCACAAGGTCCCAGGCTGGAACACGGGATCACTGACATAATCCCATGGTCACTGGCTTGAGCAAGGTATCACTGGTTTGAACTGAGCTCCCCCCAACCCCCAGCCAATGCATGCATAAGCAATCAATGAACAACTAAAATGATGCAAATAGCCTGACCAGGCCGTGGTGCGCGGATAGAGCTTCAGACTGAAATGTGGAGGACCAAGGTTCGAGACCCTGAGATTGCCAGCTTGAGCACGGGCTCATCTGGTTTGAGCAAGGCTAACCAGCTTGAGCCCAAGGTTGCTGGCTCGAGCAAGGGGTCACTCGGTCTGCTGTAGCCCCTGGTCAAGGCACATATGAGAAGAAAGAATAGAAAGAATAGAAAGAATAGAAAGAAAGAAAGAAAGAAAGAAAGAAAGAAAGAAAGAAAGAGAGATGCAAATATAAATTGATGATTCTCATAATCTCTCCCTTCCTGTTTGTCTGTCTCTCCCTCTCTGCCCCTCTAAAAGAATATCACACATTAAATTCTGCAACTCAAGTCTATTTACTCAATAAGTAAAATAAAAGTTCAAATTATTCTTCCAGATATTCTGTTACTACTTCACACTTATTCAACAGTCTTGCTATTTTAGCAGTAGTTTAATAGGACTTCTTTTGTATAATGTCCCTTTAATGAGGAGCTAGGCAATTAAGTTAAGTGATCAGATTGGTTCATAAAGTAATTGAAGGAACATAACCTAAATTGAAACTGATCAGCTTTCATACCTATTTTAGTCTGAATCCAGAAGACTACATGGCTCTTCTATTATAAAATACACATCTCATGTAACTCCTGCATCCTGAACTGTGTCCAGAACTGGTTATGCCCTGGTAATCTGAAATCTGATATTGTCATTAAAATTGCATATGCAAAATACTGAATGGCATGATAACAAAAACTATAATCCATATAAATTACTGTATCTTCTCTCATATAAATAAGCATGGAGGCTGAAAGAAATTTTAAAAATTCATTCATCTTAGGGGGGAGGAAAACTGGGGGGGATGGGGGTGGAAAGATACTTTGCACGGGGTAGAAGCATAATGCAGTGTGTAGATGGTGTTAGGGTGAGCTGTGCACTTGAAACCTGCATCATTTGATGAACCATGTCATCCCAATAAATTAAAAATAATTTAAAAAATCAATAAAAATTACATGAGTTGTTTTAAAATTCAGTAATTTCCTTACTTTAGTAAGATCTACTGGTAAATTATATAATTAAATTTCAGTAAAAAGAACCCTGAGTTTTGTGCTAAAATAAGGGCAGGAAAGGGCATGTGATCTTTTTCCCCTTCGCCCTTGACGAGTCACATTAGTTCTTCCTATAAAATCTCACCTCTTATGTTTAAAAATTTTTTAATTGGTTGATTTCAGTGAGAGAGGAAAGGAGAAAGAGAGAGACAGGAACATTGAGCTGCCCCTGCATGTGTCCTGACTGGGGACTGAACTGGCAACCTGAGCTTCAGAACAATGCTCCCACTAACCAAGCTACCTAGCCAGGTCAGACAGACACATCTTATGTTTAAACTGCCATTCAGCGTACTAAAAGCTTCCAAGGAACTACTGTGGTATATAATACTTATAAATGTTTACAATCTATAACACTATTTTCAAAAATCTCTAATATTAGCAAAACCAAATCAACCTAAAACTATACTTTAGTAAAAAATGTATTCCAAAATAATGAGTAAAACACGACTAACACATAAAGTCAAGAATCAAGAATCAAGAACCAAGAACATGAAAATGAAAGGTTCCATAAGGCTTCACTTATTCCCTTTGTAGTTTGTCTCAAATCCCACTACTAAGAAAGGAATGGCAGCAGGAAAAATAGCTTTTTCCTTCTTTATCATCAGAACTCAAATCTCAAAATGAAATGGCCCCAATTGTAAACTTCATCATTTATTGTGGACACTAGATATTATCAACTGAGTCTCAAAAGTAGCCCACAACTGCCAGACTGTCTTTCTGAATATCTAGATTTTGAGTAACTTCATTTTAAATTATTTAAATAGAAGAATGAGGTTCTCCCTATGCAATTGTAATTCATGGCACTCCCTCCTGAACTATTCTACTTCTTACCTTTACTTACCTGTGCTAAATTCTCAATGAGCAATTATTTTAACTTGTTGCAACATGAAGATGAAGAAGAATCCTTGAGTACAGTTTTACTTTAGGGGTTAAACATTACAACTGAGTATTCACCTCAATATGAATCTGAGAATCTAAACAAAATTTTGTGCTTTTTGAAATATGGGGAAGGGAGAGGGGCAGGAAGGAAGGGAGAGAAAGGAGAGAAAGGAAAAGAAGGAAAGGAAAAGAGGAAACAATGAAGAAAAGAAAGAAATAAAGAACCAGTGACAGGTCACTAAACTTTCCAGATTATGGTCAAGATAAATGCCAAAAGCACTCAATTAAACTTTTAGGTCTCTGTACAGAGACATGAAAAGTAAATACAATTATTTCCTCAGGTCTATAAAAGAAGGCATAATATTTTTTTGAAGCTCTATTAGGTAAGCAAATTGTTCAAGACAATATCAGAAGAAATGAAATTACTACCAAGTCTTATCACGTTAATTAGGAGATCAAGCTATTCCTTTGGAATAGCAAGATATAAAGTATTTTGTTGATAAGGAAAAAAAAACTTTAGCGAAACATATGAAAAATAATAAAAGTAAAAGCAAGTAGTATCATGATCTACTTCATTCCAACTCATTTTTTTAAGAAAGCCTCTTACTTATTTAACCAAGCCCACTGGGATGATAATGCTAGTCTAAAAGAAATCATCTAATAAAACTCCAGGAAAAAACAGTGTTTTTCTAGCAACAGTACAAATGGCTGCAGTTCTCTCAATGAAAAAAATACATAATCAAAAACAAACATTAGATCACATAAAGAGTTATTAAAAAGATTATAAATACTCCTAGCCCTAAAGAATACCACTGGATGCTGCTTTCTGTCACCTTCCACCTATGACTTGACTATCAAAATAGGTGTATGGTTGCTCTGATCAACTTTACCATGGATAGTAGCCTCCACGCTTGATATTGATTCTAAAGTCAGCCACTCTGTTGACACCCCAGCCTGTGAGGCTACAACTTAGCTGCAGCTGAGTGCTCTGGAAGCACTGCTTCCCTTACTCCTACAATGATGCAAATATTCTTCCCAGAATTCCTTCTTGGCTTTTGAACAATGCCCAAGATAGTAACATTTTATATAGCCTTCATAATAGGACAATGTGTAATAAAATGTTAAAACCATAATAAAAAGTATAACAAATGTCATTTAAGTCAAAGATAACGGTATAAACCACACAATATCAATCTAGATACAAATGTTATATGGAGTAGTACAAGCGCAATGATTGAAGGTTATGGCTACGTGGAAGAGAAAAGTGGGATTTAATCCTGGTTCTACTATGTACTTTAAACTGTATAGTCTTGAATAAGTTTGCTAGGCCTTTGTAAAACAAAGAGAGTAATACCCACCTCACAGAATTACTCCAGAGATGTTTAATCCAAGACCAAGCTCAACAAATGGTAACTAGAGCTGCTATTATTTATAATTATACTATAAATATTTTCATTCTCCTTTCATCTACACATTTTATTCCATCATTTAATGGTCATCCCAAAACTTTATTTTATTTTTATTAAGAGAGGCAGGGAGGAAGAAAAACAGACTCCAGCATGCATCCCAACCGGAATCTACCTGGCAAGCCTGTGGCAAGCCCCCTACCAGGGAATGCTCTGCCCATCTGGGGCAACTTCTCCGTTGCTCGGCAATGAGCTATTCTAGTGTCTGAGGCAGAGGTCATGGAGCCCAGGGCCCACTTGCTTGAACTATTTGAGCCATGCTGCAGGAAGGGAAGAAAGACAGAGAGGAGGGGGAGGAGTGGAGAAGCAAAAAGTTGCTTCTCCTGTATGCCCTTACTGGGAATCAGGCCCAGCACCTCCACACACTGGGTGGACGCTCTACTGCTGAGCCAACCAGCCAGGGCCCCAAAGACTTTAAGAATACTGTTCTTGCCTGTCCTGTAGTGGCGCAGTGGATCAAGCATCGACCTGGAATGTTGAAGTCACCAGTTTGAAACCCTGGGCTTGCCCGGTCAAGGCACATACACCAAGCAGTCAATGAACAACTAATGTGAAGCAACTATGAGCTGATACCTCTTGCTCCACCCCCACCCCCTGTAAAATAAATGAATAATAAAAAAAGAGCGCTATTCTTTAGTAATTGGTACTGTACATAATTTATGCATCAAATCATCAGAAACAGAAACAAAAGTTTGAGGAAACTTCCTAATCTAAGCCACTCAATTATGTGGGAATCTGCCTACTTAGGATCTCAATATGATCTCGTAGCAAAGAGGTTATTATGAAGGAAGCTAAGCTCTATAAACAGCTCAGATGTAGAGGATAGCCCATGATTAGTCAGTCTTGCTGTCAGCCCATTTCTGTCTTGTTTTTAATGGGAGTAGGGCTCTCTATGAACCTGTCTACCAGTGTGAGCATCAGATGGTCCTGCTGGAGAAATTTAAGGTTAAAACTCTGGTTTATAATCGTCACTTAAAGCCTTAATCATATTGCTCCAAACAAAGTAGCACCACTGCTTCATTGTTGTTTCACTTTGTTTTTTTAAGTCAGGAACGCAAGATTACTTAATTTACCATGCAAACACAAATGTTTGATATTACAAGAGTTAATTTATAATCCCACTTCCCAAAAGATTTTTCCTCTTGTGACCTTTTTGTTCATTAGTTTGTCTGCTTCAATTGTCCTCTTTATACATGCTTTGGGATTTGCAATTTTTAAAAAAGTATTTAAAACCTTTAACAAAAAAATAATTTAGAAGTAATTTAGCACTGAATAATAAAGTCTTTAATAAAGTAAGGATACAGATTATTTGAAAAACATAAGACTTCTAAACATTTTGGTCAACTCAAGTTTAAAATAACTCAGAAGTAAAACAAGTCAAGACTCATTTAAATGGATATATATATATATAGTTTTTTAAAAATGTAACTAAGAATTATGAATACATAGATGGGGGGAAAGTCACAATTACTAAAGAACCTATTAAATTATAGAATATTTTCTACTGAAAAATTAAGGAAAACCTCCACAATGTAATGAAAATGTCTAAAATTCTACAGTGTGTCCGTAAAGTCATGGTGCACTTTTGACCGGTCAAAAATTGATGGATTTTAGAGCTCTTATTCTATTGCTGCTTTCTATGATTCTTATTATCCTTTCTTGTTATTTATTTTTCTGCTAGCAATGTTTATTCCTTCAATGATAACCAATTCCCTCAAACCTGATTAAGAAATAGGTTTTAGCAACAATCTCATCAGAACAAAATGCAACATTCTTTATGAACCCTTTAATACCCTGAAGACAGCAGCCTTATGGTTCAATTCTTATTAATTCTCTTCAAAAGCCAGTGCTGAGGCTGACTCTATTTCCATTCCTGAGTCAACTAATTTCCTCTCGGCCCCTTAAGTAGAAAAGACAAGGTGCCTGTGGTATGCACCTGAAACAGCCAATTGATACACACATTACATAAGCTTACAGTGAACACTTACAATGTGAACGGCTTGCAAAGATCTCACTAAAAATGGTAATATTTTATTTCAAACCTGATGCAGAAATTTCTTCTTGATCATACATCATATCTTGGCTATTCAGAACTCCTGAGGAGTAAACAGTCTTGAATACTTAAGTTCTGGAGGTAGTTGAGAAATTCCCTGCCCTCTTTTAACACACACATTATTTTATATATAATTATATGTATAATAAATATGATCTTTTAACAAACTCAAATTGTTATTCCATGATATAAATAGAATGCTGCTTTAATGATCTACTACAGTGTATAGGGCTAACAGCCCTGGAATAAATGGTTCACAATTGCTGAGTTTCCTGACCTTGTGTATTTAAGTTTCCTGAAGCTTTGTTTTCTCTTCTGTTGTTCTTGGTGGTAGTGGTGGTAGGGGAGGGGGGTGTCACTGAGGTCTGTGTCTATAATAACATTCTCTCACTACTATTTCTCTACTTCTGCTAGACTTGGAAACTAGACTACAATTTATATTTAAAAAAGTAAAAGAATTCTGAGTTTTAGTTCTTTAACAAATATACTGGCCTATTCCCAGCCTTCCAGAAATAACCCATGTTAAAAGAACTCTGCATAGGGTAAAGCAGCAATAAACTAATGTTATTATAATTATTTTGCTAATATTTTGGACATGCAATGTTATTAGATAGGTAAAAAGTCATACAATGTATACTTTGAATATGTATTTAAACCACAGAACACCATAACTTAGTCCTTACAACAACAGTTTTCAACTTTTAGATACTTGGAGACTGGTGACCTAGCCGGCCGGAAATGGAAACACGCAATGAACAAAGTTTTATCTTACTGCACCTAGCAGCGCCATATTGTACAAAGTTGGTGCTTGATTTCCGAATTCCACATGTGATGCACTGAATACTACATAAGTTTGTTCAAATGCTTTTTGTCTATTGCACATGATTTGTAAATGCTCTGCACAATGCAAAGGGTTGCTCGAAGATACCTACAGGTTCCAAAGATATCTAAGACAACCTCAAGAGTATTTTCATTGATGATACAGGCTGATAAATGCCAATCTCTCTGAACATAAATGAAGCTGACTAAGATCACTGGGTTTATAATCTTCACTCAACATCAGGGTGGTTAACTCTTTCATGGACTGACACGAAATTTCTGGTGGACCGGCACCATTCTGTTGATCAGCTGTTGAAAAATACTGCCTTGTAAACACCCTGCTAAATAAAACACTGTGGCATAGGCCCTGGCCAGTTGGCTCAGCGGCAGAGTGTCAGCCTGGCGTGTGGAGGTCCCAGGTTCAATTTCAGGCCAGGGCACACAGGAAAAGCAACCATCTGCTTCTCCACCCTTCCCCTCTCCTTCTTTTTGTCTCTCACTTCCCCTCCTGCAGCCAAGGCTCCAAGGGAGCAAAGTTGGTCAGGGTGATGAGGATGGCCCCATGGGCTCCACCTCAGGTGCTAGAATGGCTCCGGTTGCAGTGGAGCAACGGCCCAGATGGGCAGAGCATTGCCCCCTGGTGGGCAGCCGGGCAGATCCCGGTGGGGCACATGCCGGAGTCTGTCTCTCTGCCGCCCCCTGCTTCTCACTTTGTGGGGGGGAACTGTGGCATAAATAATTTTCAGATTTAAGAGAGCATTAATGTGATTGCTATACTTCAAAAGATAAATCATTGTTTAATTTTTTTTTTTTTAACAGGGACAGAGAGAGAGAGTCAGAGAGAGGGATAGATAGGGACAGACAGACCGGAACGGAGAGAGGTGAGAAGCATCAATCATTAGTTTTTCGTTGCCGTCGCAATACCTTAGTTGTTCATTGATTGCTTTCTCATATGTGCCTTGACCACGGGCCTTCAGCAGACCGAGCCACCCCTTGCTGGAGCCAGCGACCTTGGGTCCAAGCTGGTGAACTTTGGCTCAAACCAGATGGGCCCATGCTCAAGCTGGCAAGCTCGGGGTCTCAAACCTGGGTCTTCCGCATCCCAGTCCGATGCTCTATCCACTGCGCCACCGCCTGGTCAGGCTGTTTAATTTTTTTTAACAAATCTTATTTTTCAACTCTTTAAACTTAAACCCTAAAGGGAAAAAATAATAATTACTGACATTATTGAGCACTAACCATTGATTGACTAATTTTTAGAGAGAGGAAAGGGGGAGAGATAGGGGAGGAGGAAAGTGCGAAAGAGAAAGAGAGAAACATCAATTTATTGCCCTACTTATTTACACATTCATTGGTTGATTCTTGTGTGTGCTCTGACCAGGGATCGAACTTACAACCTTGGTGTACTGGGATGACACTCTAACCAAGTGAGCTACTTGGCTAAGGGAAGCAACCATTTTCTAAGTGATTTACATATTTTAAGCCATGTAATGTTCACAACAAACCTGATGAGGTCAATACTATTACTACCCCCATTTTAAAGATGAGAAAACTGAGGCACAGAGTTACTGGGTAACTTCTAAGGTTATGCAGCTTATAAATGTCAGAGTTGAGTCATGAAAGAAATTTGATTTACTAAGCACAATGCCTCATCCCAAAAAGCTGATGACTGATCAATTTTTATATCTGGAAACCCAAGCTATTTATATATAATTTAATACCATTTGTCCAATTATTCCTGGGGAAAGAAACTATTAAGTTTTTTAAATTATAAAAGTTTATATAAATAGCTACTCAGTGAAACTTTATTTATAATTAAGTATAAAAATCTTAGTCTTTCTCTCTTATAATTCTTAATGTGAGGTATGAAGGCAAATTTGTTTTAAAGAAGAAAACATTCCCCTTTCATTCTGACCATGTGTCAGGTTTCCTATTTTAATTATTAGCTTTTGGACAGATTACAGAAAAACAAATCTAAAGCCAACTGGGATTAAGTAGCTGCCAAAGTATGCTGCTATTATAAACATTTAAAAGCCACTAGTTTCCTTAAATATAAAAAAATGACAAAGACTAAAATGTACCCAATATCTCTTCTAGTGCTGAAATTCTATGAATTTACAAAACAGAAGGTAAACGGTCACTCAAAACATACCTTGAGTATTCTTGAGGATATGGGGAAGAGTACCAGGTGTGAATTTCATACTTCCCAAACTCAATGACAGAGGGACAGCGAACTTGTGGATCGGGGGGACCAGTCACTCCCACTTTCTGTGCAGGCAAAAAAGACATTACAAAATATAGCTAAATTAAGTACACTGAGATAGATAACAAAAACAAAACAAAAAAATCTGAATCTAAATGTCTTTTCAGAATTCCACAGAATAAAAACCAGGAACAGGCTAACAAGTGTTTTCTGTTTGTTTTTAATTTATTGATTTTAGAGAAAGAGAGAACACAGAAACACTGATCTGTTCCCATATGTGCCTAACTGGATATCGAACCTGCAACTTCTGCACTTTGGGATGACACTCTAACCAATCGAGCTATCCAGCCAAAGCAAATTTGAAATAAGCTATATTTTTCTTTAATACAGTACTCAAATGAAGAACAAAAATGCTGATAAATCTCTTAGAACTTAATACAGTTGGTGTCACTGGATTTTCATATTTAATAATACTATGAATACTTTCCAAAACTCCCAACCTTAATGACTTAGTCAATTTACATTAGAAGTTCATTTCTGCCAGAAAAACTGCTGG
The DNA here is from genome assembly GCA_037038555.1 of Rhynchonycteris naso. Lineage (NCBI taxonomy): Eukaryota > Metazoa > Chordata > Mammalia > Chiroptera > Emballonuridae > Rhynchonycteris > Rhynchonycteris naso. The sequence continues at coordinate 30,518,108 of CM072998.1, forward strand.
CACTTGGGAATATAAGATAGAGAATCATTTGCAATAAGTGGGGAGGAAGAGTGCTGTATACTTGCCAAGGTCACATGTATAGTGCCTCAACTGACAACAGAAACGACCTAGTGAACATGTGAGCACATATAGAAAAAGATGATTTTCTGGTTTGAGAAAGTAGATATTTAAGAACAAGAGAAAAAAAATATAGCAAAACAAGTATCAAAAGAGTCTTCAATTCATTTTACACTGCCCCTAACATTCCCTTCGTTAGCAGCTCTTCACACATTTGACCAAAGAAAAAAATACTCTGCTTTACATACTGTTATCCGTTTTATCTACCATCTATTTATATATTTATAATCAAAACAATCTCTATGCTTTCATCCCTGCAATAATCTGAATAGCTACACTTTCTAAAAAGAATAACTTGTAAAGCCTTTATGTTTCCACACCATCAATTCCAATATTAGCCATTGTTAAGGTCTACAAAGATCAGGTTTTAAAACCTTAAATTCAAGGACAATTTGATCTGCTCTGCATCCAATATAACAACATATTATTTCTCTCTCTCTCTCTCTCTCTCTCACATACACACACACACACACACACACACCCTTCTAAAAACTAAAGGAGATCAGAGATTTTTTAATTCGCTTTTTAAATAGAAATTCATTTAAGGAAGAAACCTCTTCACCACAACTCAATAAAACACTCTCCCTGGTCTTTTCTGTTCCCTTTTATAAAAAGCCAAGGGACTTATCTCAGGTTTCCTATTGGAATACAGCCAGGTAAAACCTCAACCTCTTCCTTAGACACCTCAAAACAAAAGACAAACATCTATTAGCTGGATGAATTATGGTAGGGACGCCAAGGAGTACTGGGGATCTTCCAACGGTAAAAATCATAAGATAATAGACAAGACGGTTAAAATAAGAGTTTTTCATTTCTCAAAATTAAAATAGAATTTTGTAGGCTTTAGAAATTGTTCTTTAAACTATATTACAGAATCAAGTATTTTAATTCAGAAAATAGAATCTTTTAACCTATCTTCACAGCTCAAAATAACAAGACCAGTAGTATAGAAAATATCAGAATAACCAAATATCAGAAACCAGATCTAATTTCCTGAGCCAAGGATCAAATAGGAAGCACAAAAGTTGAAAATAAGCACCGGCTGTAGTACTGCCTGTTGTCTGAGAGCTTTCCCATCAGCTGCCCGTTGCTCTTCCAGGTGGATCCCTGATGTGAAATTGGATATCCAGTTCCAGTATAATTGTTTGCACATAACCGCAACTAAGAGACTGTGCAAAACTAGACTCACAGCAGATTTCCCCACTCCCTCACCTACCCTCACCTTTGTGGAACAGAAACTGTTCTGGCTCATGCGCTCATATACCTCTGTCCTCTACCACTCCAATTCCCCGGTGAAAGCTTCTGGAGCCAGTGTTTCTTTTAAGGAGCCTTAGAAGTGAACAAAGGCTCTATGCTGTGAGGAAGCAACAGCTGCATCTAACCACTCATTAACCCAGTCCTTGCCAGAGTCAAACTGTCAATGTACATTACAGGTTCACCTTTGCTAGGCCATTTTATTTTTAAATTTCAGCCAAAATACTCTTGCTAAACATGGAACTTTCCAAAGCAGCAGGTATCTGATATAATCAAGAACAAAAAGTATTTTTAAAAACTATTAATTCAGGTTCTGCCCTTTTGTACCCTCATTTGAATATGCCAAAATCTTTAAAAGGTAACACATATTCCAGGAGAGAATGGACTTCTTAATTTAAAAAGTTGGGGGAGGGGTACTAAATGCACTAGTAATTAGGCTAAACCAAAAGATGACTTGAAATACGCCTATTCTAGATAACGGAGCTTTTACTACTAGCAGTACTACTCTTCTACAAAGACTCCACTTCCACTAAATGACCTATCTAAGGCCAACTGCCACTACATGGAGGCCACTCTTGCAGATCTGGTACAAACACAAAATTACAGTTCGTATAGACACAGTCCTGCTCCCTTCCCTTTGCCCTCCATTAGATTACTTCCCCTTGACCTTCCTTTTCCGTTTCCCCTGGGAAAATGACATTTTGAGGTGCGAGTAGAGGGTAGTACTGCACCCTTATTATCAACATGAGAATGTAAAATGTGGGGAGAAGAGAGAAACTTTCGAATATTTGAACATTTTCCCATAAAAAACACTACAATAAAAAATAATTCTGTTCACCTGACCAGGCGGTGGCACAGTGGATAAAGCGTCGGACTGGGACACGGAGGATCCAGGCTCGAAACCCCAAGGTCACCAGCTTGAGCGCGGGCTCATCTGGTTTGAGCAAGGCTCACCAGCTTGGACCCAAGGTCGCTGGCTCGAGCAAGGGGTCACTCGGTCTGCTGTAGCCCCCTGGTCAAGGCACATATGAGAAAGCAATCACTGAGAAACTAAGGTGCCGCGACAAAGAGTTGATGCTTCTCATCTCTCTCCCTTCCAGTCTGTCTGTTCCTCTCTCTGTCTCTACCAAAAAAAAAAATTCTGTTCATTAGGGATTAAAAGTTACATGATGAAAGAAACATATGCTCTCAAATACAGAAAGCATGAACTTAAGAAATAAAGAGAATCGCCTGACCAGGCAGTGGCACAGTGGATAGAGCATCAGACTGGGATGCGGAGGACCCAGGTTCCAGACCCCGAGCTCGCCAGCTTGAGCGCGGGCCCATCTGGCTTGAGCAAAAGCTCACCAGCTTGGACCCAAGGTCGCTGGCTCAGGCAAGGGGTTGCTCGGTCTGCTGAAGGCCCGCAGTTAAGGCACATGTGAGAAAGCAATCAATGAACTAAGGTGTCACCACAAAAAACTGATAATTGATGCTTCTTATCTCTCTCCGTTCCTGTCTGTCTGTCCCTGTTTATCCCTCTCTCTGTCCCTGTAAAAAAAAAATAAAGAGATAAAGAGAATCAGCACTTGTGGAGCAGGGACTGCGCCACCAGAGTCAGTGCCTTATACTGTTATCTTACTGAATCCCGCACAATTCATTCCTCAACATAGGAAACAACACGCTCACTTTATAGACTGGGGGTGGGGGGAGACAACAAAACACAAGACTCAGAAAGGAGGCAAAAAAAAAAAATCTAGGCCCTGGCTGCCAGTTGGCTCAGTGGTAAAGCATCGATCCAGAGTGTGGAAGTCCTGGGTTCGATTTCCGCCAGGGCACACAGGAGAAGCGCCCATCTGCTTCTCCACCCTTCCCCCTCTCTTTCCTCTCTCTCTCTTCCCCTCCAGCAGCTAAGGAAGCATTGCCCCCTGGCGGGCATGCCGGGTGGATCCCGGTTGGGCGCATACAGAAGTCTGTTTGTCTGCCTCTCGCCACCCTCCCCACTCCCCCCGCCCCCCCTTCTCACTTTAGAAAAATACCAAAAAAAAAAAAATTTTAGGGTAGGAATAGCAAGAGTGATGGATAGAGGAAATATGGGTAGCCCTCAGCTTAATTTACGTACTGAATTTCAAATATCTACAAGTTTTTTTGAACTGGAACTTAAACGTTTTCCAAAGAAATGAACCTAGAATTCCACAGACTTATTAAAAAGTCTTGGCCTGACCAGGCAGTGGCGCAGTGCATAGAGCGTTGGACTGGGATGCGGAAGACCCAGGTTTGAGACCCTGAGGTCGCCAGCTTGAGCGCGGGCCCATCTGGCTTGAGCAAAAGCTCGTCAGCTTGGACCCAAGGTCACTGGCTCCAGCAAGGGGTGGCTCGGTCTGCTAAAGGCCTGCGGTCAAGTCACATGTGAGAAAGCAATCAATGAACAACTATGGTGTCGCAACAGCAATGAAAAACTAATGATTGATGCTTCTCACCTCTCTCCGTTCCTGTCTGTCTGTCCCTATCTATCCCTCCCTTTGACTATCTCTCTGTCCCTGTAAAAAAAAAAAAAAAAAAGTCTTGGAAGCGAATGTGCTTTTGGAATCCTGAATTTTTCTAATGTTAAGAAAGTATTACAGTACCTATATATATCTTAAATTAACAATTCCTGTAGGATTGGGGGAACATCCCATAATTAGACATCATTGATATTTCTTTAGCAAAAAATATGAGTACTCACATTAAATGGAATAAAGAATATATATAGCAGAGGTCCCCAAACTACAGCCCGCAGGCCAAACTGCGGCCACCTGAGGCCATTTATCCGCCCCTGCCGCACTTCCGAAAGGGGCACCTCTTTCATTGGTGGTCAGTGTATGGAGTACTGTATGTGGCGGCCCTCCAAAGGTCTGAGGGACAGTGAACTGGCCCCTGTGTAAAAAGTTTGGGGACCCCTGATGTATAGTCTCACCTCAGTTGAAATCTTGTTTTGCCAATGATTGAGTTAAGTTAGATCTTATTGTAAAGTGAGTTATAAATTTATTTTCATTCTCCCAAAAAGATATACAGATAATTTCTATTCTCATCTCTCTAACCACACTGGCCTCTTTGTATTTCCTCGACCATGCTAAGCACAGATCCTGATTTGGGGCCTTTGCATTTCTATTCCCCTGCCTGGAATGCTATTCCCCCTGATATCCAAACATGGTTCATTCCCTCACCTCCTTTGGGTTTCTATTAAATGTCAGACAGCTCCTAAGACAACAATTTAAAACTGCACAAATCCATCCTTTCCCTCTGAATTTTCTCTCTCCCTCCCCTGACTTTTCTCTATAACACTACCATATGGCATACCATTTACCATCCCCATTGCAACTAAAGTATAAGCTCCAGAAAAAAACAATAGTTTTTAATTTGTTTTGTTCACTCTTGAATATCCAGTGTCTGGCACTTGGTAACCAGTGCTCAGTTAATACTTATTGCTAAATGAACATTATCTATATTTCAGCTATTACCTATATGTGCTGATAACCTGGCAAACTTCTACTCAAAGCCCTCCTGACTGCCATTTACAAGTCAACAAAAGTTCTCCACTTTAGACTTTACACAAATCCCCAATTTATGAAAGCATGGTCTTTTCTCCATCCAAAAACAGCTTCTCTTACCATATTTAGTGCCATCACTATTTAAAATAGAAGAACACTGGAAGACATACTTGGTTTCACCTTATCCTTCAACTCTGACTCCCAACCCAACACTGTATGGTTTCACCTTATTCTTCAACTCTGACTCCCAACCCAACACTGTATCTTTTCCATTCTACCTAAATATTATCTCAGAATCTCTGCCTACTGTACCTCCTGTCTTCATTTAGACTCTAGTCACTTCTCATTGTGACTACTGTAATTACTGGACTGAAAGATGTCCTGTTTCAAGTATTCATCAATCCACTATACGCTGTCACACCAGAGGTGAGTTTCTAAATGAAAATACAATCATGTCACCATCTTTTAAAAACATTCTTCAGTAGCTCTCCACGAGCTATTTGACTACTTTAAAAAGCTACTGTCTAAAAAATAAAGTACAAGCTCCTTAATAGGTACCATAGGATCTGGTCTATACTTAACTTTCAACCTCATCTCTTAATTAAACTCCAGCCAAATAAACTACATTCAGCTCTAACGGTTCTGTAAGCTTTCTTATACCCAAACTGTTCTATTTGAAATGCCTTCCTCTTTTTAATCACTAGTAAATTGTTGCCTGACCAGGTGGTGGCACAGTGAATACAGGACCCAGGTTAGAAAACCCAAGGTCACCAGCTTGAGCATGGGCTCATTGGGCTTTAGCGCAAGCTCACCAGCTTGAGTGCAGGATTGCTGGCTTGAATGTGGGATCACAGACATGATCCCAAGGTCGCTGGCTGAAGCAAGGGGTCACTGACTCAGCTAAAGTGCCCAGTCAAGGCATGTATGAGAAGTAATCAATGAGCAACTAAAGTGCCCCAACTATGAGTTGATGCTTCTCATCTTTCCCTTCCTATCTGTCTCTGCCTCTGTCTCATACACATACAAGTAAATTGTTATTCAATATAACCTCCTCTATAAAGACTCCCCTAACATCCCTAGACAGATGCCTTCCTTTTCATTCTCACTGCATCTTATGCAAATCTCTGTGGTAACATTATACCATAAACTAGCAGTTAAGAGTTAAGAATCTGGGGTCAGATTGTCTGGGTCTGGGCTCAAATACTGACTCTACAACTTAACTATAATACACATAACTCAGGTAGGACAATCCTTCTCTAATACTTCAATTTCTTCATTTGCAAAATGGGAGCAAGTAATAAGAGTTGTTTTAAAATGAACAAAATTAATTATAATACTGAACACAGTGCCTGGAACATAGTTAAAGAGTTCCTATTACTAATTACATGGCTTTAATGATTTATAAATGTCTCTACAACGGGAGGGCAGAGACACATTCTCTACTTATCTGTGTATTTCGAGCACCTGCCCCTAAGATAGCTAACAGAAGCTCACATTTATCTAGGGCTCCCTACATGAATGACACACTAAGAATTCTGCAAACATTGACTCATTTAATCTTTTCAACAAACCTATCAGGTAACTTGTTCAACCCAGGTCACTCAGCAGAGACAGGATATGAACAATCTGCTTCTAGTACCTAGGCCTTTAACCACTGTCTATTAAAATTCTCAACCAAATTGTGTTAAATTGTTAAATAAATGACTCAAAATACATCTAAACAACTTTTAATATGTCTTATAATTAATAGATAAATGCCTAAGACATTAAAAGTCCGTTACTCCCCCATCCCTAACTTCATCAATACCAAGGAGAAATTACTCCAATAGCAAAAAGAAGCAGTCATGGGGTTGCCTTAAATTCCTGACATGCCAAGGTTAATGGTCTTTCACTAGCATTCAAAACCCAGCAATATCCAGTTCTACGCTAGCAATTCCAGATATCTCTTACCAGTTCCTAACAACGTTACACTGTTTTATTTCTCACATGAAGCTACAGACAAGACAGTCCCCACTTTGTATGGTGCCATGTTAACTGAAACTTACGCATACCAAAACTGAGATCAGCCTGGACGTGATTCTGATGTGCATGTTTCCATTCAAACAGTGCCGTGTAAACTAAGGACTAGCTGTGGTACAACACCTGTAGGGGAGCTACTGTGTTTTCTACTTCATCTCCACAGTGCGACTTGCACAAGGTAGGACTTCAAATATTTATTGATCTGATGGACCAATAATCGCCATGTTTTCTTGTATTTATAGCTGTTATTTATTCCTTAAAATTAAAGTTAATGCTTACCCTGCTGGTAAGCCCCTTTTCTCTCCATTTATCTAAATCCTAATCGTCCTTTCAGCCTGCTTCTTCTGAGAACATCTCAGATAACACCAACTCTTACCTATTCTTAGTTACGCTGTGAACATGTGAAATAGTCTGTATCACTTAATACAGCAGCAAATTACATAATTGGTTTCTATGCCACTGCTGTTTATCTTCCTATGTACCTTCCCCTACTTGAAATCAGGATATGCCTTATAATTTTGGTGCCTCCATAACATATTTTACAGAGTAATGCAAGATATGTTATCGTGATTAAAGGCAGGAGATTTGAAGTCATACAGGACTGAGTTCTAACTCCATCAGAAAAGTCACTCAACTAGCCTGACCAGGCAGTGGCATAGTAGGTAAAGAGCGTCAGACTGGGATGCAGAGGACCCAGGTTTGATACCCGAGGTCGCTAGGTTGAGCGTGTGCTCATCTGGCTTGAGCAAAAAGCTCACCAGCTTGGACCCAAGGTCACTGGTTCGAGCAAGGGGTTGCTTGGTCTGCTGAAGGCCTGCGGTCAAGGCACATATGAGAAAGCAATCAATGAACAACTAAGGTGTTGCAACAAAAAACTGATGATTGATGCTTCTCATTTCTCTTTGTTCCTATCTATCCCTCTCTCTGTCCTTGTCAAAAAAAAAAAAAGTTAAAAAAAAAGAAAGAAAAGTCACTCAACTAAAAGTCTGTTTCCTCATATGTAAAATGGGGATAATAATCTTTTTTTCAGAGGGTTAAGAGAGTTATTGTACCTAGCTTACTTCATTTCTAATAACTGTTCAATTCTTTATGCAAAAAAGAAAACTAGTTCAGTACCCCAGATTTTTAAAATGCTGCTAACAATCAAAACCTTCAAAACTAAAAAGCATTAAGTATGAAAATATAATGTGCTATTTGGTAATACTTCATGTAAAAAATTATCCTATGCATTTCAAGAAGGCTGTTATGCTCTAATGAGCTGAATACAAATGCTTCTGTCTGGTAATGGACCTTTTCAAAAAAAACCATTTCCTCCAAGTTCATAAGATCATTGTTGAAATAAAATTCCAGAACAGAAGCCTACACTACTTACTATTTTATATGAGTCTATTTTTCTTTTCAAAGGTAGCTCTTTTTTATGGATGTGGTCCTTATATAGTTAATTATGGAACATAGTAATAGGAAAACTATATCCGTATTTCTCTTGAAACTAAAAAGAAATAATAATAAAAGTAATAGTGAATGACCCTTTTTGATAAAATCTTGCTAAGCATTTCAGTAACTTTTGAATTAGAAACATACTACACAAAATTTAATTACTCAAGATAATCACTACGCACAAATATTAGACTTGCTTTTTTGAGGTTCCTACTAAATTGTAAATTCTGTCTTAGTCCTATAACCTCTATACTTCACATAGTTTCTAAAACAAAGTAGGTATTCAGTAAATGATAGATTGTTGTTTAAATGGTTCCATGTTAACTCCTTTATCATTTATCTCTTAATGGTACAACCATATACCTAAGACTCTGTGAAAAAATTTTCCTGCAAAATTTTTTAAACAAAGGTTGAAGTAGTTTTTACTAAGCCATTGTTGGGCAGATAAAATATGCTCACTTTGTTAAAGATGGCGCTGCCCACGTGCAAGTCCGTTGATATTAATGTGTGTTGGGGGACAGACTGTGGGGCAGGCCAGGTCGTTATAGCCTAAGGCTTTTAAGAGTAAGCTTTTCCCCACACCCTTGAACTGACTGGATGATGTGGGGTGGTGCACTCTCATGAGGAATCCTCCCAGTATGCCTCAGATAAGTGACTTTGTATCAGAGACTTCGTCTGTAGATTGGATTTCTACACTATAAAGTGGGGCAGACCGCTCCCTCTTGGTTCCTGAGATTAGCTTTGGAGAGGAGAGCAGATTAAGGCCACATGGAGGAGAGGAGAAGCAGCTAAAATGGTGGAGTGTTGAGAGAGAAGCCAGTTTGGGCAGAGTTTGTGCAGGGAGAAGGAGATGGGGAACAGAGGTGAATAAGTCTGGTGAGCTAGAAACCTTTGATTCTAGGAAACTCGGATAAGTAGTAGCTTTGTGAGCACTGAGTGAGTGGGTTTTGGAGCCCAGTGTGTGTTTTTACTTGCCCGCCTGGTGCAAGCTAGGATTAAAGGTGATGGCCCACCAGTTTTTGGCTCCGTTGTTTCATTACCAACTGTCTGAATCTAATGGGAACCTGCACTGGCCAGGCGGCTGTGATGGTGGCTGCGACTATTGGCTTTAAGCCATATCTAGGCTCTCAAAAATGACTTCGTTCATTATCTATATGAACTCTTCATTATTCAAAACATCCTCTTATCTAATCAACAATAACTCTCCCATTGACTTCAACGACTGGATTACATTAAATCACAGAACCTGGGAGTCATCCGTGATTACCTCTTCTTCCTTCAAATTACACAGAATCTATCACCAAATTCCACTGATTCCATCTCTAAATTATATATATTCTAAATCCCTCCACCTCATTCCCATTTCCACTGCCACATCTCCAGTTTAAATTGCCAGTTTCTTTCACCTAGATCCTTGAAAAAGCCTCAAAACTGGCTTCCCTGCCTCCACTCTTTTACCTAATTCCAATCTATTCTAAATATGGTAGTCAAGGAAAAACAATTTTTAATGCAAATCTGATCCTGCTACTTCTTTGCTAAAAATCTTTCTGTGGTTTCCCACTCCAATTATAATACATAAATACCCAAGCCCTAACTTACAGAAGGAATATAATTTTACAGAGAAGAAACATGGCAGAATATTCCCAGACTAGATGGATAAATTACTGTTACTGCTTTACCCTCAATATAATTAATATTCTGTTTCTCATCCATAAACAAATTATTTGATTTCCAATCCAAATACCCAACTTCACCTGCAGTGCTTGTTCTTGGATATCACGAAATAACTCCATATCTTTCTCAGTCATGATTTCCTGGCTCCCAAAAAGCCGTTCTTCGCTTTCTTGTTTGCCATCCCAACCATCCTGATTGTCTGCACAAAAAGAAAGGGTTCACATATTAAGACTATCCTTAGTTTCATATATTATCTAGAAAACAATTTCAGAAATCTTTATTTTGGTTTAAAGATTTCAATATTATCTATATTATTACTTTATAACAGAGAATAGCATTAAACTGACTCTCACAAAGATACGTCTACACAGAATATATACATATTATATCAACTTTATAATAAAAACCTTGAATTGTCTTCTTAAAAATACTACACAACTAAATTTAAACTTCACTAAAACAGATTACATTTTAATTTATTATAATATATACAAAAGCAGAACAGGGAAAAGATCTAAGAAGTATAAGTATGAATATAATACTTTTAGTATAAGTTCAACATAATATTCAAATATTTTCATTTCTTAGTATGGAAGAAGTTCATGTTATAGTAAGACATAATTTTTATTACCTGCCTTTTTTCATTTTCATTTTTTTGTTTTGTTTTATTTATTGACTTTAGAGAGAGAAGAAGGGAGATGGAGAGGAAAGGGAGAGAAGGGAAGGTAGGGGAGAGAGGGAGAGTAATAGAGTGGGAGGGGGGGAGAGAGAGAGAGAGAGAGAGAGAAGAGGGAGGACATCTGTTCCTGTATGTGCTATATGTACTGTATACACATATAGGCTGTCTGTTATTCATTTACTGTAACAAAAAGGACAAGGACTCACTGTTTACAATATTCCCAAACTGAAAAATACATATATATATATATAATTTAAAATATATATAAACTACATGACTTTAATGCCCCCTAGTGCATGACACAGATAGATGCAGGTACATATCTAATACAGCATTAAGTATCCTTATTTATCAGATGGTGTAAGATTGTTCCTTAAACTCTAAAACTCATAATGACAGAGCCAATTAAAGCAAAAGCTCAGACCAATGCCTAAAGCTCAATATTGGCCCTACACATACTTGATACATTTGCTCTAATAACTTCTATTTCTAAAACTTTCCAGCAAATTCTTCTAATAATTCATCTACAATGAAATGGTTAATTCAAAATGCCTTTCATTAAGACCTGCTTTATGAGATCCTATTCATGTAAGTACAACCTAAATAGCTTCTTAGATAAACATATTCAAACTGGACCTTATCTACAGTCTGCATGGCTGATAAAGACATGAAAAGTACTTAAATGCTCAAAGAGTAATGATGAGGATTTTCACTTCTGCATTGGATCAATCAACCATTTATATAAGCAAGAATGAGGAAGCAGTGATTACAATCACCAATGGAATATTCAGAGGAAGGAAATCAAAGTGAAGAAATTCTCATGGGGTGTTGCGGTAAGAGATCTGAGTCTTTATTGATAGATCTTATTGTCAGCCTTACTTAGCTATTTTTTCTTTAAAAAAATGTAATGTTTTACTTTGTAAAAGCAGTATTGTAAAAAGTGAAAGTATGCAAGTCCTGGCCAGTTGGCTCAGTGGTAGATCATAGCCTGGCGTGTGAAAGTCCTGGGTTTGATTCCCAGCCAGGGCACACAGAAGAAGAGACCATCTGCTTCTCCACCCTTCCCCCTCTCCTTCCTCGCTATCTCTCTCTTCCTCTCACGCAGCCAAGGCTCCACTGGGCCAAAGTTGGCTGGGGCACTGAGGATGGCTCCATGGCCTCCACCTCAGGCGCTAGAACGGCTCCAGTTGCAACGGAGCAATGCCTCAGATGGGCAGAGCATCACCCCCTAGTGGGCATGCTGGGTGGATCCCAGTCGGGTGCATGCAGGAGTCTGTCTCTCTGCCTCCTCGCTTCTCACTTCAGAAAAATACAAAAAAAAAAAAAAAAGTGAAAGTATGCAAGGATTAATAAAAGCAAGAATCCCCACCCACGGCTCCCTCCAAAAGACATTCTTTTATAGTATAGTATATGAGACAAAAGAGGTTTGTGATCCAAAAAATTCCAATCTCATTCTTCTACTTTCCTCAGAGCCTTTTCTACCTCCTTCACAGGATTAGGTTCTCTAAACTCAAAGCACTCAAAAAATAAGGTTAGTTTAAGCTATAATTATCTGAATAGCTATTCAAAATTTTCTCCTCTGAATAGAATCACCTGCTACACTACTAATTATTCTCTACAGATATTTTCTACGTAAAGAAGTAGTGCTTAGTATGATACATAAGCAAATGGTCTGAAGCTATGGTTCTCTCTCTCTTTTTTAAGTGTACTCCATGAAGAATTACAACTACATTTGCCAAAATTTGAAGTAAAAAAATGAGTGACCTTATATTTGCATATATTTTATTCCTTTCCTTATGCTTAAATCAACAACATTTTATCTACCCTTACTCTTTCCAATTTCCTTCCAGGAATAATTTTGGCATCATAATGCTCATCACATAATCTATTTTGTAAAATATGAAATGTAAAGTTATCTTTGAATCAAGATTAAGATTATAACCCAAATTTCTATAAGCAGACTCTTGGTGGTAATACCACAAAAACACCTTCTTTTGTCGAAGAGTTCGTACTTGTCCATTCTGCAACTTCATGTCTATAGCCTCTAAATTCTTGCCATAGTTATCACCTTATTATTATTAAATATGTATCTTTGATACAGTGTTATATTGCCTAATGAATTTGTAATAATCAAATATAACTTTATAACAGATAATTAGTGTTACTTCAAATAATACACTTTTGGAATACCTTTTTTTTTTTTTTTTTACAGAGACAGAGAGAAAGTCAGAGAGAGGGACAGACAGATAGGAATGGAGAGAGATGAGAAGCATCAATCATCAGTTTTTTGTTGTTGTTGCTGTTGCGACATCTTAGTTGTTACAGTGATTGCTTTCTCATATGTGCCTTGACCGCAGGCCTTCAGCAGACTAAGTAACCCCTTGCTGGAGCCAGTGACCTTGAGTCCAAGCTGACGAGCTTTTGCTCAAACCAGATGAGCCCGCGCTCAAGCTGGTGACCTCGGGGTCTTGAACTTGGGTCCTTCTGCTTCCCAGTCCGACACTCTATCCACTGCGCCACCGCCTGGTCAGGCGGAATACTTTTGTGTTTAAGTGAACAAACTTTTACCTGTGGGCCAATCTGAAGTGCTTGATTTTCTGTTGCCCTTTTTCCTGATTCTATATTGCTCAGAGTAGTCTACCACTTCCCCTCGTGGTTTCCGCCCATCAGGGGAAGGGGTGAAGAATTTGGTAAGGCCATCAATGAGCCCTTTGGTTTTTTTGTTGAATTTTAAGGAGACACTGCTATCTCTGCAGAAGTCCAAGCCATCTATTCGCTCTAAATATCCTTCTTCTGATGATGATGATGCTGATTGGCTGGAGAGAGTGATTTTACGTTTCCGACCCCTTCCAGGGCCAGTTCGAACTTTGCTGAAGGGGCCTTTTGATCTAAAGAATCAAACAGGGAAAAGGGTAACTATTAAAAAGAAATCTGTGTAAGGTTTCTATTTACTATATAACATATACTTAATAAATAACCTACAGCTTTATTTAAAACCATTTGTACTGTTAAGAAAATTTCATAAACTATTTTATGAACAAGAAGTAATATTATTTAAAAATCTATATCTGAGAAGCCTAGTTATTTTATATTGAAATGAATCCTAGGCCAGGAGTCAGAAGGCATGTTTGAGTTGTAATTCTGCCACTTACTAGCTGTACATCTTGGACAAATCACATTTTCTCTAAACATCAGTCTTCATCTGTAAAATGAGAGTTGGACCAGAGAACAAGTAAGATCCTTGCACGTATAAAGTCCTATGATCTCTGCACCAACTCAGACTTATACTTTTACCTTTAAATACAAGGTGGGTTACTCTCTGAAAGTGAGGAATCAAAAAATCACTTTAAAGGTAAATAAAAGCTTGATTTAAGATTTTAAATATAAACTACAATGCTGTTTCTATATATTTTCACCTGCTGTTGCCCATTCACTTAAGGTATATAACCTTCAAGATAGTCTTAAATGTAGTAAAGGTGCGTAAAATTTTTGAGAATAAAGAGATTAACAGTCCTAAATGTATTTTACATATCATCAAGATTGAATTACCTTAGATACTTAAAAACAAAACAAAACAAACAAAAAACACAAAATTAACTACAGTATCTTGCCCCACTTCCTCCAGACAGCCCAGTTTTCTAGTCCCTAAGGGATAATTTTATCCTGATTTCTGCTAGTAGATCAAATACTTGCATTATTTTACCTCACAACATAAAAATGACATTTAGCTATGACCTCAATAGTAGAAGCTATCCAGTGATTTGTACATGTAATAGAAATAAACTACTGAGACTAATATCAGGAGAGAGATCTGTGAAATGCTACAGTAACATAACTTTCCTTCTTGTTTTTTTTATATAAGGCAATAGTGAAGAGCCAAACATTGGTGCCAGACTACTTGGCTTTTAATCTCAGCTCAACATTTACTATAAAAACGTGTGCAAGTTAATCTCTCTATGATGTAGTTCCCACCACTGAAAAATAACAGTAACTGAGTAACAACAGTCCCTACTTCATTGGGTTGTTGGGAGAATTAAACAATTTAACACATGTAAAGTACTGAGAAAGTGCCTTGGCTCAATAAATGTTAGCCATTATTAGTACACAGAAGTGCCAGTTATAACTATTGAAATTATTTTCATAAAGCAAACAAGGGAATCCTACACTATTAAGAAGGCTCTATCCTTTTCTCCCCTCACCTTGCCACAAGTACAACTTACACCGTGTTTTGTTTCTTTAACCTGTTTTTTGGACGTCCTATTGGATTAGCATAGCGCCGTTTTATCTGTGCCGCCTTCTTCTGTAGAAGTTTTCGTCCTTTTTTCCTAGGTCGACATATTTGACATATCCACATGCCTATAAAGAAAGGACATTCCACATAAGAGCACAACAGATATAAATACACTGAAAAAGTTCAGATACTTAAGGAGTTTCTTAACCTCTTTCAGGTCAAGCAAGGACTCTCACTTGAAAATCTGAAAAAAAGTCTTCCAGAAAAAAAACCAGAAAAACACAAACACAAAATTCTACAAACAAGTGGGAGAGACTCACAAATATCTGAATCCCACACATGGCTGAAGTCCACTGATCCTCAGTTAAAAATTTCTGCTCTTTACCTAGCACCCAGACACCGGTTTTTAATTACCTCGCTATCAGAAAAGCAGAATAATGGCTGATTCTAGGACTGGAACAGGGAAAATACAAAATGACGTAGAACATCTTGTGATGCTAGAAAATCAAGAAGTGCTCAAAGATGACGAAGGCCTATATCAAAAGGACAAAGGAGCCAACTTGAAGGAGCTCCCAACAGTCAAATCTGGGTCAAACTGAACTAAGAAATAATCACAGCAATGAGCTATAACTCATAGAATAAAATAAATATGGTGAGGTGGTAATGATATAAACTAATTAAACAAATAAGTAAGTGGGAGAAAGGGATAGCTCTTCCCTACAGAAGAATTCCAATTAATAAATCTAGAAGGAGTGATAAAAAGTTAAAAATCATCATTTCATATACCACAGTAAAAATTGTTCCAAGCAAGAATCACTGATGGATGCTAAAGTCATAGGTAAAATAGAAAAAGAATAACTTTAAGGTATCTGTCAGGTTTCTCCACTGTGATCAAGTGATCAAAATTAATATACTGGTACAATGCACCTCTGTTATGATGCACTGACAAGGGCACATCATCTCTTCTGTGGTACTTTTGTCAAACTTCATAACCTCAATCTAATCATGAATAAAGCAAGAGAGAAACCCAAACTGAAGGACTTTCTACAAAATAACTAACCAGTACATACTTTTCAAAAGTGTCGAGTCAGGAAAGAAAGTCTGCTGAATTAACAGAGACTGGAAGAAACTGAGGAAAGATAACAACCAAATGTAATATGAGTCCTGAATTAGATTCTGAACCAGAAATTCAAGTAAGCCATATCACATCAATGTTAGTTTCCTGATTTTAGTAATTATATTATGGTTTTCTAAGATGTTAACATTAGAGGAAGCTAGCTAAAGGGTACAATGAGAAGTCTTTGAACTAATTTCATCACTTTTCTGTAAGTCTGAAATTATTTTAAAATAAAATATATCCTGCTTTATGCTGCTATAAAATTTCTTTTGTAGGCATTAATACAAAGATATGAAGTTCTAAGAAATATCTTTCTTATCTTGAAGGATTCTCAGAAGGCCTTTGCCCAGATTTTAAGTAACTTAGAAAAGGAAGAAAAAAAGAGTATTTATTTTTCCAATATATATATAAATGTAAGACTTTTCAAAAGGTAGTAATCAATAGAGTGGCATAAGAGGGACTCAAGTAAGATCCTAAAGTGGAATAACTTGGTTCTACCTAAGATTGAGTACCTTTCTATCAACAGGAAAACTTTTCCCAGACATTATCAAAAACCCTATAAGGTTTTTACTTAAGAAATCTATAAATCACAAAATCCGAGTTGAAAATGAAATCTGTGATAAGACAAAGAAGGGAAAACTAGTTGAATTTTTAAAAAGAAACTATAGGGGTGAACACACAATACGGTATACAGAAATGTGCTGTACAATTAGGTACCCGAAACTGAATAATTATTTTAATAGTGTCACCCGAACAAATTCTATTTAAAAAGTAAAAGAAACTATAGCATACAATAAGATATAAGTCCAACTGACAGGCAATTATCCCAACGGGAGTTAAAGAACAGAATAACATTAAGTTGTACTCATTTGGTCACTTATTTGTCTGCAAATTATTTTCTAAAATAAAAATTTTAAGTTTTGAATAAACGAGAGACTCTAATAGAGCTAGGTCTCTCAAAAGTGATAAGCAGTGATATAATCAACATGACCTAATACAATTTCATTTCTTTCTTTAAAGAAAGAGATATTTTACAATATTACATAAAGCAAATATTTTGTCCTCTAGCTACAGGACTGGCAAATATTTATAAATGAACCACTTCATCCTCCATGGATGCTTAAATATTGAAAACTGAGGAAAATAATAATAAATCTATATTGCATAAGAATGTCACAATCCTAAAAAGAAAAGACTATCCCTACCAGTAAAGTGACAGCTTTCTTCCTACTTATACAACGCCAAATAAAGAGATGCAAAAGTAAACTAAAAGTACTTTCACTAAACTACCATTTATATTGCCAGTTTGATTTCAGAAAGTATTTCTCACCTTTTGGCATCCGAGTGAGTGGTGGATCACAACACTCCATGTGAAAACCTCGGTCACAGGAATCACAAAAGAGCATGTTATCCTAAAAAAGAGAAAGGACAGTTTGCTTATCCTTACAAAACAGAAACATATCAGGATCATGACTTCATAAAACTTCAGAAGCTTCAACAATCTCAGAAAGTAGATGAGTTATATTATAATAACTATTATAAGTAAAAGTTTCCTTAATTTGTATTAACTGAGTAAATGGAAAGTCTGAATTAACAAAAACAGTTTTGAGTTTTGCTTCATCTGATCTTTAATAAGAACCAGTTTCATTACTTTCAAGTTTATTCAGTGATCAGATATAAGCTAACTTTTTAGTCTGTTTTAATCATTCAAAAAAGGACAATTTGTATTTAACATACTAACTGTTCCTAAATAAATGCCTTCACACTAATCAAACAATTTGATTATTTGTTTTGAATAGCTTGATCTCTGTAAATTTATAATTAGGATGCTTTAGAAACTACTGTACATAGAGCCTGGCCAGGCGGTGGCACAGTGGACAGAATGTTGGCCTGGGATGCTGAGGATCCAGGTTCAAAACCCCGAGGTCACCGCCTTAAGCACAAGCTCATCCAGCTTGAGTGTGGGATCATAGATATAACCTCATGGTCACTGGCTTGAAGCCCAAAGTCGCTGGCTTGAGCCCAAGGTCACTGGCTTGAGCAAAGTGTCACTGGCTCAGCTAGAGCCCCTGGTCAAGGAACATTTGAGAAAGCAATCAATGAATAACTAAGGTGCCACAACCAAGAATTGATGCTTCTCATCTCTCTCTCTCTCTCTCTCTTTCTGTGTGCCTGTTTCTGTCTGTCTCCCTCTCTCATTAAAAAAAAAAAACAAAAACCTACACAGAAATAATCCAAGTCTCAATGAGCAAGTATACAAAACTAATAATATGTAATTTAAAGAGGCTACTGTTCTAAATTCTGCAGGACCAAGTGACTAACAAATACCCAACCATACTCAGGGGCAGTGCCCAGTTGCATATTTCATTTCTAAATTAAATATTCACACTGAAGGTGGGGATACTCACTGCATTTTTGCCTTGATCTCGACAGGAGCTACAGGTTTTACACTCGATGCACTGCCACCGTAAGGCCTTCACTCTAACTGTTAATTCAGGGGAAAACTTTAAACAGGATGGATGACCTAATAAGGCAGGAAAATTCACAAGGGAAACAATCAATCAATTTGTAATTGTATTAAAGGAAAAATGTAAAACATTCAATATCTGAAGTCAAAATATATCAAAGAAAACAGAATGCTCCTGGAAGGTAGCCATACACATCTCATCAGGACTTATATTGCAATTCAGTTTTATTAATGCTAAATAGAATTTAATATACAGTGCATGAATTTGATTATAAAAGACCTAACTCCTAATTTTAATTAAGCCTGAATTAAAGCATTATGTGTGTACACATGATTGTATGTATATAAGTATATAATACAGTCAGGTCATTTCTGAAAGAATATGCAAAAATATTCAATTACATATTTACAATTATAATATACTTTACAATTATAACATACTTAAATATGGAGTTATCAACATTTCAAAGAAGGATTTTACACTTCATTTTATACTCTTCTGTGCTCTCAATATTTTATAGTAACGTGTTAATTTTATAACTAAAAAATATATACTGCCTGATCAGGCAGTTGTGAGGTGGATAGAGCGTCGAACTGGGATGCAGAGGGTCCAGGTTCAAAACCCCGAGGTCACCAGCTTGAGTGCGGGCTCACCAGCTTGAGCATGGAATCATAAACATTACCCCATGGTCGCTGGCTTGAGCAAGGGGTCACTTGCTCTGCTCTAGCCACCTGGTCAAGGTACATATGAGGAAGCAATCAATAAACAAACAACTAAGGAGCCGCAATGAAGAATTGATGCTTCTCATCTCTCTCCCTTCCTATATGTCCCTATCCGTCCCTCTCTCTCTGTCACAAAATATATATATACATATATATTTAAATTAATCTCATAATTTAAAGTGTGTTATTTGCTCATGATTTAAGTAAGGCACTGAAGCTACAACTACAACATAAGGAATATTTTTACTGTGATCAGAATTAATAACAGAAAAACATGGTTCCTCTTCCAAGAGTTAGTATCAGTTTCTCAAAAATTTAGAGTAGCCGATTTGCCCTCAACTTGGAAAAGATTTGTCCCTTTCCTCTA
The DNA here is from genome assembly GCA_037038555.1 of Rhynchonycteris naso. Lineage (NCBI taxonomy): Eukaryota > Metazoa > Chordata > Mammalia > Chiroptera > Emballonuridae > Rhynchonycteris > Rhynchonycteris naso. Next base: position 30,537,702 of record CM072998.1, read on the forward strand.
AAATTTGGTGATGATGATGATGACGACGACGACTTTTGGTGAAAGGACTGGTTAGATTATTTTCTCCTCTGTTCTATAACTAAATAATAGTCTCTTTTATGAGGTAGTAATAAGTTTATCATCAAAATATCACTAACATTAAAGGAAAATGGGAGAGGTATAAAAATCCCAATCTTAATCTCATCATCCAAGAATAGCCATTTTTATTTTCTATTTTCCTTTTTAAACTAGCTAAAAGCAGTTTTAGTTATAAGTTATATATAATCGTTTTTTCTTATTTTATTCAAGTAAAGTTTATATTTATATTCCTTAAACTGATTATATTCCACTGAGTTGATATAGGATAACCTACTAACCATTTCCTTACTTTTAAATACTTAGACTATCATCCATAATAGAACACTAAAATAAATTATTTCACATTTGTAGATTTTTTCATTCTTTTAAATTAATATCTAACAATAAATTCCTGAAAGTGGGGTTGCTGAGCAAAATAAACATTTTTTATAGCTTACAGCTTTAAGGGGAGAAATGCACCACCAAATCACAGTCCAAACCCTGTGATATATCCAGTGCTACTAGAAGGTACAAATGTTTTAGCACAATTTCATCAGCTCTAGGTTTGGGCTCTCTAAAGTTTCATTATTTTAACAGCTGACACTTCTTTGCTGCTTTGGTGTTCATTCCTATTATTTAGGTACAACATATTTTTATATGCTCAACTTTTAATATTCTCTCATATAAACTGCCTGTCAGGCTCTGCTCCTTGAACTTTATGCTTAGAAATGTAAACACGTTCTTTATAGCTTTTCAGCCTTTGCCATATTAAATGCAATTACTCTCCAAAAACAATTCTTTTCTTTTTTTTACACATGAGAGGAGGAGAGATAGTGAGACAGATTCCCACATATACCCAGACTGGGATCCACCTGGCAGTCCTGTCTAGGGCTGATGCTTGAATCAACTGAGCTATTTTTAGCACCTAAGGCTGGCATGCTTGGACCAACCGAGTTATCCTTAGCGCCTGGCTAACACTTGAACCAACTGAGTCACTGGCTGCAGGAGGGGAAGAGGGAGAGAAAGAGAGAGAGAAGAGAAGAGAGAAAAGGAGAAAAGCAGATGGCTGCTTTTCTTGTGTTCCCTGACTGGGAATTGAACTCAGACATCCACATGCAGGTCCAATGCTCTATCTATTAAGCAAACCAGCCAGGGTTTTTTTATTTTTTTTAATCCAAATAGTTCAGTTTTCAATTTGGAAAATATCAAATTCCATATATTGACTATGCCCATACTTTTCTTCCTTGATTAGTGTGATAGCCAGGTTCCAATCTCCCTTCAGTCATTCTTGCCTCCTAGCAATGATGTCAATTCATATCCTTTTCTAGTTCGTTCCCACAATGAATAAGGCTGACGTGTGTAACCAATAAGATACTGCTGAAAGTGATAATGTGAGTTCTAAAGCTAATTATAAACGATATTGCAGATTCCAACTTGCTCTCTCACTTAGATACCTGCATGGGAGAATCCAGCTGCCACGTTGTGGATGTACATGCAGCCCTCAACTTGACAGCCAGTTAAGTGATTCATCATGAAAACCTTCATTCAGATCACTGAAGCATCAGTTGAAATCTTAATTGCTATCTCATGAAAGATTCCAAGTTAAAACTACCCAGGTAAACTACGGTAATCCCAAATTCCTGACCACAGAAACATGAAAATAAAATAAAAAAAGTTTGCTACTGCCTTTAGTTTCTAAGTGTCAGAGTAATTTTCTCCTACAGCAATAGATAACTAAGTTATATATTCTACTAGTTCTTTAAAAGTTCCCTCTACAATTAAGTTTTCAAATGGCATTCTTCTTACAGAAACTTAGAGACTAACTCAAATATAATGCTTCTTAGAAGGCAAGACTATAATACAACCCTACCCCTGGCTCTATTTCATTCTCACCTCGCCTACAGCAGATACAGTTTTCTCTATTTCATATACTGGGTTCCCATAAGATTTCTCAAGGGTTCCTTTACTAAAATAGTTTGCCAATCACTGCATAATATGGCATGTCATTATATTTTTAACCTTACCTTTTATGGTTCATATTTAACTGTAAAATCCACCCAGAGTGCATCCTAGTTTGTGACAATATGCTGAAGATGGTCACCAACTATCCAAGATCTTTTCCCATGTTCTTCTAATGCCTTCTACCCATAAAAACTGAAAATCTATGAACTATATTCCTAGACTCCTTTGTGACTATGCTTTAGATATAAGCAAAGTTCCACCAACTTAATGTGTATGAGTGATTACCGAATGGCAGAAATGAAGCAAAGACCATCTTCCTTCTCATACTGGCTGTTTTTTATTAATAAGCGAAGCCATAAAAACACTAGTATCTACTCTTTGCCTTCATGGCTACACAAAGGCAGTTGTGATGATGGCCAAATTCAGCATTTTCGTATCCAATTACAGAACTCAGTAGCTCCGCAATAGCCTCCCACTTCCACTTCTTTCAACCAGAGACAGATATAGTAATTCCCTTGCTGGGTCAGTTCACCAATGTCCCAGGAATCAGTCCTTAAAGTCCAGCCTAGAGCTTGCCTCTTCAGTCCTCCCAACAATCTTTTTCTTTTTGGTATTTTTCCGAAATTAGAAGCGGTGAGGCAGTCGGACAGACTCCCGCATGTGCCCAACAGGGATCCACTTGGCATGCCCACCAAGGGGCGATGCTCTGCCCATCTGGGGTGTTGCTCTGCTGCAGCCAGAGCCATTCTAGCGCCTGAGGTGGAGGCCATGGAGCCACCCTCAGCGCCCAGGTCAACTTTGCTCCAATGGAGCTTTGGCTCCGGAGGGGAAGAGAGAGATAGAGAGGAAGGAGAGGAGGAAGGGTGGAGAAGCAGATGGGCACTTCCTCTGTGTGCCGGGACTGGGAATCGAACCCAGGACTTCTACATGTCAGGCCGACACTCTAGCATTTGAGTAAACCGGCCAAGGCCCCTTCCAACAATTTCACAAATATTTGATTGTACCATTAAATTCCTTTCTTCATGAAGTATCTAGTGTGTGTGGATGAAAAAGAAACCACATGCTGAACCTGACAAGTAAAGTAAAAGCTCAAGTAAAACCTGCATGTGGCCTGCAAACTGAGACCTAAACTAACTATACATGATGCTTTGAAATTAAAATTTTCTAAGTAAAAGCAGTTCATGGTGAGTATTCATGTCCCGGGGAAGTATTTTTTTCTAACAAAGGTCTATGCTTACCTTAATATAGCCTGTCTATTGTCTTTTGATTCTATAATACTGTACCTGATAACACACAGGAAATCTTCTTTTCCTGCCCGCCCTTTCAGGGCAAGTGTCCCACCAAGGCAGGAACCCACAAATCCCTTCATTGTTATTGTTACCATGTTAATTAACTATGAACTATCTTTTGTAAAAGAGGTCTCAGTACTTTTATCCAATCCCAAAGATTTCCCCCGGTTTGCTTTCTCCTACCTCCCTAATCTATCACCAATCCAATCAATTTCATGCTACATAAAATAAGTGGTAAAACTGCCATTTTCAGAAGTACTTTCTCAATCCATTGAGACTTTGCTTCCCAGCAAATGTTCAGTTTGGCTCAAATAAACTCATAAAATATTCTTACAGGTTTGGAAATTTCTTACGTTGATATGGGTTTTCTGATTTCTAAAAAAACATACGTAAGACAGTGAAAATTAAGCCAATGATCAAAGATAATACTGATTTACTAAGACGTTCCTCCAAAGCCTTGTAAGTTCTTAAAATGAAGACCAAGACTATCTCTGGAATTGACAAACTAGGAGACTCTGCAAAATCTTTTTTAGAGCCCAGAATTTCATACAGCTCACTAAAATACAGTGTTAACACTCTATTTCCCAATATGACATTTATAATTTTCTATCAAGAAAAACATCTGTTATTATTCTGGTTCTATTCATAAAGACTGAGGCATAAATCAAGAAAGATTAGTGATTATTAAAACAAAACAAAACAGAAAAACAGCCTGATCAGGTGGTGGTGCAGTGGATAGAATGTCGGCCTGGGACAGTGAGAAACCAGGTTCAAAACCTTGAGGTTGCCAGCTTGAGCGCTGGCTCATCCAGCTTGAGCACAGGATCATAGACATGACCCCATTGTCACTGGTTTGAGCCCAAAGGTCAATGGCTTAAGAAGGGGTCACTGGCCTGACCACGCAGTGGCGCAGTGGATAGAGCGTCAGACTGGGATGCAGAGGGCCCAGGTTCGAGACCCCGAACTCGCCAGCTTGAGCGCGGGGCCCATCTGGCTTGAGCAAAAGCTCCTCAGCTTGGACCCAAGGTTGCTGGCTCCAGCAAGGGGTGGCTCGGTCTGCTGAAGGCCCGCGGTCAAGGCACATGTGAGAAAGCAATCAATGAACAACTATGGTATCACAAGAGCAACGAGAAATTAGTGATTGATGCTTCTCACCTCTCTCCGTTCCTGTCTGTCTGTCCCTATCTATCCCTCTCTGACTCTCTCTCTGTCCTTGGAAAAATAAATAAATAAAAATATAAAAGAAGGGGTCACTGGCTCAGCTGGAGCCCTTCAGTCAAGGCACATATGAGAAAGCAATCAATGAACAACTTAGGTCTGCAACTATGAACTGATGCTTCTCATCTCTCTCCCTTCATGTCTGTCCATCTCTTTCTCTCTCTCTCACTAAAACAAAACAAAAAAAAACAAAAAAAACACTAAAACCTGAATTAAATTAACTGAATAAAACATTTCAATGATACATTGAAATCCTTCCTTTGTCTAGAAGCTCATAAGTCACCTAAAACCAGAATCAAGGTAAAACTTTACTTCCATAAGGATCAAGAATACAAACTAAGCAAAATATGCTTCCCTCTTGCCTGATAGCATGTGTTAATAAAACAGGATCCACATACCACTGTTGCCACAGTCCGCACAGGAGATGAGTTCCTCTGGCTTCTTTTCTCGGTTTTGTTCTTTTGTACCAAGACAGAAACTACAGATGGGAATTGGTTCAGCAATCGGCTGTAAAGAAAAACACAATCAATCAGGCAAGAGTAATTTTTCTTAGTATTAATCTAAAGACATTAAACTTATAGTTTTAAATTCCGAAGAGGTATATGTATTTTTAGGACAAATTCATCACTCTCCTAAATTCCCAACTAGGTGAATTTTATATAAACTGGTCCTTGTAGTGCCAACCTTGGCCCCCAAAATTATATCCCAATCACGTTGGTCACTTAGAAACTAAGTGACAAAGTATGGATTAAACAAAGCAAATCTTTCACCTAAGTTTGAAAACTTCAACTGAACTAAGTATGAGAAATTACATCAGTCCTCAAAAGGCATGTGATGTAGAAGAATAAGATATATATAAGATTATATAAGACAGAAAACATTAAGTGTTATAAGAGAGAAACAGTACATGCTCTGTACAAATGAAAAAGATAAATTGTAATTGTGATTTGGAGGAGAAGGGCTGAAAGAGAAAGACAATGCATATCAAGTGCAAATACTATGTTATCAGATCTTAGGAAGCTTGTCCAAGGATATCAGATAATTGTTAAAATCAGGTTTAAACTTAGGTTTCTATATTCCTGTCTGAGGTACAGGTTCTCCACCCCCATTTCTGATCCCACGGATGGAGACAGACAAAACAGGTAATATAAATAAAATGAACTCAGGTGTGCAGTCTGCTAAGGCCAGTGCTCAAAGGATAAGGTTCCTATAAGATTAGGGGCACTGGGGTGAGGAGAATAGATTAGTTTGTGGAAGACTGACACTGAATATTATGTAAAAAAGTTGAACTTTATCATGCAGGAAAAGAACAATTGAAGGTTACTGAACCAAGAGATGATCAAGTTGTATTTGAGAAAAATAATTCTAGTAGCTATATCAAAGACATATGGGGGAAACCTAAAAATAGGCAGAACATTTAAACAGTGGCTATAATAGTCTAGTGAAGACAAGGTAACAACCTGAACCAAAGCTAAGTAAATTAAAAAAATAAAAAGCTATGGACTTAGAAACCAACTACTTGTAGAAGTGACAGAAAAAGAAATGAGCTAAACATGACTAATTTAACTGAAAAAAGATGGTAATCCTATCAACTGTGAAAGGTAAGTCATTTTAAAGAAGAAAATTAGGAGGAAGGCAAAGAGGTGATGAGTTCGGTTTCAAGTATGTTTAGCTTGGAGGCACTCTCAGGCCACTATTATGGTAGGCATTGCGCAGGATAGCAATATAAAGTCCTCAAGATGCTTTTAACCTACTGGGGTTAGGGGAGATAACATGTTTGCTACAAGTATTACAATGGGAAACAAAGAAGGAAGTGATCAAACAGGGAAAGGGGTGTCAGGGAAAGGCTTCACGGTCTGTCAGGACAGGCAGATAGGGGTGTTCAAAAAAATACAGAATTGGGTTTGGGGGTGGGGAAGAACAGCTTGGTAGGACTTACTGAGGTTAAAATGCCTACGGAACAATCATATAGCAATACTCACAGACATTATAATACAGGAATCTGTAGTTCAAAGGAAAAGTTGGTCTGGAAATAAAAATCTAAAATTTATATACATAAAACTTGCATTAAGGCCATCAGAATTGATATGTTCTCCAAGGAGAACAAGTGGAAAGAAGAGAGCTGAGGTCAGAACACCAATACTTAAGTGACTGGCAGAGGGGGAAAGCCTGAGAAAGAAAGAAATCCGTGACACACTTGGGTGGTACATCAACATAGAATTGCCCAACACAAACAGACTAATAGTACTGCTCAGCCAAGTGATTAAACAGCTAGAAGTTGTCTTAATAATTATGACTATAATAAAGATCACCACATTTATTTCTTTTAAAAAGAATATGAGGCCCTGGCCAGTTGGCTCAGTGGAAGAGCATCAGCCTAGTGTGTGGATGTCATGGGTTCCATTCCCGGTCAGGGCACACAGGAGAAGCGACCATCTGTTTCTCCACCCCTCTCCCTGCACCCCCACCCCTTGCAGCCATGGTTTGACTGGTTCTTGAAAGTTGGCCAGCACTGAAGATGGCTCTGGGCACTGAGGAGCCTCACCTCAGGCACTAAAAATAGCTCAGTTGCCAAGCAATGGCCCAATATGGACAGCACATTGCCTCTAAGGGGATCTCAATGGGGAGTGCATGCAGGAGTCTGCCTTTCTTTCTCCCTCTTCTCACTTAAAAAAAAAAAAAAGAATATGATAAAGAACCAGCGAATAAAGTCAGGAAATACTTCATCCAAAAGTAGAATCTTGAAGTAAACTCTAAAAAAGGCCTAGAGAGAAGGCAGAAGCAAGCTCATAAGGTTTGACCTTTATGCTATAATCTCCAAGCAGTACCATAAGAAGATTTTAAACAGAGGAATGATATGACCAAGATTTAAGTTTTAGAAAAGTCACTCCATAAAGCAGGTGAAAATTGACTAGAAAGAATATGATCTATAATTCAGGCCATGAGTAATTGGACTTGTATTAAGGCAATGACAAAATGAATGGAAAGAGAGATAAGAGATGTTTAAAAGAACTGGCAGGATCTGATGGCTAACTGATATGGGATGGGAAGCACAGTAACACGATAGAAGACTTAGACACCACTAAAGATGTGAAAAGGCAAGCCACAGAATGAAAAATATTAACAGCATATTTAACAAATAGCTCATATCCAGAAGCTTTAAAGAACTCTTACATATCAGTAAGAGAAAGACAACTAAAAAGAAAAGTAGGTAAAAGACTTCAACCATAATTCGCAACAGAAAATATATAAATGGCCAATAAACAACAAGAAGCTCAACCTTATCAGCCATCAAGGAAGTAAATCTTTAAGAATGGCTAAAATTGTGAAGACTGACAATAGTAAGTGTTGTTTAAAAAAAAAGTGGAACATGGACAAGAGAGTGGTGGTTAAGGGGTGAGGGGAAGGAGGGGAGGTTGGGATAGGGAGGAGGGGAGGGGCACAGGGAAAACCAGATAGAAGGTGACAGAGGACAATTTGACTTTGGGTGACGGGTATGCAACACAATTGAATGATAAGATAATCTGGAGATGTTTTCATTGTACATATGTACCCTGATTTATTGGTGTCACCCCATTAAAATTAATAATAATAATAAAAAAAGTGGAAAAACAAGTACTCGCTTATACTGCTAGAACTGGAATATACACTGAAAAAACCACTATGAACATATGATACTATGTACTAAAATTAAACATAGGTATACCATATGATAGAAGGAACTCAAGAGTTTAAATTTTAGCTTGAGTAATGGTGGCTTTCATTATAGTCAGTGGGCATGATGGTGAATGCAAGTAAAAGTTTTGTTTCAGGAACTGGGATACCTGAATAGCCCCTACATGACTTTCTGCGAGAGATCCACCTTTGTCAGGTCTACAAAACTTAATGAGATCTGGGAGTGATCCTTGTGCCCCAGGAGACTGCAAGCAAAGCCTTTGTACAAGGAACTCAGGCTGACTACAAACCAATTGCCTTTGACTATAATCTGATTGACTCTCCCTTGAAATCCCTAAACCCTTACCTACCTTTTTCTTCCCCTTATAAAAGGGTTGGCTGGGCAAAGAGGGTTGAGATGATTTGGGAATGCAATCCCATCTCCCCAGATTGCCAGCCATCAGAATAAAGTGCCCGTAAAGATTCAATCTCTGTCTCTGAATTGGTGACAGGTAGCATGAACTCTTTCTTATATTTTTGTTTCACTTCCACTCCTAGCTATATACCCAAATAAAGTGAATACACACATAAACAAGAAAACATACACAAAAATGATCAAAGCAGCATTATTCATAAAATAATTAACTCAAACAAAATTTACCCAAATAACTAGCGATGTTAGCACATATAAATTGTTCTATATCCATATAGTAGAATATTAAGAGCAATGAAAATAAATTAATAACATGGATGTATATCACAAACAACAGTGACTGGAAGAACAGGCACAAAAAGATATACAGAGGTGGACAAAAATAGGTTTACAGTTGTTTATACAGATAATTATACAATTAATAAATATTGCAAGAATAAATTCTTTTGCATACTCACAACTGTAAACCTACTTTTGCCCACCCCTGTATAATGTATCATTTTATTAACATAACATTCAAAAACAGTTGTATGTTGTTATAAGTCAGGATAGTGGTTACCTTTAGGAAGAAAAAAAGAGCCAATGAATTAGAAAAAGACTTATGAGGGGCTGGGAATGTTTTTCTACACCTGGATGGAGTTTCATATATGTTAATTATATAATACAGTGTGTCCGTAAAGTCATGGTGCACTTTTGACCGTGTGACTGGTCAAAAGTGCGCCATGACTTTAAGGACACACTGTAATTAAGGCATACAATCTCTGTACTTTTCTGTATGTATATTTTAGTTAGAAAGTTAAATTAAATTAATGAACATTTACAGTGTAAGACTGTGGTACCTTTCGAATATTCTACAAGAAATACTAATGATGATTTGGACACTGGAATTTGGAACTTAGGATAGAGAACAGGCTAGCGATACATTTAAAAGACAGCAAGAGGCAGGTAATAACTGATAAAATCCAGTGAAAAAGTGAGGTGGGTAGAACATGTTATGGTGGAGAATAAGGGGAAGGAAGTGGAGAAAAACGGGATAGAGAAGGATCAACATTTAGAAACATCAGAGAAAAAAAAGGAGACCAGAAAGGACCAGTCAGAGAAAAAATAGAACCAAGAGAAGTGATAACACAAGAATTTCAAGAAGCAGAGAGCAATCACAATGTTGAAAAGATAAAGCACCTAGTGGCGTCTACAATTCTACAACAAAGAAAGCACCCTTTTTAGTGACAGAATAAGAACTAAAGTCATAGGAACCAACAAAGTGCCATGAAGGACAGAGACCAAACAGGAAAGAGCAAAAAAGAATGTCGCACAGTTTTGATGTGTTTAAGGTATTTAAGATGAGAAAGACTAAACCTATTTAAAATATAGAAGACACACATGGTCAGAGACTCAAGAAACAAGAAATAACAGTAACATTATATAGTAAGGTTTAGAGCTGCACTGTTCAATATGGTAGGCACCACATGTGACTAATTAAATTTAAAATAAAATTAAGGTAAAGTAATTCCTCAGTCACAGTAGCTACCTTTAAGTGCTCAATAGTCTCACGTGGCTAGAGGCTATGGTATTAGACATACAAATAAAGAACAATTCCATCATTACAGAAAGGTCTATTGTAGTGATGGGCAACCTTTTTATAAAAACCATCCACTTTTGCAGTGCTGGTCAACCTGGTCCCTACCATCCACTAGTGGGCGTTCCAGCTTTCATGGTGGGCCAATCGCGCACCATTTAGTTGCTCCACTACCACCCACCATGAAAGCTGGAACTGCCCACTAGTGGGCGGTAGGGGTTAGGTTGACCAGCACTGCAAAAGTGAGCGGTTTTTATAAAAAGGTTGCCCATCACTGGTCTATTGGATAGCACTGGTTTAAAGAGAATGAACTTTTTTGCCTGACCAGGCAGTGATACAGTGGATAGAGTGTCAGATTGGAATGTGGAGGACCCAGGTTTGAAACCCCAAGGTTGCTGGCTCGAGCAAGGGGTCACTGGCTTGACTCTGCTGTAGCCCCCCGGGTCAAGGCACATATAAGAAAGCAATCAGTGAACAACTAAGGTGCCACAACGAAGAATTGATGCTTCTCATCTCTCTCCCTTCCTATCTGTCTGTCCCTATCTGTCCCTCTCTCTGACTTTCTGTCTCTGTCAAAAAAAAAGAGAATAAATTTTTATTCAATTTTATTTTTTTCAGGTATGAGTTTTTAAATTTATTGGAGTTACTGGTTAATAAGATTATATATAGGCTTCAAGTGTACATTTCTATGATATATGATCTTCATATTGCATTGTGCCTACCAATCAAAGTCAAATAATCTTCCATCATATATATTTGACCCCCTTAATTAACCCTTTACTATCCCCTCCACCCCACTTCCAAAAAGAAGATGATTTTAAAGCATGGATAAAAGGACTCGCCTTAGTAGTACAGTGATATACATGCATATTGTTCACAGATGGGATAGTGGAAATAGGGAAAAGTTGAGGGTGCTAATTTATTTTAAGTAAGATAGAGAGACAGACTTCTTCACGCACCGCCATCAGTATCCACCTGACAACCCCTGTCTGGAGCCAATGCTCAAATCAACCGAGCTATCCTCAGCATCTGGGGCTAATGCTCAAACCAATCGAGCCACTAGCTGTGGAAGTGGAAGAGGAAGAGGGAGAGAGGGGGGAAAAGGAGGGAAGAGAAGCAGATAGTCACTTCTCTTGTGTGCCCTGACCAGAATCAAAACCAAGACATCCATACTCTGGGCTGACGCTCTACCCACTGAGCCAACAGTCCAGAACCAAGAGGATGCTAATTTCTGATAGCCTTATTATTTCTGGAAACCAGGAAGTAAAATTAACTGCTAAAAGTGAAACAGGGATTAGTTGAGCATAAGAAAGTGACAAATGACCAAGTAAACTGAGAGGTGAAATTGGCTGGGTCCAAGAAGGGAGTTAAAACCACCCTCCTATCAAAATGAAAAATGGATACACACTCCTCAGGAAAGACAGAATAAGGAAGGTATAGAGAATAAATTCAAAACACAAAGGAGAGCCTGGCCAGGCAGTGGCACAGTAAATAAAGCATTGGCCTAGGATGCTAAGGACCCAGGTTTGAAACCCCGAGTTCACCATCTTAAGTACAGGCTCATCTGGCTTGAGTGTGGGGTTGCCGGCCTGATCCTGAACTTAAAGTCCACTGGCTTGAAATCCAAGGTTGCTGGCTTGAGCCCAAGATAGCTGGCTTGAGCAAGAGGTAAATGCCTCGGCTGGAGGCCCCCAGTCAAGGCACATATGAGAAAACAATCAATGAACAACTAATGTGCTGCAACTATGATTTGATGCTTCTCACCTCTCTCCCTTCTGTCTGTCTCTCACGTAAAAAAACAAACAAACAAACAAAAACACCAAAAAAGAGAAAAGTTGATCAAGTTCCTACAAAATGGCCTTGACCTTTTCACTAAAATAGAAGGCAATGTAACTTGCTTTAAGAGAAATAGATAGGTAGGTATGGGTTTGGACATTTACAGAGCAGAAAAAGTCTAGAAGCCTCTATGTCAGTGGTTCTTAACCTGGGTTCTATCGAACCCTAGGGGTTCGATGAGTCGGTCTAAGGGGTTCGAAGAAGCCACTGTCACGGAGGTCAGAATAAAGTAATACGGTCATTTGTTGTGAGTTCATGCACTTTGTTGGTTTTGTTCTTTGAGCAAGGTGATGTTCATGCACGACTCATTTTGTGCACCAGTAAAAAGACATATACCTATGTCTTGAATTTGGAAAAAAAAAATCTTATTTTATTTATCACTAAAGAAGGGTTCGGTGAATGCACATATGAAACTGGTGGGTTCGGCACCTCAAAAAAGGTTAAGAACCACTGCTCTATGTGGCAGGTGGTAGAGAATCAGTTAGTGATGAAAAATAAAACTGTCAATCAACCCTGACAACAAAGCCAAGATCAAAAAGAATCAATTTGTAGTGTTTCCAGTTAGAATGGTTATACAACTTTAACACCTCTGAATTATCTTTTTTAATATATTTTTTACTTAATGATTTTCGAGAGAGAGAAGAAGGGGGGGACAGTGATTTGTCTTTCCACTTATTTATGCATTCAGTGGTTGATTTTTGTATGTGCCCTGACCAGGGATCGAACCCATAACCTTGGCATACCCAGAAGATGCTCTAATCAACTGAGCTACACGGCCAGGGCTGGTTTCAATTATCTTGCACCACAAAGATAAATAAGATCAACTGTTAATACAATTTTTAAAAATCTGTGTAGAAACGGGAAATATGCCATATAGTCACTATTCCTACACCTGTCCAAGCTTAGCCCTTATCTTACAGTTCTCATATCTATATAAAGTAAATCTGTTCTCACAGCTAATAAAACAAAAAGTTTGTAGCAAATGAGTTTACACACCATTAAACACAGCAGCCAGAGTTAACCTGTAAAAGAGTAAGCGCAAGTCACTCAGCTGCCCTAAACCCTCCCCCCAGTTCCATCTCAGATGAAATGCGGACTGCCTGACAAGGACCACCTCTCTTACTGCAATCTCCTTACATTCTACTCCTGCTTCCTCGCTTGCTTCTTCTTTACAAGGCAGATGTCCCAGTAGCAGGGCCTTTGCAGCAATTGCTTTCCTTCTATGTAGAACTCTCTTTCCTAGATCTCTGACAACTCAAAAGTCACGTCACAAAGGTTTCTTTAACCAATCCATCTAACATTTCAAAACAACTACCAACCACAATAATTCATATCCCCTTCCTTGATCTTTGCCCCTAATCATTTTCATGTATTTAACATATTGTATGTATGTGTATCTTGTCCTTCACTAAATGTAAACTCTAACTTCTTTTTGTTCAGGACCATATTCCAAACATGCCTAGTATACAGTATACATTGAGTGTTGTTCAACACATTAAATTACCTTGTAGAACTAGAAATAATAAGAAAAAACAGTATTTTGCCTGACCAGGTGGAGAATCAATTGACAGAGAGTCGGCCTGGTATGCTGAGGACCCAGGTCTGAAACCCAGGTTCAAAATAAAGGGAAGAAAACAGTATCTTAGAAAGAACAATGATTTGGTATGAGCCTGATACAGATATGAGCATCTCTCATTTTGTTTTTTCAGCAAGAGAGAGAGAAAGAGGGGCAGGAGACAGAGAGAGGGGGCGAGAGGGAGAGAGACAGGAAGGGAAAGAGATGAGAAGCATCAACTTGTAGTTATGTCCCTTTAGTTGTTCACTGATTACTTCTTATACATGCCTTGACCAGGAGCCTCAAACCAAGCTAGTGACCCCTCACTCAACCCAGCAACAATTGGATCATGTCTATGATCCCACACTTAAGCTGGCTACCTCAGGATTTCACACCTGGGACCTCAGCATCTCAGGTTGAGGCTCTATTTACTGCACCACCAATGGTCTGGCAAACTATGAGCAATTTAATAATATAAAAATGCTCTGTTGCCTGACCAGGCAGTGACACAGTGGATAGAGCACTGAACTGGGACACAGAGGACCCAAATTCAAAAACCTGAGGTTGCCAGCTTGAGCGCCAACTCATCCGGCTAGAGGGCAGGGTCGCTGGCTTGAACGTGGGACCATAGACATGACCGCATGGTTACTAGCTTGAGCCCAAAAGTCGCTGGCTTAAGGCCCAAGTTCACTAGCTTGAGCCCAAGGTTGCTGGCTTGAGCCCAAGGTCGCTGGCTTGAGCAAGGGGTCACTTGCTCTGCTATAGCGCCCCCCCCCCACCGTCAAGGCACATATGAGAAAGCAATCAATGAACAACTAAGGAGATGCAACGAAGAATTGATGCTTCTTATCTCTCTCCCTTCCTGCCTGTCTGTCCCTCTCTCTGTCTCTGTCACACACACACACACACAAAGTAGTATCACAAAGTAATTTCACGGTCTCCGTAATTAAGAGTTCTGCCACAGCAACACACTTCGATTCAATTTCTCAAAAGTAGGAGGAAATTTGTAGCAGGAGGAACTTAGATTGCACCTTGTGTCATTTGTTTCTCTACGTTGCCTTAAACACCACGCTAAATCTCCATTATGATCACCAGATGGCAGTATTGAGGCAAATACTGTACATGTTAAATAGATGCTCTGATAAGTAGACAGCTGAGTAGCATTCTGAGTTGAACTTTTGGAAATAACTTATAAAAACAAGAACAGTATGACTTTTTCCCAGAGATCTCTACTATGTGAGGCTTATATCATGAATGAAAATAATTTTTGACACAATTATTTAGAATAACTTAAATATGACATTTTCTAGTTATCCAAATACATCATCTGAGATAAAATCAAATTTTCATTCAAGACTAGCCTTTAATTTTTTAAATTCATTACACACTTGTCATTGTCTCCATTTTCTAATATCTTCTGAGGAACTCAAATAAATCTACTTTTATGTTGTTTATGTTCTTAAACAATGACATAAAGAATACAGGGGGTCCTCAGGTTACGACATTCCATTCCTATGACAGTGACAACCTGAATTTTGGTATAAGTTGAAACATATCATAGCCTAAGTCACTTACCTATCCTAACACAGCTGTAAAATCATAATCTAAAACATAAAAACACAACTAAGCCACAGAAAAAGAATACTGCATATTCTCCCACTATGTGCAACCAAACTAGTTTGCCAACATAGTCTGTAAGTGTGGCACTAACGGCGTAAGCCAAAACACTCACATCTCAATTTTTTAAAGTTTTTGGTCCTGGCCGGTTAGCTCAGTGGTAGAGCATTGGCCCAGTGTGTGGATGTTCCAGGTTTGATTCCCGGTCAGGGCACATAAGAGAATCGACCATCTGTCTGCTTCTCCACCCTTCCCTCTCTCCCTTCTCTCTCTCTCTCTCTCTTTTTTCTCTCTCATCTCCTCCCACAGCCATGGCTCAGCTGGAGCAAGTTGGCCCTGGGCACTGAGGACAGCACCATGGCCTCCCCTCAGGTGCTAAAACAGCTCTGTTGCCAAGCAACAGAGCAACAGCCCCAGATGGGCAGAGCATCGTCCCCTAAGGGGCTTGCCAGGCAGATCCTGGTCAGGAAGCATGAAAGAGTCTAGTCTCTCTGCCCCCCTGTTTCTCACTTAAGGAAGAAAAAAATGTTTATATGGGAGTGAGCGTCATAAACTCAAAACGTGGTAGGTTGAGACTGTTGTAATCTGAGACCCTTTGTAGTCAAGAATGTTTTGCTTATGTAATTTCTAGTTATTTCAAGACTAAATTGAATGATGAACGGTACCTGTAAACTTATACTTATGACTTCAGAAACCTCTAGATCATTTCATAGGCTATTAGGCAATAACGATGTATAGTTAAGTTTTATTGCCACTGGAAATAATTTAGACGAGTTAGTATAGGCCCCTGGTTGGCAAACTGAGGCTAGTGAGCCACATGCGGCTCTTTTGCCCCTTGAGTGTGGCCCTCCCACAAAATACCATGTGCAGGCACTACCTCAATAAGGAATATACCTACTTGTCTAGTTTAAGCTTAAAAATTTGGCTCTGAAAAAAAATTTCAATTGTTGTACAGTTGATATTTGGCTCTATTGACTAATGAGTTTGCCAACCACTGGTAGAGCCAATATTAAGACCGTGAAAGAAGTACGTAACTCATGTAAGACTACCTATAATACTTAAACATGCACTAAACAATAAAAAATGGTCACATCATTCTTCCTTAGAGTTAAATATAAAATATCTATAAAACATTATAAAAATATTATTTAAGATTTAGGTACAACTAAAATTACTGCAACTGTTTTTTTTTTTAAATCAAGTGGTATACCACAAAAAGACAAACATTATTTGATTCCACTTATGAGGTACCTAGAGTAGTTAAATTCATATAGACAGAGAGTTGAACAGAGGTTACCAGAAGCTGGGAGGAAGGGGAGAATGGGGAGTTATTATTGTTCAAAGAGTACATACAGACTTTGAGATGATGAAAAAGTTCGGGAAAATGGATATTGGCAATGGTTTTAAAACACAGTGAAGGTACTTAATGCCAATAAACTGTACGCTAAAAAATACTTAAAATGATAAATTGTACGTTTTGTAAATTTTATCACAATAAAAAGGAAATAAATTACTAAGTGGTATAGATTTTTCATATTCTCACAAATGAGATGATTTAATAGGCCAAAATTCATGCAGCGAAAAGCAACTACTATATTTTGCCCTCATCTTGAAAACCTTTATCTTTTAACTATTCCTGTGGAACCCTTTTGTTGGTCAAATAAGTTTGTAAATATGATATATATGTTTGCTCGCTTATAGTTTGCATTGGGTGTGGGGGACAGGCTGTAAGCAGGCAGGGTCGTTATAGCCTAAGGCTTAGTTTTAAGACTAAGCCTTTCCACCCTGTGACTTTGTATCAGAGACTTCCTTGTTTGTATATTGGATTAAAGGTTTTTATTTCTACACTATAAAATGGTGCAGAGGAGCCCATGCTAGAAGAGCAGAGAAAGGCCACCTGGAGGGAAAGACAAGCAGCCAAGATGGCGGAATGCTGAATGAGAAGTCAGTTTGTGCAGAGAGAAGGAGATGGAAAACAGAGGTGAATAAGGCTGGTGAGCTAGAAACCTTTGATTCTAGGAAACTCGGATAAGTCAGTGGCTTTGGGAGCCCTGAATGGAAAGGGAAGTCTTTTCCCACTGTGTGTATTTCTTGCCCGCCGGGTGCAAGCTAGGATTAAAGCTAATGGCCCACCAGTTCTTGGCTCCGTTATTTCATTACAGCCTGTTTGAATCAAATGTGGGCCTGCATGGGCCAGGCAGCTCTGATGGTCGCTGTGGCTACTGGCTTTACATCTTTATTTTGTTAACTTAAGTACAATAATTGGACTTAGAAATAAAGGTTTAAATCCCCCCAAAATGAAAAAATTTTTAATTACTCATAACAAATTCTGGTACTGAATTTTAATGTTAGCCATTTTATTCTCACTGTACCTACACTGAAGTGGGTTACCTTTTCTTAGATTTTTAATTTATTTATTCATTTTAGAGAGGTGAGAGAGAGAGAAAGAGAAGGGGGGAGGAGCAGGAGCATCAACTCCCATATGTGCCTTGACCAGGCAAGCCCAGGGTTTTGAACTAGCAACCTCAGTGTTCCAGGTCGACATTTTATCCACTACGCCACCACAGGTCAGGCAAAGTTGGTTACTTTTTAATCCAATTACAAGAATAGCCCACCCTACGTCTTAACAATTTTCATGTACGGCATGAAATAACTAAAATCTATCAACTGAGCACTACTCAGTCATCCTTAAACTAAAACCTCTTTCTGACTGCTGTATCTGATCTAGCCAGGCAACATGCACTAACCCGCATAAGGCTCCTCTCAAATCCACCCACCTAACTTCATTACCTTATTTTCAACTTCTCTTCAAGCTACAGCCTCAACTACCTCTTCAAATTTTTCTAGTGGTTCCAAGCTTTTGTTATCCTATCCCTTTCTTCTGTAATTATCATCAAATAAATTTAAATGCAAATTAACTTTCTTCAATGGATATTTTTTAACCTAATGTGAAACAAATAATTTTCAGCTGAGATGTCATTTATTAGTTGACAATACCTACTGCTGAAGTACTATAATATATATAATAAAGCTAAAAGAATGGCTCCATTATACAGAATAAATAACCAAAGGACAAAGAGGAGATTAGCCTTAGCTTAGAAAAGTTGGAAACTGAACTATTCTTAGTTATGTCACAGTGAAGGAAACCAAAACAGTGCTCAGTGACTGAGCATAAGGGAAAACAAATACTGTTAGGCTTTCAGAAAACTATCCAAAGCATAAGAAGCCTGGCAAATATTACTGTTTCATAAACACTGTAATATAACAAAAATTTGAGAAGCTAAAAACTAAGTACTTGCATTTTTCAAAGCACTTATAAATGTTAGTATATACAAAACAAAATCCACACAAAACAATTAGAAAACAAGTACTATTCCCATGATCCACTTACTACAAACTCAAAGATAAGCCTTTGGAGAGACTATTTGCACAATTATTTCCAATATTATAATGGAAACAAAATGTCACATAGAATTCACTTTATGAACTAATACTTTGTTGAGAAAGCTGAACAAAATACTGTTCTCTTCCAGTCAGACAAGCCCTCCTCTCAGTTTTACCCAGTTCTTCATTCCTTCGCTATTAACAGCCTTGGATAAACTCATGCTCCTCTCAAATCCTTTCCAACTTTTTTATTTTAATTTCTCCATTGATTTGAGACAAAAAGTGGGGAAAGGGAGGTGGGAAGGGAGAAAGAGAGAGAGAAACATCAACTCATTGTTCCACTTAGTTGTTCCATTTTAGTTGCACATTCATTGGTTGCTTCTTGTAAGTGCCCTAACCTGGAATCAAACCTGCGACCTCAGTGCGTGGGACGATGCTCTGTCCACTGACCCACCCTGCCAGGGCCTTTTCTGACAGTTGAGAATTCAACCTTTTGCCTGACCAGGTGGTGGCGCAATGGATAGAGCATTGATCTGGGATGCTGAGGACCCAGGTTCAAAACCCCAAGGACTCCGGCTTGAGCACAGGGTCACTGGCTTGAGCCTAAAGGTCTCTGGCTTGAGCCTAAATTCGCTGGTTTGATCCCAAGGTCGCTGGCTTCAGCAAGGGGTCACTGGCTTGGCTGGAGCCCCCTGGTCAAGGCACATATGAGAAAGCAATCAAACAGCTAAGGTGCCATAACAAAGAACTGATGCTTCTCATCTCTCTCCCTTCCTGTCTGTCCCTATATCCCTTGCTAAAAAAATTAAAAAATAAAAAAAATTCAACTTTTCTTCATCTTTACCAGAAAGACAGCCCTAGATAAGCAGAAATCACCTCTTATGTCTTGCACATAGTATGTACTAAATAAGCATATATAGAAATTAATATACAACAAAATCATGCTTAGATTCAAATAGATTATCTTTAGGGGAGGTATACTTGGGTCAATTTAATTTCTTTAAATTCTTCAGCACCTTGACTGACCAGGCGGTGGCGCAGTGGATAAAGCATTGGACTGGGATGCGTGCGGAAGACCCAGGTTCAAGACCCAGAGGTAGCCAGCTTGAGCGCAGGGGCCCATCTGGCTTGAGCAAAAGCTCGCCAGCGTGGACCCAAGGTCACTGGCTCCAGCAAGGGGTGGCTCAGTCTGCTGAAGGCCCACAGTCAAGGCCCATGTGAGAGAGCAATCAATGAACAACTAAGGTGTGGCAATGAAAAACTGATGATTGATGCTTCTCACCTCTCTCTGTTCCTGTCTGTCTGTCCCTATCTATCCCTCTCTCTGAAAAATTGATGATTGATGCTTCTCACCTCTCTCTGTCCCTGTAAAAAAAAAAAAAAATCCTGAGATTTGGGTACAATCTTTGGCTTTGAAATTCTTCAGCACCTTATATACTATCAAGACCTCTATAGCCTTATTAAACATATTTTTAGGACAATATTTTCCTAAAAAGTATAGTGTTACAAGATATATAATAATAAAACAACATGAATTGCCTGGAAAAGAGTCCATTTTCCATTATTTATATTCTACAATAAGGTACGCTTGTATAATTTTAATCAGTTCCAACACAAACCATTAGCCATTACAAAGCCTTAATGGGGTATTAAATTGAATTGAACTTTATTATGATGAGTTCATTCAATGACTTCTACAATTAGATACAACAACAAGATTATTAGTGAAAGTTAAGGGTAGAATTAGATCAGTAATTATCAATTTCAATTTACATTTTTACTATGCATATAGATTACTATAAATTTAGAGGAAAAAGCAATCATCTGTCAAAAGACTATAACAATTTTCTATTTCCTAATCAGAGGTGACATCAAAAATGATGGTATATAAAATATATCCTCTGAATTTAAAATTCTATGCAAAGAAACTGCAGTTTTCTTTCACATATTCATCAGTTCTTTGAAAACTCCATTTTGTTTGTCAGTGATATGTCATTTTCTTCATCCAAATATAATACTGCCAAGTGATTACTGTCTCCCATTTCCTTTATATTTTAGTTTCTTTTATATAGTACTTATGGCTCTCCACTAATTCAGAGTCCTATTGCCATACGCAATCTATATGGACTGACTTCCTCTTGTCTTTGATTTCTTCTCTACACATTCCTATCAGATTATTGCCCCTAAAGGGTTTTTTTAATCCAGTTATTTGCTTTGCTCAAAATTTACACAACATATACCAACTGCCAACTCTGAAAGGCTGTTATTCAATTCCCTCCACAATATACCAAACTACTTTTCTCACATCTTCCTCTAGTCCCAATCCACTCACTTGTCTTCCGAGATCAAACATCATGATCTTTCTCTAGGTTATTTTGCCCCATCCCTCAAAGAGTCCTTTGTATCCCTTATCCTGTCACTAAGATTCAGCTCAGAAAGAGTAGGTCCTTTATAGCATCACTTTGGCCAAGTTACTGAACCTCTTTGGTGTGAAATAGTACAGCATACCTACCTTTCAAGTTATCATGAAGATTAAATGGGATAAAGTTATGGGACTGTCACTCAAAAAAAGCACCTATAAATCTGGTTTTCTAGGTCTTTTCAAAACTATTCATCAAGGCTTATCTTTGCTAAGTGACCAACTACCACTTTTCAAGTCAGAAAAAGTTTGTTTTAACGCTCAAATAAAAAGCAAAGTGATTAAAATTTTCTATGGGCTAGTAGATTTTCTATATATGTTATTTACATGACTGCATTAAGATTTTAAGTCTTTCTGTACACACATTTACCACACTACACATTACACACTTTAAAAAGAATTCTTCAGTGGTCCTTGAGTACAAGACCATTAGCAAAAGAATATTTTCTACACTAAAAATAGAGGGTGGGCAAAAGTAGGTTTATAGTTGTTCATATGGAAAATAATACATCTAATAATAATACAATAATAAACTTTCACCTACTCACAACTGTAAATCTATGCTTGCCCCACCCTGTATGTGAAAGGGATAGTTTAGAAAGAGGAAGATCTTCAACAAGACTCATGTTCATTACATTTTTAAGAGATTGCAATTGTGGGTAGTATTCTGGCCAAGTCTAAAGTAACACTTGAACAAATTGGCAAATAGCATCATTCAAGAACTACCAAAAAAAAAAACTAATACACATCTGATAAAAGTATATGTTTTCTGTTACAGATTCATGATATCTGGAACTGAAAGGAATCTTAAAAAAACATTATATATTCATTTTACCAAAGACTAATCATATGTATATGATTAGTGAAATGATTCAAGTTATTCAAAGTCAGATAGCCTGACTCCAGGCCCAATACTCTATAAACAGCTTCAACTCAGTCACTCAATGAAACAAACTATAATTTTTTTTTCTACAACTTACATAGAAAGCCTTCTTATGGTACATACAATGTTTTTACACAGCTGTTCTCAACCTTCTTAACACTGACTTTAGTGAGTTGTACCTGGGTTTCCATGCTTGAGAATGTTCAATTGCTGCTGTTGCCATTGGTTTTTCAGGATCATGGTGGGTACTTTCATGTAAAATCTTATATTTAATTTCTTCTATGACTGTTCTTTCCTGGACTTATATTTTTTTTAAGATTTTATTTATTGACTTCAGGAAGATAAGGGGAGGAGTGGGAAGCATCCAATCCTAGTAGTTGCTTCCTGTATGAGCCCTGACCCAGCAAGCCTGGGGTTTTGAAACAGCTATCTCAGCATTCCAGGTCAATGCTTTATCCATTGTGCCACTGCAGGTCAGGCTCTTTCCTAGATTCTTAGTTTGCATAATTATACCTACAATGGAACCAGTATCTTAAAGTCACCAAGATATATCCTCCTACTCCAACATTACATGATCTGCTAATTCTACCAGTTAACAAAAAACATCCAAGGCCAGCCACAACAGATCCTAACGAACTATTTAATACTGAGTCCCATGCACAGTGATGCTCTCAACACCTAAAATTCTAGAAGCTTAAAGGGCTTCCCCTTTTTGGCTCACTGGGCTCCAGTACCACAGCCATAGGGATGAGTCCAATAAAATAAATTTTTGAAAGAAAAAACAAAACTTTATAGAGATGGAAAATGCTGAGTTTCCATTACTGGTAGTTACATTATTTACTAATGATACGGTGTAGCAGGATTTAAACTTACATATTTAATACAAAAAACAACCAGAGGTTCTCCTGCCTTCTACAAAGAATAGCATTATTCATAGTAAAAAGCAATCAATCTTTTATCCATACCCCTCCCCCCAAAAAAGGATTAGGAGGGAGAGAGAGGTAAACAAAAACGCTGAAGCCACAGCAGGTTCCTAAATGTAACTAAAGGGATTTAGTTTTTTTAGCACAGCCCATTGTCATCACTGTAACTAAGTAAGGCAAAACTGCCCTGCCTGAAGGTCAAGAAATGTGGAGAAAGAGGTGGCCAGTGACAAATTCCTAGAGAAAGGGTGGTCAAAGATCTTTAAAAAGAACTATGTAACACTCAGTTCTAAATTATTTCTATGCTATAATAAAAATCTGGAAATTTGGAGTCCACGTGAAAAAAGCAGGTGAGCAATTTTTCAGTAAAAAATAAAAGTAAGGGACCTTTAGTTTGGTTCTACACAGAACAGAGCAATGAGAATCCACCTAAGAAGCTAAGGCCAAAATGAGATAGGAAGCCTCAGGAACCTAGTCAGAGGCACTGTAATAATCAAATCCCTGAGCATTTGTAGAAATCTTGAAAAAAGAATGAAATTTCTCCACAAAGAACAAGGAGCATGTCAGGAAAGAAGCCTCAGCTGTCAGGTGTATCTAGAATATAGTGCAAAATGCTTTCCTACCTACAAACATCATGGAGTTCTAGGACTCCCAGAAATAAACAAAGAATACTTTTACATCTTTGTCAGCTCCATCATTTTTAGTTTTAACAGAAAAGTTCTATTGTTTATCTTAATAATAGTCATGATATTCTCATTTTAAAAACCAGATAAGAGAGAAAAGACAGTAAAATTATCTCCCAATCTTTCTCTTTCTCCCCTATAATATCTAACATTTACTGAGCACTCGAAGTATTATTAAATATACTTTACAGGTATTAATTAGCACTTTAGAACTTAACAACTGCCCTAGGTAGTACATATTATCACCATTTTCCAGGTGAGAAAACAGATCCCCAAAAAGATTAATTTACCCAAGGTCATAAAAAGTTGTAGAAGCCAGGCAGTCTGGCTCCAGAATGTGTACTCTTTTACCTGCCATTGTACTGTCTCTTTTCATATATATTGTACTCAGCTTTTCCCATTTCTTTAAAATACGTTAAGTCCATACTATATACGGTGTATAATGTTTTTTTGTTAAATTTTCACATCAATTATCCAAATCAACATCATATTTCCAATGACTATGTAACATTTCAATGTTACAAGATAATTTAACCAACCTCACGCTAGTGAACATTCAATACTTCTCTTTTTATTGTATTCAATATTGTAATCAAACATCCTTGTATATACATCTCTGTTAACTTTCTGTATTATTTCTTTAGGATATATTTCTGGATCTGCATCAAAAAGCATACACATTTCTAAGATTTTTGATACACACTGCCAAACTGAATTTTAGAGAGGCTGTACTCCCTCCAACAATATGTGCCAGCTACGAAGTTGTTTTCTTGCCCTTTGTAATGCTGAGCTCAGAAGCACCCTTCATTTCTCCTCTGTCAGCTGCTTTCCCAGTAGGCTCCATCAACAGGGAACACTAAGAGGGAGACTAGAAGGTAAAAGATGATAAACGATTAGACTTGCTCCTTCCAGTCTGTTTCCTGCTCCTGCCAAGTGCCATCCTAGAACCACCGGTCCTTCTCCTCAACAGCAACAATCATTTATAGTCACCAGCTTCTCCCAGCTCTCAGGACCAGTCTCATCATGCTGCCTAAGAACAAGCAGCAGCACGGCCCATGTATCCCCTCTTGGGAGGTCTGCATCTCAACTTCATGGGGCCCCTCTCTACACTTTTAAAAGCAACCAGGCAGTGAATGGGTCCTCCCCATCGTAGTCCAAACCCCAGGTCTGTGGGGATCCTCCTCCATTCTTCTAGGTTCTAATCATCCAAATCTCTTTTGTTCCCCCAGCCACAGGGGTAACAGTTGCTTAAGAAATTTATTACCTCTGTGTCACTTCAGTGTTCACATTTTCCGTTTCAGTTTTCCAACATCTGCTCTCTCAATTCCCTATACTACATTCTCTCCGGGTTTATTTTCCTGACTGTGTCTTGACTGATATGTTATTTAATAGCTTAATATGTTGGCATTTCTGTCTATTCTCAGGATATGAACTGAACATGTGACCTACCACCACCCTCCACCAGATATCATATGTTGAAGCCCTAATCCTCAATGTGACTGTATTTGGAGACAAAGCTTTTAAGGAGTAATTAAGGTTAAGTGAAGTCACAAGGATAGGGTTCTAATCATATAGAACTGGTGTTATAAGAGGAGGAAGAACATGCCAGGGGTCTGAGTGTCCAAAGAAAAGGTCATGTGAGACACAGCAAGAAGGCAGCTAGCTACCTGCAAGACAAAGAAAGGCCTAAAGAGAAACAAACCTCATTAGCACCTTGATCTTGGTGTTTCAGCCTCCAGAATTGTGACAAAAGACATTTCATTTTTTAAATCTACCCAGTCTATGGTATTCTGTTATGGGAGGTAAGACAGTTACTCAAATCCCTTCATTCTATTCTCATCTTCAGTGCTATCTCCACATACTACTGTCCATACTACCTTATCACATACAAAGACATTGAATAAGATGCTAGAGAAACAAGATGTTACAAAATTAGCTCCTTGGCCTTACCCAGGCGGTAGCACAGTGGATAAGAGTATATAGGCCTGGAATACTGAGGATCCAGGTTCAAAGACCCGAAGTCACCCACTTGAGGGCAGGCTCATCCAGTTTGAGCTAGGGCTCACCAGCTTCAGTGTAGGGTCACTGCCTTGAGTGTGGGATCACAGACATGACCTCAAGGTCACTGGCTTGAAGCCCAAAGTCACTGCTTCAGCAAGGGGTCACTGGCTCAGCTGGAGTCCCCCAGTCAAGGCAATTAAGAGAAAGCAACTAATAAACAACTTAGGTGCTGCAACGATAAGTTGATGCTTTTCATCTCTCTCCCTTCCTGTCTGTCCTTGTTGTACCTTTCTCTCTCTTAAAAAAAAATTAATTAAATTAAATAAAAAGAAAAAATTAGTTCCCTGCTGCTGGGTCCTAAAATCTAGTTGTAAAAACAGTTCATATGCATTAAGAATATACTACAATACCAGGTAGAATAAGAAACAAATGCGCCTGACCAGGCGGTGGCGAAGCGGATAGAGCACTGGACTGGGATGTGGAGGACCCAGGTTCGAGACCCTGAGGTCGCCAGCTTGAGCACGGGCTCATCTAGTTAGAGCAAGGCTCACCAGCTTGAGCCCAAGGTCACTGGCTCGAGCAAGGGGTCACTTGGTCTGCTGTCATCCCCACCCCCCATCAAGGCACATCTGAGAAATCAATCAATGAACAACAAAGAATTGATGTTTCTCATCTCCCTCCCTTCCTGTCTGTCTGTCCCGATCTGTTCCTCTCTCTGACTCTCTGTCTCTGCCACAAAAAGAAAAGAAAAAAATTGCAATTAAAATACTATAGTTAAAGGTGCCCAAATGAATCTATTCAAAATAGTGCTTTCCTAAACTAAAAAAAAGCCTAAAAGGATTTTAAAACTTTTAAAAAAGTAGAACCTCATCTCATTTTTACATAAAGGTTTAATTAAGAACCAAAACTATTTTTTTAGATACAGATTTAAGCAGTCTCACCAAACTATGGAAAAGAAAAAAACTATTTTTTTTCTTTAAAAATAACTGACATATTTTACAATCTAGATACTCAATTTTACTAGCAGTCTTGAAAATAAGAACCCCAAATTTCAAGCCCTCATATTATTCTCTTTAATTCAACAGACAGTAAATAAATGAAATCACTTCTGTTCTAGAAATGTCTATTTGCAGTGCTGATCAACAGTTAAAAGTCAGTACTTCTCTAAGCTGTCTTCAAATTCCTCTGAAAAAATGTCCCTCTTCCTGAAGAACAGAGAGATCTTTTTAAAAGCAATGTAATAATTTCAGGTAGATACCAATGCCTCATCTTCTCTCCACCCCCCTAGTACTGCTCAGAAATACATATGTGCACATGTGTGCACATACACCTTAAGTGGATGCTACAACAAATTAAAATTTCTTTCAGAGTTACACTTCATCTTCACTACCTCCATAACAATATATATATAGCCTTAAGTGTAACAAGTTTAAAGCCTGAAGACAGTAGCTTTTCAAAAGAAAAGCTAGTACAATTAGGGTAGAGAACATAGTGACGTAATGCCCAAGAAGGAGAGTCCTGACACGTGCCAACGGCACACACAATGAGAAGTCAGGAAACCTAGGCAGAAGCAGCCAGCTTGACTTCATGCTGCAAATTTCTGGCAGACATTCAATTCCTTCTGATGTTCTCCTAGCTGTACATTTATCTATGTAATGTCACCAGGTCTGGAGAGGGAGTAAGGCTGAGAGCAAAGGGAAGAGGAGGAAAAAAACTGTTCCGTGGGCTGCTAGCCCCTCCGCACATGCTGTTACTATACAAAGGATGTCTAGAAAGCCAATGTGCTGCAGACCCAAGTGCTGCAAGTAACCGCAAACACCCATACACACACACACACACACACACACACACATGCACACACACACACACACACACACACACAAGAACAACTGCAGAAAAGGGAAGTGCCTTTGGAAAGAAGAAAGCCTCTGATTAAAGTCTTGATTCAAAAGCAAAGACTCCCTTCGGAAATTGATTTCAATTCTTGGGGGAGAGGAAAGAAAGAGGAATGTATTCTAATCTTCAGGGGAAACAAAAAGCCTGAGCTGGTCTGGTCCATGCCACCTACAAGCATATGCTAGCTACCAAAGAAGTAAATCAATAATGTTTCTGAGAAGTGAAAGTACCTTAGCAAATAACAATCATCTTATAAATACCCAAGATACACTTTGCCAATGACTATAGCAAATAAAAATTCATTTTAAAAGTTCAGATATACTACATAGGAATGTTTGCTATTCTTATTAGCACTCCTGTGTCTCTTTGTGCATGCAATAGTAATACTGAAATCAAAACTAACTAGAACATAAAAGTAGAGATCAGAAATCACAGCTCATAAAAACAGGACTATTACCTTCTATAATCAGACACTCTAACCCCATAATACATTACATGTCATTACCAAATGTAATACATAAAACTACCTGGACACTTATTTAACCTGAGAAATCAGTCAACCTATTCAAGTCTACAACCAAAGATGCTTTTTCAAGATAAAAGTACTGTATCTCCAAAAACAGCATATAACTGCTTCTAAGAATGTGTCATAAGAAACAAACCAGAGGCCCTGGCCAGCTGGCTAAGTGAATAGTGTCAGCCCAGCAAGCACACGTCCCGGGTTCAATCCTGATAAGGGCACACATGAGAAGCAACCATCTGCTTCTCTTCCCCTCCCTCTCCCCTTCTCTCTTTCTTCTTCTCTCACAGCCAGTGGCTCAATTGGTCCAAACATTGGCCCTAGGTGCCAAGGACAGCTCAGCTGGTCTGAGTGTCAGCCTCAGGCACTGAGGATAGCTCAGTTGATTCAAGCATGGGCCCAAGACGGGGTTACCAGGTGGATCCCAGTCAGGGTACATGCAGGAGTTTATCTCTCTGTCTCCCCTCCTCTTTAAAAAAGAGAGAGAGAGAGAGAGAAATAAACAAACGGGAGCTAGACTAGTGGTGGCACAGTAGACAGAGCATCAACCTAGGACACTGAGGACCCAGGTTTGAAACCCCAAGGTCGCCAGCTTGAACAAAGGCTCACCAGCTTGAGCATAGGATCATCAATATGATTCCATGGCCTCTGGCTTGAGCCCAAAGGTTGCTGGCTTCAGCAAGGGATCACTGGCTCAGCTTAAGCTCTCCCCCTAATCCCATCAAGGCACATATGAGAATTAATGAACAACTGAAGTGACACAACTAGAAGTTGATGCTTCTCATCTCTCTCCTTTCCTGGGAGGGAGGGAAGAAGGGAGGGAGAGAGAATTAGAACATCAGGAGTTATAAATACCTTTGTTCTACACTGACATAATTTATACCTAGAAAATATAGTAGCTTCAACCAAAAGCAGTGATTAGGACTTCCTTCAGATTAAATATATCAATCAACTGGTTAAGAAGATAGCTTGAAAGAAGGCTATACAAGTTCTCTAGTACTAGTTCTCCAACTATGGGCAAGTAACCTAACCTGCCATTGTTCTTCATTTGTAAAAGGAAAATATTTGATATGAGTATCTCTAAAATCTCTTTCAGTTCTTAATTTCTAAAACTACAGGTATTTTAAATACAAAACAGGATTTCCTACTTTCAAGGAGCTCATCTAGTTAAGGGTAATCATAACTCAATTAGTAAATAATGGAAGACAATGACTGGTCCAAGTAGTTACTTAACAAGTATGTAGACTGTGTTTAATGAGAAACTAAACCTTAAGGGATTAAAACTAAAGAAAGAGCCCGACCAGATGGTGGCACAGTAGATAGAGTGTTGACCTGGGATGCTGAGGAACCAGGTTCAAAACCCCAAGGTTGCCAGCTTGAGCTAGGACTCACCTGCCTGAGCATGGGATCATAGACATGACCCCATGGTTGCTGGCTTGAACAAGGGGTCACTGGCTCAGCTGGTGCCGCCCCTGGTCAAGGCACATATGAAAAAGCAATCAATCAACAACCGAAAGGCCACAATGAAGAGTAGATGCTTTATATCTCTCTCCCTTCCTGTCTGTCTGTCCCTCTCTCTCTCTCCTTAACTTAAAAAAAGAAAGAATAGCCTGACCAGGCAGTGGCGCAGTGGATAGAGCATCAGACTGGGATGCAGAAGACCCAAGTTCGAGACCCCGAGCTCACCAGCTTGAGCGCGGGCCCATCTGGCTCCAACAAGGGGTTGCTCAGTCTGCTGAAGGTCCACGGTCAAGGCACATGTGAGAAAGTAATCAATGAACCACTAAGGTGTTGCTACGGCAATGAAAAACTAATGATTGAAGGAGCAAGATGGCGACGGAGTAGGCGGACGTACCAACTTCCAACTCCCAGAACCAAAGTGGATTACAACGCAATTTTAAGAACCATCACCTGGATAAACCAACTTTGAACAAACTAAGTGGACTCTTCAACCAAGGAACACAGAAGAAGCCACATTGAGACTGGTAGGAATAGCGAAAACGCGAAAAGGGCTGCCCAGCTCCCCGGAGCAAACGGCAGCCCGGAGAGACCCGTGTGGCGGGAGGAAAGTTTGGCAGAGAGGGAGGGACCTGGGTCCCAGGAACCAAGCCCCAGCCTGCAGTCCCAGAGCCTAGAAGAGGCGTTTGGACAGATTTGAGATGTGAAACAAGTGAGGGAGCTCCCAGGCCTACAGTATTAGGTCCCTTCCTACTCTGCTGAGGGCTGCTTAAGGTTTTGGGGCGGCAGGACACTGAAACGCGGTTCTGTCGGCGTGGGCGGAGGCCAAGCCGGTGGGAGATCGGTCTAGCCCAGAGGGTAGGAGGGGAAGCGCGAGAGCGGTCCGGAAGCTGCGGGCCCGCCTTTAATCCCACTTACGGGGACAAAGCGGGAGGCCAGGAACAGGCAGGCCCTGCGCAAGCCGACCCTGACCGTGGGGACTGGGCTAGGACCAGGGACGGGCAGGGGCTCGCGGCTGAGCTGACACTACCAGTCCCCTCGCCCCCCGGCCGAAGAAACCGCGGTTGGCCAGTATACGTGCGCGAGCGGGCTCCGAGCACGAGAACGGGGTGGACCCCGAGACGGGTGGAGGCTCGCAGCTGAGCCCACGCTATTATCCCCATCCGGCCGGAGAAAACGCGAATAGCATTCATACGTGCACGAGCGGGCTCCGAACGCGGGGGCGGGGTAGAGTCCGGGACGAGCGGAAGTAAGCAGCTCGGCGGAAGCCAGCAAACACGCCCGCCCCAATAAACCTCGGTTTCCGACCCTGCGCAAAGGGCCCTGGCCTCGAGGGCGGGGCTAAAGCTCCGGACGGGCAAAGGCTTACAGCTGAGAGCACGTCAAAAGCCCCGCCTAACCCGCGGAACTGTAGCGAGCAGGCTCCGACTGCTGGTTCTGGGCAGAAGTCCAGAAATAGGCTGGGTCCGCAGCTGAGGAAAGGTGCTCACCTCTACCCTTGGTGCTGATCTTGTGGCTTCAGTGACAGCCCCTCCCACGGAGGAGAGGCAGAAATCACAGCAAAAGCCACAGTGGGCCCGCGCTGGCAACGCTCATACCCAACCACCCTAGGCACCGGCAGAGGGGGTGGGGGGCCTGCAGATAGACCACACCTAGAGAACACAAAGGCAACACCTACTGGACTCCAGTGGCCACAACTTGCTTATACACAGAAAAAATGGGCTGGCAGAGGAATGCAAACCAAATGAATCAAGAGAAATCCCCAGAGAAGGACCTGAATGAACCAGATATAACCAAATTACCAGAAGCAGAATTTAGAATAATGATAGTTAGGATGTTCAAAGAAATTAGAGCAACAATGGATAGTCATTATGAACACCTAAATAAAGAGATAACAAGTATAAAAAATGAAATTGAAATAATAAAAAAGAATCAGACAGAAATGACAAATACAGTATCAGAACTGAAGACCACAATGGAAGGAATTCAAAGCAGGATGGATGACGCTGAGGATCGAATAAGCGAGTTAGAGGACACAATAAACAAAGGCACAGAAGCAGAGAAGAAAAAGGAAAAGAGACTTAAAAAATGTGAGGAAACTCTAAGGGAGCTTTGTGACAACATGAAGAGAAACAACATTCGCATCATAGGGGTGCCTGAAGAAGAGGAGAGAGGACAGGAAATGGAAACTTTGTTCAATCAAATCATAGCAGAAAACTTTCCTAAATTAAGGCTGGGAAACACTCCACACATTCAAGAAGCACACAGAACTCCATTAAAGAGAAACCCAAAAAGATCTACACCAAGACACATCATAGTTAAAATACCAAAGCTAATGGATAAAGAAAAAATTTTAAAAGCTGCTAGAGAAAAAAAGGCTATCACCTACAAAGGAGCCCCCATAAGGATGACATCAGACTTCTCAACAGAAACACTTGAGGCCAGAAGGGAATGGCAAGAAATAATCAAAGTAATGCAGAACAAGAACCTACAACCAAGACTACTTTATCCAGCAAGGCTAACGTTTAAAATTGAAGGAGAAATAAAGAGCTTCCCAGAAAAAGAAAGCCTCAAGGAATTCATAAAAACCAAACCAATTCTGCAAGAGATACTAAGGGGCCTCTTGTGAACAGTTTAAAGGGAGGAATGAATAGAGCAAAAGAAGAATACAGCTTTAAAGAATAAAATGGCAATAAACAACTACATATCAATAATAACCTTAAATGTAAATGGATTAAATGATCCAATCAAAAGACATAGGGTAGCTGCATGGATAAAGAAACAGGACCCATACATATGCTGTCTACAAGAGACACACCTTAAAACAAAAGATGCTCATAGACTGAAGGTAAAAGGATGGAAAAAAATATTTCATGCAAATGGAAATGAAAAAAAAGCAGGGGTAGCAATACTTATATCAGACAAAATGGACTTTAAAACAAAGGCTGTAGTAAGAGATAAAGGAGGACACTACATAATGATAAAGGGAACAATTCAACAGGAAGATATAACTATTGTAAATATCTATGCACCAAATATAGGAGCCCCGACATACATAAAGCAAACTTTGATGGATATAAAGGGCGAGATTAACAGCAATACTATCATAGTAGGGGATTTCAATACCCCTCTAACAACACTGGATAGATCCTCAAGAAAGAAAATTAATAAAGAAACAGCAGACTTAAAGGATACACTAGATCAACTTGATTTAATAGATATCTTCAGAACTTTTCACCCTAAAGCAGTAGAATATACATTCTTCTCAAGCGCTCATGGTACGTTTTCTAGGATAGACCACATGTTAGGACAC
Source organism: Rhynchonycteris naso (assembly GCA_037038555.1). Taxonomy (NCBI): domain Eukaryota; kingdom Metazoa; phylum Chordata; class Mammalia; order Chiroptera; family Emballonuridae; genus Rhynchonycteris; species Rhynchonycteris naso. Next base: position 30,570,379 of record CM072998.1, read on the forward strand.
AAAAATGGTCTCAATAAATTTAAGAAGATTGAAATCATATCAAGCATTTTCTCTGATCACAATGCCATGAAACTAGAAATTAACCACAAAAGAAAAACTGAAAAATACTCAAACACTTGGAAACTAAATAGCATGTTATTAAATAATGAATGGATTAACAATGAGATCAAAGAAGAAATAAAAAAGTTTCTAGAAACAAATGATAATGAGCATACATCAACTCAAAATTTATGGGACACAGCAAAAGCAGTTCTGAGAGGGAAGTTTATTGCACTACAGGCATATCATAAGAAGCTAGAAAAAGCTCAAATAAGCAACCTAACCCTGCATCTAAAAGAACTAGAAAAACAACAACAAATAAAACCCAAGACAAGTAGAAGGAAGGAAATAATAAAGGTCAGAGCAGAAATAAATGACATAGAGGCTAAGGAAACAACACAGAGGATCAATGAAACAAGAAGCTGGTTCTTTGAAAAGGTAAACAAGATTGATGAACCTTTAACTAGACTCACCAAGAAAAAAAGAGAGAGGACTCAAATAAATAAAATTAGAAAGGACAGTGGAGAAATAACAACTGACACAACAGAAATACAAAGCATTGTAAGAAAATACTATGAAGAACTATATGCCAAAAAATTAGACAATCTTGGTGAAATGGACAAATTTCTTGAATCATATAACCTTCCAAAAATCAATCTGGAAGAATCAGAACACCTAAACAGACCAATTACAACAAATGAGATAGAAACAGTTATCAAAAAACTCCCAAAAAAGAAAAGTCCTGGGCCTGATGGCTTCACAAGTGAATTCTATCAAAAATTCAAAGAAGAACTAATTCCTATTCTCCTCAAGCTATTTCAAAAAATTCAAGAGGAAGGAAGACTTCCAAACTCCTTTTATGAGGCGAGCATAATTCTGATCCCAAAACCGGGCAAAGACAACACAAAGAAAGAAAATTATAGGCCTATATCCCTGATGAATTTAGACGCTAAAATTCTCAACAAAATATTAGCCAACCGGATCCAGCAATATATGAAAAAAATCATACACCACGATCAAGTGGGATTTATTCTGGAGAGGCAAGGCTGGTTCAATATTCGCAAATCAATCAATGTGATTCACCATATAAACAAAAGGAAGGACAAAAATCACATGATAATTTCAATAGATGCAGAAAAGGCATTTGATAAAATCCAGCACCCATTCATGCTCAAAACTCTCAGTAAAGTGGGAATACAGGGATCATTCCTTAACATGATAAAGGCCATCTACGATAAACCGACAGCAAACATCATACTAAATGGACAAAGATTAAAAGCAATCCCCTTAAGATCAGGAACCAGGCAGGGTTGCCCACTTTCACCACTCTTATTCAACATAGTTCTGGAAGTCCTAGCTACAGCAATCAGACAAGAAGAAGAAATAAAAGGCATACAAATTGGAAAAGAAGAAGTAAAACTGTCATTATTTGCAGATGATATGATATTGTATATTGAAAACCCTAAAGTCTCAGTCAAAAGACTACTGGACCTTATAAATGATTTCAGCAAGGTGGCAGGATATAAAATTAATACTCAGAAATCAGAGGCATTTCTATACACCAACAATGAAATATCAGCAAAAGAAATTAAGGAAACAATCCCCTTCACTATTGCAGCCAAAAAAATAAAGTACCTAGGAGTAAATTTAACCAAGGAGGTTAAGGACTTGTACTCGGAAAATTATACAACATTGATAAAAGAAATCAAGGAAGATACAAACAAGTGGAAGCATATACCGTGCTCATGGCTAGGAAGAATAAACATCATTAAAATGTCTATATTACCTAAAGCAATTTATAAATTCAATGCAATACCAATTAAAATACCAATGACATACTTCAAAGATATAGAACACATATTCCAAAAATTTATATGGAACCAAAAAAGAACACGAATAGCCTCAGCAATCTTAAAAAGAAAAAATAAAGCAGGAGGTATCACGCTTCCGGATATCAAGGTTTACTATAAGGCCATTATACTCAAGACAGTCTGGTACTGGCATAAGAACAGGCACATAGATCAATGGAACAGAACAGAGAACCCAGAAATAAACCCACAGCTTTATGGACAACTGATATTTGACAAAGGAGGAAAGAACATACAATGGAGTAAAGACAGCCTCTTTAACAAATGGTGTTGGGAAAATTGGACATCTACCTGCAAAAAAATGAAACTAGACCATCAACTTACACCATTCACAAAAACAAACTCAAAATGGATAAAAGACTTAAATGTAAGCCGTGAAACCATAAGCATCTTAGAAGAAAACATAGGCAGCAAGCTCTCCGACATCTGTAGCAGCGGTATATTTGCCGATTTATCTTCATGGGCAACTGAAATAAAAGGCAAGATAAACAAATGGGACTATATCAAACTAAAAAGTTTTTGCACAGCTAAAGACAATAGGAACAGAATAAAAAGACAAACCACACAATGGGAGAACATATTCGACAGCACATCTGATAAGGGGTTAATAACTAAAATTTATAAAGAACTTATAAAACGCAACACCAGGAAGACAAACAACCCAATCAAAAAATGGGCAAAAGAAATGAATAGAAATTTCTCCAAAGAGGACATACAGATGGCCAATAGGCATATGAAAAAATGCTCAACATCACTAATCATTAGAGAAATGCAAATTAAAACCACAATGAGATATCACCTCACACCAGTCAGAATGGCACTCATCAGCAAAACAACACAGAATAAGTGCTGGCGAGGATGTGGAGAAAAGGGAACCCTTCTGCACTGCTGGTGGGAATGCAGACTGGTGCAGCCACTGTGGAAAACAGTTTGGAGATTCCTCACAAAATTAAAAATTGAACTGCCTTTTGACCCAGCTATCCCACTTTTAGGAATATACCCTAAGAACACCATAGCACTGTTCGAAAAGAAGAAATGCGACCCCATGTTCGTGGCAGCATTGTTCACAATAGCGAAGATCTGGAAACAGCCCAAGTGTCCGTCAGAAGACGAGTGGATTAAAAAGCTATGGTACATATATACTATGGAATACTACTCAGCCATAAGAAACGATGACATCGGATCATTTATAACAAAATGGATGTACCTTGATAACATTATACGGAGTGAAATAAGTAAATCAGAAAAAAAGAAAAACTGAGAACAGCACGATTACATACATAGGTGGGACATGAAAGTGAGGGTATGAGACATGGACAAGAGAGTGTTGGTTATGGGATGGGGGGAGGGAGGGAAAAGTGGGATAGGGAGGAGGGGAGGGACACAGAGAAAACCAGATTGAAGGTGACAGAGGACAATTTGACTTTTGGTGATGGGTATGCAACACAATTGAATGATAAGATAACCTGGAGATGTTTTCATTGTACATATGTACCCTGATTTATTGGTGTCACCTCATTAGAATTAATAATAATAAAATATATATTAAAATTAAAAAAAAAAAAAAAAAAAAAAAACTAATGATTGATGCTTCTCACCTCTCTCCGTTCCTGTCTGTCTGTCCCTATCTATCCCTCTTTCTATCCCTGTTAAAAAAAAAAGAAAGAAAGAATAAAGAATAGTTAAAGCTAAAATAACTTCAAAACAGAGCGAAGACTTCTGCTGGGACTAGAAGGTTCACTAGGATTTTAATTTTTAGCTTCATAACTCCAATCAATTAATTTAAATTTCATTAAGTAATCATCTCATTACCCTCATTGTATGGATAAGTAAAAAGATATTAAGCATTAATGACATAAAACATACATTTGCAAATTTTTCATTACTTAGCCCAAAATATTCCTCAGCTGAGTATGACTGATTTATACAGAACCAGTGAAACTTAATAAGATTAGATGACAAGCTTGATTCATAGATAGCAAATCATGAATCTCCTCTTATTAGGATAATCTAAAGTTAACATTTTTAACTTCATAAATCCAAAAGCCTAGTAAACAAAAACAAGACCTGTCCTCAAGTGATACTTTCTCAAATACTATTCTTTAAATCAATGCTGTTTAACAGAACTTCCTGTGATAAAAAGTTTCTGCATCTCTGCTATCTAAACACTACTCACTAGCCACTTGAGGCAACCGAGTACTTGAAATGTGGTTATCATTAATTTTTTTAAACTTCAATTGAAATTTAAATAGTTAAATGTGCTAATGGCAACCACTGGTACAGTTCTAGAAAGTGTGTTTAGAGGAAAGACATTTTAAAACTGATGAACAGCTTTAAAGCTGATGAATAAAGCAATATAAAAAGTGAAATAGAAATGTCTACATAGCAATTATTTACCTTGAAAAACAATTTTTAATATAACCTCTATAATGTATGACTGTATGCACAGCACCCTGTGCAAAACTAACTTTTCCACCAAATGTCTCACATCCTTCACCTTTAATATAATTCTCTCAAGGTTGAGTTTAATTGGTTGCTAAAAATATAGCTAGTTATTGGTTCTCTTTCTTCCTCCAAAAAATGAAAACAACAGTAACTATATCTGTCTGACATGATTAAATGAAATAAAATAAAAACCATAAAACACTCTGAATTAAGACATAAAATGGAGCTACATATTACTTTATATAGGAATGAAAGTTGCCTGATCAGGCAGTGACACAGTGGATAGAATGTCGACCTAGGACGCTGAGGATCCAGGTTCAAACCCTGAGGTCGCCAGCTTGAACGCAGGCTCATCCGGTTTGAGCGCAGGCTTACCAGCTTGAGTTTGGGATCCCCCACAAGTGAAGATGTGACATGACCCCATGGTCACAGGTCTGAAGCCCAAGGTCTCTGGCTTGAGCCCAACATTGCTGGCTTGAGCAGGGGGTCACTGGCTCAGCCCTTCAAGGCACATATGAGAAAGCAATCAATGAACAACTAAGGTGCCACAACTATGATTTAATGCTTCTCATCTCTCTCTCTCTCTCTTGTCTGTCCCTGTCTGCCTGTCTGTTTCTCTCTCGCTAAAAAGAAAAAAAAAAGGAATAAGAGTTTAGAATATTATTTTTAATGCTATTATCTCAGGAAACATCACAGTAACTGTGATTCTCATTGAACTATATGTATTCTAGGTGCATATAACCTAGCAAGGGAGTAAAACAAAATTTTAAGAAAAGGCATAACAAGCCTGACCAGGTGGTGGTGCAGTGGATAGAGTGTTGCCAGGGATGCTGACGACCCAGGTTTGAAACCCCGAGGTCGCCAGCTTGAGTACAGGCTCATCCGGCTTCAGTGTGGGATCATAGACATGACCTCATGGTCACTGGCTTGAACCCAAAGGTTGCTGCTAGCTTGAAGCCCATAGTCGCTGGCTTGAGAAAGAGGTCACTAGCTTAGCTGGAGCTCCCCAGTCAAGGCACATATGAGAAAGCAATCAATGAACAACTAAAGTGCCACAACTATGAGTTGATGCTTCTCATCTCTCTCCCTTCCTGTGTGTCTGTCTCTCTCTCTCTCTCTCTCACTCTTAAAAAAAAAAAAAAAGCCTAGAAATTATCAATTCACCTAGATTGGTTCGTTTCACATATACTGAACACCTGCTATGTGTCAGACAGTAAGAGAAAATAGCAGGAATTAAAAGAAAGCCCTCTTGAAGCATACATTCTAGTAGGAGACAAAATACAGAGTATGTCAGATGGCAATAAGTACTATATACAAATATAGCACAAGAAATGGCAATAAATTCCAGATTTGGTGGAGAGACTGCAATTTTATACAGGGAAGGAAGTGAAGGAGTCATGCAAGTATTTACTTGAGACACCACCACTCTAGCTCTTTGTATACATGTCATTTTATCCCTAAGGCCTCTCTTAGCATGCTCTTATTTTTTCCAATGCACATATCTTACACTATATCTTTTATTTAGGTTTTCATTGACATTTTTAATGTCTACATACACACACAAACAAACATGAGCTAGATATAGTGTGGAAGAGGTGAGGTACACAGGAGATAATAAATACTTCCTGAGGTGAAAATGTTCCAATAGAGAGAACGGTAAACTCAAAGTGCCCTGAGGCAAGGATGTACCTAGGGACAAGAGTAAATTCAATGTGGCTGGTGGACAGTAGGGAGGGAGAGAATAATAGGAAGAAAAGCCAGGAAGTGCGTGTATGAGGGAATGAAAGGACAAAAGCAAGAAGGTAATTAGGAGGCATAGCAATAGTCTAATCAAAAGTTTGAACCAGAATGTAGCAATACAGAGGGCCTCGGGTGATGACACAGTTCCATTCCTATGACAGCGACATAACCTGAATCTTGGTATAAGTCAAAACACACCCTAGCCAAAGTCACTTACCTATCCTAACACAGTGGTAAAATCATAATCTAGAACAGTGATGGGCAATCTTTTGAGCTTGGTGTGTCAAAATTCGCCAAAAAACCAAGCATAACTCGGGTGGTGTGTCACTTTGAGAAAAGCGGCCTAACCGGAAGTCCCAGAACTATACGCTCTGTACTGGAGTTTTGTTGTTTTGGCCTACAGACCTCCGGCACAGAGTGTCTACACTACAGCAAATGTCTTATCCTCGGCTACTGCACCTGGCCGTGCAGGAGCCGAGGATGAAACGTCCTTCTCAGCATGCGGTCCCATACTTCTCTGGTGCTGACACGCGTGTCATAGGTTTGCCATCACAGATCTAGAACACAGAAACACAACTAGCCATGGGGAAAAAAAAAGAACATAAATATACTGTACTGTAATAACAGAAAAAGCACAAAAACTGAGTGTAAAAAAGATTCTTTCAATTTTTTAAAGTTTTTATGGGAGTGAGTGTCGTAAACTTGGAATGTCATATGTGGAGACTGCCATAACCCAAGGACCCCCGGTACAGGAAATGAGAAGTAGATGGACTCTACATTTACTCTAGAACATGGTTTGGCAACCTTTTACTGAAAAAGGTCAGATAGTAAATATTTTAGGCTTTGTGGGCCATAAAGCCTCATTAACTACTCAACTCTGCTATAAAGCATGAAAGAAGCCACAAGTATAGCAAGCTCCAATAAAACTTTCTATGGACATTGAAATTTGAAATATATAAAATTTTCACATGTATTTTTTATTTTTTTCAACCATTTAAAATTTTTCACATGTTCTTTTTATTTTTTTCAACCATTTAAAAATGTAACCCTGACCCCAGTGGCCCTCAGTTGGTTAGAGCATCATTCCAACACACCAAGGCTGCAGACTCAATCCTGGGTCAGGGCGCATACAAGAATCAACCAATGCCTGACCAGGCGTTGGCACAGTGAATACCGCATTGGCCTAGGATGCTGAGGACCCAGGTTTGAAACCCCAGGATCGCCAGCTTGAGCTAGGGTTCCCCAGCTTGAGCGCAGGGTCACTGGCTTGAGCGTGGGATCATAGACATGACCCCATGTCGCTGGCTTGAGCCCAAACGTCATTGGCTTGAGCCCAAGGTCACTGGCTTAAACAAGGGGTCACTGGCTCGAATGGAGCCCCCCCCCCAGTCAAGGCACATATGAGAAAGCATAAATGAACAACTAAGGTGCCACAACTATGATTTGTTGTTTCTCATCTCTGTCCCTTCTTGTCTATCCCTGTCTGTCCCTCTCTCTTTCCAAAGGAGTAAAAGAAAACACCAGAATGAGTATACAAAACACTTTTAACATCTGTATAAACATAAAACAACAAACTGAGAGATAAATAGTTAAAACTACGAAAGTCAAAGTATAATACCTATTAAATACGAGTCAAAGATAACTGCAATACAAAAATGACTAATATACTTTAAAACAAAGGCATGCTGGTAAAATATAAGTAGATAGCTCTCCAACAAGGGTGAGGGACAGAAGAACAGAAAAACTTTTTCTCCAAGGGTAGCATTTAAAGGTGAAGACTTTGTCTGACCACGCAGTGGCACAGTGGATAGAGCATAGGACTGGGACGCAGAGGACCCAGGTTCAAAACCCCAAGGTTGCCAGCTTGAGCATGGGCTCATTCGAATTGACCATAGAGTCACTGGCTTGAGCATGGGATCACAGACATGACCCCATGGTCTCTGGCTTAAGACCAAAGGTCACTGGCTTGAAGCCCAAGGTCACTGCCTTGAGCAAGGGGTCACCGGCTCAGCTGGAGCCCCCTGGGCAAGGTACATATGAAAAAGCAATCAATGAACAACTAAGGTGCTGCAATGAAGAATTGATGCTTCTCATCTCTCTCCCTTCATGTCTGTCCCTCTCTCTGTCTCACTAAAAAAAAAAAAAAATTAATTTTAAAATAAATAAATACTCCAATAAATTCAATTTTAAAAAAGTCTTTATTCTTAATTTAGAAGAAAACATTTCCAAGTCTTCACACTTTTAAAGATAGTAAACATAACAATTTAATAAGAAAATACAGTTGTTTAAAATATATTTTGTATGTTACTATATTATCCAAATGACTTTGGATCTCTGGAACGTACAAAAAGTATTAGCACTGCATATACTACCATTTCCCCCAATTTATTTTTGCCAAACTTTTATTAGTTAAATTTTAATGTAAACATATTGAAAATACTCTTAAAGATATTTTTATCATATAGCAATAGAAAAATACATGCAAAATTAAGTATCCTTTAAACCTTTTTGAAATCAGAATTTATCTCTGAATCACTTTTCTATTCAGAGTTGTCAGTGCTCATTTTTGTTGTCATTGTTTGTTTTTAGGCTATCATTCTTAAAAGACTATTTCACTCTGGTCTCCAGAATTTTCTTCCAAGCTACTGATCCCATTCTGCAAGTTTGGATGCTTACACTCTCTTTATCTTACCAGGTGTCCACAGAAACCAGGACTCATATAATCCTAAAATGGTTTATGGATCCCCAAAATTGTATCAATCTTTAACAGTTTAAAACGTTCCTTCATTAAAAATATGCCACCAGCACTGTTTAGATAATTGATAGATGTTATTGAGAGAGAGAGAGAGAAAATTATAATGGATAGTCTGTTGTGAAAGTAAGGAAGTTGTTAGTTGTATTGTTGACTCATCTACAAGCCGGTTTTCTATTCATGTCTATTATCTGGCACAGAGTAAGCACTCCATAAATTCAAAGGTATACTGAATAAAACCCTAACATTCTCCAGTCAGCCTGAGAGTGCCAGGATAGAGGTTCAGGCACTTCATTCATTTGTTCAGTGAATTCTTGAAACTATGAACCAAGTCCCTTGACAGACACTGAAAAAGAAAGAAAAAGCAACCCTTGCCTTTAATTCCAGTAGGAGAGATAGATGAATAGATTATCATAACACAGGGAAAAAACAGAAAGCATCAGCGTGCCTAACTTACGGTGAGAATATGTTATGCTAATACAGAGTTATCTTACAAAGCAATGGTTGTGGATAGGTCAAGGAGGTTTAAAAGATGAGTGTTACCTCTTTTTGTTTGTGCATGGGGTAGCATTTAAAAGAATGACAGTCCAAACAGAGATACATATAAAAACAGTTAAAAAGAGTATGGCAACAAATGAAGTTTCAGAAAGGCTAAGGAGCCTGAACTTCACTACAAAGGAACAGAAATCCATTAGACTTAAGGAATCTAAACAAGGGGAGGAAATGATATTTTAGAAAGAGTAATCAGACAAAATTGTAGAAGTAAGTTCCAAAAGTCTAGACTGAAGTTGGCTAGTTAGCATAAGCTCCATGAGGGCAGAGATTTTTTATCTGTTGGTTCACTGCTCAATCTCCAGCACTTAGAATAGTACTGACCACATGTCAAATACCATTAAATATTTATTGAATGAATAAAAGAAAACCAGCTGAAAGACAAATGCAGTAACCCAAGGGAGAAAAGAACCGAACTAAAGCAATAAGATACAGAGATAGGAGGCATGACTAAGACTGCTAAATAGAAATTTATTTTTTTACTTGTCAGTATTCAACATCACCTTTCACTTCTACTATTGCAAACTCCAAGAGACTAACAATATTGTAAATTATAAGATCTGCAAAAAGCCTAGTTTACTAAAGAGCTACAAAAAAGTCATGAAAAACTGTTACTAGTAGCAATATTAAAGAAATCAGATTTAATTTACAGTCAGGGCTATAATTACTCTCCAACTCTGCTGAGGTCAGAAAATTACTTGAGTGAACATTTACTAAGTGTTCAAAAAATGCAGAGCAAGCTAGTAGGTGCTTAAATTGAAACAAGATGAATTTAGCTAATAAATTCCTAGCCAAGAACCAGTAACATCTGGTTAATCAATGAATGTTAAAGAGTCTCCTCTGTATATCTATAAAGACAACATTTAGGAGACGTCACTTAACCTCTTTTCATATATAAAAATAAGGGTTTGAATCTAAAGAATTTAGTTCTACAATTAAAAGATATTTCTCACCGCCTGACCTGTGGTGGCGCAGTGGATAAAGTGTCGACCTGGGAACACGGAGGTCACCAGTTCAGACCCTGCACTGGTCTGGTCAAGGCACATATGGGAGTTGATGCTTCTAGCTCCTCCCCCCTTTCTCTCTCTCTCTCTCTCTCCTCTCTAAAATGAATAAAATAAAAAGAAATTTTAAAAAAAATTTTTTTTAAAAAAAAAGATATTTCTCACCTATCTGAGATAGCCTCTTTATTGAAAGGCCTTATAAGATACTTATGTGCAAAGAACATTTTTTCTTAATTTTCCCCAGTACATAAAAACTGCTTTGCAGACAGGCAGGTCAAAAGGGAGAGAAAGTAACAGCTACTAAGGGTTTACTACTTACCAGTGCTAGACTAGGTGCTATCAAATACAGTATTTCTTATCATCTCCAAAACTGTGTCTAGTATCATGACCCCATGAAGAAATGATGGAGCACACAGGTGAAATACTTTGCCCAAGGCAACACAACTAGTTAAGTAGTAAAACCAAAAAGCAAACTCCAGAGCCCAAATTCTATTTGCTACCCTAAATGACACCAACTAATTTGAGTGCCCACAGATGCCCATGCTGTTTTAGAGCAAGGCTAGACAAACTACGTCTTCAGACCAAATCTAGCCCACCAACTATTCTATAAATAAAGTATTATTGTAATTCACATGTTTGTTTACATTATTGACTATGATGGCATTGCACAGAGTTGAGGAGTTAGGTCAGAAACTATATGGTCCACAAAGCCTACAGTCCTAAAGTATTCCACTATCTGGCCCTTTACAGAAAAAGTTTGCCAATATCTATTTTAAATTAACAATCAATTCAAGCAAAGTTCCCCTGTACACCTAAGTAGGAACATAGATGTCACAACAGACAAATTACTTTCAATATCTTCATAAACCTGTTTAAAAAGCAGTTTTTCTACTTAGATTCTCTGAGCTCCCTGGACTTACCCATCTCCACTTCATATAGTTTCTAGTTATTATTTCCTTGGCCTCCCGCCTGAATGAGAGTGGGGTAACTATCTAGTATTCCTGTTATAACCCAATACCTAGCTAGCATGGTGCCTGGGATACAGACATTAAGTGGAATTCTGAATTAATGTCTGAAAATAAGAATATGATTTAAGACAATTAGTAAAGAGTAAAGGAGATTCAGCACTACAGAAACTTGGTATTCAACGTATGTTCTGTGCAGCAGAAATTGGGAGATTGTTTTATAGAAATGCAAAATCTCAGGCCTCACCAAAGACCTAAAACTACATTTTAACAAGATCCCCAAATGAAAATTTTAAAAGTAATACTACACAAAATAGTATGTACTTAATTATATTAAAGTCATTAGTTTTATCCCAATATGGGACAGGTCACTTTGCATGGGGAAAAACAACTACAAGGCTTCATTCATCCTTATCATAACTTTGAGCTTCAACATACAAAATAGAGACCTATATTGACTTGAACAACTTTTATTGGGAGAAAGGGAAGACAGTGTTACTAAAAAATAGAGCCAAACAGAGGAACTGTTCAAATATTTTGCCTATTCCAAAGAACATGACAAGAGAATATCCATCCTAATTTAAATGGATTATAGAATGTGTGAAAAACTATCTAGATTACTGTTTCTATGTTCTTTTAGGACTGATGTGTTCATGCAAACTTCAGTCTTCAATATATGATGACAGTATCTTGTGGGATAATAAATTGATTTGTTTTGTTTTGTTGTTTTACTGGAAAAAGGAGAGGGAAGTCAGCTCTATTTCCTGCTGTTTATTTTTAAAAACAAAGACTAAAACAACACTGTAGCTATGACCTACTCAGACTAAAAACAATCTTTAAAAGATAGTTGCCTGATGAATTTGGTGGTTTAGGTATGGTTACTATCCCTCTTTTATAGAAAAGGAAAGTGAAGCTTACAGAGGGTAAAGTAACTTAAGGTCAAACGACAAGTAAGTGATGAGGCTGAGATCATACTCTTTTACAAGCACTATACTAATCAGAATTAATGTTGTAATAATTCAGAAAATGCTTTAAACTACTGCACCAATTCACCAGAATTTCAGTTTATCTCAATTCTGCATTCACAGTTCTTTTTCTTTTCACTATTCCACTAGCCTCTGTATTCCAGCTCATATACTTTAGCTATATAACCTTAGGCAAAGCATTTGCCCTCTATGAACTTTTGTCTCATCTATAAAATACACAACCTTTTAAAGCATTGTTGTGATCTAAATATACACTATATTTATTCAAAATTATATAGGGTTTTTAAATACAAGCACTACATAACATGCACTTAAGAAGACTGACAAATGAGCTTGATCAGGTGGTGGCACAGCAGATAGAGCGTCGACCTGGGACACAAGAGAACCCAGGTTCAAAACACCGAGGTCACCAGCTTGAGCATGGAATCATAGACATGACTCCAAGGTTGTTGGCTTGAGCCCAAAGATTTCTGGCTTAAAGCCCAAGGTTGCTGGCTTAAGCCCAAGGTCATTGGCTTGAGCCCAAGGTTGCTGGCTTGAGCCCAAGGTTGCTGGCTTGAGCCTAGGGTCGCTGGCTTGAGCAAGCATTTATTGGTTCAGCTGGAGCCCCCCACATCCCCAACCCCGGTCAAGGCACATATGAAACAGCAATTAATGAACAACTAAGGAGCCAAAACTAGGATTTGATGCTTCTCATCTCTCTCCCTTCCTGTCCATCCCTGTCTGTCTCTCTCTCTCACTAGAAAAAAAATACTATATAGTCAATAGAGAACAAATAATACCTTGAAGGAAGTAGCAAATGGTACTTTTCAGCTGAGTTATCACTCATTTGCAGTAAACATCTGGAACTCTTTCCCTTCTTTTAATCTAGAGACTATAAATTTTGAGAATAAATGGTTCAGCTTATAAATTTATTAAGAGAGTTAATATTTTAAGATTTTATGTTATTCATTTTAGAGAGGAGAAAGAGAGAAGGGGGAGGAGCAAGAAGCATCAACTCCCATATGTGCCTTGACCAGGCAAGCCCAGGGTTTTGAATCAGCAACCTCAGTGTTCAAGGTCAATGCTTTATCCACTGCGCCACCACAGATCAGGCAAGAAATTTTTTTTTTTTTTTTTTTTTTTTTTTTTACAGGGACAGAGAGAGTCAAAGAGAGGGATAGATAGGGACAGACAGACAGGAACGGAGAGAGGTGAGAAGCATCAATCATTAGTTTTTCATTGCCGTGGCAACACCTTAGCTGTTCATTGATTGCTTTCTCACATGTGCCTTGACCGCGGGCCTTCAGCAGACCAAGCAACCCCTTGCTGGAGCCAGCGACCTTGGGTCCAAGCTGGCGAGCTTTTGCTCAAACCATAGGGGCCCGCGCTCAAGCTGGCAACCTCGGGGTCTCGAACCTGGGTCTTCCGCATCCCAGTCCAACACTCTATCCACTGCGCCACCGCCTGGTCAGGCAATAGTTAATATTTTTTAAAAATCAACCAAATTTCACCCTGTGGTGGCACAGTTAGACAGAGTATCAACATGGAACAGTGAGGTCACCAGTTCAAAACCCTGGGCTTGCCTGGTCACGGTACATATGAAAAGCAATCAATGAACAACTGAGGTGAAGCAAGTGTGAGTTGATGCTTCTCTTCTCCCTCCTCCTCTCTCTGTAAAATCTAAAAAATAAATTTTAAAAAAATCAACCTCCAATTTAAACCTGACAGTTTCAATTCAACAAACATTTTCTGAGCATATTACAAAGATTGGATACAAAGATCAACAGCATATGTGACTTGAAAAATGCTTTTAAAGACAATTGTAATAAATGCTAAAGGAGTATCTAGGTTTTTTAATGCTTGTCATTCTCACAAACAAGAGGCAGTCTGATGTGGTTGAAGAACTACTGGATTAAAAAGAAACCTGAGTTCTAGTTCCACTTATTCCCTTAACTAACTATATAATTCTGCATAAATAAAACCTGGATTGCCTTTCTTATTATAAAAATGTTACATAAAATATATGTGAAAGCAAAATTCTTTATAATCTGTGAGACACTACAGAAACATGTCATTACCACAAATATGAAGTTTTAGAGAAAACGACTTTATTTCCCCTTTTCCTTCACTAGTTTTCTGGGCTAACATTTGGGGTTCTCTGCTTAGCTGAAGTTATCAGAATTTATCATTCTTTCAAAGAAAATGATGAAGCCAACCACTTGAAAAAGGATTCCAAGAGGTAAAAGTTCAGGTTGTACTGAAAAATACAAATATACTGCTCACAAAAATGAGGGGATCAGGGAACGTGCAGATAGATACTCCAGTACTGTCAGCCTTTTGTACAGTGCATTTTCATCAATGAATTAAAAGTTGGTTTTGCATCTCATTTGCATAATCAAACAACTTTCTTTGATTTGTTTGCTTTTCTGATGTTTTGCTTAATAAAAAAAAATTAAATGCTTTTTTATTCCTTCATATTTATTTTGAAATATCCCCTAATTTTTGTGAGCAGTGTATAAATTCCTAAACAGACAAAAGCAGGTATTCAACAGCAACTGAAAGTTGGAGTTTACACAACAAATGTGTTAGTGTTCTAAGCTTGAGGTTGTTTGTTTAAAATAGTGGTTCTTAACCTTTTTTGAGGTACCGAACCCACCAGTTTCATATGCGCATTCACCGACCCCTTCTTTAGTGATAAATAAAATATGATTTTTTTTTTCCAAATTCAAGACATAGGTATATGTTTTTTTACTGGTGCACAAAATGAGCCGTGCATGAACATCACCTTGCTCAAAGAACAAAACAACAAAGTGCATGAACTCACAACAAATTACGGTATTACTTTATTCTGGCCTCCGTGGCAGAGGCTTCTCCGAACCCCTGAGACTGACTCATCGAACCCTTAGGGTTCGATAGAACCCAGATTAAGAACCACTGGTTTAAAACCTTGGCCTATTCTTATGCAGTGAGAGGAGTATGTTTACCTCTGCCACCACTGATGATGCTACTTGCCCTGTAGAATAATTCTTCAGATAAAACATATCTAGGCCTGACCAGAAGGTGGCAGTGCATAGAGCATTGGCCTGGGACGCAGACGACCCGGGTTCGAAAACTTAAGGTCACTGGCTTGAGCCCAAAAGTCACTGTCTTGAAGCCCAAGGTCGCTGGCTTGATCCCACAGTCACTCACTCTGCTGTAGCCAACCCCATCCCCAGCCAAGGTACATATGAGAAAGCAATCATTAACAACAAAGGTGCCGCAAGGAAGAATTGATGCTTTTCATCTCTCCCTCCCTCTCTGTCCCTGTCTCTCTCTGCCTCTCTTGCAAAAAAAGGAATAAAAATTCATTCTTCTACCATTAAAAGAAAAGGAAAGTGAAGAAAAATGTATCCTGCTGGCGTGGAGGTTACCCTGTAATCTATCTTAACCATAGAAAATGCTAATGAATGTTTGCTGGGGAAGAGTAGTGACTTCCAAACCAAGATCTAAAAGTTAACATGTGATCTGGTGTTTTATTCATACTCAATTTATTCAAGACCTACAATGTTTTGCTCCTAGATCTCTGTACATGCTGTTCCCTTTGCAGGAACCACTCGCTTTCCCACCCCACCCATGTGCTTCCCCACCTCACTAACCTCTCGCATGTGACTTCCCCTGAGAAGACTGCCCTAACTTCCCCACACACCCTGCTTCCACTGCACTGTTTTCTCCCATCAGAGCTCATATCACTGTGTGTGTTAATTACAGGGACTGTATCTTCTTTACTCATGACCTAATCACTGTGCTGGCACCTGGAAAATGTTCCATAAATATCTATAAAGCATACCAGACATTGTGCTAGATAAATAGGTATACAAAGATTAAAAGCAAGATCCTAAATTCACTATCTAGTAGAAGAGAGAAGCTAAAGCAATATAATGTAAAACAGGCTATGACAGAGGTATGTACAGGGTATCAGGGGCATAAAGAGAGTTCTCTAGGCCTGACCTGTGGTGGCGCAGCAGATAGAGCTTCAACCTGGAAGGATGAGGTCGCCGACTGGAAACCCTGGGCTTGCCTGGTCAAGGCACATATGGGAGTTGATGCTTTCTGCTCCTCCCCCCTTCTCTCTCTCTCTCTCTTTTCTCTCTCTCTCTGCACATTATGTACTCTGTCCTGTCAAGTAGCTACTAGCCATAGGTGGCTATTTCAATTAAATTACAATTAAATAAAATTTAAAGTGCAGTTCTTCAGTAAACCAACCATATTTCAAAATCTGGCTATCGTACTAACACAGATATAGAACATTTCACCATTGTATACAGTTCTTTCAGACAACACTGATGTGTATAGACTCATTAAATCTTCACAATTTCATTGTAACATAGGCACTGCATTGTCCCCATTTTATAGAAAGAAATGTAGCAAAGAAAGATTAAACAAATTACCCAAGGTCATAAAACAAGTAGGTCCAACATGAGATGAAAATCCAAATGGTCTGGTTCAGGGGTCCCCAAACTACAGCCCTCTGAGGCCATTTATCCGCCCCGTCACACTTCCGGAAGGGGCACCTCTTTCATTGGTGGTCAGTGAGAGGAGCACAGGATGCATCCGCACCCATAGTTCCCATGGAAATACTGGTCAGTTTGTTGATTTAAATTTACTTGTTCTTTATTTTAAATATTGTATTTGTTCCCGTTTTGTTTTTTTACTTTAAAATAAGATATGTGCAGTGTGCATAGGGATTTGTTCATAGTTTTTTTTTTATAGTCCGGCCCTCCAACAGTCTGAGGGACAGTGAACTGGCCCCCTGTGTAAAAAGTCTGGGGACCTCTGGTCTGGTTCATAAGCCTGTGTTTATTCACTCCTTAACAAGGTCATTCTTAGCAATATGGGGACAGGCGAGGGATGGTGCTGAAGGAAGCAAAACCAATGAAGAAGCTAAGGTAAATCAGGAAAAATGACAAGAACCTGCTCTGAGAGAGTAGCAGCTAGAATGAAGAAGAGGTTAATTAAAAGAGATGTTAAAGTAGAAAAGATTGAGGATGAACCAGAACTGAATCCAAAAGAGGTGCAAATGAGGTAGGTATAGGAGATGGCACCAAAGTTTGTTTTAGTAATCAGAGAGGATGGCAATGCCTCTCACCACAGTAAGAAATCAGAAAAGCAAGTTGGAGGAGAGTGATAAATTCCATCTGGGTCATCAGGAATTTGAAGTGACTGAGAGAAGACTCTACCTAATGGGATAACATGTCCAGAGTGAAAAAGAGAGGTTTGAATTCATATATGAATTTAGTATAGAGGTGGTAAGTCTCAAGATAACTCAGGAAGGCTGAATAATAAGTGGACAAAGAATAGAAACTTAGGGAATCCAATAAGTAAGATTTTTTTAAAAGGCAAAACAAAGATAAAAAGCCAATAAACTGAAAATGAATTACCAGAAAGATGGAAAGAGCAGGGCAAGACACCTAGGAAAACAGAATTACCCTAGAGGTCAAGTGAGGAGAGAATAAGGTCAAGTGTTAAATGCTGCTGAGAGGTCAGGTAAGATAAAGACTTAACACTATCCACAAGAGCACTAAACGGTGCTCTAGGGCCAAAGTCCAGATTGCGCTAGATTTAGAATGAATATAGACTTCTTTTTCCAAGAAGCTTCAAAACGAAGGGAAGGAGACAGACAGGGTGTAGATGGAGAGAATGATATGAAGTGATTGTTTTGTTTTTATTTTAACTTCAGGAGCGAGACTTCCCCATGCTAAGGGGCAAAGAGTGCAGTCTGGGAACATTATGGATGGAACAAGCCCCCTGAGACAGGAGAGAACAGGATCCTGTACATGAACAGAGAGATCATCATGAAGAGGTCTAGACAAGACACTTCTTCCAAATCCTCTGAAAAGGAAGCAAAGGGGATAACAGTAAATACAGATGTATTTAGATTAGTGTGGGACAGGTGTAAGTTGAATGAGTTCATATGGCCAGATAGACTGTATTCTAAGAAGTAGGGCATGCCATGCGAGTGTCTGTTAAAAATAAGAAAGACAACCCTGACCAGATAGCTCAGTTGGTTAGAGTGTCATCCTGAAGTGCAGAGGTTGTACATTCAATCCCTGGTCAGGGCACATACAGGAATGGATTGATGTTCCTGTCTCTCTCACGCCCTTCCTCTCTCTAGAATCAATAAATTAAAAATAATAATAATGAGAAAAGCAAAAGGATCGGAGGAAATACTGAACTGCTGCGAGATAACTAGACTATGGACATAGACATACATCCCCAAGCAGATGGCAGAGCTGAGATTAGAGGCCACAAATTTCCAAGTGGCACTCCACCACACAGTTTGTGCAATTTTCTTTGAAATGATAAAGAGCCCCATATAGGGGCAGGGAAAGAAAATGGTTGGCTTAATTTCAAGGTTTGGGTTTGTCAATTAGATGCAAGAGTAAAGTGAATAACTGAGGTGGTAAACCATAATGCCAAGTAATTAGAGGAAAAGGGATTTATTTGAGTGGTGTGGGCAGGGGACACCCATCAGAATCACACTGGGAGCCTTCTCTAAACTATGTATTGTACTGTCTGAGACCATGATGAGATAAAAGAACAGGTGCAGTTGGAGTTAGGAGAGAGAAAGGTGGAAGTTCAGGGCAATTATGGTCAGAAAGTAGGATAAAACAAAATTTATGCTTCCAAAAATACACTGTTCTGGGTTCAAAGTGTGCTCTTGAGAGTAGGTGTGATGCTGTTTCCTCTATTTGTCTGAATTTCAATTATCAGGTAAAAAGTAGATACTCCTTCTGTCCCTGGGCTCCCTTAACCACTTCCCACTACAGAGATGTTGGGTCTAAGCATTAGAGCAGTGGTTCTCAACCCTGGCTACACATTAGATGCACACAGAAACTTAACAAAACTAAAACCTGGGTATCACTGCTAGAGTCTAATTTAAATGGGCTCCTATTTTATTATTTTAAGGCTCCTCTGGCAATTCTAAAGTGGATTTAGTGTCAAGACCACTGCTTAAATTAAAGAAAAACTTACTGGCATGAGAAGAAATGAAATAACTAAAGCAAGAAAATGGTGAACGAGGATCTAAACTGTTTACTAAGTCAGATATTTAAATATGTCATAAATAGAAAAGTTAGAAAACCATCAAAGCACAGCATCATACTCAACACACAAAAAGAGGTAATGTTTCCAAGAGTTCTGTTACAGGTTCTAGAAAATTCAGGAGTTAAATGCTTCACTATAGGCTAACAACTAAAAAAAATAAAAAAGAAAAAGAAAAACCTGCACTCTACCAAGCAGAAAGAATTGAAAATCAACACTTAATACTAGCTCTCCTAGGTCAAGGACAGTTCCCTGGAGGAAAAAGCAGCATACAGTATAAGCATAGTAACACCCACATACATGGAATACACCTCTTACGCACAAAAGGTAAACAGCAAAGGAATCAACTGTCTTTCACACAAAGATTTTAAGGTTGTTAGCTGCCAGATTTTCTTTCTACATCATTTTCTCCTTAAGTTTTACCAATAATCTTTTCTCCTTAATTTACTGATTTTAGAGAGAGGGTAAAGGAGAGAGACAGACAGAAACATTGATCTATTCCTGTACATGCACTGACTAAGGAGTGAACCCACAACTTTTGCATATTGGGCTTCAGCCTTAACCTTATAGACACCCAATCATTTTATAAATAACTGTCCCCAATCTTAACCTTATTTGCCTCCATTTTAATTTATTTGCTAAGTTTTATAATAAAGTAATGCAGAGATGAACTATTACTATAAAGGCCAAAAATAACAAACATGATCTATTGTCTTCCGCCTTCCCTGTAAAGGTTGTGGACAAGTATTACAAATTACCCAGAATCAAGATAATATATCTACATAACAATAAGTGATAGACTGTATACTCTTTATCTACCCATATTTAATGCCTTAATAAGAATTACTTCAGTAAGGCCCTGGCCAGGTAGTACAGTAGGTTAGAGCATCGTCCTGACAAGCCAAGGTTGCGAGTCTGATCCCAGGTCAGGGTACATACAAGAATCAACCAATGAATGCACAAATAAGTAAAACAGCAAGTCAACATTTCTCTTTCTCTCTCTCACCCCCTTTCCTCTCCCTCTAAAATCAATAAATAAAAATTTAACCAAAAAGAAACACCAATTAATTAATAGAAAAGCTTGTACCTTCCTATCTCAGTCTTTTTTTTTTTTTAAGTGAGAGAGAGGGACGGACAGACAGGAAGAGAGATGAGAAGCATCAACTCATAGTTGCTGCACCTTAGTTGTCCATTAATTGCTTTTTCATATGTGCCTCGATGTGGGGGGGGCTCAGCCAAGCCAGCGACCTTTGGGCTCAAGCCTGCAACTATGCGGTCACATCTATGATCCCACACTCAAGCCAGCAACCCCGCATTCAAGCCGGCAATCTCAGGTTTGAACCAGGGTCCTCTGCATCCCAGTCCAATGCTCTATCCACTGCACCACCACCTGGTCAGGCCACTTTCATAGTATTAAAAATAGACCCTGGCTGCTTGGCTCAGTGGTGGAGTGTTGGCCCAGTGTGTGGAAGTCCTGGGTTCGATTCCCAGCCAGTGCTCACAGGAGAAGTGCCCATCTGCTTCTCCACCCTTTTCCCTCTCCTTTCTCTCTATCTCTCTCTTCTCCTCCCGTAGCCAAGGCTCCATTGGAGACAGGTTGGCACGGGCACTGAGGATGGCTCCATGGCCTCTGCCTTAGGCACTAGAATGGCTCTAGTTGCAGCGGAGCAACGCCCCAGATAGGCAGAGCATCACCCCCTAGTGGGTTTGCCAGGTGGATCCTGGTTAGGCACATGTAGGAGTCTATCTCTGCCTCCCCATTTCTCACTTTAGAAAAATACAAAGAAAAAAAAAGTAAATGCAGGGCCTGACCTGTGGTGGCGCAGTGGATAAAGCATTGACCTGGAACACTGAGGTCACGGGTTCGAAAGTCTAGGTTTGCCCAGTCAAGGCACATATGGGAGTTGATGCTTCCTATTCCTCCCCCCTTCTCGCCTTCTCTTTTTCTCGCATGCACGCACTTTATCTCTCTCTAAAATGAATAAAGTCTTAAAAAATTTTTTGTTTAATAAAAAACATAAATGTAGCCTAGCCTGTGGTGGAGCAGTGGATAGTGTCAACCTGGAACACCAAGGTTGCCAGTTAGAAACTCTGGGCTTGCCTGGTCAAGGCACATACAACAAAGCAAGCAATGAACAACTAAAGTGAACCCACTATGAGTTGATATGTCTCATCCCCCCACCCCTCTATAAAATAAACAAAATCTTTAGCCTGACCGGTGGTAGGGCAGTGGATAGAACATTGACCTGGAATGCTGAGGACCCAGGTTCAAAACCCCAAGGTCTCCGGCTTGAGCAGCACTCATCCAGCTTGAATGCGGGCTCACCAGCTTGAGTGTGGGGTCACTGGCTTGAGCGTGGGATATTCAACATGATCCCAAGGTTGCTGGCTTGAAACCCAAGGTCGCTGGCTTGAAACCCAAGGTCGCTGGCTTGAGCAAGGGGTCAATGACCCGACTGGAGTCTCCCCCACCCCACACTCCCATAACCCCATCAAGGCACGTATGAGAAGCGATCAATAAAAAACCATAAGGTGATGTTTCTCATCTCTCTCCCTTCCTGTCTGTCTCTTTCTCTCTCATTAAAAAAAAATCTTAAAAAAAAAGTAAATGGATTGTAAAACAGTGTTGGCCCACGTGTCAAAATGAACTAAGTAAAAAACAAGCACCAAGGATAATGAGAAAGATAATGTATTTTGCATATACTTATTTTCCATTTGGTGTTTTATGAGCAGCAATAATGAAATTTTGTATTATTAAACATTTTAAAAGAGCTATTATATAAATATATTATGCCTATAAAATAACCATGCAAAGTTCTTCTGAGACTTCAATAAGAAAGTACATGTTAAAGCAGTCAGAACAGTGTCCAACACATTGCTAGCACTTAACAAATGTTAGCTATTAATACATTTCTATAAGCAACTGCTTACATTCCCTTGACTTACTAATATAACAGGGCAAAGAAAGAGGTGAAGATGGAAGAGACTTTGCATGGGTATGGGGGGAGCAATGTGGTGTATAGAGGGTGTTATATTGAATGAGACACTTCAGACCACGTCAACACAATAAATATAAAAGTAAAATTATTTTTAAAAAGAGATGAATATAGTTAGATCCTCTAGATCTCTATTCCTGAAGCACTGCATAGTATCTGGTGTCTTTATTAATTCATTTTATCTCATTATTTAGGCACTGCCCCACAAAAGAGTAAAGTGCTAGTAACTCTAAGTGTGAGAAGACTGTTTAGGTATGAGCATACAAGTTTTGGGTACAGTAGTTTTGATTAGGAATGACTAAACCTAAGGTGGTTCAGCAGCTCAAGTTTTCTCTCAGGCTGTGTTATGGGGTTGAAAATCACATTGAGCTCATAGGCTAACTAGAAGACCAAAAAATACCTGTAGAATGGATTGTATTTAAACATTCGCTGCATTACAAACATATCTCTGCCAGAGTTATTTTCAAATTTCTGTTTTGGTCTTTTTTTATATGAACAAATCTGATGAGACAGTCAACTCCTAACCACATTTATACTTAATCTACCTCAATGACTAGTTAGTAACAAATTTTTATTTCTAGCCAGCCTTTCCTCAGAGAGCAGAACATTTAAAGTCACCAAAAATGGTATTAAACTGATGTAAGAAATGTATAAAAAGCGCAATTGTTGAGATAACCTGCAATTCAGTAACTTTATAAAATCGACATTATCCATGTGACTATGTTCTTGTCATGACATAAAAGATAAAAATCTACTATGTATGATTCGGATAATTTTCTCTAAAATAATTCTTGTTTCCTTAAAGACTGATACATCAGCATCATCTTCCTTTCCTCCTCCATAATGAAAGAATTAAAACTTGTAATTTAAAAAAAGTTTCCTAATAACACAAAATACACTTGTTTGCATCATCTCATAAAAAATCTTAATATATACTCTAAATTGAGATTTCTTTTCCACATATTTACTACTAATTTATTTATTAACAGTTTTTTAGCATCTTTTGTTTTCAGATAGTTTGGGGTGGTTGTATTTTTTGTGTTTTTAAGTGAACAATCATTCTGTCAAGCAATCAACACATCCCTGAATTTAATAGCATGAACAATTACTAAAAACTATCATAGGAACAGGATATCTGAATATGAAGCTTATAAATATACACAATTTCATAACATCATTGCCCTAACACAAAAAATGTGAAACAATTTTACTATAACTTATAGGCCCTTTCCAAATAGCTAAATCAAAACTTTATCATTTTTTAACTCAATAACTTAAAAACTTATTTCCATTCTAATCAGCATCTCTACACCAAAAATCTAAGTTCCTACTTATTCCATGAAATTTAAAATGCCACATTTCAGTAACAAAGTAATTAGACCATGCTGTCTACCTTAATCCCCAATAGGACCTAAATCCTAAATGTACTATTCACGGTATGCATATAAATGTTTGTTGAATAATGAATTAATGAAGTAAATGAGCAAATTATCTTATAGCTATATTTCAAAAAGAAATTTGCAAAGAGGAAGTTATTTAAACTAGTTACACACTGTCACCTTCATGTATATCACACAATTTAAGGGAAAGCAACATTTTGCCCCTAATGAAAGCACTCTATTACAGCCATGCATCCAATCCCAAACTGCAAATGATAAATTTTAGTGACAACTGAAATGAAAATTAATAAGCCTAAAAATTATTTTTAAGAAAAAATAGCCCTGGCTGGATGCTCAGTTGGTTAGAGCATCACCTGGAAGCACAGAGATTGCTCGTTTGATCCCCAGTCAGGGCACATACAGGAACAAACTGAGGTTCCTGTCTCTCTCTAAAATCAGTAATTCTTTTAAAAAGAAAAAGGTGGAAAGAAAGAAAACAAAAAGTTATGTAGACAAACTTTTTTTAATGCACCTGAGGTATACAAAACTAGATCTTTCATTATCTTTGGTCTCTGATATACTCTTATCATGGTTTAAAGTCAGTTTTAGACTTCATTCCTTGATAGAAAGAGAAAAAGGGACACAAACAATGGGGTAAGGGAGGAATGTGTCCTTTCACACTTAGAGAAAGTGCTATGAAGTTAACACCAAGATCATTCACAAGAGCCGCCAGCTGTGTGGTGTTGGCTAGATGCCAAAGGGTCAGGATTGTCGCGGCTCTAGTAGCTGTCTCCACAACAGTAGGAGCGGCCACTTTAGCCCCAAGTGAGCTCGCGGCTGCCTGGAGAGTCTAAGCTCGCGCCTAGCCCTTTCCTTCCTGGACCCAATGCCAGGCAGCAATCCTGAGCCAACCACCAAATTGGCAGGCAATGGCGGCTTGACGGCCTTACACTGGCCCATAAAGGGGATCCTGAAGAACAAGAGCTCTACAACTTCTTCTGTGATGGCCTCAGCCAAACAGCAGCCCGGAAGAAGTGTCAATGAAGAACTGAATAAAAAATCCCAGAAGTGGGATGAAAAGAACATCCTAGCAACTTAAACAAAGACTATGGTTTAATGAAAAGAGATGAACCAAGTACTTTGTACCATATAGTATGATAGGTGATGATGAAGATGCATTGAGTAATTCAGAAACCATTGAAGCCCTGCCCCAGATATATATGTTAGCTAAGAAATTAGCTGCTGCTGAAGGCTCAGAGCCAAAGTACTGGGTTACTGAACAAGAAAGCAGTGGAGATGAAGAAAAAGAAAAAAAGCGACAGTCTGAAATGAAAAGGAAGCTTCACTACAATGGACTGAATATTAAATTAGCCAGGCAATTAGTTTCAAAAGACCTACATGATGATGAGGAAGATGAGGAAATGTCAGACACTGCAGCTGGAGAAAGTATGAATATGGAAGAATCAAATCAAGGATCTACTACAGGTGACCAACTGCAAAACAAATCACCTAGCTCATAGAAGAGATTTGCTCAACACTGTAGTTGTTGGATATAAACCCTGTTACTATATTATACTGCTTCTTGTTCTCTACGATTCATGACTTAAGTACCAAAATGTATAACTTGAGAGACTAATTAGACTGAAAATGCCTAACTGATACATTATTCTTGTGCCTAGTTCTTCACCACAAATACAGCACAATACAATCAGTCCAAACCAGTGTTTTGTAAGAACACTGATTAACTTGTATAACATATTAGATAGCTTTTTATGTTTAGATGTTAAACAATGTCTTGAGGAGGGGCAGGGGATCTAATTTATTTTCTTCATTTCTAAATGTAATAGTTCTTACAAAATGTTCTATTTTTCATCAAAATCCAATTGGAACAACAGGCTGATATTCAGCCTGAAAAGTATTTTAACAGACACCTCAACTTGATTTATCTGTTAGATCGGAAAGTATTGGCCTGACCAGGCAACGGCGCAGTGGATAGAGCGTCAGCCTGGGACAAAGAGGACCCACATTCAAAACTCCAAGGTTACTGGCTTCAGCGCAGGCTCACCAGCTTGAGCACGAGGTCACTGGCTTGAGCAAGGGGTCACTGTCTCAGCTGTAAACCGACCCCCATCCTCACCCCGTCAAGGCACATATAGAAAGCAATCAAAGAACTAAGGTGCCACAATGAAGAATTGATTTCTCATCTCTCTCCCTTCCTGTCTGTCTGTCCTTTTCTGTCTCTCTCTCTGTCTAAAAACAAAAACAAAACAAGAAAAGTGTTATAAGAGTTTCTGTTGCATTTTCTGGCCTACTACCTTTAAAATTTCTTTTGAGCTTTTTTATGTTTACAATAAAAGGGCTGAACTTTTCTCACCAAAACTAGCTTTATTTACAAATAAATTATCAGGCTACACTTGCACTAACATCTGGCTCCTTTTTGTACATACACTTCGATTGGCAGACTTCAGATCATTTTTTAAAATAAATATCTAATGTTATCTCAGCATTCCCTTTATGTACGTGTCCTAACCACCTGCCTTTGTTTCTTACTTCTTTCCACCTATTCTCAAATAATAATCCTTTATCTTTATGAAGGATCATAAAAATTGTCATGACATTAGGAACTCTTTTCTCACATATTCTATAATTTGCTGCAACAATGAAAATCTTATTTTGACTATCAATGCATATTTTTTTCTTCTACTACATGGAGAAAATGGGATTTGATAGCAGCGGTACTATAGACAGGAAATACAATTCAACGGCAGAATTTCTACACCACTCTGATTTACAGCTTGCTAATTAAATTGCTATGACCAGTTTATTGTTTCACTTAAATAGACCTTAGAAAACAAGTGAGGTATTATTTTGCATGATGAGAGAATTTAAACAGTGAATATGATGATAGTTCCTGAATGTACAGGCAGAAGTAATCCTGAACACTTTTTAATTTAAAAACTTTATTCCCTACTTTAAGGGATTGTGATAATGTATACTATGACAAATGTACTTTATTCTTCTAACACAGTAGGATTGAGATATTTTTTTCCCTGAAATAAAGTGCATTTCCTATGTATCTTGGTTTAGTGACAGTTTTATTTTTAGGCAATTATTTGTATTTTAATTTTTGTTACTACCCAGAGAATCCATTATATAAACAGACCTTTTAAATAATTTCTATACATTGTATATATGAAATGGCTTTTATTGAATAGCTTATCTTCCATTTACAAGTTTATGGAAATATCAGTATGTTCAAAATAAATAAAAAGTAGGAGAATTCTTTGCTATTAGAAGAACCTTTTTATTATTCTGAATGTCTTTTTTAAAAAATGGGATCCAGTCAAAGCACTTCTGAACTGTAGGTATAGCATTCTAAATATAACGTGTTAGCTACAACTACCACAAAATGGTGTTTATCTCTGCTTTTTTAATTTAGAATGTTGAGATATTCTTACCTGTTTAAACCTATTTGAGGAGATTTAAGCTTATACGTGTTTGTACATATGTTCATACACATAGGCCTCTATTTTTAGTTTTCTCATTGTGATTTCTTAGACAGTATCCACATACTCTTTATTTGTAGAAACACTTGCTGTATAGTAAAGAAAAGGTAAGACCTTTAACAACAGATTTGATGTTTTCTACAAACCATTTCTTGAAACTTCAATCAGACAAACTTACATTTCATTTTAGGAAGTGTAGACAGTTAAATTAGGGGAGTAAGACACAAACAGTATGCCCTGTAGGGTTTTAGGTAGTTGACTATAATTGAGTAAAACTGCTTTCATCAAGTCATGAGTTCCTCATTGACATGGTATTGCACCATAAAAAAATGAACTGTTGCCCTGGCTGGTTGGCTTAGCTGTAGAGTGTCTGCCTGGTGTGTGGAAGTCCTAGGTTCGATACCTGGCCAGGACACAGAGGAGAAGCACCCATCTGCTTCTCCACCCTTCCCCTTCTCCTTTCTCTCTATCTCTCTCTTCCCCTCCTGCAGCCAAGGCTCCATGAAAGCAAAAGTTGGCCTGGGCGCTGAGAATGGCTCCATGGCTTCCGCCTCAGGCCCTAGAATGGCTCGGGCTGCAGGGGAGCAACCCCAGATGGGCTGAGCATCACCCCCTGGTGGGCATGCTGGGTGGATCCTGGTTGGGCACATGCAGGAAGCTGTCTGTCTCCCCACTTCTCACTTCAGAAAAAATACCAAAAAATAAACTGCTATGATTCAAGTTAGATTTTTCTTTGGAGAAAGTTTTCTGCCATTGTTCCGTTCTACCCAAGGTAGATTTTATATTCAGCTTTTTAATCAGTATCACTGCCTCTACTTATCTTTTGGTGTCATATTTTCTATTCATTTGCCAGTCTGAAATTCAGCAGAGATGTTCTTTAAAATATAATAATAAAATAAAACTGTATAAATGGATTGTTAAACTAAGAATAACTTTAAATGGAAGATTAAAGCAAAGTGCCACTTTCCCTAGACTTTTATTTTGTTTACATTTTCCCACTTTTATGTTGTTTACATTTTCCCCTTTAAATTGGTACACTAAACACTGTGATAAAATAGTGATATGACAAAAAGAGAACATTCACAAATATGTATTTGTGTGCAGTGATAGCCATTATACATAACTCCCAAGAGACAGTAGGTATAGCTGTTACAATGAATTTGCAGCCAGTCTGCTCAAGTCAAATCCTAGTTCTGTCACCTAATATCTGACTTGGACATGCTACTGAACCTCTTTTTTGCCCAGTTTCTTCATCTATAAAGTAACAGTACCTACCTACCCTCACTGAGTTATATAAAAATTAAATTAATATAATTAGCTTCAAAGTAATGGCTGGTGCACATTAAACACATCATTAAGTTAAATAAACTCACCATAAACTTCCACAACCTAAAGCTAGCTCAGACATTTCTCTCAGAACATGGGTTAAACTTTTAAACCACAGTATCCCACAGTTTTTCCTCACTATCTAAACATGTGAAATACTTAAAAGTATATTCACAAAAACTCTTAAAAATATTTCTATACAGCTGATCTCATTGAAAAGAGCAAAAACCACTTAGCTGCTGAAAATCTAACATACACTTCTACAGTTCCTTCCAAAGGTTAAGATAAAAAATAAATAAAAAGTTAGAATTGATACAGAAAAAGGTGAAGAGGAACTTACTCAAGTCACTCCATATAGTCCCTAAATTTCACTTCTCACCCCACAGCTGTCCAGGACAATAGATATATTTGCATTCTAGAGAGGATAACACCATTACAGTTCCAAGCCCTTTCAGTTTTAAGCAGTGTCTGGCCCATAGTGGGTGCCTAATACCTTTTTGCTGAATTAATGTCTAAAAGTGAAGCTACTTCTCTACACTTTCCTTTCTCCATCACTGTCCAAAATAAATTCTGCATAATTGTTTTTTAAATATCTAGGTTCAGCCTGACCAGGTAGTGGTGCAGTGGATGAGCTTTGGCCTAGTACACTGAGGTCTCAGGTTCAAAAGCCTGCAGGCTCATCTGCCTTGAATGTGGACTCTCCAGCTTGAGCATGGGGTTTCTGGCTTGAACATGGGATCATAGACATGACCCCATGGACCTGACATGAGCCCAAAAGTCTCTGGCTTGAAGCCCAAGGTCACTGGCTTGAGCCCAGGGTCACTGGCTTGAGCAAGGGGTCACTGGCTTGATTGGAGCCCCCCACCCAGGCAAGGCACATATGAGAAAGCAATCAGTGAACAACTAAAGTGCTGCAACTACGAGTTGATTTTTCTTTTTTTTTTTTTTTTTAACAGAGACAGGGAGAAAGTCAGAAAGAGGGATAGATAGGGACAGACAGACAGGAATGGAGAGAGATGAGAAGCATTAATCATCAGTTTTTCGTTGCGACATTCAGTTGTTCATTGATTGCTTTCTCATATGTGCCTTGACTGAAGGCCTTCAGCAGACTGAGTAACCCCTTGCTGGAGCCAGCGACCTTGGGTCTAAGCTGGTGAGCTCTGCTCAAACCAGATGAGCCCCATCTCAAGCTGGCTACCTCAGGGTCTCGAACCTGGGTCCTCCACGTCCCAGTCTGACGCTCTATCCACTGCGCCGAGTTGATGTTTCTTATCTCTCTCCTGTTTGTGTTTGTCTCTGTCTCTCTCTCTCTTGCTAAAATATAAGTATATTCATAATAACAAGCCAATCAACACCACATAAGAATCAACTGGATAGTTTTAAAAAAAGGAAAGTATAATAGTTAAAATACAATAAAAAGAGACATACACTGTAATCTGTGTAGAAGAGAATTAATTCTTCACCCTTCAGTTCATCGTATTATGATTTTGAATGTGAGCTTTTCTTTGGGGAAAGTCACTCAGGAAATTCACTACTAAAAATAAGGCTACATTTAAAAATATAAACAACATGACTAGGTGGTGGCACAGTCGATTGAGTGCTGACCTGGGACACTAAAGACCCAGGTTTTCCCCCAGGTCACCAGCTTGAGCACAGGTTCACCAACTCGAGCACATAGACATGACCCCATGGTGGCTGGCTTGAACCCAAAGTCATTGGCTTATCACTGACTTGGCTAGAACCCCCCACCCCCATCACGGCACATATGAGAAAGCAATCAATGAACAACTAAGATGCAACAATGAAGAATTGATGCTTCACGTCTCTCCTTTCCTGTCTGTCTGTCCCTGTCTCTCTCTCTCAAAAATAAAATAAAATATAAATATAAACAGATCCCATCAACTCTAATTTTGTAGATATGATCATAAAATTAGTTTTTCAGTAAGACTAGTAAACATACAAAGACGTCTACTCAATGATACTCAATTTTCCCACATGTATACTCCAAATTTAGTTACTTTGGTTAACAACACTAAGGTTATGTAACGAAAGACACATTTCTAGCCAAAGCACACCAGCAGATCTCTACTAAATAAAGTTCAGCTCAGCTGCAAAATAAGAATTGTTGGGTTGGTTAGATGGTTCTTAAGGTTCCTTTCAAAATCCTAAAGTAACAGGATTCAGATTTGTCTCACATGCACTACATTACCTTTTATTTATTTAAGAGTTTATTGATTTGAGAGAGAGAGAGAGAAAGGGACGGGGGGAGTGGGAAACAACTCGCAGCAGTTGATTCTTTTAAGTGCCTTCCTTGACTGGGCAAACCTGGAGTTTCGAACCGGTGACCTCAGCATTCCAGGTTGACACTCCATCCAATGCATCAGGCAAAACTACCTTTTAAAAATATGCACAACTGACACTTCATGTATAGCTAATATTTATAAAAATTAAAATATTTAACTCAAGCAAGGAAAATTATAATACAAACAAGCACCTAGGTATTCTAACAAGAATTTATAATACCCAATTCACAGCTTTGACACTGAATTCATTCTAAACTATAAATTATTCCGTTTCCATGCAGTTAATCTGTGCATTATTTTTTTTAATTGTAGGAATCAATAGTTATATTTAATTTCACTTCAGCCATGTGAGTAAGAAATAGTTCTAACAGATAAGAGTTCTCATAACACTGAACAGAATAAAGCATTTTAATTACTTGTCTACCTTGAATATTCAATAACACAATCTCAATAAATGCTTACATGATAACGCCATATTATGAATATGAGTTTCTATCAGAATAATTTTAAGAGTATTAACATTAGGAAAATGTTTCTATTTCAAAGTTCACAGAGAAAATTTTACCCTAAAATAGATCTCTTAAAACTTCAAAAGAAAAATACTGTTAATTTTCAATTGTTAAACAAAAATCTCTAGGTAGGTTATAAACTGCACCAAATTTAGATCAAATTTCAAATATATTTTGAAATAATTAATGTTAACTTTAAAATTCTCATTCTAGAATCAGACTGCATGATCTTAAGCAAAATGAAGATTATTTTACTATTGTATACATAGTGTACAACTTAAATTCCTACCACTTTTCATCGAACTACAATTTGGAGCAACTGAAATAAATATACAGGTAGGACACTACATCAATGTATAAAAACAGCTATTAAAAAAATTCTCCTTATCTCCAATATCTACTTAAAGGCGCCTGACCAGGCGGTGGTACAATTGATAGAGCATCAGACTGGGACGCGGAGGACGCAGGTTCGAAACTCTGAAGTTGCTGGCTTGAGCAAGGGATCACTCGGGCTGCTGTAGTCCCCCCTCCTTACCCCCCCATCAAAGCACATATGAGAAAGCAATCAATGAACAACTGAGGTGCCACAAAGAAGAATTGATGCTTCCTTCTCATCTCTCTCCCTTCCTGTCTGTCTGTCCCTGTCTGTCCCTCTCTCTGTCTCTGTCACCAAAAAAAAAAAAAAATCTATTTAAAGGCCAAAATTTAATATTAAGAAGACATACTTTCAATTGCATAAACTAACAGCATAAAACAGCACAGGAAGGTATACCGTTTGTGCATCAAAACTCCCAACTCTCCTTAACTTTACTAACACAGGAAACTGTATTCTGATCCATGCGGTTACACCTGTCATAAATAATAATACTTAGGTCTCACATGCAAAGAAATAATATACAAAAGAAAATTAGAATACAAACAGCAGAAATAAGAATTGCTAAATTTGCTTAGCTACCATTATGGGTTAGGAGAATCAGTCTCATTCCTAATGATAATCTGCAACAAAACAGAAAAAAAGATATAGGTTCTTAAAGTTACTTGCTTGTTTCAAACTCACACCTCCAGCATTTGGCTGCTCATTAAATCCAGCAGTACAGTACTATAAGAACTTTTATGCAACAGTTTGTATACTACTTTTTTTTTATTATTATTCATTGGCTTTAGAGAGACGGAGGAAGAGAAACAGAAAGAGAGCGAGAGGGACATTCATTTGTTGTTCCACTTATTTATGCATTCATTGGTCCCTTCCCAAATATGTGCCTTGATGGGGAACCAAACCTGCAACCTTGGTGTTTCGGGACGACACTATAAAAGACTGAGCTTACTGACCAGGGCCTATAGTTGTACACTACTCTTTAAATCTAAACTAACCATTTTCTTTTAGGTAGATTAATAGTCTACACTTTGAATGTTAGGCATCAAATATCATAAAGTATCAGAACAATTAGCATCTATTGAGTCCTCATACCTAGAACTCACCGGTAAAAAACCAGAGCTGATCATTCCACAAGTCTAAAAACACAAAACTTGTGTAACTTCTAGATGAATTTCTAGAAACATGACTTTGTAGCATGCTCCATCATCAGCTCTATGAACACTGATACATATACCATTCTCACCTTATCCTTTTCATGTGGAAGGAGTGACACTGGAGGTAAAGAGGAAAGAGACTCACAACTCTCTTTTGCATCCACACTGGTTCCTTTAGTGTTGAGCCGATAAAGGGGTCCATCTTTAAGGAGTCTGCCATGGCCAATGGCGCGTTTAATAGCCAATCGTAACTGCTGGTGAAAACCAGAGGCAGCGCTGCCTCCAAACAATGCAGACACATCCTTCTGACCTTTCAAAAAACGTTCAATGCTTTTCAAAGTTGAGCCACCGGCCTCTGCCAAACCATCAATTGCCCGCTTGATCAATTTATTCCAATCTACATTTTGTTTATTGTCCAATTTTCCATGGTTTCGAGGTTTAGGAAGTGCTATTCGCCCAGGATTATCAGGATCTTTATAGGAATTGAGACCTTTATTTGAAACTTTTAAAATTGTTCCATCTTTAACACTCAACTCCAATTGCTCTAAAACAGTCTTACGATCCAAGCCATGGGATGAAGATACTGCATTGCATATCCTTTCTTCTGAAGGACGCTGCTTCTGCTTCTTCACTTTTTTGATGGCCTCCAAAATCCATTCCGTATACAGCGGGTTAGCGAGTTTTACCATGGTGAAGGATTCGTATATCCATAGAGTCGTTATCCCTTATCCTGATGCTGAGTAAGCTTTACACCATGGAAAACAACATTCTCGGAGTCTGGGAACCAGTTAACCATAGCATACAAGTTTTCTGGCCTAAGTCCTTCCTCCTTTCACAAAATAGACTGCCTCCCCACTTTAAGATAGAAACAAAAAAAAACCTGTTATTTGAAATGTCTTCAAACTTCCCAATACATTTCTCAATAGCACCACACGTGGGTCTCTTCATAAAGTTGTAAAAGCTCAAGAACATCTCATTTACAGCAGAAAAATGTGCATCTTATGCCTGAAAAACAATTAAAAACAAAGTCAGTTTTCTATGGAGGCCCATTTTGTGAATAAGCTATAACTGAAACATCCTAGTCTTTAAAAGCATTCAAATATCAAGTGTTTATTGAGCACCTGTAGGAGTTTTAATATGTTTCTACCAATATTCCAAAACAATCCCATATATAAACCATTAGGATAAAAAGAAACAGAAAAAGATGAATTAGGATACTACGAGGAAACAAAATGAGATACACTAGAAATGATCTTAGGCTACAAGTAACCAGAGGGTGCTGGCTAGTCTGTACTCCACAGTCTCTGCTCACCAGTCTATGAACTGAAACTCTTGCTTGACATCTTTCCCCAAGAAACTATTCAGACTTCAACAAGTATCTGGATTGGTAGAAAGAATCCTGTAATGAAAGTAAGAGTGAATGTTTCATCTTTTAAAATCCCAGACATTCAGATTGGACAAAAACAGTCAATAAGACAGAGGGAAAGCTGCTGAGAAAAATGTTAATTGTTTCATGTATTAAAGAAACAACAAATACACAGACTAAGTTAATATTTTAAGTACAATATTACTTTAAATATTTCAAATAGAAACAAAAATAATACTGAAAATAGTCAAGTATGACAAGAATGTACTTAATGTGTTTTTAAATAATCCAATTTCACTCAAATTTTAAGAATTACATGCTGATAGCTTATACCTGGAATGAGTGACAACTGTCAAAATGTTCATAACCAATCTACAAACTAGAAATGAGAAAGGCCCAGAATTGCTGTGTTCAAATGCACACACTACCTATCAAATGTATAGTATAGAAAAAAATGTATTTCCTGTTTGAAGGTCTAAAGAGGTCTCATACAGATCCAACTCTATTGTCCTGAAATGAACATTAGTGAATAAACACAAACATATCAATATACTGCCTCCCCAGAATCAAAGTCAATATCATTCTTTCAGACAAAAGAATGTGGCAGATACAAATAAAAATCATCTAAATAATGAATTTTCAATCTAGATAACTCATTTGCTTCCAAAAATAAATTGAACTAACTTAAGTGTTTTTCAGACCTCTGCTCTTATTCTGAGGAGCATTTACATTACAATATAAATGCTAGAAAAATGGCTCCCACAGCAATTATTCTTAAGAGTAGCATTAAAATCCAAAGGAAAACCAACAGACATCAGGAAAAGGATAGTACTATTAACTCTGATAAGAAGAGAAAAGGCTGAAGTAAACACTCAAACCCGAGCTAAGATTTATTTTTAAATTAGCTGACTAAAAAGAAGCCCCCTGAGAGAGCAATGCTTCATTTTAGTGAGAGTCTCAAGAGGACAGAAATCATAGTAGTATTACTCCACGAAAGTTCATTATGTAGACATTAACGCTAAACTAAATGAAAAGCTACAACCTGAGTTTAAGAAGCTAGGAACGTCCTAAGTAATGAAGCTCGCAGGTAAAAGAATGAATGACAGTTACTCATTGTCTCTGTGGCCGGGATTTTCATCAGTCTCCAAGTCTTCCGAAAGTAAAGCGCCTGCAGACTTGAACTTTTAACTCTGAAAAGTACACCAGCCGCTGGAGAGAAAGCACAACTTGCTTCCGACAGTCAGTCCCCGGTCTTTATTCCCCACCCCCAAACACATATTCGCGCTCTCTTTTTAAAAGAGCAAGAAACTTTAAAAACTTGAAACGGCACCACCTTGCAGCTTGCCAACGGGTACGCCTTTCCCATTTGATGGAAACAGAACTCGAGGAGTAAATTAACAGTGAAATCACGTGAAAGAGTTAAGAGCAATACATATTTCCTATTCCCAGCTCCTTCAAATCCTAAGCTCCGCAGAGACCTCTTCCAAGGAGGGTTTGGGGCACGCAGGTTGCCCGGGAAGCCTGACAGGTTGGGCAGCTCCTGTCCAAACCGGCCGATGGTTGACAGGCAGCCCGCCGCCTCCCTTCCCGGCGCCCGCGCTGACAGCCCGACAGACACAACACCACACGTGCTGCCTCCTCCGCACCACAACACCCACCAGCCTGTCACCCCCACTTGCCGCCAAAGCCCCGCTGGGATCCCCGCACACCCGGCCGGAGAGCGAACGCCGGGGAGCGCGGGCACGGGGGTGCTGCAGCTTGGGCAGCCAGCGGCTCGGGCGCAGGTGGGGCCAGGGCGGTGGGCGCGCCCCCGAGGGAGAGTGGGCTCGCCGGCACAACCCAGCCCGAGGCTCCGCGGCCTGGGCCGCTCGCAGCCCGCCCACCCGCCGACACCTCCGGCTGCCCCGGCTTGCGGGCGAGCGGCATGAGCTTCGGGCCCGCAGCGCGCGAGCAGCGGGGCGGGGGGAGCCCGGCGCCGGCCTGGCGCGAGGGGGCGGCCGCGGCGCCCCAGCCCGAGGCCTGGCGCAGAGCAGCGGGAGGCGGTGCAGGCCGCGGCAGGGCCTGCAGCGGCCGGCCGACCCCGCGAGGTGGCTGAGCGGCTCCCGGAGCGACTCAGCCTTGGGCTCGACGGCCGGGGGCGGCCGGCGGTGGGCCCTCGGTTACTTACCGGGGGGGAAGAGAGCCGGGATCCCGGGGCCCCGGCCCGGACGGCGAAGATGCCCCAAACTGACACGGCCGCCATCTTGGAGACAGTGAGCTCCGGCCGGGGGGAGGGGAGCCGAGGCGGCGGAACAGCCGCGGGGGGAGGGGAAGCGTCGCGAGGGAACGGCTGCTAGGGGAGGGAGAGGGAACAGCCTGGGAGGGAGGCGAGGGAGAGGGGGAGGGGAAAGAGCGCGGGAGGGGGGCGGCCGAGGAGCGGGAATAGCTGGGCGGAGAGCCGGGAAAGGCCAGAGGGTGGGTTGGGATAGGAGGGAAGAGCCGGCCGGGCAGGTCACGTGGGACCGGTACAAAAGGCCAAAGCTAAAGTGGGAGGAGGATCTGATGGAGCTGGAGGCCAACAACTCGGGGCTCCTTCTTGGCTTTCTCACGCGGTTATGTCAGGCGGGTACTCGGTAGAGGAGGAGATGGTGTATCCCCATTACACAGCTGAGGAAACTGAGGGTAGGCGCATGGGTGGAGTAGCATCAGTGTGGCACGGAAATCCGGTGGCCAGACGGAACCTGAACTCTTGATGGCATCAGTGTTTACAGTTAGCAGATCCTCCCTCCCCACTTCTGTGCCCTCACCCCACTTCCACAGTGACTCTCCCGGAACCTGAGGTCGGGAGGGGGGGGGGTCAAGGGTGGGGAGGAAGTTGCCTCCCTTCATCCTTCCCTTTCTGCTGGCATCTCACCCTACACATCTCACTCCTAGTGTAGGAAAAAGAGTAGGTGCAGTGGGAAGGGTGCAAAGGGTAGAGACACTTAGACGCCCGTGTCAAGCGCTTTGTCAAGTCAGCGCAAAGATTTTATCCTCCCACAAACTGAGAGACGTGTTGGATCTTACTAGAGGCATTTTTATAGCAAACAGCATAGACCAGGGTCCCAATATTTGTACAAGGTCACACAGCTATTTTGTGGCACCCATGTGAGTTTGGAGTCAAGATCTGTTTTATTCCAAATCCTGTCTTCTACTCATGCTGCATGCAAAGTCTCTCTTGTCTAGTATTAAGACTGAACCATAAACTGGCACTTTTTCATGGCCTGTCTGTCCTCTACTGGCTGCATGTCTGTTTCTTTGTCTTGTCTCTCATCTAGTTTAAACTCCTTGAGGCAGAGATTGAGTCATACTTTTTTTTAACCACATTCACTGGAAAGGCTATAAATGACAAATGAAAAGATACTAAATGCTTAATAATTCTGCGTGTTTTCCTGCTACAGACCTTTATCTGCTTCCACCCCCCTGAGTAGACTATCTCCCCGAACACTTCATTTTATCCCAGATTTGACTTTTAAAGACCACCCTTTCACCTGAGGTGGTGGTGCAGTGAGTAGAGCGTGGGTCTGTGGGCCTGGGATGCAAAGGACGCAGGTTTGAAACCGGAAGTTGCTGGCTTGAACGGGGTCTCACCAGCTTGAGTGCAGGGTCTCTGGCTTGAGAGCATAGACATGGCCCCGTGGTGGCTGGCTTCAACTCAAACAAAGGTCGCTGGCTTGAATCAGCCGAGGTCACTGACTTGAGCAAGGGGTCACTGGCCTGGCTGGAGGCAGCCCTCCCACCTCCCCCTTCATGGCACGTATGAGAAAGGAAGCAATGAATAACTACCGTGCCACAGGAACAACTGATGCTTCTCATCTCTCTCCCTTCCTCCCCCCACCCCTTGCACTGCCTTTACTTCGATTTTTACTTCCTGAACCTTGTATTGTCCATTTGCCCTATTCGTTTGGCACTTGATGTGTGGCCCTTGTATACATTTTATTAATACAGTCCCATATATATGTTCTTCTAGGATGTCTCTTTGCATCTCCGTGGCAGTATTGTACAAGCAGTACAGACAAAAGAAAAAATGCTAGTGAATGAACAGTTTTAAGCCACTAAGAGAGGTGGAATTTCTACCCTCAACTCAAGCCCTTCCTTGTTTATACCTAAACCTATACTTTCTTATCTCTATAGTTTTTCCCCACTCTAATCCTAAGACTGTCTAGAGACCATTCAATAATAACATAAAAACTTACATATCTAGATAATGGACCCGCCAACTCAATCCTAGCTGACACTGATAACATAAGTATACTGTAGTGTAATGAAATTTAGTGAATTATGATCTATCACCTACTTCCTAAGCCCATCCCCAAGTTAGAAGAGAAATTTGTAAATGCAAGGTTATCTATAAGAATACTTTTCTTATAGATAACCAGGCGGTGGCACAGTGGATAGAGCGTCGGACTGGGATGCGGAAGACCCAGGTTCAAGACCCCGAGCTCGCCACCTTGAGTGCGGGCCCATCTGACTTGAGCAAAAGCTCCTCAGCATGGACCCAAGGTCGCTGGCTCCAGCAAGAGGTTGCTCGGTCTGCTGAAGGCCCACGGTCAGGGCACATGTGAGAAAGCAATCAATGAACAACTAAGGTGTTGCAACGACAATGAAAAACTAATGATTGATGCTTCTCACCTCTCTCCGTTCCTGTCTGTCTGTCCCTATCTATCCCTCTCTCTCTGACACTCTCTCTGTCCTTGTAAAAAAGAAAAATGGCCAAGTTGGTAAATTTTGTTTTTCACCACAATTTTAAAAATTGTATTTCTGTATACCAGCAATTAACAATTGGTGATGAAAATGTAAAAAGAAAATTATATTTTACAATATGAAATATTTCAAAAACAAAAATTTTAGGGGGTAAATCTGACACAAGATGTCAGGGAACGGCTGACAAGGTATGTCTATTAAATGCTATAAAATATCGCTGAGAGGAAATTAAAGAAG
This sequence comes from Rhynchonycteris naso, assembly GCA_037038555.1. Taxonomy (NCBI): domain Eukaryota; kingdom Metazoa; phylum Chordata; class Mammalia; order Chiroptera; family Emballonuridae; genus Rhynchonycteris; species Rhynchonycteris naso. The sequence goes on from CM072998.1 coordinate 30,609,666, forward strand.
ATCTAAGAAAATGAGAAGATATACTTTGTTCTTGGGCTTGAAAATGCAATATTGTTAAGATGTCGATTATTCTCATATTGATTTAGAGATCCAATGCAATCATAATCATAACCCCAGCAAAATTCATTTGTAGAAACTAACAAACAGATTCTAAAATTCTTACAAAAATACAAAAGATATAGAATTTTTATATAAATTAGAAAAAGAACAAGTTTGAAGGAGTTATATACTGCCTGACTTTAAGACTTTCTGAGTTCCCTCATGCTGGCTTGAGCTCAAAAGGTTGCTGGCTTGAGCAAGGGGTCACTGGCTCTGCTTGAACTCCCACCCCAATCAAGGCACATACAAGAAGCAATCAATGAACGACCAAAGTGAAGGAGTTACAAGTTGATGCTTCTCTCTTTCTTCTCTCTCTCTCTCTCAAAAAAAAAAATATATATATATACAGCTTGTTTGTTTGTTTAGAATTATTCAAATATTTATAATTCTTTGCTCATCGTTCCTTCTTGAGTCTCAGATCTTCCATGTAGGATCATCTCACCCTCCTTGAGATATATCCAGGCCTTGGTCAGCTGGCTCAATGGTAGAGTGTCGCCCCATGTATGGATGTCCCGGGTTGGGTTCCCAGTCAGGGCACACTGGAGAAGCCACCATTTGCTTCTCCACCCCTCTCCCTCTCCTTTCCCTCTTTCCCTTTCTCTCTTCTCCTCCTGCAGCCATTGCTCAGTTGAAGCAAGTTGGCCCTGAGCACTGAGGATGGCTCCATGGGCTTGCCTCAGGCACTAAAATAGCTCAGGAGTAAGGGAACAACAGCCCCAGATGGGCAGAGCATCGCCTGGTTGGGGGCTTGCCAGGTAGATCCTGGTTGGGGCACATGCAGGAGTCTGTCTCTCTGTCTCCCTTCTTCTCACTTAAGAAAAAAAATATATAGCCTTTAAATTTCTCTTTAGTGAGGATCTTTGGGAAGCAAACATATTACCTCTTATTTTTTAATTATTATTTTACTTCTTACTTTGAAATAACTGTTTTTACTTTATTTTGAAAAAAAATTCTATATACAGAAAAATTGCAAAAATAGTACAGGAAGTTTCTATATACACTTCCCCAGATTTTGAGAAGAATACCACAGTGATGATGTACCCTTCTCGTTGTATCACATCAGGGGATGTATAATATTAATTTAATATATTTCTGGTGATGTTAACCTTAATGGCTTAGTTAAGGGGATTTCTCTACTGTCACAGTAATATTGTTCTCTTTTATACTTCATTGTTTGAAGCCAGTCACCAAATCCAGCCTGTACTTAAGGGAAGGGGAAGCTCCCCTCCTGGAGGGAGGATTACTAAAAAGTAGACATATACTGAAACCACCAAGCACTCATGCAGTGGATTATCTTCCAAAAGAGGAGATGGTGGAGGAAAGGAAGCTATGAGAGCTTTCCTCCAAATTTTAAATTGTACAGGAATTTGGGCTGGTCACTGTCACTTCCTATGGCAGCCTTCCTTGGCTCCCTATCACCTATGGAAGAAAGCCCATGCTTCTCAGTGTGATGTACGAAGTTTACCTGCTAACCCCATTTTCCTGCCTTCACCATTCTCTGCCTTCCTGAATTACCTGCAGCATCTCAGATATGCTGTGTTTACTCAAATCTGCATGCATCTGCATATGCAGTTCCATTCAGATTGGAAAGTTCTTTTCCTACCTCTTTAAATTGGTAGGCTCTTCAAGTCTAAGACATGTAACATTCTTCTGAAAGTAATTTTTAAAAAATTTTTACTGACTAATTTGAGAGAGAGGAAGAGAGAGTGAGAGACAAAAACATTGATCTGTTTCTGTATGTGCTCTGACTAGGGATTGAACTGGCAACCCCTGCATATTGGGACAATGCTCTAACCAACCAAGCTATCCGGCCAGGGCCATATAATTTCTAATATCAGTAACTTTCCTGAAAGAACATTATATCCTAATGAAATGACTGGGTAAATTCATTTTCTACTTTAAAGAGAGAAATTTTTTTAAAAATGAAGAAGAAAGAAATGTTTCAGTAGATGACCAATGATCACAAAGCTAGTAACTGACCCATTGTTATAATGTACCTCAAGGTCACAAAAGTGGTAAGGTATAAAAGTCCCCAAAAAGTGACTGTCAGCCTGGCACTCTGACAAATCACCCTCATCCATGAATGTAGAAAAGTGTTTTCTTAGGCAGAATCAAGTTTGCACTTTTTTTTATTATTATTCATTTTTAGAGAGGAAACACAGAGTGAGAGAGAGAAAGAGAGAAAGGGGGGAGGAGCTGGAAGCATCAACTCCCATATGTGCCTTGACCAGACCAGTGCAGGGTTTTGAACTGGCGACCTCAGTGTTCCCAGGTTGATGCTTTATCCACTGCGCCACCACAGGTCAGGCTCAAGTTTGCACTTTTTAAATTATTTTAATTTCTAGGAAAAAGCCCAGAACTTTAGAGGATTTTACAAACATCTACTACTCACTACCCAGAATTAATACCTTTTTTTAAAAATTCAATAGAGAGACTTTAACAAGATGTCTTTCAAAGGAAATATCCATCAAAAACCTAATATTGATCAAAGAAACAAGTCAAAGAAAATGTCTGGTTGGTTATTCTAGCTTGTTTTTTGTTTTGTTTTGTATTGATTTATTTTTTAGAGAGAGAGGAAGGAAGAGACAGAGGGAGAGAAACATCAATTTGTTGTTTCACTTATTCATGCCATCATTGGTTGATTCTTGTGTGTGTCTTGTCCAGGGATTGAACCCACAACCTTGGAATATTGGGAGGATTTTCTAACCAACTGAGCTACCCAGATAGGACCTGTTTTGTTTTTTTTACTTTGGTATAGGATTTTAGATTTATTTCTTTTAAGTTATTTTTTAAACTGTAAAATATAGCAAACATATGAAAAAGTGTATGAAAAGATATGTTTATTTTCAAGGACAATAATAAATATTTGTGTTCTATCACCCAGGACAGTGGTCGGCAAACTCATTAGTCAATGAGCCAAATATCAACAGTACAACGATTGAAATTTCTTCTGAGAGCCAAACTTTTTAAACTTAAACTATATAGGTAGGTTACATTCCTTATCGAGGTCACACCCACACGTGGTATTTTGTGGAAGAGCCACACTCAAGGGTACGAAGAGCTACATGTGGCTCCTGAGCCGCAGTTTGCTGACCAAGGACCCAGGGTAAGAAATAGTAGAATAGTATTCCCCTCCCTCTTTCTTGCCCTGAAAGGTCTTCCTGTGTCTTTCCCTAATCACATTTCTTTAAGCTTTATAATAATCACTCCCTTGCTTTCGTGTGTGTGTGTTTGTGTGTGTATGTGACAGAGACAGACAGACAGATAGGAAGGGAGAGAGATAAGAAGCATCAATTCTTTATTGCAGCTTCTTAGTTGTTCACTGATTGCTTTCTCAGATGTGCCTTGACCAGGGGGCTACAGCAGACCGAGTGACCCCTTGCTCAAGTCAGCAACCTCGGGGTTTCGAACCTGGGTCCTCTACATCCCAATCTGACGCTCTATCCATTGCACCACTGCCTGGTCAAGCTCCCTTGCTTTTCTTTATATATATTCTTTTCATGTTGATTTCTAATCTTTCTATGGGAGAGTAGATTGCATACCTCAGTGTTTTTCAACCTCTGGTTCACACAGTTGACCAGAAATTTCCTAGTGGTTTGCAAAAGAGTTACCACTTTGATGTTTTATGAAGATTATGGACCCAGTGATCTTACTTGAATTTGCTTATGCTCATGGTGATTTTTGCCTTAGCAGTCCCCAAAATAATTCTCCTATTTTCACCAGTCTCTAACTATAAAAAGGTTGAAAACCATGGACATACATCATGCCTCTTACTTTAGGGTTTTTCCTTACTACAAAGATATCTTCTTACCTAAGCATAGTACAGATATAAAATTCAGGAAATTTAACATTGATAGTCCTGGCTAGGTAGTTCAGTTGGTTGGAAGTTGTGAGTTCAATCCTCAGTCAGGCCACATACAGGAACAGATTAATGTTTCTCTCTCTCTTCCCTCCTCTCTCTCTAAGATCAACCAATAAGTTTTTTTTTTTTTTTTTTTTTTTTTTAAAGATTTTATTTATTCATTTTTAGAGAGAGAAAGAGAAGAGGGGAAGGAACAGGAAGCATCAACTCCCATATGTGCCTTGACCAGGCAAGCCCAGGGTCTCGAACCGGCGAACTCAGCATTCCAGGTCAACGATTTATCCACTGTGCCACCACAGGTCAGGCCAACCAATAAGTTTTTTAATTAACTCTGATAGAATATTTTAATCTACAATCCATATTTTAATTGTGTTAATTGTCCCAAAATATATATATTTTAGCAAGAGAGAGAGTGGAACTGAAGGGACAGACAGAGAGGAAGGGAGAGAAATAAGAAGCATCAACTCATAGTTGCGGCACTTTAGTTGTTCATTGCTTGCTTTTTCCTATGTGCTTTGACCGTGCGCTCCAGCCGAGCCAGTACCAGTGACCCCTTGCTCAAGCCAGTGACCTTGGGCTTCAAGCCATAGACCTTTGGGCTCAAACCAGCGACCATGGGTTCATGCCCATGATCCCATGCTCAAGCCAGCGATCCTGAACTCAAGCTGATGAGCTCACTTTCAAGCCAGTGACCTTGGAATTTCGAGCTTGGGTCCTCAGTGTCCCAAGCTAATGCTCTATCCACTGTGCCGCTGCCTGGTCAGACCCCCAAATATGCTCTTTAAAACATTTTCCCCTATGGCCCAGGATCAAGTCCAAGATCGCATATTGCATGTCCCCTTAGCCTCCAATGTGGTAAATTCCCTCAGCCTTTATTAATCCTTCATGACACTGACGTTGTTTTTGAGAGAGAGAGAGACAGGAAAGGAGGAAGAGGGAGAAGAGAGATGAGAAGTATCATTTCGTAATCATGTCACTTTAATTGTTCATTGATTGCTTCTCATATGTGACTTGACGGTGGGGGGGTGACCTTGGGATCATGTCAATGAGCCTGTGCTAAAGCTGGCAAGCCTGCACTTAAGCAGGTGACCTCAGAGTTTCATACCTGGGACCTCAGCATCCCAGGTCAATGCTCTATACACTGTGATACCACAAGTCAGTGTATGACACTGACATCTTTTACTTTTTTTTTTTTTTTTTTTTTTTTTGTGAGAGAGAGAGACAGAGTCAGAGAGAGATGAGAAGCATCAACTCATAGTTGTGGCACCTTAGTTGTTCATTGATTGCTTTCTCATGTGTGCCTTGATGGGGTGTGGAGCTCCAGCTGAGCCAGTAACCCCTTGCTCAAGACAGGGACCTTGGGTTCAAGCCAGCAACCAAGCCCATGACCATGGGGCCATATCTATGATCTTACGCTTAAGCCAGTGACCCTGTACTCAAGCTGGTGAGTCTGCACTTAGGCTAGTGACCTTGGGGTCCACAGCATACCAGGTTGATGCTCTATCCACTGTGCCATCACCTGGTCAGGCTAAATTTATACCTATTTTATTCTTTTTGGTGCTATTGTAAATAGAATTGTTTTTTCTTAATTTTATTTTTGCGATGTTTATTTCCAATGTACAAAAATACAATTAATTTTTTATATTAATCTTATATCCTGCAAACTTACTGAACTCATTTATTAGCTGTAGTAGTTTTTAATTTCTTAGAATTTTTCAAAATATACAAGACGTCATCTGCTTTAGTTCTATTCCAATCTGGGTGACTTTTATTTTCTTTCTTGTCTAATTGCCCTGGTTAGAACCTCCAGGACAATGTTAAAGAGATGTGGTTAATAGCAAACACCCTCATCTTGTTCCTGATCTTGAGCAGGACATGTAGTTTTTAACCATTACGTGTGATTGATGGCTGTGGGTTTTTCTCTAATAGGTGCTGTTTATCAGATGAAGGAAGGTTCTTTGCATTTTTATTTTGTTGATCATTTTATCATGAAAGAGTGTCAGATTTTGTCAAATGCTTTATCTGCATCTATTGGGAGGATCAAATGCTTTTTGCCCTAAATTCTACTAATTTGGTCAATTACATTAATTTCTTTTCTTTTCTTTTTAAGGTGAAAGAAGAGGAGATACTGAGGCAGACTCCCACATGCATACTGACTGGGATCCACCTGGCAACCCCATCTTGGGCAGATACTGAGTACCCAGCTATTTTTAGCGAATGAGACTAATGTGCTCCAATGAAGCCATCCTCAGTGCCAGGGCCACACTTGAACCAATCGAGACACTGGCTGTGGGAGGAGAAGAGGGAGAGAACAGAGAGAGGTAGGGGTAGCCAAATAGATGGTCACTTCTTCTGTGTACCCTGACCGGGAATCAAATCCAGGATATTTCTACATCAGGCCAACTTTCTATCCACTGAGTCACCAGCCAGGGCCTTATTTTCATATCTTAAACCAACCTGGAATTCCTAAAATAAATCCCACATGGGCATGGTATGTAATTTTTATATGTTGCTGGATTCAATTTGGTACTGTTTTCCTGAGGATTCTTACATCTATATTCCTAAGGACTATTGATCTATAGTTTTTTTTTTGTTTTTTTTTTTTACAGAGACAGAGAGAGAGAGTCAGAAAGAGGGATAGATAGGAACAGACAGACAGGAACAGAGAGAGATGAGAAGCATCAATCATTAGTTTTTCGTTGTGGTTGCGACACCTTAGTTGTTCATTGATTGCTTTCTCACATGTGCCTTGACCGCGGGCCTTCAGCAGACCGAGCTACCCCTTGCTGGAGCCAGTGACCCTGGGTCCAAGCAGGTGAGCTTTTTGCGCAAGTCAGATGGGCTCGCACACAAGCTGGCGACCTCGGGGTCTCGAACCGGGGTCCTCCGCATCCCAGTCCGACGCTCTATCCACTGCGCCACCGCCTGGTCAGGCTATAGTTTTTTTTTTTTTTCTTGAGATATCTTTATCTGGTTTTGGAATCAGAGTAGTACTATCTTTGTTAAATGCATTGGAAAGTGTTACCTCCTCTTCAACATTTTGGAAGTTTGTAAAGGACTGGTACAATTCTTCAAATGTTTGGTAGAATTCACCAATGCAGTCATCTATCTGGGCCTGAGTTTTTTTGTGGGAAGTTTGGAAATGACTAATTCAACCTTTTAAGTTGTTAGAGGTCTATTTGGATTTTGTATTTTTTTGAGTCAATTTTGGTACTTTTTGTCTTTCTAGGAGTTTGTCCATTTCACCTGCTTCCCTAATTTAGATTCATGCAGTTGTTCATAGTATTCCTTTATTTTCCTTGTAAGGTTGGAGTGATGTCCCACTTTTCATTTCTGATTTTAGTGATTTCAGTTTTCTCTCTTTTTCATTCTGTAGTCTTTCTAAAGGGTTAGTTAGCAACTCTGTTGATCTTATTAAAGAAGCAAGCTTTGGTTTGGTTTATTTCCTCTGCTGTTTTCTGCCCTGTTTCATTTATTTCCACGCTCATATTTGTTACTTCCCTCCTGCTTGCTTTGGTTTAGTTTTCTATACTTTTCCCATTTCTTTAGTTGGAATGTTAATTATTGATTTGGGATATTTTTATTTTATTTTTTAGCGAGAAAAAGAGAGAGAGAGAGAGAGACAGGAAGGGAGAGAGATGAGAAGCATCAACTTATAGTTGCAGCACCTTAGTTGTTCATTGATTGCCTTCTCATACTTGCCTTGACTGGGGGGCTCCAGTCAAGCTAGTGACCCCTTGCTCAAGCCAGCGACCTTGGGCTACAACCCAGAGATCTTTGGGCTCAAACCAGTGACCTTGGGCTTCAAGCCAGAGACCTTTGGGCTCAAGCCAGCGAACAAGGGATCTCATGCAGTGGTCAGAGATCCCACATTCAAGCTGGTAATCCTGCACTCAAGCTAGTGAATTTACTCTCAAGCTGATGACCTTGGGATTTTGAGCCGGGGTCCTCAGTGTTCTAGGCCAAAGCTTATCCACTGTGCCACCACTTGGTCAAGCTATTTTTAATTTTTTTAATATAGATGTTTAGTTAGTGAAATTAATTTTGATCACCTGGTAAAGTTATTATCTGGTTTCACCACTGCAGAATTAGTATTTTTCTCTTTATAATCAATCTATGGGAGATACTCTAAACTTTCTGTAAAGGTTTTCTAGTGAGTTAAACAGTTGTACATTTTTTTAGGAAACAAGCTATCAAGCAAAAGCTTCCATCTGCTTCAATATCTAGTATTGTTCATATGAAATATCTAGTATAGTTCATCAGGCAGCTCATCTTGGAGTAGATTTTTTTCCTGAACAAATCATTTAAGTAGATCTTAATTAAGCACTTAATTGCCTTAATTAGGAAAAGGATATAACATGACAATTTGTTAATGACTTGACAAAGGCCACCCCTCCCATTGCTCCTTGCTATGATGTCAAGGAGGAAGGAAATTTTGCAGAGACCCTGAGGACTCCAGAATATTGAAACACTTATGCCTACATTCCTCCCCTCTTGAGGTACAATGTTAGAATATTTCAGGTGTATTGAGTCAGGCGGGTCTGAAATCCTTCATCAGAAAAAGATCTGAAGTATCCCCAGGCAGTTGTGTATTTTGAGGAAACGGGAAACAGAACCCAACCCAAGCTAGATTATCCTGGTGGTGTGTAACCAGGAGCATTGTCCTATGGGAGAGTCTGGACACTCCTCCTGACCCAGCCCTCTAGGCCTTGTGGGTAAGTTTGAGGAACTAAAGCAGAATGCCGGAATATGAGGTGAAGAGCCCATACCTGGAGAACCCCAGGCAGGAGTATGCTCTGCAATAATGAAAATGGGGGTTGCTAGTGGTCCAATCTAGATTTCCAGTTCTCTTTCCAGTAAGGTGGATTATTGTGAACATTAAAGGGACATGATGAATGTGTGCACTGAACTGGTGAAGCTGGTCATTCCAGTTGCACTATTTTTTGTTTGTTTCATTAGTTAATGTAGCTACTTTAAATGATTTACTTTTATATCGAGTGCCATACTGAGAAGAAAATTATCCTTTTAAGGTAACATAGAATTCTGAAAAAAATTCTGCTTTTTTTCTTTTACACACATTTATAACCAGATAATGTCTGCCTGGTGTAGATCTCTATGTTTAGCAACACTTTAACATTATAAAATCAAAAGATTGTTTGATGAATAAAGGCCACAGGTTGCCAGCAATAGGGCTAATTGGAGGGTCTACAAAACACCTAAAAAGCCAACTAAGATATTAAAACTAGTCATTTAAGTAAGAGGATGCATCTGAAGAGAATTCAGGTGGAATTCCTCTGATGCCAGGAACAAACCAGCACAGAAGTCCATGGAAGGAAGGAAGTAAACACTAAAGCTGCTGCATACTGACCCAGAGCTCTGCCCCCTCTGCCCCGGGGTACCTGGTGCTACCACTGGCTCTGCGCAGGTTGGGAAGACCCCTACCCCAGGACTCAGCAATGATGAGCTCTGATCTAGGAGGATAAACACCGAAATGAGGCAGATAGCAACTATAAGAGTTTCAACACTATCTTTGTGTGGAACTTTTTATAAAAAAAGAGGAAGCCTTCACTGACATTTAGTTGCTACTAACTTTTTTTAAGGGTTCCTGGTTTAATTTTCACTCTTGAAGTGGTTCAGAAAATGATCAGTTGAGGATTTTAGTTTAAAGCAGATCATATCTATAGTTCCCCAGACAGCTGGCAGAAGGAAATGCAACATTTCCTGGATGAATATACCCTCAACCTAGACCAGGAAGAAATCTGACAGAAATTTAAACAAAGATGAGCCAACTACCCCAATCACATAATACACAAGAAAATATAAAAGCCATCATGAAGCAGATTCAGCAAAACAAATGAACCGGTCCTAAAAAGACTTGAGTACAGGAATTATTAGGTAATAGCCAACTAAAATACAGGGCACTTGGTTAAATTTGAATTTCAGGTAAGTAATAAATTTAAAGTCTAAGTATATCCCATGCAATATTTGGGACATACTTATACTAAAGGTTTGTTTATTACCTAAAATTCAATTTATCTTGCCATTCTGTATTTTTTAAGTGTTAAATATGACAACCTTAGATATCAACTTTAAAGTAGTATGTCATATATATAAGAAATAAAAGAAGATATTGGAAAGATAAGTAATGAACAAGAAAACATCAGAAATAACCAGATAGATATGAAAAATGAACAAATGGACCTTCTAGAAATGGAAAATGTAAGAATCAAAAAGAAAAACTAAATGGGAAAGTTAGGGGTAAGTATGCCAATGTTGCAACTCACTTTGATATGCTCAACAAAAGTTGGATTAATGGTTGCATTGAGGAATAGTCAGATGGCCAAATATGTGATAAAATACATGTAATAAAATGTTAATTGTAGCCTGATCAGAAAGTGGCACAGAGGATAAAGCATCAGCCTGGAATGCTGAGGACCCAGGTTTGAAACCCTGAGGTCACCACTTGAGCGCAGGCTCACCAGCTTGAGAGCAGTGTTGTGGGCTTGAGTATGGGATTGTAGACATGACCCCATGATTGCTGGTTTGAGCCCGCGGTCACTGGCTTAAGCAACAGGTCACTGGCTCTGCTGGAGCCCCCTAGTCAAGGCACATATGAGAAAGCAATCAATGAACAACTAAGGTGCCACAGCAAAGAATTCTCATCTCTCTCCCTTCCTGTCTGTCTGTCCCTGTCAGTCTCTCTCTCTCTCAAAAATAAAAAATGTTAATTGTAGACTATAGATGATGTGTATGTGAGATTTTAGTGTAAAATTATATCAACATCTGTATTTTGAAAATTGTAATAAAATATTGATTAAAAATCAGAAAAGTTAAGTAGCATAATAGACAAAGTTTATATATTGAACTAAGAGGTAAATCTAGAGGAATTTCAAAGAATGCAACCCAGGAACAAAAGTGACAAGATTATGAAAAGCTAGTTAAAATATGTGTTAGCAAAATGAGAAATTGCTATCTGTTCTAACAGGGTTCTAAAAAGAGATAGCAGAAAGGGGGAGAGGCAATATTCAAAGCACAGTGGCTGAGAAAACTTTTCATAAATGACAAAAGAATCCACAGATTCGGGAATTCCATTAAATTTCAAGAAGGTTAAACTTAAAAGAAATTTACTTCACACTAAAGGAATTTCCAGCCCTGGCTGGATTGCTTAGAGCATTGTCCAGAAGCACAGAAGTTGCTGGTTCAATTCCCGGTCAGAGCCCATATAGGAACACACTAATGTTCCTGTCTCTCTCCCTCTCTCAAATCCATAAAATAAGCATTAAAAATAAATAAATAAATTTCCAAAGGATGTGCTTCACAGAGAATGAAAATGGTCCTAGAAAGAAAATCTGAGATGTGGGTAATTCTAAACATACACTGATTGTTGTCAAGCAGTAATAATAATGTTTAATTTGTGGGGTAAAATAATAGTGAGATAGAACAAAGAAATAGGACCACAGTAACAGTGGAAGTCCAGAAAGGGGTTATTGAAATTAAAGATTATTTGGAGTTAAATATATCAATTATATTTTGATTTTTAAAAGGTAGGTAGTCAAGTTAAAATTCAAAGCATAGCTGCTATAATAAAAGATTTTTAATTCATATCTCTGAAACCAATAAAGAATGAAAAATGGAAATTTTTTTAAAACCATGATTTATTATTTTTACAGATGAAGAAATAAATCCAAATATATCAACAATAATAAATGTAAATAGATTGAATAGTACAGTTAGTAGTTACCAATTTTCAGACTAGATGTAGCTGCCAAGTTCCCCAAGTCATCATTCAGATAACTTATGCTACTCCCGTGGGAAACAGGAAAGGGGGCACGGAGAAGGGGAATTGCTACTTTCGCAGAGGCCCTGCAGTGGAAATTGGAAGCTACAGAAACCCCAAAACTTCTGTTGTTTTTAGGTTATAGATATGGTTCTTTCTGCCTATATGTTATATCATAAAATTCAGTAAGTAGTGAATTTCAAAAATTTTAGGGTAAGCACTAACCACATATAAAATCCTTTTGAAGGGTAAGCACTAACCACATATAAAATCCTTTTTGAAAAACATCAGCACTTCAATACAGGAAAAAATTAAATTCTTGCCAAGTATAATAATAAGATTCTGAATTTATGTAGCTCTACTCCCTTCTTTTATTTATTTATTTGTTTGTTTGTTTGTTTATTTATTTATTTATTTATACAGGGACAGAGAGAGAGTCAGAGTCAGAGAGAGGAATAGATAGGGATAGATAGGAATGAAGAGAGGTGAGAGGCATCAATCATTAGTTTTTCGTTGCCGTTGCAACACATTAGTTGTTCATTGATTGCTTTCTCACATGTGCCTTGACCACAGAACTTCAGCAGACCGAGCAACCCCTTGCTGGAGCCAGCAACCTTGGGTCCAAGCTGGCAAGCTTTTGCTCAAGCCAGGTGGGCCCGTGCTCAAACTGGCAACCTCGTGGTCTCGAACCTGGGTCTTCCGCATCCCAGTTCCAATGCTCTATCCACTGCGCCACCACCTGGTCAGGCTCTTCTATTTATTTTAATTGTCTCATTCTTACTTAATAAATTCAATTTTTACAATTTCCAAGATAGTCTCATCTATAAGCAATAAATAATATTTCCAACCATTAGCTAAAAACATAATACATGATATTTCATGATAACACTGAAATGCAAAAATGTCTTCTGATATTTTGGAAATAAAAAAGAAAACTATAGACAACAAGGTTGATGCTCCAAAGTCTACTCACTTTACCTCATCCCAACAGCAATATGGTTGGGAGAATTGAACTCAGCCTAAGGGGTGCAACCCAGTTAGCCTAAAGGTGTTCTTATCTTCTTCCATTTTTTCTTCAAGAAGGGGCATTTTCCTCACTTGTGGCGCAGTGGATAAAGTGTCAGCCTTGGACATTGCGGTCCCCAGTTCCAAACTCTAAGGTTGTCAGCTTAAGCATGAGCTTGCCAGCTTGAGTCCAAAGGTCGCTGGCTCAAAGCCCAAGGTCACTGGCTTGAGCAAGGGGTCACTGGCTCAGCTGGAACCCCTGGTCAAGGCATGTATGAGAAGCAATCAATAAACAACTAAAATGACACAACTACAAGTTGATGCTTTTCATATCTCTCCTTCCTCTTTCCTTTCCTCTCTCTCTCTGAGACATTTTATCCCATTTTTGTCAGTGAGACATGAGAAATTAGACTGAAGGTTTCTGGGAAACTTCTTCCTTGTTCTAAGGGAAAACAATAGAAAGCTAGACCTGCAGTACTTCAGCCTGCTGGGAACTACTGTGTCGTGTGGAAGAAACCTACTCAAGACACAAACTTATGTCAAGAGGAAGAGGGGGAGGCTTGCCAAGGGAGACAAAGAACTCCTGAATTTTCTTCTCCCTTACCTTTTATTGATCAGAAGCAGAACAGAAGTAACAGGATCCCAAGGGAGGGAGACCAGGTGATAAGGGGAAAGAATAACTAATGGCCATTTTGCTGACATGGAGAAAGGGCTAATTTGGGTCAGTACATTATTTTTCTTTTGCTAATTAACAAGGGGGCAATCTAGAACCTATGGGCTAATTTTCTAAAGCATGTTCACATGCATTCCTTTGTGTCTGCACAAAGGTTACTCACTCACACAGTTTTTTGGTGTTTGCATCCAAGAGACATTCACTCAGGGCTTTTAACTAAAGTTCCCCAATCCAAGTTATAGAGGGTTCAAGGTTAAATGGGTGATATCCTACAGACTCATTCTCCCTGTGGATGTGAACAAAGAAGTGTTTAGTCTCATCATTTACCAGGAACCATTCTGCCTGAAATATTTCCAAGGCCCACTCTACCTCTGGACTTCATCAGCTAACCTAATCAAGGTATTAGTTAGTGAAGCCAGTTTGCATCCAGTTTTCTATACTAGGAGCCAGAAGGTCCCTAACTTATATAATAATTAACATTGAGCCTGACCAGGTGGTGGTGCAGTGGATAGAGCATCGGACTGGGATGCGGAGGACCCAGGTTTTAAACCCCAAGGTTGCCAGCTTGAGCACAGGCTCATCTGGTTTGAGCAAGGTTCACCAGCTTGAGCCCAAGGTCGCTGGCTTGAGCAAGGGGTCACTCACTCTGCTGTAGCCCCCCAGTCAAGGCACATATGAGAAAGCAACCAATGAGCAACTAAGGTGCCACAACAAAGAATTGATGTTTCTCATCTCTCTCCCTTCCTGTCTGTCTGTTCCTATCTGTCCCTCTCTCTGTCTCTGTCACAAAACTAAAAACTTTGAGATATTATTGAAATGACTATAAAGCAGTGGTTCTTAACCTGGATTCTAGTGAACCCTATGGGTTCGATGAGTCGGTCTCGGGTTCGGAGAAGCCTCTGCCGCGGAGGCCAGAATAAAGTAATACCGTAATTTGTTGTGAGTTCATGCACTTTGTTGGTTTTGTTCTTTGAGCAAGGTGATGTTCATGCATGGCTCATTTTGTGCACCAGTAAAAAAAACATATACCTATGTCTTGAATTTAGAAAAAAAATCATATTTTATTTATCACTAAAGAAGGGTTCGGTGAATGCGCATATGAAACTGGTGGGTTTGGTACCTCAAAAAAGGTTAAGAACCACTGCTATAAAACCACTGCTGAAAGAGCATGTCCACTTCTTAATGAATTGGAAAGCTTGGCAAGAACTACCTAGTTTTCATACTAATAAAATGAGAATGTAACTTTTCCCCTACATTATCAATTATATGTGGCAGTCATGTGACAAGCACTGGTAATTACCTTCTCTCTCTCTTTTTTTGTAGGAAGGGGGGTGTGGACAGACAAGGACAGACAGATAGGAAGGGAAAGAAATGAAAAGCATCAATTCTTCATTGTGGCACTTTAGTTGTTCATCGATTTTTCTTATATGTGCCTTGACTGGTGGGCTCCAGCAGAATGAGTGACCCCTTGCTCAAACCAGAGACCTTGGGCTCAAGCCAGCGACCTTGGGCTTCAAGCCAGCGACCTTTGTGGGCAAAGCCAACAACCATGGGGTCATGTCTATGATCTTATGCTCAAACCGGTGCCCCTGCGCTCAAGATGGTTTGTCCCACGCTCAAAATGGTGAGCCTGCACTTAAGCTGGGGACCTCAGGTTTTCAAACCTGGGTCCTCAGCAGCCCAGGCTGATGCTCTATCCACTGCACCATCACCTTGTCAAGCTGGTAGTTACCTTCTCAATATCTGCTTCTCCTTCCTTAGTAACGAAATTCAATTATATCCTGGACAGCGCAATGTGCCCATAAAATGACATATTCCTGTTTTTCTTAAATTTAGGGATATCAAGGAGAAGTTATTACCTGACCAGGTAGTGATGCAGTGGATAGAGCATTGGCCTGGGATGGACCCAGGTTGGAAACCCCGTGGTTGCTGGCTTGAGTGCGGGCTCATAGGCGTGACCCCATGGTCACTGGCTTGAGCCCAAAGGTTACTGGCTTGAGCAGGGGTCACTGGCCCAGCTAGAGCCCCCCAGTCAAGGCATATATGAAAAAGCAATCAATAAACAACTAAGATGCCACAACTGTGCTTTGATGCTTCTCATCTCTCTCTCTTACACTCACTTAAAAAAATAAAGTTATTGGGTAGAATTTGCAAGAAAACTCTTCAAAAAGGGGACAGGCACTGACATGCACCCTGTACTTCTTGCACCTTCTTGCTGTCTGGAATGCAGACACGAGGGACAGAACTTCAGGAGCCATTTTGGACCACAAAGTAAAAGCCACATGTTAAAGATAGTGGATCAAAAAGGAAGAGCTTGGATATCTTGTGATTACAGAGAAGCCGTACCAGTCCAGGGCTACTTCCCTCTAAGCTTCCTTTATTATTATATTTTAAACTTATTTATTTGAAAGAAAGAGAGAGCACACAACAGGAACATCCATCCGTTCCTGTATGTGCCCTGCCGGGGATTGAACCAGCAACCTCTGCACTCAAGGACAATGCTCTGATCAACTAAGCTATCCAGTCAGGGCTAAGCTTTCTTTACATAAAAAATAAAATAAAACTGTATCTTGTTTGACCTGCTTATTTGAATTTACTAGTGTATATGCCACCAGAAAATAATCTAAATTAATGCATGGTGTGCCAGCCCTTAAATCAGAGGCTCCGGAATCCACAAACCTGCAGCTGAGAACCTACTCTGCAATTGATCAGCTATTTTAGCCTTGGGTAAGTTAAACCTTTCTAGTCACATCTGTAAAATGGGGATAATGGATGGTACCTACCTCATAGGATTGTTGTGAGGATTTAAATTTCTTTTTTTTTTAATTTATTCAGTTTAGAGAGGAGACACAAAGTGAGAGAGAGAGAGAAAGAGAGAAAGGGGGAGGAGCTGGAAGCATCAACTCCCATATATGCCTTGACCAGACCAGTGCAGGGTTTTGAACTGGCGACCTCAGTGTTCCCAGGTCGACGCTTTATCCACTGCGCCACCACAGGTCAGGGTGTTGTGAGGATTTAATGAGGTATTGCACGCAGAACGCCTAGTGCGGTGCCTGGCACAGATAAACAATCAGCAGTTATCAGTAGTATAGAATCTAAGGCAAAGAAGAAATCAATGGTCTCCAGCGTAAACTAAGACTGTGGCACCTCTTATTAATCTTTCTATGTATCTTTTGTCATCTGTTCCTCCCGTTCCTCAGTTTTCAATGTACACTTTTTAAACCTGTGTCTCTTCTCAAGAACCTATCCTTCTCAGAATCTGATATTGCCTCCTACTTCATAGAGAAGACTGGGATTAGTAAGAGTGAAACCCATGAATGTCCTGCCCCCATACTACCTATCTTCTTTCCAAGGAGTTTCTTCTTTCTTCAGGAGCTAATCCTTCTACCTGTTATTTGGAGACAACTCTTCTCATCAACTCAGAGATCTGGGCTCATCAAACTCCACTTCCCTCTCTTGCCTCTCAACTTATATAGACATACTCAAATCTCAGCCGTCTTACAAAAAATCAAGACAGAACAAAACACTATCCTTCTTTGACCGTTAGTACACTTGTAGCTATTGACCCTTTTCTCATGTCCCTTAGAGCCAAGCTATTTATTAAGAGACTAGTCTACATTCACTGTGGCCACTGCTAAATGGCATTGGCTGCTAGTACTAACCATTTACTGTGTGCAAAATGATTTGCGTACGTAATCTCCAACCTTCAAATCCATACCACAAAGTAGGGCTATTGCTCCCCTTTTTTATGAACCTGGTAACTGAGGCTCAAAGAGAATTAAGTATCTTGTTCTGTCTCAAACAGCTAAAATGTGACATAATTAGGATTAGTACCCAGGTCAATTTGAATGCAAGTCGTGTTTGCATTCTATCAGTAGTTCCTAAATCCTAAACCCGGCAGAGCATCAGAGTCATCTAGAGACCTTAAAAAAACAAAAAAACGGGTTCTTAGGCCCCATGCCAGATCTACCAAATCATAATCTCTCTGAAGAGCCTGTGAATCTGTATATCTCAGGCTCCCTGAGCGAATCTGACACAGCCATTTAGGTGTGGGCCTTCCCTGTTTGGCTTCCAGTTTCAATCCTCAAATCCAACATTCATCTTGCATGACTTCTTCTCCTTCTTCTTTGTATGTGTGTGTGTGTGTGTGTATGTGTGTGTGTGTGCGAGAGAGAGGCAGGGACAGACAGGCAAGAGGGGAAAGCATCAACTCACAGTTTTCCATTGCTTGCTTTCTCATATGTGCCTTGACAGGGGTTAGGGGGCAGCTCTAACCGAGGCAGTGATCCCACCTCAAGCCAGCGACCTTTGGGCTCAAGCCAGCAACCATGGGATCATGTCTATAATCTCACGCTCAAGCCGGCAACCCAGCATTCAAGCTGGATGATCCAGGATTCAAGCCAGCAACCTCGGGGTTTTGAACTTGGGTCCTCAGTGTCCCAGGCCCATGCTCTCTCCTCTGTGCCACTGCCTGGTCAGGTTTGCATGACTTTTTAATAAATTTGACAAGCTGACCAATTTCTATCTTTCTTTGACTTCCAGAATATATTTTCTGCCTTCTTTCTGCTTTTCTTTCTCTCTCTTTGTCTTCTCTGTGATCTGCCCACCTCTGCCCACCTCCTAAATGTTGGCACCTCCTATCTGGGTTTCTAACATCACTCTCTTCTCAACCTAAGCACTGTGTCTGGTTGAGCTCATTCATCCCATGGATCTAATTGCTGTTTATACGTTAATGGCTCCCAAACTGGTATTTCTAGCCTCACTCTTGGCTGCTAGATCTGTATGTCCATGTATGAGCAATTGCCGTTAAATGCAACTGAGGTCCTTTAAATGCAATAGGTCCATAACTGCATTCATGATCTTTCCCAAACAACCTTGTTCCAGGTCTAATTATATTGATAATTTTAAAAATAGCATTCCCTAGGTTTGAAAAAAATCTAAGCTTTTGAGAATCAATGATGCTTGCCTCCGCTGTAAGGGTCCATAGTCTCCTTCCATTTTCCAAATGGTTCAAGCTCAACTCTCTGATTAGATGTGCCAGACCTGCTTCTACAAGTGCTCCCATACCATAATGATGGTTTTGGTGACATGGGCAGTCACTGGGGAGAAAGACCTTCCAGAGCTACAATACAGGTGATCAATGAACTATCTTCAAACTGTCACCTTGAATTAGGTACAGGGCCCACATCTCTTACAAAAGAGTTCTAATATCTCCTCAAATATCAGTCTTGATTTGTTTCTCAGAAACTTGGAGAAAGTGTAGCTTCAGATAAACTAATTTTTCCCCAACATCTGAAAAGAATTTCAAGCACACAGAAAATTTGAAGGAAAATAAAAAGGGCAGTGAACATTTATACACCCACCCCCTGATTCTACAGTCAAATTTGAATTTTTATTAGCTAGAATTAGTATTTGCCTAACCCTCTGAGTGATGTTGAATAGAGTGATGTCTCCACCATAATTATATAGGAAGCATTCCATTCCTACTGGTAAGTCCAGTGCTTCATAAGAGTTCTGTACTGGAGCCAAATTCATGAGTGCTTTAAACAAGCCAACACAGGTCAGCTGTTAGCAGGGTGGAGGAGCTTCTAGATAGTTCTTTCCAACATAAAGAAACAAAATTTCAAAGTCATCTGGCTTGCTGCATAAATACACCTACAGCTTTTGGCTCTTACAAGCAGGTGCTGTCCATAGGTATAACCTAGGACTTTCCTGTTGTGCAATAAGAGAGCAATTGCCACTGCTTTGGGATAGAAGGTGGCAGGGACAGTGGTAGAGAGAGAAGGGTGTAGCTGAGATTCGTATACTCCCACCTTGATTTTCCTGCAAGTTCTACTCTAAGATTAGTAGCAATTGTACGCACAATAGTGCAGTTCTCTTTCCCCACGTGTCCTCGTCTACAAATTCATACAGCCTTCCCCATGTTATTCAGAGCCCCTAAAGCCTTGAAAGAGAAAAGGAAATAAAATTCCTTGAAATCTAAGGAAAGCAGTGGCAACCATCTCTCTAAGCTGCTTCCAACTACTGTATGTGGTATCACACGCTATATGTTTCAACTCATGACAATGGCTTCATTTTGCCAAAATATCACATATCCTTGACATTTTTCTTTTCCTGGAAGGTCTTTCACTGGAAGGTAAGAACAGACTCCAAAACAAAAGATATGTGTGCTCATCGGTAAGCTAGCTTCTTCTCACAGAAAGAAAAAAGAAAGAGAGGGGGAAAAAAGCACTGAATGACTTTTTATTCTTATCCTGTAAGAACTGATATAATTTTCTCAATGCTAAAGCCCTTTGAGGCAGCCCTAAATGTACAATTTTAAATAGGAGTGGATTACTTGAATGAATATAAAAATAACACTTTCAGCATGGGGATAATATTTTTAGATTATAAAAGTCCTTTTCTCTATTGTCTTTCTGGGTGCATGACCTTCACTCTAGAGCTAAACATTTTCTGTAGAGGGTCAAATAAGTATTTTAGTCTCCATGGGCCATACAGTCTATCTCACAAGTACTCAACTCTGCCATGGTAGCAAAAGCAGCCACAGACAACATAAATGAATGAGAATGGCTGTGTTCCAATTTTATTTAAGGACACCTAAATAAAGACTACATTTAGTTATTCACCAAACAAGACCTCATATTTACTTTGTATAAACAAGCTATAGAATGAGTTAAAAAGAATTACAGGCACACTACTCTAAATACAACCAACATTTCCTCAAATATAGTCCAATTCTTAATAGATACCTTTTATTCACTTTGTGAAACCACAAGATTAGAGAGTTGTATTGAATGTGTATTTTCACTGTAATTTAGAAAGTAACATGCAGAGAGGTTAACAACACAGGTTTTAGAACGAGACAGATATGAATTCAAATCAAGACTGTAGCTTTCTTGGCTGTGTGATATGAAGTAAATTAAAGAACATTTCTAATATGCTTCTTGATTTGTAAAAATAGGCAAAAAGTTTGATTGGAAGATTAAAAGATACACCGCATCTCAAACTCAACACAGTTTTTGTTAAGGCACACAGTATATACTCAGTAGATGCTAACTTGTTATCATTATTCAGTAAGTCATTGCTAAGTAACAGTTTTAATTTTATCTGTGTGGAAAGATCATCCATGACATTCGGGTTCAATAGTCCATTTCACGGATTATATACCATTTTGCAATTAGGAAAATCACCCTAATGTAATGTTATTATTTGTTTAATTTGAAATCCCTGTAGTTATTTTGTTATAATAATACATGGATTATGCAGTTGGCTCCCAGAGGGGTATATTTTCATGTTTGACTTGCCACTGTGACTTGTACACATTTGTGACTTAATAGTATTTGAGTGTATACTCTTTAAATTAATAGTCATTAAAGTATTTTAAAATAAGAGTTCAGACACCTTATGGAGAGTTCCAAATTTCATTAGATAGTGTTCAAACAAATGCAATTCTAAAGTTCTTTTTAAAAGTTATTCTTTTAGCCTGGCCTGTGGTGGGGCAGTGGATAAAGTGTGAACTGGAACCAGTGGTGGCATTCAGCCAGTTCGCACTGGTTTGGCAGAACCAATACCTAATTTTTTGTTGACTTCGGTAAACCAGTTGTTAAATGGCGCTTGTAATCAGGGTGCTCTCTATGGTGAGTCCCTGGGCAGCCACACAATGTGGAAATCACAAATTTACATTTCTTATTCTTTTTAACGTTCATCTGTGCAACAGCATACAAAGCTCCTGTAGTAACGTTCATTCCGTCCACAGGTGAAAAAAATGCAAGTGAGTATGCCAATCAAGAAGCATTATGGGCCTGACCAGGCGGTGGCGCAGTGGATAGAGCATCGGACTGGGATGCAGAGGACCCAGGTTTGAAATCCCAAGGTCACCAGTTTGAGCGTGGGCCCATCTGGTTTGAGCAAGGCTTACCAGCTTGAGCCCAAGGTCGCTGGCTTGAGCAAGAGGTCACTGGATCTGCTGTAGCCCCCGGTCAAGGCACATATGAGAAAGCAATCAATGAACAACTAAGGTGTTGCAACAAAGAATTGATGATTCTCATCTCTCTCCCTTCTTGTCTGTCTGTCCCTATCTGTTCCTCTCTCTGTCACCAAAAAAAAGAAAAAAAGAAGAAGCAATATGATAATATCTTAAATGACAGTTTTATTGTTTTTTGTCAGGTTTTATTGAATGTTTTTTCATTGATATTTTAATACTTTCTTATAACATAATCTAGTTTTGTGTACCTCTTTTGTTATCCTTATTTAAGTATTAAATGCATGAAATAATAAACTACCTTTCAGTATATCTTTTTTTATACTTAAAGTGGTCATTAGGACAGAGAACTGGTTGTTAATTTATTTGAATCTCACCACTGCCTAGAATGCTGAGGTCGTCGGTTTGAAACCTGGGCTTGCCAGGTCAAGGCACATACAACAAGCTATCAATGAACAACTAAAATGAAGCAACTATGAGTTGATATTTCTTGCTTCCACATCTCTCTTCTCTCTGTTAAATCAAGAAGTAAAATAAATAAATAAAATTTAAAGATACAAAAGATTATATGATGAAAAGGAAATTTTCTTCATCTCCCCGTTACATTCTCTATCCCACAGCTGCCCTCCTTAATAAGCAGCAGTCCCTTCCAGAGACGCAAACACATATACATGCTACTCACACTTTTCTGCACTTTGCTTTATGACTTAGAATATATCAGAAAATTTCCATATCTTTGCATATAGAGCACCTTGTTTTTTTTAAATGGGAGCCTAATATTTCATTAGAAGGACGTGTCCCACGTTATTTAACCAACCCCCAGGGACAGGCTTTTAGCGTGTTTCCAATTGTTTGTTCTTACAAGCAAAATCACAATGGTGCCTTGTAACTTTTAGTTTACTTTGCACAGTACTGTGATTTCCTCCTTTCTCTTCCGACATGACTGGAGAGTGATTCTGTGGGGCTTTCCCCAGCCCCTGGGGGACCCAGACCTTAGTAAGTATTTGTGGAGTTACTGGTTCTTCCTCCAGATTTGTTATTGCAAGTCTCTTGTTCATGTGTCTGCCTAATCGGGGCCTGGTGGGATCCGGGTGTGTAATTAACCGTGTGTCAGAGTTTGTGTGTGAGCAGCAGTGAGCGCACGTGTCCTACACTGATTTCTGGGGCATGCATGCGTGGGAGGGAGCAATTCTGAGTGCAAGTGGCTGCTTGTTCCTTTTGCAGCATATGGAGCCAAGGTGGTGTTGTGATCTGCGGTATGCAGTCCTGGTGTGAAGCTCTCGATGCCACTCTCCCAGCTCTGGTCCACAGTCCTCCTCCCAACTAAGGGAGGTGTTTAAAGGTGTCTCTTAGAAACAGGCATAACCCGGGCAGCCTGACTCCAGAACAATGGGTTCTTTCAGCCACCCCCTTTAGATGTATGGCTCATCACCATGACAACCACCCTATTATTGAAAGTCAGAGCGGGTCCCTTCTCAGACACTTTCCTCCCAGGCTCCCCTCCCCCTCCGACCCGCCGTATGGTGTGTGTGGCACTGGCAGCTGTTGTCAAAAGAAGGCACCTCTTTGTCTCCAAGCGATGAAAGACATTTGGTTTTCATAGCCACCCTTTCTCTCCGCCCAACTTTTTTCTGGGCGCGCTGCACCCTGTCCCCAGAAGGTGCCCCAGGATGCTGTGGTCTCGCACCGCCTACCCAGCCTTAGCTTTGGTGTCAATTTCATCTGGGATTCACTCATCCCAGCACATTTTTGCTTTTACTTCCGACTGTTTGAGTCCCTAGAAGTCTCACTTTCCAGTGTAGCGTCCAAACTAGGGGAATTTGCTTTTGAAATCCCGGGTTTCATTTTCATCTCTGCTGTTGGAGTTCTAGTCTGAGCCACTTCACCCCTCAGACCTGGTAGCGCCACCTTCTGTAGCCAAGAGCTTTTACAGCGTCTGTCCACGTTAGTCCAAAAGCTCTTTGCCACGCTAGTTTACAGTGTGTCCGTAAAGACATGGTGCACTTTTGACCGGTCACAGGAAAGCAACAAAATACGATAGAAATGTGAAATCTGCACCAAATAAAAAGGAAACCCTCCCAGTTTCTGTAGGATGATGTGGCAGCATGTGTGCATGTGCAGATGATGACACCGGGTATACAGCAGAGCAGCCCACGGCCATGCCAGTGGAAATGTGGACGGTACAGAGGAAAGTTCAGTGTGTTCTGTGGCTCGCTAAATTCGAATCTGTGACCAAAGTGCAACGTGAATATCAGCGCGTTTATAACAAAGCACCACCACATAGGAATAACATTACTCGGGATAAGCAGTTGAAGGAAACCTGCAGTTTGGTGGAGAAACCCCATTCTGGTAGACCATCAGTCAGAGAGGAGTCTGTAGAGGCTATACGGGATAGCTACCTAAGGAGCCCTAAAAAATCTGTGCATGCGTGTGCTCAACAATTACACCTAAGCAAGACTACAGTTCATAAGGTGTTAAAGAAACATCTCTGTTTTACCGGGTACAAATTGCGGCTGTTGCACGCTATCAAACTGGAGGTTAGATCCACACGATGCGCATTTGCTACAGATATGCTTCGTGAGATCAACAATGATGCAAGATTTTTGCAGAAGATTGTGTTTAGAGATGAGGCAGGTGACCTTCCATATCTGTGGACATGTTTATCGCCATAATGTCCGAATATGGGCTGCTGAACATCCTCATGCCTACGCTGAGTATGGACGTAACACCCCTAAAGTGAACGTGCAGTGTGGCCTAGTGCATGATAAGGTGATAAGCCCATTTATTTTTGGGGAGCAGTCTGTGACGGCAAACACCTATCTTGACATGTTGCAATTGTATGCAGTGCCACAATTTCCAGAAGGTGTCATCTTTCAACAGGATGATGCACCTCCACACTACGCCACCGTTGTTCGTGAGTTTCTGGAAAGAACATTCCCCCGGCAGTGGATAGGCAGGGGTTCTATCAAGCCATGGCCACCACGATCCCCAGATCTGACGCCCTTAGACTTTTACTTTTGGGGTTATGTGAAGCAACATGTGTACATTGAACGTAACAACGACATTAATCACTTAAAACAGAGAATCACAGATGTTATTCACTCTGTTACACCAGACGTCCTTACCCGTGTGTGGCAAGAACTTCACTATCGTTTAGATGTGTGTGGGTCAACAAATGGAGCCTACATCTAACTGCACTGAATAGGTATGAAACTGGGAGAGTTTTCCTTTTATTTGGTGCATATTTCACATTTCTATTGTCTTTTGTTGCTTTCCTGTGACTGGTCAAAAGTGCACCATGACTTTACAGACACGCTGTATTTATTTTTTCTTATTTATTTATTTATTTTGCCATGCTGTTTTAAACATTGGGCTTGCTCATTAGAATAAGGAGTAGGTGATTAACTCTCTTAGGGATCTCGCACTCAAACAGCTGGACACCTTCTGGCTGAAGAAAAGGCAACACAATTACACAAACAATAGGATCTGTATTTTTGTGAGACTTCTCATTTAAATGTATTAAAATATTTTTAAAGTTTTGTATTACTTTGAATGAATACCTAAATATGATTTACTTTATTTTGCCTTTAGGAGAATTTTGGAAAATTTAAATTTAAATATAAGAAAATATCTTTGGCTGATAGTGTGTCTGGGATTTAGGGTTAAAAGAATATTGCCCTTAAATTTATAATCTGCATTAGGGATCCTAAGATTAGAACAGATGGTGTTCTCCAGACTTTTCTGGGCATAAAAAAGGTTACAGTGGTGAGAGAGAAAAACGGGATCAAGAAGGAGGAGGGATGTTGTAGAGAAAAATGCAGAAGCTTGTAATCACCAGTGGGGACAGAAAGAAAGAGAGAGAGAGAAAAACTGGGTATATCAAGCTATTATGGAGATAAAGACTTCAGGATTCTGTGTGGTAGGGTAAATAATCAGTAGAAAATATTATCTAATACCAAAAAGGGTAGATGTTGTGGTAGAAATTTGAAGATAACTGTTTCAGATCTCATTGAGTCTACTTTAAAATGGACTTTCTAAAAATTTGGAAGTGCTAAAAAAAAAAGACAAGTAAAAGGGAAAGGAAGTCCAGCAGGTGACTGATGAGAGGCACATTTTTCTGGTCTTTGCTTCCAATTACTAACAATTACTTTTGATAAACAGGAAGCAGCCGGTCTGGTACACAGGAAAGAAGTATTTGCAAAATAAAATGTGGTTTTCTTTCTTCATTTGAGAATAATTTTTATCTAAGTACCTATCTAGAAAATAATAAGCAAGTTACTCTGAAAACATTTCTTTACAATTCAAGCTCCTTTGATCCCTCGACATCACTGGATAAATTGTGGAGGAAATTCTATCAATATTTCTGAGATATTTCATGAATGTTTCTGGTGATTTCCAGTGAGAGTCACAATAGAGTATCACAAATTGAAACTCTAGTTATTTTAACTTAATGGTTTTTAAAAAGTGTTTAAGATTGGCCTGACCTGTGGTGGCGCAGTGGATAAAGCGTCGACCTGGGAACACTGAGGTCGCCAGTTCAAAACACTGCACTGGTCTGGTCAAGGCACATATGGGAGCTGATGCTTCCTGCTCCTTCCCCCTTTCTCTCTTTCTCTCTCTCTCACTGTGTCTCCTCTCTAAAATGAATAAAATAAAAAAATAATAAAATAAAATACAAAAAAAAATATCAACAAAAAGTGTTTAAGATTGTTAACAAGTAAAAGAAATTTTACCTTTCTGACAGTAATACTCATAGTTATATCTGCAGTCTGATTTTTATTTTATTAAAGTTACACACAGAATTATGTAGAAGTGTGCTCCATGGAGCTCAGGCATCACCAGGGGGTAGGGGGATTAAGATTGAAGCCAAGAAGACAGAGCTTTATAATTCTGATTCACATGTCATTCAGAACAGCTCTGCTCTATCTGTTTTACATGTAAGCTTTCATTTCTCTAAGATATTTCACTGCTATACAAAATTAAGACCATTGTTATAATAGAAACTTAGAGTTGGAAAAGATCTTGGAGATAACTTAGTCCAATCTTCTCATTTCACAGATAAGGACATTGAGAACCAAGGAATTTATCACGCCATCAGTCAGATCACACCCTGTGAACACGTGTCATCCCTACAGCCATTTCAGACCAGGGCTGACCACATTACCCCCTCCCTCACTGTCACATGCTCAGTCTTCTTTTTACTATGAACATGTTTTTGTCTCTATCTTGTGGAGATTAAATAAAAGCCATCTGTAGAGCTTTTCTGTTTTCCATTCTGTCTTCCATAAGACCTTGAATTCTAGACTTTATTTAAAATATCCAATTTATTCATCAGCTGCTCTATTGACTCCTACTGGCTGTGGACAGCTATTAGTTACTTATCCAATATCCATTCGCCTGTCTTCCTTACTAACAGAGTTCTATTTTGGGGTTGGGAGTAGTAATGTGCCCAGCTAAAAACATTCCCAGGATCTCTTTTAGTTCAATTGTAAACAATAGAACACAAGTGGAAAAGCTCATCAAAGGGAACTGATTTACTGGCTCATGGCCATTTGCCCTTTGCCTTTTCTCCTTTCTGCCTGGAATATAGCTTGATGGCTGGAGCAATAGCAACAATGTTGTGAGCATAACCATCAAAATGCCATCCTAGGAATGGCAAGCTAAGAAAAATCTAAGTCCTTGATGTGAAGCTGCCATTTTATCCCTGGATGTTCTAACTCTTGACTTCTCATAAGGTGAGAGAAAAAATTAATGCCTATCTTGTTTAAGCCAGTATTATTTATTTTTTTCTTGTTGTTGCATGCAATGGAACGTAATTCCCACTGGCTCCCATTTAGGACAAGAACAAAGTAGATTAGGACTTTAGTTTTACTGAATGATCTGTTTTTGAACAGTTGCTAGTTGCTCATATAGTACTTGCATACACCATCACAAGGCTCAAAACATAATAATAAATAAATAATTCTTTCACTTACTCATGTAATGAAACAATCTCCTCCTGGCCTCCCTACCCCTGGCTATATATAAACATATGTTTGTGTCTCTTGTCCAGATGCTAGGTACATGTATTGCAAAACTTAAAATTTCAAGTGCTGTCTTGACATTTCTTAGTATCCCAAAGCCCAAAAGTCTCATTCTCACTAGATAGTCCCAATAGCAGGAAAGTCTCCCTTCCTGGCTAGTTCCTTTATCAGATGGATCAGTTGTACTCCATGTAGTGCTCAGGTGCTCAACCTAATGCATTTCACCTCTTGTCAGCTCTCGGAATTATTCAAACAAGCTAATTACACAGTCTTGCAGGAACCAAGAATCATCCCACCCTCTTGTTACTACAAAGCTTACCTATCACAGTTGCTGCTTTGTTGAGAGTTTTGATCATAAATGGATGTTAAATTTTGTTGAATGCATTTTCCTTGATATGGATCTTGGCAATATTTTAAATGACACCAAAAGTAATAGCAACAGAAGCAAAATAAGTAAAGGAAGGGGACTATATCACACTAGATTCTCTTGTACAGCAAAAAAAATCTTTTAAAAAAATTAAAGGGTACCATACTAAATGAAAGAAAACATTTGCAATCATATACCTTTTTTGTGTGTGTGTGTGACAGAGACAGAGAAAGGGACAGATAGGGACAGATAGACAGGAAGAGAGAGAGATGAGAAGCACCAATTCTTCATTGCAGCACCTTAATTTCTCATTGATTGCTTTCTCATATGTGCCTTGACTTGGGGGCTACAGCAGACCAAGTGACCCCTTGCTCAAGCCAGCGATCTTGGGCTCAAGCTGGTGAGCCTTGCTCAA
Organism: Rhynchonycteris naso; assembly: GCA_037038555.1. Classification (NCBI taxonomy): domain Eukaryota; kingdom Metazoa; phylum Chordata; class Mammalia; order Chiroptera; family Emballonuridae; genus Rhynchonycteris; species Rhynchonycteris naso. Next base: position 30,637,868 of record CM072998.1, read on the forward strand.
ACCAGATGAGCTTGCACTCAAGCTGGTGACCTCAGGGTTTTGAACCTGGGTCCTCTGCATCCCAGTCTGATGCTCTATCCATTGCACCACCGCCTGGTCAGGCTCATATATCTTTTTTTGAAGGATTTTAATTATTTATTTTAGAGGAGAAGGGAGAGAGAGAGAGAGGAGGGGGGAAGAGCAGGAAGCATTAACTCCCATATGTGCCTGGACCAGGGAAGCCCAGGGTTTGTTTCTTTTTTTTATTCATTTTAGAGAGAAGACACAGAGTGAGAGAGAGAGAGAGAGAGAGAGAGAAAGGGGGGAGGAGCTGGAAGCATCAACTCTCATATGCCTTGACCAGACCAGTACAGGGTTTTGAACTGGCAACCTCAGTGTTCCCAGGTCGACGCTTTATTCACTGCGCCACCACAGGTCAGGCAAGCCTAGGGTTTTTTGTTTGTTTGTTTGTTTTTTGTGGAGTTTTTAATTTTTTTTTGACAGAGACAGAGAGAGAGTCAGAGAGAGTAATAGATAGGGACAGACAGACAGAAAGGGAGAGAGAGATGAGAAGCATCAATTTTTTGTTGTGGCACTTTTTTAGTTGTTCACTGATTGCTTTCTCATATGTGCCTTGACTGGGGGAATATAGCAGAGTGAGTGACCCATTGCTCAAGCCAACGACCTTGGGCTCAAGCTTTGCTCAAACCAGATGAACCTGCGCACAAGCTGGTGACCTCAGGGTTTTGAACCTGGGTCCTCTCATCTTAGTCCGACGCTCTATCCACTGCGTCATACCTAGTCAGGCCAAGCCCGGGGTTTTGAAGTGGTGACCTCAGCGTTCCAAGTCAGTGCTTTATTCACTGTGCCACCACAAGTCAGGCCTTGAAATCATATATCTAATGAGGAGTTAATACCTAAAATTCATAAAGAACTTATACAACATAATGACAAAAAATAAAATATTTTAAAAATCTAAATAATTTTATTAAAAAATGGACAGAATATCTAAATAGACATTTCTCCAAAAACACATACTGATGGAAACAAGTACATGAAAAAATGCTCAACATCATTAATCACCAGGAATATGCAAATCAAAAACACAGTTAAATATTACCTCATACCTGTTTGAAAGGCTTTTATCAAAAAGACAAAAAATAAAAAGTTGGTGAGAATGCAGAGAAAAGGGAACCCTTGTGTACTGTAAGTTATAAATTGGTGCAGCCATTGTGGAAAACAATATGGAGGTTTCAAAAATTTAAATAGAGCTACCATATAGTCCCGCAATTCCACTTCTGGGTATTTATCAGAAGAAACTGAAAACACAAACTCAAAATGGTATACGCATCCTCATGTTTATTGCAACAGTGTTTACAATAGCCAAGATATGGAGACAGCTTAAGTGTCAATCAATGAATGAATGCATAAATTGTGGAGTGGAATATTATTTAGGCATAAAAATAATAAAGTCTTGCTATTTGTAACAACGTCAATGGACCTTGAGGGCATTATGCTAATGAAATTAGTCAGACAGAGAGAAAAATACTTTATGATCTCTCTTATATGTGGAATCAAAAAGAAAGAAAAAACTAAGCTCAGAGATACAGAGAATAGATTGGTGGTTGTCAGGACTGGGGGCAGGAGTGAAGAAATGGGGGAAGGGACTAAAAATAAAATAAATTAATTAATAACTAAATGTATAAGGACGAATTGTATTCACATGTGCTCTAACCGCTCATTTCAGGATTATAAATACACTTTTCTTCTTAAACATACACCCTAATTCAAAAAAATCATTGCTCACAATTATCTTTCCTTTCTCCACATGCTTGTTTACAATGACGTCTTCAAAGGGAAATAACCACAGGCATAACATATTTATTGTCATTCTTTGCATAGTACAGATGTTCAATAAATACTTGCCTAAATAAAATAATAATATCTTTTCAAAGTAGAAAGGAAGGCAGTCATAAATATTCACATATTGTATGATTCCATTTATATGAAATGTCCAAAATAGGAAAATCTACAGTAATTGAAAGTAGATTAGAGGTTGGGAGGAAATGAAAGGTGACTGCCAATGAAGACAGGGTTCCTTTTTGGGATGACAAAGTGTTCTGAAATTAGGTTGTGGCAATGGCTGCATGACTGTATGAGTAGAATAAAACCATTTTAAAGGTGCATGTTATGGGATATACGTTATAGCTTAATAAAACTGATTTTAAAACAAATAAAAAATTAAAACGTGAGCTCACATTTGCTGCTGTATAAAAAATGGATTGAAGGGGATGAGGGTGGAACTGGGAGGGTTTATAGTCTTTTAAGCAAGAGGTGATGGTGGCCTGGGCTAGGGTTGTGACAATGGAGTAGGAGAGAGGATGGTTTCCCGGAGTACTTTAGAGATAGAATCAACAGGAGTTGCTTTTGATTAGATGAGGGGAAGAGGGTATTGGAGGAATTAAGGATGATTCTTCAGTATTGGTTTGAGAATTTGAATGGATAGTAAAGTCACTTACTAGGATGGGGAAAGCAAAGTGGAGTAGGGTTGGAAGAAGGAACAGATTTGGAAAAGAAACTCAAAAGTTCCTTTTTGTTCCATTAAGATGTCTATGAGGCACCTAAGTGGAGACAGCAAGTGGGTAATTGGATATATGGGTCCGGAGGTCTGTGAAGAGGTTGAGTCGTCATCATTGAAAGAGTATTTACACTGATGAGGTCATCTAGGCAAAGAGTGTAGGTAAAGAATGAAGGAGTGTCATTTGATTGGTGGTGGCACAGTGGATAGAGTATCGACCTGGGACACTGAGATCCCAGGTTTGAAACCCTGAGGTTGCTGAATTGAGCACAGGCTCATCAACTTATGGGATCTCTGGCTTGAGTGTGAGATCATCAACCTGATCCCATGGTCACGGGCTTGAGCAAGGGGTCACTGGCTTGGCTCGAGTCCCCTGGTCAAGGCACGAATGAGAGGCAATCATTGAGTAACTAAAGTGCCATGACTACGGGTTGCTGCTTCTCATTTCTGTCCCTTCCTGTCTGTCTGTCTATCTCTTTCTCTCACTGACAACAACAACAAGAAGAATGAAGGAGTGTCTAGTAAGAAGCCATAGAATAATGCCATGCCTCTGAGGTGTGAGTGGAGCCTCATAGTTGGATATTTCTGGGGTTCATCGTCTAGAGAAGGGGCCACTGGTGCAACAATCACTTTCCACAGGCACCTGGAACCAGTAGGCCAGCTTGCAGATGCCCAAGAGGGATGCTGCTGTCTTGTCAGGTAGGGCTTGGGTTTCAGGAAATTGAGATGATTTTGCTGTGGCTTCTGAGTAAGAGGAGCTCTAGAGAACCTCTGCTACCTGGAAGCAGGGGTGCATCCCATGATACCCTGGTCACATCCCATATTGTGAGCTACATTATTACTTACATGTTACTCTTTCTGTTCATTTCCCTTTTGTTATCCCCAAGTCTTTCTTTTTGAATTTATTGATTGATTTTAAAGACACAGAGAGAGGATGGGAAAGAGAGAGAAAGAAAAACATTCATTTGTTGTTCCACTTAGTTGTGCATTCAGTGGTCACTTCCCATAAGTTCTCTGACCGGGGGTTGAACTTGCAACCTTGGTGTTTCGGGACAACGCTCTAACCAACTGCCCCAAACTTCCAGGGCTATTATTCCCAAATCTTGAGACAACTGCTGTATAAGTTCCACCCTGGTCTTTACTCTGCTATGGAAAATTAAATAATAACTAGTATGCCTACAGTGGTGCTGAAAGAGTTAGAGAGATACTGAGCCACCTGAGTCCAGCATAGTGGAGGCAGCAGCCAGCAGTGGAGGGTCCCAAGGGGAAAGTAGGTCTCTTTCTCAAGAGTAGGGGTGTCAAGTTCAGGATGTCCCCTCCAGAAGGGCAGGCTTCTTCCATGGCCAGCCTTAAGGGAGCTATTTTTATTTTTTAAAGGGAGCTGGTATATTTTTAAAACGGATTTATTTGGTAACATGGATTAACAAATTAGATTTTTTTCCACGTTTGATGGTAAGCTCTTTGAAGACATGCTTTGCTTTTGTCCCCTCAGTGTTCAGGGGGTAGTAGGGCCTCCATAAATGTTTGTTTAATAGATTAATGAATGTATATAGGGGACTGGGATAAACACATTATGGTTTTCAAAGAGTTTACTATCTACTTATGGTGATCAGATTGCATACATGAATGTGTGGCGGGTTTCAAAAGCACTGTAAGTTACATGAAAGAGCTGTGAAAGGCTATTTAATCATACAGGAGGGAGAAATTACTTCCAATGTGGGGGTACCAAGCTTGAAACAGACTTTGTGGAAGAGAAAATATACAGCCAGTCCTTGAGAGCTGGAGAAAATTTCACAAATAAGATGAGTAAGAGATAAATGCATGCCAAGGAGAGAAATCTGTAAGAACAAAGACATGGGGTGGGGGGAGGCATTCCATACTTCAGGGCATGACCATAGGGCAGTTTGATGCAAGGGTAGCATGCATGGATAGAGGAAGTGTCAAAGCCAGAGACATGTGCTGGAACCCTACTGCAGAGCCCTTTAAAGTGTCTTTCTCAGTGAGCAAGCCCTCTCTTGTTTCAGACTCTCCCAAGTTAATTAAATAATCATTCCCAGGGTACTCTGATAGTTGGAATTGGCTTTTCATGGTAGAAACAGTTCTCAGCAGGAAAAGCTGTTAAATATTAGGATGGTTTATTAGTGACAGCTTAAGAAAATCTTTTCATAAAGAGTTTTATACATAAAATAGACTTAACATTTGTCAATTTTCCTGTGGCTTCTCTTAAAACCATGAGAATGTACTATACAAACTTCCGAATCCTATGTTGTTGGATGAACTCAACAAATATTTGAGTGTCGACTTGTACATGACCCTGGGTATTACTGTGACAGAATTCATGCCATCTCTTTCTGCTCTGCCCATGCCTCTCTTCCAGTGATCCCCTTCTCAACAAATGACACTTCCACCTACACAGTCGCCTAAGTCAGAAACCTATGAAAAATCTTTGATTCCTTATTCTCTCTCATCACTCACTACTTTTTTAAGTGAGAGGAAGGGAGATAGAGAGACAGACTCGCAGATGTGCCCTGACTAGGATCCACCCGGCAGCCCCTGTCTGGGGTTGATGCTCAAATCAACTGAGCTATCCTCAGCTCCTGAGGACACTTGGACCAACCGAGCCATCCTCAGTGCCCAGGGCCTACACTTGAACCAATCAAGCCATTGGCTGCGGGAGGGGAAGAAGAAAAGAAGGGGGAGAGGGAGAGGAAGAAAAGCAGGTTGTCGCTTCTCACGTGTACTCTGACTAGGGACTGAACCCAAGACATCTGCACATTGGGCCAACCGGCCAAGGTTCACTACTCACTTTCAATTAATTCCCAATCCCTATTCTCTGGACTTTGTCTACCTCCCTCCAATCCCCCATCCTGGTTACAGTCACTAACATCTCTCATGTGGATTACTACAATAGTCTCAATGATCTCCCTGCTAGTAAGCTTGGCTTTCTCTAATCCATCATATATGCATAGTCTATGGAAATGTAAATCTGAAAGCATGTTACTCTCCCACTTATCATTTTTTCAGTGGGTTTTCAGGCTTATGAGAGAGGCAAGAGGTGTGCACTGTGAGCCAGACTGCTTCCATCTTCCTGGGTGCTTGACTTACAGCTCATCTATTTACCTACTTACTTGACCTTTGGCAAGTACTTAAGCGCTCACTGAAGTTTTGTTATCGGTAAAAAGGGATCACAAGTAATTTGTTTTAGGATAACTGGGTGAAGTAAATGAATCTGGATCTCCTTCCCCTTTATGAACTCTTAAGTATGGAGTATCCTGAACTCTGGTCCCCTTCTCTCTTCATGCTCACTCCCTTAGTCATTTCAACTGGTCTCATGGCTTTCAATATCCATATACTGATGACGCCCAAGTTTATATCTCCAACTCAGACCTCTTTTTTCTGATCCCTAGACTCATATACATCCAGCTACCTTCGTAACATTTCCACTTGGATGGCTAATAGAGGTATAGATATATTAAACTTAACATGTCCAAAACTGACTACTTATTTTTTTCCCTTGAAGCTGCTTCATTCATAGTTCTTTCAACTTAGTTGATGGAGCCAGATGGTCAGGCTCAGTGGTCCTTCATTTTTATCTTGTTCTCACTCCTCACATCCTATCTTAGCTGGAAATCCAGCTGGCTCCTCCTTCAGGCTATATAGAGAATCTGACTCCTCCTCACCACCTTCCTGGCCGTGCTCTGGTCCAAGCCTCATGTCTCTCACCTATATATGTTACCGCATTGTACTTCTAACTGATCTCCTTCTACCCTGGCCCATCTACAGTCTCTTCTGAACCCAGCAAATCAATAAATCAGATCCTGTCACCACTCCTTTGTTCAAACCCTCAACTGGGTCCCCATTTCAAAATACTACACACCAAAATCTTTTTTTTAAATTAAAATTTATTGATTGATTGATTTTTGGAGAGAGGAGAGATAGAGAGAGAGAGATGGGGGAGAACAGGAAGCATCAACTCACTGTAGTTGCTTCCTGTATGTGCCTTAACCAGGCAAGCCCAGGGTTTTGGGTTGGTGACCTTGGCGTTCCAGATTGACACTTGATCCACTGTGCCACCACAGGTCAGGCACCAAAAACCTTTAAAATAGATTTTAAGACCTCGTGTAATCTGGTCTTCACCCTCAACTCTATAACCTCATCTCCTACTTTACTCCTGTTTATTCTACTCCAGCTACACTATCATCCTTACTGTTCCTGGGACTCCCCAAGCACACTGTGGTCCTAAGGCTTTTGTTCTGCCTTTTCCTTTTACTGGAATGCTCTTCCCCAGATATCCCTGTAGCTAACTCCATCTTCTCCAAGTCTTTGCTCAAATTTCTCTTCTCAATGAAATTCACTCTCACTACCCTTAAAAATTTTTTCTCCATTTTGATTTGAGAGAGAGAGAGAGGAAGGAAGAGGGTAGGGAGGAAGACAGAGAGAGAGAGAAGCTTCAACTCCCTGTTTCACTTAGTTATTCTATTTTCATTGTGTATTCATTGATTGCTTCTCCTATGTGCCCTGATTGGGGGTTAAACTCATGACCTCTGGCATGCTGCGTTGCCACTTCATCCACTGAGCCAAAGCTCATTACCCTTTTAAAAACTATATATAACTTGCAATGGCAGAGTAGCTCATTTGGTTAGAGCAGTGGTTCTCAGAGTGCGCCAGCGTGCACTGGTGTGCCCTAGAAGATTTCCAGGTGCACCTTATGGTATTCCAGAGAAATATGTGCCTGTTGGGGATCAGAAAACAAACAGGGTTTTTGGAGTTTAGATTTTTGGGGGACAGAGATGTGGGGAATTGGCTGTAAGCTGACAGTCTGCCCAACATCCCACCTTACTTGCCTGATTAAGTTGTAAAAGGCTGTTAAGTTGTGGTGCTGGATTGTTTACACTACCCCCATGTTCCCCGGAAAGACTGGAGACAAGTTTCTTCTATCCTTTGTTTGGTGTAAAGTTAAGATGATATGTATGGTGGAGGTTTTCTGCACTCAACACAATCAAGAGTAAAAAGAGAGGAATTCTTCAATGTATTGATGAGAAAATGAGAGTTTGCCTTTCAAATATATGCCCAAACATTGAAGAAATCACTAGGACACATCAGGCTCATGTTTCTCATAAACACAAGAATGAAAAACTTAACACATTTGTGCTGGGACCTGCCAAATTTACTAAATCTTACTTAGAATGTACCTATATCTATAAAAAAATATTTTTTTTTATTTTTTTTATTTTTTAAGCCCTCTTTTCCACGAATTCTAAAAAGCATAACTCAAAAACTGTAACATAAAAGTGTTTTCTAATGTCAGAATAAATTTAATTTTGTCATATTTATTTCATTTAATTACCATAAAAGCACGCTTGGACTTTATTTTTTTCTTTAATATTTGACTTAATTATTATAACATATTTCTCAGAAATTTGTATATAGTGCACCTACAATTATTTGTAGGATTTTAAATGCGCCCTGACTTCAAAAAGTTTGAGAACCACTGGATTCGAGCATTGGCCTGATATGGCAAGGTTGTGGATTTGATCTCTCATCAAAGTACATACCAAGAATCAACTAATGAATGCATAAATAAGTGGAACAAAAAAATTGATGTTTCTCTCTCTCTTTTTCTCTCTCTCTCTAAAAAAAAGTTAAAAAAATAAAAACTAGGTAACTTGCCCTCCAGTCCCATGATTCTCTGGATTGCCTAGTGTTTTCCCATTGCACTTACCACCTTCTAACATACTACTACATACAGTGGTGGGATTCAGCTGCTTCACACCAGTTTGGCAGAACCAATACGTCATTTTTTGTTGAGTTCAGTGAACTGGTTGTTAAAATGGCACTTGTAATCAGGGTTCTTTCTAAGGTGGGCACCTGGGCAGCCAACCAATATGAAAATCACAAATTTACATTCCTTTCTCTTTTTTAACATTTACCTGCACAACAGCATATTCTAAGTGCTTGTAATAATGTTCATTATGTTCACAGATGAAAATATTTGGTGGAACTATGCTTTTAATAAAACTCATACCTTTGATGAAATACTACATTTCAATTCCCTCACATTTGTTACTTCAGTAAACAAAGAAAAAAGTGTCAAACAACCAGGGGGTGACAACTTGTATTGATTTTTGTTGGATATTATTTAATATTTTCTCATTAATATTTTAAAACTCTGTCATATAATCTATTTTGTGTACCTCTTTTATTGTTCTTATTTAAGTATTAAACACATAAAATAATAAACTACCTTTTGGTATATTGGTTTTTTATACTTAAAACAGTCACTAGGCCTGACCAGGCGGTGGCACAATGGATAGAGCGTCAGACTGGGATGTGAAAGGAGCCAGGTTCGAGACCCTGAGGTTGCCAGGTTGAGCGTGGGCTCATCTGATTTGAGCAAAAGCTTGGACCCATGGTCGCTGGCTCCAGCAAGGGGTTACTCAGTCTGCTGAAGGCCCGTGGTCAAGGCACATATGAGAAAGCAATCAATGAACAACTAAGGTGTCGCAAAGGCAACAAAAAACTGATGACTGATGCTTCTTATCTCTCTCCGTTCCCGTCTGTCTGTCCCTATCTATCCGAGAAGATAAAACTGTCTCTGTAAAAAAAAAAAAAACAAAAAAAACCCCCAGTCATTAGGGCAGAAAACCAATTGTTAAATTATTTGAAGTCCCTCAATAACTACATAGTTTACTTATGTTCAATGATTACACTGGGGAATAAAATTTTTGTTGCATCCACAAAAACACTTGTTTTTACCTAATTTGAGAGTGCTGATCCAAATCTGACATTAGTTTTTCTCTGTAAGCTACAGGTTTTATTGCAATTCAAGATTTTAGGTTTTCATCTTATTGTAAAATTTTCAACATTTAGTTTAACATAATGAAGTAGAATCTTCTTGGGCATCATCTTTGTGAAAATATAATAATTTATATAATGCAGTAAATACACTAATCACTAAAAGATATGATTGCATCAGAATTTGTCTACAATTTCCAAATAGAACATATTAAAACACTATTTTAATCATAAAATTTGTGCTATACTTATTTAAATTCTGTTCAGGCAAAAATTTGCGTTTGTAGCTCTTGCGTTGGTGTACTTGTTGAGGACAATCTCGTTTGATGCTCCATCAGTAGTCTATTCATCACTAACAGCTCCAAGATTTTCAGGAAACTTATCAAGGTGACTGTTTAGGAAGTGAATCTTAACACTCATGTTCCATCCAATGTTGCAGAAAGCCAACAAGAAGTTCATAGTTTTCTGCTTTTTTGTTGCCAAGGAAGTTCTTTGTAACTGCCACAGAAGACTGCCATGCTGCTTTCTCATTCTTCTTCATCTTCCTGGAAAATTCCTCGTCACGTATGAGGGTTAGAATTTGAGGTCCATCGAATACACCTGCTTTTATCTTCTCGGAAGACAGGGCAGGAAAAGCAGAAATAATATGTTGAAAGCATTCACTTTCTCTATTCAAAGCCTGAACAAACTGCTTCATTAAGCCAAGTTTAATGTGAAGTGGGGGGAAAATGATCCTGTCTTCGTTAACTACAGGTTCATTCACAATATTTTGCATCCCTACTTCCAGAGCTTCACATTTTGGCCACTCCTTCTGTGTCCAGTGTTTCTCCCGAGCTCAGCTGTCCCACAAACACAGAAAATAAGGATACTTTGTGAAACCTCTCTGTTGTCCTAGCTCCTCATACTTCAGAAAGTTGAGGACAATTTTTATGTCATTATAATCTTCTCGCAGATGAGTTGAATAACCAATTGGAACGGCTGCATAAACATTACCGTTGTGTAGGAGAACACATTTCAGACTCCTCTCAGAGCTGTCAAGAAATAGCCGCCACTCTGTTGGACTGTAAGTGGTAACACCTAGCTGGCTGAGAAGACTACTGATATCATGACAGTAAACAAAGTGTTTGTCTTCAGAACAAAAGTCCACAAATATTTGTTCACGCTCCCTGAAATGGGATACTTTAGCTGACCACTGAAGTACATTCTTTTCTTGAAGGCTGGAGGCTAATAACTCAGCTGCTTCCTTTGATAGGCCCAAATCTCTTACTAAGTCATTCAATTCGGTTGGTTAAACTGCTGAGGGGTTAATGACTGATTGGCATCAGAAGAAGACCCTTCAGATTCTACAACCATTTCCTCATGCATCTTATCAAAATATACTTGATCACCATGTTCACTTTCTTTGTCCTTAGAAGAAATCAAGCCATTGAAAACTGGAACCGGGAGTGTCTCAGAGTGTGGGATAGGTTGTATTGCTGAAGGAATATTAGAATATGTGATCATATGCCATTTTTTCTTGCTGATGCCCTTTGTATGGATCAGACAGAAATTATAGTCACTGCTGTGGTCCTTAGGTTCACGCCAAACCATGGGAATACCAAAAGGCATTCCTTTGCATTTTCCTTTTGTCCAGTCATGAAGCATTTCCTCACAATTATGACACACAATATGAGGAGCCCAATTCTTGTCTTGATCACCAAGGGGAACTTGAAAATAGGCAATATATGCACATGTCACAGATGATGAAATATTGCACCTTTGACGTTGAAGTGTGCAACAGCCACAGATATAACAGAAGGTGTCAGGACTATTCTTACATTTACGCCTATTCAAAGAAGCCATGGTTCAATCTTAAAACAAAATAAGAGGGTGTTTTTATGAGATAATAATTTCTTACATTTAAAAACAACTATAATTAGGTAAAAGTGATGTTTGTAAAACATTAATTGCCTGTGGTTACGTTCAATGCAAGAGTCGCTGCCCTTTAACTCCAATTTAAAAACCAATGCATGTCAGCCTGACCTGTGGTGGCGCAGTGGATAAAGCCGTCGACCTGGGAACACTGAGGTCGCCAGTTCAAAATCCTGCACTGGTCTGGTCAAGGCACATATGGGAGTTGATGCTTCCAGCTCCTCCCCCCTTTCTCTCTTTCTCTCTCTCTCTCACTCTGTGTCTCCTCTATAAAATGAATAAAATAAAGTAAAAAAAACCCAAAAAACCAATGCATGTCATTAACTGTAACAAAAATAAATTAAAATTGCATAAAAACTAGAGCATGCACCAAAAAACAGATTTCAGATTTGGAATCAGTGATGCAGAAATATATAGAAAAAGTTCTAAAACGTCATGCCACAGAAAATGAAAAAAAATTGTTCCCCAGTGTTGTTTATCTGTCTTTCTTCGCTAGAATGTAAGCTCCAACAGGGCAAGAATTTCTGTGTTATGTTCACTGGTATTATGTATCTAAACACCAGAACAGTGCCTGGTCCACAGCAGGACTCACCAAATATTTATGGAATGAATGGACAGTGCATGGCACATAATGTTTTATTACAGTTATTACAAAGCTCACCGGACCTGTGATGTCACAGTAGGTAAAGTGTCTATCTGAAATGCTGAGGTTGCTGGTTCAAAACCCCAGGCTTGCCTGATCAAGGCCCATATGAGAAGCAACAACTATGAGCTGATGCTTCCCGCACCTCCCCCACCATCTTTCTCTCTCTAAAATCAATAAACAAAATCATAAAATTTAAAAAAAAGCTAGCAACCACCTCCACTTGGCTCCTACCTGACTTCCTAATCTCATTTTAGAAAAAGGAAAGAAATACTGGTTCTTGCATTCTAACTCAGCTATATATAGTTCACTTTTTCATCTCCTGAGCTTTCCACATTGTACTCTTCTCTCCTTCCATGCCAAGGGAATCTAACTTCCTCTTTTAGGTTTCAGTTTAGAGGGGACTTCCTTAACTCTAGGTCAGCCCCTTTCACCAGCATCCCCAACATGTAAGCCTTGTTCAACACGCTACTTTGTACTTTCTTGCTTCTCATTTGTCTTCCTAGCTAGGCACTGCGACCAGAGAGACTTTGTCTGTTACATAAGTCATTGCAGCATCCCCAGCACAGGGCTTGAAACAGGAGAGGATCTCAGTAAATGTTAATTCAGTGAATGAGAAATGCCCACAGCAGTGACTACATTTCTGCATCATAGACACACATTGCTTAGTAACCGTGTTTAGTTGTATCTTGTGCTGCTTCTTAGTAACAATCACTAACACTTTTCTAACTCAACAACTCTACAAAGTTAGTATTGTTAGTGCCCTTATTTGAGAAGTGAGGAACCTGAAGTTTAGAGAAGATACTTTCTAAAGGTAACACAGCTAGTAAGTGTTGGAGCACTTCAAACTCAGGCAGTCTGGCACCAGATCCCCTAAACTCGCTTACAAGATGCTACATTATTCAGCCACTTTGATTTGGGGTTTTCTCTTTTACTTAGTTCGAAATTAGCCAACTATCTGCCCTTAGAGAGTATGGCAGAGAACAATCCACACCGTCCTCAATAAACATTTATCATGGTCCTGTATAAGGGACAGCTGCTACTCACACACCATTTTACTAACGTAAAAAGTAAAGTGCAGTCAGGATGACACCCTTGTGATCTAGATAGACATCATTACCACAGCTTACCATGTTATTGAACACATACAATATTTCAGGCACCAAGGCAAACACTTTCCACACCTCATCTCACTTAAACTAATTTTTCAACTGAAGTTGAACCTTGTCTTCTGACTTCTACTTCATGCTTTCCTGGATCCCAGTGCCTTGAATCACTTCAAATAGTAGTACCAAGACATTAGCGTTCCAAAGCAATTTGAAGAGATACCTGCCGAGTACCCCCACCACTCCCCCATTTTCAGTTCTGGGAACTGAGATAATGAAAGGTTAAGTACCTTGCCCAGGGTCAAGCAGGTGGATGTCTAGTTGGAGCTGGAGGAAGCCTCCAGAATCCAGGTCCGGAGCCCTGGGTAAGACACTATACTGTCCATCATCTTTACTTTACCTAAGGCATCATGTCTCTTTTTAAATGCACAATACAATGGAGAGTAATTTTAACTACTTATGATTTATTATCCATGACACGCTATTCGATAAATTATGCCCTGAAAATCATACTTTATAGGATCCTTTGAGGCACATTCCCTGGTTACGCAGGTGGCAGTAACAGCCTGCAAGGTCCTTTTTGACTGGCGGCCAGCAGAGCGTTCACGACAGCCAATCAGGGCTTGGAGCCACAGAAGTGCACCAGTTGGAGATGAACGAAGCCTCAACAAGGGCCAATTGGGGGCCTGAGCCTGAGAACTGGGCCGCGAACAGCGATCAATCAGAAAGGGAGGAGCGGATCACTGACGCCCAATCCCCGGATTTCAGCGCGGTCGCTGGCGCGAGGCCCGCAGGCTGGCCAATTAGCGGGCGAGCGGCGACAGGCGCGCAGTGGGGGGGCGGTGGGGGGCGGTAGGGAGGCGGGGCCTGGAGCGCAGCGGATCGGTGGGCGCTGCGAAGAGCAAGGCCGGGTGAGGAGGGCTGGAGACTTGGGTCCGGGAAGGGGTGGGCACGCGATCGCAGCCGACCGGGTTGGGGGCTGGGGCGCGCGAGGGTGGGACAGGGGCTCCATAGGCAGGGCCTCGAGATGCCACTGAACCTCCGCGATGCGGGATGCGACCCGGAGAGGTAGGGGAGGGAGTACGGGTTGCGGAGGTGGCCCGCTGCGGACCGAGGGCTAAGGGAGGAGAAGGAGGAGGAGGATTCTGTTGCCATGGCAACCATGTGCTCCAACTGGCTACTAAAATCTCCGGAACGTGTACACACCTTAAATCTGCTCCCTTGTGCATCCCGGCCTCAAACGGTGTCCGTCGTCGATGGCTAACAGGCTGTTGGTCAGGAACTGGCATAAAAATAACCCACTTTGGCAGCTGTCTCTCCTCCACAACCTAGCTACTCTCAGCTTCCCCTTCCTCCCGCTGTCTTGTCCTCGGGCAGAGAGAGGGATTAAGCTCGCGCTGGGCACATGGTACAACAGGCCTTGGCTGCTCATCCTGGGAGTTGGTATTGTAGAGATGAAGTCGCCTGAGAGACCGCGGTATTCCCCAGAGGGATTTTTTAAAGGCATTCAACGCAGAGCCTGTGTATAACAAATACTCAGAGAATGGGGATTGACTGAATGAATACAGACCACACTGACAGCTTTCCATTCCATGGACCAGCGCTAATAGAAATATAATACAGGTTACTACCTATATACTAATTTTACATTTTCTAGTAACCACATTAAAAAATTAAGAAACAGGGATAAATTAATTTTAATGTCCTTTTATTTAACCTAATATATCCAAAATAGCAATATTAAATCTGATCAAAATTAAGTTAATATTAATTTAATTTATCAATATTAAATTATTGGTAAGATATCTTAAATGCTTGTTTTCATACAACGCCTTCAAAATCTGATTTGTATCTCACACTTACGGAACATCTCAATTTGGACAAGCCACATTTCAAACCTTATTTGGCCAATGGCTGCATGACCACATGAGAAACATTTTATATATATGTGTGAATTGTGACAAAATAAATGAAACTCATTAATAGTCTCTGAAGCCCTCATATGCAAGGAGGCAATGTGCAATAAGGTAACAACAAACATGAATGAGCTTCCACTCCAGTTGAGAAAATACAAACCCAAATATTAAGTGGAATTTTAAACGGACATGATTCAGACTGTAGTAAGGGTAACTGGACAGTATATGACTGATTGGTAGACAAAATTTCTGGCAATTATCCATTGGACTTCAAGGGAGGGATACTTTAGGCTCATGCAGCAGAGAAAGACCTGAGTCTAGTTTTGATAGATGAATTAAGACTTGGACTGCTGGAAAAAATGGGGAAGGTGTTTTGGTTGAATGGAAGTGACCATAACTTCTTTTGTTTTTAGGGTAGAAAATTTGTAGAGTCCTGAGGCGTTCAGACTGAAAACAAGACGTTCCTCTCTCACGGACAGTCGACACCATGATTCATAGCCTTTTTTTGATCAACTCCTCTGGAGATATTTTCCTGGAGAAACACTGGAAAAGCGTGGTCAGCCGTTCTGTTTGTGATTACTTTTTTGAGGCACAAGAGAGAGCTACTGAGGCAGAAAACGTACCACCAGTAATCCCTACCCCGCACCACTATCTCTTAAGTGTATACCGGCACAAGATCTTTTTTGTGGCTGTGATCCAGACGGAGGTCCCGCCTCTATTTGTCATTGAATTCCTTCACCGAGTAGTGGACACATTTCAGGTGTGTGAATGTGAGGAGATTCATAGATGTAAATGATAAAGTATCTTTCTTATCCTGTTTTCATTGTATTCAGCCTCAACTAAGGAATTTTTAAAAAAATCAAAACTGACACTGCTTACTTTCTCTCCCATCTGATAAGATTCTTGATTCTACCTGTTGAATGGGCTGCATCCAAAATAACAAATTGAATACTTTTGAGCCTGTTGCATGAGAAAGCCACCCTATTTGCTATGATTGTGTACGGTCATTTTAGTTTTAGAGATTGGCATTGTCTTAACGTTTTGTTTACAAATCAGAGAATGTTAGTTTTTTGTTTGTTTTGATAGTGGACTTGATACCGATCATTGTTAATTACATTGCTTTGAGTTGTGTCAAAAAGTGATGAATATGTAAAGATACATTTTTTTTTAAATGTAGAAAAGCTAAGTAATGCTTGTTTTCACTCCCTAGCAGGGGTAATTTGTCAGCCTGTACTCCATCTTGGGTTTGGGGTGCTTATCCACAGCATAGGAGTACTAGTAATGAGCTCTTGTTGCAAATTTAAGATTAGGAAATCTGTATCCGAAAGAATTTAAGTAATACATTTTATAAGATCCAGTTTTCATTTTGAGTTTTTCTTTCAGGAATAGATTTGGGGAGTGGGGGGTATAGGAGAAGTAAGTTATACTAGGACGTCAGCACCACTTGTAGCATAAGATTTTAGGCTGCCCCGACTCTGGGTTCAGACAGTGGCATCCTCTCCCCTAAAGACTTGCTCACCTTCTAACTGTTGTGGTATTTGCACAACTCAAACGGTAAATGAGAAGCAAAAGGGCCCTTTGGTTCAATTTCTGTGTCATGTGAGGTCTGGAATTAGTTGCATGAATACAGAAATTGTGGAACTGGAGAAGAAGAGAATGAGAATCCAAATGCTATGATAAATATTGAAAAACAAGTCAAAGAGTCCTTTCATTTGCACTTATATCTAGATCACATGTCTGAAACAGCTTTTATTCCAAGAGAATTATATTTTATAATTTTTCCCACAGATACTTTCTGGTAATATTATTCTGGGATTCCAGTTCTCATGTGGCATACTAGTTCCTTCACACAGTGAAAACCTGAGCATTATAAACCCCAGGATGTGGAGGAACTGTAAGTGAAAGAACCCAGTAGTTAGGAACTGGGCCCTGTTATGGTTTCCACATATAATACTTTACTCCAGGGGTCCCCAAACTTTTTACACAGGGGGCCAGTTCACTGTCCCTCAGACCGTTGGAGGGCCAGACTATAAAAAAAAAAACTATGAACAAATCCCTATGCACACTGCACATATCTTATTTTAAAGTAAAAAAGCAAAATGGGAACAAAACGCGCTTCCGGAGATGACACGTGCGTCCCTCTTCACTGTAAGTAGTACTGTACTTGGAAGTAGTACTTACTGTACGTGAGCTATGCTGTGCTTTGCGGCCTCGCCACATACAGTATTCCAGGAGCACAGGGTGCGGATGCATCCTGTGCTCTTCTCACTGACCACCAATGAAAGAGGTGCCCCTTCTGGAAGTGTGGCGGGGGCGGATAAATGACCTCAGGGGGTCACATGGGGCCCGTGGGCTGTAGTTTGGGGACCCCTGCTTTCATCCTAAGATTAACAGACCCACTGGTGAAACTTGACATCAGCTTCATATTGCCTTAGTGATATTATGTAACTAATTATAAAATAGGAAGTGAGGAAAGTTGTTTAATCTAGTTGAAACAAAGGAATTTGAGAAAACAGTAACATGACTTGTTTGGAAGTTTGAGACTTCAGAGCTTGTCACTTTTGAAACATTTGTTAAAAGTAAATGGCTATATCCTGATTTTGGTGTCTTATCTGATGTGTGTTCTCTCTGGCTGTATTATATTTCTAGGACTAGAATATAATGGAAGAGTTTCAGCTATAGAATTACAAGCACTTTTGCTATAGCACTTTATCATACTTATAAGTCTCCTTTCCAGCTGCTGAGTTCACATTCTGCTAAGGTGTTTCATTTATTTTTAAAAATAAAATTTTTTGAAAGGAAATATGTAACTTTTCTTCCCCCTTAAATCCTCAATTTTTAAGAAGAAAATTTTTTTGTTGGTTTTAGAAACACATTCCTAAGTGTTCTTGGATATTGGAATGGCTTTGATAATTGACATCTGATATAATTTAGATCATATCTGGAGTCTGTGACCAAATTTGAGTATCATAATTTGAGGAGAATATTAGAAAACAAGAGCATATTCACAGAAATGGCAAGATGGTGAAACAATCTAGAAACATGAACAGTGAAATGATCAAACAGGGAATTTGAGAAAAAATATTGAGTGAAATTCTGTAATTGTCTTCAAATAACTGGGGGGCCATTCTATAAGCTTGTTCTGTAAGGAAGATCCAGAAAGCAAATTTTAGTTTAGCAAAAGAACTCTCTAATAATCATAGATGTCTATGAATAGAATAAGTTTTTTCAAAAAGGGGTCAATTTCTCTTCAATGGATGAATTAAATGAGGGTTGTATGACCATGTCAGAGGGCCAGTAGAAGACATGACTGACATTGATAGAAGGGCACATTAAATGACCACAAATATTTCTTTCTAAATCATTTCATCATTATGCATTGCATTTTACATAGTGCTTTATAGTTTACAAAGTGCTTTCACATATATTATCATTTAATCAATTTTGCTTAGTTCTTACAACATCTTTGTATGTCCAATGGCATTATCCTGATTATATACTACTAAAGAAATCAAGACCCAGCCTGACCTATGATGGTGCAGTGGATAAATTATCAATCTGGAACGCTGAGGTCGCTGGTTCAAAACCCTGGGTTTGCCTGGTCAAGGCACTTATGGGAGTTGATGCTTCCTGCCCCTCTTCACTTCTCCCTCTCTTTCTCGCCCTCCTCTCTAAAATGAATAAATAAAATCTTTAAAAAAAATAAAGAAATCAAGACCCAAATTAGGATGACTTAGTCTAGTAATCTAGTGACAATTAAGATTGTAACTGGGTCTTCTAATTTGGAATCCAGTGATTTTCCCGCAACCCAGATAATTTAGTATCTGAGTTTAGCCTTTACTTATAAAAGGACAAAGCATTCTTAGAATCCTAGCATCTTAGAGTAGGGATGATCCAAAGCAATTTTCTGGTGTTCTAGATCAGTGGTTCTTAACCTGGGTTCTATTGAACCCTAGGGGTTCGATGAGTCGGTCTCAGGGGTTCGGAGAAGCCTCTGCCGCGGAGGCCAGAATAAAGTAATACCATAATTTGTTATGAGTTCATGCACTTTGTTGGTTTTGTTATTTGAGCAAGGTGATGTTCATGCACGGCCCATTTTGTGCACCAGTAAAAAAAAAAAACATATACCTATGTCTTGAATTTGGGAAAATAAATCATTTTATTTATCACTAAAGAAGGGTTCAGTGAATGCGCATATGAAACTGGTGGGTTCGGTACCTCAAAAAAGGTTAAGAACCACTGTTCTAGATCATCCCTCTCATTTTATTTTTTCCTCTAAATTCTTATTTGCTGCATGAATGTTAAGGAATAGCACACAGTAAGAGTTTAAAAGATTTTCGATTCTAATCCATGTCATATCAAGTATTATCATAGTTCTTTCCAATTGTTTACAAGTGTCTATAATAGTCTAGATTCAGTTTTGTATTCTACATATTTTATCTAGTTGAAGAAATTAGTCCAAAGAGATTAAATTACTCTAGTTTATAAAAGAAATACTATAAGCCAGCCCAATGTTCTTTCTACTAAGAGAAATATGGTTATGCTTCATTCCTTTATTGTGGAAGAGTATCCCAAACATTGAATAAACACATATGGACAGGATTAGATCCTTAATCTCTCGGACTGTTCTTTGACTTGTTATAGTCTCTGAGTGATAAATGTATATATTGTATTTTCATCAGGATTATTTTGGAGTCTGTTCAGAGCCAGTGATCAAAGACAATGTGGTTGTGGTTTATGAGGTATTGGAAGAGATGCTTGATAATGGATTTCCATTAGCTACCGAGTCAAACATCCTCAAAGAACTGATAAAGCCTCCCACTATCCTTCGAACAGTTGTCAACACCATAACAGGTATGGAGAAAGGGGAAAGCCACAGAGAGCTGCTGCTGTTATGTCTATAGCTTAGTCTTGGTGTGTGCATTGTTTTGAGTACTTATCTTCAGGGGTCTCAAGTGTCCAGGTGCTTTAATTTTGCTCTGTATAGTCTCTGAGTATGACCTGAGATAGATTTTAATTAAATAGAAAAATACCCTGATTTCAATGACAGAATAAAGTGTTTTCCTTTTAAAATAATTCTTTTTTATTACAAAAGAAACATATGATCATTGTAGAAACGGAAATACAGAAATGCACAAAGAACATGAAATTCATTTTTAAACCCATCACTCTTTTAACATACTGGTGTATATATTTTTTGTATTTTCTAGATGGATGGATTATGGATGATGGATAGAATTTCTTTAAACAACCCTTGTATGTATTTTAAAAATTTCCTTTTATTAGTATTTTGTGAACATCATCCCATTATGATAAATATTCTACATCATTTTTAGTGACTTTATAATTTTCTGCCTTATGGAATAGACCTAAATTATTTATTCAGTCCCTGTTTATGATTTTTCTGACTTTTTGTTCTTTTAAATAACAAGGATTTAGCATTCTTATGCTTAAATCTTTGTGTACAACTAGTATGATTTCTTATCAGTGCTAGAACTAGAAATACTGGACCAAAGGGTATACACATTTATGGACTTTAATGCATTGTGCCAAGTTGCCCTCCAGAAAAGTTAACCAGTTTATGCTTTCAGTAGCAATTTCTATGCACCCTAGCTAACCCTCTTATTATTATTAATTTTAAAACCTTTGGACATTTGATAGTTTACTGATATCTTATTATTCACACACTCATTTATTTTATTACTAAAAATGTTAAAACCTGTTTAAGTCTTTATTGACTGTTTATCCTCCATTGTGAATTACTTTTTTGTGTTCTTTGCCCAGTTTTTTTGTTGGAATTTTTTTTTAATTCTAATTTAAAATAATTTGTTTCATTTAAGGCTATTAAAGTACCATATATCTTGGAAATGCAGGATGGTTTGTGGGAGTTATTTACATATTTTGAATACTCTGTTATAGGTGTTTTCTCACAATCTCTCTGGTCATTTGACATTTTACGTGCTATGGTTTGTTTGGCCACATTTAAAAATTTTTGATTCAGTGTAATTAATCATTCTTCTTCATTAGGTTTTACATTTTGGGTCTTGCTAAGTATAGAAACTAGGTTTACATGGAATTTGACATACCGATTGAAAAATACATTTTGAAAGGAATAAATAGCCTGACCAGGTGGTGGCGCAGTATATAGAGCGTCAGACTGGGATGCGGAAGACCCAGGTTTGAGACCCCGAGCTCACCAGCTTGAGCGCGGGCCCATCTGGCTTGAGCAAAGGCTCGCCAGCTTGGACCCAAGGTTGCTGGCTCCAGCAAGGGGTTACTTGGTCTGCTGAAGGCCCGCGGTCAAGGCACATGTGAGAAAGCAATCAATGAACAACTATGGTGTCGCAACAGCAACGAAAAACTGATGATTGATGTTTCTCATCACTCTCCGTTCCTGTCTGTCTGTCCCTGTCTATCCCTCTCTCTGACTCTCTCTCTGTCCCTGTAAAATAAATAAATAAATAAATAAATAAATCTACTGTTCCTTTAAAAATAAAAAGAAAGAAAAGAATAAATATGCACAAATAGCTGGGATACTGTTGAAAAATATATTACAAAGGAGTTGAAAGGATTTTCCCTGTCAAATATCTAGATATATTAAGTTCATATGGTACACGAGACAAAAACTCATGGAATAGATATGAGTTATAAAAACCAAGAGAGAGATAACAAACTAAGACAGTTTTAAAAATAAATATGTATTTTTTTAAATTTGATTTTAGCAAGAGAAGACAGGGGTGAGAGACAGGAACATTGATCTGTTTCTTTATGTGCCCTGGGCCAGGATTGAACCTGCAACCTTGGTGCATTGGGATGATCCAGTGGTCAGCAAACTTATTAGGCAACAGAGCCAAATATCAACAGTACAACGATTGAAATTTCTTTTGAGAGACAAATTTTTTAAACTTAAACTATATAGGTAGGTACGTTGTTATTAACTTAATTAGGGTACTCCTAAGCTGGCCTTTGCACCCGCACTTAAGGGGTCAAAAGAGCCGCATGTGGCTCGTGAGCCGTGGTTTGCCAACCACTGCAACCAACTAAGCTATCTGGCCAGGATGAAAATAAATATTTTTTAATTGACTTTTTAGAGACAGAGAAAGGGAAAGAGACACACAGAGAGAGAAACATTGACTTGTTGCTCCATTTATTCATGCCCTCACTGGCTGACTATTTTATGTTCTCTGACCAGGGA
Organism: Rhynchonycteris naso; assembly: GCA_037038555.1. Classification (NCBI taxonomy): domain Eukaryota; kingdom Metazoa; phylum Chordata; class Mammalia; order Chiroptera; family Emballonuridae; genus Rhynchonycteris; species Rhynchonycteris naso. The sequence goes on from CM072998.1 coordinate 30,659,991, forward strand.
TTGAACCCGCAACCTCAGTGTGTCAGGACAATACTCCAACCAACCAAGCCACCTGGCAAGGGCCAATAAATGTTTAAAACAAGAACACGAGAGAAGTGTGTCTTTTCAGATACAAGATCCTGTATCATGAAGTTTTGATAATTTTTAAAATACGGTATTGGCCCTATAATAGGCAAAGAGATGAGTGGGCTAAAATAGAAAGTTCAGAAACTGACCCTTGCATTTACAGACATTTGGTATAGATAGATGTGGTCATATATAAAATTAGTGGGCCGAGGACCAGTTGTTAAATATGTTGTATTGAGACAGTCAGCTTTGTTAAGAAAAATAATGAAGTTCCCCTACTCATTCAACACATGAAATAAGTTCCTACTAGATTAGAGTTAAACACAAACTTTATAACTGTTAGAAGAAATCAAAGGCGAATGAATATCTTTGATCTTAGAGAAGGAAAAGTCTTTATTTAAAAATGTATTTTCTTCACCCTGGCCAGGTAGCTCAACTGGTCTTTTTTTTTTTTTTTAGGCTTACCTACCTTATTATTATACTGACTTTTTTTGTTAAGTGAGAAAAGAGAGAGACAGACAGACAGGAGGGGAGAGAGATGAGAAGCATCAACTTGTTGTGGCACTTTAGTTGTTTATTGATTACTTTCTCATATGTGCCTTGACCAGAAGGCTCCAGCTGAACTACTGACCTCTTCCTCAAGCCAGTGACCTTGGGTTCAAGCCATTGATCTTAGGCTTCAAGTCAGCAACCAAGGGGTTTCGAACCTGGATCCTCAGCATCCCAGTCTGGTGCTCTATTCACTGTGCCACCACCTGGTCAGGCTTATACTGACGATTTTTAAAAATTTATTTTATGGCCCTGGCCAGTTGGTTCAGTGGTAGAGTGTCAGCCCGGCGTATGAAAGTCCCAGGTTTGATTCCTGGTCAAGTCACACAATAGAAGCGCCCATCTGCTTCTGCACCCTTCCCCCTCTCCTTCCTCGCTATCTCTCTCTTCCCCTCCCGCAGCCAAGCCTCCATTGGAGCAAAGTTGGCCCGCGAACTAAGGACGGCTCCATGGCCTCCACCTCTGGTGCTAGAATGGCTCCGGCCACAACGGAGCAACGTTCCACATGGACAGAGCATCGCCCCTGGTGGGCATGCCGGGTTGATCCTGGTTGGGTGCATGCAGGAGTCTGTCTGACTGCCTCCCCGCTTCTAAGTTTGGAAAAATCCAAAAAAAAAAAAAATTATTTTAGACAGAAAAGAAAGGGGAGAGAGGAACATCGATATATTGTTTGCCTTATTTATGCATTCATTGATTGTTTCTTAAATGTACCCTGACAATTTTTTTTTTAGATTTTTTGGTTATTCATTTTTTAGAGAGATGAGACAGAGAGAGAGACAGAGATAGAGAAGGGGGGAGGAGCAGAAAGCATCAACTCCCATATGTGCCTTGACCAGGCAAGCCCGTGATTTTGAACCAGTGACCTCAGTGCTCCAGGTCAATGCTTTTACCCACTTTGCCACCGCAGGTCAGGCATGTACCCTGACAATTAATAGAACCTGCAACCTAAGTGTATAAAGTAAACTCTCTAAGCAACTGAGCTACCCAGTCAGGGCTCATTGCTTGATTCTTGTATGTTCCCTGACCAGGGATTGAACCTGAAACCATGGCCTATTGGGACAACACTCTGATCAACTGAGCTACCCAGCTAGAACCTCATACTGATTTAATTATTGTAGCTTGTTGACATGTTTTAATATATAGTGTATGTTTTTAAGAAAACAGATAGAGCCTGACCAGGTGGTGGCGCAGTGGATAGAGCATCGGATTGGGATGCAGAAGACCCAGGTTCGAGACCCTGAGCTCGCCAACTTGAGCGCGGGCCCATCTGGCTTGAGCAAAAGCTCGCCAGCTTGGACCCAAGGTCGCTGGCTCCAGCAAGGGGTTGCTCGGTCTCCTGAAGGCCCGTGGTCAAGGCACATGTGAGAAAGCAATCAATGAACAATTAAAGTGTTGCAACGGCAATGAAAAACTAATGATTGATGCTTTTCACCTCTCTCCGTTCCTGTCTGTCTGTCCCTATCTATCCCTCTCTCTGACTCTCTCTTTGTCCCTGTAAAACAAAACAAAACAAAACAAAAAAAAACCCAGATAGATTTGTTGGGCTTTTCAATAGTTTGGGCTCATTAAAAAGCTTATCAGTACCTGAATCATTTATGAATATTATTAAATCATCTTCTAGAATCTCACTTAAATCTAGAAAAAAGTATCTGAGAAGTACTTTTGAAAAACTGAAATGTTTTATGAACATGCTAAATATATTTGTGTTTAATGTTTTGTTGTTTACATTAAAAAGATCCAGCCTAACCAGGAGGTGGCGCAGTGGATAGAGCGTCAGACTGGGATGCGGAGGACCCAGGTTCAAGACCCCGAGGTCGCCAGCTTGAGCGTTGGCCCATCTGGCATGAGCAAAAGCTCACCAGCTTGGACCCAAGGTCACTGGCTTGAGCAAGGGGTTACTTGGTCTGCTGTAGCCCCATGGTCAAGACACATATGAGAAAGCTATCAATGAACAACTAAAGTGCCACAACGAAAAATTGATGTTTCTCATCTCTCCCTTCCTGTCTGTTTATCCCTATCTATTCCTCCCTCTGATTCTCTCTCTGTCTCTGTCAAAAAAAAAAAAAGATCCAGTTTACAGAAGGAGGAAATAGATTTTGAATTATAATATTTCATGATTTTATTATAGAACCTTTGAATTAAAAGAAATTATGATGCCTGTGGGTGAAAAACAAAGGAATTGATATATAATGCTTAGAGGCAGAGAAAGATCTAATTTGTAATTCTTTTCCTAAGTTTCAATTATTGGTATGAGAGAGAGTATGTTAATGTATACATTTTAATACCTAGCATAAATGTACCTAAGAACTACCTCAAGCTAGAATACTGTTTTTACCCATGAAAATTTTATATCAATATGTAGATTACCATCTCTACTGAAAGCCAATACATTATTTAAGTTGCAAGCTATTGTGGAATTTGAGAGACCAAGTTCAAGTTACTTTCAGAATCAAAATATGATATCTGTTTCTCAAGTAACTTTCTTTAACCTTCATTCTGCTTGAGAAGGCAGACTAGATGGCGACAAGTTTTTAAAGTAGACTAGGTTACCCACATAGAAGTTGGGAATATGCTTGTCTTTTTCTTTTTGAAAAATTCTTAGAGTGAATGAATAGTGGGAGCATAGAAACTTCTAGAGAAGTGTTTAATGATTATTAGATAATTGGTTACATCCAATTATCAAATTGGAAATAAATTACAGTAATATTCATTGTCTTAGGAAGCACCAACGTGGGTGACCAGCTTCCCACTGGGCAGCTGTCAGTGGTGCCATGGCGACGGACTGGGGTGAAATACACCAACAATGAGGCCTATTTTGATGTGATTGAAGAGATTGATGCCATCATTGATAAATCAGGTAGGTGCTTTTAATCTGTTCTCCGAACAATGAAAATAGAAAGAAGCCCCTTTCATATACTGCTTTCTTTTTTTTTTTTTAATTTTTTTAAAATTTATTCATTTTAGAGAAGAGAGAGAGAGGAATAGAGAGAGGGAGGGAGAGAGAGAGAGAAGGGGGGAGGAGCAGGAAGCATCAACTCCCATATGTGCCTCAACCAGGCAAGACCAGGTTTTGAACCGGTGACCTCAGTGTTTCCAGGCCAACGGTTTATCCACTGCGCCACCACAGGTCAGGCCATATACTGCTTTCTATTAGCAGAATTATCTCCCATTCAAAATCATTCATTTTAACTTAGTGCCTACTCTGTGTCAGGCACTGTATTAGGTAGTAGGAATGGACTTAAAATATTGTGATGCAGCCTGATTTGTGGTGGTGCAGTGGATAAAAGTGTCAACTTGGAACACTGAGGTTACCTGTTCGAAACCCTGGGCTTGCTTGGTCAAGGCACATATGAAAGTTGATGCTTCCTCCTTCTCTCTCTCCTCTCAAAAATGAATAAATAAAATCGTTAAAAAAAATTATTATGATGCAGCCTGACTTGTGGTGGAGTAGTGAATAAAATGTTGACCTAGAATGCTGGGGTCACCGGCTCAAAACCCTGGGTTTGCCGGGTCAAGGCACATATGGGAGTTGATACTTCCTGCTTCTCCCCCTTTTCTCTCTCTCCTTTCTAAAATAAATAAAGTTTTAAAAAATAAATTTAAAAAAATTAAAATATCTTCTCTATTCAACCTAAAAAAATATCATGATGCAGGTGACGTGATTATATATGTGAAAACCCCTAGAGATTCAACAAAAAACACTTAGAATTAATAAAACAAATTTAATAAAGTAGGATAAACAATCAACATACAAAAACCAGTGGTATTTCCATGTGCAAACAACAAGCTATCCTGAAAGGAAGTTAAGAAACAGTCCCATTTATGATAACAACAAAAATAATAAAATACTTAAGAATAAGGAATAAACTTAACCAAAGAGGTGAAAGATTTATACATTGAAAATTATAAAACAGTGATGAAGAAAATTAAAGAAGCGATGGATAAAAGGAAAGACACCTGTATTCATGGATTGGAAGAATTAATATTATTATATTGTCTATAATACTCAAAGCATTCTACAAATTCAGTGCAATCCCATCAGAATCCCAATGGCATTCTTTATATAAATAGAAAAAAAATACTAAAATTCATATGAAACCAAAAAAAAACCCCAAATAGCCAAAGCAGTCTTGAGCAGGAAGAAGCAAGCTGAAAACTTCATACTTCTTGATTTCAAAATATATTATAAAACTACATTAATTTAAACAGTATGGATCTGAAATAAAAACAGACATATAGATTAATGAAACAAAATACAGAACTCAGAAATAAAGCCACACATAATCAACTCATCTTCAACAAGTGTGCCAAGAATATACAACAGGGAAAGGATTTTTAAGGTTTCTTCATTAAATGTGTTGGGGAAACTGAATATTCATATATAGGACAATAAAATTGAATCCTTACTTCATATCATATACAAAAATCAACTCAGAATGGATTAAAGACTTAAACATAAGATATAAAATATAACAATTATAACTCAATAAAGCTGAAAACAATAAAAATATGATGATGCAGACTAATGCTTGTCTCACACTCTTTATTGGTTTTATATGTCTTATTTTGAATAAAAAAGAGAAGCAGCAAACTAATCTCTTGCTGATTAGATTTCCTTTTGAAAGGATTTAATTCTCAATTCTCATGGCAGAAATAAAGTTGTAATTACTAAAATTCAAGTCTTCTTTTCTATCTCTTCTGAATTAGGTTAATATGGGTAGAAGCCCAAGAGCTTAGAAATTTGTAGAAAGTTCTCTTCACATTAGTGAACTCATCCATTTGACAAATGCTTATTGAAAACCTGTTGTGCTGAATCGCAATGCTAGATAGTGGGCATTTAATGATGAATTAGATATAGTCTAGGGGTATTCCAACTAGGCATAGCCCCCTCCTTGTTGAGAATCTTTGCTGACAATAATATAATAATAATGACAGTGATCTAGTGGGAGGTATCACTAATGCGAGGGTGTCTTTACATGAGAATCATGTGGAAAAAAGAAAACACTGAGGAAACCTGGATATAAGCAAGGGAAAAAGAAAATCCTTTCGCTGCAAATGAAGGACAGCAAATATATAAGATGGGATAAAGAAGCTCTCAAAGAGAAAAGTAAACCCAGTAATTAAGTCATTGAGTATCTATATTATTCCCATTCCAAATAGTGTAGGCAAATAACAGTTATTTGTTAATAATGAGGAGAGGTGTGTCATTCACAGGGACACTTGGTCATTATGAAGCAGTTACTCAACATGGCACTGGGGTCTGCATCTTCCCCATAACAAACCTTCAGAGGTTCTTGTTAGTAAATGTAGGTAGGTGGCAACTGGCTTTTGGTTCAGGGATGGTATTTTCAGCATTTTTTTTTTTTTTACCAATTTCTAAATTCTGCAGCAAAATCTTTTTGAAACCTTAATTCTGAATTGTGTTCTATATGCAAAGTTCTGGACCTCTTTATGAGCTGCCTTTGTTGTAGCTGCTATTGATGATGATGATGATGATATTTTGTTGTTGACAATGGTGAGATTATACAAATTAAAGAGACAAAAGGGATTAAAAAGAAAGAAAGACAGTTTATGGATATATAGGAGTTTGCTTAAAATCTAGTTGGCGAGAGAGAAAGGTAGAAATGTAGAGGATAGAAAGGTGTTCCAACCATCCAGAATATAATGTAAAGAGGTGATAGTGTTTTTGCTTTATAGGTGAAATAAATAGAAATTATTAAAACCTTCATGTATTTTAGAGAAAACATGTGCACTTTTTTTTTTAATATTTATTTTTTTATTTTATTCATTTTAGAGAGGAGACACAGAATGAGGGAGAGAGAGAGAGAGAGAGAGAGAGAGAGAGAAAGGGGGGAGGCTGGAAGCATCAACTCCCATATGTGCCTTGACCAGACCAGTGCAGGGTTTTGAACTGGCGACCTTAGTGTTCCCAGGTCGATGCTTTATCCACAGCGCCACCACAGGTCAGGCAGCAAACACTTTAAGATGAGTGAAATATTGTTGAGAAATAAAGTAGTTTTAGTATGACTGGATTGAGAAGCATTAAAAGAAGAAAAGTAAGCGATAAGGCTTTAATACTAGGCATAGCAGCTTTTCATTTTAGTCCAAAAAACTGGAACTATCCCAAATGTCCATTAGTAATGGAAAAGTCTAATAAATTTTATATGGTCCTACAACGGACTGCTATACAGTGATTAAAAAGAATGCGCTAATGATAGACCCAAAAACATGCATGAATCTCACAGTGTAAAGCAAGAAACTTAAATGCATATGGTTGTATACATTTATGTGAAGTCTGAAAACAGGTGCAACTTAATCTAAGGTAACAGAGTCAGAATTTTAAAGACTTACAGTGCCCAGGTTGGGCAAGAGGAGCATACTGGGATGCTGAAAAGGTTCCACATCTTGATGTGGGTGATATTTGCATAGGTGTATACATATTTGAAAATTCATTGAATTGTCTGTTTGATATTTTTTCATATTACTATGTTTTTCCTCAATAAAAAGTAATAAACATCCCAAAGAACAAAAATTAGATGTCTAGATCATAAAGAGTATTGCATGCCATTATTTGGAGGAATTGGAAAGTTTTAAGTTGGGGAGTAACTTGAACAGATTTGTAGTTTAGACCTATCTGTCCAACTACAGTGTGAAGAATAGCTTGAAATGGGGTATGATTGAAGGCAGGGAAAGCAGGAGGCTGTTGCTGAAGTCATAAAACATAGATGTCCACAATGGTGGTGAGGGTGGAGAGGAATGAATAGGTTTAAGAGATAGAAGTCATATAAAAGAGAGGGCATGGTCATTGATTGAATATGGGCACCGATATGGGCACTGAAGCATTAGAAGTGGTCAAGGATTTTCTGGCTTAGGCCACAGAATAGAGGGTATCTCCCTGAAGATATGGAAAATCGGAGGAGAAGGTCCAAGAACAAAGATAATGAATTCACTTTGACATGTGGAGTTTGAAGTGCCTCTGTGACAGCCATGTGGAGCTGCCCAGTTGGTTGAACTGGAAAAAAGATTAGGAAATAATCGGCTATCAAAGAAAATTGAAGCCTGGGGCAGTAGGTAAAGTCACCCAAGGGAAGTGTGTTGAGTGAAAGAAAAAAGAAGTTCCGAACTGTGAAAAAGCATAGACATTTAAAGGATGTGCAAAAGAAGAAATCTGCAGAAGGCACTGAGGAAAGGGAGCTAGAAAAGTAGAAAACTAGGAGGGAGGGGAAGATTTTGAAAAGGAAGAAGGGGTCAACAATGACAGATGCTACAGAGAGATCCTGTAGGGTAAAGACAAAAGTGGACATTTGATACAGCAACAGAGCTCATTGGTGACCTGAGGGAGAGAAGTTTCTGATAGAAAATTTTCTGAACCATTGGTTAAGATAATGATACTCTCAAGGAGGAAGGGAGTAAAGAGGCACAAATATATGGAGATGGAAAATGATTTGACTTTGGGTGATGGGCACACAATGCAGTCAACAGTGCAAATGCTATAGAGATGTTTATCTGAAACCTATGTATTCTTATTGATCAATGTCACTCCATTAAATTTAAGATTTTTTCTTTGAATTTTTAAAGGGAGGAGAAAGAAAGAGAAAGGGAAGTAGGAAGGAGTGGGAATCGTCAACTCGTAGTAGTTGTTTCCCATATGTACCTTGACGGGGCAAACCAGGCATTTTAAACTGGAAACTTCGCATTCCAGGCCAACACTCTATTTATTCACTGTGCCATCACAGGCCAGGCTAAATTTAATTTATTAAAAAAAATAATAAATAAATAAAAAGATATTCTGTTTGATTCTAGTACTGGATCGAAAACTCCTTTAGGATAATTATCTCATTAGTTTTTTACACCCATTACTTTATCTAAGAATCTCATACTTGATATACAGTTGATAAATGTTTGGAAGGATGGACAGTGTTAGGTAGATGAATTGGATGGATGGACAGAAGGAACTAAGGAGAATGAGGGAGGGATAGAGGAAGGAAGAGATAGAAGGAGGCAGGGAAGAAGGAAAAAGTTGGGAAGAACAGAGAAGAGTTCAAACCTCTCACCTTCTTTTTGTCTTGTTCCTCTCAGGTTCCACAATTACCGCTGAGATCCAGGGGGTGATTGATGCCTGTGTCAAACTAACTGGGATGCCAGACCTTACACTTTCCTTCATGGTAAAAGCCTGGACCACAGATTTCCTTCTTGGGATGGGAAATTAAATGCTTTTTTGAAAAAGAGAGTGGTGAGAATGAAATAGAACAAGAAGATATAATTGAGGACAGCCACACAGCGTGTCAGGCTTGAATTTTCTATAAGGGTTTGTGTGTTTGTATGTGTTTTAGTAAAACCAGCACCTAAATTACTCCTGAAAGAAATATGGGTGTTTAATTCCTACTTCTTGCTTTTCCATGACTGGTAACTTTAGAACCCCAGGTTGCTGGATGATGTCAGCTTCCATCCTTGTGTTCGTTTCAAGCGCTGGGAATCAGAGCGTATCCTCTCCTTCATCCCTCCTGATGGAAACTTTCGCCTGCTCTCTTACCATGTCAGTGCCCAGAAGTAAGCAGCCCTTATAATTAAGAATGGAGTGTGTGTGTGTGTGTGTAAGCCATATCCATAATAATTAAGAACCTCAGCTCTGGAGTTATCTGAGTTTAAAACTTAGCTTCTATATTACCATTCATGACAACATGCATGAACCTTAAGGACATTATGCTAAGTAAAATAAGTAAATCAGAAAAAGCTAAGAACAACATGATTTCACACATAAGTAGGATATAATTATGAGACTCATGGACATAGATAAAAGTGGTTACCAGAGAGTGGGGAGTAAAGGGACAAATATACAGAGATGGAAAATGATTTGACTTCAGGTGATTGGCACACAATGCAATCAACAGTTCAGATGCTATAGAGATAATTACCTGAAACCTATGTATTCTTATTGACAAATGTCTCCCCATTAAATTTAATTTCTAAAAATAAAGACACAAATACTGGCAAAACACATTAAATTTATCTTAAAGTAAGACAGAAAATCTTTTTATACATATTATCAGCAACAATTTTTATAAATTGTATAATTTATTATTATAGAAGCTTATCTAAGACTATGCAAGATTTTTAGCTCAATATCATATTGCCTAAACTAAACAGCACAATCACCAACTGAATACTTTCATATTTATCCCTTTTGTAGCTGTCTTTTCTTAGATTTGGCTGTCTTGCACCTGTTTCTCCAGTTGGGCAGAAACATGATAATTATATTTGTATGTCCCACAAAAAAAAATCCAGGGCCATAGGATTTCTGCAAGGATCAGATGAAGTCAAGCAAAAGCTCTCTCAAGAAATTATAAAATGGGCCCTAGCCAGTTGGCTCAGCGGTAGAGCATGTGGATGTCCTGGGTTACTGGTCAGGGCACACAGGAGAGGCAGCCATTTGCTTCTCCCCCTCTCCCCATCCAACATCTCTCTCTTTTCTCCTCCGAAAGCCATGGTTAGATTGATTTGAGCATGTTGGGCATGGGTGCTGAGGATGGCTCTGTGGAGTCTCCGCCTCAGGTGCTAAAAACACTCAGTTGTGAGCATGGCCCCAGATGGGCCAAGCAAGCATCAGCGTCAGATGGGAGTTGCTGGATGGATCTGGGTCTGGGCACATTTGGGAGTCTATCTCACTATCTCCTCTACTCTCACTTAAAAAAAAAAAGAAAGAAATTATAAAATGTTCATGATGTATGAATATTACTCTCTCAAGTACAAATAATTATTTGTCACATGTCACAAAATAAGACAAATATGTCAACTCATTTTTGTTCATTATTCCTTTCTCATAGTAAGCTTGGTATACTCTTTGATTTTGTGGATATGATTCAGAGTCATTAGAAGAGTTAGTTTACTTGCTAGACAGCATCTTACTTAGCTTTACAAAAATAAAAAAAATCTAAGATTACTAGAGTTTTTTTCCTGTGCTAAAATTCTTTTCCTACTTTTACTTTTCTAAAAAATTGTTTTGTTAGCTAGAGAGGAAGGGAAACAGCCTGACCTGTGGTGGCGCAGTGGATAAAGCACCGACCTGGAACACTGAGGTTGCCAGTTCAAAACCCTGGGCTTGCCTGGTCAAGGCACATATGGGAGTTGATGCTTCCTGCTCCTCCCCACTTCTCTTTTGTCTGTCTCTCTCCTCTCTCTAAAATGAATAAATAAAATCTAAAGTAAAAAATAAAAATAATAAAAAAGGAGAAGATGGGAGAGAGACACATGCACAGGATCTTTTGGCTCCACCTAGCTGTGGGGATCAAAACCTGTAACCTTATCCCATCTAGCAACACTGCAGTTAATCCTCAGCTTTTAGTTTTATTATTATTTATTTTATGCTAAATTTACTCCTGGGCTATAAGTTTTTGTTTCTTTAGTTCCTTCTGGGATCTTCTTTTGTGCAGCCTCCTCTTCTGGTTTAGTAACAATCTGCTCTTTTGCAGTAGGATCCTCACAGTGTGGCAGGGGGAGCTCATGTGAGGGTTAATCTGCCCATGAGCTCTGTAAATTCTACGTCACATTTGGGGATCTTTGTTCAACAGGGTTTGCTCAATGACCAGAGAATCTGCAGCTAAACCCTTAAGTTCAGCATTGCTCTCTGCATTTTTAAGCATGTGCAGCAAAAACTCAGCACTCTTTCTGGGCCATGGACCCTGTGTTCAACCCCAATGTTTGGCCTGGACACACCTACCAACTCCACCATTGTGATGACAGAAGGGCACACATTGCTTCTGTAAAGTGACATCCTTCAGGTACTTAGTGGTTTTTCGGATATGCACACCCTTGATGACTGGGGCTGTTTCACGAGTGTTCTTCAAGTGAACACGAAGATTTGAACCTCTTGATTTGCATTATTTTGTGGGATTTTCTGGGTCAAGTGAATAGCGAACCACTTTTAGAGGTCACCTATGGCTATCTTTAGGTAGAGCTGTGCTAAATTTCTAAGATAAGAACTAAGGAAGTAAGTAAGGGAGGAAAAGCTGCCAACAGAGCAAAGAAGGAGTAAAGGTTGCCGTTTTTCTAGTACATTAATGAAATGGGCTTTTGTCTGTCTCTTTTCCAGTCTTGTGGCAATCCCAGTGTATGTCAAACATAACATCAGTTTCCGGGACAGTAGTTCACTTGGACGCTTTGAAATAACGGTGGGACCTAAGCAGACCATGGGGAAGACTGTCGAGGGAGTGATTGTCACCAGCCAGATGCCCAAAGGGGTCCTGAATATGAGCCTCACTCCATCTCAGGGGACACACACATTTGACCCAGTCACCAAGGTAGGAAAAGAAGCAGGAGGTTTTGAATTGCTGATATTAAACAGAAGTAACTCTGCAGGAGCTCTCCACATAGACTTTATATCTTGCTGAAAGGGGCGATTAATGAGAGGGACATTGTTTTTTCTTTGAGATAATTTACGGTAACAAATAGTGTTCTTTGTTGAGAAATACCCTAGAGGCAGCTTATAGTATTGTGAACAGATGCCCTGAAGTTAGAGCTCAGTGACCTCACTTGAAAGGTTCCACAGTAACTTTTTTTTTTCTTTGAAGATGCTGTCTTGGGATGTAGGAAAAATAAATCCCCAAAAGCTACCAAGTTTGAAGGGAACCATGAGTCTTCAGGCTGGAGCTTCCAAACCAGATGAGAACCCCACAATTAACCTGCAGTTTAAGATCCAGCAGCTGGCCATTTCTGGTAAGTGCCCCACAGCCCCAGTGGCTTTGAAGAGAGCAGAAATGGCAGACATCAGAAAGCCTTCCCGGGGCTCCCCGTTTATTGAGTTTGGTTTTGTTACCTGATATATATTAATCTTTGGTAAAATCTTCTCTAGCACATTTCTGAGGAAAGTTTCTAATCCTGGCTTTGAAGTTGGCTCAAGTGGCCTGGGTAGAAGTGTCTAAACACAGATGAGAAAGAAGTAGTGCTGGTGGGCAGAGGGGTGCCGGAAGTCGGCACCCTAGGGTTGTCCGTCGGAGGTGTCCTAGGTCTTCAGCGTGGGACTGCTCTGCGCTCTCAGCTGGTAACAAAAAGAGTAATTCCCTCCTTTTCCCTAATTTTGGAAGGCTTTCACTATTTTTTTTTTTTTGCAAGAGAGAGACAGACAGGAAGGGGGAGAGATGAGAAGCATCAACTCGTTGCGTCACATCAGGTGTTCGACTTTCACATTTTCTTTTATTATTATTAGAACCCTTGGGCTGACCTGAGTGGGTTCACTATAGTCGCCACCTACCTTAAGATGATAGTAATAATAATAGTTACCACTTACTGGTCAGTGACTATGTGCTGGCCACTGTTTTAAACTCTTTTCATCTATTTAATCCTTAGAACAATTCTGTAAGGAAGAGAGATGACTTTTTATGAAGTTTCTATTTTTCTTTACCAGTAGGCCTTGTCTAATTTAAGTGATTAGGATTCACTTAAATGATAAACTCCTTCATCTTAAAACACTTAATAAAGTTTAAAATTTTATATGGTATAAAAATATTTTTACTTAGTATAATGAGAGTAAGAAGCATTCATTTATTAATTCATTAGTTCCATTCATTCATTTGATAATTTATTCTGTTATTAATTCCTTGATTTTGTTATCATTATTAATTCATATATTCTGTACAGTAACTAGAGAAAACATATAGTGGTCTTATTTTTCTTTTACCCTCATTTCAGTCTGTAGGTAACTTTCTGCTGTTTCCACTTCAGGAACAGATCTTCTAATAAGATAGCTTTAGGTTGCAGCAATTTTTTATTATCAAAATACGTCCTAAGAATGAAGAATCTGTCAGTTTCATGTGATATAAGTAAATGAAGCTATTTTTCTGGTTCATTGCTACTGCTACCTCTATCCCACTGATTTCTTTGAATTGAAATTAATTTAAACAGTTATGCTATATGCTTCTTTTGAATTATGCTAATGTCACATTCTTCCTTTCTTCTAGGACTCAAAGTGAACCGTCTGGATATGTATGGAGAGAAGTACAAACCATTTAAGGGCATAAAATACATGACCAAGGCTGGGAAGTTTCAAGTTCGAACCTGAAGGGAGAGTTTTGCAAAGTGAACAGTCGCAAACACTTTTTTATTTCTTACTTGTCTAAAAGTAAAAAAAATATCAGCCTATCTCCTAGGTCAGTCCCCTTCTGGACCTACCCACTCCCTGTTCTCCTTAGCCTTCAGTGCCATGGAACTCGTTAAGGGAGAAAGGGTCGCCAGGGAGAATGGGACAGCGCTGAAACACAAGCAGCACCAGCTCAGCTCTTAAAGAAGAGCTGCGCCACGGAGGCCAGAGATACTCACTCAATACCATATTTAACTGTTTGTAACGTGGCTATCACAGGAAAACACTAGCATTTGTTACTTGCTTGGCTTTAATTATCTAAAGCAAATGAAAGACTGCTTTGTTATTGGTTTTTAATATGGAAAGAAAGAATATAAAGAAAGAAAGAAAAAGGAAGGAAAAAAGGGAAGGAAGAAACGAGGGAAGAAGGGAAGAAAGGAGGGAAGAAAGGAAGAAAGAATGGAAGGGAGGGAGGAAGAAGCGAAGGAGGGAGGAAAGGAGGAAGGGAGGGGAGGAGGGAGGGAGGATGAGAGAGGAGAGGAGAGGAGTAAAAAATGAATGTTAAGTTAGTCAGACAATGGTTAGTTAAGAATCTGACCTTTGAGGGGAAGAAAGTGGGAACAGCATTAAAGAAGTGTGAGGACACTAGAGTGAAAGTGGCAAGAAAAGCAAGTCCCATGTGTAGGGGGGTTGGAAAGAATAGATTTGAGTTAGTTTCTTTATGATCCTTCTATTTTCATATATTTTGAAAAATTTGTACTTCTAGAACTGAACTGCAAACTTCTTAAATTCGAGTCCCCTATTGATGTGGAAAACCCAGTAGCATCAGAATTTTCTTTTAAAGACCATGACATTATCTGACCAGTTTTCAGATAGTAGCTGCTACTTGCCATTAGTACTTGGTCTGTCATCAGTGAGAAGGTGACTTGCACTTTTCCTGGTGATGGTTGCCAGAAATGCCTCTCTCCCTAACCCAAACCAATTCTTCTCATTTGACAGAATTCACCAGCTTTTTCCTGTTACCAGAGGAGAGTTTCAGAAAAGCCAGTCCAAGGCAGCCATATTTTGAGTGTCATAGTAGTAGAGTGTAGATGGCCAGCTCATTCCTCATGCAAGTGTACCACAGCTATAACCCAGCGATTCCTTATTTTTGTTTGTCAAGGCTGGGCTGGTACTGGGGTCTAAGCCGTCCTGTCTGAATCTTTTCCATCTGTAACCCTGAGTAAAAACTATGCTTACCATTAAGGCTGTGGTTTGTCCTTGCAGCTGCTCAGTAAACTTACTTCCTCAGTCTTCTGTTTTGTACTCTGATATATTTATTAACAATAGATATCTACCAGTCCATTTTTCTTCTCAGGCCAAAGTAAATATCCCTCAGATCTTCGAATCAAACTAACATTGTAGGAAGCATACCTAGAGCTTTCCCAAAGGGTCATTTATATTCTAGTTTAGTGTGTCTATTACCCATTTAAATATCTGTATAAAAGACGGTTTTGTTTTGTTTTTTTTAAAAACGGGTTTTTAAAAATGATAGCTTAAGTAGTGATGTTGTGCTCTGCTTCGTGCATGGAGAAGAAGACCTACACTCTCCAAACCCTACAGTTTCTTTTTCTAAAGCCCTATTTCTAAAATACTTAAGTGATTCTTTTTCTAGTTTTAACTTCCTACTTGCTGGACTCGTGCAGTCGTGTTGCTTTGTGGTTTTTCTCTGGGATGAATTGTGCACTCTACGACGTGTTTCAAATTTGATCACTTTGGCATCTGTCCGTGATTACTATGTCCCATTTACACACCGACAATGGCTGGGGGTGGGCGTGGGGTCAACCTCTCTGCCTGAGTACTGCAAAATACTTAGAATAACTTCTCCTGAGGGCTCTGGAGGATTGTGAAGTTTTCACAGAAAAACAAACCAATCTTGGTCCCTGAATATTTTTGGTTACATAAGTCCAGTGGTTTTATTTCCTCCCAGGCAGTTTATCCTAATCTCAAGGAACGAAGTTAAGGAGAAATCAAGTATCTAGGGTCTGGGACCTGCAGGCCTTAGCACATGAAGTAACTGTTCCATCACCTGTGTCGCAGACCTTCGGAGCACAGAGGAGCGTCGTCGCCACCTCCCGGCAGTGTGTCAGCCCGCCTGATAGTGCAGGGTGTCTGGACTGGCTGTTCGGTTCCATGTGTTTCCCACATGCAGAGTACCTTTTCTGTTTAACTCCTGATAAAGCTGAGTTTCACCGGCCTCCGTGTCCTAAGTGTTTTTGTTTTTAGGACTAACAGTGGCGCTGTACCATGTGGGCCTCAGTAAGCATCAGTAAGCACTAATTCAGCAGGTCAACCAACTGACCTGAAGCCATAGGTGCAGTTTGATCCTCTAGTCACCTCTGGGAGATAGGCGGTGTCATTTCTAAGGTTGTGAGAACTGCGAAGGTCCAGATCAATCAAATTATTTTTTACCATTGTATAAAAGACAAAAAGAGGCTGATGTCTATTCTAGTGCTTTCCCCATTCTCTTGATCTTTTTTTTTTTTTTTTTTACAGGGACAGAGAGAGAGTCAGAGGGAGGGATAGATAGGGACAGACAGGAACGGAGAGAGGTGAGAAGCATCAATCATTAGTTTTTCGTTGCCATCGCAACACCTTAGTTCATTGATTGCTTTCTCATATGTGCATGACCATGGGCCTTCAGCAGACTGAGCAACCCCTTGCTGGAGCCAGCGACCTTGGGTCCAAGCTGACGAGCTTTTGCTCAAACCAAATGAGCCCGCACTCAAGCTGGCTACCTTGGGGTCTTGAACCTGGGTCCTCCACATCCCAGTCCGAAGCTCTATCCACTGCGCCACCACCTGGTCAGGCTCTCTTGGTCTTATGTGTTAATTAATTCAGACATGAAACAGGGCTTCAAAGTCCTAGACATCTTAATTGTAGTAGAAATTTCTTGGAAGATAAGACATTGGGAGTTTTGGTACATTATAGACACTGAAGGTTATCCCATCTCTGTACTAATTTTTTTCTGTAAATCCCTCATGGCGATGAAGAGAATTTTTTATTTAAGCAAAAGAGGGAGAGATCAGGACAGACAGGAAGGGAAAGAGATGAGAAGGGTCAACTGGAAATTGTGGCACCTTCGCTGTTCATTGATTGCTTTCTAATACATGCCTTGACCTAGGGGCTCCCGTTGAGCCAGTGACCCCCTGCTCAAGCCAGTGACCTTTGGGCTCAAGCCAGTGACCATGGGGTCATATATTTGATCCCATACTTAGCCGGATGAACCCACTCTTAAGCTGGTGGCCTTGGAGTTTTGAACCTGGGTCCTCAGCACCCCAGGCCAATGCTCTATCCACTATGCCACCTCCAGCTCAGGCCCATGAAGATATTTTAAGACTACTTTCTGTTGACTTTGCACAAGTGTTGAATATCTATTACTATTCCATTCTAGCTATCTTAGCCATTGTTAATATCTCTTCCCTTGGCCTGGCTCTTTTCCTAGCATTAATGTGTGACTGAGTGTATTTTATACTTGTACTTTCCTCTCTGGCCAGTAGATGGTGACTCAGAGCCAGCAATGAGATTGATTTTTTTGTTAGAATTTTAAAAGGGGAATTGAATGTGAAACTCTTAAACTTTGCCCAAAATCCCAAGTACTGGGGATTGTGTGAGTCTTTGGCTTTCAAAGTTAAACATGGAACCAAGTTTCTGACACTTTTTGATAACCAGACTTACCATAGGTGCTCTTGGGGGGCGGGGGGGATAGCAGTTTCAATCCTGTGAATTCCTCTCATCTTTACCCATTAAGACTAATTGCAGTTACCTGAGATTCTTTCTTGTTCTTCAGGTCTCCTAGCATCTATTTGTTTTATTAATTGGCTGAGGATAGTGAGGGGAATATTATGATACTATTTAAGTTTCCCTTGTGCGCATTCCTTCTGACTAGTTCCAGACGTTTTATCCTGAATTTCCTAACCCGCACTGGCTACTGATGTGTTGCTCTGAAGTGTATTTTAGTAGAATTGAAACAAATCTGCCTTGCAGGGCTTGGTCTCTGTCCTGTAGCTCAGTCAGTGGCCTCTTCTGAGAAATTGTCTTCATCTCATCTGCGGTTTCCAGGACTCACTCAGGAATGTTGAGGCCTTTTAACTTTGCATTTCCATCCCAGTAGGACTAACTGCTTCAGCTCATTTCATAAACCCAACCATCTGAAAGGCTTCCCATGCAAGAGGAAGGGGATGAAACAAGCTGGGAGATTCAGTAGCTGAGTCTTATTTATTGGTATCCTCTAGCCGTTTTTCTGAAATGGCTGAAAGGCATTTATATCTAAAATGAAATTTGCCACTTGTGCAGGAAACTTGTAAGCAAGCAGTCTGAAGTCAAGAAATCTGACTTGAGTTTCTGTGACCTGCATTTGTTTAACTGGTCCAGGGACTTCAGCATTTCAGGGAAGTTATTTTCCCCTGAATCCAGCTCTTGGGCCTCTGAGAGTATCTTTCTTTCATGAGTTAAAATTACTTTTCTTCTAAGAATACCTAAACTGAGAAAACTTACATCTTGAGAGAGAAATACTACCACCTTTTTCATCTCCAAGAAATTGTCAACATCTACACAACAGCAAGTATTGCATCAGCAGGTTTATTCTCGGATCTGGGGTGTCAGTGATGACTGCTGGGCAGCAGCCAGGTACATGGGTGCTGTCTCAATAGTCAAGAAAGTAGTCTAAAAGAAGTGGAAAGCAGCAGTCAAGTAACATAACGTGTGTGGACTGGTCTGGGAGTTAATTCTTTCTGATGAACAGGAAAGCAGAATGGGGAAAAATGACCCAAAGACTAGCTTCTGGTCTGACCCAACAGTTGGGATGTTGCTCTGTTAGCAGGCCATGCTTAGGCTCTTCTTATCCCTTCATTTCTTCTGGGGCTGCTGTCCAGGAAGCCTCCCTGCCTCTCTAGTCTGCTCTCTCCCTAACTGCCACTTGCTTAATATTCCTAACACACGCTCAGTTCCCAGTTCCCCTGAGCAAAAACCTCGGAGGCTCCCTAGAGGCTCCCTATTGCCTACAAAATTAAGACCAGACTCCTTTGGCATTCCAAGTCCCCATAATCTAAATTCCAACCTATTCTTCATGAACTTCACTTCAAACTGTACCGTTCATTTCCTCCCCATACTCCCACTGCCTTTTTTGCTAGATCCTTATAGTTTCATGCAGAGTATTCTTTGCTATTTGTCTGACAGAATACAGTCTGAAATTATCCTTAACCCCCGAAAACATTGCCAATGTCTTTCCCACACCTCTCCACTAGTCTAAATCTTGCCCAATTTTTTTTTAAGCCCCACCTGATTCTAGTTTTCCCTGAAGAGTCCCTAATCCTTCCTGCAAATGAATTCTGATGAAAGTTTCTCTTTGCCATTTTGTGGTTCATCTGTTCTAAATACCTTGTTTGTTCCCTTTTACCATCACAGCACTAAGCACATTGCCTTGTATGCAGCAGAAACTCTGTATTTGTTGATGAGTGAGAGAAATATTGCAAATGATTTAAAAAGGTGAACATGAATAAATCAGCTGTGGGATACTGTGTACGTAACAACTATTCCGCTCTGGGAAAATGTGTGAAAAATATATCTGAATTTATTATTTTAGTACAGTATAATACAGAATTGTGGCAACAGAAAATAACAATAAACACTACAATGGATTGATATAAATATGTGATAGCCTAGATTATCAGTTATTGAAATGAAATCATTCTTCTATTATGAAATTTATAAAAATTTACACTGTACACTAAAGGAATTCCTCCCCAGAGTTGTAGAGTGGAGAAAGAGGTATCCAAATACTTATTTTAAAGGATACTGTCAGGAACATGATCTGGCCAGCCAGCCTGTTCCTTATTATGAGTCCCAGGTCCCTCCCCATCAGGCTTCCTTGTGACTATAAACAGACATTCTATTTCTAATGCAAGACTTCTTTCCTGAAGAATCTAGTTATTTTTTACTACTGAGACATGCTTTCACCTTTGTGGTCCCATTTCCAAAGCTGCTCACATTGATAGATTAGGAGGTTGGGCTTTTGTTCTATCTCTTATCTGCCCTAGATGGGGGTATTCTGGGAGGGGTTGGCATTTATCCGTCTATTTGACAGAATACAGTCTGAAATTATCCTTAACCCCAAAAAACTTCCAAAGGGGAAGTACCTGTGAAAATATATCCTCTCCCCTCTCCATCCGGTTCTCCCCCCACCAGTGCTGTGTGATGGCTCATGGAGAAATCTGTGTAAAGAAGCACTCCACTTTGGTGTGTCTTGTGAAGTGGAGGAAGGCAAGTTCTTCTGTGATTTCAGGGAATTGGATGTTCTTGGTCATGGGTGTGTGTTGTCTTGAATCCAGTCTAGGTAGTTAGTAACCTTGGTATATACACCTGGAACATCTTTCTGTCCACAGCCAAGACCCCAACTGATGATGCCAACCAAAGTCATGCGTTTGTCCTTCATACACACCAACGGACCTCCTGAGTCACCCTGCAAAAAGAGAGAACAGGTTAGTTTACAAAATTGCAGGCTATTTGGGCGGAAGTTAGGATTAATATATGTAGTGTTACTATTGTACTTAGTTCACAGAGGGAAAATTTTATCTCAATGATCTTGATCCTCTAAGAGAATTAGGCTGTATCTACTTGTAAAGTAGAATTGAAATAGTTGCTTCTGACATTTCAGGCCTTAACCCTGGTTTTGAACTCCACCACTTATAGCTGTATGGCTTGATCTAACTGTGCTTCAGTATCCTTATCTGTAAGAGAAATACTACCTACTTGATAATGTTGTTATGGGAATTAATTGGGAGAAAGCTTGAAAAGCTCTGAGAATAAAGTAGGACATTTAGTAAAACTCCTGGTTAGTTGTTATTGTCCTACTCAATCAAAATGATTTTTCTTTATTTTAGGTGAGAAGAGGGGAGATAGTGAGGCAGACTCCTACATGCGCCCTGACCAGGATCCACCCAGCAACTGCAGTGAAGGGTTGATGCTTAAGTACTGAGCTATTTTTAGCATCTGAGGCTGATGCACTCCAGTGGAGCTAGCCTCAGCACCTGGGCCCATGCTCAGACCAATTGAGTCACTGGCTGCAGGAGGGGAAGAGGGAGAAAAGGGGAAGAGGGGAGGAGAGAGAAGCGGTCACTTCTCCTGTGTACCCTGACCAGGAATCAAACCCAGGACATCCATACTCCGGGCCAATGTTCTATCCACTGAACCACCAGCGGTGGCCTTGTTTTGTTTTTAACTTGAAGCTTGCAAATAATCATGGTTTCACTTTGCATACAACCTTTATATGACTGTTAAGCTAGGTGGTTTTGGAAGAAATGGAGGTTTCTAAAGAAACTAGTTAACAAGAGACCAAAGGCTGTCAAAGAACCAAGGGGTGACTGACTGCTATAATTACTTTGTAAAGTCCACAGGATCTTCAGTGCAAGAGCCTGGCCTCCCTTCCCTTTGCACCCCTTTAACCCCAGTTCGTCAGTGGACAGCTAGCTGGCACACTGCAAGCATGAGCATGTCTCATTAATAACAGATCCTTGGCTATCTTCAGGTCCTACTATCACAGGCTGCTCTGTTACCCTTAGGCCAGTGTTCTGTTATCATGTATAGAAGTACTAACTCAAATAAGGATGCCAACACAGAGAGCCTGAAATGCCTTGCTGCCCCAGGTTAGGGCTGAGTATGTTTTCTCACAAATCATCTCTATCCTGCTTGCCAATAAGCTGTCATTTCTCCTTTCCCTACTATAAGGCAGACTGTAATCTTCCAGCAGCTGCAGAATTCAAGAATTTCTTAATTTGTGTTGCTTTACCCATCATTTCAGTAGTCAATTAATTGCTTGGGCTCACAGGAAATCCTGTAGCAGGTGGAGTTTCCTGTATAGACGCTAGGGAAATTTCCTGCAGTTCAAATTTCTTTCTTCTTCCTTTTTTTTTTTACAGGGACAGTGAGAGAGAGAGTCAGAGAGAGGGATAGATAGGGACAGACAGACAGGAACGGAGAGAGATGAGAAGCATCAATCATTAGTTTTTCATTGCTGTTGTGACACCTTAGTTCATTGATTGCTTTCTCACATGTGCCTTGACCGCGGGCCTTCAGCAGACTGAGCAACCCCTTGCCGGAGCCAGCGACCTTGGGTCCAAGCTGGCGAGCTTTTGCTCAAGCCAGATGGGCCCGTGCTCAAGCTAGTGACCTCAGGGTCTTGAACCTGGGTCCTCTGCATCCCAGTCTGACACTCTATCCACTGCGCCACCGCCTGGTCAGGTGAAATTTCTTAAGTTTGGGTAACTTTGATCTTTCTCCAGTTGCTTCATTCTCTGAGGCCCTCATGGGGAATCCTCAGCACCTCACCAAGATGAAATCATTCCATTCTGGCTGGAGGTTTTTTTCCCTTGTTTACAACCTGTTGGCCAAGGGACACGTTTACCCTCGGGGAGCTCAGAGTATGGAGAAACACTCCTGTTTACCTGGCAGGCATCATGCAGGTTTGCTTGGTTCCCTCCACTTCGTGTGTCTCCGGCACACAGCATGTTGTTCGTGATGGTTTTGTTAGACAAATACTGGGACGTGCAGCGGCTGGAGGGGTACAGCCTGACGTGCGCCTCCTTCAGCCTCTCAGAGTAGAAAGGAGAAGCTGAAAGAGGAGGGAAAATGCTTTATCGTTTTAGGGAAGGAGAAAGCCAATTTTTCTAATAGCTAACCGTGTATACATTTTCTTACATATTAGGTGTGAATCCTATGAAATTGCTACTATTTTATTGTTTCGCCCTATAAAAACAACAATTTTATAGAGTTTAACCCCAGGTTTCTCCGTAGCATTGACATTTTAGACCAGATAAATTTTGTATATGTAGATGTTTGGCAGCGTCCCTGGCTTCTCCTTAATAAATGTCAGGATAAACCCTCATCAAGGGTTATAACAATCAAAAATGCCACCAGATAGTACCAACTGTCTCCTGGGGGACAAAATCACCTCAGGTGGGAAGCATTGGTTTAACCTAGTCCTCATAACCTAAGGAAGTAGCTACTTCTGTCCCTATCTTACCAATGAGGAAACTGAGGCTTGGAGCAATGTAAAACAAAAATCCAGCCCAGGGTCACACTGCTAGCAAGGAGCAGAACAGGGATTTGAACTGAGGTCATGGGACTATAGTCCAAGTATCCACACCCTTAATTACTGTCTTCACTCTTATCAGAACCTTCTTGAAATCTTAAGCTCTTCAAAACAGTGGTGCTACTCAGAACTCTGACGCCCCGCACAGCGGTCCTGTGAGCTAGGGAAGGCTGATGATGCTTCCCACTCAACAGGCAACTTGCCCACATTGCGACAGCATCAGTGCCTCTCCCAGGGCTAGAACCTCTCTCGTGACCACTTTCCCCTCTGTCTGGTCAACAGCTGCATCCCTTGCTGTCCTGCAGACAGACAGGATGGGACCTTGACTTCCTTCCACTTACATGCCTCATGCTTGCCGTAGCCAGAGAGCTCACATTCTGTCCATTCGGGCAGCTGCAGGTCGGCGCCAGGGAGACAGACGGAGCGAACACTATCACTCTCCTGGGCGCATTGCAGCGAATCCGATTTCAGCTGCAGCAGTGCTGGGAGGGAGAGCGAGGAGAGAAAAAGCCTGCGTGAAGAGCTTCTTCTGATCTCAGGAGAGGAAGATGAAGGAGGGGTACAAGAGCATATGTGTGAGTGTGTGTTGTGCGATCTGGAATTTGACCCAGAGCAGGGAGAATAATGACATCTTACCAATGTCATTGTCGTAAGTGTCGTAATCAAACTCCTTATGGACGATGTATTTTTCTACTTCAAACTTCTGCTCTTCCTCTCCAGGGACCAACCGGTATGTTCTGCCCAAGACCACCTTAAGGTGGTGGAGAGGGAACCTAATGGAGAAACAGCCTTAGGATGTTCTGCTGGGAGGTTTCCTCCGGCCTGGTTTCAAGGCTTTGGAGAGTAGGAGAACCTACTGGGTTAAGTCCCTACCTCTCCTGGAAGCAGTGGGCAGCAGACAGGACCCAGCAGGAACTGATCAGGATTCCTCCACACAGAAACCTGTCTCCTGGCGACCTCCTGTTCCGAACAAAGATGGCGGCCTGCCACGGATGAGAGGTGATGTCTGAGAAGAGTCCTCCTTTAATGCGAAACTGAGGCCGCTTGTACTGTCTCAGGCCACAGGTGGCTGCGTGAGGAAAGGACAGAGAAGGGAAATCAGATCTGTGGTCCAGAGGTGCGAGTGCTTGAGCCCCTATCTTGATCTTTTCTCTTGGGACCCCCAGTTTGTGGGGGCTACCGCACCTCTACAGGTCGACACAGTGATGTAAATCTCCCGGGTAAGAAAAACCACAGCTTTCATTCGTTGAGTACTTAGTACAAGCCAACCACTGTATATACACTATCTTTAACCCTCCCAGCACTGAGTTTCAGAGAGGCTGAGAAAATTTTCCCCAAGGTCACAATGGCATCTGGATTAGAGCCCCGATCTGTCAGGATCAAAAGCTGGGGATCTTTCTGCTCTGCTTCATTACCTCTAGTTTTCTTCTGCCAACACTTCCTGGTTTCAGAACTAACGAAGCATTGCAACTCCTTCCTGGGGAATGTCTACCCCATTTCTGTTCCATCTACTCAAGCTAACCTTCCTTCAAGGCCCAGGTAAAATCCCACCTCCTCATGAAGCTTTTGTTTTAACACATCCAGCCCTCTAGGTTCTGAGCAAGCTTACTGATCCCTCTCACTAAGGACTCACTACACACAACCTTGGTTGTGAGTTAACTGATAGTTTGTGTCTTTTTTTTTCTTTACAGGGACAGAGAGAGAGTCAGAGAGAGGGATAGATAGGGACAGACAGACAGGAACGGAGAGAGGTGAGAAGCATCAATCATTAGTTTTTCATTGCAACACCTTAGTTGTTCTTTGATTGCTTTCTCACATGTGCCTTGACCGCGGGCCTTCAGCAGACCGAGCAACCCCTTGCTGGAGCCAGCGACCTTGGGTCCAAGCTGACGAGCTTTTGCTCAAGCCAGATGGGCCCGCGCTCAAGCTGGCGAGCTTGGGGTCTCGAACCTGGGTCTTCCGCATCCCAGCCCAATGCTCTATCCACTGCGCCACCGCCTGGTCAGGCGATAGTTTGTGTCTTGCCTGCCCATTTAGACTCTGTGTTTCTTACGGAACATTCTGGCTGATGTGTGTGTTCACAGAAACTGAGTAATAAGAATCTATTCTCAGACAATCTCCCGCGCATGGGAAGTGGATATCCGCCTGAGAGTGTCGCCACTCCCACCCTTGCTGCAGTCATGGAAGCCCCCTCCCCAGCAAGGCCTGACCTTCCCGGGAATCTGGCAGCTACACAGTCTGAACCAGACAGCTGTGAAAACACAGGAAATGGCATGGCCGAGGTAATGGTCAAGAGGAACAGGGCAGGGAGGCTGGGCAAAGGAAGGTGGCCAAGGGCCGGCCCTTACAGCACTGGGGAATGTCACAGTATTCCCAGGTCAGCTTGCGGTCCTTCAGCACGTGGCACCACGGCTTGGTATCCCCGTCTGGATTCCTAGATGATAAAGGCAGTTTAAGGTTTCCAATCACCTCTCAAGCCATGGAAGAGGGGAAGGGGGCTCAGTGAATCAACGGCAAAAACAGTGAACTGGGAAGGAGGATCCTGAGGTCTGGCCTTGGCTCTGTCACAGACCCCACCATAGGAAAACAACTTTAACTTGAGCAACATGACATCTTACTCTCACAGGACGCTGGGAGGGAGTGTGAGCTGTGCTGTGAGGAAACTCTTGCAATTCGTTGCAATAACAGTGCTATGTGAGAGGGGACCAGATAAAGAAATGGCTATGAAACGGGACCTCTAACTTGGGATTTAGGTTGAAAAACTGGTGGACTAGTTAATAGTTATGGTTTTTTACTACTCCCTGGGTTTTTCGTATAACTTTAGACATAACTTCTTCTCCCATCCCATACCCCAATCTTGCCCTCTGCCCATACCCTAGCACCCTGAACCCTGTGCTACATACCGGCAGTAATTGTGTTTGCCCAGGCCCAATGTCTGGGCGTTGGGCTTCCATGCTGTGTAAATCTTGCTTATCAGGGCCATGGAGTTCCACTGGAGGCAGGAAGCACCAGACGAGGTAAGGCTGTGGGTACCACGGTATGCTAACCCTTTTCTAACGTAGCAGTCATCATATTTTTCTGAAACATAAGAAATCTCAAACTGAAACAAAACCAATAAAATGCTAAAGCAGGCAAGTTGTAGTTGTCAACAGGGCCTACAACAGAGCTGCTGGCCCGGGGAGTTGAAGGCAGCCAGCCTACCAGTGAGAAGGGTGTGATACCATCCCACCTCCCTATTTCTTCAAGCCCTTTTACAGAGTGATGACGGATGGCTTTCTTCTGCTGTGCCGACTTCCATCAACTGGATATGGCTTCCTAGATTGCTGTGCTGAATGAGATTCTGAGGGTATATTCAGGTTCAGCACAAAAAGGTGCTGTATTCAATTAGTGGTGATTATTCCTGGAGCTTCTTTGAAAGTAATTATAGGTTTCCTTGTTTATATTTAACAGTGAACCAAGGTGCGTCAATGGAGGGATGTGTCAGCAGGGCCTTATTTCTCTGACTTTGCTGGCCAGTGCTTTAAGAGGTTTGCTGGGCTTGGGAAGAAAAAGAGAATGCTGCCTATTTTCACCTTTTTGTCCAATTTTATCCTTTTTTCTCCCCATTTGAAACTCACAAAACATAGCAGTATAATAAATAGTATAATTAGAAGCGCTCTTTCAGGTCATCTAGACCAGTGAGTCCCCATTTAGTTCAGGTCCTAGGAGATAAGAGGATGCTTTGGCATTATTGTAAAGCGTCTTCAAGTTCTCATGCATTACTTGTGTACTGAATGCATGTTATTTTGTGTATGTACTGTTAGAACTTTAAAATGTGTTTTTCATACCATTGTGATAAGTAACATAATTATTTGTGAAAGCATCACTGAATTCAAAAGTACCTTTTTGTAACTTAGTATTTTTTAAATCTGGGAAGTTTTCTAACATTAAAAGTCAGAGAGAGAGAGAGAGAGCGCCTGGCTTGTGGTGGCGCAATGGATAGAGCATCAACCTGGAATGTGGAAGTCTCCGATTTGAAAGGTATTACAACAAGCAATCAATGAACAACTAAAATGAAGCAACTACGAGTTAATACTTCTCATTCCCTCACCTCCTTTCTCAGTAAAGACAATAAATAACAGCTTTAAAAATAGAGAGCAAGAGATTTGAAAAATAGGCCCATTAATCAAAAAAGGAGAACCCCCATTCATTCTCAAAAGGATTGGAAACCACTGATGCAGCCCCACCTTCTGTGCAGATGAGAAAACTGAGAGTCAGTGGTGTAAAGGAATCAGCTCAAGGTCAATCAGCTAGAGACTAAGCCTGGGTGAGGACCTATGTCTCATGACTGTCTATCTTTTGCAGCCAAAACGATTTACTAGCAGCCTATTCCTTTGTCTCTCCAGTTGGAGAAGGACTGTCAGCCTGTCCTCTTAGGCCAGTGATGGGCAATCTTTTGAGCTTGGTCAAAATTTGCCAAAAATCCGAGCATAACTTGGGTGGTGTGTCACTTGGAAAAAAACGGCCTAACCGGAAGTCGCAGAACTAGACGCTCTGTGCCAGAGTTCTGTTGTTTTGGCCTACAGACCTCCGGCACAGAGTGTCTACACTACAGCAAATGTTTTACCCTCGGCTACTGCACCTGGCCATGCAGGAGCCGAGGATGAAACATCCTTCTCGGCATGCGGCCCCATACTTCTATGGCAGCCACATGTCATCGAAAATGACTACGCATGTCAGTGCTGACACGCGTCATAGATTCGCCATCACAGTCCTAGGCCGTTCTCCCCATGACACCACAGGGGAAGGTGGGGAGGCTGCACTTACCTTTGGGGCAGACAGGCGTGCTGCAGAACTCCGAGCTGTACTTCCCTGCCTTGAAGACATAGCACCAGGGTTTTGAGTCTTCATCTGGGTTTCTGAAAAATCAGCCAGGGAAAACCAGGGCAGAGGTTAAAAGGGGAGCTTCCCTCTTGGACCCAAGGGCTTTGTATCCTCTTCTGGGGAAAGAGTTAGTGTGCTTTTGGTTAGTTGTATCATGTTAGTGAGCATATGACTTAGTTATTGTTGTCTTCATAGGGAGACTAAGTGTGGTTTAAGAAGATGTGTATGTATGTCAAGAGGTGGCCTGTGACAATTAGTTTTGTGTGTCAACGTGGCTAGGCTATTGTGCCTAGTTCTTTAATCAAATACCAATCTAGATATTGTTGTGAAGGGAGTTTGTAGATGTGGTTGACATCTACAGTCAGCTGACTTTAAGTAGAAAAGATTATCTTCAATAATGTGGGTAGGACTCATCCAACCAGTTGAAGGCCTTAAGAGCAAAAGCTGAAAAGAAATTCCATCTCAAAACTGCAGTGTTGGCCTGGTGGGTAACTCAGTTGGTTAGAGCACTGTCCTGATAAGCTAAGGCTGCAGGTTCAATCCCCAGTCAGGGAACATACAGGAATCAACCAATGAATGCATAAATTAGCAACAAATCAATGTGGTTTTGTTTTTCTCTCTAAGGAAAAAAAAAAGGTTGCAGTACCAACTCCTATCTGAGTTTCCAGCTTGCTGGCTAGCCTACAGATTCCAGACTAGCCAGCCCTCATAATCACATAAGCCAATTCCTTAAAATAAGTAAGTAAGTGACTTAATAAATATGTTATTGGTTCTCTTTCCCCAGAGAACTCTAATCAATCTGATGCAGATATTTTCCCAATGGCAGCAGCTTCTCACCAGAGAAAACACTATTCAGTAGGGAAGACGGCCCTCTCACCTGCAATAATTGTGATTTCCAAGCCCTAGCTTCATGGCATCTGGCCTCTGCGCACTGTAGGGCTTCCGGGCCAGAACGCTGCTGTTCCAGTTGATACACTCTGCCCCGCTTTCCGCTGTGCTCCACGTGCCCCTGTAGGTGACACCCTGGTCCTTGTAGCAGGTAGCACTGGCATCTGATTGAAAGCAGAAAATGTAACATCTCACATGTGGATCCTCACTCCTTTCATTTAGCTTCTCGAAAGGGTCTCCCATCTGCTGCTGTCACCCCCCAAACCAAAGAGGCAGTCTGGCTGCTGAAGGTACTGTAACACAGGAGGCAAGTGGGTGGCGGGGCTCACCCAGCGGGCTGGTCGCAGAGCCAGGCTCCAGGTTTGCACCCAGCGGGCGCAGCACTTCAGTTTTTTAACCAACCCTTGGATGGCCCAGCCCGGCCCCACTCCCCACCTTTACCCCTGACACCGGGGTAGATTCCTCTCTGGGTAGATTCGGCAATGGGGACTTCAGTCCGTCTCTCCCACTCACCCACCTACCACTCACCTATTTCACAGAGTTTCCCACTGAATCCTTCAGGGCACTGACAGACAAAATGCGAGAAGTAAAGAGCCTGCCAGCACGTCCCCCCGTTGAAGCAGCGCGGTTCGCTGCAGCCTGTCAAACAGAAACAAGGAAACCCTTAGTTATTTTCAAAGTAGCTCCAAGAATAACACGAGTTAAAACATAAAGAGTGCTCTCTACATGTCAGACACTATTCTAAGCAGTTTACAAAGTTCTCATGGCAAACCATGAGGCACATACTGTCGTTCTCCCCCTTTTACAGACAAGGAAACAGGCTCGGCAAGGGAAGACATTTGCCTGAGGTCGCATGGTTTTGCCCCTTCTTTGCTCAGCACCTTCACATTTGCCTAAGGAAGATCATGCCCGGAATCCCCATTGGAATATTTGAACAAGCTGGGGACCAATAAAGACAGGGTTTGGGCCATGAGGCTGGGCCCGGAAGCTCAAAGCCTCGGCTTGAAGTCCATACGTACTTTTGATGGGCACAGAGTGGCACTGCGACCGGCCGCTGTTGCACCAGCAGTATTCTACTCGGTTGTTTCTGAGCATGGGGCGCAGCCACGACTCATGATGCCGGTATATCATCTGGGTCTTTTCATCTCTGCAGGTCACTAGAACGAAAGACAGGCTGGCCTCTTAGGACACAACTCCCCAAAAATTGACGTACCACCTCTGGTCTTCCTGAGAAAGTTCCTGTTTTGTTTTCTATATAATCTATCCTTTATTCCTTTCTTGCTCTCCACTGGAAGACAAAAAATAACTAATATTTTGTCTCCAAAGACCCCTTTTATTGTTTTTCTTTTCCTGATGGGCCCTCATTTGAAAGAATTTATCTACCAAATACATTTATTAAGTAATGCTCTATTTTTTATTTTGGTTCATCAAAACTATACACATGTATATAACTACCTGAGTTTTTGATCCACATGAGTATTAGTGCACTGAAATGATGCATTTATGGCCCCAAAGAAAATTGGCATTTTGGTCTGTGCAGAAAATGTGCTACTTCCAGTAGTATTTTTTAAAATATAAGGAATGTATAATAGCTGAAGTGCTCCCATTAATATTTTTCCCTCTTTCTCTGTTTCTGTTTTCAAAACCAGAATGCCAACTTAAAAAACCCTTAACTTTTAATTCATTACAAAATAACCTATGCTCATTTTAAACAGCACTAGTTTCTTTTGAGGATCCATGAGGCCAGGATACCCTTGTTGAAACACTGTGCTATCCAACAGCTATGGCATTAGGATTGAAGGCGTGACTCACTCTGGGGAAACTTCCACTTTAAAAAGGGTGTCACGCCTGACCAGGCGGTGGTGCAGTGGATAGAGCGTCGGACTGGGATGCGGAAGACCCAGGTTCGAGACCCCAAGAGAGCCAGCTTGAGCATGGGCCCATCTGGCTTGAGCAAAAAGCTCGCCAGCTTGGACCCAAGGTCGCTGGCTCCAGCAAGGGGTGGCTCGGTCTGCTGAAGGCCCGCGGTCAAGGCACATGTGAGAAAGCAATCAATGAACAACTATGGTGTCGCAACGGCAATGGAAAACTAATGATTGATGCTTCTCACCTTCTCCGTTCCTGTCTGTCTGTCCCTATCTATCCCTCTCTTTGACTCTCTCTCTGTCCCTGTAAAAAATAAATAAATAAACAGTCAGTTCGGTCTGGGTTTCTCCTAAAAAAAAAAAAAAAAAGGGTGTCGCAAAGTCTTCCAGACCCAAAGGAAGTAGCTCATGAAAGAGGAGAGATGAGCGCCTGGGTTGGTAGTTTTGGACCTGGAGCTGGGCCTGGAGTTCTTCAAATCAGAGTCAAGACAATCCATCCAGCTGTTAACATTTTTTATTCTTGGAATCCTAACAGTAATGTTCTTCAGGTTTCTAGAATCAACTCTAGACATGGTCTTATGGAAAGTCTTCCCACCCCACTTCTGTAAGGTCACCCAGGCTACTTATACCTGTTTTACCAACCTAACGAACTGGAGGTGCAGAGATGTTAGTTAACAAAGATGCCAAGTAGCCTCCGGCTGGATGGGAATCACAGTTCAGGAACAGACCCCAGAGGACCAGGACGGCTGCAGCCTGGCAGCAGTGTGGGCTTGGACAAGTCACTGAGTCTCTGGGGCCCGTTTTCTAATTTGTATAATAGGACTTAAGGCGATTGAGCTTGTAGGCTCCTGGCAGCTTTGTGACTCCCTGACAGCCTGACTCCTTGAGAGTACATCTGTCCCTGTCTTCTCAGATCTTGGCTCATTCTCTTCAGCTACCTGGGTGCATGGTGAGTGAGCGACGGGGGGACAGCACAGGCATCTTTGCAGAATTGCTATATACAATCTCACCTTCACATAGCTTAAGTTATGAGATAAACCCCTCTACAAAGCCTAAAGCACCCTGAGCCCCTAAGCCTTAACCCTGCCTCCTCCCTCCATCAACCCCTCCCCCCACTCAGCTTCATCTTACTTCTGTATGATCTGGCTCCTCTTCTGAATCGCCTGTGGGTTTCCTGCCAAGAAACCAGGGCGTGGAGAAAGGATCAGTGCATAATAATAAATAACAAACACAGCCAATCCAGAAGACTACCCATCAACCAGCCAATCGGATGCCACCTGCCCAGAGATCCTCCCTCAGGTTAACTGGCCCCATGTGAAATGTCCCTTTCCTGCCTTCTTGTTTAAGTCTTTCTCCCCTTCTAGACTAGCACTGTCCAAAAGAACTTTCTCCCATCCAAGTACTACCCAGGCCCGACCCTGATTATCTTCCGAGATCAGACAAGATCTGGCGCGTTCAGGGTGGTATGGCCATAGACCAAAAGAACTTTCTGAGTGATGGAAATGTTTAATGCCTATTAATGTAGCCACTAGTCTGTGTGACAACTGAGCGCGTGAAATATGGCTAGTGTGACTAGACTGAATCTTATATTTTATTCAATTTGAAATGTAAATGGCCATGAATGGTTAGTGGCTACCACATTGAACAGTGGAACTGTAGTCCCCCTCTCATCTATGTAGCCATCCCTGACACTCCTCTAAAATCCTGCTGCTCGGGTATTGTTCATTGGGTCTTCCGTGATGCCTTCTGTGGCCGGACATTTCCAGAGAGCACGTGTATTGTGCAGCTTCTGTCCTAATTACATAGATAAGCAGTACAAGGGCAGCTTGTCCGCTTCTATGACTAGCAGTGCTTATGTTCTTTTTAGTACTTAATGTGTTAATTCTAACACATTCTTTAAAAATCAGCTCTAAAGAAGGTGTTCAGAGGCAGTAGAGTGAAATTAGGAACTGTTCCCTCACATCACAGTAAGGACCTAGGTTTGTGCTGCCAAAAGCCTGAATCCCAAGCATCCTCCACACAGGGGGTTGTGTGCATGTGTGTTTGGCAGTGCCCCTGGCTCTCCGCCCCTTTGCCTCTCACCCTCTGATGCCATCACCGCCTTGGGGCTCTGGGGTACACTGAGGAGCGCCTGGAGACCACAGCCTGGAGGGACGAGGCACACAGACAAGAACTGCACACCCACCTGCCCGGGGACAGTGAAGACCGCTCCACACAGCAGCAGTACACACAATAGCTCTCCCTTCATTCTAGTCGTCATTTCTTCAGCGTCCCTTAAATTCTGGAAGAATAAGGGGAAAAGCTTCATTGTGGGATGTGAGAGGTCAAAGACTACAACAAAGGTCAAGAACCTGCAACCTTATCATGGCCGCACCCTCCACAATCAGTTCCCTGAGCAGGAAAAGCCATGACAAGTATCTGGAAGATGGGTTTGTTTGTTTTTTGTTTGTTTTTGTGGGAGAGACAGAGTCAGAGAGAGGGACAGATAGGGACAGACATGAAGGGAGAGAGATGAGAAATATCAATTCTTTGTTGCAGTTCCTTAGTTGTTCATGGATTGATTTCTCATATGTGCCTTGACTGGGGGGGCTACAGCAGACCGAGTGACCCCTTGTGTTGGGCAGATAAAATATATTATGCTCACTTTGTTAGAGATGGCGCTGCCCACACGCAAGTTTTAAGAGTAAGCTTTTCCCCATATCCTTGACCGATTGGATGATGTGGGGTGGTGCACTCTCATGAGGAATCCTCCCATTATGCCTCAGATAAATGACTTTGTATCAGAGACTTTTTTGTTTGTAGATTGGATCAAAGGTTTGGATTTCTACACTATAAAGTGGGGCAGACCGGGAGCTTGCTCTCTTGGTTCCTGAAGTTAGCATTACAGAGGAGAGCATATTAAGGCCACGTGGAGGAGAGGAGAAGCAGCCAAGATGGCGCAGTGCCGAGGAAGAAGCCAGTTTGTGCAGAGAGAAGGAGATGGGGAACAGAGGTGAATAAGCCTGGTGAGCGAGAAAGCTTTGGTGCTAGGAAACTCGGATAAGTCAGTAGCTTTGTGAGCACTGAATGAGTGGGTTTTGGAGCCCAGTGTGTGTTTTTGCTTGCCCACCAGGTGCAAGCTAGGATTAAAGCTGATGGCTCACCAGTTCTTGGCTCCATTGTTTCATTACTAACTGTCTGAATCAAATCGGGAACCTGCAGGGGCCAGGCGGCTGCGATATTGGCCCTGACTACTGGCTTTACACCTTGCTTGAGCCAGTGAGCTTGAGCTCAAGCTGGTGAGCTTTGCTCAAGCCAGATGAGCTCGCGCTCAAGCTGGTGACCTCGGGGTCTCGAACCTGGGTTTTCCGCATCCCAGTCTGACGCTCTATCCACTGCGCCACCACCTGGTCAGGTGGGTTTGTTTGTTTTAATAATAGTAAAATACACATAACATCAAATTTGCTATCTTAGCCACTTTAAGTGTATAGTTTAGTGGCATTAAATACATTCACATTGTTGCGCAACCATCTCTGCTATCCATTTCCAAACCTTCATTTTCCCAAACTGAAACTCTGTACCTGTTAAACAAGAACTTCCCACTCCTCCGGCAACCTATGTTCTGTTTCTAGGACTTTGACTACTCGAGGTACCTTATAAAGTGGAATCATATAGAATATTTGTCCTTTTGTGTCTGGCTTATTTCACTGAGCACAGTATTCTCAAGGTTCATCCATGTTGTTGCATGCATCAGAAATTCCTCCTTTTTTAAAGCTGAATAGTATTTGTCTACATAGACACTATTTTGTTAATCCATTCAACCATCGACGGACACATATCGCCGGAGGATAATTTTGTCCAAAGATTCCTATGGATTTACGGGTAAGACCATCGTTGGCACTTCTTGGCAGCCCTGGAACCATGGTGAGCTGGCATGGTTACTCTTGAAGTGAATTCCTGCCCTGGGGTTGACTAGACAGAGCCATAGTAGTGTCCCCTTGCTGACATTTAAGAGAAAACCTTAGGTATTTTATTGCTGGCACATTGCAGAGCCCGTCTACCTCAGATTGCCCCAGCTCTCCCACTCATGACTTCCATGCCTGCTTGTCCAACAAAGAGAAGGCTCCTCCGGGCCAGTCCTTCCCCCTCCCCACCGCTCCATCGGAATGTCTTTTTCATCGGCAGGTCTGACAGAGTGCAGATTTGCATAAGGAGCAGAGGCATCTGGTTTCAGTCATTAAACTCAGATCTTCTTGGACCCCAAATTCCCGGCTTTCATGGGCCTTTGCCCAGTGATCTTGCTCTCAGCAGCTTAAAGTAGGTTAGTTGGTCGGGGTGTTATTTTGTGGTCTGGCAGACCCACTCATTCTTTCGTCCTTAAGAATTAAATTAGGGTATTTCTTCCCTTGACTCATTTCCTTTCAGTCACAACAACTTTGGTTCCACACCTCCTCCTCATCCCAAGGATCCTAAGCACCCTGCCCCTTTAGAAGAGGCTTCCAGGATGTTCACCCTGGCCTTGCTCTGGCTCTGGTTCTTTCTTTGTTTATTTGCAAAGAACTCTGCTGTTAAAAGTGCCAATGCCCTCACATGGCCCCAGGCTCTCTTCAGAGCAAGGATAAAGTATAAAGGGTGGGAGGCCTGATGGAGAGTCTGTATGCCCCAGTGATTCTTCCTGGGATGCTGGTGACAGGCAGAGGCAGGAACCCAGAGCTGGGGGAAATGGGGAGACTGCAGGAGGACCTGGTTAACAATGAGTCCAATGAGAAAGCTCAGATCCCAGGCTCAGAGGGAGTCTTGATAATCAGCAGACCCTTTCCCCACCTCCCCTTGGCCATTGTGAAGGAAACAGAAAGAGAAAGAAGGGCCCTTTTCTTCTCTCTCTCTTTTTTCTTTGTATTTTTCCAAAGTGAGAAGCCGGTGGGGGTGGGGGTGGGGGACGGGATGACAGACAGCCTCCCACATGTGCCTGAACCTGGATCCACCTGGCATGCCCACCAGGGGGCGATGCTCTGCCCGTCTGGGGCATTGCTCCACTGTGGCCGGAGCCATTCTAGCACCTGAGGTGGAGGCTATGGAGCCATCCTTAGCACCCAGGCCAACTTTGCTCCAATGGAGCCTTGGCTGTGGGAGGAAAAGAGAGAGATAAAAGAGGGGGAAGGGTGGAGAAGCAGATGGGCGCTTCTCCTATGTGCCCT
This sequence comes from Rhynchonycteris naso, assembly GCA_037038555.1. Lineage (NCBI taxonomy): Eukaryota > Metazoa > Chordata > Mammalia > Chiroptera > Emballonuridae > Rhynchonycteris > Rhynchonycteris naso. The sequence continues at coordinate 30,695,598 of CM072998.1, forward strand.
GGCCGGGAATCAAACCTAGGACTTCCACACGCCGGGTCGATGCTCTACCACTGACCCAACTGGCCAGGGCAGGGGCCCTTTTCTTAGAGGACAAAGTTTGCTACTATTCACTGGTTTTGGGCAGTTTCAGAAGGAACAAGTAAGCCATCCAAAACAGGAGCAGAGGTGAAGTCTTTTGAGCACAGGGGATTGCTCTGGATTATCTTTCTCAGCTGTCTTTTAAATTCCTCTTTCTCAAAATTTCCTTAAATTCTCCTTAATTTTGTCTCATTATTTATCATCTTTAAAAATAACTCTTAAATGTATCCCCACTCCCCTCATTCCTCTGAACTTAATCATTTTCACATATTTACAGAAGGTCCCATCCTTTACTATCTTAGCCAGGCCTAGAGGATAGGGACATCTCTAAACTCTCAGCACTTTATGAAGAAATTCTGAATGAAAGAATGAATGAATGAGTAAAGAAACCACCAGCCTAACAAGGAACTTAACTTGCATGCCAACCCAACCAGTCTTTTCAATGTTTTCATTCACCCAAGTCCAGGGGATTGATGTGGTCTTTTCTTTGGATGCCCGCCAAGTTTACTGTTTTATTTCAAGAACTCACTGTCCCCCTAAACCAAACACAATTCTTGATGTGGAAATTGCAAAGTGAGAAGTGAAGGATTAACATATTTGCCTTCCTTGGACAAATGGGGTGAGGACCTAGGGCTAGGTGCAAGACTCTGACAGCTGCATCATGTTAAACCCTTCTGTAACTAAAGAAATCAGCTTAAGGAGGAAAGCACATTTTTGTCTTCTGCTCCTAGGAGAGTTAGAGACTGTCTCTCTTCTATCAGTCCTTATCTCCCTCTGTCTCTTTTGGCCTTGCTGGGCCTTGAGCTGACCCAGTGTAAATGAGTCTCCCACAAAAAAACAAAACAAAACAAACAAACAAAAAACCCCCCAACAATGTGATAGCTCCATCTTCACTGCACAGAGGCAATGAGAGCAGCGGGACAGGCTGAAGGGGTAAGAGGATGACAAGGAAATTAGTCACCCCGCCAGCAGACAAGCAGTGCAGTCTGAAAACAAAGCAGAAAGAGAAAAGGGAGGGAAATGTGTCCTTGTTTTGCCTTTGTTAAAGAGGTGGGTGTAGAGGTCTGGGCAGCGCCTGGACAAAGAAGAAAGTGAATATCAGAAACGTGGACTCAGACTCAGGACCCATGGGACCCATACCAGGATGGGCTCCAACAGACTGGACCACAGGCTCCCACTGAAGAGGGAAGTGCAGGTAGGTGCTCAGGGTGAGGTCAGGGTGGGAAGTGAGATTTGAGGATTAAGAGTAAGAAGTCCTTCTCAGGAGCACTTTATGAACAGACTTGTAATAATAATTTAAAAAAATACATTTTCTTTCTTTTGCTATATTCAATGTTCCTAGAACAGTGGTTCTTAACCTTTTTTGAGGTACCGAACCCACCAGTTTCATATGCGCATTCACCGAACCCTTCTTTAGTGATAAATAAAATATGATTTTTTTCCCAAATTTAGTTTTGCCGGTGCGAGACTAGAGTCACTCAACTTGGCATTGCATATCATGCAGATAGGACGCTGACTCCCATCCCATTCCGTGATACATGTGAATCCATGTTGTACATATTCGTCCGACCACTTTCTTTTTTTGCTCGACATATTTAGTTTGGATTAAAATATTAAGAAAGAAACCACACGACGTACAACTATGACAGCCGTTGACTACTGCGCACACTAAATTCCCCGCAGCACTGGTTGGCCAAGCAATGTAACGTGATCCTCTGCAGCAAGTGATGGCCAAGAGGGGCGTGTCATCAAGACTTTACACAAGTGTGTCTTTACCTCCGAGGCAGAGGCTTCTCCGAACACCTGAGACCCACTCATTTAACCCCTAGGGTTCGATAGAACCCAGGTTAAGAACCACTGTCCTAGAATCAAAGAACTAAAAAGGAAGGAAAGCAAGGGAAAGAAGGAAGGAAGGAAGGAAGGGAAGGAGGAATAAAGGAAGGGAGGAAGGGGAAAGAAGGAAGGGGAAGGAAGGAAGGGGAAGGAAGGAAGGGAGGGAGGGAGGGAAGGAGGGAGGAAAGGAGGGAAAGGGAAGAGGGAAGGGAAGGGAAAGAAAAGGGAAGAGACGAGAAAGAGAAAGGAAACCCGTGAGGAGTGTGGGTTTTTTTGGACTGGGATCTCTGAATCACTGGAAGAGAGGACCTATGGAATGACCTTAAAGCCAGCCACCCTCAAGGTCCTACGACCCCAGCCCTGGCAAGCTACACATAAAGTTGATTTTTGCAGATTTACAGCAGGCATTCTCTCTGTTGGATGAAGTTCAGCAGACTAAGGGCTTGGCAAGTTGACAAAGACTCCATGCAAACAGAAAAAACAGGGCACATGACTTGGCATGTAAACCATGGCCTAGATTTCTAGGCTGCAAGGACAGGTACCCCTGTGCAGGACACAGCCTGCCCAGCTGCATGGGCGGCCTCACTTTGTCCGTGTCCACAGCATTTCTGCCCTTCGTGCCTGGATGACCTCTGGGTCCTGCTGGCTGCAGCAACAGAGCAACTCTGTTCACTCGTTCCTCTGAACAAGTGTGAATGATGACTGTGTTAGGGAACAACGGGAACAATGGTCTGGTAACCAGGGAGAGGGTTACTGTCCTTGAGCCGAGGATGTGTGCCATTCTGGCTGAGAAATCAATGATTACGGCAACCAGAGCCTCAGAGCTCATGTCTGTCTGCAGGGGTAACATGGGGGAATGCTGATTGGTGGGCACTTGTCCATCACGGTTTCAGGCTGGACTGGGTGAAGCCATTGAAGTGAAAGCAGGACAGCTAGAGGAAGGACCTGGGGGACAGCCAATGAAGTGTTGTCCTCATGCCTTTACATTTCCTTTGCTTTACCCTTTCCCTCCATTTCCCCCCTACCTTCTCCATCTTCCTCCAGAGAAATCTGCTGTTAGAAAAGGAACTGATGCACTCATTCACATAAGGTTAAAATGACTGAATAAAAATGAACGTACTGCCCTTACAAAAGCATCTCTATTGAGACATAAAATCTGTCCCCAGGGATACAAAACCAAGTGGGCTGGACTCAGGGTTTCCTCCAGGGCTAACATTCTGTGGTTTCTGTTGTGAGAACAAATGATATAATGAGTGTACACTTGCCATGTAAACTTGTAAAACACTTATAAATGCATATAAGTACTTAAACACTCAACCACCTGCTATGAAGTGATTTGCAATAAAGAAACTGTACAAATGCAATCAATAAGTCTAGTGCTATGATTCTAGGTACAAACAATGCAATTGCCGCAGACATTATAGATCTGGAGGATTTCAGTTTCCATTTTTGCCTACAAGAAAAAAGCAGACATGTGAGGAAGGTAGAAAAGGATGGAAATTGCAAGAGAAAGACAAAAGTAAATTGATGCTATGATCAAATTTAACACTGTGTGCAAGGTTTGTGATCTGAATCTTTGCTAAAGAAGATTCTTGGGTTATTATTATGTTTTTCTCTGGAAATTTGAGTAAGAGAAAGTCAGTCCGTAAGAGTACCAAATACCCTAAAATGACTCATGGCTGTAAAACCAACAGCAGCCTCCCTCCACCCTGCAAACCACCATGACCCAGAATGGACGCCAACAAATTAGAAAAGAAATGGTCAGAACTCCTTAGAAAAACAAAGGCATACCATTAGCAGTGGTAGTCAACCTGGTCCCTACCGCCCACTAGTGGGCGTTCCAGCTTTCATGGCGGGCAGTAGCAGAGCAACCAAAGTATAAATAAAAAGATAGATTTAATTATAGTAAGTTGTTTCATAAAGATTTATTCTGCAAAACTTAGCGAAAATCTGACATAAAGTACTTGGTAAGTAATTATTATTATATGCTTTAACTTGCTGTAACTATGCGTTATAAATTTTATAAAGTAAAGTTACTTCCCTACTTTATAAATCACCATTACTGTGGAACTGGTGGGCGGTTAGAAAATTTTACTACTAACAGAGATACAAAAGTGGGTGGTACGTATAAAAAGGTTGACTAACCCTGCACTAGAGTAAGGACAAGAGATGAGGCAAGGTGGGAGGAGGAACCAGGTCTTGGTGAAGGTGGTGAGCTCCCACAAAAGCTCACTTCTGTCTGAACCAGAGTCAGAGGCTGGGACAGGAGCCATTAGCCTGGTAGCGCTGGTCCCATTTATACAGGTACTGCTTTTTATAGAGACCATACTCTCAGAATAAAATTTAATTTCAAAAACTAGCATCATATAAACAATTATTAATCTTTTTTAAAAAAGGTAATTTTCTGTGTGCCAAAGTTTATTTTCTCTCTTCTTGAACAGAACTCTTTATAACTAGGGCACAAGAGAGAAAGTGTCTGCTTATTTAATTTGATCAATTCTGATGGGATGTACAGACTAAAATCCTCTCCTGCTTCCTGCATATCTCTACGTCATCACCCAGGGCGGAATCCTCTTCAAAATATAGGCATGTGACCTGTGTCTAAATTAGATTATATTAATCAAGTTACTCTCTACTGAGCATTGTCATCTCAATATTCCGCCCTCTTCCGGGTAGTCCTAGTAATTTGGGGGAGCCAAGGGAGTGCTGTTTGTGGGTCTAGGAAAATAGAACTCCATTCTGTTTCGTACTAAGATAAAAACAAAAAGAAACCCTTTCCTAACAAACTTAGACCTTTGTAAAGAAAAAGCAAGCCTCAGCTGGCAAAAGCTAACTCAATTAGTCAGTGCAATAAAATGTTAACCTCAAAGTCTGAATCTAAACAAACCCTGAAATCTAATGTTAACCTAAAAAAAGTCTCTTGTTAAGCAATGAGGGTAGTTCCTCCTGTTCCTTCCACTCCCTAAAGCAAACATCACTGCATGGTAATTAAATGCGCAATAATTTGATAATTCTTCAGATAACCTCCAGATTTCAACACACTAGCTTTCATTGTATTATTATAGAAATTTGTCTGCATTTTACTGGACTCACATGGAAGTGACATTAGAATATATCTTTGGAAAATGTGTGGATTAATGCGACTTGCTCACCACGTATCTGAGCACCTACTTCTCGCCAGCCATAGAGTTCACAGAACCCTTTTACATCATCCATTGAATTATTTAAGGTAATATTATCTTGTTTCTATAAAGGAAAAAGTTGAACTTCAAAAAAGTATAAGGGATTTGGCCCTAAGGTGACACACTTTGTTAGCGGGGGCATCAAGACTCATACCCAGTTCTAATATCCAAGACATGACACTCTTTCCACTACTCCTTACTGTGTCCTGATGCTGGATTGTAATGTTCTTAATGTGTTCCAAGTTGGTTATTTGAGAGTAGCAGCATGTCCTAGATGTGAGGAGCACAGCCGCTGGAGTCTTCACTTCAAACTCCACTTACCACTTACAGGATGTGAGTGGTTTCCTGGTTTTTCTATTGGGCTCATCAGTTCCACCTTGCTGAACTGTTACAGCAACTGAGAAGAAGCAGGTAGAGTCCCTACTTAATGGCTGGTGCACAGGAAGGTTAATTGTACTTATTGTCATGGGCATCCTTCAGAAATGGGAGCATCAAAGTTTACTGCTTTTCTCCTGAATGATAACTAGAAGCTGCCAAGGCAGAAGAGACATCAAGCTCTATGGGGTCCTTATTGTGTTCAATTAACACCAAATACCATTTGCTACATCTCGGACATCTCATGGTGACCTCTAACCAGATTCCTTACAATCAATGTAAGCATGCCCTTCAGCTATGTGCATAGGTCAGTATTAGCAGGAGCCATTATTTCCTGAATACGGGGTGGTGCTTTTTATCCCGTCTTTAATCTATGTTGTTATTTGCTTTTCCCAGTTCTCTTTATACTATACACGCCTGGGCTACTGTGGACTCTGAGAGAAACCAGAATTAGTGGCTAAAACAGCTGGGAGATTAGGATCTCGCCACTGATAAGACCCTTCCAGAACACATGAATGTTTGACAACCAGAGACATTATGTGAGAAAAATTAAGATACTGGAGCTTCCCAGAAAAGCAAAACAAGAGAAAAAAGTCTTCCCTTTCTCTCTGTAGCCCAGGTGGCAGACGCTGGCTCTTGGAACAATGAGGCAAAATAAAACAAGTTTTTCTTTTTTGTGAACATGAGGAAATGTGAATTGCCTCTGAGAAGTTGACTGGTTGCCTTTTTTCTTTTAGATTATTCATAGTGAGAAAGAAGACCCCCCTTGAAATAAGAGGCTTCAAGGATATTTTATAATTTAGGCCAAGCATTCAGAGAGTTTGTAAATATGATTTTTTGTGTAATTTACAAAGTCTCAAGATGGCCAATCATATTCCTGCTTAGGAAGGGCTGTTATAATGTAAATAAAGAGGTTTTCATACTTCAAAGGTTTTGAATAGGAGGAAGGAGGCTTGGACCCCCTCCCTTCTATATATACACCTGGGTGAAAGAAGGTAAAACAGCCAGGAATATAGGAGGGGGAGGGAGACTTGAAAAGCCCTTTCCTTTCCCCCTTTCTTTTTCCTTAATGGGCAATTTACAAATGCTTATCCTCTGGCATCCTGTAAGCCCCCTCCCATCCTGAAATCATGTAACTGAGGACAAAGGGATCATGTGAACTTATGTCTGTACAGGGTATATATATAAGATGTAAGAAATCTAATTTCTGGGAGCACGTGTCTTTGGAGCTATAGCCCCATGTGCTCCACCGGCTTAATAAATTCTCTTTTTTCCTCTTATAAGTTGTCTGAGCATCAATCCTCCGAGGTTTTGCTCTCCTGCAACAATAGTAGGGTACTAGGTTTGGCTTCACTGACCAGCACCCCCTCCCATCCCCTACCTTTAAGAAACTTAGCTGATATCGAACTGCTCATGCAAAGATCTCTAACAAAGGGGCTTGAGAATCTCTGTGGGTGCCATCCTCCCCGTGTCTATCAGACCCCCATCCCATCCACCTCAACCTCTCGCTCAGTCTAATCCCCTCCTTTCTTCAGTTCACAGGAGATGATTTACTCACTCTCTGTATTCACCATCAAACATTTATTAAGCACCAACCACACATTAGGAGCAGGCTCGTGGTACAAAGACACTGTCCTCCATCCTTAAACTCTTAGTTTAGAAATGGGACAGTCATAGCAGAATGTGATCAGTGCTATGATATGCAGGGGCATGGGGAGATGGGAGGTAGGAATGCAGAAGATACGGTCCTACTGGAATGTGGAGAAGGCAGATCTAGTTTACTTTTGTTGTGGTAAAGGGACTAGTCAGGGTAGGTTTTCTGGAATGGATATAAACTGTTTATTAAACAAAAGTAGGAGTGAGCCAGGCAATGAAGTAGGGTGTTCCTGACAAAGCACTTCCCCCAGATGGGCTCATTGCTTGGGGCCCAGGGTAACAGCCCCAGGAAACAAGAGCCTCTTACTTTGTAGTGCAAACACTTCTTTGGACAAAGGAGTGTAATTCACACACTCCAGGGTCTCCCTTGCAGGGTGTCCCTAGGAGGAAAGCTAATTTGGAAAGCACAAGATGTTTAAGCATGTTGGGGTCTTTGGGGATGGAGTTCAGTTTGAACTCCCTAATGCCTAGTTGTAAGTTACTAAAATATTTGTGATGCCTGACCAAGTGATAGCACAGTGGATAAGAGTGTTGGACTCGGATGCAGAGTACCTGGGTTTGAAACCCCGAGGTCGCCAGCTTGAGCTTGGGGTCGCTGGCTTGAGTGTGAAATCATAGACCTGATCTCATAGTTGCTAAGTCCAAAGGTCACTGGCTTTAAGCCCAAGGTTGCTGGCTTGAGCAAGGGGTCACTCGCTCTGCTGTAGCCCCTCAGTCAAGGCAAGTATGAGAAAGCAATCAATAAACAACTAAGGAGCCCCAACAAAGACTTGATGCTTCTCATCTTTCTCCCTTCCTGTCTGTCTGTCCCTATCTGTTCCTGTCTGTCTCTGTCATACACACAAAAATAAATAAATAAAATAAAATTTTTGTGGCTATATAAGCAGAAATGACTTTTAATACAAAGGTCTCCCAATATCAGGGTTTGACTTGACCTTAAAGTGATCAGAGGCTCCAGTGGAATCAGGTCTTATAGGTCAATTCCCAAACAGACCTCTCCAAGCCACTGGTGTACATATCAGGAGAATCACATAGCCATCCTGTGCACCTCAGCTGAGTCTGCTGGCCAAGACTTACTCCCTGGGTCATGCCATTGGCATGAATGGTGCTGGTCAGCTGCTAAGGAAACCAACTGTAATGGTTCTACAGAAAGGACAGCTGGGTAGCATTTCCTGGGTAATCATGATCGGTACCAGAACATGCCTGAGTTATCCCTTCAAAAACTATCTATAGCCTGACCAGGCAGTGGCACAGTGGATAGAACATCAGCCTGGGATGCTGAGGACCCCAGTTGAAACACTCAGCTTGAGCACAGGCTCACAAGCTTGAGCACGGGCTCACCAGCTTGAGCATAGGATCATAGACATGACCCCATGGTCACTGGCTAGAGCCCAAAGGTCACTAGCTTGAAGCCCAAGGTGACTGGTTTGAGCCCAAGGAGGTTGGCTTGAGCCCAAGGTCTCTGGCTTGAGCAAGGGCTCACTGGCTCAGCTGGAGCTCCCTGGTCAAAGCACATATGAGAAAGCAATCATTGAACAGCTAAGGTGCTGCAACTAGTATGAGTTGATGCTTCTCATTTCTCTCCCTTCCTGCCTGTCTGTCCCTGTCTGTCCCTATCTGTCCCCCTCTCTCTTGCTTAAAAACAAGCAAAACCTATTTATGAAATGTCTGCTCTGTGCCCAAAGCTGGTTCATTTTGCCTTTTGTCATAGGTCTCCATTTTCAGGTGATGTAGAAGTTCACGGGTTTCACTTACCCTCTTTTACAGAAGTCTATTGCCCAGGCTGGAGAGTGGAACATAAAATGTACAAAATATCACTAAGAAAATGTGCTGTCTTTATATGTAACTAAACAACTAAGCCAAAGTCAGGAGACCATGTGGCTGGACTTGGGGTTGGATCAGGGCTGATGCTCTCTAAGATTCTTTCTAGCTCTAACTTTATCTGTTCCTAAATCATCCTCACTATTTTATCCAATTTGATTTGAGACCCACCATATGGTTTTGTGAGCTGGTTGACCAGGATGAGGATTACAACCTGAAACTATGAACATAACTTTTCTCCATGCAAAGCAAATGCCCCAAAGGAATAAAAAGAGTATTCTGCTTACTCATCATGCATACTAGCCATCTTATCAAAACAGAGCTGAAAATCACAGAAGATAGAAATTTTATTTTGAGACTACAGATGCACAATGCCAAATAACCAAGTGAAACTGAACATTTCAACTCAATTTTTCCTTGCAACCAGATACTCAGTATCGCAGAGACGTATATGGGTTTTGAATTTCAACTGGAGCTAAGTCCACTATCACTGCTTTGAACTATGTTACTGCCGCAGTCGTCTGGTCAAAACTAATCTATACACACCCCGGAAGCTTTGGAAGTCCTGAAGCACTGCCCCTTCCAAATGATGATCCTAGCCAAAGGGCCCCTTAAGTTGCTATACAACCTCATGACCAGAATAACTCCTGTTGCAGATTAGTAACAGGACAGCAAGTTTCTCTAATTGCTCTCTGGTCCCCCCACTCATTTATAAAAGCCTCAAATGGTTATGGTTGCTTCAAGTCACACCACCAAAGCTGTGGCTGCGCTGCTTGTTACAACAGTTTGAAATGTACAGATCATCATCTCCGCTCATCAGTGTGTCAGGCCTGGAGGAAATAAAAGTCCTAGCGTCCAGCTTCAGTGAGCACAAACTAGTAACCATTGCTGCTGTTCCTCACCTACTCCCTGGCAGCATGAACTGTCCCAGCTTGTGACGAAGCAACTGAGAATAGCACAGATCCTGGGAGAATCTAAGAAGAGTATTCCCAAAATCACCAGAGATGGTCTAGGGGAGTCTGGACAGAAACAGAGCCATTAGGACAGAGGGTAGCTATCATTTGCTAGATTTGAGGCTGGTGTCTCAGAACGTTTTAGGTAGAATAAACTGATGGATAGGATGTAGCTCTTTCTATTCCAGTGTTTACTGCATCCCTGGCGGTGTCCTGAGCCTGACTCTGCTCTTATAGGAGGCACTCACCCAGCAGCTCACTCTGACCTGTCATATATTGATTGTGGACAAATCAGTGTACAGATCCTAGCTTGAGTCTTCTCACTTGTAGGCAAAAATTGCTAGGAAATCCTTTTGAGAGGACTCCACTAAACATCTGTATTTGCAGAATTTTTTCCTGGGATTGTAAATGGACACACACATACTTTTTTTCTGTTACCATTCAGCTGCAACAAACTACCATTATTATCCCAACTTGGCTACCGCATAAATCATTCTTACCACACTTCTCTGTGCTTGAGATTGTCATTAGTTACCTGGGAACTCACATGGTTTCCTCCCTCCTTTTCTCCGTCCTTCCCTCCCTCCCTGTGAGGTTAAGAAAATAAAGATAATAACAGTGAAAATCTAGAGAGACTTGATATACTTCCTGCAGAGCGCTTTAGAAAGAAAAGACATTGATGTTATTTTTTTCTCTGTAATTGCAAACTCCTTAACAAGGACCTCACATTTGCACACTGGGCGAAAAGCCAGAGAGAAAGCTGTCCAGTGGAGATGGTGGTAGGAAAGGGGAGAGCAGAGGCCTTTCTCTGAAAGTCCGCTCCTTCCTTCTCTTTCTCAGCACTTCCCACCTAATCATGTCCTCAGTTTCTCCGCGGCTCATTGCGGGAGGCTGCCTAGCTAGACACCCCCCACCCCCACCCTGGTGTCCTGCTGGCAAATGATTTTACATTTCTTGCCTGTTAGTCATGAGGTGCTCCAGTTGTCTATTCAGAGCATTTCTGTATCATTCTTTTCAGTTTCCACTTGACTCTGCAAGCAGGCATTTCTTATCCAAGAAATAACCCCTCCTATTCCCTCTCTTCCCTTGACCAAATCGCCTGCCCATAACACTTCAGCCTATCCCCATTAAATGCAGATTCAAAAAGAACTCTCCCTTTGGGCGCGGACTCTAGCTAATGCTTTTCCCCGGGGAGTAGAGTCACTCCCTCATTCAGGCATGCCTTCATTGGCTTGCCTTGCCGAAAGGGTTTTTAAGAGAAAGAAGAGGAGCTGGCTGGAGAGAGACTCACGGAATTCAACCTACCGCCACTCCTTACCTTCCTTCACTCCTGGAGACGTTCTCGTCGGTGCGGCTCTTGCAGGCAGGACCTCGGCTCCAATCTCTGCACAGCTCCCGCCTCCTTTAAATTTCAAGGCAGGGGGTGGGGTCGGTGGCCCCGGGTGGGCGGGTTTCTCTGCAGCAGGAGGATGCCCACTGGACAGGGCCATAGGGAGCCAAACTGGGGCGGGCCTGTTTTTATAAAGAGGGGGAGGAAGTTCGGATGGACGAAGCACGGCCCATCCTGGCTTTGGGCCAGCCTGATTATTCACAGCCCTGATGTCATCAGATCACAAGAATTTGGGAGTTGGACCGGACCTTTAAAGTCATCGTCTTTAGAATCGTAACCTCAATGACGTCAAAGGGACCCTCAGAATCAGCTGGATCTCACCCCCTATGGAGAAAAGAGGTCTTTACAGACAGATACACACTGAGGAGACTGAGGGGTTCTTCTGGAATCTTCAGCAGTAACTCTGCCTCTCTGGACACAAGAGGTTAGAAGGACTGAGCAGGTGCACTAGCTGTCCTCCAGGCTGAGGAAATGCCAAGGTTGGAGCATTTGGGGAGGGTGGGGACAGTTAAGAGCAGGCAGGGCTCACTTGCCCACCTGCAGTGGAAAGTGCCCCAGCCAGGCCTGGAATCAGCCTCATCTGGCACCTGCCCTCCCCCTCCCCCTCCCCAGCTTTCAGTCATGGAGAACCATTTCACTTCTCTGTCAGGTGAACCGGTGGTCACCAGGGCCTTTTCAGTCCCAGCATTCCCCCTGTGGGATTGTGGAATAAAGTGGGTGGGGTGCTGAGCCTGAAATTCGACCACTTCCATCTGTCCCTTCAACTAATGGGAGCTTTGCAGTTTGCTCTTCAGTGTGAATGCACCCACAAACAGACTACCTGTTTGACTTGCTAACACCTTACAGATGACTGATACAAGCAGGGAGATGTAGGGGAAAGGCTTCAGCTTGAACCAGCTCTACCAGTCATGAGAAAGATGAGCTCAGTCAAGGTTTTCAGTTATGCTGAGCTTTCACATCTGCAGGTCGCGTGCATATTAGAAACAATGTGCGGAAGATCCCTGGCTCATCACAGGGCTCAGTAGGTAGCATGTGTTATTATTACTGATTGATTTCTAGCTGGAACAAGGTATTTGAAAGTGAGAGAGAAGAGAAAGGATGCCAGGAGAAGGGACAGGTAGATAGATGGCAGAAGAAATTGTGGGATGACCAGCTAGCTGTTCTAGGAGAGGTCAGATTTCATATAGTCTGATCCTAAGTATGCTCATAGGGCTGGTTTTCAGGTTAGAAAATAAGGCAGTTTTAGCCAGAGTCAAACTGTTTTTCCGTATTTTTATCAAGACGTAGTTCTGCCAGTAGTTGCTATTTAAAAAGGGAAATAGGCCCTGGCTGGTTGGCTCAGTGGTAGAGCATCCGCCTGGCATGTGGCTGTCCAGGGTTTGATTCCCGGTCAGGGCACACAGGAGAAGCACCCATCTGCTTCTCCACCCCTCCCCCTTCTCTCTCTCTTCCTCTTCCATAGCCATGGCTCAATTGGCTCAAGCAAGTAGGCCTCAGGCGCTGAGGATGGCTCCATGGCCTCTGCCTTAGGTGCTAAAAAATGGCTCCAGTTGCAACAGAGCAAAGGTCCCAGATGGGCAGAGCATCGCCCCCTAGTGGGCTTGCCAGGTGGATCTGGGTCAGAACACATGTGGGAGTCTTGTCTCTCTGCCTCCCATCCTCTCACTAAAAAAAAAGGGGGAGGGTAAGAAGGGAAATAGGAGACCAGTTGCCTACAGAGCATCTGAGATAAGACATCAGATAAACTGCAGCAGAGGGTGGCCTTGTACCGTGGAGACGTGTCTATTTTCTTGTGACATGGTATGCCATGATGAAGGGAAGGGGCTTTTTTGGCATTTTGGTTCGGCAGGAGTGAACAGGTGGCAGTAATGAGACTTTAACTTGAACTCGTGGAGCAAATGATTTGCTCCTGAATGATGACACTTAAATCCTTAGATCACAGAGAGACTGCAGTCTGGGTATTGGCTCCAGAAGTCTGGGCAGTGGCTACTGTGGGGGAGGAGGGCACTGCAGGATGTGATCAGGGAGAGGGAGAGGGAGACTCCTTTCCCACCACCTTTAGAAACTTGTTCCTTTAGGCTTTTAGCTCCCAGTTAAAATGTAAATTTGATGAGTTAACCTTCAAAGTAGTCTCCAGTGGGGAGGTTCTGTCTGTTGCCCCCTTCCCCAAGGTCTATGTTGGGTGCGGGGAGGCCTGGAGTCTTGAGAAAGAGAAGAGTGGACCTAGAGCTGAGATTGAGGAGAAGGTTTTTAGGTCACCAGCAGGTGTCCCTGAGCTTTACTGAAATTCTCCCAAATGACTCACACCAGTTAATACCCTGGTCCTACATGCTGGGAGCTTTGTGTTCCTACTAAATATAAGATTGTTTTCCTTTTAGGGACCCTAGGCATTTCGGGGGAAGCCTGAGAAAGAGAAGGTAGGTGTAGGGAGGTTGATAGGAACACAATGGGAGCCTTGATTTTAGTCAAGGGATTGCTGTGGGGGGGAAAATGAAAATAAATCTTGGTGAAATCACATCCTGGGAAAATTGTTTCAAAGCCCTTTGCTTTCAAGGAAGAGAAATAAAACCCAGGCCCAGATAACACAGAGACAAAGTGGGCACAGGAAGAAAGCATTCTCACCGAGCTTTCCCAGCCTGGCACTATTTCTGAAGTGGGACCTCCTCCCACCCCCACCACCCCACCCCAGGATGAGCAGAATGAGTCACCAGCGGAAGCACCTTATCACCGAAGTAGACACAGGGATGGGACAGAAGAACAAGGACCACGCTGAGACCCCATCAGTTGAGTAAGAGATGATGTGATGTCTGTGGAAAGTCAAGCAAAGAGAGATGGAGTAGAGAAACAATTCAGGACCAGAAGACAAATTTTGTGTACAATCTTGGAAGGTTTCATTGTGGTAGCCATCTGGTTTTTCAGAGGCTGGGGGTAAATAGCACGGTGGATTTAAAATTGTGACATGTACTGTCGAGGCCTTCATCTAGCCTTCCAGACTACCAAGTTGGTCACCTGTACCAGCGACCTGAATTCTTCACAAATTCCAGGAAACATTTTTCAAGATAAATGCCTGGGAAATATCCTTAAATATGGTTGTTCTTGTTAAAAATCATTCACTAGAAAAAAAAAAATCATTCACTAGGCCATTCGAGAGTTCTTTGTCCTATTCTTGCAACTCTTCTGTAAGTTTGAAATGATTTCAGAATAAAAGGAAAAAACTGGGTTATTCTCTTTGCATAGTAATTTTTCTGACTATTTAGCCCAATGAAATAAAATAAAATTTAATTCCCATGCAAGGAAAGATATATATAAACACTGTTTTGACTATCTAAAAACTGAAAATAACTTAAGTCCCAATATAGAAGAATAGTAGTATCTAATGCATTATTGTAAAGCCATTCTGATAATTGATAATATAATTATATAGAATATCAAATCGATCCTACATTACCTTACCCAAAAGAAGTAGAAGACAAATTTGCATATGCACTGTGATAGAAACTATATATTTCTATATAAAGATTGAAAGAGAAATCAAGTGTTGGAGTGCTGTAATATTTGGTGAATATTTTTTAGTTTCTTTCCTGATACTTTTAAATTGTTTTAATAAAGATACACTCACTGACGCCACACTGGATCCAGGCTAGTCTAAGTATCTCCAGAACTTTCTCTTTGACACAGGCTCTAAAAGGGCAGGCTTGCCCATGACAGCATGTTGGAAGATTGGGAATTTTCCTCAACCTTTTACAGATTTCCATGAATTTATTCACACTCTTTTTTGACTACAGCTCACTTTCAATTAGTTCCTTTGTGGAGGGAATTGAGTTTGTCAGGGCGACCTCCCAGTTGTCTAAGACAGAACTTCCTGCCTTTGGTCCTAAAGCTACCCCTTTGAACTCTGGGGCAGAACGCCCGATATCAATCTTCTAGGAGTAAATAAGCCCCGTGCACCTGTGCTCGCTCCCTGGCAGGCTGTGAGGCTGGTGGGGAGAGCCCGCGGCTGTAAATCAGGAAGTCTGTCCTTGGTTCTCTGAAATTAGTTGCAGAACTAGGGGCTAGCTTTCTTCGTGGTTTAGCTTCCTTGAGTTTTGGAGGAATGTTATTTGGCTGAAAAGGGAAAGAAAACGCTTTGAGACAAATGACATGCCATTGGTGATTTAATAAAATGTTTCATAAGTTTTTCATTTTTGTTGTTTTGTTTTTCTTTCATCTTTCTCCCTTTCCTATCTGTTATCAAAGGGAAAGCCCTTTACAAGGGAAAACCTCTTATTTTTTCAGAGATGCTGAAAGGGACCTTAAAGAGCAACTACCGCAGATTTTTCTGCAACTGTCTTCTAAGCAGTATTAGCGTCATGCATGTGGGGGAAAAACAAATGCTAATAATATTTTTTCTTTTAAAAACATTATCACACATTTCTTTTACAAATACTACCACAGTAAACACAAGGTAACTACGGGGGAAACTGTGTATGGGGGGGGGGTTAGGGTGGGACAGATATGTATATGAGAATTGTACTTTCTGCTCAGTTTTCTGTAAATCTAAAACTTATCTTAAAAATAATGTCTACTAATTTTTAAAAATGTTTACTTGAAAATGCAAGATACAACCATTTCTGATATAAAATTATAGTTATGCATATGAATTATACATTGGAATTTAATTTGTACGGAGTTTTCTGCAGAGATTATTTGTTCTGTCATCTACTTATATTCAAGCATATACTTTCTAGTCCAGTGGCTCTTAACCTTTTTTGAGGTACCGAACCCACCAGTTTCATATGCGCATTCACCAAACCCTTCTTTAGTGATTTATTCTGGCCTCCGCGGCAGAGGCTTCTACGAACCCCTGAGACCGACTCATCAAACCCCTAGGATGATAGAACACAGGTTAAAAACCACTGTTCTAGTCAATATCTACAGGTATTCTATCAGCATCTTATGATCTTAAGGGTGTCTGTGGTCAATTAAGTTTAGGAAAATTGAACTCTTCTAGTCCCTTGAGTTTAAACTTGAGGCTCAGGGAAGTGACTGCTCCAATTGCAGTGCAGGTGCTGCTGGGTGAGTGCCAGAATTCTGGTGTCCTCTGCTTCTGTGAGCCCTTGTCCTCCTGTACCCAGGTCACCACACCTAGTAGCCTCAGATGAGGTGCTTGATTGGTTTCCTTTTCATTTTTCTGATCTTTATTGCTCAATTTTTATTTTATGTGAGGGGAGGGGAGGGGAGACAGACTCCCACATGCTCCCCTACCGGGGTCCACCTGGCAACCCCATCTAGGGCTGATGCTCCAGTACTGAGCTATTTTTAGCACCTTAGGCTGATATGCTCCAAGGGAGCTATCCTCAGCACCCAGGGCCACGCTGGAACCAATGGAGCCACTAGATGTGGGAGGGGAAGAGGGAGAGAATGGGGTGAGGGGAAGAAGCAAATGATTGTTTCTCCTGGGTTCCCTGACCAGGAATTAAACCCAGGACATCCATATGCTGAGCCAACATTTTATCCACTGAGCCACCAGCCAGGGCCTTTAGTGCTATTTTTACTCAGAATGTTGAGTCCAGGGGCTGGAAGCATCAACTCATTGTTGCTTCTCATATGTGCCTTGACTGGGCAAGCCTGGGGCTTTGAACTGGTGACCTCAACATTCCAGGTCAACACTTTATTTATATGTATAATTCACAGGTCAGGCTTTTCTTTTTTGTTTTAAAATCACAACAGCAGCAATAACCAAAACCAAGTGGACACAGATCACCCAATGAGCCCTGCCCTCATGCTGACCCCAGAGTGCGAGGTCCTTGCTGTGTCCAGGACAGGCTCCATGGAGAGAGCTGTCCAAGCCTTCCTCATCTCTGCAATGAGATCATCCTGATAGGAGAGGCGGATTCCAAGTGCATGGTGACTATGAAGGGAGGCTCTCACATCAGTTCTGGTCATCAGCTGGGGAACTGCACGTGTTCAGCATGGCAGGAACCTACTGTTTACATTGGACCCACCTTCCCTCTGCACTATCACAGGACTCCCTGCTCCGGAGACCTTCCTGAGTCAAGCATTTTTGCCCAGTGAATCCAGTTTTGAGGTAACTTTCCACCGATCCCTCTCCGCCACCCTAGGGAAGTGATGCGTATTTTATGAGATGCTCTTTTACCTCATCTGACTGAGTTGTACATGTTTTTCCCTGTGTGAGGCTTGCCCCAATAGGAACAGACCTGGTCATTTTTTTTTTTCTTCCCAGCCTTCCTTTATCTATGGGGCACAGGGTTTCCTGTTTTATTTTAGGTTGATGACTTTAATCATATTCCAGATGTCACTTGCCCGATCTCACTGTGTTGGTTAAGTCCACAGCTTTTATTAGAAAATGAGGAAAGCTGCCAGAACTGAATGCACTCTGTGAGCACCGACTTACTTACCTGTCATGACCATCACACCTATAACAGGTCAAGGACACAGACGCAGCCATTCTCAAATTACTATTTTGTGTGTTTGGGTTAACAGGGAAATTATTTTGGAATATGAATGTTTTGTAGCATCAAATTACAAAACACTATGAAGCCAGCTGTTAAAAAAACACATATTCTCCAAAGGGTTAACAACAGAGGAGAGGTTATAGCCAAAGATTTGAAAACCAATTGCTCTGAAATAATATTTGAAACTGAGGAAATAGGTGAACCCCTCAGTAGAGAGTGTTGAGAGGGCCAAGGTTTGAATCTTCACATCTGAATAAGGGAGGGAGAGATCCTAACAGGTTAGTAGGCACTGTGATAATAGCTGGCCGAGGGCAAAGGGGTCAGGGAGAGAGAGGGATGGTGCTGAAGAGCAGAGGAGATGCAAGGACCAGGAGGAGGGGAACTAGGCAGGCTAAGGGGGTGGTGTGAAGCTGGGAAGAAAGGTGAGTTATTGGGAAAGGGAAAGTAATCTGAGTCATCAAGGAAGGTAGAGTGTATTCTGAAGGGTGGTGCTGATGGATTAGCCCTCCACGTCACCATACCACAGCTGTTACCTTTAGGATGGTGACTATTTGGATAGAAGATGGAGGAAGGAGACTTCAAACCAGGGGGAGCCAAATGCTTCAGTGTGAGCCTGCCTTGCAGACAAGACACCATGTGTTTGTGGCTAATAGTTTTATATAGTGCCTGATCTTTTGCAAAGCTCTTTCACACACATGATCACATTTGTTCCCGCACCAACGTGATATCCTATGAGAGAAGGTGTTATACCCAGTTCACAGAGTAGGAAACTGAGGCCCAGAGAGGACTTGCCTGTGGCCACAGAACTGCTTACTAGTACATGAGGGAGCCCAACAAAGTCAACAGAAATAAAATCTGGGCGCCAGCCAGGACACTACCCATCAGAAATGCCCTCCTCCTTTCGGCCACCTGTCAGTAGGCAATTAGAGAACCCAGCAACGGCTCCCACAGGAGGCAACTCAAGTGAGGCTTCAGTTTGTTGATGTTTTTGTCTGACCTGCTACCAGCAGAACCCACACCACATCAGAGTCAGACTCATGGCATGTTGGCCAGAAGGGATCCTGTTGTGGTAGGCTCACATGCCAAGTGGCTTCCTGTTGCACACGCCACCCTTGTGTTCTTCATATCCTCAAGGCAGAGTTGTCTAGCCGGGCTCTTGTCTTCACAGAGTGTTCCTGAGACTGCATATCCTACGTCTTTCTGCTTGTCTCCCTCACTAACGGGAATAGAAGACCCCTTCCCTGAGTTTTATGACTGCCCCCATGTCTCCTCCTGGGCTTCTCAGCTCCCACGCCCCAGGGAGAAGCCCCCAGAAACTGTAGGCCAAAAATGGCCACAGCCTTCTTTCTGGTCAGGGGGAGGGAGGTCATTGCCACCAAGTGCTGCAGCTGCAGTGGGGCTATGTCCCCCACTTCCACACCGCCTTCCACCCTGTCGAACCTGAGACAGATCACTCTTTTTCCATCCCTACAGATGCCAAAGGCGTGCCCTTGCCAGAGTCATTATTTAAAGTTGTCCCGGTGGTTGTGACCTCCCACTGGGCTGCGAGCCCCATCATGGTGGCAGATTGTTCTGGCTTGTGCTCAGCAAGCAGCTAGGATGTGGGGGCCTGAGGATGCTGGGCCCCACCAGTGCCACAGTCCCGCCTGCTGCCCACCACAGGGCCAAGCTGGGAAAGCTAATTTCCAGCTGAGAGAGGTACCAGGAGGCAGGTGAGATCAACAGGCTCACATCTGGAACACATCTGCCCAAAGGCTCTGACTGCCTGTATAAGCACTGACACAGAGCCAGCTTCCTCATTTGTAAAATGGGGATGAAATCTGACCCGACCTACTTTCCGAGGAGTTTGGGAGGATCCAGTGATAATTGGTGAGACATTGCTATGCAAACATGTTATTCTCCGTGACATACCTTCATAAAGAGTACAGACTGGAGAGGGGGCTGGGCGCAGGGAAAGTGGAAAGGAAGTACAGCTACCTCTGCACACTCCCCTGGTAACCCAGGCCACTTTGGGATCATCCAGACCTGCGGGTGTGGTTGACAGTCTTGGGGTGACAGTGCAGGGAGCAGGGGCTAGAAAGACTCACCAGTACCACTTCCTTTAAGCACTTCTTCCTGGTCTCAACAGGAAACAGTACCTGAGTGCTAAATTCCTATAAATGATTCAAAGTAAAGCAGTAAACAAAAATATATCTGAAGAGGTTCTATCCCGCTGGGAATTGGACAAATTGTGAAACACAGTTGTTTATTAACGTACTCACGCCCTCCTGTGCTGAAAGGAGACTATGTTTCAATCAGTAGACTAAACTTTGGCACAGAAGCCAAAGAGCTGGGACTCCGCTCACGGGCACTGTAAGGCCAGGAGCCGCCATCGTGGCCATTCACATGCAGGTTCCCATTGGATTCGGGCTGACGGTGAACAAATGGCAGAGTCGGAGGATGGTAGGCCATTCTGTTTATTGGTGTCTCACCAATACAGGCAAGCCACAAGAGAAGACAAGGGAGAAGCAGAAAACCAGCTTTTCCCATAGAGGTCAAGGGGTCAGGGAGGCCCCTGCAATGGGGATAGCAGGAACCGAGAGAGCTCAAGCTACTGGTCTCTCCCATTTTATAGCATAGATAATCCAAACCTTTAATCCAATTATACAAACAAGGAAATCTCTGTATAATGGGATTTCTCAGGAGAGTGCACTACCCTACATTATCCAATCAGTCAAGGGGGTGGGGAAGAGCTTACTCTTAAAGCCAAGCCTTAGGTCATAACAACCTGGCCTGCTTACATTACAGCCTTTGCCCCACACCCATCCCAAGCACAAGGGCAAATAATATTACCTGGGTGACGGGCTTCCATGTGGGCAGCGCCATCTTTAACAAAGTGAGCATATTATATTATATTTATTTGCCCAACAGGCACACATCAGCCCACCCTGCTGGAGAGGACATTTCAGTATTCTAGGAACCTGCATTTTTATTTGCCAGCAGTTTTAGGACCCAGAGTGGCTCTGCCATTTGCAAACTCAGTTCTGTGAATTTTATATAGATCTTCAGCGACCACATGTAGGACCAGTGGCCGCCGCCAAGGCCATGCAGGTTCTCATTGGATTCAGGGACAGTACAGGAACTGTGGAGCCAGGACATGGTGGGCCGTTCCCTTATATTAGAGTCTCAGAACGGCGGGATGAGCAAACAGGCTGGGAAGACCACTTCCCTTCCTCTCTCAGGGCTCCCAAGCTCTGACTCCTCTCCAGTTCTACAACCCGGACTCACCCTCTGAACTCAATCTCCATAATCCTGCACTCCCCAGCCTCAGCAGGGCTTCCAAGCCCCTCAACTCACCCTCTGGATTCTCTCTAGCCAAACAAGCTGGGGGGGGGGGACCCTTCTACAGCAAACAATAGCAAACAACCACCCCTCCCAAGCAGGAAGTCAATCTTTCCATAGACTAATAAAAGCGGGCAAACTTAAAACACTTGTTTACCCAACACCTCACTTAATAATATGGTGTGGAATTGGCTGCCTCCCAGGCCCTGCCCTGCTGCTGCCTAGAACCAACAGAGCAACTACTGAAATTCCTGTTGTCAAGATTTCAAACATTTCGCTACTTTTCTGGCTTCCTTAATGTTGGGCAGATAAAATATATTATGCTCACTTTGTTAAAGATGGCGCTGCCCACATGAAATTTCGTTGATATTAATGTGTGTTCTGGAAACAGGCTGTGGGCAGGCCGGGTTGTTATAGCCTAAGGATTAGTTTAAGAGTAAGCTCTTCCCCACACCCTTGACTGATTGGATGATGTAGGGTGGTGATGTAGGGAGGAATCCTATTATGCCTCAGATGGGTGGCTTTGTATCAGAGACTTTCTTGTATGTATAATTGGATTAAAGGTTTGGATTTTCTATGCTATAAACTGGGGCAGTCCGGGAGCTTGCTCTCTTGGTTCCTGGGTTCCTGAGATTAGTATCAGAGAGGAGAGCAGAGTAAGGCCACGTGAAGGCCAGGAGAAGCAGCCGAGATGGCAGAGTGCTGAGGAAGAAGCCAGTTTTGTTAAGAGTTTGTGCAGGAGGAGATGGGAAACAGAGGTGAATAAGTCTGGTGAGCTGGAAAGCTTTGATGCTAGGAAACTCGGATAAGTCAGTAGCACTCAGAGTGCTGAGGAAGAAGCCAGTTTTGTTAAGAGTTTGTGCAGGAGGAGATGGGAAACAGGTGAATAAGTCTGGTGAGCTGGAAAGCTTTGATGCTAGGAAACTCGGATAAGTCAGAGCACTGAATGTGTGGGTTTTGGAGCCCAGTGTGTGTTTTTGCTTGCTTGCCGGGTGCAAGCTAGAATTAAAGCTGATGGCTCACCAGTTCTTGGCTCCTGTGTTTCATTACCTACTGTTTGAATCTAATGTGAACCTGCGTGGGCCAGGCGGCTGTGATAGTGGCCGTGACTACTGGCTTTACACTTAATCTGACCATAATTTTTAAAAAACATTTTTTAATAGTTTTATTAAAAGGAGGATTGTTACTATGGAGAATTTTAACAGCCAACTCTTTCTTACATAGCATATTCCTTGGGCAGGCACTTCACATATGTTCAATCCTGTTAGATAGGTGCTGGCATTGCCCCCATTTTGCAACTGAGAAAACAGAGGCAGTGAGAGCTGCTCAGTGTTATACAACTAGTAAGTAACAGAAATAGTATTTCATCTGCCTGATTCAGAATCAGCCTGTGTAATCATAATGCCACACGGCCTAGAACACATGAGCTCCGAGACAGAACAGAAAGGGCATTTGTAAAGCCAGTGGTCAGGGCCATCATCACAGACGCCTGGCCAATGCAGGTTCGCATTTGATTCGGACAGTTGGTAATGAAACAATGGAGCCAAGAACTGGTGAGCCATCAGCTTAAATCGAGCTTGCACCCAGTGGGCAAGCAAAAACACACACTGGGCTCCAAAATCCACTCATTCAGTGCTCACAAAGCTACTGACTTATCCGAGTTTCCTAGAATCAAAGGTTTCTAGCTCACCAGACTTATTCACCTCTGTTCCCCATCTCCTTCTGCACAAACTGGCTTCTCCCTCAGCATTCCACCATCTTGGCTGCTTCTCCTCTCCTCCATGTGGCCTTAATCTGTTCTCCTCTCTAATGCTAACCTCAGGAATCAATAGAGAGAGAGCTCCCAGTCTCTCCCACTTTATAGTGTAGAAATCCAAACCTTTAATCCAATCTACAAACAAGGAAGTCTCTGATACAAAGTCACTTATCTGAGGCATATGGGAGGATTCCTCATGAGAGTGCACCAGCCCACATCATCCAATCAGTCAAGGGTGTGGGAAAAAGCTTACTCTTAAAACAGCCTTGCCTGACCTGTGGTGGCACAGTGGATAGAGTGTCGACCTGGAATGCTGAGGTTGCCGGTTAAAACCCTGCACTTGTCTGGTCAAGGCACATATGGGAGTTGATGCTTCCTGCTCCTCCCCCCTTTCTCTCTCTCTCTCTCTCTCCTCTCTAAAATGAATAAAACAGCCTTAGGCTATAACAACCATGCCTGCCCACAGCCTGTCCCCCAAAACACATTAATATCAACGGACTTGCATGTGGGCAGCGCCATCTTTAACGAAGTGAGCATAATATATTTCATCTGCCCAACAGCATTAGAAAGGACAGTATTTTGAGTCTGTAAACCAAAAAGGGGCCACATACTAAACCTGACAAGCTCAGAGGAGGCCTGCCTGGTGGCCTTTGCAAATTCAGAGATCTAAGGTAACCACACAGGTTACTGAAATCAAAACTTTCTAACTAAAAGTGAACCTTGGCAGACAGTCACACCCTAAGGCATTATTTTTCCCTAACAAAGGTCAATGTTTACCTTAACTGAGCCTGTCTGTTGTCTTTTGCATCTACAATATTATACCTGATAACTAATCTGCCTTCTGAAATGTAAGAGTAATCTTTCCCAGATCTCTCATGGGGCAGCCACTGTACTGGAGCAGAGAGCACAAATCACCTCCTTGTCACTATCATGCTAATTGTTAACTGTTAACTATCCTATACCTGCCTATGTAAAAGAAGCATGTGTCTATGCTTTCGGTTTTACTTTTGTTTTTAATATTTTTATTTTTCCGAAGTTAGAAGTGGGGAGGCAGTCAGATAGACTCCCGCATGTGCCCAATCAGGATCCACCTGGCATGCCCACCAGGGGGCAATGCTCTGCCCATCTAGGGCGTTGCTCAAATGCAAGTGGAGCCATTCTAGTGCCAAAGGCCGAGGGACCTGTTCGGCAGATAAAATATAATATGCTCACTTTGTTGAAGATGGCGCTGCCCACATGGAAGCCCGTCATCCAGGTGATATTATTTGCCCTTATGCTTGAGATGGCTGCGGGGGAAAAGCTGTAATGTAAGCAGGACGGGTTGTTATAGCCTAAGGCTTAGTTTAAGAGTAAACTCTTCCCCACACCCTTGACTGATTGGATGATGTAGGGTGGTGCACTCTCCTGAGGAATCCCATTATGCCTCAGATGGGTGGCTTTGTATCAGAGACTATCTTTATGTATAATTGGATTAAAGGTTTGGATTTTCTATACTATAAACTGGGGCAGTCCAGGAGCTTGCCCTCTCTTGGTTCCTGGGTTCCTGAAGTATTAGAAAGGAGAGAAGATTAAGGCCATGTGGAGGAGAAGTAGCCAAGATGGCAGAGTGCTGAGGAAGAAGCCTGTTTGTTATGAGTTTGTGCAGGAGGAGATGGGAAACAGAGGTGAATAAGTCTGGTGAGCTATAAACCTTTGATTCTAGGAAACTCGGATAAGTCAGTAGCTTTGTGAGCACTGAATGTATGGGGGGTTTTGGAGCCCAGTGTGTGTTTCTTCTTGCCCGCTGGGTGCAAGCTAGACTTAAAGCTGATGGCTCACCAGTTCTTGGCTGCATTGTTTTATTACCGACTGTTCGAATCCCATGTGAACCCGCATGGGTCAGGCTGCTGTGATGGTGGCCGCGACTACTGGCTTTACAGGACCCATCTAACGGGGATGGGCGGGGACCAGAGGTCACACGTGAAATTGGCTATCCACTGGTCCCCTTCCAATGTACAACGGGTGTTGGCCTTGGTGGACACAGGTGCAGAATGTTCCCTCCTCTATGGGAACTGTTCGGCAGATAAAATATAATATGCTCACTTTGTTAAAGATGGCGCTGCCCACATGGAAGCCCGTCATCCAAGTGATATTATTTGCCCTTATGCTTGAGATGGCTGTGGGGGAAAAGCTGTAATGTAAGCAGGCCGGGTTGTTATAGCCTAAGGCTTAGTTTAAGAGTAAGCTCTTCCCCAAACCCTTGACTACTTGGATAATGTAGGGTGGTGCACTCTCTTGAGGAATCCCATTATGCCTCAGATGGGTGGCTTTGTATCAGAGACTTTCTTGTATGTATAATTGGATTAAAAGTTTGGATTATCTATGCTATAAAGTGGGCGGACCGGTAGCTAGATCTCTCTCTCTTGGTTCCTGAGTTCCTGAGGTTAGTATTAGAGAGGAGAGCAGAGTAAGGCCATGTGGAGGAGAAGTAGCCAAGATGGCAGAGTGCTGAGGAAGAAGCCAGTTTGTTAAGAGTTTGTGCAGGAGGAGATGGGAAACAGAGGTGAATAAGTCTGGTGAGCTAGAAACCTTTGATTCTAGGAAACTCGGATAAGTCAGTAGCTTTGTGAGCACTGAATGTGTGGGTTTTGGAGCCCAGTGTGTATTTTTTGCTTGCCCGCCGGGTGCAAGCTAGAATTGAAGCTGATGGCTCACCAGTTCTTGGCTCCAGTGTTTCATTGCCATCTGTCCGAATCCAATGCGAACCTGCACGGGTCAGGCTGCTGTGATAGTAGCCTTGACTACTGGCTTTACAGGAACCCAGAGCGGTTTGCTGGGACCCCAGTGGCCATTGATGGCTATGGGGGTGTAAAGCCAGTAGTCAAGGCCACCATCACAGCCACCTGGCCAATGCAGGTTCGCATTAGATTCGAACAGATCGTAATGAAACACCGGAGCCAAGAACTGGTGAGCCATCAGCTTTAATTTTAGCTTGCACCCGGCAGGCAAGCTAAAACACACATTGGGCTCCAAAACCCATACATTCAGTGCTCACAAAGCTACTGACTTATCCGAGTTTCCTAGAATCAAAGCTTTCTAGCTCACCAGACTTATTCACCTCTGTTTCCCATCTCTTCCTGCACAAACTCTTAACAAACTGGCTTATTCCTCAGCACTCTGCCATCTTGGCTGCTTCTCCTGGTCTTCACGTGGCCTTACTTTGCTCTCCTCTCTAATACAAATCTCAGGAACTCAGGAACCAAGAGAGAGATCAAGCTACTGGTCTCTCCCACTTTATAGCATAGACTCAAAACCTCTAATCCAATTATACAAACAAGGAAGTCTCTGATACAAAGTCACCCATCTGAGGCATAATGGGATTCCTCCCTACATCACCACCCTAATCATCCAATCAGTCAAGGGTGTAGAGAAGAGCTTACTCTTAAACTAAGCCTTAGGCTATACTGACCCGGCCTGCCCACAGCCTGTTCCAGAACACACATTAATACCAACGAACTTCCATGTGGGCAGCGCCATCTTTAACAAAGTGAGCATACTATATTTTATCTGCCCAACAGGGGGCCAAACAGTTCAAGTGAAGCCAATAACTATTCCATTGGGGATAGGAAGACTGCCTCCTATGCCATATAAGGTGTATGTATCTCCTATTCCTGAATATATTTTGGGGATAGATGTCTTGCAAGGACTATGGTTGGAAACTACAGCCGGGGAGTTCCGGCTACGGATCAGGGTTGTGAAGGCAGTGTTGCGGGGACATGCATCATATTCCCCTTTGCAATTGCCCATTGTAAAGCCAGTAGTCAGGGCCACCATCGCAGCAGCCTGACCCGTGCAGGTTCACATTAGATTCGAACAGTCGGTAATGAAACAACGGAGCCCAAAACTGGTGAGCCATCAGCTTTAATTCTAGCTTGCACCCGGCGGGCAAGCAAAAACACACACTGGGCTCCAAAACCCACACATTCAGTGCTCACAAAGCTACTGACTTATCCGAGTTTCCTAGCATCAAAGCTTTCCAGCTCACCAGACTTATTCACCTCTGTTTCCCATCTCCTCCTGCACAAACTCTTAACAAACTGGCTTCTTCCTCAGCACTCTGCCATCTCGGCTGCTTCCTCTCCTCCATGTGGTTTACTCTGCTCTCCTCTCTAATACTAACCTCAGGAACCCAGGAACCGAGAGAGCGAGCTCCCAGACTGCCTCAGTTTATAGCATAGAAAATCCAAACCTTTAATCCAATTATACATAACAAAAGTCTCTGATACAAAGCCACTCATCTGAGGCATAATGGGATTCCTCAAGAGAGTGCACCACCCTACATCATTTAATCAGTCAAGGGTGTGGGGAAGTGCTTACTCTTAAACTAAGCCTTAGGCTATGACAACCCGGCCTGCCCATAGCCTGTTCCAGAACACACATTAATATCAACAAACTTCCATGTGGGCAGCGCCATCTTTAACAAAGTGAGCATAATATATTTTATCTGCCCAACACCCATCCTTCGGTGTGTGACTAACACCAAGCAGTACTACCTGCCAGGTGGTTATGAAGAAGTCACAGGGACAATCCTCGAACTAGAAAAGGTGGGGATCATTCGGCCAGCACACAGTCCTTACAACTCCCCAGTATGGCCTGTGCACAAACCAGACGGAACCTGGAGAATGACAGTAGATTACAGAGAACTTAACAAAGTTGTTCCTCCTTTGCACGCTGCTGTTCCATCGATAGCTAACATGATGGATCGGTTAAGCCATGAGTTGGAGACATACCACTTTGTGGCTGTAGAGCCAGTATTCAAGGCCACTATCACAGCAGCCTGACCCATGCAGGTTCGCATTGGATTCAGACAGATGGCAATGAAACACCGGAGCCACGAACTGGTGAGCCATCAGCTTTAATTCTAGCTTGCACCCAGCGGGCAAGCAAAAACACACACTGGGCTCCAAAACCCACACATTCAGTGCTCACAAAGCTACTGACTTATCCGAGTTTCCTAGAATCAAAGGTTTCTAGCTCACCAGACTTATTCACCTCTATTCCCCATCTCCTCCTGCACAAACTCTTAACAAACTGGCTTCTTCCTCAGCACTATGCATCTCGGCTACTTCTCCTCCACATGGCCTTAATCTGCTCTGCTCTCTAATACTTCAGGAACCAAGAGAGAGAGATCAAGCTACTGCTCTCTCCCATTTTATAGCATAGATAATCCAAACCTTTAATCCAATTATACATTCAAGAAAGTCTCTGATACAAAGCCACCCATCTGAGGCATAATGGGATTCCTCAAGAGAGTACACCACCCTACATCATCCAATCAGTCAAGGGTGTGGGGAAGAGCTTACTCTTAAACTAAGCCTTAGGCTATAATGACCTGGCCTGCCTACATTACAGCTTTTCCCCCACAGCCATCTCAAGCATAAGGGCAAATAATATCACCTGGATGACGGGCTTCCATGTGGGCAGCGCCATCTTTAACAAAGTGAGCATAATATATTTTATCTGCCCAACAGTGGCAGACTTGGTCAATGCTTTCTTTTCCATTGATATAGCTGCAGAGAGTCAAGACCAGTTTGCCTTCAGTTGGGAAGGGAGACAATGGACCTTTACAGTATTACCCCAGGGCTATTTGCATAGCCCCACCTTGTGCCATGGGCTGGTGGCTGCTGACCTGACTAAATGGAAACAGCCAGAGGCAGTTCGCAGGTATTATTATATTGATGATATTATGTTAACTAGTGATTCTCTTTCAGAATTGGAGCAAGCAGCCTCTACCCTGCTATCCCATTTGAAAGCATTAGGCTGGGAAGTCAATGAGGACAAATTACAAGGACCTGGGTTATCTGTTAAATTCTTGGGAGTTGTCTGGTCGGGTAAGACAAAAGTTATCCCTGATGCAGTTATAGATAAGATCCAAGCATACCCCATGCCCACTACGGTAAAACAGTTACAGGAATTCTTAGGTTTGTAGGGGTATTGGCGAGCATTTATACCCCATTTGGCTCAGTTACTACGCCCCTTGTACAACCTTATTTGGAAGGGGGTTAATTGGGATTGGACTGAGCAGGCGCAAGGTTCATTTGCAGCAGCTAAGAGAGCTGTCAAGGTGGCACAGGCCTTGAATGTGTTTGATCCTGCCAGGTTCTGTGAGCTAGATGTTCATGTAACCTCGGAGGGGTTTGGATGGGGCTTGTGGCAATGAACAGAGCGCTTACGACAACCTATTGGGTTTTGGTCCCAATTGTGGAAAGGTGCTGAAGTTCGTTACTCATTAGTAGAGAAGCAGCTGGCAGCTGTGTATGCTGCTGTAAAGCCAGTAGTCGCGGTCAGGATCACAGCCGCCCGACCTGTGCAGGTCCACATTAGATTCGAACAGTCGGTAATGAAACACAGGAGCCACGAACTGGTGAACCATCAGCTTTAATTCTAGCTTGCACCCAGCGGGCAAGCAAAAACACACACTGGGCTCCAAAACCCACACATTCAGTGCTCACAAAGCTACTGACTTATCCGAGTTTCCTAGAATCAAAGGTTTCTAGCTCACCAGACTTATTCACCTCTGTTTCCCATCTCCTCCTGCACAAACTCTTAACAAACTGGCTTCTTCTTCAGCACTCTGCCATCTTGGCTACTTCTCCTCCACATGGCCTTAATCTGCTCTCCTCTCTAATACCTCAGGAACCAAGAACCAAGAGAGAGAGATCAAGCTACTTGGTCTCTCCCACTTTATACCATAGAATCAAAACCTTTAATCCAATTATACAAACAAGGAAGTCTCTGAATAATGGGATTCCTCAGGAGAGTGCACCACCCTACATCATCCAATCAGTCAAGGGTGTGGGGAAGAGCTTACTCTTAAACTAAGCCTTAGGCTATAACGACCTGGCCTGCCCACAGCCTATTCTAGAACACACATTAATATCAATGAACTTCCATGTGGGCAGCGCCATCTTTAACAAAGTGAGCATAATAAATTTTATCTGCCCAACAGCTGCCCTCCTGGCCACTGCGAGTATTACAACCACAACACCAGTTACAGTCAATACAACATACCCTATTGCAGGATGGGTGAGAGATTGGGCGACAAAACCACGTAGTGGTATGGCCCAAATGTCCACCCTGGCAAAGTGGGGTGCCTATCTGCAACAACGCTGTGCTCTTAGCACCAGCCCGTTGAGGGCAGAACTGCAGAAAGTCTTGGGTCCAGTCACCTATGCAACCCTAGAGTCAGGTGCAGCTGGGGCTCAGGAGGCAGAACCTGAAGTTAGTCCCTACCAGGAGGGGCGGGTGCCCATCCCTGAGGATGCCTGGTACACTGATGGTTCCAGCGGGGGCCAACCTGCCAAGTGGATGGCCATAGCCTTCCATCTGGCCACTGAGACTATTTGGATGGACATGGGTACAGGCCAAAGCAGCCAATGGGCAGAATTAAGAGCTGTTTGGCTAGTTGCCCACAATGAACCTTCACCTCTGGTGATCTGTACTGATAGCTGGGCTGTATATCGTGGACTGACCCTTTGGATTGCTACTTGGCACATTAACCAGTGGATGGTAATGCACCGTCCACTATGGGGTCAGGCCATGTAGCAGGACTTATGGGAAATAGGACATCAGAAGCAGGTGACAGTATATCATGTCACGGGGCATGCCCCTCTAGCCCATCCTGGGAATGATGAGGCAGATACATTGGCAAAGGTGCGATGGTTGGAGACTGCACCTGCAGGTGATGTGACGCAATGACTCCACTGGCGCCTGCTCCATGCAGGACAGAAAACTATGTGGGCTACAATTAAGGCATGGAACTTGCCTGTGTCCTACGCAGAGGTACTTGCAGCTTGTGAGCAATGTGCAGTGTGTTCCAAGGAGCACCCTCGGAGACCACTGGTGTCACCTGGACAGATCCAGAGGGGTCATGTTCCACTGACACGATGGCAGATAGACATCATTGGACCCTTACCAAAGTCAGAAGGGTACCATTATGCAGTCACTTGTGTAGATACTGCCACAGGTCTGCTTGCTGCTTATCCCGCCTGTAATCCTGACCGGAGGGCAGTCATACAGGCTTTGGACCGCCTGAGTGCTGCATATGGGCGACCACTAGTCCTTGAAAGTGACAATGGTACCCACTTCACTGGTTCAATGGTGAGGCAATGGGCTCAAGAGCTGGGGTGGACTGGAAATACCATGTTCCCTACCACCCCCAGGCTGCTGGTATCATTGAGCGGTATAATGGACTCTTAAAGCAGGGACTGCGACAGGAGGGGGGCACCAGCTCCCTTACTGGATGGACACGCCGCTTATGGACAGTACTCCGGATTTTGAATGAGAGACCTCGACGTGGGAGCCCAGCTCCAGTGGACACTCTCCTGCATCGGGCAGTTGCCCCCATTTAGTTGCAGATACGCACCAAGGACATTTTACTCAAACCAGGCTTTGGACAGCAGGGCAACATGCTCTTGCCTGCTCCAACAGCCCTTCTTAAAGGCCAACGGCTTCGATGGACTTGGCCCTGGACTGTCCAGGCCCCCCATCTGAGATGGGTGGCCTTGTTGGCACAATGGGGAAAGGGGCTAGAGGTGGACCTCCAGTTAACTGCTTGGGCAACCTGTACCTGGCCACCCAAGGTAGAAGTGTATTATCCTTTGAGTGCTCAGGGGAACAGCATAATGATGGGCACCTTTGTAATTTCTTTATGGCCGATAATGAGTTCTCCTATTTTACTACACATAGAATCAGCACATGCTGGTGTATTGTCCAATAAGGTTTGGTATGCCTGCTCAGGGTGGCCTCTGGTACCAGCTATGGTGCTGTCTGCAGATAAAACTCTGGCCTGTATTCTGCCAGAGGGAAAAGATTTGCCTCTCTTGGTGCCGTTGACAGCTCTGTCATTTCGCCCATAGCTTTTGATTTGTTAATCCTGCCGACTACGCCAAATGTAAAGCCAGTAGTCACGGCCACTATCACAGCTGCCTGGCCCATGCAGGTTCGCATTGGATTCGAACAGTCGGTAATGAAACAATGGAGCCAAAAACTGGTGAGCCATCAGCTTTAATTCTAGCTTGCACCCGGCGGGCAAGCAAAAACACACACTGGGCTCCAAAACCC
The DNA here is from genome assembly GCA_037038555.1 of Rhynchonycteris naso. Taxonomy (NCBI): domain Eukaryota; kingdom Metazoa; phylum Chordata; class Mammalia; order Chiroptera; family Emballonuridae; genus Rhynchonycteris; species Rhynchonycteris naso. The sequence goes on from CM072998.1 coordinate 30,727,520, forward strand.
ATACATTCAGTGCTCACAAAGCTACTGACTTATCCGAGTTTCCTAGAATCAAAGGTTTCTAGCTCACCAGACTTATTCACCTCTGTTTCCCATCTCCTCCAGCACAAACTCTTAACAAACTGGCTTCTCCTTCAGCACTGTGCCATCTTGGCTGCTTCTCCTGGCCTTCACGTGGCCTTAATCTGCTCTCCTCTCTTCTACCTCAGGAACCAAGCACCAAGAGAGAGATCAAGCTACCAGTCTCTCCCACTTTATACCGTAGAATCAAAACCTTTAATCCAATTATACAAACAAGAAAGTCTCTGTATAATGGGATTCCTCAGTAGATTGCACCACCCTACATCATCCAATCAGTCAAGAGTGTGGAGAAGAACTTACTCTTAAAACCAAGCCTTAGGCCATAACGACCTGGCCTGCTTACATTACAGCCTTTCCCCCACAGCCATCACCAGCATAAGGGCAAATAATATCACCTGGGTGACGGGCTTCCATGTGGGCAGCACCATCTTTAACAAAGTGAGCATATTATATTTTATCTGCCAAACAGAGGCCATGGAGCCAACCTCAGCGACCAGGGCAACTTTGCTTCAATGGAGCCTGGGCTGCTGGAGGGGAAGAAAGAGAAAGGAAGGATGAGGGAAGGGTGGAGAAGCAGATGGGTGCTTCTCCTATGTGCCTTGAACCTTCTTTGTTCCATGAATGAGAAGGGAATCTTCTACTTGCAAAGACAAAAGTAGAACAAATCAGATTTGCAGACTGTTGGGCAGATAAAATATATTATGCTCACTTTGTGTAAAGCCAGTAGTCGAGGTCAGGATCACAGCCGCCTAGCCCATGCAGGTTCACATTGGATTTGGACAGTCGGTAATGAAACACCGGAGCCAAGAACTGATGAGCCATCAGCTTTAATTCAAGCTTGCACCCAGCGGGCAAGCAAAAACACACACTGGGCTCCAAAACCCACACATTCAGTGCTCACAAAGCTACTGACCTATCCGAGTTTCCTAAAATCAAAGGTTTCTAGCTCACCAGTCTTATTCACCTCTATTTCCCATCTCCTCTCTACACAAACTGGTTTCTTCCTCAGCATTCTGCCATCTTGGCTGCCTCTCCTGGCCTCCACATGGCCTTAATCTGCTCTCCTCTCTAATACCTCAGGAACCAAGAGAGAGCAAGCTCCCAGCCTGCCCCACTTTATAGAATAGAAATCCAAACCCTTAATCCAATCTACAAACCAGGAAGTCTCTGATACAAAGTGTTGGGCAGATAAAATATATTATGCTCACTTTGTTAAAGATGGTGCTGCCCACATGGAAGCCCGTCACCCAGGTGATATTATTTGCCCTTATGCTTGTGATGGCTGTGGGGGAAAAGTTGTAATGTAAGCAGGCCGGGTTGTTATAGCTTAAGGCTTTGTTTTAAGAGTAAGCTCTTCTCCACACCCTTGACTGATTGGATGATGTAGGGTGGTGATGTAGGGAGGAATCCCATTATGCCTCAGATGGGTGGCTTTGTATCAGAGACTTTCTTGTATGTATAATTGGATTAAAGGTTTGGATTATCTATGCTATAAAGCGGGAGAGAGCAGTAGCTTGAGCTCTCTCTCTCTTGGTTCCTGAGTTCCTGAGGTTAGTATTAGAGAGGAGAGCAGATTAAGGCCATGTGTAGGAGAAGTAGCCAAGATGGCAGAGTGCTGAGGAAGAAGCCAGTTTGTTAAGAGTTTGTGCAGGAGGAGATGGGAAACAGAGGTGAATAAGTCTGGTGAGCTGGAAAGCTTTGATGCTAGGAAACTCAGATAAGTCAGTAGCTTTGTGAGCATGAATGTGTGGGTTTTGGAGCCCAGTGTTTGTTTTTGCTTGCCCGCCGGGTGCAAGCTAGAATTAAAGCTGATGGCTCACCAGTTCTTGGCTCCCGTGTTTCATTGCCGACTGTTCGAATCCAATGCAAACCTGCATGGGTCAGGCGGCTGTGATGGTGGCCTTGGCCACAGGCTTTACATTTGGCATAGTCTTTGGCATGATTCGATACAGTTCGGCATGGAGCCACCACCACCTTTGAGTGGTGGAGTAGAGGACTGTTTTGGTTTCCCATAGCTGTTTTTTGGGGGACTGTAGGCTGGCTGACTTTTACAGCCATGTGTGAGGAAACTGAGAGCTCTATGAAAGAGGCTGCCCAGGACCTGCAAACCGAGCAGTGGAAGGAGCTGGAGGAAACGTGGGAGAAAGAGATGCCAACCCTGGAGTTGGAGGAATCACCGGAGGAGGCTGACCAGGTTCGTGAGATTCGCCTGGAAATGGAGCAGATGCTGGAAAAGGAATCACAGGTTCATGAGTTGGAGATTGCCCTGGATGTTGTGGAGAGCCAGCAGCGGCATGAGGCCGGGCCTGAGGCCGGGGCCGGAGCCGAGGCCGGGACCAGGGCTGAGGCAAGGGTTGGAGCTGCAAGACCTGCTGAGCAGAAGGAAGCGGTGGCCCGGGGCTCAAGCCCAGCAGCAGGAGCTGGTGTTTTCAGTTCCTATTTGGAGGATGAGGAGAATTGGTCTGGAATTGTGATCCGCAGCCTCCAGAAGGTGAGAGCCCAGCAGCAAGGAGTAGCTATGCTGCTGGTAGGTCTGCGATTTGGGGACATAGGGGTGGACGCCATCATGCTCCCCAGAGCAGAGATGGAAATTCTGACTGCCATGGCTACTTGCTCCTTTTTGGGACAGTGTACGAGCTGCCAGGATGGCAGAGATGAGGGGCGAGGCTAAAACCCCATGTGTGTGGACTGATTTCCTGGACTATGACCGGATGGGCTCAAGCTCCTTTGTTGAATGAACTTACGGATTTTGGACAATGTGAAATACCCTGATGGGGGTGGGGATGGCTTTGCTGGAGGCCCTTCTGCCCCGGGAAGCCTTTCAAATGGCAAGAGAGAAGGCCGAGGACATTTTGCGCTTTTGGAAAAGTGCTCAGAGACTGGTGAAATGTGTGTACCTGTATACTTGTTGAAATTGTATGATTTGTCATGCTGTTGTAATTTGTGTAGTGTGCCTAATTTCCTTGTACAGGGATGCCGGTGGTGTAGATTGTGGGTAGTAAAGTGAGCATAAGGGTGGATTGTTGGGCAGATAAAATATATTATGCTCACTTTGTTAAAGATGGTGCTGCCCACATGGAAGCCCGTCACCCAAGTGATATTATTTGCCCTTATGCTTGGGATGGGTGTGGGGGAGAGGCTGTAATGTAAGCAGGCCAGGTCGTTATGGCCTAAGGCTTGGTTTTAAGAGTAAGCTCTTCTCCACACCCTTGACTGATTGGATGATGTAGGGTGGTGCACTCTCCTGAGGAATCCCATTATACCTCAGATGGGTGGCTTTGTATCAGAGACTTTCTTGTATGTATAATTGGATTAAAGGTTTGGATTATCTATGCTATAAAGTGGGCGGACCGGTAGCTAGATCTCTCTCCTTGGTTCTTGGTTCCTGAGATTAGTATTAGAGAGGAGAGCCGAGTAAGGCCACGTGAAGGCCAGGAGAAGCAGCCAAGATGGCAGAATGCTGAGGAAGAAGCCAGTTTGTGAAGAGTTTGTGTAGAGAGAAGGAGATGGGGAACAGAGGTGAATAAGTCTGGTGAGCTAGAAACCTTTGATTCTAGGAAACTCGGATAAGTCAGTAGCTTTGTGAGCACTGAATGTGTGGGTTTTGGAGCCCAGTGTGTGTTTTTGCTTGCCCGCCGGGTGCAAGCTAGAATTAAAGCTGATGGCTCACCAGTTCTTGGCTCCTGTGTTTCATTACCCACTGTTCGAATCTAATGCGAACCTGCATGGGTCAGGCGGCTGTGATCCCGGCCCCGGCTACTGGCTTTACACAAAATCACTTATCTGAGGCATACTGGGAGGATTCCTCATGAGAGTGCACCATTCCACATCATCCAGTTAGTCAAGGGTGTGGGGAAAAGCTTACTCTTAAAACTAAGCCTTAGGCTATAACGACCATGCCTGCCCACAGCCTGTCCCCCCAAACACATTAATATCAACGAACTTGCATGTGGACAGCGCCATCTTTAACAAAGTGAGCATAATATATTTTATCTACCCAACAACCTGTAATATTTTTTTCTGAAGTGCCGATAACTGTGGCAGAGAATCCCTAGGTACAAAAACAGGCGGTGGAGGGAGCGACAAAAGTTCTGCAAAATCAATGAAAGGAGCAGAAGGCAAAGGTTTGTTAACCTTCAGAGCACTTTCAGACTCAGTGTATTTAATCTCCTCAAATTCTTCATCTCCATCCTCCTCTTTCTCCTCCTCCTCAGTTTGTAAAGGTTCTAAAACAGATTTTACTAAGATCCAAGTTTGCCAGACAGTAACCAGCAATGGAACACCTTGAATATATAATTTTTTCAACTCTTCTTACCTTTCCCCAGTCATATAAATCTAGACTTCCTAAAGTAGGGAACCAAGTACAATGCTTCTCAATTACTTGTAATAATTTTAAAAGTTTAGCTTCGCTGGCTTTAGCCGCACCAGTCTTCAACACTTGTTTTAAGAGACAGATATAAGAACATTTCATAGCACTTTCCCCATTCCCCACTGTAAAGCCAGTAGTCAAGGCCGGGATCACAGCCGCCGGACCCATGCAGGTTCGCATTGGATTCGGACAGATGGCAATGAAACACGGGAGCCAAGAACTGGTGAGCCATCAGCTTTAATTCTAGCTTGCACCCGGCGGGCAAGCAAAAACACACACTGGGCTCCAAAACCCACACATTCAGTGCTCACAAAGCTACTGACTTATCCGAGTTTCCTAGAATCAAAGCTTTCTAGCTCACCAGACTTATTCACCTCTGTTTCCCATCTCCTCCTGCACAAACTCTTAACAAACTGGCTTCTTCCTCAGCACTCTGCCATCTTGGCTACTTCTCCTACACATGGCCTTAATCTGCTCTCCTCTCTGATACTAATCTCAGGAACCCAGGAACCGAGAGAGAGATCTAGCTACCGGTCCGCCCACTTTATAGCATAGATAATCCAAACCTTTAATCCAATTATACATACAAGAAAGTCTCTGATACAAAGCCACCCATCTGAGGCATAATGGGATTCCTCCCTACATCACCACCCTACATCATCCAATCAGTCAAGGGTGTGGAGAAGAACTTACTCTTAAAACCAAGCCTTAGGCCATAACGACCTGGCCTGCTTATATTACAGCCTCTCCCCCACAGCCATCACAAGCATAAGGGCAAATAATATCACCTGGGTGATGGGCTTCCATGTGGGCAGCACCATCTTTAACAAAGTGAGCATAATATATTTTATCTGCCGAACACCCACCGTTACCCTGTGTAAAGCCAGTAGTCGGGGTCAGGATCACAGCCGCCTGACCTGTGCAGTTTCACATTAGATTTGAACAGTCGGTAATGAAACACCAGAGCCAAGAACTGGTGAGCCATCAGCTTTAATTCTAGCTTGCACCCAGCGGGCAAGCAAAAACACACACTGGGCTCCAAAACCCACACATTCAGTGCTCACAAAGCTACTGACTTATCTGAGTTTCCTAAAATCAAAGGTTTCTAGCTCACCAGACTTATTCACCTCTGTTTCCCATCTTCTCCAGCACAAACTCTGCACAAACTGGCTTCTCCCTCAGCACTCTGCCATCTTGGCTGCTTCTCCTGGCCTCCATGTGGCCTTCATCTGCTCTCCTCTCTAATACCTCAAGAACTAAGAAAGCTCTAGCTCCCGGCCTGCCCCACTTTATACTGTAGAAATCCAAACCCTTAATCCAATCTACAGACAAGGAAGTCTCTGATACAAAGCCACCCATCTGAGGCATAATGGGATTCCTCAGGAGAGTGCACCACCCTACATCATCCAATCAGTCAAGGGTGTGGGGAAGAGCTTACTCTTAAAACTAAGCCTTAGGCTATAACGACCCGGCCTGCTTACATTACAGCTTCCCCCCGACAGGCATCCCAAGCACAAGGGCAAATAATATCATCTGGGTGATGGGCTTCCACGTGGGCAGCGCCATCTTTAATAAAGTGAGCAGAATATATTTTATCTGCCCAACACCCTGTATTTTCCCAAGGGTGTTCTTATGACTTTCCTGTGATGGACTGAACTAGGCCTCTATTTCCCCTTGGGGTTCAGCAGTTATTTTCTTATTTTATCGTTCTGGCAATCCTTTTTCCAATCCGGTCCCTATTTGGGCGCCACTTGCTGAGACCCGCTCAGCTCGGCAGTTGGTGTGCAGGAAAGGAAGGCGCTGCAGGACTTAAGAAAAAACACACAGAACACAACATAAAGAAAAGATGGGTACAGGGGACTCCCAGCCTCTAGGACTGGGAGCCCAGATCTCTACAGCCTCATTGTATTTATTTGTTTCTTTACTCATCAAGCAAATTAGCAGAGCCTGGGTTAAATTAGCAGCGCATAGATTCAGGAGCAGAGGTATGATTAATACCTTTTAGGTATGTAGGAAATGGCTCTAGGGATCAGCTGTTTCTTTTAAACAATCTTATCAGTGCTTGCCCTTTCTGGGGCAGCATTCTGCCCCCCTATCCCCCCGCAAGACTTGGAGTTCCAAAGTCTGCCCCAAAGACTTGTTTCAGGGCAGCATCTAATCTCCAGCCATTTTCCTACACCAGATGGTAAATATTATGAGGATTTATGAACCATAAGGTCCCTGTCATAACTACACAATTCTGTCAATGTAGCATGAAAGCAGCCAAGACAACAAATTAGCAAATGAGTGTGGCTGTGTTCTGATAAAACTTTATTTACACAATAGGGTGATGAGCTGGATTTGGCCTGGGGGCTATGGTTTGTGGACCCCTGCCCTATAATGTGGACATATAGGATGGAAGTAAGCACCTGGCACAGCAGGACTAAAAGGAAGGGGTTGCCACTTTTACTAAGGACACGTAAGGATGGAACAGGCTTTGTGATGAAGACATTGCCATGTGAACCAAACAACAGAAGTATGAATTTGCCATGTAAAGCCAGTAGCCACGGCCACCATCACAGCTGCCTGGTCAGTGCAGGTTCGCATTTGATTTGGACAGTTGGTTGTGAAACAACGGAGCCAAAAGCTGGTGGGCTATCATCTTTAATCCTAGCTTGCACCCAGTGGGCAAGTAAAAACACACACTGGGCTCCAAAACCCACTCATTCAGTGCTCACAAAGCTACTTACTTATTCGAGTTTCCTAGAATCAAAGGTTTCTAGCTCACCAGACTTATTCACTTCTGTTCCCCATCTCCTTCTCTCTGCACAAACTGGCTTCTTTCTCAGCACTCTGCCATCTTGGCTGCTTCTTCTGGTCTCCGTGTGGCCTTACTCTGCTCTCCTACAGCATAGGCTCCTCCTAGAACTTAATCACTCTTCTCTTTAAAACCTTTTGGCGCAAAAGCTCTCCCCTAACACATATTAACATAATCACGTCCATCCCCAGGCAAGACGGGCAACTAATATCATCACCTAGGCAATGGGCCTCCATGTGGGCAGCCCCATCTTTAACGAAGTGAGCATTATATATTTTATCTGCCCAACCCTGGGTCAAGCGGCAGCTTTGCCGGACAGCAAGGCACATTGTGAGGCAGGGGCTCTGTGACATGGGCCCTGCACAGAGTGTAGGTGAACACAGCCAATTAGTGTGAGGACTAAAGGGAAATGGAGAGCCATAGATGGCGCTAGAGAAGGAGGCGTGGCAGCCTGGAGAGGCAATCTGGGCCAAATGAAGACTTTGGTCTTTATCCTCAGAGCAGAGGGGGAAGAAAGGCAAATATGCCTGAAGCTTCAGCGTTCCAGCCACCATTACAGATAGTTTGCATAAACTATCTTATTTTTATTCTCACAAAATATAGTGGGGTACGTGTTACTAATTTCATTTTGTGATGGGAGCACTTGTCAGGATTCAAACCCAGATGTGTTCAGTGCCCCACCCTTGGCTCTCTCCACACTGCTGCTCCTGTAGGGCCCAAGCTTGGGGGAAACTTTCATCCTTTGTCCCATGGCCAGGGGCCTCCCCTGCCAGCAGGAAAGTTTAGAGGATGCCATGGTTTCCGAGAGTTGGATGGAGACTACCATGTTGTGGGGAAGAGGTTAAATCCTGGGTGGTGCAGGGAGGGGATCTCAAGGAGAAGGGTGTTGACGGTCACCCCATTAGTCAGGTGGGAGGGCAGCAGGCCCCTCTGGCGCTGAAATGTTCCCACGGGGCTGGCTATGAGCCAGGGAGAGCCTACTTCCCTGCAGGGAGAAGGGAGTGCCTTGGGGCAGAGTGTTGGCTTGCTCTCTTCCAGTCATGCTGGCTGAGATCCACCTGCTCCACTGCTCTTTACGCCTGAGGTCATGGAGTGAAAGCAATTCCAGAGATTCCAGACGCGCAGTCACTCCTGGCACATCTCCTCTCTGTGCCTAGTGTACTTGGTTGCTTAGCTGCTGAACTTTTGCTTCTTTGACTCCACCCTCTGAGAGCTAGGGTAATTTTCAAGGCCAAGTCTCCTCTTCCTCTATCATGTGTGCAAGGATATTTGGTTGGTGTGCAATAAATGTTTGTTTAATTAATTAATATTGAAGTATATCATTTATCTAAATGCCTTTTATTTAGTTCTTCACATTTGCTCTATACCGACACCTACCAAAGCCATTTTACAAAAGTTTGTCCTTTACAGAAGTCTGGCTTGTTGCTACTCCAAGTGTGAACTTGAGCCAACAGCATCGGCCCAGCTGGGAGCCTCTCAGGCCCTTCCCCAGGCCTACTAAATCAGAATCTTTTAAGGAAAAAGAGGTCCCCAGATGATTCAGAAGCACACTTAAGTTTGAGAAACACCAGAGACATCATTTTGCCCTGAAATGGTCACTAACCCTAATCTCATTCTTTAATAACCTCTAAAATGACATTCTTTATATATTTTTGAATCCAGTTTTATTCTGAGTCTAGAAGATATTGTTTAGGAGTGGAGTGAGATGAAGGACGGTAGATGGAGGACACATGGTGATAGAGGGAGACTAGACTTGGGATGCTGAACACACAATTCAATCAATATACAGATGATGTATTGTACAATTGTGCACCTGTATAGTTTTATTAACCAATGTCACCCCAATATATTCAATAAAAATTAAAAAAGAAAAAGACCCCAAAAAACATTTATTGGCTCCCTGGCACATGTGGGAGAAATGTGCCTCCCTCATCCCCCGTCTGGCACCCATCTCACCTTTCCAGTCTTCTATCCTACTTCTCCTTTAAGTGCAGCTGTGCTAAGAATCTGATTTTCACTCATGGACACAGAGAAAAGTGGTTACCAAGGGGAGGGGGTGGGGCGAGGGGAGTAAAGAGGGACAAATATACCGTGATTTGACTTTGAGTGATGGGCGCACAACACAAATAGTTCAAATGCTGTAGGGATGGTCACCTGAAACCTATGTACTCTTACTGATCAATGTCACCTTATTAAATTTAATGTCTAGATAAAATTTTAAAGAGTTAAAAAAGAAATCTGATTTTCTTATTTCTAACTTATATAAGTATTATTTTTCTATAAATACAGCTAATAGTTTGTAAAGCATACTGGTTGATTATTGGAATTAAGCCACTTAATGCCTTTCCTATTAGGAGTTTTTGTATTTTTATTTTTTTTATAAAACATCTGTTTAAAAATATTTTATTTATTGATTTTTTTAGAGAAAGAGAGAGAGAAAGGCAAGGGAGAGGAGTAGGAAGCAACTCATAGTTGATTCTCACTTCTGCCTTGATCCAATGAGCCTGGGGTCTCAAACCGGTGCTCTCAGCATTCCAGGTCAATGGTTTATCCACTGTGCCACTACAGGTCAGGCGGTATTTTTACTTTTTAACAAAAGGTATTTTCTATTTCAAAAGACCTGTACCTTTTTTATTCTATTAAAATAACCTTGAGGTTAGTGTTGCTAAAAGTATATTTAATGTTTAATCTTAAATTCCTTTTAGACAACCGTCTCTAGGCAGAGGCGGCCTTTTCTCATACTAATAAATCCTCTCACTATTTTGCAACATAGATGATTTCACTTTGTTCATTATTCATGAATTGTTCATTTACTTACGGGATTTTAAGCAGATAAATTTTGGGGCGTATAATTCTGGTTAATTTTCTATGCCAAAGATGTAACTTTTACAATTACGCTGTCGTTTTCTTTTAGCATTTTTTAAAAATCCCCAGTGTTTCTTCATGCCTGTGAGTAAACATAAACATATTAGGAAATGTTAAACACAGTTTAACTGGATTTATGAAAGGATTAGGGTGAGTTCAGAGTAATCACGTATCCCCCAAACCTTCCCTACCTAAGTAAACTGGGTGCTTGACTTGAGTTACAATTACATTCATCTAAGTGTATCTTTCAGTCTGCTTACTGTGTTACTATTCATCTCCTCTGTAAGTTCCGATAAAATCCATCTTATTGTGAGTTACAGATTTTTCATTGAAGGATACAGAAAGAGAGAGATAGTGTGTGAGTGTCTGATGCCACACTGTCTTCTAAAGCAGCTGTACCGCTTTGCATTCCTACCAGCAATGAGTGAGAGATTTTCTGTTGCTCTACATCTTTGCCACCACTTGGTGTTGTCAGTGTTTTCGATTTGGGCCATTTAAAAAGTGTGTGGTAGCATCTCGTTTTTGTTTTAATTTGCAATTCATTAATGACAAGATGTGGAGCATCTTTTTATATGCTTATTTGCATATGTGTATCTTCTTTTTAAGTAGATTTGATTAATTCCAATTAGTATGATTATTATTGCTAGATAGGTCAAAAGTTGAAAAACCAACTATTTTTAATTTATTTTTTACAGGGACAGAGAGAGAGTCAGAGAGGGATAGATAGGGATAGACAGACAGGAACGGAGAGAGGTGAGAAGCATCAATCATTAGCTTTTCATTGCCATTGCAATACCTTAGTCGTTCATTGACATGCGCCTTGACCGCAGGCCTTCAGCAGACCAAGCAACCCCTTGCTGCAGTCAGTGACCTTGGGTCCAAGCTGGCGAGCTTTTGCTCAAGCCAGATGGGCCCACGCTAAAGCTGGTGAGCTCGGGGTCTCGAACCTGGGTCTTCCGCATCTCAGTCTGATGCTCTATCCACTGCACCACTGCCTGGTCAGGAGAAAAACCAACTATTTTTAGAATATAATTTTTTTTTGAGAGAGAGAGAGACAGGCAGGGACAGACAGATAGGAAGGAAGAGAGATGAGAAGCATCAGTTCTTCGTTGCAGTTCCTTAGTTGTTCATTGATTGCTTTTTCATATGTGCCTTTGACCAGCAGGCTCCAGGAGAGCAAGTGACCCCTTGCTCAAGCCAGCAACCTTGGACTCAAGCCAGCGACCTTGGGCTTCAAGCCAGTGACCTTTGGGCTCAAGCCAGCAACCAAGGGGTCATGTCTATGATCCCATGCTCAAGCTGTTAAGCCTGCACTCAAGCCAGGTACCTCTGGGTTTTGCACCTGGGTCCTCAGCATCCCAGGTCTATGCTCTATCCACTGTGCCACCGCCTGGTCAGGAAGAATTTAATTTTTTAGATTGCCATAATTAGTATTGTCTGGACTCATTAACAGAGGTTAGGGTTTAAGTGTTTTGTTTTATTTTATTTTCTCTAGGAGATGTTAAATTCAGATTAGTATAAATAAAATCTGTTCTTAATCTTGTCCTGAAACAAGGTAAGGAAGTAAGGCTGTTATAGTGGAAGACTTTTACTGCAGAAGGCAGTCATGACCAGAGGACAAACTGGGCCTAGTAATCCTAAAAGTAGTACCTAAGTAAGGGTGATTATAAAAATTAGTTAAAAACTTGCCTGGCCTGTGGTGGTGCAGTGGATAAAGCGTCGACCTGGGAACACTGAGGTCGCCAGTTCAAAACCCTGCACTGGTCTGGTCAAGGCACATATGGGAGTTGATACTTCCAGCTCCTCCCCCCCCTTTCTCTCTTTCTCTCTCTCACTCTGTGTCTCCTCTCTAAAATGAATAAAATAAAAATTAAAAAAAAAATTTAAAAAAAAATTAGTTAAAAACTCATGAAGTGGAGTTAATTCTAAATTCTTCAAAACCTGACTTTTGCAACCCAATTATATAGAACTGCTTATAGGGAAGCTTGCTTGCATCTGTTTTACTATGTCACGCATCAGTTAATAACATGACATGACTTCCATGTTTTATTACCCAATAAAAAGTGTGAAAAAAAATTTTAAAGAGTTTGTTTAGAGAGAGGAGAGAGAGAAAGGCAGGGGAGAGGAGCAGGAAGCATCAACTCATAGTTGCTTCTCATATGTACCTTGACCAGGCAAGCCCAGGGTTTTGAACCAGTGACTTCTGCATTCCAGGTCAATGGTTTATCCACTGTGCCACCACAGGTCAGGCAAAGTTTGAAAATATCGTTAGGAGTATTTTGATACAGTGATCATAAATGAAGGCAAAATCTTAAAGTAATTAATATTTTTGTAAATATGTACTCATTTTTGCAATTTTCAGAACTAACCATGTTATAAAAAGGGCAGTAGAAATAAAGACTACTGAAATATCATCAACTTTAACATATTTTATTAGCCTAAATATTTATTATTGTTTCTATTATTATATTAACTATTGCTTAATGCAGGTTTGAAATGCTAGTCATTAGATCTGCATTAGTATTGATAAATGCAAGAGCATGGACAAGATGGTGTTGTAGAATAACTATTTTAAGATTATGTGAATTTTTAAAAAATTATTTTTATTTATTCATTTTTAGAGAAGAGAGACAGAGAGAGATAGAAGGGAGGGAGGAGCAGGAAGCATCAACTCCCATATGCGCCTTAACCAGGCAAGCCCAGGGTTTCGAACTGGCAACTTCAGTGTTCCAGGCTGACGCTTTACCCACTGCGCCACCACAGGTCAGGCCTATGTAAATATTGCTATGACTTGTATGAATGTATGGATAGGACAGTGGTACCTTGAGATACGAGTTTAATTCATTTCGTAACCAAGCTCATAAGTCAGTCAACTCATATATCAAACAAATTTCTCCCATTTAAAATAACTGAAATAGATTTAATTTGTTCCAGGCCTGTGAAACATCCCCAAACCATCCTAAATTATGAAAAAAGACATGTTTTTAATTAAGAAAACACATGTATACTTTACCAATGCATAACAAAATATATGAAATAAAAGAAAAAAGTGTTATTTAGTACTGTATTCTTTTTTTTTTAATTTCTTTTTATTTTATTCATTTTAGAGAGGAGACACAGAGTGAGAGAGAGAAGGAGAGAGAGAAAGGGGGGAGGAGCTGGAAGCATCAACTCCCATATGTGCCTTGACCAGACCAGTACAGGGTTTTGAACTGGCAACCTCAGTGTTCCCAGGTCGACGCTTTATCCACTGCGCTACCACAGGTCAGGCTAGTACTGTATTCTTATCTTGGAGTAAGATGGAGGTGAGTGGCGGAGGAGGGGGAGGGAGGAAGGGAGGCAGGCACTGTAGACACGTAAACTAAAACTGCACTTTCTTAACACTAAATGTAAACTAAAACTGCATTTTCTTTACATTAAACAAAACTAAAACTGCACTTTCTTTACTTAAAATGAAACCACAAAAACTTAATTGTAAAAAAATGCACTTTCTTAACTTTAAACTTAACCTAAGCTTAAACATTGTGTATTTTTCATTTAATCATCACCTGTTTTTGCCTTTTTGACTGCACTTTTGGCACTTTCACTGGCAGGACTTTTGAATAAAAAATCTATCCAAAGAGGTTTGCTTTTGTCTGCCTTTGAAAAATGTTATGGAAATGTGACAAACAAGTGTCATTAAAAAGTGCTGAAGCACAACCAATTGAAACTTTTTCTGGGTGTTTCTTTTCAATAAAACTTGAAAGCTTCTACCACACTGCCAGCATGTCTTTAATTTCACTTGTAGAAATCACTTCCTCCGACTCTACCTCCTCTTCACTACTAATCTCTTGCAGAAGCTCCGTATGTTGCATCATCTGTAGCTCCTCATGTTCCTCGATGAGCTTGTTTACATCACCCTCATCTACCTCCAGACCAGTGGTTCTTAACCTTTTTTGAGGTACCGAACCCACCAGTTTCATATGCGCATTCACCGAACTCTTCTTTAGTGATAAATAAAATATAATTTTTTTTTCCAAATTCAAGACATAGGTATATGTTTTTTTACTGGTGCACAAAATGAGCCATGCATGAACATCACCTTGCTCAAAGAACAAAACCAACAAAGTGCATGAACTCACAACAAATTACGGTATTACTTTATTCTGGCCTTTGTGACAGAGGCTTCTCCGAACCCCTGAGACCAACTCATTGAACCCCTAGGGTTTGATAGAACCCAGGTTAAGAACCACTGCTCCAGACCCATTGACTTTCCGAGGGACACAATCTCCTCCAACGCTTCTACCTTGGTCTCAGTCTCTGGTTAGAATCCTTCGAAGTCCCTGTCTGTAACAACATCAGGCCATAACTTTTTCCATGCCGAGTTCAGGTTCTTCTTGTAACTTCTTGCCATGCCAAGTCAATAATGCATAAACATATCACGATGTTGTAGTGATCTCAAAGGGTTAGATTTGTATTCTCAGTCACCTCAAAGCAGCGGTGGAACAAGTGCTTTGTGTAAAGCTTTTTAAAGTTGGAAATGACCTGCTGATCCATAGGTTGCAAGATTGAAGTCGTGTTGGGTGGGAGGTAAAGGACTTTCACGAATTTGAACTCATTGAGAATGTCATCTTCAAGACCAGGTGGGTGGGCTGGAGCATTTTCAAGGATTAGTAATGCTTTCATCGGGAGTTTATTTTCTTGAAGATATTTCTTCACTGCAGGACCAAAGACGAGATTTACCCATTCAATAAAAAACTGCTGCATATGTAACCCATGCCCTAGCATTGGTGTGTCACATAACCTGCAGTTTTTCTTTAAGGATCTTGTGAGTCTTAAAGGATCGAGGATTTTCAGAATGATACACTAGCAGTGGCTTTCCTTTACAGTCACCGCTAGCATTTGCACACAATGCAAGGGTCAGACGGTCCTTCATGGGTTTAAAGCCTGGCAGCTTCTTCTCCTCTGCGTGAGGAAAGTCCTCTAGGGCATTTTTTCCCAAAACAATTCTGTTTCATCACAGTTGAACACTTGTTGGGGATGTAGCCTTCCTTTGTGATAAGCGCAGCAAAAAGTGCGATGTACTCCTCAGCTGCCTTAACGTCAGCACTCGCAGCTTCACCATGACTCACCACCGAGTGGATGCCAGATCTCTTCTTGAAATTTTCAAACCAGCTGTGACTTGCCTTAAACATATCTTCTGCTGCCTATTTTGAGGTTGATGGTTCTTTCTTCTTCAAGTCGCCGTAAATAATACGTGCCTTTTCGCATATTACAGTCTCCATCACTATATCTCCTGCCAGCTTTTTCTCTTTCACCCACACCAGCAGAAGCTTCTCCATTTCTTCATGGACATTTGTCCTTAATTGGGACAGAATTGTAGTTCTTTTCGCTGGATTTGCGCTTTTGATGGCATCCTTTGGTTTAAGGATGGTATAAATTGTAGATGTATTGAGGTCGTATAGCTATCCAGTTCAATGACTCGTACACCATGCTCATGTTTTTCTATTATTTCTTGCTTTACTTCTATCAACATCATTCTCTTCTTCTTCTAACCACTGTCCTTTATACTCACTTTCTTCAGCCCCATGATAGCACACACAAAAAAGTTAGTAAAAAATGCAAAAATGATGCAAGAACGAGTACAGTGCACAAGATTCACTTGATTCTGTGGGTAACACGTGAGAAAGAATGAGATGCTGGTGTGATGCTGTCAATACTGGACCCATGTGTCAATGCGCCAACTAGCGGCAGCATCCTGAATCACAACTCGTATCTCGGAATTTTGCTCGGATTTCAAACAAAAATATGGTCCGATGCCTGACCCGTGGTGGCGCAGTGGATAAAGCGTTGACCTGGGAACACTGAGGTTGCCAGTTCAAAACCCTGCACTGGTCTGGTCAAAGCACATATGGGAGTTGATGCTTCTAGCTCCTCCCCCCTTTCTCTCTCTTTCTCTCTCTCACTCTGTGTCTCCTCTCTAAAATGAATAAAATAAAAAAAAAGAAGTTTTAAAAAGATATGGACCGAGTCGCAGCTCATATCTTAAAAAAAAAATTGTATGTTGGTCTGCTCGTATCTCAAGGTACCACTGTATAGGGGGAAAAATGATCATATCTATTACTGTCAAAGTATTCACTATATTAACACTCTTTACTTTGGAATATTACCAAGTTTTTGGCTCCTAAAAACAAAAAAATAACTATTATTATTTAAAATATTTAAAAAGCCTGACCAGGTGGTGGCACAGTGGATAGAGTGACAGATTGGGACACGGAGGACCCAGGTTCGAAAACCCAAGGTCACCGGCTTGAGCCTGGGCTCATCTGGTTTGAGCAAGGCTCACCAGCTTGAGCCCATGGTTGCTGGCTTGAGCAAGGGGTCACTCCGTCTGCTGTAGCCGCTTCCTCCCCTGACAAGGCACACATGAGAAAGCAATGAATGAGCTACTAAGGTCCTGCAACAAAGAATTGATGCTTCTCATCTCTCTCCCCTCCTGTCTATCTGTTCCTCTTTGTACTTTCTCTGTCTCTGTAACAAATATATATATAAAGTTACCTAAAGTAATAAGAATTAGAGAAGCTTAGAATCTTCCTTAGTAAATAAGAAGTAATGAGCCTGACCTGTGGTGGCGCAGTGGATAAAGCGTCGACCTGGGAACACTGAGGTCGCCAGTTCAAAACCCTGCACTGGTCTGGTCAAGGCACATATGGGAGTTGATGCTTCTAGCTCCTCCCCCCTTTCTCCCTCCCTCTCTCTCTCTCTCTCTCTCTCTCTCTCTTTCTCTCTCACTCTGTGTCTCCTCTCTAAAATAAATAAATAAAAAGAAATAAAAAAAAAGAAGTAATGAGCTTCTCTGAATAGGATCACAGTCCAATTTAATTTAAACTGTATTTACAGTATTTGAAGCCAAGAATGATTTTAGAGTTAAGCTACAGGAGTAAAAGAGCAATTACATGTAAATTTATATGAATATATTTATACATAAAAGATGGCTTAGTGCAATTAAAATGGTATATACATATGCTACATGCTATTATAATAACTGTATAATCAGAAAGACATGTAATTACTAAATTTGTACCTCTCAATAAAACAGTAATGCTTGATTAAAAGAAAAAAGCATTAGTTATATGTTTATTCCAATTAGATAAACAAGAAGAAAAAAAGCTAGGTTTTTAAAATTAGCTAATAGTAATGTT
Organism: Rhynchonycteris naso; assembly: GCA_037038555.1. Classification (NCBI taxonomy): domain Eukaryota; kingdom Metazoa; phylum Chordata; class Mammalia; order Chiroptera; family Emballonuridae; genus Rhynchonycteris; species Rhynchonycteris naso. Next base: position 30,744,810 of record CM072998.1, read on the forward strand.
CCCACTCTTCACACAAATTGATAGTACTACTATGAATTTCCTTATATTTGAATCACCAAATAAATAATAAAGAAGTGAAACCATGAGAGATTAGAATAGTTTTTGCCCCTAATAACCTTCAAATGCTTGATTAGTGCTGCTGTAACCATTGCTGATGAAGAAGCCGTTTGTTATGTTTTTTTAGACTTGTCATAAAAATATCATTTACAGGCAGTAGTAAAAATAGATCAATTCTTCACTTTCAGGAAGATACAGTAGATGTGCTTTTCTGTATTCCTCTTGCACTGAGTACAACTGAAATCTTGGACATTATACATAAAACAAACCTAAGAAGACAGAGTGACCATGGACCCTGAGACCCAAGAAACTACATGGTGGTGAGTTCCCTGGAGTTTCCTGTAGACTCATATATTCCAGAAGTGGACTTGAAGAAGTGAGCCACCTAGAAATGCTGATGGGTGCAGACAAAAAATAAAAAAATAGAAAACTCTTCAAGAAAAGCCTGCTTTTTTAAGGCAGAGGACCAAGGAAGTGGCAACCTATCAAAAGAGAAAACTTCTGGACAAACATCACAGGAAATCTGTGGCCCCCTACCACAAACAGCAAAGGCCTGAGGACAGCCTAGATTACTGCCCCCATTAGACCCTCTGATGGAATGAGATGTTAAGTACACTTAGTGTGGTGATTATTTCTTTTCATTTTTTAAGATTTTACTTATTGATTTTAGAGAGAGGGGAGAGAGGAAGCAGGGGAGGAGCAGGAACTCATAGTAGTTGCTTTGTGTATATGCCTAGACTGGGCAAGCCTGGGGTTTTGAACCGGCGACCTCAGCATTGCAGGTTGATGGTTTATTCACTGCGCCATCACAGGTCAGGCAAACTGATACAGTTTTATATGCCAATGATATCTCAATTTAAAATAATGCAAAGGATAGAGGAGCATGCTAAACGATCCAAGGAGTCAATTGGTCAAATCCATAAAAAAAGGAAAATCTATATCTATTCAAATGACCAGTTTTATTCAGTAAATACATAACCTGGGGAAAATGATGGAAATAGAAAAACACTACAAATTTTAAAACAATTTATGATAACTATCACCTAGATGCAATTATATTAAATTTATTTGGATCTTGTTTCAAACAAATTAACTGTAAAAAATAATTTCAGGGACAATTGGGCAATATTGAACAGATATTAGGTTTTAGGGAATATTGAGAAATTGTTAGGGGGAGGGAGGAAGATATATTTGGGGGAACAGTTGTAACTATGTAAACACAACAAATTAAAATCAATAAAAAAAAGAAATTGTTAACTTTGTTATATGTGTTATAATGGTATAGCAATTACTTTTTTAGGGCTTTATCTTTGGAGACATGTTCTGATATATTTATGAGTGAAATTATTATATTATATCCAAATTCTGGATTTGTTTTAAAATAATCCAGCTGTTTTTTTTAAAAAGAGGGGGATAGGCAATAGATGGAAAAAGAAAGACCAGGAGTTGATAGTGCTGAAGTTGTGTGACATGTGCATGTACGTACGTTGTATTGTTTTCTCTGCTTTTGTGTGTTATTTGAAAATTACTATAAAACACTTTTGTGTTTTGTTTTTAAAATGGCTGAAAAGGAAATCCGGATTTCTATTTTCTTGGCTGTAATGAAGTAGCCTTCTTCCCCCTATCTTCCCCTTCAGGAGTGGTGTCAGAGGCAGCAAGATAAAACAAGGCTTGGAAAAGACCCAGAGACTGACCAGGCAATGGAGCAGTGGAAAGTGTTGGACTGGGATGAGGAGGACCCAGGTTCGAAACCCTGAGGTTGCTGGCTTGAGTGCGGCCTCATCCAGCTTGAGTGTGGGGTCGCTGGCTTGAGTGTAGGATCATAGACATGACCTCCATGGTCGCTGGCTTTAGCCCAAGGTCACTGGCTTGAGCAAAGGGTCACTTGCTCTGCTGTAGCTCCCCCAGTCAAGGCACATATGAGAAAGCAATCAATGAACAACTAAGGAGCCACAACGAAGAACTGATGCTTTCATCTCTCTCCCTTTTTCCCTATCTGTCCCTCTTTGTCACACACACGCATAAAAAAAGACCCAGAGCCTCCTAATCTAACACCCAAAATGTCCCGGTTTTAATAAAAAAACCACTCATCATATCAAGAACCAGGAAGATCTCAAACTGAGTGAAAAAAAGACAATTAAAAGATGCCAAGACTGAGATTACAGAGATATTAAATTTAAGGACAAAAGATTACATTTTTTAAAAATTTTATTTAGAAAATTAAATTTAACAGGGTGACATTGATCAATAAGAGTACATAGCTTTCAGGTAAACATCTGTATATACTTGAACTGTTGATTAAATGTGTGCCCATCACCCAAAGTCAAATCATTTTCCATCACTGTATATTTGTCCCTCTTTACTCCCCTCTTCCAATTCACTCTCTCACATCCTCCTCCCTCTGATAACCACTTCACTTTTATCTATGTCCATGATTGACAAAGGTTTTAAAACAACTTTCATAAAAATGCTTCAGTGAATGATTAGAAGCACACTCAAAACACATGAGAAAAACAAACAAACAGGAAGTCTCATCCATTAATAGTAGAATGAGTTAATACGGAAATATAAGCTTCTCTGCTTATAAGTAGTAGTGATACAAACCATGCTGTTAAAACTCGTGGGAGAAGAGAAAGAGAATGGGTGCAACTGGTCAGTGTGGAATTCGAGCTTAAATTAGATAACTGATTTACTTATAAGAGGATATGGAGGCATTAAATGACAAAATAGCATAAGTTTAAAGTATGGACAGTTTAGAGCACCATCTCTGGTTGGTACAAAAGACTCTAGTATCGAAAAGCATCAAGATTTTGAATAGATATTGAAGGTGTTAGGTGCTATTATTAGCAAGCCTCATCTTATAGCAGCACTGAGCACTAAAAATCATAGAAAAACTAGATATATTAAGGTACATGTTGTCAAGTAGGAATATAAAAGAAGTAGGTTGCCTATAAGAATTAATAAAGGTATAATGAGAACTTTATATCTAGGTGAGTGGTAAATTAATTTTGGCTAAGTTCTATAGAGGACAGGAGAGCACTCTGATCCATGCTGTTGGTTTTTTGTTTTGTTTTGTTTTTAGGGCTGACCTAAACCCATGACCTGCTTCTAATTTGAGAGAGAGAGAGAGAGAGAGAGAGAGAGAGAGACAGAGAGAGAGAGAAAAGTATCAATTTGTTGTTTCACTTCTTTATGCGCTTATTGGTTGATTCTTGTATGTGACCTGACCTGGGATTGAATCTGCAACCTTGGTGTACAAGGAAGGACGCTCCAACCAACTGAGCTACCTGGCCAGGGCCCATGTTGTTATCTGTGACCTTCCACAAAGATGTCAACCCATTCTGTCTGGTCATTGGTCATTATCTTCTCTCCCTACAACATTTACTGCTGCTGCCCACAGTCCTTCCATGACCTCTGGCTTTTGATTTAAATTTTTTTAATTAATTTTAATGGGGTGATATTAATAAATCAGGGTACATATGTTCAAAAAAAACATCTTCAGGTTATCTTATCATTCTATTATGTTGCATACCCATCACCCAAAGTCAAATTGTCCTCTGTCACCTTCTATCTGGTTTTCCTTGTGCCCCTGACCTCTGGCTTTTAAAGCCAGTGTCACTTCTGCAGCTGGTGTCCTGTCACCCTTGCTGAAAGGTTCCTCCTTGTTCTCAGAACCTCTGCTAGTCCCTTCTGATGGTCTACAGGGGGGCTGAGGGACACTGGGGACTGGACATCTCTAGTCACCATGTCCATGTGACTGCTGTGGGCTTGCTGACAATAGGCAGGTCACTCAGAACGTAAGCATAGATTTCTGTTCTCAGAGTCCCAAACATCCTCTGAGGTTTTTATGTCTTACCAATCTCCTGAATTGTGGTTAGGATCAATAATAACTATTAATTAACATATGGACAGCAGAATGACAACTAATATTACTTCATATGGAATTGTGTTACTGTTTATAGCAATGTATGAGTCTACTTTGGTTTGTGGCTGAGTCAGATCATAGGACTGAGTTTAAGTGTGATAGACAGTACTGACAGGAACCTGAAGTTTGTCACCCAAGTGATTGTGGTGATAGACTTGTATTCAGGACATTAAAATAAGAATAAACAGTCCTGCCTGACTGGTGGTAGCACAGTGATAGAGCATGGGCCTGGAATGCTGAGGACCCAGGTTCAAACCCCCAAGGTCCTTGGCTTGAGCGCGGGCTTAACAGCTTGAGTGTGGGATCATGGACATGACCCCTTGGTTGCTGGCTTGAGAAGTGAACTTCTCAAGCTGGAACTCCCTATCATGGCACAAATGAGAAGTGATCAATAAACAACTAAAGTGTCTCAACTATGGATTGATGCTTCTCATCTCTCTCCCTTCCTGACTGTCTGTCCATCTCTTTCTTCTAAAAACGAACAAGCAAACAAATAAACAATCCTGCTCCCTTGAACACATACTATTTGAACCTTTAGAATTGCATGTGATATAGGATTTTGTGCATACTGGAAAAATTAGGATATATAGTAGATAGAAACTGGGCTGAACTCAGATGATGTATTTTAATCATTGAGCATATCTGGCTTTATTAGCAGTTTACCCCACGAGGGTATCTTAATCTGATGTCAAGGCTTTATACTCTATTGTCTATGTAAACTCCAAAATAGATGTCCTGCTATTTTTGGACTATTTCTGGAAATCAGGTTTTGGTTACATTGATGATATATGAACACTTTTCATAAAATGTATTTATTATTATATTTGGGAGTTTTATCATGCTTTGAGGTCATTCAACCAAAACATGAAAATCCAGGTCCATGCATTTGTCCCATCAGTGGGGTAATTTTATTTGAGTGGATTAATTACTTAAAAGCTCAGAATCTCCTCTGACACTACTTGGCACAAGGTTGTTAATTATTCTGATTAAGAGAAGAAGATAGTAAAACAGAGTTCATTCTGTATTCTGTTTAGAAAATAAACAGAATATGTCCTTGGCAGTCCCAATGTGGTGGCTATTCGGCATGACTGGACAGGTAGTGCCTGTAACACATACGATGCCACAGATTATGTTTTGAGCAAACAGGCCTGATTCAAGTGTACCAAGTTACTTTTGCTTCTTTTAATCTTCTTTACTGTATTCCTTTGTTGGATTAACAAGGATTAAAAAGAAATAATTTGTAATTAGTTTTATATGTTAAATTGTCAGCTGTCAATGGATTATCCAGTCACACTGAGCTGCTCCCTGTAATTGGGCCAGGAATTATAAGGCAGTATCCAATCACCAGACATCTGGAAAGCCCTGTCCAGAATGGGCTTTTAAGCACTTTCTTTAGAAATCACATTCTTGGCTAGGGGTCAAGAACCTTTTTGGCTGAGAGAGCCATGAATGCCACATATTTTAAAATGTAATTTCATGAGAGCCATACAATATGTTTAACACTAAATACAAGTAAATGTGTGCATTTTATGTAAGATCAACACTTTTAAAGTACAATAAGTCTCTGAATTCTTTTTAATAACATTGTTATGTTGTTGCTAACCAATGATGAATAAAGTACTTCTTACCATTAATGCGACTTCTGGTGCTGCATGGTTTTGCTGATGGCTTTGTAGTCTGGTTGATACATGGTGAGGTTAAGATTCATGCAGGCGTTGAGACTTCCATTGTTAAACGTGATCGTAGGTTGGTCTTAACGTTCTTTAGGTGTGAGAAAGACTGCTCACATGCATACATAGAGCCAAACATTGTCAGTACAGCAATACTCACATGCTGCAGTGTGTGGTATGTGATGGGAAGTGCATTCCAAGTTTGGACAATCAGCTGGTCTGTGGGTTGAAGATTATTCATTTCTCCCCACTTGTGTTTGCTCGCCAACTCTGCTTGCTGTCGTGCAAGTCTTTCCAAATCTTCATTCAGTGACTTGAACTTATTTATTCAGATGTCTGAGACCTTCAGGTCAGCAGCTTGTAGCTCAAAATCTCTGACGGAGACACCGGGGATGTAACTCAGGTCGGTGCTGTCCACTGCACACTTGTGTGGATGGGTGATGAACTTAAAAAGACAAGTGAGCTATGAAATTTTTCAACACGTGCTTTGAATGACTGCAGGAGATTAGATGTGAAGCCCGCTAGCTGCTGGAGATCAAGATGTTGAGCAGGGTCACTTGCTATGCATGCATCTTTAAACTCTCCCAGTTTTTCAAAGTGTAGTAAATGACCTGTTTCAATGTTGGCGATGAATAGTTTCAGCTTGTGTTCAAATGCAAACACTGCTTGTTGAAGGGATAAGACTGTATTTCCAACATCTTGCATTTTTACATTGAGCTGGTTCAGATGTTCAGTCATGTCCACGACATAGTAGAACTTCAGGAGCCACTCAGTGTTAGCTAACTCAGGATGCTCAATGCTTTTCATTTTAAGAAAAGTCTGAATTTTGCTCAGACAAGCAGCAAAACAGCTGAGCACCTTCCCTCTTGACAACCAACACACATTGCTGTGCAGAAGCAGACCAGGATAATTATTTCCAACTTCATCCAGCAGTGTTTTAAACTGGCGATCATTTAAAGCTCTGGCAACAATAAAGTTGACCACCCAAATGACCAGTGACATCACCTCACCAAGTTGCTTGCCACGCATCTGAGCACAAAGTGCCTCCTGATGTAGTATGCAGTGAAAACAGGAAAGGTCTGTTTTCATGTTCATGAAGAAGCACTATGAATCCTCTGTTTTTCCCCTTCATGCAAGAAGCACCATCAGTACACACCAAAATAAGTTCATCCATCGATAGATTATTTTCTTTAGCGAACTCAGTGAAAGACTTGAATAAATCTGCCCCTCTTGTTGTCTCTTTCATAGGCACAACAGCAAGACTTTCCTCACGTAGTGTGTCACCTACAGCATACCTTGCAATCACACTGAACTGGGATAAATGGCTTAAGTCTGTTGACTCATCCAAAGTGAGAGAAAAGAATGATACTGCATTTATGTCCTTCACTTGTGTTGCCTCAATTTGATTTTCCATAATGATGGTACGATCATGAACGGTTCTTGCTGACAGAGGCATGTCTTTTATTCATTTGATTATCTTGTCTTTATCCAAAAAGTTGTCAAAAAGTTCATTGGGAACATCAAGCATGAAAGTTTTGGCATACTCCTCATCTGTGAATGGCTTTCTGTTTCTCACAATTGCTAAAGCACCAGCAAAGCTAGCCAAATTCCAGTCACCTTGTTGGATCCAAACACGGAGTTGCTGCTGACTAGCTTGCACTCTACGTAGTAGCTTTTGACATGCTTTCTTCCTGCTGTCCCCCGCTGGATATTTCAATGTAATTGTAGTATGGCGTGTGTTGAAGTGCCACTTTATATTTGACCATTTCATCAATGCAATTTTATCATTGCATTTTAGACACACTGCAGAACCTGCTCTCTCCACAAAGGCGAATTCTTCTGTTTATTCCTGCTGAAAAGTACGATACTTCTCATCTTTTTCTCTTTTAGCCACCTTCTTTGTCAAAAGGGTTTCTGCAATTAGCTAGCTGACTACTTGATTAAAAGGAGGGAAGTTTACTTTCTGACTTCACAATGACCCATGTATGTTATGCATTATCCAATAAAAATTTGTTGTTGTCTCGGAGGACAGCTGTGATTGGCTCCAGTCACCCACAACCATGAACATGAGCGGTAGGAAGTGAATGGATTGTAATACATGAGAATGTTTTATATTTTTAACGTTATTATTTTTTTATTAAAGATTTGTCTGCGAGCCAGATGCAGCCATCAAAAGAGCGACATCTGGCTCGCGAGCTATAAGTTCCCGACCCTTGTTCTTGGCCCTGGCTGGTGGCTTTGTGGATAGAGCATTGGCCCGGTGTATGGATGTCCTGGGTTAGGGCACACAGGAGAAGCAACCATCTGCTTCTCACCCTCCCTCCCCCTTCTCCTCTCTCTTTCCCTCCCACAATCAGTGGCTTGATTGGTTCGAGTGTGGCCCCAGGCGCTGAGAATGACTCCTCTGAAGTGTATCATCCTTGGGCACTAAATATAGCTTGGTACTTGAGCATCAGCCCTGATGGGGTTGCCAGATGGCACATGAGGAAATTGGCCTCACTGTCTCCCCTCCTCTCACTATATATGTATACATCTATCTATATCTATCTATATCTATAGGTATCTATAGATATAGATAGATATAGATAGATGTATATTTATATATAGATATATAAATATTTTAAGAAATCACATTCTTTAGGACTCTATACAAGTTAAGACTACCTGTCCATTTTCTTCTCAGTTCCCCCAAAGAAATAAGAGCATTGTAATTGGATGACACCATGGGTCTACAACTTCTGATCTGAGTAAAGCAACACAACAGGTTAAGACACTGCAGTATTGCAGACTGATTATGTTCATAAAGGTTCAGTGACAGGTTGCCAGCCACCTGTCCAGCACCAAGGGAACCACCATGCTCTGTGACGGAAAAGCCTTTGGGAGAATGAGATTCACACAGGCAGGCAGGGAATAGCGTGGGTTGTATCTGGACAACACTTGGCATGCATTTGACAGCAAAATAAAGGGAGAGTGAGACCCTGTCTCCAAGAACCCATAGTTTCATCTTGTGATTATAAGAAAGGCCAGGACCCTTAGGCTCAGAGAGGACTAAGACAACCCTACTTAGACAACTAGGGTGACATTGCTCACCTCTGAAAAGTAACAGATGCCTTTGAAGACAGCATCACTTGCTGTGTGAGGTGCCTAGAAGAATTGCTTGGTCAAGTGGCGAAAGCCATTGGGAACTCTGAGCTGGAAAACAAGTTTGCAGAAGGAATCATCAAAATCAAGAGAGATATTGTGTTTACCGCCAGCCTCTACTCGTAGTGAGTTACAGGAACTTGGTTTTGTTTTCCATAAGATTTTATTTATTCATTTTTTAGAGAGAGGAGAGAGAAAGAAAGAGAGAAAAAGAGAGAAGGGGGGAAGAGCAGGAAGCATCAACTTCCATATGTGCCTTGATCAGACAAGCTCAGGGTTTTGAACCCATGACCTCAGCATTCCAGGTCAACTCTTTCACTGTGCCACCACAGGGCAGACAGGATGTGGCGTTTTCAATTGTTTGCCTTAGTTTTCAGATACAGAAGCCTTTGTCCAGAAAATGCCTGCAAAACATAAACATTTCGGAGAGCAATTTGGCAATAGCTATTAAAATATTTATATCTGCATACTTTTGGAACTTGCAATTCCACTTTTAGAAATTTCTAGGAAACTCTTGACGTGCGTGCAAAGAGACACATACAGGGATGTTAATTGTAGCATTGCTGTAGTAGTCAAAATTAGAACCTCCGTCAATGGAGTAATGGTTAAGAAGTGACACATGCATTCAATGAGATACAAAACTGCTATGAAAAGGAGTAAGAACTGACCCAGAGCCTGGCCAGGTGGTGGTGCAGTGGATAGAGCATCGGACTGGGACGCAGAGGACCCAGGTTCAAAACCCCAAGGTTGCCAGCTTGAGCACAGGCTCATCTGGTTTGAGCAGGGCTCATCAGCTTGAGCCCAAGGTCACTGGCTCGAGCAAGGGGTCACTCCATCTGCTGTAGGCCCTCCCATCCCGCTGGTCAAGGCACATATGAGAAAGCAATCAATGAACAACTAAGGTGCCGCAATGAAGAATTAATGCTTCTCATCTCTCTCCCTTCCTGTCTGTCTGTTCCTATCTGTACCTCTCTCTGTCTCTGTCACACACAGATACACACACACACACACACACACAAAAGACCTGACACATATATTTTTAAGACATAGTATTTATTAAGTTAAAAATTGCAGAAGAGTTTATTTCTGTTAGTGGCCTTGTGGAAGTTTTCACTTTCTGTATTATACATTTTTGTATTGTTGGTTTTTTTCCCTCTGAAATATTTAAAAATGCATTAAATAAGAAATGTATATAATAAAAAGTATATATGAGAATCCAATGAGATTTTACAAAGCCCCTAGCACAGACCAGGCATGGAGTCACTCTCTCTAAATCAGGGGTCCCCAAACTTTTTACACAGGAGGCCAGTTCACTGTCCCTCAGACTGTTGGAGAGCCAGACTAAAAATAAACTATGAACAAATCCCTATGCACACTGTACATATCTTATTTTAAAGTAATAAAAAGAAACGAGAACTAATACAATATTTAAAATAAAGAACAAGTAAATTTAAATCAACAAACTGACCAGTATTTCAATGGGAACTATGGGTGCGGATGCATCCTGTGCTCCTCTCACTGACCACCAATGAAAGAGGTGCCCCTTCCGAAAGTGCAGGGGGAGCCAGATAAATGGCCTCAGGGGGCTGCATGCGGCCAGTAGGCTGCAGTTTGGGGACCCCTGAGCTAAAGTATCCCATTTCAGGAAACATGAACAAATTTTTGTGGACTTTTTTTTCTGAAGACAAACACTTTGTTTAGTGTCATGATATCAGTAGTCTTCTCAGCCAGCTAGGTGTTACCACTTACAGTCCAACAGAATGGTGGCTATTTCTTGAGAGCTCTGAAATGTGTTTTCCTACACAATGGTAATGTTTATGCAGCGGTTCCAATTGGTTATTCAACTCATCTGTGAGAAGATTATAATGCCATAAAAATTGTCTTCAACTTTCTGAAATATGAGGAGCAACACTGGATCATTTGTGTGTATCTTGAAATGGTAAATTTCCTGCTAGGACAACAGAGAGGTTTCACAAAGTATCCTTGCTTTCTGTGTTTGTGGGACAGCCGAGCTTGGGAGAAACACTGGACCCAGAAGGAGTGGCCAAAATATGAAGCTCTGGAAGTAGGGAAGCAAAATATTGTGAATGAACCTGTAGTTAATGAAGACAGGATCATTTTCCCCCACTTTACATCAAACTTGGCTTAATGAAGCAGTTTTTTCAGGTTTTGAATAGAGAAAGAGAATGCTTTCAACATATTATTTCTGCTTTTCCTGCCTTGTCTTTCGAGAAGATAAAAGCAGGTGTATTCAATGGACCTCAAATTTGAACCCTCATAGGTGACAAAGAATTTGCCAGAAAGATGAATAAGAAGGAGAAAGCAACATGGCAGTCTTTTGTGGCAGTTACAAAGAACTTCCTTGGCAACAAAAAAGCAAAAAACTATGAACTTCAGGTTCAAAGGATGCTGTTGGCTTTCCACGACATTGGATGTAACATGAGCGTTAAGATTCACTTCCTGAACAGTCACCTTGATAAGTTTCCCAAAAATCTTGGAGCTGTTAGTGATGAGCAGACTACTGCTGAAGAATCAAACGAGATTGTCCTCAACAAGTATACAAACGCAAGAGCTACAAACGCAAATTTTTGCCTGAATAGAATTTAAATAAGTATGGCGCAAATTTTATGATTAAAATAAGTGTTTTAATATGTTCTATTTCAAAATTGTAGACAAATTCTGATGCAATCATATCTTTTAGTGATTAGTGTATTTACTGCATTATATAAATTATATTTTCACAAAAATGATTAGTGTATTTACTGCATTATATAAATTATATTTTCACAAAAATGACGCCCAAGAAGGCATTCTACTTCATTATGTTAAACTAAATGTTGAAAATTTTATAATAAGATGAAAACCTAAAACCTTGAATTGCAAAAAAACCCTGTAGCTTACAGAGAAAAACTAATGTCAGATTTGAGATCAGAACACTTGAATTAGGTAAGAACAAGTGTTTTTGTGGATGCAACAACAATTTTATTCCCCAGTGTAATTAAAATAATTTTTATTCATGAAGAAGAAAAGTAAACTGAATTCTTATCTCATTACTCATACAAAAGCAATGCTAAATGAATTATTAAACTTAAAAAGAGAAACTACATAATTGCAAAGAGAAAGTTTGAGTAAAATATATTTATAATCTTGTAGTAGAGAAGGTTTGTCTAGCTAGACTATAAAGCCTGAAAACCACAAAATATCAAATAAATGTTTAAAATTTTTTTATGGTAGCCTGACTAGTGATGGCGCAGGGGATAGAACATTGACCTGGAAGGCTGAGGTCCTAGGTTCAAAACTCCAAGGTTGCTGGCTTGAGAATGGGATCATCAACATGATCCCATGATTGCTGGCTTGAGCCCAAAGGTTGCTGGCTTGAGCCCAAGTCTGCTGGCATGAGCAAGGGGTTACTAGCTTGGGTGGAGCCCCCTGGTTAAGGCACGTACAAGAAACAATTAGTGAACAACTAAGATGATGCAACTATGAGTTGATGCTTCTCATCTTTCTCTCATCTTTATTTATTTATTTATTTATTATTATTTTTTTAACAGGGACAGAGAGAGAGTCAGAGAGAGGGACAGATAGGGACAGTCAGACAGGAATGGAGAGAGGTGAGAAGCATCAATCATTAGTTTTTCGTTGCCATTGCGACACCGTAGTTGTTCATTGATTGCTTTGTCATATGTGCCTTGACCGCAGGCCTTCAGCGGACCAAAGCAACCCCTTGCTAGAGCCAGCGACCTTGGGTCCAAGCTGGCGAACCTTCGCTCAAGCCAGATGGGCTTGCGCTCAAGCTGGTGAGCTCGGAGTCTCTAACCAGCGTCCTCTGCATCCCAGTCCGATGCTCTATCCACTGTGCCATCGCCTGGTCAGGCTGATCTTTCTCTTATCTTGTCTGTCTCTGTCTCTTGCACGTGCGCCCACTGAAAAAAATAAAACAATAAACAATGTTTTCATGGCAAAAATCCCACACTAAGCAGTGTCAGAAAATTAATTAGGAAGCTTTTTGTCAAAAGGCTTATTTTCTTGCCTGATCAGATAGTGGCGCAGGGGATAGAGTGTTGACCTGGGATGCTGAGGACTCAGGTTCAAAATCCCGAGGTCACAGGCCTGAGCGCAGGCTCATCCAGTTGGAGCATGGGTTCACCAGCTTGAGCACAGGGTCCACGACTTGAGCATGAGATCATAGACATGACCCCATGGTTGCTGGCTTGAAGCCCAAGGTTGCTGGCTTGAGCAAGGGGTCACTGGCTCACCTGGAGCCCCCCCCCCATCAAGGCACATATGAGAAAGTAATCAATGAACAACTAAGGATGCTGCAATTACGAGTTGATGCTTCTCATCTCTCTCTCTTCCTGTTTTTCAGTCCCTGTCTGTCCCTCTTTCTCTTTCTCACTACAAAAAAATAATGATTAAAAAAAAGAAAAAGGCTAATTTTCTTAAAAAAGATATATATATGTATATATACGTACATATCTCTTATTAATAAATATGTATATACATATCCACATATATCTATCTTAATAAGAAGAAAAAGAATGTATTTTTACGAGAAAAAGATTTGTTCAGGCAGTATGAAATAGAAATAGTCATAAACCAATGAAAGAGATTCAACATCACTTGTAACACAAGAAATACTTTTAAAAATCATAATTAAGTTGTCAAAAATTTAAAGTTCTGATTGTATATTTAGAGTTAGCAAAAACTGGGTTAAGCCTTGGCCGGATAGCTCGGTTGGTTACAGAATCCTCTGGATACACAAGGGTTGAAGGTTTGATCCCTGGTCCGGGCTCATACAGGAACAGGTCAATGTTTCTGTCGTGCTCTCTCCCTTCCTCTCTAAAATTACTAAAAACAAACAAAGAAAAACCTGGGTTAAAAGACACTCCCATACATCCCTGATGGGAATATATGTGAATCAGGACAATTTTCTAATCTTTTCAAGGGATAATTGGAAATACCTATTACATTTTTAAATGCATAAACCTGATTCAGCATTTGACTGCTAGACATTTGTTCTACAGATACAGCCCTAAATGTAAACCAAGCTATATATGCAAGAATATTCACAGCAGCACATTTTTATAATAGCAAAGTATCTCCAAATGCCCATTAACTGGCGGTTATACAAATCATGGTACATACCTATAATAGAATAATACTCAGCTGATTAATTAATTAGGTGGAAATGTATGTGCCTGGATTCCAAACACCATTTTTCATTAAAAGGAATGAGGATTCCTTCAAGAAAAGACTGATTCCAGGGCTGTAACATAAAAAGTGGAAGATGCTCCTGGGACATCTTTTGCCAGAATGTAAGGAAGTACTCAAAGAATAATGGGGAGATGTCAAAAGGACACAGGTGCCAGCTTGAAGTGACTTTCACTGGCCCTCGGAAACAATTTGAGCATCAAAATAAAAAAAAGCATTGGATTATGACTCATTGAATAAATTAAGAATCTAAGAGTTTAAACAAATATAACAAACAAACATAAATAAATAGCAGAGAAGGAAAAGTTATTCTTTAAATAGAATACCAGCTTAAAAAACCAACTTTTTGTTTTCTTTTTTTCTGTTTGTTTTTTGGTTTTTTTTACAAGGACAGAGAGAGAGTCAGAGAGAGGGATAGATAGGGACAGACAGACAGAAACAGAGAGAGGTGAGAAGCATCAATCATTAGTTTTTTGTTGCCATTGCAACACCTTAGTTGTTCATTGATTGCTTTCTCACCTGTGCCTTGACTGTGGGCCTTCAGTAGACCGGGCACCCCTTGCTGGAGCCAGCGACCTTGGGTCCAAGCTGGTGAGCTTTTAGCTCAAACCAGATAGGCCTGCACTCAAGCTGGCAAGCTCGGGGTCTCAAACCTGGGTCTTCCGCATCCCAGTCTGACGCTCTATCCACTGCGCCACTGCCTGGTCAGGCCCAACTTTTTGTTTTTTAAAGATTTTATTTATTTATTTTAGAGAGAGGAGACAGAGAGAGAGAGAGAGAGAGAGAGAGAATGGAGAGGGGTGTGAGTGGAAATAATCAACTTGTAGTATTCGCTTCCCCGCTTCCCTTATGAACCTTGACTGGGCAAGCCTAGGATTTTGAACCAGTGACCTCAGCATTTTAAGTCAACGCTTTGTCCACTGCACAACCACAGGCCTGGCAAAAATGAGCTTCTTTATAATAGAATACAAACTATAAGAAATGACAGTAAAAATTAATAAAAATTTAAAAATAAGAGAAAAAATTTCAAAAAAGAAATGACAATTAGAAAATCATCAAGGAATGCAGAAAAAAATAGATAAAAGTTTGATGAACTGGATATTTACACAATTCACCATAATTACAAAGGGAAAATAGTAATTTTATAAGTGGACATCATTTAACCAAGTGATCAAAATTAATGGCACCAGCCCTGGTTGGTTTGCTCAGTGGTAGAGCGTTGGCCCAGTGTGTAGGTGTCCCGGGTTCCATTCCTGGTCAGCACACGCAGAAGAAGTGACCATTTGCTTCTCCACCCCTCCCCCTTCTCTGTCTCTTTCTCTCTTCTCCTCCCACAGCCATGCCTTGATTGGTTCGAGGGAATTGGCCTCAGGCACCAAGGATGACTTGGAGGCCTCTGCCTCAAGAGCTAAGAAATGGCTCCGTTGCTGAGCACGGCCCCAGGTGGGCAAAGCATCGCCCCCTAGTGGGCTTCCTGGGTGGATCCTGGTCCGGGTGCATGCAGCAGTCTGTCTCTCTGCGGCCCCTCCTCTCAATAAAAAAAAAAAAAAGTAAGAAAGAAAAATATTAATGGTATCAGTAGTGGGGAAGAGAAAATGAACACGTGTCTCCTGAGACAAGGCATTGAGAAAGATGCAACATCCTGTCAGGCAAACCCATAGAGGTATATTCTACAAAACCAGTGGGCTTTTAAAAATGGTAAGGTCAAGGGAGACAAAGAAAGGCTGAGGAGTTTTTCCAGGTTAAAGGAGACGAAAGAGATAGGACAATTAAATGCAATGCTGAATGGGATCCTGGATTGGATCCTGTACGTACTGGGGAAAAATCACTATAAAGGATATTATTGGGACAACTGACAGAATTTAAGGATGGACTATGAGTCAGGTCATAGGTTTATATCAATGTTACACCTCCTGTGTATGTAAAAGAAAGTCCTATTCTTAGCAAAAGCACACTGTGGTAATTAGGGGTAAGGAGTACAATGTCTCTAATGTACTCTAAAATGGTTCAGAAAAATAATATGCAGATGGATAGACAGCTAGAGAGAAAATGATGAAGCAAAAAGTAGTCACGGCCACTATCACAGCCGCCTGACCCGTGCAGGTTCGCATTGAATTCGAACAGTCGGTAATGAAACAACGGAGCCAAGAACTGGTGAGCCATCAGCTTTAATTCTAGCTTGCACCCGGGGGGCAAGCAAAAACACACACTGGGCTCCAAAACCCACTCATTCAGTGCTCACAAAGCTACTGACTTATCCGAGTTTCCTAGAATCAAAGGTTTCTAGCTCACCAGACTTATTCACCTCTGTTTCCCATCTCCTCCTGCACAAACTCTTAACAAACTGGCTTCTTCCTCAGCACTCTGCCATCTTGGCTACTTCTCCCGGCCTCCATGTGGCCTTACTCTGCTCTCCTCTCTAATACCAACCTCAGGAACTCAGGAACCAAGAGCGAGAGCAAGCTCCCGGACTGCCCCAGTTTATAGCATAGAAAATCCAAACCTTTAATCCAATTATACATAAAGAAAGTCTCTGATACAAAGCCACCCATCTGAGGCATAATGGGATTCCTCAGGAGAGTGCACCACCCTACATCATCCAATCAGTCAAGGGTGTGGGGAAGAGCTTACTCTTAAACTAAGCCTTAGGCTATGACGACCTGGCCTGCCCACAGCCTGTTCCAGAACACACATTAATATCACCAAACTTCCATGTGGGCAGCGCCATCTTTAACAAAGTGAGCATAATATATTTTATCTGCCCAACAGGTGCAATATAAATAATTGGTGAATCTGGATTGAGGGTGTACAAGAGTGTCTTTTATTATTCTTGCAAGTTTTCTGTAGCTTTGAGATGATATCAAAACTTATATACTGCTCACAAAAATTAGGAGATATTTTATTGCTTCCTATTCATTTTGAAATATCCCCTAATTTTTGTGAGCCGTATATGTGCTGGCATTGAAAGAGCTCCAGTGGATTATGCAGTGGTAAAGAAAAGGTGCACAATCATGTGCATATTATGTCGCCTTAAAGCAATAAATACCCTTTCTTTGCCTGTACAAAGTACGCACAGGAAATGCTTGACAATGTTAGCTCTCAGGGACAGACTAGGAATCAAGACAGAGAAAGACTTTTTTTCTTTTCATTTTGTGCCATTCTTAACTGTTTGACTTTTTTCTCCCCTTGCTAGAAGATGTTCAATACATGTTAATTTACTTTCTTCTTTCTCTTCTTCCAATTAAAATTCAAACAACCCTGCAAGGGGTTCCACTCACTGACAGGGGCATGAACTGGGAGGCAGGGACCCAGGAGAAAAAGGAGCTGAGTGTGGTACTCCCAGAAACAGCCCCCAACTCGAGGTGAGAAGGGGGGCGACCCAGAGACCAAGACTATCTGGCAGCCTTGAGAGTCACACACAGCCTCCCGCAGAAAGGAGAAGTTGGGACTGGCAGGTAGGTGGGACAGACACCCCTGACAAGGGGAAGTGCAGAGAGCAGCTTGGGCTCAGGCTGGATTTGGGTCTGACTGTTGAATTGCAACACACAGCTCAGGGCCTTCAAGTTTCCATCTCCGCGGGCTGTGTGGCCTTTTCCTCCCCTCCTCCCTCTAGACTGCTTACCAGATTTTCTATTTCCTCTCTGTTCCTCGTTACTGCCAGGGCCTCTGAAGGCTCATGATCTGCAGCCTTTCCCGGCACAGCTAGCTCAGCCCCACGTTATTCTAGAGAAGCTGCCCTAGCATTCCCACCCTGGGCAATTGTTTGATCATCTCTGGCCTTTGACTGCTCAGCATGAAAAATCCAGCCCCAGCCCAGCAGTCTGGCCACATTTAGCCATTCTCTAGAAATGATGGCTAAGAAGTTAAATTCAAATGAGCCAAGCTTCAAAACTGTAGTGACTGTGGATCAGTGATTTCCAGGAGCTGGGGTGGAGGGTGGGGAGAGGTGGTGGTCAGGAGGTAGGAACATGAGGCAAGGGGACACGAGGGAACCTTTTGGAGTGATAGACACTATATGCTATTGTAAAATAATTCATTAAATTGTACATTTAGAATGGGTAGATTTATTTTGTGTAAGTTATACTTCTATAAACCTGGTTTTTAAAAAATGACCAAAACAGAGACATTATCTATTGTGTAAGTCATCTGACATCCTCTGGTAATAAATTAAGTAGGGGTCTACAGGTTTTCCTCCCTTTGATATCCCCCCATTTTGCCTTTTTTTTTCTTTTTTTACATGACCAGTATACACCGACTCAGACTGGAAGTTAAGTAGTAATAATAGAAATAGCAGAGAAGAAAAACAATAGTATCTAAGAACAAAAATCGTCTGTCAATTTTTCTGCCTTCTAAACAGAGGCATAATTCATATCAAATAACTACACATCTCTTCTTATAGAGGTTGGTGGCTGGGCAGGGACAGAGAAAGAAATTAGACATAGCACAGATGACCTGTTTGGCAGAGCTTGCTTATGCAAAGGGGAGACCCTGCAGGGGTTACACAAGTTCAGGAGGAGGTCAGACCAGCCTGCGAAGCAGCAGCCTGTGAGCCGGTGGGTGGGCCGCCAGCAGGAAAATGGGACAGGCATTGGGTCTCATCCTAAAAATTGGGAATCAGAATGGAAGTTAGATGGCTGTGCTGGCCATCTCAGAGCCTCTGGCTGCAGGGTCCTGTTGGGGCTTGTGTCCAAGGACAGCTGGCTTTTCTGCATGTGAAATTGGGAGAGATCTAGTTCTCCGCTCAAGAGCAGAAGCCTCAGGAGCTGTGCAGTGTAGGGGAGGATTGAGTGGGGGTTAGGGCCCAGCTGGTAGAAATGGGAACTTCTGAAAAGAATTTATCTGATGTTTAATTTTAACTTTTTTTTTTTTTTTTTTTTTTTTTACAGGGACAGAGAGGAACAGAGAGAGGTGAGAAAGAAGCATCAATCATTAGTTTTTCGTTGCCATTGCGACACCATAGTTGTTCATTGATTGCTTTCTCACATGTGCCTTGACCGCGGGCCTTCAGCAGACCATGCAACCCCTTGCTGGAGCCAGCGACCTTGGGTCCAAGCTGACAAGCTTTTGCTCAAGCCAGATGGGCCCGCGCTCAAGCTGGTGACCTTGGGGTCTCGAACCTGGGTCTTCCGCATTCCATTCCGATGCTCTATCCACTGCGCCACTGCCTGGTCAGGCTGATGTTTAATTTTAAATTGCTGTGGCACTGAGATGTGAATCCTTCTCTCTCCAAATATTTGGTGAATTCTGTGGAATACCAAGTCCTGCTGGGAATGATCATTTAGACGAATTTGAGGAAAAGGGTTGACTTCTGCAGCTGGGCAAAGAACCAGATCTACAAGCCCAGGATGGCAAAATGACCCATAAACTGATTAAATTCCTTCAATCCGGAAATAATAATAGTGCACATACTGTGTGGCCATACATGTTTGCTGTTATTATTATTATGTTGTGGCCTGCACACAGGTTGGTGATGCACGGATGGTGGGAGACAGAATAGACTGTCAGGAAGCTACAAGTAGTGGGAGAGGCAACCAATAACCAATAAATTAATATTGTATTAAAAATGGTGAGGGCCCCTTTCTACAGTTGCCATTAAGGTGTTGGGTCCTTCTAAGGAAGTTATGGCTGCTTTAAGGTGCGGTCCTCTCTTCATCTAGCAAGTAGTACGATGCCCAGCAGCCACAAGCCCAGCACTTACCTGATCCAGGGCATCCATCTCTAAAATAGCCTGTCATCTTCTGGTCCTCATACTGCATGACAATGAGGTGACAGCCACAGAACATAAGATGGATGCCTACATTACAGCAGCTGGTGTAAATGTTGAAACTATGCCCAGGCTTGTCTGCAAACATTGGGAGCCTCATCTACAACTTAAAAGCTGGTGGCCCTGGCCAGCAAGAGATCTGCCCACTCTAGCCCCATGAACCCCCTGCGGGGGGGGGGGGGGAGAAGAGAGTGGAAGCAAAGAAAGAAGAAACTGAGTGGTTCGATGATGACATGGGCTTTGGTCTTTTTGACTAAATTTCTTTTGTATTATGTTCAGTAAGAAGCTGAACTCTCTAAAAAAATTAGTGATAAGTGCTCTGAAGAACTAGAATAGGATGTGGTGACAAAATAGCCAGTAGTGGTGGAGAGGAGGACCTATTTAGAAAGGGTGATTAAGAAACTAAGAAACATACTACCCTCCTCTTACAGCAAGTTCCTGGAGCCATGTGAAAGTTGGAAGGACTTGAAGCCTTTCACTGTTGGGAGGTAGGGTTTGAGCCCGTTCCACTCGAATCACAAAGGACTCAGCTAGCTTCTTGCAATTAAAAAAGTAACAACATTAATAACTACTTTCAAAGAGAGTTTAATAAGTGCCAGGCTCTGTATGTACTAGGCACTCTCTCTATATATAATCTCATTTAAATCATATAACCAGAAAGAGTAGGTTTTATTAGCTCCCATTTTACATATGAAAAAACTGACACTCAGTGAGGTTCAGTAAATTGAGTTCACAAAGCCAAGAGAATGCAGAGCCATCGTTAGAACCCGTATCTTTCAGACTCCAGAGACCATATATAACCAAAAGCTAAAGAGTGCAGTTATCACCAATCTTTGCATTGGTCAATTCACTCTTTCATTCAGAAAATCTTTATTAATCACCTATGATGTACCAGGCATTGGGAATGCAGCAATGAACAAAATCTCTTTTCCAATGGAGCAAAAGTAGCAGCTTAAAACTAAGGGGAGCCGAGACACATGCCTGCCAGGTGGTATAAACATGTAGACCTAGTCATATCCATGGTCTCCTTGCAACTACCACCAAAGGGTGGGCAGCTGCCCATTAGTAACATCTTCCTCTTTAATTTGAATTTACTGGAATAAAACCATGTGTATATAAACATGAAGGGAGAGTACAAGCTATCATCCCTCCCCCAGTCTATCATACGTCTGAAGAGGATGACTCAGGGCCCCAGATCTTCAGCTTTCAGTGTTTCATTTAAAGTTTCTGGCATGATGGCCTGGCTGGCCCTCTAAAGTTTCCTGGTTCCTCTAAACTCTCACCATTGGTCCAGGTCTCCTTCATAGAGATAGAACCTAGCCACATTTTCTTCCCTTCCTCTTCTGCAACCAGCAATGTGCTGAGCCCTTAAAGTGTCTGGAACGAAGTTTATTCTTAACACCAGCCTCGGCCTGCCTACTCCTATCTCCCAACTTCCCTAGAAGAAAGGTGGATTTCTCATGTGTTCCAAGTAAATGCGCTTTCAACTTTTCTGGCAGAAGAATGTTTGTTTGTTGAAGGAGCAGTCTGACTTGCCAAGGCTTCTCTTTGCAAGGCTGGGATAAAATAAACTTGGAAGGATAATGAAAGAGTTACTGAAATCACTGAACCAGAGCTGACTCTGGGGGCTGGAGAGATGGAGAAATCCTCCCTCTCCTGAGTGGTTTGTTTTATTGCCTATCTTTTAAGCTGGCTTCTCTTACTATGACTCATCTTTCAGATTGTTCAGACAACAACCCTTTCGTCACTCATAGGAGCTCAGTGCTGCTTTACCTGTGGGCTATTAGCAGAGAGAGCAGTTTTCTCAAATGATGACACAAAAAGACTGAGTATGGAAATAGATTATCTCTGACTTACCCTGGGAAGGAAATTTTATTTTAAAATGAACTGCTTAGAAACTTCATATTTGTCAAAAATACCCTACTGCCTCTATTGCAAAACGAATTAGCACTGGTTTTCATCACCTGGTCCTTATCTTGCATTCTTTGATGGCTCTCTGTGAGTCTTATGTCTCTGGTAAGATTCTAGGTGTCTCTGATGAGAGTTACATTGCCAGATCCCCTGGGTCAGTGGTGCCCAGGGTGTGCGAGGCTCTTTAGCTGCTCAGTATTTCTCGATTACCCTATAGTCACTGCTAAACAGCAAGCTCAGCCTCCACACAGAAAGAAAAGAAATATTTTTCTGCTCCATTTGAAAAAAATACTTTTGTAAATAGTCTTCTCACATCTCTAGAATAGGATAGAGACCAGATGTAGACAGTGGACATGTCTTATCTGGAGGGAAAACAGGGTGTACATAGCTGATAAATATCTTGGGACATGATGAAACCCAGAGGCATCCTTCCTGGGACATAATTACTTTTAAAAAATCTAGGAATATATAACTTATCAGAGAGATTTATGTTCAGTTGAAAACCAAGTTATTTTGAGCTGCACAATGAGAACTTTTAAATTATGGTGGTACAGAGTAAACCTTTGGCCTATCAGTTATCAGAGAATGTCTCCTTAAGTTTCTCAGGGACAGTGATTTTCAGGGGTGACAAAATTAAAGAGAAACCTTTTATGATGCCTGACAGGAAATAGACTCTACATAGGGCCTAGCACATATAGGAGCTCAATAAATATGTTTTACTTCTTAAAAATTCATTTAACAAACACATAGTGCTTTACAACTCTTGACTCCTGTTCCTTCTGTTCTGGCTTTGAGATTGAGTATTCCACGTAGCAGAGACCATAGGATAAACGGGGAAATAGCAAGCAGCCCAAAGCTCATAGGGTGGCCCTGGGCACTGCTGACCCATCTGTTTGGGTTGACATAGTTCCTGAAAGTTAATTAAATTCAGCCTCTGGGCTCTGTTCAGGCAAGAGTGTCCTCTGTGTCAGGCAGGGCTCAACGGTTACCTCATCTGTCATTCATGACAACCCTACTGGCGCCTCCTTTCCCTGACTTCTGTGCCCTCCTATCTTCCTGCTGCTCTTAGGCTGAACCAGATGAAACTGCTGATCTCTGTTGCTGATGTATCAACTGCTTTTGACTTCGAAACACGACAATTTCATGCAATTCAACCCGATATTGCCTACATTTTAATGAAGAGAAATGGATGCTCGCATTGGTTAAGTAATTGGCCCCAGATTCTCTGAGGTAGTCAGTTAATAGCAGTAGCTGCTTGGAAACCCAGTTGCCCTCCTTCTGAACTTCTTAGGAAGGAAGCTACTATTAAACCAAATACTAACAGCATGAGCTCAAGAACAAGCTGTTTGGGTTTGAATATCAGATCATCAACCTACTATCCTGTAACTTTGGGATAAAAACTTAACCGGAGCTTTCTAGATCTAGCTCATTGGCTCAAAACAAACAAAAAAATAAACGTATGTGTCTGTGCGCGCGCGTTTAGTTTTCCTCTTTGCGCTCCAGTTTTCTCTTCTGTAAAGTGGAGATGATGGTAACAATGCAGTATTGTCCAGTTTGCAGGATTGCCTTGAAGATTAAATGAGTATATTCACGTACAGAGTTTAGACAGTGTCTGGCGCTTAGTAAGAACTTTATAAATGTAGCTATTATTATTTCAGGTTTCTTTTAATATTTTTCATACTTAAGTAAATATACCAATGCACACAACTCCTTTGTCTACTGACATAATGCCACAGCCAGGAGAAACTATCGTAAAAGACCTTATTCTAATGCCCAGTAGGTAGGAGACAGGATACACTTCAGGGCTGAGAGCATCTCAGTTTCTAAACGTCACTGGGACTGAAGCTGCAGTTCAGTGCTCCACTACTCTATTTTTTTTTCTTCTTTTTTTAAGAGGCGGTGGAGGATATCACTTCTACGGAGTACGCTGTGATTTATCATTCTTGATACCGAGCCAAAGGACCTCCTGCAGACCAGGGGAACGCAGCAGGAGGGCAGAAAGCCCCCTGAAATTCTTATAAACAGTCCCTAAATCAATCCTTGCCGGGGCGCGGGAAATTCCACCTACTTAAAAGTCTAGGAAGCGGAGTCAAGTTCAAACCAAGAGGGCTAGGGTGAAGGTGAGGAAATCCCCATTACCCCAGTCCTCGAAACCGCTTCAGGCCGAAGTCATTTGTTTTACGAGAACTCTGGCGTATTGGGGCTTGTTTTAGGGCTGTTCTCTTATCTCCGGAAGCACAGCCTGTACAATTTCAATTAAAATAATCTCGAAGCCACACGCTTCTATCCCGTAGTCATCTGAGCGCGGGTCCGCAGGGTACACCCGGGGCGCGCGACCGCTGTCCCCGGCAGATCGTCCCCTGCGGCCCCTTTAAGGGCGGGCCGCGGCCCACGTGATCCGTGACGCCAGAGCAGGAAGTGTTTGAGGAAGTGGCGCTTGGCTGGCTGGTTTAAGATTCCCGCATTTTAATGTCTTCGGGGTGGTACCAGAGCCCCCAGTTTTGCCGCCCCAGCCCCCACACCCCCCGCCCCGTGTCCCAGCTAACAGGTGAGTCCTCGGGCGGGCGTGGCCCCCGGCACTCCCGGCCGCGGTGCCACCTGCCCACCCCTTGCCCAGGCGAGTTTGCACCTTCCGCCTCACTTGAGGCTCCCGAAGAAACTTCTGTCGACTTTAAAAGTTGGGGGCTTCGGCATGGCAGCGTTTCTTTTGTGCAGTTGGAGGTGGGAGGCCCAGGAGAACAGCCCCGACTGGGGCGGTTCCAGGTGGCTGCTTCGAGGGGGGTGGTGTTGGGGGAGAGCCGTGATTCATTCCCGTTGTGTGAAGACACACGTGACCGTGGGGATGCTCGGACTGATTCCGCCCCTGCAGCCTTGGTCAGGATGGCAGGGCAGGGCGCCCCTCGCTGGAGTCCAGGCTGGGGAACCCGTCGGAGTGACGTTCCTCCCTGCTTGCTTGCACAGTGGCTGAGGTGGGGGTGGAGAAAAGGAAAAAAGACAAAAGTTTGTTACCAGAACCAAAGTACAGACCAAATTTTAATTTCGTACAAAGTGAAAACCAGCTCAGTTTTATCGTACACAGAAGGGCTATGGTACCATCCCCTAAAGCTCCATTTTTTCTTAACTTTTTTGCGCCCCCCCCCCCCTCCAATTGCTTACAGAGTTACCTTGGCGTCAGTATGAGCTGGTCACCTTCCTTGCCAACCCAGACATGTGGGGCCTGGGAAATGAAAGAACGACTTGGGACAGGGGGATTTGGAAACGTCATTCGATGGCACAATCAGGTAGGGGCTCTGCAGCTGGGAAGAGCCTGGGCAGGCAGGGGTGGGGGCTGGGGAAGACAGGCCATCCTCTCACTGGGTGCATGTGGCTCACTTTTGCCATGGGCATCTTGGGAGAGAGTGGGAAAGGGGGACTGAGAAGGGGGTGCTTCAGGGCGGTAAGCAGGTGGTAGCTTAGTGGTTCCCAAGCTTTATTGACTCTGCCACCTAAATAAATTGTAAAAAAAAAATTTAAGCTTTCAGCCTCAATTACATAAGTATATATTTAAGTTATATATTTATGCTAACATTAGACTACCATTTACTAACATGTCATGTGGGATACAAATAGATATATTTAAAAGAGAATAATGAAAAATTTTAGGATGTTTTAAAAATTTAAACAATTATGATGTCTTCCCAGTATGGTTCGCAATACTTCACAGCACAGCATACACAAGTGCACGTGAAAATGAGAATTATCGTAAGGATCTTGGGTGAAAATCCATATTTCAAATAACTTTCATAGTTTTGAATTATTTGGACTGATTTCTTTTTTATTTCTGATGAGCGCCTCATTGTTTTTACTCCTTATGTGCTTGACATGAACTCACACTAGACGTGTTAGTTCTTCCATCTTTCTGTTTGCTTGTGCAGATGTTGCATGTACTGAAATTCTCCGCAGCAGTCTTTGTAAGCCACTCAACCATTTTTTGAGAGTTATTAAAAATTGTAGAATACAATCCCGAATTCTAACTAAGAGAAGCACATGAAACCTGCAACATGTTCCCATAAGGCCTTAGCCACCCCTTCCTGTGAAATGCTCTTTTTCCTCAGGGTACCTTGAGTACTAGAAGTGGCAAGTGGCCTTGTAACAGGTGGTCTGAGGAGTCGTATTAACTATATGACTATAGTTAATATCAGAAAAGCTTCATTTCTTTTTTATTTTTTTGGATTCGCCTTGGGTAACCCCTGGGATGCTTGTACCCAATTTGGAGACCACTGCTGTAGGGAACTCTCACTCCCCAAATAGTTGAATTCAAGTTCAGACCTCCCGAAGTCCTTTAGTTAGTCACTTGCTAAGCACCTTTTTGGACTGAAGGGATGGCAAGTTGCAAGCACCAAGAGCCTGGCTACAGCCAGCACGGAGAGTCATTGAGGCTACTGGTTAGCCAGTATGGTACTCTGCACTGCAGTAACATTTCACACCCAGTGATGAACAAGGGGGCCTTAGTAACAGCTCTGGCTCAAATTTATTCTGGTCAGAATTTAGCCATAGGCCTAGCATTACAACGGAAGAACCAGATCATTCTATAGCTCCACATATACCTGAACCGGGCTGGCCTGCTTCTAGACAGGCCAGGCCTTTTAAGTCTTAGGTATGGAAAACATCTCACTGCAGCTGAATTTCCTTCAAAAGAGTTTTGTCCAGATGTGCCACTTGTCTATCATCCCTACTTCAAAATGCCCTCCGGGTATGGAAAGCTGTTGTCAGATTGATTTCATTTCTGTTTTCATATATACGGGCCTAAGGATGTGTGGGAGGTGTGTTTGTGTGTGTGTTACTCTTCTAGAATCACTATTTTCAAGTTCCTTCCCCTGTTCAAAACCCTTCACTTGGTTATTTTATTTTTGAAAAGCCAATAGTCAAACTCCTTCTCATCCTGCTGTTCAAGGGCCCTCCACAGTCTGGCCTACCATATTTCTAGCATTACTGTTCTCTCTTAGCTCCCCACAGATTTATTGGCTGAGCCCTCTTAGGGGTAAGTCTAAGTCTCTCTTTCCTGCACAGCTTTATATAAATTCTGCCCATTCCTCCAGCATCAGCTCTAGACCATCTCCACCATCTCAAACCCATCATAGGCTCCTTCATTCTGTGGAAATTAGTTCTTCCAGTGAGTTACTTCAGCTTTACTCACTTGGCATGCCTCGAATGACGCCTTTTTATTTGTATGTAGGAGTGTGTCTTGTTAAGGCTCTATGTTTCTGGTCAGCCAGGGCTCTGTCTGGCTTTCAGTTCCCCCCATAGCAACTTTTTATATTATAGATGCGTTAGTTGCACAAAACTACTCATTCAGTCAGCCTATAAGTATTGTCTATTATGGATACAATGGTGATTAAAACCCTTTCGGTTTTTGATGAAGACCTTTTAGGAAAAGTGAAAGAGCCATTAATCAATGATTATAAATGTAAGCTCCCAACGGTGATAAGTATGACATGGGAGAGGGGCTCAGTGCAGTGAGACCTTATAGGAGGGACAGGAATGCTTTCCCAAGGAAGTGGCACTCCAGCAGTGACCTGCGGGATCAATAGAAGTTATTGGGCAGAGAATGTGGGAAGAGAATTTCAGACACAGGGAGCAGCCTTTTCAGAGCAGCTGTGAAGGGCTAGGTCAAGGCAAGTCAGTAGGACTGAAAGGCAGTGTGACTGGAAGGATTGATGACAAAGCCAGGGGACAAGGAGCAAGGGGCCAGGGAGGTAAGAGTCAGACACTGCTTAGAAGGTTCTGCTTTGATCCAAAGAGCAACAGGAAGCTGTTGAAGGGGATCCATTCTGACTGTGGGAACAGAAGGGAAGGGGCTCAAGCAGTAGTGTTCTGGGAAATCAGCTCTCCAAAAAGATGCCGATTGGTAGTAGTTTCCAGTTTCCACAGAGCAACTACTCCCACCATGGCTTGTTTCAAGCCACTGACACTTTAATAACCAGTTCTCACTGAATTCCTAAATATTTAACAACCAGCTCTGAGGAGCTGGTAACAGGACCCCACTGCACTGCCCTGTTGTGAGGTTTTTGGAGTAGTCCAGGTGAGAGATTGTACAGGGCTGATGGTGGTGGAGGTGGAGAGAAGTGGGCAGATTTAAGAGCTATTTTAGGAGTGAAATGGACAGGACTTAGTGGTAGAAAAGAAAGTGGAGGGGCTGAGGGGGTCGGAGGAGTTGAGTCTTCACAGATACTTAGTAAATACTTGCTGATGAGCCTGGCTCAGTCCAGGAAGTTCTCCACCATCTTCCTGGGTTCTTCCTCAGGTGGGGAAGTCTGTAGAGCTGCTTTAGGTACTTAGGGGTGGTTCGTTAATCTGTGTTTAAGATCAGAACATGAGTATTATATTGTCTGGTGGATACCCCTCTGTTCAGTCTTTTGAAGAAAGCAGCTGGGATAGGGTGGTGTCTGTTTACTTAACTCCAGTCAGGTATCATGCTTATTATACTTAACATAATTGTGCGTGTTTTTCTAATACTCCATGTACCTTGTCTACAAAAGAGAGACTATATTTTATCTCAAGAGAAATTGTATAAAAAAACCTAAGCTAAGTTACATGGGAAAGGGGAGTTAAGATCGTAGATGAAATTAAAGTTGCTAATCAATTTACTTTAGATGAGGAAATTATCCCGGGTTGGATGAGGGAGGCAGGAGAGTCAGTGTCTGAATGATGCAGTGTGACAAATATCCTCAGTCAGATAAGTGATGTCTAATAATAGACCCGCCATTTATTGGGAACCTACTACATGCCAGCATTGGGCTGGGTATTTTACATGCTTTATCTCCAGGCTGCATAGTAACCCCTAGAAGAAAGTACTACTGTCTTTAATCCCATTTTTATAGCTGAGGAAACAGAACCTAGAGCTGAGAGATTAAGTCTTACCCAAAGAAGCCAAGCTAGTAAGTGAAAGTGTTAGAATCTGAACCTACATCTGTTTGAATCCCAACCTCATGCTGGTGGGGAGCACCCCTAGAATATGATCAGTTCCCCATAATCAGTTTAAATCATGTTGGAGCACTCAGGGAAAAACCCTCCTGTGGAGGACAAAATATATATGTCTTCCTGCTTTAAGAGAGGCGTTTAAAATTATTATTTCCCAGTGAGGAAGCGCAGTGTAACAGTGACCCCACCCCTGTTTCCCTGAGTTTTTTTATTCTCTTACCAAGCATGGGCCTTGACAATCCTTGCTGTGTTGCTACTCCCTTAAATCCTCAGCCCAATGATCAGTATAGCCTAGACGGGCTGGTAATTTCAATAAGATCTTTGTTAAATCCGAAGGAAGAAGAGAAGGAAATGACCTGAGTGAGTCACACAACACTGGGTTCAAAGCCTGGCTCTGTTATTGTCAGCTTCATGGCTTTGGGCCACAAGTTCCCCCAGGTATTTTTGAGGTTGCTAAGATATTGATTGCCTTGGCTCTGAGCCAGACATAGGCAGCCGCTCTCTGCAAGCATCTTGGAAAGTCCTAGGATGCCTTGTATATGGGCTCTCTGTGTATGGTGATGGGAACGTGTCTGGGAAGCACTTTCTTGGGTCCCAGAGGACTTGTGTGAGGATGAAATGAGGTAATGTGTGCACTGGCTGTTAGACAGATATAAAAGGGAAGGTATAGTACATATTATGAATCATCCCTTCTATGACATAGTGCTAACTTTTCTTGTCCCCTCACTGAAGAAGACTTTAAGCTCACTTCATTTTATCTGTGTGTTTTGGAGTCTTAAAAACATTAGTTGACAAAAATGAGGTAGGTTTGGACGTCTCTCTCCATGGAGCCTGTCCTGGACATAGCAGGGACCTAGCACTCTGGGGTCTGCATGGGGGCAGGACTCATTGGGTGACCTGTGTCCACTTGGTTTTGGTTATTGCTGCTGTCATGATTTTAAAACAAAAAAAGAAAAGGCTGACCTGTGGTGGCACAGTGGATAAAGTGTCAACCTGGGATGCTGAGGTTACCAGTTCAAAGCCCCAGGCTTGCCCAGTCAAGGCACATATGAGAAGCAACAATGAGTTGATACTTCCAGCCCCTGGACTCAACATTCTGAGTAGAAATAGCACTAAAGGCCCTGGCTGGTGGCTCAGTGGATAGAGTGTCGGCTTAGCATATGGATGTCCTGGGTTTAATTCCTGGTCAGGGGATGAGGGAAAATGGCAACAGAGTAGGCGGACGTTACAACTCCCACGTCCCAGAACCAAAGTGGATTACAACTTAGGAACAATCATCTTGAAAAACCAACTTTGAACTAAACTAAGAGGAATCTATAACCAAGGAACCACACTGAGCTGGTAGGATAGGTCGAGATGCGGAAAGGGCTGTCCCGCACCCAAGAGCGAAAGGCAGCCCGGAGGGTCTGTCACGGTGGAGTGGGTTACCCAGAGAGTTGTGGGTCCTCAGCCACAGGACTGGAACCCCAGCCTGGAGCCCCAGAGACTAGAGGAGGTGTACGGACAGTATTTGCTGAAAGAAGAGCCAGATTACTGTTTGTGAGGGGAGACAGAGCTCTCAGACCCAGGCTTTGTCTTAAAGGGACTGTGCAGAAAACCTCATTCACAGCCACGTACCCAGGCTCCAGAAGTGAGGGGCGCCGGAGGACTGCAGTTACAAGAGGAGAGTATAGTCTTGAGGGCACAGGGAGAGACTGTGAGAGACAGCCACCCTGACCCCTGTACAGGGTCACTTCCCAAACCTAAAGAGGCCATTCTTCCTGGGAGAACCAAGACAGCAAAGGGAAACAATTACCCCATCCACCAGAGGTTCTCCTGCTCCAGGCAGTTCAGAGAGACACTTAGAAGCAGGCGGCGCATCAGGGACACAGGTTTTGAGTTCTGAGGTCTGGGCTACACGGCCCCCCCCAACCTGCTGAGTACCCTCTGAAGGGCGGGAGGGCCCGGCTGCTATGGCGGCCTTGGCACTTGGCCTGTGTGGTGGATGGGGGCAGAGTCTAGTGAGGCAGCCTGTGTGGTGGGTTGTGGAGCCCGGAGAGGCCTCCCGCTCACCAGCGAGGGGTGGAACCCTGTGGGGCAAGGCATCCCCTTCGCTGGCGCCTGGCAGACCCCAGCTGGGCGAGGCATTCCATGCACCCATGTGGGGTGGACCCTGGAAGGGCGAGGGGTCCCTCATGCTGATGGGGGGCAGAGCCAGGCAGCCTGCACAGCGATGGCAAGGGGCAGACCTCGGAGTGGTGTCCCAAGTGCCCGTGGTGGTAGGGTGGAGCCTGAAGAGGCAGCCTGTGCCCCCGTGGGGTGGAACCTAGCAGCCCGCTGCAAAGGTGAGGGGCAGAGCCTGAACATGCATCCCCCACGGTGATGGAGCAGTCCAAGTTGCAACCATGAGCCTGCACCAGTGCATGAGTGCCTGAGGAGGTGAAGGCAGTGGGGGGCCAGCAGAAAGACTACACTTCAGGAATAGAGAGGGCACACACACTGGCCAAGAGTAGGTAAAAGCCAGCCTAGGAGTGAAGCTGATATTTACAATGGTATCAGGGCCCAGCAGAGGCATCCACAAATTCTAGATCACCTGTATCTCCAAGAAGGTTGCTAAGGGCTAGTCAAAAGCAGTGACCCTCACTGGTCTGTACCAGGTTCCAGCCAGGGAGATCAAAGGCTGGTACATCCAGTGGCCAAATATGGAAAGCATCAGCTCAGGACCTAACAACCCTAGTTAGAGTGGTATCAAGAAAGGCTCCTCACACCTGACCCAGCTAAGGCATAGAAAATGTCACAAACAGCAAAAAGAGCAGTAGCAGCAGACAAGTAGCACACAGCGAATTACAAACATCTGGAGCCAACCTAAGAAGATCTAGAAATAACACAACTGAAAGCTGGAGGCAGACAATACCAACCCTTTACTCAGCTGCTACACAAACAACACATATCCAAAGGAGCAGTCTATACAGAGACAAAATGGGAAGACAGAGAAATGCAATTCAAATGAATCAACAAGGGAAATATCCAGAAAAAGAACTGAATGAGATGGAACTAAACAAGATGCAGAGTTTAGAATAATGCTTGTTAGGATGCTCAAGGATCTTAGAGCAACAATAGATGGACAAAATGAACACCTAAACAACAAGATAGCAGGCATCAAAAAGGACATTGAAATCATAGAAAAGAATCAGACAGAAATAACAAACAATATCAGAAATGAAGACTATACTAGAAGGAATTAAAAGCAGGCTGGATGAACCGGAGGATTAAATCAGCAATTTAGAGGACAAAATAAACGAAAGCATGGAAGCAGAACTGCAAAAAAGAAAAGAAGATAAAAAAGTCTGAGGAAACTCTAAGAGTTCTGTGACAACATGAAGAGAAACAACGTCCACATAATAGGGGTTCTTGAAGGAGAAGAGAGGGAACAAGGGATAGGGAACCTGACTGAAGAAATCATAGCTGAAAACTTCCCTAAATTGATGCAGAGAAAAGTCACAGAAGTTCAAGAAGCACAGAGAATCCCATTAAAGAGGAACCCAAGGGACCTACACCAAGACACATCATAATTAAAATACCAAAGCTAAGAGAAAAGCAGTCAGCCACCTACAAAGGAGCCCCCATAAGGATGACATCTGACTTTTCAACAAAAACACTTGAGGCCAGAAGGGAATGGCAAGAAATACTCAAAGTAATGCAGAACAAGAGCCTACAACCAAGACTTCTTTATCCAGCAAGGCTATCGTTTAAAATTGAAAGAGAAATAAAAAGCTTCC
This sequence comes from Rhynchonycteris naso, assembly GCA_037038555.1. Classification (NCBI taxonomy): domain Eukaryota; kingdom Metazoa; phylum Chordata; class Mammalia; order Chiroptera; family Emballonuridae; genus Rhynchonycteris; species Rhynchonycteris naso. Next base: position 30,777,207 of record CM072998.1, read on the forward strand.
CAGACAAAAAACAAAAAACCTCAAGGAACTCACTACAACCAAACCAATGCAGCAAGAAATGTTAAGGGGCCTCTTGTAAACAGAACAAAGGGAGGGAGGATCTAGTAAAGAGGAATGTAGATTTAAAGAATAAATTGGCAATAAAGAACTGGATATCAATAATAACCTTAAATGTAAATGGATTAAATACTCTAATCAAAAGACATAAGGTAGCTGTATGGGTAAGAAAACAGGATTCGTACATATGCTGTCTACAAGAGACCCACCTCAAAACAAAAGATAGACATGGACTGAAAGTAAAGGGATGGAAAAAATATTTCATGCAAAGAGAAATGAAAAAGAAGCTTGGATACAATACTTATATCTGATAAAATATACTTTAAAATAAAGGTTATAGTAAGGGATAAGGAAGGTCACTACATAATGATAAAGAGAGCAATACTACAGGAAGATATAACTATTATAAGTATCTGTGCACCTTAAATAGGAGTACCTAAATATATAAATCAGATTTTGATGGAAATACAGGGCGAGATCAACAGCAATACTATAATAGTAGGGGATTTCAGTACCCCGCTAACTTCACTGGACAGATCCTCAAGAAAAAAAATTAACAAAGAAACAGCAGACTTAAAGGACACACTAGATCAACTGGATTTAATAGATATCTTCAGAACCTTTCACCCTAAAGCAGCAGAATATATATTCTTTTCAAGTGCTCATGGTACATTCTCTAGGATAGACCACATGTTAGGACACAAAGCGAGTCTCAGTAAGTTTAAGAAGATTGAAATCATATCAAGCATCTTCTCTCATCACAGTGGCATGAAACAAGAAATCAACTAGAATAGAAAAACTGAAAAACACTCAAACACTTGGAAACTAAATAGCATGTTATTAAATAACGAATGGGTTAACAATGACATCAAGGAAGAAAAAAACTTTCCTTGAAACAAATGAAAATGAACATACAACTCAAAATTTATGGGACACAGCAAAAGCAGTCCTAAGAGGGAAGTTCATAGCATTACAGGCATACCTTACGAAGCAAGAAAAGGCTCAAATAAACTATTTAACCCTGCATCTAAAAGAATTAGAAAAAGAACAGCAAGTAAAGCTCAGAGGAAGTAGAAGGAAGGAAATAATAAGAATCAGAGCAGAAATAGATGACATAGAGGCTAAAAAAAAAATACAGAGGATCAATGAAACCAAGAACTGGTTCTTTGAAAAGGTAATCAAGATTGACAAACCTTTAACCAGATTTACCAAGAAAAAAAGAGAGAGGACTCAAATACATAAAATTAGAAATGAGAGTGGAGAAGTAACAACTTACACAGCAGAAATACAAAGGACTGTAAGAAAATATTATGAAGCACTGTATGCCAAAAAATTAGATAACCTAGATGAAGTGGAAAAAATCCTTGAAACATACAATCTTTCAAAAATCTATCTGGAAGAATCAGAAAACCTAAAGAGACTGGTTAAAACAAATGAGATTGAAACAGTTATCTAAAAACTCCCAACAAACAAAAGCCCTGGGCCAGATGACTTTACAGGTGAATTTTACCAAATATTCAAAGAAGAACTAACTCCTATCCTTCTCAAGCTATTTCAAAAATTCAAGAGGTGGAAGACTTTCAAGCACCTTTTATGAGGCAAGCATAATTCTGATTCCAAAACCAGGCAAAGACACTACAAAGAAAGAAAATTATAGGCCAATATCCATGATGAATTTAGATGCTAAAATTCTCAACAAAATATTAGCAAACTGGATCCAGCAATACATGAAAAAATCATACATCATGATCAAGTGGGATTTATTCTGGGGAGGCAAGGCTGGTTGAATATTTGCAAATCAATCAATGTGATTCATCACAAAAACATAAGAAAGGAGAAAAATCACATGATAATATCAATAGATGCAGAAAAAGCATTTGATAAAATTCCGCACCCATTTATGATCAAAACTCTCAACAAAGTGGGAATACAGGGAACATACCTTAACATGATAAAGGCCATCTATGACAAACTCACAGCCAACATCTTACTCAATGGGCAAAAATGAAAAGCAATCCACTTAAGATTAGGAATAAGGCAGGGGTGCCTCCTTTTACCACTCTTATTCAGCATAGTTCTGGAAGTTCTAGCCACAGCAATCAGACAAGAAGAAGAAATAAAAGGCATTCAAATTGGAAAAGAATAAGTAAAATTATCATTATTTGCTGATGATATGATATTGTACATAGAAAACCCTAAAGTCTCAGTCAAAAAACTACTAGACCTGATAAATGAATTCAGCAAGGTGGCAGAATATAAAATTAATATTCAGAAATCAGAGACATTTTTATACACCAACAATGAACTGTCTGAAAGAGAAATTAAGAAAACAACCCTCTTCACTATTGCAACAAGAACAAAAAAAAGTACCTAACGGTAAATTTAACCAAAAAGGTTAAAGACTTAGAAAATTATAAAACATTGATAAAAGAAATCAAGGAAGATACAAACAAGTGGAAGTATATACTGTGTTCATGGATAGGAAGAATAAACATAATTAAAATGTCTAAATTACCCAAAGCAATTTATAAATTCAATGCAATACCAATTAAAATACCAATGACATACTTCAAAGATATGGAACAAATATTCCAAAAATTTATATGGAACCAAAAAAGAACAGAAATAGCCTCAGCAATCTTGAAAAGGAAGAATAAAGTGGGAAGTATTATACTTCCTGATATCAAGTTATACTACAAGGCCATCGTACTCAAGACAGCCTGGTACTGGCATAAGAACAGGCATACAGATCAATGGAACAGAACAGAACCGAGAAATAAACCCACACCTTTATGGACAATTGATATTGGACAAAGGAGGAAAGAGCATACAATGAAGTAAAGACAGCCTCTTCAAAAAATGGTATTGGGAAAATTGGATAGCTACCTGCAAAAAAATGAAACTAGACCACCAATTTACACCATTCACAAAAATAAACTCAAAAATGGATTAAAGACTTAAATGTAAGCCGTGAAACCATAAGCATCTTAGAAGAAAACATAGACAGCAAGCTCTCTGACATCTCTCTCAGCAATATATTTGCTGATTTATCTCCACGGGCAAGTGAAATAAAAGACAGGATAAACAAATGGGACTATATCAAACTAAAAAGCTATTGCACAGCTAAAGATAATATGAAAAAAATAAAAAAACAACACAATGGGAGAGCATATTTGACAATATGTCTGATAAGGGGTCAATAACCAAAATATATAAAGAACTTCTGAAACTCAACACCAGGAAGATAAACAATAAAAAAAAAATGGGCAAAAGAAATGAATAGACACTTCTCCAAAGAGGACATACAGATGGCTAATAGGCATGTGAAAAAATGCTCACCATCACTAATCATTAGAGAAATGCAAATTAAAACCACAATGAGGTATCACCTCACACTTGTCAGAATGGCGCTCATTAACAAAACAACACAGAATAAGTGCTGGCGAGGATGTGGAGAAAAGGGAACCCTCCTGCACTGCTGGTGGGAATGCAGACTGGTGCAGCCACTGTGGAAAACAGTATGGAGATTCCTCAAATAATTAAAAATGGAACTGCCTTTTGACCCAGCCATCTCAATTTTAGGAATATATCCTAAGAACACCATAGCACTGATTCAAAAGGAGAAATGCACCCCCATGTTTATGGCAGCATTGTTCGCAATAGCGAAGATCTGGAAACAGCCCAAGTGTCCGTCAGTGGACTAGTGGATTAAAAAGCAGTGGTACACAATGAGGTATCACCTCACACCAGTCAGAATGGCATTCATCAGCAAAACAACACAGAATATGTGCTGGCGAGGATGCGGAGAAAAGGGAACCCTTCTGCACTGCTGGTGGGAATGCAGACTGGTGCAGCCACTGTGGAAAACAGTTTGGAGATTCCTCAAAAAATTAAAAGTCAAACTGCCTTTTGACCCGGCTATCCCATTTTTAGGAATATACCCTAAGAACACCATAACACAGTTCAAAAAGAAGAAATGCGCCCCCATGTTTGTGGCAGCATTGTTCACAATTGCGAAGATCTGGAAACAGCCCAAGTGTCCGTCAGAAGACGAGTGGATTAAAAAGCTTTGGTATATATATACTATGGAATACTACTCGGCCATAAGAAATGATGACATCGGATCATTTACAACAAAATGGTTGTACCTTGATAACATTATACGGAGTGAAATAAGTAAATCAGAAAAAAAAACCTGAGAACAGCATGATTTCATACATAGGTGGGACATAAAAGTGAGACTATGAGACATGGACAAGAGTGTGGTGGTTACGGGGTGGGGGGAGGGGGGGAGGGGGGGAAAGGGAGAAGGGTAGGGGCACAGGGAAAACCAGATAGAAGGTGACAGAGACAATTTGACTTTGGGTGATGGGTATGCAACACAATTGAATGATAAGATAATCTGGAGATGTTTTCATTGTACATATGTACCCTGATTTATTGGTGTCACCCCATTGAAGTTAATAAAAGAAAAGCAGTGGTACATATACACAATGGAATACTCTGGGGCCATGAAAAAGGAGGAAATCTTACCTTTGCAACAACATGGATGGACCTGGAAACTATTATGTTAAGTGAAATAAGCCAGGCAGAGAAAGAAAAATATCATATGACCTCAATCATTTGAGGAATCCAATGAACAATGTGAACTGAGGAACAGAATAGAGGCAGAGGCGGGATCAATGGGACCAGAGGGAAAGCAGACAGAGGGAAAGGGGATGAGAGGTTGGGATCAGAGAAGGGAAAGAGATTGGTGAAATTATATATACATAACCCAGCATTATAGAGAGCAGAAAAGCAAATCCTGGAGGGAAGGGGGGAGGGGAGCAAGAGGGATGTTGAGGGGAACACGGGGGTGGGGGGATGTATTCAGTATGACACCTGAATCTATATAAACACAAATTAAAATCAATAAGAAAAATAAAGACGTTAGTTCACAAAGAGTTTACTGAGGACTGATGTAAACTCCATCATAGATCCATCAGGGGTAAAAAAGGACCTTGTTCTCAATGTGCTTATGTTTTCATCCAGAAGAGAAAATGGGTACTTAGGAATATGGCAAGTATATCTAAATATAAGCACCAGATTGTGTGGAAATAATAATGGCTACTGTTTATCAAGAGTGTCATGTGCAGGTGGTCTAGGTGCTTTATTGGCATTGTTTCTTGAGTGCTCAGAGGACAGCAAAGGCTTCCAGAAGAAAGGTAACTTAAGCAGGATCTTAAAAGGAAGTAGACTATAGAAAGTCTGATGGGAGAAGACAAGGCACTTCAGGGGTAGAGCAGCAGCAGCATTGGGCGGGAGAAAGGAAATGATCCCACAGTGGTTTACTCAAGGCTCTCTGTTTGCAGACACTCCATCTCTAACTGACAACACAGCGGGGGGCAGAGTCATCTCCATCTTATGGTTAAAGACCCTGAAGTTTAAGTAATGGGCTTAGTGACACACACCAGATGAAGGATTGAGGGTGTTACACCCTGACTGACTTCACCCTTGGGCCCTGTGGGTGAATTTGGAGGTCTCTGGGTCCATCGGGTGTTTACACTGAAGTAAGTGGGTTGAAGTCAGGGCTCACTCAGTGTACACTGATCAATGCTGTTGAGTCAGGTGAAGCTACAGTCAGATGTTGAACCTTTTGACTCTCAAGCCTGGGTTCTGTCCGTGGGATCTCTCTGGGCCCAGTTTTGCACCTCCTTTCTGGAACATTCCTTTTGGAGGTCTGAGAAGGAACAAGGAGATAATTGCTAATTGCCCCCTTATCCCACAGTGGTCTGTTGGATGGTTGCTGTGCTAACAAGAGACTGATTTCTGTGTTAAGGGTTTGAATGTACTTTTCTGCTTTCTATGAGTTTCCCTTGCTCATTAAAAGAAGGCTAACTCTGGGATGCTGCTTCATTTCCTGTATAAACTAACCTTCCAGATCCCTTGTGCCTTGGCAGCTTTCAGTATCTTGCAGAAGTCTGAGGATGGGTCCCCCCACTACCTTCTTGCTTCCTACACTTTATAGTACATTCACATTTATACACAAGTTTTACATTTTTATGTAAAAAGAGCGAAGCATCAAAGAGGCTCTTAAGGACCTTTATAACGAACTATATCCAACATAGATAATACTGTTGGCCCCTTTCTTCATTTCTCAAAATACAAACCAATTTTGTCCCAAATGAGGAATTCACTTACTATAAGTTGGATAGTAAGATGGTTCTAGCCAAGTTTAGGATTCTAAAGAACTGAGCTGAGACTAGGAGTTCCAGGCTGAATAAAGAGTCACCCACTGCCATTTGAGTTTCGTTGCTGGTGAAGAATGAACTCCCCAGGGTTTCAAAACTATTTATAGTCTGTTTCTGTATTGTTTACATTGAATTTTGCTTTCTAGAATAGAAAGTGTTTGAGTTTGTGTTTCAAGTTAAACATTACTCAGGAAAATCTGGAATGTGTTAAGAGTATTTTCTAGAGGGCCACTGTTTAACAATGGTTTGTGCATCTATATCTGTATGGGACATCCCCACGCCTAGGGAGTTAGGATTTCCCCTATAACTGTGGGACTAAGCAGAACTGTCCACAAATAGAAAGTCAGTTTTTTTTGGTTTGTATGCCCATTTATTCCAGTGTTCATATTACTAAATTCACTCTTTAGTTTGAGTTTGAATACTGAAGCCATTATCAAATCTTCAGTCTTTAATATCAATCTTGCATGTCAAAGTTTATTCCTGGATTCTGGGTTGGGCCAGGTCACAGGTATGTTTCAGCCAATGTTTGCATTGAGCAGAAGACTACAATTATTTATAGTTATCCAATGTATAGATAGAGTATAAAATTTTTTAAGTCACTTAATAAATATACCTTTTGGGTTTGATTTATCTGTCATTTTTTTTATGAAGGAAGCATGTACTATTTATGGTAGGTAAAGTCATGGCTCCTACCAAATATCTCTATATGTCCTAGTTTCCTGAACCTGTGACTATCTGAGGTTACACAGCAAAGGGGAATTAAGATCATAGATGAGATTAAAGTTGCTAATCAATTGACTTTAGATGAGAAGATTATCCTCGATTCGATTAGGGAGGCAGGAGGAGGGTCAGTGTCTGAGTGATGCGGTGTGACAAAGACTCAACTGGTCATTATTGGCTTTGTGGATGGAGGTAGGGGCCCTAAGCCAAGGAATGCAGGAAACCTCCATCTAGAAGCTGGAAAAGGCAAGGAAATGCATTCTTCCCTAGAGCCTCCAGAAAGGAAAATGGCCCTGCTAACATCTTAATGAGATTAGATTTTTTATTTTATTTTATTTTAGAGAGGAGACACAGAGAGAGAGAGAGAGAGAAAGGGGGGAGGAGCTAGAAGCATCAACTCCCATATGTGCCTTGACCAGACCAGTGCAGGGTTTTGAACTGGCGACCTCAGTGTTCCCAGGTCGACGCTTTATCCACTGCGCCACCACAGGACAGAACATCTTGATTTTAGTCCAATGAGACCTGTGCTAGATTCTCACCTGCAGAACTTTAAGGAAATAAATTTTTGTTGTTTTAAGCCATTGAATTTGTGCCAACTTGTTACAGCAGCCATTGAAAACTAACACACGATTCTGTGAATTGAAGTTAAGATAGGTGCACATTTTAAAATATCTTGGTTTAAACTCAGTCATTCGGAGGTAACAGACCATGAATGTCTTCTGCTAAACTGTTGCTTATAAGTCTGTTCATCAAAACTTCACCTGCTGAGTGGATGCCATCAACAGTGTCACCTCATTTGCACCTTGGCCCATCAGTCTTCTCTCACTTGTAGAGCTCTTCATTCCACAGTCTGAGTTTCTCTGGGAGCCCATCTGACTGGAAACAAGCATCAAAAATGGCAGGTGAGAGCTGCTAGTGATGAAGTTACCACCAGAGAACTGGGCCAAAATGTGAGTGTGAACACCAATGTGAGGTGCAACTTGAAACCATATTCAAATCAGTTGAGAACAGACAAAGGCATTCAAAGTTCATGATGTAGAGAGGGAAGAACATTTTGTGAGATGTAATTAAGTCTACATCGACTGAAGAAACAGTGTTCTTTTGACACGTTTCCTAATTCTTGAAAAGTATTAGGTGGACTTCTACCCAAGTTCACTTGCACAGCTGTGCTAAGAATTTGCAATTTTTAAACATCTTCAGAGAGAGCTTTGGAATCTAGGCAAGGATCAAGGATCTAATAGCAAACTATGTGAGCGATACTTACAGCAGAAACTGGTTATCAACACTGACTACTATGGGCTACACCTAGGACTCTGTTGTTATGAAAGGAGGCATGTGGCTAAAGCATGGGTGAGCTTTAGAAACATGCTAAGTGAAAGATGCCATCACAAAGGGCTACATATTGTGTGATCCCATTTATATGAAATGCCTGGAACAGGCCATTCCGTAGAGCTGTAGATTGGTAATTGCCTGGGGCTGAAGGGGTTGGGGGTAAAAAGGGGAGTGACTGCTGAGGGTATGGGGTTTCTCTGGAGGATGCTAAACATGTTCTAAAATTGATTGCGGTTTTGGTTGTACTGCTCAGAGTATACCCCAAAGCACTCAGTCATACACTTTAAATATGTAGATGAATTGTACGGTATGTGAATTATATCTCAGTAGAGCTGCTAAAAACAAGGTAGGCGTATAAAGTAACTGCATGACAGCACTTAACCACAGCAGTAGTGGGATTTGATAAAAGCGACTTCTGAGAGTATGTTCGAGGTGTTTAGTATCTGTTTCCTGGCATTGGCGCTGTAAGGGTCAGAGATGCTTCTACCTGCTTTCTGAAGCTTATAGTTTTTGACCGTCAGTTTTAGGGATTGGTTTATTGAGGAGTGATTCAGTGGTCTTATTAGATGACTTGTACTTGTGTTTTGAGACGTCTACTTTTCCTTTTCTTCCTGGACAGGTCCCTGTTCTGCAGAGATCATGGCTAGTTTGGTAAATGCGTGGCCGTGATGCCACTGTACTGTCCGGACAGCCACATGCGTACTGGGAGGTCTAGCCACAATGCTTGATGTGCTTTTTTGGGGTCCTATTAGCACCATATGAACTGGTACACATGAATTACTTTTGGTAGGCATTTTCATAAAGTGAGAAAGTAGTCTGACAGGACCTATAGGATAACCTTTAATTGGGCAACAGTAAGATTTTGTATGGTTTTGAGATCTTTTCTTATTGATGGATACTGTACCATCCTGCAGGCTGTGGCTCTTCCTGGGGTGCATATTGAGCCTGGGGTTATTGGGGAGGTTCTTGCTGCCGGTGCACAGAACATAGGGTATAGCTTGCTAGCTGATGGCAGAACCAGCTCTCTGACTGATGCCACCAAAACCACAGCCAGAGGCAGCTGTTGTCCCTCAGCAATCCTGGAGGCCTCCACGGAGGTGGAAGCAGAGTAGTGGTGACCCCTTGTGGTGGTCAGAGTGGCCAAGGCTGGAGTCATGTCCGTGCTGCTACCAGTGCTGCAGCCTCAGGGTCCCCACTTTTAGTCTGTCTCCTGTGGCTCTGTGCTGCGGCCTAGACCATCAAGGAGAACGAAGACTTAATACTCAGGACCCAGACAGTCAGTTAATTATTCACAAAACTTTTATTTTATTAATTTATTTTAATTTAATTTTATTTGTGACAAAGAGAGTCAGAGAGAAGGACTGACAGGATAGACAGGCAGGAATGGAGAGAGACGAGAAGCAGCAATTCTTTGTTGTGGCTCATTTTTCGTTATTCACTGACTTGCTTTCTCATATGTGCCTTGACCGGGGATGGGGGGGGGGCTACAGCAGAGCGAGTTACCCCTTGCTCAAACCAGCAACCTTGGGCTCAAGCCAGCGACCTTTGGGCTCAAGCCAGTGACCATGGGGTCATGTCTATAATCCCATGCTCAAGCCAGTGCCCCCATGTGCAGGCTGGAGAGCCCATGCCCAAACCTGATGAACCCACACTCAAGCCGATGACCTTGGGATTTTGAACCTGGGTCCTCTGTGTCCCAGTCCGACGCTCAATCCACTGTGCCACCGCCTGGTCTGGCCACAGAAATTTTACTGATTACCTTCTCTTCCATTCACAAAGCCTCAGTTGTGCTAGTTATTAGAGTAGAGGTTAAAGTGCATGAGGATAACAAGCTTATAATTTAACAGAGGAGAGAAAATCTTCCTTTGACCTTACAGGAAATAAGTCTTTGGTAGGTATGCACAGTGGAGTCGCGTACTTAGAGAGGAGGGCAAGGGCCGCTTGCGGTAGGAAGACTGTAGTGCCTGTGCCCTGGGAGGGCACGGATGAGAAAAGCACAGGAGTGGGACAGCTGGTCTAACCAGCTGCAGTATCACATACCTGGGGTCAGTTGTGGGAGAATGGCTGGAAAGGTTAGGGACTTTAAAACTGCTTAACTGCCACGAGTACCGGCATGCCATGAGTGTGCCCCCAGGAGTGTTACTGGACACCTGCTCACGGCTGGGCACTGCTGGGGTTCAGCTGCACGACAGTCCTGAAAGTTAGGCATCCGTATTCCCGTTTTAGAGATGAAGAAACTGAGACCAAGTCGTCTTCCCAAGGTCACAGAGCTGGTAAATGGCTGAGCTCAAATTTGATCCAGTCTTTCTTCTATCTACTATACTAGGCTTGCATTTTCTCTGGAGAGACAAAACTCTCAAGAGAAACATGAAATTGAAGAGAATATGGCATTAACTATCAGGATGAACCATATGGAAGTGGCAGTTGTGTAGGTCAGAAGGGTCGGGATGGCAATGTCATGGTTTGGCCTGGTATGATAGTAGGCAGCGTTCAGAGGAATGAGAAATCTCTTGGGCAGGAATGGTCAGCAGAGGCCTTGAGGAGGTGGTGGGAATGGAGCAAGACCTTGATGAGATTCTGGATGGAGAGAAATAAGGAGGGCAGAGGGCAGGGTGGAGACCAGCCTGGTGGGCTGGCAGGTGACTTGGGGATAGCTCTCAGTGGATACATATGCGGGTCTCAGGAGCCTGGAGGTGATTGTGATCCATGCTTTGGGCCCTAGGGAGACAATTTTAGGTTTGACCTGCAGGTTTCTCCGTGTTTGGTCATCGGTGGTGCTGACCCCCCTCCCCCGCCCCCCGTGTGTGCTCTCACTGCAGGAAACAGGTGAACAGATCGCAATCAAGCAGTGCCGGCAGGAGCTCAGCCCCCGGAATCGAGAGCGGTGGTGCCTGGAGATCCAGATCATGAGAAGGTGAGGGCCTGGTACACTGGCACGCCCAGCCACTTCAACAGAGCCACCCCTGGGGGGAGCGGGGAGGGGACAAGGTACTTACTGCCAGAGCTGAGGTACCATGGGATGTTGAAATGAAATCTGGAGAGAGCCAGCTGAACTCTGGGATCTGGAGCAACAGCCCCACCTGCTGTGTATCTCAGTCCCTCAATCAGGATGCCAGCCGGACTGTCCAGGTGGATGACTCCAGAGCCGTGATGGTTAGTGTCCAACACTGGGCCTTGTCAAGGGCTTTGGGTCAATTTTATGTGTTATAGTAAGGCATTTAAAATAGTGAATTTTACCTTGTCAGCAGAAATCCTTTTCCTCCTATATTTCCAATTCTGTCCACTGCTGTGAGTCTGCTACTGCTATTTATTCCTCCAACGTGGAGACGGGTGCTGTCCTCCCAGCAACCTCATCGGGGTGCAACACCTCGAACAAGTGCGCCCTCCATGAACCTCTTAGAAAGGGGAGGCGTCACCTTGTCTGCAGGCACACACTGCACAAGTTCATACACACATTTGCAAACACACACCATCTTTACTCAAATGGCATGAGATTGGAGTCCATCTACTTTCTCTGCTTTTAGAAGCAGTTTTGAAGTACAGTGAGAACTTGATATGAGGCACTCAAAAGAAAACTAACTTATCCTTGATGCACTTCAGAGTCCCTAAGTTCATGGTGCTACAAGTAGAGCTGGATGGATGCTAACTGACCAGGCAGTGTGGTGAGGCACCTGTTTCTGACCTCTGTCTTCCTGCTTACTCCTGAGGGCCCTTGGCTATTCCAGGCCTTTGTCGTGAGATGAGCTTCGCTGAGACATGGACAGAGCGGGGAATGGGTTTGGGCCAAAGCTCAGGTTCCTCCTTCATTGGTTTTTCTTCCTCTTTAGGCTCAACCACCCCAATGTGGTGGCCGCGCGGGATGTCCCTGAGGGGATGCAGAACTTGGCTCCTAACGACTTGCCCCTGCTGGCCATGGAGTACTGCCAAGGCGGGGATCTCCGCAAGGTGAGGCTGCCAGGGTGGGCGGGCACAGCCTGTCTGGGAGGAAGCAGTGAGGAGACCTGTCACCGCTTTCATCATCAGGAAGCTCAGGGAGCCACGGTGGCTTCAGCGGGATCGCTTTTCCTTCTCAGGTTCCCCGTCCGTGCCCACTGTGGGGCGTGAAGCGAGACTGAATCAGAAGCTCTTACGAGAAAGTCAGGGAAGGGCTCACTGTGTGTTCTGCACAGGGATCACTAACGCGACAAGGAAACAATTACCAGGTCTTGCGTATGAGGAAAGACTGGACACGTTCCCAAACAAACTTTTCCTCCCTTAGCATGTCAGGGCCACTTCAGTGTTTCATGTCATCGTCACCACTGTCCTTATTAGGAGGGATTTTCTCCCACAGATGTGGCAGCAGCACCCTCAGGGTCACAGAATGGAGCAGGAAGGAGGCTGGCTTACTAATCAGGGAGTTTGGCTGGGGTTCCAGAGCCACCACTGAGTCACCTTCTGGGCTCCGCTTTTTGTCTTCTCACCAGATTAACTTCTGTTTACTAGAACGTACACTTCATGGTGGGTGGTGGCAGCCCTCCGTCATCTCAGGGACAGTGCTGTGTGTGTCCACCTCCCTGATGCTCTAAAACAGCATCACACACCTGCTTTTACTTGCTTCGTTTGGTTTTTAACAACCCTGTGATGTTGGTAAAACAGGTATGGTTTCCATGTAAAGGCTGGATATCATGGCCCAGAGAGGTTAGGTAGGTGGCCACCCCTCACACAGCTGCAATGGCCACAGCCTCTGTGAACTCAGCCGCAGGCCACCTCTCCATCTGTGAAACTGAGTAGCGCCAGATAGCTTGAGGACAACTACAAGCACTGGACAAAGAGATGTTTTTATATTGAAAAAGAGGTTTCTCTGTTAGTGCACATCTTCCTCACTCTTCCCTCTAGAAGAGGGTCCATGATATTGGGGAGGGATACCCAGGTATTTCTTCTGTCTGCACAGGGCGGTTTCCTGGGCCTGGCAGCGTGCTGCTTTCATTACTCTTCTGGCTCTTCCGTCTGCGTTTTCACAAGGAAACTTTCCAGGAGGGTTGATCCACGCCAGTAGCTGTCCCCTACCGGGGAGGTGGGCGATCCTAGAAATGTCACAGATGTAAACATAGTCGCTGGCATGACCACAGGCAGGGCACTGATAACAGATGAGAAATGGGGGAATGAGACAAAGCATCAATTTTCCTCTTTGTTTCCCTAACCTTTGACAATCATCTGATTACTAACAGCAGCTATTTAAGGAGATAAAGCCATGTTGTCGTTGAACACATGGTTCCTAAGAGGACAGTGTAGGAGGTAGGTGGGATGTGACTTGATTATGGAGGGCCCTAAAGCTGGGCAGAGGACTTCAGACTTGATCTTGTAGGTGGCAAAGAGCCAGTCAGCCAGGGCCGAAGATACATACTTCAGCATGATTAACCTGGGGTGGGCACAGGGTGATCTGGGGAAGCCAGAAGTGCGTGCACTCTAAGGGGCCTCTGTCCAGGTTGTTACTGATAGGGGCCCAGTGGACCTGGACGAGGCTGCTACCCAGAGCAATGGGGTTCTCTTTGTTCTTCAGATGAGATAGCCTGTCTTTTCTTCCTCTAAAAAGTTCAAAATTTACACCTTGACCATGGACAAGCTTGGCCAGCACATGAGCAAATGTAAAAGCCGGAACAGATTGAAAGTGCAAAGTCCATATTCCTGGCTCAGGAAACAGGCTCCTACACATTCATGGTTCTAAATCACTGGTTCTTAACCTTTTTTGAGGTACCGAACCCACCAGTTTCATATGCACATTCACCAAACCCTTCTTTAGTGATAAATAAAATATGATTTTTTTTTTCAAATTCAAGACATAGGTATATGTTTTTTTACTGGTACACAAAATGAGCCGTGCATGAACATCACCTTGCTCAAAGAACAAAACCAACAAAGTACATGAACTCACAACAAATTACGGTATTACTTTATTCTGGCCTCCGCAGCAGAGGCTTCTCCGAACCCCTGAGACCAATTCATCAAACCCCTAGGGTTCGATAGAACCCAGGTTAAGAACCACTGTTCTAAATGTTAGTTAATGATTGCAGACTTCATTGAGAAGTTTTTTCTCCGTTGTCTTGATTTGAGGCCTATTTCCAGTAGTATACTGAGCCCCTCAAAGAGTTGAGAGGGCCAGGAGGGCAAAGGGGTTACGTGTTCGGGCTCGAGCCTCAGATACACGTGGCTTCATACTCCAGCTCTGCCCTGGAATGGCCGTGTGAGCAGATAGATTGCTGAGCCCCCCTGTCTCAGGTCCCTCACCTGGAAATGGAACTTCCAACAGTTCTTACCCAGTGCCAGTGGGGACGATGAAGTGATGCCCTGCAGGTAAAGCCTTACCTAGCTAGTCTGTGCCGAGGTTAGCCTGGTGCCAAGCACGTAGTAGGTGCTCATTAAATATTCCCTCCTGTCATCATCACCCCACTGGCAAGGCAAGGTTGGGAAGTGGTCAGAGGGTGGTTTTAGTTTCTTGCAGAAGCTCAGGAGCAGTGAACCAGTTGTGGCTGAGCTGAGAGCATGGGCTGTCCTCCCAGAACTGCAGCACAGCTGACACTGAAAGTCCCTCGTCTTAGAATGACTTAGACCCCTCAGCGTGCAGAAGGGAGCACTCCTGGGCATTCTCAGTCCAGCTGCCTCCTTCTCCACCTCGGGCCAGCCCCTGTGTCACGCTGTCGGGGTTGCCTGCCAGCCTGGTCCCCAAAGCCCAGGGCCAGGGTCCGCACTCAGAAGGCTTCCACTGGTAAAGCCACTGGGAGACAAATTGGTGGTTGGTGACCCCTCAGTCTGACACTTCTTTTCATCTTCTTGCCAGTACCTGAACCAGTTTGAGAACTGCTGTGGACTCCGGGAAGGAGCCATCCTCACCCTGCTGAGTGACATTGGTAAATCCTAGCCCTGGAAGTCAGACCGAGCCAGCGGGGGAGTGTGTGGTGCCCCCGTGAGTCCTTTTGGAGCACAGAGGGGAGATATTTTGGTCCTGCGGTCTTTACAGAGGGTTGGGTTGAGGGGTGACAGAGTGAGGAGGTCAACAAGGGGCTAGTCAGGCAGGCGCTGAGCTCAGATTTCCCTTCCTTCCGGGCTCTGTCATGAGGTGAATTATGAGGTATATAGAGTGACAGATTTCCTTTCCCATTACAAATCTCCACTCCCTACTTTCCCGGAACGGCCAACGATGGAGTAGGTTGTCATTTGAATGAATTTCATCCTTTGGCAACAAATTTTTCCACTTCCGCATTGGCAGCTGTTTTGCCAACCGCAGGCGTAGGATAAATTGCCTTTGGTACTGTTGGTGTTCTCTGATGGGGGTATCCCTAGTACTCTGAGTACTGGCTCCAGGGAGAAGAGTGACCTCAGACTGCAGAGGTCAGAAGCAGTCCCCTACACCCTGGCACCTGCTCCTGGAGGGAACTCGGAGGGGGAATGCCACATGTCAGCATACGGCTCCAGCCTGGCGAGACGGACATCAGGAGTGAAAGAGGGGCTTCCCAGGCCTCTTCAAAGAAAAAACATTTTTCTCTTTTTCTTTTTTTCCAGGGACAGAGACAGAGAGAGAGAGGGATAGATAGGGACAGAAAGACAGGCACGGAGAGAGGTGAGAAGCATCAATCATCAGTTTTTCGTTGCCGTGGCAACACCTTAGTTGTTCATTGATTGCTTTCTCACATGTGCCTTGACCGCAGGCCTTCAGCAGACCGAGCAACCCCATACTGGAGCCAGCGACCTTGGGTCCAAGCTGACGAGCTTTTGCTCAAGCCAGATGGGCCCGCGCTCAAGCTGGCGAGCTCGGGGTCTTGAACCTGGGTCTTCCGCATCCCAGTCCAATGCTCTATCCACTGCACCACTGCCTGGTCAGGCCAGGCCAGAAAAATCATTTTTAATCTCCATGTTTGTTGGGTCAAGTTGACTGTTTGGAATCTAAAGTTTAGAATTATCCAGAGTTTATCACTGAGATTTGGGGAATGATAGAGCATTTTCATCCCTTTCTTACTGCAACCTTTTTGAAGCTGTATTTTGTTTGCTCATACATTATTTTTTAGAAAAATGTCAAACATAGAAAAGTTGAAAGAGTGAAACCCACATACCTGTCACCTAGAATCACCGGTTGTTCCCATTTTGCTACAAGCTGTATTCTCTAAGTCTTGGCCGGGAAGGATAGGTGAGCCTCCGGTCCCTGAGACACTTCGCCTTTCTATGGGTCTGCCTCTTTCCTACCTTGTGCCGCTTTTGATGGAAGGTGGGCAAGAGGGAAATGAAGTGGGGCAAAGTCAGGCAGTGACGTATTTAAGGTTAGGATCCAAACAACCTGACAGAAAATTCCATCTCTCCCTCTATCCTGTGCCTTTGTTTTTTGAATGGAGTTCACAGTGAGAGCATTTGATGTTGCACCAATTTCATCTGACTTGGATGGGTGTCCACCGCTGTCCAGACTTACTCTTTCATGCGCTGGCCTGTGTGGTCTACTGGAAGGATCCTGTCTGTCTACCTAGAGGGTCTAATCCTGTGATGGCGAACCTATGACACACGTGTCAGCACTGACACGCATAGCCATTTTCGATGACATGCGGCCGCATACCAGAGAAGTATGGGGCCTCATGCCGAGAAGGATGTTTCATCCTAGGCTCCTACACGGCCTGGTGCAGTAGCCGAGGATAAAACATTTGTTGTAGTGTAGACACTCTGTGCCGGAGGTCTGTAGGCCAAAACAACAGAACTCCGGCACAGAGCATCTAGTTCTGGGACTTCCGGTTAGGCTGTTTTTCTCAAAGTGACACACCACCGGAGTTCTGCTCGGTTTTTTGGCAAATTTTGACACAGCAAGCTCAAAAGATTGCCCATTACTGGTCTAATCCATAGGTCAAGAATCTCATGTGTTTTCTTGATAACTTTGCTACATGGCTCGCTCATCTACCTTTTGCTTAGACATTTACTTGGTTATACAGTGTGTCCGTAAAGTCACGGTGCACTTGCTTTCCTGTGATCTGTCAAAAGTGCACCGTGACTTTACAGACACACTGTATTTCCCCCAGTGGCCCGATCATTAATTTATTCCTTGTTGAGTTGGGTTGAAAGCAGGTTAGGAAGTTGGGGAATATTCTTTTGCTCTTCATAGACAACTTTTATTTTGTTTCTCCCTGGTTAGAGCTTCAAGTCATTTTTTCTTGTAGGTGAAAGGAGGGGAGATAGTGAGGCAGACTTCTGCATGCACCCTGGCTGGGATCCACTTGGGGCCAATGCTTGAGTACTGAGCTATTTTTAGTGCCTGAGGCCTACATGCTGGGACCAACTGAGCTACCTTCAGCACCTGGGACCGTGCTCAAACAAATCAAGCCACTGGCTATGGGAGAAGAAGAGAGGGAGAAGGAAGAGAGGGAGTGGGGGAGAAGCAGATGGTCGCTTCTCCTGTGTGCCCTGACTGGGGTTCAAACCTAGGACGTCCATACAGTAGGCCGATGCTCTGTCCACTGAGCCACCAGCCAGGACCAAAAAATTTTTTAAAAGGTTATTTCTCTCATATAATTTTCTTTCACTCATTTGTGCATTCAGCAAATAGTTATTATGAAAGTCTTAAATTATTGGCTTAGGTACGCATAACTATTTACTTCCTCATATAACTAATTACTTCCTCAAGTGATTTGCTAGTGTTACATATTCCCTTCTGGTTGTGTAGTCTTTGGTTTGAGCACATTTTGTATCTACATAGTTACCATTGGCTTGTGGAGTAATATTCATATTATTTTTTTACGTACTCAAGTTGTACATGTGTGTTTAAGTTATACAGTAATTAGAATAGCCAAGACAGGTGAACTCCCAAGGGTTTGTGTTGTTTGGATGAATATTAAAATTCTTTAGGTCACTGTCTCTTCTCTCTCTGACCCCAAGTTGGAAGAAATGAGGCTTTGAATTAGAACAGTAAAATTAAATTCTTGAAGGTGGAGCCTTTAGTCATCGCTTCATCTTCAGCATCTGGAAGAGTAGCACCTTATATAGCAGCTTCTTTATAAATATTTGTCAAATGGATGAAATAAATACCAAGGGAAATTAAAATAAGTAGGAACCTATTAAAAAAAGAACATATCCACATATATGTGACACTCCTAGGTCAAATACCACCTCTTCTACACATTGGCAGGGTGACCTTAGGCACATTACTTAAATTTTAAGATCATTGGTTTTATTAGCTAGGAAAGCGGACCGTTAACTTATTAGAACTATTTTGAGGATACAATGAGATGATGTACACAATGCTTCTGGCACAGTGCTCTGCTCCTGGCAGAATGTGCAGTCAGTAAGTGTTAATTCCTTTCTCATTTCCTTCCTCCTCTGGATTGAATTTATAGCATCCCTTTTGAAAAACCTCCTTCCCTAACTTGGGCGTTGACCTGAGATTGGGATCCAATGAGCCAGGCAGGCAGTTGTCAGATGAGTGCCTGTCTCAGCCACCTTTTGGATGCAGTTACATCCCCTGACTTTGTGGTTGTGGTGGAGGTGGCTAATTAACTTGTATTTTACTTGCATTCCTATTACTGATTTGTGTACAAGATTCATCAAACTTATTTCTTTGGCAAGGATTTTGTCACTGAGCCAGAGTTCAAAGGCTTTTCTGGGATCTCATTTCACATAACTCCCTTGTATTCTGAAACATTTCCTGAGCATATTTTGTTCCAGTTTGTTTCAAGTGCTGGCGCCACGTTCCCTTTGTTATAGTTGCCACTTCTATTCTCTGCCAGGTTTACTTCAGATAAGTGGCAGAGCCACACCCTTGACTGCTGGGTCTGGATTCATTGCCTTCTGTTCTGGGTTAAACCTGTTTACCGCTATGTCTTCTGTGCCACCTACCTCCCCTAGATGCCCACTCAAGAGCCGTGCCAAAATAATAGACACAGGTAGGATTTTTCCAGTGAACTTGAAATTGTCCAAGGAGATATTGCAGGTTACATGAGAGAAACCGAGCAGATGTCTGGAGGGCGCATGGGTGAGCCCTGTTTCCTCTGCCCGAACAGGCCTGTTAGACTATTGCTCTTATGCTGGTAAGAGATCTGGGTACAGGTGAAGAGGAAGCTGGAAATTCTTTGTCTTCCACCTAATGTGATCCTAAAATAGCTCAGGAAAGTCTTACTTGAGTGGACTCTATTAAAACAGTCTTACTCATTATTCTTTGGAAAACCTTGGTGTGTGTTTCCTTCTGCGAGCAAGGAGCAGGTTCCTGGGCACTCAAGACTGAGGGACAGATTGCTGCACTCTGGAGCCCCATGTCTTCGCTCTCCGAGGGGTGGGGACCTGTCCACGCCGGGCCAGCTGGGTGGACTAGTTTGCATTTGCCAGTGCTTTATCTGATCTTAGATCTTACTCAATCTTCCTTGATTCTCCAGGTGGCTGGTTTACTGTGGTGACTGACCGTCCTGTCCTCTGAGCCTTCAGGGGCCCTACTCCCCATTTCTGTCTGTGCTGCTTTCTTTGAGTTGCCATCTCTGTTCTTATTAAAGCTGCTCCTAGCAGGCATCTGTACTTCAACATTAAAGAGCAGAGAGGGTTTCAGAAAGAACACAGGGCTTTAGGGAAGAGAGCTCCATTTTAGAAATCAGGAAATTAGACTCTCTACTTAGTGTTTCTCTGATTGTGGGTTTATAACAAAAGAGGATTACCTGATTTTCTAAAATTCAGTTCATTTGTATATAAGGTATGTTGGGGCCATGGCTGGGTAGCTCAGTTGGTTAGAGCATCATCCTGATACTCCAAGGTTGTAGGTTCAATCCCTGGTCAGGACACATACAAGATTCAACCAAAGAATGCATAAATAAGTGGAACAACAAATCAGTGTCTCTCTATATTTTCCCCCTCCCTCCCCTTTCCTACCCCTCCTCTCTCTCTAAAATCAATAAACTTTAAAATGTATGTTAGAAAGCATAAATAACCAGATTAATTAATATAATGATAAAAGAAAAGACAACTAGCTTTCAGTTTGCGCTTCTCTGCTTTCCCAGCTTTGTTTTCTTATACCACAACCTTTTTAGTCCATTTATCTTTCTACTTTTTCTTTATGGAAAACTGTGGTAACTTTCTGGGCCTACATATCCTCAACTTTAAAATGAGGGATTTGTGCTAGGTGACCTTACAGAAGAGAAGGTCCCTGCTAACTAAAGATTCCATTTTCATTATTCAATTAGCTGGTTTTCAGAATGATTGCCCCAGAATGTCTTGCTGTTCACACCACTGTCCCGTCCTGACTGCTTCCCACAGTTTATCTCCCCTCTCCCTTAGCGCATCATCTTTGCCCAGAGCTTTGCTTGATGTATTTCTTTATTTCTGCTCTGTCCTGTTCGTGCCTGGACTGACTGCCCGCTGCTTTCTAATATTCTGTCTGCCAGGCCGTTCTCATGACATCTCCAAAATCTGTATGTTCAACTCTGATCTCTTTCTTTTGCCACTTGTCCCATCTTTCTGCCAATTTTGAGTCTCATTTCTTAGAATCCACCCTTCTTTCTGCTCCACACCCTCCTATTTAAAAAGTCTCCACATACCTTCAACCTTCCTTTGTGTTGTGTATTTCATT
Source organism: Rhynchonycteris naso (assembly GCA_037038555.1). Lineage (NCBI taxonomy): Eukaryota > Metazoa > Chordata > Mammalia > Chiroptera > Emballonuridae > Rhynchonycteris > Rhynchonycteris naso. Next base: position 30,798,099 of record CM072998.1, read on the forward strand.
TTCCCTTTCTGACTCTACTCCCTCCACTGATTGTGTCATAGCAAATTACAGTAATGACCTCTTACCTCATCTTCTTATCCTCATCTTATTCATCTGTCTTTCATTTGAAAGGGCACTTTTTAAAATATTTTAAAGACTTTATTTATTTTAGAGATGAGAGAGAGAGAGGGAGAGAAGGGGGGAGGAGCAGGAAGCATCAACTCCCATGAGTGCCTTGACCAGGCAAGCCCAGGGTTTTGAACCGGTGGTCTCAGCATTTCAGGTCGATGCTTTATCCACTGCGACACCAAAGGTCTGGCTTGACAGGACAGTTTCATCATCATCCATCATTAGATCAAGGCCAAACCTTGTAACCTTACGTTTCTCCTGACCCACTGTAGCCAACTTCACGTGTTCATGGCTCTGAAGACCCACTTTTCAATCTGCTATCCTTTGCACATGCTTGCCCTTTGAGAGTGCTGCTCCTGCAGCTCCCCAACTGCCCTAAGCCTTCTTGTCTTTTGGGCACAGCTTTAGACTTGCCGCTTCCATAGGAACTGGCCGGACCTGTCACTCACAGCTTTCTTTTCCCCTTTCGGCCCGCTCCACTTGGTGCTTGGCATATCTACTCTTATGTGATCTCTGCCGGGGGTTGACAGTAAGGCCTGACTTCTGACCTTGGGGCCTGTTGACCCGACTTTGTGCAAGTAAGTGAAGAAAACACTTTGATTCACTGGCACATTTTCCATAATACCTAGCACATGGGAGACACTTTTTATAAATTACTTAGTTGAATGGATGAGAGAATGATTTTTCACTATTTTTTCAGCAATTGGCACAACTGCCTTGCTACGTTGCTTATTAGTCATAGGGACTATTTTAGCCGGGAAACCTTTAGTCGGACTAAATCTTTCTCCACATGTCCTCACTTGGCCTTCCGATCTATTTTGCTTGGAAAGTCCAGAGACACCAAAGTGACTGGCACATAGTAGGTAGGTACATGGTCAATTTTTATTGAGAGAATGAACATCCTGTTGCTCTTTTTACGCATTGGTGACTTAAATCACCAATTGGTGATTGCCTTTTCTGTCTCTTCTAATCTCTGTGTCAATCTTTTGGTCCATTTATCTTTCCATTTCTTCTCTATTGAATGTATCCCAAACGAAAATGCTCTTGAGGGAGTTTAGTAATCCTTTTGGATTCTGAGTGTGATAAATAGGGACTCATGGATATTACCTTTATAAAATTGATAAGACCAGTTTAGGTGGTATTATCTGCTCCCTAATTTGTGGTTTGAAATCTGAAAACAGTATACAGGACCTGTAATTTGGGATTCTGGTTCATCTATAGGAACTCCAGGAGTGTCGCATTCTTCAGTTACCATAGTTGATTACCTTGTGGGCGAAGAGGAAACTGGGTAAATACCTGGATGCCGGTCCTGACAGGGATAATAGCAGAAGGCCACCATTTTTCTGTGGCAGGCCCTTCACTTGGACCTGCCTATGTGGTGTCTGTGCTAGGAATTCTTCTGTGGAATTGAGACATGAGAAATGAACTTCTAGGCTTCAATGCTTGTGTTATGGTTTTCAATTTTTATACGTGTATATTATCACTGTTGCCAGAAGTTTAGATTTTTAAAGAAACTTTCAAATGCGAAAGTATTTTTCTTAATCTCAAATTCTTATTTTCCATCTAATTTAAATCACATTAGGTTCTTTGGCTTGAGACGATTTTGATTCATTTCATGATACTCTTTAGGTACTACTTCATGAAATGTAGCAGTCAGACCAAAACAAACTAAGGTTTTAAGGGCTAATTCTGTAAGGAGAGCTACTTAATAGGTCTTGTGTATCAAAGTTTTGCCTGTTTCACTCAGTCCAAGAAACTATATATAACAATACTTGTAGGAGTCTTTAGTTTCCAACTTAAGTTGACAAATATATTTGAGAATAAATGACTGCCCCAAATTAAAGTTTGTTATATACAGTTACTTAAGCATAAAAATAGATAGCCGCTGACAGTAATCAGTAGATTCAGTGGCCAACTTGCCATCCTGTCTCACTAAAGATCTGGGGACAACTCTTAATCAACATGGCGTAGAGAATGGTGCTTTCAGTCTGATCTGAATGGTCCTCTGCATTGGGGGCATCTTGGGACATCTCACCTGCTCGTGCCCCATGTTATTTGCACTGAGATGATCAGATGTGGCTTCAGAGGCCTCATCTTAGTCTGAGCCTATGTGCTTGCTCAAACTATAGTGAGCTTCAACTTTCATACATTCTGCTTTTAAACAGATCAGCCCAAACTTTATGTATTATAATACCCTGACACTCTTGTCATATACCCAGACAGGCCTTTTGTGACTCAGTCAATAAATATTTTGAGTTATTGTACGTCAGCACTTCCTGCCAGTCAGTAGTTCATTTCTCCAGTAGCACCATCCCTGTGTGCAAGTTTGTGCTTGTGCAGTTATCACAGTATTTTATACTTTGTTTTGATTCTTTAATAAGAATTAGTAAAACGAAATTGAAGGCGTGGTAAGAAGCACTGGTCTTTAAAAGTTAATACAATAAAAAACAAGATGGAGTAGAGTATTTTAGGCGTTGAAGGTAGCAAGTCTTTCAGTTCATTTGGGCAGTCAGTGGATCTCAGCCAATCTACTGTATTCAGTTATGAAAGAAAAGAAAAATACGGAACAAGTATGAAATGCTGGCACTGTATGGTGAAAGGCTGGGTTTAAAGGTGAGATATAATTAGACATTTGCAGTATAACATAATGTTCTGAGATGGAACTGTCCCAATTAGATGTTAGTTGTCTGGCTGTCGCAATGTGACTCAGATTTGTTTTTCAGGAAACATTCAGCATGGCAGTCTTTATGTAGTGTGTCTCTGATCACTGGTTCCTGTGGAAGGCCTTTCTCTTGCTCTGCGGAGCAGACAGAAACGGCTGCATGGGGCCAGCGTGCTGCCCACCTCTCTGGTTGCCCACATTCTCAGTCTGGCTTGATGAGTTTATCACTGTTACACCTCTCTTAGTGTTGTTACTGCATTTGCTTTTGGCTTCTGTTTTTGAACAAAAACCCAGATCACAGCATTAACTTTGGAGTGCATCGTTGCCATTCCTGAGTCGTACTATCTATATCTGAGTTTTATCATCTAAAAACCAAAATGATTTTAAAACAGTTGCCTCTTATACTGTGAATCTACCATAATTTGTTCGATCATTCCCTCATGGATGGCTTTCAGTTTGTTTCTGGCTGTTTCACTCCAAGCTATGCAATAAGCATCCTTATTTGTATGTTACACTTCTGATTTCACAAGCTAGACTACCATAGGTAGAAACAGTGGCTCAAACAGCGTGTATGTTTTAAGATTTAATAGCTACTGCAGTATTCTTTATCCCAAAAAGACACTGCAACTTTTATCCCTTCCAGCAATGTAAGGAGGCAGGTGCCTTTTATCTCTCATCTGAAAGTCTTGTCAGTCGCAGAGGTGACAAAAGGCATTGCATTGGGCTTTAATTTTCACTTTTTGGACTTGTGACTCTGAGCAGCTTTCTGCATTGCTCACCATTTGCCTTTCTACTTTTGTAAATTACTATCTTTACTAGTGGGTTGGTTTCTTATGGGCTTATAAGAGGTTTTTTGTTTATTAGGTGTACTTACTCTTTGGCATATGTGTTGCAAATATATTTTTTCCCAGCCCTTTTGTCTTGACTTTGTGAAAAGTATTTTTTGCCGTAAATTTAAAAACACTTTCTATGTTATTTGTAGTGCTTTTCTTCATGCCGTACTTTTTTCTTCACCTACAGATTGTTTTGTTGTTGTTAAATTTATCCATTGGTATTTTAGAGTTTCTATTGCTAATGTGAATGAGATTTCTTTTAAAGATTTTATTTATTGATTTTAGAGAGTGGGTTAAAAGGGATAGAGAGAGAGAGAGAGAGAGAGGGTAAAGGTGGTAGGGGAAGAGTGGGAAGCATTAACTTGTATTTGTTGCTCCTTGTATGTGCCTTGACCGGGTTAACCCAGGGTTTCAAACTGGGAACTTCAGCATTGCAGGATTGCAGGTGGACGCTTTAGTCCTTGCTCCACCATAGGTCAGGCTTTTTTTTTTTTCCTTTTTTAAACTGGATATAACTGACATAGATAAAAGCTACTTGTATGTACTTGTTTTGTTTCCAAATAACTTATTAAATTCTTTCCAGTTTTTAGCCTTTTGAGTTTTCTAGGTATATAGTCATATCTCCAAATAAAGACAATTTTATCTCCTTCTGATACTTATTCCATGTTTCTCTTTTGTCATACAGTTAGCTAGGACTTCTGTTAAAGTTATTAAAAAACCTGTCTTTTTTTTTTTTTTTTTTTTTTTGTGACAGAGACAGAGAGAGGTACAGATAGGGACAGATGGATAGGAAGGGAGAGAGATGAGAAGCATCAATTCTTTGTTGTGGCATCTTAATTGTTCATTGATTGATTTCTCATATGTGCCTTGACCGTGGGGCTATAGCAGATCCAGTGACCCTTTGCTCAAGCCAGCAACCTTGGAGTCAAGCTGGTGAGCCTTGCTTAAACCGGGTGAGCCCGCGCTCAAGCTGGCAACCTCGGGGTTTCGAACCTGGGTCCTCCGCGTCCCAGTCTGATGCTCGATCCACTGCACTACTGCCTGGTCAGGCTAAAACCTGTCTTACGAGTAAAAATCACATCCTGCTTAGAGCCTGGGCTGTGGGTGACTCCCCCCTGCTTCTCTGTGCCATGACCCTCCTGTGTATCATCATCACATTTCCTCATCACAGCAAATGTTGTGGGTATCAAGTAACCTCCAAGCCAGTATTGTGCTAGTTCCTTTCTTCCCAACTAGATTTGAGCTCCTTAACATTGGGGATCATGTCCTTATTTTATGTCTCTCACAGAACCTAGTCGACAACCAGGCACATAATAAACATGTCAGGTTGTCAGATGTGTTGAAAGTGCTCTTGTTCTCTTCTTCAGTGTTCCCCACTTCTTCCTTGAAGCTGGGTCTGACTTACTGGACTCTGGACCACCAGATGACCTAAGTGCTCTTTGCCCAGAGGGTACTTCTCCTGCACCCACCCCGTAGAGGTTAGATTTTTGAGCCTCTTATACCAGAGAAGTTTCCCTTCTCAAACTTGATCAGCATCAGCATCACCTGGAAAGCTTGTTAAAAGAGACTGCAGGGGCCCTGGCCATTTAGCTCTGTGGTAAAGTGTCAGCCGGCATGTGGAATTCCCAGGTTTGATTCCCAGTCAGGGCACACAGGAAAAGCGACCATCTGCTTCTCCACCTTTTCCTGTCTTCCTTTCTCTCTCTTCCCCTCTCGCAGCAGACATGGCTCGAATAGTTCGAGCAAGTTGGCCCTGGGCACTGAGGATGGCTCCGTGGCCTCACCTCAGGCGCTAAAATAGCTCAGTTGCTGAGCAACAGAGCAATGCCCCGGATGGGCAGAGCATTGCCAGGTAGGGGGCTTGCCAGTTGGATCCCAGTTGGGACGCGTGTGGAAGTCTGTCTCTGCATCCCCTCTTCTCAGTTAGTAAAAAGAAAACATTGCAGAATCACCCATGCAGTTTCTGAATCAATAGCTCTAGTGTGAGACCTGAGAACTTTGCATTTTTGACAAGTTTAGGTGCTGCTGGTTCAGACAATGCAATTTGAGAACCATTGCTCTAAACTATAGTTTGTGACCTCATGGATGCAAGACTACAGTTCTTTCTGTCAAAAGCCAGATTCTTGTGGTGGTCCAAGTTCTGCTGACGTAATCACACCCTCTTCACATCACCTGAGGGGCATCTTCCCAGACTCCGTCCCTCCACTGTGAGTCTGCGCACTGGGAGTCAGACTATGGGTCAGGCACACACAGTATTCACCTTTCACCACTTGGGCAATTTTGAAATGAAAAGTGTCTTTTAGGCTTAATGAAAACTCACTCCCCTTTCCACCCTCTCAGCCTCTGCACTTAGATACCTTCATGAAAACAGAATCATCCATCGGGATCTAAAGCCAGAAAACATCGTCCTGCAGCAAGGAGAACAAAGAGTGAGTGATCCTCCAGGGACTTGGAAAGCCCTGGGGACTGGCTCAGGGAAGCTGTTCTGGTAGAGAAGCAACAAGCTTTGCACTTTTGTTTATATCTGCATTTCCTTCTGTTTATATTTGTGTTTCCTCGGGTTTATATTTGAACTGATTCTCTGGGAATGCTTTTTGATTTGAAACAAAATTCAGCAAAAACTTCTTGCTTGCAGACTGAGGCAAGTTTGAATGGATCACATTGTTAATTGCCCAAGTTGCAGGAATCTGATAAGGAAAACAATGTTTTTCTTCCCACCTCTAACCCAAACCTTTGGGACTAGCACTTCTTGGAAATAGACCTTTTTTGTTTTCCATTTGTTTGAGTGCGTCCACTTTTGATGCTAATATGGAAACCAGCTCTATGTTGGTTCTGGGTGCGGCTGAGAAGAGGCATTTGGTGCTGGCACCTGCCCATGGAGCTGGTTCAGCCTGCAGTTTTCCCAGAGCTTAGTGACCCTCTTCAGTGGCCTCCTGCGCAGGTGTGGCGGTAACCTCCCCATGGGGCTTGGTGCTGTGCTTTTTCACAGCCTCGTGTGTTGAGCTGGGGGTGATGAGCAGGGCCTCAGCTGAAAGGAATGTAGCCACTCAGCTAGAGGTTGGTCGCTTTAATCTCTGCTGCAGCTCCATCAGCATTCTAGGCTGACCCAGTGTGACTATCAGAGTGCACACCTTTGTTTCAGTTCACACTTACTCTTGTTATTGGTTCTAAGAGTGGAAAACTAAAGGTATTTACTTCTGAGAAGGGACTGGCCTGATCTTTCGCATCATAAATTCCAAGTTTAGCAATATTGAGGGCTGGTGCGTGGTCTGTTAATGTTGGCCTTCCTCTGATGATTGGTCACAGAGCAAGGAGACCATGTGCCTTTTTCCAGCATACATTTGTTTCCTTTTCCCCTAAGTTTACCTTGTTGAAGGCGTTCTCCTGTGTATTTGGTGGTTCTTAAGAACTCAAGAGTCTACCACCTGGGAATTCAGAAATACCCCCTGCGCTGTCAGCAAACAATCAGAATTCTTTATAGGAGGACAATGTATTCCCATAATCCTTAGATTTCTCCCCCCCCCTTTTTTTTTTCAGTTAATACACAAAATTATTGACCTAGGATATGCCAAGGAACTGGATCAGGGCAGTCTTTGTACTTCCTTTGTGGGGACCCTGCAGTACCTGGTAAGACACGGGGTTTACGTGTTTGCTGCTCAGTTTCTCTCTGACGTCTGTATTTGTGGGACTCCTCTTTATCCTTGCCTTCTAGCATCTAAGTCTTGCCAGCTCTTTGGAAGTTTGCTCGTTGCATAGGAATTGTATGAGGTCAGAGCCATAATCTGGTCAGGTCAATACTTTTGCCAGCAGAGGCCCTGTGGAAGGATATGGTCATCTTCTCTGATGTCAGAAGGCCTCTGCTGGTGTGTCCTCACACAGATCCAATAACCTCTGTGGTTCAGTATTTTGTCTGAAAATGAAGAATTTAAATTAGATTCTTACTGGTCTGTAGAAGTCATTTTCCCTGAGGTGTCTCAGGGGCCACTGAGGAGGAGCTGAACTCTGAGCTCCCAACCTTTCTTTACATTATTTGGTCTTAATGTTGTGGTTCAGTTTGAGTCATTCATTCATTCAAGATATAGCAAACGAATGTGGGCTTTGTGCCAGACACTGTGCTAGCAGCTGGCAATGTAATGGGAAAGAAGCCAAGCATTTCCCTGGCCTTTAAGAGTGTAGAGTTTAGCAAGGAAGTAGGCATTACCCCGAGACTTACACCAGTAACTAAGAAATTACAGTTGTGCTTAGTGCTGCAAAGGAAGAGTGCGGTGTGAGAAGAATATGTGTTAGGAAGACCTAGTCTTGTCTGAGACCTGAAGGATGAGTGGGTGAAAAGGAGCTGGAGGTAGGGTGAGGGAGAGCGAGTCCCAGGCCAAGGGGTAGTATGACACTGGGAAACCAAGAAAGTGTGGCTGGAACCTAGAGAAGAAGGAGGAGGGTGTCTTGAGTTGAAGCTGAAGAAAGTGGTAGAGAATAGATGACTCAGAGCCTTTTGCCTGGGTTCAAGATTTTAGACTTTTTCATGAAACCTCTGCAGAGACACCAAAGGGTTTCAAGTTGGAGAGGGATCAGATTTACCTTTTGGAAAGATCACTGTTGATATTGTGGGGATGATGAATTCATTGAACAAGAGTAGGAAGTACTCTTGCCTTGTCGTGGGCAAGGCAGGTAGGTAGTAAGGAGGTCATTGTGATAGGCAGTTCAGAGCTGATGGCAGCAGTGAGGATGTAGGAAATGACTTAAGCAATGCTTAGCCAGAGACTAAGCAGGACTAGGTAAGGTAATAGATTGCTTGTGGATGATACAACCAGTAAAATGTTGATTGAATAAAGGAGCATGCAATTTAAAAAACAAAAACAAAAAGGTTGAAAACCACTGGATTTGAAGAGCTTAAATATTCTATCTAGTTCTTAAATTAAAAAAAGAAATTCTTTAAAGTCTTTCTGAGTGCTTCATACTCCTTCTTATCCCACCAGCTAGGGTGTGGGCCCCACCAGTTTATCACCCGCTCTATGGACTAGAGGTGTCAGAGTGATGACTGGTGTGGGGGCTGTGGTCCGGGCACCTGTGTGCATAGAATGTGACTATGTAGGTCCTGCTGAGCGTCCTTGGGATTGTCATTAACTGAGCAGCAGTGCAGGGGGGGGGGCATACTCTGACTAGGATGCTCAATGACATCCCTTGCAGGAGCTAAGACTTCTTTCTGTCCACAACCAGGCACTGAGATTGACCTGATGATCCTACAGTTTTTCCTCTTGGTTTGGACTCCTTGGCACATCCATAAGTGAAGTGTCACATGTCCAGCCAGACCACGGAGTCCTGTCTCTGTGCCTTTGCCTGTGATGGTCCTTCTGAAGTGTCTTCTCTCAGACTCTCACATATGGAGCCTTCTTCCAAGCCTGGGTGTCTGGTTCCACCTGTGCTTCGGTGCTTTCCCGTGTCACCCCAGCTCTCTCCACTTGGGCAGCAGTCATGCACCTGGCATTTTTCTTGGCTAATTGTAAATATCCCATTGGCATTTTTCTTGCCTGACTATAAATATTCCATTTCATTATATACCACACATCATAAACCGCATCAGTTTAGGAGACTTGGTCAGCATTTAATGTATGTATTATGCATTTGGTGTGTATAGCTCTTTTTCCTATGTTGTCTGTAGTCTATCTTCCCATCTTTACACAGCTATACCAAGAAAAAGATGTACAGTGTACACTGATCTACCTAAAAATGCCCTTAGGGGCCCTTGTGTTAGCATCAGAAGTCAGTGAAGTGCAGAAAAGCCTTAGACACCACCGCCTAAGCACGGTCACCTCCTCACCCTTGAGTGGGCGTGCCAGTACCTCCTGGATGGAGCCAGGAAAAGTGTGGGGCATGATCAGAGGGCCTGGTAGCCCCTCATGCAGTGACTCGGGTATGTTTCTGCCGTACATTGTTGCAGGCCCCAGAACTGCTGGAGCAGCAGAAGTACACGGTGACTGTTGACTACTGGAGCTTTGGCACCTTGGCTTTCGAGTGCATCACAGGCTTCCGGCCTTTCCTCCCCAACTGGCAGCCTGTGCAGTGGTGAGTGAGAAACCACAGCCCTCGGGCAGGGGCCGGGAGAGTCTCCTGAGGGAAGGGGCATGTCCCTCTGTCTTTATCGTGTCGCTTCACCTGTTTGTATCTCACTGGGTGCTCCCAGGCGAGGCCTGAGATATCTGTGATCTGTCTCCCAGAGAGAAAGGCCTGTTGGAATGCAGGATGTGGGCAGTTTGAGCTCAAAAAACCTAGAAAAGTAGAGCATCTGTCAAGTATTAACATTTTTAATTATAATACTATGGATATGACATTTGACCTATGTTCAGTAGCAAGTCAGTTCATTCACGGACCATTGTGTAAATGTGTTCACTTACACTGGACATGCTGTGTAGTACTAAACAAATAAAGAATATGTGTACAAGACAATGGGAAAATTTTTCCTTCTTTTTCAAAGTGAGAGGAGGAGGGATAGAGAGACAGACTCTTACCTGTGCTCTGACCAGGATCCACCCAGCAGCCACCATCTGGGCCATGCTCACAACTGAGCTATTTTTAGCATCTGAGGCCTCAGTGCCAGGGGCTGATGCACTTAAGCCAATTGAGCCATGGCTGCGGGATCAGAAGAGAGAAGGGGAAGGGAGAAGGGTGGAGAAGCAGATGGTCGCCTCTCCTGTGTACCGTGACTGGGAATCAAACTTGGGGCATCCACATGCTGGGCCAGTGCTGTACCACTGAGCAAACTGGCCAGGGCCCAAATGGAAAATATTACATGAAAATTTATTGTTGACAGATTTTACCAATCAATATAAATTTTTGTTCTAATAGTGTAAGAATGTGGCTTAAAATATGAAACAAGTTACAAAGAAAGATTGTCTAGTAAAGAAACCAAAGGATACAATTAAGTTTTTAAAAATTACTCTACTAGCCTGACCAGGCGGTGGCGCAGTGGATAGAGCGTCGGACTGGGATGTGGAAGACCCAGGTTCGAGACCCTGAGCTCGCCAGCTTGAGCACGGGGCCCATCTGGCTTGAGCGAAAGCTCATCAGCTTGGACCCAAGGTCGCTGGCTCAGGCAAGGGGTGGCTCAGTCTGCTGAAGGCCCGTGGTCAAGGCACATGTGGGAAAGCAATCAATGAACAACTGAGGTGTTGGCGATGGCAATGAAAAACTAATGATTGATGCTTCTCACCTCTCTCCGTTTCTGTCTGTCTGTCCCTATCTATGCCTCTCTCTGACTCTCTCTCTGTCCCTGTAAAATAAATAAATAAATAAAATAAAGTAAAATTACTCTACTATCTATATATTTTTTCCTTTTTTCAGTGAGAGGAGGGGAGGCGGAGACAGACTCCTGCGTGCGTCCCTACTGGGATCGACCCAGCAAGCCCACTAAGGGGAGATGCTCTGCCCATCTGGGGTGTTGGGGTGTTGCTCCTTTGCTCCACAACCAAGCTCTTCTTAGGGCCTGAGGTGGAGGCCATGAAGCCATTCTCAGTGCCCAGGGCCAACTGTCTCCAGTTGAGCCATGGCTGCAGGACAAGTAGAGAGAGAGAGAGAGAGAATTGAGAGGGAAAGAGATAGAAAAGCAGATGGGCGCTTCTCCTGTGTGCCCTGACCGGGAATCGAACCTGAGACATCCACATGCAGGGCTGACACTCTACCCCTGAGTATACCAGCCAGGGCCTACTCTATTTTTATTATAAAAATGTGTTGAGATATATATTGGTTTCCCAGACACCCGATTTCCTTCCCCATGGCACCCAGTAGCACTGGTTTTAGGTATGCTTCCAAGGATATTTTGTACATATACAGGCATATTGGCATGTATTCACTTGTTCATTAATATGTCATTCCCTTTTTCTTATGTCAGTGGTAGCATAGTGCGAACTGTGTCCTGCATGTGCTCCCAAAGCGGTTTCACGCCTGGAGAATTCCCTTCACACATCTGGAACACAACCACTATGAACGTTTTTGTGTGTCTCCAGGCACTTCAGTATGTTTGTGATACTTTTAAAAGTATACAAATAAGTTATATACTCTCACAGAGCCTGCTTTTCAGACTTCATATTAAAAATGCATATGTTTTTCCATGTTATTTGTAATATCTGTTTGGTATTCTGTGGAGTAGTTGTATTATAGCTTCTTTAACTTATCCCCCATTATTGAAAGCATAGGTGGTTTATAATTTTAACTCCTTTTTTTTTTTTTGCAGGGACAGAGAGTCAGAGAGAGGGATAGATAGGGACAGACAGACAGGAATGGAGAGAGGTGAGAAGCATCAATCATTAGTTTTTTGTTGCCATTGTGACACCTTAGTTGTTCACTGATTACTTTCTCACATGTGCCTTGACCGCGGGCCTTCAGCAGACCGAGCCACCCCTTGCTGGAGCCAGCGACCTTGGGTCCAAGCTGGTGAGCTTTTGCTCAAGCCAGATGGGCCCGTGCTCAAGCTGGCGAGCTCAGGGTCTCAAACCTGGGTCTTCCGCATCCCAGTCCGACACTCTATCCACTGCGCCACCGCCTGGTCAGGCTAATTTTAACTCCTTAAAATAACACCAAGGATAACATCGTTGTAGGGAAATCCTTGTATAACCACAATTACTTTTCCCTAGGATAAGTTTCTAGAAATGAAAGCAAGAGATCAAAGATTATGCATGTTTTAATGGTGTTTGATGTTAGCGAACTACTAAAGTGAAGCTGGAAACTTCTCGTTCCCATCCCTCCGCTCTTCTCTCTCTGTAAAATCAATTAATAAAATATATACTTTTAAAAGTTTATGATGTCTATTAACAAAATGTTCAACAGAAAGGTTGCATAAATACTGTTTCCACCAGGAACACACAGAGCTGTCCCTTTCACCACACCATTGCCAACACTGGCTATTGTCATTTTTCTGCCTTTCTGGAAGTAGTGAAAACAATTAACTTTTTCAAAAATAGGTATTTACATCATGAGAATATATACTTATGAGAATAAGATGTAGCCTTTGCAATCTGTTCCAGAGAGTAGTTTATGTGATGCAGTCCAGTTCAGTCAACTTCTATACACCAGATGTTGGGGGTGCAAAGACACATGGGGCGAGGTCCCTGCCCTCCAGGATTTTGGTGAAGTGGTCAAGTGTGCCCTCCTGTGGTGGCCTGTTTTAAAATAATCAATGCTGTTTGATCTGCGTAGGTTCTGAATATTGAGGAATTAGCTAATTAATTTATAGTTACACCTTATACTAGAACCATTATAAAAAAATTTATCTCTGTAGCTGTAGTTGTTTTTAATTAACCAAGGAATTATATTTCTTCAGTTCAAATGTTGACCTTTTCTATTATTTATAAAATAATGAACTAAAATCCATTAGAACTAGAAGAACAAGTGCTATTTGAAAATATATTTTAATGGCTCAGCATCTTCATAGGATGTCTGTTGTCTGCAGAACAAGCTTCCTAGTCCTCCCCTCATCAGTGCTGGAAGTCCAGGTGACCCCTTTCACATGGACCTCTCTGACACCTAGAAAGGAGCTGTGTAGTGGACAAGTGTGTAAGAAGTGCCTGTCTCATCTCCTTTCTAATGCCTCGGGCAACTGTCAATATTTCACCCTCTTATTTCAGATGGCAGGTAGATAGTAATTTCAGGACAAATGTCATTTCACCTTTAATAATACAATTATAAAGCTACTTTGCAATATATTTTAGGACCTACACAATGAGCATTTTATTTACTATGTCCTTTTATTTTGATAATTTTCCATTGACAAACTAAGTTTTCTATTAGAGGATCACACTACTTGAATGAAATGACAAAAGTGTCAGTGCACCTGGCTTGCAACACTCAGTGTAAGCCAGAGCCGTTACCCACCAGCCTCTGCCATTCGCCAGGTCTTCTGGGTTTCCCATGTGTGCCAGATAGGCCAGTTCACCCTTTACCAATGAGAAATGTTCGGGAGAATACTTTTTATTTGAATATCCTGGGTGTTTTTGGAAGGGAGAGATTCTGACCTTCAAACAGCATAGAAAGAACACCAGACTTTGGATTTGAGTCTTCAGTTCTGCTGTTCTCTAGTTGTTTGATCTTGGGCAAATCACCTGATCTTTATTTCCTTACCACTGAATGGGGGACTAAAAGCAATGTCCACCACATGGGGTTATCATGGCAAACGAAGGCATGTTCAGTGTCAAAGTACTTGGTTACCTATGAAGCATTAATCAAATTATTATCCTTTTCACCAAAAAAATTTGAAACCAGTTGGATTAAATTTTTTTTTCTTTAAATACTATTTCAGATACATCAGTAAGTTTTCTAAGTTGGGGTATGTAAGAGGTCATTTACCCCCAGAAAGAATAGTTAGCTATATATACTGCTCACAAAAATTAGAGAATTTTTCAAAATGAATATGAAGCGATAAAAGAAGCATTTGATTTTTTTTTATTAAACAAGAACATCAGAAAAGCAAACAAGTCAAAGAGTTGTTTGATTATGCAAATGAAATGCAAAACCAACTTTTATTTCATTGGTGAAAATGCACTATACAAAAGGCTGAAAGTACTGGAGTATCTTGCATGTTTCCTGATCCCCTAATTTTTGTGAGCAGTGTACATTTAGAGTGAGATGCTTGTGTTGTGTGTATTTCCTGCAAATGTGATACGTGCAGCAATTAAGGTTTGGAAATCCTAATTTATCCTCCATCTCAACAGGAGAGTTTTGAAATAGATAAAATGAAAGGTAGAGAAAATGATAAGGACAAGCCAAGGATGAAATGAGGAGTCAGCAATTCTATCTGCAAAACTCTGAAACAGGATGGTTAATGACTCGCTCGACTCATTTAGGAAGTACTCACCATTCTTCAGCTCTCGCAGAAGCCTTCCTACCAGTATGCAAATGTACTGAACATTATCTGAAATGATTAAACAATGACCGGGGGTATCCTGTATAATTGTAAAGTGACATGTTACTACTGCAGAATGGCTCTTGACCACTAAGTGATTTAAAAGGCTGTAATTAACAAGCACACATGTCTGCAGGCATTCCAAAGTCCGGCAGAAGAGTGAGATGGACATCGTTGTTTTTGAAGACTTGAATGGAGCAGTGAAGTTTTCAAGCTCTTTACCTTACCCCAATAATCTTAACAGGTAAGGTATAGTGGCATTTTTCTTCAACAATGTTTTTTCCTCTTTTGAAATAGATGTCTAAGGTGACATGTGATACCTTTTGAATAGGTTCTTAGGATATTATCCTATGACTAAAAACTGGACATAATCCATCTCAATCTTAAACTTAGAATGGATTCCCAACCCTCTCCCCATCTAGAAATCTTTCCTAAATTCACATAATGGTTTATCCGTACTTCTAATTACCCTTAATAGCTTCAATTTACATTTAGTTTTGCATTGAGCTTGTTTCCAGCTCCACTGTAAACCTTGCAAAGGTGGGGAATTTACTTTATTTCTCTGTGCACTTCTCATGTAGCCTAATACTGTGTCATAGCCAGCAAATAAAACTTTGCAGTTTGAATGGCATTGCAATCTAATCTTAGTGCCAGAATATGAACAGTTAAACAATAATATCAGAATTGTATAATAGTACAGAAGGAAGCTACAAAGCAGTCACATTATCCATGAGTAGTGTGGGTAATAATTACCATAACTATTTATTAATTTTTTTATTAAGTGAGAGGCAGGGTGGCAAAGAAACAGACTCCCACATGTGTCTGGATCAGGATTCACCTAGCAAGCCCCCTACGAGATAATGCTCTGCTCATCTGGGGCCACTGCTCTGTTGCTCAACAACTAAGCTATTTTAGTGCCTGAGGCAAGGCCATGGAATCATCCTCAGTGCCCAGGGCCAACTTGCTTGAACCATTCGAGCCATGGCTGTGGGAGGTGAAGAAAGGAAGAGAGAGAGAAAGGGGAGGGAGAAAGGTGGAGAAGCAGATGGTCACTTCTCCTGTGTGCCCTGACCAGATTCAAACCCAAGACTTCCACATGCTGGGCCCATGCTCTACTACTGAGCCAACCAGCCAGAACCACCATGAATATTTAGAGGATGGGGAGATGTGTTGTATAGATTTGAGCTCTCAACTTTGAGTGAGCTAGAACTTTGTGGAAGGATCTGGAAAGATATGCAGGACATGAATAGATAAAAAGAAAGGAAGTTGAAAGGGGAAAGATTAGGGCAGTATAGCAACATTTAGGGAATCAGTTAGTAACCATGTTGGTCTCATGAAAGGCTTTCTTGGAAGGCTGATGCAAGGTCAGTTGAGACCTTATAGGAGGTCTATAGTGCCAAGGGAAGGAGTGTGGCCTCTGTCATGTGAACCCACCAGATGCCTTTGAGGGTGATGATTACCAAAATAAATCCTGCAGTGGGGGTCAGGCACACCTATAAAGTACATTTAAAAAGCTTCATTGGTCTTTTTTGTGTGTGTGTGACAGAGAAGGACAGACAGGAAGGGAGAGAGATGAGAAGCATCAGTTCTTTATTGCTGCACCTTAGTTGTTCATTGATTGCTTTCTCATATGTGCCTTGATGGGGGGGGGGGTGCTACAGCAGAGTGAGTGACCCCTTGCTCAAGCCAGTGACTTTGGGCTCAAGCCAGTGAATTTGGGGTCATGTCTATGATCCCATGCTCAAGCCAGTGACCCTGAACTCAGGCTGGTGAGCCCACGCTAAAGCCGGATGAGGCCATGCTCAAGCTGATGACCTTGTGTTTCAAAGTTGGGTCCTTTGCATCACAGTCTGACACTCCATCCACTGCACCACTGTGTGTTCAGGCACTGGTCATTCTCGAATAGCCAGTTGGAGCTCTCAGCCTGTTGACCCATCTAGTGAAAAATCCCTGATTTGAGTGGGTGTTTTAGCAGACCAGAAGAGGTGCTAAACACCTAATTAATTTGGTTGGAAATGTCCACTTTTTCTCTCAGGTTAATTTATTTTCAGTGATCACTTATTGACTGCCATCTGTGTATATAGTGATGAAATGCATGTGAGGCGTGTGCTTTTCAGATGGCATGTTAACGCTGCCTGAAATTTGCGTTAGAGGTGTTTCTTCCTACACTGTGCTCCTCTCCTTCTCAGTGTCCTGGCACAGAGGCTGGAGAAGTGGCTGCAGCTCATGCTAATGTGGCACCCCCGACAAAGGGGCACTGATCCTGTGTATGGGGCCAATGGCTGCTTCAAGGCCCTGGATGACATCTTAAACTTGAAGGTGAGCATGGAGGCAGCAGGTCACATGAGACACCGTAGTTCTTTTTTTTTCCTTCTTTTTCCAAGTGAGAGGAGGGGAGGTAGAAAGACAAACGCTCGAATGCGCCCCCACTGGGATCCACCCCCAGCAGCCCATTTCTGGGGCCGATGCTCTGCCCATCTGAGGCCTTGCTCACAACCAAGCTATTTTTAGTGCCTGAGGTGGGGGCTCCATGGAGCCATCCTCAGCATCCAGGGCTAGTGCACTTGAACCAAGTAAGCCATGGCTACGGGAGGGGGAAAGAGAGAGAGAGAGAGAGAGAGAGAGCAACGGGAGAGGGGTAGAGAAGCAGATAGTCACCTCTCCTGTGTGCCCTGATTGGGAATCGAACCTGGGACATCCACATAGTGGGCCAATGCTCTACCACTAAGCCAACCAGCCAGGACCAACATGGTAGTTCTTACGGGAAAGAAATGCTCATTAAAATATAGGTCATGGGCTGCCTGACCAGTGGGGAAATTTAGGCTGCTGTGAGAGTATCTCTCTACATAAGTAAGACAGGACCCTGTGCTGACTGGAAGGTCTTAAGGTTGTAGCTAAGGGCAAACATGAATATTAAAGACTAGAGTGTATATACCATGGCACTTGGACTCCTATGGTCAAGCTAGACCCTTGCTTTGTGTGCCTGGGCAGTGTTGGGAGTAGCAGAGGATCCAGGCAAAGAAATGGACATCACTGTAAAGTTGGGATTTTCCAATAACATCTGGGTTGCATTGCAGCTGGTTCATATCTTGAACATGGTCACAGGCATCATTCACACCTATCCGGTATCAGAAGATGAGAGTCTACAGAGCTTGAAGGCCAGAATCCAGCAGGACACAGGCATCCCTGAGCAGGACCAGGAGCTGCTGCAAGAAGCGGGTCTGGCGCTGATCCCCGACAAGCCTGCCACTCAGTGCATTTCAGAGAGCAAGGTGAGCCCCAGGCTTCTTGGAGAATGTCATTTTCCCCTGACTTGGCCTGCAAGGGTAATCATGCATTCTGATTTTAGCTGTACATTATCAGTTCTGTTCATCACACTGGTACCTACCAGCCTGTTTTTTTAAAGCTGGAATGCAAGATCCCGTGTGGCCTCATAGGAGACACCAGTCACTCCACACTTGACTTGTTATTTCCAGATCAATTTAAGTATCTTTATTTTGCTTCTGTTGTCAAATAATGCTTCATTCTTCTAAGTCAATCAGAACTATTTATGATGTACCTGTTATGTACAGAACTGTGCTGGAAACCACAGCAGTGCAGATGTGGTCCCTGTCCCCCAAAAGCTGATGAAGTTAACGTGTAAGAAACAATCACTGGAGAGGAAAGGAGATAGAAAATGCCTAAATGGCACAGAAAAGACAATCATAGAATAAAATAGAATGTAATAATTTGTAAATAAGGTGTACAGTAGGATAAATAAGTGTAAAAGGAGCAGCAAATGGAAGTTGAAGCCAGACGGGCACTTGGTACTTGCTGGCTGAAGATGATGCTGTTGAAACAGTGGGGAACATGCTGAAGTCTCTTTGTTGGTTTTTTTTAGAAAAAGGGGAGTTGGATCCACGAGATCTCATTTTGTTCTTGTCCTTTTGCAGCTAAATGAGGGCCACACACTGGACATGGATCTCGTTTTTCTTTTTGACAACAGTAAAGTCATCTATGAGACTCAGATCTCCCCACGGCCCCAACCTGAAAGTGTCAGCTATATCCGTAAGATCATTTTTTAAAGAAAATAGTCACTTACAATGTTTGGGACAAGGCAGGGGGGAGAGACTGGACCAGGGGAAGGGTCCACACCAAAGAGATCAGCTTATCCTGTCCTTGGGCAGCCTTCTTTACTAGGGACATGCAAGGAGTAGCCCGGCTGAAAAAAGAGTAAAGGAAGTCTTTTTTTTTTTTTTCTTTAAGTGAGAAGAGGGGAGATAGTGAGACAGACTTCCACATGCGCCCCAACCAATATCTACCTGGCAACCCCTGTCTGGGGCCAGTGTTCGAATCACCCGAGCCTGAGGCTGACGCTGGAACCAATGAGCTATCCTCAGCACCCAGGCCACTGACTGTGGGAGGAGAAGAGGAATAGAAGGGGGAGAGGGAGGTCGAGAGAAGCAGGAGGTCACATCTGTGTGCCCTGACTGGGAACTGAACCTGGGCTGACCATACGCCGGGCCGATGCTCTATCCACTGAGCCAGCTGGGCCTGGAAGTCTTGAGTTCATTTTAATGCCCTAGTAGAACTTTAAACAGAGGACAGAGAATACTGCCTGCAAGCCACTGAGGGTGAATCAAATGGCCACTTTATTTATTTTTGAGTTTATTTATATTTTAATAACTAATACATACAAAGGATACAAAGTAATTGAAAGGTGCAAAAGAATATACAGTAAAAAAATAAGCCATCTTTTATCTCCAGATCCCTAGCCTCTTCCAGAGAAACTGCTGCTATCCAATTTTTGGGAATACCTTCCAGGGATATTCTGCCTGTGCATTTATAAATTATTAGTATCTGTATACATGTGTGCGTGTGTGTGTTCATTCTTTTTCCCCCAAACAAATGGTACCACACAATATGTACTGTTCTGTACCTGCCTTTTTCACTTAACGATATACTTGAGAGATTTCCCCTGCTTTGCTGCATATAGAGCTGCCTACTTTTAAATGGCTGTGTAGTATTCCACTGTATGACTGTTAGGTGGACATTTTAATGTATCCCCAGTCCTGTACACACACACACACACACACCACATAAGGGTCCAGATGCTTAGAGATCTGAGACTTGGTGCTTATTTAGTCATCTTCCAGTACTACTAGTTGAGGCTGCATCTTTAGAAAGCTTCATATGAACTTAAATATTGTGAGCATAAGAGTTTCTATTGAAAATAAATGAACCTGTGTACATGTGACAGTTTCTACATGATTCACAAAGTGTTTCATTAAATCAAGTCAGCAGCTCTTTATTGACTATTGCATGCTTGTTCTTAACAGGGCACAAAATACATATGAGACGGTGACCAGGCATAACACCCCAAAAAGTTATATAATAGCACAGTAGTTATATAACTTGTAAAAATGTAGACGGGCTGGTGATGTCGCAAGGCAGGATGTGGCTAGTCATAGTGGAGTCATTCTCTGACAATTGTATATGTCTCTGTTCCAGTTCAAGAGCCCAAGAGGAACCTGTCCTTCTTCCAGCTGAGGAAAGTGTGGGGCCAGGTCTGGCACAGCATCCAGACCCTGAAGGAGGACTGTAACCGGCTGCAGCAGGGACAGCGAGCTGCCATGTAGTGTGCCAGGCGGTTTTGGACTTAACTTATTTAAAATTGATGGGTGGTTTTTGCCGTAGGGAGGTGGCTAAGGCAGGGGCCCAGAAGCAACTGTTAGAGAGACGAGAGGGAGACACTGGTTTGGATGGGCAGGAAGTGGTCAGCTGGGCTGCCTGGAGAGGCCCTTTTAGACCTGACAGGGTGAGTCAGGTCAGCACATGGACGGTCGGGCTGACTGAACTGGAGGCAGAATTTGGAATGTGGAGGAGCTCATTGCGATTTGGGTCAGCAACATTCCCCTGATTGTCATGCCAGGGACTGACTGACTTTTTCCCCAGGCTATGACTAGTTTGGGTTGTTGGCCCTTTGCGTAGTGTTCCGCCCCATGCCAGTTTTGGTGCAGGACCTCATGTGTTGCTGAACACTGGGAAACAGTCTTTATGGTTACAAGTGGCTGCTCTTATAGTAATTATAGCAGGGCTGCCTTGGTATTTGAGGCAATTTTGTTATTGTACAGGAAATGGGGTTGGGATCCCAAAGATGCCCCAAGGCTCTGTTTCTTGTGGTCCTGCAGGATGAATCTGCTCCGGAATAATAGCAGCCTCTCCAAGATGAAGAATTCCATGGCCTCCATGTCTCAGCAGCTCAAGGCCAAGCTGGACTTCTTTAAGACCAGCATCCAGATTGACTTGGAGAAGTATAGTGAGCAAACTGAGTTTGGGATCAGTGAGTGTACTCTTTGCAATGAGTTTGGAGAGACCATTTCATTCTTGTTTTCCTGAGGTTTCTTTTGTCGTTTTACAATTTACTTATTTCTGTTTTGGTTTTGTGGTGTCTTCATTATGTTTTTCATTCCCCCCCCCTACATTTTGTTTTTCCAGCATCAGACAAACTGCTGCTGGCCTGGAGGGAAATGGAACAGGCTGTGGAGCTCTGTGGGCGGGTAGGAGACTCATTTTAGATTTATATCTTTACTGAGAGAAATGAGGCTTTCTTCTACCATTTTCCACTTTCTCTTCAAATGCTAAGTCGGTCTTGTATGTGAGAACTCAGTTTGCCTGGCCATGTTCTTTGACTTTGACTTTGACTAGAGCTTGATGGACAGAGGCTGGGCGACTTGGCACTAAAGGGGCCCACATGGCTGATCCAGGATCTACACAGGGTGGACAGAGCTGGTTCAAAATTTGAATAAGGAGCCAAGTGCGAAGTGTCCTTGGAGGAAAGCCTAGATCTCTTTCGATTAGAAAGGGTCTTGGACGAATGATCAACACTCCATCTAAGTCAAAGAGTTTTGCCTAATTTTGTTGGGACACTAAATCCATAGGAAAGAAAAGGTCTAGGCAGAGTCTTAGGACAGTGTAAATCAAATGTCATTGAAAAATGTTAATTAGGAAGGCAAGGGAAGTGTATAGAATTGTATACAAATTGAAGACCTTGGGCTCTTACACTTTTTCACCATTGTCTCCCGTGACCCTTGCAAGGACCTTCCCCTCTGTTTTAATGTTTGTTTCTGTAAATCAGTACGGAATGCATGCTTAAAGGTGTGTATACATAGATGGCACCTTACTTAACCAGAGATGGGTGAGTGCTCCATCCATCCTGGCACTTATAGACATAATCTGTGAAATAAGGGAACCCAGGCCCTCACACGGGATGGCATTGGATAGACATATTAAGAAAAGAGAAAGGAATGTGTATTGGGCATCTTTTATATGCCAGACACCATACCAGATACTTTACATAATTATCTGATTTCTAAAATGGCCCTATTAGAAACCTATTTTGTGGTGGAGGAAACTGCAGATCAAGGGTTAAGTAACTTACTTGACCCTCACACAGAAAGTGGTAGACCCGAGATCCAAACCCAGCTCATTCTGACTCCAAAGTCCATATTCCTTCTAGCCAGTCAGTCCGGAGTCTACAGAGTGTTTGGCGGATTTCCCCCGAAAATCTTGTATCTTAGAATGCTCTTATTATGTCAGTTGACATTAGCACATCTTTTTGATCAGGAGAATGAAGTGAAACATCTGGTGGAACGGATGATGGCACTGCAGACGGACATCGTAGACTTGCAGAGGAGCCCGATGGGTCGGAAGCAGGGGGGCACACTGGACGACCTGTGAGTACCAATGGGGCATGTTCCAGAGATGAGCAAGGACAGATCGCCATCACTCTGAGTTAGTGGCCAGAATTGTCTGACCTCCCAAAGTTGTGAGCATCAGTTCAGCTAAAGCATAAAGCAGTAGTTTATAAACTATAAAGGCTATACTGCCAGGAGCCTTCACTATGGTATCAGACACCACTGTTTGCCACCCACCCCAACCCTCAAAGAACAGAAATTAGAGCACAGAAGGAGAAGCCTGACATCTCTTAGAAGTTTGGACCTGGAAACTGTTCATTTGAGTCTTTATCAGGATCCTGATCTTGGCTCCTAGAGAGGATGAGGGCCCAGTCGAGCAGCCCTGCCTAAGGCAAAGAGCATACAGCCCGGGCGCAGATGGGGAGGAGACAGGCAAGCACAACAGCCTCTCTGGAGTGCTCTTGTTTTTTCTTTTTTTGTTTTGTTTTTTTACAGGGACAGAGAGAGAGAGAGAGGGATAGATAGGGACAGACAGAAATAGAGAGGTGAGAATCATCAATCATTACTTTTTCGTTGCTATTGCAACACCTTAGTTGTTCATTGATTACTTTCTCACATGTGCCTTGACCGCGGGCCTTCAACAGACCGAGCACCCCCTTGCTGGAGCCAGTGACCTTGGGTCCAAGCTGGTGAGCTTTTGCTCAAGCCAGATGAGCCCGTGCTCAAGCTGGCGAGCTTGGGGTCTTGAACCTGGGTCTTCCGCATCCCAGTCTGACGCTCTATCCACTGCGCCACCGCCTGGTTAGGCTGGAGTGCTCTCTTTTGGGCTAGGCAGTGTCTTCTGATGTTTTTACTAGGATTCTCAGGACCAGGAACCTGAACATCAGAAATCTGAGTGTTTGTATTCTGTATTTTCTTGAATTAGTTAAACCTTTATTCTTCTCTAGTGTTCAAATAAAAGTCACCTCTGAAAATGTCAGCCACTCTCACTGTGTATGGTAAGGGGAAAAGGGATAGGAGTTTGTGTCCACCCTGCGCTTGCGTTTTCAAGAGGAAACCATGTTCTCCAGACTCGGATCCAGGGATGGCACCTGGAATCACTGTGTAGGAAGCCAAGTGGACAGGAATTCCAAGGGACACAGTAGAGACTCATCTCCTTAAGACCCTCTCTCATTAAGCGCCCGAGGCATTTGATCTTTGATAATGAGAGTGATCATTCCCTTGTAGATATTCCCTATAATATCACCGGGAATACTAATTTTCTCCGGTCAGGACATGTTGTCCGTCATTCTTCTGGAAATCAGTAATTCAGCTGGCAGGAATTAGCTTATCGAATGCTTCAAATATGTTAGTCGGCCTCAAATCTAGACAGAGCTTCTTATCTGTATATTTCAGAGAAGAGCAAGCGAGGGAGCTTTACCGGCGACTGAGGGAAAAGCCGAGAGGTAAGTGGGGTTTCAGGGCCGCCTGGGGTTCCTTGGTATCTCAGGTCAGAGGCGTTGGTACTCTGCCCGTCACCTGGAGAAGCTGTGTGACTCCTTTCCTCTTTCCAGACCAGCGAACGGAAGGTGACAGTCAGGAAATGGTGCGACTGCTGCTTCAGGCAATCCAAGCCTTCGAGAAGAAAGTGCGAATGATTTATACACAGCTCAGGTAGAGGCCTGACCTTCCTGCCCGAGGGCCTAGGGAGAGGCAGCCAGGCTATGTGAGGCTGTTTCTTCCCTCCTCCTGGTGCGCTTCCCACCTGAAGAAAATTTACCTGCAGCTGCTGAGTGCATTCCTAGTTGCCAGGGATTATGTTCTCCTACCTTCTCCAACCCAAATGCCACTGGGCTTTGTCTTGTTTATTTACAGTAAAACTGTGGTTTGTAAGCAGAAGGCTCTGGAATTGTTGCCCAAGGTGGAAGAGGTGGTGAGTTTAATGAATGAGGATGAGAAGACTGTTGTTCGGCTTCAGGAGAAGCGACAGAAGGAACTCTGGAATCTCCTGAAGATCGCCTGTGTGAGTGAGCCCTGTAGGCAGGCCCACGGTCCTCAGTCTACCGGCCTCTCTGGGCCCTGCCACCTCGGTGCAGCTGTCACCGCCCTACAGGGGGGGGGCACAAAGCCGCCGACAAACCACTCAGCTGCTGCTGCTCGGTTTTCACGTCTTCGGGATTTACAGTGAGCAGGGAGGGGCAGTGATGGGTCCTAGACCCATTGTGTTTGTTTATGCATGTATTCATGCTCTGTGGCTACTGCAATAAATTACCCCAAAGTATTCTGTCAGAATTCTGAAATCAAGGTGTTGGCAGGGCCAGGCTCCATCTGAAGGCTTTAGGGGAGGATCCTTCCCTGCCTCTTCCAGCTTCTGGTGGCTCCAGGTGTTCCTTGGCTTGTGGCTGCATCATTCTGATCTCTGCCTCTGTCTTCACATGGCCTCCTCTGTGTCTCTCTTCTGGTTATCTCTTATAAGGACACTTGTCATTGGCTTTCAGTTGCACCTGAATAGTCCAGGATGATCTCATCTCAGGATCCTTAACTACATCTGCAAAGAACCTTTTTCCAAATAAGGTCACATTCCTAGGTTCCTGGAGTTAGGAGTATACAAATATTTTGGGGACCCTCCACTTAGCCTCCAGGCATGGCAGCATGATATGGTGGGTCCTCATCTGTGTCTACTGCTTCTATTATAACTCATACTTTCTGTGCCCACGGTCGGTCTTAACATAGCTGTGATTCCACTGAATGTTCTCAGAGAGAAAACGTAAGACAAAAAAGAGTACAGGGCGGAAGTGAAAAGTGCCAGGCAAAGTGATGGAAGCCAGACCTGCTGGGAGAGTGACCCCCACTGTAAAGGCTGCACAGAGGCTGAGGAGGTTAAAAAGAGAGCCGTTAGTCACTGATAGCCTCTAAGAGCGAAGAGGAAAATGGGAATCTAATTGCTTTGGTGGAAGTGGGTTATAGGGACAGTGTTGTTTCAGATCATGGAAATGGGAACATATTTGTAGGCCAAGCAGAAGTGTCCTGGAGATTCACAGCATCAAAATGATAGACAGTTTAGCCTCTAGGGAATAATGAAGAGGGCAGCATCATAAGCTTGGCCTTAGAAAGGGGTGAGTGACATTTCTTCCTATAGGTGAGTAAGAAAGGGAAGGGAAGAGATGATGAGGCAGAGAAGATTTAAGAGGGAGGGGGCCTGACCAGGCGGTGGTACAGTGGATAGAGCGTCGGACTGGGATGCAGAGGACCCAGGTTTGAGACCCCGAGCTCGCCAACTTGAGCACGGGCCCATCTGGCTTGAGGAAAAGCTCGCCAGCTTGGACCCAAGGTCGCTGGCTCCAGCAAGGGGTGGCTCAGTCTGCTGAAGGCCCGCGGTCAAGGCACGTGTGAGAAAGCAATCAATGAACAACTAAGGTGTCGCAACGGCAACGAAAAACTAATGATTGATGCTTCTCACCTCTCTTCATTCCTGTCTGTTTGTCCCTATCTCTCCCTCTCTGACTCTCTCTCTGTCCCTGTAAAAAAAAAAGAAAAGAGGCAGGGGGAAGTTGAGGTATTCACAATCTGTGGCCTGATTTGCCAGCTGCATCCATTCTACCTTTGCCAAGTGCTGAGGATGTGCCCAGCAGGGCGCAGAAACCCGGAGCTACAGGAGGAAAGATAAGCACGGTGCCGGTGCCGAGTCCAACGAGCTCATAATCTGGTGAGGGGCACAGACAGGGAAATGATGAGGACAATTTAGGGCAGGAAGTGCCATGCAGCAGCTCTCGTAAGCACAAGCTCTAGCATGAACACAAAGGAGGAATGCCAGGTTCAGTCTTCGAGGTGAGTGACCACAGGAAACATTCAGAAGGAGGTATTGTCACATACACCTGAAGAAGGAGTAGGAGGTAGGTGGGCGGCTAAGTGGAGATGAGGACATTTCAGGTTAGGACATTGCTGTGTCACAGGCCTGGAGCGAGGGGGTATAAGCGTGTGGGTGTGGAGTGGGGGAAGGGTATCACTGGGGATGGCATTGGACAGATAGACAAGGGCTGCTCGTAGAGGTCGCAGTTTATTTTGGAAACATTGCAGTCTTCTTTTCTTTCATACTGAAGGAAGTTAAGTATGGGAATGCATGATCACACTGGGATTTGGAAAACTCACTCTGGTGGCAGTTGGAGAACAGATTTGAAGCTTTGGCAGACCTCACTCACCATTGAGTGTGAAGGCCACTCGGGAGTTGGGATTGAATAGTCCCCGTGGTGCACAGGACAGTATGGTAGAAAAGTCGGGAGCCAAGCAGCGCGGTGGTGGTCTCCTTCCTCACTCGTGCATCCAGGCGGAAGTGACGGAGATAGATGTTTGGGTCTCTCCAAAGGTGATCCTCCCCAGGAAAGACACGCAGGACAAAGAGTAGGGCAAAATAGGGTCCTTGAGTGGCTGGTTGAGGATGGACCTTGGTGTTCAGTGGGGGAAGAGGCTGAGTGGGTGAGAGGGATGAAAAACTGCAGGCTGCAGAGAGGTGAGGAGAGGGGTTAATGAGCAGCAAGAGAGGCCAGCAGATGGGAGTGTGCTGGGGACTCAGGAGGCAGAGGGCTTGAGGTGCTGAGAAGGCTGACTATAGGTCACTGACGTCTGTGCTGCAGGTTTGAGGTGCAAGCCACGGGGGCGGGAGCTTGTGGGTTTAGTATCTTGGCTTTGAGGCGGAGTGGTTTCAGCATCTTGGTTTTCTTCTCAGCTGCCCCACAGATGGTGCGATTCACAGAAAGTCACTGCTAACTTTTTGTGAGTCTCACACAAAAAACATTTCACTTTTAATTTCTTTATAAGAAGAGTTCATTAAGCAGTCAAATGTAATGAAATAAAGCTTACAAACACAGGCTCTCAAATCTGCCTATACTTAGAAACTTTTATCAAAAAGTACACCTAATATAGAAACATTTTCTAAACCGAAGTGCAGACTACCAGCTGTTGTCTCGGGTAGAGGCGTTGACCGGTGTCCTCTAGGAACAGCAGGTGTCTTGTGGCCAGTTGTCCCATGAGAAAATAACCACGGTATGAATGCAAAAGTTGAGCTATTTCATTGCTCAAAAATTTTGTTGACTTTTTTGTTTTTTTCCCTTTAGAGCAAGGTCCGTGGTCCTGTGAGTGGAAGCCCAGATAGCATGAATGCTTCTCGCCTTAGTCACTCTGGTCAGCTGATGTGTCAGCCTCCCACTGCCCCCGACAGCCTCCCTGGGCCAGTCAACCAAAGGTGTGTCGCCGTGAACAGTGCCAAGTGTAATATTTAAGGGTACCCCAGAAGGTTATTTAGGGCTATATCAGGAGGTCATGGAATGCAAGTGGATGCTTATCACTGATAGACCCTTTCTCTGTCTGATGGTTTTTGCGTGTTTCCCTTTGTGTCTGTCATGTATGGCAGGCATTGCAGGGACAAAGGTCTCACAGTTCCTTGGGAGTCAGACTGTTCTGGTAACTAAAATTTCCTCGTCTGAGGGTTGGATTACTAATTATTCAATGAGAATATTGACAGTGCTAGTCAGTCACATACTGTTATATAGTACATCATTCTTTATCTGGTCTTCCCAAGCAGACTCCCTGCAGGGAGAGCCTTGTTCACTCTACCTGATCCATCTCGCCTCCTTCCAGTCACCCCAACAACACTTGGAGTTACCAGTTACCCTTTTCTCTCATCGCCTCCCATCCGTCCCTTCCTTTCTCCTCCTGTCACCTGGCGTGCTGCCACAGATCAGTGAACAGAACATTTCAGCCCTTTGTGGCAAGGCTTTTAGCTTCCCTGCTTCCTGCCTAGTACTGCCTCCAAGCCCTTGCTGGTTAAATTAGTCTCACAATATACCGTTTTGATCAAGTTATTCCTTGGTCAGTAACTAGGAATGGTTCCCTACTCCCTAAAGGATCCCAGTCCATAGAGGAGCCTTTTCAGGCATTCACGGCCACTTCTGAGCTGCATTCCAGGCGGATCCACTGTTCCCACACAAGCTCCTTGCTCTAGCCCAGTGGTTCTTCCAAGTCTGGGCCAGACCAGCATCATCTTGTTAGAACTACAGATTCTGAATCAGAAGCTCAGGGGCGGGCCACAGTGGTCCATGTTTAATGAGCCCTGGCTGATTCTGATGCTGACCCAAGTTCAAGACTTTCCTTGGAATGGTCCTCCCATCTGGAGAGCACATCTATTTCCTACTGCCTCCAAAGCCCTGACCACAAGCACACGGGGATCTCTCTCTTCTTGGACCTCCTGTGAGGATTTTTGGTTTATAATTCAGTCCCACACCCATTAACTCAGCGTGTATACCAAGCCCTAGGCACTGGATACGGTTAAAATCAATTCCTATAGGCAAGTGTATGGACATAAAAAATTGATCAGTGACTGCCTAGGGGAGCTGGGAGGGATAATGGAAATGATTGATGATGGGTACAACATTGCTTTTTGGGTGATGAAAATGTCCCAAGACTAAATTATTATGATGGTTGCATAACTCTGTAAATACACTGAAACTATTGAATTGTACACTTTACCTGGGCTAACTTAATAGTATGTGAATTTATCTCAAAAAAGGTGTTTTAAAAAATGCTGTTCCGGTACTTGGGGAGTTCATAGCCTGTATTGTCTTGGTACTTAATCAGATGTGGCCTTAGGTTCTTAATTCTCTCCCCAACCTACTAGAGTTCCTTGAGGATAGTATCTGGGTCCTGTGGAGCTGGCACTGAGCCTTTTACCCAATTATTAGCCCTGTAGGTAAGGCTAGACAAAAAGGTGCCCTGTGTTCCTTCCATAAGGGTGCCACACTTTGCAAGGTGAGAGGACACTGCCTTCCTGGATTTGTCATATTCCCTCCAGTAACATACTCAGAAATCTAGAGAAGTCATCCTGGGAGCACAGGCAGCCGATTGTTTCCCCACATCGCAGAGCTGAGGCTGGAAAAGGGCAGATGGCCTGCTATATTCTACCCTGTCTCACCATGGACCATCTTGATAGGACATGTGCATTGTTGTTAGAAAAGAGAGAGCACAGATCACATGAATGAGTTCCCTGATCTGCTTTTCCTCAGATCTCAAGGAATTGGGGAAACCTGGTGAATTACTTGAGGTGTGTGTGTGTGTGTGTGTGTGTGTGTATTTTTTCCTCCAAACATTGGAAAACAGGTGATTTGGGAGTTTTCTTCACATTTTGGCAGTTTGGAGAGAATTAATAAATTCAGCTATCTAGTTAAGTCCAAAAGAGCTCTTTTACTTATAACTTGTTTATTAAGCAGGGACCTGTTTGCTTTTTCACATTAAATAATTCTTGTTTAATTTTAAAAATCTTGTCAAAAGCACTTAAGCATATTTTTTGAACAGTAGTATTATTGCTGAAAAAATAATATTGACCACGTTCTAATAACTTGTTCCTTTTCTTTAGTGAAGAACTGGTAGCCGAAGCACACACTCTCTGCACCCAGCTAGAAAGCGCAATGCAAGACACTATGAAAGAGCAGGAGCTGAGTTTACGGGTAATGGCCTGTGTGAACCCCAGCTACTCTATGTCCCTCAGTAGCAGACGAGAAAACAAAACTGGAAAGGCTATGCAGTGTCTTCCCTATCTCAGTATAGTCTTAGGATTTTCTAGTACAGTTGACCCTTAAACAATGTGGGGATTAGGGATGCCAACCCCCTGCACAGTCAAAAATCCACGAATAACTTTTGACTCCCCAAAAACTTAACTATGAATAGCCTACTGTTGACCCAAAGCCTTACTAATAACATGAACAGTTGATTAACATGTATTTTGCATATATATTATATATTGTATTCTTAAAGTAAGCTAGAGAAAAAAATACATTTACTGTGTTTTCCTTATGTATAAGTGGACCTCCTTAGTGCAAAAAAGTGTTGTTCAGGAGTCAACTGTACATATTATTATTCGCCATGATCATAATGATGCTAACAATTATTAAATGGGCACAAGTACTTTATGTGCATTAGCTCATTTAATCCTTACTACACTTGATCCTTATGAAGAAGGTAACATTATTCTGAAAGGCCCCCTCCTTCAACTCCCCTACCACCACCACCACCACCACCACCACCACTACCACTTTTGCTCCATTGCTTAGCATGTGTGTGTCATGGGTGCTGTGCTGGGCTTCAGGGATAAAGCAAGAACCTGTCATGGTCCCACCTCTCAGGAACTCCGAGGTTAGCAGGAGGTGGTACTAGTTACAGAGAAGCTAAACTAAAGAAAAACTAGTACATTTAGACAAAACTAACATGGCTTCAAGGATCCTAAATTGTTCCCTCAGATCTTCAGATGGCCTTTTCCTCCAATACAATCACCTGCTAGCCTTCTGCTAATTTCTTAGTTTTCAGAAGAATCAGAGGGGATACCATGAACTGTAATGATCTGGTATTTATTTAAGCATTGTTTTCTGGTTTGGGATTTTTATATCTGTTTTTGCTGCTCTTCCTCCTCCTGGGACTATATATTTAATCCTTTCACTGCTAATTTGCATTTATGCCTGAGGAAAAGGAAGTATTACTAGAGCATTTCATCTGGTAAGCCTGGAAATCAATAGCTGAGATCTGTTCTGCTCTTAGATCATGCTATACTCCTATAACCACAGGGTCTTTGCATGTGCTTTTGCTCCACCTGGAATGCCCTTGGTACCACTTACCTCAATGGGCATAAATAAGCACTGTGAGTACAAATAATACTAAAATTGTCTTTCCAGTTTTAATAGTCCAGGAATCTTAGGGACTCCAAGCTAGTCCAAAGAAAAGATCCTGTACAGTTTTGAATATGTCTCAAGCTCAAAGGGTACCCTGCAATAACAATTTATTATTATAAAATGTTATTAATGAGAGGGTTTAAATTTCCTTCTAAATTGTGGTGGTGGTTGCCTCCTGGAAAAGAAAAACAACCTGAGGTGTACTGGTGGCCATTGTATTTTTAACCTGCCTGTTGACTTTTAGTCTCTAGACTGGAGCTGGTTACAGACGGAGGAAGAAGAGCAGAATAGCTTGGAGCAGGCCTCGTGACTGTGTGGGTGGCCTTGACCACCTTCTGGAGCTCCGTGACCTGAGGCTCTCCCATAGTGGCCCCTGCTGTATAGATGTCCAAGCAGTCTTTGGCACCCAGATGGATATCTTCTCACTTCCCCCACAGTTGTGACATTGACTGTGGACCAAGGGTGTGGCCCTCCATGTGCACTGCCAACAACCTGTCTGTACACTGGAATTCCTCCATCGCAGAGGTGCAGCAAACACGGATGCCAGGCATGAGCGTGAGGGAAACTAAACCACAGCAGCTCCTTCCTCTGCTCTGAAAACAGTGCTCAACTACAGTTGCCCCACAGACTGCTGGACAAATGTCTAATGTGAACTTCTTAGGACAAAGTATCGACAGCACTTGGTGCCAACCTGTCCTCCCGTGACCCTTCCTGATTTCTCGAGGCCGACCCACAGGCCCTCAGTTAGTGTTCCATTGGATTCAGCGTCTCTTGAACAGACTTTTAAACCATGGAGTTGGCCTGGCCCCACTGCTCTCTTTCTTTTTTCCCTTCACTGCTGCTAATTCCTTTTACCTACACTTTGGTGGTTATCCACCTTTCGGCAAAGTTGTAGATGAATGCCAAGCTCCGCTGGTCTGGAGTCCTTTAAGCCTCAGAGTGACTCACTAGAGCAAGGAAGGAAGAGCAACTTCTTTCCTTTGGTCCCAAAGATTATTTGGGATTGAGTTATCATGAAGAAGAAAAAGGTTACCTATTGCCTGACCAGTGGTGGATAAAGCGTTGACCAGGAATGCTGAGGTTGCTGGTTCAGAGCCCTGAAGCACCCACAGGCTTCTCAGCATGGGGTCACTGGCTTGAACAAGAGGACACTGGAATGGCCCTAGTCAAGGCTCAGATGAGAAACTCAGTGCACAGCTAAAGTGAAAGCAACTATGAATTGATGCTTCTCATCCCCTCTCTCCCTTCCTGTCTCTCTCTTAAAAAAAAAAAAGAAAAGGTTTACCTGTCAACCACTGGCCTGCTGACCATAATGCCCACACCTCCTGTCCTTGGTTAGACACATCTGTGTGTGGCGGTGGTGGGATGGCAAGTCCCTGTCTTTCCTAGCATCTATCAGTATTATTAAATTGGTTTATTTAAAAAAATCTTTCTGTATCTTACAATATGACTCAAGCACTTATACTGGGTTTCACAACCCATTTTTATAGTACTTCTGGTTAGGACTTATGCGCTCATAACCCAACTTAATGAAAACTTTATAACAGTGCCATAGCACTAGCACTGCCTCTTTGTCATGTCAAAGAACCTCACCTTTATGTAAAATCAGGAAAGCAAAATGAGTTCAGCTGATCACAGAAATGAATTTGGCTGGAAAAGAAAGTGGGAATAGAAGAGTTTCACAAAGTAGCTTCCATGGAAATAGCACAGAAGGATTTCATGGTCAAGTTGCTTTGGAAATGCTTCATGCTTTAATTGCCTCTTGGATCCACACTGTACACCAGTATATTAAAGTAATCATGTCTTCACTCTAACAGCTCCCTTATCCCACTTACTGTCTTCTTCTATTAGCCTGAGAGTTTCTTTTGTTTTTGTATTCCCCATATAAGACAGGCCTGGCACATAATGTGCCTCCTCCCACTCCCTTCTAACTTCAAGCCAGTATAGGCATTCTCCCTCTCTTCCAGTTTATCTGTTCCTTTGGGGAACAGACCATGTTTTAACCTTATACATAGTGCCTGATTCTGAGTAAGGCTTAATATATTTGTTGAATGGATAAGTGGCTGAATATCAATCAATAAACTATCTGGGGAAAAAATATTTTTTTAAATAAAGCAGGTTTTTGTATAACGTTTCATTTAATGTCATTTTGCTATAATGTTGATGAGATACTGTGGGTATTACTTTTGTTTCTATCAATTAGCCTCTGGGAAAATTGGTTTTGTTATATGACATTTTGCTTAAAGTTACAGAATCTACCGATATTTTGTTGGTATCACGATTTGTTGCTAATGGTAACATATCTTAGGGTGATCAGCTTATCTTGGATTTCCCAGAACTTTCCCGGTTTTATCCCAGAAAGTTCTGTATCCCAGCAAACTTCTCAGTCCCTGCCAACCTGAGATGATTAACTATCCTACATTGATGTGTCCATATCCTGTGTAATTCGAAGTATTTACTTTAGCAAAATTCCAGTTTACAATATCCAATAAGAACCTACTGAGCACCTCTATGTGGCCTACAAAAATTAATTCCTCTTGCCTGATCTGTGGTGGCGCAGTGGATAAACTGTCGACCTGGAATGCTGAGGTCACCAGTTTGAAACCCTGGGTTTACCTGGTCAAGGCACATATGGGAGTTGATGCTTCCTGCTCCTCCCCCTGTTCTATCTCTTCTCTCTCTTACTCTCTAAAAATGAATAAATAAAATCTAAAAGGAAAAAAAAGAACCTATTGAGCACCTCTATGTGGCAAACAAAAATTAATTCCTCTTGCCTGATCTGTGGTGGCACAGTGGGTAGAGTGTCAACCTGGAACGCTGAAGTTGCCAGTTTGAAACCCCAGGCTTGCCTGGTCAAGGCACATACAAGAAGCAACTACTATGAGTAGATGCTTCCTGCTCCTCTCCTTCTCTGTCTCTTTCTTCCCTCTCTCTAAAATCAATAAATAAAATCTTTAAAAGAAAAAGAATTACAAAAATTAACTCCTTACTTTCATGGCGCTTATGGTGGTGGGAAAAGGGGTAGACCAAGGAATAGATAACAGGCAAGTAACACATTTCAGTTTTAAATATTTTCAGTGCTATGAATAAAATAAAACACAGTAATAGGTGGAGAGTGCCTAAGTGTTACTAAGGAATTTGACAAGGATGTGACTAGTGGGCTGAGCTTTGAATGATGAGAAGAAGGCAGCCAGGCAAAGGCCTGAACAATGAGGGAAGAGCCTGAAGCAGGTACATGTGTGTACTAAATCCTGGTGTGTATGTACTAAACAAGGGGAAAAGTGGGAAATAGGGGAGATGGTAGCAGGTAAATCACAGTAGGCCTTGGCAGCCGTGGAAAGGAGTGGGATCTTATTCTAAGTGCAGGGTATTTAAGCAAATGAATGACATATTCTGATGTACTCTTTTTTCAAATCGTCCTATTTGGAGTGAACAAGAGCAGAAGCAGGAAGGCCACCTGAGGAGTCTGTGGCAGTAATTGGGGAAGGAGATTATGGTAGAGTGCACCCTGGAGACAGATCAGATAAGACTTGCTGACAGACTGGATGTACAGTGTGAAAGAACAATTAAGAATGACTCCTGCGGGGCCCTGGCCAGGCAACTCGGTAGAGAGAGCACCGTCCTGCCATGCCGAGGTTGCAGGTGTGATCCCTGGTAGGGCACATGCAAGAAGCAACCAGTGAGTGCACAGCTAAATGGGACTATATGGAAGGAGTTGATGCTTCTTTCCCTTTCCCTTCCCCTCTCAAACCAATGAGGGGAAAATGACTCATAGGGTTTTTTACCTCATGGCAGGGTAGATTAAAGTGTCATTAACTAAAAAGGCAACCAACTGAATAGGAGATATTTGCAAACAACAGCTCTGACAAGGGGCTAATATCCAAAATATATGAAGAACACATACAAATCAACACCAAACAAAACAGTGCCATTAGAAAATGGGCAGAGGACCAGAACAGATACTCCTCCCAAGAAGACATACAAATGACTAACAGATACATGAAAAGATGCTCAACTTCACTAGCTATTATTAGGAAATTACAAATCAAAACTACAGTGAGGTGCCACCTCACACCTGTTAGAATTGTTATCTATAAGACAAGTAATACCAACTGTTGGAAAGGTTGTGGAGAAAAAGGAACTTTTTCACTGCTGGTGGAAATGTAAACTGATCTAGCCACTGGTGGAAACCAGTATGGCAGTTTCTCAAAAAATTAACACTAGAGCTACCATATGATCCAGATCCCTTTTCTGGCTATCTACCCAAAAAACTTGAAAACATTTATTCACAAAGATAAGTATCCCTATGTTCATTACAGCCCTATTCACAGTGGCTAAGACATGGAAACAACCAGTCTTGTTTGATAGATGATTGGATAAAGATGTGGTAGACATATACTATGGAATACTACTCAGCCATAAGATGAAATACTGCCATTTGTGACAACGTGGATGGGCCCTGAGAGTATTATGCAAAGTGAAATAAGTCAGAAAAAGCTAAGAACCATATGACTTCTCTCATGTGGGATATAAAACTGAAATTCATAGGCAAAGACAACAATATGGTGTTACCAGAGGGAAGAGGTGATGGGATAGTAAGGGTAAAGGGGCCAAATAAATGGTGACAATACAATTTAACTTTGGGTGGTGAGCACACAATGCAATATACAGTTCATGTATCATAGTAACGTACACTTGAAACCAATGACACCCTAATAATCTTTTTTAAAAGTCTCATTAACTGAGATGGGGAAAAGTTAAGGAGAAGCTAGTGAGGCAACAATAAAGAGGGTTGTTTTTTTTTTAGGACATTTGATCTTTGAGATACCTATTATGGAACTAGAGATAACCAGCAGGCAGTTTGATATGTGGGACTAGAGTTCAAGAGAGATCAGGGCTAGAATACAAATTTAGGAATCTTCTAGCTAGACATAGTATTTAAAGAAGAGAAACTGGACAAGGTGGAAAAGCTGGTTAGAAGATGAAGGCCTGAGCCCCTTTCCCATAGAGGTTGGAGAGTGGAGAAGGAGCTGGGAACCAACACAAAAAACAACCAACTTGAGTGGCTACTACATAGAAGAAAGGAAGAGGAAAAGGCAGGGTGTATGCTATTTTAGAAGCCAACTGAAAAAACATTATTTCATGAAGAAAGTGGTTAAGTGGATCAGATATTAGTGGTTGGTCCAAGATGAGGACAGAGGATTGATCGTTTCCCCTGGATTTTCTAGCATTGTTATTTTTAAAAGTTGGCATAGTACTCATATAAGAAATGATCCCACAATTCCCTAACGTTGTAACATTCATTACTCAGAGGTGAATAAAAACTATTTAGTGAAGAATGATCATTCTTCAAAACAAAGTAATATGAACATAGCCTGGAAAAGAGATGGATAGGGAAATGAACAGAAAATAACTAAGATGACTATTTTTTTAGACTTTAAACATTTTATTAAAAGCTACTTTAGAAACTAAAGACAGTCAAGCACTGATCTATTCATAGTTTTTACACAACTAAAGGAGTTGACATCAAATGGACAAAAAATAGTAACTCTTTAGAAAGCAGGTCAGATGGACTAAAAGACCTCAATGAATGTAGGGAGCAACATAAAGCCTTCTGCTGGGGCATAAAGGTAGAAACCAGTCCATGTAGTCAAGAAAAAGTTCTTTTGTCTCCTGGTCTAAATGCTTGCCTCTAGTCAGAGAAAGGTCCTGGTCATTTGAACTGGTTGTCAATCAAAGTCCCCTTCATTTTTGCTTTCCTAGCTTCCAGTTCAGCCAGTTCTTGCAGCCTCCTTTTGCTCATGCCTTTGCGCTCCAGCTGTTTTTCAATCACTTTGGCATTCTGTGCATATGAGTCTGCAACTTCCCTAGCCTCAATCTCTTCTTCCTCTTCATCAATAGTAGACACAGTGACAGAGCTGAACTTGCCCATGTCTTTAGTCCGTTTGGTCATCATCACCTTCTTAGGAGGCTCTTGCTTCTGAGTATATATATTCATTTTTCCAAAACCCTGGCCAAACTTGACTACTGCTCCATCCACAATGAAGGTCACAGGAGCATTCTTTGGCTGGGACTGGTAGAAGAGTGGCAGTCCACACTTTGCACACTTCTTCCTGTACTGTCGTTCAATGCCTTCAGGCCTGCGGAGATACATAGTCTCCTGGTCTTCTGTGTTACAAAATTTGTGGGCATGTTTGGCAGCATCAATCACCCGGGACCGATCCCGGGGCCTCATGGGCAATTTCTCCAACTGACAGTCTAACACCAGAACCATCTGGCCACACAAACAGTAGTAGACGTGGAGAGGCTTCTCGCCCTCCTCATATTCCTCCCGGTCCCGTGTGTAGGAGCAGACAACTGACCGGGACACAACTTTAGGCATAGTTCACAGGAGAAGACCACAAACTCAACACCAAAAAGTAAGAACCACGCAGAAATCAAGGTGACTTCTAATTGAAGGTGGGAATCAAAGTGTTAAGAAGCTTCAGAATAAGCCCTGACTGGGTAACTCAGTTCGTTAAAGCGTTGTCCCCATGTGCCAAGCCTGTGGTTCGATCTTGGGTCAGGGCATATATATACAAGCATCAACCAAAGAATGCATAAGTAGATGGATCAACAAGTTGATGTTTCTCTATCCTCTCTCTAAAGTCAATAAATAAAAAAAAGGACTTATTAAAAAAAAGCTTCAGAGTAAAGTTAAAAGGGGAGGGATAAGGGGAAAATACAAATATTTACAAAATCCATACAAACAGGGTACAAAAAGGGTTAGTAGTAATGTTAAAAAAAAACTCTAGCAAATTAATAAACTACCCCCTAAGAAAAATGAAAGCTATAAATAGGAAATTCACAAAAGATATACAAATGTTCAATAAATATAACTTAAGATGTACACTGCTATTGTAAGAACAAACAAAAAAACAACCAAGCACAACCTAGTCAGAGCCGCTTTATCTAATGCATTATTCTATTATTAAAAAATAATGGGAATTTAAAAAGGACTGGATTAGAAGACTTGGAAATAAATGTCATAAAATAATAATAGTAGTATAGTTTCGCTGTTCATTAAAGTAAGCACTTCTCCCTTCCTAGTGTGTTGTTTTTCCACTTTGGCCCCTACCGCAAAAGGCGGGGGAATAAAAAATAAAATGTCTTTAGACTTTGGTTGGCATATCTACTGCTAAAAAGTGTCTCATTGGACTTCTAAATTATCGGCATATTTCATTCCGGCCTCCTGCTGCACCTAGTACAAGGAGAACGCCGTTGCAGTGTGGACTGCGCTATATTCTTACAGAAAGTTTTGATAATAAGTGAGACCCTGGTGTTGCCTCATATCACGTATAAAATACGTCATGAGTTCAATAACTACTACTGTGCACACATAAAATGTACACAGAACCAACAGCCTTCGGTATTCTCTCTCCCATCCCACCCACCATCTTAAGTTTTGACTTCAGAGACAAAAAGTCCAACTCCAATTTTTCCCCTTCCAGGGAGAGGATTTCAGAGAAAAGAAACGTACGGGGAAAACAGGTACGTCTGAGGTTAGAAATCCAGGTCTTCCTACAGGAACCCCATTGGGATGTAATTCTGAGAGGGCTACTGGTCCTCCCGCCAAAACCCGTTTCAAGTCGCCTCCAACCAGGTCGCCTCCACCTTCACGGTTCTCTCGTCTCACCCGCGGAAGTAGCGCTGTCCTAGCCCCGCCCGGCACCGCCCCGTAGCGTGACGTCACCACGCCGCCGTGCGCCGCGCCTCCTGTCAGAGGCAGCCATTGTTCAGCGGGTCGCGCGAACTGTCCGGGGGCTGGGCTGGTCCTACCCCCTTCTCCAAGCTCCCTGGCCCTCCTTAGAGCTGGGAGAGGGGGCCAGTCCCTGGCTTTGCGCACCCTATGTTTCTCGGGTGCAGCCACCATGAGCAAACGGAAGGCGCCACAGGAGACTCTCAACGGGGGAATCACGGACATGCTCACAGGTTAGTACCGCGCCGGGAGCCGCTGGCTTTCTTCTTTCCTTCTACCTCACTGCCTTCCCTACCTTCTCCCGTCCCGACAGCCCAGTCGATGGCATCGGCCCCTCGCAGCGGGTAGTCTTCCGTCCGGGTCTTCTTCCCGCGCCTGTGGCCGGTGGCTGATTGTCAGCACTGCTGGGGACGCTGTGACACCGCTTGGCTGCTCTTGGCCTGGGCCATGTAGAAGTGGGGTCCGTGTAGAAGTCCTTTAAGAGGCTGTTACGCCCCCTTATGGGAAACTCGGTTCTCGTTTGTTTTCTCGTGGTTCTTGTTCACCCGAGCCTCTTGTTGTTGCCTTTTCAGAACTCGCAAATTTTGAGAAGAACGTGAACCAGGCGATCCACAAATACAATGCTTACAGGTGGGACGGTGCATCATTCTCTGGGAGCATGCGTTCTGGGATATGTGGCAATTAAAAGGACTGAGTGGCCAGTGGATGTTTGGACCATCTGCAAGAGAATGGGGGGGAAAAGCAAGAACTGAGGGTATTGACTCTGTGGTGGTACCTTACTGCAATATTTCTGGGAGAACTTGGGCAGGGCTCTGCAGGATCAGTTCTGACCGGTTCCCAGTTCTGACCGAAAGTAGGCGGATTTCCTGTCGCCACACATGAATTACTGAAAATACATTTTGCTTTTAAGCCACAATGAAAGACAGTACATGAGGTCAGTGCTGTGAAATAGATGTGGTTCAAGTAATCACATTTTTCTCTCTGGTTGGTGTGTATCTTATCCTGTCACCTCCTTAAATTCCGTCCTTGTTCATCTCACCATAGGCCTTATCCTAAATATTATTCCCACATCCACCTGCCTAAATCCCTCAGCTCTTGAAAGCAAAAACAAAGCAATATTTTTTTGCTCTAGCTAGTACGTTATCTCTTTCCTCCGCTTTTAGTTAACCTTCTTGAATAATGTCTTCTTTGCCTGGGCTTCCTAATCCCTAGTCATTTCTTAGCTTGTTGCAGTATGATATCCATTCTCCCATTCCTCTGAAAATACTCCCCATTCCATCTTACCTTGTTGGACTGTCAGTGACATTCACTGCTAGCTTATTCCCTTCACGTCTTACCTTTGCCTTCTATGATAGCACAGCCTTCTGTTCTTTTACCTCTTCTGTCTTGCCTTTTAATGTTGGTAGTTCCCAGAGGCCTGCCCTTCACTCTCTTCTCTCACTGTCATACTTTCCGTGGCAATAATACCATTCTTGGTGGCTTTGGATACTGGTCATGTCAGTGACCCCAAATCTCTATCTGACTGGTCTTTTCTCCAGATTTTTAGGCCTGTATCCCCCCGTATCTTTACCTTTTCGAAAATAAACCTCCTCCTTTCTTTGCCAATCAACATAATTCAAAAATTATTACACTCTTGACCTCCTATGACTTCCTATGTAAGGTAATTATACTGTCATCCACACATTTGATGATCTAAAAATCAGAGAGAGAGATTCAACCCTATAATTTGAGTCTCAGCAGGCTTCAGGGAGGAAATGTTTAGTTTTGAATGAGCCCATCAGGGGATAAGTAAAGAGAAGAACAATCTAGGCTAGGACACAAACTGTGCCAAGGCATTGAGACATGAAGGGAGTATAGCATTTTCTACTAAGTCAGTGGGTTTGCTTAAGGG
This sequence comes from Rhynchonycteris naso, assembly GCA_037038555.1. Lineage (NCBI taxonomy): Eukaryota > Metazoa > Chordata > Mammalia > Chiroptera > Emballonuridae > Rhynchonycteris > Rhynchonycteris naso. The sequence goes on from CM072998.1 coordinate 30,838,585, forward strand.
GTGTGGTCTGAATGGGTAATAAGTCTGGAAAAGCAGGTAACACCCCTGACCCCTGCATGCTCCTCCCTTTCTTGCTAAACATTTCTCTGGATTGTGGATAACATATTTTGAAAATAGTTATATAATCTTGCCATTATTCTGTATCAAATAATTAGATACTTCTTCTTGATAAAGCCCAAATGCATTGTGGCATGTGAAAGGCCTTTCATGAGCAAATTCTGAACTAACTGCTTTTATGGAACCAATTCCCTTCACAAATTGCCCTCAATCTGCCTTTCCAGATTTATCACTAGTATTATGCTAACAGATAAGTTGCTATCCTAGTCTAAAGGTATATATGTGCTAGAATAGAATGAAAAACCAAGATTCCAAAGACTGTCCAATATTTATGCTTTAGACCAGTGGTTCTTAATCTGGGTTCTATCGAACCCTAGGGGTTCAGTGAGTCGGTCTCAGGGGTTCAGAGAAGCCTCTGCCATGGAGGCCAGAATAAAGTAATACCGTAATTTGTTGTGAGTTCATGCACTTCGTTGGTTTTGTTCTTTGAGCAAGGTGATGTTCATGCACGGCTCATTTTGTGCACCAGAAAAAAAACATATACCTATGTCTTGAATTTGGAAAAAAAAAATCATATTTTATTTATCACTAAAGAAGGGTTCAGTGAATGCGCATATGAAACTGGTGGGTTTGGTACCTCAAAAAAGGTTAAGAACCACTGCTTTAGACTTAGATGTATTATGGCATTTTATCAGCATCAATACTAAACCACATTTAGCATTGAAGTTATAGACAGGATACCAGCAGAGCACTCCCAAGGCTGTACCCAGTCTGTCACCAGATTGCTGAACTGTGTATGTGTGGAGATGGGCAAGAGTCGCAGGCCACTCTGCCTTGTGTGGAACTGAAATGGGAACAAAGGAAGCAAACTGATATTAAGGACATAGGGGAATGCAGTTTTAAACCTTGAATATAAAAATAATTGTCCATTAACCAATTGGGTATCTAGTAGTTTGAATACTATTAAGTGGCACATTTTTATATAAAGAGAATTATGAATGGTTTTTTAAAACTAGCTATTCAAGAAAGGCCCAATGATATTTTCTACTTAATCCCGAAAAGGAAATGCTACTGGTTTCCTGAATCTCCCTATTTTACATATACAGTTAAAATCATATCTTCAAATGTGAGGATTTTCAAGATATACTTCTACCTGGCTGTGTAGCTCAGTTGGTTAGAGCATCATTCTGATACATGAAGGTTGCGGATTTTATCCCCAGTCAGGGCACATGCAAGAGTCAACCAATGAATGCATAAATAAATAGAACAACAGCCTGACCAGGTGGTGGCGCAGTGGATAGAGCTTTGGATTAGGATGCGGAGGACCCAGGTTCGAGACCTCGAGCTCACCAGCTTGAGCGCGGGCCCATCTGGCTTGAGCAAAAGCTCGCCAGCTTGGACCCAAGGTCGCTGGCTCCAGCAAGGGGTTGCTCGGTCTGCTGAAGGCCCGCGGTCAAGGCACATGTGAGAAAGCAATCAATGAACAACTAGGGTGTTGCGACAGCAATGAAAAACTAATGATTGATGCTTCTCACCTCTCTCTGTTCCTATCTGTCTATCCCTACCTATCCCTCTCTCTGACTCTCTCTCTATCCCTGTAAAAAATAAATAAATAGAACAACAAATTGATGTTTCTCTATCTCTCTCTTCGCACTGTCTAAAATCAATAATAAAAAATAAGATGTACTTCCAACAGTGAGAGACATGGGTGTTTTTTTTAATCAGTTTTACACAGATGTGGCAGATTATCTCACTGAAAGTGTAAACTGCATATTTGCTTGTGTGTGTATTCCAGTTTAAGAAAAATTAAGATCTCCCTGGATTTCTAATTTCTTTTTTTCTTTTCTTATAGAAAAGCAGCATCTGTGATAGCAAAGTACCCACACAAAATAAAGAGTGGAGCAGAAGCTAAGAAATTGGTAAGTTTGGTGAGCAAGTTGATCAAAGAGTTTACACATGTACAGTTTTGGGGGGCTCCCATAAAACCAAATTTGCCTCTTGAAGCTGCCTTGACTGACAAAGGCAGATTTCACTGTTACTGATTTTTTGGAGTCAATTTATTCTTTTCAAGTATACTGTTAAAAGCTCAGAGTGTTGTTTATTTTTTCAGGGACAGAGAGAGAGAGAGAGGGATAGATAGGGACAGACAGGAACGGAGAGAGGTGAGAAGCATCAATCGTTTTTCGTTGCCTTCGCAACACCTTAGTTGTTCATTGATTGCTTTCTCACATGTGCCCTGACCGCGGGCCTTCAGCAGACCAAGCAACCCCTTGCTGGAGCCAAGCTGACGAGCTTTTTGCTCAAGCCAGATGGGCCCGCGCTCAAGCTAGTGAGCTTGGGGTCTCGAACCTGGGTCTTCCGCATCCCAGTCCGTCGCTCTATCTACTGCGCCACCGCCTGGTCAGGCCTATTCATTATTTCTTAAAGATGTCAAACTGACATGGCTTTTGATTTGTCTAGGTCCTGATATTTATCATCTTCTGTTCTTTATCTATTTGTGTTTCACAAAAGTCGTCTGGAATTTAGGTATTAATATTTGGTTGTTCTTAATTTTCTCATGAGAGCCTCACAATTTAAATTATAACTGTCCTTATATTTTCATTTCAGAGTCTTCCCATTATAATAAATTTTGTACTTCTTATGACTCAGTGACAGATTATCTACATTAGTCATGTACCACATCATTATCTTGAATTTATTACTCTGTGAGAATTATGCTCTGGCATCTAGATTTTAAATCCTTTCTGACTGACCTGTGGGGACACAGTGGAAAAAGTGTTGACCTGGAACACTGAGGTCACTGGTTCAAAACCCTGGGCTTGCCTGGTCAAGGCACATATGGGAGTTGATGCTTCCTGCTCCTTCCCTTCTCTCTCTCTCTCTCTCTCTCTCTTCTCTCTAAAATGAATAAATAAAATCTAAAAAAAAAATTTCTTTAAATGAATTTTAAAAATACTTAGAAAACAAAAGAAAGTTACCTCATAGGGTAAGTACAAAAAAATATCCTTTGTGACATAATAGTTCTCAACATTAATCTATCCTCCTCAAAGAAACTAGTGAGGCAAGTTATAAACACAATAGATTTTAATTCTGAGTTTTTATATTGGTGAACTGCCCCAGTGTTAACCTCAGGAGCTACTTCTGCCCCCATTCTGTGCCCCTTGAATCACCCATGAATTTCCTTTTTTTTTAATTGCAAATAGCCTGATCATTTATTAGAGGCAAACTTGGGTCAAGCTCTGATACACTTCATCCCAAACCTGAGTTTATCCTTAAAAATCTGGTATATCCCTAAAAAACACACAGAAGTACCCAAAATCCCTCTTGCATAAGATTGGACTTAATATGAAAATCTTATCTTTGTTCCATTTCACTATTTTTCTTAAACAGCTCTACTTTCTGCTGCTTCTCAATAATTCCAGAAATCTGAAGTCTCCAGAATGAGTGTTTTTTCTTGTATTCCCTAGTGTTAAGTATAGAAAATAGGCTGGGCCTAAATGGCTTTAGGTCAGCATGCATCTTCTTTTTTTTTTTTTTAATATTTTTATTTATTCATTTTTAGAGAGGTGGGGTGCGAGGGGAGAGAAAAAGAGAGAGAGAAGGGGGGACAGGAGCAAGAAGCATCAACTCCCATATGTGCCTTGACTAGGCAAGCCCAGGGTTTCGAACTGGCGACCTCAGCTTTCCAGGTTGATGCTTTATCTGCTGCGCCACCACAGCTCAGGCCAGCATGCATCTTCTGACATAGAAAATGAGAAAGCTGAGCACTTTCCCTTTTTAAATCTCTTCTACTTACTATTTTTCACTTCTATCTGGTATTTGCTATTTCAAAACTTGAATATGCATTCAGTAGTCTTGGGACACTGATTAAATATTAAATAAATTGAAAATTAAAAAGGGTAAAAGAAGAAAGAACAGTATCAAAAAGAAGAAAACAAAACAAACAAAAAGGGCTATAGCAGGGTTAACCTGGGGCTAAGAGTAGAAATTACCTGGCACACAGGTTATTCATGTTCAACTGTAAGCATGAAAAAAGTTCAGCTTCACTAATAATTAGAGTTGCAGATTAAAACAAGATGCTATATAGTACCTGTTAAGTTATCAAGTATAATATGCAATATGGATAAAGGTGTAGAAAAAAAGACAATCATTTACTGCTGATTAGAATGTTGATTGTTATAGCTTTTCTGAAGGATAATGTGGCAGAATGTTGGCAAAATGTATATATCCTTTGGGCCTGGGCCAGTTGGCTCAGTGGTGGACTGTTGGCCCGGCATATGGATGTTCTGGTTTTGATTTCTGGTCAGGGCACAAAGGAGAAGTGACCATCTGCATCACCTCTCCCTCTCCCTTCTCACCTCTCTCTCTCTTCCCTTCCTGCAGCCTTGGTTTGATTGGTTCTAGCCCATTGCCCCAGGGCACTGAGTATGGCTCTGTGGAGCCTCCGCCTGAGGCACTAAAAACAGCTCAGTTGCCAGCATGGCCCTAAGGCCTAGATGGACAGAGCATCGGTCCTAGATGGGGGTTGCTGGGTGGATCCTGGTCAAAGTGCATGTGGGAGTCTATCTCCCCTCCTCACACTTGGAAAAAGAAAAAATCTATATATCCTTAGTTCCAGCAATTCTGCTTTGAGGAATTTATACAAAGGAAACCAGTAAAAATTATGTACACAAAGATTTATTCATAATTTTTGCGTACCACCTGCGTTTCAGGTATTCATCCAGGTGCTAGGGATAAAGCAGTGGAAAGCCAGGATCCCGGCTCTCCTAGAGCTTATATTCTAGGGCAGTGCTGTCAGTACGGTAACTGAGAGCAGCCACAGTTAGCTAGTGAGCTTATGAAATGTGGCTAGTGTTACTAAGGAATTTAATTATTTTATTTTATTTTTTTATTAAGTGAGAGAGAAAGAAATACATTAGATAGGGAGAGAGATGAAAAGCACCGTAGTTGTTTCACTAGTTGTTCATAAATTGCTTTGCAATTTGTGCCAAGCCAGTGATCCCTTGTTTCCTTGAGCTTCAAGCTAGCAACCTTTGGGCTCAAGCCAGCAACCTTGGGATCATGTCGCTGATGCTGATCCCACATTGAAGCCGGCAACCTCGGTGTTTTAAACCTGGAATCTCAGCGTCTCAGGTCAACAGTTCATCCACTGTGCTACCACTGGTCAGGCTGAGGAGTTGAATTTTTAACTGTAATTAATGTAAGCTTGAAATGATCACTTGTGGCTGCTGACTGCTATGTTGCACTGTGCAGTTCTGGGAGTAGTGATTCTAAACGAGTGGTATCTAGACCAGCATCAGTATCACCTGGGAACTTGTTAAAAATGCAACCTATTGAATCAGGAATTCTAAGGTGGGACTTGGCATTGTGTTTTAATATATCCCTCAGGCAATGCTGATATATGCAAAAGCTTGGGAACTTCTGTTGTAAAGGAAGTTTGTGACAGCATTGTTATAATATAAAAAATTGGAATCCATCTGAATGTTCATTTATAAGGTATTAAGTAAATTATGATGCATTTATATAATGATATGCTATGCAGCCATTAGAGATATTATAGTTGTATTTATGATATGGAAATTTATTCACAATGCGTTTTTAAGTTGAAAAAACATTTTATGAAGCAGTATGATTGCTTTTGTAAGATAACTGTATATACATGTATTTAATAATTCTCTATATATAAACAGACAAGAAGTCTATAATACAGATATACAGTTATGAGGTTGCAGTTTAATTTTCAGGGTGATGAAATTAACAAATGAGTTAAATATTTTTTATACAATTCTATATTTTCTAATTTTTCTACAACAGAAGTTAATTTTATAAAGCAAGTAATTTAGAATTATTTTGGTAGGGTTTCTCTTTTGTCAGTTAAGTATTTTATATTTTTACTGGGGCTCAATGTTCTTTGTTCCTTGTTTCAAAACTGGTCATGTGACAAGCATTTTTTTTAATTTCTTATTTTGTACTTTATTTTTTAGTGATTTGGTAAGCATTATATTTATAGGACTTATGTATTTTTTATTTTTATTTTTTTGTAGCCCGGAGTAGGAACAAAAATTGCTGAAAAGATTGATGAATTTTTAGCAACTGGAAAATTACGTAAACTGGAAAAGGTAAAATTTTAAATTATTTATTTGCTTATTTGATTATAGTGTGTATCTTTATGGCAACTATCATGGAGCACCATTGCAGGGTAATTGATGCACTTACTCTAATTAGACTCAAGGAAAAGAGAGGAGGGGAGTTTAGGCCTTTAAAAGTGTTCTATTTTTTAAAATGTGAGTATTCTATAAAATTTTCACTTATTTTATATGGTATTTAATAGATTATTATGAGCATATATGATACAATTATTTTCATATTTTCAATACTATTCAGGAATGAGATTATAGACTTTGGCTAAAAGATGTTATCTTTTTGAATTTCTATGCTTAAATTCTCCCAAAATATGGTTTTGTTTCATTCTGTTGATAATTATATCACTTCTCCTCCTTTATGAATAAGTCTTTTAAGAATATTAGGTAAATTAGAGATGAGACATCTTAAGCTGCTCTGTTGTAACTTAGAACCGTCTAGGTTACATATGAATATTTCTATAGGGGTCATCCAGGCTTATGTAAGTGGTTCTTCAGGTCTCTTAGCAGACTGTTATATTTCCAAAAAGATCTTTGGTTCTCAAAGCATTTCTAAATCATTGTTATACCTTCTTCTTTTTTTCTTAAAGATTCGTCAGGATGATACTAGTTCATCCATCAATTTCCTGACTCGAGTTACTGGCATTGGGTAAGAACTATTCTTTTAGCAGACACAATAGTAGGGTTGGCTTAATTATTTATGTCAGTCAAACTCAAGTGCGCTCTGTTTCCCTTCAAACCTGTACCTTTCCACTTCTGTGCCTTTGCCCATACAGTTTACTCTTCCGTAGCTTATATGCCTGAGGGTTGGTTCTTTAGATGTTGCCTCTACTGTGAAAGCCCCATCCAAGCGAATGTTACCTCCTTTATAAAACCAGTTTGATTCCCCAGCCAAGATAATCTCTTCCTCTAAACTCCAGTAACACTTGCTCTGTGTACATCATACTACTGTCTCCAGATTAAACCTTGTTTGCCTTTCTGAGCATATTTAACTTAAATATTTAAGCTTTTATTCCATAGCATTTAGTGTCGTACCTTACGAATTTGAAACAGCCCTTAAGCATTTTTTTAATGAAGGAATCTTTATCTTAAAATTTGAACGAGCATGAAAGGCTTCTTTGACACGACAAATAAAAAATAAAGATCAACATAGAAATATTAAGGCTATAATGCTTTTACTTAACTCTCATCTTCATGGAATGAGACTTTTTTTTAGATATGGCAACATTTTTTGTGAAAGTTACCCTAAAGTAGATTGAATTTTTAAACCTCGTCTACTAAAAATGAGTTTGGGGACCTTTTACAAGTTATTTTAAAGGGCATCTGTTATATTACCTTCTCTTTCAAGGCAAGAAAACTGAACACAGAAAGTGAGATAACTCTGGCAGAGTCAGAATTAGAACCTGTTTCCTGACTCCATTTCAGTTCTTTTTTTCTATGCCGCATTGCCTTCCTGACATGAATATCAGTTTCTGTGCCACAGTTTCTATTAATAGGCTCTTTGTCATTCCAATCTCAGTTTAAATATATTCTCAGAGACCTTCCCTCACCATCTAGCCTAAAGTAGTACCTCGCCACTCTGTCATATTACTATGGTTTAATTCATCTACCAGATAATTTTCTTATTTGTTTATATATGTACAGTATTTATTGTCTCTCTGCCCCATGGAATAAAAGTAGGTAAGGACAGAACTCTTATTTGTGTTATTCCTGTTGTATTTTTAGCATGTAGAAGTGTATCTGGCACATAATAGGCCCTCAATAAAAATCTCATGAATGAATGACAGTTTTCAAGTGCCTGTGTGTCTTATATGAATAAAGTAAACATGAACACTATGATATATGACACTTGGCTGTGTAGATATTTTTCATGTCCAAGTTTATGGTTGTATTTCTAGATTGAGGCTTCAAGAATTCTTCTCTTTGGATGATATTGAACATTACCAAATTAACCATGCAACATTTTAGCAAGTCTTTTTCAGCTCAATAGTAATTTTTTTTTTTTTTCCGAAGTTAGAAGCAGGGATGCAAACAGACTCCCACATGCACTCGACCAGGATCCACCCGGCATGCCCACCAGGGGATCATGCTCTGCCCATCTGGGGTGTTGCTCCACTGCGGAGGGAGCCATTCTAGAGCCTAAGGCGGAGGCCATGGAGCCATCCTCAGCGCCCAGGCCAACTTTGCTCCAGTGGAGCCTTGGCTGTGGGAGGGAAAGAGAGACAGAGAGGAAGGAATTGGGGAGAGAAGTAGATGGGTGCTTCTCCTGTGTGCCCTGACCAGGAATCGAACCCCAGGACTTCCACACGCCAGGTCAATGTTCTATAGCTGAAACAACTGGCCAGGGCCAATAGTAATTCTTTATGTTTGACAAGAGAAGATATCTTGAGTTTCACTTGATACTGAGATAATGCAATTCTTTCTTTGTAGTCCATCTGCTGCAAGGAAGTTTGTAGATGAAGGAATTAAAACATTAGAAGGTGAGTATCTAATTCCTGGTTAAGTGTGGTCCTGATTAGAATGTTAATGCTCTAACAAAGTAGAACTTGCAAAAAATACCCTTTCTTAGTTAGTAGATACAAATGACATGAATTCTTTTTAACTCAACAGTAGAGACTAGATATAAAGAATGGTTTATATTCTGGTCTTAAACATATTTAGGTTTGTAACTTAGAATAAGGTCAAGAAGAGCAAGAAGTGTCTTTTGTTTTGAAGGCAGTGATTTTATTTGCAAATTTTAAGATGATTTAAATTGCTTTTGTTTCTTTAATAAAATTTTAGTCCTACACATTCAGCTTAAAAACCAAGTGATATATACTGAGATTCTGTAAGAAGTTTGTAATGCTTATTAAAGTTTTTCTTTGAAGTGATTAAAAATAGAGCTTAAGCCTAGATGGCTCAGTTGGTTAGAGCATCGTCCCAAAGAGCAAAGGTTGCTGGTTTGATCCCCGGTTAGGGCACATATAGGAACAGATCGGTGTTCCTGTCTTTGTCTCCTCTCACTTTCCCTCTCTCTCTAAAATAAAAAAAAATGAACATTTATAAAAATAAATTTTAAGTATTTCTGAAACCCTTTTCTTAAACCTTATATAGCAGTCCTTTAAATATAGTTTCTTCTACATTTCAAGGGTTTTTTCTGTATATATATATATATATAGATTCATTACAGTACATTTGTGGCATTTAAGTTAATATTTGTGGGTTTGACTACTTATAAGCAACCCAGTGTTTAGGTGGACAGGTTTTAGAGACTGACCTAGGTATCAGTCTATTCACCACTTTATTAGAATGAATGACCATTGTGCTTCCGTTTCTCAGCTACAAAATGGTATTATAATTTCTGCCTCATATGATTTAGTGAAATAATATATGTAAAGTGCTACACAGAATGCTTGGAACCTACTAAAGTACTTAAAAATAATAACATTTTAAAGTTGACTTTATTAGGGTGACACTAGTTTCAGGTGCCCAATTCAACAACATATTTCTGTACACCATATTGTATGTTCACCTCCCTCAAGTCAAGTCTTTGTCCATCACCATTTATGCCCCAGACCCTCGCCCACCTTCCCCCCTTTTGGCAATCACCACTCTATTGTGTAACTGACTTTTTTCTTTATTTTTTAGTGAGAGAGTGGGACACACAGGTCATAAGGGAGAGAGATGAGAAGCATCAATTATTCGTTGCAGGATCTTAGTTGTTCATAGATTGCTTTCTCATATGTGCCTTGATCAGGGGTTCCAGCAGAGCGAGTGACCCCTTGCTCAAGCCAGCAACCTTTGGGCTCAAGCCAGCGACCATAGGATCATGTTTATGATCCCACACTTGTGCTGGCAACTCTGCTCTCAAGCTGGATGAGCCCACACTCAAGTCAGCAACCTCTGGGTTTCGTACCTGAGTTCTCAGCATTCCAAGCTGACACTCTATCTATTGTGCCACTGCCTGGTCAGGCTGTGTAACTGACTCTTAAAGAATCATGATTAATTAGTAATATTACTAAGAATTGGTGTGAGTCACACGGCTAGATAATGAACTCTGCTACATCTGCATCTCAGAGGGTTTGTTCACCTTTTCTGCTTATGGCATATATGGTTTATCTGAGTGGAATGTTGAATAAGGTCGTCAAGAATTTGTTTCTTGCCTGATCAGGTGGTGGCGCAGTTCATAGAGCGTCGGACTGGGATGCGGAAGACCCAGGTTCGAGATCCCGAGCTCACCAGCTTGAGCGCGGGCCCATCTGGCTTGAGCAAAAAGCTCATCAGCTTGGACCCAAGGTCGCTGGCTCCAGCAAGGGGTTGCTCGGTCTGCTGAAGGCCCGCAGTCAAGGCACATGCGAGAAAGCAACTGATGAACAACTAAGGTGTTGCGACGGCAACGAAAAACTGATGATTGATGCTTCTCACCTCTCTCCGTTCCTGTCTATCCCTCTCTCTGACTCTCTCTCTCTCCCTGTAAAAAAAAAAAAAGAATTTGTTTCTCAAAGGCATTCAGTTGCTTCCCTTGGGAGTATGAAGGATCTACCATAATGGTTTTTACATTATTTCACAATTCACAGATATGTAATATAATAACTTTTTTATATACATATATAAAACAAACTATATTTGTTTCCTTTTGGTCATATACTTTAGCATTTCCTGTGTAAACACAACTATGAGAAATATTAAGTGCTCTGTGTATGATAAAGATGCTTATTTTCTCTATTTTATATCTCCATAGAGAATTTATGTGAATATGAGGGTGATTATAGGAATTGCTTTTGAACCATACTTATCTTGCTATTTTTTTAACAAGGCTTACTCTTTTTTTGTGTGTGTGTGACAGTCAGACAGAGAGAGGGACAGATAGGGACAGACAGACAAGAAGGGAGAGAGATGAGAAGCATCAATTCTTCGTTGCAGCACCTTAGTTGTTCATTGATTGCTTTCTCATATGTGCCTTGACCAGGGGGCTACAGCAGACCAAGTAACCCCTTGCTTGAGCCAGTGACCTTGGGCTCAAGCTGATGAGCCTTGCTCAAACCAGATGAGCCTGCGCTCAATCTGGCGACCTTGGCGTCCCAGTCTGACGCTCTATCCACTGCGCCACTGCCTGGTCAGGCAAGGCTTACTCTTGTACTCATGCCCAATAAAGGAATATCCAAGTGGAACAAAGATTTAAGATATGCTGTTATGAAATGTTTTTAAATTAAAAATATATATATAACACCTCTCCTTTTAACAAGATTTTTAGCACAGTGCCTGCACAGATTGGCATTCAGTAAATACTAACCAAAAAATGAACAATATGAATGAACTTAGTTACTCATAATACATTCAGAAAACGTTATGACTGCTGCTAGTAACCATAAATTAATCAATGTATGTTCTTATAAGGCTGCTTTTAGCCATAGTCAGTGAATTTGGAATGATGTTGCTATGTTTTATCTACTACTCCATGTAAGTATAATTGAAATTTTGATTCAGTAATAAAAATGATAATGAAGTAACTGTTAGATTGCATTACATTGATTTGAAGAGTCACTTTTATCTTTTTTTTTAGGTAATTTTTTTCATTGTCTTTTCAAAGTCATTACAAAAGATGTTTAAATTAGCACCTCAATTTTATTTATGTTCCATACAGATCTGAGAAAAAATGAAGATAAATTGAACCATCATCAGCGAATTGGGTTGAAGTAAGATGGCAAATTTTCTTTTGACACTGGAGATATAAAAGTAAAATTTTTATAGCTATTCTTCATAAGTCATAATAAATCTTCATAATTAGCTAAACAACCATTTTTGATTCAGAAATGCTAAGATTGTTGCAGACTCATATAGGGAATATTCCTATATTCACATGTTTTGTTACTGCTTTTTAGTGTGTTTGCTTGTTCTATTTCCCTCGTTCTCTTGGCTTTAGCGGGAGCTTCCTCTGGAAATACATAAAACTGAGTGCCTCAGTCAGTGAGCCGGTGTTTACTTCATGCTTGCATTATACAAAGCACTGCACTAGGTCTCAGGGCAGCTCTTAAGAAGTTCAGAGTCTGCCTCAGAAGATGGGACGTGAACTTGAAACCCTAAATTTAAACAGAAAAAAACTACTGAACACCCTAGTAACAGTAAAGGAATAACTAATGGGCATGTTGTATATCAGTATTAACTATTATTTTGTGTGCCAGATATAATCAGAACTCCCTTTCTAATTATTTAAAAAATGCAGAGTGCATAAACTATATACCTACATAAGCATGTATCTTTTCTTTAGTATTGTATAGTCATTGACGATTCAGTACCAATAACCTGAACTTTTCTGTTGATGCCTTATCATTTTAAATTCACACTGCCCTTCCAAAACTTTAAGCAAATAAGAGACCAGAATGGTATAGCTCTCACTTTCCTTGCATTTACAAAGTAATTAGAGGTCTTCTGAAGAACTTAGTTGTGAGAACTGGTTTTGAAAGGTGCTTTATTCTTAGATGCTGTTTCATACTTAGGTAATATTTTTATAACAATCTTATTAAAGTGTAATTCGTATACCATACAACTCACCCATTTAAAGTATACAATTCAGTGGTTTTAGTGTATTCACAGAGTTGTATTACAGTCAACTTGAGGTCGTTTTTGTTTTCTCAGAGCTTGTGCCCATTAGCAGGCACTCCCCATTTATCTCCAACCCTCCCTTCTACCCCCAGCTCCTGGCAACCACTTATCTACTTTCTGTCTCGGTAGATTTGCTATTTTGGTTATTTCTTATAAATGAAAGTATATAATATGTGACTGACTTCTTTCAATTAGAATAATACCTGGGTTCATTTATGTTGCAGGATCCTACTAGGATATTTTAAAATACAGTTATTTTATACAATTTAAGAGCAATAAACTATAACCCCTTGGCTTGTCAATAGGGACAGTCTAATTTGGAAATGTACTAACTTAGATGCATTTATTCTTGGTATGTGAATGTGAAGGTTATTTATAAATAAGTTTAGATGGAGTATCTGGACTATCAGAAAGGATGGCATTTAAGGATTTTGATCCAAGCTAAGAAATTAACCTTCCCCACATCCAGTTTTACTGTTGTCTTGATGAATTTTAATCCTGATTTTTGTATGATCTGATGGTATAAGGACACCTGATGTGGTAGGAAATGTAATTTTTAAGAAGATTTAAATATCACAAAAATCTTATCTATTTATTGTCTTTATAGATATTTTGAGGACTTTGAAAAAAGAATTCCTCGTGAAGAGATGTTACAAATGCAAGTAAGAGTGTGCTGAGTTGTATTTGTCCAGAATTGACAGTGTCACTTGGTGAAAAGCCATTTTTAGAATACTGACTTAATTTTTCTTCTATTAGGATATTGTACTAAATGAAGTTAAAAAAGTGGATTCTGAATACATTGCTACAGTCTGTGGCAGTTTCAGAAGAGGTAATATACTTGTTAATCTTAGGTTATTCATGTCTTAATTTAAAATTGCCTAATATATATGAAAATCATGGATTAAAAAAGATGTAACTTAACAGATTTACTAAGCTCAAGTAGTATTAGCTACTTTATTTTCATTTTTTAAATTCATTTATTGATCTTAAAGAGAGAGTAAGGGAAAGAGAGAGAAACATCAGTTTGTCATTCCACTCATTTATGCATTCGTTGGGTGATTCTTGTATGTGCCCTGACTGGGGATCAAACCCACAGTCTTGGTGTATTGGGATGATGTTCTAACCAGCTGAGCTACCCAGCCAAGGTGCTCACTTTATTTATTTATAGATGGAAATATATATGAAAAATTAGAGGAAATTTGTACTATATTTATTATAAAATGATATTTTAGTGACTAATTTTAATAAAAGTATATAAAATAATTTTGGCTATATTAAAATCCTAATAGTGGTTTTCTGGTTAGATGGTAGAAAATCTGTGAATAGTTTCTGTTTATTTGTTTGCTTTCCTTTTGTATTTTTTTAAGTTCTCTGTAATAGATGTAAGATCATGTCCCAGAAGCACCTGTTTAAAACCAGTTCTCACCCCCAGGCTCTGCTGACCTCCACTCACTATGTGGATACGAGCAAAGCAACAGCCACACAACTGTGGTCTCTTAGCTGCCTCAAAATGCGGAAGGGAACAGAAGTTTCAAAATATACACTTTAACAATTAGAATAGAAACACTTTATTTAAAACTTTTTGAATAGATTTCTGATGAATATCTGGCCACCTCTGGAGTTTTGCCTGGAAGTAGGTGATGGGCTATAAGAAATTCTCTGGGTAGCTGCTGGAAGAACCTAAAGCTGGGGATAGAAAAGGACTAAATCCGTAACTGCTGATATGCGGAAAGAACATTGGATTGGAGCCCAAATACCAAATCTATCACTATATGATTCTTAGTTTGTCTCTCCCCATCCTGTTTTTCATATTTGCAAAATGAATTAAAGTTAACAAGTTGTTCAGGCCTGTCTGTGCATCTGAAACACCCAGGACATTTTATAAAATACACACATTGCCGTACAATCCTATTAAATAAGACTCTCCTTGGGGGATCCTTGGAATTGACATTTTGAAAACCTTAGAATTTAGTACACAGCAAGCCACATGCATGCCCATTTGACAGTGACAACTGTTCTGGGTTTATATATTTTTATTTTATTTTTTCTTTTATTCAGTATGTTATATGGTTATTTGCTTTACTATAAAAAGGATATACACACTGCCTGACCTGTGGTGGCGCAGTGGATGAAGCGTCGACCTGGGAACACTGAGGTCGCCAGTTCAAAACCCTGCACTGGTCTGGTCAGGGCACATATGGGAGTTGATGCTTCTAGCTCCTCCCCCCCCCTCTCTTCTCTCTCTCATTCTGTGTCTCCTCTCTAAAATAAATAAATAAAAAGAAATTAAAAAAAAAAAAAGGATATACACTAAGAAATCTGTCTTCTTCCCTATCCCTGTTTACTCTCTTCCTTTCCTCTCATCACTGACTAATTAATAACCACTTTCTTGTGTATTCTTTCAGTGTTTCTACATGTAAATGTAACTAAATGTAAATGTATATTCTTTTGGTTTCCTTCTCTCTCTTTCCTTCACAAAGGTAATGTAATATATACATAGTACTATACCCTACTTTTTTCACTTAAACATACTTCCAAGAGATTTTCCACATCATTTTCTATAACTGCATAACATTCGATTGTATGGATGTTCCATAGTTGATCTTTATTATCTAGTCCTTTTTAATGGAACCTTGGGTTGTTTTTGGTTGTTTTTCTGTTTGGGGGGTTATTTGTGATCTTTTTGTTTACATAGTTTGTTTTTGTTTTTAAATGGATAAAGGAATATACATTTTTGGTGATAGGTGGATGGTGGAAGACATACAGCTTTGAGGAGAAAGAAATGAGAATAAAAGACAATACATAAAATTCAACACCAGGAAGACAAAAAAAAAAAAAAAGACAATACATTCTTTTGGTTAAAATAGCTGCCATGAATGTTCTGGGACTATCACATATTCAGTCTAGTCTTCTTTTTGTTTAAACATCTGGTTAAAGATTACTGATAGAAAGGGTGATGATCCAGAGACACTGCAAGGACTTCAGTGACTAGAAGTGTTTCTTACATATGTTACACTTCTAAAGAAAAAAGGGCAATAAACAGTATTATTTTATGCCATCTGTGTGCCAGACACTATTCTAGATGTGTTTACATATGTCCTTATTTAGTTGCTCAACAGCCTATAAAGTAGTTTTTAATAGCTTTTAGACAAGGAAAGTGAAATCTAGAGGAATATAAAGTCTTCATTTGCAATACTGAAAAAAAAGAGAAATTTAAAGTGAAAAATTGCTATCTGGATGGAGAAAAAATGCTATCCCAGTAAAAGAAAGGTTTAAACCAGTGGTTTTCAACCTTTAACACTTGGAGACAAGTGAAAATAGGAGAATTATTTCGGGATTGCTAAGGCAGAACTCACCCTGAGCATAAGCGGATACAGCTAAGATCGTTGATTGGGTCTATAATCTTCATACAACATCAGGATGGTGAACTCTTTGGTGGACTGGCATAAAATTTCTGGCAGACCAGTCTGTGGACTGACAGTTGAAAAATAGTGGTTTAAACAACTGTATGTAACCTGCCTAAAGTTACTTGGTTTTCAAATGAGGATCAAAATGAAACCAAAAATTATAATCTGCTATATTCTTATATATAGCACTATAATAGTAATTTTTTTTACCAGTATTCAGTAAGTTCAGTCATGAGAATTGTAATGAGTTTTCTGATTAACCTTTACAGAGTTATAGTATATTGTTTAATTTGAAATTTTTAGATATATAGTATTTATAAATGTATTTTAAAGCTATTTTTAAATATTTTTACTTTACTGAATACTTAAATGCCTTTTTAATACATTAAATGACCAATTATGTGCAATATCTAATTCCAGTTACTGTTGTTATACCAGATTTTGCTGTTTTCGTCAATATACCTGAATAGTTGGACAGAAAATGAAATCTTTTAACTAATTCTGAATATGGAGCACAGTGAATAAAAAGTTAGGCTGTGACTGACCTGTGGTGGCGCAGTGGATAAAGTGTCGACCTAGGAACACTGAGGTCGCCAGTTCAAAACCCTGCACTGGTCTGGTCAAGGCACATATAGGAGTTGATGCTTCTAGCTCCTCCCCCCTTTCTCTCTTTCTCTCTCTCTCTCTCTCACTCTGTGTCTCCTCTCTAAAATGAATAAAATAAAAAGAAATTAAAATTAAAAAAAAGTTAGGCTGTGAGAAGTAAGGCCCTTCTATGTATGTCATCACCATGGTTTTATTTGTGGAACAGATAAATTTACATGAAGAACTCTACACATTTTCTTTGTTACCATAGGTGCAGAGTCCAGTGGTGACATGGATGTTCTTCTGACCCATCCAAGTTTTACTTCTGAATCAAACAAACAGGTACCTCAGAATTTTTAATCAGTGTGATCAATCTTACATAGTAGTGATTATCATTTTGTAAATGATAGTTGGATTTTTTAGAATAAGTTCTAATCTTTATGAAAGTCAATTGAAATATTATACTGGTTGAATTATGTGAAAGGCAAAAAGTAAGTTGTTGCAAGGGGTGCATGTTTTTCCAAAAGGAATTGGGAGGACAATCTAACATTTGAAAGAGATGATATTTAGTAAAATATTTCCAGAATGATTTATTATCTATCACAGATATTTTAGAAGTACCTAGTATAATATTCCAGTTTTCATTAAAGGAATAATTTTTTATTAAAATAATATTGTATTGCATGACTGCTGATGGCGTAGTGGATAGAGCATCGACCTGGGATGTTGAGGATCCTGGTTCAACACCGAGGTTGCCGGCTTCCTTCGGGCTCATCCAGCTTGAACGTGGGGTCATAGACATGATCCCATGCTTACTGGCTTGAGCCCAAAGGTTGCTGGCTTGAGTAAGGGGTCACTGGCTCAGCTGGAGCCCCCCCGGTCAAGGCACATATGAGAAAGCAGTCAATGAACAACTAAAGTGCCGCAACTATGAGTTGATGCTTCTCATCTCTCTCCCTTCCTGTCTCTCAAAAAAAAAAAAAAAAGCAAAAGAAAGAAAAAGAAACTTTATCTCTACTAGAAAACCCAAGAAGCAAAATATTTTTGATTTTGGAATATATGCTTTTTAAAGATGAAGCAGCTTATTTATTTATTTTTCTTGTGTATGAGAGAGAGCCAGGAAGGGAGCGAGAGGGTGAGAAGCATCAATTCATAGTTTCTTTCACATTAGCTGTGCATTGATTGCTTCTGAGAGAGGGAGGAGAGAGTGAGAAGCAGCAACTCATAGTTGCTTTCACTTTTAGTCGTACATTGAGCTTCCTTCCTGTACATGCCTTGACCAGGGCGTGCCAGCGTCCCCTTATTCAAGCCAAATCCTCGGGCTTTTCATGCCAGCCATCGAACCTTTAGAATTTTGAGGATGATTCTTCGCTCACTGCTCTGATAAACCTCAGCATTCCGGGTTGACACTTTATCCACTACGCCACCACTGGTCAGGCAAAGCAGCTAACTTTTTGATTTAATGAAACAGATAAACACAAATGATGTTTGTTTGCGGTATCATTATATTGGTGAAAGACAATGGTATCTAAAAATATGTTTAATGAATTTCTGTTAGAAGAAAAACATACTTATTCAGAACATAGGAAATAAGCATTTCTCCACAGATCATAAGAAAACTCATGTTAAAAATGTTTTCTCGCGTAACAGAGTGATTGCTCTTTCTTATTTCCTAATTATGATTCTATAGCCAAAGCTGTTACATCGTGTTGTGGAGCAGTTACAAAAGGTCAGCTTTATTACTGATACTTTGTCAAAAGGTGAAACAAAATTCATGGTAAGTACCCATTTGAGTTAACATGTTGGAAAAAACAAACCTTAAAAACTGTTCAGTAATGGTTGTGAGCGTGTGACCTCACTGTAGCTTAATATCACAGTCAGTAAGTAAATACCCATGAGACCATAGAGATGAACAATTAGCAGAATGTTAATCTCAAAATATTCTAGTAAAGAATTTTATTTTAAATTCCCCACTTATAAATATCTCTGCCATTAGAAAAGGTCATTAGGGCCTGACCAGGCAGTGGCGCAGTGGATAGAGCGTCGGACTGGGATGCGGAAGACCCACGTTCGAGACCCTGAGGTCGCCAGCTTGAGCGTGGGCCCATCTGGCTTGAGCAAAAGCTCACCAGCTTGGACCCAAGGTCGCTGGCTCCACGGTCAAGGCACATATGAGAAAGCAATCAATGAACAACTAAGGTGTCGCAACGGCAACGAAAACCTAATGATTGATGCTTCTCACCTCTCTCCATTCCTGTCTGTCTGTCCGTCCCTATCTGTCCCTCCCTCTGACTCTCTCTCTGTCCCTGTAAAAAAAAAAGAAAAGAAAGAAAAGGTCATTAGGTATAATCTGTTCAAAGTATTCATAATGAACTTGACATATAAGTTTTTACCTAAAATAGCAAATGTTCATCTTTTTTGACTCAGAATTCTTCAATAAGTGAGATTGACATTGAAAAGTACTAACCTATTACAATACCAAAGAAAGAAAAGGAAGCATGTTATGTGATAGAAGGCACAGGGGAAGAAACATGTTATGTGGAATGATAAGTTGAGGAGTTTATAGAGAGGATATCTACAGAGATCTTTAAAGTGAAACCCATCATGGTGAATTGTCAAAATCCTGTAGTATTCCTAGGGAATTAAAATGTAAAGTTTCAAGACAAATGGCAAATGGATTAAAAACAGATTAATAAGAGGTCATGTGTAAAAACCAACAGGAAGGTAAAAAGAAATCTAAAACTAAGGTAATAGAGACTTACCTTTATTGGTCACTTAAATATAAATCATTTGGACCCCCTTTTCTCTGTGTCCCCCTTTCCCTAAGTTATGACTGAAAGGAAAGAGACTGTGTTTTTGGAAAATAGATATGCTAGAATTAGCATGTCGCATGCATAAATGTGGCAGTACTAGTTTTAACCCATGGTAGAAACGATGGTTGCAATAGATCATTGAAAGTAGAATGGCACTTGCCAGGGCCTGGGGGTCTGGGGGAGTTACTGGTGAATTCGTACAGAATTTCATTTGGAGAAGATGAGTAAGTTCTGGAGGTGGGTAGTGGTGATAGTTGCACAATTATGAATATACTTAATGTCATAGAACTGCATGCTTGCCTGACCTGTGGTGGTGCAGTGGATAAAGCGTCGACCTGGGAACACTGAGGTCGCCAGTTCAAAACCCTGCACTGGTTTGGTCAAGGCACATATGGGAGTTGAGCTTCCAGCTCCTCCCCCCTTTCTCTCTTTCTCTCTCTCTCTCTCTCACTATGTGTCTCCTCTCTAAAATGAATAAAATAAAAATAAATAAAAAAAAAAAAAAGAACTGCATGCTTAAAAATGGTTAAAATGGTAAATTTTATGCTATGTATATTTAATCATATAAAAACACTATGTTACCAAATTCAGCCTGGTGATTTTAATGGGCAATGAAAGTATATTGCCTAAATTGGTCACACTTTATCAATGATTTCAAAAGATCTTTAGGAAAGGTAAAAATAAAAATTCTAGTTAGTCTTTAGGATAAATATATGATCTATTTTCCTGAATCTGTCAGATTTTGAGCTCTTACTCTTAATGTCCAAAATATATGCATACATGAGATCTTGTTAAAAAATAAGGCTTATATATGCTCCATGAATATCCTTTTTAAATGTAGATTGATTTTAATTCACTCAGAATGAATGTGCATAAATCTTTTTTTTTTTTCTTTTCCAAGTGAGGAGGGGAGATAGACTCCTGCATGCGCCCAGACCGGGATCCACCCGGCAACCCCTGTCTGGGTCCGATGCTCTGCCCATCTGGGGCCATGCTTCCAACCAAGCTATTTTTAGTACCTGAGGTGGAGGCTCCATAGAGCCATTCTCAGTGCCCAGGGCTGATGCACTGAAACCAATTGAGCCATGGCTGTGGGAGGCAGAGCGAGAGAGAGAAAGAGAGAGAAGGGTGAGGAAGAGAGATGGAGAAGGAGATGGTCACTTCTTCTGTGTGCCCTGAGTGGGAATCAAACCCGGGACATCCACACACCAGGCTGATGCTCTACCGCTGAGCCAACTGGCCAGGGCGAATGTGCATAAATCTTACATTTAAAGTACATTCAGCCTGACCAGGCGGTGGCGCAGTGGATAGAGTGTTGGACTGGGATGTGGAAGACCCAGGTTCGAGACCCCGAGGTCGCCAGCTTGAGCGCAGGCCCATCTGGCTTGAGCAAAAAGCTTGCCAGCTTGGACCCTAGGTCGCTGGCTCCAGCAAGGGGTGGCTCGGTCTGCTGAAGGCCCACGGTCAAGACACGTGTGAGAAAGCATCAATGAACAACTATGGTGTCACAATGGCAACGAAAAACTAATGATTGATGCTCCTCACCTCTCTCTGTTCCTGTCTGTCTGTCCCTATCTATCCCTCTCTCTGACTCTATGTCCCTGTAAAAAAGATAAATAAATAAATAACTGTAAAGTACATTCAATAGATAAAATCCTAAAAATATCAGTTATACAAGTTGGATTTTTTTTTCATAGTAGGAGTGGCCTTGTTTGCCTGGTCATATTCTGGGTACCCCTTCTGGCCTAACTGCCCTCCAGTAGTCATCTCTGTGAAGGGCACTGGAACTCCCTACTGGGGAAGTGCACCACCTGCTTTCAGAATTAGCAACATGGAGGGTGTTTATGCAATACAATAGCAGAAGCATTATTTTACAGTCTGAACAGTGTTCTGCTGGTGCTCAAAGAGACCAGAGGAAAAACAGACAGAGGCTGTAGTAATCCAGCTTGCAATAATACAAGGAAAAATTACAGCTGGTGGGCTGGGTGTGTAACCTGAAAAGGAAAGGTGGGTAGGCAAGTATATGCGAACATAAAGATTTGCTGGCACTGGTGAAATAGGTTATTCTAGTAGCTAGCTGCTCAATTGAAAAAGAGAAGACCTTTGCCCAGAAAGTGCATGGACAGCCAGATCCCAATGACTGCTACAGAGTAGGCTGGTTCAGACCTTATTGGACATGGTATAAACAAAATGTGAGAATGAGTGTCAGCAGGATGAGAAGTAAATGCAGTCAACTCAGCAAATATGTATTAAGCACCTGCTGCATTTTTAGAAGCTTGGATGTATCAGTGAATTTAAGGAGAACTTATATTTGGGGAGTGTGGAAATGGACTGATAGTTAATGAGCATAATAAATAGATAAGTTGTATAAGTGTGTTAGGTTAAAATAATAAGTACTATTTTTAAAAAAGGAAGGGAGAGCAGGGTATGAGGAGAGATGGGTGTGCAGGAGGTAGCATTAAAGAGGATGGCAGAGACAGAGGAGATGAGGTTTGGGCAGAGACTTGCAGTGAGGGATTTAGCCAAGAAGATACATGGGGGGAGGAGAGTCGGAGCAGCGACCCTAAGTGCACGGACATTAGCAGAGATCTCCACAGAAGTTAAGATCTCTGGGCTTCTGAGAGGAAGTTGGCTGCAAAATGAATTCAATTTAGACGGTGAAATAAACCTTCTCATTGCGTATCCACTTGATTTCAAAACTTCTTGTTGCTGTAAGCACTGACTGAATTGTTTTTAAATATAAGATTATTCATGTGTTTTTCAAGTTACCTTCAAAACATTAATTCCTTTAAAGTGATCAAAACTTAGGAAAGCCAAGGTTATTCCAGATCTTGTAAAAATCATGGTCTTTAGATCATTGAGCTGTTCTTCCTGTGAATATAACATTTGGAAGAAACAAACAATTTCCTCTGCATGTAGATGCCTGTTTATATATGATGAATACCATTCAACTTCTAGCATTTTGTGCAAGTTTGGCCTTGCATTTTCTGTGAAATACCTACAGTAAGGATTCATGGGTCAATAGCCGGTACCCCAACTTACCCTGAGGAAGCGGAGGAGGCTTTATTTCAGACACTTGCATGAAGCTACCTAGTTGAAATGCCAAACAAAACTAATCCACTTGATCAAATAAAGAATTGACAATAATACAGAGAAATTCTTTAACATCAGCACTTTAGAAAAAGTGCAGGAAATAAAATTAGCCTTGAGGAAAGGAACAAAGTCATCAGATGAAAATCTATGACTGATGTGACAGCCAGTAAGATCATTTCCTGTGCCATCCAAACATCTGTATCTGAAAGGTAATACCTCATGGTAATTCCAGATCGAATTCATTCCTGATCTGTTTGAAGGTTGAGTTGGGACTTGTTAATGCCTTAAGAAGGTAGGTTCCATATTTTGAAGATAAAACAGGTTCCATTAATCTTTCAGCCACAGCAACAGCTAAAGAAAATACCCATTTTGGGTTTTAGATTTTAATATTTCTATGTTGCTGAGTGAAAAAGTAGGCTTTTAGTGACAGGTACCAACTCGACTACTTTTTAGAATGAGAAGCCTATCACTTGTATATTTTTCTTAAAATGTAGCACTTGCAACATTTATTTTGAAATTTGTTGATGTTTGTAGTTTTTTGACATGTTTATGGGTTGCTGACTAGTCCAGAATTTTTAGCCTTTTTCTGGAAAAGGAAAATATAACAAAACAGACCTTGAATATACCTATTTGAAAACTGTAGAAGTGTAATAAAAACTCACCTGTAGAGAAGGAAGAAAATGTTCCCCTGATTTTCTTATTTTTTAAATTTTTCTTATTTTTCATTGTGTCTTCTAATTTCTGTAAGGTTTCCCTAACTTCAAACTCTTCTGCTTTTGCTCTCATGTTATTTTATTTTGATTTAAACCTTTTCCCTGAGTGATTTTTTTTTTTCTGTAGAACCCTACCTTGTTTCATGAACAGAATGTCTTTTGATATCTGAGTATATTACTCACAGCTGTTTTGTTTTCTTCGTCCTGAATAAAATTTCTTCCAGGTTGCTTTTTTCTGTTGTTTTGGTCTCTTTCATGTTTGATGCTTTCCTTGATTAGCTTGTTGTTTAGACTCACACAAAGGCCAATCCTCAGAACCATAATCCTTGTTTGCTGTTTCACATAGTTCTGCAATTATCATGAAACATAATAGAAAGGAAGTGATAATATATAGTGCATAGAAAAACTAAGTTTAAAATGCTCCAAATTGGAAATCTGCCTCTAAAACAAAAATAACCTCAGATTTAACATTTAATTAAAATCAAGCCTCAAGTTTAAAAACATCTTTAAACTTTCTTTTAAATATTCATTTTAGGGTGTTTG
Organism: Rhynchonycteris naso; assembly: GCA_037038555.1. Classification (NCBI taxonomy): domain Eukaryota; kingdom Metazoa; phylum Chordata; class Mammalia; order Chiroptera; family Emballonuridae; genus Rhynchonycteris; species Rhynchonycteris naso. The sequence continues at coordinate 30,862,518 of CM072998.1, forward strand.
CCATCTTCCCAGTAAAAATGATGAAAAGGAATATCCACACAGGAGAATTGATATCAGGTATTTGTTGCCAACCTATTAACTTTTCCCTCCTTTTCTTCTTTTCCCCCTCCCTCTGTATATCTTGGAATTCACATAACCGTCTAGAATCCTTTTCATTCTGAAGTGCCATCTCATCATGATGCCTTCCACAGCCCCGGAGAGTGAGTTGTGATCAGTGGTACTGCTGCTCCTCTCTCCACATCTCTTACAGAGATAGTTAACTAAAACCTAAACCGCTAAATTGGGTTAGTTTGAATGCTCTACCTAATGATGGTCTCTTCTTCGGCTTATTTGGCCACATAGACTTATTTTCAGTGTTTTGTACCTTATTGATGTTTAAGAGTTTTATTTTTCTAAATTTGAAATGTGTAATAGGAGATTTATCTATTGCTTTTTTTTTTCAGGTTGATACCCAAGGATCAGTATTACTGTGGTGTTCTCTATTTCACTGGGAGTGATATTTTCAATAAGAATATGAGAGCTCATGCCCTAGAAAAGGGCTTCACAATCAACGAATACACAATCCGCCCCTTGGGAGTCACTGGTGAGTATTTGTAACCCTTAGAGATAACCCCAGTCATCTAGAGAGAGAGTTATTTTCAAAAATATTTTGGTTTAGCCCAGGCAACAAATGGGGCTTTAATCTATCTATGCTCCCAGGCCTCAGCTGAAGGCCTGCGACGGCAAGAATTATTTCTAGCTCTGTCACAATGGATTAAATTTTTTCTACCTGTAGTGGTCAGTAAAAGTACATTTTATTGATTTAAGTGTTTTGTATATTAATTGTATCTTCAAGACTTCTGAAGAAGCCAGGTATCATTGCTTTTGGTGTCAGGCCAAATCTGGTAGCCTTGGCCCTATGCTTTTAAAGTTTAGGAAAATGAAGATTTTTGTTATTTTATCCTAAAAGTATAAAATGGGGCTTTCATCCTTGGTAGACGAGGGCAGTACATGTCAAAGTGTATACAAACCATGTGGAGACCACATTAAATACAGATTCTAATTCAGTGGGCTTTGGTGTGGGGCCCAAGATTTGCATTCCCTTAGCTTCCAGGAGATGGAACCACATCTTGAGTTGCAAAGGAACTAACTGGAGTATTTTATATAATACATGGTGGCTATAGTGTAGACCCAGCAGAGAGGAAAGTCATGAATTAGGATCACTTCAAAGGCCATAGTTGAAATACTCAGGTTCCTTTTATAGCGCTGGTTTCTCTGTGACATACATCGCACAAGGTCATGTGGGAGGATGGGGGCAGGCAGTATCTTTTTATTTTTAGTGGCTTGGTTATCATTTCCTTTTTTTCTGAAAGTATGTCCCATACAGCTGTCAGTCCTGAACCCTCCATAACTAAATTCTTAAGCTGGTTTGTAAGTTTCTATTGTCTCTTTCTTACAGGAGTTGCTGGAGAACCCCTGCCAGTGGATAGTGAGAAAGACATCTTTGACTACATCCAGTGGAAATACCGAGAACCCAAGGATCGAAGTGAATGAGGCATCCTTCCTCCCAGGCACAGCCCAACAAGAGTCTTAATTTATTTCTTAACCTTTGCTATGTAAGGGTCTTTGGTGTTTTTAAATGAATGTTTCTTCTTCATGCACTGTAGTCAATAAAACCTCTTATACTATTATCAGATGATCTGGTTCTGATTTTATTAGAAAATATGTTTAAATTTACAGTTTTGATCACATTTTACTAAGAGTTAACTAGAGAGACTTTAGAGATGAGAGAATATCAGATCTTTAACAGGAATTTTTATATTCTCATTTTCTGCCCTGATGCTGTAAACCAACATTACCCCCACTTCCTTTCCTCCTTTTTACATACTACAAATTAGTCAATTAAGATAACACATAAACTACCCTCTGGAGGATGGCTTGATATTTTTTAAGAGCTGGGGACTTTCATAAATTTACTTTTTTTCTTTGGTTGGCCCAAATTTGATTTTGTAATATATACTTACAACTGAAATAGAACAGATGTGTGGCTTACCACTTAAATGAAATCTGTAGCAACTGGTTGTAATCCATCAGCAAGAGCTTCCCCCCACAAAACCACTTCCAGCTGCACTGATATATACAAACGAGGGCCTCTTAATGTCAAACAAAAATTTCACTTTTTTCCTAGTTTTCCTCCAAGGTAATTTTTAAGTTTACAATGTGTTTTTTTTTTTATATACATTTTAGAGAGGAGACACAGAGTGAGAGAGAGAGAGAGAGAAAGTGGGAAGGAGCTGGAAGCATCAACCCCCATATGTGCCTTGACCAGGTCAGTGCAGGGTTTTGAACTGGCGACCTCAGTGTTCCCAGGTCGACGCTTTATCCACTGCGCCACCACAGGTCAGGCGGTAATTTTTAAGTTTAAATGGTAAAATTCTATAACTAAAAACATTCCCTGAAAGCCCTAACTTTGAAATATAAAAGGTATGAAAATATAAAAAGTTATCAAGTGATAAGTAAAGCTATTGAAAACAAACTACATAAAAATGCTTTGTAAATTGCAAAGGACTTTACAATCATAAGATGATATTACCTTTTGAATCTTATTTATTAACTAAATTATTTTATAGTGAAATGGCATTTACATTCCAAGAAATGAAAGAAAATAAACAATAGGGTTTTAAGGAAAAGTAGTAATTGCTGTGATAATTTTCACAGGTGAACCATAGATACTCTCTTTTTCCCCATCTACTGTCAGTAACCGGAACTTCACCAGAAATTTTTAAGGTTTATTTCAACTAATTGAATCACAAGATCAAAATTAATTTTTTTGGTTATAGAATTCCATCACTTTTTTGGAGAAACAGACAAAAGCCAAAGCTAGTTTCTATTCATCACAAGGCAGCATCTCACAGTTTCTAGCCCAGTCTATTTCAATTGCTGCAAGATTTCATTGTAAGATATATTTGTATGGAAAGACTTAAAAATTAATGTGCAATTTCTGCTTGAATCCAATGAGTCACCTTTATTTTGGAATATTTACAGCTTCTTAGATCCCTTTCACATACTCTTAACCACGCGTGTTGTTGGTTGCCAGGCCCTTGACTTTGCCGTTCACAGCCCAGGACCACAGTCCAGCGCAGGAGGATTTCTGGAGCTTGAGCAGTATCTCTGTACCCTCTCCAAGAGCAGACCTGTCCCTCCAATAGGACTGGCTTTCAAATTTCAGTCCAAAAATGATGAGCACAGCAAAAGTCCAGGTCCGTGGTTGAAAGTTCTAAGACAGCTTTCTCCCTCTTCCTGGAACAAGATTTCTATGGGCTTTAGCAGGAACTGGGAAAGATTGCTACTAGGACAAGGGCGTGGATATAGAACTAAAGTCCACAGCGTAAGAGTGGGAGCAGTATGCAGGTCTCCGGGAGTTCCATCTTAATGCTAGTGGAAATTTTAGCTCTGCCTAACAGAATTTTTTTAAATTAATTAATTAATTAATTTTTGTGACAGAGAGGGACAGATACGGACAGACAGGAAGAGAGAGAGATGAGAAGCATCAATTCGTTGCGGCACCTTAGTTGTTCATTGATTGCTTTCTCATACGTGCCTTGACCGTGCCTACAGCAGACTGAGTGACCCCTTGCTCAAGCCAGCGACCTTGGGCTCAAGCTGATGAGCCTTGGTTAAGCCAGATGAGCCTGTGCTCAAGATCTCGAACCTGGGTCCTCTGCGTCCCAGTCTGATGCTCTATCCACTGTGCCACCACCTGGTCAGGCAGAATTTTTTATATAAAGTGAAAATATTTGTCAAAGAAAGGTGGGATTTCCAGCCTTGAGAAATAACGTAGAATCAGTCATGAGTGTTTTATTAAATGGAACTTATACTGACACAGAGAGACCATTATTATAAAGAGGCCAGTTACCCTGAAGACACCAGTTCATCCCCTACAACTTCCTAGCTGGTTTTTGTCAAACATTGGAATTTGATACTACAATTTAAAAAGTCTCTTAGTGAAGTTTGTCTCAGAATGAAAAAGCACCTTCGTCCATCTCTATTTTGTATCCCAGGGATCTAAAAAGAGAAACTGCCGTCTGTTAAATTATAGACTGTGAAAAGATGTGTATATAAAATTCAATCAAACAATGAAAGGTTTTCTTGCCCACCAGTGCATAATTATGGCTCTTCCTCTGTCCTCTTGGCCTTATGCTACTTCCTACCTGATTTCCGTAGCTACCGATGAAGAGATTAGAAACGACATGCTCCCTGTGTGTTTCTGGGCTAAAGTTCCAGCCTATCCTTAATATGTTTCTTCTTTAAAAAAGTACTCAGAATGCTGCTTGTACCCTTAGTGCCTTGTGATTTCTTAATATTTGGCTTCCTTTTGGGTTTGTTTTCCTGAATTGGATGCTCATTTGTTCCTTTTGTATCTATGTCATCGTGGGCATCAATCTGCCTTTCCAGTGTTTGGGTTGCCTCTTCCATTGTAGTACAAACATCGAAGAGACAACCAGGTAAGAGTTATTAACATCAAAGATTAGAACCATAGACATGCTAATTATCATACTTTTCTAGAACTTGCTAGTACCTCTGTCTTCAGTTTATATATAACTTTCTCAATTTCTGGGACATGTATACTAAATATTTACATGTTCACATATAACAAAGAAAGTAGTTATGTATTAATGAAATCCAAATGAAAACAGAAGAATTTGAAAGATTTCAACTTGCACACTTGCTTTAAAATCACCTCTTAAGTTGCCTATTGCCAGGAAATAAACTATTTTATTGCATCAAGAAAAGACAGCTACATGAATTGACCTCAAGCACGAATCCAGGAAACCTTTACGAATGCCTATCTTGGAATATTCTAGTCTATGAGATTGAGATGCTGTCTTCAGTTTTAAAATCACTGGAGCAAAGCTCATTGGAGCAAAGAAGTCCTGCAAGGGTTTATGGTCGCTTACTACTCATGCAAAGCGTTCCCGGGCAGTACATGGCATTACGTGGGCACCTCCTCTGTAACCCACAGCATGTAGCACAGAATGGCTTCTCATCTTGTGACTTGATGCAGAATTTTCTGGTACTGCAGTCATTGTCAGACAAGCACTGTGAAGAGAAACTTTTGTCAGAGTTCTAGGGACTTCAAGAAAGTATAAGCTGTCGCTTCATTCAAGGCAAGAGTTGGAGGAGCCTGACCAGGTGGTGGCGCAGTGGATAGAGTGTCGGACTGGGATGAGGAGGACCCAGGTTCGAGACCCCAAGCTTGCCAGCTTGAACGCGGGCCCATCTGGCTTGAGCAAAAAGCTCACCAGCTTGGACCCAAGGTCTCTGGCTCCAGCAAGGGGTTACTCAGTCTGCTGAAGGCCCGCGGTCAAGGCACATGTGAGAAAGCAATCAATGAACAACTAAGGTGTTGCAACGGCAACGAAAAACTGATGATTGATGCTTCTCATCTCTCACCGTTCCTGTCTGTCTGTCCCTATCTGTCCCTCTCTCTGACTCTCTCTCTGTCCCTGTAAAATAAAAGAGTCGGAGGAGCCTGACTCTTTTATTTTACTATTTCATGGTAGCACTTTGAATGCTCTGACAAACCTTAGGCAGCATCTTAACTTTTCAGTATAACTGGGTTTCTCCCACAAAGGGGACCAGTACGTTTTTCTTGTTTGCTATTAAGCTCTAACCAGAGTTCTTATGTTTTAAATCATACTCATAAGTTCTCCCCGGTGCCTTATTTCCCCTTCAGCTTTGTCACTAACCACACACACACACACACACACACACACACACGAAGCCCCGAGGGATCATTTCTGAATACGTTATTTTAAGTGGGAGATAGAGGTGAATCCACCTATTGCCCCACTGCCCAGTCACTCATACTCATTCAGTATTTGCTTTCAGTCCTTGAGTTTTCCCCAAATATGTTCGATTTTCTATCTAGCATTTCCCCACATTGAATGTGGTCTTATAACCGCTTCCCAAAACTAAAGCCCATCTAGGCTGCATCACCTGGAATGGTTGTATCATGTCCCACCAATGGTGGGTGGGGCCAAAAGTTACTTAACCATGCATTTGAACAATATTTTGATATTACAAATATTTTGGGAATAGAGGCTAAGCATTTACAGTTTGAGAATGTCCCTTGAGTGATTTTAATGCACACCTTATTCATAGCCACTGTTTTCGTTCTCCTACTTGGAACCATATATAAACCATATTTGCAAATATTTTCACAGGATAATACAATTCTTGAAAAGCAGGACAGTCTTTTTATGTTCAAAGGAATTCTCTCTGTCTTTCAGGACAATTTGTGAAGTAATTAATGAATCAGTGTGGAAGCATTAATATAATTCATGTTTCAAGTACTGGAGATACTGGCCCGTGTTCTTCTACATTTGGTTGTCCAGATGGAACTACGTCAGGTGTAACAGGTTAGTTTCCTTTTTAGAAGTAGAGTTTTTAAAAAATAAGTAAACAGCCCTGGCTGGATGGCTCAGTTAGAGCATTGTCCTGATGCGCCTGCCAGTTGGATCCCTGGTCAGGGGACATACAGAAACAGATCGATGTTCCTGTCTCTCTTTCTCTCTCCTCATTCTTCTCTCTCTAGAATCAATAAATAAATATTTAAAAATAAGCAAAAAAAACACAACCCCAAACCTTCAGTTAATCCAATGTTAACTGGATCACTACTGTATGCAAAATACCATTAGCCTTAAATACACCCTCAAAAAACGTAATCTAGTAGGGGCCTGATGATCGGGCAATGACCCTGCAGAAGGCTGGAGTGAGCGGCTTTAATGGAGATACAGGGGCAGGGCTGTGGGTTACAAAAGCGCATCCACTTCTGACTTGAGAATTTAGGGAAGGCTTTCTGGAAGAGTGTGGGGGTGAGGGTTTCAGTCCGTAGTAGTGATCGAGGAAAGGGCTTCTCAGACTAAGGGAACAACATAAATAAAGACACTTGCTCAAGCATCAGCATCAGCATGACAGAGAAGTTCCTTCCCAGTTCTTCTGAGCGCTACCCAGTGGTATGCTAATGAGGGAGTCAGTCAGAAAAGCTCTGAAAAATCTAAGGAACTAGAAGTAAAGTGTTAAAACATTGACACACACCACCCCCCAAAGTAGTTAACATTAAATGAATTAGAGAATGCCTACCCTAAGGTAAGAGAAATTGAGTGTTTTGCCAGCTGCGTTATATTTCATTGAAAAAAAACCCATAAGAATAAAATCACCCACACTGTTTATATAGGTGGGGAGTCAGAGAGGAGGGTATACTTTACCCTGGAAAAATTCAGAGGAATTGTTGAAGTGTTTTTCTAAAAGTAATGAAGGCCTACCATACATTCTGCAAGGCTGTTCTTTGCGAAGACAAAATCCAAAATCACAGTGAAGCCTAAAAAAAGATCATAACTACCTGGAGGCTATGGTCCAGGAGACTGGAAGACTGTATACTCTGACACTTAGAATGTGCCTTTGATCTTATTATCTGCAATACTCAGGGAAAGTAAGGGCCCCATAAATGTCCCTTACTCTCAGTTAAATTTATATGACCAAAGAGGCTGGTTTAAAGAGTAGTATTTCTTTCCTCGATTCACCTTGAATAAGTGAAAAAGAAGTATGAATTACATCTTCAAGGAAAGTACTCTAAATGCAACGTAGTGTTTACATTTTGATTAATAGTCCAGATTCTTATCTACTTTATTTGTGAGTAAACTTAAAAAAATTTTTTTTAATTTCTTGATTTTTAGAGAGAGAAGAAGGGAGAAAGAGAGAGAAATAGCAGTCTGTTTCTGTATGTGCCCTGATCAGGGATCGAACCCATAACCTCTGTGCATCAGGATGATGCTCTAACCAACTGAGTTATCCAGCCTGGGCAATTTGTGACTAAACTGTGAGGGAAAGTGAGCAGGACTTAAATCTGGGTCTGCCCCACCCTGTTTCTGATATTAGGAAGCATCACAAGTAGCTACTCCTTGGAATCACCGGACAGGGTAAAAAGGAAATTCGCCAGGAGATTTATTGTAAAAGCTAACTTTGGTTTTCAGCAGAAAAGTAGATTGTTGAAGAGGAACATTGCCAACAGACCCGTCTAACAAAAAGAAAAAGAAAATTATATGCCATTTTTAAGGTTAAGGGAAGAAATCCACAGACCCATAAGAGACAAGCTGTCATGTCCTACATACTAACAATGGGACACACTTATACCAAAATATTACTTGGCTTTTATCTGAAATTTAAATTAAACTGGGGCATCTAGTTTTCTTCTCCCCCTAAATCTGGCAACCCTACATTTATATTTTCCTGATCATAAAGAAGCATAAAATAGACTATTCCTGGCGGTAATAGAAAATGGTTATGTTCCATTCAGATTTGTTCTACATGGGAATTACAGCGCAGTAATAACCCAACTATGCTAAGGGATTCTTTATAGAATTTCTCTTCTTTCTGTGAAATTAATAGTGATTGTTTTCAAATTTTTTAAGTAAATAAAAATAAATAAATAATTCTAAGTAAAAACTACTTACAGCACCACACGTCTCACAAATGAATTTTCATTATTGCTGTAGTAAGATGCTATGAGCACAGTTAAATACCCACTATGACACGTACCTCACTTTATTTAATCACTGCTGCTCTTGATAAGACACCAAGCAGCACTGAAAATTTTTCTGGACTGAAGTTTTCTCTGGCAAAGCATTGCATGTGGTGATGAGGTGAGGAGGATTTCAGAGTGAATATCCATCTGTTTCATATATCAGATCACAATGTCAAAGCTATTTTATTTATTTTAAAAAGCTGGGATGGGCCTGACCTGTGGTGGTGCAGTGGATAAAGCGTCGACCTGGGAACACTGAGGTCGCCAGTTCAAAACCCTGCACTAGTCTGGTTAAGGCACATATGGGAGTTGATGCTTCCAGCTCCTCCCCCCTTTCTCTCTCTTTCTCTCTCTCTCTCTCTCACTCTGTGTCTCTTCTCTAAAATGAATAAAATAAAAATTTAAAAAAAAAGTCTAAAAAGCTGGGATGGGTAGATTGGAAGATAATACATTTTTGAACTTACAGGACCTTCTAGAGTCTTGGACTTCTCAAAATACTTGGATACCAATATTCTTTATTTTAATTTTCCTAGGAGTTATTTTTGAGATCGTGCTCATAAAGATTTGTACCTGGTTTCAGAAAAAGCTCATGCTTTCAGAAAAGGGTAGTTCTGATGCTCAGAAGGTAAGAAAAAATGATTGATTTCCTTCTCTCCTATTTTTCAAAATCACACATATGAATAACAAAATTGTGGATGTGGCCAAGTAGATCAGTTAGTTAGAGTATTGTCCTGATGCACCTAAGTTGCAGGTTCAATCCCCGGTCAGAGCACATGCAAGAATCAGCGAATGACTGTATAAGTAGGTGGAACAAAAGTCGATGTTTCTCTCTCTTCCTTATCCTCTGTCTCTAGAATCAATAAATGAATAAAATAAAATAAAACTATAGAACTTTGATAATGGAATTACTCCTCTAACATTTTGTCTCCTTTGAAATAGAATGAAGACAATTGCCTGAAAAGCATGAAATTTGGTAAGTACTAAACAATTTCATATTTTAATGTATATAAAATTTGTTCAGGCTGAACATCTCCCATTGGTGCTCTGACTTTTTAAACTCTCCATTTATCTCTAGGTTATTGGTCAATTCATTCATCTTCGGAAGAAAGGTGTTACATTTTGAAGTTAATTGAAACAGGTTGGTTTTGTTCTACTTAAAATTGAATTTACATCTAAATTCCAGAAAAGGATTTTTTCTATGTATAGAGGACCACAGCTGTTCAACATCATAATTCAATCTAATATTGATTTTAAATGGTTGCTCTATTTCAAACTGTGTTTATGCCTTTTCATATATTATTGAAATTATCCTTCCAGATAGGTAGTATCATTACAGTTTTTGCAAATAAAGAAAATAATACTTAGAGAGGTTAAGTGATTTGCCTCTCTCCCCCAACCTCTCTCCAATATGCACAAAGAAGTAGTAATAACCAGTTTTGAGAATTCAATTGAGAAAAGATTCATTTAGCACTACTGTGAACCAAGCAAACCCTAAGCTAGGTGCAGCAGGACTGACTTGAAAGGAGCTCATACAATCAGAATTCATCAGTATCGTTTAGATATGTCCATGCTAGGGATTAAATACTGACCACTACTCTTGTTGTTATCAATAATTTAATTGTTTTCATCAAAATCCATGCAACAGCCATTAGTTATACAATGAACATTGTGTTTGGTATTGGAATAGCAACAATAAGGGAGTCTTTGTTCCCAGGGAGCTTATATTCTTGTGGAGGAGACTTATACATAAAGGGTGATTGTCCTGTGTATCGTAACACAGTGACAGAAATATTATGAGAACACTTAGGAAATAATTAAGCCAGCATAGCGGTGTTGGGAATGGCTTCATGAGGAAGGTTAAGTTGGAACTAAATTTTAAAGGAGAGGTGAAAATTGGCCAGAAAAAGATACCAGGTTAGGCGGATAAGAAAGGCATTTCAGGATGTGAGCAGAGGCAAAGAAATAAGACACAGCAGGGTATAAGCAATAAATTACGATTGTTTCAGAGTGGCTGGAATGGTAAGGTTGAGTCACAGGGAGTCACGGGAGATGAATGTGAGGAGGTGGGCAGGAGTCAGATCGGGGGACTTTTATACCATGTTAAGAAGCTTGGGGTTTACTCTGTAGATAGTTTGTAACCACTGAAGGTGGTTAAGCATAGCAGTGACACAGTTTTGTATTTCTGCTAGATCACTGTTGGCTGTGTAGAAAATGAATCTGACAATTACTTGACTGTAGTCTAATTTCTTTCATTGGTCAGGTATGAAGGGGCTTTATTCATTTAATGTGGCTGCTTTATTTTCATATTGGGTACTAACAACTCTAGTTGTAAGGTGGGTGTCCTGGGAAGCAGTGTCAGTATCTGGAGGTGCAGGTAGAGAGAATCCTGGTCAGGACTAGCTGAGAACAGGAGTGGCAGCGAAAAACAGAGCACCTCAACAGTGCAATCAGAACAAGTGATCATCCAGAAGTCAGACGGACAGACCAAGAGTCAGCGTCTGAGATATACAGAGGGGATAGGTTTGTCTAGTAGAGATAATAAGTTTGGAGGGTTTTGGCAAATACAGTATCAAAAGCCACACAAGAGAGGATGAGATTATAAAGGGACTGTAAGAAGAGAAGAGTAGCAAGGACTGAGCCCTTGGGGCACTTCAAACAGGTCAGGAAGAAGAGGAGGATGCATCAGAGAAGACTGAGAAAAAGCTGCCAGTGAGGCCTGGCCTGGAGTAGCGCAGTAGATAGTGTTGGCCTGGGATGCTAAGGACCCAGGTTTGAAACCCTGAGGTTGCTGATTTGAGCATGGGTTCATCGAGCTTGATTGCAGGCTCACGAGCTTGAGTGTGGAGTTGCTGGCTTGAGCATGGGATCATAGACATCACCCATGGTCACTGGCTTGAGCCCAAAGGTCGATGGCTTGAAGCCCAAGGTCGCTGGCTTGAGCCAAGGGGTCACTGGTTTGGCTGAATCCCCCTGCTCCAATTAAGACACATATGAGAAAGCAATCAATGAACAACTAAGGTGCCGCAACTATGAGTTGATGTTTCTCATCTCTCTCCCTTCCTGTCTGTCTCTGTCTGGCCCTCTTTCTCTAGCTTAAAAAAAAAAAAAAAGCTACCAGTGAGTTAGGAGGAAACCTGGAGAATATAAAGGCCTAGAACAGGGGTAGTCAACCTTTTTATACATACTGCCCACTTTTGTATCTCTGTTAGTAGTAAAATTTTCTAACTGCCCACCGGTTCCAGAGTAATGGTGATTTATAAAGTAGGGAAGTAACTTTACTTTATAAAATTTATAAAGCAGAGTTACTACAAGTTAAAGCATATAATATTAATTACTTACCAAGTACTTTATGTCGGATTTTCGCTAAGTTTGGCAGAATAAATCCTTATAAAACAACTTACTATAGTTAAATCTATCTTTTAATTATACTTTGGTTGGTCCGCTACTACCCACCATGAAAGCTGAAACGCCCACTATTGGGCGGTAGGGACCAGGTTGACTATCACTGGCCTAGAAGATAACCATATGGAAAGTATGTAAAGAGGGAAAGACTAATGGGATATACAAGGAATACAAGATAGGTACCAGACCAATACCCCTTATGAATATAGTAGATGCAAAACACTCAACAAAATACTGGCTAACCAAATCCAGCACCATGTTAAAAGGATTATACACTGTAAACAAGCGGGATTTTCCCTAGGAATGCGAGGATGGCTCAACAAATAAAAGTTATCTAGTAGTGTTTTATTGTCTCTAAAGTCATAGTATTACATTGTTGAAATAGTTGTCTTGCATTTCAGCTTTCTTCTTGTCCTGAAATATGCAAATTTATATGTCATATATCTTTACTACTTCTTCCACTTTCCTAAGTGAACAATCATACTCTTGTCCTGATGAAATTCTATTCTAATTATGTCTGGACACTGCTATAACTTGTTGGGCTCACTTGATTTCCCAGAATACTTATATATCCTGTATTAGTTAGGGTATTTTAATTCTCAAGTAGCAAAACCATGATTCAAACTAAGAAGAGACTTTATGATATCATATATTAGGAAACCCTGAGGTAGAATAGGTGGCAGAATTTGTTGACACAGTGGTTCAATGACTTTAAGGTCCTGTATCTATCTCTCCATCTGCCTTTCTTGGTACTGGTTTTATCTGGAGGTAGATAAAAGATGTTCACAAGAGTTCCAAAATCAAAACATCAATGTCCAGAGGAAGTAAGAGGCTATTTTTTTCTGTCTTTCTTAGGAACTAAGGCAACTTTTACCAGAAATCCTGAAAAATCTGTGTCGTATATACTAGGATTAGTTCATGCCCATTCCTAAACTGATCACTTAGAAATGAGACTACTGGGTTAAACTTACCCTAATCATCTGAGGTATAATGGATGTTGAAGAGTCCCTATTCATGATCATTACTGTAACCCAAAATGTTGCTTTAGTAGTAACAACAGACCTTTTTACCAAAGGTAAGAGGGTACTAAAGGTAATGGCAGGCGTATTATTAGTCTGAGTGCTCTAGAGAAACAAAACCAATATATGTGGTGGGGCAAAAGTAGGTTTACTTTTGTTCCTATGGAAAATAATACAGTAATAAATAAATAACAACACAAGAATAAACTTTGTGTTTTACGTACAGTACTCACAACTGTGAGCCTACTTTTGCCCCACCTTGTATCTGAGGTAGAAAGGAGGTTGTTCTGAGAAGCACTGCCCTAAAACACAGGGTTTTCTCCTGATCAAAAATAAATAGCTTTTAAAATAATCTGGACTTACTCATAGAAAGCTATAGTTTATGGTGTTGGACATTCTTCTGTTGTACCTACTAAGTTTCCTTAAGAATACTTTTATTCTTGCCTGACCTGTGGTGGCGCAGTGGATAAAGCATCGACCTGGGAACACTGAGGTCGCCAATTCAAAAAAAAAAAACAACCCTGCACTGGTCTGGTCAAGGCACATATGGGAGTTGAGCTTCCAGCTCCTCCCCCTTTCTCTCTCTCTCTCTCTCTCACTCTGTGTCTCCTCTCTAAAAAAAAAAAAAAAAAATGAATAAAAAAATAAAAGATCTTTAAAAAAAAAAAAAGAATACTTTTATTCTTGTCAAAATTTTCATATAGAGAACAGAAATGAACTGATATTCCTTGTAAAAGGATATAGTCTTAACCCACAATTTGACTCATTGCTGTAGAAAAGACTTTTGGACAGATTTTTTTTTTTTAAGAAATAATTTTTTTTATTATTCATTTTAGAAAGGAGACACAGAGTGAGAGAGAGATAGAGAAAGAGAGCAAGGGGGGAGGAGCTGGAAGCATCAACTCCCGTATGTGCCTTGACCAGACCAGTGCAGGGTTTTGAACTGGCGACCTCAGTGTTCCCAGGTCGACGCTTTATCCACTGTGCCAGCACAGGTCAGGCTTGGACAGATTTTTGAGGTAAAAATTGCTCATTCCCTGGGATATGAAATAATTTATTTTGTTTTGTCAATGGATTGATATATTAAATGAATGGAATTAAGTAATAAATTATTTTTTAATGTAGATACTGATTTTCCAATTTTTACTGAGTTAGGTTTTTATATACTATATTAGGTTTCCTTAACTCTAGAAGAGAGTTCTGGTATGAAAAATGTCCTAAGTGACAATTCCTTTACCCATTGTTTTCTTTTATTTCAAAGTTGATGATTTTTCAGCACACAAGACTCCTCCCAGACCCAACATATGGACAGGAGCCAACATTTGGTTAAAGTCCCATATTCTGTTGAGATTCAAGATTCAATCAAGGGCCCAGAGTCTGATAAAACACCTGTAGATGAGGCCCAATATTCTGTTTGCGCTGAAGATTCAAACAAGATTGAATATTCAATCCAAGGGCAAAATGCTATTTCTAAGAACATCAGATGTCTACTTTTAATTACAAGTCCAAATTTAGTTGCGAAAAGGATGCCACATCTAAAGATTGTAAAGCCAAAGAGCAGGAAACAAATTACTTCATCAAAATTAAACCGGCATTCTGCATATGGCTTAGTGCCTCTTTCACTTGCCATTAAAAGGCAGAAAAACAGAAGAAAAATATTACGCAGTAAAAGTAAATTTAATCTCAAAGTTTCGTCTCAAAAGTCAAAGAAAACACCAGCCTCATGGGTATTTCAAATCACAATATGTCCCGTATGTGCTTCAAAACGTAGCAAGTTAGGGTGCAAGTATAACACCAAGAAGAAAGAACTGCATCAAGGGAAAAGTCTATCAGATAAAGCTTTGCATATTATTTATGTTTCCAAGTTTGTTTTTCCTTATATCAAGTATTCTAGAAGAAAACTAGTGAAAGTCCTGCCAGGGTTAACAGGATGTAGACATTTTCTGCCAAAGCAAAATAAGTTGCTAGCTGCAGAGAAAGTCAGTTATGCAGGGGCTGCTGAGAAAAGAGGAAGCTTAGGCAATACTGAACATGTAAAGCAGCATGGCAGAGACCATAAAGGACTAAAACACCTTTCACCAAAAACTTCACCTCAGGTACAACGGTCTTTCATGGTCGATACTTACCAACTAAAGTCACCTTATTCTTTATTAATAGAAATAAACTGGAAGAATAAAGAGTCTTTTAAAGACCCAACTACACAAGCAAAGGAAACTGGTACTGCACAGTTTTATGCCCCAAACTGTAAAAAAACAACCGACCTGAATATTCCAAAGCCTGAGACACCTTTAGAAGAAGCTATATCAGAACATTTGCAGAAATTTGTTTTCTCTCCCAACATGGAATTGAACAGAGGAATGAAAACACTGGAAGGACTGAAAAGTACAGAGAATGCTCATCTTCCACTTTCAAATGAAGAGGAGTTACCGCCTAGTACACTAGAAATGCAAGGGGGCTTTCTAGAGGGAAATATACAAAAACAAAAAGATATTCTGGAAGTGGTTCTGGAGTTTTCAGATGTCAGTTCTCTCATTTCACTAGGAACCAAAAAGCATAAAGGCAGTGAACAATTAGCAGGTGTAAAAATTCAAGAGAGTACAGGAGATAGAATCCTGAAGGACAAGCGACCAATAATAGTTACTGTTACAGCATATGATAGCCTAAGTGAAAGTGAGGAACTGGAATGTGACATTAGAGTCAAGATAAAAAACATGCAAGATAAAATAATATCGGACGCATTGCACAATGCCACTGACACTACCATTTCTGAACCACCTGATACAGAAATGCATAGAGGATTAAAAGCCAAACCAGATACAATAGAAATAATGGGGTTTAGTCATTCAGCCACAAAGCAAGGAAAATTATCAAATGAAAAGAAAATATCGAATGCAAAATACAGTGAGAAGAGATGTATATTTAAAAAGCCACAAGAACATGACAGGGGGGAAGAGGAACAAGTTCTACAAGAAGAAGTTACACAGCTGGCACAAGACTTCAGGGTCAGCCTACAACTAAAACAGGAGCCCAAATATGTCAAATTTGAAACAGGACAGAGCACATCAGGAAGCAGAAAAACTAAAAATAAAGAGCAAGCAGTACAACCACCAACTCCTTCCACACAGAGGATTTCAGGGCCTAGTCCATGCCCCACAATGGATCCATTTCAAGTTAAGAAGGTGAAGCAAAGCACAGACAGACCGACAGTCAGAGAAACTGCCGATCTAAAGAGTCCCCTGACAGAGGCAGAGAACTCAGCAGCTGGCGAAGTTTTCACTGAAACACCAGAATGTGGTGTCCCATTTGGTGAAAGCCCCGGGAAGACACTGGGTGATCATATTGCAGAAGAAAGGGAATACTTAAAAAGAGTTTTACCTGAAGTTGTCCTGAGATCTTTTATGATCCACATGCTTCCTTTATTATATTTTAAAAGGCAGAAAATTATTAAAAAATTACCAGGAACAAAAAGTACGCTTGATCCCAGATGTATAAATATGAAAGTAAAGAAGCCAGCAATTTCACTGGTGCCTTATAACAGGTATGGTATTCCAGGTCGTAGAAAAAGACTGCGAGGCAATGTGAAAATCCTAACTCAACAGATGCTATTAAATAAAATTGTAGCAGACGTGCTTCTGAATGTTATTTGCCATCAGCCTCATATTAGAACACACAGCAGATTAAATACAGAGAATCAGGATAATACTAAGCTAAAACAAGAGAAATCACAAGCTGGGAAGGAAGAAAAATGTTCAGATTCCATCAGTAAAGAAAGTGACTCTGGAAATATCCCAGAAGTATCTAAGTTGCAAGATGAAGTGAGAGGGAACAAAGAAGCCCCACCAAAAGCAGTACTTTGTGGTAGCTGCACCATCAGATTGGATGCACGCCCAGAGGAGGAGCTTAAAACATTGGAGGAAATGCATCAGCCAATCACATCTGCAGGAACCATTATGCAGTCTATTTGCTCCTTCAGATTGGACCCATTTCATGAGAACATGAAGAAAAGTATAACAACACAGACAGATTTAAAAGGCACTGCAGATTCTGAGGTGCTGTCTTCAACATCAGAAAAATCACTTATTGGAGAGCCTTTAAACCAAACAAGAGGAAGTTCTGTTCCAGATCAGGGAAGTGATACAAGGGAAATGAGATGCTGTTTTGCAGAAACAAAGGCAGAATTACCAGAAGGTTTACCAGCAGCTTTCCCAGAGACTTCGAATTGCCACATGCCTATTTTAACTCATTCTAAATTAAAGAGAAAGAGCGTAAGGTTCTCACCCATAGAATGTACAATGAAGCCCAAGTCTGAACATGTGAGGGCAATGAAGCCATCAATTTCAGAATTATCTAATACCACAGGTCATCAAGAGAAATTGGAATGCAACTTTAAGAACAAGTTTGAAAAGATCAACCAGGCTAATGGAATGGTATATGAATTCCTAAATAACCTTTATTCTCCCATGTATAGCAGGTTACAAGTAAAGAGAAACAGCTTCTGTCACGCACAGTTAAAGCAACAGAAACTAACAGATGAAGAGAGACCATGGTATGTGGATTTCTTTGATAAGAGTAATGCATTCTGTAACAGAGAAGAAAAAGTGCAAAATGGAGGGGAAGTGGAGCAAAGAACTTCGCTAGAAGCAGCTCCACAGCGTACCCACTACTGGGATGATGCATGTCAAGGGATGGAGACCCACCCTGACACACCAGACCCCACACTGGGCTGTTTAACACAGGAGCTGCAGCATCAAACATGCTTTAAACAAACAGCTTTGCAGATTGGTCTTCAGATGGGTCCTAGAGAAGCTGAGGAACTCCAGGAAACCAATCAAACAGAAAATGACAGAGCCCCTCTAAGTCTCAAGATTCTACCTCCCAAAGGAGGGAACTCACCACTTGATAAGTGTTTGAACACTACAACAGAGTGTGGCTTACCATCTAGTAGAAATTCTAAAAAGCAACTAGATTCTTATTTTATGGAAAATAATTCAGAGTTACAAAAACATTTGCAAGTGATATCCCTGAAGTCTTCTGATTCTGTTGAGTTTGTTTCTAAATCTAAAAGAAAGAAAAACACATCAAAAATAGCAAGGAAACAAATAATAAGGACTTGCAGGTATAGAGCTATAAGGGGAAAAAACCCATCAGTTTCACATATGCTTAATGACAGGCAGAGCAAGGAACTGCGACACAATTTGAAAACAAAGATGAAAAATTCACAGCAAAAGAAAAATGTAGCAGATGCATCTTTGGATATAATTTACTCCAAACTGCCTATTTTACCCAACATCAAAATGGACAGCAAAATAAATGTGGAGACAGATATGCAAAGGATAATAAGATTAGGTCATATGCAGCTAATGCAAGAGCAATCACCAAATGGACAAAAAGTATGTTGCCCAGATTCTATTGATGTGAGTAGTTTATCTAGCTGTGTGAAGGATGAGAAAGAGAAGGAAGGGGAACATAGATTTCTACTAGCTTCAAAGAATAGCCAATGCTTCATATATCAGAAGGAGAATCATGATCTTGTTAAAACAGAAGAGGAACTGAAACAACCACAAATAGATTTTACACAAACTGTTTTGGATTCTGCTTCATGCCTCATATATGATCAATTTCAATTTAGAAAGCCAGAGAGGTGTTCTAGGTTTTCCCCTCCCAAGTCAGGTGAGGCAAAGATTGATGAAATATTTTCTGCAAGAAAATGTGCTGTTCCACTTGATGCAAACCATCAAAAGGAACTAATAGACGGTATTGAAAAGAAAGAGACAGTGACTTTTGATTGCTCCACGTCTGCTTTTACTACATCCAAAAGGAAGAAAAATATCAAACAATATTCAGACACAAAAATGTTAGTGAATCCCAAGAGTAGAATTTTAAAAGCAAAGAAACCATCAATATCATACATACTAAATATCAAGGGTAGTGCTAGCCCAAACCATAGAAGAAAACTGGGATGTAACTTGACAACCAAAATGAAAAAAGTAGATGAAGGTGAAAAAATGGCAGATAAAATGTACTCCTTCATGACTATTACATCTGATATTAATATGCACAGCAAGATAGAAAGAGAAAAAGACATGTTAGGAGAAAAACAACTCAGTTCTAAACAAGTAAAGCAAGCAATATCACTACATGAAGGGGACATTACATTAGATGACACCGAGCCAACCAATAGCAGGCAATTTGAAAGCAATTTCAATGTCATGATGGAAGAAAGTATACCTGTGGCAGATATAATGCTAAATGTCATTTCCTCTGCCATGCCTCTTTCACTTGACATAAATGTGAATAATAGAATAAAATCAGAGACAGACATGCCAGGGGAAATGAGATTCAGTCATGAATTACAACAGCAAGAGCAATCACCGGATGGCAAGAGAGCCTGTGTCCATTTCAGTGATAAGAGGGGCAGTGCTGCAAGTAGCATGAAGAAAGCCAAAGTCCAAGGTGGAGAAGCAGCGCCTTGGACTACTCAACACTTCAGTTTTAACGCTCATAAAACTAAGGAGCCTCACTTTGTGAGCTCAGATCTAGAACTGAAAAATTCAGCAAGGACCAAAATCCCCAAATCACTTTCCACCACTCAGGAGCTACAGCGACGAACACTTGTAACACAACATGTATTACGTTCTATTTCTCACTCGATTTTGAATTTACTTTCATTGGAGGAGCTATCAAAAAGAACAAAACCACAGAAAGGATTAAAAGATACAAGGAATCCAAAGATTTCATCTCCAATGGCAGGGAAATCAATTAATGAATCTTCAATTGTTACAGCACAGAGTAGCATCCCATTTGAAAAATGCCCTAGGAAGGGACTTGCTAGTTCTATTGCAGAGGGAAAGATACCGTTACAAAAGGATTTACCAGTGAGAATAATAGAGTTTTTTTATTCCTCCATGCCAGGGTCATCTGATTTTAAAAGGCAGAGAAATGCAGCACAGATCCCTAAGTCTATAACTGGGAAAGCACAGATGGTTTTAAAGACAATTAATATCACCAGGTTTGGTGCCTTTAGCCATGGAAAGCAACAGGATCCCATCCTGGAAACCATGGTCAAAGAAATATCTTTGCGTATGTCAAATATGTTTATAAATACCTCTCTTTCATCTACACCTGTCTCACCTGCCATCAACATCCATAAAAAAGAAAAAGCAAAGAAGGGCTCATTAAGAAAAAAGATCAACATTACAAGGTGCTGGGAACAAAGTGAAGGGAAACAAGATGAAGGAAGAAGATTATGTACATATTCCTGTAATAAATGGAGTACCTCAAGCAACACATTCGAGTCAGGATGGCAAGATGAAAACAATGAAGAGGACAATGAAATTTTATTTGAAGCAGGCCTACCATTCCTGAATTCTATGAGAAGTAGAACAGATCAAAATATGCTTATTGTAGAGCAAGAGGCACAGCAACAAACACGGGTTTCAGAAAATATATCCGAGTCATTTTGTCCTACACTGATGATTCCATTTCGAACTGAAAAGCTAAAGAAGACTATTCCACCACAGGAGGACATGCTGCATACAAGAGGTGAAAAGATTTCATGTTCAAAATTAGGGAAAGCAATGTTTGATGATTTTTTAGTTGATGAAATGGAGTATAGCTCTACCTCTGATGGGAGCCATACAAGGAAGCTGGATGTTCACAATGCAGTTTTCCTACAACCTAAAGAAAAAAAAGAAGACATAAAAGTTCAAAAAGTAATAAAATACACAACTGATCAAAATATCCCACCTACCAACTCAGGGGACTCACTTCTTGGAGATCCATGTGATGGAAGGTCTAGACGGAACGTGGGTGGTCAGATTGCCAAGAAATGCGAAGAACTGCAAAGAGATTTACTAACAATGTCCACAATGTCTATTTTATCTGAGTCTAAAAGGCAGGAAAAGGTATTCAACTTTCCAGAAAGAAGAAATCTTACAGGTCCCATGAGTGTAACCTTGAAGGCAAAGAAGACAAAAGTTAGTTCACAGATGCTTACTATCACTGAGCATGGTGATCTATACTGTAGAAAAGAACAGGAATGCAACTTATACTCTACAAAAAAAGACTTGCAACAAAATAAAAGTATAGCTAACACATTTTCATCTCCCATACCTTTTTCAACTGAGAAGAAAATAGATATTGAAATGTACAGCACACTAAAAGCAGAGACGGTTCAACAAAGAGTAAAATTACACAACCCTACCTATCTACAGCTAGAGGAATCACTGTGTTACAGGGAAGCACAGAAAGCCAATTTCACTGATACACAGAACAGATCAAACTGCACAATGAAAATGAATGTCCAACAGAACAAGGAAGAGGTCGGAGTGAAGACGATAAACCTCATGTTCCCCAAACGTCAAGAAAAGAAGATTCAGGGAAGGAGAGATGAACCAGGTGTGCTTCTGGCCCGATCTTCTATTTCATTACCCTCTCTCCCTCTCCTCAAATTGGATAAAGAAATTCAGAGAATAACAAATGCAGTAGGAATAGTACATACTGGGACAATTAGTGGTGAAATAATGAAAGATGTTCAAAACAAGAAACCATATTTGCCTCAGAAAGAAGAGAGGGATGCAGAAAAAACAGTACCTATGAGCGTTATGATACATACTGCAGATACAAGTTTGAAGTCAAAGAAATCAGCGTTTTCATATATGCCCCATAGAACAGAACTGCATGTGAACATTGAGAGGCAAGGAGAAAATAAACACGAGGGACAAGGTAAACCACCTGGTACAGTGCTAAGAAAAGTTTATGTTTCCAAACCTCCAACTAACCTTAAATTGGATAAAGGCACACAAGTAGATGAAGAAGAGCTTGGAATTAAAAGACCTCCTCTATTTTCAGAAATGGTTTCAGCATTATCAGATACAGAGAAAACAGAAGACACAGAAACAATTGGTGATATAAGAAAAAGAATACAAGATCTTTTACAAAAAGAAAAGGACAGAGAACAAAACAAAGTTAAAGACTTGCTTGAAATGAAAGGATTCTCTCTTTTACAGCTGCAGCCCCCTGAGTCATCAGGTGCAGGGAACCTCAAACATGCAGGTTCCAAAAGGATTAGCTCATGTATTACGATAATAAAAGCTAATCAACATGGGCCATATAAAGACTCCAAGGAGAGAGTGAAAATAGAAGGTGGGAAAGGTAGAATACTCCCCAAAATAAGAACTTTGAGAGTAGAGACATCTCCACTTACACAGCTATTCAGCACGAAGAGACTACCTTTGAATATTAAAGATCAAGTGAAAGATGTACAGAAAGACAAAGGTAAGCCAGAAACGGTTCAGAGGAGAGCTTGCGCTCCCTTACCCTCTGCAGCTCACCTGAACCGGGGCACTAAAACAAATGAAAAGGAAGACACGCTAGGAACAACACAATCCTCTTTTCCACCATTAAAGATTCAGTATTCATCCAATTCAGGCGAAAAAACATTTACTAAGTCAGTTGAAGGTTATACACTAGAGGAGAAAGATAGACTCAAAATAAGTACTGAAGACAAAATGCTCCCAATATATATGGATCTGAAGGCAAAGAAATTACCACTTCCACATATACTCAATACCAAAGAATTGCTGTGTAAAATTAAAGAACAAAAGAGAAAGGTAGAGGAAGATAAAAAGAAACTAGTTACAAATATCAAAAGCGTTTGTATTTCTTTGCTTACTCTACCAGATCTTAAATTTGTTACAACAGAAAGAGAGGAGGGGCGCAAGATAACAACTACAGAAGTGCCTTTCCCACAACTACAATCCAAGGTATCATCAGATGCAGCAGAAATAGAACACGCAGAACTAATTGATGGAGAACTTTCCAATGATGTAAAAGAATATATGCTACAGAAAAAAGAAAAGAATGGAGAGAAATGCGTGGATGTGAATATTATAGTGGATCCCAATTGTATGTATTTGAATGCAAAGAAATTACCTATTGGGCTCCCTTCAGCAGCACAAGTATTAAAAAATAAAGCACCTATTTTGCTTATATACAATCTAAGTGGCCTTCAGAGGAAAACTAAAGAGCCAAAGGGAAAGGTTCAGATGGTTACCTGTGAGCCGGCTGGTGTAATGCTTTCTAGGACTTGGACTTCTGGCTCTTCCTCATTGTACATTAACATGAGCGTCAGCATGAAGGAAAATAGCATGCTGACATTAACAAGATCCTCTGTTCCCCTAGTAATCTTCCAGGAATCATCAGATTCTAAGGAAGGTGTATACGTAGAGACAATTCTTCCTGATATTTTAGGCAGTCCACAAGAAGGAAAGCAGTGTATGCCACAGAACAAGGAAGAGGCTGGAGTGGAGATGACAAACCTCATGCTCCCCACACATCAAGAAAAGAAGATGCCGGGAAGTAACGAGTACGACTTTAACAGACCAAAGAAAATAGCTTTGCAGAATGCAGATAACTCAGAAATATTTACTGGAAGTCTTTCTATTTCTCTGATGAGTCCATCTCAGACTGAAGAAACAGTGGAATCTGAGACAAACCTAGACAGAGAAGAGAGAATCTGTCTTTCTAAATTCCAGAAGAAACCACCAAATGCCACTGACATTGTCAAGAGGAACAACTTAAGCATTGTAGAAAAAAGGGGCCAGAATTTTACAAATGCAGCCCCAGAAGATTCCCAGCCCTTCATGTTGGACCAACAACAAATGCAAGAACTTTCTAGTGTCATATCAGAAGAAAACTATGGCACTGAAATAAATAAAAAAAATTTAACTCCACAAACAGAAGAAAGGGTTGTCCTAGGGCATGGTATCTCAAGGATCACAAAGGAACCTGACTTGATTACTATCAAACAAGAAGAAAAGGCACCAGAACCCATTGTGACACCCACAGAATGTCCATGCATGTCTGAAGATCCAAAGGAAAATGTGGAAACCCACTTGAAAAGTACCCTAAGTATAAATATTTCTTCTCCAGGAGTAGAAGAACCACAACATGAGACTCAGCCAATCGATACCATAGTGTTTTTGTCTCTAGAAGGGATTGATACTATCAAAATTAACTTAAACCATGAACACCAAAATGATTCACCTCCTATGGGCTGTATGAAGACACTGACTGTTAATGTTTCAACTGGCAGCAAGGAGCTCATTACAAAGTTGAAGAGCATTAGTGAGCTAGAAAATGGAACATCTCCAGTGACTTCTGCTAATAAAATGCCACTGTCTCAAATTCTCCAAAACTACTCAGTGGAAGAAAAAGACAAACTTCTCATGCACTTTTCTGTGAAAACGCTGGAGGTCCAAATGAAAGCCTTTCCCAGAACTGTAAGAGAATCTTATGCAATGGCTGATACTCAGGATAGAAGGAAACCTTTATCTAAATGTATTCATTCTGGTGTCAAAGTACCAAAAGAAGAGAAGAGAATTTTGTTATTTTTTGAGGAGAAATCTCTTCATCAAATAGAACTTGATTTACAATACAAATACCTTCGTTTTCTCCAGGGGCTTTCGGTTGAAAGTATGTTCCCTAAACCAAACATACTTCCTGAACATAATCGTAAGTTAAACTCAGTTGCAATGTGTAAAAAAGTTGATAACAGTGGAGAAAGTGGTAGTCTTTCCATTGAGAGAGACCTGTTAGAACAACATATCTCTTTAAAAAAGCAAAGTCCTCATAAAAACTCATCATTGATCAGAAGATTCCTGGAGCCGACTCATGTGTGTGCTTCTGATCCTGAACTACATAGAACAGCGCAGAAAGACACTACAGTTCTTTCAGTGTTAAGATCTCATGTGACTACAGGAAAAAAGAAACATCACGTATGGTTTCAAGAAACAGATACTCATGAATCTTTTGACTTCAAGACTAAGGAACATGCTCCTGGCTTAGTTGATTACCATTCAATTCAGACTTCTCAAGATTTTCCTGAATGTCAGACAGATATTCAAAGTTCAGCTAACCTGGAGGAACGCTCAGCTCTCAAAGTGCATGAGAGTGAAGAAAGTATGTTTTTAGAAGACAACCCTTATTTAAATCAGGAATCAGAAAGCATTCTATTAAAATTACAGAAAGGTATTCCTTTGGAAAAAGTTTACAAGATGAAACAAATCAAAACTGATTTGAAGCCATTCCACAGTGATAAGTCAGGGTCCCATCACATTAGATGTAGAAAACCTTCAACTGTGACACCACCTTCTTGCGAATCCTGCAAAAGCAGAAAATATAGGTCATCCTCCAAAATCCAGTCTCCTGACTGCGTGTGTCACAATTCACTAAATACCGTGGAGGTTCCATTTGTGTCATCTTCTGTTCCATTCAGTGAAGAAAAGCTTTCATGCACTACAAAGAACAGAACAAGTTACTCTTTAGCTCCCTTAACCGAATCAAATATTAAATTACATCTTGCAAAAACCCAAGACATACCTCACAGACATCCAGAAAGCAAAGAAAGAAAGAAGGCAAAACATGATTTATTTACAAAGAACTTTGTTTGGGACTGTGATCCTAGTTATACACAGTGTAAAAAGAAATGCAGAAGAAAGAAGGCACTGTGTGATTATGAGTCAGAAAAAGCAGATTTCCCAAGCAAACATAAGTCAGCATCAAAACTTCATCAAGAGGACATCAGCTTCCATTCTGAGAGAAAACAAAACCAGCCATTCTTTTATGCCTGTGTACCAGCCGACTCAGTGGAGAGTATACCCCAAACCATTTGCTGGACTATTCCCCAAACATCTTTAAGGAGACAAAACATCAGAGTTCCCATAGTGGCAAAGATTTCAAGTTCTTTCAATATGTAGAGTTCATCCAGAAAGTTGTTGGGGTCATTCTTATAGTCCTTCAACTCATATTACCATATCTAGATTCATCTGAAGGGGAAAGGTGGTTGTTATTGTGCTATCCAGTGAAAAATAAAATTGTATAAAGTCTAACGGTTTCTTCATGAAGTATTTTCTAAACTGACATTTTATTCCTGCCGTGGATTTGCACAGCTGTCCTGGGAGGCTAGGATGGGAAAGCAGATGACTTTGGGCTTAGTCCTTCCCTGCACAAGATCTCCCTTTGGTTTATCCTGCTTCCTCATAATTTTAAGACAGAAGGACCACAGACATGGACGCCCTCTTCACACCCACACCAATGACTAATGGTTGAACTGGAAGAAATGTAGCCTATAAATGAGACTGAGAATGACCAGAAAGTTAGGAGGGCATAGAGACTGAAGGGGAGTTTCAAATAGCAGTGAGTTTTCAATAATGTCAAATGTCACAAAATACAGGGGCAAGTACTGGTCTTGAAAACCAAGATTCAGCCCTGGCTGGTTGGCTCAGTGGTAGAGCGTTGCCCTGGTGTGTAGGATCCTGGGTTGGATTCCCGGTCAGGGCATACAAAAGTGCCCATAGGCTTTTCCCAATCCCCCTTCTGCCCCTCTCTCTTCCCCTCCTGCAGACATTGTTTGATTGATTTGAGCATGTTAGCCATGGTGCTGAGGATGGCCCTGGTGAGCCTCTGCCTCAGGCCTTAAAAATAGCTTGGTTGTGAGCATAGGCTCCAGATGAGCAGAGCATCTGCCTCAGATGGGGGTTGTGTGGTGGATCCCAGTTCGGGCACATGCGGGAGTCTGTCTCTCTGTCTCCTCTCCTCTCACTTAAATAATAATAAAAAAAAAAGAAAAAAGAAAACCAAGATTCCTCTGATGACCTTGTCCTCACCCCTGATCTGAATTAGAACCCACAGCAGCTTGATAGCCTGTACCCGATTGCCATCTGCCATCGCTAGGGCATCAGGTGGCTTCAGGATCTCATTCCAGAGTATCTGTCACGGCTTACCAATATTCACTAGGACTGGCAGGGAGCCATCCCGCAGGGTTGCCAAGAGACCTTCTAGTGTTCCTGCACTACCTGCCTTATTACCATCTGCATATGTACTTCACTGCCCTGGGCTTTGAGGCTCATGGATCGAGGTGAGTGGAGGCAAATGTTCTTTATTTTAAATAGATATTTTAGAACAGCAAACTCTCTTTCATAGCAGTGCGTCCTGGTCTGATAATATAGTACCCCACTTCTGAATTTAAGATAAATCAAATGGCCTGACCAGGCTGTGGCACAGTGGATAGAGCGTCGGACGGGGATGAGGAGGACCCAGGTTTGAAACCCCAAGGTCGCCAGTTTGAGCATGGGTTCATCTGGTTTGAGCAAGGCTCATCAGCTTGAGCCCAAGGTTGTTGGCTTGAGCAAGGGGTCACTTGGTCTGTTGTAGACCCCCGGGAAAGGCACATATGAGAAAGCAATCAATGAACAACTAAGGTGCCACAACAAAGGCTTAATGCTTCTCATCTCTCTCCCTTCCTGTCTGTCTGTCCCTCTCTGTCTCTCTCTAGTCTCTGTCACACACACACGAAAAGATAAATCAAAATGAACATTAAGGTGTACAAACAGTTACTTTAGTCTATTATTATTTAATAAGGGTTGCTTTAACTGATTCAAATACATGGAATGTTGGCACAAAACTTGAAGCTGCTGTAGAAAGATCACAGATGGTCTGTGGGTTATTGAAACTTCCATTTCTCTAAAAACGTACCCTTAAATGGTCTTAACAGTACAAATTTAAGTGTTAAGAAAATGCCTAAGTAACATAAAACATTTATTTGTAAAATATATATAGCATACATTTTACTCCACAACAAGGAAATGGGGAAAAGAATCATCACCTTCCAACTGATACTGCTCGCTTTCTTTGAATCAGATGTACAAACCAGTTTGGAATTCCTAAATTGGAAAAGAAGAATTTGTAGCTGAACTAAAAGCGCTGTTGCAGTATTACTAGCTGACTAGTTTCTACAAAATGCTTTTGAACCCTGTTAACTCAGAATCTTCGAATTTTCCTGGTATAATTTTATAACCAACAGAAGTTAACTATCAAAAACAATGAGTTTAAATATTTCATCTCAAAGAATCTGTGAAATGGCTATGTAACCACTCATAATCCAAAATCTTGGGGTTTCTTTTTTTAATCTCTTTTAGTGATTTTGATTAGTCTAAAAGTAAAAAGTCATACAACTATCAAAAATACCATAAATCTAAATGTCATTGTGGAAAATGAATCTTTGACAACTATCAAAATTAATGAGACCTACTTCTGAAAACTTAGCAAATAGATAAAATTTATGAATGGCTTTTGACTGTACCACTAATAGTATTCTATGAAATGAAGGACTGAATCGTACTTGGATGTCAAATACATTTCAGTAAATGGATTTAAAGAATGCTACAGATGTCATGTGTACACTATAATGATCAGCCAGCAGAGAAAACCCAACCTCTTACACATTTTTAGTGCCAAAATTAGGCTGATTATGATTTTTCATGTGAAGATTTAGTTGTTTCTCCATCATTGTCATCTTCCTCCTGTTAACAATCTCCATCTGTTTGATGTTCTAGTTTCTCTTTTGTGATCACTTCAAAATCATTCCCACCTCCACTACTGTGTTGTGATCAGTCATCTTCCCTCCTGCCACTGTCTGTGTCTGAACGTCGTTCTCCACCTGAGCCTTCTGTTCCATGATTTCCTGCTGCTCCTTTTCCCTCCTGATCTTCCTTTTCCTCACTCTGACTTCCTCACTGTCGAACTTCTACTGCTTTTTGGTTTCAGATTTCTCATCCTTAAGTCTGCTTTTGGTCCTTAATATTCACATGTGTACAGAGGTCTGAAGGAGTCAATGAAGCCCACATTAGCAGTCAGATTTAGAAAGAACCAAAAGTGGTGTCTTCCTCCTATTATGAACCAAATGATGAGAAATCGAATGCGACCAGCAATAGGAAGAAAAATGCTGGCTACCAACCAGCCTGCTCCCCCGGAGGTAAGGAACACCTACTCTCATTTTTGCTGGCCAGAGAGGGAAGAGGGGGCTGCTGGCACTGCAATCACAAGAATTAAGCCCAGGCCAAAGGTTTAAAATCAACTGGGCCACAGATCCACACAAATACCTCATTTCCATCCAGAAGAACTTGATCATCGTGTGGCTACTGCTTGAATTTTTTCCTAGTTTCCTATTTTGGGGAAGTTCCTGGAGTTTCCTCCTTTTTAAATTCTTCCTTTTCGTCATCTTCTTTTTTCTTTTTCCTTTTTGGTCTTTTCATCCTTTAGATTTTCTTTCTTGCTCTTTATATCTTCTTCTTTTCCACTTTCAGCTTTTCCTTTTTTTAATGTGTTTCTCATACCTCATTTTCATTACTTTTAGAGCCCGGTGAGAAAATTGTTCCTTTAGAAGCTTGTTGCGGAAGTCAACCACAGACTCCCTTGTTGTAAATAAAACTTTCTTCCTCTCCTTTCTGGCCTTTGCCCACTTTGAATCCAAAAGGCTATATCCACTGCTTCTGAAGCAATAAAACATTCAACTCAGTGACCCATCATATTGGTGGACTTTGTTGGACAGTTGAATCAAAGATACTTCGATACAGCCTTCTCTTCTTTAGATAGTTCAACAACTTCCTGAAATTGCTTCTTGTGTCACCTGTGTTCTACGACCTTGGCTGCTCTAGCCAGTTCCCTCTACATGGAGCAAGCCATTTTATTATATTTTTAAATGTTTGTTCTTTTTGTTTTTTTGTTCCTGTTTTCCTTTTCCTGCCCTGATCTGTGTTGGGGTGAAGGTTACTTGAAAGATTTTTAGTAATCCATTTTGATTTCTCTAAAAATTATTTTGAGTATATAAGTATATATTATATATGGGGGTTTCTGTAGAAATTATAATATGCATATTAACTAATAATTTCACTTATTAGTGGAAGTAAGTATACTTATAGTAAGTATAAATATTTACTACAGTACTTTACTATGTAGATTCAGGATATGAGTCCAGGTGGTATTCAACATTGTAGTGCACTTCTAAAACATTGGGTTGTGTTGATTTTTGGCTGGTTTCATGCATTGGTCACTTGGGAATCTCTGTAGAACTTCATAAACATTTAAATAGTAGTAAATAGCTGAATATAGAAATATAGAATATATTTATAGCAGAAATATAAATAGCAGAATATAGAATATAGAATCCCTTTTGACATTCAACATAAATTCTGACTGTAGTAGGAAATCCACAGAGTCACCATCCAATCTTACAGAATTCATAACTGTGTTCCAACCTTATGAAAAATTTGGATAAGACTCTGGGGGACAAGAGGAGACCAGGGACATGGCGTTGCTTAGGAATCCCAAGCCCAATGTCCCTGATCAGGTTTAACTTTTCATCTTGTTTCCTTGCGCCCCCTTGTGGTCAAGATTGAAGTGAGCACTCAGAAGGCCCAATGTAAACTCCAGGTACTGTACTAGATAGATTCCAGTGGCACTTCCTAATTTTTGGTGGAAATTCCCCATGGAACAGCACTCCCTTTCTCATAAATCTGCATACTTCCCCACCTTATAAAAGTGAGCTTAATTTTCCTAATTATAATACATATTTCAAAATTTTAGAAATTGAAAAATTCAGAAAAGTGTGAAGAAAAAAACAAATACTCTGACCTGGGAGAGGTAGTAACTGTCAAATTTTGTTAAGTATTCCTAATTTTTTATATTAGGATACATATACACATATGTATAGCATTTATTTGTCTAATATACAATATACTGATCAGCAGCTTCCGAACTAGCCAGTACTAATGCCCACATCTCTCCGTGTGCACCTCCTCTGCCCAGCTCCTGTCTGCTGCCCCATCAAAGGTAAACTCTGTTTATAGTTATAATTGCCTTGCTTCTTCTTAGGTAAAATTAACACACACACACACACACACACACACACACACGGAATTAGAGTGTACGTATACTTATGTTTTCTCCTTTTTATCCCTCTAAGCCTTTCCCCCAGATCATGAAATATTATCAGAACACATGGCTGTACCATAACCCAGAATATGGGAATACTATAGTTTATTTAATGAATCCTCTGAATATTGGCCATGTTGCTTGTTTTAAATTTTTTGCTACTCTTAATTGTTCCAGCAATTCAAGATAAATATTTGCACACATCTATGATTATTTCTTTGAGATGTGTCCCCAGACATGGAATTTCAGGGTCTGATGTATTAAGTCTTTGATAACTCTGTCCCTCTGCACTGGAAGTCATTCCTCTCCTGTCCACCTGGGTGCTTCAGTCCAGACAGGAGCCTTCAGTCTCCTCCCCATGCAGAGGTAAGTACTTCACTGCTGAGTCCTGTGCTCTGCTGCCTTCTCACAGCAGCACAGGCTTGTACTCATCTTGAAAGATGCCTTCAGCCTGACCAGGCGGTGGCGCAGTGGATAGAATATCTGAGCGTGGGCCCATCTGATTTGAGCAAAAGCTCACCAGCTTGGACCCAAGGTCACTGGCTCCAGCAAGGGGTTACTCAGTCTGCTGAAGGCCTGTGGTCAAGGCACATATGAGAAAGCAATCAATGAACAACTAAGGTGCCGCAACAAAAAACTGATGATTGATGCTTCTCCTCTCTCTCCGTTCCTGTCTGTCTGTCCCTATCTATCCCTCTCTCTGACTCTCTCTCTGTCCCTGTAAAAAAAAAAAAAAGAAAAAGAAAGAAAGATGCCTTCAGCCACTCAGTAACTAGGAGATCTTCACCCCTCAGAATTTTGGAGTCCTTGTAAACAAACAAATGCGCCCTTTTTTTTCCCTCCCTTCTTTTCCCTACCCCTTCCCTCCTTCCCTCCTTCCTTCCTTTCTTTTTAGAGAGAGACAGAAGACAGGAAGGGAGAGAGATGAAAAACATCAACTCTTTGTTGCAGTACTTTAGTTGTTCATTGATTGCTTCCTCATATGTGCCTTGACTGGGGGGCTACAGCCAAGCCAGTGAGCCCTTGCTCAAGCTGGTGAGCCCTTGCTCAAGCCAGATGAGCACATTCAAGCCAGCGACTTCAGGGTTTCGAACCTGGGTCCTCTGCATCCCAGGCTGGTGCTCTAGCCACTGCACCACCACGTGGTCAGGCATGTGGGCCCTTTTTCTTTAAAGAAATACAAAATTAGCAGTACTGGCTTCAGAATCTGAACTTTTTTACACCTAGAGTAATTGAGCTACCAATTCTTCAAAGTGGGTTTCTGTTCTTGATTTTTAATTTTGAGGGTAAAGATATACTAACCTGAGATTTTCTCTAAAAAAGGCAACATAGGCAGATCAGCAGTTTATCTTGATAAAGCAGGTGACCTGTATTGGGAACCTGCTCACTAGGTGACAGTATCTTCATGGGCCTCTGGACCCACATAGCACTGACTACTGGGGTATTTCCTCATAACATTAGCTCTGAGCATGCTGCCCTGTACATAGTAAGCACTTAGCAAATGTCTCGGAAATGAAGGAGTCTAACGTCTCTTCCCTGCTCTGGAATTCTGATTATAGAGATTTTATAGGAGAATGCCATGTTATTAGGATTTGGACTGAGGATGTACTTTCTACACTTCCCAAGAGTTTAGAACCCATTATAGGCAGTTAAATGGGAACTGACTAGTTTTGAAGTGGCCAAGGCCAGAGACTTAATAAGGACATTGAGCATTAATCTGGATTGAGTTAAACTGACAGGGCCAGAGAGACAGAAAGCAAAGGAAGAATTCCCTTTTCTTTGCAGCAGTGGTTTTCTTTAACAGTTTCTTTCATCATCTTCCTTCATCAGGCATAGGGGAAGAGAGGAAGTCTCTTGCATGACCTGGGACCTTTCAGAAGAACAATTTTTGGATAACAGAGGCCAAAGGAAGGAATGTTACCAGATTCTCATTCAAATTGCTCCTTACAGTCTTTAATGGCTTGCTGTACTGTTGTAAAGTACCCAAACCTTAATTCCGCAGGTTTACATAGAGACAGCAAATCCAGATGAATTTTGAAGAGTTTTATTAAAGGAGGAGATTTATTAAATATGCCGGCCGCATATAGCTTACATGAGGCAATCTGGAAGGCCCAAATCATGCGTCCCAAAAACATTCTAGGGTCTGGTTATATACCCTTAATCACACACGGGCTGGGGAGAGCATGACATCATGGCATAAGCTTACCACCTGTTTTTACCTATACAGGTTTGGGGAAAAGGATGAGGGGGATGGGACACAATTCATTAGCAAGTTTACAACGTTTGTTTATACGATTCATAAAAAATGTTTTTATACACTAAAACTCATAAGGTAACACAACAGTAAAAATGTCATTCTACATATTAAAAGATATTCCTATATTTTCTAGTGTTCATTTGCCATTCCC
Organism: Rhynchonycteris naso; assembly: GCA_037038555.1. Classification (NCBI taxonomy): domain Eukaryota; kingdom Metazoa; phylum Chordata; class Mammalia; order Chiroptera; family Emballonuridae; genus Rhynchonycteris; species Rhynchonycteris naso. The sequence continues at coordinate 30,895,685 of CM072998.1, forward strand.
TTGTTTAGAGATAATTACACACTTTCAGGAGGGGAGGGGTAGTTTCCATGGCACTAGGACAGTGATGGGCAATCTTTTGAGCTTGGTGTGTCAAAATTCGCCAAAAATCCAAGCATAACTCGGGCGGTGTGTCACTTTGAGAAAAACGGCCTAATCGGAAGTCCCAGAACTAGACGCTCTGTGCCGCAGTTCTGTTGTTTTGGCCTACAGACCTCTGGCACAGAGTGTCTACACTACAGCAAATGTTTTATCCTCAGCTACTGCACCAGGCCGTGCAGGAGCCAAGGATGAAAGGTCCTTCTCGGCATGCGGCCCCATACTTCTCTGGTATGCGGCCGCATGCAGCCGTGTCATCAAAAATGGCTAAGCGTGTCAGTGCTGACACACGTGTCATAGGTTTGCCATCACGGTGCTAGGGGATAAAATGCCTGTAAATGGCCCATCAATATAAGAAAAGGTTTCGTTTTTTTTTTAGAAAAGGTTTATTTTAATCTTTCTCTGCCTGAATCTGGCTAGCTATTTACCTGCTTCCTTACAGGTGTGCGGGGAAAGACAGGAATTTAAATCTCCTTCCTCTCTTCATTTACAATACTTATAGCCCAATGCTATGGGCTATCCTGAGTTGGTGCTAATCTCACAGTACAGAAATCACACTTATAGAATCTCTCTGCACGCCTAGCCCAAATTAATAAAATGTCCTTTAAGCTTCCTAAACTATTAATATTAATTCTGTAGCCTTTTTGGTACCTTACCACAGTACCTGCCAAAAACCAGGTCTGTGCCAAAGTATAGGCTGAAATCGTGGCTGTAATATTCATACATATGAATAAATATGTTTGCTTGCATAGCTTTTAAACTCTTATAGCATATTAATTTTCATCTGTGTTGTAACTAGTGAACAATTTCCATATACCAAGTAGATTGCTATGTGCTATGAATACAGTATTTCATTTAGTATCGACTATACTACTTTGAAGTAAATCTTATTCTGTTGTTTCACAGATATAGAAACTGAAGCACAGAGAGGTGAAGTTGCTTGTCTAAGACCACAGAGTTGGCAGATCTGAGATACAAACCCAGCCTCTTTTGACTCCAAAGCTCATTTTATTTAGCCTGCTAAGTCATACTGCTTTGTTTATGACATTCACCATATTCTGCCTCATTGGGCAGGCATTTGTCCAAATTCTGCAGTACGAGTCCTTTGGGAGCATTTATCTTCTCTCTTATTAGCCTGACATGCCTTATATACAGCAGGCAAATAGTGATATGTGCCATTGATTCAAGCAGCAACCTGGTCTGTGGACAGAACATCACAGATTGTGTATAGATTCTCCTCAACATTTTATTTTGAAAATTTTAAACTTATAGGAAAATTTTAATAATGCAACGAACACCCATGTATCTTCTACCTCAGAGGTGCCCAATACGTTGATCGCGATCTACTGATCCATCACGAAGGAAGTGTGGGTAGATCACATGCCATTAAAAAGACATTTGTCTTTTGATTGGCATACAGGGTAGCCAATCTGATGTCTGAACTTTTGGCACCTTATGCATGCGCGTTAAACCGCGCTAACTTGTTCAGTTACATTGCTGCATAGTTAGCCTTCAATTTATTTAAACTAAATACAACAAAGGGTATAAAAATGAGTGCCGTAGCTGGTCCGAGTAAGAAGCCTAAAACCTACCACTTTCATACAGAATGGGACGGGATTTTTTTCACTATGTTATATTCTAAGTGCGTTTGCCTCATCAGTCTGTGTGCCATTGCTATTCCAAAGAAGGGAAATGTGGAGCGGCTTTTTCGGACTGTTCATGAAAACTATGACATTGACTTTCCTCCGAAAAGAGAGCTGAGAAGGAGAAAGGTGAAAGAAGAATACACAATATTAAATAGTAATGATAGTAACTTAAATAATGATAATATAAAAGAAATAAATTTATGTTTTGCATTTTTATTGTAGGTAGATCATTTTGACTTGGTCATCTTATAAGTAGCTCGCAAGCTGAAAAAGTGTGGGCACCCCTGTTCTACCTAGATTCACCAGTTGTTAACACTTTGTACATTTGGGGTTTTTTTTAGATTTATTAATTTTTAAAGAGACAAAAATGAGAGAGAGAGAAGGAAAGGGGGAGCAGGAGACATCAACTCCCATATGTGCCTTGACCAGGCAAGTCCAGTTTTCAAACTGGGGAACTCAGTATTCCAAGTGGCCGCTTAATCCTCTGCGCCACCACAGGTTAGGCCCTTGGTATTTTTCTTTTCTTTTTCCTTTTTGACCATTTGAGGTAGTTGCAGACACATGCTATTTCACTCCTAAATATTTTCGCATGTATTTCCTAAAAACTATGCCATGTCTGTGTAATCAAGATGCAATTATTGCCCTCAGAAAGTTTTACATTGTTGTAATTCTGATATAGTCTACATTCAAACTTTTCCAATTACCCCAATAATGTTTTTCAATTGCTGTTTTTGTTTTGTTTTTTGTTTTTGATCTAGGGTACAATTTGGGATCACATTGCTTTTAGGCTCATATTTTTCATTTAATTTAATCTAGAACAATTCACTAGCCTTTCTCTTAATACTTAATGAAATTCATATTTTTAAAGAGCCTGAGCAGTGTTTTGTAGAATATCCCTCAAATTGAGTTCATCTGTTTTCTCATGACTAGAGACAAATTACACACTTTGGGCAAGAATAATTATCGTGTGTTCTCTGTGCATCAGATCAGGGAGCACATGATGTCAGTTTGATTTCTCTGATGTGAAGCTATCCTTTTCTCCTTTAGTAAGTAACCTGGGGGTGATACTTTGAAATGACATGAATATGCTCAACCATCCTGCATCCGCTGATAATTTTTGCCTCAATCAATTATTGGTAGTTCCAAAGTGGTGATTTTCTGTTTCTATAATTTCTTCTACATTTATTAATTGGTATTCTTGTTTCAAGAAGAGATTCCCTCCTCCATCTCTCTCTCCCTTTTAATTATAATCTACCTGCTGCCGGTGTGAGTTTGTGAATACGTGACGTCACTTACCCCCCTTGGGGCCCGTGTTTTCTCATCCTTAGGGTGAGATGACCTACAGGTCATAATCTTGAATTTTAGTCAATTGGAGACTTTCCATAAAGATCTATAAGACATCCGCCAGAGAATGAAACGGCCTGGGTCTGAGAAGCCAGGCCAAAGCATCCATACGCGGAAAAGGACCGCGTTTGTGCCGCCTGTCTTCCACGGCCCCTCTCATGGAAACAGTAGCTAGTAACCTCCAAGCGTTCTCGCGAGAGCGAGCCCCTCTAGGGACAAAGGTGCGATTCCCCGAGGCTTCCCTTGCTTCCGGTCAACCTCTGCCCGGGGCACCTGCGCGCTGGGTCCTGCCGCGCACGCGCGTACACAGAGCCAGACAGTTGGTGGTGTTGGTTCGCCCCAGCTGTTCCTTTCCGCACGCAGCTCCGCCGCGCGCGACCCCGGCCTGACACTGCGGCGCAAACGCGGTGCGGGGGGGAGACAGGGGCGCGCAGGCGCCGCGGGAGTGGGGGAGTAAGGCCGCGCAGGCGCGGACGGCGTTGGTTGAAAAAGACCTTCAGCGTTGCCCTGGTGGAGCCGAGACCTGCTCTCTGGGTGGAGGTGAGGATAACCCAGGTCGCGGGCCGGCCGGGCGGGGGTGAGGGGGCGGTGGGTCTCCACCAAGCAGGGGACCCGACAGGAGGCGGGCCTCATGGAGGGCGAGATGAGCCTATAGGGGCACGGGCCCGGTCCGGCCGCGGAGGGCGAGAGGGGACCTTGCGCCTCTGGCCGCGTCAGGTGATGGAGCCGCCGCGCCGGCGGGGACAGGCGGCGCTCCGAGCGCCGAGCCGCGACTCTCCCTCCGCCTGGTGTGCCCATGGGACTTTGTTTCCAGGCGTCAATTCAGAAAGGAGGTTGGTTTCTAGGGAAGTTGCGTCCTCGAACCCCAAACCCACTCCCCGCCCCCAGCTTCCTTTCTGGAGTTGTTCAACATCAGGGGATGCTCTTCCACTTCGTACCGCCAAAGGGAGGATGCTGTATGTGCAATGAGACAGGAGAGACGACGAACAGAACGGGTTCTTTACTGACTGTAGTTACTGTGTAAAGCAGCATTGCCTAGTTAACGCCCTCTCTTCCCCTGTCTGCATCTAATGCAACCTCGGTACACTGTGTACGTCTACAGATAACAAGTGCATTTTATAGAGATAGGAGAAATAGGTGATTATAGCTTCGTTCTCTGGTAACGTGAAGTCTCTGTGACTTTTCGATTTTTTGCTTGATCATACCAGTCGTGCATTTCCCATCAGAATTGTGGGTCTGAAAAAGTAGACTGAAACTAGGTAGAATTGAGATCAGTTAGTAAACTGAACCAGCTGCTAAACTTTGCAAAGTGTCTGGCAGTGGTTTTTAAGAAGCAGGCAAAATGCTGAAAGGTTGTGGTGAGTCCTAGCTTGGTGTTTATAACATTTAAGTGCACCATTTGTCTGTAGAGGAAAAACCGGACTGTAAAACAGTCTTGACATTTCTATTTGAATGTAGAGTGTCTGTTTCTCTATACCTGCCTTCCCAAATTATAGTCTTCTGTCAAAATTTTAACATGTGAAAGCATTGGTTGTGATCATAAAAAGTAATGTCAGATTGCAACAGGCAGTGTGTTAAATATATAGGATCGATTACTTGAATACAAGGAACTGAATTGTCAAATAATTGCTCTGGGAGTGAACTCTGAAATGCTGTGGCTTAGAACAAAGTTCTACTATGGTGTGAGTCAGTACATTAATCCTGACCCTTACATCTGTACTATATACTCTTTCTTCCCAACTTTGTGTGTATTACAGTGTTTCTTTTAACATATGTCTGTCTTATTTGGCAGATTTAAGTAAGGAACAAATTTTTAATGATTTCAGTTAAGTGCATCATAAATATATTTACATTCAGGAGTGATGGCATAGGAAGAAACTTAGCAGACCAGATCAAGACCTAGGCTAAATATAAATAAAAGTAAATTTGAAAGAGGAGGTAGTTCAGGCATAGAAATTGCAAAGGTTAGCGGGTGCTGTGGAATTTTCAGGTATGGCAATCGGAGCTAATGGGGCTGCTTTAGGTGGTTCTACCATTGGTTACACATGGCCTCTGAGACTGCTGCAGGAAAGTATTGCCCATTACAGAAAGAGGGCAAAGGAATGGTATGTTCAGTGTTGGCAGACCTGAGAATGTGGATGTGCGAGTCATATTGGCAGTAGAAAAGCTGAGTGGATACTAAATAGGCAAGATGAAAAGTCAAGGAATATTGGGATTTTGAAAGCTTTAACTTTAGAGTGTACACCAATTTTTGGTAAGCAGGTGGAATTTATCCTATTTCTGGTTAATGGGGAAGATTATAACAATTTATTTTAAGAAGAGCTTTGAGAGAAGGCATATTCTGGGTGAATACATTTCACTTAGTATGGTAATTCTTATTTTAAGAGCTGCATTTCAGAGTAGCAAAAATGTTAACCCTGAAAAATTTTAATGCATCTGTTTAAGCTTACAATTTAACAAATTTACTTTGTTGCCTTATACTGCTCTTTGACTTTATAAGAGCCCAAGAAATGTCTTTCTAATGTAAATTTTTCTTTTTTTTAAAGTGAGATGTTAAATTAAAACGCTCCTCCCTTCAGTTTATGAGAAATTTCTTTTCTTTGAAATGCAATCAGGAAGATGCCCTCTGACTCTCCTGAAACAAACCCTTTTATTCTCCAGTGTTCAGGAAAGCTCTCTTTAAAGGAGCAGGGTGCCTTCTCAGCTTTGCTTGCATTAGGATATAAGCAATAATGATGCAAAGGAAGAGAAAACTGTATACCTTTTCTCAAAGGACTAAATAGTAGAAGGACTAAAGGTGAATAAATACTAAGTGGTTATTTTTATTCCATTGTCCCCATTTTTCTTTATAAGATATGTGTAACACACCAACTTACTGTGACCTAGGAAAGGCTGCCAAGGATGTCTTCAACAAAGGATATGGTAAGTATCCAATTTGGGGTAAGGGTTAGTGTTGAATGCCTATTATACTGTGCTAGTAAAATGAGGTTAAGACAACTGACGTGTCTCACAAGATTTAAGGGATAACTAACAGGTTATTAGACTTCATGTTAGGTAGAGCACCACAGGTATTAAAAACAATTGTATACATATGCATATTTAATATTACCTGTAAGACCAAATAATATAAATCTGTATTATGTATGGCTTCTCTGGCTAGACCTGGGGACATTTGAAGTAGAGGGTACATTTTTCCTTCTCCAAATAATGGCATTGTTTTTGTGGGACTGGAGGTACAACTTTTGACATCTTTGGAGTAATGTATATTCTTTGATCCAAATAGACATTTATTTTTAGTTTCTAAAGTTTAGTCTTCAAAGTTTTAATTTTTTGTGCTGTACACATTTAATTTTTTTATTAGCTAGTAATGTTAATTGTGTATATTTTAAGTTTATATATAATCAGCATAGTATTTTCTAATAATTTTGGTTTTCAGAATAGTGCATATTATTTTCTTTTTTTGTTCAACTTATAGTTTTAAAATGTCTTTATTATTTTGATAGGTTTAAAAATTTTGCTTAAGTTACTTCATTACAATTCAGTTTCTCACGGACCTGTCACCTAATGAGAATACTGTGTATTTTCCATATGGACTATTTTCATAATTTCTAAGTTGAAAAAACTGGAGTGAATATCACATTTTGTACATTACTGTTTTTTGTATGTGTCTAGGATTTGGCATGGTCAAAATAGACCTGAGAACCAAGTCATGTAGTGGAGTGGTAAGTACCTAATTTATTTTCAGTAAACGTAGTCTAACTGAAAGGAACCTATTTAAAAATCAATGTTTAGTCTAGTTGTGTGAAGCAGCATACTTGTGGCTCTTTGTTGTCTTCCCCACAGCTTTATTCCACTTTCACATTTCATTGAGAATCCTCACTCAGCCACTTAAGCACACAGGTTGAATTTTATTTTTGTTATAATTAGACTATTCTTAGTTCTACTCTCAGAAGATACTGTGTGTGTTTTTGTGTGTGTGTGTGTGTGTATTCACACCCATGCGATGTCATTATACTTTCATGAATATGGGCACTGAAAACTTTCATTGTATAGGGTTCCTGCGAGTTTTATCATCCTTCTACAAGAGCAAATGATAGTCTCTGTCCCCTAAGATTAATTGAAGAAGATATAGAAATAAAACACATTTAAAAATTAGTTTATAGTTTTTATTGATGTTTATAAATTTTTTACTGGAAGTTAAGACTATAGTAAAAGATATATGTGCATATTTTTTTTAATATTTAAATTTTATTTAGAAAATTATCTTTAATGGGGTGACATTGATAAATAAGAGTACATAGGTTTCAGGTAAACATTTTTACAGCATTTGAACTGTTCATTATGTTGTATAGCCTGTGCATATTTTCAAAGCATCATTACCAGAGCTTTTATTCAGTAAGTCTCGACAGCTAGATTAACTTTAGGTTCACCTCATTCTCTGATTTCTCCTTATTGGCTGCATCTTTTTTGGTATTACTTATTCAAATTAATGCAAATTTTATTTCTACATATAATGATTTAATTATAAGGGCAAGGGGCATTTGGAATTCTTATGATACTTTGTCTCATACCCGGTATAATCCTCGTTTGTCATTGTCCTCTTTTTCCTGGTTTTCTAATGATAAATAAATATATATATGCAACTACCCTACTAGGATGAGCATAGTGTATATGGTTCTTTTAAAATTGCAATACTGTACTCATTTTAAGTAGGGTTTCAGAATTTGCTCAAGTTAGGTTTGTGTTGCAAAAAACATCCAACTAAAATTTTATCTCCTTTTCATGCTGCTGTGGTGTGGGAATATTCATTCAGATGGTAAGAAAAACAGAGCATATTTGTGTGCTTGTTTTTATGGCTGCTTTTGGTCACTGGTACTGAGTCATGATAAATTACATTCATTGCTCCAGATTTCTTAGATTGCATCTTGATGTTTTTATCATATGCCATCTATTTCACGTAACATTTTTAAAGATTGTTTTGTTGCTTTCTAGCATTTAATATAGAGCTATCTATAGTTTTTATGTGCATGTTATAAATATATTTTGCACTGTTTGATCTAATTATAAAATTAGATAAAAACAACTAATTATGAGTTTGGAACTGAACTTAGAAAAATATTAGCCTTCTCTTTGAAATCCTTATCTCTGGTATTTTAGACATTTAACAGAGCTACATAGTAAGATACGATGACAAGGAAGGAAAGTACACTGACTATTTCTTTACCTTTGAGTACCAAAATTAAGGTTTATATTTGCTATACTTCCAAGTTTATGAAAAGTAAATGTAAAAATAAAACACTGGGTATTTGGGTCCACTAAAAGGAAGTGCTGGTTAAGTTAAATATCGTGTGAACTATTTAACATGACTAGCTTTTTATCATTTTTTACTAAAGCCTTGCCCTAAATGTGCAACATGATATTCTCTTTGAAAACTTTCTGTGTGGTGTTGATAAACAGATCAGAGTTCCCCGGTTGTTTCATCAGCCTAGAGCCAGAGTCAGGGAGCAGGGTATTTGGTAAAGGGGGGAATCATATTGCAGGCAGTGAAATATAACTGGTCAGACTGGCAGCATTTCAGAGATGCTCTTTCAAACCAGGGCCCATCAGTGGATTTTCTTGAGAGTTCATAGATTGTCAGCGACAGGTGTTGACTGTTTGCTTCCCCCTAGAAGGATATCTATTTCTAACTGCTTATTGTCATATGACTGAAATGACACCTACATAGGGAGAAGGATCTATTTTAAGGTACTCATAGTAACTATTTGATAGAAAGCACTTTAAAAGGTAGACAGGGAAGAAGGGAGTAAAAGGGATGTTATAACATAGCATTTTGTTACAAAAAATACATAGACATTTTCAAACACTAAAATTTTTTATACTGAAAGTTCTTTTATTTTTTCCCCAGGGACAGAGAGAGAGTCAGAGAGAGGGATAGATAGGGACAGACAGACAGGAACGGAGAGAGATGAGAAGCATCAATCATCAGTTTATCATTGCTGTTGCTACACCATAGTTGTTCATTGATTGCTTTCTCACACGTGCCTTGACCACAGGCCTTCAGCAGACCAAGCCACCCCTTGCTGGAGCCAGCGACCTTGGGTCCAAGCTGGCGAGCTTTTGCTCAAGCCAGATGGACCCACGCTCAAGCTGGTGACCTTGAGGTCTCGAACCTGGGTCCTCCACATCCCAGTCCGACGCTCTATCCACTGCGCCACCGCCTGGTCAGGCTGTTTATGCTGAAAGTTTTATAACTAGTTTTTTAGACAAAACTAGTAAAATATTCATAACAGTGTGAATTTACTAAATGCCATTGAATTGTACACTTAATAATAGTTAAAATTGTAAATTTTATATTAAGTATATTTTGTCACAATAAAAATAAATTTTATAAAATGTGATAGAGTTCTGACCCTGTTAAAAGGGGGTGGGAGGCTAGTGCTCCTGCTGATTTGAGAATTTTAAGGACTTAAAAATTAAATGATGGTAGAGAAATGATCATCTTTTTCAGATCATAAAAATAGAATGTTTAAGATTCTTTATTTTTGTCATTTTAGTAAAGGCATTTATTTTTAATTGAGCTATTTCTCCTTGAAGGAATTTCAGATTTCCATTTTGTATGAGGGTATGTGAAACAAGAAATATCAGTAGGAGAGGTAGAGTAATAGATCTAAAACTGGTTAAAATATTTAGAGATTAGAAAGGAGGAGAGGCCCAGAATCGCAGCAGAGTAGGTGGAAGCTACATTCACCTTGTCCCAAGGACCAATATGGGATTACAGCTAAATTATAGAACAATCGTCTGAATGACCAACTCAAGACTAGCTAAAGAGAAGTCTTATAACCAAGGATTCACAGAAGAAGCCACATTGAGACCAATATATAAAACCTGAAGTATTTTTGTGTTTTTTTTGTGAGAGACAGAGGGACAGATAGGGACAGACAGGAAGGGAGAGAGATGAGAAGCATCAATTCTTTGTTGTGACACCTTAGTTGTTCATGAATGTGCCTTAACTGGGGGGCTACAGCAGAGTGAGTGACCCCTTGCTCAAGCCAGTGACCTTGGGGTCATGTGTACTATCCCATCCTCAAGCCAGTGACCCTGTGCTCAAGCTGGCAACCTCAGGGTTTCGAATCTGGTTTCTCTGCTTCCCGGCCCAGCGCTTTATCCACTGTGCCACTGCCTGGTCAGGCTAAAACCTAAAATTTTAAAACGTAAAGAACATCGGAGAAAATCTTTATTACCCTGGGTTAGGCAAATAGTTCTTAAATATAAGACCAAAAGCATGATCATACAAGAAAAAACTGTCATAAAATTTCATTAAAAATAAAAATGTCTGCTCTTTAATATATACTATTTAAGAGATTAAGTTAAATCAAGAAAAGATTTTCAAGTCATATATCTGACAAAAAATATAAACATATACTTCACCAAAGAAAATATATGAATAGTAAATAGGTATGTGAAAAGATTCTCAACATCCATTATTTGAGAAGTACAAATTAAAACTTGAATGACATGGCACTACATACTTACTAGAATGTCTAAAATGTATTAAGACCGACTTAAAGTACTGGTGAAGTTGTGGAGCAGCTGCAACTCGTTCACTGCTAGGAAGAATGTAAAATGGAAACAGTTTGGAAGGTTTTTTTTCTTTTCAGGCATACATTTACCATTTAATCCAGCCATTCCACTCCTGGGTATTTATGCAAAAAACAAAGGGGAAGAGCAGCAGGACCAAATTCAAGATGACAGTCAGTCAGCAAGAGGCTGATGAAAGAGCTGGAAGAAATCTGCAAATGTGGAATGAAAAACTTCCTAACATCCAGATTGATGAAACCAATTAACTGACGTGCCAAGGACTTTTTGTTCCTGACAACCCTCTGTATGAGAAGTGGGCCTTCCGAATCGAAATCAACTTTCTCCAACATCAAGGAAAAGGGGCAGGTCTGTCTGCCAGTAATGAATGCTGAAAACTGGAAGCCAGCCACCAAAACCAACCAAGAAACCCAGTCCCTCATAGTGGTGAATGACCCCCAGCCCACACATACCCTTCCAGCTTACCTACCTGAAGGATACTCTTAAGGACCATAAAAAATTCTGTAAGAATGCTTAAGCATTTGCAAAGAAATATGAGGAAAAGCTACCTGTGGACTAAAATCTTCACGATTGATTCCAGCGAGTCTGAGCAGAGACCTCGAGCAGTGCATTCAGGCACCCTGCAAAAAGCAGGACTCGATGGAAAACCGACATGTGCCATTGCCTGGCGTTTGCTTGTGGCAGTTACTAACTTTCTAGTTTTCTTAATCAAAATTGGTCTAGGTAACCTGTAAAGAAAGGATTAAAACTTGAAAGATGTTCTAAAAAATAAAGAAGGAAAGCAGGCAGTAAGTTGCTGTGAAGTAGGGCTGTGGTAAAAAGTTAATTATACTGGTGTCTAATGCATTGAACACTGCTTTCTGAAATGATATTTTTCTGTTTGATGAGCTCCCTTTAAAGTGATTATTTTTCATTGCTTAGGAATTTTCTACTTCTGGTCATGCTTATACTGATACAGGGAAAGCGTCAGGCAACCTAGAGACCAAATATAAGATCTGTAACTATGGACTTACCTTCACCCAAAAATGGAACACAGACAATACTCTTGGAACAGAAATCTCTTGGGAAAATAAGGTAAGAGAAACATTGTAAGTTATTTGTATGTTAAATTTATCCTGCAGATAAGATGATGAACAGACCCCAAATATAATCTGAACAAGATCTTTTAACCTATCCAGTAGCCATATTTTTTTCTCTGTATGTGGCCTTCTTTGGTATGTTTTATGGTTCTAGAAAGTAAGGTTTTGTTTGTGAGCACATCATCTCATTCTGCATCTTTATTCTGAACTGTTCTACTTACCCTTTTACACATCATAGCCTCTCCTGGGTAGACTAAGCCATTTGCAGTGATTTCGTTTTGTAATCATTGCTAAATTTGCTCTGCAGAAAAATGTGGAAAATTCTATGTTTTCAGACGATCTATCAAGATGTTTGTCAAGGGCCTGCTATGTACAGTGTACTAGTTTTTGAGGTTTGTCTATATGCATATTACAATATATAGGTAATATACAAGGTTGGGCATAAGTAGGTTTACAGTTCATATGGAAAATAATATAATAAACAGTAATACAAGAATAAACTGCGTTTCACATACTCATAACTAGAAACCTACCGTTGGCCCACCCTGTATATGTGTAGTTGAATAAATTACTTAAGTTAGCTTTAAATACCAGGTTGTCTTATTACAATGTTTTTAAGAGAGTATCAGTATTATTTTGTTGTATTGGGATTCTGTTGTTTTTGTACTGTGGTTAATGTTGCTGGCCGGAAGAGAATTTGACCTTTGTATTTAAAAGAAAATTTTTTTTGTGAGAGAATAATGAAGCCTGGGGTAAGGGGAGATGGGTAAACAACAGGGAAGGATGAAGAAGTAATTTATTAAATAATTTAATATTTGTCTGTTTTTAATGACTTCCCTTATTTTGTTGTTAGGAAGTTAGAGAAAACTTTAATTGGTTTCTTGAATCAAAATAAGAATCGGAAGTTACTAATTATTGATTTTAAATCTTTATTTTTCAGTTGGCTGAAGGGTTGAAACTGACTCTTGATACCATATTTGTACCGAACACAGGGTAATTATCCAAACCCCATTTTCTGAAAAGTTTTCTAGCCTGTAGGGATAGAGGAATTTAATATGGGGAGTTGCAATAAAAAGTTTCAATGCAGGAGAGTTTAGGATGCTGCTGTTAAGAATATTAGAGACTGGGTGTGTAGCAGTAAAGAGAAAGGAAGATTCCCTTGAGGCAGGCAAAAAAATTTTATTTGAAAATAGAGCAGATTAACAAAACATAAATCTAGTCCAAAGATGCACATAGTAGAAAAAGTTTAGGAACTGGAAGGATTTGACATTAGATATTTCTTAACCTATTCTCAAGATTCATAGATGTGGTATTTTGCTGAGAATTTGTTAAGGCAGTGTAATCTTGGCTGTAGAACACTATAGCAAGTAGTTCTGCTATTGACTTGCTTTCTTAGCCTTTATAAACCCTCCCAGCTTCTCTGCTTCAGTTTCTTCATCTAAAAAATGGGGATTGTGGTCTTTTCTGTTTGCCTGTCATGGGCCAAGGTTATCAAAAGGACAAAGGTGCTGGATAAAAGGGGCATTTCTTTGCTGCAACAGCAGGTGTGTCCTTCCTGCTACACACTTTAGTTATTATCCTTAAGATAGATAAGAGGCCTGATGGAATAGAAAAGGATTATTTAGAACTTATTTCAGTATTGTCTTTCAAAAATGCACACTTCTCTTCCATCTGTCTCGCGTTGTCTATGGAGAAAACTCTGGCCCTAAGGGAAATAGATGTGCTCACCAAAGCACTACACCCTTTAGGAAAAGGACACTTCTCTCCAAGTGTGTTGGGTGTTGTCACCTTTCATAGCATTTGGACATTTGGAAATATTTAAAGAAATCTGGCTGCTTGTACTTATATATATGTATTCAGGTTATTAATTTGGTACTGAAATTTGTTACTCCTTTTTATACTTTTGTTCATGCCTTCAAGAAATTAATTGTGAACTATCCTATCATTTGAACTTATACTGAGGAATAGGTAAAAATAGTACACATATTTCTAATATTAACCAAATATAATTTTAGAGCTAAGTCACTTGAAACGTTTTTGCTATGTGCATGGCATCTACCCCTAGGGGAGAGGGGGTCTTACTGTAAAGATTCCTGGACAGTAGTAGAAACTCCTGTTTACATTGTGTTGTGTTTGTTTTTCACAGAAAGAAGAGTGGGAAATTGAAGGCCGCCTATAAACGGGATTGTTTCAGTCTTGGCAGTAATGTGGATATAGATTTTTCTGGCCCAACCATCTATGGCTGGGCTGTATTAGCCTTTGAAGGTTGGCTTGCTGGATATCAGATGAGTTTTGACACAGCCAAATCCAAACTGTCACAGAATAATTTTGCCCTGGGTTACAAGGCTGCAGACTTCCAGCTGCACACTCATGTGTGAGTGTTTATAATTCATTCCGCCTTTAATGACAAAAGTTGGTAGCTGTTAGCACGTTGAGAAGGTTAGAAATGATGGTACTTGCATTTAGTATGCCTTAGTGGACACCCAACCTCACTGTTCTGTTCTCATAGTTGGCAAAACATTGTGAAAGGTTATGCACTTGGTGCATTGTGATGTGCTGCTGGTAGGTACTGGCCTCTCAGCCTGTATCTCAAACTTTATGAAGCCTTAGAATCTGTAGAGGAAGCATTGGAATGGGGAGAACCCAGGACATGGGTCAGCTCCTGCAATAAGGGATCATTTGGAGATGTTCCTGCTTCCTCTGATGCCGTACTCAGCTTGGCACTGTCCTGAAACAGGTCTGTTTGGATCATGAAGAACAGCCACCTACTTGATATGAGTACCTGGAGCAGCACCAGTGACTCGGGAGGTTTTCAGATACCCTTGGTCAGGAGTCACAGATCTTCAAAGCAATCCTAGATTCAGTTCTGTAGACTGCACCCTGTTGGTGAACTGAATTTGAACTTTTAAACTTTATGTTTTGTGCTACTGGGCACTGCTACTATGCCAGGAAGAGAAGCAAAGGATGAACTCTGTTTTTACAGCGTTGCATTTGCTCTCCACTAAGCAGTCTAATTCACTTAATGATTACTGAAAGTCAGGTAGTGGTGGAGACGGGCATTATAATTGATGAAACAGTATTATCATGAAAACTCACGGACTAACTTCTGGGACTTTTTTTTTTTTTTTTTTTTTTTTACAGGGACAGAGAGAGAGTCAGAGAAAGGGATAGGTAGGGACAGACAGACAGGAACGGAGAGAGGTGAGATGAGAAACATCAATCATCAGTTTTTTGTTGCTGTTGCGACACCTTAGTTGCTCATTGATTGCTTTCTCACATGTGCCTTGACCGCGGGCCTTCAGCAGACCGAGCAACCCCTTGCTGGAGCCAGCGACCTTGGGTCCAACCTGGCGAGCTTTTGCTCAGGCCAGATGGGCCTGCACTCTGGTGAGCTCGGAGTCTCGAACCTGGGTCTTCTGCATCCCAGTCCGATGCTCTATCCACTGCGCCACCGCCTGGTCAGGCGGGGACATTTTGAAACAATTTAGGTACTTCCCTAGAGCAATGTACCCTAGATATTGTAGGGAGGGTGTTTTCTAACTCTAGGACTCTGTTTAAAATGAAATCCAGAATTGGCTTTAGTTCCATACTTGCACCAGTATGTATATTTTTATGTGGAATCTCTTTTTTATTTTTTAAAATTTATTGATTGATTTTAAAGAGAGAGGAAGGGAGACAGAGAGACTGTTTCTGTGTATGTTCTAACTGGGGATTTGTGTATTGGGATGACCCAACCGAGCTATCCGGTTGAACTTAACTTTGAAGTTTATAAATTCTATGAACATCTCAGAGACCTATCATTCATATTCACCTGAGATGTCTGCCTTTGTACATAATTTAATTGTGATTAAGACATTTATATTGTGGGAGAACCAAGTAAATGAATCAAGTGTTAACTGCATTTTAATTAGGTGACTAAGTTACATAACTGGATTTAGTTCCTTGTTTTGTTTGGTAATCATTTATGCTGGAAGTTTGCTGAAATTTGAAGTTGCAAAATGAGATCCTTGTTTAGATAGTCTTAGAATTTGTTTCTGTACTCTAACAATGGTACAAACTACGTATTTCTGACTTGTTCTTACACCATGAAAACAGGAATGATGGCACTGAATTTGGAGGGTCTATCTACCAGAAGGTTAATGAGAAGATGGAAACGTCAATAAACCTTGCTTGGACAGCTGGCAGTAACAACACCCGTTTTGGCATTGCTGCTAAATACAAGCTGGATTGTAGAACTACTCTATCTGTAAGAATGTGCTACCAGATTGTGTCTGCTTTTAGGGTTTCATCTAAGTTGTTAATGCGAGTTGTGATGTTGTAGTTTGCATGACTTTATTAACTTGAATGAGCTAGTCATTGTGTAGTGAAAAGAGTATTAAACCTGAAGTCAGGAAATTGGGTTCTAGTCCTAGTTCCTTCCGTATTTGGCTGTTGTCTGACCTTCTCAAGTCATTTTCTGTCTTTGGCCTCAAAATTTTCTTATCTCTAAATTTATGGGATTTGATTACTATTCCTGTTGGTATTAGTAAATCTTATTAATAATAACACTGAGCTCTTAAATTTCAGGTACTGTGCTAAGGGCTTTACGTGTATTATCTCATTTAATCCTCACAACTACTATAGGTGGTGAGTAGTATCCTCATCCCCGTTTTACAGATGAGGGAATTGAGGCTTAGAGAGGTCAGGTAACTTGTCCAAGTGGCAGTGCCAAGATTTGAACCAGATTTGTCTCTCACCAGAGTTCATGCTCTAACCAGAGGTTGTAAACTGATATCTCAGAATTCAGTACATGGGGGTACTTGACTGCACAATGCTTTAAAAATATTTGCTTGAGGTCTTTAAACACATATTCTCAAGGTCTTTGCTGTTCCTCCAGTTCTCTTCATAAAAGATTTATCTTTTTATTAATTAATTTTCAGTTTCAGTCATTTTAGATTGGCCCTAAGGTGCTTTAGCTTTGGAAATCTGATGTGGTGATTGTACTGGACATGTATTATGAAATTGATTATTTTCTTACTGTTTCTATTCTTTCTTAATCTTAGGCTAAAGTAAATAATGCCAGCCTGATTGGACTGGGTTATACTCAGACTCTTCGACCAGGTAAGTAAAGGAATTAATAATAATGGGGTTGAAGTAGAAGGTGATAGAGGAATAATGAATATAATCTACAATCACTGTAGGCTAATTCAGACCTTTTCTTTTTTTAAGATTTTATTTTTTGATTTTACAGAGAGAGGAGAGGGGTGGGGGAACGAGAGGTATCAACTCATAGTTGCTTCACTCTAGCGCTGTTCATTGCTTGCTTGTTGCTTGTCGTATGTGCCTTGACTGGGCAGGCCCAGGGTTTCGAACCAGCGACCTCAGCGTTCCAGATTGACACACTATCCACTGTGCCATCACAGGCCGGACTAATTCACACCATTTTGTAACATTTGGTTGTTCATACAAAGTATAACAGATCCAAGTACTCTTTTTTTTTTTTTTTTTTTTTGACAGGGACAGAGAGAGGGTTAGATAGGGACAGACAGACAGGAACAGAGAGAGATGAAAGGCATCAATCATCAGTTTTTCATTGTGACGCCTTAGTTGTTCATTGATTGCTTTCTCATATATGCCTTGACCCGGGCCTTCAGCAGACCGAGTAACCCCTTGCTCAAGCCAGCGACCTTGGGTCCAAGCTGGTGAGCGTTTTGCTCAAGCCAGATGAGCGCACGCTCAAGCTGGTGACCTCGAGGTCTCAAACCTGGGTCTTCCGCATCCCAGTCCGACACTCTATCCACTGTGCCACTGCCTGGTCAGGTCCAAGTACTCTTGATTTAAAAATTTTAATGTATTTCTAACTATAACTTGGTCATTCTGGTTTGTAGTTTGGTGGATCATTGTTCTTACCCCTGAACTCCAAGTAAACTTTGCAGTGGTTGTGCTTACTCATTACAGATTGGATGATAATAAATAACCCTGTGTTGAGTTTAGTTATAGCTATATTGTAATTCTTACACCCAGCTGTAATGCATGCCATTGACTCCATCCATTGTTTCTAGAAAATGCAGATCTGATTGTAATATTTATCACAAGTGATTGTGGTGTTTTCTTCTTCCTAGGAGTCAAACTGACCCTATCAGCTTTAATCGATGGAAAGAACTTCAATGCAGGAGGTCACAAGGTTGGGTTGGGATTTGAACTAGAAGCTTAATGTGGTTTTGAATAAAGCATCATATTTCTCCCTGGAGATGAAGAGAAATGAACCCACTATGTTTTGGCCTTAAAATTCTTCTCTGAAATTTCAAAAGTGTGAACTTTTTATTCTTCCAAAGAATTGTAATCCTTCCCACACTGAAGTCTAGAGATTGCAAGTCCATCCTAAGGGAGGTGCTTGAAGGCATGCCTGGAAGTTGTCATTTTGTGCCACATTTCAGTTCAGTTCCACAGTATTATTTTAAATGTGTTCCTCAGTGACAATGTAGTCATGTTATAAAGGAAATAACCCGACCCTCCTGTTTGTACATCACGTCCTGCATGTCCCACACCACTTTTTCATGACCTTTTAATATATTGGTCTCTGTGCTATAGTGGAATCTTTGGTTTTACATCAGAGTAAAATAAAATAAACCCATCACATTTGAACATAATCACTCATCTGACTTACTAGTGGTGGTTTTCTTGTATTTATTGTGAGTTGCTTTGAAAAATACTCTCATAGATGGTGTTTATGCTAAATTGGTATGTGTGAGATAATCTCTGCTGTTGCCTGTCCGTGCCACTTTAGTTTACCTGACCTCTTGCTCCTTTGCACACAGGCCGAGGAGTGGGACTGAGTTTTGTTCTGGCCGGAAGCACATCTGTTAAGGTACTTGCTTCCTATAGCAGCGAGACAGAGCATGAGATTGGTAGTTTGTGAAAGAGTGAGGGTGTGAGTGGTCAAAAGACCAGCAAAGGAAAAAGTAAAATTGTAGGTGAAGACTGGAAGGAAGAGAGTGTGGTAGGAGGAGGCCAGAGCTGGAGGAGAGCACATCTTTGGCTACTCCCAGGCCTTAGGAAAAAGATTTTTGATTATTAGGTCTAGAAAAATGGTAACCAAAGAATGAAAATACCAGTTTAGGGGAAAAAAATGAGTAAACTATGATCATGGCTTACTAGTATAGTAAGTCATCTTTCTAAAAGTAGAACCTCTTTTGAAAAAAAAAACTATTTAAAAATTTTCCATTGATTTGAGAGAGGAGTAGGGGCAGGAGAGAGAGAAGCAGCAGCTTGTTTCACTTAGTTCTATTTAGTTGGGCACTTGTCGATTGCTTCTCACTTGTGCCCCGACTGGGGATCCAGCCTGCAACCTTGGCCTGCTGGCATGATGCTCTGTCCACTGAGCCACTTGGCCAGGGTGAAAAAAATGTTTTATGCATAGATTATACACTGGTTTCAAAAAAGTCAGTTTAGATGTAAGTAAAAGTGAAAATTGCCATTCCTCTCTCCAAACCTTGTCTTCTACTACACACTGTTTGATAGATATCCTTGGAGGTATTTTTCAGTGTCTTTAGAGACTACATAAATATCTACATATAGGCCCTGGCAAGTTGGCTGAGTGGTAGAGTGTTGGCCCGGTGTGTGGATGTCCTGGGTTCATTCCCAGCCAGGGCACACAGGAGAAGTGTCCATCTGCTTCTCCACTCTTCCCCCTCTCCTTCGTCTCTGTCTTTCCTTCCCGCAGCCAAGGCTTCATTGGAGCAAAGTTGGCCCAGGCACTGAGGATGGCTCCATGGCCTCCGCCTCAGGTGCTCGAATGACTCCGGTTGCAAGGGGAGCAGTGCCCCAGATGGGCAGAGGTCTGTCCCTGGTGAGCATGCCAAGTGGATCCTGGTTGGGCGCATGCTGGAGTCTGTCTCTCTGCTTGCCCACTTCTCCAGAAAAAATACAAAAAAAAAAAAAATTTACATATATGATGTTAAAAAACATCTTGTTTCACAATATACTTTGAAATTTAACCTAGAGCCTTTTTGTTTGTTCATATAGATCTGCCTCATATTTTTATTTTATACGTTAGTATAAATATAACATTATTTATTTCCCATTTTGCTGTATTGCATTTTGGCTTTACAAACAATGTTGCATTGAATATCTTCGCCCATTTATTTTTGTTCACGTCTGTGAACATTTCCTTAGCAGCACTGCCCAGAAGAAAACTTGCTGTGATGATGAAAAGGCTCCGTCTCTGCACTGCCCCAGGTGGTGGTCATTAGGCACATGGCTGTTGTATTAGTGCAGTTCTATAGGACGGGTTTCTGGAAGTGACTGCTAAGTCAAAGGGCATGTACATTGGGTAAGTAGTACAGAATTGCTCGTCAGAAATTTTGTACCAATTTGTATTTCTACCAATGGTTCTTAAGAGAGCCTACTTCCCCACATCCTCAGTAACACTGAATGTTGTAAAACTTGAAAATATTTACTGGTTTTATACATAAAAAATGATATTTTGTTTTAATTTGCATTTCTCTAATTGCCAGCAAGAGGGGCTGTTTTGATATGGTTGCTGACCATTTGTAATTCTTTGATATGGCTGTTCAGATTCCTTGCTAAGTTTCCAAATGAGTCATCAGAAAAACTAGATGTTGCTTTTTGAAAAATTTCAGTGCTGAAGGATTTTCCTTGTATCACCACGATATATTATTTTTACTACAACCCAAATTCTAACTACTGCTTCTGTCAGAAAATACACTGGGGAACAATTTTTTTTTTTCATTTTCTGTTGTATGAGGTTTTAGAATTGTTTCTCTATATTTCTGCTTCGCTGATTCCAAATCTGAAATTCGTTTTTTGGTGCATGCTCTAGTTTTTATGCAATTTTAATTTCTTTTTGTTACAGTTAATGGCATGCATTGGTTTTTAAATTGGAGTTAAAGGGCAACGACTCTTGGATTGAACATAGCCACAAGGCAATTAATGTTTTACAAACATCACTTTTACATAATTGTAGTTGTTTTTAAATGTAAAATATTATTATCTGATGAAAACACCCTCTTATATTGTTTTTTTAAGATGGAATCATGGCTTCTTCGAGTAAGCATAAATGTAAGAATAGTCCTGACACCTTCTGTTATATATGTGGCTGTTACACACTTCAACGTCAAAGGCGCAATATTTCATCATTTGTGACACATGCATATATTACCTATTTTCAAGTTCCTCTTGGTGATCAAGACAAGAATTGGGCTATTGTGTGTCATAATTGTGAGGAAATGCTTCATGACTGGACAAAAGGAAAACGCAAAGGAATGCCTTTTGGTATTCCCACGGTTTGGCATGAACCTAAGGACCACAGCAGTGACTGTTATTTCTGTCTGATCCATACAAAGGGCATCGGCAAGAAAAAACGGCATATGATCACATATCCTAATATTCCTTCAGCAATACAACCTATCCCACACTCTGAGACACTCCAGGTTCCAGTTTTCAATGGTTTGATTTCTTCTAAGGATGAAGAAAGTGAACATGGTGATCAAGTGTATTTTGATAAGATGCATGAGGAAATGGTTGTAGAATCTGAAGGGCCTTCTTCTGATGCCAAGCAGTCATTAACCCCTCAGCAGTTTAGCCAACCCGAATTGAATGACTTAGTAAGTGATTTGGGCCTATCAAAGACAGCAGCTGAGTTATTAGCCTCTAGGCTTCAAGAAAAGAATGTACTTCACCGGTCAGCTGAAGTACCCTATTTTGGGAAGCGTGAACAAATTATTGTGGACTTCTTTTCCGAAGACAAACACTTTGTTTACTGTCATGATATCAGTAGTCTTCTCAGCCAGCTAGGTGTTACCACTTACAGTCCATCAGAATGGCGGCTCTAAATGGAGTGTGAAATGTGTTCTATACAACGGTACTGTTTATGCAGCGGTTCCAATTGGTTATTCAACTCATCTGCGAGAAGATTATGACATAAAAATTGACTTGACTTTCTGAAGTATGAGGAGCATAACTGGATCATTTGTGTGGATCTTAAAATGGTAAATTTCCTGCTAGGACAATAGAGAAGTTTCACAAAGTATCCTTGCTTTCTGTGTTTGTGGGACAGCCGAGTTCTGGAGGAACACTGGACACAGAAGGAGTGGCCGTAACGTGAAGCTCTGGAAGTAGGGATACAACATATTGTGATGAACCTGTAGTTAATCGAGACAGGATCATTTTTCCCCCACTTCACATCAAACTTGGCTTAATGAAGCAGTTTGTTCAGGCTTTGAATAGAGAAAGTGAATGCTTTCAACATATTATTTCTGCTTTTCCTGCTGTCTGCAGAGAAGATAAAAGCAGGTGTATTTGATGGACCTCAAATTTGAACCCTCATACGTGACAAAGAATTTGCCGGGAAGATGAATAAGGAGGAGAAAGCAGCATGGCAGTCTTTTGTGGCAGTTACAAAGAACTTCCTTGGCAACAGAAAAGCAGAAAACTGAACTTCTGGTTCAAAGGATGCTGTTGGCTTTCTGCAACATTGGATGTAACATTAGTGTTAAGATTCACTTCCTGAACAGTCACCTAGATAAGTTTCCTGAAAGTCTTTTGAGCTGTTAGTGATGAGCAGACTACTGCTGGAGCATCAAACAAGATTGTCCTCAACAAGTACACAAACGCAAGAGCTACAAATGCACATTTTTGCCTGAATGGAATTTAATAAGTTTTACACAAATTTTATTAAAATAAGTGTCTTAATATGTTCTATTTTGAAATTGTAGACATATTTTTATGCATCATATCTTTTAGTGTATTAGTATATTTACTGCATTATATAAATTATATTTTCACAAAGATGATGCCCAAGAAGACATTCTACTTCATTATGTTAAACTAAATGTTGAATATTTTACAGTTAAACTAAATGATGAAAACCTAAAATCTTGAATTGCATAAAAAACTGTAGCTTACAGAGAAAAACTAAAGTCAGATTTGAGATTAGCACACTTGAATTAGGTAAGGACAGGTTGTTTTTGTGGATGCAACAAAAATTTTGTTCCTCAGTGATATCTATGATACCAGCCACATAATATAATTTTATTTTCTCACTTTTTTTGTGGGTTGAACCACCATTACAGGACATAAAAGTATAACAGGAAAAACTGAGGGAGGTAAGCAACAAATTCATTCTGTCTTGTTGGCACCTGTGTCTAGTTAACTGACTGGATGAACTTGATATACAGCATGAGAGTGGATTGGATGCTGTGCTGGGCCGACCGTGCTCCCGCACCTGGATTTCTCCCGTAAATCGCGGAAGTTAGACGCTAACTGTGGTGTTAGATGAGTGTTACTATGGGGCATTTCTCTTCAACCTAGTGTTAAGGACCCGCCCAGAAATGATGAGGGTCGGGTCAAAAGGAAATACAAGGAAACACTGATGAGATAGATGTACCTCTAATTTGTGAGTTACTTGATGAAGTTATATTATGGCCTGCATTAAATGGGAAGAAAACATCTGTTTTTTTCTTTTCCTGTGTTTGTTATTCCAGAGCTAAAGAGCCATATTTCTTGTTGATACAATAATCCATTTATGAACATAGGTAGTTTAAATTCAGCCTTTATTCAGTAGTTTTAGTGAATTATATGGCTGGCTAGGCTATGTCCTAAGTACCCTCCTCATTGTGGGAGTCATAAAGTTGTAGCAGAAGGGAAAGCACATTTCTTGAACTTGTGTGGCAGACCCTGAGCTGGTCATCCTATACAATCTATCTGATCTTCACAGCAATAACTGCGAGCCTCAGGAAAATAGCCCTGAGAGAGATCCTAAGTTGGAGCAGTTTCTTGTTTCTCAGAATGGAAGTGCTCAAAATCTCCCTCCCCTCCTCCCTCTACCTACTACTGTCCCAGCATTCTCATCTTCCCTGTTCCCCCTCCCTTTTCTCCCCTGGTTAGCTTTATGACTCCTATAGCCACTCCTTTATTTGATTTCAGGACACTGCTAGGATCCTCAGTCTTTCCTTTTGAGCTTTACTCAACATAATTTAAATGGCCTTCACCTGGGAACAGAACTAACATTTTAGTATATATGTGTTTAATGTCAGTTGGCTCTTTGATTCAGTAACTCCACCCCTAGGAATTTGCCTTAGGGAATCATCATATGTACAAAGATTTATTTACAATGTTTCTCATAATAGAGAAAAATTGATAGCTATCCAAATGTGCAATATATATTCATTAGTGGTATATTATCCAGCCATTAACAATCATGTTTTTGAAGAAGAATAACTACTGAGGATTGTTCACAATGTTAAATAGAAAAAACAAAGTAAAAAAGTCTTAATTTTATATACTTTTTTTTTTTATTAAGTGAGGTGGGGAGGTTGAGAGGAAGATTCCTGCATGCACCACAACTGGAATCCACCTGGCCAGCTCCCTACAGGGTGATCCTCTGCCCGTCTGGAGCCGCTGCTTCCTTGCTTGGCAACTGAGCTATTTCAGTGCCAGAGGCAAGGTCATGGAGCCATCCTCAGCACCCGGGGCCAGCTTGCTCAAACCATTCAAGCTATGGTTGTGGGAGGAGAAGAGAAGGAGAGAAAAGGGGAAGGGGTAAGCAGATGGTTGCTTCTCCTGTGTGCCCTGACTGGGAATCAAACCCAGGACTTCCACTCTACCACTGAGCCAACGGGCCAGGGCCAATTTTATTTTTTAAAATATGTGCAAATACTGGAGAAAATGCTCCAAAATATTAATATTTGTTATCTTGTGAAGGTAGACTCATGAATTTTATTTATTTTATACTCTATTTTTTTGGTTTTCTAAAGTCAGTGTCTTTCTGTCATTAGGGAAAACTTGGAATGTTATTTGTTTGAAAAAGGCCGCAGGGCCCTTGTGGCAGCAGAGCAGACAGCATTCTAATTGGTGAGTGCACTTGTCGCTCCGCGTGAAGTTTTTATTAAATTTTGTAATAATGTTCACACGTACTGTAAATGCTAATTGCTGTAAGAGACTGGGAAGACGTCACAATGTATTTCCAATCCATCATTATACTCTGAGCATCACTGCTCGAGGAAAAGAGGGTGCTGACTGTCCTAAAGTTTCATTGAGTTACTGCAGGTCTGTCCTTAGAAGCTCACTGCCACCTTGGCCAAGCCTTAGGTTCTAGAACCTTGGACAGGAGGAGCTAAAGCCATTTCTGGTTTACCCTATACTGTTGCCTACACAAGCAAGAAGACTGCTCTATTTTCTACACATAAAGACCAACTTTTTCCCTAAGACCACAGCCTCTGATTATGCGTGCTGTGTGTCGTCTTCGATTCAGTTCCCTCTGCTGCTTTCCCTTCAGATAGAAGTCCCCTTTTTCTTTTGCTCTCCACTTAAATGTTGGCATTCAGGTTCTATCCTCCCTTCTTTAACCCTACACCTTATTGATATGTTTGAGTAAAGAGCCTCTTCAAATTACACCTGCCTCTCTACACCTTGTTGATATGTTTGTGTAAGGAGCCTCTTCAAATTACATCTGCCTGTCCTTCGATTCCAGTATGCCTCTGGGGCCCTTTCAGAATAAGGATGGTCTGGTAATGGCACCATTCTTACTCACATTTTAAGTTGTCAATCAGAACAACCCTCAGTGGATAGAAGCCAAAAGCTTCATCTTTACCTCTGTTGTCAGTCTCTATCCCAAGAGAAAGGGCAGGAGCAGACGCCAACATGCCCAGTTTATTCTTTCCAAATGTACCAATCAGAGGCACACCTTTCCTCTTGTGGAGGAACTAAAAGGATAGGGGCCAACATACGATACAAAAGGTGGTTCAGTCACATGGAAGGAGATATTTAAAATGGGACACAGTGCCCTGGCTGTGAGTGGTAGAGCATCCGCCCGACGTGTGGAGGTTCCAGATTTGATTCCCGGCCAGCACACAGGAGAAGTGCCTATCTGCTTCTCCACCCTTCCGCCTCTCCTTCCTCTCTATCTCTCTCTTTCCCTCCCGCAGCCAAGGCTCCATTGGAGCAAAGTTGGCCCAGGCGCTGAGGATGGCTTCACGGCCTCCACCTCAGGCGCTAGAATGGCTCCAGTTGCGATGGAGCAACGCCCCAGATGGGCAGAGCATCGCCCCCTAGTGGGCTTACTGGGTGGACCCTGGTCAGGTGCATGTGGGAGTCTCTCTGCCTTCCTGCTTCTCACTTCAGAAAAAAAGAATGGGACACAGCTTTCAGAGCATGTATATTTTAAGCCATAGCCAGTCCCTCCCAACTCCCAGAGATTTGACTTGTTCACTTAGGAAATATATACAAACCTTGAAGTTGGGGTGAGTGGAGTGTGGGCTTCAACACCTGGTGATGCTCATATACCCATTCTTCTCAACCTTGGTCAGTACCACTCCTGTCTTCCTGGACAGCTACCTCCTAAAGCTAGCCATTCCCAAAGCTTATCTCCATCAAAGACAGCTCTCTTGACCAAACGTTTACTGCAGGCAATTGCCCAATCTAAACCAGTTCTTCTAACCTGACCAGATGGTGGTGCAGTGGATAGAGCATCGGACTGGGATGTGTAGGACCCAGGTTTGAGACCCCAAGGTTACCAGCTTGAGCGCTGGTTCATCTGGTTTGAGCAAGGTTCACCAGCTTGAGCCCAAGGTTGCTGGCTTGAGCAAGAGGTTACTCAGTCTGCTGAAGGCCCGTGGTCAAGGCACATATGAAAAATCAATGAATAACTAAGGAGCCGCAATGAAGAATTGATCTTTCTCATCTCTCTCTCTTCCTATCTGTCTGTCCCTATCTATCCCTCTCTCTGACTCTCTGTTGCTGCCACACAAAAAATAAAATAAAAAAATAAACCAGTTCTTTTACCATGCAATTTGCAGCCAAATTTCTGCCTCTTTTGTGATCTCCCTGAGTCGATCAGTGGCCCTCCCCCATGGTTCCTGCCACTCTGGAAACATCCTCACTGTGGCAGCAATCACACTGTATTGAAATGTTGCTTACTGTCTCCCTTCCTGCCTATGAACTCCTAGAGGGCAATCTTCCTACCTCCAGTGGCCAGGCCAGCACTTGGGTCATGACAGGTATCCAATGGATGTTTGCTGAATGAATGAAAATAGGCTAGCCATCAGGCAGGTGGGGCTGTTTGGTTTCCAGGTCATGGGGATTTGTGCATATAGATTGAGGTTCTCCTTCACAAATATTCAGTTCCAGGGGACCATCGAAGAAGCACAGATATCTCCTGGCATTTCCAGCAACTTTCTGAGTTACGGTGTAATTAACATTCCGTGAGGTGACTATTTCTGCAATTATAAAAGGTTCTGGAAGGGTGGTCATAATTGCAGTTACACTTTAACCCACGCGGTGCCGTTGTTGCTGCCAACGGAAATGAGGGGCCTGACTGTGGGGTCTTTGCCTTTACCTGAGCTCGTCTCTCCGTCCTTTTGCTCTTCTCCCTTCCCCAACACCTCTACATTCGGGGTTTGGTTTAACCTCTAAATGTCAAGCCTTGGGGAAAAGCATGGACGGCCTCCACCCTACTCTGGCCTAAATCCTTTTTGCTATCTGGCTTTGTTCCAGCCAGTGCAGGTGGAGAACAGTTCATCACCTTTGTTGAGTCTGAGATTCCTTACTGAAAATCAGATTTAATTCCTCATGTTTCCTTTATAAAAACAGGATAAGCCTCACCCTTTCTTCCTAGGCTTCCTTTCCAAGTTATTCATTACCTATTTCGTGTTCCTCCTCTGAATCCCCCCAGGCCTGCAGCTCAGTCCCCCCTGTTCTAGAGACCACAGTCGTGGCAGCGTCTGGCCAGCCTGCACAGGAAGACACTGATGAGGTCAGGAGGCCTGGGGCCTACGCTGGCTCTGTAACCGTTTGGCTGCCTAAACTTGCTCTCATTCTGTGCCCTAGTTTCCCGGTGCCCGGCCAGTTGCAGGTGTTTCACAGAGGTGGTCGTGGGATGATGGAGTGTAGGTGACCTTTTCCTTTTTACGGAATATGCCTCGGTCGTTTCATTGTCTTTTCAGTGATAAAGGATGATGTGCTTTAAAAATATTTAAGAGGGTGACAATCCAAGACCAGGGCTACATTTCCCCTTTATGAGAATTTAACCATGTTCTACAGGTCTCACCCCCGACCCTCAGCATGCAGAGAACTCATTCTTTTAGTCTCTAGCTGTTTTGTATCATTCATCTAGCTGTGGTTTATTTTCTCTTCCTTTTCTTCATCTAATGTAATGCTCTCCTTCAAGCAGTCCTCCTGAGGCAGCCATCCATAAACAGTGACGTCACGAATAACCAGCCGTTCAGCCACAAGGGAAGGAAACACTTGTTTAGGGAGCCCTATTCTGAGCCAGGCCTGGCTGGAGTGGTCCCTTTCATTACACTGTCCGCTGAATTCCTCACAACCCCCTGGGTAGTCTCACTTGTCCCCACGCACAGAAGCGGGAGTTAATAGGGTTAAAGTTGCTGAAATCTGAACCCAGTTCTTCCAGACTCCAGACCTCAGGGCCTCAGGAGTACTTCAAGGCAATGGGCAAGTCTGGTCCCCCGCAGGTGGGTGGGGATCCCTCACCCGAGGACTCAACAAAACATTGCTCTAGCTCCTTAACGTGCCTTTTTTCCTGCCTCACTTTGTCATTGAATAAGCTTGTTGATGCCATAGATCTCTACATGTCACCATTTATTTTTCAATGACAGATAACATTCAATATTATTTATATTAGCTTGAGGTGTACAGCGTAGCGGTTAGACAATTATACTGTAATTTACAAAGTGATCCCCCCAGTAATTCAGGTACGCATTTGGCACCATATAGTTATTACAGTATTTATATTCCCTATACTGTACTTTACGTCCTCGTGACTATTGTAACTACCAGTTTGCACTTCCTAATCCCCTGACCTTTTCCACCCAGCCCCAAGCCCCTCCATTGGCAACCATTATTTTGTTCTCTGCATCTATGTCTGTTTCTGTTTTGTTCATTTTATTTTGTTCTTCAGATTCCACATATAAGTGAAATCATATGGTATTTGTCTTTCTTGGTATGAGTTATTTCACTTAACATAATATCCTCTAGGTCCATCCTTGTTTTCACAAATGGAAAGATTTAATTCTTTTTTTATGGGCAAGTAACATTCCATTGTATATATATGTACCACCACTTTTTTATCCACTCATCTATTGATAGGCACTTGGGTTGCTTCCATATCCTGGCTATTGTAAATAATGCTGCAGTGGACATAGGGGTGCACATATGTTTTCAAATTGGCGTTTTAGATTTTTTTGGATAAATACACCTCGAAGTGGAATTGCCGGGTCATAAGCTAGTTTTATTTTGAATGTTTTGAGGATCCTCCATACTGTTTTCCATAGTGGTTGCACCAATCTGTATTCCCACCAGCAGTGCAGCAGGGGTCTCTTCTCCACATCCTCATTGACACTTGTTTGATTTATTCATGATAGCCATCTGACAAGCGTGAGGTTATAGCTCACTGTGGTTTTAATTTGTATTTCTCTGATGATTAGGGACATTGGGCATCTTTTCATATGTCTGCTGACTGTCCTCTTTAAAGGAGAGTCTATACAGGTCCTCTGCCCACTTTAAAAAAAAAAAATTTTATTTATTGATTTTAGAGAGGGGGGAGAGAGAAAGAAAGGGGGCAAGAAGCATCAAGTTGTAGTAGTTGCTTTCTGTATGTGCCTAGACCAGGTAAGTCTGGGGTTTTGAACCAGCAACCTCAGCATTCCAGGTTGATGCTTTATCCACTGAACCACTACAGGTCAGGCCCTTTTTTTTTTTTAACTGGATTGTTTTTTTGATGTTGACTTGTATGAGATCTTTATAAATTTTGGGTATTAACCCCTAGATGTATCATTGATGTCTATGTTCTCCCATTCAATGTGTTGTTTTTTAATTTTTTTTGATGGTTTCCTTTGCTGTGCAAAACCTTTTTATTTTGATATAGTCCCATTTGTTTGTCTTAGTTTCCCTTGCCCCAGAAGATATATTAGAAAAAAATATTGCTAGGAGAAATACCGGAAAGTTTCCTGCCTATGTTTTCTTCTAGGAGTTTTATGGTTTTGAATCTTACATTTAAGTCTTTAATCCATTTTGAGTTTATTCTTGTATATGGTGTAAGAAGGTGGTCTAGTTTCTTTTTTTTCATATATCTGTCCAATATGCCTAACACTATTTTTTCATTTTTTATTTTTTTTTAGCAGGAGAGAGACAGACAGGGACAGACAAGAAGGAATAGAGATGAGAAGCATCATTTCTTTGTTGTGGCACTTTAGTTGTTCATTGATTGCTCTCTCATATGTGCCTTGACTGGGGGGCTACAGCTGAGCCAGTGACCCCTTGCTCAAGCCAGTGACCTTGAGTTCAAGCCAGCGACATTGGGCTTCAAGCCAGTGACCTTTGGGCTCAAGGAAGCAACCATGGGGTCATGTCTATGGTCCCATGCTCAAGCTATCAACCCTGCGCTCAAGCTGGTGAGCCCGTGTTGAAGCTTGAGTCCTTGGGGTTTCAAACCTAAGCCCTAAGTGTCCCAGGTCGATGCTCTATCCACTGTGCCATCACCTAGTTAGGCCTAACACTATTTATTGAATAGACTACCCTATTATATGTTCTTGCCTTCTTTGTCATATACTGATTGACCACAGAGCTGTGGATTTATTTCTGGACTCTCTATTCTGTTCCATTTATAGGTTCCAATAACAGGCAATATTTTGATTACTGTAGCCTTATTTTATAGTTTGATAACAGAGAGCATAATATCTTCGCTATTATTTTCTCAAGAGTGCTGTATCTATTTGGAGTTCTTTGTGGTTGTGGTTCCATATACATTTTTGGATTATTCTGCCCTGGCCAGATAGCTCAGTTGGTTAAGGCATCATCCTCAAGCAGAGGTTGCCAGTTCGATTCCTAGTTAGGGCACATACAAGAACAGATTGATGTTCCTGTCTCTCTCTTACTCTGTCCCTTCCTTTCTCTAAAATCAATAAAAAAATAAACATTACAAAAAAAATTTTTTTTAACTATCTAATTGTGTGAAAAACACCATTGGTATTTTAATAGGGATTGCATTGAATCTATAGATTGCTTTGGGAAGTATGGAAATTTAACTATAATTCTCTCTACCATGAGCACAGTATATGCTTCCATTTATTTGTATCTTCAATATCTTATAATTTTCCAAGTACAGGTCTTTTATCTCCTTGGTTAAATTTATTCCTAGGTGTTGTTTTATTTTTTTTGATGCAGTTGGACATTGGGATTTTCTTAATTTCTCTGATTATTTGTGTATAAAAATGCAACTGATTTCTGAATATTTGCTATGCTCCTACTTTACTCAACTCATTTAATCAATTCTAGTAGTTTTTGATGGAATCTTTAGGGTTTTCTATATACAGTATCATGTCATTTGCAAATGAGTTTTACTTCTTCCTTTCTAATTTGGATGCCTTTTCTTTCTTTTTCTTGTCTGATTGCCATGGCTAGGACTTCTAATATAAGTGGTGAAAGTGGACACCCCTATCTTGTTCCTGATCTTTTTTTTAAATTTAAATTTCTTTTTATTTTATTCATTTTAGAGAGGAGACAGAGTGAGAGAGGGAGAGAAAGAGAGAAAGGGAGGAGGAGCTGGAAGCATCAACTCCTATATGTGCCTTGACCAGACCAGTGCAGGGTTTTGAACTGGCGACCTCAGTGTTCCCAGGTCGACACTTTATCCACTGCGCCACCACAGGTCAGGCATTGTTCCTGATCTTAAAGGAAACACTTTTAATGTTCCCCATTGAGTACAGTGTTAGCTGTGTGTTTGTCATAGATGGCCTTTATTGTGTTGAGGTATGTTCCCTCTATTCTCACTTTGCTGAGTTTTTATCACAAATGAATGCTGGATTCTGTCAAATACTTCTGCACCTATTGATACAATCATATGATTTTTATCCTTCATTTGGTTTCATGGTATGGTTTTAATTTTTATTCTACAGCTTATTCTGAAACAGGGAGGACTTATTTTAAATATTATTTTGTTGAAAATGAATAAATATATTTAGCTATTTGCTCAAAAGTTCAGTCCTTTTGGAAGGTAGGAAATAAAGTAAAACAACATTGTCTTTGGAGCTCAGGCTCCATCTGACCGCCTGTGCTCCATGCAGACTTCGCCACAGTGAGAAGAGCCCAGACGTGGGGAAGGCGGCAGTCTCCAGGGCACTCCTCTTGGCTCCACACAGCTCTTATGCACATAGCAGGGTGATCTGGTAACAAACTCACAAGATACCAGGGACACAGAAGTTAAACCTTGTCCAGGAGAGGTTTGCATTTTTAGAAGAAGGAGCAGATTAACTCAGAGAGAGGACTCTGGTGTCCCAGGCAGGGGATCCCTGTACCAGCCTCCCCACCCCTCCCACATGACCCATTCCTGCCTAAGCTCAGGTCCCTGCCCTCAAGGGAGGGCAAGGGGAGGCATCTCTCAGATAACAGAGCAGCGGGGGCTGGTGGGCAGTGGGCAAAGCTTCTCTCTGCACATTCCCGCGACATGGTTAGGTGCTTAGTCATTCCCAGACTCAGTGTGGGTGTGACCTTTACCCTACTTTGCTTCCCAGGCCTCTGCCGTTGCCACCCAGCTGCTGGGGCTGTGCTGGGGCTGAGATGGCAGCCTTCCTTCCTGGACATGGCTGGAAAAAACTGCCACTGAGTCATTGAGAGAGTAAGGGTGTGTGTGTGGGGGAGACATTATGTGCCCCAACTGGGGATCGAATCGGCAACCTTTGTGTATCTGGATGCTCTAACCAAACGAGCTATCCGACCAGGGCTGTTATTTTTCTTATAAATTTAGAAAGAAATTGAACTTCTTCTTGAATTTATGGTTTTATCATAAGTGAAGAAATGAAAGGCGTAAAATGCCATTTTAAACATTGGAAAGGGCAAATTTCTTTATGGAGATGAAGCACTTGTAACACCTGGCAAGTTTTCCTCATCTGTCGTCTTCCTGGCTCAGGAAGGAACTGGAGCTTGTGACTCCTGCAAGGGTTGAAGGAGTTTCCTTCTCAAGCTCCAAGTAGGTATGTTTTTGTTTTGTTCTGTGTTTAAGCCAAGAAGAAAAGTCGATTTTCCTGCTAGGTCTTTAGCCCCGAAATCTGGTCAACTTTAGCATGACAAAGCCTTTCATTAATAGTTCATTCCTGAAGGTCCTGTGTGCTCAGTTAACATTGGGGATTTCTGATGCTGAACTTTTCCTTCTCATGAATATTTTGTGCACTGACATGTAATAGTAGTAAAATAAGGGGAAAGAGGTATTTGAAAACTAGGAGTAACCAAATTATATAGCTTTTATTTTTGTGGGAACTCTGGACAAAGAACATTATATAGATACTTAGAAAACAAACTTCAAAGGCAGAGTTTTGAGGGGCATTTTTTTATTATAAATTTAATATGGCTGATTAATGAAAAATCACAATGAAGTACCGAGAAAATGTCTGTCAATATAAAAATTTTAGCAGCATTTCCATAGTTTCAGGCTCTAACATTAGTCATATTCCTCCCGCTATCAAAAAGAATCCAATGGGACTACAGTAGAGCATCAAGATGTTCAGTTTAGTAAAGGCCTCAAGGAAATCCTCAAATCCAGTGTATTGTCTGGTATTTCAACCTCCCCCATCCCAAATTTCTAGAATATCAAAGTACTTGCCTCGGTGTTTGAGACAAGAATTCCTTCTGTCTACAGGGAAGAGAGAATAGGAGTGAAAATTAAAACTGGACTTGATATGTAGTGCTCGATTACACGTCCCGTCCATTCTCTACACTGACGACAATGGACGCCCCCTGCAGGCCTGAGCGACAGCTGGCATGTGGCAGCAATGGTGGCGTAGGCGGGGTGGGGACGCTGCAGTGGGATGTGACGTGACGGGGGCTGGCGCCTCCCGCGCACACTGCGCCGGGGCAGGCCAGGGCAGGGCAGTTTTGCTCCATCCGGGGTTCAGATCAGGATTAATGTGAAGGGGAGACAAACAGTATGAAAATATAATACTGGCAAACTATTCCCCTGCTTCTTTGGTACTTTCCAAAATTCTCTGATCAAAAAAGCTAGGAAGCACACACCATTAAAAAATTACAGTTTTAAGTATTTACAGAAGCAATTATGATATATTACATAATCAATACACAGTATATGAACAAACTCTTCAGTGAAAGCACTGTGAACTCCTGTTCCAGTATTATTCAGTAGCACTCCGACACACATACACCTTCCCCAACTTGTATCTTCCATCCTCTGTCTCAGTCAGCTTACTGAGTTATGCATTATTAAATGGGGAAAACAGCATTTCCCAACCTACACTTTCCTTTTAAAAGCTTCTCAAAACTAGCCACTGAAATCACTATGTACAAAGATTTGTTGAATACTGAATTCTAGGCAATTATGTCCACTCCCATTCTGAGTATATTTGAAATAATGCTACCTATTCTATGTATACAGTATATATTTAATATATAAGTAACTGCACCACGTCATCACGACACCAGTTTAATGCACAGTTTATGTACAGTAGTTAAGTTAGCTCTGGAGATGGCTCTCTACTGCCTAGGTGAACATATGGTGGGAACCACCTGTGGGGCATGGAGAAGCTGGCTGCGAGACAGCCCGTGCACGGGCAGGACGCGTGTACATGTGTGAACTGTGGGCACACTCCCCTGCACTTCCCCATGCCGGACTACCCCCTTTTTCCTGGCTGGAGGAAGACAAATCACACATATGGAATGACCGCGTACATGAGGAGAGCCATGACAGCAGCACTGAACAAGCCAGCCACAGGGACAGTCACAAACCAGGCCACAAAGATGTTCCGGAAGAGGCGCCAGTCCACAGCCTTCCGGGAGCGGATCCAGCCCACGGCCACCACGGAGCCCACCTGTAGGAGCACAGAGATTGTAAAGTAAAAAGAAGCCCACAAATTTTAAGGTGAGACACAAAACCTACATTCAACTAATGTAAACTGGCTAATTTCAAATAAATTATTCTATAAAATAACCAATTTTTTCCCTTAAATTTGCTAAAAGCTTCTAAAATATTTAGAGTTTATGCATTATTGTTTTAGGATTATTCTATTCAGTATACAGATCTGATGCACTTTTCCACCTCTATATTCTGTTCTATTTGAATGGAACTTTAGTCAAGTAAATGTTTTCTATGCTCTCTATACCTTATAAACTATGAAATGCTCTCTATACCTTATAAACTATGAATGCCCCTGGTTTAAATATTCCCTGTGTAGAACATTGCTTACTCCGGTATGTGAACCTGCTTTCATTACAAAATGAAATGGCAATTATGGATCCTTATCTTAGAATAACAGCACCATAAAATGTTGGAGCTGGATAAGACCTTTGAGAATGTCAGACCACGTGGTTTATTTTACAGAGGATAAAACAGGCCCTAGGGAGCTTGCGTTCCTGGAGATACCATAAACCATGGCAGACTGAAGGCTAGAACTCAGGCCACCAGACTTTGAACTGTTTTTCTCCATTATTGCAAACTGCCTTGCAGTCTTTACATGTTAGCTAATTTTAATAAGTAAAATAAAATGGAGCATAAATATTTTTGGAGCTAAACTTCAATTGTGCCTCACAGAGGCATGACAGAGATACTTGAAAATTACAATTTTAATATCGATTCAGTTATTTTTCTAAATACTTGCAATTCATTTTATGGTTTGCTGAAAGTCTAAAAAGGAATAAAAGACACTTTTAGGTATCCTAAAAATCCTAAGAACGTGAAGACATCTCACATCTTGCTCAGGCTCTGGGGTATCTCGGGGAGTTCATCGGGGTGCCCTTGGCCACTTGAAAGGGGGCTCTTGAAGATCTCCATAAAATAGGCTTGTCTCTAAGACCCTTGAATACTTCAGAATCAGCAGTGGCAGTGAGACTCAAATAGCAACCGGGGTCTAACCATAGAAAAATAACATCAAACACCTAAAGTTGTTTTATGGAGCAAACCGAAACACCAAAAACAGCAGCATATTTAAGGGCAGTTAATCTGACATTTTGTCACCCCAAGCCATCAAATCCACAGACACCAGCTGCTGAGATTTTCTTGTTACTCACTGTCTCCCAGAGCGTGCCCCCTTTCCACTGTTCTGGATTACCTTTGTAAGGAGAGAACACTTGACTTTCTATTTTATCTATGCTCTCTTCTGTTCTTAGAACACTTTTTTAAAAAAGCATAAAGGTAATAAAATAAAATCATAGCAAGTTTATGTGATAGGAGGATGGACAATTAGCCAGAACCCTACTGTCATATTCATACCCTTCTAATGTCTTTTAAAAAATAAATATACCTTTATTTGTAAATAATAGGGTACATTATTTCCTTTCATTAAAAAAATTTAACATTTTCAGCATTTTCCCATAGTACTCACAGCCTTTATGATTACCATGTAAAATGGTACACCCTTTAGGTGGGTGTACCTTAGTTTATTTAACCATTTCCAATTTGCTTCTAATTTTTCCCTATTAGAAATAGTTTTATGATGAACATATTCACACATATAGTTTATACTTAGGCTTTGAAGACTAGTATTCCCTTAAATGGATTATTTGATAAAGGGGGTGTTTATAAAAACACCTTGAAATGATCTGAAATTTAGAGAAAAGCTGCAAGAACTCCCATACACTCTTGATCAAAATTTACCAATTTTTAACACTTTGCCACAGCTCTAAAGAAACACTTTTATACCATTAAGAATCCTGCTCCTCATCGACTTCCCCCTTCCCTTCTACTAAAGATTTAGCAATCCAATCTTTATTGCTAGGGTGGCAACATGGTGATTTACCAACACCTTCCCAAGCATCAGATTGAAAGTTACTTTGAGGCAGGTCTCAGTCTCCTAATCCACTCCAGGACCTCAATACACACTACCAAGTAGTTTTACAAACAGAACAAATACAGAGGTTATCCATAAGCTGTGAATTTCAGCACACCACAAAAATCTTGTAAATTGTTCTTTTTTGGTAACCAACAAAAACACATGCCACAGTTGCTATAATTGACATATCTTTAATTATGACTAAGGCTGAACTTTTATTTTGTTTTACTCCCTCTAGTCTTTACATATAAAAATTGTCTCTGTGTATTTTGCCCTTTTACATATTGGAACCTAAACGTGACCCTTATTTATTTATGTGTGGTCTTTACTGAATAATAATATTAGCTCTGATATTATATTGAAATACTTTCTAACCCATAAAATATTTTCACATATTTTAGCTTGAATATTTGATAAATACATAATTCTAAATTCTCTAAAGTTCTATTTTAAGTCTAAATTTTAAAATATTTAAAAATGTTATTTAAGCCATCAGATATGTTCATATCATTTGAGAGCTGTGGATCTTTTGTTTTTCTAGCTTGAGAGCCTGCAGCCTGACACCCCTTACTGGTTCCGTTTTCCCTTTCTCAAACTATGTGCCTGTGCTTAACAGGTTCTCTCTCTCACTTATCTACTGTTTCTATGCAAGTAGCTAACTATTTTTTATTACTGTGGTAAAATATACGTAACATAGAATATCATTTTAACCATTTTTAAGCGTACAATTTGGTGGCATCAAGTACATTCACATGATCACCATCCATCTCCAGACCTTTCTTCATCATCCCAAACTCTGTCCCCATCAACACAGTTCCCCAACCCCCTTACCTCCATCTTTTTTTTTTTTTTCGTTTTTTACAGGGACAGAGAGAGAGTCAGAGAGAGGGATAAATAGGGGCAGACAGACAGGAACGGAGAGAGATGAGAAGCATCAATCATCAGTTTTTCGTTGCGACACCTTAGTTGTTCATTGATTGCTTTCTCACATGTGCCTTGACCGCGGGCCTTCAGCAGACCAAACCACCCCTTGCTGGAGCCAGCGACCTTGGGTCCAAGCTGGCGAGCTTTTGCTCAAGCCAGATGGGCCCGTGCTCAAGCTGGCGACCTCGGGGTCTCGAACCTGGGTCCTCCGCATCCCAGTCCGACGCTCTATCCACTGCGCCACCGCCTGGTCAGGCACCTCCATCTATTTTTAACTCTATTTCCTTCTAATATACTTTCTATCTGGCAAGGCCAGTCCCTCCTCGTCACTTTTCTTTTTAGATTGTTTCATGTTCTTGCTAACTTACCCTACCAAATTAACTTTAGTTTCATTTTGTAAAATTGTAAGGAAAATTCAGTTGGGGTTGTATTTGAGGAGGACTGACATCTTTACAAAATCTAGTCTTCCCATCAACTAATACAGCATGTCTCACACACAGGTTTCTCTCTCCTGTGTTCTAACTTCCCTCTTAGGAAACTGAGTGTGTTTCCAGCTAAGTGCCATTATCAGGCACTAACAGCAATAGAATTATTGAGAAGTAGGGGAACCAGATAGGAAGAACTAGAAAATTAAATAAAAAATCATAACCCTAAATTTTAAAATCCTATAAGCGGTTCCAAATCCAAAGGCTAGCTGAGTAATCATCTATGTCGTCAACAGAAATGAATAATGTGGGTATTTCACAAAAAAGAATAATCCCAAACCACCTCAATATGGAATTAAGTCATTTCGGATAACAACACTCTGAATTCCTATTAGAGAGCTCACAAATGGCTGTCTGTATTAAATATTGGTACACTTAGAAGGAAACATGAGTAACTGAAATCTACCCAGAGAAATTCAAGAAGCTCATTATTCACAACAGTTTCTATGGTCCTCCCTGCCAAGTTCCCAACTTTGCCCACCTTCTAATGGCGGCGGCTCTAAGCAGGAGCCTAACAAATAGATGGGAGAGGAAGCAGAGAGCTGGAAAACCAAACGTGGCATCTAATTACTCTGGACAGCCTGATGGGGTTGTTATGACTAGATGTGGACACCGACTCCCTCTGAATGTTGCCAGATTCTCAGCGTTGCTCACATAGGGCCTTGTTCCTAATGCCATCCCTTGTTTCTCATTCTCCATCCTCCGTTTGCCATCGGGACTGCTGCGGCAGAAGAAATGTGCTATAACAGAGTAAGTTATGAGGGGACGGCAACTGTGAACTGTCCTTAGCACTCCCATGATCTGGCCTTTGATGAGAGCCGGGACCCTGGCCTTCAGTTACTGCAGTAACTAGCTCTGGGCTTTGTCCAGAAGTCCACGATCAGTAACACTGGAAAGCTGACTAGAATCCAAGTTGAGCTCAGTCTTAAGGCTATTTAATAGATGAACCCACTATGGTCCCATGTGAAGGAGGCTTACTTTAAGTATCAACAAGCTAATACTAATATTCTAATACTAATGAACAGCTCTACCTGTGGAAATGAAACCCATCATAGGTTCTGTGCAGCTACTTTAGGGTCATAGGTGCACATTTACTCACTACGGTCCGGTACAAACTGCATACGAGCCCCTTAGCACTCCTC
Organism: Rhynchonycteris naso; assembly: GCA_037038555.1. Lineage (NCBI taxonomy): Eukaryota > Metazoa > Chordata > Mammalia > Chiroptera > Emballonuridae > Rhynchonycteris > Rhynchonycteris naso. The sequence continues at coordinate 30,934,782 of CM072998.1, forward strand.
TTATGGTATAAATATAAATACTGGGGGACGGCAAAGATAACCATACAAGAGTGCAGTTTTTGTAGGCACTTTATAATTTCATCTATTTCGTCCATATGATAGTCTAGTGTTATATAACACTTCACTGTCTACCTCAGTATAGGTTCGCTTACAAATATGGTTCATTAAGCAACAATAACAACCTAGGAAAACCAAACTTGTTTTTTCCTCAGATCTTTCAACTGGTGTGAAACTGGTATGAAAAAGTCTACCTTCAAGTGCAGGGTTAATTATTAAAAAGACATTGTAATGTTTATTTTCAAATAGTCCCAAAGACTATTTATGCCTACAGAGTTCAAACCCTAGTTCCTGGGACGGCACACACTTAGAAACACACACTTCCTGCAGGCGCCCTGGGCGGAGCGGGGTAAGGGACAGGCACCTCCCTCCGTACAGTGTTGTCGGACGCATTTCAGTGATCATGTGCTCTTTCATAGTTTTGATATAAATGAAACTAGAAAAATAACAACGGTAGGAGAATGGCAGGAGCACCCCGCCTTCCTCCTCTGTAACTGAGACGCAAGCGGGGCTCGGGGCCACACCGCCCACCTGGACCTCAGGGGGCCACTCACTGGCTGTGTCCTCATACTGGACAAGTTAGCATTTCTATGCTTCAGTGTCCTCACTGGTAAAACTGGGGTAACATTAGCACTCACATCAGAAGGTTTGGGGCGGGACTAAATAAGTTAAAACAGTGTCCAGCAGAGAGCACTTACCCCCGCGCACCTTAGCTGTGGTTGGTGACCAGACTATGTTTATCATTATTACAATTCAGAGGGGCGGGGCATGCGGTGAAGGTTCTATCACATGTTAAATACAGGACCCTGGGCAAGTGGCTTCCGTCTGGAAGGTTCTGTTATCTGTGAATTAGGAATACCCGTACCAATCTCACAGGGTTGCTGTGGGAATTAAATGATATATTTTGCATGTACTATAAAGCCCTAAACACAGTGCCTGGTGCTCTGTATATACTCAGTAAGTGGAGTAATTTTTACAATGAAAATTTGTGGAAACTGAAGTTATTCTATATTCTGTAGCCAAACCGAAAGAAACAAGAAAAAGAAAAGATCATGTCCAAAAGGCTGATTCTCCACACTGTTGAGCTCTAGTTTTGTTAGCCGGTCCACTAAAAATACTCCCATCAGTGCTTCCTGGACTTCCTATTTGAAGCACCAAGCCATTCGCATCTATTTGTAAACAGAGTGGCTGGAGTTTTAAACTGTGTGTCAATGCAGCTGGCTGCTGGTCCTGGTGCATCACACACGCAGGTACAGAGGAGTTTTTCTTGACTGATCCAAGAAATGAACCTAGGTAAAACCTGGAGGTGACTTTTGCTTTGTTGAAGTTAGGGAATATTTTTGTCTAGAGAAGGCCCACTGCAGATGTTTTAGAATCTTTCAGACCTGGGTTATCAAACCAGGGTTCTAGTTCTGGTTCCTCTCTGAGTGAACTCAGATATCTTCCTGAGAGCCACAAAGCCTGTCTCCTCTTCATTCACCTTTAAGGTTCCTTACAGCTCCACCCTGGTAGCAGGGAGCTCCCCCCTGCTCAGCCCTTAGTTGTAAAGCACGGTGAGCGATAGTAAGCATTACCGGGGATTTGGAATTTACTCTAAGGCAATACAGTCTCTATGGCCATCACGGAAGGAAAAAGAACAGAAACAACTCTCTTAAAATTCCACTGGGATGGTTCCTGCTTATCTCTAGGTACACTGTCAACTCCCAGTCCCCTGCAATGTGTTGGAACTGAGTGCCATGCCCCCATTTGAGCCTACGAATATGGTTAGTGCACACACGACTTCAGTGCAAAGTCCACTGTGGAAACAATGGGAGAGAAACAGGACAAAGGGAGAGTGACGCACAGGTCGGAGGAGAGGGTTAGCTCTGGCCAGGCATGCCCTGGAAAAGCAGGTCTGCAGGACGGAGGGCCGCAGCGCTGGGTAGGAGAGGCGGAGAGGGACAGCCCGGGCAAGCAAACGCCGCCACGTCCGTCCGACAGAGCTCGAGCGCACCTGGAGATGATTTTTCCCACGAACAACACACAAGGTGCAACCCGCTCTTCTCAGACTCACTGGGGGACTGAGGAAGAGGACCGAGCTGAGCCCGCAGCCCAGAGCAAGGTTGCGGGCGGGGCCTACCTTGCAGTGGGTGGTGCTGACCGGGAGCCCCACGTTGGAAGCGACCACCACGGTGAATGCCGAGGCCAGCTCAATGGTGAAGCCGCTGCGGAGGGAGACAGGACACACGTCACAGGCGCTCTTTGTGTCAGCCTTGCTGACACCCCAGGGGTGCCAAAGTCTCACCAGAACATTCTTTGAATCGACTGTCGACTTCTGACAGGGCCAGATGACATTAATAGAACAAGAAACTGTGGTACAATGGCAGCAATTCACACAGAGGCTCTGCCTTACCCTGTTTCCAGCCCTCAAAAGACTTGTTTTTCTAGTATGTTTTCAAAACCCACACTCTGTAGGAACTGGGTCACTAATTCCTGCTGTGTGAAAAAACGGTCACTTAGACGCTTCTGAAGTGGCATTTGAAAAACGACACTCTCATTTTAAAAATGTGTACTTGTTACCAAAAACGTGAATTTTTCCTCAGATTATAAAAGAATCATTAACATTAATTTCAAGAAGGAAAAGATTACTTACAAATAGGTTGTTCCAAGGTTAGTTGTATCCTTCTAAAGCTCTCTTGTGAGTTTATTTTACCCTAATCTCGTTACAGATGAGAAAAAAGGACACTAGGACTACAGAGAAAACCACGTGGGAGGGTGTCCAGATCCCCTCCGAAAACAGAGGCTGGGGGAGGAAGGACCCAGAGGAACTGCAGAAGGGTGGCAAGTGAGAGCTGCTTCTGCCCAGTAGGTGGCGCTGGTGTGGCAGGCAACTCTCAGGACTGGCAGGCCCTGGGCCGTGGGTGTAGACTGCATCCCCTCCCTCCCACCGCCCTGGGTAAGACGACCAGCCGAGAAGGTGGTGGCTGCACGATGGGTCCTCCTCTTTCCCTCCTGCTCTGCTGCAGCTTCTCCTTCCTCCCACCTTCCTACCCCTCTCATCTTTTCTCCCTCATCTCAGTGCCACTGGGGGTGCGGGCCCAAGAGTGCATGCGGGAGGGCAATGATGGGGGCCAGCACGGTGGGGTGTGCTTACGCTCTGCCCCCTCCACACTGTGACTGCAGCTGCAGCGTGGCTGTACTGAGGGGGTCGGGGCATAAGAAGAGCATGAGACTTAGGACTTTCTGACACATCAACGCTGCGCAGGCCTCCCAGGACCAGCCCCACCATCCAACCTGCACCCTCTGGCTTACCTGGATGGTGTGATTGGAGTGAGGTCTTTCCCCATGGTCTGGATCACTCTTCTTCCCCAAACCCAGAGCCCTGTACAAATTCCAACGCCTCCGTAAAACAGCAGCCAGACAGGGGTAGCTGCTTCTTGTAGGACTGCACCTTGTTCATAAATCAGCCACAAAGCTACCAGGGGACCAATGGCATTACTGGGAAAATTTAAAAAAGTAGATGAGATTGATTATACAAACATTGTACAGACAAATGACAGTACACAACATGCAGTGACTTCTCAGTCTTGAGCCTAGCCCTTAGTATATCTGCGGCTTGCTTATGTAGTCTAGTGGTGGTAAAAGTGACTAATTTTTTTTGTTGTGGTAAGAAAAGTAACAGAAAATTGACCATTGTAGCCATGTTTAAGTGTACAGTTCGGCAGTGTCAAGTATATTCACGTTGTGAAACAGGTCTCCAGAACTTCTTCATCCTGCAAATCTGACTCTCTAGCCAATAGGCAATTTCCTTTGTCCTTTGTCCCCAGCCCCTGGTAACCGCCATTTTACTTTGTTTCTATGTATCTGACTATTCTAGGTGCCTCATGTAAGTGGAGTTCTACAGTATTTGTCTTTTTTTAAAAAAATATATATTTTATTTATTCATTTTTCAGATAAAGAGAGGAGAGAGAGAGAGAGAAAGAGAAGGGGAGAGGAACAGGAAGCATCAACCCCCATACGTGCCTTGACCAGGCAAGCCCAGGGTTTTGAACTGGCAACCTCAGCATTCTAGGTCAGTGCTTTATCCACTGCGCCACCACAGGTCAGGCTACAGTATTTGTCTTTTGAGACCGGCTTATTTCATGCAGCATAATGTCCTCAAGGTTCATCCACATTGTAGCATGAGTTAGAATTTCCTTCCCTTTTAAGGCTTTTTCAATGTATGCATATACCACATCTTTATCCATTCACCAACTGCTGGACATTGGGTTGCTCCCCACTCTTGGCTATTGTGAATAATGCTGCAGTGAACATGGGTGTACAAATATCTCTTTGAGACCCCGCTTTCAATTTCTCTGGGTAAATAACCAGAGGTGGGATTGCTGGATCATAAGGTAGTTCTCTTTTTACATTTCTGAGGAACCTCCAGACTGCTTTCCATAGTGGTTGCATCATTACGTTCCCCAACAGTGGAACTCTCACAAAGAGTTTCTCTACATCCTTGCCAACACTTGTTATCTTCTGTTGTTTTTTTTTTTTAAATACTAGTCATCTTAATGAGCATGCAATTTATCAATTTTTTAGATGTACTGAAAAAATCACAAGAAGTGGACACAAAAATCAGGTATTTTCTTCTTCCTTTCCCCCGCCCCTCTCTCTCTCCCCATTTCCACTGCCAGCACTGCTACTAAGATCAGCTACCAGTTTTAAGCAGCCACATCAGGTTCCACATGGTGGGATCACAAACATCGCTCATCAACTTGTCCTCACACCCACCCTGCAAACTAAGGACTGTCACTCCCATGTTAATGAAGAAACCGATGCTAGTCATGTAACTAGCAGCAGGCAGGACTGGGACATGCGCTTGGGGCTCACATCCTTTCCCCTAAACCTGCTATTGTCACTCAGGCCCTTGGCAGCAACACATTGACGTTTTAGGGAGCAGCTACAGCTCTTTTTCAAATTTATAATTAAGACCCCATTCCTTTAGCAATTTATGGTTCACAACAAGGGAAGGTGCAGGGGTTTCCTGTGTAACCCCTGGCCCTCCCTATACATGCATAGCATCTTATCAACATCCCCAAGGTGAGAATTGCTATTTTAAAAATATTGAGTTTTCCTATCCTTGAACATAAAAAATCTTTCCATTTATATAGTTCTTTGATTTCATTCATGTAGTTTTCCACATTTCATTCTATGGATGCTAATGTAAATAGTATTGTGTTCTGTTTTTTATTTATTCTTTTCAGGACACAAAGTTTTCTTTAAATATTTTTTAGGGGAGGGGACAGCATACTTCTACTCAACTAAGAGAACCATTTTAACAGTACAAAGGTCTCTTATTCTTTTTTACATTTATCATGCCATGAATTCATAGGGAACGGTGCCAGCAGCTCAGGCTCCCTTCCATTGGTTCTCACAAAGCGTGCTTCTCTGGGTGGAGCGGGCTGGCACTTCTGTAGAACCCTTTGGCTTCCTTCCTTTTCTGGTCACTTTCCTTCACACTTCAGGAAGCTATCTCGGCTCTTGGAGTGCTTCATATGCTCAATATGTATATTAATTCTCTTGGCAAGAATCTTTCCCTTAAGGTGTTTGTTTATAATAATGCCCACTGCATGCTGGGTGACAATGGAGACTCTTCCAGTTTTGCCACAGTAACATTTGTGGGGCATTCCTTTTGGAACAATGCCCATTCCCTTGATGTCCACAATATTACCATTCTTGTAGATTCACATGTATGTGGGCGGCCAAAGGAACAGCTTCATGTTTCCTAAAAGGCCTAGAGAACCTATAGCAGATGCCTCTCCTCTTTCCCTTTGTGTTAGTCGTTTTGGAAAATTACTGCAAGGTGGAGGTTCCAGCTGAAAAGAATTTGTATTGTGTTTTAAATTTCAAATTCTACCTGTTCATTGTTGGTATATATAATCGTTTTGTTTATTAATCGTATATCCTAAAACCTTGCTATAATTGCTTATTAACTCAGGAAGTTTCTGTTGATTCTTTCATATTTTCCACATAAACAATCAAGTCAATTGTGAACAAAGATAGTTTATTTCTTCCTTCCTTATTAGTATACCTTTTATTTCCTTTTCTTGTCCTATTGCATTAGCTAGAAATTTAGTATGGTGTTGAAAAGGAGTGATGAAAGGGAACCTCCTTGCCTTCCTCCTGATCTTAGCAGGAAAGCTGAGTTTCTCATCATTAAATATGATGTTAGTTGCAGGGTTTTTTTTTGTTGTTGTTTGTTTTTTAAGCAAGGGAAAGAGACAAACAGGAAGGGAGAGAGATGAGAAACATCAAATCATAGTTGTGGCACTTCAGTTGTTCATTGATTGAGCCAGTGACCCATTGCTCAAGCCAGCGACCTAGGGTTCAAGCCAGCAACCATGGGGTCATTTCTATGATCCCATGCTCAAGCCAGTGACCCCACATTCAAGCCGGTGACCTTGGGGTTTCAAACTTGGGTCTCAGCGTCCCAGGTTCATGCTCTATCCACCGCACTACTGCCTGGTCAGGCTGGAGATATTCTTTATCAAGTTGAAGAAGTTCCTTTAAATCATAAATAGGAGGTAGATTATGTTAAATGCTTTTTCTGTATCTATTGATATAATTTTAAATTTGATGGATTACCTTAACTGAATTTTTAACTAACCTTGCATAATTGGGATAAATTTCACTTGCTCATGGTGTGTAATTATTTTCATACACTGTTGGATTCAATTTCCTAATACTTTATTGAGGATTTAAAAATCTATGTGCATGAGAGATACCGGTTTGTGGTTTTCTTGTAATGTCTTTGTCTGGTTTTGGTAACAGGATAGTACTGGCTTTATACAATGAGTTAGTATTGCCTCTGCTTCTATCCTCTGAAGAAGATTATAGAGAACTGATATAATGTCTTTCTTAAATGTTGGTAGAATTCACCAGTAAACTCATCTGGGCCTGGTGCTTTCCTGTTTTGGAAGATTATTAATTACTGACTTGATTTCCTTAACAGATAGATATAGGCCTGTTTAGACAGGCTATTTCTTCTTGTGTGAGTTTTAGCAGATTGTTTCATTCAAGGAATAGGTCCAATTTTATCTAAGTCATCAAATTTGTGGGCATGAAGTTTTTCATAGTAGTGGTTTATCTTTTTAATGCCCATAGGATCTCTAGTGATGTTACTTCTTTCCTTCTGATATTAGTAACTTGTTTTCTATCTTTCTTCTCATTTAGCCTGGCTAGAAGCTTATCAACTTTATTGCTCTATATATGCTCTAACCAACTGAGATATCTGGACAGGGCTAGTTCTATTCTTTTTACAGTCCAGAATGTGGCCTGTTTTGCTGAATGTTTCATGTGAGCTTGAGAAGAATGTGAATTCTCCTGTTGTTGAAGTCTGTAAGTGTAAATGATACACAGCTGACTGATGGTGCTGTTGAGTTCAGCTAGGTCCTTCTGCTGGATCTGTCCGTGTCTGCTGTCTGAAATTAATATAGTTAGCTACCACTTTCTTTTGATTAGTTTTAGCATGATATATTTTCCTCCTCCCATTTATTTTTAACTTTTATGTGTCTTTAAATTTAAAGTGGGTTTCTGCCCTGGCCGGATAACTTGGTTGATTAGAGTGTTGTCCCAAAGCACAGAGGTTGCCAGTTCGATCCCCAGTAGGGCACATACAAGAACAGATCAATGTTCCTCTCTCTCTCCCTCCCTTTCTCTCTAACATCAATAAATAAAAATCTTTTAAAAATTATTTAAAAAAATAAAGTGGATTTCTTACAAACATATTGTTGGGTCTTGTTTTTTGATCCAGTCTGACAATCTCTGCCTTTTAATTGGTACATTTATAACTTTCTTTTTTTTAGATTTCATTTATTGATTTGGGGGAGAGAGAAAGTTGAGGGAGAAACAGGAAGCATCAACTCATAATTGCTTCCTGTATGTGCCCTGACCAGGCAAACCCAGGGTTTTGAACTGGCAATCTCAGAGTTCCACGTTGCTGCTTTATCCACTGCGCCACCACAGGTCAGGCTTTTAACTAGTACATTTAGGCTACTGACATTCAAAGTGATTTTGACACAGTTGGATTAATATCTATCATATTTGTTATTCTTTTCTATTTGTTTGCCTACAAGAGTTTTATATGATTCTATTTTCTCTCCTTTCTTTTTTGTATTTTTCTGAAGTGAGAAGTGTGGGGCGGGGGGGGCAGCAGCAGACAGACTCCCGCATGCGCCCAACCGGGATTCACCCAGCACCCCCACCAGGGAGTGATGCTCAGCCCACCTGGGGCATTGCTCCGCTGCAATCGGAGCCATTCTAGCGCCTGAGGTGGAGGCCATGGAGTCGTCCTCAGCACCCTGGCCAACTCTGCTCCAATGGAGCCTTGGCTGCAGGAGGGGAAGAAAGATATAGGAAGGAGAGGGGGAAGGGTGGAGAAGCAGATGGGCGCTTCTCCTGTGTGCCCTGGCCGGGAATCGAACCCGGGACTTCCACACGCCTGGCCGACACTCTACCATTGAGCCAACCAGCCAGGGCCTCTCCTTTCTTAGTATATCAGTTATACTTCTCTTTTTAACTGTTTCTACCCCTGGGTCTCTCTGGAGTCTCCACTGAGCCTCTAGGAATTCGCTACAGTTCAGGTTTCCTACCGGGCCCTGGTTCCCACAGCAGTTTCCACTCGCGAGCCTCTCCTCTGTGACTCCCTGTACTTGACTGTATCTCCAATCTCAGGTGCAGCGCTTTGCCCTGTGTCCTCTCTCTCTTCTGGATCTAAAGTGTTGTTGATTTTGCTGCCTGTTCAGTTTTTTACTTGTTTTTAGGATGGAGCAACAACTCCCAGACCCCTTCCATGCAGAACTACACCCAGGCTTTCCGTGGCTTCCGCAGCTCCGGCCTCTTTCCCTCGCCCAGTGCAAGCTGTGTGGGCACCGTGTGGGCTGACGGTCACACAGAACTGGCTCTCCAGTCTGCTTCTCTCTAGCTGTGTTATTCCGGGCAAGAAATGACACATTTCTGAAATTCCAATTCCCTATCTTTGACGGAAACCACTGATGACCTCAAACGGCTGTTTTGAGAAGGATTAGAATAAGTTACAAATAGTTCAGCATTGAGACCTGGAATCAACATAATAACCTTGCGTTGAATGCACAGAAACCCTCCCCCTCCAACTTCACTGTCACGTTATTATTTCTAGAACACTGCTTTCATCGGACCATATCCTTACTCAAGAGCCTCAAAACCAGCGCCCAAACTATAAGCAAGTGCTCTAAACTCTGGCCTTGAAGTGCTGTTTGGGGTGCTTCTATACTTTCCCAGCTATACGTATTTTTCTCCCTAAGTGGAATTTAAGCTCCTGAGGACAGAGACCTAATTTGTAACCCTTTGCTAGTCCCGGCCCTTTAATAAGGAATTTTTGATAAGAAGAAGAGGAGGAAGTGGGATGGGTCTGGGGACAGGCAGTCAAAAAATTAAGATAGGACAGGACATGGTGCCTTAAATAAAACACCACAGAACACTGAGCAGAACAAAAGATGTCCAGGCCTCTTGTCTGGCACAAAGAGAGACAGAAATGCAGTTGTAGCTATGTGGATAGTGTATAGAAACCGGGGCTGTAAAGTGGAGAGTCGTAACTGGGCAATAAGAAATGCACCAGTAGCATGTTTCCCTGATTTAGACAGAAAAATCAGCCCTGCATAATTATAATATTAGTAACAGAGGAAAGGTATAGATACTGGCTGTGGTAAGAGCATAGTCCTAAGCACAGTAAATAAAGCATCTCATGTAATCCTCATGAAAACCCCAAGAAGTTGGTACAGTTTTATGCCCTCTTATCCCCATTTTACAGATTGGGCTACTGAGGCTGCGGGAAAATCAAGTGACTCATCCCTAGCTGCCTGACTAGTGACGAGAGAGTAGATACTGTCTCCATAGTATTCCTACATATTCTGGGACTCCGTGATCCACTAACCTTACGGTCTGCACTCTCTCTCTATGGCCTCCTTGCTCTTCCAACAATACACCAGGCATATTCCTACCTCAGGCCTTTGCACCTGCTGTTCCCTCTTCTTGAAATGCTTTTCCTGCAGACATATGGCTGGCTCCCTCCACCCTTTCAGATCTCACTTAGCAAGCAAGCCCTTACTTGAACAGCGTATCCAAGACTGCAATACCCAGCAGACCCAATCCCCTCTCCAGTTTATTTCCCCTTTGACACGTGCCACGGTCTATCTAGCCATCACACAGGCTGCTTCACGGACTTGTTTACTGTCTGTGCCCGACCCCCAGCACGACTGGCAGGGACTTTTGTTTGCGTTGGTCGCTGCTGTATCCTAGCACCCAGAACAGCGCCTGGCACACGGCAGGCCCTCAATACATACTTGTTGAATGAATGTCCTCACCTCACATCATTGCCACCATGTGCAAAGGATCCAAAACAGGCAGTGAGGACTTGCAGAAAATGGAACAGCAGGTGGACTTCAGCTGTGTCTTTCTCTTCTTTCTCCTCCTCGGTGGGGTCCTCCCGAGGCTGGCCGGGCTCCGTCAGCTCGGATGCCAGCTTCATTTCCACACCTCCCTCCTCCGCCTCTATCTCAGCTTCGGCTACCGCATTGCAGTAGCTCGAGTAGCTGTCATAGCGAAGTCTCTTTTTAGAATAGGACACAGTGTCACCCACCAGCTTCTCGCTGTCCTCTGGCGCACAGGACGAGTCAGCAGCTTTGAGAGTCGAGTGGACGGGCATCCCACAGATGGCCGCCGTGTAGCACGTGTAGCTGTTATTACGTCGCAGGAACCTGTAGTTGTTTTCCGGCACAGGCTTCTCCTCAGAGCCCCTGTCAGTGTGAATTTTGTGCAGCAAGTCTTTGTAGAGCCCAGAGTCTTTGTGCACGGTGTGGTACACATGGCCGTCACTCCTCGTGTGGCCGTCAAAGCCGAATGTGCCGTTGGAGATGGGGCATTTTGTAGAGCCGTGAGTCATGGAGAGCGCCCTTCCTGAAAAAGGTTTGCAGAGAGTCTTACTTTCTAGCCTTCTGCATATAAATCATGTCTGGGAGGAAATACTTCTACTGTTTCATGATGGCATTCTCTCGAAGGCTGGATTATAGGTAATTAAAATTATTTCCCCATGTGCCTTCTTTTCTACATTGACTATAAATGAAGGACATATAATATGGTTAAAATGAAAAAGGAAACTTGGAAACATACTACAAAGGGGTAAAACTAATAATTTGGTATTTTAAAAAATGATGTTATTTAAGTTCTAAAAAGCATCTTCCAGAAATGCCTACAGCGTTCTTTCCTGTTTCTAGTAACCAATAAAGGGAAAGTCCTTCAAGGGAGCTTATTGGAGAAAATTCACATAAAGGGGCAGAGCTCAGCTTACTGAGACACGCCCGAGCTCCTTACAAGGCCAGCCATGACTGCCAAAGGCACTGTGTGTCAGATCTGTGGGGCCAAATAGGGAGCCCGCACCTGCGGAGAGCTGGTGCCAGGGCCTCGCCTGCAGGGAGGGCGGGAGCTGCCCGGACAGGCCTGGCAGAGGTTGGCGCTCGCCCATCACCAACTATAAGCGCTACAGGACAAAAGGGCACCTCAGAACAGTCTTGGGTGTCCTGAGGTTTCTGAGATTATGGTGGGAGACAGCCTTGGTTCCCATTGGGCTTCCTCTCTGCATCTCTCACGCCCCTGGGGGGCGGGGCTGGCCAGGCCAGTCCTCAGCAGTTAGGTAACTGCAGGTAACTGCAGCCTACAGAATCCGCACAGGCAGCTGGCGAGGGGCAGAGCACCACGTGTGCTCCCTGGCGCCACGGGCAGGACTGCAAATAGTTCTTGGAAGAAAGGCACAGGACAAGAGTAATCCTGCTCTGCTGACTGACGCCTCGGTCTCCTGAGGCCTCTTGAGCCCCTGGGTTTTCTCAAGACACTAAACTGGGCGACACTGGTGCCCTGAAAGCTCGGCATCCGCATTCGGGTCAAGCTGCTTGCCCTTGAGGAGATGCCCTCTGCCGCGGTGCGACCCGAGGCCTCTGCTGGGTCTTACCGTAGGAGGTCCGGGGGTGGTTGACCACCGTTGTGCCTTCTGGGGCCGCCGGTGTCTCCCCGGCCGGCCCCGTGAGGGGGACGGTGCTGTCGTCACTAGCCTTGGCGCCCGGCAGCTCTTTGAATACTGGGGACTCCACTTCCTGAATTTTACTGAGGCTTTCATCAGAGACTTGTGATAAAGCACCTTCTTTTTGTAGTTTGCCTAAAGAAAATATAGTCATAGCTGAAAATTTTGAAAGAATGTGTTTTTGAATAATACTTATAAAAATGAATATTTATACCTTAGTACTTACTTTGGAAATGAAACAAAAAAGTTACAGCTAGATAGACAAAATGGAGAGTTTGATCAATTCTCTGGGAAATGAAGCCAGAAAATTCAGCTGCTGAGGAAATGATGGGGGCGTAGAGCCTGAATTATCTCATCAAAATCAGCAAAACAGAGAGGGTTAGATGTGATCCCCAGGGTCCCTGTCCAGTGCTCACAGTGTCATTCCAGAACCATCTAGACTAGGCTTCTGTTTTCTTAAACTAACCTCAGAATCACTGAAATGTTTATCCTTTTTGTCTTCACAGGTTTGTTATAGTCTGTTTGGTTTTCTTCTGTTCAATAAATTATTGGTCTTAGATTTCTTCAGGTCACTAAATTTAGGAAACAAGTAAATAATTTTCCTCAAAAAACACAAATAAACCAGAGAGATCCTATTTCCTTTTAAAATCCTTTAAAAGGGGTGGGGCTTTGTAAAAAGCAATTTTAAAGAGCGACCACACTCTTCTTAATCAAATCTGGTATGCACGGCTGCTGATTCAACGAGCTTGCTCCTTGCAAAATCTCCTGAGCGGTCTGAGCTCTCAGCTACAGAAACGAAAGGGAAATGCTCTTCCTGGTGCCTCTGCTGTACCGCTCACACATGCTGTCCATCCCCTCGCCTCTCTATTGCTACACCTGCCCAGCTACCTACCAAGCCAGATAAAGAGACTATTTTTAAACTAAATGTCTGTTATATAAGATAGGGAACAAGAAATGTACATACAGATCTACTGACCTCAAGTTACATAGAATCTAAATGAGAAGATAATATTTGTGTTGACTGTAATCATTAAGACCAAAATTGTTAACACATGGGTCAGGTATTATTTTCAGCATTTTATTGATGGGCAAACTGAGGCACACAGAGATCAAGTCATTTGCCCAGGTCACACAGCTAGTAAAATACAGGTAGTTTAGCTCTGTGTTGCATGCCCTTAATCACCAGTCTGTCCTTAAAATAACAGAACCGGAAATATAATATATGGCATTGACAAAAAATATCTCCTAGGGAGCAATGTCAGTTTCCTGTTGTGACATTAGAGCCTAAAGCTGGAAAGCAAAGACTTCACAGTCCAGTTGACAACTGGGTTCAGCTATTAGGGAAAACCTTTTAAAAATCAAAGCATTTAAGTATAGCATATCTAACAGTAGTATGTTAGGCCAGTACTCAGTGTGAATGGAGGACATGCTTTTTATTCTCCCGAGGCGGCAGGGAGCAGCTACCTGGGAGAGGAAGAACCAGCATCTATGTGGCTTTACCATTTAGTTTGAGGTATCTGTATTAATACGGATTTTTTATTATTTGTTTTTTAATCTACATGCAGTAAATGGTCTCCTGATCCTAACACATGTCTAGGCTTCTGTAACTCTCATCAGTCAGGATGAAGAGGGGTTTCATCACCCCACAAAGCTCCCTGGTAGTCAGACCCTTTGCCCAAACCTATGTACCTTGACAACCCCTGACCTGGTCTCTATCCCTATATTTTTGTCTTTTTCAGGATGTCATATAAATAAAACCAAAAAGATATTTAATTTTCAGAAACTGACTTCTTTTACTTGGCATAATGCCTTTGAGATTTATCCATGTTGTTACAGGTATCAATAGTTCCTCCTTTTACATTGCTGAGTAGTACTCCAACATAGGGATGTACCATAGTTTGTTTATGCACTCTGTGGACAGTCTAAGTTGTGTCTAGTTTTGGGTAATCACAAATAAAGCTGCTATACATTCACATCCATATTTTTGTGTGAATTTAAATTTTCATTTCGCTACGGTAGATATCTAGGAATGGGTAAGTGTATATTTAATCCTATCACAAACGGCCAAGCTGTTTTCTTGAGTGGCTGTCCCATACTGTATGAGAGCTACGGCTGCTCTTCCTCCTCATCAGCACTTAGCACTCTCTTTTTTTAATTTATTTAATAAAGCCATTCAAATAGGTGTGTAATGATATCTCCTTGTGATTTTAACTTGTCTTCCCCTGGCGGCTAATGATGTTGAGTACCTTTTCATGGACTTACTTGCCGTTCATATATTTTTTCTGGTGAAGTATCTGTTCAAATGTTTTGCTCACTTTTTTAACTGGGTTGTTTTCTTAGATTTCTTTATCTTTTATTAATAAAAGTCCTTTGTTAGGGCATTTACAAACATTTTCTCCCATTGTAGAGCTTGTATTTTCACTCTAATAATGTTTCTCACAGAGTAACAGTTTTTAATTTTGATCAAGTACAATTTACTAATTTTTTTATGAGTTGTGTTTTTGGTGTCATATCTTAAAACTCCTAACCCATGGTCACAAAAGATTTCCTTGATTTTTTTCCTAAGGTCTTATTGTTTTCTAGTTTATATTTAGATCTATGATGCATTTTGAGTTAATTTTTTTACAAGGTATAAGGATTAGGTCAAGGTTCTATTTTTGGCATATGGCTGTCCAATTGTTCCAATACAATTTGTTATACAGGCTATTCTTTCTCCATTGAAGTGCCTTGGTTCTTTGTTGAAAATCAATTTATCATATTTGTGTGGGTCTATCTCTGGACTCCATTCTGTTCCAGTAATCTAGATTCTATCTGTTTACTAATACCACATTGTCTTATAGCTTTATAGTGAGTCAAAGTCAAGTAGTATGAATCTTCCAATGTTATTCCTTTTCAAAATTGTTTTGGCTCTTATAGTTTCTTTGCCTTTTATTATAATTTTTTTTTAAGTGAGAAGAGGGGAGACAGAGAGACTCCTACATGCACCACATGCACCCTGACTAGAATCCACCCAGCAACACCCATCATCTAGGACCAATCCTCTGCCCTTCTGGGGCCACTGCTCAGCAACTAAGCTATTTTTAGCACCTGAGGTGGAGGCTCCATGGAGCCATCTTCAGTATCTGGGGCCAACTCGCTTGAAGCAATCAAGCCATGGCTGTGGGAGGGTAAGAGAGAAAGAGAAAGAGAAAGAGAGAAAGAAGGGGGAGGGATGGAGAAGCAGATGGTAGCTTCTTCTGTGTGCCCTGACTTGGAATCAAACCTGAGACATCCACACACTGGGCTAATGTTCTACCACTGAGCCAACTGGCCAAGGCCTCATTATAAATTTTAAAAGCAGCTTATATAAACCTACAAAATATCTTGCTGCAATTCTTAAATTCTGCTAAATCTATAGGTCAATATGAGAAGAAATGACATCTTTGCTACATTGAGTCTTCAAATTCATGAGCATGATATGCCTAATCTGTTTTGGTCTTCTTTGAAACATGGGTTTTCAAATTCAGATATATCCATATTGAACATGGTTGTAAGGTCCACTCTGAGGCCAAAGTAAATACTTCTTTCGAGAACCATATAAAGACATGTGGCCTCAAGGCTTGGAATTAGTTTTGTTGCTAGTGACAAGAAAACAGCTCTAGCAGCTTTCTAAGCTATATTATTCCACCTGACCAGGCGGTGGCGCAGTGGATAGAGCGTCGAACTGGGATGCGGAAGACCCAGGTTCGAGACCCCGAGCTCACCAGCTTGAGCGCGGGCCCATCTGGCTTGAGCAAAAGCTCACCAGCTTGAGCGCGGGCCCATCTGGCTTGAGCAAAAGCTCACCAGCTTGGACCCAAGGTCGCTGGCTCCAGCAAGGGGTTGCTCCATCTGCTGAAGGCCCACAGTCAAGGCACATGTGAGAAAGCAATCAATGAACAACTAAGGTGTCGCAGCGACAAGGAAAAACTGATGATTGATGCTTCTCACCTCTCTTCGTTCCTGTCTGTCTGTCCCTATCTGACTCTCTCTCTGTCCCTGTAAGCTATATTATTCCTCTTTCTTTAAAAACTTTTTCCTGAGATATAATTTTATTATTATTATTATTATATCTTAGTGAGAGGAAGGGAGGCAGAGACAGACTCCCGCATGTGCCCTGACTGAGATCCACCAGGTAAGTTCACTAGGGGGTGATGCTCTGACCATCTGGGGACCTTGCTCCATTGTAACCAGAGCAATTTTTTAGTGCCTAAAGTGGAGGCCATGGAGCCATCCTCAGCGCCCGGGCCAACTTGCTCTAATTGAGCTATGGCTGCCGGAGGGGAAGAGGAGAGAGAGAGAAAGGGAGAGAGAGAGAGAGAAGTGAAAAGGGGAAGGGTGGAGAAGCAGATGAGCACTTCTCCTGTGTGCCCTGACTGGGAATCGAACCTGGGACTTCCACATGCTGGACTGATGCTCTACCACTGAGCCAACTGGCCAGGGTAAGATATAATTTACATAAATAAAATTCACACATTTTAAATGTGCAGATAGGTGGCCTGTGACAATGAATGAGTACACCACATAACCATCGCCCAGTATGACAGAGTACATTTCCATGTCCCCGCAGAGTTCCTTCATGCCCCTTCGCCCTTGGGCTCCTGCAGGCCCCGACCGGCCGCAGCCACCAGTGATTTCTATCTATACATGAATTTCCCCTGGAATCATACCGTACGTACTCTTCAGTATCTTCTTCTGTTCAACATAAGGTCTGTGAACTGTGTTTTGTTGCTGTGCCTGTGGCGGGTAGTTCATTCCCTGCATTGCTCAGTAGTCTTCTAATGTATGAATATACCACCATCTGGCTACCTATTAACCTGGTAGTAAGCATTCGGGTTGTTTCCAGTTTGGGGCAATTCAACGATTGGTGTAAAAGTATTTTCATGAACACACATTTTCATTGCTCTTGGATAAATACCTGGAAGTGGAATTATGGGGTTATATATATGCTAAGTGAATACTTCACTTTATAGGAAACTGCTAAACTAATTTCCAAAGTGGCTGTACCACTGTACAGTTCACCATAAATAAAGACAGCTCACTTCTTCACCAACACTGGATACCGCTAGTCTTTTTACTTGTAGCTGTCCTTGGGGGTGTGAAGTGATACCTTACTGAGGTGCTCCTCTGCATTTCCCAGAGGACTAATGCTTTTCATCAGGCTGGTAGAACGTGGCTGCACAGTTAACTTCCAGTTATCCACAGCAACTAGGATGCTGCTGCTCACCTTGGTCATAACTTCCTAACAAAGAGCGTGAGCCAGAAAGGGGTCAGGAAGCAGGGGACAGGGCTGGGCATGTGTCTCAGTGAGTGTTCTGGAGCTGCCCGAGCCTCCACCGCCCGCTAGTGAGGATAACAACCGGCACGGCGTTGGGGGGCTCCGGCAGCAGGGCTCCGAGCAGGAGAATGAAAAGGCGCTCACCTGCAATCTTCCTCCGCATCCACGGGCACACGAAGAGCCACACAAAGAAGGCGAACAGCAGCGCTACCCCAAAGGAGATGAGCACGATGGCCCATATGGGGAGGACCAGACCGAGCACTGAGGACAGAAACGACAGTGGTGCTCTCAGTGGACGCTTTCCAGAATGGTCAAGACTCATGTCAACATCCTTTCCCCTAACATAAAACCAATCACCTAGGATTTGTATTTAATAAAACGCGTTAAAAAAAAAAAGCTGTATGTTTAAGACCCACTTCACCTTGTGAATATGTGGTTAAACTGGTCAGTAACCTAATTATTAAAATTTTTATCAATTTTAGCACAAGCAGCATATTAAGTTGAAATAAAACCATTTACATCTTAGCTCAATGTCTAAATTCCCAAGCGGACAAGCTTGGCTAAGATGGAAGTCCGCCACCCGGTGCCCGGCAGCCAGGCTCTCCCACGGCCAGGAGAGGCTGAGGTCTGGACCGTGCACTGAACTGCGAGCCGCGGCCTCTTCTGTTCTCTCACTTGTCAGCAGCCCGGCTTTAAGTGGACATGACACTCTGACCACACACAGAAAGAAACCTTTTAAAATATCAGCTTAGGAATAAAAGGGTTTTTTAAAAGGATACTGACCTTCACACTTAACTCTTCTCTGCAGTGTCAACTCATGGAATTACAACACAAAGAGACCTTTCCATTAAGAGTGCAATGTGGACCACTAAGTTACAATTACAGTAGTCAATAAAGGGGGGGCCGTGCACACGGTTTAGGAACCCCGTGCTTTCCGAGCACTGTAATGTCTCCAGAGCTCATCAATGAGTTTTGTAGTCTTTGGTCACTGGTGGCAATAAGCACATTTCACACACATTCCCAGATGTACAACTAAAACATGCATGCTTGCACAGGAATGCACCATAGACACACAAGAAAACCTACGACAGTATTACCTGTAATAGCAAGAATTTGTAAGGCAACTGATACATGTGTCATTATGGAAATATGAAATAATTATAGTTTTCAGTCATAGAAATGAGATAGATCTGTATGTGCTGATAAGGAAAGAGGCCCAAAGTCTAGTTAAGTAAAAAAGGCTGGGTGGATAACAGTATGCACAGTATGATCCAATTTATGTTTTAAAAAGATAAGCCCACGTTTATATTCCTACCATATACATGAATACATAGCAAAAGTTCTAGAAAGACACAGTGGTTACTCCTGTGGATTGATAGGCAACTGAAAGGGGCTTTCACTTCTTACTACAAATACATTCATACTGATAACTTTGAAAATACATAATAGACATGTCATTTTGTAAATTGTTAAAATTTTATAAAGTTAGAAGAGTGAACTACTTAAAACTTTGTCCTTTGATTAAATAAATCTTTAATGATGCAAACTTGTTACATCATCAACTATTTTATACATACAAGCCAACTAGAATTATTCAGCTAAGGTATTACTAACCACCTTGGTAACTGTAAGAGGTAGAACAGGTAGGCAGCACTATAGGGGAAGTGAATCCGCATATATAAATGGGAAAAACAGAAAACCAGAATGGCCTAGCTTAGTTATAGTTATGGGTACGGTGGGAGTACAGATACTTTAGGGGCTAGACTGTCCACTTCCAAACCGCTGGGTCCATCAGAGAGCTGAGGACCCATGTGGGGCTGTGTGGGGTGAGCCGATAGCCAGCTCCAGCCCCGGCTCCAGCCAAGAACCCGAAGCTTGGAGCTGCTTGTAAAACCACAGGGGCTGACCTTGCCCGGCCGTGCTTGTGGGTCACGGCTTCTGGCTCCTGCTTTCCATCTCCACATCAGTGTCTTAATACTTAATACATGTGATAAAGGATCTCTCCAAAGCTGTTTCTTGCCAAACTGAATGATAACTGTTAATTACCAACATCAAAACGACCGACTAACATCAACATGCCATCACTCGTACAGCTTGAAAGTATTTGGTTTTAGGAGAGGTTTCCCCTGCTTCCTTTGGTCCCTGGGTTAGGGTTGATGGTAAAATCGTTAACTGTGCTACTTTTGACTTCACTGTGTTAACCTGATCTAAGAGAGGCCAGCTCTGAATACCGTGGGGATAGAGAAACAGTTTGGGATGTGTACAGATGAGTGAAACCCGCTGGTTCTCAGGCCCTATTTTCTTCCACCCACGCCAAGCAGAGCTCACAACAGAAGCAGAGAAGAGCTTTTCGTGGGCTTCTTCCCAGCCTGTCTTCATGCTCCCTGCTGGGGATCCCACAGGGTGTCAGGGCCAGCATCCAAAAGGTAGAAACTGAGGTCAGTTACAAGCTTTCAATCCTTTTTTTAGACAAGAAACCACAATGCCACCTATTCCTTGAACCTTTACTGTCAGAACCACCTTTGTCATTGGTCTGGCCTGGAAATTGGCCAGAAAGCTCTTAAGTCAGCCTCCCAGTCACAAGAAATTGAAGGGAGGGCAGGGAATGAGCACCGAGGGTGGGAGGGGGTGGGAGACAGGGTAAAACATCCGGGAGGACAAAGCATGGAGTGCAGGAAAGTAGGGGGAAGTTGTCGACAGTAAGTCAGAAGAGAGGAACAGAATGGGGGCAGAATTGGGCTCTTACCAAATCATTCCAGCAAGTCAGTAATGTAACAGAACATCAGAAGAACAGGAAGATTTACTTTAATTTCGTTTAAAGTCTTTTCAATTTACTGATTAATTTGAGAGAGAGAAAGGGAGAGAAGTTCTTGTATGTGCCCTGGCCAGGGATCGAACCCACAACCCAGGAGCTGTTTGTACCAAATCAGGGCAATGCTATAACCAACTGAGCTACCCGGCCAGGACACAACGATTTACTTTTAAAGTCTGCATATGAGAAATGTGAGCTGACAGTTATGTTATGAAATAATTCTAAATTATACTAAATATATGAAGTCAAGTTCCAGGGATAAAAAAATAATTAAATACAAAATTTCAGCATAGAAAAACACTGGAATCAACATACAGCCAAGGGAGAATGTTTTTTCTTCTAAAAATGTTAAGGTTGACTTACATATAACAAAATTTTTGACAGAAACACTTTGTATTGAATTGTCTCCTCCTGAGGATCTCAAAATGTTTTCCAACCATCACACCTTGGGAGGGCAGTAAGGTCTGGCGCGCCCCTTCCCTCTGAGGACAGAGGACAGGCAAAGTAGGACACGGCCTGAACGGCTCCGGTGCCCTCAGCCAAAAGTGGCTGCCAGGAGCCAGGCTGGGCGCTCCACCCCAGCCCTCCGCTCCAGCCACT
This sequence comes from Rhynchonycteris naso, assembly GCA_037038555.1. NCBI lineage: Eukaryota > Metazoa > Chordata > Mammalia > Chiroptera > Emballonuridae > Rhynchonycteris > Rhynchonycteris naso. The sequence goes on from CM072998.1 coordinate 30,955,620, forward strand.
CAATGGCCTTTCATCTGCAGCCTTTTCCACTCTCTGAACAGCAAAGATATGATGAATAGTGATTAGCTCTAACCTCAGGCGTCTCTCCATCCTCTCCAGATCCCCCAAAGATCGGAAGACCCAAGTGACTCAGGGAAGAAGTGAACAGAATGTTTTAGAAACAAGCACGGTCTCCCATAGTCATCACTTTAATTTAATTAACTAACTAATTTAACAGATTTTTAGAGAGAAGAGAGGGAAGGGGGAGGGCGGAGAAGTGGAGAGCATCAATTCAGAGTTGCTTCTCGCATGTGCCTTGACCAGGCAAGCCCAGGTTTTGAACCGGCAACCTCAGCATTCCAGGTCGATGCTCTATCTACTGTGCCACCACAAAGTCATCACTTTGTCACACCTCTTGCTTTTCATATAAGACAATCATTATTAGAATCTATAAAGTAAATAAAACTTCTATGCAACCAGGAAGGCTTCAGTCCATATTAATTAATGCCTCTGTTCTCATCAGCCTATCCCTACAACTTTCCTTCTTTCCTCTTCCTCTTTTTGGTATAATTTTATAATATGTGCTTATTATGAGAATATCAGCAGTACAAAAACTGTACCATGTACGAATGTGAAAGGCCTCATTACAATCCTCTCTGGAACCCCTTCCCAGAGAAACACAGGTAACTACTTGGTGGTTAGCCTTCCAGCCATTATCTTGGTACAAAGCAACACACAGTATAGTGTTGGCCAGAATTGTTTTCTTGCTTGTCTTTCTAACTTAGCAGCTGTAGAATCCTACTGTTTATACGTTCTGTGCTTTATTGTTCACCCAAGCAATATACTGTGGACATCTTTCCACACACATACATCTACCTCACTTGCAGAATCACATTGTACTAGTCCTTCCTTGTCTGATAATCTGAGTCACAATTTTTTGTTTAGTCTGTTTTAGATTAATTTGTTCAAAGCGTTAGAAAAAATAAAAGGCATAAAAGGAATCTTGAAGCAACATGTTTAAGAAAATGAAGCATTCTTTTGAAACTAAAAATGCTATTTCCTAATTGTCCTATAATTGGGATATTTTTTCTTTCTCAAACTAGGACTCATTTAAAATAATTTTGAAAAGTAAGTGAATTTAAATCACTCTGTTTTTTTAAATTATTTTACTGAATTTACTGGGGTGACATTGTTAATAACATACAGGTTTCAGGTGTACAGTTCTGCAATATAACATACGTATATTGTGTATTCACCATCCCCATATAGCTCTGCTTTGAATACAGTTCTTGGTGATAACTGGAGACTATTCTCACCCCAGGGCTTCCTAACCTGGGTCAAGAGTAACTGCTTAGAAACATCTGGTTTCTCTACAGCTTCAAGTTTGAAAATGGTAACATGAAATACAGATATCCTCCGGGAACAAAGCTCCCTCTCACAAAGCCAACAGGGGCCAGAGGGGTTACCGATGCTCTAATTTCCTCCCGACTAGATCAAACAAGCTACAAGGGGAGGAGGAAGAAGATGGGGAGAAGAGGAGATGGAGGGGAGGAGGGTGAGGGGAAAGAGAAGCTGGAGGTGTTGGAGGAAGGGGAGGAGGAGGAAAATAAAGAGGAAGAGAGGGAGGAGGAGGAGGGATAACAGAAGGGAGAATGTCAGCCCTGTCTCAAGTACAGTCTGCTCTGAAGATGCCAGAAACCAAGCCTGGTTAAGTCTGAGAACTCATTTGCTAGTAAAGGGAAAAGGGCAAGCAGATGTTGCTAGCAAGTCCTCTTGCAGAGTACTTCTTTCAGGCGGTGGGAAGCCAGCAGTGCTCGTGGTAAAAGGCCGCACGGTAAAGAAGTGACTAGAGCAGTGGCTCTCCAACTGTACCGTGTCTCAGAATGACCCGGGTCCGGAGCAACAGACAGTGCAGGCTGCAGAGCGTCTAGGGTGGGGCCCAAGAACCTGCACTTTGGCTAGTTACCCTGAGAAGCTGGCGCCGCTGGTCTAGAGACCACACCTTGGTTAAGAAGTTAGAGAGAACTACCAGAGGTTTTGTTAGGCATGCAATGAACTTCACCATTCCTTCACTAAACGTAGAACAAAAACCAGGCGCCATACAACTAAAGATTCTCATGAAAAATAGACTTCAGGCTTGTATCCAACCCAAGTGAGCACTCCACTTCCTTAAGGTGTTTTTGCTTCTTGAAAATTATTTTTTATAGGACAAAAAAAAAAATGCAAAGACAATATCTTAACGTACTCCCTCAGTCTCTGAAGTACAAGAATGACTTTGAGAAGTCATGTCAAATGCAAAGTAAAACAAACCAAATTAAGCCAAAGACATAAACAACTTTCCAAATAGCTGAGAGTGGGGGACAGAGGAAATAAAACCAATACTATAACGCAACACCCCGCGGACCCCCACTGCGTTTGTCCCCATTCATAAAAGTGCTATTAGTGCTATTCATCCAACTCTCTAAAGGTTGACACTGGGTAAGATTATTGCCGTCACTCACTTTCTTTAGGGCAGTTGGTTCCTTCCTTTTCTCTCTGAGGCCCCTGCATGTTGAAAGGAAACATTCTAAGGAAGAAAGGGACCTAGGAAGAATACACCCAGATGGTGGAAAGGCAGACATATTTCACAGGAGCAGGCTGACAGAATCTCTGTGAAGTGACTCTTCTCGCCTCAGCCCTGTCACGGACACGACACCACAGCCATTTATGATGTAGCGGAGGGCAGAGAGCCCCCCCGCCCTGCCACCATGAGGAAACGGTATGTCAATAAAGTCTAGTTTGAAGGGCAAAAGTCGACCTTCAATGTTTAAATAAAAATAAGATTTAAACTCACCTACAGCCGATTCTAGAAGCATGCCCCACAAACCAGAATATTTGTCAAGTCCTTTTCTGACTTACTGGAGGAACAAAATGGTGGGTCCTTCAGTCAAGAGCTTCTTTCTTGTCCCCCTGCCCCCCCTACCAGAATAATTCCAGCACCTGGTACTACAAAGACATCCCCAACTTTCACTGGCTCAGGCTCTTCTATCATTAAGTCAGAAGTGCTTGGCTATTGATGGTTGCTTAACTTTTGGTTCAGTTAACTTGAGCTCTAGGAGCCTAAACAAAATTAAGAACAAAAACTCAGGAGCAAGAAGACAGTGGACAAAAATCCCTCTGCCACAGTTCACCCCCATCTGGGGCTCCAGGCCTGCCCAGCACTATGTTTTCTCTCCGCCTCTGACTCCTCTCTATAGAGCATTGACAACTCTCTGTTGCAAACACACTTCATAGTCCGGGAATGACAAAACCTGAAGGGCTATCAGGCTGCTGTGATCTGAGGCTAGGGTCTCATCTTGCCAATCACCATGACCTTCGGCTTTGGACTTTTTATTAGCTTAGAGCAGCTGTGATGCTTCCCTGCCTGGCTGCCACTCAAAGTCTGGAAGTCCTGGTCACCAGCAGCCAAACCGTTAAGATCCAGAGATGCCAAAGTAGCAGCAGAATGTTAAGAATCATTCAGAAAGTTTTGTATTTACAGTACTGAAGGGCACAGCATATCATTACTTATGGCTATTTAAATTTGAGTAAAACTACCTTCAGAAAGCCTGTTTGAGACATTCAGGATTCCCATCCATTTTGAAAGAGGGCATTTTTCCACTGTACTATCACATGCCATTCAGAGAAATTTTATCTTTCCATCAGAGAGGGAATTTTTGTCAGATATGGCCAATCACTGAATCTTAATTCTTAAAGGACATTAACAAAAAGAAAAAGAACACAAATGAACGTATCTGCTGACCCCACATCTCCCCACAACAATGGGCAGATTCAGGACCTGGCTGTAGGAGGCGCATCTGTCAGTGAAACAGGCAAAATCCTCTCCACCAAAACACGTACAGAAATACTGAATCAGAGTTACCAGGTTCCTCGACACTGAAATGTGTGCAAATAAGGATAGTGTATACTAATTTTTCTTTACACCTTGAAAATGGAAAAGAATAGAACTATTCACCCTGCCCCCCAAACCCTTATAAAAAAAGCACAAAAGTCATCAGAATTAGAAGAAAAGGAGTAATTATGAAAAAACAAAATCACCACTGGTTTCATAACCTTAAAAAAACAGTATAGCCTCTGGTTGCTGGATTCACTGGTCTGTTTCCAGGGAGTATGACACTTGTGCTCTCGACCACACCATCGTCCCTGGCATGTCACCGCGTGCGGACTGCACTGCTCACACGTGCTCCCGCCGCTCAGGGAGGCGTGAGGAGTTAGATCCTGTTCTGAGACTCAGTGGGCCAGAGGGGATCACTGAGGCAACACCGCTGGGTAAACGGCGGCACGGGAATTTCGATTTTCCTTTTTTTTTTAAACTTGAAAGTCTGTTTGTTGTCTTTGTACTTCATTTATCTCCCGAGTATTTAAAACTAGCAAATGCTTTTGCTACTCTTTTTACGACTCCATAATGACCACGAGTAACGCTTTCCACCGTCAGTATACACAGCGCCAGGGCCGATACACCAAACCAGCGCATGGTATACACCCTGCCTGCTGGGTGTGAGCTCCCGAGGAGTTCTTACCTGGTGCTCCTGTGTACATGATGGAGAATACATTTATTGCTATGGTAGCAGCGTAGAACACTGGAAGCGCCCGGAGGCCATTGGGAACAGGGTCCTCCTGTGAGATAACGAGATAAAGCGCAAGGTCAGGATTCAAGAGCACCTGGGGCCCACACAGGCACCATGACACAAGCCACTGCTACGAGGGAGTCTCTCCAAACGCTGGTGTGTCACCGCCGTGTGACCCACGTCATCGACACAGTAGTGGCATGGACCATCTCGCCTGCACAATGCTATTTCACAGAGTCCGCTATTTTGCCCAGCAGTGCTGTAAAGCACTAGAGTCACATGAGCCGACATCAGATTTAGAGACAGAAAAACTGTTAGGCTAGGTCAGGTCAGTTGCTGGGGACGGAAGCCCAGAGACTGGCATCTACTTCCAAACCCAAGGCACTCACTACTCTAGCTAAGTTCAGGTCTGGTCCTAAGAAATCTACTTTCAACAGACAGTTGGAGACTCAGCTCTCTGAGGATGCCCGCAGAGAGTCAAACGACTTGAACACCACTGCATTACTATAGATTTTATGACCCTCTATTACACAGTACACTCCAACTCTATAAAAATATGTAAAGCTGACACATTCCCGTGTGCTGCGATATTTAAAAACTTCTCATGAGGTACCGTCAAATAGTTAAAGTTAAAAAACTGTGAGTTCTTTTAGCTAATAAAACATTCATTTACAACTTTACGGTTCTAGTTTACAACGTTCCCTAAATCTACTACTTCAACAAGAAAAGCATTGCACATGTTTTAGGCTAAATAACATCTCAGAGTATATTAGAAATTTAGAGTTTTAAGCACATCTACAAAAGATTTTGAAACAAAGATAAGGACTCAGAACTCCTCAATGCAATAATGATACACAGATGTTACCTAAATAATTCTAAAAATGACTAATTTCTAATACTCATGTAAGACATTTGTACATTTATACGAACCTGCTACCTTGCCATAATAAGAGGGAAATGAGATCTAAACACTGACGTGAGCTCCAGGAGTAAGGATAAGCAGAGACTATCTCAGATGTCTAATGTCAAATGCAAACATGTGCGGAAATCAGGTATGTTTGCAGAACAGTACAACTGATCAAGAACTTATTCTGGAATGTCCCAAGCAGCCATCTGCATTTGTCAAGAGGCTTGAGTTGAAGAGTAGTGAGGAGTAACACAGTAGGAGCAGGGGCAGGAAGTGACTCAACTGCATGAGAGCCACAGAGCGGGCAGGCAGGTTAGGAATGGCTGAGAGCCAACAGCAGGGGCTGGGATGAAGGCGCAGCAGTCTTCTCATCTGCCACGTCCCACGTGAAAAAAAGCCTGGCTACACTGAAAACAAAACACTGGGAAGCTCAAATGCCTACTGACCTGGTTTCCAAAATGTGGTTGCTAAAGAAAGACTCCCAACCAACAAATTTGGAAGGTGTGAAAGTCCCGAATTCATGTTTTTTATGAAGTCACCTTATGTTTTTCAGATAATCTATTCTTAAAACTTAAATGACAACTGTCTCATTGAGACCTGTCTCATTTCCTCCTTCCTGCCTGTCTCTCCTCCTTCCTTCCTCTCTCCTCTCCTCTCCTCCTCCCCCCACCTTCTTTTCTTCCTTCTTTCCACTGCTACCTACCCAAGCATCCACCATTTCCTCTTAACATTCAATTAGTGTATTTGAAGCGCAAAGCACAGTGCTGGGCACTGAAATAAAAAGTGAACAAGACAGTGATGGTTTCAACTCTCACAGACCTTGCAGCAAAACAGCAAACAGACCACTAAACCAGGAATAAAATAATGTACAACCCGAGAATGCAATGATGGCAAGGTACACAGGGCTGGGGGTGCAAAGAGAGGAACCAACCAGAACTTGAGTGGGACAGGAAAGGCCTCCTGGGAAGTGGCAGCTGGAGGCTGGGCAGGAACAGGGGCTTGCCAGGAAAGGATGAGTTCCAGACAGAGGAAATAAAGAGGGTGAAGGCTAGCAGGCAAGAGGGGGGTGGCACCTTCCAAGATGTAAACAAATATTAGTATAGCGGGAGCCCAGGAAAAGGAATGGTAAGTTTGTACTTATCCAAGAGAATGAACCCTTCAATGGACCACTAGGCAATGTTAAGAAAACACAGCTGCATCTTTAAGGACACAGCTGAAGAAAGGGAAGTTCCTGATGTGCTCAGCATGTGCTATAACACAGTGATCCAGGCCTGCTTTAGGGCTTATAAAACACAGCAACAACCCCTGGACAGTCAAAGAAAAAAATACAATCAATGTTTTACTAGAATACCAATCTCGGTAAGTTTTAATTTTAATGTCATTTTATATTTGGTAAATTATACCCCAATAGGTATATTTCCTTCTTTTTAGCCTTTCAAGGATAGGAAAAAGTCGGCATCTCAACGTTGCTTTCTCCATTGAAAGAAAGAAAGAGAGAGAGAGAGAGAGAAAGAAAAAGAGAGAGAAAGAAAGAGAAAGGAAGGAAAGGAGGGAGGGAGGGAGGGAGGGAGGGAGGGAGGGAGGGAGGAAGGGAGGAAGGGAGGGAGGGAGGAAGAAAACACCTTACATTTGGGTAAAGGAATTCTCCAGCTGTTTTTAGGAATATTCAATTTCAAAATCTAACACTATGTCACTCTATTCTGTTTAACATTCAGGAAATAATTACCTTTCCTTTTTGGGGTCCAAGCACACTGCCTGGGAGTGTCAACTAACCAACTCATTTATAGGGCAAGAAACGATGTTTACAATGCTGGGCTCCTGGGCACCGCCCGTGCTCTACCTGGATTCTGTCCTCCTACTTAGTAGCAAAGTCTGATTCTAACTCCAGGGTGCTAGAAAAGTACAATTATTTTAAAATGTAAAAGTACAATTATTCTTCTGACCCCTCTCACAATTAATTTCTATTGCGTAGGACCAAAATTAGTTCTAAAACTTAATAATAATAATAATAATAAAACTCAGCTCCACTTACCTTTTTTAAGATGAAAATTCTGATCAGTACAAACAGCAAGCCAGACATGAAACCAGACAACAGTGGAGATATAAACCAAGAAGCAACTGAATAATTTAAAAGAAGGTATAATGAATATTAAAATTCTACATAATGCAGGTCACAGTTATATAATACAATGGTAACAAATATACAATACATACATTAATAAATATTCCTGGAATTAGTCATGCTCACTCAGAACCTAACAGACCCTAAGCCTGGCCGACCGGGCTGTACACAGCAGACCCCCCTCAGACACATGGCTGTCCCACGGAGCCAGGTGCAGGGCCAGCGCACAGTCGGGCGGGCAATGCCCGAGCTCTGGACGTAGAGAATGAGCCCCTCAGCCTGCTATCCTTAGCAATCTGCACGAAGACCCAGTCTTTGTTCCAGCATAAGGGTGCTTTAAAAGGTGGGCCACCTTCCACTTCATTTTCTAGTTCAGCCTGCCACTGTCATCCTGACAATTTTAGCCTCTAGCCTAGGAGTTTCCAACTTTGGTTACATACTGGAAAATCTGAGAAGTCGGCAAAAACTAGTTATGCTCTGGCTCCTCCCCCAGAATTCTGATTTAAAAGTCTGGAATAGGCCTTGGGGATTTATATAGTGTGTATATATATATATACATACACACACACACACACACACACGCATATATATATATATACACACACACATAGCTGCCTTAGCACATGATGTTCAATACTCAGTTCTTCTAACACCCTCTGTCCTGAGGCTGCACCAGCTAAACAACCTGAGCACTACATGGTTTCTTAGTAGTTTTACCTATTGGGAAAGAATTTGCTGATAAAATGGACACAGCCCGACTGTGTGTGTGTGTGTGTGTGTGTGTGTGTGTGTACACCTACACACACATTTTATATATATACACACACACTAAATAAACTATGTCTATATGTATGTATATATACATATATATATTTAAATAAACTGTGTCTATATGTAGCCAATATTGCATTAATATTTTTAATTGCTCCCTCAGGTAATTCTAAAGTGCAGACAGAGTTGAGAGCTGCAGTTCTAGAAGCCTGGAATCTAAAGCGATTTTTCTGGCCATCTGAGTCCCTGCTTGGCAGGTCAGGGATCTAGTCAACCTAGAGCTCTTGAGGCCACTGTGATTCTTAAAAGGATGAGCAACCCAGGGGAAGGAGATGAGGCAAAGAGCATTTTTACAATGGGAGGGTTGGTACTTATAGGAATGAACTTCCCTCTTACTATAAGCCAGGGCCAGGAGGCAAGTGGCCAGACCTCTTAAAACAGTCCCTGTCGGGCAGGCCACAGCCCAGGATGAAGGTTAGAGTGCTTCCTCCATGGAGGGCAGGCTGGGGGATCTCCCGACTTAACGCAGTGAGGTAAAGAGCACTGGGCTCACTTCAAGGAGCCTTCCTCATGACCTTGAACTCTGACTTCTACACACTGAGAGTATTTTTCTCATTAGGACCTAGTTTTTCTCTGACTACAGACTGATTTCAATGAGATTTAGTTCTTTCCTGCCTGGGAATAACAAATAAATATTGATTTTTTTAAAAAAAGCTGGTTAACAAGGTAACATTTGAAAAGAGGTGAAGTAAAAAAATTCTCTTAACACATAGCAGTTCACAATCTCTGTTAACAGAAATTGTAAGGAAAAATATATTACCCGTATAGGTCTTCTAAACCTTAATATTTGAGGGAAAAAACATTAAAATGGTAACTTTTCATAAAACCTCCAGAGAATGTATACTTCCCTTCTTAAAGGTACAAGAAAACGGCAGTTACCGATCTTGACAAGCTCCATCCACTGCACACCTTTCGTGCCAATCGCCACGAGGGAGAACCCTATAGTTGCACCAACAATGCAATGCGTGCCTGAGATCGGAAGCCTCAGGAAGGACGCGATCAGCTGCCAAACAGCGGAACCTATAGGTCGGAAGATGAAAAACACAGTCAGGTGTAGGGTACAGCATCTCAAGCAGCCATGAAAGGAAGAAATACAAATTATCGTTCTTCCTAATGACATTCCATGGGGTTAAATTTTTTTTTTTTTTGGCCGGGGGAATCAAACTATTTTATTGAGGGCCTTTGGGGACAGTCAAAGGTCTGGGAGGACAGACCCAATCGATGTCTGTGGTCTGGCAAGGATCTCCCCAGCTTCACAGCCGCCGAAAGCCACAGGGTCAATTTTCTGTGGGTGGTTTCCTTATAAAGTGCTAATGTCCTGACAAAATTACTGAATTAACTTCAGTCAGAGAAAAAGTCTTCAACACTGAAGGGATAACGGTGATTCATTTAAAGGAAAGTATTTAAAAGAGTTTAAAGAAAAGTCTCTTGATGCCAGTTATTAATGCCTTTGTCATATTTAGGTGAAGGAACTGATAACTTGTTCCAATGTGAAGTGTGGCCAAGACCACGCAAGATATTAAGGACCCGAATAAACACGGAGAAACAAGAAAGGCTGCATGTTGGAAAACACTTCTGAAGCTACACTTTGTGGTCACATACTGAGGAGGCCTAAATATCGGCTATACTGTATGAGTTTGTATAGGAGAGTATTGGCTCTGGCTGGTTGGCTCAGTGGTAGAGCATTGGCCCAGCAAGTGGACGTCCCGGGTTCAATTCCTGGTCAGGGCACACAGGAGAAGCACCTATCTGCTTCTCCATACCTCCTCTTACCCCTTCTTTCTTTCTCTTTCTCTTTCTCTCTCTCCCCCTACCACAGTCAGGGCTCAGCTGATTCGATCACATGTGCCTGGGCGCTGAGGATGGCTCTGTGGAGCCTCGGCCTCAGGTGCTAAATAAACTGCTCGGTTGCGAGCATGGCCCCACATGGGAGGAGCATCAGCCCCAGATGGGGGTTGCCGGGTGGACCCCAGTCAGGTGCCTGTCTCTCTAGCTCCCCTCTTCTCACTTGGAAAAAGAAGAAATAAAAGAGAGAGAGTATAACACCACATTGCTTTTTGATTTTTGCCTCTCTTGTGAGAAGGAACTATGATACTTAACCCAAAGTTGGGCTTCGGCTCGCAGCCCTGCCCACAATGACGGAGCTTTCCCTTGTATGCTCTCTCAAGCCTTGATGTTCTTAGGAGTTCAGAGGACCCCTTCGTTGTGGCTTTGTGTCCTTTTACCTCAATTTCACCACTCTTTTCCAGGCTGACTGTTTTTCTAGGCTATAGTTCACCTCAGATATTTTCATAAGCAGATCAAATTCTGCAGTGAGTATTAAAAGCATCAGCTGGGAGAGATCACTTTCAGACACAGTTGCTGGAAAGTCCATATAGAGCTGTAAGGGAACAAAGGGTTCAGCTGATAAGCAGGGCCCGTTATTAATCCCAAATGTTAATTCTGGAAATCTGGTTGCTTGGCAGCACTTTCAAGTAGACCCTTGGCATTTTCATAAAAAATATCTGCGTTTCAAAGGGTCACTGAAGGCTGTGCAGGTCCCAGTTTGTGAAGCCCTGCGGACAGCTGCTCTGAGCGCTGGGCATGCTAACCTTTGAGCTGCAGAGGGCTCTGACCCTGTGTCTAGCCCCAAAGCATGCACTGGAAGGAGAAAGGGCCAGCCCTTTGCTGCCAGACCGGTGACAGGCTCCATGGCTGCAACCCGACTTCTGGGGGACAATTCCTGAAGCCTTCACATTTAAGCCCTGGACTCAGTGGGGACGACATGGTCGTTTTAAAAATAAAGCCAGAGTTGGGAGCATGATTCATGGCATAGAACCATAACTTAAAAAGCAAACTTTATGATTTCTATTTTTACAGAAATTAAAATAATCTAGTGATGTTAAAATAATGGTATAAACTCACCCACATGGATTCAGACCATGAGATTTTTCCTTCCTGAATGCTGCTATTCTTTCTCTGGCTGACTTTAGAACATATGCCCTGGAGCAGGAGGGTTTGTAAGAAAAGGTATTGGAGGATGTGGGCTGCCTGAGAGAGGGAAGAAGGAAAGGAAGAGGGCCAGGGCGGTGAGGGAAGGAGCCACGGAAAGGAAGGGGAAAGGAGGCAGGAGTTTGCAGGCAGGGATTCCGGCAAGGTGAGACAGCGCAAGTCCTCTTTGACCTCAGGAATTTCTGAAGGCAAATGGGGTTACATTCATAATTTAAAAATACATGGGAAAAAGAAATACATTTTAACTTAAAATTAACGATAGTCTAAAAAAAAGAAAAGGGGTTAAGTAGAGGATAAGGGCATAGGACAAACCCTAGGGAAAGTTGGTGGGACAATGGACATCTCTGAGGACAGGTTCCTGGGAAAGTGAAAGAAGGGCCGAGCAAAGGTTCGGGGTTACCAAGGCAGCCAGGCAGTGTGAGGGGGTGCAGGCTGGGAGTGCTCGGCAGTCGTGGGCAGAGAGGGAGCTTTAAGGAGACTGTGCACTTTTTAGTGTGGTTCAAGGAGATGGCTTGTTCATGCTACTGTGGTTATTTCCATAGGAAGATGGTGAGTTCTGAATTCTCAGTAGACTTTTTGGAATCATTGGTGGTTTTATACTCAGTGGATTGACTATTGCTTTAGGGCTCAGCTAGAGTCCCAAAAGATAACTTCGTTCAAGAAGTTTAACTGGCATGAACAATTTCTTCCACCCACCCAACTAACGTCACCACAACTCTACCAGAAAGCACAGAGACCCTTGGGCTTGGGAAGAGGTTTCTGAATAAATAAATGAATAGAACAGAATAAAAGGACAAGGGGAGAGAGGGAGAGAAGATATGGAGGTAGAATTTAGAAGTGGAAGATTGGAAGAATTCACGCACCTAGAGAAAATCAGCTTTGATTTTGACCAATAACAATTATACCACCATCTTAAATTTACATAGCGCCCATCTGCAAGGAACCCACTTGTGAAAATCTAGGTAACCCATAAAAACTCCCAATAAATAGGCTTTGAGACTCATCTAACTATGCACACACACAGACACACACACAAAATGAAGAAGAAAGGAACCAAAGCAAACAAAACCAAGTTATTCGTGCAAAACACCAAACTGCTTTGGTTGACCTAAGTTCTGCTGAGGTAAGTATACTTCATTCTTTCAAGAAAGAGCCAAAGGCCAGGGGTGGGAAACCTGAAAAAGTGGACGTTACACTGTCCACCTGGAGAGGGAAGCTCAGCTCACAAGAGAGTCTGTCGAACTGAGGGCCTCGGTGCCGCCTCGCCAACAAATCACTTTAATAAGCACCCCCATTCCTCAAGCTTCATCCAGTGAAAGGAGACAGTCCTGTTCATATCTACTTTTATCAGTGTTTTTCTTCATTTCTCCCTGACCTTCAGCATATCTTGCCTGCACCGCCCTGACTGAAAAGTCTTAATTTCAGGTTGGTAATGATTATGTCTTAAAAATCTTTCATAGCTATACAAGGGTGAATTTTATAAGTAATTATTTTTCTATGAGAAACTCCCATGACATCTGACTATAATAAAAAAATACATGTTCACTGAAGTTAAGTAAAATCCAATCATTATAATAGCTGCTGGAATTAAAGCAGCTGTGAAGCTTACCTCTTTGAAACACAAAACCTTCAACTGAGACCTGGAGCTCCTTGGCACGCGGTACCAGCCTACTAGGCTCAGTAGTATTTAATGTCTTAGTACATTGGTCGGCTTCGGACCAAATGCCTCAACAGCTTCTCAGACTAACTTGCTGTAATAAAAAGATGAGGGATCATCTTAAAATTGGCAAATAATTCCCACATCCGGGGTGCTTCAATCACGCCAGGATTGAAGTGAGTAACTAGGAACCTGTGGAACATAGCTATGTTCTGGGTACACCAGCATCTTACCTCCTACTGCAGGGCTCCTCCTACAAAAGGAGATGTCCCATGGGAAGCAGGAGGTGGTAGAATTCCTCTCTAACCCCCTTCTCCCTAACCAAATTACCCAGATTGATCAGCTGTCTGCTGGGACGTCATCTCTATCTAGAGGCAAGCAGAGAAAGAGTCCTGTGAGCTGCCCTTGATGCCATCTCTGCCTGCATCTTCGTTCTGCTGCCCCAGGGGCAGCGGGGAGGTGGGGGTGGGGGGGTGGGGGGAGCACCCCGCAGAGCTGCAAGTCTATCCTCATGGTAGGCCCTGGAGAAATCGCACTGCCCAGCCAGTCAGTCTCTTAGCAGCATACTTCACTGCCTTCAACACTTCTCTCTCATCTAGATAGCTTGAAACCACCAATAAAAGTTGTACTATAAACAGGGGATGTACAAATGATCATTTGACCGGGAAACAAAATAAACATACCAAGTGGAGCTCCCAGAGGTAGGATCAGAAAAATCAAAACAAAGGCCAACAAAAGGATTACAAAGAATGCCGAGGACGAGAATTTCTTGAAACACAAACACTTAAGATTTAGTAACTACTCTAAAACCTAAACTGAGAATACATGTTAAATTACTAAATATTGTTTTATTGGCATCCAAATTATCAAACCATTAGGTCATAACTGATAAAAAAAAATCTATAAAATATAGAAATGTACCTTAAAGGAAATCTCTTAAGTAAATCTTTCAAACACATTTTCTTAAACATGCTGTTTTCGCTAATAACTTCCAAACAACTTTGAAACGACGAAGAGCTGCCCTATAAATACAAATATTTCTGTACTTTATAAAAAAGACTCAGCTGAAATCTGCTTAGGTTTGCTAAAAGTTTGAGAAAATGTGTTTGCTTGATATCTGAACAGTAAAGAAATATTCAAGTTACAATGCTGAAAGCAAAAATAATATATAGAAAATATAAAACATGAAACTAGTTTTTAAAAATTTAAAGCAAAAATCACATTTATGGATATGACAAAAGCACCAGAGGGAAGAAGGTCAGGGGACACATTTTCCACAGGTATAAAGAAAAATGTTACTTACCAACCATTGCACTAACTTCCCCAGCCATTAGTATTCCTACTGTCTCGTTGTAGAGATTCACATCAATAATACCTTTTCGAATGGTCTCTCCTACTTTGGCTCCCAATAACACTGAACCTGTGGTTTCAAATATTGAAGCCAAAATGCACGCCTGCCTCAAGGTCACCACGCCGGAGCCCACAGCAGTACCAAACGAATTGGCAACATCATTGGCACCAACAGAAAATGCCAAAATAAAAGCTATGATAAAACCTAAAATGACCATCCACAGATACTGATCCAAGGCCATTCTGGAAAGTGGGCTCTGGGTACTTTTCTTTTGCAGAAATATTTTAAATAAATGAAGCTTGAGGTTATAAACGTCGTAAGGCCGAGAGTTCTTGTAAACAGAGTTTGCTCTGGAAAGTGCTGGACAATGTTTGAGCCTGAACAAACTGCTAACTGCTGGTTTTCAAACTACTGTCAGTATAGTTCATTTGGTTGTGTTCAGTCAGCGGTAAAACACATTCCATATTTTTCCTCCCAATCTGGGAAAGCTGTGATGTCTCTGCCTGCAACAGAAAGAAAACAAAAGAAATCAATCACCCTAAGCAACTTGTAACAGTTCGTTCTTTCAGAAATAAACATTTTAAGCCTACTAATGGGATCTAACTTTGGCATGTGACAGATCTAACCATAAAGCAACTCAAGGAAGATTATAATTAGATTAACCTAACCTCCTCCCTCCAAAAAAGCTGATTTCTAGAATGTCAGGGGTTGAAGCATGCTTTATAATTACAAAACTGATAGTAAGCCTTAACAGAATATATTTTTATACAATGTGAAAAATATAGTTGGTCATTATTTTCAGAAAGGAAAACCTGACTCAAATGAACAAAAGATAAATGAGAAATTCAGACAAAAGTTTTTTCAAATATGTGGAGTGTGCCAAAGTTCTAGGAACAGTGATTACCAAATCTCAATCAGTGATACCACAGGGTGTGGCTAATTATCTACCTGCACACTTACGCATAAGGAATCAGCACTTGACATTATGACTACATCATGTGTATCTCAAAGACAGTTTACAGGTTTTGGTATAGTGACTCATCAGGAAGGTGACAAAGGCCAGTGCTGACGGCCTCACAGGAGACACAGAGAAAGCTGATGAAGGGAGCCATCCTATCAAAGCACAAGTCAGGTCATGTCACATTCTATTACTTCACATTTCCCTCCGAGGCCAAGGCAGAGGCCTCACCGTGGCCTGTAAGACCCTCCAAAATTTTCTCAGGGCTCTGTCCCCAGCTCATTGACCTCAGCTCCTGTCTACCCCCTCCCATCACTCCTTCTCCTTCTATGCTTTTCCTTGAAAACATCAAGCACTCACCTCAGGGCCTTTGTACCTGCTGATTGCCTGCCAGGAAAAGCCTTCCAGACAGCTGCACAGCTCACTCTTCACTCTATTTAGGTCTCTGCTCAAATGTCACCATCAGAGAGCTTTCCCTGACCTTGTCAAAGAGCGGCCCTCCCCCACACCATTATTTATCCCACTCACTTTACTTTTTTTCTTTTCTACTTATCATCTCATTCACTCACTCACTCACTCATTCATTCATTCATTGTCTGTCTTCTCTCACTAGGATGCAGACACTAGGATTCTCTACTGTACCTCCAGTACATAGAATAGTGCCTAGCATGTAGTAAGCCCTATTAAATTTGTTAAATAAATGAAGAAACTACTAAACAAATGGAGAAAAGTCTTACATAATCCTCATTCTGAGATGAAGAGATGTCACAAAATTAACATATCTGTGAAGTAAAAATGTCACTAAAACTTTGGAATTATGGTATTCTATTATTATACAGTAGAAATGAAATCTGTATATTTTCTTTGATGGTATTAGGCACATAGAAGGGGGCCGAGCACAGTGTGCTTCTGCATAATTGCTTGCCTAATTGAATAAATAAGGCCCACATGTAATATAACGATCAATCAACATTAAGGGTACACAGGGGAATAAAAGCAGGACACAAAGTTTTATGTACGTTGTATTATGGCAATGTTAAATATGCATATAAAAAGACCAGCAGGTAATATACTAAACTTAGAACAGTGGTCAAGTTTGAGTGATAGTGTTATACATGAGTCTTTTCCTTTCTTCCGAAAATTATAAACTGTGGTTATGTGCTTTTCAAATTAAAATAATACATAATAAAACAAACACAGATCGAGCACCATCTAGCTATGCAACACTACAGAGATACAATGAAGAAGAAAATGTACGCTGACAGCTCAATCGTTTTAAGATTTGCAGCCTGTGCAATTCTGGAGATTCAGGTCCCAGGTGAGACAAAGGAAAAGACAAAGGTGAAAGACAATACTGCACTGAAAGAGTATTTTATTAATATTATAGACATTTAAATCTATAATTGAAACTACAAAATAAAAACTGTTTTTGAACTAATAGCATCTATCCTAAAATACAAAGAATTCTTAAGGAAATCTTGTTTGCCAGGTTAGGTTGTTAATGGAAAAACAAGAACCACACTTGCCAAATACTTACGGAGAACCTCCTTTGTGACAGTCACTAGAAATAGAATGATGAGCAAAAATGGATGTGGTCCTGGCACATGTGGGGCTGACAGTCCAATGAGGGAAACAGACACGAATCAAATAAACTCAGTGTATGATATCAACTGTGATAGGTACTGCGAAGGAAGGAGGCACGTGGCTCACTGCATCACGAGAGCACAGACGGAGCAGGACGGGCTGCACCCTAAGGATGCGGGAGTTAACTCTGGGATTGGGTGGGACACTCCAGGCATTTCCCAAGTGGGAAGGAGAATGAAGAGAGGAGTCTGGAGGCAGGCCAGTACGAGAAAGTCATGATGACAGCTGGGTTGGGTCATATTGGAGACTGTGGCCACAATGAGAATAATGAGGTAACGCTGAAGATTGTAATCAGAGGGGTGCTGTCTTGATCAGACTTTCATTTTTAAAAGATTATTCTGGCTACAACATCAAGAAGGAACTGGATAGAAGGCAAGAGTGACTGTGGAGAGAGACTAATTACGAGGCTACAGCACGGTTCAGGCACAAGGGAGGCCTGGCCCCAGGGCGGTGGTGGTGCTGACTATTTAAGGAGGTACTTCAGTGGCTCAAGTGCATCCACAGGACTTGGGGAAGGTCTGTATACAACAGGTGCTGAGAGGGGATAGATGGTTACTGACTTCTGGAACTGGAGTGAAAAGGCCTCTTTGCATTGTGTTTAGGTGCTAGGATGGGTTCTGATCACAGGTTCACTTTGGACACGTTGCACACAGAGGCACATCACAGGAGCAAAGAGAAGTTGATTAGTGAGGCCCCAGAGAGGGTGTGTCCTCAGCCTTGTTTTGCTTGGGGAGGGTTTTAATCATCTTTACAGTCTTTAGGGCACCACTTCAGACCAGGGATTCCCTCTCCTACTTAGATGATTGTAACTTATTTCCACAGTCATGTCTGTGTTCTTTAAGGTGGCTTTTCTCCTTCGCAGTCATACTCTCAGTAACCAGTTCAAGTCTGAAAGGCATCTGGCTAAGGAAAAAGGCTTGTCACGTTTTGAGACCTAAATGATTTCTATCTTGGATTAGATTTAGAAGGCTCGGTTTGTGTTGTAAGGACCAACACTTGGGTTTTCTCCCCTTTCCATTAACTGTTATCAAACACAAGCAAAATAAAACAAAGCATTTAAATAACTACAAGTCTGCTGTACAGAAAAGACCACAAAGCTGCTGACAGTGCCACTGGCAGCCAGGGGACCACCACACAGGAGGCTGGGATGGTAATTTGCCAAGACTACAGAAAGCCCACATTCACAGCAGCTGAGGTGACCAGGTGTGGCACCTGAGAGTGCAGGTTGCTTGAAAGTAGGATTTTGAAGGTGGGTAATCAGATCAGTGGGGAAAGATTGCTTATTCAACACATGATATTGGGACAACTTGCTAACTGCTAACTATCTGAAAGGAAGGAAAGAAAATGAGCTAGATCCCTACCTCACAACAAAACAAATGGAAGACTTAAATGTAAAACTGAAACCTGAAGAGAATAAAAGAAAACATAGGTAAATATTTACTTACTATTGGGACAGGGAAGACTAGCCATGACATCAAAGGCAGTTAATAAAAAGAGTCAACACATTTGAGTTTACAGAAATCATGGAGCTGGGAGACAGGACTGAAGGGTGTGCGCATCGCCTGGAACCACCACTTCTCTTCCTCGGCAATGATTCTCAACAGGGTGCAGTTTCAAACTGCCAGCGACTGCTTTTGTTGTTTCTCCTACCAGGCTTTTCTGGAAGAGGTCAGAACATGAAGGAGAGCTTGACCAAGCTTTCTAACTCTCTCTCCTCCCAATTACAAAAGATTCACATTATGTGGGACTGACAGGGTTGAAGGTTACAATTTATTCTTCAATTTTCAAATGCCACCGACCTCTTGCACTTTAGGAAGAGGGACATTAGAGTGTTTTGAATTACTGCAGTAGGTACTGAGGGGTTTCACAAGTTCTGTCTCCCACATTTATAATGTTAACAAGAGCTGCACTTTCTTTTCCCAGTACCCTCATGCCTTCTGAACAAGCCTCTCAATGTCTGGTTCCACCTGCCACCACTCCTGTTCCTTGACCCCGGAACCAACTCTACCTCTCTCACTAGCCCACGGAGCACCCTGGCAGGACTCTTAGGTGTTTATACATTCTTTCCTATAACTTCCTCTACAAGCATCTGCTTCAACTGCAGCCTCTAATCTACATTAGAAATCTGAATGTTAAAGCAAAAACAAACATTCTCAGAATATTTCTAGACAGATATGTATACTGTTTAAAAACAGGAATGTTGCTGAGTTGTAGCCCTTAATGGAAATTTACGCCAAAAGAAGGTTGGGTGGGAGGATCTCTTCTCTGGAATTCTGTCAAAGGTAACATCCAAGGTGACCTCCCCAGGCAAAAGGGCTAAGGAGGTTTCTGTCCCATTCTCCCAATAGCAGTCCCCCCTCTCTCTCAGCCTCAGGATCAAATCATCTCCTCAACTGGCATGACGAGTCCCAGACAAACAGGCCTATACAGGTATTGATCAACTTCCGATCTATGCAACTTACGACCATTCGACTTTACGACCACAATCGCTAGCCACGACTGCTCCGTGTCTGGAGCAGTTTTTGTATGCACTTGTATTTTGTAATTTTGTATGTTTTGCAAATATTAAACCAGTTGTACTGGCAATGCAGTGTTTTACTTAAACCTGACGAATGTAAAAGTAAGAAACAAAATGGTGTAGAGATTATACAAATGGCATAAAATGAACAAAGAAAATTATGATATATAACAATAATGAAAAAAAATTATGATAAAATATGACTTAAAGATTTTTATAACATCATTTCACAGTACTGTACATATAGCCTACTCAACTTACGACCAAATCATGTTACGACTGGTCTGTCGGAACCAATCGTGGTTGTAAGTTGAGCACTAGCTGTAGTGGATTGTGGCCAACCTCCTTTCATGTGTTTGCTTCTGGCCCATGAGGACCTGTTCCCTGAGATTTCACAGACTGCCCCAGATCAAGCCCCCTCCCACACTCGAAGGGAAGGAGCCAGGTCCCTCATGCAGAGGACCTGGAGATCGGAAGTAATTTTCCGATACCTCCCCTAAAACCCGAAGTGCCCATGCCCACTCTCAAACAGTGCAAAGCCCATTTTCATGGAGGTTAGGGTTGAATCTTGCATTCTGACCCTGAGGTAGAAATACAAAGTCACACACATCTCTTCAATGGTACAATGTAAAATCTAACGACTGCACATGTGGGTCAGCCTGACGACTCAAGATGTGAAAATTACTAGTATTTCCTGATACCATTCAAATAAGACACAAAATTCACTTTTGGAATTTTATTATTTGCAAAATAGTACAGCAGAGACATTATTTCCCTCAGCATTTAGCTTGTAGATCTTGTTTTAAATAGTTTCTATTAACATCGTTCTTGAATAGCTCGTGAAGACATCTACTTCACACTCTTAAATTAAAAAAATAATAATTGAAAAGCCATAGTATGTTTATGTTAGGAAATACTGAGTTTCATATTTTCACACTGATAACACAAGATCAAAACATTACTTGAATAGCTCTGAAACTTGCCCTGAACTACCTTGAAGTGGCAAATTTACAAAGCAAAGCAGTCTAGAAGAACACAGGAGTCTGGAGGAAGGCAGGTGATATTTTGATTGAGAGAGAAGCAAGGAAGGAAGGGAGAGGGAGAGAGGATGATGAGGGGACAGAAATCAGGGAAAAGAAGGGGAAAGAAAATGATGTCTGAAGGAAAGACACGGCAATCAAGGCAACTATGAGACCCGGCTTAGAGCACGGGACACGGAGGCCAAAGAACACAGATAATAGAAGCAGGAAGAAGCCGGGTTACTCACTGGGGACACCCAGCATGAATGGACAGCGGGTAGTAAAGATATCAGACATCCATAGTGAGTGCCGCAGTTTAAATGGGGACTGGAAAAGAAGTGGCAAGGGTAGTCTGCTAGTCCACGGTGGCTCCTGCCCAGCAGCCAATGTCCTTCACCTCCTCATTTTCTCTGTTGTTAAAAAAGAAAAGGAACATTTGTTTCTCCTGAATGGAGAAGGAAGAAAAGCAAAGGACCTATAGTCAGAGGCCCTGGGTCCATTCCCATCCATCCATCCAGCCATTGGCTGCACGACCCTGGGCGAGTCACATAAATGATTCATCTAAAGGATGACAATTATGGTATATAATGTGGTGGTGGTGCAAAGGCACAAGCATGATGGCTATTATCACAATTGGCAGATAATGCCCTAGGGCAACAGTCAGGGAACCTGAGGCTTAACCCCAGCTCTGCTTCCAACTAGCAGTGAGACCTTGGGTGAGTCAGGTCCACTCTCTGAATCCTGCTGCAGCATCTGTAAAATGAGGATGGTAATACCACATGTACTTTACAGAATCATTGTTAGAATCCAATCTCATGCATGCAAAGTGTTTTGTAAGTTGCGTTTAGCATCAAACAATTGGAAGTTGTTGGTATCACTGTAGTCACAGGTAGAACTTAAGTTTCCAAAATCCTTCTAGAAGGATCTTATGTCCCTACTTCCTGTAGTAATCTGTCAGGCCCACCTCCCTCAATGTAGAAACTCTAGCCTTGTCTTTGGTTAAAGACTGACATATATTATGAGGCATAGGAACTTTTCTGAGGGAGGTGAAGAGGCAGAGAAAAGAAACTCTAAAAGGTACTAAAAAAAAAAATCACACTAAATGGTAAAGCTTCTTTGAAAAACAGTTTGGCAGTTTCTTATAAAGCATAAGCTTACCACACAAGCCAACAGTTCCACATTGAGGTATATTTACTCAGGAGAAATAAAAACACGTCTACATAGAAAACTTTGTTCTATATCTTGAGTATGGTGGTGGTTACACTACTTTTCAAGTGTCAAAACTCATGAAACTGTACACCTGAAATTGGCAAACTTTATTATATATAAATTATACATTAATAAAAAAATTAGAAAATAATACCTGTAAATATAAATATGTGAGGTGACAGTCTTTTGCAATGTATATGTATATCAAATCATCCCAGTATACACTTTAAATATCCTACAATTTTGTCAATTATACCTCAATAAAACTGAAGGGAAAAAAGAAAACAATATTGGTAATAAACGGTAATTAATATTCACTTCTGATATTTTTCCTTTCCTATATTGCCAGCATTGTCTCTCCGTCCCCCATTCTGTAGGATAAGATACAGTAGTTAAATAGATTTAAAAAAAAAAAGAAAGAGTAGTTCCCATATTCAATAAAAGAAAGAACATTCCACTCATACACAATAAAACCAGCCAGTTCAACCAACAGGGAAAGAGTTCGGGGACAGGCTGTCACACCTTGTTTAAAACAATGACTCAAGAAGCAAAGAGCAAGAACAGATCAATCAGAGGTGGTGGCTGACATAGCACTGCAAATGGAAAGTTCTTCAGACACAACTCTTCCAAGGTCAGAGAGGAGGGAGAGGCCTGCTGCTCGGACAGATACTGACTTCTAATCAAAACTCAGTGATTCAGGCCTTGGCCAGTGGCTCAGTGGACAGAGCATCAGCCTGGCATATGGATGTCCTGGGTTTGATTCCCAATCAGGGCACCCAGGAGAAGCAGCCATCTGCTTACCCCTTCTCCGTCTCCCCCTTTTCTCCCTCTTCCTCTCCCACAGCCAGTGGCTCAATTGGTTTGAGCGTGGTCCTAGGTGCTGAGAAGAACTCCATTGGAGCACATCAGCCTCAGGCACTAAAAATAGCTTGGTACTAATGCATCAGCCATTGGGAGTCGGTCTCACTATCTCCCCTCCTCTCACCTAAAAAAAAAAAAAAGAAATAACCAAACAACAACAAAAACCCTCAGCAATTCTACAGAGCAAAGGAAAGCTGGGCCTTCCTGTGGAGATGTGTCAACATTGCTTTTCCCAAATCCAAGTGGTGGAAAGCCACTTATTAGCACTCAAGTTTAGGGCAAATATAAACATTCCAGCTGAAAATCACTTCCATGGAGAACCACAAATTGAAGACACTTTAAATCTCAACTTGTGGACACTTCATATACCAAAAGCTTCAAGGACGTCAATTAAAGTAAATTAGAGTATGAGCAAGCAATAATGTACTTTGGTCTGCAGCTCCAGTAACAATCCTGCAATCAGTTCTATATGTTACCTCCCATTAAGTACAATTAGAAATCCTTGAAACAGGACTGAGTACCAGTACTCATGTTCACATGGGAAACAGTACTTGTAAACTTTCCAGGCTGGGTCAGATGCGTGCCCGCTCTGTCTTTACCAGAAATACTCAGGTAGGGTATGGGAGTTCTTTGTGGCATCTAAAAAGTTCAAGAAAATAAGCAAATAATTTGAAATGGGAACAAATACTGATGGACAAAGATGTTTATTTACAGTGTCATTTATTATGATCATGAAAAAAGAAGAAACTGACCCTGGACGGAAGAATGGCTGAGGAAATACTGGTGACTTTTAAAGATGAAATATTGTGTAGCCACTAAATGATTTAACTTGAGAGTTTTTCCTGGCATTGAAACACACTAATGCTTAAATAAAATAATCAGTACACAAAATGGTATGCACAACATAACATGGTTTCAACGTGTTTGAAGATGCACTGGCCGTGAGACGTGAAAGAAATGTGCCCAAGGTCAAGAGTGGCTCTCTCTAGGTACTCTTTATATTTTTAAGTATTATCCAAAATTTTCTACAAAGAGCAATTACCATTTTTACCATTAAAAAAAGCCCTCCAAAATACTACATAGGAATGTATATCTTTTTAAAAGCTAGGAATTTACCACTAAAATATGCTCTCTTTTCACTAATAAAATAAATTTCACATGAATCTGTTTTCAGCCTGGGCCTCTCCGACAATTCTTTCTTCAAGCATCACTACCTACAATTTAAGACATAAAGTAGATCTTCTAATTCTCTTTATTTATCTTTGTTTTTCACTTTGTTCTGGTATTTGAGTACTTGGTCTTGGTACGGTTTTAGTCTTCTATTAGGTTCCTATTTGCATAATTCTAAAGGTCCATCCTTAGGCACTCTTGGTCTTCATAGAGGGTTCTTCCCTCATCCTTCTCCAGCTTCAAGTAAGGACTGGCCATCAGGATTGAATTTAACCCAAAGAATAAAAAAATGTCCTGTGATGGAGCCAAGTACTTTGCAGGCTTCTTTTTTTTTTTTTTTTTTTTCACTGAAACCATATTTGAGGTTAATGCTTACAAGAAATAACCGATAACTTTTTTTACTTCTACTTCAGTTCAGAACAGAATTAGAGAATCAGAGAACATTAGAGTTTGAAAGGACGTAGAAATCCCCTAGTTCAGTTTTGGTAATTTTGAAGATGTGGCTATCATAACTGAACGTGTAAGTTAAATAATGATTCCCTAAACACATTATCTATTTACTACACAGGAGGTACTTAAAGGAAAGCAATGTGAAGACACGAGGCAGTGATGCTCCTGGTTGACATTCATCAGGCCTTCTTAATGACACTAGCTCCTATTTTGGGACGTGAGAGCCCTTGGGGTCCTGGCCGAAGCTGGGAATGGGGAGGCAGAGATGGCAGAGAAAGAGGAAAGGGTGATAGAGAGAATGGATTACTAAGGACACTGCAGCGCTTCATCCTGGGACATTTTCAAGTTAGATGATATCTTTAAGGCCTGTCCAACTCTTATTCTACACCAACCAGAGACCACAGGACTGGGAAGAGGCAGTTTAGCCTGGAAGAATGAACCACAGGATTGTTCTGTGGAGAGAGGGGGTGGAAATTTCTGACCCTTTCTTGAGCAAGTGTAATCAACGGCCTTCCTGAATTTATGGAGCATGAGCAAACTTATTTTGGTCCTCTACTAAAGTTTCCACTGCAGGCCCCGCAGACTCAGCCTTTCAAAACCATTTCTTGTCTTCAGGCCTTGTCCCTGTTATAATCACTCTCCCTCCTGCATTTTTGCCATTCTGACATTTAAATACTTTTACTTTTTAGCTCATAAAGCATTTGTGTTATTTAGATATTTTCACACAGCCTCTTGCTCTCTTAGAAGGCACTATTTTATATATATATATATTTAAAGATTTTTAAAATTTATTCATTTTACAGAGGAGAGAGAGAGAGAAGAGGGGGAGGAGCAGGAAGCACCAATTCCCATATGTGCCTTGACCAGGCAAGCCCAGGGTTTCAAACTGATGACCTCTGTGTTCCAGCCTGATGCTTTATCCACTGCACCACCACAGGCCAGGCTTTTATTTTTTTAAAGATATTTCATATATATATATATATATATATATATATATATATATATATATATATTCAATAATATATATATATATATATATATATATATATATATATATATATATTAAAGGGTAAAGAAATATAAAGCAAAAGTAATTAAAAGGTAATAGATGTTAGAATGATTTGGCCTGGAAAAAAAAAAGAACATTTAGAAGGTCCTACACAAAAAACATTTTTTAAAAACGGAAAGGACGGCCTCATGCGGCGTAAATGCTACTTCCTTAGAGATGTCCAAATGGAATCTTAATGACTGTATAATGAGTTATAGTACGAAAGTTGTTACCTTTTCCATGTTAAATATATAATTCAATAACTCCATGAAAAAGTTACTATCAGCTGCTCTATCTAATTTAAAGATATAACAGTTTTTCATTGTAATAAGAAAGGCTCCACTTGGATAGGAAGAAAACAATTGCAACTCAATGGGTTGCTGTATACTGAAATGTAGAGATTCAAAAAATAGGTATTACCGCCTTGTTGAATGTTTTAGGTAAAATATTACTTGGAAGCAAGGAATAAGACTAGCTGAGCTTTATACATTATTTCCCACTCTAAGATAGAAATAGCTGTTAAACATTTTCCCTTTCAGTACACACTATAGATGGATTCCCCCTCCCCAGATAATCCAGGTACTTTCTTACTTCTCCCATAACCAAAAATAGAGTAGTTTTCATGAGCAAATCACTTAACATCACTTCTATCAAATGGCAAACCTAGGATGACTTGTTCCAATTCTGTGCCCTGAAGTGTTGGGACTGTTTGGCTACCTTCCAAGAGTTATATTAGGAAAATACTTTCCCTTCAGTCACAGTTTAAAATGGAACTATGTATGTAAAGAGATATCTTGGTTCTTACATATTTACTTGTTAATTGTTCCAAAAGGCTAGAAGCTCATTAAAAATATAAATGATGACTTATAAAAACATTGATTCCTGATGCTTTCTATTAATAGAACATTAATCTAAACAGAAGAGCTGATAGATGAAGATTATTATCTTAACTATTTTCCACACTTAACTTACAGTCCCATGTTTCTTATTCTCATTCCAGGGTTAAACAATAGTTCTTATGAAGCAGAGAAAGCAAGAGAGGACAAATAATTACTAACTGATTTAGTCAGACTTTTCCTTTTTGCAATGTAGGAAACTATGTTCAAGTCCTGATTCAATTCCACCAATAACGTGCCAAATTAAGAGGGTAAACAGTGTAAACAAGACAATAAGTCCACAAGTGAAAATTTAGTAGTTCTTCATATCTCCCACTGAGACTTCTGAAGTTGAAATATTTTTAGCAAATTAAGAAATCATAAGCATTTGCTTGTTATCACCTGAAGGAACCATGAAAATAGTTTAAAATAGAAGAAAAGTAAGATAGTTTATAAGATTTATTTGAAAATGGTTTCCTAATTCTGAGGGTGCTTCTGGACTTAATACTTTATGCACAATTAAGATAAATTTCTTCTCCCATTTTTCCTTTAGAAAACAGAGCTAGGAAGGATGCTTTGATGTGAACATAAAGAACTTTCTTACAATAACTTGAAAGCAACCAGATAAGATGCTCTTTAGTGATGTTTAAAATCAAGAGAAAAAAAGAAATATGTAATTATTCAGTCTACTTATAATTGCCTTTATTACAGCCCTTATGTGTGTGTACATTCAAATTACTACCTAGTCTTACTTCCTTTCAGCCTAATGAACCTCTTTTAGTATTTCTTGGAAGGCATATCTGATAGCAATCAATTCTTTCAGTTTTTATTTACTTGACAATGTTTTTATACACTTTCACTTTTGAAATATAGCTTTGCAAGATATAGAATTCTTTCAGCACTTTAATTCGTCTTCACACTGCATTCTGGCCTCTACTATGTCTGATGAGAAGTCAGCTGTTAATCTTACTTGGGTTCCCTTATACTTGGCAAGTCACTTCTCTTTCTGCTTTCCAGATTTCCTCTTTCAAATTTTAACTATTGTGTGTCTGGGTGTGGATCTCTTTGCATTTATCCTAGAGTTTAAATGTTTTGAATGTGTGCATTAGTGGTTTTCATCCAATTTGGGAAGTTGCCCGTCATTATTTCTGTGAACATTTTTTTCTGCCCCATTCTTCTACTTCTGGTATTCCTACTGGTATACTCAATGGTGGCCCATATTTTTCTGAGGTTCTGTTCATTTTTCTTCATACTGCATAATCTCTAATACTTTATCTTTAAACTTTTTATTTTTTATTTTATTCATTTTCTTTTTAGAGAGGAGACAGAGTGAGAGAGAGAAAGAGAGAAAGGGAGGAGGAGCTGGAAGCATCAACTCCCATATGTGCCTTGACCAGACCAGTGCAGGGTTTTGAACTGGCGACCTCAGTGTTCCCAGGTCGACACTTTATCCACTGCGCCACCACAGGTCAGGCTCTAATACTCTATCTTTTAAGTTGGCTGATTCTTTCCTTTGACAACTGAAACCTACTGTTGAGCCTCTTAGTGGGTTTTTCATTTTGGCCATTGTACTTTCCAACTCCAGAATTTCCTTTTTTAAAAAAAAAAATTAATCATGATAAACAAAGTTTACCATTTCACACTTTTTTAAGTGTACTGTTCAGTGGCATTAAGCACATCTGCATCATGGAAACATCACCACCATCATCCACCTACAGAACTCTCTTCATCTTATAAATCAGAAACTCCATACCTATTAAACAATAATTTCTCATTCCTCTCACACCCCATCCCCTTATAACTACCATTATACTTTCTGTCTCCACAAATCTGACTACACTAAGTACATTAAACGAGTTAAATCATACAGTATTTGTCTTTCTGTGTTTGCCTTATTTCACTCGGCATAATGTCTACAAAATTCACATGTTGTAGCATGATATACAATTTGCTTCATTTTTTAAGCCAAATAACATTCCTCTGTATGTATATACCACATTTTGCTTATCTATTCATTTGTTAATGGATATTTGGGTTGCTTCCACTTTTTTGGCTATTGTGAATATGCTATTAAAATGGATGTACAAATATCTCTTCAAGTTTCTGCTTTCAATTATTTTGGGTATGTACCCAGAAGTGGAATTTCTGGGTCATATGGTAATTGTTTTTAAGGAACCATCATACAGTTCTACACAGTTACTGCATCATTTTACATTCCCACCAACAGTGCACAAAGGTTCCAATTTTTCTACATCCTCACCAACAGCTATTATTTTATTTTGTAATAGTAGCCATCCTAATGAATGTAAAGTGATATCTCATAATGGTTTCAATTTATATTTCTCTAATAATTAGTGATGGTGAACATCTTTTCATGTGCTTCTTGGCCATTTGTAGATCTTTTTGGAGAAGTGTTTACTCGAGTTCTTTGCCCATTTTTTAATCAGGTTGTTTTCCTGCTGTTGAGTTATAGTTCTTTATATAAGTATTCTGGACACTAACCTTTTGTCCAGTATATCAGTGGTTTTCAACTGCTGGTCTGCCAGAAATTTCATGCTAGTCCACAATAGAGTTAACCATCATCATACAACATCAGGGTTGTTATCTCTTTCACAAATTGGCACAAAATTTCTGGTGGCCCGGCAGTGGTCCTGAAGTAAAACCACTGAGATACATAACTTGCAGTTATCTTCCTAGTGCACCTTCCATTCTATAAGTACCTTTTCATTCCATTGATTTTATTCTTTGATGTACAGAATCTTTTAATTTTGATGTCCTTCAATTTATCTATTTTTACTCTTGTTCTCTGTGTTTTTAGTGTCCTAGCTGCATTTGGGTCTTTTTTTCTTTTTCTTTTTTTTTTTTACAGAGACAGAGAGAGAGTCAGAGAAAGGGATAGATAGGGACAGACAGACAGAAACAGAGAGAGGTGAGAAGCATCAGTCATTAGTTTTTCATTGCCATCGCAACACCTTAGTTGTTCATTGATTGCTTTCTCACATGTGCCTTGACCGCGGGCCTTCAGCAGACCGAGCAACCTCTTGCTGGAGCCAGCGACCTTGGGTCCAAGCTGACGAGCTTTTGCCCAAGCCAGATGGGCCCGCGCTCAAGCTGGTGAGCTCGGGGTCTCGAACCTAGGTCTTCTGCATCCCAGTCCGACGCTCTATCCACTGCGCCACTGCCTGGTCAGGATCTTTTTTTTCTTTTTAATCATTTCTATTTCCTTAAAGATAGACTCTATTTGATGAGTCACTGACACCACTTCCTTCAATTCTTTAAGAATGACTTCTTCCAAGTCTCTGAACATATTCATAATAGCTGCTTTGAAGTCTTTGTCTTCTAAACTCAATATATAAGTCCCTTCAAAAGCAGTCTCCATTGATTTACTTCTCCTGTGTATGTTTCAAAATTTTTCTGTTGAAAACTAGACACTTTAGAGAATATATTATACCAACTCTGTTACTAATATTCCCAACCCGCCACCCCTAGAGATTTGTTGTTCTTATTTGGTTTTTACTTGGCTGAACTAGTTCTGCAAATCCTACTTTCCCTTCAGTATGCAGCTTTTCATACTCTTTTCTTTATATTGATATTTTAGTGAGGCTTGTAAGGGATCACCCTTGGGACAGCATAATCCACTTAATGGTCAAACATTGTACTTAAGCCCTCTTAACTAGATTTTCACCTTCTACCGTGGATTTGTATGGGGCTTAGAGACTACTTCCACAGCTCAAGAGTAGAAGGAACAGAGGGAAAGTCTACATAAAAAGGAGCTGCACAAGAGTAGTCTTTGGGGAGTTGGAATTACACATCCTGTCTGTATTGGTAGTAATAAAATCCTAAGCACGTGTAAAAACTCACAGAGCTGTATACCAGCCAAAGTGAACTTTTACCGTATATAATTTTTTTAATTGACCAGGATTTGTCTTTTAGAAAAAGATACCTTTCTATCTGTATTGCTCTTACATAGCTGGACCCAATTTGATCACTGGGTTCTTTAGAAGTTCACTACTTAATATTTAATGGGGAGATAGAAAACAAAATCTTGCCTCCTGAGGGGCATTTCCTCTCAACACAGTAAAGATTAAACTTTTTAAAAAATACTGAATTCTCGATCTCTTACTCCAGTTAGCCAAGTTGTGAATGAAAAAGGAGTTCTTGAAGGTCATTAAAAATGCTACTTTTTTTTTCAAGTGAGAAGAGGGGAGATAGTGAGACAGACTCCTGCATGCACCCCAACTGGGATCCACTCAGCAACCCCTGTCTGAGTCTGATGCTCAAATAAATGGAGCTATTTTTAGCACTTGAGGCTGGCGCACTGGGACCAACCCAGCTATCCTCAGCACCCGGGACCAACACTCAAACCAATCAAGTCACTGGCTGCAGGAGGGGAAGAGGAAGAGAAGGGGAAGAGGGAGAAGGAGAAAAGCAGATGGTTGCTTCTCTTGTGTGCCCTGACTGGGAATTAAACCCAGGACAACCATATGTTAGGCTGATGCTCTATCCACTGGTCCAACTGGCCAGGGCCAAAAAATGCTACTTTTAGGATAAGAAAATAAAACATCCTTATTACTGATACAGAGAAAATTTCAGTGGGTTGGATGGATATATCAAACCAGCCACAAAACTCCCTTAAACCCAAACCTAATCCAGACCAAGGTCCTAACTCTCTTTGATTCTATGAAGGCTGAGAGAAGGTTAGGGAGCTGCATAAGAAAAGTCTGAAGCTAGCAGAGGGTGGTTAATGAGATTTAAGGAAAGAAGACATCTCCAGAACATCAAAGTGCAAGGTGAAGCAGTAAGTACTGATGTAGAAGTTGCAGCAAGTAATCCAGAAGATCTAGCTAAGATACTGAATTAAGTTTGCTACACTAAACAATAGATTTTCAATGTAGACAAAACAGCCTTATATTAAAAAGAAGAAGCCATGTAGTACTGTCATAGCTAGAGAGAAGGAGTCAATGCCTGGATTCAAAACTTCAAAGGACAGGTTGACTCTCTTGTTTTGGGCTAATACGTCTAGTAACTTTATGTTGAAGCCAATACTCATTTACCATTCCAAAAGTTCTAGGGCACTTAAGAATTAGGCTAAATTTACTCTGCCTATGCTCTATAAATGGAACAACAAAGCCTGAGTGATAGAGTAGCTGTTTACAACATGGTTTACTGAATATTTTAAGACCACTGTTGAGACCTACTTGCTGCTCAGAAACAAGGATTCCTTTCAAAATAATATGCTTATTGACAGGACCCAAAACTCTGATGGAGATATACAATGAGATTAATGTTGCTTTCATGTTTGCTACTACAGCATCCACTCCTTAGTCTGTGGATTAAGTAGTAATTTCAACTTTCAAGTCTTACTAAAGAAATACATTTCATAAGGCTATAGCTGCCACAGACAGTGATTCCTTGGATGGATCTGGACAAAGTAAATTGAAAACCTTCTAGAAAGGATTCCATTCTAGATGCCATCAAGAACACCTGTCAAAATATCAATATAAATGGGAGTTTGGGAAAAGCTGATTTCAATCTTCAAGGATAACTTTGAGGGGTTTAAGACTTCAGTGAAGGAATTAACTGCAGGTGTGGTAGAAACAGCAAGATAACCAGAATTAGAAGTAGAGCCTGAAGATGTGACTGAATTGCTGCAATCTTAGGATAAAACTTTTAATGAACGAGAAACTGCTTCTTTTGGATGAGCAAAGAAAGTGGTTTCTTGAGACGGAATCCATTCCTAGTGAAAGTGCTGTGATGATTGTTGAAATGACAACAAAGGACTTAGAATATTATACAAACTTAGTTGATAAGACAGCAGCAGGATTTGAGAGAACTGACTCCAATTTTGGAAGATGTTCTAGTGTGGGTAAAATGTTATCAAACAATTGCATGCTACAGAGAAACAGTTTGTGAAGAGTCCATGAATGCAGCAGACTTCCTTGTTAAGAAATTCTACAGCAACTCCAGCCTTTAGCAATCACCACCCTGGTCAGTTAGCAACTGTCAACATTGAGGAAGACCCTCCACCAGTAAAAAGATTATGACTTGCTAAAGGCTCAGATGATGATTTGCATTTTTCAGCAATGAAGTATTTAATTAAGGCATGAACATTGTTTTTCTAGACATAATGCTACTGCACACTTAGCAAACTACAGTGTAGTGAAACATAATTTTTATATGTAGTAAGAAACCAAATATTCCATGTTACTCATTTTATTGTGATATTTGCTTTATTATGGGGTCTGGAACTGAACCCACAGGATCTCCGAGGTGTGCCTGTACCCGATCGAAAGAAGTCTCTTCTGGATTAGGCTTCATTTTCTTCAAGTAAACATTCTGGATTTATTTAATTGTTACTGACAAGTCTCACAGAGCCTGAAGACAAAAGATCAGGGGGAAAAATCAAACAAAAGTAAACAAAAGTAGAGATGGCAAAAATCAGGCCTGACAGAAAGAGGTATGTGGCTGAATGCCCTACCTTCCAAGTCCCTAAGGACACTAAACTCTGCACAGGAGGCTGAGGCAGAAAGTGACAGAACGTCACAAAAATTCTCTCTTCTTGCTCCAACCACTTTAATTTCATGTCAAGTCTAAAGTAATCACTTAAAAAAAAAGACAACACAAAACCTTTATAATAATAGACAAGCTCATTTGTAACTCCCAACCACCTCACTATGTTGAATAAATCCATATGCTCTTACTTTTGCTTTTAGTCTTCAAGTAGAGACAAAAACAAAACAAAAAATGAATAAGCAAACAAACAAAACAAAAAGGAAGATAATAAACTGAGTCCAAATTCTCAAGCTGAGCTTCATTTTCCTCTGGCTCTTCCAAAAGCCACCCCTTCCCCTGACAGACACCAATTCTCCTCCCTTTTCTAACTCAGTCTACAGCAGTGGTTCTTAACCTGGGTTCTATCGAACCCTAGGGGGTCGATGAGTTGGTCTCAGGGATTCGGAGAAGCCTCTGCCACGGAGGCCAGAATAAAGTAATACCGTCATTTGTTGTGAGTTCATGCACTTTGTTGGTTTTGTTCTTTGAGCAAGGTGATGTTCATGCACGGCTCATTTTGTGCACTAGTAAAAAACATATACCTATGTCTTGAATTTGGAAAAAAAAATCATATTTTATTTATCACTAAAGAAGGGTTCAGTGAATACGCATATGAAACTGGTGGGTTCGGTACCTCAAAAAAGGTTAAGAACCGCTGGTCTACAGTGTCAGGAGATATTTGTATCTGCTCTACCCCTTTGGAAGATGTTCTCTTTCTTCCTTTGAGCCAATCAACTTGCTTCACATTCTACTGATAAAACTGTAACCACCTAGTTATTCCATCTTGACGTGGCCTGTGGCGTTTCACACATCTGCACTCACACCGAGAGGCACAGCTTTGTGACTCACCTAAGTTGAATCACTTGGCAGCTAGGACATGCTGATGTGGCTACCACAATTCTCACTGGGAACATTACTCGATCCACTGAATATGACTATTTGGGTTAAATTGTTCACCCACATCTGTCCCCTCCCCTCCAAGAGGAAATAAAGATAAACCCATGTGGTAGGTGTCTTTACTTCTACAAGGAGCCAATATCACTGAAAGGAATTATATGATTATTCCTACAACTGCAGGAGAAAGAGACAGGATGATTAAAAAAAGGAGAGGATAAAAAGACCAGCACTCCTTGTAAGGATGAAAAATGATAAGAAGGAAACTTGAAAAACCAGCTTTCTTAGTTCCAAGTATTCCAGGAAACACATATATGCATAACAAAGATTCTGAACCAAAGGCTAGGCCAAAATGTGGTAGGTAGCATGTGATAGTAGATTCCATTTGGTTTCTCAAGGTACTTTGGCTTTAAATTAAGTTTTAAGGTATCAGTCCTGCTGAAAGTGGATTCAATTCAGTCTCAATCTAACCTCTATCGCCAGGTAAACCTGGTGACAGATTCCACTCATTTAAGCCCAGGCTTAGGAACATACTTCAAAGACAGATCCATTAAATAACCATCAAAAGCACTTATTCTCACATGTCACCATACAAACTGGGCTGAAAGGGAGGCTTACTGTTTTTTGCTCAAGATTTTCTTAAATCAGCTGCCACCAGTACCAAAAGTTACCCAAAATAACCTTCAGATTCAGGTCACAAGGACAGCCTAGCTGTTATCACTTTTAGTAAACAATGGTGAGATACACTGTGATACTACAAAAATAAGTGCTTTGGAAACACTAGCTAGGGGACTTGTTCTTTCCATCATCCCTCATACTGTCACTGAAAATATTATCTGAGGTCTATGACATATGGTTCCACCATTCACCACTTTATATCTAAGATCTAAAATGATAGTCCCCTTAAAAAATTTAAACGGGTAATCTTAACACCAGAAGTACTATCTTAATGACTTGAATACATGCTGCATTCCCCAGCTCCCTTCCTTTGCTCTCCAAATAATACTAAACCTGAGATCCTGGCCAACTGATCATATCTGAGTTCACTGAACATCCAGAACAGTGAGTAGTGACAGCAGCCCCTGGCTGAGCAGCTCTCACAATGAATGAACAGAATTGACCTTTATCAGCAATGGCTACTTGCTGGTTTGTGTGGGTTTCTTCCCAAGAGCCTAGATCTCAAGTCTCTCCCTTAAGAATAAGTCAGAGTTTTTTCATTACAAAATACTATGCGTGCATATAAAAATTTGGTAAAGACAGAAAAGTAGAAAATAAAGCAAGGAATACTGCTCCCAGACTACCACTGCAATATAACACTGTTTATGGGCACACTTTGGGGCACTAGTTTTATTTGCTGGGGTAGGCATTACTCACTAAGAGGCCACTGACAAATTAAATAAAATATAAAAGTCAAAACAAAAACAAATTATAATAGTTCTTTCTTGAAAAGAAAGTTTTTCATTATTAAATAAGTAATATATGCTCATTGAAGAAAATCTAAAGTAGGTAACCAGAAAGAAGGGGAACAACATCACATGTCAGCTCGTTTGCTGGAGATAATAACTATTGCTTACATTTGGTTCACTGCTTTCTTTTTTCATGTACGTATAAGTGACACCTTTGAAACAAGAATGAAAGCCATTAAGCCATTAAAAAGTGCCTTCCATTAAGAAAAAATGGGGTCACACACTTGTATTTTTGTAACTTGCTAGTTTTTCTCAAAATAGATCTAACATCACCATTTTAAAAGGCTGCTTAGTGTTA
The DNA here is from genome assembly GCA_037038555.1 of Rhynchonycteris naso. Taxonomy (NCBI): domain Eukaryota; kingdom Metazoa; phylum Chordata; class Mammalia; order Chiroptera; family Emballonuridae; genus Rhynchonycteris; species Rhynchonycteris naso. The sequence goes on from CM072998.1 coordinate 30,991,027, forward strand.
CATTATATGGCAACACCATACATTACTTAACTAGTACCTTATTAGGTTGTTTCTGGGGATACTGTACCGAATTATTAGGTCAGTAATTCTTGTGTAGTCTAATAAGCAAAGGGTTTTTTCCCCCTTCTTTCTCTTCAAGTTCAATTTTCTTGACTGAAAAACTATAATGAGGCAAAATTCATCCCACACCACTTAACCACTCTCATTTTGAATGACACATATGTGGTCCAGAGATAAGATTGATTTTAGATACAAAATTATTTTGCCAGGGCTAAATACTAAAAAGAAGGACTATTTAGTAATTTCTTTTTATGTATTGTAGAAATAAAAATCACCTTTGCCTGCTATCATTAGAACCAAATCAAATAACCATTTGGAATTTTCCTGATTGGATATGAAGTCATTGAGAGATTGCAGATTTCAAGAAAATATATTATATTCAGAGACTAATTCTGGGTATTAAAAATCAGCTCCCTCTGCCCTCTGGGTTAGTGAGACATATCTATCTTACTGGTGCCGTAGCCATCACATTCCCTGGGCCTCGTATCCTCTGGAAACGGACACAGATATAGAAAATAACAGTACGTGCCGCTTAATGCCTGAGAGATCAGTTTTTTCAGACCTAACAAGGAAGATTGTATAACAGCACTGGTATACACACTTGCCACCTTTATCCCTGCGTCTCCCATTACACGGCCAACTAGAGTTTGAGCCAGACTGTCCTCACTTGTCTTTTCTCACCTCAAGGAATGTTTAATACCCTGTAAATGTGTAATTAACTACTACTATAAAAGCCAAGGATTCTATGTATTCCACTTTTTTGTGCTAAAGTATTAGGGCCCCAGGCCCTGGCTGCGGTAGAGCATGCCTGTGTCGGAGGCAGCAGTGCACACTGGTAAGCAGTACTGGTAAAACATGTCCTCAGAGAACCCTTTCTTCATTAGGATCACAAAGAGCTCCTATTGTGCTAAATGCTATACAAAGTATCACAAATAGGCACACTCTCAGTACTCTGTTTTCAACCCAAGACTATTCTGTCAAGCAAAAGCATCAAGGAAAGATATACAAAGGGCAAAGACACAACTAAATTAAGACGCATTTATACCAGGTGCAAAATAGTGGCAGGGTGTGGGAGGCTGGGGACAACTAGAGGGTCTCCTAGGAATAACTAATTACATGGGAGACAGCACTGCCCTTGGCCTTGGACATTTCAACTGAATCACCACTTACTTGTATTAAGTGCCTACTAAAGTGTACCACTGGCTGCATCCCACAGATACAAAAACGCCATGATAAAGGTCCCCATCCTCCACCTCTAATGGAGACCCACCAACGCATCATCCTGTAGTTGTATTCTCATTAAGTCCTCCCACTTTTCCCCTCCTTCCAGAGTGCCTGATAGAATTCCTCATGGCAGGGAAGAGAACCACCATTCCTACAGGTTAACACAGCTCCCTCTCTCCAACTTCCCCTCCTAAGGAAATGACAGAGTTGGGCATTGGAGTAGAGTCAAACTTTCCCTACAGCCACTTCTCTCCTGTAATGGGCTTCACGAGGAGACCAACTGATCTAGCCAATGGTCTGTGACATGAAATGATCACGGGCTAACATCAAGGGGCTCCTCCTTTTGACCTCTGCCCTAATTTCCCTTCAGATGGCTGTGAAAAGTCACATGGCGATGAGGGAGTCTACTAAATAACGTAACAAATAAGCCACATCTGATAACAAAACATTACTACCATCATATAACCTTATTTGATCTTCGTTTGAAATGAGCACTGCCTTAACTACTAAGTTCAGAAAAGTAATTGCAAAATCTTCTTGGTTGATTATTAATCTTCTGTAAGTGCCAGAGGAAATCGAGAGCAAAGTCAGAGCTAGAAGGGACTTTGAGAGGTCATGTATCTCCTGACTTTAGAGAGAATACTGAAAACACTGCAAACAAAGATAGCTCGTTTTTAGATGTTCTCAGGAAAAAAGTTAACATTTTCTATTATTCAAGTCCCCCGTTTTATAATACTCTTTTTTATATCTCATCTAGTGGTTTAATGTGCAACAAAATTACTTAAGGGGGCTTGTTAAAACACAAGGTTGCTGGGGCCCCGCCCACCATTTCTGAATCAGTAGGTGGTGGCCAGGGCCTGAGAATGTGCATTTCTCACAAGTTACAAGGTGGTGCCGATGCTGACGGCACCGGGACCGCACTGGGAGGGCCACGGTAGTAACCTAACCCTTACTGGACTGAGCCCTTATATTTCTAATGGAAACAGTCATCAGATGGTCTTCGTTCCTCAGTATTGAGGTATACATACATATACAGGGGGTCCTCAGGTTACGACAGTTCCATTCCTATGACAGTGACATAGCCGAATTTTGGTGTAAGTCAAAACACACCCTAGCCTAAATCATTTACCTATTCTAACAGTTGTAAAATCATAATCTAGAACATAAAAACACAACTAAGCCATAGAAAAAGGAAACAAACACATAAATATACTGTACTGTATACTGTACTATAATAACAGCCAAAACTCTCACATTTCAATCTTTTAAAGTTTTTATGGGAGTAAGCATTGTAAACGCGAAATGTCATATGTCGAGACTGTTGTAACCCAAGGACCCCCTGTACTTGAATTCAAGAGTCCCCCCAGCCATTTTTCCCCTCCAGGCTAAATAATAGAGGTTTCCTAACATCTTATTATAGGTATCATTTTTCAACCCTTTAATCATTTTTTTGAGGTTCTTTGTTGAACCCTCTCCAAGTTTCTTTCAGTTGTGGAGACATGAACTAGACCCAGATCCTTAGTCAGAGACTGGCTGAGGCTGAGGATAAAGGGAAAAATGACTCACAGATTCATACAGTATACTCCTGTTTATTAATCTTCAATACCCAAGCTTGCCTTAGTAGCTCCCTTCTGATTCACATTCTTCTGAATCCTTTATGAGCTGCAGTAATGCTTAGTTGACCTTCGTCATGCCTTTCTACTGAGATGCTAAAAGCACCTCTCTAATTTAACAGCTGACTCAACTTCCTAAACCATTATAGAGACAAGTAACTTGTTCTATTGCATACCAATTCAGGAGGGAAGGGAAAATCTGGAACCCAAATTCAGATTTCTGTCCAAATACCATTACATATATAGAGAAAGACAATTCTTACATTTGTTGGACTTTGTAAGATACCAAGTTCACCTCCTCAACATAACCAGGTGTAGGGGAAATCACTGAGACTCCTTCCCTTTGTGGGGGCACTGCAACAGAGAAGGGAGTTGTGGTTAAAGCTCCTGGGGTCAGTATTCTTACTCATTTCCAACACCTCCCCAGCTGCTGGCAGAGAGAGGGTAGCAGCACCCCAGGTGGCACTGCAGTCTGTCCTAATCCTACTGGGCAAAAGCCCAGATGAACTGAAAGCGAACCCACAAGCTACCCTTGACCCTCCCCACACCATCTTGTTTTCCTTTTCTTCATTTCCATATCCTCGCTCCTGCCAGTGGACTTGGTGTGTATGTCAAGGGCCCGCTTCTGTGTACTAATTTTAGCATGTGAGTTCTTTGAGAGTAGGAACTATGCTTTCTTTGTGCATTGTATGTGCTCTGGGGGTGCTTAATACATGCTAAATAATAACAACAGAGCCAGTATTTCCAGGAGAGATCAGCATTCCTGCCGACAGGCAGATCCTACTACCATTTATTTGTATACAAGACAGGCAAAGCTGGAGGCATCCCTCCGCTCACTGTCCTTTCATTTTAGATAAAACAATTGAAACTCAATATAGCAAAGCCTATTCCTACAAAATTTCCTCTTGAAAGAAAACATTCTAGAGATGTGATCCACTGAGCATTCGCCTTGCACACCAAAATAAAGGGAACCTGTTAGATACTGGATGTTCTCACAGAGCAATGCAGACAATTTACCTATTAAAACCCTCATGTGGATGAAGGGAGACCCAGAGAACTAACAGCTCTCTCTGCTTCCCTGAAAAATCCCTCAAAGCTTCAGGGCTGAAGGCTAGTCTTTAGGAATAAAGCGAAGTAAAATAAGTCTACTGCAGTCAGGAGCTATTCTGTCAGAGCCTCTTGTTTGTGACTATTTTAAGAGGCAGAGGGTAGGTAGGAAGGGGCAGCTTAAGCAGGACGGGAGGACAGACATGCACCAAGTTGATGACAGCAAAGGCGGCGGTGATGCAAAGTGCAGGCGTGCACAGCACACTGTTGAAATCAGGGGCTCCTGGACATTTCTACAGGCCACAAAGCCGCCTGTGTTTCTCAGCATCTGGACCCCCATTTGTGACTCTGAGTTGAGCTCATTGTGATCTGTCATGGCCAAGGTCATCACCGGTCAACAGAGCCTCTACTCATGAGGGAGCCATAACCAGCATCACTTCATCGAGCACCCTGGCTAAGGAGCAGCAAAGGGAATCACAGCGCCAGCAAACATGAGAAATTCTGACACTGACATAATACAAATGATTTTCTTTTTCATTCACCTGTATCATTCTCTCACAGCCCATAAACCATTAAAACACCCTGAAAGTGTTTATGAGCCTTTTTAGCAACTCTTAAAAGAACACACGCTTCCTAGAAGTAAAAACACCGAAAGAATCGTCTTTCTGTTCAGTTAACAGTATACCATTAAAAACACTCCATGGAGATTCTGAAGGTGCCTTCTTAACAACTAAAAGTAAGAATAAGCATGGTGACTTTTCTTTGAACAAAAGTATGTGTTATGAAGTATATACTGGAACAAAGTCTTTTTTACTGCTGAAGATGGTATTACAGACTTTTCTGTTACAATTACAGTTAATCTGGACTGCAAATTTCCCTTTTGCTCCATAAAATACTTAAGTTTTTTTTAAGAAAAGTTTCTTTCCAAAAATAGCCCAAGCACTCAGTTCTATTTTCCCTTCTTACATTCTTTTCCTACTAAATGTACTACTGAAACACTTCCTTTCATTGTTGACACCTTAGGTCATTTGTATTTAAAAATCAGACAATACATAATAACAAAGAATTCTTTAAATAAAGCATTCAAAATGGGAAAATGGCATTTGAGGGCATGCCTCCCTCCTGGCTCACAAAGAGAATGAGACAGGGATGCCTGGTAAGGAGCTCCCACACAGCCTATTAGAATTGTTTCATTAAGATCAATATTCCCAGAGAGGATATAATTTACACAATAATTGGTAAAGAAATTCCTGCCCGGTTCTCTGTTTTAAACATGAAGTTTGGTATGAAGTCAGTATACTCTGAATTAAAACACTTCAAACTAAGCAAGGTGATTCGGATTTAATTAAAAATATTCACTATTAAAATCTTTAGTTTTCTTCAGTCCAAATTTAAGTTGGCAATGACTTGTTAAATTAAGAGTCAAAATCAAAGCACTTCATGGCCTTTGGTTAATTTTGATAACTAACTCAAACTTTCAGAGGATGCTTTCAATTACTTCCTAAAGCCTTCCTCCTAAAAGTATCTTATTTTTTTAAGGGCTTCTCCTTAGGAATAAATGGGTCTATAATTAAGCACATAATCCTCCTTAAAAAAAATTAAAACTGTCCATCTATATATTTTACAAAATTACATTTGACGTTCCCATCATTTCTGGAGGCTAAGCTGGTAGCTTAGGATAAATTTAACAGGAATCCTTTTAGCATATATATGTTATCATAAAAAAGAAAGCTCAATGACACAACTATTTCCATTAATAAAATATTTTAACAGATAATATAAGTAATAATCTACACATTTCCTTGCAAAGATAAGAGTTGCAAGAATCAAATACATTCTCTTGGGAAAACTAAAGCAGGTTTCTTGCAGTATGATACATTTTAAGAAAAATCTTTGGCTACCATTCTTAGAATCCTTTAAAGTACTCAGCCCAGTTTCCAGTTTTCCCAAGTGATGAAAAATGTCTATGATAATAACATCGAGAAGATTTAAGTAGAAAAGAACAAAGAGAAATCTTAAAAATTCACCCAGTACTTACAAGTACTTTCAAAGGAAATCTGAGCCGCAATTCTTCAGAAGACTACCCTCCCGATCATGAACACAATCTGAAGTCTAAAATAGATATCCTATCACGTTAGGCGGAGAAGTCACATTTCAGCTCACTAACTTCTACTTGGGTAAACAGTTTTACAACTCATAGAACAAACCCCGGCTAAAATTAACTGCACCCGAGCAGCAGGCAGGAACTCGCTGATTCGCATCATGTGTGCCGGGATTTATTCACTAGGACAACATCGGTGTCCTCTTAATGGGAAATTTGGCCAAGGGGCGTGCTCTAGTGAACAATACACAGCATCATGATTATGCTAATTATTGAATTCAGTCCAGTGATACTAACTTCTTTTAAGCTGTTTTCGCAAGTACTGACAAAGAGAAAGAGTAAGCTCTTTTTCTTTTCCCAACCGGCATTCACTTGATTTTTCAAGCACATTCAAATCAGACAAAACTTTGGCAACAAGGTGGCAGTGCTGTATGCTCTTTGCAAGGAAAAGCCTGGGAGAAGGACATTCAGTCAGATTACTTCAACAGAATGACTAGATGGTGTTACGGGAAACTAAACAGGCATCAAAATACACATCACACTAAGTCTATTGCCTTGAATGAAAGCTTTTTTCCCCCTTCCCCTTGACATCTAATGAACTAGTTGCATTTACTTGCTTTTTGGCTTTGTCATCTGCTCCCAAGGAGTTGTTACGAGGACACAGGTTCACTAGTAAATGACAACTAGGAACAAACATCTCAAGTATTTGCAAAAGGCATCATCCTGGCAATATGCTTTGAAATATGTTTAACTGCCTAAATGGCTGTAATTAGTTAATTGTCCTCTATCACTGACTGCTCATCTATTTATAAAGCATGTTGATGCTCAAGGTAACAGCTATAGGCCACAAGTATACAGCTGATTTTCAAAAGAAAATTAGAAGTAACATGGAACTTTCTTTAAAAAAAATATAAACTCCCTTACTAAGTACAACCTATACTAAAAACAGAACTGCTTAATATCTCCTCAAGTTGGTTCAGGCTAGTTTTAGACATTTACGTTCTCATGACTATTTGGTTCCTACTGAACGTGTTATGAAAAATACCAAACCATGTTACACACATCAGTCAACTCTCCAAACAGCTCTGGGAGATGTCATTTTCCCTTTTTTTTTTTTAAACATACAGGGAAATTCAATCAATGACTTGAACTAGGCTTCTTTCAGAACCAACACTGTAATTTATTTAGTTATAATCCTATAGATCTTTCCATATATGTTTCTTTTCTTAATTTTAAAATGTCATGTCACTTTAGACTTCAAGAGATTTATTCTATTCAACTCCCAAATTCCAGGTCTGAGCTCCAGGGGCTCACCCCTTAACTCATGATTGCAGGCAGCTGTCCTATAGTGTGGACACGTCCATGTTCTTACAAATTGCTGTCCACCTGCAGCATGCATATCCAAAGTGGCACATGAGGTGCTTTTCATTGGCACGAGCTCATGCCCACCAGCACAATGCCCCTCCTGTCTGTTTACAAAAACTGCTGGCTGCTCGTCTGGGGTTCCAGCCCTACTGCCCAATCTTAGGCAGTGACAGCCAGTACCTATTCTACCCTCATGAGATAGTAGCTGGCGGCACCCACCACTACCACAACCCAAAGTCACTGGAGGTGAGCATTTCCCACTCTGTGCCAAAAGGTAAAAGTTGGCACTTATCATAGATAGGTGACCTCTATTATAATTAATTCTCAGTGATCCACAGCAAATTTACTCTCGAATTCTTAAAGCCAAAAGAGGATGTTGCGAGGCTATTTTAGACACAATTATCCTTATCCTATTATATCACAGTTCAGTAAAAGTTTCTAAACCAAAATATCATTCTTTCCTAAACCAGAAAGAAAGAGCAAATACACCAAGTTTATTCCTGCATCGGAGTTTTCATCAGAGCGCAACATGACAGATCCCATATAGATTACACTAAAGTGGGGGTGGTGAACGCTCTTCCAGCTCCTCACATGTCCATGCTCAGTGTGACTCCACCGGTTCTTTCAACAGCGGCCACACCTGTTCCAAAAAGCAAGAACCAAAACATTGCAAAGAAAACAGTGTATCCTCCAATTTGCATTACTCATCCTGCTGCTTCCTTTTCATTAGTGAAAATAATTTAAGGGTCAACTGTACTTTTGTTCCAGGCATACTTGTGACAATAGAGAAAAATCTGTGTGTATTATTAAAAGTAAGATAAATTCTTCCCATTCATTCTTATCAACTTTCGGTGGTAGGAGAAGAGGTAGAGGCAGCACTAAGCCAGCAGAGGGTGGTGAGCTATGGGATCTTTAGTCCAACAGATCCATGAAATTAAAACAAAAGTAAAAAAAAACCAGCCTGTCCAGGCGCTAGTGCAGTGGATAATGTTGGACTGGGACGTGGAGGACCCAGGTTCAAAAACCCAAGGTTGCTGGCTTGAGTGTGGGCTCATCGGGCTTGAGTGCAGGGTCGCTGGCTTGAGTGTGGGATTATACACATGACACCATTGTTGCTGGCTTGCACCCAAGGTCTCTGGCTTGAGCCCAAGGTCACTAGCTTGAGCAAGGGGTCACACACTCTGCTGTAGTCCCTCCAGTCAAGGCACATATGAGAAAGCAATCAATGAACAAGCAATCAATGAACAACTAAGATGCCATAACAAAGAATAGATGCTTCTCATCTCTTTCTCTTCCTGTCTGTCTGTCCCTATATGTCCCTCTCTCTGACTCTCTCTGACTCTGTCAAAAAAGAGAGAAAAACAATTGTTTTTATGAACTTGCTTTAAAGAATTAACCTAGGTATAGACCCTTTAAAGAAACAACATTTAATTTTAAATCTTCTAGTAGTCACATTAAAAAGGTAAAAATAAACAAGTGAAGTTAATGTTAACAATATATTTTATTTAACTCAATATATCCAAGATACTGTCATTTCAATATGTAATGAATAAAAAAATGACTAATGAGATGGTGGGAGAAATGGAAAGCTGAAGAACTATGACAGGAAGTGGAAGAAAAACGATTTTTAGAAAAGAGAAAGAACTAAAAGGAGAACAAACAGACCAAAGCAAGGGGAGGAAAAAGAATTTCTCCCTAGGTACAGAATTCCTTTATAAAATCAGGTAGCAAATATGGAAATGTTCCCATTCCGGTACTAGGTGCTGGGGCTACAGACAGGAAAGACAAGGGCTCTATGTTTATTTTTTAAATAAAGGTTATTTTCTAATGAAATTTTAAATGTATGTTCTGGGATATCTCAGGGTTCTAAATTTTATTTTGGAAGAGTCATGGAGAGATCAGCTATTCTAAAATTATATCTGGAGCCAGCAGTCAAGTTACCATTCTGAGCTACTTACTCATCATCTTCAGATTAAACCTGGTTATTTGGCCCAACTAGTGAAGGTGGTTGGGTAGGGGAAGAGTAGAAAGGGGGGGAAATCACATTTTACCGTGGTTCCCAGATTTTCAGAGGAAACATAAAATACTCAAAGGCTTCATGCTGGAAAAATAATTACCAATCCACTAGGGAACTCTTCTTTGGACTGGAGTTGCAGGATCAGAAAGACTTGGGTTCAAAATGCAGTCCCCCAGCTACCAGCTATACGACCTCAGGTAACTTAGCTAGCCTAGCTTCTGTGAGTCTGCTTCCTCACCTGAACAACCTTGTTACTGCTGACTCCAAGGGCCAGAGTTAGAAGTCCCAGAGGGCCCTGGCACACAGGGACTCTCCATGAATATAGCCATTATGATCACACCCTCCTTCCTTCCCTCCCTCCTACCCTTCCCTTCCTTTCTTTCCTTTTCTTTTTCTTTCCTCCCTCCCTTCCTTCCTTCTTTCTTTCTAGTGAGAGAGAGACAGAGACAGGAAGGGAGAGAAATAAAAAAGTATCAACTCGTAGTTGCAACACTTTAATTTAATTGCTCCTCATTCGCACCTTAACCGGGAGCTCCTGCTGAGCCAGTGACCCTTTGCTCAAGCTGGTAAACCAACACTCAAGCCAGTGATCTCGGGGTCTCGAACCTGGGTCCTCAGCATCCCAGGTCAATGCTCTATCCATTGTGCCATCGCCCGGTCAGGGTGATTGTACACTTTCTACCATCAATATAGTCCTTGCTGAAGATCAATTTGGGATCAATGAGGATTAAAGGCTCCCTACTTTCATAGCCCAAAGCTTCAAAAAATAAAGAGTAGAAAGGTGGTTTAAATGATTATTTCAGGGACACCAAGAGTCTATAAATGATCTCTTTGAAAACTCTGTAACTTTGACAGCCCGATCAATTTTTCTCTGTTATATCACTTGTTATTGCTAGTCTAAGGGGGAGTCAGAATTTAAGGACACTGACTTGGTACACTGTGCAGTTAAAACCCCTATTTGTTCCCGCTTCCCTGCGTCCATACCCTTGGGTATCCTTTCCCATAGTGACTCTGGGTTGGTCAGCAGTAAGTAAGTACTACAGCAAACGTAACCCAGAGACTTAAAAAGTGCAGGCCCCTTGCAGCTGGCCCTCTCTTGTTGCACTCAGGAACCTTGAGACCACTGCATGAAGCAGACCTGGCTAACCTACAGGATGAGAAGACTATGCAAAGCAAAGATGTGCCATCTGCTACTGAGGCCCCTAAACCAGCCAGCAGGAGTCAGGGCATTCTGGACCAGGTGGTCCCAGACAAGCTGCCAGCTAACCACAGAGGATCAGCCAGAAGAATGACCCAGGTGACTTATAAAACTGTGACACATAAATGTTTGGTTTTTTTCTAAGTATTAGGTGGTTTGTTACACAGCAAAAGCTCACTAATATATAATCTTTAAAAAACCTATAATAATAATAATAATAAAAAAAGCCTATAATATTCCATTTCTTTACTTATAAATAAAACTTTAAGAAAAGGATTTTATTTATTGATTTTGCAGGGGGGGAGGATGAATGAAAAGTATCAACTCATAGTTACTTTACTTTAGTTGTTCACTGATTGCTTGTCATATGTGCCTTAACCAGGCAAGCTCAGGATTTCAAACCTACAACCTCAGCATTCCAGGTTGATTTCTATCCACAGGCCAGGCACAAATGAAACTTTTTAAGACTAATCTATTTTACTCTTAAAATCCACAATTCTATAAAAAAAATAAGTACAGTTCTGATTACTATATTTATTTTAACTGTCATAGCACTATTGTGTTAATCAAACTAAAATGAAGCAGAGATACACTCTGATTACAAAGTAGCTAAAATAGTAAGTGTTCTGTTTATTTAATCCTATGATTTGAAACAAATATATGTGGCCTTCAATGCTACAACTGCACACCCTAAAGAAGTGATCTCTCCACCCTAACACTAAGAGTGATTACACTGGCCTCGTTCTTAAGCCATTCAGTCTGTCAATACTTCAGAAATGGATTAAAGGTACCAATTCACATGCCTATGAACAGGGAACTCTAGCTCAAATAAACCATTCTTTCTTCAGCATTCATTTTTTTGTAAGCTAAAAGAAAAGATATAAATAGCAGCAAACTTCAAGACAGTTCTTTTGAACACTTTAATAAATATCTAATTCAGCATAATTTTTATCAGGACTATGCAAGTATAAATTCTGTTGTTTTAAGATTTATTTTAATGAAATTCATTTTTTAAAGTATTTTAGAATTCTAGTGGGAAATTTTATGCTTGCCATACGTTCCTAATATTCATCCATTTAACCAACACTTATTATAAGTTGCTTTCTGCCATTATGATACTCCCAAACATTTGCAAAATTTGTATAAATGATACAAGTCCTTTGACTAAAGCAGACAATGGTATGACAGTTCTGCCTTCAAGAGGCTTATAATCTGATAGGAGATGTGATAGTATACTGTATTTTCTATCTAAGGTTGGGAAAAACTTCAGTTACACGTGGATTTTCTATTCTGCAGAGGGTCGGTGTCCCTACCCATCGTGTTGTTCAAGGGTCAGCTGTATATTAACATTCTATCATATGAGGCAGTAATTAGTAAGTATTCCAAAGGGTAAAAATTCATTCCAGTAGAAAACTAAGAGACTTCCAGTTAAATTAAACAAGACAGGCAACTTGGAGGAAATGACATTTGAATTGTGCCTTTTCATGCTGATAAATTTTCAGTAGCAAAAGGACTGAAAAGAACATTATACAGAATCAGTAACACAGGCAAAGAAGGAGGAAAGATAGAAAGTATATCTGGGGAATGGCTTGGATTCAGATTTCAGCTCTACCAATTAACAGATTGTTTTGACTACTAATAAAATGCCTTACTTTCTCCAAGTCTGTGCAATAAAGTATCAGTTAGAGTATGGATATGGAATCTACAGCAAGACTACCTGGGTTCAAATTCTAGCTTCAACACTTAAGTTGTTGTTGATCTTGGACAATTACTCTCTCTGTGCCTCAGCTTCATCATCTTTAAAATGGGTATAATAATATACATTCTTCCTAAGGTTATTCAAATATAAATAAATTTATATTTATACAGCATGTTGTAGGACAGTGCCTTATGCTTAATATATAAAACTCAGGTTTATGCATATACAGCATGGCAGGCAGATGTGTATGAACATAGATATACAGATATAGCTATATTACCAAGGATATCACCTGCTATGTAGTAGGTGCTAACTATATATTTAATATTTTTTCACTTTTGTTTGTTTTTTTGTTTGGTTTTACAAGAGAGAGAAACAGATAGGGACAGATAGGGAGAGAGATGAGAAGCATCAATTCTTTGCTGTGGTGCCTTAGTTGTTTATTGCTTTCTCACATGTGCTCTGGGGGGCTAGAGCAGAGCGAGTGACCCCTTACTCAAGCTAGTGACCTTGGGCTTTAGGCCGGTGACCGTTAGGCTCAAGCCAGCAACCATGGGGTCATGTCTATGGTCCCACGCTCAAGTCAGCAACCCTGCGCTCAAGCCGGATGAGCCCACTCATGCCAGTGACCTCGGGGTTTCGAACCTGGGTCCTCCGCGTCCCAGGCTGAAGCTCTATCCACTGTGCCACCACTCAGTCAGGCCCCCTTTGTTTGGTGTTAACAGAAAATTATACACAAGAGCACAAGGGTCACACATGTTTTCATGTGCTCCAACATTAGCCTTCACTCAGAAGAACAGAGACTCTCCCTCCTCAACTTTAATAAAAGTGTGGAATTCCTTCCTCATCTTGGGGAAAACAATTCTGCAATTGCTAGGCTTGAAACTGCTAAACAGACACAGCGTGGCTGCCAGATTCCAACAGAGGAGCACCAATGTCTTATGTAATAAATACATGTTAAGTGGAAAACTAAACGTAGGCTTATTAAGTTCAACCTGAACCTCTGTAATTTATTAGTATTAAAACTGATCTAAAACAAGAAACCTTAACTATACCACAATTTGAGTTTTTAGGATTAAAAAACCCCACTAGATTTAAAGTGTCAGTGATTCAAAAGATAGGTTAAAAAAACTTACTAATTCCAGTCTAATTTGGCTTCAGGTAGTTTTATATTCAAACTGAAAATACTTTTAAATGCAGCTGTATTACAGTACTTGAATCTATTAACAAAATGTGAAACCAAGTTTCCTCCATTTTTAAGATGAAAGTACTAGTAATAGTTAACAGCTAATACTAAACAAACAACACCCCAATAAATGCTAGAAGTACTTGAAAATATTTTGCTATGTTGAAATAAGTAAAATTTTCCTGCCGTCTTAAACCATTTATTTGTTTAAAAAGCTCTTTTTCAGATATATTGCAAAGGCAAACTTGGTTTACCCATCACAAATCAAACCTCATTGTCAATTCTGCACTGGTGGACAGATCTGAATTCATGAGCTGCTCTGAACTGCCAATCACCAATGCCCACTTCTCAGCTTCTTCCATCAACTGTAGGAAAACCATTAAGAAACAGGCAACAAGCTATTAACTTCCAAAATCTTTTGGTATGTTAACACCAAATATTAACTTGTTATTTTAATCCATACCGCATCACATGCAATCAAGTCTTCTTCAAAACACCTTCAATATTTTTAGGGTAAGGCCTACCCACCCTACTTCTAACTTGAAATTTCAGACTTTCTGAGAAGAGGGCTGTAGGAGAGTATCTGGAGAGAGCTGTACTACTGGATTCATTCAAATCCCATCTCCATCTACCAAAAAGGAGAAAGTGCACTTACACCAATAAGAACAATGCCTGGCAAAATTTTGGCAAGAACTTTTTAAAGAATATATATTTTAGCTAAATAAAATAACAGTGAAGGGGAATTCCTGATTGAATCACCTGTTAGAGGTAGTTACAGAATCTATTTTGGGGTTCTGGGTTTTAGGTTCCCTTTCTTATTTCAGATAAATAGGGAACTTGGCCCATAGTTACACAGGGAGAGCCCAAAGCCACCTATTTTACTACTAATAATTTCAAATATGTTCTCATGGCTCCTGCTATCCCACTATCAAGTCCCCAAGCATTTGGTTAAGACTTGTTTGAAGGGTAGATGCCCAAGTGTATGGTAGAACACAACACATGGTACCAATTTACCAAGAGACTTGGGAAATCAAGAATCTATTCTCTAACTTTTAACAGCTTTGCTATACATGGATGTGGTCTGCTCCAACCATAAAAATTGAGAAGTGGGCACTGTTAGGATAAACAGTTCAAAATCAACCTCAAACTAAAAGGGATGGAATATTCATAAGGGATTTTAACCTCACCTGGCTACAAGAATTCAATAGTTGACTAGTTTTTTTAGGTGGGATGGCCCAATCTCTTGATAAATGTACATGGTTATCTCTCTTAAGTATCAAGTATTCATTTAAAAAAATCATTCCAATGAATGCTCATTTTCAAAGTAGCAGCAACACACGCACACACACACACAACAGAAGGATTAACAACTTAGCTCTAAGAACTGCAATAGCCCAGTAGTTATAATAATCCAAGAGGCCATTCTCAGAAACAGCAGAGACCAGTTCCTTTACATAGGCCCCAGTTCACAAAAAGAGAGGACAAACAGTAGTGGGGTATCTGTGGTTGACTGTAGACTATGAAATAACAGACAACTATCCATTTCAGACCTAATGCTCCCATTGTAAGAGTTGGTTTCTTCCTTTTGTTGACATTATATTCTGGCCTGTTTTTTAAAATGCTCTTAAAAATTACTAAAAATGATTCTTTTTAGTTTTGCAAATTGAGATCTCTCTTGTAAACCACATTTAAAGGAGGAGCTCTCAATAGATCTGGATTTCTTTAAGTCTTTTAAAAATAACTCTTTTAAAGTAAGATGAATGGAAGTGGAAAAGGATAGCATATTAATAAATTGCAACTATCATTCTGATTTGGAATAACAAAAACCTTGTCCTTATTATTCAAGCTTATCAGATGTAAGATTATAAAATATTAAGCAGTCAATTAGGGAGATGGTATTTTATTTGTTCATACATAGCATATCACAACAAGGTACACCCAAATCACATCAGACTCATTGTGTTTTGTGTAAGTGTTAAACAAGCTATCTCTTCTAAGTGTAGGCATGGGTCAGTGTCTAGGAAAAATAGTTAATATAACCGAAATAATATCTAAAAGAATCTCTCTGAGATCATTTAATAAAGTAATCTCTTTCAAAATCATCTTTAACTTAATTCTGGATTCTGAAGAAACAGAAAGAATAAGCCACGTTTAAGTTATAATTCTTTAGAATGTGTTGGACAATTCTGAGACACACAGAGGAAAAAAAAGAGTATTAAAAATAGCCAAGAGAAGGACTAGGCAGCAGCTAAAACACAAAGGCCAGGGGTGAGATCAAAATTAGAAACATATAATGTTTGGAGAACTGACCATATAAGGGTATCTTTAAATCAGTCATTAAATAAGGATAATCCACTGGGCAAAATAAATAGCTGCCATCATAAAGGCTGAGTCTCCATCTAGGAATCTCTCAGAGCCTCAGGGGACAAATAAAATTTTATGCTATCATGTTCAATAATGCTCAACAATGTTTGGAGGTATTTTCAAAAGTGGTCTCAACTTTCCTGGTCCCAGATGAGAAACTTCATGTACTTTGATCTTTCCAGCAATAATAGAGGATAAAACTCCTGCTGAGCTCTCCTCACCATATCTAGTATACCGTATTTACTTACATTCCCCTACCGCATGGGTTTCCTGATTTCACCAGAGTCGGCTGCAGCTTGTTCATTCTCAATTACTTATTCATTAGACTCGCAGGGACCTTCTTAACCTGGTGCCAAGCACTAGAGAAACGAAATAAGGATCTTACCCTCTATCTAGGAGTTCAGAGTAGTGGGGAAGACAGATACACAAATAATTATAATGTAGAGCCTAGAATAGAAGTTTGCACAAAAGTAAGAGCTGCAACTAACTCTCTTTGGGGTTTGGGGAAGGTTTGCCATGGAAATGAGCAGGCAGAGAAAGGGTGGAAGGTATTTTAGGCAAAACAATCAGTACAGGCAAGAGCTCAGAGGCAGGAAACAACACAGCATGTTCTGAAAATAGCAAAATAAAAGTATGTGTCCAGAGTGCAAGTGATGGGACATGAATGGGAGAAGAAGAAGAAGATTAGGCTGAAAAAGTAGATTGGTGCTAGGCTGCTGAGGTCCTTACGTGCCATGCTAACACATTCGTCCGTTATCCTACAGCCCTGAGGCTCTCAACTCTGGCTACCGGATAAAATCGCCTGAGAAGTGTTATAATAACATATTGATGCCTGGTATTTGTTAGTATCAATTAGTTGGTCTAGGATGGGGCATCACTACTTTTTAAAATACTTCCTACGTAATTCTAACATGTGGTCAGGTATGGGAACACCACTGTAGACAACAGGGAGTCAAAAGAATTGTAGAAGTAGAATGATGATATAACACATTTTTTAAGAAAAAGTTAAGGGGGCAACAATGTAGAGTAGTTTTAGAGGCACGGAAACTAAGGAAGAATGTCAGTTTATAGGCTACTGAGTACAGGTGAGAGATAAGAGTCCACCAGTAATTATGAACATTTTATGGGTCAGTGACCTGTGTGAAAGTCAATGATAAAAGCTAAAAGCCTCTTCCTTAGGAAAAATATACACATCGAAAAATGTACATATATTTTCAGGGGATTATGAACCTCTTTGAGTAATGAATTCAAGTTAATAAACCCTGACCTAAATGAGAAAGAAGAGAGACTTTTGAGGTAGAATCCATAGAGCTGATGACTTTCAGATGAGGGGAAGGGATTTAAGGATGACATTACCATTCCTAATTTCAGTTATAAATAACAGGTATTGTGTACATGAGTATCAGGAATCATAGTGAACACTTAACATGCATTCATCTCACCAAATTTTCCCAATTCCTGTAAGCCAGATTGTTATACTTATTTCATAATTGAAGAAACTGAGATTTGGAGACATTAAGTGACTTGTCCAAGGTTACATGCTGGTAAGTGGTGGAGGAGGAACTGAATCCCAGACAGCATGACTCCAGAGCTTGCGGTATTAACTTTCCTTCCATACCACCTCTGGCAGGTTGCCGCCATTAATTAAAAAGAAGAGACAGGAGGATAAAGCAGGAGTAGGTTTAGGATGAGATGTTTGTGGGTGGGGATATAAAATGTAGTTTTAGACATGATGTATTCAAGACAGAAGACATCAAGATGACACTATATATTAAATTAGAAAAAAAAAATTGAAGGGAGCTCAGAGGTGAGAGTAGAAGATACTGAGTTCTATCCACGTACCTGGCACTGCACTAAGTGCTTTCTCACAGTGGTATAAGCGCTACAGTCATCTTTCCTTTATAAGGGAGAAAACAGACATGGGAGGGCAGGGCCACACAGCCAGTGAGTAGAGAAGACCACCCTCTTAACCCTCACCTAGACCTCTCTAGCATTAAAAAAGGGCTGTCATAGTGGCAACAGCTCCCAACCTGTTCTAAGACGTTTTATTTTCTTTTAAAGCTTTACGTTTATTTTATTTTATTTTTTAAATTTTTTTTAAATTTTTTTATTTTATTCATTTTAGAGAGGAGACACACAGAGAGAGAGAGAGAGAGAGAGAGAGAGAGAGAGAGAGAGAGAAAGAGAGAGAGAGGGGAGCAGCTGGAAGCATCAACTCCCATATGTGCCTTGACCAGACCAGTGCAGGGTTTTGAACTGGCGACCTCAGTGTTCCCAGGTCGACCTGCGCCACCACAGGTCAGGCCAGCTTTATGTTTATTTTAAAAATTGACTATATTTATCCATTTTCATAAACAAAAGGAGTTTTATAGTTTCAATTACTTAAGAAGAAATAAGGGAGCCTGACCAGGTGTTGGCACAGTGAATAGAGCTTCGGACTGGGACATGGAGGACCCAGGTTTGAAACCCTGAGGTCGCCAGCTAGAGCACGAGCTCATCCGGCTTGAGTGCAGGCTCACCAGCTTGAGCACAGGGTCACTGGCTTGAGCATGGGTCACAGACATGACCCTATAGTCGCTGGCTTGAGCCCAAAGGTTGCTGGCTTGAAGCCCAAGGTCGCTGGCTTGAGCCCAAGGTCACTGACTTGAGCAAGGAATCACTTGTTCTGCTGTAGCCCAGTCAAGGCATGTATGAGAAAGCAATGAACAACTAAAGGAGCCCCAACAAAGAATTGATGCTTCTCATCTCTCTCCCTTCCTGCCTGTCTGTCCCATTCTGTCCTCTCTGACTCTGTCTCTGTCACAAAAAAAAAAAAAAAAAGAAAGAAAGAAAGAAGGAATATCTCTGTCTCAACCAACTTAAACAAATATTAGGGATAGATTTTCACAGGAAATATGCAAGTATGGATGCAAACCTATGTAAATTACAAAGCACAAGACAAATGCCACACCGTGTCATTATTATCAGAGTCAGATTTCAGATCAGTCTAATGGAGACAGTGTCCTGTGTTTTCTGAGGCCACATGAAGCCAGAAAGCGGTGAAATTTCCTGCTTTGCACTCTTTTTGCAGCTTGAGAAGAATATGGTTTTGAAAAGTAACACAAATAAAATCTTGAACCACACTACACAAGTCTAAACTAGTTACCTCAGGCTTAACAATGGAATAATTTACGTTCTGCAGTTTCAGATAAAAATCTGTTGTGTGTCATCTTTTAAGCATCTTTGAATACCTGTACTGAAATTCATACAGCCTGTGAGTCAAAAGCATTTCTTCTATAAAAGTTACTTTTAAAGAACCTACAATATTAACCTAGAATCTTCCCGTTTTTGAATTAAATTACCTGAGAGAATATAAAATTCCAGTTAAAAGAGTTTTGAAGTCCTGTTGCACAATCTTTCACTTAAGAGTAAGAATTCCTTCTCTCCCCCCCTATCCCTGGCACCTGTAGCGATGCTTGAAGGGCTCCACTGATGGGTCGTTACTTTCTAGGGCAGCTTAGATAAAAATCAAAATCCTTTGCCTTGTAATTTTCATTCACTCATTCATTAATTCAAACATTCACTGAGTACTCCTTTGTAGTACCATAAGCAAATTCTATATATAGGGGGTCCTCAGGTTACAACACAGTTCTGTTCCTACGACAATGACACAACCCACATTTTGGTGTAAATCGAAAAACATCCTAGCCTATCACTTACCTATCCTAATACAGTTGTAAAATCATAATCTAGAATATAGAAACACAACTAATCAAATGACCTCACTCATTTGAGGAATCCAATGAACAATGTGAACTGAGGAATGGAATAGAGGCAGAGGCGGGATCAAAGGGACCAGAGGGAAAGCGGATGAGAGAATGGGATCAGAGAAGGGTAAGAGATTGGTGAAATTATATATATAACACAGCGTTATAGAGAGCAGAAAAGCAAATCCTGGAGGGAAGGGGGGAGGGCGTTGGGGGGAGAGGCCAAAGGGTATGTTGAGGGGAACACGGGGTGGGGGGTATTCAGTGGAACACTTGAATCTATGTAAACACAATAAATTAAAATCAATAAAAAATATTAAAATAAAAACAGCTAAGCCACAGAAAAAGGAAAAGGACATAAATATACTGTACTGTACACTGTGCTACAGTAACAGAAAAAAATGACAAAAACTGTAAAAAAAAAAAATTAGGACGTTAATGGCGTAAGCCAAAACCCACCCATCTCAATTTTTTTAAGTTTTTATGGGAGTGAATGTCATAAGCTTGAAACGTCGTATGTTGAGACTATCATGACCCGAGGACCCCCTATATCACCCTCTGGTCTTCCTATTCCCTAATCTACGGTGTTGCTGCCATAGTTCTTCAGATGCAACAACCAAACTCCTTCAACTATGGGTCCTCATGCAACATCACTTCTCAATCCATGAGTATCCTTGTCTCCCTCCTTTGCTAATGTCTCACCTAAAATGTGAGTTCACAAGTTAAACACAATTCATCCAATGTCGTCTAACCAGCTCAGATTTCTAGCAGCCATATTACAGAGATAGCTCATATAAGCCACTTTTTCATCTCAGGTGCATCTAAGACTGTCCTCCACACCCACGCATTTTTCAACTTCTGCACAATAATTATCCTCAGTATATTTCATCTTGTTAATTTTAGAATATTATTACAACCTATTCAGGCTCTTTGGAATTTAGAGTCAGCTATCTATGATATATAGTCATATCTAAGTTTGTCATCTCAAGATTAAGTAAACTCAATTCAATCCAGATCTTTACAGAAAGAGGACATTGTTTTTTAAAAAATATGCTATCAATGGAAACTCAAAGTACTTCATATATTCTCTAGGGTAAGTACTACTCTCTGACACATATATTATCAATTTTTAACTTTTAGGAGGTAAGAGCCCCTCTGAAAATCTAATGAAACCCTAAAATGTACATTTGTACACAATTTTACACTCAATATCAGATGGCTCATGGACCCCCACAAAGCCTACCCACCGGCATCCTACACTGAGGTGCCCTTCCCTTAGAGATTCTACTACCTATGAAAAACATTTCTGGCTACTAGGATGCATTAATATCCATTTAAAAAATAACTGTTTTCCTCTCTAATGCCCAACTTAATACCCCAAAGGAGCCAATTAACTTGAAATTGACACTAAGTCACTCATTCTGACTACCAGAAAAGGTATCCAGAAATGAAGAAATCTGACCAAAACCAAGGCACAGGTATAAGAATAGTACTTGAGAAACAAAGCACAGGTACCTGGGATTATATATACAAAGATATGTACTGCAACACTGTTTGTATTGGCGAAAAGCAAACAGAAAGAGGATACATCCTGAATGTTCATTCACAGGAAAATGGTTGAATAAATTATGTATATCGAAAATTTTATTCATTTTCTAAAAATAGAATTAGACCTATTATATATTGACCTGGAGAAATATCAACGATATCTTTAAGAGCAAAAGCAAGCTTCAGAATAATGCAGAGTATGACCCTATTTAAAAAAAGAAAAGATTCACAAACCTTATATTGTTAAAGGTACTTTTACGAATATAGAGAAAAGGCGTGGAAGAATTCACATCAGGCCATGAACACAGGTGGAGGATTTTTGTTTTTATTCATCCTTGCATACTTTCACTTTTTACAATATTCCTTTTACAAAGTAAAACATTAAAATTTTTTTAAAAGAAAAACATAACTAAAAAGGCTGACAATAGGATCTATCAATAAAGACTCAACTCTCTCACCCCAACACCCCATAAAGGCTTTCTAAATAATTTTCCAAAATGTTTCCCACCCATAGTATGTCCTAGATAAAACCTAATTTCCTTTTTGACTTTCAATGATTCTGAGTTTCTCACGGTTCTGGGTGTTTGACTCACTTCATAGGCACTCTGTTAGACATATTAAAGTTGTGTTATATAGTCTAAATGTGTCCACAACTCACAAGTGTGATTTTCCCCCTTATGAAAATAAACATGTCAGCAGAGCCATAAATAAAGATAAGTGAAACCTACATTAGTCCAATTCATAGAAGACAAGTGTATGGAGTCCAAACACTATCAAATTCTCAAGTGAAGAAATATGAACATAGAAGCTGTTCCTGCTGGTCCAGTGGTTCTCAACCGTGGCTGAACATTAGAAGTACCTGGGAATATTTTAGAAGTACCAATGACTGGGTGCCACTTACAGAGATTCTAACTTAACTGGCCCGGGCATAGGTGCTTATTTCATTTTAAAAGCTATCTAGACTATTTGAATGAACAGTGAGTTAAGTACTACTGCTTTTAACATGTTATCCTTTTCCTTCCTTCTTCCAAATTTTTACAGTTTTCCTTTTATCAGTTAAGGCTAGTGAATACATTTGGTAAAGCCAAACTGATTCACCAGTTAATGCTCTAGTTTATATTGTCCTGTGCTGACTTCTGATGTCCAACTTAAAGTTACTGTAACCTATGGTTATCATAATTAGGAGCCCTTCATATATCAAGAGTATCGGTAGCCTCATCTTAATAATGATACATCATTTATTATTAACCTCAGAGACAATGGAGTTTATAAATCATCTTAGGACCTCACACAATATGTTGGAAGACAAAGTGTCAACACTGCCCCGCCAATGATTTGAAGTGTTGCTGAACATTAGTCAATTCATAGACTCATAATATTTTTTGTGGTAATCTTTATAGTATTTAAAAAACTCAACACCACATTGCAAATAACTGATTTAAAAAATATGTAATTGAACTATCTCCCCCATTCAAATGTAGTCTATGAGAATAGTAATATACTCTACAGTAAAAAAGTCAAAATATGAAAAGAAATTCATTAATAAAATGAAATATTTATTAGTACACATATTATAGTACAAAAAAGACAGGGTTCTATACTTTGAACTCATGCTGCAAATTGTGCAAAACTATATTTTAAAACAAAGGACAATATATATTATTTATAATGGCTGGCACTAAGAAATAATTGCCTTCATTTATTTTTGAAGCATTACCATATATTTTCAAAGCTTACAATGGTCCATGGAAAAGCATTGATCCAGGAATTGTACTCCTACACGTTTATCCTTGTGAAACGAAAGCTTAGGTGCATACAAAACACCTGTACTACACAAATGTGCACAGCAGCTTTATTGGCAATAGCCCAAAACTGGAAACCACCCAAATCTCCTTCCAATGGACAAATGGTTAAACAGTGGTACATCCCTCCCATGAAAGAGGACTTGGCATAGAAAGGAACAAACTACTCAACCGAGCAACAATTTTAGTGGATCTCACAGGCAGTATGCTAAGTAAAAAAAAGCCAATCTCAAAAGGTCACATACTGCATGATTCCATTTATAAAATGCTCTCAAAATGACAAAATTATGAAGCGGGAGAGCTGATTAGTGGTTACCAAGAGTTGGGGGTGGTTTAAAAGGGGTAGCAAGAGAAAGCCCTGGGCTGATGGGTCAGTCCCGTATCTTGATTGTGGTGTTGGCTACACAAATCTACACATGATCAAAAGGCACAGAACTATACATACAATAAACACACATACAAATGAGTGCATGGAAAACTGGAGAGACCTGAATAAGCTTGTGTAATGTACCTATGTCGATTTTCTGGTTTTGATCTTATACTAGTTACCTTTGGAAGAAACCTGGTGAAGAATACACATGACCTCTCAATATTTTTGTAATTTTCCTATGAATCTGAATCATTTCAAAACAAAGTATTTTTATTTTATTTATTTATTTTTCTAAGTGAGAAGTGGGAAGGCAGAGAGACCAACTCCTGCAAGCACCCCAACCAGGATCTACCCAGCAAAGCCCCCTATGGGGTGATGCTCTGCCCATCTAGGGCTGTTGCTTGGCAACTGAGCTATTTTAGTGCCTGAGGCAGGTCATGGAGCCATCCTCAGCACCCTGGGCCAACAGGCTCCAACCCATCCATAGCTGTGGGACGGGAAGAGAGAGAAACAAAGAGAGAGAAGGGAGAACAAGAGGGGTGGAGAAGCAGATGGTCATTTCTCCTGTGTGCTCTGACCAGGAATCGAACCCGGGACATCCACATACCGGGTTGATGCTCTACCACTGGGCTGACCAGGTAGGGCCTCAAAACAAAGTTGTTGTTTTTAAAGTTTGAAGAAACCATGAAGAAAGACAGTCACTTATTTAAGATGTACAGCCTAACCAGGCAGTGGCTCAGTAGATAGTGTGTCAGACTGAGATGCAGAGGACCCTAATTCGAAACACCAAGTTCGCTGATGTGGGTTCATCAGGTTTAAGTGTGGGCTCACCAGCTTGAGTGCAGGGTTGCTGGCTTGAGCGCAGGATCATAGACATGACCCCATGATCGCTGGCTTGAGCCCAAAGGTTGCTCGCTTGAAGCCCAAGGTTGCTGGCTTGAGCCCAAGGTCGCTGGCTTGAGCAAAGGGTCAACTCACTCTGTTGTAGCACCCCTGGTCAAGGCACATATGAGAAAGCAATCAATGAACAACTAAGGAGCTGCAACGAAGACTTGATGCTTCTCATCTCTCTCCCTTCCTGTTTGTCCCTATCTGTCCCTTTGTCTCTGTCACAAAAAAAGAAAAAGATGTATAAATCATTTTTCTTTTTAATTGAATTTATTGGGGTGACATAGGTTCACAAAATCATACAGGTTTCAAGTGCAACAAAACATCACCTGCACAATGCATTATGCGCCCAATGCCCAAAGCGAGGTCTCTTTCCGCCCCCACTTTCCTCCCCTCTGCCCACCTCCACCTATCCCCACCCTCTCCCTCTATCACCACACTATTGTCCATATCTGTGGGAAATACATATATTTTTAATTCCTTTACCTTCTTTCATCCAGCCCTCCCCTCATTTTTCTTAACCTAAGTGAAAGTGTAAACAAGTAAAGGGGAAAGATATACTAGATGGTTGGAGAGTAAAAGGTGGCTGGAATAATATTTATGAAGCATTTGTGTGCAAGGGAATATAGCTTATCTCAACAAATCAATGAGGTGGTTGCTAATTAATATCCTCACTTTGCAGATGAGGAAACTTAAAGAGAAGTTAAATTCAATTAAGGTCACACAGTTGGCAAGTAGCAATGTTAAAGTTAAAATTAAGACCATTTTAAAGAGGATTTTAAGAAAAGACTATCATTATTGTATCAAGAAAGTAGCTTAAAATTGGTAGAAACTTACAGGAGTAAATCAAAGCACATCTTGCTGAATACTATGTCTTCCAAGAACTCACATCCACAATAACATTAGCCTAGGATAACTGAATGCACTTGATCAGATGTTTTTGAAACTGTGGTTATTCTTTATTGATCTTTCACTTTTTGCTTAGAAACAGGAAGAAAAATAACACTGATTTCTCCTCTTTAAAAGGTGTTTGCTGAAAAAACTAAATAGATAAAAGTAAGCCAAAAGTAGAAAATAATACAAACAACATTCAAAATAGGAGGAAAATAGAGCTGATTGACTACAACAAAGTCTATTCACGAATGAAAAAAGAAAGGCTACAACAGTGTCAAATGCAAGGCAGAAAAGTCTAGGTTAGAATAAAACATGAATCTGCATATAATGAACAACAGGGCTACCAAGATGAATATTTATTTGCAATAAAATGGTTTTAAATGAAACCATCCTACTAAGATTGGTTTCAGTCTGGCTTAGAAAAAACAAAAGGAAAATTTCTGCCCTTTTGTATCATTCCATCTCCAATTTACATTATTACATATTTAATAGTCAAAAAACAGGCAATTCTAGGATAAGTTCAGTGAAAGTAAATGGGTATTTTAAGGGAAACTTGTTATTCTGGTTGTAGCTTCTGAGATAGGGGTGTTTTTCTAGAGAGAAATAGCATCTCAATTTTAACTTTAAAGAGCCAGTGAAGCCTCAGGAAAAGACAGTATTCAAAACACCAAGAATATTAATCACCCTTTTAAATTGTAGACAATCAACTAATCTACGTAATATGCTGTTTGAATAAAACAGAGTAGCCCTGGCCAGTTAGTTGCTCAGGCGGTTAGAGCATCATTCTGTCACCCCGGAATGACAAGGTTGCAGTTTTGAACCCCGGTCATCACTGGAAGCAACCAAAGAATTCACTACTGTGGAACAACAAATGAATGCTTCCCTTCCCCCTCCCTGCTCTCTCCCTTCCTGTCTCTTTAAAAATCAATCAATACATTAAAATATATATATATATATATATATGCATATCCCTGGCGGGATAGCTCAGTTGGTCAGAACATCATCCTGAAGCACAGAGGTTGCCGGTTTGATCCCTGGTCATGGAACATATAGGAATGGCTCGATGTTCTAGTCTGTCTCACCTTGCCTCTAAAAAAAAATAATAATAATAATAAAGGAAACAAGAGTAGTCAGTTCCACATTTAGGATCATCTCTGAAATCAAAAGTATTTTTTCCCCATAAGTTATCTTCCTAAAAGCAAACAGTGATGATGTCAACATGATGGTTTTCCTAAAAGCTTTGTAAGTCACAACTCAGAAAGAAACACGCAGGAATTTTACTTGGGATGCAACAATCTACATAAGATTTGGAGTGAAAGGGCCATACCACTCTATTCCCACCCATGGCTTTAACATAGTAAAATCTGAAAGAAAAAAAAGTGTCTTGTCATATGCCCTTAGAATTTCCTCCTCTCAAAGTTAAGAGCCAAAAAGCAAATATTTACAGTCAGGAGGCCTATCACACTCTTAATGAATTTCTCTGCCTTTGAAGAAATCACAAGAGATTTTCTTTCTTCTAGGTAGGAACCTAACACATTAGATTTTGATAAAAGCCATAACCTAGGCCATACTGCATGGTGGACAGATGCACATTAGAATCTTACTGGAGAATTATACCAAAAACGTACATTTTCAGTAATGCCAGATTATAGTCCACGGTGAATAAAAACTTAGGAAGTTTTTATAACTAGCCTTGAATAGAAGTATTTCTAAGGTGTAATAATGATAGTTGTGGTGGTGTTTTATTTATTTTTTGTGTGTGACAGAGAGGGACAGATAGGGACAGACAGGAAGAGCGAGAGATGAGAAGCATCAATTCTTCATTGAAGCTCCTTAGTTGTTCACTGATTGCTTTCTCATATGTGCCTTGACTGGGGGCTACAGCAGAGCGAGTGACCCCTTGCTCAAGCCAGCGACCTTTGGACTCAAGCCAGTGACCTTTGGGCTCAAAGCCAGTGAACCTGGGATCATGTCTATGATCCCGCACTCAAGCCAGCGACCTCAGGGTTTCAAACCTGAGTCCTCTGCATCCCAGTCCAACTCTCTATTCAGTGCACCACCACTTGGTCAGACAGTTGTGGTCATGTTTTAAAAAAAGATTTTAACATACTGAAATATTCACAGATGAAATGAGTTAATATCAGGGAGATACTTTAAAATAATATGGTGTGGTGGAGTGGGTGGGAGTTTTAAACAAGATTGTCTACAAACTGATAAAGCTGGATGATGGAAAAATAGAGATTAATTATACTATTTTAGTTTTCTTAGGGATATATTTGAAATTTTCCAATATAAAATTTTGTATATCCTTACACAGGATTCAAAATCTACCTATGCAACAAGAAATTCTGAGATATATGTAGAAATCCAATTCTTGAATACTTCTGCTATTTCATATTCCCAGGCAAATCATCTCCCTGAATAATACCAATCCTTTTTCTAAATGCAGGGATGTTACATGATTTCTAAGGTTGCTTCAGTTTTTATTCATTGAGAATGCTGTTTTGTTTCACCAGGTTGAGTTTTAATTCGATAGTCACTGATTTTATACTGAGAAGACAGGCAGGTGTCTCAAAACAGGATATAACCTCAAGCAGCTTTTTGGACATTGGTGCCACCCACTCTGATCACATGGAAAGAGAAAAAGGGGAGGCAACTACAGTGACAAATATACCACTATTTCCCATTGATAAAGTGAAAATGCTCACTCGAAAAGCTACTTGAGTCTTTATTGAGTCATACAGCACATAAATGTAATGTGAGCAGTCCCTTTAATAAAGCAAGTTTTCCTGAATAAACTATCAAACAATATTTCATAAGTATATTTTTGAAGACTGCTCATCACAGTACTGTTTATTAACAGTGAAAAATCTGCTAACCAAATTAGCTTCTTAATAGAGGATTAAATATATCATGGCACACTTTTATAATGGAATGCCATGCAGCTATATAGAAATTGACTGTATTAGCCCACAATGATAGGGGTATGGCATGGCAAAGGACCACAGGAACTTCCAATGGCCAACATAGCAACAATTAGAGCAATAAAATTGTATTGAATTATAACCCAAAGTAGCCTATACTGATAAAAATAAATGACTGAATAAATAAGTGTGTGTGGGGGGAGTAGCTAAATCTACTGAGCAGAATAATTCCAAGTAATATGTGCAGATACTCTGCCTCTGCCCCCAAGGAGGTGAAACATAGCCCCCCCCCACTTTAAAAGTGTGGACCGACTTCCCTCCCAAGAGCACAAAATGGAAAAGAGAGAAAAAAGGGTAACTTTACAGTAGAGAAACCTGACAAACACTACCTCAGCTGGGATATCAAGGTCAGCATCAACAGTGATAAGTCATACAGATCCTATGCACCCTTGAAATAATGTAATGAAAATGGTATTTTGGCTCTGTGTTCCCCCTCCCCAAAACACAACCTGTCTAAACATGAGAAAAACATCAGAAAAATTCTAATTGTGGGGGAATTCTACAATATCTGACTAGTACCCTTCAAAATTCTCAAGGTCATAAAAAAAACAAGGAAAGTCTGAGGAACTGTCACAGCCAAAAACAGCCTAAGGATACATGATGACTAACTGTAGTGTGGAATCCTGGATGGGATCCTGGAACAGAAGACATTAGGTAAAAACTAAGGAAATCTGAGTAAGTATGAATTTTATGTAATAATCTATCAATATTGTTCATGAATTGTGACAAACATACTCATGTAAGCTGTTAACGATAGGGAGACTGAGGGCTCTCTCAACTATCTTTGCAATTTTCCGGTAAATCTAAAATTGTTCTAAAATAAAAGGTTTCTAAAAAATAAAATATTTAAATGAAGATATAAAGTTATGATGTAGAATGATGGCCCATATACAGTAAGATTAAACATACATGTGATAAACATATTTTTGTTTTGAAAATATACATATATTTATTTATACACCAAAAAGTCTGGAAAGCTCTCCATCAAATCTTAATATCTTGGTGGTAGAATTACTAGTGATTTTCACCACCATCTTTATACTTTTCTGTATTATCTGGTTTTGTCTTTTCACTAAGCACTGATCACTTTTAATATTGAGCTTCATTATATTTATAATCAGGAACAAAGTTATTTTATTTTGGGGGGGAAATTAGGTATATAGCATAGATAGCTCAAATTAATATGCTTTTCTAAAACCACTAAATTTTACTTTTTCAAGGGGAAATCTTTTAAAAAGCAGTATAGGAAAGTGAAAACCTAGAATAAAATCTTCTTTTCACCATTTACTATCAGACCTTGAGCATTTCAATATCCTTCAATTTCCTCATCGATATAGTGAGGAAAAGGGAACACTCAACAAACCTACTGATCTGCAGAACTGCCCTAACATTTACTTATTCATTTATTTATCAGCATAAACACACATCATGTACTATACACAAATATACTATAGAAAATATATTTCATAACATCAAATTTTATTAGAAAATGATTTAAGTAGGAGCAGTGAGTCAATGAATATTAAAAGCCTGAACCTACTGAGGCTCCATAACACGGTAACTTTATTGAGATCAGTAATAATTTTAAAATCTAAGAAAAATAAAGCACTGTCAGAAAAAAAGTTCGTTTCTCAAAGACTATAGTAGTGAAAGACAAAACCAGTACCTCAGCCCGTTCTACAGCCTCTGCAGCAATTTCCCAAACATCCTGCTCACTAGCTATTTGTTATGGTAATTAAACATGTTCACAACATGCCCACAGGACCGAGAATCTTCCGGAAAAGAGAAGTGAGAGCTACTTTTTAAATTATATCCAGCTTAAACTAAGCTTTGAAATATTAATACACAAAGTTTCCCTTTCTATGGAAATAACAGTTTCCCTATTCATGAATGTAATGGCAATACAAATTAATACCAGCCATGAAATACAAACTAAACATATTTAAATTTCTTGTTTGCAACTAATGAACTTTAGTAAAGAAATTTTACACATGACATATATTTTGATCTTCACCAAAATTCTGGGCTGGACATCTTTCTCAATACTAATATTTTAAAATTACCCCCAATACAACCCTTATAATGCACAAAATCACAACACAATAGTCCAGTCTAATCACACTATGAATTAGTGAGCTTTTATAACAAGCCAAACAACCAAGACCAGAAAAATCCATTTGATTCAAGTGAAAAATTTACCCAACTTAATCTAGTATACGATCTAGGATACAGATCCATATTTTAAAAACCTGCTAATTTAGGAAAAAATTATCAACCATAAACAAAATATTAAACCACCGTGCCAAGTTTTTCTACATTAGAATATGCACAATGTTCAGTTTGGTTAAAGTTAATTTAAATACTTTTTAAAATAACCAAAACATAGGTAGAACCCAGGAATTATATTCAAGTTGGTATATACAACCCAGTGTTGAGACTACAACCAGAGAGAAACTGGTTTTATACGCCAAAGCTTCTGTATCCATTCTTACTCCAGCTTTCCCGAAAGCAGTCATTACAGAGACCTATTCCAATGATGTAATTTTTGCTGAACACTTTAGAAACCTGGGGCACATTTTTGTTAAATATGTTTAGTTGCAGCAAGTTATCAATTCTCAGTGAACAGATATGATTTACGGGAAGAGACAACTGTCACGGAGAACTACTTCTGGCAAACAGATCAAGCTAAATAAACTTCTGGTTAAAAAAAAAAAAAGGAGGGAATTGACGATAAGGTTTTTAATAAGATTAGTTTCCTTAAAAACTATAAAAGCAAATTTAAAATGGGAATTTCAAGCCTTTGAGCAGCAATAGTACCCAGGTTAAGAGTATACTCCTATACAATGTTCTCTACAGTGTTAGGTCTCTAATCCCAGAACAGCCCTGCATTTAGTACATCTATACATTTCTTGTCAGTAGCTTGACTGTGGTTCCAATGTTTTTACTAGCTGCTCATGACTGGTGAACATCACAGCACTACGCAATGTTAGCCATTCCTTTAATTTCAAAATACCCAACAACTACCATCACAATTAGGAAGGTTCAGAAAAAAGAATATTCAATATGATCAACCTCAATTTATAGGGTTATTCTTAAAACTTACTTAGATACTACAGTATGTGAGGTATAGAGTCTTTCTTAAGTTTAATAAAGCTCAATACATCTGCACTCACATTTATTTGTCTACCTCTACTTTATACACATTAAGAAAACTAAGTTACAGGAAAGCACGTTCATAGTATATACAAAGATAAAAAAATATATGTAAGACAATGTAAATCATCAATAGCATAAAATAAAATTTTGCCCAAAGCTGCTTTTTCATTACACCATGACCACAGTCCAAAGGAGCAAGACCATACAATTTATACACTTTTCTACACAAGAAACTAACACAGTGGGGTTGTTAATGGCATTTTGAAAATGTTACAGTATAATTATAAAATCACACAGGTTAATATTTACAGAAATATCAAGCCTCTCAAAATAAAATAAATATTTATAAGATTCAGTTTCTCTTTTGTTAAACATTGAAGAAAGGTCTTGGAACCTACAAGAAAATGTAAAAATACAGACGACCTAGTTAAAAGAATTCCTGAAACCTTTTATTCTTTTAAGGGACCTTTAACCTAATAAATGTTAAAGCAGGTGGCTTGTGGTTTAACTTTTCTTTCCAGTTCTAGAAATTGACCATAAGTCCTTTCATAGTATTTACTTTCCTCTTCTCATCTGACCCCAAACCTGCTTCGGATGTCTTTTTAAAAATCTTTCAAGACAAGGGAGTGAATTCAAAGATCATGAACTATCATATAACTATCCTAACTCTCTGTAACATAGTAGTAGTTTTCTAGAATACCAATCTAATTCTTAGAAGCAGAAAACACAGGAAGCTCAATGTTCCAAGGAAAATTAATAACAATTGATTCATCCTGGCTTCCCAGGAAATACACAGCAAGGATCTGTGTCTTATGCAAATAATGCCAACAAACCCATCTAGTAATACCTACCACCCAGGGACAGGAAAACAGAACACGAGTCACGGAACAAGTGCACAATGCTTAAACAGTACAGGAAGAAAACAAATTTGGAGAGGGTAGGGAATCGGAGCTAGATGAAACACATGACAGATCAGTGAGCTACAGAGAAAGAAGTAGGGGCAGGAGAAGACAAGAGATCGCCACTGACAGGAGGTGAGAGTGGAACGCAGGTGGACAAGAAGTGAAGTGGACAGAGGTTAGGGTAGGAGCTAGAGATGACAGGAGCTGAATTACAAGAGATAACAACAAAAGCCTGGAGGTGACAGACCAGGAAGAAGGCCCACCCAGGGAAATAGAGAGTAAAGAGAATAGAGGGCATTTTCAATGGGAGGCTGAATCATGGAAAAGGTGGGAAGTAAGCAAAACACAGACACCATACAAAAAATTATGGACAGATGAGAAAAAAATGTAAAAGGAGACCATGTGATAAGCAGATAGGATAGAAAGGGGGTAAAAGGGATGAAGTAAAACAGGCATACTGAGGGAGAAAATATATTTTTTAATTGTTTCTTGAATTTTACTTTATTAAAATTAAACTTTTAAGTCTGTTCTTTTACTTATATTTTTATTTGTTGGGTAAAACTTTTTCTTCTTTCCCAAGTGAGAGGAGGGGAGATACAGAGACAGACTCTCGCATGCTCCTCAACTGCAATCCACCTGGCAACCCCTGTCTTGGGTGGATGCTCTGCCCATCTGGGGTCATGCTTACAACCAAGCTACTTTTAGCACCTGAGGCAGAGGCTCCACAGAGCTATCCTTAGCACCCGCCCGGGGCTAACATGCTCGAATCAATTGAGCCATGGTTGCAGGAAGAAAAGAGAGAGAGAGCAGGGAGGGGGAGAGGTGGAGAAGCAGATGGTTGCTTCTCCCATGTGCCCTGACCAGAATGGAACGAACTCAGGACACCTGCACACTGGGCCAATGCTCTATCACTAAGCCAACTGGCCAGGGCCTGTTAGGTAAAACTTGATACCTAAAAACAAAGGTTTCCTCAACTTACAGAGGAGAAAATTTTTGATGAGTTCAGCTGATTTAATTGCAAAGGGCGAGAAAATTTTTGATGAGTTCAGCTGATTTAATTGCAAAAAGCAAGAAGACCTGAAAACAGTAAAGTTTAATTATGTCAGTTAATTATCTTACTTCTAGTCAATAAACTAATTTTCATACCAACACATTAATGACCTTAATGGCCGAGTGCTTCAGTTAATTACAAAAGCTTTCTCTCTCACTCCCCCACTTCTCTCTGCCCCCTACTACCCTGCGCATATGCGTGCTCATCAGTCAGCATTTGGAGATTGCCCCACTAAAAGTTCGATGAGGGTTTAAAAACAAAGTTAAAACCGTAACAATTAAGATTATGCTGCAAATTTTCTTTTTTTTTTTTTAATTCATTTTAGAGAGGAGACACAGAGTGAGAGAGAGAGAGAGAGAAAGGGGGGAGGAGCTGGAAGCATCAACTCCCATATGTGCCTTGACCAGACCAGTGCAGGGTTTTGAACTGGCGACCTCAGTGTTCCCAGGTCGACGCGTTATCCACTGTGCCTCCATAGGTCAGGCCTATGCTGCAAATTTTCTACAGATTTTTATTACCCAAGTTATTCTGGTCTCCTAAGTAACTGAAAACAGAACACAGATGAACTGAAAACAGTTCATCCTTCACTTCAATCTAGAAACAGTAAAAGAAAACAAAACATTAAACAAGAAGAAACAAAACATTAAAGAAGAACATAAAAATAGTAAAGAACAACAACTCTAGAAAAAAATGGCAACTGTGCTACCCTTGATCCTAGAAAATATTCTAGGCTGGAAGAGCAACGAGTCCAAAGGTCCACTTATGGAGATAGAATTCTTATTTTTACACTGAAAAAATAAGATAATCAGATCTTTAGTACAAAAAATTGTTCAAGAGAAAAGGAGGCACTTAGAGGCTGTGATAAATAAAGACAGATCTAGAATTGCAAGGACTATGACAGCAGCACATCATTATGGGGAAGCAATTTGTCAACATCCTGCACTTTTAGTAATTATTCAGTGAAAGTCAATTTCTAGGAGCCAACATCCCAATAAATTGTTCCAATTTCTCCTATTATATCTATGAGTTCTCTATCCACACAGAATAAAACTCCAATCATAAGTAGATTCCTACCTATTGCATTGAGAAAAATAGCTCAAATATATGCAAAAGCAGATGGGTTAAAAAATACAAAAAACATGTAAAGAAATATGTTAGTGCCTTGCCAGTCATTTTCAGAACTATCTTCTTTCAGCTGCTCAAATCCTAAATGACATGGGGTCACGTCTTGAAATTTGTCATGTCTTCAGTTTTTACTATTCTTCCATGAATAGCTTAATGAGTCTCTTGCCCACAGAGTCCACTCTCAGGCATCCGACATTATTATCTACTTCTGGAAATGGTTGTTGCTCCACAGGCTTTAGCGGACATCTTTAAGGAATAAACTTGGTTCTGTGGTCTCTACTGAGGACATGCTGAAACTAGGATTCACTCTCACATTCGAAGACGACATGGAAGCTGAACTGTGCTGTTTCCAAGGTAAGATGCCTTATACATTGGGAAAAAAAAAAAAGTTAAAAATCAACCATATCTTAAAACACAAAACACTAAAAAATAAAAAAGCAGTTAAAATTCTCACACATTTATTTTACATTGTAGCTTAGAAAAATAAGTAATTCAAATTAAAATTTTTAATCTTTCTCTTCAACTTTATACTGTATTTTCCCAAAAATTTAAGAGGGCATCACAGGGTATACAATAAAAATATTATAAATAGTTTACAGTTTCTAAAATTAATTTTAAAAATCAGTTAAAATTATAAAGAAAATCTGGTAATAGACTGAATTTTACCATGGCCAGGGCAGAAGATGGGCTTTGAGAAAACTATTTCTCTACATTCACATCTTACTTGGAAAATGGTATAAAAAAGCATGGTTTAACACAGAGCTGTAAAATGTGCTACTAAACTGATGACCCAGGAAATTCCCCCCAGCCGTACAATGGTGACATTACATATTATCTGGTGATAAAATCTTGGTACCACTGAACAAGCTATAGGCAAGTCATCCGACTTTGCCCCAATTTTCTTATTTGTAGAATACAGGGCTGGATCTTCTTACAGGGGCAGGTGGTTTAAAATACTGACAGATGCCCAGGCCATGCTCCTAGGGTTAGGCTAAGACTCCTGTTATTTTTACAGTAAACCCTGGGTCATTCTGATGTACACTCCTACTTTTAGAACTACCACACTATCTAAAGTTCAGGATCCAGCTCCATAACCCTTAAATTCATAATGGGGCAGCACATGTTTTATTAAATTATTTAGCCTTGATAGGCATAAATTATGAGTCAGTGTATCACCCTCTCTTTCCCCTATAGAGAAGAGCCTATAATTAAGGCTAACACGCCAACTGGATAAAAACTTCAATACAGATTTTAATCTAAATTTTCCAAATTATTTTCTTGGGTATTTAAAAAGAACACGACAGTTGGACAACATTCATAGTTTTGTGTTGCTTCTATACCAGGCCACCCTGAATTGATGTTAAAATGACAGCAGCATATGTCACTTCTTCCCTGACTCAAATTATAAAGCTTCCCCCAAGACAAACGATATGACCTCCTACCCAGCAGAAGGGATCTGTAGCACAGAATACTATACCTGCAGAGCGTGTGTCCCCCCTGGCTGCTAACCAGGGTTGCGGCCCATGCTTCATTCAAGGGCACTTCCTCCTCTGATTCCTGGGCTGTGGGTGGGGTGAGGTATATATTCCCCTATCTGTGCAGTCATTTAAAGTCAGTGACTCTGTTGATGCCCAGCACCCCCAAAATAATGTCAGCTCCCGACAAAGGGACACAAAATTGGAC
The DNA here is from genome assembly GCA_037038555.1 of Rhynchonycteris naso. Lineage (NCBI taxonomy): Eukaryota > Metazoa > Chordata > Mammalia > Chiroptera > Emballonuridae > Rhynchonycteris > Rhynchonycteris naso. Next base: position 31,027,050 of record CM072998.1, read on the forward strand.
TTTCAGAGAATACCGCTTATCTTCATCTTGCTGGATTCTGTTCATAGGCCCCCATCTAATTCCACGTGGCTTCAAAATGAATGACTTCACTCCAGGTCTGTTACCAAATCAACAGCATCATTTTATGGGGGGTTTTCCCCACCAAAGAAGTATTACTTAGTTTGAAGAGGCCACCTGGCCCCAATAGTGCATTCTATTGCCCAAGACAAGCTGAAAAAGTAGATGAAGATTTCACATAACAAAGCAAATGGATAGAAGTGCACAGGAAACCATCAGCAACACTGATATTCTAGTAAATTACTGCCTCTAGGGGTTTAAATCTAGTATTTTGCAAAGAAAAATAGTAGAATATCGTGTCATTCAATATTATTTTATTTTGCATTAATTTTTTCTGACACTAAACAATCACTGTCCTATGTCCTAAGAAATTCCTGTTAGAATTCCATACTTAAAAAGTTACTTATACTCCTCAGCTTTAAGATTCAAAATTCAATTTCTCATTTCAAAATACCGTGTCCCCTTAACCACTTCATAATCAACTTCTGCTTTCTGAACAATGCAGCAAGCATTATTTCTGCAGCGCAGAGTTACTATAACCCTTATGCTACTTTGAAATTTTAAGAGCACCTTATACAGCTGAGAAAGTAGTGTCAACTTTTAGCTCTCTCTTCTGTCCTGGTTAAAGCCAAACTCCCCAGAGAAATCACTCTGACTCAAGAACCAGGCTGCCTGGGTTCATATTCCATATCCCCCATATTACTTGCATTGTGAGTTTTGGCAAGTAACTTAATTACCTTGTTGTGCCTCAGTTTCTTCATTTGAAAAACGGTATTATAACTGTACCTACTTCAAAGAATTGTTGTAATGGTCAAATAAATTAACACATAAAGGCACCTAGGACAGCATCTGGAACATTTTAAGCCATACATAAATGTTAGTTATTATTATTAATTTGTTTTACTTAGCTCCAAATGCTTATACTGTTTCATGTATTTACATAATGTTTGGCCAACTAAAATACTACCAATTAAATAAATAGCTAACATTCAAAGGGTTCCTCATGGGCTGCAGACTCTGTAGAAAAAGTAAGGCCGGAGTGGCCCTTCCTCTAATGGTAAGTGGGACCTTCACTAGCGGAATGAAGAGAGAAGGTGATTCCAACGTATTTTTGTTCATTTCACAATTACTTACTCAACACCTTCCAAATGTTAGGTTCTGCTCTAGGAGCTGGGGATATGGCAATGAGTGACACACAGGTCTGGAAACTTAAAGGACACTCCGTGTGAGAGCCAAACTTTGAAATAAGGACCAAGAAGACCTTGTCTTCCAATATCCTGAAACATGACATTGCTTAAATGCCTTACCAATGCTGGAACCAATGCTGGCATCTGGGTCACTCTGGCTTTCTAACAATGAACATACAGAAATGGATGCAATGAAAAATTCAGTAACTTTCCATGTACTGTACTCTAAATATGGTCCATTGTTTATGAAGCACATTAAAGGGATATTCTCCATATTTCTGGATAAAAATAACATAAGAAATTTACAATCTTATTCCAATGGTTTTCATAATAGGTTACATTTTGTCCAAATGTAACCTATTAATGTTGTGCTGTATATTCTTGTGCTGTGCTTTCCCCCTCCTACTTTTTTTCCCCTCTTTATTTTAACTCCAAGTGGCTGCCTTACAAATATCAAATATCTGCCAGGAAAGTGTCTGAAGATGAATGTAATGGCAAGAATCAGTTCATCATAATGGATGCAAGTACTAAGTCCAAAAGAAAACACATGCATCTTTTTCTTCTTACATCCTCTTATTGATGACAATTGTCCCCTCATCCCCTGGCCAAAGAGAATGCCTTTAGGTAAAGGAAACCTCTTATAAATACCGACTAGCAAAGCATTCTCAATCTTTTCCTCTCCAATGATGGACGATTAGAATCAGAAGACTATATAGTCCAATATACTGTAATCACAAATAATGTAATCACACATTTTCAAGAATTCCCCTCATCCTCTCACATCTTTTCGAATACCTCTACTCTCACAAGATGCAAGATCCTACCATCACTTTCATCCTTATGCCTATGTAAGTTACTAAATTGTATCTATGGAAACACAATCAAAATAAACTTCTTAAGGAAGTCAAAACTGCTTAATTAAATCCAACCAAAAACTTAACTTCTAAATGCACAAAGCACTGGAGTCAACACTGAATGTTTAAGATATTTACAGGCAAACTGAAAAATCAGGTAGAACTCCTGCAATGTAGATAATTACATTCTTAACACTCAGAAACCCATGAATGTTAGGCTTATCAACAAAGTTTAATAGTCTACTGTTTATTTCCTTGGTTTGGTATTGGAAAATTACTCTTCCTGTTTCATTGTCATTTGTTAACCGTAATTAGGAATGTCACTTAGAAACCAAATATGGAAAAGAAGCCTTTCAGAAGGGGCCATTTGGCTTTCCCACCATTTATCTTTTCCAATGTCCAAGTATAGCATGTTCACTGAGTGACAATGATATATGAAGGGAATCTGGATAAATGAGAGACACAGGGCTTTGAAAACTGCTGAATACTTTAAAAAAAAAGGTTTTGTTTTTTTTTAGCTGGGTGCAATTTTAAAGCCATCTTCCAATTTGAAAAACACATTAATTTACTTTATGAGTCACTTTATATTGCCAACACCCTTATTTTACAAAAGCGGAAACAGAAGTAGTAATTAATGTATTTATTCCACATTTGGACACAATCAAATAAAATCTGTGTATTCAAATATTTCTAAGACACCTATGCTTATGCAAAAAATTATCCTGAAAGATTAAATGTGATAAAGCACGTAGATTATTTGGCACAGGTCTGGCAAACAATCAGTATTCGACATTGCCCATAAATATGTTCCTAATTCTCCAACTTTATAGGCAAATTAATGGTTGTAAAATTATACATAATTTTGCATATGTAATATGCATAAGCTAACATGCATTAATACTATAAATAAAGCCAGTATATTAGTGCACCAAGTAATGATCCTCCTCTAAACAAAGGTGAGTTTACTTGTAGCAAAACAATCCACAAAGAGGCAGAGAAAACTTCCTAAGGGATAGTGTTAAATATTAGCTCTTATTTCTGCTTATCAATTAAGAATACAACCTCTACATGGTCTAGCTGTCTTCAATTATAATTAGCAGTAAGCTGATCCTAGAGAACTAGCTAAAAATGAAAACAGCAGTTAAGACCTCAAGGACTTGCTAGTGGGCATTTATTCCCAAGGCTGCACCAACCGCTGAAATCTGATTAACTTCAACACTAATACGTACTAGAATTCTACATAAATTCATTCCCTGTCTCATGTTAGAAAATACATTTTTCAAATCCCTACTCAAAAAGACTTTTTAAATGCCCAAAAGTCACTTAAACTGTCAATATTACAGTATCCAGCTTTTAAAAACACTTCAAGTTTCAGCCACGCATCATTTATTATCATAGCGAAAATATATACAGAGAAAGACCACTTGGAAAGCATATGGTTTCTTAAATGTATGTTATGGTAAGTATTAAAACTAATCCTACGATTTCATTACGAAAAAAAGAAATCTTTGTGTTTCCCAGCCTAATCTCGCTTCGTGGGCCAATGCACATTCCCCTCCCACGCCGAGGATCACGCCCGGGCGCGCCGAAATGGGGCGGGAGGAGGCATGGAACTCCGGGGTAATGACCTGTCCCCACTACTTCCCGACGGGTTTTAGCACACGACCGCTAGATCCACGTGGACTACCAGGCGAGGGCTGCAAGACCCACCGCCACCAGAAGCCCCATGGCGGCCGCGACCCGACCCGCCCTCCCGCGAGGGCGACAGTCGCGCAGCCGAGGCTCGCAGAGGGCTGTGCGCACAGCCCCGGCGGGGGTCAGGCCCGGGGGGCGGGGCCGGGCGGTGACGCGCCGCGGGGGAGGGGAAGGGAGCCCGGCTCCACTCACGCGCGGGGGCGGCACCGGGGCGGTCGCTTCGTCTCTCCCGTTCAAAAACTGAAAAGGGGGGGTGAAGGGGGGGAGGAAAAGACCTGGTTCCCTGTCGCTTCCGGAAACCGACGGGCCGGCAGGAAATGACGAAGGCAGAGATCGTCCAGGTCCGTGCAGTAACCGGTTCCCGCGAGTCCGGCCCCGACTCCGGGGAAAAGGGCCCAGAGCGGAGCAGCCTGGTCGCCTGCCGCCTCCGGAGCGAGCAGCGTGAGTGGACCCGCGTCCCTGCGCCTCCCGGGCCCCGATCTCGCGTCACCCGGCCCCGCCCTCCGCCCGCGCGGCGCCCCGCCCCGCCCCGGACTCGCAGGGTGGGGAGAGCAGGGGAGGTGGAGGTCGCTGCCCGCCCCACGCCCCCAGCTGGGGGTTTAGGGGCTCCTACCTGCCTCGCCTTTGCTCGTGGCCGCTCAGGGCCGTAAGGAATAGTGAAGCTCCGAGTTCCCGAAATGCAGACAGAGCTGAAGGAGCCGCCTCTGCACAAACATGGGGCGGGCGCTTGGCCCCGGGTGATTCGGGGTTTAGCAGGAGTGTTTGAGGATTGAATCACACGCAGCCCGCGAGCGGCGGAAACGCATTAGGTCTGGCAGCTCCGCAGGCTCCCGCCTGCGGCCACTTCCTGAGAAAGGATTATATTCTGTACCCGCTCAACTGGATTTTTTTTTTCCGGGAGGAGCAAATCTCACAAGATTGAGGTCAGGGTTGGGAGAGTTCAGGTTTGAGAGTCAGATGCATATGACAACCCTGTCCGTCCACTCGCTAGACTGTGTGATTTGGGGCAGGTTATACTGTGTAAACACCGCCACCGTCATCTCAGTTGCTTATGTAAAATGGAGCTTTAGTGTCTCCCAGCAGGGTGGTTGTGAAGATTCAAGTAATATGTGGACTGCCCAACACGAAAACCCTCCCGTTCATCGCCTGCCTCTCTTTGATTCCTTCCTCCTGAAGGCCTGTTAGCTTTTACCCTTCGGCATCAGAAACCCAAACTTGTAGTGTCTCAGAAGACTGAGAGAAAGAAAATTATATGCGGTGGGTTGTGTTATTAGGAACTCTTGGAACTGTAAATGATTCTAATCTGAATTTGTATCAAAATAAAGTACTGAGAGACAAAAATGGGAACGCTCGAGATGGTGGCAAGTGATGCTCAGTTTTAGAACCATCTAGACATGGTACCAGGTACACCAAGTCAGGAAACTAATTTTAATATTTATGATGTAATCTCTGACCTCTAGAAAAGTTCTCCTAGTTCTCAACCTAAAAGTTTAGCAAACTAAAAACAAACCTAGTCGTCATATTTTGGCAACTTTATCTCTGGATACTAATGTTTACCAGGCACTTAATTCAGTGCATCCTAGCATCTCACTGAAATCATTCAGTACGTGAAAAAAAGTTTAGTTTTCTCAAAGCCCAATTTGAGAAATTGATGAATCATGATCCAGGCACATGGCTAGCTACATTGTGATCTTGCTGAAACAAGAACTGGGCATTTTGCTTTAGATTTAAGAGGAAAGCTGTGGTGGTATGAAGTACCACTCAGCAGGTGTATGTGTGTGCACTTGGGTAGACTGGCTTGCTGGAAGGGGTTGGTCATAGTTCAGGCCACATGTGAGTCACGGGTCTGTGCTGAGACTTTGGTCAAAACTATTCTTTATTTCTGTCAGTCTTACAAAGTCATGCAATTGGTCATGATAGAGAACTGGATAGAAAATGTCTACCTTCAGTGAAGATCTTTCAGAACAGCACTACTAAAAATAACTCCAGTGCATTTCTCTGGAACTGTGGAACAAAAAGTGTCATTGCATACCAATGATGTTGTCTAACATATGATATATAATTCACGTTAAAATTTTACCATCTGAGTCAGCAGTAATGTGAAATTCTCTGTAATTACAGACTGGCATATTTGTCGCAGGAGGAAGATTCGCTCTGTAGGTATACACCATTTAGAGTGGCACATAAAGAGAATTTTGTGAAAAGGCAAAGCCAAAAATTAACCTGGCTCAGATCCATTTAAGTGTTAGAAAACAGGTAGGAAACACTTTGAAAATTTGCAGATAAAAAGCACCTACAAAATGTTCTAGTGACCAGTGAGTGCTACATATTTCCTGCTTCACTGACTTGTTAATAATTCCCAGTCCTGAAAGCTACCCCTTGCTGCATAACTAACTGTTCCAGGTCTTCTTCATCATCTCAAATCATACATCTAATGTCATCTCTTTTTGCCAAACACAGAACTTTACATTTTGGCACCAACAAAAGTCTAGATTCCATAAATTATAAACAATTACTAGTCCCTGGTTTTCCAAAAGTAATCAACCGAAAGTTGGTTACTTACTATCAATCATAATATATTTATGGACACTCTAGAGTTCAGTTTTAAGGAATAAGAATCAAAGCTTTGACTATGTCAAATCCCCCTGTTCCTCTTACTCTCTTATTCTTTTTAGGTGAGAGGAGGGGAGATAGTGAGGCAGACTGCTACATGTGCCCCACTGGGATCTACCCAACAACCCCTTCTGCAGAGACCAGCTCAGCAGTGGGTGGGCACACAAAAAATGTGCTGCAGGACTTAAGAAAAAACACAAAGAAGATGTGTACAAGGGATTCCCAACCTCTAGGACTGAAAGCCCAGTTCTTTGCAGCCTTATCGTATTTTTCGCTCCATAAGACACACCTTTCCCCCCAAAAAATGTGGAGGGGGAAATGCCCATGCATCTTATGGAGCAAAAAATACGGTATTTTATTAAATATTTTAACACACCATTTGGTTCAGAATATTTTTTTTTCTTATTTTCCTCCTTAAAACCCTAGGTGTGTGTTATGGTCAGGTGCGTCTTATGGAGCAAAAAATATGATATTTGTTTCTTTAATCAGCAAATAAGTTAGCAAAACATAGGCTCAGGAACAAAGAAGGATGACTAACTAAAACCTTGCAGGTATGCAGGAAATGGCTAAAAGGTTCAGAAGCTTCCATTAAACACTCTTATCAGTGCTTGCCAGGGCACCATTCTGCCCCGGCAGGACTTCGCGTTCCAAAGTCCGCACCAAAGACTGGTTTCAGGGTGGCATTCCAATTTCCAGCCATTTTCCTACACCCATCTAGGGCTGATGATTGAGTACTGAGCTATTTTTAGCACCTGAGGCTGATGCACTCCAACCAAGCTATCCTCAGCAACCCAGGCCATGCTCAAACAAATCGAGCCACTGGCTGAGGGAGGGAAAAGGGGAGAGGGTCGGGGAGGGGTAGAAGCAGATGGTCACTTCTGTGTGCCCTAACCAGGAATCGACCCTGGGACATCCATATGCTAGGTCGACACTATCCATTGAGCCACTGGCCAGGGCCAACCTCTTATTCTCTTAAAAAAATTTTCAGGCCCTGGCCAGTTAGCTCACTTCGTTAGAGCGTTGTCCAGAAAGGACATGTTGCAGGTTCAATCCTGGGTCAGGGCACACACAGGAAGCAGCCGATGAATTCACAACTAAGTGGAACAACAAGTGAATGCTTCCTTTCCCCCTTCCTCTCTCTCTCTCTCTAAAAAATATCAATTAATTAATTAATTAATTAAGCCTTGGATAGTAGCTCAATTGGTTGGAGTGTGTCCCCGAAGCACAGAGTATGCTGATCAGGGAACATACAGGAACAGCTCAATGTTCCTTTCTCTGTATCTCCCTGCCTCTCTCTAAAAAGAAAAATTTCACAGCCAGACTTTAATATACAGGAATTGGGTATGGTCTGATGTTTAATATTTAGATCTTGCATCTATAAATTATTATAATTTAAAGTAAGTTCTGTTTTTATTATTCCTTAGCTAATTTTTACAAGGCATCTTTATATTTATCAGACACCAATAGATGTTTTAGAGATATTATTCTTGCCCTCAGTGGTGACCGTTTAAGTTAAATGGCCATTTATGATACTCATTGTACTGTAAATAAGTACATTATGTCCCCAGATGTCTGACAGAGATTTCAGATGTCAGCAAGAGGTAAACATGCTATCTGTAGGAGCAGACCTCTGGGGAATCTAATTCATTTTATGCAGAAGCACACTATAAGGAAGAAAACAGACTCTGCCCTTAATACATACTTATTAACTTACTGAGCCAAAACTACAGTAAAGAATAGTTTGGAGGCTTACAGGACAGATTGTAAGATATTTTAGGGGCTGAATTTCTGCAATACCTTCACTGTTATAAACTATCTAGGGGAAAAAATTGCAAAACAATTTCTTAGACATTTCAGATACTCTTTTTCTTGGTATTAGAAAATGGCAGTCTTATTATTAGAAACTACAGTACAGTTATCACCCATCACTTGTTCAGTCTTTTTCCTTTTTATAGAATGTCTAAAATAAACACTTCTGGACTTCTTTCACATATTAGGTCATTTTACTTAGACTTACCTTTTATGCCCAACACAAAGGAGGAACTTTCTCTTAAAGGGAAAATTCAGCTACCTTCCCAAACACAAATAAGAAACCATTACTCTTTTACTTGCTATTTGGTACAGTTGCTATTACTCTTATTTTCTGTGGGAATGTCCAAAGAATGCATTTCCTTGAATAGAAGTCACAGCTGTGTAAATAGCAAAAAGTAACTTTTGATTCCATAGCTTATTTCAACCACATTTGACCAGCAAGCCAAAATTAGACAAAGCTCCAGACCTTTTCCAGCTGCATCAGGAGGCACGTGGAAGGGCATTGTTACGCTGTTACCTCTTTCTAGGTTGCTGTCAGTGCAGCACTTTTCTGAGTATCACTGCCAGTTGTTTGGGTCTGTGTTTCAAAGCATTCAGTTGCTTTAATCTGGATGATAGTTACTGTTTGGAAACTGTGCAATGACATTTCAATCTGTATTCCTTTTATTAATACGATTTTTTTAATCCCAAATTTTAACTTTTATGTATAAACTGTAATGTCTTGAAGTCCAAAATAAGAGGAAATACTGTTACCTCTTTTAGTTATCTAGACCAGGGGTTGGCCCACATTTTCTTAAAGGACCAGATTGTAGATATTTTAGGCCTTGAGAGCTGTGAGGCAAAAACCAAGGGTATTATGTAGGTACTTAAAACAATTTAAAATGTACCCATTTAGAAATGTAAAACCATTCTTGGCCCTTTGGCGGCTGGCTGTCTGGAGTTGGCCAGCAGACTGTTTGCCAACCTTCTCCAGTCAAACCATCACTCACCAACAGAAACCCTGTTCTTTTTTTCTCTCTTCAAGCCGCATGCTGGGGGGTTACGGAGTAATGGGTGACGATGGCTCTATCGATTACAGCGTCCACGAGGCCTGGAACGAAGCCACCAACGTTTACTTGGTTGTGATCCTCGTTAGCTTTGGTCTCTTCATGTATGCCAAGAGGTAAATATTTGAGTACCTCAGGGGAGATAAGAAACTGGGCATTTAAAAGTTTTGCAGGTTTGTTTATTGTTTTATCTGAATTAAATGCACAAAAATAATTTCATCAGTGTTTTAGTTCCTGCTATGAAGCACTGTCTACTCAAACTCTTGAGCACTGGACACCGAGGTTTAGCTTGGAACACCCTGTTGAGATGGAGACTTAAGGGCAGCTCTTGGCACCCAGACCAGCTACACTATAGTCCCATTCTGTCACTTCTGATACAGCTTAATTTATCATCCAACCTGTGTTCACTGTCACCTTTGGATGAGCACATTTCTTTTGGCCCATGTCCCTGAAAATGCAGAAACTCTACTGTGTATTCAGCGAGTCTCTCCTTGCATGTTTTAAGCTTTCCCTTCTGTTTCTTGTGCAAGATTGTATTGTGAACAACATTGACCATCTATTCTGCAAAAACGTCAGTCCCTTGAGAACAAAGACCTTTAACCTTTGTGTCCCGGGTGCCACATAATGTAAATTCTCAATAAATATTTCCTACTTTAATTCTAGATACTGTAGCATAATTTAACTGTTCTCTTCCATGCTCTCTGGCTTCTTTTCTTTAAGTACAGTTAAAAAATAAATAAAAGAGGGGATACTTTGAAAAGGAAAAACAGTAGTAGTTGGACTGAGTTGCTTCTCTTTATTACCACATGCTTAATGGTGTCCTCTACAAAAGTCAAAAAGGCATTAGATAATTCAAAATAATTAGTAATCCAAATATTATGATGTTTGATCTGGGGAATAGTTAAGAGCCTATACTTGTTCTCAGACATGCAGGCTTACCCTTCCCAGTTGCCTGACCCCTGCGTGGCTAGCTCATTGGCCACCTAGCTTCTAGGGGGTGGGTGAGAGAAGGCTTCCCGTACCAGCACTGTCTTACATGCAGGAAACAGCTTTCCTCCAAAAATAGCCACTGCCTCCTCTCCACCCCACTGTTTTAAAAGCAGGAGCACAGTGTCCCTGACTGAGTAGCTCACTTGGTTAGAGCATTGTCCCTATGTTCCAAGGTTGCAGGTTCAATCCACAGTCAGGGCACCAACAAGAATCAACCAGTGAATGCATAAATAAGTGGAACAACAAATAGATGTTATCCTTCTCTTTCTCAAAATCAATAAATAAAATAAATAAAAAATAAAAGCAGGAGTACACTGTTATCAGTTTTAAATAGATTGCCCCATTATGACCATGCTGTTGTATTTAAGAAATATGCTTATTCATTATTTTCCAAAACTAAGGTCTGCTCCCATTCTGTTTATTGTCAAACTCAGAAAACTTGCTTTATTTGGAGGAGATGAGAGGGAGGAGAAGAATCAGATGGTTTTTTGTTTATGCACTTCTCCTTACAATATTTGGCCTTGGGGGTGGGGGTAGGGCGCATAGGCCCAGTGGAGGTATATCACTGTTGCCTTACGTGGGTGTTCTCAGCTACTTTCTTTCCTTTCTTGTAGCCCTGTATCTGTAATTATACAATTTCATACTTTTTAGTGAAAGAACACTAAGTAGAGCAAGCATCCACAGAGACAAAATAAAAGAGGGATTCCTTGCCATTTAAGTCCTTAGATGTAGTTTCTGATTATAACAATCATGAGAATATTATAGTCCTATAGGTATTAACACAACTCTCGTTTCCGCATTGGTTTTGTGTTTTAGGAATAAAAGGAAAATTATGAGGATATTTAGTGTGCCACCTACAGCAGAAATTCTGTCAGAGCCCAACTTTTATGACACAATAAGCAAAATTCGTTTAAGACAACAACTGGAAATGTATTCCATTTGTAAGTATATTCTATGCTTAACTGTATATATAAGCATGTTTAAAATTGATGTTTTAAAATTAAATCTAGTTAGCAAGAGTTTTTCAAAAATAGCTGGTAATGGGCCCTGGCCAATTGGCTCAGCAGTAGAGTGTCAGCCTGGCGTATGGATGTCCCAGGTTTGATTCCCAGTCAGGGCACACAGGAGAAGCAGCTATCTGCTTCTCCACCTCTGCCCTTCCCCCTCCTCCCTTCCCACTTCTCTATTCCTCTCCTGTAGCCATGTCTCGGATGTAGAAAGTTGGTCCAGGGCGCTGAGGATGGATCGCTCCATGGCCTTGGCTCAGGTGCTAAAATAGCTTGGTTGCCAAGCAACAGAGCAACGGCCCCGGATGGGCAGATCATCGCCCCGTAGGGGGCTTGCTTGATAGATCCCAGTTGCGACACATATGGGAGTCTGTCTCTCTGCTTCCCCACTTCTCACTTAAGAAAAAAATTTTAAAAATATAGTTGGTAATAAAAACTGAATGCCTTTTTCAGATGCTTCACACAGTATCAGCAAAGGCAGATTTGCATGAAGTTAATGCGTCAGGACCCTGTATTTGTATGGGCCTACCTAAAGCCTGATGAGAGGAACCCTAGCAATGTGCAATGTGTATGTGTGATCATACTTTTGTAAATTTTGCAAAAATTAGCTATTTTAACAGTCAGTTTAGATTGTTGTCTCTTCCTGCTCTCATTTGCCCTTCTTTGTACTTCCCCTTGTGTGGAATGACATTGAAGTGGCCAGGAGCATTTTGGGGACCTACGGGATAGTTGAGTTGTAGCTACTTTTAGTTGGTGTTTGAAATTTGTATGTATGGAGTTTGCAGTCCCTTCTATTATAATTAAATTACTATAAGCCAAAGCAGTATAGGAGTGGCTTCCAGGAATATGGCACGTGACATCAGTGTGCAAGGCCAGAGGTCGTAGCTCAGTATTAATACTCATACACGGTGAGTGTGTAGGTAGTAGAGAAGAAACAACATTCACAATGTGCGGAGTCAGAATGCATTGTAAGCCACAGCCATTTATGCCGCCATTTAAAAGAATAATGGTGTTTCTGTGGTGTATTATTAAGTTGAGAAAAGCAAGATATAATAACATATGTACTACGATGCCACCCTTTTAAAATCAATGACCATTACTCTGGTTTCTCTTCAGATCGTATAACTCCTTCGCCTTTTAAAACCAAATGACCAAAATACCCTTTGTATTATCTACATATAATATAAATGTTCTATACAATTATGCAAGCATGGGGGAAGGCTTAGAGAGGTATGCATGGATTATTAACATTATTACCTTGATGCGGGCAGTGAGATTTAAAGAAAGAAGACTGGACATTTTGTAAAAGAAATATATCTACACTAAAAACTTAAATGTGAGTGTGTGCATAGAAAGAAACAAGGAGTGAAATTTTAGGTGAAAAGTAGAAAAAAATATTTTTTACACACGTAAAACCTCTAAAAAATTCTTTAGTATAAATTATTTAAAAACTGGTAACAGTAGTTTCTTTGGGGAAAGCAGCTGTGTAGGTAACTGTCGCTCAGGGAGGAAGAAGACACACTTCCACTGTTTTTTCTTTTGTTCCTTCTGCACTTTACCATATGCATAGGTTGCCAGTTCAAGCTAAGAAGTAAAACTAACATAGCATTATTCACAATGGCCAAAAGGTGGAAACAACCCAAGTGTCCTTGACGGATGAATGGATACACTAAACATGGGACAGAAATACAGTAGACTGTTTTTCAGCCTTTAAGAGGAAGAAAATTCTGACATATGCTCTAACAGGGATGAACCTTAAAGACATCATGCTTCAGAATTATTCTTATAATGAAGTGAAATAAGCCTAGCCAAGAAACAGCTACTGTTTGTTTATACTACTCAGGGTGAATATATTACTGGTAGTGTAACATCTACAATTATAAACCCAGTGTTAATAGAGTAATTTGATGGGAATGGCATTAAATAAAGCTTATCAGAATTCCTGTCTTTATAAGGTATATCAGTTTTCCAAGGCCGCTGTAAAAATTATCACAAATTTCATGGCTTAAAACAACACAGGTGTATTCTCTTACCGTTTTGTAGGTTAAACATCCTGCAACAGTCTCACTGGGATAAAATCCAAGTGTCAGCAGGGTCTTCTCTCTGCTCTACAGGAAAATCTGTTTCTTTGCCATTTCCAGCCTCTAGAGGCAACCCACATGTCTTGCCTGTGGCCCCATTTCTCCATATTCAAAGCCAGTAGCATTGCATCTTCCTGATCATTCTTCCATTTTTGTATCTTCCCCTGCATCTGAACTCAGCCAGGAAAGGTTCTCAGATTTTAAGGACCCGTGTGATTAGGTGGGGCCCGATAACCCAGGGTAATCTCCCCTCTCAAGGACTTTACCTTAATAACATCTTCCAAGTCCCCTTTGCCCTGTCAGGTAACATGTTCACAGATTACGGCAGTTAGGATGTGCACTTCTTTGGAAGCCGTTGTCCTTATAAACAGTGAATATGTATAGATTTGTACATTTACTGAATCCCTTCACATTGGATCCTTTTCAGTGTTGGCGACATATCTAGTGCTAACGAAGTCTGGCGGGTTGAAGAGGAATTAGCAAACAAATAGGGACAGACAGACAGGAACGGAGAGAGATGAGAAGCATCAATCATTAGTTTTTCGTTGCCATTAGTTGTTCATTGATTGCTTTCTCACATGTGCCTTGACCGTGGGCCTTCAGCAGACCGAGCAACCCCTTGCTGGAGCCAGCGACCTTGGGTCTAAGCTGGCGAGCTTTTGCTCAAGCCAGATGGACCCATGCTCATGCTGGCAAGCTCGAGGTCTCGAACCTGGGTCTTCCGCATCCCAGTCCGACGCTCTATCCACTGCACCACCGCCTGGTCAGGCCAAAGTTCTTTTTCTTAAAGAGGACTCCCAAAGCTATAGAAGCTTTAGGCCACAAAACTCTGAATTCACCACGACTAGTAAACAAATATTATCTCCTTTTTGGTGAGGAAAAAGAGAGACTGAAATTTTTAAAGCTGTGAAGTGAATGTCATATTCATACAGATTTTATCTCTGTACTTCCTCTAGTTTTAGGTTAAGATCATTCTTCAATAAACATTTCTCAGAAGTACAAAGAGAATACAGAATTACATATCTGTTTTCTGTTCTAGTTTATATTAATCACAAAGGTCAATAAGTTTCTTAGACTTGTAAGTTAAAATATAGTCAAATTCCTTATGATGTGGACAAAGGCATTATTATTAATTTATCTTAAAGTGGAAATGGGGGGCAAGAAAGAAGGAAATTATGAAATGTTAATTTTAATAACTTAATGTTTACCGTATATTTTAAAGCTCAAATAATCCTGATATAGAAGTAATAGCAATAAAAACATATAAAAGCAGTGTTGAGAAGTTAGAACATAACAAAGTATAGTATGTTTTCTCTAATGGGAAAAAAATGTTAAATTCTAAACTAATTTTTTACTGAGATTAATGACTTGATTGTGGTTTAATGATATTAACTAGTAATTACTTTGCTATTTTATTAATTTTATCTTTTTTCTTGTTTTGTTTTGTTTGCTTTTCAATAGCAAGGAAGTATGACTATCAACAGCCACAAAACCAGGCTGACAGTGTGCAGCTCTCATTGGAATGAAACCTCAGAGAATGAGCGACATAAGTAATTGTTAAATAGTATGGTAGCAAGCTCCAAATTCTACTAAATCATGAACAACATATTAAAAAAATCTTCTGTCTCCATAAAATTATTTTACTTGTGACTTTTTCCCAATTCTTTTGGTGTGTTGTGTTTTATTTTTTAAAATTGCATCTCTGAGTCCTTTGTCACACTAATAAAAAATAGCTCAAAGGGCCCCAAAACAGAAGGATAGACCATAACGAGAGATGGCAGTTTCACCTTGTGGAGACCTTTGCTGTCTTCAGGATACAATCTGTTAGAAATGAAAACCCATCTTTGGAAGTGAGAATCTGGAGCTTATGCCACTTCGAGTTGAACATTCTTGCAAAATTAAAAAGTGAGAAACCAGTCATTGGCATAACTTCCTCTCAGACTGGACTCTGTGTTAAAGGTAACATGGAGAACAGACTGATTTGTGTTCTCGTTGCTGTTGTTACTACTCTTTAATTAAATTAACTATTCGCTTTTTCAGAATTTGCATAATAGACTGTCTTTTCTACATAGTGAAGCATGATTCTGCTAATTATGGCTGCTTTCTGGAATTTTTTCTCTCTTAATTGCGTTCTTAGGTGTTGATTTGCCTTCTTCCTTAATTTTACAGTTTCATTTCCACCACAAGAACCTTCTTTAGACCATCCTGGACCCATGTTGCCAAAATAATAGACACCTCTAGACTAGTGTTAGCAACTTGCTTTTCGGTCCTGTGACTATCAATGTTTAATGTAACTGGTTTCTTATGCTTTTTTAGCATAATAAGCTTCCCTGAAGACTCATATCTTATACCATTTTGTACTGTACAGGTTGTTACCTAATTTTTTTATAGTTATTTAAGTAAAAGCTTGTTGGAGGTAGTGGCAGGAAATTTAACTGTCCATACTGGCCAAGAATTAGTTTTTGAATCAAAGATATTCTTAATTCTATTAGAGTTAATATTTTAACATTATTTTCTTTTCCCTTTATAATTGTAAAGTGAAAGAATATAAATTTTAAGTGAAAAGGTTTAGACTAAGTAAAAATATTCAGGGAAATTGCATTTTCTTTTATAACTTAATTATATCATTAAAAAATGTATATTTTGTACAAGGAGAATTGTTGACCAAATGGAGTAATTCTTTTCTTAACTCACAAATGAATAAATGCACCACCTATACATAGAATGAAAAACTGTATAACTAAAGGGTTGTAAGTTACAGGCTGTGACTAGCAGAGTGGGAAGAATACACTCTTCTTAAACTTTGCTCTGCTTGTGGAGAGCCTCTGCTTATTTCCATGAACAGAGAATGTAATCAAGCAGTAGCAGTTTACTTGCTGTTGCCGACATGTGGCACATCTGGACAAATTACAAACCTGGCCATATCAGATGATTTGTAAAAATAGTGTACTTGAATAAATATAGATCACAATGAAATTGACTGTGATTGTTTTTATCTGCATCCACTAGATAGAGACAGTCATTAACTAAAAACTGGTAGATCTTTGGTGAGTATCAAATCCAGTATGTATGAGCGGACGAATTCCTCATTTTTTTTTCTAAGGCTAACTCACCCCCACTGGCAGGAACAACAGCAAGTCTGCCTTTGAAGTTTTTTCTCTGCTTCAACAGCTGGGAAAGGGGTGGAAGCCCGCAGCCACACTTCAAAGCAACATCAACTGATTGTCCTGTTTCTGCCCCCGAATCCACCAAGGATTCAATGGAACTATTTTCTTTGGAAGGAAAATGGAATGACTAATAAATGGTAAATAACACTTGTGTCCTCCTTTTCCTCGTTTCTTCTTTTTTTTAATACATAAGGTATTCAGCAATGGTCAGCCTCTATTGGTGCACAGCTTGAGCATGTTAAATAATTGATGTTTAGCTGATGCCAGCCAGCTGCACTTGGGAAAGAAGTTAGCCTCTAAAGGACACAGATGTTTGGTATTGACCTCACACTGTTTCAGGTGGAGTTATTTATATGATTCATCAGAAAATGAAATGCAGTTTATGGTAAAATTGGTGTAATATCAGAAATTATTTTCAATATTGAGTAGAAATAAAAGATAAAATAATGGTAATAAAAATAATTTTAGATATTAAGAACATACATCTTAGAAAATAAAAAGAGACAAAAGTATATTATACGGAACCAAGTAATACATTCAATGAATAGTTATAAAATATATACTCTGCACTAGACACGTGTGACCTATAGACTATTTGATTCTAATAACAATTGGAATATGAATAGGTGTTAGAAAACTAAATGGAAATAATGTTACTTATTTACATATCTTCAGCCTTGTGCAAAACAGCGAGAGTATGGACAAGAGCTTAGTCATAGTCTGTTTCCCACTAATAAAGCCAGAGCCAACCTTGCGCAAACTATAAAGCAAGAAGTTTCCCACCTATCTTTTGTCTCACTTCAGTCTCCTATAAGTCTCTATTGTTGAGACAGGCCTTACCATGAGGGTTTAAAGTAGGGGTCCCCAAACTTTTTACACAGGGGGCCAGTTCACTGTCCCTCAGACCGTTGGAGGGCCGCCACATACAGTACTCCATACACTGACCACCAATGAAAGAGGTGCCCCTTCCGGAAGTGCGGCAGGGGCCGGATAAATGGCCTCAGGTGGCCGCAGTTTGGCCCGCGGGCTGTAGTTTGGGACCTCTGGTTTAAAAGGAAGGATGGGGAACAGCTGAGAACCAAGGTGGTAAACCCTACCAAGTGAAAGTACGCGTGGGAGCTTTGAGCAGCAGTCATCTTTCTGCTATCATTGACTTCTCACCCCAAAATAAACAAGTGGCATTTAGCATTGGATTCTATGCTGATATATTTTCTACCTTTACTTTATTTACATATAGTAAAAAAGTAAAGCTGTTTGTGTAGATCAGTGATATTCCACATCCTAGGTAGGAAGATGGGGTAAGTTAGAGGGGAGGCCATGTACTGTCCAGGCCCATGGGTTGTAGTTCAGCCCCAGATTTGATACTGAAAGAACACTGTATTGTTCACATCTTTTATTTTTTAGGTTTAGTAGTTCTAAGTTTCATGAAAGAGTGGCTCCATCTCAGGAATTCTATAAAATATTTTGACAAATTTCAAACTAGCTGAAGAAAGTTGGGGATTTTTCACTACAACCAATTGCTGGTGTTACTAAATTAAACACAAATGTTTTGGGCCATAGAAATTTGAATTTTTAAAAAATGCACCATGTAAATATACAATATTGTGAAAGAACAAGTAAATGTATGTTTATTATATTCATTTTTTTTCAAGGTATTGCAAGTATTTGAATAACATTTTATTTTGAGGTTTAAAAACTCAGGCTCATTCAGGTTGGCTACCACCTAATGTAAATCTTATATCTAAATGCTTTATATTGCCTAGACAAAAGTAAATGCTTGGTAAATACTTGTTGAATTAATTAACTGTAATACCTTAGAGAACAGATGTTTTATTTTTATGATTTTGAAAAGTGCAGGTTCTGCCTGACCAGGCAGTGGTGCATTAGATAGAGCGTTGACCGGAGACACTAAGGACCCAGGTTCAAAACCCTGAGGTCACTGGCTTGAGTGTGGGCCAACCAGTTTGAGCTCAGGGTTGCTGTCTTGAGCGTGGGATCATAGATATGACGCCATGGTCACTGGCTTGAGCCCAAAGGTCACTGGCTTAAAGCCCAAGGTTGCTGGTTTGAGCCCAAGGTTGCTGGTTTAAGCAAGGGGTCACTGACTTGACTGGAGCCCCCCTGGTCAAAGCACATATGAGAAAGCAATCAATGAATAGCTAAAGTGCCACAACTATGAGTTGATGCTTCTCATGTCTCTCTTCCTGTCTGTCTCTGTGTCTGTGTCTTTGTCTCACTTGCAGGAAAAAAAGAAGGAAAGTGCAGGTTCTGCTTCTGGTAAGAGAAGAGTAATCATATCAGACTAACAGATTACGATTATGAATTCAGAATGGAGCATAAAAAACAACTACGTATTTGACAGTAACCATAAGCAGACAAACAGGAGGTTGACCCTTGAAAGAGGGGACTGTACTGGTTGAAATGTGTTTGTTTATATGGGTTTTTGTCTAAAGCTATTTCCAGGTCTACCAGTTGAGATGAGCTAGAACTCAGGTAGCAAGCTATAGTGAAATTGGTTTGAAAAATAGGACAGCGCTCAGGGCTTCTAGAGAGACTGAAAATTGAGAAGAAACACAAAGAAGTGAACCACAGGAGGGTGAAGACTAAAATCAGCATATAAATTCTGACAAGTCCTTGGCTGACTCATGAACTGTGAACCTACAGAGATTCTTAGGAGTCTGGCAGAAAACAAATAGCTAAAAAACGGAAATAACTAAGCAGGGTTTGCAACTACTGCCCACCATTGGAAATACACTTTAAGTCCTCCCCAATAATAACACTTTTCAGGAAAAGATAAAATCTAGGCAACCTATACCATATCATCCACAATGTCTAATACACAATAAAAAATTACAAGAATGAGAAAAACAGGAAAATGATTCACAGTTAAGAGAACAAATGAAACAAAGGAGTCCATAGTCAAGAGAAAATATAATCAATACATCTTAGGTATTAAATTAGCAGAAAAGGACTGTAAAGTAGCTATTACTTATATATTTAGATAAATGAAATACTTTCAAATAAATGTTAATAGAAATGTTTTATCAGCTGCAGGTCTGCTGTACAAAAAAATACTAAAGGATGTTTGTTAGGCAAAAGGAAAGTAATAACAAATGAAAACTCCAATTTAAGCAAACTGGGCCTAATGAATGACCAGATGGAGAGAAACAATGATAGAACAAGTTAGGGCTTTTATCAACTGGGGATAATGAGTATATAGAAGTTTCTTGTACTATTATAACTTTAATAGAAACTTGAAATTATATTTATATTTAAAGTTATGCAAATATTTGTAAATTAATTTCTTAGTAAACCCAGTTCTATTTTTTGTGTCATACCAATTATTGGCAATACCAAAATACAAGCAGGTGTCTGAAGGTGTTCTTATTTCTTCTGTGCTTCATCTGACAGTAGCCAGTATCCTTCTGTTCTCTATCAAAACCTACTTCAAACAAAGAACTTAAAACCTACTTCCACAAAAGTATAAATGACAAATAACGGTGTCAGTTCTCCCAGCTTGTTTGTTCTGCATTTTCACAGAGAAAGACCTCAATTGGAATGATAATAAGTTTTCAGACATTACAAAGCAGTGATAATTTTTAGGGATAAGAGAGCCTTAATGGCCTCTGTAATCGTAACACATGCAATTAACTAAATTCCACCTATTCGTTTGGCTACCACTTCTAATTCTGCCTTTCTCCATCATCTGAGTGTAAACATTAGCAATCAGAATGTCACTTCTTCCCCATAAAAACTATTAAATTTACCGGAACTTCTAAATAGAAGAGTAATTCTATAGTTTTGTGTCTGTTTCAAAAAGGGCACAGCCTGTTCTGCTTTCATTGTCTCATCTTTGTGAGGTAGGAAAGTAGATAATAATAGAGAATGATCTTTGGTTACCATTCTGTATTTGCATAAAAGTGAATGACTTTGAGTAAAATGTGAACGACTCTTCCAGTCCTGAACTTTTTTGCAAAACTGAGGAATGTGAAATTAGATGGGAAGAAATGTCTCCAGGGACAGAAAGAGGTACAAAAGCATGTGTATAAAAAGGCCATTTATTAAAATCATATAGTAATATATTGTATTTGCTAATGTATTTGAGACTTAGGACTGGTATTTTAAAACATACAGCCCTGGCCAGGAAACTCAGTTGGTTAGAACACCATCCCGAAACACCAAAGTTGCAGGTTCAATCTCTGGTTAGCACACATACAAGAACCAATCAATGAATGCATAAATAAATGGAACAACAAATCAATGTTTCTCCCTCTCTTTCTCTAAAATCAATAAAAGAAAAGCCTCACACAAGTAATAACTAGATTGATCTCCCTTTCTCTAGTGTTTTGTTTTGTTTTTTATTAACTGTAGTACCTTGCAAATCCTAGGTGTTTAACAAATACTTACTGAAATAAATCAGGTTACATCTAGTGTTGTGTTATCCCAGAAAGCAGTCAGACCTATAGAATAAAGCTGTTTTAGTAGTTTCTTTCTTCCCCTCAGTGCAACAGAGAACAACAGTGATTCCACCCTACAATTCCTGCAGCTCCTCTTGTTGGCAGTCCAGTATATTTTGTGAAAGTGGTTAACACATTTTTTTTTAATTTATTTTTTATTTTATTCATTTTAGAGAGGAGACAGAGTGAGAGAGAGAGAGAAAGGGGGGAGGAGCTGGAAGCATCAACTCCCATATGTGCCTTGACTAGACCAGTGCAGGGTTTTGAACTGGCGACCTCAGTGTTCCCAGGTCGATGCTTTATCCACTGCGCCACCACAGGTCAGGCTGTTTAACACATATTTTATTTATTTATTTAGTGGCTTAAAATGACAAACATTTCCTGTCTCACGTTGAAAGACTTCAAGAGCAGTGTAGCTGTGTGGCTCAGAGTCTCCCACTGAGAATGCAGTGAGTATGTCCTCTGTCCCTTGGGACCGCACTCAGCTGGAGGAGATGCTTCCAAGATGACTCCCTCACAAGGTTATTGGCAGAAGACCCCCTTCCTTGCCATGTGTACTGTATCATATTAATACCCTCCAAAAAGACTTAAAAAAAGAAAGGAGAATGGATTTTTCTCCCAAAATATTTCAGAACACAGTATGCATATATTTTAAGGTGTTGCAATTTTTAAAACATATATAATTATTTTTCAAAATAATTCTAACAATTAAGTTTCAATTCATGATATCAATAAAAGTGGTTGCAAGAAACAATCCTAAAATGTTAACTTTTCTTTTGTTCTATGTTTTCCTTTCCAAATTAGTTTTGCTATACCAGTATTTTAATTGTTTTCAATTTCTTAGACTCGTTATACCTAAGGATAATTGCCAGTAAATGCAAAGCTATTTGAATTCCAAAGGGAAGAACCCTATCCTGGGACTGTGAATGGAGTTGCAGGTCATCTACAAATTTGCTAGTGGGTATTTAAACAACCTTAAGTGCACCAAATCCATTTGTTAAAAGAGCACTCATAGTGCAGGTGATTGTTCTTACAAATCAATTTCTCCATTGTTATATTCAGATTTAGAAACATTCTGCAGCATCGTTATGAATCCAAGTCACCATCTTTCACAATTTATAATTCTTAAGCAAAATCTAACATGCCATTACTGTCTTGTATATCAGCAAAACATCAACCAATAAAATGTTGATTGGAAACCAACTTCAACTGAGGGAATATGTCAAAAGTCCAGAACATGGGAGGGCATGACAACTTGGCTAATTGCAGACAAACTATATCAGCACCTTTTGGTGACTGTTAGTCTTTTATCATCAAATCATTTTGGGAAAGGAGTTGCTTCCTTTCTTCTTTGAGACTTTGAGCATCAGTGTCAGCTTTCTCTTTTCATCTTCAAGACCTGTGACGTTTTCTGCAGAGAACTAAAGGCTGGGTTTTAGAAATGCCAGTTCAAGGACAGATTTTCACCTACGAGTTATACATGAGTAAAGGTGGTTGGAAACTTAATTACTCAAAATTTGATTGTTTGGTTTCAGTCTAATTTACTTAAGGTTCTGAATGTTTGGCTACTTCTTCAGTGCCTTACTTAATGGCCCCTGGCCCATTGCTATGGTGAAGTAGAGTTAATAACAAGACTTACTTATGCTAACTTAATACTTGTAAAATAGACCCTGTTTTTTGTTTATATATATAAAAAAAAAACCCTGGCAAATCTAGTGTGCTTCAAAAGGATTATAAAAATTTTAGAAACACTAGTCCTTAATCATAGCTGTGGAGAGATTTGAGCTGAATGTATTAACCAACACATGACAAATGTAGACACATTGCTCTGCTAGCTGACAGTTTTGACTGAAACTTGACGGTTCCTTTCTAGAACTGTTGTAAATTTAATTTGAAACAATTCTGAACAGAGGGAAGTCACTTTATGATCCAAATAATCTTTTTTCTTTTGAACTTCATTATACTTGTCATTTTTGGTCAGTCAAAAGGATGTAGTTCATCCCTCTCCTAAGAAGTTAAAATAAAATTTGAATTTGATTTAGTTTGTATACTCATGTTTAATACAATCAAAAGACAACTCTATATTTCGGGACAATTTTGAGAGCACTAGTGTAGATAGGAAATAATTAGATAACAATTTAATTGATAAAACAGATTTTGAAACTTGAGTTCCAACCTGTTTTGATCTGTGTTGAGTCTATCTGCTTGAGCATATCATGAATTTTAGGGCTCAGTTTGTTCATCTGTTAAAGGGGAATAATACTGCCTTCACCCCAGGGATGGTCTAATTTCCACCTGAGTCCCTTGGAAGGCAATGTAATGACCCTTGGTAGTGGTGGTGTTCAATATTCTTTCACTGTGTAGCCAATTTATATATTTTAGAGTTCTAAAGAGCAACATCAGACATGGAGTCCCTAATCCCTCTAGACTAATAGAATATGTATTCTTTAGCTTTCTCTGCATCCCCAGAAAAAGCAGCTAGCTAACGAGAACTTATAATGTACATGAATCAAGGCAGGTAAACAAAACTGCCGTCTATGAACATAGCTAGGAACATAGCTAGGTATCACTCACTTTGACTACATTTTAAAATCCTTCAATGATAATATCTCCATTTTTTTTCAGATGAAAATATGGACACAGAGAAGTTAGGGGAGAGGCTCAAGGCTGAATTTTGTTATCTCTTGAGCTCCTTTCCACTCTGTTTCTATGATTCTCATAATAGAAACAGAATGGTTGGGAGGTTCACGCACTGTTTTATTGCTGGGAAATAATGTAGCATGCTATATTCAAGTCCTTTTGAGATAAAAGTCAAACAAATGGCAGCAAGTAAGATTTACTTACAGGATTTTTAAAGCAGGACTGCCAAACACTCAAATATAGAGGATTCTTTTTTTTTCTTTGTATTTATTTGATTACCCCATAGTTTATAAATCACATGTCTGTTTTGTACACTTTGTACCAAGGCAAGTCTGGGCACGCAAAGACTGTAGTGAGTTCACAAAAGCCACTTAACATATTTGGTTGTCATTTAAGTTATGACTTTGAAAACAGAATAAGACAAGCCCTTTTACAGTGATAGACGGGTTTATGTAAATTGCTGCACAATTCAATTTAAAATAACTTCAGTTCATATCAAACAAGTTATTTTTTCATTGCCACTTGGCATGATACTATCTGATATATATATTTTAAATATCCACAGTTATTAATAAATATGATATGAAGGTTTCAGTACCTCTTCTGTGCATCTGTTTTGTAAGTCACAGAACTACAGCCATGAGGGCTTTCTATTGACGATTGGATGAAATCTAGTGTTTCCTCCAAAGCATTTTCCTACACATAGCAAATCAGGGAAAGAAAGCCAAGAGACATAGCCTTAAGAGCACATACAGGACTTGGGGTTTGTTCATTTGCTCCATCTAGTATCTCTTTTTGCTATGATTTCAGTTCAGTGACTCAAGAATACACAAGTAAAAAGAAAAAGAAAACCACTCCTGCAGCTTGGATGCCATCAGTGACTCAGTGTCCACGGAAGTGAGTAGGTATGTTCTGTGGGCATGCATGGGAGGGCTAGCAGTGTGAGCTGTGGCCAGAGAAAGACCTGGCTTCCATGCCAGCTCCTTTTCTTTCCCGCAGCACTTTGTGCCCTCTTCTATAAAGCGGTGGTAATAAGTCTCATCTCAAAGAACTATTTTCAGGCTTAAATGAAATTCATTATATTAACTGCTCTATATGGTGCCTGATAGAATTACGTATTCCATAAGACTTGTTATTGTTGTATACTCTCTTTGAACCACTCTATCTAATTTATGCTAAAAATCAAGTAAAGTATTACTAAGATGAATCAATAAAAAAGATCATTCTTGGAGTGAAATGGTTGTGTTATATAATTTTTAGAATATGAAGTTTCTTATTTTCGATAACATAAAGTAACAAAAGTACATGCATGAATTATGGCAAGCCTGCTTTAATGAATAAACAAGACCCACTTAGAATTATCATAGCAGGATATGATAATGGGAAGGGTGTTAGACAAATCAGTTTGATTTCAATTCTAGCTTTGTCCCTCAAGAAAAATTTTTATCTTTGATCTTCAGTTTCCTTGTTGTTCTTTGTTAAATTCACACTTGGAAGAGGTGTAGTGAGAGTGGTATATTAAAACTATATATTAATATGTCTATATATTTTAGGATAATATATTAAAACTGTATACATGTCTGTCTGTCTACCATATAGCTATAGAAAGTACACAATAAACTATATAGAGTAGTGATTATTCCATTATTAAAATATTTTTTTACTGCAAGAGGGATTTTACATTTTTTAAGTGCTAAAAATTAGTCTGATATAGCTCTCTTTCCATAAGTGACCTAAGGTGACCTCTGAAAATGGTTCATTATTCACTTGACCCAGAAAGCCCCCTTAAATCATGCAAATCAAGAGGTTCAAACCTTCGTGTTCACTTTAAGAACACTCTCAAAACAGCCCACGCTGTCAAGGGTGTGCATATCCAAAAAGCTACCAAGTAGCTGAAGGATGTAGTTTTACAGAAGCAATGTGTGCCATTCTGTCGTTATAATGTTCGAGTTGGTAGGTGTGTCCCGGCCAAACATTGGGACTGAACACAGGGTCCATGGCCCAGAAAGAGTGCTGAGTTTTTGCTGCACATGCTTAAAAATGCACAGACCAATGCTGAACGTAAGGATTTAAACGTAGGTTCTCTGGCCATTGAGCACAACCAGGTAAACAATGCTCCCAAGTTTCAGTGAAGAACTCCCAGGGCTCATGGGCGGGTGAAGCTTCACATGAGCTCTCCCTGCCGCACTGAGAGGGTCCTACTGAAACAGAGCAGACTGTTCCTAAACCAGAAGAGGAGGCTGCACAGGAGGTCCCAGAAGGTACTGAAGACACAAAAACGTGTGGCCGGGAGTAAATTCAGCATAAAATAAATGCTAATAATAAACATAAAAGCGGAATGCTCATTGTCTTTATTAGTAAATATGTTTCAAATATCCTTACAAGATGGATCGAACAAGCTTTTTTCTAATTAAAATTAAAGGTATAGATTATTAAAAGGTATATATTATTATGAAATACATATTATTATAAACTATATAGAAATATATTATTACATTAAATATATTAATATTTCTATATTATAATATGTATTATAAGTATATAATAAATATATATTATTATTAAATGTGTATTAAAAGGTATATATTATTAAAATAATTAGTCTGACATAATTATAGTCTCTTTGAAATTATTTGCCCTATTGTTTACCTAATTCTTTTGTCATTTATATAATTAAAAACCTCAAGGGATTATGATTATAGGGCACGTGTAGCAGCTTCTGGAGTGGGTGGCAAAGTTCTATTTATCTAACTTTATTTATTTATTTATTTATTTATTTATTTATTTAAGAGAGGGAGGGGAAGGGAAAGAGAAAGGGATAGAAAGAGAGAGAGAAACATTGATTTGTTGTTTCACTCATTTATGCATTCATTGGTTGGTTCTTGTATGTGCCCTGACAGGGGATTGAACCAACAAGCTTGGCACATCGATATGACACTCTTACCAACTGAGCTACCAGGCCAGGGCCACAGCTCTATTTCTTGACCTGCGTGGTAATTACAAGAGTGTGCCTGTCTTTTAATTACTCTTTAAGGTATATATTTGTTTTGTGTAGATTTTGATGTCTGCGCTTCATTATATGATAACAAAATTTAAAATAAAAATAATTCACTCAACCCAGTTACTGTATGAACAACTACAAAGGTGAAATTATACAGGACTAAGTGATTTTATTATGTTTTTAATAAAACAGAATTAACATACAAATCAATGAGTGATTTTTTTATTGGATACTTCTCCAAAGGCACTAAATTACTATCTGAGTTTTCCATTTTTCTGTGGAAAACTTTGGACGTCAACAACTGTAACTATAAAGTAGAATTAATGTCATCTTAGATGGTAACAATTTACATGGCAATATACATGATCAATGTTAATTCAAGAAGATGAATCAAATTGTAGTGAGGCCTCATGGATTTAGTCACAGTAGGGCTGGTAGTACCCACTAAAAGAAGAAAAAGAGATCAGTGGAGAACAAGTTGAATGTGAGTCCACTTTTATGTGGTTATTAAAAGAATAAAAAGATGCCTTAGCTGTAATAAATATTTATTGAACAAGTTACTATTATCACTAGAGAAAACTGTAAATATTTTGTTTGTATGGAGAAAACCTATGAGTAGGAATTTTTTGAATACTTTGCTTTTATTTTATTATTATTATTATTATTTTACAGGGACAGAGAGTCAGAGAGAGGGATAGAAAGGGACAGACAGACAGGAATGAAGAGAGATGAGAAGCATCAATCAGTTTTTTGTAGCCGTTGCAACACCTTAGTTGTTCATTGATTGCTTTCTCACATTTGCCTTGACCACAGGCCTTCAGCAGACCAAGCAACCCCTTGCTGGAGCCAGCGACCTTGGGTCCAAGCTGATGAACTTTTGCTCGAGCCAGATGGGCCTGTGTTCAAGCTGGCGACCTCGGGGTCTCAAACCTGGGTGTTTTGCATCCCAGTCCAACGCTCTATCCACTGCGCCACCCCCTGGTCAGGCGAATACTTTGCTTTTAAAGAAGATATACTTATTCAAGGTTTCTCCAGATAAAGGAATGTAGAAGTACCTTATGACTCCAAAACTTCATTAGGGATCAGAAGCAAAAAAGTTGTCAAGAACCAGAGCAAACCCTGTCTCTCTCCCCCTTCCCCCATGGGTTCTTGTTCTCTTCTCTCTGCAGACCACCTCCCACTCCTTGATAATCACCATACATGACCCATGCTGGCTGCCCTGTGCTTCTGAAACTCTTGGGGCTATCATCTGACGCTGAAGGACTCATCCTGTCTGAGACCCAATTCCAAATAACTGTGGGTAGAGGAGACCATGGGAGCAAAAGTATCTCAGCTAAGGCATTGTCGGGGTAAGAGGAAATGACTTCCTAGAATTTAACATAGACAAGGACATGGCCACTAAAATGGTGGAATAATTTATTCATTCCCCCACCACGGAACTACCATGAGTCAGACTGTTCTGGGGATTCAGTGATGTATAATGGCCAATCTATCCTTAAGAAGGTCAGACTTCAGAAAATATGACAGAACATCTAAAAAATTTCTTCTAAGAGAATAAAATAGGAGAAATATGAAGACTTTCAGGGTCCTAGAGGATGAAATTAGATGACTAATTTTACATAAGAGATAATAGTAAAACAATCTTAAATCATGAATATTAAAACTCACACAGCACAATCAAGAAAAAAGATGTCTACATCATAGTTGAGAATTTCTCTTTAATGAAGGATACTATGAATAAAATCTTGACAGGTCCAAGAGAAGATTTTTTGCAGTATCTAATACTGACAAAGATCTACTGCAAACCAGTAAGAAAAAATGATAGGTGCTCCAGTAGAAGAAGAGCAGCCAATGGGAACAAGCAGTTACCAGAGGAGAAGACAAAAGGCCTCAAGCTGCATTCCCTATTCCACAGTCATTAGGTTTCTCTATTGCCGTCCAGCAATTTATGATTTTTTTCTTATTGTACAAAATTTTGTTTAGAATTTCAGAGTGTTAAATATTAAAAGTGTTACTTTTTAAAAAGCTACACAGAGATTTAAGAATAGAGGTATTCTCCTCTGATCCTGTCTGGAAGGTGAGGTCTTGGTAGCTTTTGGTGGTTTCAGACAGTTCTTTTTTATAAGACTATTATGAAAATTTAGATTCTAGTTATACATAAATTACTCTTTAAAGAGTGTAAGTACATTGAGTCTCTGGGATTATGGATGACTTTTTGAAATATGTTTTATATTTTCTATGGTTTCTACAATGAGGCTGTACTCCCATAATTTACCATTTTTTCCAACTAAATTCTGATTTTTTAATTAAATCAGAATTTAAGGTTTATTTTATGTAGAGGTGCAATGGAATTGTAAACCATTAAGCTGAACCTAGTTTCTCTTGTAAAATTAATTGATTGGTCCATTTAGTAGTCATTGGTCCCTCAGCCAGTGAGTAAAACAACCTTCCCTCAGCCCAGAGGAGTATGGGTGTGTCAGGCCTGGCTACTGAAGATGCAGGGTGTCACCTACTTTTGATCTTGAAGGCATGAGACCTTTCCATTCAACAAGGTAGACAGTCAGTAAGTGCTTGTTAGCTCTCTTTTCTATGTGCAGAGTCAATTTGCTCTACTTTTAGAAACTGTTCATTTTAGCTTCTGTAACCTGAATGTCGATTAGCATCCATTTCTCCTTCTTGTCCCTCTTCCCATCTCAGGGTGGGGGCCAATGCTGAGAATACACAGAGTTCTTTTTCTTACCTGCTTCTAGTTTTCCAATGGTGCTTTCTCCCTCTGTCTCTCTGCTTTCTTCTCAGTCCCAGTCTGAGTATCCTGTATCCTGTATCTCAGGCTTACTGGCTTATTTTCTCTTTCATCCTGAGAAGGCTGCATTGAGACCTACATATAATCTAGAGCAGTGAACTCATTGGGTAGAATGTCTACATGTTCTTTTCTATTAGGACTTCACAGAGATTTAGTTGGGAAGACTTATGCTCATCAGGTGATGTATCCTAAAGCTGAAGAACCAATATAAACATGGTGTTGCTTTCTAGAATATTAAAAATAAAAAATACTTAGGATGCATACTAGCTCTTTATTTTATTGAGAATATCATCTAACTATTAGAAATGGTATGCCATGGTATGTGCTATGTTCTGTCAGGCCTAATTTCCTTGCTGGTCTTCACTTAAACACCTTTAAAGAATTGCTTCATATATTTTGTCCATAATGATATGATTTTCTATATTAATGTAATAAATGATAATAAATAATTAACATAGCTGCACTGTATTTAATGCAATAGGTGAGCTCCTGAAAACTAGTAGGTCAATATAATTATGAATAGGAAGAATTTTAAATTACGAAGCTCTGTGAATAACTTCTATTGTTAATTGCTTAAAATGAAGGAATCCTCTTGTAAATAAGAAGGCAACATTATAAAGTGGAAAAATAATGAAATTTTGTGTAATAAGAGCTAAGTTTCAGTTCTGATTCTGCAAAATATGGGGTGTGTTAAATCAAACCACTCTTAGCCAAGGTTTTCATCTGTAGAACCAGAATTATTTCGCAATTATTGCACTTTGCAAATTATAAAGGACTATCCAGGTGTGAGTTGTTGCTATGATTACCTGCAGAGGCTTTTAATGTACACATTCTCATGTGATTCTTCTGCAACCTGTGGTTGAGACATAGCTGATTTTATTGGGCTTTCTATGTTGATGGAGAAACTAAACATCAGAAAAGTCTAGTGATTGATTTGAAGTAACATAACCAAACGAGGCAGAGGCAAAACTAAACTCCAAATTTTCTGACTCCTAAATTGGTAGATTTTCTACTATACTACACTACCTCTGACTCTAGGAGTGGGGAAAGAAAGGGAGAGGAGATTAATACTTATACATTAATATGCTTACCTCCACTACAGTGGCAAGTGGAAAAGAATGGGAAACAGTCTTTGTTGAAATTCTAGATCTACCTCTTATAAGCTATGTGAGCTTGGATATAATACTTAACCTCACTGAGTCTCCATTTATAAAATAAAAATATAATATCTAATTTGAGGGTGATATTATCCACAGTACATAAAAATATTTATTAAGGAAAACATCAGTATTAAATGCAGGCCTACATGTAGAAGAAGAGAAATCAGAGACATCTACAGTGGCTTGGAGAAAGTCGATAGTTCATCTGGGTTGATACCTTAAGGGGCCATTTTGGGAACCAGGAGAATAGGAATATTCTCATTTTTCATGAATTTCCTTCACTCCAGTCATTCTAGCTATCAAAATTTCCCGCAGTTCAAAATATCCTTTCAATTTCTTCCTGAGAGGCAATAAAATTATTTCTTGATGACTAAAGGAAATGGAAGATTCTCAGTCTCAGATGGCAGCCTGACTATATACATTTATAAACTCTGCATTAAAGTGCTAATAAAAAGTTTTAAACTCCAACAATAAAGAGACTAGGGGGGAATGTCATCAGTAAACAAGTGAGTTCAACAAATTTCTGTTAAACAAAAATTGTATGGAAGAGAGCCGACCAATGACGTAGATCCTGTGAAGCCTAGATCATTAGGTGGGACTGTACTGCAGACTTGGACTGAAGTGGGGCTGAACATGGGGATTGATCAAAGATCTATACATTAAAAGCAATCCTCCACCCATAATTCTCCCCCACTTCCCTATGCAAGATATCTTGTAGCCAAGCATCTAACCTCCAAGCAAAGAAAAACCACCTTTCCTAAAGAAATCTCATGCTAGCCTTAATTCTCTCCAGAGAGAATTAAGGCTAGCATGGGATTGGTGATTCAAGTGAAAGCTCCTGTTTTCAGCACAGTCTCCTCCCAGCCTGTTCGCCCTGTCCAATGTGCAGAGCTGTCCTGATGGCGACTCCCACCTCTGTGGCCAATTCTGCCAGTCTTTCAATTTCCTCATTTAAATATACTGTATTTCCCCATGTATAAGATACTCCCATGTATAAGATGCACCCTAATTTTGGGGCCCGAAATTTGAATAAAAACATGTATGACATAAAGTTATTGAACTCAAGTTGTATTCATCATAAAATTCATACAACTCATCACTGTCAAAACTCCCATCCATTAGCTTGTCCTCATCTGTTTCTGATGACAAATCATTGTCTTCAACAATAAGCACAAAAACAAGGGTGAAAAAAGCGAGAAATACAAGTAAAAAAACTACAACCACTATATAAGACACACTCAGTTTTTAGACCCCAAATTTTTTTTAAAAAGGTATGTTTTATACATGGGGAAATATGGTAAATAGACACTCAAATATCGTCAGTCATTTGAGTCAGCCCTACAAAATTGGTGATTCAAGTGAAAAGAAAGAACAAGGAAACAAAGAGGAAAAAATAATTAGAAGAGTTTAATGAAACACTTTAATTAATGAAACAAAAGGTAACACTTCAAATAATATAATTAGGTCCATCACAGAGATATGAAGATATCCATGAAACAAGAATGGGAATCTGTTGAAATGAAACAATCAAAAAATTAGAAAGAGCTCTTGGAAAAGAAAAGAAAAGAACTGCTTAGATTACAAATTCGACAGAAAGGTAAGATGAAATCAGAGAAATTTCTCAGAAAGTCAGCCAAAATGACAAACTTACAGAAAAATAAACTAAAAAAAAGAAAAGAAGAAAGAAAGAGAGAGATATAGAGGTTTAATCATAGAGGTCCAGAATACAATTAATAAAAAGTCCAAAAACAGAACAAAGAAAATGGAAGAGATGAGTTTATAAAAAACATACTTCCCAGAAGTTGTAGGGAGAGAGATGACATACAGGGTGGCCAGACAGATAAGTGCAAAAAAAAGCCACACCTAGAAATTTCACTGTGAAATTTGAGAATCTCAGAGATGAAAAAATCCCAAATACCTCGAGAGAGCAAAACAGGAAGGAAGAAGGCTATAACACTGTCATTCAGCTAGAGTGATACTCGCATAAAAGCACTGTACTACTGACTAGCCCAAAGAAAATGTATTTCCTCCCCAGCCCTTTACTGGAAACACGTGGGAAGGTTTTCTGGTAAAATGAGCAGTAGGACGTAGTACACTGCGTACGGGCGCCAGGACAGATATGAAGGGTAATACCAAGACAGCAGCTGTGTAGCAGTCCCTGGAAACAACCAGGTCAGGTCAGAGCAGGGGGGCTTTGAAAAGGAAGTCCCTGGAAGAAAATGGTACGACCATGTATAGAACAAATAGAATGTCTATGCACTCAGAAAAACATAAGTGAGGATATAATGAAGGCATGGGTTCCAAGAATGTAAACAGAAACTCCAGGATTAACTAAAAGCTGTATCAGAAAACCACAGTCTAAATACAAACAAAACTAGAGTCTCAAAAAGAAAACTGGAATAGTTTTCAAGCAATAGAGAACATGAATAGGTACATGGAAGAAGTAGGAATATGCTCAAGAAGACATATTCTATTATATTAACACTATGTTCCTTCTTACAACAACAATGAAAGAGTAATGAGAAACTCCAGAAAAAAAGTGTAAGAACAACACTTTCTTAATAGAAGAAAAGCTGAAATGTGGAATGCTTGAATTTTATATTAGGGCCATGCATATTTGAGTGGCGGAGGGGAATGGGAGAAACAATTTTTATAGTCATAATAATGTAAATGATGTTAATTATTATTATTATTAGTGAGCAAGAGAGAGAGGGACAGACAGGAAGGGAGAGAGATGAGAAGAATCAACTCATAGTTGCAGCACCATAGTTGTTCATTGATTGCTTTCTCATATGTGCTTTGACTGGGGGGCTCCAGCTGAGCCAGAATCCTTTGCTCAAGGCAGTAACCTTGGGCTTCAAGCCAGCAACCTTGGGATTCAAGCCAATGACCTTAAGCTCAAGGCAGCAACCTTTGGGCTCAAGTCAGCAATCACAGGATCATATCTATGATCTCACACTCAAGCCAGCAACATCGTGCTCTAGCTGAGGAGCCTGCACTCAAGCCAGATGAACCCGCATTCAAGCCAGAGATCTTGGGATTTCAAACCTGGGTCCTCAGCATCCCAGGTCAATGCTCTATCCGCTGCGCCAGTGCCAGTGTCAAGCAATTAATTTTAATATTTAGAATCAACCTATAGACAACTAGCAGAAAAATTCATTACAACTTGACCAGTGGTGGTAAGTGGATAGAGCATCAACCTGGAATACTGAGGTCATGGGTTGGAAACCCGAGGTTGCTGGCTTGACTGTGATCAGATAGCTGTCTGGAACCCACATGATCCACACACTTATTGCAATAGCCACATCTCCATTGGCTCTCAGCGTCATCCGCTTTCTATTTTATGCCAGTCTAGCAAGTATTAAAGAATACATTCTTGTTGTTTTTGTCTCATATCTTTATATATTCATTAGCCTTTTGGACTTCCTCTTCTTTTTTGAGTTGTCTGTTTTGTTGTTGCTGATGTTAGATTTGCACTCCCCTTTTTTTCAACTGAAGTGCCTGTCTTTTTTTTTTTAAGTGAGAGACAGACAGGAAGGGAAAGGAATGAGAAGTATTAACTCATAGTTGCAACACCTTAGTTGTTCACTGATTGCTTCTCATACGAGCCTTGCCCAGGGATCTCCAGCTAAGCCAGTGACCCCTTGCTCAAGCCAGCGACCTTGGGCTTCAAGCCAGAGACCTCTGGCTCAAGCCAGCAATTATGAGATCATGTTGATAATCGATAATCCCACCCTCAAGCCAGTGACCCAGCGTTCAAGCTGGTGACCCTGTGCCCAAGCTGGTGACCTCAGGGTTTTGAACCTAGGACCTCAGCATCCCAGGTTGACCCTCTATCCACTGTGCCACCACTAGTTAGGCAAAGTTGACCCTCTATCCACTGTGCCACCACTAGTTAGGCAAAGTTTCTGTCCTTTTTTTTTTCCTTTCTTTCCTTGTATACTCTAGATATTAGACCATGGTTGGTTTAAGATACTACAAATATTCTCTCCCAATCTACTTTTGTTGTTATTTCTTTTCCACGGTCTCTCATGTTCCAAGCAGTTAGAAAAACCAAGTTGCCTGCACCCAGAGCCAGTGCCAGTCCATTGCCCAGTGTTCACGTAGGTAGAAACCTGCCTGCCACAGCCACTCTCACTGGCAGACCACGAGGAGGGAGAGATGCCTGGCCCCTGCCCCAGGGAATCTCTGCTCCATCTGGCTTCACTGTGACAACTGCTATGGAAACTCTCATTCCACTTCCCCCCAGCAACCGTGAGACCAAAGGTAATCTGGACACCCAGTGAGGTGATAGGGGAGGAGGACAGAGAAGGGTGGGGGTGGGGTGGGAGAGCACTGAGAGCCCACAGGAGAATTCTGAGGTGGTACCATAGGCACAAAGACTTTACTGGGCTTTCAAATACAAAAGGTTTCAGAGAAGGTAGACATTGGTACAGTTTCTCAGGAAAAATGTGGAGTTGGGACTACTGAGGATTTCCCCTTTCCAGGAAGGAAAGCTGGCGGTCCATTATATGTCAGCAGTGAAGGCCCTTGGGCCTCAGACCATACCCCTCTGATGTTAAGGCTTGCATCATACTCAAAGCCTTGAATAAAGTGTAGCAGCAAAGTGACAGATTCCAGACCAAGATAGCTTGGCTGGAAACAAAAGAAACCAAAGCCAAATATTTGAAAATTCTGAGATCCAGTCTAACCATTATGCTGAATCTCAATAACTAAATTTTATACTTTGCTCCCACCTTTACTACTAAGGTTCAAGCCCTCATAGTTGGAATCTGGTGAATGCAACAGCGATGTATGGTAGGAACCTGAACTCCTAGGAAACTCAAACTTCTAGGCCTTGCTGGGCATTTCCTGCCATACACTGTTGCTGGACAAAGGTGGAGATGCCTCCCTTTCAAAATCTCTTTGGATGATAGGATTAAAATGCAGCATAAATGGATGTTTATGCAAAGGAAATATCCCTTCTGCACCCTCCCCACTCTATTTTTTCCTAGCCATAACCTGAGACTAAGAAGTTGTAGTGAAAAACAGAACTTAGCCTATTATTTCTGTCAGAAAGAAAGAAAGAAAGAAAGAAAGAAAGAAAGAAAGAAAGAAAGAAAGAAAGAAAGAACCCCAAAACTGGAAAAGAAGGTATGGTCCAATTCCAATTGTTTAGCTAACTGGTAAAGTTATTCCCAGAGCTGCCTGCCCAGCGTGACAATATGATAACTTCTCTACTGGGTTTTGGCAAATAATGTGACTGAAAATAACGTTGACAGGCAGCCTACTAAGGCTCTGTGGAGTTATGTCACCAGGACAAAAAAGAGCCTGTTAGTGGGACCTGTGGTTAACTTAACACCTAGTCTCTGTTTATAGTGTACAAATCTGAAAATGAGAACCACACAGAGAGAAGCAGAGGCAAGGGACAGAGAGACAAATTGTTTAAGACTTCATATGAATCCCTGAGTTTAGCCACGATAGAAGCAACTTCTGTCTATTGTAGTCTTTCCATTTCTTGCTTAAGACAGTTGAAAGTTAGATTTCTGTTGTGGACAACCCAAACATTCTGCAAACATGTACAGAAACAGAAAAAAACCCCTTAATGTAAGTAGTGTAAGGAGGATGAAAAGGACAGTACATTTTTCACTAGTTACATTGAGTAGCTGAAAACCCTAAGAAAATCAACTAAAGACTTATTCAAACCTACAAGAGAAGATTAAAACAAGGAGTTTAAAGCAAAAGGTTTTTTTCCTAAGATTTCATTTTATTGATTTTAGAAAGAAGAGAGAGAGATTGAAAAAACTTATTCAAACCTACAAGAAAGAAATTCCTTTTTCAGCAAGTGCTTTTGGGACATTAGACCTCTACCTCACACCAAAATAAATCTCAGAAAAAGATTTAATTAAATTATAAAAGAAATAGAAGAAAATATAGACACATTTTTATTTGCCTTGGAAACAGGAGAAGCCTTTCTCAGCATTGAAGCAAAAGCAAAAACAGCAATAAAAAAGATAGACTAGTAAAAACGTTCTAATAATAGTAGATAACAATAAAGCACAAAATGAAACATCCATTAAGATAAGACTTTTGGAGGAAGATCAGGTTTGGGGCTTCCATGGACCATCTCTGGAAGTGGAGAAGATGACCGCTTTGATTTTGGACATTGGTATTTATAGAAATGGTTCTCTTTGTCCAAATAAACTCAAAACAGATAGATATACCTGTGTGAAACTGAGGGTTGATCCCAGGTTAGGGATATATGTTTGGGACAATTCAACATATAGCTAATAGTTAAATCTACGAGAATGGATGGGATTACCTAGGAATTATAAAAGAAGTGGTCCCCAGAACCTTGTAGAACATTGGTATTTAAGAGACATTGAAGAAGAAAACCAGGGAAGACTCTTAGTTCTTTCAAGGTAGGAGATATTCCTAGTCAGGTTTATCTGGTGGCCTAGATAAGACCTAGCACTGTGCAAGGTATGTGTTGGTTATTCAGTACACACCCATTTGATTTTTGCCAATTGTTTCTTAAATTCAATTAATTTAAAAATAGGTTAAGTCATATGACTCAAAGTCAACAAGTGCAAAAGGATATTTTCTTGGTACCCTCATCCTCTATTTTTCTTCCCTGGGATCAATGAATGTCAACACTTTCTGGTCTATCCTTTCACAGATATTTTATAAATATGCAAGCAAATACGAATATATTTTTTTCCCTTTTTAAAACCTCTGCCCTGATCTGTGGTGGCACAGTGGATAAAGCCTCGACCTGGAATTCTGAGGTCAAGGCACATAGGAGAAACAACAATGAGCTGATACTTCCTGCTCCTCCCCACCCCACCCTGCCTTTCTCTCTTTCAATCTCTCTCTCTTCTTTCTAAAATCAATAAATAAAATCTTAGGGAAAAAAACCTTTTGGTTTCTACTTCTTGTTTTAATTGGCACAATATTATAGAAATTGTGTCCCATCGGTAAGTAAAGAGTGTTTTCATTCTTTTTATGATGGCAGTATTTAAATTTATAGTTGACTATAATTTGTCTGACCAGACCCTTTGTTATAGCTGCATAGGCTTCTTACAATATTTGCTTTAACTAACAATGCTGGAATAGAAAATTTTGATTGGCACTTGCTTTGGCAGCGCATATACTAAAATTGGAACGATATAGAGAAGATTAGAGTGTCCCCTGTGCAAGGATGACACACAAATTTGTGAAGCATTTTATATTTTTAAAAAATGAAGAAGAAAACTTTGATTGCATGTCATTTGATGGCTGTGGTTTTCAAATGTGTCTGCCTGATCAGGCTGGACCTTGGGCTTCACAATGCCCTTCCTTGTGTGTTTCTTGCTAGAGGGGGACACAGGAGACGTTTTTGTCTCTCGAGATTGGAGAACAAAAGTGAAGATGTTTTTACCTTTCGAAACCTACTCTATATTTACAGATTTCTTTTCTATATTTAAATAAACAGTCCCTTTGGAATTTGCCCACATGTTTCCCCATTAGTTCCATTTATTGAATACCCTATACATCCTCCATTGATTTTAATGCCATTTTCATCATATTATACATTCCTATAATTATTTGGGTCTATTTGCAGATTTTCATCCTTTCTACTGTGTGTAATGGTATTATTTTACTTATTAACATTTATAATATTTTAAAATATCTGGTAGGTTCAATCCTCCTTACTCTTCTTTTTTTAGGATTTTACTAAAAAATCTTGTTTTTTTCTTTATACAATGTTTAGACTCAATTTATCTAATTTAAAAATGCATCTACCATTTTTTATCAGAATTATATTAAATTCATAAATCAACTTAGGGAGGGGATGATATCTCATGATACTGACTCTTACTGGTTGGCAACACAGTGTATTTTCTACTTAATAAGTTTCTCTTTTGCTTCCAAAAGTAAATTGAAAAAAATTTTTTGTGGAAATTGTACATTTATTAGTGAGTTTATTTCTAACTATTTTATACTTTTATGAGACAATTGAAATACATTTTTTCTTCCATTATATTTTCAAATTGACTATGATTTATATATTTTTCCCATTATAATATTAAGTTAGACACACCTGAACGGTTGCGGGCTGCGTATTGTTCCTCTTCTTTATTTCTCAGTAAGTTTCCTAGTCAGTCTTAAAAGCAGTAAATTAAATATTGCAGCTCTCTTGCAAATTTCTCTCTTAGTCTCTCAGTTCCAAAATTCCTTAGCAGGATCACAGATGGTGTCCCTCTCTGCTGGTATTTTAGTCAAATCAAGGTTTTGTTTATGCTTTTTTTTCTGTGGGCCAAATAGTGGAGATGTTTTTGGTTAAAACTGGAGTTTGATCTCATCAAGTCTCCAAACTGAGCGGCCAGGATGCTGGCCAGCAGTGCTGTTATCTGTCCTGGGGACCCCACGGGTGTGGAGAATTGTGCAAGTCTGTAGAAACTGCTAAGGCCATATTTTCGTACTCTTTTGTGAACTGATACAACTTGGCAGTGCTGAGAATATAAAAATCTCTCCAATTTTATTATCTCTCATTAATTTATTTCAAAAGGTTAGAACGGCAATGGATGAGATCACACATCTAGTCTAAAGCTTTCAGTTTGTAGGTGAAGGCAGGCATGGTAAAGAAACTGTAATTAAAAAGTGATGCCTCAAAATATTAAAAATAGAACTACCATATGATCCAGCTCTTCCGCCTCTGGTTATTTATCTAAAAAAACCACTCAGTCAAAAAGACATATGCACCCTCCTATGTTCATTGCAGCCTTATTTACAATAGCCAAGATATGGCAGCAACCTAAGTGTCCATCGGTAGACAAATATAGAAAGAAGATGTGGTACATATGTACAATATTATTTGGCCAAAAAAAGAATAAGATTTTACCATTTGAGACAACATAGATGAATCTGGAGGGTATTAGAAATAAGTCAGACAGAGAAAGACAAATACCCTATAGTTTCACTTATTTGTGGAGTCTAAAAAACAAAGTAAATTAACAAACGAAACAGAAACAAACTCACAGATACAGAGTACATTTTGCTGGGAGCCAGACTGGAGAAGGGTTGTGGGGATGGGTGGAAAAGGGGAAGGAATTAAGAAGTACAAATTACCAGTTATAAAAACAGTTATGGCAATGGAAAGTTCAGCATAGGGAGTATATTCAATAATAGTGTAATAACTAAGTATGGTGAAAGGTGGGTATCAAGGCGGTCGCTTTGTAAGTTATTTAAATATCTGATCACTATGTTGTACACCTGAAATTAATATGTCAACTTTAATCAAAAAATTAAAAGAAACTGGCCTGACCTGTGGTGGCGCAGTGGATAAAGCGTTGACCTGGGAACACTGAGGTCGCCAGTTCAAAACCCTGCACTGGTCTGGTCAAGGCACATATGGGAGTTGATGCTTCCAGCTCCTCCCCCCTTCTCTCTCTCTCTCTCTCTCTCACTCTCTGTGTCTCCTCTCTAAAAATGAATAAAATAAAAAAAAATTAAAAAAAAAAATTAAAAGAAACTATAAACAACAACAACAAAAAATGATGAATTAAAACTGAAGACTTCAGATGCCAGAGCTGGTGCTATCTCTTCTAAGTTAAACTGTCCTCTCTCCTTTCTCTTGAACTGTCTCAATATTTCAAAGCCTTCTACAACAGTCATTGTTT
Organism: Rhynchonycteris naso; assembly: GCA_037038555.1. Lineage (NCBI taxonomy): Eukaryota > Metazoa > Chordata > Mammalia > Chiroptera > Emballonuridae > Rhynchonycteris > Rhynchonycteris naso. Next base: position 31,067,261 of record CM072998.1, read on the forward strand.
TCCATTGTAAGCACCAGAGTGAAAAATACCTGGTCAACCACAAAATGTACTCATTGGTAAGTCAGACCAAGTGGCTGTGTTTGACTCTGTTTATCTCTAAACCTTTTTATAATCTAGCAGTTCTCAAAATGTGCTCTGGGGACCCCTGTGAAATAGCAACACCCTCTCAGGAAGTTTGCAAGATCAAAAACTATTTTTATAATAATTTTAAAATATTATTTGACTTTTGTACTTTTTTTTCCTAAGTGAGAAGGGGGGGGGGCAGACAGACAGACTCCCATATGTGCCCAACTGAGATCCACCCAGCAAGCCCACCAGGAGGCGGTGCTCTGCCCATCTGGGGAGTTGCTCCACTGCAGTAGGAGCCATTCTAGTGCCTGAGGCGGAGGCCAGGGAGCCATCCTCAGTGCCTGGGCCAACTTTGCTCCAGTGAAGCTTTGGCTGCGGGAGGGGAAGAGAGAGGTAGAGAGAAAGGAGAGGGGGAAGGGTAGAGAAGCAGATGGGTGCTTCCTGTGTGCCCTGGCTGGGAATCAAACCCGGGACTTCCACATGCCGGCCCGATGCTCTACCACTGAACCAACCAGCCAGGGCCTTTTGTACTTTCATTTGCTCAGGTTTTCTAAAATTTTCTAAGAAAGTAGGTTTAGGATACAAATATATATGTGCATTTTTAGAGGTTAAATATATTCTTTCTCAGTACTTTTATTGAGCTCATACTATCTTCAGTTATACTTGTTATATCTCTTTAACCTCATTATTATCCAATAAACTGTTATTTTCAAATCCTGAAGTTTGCCTCTAACCTATGTGGAAACCCAAGGAATAAACATACTTTGTTGTTTTGATTTACAATAATTATTTTTATATTTTAAAAAATTCTAAAATTGCTTTAAAAATAAAGTTTGTTAATTAAAAAATAAAAGTATTATGGTGCCCATTAAGTGCTGTCACATGGAAACCATTCCCCTCAATGTTTACAGAAAAAAGAATTAAATACTTTAAATATGTTATGTGTGATAAACTCTTTAAAAGATAAAAGTTATTTGTTATAGCTTTTCATATTAGAAATGTAAAAAACCTCCAAAACACCTTATAGAGTAACTTATAGTTATTTTATTTTTCTTTTCCAAGTGAGAGGAGGTGAGACAGAGAGACAGACTCCTGCATGCACACCCCGACTGCGATCCACCCAGCAACACCCCTCTGGGACCAATCTTCTGCCCATCTGGGGCCATGCTCAGAACTGAGCTATTTTTAGCACCTGAGGTGGAGGCTCCATAGACCCATCCTCAGCCCCCCGCCTGATGAACTCAAACAAATCGAGCCATGCCTGTTGGAAAAGAGAGAGAGAGAGAGAGGGAGGGAGGGAGAAAGAGAGAAGGGGGAGGGGTGGAGAAGCAGATGGTTGCTTCTCCTATGTTCCTTGACCAAGAATCAAACAATGACATTCACATGTTGGGCCAACGCTCTACCACTGAGCCAACTGGCCAGGGCTGGAATAAATTATCTTTATGTTGGCTGGAGAAATGCCAACAATAGTTGGAAAGCTTACAAAACTTTTACAGTTTGATATGGCTGGATGAAAAGCCAGTAAAGGAAATCATGGTAGTGTCACCTTCCAATGACACAATACTGTGTTGCATAAAAGATTTGGCTACAAATATGGTAACTGAGTTAATGGTCCTTTTGCTTTACTAGTCAGACCGATCTATAGACGTGGCTGGGCTTGCTGTTTTGCATGTTATCATTCATTACCAAACTCAACTAAAAATCATTGACGATCTGATGGGAATACTTGGCTACAAACATGAGGTGTTGAATAACATTTTGAACCTTCTGGTTTACCCTGGAACAAGTGTGTTGACATTTTGCACTGGTGATATAATAACCAAGGTGAGTGAAGCCTCTGACACCTGGACATGAATCGAGGCAGTAGAATTACGTTGTACTAGCCGTCTCTGTATCCCTCACGACACAGTTGCAGCAACAACCCGGTTTCACTTAGGAATGTCCTCGATCAAGCTGTAAAAGTTGTCAATTTTATTGTCTCAATTCCTTGAAGACACGTCTTTTTAATTCTTCCACATGCCAAAATGGGAGCACTTGCACGGAAGTATGATGGTTGTCTCAAAGAAAAGGCACCTGGGCGACTTGACAGATGTGACTTAAACAAGCTATTCTTGCCACAACATGTCCTTATTACTTGAAAGAACAGCAGACAAAGAAATTCTGATTATTAAGAGTTGGATATTTGTCAGACATTGTTTTGAAAATTCACCAAGTGAAACTTTTGTTTCAAGGAAAATAATTTACAGTTTTTCTTCCAATGATAAAATTGAACTTTCAGGGCAATTTACAATGGTGTAAAAACTTGAAATCACCTCCATGAGTTTGATAGCTTCTCAATACTTTCCTTATAAATAGATGGTGATATCAATGAATTCTTTAGTATTGTTTGAAGCATGTCAACATTTGGAAGATCTGTATATCTCAGTAAATAAAAATTTCCCAAATGAAAAATGTGTGATGTTATTGAAACATTCATGAGTAAACTATTTAAAGTTCAAATGGACCAATAAATTTTCATGTAACAAAGTATACAAGTTCATTATAATGGTTTCTGATTCTACATTGCAGATATTAAATACTATAACTTGTCAAGTTTTGGTGTAGTATCAAAGAATATTCACAGGCTTGACCTGTGGTGGCACGGTGGATAAAGTGTCAAACTGGAACACTGAAGTCCCTGGTTTGAAACCCTGCGCTTGCCTGGTCAAGGCACATATGAGAGTTGATGCTTTTTGCTCCTCTCCCCTTCTCTTTCTCTCTCTCTCTCTCCCCCTTCTCTAAAAAATGAATTTAAAAAAATCCACAATTATCTGAAAAAACTATTGAAATACTCCTCCCTTTCCCAACTGTCTTTCTGTGTGAGATTGGATCTTCAAATAGGACATAAAACAGGGTTGATTTCCTCTTTCTGTGTGGATATTATTGTTGGCATATGAAGACTGGAACCACTGCAGCCATTTGGAGCCTATGAGGAAAACCAAGCTAGTGAATAAGCCATTGTGGGGACAATGGCAGAACATAAAGGCAACTTGGCCCTTGATGACATTTTTATTCTATAAAACTAGCTCTGCCACTGCCCAGTCTCTAGATTTCTTATTAGATAGCTAATACATTTCTATGGCTTAAGCTTTTTAATGAGGGTTTACCTTTGCTTTTAGCATAAAATAATCAAACCCCTCTGGATATTCATACAAATTATTTTTTCTTGCCCCTACCATTCCATCTGGTTCTTCGTTCTCTGGTTTCCTTGAGTGAGAAGACAGAGTAACAGAGTGAAAATCACAGGCTTTTGACCCAGACTACTGGGTCAAAAGCCAGGTTTGGTCACATGTTAGCTGGTGAGACAAGAGCAAATTATTGAATATGCTGGACCTTGGTTTCCTCAATTATGAAAGGTGGCTAATAAGGGGCTAAATTTCATGAAGTTATGAAAAAAATTAAAGGAGCTAATGCATTTAAACATTTAAAACATTTGGAACAGTTTTCACCTTCTTCACAATCCAGAAAAGGAGGATTCGGACAAGGTGAACTTCGGTGAATGGCATGTTTGGTCACAGACTTTGTTCAGATCAAAACATTAGGTTGGACTATCTGAGCTTACCAATAAGCCAACATTTCATTCTTGTAAAAACAGCCATTTCACTTGGTTCAATCTACTACCCCTGCAATTGTGCTTCAGAGCTGTGAAAGACAGCTTTCTTTCTTTCCCTCCCTCCCTTCCTTCCTTCCTTCCTTCCTTCCTTCCTTCCTTCCTTCCTTCCTTCCTTCCTTTCTTCCTTCCTTCCTTCCTTCTTTTCTTTTTTTCTTTCTTTCCTTCTCTCTCTCTCTCTCTCTCTCTCTCTCTCTCTCTTTCTTTTTTCAATTACAGTTTATATTCAATATTATTTTGTTTTAATTTCTGGTACACAGCATAATGGTTAGACAATCATATACTTTACAAAGTGATCCACCAATCCCTGACCGGATAGTTCAGTTGGTTAGAGCATCATCCTCAAGTGCAGAAGTTGCTGGTTCTATGCCCAGTCAGGGCACATACAGGAACAGATCAGTGTTCCTGTCTTTCTTTCTCTCTCTCTCATCCTTGCTCTCTAAAATCAACAAAAATAAACTAAATTGATCTAAAATGAATTCAAAATATTAACTGAGATAGACGGTAGAAAAATGATTATCCCCCGATATGTCAAGTACCCACCTGGCACTATACATAGTTATTACAGTGTTATTGACTATATTCCCTATGCTGTACTTGACATCCCTGTGATTATTTTGTAACTACCAATTTGTACTTCTTAGTCTTTTCATCATTTTCACTCATCCTCCAACCCACCACCCCTCTGGCAAACATCAGTCTGTTCTCTGTACCTATAAGTCTATTTCTATTTTGTTTATTTTGTTCTTTAGATTCTACATATAAGTAAAATCATATGGTGTTTGTCTTTCTCTGAATGACTTATTTTACTTGGCATAAAACCCTTTAGGTTCATCCATGCTGTCACAATGGTGAGATTCCATTTTATTTATTTTTTTATGGCTGAGTCATATTCCATCATATATATGTACCACAGCTTTTTTTCCATTCATGTATTGATGGGCACTTTGGTTGTTTCCATATCTTGGCTATTCTAATTAACATTGCAATTAACCTAGGGGTTGCATGTATTCTTTTAAATTAGTGTTTTGGGTTACTTCGAATATATCCCCATACGTGGAATGGCTGGATCATAAGGCAGTTCTATTTTTATTCTTTTGAGGGACCTCCATACCATTTTCCATAGTGGCTGCCCCATTCTGCATTCCCGTCAACAGTGCAGGAGGGTCCCCTTTTCTCCACACCCCAGCCAGCACTTGTTATTCGTTGATGTATTGATGATAGTCATTCTGACAGGTGTGAAGCGTTTTGTTTTTGTTTTTTTTCAGGAAAAATTTGCAGTTCTGGGAGAGGAGCCACCAGGGAGTCTCTGCACAGACAGACTTATATTTGGGCAGCAAGAGCTGAAAATCAAAACAAGCAAATGAAATGTACATAATTTTAAAATGACAATGTGCTGTCTAAATATTTTATGTACTTTACAAAGTGATTCCGGATATTTTAAGTACCTGCCTGGCACTGCACGTAACTATTACAATATGAGTGATTATATGTCCTAGTACTTTACATCCTTGTGACAATTTTGTAACTGCCAATCTGTACTTCTCAACCCCTTCACCTTTTTCATTGTTTGTCATAATATCAGTCTTTGGTGCCTCATTCATGAAAAAAATACATTTCAATAGTATATATTTGACATTTCAGTTTTTTACTTGAAAAATAAAACACAAAATGTAAAGGAAACAATTGGCAGCAACATAGCTAAATTTTATTCATCTCATGATTCTGGGTGGAATATGTTTTCTTAAGCTTTTAAGAGCCTGCTAACTCAGGTGTCCTTTTCACTAAATTGGTTTAAATTTAAATTAGAGGATAATTCCACAGTAAGAAATGTGGCCTTTTGACACCCTCCCCATGGGATAATAACATACCAGCCACCAGCTAAACTGAGCTTGATTTTTTCTAAACATCAAGAATTTGGCAAATGCCGTGCTGACCCATGTCCAGTAAAGGCCAAGCATGGGAGCCCACCCCCACCCCACACCCGTCACCTCTCTGCCCATTCTACCAATGGCACAAATTTCAGAGCTAGGCTCTGTGGCCCAGAAAAAGAATGTGATGGCCTCACATTCCCTCACATTCCATTTCCCCGTAGGACAGGACAGGGCGCCACCAGGTTTCCAGAGGCCACACCCCTTCACTTTGATGCTTACAAGGGAGAGAGCAGGCTCTCAGGTGTGGCCTCTCCTCCAGTGAGCAAAGCTGGAGGTGATGAGGGGGTTAAGGAGGAGCTTCCGTGTGTGGGCCAGGAGTGGGGGATGAGGGAAGAGATGTGAACACTCAAAAGTTCACTCTCTGTGCAGACGAGAGTCACTTTCTGTTTGGAATCTGTGTCTGTGCCCTAGAATTCTGATGTGGGCCTATTCATGCCCATGGAAACTGCCCCCGGGAGCCCTGGCATGAGGCCACGTGGTGAACTACACTTGTACCAGGAACGGGTCCAGCTCAGGAGCTCCCTGGTGGTCTGAGTCCCAACCCAAATCTCCCTTTTGTTTCCTGAATGGCTTTTATCCACAGCTTTGGGAAACTAATATTAGCAATGTTAAATGAGAAATGATCACGAGGTCTGTAGGGACCCCACGCTCTGCCTCAAAGCCTGGCCTTCAGGACTGGCACCCTAAGCCCAGTGTCAGGAGACCTTGGCTTTGGGTTGAGTGGAGTTTGACCAGACCTCCCAGAGCTTGGCTGTTCAGGATTTCTGAGCTCATTTTTCTTCTGTTTTCCTCTTACCCCACCCCCAACCCCTTCCCGGGCCACACACACATACACACACACACACACACACACACACACACACACACACACACCCATAATGAGAGTTACCTCTGGGGAAGGGAGGGAACAGTATTGAAGAAGGAAGAAAGGCTTTATTTGCTATATCTTATTTCTTTCATAAGATTAAAGATCTCTATATTTTTTAAATTTAAAAAGCACTTCAGATGTTAACAGTAGTGAAATTAGTCATACCTTTTTTTCTTCTTTTATGTATTTCTCACACTTCTAATGAGCATATTTTTCTCTTCTGATTAGAAAAAGAAATTTTTAAGCATGAGTTGAGCAACAGTTTACACAGGGCGCTGTGAGACAAGTACTACGCGGAAGAGAGATTTGGACGCAGGCCCTGCGCTTTATAGAGAGATGGCGCTGGAGGGCACAAGCTGTGTGTACAGAGTCACTGAGGGAGCAGAATAAAAGCATTCAACATGATAGAACATAGAATGAGGCTCTAACGTTATGTGTTAAACTCCTGGCCAGATCAAAGGTAACAACATAAGTAGCATGAGGAACGGGTGCCATTTTCAGATTGTACTTCCATCAAAACATTAGACCATCATCCAAAAAAGGGTTATAATAGCCATTCCTGTACAGCAAACCCACAGAGGAGGAAGCAAAGCAACAGAGGGAGAAGCCATGTCCAGGACACGCAGCAAAGAGGCACTCTGGATGTAGCAGCAGCCGAGGAACATTGCAAGAAGCTGAGAATTAGATCAAATAGAAGCAGGGCTCTTTGCTCAATGTCTAAGGCTCTATCGTTTGCTCAGTGAGAGCCAGGAGGGGCACAGTGAAGCTTCACCAGATAGTCTTTTTATCTTTATATACCTGAGTTGTGTACAGGAGAATCCATTTAATACATTAGCTCTCAGAGTGTAAGTTCACTCTCAGAAAACACCTTTGTTACTTTAAGATTGTCTCAAGTTAAAGAAGCTGGCCATCTATTGTTGAAGGTTTTAACTTGCCCTGCCACAATTCACCTTCTAAGAATGCATAAAACTAAGTGATTAGCTTTGCCTTCCTGATTTACATAATGCTATTTTGATAAAGTTTGTATCTCCTAGTGGTGGCACATGTTACAAAAGCATCTGGTGTCTCTGTCATTCCATCATTCCACACATATAAATTGAGCACACATGATATACACCAGGCACTGCAGTAGACACTAGAATGTCATAATAACTGGAACAGAGACAGCCTGTAAGGCCAGGGGCCACCGCCACCATCGTGGCCATTCACATACAGGTTCCCACTGGATTCAGGCAGACGGTAAAGAAATGGCGGAGTCAGAGGATGGTAGCCCATTCTGTTTATTGGTGTCTCACCGAGACAGGCAAACCACAAGAAAAGCCAAGGGTCAAGGGAAAAGCAGAAAACATGCTTTTCCCATGGAGGGCAAGTGATCAGGGAGGGGAGAACGAAGAAATCCTCCTGCACCTCTTGGTGGTGGGGACAGAATCTCTCTTCCAGTAAACACTAGCGAGACAATGGCCCCTCCCAATCAGGAAGGCCACCTGCAACCTCACAGACCACTATATCTGGCGTTGCCCAGCCCCTAATGCAAACTATAAGCGAGCAAACAAAAATCATATTTACAAACTTATTTGACCAACACAGCCCCTGACATCCTGGAGGCATTCCCTAAATGGGTGTTAATGTCCTTTTCTTTACACTATAAATATCCTACCTGGCCTGCACCAAAAACTCAGAAGCATCTTTACATTGTGGAGAACGAGTTATTTTCTCCATTATAATTTATTCCTAGGTGAAACCAGCTGATACAGGTGTGAAGGTTAATTTTACATGTCAACTTGGCTAGGCCATGGTGCCAGATATTTGATCAAACATTATTCTAGAAGATCCTGTGGTTTTACTTGGGGGAGGGGGGGAGGAGATGAGATAAAAATTGAAATCAGTGGATTTTGAGTAAAGCAGAATACCCTCCATGATGTGGGTGGGCCTCATCTAATCACTTGAAGCCTTTAAAAAAACAAAGACTGACCTCCCTGAGCAGGAAGGGACTCTGCCAGCAAATGGCCTTGGGACTTGATCCATATCAGCTTGGGTTTTCTGGCTGCTGGACTATACTGCAAATTTTGAACCTGTACCTCCACAACTGTATGAGACAATTCTTTAAAATAAATTATAAAAATCAAATATTTGTATTTGATTCTGTTGTTCTTGTTTCTCTGGAAAATCCTGACTAACACATATGTACACCCATAAAACCTCACACAACACCCGTTAAAGACAGTGGAATGGCAAGAAGAATTGAGATCGGAGAGGGCTCACAGCTACTAAGACTTACCCTGCCCATGAAAATACATGAGTTATAGTTGCTAAAGTTGAAAATGCTCAGAGATAATCTAGATCTGTGGTATTAAAACTCTTGTTTCCCAAAATCTTACATGGAATTCCAATATACCAAAATGGGATAAAGGAACTTATTTCAACTGCTTTACTCTTACCCCACCCCTCTCCCCCAGGAACCCCTGTATGCACAAGTACTGAATTTGAGTGTTCCAGCTAATTGTTTATATATAGGATTAACGCATATGCTCCTTAGTGACGTATTCTTGCATGCCTCCAGTTTTATTCTTATTGCAGTGCCTCTCAAGTCTGTACTGATATTATATAGATATAAATTCCTATTCTTGAAGCTCTTGAACAACTGTAATAAAACTTACAAATTCAATAAAAACATTACTACCAAACCAATAAAATTTAATTTAATGACATTAATTTAATTTGCCAAATGATGTTGGTTTGCTCAAACTAAATTGCTACTGGTAATATGAATATGAGAATGACTTCCATGGAGAAGGTTTTTGTGTGTTTAACATGCCCATTCGTTTTGTTGTTAAAATTAGTGAGCATGAGGCCCCTGACATCATTTAGACGTCACTTGTGAATACTGCTGAGACCTCATCAGTGCTTTTCTGGGTATCTTATGGAAATTAAAACATGATGTCTGACCAAAGGGAAGATGAACATGAACAGACACCAGGCTCTGGCAGGGGAGGCAGCCCTTGGTTAAAGTGGACAGCCGAAGGATTCAGATAAAAGCTTGTATGTATTGTCAACACAAAAATCTAATAGAAGAGAAAAGGCTAATTGGTGGGTCTTAGTGAAGGATGTATAATGTTTTTACTCTTGTGACTTTTTGTATGTTTGAAATTTTTAGAATTAAAGTGTTGGGGAAAAAAGAAATCCTCATAAAGAACTCATAGATCCCAAGAATATGTCTATAACCCCCAATATGCAAAACATTGATCTACTTTAACCCTTTCTTTTTTATTTATTGATTTTATGGGGAGTTAGCGAGAAGTATCAACTCATAGTTGCTTCACTCCAGTTGTTCATTGATTGCTTGTCATACATGCCTTGACCAGGGTTCCGAATTGGCGACCTCAGCATTCCAGGTCGGCTCTTTATCCACTGAGTCACCACAGGCCAGACCAACCCATTCTTTTATAGAGTAGAAAACTGAGGCCCAGAGAGCAGAAATATGGAGACCCAAGATTAGAACCTCGGTCTCCTTGCTCAGACCCTTCACCATACTATAAGCTGTAGTGCTTAAAATCCATCAGTTTTCACACGGTTATATTTTGCTGTAAGAAATTGGTGAGGATTTCACAATAGACCTGTGTTTCTAGAGCATTACTAATTGACCTTTGAGATACCAGCTGTAATACACCAATACATCAGAGGCATAACAGAGTCCAGCCTACACGGAGAAGGAGCCAAGAATTCACTCTGCTGTGAAGCATTTTATTATTAAAACAGAAAAAGAAATCTCTTTGTTCTGTTACTCCGCTGACAATTAAATCCCTTGGTCAGTAACACCTGAGGCTGGGCAGGACCAGGGGACATGACTTGGGACCATACCCATGCCTGGACCCATCTGAAGGCAATTTCTAGACACTGAGTCCTGCCCTATGATTTTTCATCAGTAAAAAAAGTAATATAAAGCTTAGGGAAAAAAGCAAAGCTTAACACAAAACAGTGCCTTGAAAATAGAAGTATGAAATAAAATGCAAAATGTTTTAGGAATTGCTCATCATGTAAACTATCATTTCCCCCAAGGGATAGGAATCAGATTCCAGGGTTAAATAGTGGTATGACTGTAAAATATAATTACTGCTAAAAGGACTAAAATGTCTATGGAGTCAAAAAGAATTTGTAGAAGGTTTGAGCAAGTAGTATTGTCTCTAGCATACTGAGAGGGTCAAGTTCATGGGAAAAAGCCAGGGGGGAAAGTCAAGCCATGTTTAATGTGAAATGCAGACACTCTAGGTATTCATCAGAGGAAATTACATGCAGAGAGGGCTATTCAAAGAAAACCTTATTCCCCCTACTGCAAATATACAGAACTGCAAATATATGGCCAAAGTGAACTATCTTTTGGTTTTCAATAAACAGTCAACAACTTCTATAAGCTATAATTTAGTTCTTAAGAATCTACACTTACGATTAAGTTGTGGATAGACCCATTTGACCACAAACCTTAGAAGTTACACAATATTTTCCACAAATGTTAGGTTCACAGTTCATTAGAAGGATCCTGAATCTTGGGCCAGGGTGCCAGCTAGCATTGTGGAGCCTTCGGAAGAGTCTGGTGGTGGGAAATAAAAGTCTGTAAACTGGGCAGTTGGGAAACAAAAGTTTATAAGCTGTCTGGGCAATTCCAATCATTCTTATTTCACGTCCCTTTGGAGCACAAAGAAACCAGCCTGGGCTGATGCAGCCAGGGACTGAAAGTCTTGGAATGACTTTCGGTGGAATGGCTGGACTGGCCAAGAAGGAGTTTTCTTGAGAGAAAGGTTTCTTTTATATTTGCTGTTCCCTAAAAGCTTTGCCCACTGCACTCATTCCTCACACCTATACTATTGGGTATGTCACCCAACTCCATGGGTACATCCACTGTGCATTTGCTTCTAATGCGCCTTTCCAACCTGGATCTCCAACCCAGATATGTCCTGTACACACATGTATTGAATCACTTCATCTGGAGTCCTGTAGGTGACCCAGGCTTAAGTTCCCAACCCCATGCCTTCTCCTCCTCCTGCATTTACTGTCTCATTGGAAGGCACCGCCAGACACCTCAGAGTTCTTCTTGACCCTTCCTGACATTCTTATAAGTATTTCTTAACTCTCTCCCTGGTCCATGACTGGCTGTTTCATCTGCTCTTCCCGCGCTGCTTGGTGCCGGTCTAGAATGTATTTTCCTTCACTCACTCCGTCAGTGGTTTGCCGTTGCCCACAGGAACCAATGCACGTCCTTCAGGAAAGCAGTAAAGGCCTTTCGGTCTGCTTCCTACCTTTCCTCCACTCAACTCCAACATCCATCCACGCCAGAAAGCTGACACTCCGCATACTCGCAGTGTTCCAGCCATAGGCTTCTTTCATGCTTCCCCTTAGACCTGAAATGTTTTTGTCCAGCTTCACGTTTTTACTTTGTCCAACTTCTAACTGGTCTCCTCAAATGTAGTTCAGGGGTCTGCTCCTCCTCAAAGTGTGGGTGCGTGTGGTCCCTCCACACACCTTAGTACCTACAATATGCCTCTGTCATTTTGTGTAATATAATTATCTCATTGTGTCTCATTTATATGCTCATCTGTGAGCTCCATATTGAAGAGAGACTTTGTACCCTCAGTATTCAACAAAAAACTCTTCAAAAATGTTTGCTGGGTAAATGAATAAATGATCTGAGTTTACTTTTCTGGTCCTCCAGGGACTGTTTCTAAACAAGTATGCACAATATGACACACCCATCCCAACAAGGGGCCTGATGGGAATCCATGGAGAGAAAATGAACTCAAAGCTGTACCACTTGAAACACGGTAAACAGCAGCTTTGGGAAGGTTAGGGGGCTGACCCTATAAGCCAAAGATCTCGATGACAGTGTAATGAAGGTCTTGAAGGACTCAAGAATAAGGGTGTCATTGTGGTTTACTAGTTCTGTAAATTGAGCTCCCTTCTGGGCCTTAACCTCTAAAGGAGGACTTTAACTTTGATCAACTCTGAATTCCCTTTAGATTTTAAGAAATACCATCAGCTAAAACAAAGTGGCTTTGCCCAGGGACTAAAATGTGATTATCTAGAGAAGAGAATAGACCTACGTGCTGTGGAGACCCTCCTGTGGACCCCTAATGTAGTATCCCATTCTTTAGAACGGTGGGAGATACTCAGCAATGCTGGGGACACTCTTTTTTTAAGACTTTATTCATTTTATTTATTTATTTATTTTGGTTTTTTTGTTTGTTTTTTTTTACAGGGACAGAGAGAGTCAGAGAGAGGGATGGATAGGGACAGACAGACAGGAACGGAGAGAGATGAGAAGCATCAATCATTAGTTTTTCGTTGCCGTCGCAACACCTTAGTTGTTCATTGATTGCTTTCTCACATGTGCCTTGACTGTGGGCCTTCAGCAGACCGAGCAACCCCTTGCTGGAGCCAGCGACCTTGGGTCCAAGCTGGCGAGCTTTTGCTCAAGCCAGATGGACCTGCGCTCAAGCTGGCGAGCTCGGGGTCTCGAACCTGGGTCTTCCGCATCCCAGTCCAACACTCTATCCACTGCGCCACCGCCTGGTCAGGCTTGGAACACTCTTTTCTGACTGGCAGATGGGGGAGGAGAGAATGCTACTAGTACGTAGAGGGAAAAAGCCAGGCATGCCACTAATCACCCTACAATGCACAGGACAGCCTCCCACAGCAGACGGTTATCTGGCCCCTAACGTCAGTGCCAAGATGGGGAAGCCTGCCTAGAGCTTTAACCCTTCACCTTTGCCTCACAACTTACCAATAGGCCCATGGCTCGAGTACAGAGATCCCATACAATACAGAGAAGCAAACACACCGGTGTCTTCTTTAGACACTAGGGAAGGTCACCATCGCTGGACCACAAGAGAATTTGAAGTTTGTGTGTGTCTGTCTAAGGCAAAAAGTTCAGGCCTCACCTAGTCAAATTTCTCTAGACTGCCACCTTCCAATCTCCTAATTAGATTAGGTAGAGGTAGGCAGGGTATGCTTCATCTTGGAAACATTTCTATGATACCTTTCCAAGATACCGGAAAACCCTCTTTGATCCCTTTTTAATTCCATAGTTCTTATGGTTTCTAATGCACACCCTATTGCTTAGTATGGTTTGAAGGTACTTGTAACCACTGTCATATCCCTAACTGAACTACAGGCCCTTTTAGAGATTGCTCAGACCCCTCAGTGCCTACCGTACCATGGAGTCTGTAGCAGAAATTGATTAAAAACATGTTTGATTGATTTTCACCTTATAAGAAAACAATAGTTAATTACAGTAAACTAAATCCTGCTAATGAGGATATGATGGCCCTATCAAGTTTACTCTTTTTGTGTGTGTGTGATATATAGAGAGAGATGGAGAAGGAGAGATAGGGACAGACAAATAGGAAGGGAGAGAGATGGAAGCATCAATTCTTCATTGTGGCTCCTTAGTTGTTTATTGATTGCTTTCTCATATGTGCTTTGATGGGGGTGTGGGTGGGGCTACAGCAGAACAAGTGACCCCTTCCTCAGGCCAGTGACCTTGGGCTTCAAACCAGCAACCTTGGGGTTTCAAACCAGCAACCTTGGGCTCAAACCAGTAACCATGGGGTCATGTCTATGATCCCACACTCAAGCTAGTGACCCTGCGCTCAAGCCAGTGAGCCCATGCTCAAGTCAGATGAGCCCACACTCAGGTCAGCAACCTTGGGGTCTCAAACCTGGGTCCTCTGCATCCCAATCCAATGCTCTATCAACTGACACAACCTGGTCAGGCCCTATGAAGTTTACTCTCAATGCTTCCTTTCCTCTCGCTCTTCTTCTCGCACCAGTACCACATTTTAGTAGGAGCCCAGACTGGGTCAGAAGTGATGGCATTGCAAAGAGGGGAAGATGTGTGGGCCAGCAATGGTTCGAAGGCTCCAGTGGCAAGTTGGCAAAGGAACATTTCCTAGACTCCTCCCACAGTCCTGTTGGAAGTGGTTGGGACTTTGCTTTTTGCCCTCTTTCCAAACTTCTAGTTGAAATAGAAGCAAAAGTGTATGGACACAGGAAAGTATGTCAAAACCAACTGATAGGAAAAGCATTTATGATATCTTTCACTACTTTCTGTGTTTCTTCATCCTGTTCTGATCTTTCTAAGAGGATGTTCTAGTATTACTCATGTCTGCTTAGGTTAGGACTCGGGACTGTAATAACTGGGCACTTTCGTGGTTATAATACTGTATATAATGTTCCTGCTTTTGTGATGACACTGTTAAATAGTCTTGCATTGGCAGAATATATAAAATTTTCAATACCACTGCCCACTTTCCAAGTCTGTGAACACAGAATGGGAAATACTTCCAGAACCACCGGTTAGAGCTTTAGGACTGAACTAGTCAAGATATGGGCATTGAAATAACTATTTTCTACACTTGCTTGTATTAAGTAGTCACTCTCAAATACCAGCTCATCAAAGCATAATCGAGGAGGTAGCAATTAATGTTACATCTCTGCCTTCGAATCTTCATTAAATCACATGTGTTAATTAAGATGCTTATACATAATTCTAAGTCTTGATGAAATGAATCCTTGAGTAAGAGCCAGGAGACTTGGGCCCTGATCTCTGCTCTGCCACTGACCTTCAGTTCAGTAAGTCACTTTACCTCTCTCACCTCTTTTTCTAAAATGTGGATAAGCGCACCTGCTCTGCCTGCCTCCCAGGTTTGCTGTGAAGGTGCCCGTGCTCCCTCCCTCTCCACCCTCTGTTAAAAAGACCTCTGAGAAACATTTGACTCTTTTCATCTTGTGAATAGAGCCCCTCACATAGTTAACACAGGAACAGCTGGAAGAAAGTGCCAAGGGGAGCTCCGTAGGAAGAGAAGGAAGCCCCACTGCAGACTGCACCCCTTCACTCTCTCCTGGCTGGCTGGCTGCCTTCCATTTGCAGGCTTCTCCTTTCAGCCATGGGTCCCTTGTAATCCCCTGGAGATCTGGAGACATAGCACATCTCAGATGCTGACTGTTAGCAGCCTAAGTCTTGTGCTCTCATCATTGCAGAGCAAGGGGGAAAATGCGTATCCTGAATCTCTCCTCCCAGCACCCCTGCACCCTCCCAGTGGCTCGGTGCTTCCATTTCACACTGGGCAGCCCTGCTGGCAAACATGGACTCCCAGGTTCCTGCAGAGATGGGGCCTTCTTCCCAGCCCCACGCTCTCCCACGGCATCGCCCACCAGTCTGGCTGGGATCCTGCATTGTGCTGAGGAGCGAGGAACTAAGAGCTGGTGGGAAATATTGTGCAATTCCAAGGGATTATGGTAATGTGCATTCACCCTCAATTTAATCGTAAGTAGAGACAGTTAAACACTAGATTATAGACATCAGAAATTGTTGATTGTTTACTAAAACCCGAGAGAGCAGCCCAATATGATTCAACGGTACATATTCATTAAGGGAAAAAGAGGAAATGCTTTTAAACGTCCCCATTGCATATAATTTACTCTGATGAATACCCACAGAGTATGTGTTTCATATCAAACGCAAGTTAATTTTCCCTCTGGCCCTTTCCCATGAACTTGCCACTAGGCCGTAACTACTTCATCTCACTGGCGCTGGAGTTCCAGAAAACCCTTACTAAGTTACACGGCTACAATAATTCCCTCTCCCCTCTACCTATCCCTCACTTCAATCTGTCAGAATCTGCCTTTGGCTCTGTCAGCCCCTCCACCTTTTATCACATCCTTCCCAGGGTCCCACACATGGGACATCCTCAGAGTCATCTCTCTGGGCTGTTATCTCCGCAATGACCTTCTTCTGTGAATCCTTTTTCTGTCCTCCAGAGAACCTGTTCTTACTTCCACATCATAGAAAAGCAAGAAAACATAACCAGCAATGAGCCCAGATATGTTTGCTGGAATGCTTTAACGCACAATTTTTGGGATTACCCTCAAACCCTATTCCTCAGCCTTTTCCTGTGGTGTGGGATTTCTCTGATGTACATCTTAAACCAGGGGTCCTCAAACTTTTTACACAGGGGGCCAGTTCACTGTCCCTCAGACCGTTGGAGGGCCAGACTATAAAAAGAACTATGAACAAATCCCTGTGCACACTGCACATATCTTATTTTAAAGTAAAAAAACAAAAATGGAACAAATACAATATTTAAAATAAAGTAAATTTAAATCAACAAACTGACCAGTATTTCAATGGGAACTATGGGTGCGGATGCATCCTGTGCTCCTCTCACTGACCACCAATGAAGTGCCCCTTCCGGAAGTGCGGCGGGGGCCGGATAGTTTGGGGACCCCTGTCTTAAATAATCTCCATCTTTCCATTGAGGTTTTCAGGTCTCTTTAACAGATCTACGATGTGTATTCTGAAAGAGTACAGAACTGTTTGCTTCTTTTAGAAACAGAAATTAAAATTCAGGTGTTTTAACTGAATTATTAGAATATAATGACATTGATGCTGTAAAGCTGTAATCTATTTCTATATTTGGGGAGGGGTATCCCTGCTCTATCAAAGGTTATTCCTTCACCCACCACATGTGCTCTGGATCCTTCTTGCCTTTTCAAAACCTTCACTCTCACAGCATTCTTTTTCTACCTGGCAACATCAATTTCTCTCTCTATTGGGTCATACACACAGACAAATAAACATGCTCTAGGATTGCTCATCTTTAACAAAGCAGAACCGTCCCTGGACTGCATATCCCCCTCTAACTATTGCCTCCTATTTCTTCTTGATGGTTTGTCTTTAGTGCCTGTCTCAGATTCCTCACTTC
Organism: Rhynchonycteris naso; assembly: GCA_037038555.1. NCBI lineage: Eukaryota > Metazoa > Chordata > Mammalia > Chiroptera > Emballonuridae > Rhynchonycteris > Rhynchonycteris naso. Next base: position 31,084,535 of record CM072998.1, read on the forward strand.
CCATTCCTTCCTTAACCTGCTCCAGTTGAGGGATGGAAAATGGAGTCTAGCTGGGTGGCCATGTGCCCAGTTAGTGTCAGGTGGGGAATTCTGTTACTAGTAAGAAGGGGAGGACACATGCTGGGGGACAGTTAGTAGTCTGTCACATTACATCTCTCCAGAATACCACAAAGACCTCTTAAACTTGAGTAAGGGGAAACTTGCCTTACTTTCTTCTTTTCTTTTTTAACTGAAAATGTCTTTTTCATTCTTGTTCTTAAATGAAAGCTTGTCTAGGTTATCTAGTTGACAGCTATTTTTTTTATACTTGAAAACTATTATTCCTCTGTTTTATATTGTAAATGAGAAGTCGGCTGACAGAATAATTGTTATTCTTTTATACACAAACTGTCTTTTCTCCTTTGCTGCTTCTAAGACCTTTCCTTTGTCTTTGAGGAGTTCCAGTTTGGCAATACTGTGGCTTGGGGTTGATTTCTTGTTGTTTAGTTTAGGATTCATTTAATTCCTTAATCTGAAGATTTATATTTTTATCAACTCTGAAAATTTTCTTGCTTTTTAACATTTGATAATTGTTTTTCTTTTTATGGAATTTGAATTCACTGCTTTAAACCTTCTCTGTCCTTCATCATGTTTCCTTCTTTCCCTTCCTTATTTTTCATTTCCTGGTTTCTGTGTTCATTCTGGATAAGATCTTCCAGTATTTTTCTATTCATAAGTCTTCCTGTCTCTTATGTTTACAACAAAATTAAGTTTTCTATTAAAGCACAGTAAAGTCTTATTTTAAAATTTGCACACACGCACACACTCATATCCTTGAGCAGATATCAGCATTCAACAGTTGCATAGATCAAGATTTAGATGTTTATTTATTAATAAGGTAAATCCCAAAATTATTTTTGTGCAGTTAGGGGAAAATATCATCTCCTGTCTTAATAGAAAGTTGTCTGGAGAGTTTCTGAAAACCTTTGTTCTAAATAGCTTTTCAAAGAAAGTTTTTCATTTAGAAGTCCCAACCTTCCATATTTTGCTGCGATCTATAGGATTTAGATTAGTCAATGGCAATTGGAAGGTTACAACTTATTCTTTCAGTCCTACTTGATGTAAAGATTGACTGTTACTTCTAGCCCACTGACTTATAGGGCTACTCCAGCTCCAAGAGGAGACAGATCAAGTTGGATGCTGACTTATAGCTTCTGGACGTTCACAAAGACAGAAGACTAAATTCTCTAGGCCCAGGAAATGCTTGTCTCTCCCAATTCTTTCAGCAATGTCTACTCTTCCTTTTAACCTATACATTGAGTTTTCATTTCCATTATTATTATTATTTTATTTTCAGAGGTACTATGTGTCTTTTTTCAAATCTTTCTGGTCATTTTAATAGAATCTTATTCCTTGCTTCTATTTTTTATTATCTCTTTTATTTCTTTACACCTTGTAAAAATGTTCATTCTAGGATCTATAGGGGATAATTACAATATCTGATATCCTTGGGAGATCTAACTCTGCTGACTATTGCTCATGTAGCTTGTTCACTCACGTGTTTTGTAATTGAGGCTGTGAGCTCGTGTCCTACTTATTGAGTTTATTTGTGGAATCTTGGGAAGGTTTGGACGAATGTGCAAATCTCCAGAAAGGTTTTTCCTTTAATTTTGACAGGTGCCCTCAACCCAAGACCTCTGTAAGTTAAAGTTTTCAGCTCTGGGGTTTTTGGATGGTCAGGTGATTTAAGTTTATCCCAAAATTCATGTGAGGGTAGACTGTGGTTATACATTTATTTATAGGGGATTTTTTTTTCCCATCTAGAGCCAAGGCCAAAGCAAATAAGTTTCTTCGTTGTGCTTTGCTGCGCTCAGTTTTTCAGATCCACCTTTATGCGGATGGTGCGATAGATACGAGCGGTCTTATTTCCAACTTCCCAACCTGTGTGGAACCAAGGCCTTGTCCCTTATTGCATGAGGCCATTAAAACAGATAGGTAAACTCCTTCATGGTAGTTTATGTATAGAAGCTACCAGAACCTGCTTCCCACTGTGTTTTCTGGGTGTCTCTACATTTTAGACTTCTGAGAATTTCCCCCGCTTTCTTGAAAGTGTGATCACTTGCAGCATTATTTACAATAGCCAAGACATGGAAACAACCTAAGTGTTTATTGACAGATCAATGGATAAAATGTGGTATACAGACAATGAAATACTACAAAGGAAGAAAACCCTACCATTTGTTACAATATGGATGGAACTTGTAGGTATTAGGCTAAATGAAATAAGTCACGTAGAGAAAGACAAATACTGTATAATCTCACTTACATGTGGACTCTTAAATAAAACATCATATAAAAAGAGATCAGCTTTGTGGTTACCAGAGGTGGGATTCAGGGGTAGAGGTAGAGTACTAGATAAAGGTGGTCAAAAGGTACAAACTTCCAGTTATAAGATAAAGAAGTATGTAAATGTAATTAATGTACAATATGATGAAATAGGTAACACCGTTATATGGCATATTTGAAAGTTGTTAAGAGAGTAAATCCTAAAAGTTCTCATCACAAGGAAAAATATAGTTTTGGAGGTTTTTTTGGTAACTATATGAGGACATGAATGTAAATTAAACTTATAGTAATCTAATTTAATATATATCTTGAATATATTAAAAATATATATACACATATCAAGTCATTATGCTATACACTTTCAACTTATACAGTGCTGTATGTCAATTATATCTTAATAAAACCAAAAGAATTGTGAGAGAAACTGTTAAGAGATAAACCAGTTACAAGTTTTCTTTAAAATATTTAAAAATAAAAAGCTTTAAAAATTACTGTATCCAATATATTTAGTAGTTTTATTTAGCATTATTTTTGTGGAATAGCTATATCACCATATTGCTGGAAAAGGAAGTTTCCTTCAATATTCAAAATCACTTTTCCCATAGGAAAAATGTCTGATAGAAAAAACAATATTATCATACACCCACACACATATCCTAAAGAAAGAAGAAGAAGAAACCTAGAAGTCAAAGCACCTAGATATGTGAATATTGTTTACATCTCAGATTGGACTACAAAGCCAGACATAGTGACAAGAAAATGCTTAAATTAGGCTGTGCTCTACTTAGTCAATTCTAACTTATAGGATTTCATTTTTAAAAATTATATAATAGCCTTGTCTCCCTAACATGAATTCCTTCTTAGCATTACTGTCATTATATGAGCCAAATGGAAGAGTGGTTAAGAAATATACAGCACCACAGAAGAAAAAGGATATTGCCAAGTACGAGAATGAGTTGTGTCGGGTGGCTCAGAAATCCCTGGTAGGTTTAATGCCGCTGTTACGTGGGGAGCGAGCACCCACGTACTGGATGCTACCCAGGTCAGACCCACTCTGAGTCAAATCTAATTGTTGCCTGGAACAACGGTTGGTGTGGCATTCTTGCAAGCCCTGGTGCCTGACTGTCTCACTCCCGCGAAAATCCTGCGGTTGCCTTGGTGGGTACACCTCTCAGTTTCCACAGTATACATTCACTTACACAGCTGATTCCCCAAACCTGGCCCACTGACCTTACAAGACAGAAACTGTTTCAAACGTAGGAGCAGCAGTGAGGTTCTCAGAACAGCTCTAAATTATCTGATAAAAACTTCTTTATTTTGGCTGCTATGAGAACATGCTTACGTGGCATGGCGGAGGCTTGAGGGGATGTTTTCAACACTCACGGTTCACTGGTGGTCCAGTGTGTGTGTGTGTGGGTGCCTTTTTCAACCAATCTTTCCCTTTGTCATTGGCAATAGCCTTGGGAGGCAGTAGAAAGCAATATTTGGTATTTGATGTCACACAGTCTGAGTAGAAATTCTGGGACAGACATTTAGCACCTATGTGAACTTAGAAAATTACTTAACCTCTCTGAGCTCAGCTCCCTCAAATGTGTGGATAATAATAGTGCATGTCTCATTTGAGGACTGAATAAGACAAAGCCTTCAACACATTTCTTGGCACATGCTACTCACTCAAGAAATGTAAGCTCCTTGTTTTATGGTTTGTGGTGTAAGTAAGGGTGGAACAGCTGTGGAAAAAATGACAAGACAAATGTCCTGGGCTCTGGTGTCACTTGACCTGGCCCTCTGGGGTTTTGTTTTGTTTTGTTTTCTTCTTCTTCTTCCCATTAATTTCTCATCCTTGGCACAGGACACAGAGCTGTCCTGTATCCTGCCTATATCCTGGTCCTGCCATTTACTAGTTAAGTGACCTTAGAGAAACATGGTGCTTAGAATGTGTCAGAAAGTAATAATACATTTCTTGGCTTGACACCTGAAAGTTTATTTTTCACTCATGCGACATTGGCCGTGGATCCAAGGAAACAGCCTTTTCCCCAGTGACTCGGCAGTACAGGCTGTTCACATCTCACACCTGTCCCCGTGAAGTCTCCACTACGGTGCTGGCAAAGGGGGTGGGAATAGAGAGCCCACCTCCTTTTCTGTGTGACCAGACGGTGCTTCCCCTAGCAACCCACAGGCCAGCACCTGTCTCATAGCCTTTCCCACGGTCAGGGCACCGAGATGGAAATGGAGGGACTTTATAATTATGAACATTACTGTTTCTGCCACAGCAAGTCTCAGCCTCTCTGTGCATCAATTTTCTTACCTATGAAATGGAGCTAATGGCTTCCAGGAGGATTGATTCACATATAGAGGACTGGTAGTACCTTTGTCAAGGTCCTGGCAGGAGACTGATGGCACACTGATAAGAATTTATTGTTCCTAGGAGACAATGGGTGATGGGACTAGGTACAGAGGTGTGGGCGAGTTAAGGGAACCATTAAGGGATGGTGTCTGAGGTTTAATTTATTAGAAGCAGTTCAAGCCTAACTTCAAGGCAGAAGGCAAGGGTGATATCTTCAAGCACCCTGAACTCAGAGCAGGGCAGATCTGAGAGGGGGCTGGGAGTGGCAGTTAGAGACTAACCAGCACAGTACAGAATAAACAGTCATTAAATCTAAAACACTCAGCCTGCATCACCATTCCGTGGGGTTTGTAAAGTGCTGGTGACACCCCACCCTCCCCATGTCGGTCTGGCTCCATTCTCTGGTCTTGCTCTCTCCCTCCACTGAAGCGTCAAATAGAAAAGGTTGTGACAGCAAACCCCAGGTTGTAGCACAAATCCAGAGGAATGTGGATTTGGGATAACTGTCACAGTCACCACACATGTGTGTCCCTTGGATGGTGCTTGGGCCCAATATCCTTCTTGTTATGAAACCCTAAGAATTCAGTCCCTGTGGTTCAAGGCCTCAACTCCTCTCTCCTAGGCCCTTGTAATGGCCTCCTAACTGGCCTCTCTGCTCCATGCAGATTCCATCTAATAGTATTACTCACATTTTAAAACACCCCCAACTTCCCACTTTCACAGAGAACTCAGTCCAAACTCCTTACCCTGTTATACAAAGTTACTATTCTTTCTCACCTCCCACCCCACCCTCCGCCTAAGGACTATGGCAGCCACACCTAAATGTTCACAATGCCTGACATTTCCCCTGCTTGGATCTTGGCTGCAGATGGCATACCCCCACCCCTACCCCCATGGCCATTTGCTGAAGCTTTAGCTTCCTCTAAGGGCCAAGTCAATACCAACTTATGCAAAACTGCCTCTCTTGATCCTCCTAGCAGGGAAATGTCTCTTTTCATCCTCCATCTTCCTATATGGCTGATGATTTCTGTCTGATGCTTGTAATGTGCGTGTGTGTTTGCCTCCTTTACTAGAGCCCAAGCATTCCTGAGGCCATCATTCCCCCTCATGGTGCTCGGCATGGCCTTTCGCCTGCAGTGGGTACTCAGTAAGTGTCAGGGGAATTCGAGTAAATACAGTGTGACTGGTCAAAAGTGCACCATGACTTTACGGACACACTTTATATTTAAAATCATTTTCAACAGTACTTCCCATAAGAGGTAGGCAAAGAGAAGGCTTCACTGACAGCCCTTCATTTAGGTACACCCCTTGTTAAAAAAAAAATCATTCCCAAACCTCCAAATTCTACCAAGAGAGGGATATGGAGTGTAAAACCAGTAGTCGAGGCCGCCATCACAGCAGCCCGACCCACGCAGGTTCGCATTAGATTCGAATAGTTGGCAATAAAACACTGGAGCCAAGAACTGGTGAACCATCAGCTTTAATTCTAGCTTGCACCCGGCGGGCAAGCAAAAACACACACTGGGCTCCAAAACCCATACATTCAGTGCTCACAAAGCTACTGACTTATCCGAGTTTCCTAGAATCAAAGGTTTCTAGCTCACCAGACTTATTCACCTCTGTTTCCCATCTCCTCCTGCACAAACTCTTAACAAACTGGCTTCTTCCTCAGCACGCTGCCATCTTGGATACTTCTCCTCCACATGGCCTCAATCTGCTCTCCTCTCTAATACCAACCTCAGGAACTCAGGAACCAAGAGTGAGATCAAGCTACTGGTCTCTCCCACTTTATAGCATAGACTCAAAACCTTAAAGTCACCCATCTGAGGCATAATGGGATTCCTCCCTACATCACCACCCTAATCATCCAATCAGTCAAGGGTGTGGAGAAGAGCTTACTCTTAAACTAAGCCTTAGGCTATACTGACCCGGCCTGCCCACAGCCTGTTCCAGAACACACATTAATACCAACGAACTTCCATGTGGGCAGCGCCATCTTTAACAAAGTGAGCATACTATATTTTATCTGCCCAACATGGAGCCATAGGAGATGACATGGGATGCGGGGTTAGTTTGCTGGGTTAGTTTATGAGGCAGGCAGGTCTTTCCCCTGTCCCCATGAGAACTGTTTTAATTTTTTCAGAGACAGAGAGAGAGTCTGAGAGAGGGATAGATAGGGACAGACAGACAAGAACAGAGAGAGGTGAGAAGCATCAATCATTAGTTTTTCATTGCGACACCTTAGTTGTTCATTGATTGCTTTCTCATATGTGTCTTGACCGCGGGCCTTCAGCAGACCGAGCAACCCCTTGCTGGAGCCAGCGACCTTGGGTCCAAGCTGGCGAGCTTTTTTTCTCAAACCAGATGAGCCCGCGCTCAAGCTGGGGACCTCGGGGGTCTCGAACCTGGGTCCTCCGCATCCCAGTCCGACGCTCCATCCACTGCGCCACTGCCTGGTCAGGTACGAGAACTGTTAAAAGAACAAAAAGGGGCTGAGCTGCCCTAGTTTACACTAGAGCTAGGGTTCTGGGGGGCGGGCCCTCCTTTCACCTTTTGCTATGTGCAGCAAAGGCAACAGTCCTTGGTGCTTGCGTTAGCTTTTGGCCTTCCTTGTCAAAACCAGCGTGGACGCGGAGACTGAAGGTCGGGCTCTCCTTGACGTTCCTGTCAAGATGGACTCACAGATGCTCTTCAGGAAATACATCAAAACAGGCCTCCCAGCAGGAGAGTGTGCCCTGCCAGGATCCCTGCTTACCCCTGCAAGCCCTTTAGATGACGATATGTTTGCAATAATGTCTTCATCTTTTTAACTGACTTGCCAAGGAGACTTTGCTTCCCTCCAATACAGTCTGGAAAATGTGGGCAGCCTCCTTATGGAGATGATTCAAAGCCTCAGTGCCCCGCCCCCCACTGCTCTGCTCTCTCAAGCGCTCTGGGAAGCTGCTGGTCATTTCCTGTTCCCCTGACCTGCCCCCTGTGCTGGCCCAGAACATTAGAAGACCGCTCCTCTCATCTCTACCTCCTTTAAGCAGCAGCTCAGAAGTAATACCCTGTGTTTGTGTAGCAGGGTCCAATCAAGATGTCCAAAGCCCTTTGCAAACATCAGCTCCTTTTTTCTGCACCTCTCCCTTTTTTCACAATGTCATGGCAAGGAAACTGTTGAAAGGGCACAATATATTCTGGGATGGGGAAAATAGCATTTGGAAATATAAAATAGGAGATTAAAAAATGGGAGAGGCCAGAAAGCCTAAACTCCTGAGTAAAAGTCACTCTGATTCTAAATCAAAACTTTCCCTTCTTTTACATTCCAACCACCTGGCTGCTTTCTTGGGTGACATTGCAGGATGGTACCCCAGTTTTATAACCCTGTGGGGGAGGGGAAACGGCAGTCTTACTGTGTTTTGCTAACTGGATATTATTGAAAACAGGAGTTGATTTTGTGTGGAACAGACTCCGTGATTTATGAAGCCTGTTATAATTCTAACTCTGCTGGTAGGGACTAAGTACCTACTACTTTTATATGCTTTAACTCATTACTTTTCCTAATGAATAATACTACTCTATCTTAGAACTTAGAAGTTCACTTGACTCTTATCTCACTCCATCTGTCCTGTCCGACACAGCCAGATAAATCTTATTAAGGGAAAGCTCAGGTCCTGGCCAGGTTGGTTAAAGCATTGTCCCAATACACCAAGGTTGCAGGTTTGATATCTGGTCAGGGCACATACAGGAGTCAACCAGTGAATGCATATATTAGTGAAATAACAAATCGATATTTCTCTTTTTCTCTCTCTCCCTTCCCTCTCTCTCTCTAATATATATATATATATATATATATATATATATATATATATATTAATGTGTGTGTATGTGTATATATATATATATACACATACACACACATTAAAGAGAAAGCTCAGATCACCATGCAAACCTGCTCATAGCAGGGGCCTAAAGCTCCCCGAAGCCTACCAAAATAAGGAACCTTCACCTTCAGCACATAGCATGTGCTCACATTCCAATCATGCTTCGTGCTAGCAGGAGACGCTCCAAACCTGGCCAGACAGTGCATTAGTGTCCCCTTGCACAATTTCCTCTGCCTGGAAAGCCCCTCCCAACCCTCATTTCCACCAGCCAAATCCTAGTCTTCCTTCAAAGCTTATCTTGAATGCCACTCCTTCATGAAGTCTCCTTTTAGGTTCCAATGCTAACAGGCCTCCTTCGAATCCCAGAACACTGTAGTATTCTCTCACACAATTCATCTTACGCTGTCCTGTAGCATAAGTCCTGCTGTCTAATCCATATGCTACATGTAATGTAAAGTCCTGAAAACAAAAGTGTGTCTCCTTTCTTGACACGTAATAGATGCTAAGTAAATGTTTGTTGATTACATGGATGAATGTTTAAACTACTAGGTACTCGATAAGTATCTGTTGAAACTGATTTGCTAGTGATCCTCAATATTACTTCTCCATCTAAGCTCCATGTTTGTATTCCAGATGCCTTCAAGAATGTATACAGTAATGTCTTACTTTACCTGGAACCCAGCAAGTCAAAAACTAATCTAACTGTTCCCCACCCCCCACCCCCGCTCCAGCTTCATCTCTTGGTCTTTTTGTCTCACAGATCCTCCCAGCTTGTACTTTTGTAAGAGTTACTTCATATGGGCTGGATGAACACCAGGGAGCTGAGTTCCCAGCACCTAACATCCATGGATTAATGCGTATCACAAAATTATAGGATGTCAGCGCTGGAAGCGACCTCAGTCCAACCCCTTCATTATAGATGAAGAAACCAAACCCCCAAGGGGATCTGCCAGAACTAGAGGCAGACGGATCACAAGGCTCCAGTCTTCTCTCTCTTGGCCTAGGTCTCTGTCCTTGTTAGACGTGACATGACCTTCCTAAGCTCTTATTTTTCCAGGTGCTTCTTTTTCAAGTGACTGCATGTTTCAGCATCACTTTTCCTCTGTCTCCCACAGGGATAACTGACAACACAGACCTTGAGATTCTGCAACAGAGTGCTTAAACAAGGCTGGTGCCTTTCCCTGAGTCTGCTACACTGCAAAGCTCATTAACTCCGCCCAGTGTCTGATAAGCCTGTTTCTCTAGAATCTTCCTAGCAGTTAGCTGGTAGGGACTTTGCATTATTAACCCAGCAGTAAACTCAAATTCTCTTCATTTTATCTAGCATCTCTTACAAAGTTAAAGATAACCCAGGTTACTTTAGGGCTTTGAATAGTTAATCAGTTAACAGAGTTATTCTTTGTTATTCTGAGCATGCTTAGAAATGACCGAAAAGCCATGGAGTACAGTTTGAACCAGATTATATGGACTTGGGCTAAATCATTTAAACTTACAGACAGCCTCACAGTGACACTGATTGGAAATTACTCCTGTACACCTGGTAAGTCTGGTCCGCTGAGCAGAACTGGGCCTGCGCACTCCCATCCTCACCCCAACCCCAGCCCCCAGCAGGGAGACCCGAAAGAAATAATACTTTGAGCACTACTTTGCGCTTTACATGTGTGATACCATTGAATTTGATTCTCTCAATAACCCTATGTGGTAGTATCCTCATTTTACAAATAATAGAAGTGAAATATTAAAAAGCAGTCATTCTCAGGCCAACTAATTAGAAACAGAGTCAGCGTACAAGCCCAGCTTTGCTTGCCGCTGACTCCCAAGACTGACCCTTCTTCTCTGATGGGTTCTTCCCGTCTCTTTCCTTCTTTCTTTCTTTCTTTCTTTCTTTCTTTCTTTCTTTCTTTCTTTCTTTCTTTCTTTCTTTCTTTCTTTCTTTTTTTCTTTCTTTCTCTCTTTCTTTCTTTCTCCCTCTCCCCTTTCTTCCTTCCTTCCTTCCTTCCTTCCTTCCTTCCTTCCTTCCTTCCTTCCTTCCTTCCTTCCTTCCTTCCTTCCTTTCTGCCTGCCTGCCTGCCTGCCTGCCTTCCCCCAGTGCTTTTTTCAACTGAACCATGCACAAACCAAAATACACAAAACACATCAGCAGAGCTATTTATAGTTGATCAAAAACTGGAAACACCCCTAAATGACCATCAATAAAAGAATAAATAAGCTTACTGTGGTACATCCATGCAATGGAATATAACTCAGCAATAATAAGAAATGAATGCACCTATATACACAGACTATGGATGAATCTCAAAATAATTATGTTGAGCAAACAAAAACAAAAACCCAGACTCAAAAGAGTATATACTGTATGATATGTATAACTCACATAGAAATCTAGAAAGGGTGAAACCAATCTATGGTGACAGAAAGCAAATCAGGGGTTGCCTGAGGCAGTGGCCACAGTGCTCATTGCAAAGTGACTGAGAGAAGCTTGGTCCACTTTGGGGGTAATGGGAATGGTTCTGTGTGTTGATGGTGGGAGTGATGTATATATTTGTCAAAACTCATTAAACTTGACACTTATAATAGGTACAATTTATTGTGTAGAAAGATGGACCAATAACATTAGTTTGTTTTACTTTGGTTGTTTTGTTTTTAAAGCAGAGCTACTCTAATTGAGATGGGAGTGTCCTATCCGTCCTAACACTCTTAATGATGCCGCGAGCCCAATGAGAGACCCTGATTGTTATTCTGAGAATTTATGTCTTCAGGGGACTAGTTGCTAGACCACACCAAGCTACCTCACGCAACCATAAATATTGTCCAAGCAATCAGAGGTTTGTAAAGGGCGTAAGCTGTTTATTTTTGAGTAAACCACCTGAACGTTCTTACTGAGGGCTGCATAGTTCCAACAAAATCAGCCACAACTAAATTATTGGCAGGAAGAGGCTTCCGGTCCAGTTTTATTCTCTGTACTATAAAAATAATGATACTGCGATACTGCAGAACTAGGAGTTAATAAATGAAACTGAGAAATTTCATGAGTGTGTATGTGTGTGTAATGGGTATAGCTTGGCTTCACACCACTTGGATCTGGGAGAGCTCTCAGTCCCCATTGAACAGAACAGTAGGGTGGCAGTGTCGTTCTTACTGCCTCAGTGTCACACAGGAGTCTGCGTTGTGTATCAGTCCATAGGATTTCAAGAAGTAGCTCTGTTGTTGAATCCACCCTGGTTTTAGCTAGCTGTCCAGTGCACAACCTTTAGTGGTCCATTTCAAAGGTCAGTGGCTTTTATCTCCAGCAAGGGCAGGGGGACCTTGTATCAGTTTTCCGAGTGAGCATACCTAGTATTCTGCCTCCCCAGGTCACCTTGAAATTAAGTCCCTATATCATTCTGGGCAAGAAGGGATTGGTGACCACTATGTCCAGTACTGCCCAAGTCCCTCCTTTCTCCACTTTCTACTTCCCCCCAGCCAGACTGCTTTGATTTTCTCGGGTCCCCTAGGAAGTCTCGTCTCTTAATCCCCTTAATGGGTCTGAAACACAAAATCTGGCAAAGGTGGGACGGGAGAGTAGAACCAAAAGGTAGGGGAGAGGACTGTACATCTCCATCACTCCTTCCCCTGAAGGATACAGGTAAAGGAGGATTATGTTCTTCCACAGTGAATCCATAGCAGGAAAAGAAAGCCAAGGTGGGGGTTCATTTCTTTATTAATAATGTAACTAATTATGTAAGACCATTTAAATTTGTGTAAAGTTAATGGATTAAAGAACTGCATTGGTCTCATTTATAATCGTATGCGCTTGCAGCCAGCTTGAGACAGTATAGGTAATCCATAAATATTGAGTATTTGTGAATGAATGAATGAATGAATGAATGAATAGGAAATGGCCTGAAGGACACATACTACATGAATTTTGTTTCCTTTAGGCAGTGGAATTCTGTGGAGGGCTATCATTACTACTTATACTTCTGTATTACTTGCACTTTATAAAATTGTGTTTAGTGACTATATATTGTTTGTATTTCAAAACTGTTTAGACTGTAAGTAATAAATACATGTAAACGTTTTATTACAACCTTGCTGTAAGAAGGCAGCTGTCTGGCAGCCACGACTCACATTTGGTAGCATTATATTATTGGATAATGTAGGGGCAGAAAAATTTTTCTTCTACCCTTCTAGGTTCTTTGGCTGGTCTGACAATCTAATTGACATAAGACAGATTAACAGGAGAAAACAAAATTTAATTTCCTACATAAGGAGCCCCAAAGCTATGAGACTGAAGGGCAAGTCAGGCAATTGAGGTTTTATAAGCCATCATGAGCTACAGAATGGAACAGGCTTCCAAGGAGAGGAGGTTAATTCACAGGAAGATAGAAGAATAGATGTTTGGAAATTGGAAGTGTGTCCTGCTATACAGACTGGTCTTTTAGATAAAAAATTAACTCGGATAACATCTCTCTTTCTGAGCCAGGCCCCCTATCCAAATGATTTTAGGTAGTAAGGGAGAGATAGAAGTTTTTCCTGAACCTGTTGGGTCTTGATGGCCTTCAGCTAAAAGTAATCCACATGCCAAAGTGGCACATTTTGGGGTGATATATTTTGCTCCCCTTCAATAAGAAAATGTTAGCTAATCTACATTATGCCGATTCAGAAGGTCAGAGCGTTTGGGTACAGATCACTAGGTATGTGACTGGCAGCCAAGGAGACTGGTTTCTCAGAACACAATATTTCTGAATTTATTGAGAAAATTACTTAAACATTTTCTCAGGAATAAGTGATATTCCCAGGAGGTGTAAATTATAGCTCTTCCAGACCAGGTTGAGAACAATTATTCTCTCACATTTGTTGGGTTTTAGTTACCCTGTGGGGGTTCAGAGGAGGAAGAAAAAGAATATGTAAGCTAAAATCCATACGAATCCAAGGAACTTCCTGGAGCCTGGCTGTCGGTGTTAGCATGGTGTTGCCACGAAAGCCTCTTGTTTCCTCTGCCTCCATTAGATGCGGGTTAGAGGGAGATCTTTGGCTTCTCTGAACCCCAGAGGAAAACTGTGCTGGGGAATGGGGGACAGCGAGGCGCTGACCACACCTGGACCAGCAGCTCTCCACCTGGCACACCCTGGTATTACCTGGGGAACTTTCTTAAGGAACCAGGACTCTAACACCGACGAAATCAGAATCTCTGAGTGGGTCCGAGCATCCTATACTGAGATCAGGGGTTCTCACACTCCACCATGCAGCAGAATCAAATGCAGATGTCCAGGCCACTTCCAAGTGGGACCTGAGAATCAGCATTTCTAACTAACTCTCAGGAAGTGAGGATCTAGAATATTCTAACCCTCACACAATTCTAATAGACTCTAATACTGGCAGACAGTGGTGGCTCCCTTTTTGGACTTGCATATTGGAATCAACTGGGCAGTTGTTGAACTATAGACCCGGACTTATAACTAACTTGAAAATGGAATACGACATTATCTGTTTATAATACCACGAGCAACCATTACTGAAATTGAACTGGCCTGGTCAAAGAGCAAAAAATGAAAACCTTATCCACTGTTGCTCATAACTGAACATTGAGCGTGGGATGTCTATTGAAAGACAAAGGTGCAGGTAGGGGAGAAGGAGAGTGTGGTCCCAGGACAGAATTAGCCAGGGAGTCCAGGGCAGGTGGCCATCTCTGGTTGGCCCAGAGAGAGACCTACAGCTAGTGTCACCTCACTGAGAGTTCCCCATCCATTTGCAAGCCATAGTTATGGCAGACAAATAGGGCCAGGACAGAGGGAAGCAAGTGAGCCACTGACCGTGGGCTCAGGACTGAACTGGGTGTCAAAATATTCAGTGATTTATACAAATAATTATTTTTAAGTTATTTTTTATTTCTATTTATTTATTTATTTATTTATTTTAGAGAGGAGACACAGAGTGAGAGAGAGAGAGAGAGAGAGAGAGAGAGAGAGAGAGAGAGAGAGAAAGCGGGGCTAGAAACTCAACTCCCATATGTGCCTTGACCAGACCAGTGCAGGGTTTTGAACTGGCGACCTCAGTGTTCCCAGGTCGACGCTTTATCCACTGCGCCACCACAGGTCAGGCTTATTTTTAAGTTTTTAAATGTCTAAGTAATTACAGCCTCACAGGAAGCTGCAGTAAGGGTCTGCCCCCAATGTTGACATCCTATATAGCTAGAGGACAATATCAAAACCAGGAAACTGACATCAGAACATTCCTGCCAACTAGACTACAGAGGGCCATGTTTTAAAACCTGTGCTGTTCATGTGTGTGCACAGCTGTGTAGTTTATGTGTATAGAATGCCAATGAAGGTGAATATTTTCATGCAGTAATTCTAAGGCTCAAAATCAGTGCCAAAAATCTATGATGAGAAAAATGTCAAAATTTTAAATAAAGACAGGATCAGTAAAGCTCTATTAACCACATTGGAGCCTGAGGCTAAGTAAAAATTAGTAACATTTTGTTCATCATAGACATTTTTCCATTAATTATGATTTTTTTTTTAAATACTGTATTAAAAATGACTTATCTTGACTGTTCAGGTCCCCTAAGATTTGTGCCCCAAGTGAGCACCTCACTCTGCCCACCCTCCCCAGCCCTGCGGCAAGGGCACCAAAGCAGTGGTGCTGTGCAGGGCCCACGGAAGACAGGAGAGGAAGAAGGAGTCTCTGCCTTGCTGCTCTTCTCGGCTGCCATCTGCTCTGTTTTGGGGGCCAACCAGAGTGGCGCTGGCACTGTGACTCAGCCCTAATTACAGGCTGCCAGACACAGGGCTTCCTTTCTGAGGCCAGACGAATCCCAGCATCAGTGGCTGTGTCCTCCTCCTAGCCCCTCGGCTTCCTCTGGCATGGAGGGCAGGTCTGCACCACGCGAAGCCATCACCAGCCAAGGGAGGCAGCCGGGCACCCTCTCTTCCCCACCACCACTCTTCTCTAAGGGCAGGGGAGCTCACAGGCCACATACCTTCCATTTAAGCAGACTGCCTATCTACTTTAGAATGGGGATGGGAGTGAAAGATGCAATCTGTTGAATGAAGGCTGAAGCATCTGATTAATATGTTAGGCTGGGCATTCTCATTTCTGAAAATCCATAGTGACCATAGAGCTTTTATCTAAGAGTGAGCAGAGAAGCCCAGTTTTCCATCACAGACCAAGTATATTGTCTTCAATGAATACATTTAAAAGGACAATGGGAGGAAAGTCAAGTTTGTTTTGAGCACACGCCATGTGTCAGCAAGTAAAAGGTTCTAATGTAACAGTGTTAAGAGCTAAATACCAAAAACTAATTACAACGAAAGTAGCTCTTGTCCCACATAAGGCTTTTACTGAGCGCTTGCTGTGGGCAAAGCACAGTCCTAGGACTCCAAATATCTATATCAGGTAGTTTTTGAACCCAGGAGATGGCGACATAAAGCAGGAAGACCATGTGGGGGAAATTTTTTTCTCCTAATCTCTTCTAAGTTCTTTGGCTGCTCTAATAATTAAATTGATATAAAACAGATGAACAGGAGAAAAGCAAACTTAATTTTGTAGGTATGGGAGGTTCGTAAAAACATGAGACACAACAGGCATCCTGGTAATTGAAGCCTATAGACCATCCAGAGCTAAGGAAAGGGGAAGGGGTCTAGGGATTCTAAGGAGAGGAGGGCCTTCCCCAGGGAGCCAGAGGATATGTTTATAAAACAAAGGTTACCCTGTTAAACAGGTAAGTTTTTTCAGGTAAAAAACTATCTCTTGTAATAGCTCTCCTCCTGGTGCAGGCCCTCTTACCAAAGTGAATGTTGGCAGTTGAGGGGCAGTAAAGAGCTTTCCTGAATCTGCTGGATTTTAATTGCCTTTAGCTCAAAAAAGTCTTTATGCCAAAGAGACATACTTTAGGGTAGAAAAACTTGCTTCACTTCAACCAACACAAATGTGAATAACTCTAACCCCAGGTTGACAGTTCTGGATCAACATGCACATCTCTTGCAAGGAAAGGTGGGCTACATTGGCTCAGGAAACAAGCTACACACTTATATGATTACAAATTTTATAATCAACTTTACTTCCATAAGATCATCAAGACCCCTGGCAATCCAGCGCATTCTAATATCCTGTATCTAGATGTCTCTTGGAGAAAACGCAGTGGGGGTGGGGAGTGGAAACTGAACATTTGCTCAAGAGATCAAATTGTCCTAAGGAAAACTGAGATGCCACTCTTTGGTGAACTTCAGGTATACTTCCCTGTTATCAGTGGGAGAGATGTCACTAAAAAATTCAGATTGGCAAAGGAATGTGAGTAAATTTGTGATGAAATTCCTCTTTCTCTTGATTTTTGTATTTCTCTTAATAGTATAACTACTCTCCTCATCCAGATGGGAAAACTCAGGGTTATCTTTGCGTCCTGCCCTCTCCTTCATGCTCCTGAAACCATCAGCTGTCAAGGCTTGTAGGTTTCACCTTCACAATATCATGTTTTACAGGAGGACAGATCAGCAGGACCTCAAGACTCTAACCATGTGGTCCCACGAGCTCCAGAGGTAATTTTCAAAGCAAACACATCTTTTCAGAGCCAACTCTTTGTATATACACACACATAGACTCTTCTAACCAATTGATTTGAACCAATTAACTTTACGAGGCAAAGTATACCAAACTCACATCATTGTCTCAATTGTTTATTGTGCAGCATAAATGTTAATGTTGCTTATTGTATGATTTTAGAACAAAATAGTGTGTCTTCTCCAGACTGGGACAAGTCACAATTAAAAGTCCATTTTTGCCCTGTTGATTAGAACATTGTCTTGATACATCAAGGTTTGGGGTTCAATCTCCAGTCAGGGCCCATACAAAAATCAACCAATGAATGAATAGACAAGTGGAATAACAAATTGATGTCTCTCTCTCTCTCTCTTTCTCCTTTCCTTTATCTCTCACTAAAATCAATAACTAAAGTTTTTTTTTTTAATTCTAGTTTTTGTGGGCAGATAGATCTCTTTTTAAACTAGTGTTTTATGTAGGAACGTTTAAAAAATCTAAACATACTATCAGATTCTACTTCTAGAAGTATAACAAGAGGCATTAACACACACGTCCCCCAAAAGACATGCAAAAATGTTCATAGCTGCTTTGATCATAATAACTCCAAGCTGCAAACAACCTAAATGTCTGTCTCTGAGAGAATGGATAAACAAATCAAGTGTGTTTCTTTAATGGAATGCTATACAGTAATAAAGAGATTGGCCTTCTGCTAGATGCATCAATATGCATGACTCACAGACATAAGCAAGGGCCAAAGGAGCAGATCAAAAAAGAAGGAAAGAAAGAAAGAGAGAGAGAAAAGGGAGAGAGAGAGAAAGAGAAAGGAGGGAGTGAGGGAGGGAGGGAGGAAGGGGAAGGGGAGGAAGGAAGAAAGGAAAGAGAGAGAGAGAGAAAGAAAGAAAGAAAGAAAGAAAGAGAGTACATACTGCTTAGTTCCATTTCTGTGACGTTTAAGACACCACTTATGGTGATAAAATCAGAATAACAGTGATGGGGGTGGTATAGTCTGGGAAGCGACATCAGGAACCTTCTGGGGGTCAGGAGATGTCCTGTACCTTCATCTGGGTTCGTGGTCATCTGAGTATATAGCTATGCAAAAATTCATTGAGGTATACATTCAACAGCTGTGCACTTTCCTTGATGTGTGCTATATACTTAATAACAAAAATATCTCAGAGACCTCCATTCCCAAATTCCCAAAGGCAGCAAACTTCTCTAAAATCCCCTGATCCCCAAATATCTGGCACAGAAAAAGTGGCTCATGCCAGGAGTCACAGATCTAAGAGTATTCTATGTAATGGCGCCCCCTGGAGCACAAAATAGATATACATTTTACATTCCAGTTGAAACGGAATTTCTCGGCCTTTTATTTCCCATCTACCCCAGTCACTAGGTGAATGAGGGGAATCTGGCTCAATTTACGGGTCAGGAACATGATAGAGTGAGACTGGAACTCCCATACAGGAACATAGAAGTTCTCATGGCAAGTACATAGCAGGTTTCACAGGTGACTTTCATCCTAGACATTATTTCATTCTTCCAGGCCTTATCACTGTGCTTTTCCTGAGCAGAGTGGAAAATCAGTATAAATGAACAAATGAATGGACAATGGGTAGAACATTTCATCCTCAGTAACACTGTTAGTTATTCCTAAGTGCATGTTTTCTTTGTGGGAAGTCCTCCTCAGGGCTTCTTGATGAGAACAAGCTTCTCTCCTCCCCTCCAACTCTATTGTGCCTTTGATGAAATATAATTATATCTAAGTGGTATTTTTCTTAGTGTTCTTCCTTGTTGAAATACATCCTGTTCTCATGATCTGTGTCCCATGGTGAAATTTTTCAATGATAAGAGCTGGCTTGACTTAGAATTTCACATTTTCTTTTCATGGGAATTGGCATTATTAACAATTAGAGTCCAGTTAGTTTAAATTACACACAATATATGGATATTGGGATTTCACACCAGAGGCTTAATGTAAAAAAACTGTCAAGCATTTCCACCTGAGGAAAATTACTTTCTCTTTGAGAGCCAGCCCTTCCAGCCTGGGACCAGGACAAGTCAAGGCCCCTCCAGCCAGGGAAGGGGCGTGGGCTGACTGGGATCTTTTCCCAGGCTGATGGAGATTCAGCCTGGGACTCTGGAAGAGAATTGTTTGGTCCGAGGCTGCTGCTGCTGCTGTGTCTCCAGAGTTTGTAAAAACAGGAGTGCTTTTGAAGACACCTTTCTATTACACTTCAGTGCTGCTGGTGTCCTTATGCTCAGGGAAGAAGATCCATGGGTACCTGCTCTTGGCCACTTCTTAGAACATCTAGAACATTCTTTACACTTTGCCCTACCCCTATCCTTAACCCTCCAGAGAACTGGACTCCTACAATATGTTGAATTAGAACTGGGACACTCTGGGCAGGATGCTGCTTTGCTGTGGGGTTCTCCTGGGCACTGTCTAGTGTTTAGAAACATCCCTAGCCTCTACCCTTTGGATACCAGTAACACCCCTCTTCCCAATCTGACCACCAAAATGTCTCCAGACACTGCCAAATGTTCTGTGGGGGACAAAATGGCCCTCATCTGAGAATCACTGGATTAAACTGATCAGCTATGAAGGCCAACACTGAAACCCAAGAACTCAACTCCCTCTTGACTCCACCCGTACGACTTCCAGCATCCTCCCTACTGATAAGTGACTAGGGCAGTGATGGGCAATCTTTTGAGCTTGGTGTGTTAAAATTCGCCAAAAAAACGAGCATAACTTGGGTGGTGTGTCACTTTGAGAAAAATGGCCTAACCGGAAGTCCCAGAACTAGATGCTCTGTGCGGAGTTCTGTTGTTCTGGCCTACAGACCTCCGGCACAGAGCGTCTACACTACAGCAAATGTTTTATCCTCGGTTACTGCACCTGGCCATGCAGGAGCCAAGGATGAAACGTCCTTCTCGGCATGCAGCCCCATACTTCTCTGGTATGTGCCCACGTGTCATCGAAAATGGCTATGCATGTCAGTGCTGACACGCATGTCATAGGTTCGCCATCACGGGACTAGGTAGAGAGCAGGAAAACATCCATCCCATGTCTCCAGGATAGCCTCTGGGTGGAAGAGGGACAAAAGCTATCTGATATTTACAAAAGAAGGTAACAACATGCAATGTCTTTACTTATTAAAAAAATTTTTTTTAATTTTATTTATTGATTTTACAGAGAGAGGAGGGGAGAGAACAAGAAGTAGCAAGTCATAGTGGCTTCACTTTAGTTGTTCCTTGATTGCTTATTGTAAGTGCCTTGACCGGGCAAGCCCAGGGTTTTGAACCAGCAACATCAGCATTCCAAGTCAATGCTTTATCCACTGCACCACCACAGGTCAGGCAACATGCAATGTCTCTATATTCAGGACATGTTCTCCCTGAAGGATTCACAGAGGATTGCAGAGTTGAGGAGATCAAGGGGTACATTTAACAAAACTTTCTAAATTTTCATAGCGTTATAGAGAGCAGAAAAGCAAATCCTGAAGGGAAGCGGGGAGGGGGGCAAGGGAAATGTTGAGGGGAACACGGGGATGGGAGGATGTATTCGGTGGGACACTTGAATCTATGTAAACACAATAAATTAAAATCAATTAAAAAATATATTAAGCCTGACCAGGCGGTGGTGCAGTGGATAGAGCTTTGGGCTGGGATGCAGAAGACTCAGGTTCGAGACCCCAAGCTCGCCAGCTTGAGCGCGGGCCCATCTGGCTTGAGCAAAGCTCGCCAGCTTGGACCCAAGGTCGCTAGCTCCAGCAAGGGGTTGCTCGGTCTGCTGAAGGCCCGCGGTCAAGGCACGTGTGAGAAAGCAATCAATGAACAACTATGGTGTTGCAAGGGCAACGAGAAACTAATGATTGATGCTTCTCACCTCTCTTCGTTCCTGTCTGTCTGTCCCTGTAAATATATATATATAAACTTTCTGAATTTAACCTAAGACCTCTAGTGTCACCTTCGTGGTCACTCTGATGTAGAAAGAAGGGAACCTGAGAGGTCATTAATTAAGTGTTTTCTGTGATTTGATTCTTGGATTTCAACAACTGCCCAGTGTTTCTGCAATGCCTGAACAGCCAAGAAGCCACGGTGGGTGTGGCCGCAGTGAGCAAATGCACACAGGCTAGGGCATGGTCCTGCGCCCTCTATTAATTGCACTCTTTTTTGGCCCATGACAGCATGCTCTCACTGCTGTGTCACATCCCTGAGTCTCATCTTGCCTCAATGACTATGTGGTGACTTGTTTTTGTCTGACACTGCACTAGGATGATACAAGCGGGGCAGTTAGAAGGAATAGGTTTTGTGATTCCAGATATATTTTAAAGATAGACTGCCTTGGTGGTAGATTGGATGTGGGGTGGAGAATGAGAAGAATCAATAGGTGGAGGTTGAGTAGATATTTGTGAAGGAATGAACATATCTTAAAACTGTTCTGTTCTTCAGTTTTCTTCATTTTACCAGAGTCCGAAAGAAAAAGAAAACAAACCAACACGCTTTCTCTAAACATCAGGTTGAAGAACAGGAAACAGGCTAAGATGGGTGATAGATAATCTTCAGAAATCTGTGCAAGGTAGGTTTTAGCAAACGTGTACTTAACTATCACATGGCAATTATGCAGCAGGTGAATGGCAGAGTCATAAATTTGCTTACTAGTGAAGTCACTCGCAAAACCCAGACACATAAACACCTCCCCCCAGAGAGTTCTGAACATATATCTCTTTTTTCTTTTTGCATGAATGTCAGAGGGGGAATGATGTGGAATGTGGCCCAAGACTGAGTTAGGGGACTTTCAGATATAAAATTGGAACAGTCCTGGGCAAACTGGGATGATTGGTCACCCTATTTATAACAGAGACTCATAGAATTTTCAAACCTAGAAAAAGTGTAGAGTCCATCTAGATTGTGATTCACACTCTCTCTAGATTGGAATTTCCTGGGCAGTTTTTTAAAAAGTAGGATTCCTAAACCTCACAGTAGACCAGTTAAAAATCAGTATCTTTGGGTGTGATACCCAGGCATTATTAGTATTTTAAAAGATTTAGCTCACCAAGGGAACATTGAGAACTGATCTAATCCAATTCTTTACATGATAAATGATGAATATGATGCCACAAAACATCATTTGTCCAAGGTCACAGAATTAATTAGGGTTCCCTACTGCAAGCCAGTATTCTCCCCACACACCACAATACTTTTATAGATAATAATTACCAATTAGTTACCTGCAATCAACCACCTGCCCAGTGATAGTAGTTAGGGCAACTCACCCACATACAACCTGTCTGGGCTCAATAAAACAGATGCTTGAGCTTTTAGCCAAAGGCTGTGTGCACCCACAGTGGAAATCCAGGAC
Organism: Rhynchonycteris naso; assembly: GCA_037038555.1. Taxonomy (NCBI): domain Eukaryota; kingdom Metazoa; phylum Chordata; class Mammalia; order Chiroptera; family Emballonuridae; genus Rhynchonycteris; species Rhynchonycteris naso. The sequence continues at coordinate 31,106,955 of CM072998.1, forward strand.
TCCTTTTTCTTGCTCTGCTCCAACTTTCCCCCTACCACCTGCACTTTCCCCCTACCACCTGCTCTGTTCCTAAGTCCCTCTAGGTCCCAAGAAATTCAGAGTTAGCCCCTATACCTTGCCCAGAAATTCCCTTTGTGTCTGTTTACTGATTTGGCCTCAACTGCTTTGACCGCAGCGCTCTCTCACTTCAGCATTTGGTGGTTCCTTAGTGCACCTGCTGTGGAAACCTGGGGTCACTCACCTGGATCCTGGAGCTCATCTTGGCTGGCACCCCCACCAGGAAGGGCTAAGACAAAGCTCCTTTAATTACAGAGATTGTTCTACAAAATAATTGTTCTCTGGACCTGGCCAGTTGGCTCAGTGGTAGAGTGTTGGCCTGGTGTGTGGATGTCCTGGGCTTGATTCCTGTTCAGGACACACAGGAGAAGCACCCATCTGCTTCTCCTTCCCTCCGCCTCTTGCTTTTTTTCTCTCTATTTCTCTCTCCCTCTCTCTCTCTCCCTCCCTCCTGCAGCCATGGCTCGATTGGAGCAAGTTGGTCCCGAGCGCTGAGGATGGCTCTGTGGCCTCCATCTCAGGCACTAAGAAGAGCTCAGTTGCTGAGCAATAGAGCAACACCCCAAATGGGCAGACATCACCCCTAGTGGGCTTGCTGAGTGGATCCTGGTTGGGGCACATACGGGTCTGTCTCTTTGCCTCCCCTCCTCTCACTGAATTAAAAAAAAAAAAAGTTCTAGAATTTTGTAGAACAAGCTAAATCTGCAGCCACCTATAATGTAAGTCCCTGCCTTGTCATCTATGCCAGGGTAAGCCTGACTGTCTGGCTGCTTACTATACAGCACTGAATCAGCACCCCTGCTAAAAATGTAGAGTCCAGAATAAATAAAATGCCTCTGAAAAGTTAGGGTTGGAGACTGAGACTCAAACCTCAGGCCTGGCAAACCTGACCAGGAACAGCTTAATAGTTATACTGACCAAAGAAAAGTACTGAAAAATGATGGTGGTGGTGATGACAATTGTGAGGGAATTTTAAGCCTCAGAAAAGATTCAGAAAAAGAACAAGTGGAGAATGGAATTAGAAATGTGGAAATAAATTTCTAGGCCCAGATGAAGCCCCTCCTGCCCAGGTGCCATGTCGGCGAACCGGAACTTAGATAACTTCTGTGTCCCTATAAAGGCTCCCCTTGACCAGAAACATTGCACAGTCAGCTAACCCCCAAATGCCAACAGGCTCTAGGTCTCACCCCAACAAGGTCGCCTGTGTGGCTCCAGCTAGCTAGAACGTTCTATTTGTCACTTTCTTGTTCTGGATTCTTCATCCTATGAAAGCTTCCTGCATTCCAACCCCTTCTCGGTTCTCAAAAAGGAGACTGTCCACTTCATGAAGTGTTTGTATCACCTAAATTGTTGGGTTTTTTTAAAACAGAAGAACAATGAGCAACCCTTCCTCAACCAGGGGTCTCCATGCTGGGCTGCACCACCCCCTTCCTCCCAGTACTTTCCTAAGGACTCTGTGGTTTCAGGGCCTTCTGGGGCTTTGGGCCCTCATGGTCCTTGGCACCCTCATGGCCCCTCCTCCTTGTCTGCAGTGGTTTAATGTGGTTTGCTCCACTGTCATTAAGTGTTTTCTTCTGGTCCTTGTGGTGGCTTAACTTGGAAGAGGATACCTGTCAGTGGTCTGTGGTCTGTAAACTTGACCTCCCTTCAAAACCATGTGGGCCCCATTCCAGACCCACGGGACCAGAATTCCTGGGGAAACATCCAGGAATTTGTATTGCTCAAAAGCTCCCCAAGATAACTGGGAAGCACAGGTAGCTTGGGAAATGCCACTGTGATAAGTTTAGAAATGACTTCTCTCTGTTCAAACTCTCCTTCCTGCAGTAACGCAAAGGTCCCCGACTGGCGCAGGGGGGTGGTGGTGGGGTGGGGGGAGTGGGGGGGGGGGTCGGGGGCGCTTCCAGCTCTATGACTTGCCTGGTTCCGGCAATCGTGGCCATCAACTCATTGACCTAATAAGGTCTCCAGGCTGAGCCTGGAGCTGCCATGGGTTTGCGCTTCCTTCCTTGAGAACTGGGAGTGGATGGGTGGAGCTGTTAGATCAACAACCCCGTCTCCTAGCGCTTAGTTTTGGATTTAGGTAGGCTGCTTTTATTTTTTTATTTAAAATTTAAGGAATGAATAATGTGAAGCATACATCCTTTCAAAAGGAGCCTGTTGGCATTAAGTCTGCAGTATGTGGCAGATCCACCTGGGGGCTCCCAAGGCCCGTACTGCACCTTCAGGGTGGCTTAGTCCTTCCTCCTGGCCTTGTCGCTGCTGAGGCCAGACCTGGGGGAACTGCAAAGCACTCCCTGGAGCCCTTGGCTCTCCTGGTTGGATCTCAGGAAAGAATTTGACACTTATAGCTTACAGATAAGGAGAAATGATACCCCTGGGAGGATGTCTTGTATATGAACAGTGCAGAGGAAGAAAAAACGGTTGAGAGATTTTGTACTAAAGTGCTACCCCTCCCAGCAGAGTCTTTGGATTTACTAAATTTTAGACCAAATTAAAAAATAGATTTATTAAAATTAATTAAAATTAACTGATTAAGCCTGGCCTGTGGTGGCACAGTGTATAGAGGATCGACCTGGAACATGAAGGTCGCGGATTCAAAACCCTGGGCTTGCTGGGTCAAGGCACATATGACAAGCAACAAGCAAGCAATGAACTAGAGTGAAGCAACTATACTTCTCTCTCCTCTCTTTGTAAAATCAATCAATAAAAAATCTTCTAAAAATTTTAAGAAATTAACTGATTAAAATAAGTTTTAAACCAACTCAAGAAGTGTCGTTAGAGTGAAATGTTAGCCATCGAAGGCTAGGAGATTATTTGGGAGGGCAGTGAGACTTTCAAATTCAGGCACAAAAATTTCAGACCTGACTCCCATGAACACTAACATTCATCGCTAATTTCTCCCACAAAACACCCCCACTGATGGTAAGAAGATATGAGTATCTGAAGTTTTAGTACTGCTGGCTAGAGGCAGACAGGTTGCAGCAAGAACGACAGAGGTAAGACATAAGGAAGGACCCAGAGTAGGAAGTTTGTCGATCCCTGATGGATGACCGAGGAGGAATAGAGGTAGTGAGTCTTCAGAAGGCAGGGTATGTGTTCTTGCCACTATCATTTCCTCATAAACTGATACACTCTGGTTAATGGAGTAACTTATTAAGCAGCTGGTATCTGATTCAGGCCCTGATTCTACATCTAGCTGTGTGACATTGGACAATGACCCCACTCCCCTGGATTCAGTTTCCTCGCTTATAAAATGGTGTTGATTTGGAGGGCTTAACTGTCATGTGTAAACTTTTCATAGTAAAAAGGCAGCTTCCTAAAACTTTTTTTCCCTCCTTAATCCAAACCTCTTGCTCTTTAATACTTTCTCATAAAGCCTCCTTTCTAGACCCTGAGTTTCTTAACTCCCTCTAAATGAACTTTAACTTTCTTACAATATGTTGCTCTAAATAGCGACATGTCCCTCAAGGCTCTGGTTGTACATCTGTTGCCCTAGATGCCATTCTCACGGTGACCAACACACTTGCAGTACTGTGTGATGGCATTTTTTACAGTAAAAGCAATTAATTACGTGGCTATCCCAGTATGACTTTGTTTTTCTAACTTTGTAAGGTTTTTTTTTTGTAGAAATAAAATCATAAATCAAAAATATATATTTTGTCCCAAGTTTTTTGTCCCAAATATGACCATTTTAAGTTACTCCACTTTCTGAATATAGATAGGCCCAACATCCCAGTCTTATGACGTTATTCTGAGTCTTGATTCTATTATACACGGTGGATGAAAGGGTTGTACAGTTTAGCATTGGAAGGGGCCTTGGGAATCAAATTGACCCTCTTATTTTGGTATTATTGAAAATCTGATAAGCATATCGTTGATGCCGTTAAGAAAGTACTTGAGAGATGTTAAACATGCCCAAGCCATGATGCTGTGAGGGAGAACGCCACTGGAGACCTTCCAGGTTGACATCCATTTATTAATCAACACCCTTGTTTGTGATACAAGGCCTACCTTATATTTGGGCGGGGAGCACAAAAGCCTTCCCAATTTTTTTGTTGTGGTTGTTGCCCTAGGCAAAGGGAAGGAGTTCCTATAATGACTGAGACTGGCTTACCTGCCATCTCCAAGGGATGGCAAGCTTGATTTTAATTGATTTATTGAAAATAAAAGTGATACTTCCTGCACCCTTGAGTTAGTGTTTACATAGTAGACATATGTAAATTCACAGCAGACCTGGAACACAATTCAGATGGGTAGGAAATCAATGTCTAATTGTTTCCTTCTTCCTTTTATTCAAGCAGCATTCTTAAGCATTTGTATGTGAAGTCTACTGGAAACACAGTGGAGATACAGAGATCAGAGGACACAGCCCGTCCTCCGTCCTCTGAAGCCCATGGTGCAGCAAGGGAAACAGGCAAGTAAGCAGCTATGTGGTGTAAGCGGCTCTCTGAGAGGAGAGAGCAGACAGGTCGGGCATGAGGAAGGGCCAGAGTTCTGACTCTTAGTCCAGGGCTCTTTTTATTACCTGTTGGTACCTTACTATTACCTGGAATCTGAAAGATGCTAATGGTACATAGTGGGGAATTAATAAGGTATCATCAAAAAATTTTAAAATTGGATTGAATCAGTCACTAAAGTTAAGTTCATCAATGCTCTAGAGTACATTGCTCCAACATTTAGTCTTCAAACAGGTGACTGCTCCCACCTGGCCTTTCCCCTAGCTAGCCCTAACTTTCAGTAATTCATTCATTAGATTTGCACTTATTAGGGTCCCTCTGGCTATAGACAGCACTGAACTGGATGAGTATCATATCAACTGTGAAGAGGATGAATCAAATTAAAAATGGGACTACCAGCCCCCAACTCCCATAAGGGATGTAAAACAAGACTAAATCCCCCCATACTTTCCCCTGTAAGAAGGGTCAGGTGGAAGCTGAAGGCCCAAGGGAACCACAGAGGATGCTTCAACTCTAAGACAAGGGAGCTAAAGGACATATTTGTTATTTTTTAAATTGACATATAACATTATATTAGTGTTTAAAAACAAGACAGCCGGCACAAAATGGAGTCACTTATGCTAAGGCCCATGTCACCATACTGAGATCTAACTTAATTATACTTTCAGCTCTCCCAGAAATGGAATATTAAACCAGTCAACCAGGAACCACCTAATCAGCACTAGTGCAGTTATCTGCCTGATAGAAGCCCTGCCATCTCGTAAAGGAAAGCGACCCTGCCACATCCAAAGCAATTTTGCTGGTACAACTTCCTCATTTGGGCTCCCTTCTGCTTATAAAAATATTTCATTTTATAAAGCTTCTTGGAACTCCTTTCTATCTGCTAGATTGGATGCTGCCTGATTTATGAATCATTGAATAAAGCCAATAAGATCTTTAAAATTTACTCAGTTGAATTTCGTTTTTAACTTTGGTTTTGGGTGTACAACATAATGATTCGATATTTGTTTATATTGTGAAATGATCATCACAATAAATCTAGTTAACGTCCATCAACACACACAGTTACAAACTTTTTTTCTTGTGATGAGAACTTTTAGGATCTACTCTTTTAGCAATTTTCCAGGAGACAAGATAGTATTACTAACTATGGTCACCATGCTACTATGCATTACACCCTACAGGACTTATTTTATAACTGGAAGTTTATACCTTCTGATCCCCCTCGTATTCATGTTTACAGGTCTGAGTCCAGAATGAAGAAATAATAGAGGAATAATATGTATGTGAAACTTTTCACTAACTCTCACTTTGCAGATTATAAAATGCAGTTCTTTCTCCTTTACACAGATCTCCACCCATCAGAAAAATACCACAGAACATTCAGATGTCATCTAGCTCCATCCTTTCTCCATTGCCCTGCATCTCTGCAAGAGAGGAAATTAATAAGTCAGGAGTTAGGACCCAGAGATACTGTTTAGCCTTACACGATCTGACAGCTGACTGGAAATCAATGAAGTGTACTTTACAAAACGTTATGCTGATGCGAGATGGTTTGAGACTATTTCATTCCACTTCAGGTGTCTGCTCTCCCCTTAAGTTCCCCTTCAGACTCTGAACCACTGTGCTTTTCTTCCCAAACCCTCTTTTCTGGTGGAAATATTTTGCTATTAAAAAGAAAGAAGTTTTCTTTCTAAAATTGACATAATGATGCTGGCAGGTTATGTCCTGGGATCACTCATCGTCCTCGGGATCACTCCCTCAGGTAAGCTCAAGTTAAACTAAATTAAAACTTTGTCACTGTAGAGGCACTTAAGCAAGGAAGGTGAAACAATGGTGTTCAGATTGTTAGAACTGCAAAATGTAATGAGTAGGTATCTTTAGGATAACCCTTAGAATGTGGCTTCGATGAACAACTTTATAAAATCTGTAGATTGCTAAAGAAATCATATCTGTGAATTTCATAATATTTATGCTTTTGTCATTTATTGTGTTATTCTTTTTGAATCATTATGAGCTTGGTGAAAGATATAAAAGCAGGAAAAATGTTACCAATTGCACTGAATGCTACTCGGAGAATTGTTAAAATATTAATTAGGTCGACATTTTCCTATCATATCTACTAATAATCATTATATCTGTGTGTGGATACTTTTGTCCAATATATCTTGTAGACTTATATAAATACATTAATACATTTGTGATGGAGCTGTATCTAATATGTTTGTACATCACAATCACGCAAAAATATATATCAAATGTCTAAGGACATGAGTGAGTTTTCTGAGACTATTATCCACCTGAATATAGAGAAATTTTTAATAAAGAGGGCAAATTAAAAGAGAGAGGGGGAGAGAGACAGAGGGAAAGAGAGAAGAAAAAAAGAAAGGGGAAGAATACTGAAAACTTTAGGAGAAAGGGGTCATTTGTACCTACCAGATTTTCTAGGTTTTGAAATATTCATTTATTATGTAACTTAAGAATAGAAAACTCTTCCCACGGCATCAGAAAGTAGTTAGAGCCAGGAGCCAGATGGTGAGAAAACAGTGTCATTCCATTAGCAATTTGTATTTAATTGTTACTAGAATTTTTGCCACACTTGATTATTGCAATTTTCAGATGGAGAACCAGAGGCCCTGAGATTTGCTGTCCTGAAATGCATCCTTGGTTTAGAAGTCATAGGGCCATGAGGTACACACACCTGAACCTTATCATACCTTCAAAGCCGTAGCCTTTTCTCATACCGGGGACTCAGACCCAGAGTAATTTCTAAATGCTGAGATCATCAAACCCACTTTCAAATATCACTAGATATGGCCTCTGCAAAGTCTAAAATGCAATTTGCAGATCATAAAAATAATAATCAACTTCTCTGTGTGTTAGCATATGACTAGTGTACATGCATCTAGTGGTGTTTTGCCCTAACTTACTATTCTATTTACTATGAAAAGATTGATTCTCATCATTCTTTCTCCAAGGAAATCATCGCACTGGTTAGTAATGTAATTAGCATAAACCCTATGGTTCACCTATGCAGCCTCCTCTGTGCATAGTAATGGTTACATAAGAAAATTGGATTTGGAGAAGAACCTGGCACTCATTCTCCATTGTGTAGGCTGCAAGAGTTTGGGAATGTCACAGATCTCTAATAAACCCTATGGTTCACCTATGCAGCCTCCTCTGTGCACAGTAATGGTTACATAAGAAAATTGGATTTGGAGAAGAACCTGGCACTCATTCTCCATTGTGTAGGCTGCAAGAGTTTGGGAATGTCACAGATCTCTAATAAAGCTATGTAATAACACTAGTAATTCAGATATTTGTGGATATTTCTAGAGCCATTGGAGTCTATTTCTATATTTAGATCGGTACCACCTTTCCTTAAGTTCTTTAACTCTCCTACTCATTTTAAAAATATAGTTCCTTTTGTTACACACAATATTAGGGTCAGTCCTTCATTTTTATTTTTCTGGCTTTGGTGAAAAGGGCACTTGTGTATCACCATATGACATTTCTTCTCTTGCTAAGTCATGCTCTGTGTGTTTGTGTCTGCTCCCAGAAATAGGGACTGTATTTTACTTCTCTTCTCATCACTCTGTCAACATGATGATGTGTGTTTATTCATTCAATAAATATTTATTGAGGATCTCCTGTGTCGTAGGGATTGTCTTAGCATGTGGGATGCAAGAGGGAATCAACAAAACCTCTCCCGCTAGCAAGAATCACTGAATATTTATTATTTCATTCCAGCCTGCAGGCTAGCTCCCTGTGTTGACAGAAAAGGTTACCATATCTGTGATTTGTTTTCTGGACAAGGTAATGATGATGGAGAGCAAAACCAAAATATATCAAAAGGTGTCAAAACGAAAAATACACCTCTCTTAAAAATATTTGCTGAGGTTTGAAATTCTTCAATTACCTGTATTTGTTTGTTTGTTTGTTTGTTTATTTATTTATGTGACAGAGAGAGAGACAGAGAGAGGGACAGATAGGGACAGAAAGACAGGAAGAGAGAGAGATGAGAAGCATCTATTGTGGTATCTTAGTTGTTCATTGGTTGCTTTCTCATATGGGCCTTGACAGGGGGGGGGAGATTACAGCAGAGTGAGTGTCCCCTTGCTCAAGCTAGAGTCCTTGGGTTTCAAGCCAATGACGTTTGAGCTCAAGCCAGTGACCATAGGGTCATGTCTATGATGCCACACTTAAGCCAACAACCCTGCGCTCAAGCTGGATGAGCCTGCGCTCATGCCAATGAACCTGCGCTCAAGCCGGAGACCTCGGGGTTTCGAACCCAGGTCTTCTGCTTCCCAGTTTGATGCTCTATCCACTAAGCCATCTCCTGGTCAGGGACTTTGATTATTGTTTTACTCTCTTAGCTGAGCATAAACAATGGTGTTGTCTTCATTAAAACCATAAATAATCATGGGAAGGTTTGCCTATTAAGTCTTATCAGTTATTTCTACCTTGGTGTAAGTGAGTTCATTGAACCATTGCCAAAGGTGTGAGTTGATATGGGGGTGAGAAGAAAGCAGAGGGTCTGAGAGCCTGAAGGAAGAAAAGGAAACTTGAGCAAGAGGCATAAAGAGACCACAAGGTCAGGTCATAGGTTCCAAAGAAAAATGTCTTTGTCTCAGGCTGCTACTGGACGCCTCATCCAAATAAATCTCTCATGATTCCACTTGCTAGGGTACAGAGAGCCATGATCTCCTCACAGGGAGTGAGTCCTGTCCAGTGCCTTGATCGCCTTAGTTACCTTTACATGGATGCCTTCTCCGTTGCCATAAATGGCAGCCAGGAATGAGCATCTGTCCCCCAATCAATGGCGCACCTTAAACTTTGGCTCTCTTTTGTATCTTTGGAACAGCAACTACTTGATGTTGATAGGTTACATTTTGTGCCTGTTTTGTGAACGTAAAGATCCTAGAAGCACAGGACATTCAAGTTGTAAGGCCCTTACCAATCATTCACTCTGTATTTTTATTAGATGAAGTTAAATGCTTTGCTTAAGATCACACGATTTGGAATGAGGTCCAGAATCCATGTCTCTGAATCTGAGTCCAGAATCTCTTAATGTTAAACAAATATTTGTTGGATTCTCATTTTAACGAGTGACAAGGTTGGCAACAGACTCTGCACTTTGAGCCAAGAGCAGCGTGCCCTCCTGGAGTACTTTCCCAGCCTGAGTCCCAGGTGGAGGAAATAGCTGGAGTCAGGCAGAGCGCGCCATCTCTGTTATATGCGTGCGCGCTCTCTCTGGTTCTGCCTCTTCTTGCCCCCTGCCTGCGGAGTTGCTAGTCTAGTCCCAAAGGAAATATTTGAACAAAGAAAAATGAGACAAAGATTAAGCAGGGAGAGGAAGAGGTGAAGAGAAAGGGGAAGAACTGGGTTTATGGGAGAAACAAAATGCTTGCCTTTTTTTTTTACCAAAGGGATGGCCTTTTTTTTTACCAAATATTTTTTAACAAGCAGTGCACATCCTCTGAAGATGTGCATTAGACTAAGTGTGTGTGTTGGGGTGGGAGGAGTATGCAGAGTAGTACTCTAAGCAAGAAAATGTGGGAAGACCATGGTCAAGTCTAAAAAAGGAATGCTCCCGCACTGTAAAACATTGGGTGTCTACCTCCAAGAAGAACGGTCACAGAAAGAGGTGTCCATTCAAGAAGTCCCCGGGGGAAACAGTCTGCCAGGTGCCAACTGTGGCAGATGGAGATTCGTGTCGGGTTTAGAGAACACTGGCACCAAGGTTGAGCGTCTCCCTAAGACCAAAACAGATTTTCTGTGACCTGGTTTTAGAGTATCATTCTTCCCCAATAGATTGCTTTAAACAACAGTAAAGTGTTTTGGAAAATGCTAACAACAACACAACAATAAAAATAACACTGACAATAAACATATGTTTGTAGAAGTGAATTGTTAAAACAGTTTTATGTGGCAGTAAGGAGACTGTAATGGAGAGAACAGTATTTTGCCTCCTCAGTCCTCAAAGAATCTCATGAGCTGGCAGACAGACTCTTGACTTGGGAGTCAGAAGACCACACCCACCACTTGTTAACTGAACTGGGTGACCCTGGGCAAGTCATTTGCCTTCTGGGTACCCCAGGATCTTCACCTGTAAAATGAGGGTCTTTGGTCATTTTGGACGCCTATATGGCTCTATTATCTTTGTTTCTATACCATTTCACTTTTCCTTCTTCTTTAATTAATGCTGAATTATTTATGGAAAAAAAATGCTTTCTCATCTCTTCTAGTCAGGAAGCTGACTTTGGGGGTGGGCCGGGGTGTCACTCACCTTCCAAGAGAAGTTAATTTATCTTGGAATATTGGTCTTGTCTAATTAATTTAAAATATAAATCCATTGGCAAAATTTTGGTTTACACACAGCTTTTCAGGAATCCATTTATTCCTTAACACAAACACCACCTGTCCTGGTAATCTTGAGCACATCCATGATTCTACATCCTCTGGAATTGGGAGCCAGGGTCACTCTGCCTCCTCCCCCTGTGCACAGAAAGCACCATAATGGCCTTTCGTGCATTCATCCATCCATTCATTTATTCATTTGTTCATTCATCAAATGTCATCAAATATTTATTGAAGCTATGGCCACAAAGAATCAATGGTGGAAGCACTTGCCCTGTCTCATAATGTTCTATTTTACAAAAAAGATAAACCAGAAACATTTCCAGGGCTGTGCTCTGAGTCCCCTCCAATAACATCAATGACTTCAGCTTCTATTTTGAGAAGATTCAGGAAGCTTGAAGACATTAGGCCAAAGCATACTATACTGCAGACTGGTGGCTTACCAGATTTATTTTCTCACAGTTCTAGAGACTAGGAATCCAGGACCAAGGTGCCATGAACTTCAGCTTCCGGCGAGAACTCTCTTTCTGGCCTATAAACAGCTGCCTCCTGGCTGTGTCCTCACTTGGCTGTAACTCAGTGCTTGCGTCCGTCCGGGGAGATCCCGGGCTCTCCTCTCCCTTGGAGGACACCATTCCTAGTCGATGAGGCATCACCCCAATGCTCTCGCAACTTTAATGACTTCCTTATAGGTCCTATCTCCAAATACATACATATTGGGCGTTAGGTCTTCAACGTATGAATTTGAAGGGACACAAACATTCAGCCCATTAACAGCCAGTACAGATTTATGCATTTTATTCCTTGATTCAGCCAGCAGCTCACCCTCTGACACTGGCAGCATGGATCAAAACATATTGAGGTCCCTAAAAGAGCAGACCTGTGTCATTTCCTTTTGCTTCCAACCATCCTCACAGAGGGTGTGGACGGGGGTGGGGGTGAGGGGTGGTAGAAAATCCTGGAAATATCAAGGTCTTAATTTTAGACGTTCACTCCCAACATGCAACTCTACTTTCTTTCAAAATGACAGCAAAATTATCTTGCCAGAAGAGGAAGTTCAAAGGTACCATCCCTGCTCTTCTTAGGATCCCTCTCATATGTTCAAAATTGTAATGGCTCAGGGTTTTCTGAGCTAAGAAGTGTGTGTGTGTGTGTGTATGTGTGTGTGCGCGCGCGCACGCATGCGTGCTCTCTCGCTCTCTCTCTCTCCCTCTCTCCTTCAGTGTCTCAGCCTCCCTGGAGTGTCTCCATCTGTTGTGAGATGGTGTCTTATGTAATTTGCACACATTGGGCTAAACTGGGACACAAGGGCTCTCAGGAAGGTCGGTACTCTGGCACTCTCAGAAGCTGGGACTTCACTCAGATGCATGTAACAGTGGCCACAGCAAACTAGCCAAATAGGGGGACTGCTTTGCTCACACACCACTAAATTCAGAGGCAGACAGTTCGGGGTGATGTGGCAATACTGTAATGCTATCAGGAATCCAGGCTCTGTCAGTCTTCCTATTTTGCCTTATATGTGTAGCTTTCATCGAGCTTGCTTGCATATTTGGGTGACTAAAACCCTAGATGTTGTGTCCCCATTCCAGGCAGGAAGAAAGGGCAAAGGGGGAAAGGGGAAAGGGGAAAAGGTGCTTGTTAGATTAAGTTATCCTTGAGTAAACTTTACTCAGTGGCTTCTGTTTGTATCTTAATTGGCCACACATGTGTCATTGGGCTGAAAGGGAGCGTGAGAGGGGAACATTTTAAGTTGGCACCACGTAATCCTGAATAAATTTAGCATCAGGTAGTAAGGAAGAAAGGGTAAAAGGCTGTTGGGAAGGGAACTAACAGTGTCTGCCACAAATAATATTGTCCTCCTAGAGGAGGGGGCTGCCTGCACAGGGGAAGCCAGAGGAGGGCAGCTGTGGCCTCCCAGCTTCTCTCCCCAGCAATTCAGCTCTGGCCCAAATGCTCTAAACACCACTCGGCAAATGAAAGCCAAGCAGCTAACTGCACCGTTATTCAGTGTTTCTTAGCTTGGCTGCCTCTGTGTGCCAGGCACTGCCCTAAGAGCTGGGAGACAGCTGTTGATGGGCTTCCCAGGGCTGGCATTCCTAGTGGGGCAGACACTCAGCAAATAAACATATACTATGATCAAGTCTCTGACACAGATAAAGTACCATAAAGAGACAGAGTGTTCGAAGAGAGATTTAGATCGTGTTGCCTGGAACGACCTCTTCAAGGTGAACGCATCTGAGCAAAGATGGGACAAAGTGAAGGAATGAGTGTGGGCAACGACCTTCCCGGAGTGGAAGCATAATTGCCTGTTCAGAAAGAACAGATGGGTCAGAGGCACTGACGTGGGTGGGGTTGGGTGGCGGGCATTGAGAGAAGATGGGAGAGGGGAGTGGCCACCTGGGACCTGGGAGACCATGGTAACAACTTGGGATTTTTTCTTCTAAGTTTAATGGGAAGCCATTTGGAAGGTTGAAGCAGGAAACTGATGTATGCTTTTCAGCTTTTTAGAAATGGCTGTAGCTGCAGGACAGGAAATGGGCTGTTAAGGAGCAAGAATGAAGAAGTTAGGAAGCAGAACACAAATCCAAGGAGAGGCGATGGAGCCTGGGAGTAGGGTGGCACCAGCGGAGACAGTGGGAAGCAGTCGCGTTGCAATATATGTATTTTGAAGGAAGTTAAGACGGCATGTGGGGTAGTGAAACATGAAGTTCAGCCTGAGCAAGTGAACACCTCTTCCCTCTGGAAGCTTCGAGGAATTTCAGTTCTCTCACTGCCCTTCCATTTCCCAAGTTTCAGGGCCGTCACGGAGTGCTGTCCTGGCCACTTCCCAGATGACCTGCTCCTTAATGCAGCTCTGCTGCTGAGACTGTTGAGGCATCAAAGTTTGAGAATGGTTAACTTTTTCAATAAATAACACAAATGTAAGGTTGCATCTCTATCATTCATTTGTATTTTAATGCAGGGGGTCCTCGGGTGATGACACAGTTCCATTCCTATGACAGTGACATAACCGGTATTTTGGTCTAAGTTAAAACACACCCTAGCCTAAGTCACTTACCTATATTAACCCAGTTGTAAAATCATAATCGAGAACATAAAAACACAACTAAGCCACAGAAAAAGAATACTCCGTATTCTTCTGCCACCTGCAACCAAATTAGTTTGCCCACATAGTCTGTAAGTAGGATGCTAACTGTGTAAGCTGAAACATTCATGTCTCAATTTTTAAAGTTTTTATGGGAGTGAGCATCATAAACTCGGAACGTCGTATGTTGAGATTGTCGTAACCCAAGGACCCCTGTATGCTTTCTAAAGTGAAAGAGAAAAGAGTGGAGGCAGGCAGAGAACAAAGTCTACCTTGTCCACATCCCTGTTCACTCCAAGGAGCATTATGGGTGCATTTCACATTGATTCTCCCTTAGAAAGTAAAGGTTTCATGCACATACAGGGAGAGGATATGTGCTTTTTTTCCAACTAAGAATTTTGGAGTTTTGATCTGGTAAACTTGGGGAGTGTCTTGCATGTGATCATTGCCCATCACGTGTGTCTCTCAGTGGGAAAGGTTTTCTATGGTAAAGCATACAGTGCAGAATGCATTACTATAGGATATTAAAAGGATGCTGAGCCTGACCTGTGGTGGCGCAGTGGATAAAGCGTCTACCTGGGAACACTGAGGTCGCCAGTTCAAAACCCTGCACTGGTCTGGTCAAGGCACATATGGGAGTTGATGCTTCCAGCTCCTCCCCCCTTTCTCTCTTTCTCTTTCTCTCACTCTCTCTCACTCTGTGTCTCCTCTCTAAAGTGAATAAAATAAAAAAAAAGAAAAAAAAAGAAAAGGATGCTGAATATATGAAGAGAATGAGCTATATAAAAAATAACAACGGCCTGACCTGTGGTGGCGCAGTGGATAAAGCGTCAACCTGGGAACACTGAGGTCGCCAGTTCAAAACCCTGCACTGGTCTGGTCAAGGCACATATGGGAGTTGATGCTTTCAGCTCCTCCCTCCTTTCTCTCTTTCTCTCTCTCTCTTGCTCTCACTCTGTGGCTCCTCTCTAAAATGAATAAATTTAAAAAAAAAAAAGAAAAAAAAAAGGAAAAAACAACAACGAAGAGCCTTGTTTTAAATTTGATAGTATAACACTGAAAAGAGACAAAACGTATCTCTAGACTGTACTCCTTAAACCATTTTTTCAACTGGAGGGTTGAAGCTTGTAATTAGGGTATTTCTTAAGCTCTTGTACATATAGGGCAGAGAACAGTGTTGAGCCTGGTTGTGGACCAGGGAAGGTCCTCATGAGGGAAGACTTCCATAGGAAGAAGGCAAGAGAATAGCACAGGACCTGTGGCAGGTGTTCAGTGGATATGTGCTGACTGCCTGGAAAATGGTCCTGACACATTCCCTTATTGGTTCATACCTGAAACAGATATAAAATGAGTACCTGCTATGGTCCAGGCACTGTTCTAGGTGCTGGATAAGCATCATCCAATAAAACAAATATTGTACCTGCCATCATGGAGGTCGAGGAGAAGACAGACAAAGGCAAATACTATATGACAAATTGTGATAAGGGATGCGACGGAGCCAACAGGGTGAGTGATGGACGATGGCATGTGAACAGATGTGAGGTAAGTGGGTGACTGTAGATGATCTCTTGGGGTCAAGATGTTGACCTCATGATGCAAAGATCCCATGAGAGTACAGTTCTGGGTAAAAGAGTAAACTATACCACGTACTTTTGGCTGTGTGTTGTGAGCATGGAGAATGGTTAAAGAGACCCTGGTGCCCTCAGAACTGTCTGTGGAATTAGGCTGTGAAGGTTCAGGCCATAGGATGCGAAAGCAGCCGTCATGACTCTCCCATTAACTCACATTCCCTTGTGACTCTTACAGCCGCTGCAGAGTTCAGTTCAATAGCCGAAAATGAAGATGCCCTCCTCAGACATTTATTCCAAGGTTATCAGAAATGGGTTCGCCCTGTGTTAAATTCTAATGACACCATAAAAGTATACTTTGGATTGAAAATATCTCAGCTCGTAGATGTGGTGAGTAATCCTTGGCACTGACCTAAAAAGAACATGCATTCCTTAACCTGTTTGTGAGTCTGAGATTTTGTTTTCTTTCCCCAAGTCTGCCATTTCAATTTTAAAAATAACTTACTGTGAGAGAAAATCTGCTCCAAGAAGCCAGTGAAATGACCCAAGGAAAGAACAGGAACTGTCACAGAGTACAATCTTATTGCAACACTGTTAGTGTGGGACCTTTTTAGCTGGAGGGCAGATATGGTTGCTAGGACAGGCATTGCCGCTGGCAGATTGCTGTGCCCAGTGTGGTGTGCACAGCGAGGGTGCGAGTAGGGGCTGGAGAGAAGGGAGAGGTGAGCCTAGGGCTGATCCAGTGTCCTCTCAGCTGCGGGAGGGCTGGAAGGGGCGTCTGCCTGAAGAGAGGGCAGAAAGATGATGACAGCGCCAGAGGGAGTGACTGGGCAACCCCAGCATCCTCCTGGAGCCCCTGAGAACCCATGCCTTTCCCTGACCTCACCCATCTTTAGCATTCTCTACTAATCTTCTTGCTGAGCTTGTACTTCTCCCATGATTGCGTTCCTGGAAAATCGGTGAACTGTAACAACCCAGATTGTGCCAATTCGTCTTGCTGTGCTCCCCAAAGTGTCGCAGTAATCCTCCCAGGCTACTCCAATGCCCCACCGCGCCATACATGCACACACACTTACCCACCCCGCCTGACTCAATGCCCCAGGTAGCCCTGGCCAGATAGCGTGGTTGGTTAGAGCTTCCTCCTGAAGCACAGAGGTTACCCGGTCAGGGCTATTAGGAACAGATCAACTTCCTGTCTCTCTCTCTCAAATCAATAAAATAAACATTTAAAGAAATCACACAAAGCCCATTTCTAATTTAGCTAATATTTAATTCTACGTGGCATCCTAAAAATGTTTTCTGGGTTATGCAAATACATATGAATATCGCCACAATGAACTACTACTTGCTTTAATTATTATTTTTTGTTTTAAACAAAATATGCATAATATTTTAGGATCCTGTGCCATTTAACTGTTCTTAAGTTGAGAATCCTTTACACTTTGAACATCTCAAAGGTAAGACTCAGAGAAGTCTTTCTGACCAAAAAAAAATTCTAAAATGCAACTATACTTATATTGAATTTACATCTTTTTAATTGTCATTTTCTTAGGATGAAAAGAACCAACTGATGACAACAAATGTGTGGCTCAAACAGGTAAGTGTCAATCCAAGGACTGTTATCTGCCAACCTAGATATTTCCATTCTTTTCTATTTAGAAAGGTTCCCATTTGAAAATATAATCATTTTAAAGAGCATATTGGGTTTTCTTTAGAGAGATATTTTGGAGTTTTGGGGTCTATCATTTTTTAACCTTCTGTTACGAGAGTCAGAGAGCAGACCTTGGATACTCACACATGTGCATTCTTCTGTTGTTGCTGGAGTGACTGTCCAGAGGGCAGAGGGAGAGTGACTGACAGTCTGGAACATAGGCCCCTGGGCTACTTGGAGAAAAGGGGGTAAAGGCTCCAGGGTGTGACTTTCCTCCATTCAAGTTACTGCAACTGGCTGACTTTAAATTCTCCTTCTCTCCACTGGTCCTCCAAGGGAAAAATCTACCCTGATGTGTCCTGTTGCTCCTACAAAAGGGAAAATAGGGAATAACAGAAGGCTGTCCATCAACACTTTCAGAACAAAGTGAAACCCCAAACAGAATAATGAATATGTGTTTTCTGATATGACTGAAGATGCGTTTTGAATGGTTTTCACTCTACTTAGATGTTTGCTTTTAGCTTGGCTATAGCCTGCTTCCGAAAATAGCAATGTCTGTTCAGAGGA
This sequence comes from Rhynchonycteris naso, assembly GCA_037038555.1. Classification (NCBI taxonomy): domain Eukaryota; kingdom Metazoa; phylum Chordata; class Mammalia; order Chiroptera; family Emballonuridae; genus Rhynchonycteris; species Rhynchonycteris naso. Next base: position 31,124,700 of record CM072998.1, read on the forward strand.
CTTTGGTCTAGAGTTGTCAGGAAATCATTACTTTTCAAAACCCAATTTTGCATATATTATATGAAAGGAGAGAATATTGACACTTCTTGATAGGAGGCAAGAAGGTTGGTTTAATTACTTATTTTTTGTTTTTGTTAGCAATTACTTGTTTTTTAATGAATGTCCAGATACTGCCTAATCTCTTGTAGATTCAAAATCTTCCTAGTGGGGCTACCTTAAATATCTCACTTAATTTTAATATAAACAATTTTTCCATTTGTTTATATTGAAATAAGTTAGTTATCTCTTTCAGTTTAGTAGACATTGTTTAGTTCTATCTGCTGATGGTTTACAAGGGACAATGGATAAAAGGAACTGTGGGGAGATTCCATAGGCATAATCAAATGTCATCAAACTTCTCCCACCCAAAACTTTGATCAGAGTAAGAGAATTATTATATTTACTATTTTAGATTTCTCTGATTCTTTCATTGGTAGCTATGCTAGCAAGTTATGAAATAGATATGCATATCATTTTACTTGCAAATAAAAATGTTCAGGAGAAAATAATAAGCTGAGAATGTAGATATAAAAATACAATCTAAATAATCATAGTTTTCTATATAGCTATCTCATTCCTCAGTGACTTATCCAGTGATGGGGTTCAGCCGGTTCGCACTAGTTTGGCAGAACTGATACCTAATTTTTTGTTGAGTTTGGTGAACCAGTTGTTAAAACGCACTTGTAATCATGGTTCTCTCTAAGGTGGGCGCCTGGGCAGCTGCCCCATGTGGAAATCACAAATTTACATTCCTTACTCTTTTTTAACGTTCACCTGCGCAACAGCGTATTCTAAGCACCCGTAGTAATATTCATTTTGTCCATAGGTGAAAAAAATTGATGGAACTATGCTTGCAATATTTAACTATTTCTAATATAGCAAACACATGACAATTAGTTTAATCAGACTACCTCTAAAGGAATGGGATCCTACTGCTACAGTGAAAAGATGGCTAAGGATAAATCACACAGCTGATGAAACTCAGGTAAAAGTGAAGAAAATTGCAAGTGAGAATACCAATCAAGAAGCAATATGGAAATATCTTAAATAATACTTTTGTTGTTTTTTGTCAGGTATTATTTAATATTTTAAAACTTTCCTATAGCATAATCCAGTTTTGTATACCTTTTTTATTGTTCTTATTTAAGTATTAAGTGCATGAAATAATAAACTACCTTTCAGTATATTAATTTTTTAAACTTAAAATGGTCATTAGGGCAGAGAACCGGTTGTTAAATTATTTGAATCCCACCACTGGACTTACCCCACTTTTGCACTTTAGAGGCTGTGGAATTTTGAGGTATTTTGAATAAAAAAAAATCAATAAGAAGTCTTGTATTGGGGCTTGCAGGGGACAGGAGAAAAGCTTTTCTATTAAGGTGTAATAGGCTGAGAAATCTGGCAACAAGCAAACTTAGTATTACTGCTTCACACACACCTCCTTCTCCATTTGCTCCTTGAGATTAAATGCTTTTATATAAGATACAGTGTTGTTAGAAAGATGAAAATGAGATGGAGAAACTCAGGGAGAGCTTCCAAGAGAAGGAGATACTTAAGCTGGGTCTTATAGAATCAGTAGAAGTTGCACTAGCCAAAAACATAAATCAGCTGAATAACATTCCCAATAACAACACTTTCCAAAGCTCTCACAGGAAAGCAAGCCCCTTGGAAACTCTTTCCATCACCCTGTGTAACTCTGCCAAAATAAGATAAAAATGATCACACTCTCCTCTTTTCTCATTTCCCGTTCACACACTGAAAATTACTCCCTGATTTCTATCTACAGAGAGAAACAAAACATGTTTATTCGGTAACATACACAATGGAGATGCTTGGTTCTTTTTTCTTTTTCTCCCCAATTCTTCAGCCTTATCCTCTATTTTTATAGTTCTCCTTTGGTATATTTAGTCATTTTTCCTCTATCCTCTCAGCCAAGAACTTTATCAAGCACAAATTTAGTGACATTCTGAGGAAGTCCTTTACATGGAGCTATTTTTATCTTATTGATTTCGTTCTGCAAATTCATTTGTCTTCCTCCTTCTTGCCTCCAGAGAGAAATCAAAACCCTGCAAATCATAAATAGATTATTAACATTGACTCACTGAAACTTCATGAGCAGGTACTTACTGCCTTAGACACTCAGATTCTGCTTTGTCAGATTCAGGGCTAGGGAAACTGCACCACAAGCACCTTAAAGGGAATGAGAAATGACATCAACCTCTCATTAATGACCCAAGGATCAGATCCTTTTCCTAGATGGTATAATGTAAAGAACCACTATGACAGTGGTTCTTAACCTGGGTTCTATCGAACCCTAGGGGTTCGATGACTCGGTCTCAGGGGTTCGGAGAAACCTCTTCCGCGGAGGCCAGAATAAAATAATACCGTAATTTGTTGTGAGTTCATGCACTTTGTTGGTTTTGTTCTTTGAGCAAGGTGATGTTCATGCACAGCTCATTTTGTGCACCAGTAGAAAAACATATACCTATGTCTTGAATTTGGAAAAAAAAATCATATTTTATTTATCACTAAAGAAGGGTTTGGTGAATGCGCATATGAAACTGGTGGGTTCGGTACCTCAAAAAAGGTTAAGAACCATTGCATTATGATGACAGATGTCAAATTTACTCACCCAACAAGCATTTACTGAGCACCTACTATGCGCTGGGCACCATGTAAGGCACCAGGCTGGGCACTGTTGGGTGTAAGCACCAATCAGACAGTAAGATTCTGAGTGAGCCGGCTTCTCTGGAGCTGAGAGCAGCTTGCTCCCGCTCCCTGTGACGATCCTGAGGAAAATAAAGCCGCCTGAATGTCTGCCAAGACCAACATCTTAAACGAGTGTTGTTCCTTCAACAACTGATTTCTGTTTTAGGTCAACAAAAAGTTCAGCAAACATAATAAAGTCCTCCTTGGACCAATCCCTGAGGCTGGTCTTTGGGGAGAAATAAGAAACAAACCTGCTATGGATGGGACAACCTCTCTGTAAAGATCTAGGCGAGCTCCCCAAAGCCTAAGTATCTTGTACAACCTGCAGTGGCACTTACAAGTCCAGGAATTCATCTCAGACCTTTATCAACCATCTCATTTTCTTAGCTTTTCTACAGCCTCACTCTAACCTTAGCAAAGGAGGACAGTTTGATATTCTGATTCAAATAGATCCTAATAATAATTGAGCAGAGAGAGTTAGGTGTCAAAAGTCCTGCTCTATAAACTTGGGCAAGTCATTTCACCACTCTGACCCTCAATCTCTTCATCTATGTAATAGACGCAATGCCTAACTCAGTGTCCGTGGGAGGCTAAATGAGATCATGTGTGTGTGGATATATCATCTGGCATGTGTGGGGACTCAATAAATGTCATTGCCTTGTGCCACCTTTATAGGCTTTCTCGTCTCTAATGACAAATTCCAACTCTTGGCACTGACAGCTCATGGAAGTAATGGGAACATATAAGACATAAAATTATGTCCTTTTGCTGTATTTAAGATTAAAATGAATCAACATTAACTTGGTTTTAAGAATTTCTCATCTGACCTTAAGATAATTAAACTTCCCAGGGGTGTCCCAGAAGCTGCAAATCAAAGCAATGGCAAGGAATATTTGCCCCTTACCATCTAGTTGTCTTAGTATTAAACTTAGAATAATTTGGAAGATTTATTTATGGTAAAAGAAATCTTTGAGTTAGGTTTAAATGAAATATTGTTCTCAATTATGGTAATAGCTAGACATTTATGAGTGATATTTTAGGTAATATATGTAAGAAAAACAATTTTATGGGAATATTTATAATGTGAGTTTGAAATTGTATTTTTTAGAATTAAGGAACCTAGACTTGGGTATTTTTTGTTTTTCCTTTTTTTTTTTTTTTTAGCAGTAGATTAACTTTGATATTTGGCCATGACGTACCCTATGCTCCCGTTTCTTACAATAGCTCAGCTCTCCACCTGGGAGATGTGCAGAGTGAAGCTGATATTTGTAAAGGGCTTTGACAGTCTTGGCTTGAACGCGCTACACGAACACAGGATATTATTTCTAATCTCTTACTTTAAGAAGGCAGAGACAGGAAGTTAACTTCCAGATGCCCCTAAGGATGCAAAGGGAACAGGGAAGTGCCAAGTAAATCTCACGGCTTCTTAGAGGACAAGATAGAGGAATCGGGCTCTGAATCCTTATCCTAGCCCCGCATTGTGGGGGGTGGGCTCAGGGAGCAGCATCGCGCTGCATGTACATCCCGGTAAAAATTCAGTGAGCCCTTCTGGATGGGCATGTCAGGCACATCTCTGGTTCTGAACACCGAGCTTGTGAATGGTGACCCGCTTAACCACCGTAAAGGAGTGTGACTAGTAAAGGACAATTCACACGTGAGACTCAGGGCTTTGGTGCTCCTTTTCTCCTGGGTACACCAAAGTAAGCGGCACTGATCAGAAGTCCCACCTAGCCCCTTCTTCTTTACTGGTCAAAAGCAACTTGAATCCACTTCATATCCTTTTCAACGATTCAGACGCATCCTTCATTCATCCCTTCACTCATTTCTGCCTTCCCAGCGTTCCATCTACAACAGACCTCCCTGCCCCATAATATACCACCATGTCTGTGTTGTCTCTGGCCACAGTGCTTCACGCTGCCGTAGGAGGGCCAATAAGCAAGGCAAATCCTTCCGACTGAAAAGTCCCTCGCCCTGAGGCTTGACCCAGTTGCCTTAAAACAGGTGGTAAAGCCGGTATCTGCACCAAGGCAGGGACCCCAGATTGTGAGCTGCCACCTTCCTGCATTGCAGTGCAGAACTGGGCATAGCTGAAGGCTGGCTGTGCCCGGAGAGGAGAGAAAACTGGGTCCAAGAAGCAGCCGATTTCATTTCCAGCAATCGTTATGGTCCAAACAGAAGAACAGAACTGTGGGGTTGGACTCATCAGCTGTACTTACTAACAGTGTTTTTCCCAAGACGGAGCTAGACTGTTAGAGTGCAACTCCAGTCCATGTGTCCAAGTATGTGTCTGTCGTGAGGCTCGGTGCCCATGTGCCTGCAGCCTGCTGCCAGCTCAAGCTCTGCTCAAATTCTCCCCAGGATCAGCCAAGAACTTCTTAGTTGCCAGTGACAAAAAACCCAACCCGAATTGGCATAAGCAAAAACAGAAGTTAATAGCTTTCACAATCTGAAAAGTCCAAGGACAAGGCTGGCTTTACATGCAGCTTGATCCAGAGGCTCGGGCAACTTTCTCAGGGACTGATGTTGCCTCTGGGTGTCTGTGGGCTCCACATCCTCTAGGTGACTGTCCCATCCAGGCCTTCCCCTAGTGGTAGCAGCGTGGCTACTTCAGCTCTAGCCTTAAAGTGCTTCCCATGTTCAAGTTCAGCGGGAAGAGGATAGCCAACTTCTTTTCCAGTGGTCCCAGAGAAGTCTCGTGGTATTTTATTGGTTATAATCTGGTTCCTGAAGATCAAGGCAGACAGGTCGGAGGCAGGCCCACGCCTGGAGCAGAAGGAAGAGTCAAATCCTTCCGCAGCGGGAGGGTGACATTGAAGTGATTTTGTCAAAAATTTATATAAAAAAGCAAAGGAACCAGAATAGCCAAAACAAATTTTAAAAAGGAGAATGCAGTTGGAGGACTCACATTATGTGGTTTCAAAACTTACTATAGAGCCTGACCTGTGGTGGCACAGTGGATAAACCGTGGACCTGGAAGGCTGAGATCACCGGTTCAAAACCCTGGGCTTGCCTAGTCAAGGCACATAGGGGAGTTGATGCTTCCTGCTCCTCCCCCTATTCTCTCTATCTCTTTCCTCTCTCTCTCTCTAAAAATGAATAAATAAAATCTAAAAAATTAAAAAAAAAGCTTACTAGAAAGTGATGATAATCAAGACTGTGGTACTAGGGAATTGGAGACACAGAGTTGAGTGACCAGAACAAAGAGCCCATAAGTAGACCTTTACACATGCATGCATGGGTCATTGATTTTTGGCAGATGTGCAAAGGTAATTCAATGAAGAATGTTTAATCTTTCTACAAAAAGCTGGAACAATTGGATGTTTATATGCCAAAAAAAAAAAATAGAATTTCAACCTATATTTATACCATAATAAAAAACTAGCTCAAAATGAGGCTAAAATCTAAATATAAGATGTAAAACTATAAATTTCTAGAAAAAAATTGTAGAAAATCTCTGTGACCTTGAATTAGGCAAAAATTTCTTAGATATGACATAATCCATAAAAGATAAAATTGATAAAATGAAGTTCATCAAAATTTAGAACACCTGTCTTGTGAAAGATGCTGTGAGGAGAATTAAGAAACTGCACACTGTGGAGAAGTTTTGCAAGTCAGATTTTTAACAATGGGCTTTTATCCAGAATATATAAAGGACTCTGAAAACTCAGTAATAAGTAAAATTTATCTCTGAGTCTCCTGGTGTCCTTCTTTCATCTGCATCTCCTCCCTCCCTTTTGTTTATAGCTTGAGAAAATGCCTCTTGGATTTTAAGTAGAATATGATTCTTGGTTACAATAAAAACATATTTGAAAACTAAAAAAAAAAAAACCCTCAGTAATAAGAAATAAGCCCAATTAAAAAATATGCAGTGCCTGATCAGGCAGTGGTGCAGTGGATAGAGCATCAGACTGGGATGCAGAAGATCCGGGTTCGAAACGCCGAGGTTGCCAGCTTGAGTGCAGACCCATCTGGCTTGAGCAAAAACTCGCCAGATTGGACCCAAGGTTGCTGGCTCCGGCAAGGGGTGGCTCGGTCTGCTGAGGGCCCGCGGTCAAGGCACATGTGAGAAAGCAATCAATGAACAACTATGGTGTCCACACGGCAACGAAAAACTAATAATTGATGCTTCTCATCTCTCTCCATTCTTGTCTGTCTGTCCCTAACTATCCCTCTCTCTGACTCTCTCTCTCTCTGTCCTTGTAAAAAATTAAAAAAAAAAATATGCAAAGATTTAACAGCTACTTTACCAAATAAGATATATGGATGGCAGATCAGCATATGAAAAGATGTTCAACATTATTAGCCATTAGGGAAATGCATTTTAAAAAACATGGTGAGATGTCACTTTACAACTATTATAATATCATTAAAATTGAGAAATGTTACCATACCAAAACTGGAGAAGATGCCAAACAACTGGAACTCTCATACATTGCTAGTTGGAATGCAAAATGCTATAGCCACTCTGGAACACAGTTTGGCCATTTCATATAGACTTAAACATATACATGCTGAGTTCTCAGTGCCAGGGGCATAGACTCCAAGCAGGACCAGTTGCCCTGAGCAGCTGGGTACATTCTGGGGAAGATTTATGTGCCATTTTGTGGTGCCCTCTGCCTTCGATGGTATCGGATGATATTGCAAAACTGAGAGTCCACATTATTTTCTTCACTAAATGGACATTAGAACCGTACCTACTGTGTGTCAGGGAGGGTCTCTAGAGACTAAGAGAACATCTCCAGCTCCTAGCAGGGTGACCATCTCACCCTGTTTTCCTAGGACTTGGCTGGCTTTAGCACTGAATGTAGTGTTTCCTAGGAATCCCCACAGTCCCAGGCAGCAGGGATGGTTTGTGCCCCAGCCCCAAGTCTCATGTCACAGGATACCCTGTGAGGGTCCGGGAGAAAGCAGCTAGTTCAGTTCATCCCACTCCTAGGTATTTACCCAACACAAAAACAAATGGTTTTCACCCAAAGCACTGTACCACATATTTATAGTGGCTTTACATTAAAAACTTAAAAGAATACAAATATTTGACCTGGTGAATGGACAAATTGTGGTATATTCATACAATGGAATACTATTCACTAATAAAATTGAAAAAACTATTAATAAAAGAATCCAAAATCAGGAAGAGTAATTAGGATCAAAAAGCTACCTACTGCATGATTTCATTTATGGATTTATGATCTCATTCTAGAAAACGCAAAATTTTAGGATCAGAAAATAGACCAATGGTTTTCAGGGGTTGAGGATGTGGGAAGAGTTGATTACAAATGGGAAATTTGTTGAACAGAGCTATTCTGGTATCTTGATGGTCTTAGTGATCTTACAGCTATTTACATATAGAACTATACACAAAAGAAGTGTGTTTTATTTGTAAATAAATGTTAAAAACATAAATGAGGTAAAAGTGAAATGAAAAAATGCTACTCTGAATTTCCTTCAACATTTCTAAGATTCACACCTGCTGCTGATGGTGAAAGTCTCCTTAGCAAGAGACAAATTATTCATGGGAATGAATAATTATATTTGCTTTTCAAAATGGCAGAGGAAAAGGAAAAAAAGAGCCAAGTCTTTAAGTACCAAGTAAACATGGTAAATACATTATTAGTTTGGGCTCTTAAACTGTCAGTTTTCATTTGTATGGTTTTGAGCCTTTGGAGTATAGCTTTTTAAAGACTCATCTCTTATTAAATTTATTTTTCAAATACTGTCTAAAGTAGACAATGTCTCCTCTAGAGTGCATAGTTCTATTCTTTTCAGGCATCATGCTTATTTTAATATTGTACCATCCAGTCAAGTCATCCATCTGCTGACTCCTGATATTTTAATGACAAAGTTGTCATGACTGGATTCCAGGAAGCTTTGCCTTGGACAGACCCTTCTAACTTTCTGAAATGTCATTAAATATTATCCTATTTTATTACTCAACTGTCCACATGAGGGATAGTATAATAGAAAATTTAAATTTTCAAGTCAGAGTTCATAAGATTCTGGATCGAAAATCTTTTTAAGAAAGTCCATTTCTACTGTAACTGGGTCACCCACATATCATCCTCTTAACCTTCCTAATCAAATCAGTTAATGGTCAGGTCTGTTAATCTGGATCCATCAACCCCTGTAAAACATGCTAAATAATTTCATTCTATTATGATAAAAAATGCATAAGCATCTGGAAGCTAACAATATTAGGAATATAAAACTGTAATTGGGTGCTCACAAAATAAGTTCAGATTAGAACTTAGAACAAAATTTTTGGAAAATATAATGTTATCAAGAGCAGTCAGTGGATTCTGGATGTTTCATATTAACATACTGGGTGGACGTTTGTCTAAGACTCTTGAGTGACATTCAAAATCATTTGTACTTTTTATCCTGAGACTAAAATATCACTGGACCAAGTCACCTAGAATAAACTGAGTTAGTTCTACTATTGCCTTTTGTTTCTTAAAAAAATTGGCTTAAAAAATGAATTATGAATTAGTGTCATTTGTTGCAGAACCTCTTCATTGTGAGGTAGATGTGGCAATTTTGGAAATCTCAGGCAGGACGGGTGCGTGGGCTGGGGCCAGCCCAGAAACCAGGCCAGCTCAAGCGTTTTCTTTCTAACTGCTACAGATAAGGTCATGAGATCTAAAACAGAGGAACTTACCTATTTTTAAATGAAACACTGGGTCAGTGTTTCATTTAAAAACATAAACTTGAAGATTCCAACGTATAAAACTCTGAATGTTCAGAATAAAATTACAGTATGCTAATTTTATGCAGGAATGGACAGACCACAAATTACGCTGGAATCCTGATGAATATGGGGGAATTCATTCAATTAAAGTCCCATCAGAATCTCTCTGGCTTCCGGATATAGTTCTCTTTGAAAAGTGAGTACCCAGAAGAAAGGGACAGCGGAAAGATTAGGACTAGAAATAGAAAAGCCTGATTTTTGTAAAATAATTAAGACAAAGGCACAAATGCAAGTAACAAGAAAATTGTTTCTTTTTGAGATAGTTTGATTCTATAGTAGGAAAGTAATCAAATACCAATAGTACAGTGTGGGGGGAGGGAAGAAACAAAAAAACAAAACAAAGCAAAAATTTAATAAGTGTTCAACTTACTATTAAAGTGAAACTATTTTTATTACAGTGCTGATGGACGTTTCGAAGGCTCCCTCATGACCAAAGTCATAGTGAAATCTAATGGAACTGTCATTTGGACCCCTCCTGCCAGTTATAAAAGTTCATGCACCATGGACGTCACATTTTTTCCATTTGACCGGCAAAACTGCTCCATGAAGTTTGGGTCCTGGACTTACGATGGCACTATGGTTGACCTCGTTTTGATTAATGAAAATGTCGACAGAAAAGACTTCTTTGATAATGGAGAATGGGAAATACTAAATGCAAAAGGCATGAAGGGAAACAGAAGAGACGGTTTATATTCGTATCCATTCATCACTTACTCCTTCGTCCTGCGCCGCCTGCCCCTGTTCTACACCCTCTTCTTGATTATCCCCTGCCTGGGACTCTCTTTTCTGACGGTTCTTGTGTTCTATTTACCTTCTGATGAAGGAGAGAAACTTTCCTTATCAACATCTGTTCTGGTTTCCCTGACAGTTTTTCTTTTAGTGATTGAAGAAATAATCCCATCTTCTTCAAAGGTCATTCCTCTCATTGGAGAGTACCTATTGTTCATTATGATTTTTGTTACGCTGTCGATTATTGTTACCGTGTTTGTCATTAACGTTCACCACAGATCTTCTTCAACATATCATCCCATGGCTCCCTGGGTTAAGAGGCTATTTCTGCAAAAACTTCCTAAGTTACTTTGCATGAAGAACCACGTGGACCGCTACTCTTTCCCAGATAAAGAAGAGAGTGAGCGAGTAGTGAAAGGTAAAGTCCTAGGAAAAAAGAAACAGAAACAGATTAGTGATGGAGAAAAAGTGCTGGTTGCTTTCTTGGAAAAGGCTGCTGATTCCATTAGATACATCTCAAGGCACGTGAAGAAAGAGCATTTTATCAGCCAGGTGAGTAAACTGGTATTCATAACAGTGCTGCCTTTGAGGTATGCAAGAGTGAATATTTTCCCTTTGATTTATAATAAAACGCTGTCATTGTTTAAAATATGACATTTTTAGCTCTTTGTTTTATGTGTATGAAATTTAAAACAAGCCCTGGAAAAATATTACAAATGGATTTTTAAGAAGTTCACAAAAACAGAAAGAGCAAAAGTAAAGCAATTATAGATTAAGCACTATTCCTTATGATTAGACTTGATTCTATTTAAAATAATTCAATTCTGCATTTTAAATGGGCTATTCTGGTCTCTGGTAATTTCTCATTTTTTTAAATGGAATGATGGATATTTCTATCTATAGTATTTGGAAATAAAGGAACAGAAAGAATCAAATTTTTAAACTAACATAAAAATATAGTGTTACAAACAATTTTGGAGAGAGGAAACTTAGCTTACAGATTTGAAAAAAAAAGCGTGGACTCAGATCCTATTGATATTCTATGTGACTTAAGACACGATACATAATCCTCATATAGTAGAAACAGGACATTTATTTTCCCTTAAAAGATGAGAACTGGCCCATGCTTCAGATTTCTCTAGCTTCTCTGCTTGTTCTTGCTCTGACCTTGCCCTTAGCGGCTTCTTGCCCATTATATCCGCCCCCTGACTTCCCTTCCTCCAATGGGACTTGGTCTCCTGTCTCCCTTATGAATTCTTGTCATCTCCTGGTCAGTTCTCCTCCTTGGCAGTGTCTATCATTCTGTAGCGGTAGCAGCCAAACCCACATGCAGAGTTGAAGAAAAGTAAGCTTGTGACATTGGGCCATGAAAATTCTTAATTGATAAATTTGTGGTTCATTTCCTGTGTAATATCAGGAAGCATCATGCTGAGTGATACTGGTTTTTTATTTGTGTAAAAACTCAGGCTTGCCCCATTCGAATCAGTAATGTTTACAAAGACACCCATGATTCTGTTTGTTTCTATTTTATATCTTCAATGTTGCTGGTAGTGTTCACAGGTTGTTTAATTTGGGCACTGTTAGTGAAGTTACTGGGAAGAACCTGAGCCTATTTTGTGGGCGATGAGTTAGATGTGTTTTTAAAAACGGATGGGCTGCAAATATGAATGTTTCTTTTTAAAAATCTCTTGGAACGAATTCAGCATGGTTGCCCAACATGGTAAATGGTGGGTTTCCTTTTCTCTTCTGCAGGTGGTACAAGACTGGAAGTTTGTAGCACAAGTTCTGGACCGCATCTTCCTGTGGCTCTTCCTGATAGTGTCAGTGACAGGCTCCGTTCTGATTTTTACCCCCGCTTTGAAGATGTGGCTACATAGTTATCACTAGGAACAAGTCTCCAGAGCAATCCAATGTACATCCCATAAAGACAAAATTACACCTTAGAACTGACATCTGGCTAGTATATTCGTACAGTATACAAATGCACGTGCTTTCTGGGAGGGCCTGCTTCTTCCTCTTCCTCGTGGGAACTGAACGTTGGCCAGTGTGGGTTTGCCCACAGTGGCTTTGTAGTTGCCATCAGAGTGGGTTGGGTTTAAGTAAGTGGTTCTTAACCTTTTATGAGGTACCGAACCCACCAGTTTCATATGCGCATTCACCAAACCCTTCTTTAGTGATAAATAAAATATGATTTTTTCCCCCAAATTCAAGACATAGGTATATTTATTTTACTGGTGCACAAAATGAGCCGTGCATAAACATCACCTTACTCAAAGAACAAAACCAACAAAGTGTATGAACTCACAACAAATTACGGTATTACTTTATTCTGGCCTCCGTGGCAGAGGCTTCTTCGAACCCCTGAGACCAACTCATCGAACCCCTAGGGTTCGATAGAACCCAGGTTAAGAACCACTGGTTTAAGTCAAACAGAACCTGCACGGGCCCCTGCCTTGGCTCCCCCAGACATTCAGGGAAGAGCCCTGGTATCCAGGCCTGAGGTCACAAGCCAGGACACACAGGGTTGTTGCTGGTAGGCAGACTGCTGCTCCCAGGAAGCTGGGCTGAAGCCCATGGAGAAGTCGAGGAGGCCTCCGCGGGAAGGCAGCTGTGTGGGCAGGACTTGGTCTCCCATATCTACAGCTGTCGGGGATGGTTTTGCCTGAGTTGCGCCTTGGGCTGTGTGTTGGACATCTGTAGCAGTGAGGGTGAACAAATCTGAGCAACCACTTGGGGAATTGCACTGGGATGGCAGCAGCCCGCACAGGATAACTGTTACTATGAAGATTCCAAGATGTCACTGGTCAGCTAAAGTTCCTCCCATTGATTAAAAATAGTCTCGTTTGATGTGGAAAGCCTGTATGGCTGGTGTTATTCTAGGCTTTCCATTCTGTTTCTTCTCTTCCTTTTTTTTTTTTTGAGAGAACATTTAAGTTCTACTTTTCCACTTTTAGAATTATTGACAGCATTACAAAGTTTTCAGATTGTGAAACTGCTGTGAACTGTGACTTGCTTCAAGGTCATATTAAAATAACTTACAATGTCATCTGCTACCATAAGTACAGTCGTTGATGCCCCTTATCATTTCCTAGAAAATCCAAATACCTGCACTGGACAGCCTCTGATAATGGTGTTTGCTTAAGTCCCTGCATCTCATCCAATCCATTTTTTCTTTCCTTCCTTTCTTCCTTCTTTTTGGTGAGAACATGTAAGTTCTACTCTCTTAGCAAATTTTAGCCTTTTTTTAAATTCTTTTTTATTTTATTCATTTTAGAGAGGAGACAGAGTGAGAGAGAGAGAGAGAGAGAGAAAGAGAGAGAGAAAGGGGGGAGGAGCTGGAAGCATCAACTCCGATATGTGACTTGACCAGATCAGTGCAGGGTTTTGAACTGGCGACCTCAGTGTTCCCAGGTCGACGCTTTATCCACTGCGCCACCACAGGTCAGGCTGCAAATTTTAATTATACCATACAGAGTTATTAACTATAGTCACCATGATTACATGAGATCCTCAGACCTTATTCATCTCAATACTGAAAGTTTGTACTCGTTTACCAACCTCTCCCTATTTTCATTTCCCCCATAAAACTGGCAACAATTTTTTCCACTCTGTTTCTGAGTTCAACTTCCTTTTTTGGGAGGGGTTCCCTATAAAAGCGCTACCATACAGTAGTTGTCTTCATCTAATTTATCTCAGCATAGTGCCCAGTAAGTTCATATGTGTTGTCACAAATGGCAGGGTGTCCTTCTCCTCAAGTCTGAATTATATTCCATTCTGTGTATACATATATATGCCACATTTTCTTTATTCATTCATCAGTTGACAGACACTTGAGTTGTTTCTACAGTTGGCTATTGTAAATGACACTGTAGTGAACGTGGGAATGCAGATACCTCTTTGAGAAAATGATTTTGTTTCCTTTGGATATACCCAGAAGTGGGATTGCTGGGTCACCTGGCAGCTCTATTTTAATTTCTTGAGGAACCTCCGTCGTGGCTGGACCAACCTACATTCCCACCGACAGTGCACAAACGCTCCCCCCACGTCTCCAAGGTTTATCTCATGTCTTTCATATGACAGCCATTCTGAAAGGTGGGAAGTAGTATTTCCTTGCAGCTTTGACATGTACTTCCCTAATGTTGAGCATGCTTTTATGTACCTGTTGGTCAATTTGTATGTTTTCTTTGGAAACATATCTGTTCAGGTCTTTTGCCCATTTTTAAATTGGGTTATTTGTGTTTTTTGCTTTGAGTTGTATGAGTTCCTTGCATAGTTTGGATATTAACCTGGTATTGGATCTATGGTCTGCAAATCTTTTCCCTCCTTCCACAGGTTCGCTTTGCATCCTGCTGACGGTTTCCTTTGCTGTGCAGAAGCTTTTTAGCTCAGTGTAGTCCCACTTGTTTATTTCTTTCTTTCTGTTGTTGCCTTTGCTTTTGATGTGAAATCCCAAAAACATTATTGCCAAGATGCTTTCCATTCTTTTTTCACGTGTCTCCCTGGCCCTCTGGGTGCCCTTCACTCACCCCACCCCTCACCCCCACCATGGCATCTCTGAGGCTCATTAGGGTGAGTGTGTCAGATGCTTTTTACTCTCCAAAATCACTGCCGCCAAGTCCTGGAGTTTAGCTTGAAGCAATTTTTCTCCTTCTCCAGTTCTAAGTCTAAATCCCTCTCTGGATTATTTTGTGTGGGCCCTGTTTTTTATAAACTGTTTGCCTCTGGGACTTTTTAAAACCCAATTTAAGGGTTTAGCCCTTTCACACTTATTGTTACCACAAATATGTTTAGTGTTATTTTTTTCAATTAATTAATTAATTTTTTTCTTACAGGGACAGAGAGAGGGATAGATAGGGACAGACAGACAGGAACGGAGAGAGATGAGAAGCATCAATCATCAGTTTTTCGTTGCGACACCTTAGTTGTTCATTGATTGCTTTCTCATATGTGCCTTGACCGCTGGCATTCAGCAGACTGAGTTACCCCTTGCTCAAGTCAGTGACCTTGGGTCCAAGCTGGTGAGCTTTTTTTTTATTTTGCTCAAGTCAAATGAGCCCGCTCTCAAGCTGGCGACCTCGGGGTCTCGAACCTGGGTCCTCAGCATCCCAGTCTGACGCTCTATCCACTGCTCCACTGTCAGGCTGTTTAGTGTTATTTATGCTGTTTTGTTTTGTGTTTTCTGTTTGTTTTCTTGTCCCTTCGCTTTTTGCCCTTTTCAGACTTAACTGAATTTGTCTGTTTCTTCTTCTTCTCTAGTGGCTTAAAAGTTATGCATTTATTTCTATAATTTGTTAATAAGCATATTCAAACTTATTTTAATCTATGTTGAGAATTAATGCCCAAAGCTACCTCTCTCTAAGTCAACAGTTCCTTCAGTTTCTTCCTTTCCCCTTTACCCTTTTATATTTTGTCAGTCATCTAGAATTTTAGTTCCAGATTATTAATTTTTATATATCTCTTTCTTCTGATTAATTTATTTAAAATTCATTTTGTCCACAACCACATTATTAACACATTGTTTTATTCATTTCTGGGTTCAGCACTGCTTTTTATCCTATGTTTCCCCCTTTCTTTCTTTGTTTTATTATTCCAGAAGGATACATCTCCAAGTAATTCTTTTATAAAGTTTTGAGTGCAGTAACATTTTTGAATTATTGCATTTCTAACATTGTAATTTATTCTACCCTTACAGAATAGATTGTCTGGGCATAAAATTCTGAGTTAAAAATTATTTTCCCTCAGAACTTTGAAGACATCATTCTATAATATCCCATGTTATAAATAAGGATAAGAAATGTGATGAGGATTGATTCTTATTCCTATTAGATTCTTGTTTCTTCCTTCCTGAAATTCTTAGGCTTTTTTCTTTATCTTTGGACTTTAGAAATATCACATGTATAGTATATGGTGTATATGTTTAAGTATAGGACTTCCTCTCTCTCGCCCTCTCTCTCTCTCTCTCTCTCTCTCTTTCTCTCACACTTGTTTTGTCTTGGCCTTTGTTAACTGATGTCTTTCTTCAACTTATGCAAATTTTCTTATTTCTTTTATTATTTCCTGGCCTCCATTCTCACTCTTTTTTTCTTTTGAAATTTCTAATAAAGAGATTATTTTTAATTTGATTTTTAAAAATATTAATTTTGATTTTAGAGAAAGGAAAGAAGAACATTTATCCATTCCTGTGTGTGCTCTGACTGGAAATCAAACCAGCAACCTCTGTGCTTGGGGATAATGCTCTAACCACTGAACCATTTGGCCAGGGCTCTAATAAAAAGGTCTTGATATTGCTGGATCTGTCCTTCATGTTTTTTAACTTTTCGCTCATACTTTTAAAATTTCTTTAATTACTTACACTGTCAACTTGATGAAGTAAAATAGCTAACTAATTTGCTTTTCAGTCATCATCTATTCTATTCAGCCCCTCTACTGAGGTGGGATTGTTGTTTGTTTGTAGTTGAATCATGATTTTTTTCCCTAAAAACTCCATGTTGTCTGTTTGTCTAACATAGCCTGTGCAATATTTTGGAAAATACTAATTATAATCACTTTAAAGTCTTCTATTGTCTGCATTAACTGTTTTTCTTCAAGGATTAACTCTCCTGATTTTTGATGCTTTCGGTAGTCATTTTACTTAAATCTTTGATGATTTCTTATATTTTTTATTCACCCAACTGTGAAAACCATTTCTAAACAGGAAACCTGGCTCCCGATGATTTATTTTCCTGTCTGTGTCCAAGAAAGCATCTGTCTAGGCTGTGTGAGTAGCTCACCTGTTACATTCAGGGACGACCCTTTCTTCATGGTAAGCCTACTTCTCTGATTCCAGTGCCCACTCTGGTTTCGCATGTGTCTGAATAACCACATTCATGAGGACAGATGACTGAGCCACTCTGAAAATAGAGAACTTCTGCAGCTGTACTTGGACCTTTAATTGATTACTGAATAATTACACTTTCTCAGTAAGTCTACCTTATATAATTTTAGGATTATTGTGGAGATTTTCTAGAAAGAATAATCTCTTCGATGCTCCCATCTTTCCTTCACAGGATTGCAATTCCGCTGCTCTATTAGGTTTTCCTATAAACCTGACCACATCTGTCCTGCACGGGCCAGCTGTTCCCCACCAGTCTGGTCTGGGAGGGTACCCCAGCCAATCTCCTGTGCTGTGTTTTGTTTTCATTTTACATTACATTTCTTCTGAAATATCAGTAAGATTTAGAGGAGGAATAAAAGAAAAAGAAGAAAACACATGACCCAGCCATTTTATATTAGAAATCTGTTTTAAATTCCAGTCCCTATAGACATGTCCAATCAACTGCTTTATCTCTACTTTAGGACAGGATTTGCAGGAATACGTTTTTTGATGAAATTAAGGATTCAATGCCCTAAATCCCTGATGGGATTGTGAAATCAAAGGGCAAATCACTGTTCTTTTTATTGAAAACACTATTGACTTTAACTCATTACTTAACTTTATTTAACTCATTAGTTTGCTAGGTAAATGACAATACTAATCTTAGAAAAATGCATTTTGATTAGAATTCAATTTAAATTTTGAAAAATATCACATGAAAAACTTTCCACAGTCTTTTCTTTCTTTCTTTTTTATTTTTTTAAAGATTTTGTTTATTGATTTTTAGGGAGAGAAGAGAGACAGAGAAAAATGGGGTTGGGGAGGAGCAGGAAGCATCAACTCATTGTCCACAGCCTCTTTCTGACCAGGCACAAACACACAAATGTCAAACACTTATCCATATCTCATTGCAGCTAAGTTGAGAGACAATACCAGTTTCAAATACGGAAAAGCATATTTATATATTATAGTAACCCTGAGGAAGTAACAACAAAAGAGAACTTTGAAGCAAAGAAATTTTTCATTTCAAATGTATAGCAAATAAAATCTTCTGTAGGCAGTCTTGCTAGTTAATTCCAACAAGTGGACACAGTAAGACCTATACACCTCTCCATCACATGTGTGAGCATGTGAAAAGACACATTGTGGGTACACATGCATAGGTACACACACATGTACAGGCACACATGTGTGGACACGCACATGCATGGACACACAGAGAGCTGTCCTAAATCATTCTCATTCTTTGGATCTTTGCCACCACTTCATCTGCTCATGAAGCCTGCACATAACGCATGCCCCCACACTGAGCTCCCTGTCTCTGAAGGCCAGTGATGTTTTCAGTCTCTCATATATAGTTTAGAAGGTAACTGTCCTCTATTATTTTATTAACTGAATTTTATTGCCTTAGCTATACCATAGCATAGTCTCTCTTTCATCTCCAACAGCATCTAATAGAGCTGTGTACATGTTCAAGCCTTAATTCATATTTATTGATTAATTCAACCAGTACCAGCAAGTTTAGATTGGATTATTCATCTAAAATAAAGACAAATTCCTCCAATATTTCAGCTCTGTGTATGTAAATGATTCTTTTGTATGTACCTCAAAGAAACATTTTCTTACATTAAAAAGTTTTTTAAATGCTATTATCATACTTAGAAAAATTAATAATTCCATATTTAAGTTTCCTTAACTCAAAAACAGCCTAAATTTACAGCTACCTTGTCTAAAATAAGATTATCCATAGTGTTATGCCTCTTAAACCTATTTTAATTCCTCTCTTGTCATTGACTTGTTGAAAGGATTAGATCAGTGTTTTCCAAGAATGTCTTGTATTTTGGATTTATCTGGTTGCTGGCTCCTAGTGTCATTTAACTTGTTCTTCTGTTTTCTATATTTCCTGCAAATTGGAAGTTATAACTATAAATCCAGTTCAGTATTTAACAGAGTACATCTTAGATGATGATGCGTAGTTGTACTATATAAGAAACATACAATCTGGCCATCTAATCATTAGCGTTAAGACTAATTCCCACGTTAAGATGATGACAGCCTGATTTCTCTACTTATTCAGTGATAAATTTAGTGGTATAGCCTGTGTCCATAGCTCACAGTAGTTCTAAAGATTCTTACCTTGGTTCCTTTAAAGGTGGTATCTAACCAGCTACATTAAAACACTGTAATTTCCAAAGAGTAATATTTTTATGCTGAGAAAGACCTTTCTGGTTGTGTCATAATTCTTTATTGGAAACACCTACTATTATGCATTAAAGTGAATTCATTTAATTCTCAGCCACGGTGACTATCATTTATGTTTAACCTGACATATAGTCTTTCTTTACATTAAAACTTTCTGTTCAGGCCTGACCAGGCGGTGGCGCAGTGGATAGAGTGTTGGACTGGGATGCGGAGGCCCCGAGGTTGCCAGCTTGAGCACGGGTTCATTTGGTTTGAGCAAGGCTCACCAGCTTGGACCCAAGGTTGCTGGCTTGAGCAAGGGGTCACTCGGCCTGCTGAAGGCCCGTGGTCAAGGCACATATTAGAAAGCAATCAATGAAAACTAAGGTGTCGTGACGAAGGACTGATGATTGATGCTTCTCATCTCTCTCAATTCCTGTCTGTCTGTCCCTATTTATTCCTCTCTCTGACTCTCTCTCTCTGTCTCTGAAAACTTTCTGTTCAGTATGTCAATAAAATAATAGTGAAGGGGTGGTAAACACACCATACGGTATACAGAAGATGTGTTGTAGAATTGTGTACCTGAGACTTGTATAATTTTGCTAACTAGTGTCAACCCAATAAATTCAATTAAAAAATAGTGAAAATACATGTAACTTTTTTTTTTTTTTTTTGGTTCATGGACAATCTTAAAATTGGGAAAATTAGCCAAGAGCAGCAATTCATCCACCAAGGTACATTGACACACCGCCAGGCAGAGTAACCATTGTCGGGCAAGGCAGCCTGGGCTACTGTAGAATTAGACATGTCCCTGAATGCTCAAAGATGGTTCCAGCTTTGGGCAACAGCAGCAGATCCCAGAAGGCCAGAAGAATGCAGTATCCAAAGGGAAATCACAGACAGGAGATTATACGTTGTGACTATCTCCAGCAGCCTTCTAATCAGCCCTAGGAGCGGCAGTAGCATCACCTGGTTACGGATGAAGGCCCTCCTTCAATTGCAGAACTCAAATCTCAGAGGAATAAAGAGTGGGGAAGGATCTGCCTTACTGTTTCTCCAGCCTGATGAATGCTCCTGCCACCAAGAAGTACCCAGGAAGAGCGTGTGGCTGCCTCTCAGTAAGCCTGCCAAGCTTGTGCCTTCACCGGCCTGTGCTCTACACTAATGCCCTCAAGAGGTTTCTAATTTTTCACAGGGCAGTTTATGGGCATTTTGACAGGGAAAATCCTACACTGGTCTGTCCCACATATTATAGGATGCTTAGCATCCCTATTCCCAGACTCTACATGACAATAGCATCCCCAGTCATGGTGACAACCCAAACTTCCCTTTTAGACTTTTCCAAACACCAACAATAGGGTATAGGTGTGTGTGTGTGTGTGTGTGTGTGTGTGTGTGCGTGTGTGTAAAAGCGGTGCAATAGCATCTCTAGTTCAGAATGGCTGGTACCACTGGAGGGTTCAGAGAATTGCTTCAAAGTCAAAAGGGAGGATGCGCATGGGACCATGCTCAGATGTTGTGCTATGGTTCCTCCTGTCCTGCCTCTCACTACACACAAAAGGCACACCCTAGGCCTTGGGGGTGGTTGGGGCTGGGTGGGGACATCTAAATATATGCTCCCTAGGCCCTCAGATGGTGTCTCTGTGGTTCTCAAAGTCTACATCTTGCTTCTCCCACCATTTGCACCCCCCTCCACCCAACGTTGACCTGATGAATATAGTGAAATTGCTCAACAGTGTTGGTGAAGATATGTAGAAAATGTAGCTCTTGTGCATTGTGAGTGGGAATGCAAAATGGTACAGTCATTGTGGAAAACAGTATGGCAGCTCCTTAAAAGATTAAAAGTAGAATTACAACAAAACCCAGCATTTCTACCTCTAGGTATATATACTCAAAAGAATTGAAAGCAGGGACTCAAAGATATATTTGTACACTCATATTCACAGCAGCATTATCCGCAAAAGCCAAAAGGTGGAAGCAACCCAACCCAAATGTCCACTGACAAATGAATGGATCAATAAAATATCATATATACATATAATGGAATAAATAGCAAAGAAATTCTGACATGCTACAACATGAATGAAATTTGAAGATATTATGCTAAGTAAAATGTGCCAATTACAAAAAGAGAAATACTGCTTGACCAGGCAGTAGCACAGTGGATAGAGCGTCGGACTGGGGTGCGGAGGTCCCAGGTTCGAGACCCGGAGGTCGCCAGCTTGAGCGTGGGCTCATCTGGCTTGAGCAAAGCTCACCAGCTTGGATCCAAGGTTGCTGGCTCGAGCAAGGGGTTGCTTGGTCTGCTGAAGGCCCACGGTCAAGGCACATATGAGAAAGCAATCAATGAACTACTAAGGTGTCTCAATGAAAAACTGATGATTGATGCTTCTCATCTCTCTCCGTTCCTGTCTGTCTGTCACTATCTATCCCTCTCTCTCTGACTCTCTCTCTCTGTCCCTGTAAAAAGAGAGAGAGAGAGAGAGAGAGAGAGAGAAATATTGTATGATTTCACTTATCTGAGATACCTCAAGTAGCTACATTAATAGAGACAAAGTAGAAAGGTGGTGGCCAGAGCGGGGGGTTGGGGGGGGAGCAAACATGAAGGATTGTTTAATGGGTGCAGTTTCAGATTACTGAGATTAAAGAATTCTGTGGCTGAATGGCGAATATGGTTGCACCATAATGTGAGTGCATTTAATACTACTAAACTTTACACTTAAAAACAGTTAAGATGATACATTTATGCCAGGTATATTTTACCAACATTAAAATAGATTTTAAAATACAATCAAATTGAATTTGTTTGATAGTAAAAAATTATATGTATCAAGTACAGCCAACCCAATGTAAAGATACAAAGAAAAAATACAGGTACTTCCATCATAAATGAGAGTAAAAATACTTTAAAATAGAGTAATTCCAAGTCAAGACCTCTTCCTGGTGTAGCACACAGTGCCTTAGGCTCCAGTGTGAGATGGACAAGGAAGAATTAACCTGGGGTAATAGAAATCATGGTGAATCAACACAATGGAAATTATGTAATCTCAAGACCATGTAACATCATGGAGAAATGTTGCTAATACGCTGTTTAGAGAAAACAAAAAAATACAAAATTGCAAGGTAAAATTAAAGTATAAAATATTATAAGTACATATAGGCAAGGACTAGACAAGAAAAGGCAAAATAAAAGTAATTCTTTTGGGGGGTCAGATTCATTTTTTTCTGCTTTAAAACACATCTTTTAAATTGTTAGAATAATATTTATACAACAAATAAGAAGATAATAAATTCAAGTAAAATAAAACAGAATTCCCAACGTGCTCCCTCCCAGAAAAGGAATTGCTCCAAAAGGTACGAGATCACAATTTCCAATAGAAGAAATAATTTTATTTTCAGCCTCAGCTACAGTGAACAAATGGAAACTGTTGATGATAAAGGACAACAAAGTTGTACTGGGTTTGCCGGGGCACCCCACACCATGTTCTCTTCTGACTGCTCTAGTTACATTTTCCAGGTGGCCCTTAGTCCTGGAGATCTTTGTGTTTATGACTTTTCCTAAAAAAGCCACAACTACTTGGGGACAACCTATTCCTATTACCTTTGCAAGGCTTAGCCCAGCGCTGGGTTACCACTCAAGTTTCTCGCCAGATGAATGCTAATTAAATATAACACGCTGGGATCGACTCTGCCTACCCACTATTACTTTTTGCCAATTATCAAATAATGCTGGTGTGTGAGCTGCATGACGGAGACAGGCACAAGAAAGAAAGCCTACAAGAGTTCACAAGTGTTTTGCAAGCGTCAATCAATCAGGTCTATGTTCCAGCAGCATAAACCGGAGGGACAACAGGACCCCTCTGTAGTGTGGCTTGATGTTGATGATATGGTTTGTTGTATTATGGTTCATCATATCCCTGAAAGCTGAACGTGTCCAGACAAGAGAAGCCATGGGTGCTGCCAGCTGCGGGCTCAGCATTGTAGCTAATCTCAAGTATTCCTCCATGCTACAAAGAAGAGCATCTGGGCTCCCAATCTGCAATCAAGTCTTCTTTCTCCATCTAGTCGTCAGCTTCAGTAGATGGGGGGCTTAGATTGGAAGCTTTATAACCCTTTCCTTATAGTAGGGAAGGAACACAGAACAAATAAAGTGTGTAAATTTCAAAAGATAAGATCATTAAGATTTTCCTGTGTTCCCCAGTAGTGGCTGTAGAAACAGCCCTGCAGTTCCAAACACACAGACAATTATAAAAATCCAAAGAAATACTCTGTCCACCACCATGGCCACGTATTTCCAGTCATCTTCTACCTGAAAGCCAAACAAAAAGTCAAATCAATTTTAAAAAAATCAAAATCATAGGAAATGTGCTCTGAGGTATAAATCAGCTCTTTACTTTTCAAAGAAGATATTCCTGGTGATTTTTAAAGCAAATATTGGTATTATTTTGGTTAGCCTGTGTCTCCTCTATAACACACAGAAGAGCTTTTGTTTTGTCTAAAGAAGGTGGATACACGTTTCTGTCAGTGCCTCGTGCAGCTGGCTAGAGAGTGTGCAGAATACCTCAACCTGTCAGGATTCTGTGGGCCACCAAGGACCTTTCCTGACTGTAGGAAGCGCTCCCGAAAAATATCTGCTCAGAAAGGGCAGTTCTTGTCATTGCCCTCAGTGGATACCTGACCCCCTGGCCAGCTATCCAGTCTGGGAAAGAGGTTTGAGACAGGAAGTGTAGGACGTGCAGCATGATTGAGGACCCCCTTATTAGGAACAGGGAGCCCTCTAGACCTCAAGGTCATGGTGGTTATGGAAAGTTCACTGCACTTCTCTCATCCTTCTAGTTTTTGACCTCCTAACTTCTGCCTAAGTCTTCCCGGTTTTGTCTTGAGGACCCTACGTGGTGATTAAGTCAACCTCAATGCTCCTCTAGATTCTATGAAGTTGTCGCCATGAAGGAGAGTTCTGGGCTCACTTGTCCAGTGATGCACCCCAATCTCCACCCAAGTGACACGCAGTCACAGTATCTTTGCCTGCACCAACAGGGCAGACTTTGGGTCTTGAGATACCCCGTCATTAGGAGATACAGATGCTGGTAATGGCTGTATGAGGTCATAACCAGAGACGCGGTATGAGTTTTCATGTGCTTTCTGCTAGTCATTCTAATGGTATGGAAAGTTGGTGAGATTCTCTTAAGCTCTCTCTGCAGGATGGAGGAGGCTCACACTATTATAGTTAGACTCTAGGCAGCAGGAGCAGAATATGTTGATGTTAAAAATATCCCTAAAGCTCATTCAATCAGCACCTAAATCCCCCCCCCCCCCGCCCTCCATTAGAATAAACAGGATTGGAGCTGGGAGAACTCACTCCCGCCTTCCCCCAGTGCCCTCAGATTGCAAGCTGCTCTGCACTCATTTCTCCGTCCCCCTGGGGGCAGTTTTTGCATCTCCACCCTGCCATCTGCCACTGTTTTTGGCCAAGAGCTCTTGGTTTCATTAACCAATGTGGCCCTGACTGTTTATTTTAACCAGACTTCACTTGAGTTAACATTGCTAGAGGTGGAGATTGACCCCAGGTCAGTGCACCTGTAACTGCATAATAACCGAACTGTATCTTAGAGTAATGCTGCCTGACCTTCTTGTAAACAGAACTTACTCTGAAGATCTGCCCATGTCTACAAAGTGTGTCTAAGCCTGCTGGGGTGGACATTTACCTCTTTTGTTTTATTTTGGCTCTTCATGTTTTCTGCTATGAATTGAACACTATTAATCACATTTTCGACTTCAGGTGAGTGCTCTGAATTTTCCGTCATCCACTGTAGATGCTGATGACTTAATCTTTTCTTGCTGGTGGCAAGCTGATGCGATTTATGGCAGTGGCAGCATTCTTTAAGTTTGGGTTCTCTGCGACAATCAAACTTTACTTTGGTAGGTCTTCTGGAAATGTTTTTTTGATTTTTATCGGAACGTGTCTTTCTCATCTTGTCCACAGGCCTCCTCATCATCAGGATCTGGGGTAACAGCTGGAGAAACACCATCTTCACCCACTTGGGCATGGTGTGTGTTGTTGGGGTGCGAAAGTGTATGTTCAACACAAACACAGTCACCACGATGGACAGTGTGACAAAGATCATGGTGAACAGTAGGTACTCACCCACCAGCGGGATCACAAGAGATGTGGACGGGATGGTCTCTGTGATTACCAGCAAAAACACAGTGAGAGAAAGCAGAACTGAAATGCAAAGTGTCACTTTTTCGCCACAGTCAGAAGGAAGGTAAAAGACCAACACGGTTAGAAATGAAATAAAGAGACAGGGGATGATCAGATTAATGGTGTAAAACATCGGCAATCTCCTAATGTAAAAAGAATAGGTTATATCCGTGTATATCTCTTCACAACAGTTGTATTTTATGTCATGCTTGTAGCCAGAAGCATCAACAATTTCCCATTCACTGTTTTCCCAAAAATCATTCATATCCACTTTAGATCCAATAATCAGCAGATCAATTTTAGCTTTGTCATATGTCCAAGAACCAAATTTCAGGGAACAATTTTGATGGTCAAATGGGAAAAAAGTGATATCCATAGGACAGGAGCTCTTAAAAATAGCTGGTGGAGTCCAGGTTATTGTGCCGTCATATTTGAGAAGAGCTTTTGTCTTGCCTTCGACTTGGAAGTCACCAACAGCACTGTAAGGTAAACCAGACACCATTAGTAACATACTTTTTCCTGTGGGTCAGCATGTACCAAAGGCAACCTTGGAAAGAAACAACTGCTGTCAGACTCTCATACTTGTTATAGAGAACAATGTCAGGCTTCCAGATCTTATCCGCGGGAACACGAAGAGTCTCAATGCCATCAAATTCCACTGGGTCCCAGCGCAATTTATAATCATTCCAGATCTAAAGGAAATAGAAGTCAGCCTTTAAAAAAGTCCTCAATAAATTTCTCCCAACACTAATTCTATGCTTATCCAGCAGTTGTTATTCTTTTTTATTTTCTTTCTTTTTTTAACTTTTTAAAAAATTTCTTTTTATTTTTTATTCATTTTAGAGAGGAGACACAGAGTGAGAGAGAGAGAGAAAGAGAGAAAGAGGGGAGGAGCTGGAAGCATCAACTCCCATATGTGCCTTGACCAGACCAGTGCAGGGTTTTGAACTGGCGACCTCAGTGTTCCCAGGTCGACGCTTTTATCCACTGCACCACCACAGGTCAGGCTCTTTTTTTTTTTTTTTTTTTGTGGCAGAGACAGAGAGAGTCCAAGAGAGGGACAGATAGGGACAGACAGACAGGAAGGGAGAGAGATGAGAAACATCAACTCTTCGTTGCGGCTCCTTAGTTGTCCATCAATTGATTTCTCATATGTGCCTTGACCGGGGAGCAACAGCAGACCGAGTGACCCCTTGCTCGAGCCAGTGACTTTGGGCTCAAGCTGGTGAGCCTTGCTCAAACCAGATGAGCCCATGCTCAAGCTAGCGACCTCGGGGTCTCGAACCTGCATCCTCCACATCCCAGTTCGACGCTCTATCCACTGCACCACCACCTGGTCAGGCATTCTTTCTTTTTTATTTTTTTAAATTAAATTCTTGATTGAAGAGTACATTGGGTTCTATCAAAAGTTGGGAGATTAGGTCCTGGCTGGTGGTTTAGTGGATAGAGCGTCAGCTGGCATATGGACATCCCGGGTTCGATTTCTGGTCAGAACAAACAAGAGAAGTGACCATCTGCTTCTCTTCTCTTCCCTTTCGCTTTCTCTCCCTCTTCACCTCTTGCAGCCAGTGGCTCGACTGGTTCGAGCATCAGCTCCAGGAGCTGAGGATAGCTCAGTTGGTCTGAGTGTCAGCCCCAGATGGGGGTTGCTGGGTGGATCCAGTCAAGGCATATGCAGAAGTCTGTCTCACTATCTCCCCTCCTCTCACTTAAAAGAAAAAGTAAAAGAATAAAAAAGTTGGGAGATTAAATCCTTGGGGTATAAGGGGATGGGTAGCTGAGCTGATTTTGGAAAATGTAAACTATCTAATAGACATTAGATAATTATTTACTGATTATTAATTAGCTTGCCAAGCCTGACCAGGCGGTGGTGCAGTGGATAGAGCATCGGACTGGAATGCGGAGGACCCAGGTTCGAGACCCCGAGCTCGCCAGCTTGAGCATGGACCCATCTGGCTTGAGCAAAAGCTCGTCAGCTTGGACCCAAGGTCGCTGGCTCCAGCAAGGGGTTGCTTGGTCTGCTGAAGGCCCGTGGTGAAGGCACATGTGAGAAAGCAATCAATGAACAACTAAGGTGTCGTAATGACAATGAAAAAACTGATGATTGATGCTTCTCATCTCTCTCCGTTCCAGTCTGTCTGTCTCTATCTGTCCCTCTCTCTGTCCCTGTTAAAAAAAAAAATAGCTTGCCAAGATTATAAGCTCAACTTCCATGTTCTACAGACTATATTCACATTAGAATAGCAACTCATTTCTAATTCTGAAAAGGTTGTTCAGGTGCATGATGATGAGTTTGATACAGAATCTGAGTAGTAAATTAAGAAAAGAAAGGCAAAATGGTATAACATAGAAGCAGTAGGGCTCTAACCTCATGCCCTCACGCTTAGCGACTGACTTTGATCCATGCTTAGATCAGCAGGATCAGAGAGTGAGCAAACACTGGACCCTAGGGCTCAAGTTTCAGATAAAAATAGAAGATTTGAGAACAGAAACCAGAAAGAACAGAGTATCTATGTCTCAGAGAACTTCGTCACTAGGTTTCTGCACCTGTGAAAAGTGCATCATGCCAGCTGCTACAAGAGCCGAACTTTAGGCTTCTGAGATAGATTCTTTATGCACTAGCATAAACTGGAGGTTGAAAGAGGGAATGCTAGTGAATTTTATCCATTAGACATTGTGAAACTGACACACGAGTAACACAGGTCCAAGATGTAGACACATACATGACGTAGCCACAGGTTGGTTTCCATGATCTGGTTTACTTCATCCTGGGAAGAAGAAATAATAGTTTTAGCCTCAAATGTATTGTTAATAGAGGTGGATCTTAGAAGAAGAATTACCACTAAAAAGAGCCAAATCTGAATTATTCATGCTAGTAGAGAAAAACAAAGAAGACTAAAAAGGCAACTTATGAAAAGCAGCCAGAAATATGATATTCCACATGTGGTCTTAACCCTGTTGACTTTGAAAGAACATGTGGCTTAAAGGCTGTTTTCCAAATGTGATTTAAGCCTCATCGCTTATGTGAACCTTTCTGATCACCTCAGCCCATAAAGTTTTCTGAGTCCATGAATGAGAAGAAGGGAAAGAAAAGAGTGAGTCCTGATCAGGCAGTGGCACAGTGAATAGAGTCAGCCTGGGACGCAGAGGACCCAGGTTTGAAACTCTGAGGTTGCTGGCTTGAGTGTGGGCTCACCAGCTTGAGCACAAGGTCGCTGGCTTGAGTTTGGGATCAAAGACATGACTCCATGTTTGCTGGCCTGAGCCCAAAAGTCACTGGCTTGAAGCCCAAGGTTGCTGGCTTGAGCTCAAGGTCTCTGGCTTGAGCAAGGGGTCACTGGCTCAGCTGTAGCCCCACCCCCACCCTGGTCAAGGCATATATGAGAAAGCTATCAATGAAAAACCAAGGTGCCGCAATGAAGAATTGATGCTTCTTATCTCTCTCCCTTCCTGTCTGTCTGTCCCTTTCTTTGTCTGTCGTTTAAAAAAAAAAAGAAATGGGGGAGAGAGAGTGTGAGAAAGAAGGACAAGAAATACCACAGATGGTGATACTTGGTTCATTGTTTTTACCATCTTCCCTATCTCCTGAAAACCTCCCTTCCTCAGCAATGCCTCAGCACACTGGGGGCTCTGAGTCCTGTGTTCAGTTGCTCCCTGAAATGTCAACCTCAGCTCACCAGGGGGCTTTCCAGCTGGAACTGCCACTGCCCCACAGCACATGTCCCACTCCCACCCAAGCCATTGCTGATAGCTTCAGTCATTCATTACACAGATATTTATTGATATAACTTCTGCTGAAATCTGTAGGTCACAAGGTGACCCTCTTATGAGTAGAAAGCATGAACCTTAGGTTGGAGTAATTTCTAAATCCATGGACACTTGGCCAATGGATTGTCCATTTCTTTGCTTTCCCTGACCAATAGGAAATCATGAATATAACTCCTTTCATTGACATTTGAAAACCCCGAGGCTTACCATGACTCAACACAGACCCATTTGTAGAAGGAAACTTGACAAGGTCTTTAATTAGAGGTTTCAGGGGCAGTTGGAGAACTGCAGAGCAGCTTAGTGAACCAGAGCAAGCTAGTGTCTGAGGTCTGGCCACAGCTTTTAGAGCCATAGTTTAGCTCATTCACTCTGGAGAGTGCTCATGTGCCTTAGGAAGCAAGGTTGGTAAGTTTTAGGAACCTACTGGGTAATCATCAATAATCCTCACACTGTTACGTTGTAAGGCTGCTGAAGACTCCAGATGTGTCTTCAGTCCTTTCCTACTGAGAATTGGGAGCTGTTTACAAACACATTGTATTTGGAATATCAACCTGGAATGCTTTCCTTCCAGATAATTCTATGACTCTCTTCAGGTCATTTAGGTACCTATTTAAACAGCATCATCAGAGAAACCCTCTTAGTTCATCCTCTCTAAAACAGGTGTATGTGTTATGTGTGTGTATGCATGCATGTATGTGTCTGCACAAACGCCACTCTATCCCTCTTTATTTTTTGTCATAGGATCTATCACTATCATACATTATATACTTATTGATTTTCTATCTCCCAACTAACAGCTGAGACACATGCAGGTAAGAAAATCTTTTCCCCCATCTTGTTATATCAATAAATCTACTGGCTGTCAGTCAAGAATGGATTAGTAATGCATTACAGAAAGGTCTTGGAGGTAACTGTCATAAGCATCTTCTAAAGACTACTTCCTCTCTGTACATTAGTATACTGTGTTCAGAGAATTAGAATCAGGTGTTCATATTGTCCTGACACTATCCCTGTCTTCCTACAAACACTTCCACAGGCTGCTGAAGCTCCATGTAATGTGGACAATAAAAATAAAAACACAACATATCAAAACATGAGGAAAAAATACATGAGGGAGATAGCTCAAAACAAAATTGAGAAGAAAATTTATAGCATTAAATGCTTACATGAGAAATGAGAAAAGGTCTCAAATCAATAACCCAAGTTTCTACTTCAAAAAATTAGAAAAAGAAGTGCAAAGTAAACAAAAAGCAAGAACAAAGAAGGAAAATTAATGATAGCAGAAATCAATAAAATTAAAATGGAAAAGAACAGGAAAAATATCAATGAAACAAAAAGCTGATTTTATGTGGGGGAAACAACAAGATTGATAAACCTCTAGGAAAATTGACAAAAACAACAAGAGAGAAGACACAAATCAACCAATATCAGGAATAAAATAGGAGCTATTACTACAGATCCTATAGCCATTAAAAAGAACAGAGAATACGGTATTAAAAATCACTTTATCATACATTTGGCAGCTTAAAAGAAAGACCAATTTTTCAAAATCCACAAAATATCTAAATTCAAAATGATGAAATAGATACTCTGACTAGCCTATACCTACCTCCGATAGCAGCCAAATGCAAATGTCGAAATCTCTACTGAACAGTTTCCCAACTACCATCTTCAGAATGATGTCCTGAAAGGGCCTATATCAACCAGGGAATTGAAGTGATATACATACTGAGATGGCCCTCCTCACAGACTTTAGATAGAACTCAGTTCAGCTTTCCATTTATGAGTCTAATCCATACAAATATGGCTTCCAGCCCAATAGGTGACCATCACTAAGCTATTTGGGGTGGGGTGGAATAAAAGGGAAAGATCAGAATTGGTACTAAATAAAAATTTATTGAGAGTTAATATCTATTCTTTTTCTTTATTTTAAAATTTTTTAGATTTTATTTATTTATTTTTATTGGAGAGAGAGAGAGGAAAGAGATAGAGAGAATAGGGGGAAGAGTAGGAAACATCAACTCCCATATGTGCCCTGACCAAGCAAGCCCGGGGTTTCGAACCAGCAACCTCAGCATTCCAGGTTCACGCCCTATTCACTGCGCCACCACAGGTCAGGCTCTTTTTCTTTATTTTAAAGCAGTGTATATATACTTCCACCTAGGCCAGAAGCTAGTGGACCAGGCAACGGTCAGCCTAATCCACAGGGAGGCATGGACTGGAGAAACACCGTGGCCCTGACTTCACATCTGTAATTAAGGTTTTTCCCCAGGTATACCTAGAGAGATGCCACTGTTCCACCCAGGGCAAAGTCTAGGGGGAAGGGCTCCTTCCCCATCCATGGGCTAGTGTCTCAGGAACTCTCTGTAACACCCCTCTCTGGAGATGCTTCAAACTTCCCTTACCTCCTGAGTCTGATTATTCCTGGAATTTGGTCCAAATCCTGAACCTTAGGCCAGACCTACCCCCTCCTATGTCTTACAGCTCAGAACTCTCCCCTATGTTAGAGTGCCAACCCCCACTACCTCCTTCCCCAGAAACTAGGGCATGAAGATTAGTCAAAAGAAAGGATTCTAGTCCTATTTGCCCTTGAACATGGTAGTAATAAATTAAAATAAGAACTCCAAATTCTCATCTGTTTTTCCAGGTCTGGATGGGACCCTGCATAAAAATAATGTTTTTGCTTTCTTTTGTAACATAGAAGTATTAAAACAACCTCTTTAGGGAGTAAAAAGAGCATGAGCTTTAGAGTTGACCACGGCTGATTCGAATCATAGTCCCACCATGTAATTGCATGACCTTGGGAAGAGCGGCTTAACTGAGCTTTTGGGCCCTCAGCTATCAAGTGCAGCAGACAGGCACAAATGTAGACATAGTGTCTGGTGCATCACAGGTGCACAATGAAGTTAGTTCCCACTGTAGTCTCCCTCCGACTTCCCTATCTGGTTCTATAAGCACTTCCAGAAAAATAATTCTGCCATAATGTGAATAATGATAACATCAGTGTGAAAAGTCTCCCTCCCAACAGCACAGCTTTGAAGGGCCAGCAGCCATGTAGATTTTTGTCTGTATTTTTTGAATTCCTATATTTACCATTTACAATAATTGGGACAATGTTTGGGTACTACTCGGCCCCCCTCAGAATCAGGGCCCCTCGAAGTACACGTGGTGAATTGGAGACACTTACCACATTGGCCAGCTGTGTGATGGCCACTTCAAAATGCACTGTGATGGGATCAGAAACATTTTCCACAGGCCTGATGAACTGGTTATAGTGAGAAAACAGTTTGCGGAAGAGCCTCTCCTCAGACGCACAGCCTGCACAGTCTGCATTGCCAAAGAGAGGGGACAATTAGAGGAGCAGAGAGGGTCCCAGCAGGCGAGGGGTTTCTGGCAGCTTCCTTCACTGGGTGATACTGGCAGTGGGGAGCCCAAGATAAAAATCATAACACATCCACATCTCAGGACTGCAGCGATATCAAATAAAATAATGTAGTAAAAGCACTTTAAAAGGTCTAAGGCATCAGAAATGCAGAGAATTAGTAACTAGCTCGTTTTTGCTTATGTCACTGACTGTAAGTCACAATCTTACTGATATAGTAATTAAGGGATACCCCTGCCCTTACTTGTCAAAATACTGATCCAACTGATCTGTTTCTCCATGTAGCAAGGTGTTTCGCTTAGGAACCTTAACAAGCAAACTGAAATAATTAGTAATTTAATTATTTAAAAAAGCCATACTCTTTTTTTAAAGTCAACTTTGAAATTCATTTATTTTGGAGACTTGTGAGAGTGCACAGTGTTTAAGGCAAAATTACTTAAAATGTTTTTAAAAGAATTCAAAATTGGTTCTTAAATAGTAGTATTTTCAGTTGCTTCATTTTAGACACTAGTTTAATGCCTTTCTCTTTGCATTTTCCCAAGAATGCACTGATTAGGTTACTTGTCTTCATTTGCCATAATTCATTTCATTAACAGCCCCTTCTATATTTTCCCATATGGAATTTGACATCTAAAATATTTTTCTACCAATTTCCTGAAAATATTTATACAATGAAATAAAAATATAATTGAAGGAACTAAAACAGTCATTAGGTAAAAATAAACAAAAGGACAGATGCTATATTATTAAATAAAAAGAATTGTTTGACAAGTGCCTTTGAAAACACTGAAATTTCAGCAAGGAAGAACAATTTTAAATTTAGGACAGAATTCTTGCCATCATAATTAATAATGTAGAAATATTTCTATATGAAACAGACAATTAAAAATCCCATTACCCATCCCCCCCCAGACCTTTTTTTTTCCTTTGAGACATTCCAGAGAAATGCAGGATGAGACTTTAAGAGCAGCCCCCTGCAAAGCTGACAGAGTATGGAAATGCAGTTTTGTTCAGACAGCAGCAGTTGGCTGTTTTTAAGTTTTAACTTTCAGAATAAATGATCTTACTCTTAGGACACACTTCAGCACAGTAATATGGCATGTTTCCCAAAGCAAAGAGGATTATCTACAAAACAGAAGAGCCCATACACTGAGTACTAGTATCAGCTAACAAATCAGTTTTGAAAAAAATATTAAACACAAATACAAATAAACAAGTTGAATACATCCATGGCACAGGTGGGTAGAAAACTGCATCCTTATTAGTATAACCATATTTTAATTGGGAGAATAAAATAAGATAGAGTTTACAACATCTCATTGTCCTCTCCATCTCACCCCCCAATCCCATTTTATATGTTAAACCTAACCAATGAAAAACAAATTAACAGTTATAACAATAGTAATTCCTGTGCAGGCACTCTGCATATTTACTCTTAGAGCATTTCATCTCTCTGTTTAATCAAGCACAACTAGAAGAGTAAATACATGTAACTAAAAAGGAATTCTGAGATAAAGCAGAAACAAAACATACCT
Organism: Rhynchonycteris naso; assembly: GCA_037038555.1. Classification (NCBI taxonomy): domain Eukaryota; kingdom Metazoa; phylum Chordata; class Mammalia; order Chiroptera; family Emballonuridae; genus Rhynchonycteris; species Rhynchonycteris naso. Next base: position 31,158,843 of record CM072998.1, read on the forward strand.
TTAAAGAAAGGTGTGAGTATACACAACCAGAGACACAAACCAAAGTGAAGGCATCCCTGACCCTCGCTGGTCAGCATGATTAAATCACACTTTGATTTCTTTATCTAGTCCAAGGATTGTGGAAAACAAAGAGCTAGCAGACAGCCACACGCATCAGATTTAAATCATCCGAGTCCCACTGCAATCCATGTGTGTCTTCTGCAAAATGAATACATTCACAGAGTACGGTGATTCCCAACATCAGAGACTGAGGCCAATGAAAAGCATAAATAAGAAGGACTCAATCTGATGTCAGATGAGTCATCACATTCCTGTCATCCTAGATCTCTTTTCATGCAAGAATGATGAAGGAAAGCAATGAGGGAACGCTACACAGAGGGGGCGGAGGGCGGACAGAAAAACACTGCCCTGGCTCAGTAGATCTTTCTGTAGCGCAGTCTCAACCTTAGTCCTTAGGGGAATAAACACACATTTTTCCTGAGTTCCAACTACAGGTAAAGTGTGTGCTAGGTCCCAAACTGTGTTTCTGATTCACTGAGTTCTCTATTTCATTAAGGCATAACATTATTAGGCAACTTTCTAAATTGTAAGTCATCATTTCTGTCTTAATAAAAGTGGCTTATAGAATTTGGTTTTGTCTAACTCCAGGGTTTCTAGTTTTAGTGATCACCATTCAGAACTACAGATTAGATGAGAATGAGAGAAATGATATTGAACACAGGACATCACTGGGATAGTTCTATTTTTATTTAAATATCCTTGTCATAATATATATATAAAATATAAATATATATATATATAAAATAATAATATCAAGTCATGAATAAGAAGGAAATCCTGCCATTTGAGATAACATGGATGAAACTAGAGGACATTATACTAAGTGAAATAAACCAGTGAGAGAAACACAAATACTGTATGGTTTCACTGATAAGTGGATTCTAAAAATGTCAAACTCATAGAAGAAGAGAGTGGCTGCTCGGAGCTGGAGGGTAGGAATAATGGGGAATTGGCCAAAGGGTATGAACTTTCAGTTATAAGATGAGTAAGCACTGGTGATCTGAAATACAGTATGAATGACTATTATATACTTTATATTTGCTAAGAGAATAGATCTTAAGTGTTTTCACCACATACATACATACACATACAAATGATAACTAAGCGAGGTGATGATAATCACTTCACAGTGTATATGTATATCAAATCATCACATCATATACCTTAAATATATACCATTTTATTTGTCAATTATACCTCAAAAAAGCTGGAGAAAAAGAAGAGTTTATTCCTAAAAATGATCCTCCAGGCCATTCCCACCCAACCATTCTGTGACGTCATCACAAATATAGCATACTTAGCAATTGTACAGACTAATGACTTCCCTTAAAATTCTATTAACCTTATATCTCTTGAGGGAACAAAAGAGGAACTAACATTTATTTAGCACCACATTTAGACCAAGCACTGAGCTAAGTGCTTGAGTTATGTCATCTTAAGATCTTCCTTAAGTTCTCCCCTTAGCTGATGGGCTTTTGTTCTTGGCAAAGGATGCAGAAGAAAGAATATGGACAGCCTGACCAGCTGGTGGCTCAGTGAATAGAGCATCAGACTGGGACTCAAAGGACCCAAGTGCAAAATTCAAAGGTCACCGGCTTGAGTGCAGGCTCATCCGGCTTGAGTGCAGGATTGCCGGCGTTAGTGTGGAATCATAGACATGATCCCATGGTCGCTGGCTTGAAATCAAAGGTCGCTGGCTTGAAGCCCAAGGTCACTGGCTTGAGTAAGGGGTCACTCGCTTTGCTGTAGCCCTCTCCCCATCAAGGCACATATGAGAAAGCAATCAATGAACAACTAAGGAGTGGCAACAAAGAATTGATGTTTCTCATCTCTCTCCCTTCCTGACTGTCTGTCCCTATCTGTCCTGCTCTCTGTCTCTGTCTATTTCACACACACACACACACACACACACACACACACACACACACACAAAAAAAAAAAAGAATATGGACAGACCTTGATTTGAATTCTGGTCCTAATAGTCACTTGGGGCATATTGGGAAAGTTACTTAAGCTCCCTCAGCCCTGTATTCTTCAGAAAAATGTGGTTAAATTCAGTGACATAAATCACTGAATTGCTCATTACGCAATGTTTCATATAATTTTCATTCATTTTCTTATCATTACACATAGGTAACACAATTAAGTAACACTCAGGGTCTAAACTTGTAAGAAGGACATATTTCATTTCATCTCATTAATTTTTAGAAAGAAAGAGAGAGAGATAGGAAGGGAGAGAGATGAGAAGCATCAACTCATAGTTGTGTCACTTTAGTTGTTAATTGATTGCTTCTCATATGTACCTTAACCAGGGGGCTCCATTGAGCCAGTGATCCCTTGCTCAAGCCAGTGACCTTGGGCTCAAGCCAGCGACCTTTGGGCTTAAGCCAGCAACTGACCATGGGATCATGTCTATGATCTCATGCTCAAGCCAGCAACCTCCATGTTTCTAATCTGGGACCTCAGCATCCCAGGTTGATGCTCTATCCACTGAGTCACCAATTGGTCAGGCCAGGAAGGATATATTGTATTTTAAATACTAGTAAAGAAAATACATTTCTCCCTTCAGTGAAAACATTTAAACTATCCTCTTATCATTAAAAGCTTTGAGTTTTATAATTGAATTATAGATTTATATCCTGCTTCAAACCCTTTTTGAAAATTGCAGAGATAGAAGTTAAAACCAAACATACAGAAAAACACATTCTTAAAAAAAATTGTTTTTAGCTCAAGAAACGAAAGAATTAAGACTTTTTCCCCCCTGATGTTGCTAGATACAGTCTCGTGTTCATATTCTAGTGATTTGTTTTTTAGGGATTTGTTGAATCAGCCAAAATCTAAAGTACTACTCATGGTTTATGGAGGTTGAAGTGTTGAAGGGAGCTGAGAAGTCAATTAGCATCAGAAGAACTTCAGTTTCCCCCTTCCCTCCTTTAACACTCCCCATGTCTTTGACCTCCTTGTTCCTCTTTGCCAGTTCCAAAAGAAAGGAAGAAGTGGTGGCTCTTAATATTTTCAAGGCAGTAAATCTGATGAAAACAATGGAGTTTATGCTTCTCTCCCATACCCATATACATATAAACAAAACTTTATCTATAATTCCAGACCCAAGGAGGGCAATTCTGGGTGGAAAGTTATCGCACCTGTTTTCATATCTGTCCCCAGTCACTCCACGTCATTTCTCTTTAGAATAACGTATTCTAAAGATCTAATGTGTCAGGAAATTGATAGTCTTCAGAGAATAAATGTTGGGTTTCTTGTTTTTTGTTTACAGAAGCTACCTTCAATTTAAAGGTTTCTAAGGAAAAAAAAGTAATACTGTTTAATATGAAACTTTTGTCAGTAATATTATTTCAAGCTCCCCACCCCCACTCCCACTCCCACCCCCACCCCCACCCCTACCCCCACCTATTGCTCAGTTAAATCCATTGCCTTGTTCTGCTCTAAAAACAAGGGAGGCTATTTGGTGAGCTTATATAAAATAGTTCTTATTTGAAGTTCGAGGGAGTTTTGGCATAGAAACTGCATGAATGAACATTTTGTTGACCTTTCTCCAACTGTCAGTTCTCTTTAAACTCAAACAAGAATACTCTTTAGTTGTCCTTAAAGAAATGTAAAGGAAATAACACTTTAAACATGTATTATTTATAAATCCACTGCAGCAAAAACATCATCAATAATTTAACGATCCCATATGCTTAGTTTTTTTTAAGGCACTGTCATTAAAACGCTCACATGTTAAATACCCCTGGTCAGCAGTGTTTCCACCCCCTTGACATTTCCCATGCAGAAAAAATAAAACGGCAATAAGGTAAGTATTCAAATTAAATGCTCATTATAGACCACAGAGAAACATTTCATCAATAGTTCATAAGAGAGGCTAAAATTAACCCTACAATGCCCACGTTTTGTCTACTTAAATTTTAAGAAAAAGGGAAAGCCTTAGAACCTGTGGGGGAGGGTGGGTAAAGTAGTGGAAAATAATGTTGAAATGTTAAGACACTGAATAATAATTATAGCTCTCTCTCTCAACATTTACTAACCCTAACCCTAACCCTGAACTTAATCTTAACCCTAATTTTAACCATGATAAGCCCTTCACATTCTCTCTTTCAATCCTCATAGCAACCCCAGGAAGTGAGACTCAATTTTGTAAATGAGGACATCGGCAAACAGGCAGGTTAAGAAACTTGCTTAAAGGACCATCTTCATTAAAGCTATTAACAGCTGAGTGAGGATTCCACTCTAGCCTGCCTTAATCTAACGTTAATGCTTTAACCTTAAAGCTACCCTCCAGTGCTTTAAATCCATGGATACTTTATAAATTCAATACATTTGGCCTGACCTGTGGTGGTGCAGTGGATAAAGCATTGACCTGGAACACTGAGGTCCTCGGTTCAAAACCCTGCACTTGTCTGGTCAAGGCACATATGGGAGTTGATGCTTCCTGCTCCTCCCCCTTTCTCTTTCTTTCTCTCTCTCTCTTTCTCCTCTCTAAAATGAATAAATAAAAAAACAAACAAACAAAAAAATAAATTCAATACGTTTTTAGAGGGCTGTTATCGAAATGGGCTATGGTTAGCCTTAACGCCATTATTATTTGCCACTCATCTTTCACATGAGCTGAGGAAACCAAGACTGACTTGTAAAGGGCTTTCTCACATGTGCCTTGACCGCGGGCCTTCAGCAGACCAAGCAACCCTTTGCTGGAGCCAGCGACCTTGGGTCCAAGATGGTGAGCTTTTGCTCAAGCCAGATGGGCCCGCACTCAAGCTGGCAACCTTGGGATCTCGAACCTGGGTCTTCCGCATCCCAGTCCGACGCTCTATCCACTGTGCCACCGCCTGGTCCTGCAGGATGAACTTATTTCAATATCTTTAACTTAATTACATCTTCAAAGACCTTTTTCCAAAGAAGGAAACATTCACTCTATCAGGGGTTGGAACACAACATATTTTTTAGGGGGAGGGCACCTTCAACCCACTTCATCATCTCACAGGACTGCGGTCAGGATTTAATTAGGAAATGTGTGTAACAGCAGCAGTGGTGGGATTCAAATATTTAACAACTGGTTATCTGCCCTAACAACCATTTTAAGTACAAAAAAAAAATACACTGGAAGATAGTTTATTATTTCATGCATTTCATACTTAAATGAGAACAATAAAAGAGGTACACAAAACTAGGTTATATTATAAGAAAGAGTTTTAAAATATTAATGAAAAGAATATTAAATAATGCTTGACAAAAAAACAATAAAACTGTTAAGATATTTCCAATGACAGCTTGTCACACCCTCTGGTTGTTTGGCACTTTTTCTCTTTACGTTATATGTTTGTTTACTGAAGTAACAAATGCGAGGGAATTAAAATGTAGTATTTCATCAAAGGTATAATGAGTTTTATGAAGTGAAAAAATAAATATTACAAGCATAGTTCTGTCAAATTATTTTCACCTATTGACAAAATGAACATTACTACAGATACTCAGATGACGCTGTTGCACAGGTGAACATTAAAAAAGAATAAGGAATGTAAATTTGTGATTTCCACATTGGGCGGCTGCCCAGGTGCCGACTTTAGAGAGAGCTCCAATTAAAAATGCCGTTTTAACAACTGGTTCACCAAACTCAACAAAAAATTTGGTATCAGTTCTGCCAAACTGGTGCGAACCAGCTGAATCCCACCGCTGAACAGCAGCTACTGAAGTGCTGTAGGGAGAATGTACATTGATATTCTTCTTCCGGAGAGCAGTGTTTCTTTGGTACAACAGATTTCCCAGTGAGGAGGCACCAAAAGTATGACTATTCTTACATGAAATGATACAGATTTCTTGTCCTTTCAAAGAAAAAAAGCTGAAAAGTTCTCAAAGTTAAGAATACGTAAGGATCAAGGGTGAAAGACAGTCTTAAAAGAAGAGTTTCCAGGCCCCACCCCCAGAAATCCTGATTCAGTAGGTCTGGGTGAGACCTAGAAAACTGCATTTTTTAATTGTTTTTATTAATTTTAATGGGGTGACATTGATAAATCAGAGTACATATGTTCAGAGAGAACATCTCTAGGTTATTTTGACATTTGATTATATTGCATACCCATCACCCAAAGTCAGATTGTCTTCCGTCACATTCTACCTGGTTTTATTCGTGTCCCTCCCCTCCCCATACCCCCTCCACCCCCCCCTCCCCCGTTGCCAGCACAATCTTGACCATGTCTCTAAATCTCATTTTTATGTCCCATCTATGTATGGAATCATATAGTTCTTAGTTTTTTCTGATTTACTTATTTCACTCAGTATAATGTTATCAGGGTCCATCCATGTTGTTACAAATGATCCAATGGAAAACTGCATCTTAAAAAAGTTCTCAAGGTGCCCCTACTGCAGGTGGTCAGCACAGCACAGCTGGGGAACTCCTCTACCCGGCTGCAGGAAGATCTCCCACAGCCCCTCCACAGCGTGCTGCTGTGATATTATAGGGCGAGACATTTCTGGGACAGGACGTTTCCCACAAAATTGTATGTCACAAGACAAAAACGTTAGGGAGATTCTGAAGTTGCTATGCAGGCACTGCGTTTCATCTGGAAAAGCTAATTCAACCTTGGTAGTTAGGAATTCCTGCTATATTCTGGGCATAGTGATCAATGTGGAAAATACAGCAGTAGAATATACACATTGATTTTTCAAGAACCCATGGAACATTTGCAAAAATGACCTCTTGTTAGGACTCAAAAAAGTCTCAGCAAGTAACAAAGAGTCTATATTAGACTAAACATCCTCTGTTCACAAACAAGAAAAATTAAAAATCAACTTCAAGATATGCCCCTAATTTCCCTTTATGCCAGTCTTAAATGTAATCTCAACCTTGTATTTTTTAAGGGGTGAGGCGGTAAAGATAACAATGCATAGAATTCATACGGGTTAAGTTTCACCAGTCTGAATATAACTGAGATCAGATTAATCATAAGGTGCTGATCACACCAGTTGTAAACTCTTTCTAATGTAGTCCCCTCCCAAAGCTGCCCTGTTATTCAGACTTCTATTAATGCCCCTGGGGGAGCTTGACTGCCCAGGCTTTCCTCATCCTTTGCTAAGCATGGCTGTCTTTCCAACACCAAAGCTGCTCTAAGGTCAGAGGTAGCAGGAGAGGGGTGAGGAATGGGGCAGGGAGGAGGATCTGGGCAGAGGGGTGCCAAGAAATCCCCCCCAATATTGTGTTGAAACAGGACTGCTTGTGCCCCAAACCATACCTAGGCTTTCATAAACCTACTGGTAGAGGGCATATACTAGGCACTCTCTTTTCTGGAGTCCAGGCACCAACCACTTCCTTCTTCCCCAAGCCATGAAGGCAGAGGACTGAATGCCTAGCTGTGGGGGAAATGGACATACCAGGAAAGCTTTAATGTCCAGAAGCAACAAGGCAAAGATATTGGAGGGAGAGAAGAGGGAAGAGTGGGGGACGCCCCACAGCGGACCCTGAAATCCTCTCAGAGCTATCTCCTGCCAGTCAGAGCCGCTGAATATGCCATTAATCAGAAATAAAGTCAGACGGGGAAGAGAAAGGAAATCAAACTTGTAGAAAAGAAAGTCTACTGTTACCTCAAACAAAGGAACAAAGCTCAAACAAACAAACACACGCACAGAGTGAGATGAATTGAAAACCATAGTATATCCTTAAACTGGCTTCCGTCTTTCTTTTTAAATCTTAGAGCAGCCACCTGAAATCTTGAATTTTACCATTTAATTCAGACACTATCTTGAGACATTAAATCATAGAAAAGTTACAACATTTCTTGGGAAAATGTCTAAAATAAGTCTTTCGGGAATACATGAAAGTTTCATTCAGATTAGAGGACTACTTATCACTTCGTGTAGTTTAAACTTTGAAAAGATACACAGGCGGTATTTCTCTAGAAAACTCCCCCCAAATACTTCTCTGAGTGTTTTGAATTCGGCTGATTTTGAAAAGTCTCACTTGATTAAATAGTTCATATATGGATATTTTTAATTTGGAGACATGAGCTCCCTCCAAGTTCTCACGAAGAAGTTAGTGTTAATATTTGAAGGAACAATATCTCTTGTTAAAGAGAAATATTTTTTCCATCAGAAGCATTCAATTCCAAACATGCTAATATGGATTTAATATGCTGTTTGAATAAATAAGTGCAACAACAAATTGATGTTTATCACTCTCTCTCTAGAATCAATGAATAAAAATTTTAAAGAATAATATGTTTAAAAATAATACTAATATGTTATTAGCATTAATATTAGCCTGTGTCTAATACTAATACAAAAAACTTTTAAAAACTTTTCCCTTGATTTGAGAGCAAGGAAAGACACAGGCATAAGCATCAGGTCATTCTACTTAATTGTTCCATTTATTTGTGCACACATTGGTTACTTCTCACATGTGCCCTTGAATCAAGGATTGAACTTGCAACCTTCACACACCAGGATAATGCTCTATCCACTGAGTCACCTGGCCAGGGCTATATAAAAATTATTTTAATGTATTCATTTATAGACTGAGGAATGCAACAGATGTTTGGACCTATAATGTGAACTTTGTATATTTTTAAAGATATCATCATCTATTTGAATTTGTTAAAAAAAATTTTTCACCAAACCTCTAACCATGCACATGTTAATTTGCCTGTGATGTGTCCCTGAGGCTACAATAAATAGCTTAAAGTACCCATCTCAGAGTTCCTTGAGAACTGTAGTCACTCTTGTAATGATCAATTAAAAACAAGCATTTATAATCTGCGGGGTGAATCAACCAGAGGTCTGAACTCAGAATCTTGCCTTATTGCCCCGGCAGTTTAGCTTGGTTGGTTAGAGTGTTGTCCTAAAGCACAGAGGTTGCCAGTTTGATCTGCAGTCAGGGCATATATAAGAACAGATGTATATTTCTGTCTCTCTCCCTTAAAATTAATCAATAAAACATTTATTTTAAAAAAAGAATCTTGCCTTATTTGGTGTAACTCCATTATGTCCTATATTTAACCATTTTAATTTCTGCTCAGGAAAACTCCCCGTTGTTTTGTTTTGTTGAATGATGTAGTTCGCTCTTGCCTAGGTAGCAATAAGCTCAGCTTTGGGTTTCTTTATTATTGGTGGTATTATTTATTTATTTTTTACAGGGACAGAGAGAGAGAGTCAGAGAGAGGGATAGATAGGGACAGACAGACAGGAATGAAGAGAGGTAAGAAGCATCAATCATTAGTTTTTTGTTGCTATCACAACACCTTAGTTGTTCATTGATTGCTCTCTCACATGTGCCTTGACCGTGGGCCTTCAGCAGACTGAGCAACCCCTTGCTGGAGTCAGCGACCTTGGGTCCAAGCTGGAGAGCTTTTTGTTCAAGCCAGATGGGCCCTCGCTCAAGCTGGCGAGCTCGGGGTCTCGAACCTGGGTCTTCCACATCTCATTTCGACGCTCTATCCACTGCACCACCACCTGGTCAGGATTATTGGTGGTATTTTGATTTGACAGATTCAAAGGAAGAATTTTTAAGAAATAAGCTTGATAAACACTGCATATGTACTATAAAACTAAATAGTTAATGTACGCTAACAAAGTGGCATTGTGTTTTAGTGGAGTCATATGTCAATCCTCTACTTAGTTCTTCACTCCACAGAAGAGAAATTTGTAATTTTATAATAGTTTTTAAGAATGTTTTAACTTTGTATAATGCACTATGTTGCAATGAAAGAAAACTATACTATCACTAAATAAATTATCCAGCAGACTTAGTTAGAAAGCACAGATATTTCTCAATCTAAAATTTTATTTTCTCTTCAAAACACTCTTAAATACCTCCACCTATACCCAAATTATTAAGAGAAAATTGTGGCAATGCATTCATTCCTAGGGCTGGAGTAACAAATTACCATAAACTAAGTGACTTGATAAAACAGCAATTTATTTTCTCACAGTTCTGGAGGCAAGAAGTCTGAAATCAGGTGTTGGCAGGTGTTGGGAAAATGAGTTTATAAAATTTGTATTTTTTGAGTTTGCTCACTTTTAGTGTTAAAATATGGCTCTGGGGAGTGCCAGGTATGTGATCTGTGAAATTCCAAATTACCTTCCTGCTTGGGAAGGGCTATTGTCTTGCTAATGTGTGCTGGAGGAGAGAGAAACTATGTTTGTGGAGAGAATGAAGGTGTGCAGATGGGGAACAGAGGGAAAGGGCTTTTGTGAGCTTCACTGGTGAGGCCTTTGATTCTAGGAAAAGCTGAAGAAGATTCTCCTGTTTGTGGAACTGGAGAATGTGTCAGTGGCTTTGGGAGCCCTGAGTGTTTGCTTGTCGGCTGGTGTGAGTCTTGAATAAAGGAATGGTGTAAGGCCAGTAGTCGCGGCCACCATCACAGCCGCCTGGCCAGTGCAGATTCGCATTACATTCGGACAGTCGGTAATGAAACAATGGAGCCAAGAACTGGTGAGCCATCAGCTTTAATTCTAGCTTGCACCCGGCGGGCAAGCAAAAACACACACTGGGCTCCAAAACCCACTTATTCAGTGCTCACAAACCTACTGACTTATCTGAGTTTCCTAGAATCAAAGGTTTCTAGCTCACCAGACTTATTCACCACTGTAAGGCCAGGAGCCGCCATCGTGGCCATTCACATGCAGGTTCCCATTGGATTCGGCCTGACAGTGAAGAAATGGCAGAGTCGGAGGATGGTAGGCCATTCTGTTTATTGGTGTCTCACCAATACAGGCAAGCCACAAGAGAAGACAAGGGAGAAGCAGAAAACCAGCTTTTCCCATGGAGGTCAAGGGATCAGGGAGGCCCCTGCAATGGGGATAGCAGGAACCGAGAGAGCTCAAGCTACTGGTCTCTCCCATTTTATAGCATAGATAATCCAAACCTTTAATCCAATTATACAAACAAGGAAATCTCTGTATAATGGGATTTCTCAGGAGAGTGCACCACCCTACATTATCCAATCAGTCAAGGGTGTGGGGAAGAGCTTACTCTTAAAGCCAAACCTTAGGTCATAACAACCTGGCCTGCTTACATTACAGCCTTTCCCCCACACCCATCCCAAGCACAAGGGCAAGTAATATTACCTGGGTGACGGGCTTCCATGTGGGCAGCGCCATCTTTAGTAAAGTGAGCATATTATATTTTATCTGCCCAACAACCACTGTTTCCCATCTCCTCTGTACACAAACTCTGCACAAACTGGCTTCTCCCTCAGCTCTCTGCCATTTTGGCTGCTTCTCCTCTCCTCTATGTGGCCTTAATCTGCTCTCCTCTCTAATACCTCAGGAACCAAGAGAGCAAGCTACTGGTCTGTCCCACTCTATAGTGTAGAAATCCAAACCCTTAATCCAATCTACAAACAAGAAAGTCTCTGATACAAAGTCACCCATCTGAGGCATAATGGGATTCCTCAGGAGAGTGCACCACCCTATATCATCCAATCAGTCAAGGGTGTGGGGAAAAGCTTACTCTTAAAACTAAGCCTTAGGCTATAACAAACGGCCTGCTTACATTACAGCCTTTCCCCACACCCATCCCAAGCATAAGGGCAAATAATATCACCTGGGTGATGGGCTTCCATGTGGGCAGCGCCATCTTTAACAAAGTGAGCATATTATATTTTATCTGCCCAACAAATGGCCCATCATTTTTTGGCTCCACTGTTTCTTTACCATCTGCTCAAATCTAATGGGAACCTGCATGTGCATGGCCATGATGGTGGCGACTACTGGCCATACAGCAGTATTGGTTCTTTGGAGGAGAACTGAGGGAGAATGTGTTTCGTGCCTCTCTTCTAGCTTCTGATGGCTATCAGCAATCTTTGGTACTCTTTGGTTTATGGCAGCATAACCCCAATCTCTGCCTCTGTCTTCATATGACCGTTTTTCCTCTATATGTTCAAATCTCCCTCTCCTTTCTCATATAAAAACACTAGTCATTTGATTTAGGGCCCATCCTAAATCTTGGATACCTAATATATGTGGAACTAGAATCCTCATGCTGTGTTGAAGGGAGTGGAAAGAAATACAAAAAAAAATATTTAAAGAAATAATTCTTAAAGTTTTTCTAAATTTGATAAAAAAATATTGTTGGGCAGATAAAATATATTATGCTCACTTTGTTAAAGATGGCGCTGCCCACATGGAAGTTCGTTGATATTAATGTGTGTTCTGGAACTGGCTGTGAGCAGGTCAGGTCGTTATAGCCTAAGGCTTAATTTAAGAGTAAGCTCTTCTCCACACCCTTGACTGATTGGATGATGTAGGGTGGTGATGTAGGGAGGAATCCCATTATGCCTCAGGTGTGTGGCTTTGTATCAGAGACTTTCTTGTATGTATAATTGGATTAAAGGTTTGGATTATCTATGCTATAAAGTGGGCGGACCGGTAGCTAGATCTCTCTCTCTTGGTTCCTGAGTTCCTGAGGTTAGTATTAGAGAGAAGAGCAGATTAAGGCCATGTGGAGGAGAAGTAGCCAAGATGGCAGAGTGCTGAGGAAGAAGCCAGTTTGTTAAGAGTTTGTGCAGGAGGAGATGGGAAACAGAGGTGAATAAGTCTGGTGAGCTAGAAACCTTTGATTCTAGGAAACTCGGATAAGTCAGTAGCTTTGTGAGCACTGAATGTGTGGGTTTTGGAGCCCAGTGTGTGTTTTTGCTTGCCCACCGGGTGCAAACTAGAATTAAAGCTGATGGCTCACCAGTTTTTGGCTCTGGTGTTTCATTGCCATCTGTTCGAATCTAATGCGAACCTGCGTGGGTCAGGCTGCTGTGATGGTGGCCTCGACTACTGGCTTTACAAATATAAATACAAATATATAGATATATAAATAGAGAAGTTCAAGAAGTATAAGAAACACCAAGTACAAGAAACATAAAGAAAGAGATGTGTAAAGCCAGTAGTCACGGCCACCATCACAGCAGCCTGACCCACACAGGTTCGCATTGGATTCGGACAGATGGCAATGAAACACGGGAGCCAAGAACTGGTGAGCCATCAACTTTAATTCTAGCTTTCACCCAGCGGGCAAGCAAAAACACACACTGGGCTCCAAAACCCACACATTCAGTGCTCACAAAGCTACTGACTTATCCGAGTTTCCTAGCATCAAAGGTTTCTAGCTCACCAGACTTATTCACCTCTGTTTCCCATCTCCTCCTGCACAAACTCTTAACAAACTGGCTTCTTCCTCAGCACTCTGCCATCTTGGCTACTTCTCCTCCACATGGCCTTAATCTGCTCTCCTCTCTAATACCAACCTCAGAAACTCAGGGACCAAGAGAGAGAGAGATCTAGCTACCGGTCCGCCCACTTTATAGCATAGATAATCCAAACCTTTAATCCAATTACACATACAAGAAAGTCTCTGATACAAAGCCACCCATCTGAGGCATAATGGGATTCCTCAGGAGAAGGCACCACCCAACATCATCCAATCAGTCAAGGGTGTGGGGAAGAGTTTACTCTTAAACTAAGCTTTAGGCTATAATAACCCGACCTGCTTATATTACAGCCTTTCCCCCACACCCATTCCAAGCATAAGGCCAAATAATATCACCTGGGTGACGGGCTTCCATGTGGGCAGCTCCATCTTTAACAAAGTGAGCATAATATATTTTATCTGCCGAACAAGATGCTAAAGTACAATGAAATAATATTGCTTAAAACATCGATTAAAAATTTTTTATATAGAGTAAAATGATGTATTTTGTACAAGACAACAGAGTAAGGTTAATAACAGACTCCTTGCCAAAAATAATGCAAGCCAGAAGGCAATGGAGCAATATTTTTATTTATTTATTTTTTTACAGAGACAGAGAGAGAGTCAGAGAGAGGGATAGATAGGGAGAGACAGACAGGAACGGAGAGAGATGAGAAGCATCAATCATTAGTTTTTCATTGCCATTACGACACCTTAGTTGTTCATTAATTGCTTTCTCACATGTGCTTTGACCGTGGGACTTCAGGAGACTGAGCAACCCCTTGCTGGAGCCAGTGACCTTGGATCCAAGCTGGAGAGCTTTTTGTTCAAGCCAGATGGGCCTGCACTCAAGCTGGAGAGCTCGGGGTCTCAAACCTGGGTCTTCCACATCCCAGTCCGATGCTCTATCCACTGCGCCACCGCCTGGTCAGGCTGGAGCAATATTTTTAAACTATGGAAAGAAAAAAAAGCTATCAACATAGAATTCTATTCATAGCAAAAATATGTTTCACAAGCAAAGAGAAAATCAATATTTTTGCCAACACATAAACACAGAAAACTGTCATCACCAGGAAACCAGTTTCAATAAATTTTAAAGAATGTTACTCCAGCAGAAGGAAGATAGTACCAGATGGAAATGTACTCGACACAAACAGCTTGATAAATAGTAAGTACGTGTGTAAATAGAAATAATATTTCTATTATTTTTTAAATCTCTTTAAAAAATAATTACCTTTTTTTAAAGCATAAATTAAAAAATCTAGCTCTGGCCTGGTAGCTCAGTTGGTTAGAGTGTCTTCCCACTATGGCAAGGTTGAGGTTTCAATATACGGTCAGGGCACATATAAGAAACAACTAATGAATGCATAAATAAGCGGAACAACAAATTGATGTTTCTCTCTCTCCTTTCCTCTCTCTCTATAGTCAATCAATATATAAAAGTTTAAAATAAATAAATAATCTATTGTGGAGGTAATAACATGTGAATATTATATGTATAACAACAATATCACTAAGATCAGGCGAAGAAAATGAAAATATAATGTTATAATATTCTGATGCTATCTTTGAAATTGTATAATATTACTGAAAGGTAGACTGTGGTAAGTTAAACGTATATACTATACACCATGGTGGGATTCAGCCAGTTCACACTGGTTCAGCAGAACTGATATCTAATTTTTGGTTGAGTTTGGTGAACCAGCTGTTAAAATGGCACTTGTAACCAGGGTTCTCTCTAAGGTGGGCGCCTGGGCAGCCACCCAATGTGGAAATCACAAATTTATATTCCTTACTCTTTTTTTAACGTTCATCCGCCCAACAGTGTATTATAAGCGCCCACTGTAATGTTCATTCTGTCAATAGGTGAAAAATATTTGACGGCACTATGCTTGTAATATTTATTTTATTTGTTCACTTCATAAAACTCATTGTATCTTTGATGAAATACTACATTTTAATTTCCTCACATTTATTACTTCAGTAAACAAACATATAATATAAAGAGGGAAAGTGCCAAACAACCAGGGGGTGACAAGCTGTCATTTGTTTCTGCTTTGTGTTACACCCAAAATTCCCCCCCAGATATTATGAGTATTATTTAATATATTTTCATTAATATTTTAAAACTCTTATAACCTAGTTTTGTGTACTCTTTTATTGTTTGTATTGAAGTATTATATGCATGAAATAATCAACTACTTTTCAGTATATTGTTTTATTTATACTTAAAATAGTCATTAAGGTGGAGAACTAGTTGTTAAATTATTTGAATCTCACCACTGACTCTAAACCCTAATGCAACTAATCAAAGAGCATTCCAGGCTAAAGAAAAAACAACTAAGTGAGAAAGTAAGGGTACTTGGAGATGGTAAGTAGACCAATTTGGCTACTTGCTTGAGGTGTAAAGATGGCAAATTGGATGGATAGCTTAGAAAGAGGTTTTGAAGGAACTTGAATGATAGGGCCAGGGCACCACCATCATCGCAGCCAGGCAGGTACAGGTTCATATTAGATTCGGGCAGATGGGGAAAAAAAACAGTGGAGCCAAAAACTGGTAGGCCATTCCTTTATTCTAGCCTCGCATTGGCCGGTGAGTAAACAAATAGAACTCCAAAACCCTGATACATTCTTCGGTTCAACAACCAGAAGAATCTTCTCTGGTTTATCCTAGAATCAAAGGCCCCCACCAGTCTCAGTCACCTCTGGTTCCCCATCTATAGACCTTCTCCCTTTTTCTCTTTGCATAAACTCGTTGCAAAAATTGGCTTCTCTTTCAGCACCCTGCCATCTTGCCTTTCTTCTTTGAAAAAATGACTTCCTTCTCCTCCTTTGCTGTTTGTAAAACTTTTTGGCGTGAAAACACCTCCTCTGGCAACATTAGCATAACAATGGACCTTCCCAAACAGAAAGATAATTAGCAACTTCACAAACCAGCGCCAATTTTAACAATAAAAGTGAGCAAACTCAGAAAATACAGACTTCACAAACTCATTTGCCCAACAGGTAACAAATTTCATCTTTGGGTAATAGAAATCACTGAAAAGCTTATAAAAAGGATTAACAAGATAGAAATTGTATTTAAAAACATTAAATTCCACTTTATTCTGCATTTGTGTTGACAAATTAGACTTTATTTTTAATAATTTATAAGTAGTGTCTATAGAATATTTCAAGGACTTGAAAAGGATTGAAATACATTCAATTATGTATCATATTTTTTGCTCTATAAGACACACCTGACCATAAGACACACCTAGCGTATAAGGAGGAAAATAAAGAAAATAATCTGAACCAAATGTTGTGCTTAAATATTTAATAAAATATCGTATTTTTTGTTTCATAATATGCACAGGCATTTTTCCCTCCACTTTTGGTGGGGGAAAGTGAGTCTTATGGAGCGAAAATATGGTAATTCACTTAAGATATTTAAAGATTTAAAAAAGCCAGTGCTCTCTTTGAGTCCAATGCTTTCATGACTTATAATAAAAATTTTAGAACCTTCTGCAAGCTCATAGTACACTACTAATTTTTACATTTTAGTTCAAAGTTAAGGAATTTATAATTTAAGACTTGAATTATATGTTTAATGAGTTTCTGTACGCTCTCCAGAAAGTTCAAAACCAAGAGGGCTAATTTATTTGACATACTCTATAGTTCAGTTGAGATAACTAGCAAGACTGTTTCTCACTTTCCCTGACACATATTAGGTTGAATATAAAGGAAATGCTGCTATTCAATTGTGTTGACCTACAAAAATGCTAATATTGTATGGTTCACCCTAATGTAGTGTTGTGTGTTTCCTGCCCAAGAGATTAAGATACAAAAACCTGCTGCAGGAAGGGTTATTTTAGGATGCACCTCAGTCTAATTTGAATTAGTAAGCATGGTAAATACAGGTGCTACTGATTGGCCTTTAGCATTAGCTAGATACCTACTGTGTCCCATTGTGTCTGAGTTGCCTAGTAAGAAAATTTGTGTTCCCCTCTTCCTCAACTACCAATAAATCGCCCACTCTCACTTTTGAAATCTTAGACCTCCTTCCCTTAACCTCCTTTTCTCCTTTGCTAAAATATCATATACTACACCCACTGTTGCCTCACTGTCCGGAATTATTTTGTATATGTGAAACTCCTGTGCACAGTATTAAAAATTTATTTTCTCCTGTTAATCTTCCTCTGCTAATTTGATTACTAGCCCAGCTAGAAGATCTTAAAAAGAGGGAGGAAAGGTATTCTTTTTCAGCCCCCACTGCGACAAAGAGAAAATATGAGAGATATTGAGAGACACAGAAGATGGAGAAGGTATAAAACACTTCTAGCTGGTATTCCAGAAGAAGATAAAAGCAGATGATACAATAGATAATGACAATGACTAAGAATTTTCTAGAACTTATGAAAGACAATAGATTCAGAAAATGCTATAAATACCAAGCAGGATAATTAAAAAGAAACCTAGGGTATCTGCTTCCAGGCATGGGATGCATGGCCTGGGCCCTTTCAGAAGGGCACTTGGCCTGCAAGCGCAACCCCTTTGAAAGGAAGAGGGGCAACCCGACCCACCCCTCCCAGGCGACACCCTGGGCGGTGGTAGTTGAGGACATCAGGACTCCTGCCTCTCCTGCCCACTCCCTCTCCTGGGGAAAGTAGCCTACTTTGATTGCCAGTCACAACGTGTAAAAACAAACAAACAAAAAACCCAGATTCTTTTACTCCGGGAAGTAGTGACCTTGAGGGATACACCTGCTTGCAGGGACAGGAAAATGTGATGGAGCTGCTTGAAGATCTTACTGCTCAATTTGTTGCCATTTGTGTGATGACCCAGAACTTCTGCCTTGCTCACACAGCTTTTGCAAAAAATGCTTAGAAGGAATCTTACAGGAGAATGTGTGGAATTCACTATGGAAGTCATCTCCATTCAAGGGCCCCACGTGCCATAAGGAAACTTGAGCTTCTGGAGTCAATAGTCTACAGGTTAGTTACTCCCTGAAGGGCAGCGTGGAGAAGTATAACAAAATCAAGCTCTCTCCCAAAATGCTAATGTGCAAAGGACACTCAGGGCAACCACTCAACATTTTCTGCCTGACTGATAGGCAGCAGATTTGTGGAATCTGCACTACATGTGGTGACCACACCCAACATGTCTTCTGTTCTATTGAAGATGACTATGCTCAGGAAAGGGATGCTGTATGGCCAGTGGCCGTCGCCATTGTGGCCATGAACATGCAGGTTCTCATTGAATTCGGGCAGACGGTAAAGAAACAGTGGAGCTAAAAAATGGTGGGCCATTCCTTTATTAAAGTCTCACACTGGCCGATGAGCACACAGGGAAGACCTCTTCCCTCTCACTCAGGGTTCCCAAAGCCACTGATGCATTCTCCCATTCCACAACCAGAAGAATCTTTTCCAGTTCCTCCTAGAAACAAACCCCCCCTCCACCCAAGCCTCAGTAGGGCTCCCAAAGGCCCTCAGCTCTGGTTCCCCATCTGCACACTTTCTCCCTCTCTGAACAAACTGGCTTCTTCTTCAGCACTCAGTATTCTCTCTGCTCTCTCTGCAAAACTGGCTGGGCCCATAAGACCCCTCTTCCAGCAAACACTAGCAAAACAATGGCCCTTCCCAAGCAGCCAAGTAATTTGCAATTTCACAGACCACCTATACCTGGTGCTGCCCAGCCCCCAATGCAAACTATAAGCAAGCAAACACAAAAACCATGTTTTACAAACTTATTTAACCAATAGACGCCTCTGAGTTTAAGAACTGGCATTGGGGAGATGCTCTCTCTCACTTGGATACCTTGAAAACTAACAGAAGGAAATCTCTACAGTTACTGACTAAAGATTCAGATGACTGTGAAGTAGTTTTTTTTAAGAGGTTTTTTTTTAATTTTTTAAAATTTATTTATTTATTCATTTTAGAGAGGAGACACAGAGTGAGAGAGAGAGATAGAGAAAGAGAGAAAGCGGGGAGGAGCTGGAAGCATCAACTCCCATATGTGCCTTGACCAGACCAGTGCAGGGTTTTGAACTGGTGACCTCAGTGTTCCCAGGTTGACGCTTTATCCACTGCACCACCACAGGTCAGGCTGAAGTAGTTTTTTGAAGTTACAACACACATTAGATCAAAAGAAGAATAAAATCCTGTCTGACGCTGAGACCATGAAACTTGCAGTTATGCAAGCCTATGACCCAGAGATGAACAAACTCAACACCATCTTGCAGGAACAACTAATGGTTTTTACACTCCTGAGGTCTTCAAAGACATGTCAGAACCAATCATATTTCTGCAAAAAGAAAAGTAATCAAAGAAAGTCCTTTACCTCTCTCTAATTTGCCCACAAGCCCTAGACTTTGATACCAGTCAGTGGAAAGACAAAAACCTAGTAAATGTGGATAAACTTTCTTTGTCTCAAGACACTGGTACATTCATTAGTAAGATTCCTTGGAGCTTTTATCAGTTATTTGTGGTAGTCATTCTGCTTGGCCTTCTCATTTCCTTCAGTCCCATAATTGGTCTTTATTTGGTGAATTTTCAACCTGGAAAGACCAATTATCACATCTCAGTTCCTATCTGACTAAATCACCTGATTTTGTAGAGCAATCAGTTTTGAAATGGAGACAGGTGACAGATGGGTTGTTCATTTTCAGTGGAAGAGTCAAGAATTTTACTTTGGTGGCACTGAATAATGTGGTAGAATTTATGTAAAAAATCTAAACTATTATGAAATTTGTTTCAAGTGCATTGTTTGCTGTCTTTTGTTAGACATTATTTTAAAAACTATTTTATTTGTTGATTTCAGGGAGAGAGAGAGACAGAAACATCAATCCATTTCTATATGTGCCCTGGCCAGGGATTGTGTATGGGAACGATGCTCTAACTAACCAGCCAGGGCTTTTGTTAGACATTTTTTAGAGAACAGAGTGCTAGTTCAAATTTGGTCAAAGATTCCTGTCAGATATTTTCCTTCGAAAGTATTCCTTTCAAGAATAATGTCTTGCCTGACCAGGCGGTGGCACAGCGGATAGAGCGTCGAACTGGGATGCAGTATATCCAGGTTTGAAACCTCGAGCCGCTGGCTTGAGTGCAGGCTCATCCAGATTGAGTGAGGGCTCATCTGGCTTGAGCATGGGCTCACCAGCTTAAGCGTGGGGTCGCTGGCTTGAGCATTGGATCATAAACATGATCCATAGTCACTGGCTTGAGCCCAAAGGTCACTAGCTTGAAGCCCAAGGTTGCTGGCTTGAGCAAGGGGCCACTCACTCTGCTGTAGCCCCCCATCAAGGCACATGTGAGAAAGCAATCAATGAACAACTAAGGAGCCGCAACAAGTAATTGATGCTTCTCATCTCTCCCTTCCTGTCTATCTGTCCCTATCTATCCCTCTCTCTGTCTCTCTGTCTGTCTCTGTCACACACACACACACACACACACACACACACACACACACACACGAATATCTTATAGGTATTGTTCAAATTAAGTAGCAGAAAGATAAAAGTGAAATTAATAGTACAGTTCTGAACCATCTTTCCTTTTTGAAGAGTGCTTTTGAAATAAACGTCTTACCCCCCAATATTGGCTGCATTTATGCGTGTAAAAAGGGGAGGTGAGAGAGCACATGATCTAATACTGTATTGATGAGATAATCTAATAATGATTGTTCACTTAAACATGTAATCAAGACCACTCTTGAAAAATAAAGAAACTGACACCACAACAAAATGCAGAACACCAAAAAATAATTTTTTTCAAAAACAAGCAGGTAGAAAAGACAGATCACATGCAAAGACGTGATATTTAAAATTTCTTTTATTCTATTCATTTTTAGAGAGGAGACACAGAGAGAGAGTGAGAGAGAGAGAAAGGGGGGAGGAGCTGGAAGCATCAACTCCCATATGTGCCTTGACCAGACCAGTGCAGGGTTTTGAACTGGTGACCTGAGTGTTCCCAGTTCAACGCTTTATCCACTGCGCTAGCACAGGTCAGGCAAAGACGTGATATTTATACTGAACATAAAATAAGTCAGAAAGTGGTGGAATAATATCTTCAAAATGCTAAGAAAAAACTAGCCAACCTAGAATTGTGAACCCTGTTGTATTTCTTTCCTTCCTTCCTTCCTTCCTTCCTTCCTCCCTCCCTCCCTCCCTCCCTCCCTCCCTCCCTCCCTCCCTCCCTCCCTCCATCCTTTCTTTCCTTCTTTCTTTTCTTTCTTAAATTGATTTAGAAAGCAAGAGGAAGGGAGAGAAAGAAACATCAATTTGTTTTCCACTAAATAAGTGTAACATTCACTTATAATAATGCATTCAATGGTTGATTTCCAGTATGTGCCCTAAGCAGGGATAGAACTCACAATCTTGGCATATTGGGACAATGTTCTGACTACACAACTGAGCTACCAGACCAGAGGTCACATTACCTTTAAAATCAGAATAAAATAAAATCACTGTCAACAAAGAGATAACAAAACCTAGGAGTTAACTAAGGAAACTTAACCATAGTAACTTCTAAAGAATGTACTTAAGAAAGAAGGAGCCCTGGTCGAATAGCTTGGTTGGTTGGAGTGTTGTTCAATGCACAAAGGCTGTGGGTTCAATCCCAAGTCAGGGCATATACAGGGACAGGTTGACATTTCTATCTCTCCCTATCTCCTTTCCTCTCTCTCTAAAATTAATAAATAAATTTTAAAAAAAGAAAAAGAAGGAAAGTGATTACATGAGATCAGAGATGAAAAAAGATATAGTGAGCGAAGAAAATCATCAACATGTGGGTTGAGGAAAACATGTAATCTTGATTTCTGAATTTTTTGGTACTCCTTTAAATTTTGTGCCCAAGGCAAATGCCTCATTCACT
Organism: Rhynchonycteris naso; assembly: GCA_037038555.1. Taxonomy (NCBI): domain Eukaryota; kingdom Metazoa; phylum Chordata; class Mammalia; order Chiroptera; family Emballonuridae; genus Rhynchonycteris; species Rhynchonycteris naso. The sequence continues at coordinate 31,180,938 of CM072998.1, forward strand.
TTACCATGACTTGGGGGAGAGTGTCATCATTTTTTTTTTTAATTTAAGTGAGAGGAGAGGAGATAGACAGACTCCCACATGCACCCCGACTGGGATCCACCTGGTGAGGGTGTGATCATTTAATGTAAAATTTTACTCCTCATTTTCACCATGCTACCCTCCGCCAATGCCCATCCTCAGATTGGCCAGAATCACTTTGATTCAATATCTCAAGAGAAATTAACTCTGGTTGTAACTCTGCAGAGACCTTATTTTCTTTAATCTGGCCTTTTATTTTGATTTTTTCCCCTTTGACTCATACTGACCCCATGCAGTGCCCTGGCTCCTCCACCTCCCTCTCCCTTGCTTAATCATCAAGCCCTCAGGACAAAGAGGTTCTGGTCAGCATCCAGTAGTTTCAGAACAAGCTCCTGGGTCTATTGACTACAGAAACAGTTTTCTACCAAACTAAAATTAATATCTCAGTTGTATTTTAGCTCCAAACCCAGAAAAGCATAACGATCCCACGGAACAAATGCCTGCAAAATCAGAATAACTCTGTGGCTCATACCAAAACCAGATGTAATGATCAATTACCCCACATCCTAGCACTGACCAATCAGTAGAGACCATGGCCTGACTCCTTTAGTAACTATGATTAATAGTTTTTCCCCTATATAATTCTTCCTCTGAAAGCCATCCAGGAGCCAGCGTTTTGAGCATTTGCTCACCTGTAACTCCAGTCATGTCACCCTCCTTAATTAATAAATCTTTACTTTCTTGGCTGCAAACTTCAGTTCATGTTTCATTGGGCTTTGACAAATGCAGGCAAATGGACCCCTTCAGTCAAGTAATGTAGTCTTTTGCTTAGAGGAGAAAAGGAGATCTGGTGTCTAGTACTTGACATTACAAAATGTTCCTGCTTTTATCCTTACATGCACCCCTCATTTCACTAGTGGCCAGTGGCTCCAATTCCTGGCGTTTCGGGTGTTCTGCAGTGCCAATTGACTTAGGGCTTTCTCCACTGCTGGCTTAGATTAGAGACTTCTTCGGTTCACTAAGTTGGTGGCCACTCATCTATCTCTCTTCTGTCTTCTGAAATTTTGTCTTTTTTCTCATCATTTTGTCCTTATGAATTATACTGTTTTTAATCCCTTTTCTAGTTGTATTTTTTTTTTTTTTTTTTTTTTTACAGGGACAGAGAAAGAGTTAGACAGACAGGAATGGAGAGAGGTGAGAAGCATCAATCATTATTTTTTTGTTGCCATCGCAACACCTTAGTTGTTCATTGATTGCTTTCTCACATGTGCCTTGATCACAGGCCTTTAGCAGACTGAGCAACCCCTTGCTGGAGCCAGAGACCTTGGGCCCAAGCTGGTGAGCTTTTGCTCAAGCCAGATGGGCCCATGCTCAAGCTGGCGAACTCGGGGTCTCGAACCTGGGTCTTCCACATCCCAGTCCGACGCTCTATCCACTGCACCATGCCTGGTAAGACCCTTTTCTAGCATTTTAATGGAGGTTTAGGCAGCTAACGGGCATTTCTCCAACCCACCACATTTAACTAGAGGTATGCCTCCTGTGACACTCTCCTGGGGGAAAGAAGAACTTTGCCAGAGTTCCCTCTTCACCTCAGGTGTGACAACTAAGTCACACTCCCAGTCCTAAGACAGTCACAGGCGGAGGATGGAAATACCATGCTGATTCAGAGCCTAGTCATCTGGGACGACATGGATGTTTGAGATCAGCCACAGCACTTACCCTCAAGAACCTTAATTAGGGCATGGAAATTCAAACTCCAAACCACTTAACCAAACCAGAAGATGGCCGCCTAACAGAAGTGGTCATGTTTAGTAACTCTTTATACCTTTAGCAATAATATATTTATTTGACTGAAGGAACGAGCTATTACATAAATACAATGTGTGGAGATTATATTTATGCATAACACAGTGAGATGGTAAAGGCAAGATAATAATGAAGGTTACTCACTCAGGCAACACCTGAAATCATGAGAGAGCCTGTGCTTACGCTGCCTGAATTCTGCTGGGCTAACCAGTGACCCTTTCATTCTGTGTCAAGAGGCACTGCAAATGTCAAAGAGCTAAAAGACAGGATTATAATGGCTCTCAAGCCAAACACTAAATCTAATTACTTCAAGGACTCTAGTCTTAGGTCATATTTATATAATAATGGCCAAATTGGACTAGACAGAAATTTGGGCTATCTTCTTTACTGTGGCTTATATATGCATTTGAGACACTTATTTGGACAAGTTCTGTTCTGCAAGGCATTAAGAGAGCTTCTAACAAATTTAATCAAGTGAAGTGTGAAGTTTTGGTCTGAAATTTTGTCCTAATTATAAGCTTTGGTTTTAATATAAATTTTTAAGAAAAGGTCAATTTGTTAAAAGAGAACGAAAGATATGATCATACTGGTTGCCTAAAAAAAATTCATTAAAAACATGGAACGGTATGTTTTCTCATTGTTTAGAACCAAACAAGTGACAGCCGATGGTGAGAGGACTGAGGAAGTTGAGCTGCACACGCCCCTTCCAGAGATGCAGGCAGCCCTGCTCTGCTCCAGCCCATTGGGCCAAATAGATGTTATTGCCAGAACTTCTGATTTTTCAAAAGAAACATAAGATTTTAATTGTAAGTGATTTCTCTTGATTTTTTTAATTTGACAAATTTAAAAACATTTAAAATAACTTGTGGCCCCAGAAAATACATCTGCTAGCTAGATTCAGACACTGACCCTCAATTTTCAGCTCCATTTTAGGGGAAAACCAAAATATCTGTTAGGTAATAGATTGCCATGTTACTTAGAAAAACAAACACATGGATCTTTTCGCTGAGCTAATCTACATTGCTTAGTTGCTCTGCATAATAAAGTAGGATGAATGTTTAATTTCCATAGAATTTGGAGGCAAAAAAAAAAAAAAAAAGACAAAAATGGTTGGTGGTCTGCATACAAGAAGATGGAGATGGTAAGGAGCAGAGAAGAGATGGCTGAAGCCTGCCTGACCTGTGGTGGCGCAGTGGATAAAGCGTTGACCTGGGAACACTGAGGTTGCCGGTTCGAATTCCTGTACTTGCCTGGTCAAGGCACATATGGGAGTTGATGCTTCCTGCTCCTCCCCCCATTTTCTCTCTCTCTCTCTCTCTCCTCTCTAAAATGAATGAATAAATAAATAAATAAATAAATAAACAAATAAAAAAGAGATGACTGCAGCCTTGCTCGTTAGTGTGTGTGTGTGTGTGTGTGTGTGTGTGTATGTGTGTGTATGTGTTTGTGTGTGCGCGTGCATGTGTGTAGCAGGCTCAATAACCCTCTGTTACCGTGAACCTTCAGTGCAAGCCCTTTTCACAAAAGGATTGCAGGACTGGTACCAGGAGACTAAGAGCCAGAGCTCACCCAATGAAAATTTCATTAAGATTTGAAAGAGCCTGACCTGTGGTGGCGCAGTGGATAAAGCGTCGACCTGGGAGCACTGAGGTTGCCAGTTCAAAACCCTGCACTGGTCTGGTCAAGGCACATATAGGAGTTGATGCTTCTAGCTCCTCCCCCCTTTCTCTCTTTCTCTCTCTCCCTCTCTCTCTCCCTCTCCCTCTCTCTCTCTCTCTCTCTCTCTCTCTCACTTTGTGTGTCTCCTCTCTAAAATGAATAAAATAAAAATAAATTAAAAAAAAAAAAGATTTGAAAGAAAGACGAAAATGATGAGGAATGACGAATACCAGAATGCAAATGTATATGAAAAAAAAATAATGGTTTAAGCTAATTCATTTTAATTTAGAGAGTGACCTGTGACCACAAGGACTTTAAAGGAGGCATTGTTTTTGTGCGATTAAGGAAAGAAAAGCCTGTTTTCTTCTTTCAGACAGACACTGCAGATACCAAGCTTTTTCTGCCACCTGCTGACTGTTGGTTGCAATTTTTAAAAAATATCTTCTGAATAAGACATAAAGAACACCACCACAATCAATGTGCCAGCTTAAGAAATAAAATATCAACTCGACCTGGGAACACTGAGGTCACCAGTTCAAAACCCTGCACTGATCTGGTCAAGGCACATATGGGAGTTGAGCTTCCAGCTCCTCCCCCCTTTCTCTCTCTCTCTCTCTCTCTCTCTCTCTCTCTCTCTCTCTCTCTGTGTCTCCTCTCTAATATGAATAAAATAAATAAAAAATTTAAAAAAGAAATAAAATATCACCAATAAAGTTTGAATTCTCCTCACCCTTCAGAAGTATCTATTCTCTAGAATTATAGTTATATTACCTGACACATTTAAAAATGTTTCTAATTGAATTTATTGAAGTGATACTGGTTAACATAATTATATAGGTTTCAGGTGCCCAATTCTACAACATAAATATTTTTCTTTATATATATGTATCTCTAAGCAATGCCAGTATTATTCTGCGTGTTTTCAAAGTTTATATAAATGATATTATCCTGTATTGAATCTCCTATATGAAATCCTCTGCAAATTACTTTGGCTTTTTAAATTTTATTTTATTTATTGATTTTAGAGAGAGGAGAGAGAAAAAGAGAAAGGGGAGGTAAGAGCAGGCAGCATCATTCTTAGTACTTGCTTGTGGTATGTGTCTTGACTGGGCAAGCTTGGGATTATGAACCCGAAACCTCATGGTTCCAGGTTGATGCTAAATCTATTGTGCCACCACAGGTCAGGCTACAGGTTACTTTATAAACCCACATTATATCTATGAGATTCATCTATGTTGACCAGTGCAGTCATTTTCACTACTGTATAGAATTCTATTTAATAGATATGTCATATTTATTTGCCCATAATCCTTTTGATGGGCATTTAGATAGCTTCCAATTTTTTATTAATCTAAATATTGCTTCTCTGAACATTCTGAAATATGTCTCCATGTATAAATGTTGGGTTTCTTAATTAGATAGCAAGAATATAATTGTTTCATCATAATGTTTACACAGCTCATCATTTTTGTCATTGCCAAATTGTTCTTCAAAATGGGAAGTCACTGGCAATGTGTAACAGTCCTCATTGCTCCACATCCTCATGTCTACTTGATATTGTCAGATTTCTGAATTCTTGTAGTTCCACTGGTGTGCAGTGATAGTTCTTTGAGGTTTTAGTTTTATTATCTTGATAAACTTCTGCACAGGATATATGAATCAACTAGGGGAGAAATTTTGCTATTTAAAAATATTTTTTATGAGAATTTATTTGAGCCAAACTGACAACATATGCCAGGGAGCAAGATCTCATCTGCTCTCAAAAACTTTGCTATTGAGTCTTTTTATTTACAAGTGTGTTTTGTTTAGGTCATCTTAAATGAAGGTTTATAATCTCCTCCATAAATATCTTGGATTTCTTTTTTTTGTTTGTTTATATATATATTGATTTGAGAGAGAGAGAGAGAAAGAGAGAGAAACATTGACTTATTTATGCATTCATTTGTTGATTTTTTTTGTTTGTTTTTTTGGTATTTTTCCTAAATGAGAAACCAGGGGAGGGGGCAGACGGACTACCACATGCACCTGACCGGGATCCACCCAGCAGGCCCACCAGGGGGCGATGGTTGGCCCATCTGGGGTGTTGCTCCATTGCAACTGGAGCCATTCTAGTGCTTGAGGCAGAGGCCATGGAGCCATCCTCAGTGCTGGGGTCAACTTTGCTCTATTGGAGTCTTGGCTGTGGGAGGGGAAGAGAGAAACAGAGATAAGGAGAGGGGAAAGGATAGAGAAGCATATGGGCACTTTTCCTGTGTGCCTTGGCCGGGAATCGAACCCGGGACTTCCATACACTGGGCTGATGCTCTACCGCTGAGCCAACCAGCCAGCGCCATTGGTTGATTCTTTTATGTGCCCTGACTGGGGTTCAAACCTGCAACCTTGGCACATATTGGGAGGATGTTCTAACCAACTGAGCTACCCAGCCAGGTTGGATTGCTCTTATTAGATTTATTCTTAGGTATTTCAGAAAATAAATAAAATAAGTAAATAAATAAATTTTATAACTGATTTTTTTATGGTAGGGTATATTGACTCAACTGATTTGTATATTGATTTTGTGTCCACTAACATTGTTAAATAACTTCATTAGTCCCTAAGACTTTATTTGTAGGTTCCTTCAGATTTTCTATGAAAACAATCATATCTTCTATGAATTTTGATGTTTTCTTTTTAAGTTCTTGTTCCTCTTACCTATTTTTCTGATCTTATTACACTGTCCTGGAATGTGGTGTAGCGTTGGATAGAAATAGTGAGAAGCACCACTTTTGTGCAGCTCTTCTTAAACTGGGAAGTGGTACTCCACAGTCTACTTTTTTCTTAATTGATTGATTGATTTTTAGAGAGATAGGAAGAGAGAGGGACACACACAGGGAATGAGAAACATCAATTGGTTTTTCCAAATCATTATGCATTCATTGTTTGATTCTTGTATTTGTCCTGACGGGGGATGGAACCTGCAATATGAGCGTTGTCATATCTGGACTATGCTCTATCCAACTGAGCTACCCAGACAAGACTGCAAGACTGCGAGGAAAATATTTTTAAGAAGACTATTACATTTAATACAGGGTGGGCAAAAGTAGGTTTATTGTTGTGATTATGTGAAATAGTTTATTCTTGTGTTATTATTTATTATTAATTATTGCATTATTTGTCATATGAACAACTATAAACCTACTTTTGCCCCATGCTGCATATTAGAAGTTCTGTTTCTTTATTTTCTGGCAATTCTGGGTGCACTAGATTTATGAAAATATTTGACTAGTAGTCTCTACAAACCAATTAGAACAGAACTCCTATTTTAAGAGATTGTCATCGAATTTATGAACACCTCCAGGGGTAAGAAGATATTTCTTAAACATAAATAAGTAAACACTTTTCTCAATTACGGCCCCACAAATACTTGGAGAGCTTATAGCTTCAATTTCACAGCATCAGTCTTTGGCCAAAAGAAAACAAATCTCCTCAGTGCAGCCCTAGCAGGATAGCTCAGTTGGTGAGCATCTTCCCAAAGTGCAGTGGTTGCCAGTTAGGTCCTTGGTCCAGGCATATACAGGAACAGATGGATGTTTCTGTCTCTGTTTCTCTCCTTTTCTCTCTCTAAAATCAATAAATTAAAAAAAATTTTTTAAACTCATCAGTCCAGATGACAAGATACATGCCTAATTAATCTGGATTCGCAATGAAAGTAAAGTTCTGTTTCCCCTTGGGATTCATTCTTCAAGCCAAGAAAAGATGTGTTAAACAGTCCGTGAAGTGCGCTCGCTTCTTGAGCAACACGGATTAATCGGCTCTGGAAGGTGAGTCCCCGAGGATTCCTGGGGGGGCCTCCAAAACTGCCAAACTAAAATTTTTAAAAATTGAAAGCATGACATGTTATCCAAATATAAAGTGAGCACATGTCTCACATTTATTTAATTTTATCGTGAAGGCAGCAGCAGGATGACAAAGCTGGTTCAGAGTATTCAAAGGATTGAATCGCATAGGTTCTGAAGCCAGATGTTGAAATATGTTGGCTAGATTACCATATTTCCCCATGTATAAGACACTCCCATATATAAGATGCACCTTAATTTTGGGGCCTGAAATTTGGAAAAAAAATATTACATAAAGTTATTGAACTCAAGTTTTATTCATCATAACATTCATACAACTCTTCATCACTGTGAAAACTCCCATCCATTAGCTTGTCCTCATCTGTGTCTGATGATGAATCACTGTCTTCATATATTGCCTCGTCCTCGGTTCCATTTATGGAAAATGCAAGTAAAAAAATCTACAACCACTGTATAAGATGCACCCAGTTTTTAGACTCCAAATTTTTCGAAAAATGGTGCATCTTGTACATGGGGAAATACGGTAGATACAAACCGGTTAATATTCTACAAAGTAATAAAACTGCAACCTTTGCATTATCTCTTCTACCTGGCAACAAGCTCATGTATCCCAACCAAGAAAAAAATTTATAGGTTAGCATGTGGTTTCAGATTCTTAGTCCTAATCAATAGCAAATAGCAAATCAAACAAACATACAATTTGTTAGAGAATCAAACTCTGGTGAGTCTGTTAGATAAAGCTTTGGTATGAATCTGCAGGGACTTTTAATCATACTTTGCTTTATTTTTTTCATATTTGGGATATTATTTCTAATAATTGAATGCCCATAATGCCTATTATGTGCTGAGCATCTACTAGAGGTCTAAGGCAGTGGTTCTTAACCTGGGTTCTATCTTAACCTGAGTTGGTCTCAGGGTTTCGGAGAAGCCTCTGCCGCGGAGGCCAAAATAAAGTAATGCTGTAATTTGTTGTGAGTTCATGCACTTTGTTGGTTTTGTTCTTTGAGCAAGGTGATGTTCATGCACGGCTCATTTTGTGCACCAGTAAAAAAACATATACCACCTGACCTGTGGTGGCGCAGTGGATAAAGCGTCGACCTGGGAACACTGAGGTCACCAGTTCAAAACCCTGCACTTGTCTGGTCAAGGCACATATGGGAGTTGATGCTTCCAGATCCTCCCCCCTTTCTCTCTTTCTCTCTCTCTCTCTCTCTCTCTCTCTCTCTCACTCTGTATCTCCTCTCTAAAATGAATAAAATAAAAAATTTAAAAAAAACCCATATACCTATGTTTCGAATTTGGAAAAAAAATCATATTTTATTTACCACTAAAGAAGGGTTCGGTGAATGCGCATATGAAACTGGTGGGTTCGGTACCTCAAAAAAGGTTAAGAACCACTTGTCTAAGGTGAATGACTTGACCTTTCCTTTCCAGTATCTTACTGTCTAGGAGAAAGAGACATCATGGAATCAACTAAGTCCAATACTATATTATTCATGCTACCATAAAATGTCTTCACAGCGTGAAGGGGTAATGGGGGGGTGGGGGGTGGTGGTGGTGGTGGTGGTAATCAGATGCTACAAGGAGACCAAAAAGGCTAAAGGTATTTCCCAGGTGCTGGGGAGGAGAGGTCATTCCACATAAAGAAAACAATCAATCAAAGGTTAAAAGGTATAAAAAACCAGTCATTTTACTTGTCACAACCACTAATTGTAGCCTTTAATTATATACTGTCCTGAATTGTCACTTCACTGCTTTGTGTAAAGCAACATTTCAGTAGTGTTATATATTTGGAGTGGATAAATGTTGAGAAGATTGTTTTATACTTTTTTTGAAAAAAGTAAGAGGCAGTGGACAGCCAACAGAATTTGTAAAGATCAGGCAAATTGACAGTTAGGACCTAGGTTCCAATCCCAGTGCAACCACTTACTAGATATGAGACTTGAGTAAATTATGCTGTGATTCCTTTGTGCAAAAGCGTCCCAAATCCACCTACTACTAGCACTGTGAGGTATAAAAGGACAGCAGCATTTCTTTGGAAGCTCACAGGCAGAAAGGCAGCAGAGTCCCAAGATCCCCTGCTGGTCAGTGGTCAGTGTGCTGTGTTGGGCAGAGATGGCTGAGCACATCATGGGAGTGCCCTGTAGAAGGACTCCACTCCCATAATGACAGTCCAGCTATGGAGGGTGCAGGGAAAATCCAGAGGGAACATATAGGTGAAGCCATAATTACAGAAACTTCCCAGAGGAAGAAAGGGCTTCTTTAGATTGAGAGACCTCCAAGGGCAACCTCAGGTTTCCACCTGAAAACCTGTGTTCTGAAATTACACCTGCAGGGTTTTTGTTTGTTTGTTTGTTTGTTTTTTTACAGGGACAGAGGAGAGTCAGAGAGAGGGATAGATAGGGACAGACAGGCAAGAACAGAAAGAGGTGAGAAGCATCAGTCATTAGTTTTTTGTTGCCCTTGCAACACCATAGTTGTTCATTGATTGCTTTCTCACATGTGCCTTGACCGCGGGCCTTCAGCAGACTAAGCCACCCCTTGCTGGAGCCAGTGACCTTGGGTCCAAGCTGGCAAGCTTTTGCTCAAGCCAGATGGGCCCGCGCTCAAGTTGGCGACCTCGGGGTCTCGAACCTGGGTCTTCCGCATCCCAGTCCGATGCTCTATCCACTGCGCCACCGCCTGGTCAGGCACACCTGCAGGGTTTTAATGTGTGGAGGTGACTGAGTGCCAACATGGAGGGGTCAATGTCATTGAAAGAAGAATTTATTACCTACATTTCCCAAGAGAAGGGGACACACATCACACAGGACCAGAAGGGAAAAACCAGGTTCGGTCAGAGGGTAGTAGACAGGAGCAAGGGGAAAGCAGAGGCCAAAGCCTCTATTGGGATTTCCATAGGAAAGACAAGACAGGGAAGAGTATATACTTTAGGATTGGCTAGTGGGAATAATTCTGATGGATCTGAGCTATTAGGGTGGTCTCTAGTTGTCCCATTCCTGGCCCTTGGGTGATTTAGGACAGGGGAAACACTGACTTGGTGTGTGAGTTAGAGGTCGTGGACCTGCCAGTCTGCACATGAAAGTGTGTTTCAGGCAAGCTATCCCCTGAAGAGGGGCAGGTTCCCCCTGGGTCTGAGAGGCCCCTGAGAGATGTCAAAATGTCGTAAGACACAGAAAGTAAAAACCATAATGAATACAACCTGTTGGATCAGCTTCTTGCTAAGCTGCTGATGTGTCTCCAGTGCCACATGGACTTGCCTCTCCTCAACTTGGCTATGATATTGGGGCAGTAATCTTAAACCTCTGTTGTGAGGTCATAGCGAGACTTAAGTGCAGTAGCAGACACTTCGTAAATGACAGCTGTGGGAACTGTTTCACCAGTCTGAGCGTCACTAATCCCACATCACTTGTTCTTTAATCATAGTCTTCATCTGTAAGTAGACAGTTTAGTGGTAATAAATACATTCACCTTGTTCTGTAACCACCACCATCATCAATCCCCATAACTTTGTTCATCTTATAAGTCTGAAACTCTAGTCTATACCTATTAGACTGCAATTCCCAATGATCCCCTTCCCATAGCCCCTCATTTTTAGAGAACGGGGTAGAGAGAGAGAGAGAGAATGAGAGAGAGGGAGAAGGCAGGGAGGAGCAAGAAGCATCAACTCTCATATGTGATTTGACCAGGCAAATCCAGGGTTTCAAACCGGTGACCTCAGTGTTCCAGGTCAATGCTTCATCCACTGCGCCACCACAGGTCAGGCTCTGTGTTTATGATTTTGACCAAAGTACCTCGTATGAATGGAACCATACAGAATTTATCTTTTTGTGATTGACTTATTTCACTTATTTCACTTATAGCACAATACCTTCTGGGTTCATCCATGTTGTAGCGTGTGTCAGAATTTCTTTCCTTTTTAATCTACATTTCTCCTTATGGACTCAAGTGAGCACCTGGTAACTTTCCTTACCTCTGCACAGTTTTCTTCCTACCCACTTATTATTGTCAAATAGGCTACATTTCTCTATGGTATAGACATAACAATACAATAATACACAGAGTTTTATGCAATTGCTTTTTAAATCAGTTTTTTAAAATGCAGTTATATTGTTGTTATAATTACCTAAATAATTACCTTTACTGGCAATCTTTGCATTTTTTTGTTCAAGTTACTGTAGGGTGTCATTTTCTTTCAGCTTCCTCTAGTACTCATTTTAAGGTGAGTTAAAGTGTAACAACAGATTCCCTCAGTTTTTGTTTATCTGAGAATATTTTTATCTTGCCTTCATTTTTGTAGAACTATTTCTCCCTCCAATTCTGTCCATTTTTTGCATCATATGTTTTGATGCTCCGTTATTAGCAGCTTTAATGTTTATAATCGTTATATCATGCTGAGTTGAACTTTTTATTAATATAAAATGTTCTCTGCCTCTTATCAACTTGTTTTAATTTAAAGCCTATTTTGTCTGATACTAGTAAAGGTACTTCTGCTCTCTTTTAGTTTATATTTGCATGAAATATATTTAACTATACATTTACTTTTCTTTTGTTTTTTGCAAGAGAGACAGAGACAGAGAGAGGGACAGACAGGGACAGACAGACAGGAAGGGAGAGAGATGAGAAGCATCAATTCTTCCTTGAGGCTCCTTAGTTCTTCACTGATTGCTTTCTCACATGTGCTTTGGTGGGGGGGGGGTACCTCCAGCTGAGGTCCAGGGACCTTGGGGCTTCAAGCCAGCCTGATGAGCCCACGCTCAAGCCAGCAACCTCAGGGTTTTGAACCTGGGTCCTCTGTGTCCCAGGCTGACACTCTATTCACCGTACCACCACTTGGTCAAGTTATCCTTTCACTTTTAATCTATTTATGCCTTTGGATCTAAAGTTAGTCTCTTAGAGATAGCATATAGTTGGATCATGGTTTGTTTGTTTTTTAATTCATTCTGCCAATCTCTGTCTTTTAATTGGAGTTATTCTACTTATCTATAATTACTGATAAGGAGGGACTTATTTCTGTCATTCAGCTATTTATTATTAAAGTTTTATATCATTTGTCCATTTCCTGCACTGAATCTAGTGAAAAATGTACTTCATTCTAATTATGCACTGTCTTCTCTTGTGTTTCATTAATTTTCATAGTGAAACATTTTAATTCCCTTCGTATTTTGGGGTGTGTGTGTTCTATACTGTTTTCTCTGTCATCGCCACAAGGATTAAATTTTACACCCTAAAGTTATTACACATTAATTTGTCTCCAGACTGCTTCAAGTTAGTGTTTCCTTTTATTATCTTCTGGACTCCCTTCACCATTTCTCACACGACAGATTGGGTGGTAATGAATTTCCTTGGCTTTTGTTTATTTAGGAATGTCATAATTTCTCCCTCAGACGGTCTGTTGGGCAGATAAAATATATTATGCTCACTTTGTTAAAGATGGCGCTGCCCATATGGAAGTTCGCTGATATTAATGTGTGTTTGGGGACAGGCTGTGGGCAGGCTGGGTCGTTATAGCCTAAGGTTTAGTTTTAAGAGTAAGCTCTTCCCCACACTCTTGACTGATTGGATGATGTAGGGTGGTGCGTTCTCCTTAGGAATCCCATTATGCCTCAGATGGGTGACTTTGTATCAGAGACTTTCTTGTTTGTAGATTGGATTAAGGGTTTGGATTTCTATATTATAAAGTGGGACAGACCAGTAGCTTGCTCTCTCTTGGTTCCTGAGGTTAGTATTAGAAGAGAGGAGAGCAGAGTAAGGCCACATGGAGCCCAGGAGAAGCAGCCAAGATGGTGGAATGCTGAGGAAGAAGCCAGTTTGTGCAGAGTTTGTGAAGAGAGAAGGAGATGGGAAACAGAGGTGAATAAGTCTGGTGAGCTAGAAACCTTTGATGCTAGGAAACTCGGATAAGTCAGTAGCTTTGTGAGCACTGAATGTGTGGGTTTTGGAGCCCAGTGTGTGTTTTTGCTTGCCCGCCAGGTGCAAGCTAGAATTAAAGCTGATGGCTCACCATTTCTTGGCTCCGTTGTTTCATTACCGACTGTCTGAGTCTAATGCGAACCTGCATGGGCCAGGCTGCTGTGATGGTGGCCCTGGCTACTGGCTTTACACGGTCCAAATGTTAGGCTTGGGTCCAGGGCCCCTTTAGACTCAAACTCCCCTCACCCAACCTTCCCCTGGGGCAACTTCCTCATTAATCATCTCTCTCATCCCAAACCCCTTTCTTTAAGCAAAGCCCCTCAACCCAGCAGCATATGGGAAGTGTCTTTAGGGCAAGGCATTCCGGAGGAGCCCCGAGGGTTGGGCAAAGGAGACAGCCTGTGATCAAGGCCATAAACCAGGAGGCTAATCCAGCATACTCGGTGCACCAACCCCCACATCAACAGGCCTGTAGGCAGTCTTGTAAGGCCAGTGGCCCCCTGCCATGGCCATGCAGGTCCTCATCAGATTCAAGCAGACGGTAAAGGAACTGTGGAGCCAGAAAATGGTGGGCTACTGGGCAAATGAGTTTGTAAAATTTGTATTTTTTGAATTTGTTCACTTTTATTGTTACAAAATGGCGCTGGGCAGTGCCAGGTATATGTGGTCTGTGAAATTGCAAATTACCTTCCTGCTTAGGAAGGGCCATTTGCTAATGTTTGCTGCAGGAGAGGTTTTCGTGCTACAAAGTTTTGAAAAGAGAGAGAAGGAGAAGAGGCAGAAAGAAGCCATGTTCGCAGAGTGAGAGCAGAGAGATTGGAGAGTGCTGAGAGAGAAGTCATGTTGGCAGAGAGAGGTGTGCACCTGGGGAACCAGAGCTGAGGGGCTTTGTGAGCTCTGAATGAAAGGGAAGTGTTTCCCGTGTGTTTGCTTGTCGGCTGGAGCGAGACTTTAATAAAGGAATGGCCCACCATTTTTTGGCTCCACTGTTTCTTTACCGTTGCCCGAATCCAATGAGAATCTGCGTGGGCATGGCCACAAGGGTTGCGATTACTGGCCCTACAGCAGGCCATTCTTTTTATTAAAGAATTATAACCACAGACGAGGAAACAGGCAGGGAAGACTTCTTTCCTTTCCTCAGGGCTCCCAAGCCCTGACTCAAGTCTCTGGTTCCACAACCCAGACTCATAGGCCTCTACAAGCAAAACTGTACTCCCCAGCAAAACAGGCTGGGCCAAAATCTCAGGGCTCCCAAGGCCCTCAGCTCTCTCTCTCTCTCTGGCCTCTCCAGCAAAACCTCAGCAGGGCTCAGCCAAACAGGCTGGGGGCGGGAGGTGGGGGGTGGGGGTGGGTGGGGAGTAGGGGGGTGTAGGGGAGGGGGGGTGTAAAACCCCTTCTCCAGCAAACAATTGCCTCTCCCCACGAAGGCAGGCAGTCCGCAATTTGCAATCTGCCGCTCTGAGGGCAAGCACCGGCAGCCTTCCATAGACATACACACATGGTGCTGCCCCAATACAAGCGAGCAAACCTAAAAAGTTGTTCACCCAACAATTCCCTATATCAAACACCCGGTCCCTGCAGTTCTGGGCTGACACCATCAGGGTCTCAGTCCATCTGTTTTACAGATGCCTGAATAAAGTTTTTACAAATCTCATCAGGCCTTGTGCATCCCTCCTTTGGTGACCTATAACACTCTCTCACTTGTTAAGAGTTTTGCCAAATATTGGATTCTTGGTTTACAGGGTTTTTATCCCTTTTAGCACATTGAGTACATCAGCTCACAGCCTTTTGACCTCGTTTTGATTGAGAAAGCCTTCTTCTCTGATTTCATTTCTTAGAAGGAGCAGCATAGTCATGCAGTGAGATTTTAACAGGACTTTCTTTGAATATTTTCCTGATCTCTCTTTTAAACCGTCTTTCTTTATTGGTATTATTACCTGTGAAATGCTTGTATATTTTTTTTAAGACTTTACTGATTTTACAGACAGAGGAGGCGGGGGATGGGGAGTGAGAAGTATCAGCTCATTGCTGCTTCACCTTAGTTGTTCATTGCTTGTTTGTTGCTTGTTATGTATGCCTTGACCCGGCAAGCCCAGGGTTTTGAACCAGCAGATACCTCAGCGTTCCAGGTCTACACTCTATCCACTGTGCCACCACAGGGCAGTCTCAGTTCTTGTCTTCTTGAAAGAAGGAATTCAGTCAAGAGACAAAGTGCAGCAGCTAAGTAAGAATTTATTGTCTGTGCAAGAATCCACTCCAAAGGGACTGAGCAGACAGCTCACTCCAGAGATTGAGTGCCCCGATTACAGAGCTGGGTATTTATGGGTTTTTACTTCATGGACTGCCTACTTTTCCAGCTTCTCCCTTTTGCTTAACTGTTTTCACCATACTGTGCATGTGCTATACGGCTGAGACTGTATCAGGGAACTCATGGCCAGAAGTCCGAGTGTGGTCAGGCCTGATCCAGTTTAAAGATTTATCTAGACCAGTGCTTCTTAACCTTTTTTGAGGTACCGAACCCACCAGTTTCATATGCGCATTCACCGAACCCTTCTTTAGTGATAAATAAAATATGATTTTTTTTCCAAATTCAAGACATAGGTATATGTTTTTTACTGGTGCACAAAATGAGCCGTGCATGAACATCACCTTGCTCAAAGAACAAAACCAACAAAGTGTATGAGCTCACAACAAATTACGGTATTACTTTATTCTGGCCTCTGCGGCAGAGGCTTCTCCAAACCCCTGAGACCGACTCATGGAATCCTTAGGGTTCGATAGAACCCAGGTTAAGAACCACTGGTCTAGACCCTGCAGCCTTGCAGGAAAACACAAGGGCAATTTAACCCCCCCCCCTCCTTTTCCTGTTGCAGCTGGTGTCTAGTTACCTATCCTAACAGTATTGTATTCAAGTATTCAGATGTTAGTTTCAATAGCCAGTTGATTGCTCTTTTGTATGATGCCCTGGTGCATACACTGCTCTGCAGTCTGATCCAACTTGATTTGGGCCATTTTGGAGAGGCAGTATTTGAGGTTAGTCTTTGTATGTCTGAAGGGCTTTCCTTACACTTTCCCTGGCTATCTCTGATAAATTAATTACCCTACAGTTAACTTAGCTTGTTGCTTTAGGGGAGCTACCAGCCTGTTTACCACTAAATTCTCCATTGTTCTTGAGAGCACCCATAGGCTTGAACTTCCTCACTCTTCCAAATCAGCTCCTTTGGGAAGAGCTTCGGAACTCTTGGCTCTAACTGGCTGCCTCTCTCCTGGAAGATGTGTCACTGCTCTGGAGTTGGGGGTGGGGACCACAGCCTGCCTCCCTGGGATTGATAGGTCAGCTTTGGGTAGAGATCAGTTAGTATGGAAGCCTTTAGTCATTTTGGGCTTCGCTCCCCTGATATGGAAACTTTACCCTATAAGCCAGCAAGAGAGATAAAGTCCTAGTATTCTTTTCTTTTATTGATTTTTAAATTTTTTAATTAATTTTTTTTTTTTTGAAAGGGAGGGTAGGAGAGACAGAAAGGCAGAAACATCTTCCTGTTCCTGTATGTGCCCTGGCCAGGGATTGAACTGGCAACCTTTGCATATCAGGACAACACTCAAATCAACCGAGTATTCTTGGCCAGCTGTACCTGGGGTAGAGCCTCTATCCTCCATGAGATGGTTGGGAAACATGAATTCTGACTTCGTGGCTCCACTTACCTGGAGGTCAGCCTCTGCAACATAAAGCTAGGTCTTGAGAAATACTGGCAGCCCAGTAGAGCATCAGCCTGGGATGCAGAGGACCCAGGTTCAAACCTCGAGGTCGCTGGCTTGAACGAGATTATAGACATGACCCCATAGTTACTGACTTGAGTCCAAGGTAACTGGCTTGAGCAAGGGGTCACTGGCTCAGCTGGAGCCCCCAGCCCCCACCCACCTCCAGGCATGTATGAGAAAGCAATCAATGAACAATTAAGGTGCCACAAGAACTGATGCTTCTCATCTCTCCCTTCTTGTCTCTGTCCCCCTCTGTCTCTAACTAAAAAAAAAAATACACACACACACACACTGGCAGCCTGCCCTTCCATGAAAGATATAGTCCTTTATTGGGAGTTGGGAAGAGAGGGAGCACTGTTTTCTTGGCCACACCCTCAGAGTAGAGCTACTGTAGGTAGCACTGAGCTGTGTGTCTGCGGGAAAGGAGGGTTCGGGAGAGGATAAGTTGGGCAGAAACGACACAAACTTTTAATGTTCTTACAGAGATTTAGGTTTTCCTGAATGCTTCATTTGTTGTATGTCCTTAAGACAATATGCAGACTTTAAATGGTGATTTAAAATTTTTTTTCACCAGTTATGGTAGCTAAGGAGGGGAATAGGTTGGAGCTCCTCATGTAGCGATTCTAGAAGAGCATCAGCCTGGGATGCACTTATTAATATTATAGCTTATCTCACCAAAAATAGTTTAAAGCAATGGAAATTTATTCACATCTCTTAAGATATTTAAAAATTAAAAACTTGATAATTTTAAAACCCAAAGTACTATTAATTATCTATTTTTTTAATTTAAGTGAGAGGAGGGGAGATAGACAGATTTCCGCATGCCCCTGACCAGAATCCACCCTGAGATCCCTGTCTGGGCCAATGCTCTGCCAATCTTGGGCTATGCTTGCAACCAAGTTATTTTTAGCACCTGAGGCAGAGACTCCAGGGAGCCATCCTTATCATCCGGGGTCAACTTGCTCGAACCAATAGAGCCATGGCTGCAGGAGAGGTAGAGAGAACAACAGAAAAAGAGAAAGAGAGAGAAGAGGGAGGAGAGAAGCAGATGATTGCCTGTCCTGTATGCCTTGATCAGGACTTGAATCCAGGACTTTCACACTTTGGGTTGATGCTCTACTACTAAGCCAACCACTGGCCAGGGCCGCAAAGTACTACGAATTTAGAAATGAATAAAAATTCTCAACAGATTTTTAGAAATTAAAAAATATTTATCATTAAGAAAAAAATCTCAGTAGAATAAAACCACATTCAAGGTAAAGATATTAAGACATGGAACTGTAAGAGAATATTACTTTGAGCAAACTTTTCCATTAAGTACAACAACTATAATTGTTCTCTTGCTTGTTTGCACATTAGTTTGCTCTTTGATGTTTTTCTTTCAGATCAAAGATTGTATTTTAATACACACTGTATTAAACCATAATGTCCAGAAACAAAAGTTACATCAGACAAGAACAATGCTCTTCACTCCCCAATTATCCAATTCACTCCCCAATATTAGAAAGAGTAATACCACTTTTTCTCCTTTAAATGCTACTTATGGCTGGCTACCTTTTAAAAATTCCGGAACACAAATGGGGTTTTCTTTTTACAGGTCATGTGGACTTTTAAATACATTCCTTTATGTTGCTTCCTACTGGTTTTATAAAAGCCATAGGTGTTGGGTATGTGTATGTGTGTATAATTTATTTGATAACTAAAAGATAATCAGAGAATATGAATTTAACTTTAAAAACATTTATATCAAATAAAACTTTGATATGCCTTCACTATTATTGTACTTCTAAAAAAGGAGTTACACAAATTATTGTTAAAGGAAAACAACCTCACGTACTTGGATTTCCCAGTAAAACGTTTCACTAGTAACTATAGACACCAGTTTCTTTACTGCAGCAACAGGAATATTTTTAGCACACATAATAGGTACACAATTAGTAAACATTTAGATTATCTTACAAGAATTTAAAACTCCTGTAATTTGGAATTTGACAGTTCAAACTATGCAGCAGTTCAAAGTGAAGATTATATTTGTATTATAAACAAGTATAAATAGAATGGCAAATGCTTCTATTCTAATCCAGAAACCCATTTTAAAGAATCTAAGCAGAACTGTTTAAACATAAACGGTAAACAATGAACAGATGACCACCTTCAAATATATTTTACAAGAACATTTCTTTAGGGTTTAGAGGCTGCGCTAGTGTTCAATGATTTCTAAGAACCTTCTAATTCTAAAATTCGAGGATTCTATAGTTTTCCTAGCAGTTCTATTATGAAACATTATTTCTTCTCACCATTGTTGCCAGATTACATCACACACAGGAGTACTTTTATATGTTAGTTAGTATATGTGCTTAAGATAAACGCCACCTTTCAGAATATGCTGCAGTTCACGAGTCCGCTCCCAATTTGTTTCAGATTGAAACCTTGTCCCTGCTTTAGAATAAGTCTCATTATGCTTGAACAGACCTTTCTTTTGTCTTAAATGTTCTCCTTTTCTTAGCGATGTCATAAATACTACAACAGACAAAATGAATTTAAAAAAAACATTCAACAAATGTTAAATCTCACATTCAGAAATAAGCACCTGTACCTCAAAATCCCTATGTTAAACTATGATAAATTATTTTTACACAGTTGGTATACATGTTTCACGTGCAGTTCTCTCCAAACACGAATTTGTATCTGTTATGAAAAGAGAATAGCTTCGGGTTAAATCATAATGTTAAGATGCTATGTAATTATTATTACCACTTTTACAATTCAATGTTGGATTACTGGTTCTGGGGACATGGAGACACACACACACACACTTTCTTTTACCGTAGATGACCATTTAGATAAAAATACATACTTTGGCAAAATATTTACCCACATGTCTTCCAAAACTTGCTAGAGATGAAATTTATAAACAAACTACTTGGAGAATTTGCAACTTCCAAAAACAGTAATAAGATCCATTAATAACTAGAAAAAGTCTTCTGATTCATTGGAGTTTGTTCTAAATATTATCAGATTATATAGCTTCACCTTCTAATCAAAATTTTCTATTTTTGAAATACTTGTTAATCAAAAATGAAATCTCCGTGAATCAAAATACTATCCACTGGCAGCACAGCAGCGAATTGCATCTAAAAACAGGTCTACAAAAAACACTTTTGAACATCACTGTCTCATATCTTTAATACTGCCATAAGGTCTGTTATCCTTCAACTACTCAGTGTACTTTGAAATTTAAAATAAGTAAAGTTAAAAGTTACTCTAAATCTAAGTAAGTAAGTCCTATGGCAGTATTTGTTTACTCACTCTCTCAGAACATATTCCAAATATATGTAAAACTGATCACAAAGTCAGAATACAATTCACAGTTTGAACAGAAACCTCAGTGTTTTAAGTCTCAACATTCAGGAAAATAAACATAACATCTTAGGTTGCTTTTGAATACAAATGACTCATTTAAGTAAATGGGATATAATTTCTAATTCACATTAAAAGTGAAGACATCTTTATTTATGTGAAGCCTTGACCAAAATCAGTAAGTCAAGTTCAAGATTACCATATTATGGTACAAATGAAACTCTATTGATGCAACATATATATTTGTTAGAGATTTGAATGCAAATATAACTACAGTTGGGGAACTGGATGTCCCTTACTTAGCTCAACGGTAATGAGAAAAAAAAGCATACCACAAATCGAGGCCCCATTTTTATTACTTCATTGATAACAATGCCTACTTTGTTAAAGATTGTTTCTTCCACCGGAGATATGTTTTTAATATTATCATGCTAGACAGTGGAAAGAAAAAAAAAGAGGGGCCCACTTTTAAAAAAATCCAATCTTTATAAAGTTATTTAACTGTGTTAATTAGGCATGGAATGGCTCTTCATTCTCTGCTCTGAAGATATCCTATCTTTTTTTTAAAGTACTGACTTGCCAATTTATCTTTGACAAGTGATTAAGAAAGATAAATCTTCTGATTTTACAAATAAGAATGTGTGAATAAGATTATATATACTGTACTCTGAGAAGTTACGTCCCATAATCTAAGTCATACTTCATTTAAAATATAACCAAGTTCTTTCAATAAACTAAGGTCATTTTAAACTTAAAGCATCCTTACTATACTGTTCTCATTCGCTTTCCTTACTTTTACATTATTTCTATAAATACACAAATGAAAAAACAAAACCCTCAGTCTTGAAACCAACTTAAATTGGAGCTCTGAGGTTAATTTATAACTTTTAAAATATTTTGTTAAAATGTAAAAACCCTGAAATTACAAACAAAAAAATTAACAATTTTACAGTATCTTACTTTTTTAAAAAAATATTCTGAATCGATTTTATACAAGTGATCAAGTGTTATTTTTTTTTTCCAAATGAAACTTCTTTATAGGCTAGAAGAGGGTATGTGATATTGCCCATTAAAAACTAATACAAATTTTTCTATGCTGGTACTTCAACTATTTCAAAGTAGTTTTCTGGTAGAATCACATAACCTCTCTCAGATATGTCTTTCTCTTTCTGGAAGTGTACAACCTCCTTCAATTTTTCAAGCTGTCGTTCTTGTCTTCTGCACCGCTGCTGTGCAGTCTTGAGCTTCTTTCTGAGTTTTTCGACTTGCTGTTCTAGCTGATGAATCCTTTTTCTCTGGTGCATTGTATCCTCCACAGTGTAGTTATGATCACAGAACACTGAGAGGTTATCAGGGGTCTGAAGAGGAGGCATTAGTAATCCAATAGCAGCATCAGCCTGGGGAATGGGAGGTGTTACAGGAGGTGGGGGAAGCTGTTCTTGTGGCTCCAGAAGATCGTCCTTCTAAAACAATAATGCAAAGTATGTTTGAATTTCATAACTAGAAATAACACTTTAAAAGAATTCATCTGTGGTATTTAAGAATATTAAGACTTTTAAAATGAATCCTGGTCAAGAAACATTCCAAAATGAGAAAATAGTTTAAGTTTTAATTATATCATTTTATCTAAAATAAAAATGAGATGCAAGAGACAGAATGATTAACAAAATTTAATAAACTACTAAGTATTTAAAACAGAGGAGGAAAATACTTTGAATCTGAATCACTAAAAAAGAAAAACCAAAACTGATCAACATACAATAGGGATATAGAGTGATCTCAAAGTAAATTATAAAGCCTGACTGAGTTTCTTAGTGTGAGGATATTTAACTTTAATAATCTGCAATTTGTGTTTTTTAAAGTATTATCAACTGTTAATAGTGGTTATTTACCAGTGATAGGTTCCAGGTAACATTTATTTTGTTAACACTACTCTGAATTTTCCAAATTTTTTACAATAGACACATTAATTTTAAAAACAGAAAAGAAGCCAATATTTTAAAACACATATTACCTTGTCATGTGGTTCAGTATAGAGAAATATTGTGGGTACAGCATTCTCTTTCAGTAACTTGTTGTTACACTCCCTCTTAAAGCAATCTGGAGTAAAGTGTTCTGAACAAATACTGCTATACTTGGTGGGTTTAAAATTTTTTCTTCTGACAGCTGCCTCCCATTCTTTACAAAGACTGGGACGAGTAAGAGGAAACCTAAGGAGATGACATAATTCAGTTCTCTGACCTTATTTAAAACCCAAAAACCAAAAACACGTCAAACTTTCCTGCTTAGGAAAGAACTACCTTACATTGGTGTTAATGCACTAAGGAGTGTTTGATGAAAACACTAGTTCTGCTTCCTTTTTATTTTTTTGAGTGATTAATTGTACCTTTATCCACCTCAGTTTGTTCATTTTAGTTCATTAACACTATACTTGTTTTATAGACCCTATAAATAAAGTGACTACCTACTAATATGGGATAAAAGTCACCCCTCCCAGTACAGTATTTTTGTTTTATTAAAAAGCAGTATTTCTTACAGAAATCTTACTGATGACACAGTAGTTTTAAGAATGTCAGCTGTAATTACATATATAATCTAAAGAAGACAGTCCAATACGAATTTACAGAATGTAACAATATATTGCCCTGTGGACAGAGGCATGCAGTGGGAAGAGCAGGAAATGAAAGGTTGAGTGGGGACGGTCCACATGCATAATATTGTCCCCTTCCCCTTCATTGCAGCAACTTCGACTAACAGATACAGGTATTCCACACACATTTAAATATACAAGAGTAAATTGTGTAGCTCTCTCAAATATCTCATTTATTATTAACTTTTTATACTGAAGACACTAAAAGTTTCAAATAAAATACATACTATAAGGTGAATTTATATTAATTTTTTAACAGTGATTTTCTGTATACTATAAAACAAAACTGCATGTTAATAGCTACAGACTGAGAAAAAGCCTCTAGTTCTCTTAAATTCAGCCTGACAAATATTAATCAAAAGATAGTTAAATCACAATGATAAAGAAAATTTAAAAATACTTAATGTATTTTATTTTTAAGATTTATTGATTTTTGAGAGAGGGGAGAGAAAGAAAAGGGTGTGGAGAAGCGGGAAACATCAACTCAGAGTAGTTGCTTCTCCTCTGCTCTTTGACCCAGCAAGCCCAGTGCTCCAAACCAGTGACCTCAGAGTTGCAAGTCCACGCTCTATTCACTGCTCCACCACAGGTCAGACTGATTGACCTCTTAATCTACTGAAACATGTCCATTAGGTCCAGATAAAGGAACGTAGGAAGAGTTTAAAGTTATTGTGATTTTATTTTTCCAGGTCAGCTGGAAGATTAGAAAGAAGCTAAAGGATGTTCTACTGTCTATTCCAGTTTCTCTCCCACGTAAGGTATGCGAGAGCCTGTCTCCGCTATTATCATGAAGATCTCACAGATCTTTAGGGCCGTCCCCTTGCCCAGCATTGCTCTTCCCACTGCCACCATGTAGAAGTACAAACTCTGGTGGCACTCGCTAGTAAAACCCAGCACGTAGGGCCTTCTGACTCAAGGACTGCAAGTGCCCAGGTTGTGGGGAGTGTACTGTCAAGCTCTTTCCCATCTGCTCCCAAACAACTGTTCTTTTAGATAAAGGATGAAATGTAGGTTAGGTCCTCTTTCGATTCAATTAATTTTTTAACAGCTTGCAGAAAACTCAATATTTCTGATGCGTGCATGTCATCCTTAACTCGTTTCCAGTGTCATTGAAGGATTTTTCCTTATTTTTAGATTCCTTCTGCTGTTATCACTAAAATGGGGCGATGGAGAGCTGAACGAATGTGAGAGCGTCACCCACCATCTCCTGACCGATTCATACACTGAAGCAGTCAATTAACCTTTAAGAAATTCCAATAAATCGCCTGACCTGTGGTAGCGCAGTGGATAAAGCGTCGACCTGGGAACACTGAGGTCGCCAGTTCAAAACCCTGTACTGGTCTGGTCAAGGCACATATGGGAGTTGATGCTTCCAGCTCCTCCCCCCTTTCTCTCTTTCCCTCTCTCTCTCTCTCACTCTGTGTCTCCTCTCTAAAATGAATAAAATAAAATAAAATTAAAATTAAAAAAAAATTCCAATAAATCAAGAGGTAATATTAGTATGTACTGAACCCTGAAAGAGCTATGTGTCCTATTTCCTTCCGGGAAGAGGAGAAACCACTCACTTGTGAGGCACTTGTAATTTTCTGTATGATCCCTCTCATACTATATTAAAAACATAAAAATGCATTAACACCCGCTGTTACACATAAATGACCCCACCAAAAAATGGGAAGAATACTGACATTTTGCTTGTGTAATTATTTAGCTACGAATGATTCATGTAACATACCACTGGTTCCAATGTCTTAGCTATCAACTTTTATAGTTGGAAATTCTTGCAAAAAAATTATTGTAAATGTAATAAATAACATTTGTAAATACTGCACCGAATGTGATTGAAAATGACATCGTGTCACAATTGCAGACAATTGATTATCACCAAGTCATTCCCCTTTGCGTTTTTTTTTTTTTTACAAAAAACACTTTTCCTCTAAGTCTCTGCCTGAATACCTTATGGATAAAACAGTCCTGAAAGATCTGGGGCAGGCTCTTCTCCAAGGACTTTCCTCCATGCCTTCATTATGGCACTCCGTATCACTGCCCATATCATTATTGTGTGCTGGAAACATAAACTATTCATCTTAGCAGTACCAGAAATTCTAAAACTTCAGAGGTCCTTAAAGGCCGGTTCCTAAAAATTGGGCCATACACATCCTCCCTGAAATCCTGGCGAAAAACCAATTCTTAATTATCCTGACCTCCCATCCACAAAAAGAGTGGCATTTTTCCCCTCTAAGATCTCTGTTCTTATTTCAAATTGACTTCTAAAGAGTTATCACCACCTGGCTTCTCCAAGACCTGCGGGTGGAACCCAGATCCCTCCGGGTGTTACCCGCGGGCCCAGAGGCCGCCAACTCTAGGAGACGCGTAAGCCTCGCGCCGGTGACAGAACTCGAGCGCGAGAAATGGTCGCGGGCAGCAGCTGCGACGCGCGCCGAGAACGCGCAGCCCGCGGCGACGGGGCGCGGCCACCTACAACGGGCGGGCACGCCCACCGCCCGGCCCGCGGTGGACCCGGAGGAGCGCCCGGCCGCGCCCCGCCCCTGCTTACGCCCCCTCTCGCTGTGTCTCGCGCGGACACGCGCCTTGCTCCGCCCCTGAGCCTAAGCGGCCGCGCGCCCCCTGCCCGAGCGAGGGTCGGCCTGGAGAGGCGGGAAGGGTACTTACTTGTGGAAAGATACCGGCTTATCTTTATCATATCGGTTCTTGCAGCCGTAGGCGGAACAGGACTGCACCATCCTTACGGTCCTCAGTCGTTTCACTTCTGCCGCCGCAGCAGGCAGGTGAAGCTGTTATCAATGTCGCTTCTCTCGGCTTTGACACCCTCGCTTCTTCTGTAGCTTTGGCCAGCAATTACAGTGATGCCAGCCTCACTTAGGGGTGCCCAATGTGCCCGTTTTGTTGTTTGCATTAGCAGAGGGACCACAACCATCTCCCGTCTCCCATCTCCAAGATGGCGGAGGCAGCTTCAACCTTACTTCTCGCGATGGGTTCGTCTTGCAGTCTCTGATTGTCCTGAGGTCAGAGGTAACGTTTCCTGCAAAGCAGGCCATTGGCTGAGGCCAATGTGGTGCGGCGGGCTCAGTGTTGCGGAAGTGGGCGGTTCCTCGACCTCCCAGAAAGGAGGGATGAACTGCTGGGGAGCGGAAGCGAGGAGAGCGCAATGTATCAGGCCGGGTCCGCCTCCGGTGCTTTTCTTGCGGTCATTATGGGTGGTTTATCCTGGAGAACAATCCGGTATTTCTGGCGTGAAGCAAGTCAGGTGTAAAGCTGAGGTGATTTTGAGGAATTCTTTAAAGGGGCGGGCACTTAAACGACTTGTAGAAATGCTCATGGAAACAACCCAATGCCCATTAGTTGAATGTACAAAATAGTCATACAATGGAACACTACATAGCAGTCAACATAAAGAAGCTATGATCTATACAGTATGGATGTCCTTACATAATATTGAATAAGTCAGAGGCAAAATATACAGCATGATTCTATTAAAAGTAGGTAAAAGAAATCATAGGACGTTACTTTTGGGAGAGCGGCAATGAAAGGGGACTTAAAGGATGGTGGTAATGTGTTTTGACTGAAGTGATGGCTAAACTGTTCACTTTATGACAATCATGACCTTTAATGATGTATAAAATATTTGGTGTTTTACTTTAATAAAAGTTTATTAAATAAGGGCCGCTTAAGATATGCAAAACTGCCTTTTTTTTAAAGAGTATGAGATGTTTATATGTTCATTTGACCCCTACAATAAGTATCAAAAATAAATACACATGTATGTCTTACTTTTATATGACCATTTAAGGGAAAGACAACGAATAGGGAAAAACTGAAGAAGGGTAGTTAGAAGCTTGATGTTTTTCAAAGTCTTAATTCGTTTATCATTATAATACTTTATAAGGAAAAAATGTTTAAACCTTGACATTAAAAGAGTAAGTTTTCTTACAGTTATTCTAGGATAAACTTCGTCTTGTTTGATGAGTTGAAGAAAAACAAGCCACTTGTTTTGCCATGGGAGAGGGCTAAGGGCTAGAGATATTTTTAACCCTTTGAGTAGTACGAACTTTCATGTATGTCCTTGTGGGAGGTACGCAAGAATTGCATAACAAAAACTTATTTTTAAAATGTGTAAGGCAACATTAAAAAAAGACAAATGTATGATTTTCTTGTTTCCACAAATTGGTTATCAAACACATTATTTTAAGTTAATAAAACTGGAACTGGAACTAATTTCATTTTTTGAAAAACAACTCACTCCCAGGGGTCATTGAGTATGAAAAAAAACTCACTACTCAAAGGGTTAAACTTACTGATATCTAACAGTTTAGATTTTCAATTCTACCCAACTGTGCTTTTTTTCTTAAACTAATTTTTATTTTAAAAAATACTTTAGCCTGACCTGTGGTGCATTGGATATTCACCTGGGATGCTTAGGTCGCTGGTTCAAAACCTGGGCTTGCCTGGTCAAGGCACATATGGGAGTTGATGCTTCCTGCTCCTCCCCCTTCTATCTCTCTTCTCTCTAAAATGAATAAATAAAATCTTAGAAAAAAAATTAAAATAAAAAAATAAAAACTTTAGCATTCATTCTTTTTTTTAAAATTTTTTATTTTATTCATTTTTTTTTAATAGAGGAGACACAAGTGAGAGAAAGAGAGAAAGGGGGGAGGAGCTGGAAGCATCAACTCCCATATGTGCCTTGACCAGACCAGTGCAGGGTTTTGAACTGGCGACCTCAGTGTTCCCAGGTTGATGCTTTATCCACTGCGCCATCACAGGTCAGGTGCATTCATTCTTATCATCATCTCTGGAGTAAGGCTGTTGGACCAAATGAAGAATTCTTCATTTGGAATCCATAAATGCTCAGATCTTGAATCCCTTGAAAAGGGATCAAACATATATATACATCCATATGTGTGTATGCATTTTTGGGGGGAGCTATCCATAGCTTTCTTTTTTTTTTTATTTTTGCAAAGACAAACACAAGCCAATCGTAGGGACCCTTACATTTATAATATTCTAAGATTAATGAAACAAGATTAATTTGCATGTAGCTATCAATTATAGGTTTTCCCTAAGACCAATTAGAAGGGTGAATGTTTTGATATTACTATCAGGTATTTTTAAATAGTTTTTTTTAATTTTGTGCTTTTAATAAAATTAAAATCTAAAATACTAGTTGCTGGTGAGTTTAAAACATCTTTAGCCCTCTCCTACATCCTATATCAGGGGTGCCCACACTTTTTCAGCTTGCAAGCTACTTATAAGATGGCCAAGTCAAAATGATCTACCTACAATAAAAATGCAAAATATAAATTTATTTCTTCTATATTATCATTAAGTTACTATTATTACTATTTAATAGTGTGTATTCTTCTTTCACCTTTCTCATTCTCAGCTCTCTTTTCGGAGGAAAGTCAATGTCATAGTTTTTATGAACAGTCCAAAAAAGCCGCTCCACATTTCCCTTCTTTGGAATAGCAATGGCACACAGACAGATGAGGCAAATGCACTTAGAATATGACATAGTGAAAAAAATCCCCTCCCATTCTGTATGAAAGTGGTAGGTTTTAGGCTTCTTACTCGGACCAGCTACGGCACTCATTTTTTTTTTTAAAGACTCTTTTTTTATTATTTCTTTTTTTAATTTTATTCATTTTAGAGAGGAGACACAGAGTGTGTGTGTGTGAGAGAGAGAGAGAGAGAAAGGGGGGAGGAGCTGGAAGCATCAACTCCCATATGTGCCTTGACCAAACCAGTGCAGGGTTTTGAACTGGTGACCTCAGAGTTCCCAGGTCGACGCTTTATCCACTGCCCCACCACAGGTCAGGCCTACGGCACTCATTTTTATACCCTTTGTTGTATTTAGTTTAAATAAATTGAAGGCTAACTATGCAGCAATGTAACTGAACAAGTTAGCGCGGTTTAACGGGCATGCATAGGGTGTCAAAAGTTCAGACGTCAGATTGGCTACCCTGTATGCCAATCAAAAAACATGTCTTTTTAATGTCATGCGATCTACCCACACTTCCTTTGTGATCGACCAGTAAATCGCGATCGACGTATTGAGCACCCCTATCCTATATTATACTCCCCTCAAAAGGCCTACATCAGAATACCTAGTCTGATAATGTAAGGAAGGTAGCCAAACGTGCTCAGTGTTTTCTCTCAAGCACCAGTCTGGGGGACGGTACTAGTCAGAGGATGCAGATGAATGAAGAGAACAGTTGTGGATAACATCTCAAATTTGCTTGCAGTCAAGGACTCCATGCTTAAATATTGATGCCATGAAAATGGTCTGATTCTGACAGAACAACAAAATTTCAAAGACTGTCTTTGTCTCTGATTGTCAGCAGCTCTTAAAGCCTACTGGCCTGTCCTGGGACACAAGTCTTATAGGGCCTTTGAACCTTGAGTGCCCTTTCCTATTCTGACCAGTCCCAGGTTCATGGGCTGCTGTTTAGCAAATCAAGAGCCTGGAGTACTTTTAGTGTTTCAAAGAGAAGGGAAAGAGTGTTGATGTGGATAGAGTACAAGGGCTCAGTCTCAGGAAAGATCATTTCTGTTACCGACTGCAATTTCAGTTACCAAACATACACTCAAGGTATGGGGAATCAGGATACAGGCCCAAATACCCATTTCAATTCCACGCTTCTTGTCCAGAATTAGTCTAGATCACCCAGATTAAGTAATTTTCCTCCAAAAACAAAAGCATTTTAAAGATCTAAGCAGTGGTCGGCAAACTGTGGCTCATAAGCCACATGCGTCTCTGTCCCCTCGAGTGCGGGCACAAAGCCCGCTTAGGAGGACCCTAATTAAGTTGATAACAGTGTACCTACCTGTATAGTTTAAGTTTAAAAAATCTGGCTCTCAAAAGAAATTTCAATCGTTATACTGTTGATATTTGGCTCTGTTGAGTAATGAGTTTGCTGACCACTGATCTAAGGAAAATTAATTAGAAATTAATAATACTGATGTTCACTAGTGAAAAAGAAAGCCACTGCGACCATTATATTGAGTGCTGTTTCAGGAGTTCTGAATTTTAAAGGAAACGATATAAAAAAACACAAAAAATAACAGCTATTTTTAGAGTTTAAGTATTTTGCTTTTATTCAAAAGAATAAGTGTTTGACAAATTCTTAAATCACAAAGTTGGACCAAACCATCAGTCCTCTGCAACAACTCTGTGAGGTAGGTATCTGTGCAGCCACAGGGACCAACAGAGTCCTTTCTTCCCCTGCTGCTTTCAGACGCTGAGAACTGTAGGAGCTGGAAACACTGTTCTAGTGGGCAGAGAGAACAGCTGTTGCCTCCGTCCTGTTCCCTACAGACCTATCCAAGTTACCTGCTGCTGGGGTTGCTCCATCTGTTTTTGTGAAAGTTACAATATTGATGTTTACAAAAACCCAGGTTGTTTGCTTTCATTTATAGGCTCTCACTCTGAATCATAGCATTTACTATGTTTAAAACACTGATTGACTCTACTTGCTTTAAATACTCTCTCAAATACTGTGTACATTTATTATTCATGATCAATACAGATGATATAATAAACAAGTATAAAATGCTGAGATTTCCACATGTTCCCTTTTCAACTTAATAAGCCTTCATTCAGATCACACAGTGTTTTTGTATGTTATAAAAGTTGGTATAATACACTTCTATCAGTAAAGTCTTATAAGGAATTCCAAATATTACAATAAAATTATTGTAACTAGAAATGTGACACTTGGAGCAGAACATATGCACAGAAAATGAAATATTTTCAAAAATGACAGTGATATATAACCCCACACGAAATTCGTAATTAGTAGGAAATGCATTCCTCGTCTGGTGTAACAAACTCCTACTCATTAGCTTTTCAAGTTAGAAACTACAGCTGAAGTATTTTGTTTTTGTTTTTTTAAATTGTTTGTTGCTCCACCCATTTATGCATTCATTGGTTGATTCTTGTATGTGCCCTGGCTAGGGATTGAACCTGCAACCTTGGTGTATTGGGACAATGCTCTAGCCAACTGAACAATTGGCCAGAACCTGAAGTGTTTTGGTGTGTGTTTGTGTGAAGTATGCCACCCTATTAGACGTTTGACTTAGAGTTTTAGAGTTAGGATTCATGAACTCTTGGTATGTTGTCTTTCTAGACTTTAGAAGCACCTAAGCTATCCTACTCCAGGGTGTCCCAGAAGATTCCAGAGGACCCTCATTTTCCTCCAGCTTCACCTCTTCATTAGAACCTTCACATTTATCTGAACCTATGCAGGAGTACTACTGAGTGTAATACCAGTTCAGTGACTTATTTGTATGTGGCTTCAGACAAAATAAAATACACCCTGTCATCTGTAACACAGGGATTTCACCTATGAAAAGGAAGACAATGTCCTGCCTTCTTCACAGAACTGTCTTAAGGATAAAATAAGAAGTATGTGAGGAACTGCTTTAATTATAATGTGCTATATTTAAGTGTTACTGTTTTTCTCTCTACAAGCAACAGCTTTGTTCCCAGGATCAAATTAGAAAACACTGTTTTTGATATTCAGCATCTTATTAGTTGATTGCTAATCTGGTCAACTTGGAAGACTGTTAAAAGATTTCTTTATTCCCCCACTTATCTGTATATAGTGAGGCTAATACATGAATAGACTGGATGAATATCAGTGATTGCAGGTGACAAAGCTGATGCCCCTGAGCATCAATAGCCACCCTGCTATCCAGTTTGCTAATGAGCAGCGCCAGCTGAGAGAGTTAGGATTTCATTATACTTGCGGTTTTGGTTCTTCTCAAACAGAAAACTCCAAGAAGACAGTGTTAGATACTTAGGCATAGCCATAAAAAACAAGATAACATTCTTATTGAATCACAGGACATTTGCTCATTCTGCATACAACCTAATGAATCTAGGCTATCTGCTGCCATCTAGGGACGGTATTACAAGAGAAAACTAACTGCATTTGTCTATTCTGTTACTAGTCTAGCTCATCAGTAGTTTCTCTTGTCAAATTTAAAGTGTTCCTCCTAACCTAAGGTCTTTTGGGCTCAATCCATGAAGAACTAGTTTCCTCAGAAATGCATCAAACTACTATGCAGTATCACCCAGGTTCTGGAAAAAACAATCCCTTTACAAATTATTTTGATACACTGTTCCTATAAAAGGACTTGTTCCAAACTCTTGTTCAAATGCCATAACTGAGAACTAAGTGTGCCCACTGGAAATAAGGTCATATATCTTATTGATTCTTCTAATGTTCTGTAAACCAGAATGTGAAATCAGATTATAAAGTTCAACCATCTTCATTGACTTTCACCTGATTACAAAGATATGTCAGAATGGAAAAGCAGAACTGCTCCAAATGCACAAAACTTAGCTTGTACTAAAACACTGACTCTCCCCCAATATTGTGCAATATTTTATTATAACAAAAATATTTAGATGAGTCTTATTGCAATATATTATCATATAGGTACTCACTGAGAAGGAAAATTTGGATAAAATGTACATTTAACAATATCTTATACATCCAATTAATCTGAGTAATTTTGGGGAAAAGAAAAAGATATAAAAGCATCCCTTTTAATATCAGTCCATGTTGTTTCCAGAGACTTGACAGACAACACAATCAAGATAAATTATTATAATTCTAACTTTAATATTAGGAACCTGAAACATGTAAAAATTCCAGTCATATATTGCTAGTTATTTGCCAAATGATAATCAAATGTTAGTCATTCCATGGTTTTAAGTTTGTAAGATAATATTCAAATGTTTTATGCTGCCATGGGTCCTTCTGATTTTACACATGAGCTCATATTTTAGTAAACTTTTTTTTCACCTGTTTAGTCTCTGTGTTATCACTTCTCGATACATAATAGAGATGTAGATAAGCAACAAAAAGATGACAAAGAAATCATCTAAAAAGCCTAGAATTCCAAACAAGGCTTCAGGTACAAAATCTAGAGGTGATATAAGATAGAAAAAAGCTCCCATTAAACAAAGTATTATCCTGATACGAAACATCCAGAAAAGGCCCCCGACTGAAAACATTTCCCTGAATGCATGTCTCAGTAAAGTGGGTAGATCCATAATTCTTTCCAGAATCTGGTAGGGGAAGAACAAATATGATTTGGCATCTATTGTATCAGACTTCAAAATATACTTTTCTTACAACATGCAGACAGAATCAACATAAATAAAGGAGTTTCACATATTGCTTGAACATCATATTTTCTAGTTATCCATTTTATTTAAGAATAGTTCTTTGGTTAATATGTTCTTATAAAATAGGTCTTATAGCAGATAACTGAAAAAGCAACTAAAAGGTCAACAAACTTAAAATACAGGATGTGCTAATGTAAAACTCGAGTTATCTCTCATTTGAGTCAGTAAAATAAATGAAATGAAGACCTATTGTATAGGATTAGAGTCAGGTTTGAGCTCAAGTCTAAGCTTTAAAGTCAGATAGATCTAGGTTTGATTTCAAAGTCAATCACTTATTAGCCAAGTGACCTTGGGGAAAACTGTTTAACCTACCAGAGACAAATTAACAGCTGATTATTTATGTACCAGGAGGACTTTCAAGAGCTAAAAAGAGGTATTGGATATAAAAGACTTTTATAAATTGCCAGACAATATATAAGTATTATATATTAAAGGCACATCAACCTTAGTGACTTTGAAAGTCTAAGAATAGAAACGAAACTGATCCCATCTTAGGATGTTTATTCTGCTCACTCAAGTTTAAGGGAGCCACAAAGAGTTTTGAATGCCAAGCCCTACCTTTCTGAAAATGATTACGTTTCTGAATATGTACAGAAACATACATCAATCACTAGGATTTTACATAAATGAGCATAATTTTCACAGCTGAAATTTAACAAGTGACACATTTTTAAAAATTCAAGGAAACACTGAAACCCTCGTACACTGTTGGTGGAAACGTAGAGCCCCTTAGGAGCAGTTTGGCAGTTCCTCAAAATGCAGAGTTATAATATCCAGCAAATGCACAATGAGGCATATGCCCAAGAGGAATAAAAACATACATCTACACAAAACTGGCATATGAGTTAATGGAAGCATTAGTCATAACAGCCAAAAAGTGGAAATAATTCAAATGTCCATCAACTCACGAATGGATAAACAAAATGTGAAATATTATTCAGCAATAAAAAGCAATGAAGTCTTCTCTCTGTTCCTGTCTGTCCCTATCTATCCCTCTCTCTGACTCTCTCTGTCCCTGTAAAAAAAAAAAAAAAAAAAAAGCAATGAAGTACTGAATATAGTCAATAATATTCTAATGACTATGTATGGTGTCAGATGGGTACTAGACTTAGTGGGGTGGTCACTTGGTAAGTTATGTAAATGTATAGGCACTATGTTGTACACCTGAAACTAATATAATATTGTATGTAAACTGTAACTGAAAAAGAAAAATACAACAGCAACAAAAAAGCAATTGAGTACTGAGACATGTTACAACATGGATGAATCTGAAAAACTATATGCCAAGTGAAATAAGCCAGAGACAAAAAGCCACATATCGTATGTTCCCATTCAAATAAAATAATGAGCTATCCATAATAGCCAAATCTATACAGACAGAAAGTGGCTTAGTGGTTACAGGGACTGGGGAGGGGAAGGAACGGGACAATGGCAAAAAACGGCTCTAAATTAGCTTTTGGGAGAATGAAATATCCTAAAATTATATCATGGTGGTAATTAGATTATATTTACTCTATACTATTATACAAATCAAGTTGTATACTTTTAAGACAGGTGCACTTATGACATGTAAATTACATCTAAACAAAGTATTAAAAACAAAATATAGTACTAACATCTGCAGGGTGTGGCAAAAGTAGGTTTATAGTATGAGTACACAAGACAATTTACTCTTGTATTATTATTTTTTTTTCTCTTGTATTATTATTTATTATTGTATTATTTTCATATGAACAAATGTAAACCTATTTTTGTCTCACCCTGTATTTGTATGGCCTTGAGCAAGTCAGTTTTTTCTCTGATGGCAAACTTCTCACTTGTACAGTATAGTTGTTAGCTGACTACATGTCTAAGGCCCTGTGTAGTTAACGACTTACCATGACTCTTCAATATAACTAATTATCTTCTTTCTCAGGAATTGGTAGATGCAAGAGAAACTGACCAGAGGAAATAAATCACTTCCTGTGGTCATTCCACTGCCCACCACAACTCGGCTATTTTTTTTTCTTTTGAGGGGTACGAGGGAGAGAGATGAGAAGCATCAAATTGTAGTCGTGGCACGTTAGTTATTCATTGATTGCTTCTTGTATGTTCCTTGACTGGGGGACTCCAGCTGAGCCAGTGACCAATCAGCCACCTTGGGCTCAAGTCAATGACCCTGTGCTCAAGCTGGTGAGCCCCGGCTCAAGCTAGCGACCTCAGGGTTTTGAAACTAGGACCTCAGCATCTGCACCACCACTGATCAGGCCACTCAGCTATTTTTAACCATCTGTATAAATATCATAAGTCCAACTCTCTCTCTATATTTTTTTTAAGTAGTGCCAAACTGAGGGAGATGAAGACAAGAATGGGAATAACTGTAAAAGTGATGAGAAAACAGTTTTAAAAACACCAGATAAAGAAAATCTTTTAACTCCTTCTGGAAAACAGGTCACAAAAGAACAAAAATGGTCTTTTTAAGAATCACTTGCTGCCTGACCTGTGGTGGCACAGTGTAAAGCGTTGACCTGGAACACTGAGGTCGCCAGTTCAAAACCCTGGGTTTGCCTTGTCAAGGCACATATGGGAGTTGATGCTTCCTGCTCCTCCCCCTCTAAAATGAATAAATAAAAAATTAAAAAGACAAAGAATCACTTCCTATATTAATTTTATATTCTCTATGGAAGAAACTAATATTTAAAGCAAAACAGCTATACAGTATTCACAAGGTCTATAGTAGAATACTTTAAATATTCTAACAGAATATTTTCTGTCCATTATCAGAGCTAATTTTCACTGCTCATATGGTTAGACAAGAACTATGAAATGAGTTACTAAGAAACAATTGTCTAATAATCACAATCTCACTCCAACTTTGAATGAGGTGGAATATCAAAGTCAGAACTAAATGTCTTTATTATACTGGCATTTCTCTTATCATTAAATATGTATCTGACATATACAAAAAAAATAAGAATTAAGCAATAGTGTACTTCACACTTGCAAATAAAATGAATATCTTAAAATGTTTTTTTTTTAAAGTACAGTGGTAGTTCTTAAATTTGAAACATTGATTTTGAAAGCATCATCCTACTGTTGTCAGTGGAGATACATTTTAAAAAATTGCTGGATCAAAAATAGCAGGAGTGACTCCCAAGTAACCGTGGATGACAACAGTGATTGAAATAAGTTTTCATGTTGCTTAAACATCTAAAAGATTTACTCATTATCACCCACAACAGATGAAACTATAGCTTTAAATGTACATGACGTTATAGAATAAGGAATATGAACAAGGGAGCAGAGCACAGAGTTGTTTGTTACTAAAGTATTTTAATAGCTTATATTCTTGGCTGGGAGTAGTAGTATCAATTTTATCTTAAGGATAATTCATTAATTTATTCAGTAAACATTAAGGGCCTACTCTATTCCAGACACTGAATTTCACAATGAGAATCTAGTACTGACTAGACAGACACTTTTCGTCTGTGGAGAGCAAGACAGTAAATCCGATCTGAGTGCGTTTGTGACTGAGGTTATAAAGGAAATGTCATAGAGGTTATAGAGGGCAGTCACAGAGGAAAAACTCTGGAGGAAGGTCTAGTAAAGAACTATCTGAGGGATGAGAGGTCATCCACGAAAGAGCAGAGGGACAAGTATTCCAAATAGGAAATGGCACTTGTGAAGGCATTAATGCGGAAAGACTTGGAGCTACTCTGAGAGCTGAAAGGAGGCCAGTGTAGCTGTAGCATGGTGAGGAAGGAGCAACACAAGATGTTAGGGAGGGAGAGAGGGAAGGAGGGAGGAAGGGACAGAGGGACCAGGTCATGCGGGACCTTGTAAGCCACAATAAGGTGTTGGAACATTACCCCCCAAAATTGCAAGTTTAAAACACAAGGGCATCATGGCCTTAATTATGTTTTCAAAATATTACTCAGGCGGCTGGCAGAGAAAAAATTCAAAGTGAAGAGGCCATGGCAATTGTCGTAAGCAAGAGATGATGGTGACTTTGATTAATATGATGGCTATAGACACAGGGCATTTATGAGGTAAAAATGACAGCATCCCCCCAGAAGAAATGCAATGGTACAACTTACAGATCAGATGAGGGAGAGGAGGACCTCAGTAAGACAAAAAAGAGTTAACTGAGTTAGGGAGGGAATCCATTTAATATTACACATGTTAAGTCTGAGAGCAATGGAACATCCAGGAGGAGATAGAAGCTAAGAAGCTAAGCAGCTGAATAGAAAGTCTAGAGCTTGGGGGAGAGGTCTGGGCTTTCCGCATATTAGATTTGTACTTAGTGTATTCTGGTTTTTGAAATGCATATTCAGTTACACACACACTTCTAGAATTCTTTGTTAGATTTTGAGAAATCTGGAATGAGATAATAAAATGTTACAGTTTAAAATCTATCAAATGCCCTTTTTTAGGGGAGGGGTCAACTGTAGAATTGTTATTTAAAAATAGAATGCTTTTGAATAGCTAAGATGACATACAGGGTTACTTAGGGGAACATGTCAAACAGGGACCAGGGTAGGTAACTTAGAGTAAAACACAATTGCAGACCTTTCTCCAGAAGTTCTCAGAGGTAAGTTTCTCATAAAACAAAGCCTATTTTAGAATCACATCAGAGTTGATAATTTTACATTTCCTTCCAATTTTTCCTATTGTTTTTTTGCTGGTATCTCTTTCATAAAAAACTTTTACAAAGCCTTTTTTTAAGAGAGAAAAATTAGTCCTTAGGAAAGGACTAATACTGTATTTATTGTAACTCGGTAACAACAATGATGAAAGTAACAACTTCACACACATAAACAGTGAGGGGAATTACCATATCATTATGCTTTAATTGTGTTCCCTCTCCCCTTGTGCCTTCTCTAATGCTACTTACAGATCTGGGCTGCCCTGAGAATCTCCGGTTATAGTCATTAATATCTTGATGCAATGATACAACATCCTGAGCCTGGTCATTTTCACCAAATACTGGTAGCAGTAAAGTTACCTGTATATTACAGAAAAGAATGGTTATACCTTTCTGTAGCATCAGATTTTTCATATTGTGCTATTCAGTAAAATAAGAAAAGCTTCTAAATTTATATTTTACTCATTTCCTTTAATAAGGGCAACATGGGAGGAAAAGAAGATTATTGCCTACAATAAAATTCAATGCAAAATGTAATTTGAAATCTGTAAAATAAAATGGGCTTATCCAAACACTGGTTCTAGTATTTTCCAGTCCACACCAAGAAGAAAGTATTTCTTTATAGCTGAAGCTATAAGAATGATGAGAAAACATGCAGGAGCAAAGTGACATAAAAATATCTATTATCTCAAGAGAGAAAAATGGATTCTCTTCTTTGATTAAAATCGTCATTCCTATCCTCACTGGTATTTGAAATATTTTTGACTATTATGACCGTAATATAGAGATTAACTTAGTGCAATGACTTGGGCTCTTAAGCCCCTATCCCTACTGTAATTCTTGATAAATAACGTAATACATTTAACCCGTTTTCCTCCATGGTAGAGTTAAGGACATACAAATGTCCCAGGACCATGTTTGGGTAAGCTGAAGATGAGAGGCCTTATAAAACCCCAATAGAAATGATCGCTGTAAAATGAGAGGAAGATGGGAAGGAGTATTGACAGATTAAATCATCTAGCTGTTGCTTTTGTCTGCTTTTGTCCTTCAGGTCAGCTGTAAAACTAGGGCTTCCCAGTCACTGCTCAGATGCTCTCCAAACAGATAAAGGAGCGACTAACAGCAGTAGGTGGTAGGAAGAGCAGGCTAGCATGATCTTTTTTATGAATTTGTTAATATAAATGGATTCTTTCAGTAAATATTAAATACCTACTGTGGGCAAGGCCCTGTGCTACATGCTTGATATACAAAATATGAAGACATGGCCTTGCCTGTAGGTGACCACAATCCCAAGACAGACAGGGAGGCAGACCTGTTCAACAGCCTGTTCTAAGGCGTGGTGGTAGGTGTTATAATGAGGCTTGAAAGCAAGGACTTCTTCTCCCTAGTGTCCAGAAATCTTGAAACTTAAGCTAGCCCTTGAAATGCAGGCAGGACTATTGGTGTGTTAGTGTATGCATTCACAGAGGGAAGCGGTGAGCATGTTCCGTCAGGCATCAGCCTATGAATTATTATTTCCAGTGAAACAGGAGGCAAAGCATGTATTGACTACCTGTTTTGCCTCCAGGATGAATTACTCTATAGTTAGAAAACCAAAAGCTATTATATTAATACAACTTTAACTCCACCTTTCTAGTCTCTAGCCAATGATGAGGGGTCCAAAGGATACCACTCGATAATTTATATATACCCTATGAAACGCCGTGGATGGTGAAACTAATTCTTCAATGCAAGCCCCTAGGGTCAGGTCTCAGTGTGCCCGGCAGATAGCTAAAGATGATGAGAGGTGATAACTGGCAAATACGTTTCAGTGTTGACTGCTTTGTGTCAATAAAGAATCATCCAGGGAGGCAGTACAAAACAAAACCTCACAGATTTCCACCTGACCATGTGATAAAGAAGTAAATGTGAAAGAGACAGTTTGGGAACATAGAAGGAAGAAGGAAATAGAAAAGCCCTGAACCTTCTTCTACACCAGGGGTCCCCAAACATTTTACACAGGGGTGTGGGGGGGAGGCCAGTTCACTCTTCCTCAGACCGTTGGAGGGCTGGACTATAAAAAAACTATGAACAAATCCCTATGCACACTGCACATATCTTATTTTAAAGTAAAAAAAAAAACCAAAATGGGAACAAATACAATATTTAAAATAAAGAACAAGTAAATTTAAATCAACAAACTGACCAGTATTTCAGTGGGAACTATGGGTGCGGATGCATCCTGTGCTCCTCTCACCACCAATGAAAGAGGTGCCCCTTCCAGAAGTACAAGTGCGGTGGGGGCCGGATAAAAAGCCTCAGGGCGGGCCAGGCCATAGTTTGGGGACCCCTGCTCTACACTGAAAAGAAGGCAGCCATGGGGGAAACAGCTAGAACAAAGGCTGAGAGTTAGGAGAGTTAGCTAAAACAAAAGCTGTATGTGAAGCAGAATGTATTCTTGTATGATTACTTATTAATTATTGTATTATTTTCCATACCAACAACTGTAAACCTACTTTTGCCCACCCCTGTATATCTCTCTGTGTGTATGTATTTGTATTTAATAATACATACCATATGGTTTTATTTATATAAAGTCCAAGAATCAGGCAATACTAAACAATTTTAGAGGTGTGTGTTAAGGTAATAAAACGATAAAGAGAATCATGGAAATGCTTACCCTAAAAGTGAAATAGAAGTTAGCTATAGGAAAGTAAGGGGTGTGTGTGAAGATTTGGGAGGGCTCCTGAGGAGGCTTTTCTGAGGCTGTTGGCTAATTTCTGTTTCTTCTTCTGAGTGATGATTGCTCAAGTGTTGCTTTGTGATAATTCAATGAACTGTAGTTTATTTTGTATGCTTTTCTCTATGTCTGGTTATATTTTACAAATATTTGAAATATTTTGTTTTGTTTTTGGTCTCTGCAGGTTGATGGCTTTACACAAAGTCCTTTACTGTTGTTTTAGTAGGGTTGCAAGACAGAGCAAAAGTAAATACATGCCTACAATTTGACACTGTTACTTGGAAACTACCCGTTTTAAGCCTTTATTTAGCACACTGGAAGAGTTTGTAAGGAGATGCTATCTTTTTACATGTTCATAACTCATTATCAGAAAGGTTTATATCTTTATTTTAAGTGGGAAATTAAAAAACTATAAATGAAATTATTAAAACTATACACACAACTGAGAGAATGTCCTATTTTGCTACATTTACTAACTGAAAAACTAAGAACGTCAGTCTCTCAGATTTTTCAGTATGTTGCTTTTTCCACTTTGTCAAAGAAATTGAGAAAATTTGGCAATCCCATTTGTGCTGACATTTCAGTCTTCAATATATGTTTATAAAACTTGACTGCCTCCCTCCTGAGGTAGTTTCCAGACTAACTATAATGGTCAAATCTGTTCTGAATAATTCAATGTGCTTATGTTTCCAAAAAAGACATTATAAAAATTATGATTTATTATTTAAAGCTATCTGGACCCTTACCGGAGAAGGGCAGATTAAAAATAAGTTAAATAGGAAAAACAATTGTTTTTTCAAAAGAATTACAGGGTATATTTGCTTAAGGCTGATTAGCTAGTTCAGTTATTCCTTTGCTGGTATAACAACAAAGACTTTCTGGGGTCTGGGAGAGGACTCATTTACCATTTGTTATTCCTACAACTGATGGAGTTCAAAAGTAATTCCTTTTTATTTTGAGGTGTCTTATAGACATTAAAAAAATCGAGTGACATCATAGAAGCTTCGGATGAAGGCAATGCTGCTAAAAATATCAAAATAATTCAGAAGTCAGATACAGAAACTATAAAGATTAACAAAATGAACTTGTATAAATGATGCTTTCTGGATACAAACATTACCGTTTGTCTACAGATTGGACAACTGATGGCCCCAAGCCATGAACCATATCGCCAGTACGCAATAATGCAGGTACCTAATAGGAAAAAAAACCCATTAATACTGATTTGTAAATATCATATATATATATTTTATTTTTTTACAGGGACAGAGAGAGTCAGAGAGAGGGACAGATAGGGACAGACAGACAGGAATGGAGAGAGATGAGAAGCATCAATCATCAGTTTTTTGTTGTGACACCATAGTTGTTCATTGATTGCTTTCTAATTTGTGCCTTGACCACGGGCCTTCAGCAGACCGAGTAACCCCTTGCTGGAGCCAGTGACCTTGGGTCCAAGCTGGTGAGCTTTTTGCTCAAACCAGATGAGCCCATGCTCAAGCTGGCTACCTCAGGGTCGTCCACATCCCAGTCTGACACTCTATCCACTGCACCACCGCCTGGTCAGGCAAATATCTGATATATTATAATAGTATCATCTTATTTTAAAATATTTTTTACTTCATCCAACATCTCTTTGGCAAATTCAAATCTATTACAATTTCCAGCCATAAAAAAAACCACTTTATTTAAACTACCAGTTAAGATATAAATATTTTTAGACAAAATCAGGATTACTTTTATGCTATGAGGCTTTCTAGAAAATACTGCATTTCCAGCCCTGGCCGGTTGGCTCAGTGGTATAGCATCAGCCTGGCGTGAGGATGTCCCGGGTTTGATTCCTGGTCAGGGCACACAGGAGAAGTGACCATTTGCTTTTCCTCCCCTCTCCCTCCTCTCCTTTCTTTCTCTCTCTTCCCCTCCTGCAGCCATGGCTCAATTTGTTCAAGAAAGTAGGCCTCAGGCACTGAGGATGAATCTGTGGCCTTCACTTCAGGCACTAAAAAAATGGCTTGGTTGCTGAGCAGCGAAGCAAGGGCACCAGATGGGCAGAACATCGCCCCCTAGAGGGCTTGCCTGGTGCATCCCAGTCAGGGTGCAGGTGGGAGACAGTCTTTCTGCCTCCCTTCGCTCAGTAAAATAAAATAAAAATTAAAAAAAAGAAAACACTGCATTTCCTATGTAAAATAAAACAGTAAGTAAACATCACTGTATAAATGACACCAACAAATCACAGCCTAAATTTTGTTTGAAATTTCATATATATGTTATAAAAACATAACCTCTACCATTTTATGAGTTTAGAAAGTCAAGTTACTTAAGTATCAGTAAGAGAAATTAAGTAGTGTGAAAAAGGAACCAAAGTATATAAAGATTACATGCTGTCTGCTTTAATAAAGTTTATAGTCCAGTTCAATAATTGAATCAACTTTTGTACTGCATGGGTTTATTTTTCTGCTTGAAGGTGTTTGTCGGCAGCAAAAACAGGTATACACAACCCAAAGGAAGCCCTCAAAAAGTAGTTGGGGAGCTAAGTGTAGAAGCACTAAATTTGAGCCCAGTAACAAATGAAGAAGACATATTTTTAAACACTGTCTGCTATTTAAGGGGCCAATTCATTTTCCTCTCTGCGGGACACCTGTTTTTCAGAACACCCAGGTCCCACTGTGAATCTGAACTAAGTGC
Source organism: Rhynchonycteris naso (assembly GCA_037038555.1). Taxonomy (NCBI): domain Eukaryota; kingdom Metazoa; phylum Chordata; class Mammalia; order Chiroptera; family Emballonuridae; genus Rhynchonycteris; species Rhynchonycteris naso. The sequence continues at coordinate 31,224,180 of CM072998.1, forward strand.
TTCCTGTCTCCTCCTACTGCCAGGATTTTCTCTGTATTCTTACTCTTGCTTTAACAACCTCGCTCTCATGTTCCTTATTCTGATTCTTCCAGATCAAACAAATGTCCAGAATTCGGAAGAAGCAATGTCACTCAAAGGTAACATACTTAAATCAATCAGAGGGTAGCTGAATCTTGAACTGTGTAATATTAATTTTAAGTGCAAATGGAGTCCAGAGAGGGAGAACACTTGGGTATGTGTTAGAGAGTAAACTGCAAAGGAGAAAGGATTTGAACTTTGTAAGATAGCAAAAATTTAGATAGGCAGAAATCAGGACACTCCAGGTTTTATGAATACCAAGAGCGAATGCCAGAGGCAGAAATAAACGGTATCTGTGGAAACTGGTGAGTAAACCAATGGGCTGAGCAAAGGCTGTCCCCAGGTGACTGTGGGGAAAGCTGGTTTGACAATTTAAAGAGGAATTTAAAAGCTAAACAATCTTTATCTGATATTCTTTCCCTACTCTCAGAGTGTTGTGCTAATTAGATAACAATAAGTACTCTGAGCAATCTAATTTCATATAGACACTATATGAAAGCAAAACTTATTATAAATCTGTTAGTATTATTACTGTTTGTAATGATGCCTTAGATTTATCTATTACGTTCAACCCTAAAGTTCAGTGTGTTTTGACATATATTAATTTATTTAATCCCACATCCTCTTTTTCACAAATTGAGGTATAGGTGTCCTTGTATTGTAAATTATGTAACGGCCACTTGCCTGCACTGAGAAACTGTGGTCCAGCAAATGAAACACGTCAGTTTATACACAGCTGCTATGAAAAGCCAGACCTGTTTCCTTTTCCTCAACTTTCTCCCTCTTTAAAAAGAGAGATACACTTAAATAGGACAGTGAGAGAGATGATTCAATGACTTTAATCTTGGTCACGATCTCTCTAAATTTGTTTAGATGTAAATGGGACTAACACCTCATAAGACTGCTGGAGAATTAAATAAAATAACAAGGGCTACAGCTGCAAGGAAGGTGAGGTCTGTTGCTGCATCATTCTTACCTCCCTGTGAAGGAGCAGAACTACAGAGTTCCATATATAGGTACTAAGCTAAAGTGCTCCTGATACACATGGTATCAATATATCTTGAACTACTATTCAAATAAATACATTTCTGTGTATTGAGAAGTTGAATAACTAGTTTTTTTAACCTTTGAACCTACAGACAGTAAATAAAAGTGTCTAACAAGTAGAGCAGGATATCACAAGCAATCTGCCCTATTACCTCAGACCCAAAGGTAAAACCAAGAACACAATACAGCCATCCTTCAATTGACTGGGTTATCCACTCAGTGAATTACTTAAGCCCAGGTTGGCAAGTAAGAGTTCACCTTGCCTGCCAAACCTCAAAGATTCCTAACATTTGCCCGGAGTACTGTGTTAGATGATGGCTGAGTCCATAGCCAGATTCAGAAAAAAGAGTGTCCAATTGATTAGGAATATCTACCAAAAGTTTGACAGTGAGAAGTATCCGCTTTCTCTGATGGCCATTTAATTCTCCCTATCTGATCTTTCATTATTTTGCTCCTCATTAGCATTCCTAACAGATAATGATAATTTGTTAGCTACTTAGGTAAAAACCTTAGGAAAGAGGTTGGAATTACTGGATGAGGCAATAATGGGGTTGGTCAGTACTTTCTAAGTGAGCACAAGGTATAGAAAATCCTGCATTGCATGGTGTGGATTTCAAATATATAGATATGTCACCCCCAACAGCATAAATAGTAACACCATGTATCTAAGAATTCTATATAATGAATCTCAGACAAAAGTCATTTATAGGATCATTATGTGCTACATTTTAAATTAGTCTTTGTATGGAAATTGTGTACATTTTGGGAGCAAGTAGAACCCTATCTTCAATACAGCTGTTGAAACAGAAAGAAATGCAATGAAAAATTAAATAAATCTTAAGTAGAGAGTAGTTGTATAAGCCACCAATCAAAGAATAAAGTTGAGCATAGGGTTTGACGTTAGACCTAGGTTTAAAACCTGCCTCTGTCCCTCAGCAGCTGGATAACCCTTTGTAAAATTTCTTAACATCTCTGAACATGGGTTTTATGTGGTTAGATGAGATGAAGTATGTAAAGTGTTGTGTAATAACTGAATCTCGCCAATCTCCTATGACCATAACAAGCAATGACTATATGGTATCTCATTATTTCTTCTCTATGAAATCTTTCTAGAGGATAGAAAGCACCCCTTACTAATACTAAATAAGTGTGAAATCAACATTCCCTTTTTGTCCTACTATATGCTTTATGTTCTCATTCTCCATCACCAACCCTCTTGAGATTATGAAAAAAGAGAGGCTAAGAACTTCTGTGCTGACTCAGAATAAGAAAGCAGAACTAAGGGAAGGTCTTGAACAGGGTCCTTGGGAGAAGAACCTTTCTGCCTTGGGAAGGATGAATAATAAAAAAATTACTACAAAAGTGATGAACAATGAGTCAGTCAATGCATCATGGTATTGATATACCTGAAGCACTAGTCAAATAAACACATTTCTCTTTATTGAGAAGTTGAATAACTAGTTTTTTTTTTTTTTTTAATTTTTGAACCCACAGACACTAAATAAAAGTGGCTGATAAGAGCAGAGTATCAGGAGCAATCTGACCTAGTCATGAAATACAAAATGTGACAGAGAGAATTAGGAATCCAGCCTGTGTACCCATATGGATCTTGGTCCCAACAGTCACTGTTACCAAGTGTTTTGTTTCCTTACCGCAAAAGAGATGTCCACAGTTTGTTTCCACTGGGAAGGAGGCTTGATGTAAACAGATCGGACAGTACATGTCAGTGTAAAACTGCTGTCGAGCAGCAGCAGGTACATCCTGATGAGAAAATACATGTATATATTGATACATGACACACAGGCTTTTCAAAGTTATCTTTATGTTAAACTATATTTAAGAATATGTAATCCTCATCAAATTTTAGATTTGCAATAGTTTAAGGTCCTATAAATGTGATAAAAGTTATGAGGCTATATTGTTGTATTATTTATAAACCACATGGTCTCTCCCTTCCCTTCTGAACACAATTTAAAGATAAAAATTATAAAATAATTTAGTAGTTTCTCTTTTACTCCATTAAAATGAGTTGATTATTCCAAATAACACAAGGCTGAGCTAATAAATGCACAACTAAAGAATAAAAAATGTCTATTTCCAAAGTATTAGCTGTTTTTCATTTTTCATTCCTGACAAGTGTTACATGTATGCTGTACCTTACAAAAGACCAGAATTAAACTTTCAGAAGTAGAAAAATGTAAGACCACCGGTAACTTGAACTTAAACCCTCACATAGTCACTATTGATTTTAATGTATCTCAGTTACATCACTTTTGTGACTTAATAGGAATGTTAAACAGAATTATCAGTACAAGAAGCCTCCAGATATAAAAATAAATAAATAAATAAAAACCACAACCCACTAGACTGTGAGTATTATGAGGATAGGGACTTTATCTGTAGGACTCATAGTAGTCCTACAGGAACTACAAAATTATGTTACTACAATGCAATGTATATCTTAAAATACTTACCCAAACCTGTTTTATAGCACCTGCACACATGTTATAAAAACAAAGTAGCTGGTATTAAAAACATCAACTTACCAAAATAAAAGTATCAAATTCACTAAGTATTAGTTAATTAGTTGTAAACTAAATTAAAGATTTTTGTCACCCCAAATTAATAAATCATAATTAAAATCCCATGTCCTATAACAGTCCTAAAATACTAGAATATTCTGTAAGCCAAGGTCACACCTTGATGTTATACTCTTGTGTCAATTTTTTTTACAGATTTAAAAAAATTTATTGATTTTACAGAGAGAGAAGGGCGGTGGGGAGCGAGAAATACCAACTCATTGTTGCTTCACTTTAGCTTTCATTGCTTGCTTGTATGTTTCTTGGCCCAGCAAGCCCAGGGTTTCGAACCACTGCACCCCCACAGGCTAGGCATATGTCATTTTTAATGGTGCAAAAAAGAAAAACATAAAGCATTTAATCTTCCAGTCTTTACCTTTTCTCTTCTTTACTATTATTTGAAAATTAATTTACGAAAAATCAGTTACCAGTGCTATGCAACAGAACTTTATGCAATAATGAAAATTTTCTCTCTGTGCTGTCCAGTATGGTAGCCACTTGCCATAAGAGGCTATTGAGTACTTAAATGTGGCCGATGTGCCTGGCCTGTGGGGGCGCAGTTGGACCTGGGATGCTGAGATTGCCAGTTCAAAACCCTGGGCTTGCCCAGTAAGGCACATAGGACAAGCAATCAATGAACAACTAAAGTGAAGCAACTATGAGTTGATACTTCTTGCTCCACTCTCTCCCCATAAAATCAATAAATAAAACGTTTTAAAAAATGTGGCTAATGTGACTAAAGTGCTGAATTTTAAATTTTAGTTAACTAGTTAATTTAATTTTTTAAAATTTACTTTTAGCCACATGTGGCTAGTGGCTACCATGGAGGCAGCACAGTATAGGCCAAGTCACTAGCTTTATCCTAACTAGAACTATACACCATGTGTGAAGAAAGTATGAGGTAAATGAATGGGACAGTGGAACAAAAAAGTGGGAGATCTCCTTCAATCTGGTACTCGTGCGTATCTAGATCTAGTCATGCAGTTCTAATGTCAATGTAAGCAAATCTTAGTGATCAAATATATTAAATGAGAATAACAGTTGCCTTACTTACTATATTTGAAGATTAAATAAAGAATAGTATATGAATTTTTTTTTTTTTTTTTTTTTTTTTTGTGAGAGATAGAGATAGGGACAGACAGAAAGGGAGAGAAATGAGAAGCATCAATTCTTTGTTGCAGCAACTTAGTTGTTCACTGATTGCTTTCTTGTATGTGCCTTGACCGGGGGGCTACAGCAGACCGAGTGACCCCCTGCTCAAGCTGGTGAGCCTTGCTCAAACCAGATAAGCCTGCGCTCAAGCCAGTGACCTTGGGGTTTTGAACCTGGGTCCTCTGCATCCCAGTCTGAGGTTCTATCCACTGTGCCACCGCCTGGTCAGGCTGAAATCATTTTGTAAATTATTAAACACTATTCCAGCATGAATTATTGATAACAATAGCTCTGGAACAGAGTACTACTAACATTCTTAGACTGTTCTGCATCAATGAATTTAAGTTCTATGAAGCAAGAATTCTTGTCTTTTTAGTTTACCACTGAATTCTCAATGCCCATTAGAACACTGGCATAAGGTAGATTTTCTTTCAATAAATATTTAGTGAATGGATAAATGATAAAACCCTCTTTGTAATTAAAGTTTGATTGGTTTGTAGGAAATAAATTTTTAAATTTTGTTTTTTGATGTTAGCTATCTCAGCATGAAGGTGTACAACATCCTACTTAATCCAGCCTTCATAAAATAATACTACATTTCTGGTTGTTAGAGAGACCATCTGTTTAAAAGCAAAGAAGAAGCAGATGAGAAAAGTTTTCTTTTTTGCCTATCTAGTTTTCTTAACTTTGACCATTAAATAAAAATGACCCCGGCTGGTTGGCTCAGTGGTGGAGCACTGGCCTGTGTGTGGATGTCCCGGTTTTGATTCCTGGTCAGGGCACACAGGAGAAGCGACCATCTGCTTCTCCACCCCTCCCCTTCTCTCTCTCTCTCTCTCTTTTCCTCTCCTGTAGCCATGGCTCGATTGGTTTGAGCGCATAGACCCTGGGTGCTAAGGATGGCTCTGTAGAACCTGTGCCTCAGGTGCTAAAACTAGCTCAGTTGTGAGTTTGGCCCCAGATGGGCACAGCACAGGACTCAACGAGGGTTGCTGAGTAGATCCCAGTTGGGGTATATGAGTGTGTCTGTCTATCTCCTCTCCTCTCACTTGGAAAAAGAAGAGAGAGAAAAGAAAGCTACCCTTTATAGTAATTTCTTTGTAGAAAGAATAGTTTTTCCACTATATTTCATTAAAGACAATTAGACTGATTATTTTCTCACAAGTAAATAATAGGAAAATTGCTTTTTTTTAAAAAAAAGATTTTATTTATTCATTTTAAAAGAGAAAGAGAGAGATGTAGAGAGAAGGGGGCAGGCACAGGAACCATCAACTCTCATATGTGCCTAGACCTAGCAAGCCCAGGATTTTGAACCAGCAATCTCAGCATTCCAGGTCAATGCTGTGTCCACTGTGCCCACAGGTCAGGCCTGAAAATTGCTGTCTTTTAAAGTAAGTTTCAAAAAAAAAAAAATGAAAACATCTGAATAAAATGACTAGTCATTTGCCTAATCTGAAAATATACAACTGGTAGAATAATTTAAGGTAATTTAAAATAGGAAAGAAATGTTTCCAAAAAGTGATTTATTACTGTTTCATCACAATTTCATATACAAGGGGAGTAATAACATCTACTTCTCATATAAATGTACATGTTTACATAAATAGTACCTGTTCTGTTTGAAGTTGTTCCCGAAGCACCCTTACTAGTTCTTGGTTTTCTGGGTGAATGTTTTGATGTGCATTTCTGTTGAATAAAATATAATAAACTTTGAATATAAAATATTGTCAGATGAATCAGTTTTCTTTGTGGGTCTAATTTTTGACCTAGAACTAGTAGTAATTAAATAAACGTAAATTATGGCATATAGCTGTACTCCAATTCCAGAACTCAACACACTAACCTATTCTAAAATCAGTGATAATTGGCTCATTTCAGGTTTAACTGGTGAATGATGAGACCTAGTACCTTGGGAATTTAATGTAATTGCAGGCTTACAAATAATAAAAGAATAATGAACATATTTAATTCTTTTGTACCATTTCTTCAAAATAAGCAGCTATATAGTTCTATATATTATTATGCATTTGATCACTTTCCCATATCTAATTAGGTCCTTCTTCCAACTTTTTACCTATGAGGGGAGGGGGACAGAGAACAAAAACTAAAATTATATAATGGAGACATGCCACAATGCTAACAATTAAGTGGAGAATCAAAGGCAAGAAGACAGTGGCTAATAGACTAGGATGGGAAAGACATGTGAGTACTAAAAGTTAGAAGTGGTGGTTAGGCAGGTAGGGTGGGTTGAATATTTATATCTGAATCATGGCTTAATTTCATTTGACTGTAGAAGTTTTTTCTGAACTGCACCCTCTTTAACAGCAATATTTTAAGTCCACACAATCCTGGTATTACTCTATGGAGAAAACTTTACTCTGGGTGAACCAAATCCCAACAGCACTAAGAATTCTAAATTAATATTCTAATGGATAGGAAAAATTAAGGAATGCTATCCTACGATTATTCAATTCTTAGTAAAAAATTCAAATTTTAGAAAAGCTGAAAAAATGTAATCATCAGTTCAGAGAGGACATAAAAGCAATTTCAAGTCAAATACCTAATCAGAACTTCAACATAAATGTAGTGAAACTACTTGAACTCTATTTAAACACCTTGCTTTTTGGTACTTTCTTCATTGGAAAAACACAGTCATAATTTTTCAGAGCACAGATACAAACAATGTGACTGAAGGTCTTTAGTTTCTTTCCATCAAAATTAAAACTTTTCATGTATCAAAGGACACTATCAAGAAGGTAACAAGACAACCAACAAAATGAAAGAAAATATATGTAAACCACATATTTAATAAGTGATTAATGCTAGAGTATAAAAACTATTATAACTCAAAAACAAAAAAGGAAAACACCCAATGCAAAGATGGGCAAAAGACTTGAATAAACATTTCTCCAGAGAAGATATAGAAATAGCCAACATATGGCTTATTATAAACTCAACATCATTAGTTATTAGTGAAATGCAAATCAAAACCATACTGAGATATACTCACACCCATTAGAATGAGTACTGTAAGAAAAAACAGAAAGAAGCGAGTGCTGGCAAGGATGTAGAGAAATTTGAGCCCTTAGGTGTTTCTAGGAGAATGCAAACCGCAGCTCTGTATCACTGTGGGCAACCACTGTGAAAAACAGATTGGAGGTTCCTCATAAATTAAACATAGAATTATCACATGACTCAATACTTCCAATGGAAAGCAGGGACTCAAGAGAGATACTTGTACATCAGTGTTCACAGTAGCATCATTTGCAATATCCAAAAGGTGGGGAAAACCCAACTATCCATCAAAATATAGATAAAATACGCGTGTGTACGCGCTCACACACACACATACACACACTGGAATATTATTCAGTCATAAAAAGGAACAAAATTCTTATACATACTACAACACACATGGACCTTAAATGCATTATGCTAAGTGAAATCAGTAACAAATGGACAAACATCATGCAATTCTACTTTATGAAGTACATAGAATTACACAATTCATTGAGACAGAAGGAGCAGGTGTAGAAGGAGTGGGGAGTTATTGTTTAATTGGTAGAGTTTCTGTTTGGAACGATGAGAAAGCTCTGGAAATAGTAGTGATGGTTATAGGACATTATGAATATACTTAGTGTCACTGAATTGTATACTTAAAATGAAAAAGTTAATGATACATATATTTCCCACAACACAAAAAGTTATAAATTACAGAAGACAAAACATTTCTTTGTTTGAATTTTATTTTTTTATTTATTAATTTTGAGAGAGGAGGAGAGAGAGAGGAGGGAGAAGCAGGAAGCATCAACTCATAGTAATTGCTTCCTGTATATGCCTTGACCAGGCAAACCCAGGGTTTCAAACCCGCAACCTCAGTGTTCCAGGTAGACAGATGCTTTACCACTCCAACGCCACAGGTCAGGCCTTTGTTTGAATTTTAAACTACACATGTTACCCTTCCCTCAAATCATCAATAATTGATTACTTCAGTTGAAGTAACAAGATTACAACTGCCAATTGAATTTGAATCTTAAGAGCTGGAAAGGAACTTAAACTGATTTCCTACTCAGTCATATGAGTAGGAAATATAATTGGAAATTCAAGACCATGTCCAATTAACAGGGGGTAACTTACAGAATTGGAAAAGTTATGTCTTAGGTTTCACCAAAAATCTCATCATTTAGCGCTATGTATTGGCCCTGTGTGTGGTAACAGAAAATATAGTGATCTCTGTTCCTGATTCCTGACATACAGCTCCTGAAACCCTTATAATTTCCTGGGGTTAGGAATGTCTTTTGTCCTAATAAGGCGACTCTGGGTGTGCTCTTGAATGGCTCCTGTGTAGAACTAATCACCAGAAAGACCAGGTCACGATTAGCTATTATCCTCTATATCAGGGGTCGGGAACCTATGGCTCATGAGCCAGATGTGGCTCTTTTGATGGCTGCATCTGGCTTGCAGACAAATCTTTAATAAAAAAAAAACACGTTAAAAATATAAAACATTCTCATGTATTACAATCCATTCATTTCCTACCACTCATGTTCATGGTTGTAGGAGGCTGGAGCCAATCACAGCTGTCCTCCGGGACAACACCAAATTTTTATTGGATAATGCCTAACATACACGGGTTGTTGTATGGCTCTCACGGAATTACATTTTAAAATATGTGGCGTTCATGGCTCTCTCAGCCAAAACGGTTCCCGACCCCTGCTCTATATCCCTATCTTCTACTCTAGTCCTAAACAAGCAATAATCTACTTTTATCTTTATGGATTTTCCTACTGTGGACGCTTATGAAGACTCTTATCTGGCGTTTTGTGTCCAGCTTATTTTACTTAGCATAATGTTTTGAAGTTTCATCTGTGATATAGTATGTATCAGTATATCATTCTTCTTTACAGTAGTTGAATAATATTTCATTGTATGGATATACCATATTTTGTTTATCTATTCATCTGTTGGATATTTAACTTGTTTGTACCTTTTGGGTATTAGGAACAATAAATTCTACTGTGAACATTCCTGTACAAGTTGTGTAGAAATATGTTTTCATTTCTCACGGGTATGAATGCTCATGGTTATGACATCGTGAAATTGCTAAGTCATATGGTTACTCTGTGTTTAATCACTTGAGGAACTGATAGTTTTCAAAATGGTTGCACCATTTTTCCATTGCAGGCAGCAATGTATAAGGATCCCAATTTTTTCACATCAACAATTGTTATTTTCTGACTTTTTGATTCTAGCCATCCTAATGTGTGTGAAGTTGTATTTCACTATGGTTTTGATCAGTATTTCCCTGATGACTAATGATGTCAAATATCTGTTTCTTTGGAGAAATGTCTGTTGAGATCCTTTGCCTCATAACTGGGTTATTTGTCTTTTTATTATTGAGTTTTGTGTTCCTCACATATTTAGATACAAGGGCCCTATTAGATATATACTATTTGAAATATTTTCTCCCATTCTGCAGGCTGTCTTTTCACTACAGAAAATAGTGATATTTTATTCAAAATATGGATAATAAATTTAAATTTCACGTGATAAGACAGCTGATGTCAGGAAAAATGTATGGTAGCACTTAGGGTCCAGTGGAAAATAAAATAGTTTAATAAATATACAATCACTGAGATCTATTACTTGCTTTTCTTATTAAGTACTAGACATTACTAGAAGCAGTGAGAAAGTCAGTGGCCCTTGGAAATATATTTTACTTCTTTTGTCCTTTAGTCTCACCTGAAGAGTGCATATACCAGGGTAGCAATCAAAGCGAAACTGACCACAACTGCCACAAGTACTTGGTCACTTACTCCTTCTATGACTGAATCATCATCTAGTTTCAAACTTTGAACTTCACCCTGATATTTGGCCATTCCAGGTCTAAAATATAAAGAAACAAGAAGAAAGTTACAAATGATAGACTGAAAAAGAAATTTACTAAAAAAAAATAAATATAACTGACTTCTAGTATATATATTCCATATTTTTAGAGTAGGTTGCATTAAGTACAACTCCAGGATGGACTGTCCCATTAATGAGTTCTTTTAAATTTGCCAGACATTAGTTTGGAGAGTACAGAATTCCATTTCAAGGAAAACAATTACTATAATGCATCATCCATTTACATTTTTAAAAAACAAAATAAAAAAAATAGCCTTTTCTCTTCAAGCTTAGCTCCTTTAAGAAAAAAAGACATTCTTCATGACCAACTGCTCTTTTTCCTTTCTTTGTGTGACAGAGACAGAGACAGACAGAGAGAGGGACAGATAGGGACAGACAAGAAAGGAGAGAGAGGAGAAGCATCAGTTCTTTGTTGCGGCACCTTAGTTGTTCATTGATTGCTTTCTCATATGTGCCTTGACTGGGGGGCTACAGCAGAGTGAGTGACCCCTTGTTCAAGCCAGCGACCTTGGGCTCAAGCTGGTAAGCCTTGCTCAAATCAGATGAGCCTGCATTCAAACCAGCGACCTCAGTGTCTTGAACCTAGGTCCTCTGAGTCCCAGTCCGATGCTCTATCCTCTGTGCCACCGCCTGGTCAGGCTTCTTATTTTTGATACCAAATAAATTCTGCAGTAGATCAGATGCCTCTTCTCCTTCATAGCACTAAATGTACATCATAGAATTTATCATGTTTGTATCCATGATAGAGAAGGAAAATTTGTCTTTTCTGTACATAGACCTATATTACCTAACATAGTGCCCTGAACACAGTAGGTCCTAATAATATACGTTTAAAAAAGAGTGACTTCCCTTAGTTAGAGTGTTAGTAATGTGAAAAGTAAAAGACAACGAGGCTATAGGAAATTCATGTCTATATTAAGACTACTTGAATTAATGAAAATTCTGGTGCTTGGAAAATTATTAGCCTCACCTGGGACTAAGTTCAGCTTATGATTCAGAATTCTTTGAACTGCCTGGAATAAGAAATCACTCTCAGGCTGCATTTCCTTATGAAGAGAAAAGGGAGGATATGAAATGCTCCTTTCCAAAGACTAAACTAGGGAGAAATGGTAATACTCAATTTCCATAGATATAAGGGGAGACAGCCCAACCACATTGGAGTCCAAATATCACAGGTAATTCATGTTTTTCAGATGGCAAAACAGTCAAGGTTAAAGGCTTATGAGATATCTAAATGGAAAAAAAGTAAATAAACATTCAATTAAGTATATGACTATTCATAATTAAAATAAAATTCTGTATTTAAATAACTTACTGCACTGAAAAGAGTTTTATTCATTATCGTTGATCAGGATATTCTGGTAAGAAGAATCTTTGAGTGTGAAAGTCTAAGACCTCTGAAAGAATCTGAACTGGCTGCTGGTTAAGAAAATTACCTCACTGAAGAAATTTAAACAAACTGATCAAAGGAGGTTTTCATCAGCTTTACACATAGTAATGGCCTGATATCTGAGGAACTTTCTAATGACAGGTTTCAAATATTCATGATGAAGGCTCACACCAGGAAACTAGAAAAGAGCCTTCAGTATTTTTATTCAAAAGAACAGTCAAATAAACTGCAAACTGAAACTGAAGAAAGCTTCATATGATCTAGGGGTGGGCCATGTAGTTAATTTAGATTTTTATTTTATCAGGTTTCCTCTTTTTAAATTCAGAGATGCTATTGCGGTGTCAAAAGTCCTTAGGGCAATGAGAACTACTTGCATCTGCCCAAAGACAAGCAAAATGTTATTCATTGTGTTGAGATTCCCAGCCTGTAATTACTGAATCTAATTATTTCACAGAGTTGTGAGGATTTTCTCCTATGCAATACATTTAGGGAGTTTACTACTTTGTACTTTTTTTTAATGGGTTACATTTGTTTCTATGTCCTTCCAGGCATAATTGGTGGTAATGTGGTGACTATATTCTACTGTCTTAATTATATATATTTATTCTAATATATATATGTATATATATGTATATGTATATTTCTACATAACTACACCCTTAATATATTACTTCATGAACATTTCTAAGAGCTCAGAGATCCAGGATATGTTAAGTATTGCATAGCCATATAATGTTATTTGCTATCATTTTATACAGATGTTCCCAATGTTGTTGAAATGAAGAGTTAATTCTTATTTCCAGATTCTACAATCACTGAAGAAGGTGATTGGGCTAAGGAAGGGTAGGAGGGGAGATGGCTGATAAATTTCAGAGAAACCGAGAGATCAGTAGCATTTTCCTGTCATGTAGAAATCCTAGCTAAACCTAGGAGCTCTCACATGGAGAACCACTGATAATGACTGACCTACTTGTTGGGGGCTTTAGTAGTTCAATTCCATCAGTAGTTCTGCATATCATCAGGGTATAAAAAAGGAACCGTATGAGCTAGTGGCTCAAAAATGAGGTATTATAAGGCCACCTCAGTTTGGAAAGAGGCCATTCTAAGAATACAGGGGATAAACAATAAAATTTTCTTTTTCTACTTGAGATGACGATATACCTCAATTTTGCAAATGAATTACAAAGTCAATCTGAACTTCAATTGTCCAACTTTTGCTTTTCACAGTCAGTTTTTATCTAGAAAAGAACAGTGCTATTGATTGTGTTGAAAATCACAGCCTCTCAGCTGAAGCCCAAGCACTGAGGGGAGTTTAGCTCCAATTCTGCTACTACAACTGTGACCCCATTTAATCTCACAGGACCTCTCATTTTCTGCAAAGGGTAAAAGCTGGACCTGAGGATTCCTTCGGTTCCTTCCACCACCACACTTTTCTGATCCAGAGTTTCTTTTTGGAATAGAAACAAAAACAAGGATCCAGAGTTTTTTTTTAGATTAGAAAAAAATTCATGACTATAAATATCAAACTTTAAAGTGGCTACAAGTGAGGAGCAGGACTGGAAAAGCCAGATCTTCCCCCTTCCCCAGGATACAGTTTTATAGTCTGGATTCTTTACAAGTACATATTACTTTTAACAACAAAAATAAAAATAAGAGCCAGTGTCTGCTTCCTCCCCTGAGATGAAAATTAGGTTTCAGTGCTCAGATTTAAAATGCCTGTCTCCAGCTACATTCTTACCTACCACCTGTTTCTTGATGCTGCCTTATTAAGATCTCAGTGAGTGCACTAACTGCAGCTTACTTCAAACCCAGTAACAAGGTTATTAACTTTATAGATAGAACATGGTATCTAATCTATTTCATAGAATCCTGTCAATTATGAAAATGTGTTACTAGTACTGCTTTGAACTACTTGAGATTTACAGAAATAAAACACTGTATATATTGGAAACTGAGTTGATAATTGATAGAAGCAGAACTGGTTTCTAGCTTTGGCTTTGTTATTGCTTAGTTTGCTAAGTCTTAGTAATACCTTAATACAGTGTGTCCGTAAAGTCATGGTGCACTTTTGACCGGTCAAAAGTGCACCATGACTTTACGGACACACTGTATATCGAAGAAGCATAAGCTTTGGAGTCAGACAACTGTGTACTTATGTAAAATATGGGCCTCAGCTTTCATATATGTAAAATACATAATATTAATTTGAACCATTCAAACTGCCACTTTTTGGCAAAAAAGTTTTATGGAGTTTAGGGAATAATGAAGAAAAAATACTTAGCATAATGTTTGACACATATAGGCTCTCAGTAAATGGAAGCTGTAATATTTTGATTATTGTTATTAACTGTCAAGGAATCAGCAGAACCATGATAAAACTTAGCCATGCCTTCCCCATAGCTGCACAATGTAGCATCTTATACTATCTTTAATCAAAGCTTTAATTATATATTTCCTGGGAAGACAGGATAAACTTGGGACATTGCCACACAGGGCACCGCCATGTTTACGTGAATGTAATAAACAGCTATACATAAGAACTAGTCTCCAATGAACCAGAGTAAGTAGAGACAGCTAAGTTCTACTCACCTCTCTTTGCTCTTTTCCAAAGTTTTCAGGAAGCACACACGAAAACAAGGGAAATATAGGAAATTCCATAACTTCAAAGGATAAACTCACTGTCTCTGTACCTGTGTAGGAACTCATGTAGGACTGTGATGGCCACAAGGCTTCTGGAAACAATTACCGATGTCCATGAAGCTTATAAAATGATTTCCTTCACGGAGGGTAATTGGAGCTACACAATGAAACATCAAGAGCATTGCAATCTCATGCACACATGCATTGGCACAAGCAATCTGGCATGAAAAAGGAGGCCTAAGTCAACTGTGTCAAAGCCTTGAAAACTTGAGCAGCTGGAGTTTAGGGGCTCACTATACCACAGTCTTTCAAGAAAAGGTTAGCATCTTGTTCTCCTCCACATCCAATGACTAGTTATAAGGGAGTCAGCTCACCTACTGATTTTGCTTGCCTAAAAAAGGTAATAGTCACTTAAAGTGAAAGGAATTCTACAGAAACAACCTATTATTGAATGTAGGAGATCTGGTTTAACAAAGAATCACAAAGCACTGAAGGAAACAAAGGCAGGTGAGACACATATTTATCATTTCTAAAGGTTTCTTGCCCTGGCTGGGTAGCTCAATTGGTTAGAGCATCGTCCACATATGCCAAGGTTGTGGGTTTGGTCCAAGTCAGGTCACATACCAGAATCAAACAATGAATCCATAAGTAAGTGGAACAACAAATCAGTGTTTCTCTTTGTCTCTCTCTCTCCCTTTCTCTCTCTTTAAAATCAATTTTTTAAAAAAAAGGTTTCTCTACCCTTAGTGTAGAAAAAGAATGCTTAAAAGCAAGACCATTGAGGAGACTTCAAGTAAGATTTTTTTTTTTTTAAATCAAGTGAGAGGCAGGGAGGCGGAGGGACAGACTCGTGCATGCACCCACAGGGCAACCCCCATCTGGGGCTGACGTTTCCATCTGGGGTTGCTGCTCTGTTGTTTGGCAACTAAACTATTTTAGCTCCTGAGGCAGGCCATGGAGCCATCCTCAGCGCCCAGGGCCAACATGCTCATTCACCATGGCAGAGAGAGTAGAAGAGAGAAACAGAGAGAGGGAGAGAGAGAGAGAAGGAGGAAGAAGTGGGATGGAGAAGTAAATGGTCACTTCTCCTATGTGCCCTGACCGGGAATCAAACTTGGGACTTCCACATGCAGGTCTACACTCTACTACTGAGCCAACCCACCAGGGCCCAAAGAAGATTATTTTACATTCACAAAACAAAAAATCATCATATGAACTGTTAACTAGTACTCTAGTATCATTTTTAAAAAGTCAGTACCATCCTGATCGTCCTGAATGGTCACTGACAAAACTTACTTTTAATGAGGAAAAAAAGGGCTCCAGAAACTGCAAACCAAAGTAAAGATGTGTCCTGGGAAATTAAATTTACTGCACCTCCAATAAGAGTTTGGCATTATCTCGTAAAGTTGTGCATACCCTATGACTCAACAATTCTCCTAGGACTCTAAAAAATGTATTCTAAAAAACTTACACAGTTGCACTAGTATATAGGTTTAAGAATGCGAATAGTATTGTTCTTCCTATCCCCAAACTAGAATAACTAAATGCCCATCAACAGTAAAACGGATAAAGTTATATTCACACAATGTAATACTAGACGACAATAAAAATTACCTACAGATATACGCAGATTCACCATTAGGTCAAAGCCAGAGTAACACAATATGATCCCACTCAAAAAAGTCCCAAAACAGCCAAGTAAAACTAAATTGTTTGCGCATGCATACCTAGGTGGTAAAGCTATAAGGAAAAGCAAGAAGGTAAGTCAGTCTAGGCCCTAGACTCTAGGGAGGAAATTGTGCTCAGCTGGTAATGCAAGGTGTGGGTGAACTCCTGTGGAACCAACTCCTGTGGAACCAGCAATGTTGTTTTTACCTGTATGTTTTATTATTCTTTAAATATGTATGTTGTATGCAATTTCCATCATGTCATATCGCATAAAAATTTATCAGTAATCCTGCAGAGACTCACACCTAAGATGACAGCTCGCGGACCATCCACCTAGTTATTAAGGAAGAACGCCAACACTTCGCAGCAGGACTCTGGGAGAAAACAGGCCCTAGAAACTGTCGGTCCTCAAAGATCCGCGAACTGGGGCACACCACCCTATCACTACTTTAAGTCATTCAAGTTTTCAGGGGGTCGAGGATCCACGGAACCCAAGAAGGTTGGCGGGCTCTCCTCGCCGGCTGTCAAGCCCACCTAGAACTACTGAGACGCCCGCCACTTCGGCCCTTCCACCGTCTCCGTGGTATTCTGGGTGAGACCCGGCGACTCCGGCGCTTTGCCCAGGTTTCCCGAAGGAAGGCGGGGCCCCGGGGTCCGAGGCAGCGACTCCCTAGCTCCGAAAAGCCTTGCGAGCGCGAGGCGACCCCCGGTAGTGCCGCCCACGCCCGGCCCTGCAAGCAGCTCCGCAGGCCGGGATTCGGGAGGGCGTGGTCGGCCGCGGCGCTGCGGCCGGTAAGGGTGGGGAGGGGGCGCGTACCTCTCCACTGCAGAGGATACCTCGCCAACTCCCGGTGACTGAGGGTAGAGATTATTTCCGGGGACTGCCCCCGCCTCCCCTCCCGGGCAACCACTAGCTGTCTCCTTCCCACTTTGGAGTGCGGGCACAGGCGCACGCGCATTGCCACGCTTCCGTGAGGACGCGCGCGGAGGAGCCGCTGTCGCCGCTAGGGCCCGGCACGCGCGCGCCGAGACACGCAGGGGCCGGCGTCGGGGCGCGCGCGCGGCGTCGGTGGGGCGGCAGAGAGGCGGGCCGGCCGGAGCGCGGCTGCGTGTAGTGGCCGGTCGGCCGCCGCTCTGGCCTGGGCTGGGGGCGGGGACGCGAAGCTGCGGGCGTGGCCGGGGGCGCGCGCAGCGGACGCGCGTCCTGAGTGAAAGGAAGGAGGGGCAGCGGGGGTGACGGTGCGGGAGCTGCTGCCAGCGCCGGACCAGAGTCGGCGGCCAGGACCCGAGGACAAGGTGGGCCAGAGGCCAGATCCGCTCCCCGAACCCTCCGACGCGGCACCAGCCCGAGCGGCAGCGGCTTCTGGCGAGGTGGGGAGGCGCTGCCAAGCCCCAGCAGGGGAAGATGTTCAACGTGGAGTCTGCGGAGCGGGTGGAGCTGTGCGAGAGCCTTCTCACTTGGGTATGTGCTGACGGGCGAGGCGGAGGAAGACCCCCTCCGTCAGGCTGCCTTTCCGGGATCCCCCCCATGCTTGTCGCGGGGGGCGAGCGCCCAGGACAGCGGTGCCGTCACATCCGGGGCCTGGGGCGGGCGGAGCCCGCGGACGCCGGTACGGGCCGCGACTACACCCGCTGCCCGGCGGGGGTCGGCGGGGGTCGGCGGGGAGCCGCGGGGCGCGGGAGGTTCAGCTCAGGGTACGAGGTGTTGGCCTGGGTGGAGGCTAATGATGAGGTGCAGGTGGCATTGTAATTACAGTTGTTTGCAGCTGTTGAGGCGCTGGCTCTTCTTTCGGCTTCCAGGGACACAAGCGTTGTTGCTTCTCCCTGCCTCCCAGGCAGCCGAAAGAGGCACTCGGGACCCGTGGTTACGACGCTCCTCGCCTTTGTTGTAGTGTTCACCGAGGATGGAGCGCAGCCCCTTGAGGGCTGAGTAGGCCCACTGGAAAAGGAGAAGTTCTTTTAAGGGAGGGTAGGAAAAATACAAAAAGGCACCTAGAAACACTAAAATGCGAGATGCACTTTAGTGATTAGAAAGCATGCGATGTGGAGGTTCTTAACATAGGTTGTGAAGATGAAAAATTTGGAAGATGTTTGGGATCAGCAATGGAACCCGACATTTTAGGGGCAACGTTGTATGATTCCAATGTTAAATTATTGAACCCTTATTAAAATCCTCACGTTTTAAAGTAAGTATGTGTGTTCGATTCTGGTGCCAGCAGTCAAGCCTTTAGCAGCCTCTTCAAGAGCAGGACGTAAAACCTCTGCTTGTGCGTTTCCCGAACTGTCGTGTCAGTTCCTGTTATGTGCATGTGTGTAGAAGAAGTCTTCAGAGCCATGGGATAAACCTGATGGTTCTTTTGGGAGCATTCGTTTTATTCATTGATAAAAATATTAAGTATCGTTTCTAGAATAAAACACTAGTATATTTATGGAGGTGACTACTTCATTTGTATTAGTGTTAAAGGTAAAACAAATGTCAAATCTTTTAACGGTGCCTTGGGTTACAAGTTCAGATCCCTGGCGGGTGTAGATGTCACTCGCCTATGTCACGTAATTCGGTGGAAAGGTTAGAGAAGCATTATTACTTTAGGTTGATTTTACCAAATATAATGAAAATAGTCTGAGGTTTTCATAATTTGGCTTGTATCATGAATCAAACGTTTTCTAAAACAATACATAACAATGGCAGAGCTTGATAATATTAACTTTTATATTAGCCAGTTATTGGGATTTCAGATTGTTTACAATAATAGCATACAGCTCGCAACTGTAATGGGTTCCAACTTCAGGCGGGGAGATGGATTTTAGAGGAGAGAAAACTGATAAGCTGCACAATGTGGCCCAAGGTTTGACTAAGCAGAGGAGAGATAGAGGAAAGAATTACCACATTCTTTGACACTGTGGAAGGAATAGGTTTGGCAGAGGTTGCAAACAGAAGATTAAGGATCTTGAAATGTGTGGTTTTGAGTCTGTACAAAGTAGAGCCTCTCTCCATGCTAGGGAAAAGGGGCAGGAGGGCAAAGATGAAGAAGCTAATTAAATGGGAAGTAGGGCTACATTATTTAAAGTCTAGAAAGAAGAGTCATGAAATACACAGAGATGTATTTCAAAGTCCTCTGCAAAAAAGATAGTAGTGCAGTTATTTGAGTGAGAAATGCTAGTAAATACAATTTAGGAAGAATCCTAGAAGGAAATTTGAAGGGATACTAACAGAAGCACAGAATGTGAGAAGATCTATTTGGAATCTGGTAAAATGTCAAAGCAGGCAATCCAAGTTATCAGTTGTAGAAAGAGGACAAGGAATATGGCATTGTAGAAAAGGCTTTTTGAAATGCCACTGGAAGTCTCATCAGGGAAAAGTTCTGGAGAAGATAAGATTAGAGATTACCAGGGACAAAACTTCAGAGCAGAGTTCACACAAAGATGTACAATTCTAAAATTTGGAAACAAAAACATTGAAATGTTTCAAACCAAAGAAGTTTAAAGGCTAGGTTTGTTCTCTTTTAGTTGTCATAAATAGCAGAATGTTTTTGTGGGAAATGTTTGAGGTAGCTGAAAATACACATTTAGTCTCATAGCTCCCTTGGTGTCTGGAAGCCAGGTTAATGCTGAACACAATTCTAAAATTAAATGGAAGGGAAATGTATATAATATATTCCAAAGAAAAGACTCCCATTTAGAATAATTTGCTTTATTTTACACAAACTTATAGCCAGCTTGGTCGTGTGGTTTCTTTGCACACAGCAAGTTAGAGAGTAACTGGACCACTCCACAAAATACAGACAGCTGTCAGTAACACAGAAGATGCAGGAACTCAAGGTTCAGCCTGGGTGACTCGATCTTTGAGCTGACAGCTTTAGATACTCCAAGAGCCTCTGTGTTCAATTACTGAAGATCATAGTTATGATCCTGAATCTCAAAAGTTTATTTTAACTATGTACCATTTAGTTTGAGGTAAGAGGTATATAATACACTTTAGAAATTCTCCCATTAGTAAGGGTAAAGATATAAAAGCTCAGCACTTGAACGGATGAGTTAGTATGCAGAATTCATGAGTTAGTATGCAGTTTCAGAGAGCATACTAGCCCAAGAACCAGATGTTTCAAATTTTTGTTGAAAGAGGCATGCTTTTGAAAATCAAAGTATCACTCCACGGATGAGAAATATCTTAAGCTTAAATTCCAAAACAAAGTTTATGCTTCAAGCAAGTTCAGCAGGATGTGCTTGAAAATTTCCACTCTACCTCCTCTCCCCACCCTCTGAGTCAAAAATGGATTCTTACCTGTTAGAAGACTCTGCCCTGCCTATATTACATCTGTGAAGCTGAATTTCTTGAGCAGTATGTGAACAAATTGCTCTTTCCTACTTATCACATAGGCTCAGTACATTTCTTCTGGGAAGCCAGTAACATTAACATGTTCTTACAGTTTCCATATTACTCACCTAGCAGCCTATAAAATGTACACTAGTGTGTAAAATTAAGAGAGGGTATAATTTTTATGATCGTATCTTCCCCATTCCATTCTCTGTGCTCTGCCTAAGCCCATTCTCCAACAATATTTTTTTTCTCTATTGAACAAATAAATCAGATATACAAAAGTTAAAGCACCTATTTTTTTAAGCTTTAATATATATTTTTTAATCGAGGGTCAATATAGCATGATAGTTAAGAATATAGGTTCAGAAATTAGACCACTTGGGTTCAAATTCTGATTTTTGTTTCATGCTAACTGTGGGTGACTTTGGACAAGGGATTTCACCTCTGTGTTTCAAGTGCATTCAATTTAGAACTGAAAAGTGGCACTTAGGCTTTATTATGATACCATCATCAGCAGACTTGTTAAAACACTGATGGTAAGCCCCATGACCAGAGTTTGTAATCAGAAGGTCTGGGCTAGGGCCTGATATTCTGCATATCTAACAGGTTTCCAGGTGATGCTATTGTTAGTCGCCTGGATACACCACACTTTGAGAATCTCTGCTCTACAGTTGTAACAACCAAAAATGTCTCATAGGGAGTAAAATTGCCCCTGGTTGATAATCATTGCTTTAGAAATACTAATTCCCGGTGATTTCATGCTTTACTCTGCTCATGCTTTTGTCGGGGAGGGTGATAAGAAGGTTGGGTGGTGTTAAAACAGCTTCTTGAAATCAAAAGAGAGGTCACGACCCTTCAGGTAGAATGTTATACCTTAATGCAGTAAGTGCAGTTATCCTTAAATGTTATTGTGCTGCCGTCCTGAAATATAGTAGATATGTAAGTGAATCAAGGTGTAAAGCCAGTAGTCGAGGCTACTATCACAGCAGCCCGGCCCGTGCAGGTTCACATTAGATTCGAACAGTCGGTAATGAAACACTGGAGCCAAGAACTGGTGAGCCATCAGCTTTAATTCTAGCTTGCACCCGGCGGGCAAGCAAAAACACACACTGGGCTCCAAAACCCACACATTCAGTGCTCACAAAGCTACTGACTTATCCGAGTTTCCTAGCATCAAAGCTTTCCAGCTCACCAGACTTATTCACCTCTGTTTCCCATCTCCTCCTGCTCAAACTCTTAACAAACTGGCTTCTTCCTCAGCACTCTGCCATCTCGGCTGCTTCTCCTGGCCTTCACGTGGCCTTACTCTGCTCTCCTCTCTAATACCAACCTCAGGAACTCAGGAACCAAGAGAGAGAGATCAAGCTACTGCTCTCTCCCACTTTATAGCCAACTCAAAACCTTTAATCCAATTATACAAACAAGGAAGTCTCTGATACAAAGTCACCCATCTGAGGCATAATGGGATTCCTCCCTACATCACCACCCTACATCATCCAATCAGTCAAGGGTGTGGAGAAGAGCTTACTCTTAAAACCAAGTCTTAGGCCATGACGACCCGGCCTGCTTATATTACAGCCTTTCCCCCACACCCATTCCAAGCATACGGACAAATAATATCACCTGGGTGACTGGCTTCCATGTGGGTAGCGCCATCTTTAACAAAGTGAGCATATTATATTTTATCTGCCGAACACAAGGTCACTGCAAGGTGAACAACAGCAAGAATTCATTTTATGAAGATACTGTTTGTCAGCAGAATCAGTATGATCTTTATACAGGGGTGGGCAAAAGTAGGTTTACAGTTCATATGAAAAATAAAAATAATAATTAATAAATAGTAAAGAATAAAGTTTTGTGTATTCACAGCTATAAACTTACTTTTGCCCAGCCCTGTACAGTGCAGATCTCATGGCCCCACTCTTCTGCTTACGCACTATTGCTTTTAGGATAAAGTCCTAACATGGCTAGTGAGGTTTTTTGCACAATAATGCCTCCTCTTTAACTCTTATCTTTTACCATTTTACTCTTTTCCCTGTTTTAACTCTCTTATTTTCTAACCCCCACCCAGCTGCTTTTCATTCCTAGATTGCATCCCTCTCTTTTATAATCTTTGTGCTTGCTGTTTACATTTCCTGTGATACTCTTTCATTTTACTAACCAATAAACTGTGACAGCAAGGCCTGTCCTCAGTGATTTCCTTTTGAGTCCTGGTTGCACTTCTGGGTGTAATTATTGCTGGCTCAGCTGTATTATCTTACTCATGGAAATGATTTCTACTGTTTTTTGGCCACATTAAGTTGACCAATACAAAGTTAGTTCTAATTTAGAATACATTTAAAATCAAAGCGAATTAAATGTTTAACCTAACTGTAGTGTGACTTCTACATTGTATAGATGTTTTTGGCTGTGAGTAAAATAAATCTTAACCAAGAGATTTATCTCACATAACAGGCTTCAGGGTTTTTTAATTTAGTGGCTCAGTTTTGGCCTCCAGGACTTAGATTTTCTGTACCTCTCCTCTGCATTCCACTGCATTGGCCTCATCCTAACAGAGACTCCCTTAGTAGTCATAAAGTGACTGTTAGTGGCAGTTGAGGCAATATGTTTATTCACATCAAGAGGAAATCAGCTCTTCTTTCCCAGAAGTTCAAGTAAGCATTCCCTTGCATCTATCTCTTGGTCCAGATTGTCTTTGCCCTATGCATCCCTGCGTGAGTCATTGGTAGAGGCACTAGAGGTACCATAGCTATCTTAGACAGATCGTCTGTGAGTAGTAGAATGGATGCTAGGAAGTCACCTAGTGTCTTCCACAATTTCTCTTTTGCCAAAAGGAAAACAATTACAATAATAACCTGCAGGAAATTTCCCATAAGGGAAAATATTTCCAACTCTTCTGCCTTCTAAAATTTATTACAACTCGCAAGACGTGGTACTCACAAAAAAGAAGCCTAAGAAATCTTCCATATAGTTAACCATGGAATCTTTTTTTCACTTTAGATCCAGACATTTAATGTGGATGCGCCATGCCAGACCGTGGAAGATTTAACGAATGGGGTTGTGATGGCCCAGGTTCTTCAAAAAATGTAAGAGTACATTCCTTTATCTCTTTGTATGTGCCAATACATGGACATTAGATTCGATTTAAAAAGATGGACAAAAAATGAAGTGCTTACATGGGACGTGTGTTGCATATAAAATAAGAACTGTAAGCAGTAGAAATCATTTTGATGGCATGTACTTATTTAGGTACAGATTGATTGGCTGCAAGTTTAATTAGGGCTTTAAAAATTATAATACTCCAATGGTTTTAGCAGAATTATTTGTTCTTGTGTTTTTTTAGTATAAGCTTGGTAGAAGTTTTCTTTATAAAAAAATTTTTTTAAATGATTGAATTTAGAGTGAGAGGAGGGGGAAGAGAGAGAGAGAGAAACATTGATTTGTTGTTGATTCTTGTATGTTCCCCTACTAGAGATCAAACCTGCAACCTTAACATATTGGGACAGTGCTCTAACCAGCTGAGCTACCTGGCCAGGGCAGAAGGTTCATGTCAATAACCAGATTTTGCCATTGTAGAAGAATCTAGAAGGCTTACTCCTAGTAATAATGCTGAAATATAACAGTGAGGTCTTCTTGACCACCCATGTGAAATAAGCAACAACCACCCCCTGTGCTCTGTATCCCTTTCAACTGTGTACTCTTTTGCAGTTTGTTAACACCATCTGATGTATTATATACAGTATTTGCTTATTTATTTATTTGCTGCCTCCCCATACACTCACACACACTCTCTCTCTCTCTAAGTAGAGGCAGGGTGTTTATTTTGCCTAGTGTTGTGTCCTAGCATCTCGGGCAATGCCTAGTGTTTGTTGAACCATATGAAAATGACCTTTTTTGTAAATCAGAAATGGTCAAATATCAGCAATTTCTTTTTTTTTTTATTAACTTTAATGTGGTGACACCAATAAATCAGGGTACATATGTACAATGAAAACATCTCCAGATTATCTTATCATTCAATTGTGCTGCATACACATCACCCAAAGTCAAATTGTCCTCTGTCACCTTCTATCTGGTTTTCCCTGTGCCCCTACCCTTCTCCCTTTACCACCCTCCCCTCCCTCCCCCCACCCACCCTCCCTCCCCCCACCCCCCCTCCCTCCCCCCACCCCCCCTCCCTCCCCCCACCCCCCCTCCCTCCCCCCACCCCCCCTCCCTCCCCCCACCCCCCGTCCCCTCACCCCCCCTCCCTCCCCCTACCCCGTAACCACCACACTCTTGTCCATGTCTCATAGTCTCACTTTTTTTTTTTTAATTAATTTTTTTTTAATTCATTTTAGAGAGGAGACACACACAGAGAGAGAGAGAGAGAGAGAGAAAGGGGGGAGGAGCTGGAAACATCAACTCCCATATGTACCAAACCAGTGCAGGGTTTTGAACTGGCGACCTCATTGTTCCCAGGTCGACGTTTTATCCACTGCGCCACCACAGGTCAGGCCTCATAGTCTCACTTTTATGTCCCACCTATGTATGAAATCATGCTGTTCTCAGTTTTTCTTTTTTTCTGACTTACTTATTTCACTCTGTATAATGTTATCAAGGTACAACCATTTTGTTGTAAATGATCCGATGTCATCGTTTCTTATGGCCAAGTAGTATTCCATAGTATATATGTACCAAAGCTTTTTAACCCACTCGTCTTCTGACGGACACTTGGGCAGGTTCCAGATCTTCGCTATTGTGAACAATGCTGCCACGAACATGGGGGCGCATTTCTTCTTTTCGAACAGTGCTATGGTGTTCTTAGGGTATATTCCTAAAAGCGGGGTAGCCAGGTCAAAAGGCAGTTCAACTTTTAATTTTTTGAGGAATCTCCAAACTGTTTTCCACAGTGGCTGCACCAGTCTGCATTCCCACCAGCAGTGCAGAAGGGTTCCCTTTTCTCCACATCCTCGCCAGCAATTATTCTGTGTTGTTTTGCTGATAAGTGCCATTCTGACTGGTGTGAGGTGATATCTCATTGTGGTTTTAATTTGCATTTCTCTAATGATTAGTGATGTTGAGCATTTTTTCATATGTCTTTTGGCCATCTGTATGTCTTCTTTGGAGAAATTTCTATTCATTTCTTTTGCCCATTTTTTGATTGGATTGTTTGTCTTCCTGTTGTTGAGTTTTATAAGTTCTTTATAAATTTCGGTTATTAACCCCTTATCCGACGTGCTGTAGAATATGTTCTCCCATTGTGTGGTTTGTCTTTTTATTCTGTTCTTATTGTCTTTAGCTGTGCAAAAACTTTTTAGTTTGATATAGTCCCATTTGTTTATCTTGCCTTTTATTTCATTTGCTGGTGGAGATAAATCGGCAAATATATTGCTGCTACAGATGTCGGAAAGCTTGCTGCCTATGTTTTCTTCTAAGATGCTTATAGTTTCACGGCTTACGTTTAAGTCTTTTATCCATTTTGAATTTGTTTTTGTGCATGGTGTAAGTTGATGGTCTAGTTTCATTTTTTTGCAGGTAGATGTCCAATTTTCCCAACACCATTTGTTAAAGAGGCTGTCTTTACTCCGTTGTATGTTCTTTCCTCCTTTGTCAAATATCAGTTGTCCATAAAGCTGTGGGTTTATTTCTGGGTTCTCTGTTCTGTTCCATTGATCAATGTGTCTGTTCTTATGCCAGTACCAAGCTGTCTTGAGTATAATGGCCTTGTAGTAGACCTTGATATCCTGAAGAGTAATACCTCCTGCTTTATTTTTTCTTTTTAGGATTGCTGAGGCTATTCGTGTTCATTTTTGGTTCCATATAAATTTTTGGAATATGTTTATCAGCAATTTCTTATGGTCAGTCTGTATCATACATAGGTGCTCATTTTTACTGAATGACTATGGAAATGAAATATTTATGTGGGATATTTAAAACATACCTGATTCTTTCCTTCTAAGTACTTTGAAAACATAATACTTAGATGGTTCTCTTCAACTTTTGACCTGGGAATTTTTCAAATAAAGGTTCACCTGTGAATTGAATTCATTAGGTTTGATGCAACTGGGGGGATACTTTTGTCTTGTGAAGCTCTGAGTGCCCGTCAGCTTGATGATATTAAGAGATTTGCATATGAGTAGCTAGGATTTCCTGCAGTTCTTTTGAGAATAGTTTCATCATTAAATGAATGTATGCTGTTGCTCACCTTACAGTGAGCTGTAAACAGTTGTCCCTCCAAAATGCTCAAATACCTGCATTTTAGAGACTCTGTGTGCCTTCAGCGCTGGGGACTCATGCTGGAAAACTTAAGCTTGCCGTTGCTTTCTTCTGTAACTTCCATGGCACATCTTTCCAGGCATACAGGCCTGTAGACTTTCTGACGGAGCTCAAGAAGGCTCATTTGAAACCTGACCAGAGTGATCTTGTGATTTTCATGGTCACCTCTGACTCGTTGGTGCCTAGTAACTTTAGCCTTTGAGTGGTCCAGAGCAGTGTTTCCAACCGCCAGTTCATGGACTGGTCCATGAGAAATTTTGAGCCAGTCCACAAAAGAATGAACTGCCCTGATGTTGTATAAAGATTATAGGCTCAATGAGTTAGTCAAAGTTGCTTATGCCTTAGCAGTCCCCAAAATAATTCTCCTGTTTTCACTAATCCCCAAGTGTAAAAAGATTGAAAACCACTGGTCTAGAGAGTAATAACTTTTACTGAAGTTATTAATAAAAATTATTTGTGGGCATGTGGACAGAGCTAAGTGAGCATTTTAGATATATGTCAATAAATGAACTTTTTGCTTAGGTAGGAAATGCCAATTTGGGGCTAAGATTTCTCTCACTTGCAGAAATCAGAAGAAAAACAGTATTGGTTTACCAAATTAGGTAATAAGAAACCATTATGTTCTACAAAATGCTTATTTTAATTTACCAAAGTCTTGTGGGCATATTTCTCATCAATCACTTTTCTAAGTGCCTTCTCTTTTCCCTTTTGTTGAGATACAACATCATACTTAAAAAGTGATGAATTTGTATTTGTGTATATATGTGTGTGTTGTATGTATGCATTCATATTATCACCATTCAGATTGAAATACATAACATTTTGAGCCCCAAGATTCACTTCATACACCTCCCTAATCAGTACCCCTAGCCACAAAGACAATTCTAACTTCTACATCATTAGTTTTTCATGTTCTTGAATATCTTATAAATTGAATCAAACAGTGTATACTTTTTTGTGTCTGACTTCTTTTACCCAATATAATGTCTGGATTCATTCATATTGGCGCATATCTTCTGTTTTAAATAATTATATAATATATTCAGCTTCACCAGAAGTTCAATTCCTCTTTTGCCAGTTTGATATTTATTAAATGGCTACTTTATGTCAAACACTAGTGATAAAAAGATAAGCCAGACCCACCGGATTAATTGCCTTCAAAGGGTTTACAACCTGGGGAAAAACAGATTTTAAATAACCATGAAAACAAAATTGTTACTAGAACAAGTTCTGCAGAGCAGAAGTATATAGTGTTATGAAACTTTTTTTGTAAGAGGCATATTTAACGTAGTCAAGGAAGTTCTGAACATTTTACCTGAGTAAATAAAGATAAATTAAACCTGAGAGATGCCTAGTAACAGATTTCTTAGCAGAGGGAAGAGCATATGCAGAAGCCTTAGAGGATGATGGGATATGGTGAACACTACCATAGAAAGAAGGTTTGAGTGGCAAGAGCAGAGAGGAGGAGCATGGTACAAAATGAGGATTGAAAGGTAGATTTAGCTAGACCATATAGGACTTTGTGTCTTTATTTCAAGGGGGCTATGAGAAGCAATTGAAGGGTTTGTTTTGGTGGGGAGTCAGGTTTGAACCTGGTCAGATTTACATTTTGGAAATATTCTGGGCCTCAGCTGTTTAGCTCAGTTGGTTAGAGTGTCATTCCCAAATGACAAAGTTGCGGGTTCGATGTCAGGACAGGGCATACATGAGAAGCAACCAGTGAATGCACAACTGAGTGGAACAGCAAATGAATGCTTCCCTTTTCCCTCCCCTCCCTTTTCTTTCCTCTCTCTGTTCCTCAAAAAAATAAAAATAAAAAGAATCAATCAATAAAATATTAATCCCTGGACAAATAGCTCTGTTGGTTGGAACGTCATCCCAAAGCGCAGAGGTTGCTGGTTTGATCCCAGTCAGGACACATCCTCGATGTGCCTGTCTTTCTGTCTCTCTCTTATATTTTTAAATTATTTATTTTATTCATTTTAGAGAGGAGACACAGAGTGAGAGAAAGAGAGAGAAAAAGAGAGAAAGGGAGGAGGAGCTGGAAGCATCAATTCCCATATGTGCTTTGACCAGACCAGTGCAGGGTTTTTGAACTGGCGACCTCAGTGTTCCCAGGTCGACGCTTTATCTACTGCGCCGCCACAGGTCAGGCATTTCTGTCTCTCTTTAAAAAAAAAAAAAAATTCTGGCTGCAGAAATAAAATGAATTGGAAAAGACAATAATGATGAGGATCAATCAATTGGAAAAAAATTTCTAATAACTCAAGGGAAATGATGGTACTTTGAAGTAGGAGGTGGTGAAGAGGGTGAGGTTAAGTGGATGGACTCAAATGGTATATAAAATCAAATTTTAATGATTGATATGGGGTAGTTTGTAAAAGGTTGGAGTCAAAATTTACTTTTACATTTCTGACTTAAGCAGCTGCACAGAAGAGGGTGCAGACCACTGGTGTGAGGACACTAAAGGAGGTCTGCTATGGAGAAGTGCTGTGTGTATCATGAGTTAGTTTGGGGACATTGAGTTTGAGTGGTATTGAGACATTAAGAGAAAATGCCAAGTGAGCAGTTGACCATAGAGGTCTCAAGTTCAGAAGAGGAGTCCAGAACTACAGATAATCAGTTTGGGTATTTTTTTCATTGAAGCTGTAAGTGTGGATCAAATCACTCAAGGAAGAATATAGGGTGAGAAGAATGAATGTGCAGCCTGAACCTTGAAGAATTTTGACACTTAATTGGTTAAAACACAGACTCACAGAAGGACTGGATGGAGATGTAAGAGGAAAGCCAGTCGAGTATGTGTGCCAAGAAGAGAGCTTTATTGCAAACAGCAAATCTTTTCATTTTGTCCGACTTGAGAAGTGAAAAACTATATATATTTTTTGGCAGAGACAGAGAGAGTCAAAGAGAGGGACAGATAGGGACAGACAGGAAGGGAGAGAGACGAGAAACATCAATTCTTCATGGCTCCTTA
Source organism: Rhynchonycteris naso (assembly GCA_037038555.1). Lineage (NCBI taxonomy): Eukaryota > Metazoa > Chordata > Mammalia > Chiroptera > Emballonuridae > Rhynchonycteris > Rhynchonycteris naso. The sequence continues at coordinate 31,254,191 of CM072998.1, forward strand.
GTTGTTCATTGATTGCTTTCTCACATGTGTCTTGACCGCGGGCCTTCAGCAGACCGAGCAACCCCTTGCTGGAGCCAGCGACCTTGGGTCCAAGCTGGTGAGCTTTTGCTCAAGCCAGATGGGCCCGCACTCAAGCTGGCGACCTCGGGGTCTCGAACCTGGGTCTTCCGTGTTTCAGGCCGACGCTGTATCCACTGCGCCACCGCCTGGTCAGGCTGTTTTTGTACTTTTAGTAGAAACTTCATCAAATAAGAATGGCTCTCAATAAGTTTATTGTTAGTATAACTTATTTTTTTCTCAGGTTTTAAGTCTTCTGTTCAACTGCTTTTCAGCTTCCCACAGTTTGTTACTGCTGTCTTCTTTTTCTTTTTGTTCATGTAGGTTCATGTCTCCCTAGTTTTTCTTTTAAAATTAATAGACTTAGTTTATTAGAGCAGTTTCAGTCTCACAGCAAAATTGAGTGGAAAAGAACTTTAGTGTGAAATGTTGAAAAAGTTCTGGAGGTGGATAGTGGTGATATTTGCTTAAAATATGAATGTACTTAATGCTGCTGAACTTAAAAGTGGTTTAAATGATAAATTTTGTTATTTATATTTTATTACAATGAAAACATTTTTAAAAATTGAGCAAAGTCTGACCAGGTGGTGGCGCAGTGGATAGAGTGTCGACCTGGGATGCTGACGACACAAGTTTTCGAAACCCGGAGGTTGCCAGCTTGAGTGCAGGCTCATCCGGCTTGAGCACAGGTTTACCAGCATTGAATCATAGACATGACCCCATGGTTGCTGGCTTGAAGCCCAAGGTCACTGGCTTGAACAAGGGGCCATTGGCTCTGCTGGAACCCCCCACCCCTGTAAGGCATGTATGAGAAAGCAGTCAGTGAGCAATAGGTGCAACTATGAGTTGATGCTTCTCGTCTTCCTTCCTGTCTGTCTGTCCCTTCTTCTCCCTCCTCTCACACACACTAAAAAGAATTGAATAAAAGGTATGATTGCCTGACTAGGTGGTGGCGCAGTGGATAGAGCGTCGGACTGGGATGTGGAAGACCCAGTTTCGAGACCCTGAGCTCGCCAGCTTGAGCGCGGGCCCATCTGGCTTGAGCAAAAGCTCGTCAGTTCGGACACAAGGTCGCTGGCTCCAGCAAGGGGTTGCTCGGTCTGCTGAAGGCCCGCGGTCAAGGCACATGTGAGAGAGCAGTCAATGAACAACTAAGGTATTAAGATGGCAACGAAAAACTAATGATTGATGCTTCTCACCTCTCTTCGTTCCTGTCTCTCTTTCCCTATCTATCCCTCACTCTGACCTCTCTCTATCCCTGAAAAAAAAAAAAAAAAAGTATGACAAGTTCCCACATATTCCCTGCCCCACCACACAAGGAGTACCCCCTACTGGCAACATCCCCACCAGAGTGCTATGTTTGTTACAATTGATGAACATACATAGACAAATTGTTATCACCCAGTGTTCCTAATATAGAGTTGTTCTGTGTTGTACATTTCATGGGTTTTGACAAATATGTCATGGTGTGTATCCACCATTATAGTATGACACAGAATAGTTTACTAACAGAAAAATCCTCTTTGCTCCTCCTAATCATCCTTCTCCTCCACCCCTTGCCAATCACTGATCCTTTTACTTACCCTTAATTTTGTCTTTTTCCAGAATGTTAAGTAGTTGGAGTCATAGTTTATATAGCGTTTTTTAGGTTGGCTTTGTTAAACAAAGGTTTTAACTTCAGTGGCTGGAAATTCTCTTTCTAAAATAAAGGGTTTATTAGGCCATTGCTAGCAAAAAGGCAGGCCAGTCTCTGGCCATGGAGTCTAAACCACCACCAGCAGCATGGCTAGGTGAAGAGACAACATGTCCCTGACCTGGAGTTGTGCAAGCATTTTTACACAACATGGTGAGGGTTGAGGGGGAGATGGAAGGTGTTGGGAAAGAATTTACTTGAACTATAGACTGAGGGGATGGGAGTAGTTGAAGTAGGGCTAGCTCAGCAGAGTGCATAAAGCTCCTGTGTAAACAAGAAGTGGAGTCCCCTGGGGTGTGACAGTGCCTGGCTCAGTGGTTCTTAACCTTTTTTGAGGTACCGAACCCACCAGTTTCATATGCGCATTCACCGAACCCTTCTTTAGTGATAAATAAAATATGATTTTTTTTTCCAAATTCAAGACGTAGGTATATGTTTTTTTACTGGTGCACAAAATGAGCCGTGCATGAACATCACCTTGCTCAAAGAACAAAACCAACAAAGTGCATGAACTCACAAATTACGGTATTACTTTATTCTGGCCTCCGCGGCAGAGGCTTCTCCTAACCCCTGAGACCGACTCATCGAACCCCTAGGGTTCGATAGAACCCAGGTTAAGAACCACTGGCCTGGCTAGTCTCCCCTTTTAGAAATAGCCACCTGAAAGTTAGTTTAATAATTCTAATATACACTATGGAATATGAGCAGTCTTTTCTTAATTTTGCACTGCAATTCTTTTTTTTTTTTTTTTTAATTTTAATTTTATTCATTTTAGAGAGGAGACACAGAGTGAGAGAGAGAGAGAAAGAGAGAAAGGGGGGAGGAGCTGGAAGCATCAACTTCCATATGTGCCTTGACCAGACCAGTGCAGGGTTTTGAACTGGCCACGTCAGTGTTCCCAAGTTGACGCTTTATCCACTGTGCCACCACAGGTCAGGCTGCACTGCAGTTCTTAACTGATTAACCCCTTTTGTCTTTTCCTTCCACCCTCTAGCCTGTAATTTAATTTAGAAACCTCTCAGAATTTGGTCACCTTCTTTTTCACTTGGCAATATTGCATTTAAGGTTTTCCATGTGTTTTTGTGGCTTGATAACTAATTTTGTTTTAGCACTTCCCATCCTCCTTTTTTTCACAGCTTTAGCTATATGAAATTGACATACAATAAATTTCATACTTTATTAATTTTGTTTTTTTAGTGAGAGAGACAGACAGGAAGGGAGAGAGAAGCATCAACTGGTAGTTGCAGCACTTTAGATGTTCATTGATTATGTCTCATACGTGCCTTGATGAGGAGTTCCAGCCAAGCCAGTGACCTTTGGCTCAAGCCAGCAGACCTTGGCCTTCAAGCCAGCGACCTTGGGCTCAAGCCAGCGACCTTTGGCTCCAAGCCAGTGACCTTGGGCTCCAAGCCAGCGACCATGGGATCATGTCGATCCCATGTTCAAGCCAGTGACCTGTGTTCAATCTGGTGAACCCACGTTCAACCTGGTGGCCTTGGGGTTTTGAACCTGGGACATCAGTGTACCAGATTGATGCTCTATCTACTGCAACACCACTGGTCAGGCCGCATATATTTAAAGTACAGAATTTAATAAATTTTTACCTATGTAGATGCCCCTGGGACTTATCACCACATTCAAGATAATGAACATATAAATCACTTCAGAAAATCTCCTCAACCCCTCCTTCCTGCCCCCCCTTTTTCTATCTCCAGGCAACCACTGATTTGCTTTGTATCACTGTAGAGTTATTTTCATTTTCTAGAAATTTATATCAAAGGACAGTGTATTTTCTTTTTTCTTTTTTTTGTATTTTCTTTTTTGAGGGAAAAGGTATGGCTTCTTTCATGCAGCACAATTACAACTGCTCATAAAAAATAGGGGATCAGGGAACATGCAGATACTCTAGTACTTTTAGCCTTTTGTATAGTGCATTTTCACCAATGAAATAAAAGTTGGTTTTGCATCTCATTTGCATAATCAAACAACTTTCTTTGACTTGTCATTTGCTTTTCTGATGTTCTTGTTTAATAAAAATAAAGTCAAATGCTTTTTTTTATTCATATTCATTTTGAAATATCTTCTTTATTTTTGTACAGTGACAGAGAGAGGGATAGATAGGGACAGACAGACAGGAGCGGAGAGAGGTGAGAAGCACCAATCATTAGTTTTTCGTTGCCTTTGCAACACCTTAGTTGTTCATTGATTGCTTTCTCACATGTGCCTTGACCACGGGCCTTCAGCAGACCGAGCAACCCCTTGCTGGAGCCAGCGACCTTGGGTCCAAGCTGACGAGCTTTTGCTCAAACCAGATGAGCCTGCGCTCAAGCTGGCGAGCTCGGGGTCTCAAACCTGAGTCTTCCGCATCTCATTCCGACACTCCATCCACTGTGCCACCACCTGGTCAGGCTCTCCTATTTTTTATGCAGTATATTTTAGGATATATTCATGTGTTTGCCTGTATTTATAATATGTCCATATTTCATTGTATGTATGTTGCATAACCTGTTTATTCTTCTGATGAAGACTGGGTTATTTTAGTTTTGGCTTATTACAAATAAAGCTTCTAGGAACATCAGCATACAAATTTTTGTGTAAGCCCTGGCTGGTTTTCTCAGTGGTAGAGCATCGGCCTGGTATGTGGAAGTCCTGGGTTCGATTCCTGGCCAGGGCACACAGGAAAAGCACCCATCTGCTTCTCCACCCTTCTCCCTCTCCTTTCTTTCTGTTTCTCTTTCTTCCCCTCTCACAGCCAAGGTTCCATTGGAGCAAAGTTGGCCTGGGCACTGATGACAGCTCCATAGCCTCTGTCTCAGGCGCTAGAATGGCTCCCGATGCAACGGAGCATCAGCCCATATGGGCAGAGCATCTGCATCCTAGTGGGCATGCCGGGTGGATCCCGGCCGGCCACATGTGGGAGTCTGTCTCTACCTCCCCGTTTCTCACTTCAGAAAAATACAAAAAGTAACCCCCAAACCAATAAACTTTGTGTAGACATATGCTTCTGTTTCCCTTGGGTATAGCTAAATCTTCAGTATACATTTAATGGCAGGGAACCAAAATATTTTTTTATGCAATTAAAAGATAATTAGAATATAGACCTGAGAAACAAAATATCTAAAAAATATTAAGGTTTGCTAATAAAAATGCCCCAGTAAGAAATGGAATCAAAATACATTGTTTGTTTTGGACCCCATCTTAATCTGTGGGAGTTTAGTAAGAACTTTACAGTGCTTAAATAATTTTAGCAGTAGAATAAAATATTGTGTTCTTTTTTATTTCTGTGAAGGCAGATGACTAAAGGCAGATGATATTTTTCTGAAATTATATTAAGGATTAAAATGAAAGAGTCTATCCTTTAGCTTAATATATGACTGGTATATAAGTTACAGCCAAATATGATGTTACTGGAAAAATCTAAGGAAATGGTTTTGTATGTTTCATTTTCATTTCTTTTTTAAATAGCAGGACTCAGGACACACAGTAAGCTATCTTTAGCATCTTACTCATGAAGAACACTCCCAGTAAGATTATCTGTTATTTCCATATCTGTGCAGAACTGCAATCTGTTGAGATTTTGGAGAAAATTACTTTTATGTTGTTTTATCCTAGCTTGAGAGAATCAATTAAGGGCTACTTAGAAAACATTGCTGAAATTGTAACTACTTATCAAAACAGTTATGGCTAGATGTCTTCTTAATGAGTCAAAATTTATTACTTAGGAAAAGTCGCACTGAATATAAGATGGCCGTAACCTACTACTCTTGATATATTCTACCCACATAGTATAGATTGGAAACTTGTTTAGTGAACGTGCTATCACTTTCCAAATGCATTTCATTCCACAAGTATTTATAGAGAACTTGTTATGTGTCAGACATGAGGTATTGAGCAATACCAGTAGTAAATGAGAACATAGACAAACATTCTGTGGTCTTGAACAAATCGTTTCTTAGAGTATCGGTTTAAAAACCTTTCAAGTGAGGATCATGCTGGACTGAAAAGTTTTTTCCCCCTTTCTACTGTTTATAGTAGTTTGGGAGGTTTTCCTAAGAAAAAAACCCATAACTATATTGAGGTTTTATCCTTGTTTCAGTTTGTTCACACCAATGTTATCTTCAATTTTAAAACATTTGTTTTCCTTTTGCAAACAAATGTTGTCCAACTTTATCCAATGCCTAGTATTATTTATAAACTAGGTATTAGAAATAGAAAATAGGGTCTCAGTTTATATTATTTTTTAAAAATTGGCCCAGGCCAGTTGGCTCAGTGGTAAAGTGTCAGCCTGGTGTGTGAATGTCCTGGGTTTGATTTCTGGTCAGGGCACACAGGAGAAGCGACCATCTGCTTCTCCACCCTTCCCCTTCTTGCCTCTCTCTCTCTCTTCTCCTCCTGCAGTCATGGCTTGGTTGGAGCAAGTGGGCCCTGGGCGCTGAGGGTGGCTCCATGGCTTCTGCCTCAGGCGCTAAGAAGAGCTCCATTGTTGAGCAAGGGAGCATTACACCCTAGTGGGCTTGCTGGGTGGGTCCTGGTCGGGCTGCATATGGGAGTCTGTCTCTGCCTCCCCTCCTCTCACAGAATTAAATAAATAAATAAATGATAGTATAGAAATTATTGGTGACTTTTGAAGTATTTCACCAATTGAAAATATTAATTGAATAATTTATATTAACTGAAAACTTCAACTTTTATAATATATCTTTTGTGTATTTTAAATTTTTAGATACTAATGTGGTATCTACAAGTTAAAATAATTCTGTTAGCTTATCTATAATTTATTTTTGAAATATATTAATTATTATTATTGTTCATCTTTTAGTTTGTTTCCTGATAAAATGTGTATGTTTTTTAATGAGCTAATAGCAGTCAAATTGATTTTAGAAAACTATAATTGCATCCATCTCATGTACTGAGTTATTCAGTGGCTGATGTGTGTGTGACAAATACATTTTTATTTTGCAGTTAGTAATGATATTGGTTGTGCTTCAGTTTTCTTTGTTCTTTGTTTTTGTTTTTTAGCTTGATAGCTACATGATCTTAATATGCTAGCTTTTTCTTATTTGTAGAGATCCTGTATATTTTGATGAAAACTGGCTAAACAGAATCAAAACTGAAGTGGGAGATAATTGGAGGCTAAAGGTATTTTCTTTTTTTCTATCTATAAAACTTTTATTTGTATGTATATAGAATTTGTTGTTATTGGATTAGATGTGTCCAGTGATCTTTAGAAATTTAGGTAGTCTTTAGTGAAATAATCTGGAATTGAAGATTGGAGGTAACCAGAAATTGCTCACCAACATACAGTGCCAGTTAGTAAAACATAGTGAATGAGGCATGAGCTCTAGAGCCAGAGTGCCCGTGTCCATATCACACTCTGCCATTTACTATCTGTGGGAGGCCTTCTAACATTCTGTGCCTCAGTTTCCCCATTTATGAAACAAAAATTTTGACAGGATCCACCTCATAGAAATAAGTGAGTTAATATACGTAATGTACTTAGGATAGTGCATAGCACATGTGGTGTTAGTTACTAGTGGTTGGTATTAATAGTGAGAAAATATTGGTAAATAAGCTACCATTTTAAATGAACACATTGATTTTTAAGACATTTGATTTTAAAGGTAAATATGAGAAATGAATATACTAGAATAAAGGGAATAAAATACATATTTTCCATGTCTCCAAATTTTTCTAAAAGTATAAACATTATTTATGAAATATTTCAAAATACAATTTTCAGGTTTTGTTTTAATAAATGTCTTTCGATTGCCATTGGATCACAGCACTGTGATTTCAGCCTCTTTTATTTGATGACCACAGGTTCTACTGTCTTCTGCCATAGGACATCTTCAGTTACTATCATTGGCTTAGAACAGCTAGGTAGATGATCAACAAAATCAAATTCTATGCACATTTAACATTTTTTTAATTCTTAAATAACAGTTTTATTGTTTTTTGTCAGGTATTATTTTACAATTTTAATTAATATTTTAAAGCTTTCTTATAATCTAGTTTTGTATATCTCTTTTATTGTTCTTATTTAAGTATTAAATGCATGAAATAATAAACTACCTTTTGGTGTATCATTTTTTTATGCTTAAAATGGTCAGTAGGGCACACTAGGGCAGAGAACTAGTTGTTAAATTATTTGAATCCCACCACTGTTCCTAACACACCCAAAACCTGGCAAGGATAATGCAATAAAGAAGAAGAAGAGGCAGAGTGGGGAGAGGAGGAGGAGGAAAAGAGAAGGAAGGAGGAAGAAAGAGAAAGAAGGAGGAAAAAGGGTGATGGGGAAGAAGAAAAGAAAACTAATATCTCTGGTGAATATAGATGCAAAAATCCTAAACAAAGTACCAGCAAATAAAATAAACAGTATGTTAAAAAATAATACATCACAATCAAGTGGAATACACCCAAGGGTACAAGGATGGTTCAACAATGCAGACTGAGCAATGTAAGGCACCACACCAACAAAATAAGGATAAAAATAATATGATCATATCAATAGATGCATCAAAAGCATCTGATAAGATTCAATATTCTCTGCATATAGTTGTAGGATTTGTTGAAATTTCAAGGGGAAAGATCAGGAGTATCTCTCACACCGCCATTTCTCTGACCAGATTCAATATTCATTTATGGTTAAAATAGGTATAGAAGGAAAGTACCTCAATATAATAAAGGCCATACATGACAAACCATCAGCCAACATTATCATAAATGGTGAAAAACCGAAAGCTCTTTCTCTAAAATCAGGAACAAGACAAGCCGCCCACTCTCTCCACTCCCATTCAACATAGCTCCAGAAGTTCCAGCCAGAGCAATCACGCAAGAGAAAGAGACAAAAGGCATCCAAACTGGGAATGAAGATGCAAAAGTGTCACTCTTCACAGATGACACGACTCTATATAGAAAACTCCCAATTACTCTACCAAAAAAACCATTAGAAACAATAAACACAGCAAAGTTTCAGGATACCAAAATCAGTGTATGAAAGTCCACTGCATTTCTGTATACTAACAAATTTCAGAAACATGCACATTTAACTTAACACAAATGCTGCAACCATATGAATTGGGTCAAAGAAAAAAGTAGATGAAAAAAATAATGGCTTACAATAAATAGCGCAGGTGATTCTGCCTGTCATTTCACCCAGATAACATTTGGCCAGAGAACCTGTTCCCTGGAGTGAGCTACAGACTGGTCCACCAGTAATTTCATGCCTGTCCATGAAAGAGTTAACCACCCTGATGTCGTATGAAGATTGTAGATGCAGTGATCTTAGTTGAATTTTCTTAATGCTCAGGGTGATTTTTGCCTTAGTGGTCCTCAACATAATTTTCCTATTTTTACCATTCTTCAAGTGTAAAAAGGTTGAAAACCAACAGCAGTTACTTTAAGAAATTTCCAAGGTTAATTTTGACTATAATTTTTGCTTATTGCTTTTAACCTTAGAACTTAACTTCTATATAAGATGAAACTTTGTTTCTAGGAAAAATGGCACTGAACTCAAGTCTTCATTAAGGATGCTACATTTTTTCTTTAGCTGCAGAAAATCTGAATAATGTAATCTTACTGTTCAGTCTTCAGTTACCATGCAATTTTTGTCAGTGATCATAACATTCAAAATTTTACATTATTGGAAGCTTAATTTCTTTCATAAATATCTTAGATTAAATAAATTAGGTCATGGAAAGTCCTTTCTTGATGGTGATGGTGATTCAAATATGCTGTTAAATTTTATTTTCTATATTTACTTTGTAATTAACTGGATTAATTAGTTGATTTAGAACTTTTTAACCTGTATTTCAATCAGTGTTTGCCTTTTACTCAGTTTTCTCTCTCTTTAAACAGATAAGCAATCTAAAGAAAATTTTAAAAGGAATTCTGGATTATAATCATGAGGTAAGGACTTTTTTCTCATTCTGCTTGGAAATATTACTGTAAGATTGTTTAATTTTAGACCCTGGCCTGTTGGCTCAGCGGTAGAGCATCGGCTTGGTGTGTGGAAGTCCCGGGTTTGATTCCAGCCAGGGCACACAGGAGAAGCGCCCATCTGCTTCTCCACCCTTCCCCCTCTCCTCTCTCTTTATCTCTTTCTTCCTCTCCCACAGCCAAGGCTCCATTGGAGCAGAATGAGCCCGGGCACTGAGGATGGCTCCATGGCCTCCGCCTCAGGTGTTAGAATGGCTCTGGTTGCAATGGAACAGTGCCCCAGAGGGGCCGAGCATCACTCCCTGGTGGGCATGCCAGGTGGATCCTGGTCGGACACATTTAGGAGTCTGTTTGTCTGCCTCCCTCTGCTTCTCACTTCAGAAAAATACAAAAAAAAAAAAAGTTAGTTTCAGGTAAAGGAAAAATTACCTCAAAGTTAACAGTCAGTTATTTTATATTGTCTAGTTTCTAGGGTGTTGGTTCAAATAACCATCAGTTGGCTCGGTGGTAGAGCCAATATGTGGAAGTTCCAGGTTCAATTTTCAGTCAAGGCACACAGGAGAAGCAACCATCTGCTTCTCGACTCTTCCCCCACCTCTCTCCCCCCCCTCCTACAGCCATGGCTAGAATGAGCAAGTTGGCCCTGGGCACTGAGGATGGCTTCAGGGCTTCACCTCAGGCACTTAAATAGCTCAGTTGCTGAGCAACGGAGCAGTGGCCCTAGATGGGCAGAATATCAGACCCAAACAAGGCTTGCTTGGAGGATCCTGGTTGGGGTGTATGCGGGAGTCTGTCTCTCCACCTCACTGCCTTTCACTTGATAAAAAAAAATAAAAATAAAGATAGATAATCATATGGTTACTAGAGAAAGAGCTTTTACTATGATATGGATAGTTTGTAGACAATACTAATTTCTGTTAATCTTAACTTTCTGCTGTTATTCTCTCCTTTCTTCCCTTACTTGTAACCATGGTTTAGAGTCCATGGCTTATTAAAATCAACTCCCTTACCTACTTCCATTTTATTCCTTGATAAACCCCCCTCCATTGATTAACTTAGCTTATCAACTGAGTCTGCATCAGACCAGTCAAGACATTGCTGAGGGGGAATCAGACTGTGAAACTAGTTTTACTGTACAATTCTAGTGGACACAATACAGCCTAGAAACATATGTGTTTCCTTACTGGTATTTTCCCCCTGAAGCTTAACCTGCATTTATACCGACATTTATACTTATATACCGTCATCATCTCATCTCAGTACGTGACCCTACCATCTGCCCTACTGCTCAAGCCCAAACCCAGAAATCATTCTATAGCCCTTTTCTTCTTTTGATGTCATTAGCAAGACTTATTAGTTAAACCTCTAAATTATAGCTTTCTCCATTGCTGCAACCACACCCTATCATCATTATTAGCTCTTGCTTAGATTCCTAGAGTGGTCTGACTGGTGACATTGATTTTATTCTTCTGCACAGTCTGTTGTCCACTCTAAAGCCAGGATTTTTAAAAATATAAATCTGATTATGCCACTCCTCAAAATCTTCTAGGGTTTCCTATGGCATTGAGAATCAAATCCTTACTTCTTAGCATGAGCCCCCAGGTACTGCATGACTCCTCTGTCTTTCTCTTACATTGCTCTTCCCTAACCCATAACACTGCAGCCACATTCATCCTGCTTCTGTGCTTTTTTACTGTAGCGTTATCAGTCAGAGACCTACCAGTTTGTCTGCATATAAGTCATTTCATTGGGGCCATTCAGTTTTCCCATAAAGGAATCTTCCGTTCTTCTTCCTGATATAGGTGTCTTGCTATCAGCATTTTTGAGTTAAATAGAATGAAGGTGGCTAGAAGGAATCCTACCTTTGGGAACATGAAACTTTATTTATTTATGTATGTATATATTTATGTATGTATGTATTTATTTAGAGAGAGAGAAAAAGAGAGAGAGACAGGGACAGACAGACAGGAAGGGGGAGAGATAAGCATCAACTCAGCCTGACTAGGCGGTGGCGCAGTGGATAGAGCGTTGGACTGGGGTGTGGAAGACCCAGGTTCGAGACCCCGAGCTCGCCAGCTTGAGCGCGGGCCCATCTGGCTTGAGCAAAAGCTCGTCAGCTTGGAGCCAAGGTCGCTGGCTCGAGCAAGGGGTTGCTAGGTCTGCTGAAGGCCCGTGGTCAAGGCACATATGAGAAAGCAATTAATGAACAACTAAGGTGTCGCAGCGAAAAACTGATGATTGATGCTTCTCATCTCTCTTTGTTCCTGTCTGTCTGTCCCTATCTATCCCTCTCTCTGACTCTCTCTCTGTTCCTGTTAAAAAAAAAAAGTATCAACTCATAATTGCAGCACCTTAGTTGTCCATTGTCCATTGACTGCTTTCTCATACATGCCTTGACTAGGTTGGGGTTTCAGCTGAGCCAGTGACCCCTTGCTGAAGCCAGCAACCTTGAGCTTGAGCCAGGGACCTTGGGCTTCAAGCCAGCAACCTTTAGGGTCAAGCCAGCAACCATGGGATCATGTCTATGATCCCACACACAAGCTGGTGACCCCACGCTCAAGCTGGTGAGCCCATGCTCGAGCCATATGAGCTTGCACTCAAATTGGCAACATCGGGGTTTCAAACTTGGGTCCTCAGCGTCCTAGGCCGACACTCTATCCAATGCGTCACCACTTGGTCAGGTTGAACCTATGTTTAGCATCCACTTTTTCTGGTGCCCTCTGGTTCAGAACCTCACTGGCTCCAGTTTGGGCCCAAACTTGCTGTGTCTCAAGATAGTTATAATTTAGGTGTATGGGAGATTGACATGACAGCTCTGTCCTTAACAATGAGTTTCTGTTGCTGACAATCTAATCTGTCAGATACTTTATTTGGTCATATAAATGTAAATGCAATTCTAATCTTTTTATCTCCATTCAGATTTTAGGACAGCAAATTAATGACTTTACTCTTCCTGATGTGAACCTTATTGGGGAGCATTCTGATGCTGCAGAGCTCGGAAGGATGCTTCAGCTCATTTTAGGCTGTGCTGTGAATTGTGAACAGAAGCAAGGTAATTTATTTGAAGTTAGTGTATGCATTTAATATAATGGAAGTAATATATATTGTAATATAGAAAATGTATAAAAATATATGTAATATATCAATGTGCATTTATAAATATATAATGTGTATTTAATAGTATGTTTTAAAGATATATATATTGTATAATTTATGCATAAGTCACCAGTCAAAAACTAACGTCTTTGAAAGACGTTATCCTCAAAGAATGCCGTTTTCCCTGCTGTTTTCAAACTTAAAAGAGTTTTTTCAAGTTAAAATAAATTTGATTGCAATCATACTCTTTTTCTTTCTGCAAGACTACATAATTCTTTGAGTAGATTATTTTTAACTACACAGAATGTGATGAAGTTTACTCTTAATTGGATAAGGTCCAGCTAAATTAATTAATGTAAATAATGATATACTGGGTCAGTTTGGCTTTTGAAACTTAGTTAGGTATTTTGGTTTGCAAGTGTGAAGGATTTATTTTTAAAGTATTTGCTGAAGTCATGCATTATGCTGGGGCTAGGAACACGGTGTCAGACAAAGCAGACCTGGTACCTGCCCACTGGAGCTTGTACTTGAGTGGAGGTGAGGGGCAGTAAATAATGCCACACAGAACTAGGCAATCTACGTAATGATGAGTGCTGTGAAGGTCAAGTGTAATAGGGACAGTCTTGGCTTGGGTCAGGGAAGTTATGTAAGCAAATATATGGAGAATATGGGTTAAGAGTAATCTAAATAGTAGAAATTGAATGGATAAAGGTAGATGGGGACTGTTCTAAGTGTGTTCATTGCTATTTACGTGACCCTTAAAGAAGGTGGGTTTTTTTTAAGCCAAAAGAATGTGTGTGTGTGTGTGTGTGTGTGTAAATTTTTTTTTACCATATCCCACCTGTGGTAGTGCAGAACAGATTTTTTTTTTTTTTTTTAATTTGCTGTCTGTACTTTTTTGGATTTCTAATTCTTAGTTTAATAACAGTCAACTCTTTTTAAAGCTCTGACTAGTTTCTTTGATTTCTGATTCAGGAACTTTTTCTAACAGTATTTATTTGTCCATAGCCCCATTCCTGTTAGATTTCAGCACGCTGTGCTGTTACAGGAAATTTGAGCTCATTTATTTAATTTAACTTGATAATTAAAATAGAGAACTTTCTATGTTTTGATTTTTATATATTACTGAAATATCTAAGTTTTTGTTAAAGATGAGAAGATTGTTAATAAATAAGAAGATTTAAAATATATTAAATATCTAAGTAGATACTTTGATTTTAAAAGGTGGATGAAAATTTATTTAATGTAGTTTATTGAATTGAGATAATAGCTTCTTATATATTTATTCTGTAAGGTGATTCATCATCCCTTGGTATTATCTTTAGAACATAAGCGTCCTTGGAAGTGTATACCTGTTATATGAGTTGGCTAATCATATTTATTACAGGGTAAGAGTAGTAAAAGACAAAGATGTTACATATATCAATATTTCTATGGAAAAGAAGACAGAGTATTTATCAAGTTTCTTGAACAAATCAAGTGTTCTGTTTAAAACCTAGTTTCAGTTTTTTTCCCTGAAATTATATATAAATGTTGAAAACTTTGGACAGTGTTGTAATACTCAGTTATCCAGAGGTCATTCTCTGCTCCCTGGAACAGTTGAGAGTTAAATTAATTGCTGAATTGTTAAGTAATACTTGTCATTGCACATTTATGATACTATGTAAGGCTTTCTAAAGTGACTGCCATTTCCTGTCTGACCAACATTGAATAAGACACTTAGCCTGTTTCCTCATCTACAGAATGAGCATACAAAACCTAACAGTCATGAGAAGTAAATGATAATTGTGTTTGTGTATTTGCTTTGTAATGCACAAAGCACTATAACAAAAAACAGGGCTTTGTGTTCCAATGATTTCTTGAGTTAGACCAGTGGTTCTTAACCTGGGTTCTATCGAACCCTAGGGGTTTGATGAATCAGTCTCGGGTTCAGAGAAGCCTCTGCCGGAGGCCAGAATAAAGTAATACCATAATTTGTTGTGAGTTCATGCACTTTGTTGGTTTTGTTCTTTGAGCAAGATGATTGATGTTCATGCATGGCTCATTTTGTGCACCAGTAAAAAAACATATACTTATGTCTTGAATTTAGAAAAAAAAGATTATATTTTATTTATCACTAAAGAAGGTGAATGTGCATATGAAACTGGTGGGTTCGGTACCTCAAAAAAGGTTAAGAACCACTGAGTTAGACGTAAGGAACAGTTAGTTGCCCAGAACATTGACTTAACCTGCATTTATCTTGGCTGTCTGACTTCTCAAATTGGAGCAAATAAATGGTGATAAACTTGAAGAAGCAAAGATTAGTAGTTGAAAACACACTAATAAATAATATTTACTGTTTCCTTTCTGCTTGGTGCTCTACTAGGCGCTAACAGAACAAATACTTTTTACAGATTAGGAAACTAAGGCTCATGACTATTATAT
This sequence comes from Rhynchonycteris naso, assembly GCA_037038555.1. NCBI lineage: Eukaryota > Metazoa > Chordata > Mammalia > Chiroptera > Emballonuridae > Rhynchonycteris > Rhynchonycteris naso. The sequence continues at coordinate 31,269,399 of CM072998.1, forward strand.
GGCTTACCCAAGGTTCTTGGCTTGTGAGAGGCTAGTCAGGGACAAAAACCATTATCTCTTCTTCCACATTCAAACTTAATACTATTTATACTAAACTATGCTGTCCATTTTGAACCTAAAAGATAAGTTTTTAGGATCAGCTCCCTGACATAGCACCTCATTCTTCAGCATCACCTCATAGATCTGCACCCAATAATCATACATACTTGCATTTGGACTTTAAGATTTGTAAATTTTGTCTTATTTTTCAAAAATTGTACATTAATGTAGTTCTCATCATCATTTCATCATTTAGCATTTTACGGTGTTCGCGGGGAAGGGCCTTGACGTGGCAACACCGCTTCTTAACTAACGCTTCCCCTCTCACACCTTACTAATACCTTCCTGACCTTTCTGTTCTCCCTGCTACTTTCTTCACTTCCAGTAGGCTGCCATTAAGTTGTCCTTCCCCATTCTCGTGCCACTGCTTCTCTTCCATGGTCACAGTCTTTTAGTTTGAGGGTTTAGTCATTCTAGCTGTGTCATTTTCTCCAGTAGCCTTGGAATTCTGTGTTTGGTATCTTTGGACAGAATATTTAAAAGCACTCCCTTGCATTTCAATACTCATAGGATGCTCCTCATTGACAAAACAAAAAATTGAACTTACACTAAAGCACTTGCTCTTTTTTTATTAAATAGTGGTTAAGTTACGATATATCCCTACTGTTGACCTAAGAATAATGCCTGTGATTTAAGTGTGTTGTGTATGTTTATGTTTAACCACACATTGATTGGGTATACAGTGTCCTTAGGACAATACTTCTTTATAAACATGTTTTTGATTAACTAAAAACTTTGGCATTCAGAAACAGATCAGAATGTCATAATTTAATAGTGCTGTCAAAAACTTTATTTTTATTTTTTTGTATTTTTCTGAAGTGAGAAGCAGGGAGGCAAAAAGACTCCCATATGCACCAGACCAGGATCCACCCAGCATGCCTCCCTAGGGGGCGATGCTCTGCCCATCTAGGGCATTGCTTCATTGCAACTGTAGCCATTGTAGCACCTGAGGCGGAGGCCATAGAGCCATCCTCAGCGCCGGGGCCAACTCTGCTCCAATGGAGCCTTGGCTGCAGGAGGGGAAGAGAGAGAGAGGAAGTAGAGGGGAACAGGTAGAGAAGCAGATTGGCACTTTTCCTGTGTGCCCTGGCTGGAATAGAACCTGGGACATCTACACACCAGGCTGATGCTCTACCACTGAGGAAACCGGCCAGGGTCAAAAACCTTTTTTTTTTTGCTTTTAAAACAAGTTATCTGACAAGCAAAGAATTAGGGTTTGGCATCCAAAGATGTGAGTCTCTTGCCAATTTCACAGTAAGATTCCTTCATGTACTACTTGGAGTGCTGAGACAAGATTTTGGTGTTTGTTTTTAGATATATGGCATGTTGAGGCTAAAGTTTCCTAATTATTTATCCTTTTAAGTGTTTCTTATTAAAGCATTTTTACTGTATTTGTTGGAATCCAACTGGTCTATTGACCTTTTTTCATGTTTAATGTCATTTTTGTCATTCACTGTTGAATTTGAAAACAATAAAAACTACTTCCAGGACTTTTTTAAAAAGCAAGAAAAATTTTTTTCTACTTTGTCACTATTGACAACTCAGATTCTCTTTTTCGGCAGAGGTGAGGGTAAGATTGATGAAGGTGGTGCTTGAGTTTATTAGAGGTATGAATCCTATTTCAAAGTCCAGTGTTATCCAATATTCATTTACCTATAGTATCAGTTTCTGTCTGAAATTCATCTTAATTCTTTCTCCTAAGCAGCTCTCAGGTCCATTAAGATTTTTCTTTCCAGTAGTTGAAAGTATCAGTGTTGAAATGATACACAATTCAGTGCTTTGATGTCATATAAGAATAAAGCACAGACTTCAAAGTTTTTAACATGTAGCAAAGAACAATGTAAAACTAAGATGACTTTTATATTTTAAGACTAGTATTATGGACTTTTTCCACCCTTGCTTTAGGCTGTACTATTTTATTGTTTTATATTGCTAGGGCCCTGTGTCTCTGTGACTGTTAGCTGTAGCCTCAACTTTATAAGGAGTGGTTGGGGATGACTTGGGTGATACATTAAGGAAAGATAAATGTGATCTGTAGCCTTACGTATGGCACATAAGTTCAGTCATATTTGAGAAATGCCTAGGAAGAATCAAAACACTGGAAACTACTTATGAGAATTTATGGTTAGCCTGAGTGGCACAGTGGACAGGGCGTTGGACTGGGATGTGGAGGACCCAGGTTTGAGACCCCGAGGTCGTCAGCTTGAGCATGGGTTCATCTGGTTTGAGCAAGGCTCAGCAGCTTGAGCCCAAGGTCGCTGGCTCGAGCAAGGGGTTACTCAGTCTGCTGTAGCCCCCAGTCAAGGCACATGTGAGAAATCAATCAATAAACAACTAAGGAACTGCAAGGAAGAATTGATGTTTCTCATCTCTCTCCCTTCCTATCTGTCTGTCCTTGTCTGTCCCTCTCTCTGACTCTCTCTGTCTCTGCCACAAAAAAACAAACAAAAAAGAATTCATGATTAGCCTTTACTTCTTTGACTCTGTTTAACTTGAACAGTGACATTCCAGATTGTTCTTGTTTTCAGAGTACATCCAAGCCATTATGATGATGGAAGAATCTGTTCAACATGTTGTCATGACAGCCATTCAGGAGGTACGTTGGAGCTTTGTGTTTCCCATTTGTGAGAAATTAAAGGAGCAAACATGAGTTTAAAATTCTCATTTAAAATTCTTTTTTCTTTACACTTACGATATAGCTTATTTTATTTTATTTTTTAATCAAGTGAAAGGCAGGGAGGTGGAGAGACAGACTCCTGCATGCACCCTGACCGGGATCCACCTGGCAACCCCTGTTTGGGGCTGCTGTTCTGCCCACCTGGGGTCGCTGCTCCATTGCTAGGCAACCAAACTATTTTAGCACATGAGGCGAGGCCATGGAGTCAACTTCAGTGCCTGGGGCCAGCTTGCTCCTTTGAGCCATGACTGCAGAAGAGGAACGGGTGGGGTGGGGGGGGAGGGAGAAAGAGGTGGAGAAGCAGATGGTCACTTCTCCTGTGTACGCTAACCGGAAATCAAACCCAGGACTTGCACATGCTGGGTTGACACTCTACTGCTGAGCCAACCAGCTAGGGCGCTTGTCTCATTATTAAATAAAATCATATTCATTTATATTTATCATTTTTATTTAAATCTTAAACATTTATCATGCAGGTATAGATATTCAGTAACTAATTTTTAAAAATGCCCTAATGAACTAGGAATTATAGATTGATTCTTAAAGCCGGTATAAATAATTTCTATCTTAAACCAACAGTCTACCTTGTACTTAACTATTGGTTTCTCATTTAACAGAAAATGGGTCTTCAACTCCAACCAGACCCAAAGCAATTTCTAAATGAATATTTATATTGAAACTATAGGGGAGGAAAGTATCTTTTTCCTCCACCCTTCTAATTCTCTGGTAGAACCTCTATAACAAAAGAGATTAACAAGAGAAAAACATACAGATTCATTTAATGTAAGTTATATGACAAGAGTCTTCATAAGGAAATTAAAACCAAAGAAGTACTTAAGTGTGAATGTTTTGATGCTAGGTTTGATGAAGAGTGGAGATTCATGGAAATCTGTAATAGGGCAAAAAGGGTGCGAGCTAAACTGGGGGAAAGAGCGAGTCCTGTTCACTCAGATCCCTTGTAGCGTCCCTCTGTGTTTGGAGATAAGGCTGCTCCTTTTCCCTGAGTGTGGAAAGGGCATCTCTCACGTGAGGGTTTCATGACCTGCTGCAGGGGACGGGCGGAAAATCCATCCTGTGCCCACTGTTTCTCACGTTCTTCAGCTTGAAATGTTTCATATGTTAAGGTGGGATAGCATGTCCTAAACTTCAGCAAATGTAAAACAAAGCTATAAAAGTAGAAATAAATATAGATTAGTAACTGGTTAATCTCAGGATTTGAGAATGTTTTAATCATAAAAGCAGTGGAAGAAATCTTTAAAGGAACTAGAAAACAGTATAGGACATGAATATGCAATTAACAGAGGAAAAAATAAAACAGACAAATGAAAAATGCTGTATGCAAATTAAAACTGATTATTTTTATTTATTTTTTACATAGAGAGAGTCAGAGAGAGGGTAAATAGGGATAGACAGACAGGAACGGAGAGAGATGAGAAGCATCAATCATCAGTTTTTTGTTGCTGTTGCAATATCTTAGTTGTTCATTGATTGCTTTCTCACATGTGCCTTGACCGCAGGCCTTCAGCAGACCGAGTAACCCCTTGCTAGAGCCAGTGACCTTGGGTCCAAGCTGGTGAGCTTTTGCTCAAACCAGATGAGCCCGCGCTCAAGCTGGCGACCTCAGGGTCTCGAATCTAGGTCCTTCCGCATCCCATTTCGACACTCTATCCACTGCGCCACCGCCAGGCCACAAAGTGTTTTTTTAAAAAACTGACAATAAATTCAGGGATTCCCACTACTTCTCAGGTTTGATAATTTATTAAGATGACTAAGAATTCGGGAGTGATGACAGTTTCATTATAGCAAAAGGTTATAAATCAGAACTACCCCACCCCCACCCCCAGTGCATAGAGTGAGGGGCCCCAAAGGCAAACTTTCTGCTGTTTCCTGCCTGTGGAATCAAGACATGTCACCCTTCCCGCACATTAATGTGCAGCAATATGCAGAGTACCATCAACCAGGGAAATCTTTTAAGTTTTAATGTCCAAGCTTTTTCTTGAGGTTTCATTATATAAACATGATTGAGTGGCCATGAGGTTGAGCTCAATTTCCAGCTCCCCTTCCTCCTCAGAGATCAGGCTGATATTAAGTGGCTCAAAGCCCCAACCCTCTAAAACAGGGATCCCCAAACTTTTAACACAGGGGGCCAGTTCACTGTCCCTCAGATCATTGGAGGGCCGGACTATAAAAAAAGCTATGAACAAATCCCTATGCACACTGCACATATCTTATTTAAAAGTAAAAAAACAAAACAGGAACAAATACAATATTTAAAATAAAGAACAAGTAAATTTAAATCAACAAACTGACCAGTATTTCAATGGGAACTATGGGTGCGGATGCATCCTGTGCTCCCCTCACTGACCACCAATGAAACAGGTGCCACTTCCGGGAGTGCGGGGGGGGGGGGGGGGGGGGGAGGGGAGGGTGTAAATGGCCTCAGGGGTCCGCAGCTCTAAAACATGGTTGGTTTTCCGGCTTGGCCAGCCCCCAACTGAAGTCATCCTTGCTTATACTATGTAGGGGCCCACCAGGATAACAAAGACACTCTTTATCAGTGAGGAAATTCTGGAGATTTAGAAGCGACCTACCAGTAACTGGGGAGTATGGTCAACCAGGTTCTTTATTATGCAGGACCTTTAAAACCAGAGCTTTAAAAAGATTATTTGACATTGAACACTGATGGTAGGAGGGAAAATTGGTGCATCTTTTTAAAAAATGTTATATTCTTATATAAGATATAAGGTCATGAGTGTTAACATTTCAAAAATTTACTCTTAAGTGGTCCTGGGTTGGCTCTGTAGTCACCAGAAACCTAGCTTTCTTACATTTTATTGTTTGCCATCCTTAATAAATGATTCTCACCTAGTGGTTAGCAATGGCTTCTTAAGCTCCAGCATCATTAGCATTTCCAGCCAGCAGGAAAAATTGAACGGAGGGTTATATGCTTCCTTTAAGTTAACTTTTAGAAATTCTCAGATATTAGACAGATATTATTCACATAGCCACATAGAGTAACTGGGAAATGTGGTCTTTATTCCAGGAGGTTATAGACCCAGTCAGAATTTGAGGTTTCTGCTATTAAGCAACAACAGGAAAAAGAATAAGGGGCCACTAACAGTTTTGTCTTACTGTAATTTCATTTTTAGGAATTTATCATAAGGAAATCTGAATACAAAGAATCATAATAGTAATAGTGATTGATAGCAAATATACTTCTAGCACTTACGTGTGTTACATAGTGCTGGTACTTACTAGGCACATTACATCTGTAAGCTGTTAAATTATTTAAAATTCACTACAGTTTTAATTAACGCTACTGAAATGTAACTTAAAAATTGTTAAAAATGTCAAATTTTATGTTGGATATATTTTAACACAATAAAAAAGAAAAATGAACTGCAATTCTTTGAATTATGACTGTTATTATTGCCATTTTCTAAAAGAGGAAACAGGCATGGACAGTGTGAGTAACTTGCCCAAGTTCACACAAGAAGTAGTGGCAGAGTTAGAACTCAAATCTAAGCAGTCTGAATCCAGAGCTCACACCCAGAACCAACGGGCTGTGTCATCTCATGTTTGTTTATTTCAGCATTATTTCCTAGTACTGAAAAATAAAAAATCGAACTGCCCAGCAACAGGGGAATGGATAAGTAAATTATGTTACAATATATTGGCATGTTATATAGACAATAAGGCATATTTTTAGAAAATACATAGTGACTGGAGAAGGCTTGTAGGATTTAGGAAAACAGAACACATGATAGCATGGTGCCATTTCTGTTAAAAATTAAAATTAAGATGAGTGAAAACAAACTTGTCAAAATGTCAACCATCGCCAAATGGTTGAATGTTCCATATACTCTTTTATATATTTTCCAGTTTTTCTAGAATAACAGCTTTTATAACTATAATCAGTAATATATATTTTTAAAATTAAAATCTGTCACCAATTTTTTTTAATTCTATGACTCGATCCCAAGGAATTATTTAAAAATTCAGACCAAAATTGGACACAACAGTGTTTATCAAACTATTTTATATGATAGAAATGTGGGGGGGAAAAGTCTATCCATTGGTAAGCCAAGTATTTAAAATATGGTTATTTCATTCTTTGAAATATTATATATAGCTGATAAAAGTTTGTAAAAGGAAAAAAGGTTACCTTATGACAAAAGAAAAATATTTAAAATGCCAGGTGAACAAAGCAACATATAAAATTTATAAAAAAGCAATGGTATGTACAATTAGATTTAGGAATAGATTATGTGTTTACTGTGTGCGTATTCTTTTCATGCATTTAGCAAATACTCACTGAACAACTTTAATGTACCAGGAGGTGTGGTAGGCAGTACAGATACAACTATGAAAAAAGTAGACATGGTCTCTTGATTCACAAAGTGTAGGTCGTATGAAAGAAATGGCTAAACAAGCAATTCAGATAGATACAGTCAAAGCATGGGAAAAGTGCCATGGTGGGAAAGAATACGGAAGTACCTCAGGGAGTGTCTAACTGAGTTTGGGGACATTAGGGAAGGCTTTTCTGAGAAAGTGGCATCTAGACCAAGCAGAGGAGGATGAAATAAGGTAAAGAAGGGGCAGAAACTATTCTAAGTCCAAGAGACAAGAGAAAGCAAGACCTTCATGGTATGTTGGAGGTATTAAAAGAAGAATGCCTGGCCCTGACTGGGTTGTTCAGTAGAAAAAGCATTGTCCCTGTGCACCGAGGTTGTGGGATCAAACCCTGGTCAGGGCACATATGGGAAGCAATCAATGAGTTAACTAGATGGAACAACTAAGTGAAACAATGAGTTGATGCTTATGCTTCTCTCTCTCTCTCAAATCAGTGGAAAAATTAAAAAGTAATTAAAGAAGAAGAATGCGTATAGCAAACTTTGTGAGTTACAAACGGATGAAAGAAGAGACATAGATCTTTAAGATATTAAGCAGTTTTGTTAAAGAAGTTGAAATTTTGGAAAAGAATAGATTTTTAAGGAGAAAAGACAATGAAGTCTGTATCTGAGAAAATCCATGCAACGAGAAGAATGGATTAGAGAAAAACAAGGCCAGAAAAAGGAAGAGCAAAAGAAAAAAAAGAAAAGAGGAAGACCAGTTGAGACAGTGGGTAGTTCGATAAAATTAGAGACTGAGGAAGTTTTTGTAAGATGGTAGACTTTTTATTTTAAGGTCTATTTATAACTTTTTTATTATTGTGAAATATATATAATATAAAATTTGTCATTAGGGATATTTACTACCTTTCATAATATTGTACACACATTACCACTATTTAGTACCAGAACTTTTCATTGCCACAGAAAGAAACCCTGTGTCCATTAAACTGGCACTCCTGATTTCCTCTTCCCTCTAGTCCCTGACAACCAGTAATCTGCTTTCTGTCTCTGGATTTCCCTATTCTGGATATTTCATTTAAATGGCATCATTGGATATGTGCCTTAGTGTGCCTGGCTTTTTTCAGTTAGCATAATATTTTCAAGGTTATGTTGTAGCATGTATCAATATTTTGTTTGGGTTTTTTTATGGCTGAATAATATTCCCTCATATGAATATACCACATTTTATTTATTCATTCATTAGTTGATGGACATTTGGGTTTTTCCCACCTTTTAGATATTGTGATGTTGCCTACATTCTTTCTTTAGATATACTTAGTGTTGCCATTTTTTACTGAAAAATTAAGTATTTAGCCACATTTTTTAACTTACAGACTTGTCTTTTTAGTGATAAGAATAAATAATACTTGATTCTGTGACTGTGCCTATAGAGAAAATGAGCATTAGAGTTTAGACCTGTAATTTTAGCTTTATAGAGAATTTATTGATTTTTTTTTTAAGAGAGAGACAGGAAGGGAGAAAGTGTGAGAAGCATCAACTTGTAATTGCTTCAGTTTCAGTTGCTCATTGATTGCTTCTCATATGTGTCTTGATCAGGGGGTTTCATTAAAATTTTTTTATTGATTGATTTTAGTGACGAAAGGAGGGGGGACATGTTCCAAGTGTGCCTTAACTGGGGATTGAACTGGTAACCTCTGTGCCTTGGGGCAACACTAACCAACTGAACTCTCTGGCCAGGGCTAGACCTGTAATTTTAAAAGATGCCATTACCTTGAAGTGACAAATAGACTTCCAGACTGAAAAGCTTTAACGTATAAGAAAATGTTCCTTTTACATTTGTGTTTTCATTTTAATTTTTATAATCATATAGTGTTTGGTATGTATCTGTAGCATGCCTTTTCTTGCCTCATAGTTATAACCGTTTAAATCTTAATTTCAGCTGATGAGTAAAGAATCTCCTGTTTCTGCTGGAAATGATGCCTATGTTGACCTTGATCGCCAGGTATCTAATTTGCATTGTTTTTATCCAAGTGAAGATTGAAAAGGATAAAGTTTAAATATTAATAAAAAGGACATTTCAGTTGAAATTGCTTGTAGAATATATTGGTATAATTTTTTATTTTTTGCCAAATATTTAAGAACTTAAACTTTTACTTATGGATATTTCACATTTGTAATTAGTAAATAAAGTATGGTGTCACAACCCGCTTTAAAATAAGTTAACTTCTTTAATTTTTTATAATTTGTGTTTTCTAGTCTTAATTTTTCTTTTTCTATTAATGATGTTTTTCTGTATACCACATTTAACACAATAGATGCTTTTTCTGGAAAATCGCATGCATTTTTTATTGGAATAAATCATAATGGTTTATTTGTGATAAAAAGGTAATTTACCGTTTATTTCACATTATTCTTCATTGAAGATGTCTTCTCTATCTTTCATCCTTAAATGCCCTAAGGAACTTAGTCTTTTTTTTTCTTTCTTTCTTTTTTTTTTTGTGAGAAAGAGACAGAGACGGGATGGGAGAGAAATGAGAAGCACCAAATTGTAGTTGTGGTACTTTTGTTGTTCATCGATTGCTTTCTCATATGTGCCTTGACCAGTGGGCTCCAGTGGTCCCTTGCTCAAGGCAGTGACCTTTGGGCTCAAGCCAGTAATTATGGCACATGTCTATGATCCCATGCTCAAACTGGCAACCCCACACTCAAGCTGGTGAGCCCATGCTCATGCCAGCGACCTCAGGGTTTCGAACCTGGGTCCTCAGCATCCCTGCTTGATGCTCTATCCACTGCGCCATCACCTGGTCAGGCTTAGTCCTACATTTTTAAAGGAACTCTAAAATGTATTTTTATTTTACTGGGAAGGTTAATTTGTAATGTTAATTATTGCTTCTAATAAAATACTGTTAGTTACATGGTCAGTTTCTATGTTCCAGCTCTGCTGAGACATCTGTTCCAAAGCATGAATAGAACTCTGTGGTCTTTGTTTCTTTCATTTCTTCCCATGGTTTCTAAATATTTTGCAAGAAAATCTTTGGACATGCTATAATTTAATCCAAATTGTAATTTGTCTTTCTCTTACTGTGTGGTGTGTTTGGTTTTAAAGCTGTTACCCTAAACTCATTTTTTTGTATTTATATTATAGAGAGGTTTGATCACATGAAATGAGAAGCCAGTATAATTTTATTTTAATCCATTTATTTCTTTTTAAAAATTAAGTGATTCATTAGTTGTAATTAATTTGTTCATTGTTAATTTTGAATTTATATAATTATGCAACACAACTTAGGAGTGTTTAGTTTATTTTGAGGATTAGAATAATAAAAGTATTTTATTTTAAAACTGATACAAATTAACATAAAGATTTAATATGACTAACAAACTTGTACTGAAATACACTAACTGTATTTTTTAACAATTGAAACTCTTATCCTCTAGCACATACATATTTTAGTAAGGTAAAACCTCTCAGTTATTACAATCAACATTATCAAGAACCAAGTAGCCCAGATAAAAGATGTGTAAGAAAACTCAATATGAGGAAAGAACTAAATTCAAAGTACAAAAAAGACAAGACTTAGGGCTAAAAGATATTCAGAGTTAGAAGTACCTTCTTTTGACTGTTACACAGAAGGGTTCTTGATTTCTCCCTGTCCCTCATATAGAAAAAGGGGATAGTGTTTAATTCCATATTGTACAAATGTAATTATTAATTGTTGCCACTTCTTATTGAAATGTTTATTGTATCTCTTGTTTTCTAACCAGTTGAAGAAAACTACAGAGGAGCTAAATGAAGCTTTGTCAGCCAAGGAAGAAATTGCTCAAAGATGCCATGAATTGGATATGCAGGTAAATGTATTGTTATATAACCATGAAACGTCTTGTGTACTGCCATACAGTACTTTGTCCACAGCGCAACCCTAATTAAAGAAAAATAGAAAAACATTTCTGGTTAGAGATAGCAGACTGAGCAAATATATTAATTTCCTTTCCTGAGTATTTTTAACAATCAGCTTGGTTAATAGCGAGCAACAGCATACCACTAGTCTTTGTCAATCTCTGAAAGCTGGAAAGCAGTTGGGAAAGGCCCAAACGGCTAAAATGAGTAAAGAATGTAGTGGCCAAGAGCCACTCTTGGGGGGCGGGGAGCTGCTGCAGCGGAACCCGAGAGAGCACAGGTATAAAGGGAGGTGGAGTGAGGCTACAACTAGAGGTTTGAGTACTTGCCACCAAGACCTGTGGATCTCAGAGCACAAAATATTCACTATTTGATTTTTTACAAGAATGCTTACCAGTCCCTGGTGGTACCAGAACCCCAGTGTTTCTCCTTGAATCCACCTGACTGCATGCACTGGCCCAAAGAAATGCACGAGCAGGAGTGCACAGTGTAGAAAGTAAAAATAGTTTAATATTGAATTAAACTATTCAATACAGAGAGAAGGAGCTTATGTTCTAGAAAGCCTACTCTCTGAGGGTATATAGATTTACAGAGTAAGGTAAAATCGTAGGTTTAGAGATTTGGGGGTCATGCTAGGAACTGATTGGTTGGAGATGAAGTAAGGATAATAACTTATTTTTGCAGGACTTGAGGACAGTTCTGAGATCTTTTCCAGCTACATTTGTCTGGTCTCTTGGGAAAGTAGTTGGGTAGTCATTCCACCTTAGTGCTCGAGAGCTGAAACATAACTTAGGCTAAGATGGACCTTAAGCCCATTAGTCAGGTCCAGGCTACTGTCTTCTGCTGCCTCCGGTGGTGCTGGTTATCGGGCGAAAGGCTGGGTCTCTGAAGGGTGTATTTAGAGAGAGGGATATGATTTTTAGAGCTAGGATTTAAAACTAAATTTAATCAGTCATGGGGACCCGCAGACTCACTGGCATAGACAGATTTCAAAGTGAATAGCAGGGTTGCAGACGGGTTATGAGAAGAAAAGCGGTAGCCTTATAACATACTTCATCCTGCAGAACACAGTAGTAACAGTTACAATAATGTGATCTCTAATGTGAACTTTATTGATTTTCAACATTTATAATTGTTTTGTAGAGAAACGTCATTATCAAAGCAAAGGTACAGATGATAGAGATTAAGAATTAAAATAATCCAGGAGTACCTCACCAGGCGGTGGTGCAGTGGATAGCGTGTGGGACTAGGATGCGGAAGGACCCAGGTTCAAGACCCCGAGGTTGCCAGCTTGAGTGCGGGCTCATCTGGTTTGAGCAAAAGCTCGCCAGCTTGGACCCAAGGTTGCTGGCTCCAGCAAGGGGTTGCTCGGTCTGCTGAAGGCCCGCGGTCAAGGCACATGTGAGAAAGCAATCAATGAACAACTGTGGTGTCGCAACGAAAAACTGATGATTGATGCTTCTCATCTCTCTCCGTTCCTGTCTGTCTGTCCCTATCTATCCCTCTCTCTGACTCTCTCTCTGTCCCTGTTAAAAAAAAAAAAAAAAATCCAGGAGTGATGAGGGAAGGATAGGGTCACTAATGTTCTTGTCTTACCAAGAAGGGAATCAAAACCCACTTGTGTGGGGCAGCAGTCATTACGTGGCTGGCTCCTTCTTGTCATCTAGTCTCTGCTCAACACCACCTGATTTATCTGTCATAAAATATTTATTGGGCACTTGCATGTGCCAGGTACTAAATTAAACCTCCTTGAGAAGTCCTTCCATGGTCAGCCAATCTAAAGTCATCAACCAGACTCATGTTATTCTTATTTCAACCCTCTGCATAGGACTTTGCACTCTAGTTTCAGCATGTATTTATTAGTTCACTTGATGTGCTTTTGTTTATATATTTACTGTGATTTGTTTGAATATATTATTATTTTGTAGGAATAAGAACTTTCTCTGCTTTATTCATCACAGTATGCCTTGCACCCAGAAAACTGCAACAGTGCCTAGCATGTAGTTGGCACACAGTGAATATTTGAGTGAGTGAGTGGACGATTGAGTAAAACGCGTCAGTAAGTAGTTGTTTAAAATTGCTGTAGTGACCAGTGAAGGAAGTGAAAATAATGATATAACTATTTTTTGAAATGAAAGATGGCACAAGTGCTGCAATTTAACATGTCAGAGAGTCACTGGTAATGTCTAAGGTTGATAAATCAAGAAATAGTGATGTATAACATTAAGAAATGTTAAGTCGCTGCTGAAAGCAATAGAATTTAGAACAGTTAAAACTAGTTGTCTTTTGGAAGTAGAAAATCTCAACAGGAAAACTGTAGCTTTTCATTATAAGCCCCTTTTCCATGTTTGTTTGTTTTTTCTAAAATCATATTTGTGTATTATTTTTATTTATTTATTTTATTAATCTTTAAGAAAGAGAGAGAGAAACAGTAATTTATTGTCCCACTTATTCATGCCATCTTTGGTTGATTCTTTCTTGTATGTGTCCTGACCGGGAATTGAACCCGCAACCATGTTGGGACAGCGCTCCAACCGACTGAGCTACCTGGCCAGGACCTGTATTATTTTTCATCAGTCTCCTTTTTCTGTGTTTGTGAAAAGGATTTCTGCCAAATATATTGGATTAAAATATTTTAGCAACATTTGCTAGACTGATAAGTTTTGTATTCAAGTTTTGCATTGCACATTTAGCCTTCTTATTAACTGACCACATACCAGGTTATAAAGCAATTCTTAATAAAATTTCAAAGAATCTGTGTTTTTGGGTTATGCTCTGTGTGACCAAGATGTAATTAAAGTCAGAAATTAGTAGCAAAGAAATGAGTTTTTAAAATTAAATTTTAAGCCTCAAATATTTATTTTAAAGAGAAGACTGAAAGAGGAGAAATGAATGAAATAGACCAGCGGCATAGAATAGAGGCACTGCTCTATTCTGAGCGAAGATTCATGCATTTATGAATATCTGATAAATTCTAGAACTGGCATTTCAGATTCATTCATTTATTCAGTAGACATTTGTTGAGTACCTGCTGTGTACTCAGTACACTATTCCACTTGCTATAGATACAATGAAGATGGGGGAAAATAGGCAAATAGGTAAAAATATTCCTGCCCCCAAGGTGCTTATATTCTAGTAAGGAAGACCAACAATAAACAAAATAAAAATGTAGTCTTAAGTGGTGATTCATATTCTAGAGAAAAATAAAGCAGAAAAGATAGATTAGGGAGTTTAGGATAGAAAGAATTAGTAGTTTTAAGATTTTTTTTTTTTTTTGAAGAGAGAGAGAGAGAGAGAGAGAGAGAGAGAAAGGCGGCGGGGGATGGGGAGCAGGAAACATCAGCTCTTAGTTGCTTCTTGTATGTGCCTTGACCTGGCAAGAGTGGAGTTTTGAACTGGAGACCTCAGCATTCCAGGTCGACTCTTTGTCCACTGCACCACCGAAGGTCAGGCAAAATTAGTAGTTTTAAATTGAGTTGTCAATACAGGTGCACCAAAGAAGGTGAAATGTTAGTAACATCTCAAAGGGTTACAGGAGAAAGCTTACAGGTGGATCACAGGCCCTAGTGTGGCTGGTGTATTCAGGAACAGCAGGAAGGTGAGGATGGCAGGAGTACATAGGAATGTGGAAGAAGGAACTCAGTCTGGAAAGGCCTTGTTAGCTTTTGTAAAGACTTTGACCTTTAGTAAATAGGAAGCCATTGGAGGATTTTGAACAAAGTAGTTCTGTGATCTGAGTTTGATTTAATGGATTATTGTGTGGAGAATAGACTAACGGAAAGAGAGGGCCAAATCCAGGAGACTAATTAAGTAGTCATTGTAGTAATGCAGGCAAAAAACTACGTTGGCTTGATTCATCAGAATTTAGAGCTGATGAGAAATGATCAAAATATGTTTGAAGGTAGAGCCAGTGATACTTGCTGACAGATTGAATGTGGTGTGATGGAAAAGACTTATGACTGAGCAACTGGAAGGATTGAGTAACCATTTACTGAAATGGAAAAGACTGTGGAAGGACTGGAGAGGTGGGATTAATTAAGAGTTCAGCCTGGACAATTTAAATTTGAGATGTCTACTAGACATCCAAGTGGAAATGATACCCTGTTCAGGGTTCCAGGCTAGAAATAGAAATGTGTGAGTTGTCAGTGAATGGTTGGTGTTTACAGCCACGAAACTGGAGCCATCCAGTGATTTAGAAAGGAAAAGCTGTCGGTTACTCTAATGGTGGGGAAATGAGGAGGAATTGGCTAAGGAGAAAGGGAAGGTAAGACCAGTGAGTTAGTTCAGAAACCAGTAAAGAAAGATATCCTGGAAGCCAAGTGAAGAAAATATTTCCAAGAGGAGGATGCGATCAGTTGAGCCCAATGTTCTGGGTACATGTAGTGCCTTGGAAGTCAGTAGTGATCCTGAGGAGTACGTAGTTTGGATGGAATGGTAGGGCCATTGGTCCAACTAGAACCAAGTTCAGAAGGAAATGGGGGGTGGAGAGGCAGAATTAGAATTGGCAGGCAACTTTTGTTTTTACAGCTGTATTGAGATATAACTGGCAGAGAGTCAACTATTCATATTTAAAATGTACAGTTTTGATGCATGTTAACATATATGAACATGTGAAGTCACCACGATCAATAGAATGAACCCATCACCCCACAAAGTTCCTTGTGATTCTTTGTAACCCCCCTTCCAGTTCCCAACTCTGCTTTCTGTCACTATAAATTAGATTGTATCTTCCAGAATTATATATAAAAGGAATCATACAGTGCATACTTTTATTTTTGTCTGACTTCTTTCATTATTTTGAGATGCATTCATGTTGTTAGTATCAATAGTTAATTCTTTGTTATTGTGAAATACTATTCTGTTTTATGGATATACTACAATTATCCATTTACCTGTTGATGAACATTTGTGTTGTTTCTAGTTTTTCTTTGTTACACACAAAGCTGCTGTACATATACATTTTTTATAAGTCTTTATGTAGAATTATATATTTTTCCTCTTGAGTGAGTGAACACCTGGGAGTAGAATGGCTGGGTCATGTGGTCATTGAATGTTTATGTTTTTAAGAAAATGCAAAACTATTTTCCCAAGTGCTTAAAACATACATTGTCACCAGAAATGTATGAGGCTTCCATTTGTACAGCCAATCTTTTCAACTTCAGCCATTCTAGTAGGAGTATATTGGTATAACATTGTGGTTTTAATTTACATTTCCTAATTACTAATCATGAAATATCTTTTTGTGTGCTTAGTTGCCATCTATATATATTTGTTTAACTGTCTTTCCAGGTATAAAATAATGAATTCTTGCATACTCTGACATATTTCTCTGCCTGTGCAGTATTCCAAAATAATGCAATGTAAATGTTTTAAGTGGAGATTGATTGTACTTTTTTTAAAAACAGGTTTTAATTTATAATGGTAATTCACTGGTGATTATGCCAATGCCAGTGTAATTGGAAGAATAACTACTGCCTTGCAATATTCTAACAGGTTGCAGCATTGCAAGAGGAGAAAAGTAGTCTGTTGGCAGAGAATCAGGTATTAATGGAAAGGCTTAATCAGTCTGATTCTATAGAAGATCCTAATAGTCCAGCAGGAAGAAGGCATCTGCAGCTCCAAACTCAATTAGAACAGCTCCAAGAAGAAACATTCAGGTAAAAGACCACTCATTAAAATATGATTTTTAAAAATTTAGTAACTGTCTTTTAAAGTAAAGAATATATTAGGACTTCTGGGTAGCTGCTGACCAAGGATGCTGTGTAATAAACAACTTTTCAGAAACCTTCCCACATGACATGAAATAACTTCACATCTAGGAAAAGTGCTATCAAAGCTACACCTTCAGTATTATTTGAAAACAGAGGCTGCAACTAAAATATAACTAACTGTAAGTGAAAGGAAGACAACAAGCACCAGCCCCATCCCACACACCGTCCAGCCCCCATTCTGTCAGGCACTTTGAGGCAAGTGAAGGAGACTAAGGAAAGAATTAGAGGAAGACAGACAAACACTAGTGAAGGGGCCTGTGGAGGAGTTGAAATGAATACCAGAAAGATTAAATTTACTCAAAATCTGAAATCATTTTTAAAACAAAAAGGAGATTAGACCACAAACTGCAGGGAACAGATTTCAAAGTAAATGCATCTTCTTAAAGGGCCCAATGCCATAAAAAGAGTCTGGCACCGAATTTAAAGGAGATTGGTGCCCTTTTCAGGCACTCAGTTTCAAGAGACATACTCCAAATGCCAAGTGCATGATTTCTAGAGACAGACTTATTTAAAGAGCAAACTTATATAGAGAGACAGTTTTCTACACGTATCTTCTGGGAGAGAAAAATGCCAAAGGAAGGAAGAAGGAACCAATGGCGATTGGACGGTGAAAGAGAAAAGAAGAAAAGGAAAAACCAGGTGTCCTTCAAGACAAAAGAGAACCTCAAAATTGAAGAGCTTAGCAGTATGATAAAAAGAGTTTAGGATTTACTATAAAGTATGTTATGACCCATTTCTTGCCTAGCCATAGCTTCATACCTAGCCAGTGTTAAAATAGTAAGAGAAAGTAAATAAATGCTAGATTATACTTTATCAACTTAGTATGGTAACATATCCTTTATTGTTCCTCAGTGAAATATATTAAAAACTTTAGTCTTCTCAGAAACTTTAGAAACACTCCATTCCCTATGGTCTGCATCCCGAAGTGTGGGCTGAGGACCCCTGAGGTTCTCTGAGGCCCTCTTCGAGATCTTCAGGGCACTGTCTTTTCTATCTACATGTCTGGAAGGCTGGATTTCCTACATATTCTTTAGTTTCAATCCATAACAACAGCCCTGGCTGGATAGCTTGATTGGTTAGGGCAGGGGTCCCCAAACTACAGCCCCCTGAGGCCATTTATCTTGCCCCCGCCGCACTTGCACTTCTGGAAGGGGCACTTCTTTCATTGGTGGTCAGTGAGGGGAGCACAGGATGCATCCGCACCCATAGTTCCCATTGAAATACTGGTCAGTTTGTTGATTTAAATGTACTTGTTCTTTATTTTAAATATTGTATTTGTTCCTGTTTTGTTTTTTTACTTTAAAATAAGATATGTGCAATGTGCATAGGGATTTGTTCATAGTTTTTTTTTATAGTCCGGCCCTCCAACTGTCTGAGGGACAGTGAACTGGCCCCCTGTGTAAAATGTTTGGGGACCCTTGGATTAGGGCATTGTCCTGAAATGCAGAGGTTGCTGGTTCGATCCCCTCTGAGGGCACATACAGGAACAAATCAATGTTCTTGTCTCTCCTTTCCCCCTCTCTCTAAAATCAGTAAAATAAACATTTAAAAAATCCATTAACAACAGATAAATATAGAAACAGATATGACAACCTGGCTCTCTTTTATTATACTAGATAATTTGAGTCACAAAAGTGTAAAACGTTACCACTTTTCTCGCTATATGTTTTGTTTTAGAAAATAATTTAAAATAAGCTATGTTGTCTGTGTTAATATAATGGGTTCATTATATGTTGATAGATAAAACCTATTATATAAACAAAAGTTATTTTGAATCTTGGTAATTTTAACACTGAAGGAATTCTGAGACCAAAAACTTTTAGAACCCTTAATTTGCATCTTGACTTTCTAAGACTGAATCAGTGGATAGTATAATCTAAATACGACTTTACCTTTTTGTTTCTAAATTGTAGCTAGCTTTTTAAAATTATACTTGACATACAATATTATATTAGTTTCAGGTGTACAACATAGTGATTCAACATTTGTATCCTTTACAAAGAGATCACCACAGTAAGTCAGTAACCATCTGTTATTGTCTGTAGTAATTATAATATTGAATCTAATTCCTATACTGTACCTTACATCTCCATGACTCATTTTATAATTGGAAGTTTGTGCTTCTTAATCCTTTTCCCCTTTTCTGCCCATCCTCTCACCTACTCCCCTCTGGCAATTACTGGTTTGTTCTATGAGTTTGTTCCTATTTTGTTTTGTTTCTTCGTTACTTTCTTTTTTAAGATTCCATAAATAGGTGAAATCATACAATACTTTACTTCCTCTGTCCAACTTATTTCACTTAACATGATAGTCTAGGTCCATTCATGTTTCAAATGGCAAGATTTCATTCCTTTTTATGGCTCAGTAATATTCCATCGTACATGTAGATGTACCACATCTTCTTTATCTGTTCATCTTTGAAAAGACACTTATGTTGCTTCCCTGTCTTGGTTATTGTAAACATGCTGCAGTGAACGAAGGGTGTCTATATTATTTCTAGTTGTTGTTTTCATAGTCTTTGGATAAATACCTAGGAATGCAATTGCTGGGTTATATGATAGTTATTATTTTAATTTTTTTGAGGAACCTCCATACCAGTTTCCATAGTGAATACACTAGATTACAATCCCACCAGCAGTGCATGAGGGTTCCTTTTTCTCCACACTTGTTCTTTTTTTTTTTTTGATAGTAGCCATTCTGACAAGTATGAGATGATACATCATTTGGTTATGATTTGCATTTCCCTGATAATTAGTGATGTTGAGCATCATTTTATATGTCTGTTGGCCATCTGTATGGCTTTGGAAAATGTCCGTTTGAGTTCTCTGCCCATTTTTTAATTGGATTTTTTTATGTTATAATGAGTTTTTAAAATATATTTTGGATATTAACCCCTTATCAGATATATTTCTACATATATCTTCTCCCATTCATTAGATTGCCTTTTCATCTTGTGGATCGCTTCCTTTACTGTGTAAAAGCTTTCTAGTTTATGTAGTCCTATTTGTTTATTTTTGCTTTTGTTGCCTTTGCCCAAGGAGACTTATCCAAAAACTATTGCTAAGACAAATGCATGTTTTCTTCTAGGAGTTTTATGATTTCAGGTCTTACATTTAAGTCTTTCATCCATATTGAGTTTATTTTTGTACATAGTGTGAGAATGTGGTCTAGTTTCATTTTTATGCATATGTTTTTCCAACAACATTTATTATAAAGATTATCTTTTCCCCATTGTATATTCTTACCTTCTTTGTCATAGATTAATTGACCATTTAAGTGTAGGTTTATTTCTGGACTCTCTCTTCTGTTCCATTGACTTATGTGTCTGTTTGTGCCATTACCATACTGCTTTTATTACTGTAGCTTTGTAGTATAGCATAGTACCTCCAAATTATTTTTTCCTCAAGATTTCTTTGGCTATTCAGAGTTTTTTGTGACTTTGTATAAATTATAGGATTGTTTCAGTTCTGAGAAAAATGCCGTTGGTATTTTGATAGGGATTGCATTGAATTTGTAGATTGCTCTGGGTATTATGACATTTTAACACTAATAGTTCTGATTGATGGGCACTGTTTATCCTTCCGTTTATTTGTGTCTTCAATTTCTTTCTTCAGTTTCTTGTAGTTTTCACAGCAAAGGTCTTTTACAGCGTTGGTTAAATTTATTCCTAGATATTTTTCAATGCAATTATAAATGGAATTTTAAAAAAATTTCTCTTAGTTCATTATTGGTGCATAGAAATGCAACAGATTTCAATTTTGTATCCTGCAACCTTACTGAATTAATTTACTAGTTCTAATAGTTTTTTGGTGGAATCTGGGTTTGTATATAATAGTATGTCATTTGCACAGTGACAGTTATACTTCTTTCCAATTTGTATACTTTTATTTTTGTTGACCTTTTTTATAGTATTTTTGAGTCTATTTTTTATATTTCTGCTCTTCTTTATTATTCATTCCTTCTACAAATTTGGGTTTAATTTGTTCTTTTTCAAGTTCTTCTAGATATAAGGTTAGATTATTAGAAGTTTTTCTTGTATCTTGAAGTAGGCCTGAGTCGTTATGAATTTTTCTCTTAAAAATGCTTTTGTTGTTGCCTGACCAGGCGGTGGCGCACTGGATAGAGCATCGAACTGGGATGCGGAAGACCCAGGTTCGATACCCGGAGCTCGCCAGCTTGAGCATGGGCCCATCTGGCTTGAGCAAAAAGGTCGCCAGCTTGGACCCAAGGTCGCTGGCTCCAGCAAGGGGTTACTCAGTCTGCTGAAGGCCTGCAGTCAAGGCACATGTGAGAAAGCAATCAATGAGCAACTATGGTGTCGCAACGGCAATGAGAAACTAATGATTGATGCTTCTCACCTCTCTTCGTTCCTGTCTGTCTGTCCCTATCTATTCCTCTTTCTAAATCTCTCTCTGTCCCTGTTTAAAAAAAAAATGCTTTTGTTGTGCCTCAAAGATTTTGGATTATGGTGTTTTCATTTTCATTTTTCTCAAGATATTTTTTAATTTTCCACTTGATTATGTTTCTTAACCCATTGCATGTTTAGTAGCATGTTGTTTTGGCCTCCATGTGTTTGTAATTTTTCCAATTTTCCTCTTGTAAATTGATTTTTGGTTTGATATCATTATAATAAAAAAAGATGCTTGGTATGGTTTCAATCTTGTTAAATTTACTGAGACTAGTTTTGTGGTCTAACATGGGTTTATGTTGGAAAATGGTCCAGCTTAATAAAATGTGTATTCTGCTGTTTAAGTCTTCCTGGTTCAAGGTATCACTGAAGAACACTGTTTCTTTGTTGATTTTGTGTCTGGTGACCTATCCATTGATGTAAGTGGGATGTTAAAGTCTGTTACTATGAAGGTAGTACTACCAATTTCTCCCTTTATGTCCATTAATGATTGCTTGATATAATTTAGTGCTCTTCCGTTGGGTGTATATGTATTTAGAAGTGTTATATCCTCTTATGTATTGATCCCTTTATCATTATGCAATGCGCTTTGTCTGTTGTTGCAATCTTTGTTTTAAAATCTATATTGTCTAACCCTGGCCGGTTGGCTCAGCGGTAGAGCGTCAGCCTGGCATGTGGAAGTCCCGGGTTTGATTCCCAGCCAGGACACACAGGAGAAGCCCATCTGCTTCTTCACCCTTCCCCCTCTCCTTCCTCTCTATCTCTCTCTTCCCCTCCCGCAGCCAGGGCTCCATGGGAGCAGAGTTGGCCTAGGTGCTGAGGATGGCTTCATGGCCTCTGCCTCAGGCACTAGAATGGCTCCAGTTGCAGTGGAGCAACGGCCCAGATGGGCTGAGAATTGCCGCCTAGTGGACATTCCAGGTGGATCCGGGTCTGGTGCATGCGGAAGTCTGTCTACCGTCCCCCACTTCTCATTTCAGGGGGGAAAATAGTTTATATTGTCTGATCTAAGTATTTCTACCCCAGCTTTCTTTTTGTTTCCATTTATATGAAATCTCTTTTTCCATTCCTTCACTTGCAGTCTGTGTGTCTTCTTTTGATCTGAACTGAGTCTTCTTACAGCCAAATATCCATGGGTCTTGTCTTTTGTGTGTTTGTGTTTTTTTTAAATTTTTCTAGCCACCCTCTGTCTTTTGATTGAGGCATTTAGACCACTTATATGCAAACTGATTGTGAATGTGTATGTACTTATTGTCATATTATTAATTATTTTCTGGTTGCTTTTGTAGTTCTTTATTCCTTCTCTTGCTCTTTTGTACATTGATGACTTTCTTTAGTAATTTATTTGTGTTTTTTTTCTTTATCTTTTGCATATCTATTATAGGGTTTTGGTTTGTGGTTACCATAGTCATATATAACATATAAGTTATGTCTATAGGAATCTATTTTAAGTTAATGGTTGCTTAAGTTCTAATGCATTCCAAATGTATTACATTTTTTACTCATATGCTCACAGTTATGTTTTTGACATCATATTTTACATCTTGTGCTATTACTACTTTTGTTTTTTAACCTTTATACTACCTTGGTAATTGGTTAATAAACTAGATTTACCAAATGTTTGCTTTTATTAGATTTTTCCTTTTCCTGTATTTTCTTATTTTTAGTTTTGGCCTTTTCCTCTTAAAGAAGTCCCTTTCTTTAACATTTCTTGCAATGCTGGTTTAGCGGTGATGAACTCCTTTAGCTTTTGCTTGTCTGGGAAACTATCGCTTCAGTTCTTAATGATAACTTTGCTGGGTAGAATATTATTGCCCGTAGGTTTTTTCTCTTCTCTCACATTGAATACATTGTACCATTCCCTTATGGCCTGCAAAGTTTCAGTTGAAAAATCAGCTCATAGTCTCTTGGCAAATCCCTTGTATATAACTATCTGGTTTTCTTCTGCTTCTTTTAAGACTCTCTTTCTCTTGAATTTTTGGTATTTATTATAATGTATCTTGGTGTGGGCTTCTGTAGGTTCATCTTGTTTGGGACTCTGTGCTTCCTGGGCTTGGATGTCTCTATTAATCAGATCAGTGAAGTTTCTAGCCATTATGTCTTCAAATAGGTTTTCTGTCCTTTTCTCCTTTTGGGACCCCTATGCTTGATGTTATTACTTAAACTATCTTTTTGCTTTTGATTGGATGATTTTTACTGCCTTATCTTTCAGTGCCCTGACTAGTTCCTCTGTGTCAGCTAATCTGCTGTTGATTCTTTCTAGTGTATTTTAAACACGTTATTGTATTGAGTTCTCATTGTTCTTTTTTATATTTTCTTTCTGTTGAAGTTCTCACTGAGTTTGTCCTCCTGAGTTCATTGAGCATCCTTCTAACCAGTGTTTTTAACTCTTTTCTATTGGTTGCTTGTCTTCAGTTCATTTAATTCTTTTTCTGGGATTTTATCCTGTCCTTTTATTTGGAACATATTTCTGTGTCTCATTTTGGCTATCTCTCTGTGTTTGTTTCTGTGAATTAGGCAAAATGGCAACTTCTGGTCTTGAAGGAGTGGACTTGTGTAGAAGCTTTTCCTTTGTAGACTGTGTGTCCAGGGTGCCTTTGACAGGTTAGCTGGAGCTGGAGCAGGCTGGTAAGAGTTGCCATGGGAGCCACTGTGGACCAGCAGTGGCTGTTGCTGGAGCTAGCTAAGTTTGAGGTTATGGGTAGTTCTGCAGTAAAACTGCAGGAAATTTTAGGAGCAAACCACCCTAAGGCTTCCTTGTCAGGCCAGCTGTAGTTGGAGAGGGCTCAGCCCAGGGGAAGTCCTAGGGACAAGCTGCACTGGGACTTGCAGTTGTAACTGAAGTAACATGATCTGCAGAAAGTCCTGGGTACAGGCTGCACCAGGCCAAGAGCGGTGGATTGTAACCTGGGGTATCCCTGGGCAAGCCACTGTAGGGGCGCCATGGCAGATGGGCTGGAAGCTGGAGTTGGAGAAGGCTATTGGGAGACTCAGGTAAGCCAGTCAGGGCCCAGAGGAATTCTGGAGACAAGACAAGCTAGCATCTGGAGCTGTGACAGAGAAGGGTACAGGCTGTGGGAGTCCCAGGGACAAGTCAAGGAGCTGGTGTGGGCCTAGGGCCTGTGCACTCTCTTAACAGCCTTGGCTGACTGGCTAGAATACCTGGAGCATGCTCCTTTCCGTGAGATTAGAATGGAAGGGGAGCACAATAACAACAAAAAAAGAGTTTTCACATCTCCCTTCTGTTTGGCTAATGCTCTAGGGTTGTTAAGTGGATTCCCTTCCTTTATAGTCTAGGTGTACTTTAAACCACTCTTTTTTTCACTATGCCCCAGAGCAGGAGAGCAGGTGATTCCCTACCTTCTGCTAGTGGTGCATTACCAGTTGGCTTCCCACCATACCATGCCTGAGTTTCTTCTACCCATTTCTCTGTGTTCTCTCTTTCTTATTTGTGTAGAAGCTGTTCAGTTACCCTCAGTTCTTATTCAGGATTTGCTCTGTAGGTATAAATTCAGTATATTTATGGGATGGGCTATGTTCACTGTCTCTGTGCCACCATCTTGGACAGAAGTCTCTAAATTGTGTCCAATTTTTAGAGTATGGTTTTGGGAAAGTAGTATTTAGAATTTCTTACATTTTCACTTTAAAGGAAATAGTTTCAGTATAATATATTACAGTATTATGTTTTGAAATACTTTAATAATACAAATATTTACCAATACACTTTATTGATATATCTTAGTATTTTTTTATTATTCTTTATAGTAAGGTATAATATGAGGATGAATATTAATGTATTTGACATTTTTCTAGACATTTAAAATACCCTAGCTTTGCCATTTATTAGCTGTGTAGACTTGGGCATGTCTGCATTTCCTCCACTATAAGATGGCCTAATAGTATTATCTACCTTTGAGAATTTTAAATGAGTATTAAATGAGTTAAATATTAAATGTTAAAGATATGTAAAGTACTGAGACTATTGCCTGACACAAAGATGCTGTATAATATTTAGCGGTTATTACTTTTCTAAAGAATGCAGTAAGAAAAAGAAGTGAGATGGAAATATTGGAGAGTCAAAATGTTTGTAGGTTTTTTGTTTGTCCTAGAACATACATATAAGAGAATCAACTGAAAAATTCTTGGAACCAATAAACATTTAATGAGAGGATAACTGTAAGACATTTTTATTATCATAAAACTTTTCTAACAATAACCAGTTAGTATCATCAGGAAAAACTTTCATGTATAAGTACCCAAAAGTAAAAATTAAAAATATTAAAAGTATAATAGTCCCGCCTTATCTGCAGTTTGACCTTCTGTGATTTCAGTTATCTATAGTCAACTGCAGTCCAGAAATATTAAATGGAAAATTTCAGAAATAAGTAATTCATAACTTTTAAATTGCACACTGTTCTCAGTTGTATGAGGAAATCTCATGCCATCCCACCCAGGACATGAATCATCCCTTTGTCAAGTGTACCCACCCTGTATACACTACCTACCCGTTAGTCACGCTATGGCCGTCTCAGTAATTGGACCAACTGTCACAATATCACAGTGCAAATGTTCGTGTAACCATTATTTTACTTAATAATGACCCCAAAGTGCACCAGAGATGTTGTTGGCAATTTGGATATGCCAAAGAAAAGCTGTAAAGTGCTTCCTTTAAGTGAAAAGGTATGTATGTGTAGGAAATCAGAGTATAAATAGGGTTTGGTACCATCCATGGTTTCAGGCATCCACTGGGGGTCTTAGAGTATTTCCACTGTGGATAAGTGGGACTACTGTAATATTAGGAACTAATATGTCAAAAACTTCTAAGTTATACATGGAAAATATTTTAATATGTGGAGAGGGTAATGTATTTTTGCTTGTTTCTCATGAGCTTTGTAAGAATGTCATTTTCTATTAAATTGTTATATAATTTTAACTTGATTCCAATTTGAATTTTAGGCTCATCTAGAAGTGTAATGAGTAGGAGATTCCATTTTGAGAACAAAGTTTAATGAGGGAGATTTTACCATAATCAGTGTTGCAATATGTTATAAGCCTATACTAATTAAAGTGGGTTCATGCTGGTGCAGCTGATTACAGACAAACCAATGACACAAATGATTGAAGGTCCAGAAACCCAAGTGTATGTGAAAATGTGTAATACGATGGAGGTGGTATTTTTCTAATCAGTAGAGAAAGGCTAAACTATTTGTGAAATGGTTTGGGCACAGTTGATACATATTTAGGCAGTAAAAGTTAGATTCCTACATCATTTGCGAAACAAATTCCAGTGAAATTGAGAATTGTAATGTTAAAAATGAAAATTTTTAAAAATGTTAAAAAGTAAACCATATAAATACTAATAGACAGTAGTAGATTAAAAGGGAAAAAAAAACTTTCTAATCACATACTAAAAGTAGAAATTATATAGTATAAGATTCATCAGTTAAGTTACATAAAAACTAAGAATTTCTGTACATTAATACTTACGTGAATAACGTTAAAAGTATATAATGATAAATATTTGTGGCATGAGAGATAAAGAATCTTATAATTCTAAGTGAAGGAATATGTTAAGCAAAATAAAATAAGTAAAATGCAGTATTACAATTGGGGGAAAACACCTAGGAATAGAAATTGGACTGGCGGATAAACTTCAAAATTGTTAATAGTTGTTTATTTAGATTAATACATGATTTTTATCCTTTTTGCTTTTCTGTATTTTGTAAAATTTCAACAAAATATAAATTTCATAACTAAAAGAAGTTAAATTGTATTTGTTGTATTTTGAAAAATATTACTTGGTGTCTAAGTTTTTGAATAAAGGAACGGTGCTTAGTTTTTTATCTTTTCACAAGCTTTGGAACATTGAAATTCATTTTTAGGATAATTACAACTTAGAATTATAGTTCATGGTCAGAAAAGTAGGAGACAAATTCAGGAAGAGTTTATTCTCATGTTTTTTTTAATTTTTGTTTACTGTTTTAAGGAGAATTATTAGACAGTAAATAGTCCTTTCTTCGTTTATTTTATTTTATTTTTTGGTTACAGACTAGAAGCAGCCAAAGATGATTATCGAATACGCTGTGAAGAGTTAGAAAAGGAAATCTCTGAACTTCGGCAACAGAATGATGAACTAACCACTTTGGCAGATGACGCTCAGTCTCTAAAAGATGAAATAGATGTTCTTAGGTAATCAATCTTCCCATCTTTGCAGCATCTCAGACCTGTCATCACCTAGAGCAGTTCTACCACCAGTATT
This sequence comes from Rhynchonycteris naso, assembly GCA_037038555.1. Classification (NCBI taxonomy): domain Eukaryota; kingdom Metazoa; phylum Chordata; class Mammalia; order Chiroptera; family Emballonuridae; genus Rhynchonycteris; species Rhynchonycteris naso. Next base: position 31,296,866 of record CM072998.1, read on the forward strand.
ACAAATTCTAGGACCTCTGAGCATAAGAGCCAGACCATGTGGGGTTAGCTCTCAGTGATATCATTTTTTAATTTCTGTGTAACCATTTTTTCATCTGTAAAGTGGAAATAATACACATTCCTACTTCAGATTTATATGGGAATAAGTGAGTTATATGTAAACACTTGGTACAGTATCTGGCAGATAAGTGCTATATAAATATGTGTCAAGTAGAAAGTAATCTCTTATATGTAGACACTTGGTACTACAGTATCTGGCAGATAAGTGCTATATAAATATTTGTCAAGTAAAAAGTAATCTCTGACCATCACTTTATGCTTGTATAGCTCTGGAGCTTTTCTTGCTACTACTACTTTTCTTTAATTTGGAGTCCTGCAGTCACTTGGTCTTCCTTTTTCTCAGATACTGTCATACCTGACAAGGCTGCATTTCCTTACTGGACCTTTTTATCTTCACCTCAGATATTCTCTCTCTAGGCACCTCACTCCCTGCCACCTCGTTTTTCCCTCTTTCCAGTTCTTGTCTAGTCTGTCCTCTGTTGGAGCATTCCAACCATCTATATTTTATACATTTGCTCTTTGAATACTAAGAATAAATAGAGAAAAGCACATAGTTATACAGTTTTGTCCTACAAATGAATGAGCTTCACTCTTCACTGGGTTCTTACCACTGGTGTACCATTCTGCTGCTCATCAGTAGGTAGCTCTGCCTCCCATTTCTCTCCTAGTCATGATGTATTTTCATAACTCTGCCCACTTGCATGCCTGTCCCCCGCCTCCCATGCCTTAGTCTTAGTAGATGACATTGTCTCTTGCTGCATAGAGGAAAGAGGCTATGAACTATGGGACTCTCCATGTCCTTTATCTCCCACACCTCCTAATTTCCCTTCATTCCCACTAATCTTTTCTTTTTTGCTTCTAGAATATAGACTTGTTCTTCCTCCTGTCTAGTGCTAATTTCCTCTTCAGTGTTCTGGGTCTCAATGCTTCTTGCTTACACAGGGTCTGTTATATCAGTTATCATTTCTCAGCACATCTGAATTGTCCTCATTTCTCAGCACATCTGAATTGTCCTCCTTAGCATATACTTATGCTTAGTTTTCTCTCATCCTAGAATGAGAGAGAGACTTATTATTACTCTTTCCTTTCCTCCAAAACAAATTTAGATCAAATCTAGATTATACAGGGTAAAATTTATGTTCGCTCCTTAACCTCCTAAAATTTGCCCCTACCTACCCCAACTACTCCACTGAAACAGTTCTTCTATGGTCACTAGTAACATTCAAATTGTCAAGTCATTCTGACACTGCACAATTTATTTTGCTTTTATACTACTACCTGTGTGTCTGCTGGCTACCGCCCGCACACACAGATTTGCTGCTTTCCTTGTATAATGTTTGTCAATATAATTTTTGCTGTAATTTGGTTGTATTTTTTAACCTGAGCAAAAAATTAACCTGGAATCACCTTTGTTCTTATACTTTCATTAGAACATGTTATTATCTGGCAGTCCCTCTAGGTTTTGCACTATCTAAAACAGCTTGATAACTGTGGATGTGTTTCTGATTTCTGATTTCCCATCTTATTCTAGACATTCTTCTGATAAAGTGTCTAAACTAGAAGGCCAAGTGGATTCATATAAAAAGAAGCTAGAAGATCTTGGTGATCTGAGGCGGCAGGTTAAACTCTTAGAAGAGAAGAATACTATGTATATGCAGAACACTGTCAGTCTAGAGGAAGAGTTAAGAAAAGCTAATGCAGCTCGAAGCCAACTAGAGACATATAAGAGACAGGTAAAAGAATAGTAACAAAGTTTCCTAATTGCATTTTCAAGCACTTTCTCTATTTTAACAGGATGGCTTATCAAAAATCTATTGACTTTGTTTTCATGGTATTTTGATTTTTACCTGTGATACTTAGTTCTTCTCCAGAGCTTATTGATTGGTATTTATAGCAGATTCTTTTATTGATTTTTATTTTTTAATTTATTACATAATACTTAAGAAATACACAAAAGTAAAAACAAAATGCATTGTGTCTAGGCTTAAAAAATAAAACATATTCTTCCCTTCGCTATAGTAACCACTGTGCTATTTTGTGGTTTCATTCCTATGCATCTCTCTTATTTTAGCGATTTTCAACCTTTTTCACCTCGTGGCACATATAAACTAATTACTAAAATTCTGTGGCACACCAAAAAATATATTTTTTGCCAGTCTGTCAAAAAAATAGGTATAATTTTGATTCATTCACATTGGATGGCTATTGTGTTGGCTGTTGTCATTTTTTTATTTGACAGTGTAAGGGAAAAGAGGTCAGTTCCCCTGATTAAATAGTCAGGTATGGCATGTTTTAAAAATTCTTGCAGCACACCAGTGTGCTGCAGAACAATGGTTGAAAATCACTGATCTGTTCTTTCGCTGCATATGTGTATTTATTCCTATGTACATATATAAAACCTGTAGCATTTTGACATGTTTTAAAGCTATACAGTGTGGAGTAAAAATAGATTTACAGTTAGTAGTATGCAAAACACAGTCGATTCTTGTATTATTATTTATCAGTTATTATAGTATTTTTCATAAGAATAACTGGTCATCTACTTTTGCTCCAGCCTATATAAATAATAAAGTGAAAGAACTCTACTACAATTTCCTTTTGTTCAGTAGTATGTTTGCAAGATTTGTTTATGTTGCTAGGTATATAGCTTTATTCCATTCATTTGTACTGCAGTATATCATGTTAAATGTACCGCAGTTTATTCATTTTCCCGTTAAAGGAGAGAATGTTTCAGCTTTTTATATTACAAGAAACACCACTGTGAATAAGTAGTATTGAACATTATTTCTATACATGTGTGAAAGTTTTACAACTGTATGGAATTTCTTACTTAGAATATGTTAATTAAATTAAATATTGCCCAATTATTCTCCAAAGTAGTTGTATTACCAGCAAAAAGTTTATGGGGATTTCTCTTGTTCTACATGATTGCCAACAATAGTACTATCAAACTTGAAATTTTGACAGTTGGATGGATATGAAATGATCTTTTTATGATTATACTTTGTTTTACATTATTCTAATTACAAATATATATACTGACCACATTTCTTTTGTGAATTGCCTATTTTTATCTTATTTTCATTTTTAAATTGGATTATTTTCTTATTGATTACTAAAAGTTCTTTATATGTTCTTATATTCATCTTTTTTATACATGCGGCATTTATTTCCTACCAAATCTGTGACCTGTCTTTTACACTTTGTGAGATTGATAATTTTAAAGTAATGAACTTTAATTATCTTTTTTAAGATTATTAGTGCATGCTTTGCCTTAAGATATCACTTCCTGTAGAAGGATATAAGACTAATCTCTATTTTCTTAACAAAGACTAAAGCTTGTTTTGCACATTTAGGTCTCTAAGCAACTTGGCACTGATTATTGTGTATGGTGAAAGGTTAGGGATACTTTGTGTGGACAAAGTCAACCTAGCAGCACTTATAACTCTCTTTCGCAGTGGATACAAGTGTACCTTATCATGTACCTAAAGTTTCCATGTTGTGTCTGACTTTTGTTTCTGTACACTTTCTTCTGCTTTCATTAGTCCACTTATCTATTCTTAAAGCAGTAACCCACTGTCTTATTATCTATATATTTTTTATTAATTTTGGTATTTGGTAGGGCAGCACCTTATTCTTTTTTTCAAAATTGTCTCTTAGACCTTTTCTTTCCCTCTATACCCAAAACCTTTGGGAATTGGAATTACATTGATTCTGTTGATTAATGTGGGGGATAATTGAAATGTTTATGACAGTAATATTCCTTTTAGGGAATAAAATATCCTTGTGTTTATTTAGGTCTTCAATATCTTTTAATTAAGTGTTACACTTCTAAATATCATACACATATTTTATTATATTTACTCTTGGTATTTTATGTATTTGGTTTTTGTAAATGCAGTTAGCAAAAGAAAGGATATCATTTTCAGTTTGTTGCTAATTTATCTGTTTGAAATGAAATTGATTTTTATACACTGATTTTGCAACCTTACCAAATTCTCATATTCTACTAATATCTGCTGGATCTTTTGTCAAAAGTGATATAAAAATAAAAGTTTTGTTTCTTTATTTTTACGCTGTACTCTTTTTCTTTTTAATTAGCATGCCTGACCTTCAATACAGTTTTAAATAGAAGCATTAATAGACAACCAGTTTTTGTTAATTTTATACAGCATGCTTTAGATGATTTACCAGTATAAGGATTGTGCCTGCCCAGAGCATTGGCCTGGGACACAGAGGACCCAGGGCCGAAACCCCGAGGTCACTGGCTTGAGTGCAGGCTCACCAGCTTGAGCACGGGGTTTAACCAGTTTGAGCTAGCTTTAATGTAGGATCATAAATATGACCCCATGGTCGTTGGCTTGAGCCCAAAGGTCGCTTGGCTGGAAACTCAAGGTATCTGGCTAGAGCCCAAGGTTGCTGACTTGAGCCCCCTGGTCAAGGCACATATGAGAAAACAATCAGTGAACAACTAAGGTGCTGCAAACAAAGAATTGATGCTTCTTATCTCTCTCCCTTCCTCTCTCTCTGTCTGTCTGTCTATCTGTCACTCTCTCTCTCTCTCTCTCTCTCTTTCTGTCTCTGTCTCCCATTTTTTTTAAAAAAGGACTCCTGTGGTGCTTCTCTCTATTAATATGACAAATATTACTGCATTTTTTTTTTTTACAGGGACAGAGAGAGGGATAGACAGGGACAGTCAGACAGGAACGGAGAGAGATGAGAAGCATCAATCATCAGTTTTTTGTTGCAACACCTTAGTTATTCATTGATTGCTTTCTCACATTTGCCTTGACCGCGGGCCTTCAGCAGACCAAGTAACCCCTTGCTCGAGCCAGCGACCTTGGGTCCAAGCTGGTGAGCTTTTGCTCAAGCCAGATGAGTTCACACTCAAGCTGGTGATCTCAGTCTCGAACCTGGGTCCTCCACATCCCAGTCCAATGCTCTATCCACTGCGACACTGCCTGGTCAGGCATATTACTGCATTTTCTATGCTGAAGCCATCTTTGCATTCCTGAGATAAATTTAGTCACAGTGGATTTATTTGTTGCTTTCACATTGTTAGATTTGCTTTGTTAATTTTACTTAGAATATTTTGACTCAGAGATTCATTTGAAGTTTTCTATTTAATCTCTCCTTATCTTATTTTGGCATCAAAATTATACTAGCATAATAAAATGAGTTGGAGAAATTTTAGTAGAATAGCCCTGGCAGGTTATTTTGGTAGATATATTTTCCCTCCAGCATTTTATTATGAAATATTTAACATATAAGAAGGTTGAAAGAATTTAATGAACTTGAGTGTTAACTGAGAAATTACCCAGAATATATGCAGATGAAGGTGTTAAATTAAAAGGAGAAAAGATCTGATTAGAATCTAGAGGAGAAAACAGAAATTATAGAAAGACTATTTGAAGGAAAGGATGTCCAAACATTTTACAGAACAAATAAAGACATCAGATTTAGTACTAACAATGAGTTGTAAAGTACAGTAAATACAAAGGTATCTATACCTAAAAAATACTATAGTGAAATTGTATAAAACACTAATTCTTTGTTTCTGATTTGAACTTTAATATACTGTATTTTTCAATAGTATTTTCCTTTCTACAGTTTGTCTTTGGGTGTACTTTCAAACCAACCTGATCATTTTTAATGAACTCTTACTCTTTTTAATTTAAATTTTCTTCTTTATTTTTCTTTAAAGAATTAAATTTAGTAGTATTTTATATCTGATAATTAAAATCTGGAATTTTTGGAGGTCTACTGTTTTGTTGTTACTCGGTTAGTATTTTTTCACTGTTCATAGCAGCTTATTTCCTTTTGGTCTTTGTTCTTTCATTTGACTCATCTTTGTCTTTGGGAATACTGGAGAGGCTGGGTTGAGGTGGTATTCCTCCAGACAATGTATCTTTTGCTTTTGCCAGATTTTCCATAGCATTTACCAACCAGGACTATTTTAAGTTAAGTTCTTGGTTTAGAATTTGCTAGACAAGGCATGTGGCAAAATTTTAGAAAACAAATTCATGCATTAGCATTTCATAGTTACAGATTTTTAAGTTACACTCTTTAAGCCCAGTGCATTCACCTTAGGGAAGGGAAGTTTCTTTTGATTTTTCTAGCTGATGGAATTTATCCTTGCCCATTTACTGACTCACATTCTTTTAGAGCTCAAAGTAGTTTAACAACTACCTGTCTCCTATTTAATTCCAAACTTCGGGTTCTCACCTGACCAGGTTGTGACACAGTGTGTAGAGCATTGATTTGGAATGCTGAGGACCCAGAGTTCACCAGCTTGAGTGTGGGATCATAGACGTGACTCCAAAGTCACAGGCTTGAGCAAAGGGCCATGGGCTTGGCTGTAGCACCCCTCCTGCCCCGCCCCATCAAGGCTTGTAGGAGAAAGGAATCAGTGAACAAATAAAAGTGCCACAACTATGAACTGATGCTTCTCATTTCTTCTTTCCTGTCTGTCTCCGTCTCTCTCACTTGAAAAACAAACAAACAAAACCTCTAGGTCAGTGGTTCTTAACCTTTTTTGAGGTACCGAACCCACCAGTTTCATATGCGCATTCACCGAACCCTTCTTTAGTGATAAATAAAATATTTTTTTCCAAATTCAAGACATAGATATATGTTTTTTTACTGGTGCACAAAATGAGCCGTGCATGAACATCACCTTGCTCAAAGAACAAAACCAACAAAGTGCATGAACTCACAACAAATTACGGTATTACTTTATTCTGGCCTCCGCGGCAGAGGCTTCTCTGAACCCCTGAGACCGACTCATCGAACCCCGGTTAGGTTCGATAGAACCCAGGTTAGGTTTGATAGAACCCAGGTTAAGAACCACTGCTCTAGGTTCTTGGCTTTAACACTTCCTACTTCCCACTGAAGTGACAATTTTACTTTCTCTTGTCAGCCTTCCTGTGGCAATTGGATTTTTTTCTTCTAGCATTTCTTTTGCTTTATGCTAAAAGGATTTCAGATTACATAGTTACCTGTGCTACAGGAAATAGAAATCCCCTATGTTTTTTCATCATTTTGAACATGTACTCTAGATGATCTGATTTTAGAACTCATGACAGATTTTTTTCCTGGTTCTTTCCATTTAGTTAGGCTGCTATATTATAAAAATTTTTTTTAAATATATTTGTGGGGAAGGGAGTTTTCATAGAACTATAGAAGAACAGTGGTAATTTTTAATGTTTCAAATTATAAAAATTAATGGTGCCTTTCTCTATCAGGTAGTAGAATTGCAAAATAGATTATCTGAAGAATCGAAGAAAGCAGATAAATTAGATTTTGAATATAAGCGGCTAAAAGAAAAAGTTGACAGTCTTCAAAAAGAAAAGGATGTAAGTATAAAAATTAGGCATTTTGATTTTAAACACTACTAAAATTAAGACTGATACTTAATTCATGTTTTGACTATATTCTATTTATAAATTTTAAAATTAGAGATTCTGTGTTTTTTATTTAAATTTAAGATTTATATTTGTTTCAGAAATAGATTTAAAATAAAAAATTACTGTTTCTACTTCCATTCTGATTTCATTTATATATATTTATTTTTCTACCACTGTTGCTTCTTTTACATTATTTTGCTCATGACTTTTTGTAGATTTTTCTGTTTTCTGTATGACCATTATAGAAGATGCAGTCCTTTTGTTGTTCAGTTATTTAAAATTTTTTAAAAACATTCTGTCATGATTTTGAAAAATTAAATTTTTTATTTTTTTGTGTGTGTGTTTAAAGAAAAGAATGTTATACACATAGATAGGTTCTTTTGTTAAGGATAGTGTAGACATTGTATTTCTTATGTTTAACTGTGGATAGCATATTGCCTTGCACATTGTAGATATTCAATATTGTTAAATGGGAAAAGATTGTTGTAATCTTTTACCTTCAATGATCTTTCTTTGGAAGATCAAAACGTCCATGTTCCTACTGTTTATTATTTTAATAGATAAGGCAAAGACCACTAATAAGAATAAATTCATAAAACTTGCAGCTAACTTTCCTTTTTTTAAAATCTCTCCAGAGATTAAGAACAGAAAGGGATTCTCTGAAGGAAACCATTGAAGAGCTTCGTTGTGTTCAGGCTCAAGAAGGGCAGCTCACAACTCCAGGTAAAACCATCTCAGTAGCCCAAGCAAGACTCTTTAGTGCTAATAGTATCAGTATAAAAATTATATTCATTTAAGATGATTGGGTCAACAGATGAAAATGAAAAATTGGTGAAGAGGCCATGAAACTGATACAGATTTTAAAGTTACCCAGATATTGTGGCAAATAATCTGTAGTTATGGGCTCAAATTTATTTGCCTACTTTACCTTTAATTATCTTTAAATATTTTATTTTATTAGGTCAAAAGTATAAACATTTGTTAAATCATCTCTGTTATTAATAAACTTGAAAAGTTTTATTCTGAAATGTTCTTAATAACCTTTTAAAAAATATATTAAACTTTTGTAACCAATGATTTTATTTCCTACTACTGTATGGAGTAGGTATCAATTTATTACAGGACTTTTATCCAAAGAGAAAAGTATCTTTCTTGTAGGGAATCATTTAAGATTTCATATTATTAAGATGATAGTACCACTGAAAAGAGTCTACAGATTTAGTGCAAACTTTATTAAAATACCAACAGTATTTTTTTCAGAAATAGAAAAATCCATTCTAAAAATTCATATGGAATCTGAAGGAACCCTGAAAAGCCAAAACAAAGAAAGAAAACTTGTAAGACTCATACTTCCTGATTTTAAAACTTTAGTATAAAGTTAGCAGTTAAAACAGTGTACTATATGCATAACGACAGACATATATAGACCAATGGAATAGAAAAGAGTGCCCAAGCCCTGGCCGGTGGGTGAGTGAACAGAGTGTATGGATGTTCCAGGTTCGATTCCTGGTCAGGGCACACAGGAGAAGTTACCATCTGCTTCTCCACCCTCTCTGTCTCCCCCTTCTCTCTCACTTCTTCCACAGCCAGTGGCTTGATTAGTTCAAGCCTGGCACCCAGTGCTGAGGATAGCTCTGTTGGAGCACATTAGCCTCAGGCGCTAAAAATAGCTTGGTACTGGAACATTGGTCTATTATGAGATTGCTGGGTAGATCCTGGTCGGGGTACATTCAGGAATCGGCCTCACTATCTTCCTCCTCTCACCTAAAAAAAAAGAAAAGAGTTCCCAGAAACAAATCCTTACAAATGTGGTCAATTGATTTTCAACAACAGTGTCAAGACCATTCAGTGGGCAAAGGAATGTCTTTTCAACAACTTGTGCTAGAAAAACTGGATATCCATATCCAAAAGCATTAAGTTGGTTGCTTATACTGTATATAAAATTGAACTCACAAGGGTAAAAGACCTAAATGTAAGGGCTAAAGCTATAAACTTTTAGAAGAAAACAGAGGGAAATCATCATGATATTGGATTTGGCAGTAATCCCTTGAATTGATAACAAAAGAATAGGAAACAAAAGAAAAAAATAGATAAATTGGGCTTCATCAAAATTAAAAACTTTTTGCCTAACCAGGCAGTGGCAGAGCATTGGCCTGGGAAGCTAAGGTCCCAAGTTCAGAACTCCGAGGTCACCAGCTTGAGAATGGGCTCATCTGGCTTGAGTGTGGGCTCACTAGCTTGAGCACAGGGTCGCTTGGTTGAGCCCTCCCCCAGGACACATATGAGAAAGCAATCAGTGATCAACTAAGGTGCTGCAACTATGAGCTGATGCTTCTTATCTCTCTGCCATCTGCTGTTCTGTCTGTCCCTGTATGTCTCTCTATCTCTCAAAAAAAAAAAAAATTAAAAACTTCTGTGCATCAAAGAACACTATCAACTGAGTGAAAAGTCAACCCACAAAATGGAAAAAAATGTTTGCAAATCATGTATCTACTAAGTGATTGATATCCAGAATATATAAAGAACTTCTGTAACTCAACAACAACAAAAAATTCATTTTACAAATGGGCATAGGTAATGAATAGACATTTCTCCAAAGATATGCAAATGGCCAATGAGCACATGAGAAGATGCTCAACATTAGTAGTCATTAGAGAAATGCAAATCAAAACTACAATGGGATACTACTTTATACCCATTTTCTTGGCTGTTACCAAAAAGGGGGAAAAAAGGCAAAGAACAAGTGTTGGGGAGGATGTAGAAACATTAGAAACCTCTTATATGACTGATGGAAGTGTAAACTAGGGCAGCCACTGTGGAAGAATTTGGTACTTCTTCAAAAATTTAAACAAAATTATCAAATAATTTAGCAATTCCATTTCTAAATATATGCTTAAAAGAAATCAACGCAAGGGCTCAACCAGATACTGGTATGCCAGTGTTCATAGTAGCATTATTCATAATAGCCAAAACATAGAAACAACCCGTGTGTTCGTCAACAGATAAAAGGATAAAGAAAACCTGGTATACACATACAATGGCATATTAGTCATAAAAAGGAATGAAATCCTGATAAAAGCTGCATGGATAAATTTTAAAACATGTTAAGTGAAGTAATAAGCCAGACACAAAAGAACAAATGTTGGTAGAATTCTACGTCATGAATTATCTAGAATGGGCATCTTCACTGAGACAGAAAGAAGAAGTTTCCGAGAGGTGTACGGGAGAGAGGACTGGGGAGTTACTGTTGAGTGGTTAAGAGAAATTTATGTTGGGGTGATGAATTTTAGAAACAGACAGTGGTGGTGGTTCCACAACATAGTGAATGTACTTACTGTCATTCAGTTGTACACTTAAAGGTTGTTAAAATGATATAATAACAATAATAATGTGAGACGACTGTGACATGATCTTACACTTGACTAAAAAGAAGATTGTAGCTATTGAAATTAATGTTCAAGGTAGGATTTTATGTAGAAATTAAAGGGAATAGTTGTGCTCTCTCTTACCCTTGCATGAATGTTTACTTATTTTATAGGGTTAATGCCGCTGGGAAGTCAGGAATCTTCAGATAGTCTGGCAGCAGAGATTGTTACACCTGAAATCAGGTAAGATTGTACAGTTCACAGCACACTGCACTGTAGTTCTAAAGAAAACTTACTCTTCTGTAATACGAAGAGGATCGTTTTCTTAGTCTTTATTACTAACGCTTTCAGCGTGAACTCATGCTGAAACGTCCACAATTTCAGCATGTTGGATGCCTCTTTCAACTGGCCCAAGAGACTTGATCTTTCTTCAGTAGGACAATGTTTCACATGTACAAAGCAAACTGATGTATCTCTGCTTTGGTACCCTTAGCAAACGTTTAGCAGTAGAACCACTTAACCCAAAAACAAAGGTTATGTTTAGCCGTCAGCCTGCAAAATAATTATTCACTAAGATTTATATTTTAATTATGTAGAATGGTCTGGGAAAGATATAATGCACCAGAGGAAATATCTCCCCATCTCTACTGCTCTTCCTTCAATAGTACCTTACATTTTTATTTAGTCAGCATTTAAAAAATTCCACTTATTTCATTTACGCTGGCCTTGATTCTTTATAATATCCTTAGGGGGTATTAAATAATATAATGATCGGTTTAAGAGTTTTATAGCCTGATCAGGTGGTGGCGCAGTGGATAGAGTTTCAGACTGGGACACGGAGGACCCAGGTTCGAAACCCTGAGGTCACCAGCTTGAGCGCGGGCTCATCCGGCTTGAGTGGAGTCTCACCAGCTTAAGCGAGGGGTAGCTGGCTTGAGCGTGGGATCATAGACATGACCCCATGATCGCTGGCTTGAGCCCAAAGGTCACTGGCTGAAGCCCAAGGTCACTGGCTTGAGCCCAAGGTTGCTGGTTTGAGCAAGGCGTTTCTCACTTTGCTGCTGTAGCCTCCCCCTGCCCCCCGTCAAGGCACATATGAAAAAGCAATCAATGAACAACGAAGATGCCACAAGAATTGATGCTTCTCATCTCTCTCCCTTCCTGTCTGTCCCTGTCTCTTTCTGTCTCTGTCACACACACACAAAATAATAATAATAATGATTCATCTATTTTTTAAACTGTTTAAATGTGTGTACATATGCATAAGTTTAGAAGACTTATTTCAGCAGTAATTATTTTGTACCGTAAGGTTATTGAGGGTTTCTTTTTTTCTTCCTTTTTTTCCTTTGAAAGTCTAGAGGAGCAGGAGTTATTCATTTGAGGCACAGTGTATAAATAACATCATTATTACGAACACAAGTTTGTGAAAAAGACATATTCCAAAAGAAAAAATTCAACAAGAAGATATTTAGCTTGTCATCCAGGTTGTGAATCAAAATTAGGAATATTCACAATGGAGGGTTCCTATTTTCTTTTATTCTATTTTCCCCCTACAATGAATGTATTTTACTTGTAGTTGAAAAATATGTTAAAGTCATTGTTGTCCATACATAAAATATATCAAGTTCTGTGTAATTGCTTGAGTTGAGCCACAAATTTGACTTTCATGCTTTTCAACAGCAAAAGTAAAATTGCTTTATAAGGTTTACAGTGTTTACAAAATAAGAGCAGACTGTTTTGTATATGTGTTTATCTTGTTTTGTGCTTTCCTTTTACACGAGAAGCACAGCTTTTCATAGTATCTGGTATGAATACCTTCATAGGGCCCTCTAGGGAAGACCTTATATAAGCAAAGAATGAATTATATTTTCAAGAAGTAGATCTTCAATGATCTCTCCATATGCATTAATATTCAATTTTATCATCCCTACAATAAATGTAGCGCAAATTTTGTTTGGCTGTTGCTTTTAACATGCCTCAATGTAAGCTTTTGACATACCACAAGGAGCCCAAAACAACACAGTCCCATAACTTGATTCTGATAATCTGGTATGTTACAAAAATACAATTTCATATCTATAGGAATGGGTGGACTGCATAGCTTGAAGGCAGTCTTCCTTGGATATTATGTCTTGCCACCAAATAATTAGTACTAGAGCATGGCATTAGAGGTCATGTTTTCTGATGAGAACTAAAGAACAAATACTGTATATAAATGCATTCTTAGCTTAAATATGTAAATCAGAAAGGAAATAGGTTTTGAAATCTCTTTCATTACAAATCATGATATTTGGAAAGTTACTTCAGATTATCCATTCCAAAAATGAAAGTACTTACCATTCCAAAAATGAAAGTACTTAAGACCTGAATTATGATGTCTCAGCCAGTTACAACAGGAGCTCCATTCTTTGCCAGGTACATTGTATTTCACTCTGTTCTGTGGATATATTGAATCTGTGACTATGCACAGCTGGATTTTGGTAACTATGTTGTAGTAATATACCATATAATAATTTTTTCTTTTGCTTACTAGGGAGAAACTAATTCGTCTTCAGCATGAGAATAAGATGTTAAAACTTAACCAAGAGGGTTCAGACAATGAAAAAATTGCCTTATTGCAAAGTCTTCTAGATGATGCAAATCTACGCAAGAATGAACTGGAGACAGAAAATAGGTAGGAATGTAGATAGGCAGCTGTATTTAGCCATAGGTTTTTTCTGTTTGCCTTGATTTTGATTCCCTTAAACCGGTGATGGGCAATCTTTTGAGCTTGGTGTGTCAAAATTCGCCATAAAACTGAGCATAATTCGGGTGGTGTGTCACTTCGAGAAAAACGGCCTAACCGGAAGTCCCAGAACTAGATGCTCTGTGCCGGAGTTCTGTTGTTTTGGCCTCCAGACCTCCGGCACAGAGTGTCTACACTACAGCAAATGTTTTATCCTCGGCTACTGCACCTGGCCGTGGAGTAGCCAAGGATGAAATGTCCTTCTCGGCATGCGACCCCATACTTCCCTGGTATGCGGTCACATGCGGCCGCGTGTCATCGAAAATGGCTACGTGTGTCAGTGCTGACACATGTGTCATAGGTTCGCCATCACGGCCTTAAACAGTTGGTGTGAATTGTATTTTGAGAAGTGATAACATATTATTTCCTTTCCTTTTAAGAGTACTTTAATCCATTTCTCCATTTATGAACAGACTTGCCAGAACTGTTGTGCCACTTTATAATAATATTCCCCACTTTATTTCTTTAGGCAACATGATACCAAAACCCTACCATTCCCCCTTTCTGATCACGAATTAAAGCTACTTCAAACTTGAACAATTTTACTGTATTACTATGTTGGCTTGTCCATTCCCCATTACTAGGCTTTTGAATTGCTTTCAAGTCTTTCCAAGGAATACAATGACCTCCACTTATAGGCTTGCAATATTTGTTGACTAATTTTAAAAATGGCTAAGATTGATAGTCTTAGAGTTTGATATATATTTCTATATTGCTTTCTGAAAAGATTAGACAAAATTATGGTACCACTACTCACATATTTATGTACCTTTTTAGATATTGCATATGGATTTTCAGATTATTCTCTCACTATTGAAAACCACTCAGATATTATTTTTTCTAATGTGAAAAACATCAGTTATTATAGATTTGATTGCATTTTACTCTGATTCTCACAAAATTATAGACTGTAGGTTTATGATCAGAATTTCTTGTAACTTCTTAAGTAAAAAAATGTTTTATTTAACTTTTTGTCTGTTTGAATTCTAAATACTCATTGCCCTGTTTTGTCCTTAATTTGGGGCGGTCTGTCTTTTACTACTGAAGTATTTCTTACTGAAATAACCAGTCATCTGTTAAATGGCCAATCCAGTGGGAGCAATCAAAATTTTGTCTTTCTTCATCTCTGTGCTGTATTCATTGTTGCTGATCATTTTCTCCTTCTTCGAGCTTTTTTTTTTTTAATTTCAGTAGCACCTCTTCTTATGTTTCTCCCAATTCTCTTATTATTCTCCAGGGCGAAGTTCCTCTTTCTACTCCGCTTGGTGATCTGCCATCTTCCACTTTTCTGCACATTCTTCCTAGTCAATATCCTAAGTATTATTTTTTGTTCTGTGTGTTCTTATGCCTTCCCAATACATTTCCTCCTTTGTTCCCGTCTGTTTAGGCATATTTGGTAATTATTGTAATAACCTCCTCCAGGCTGTCATGCTTCCTCTTTGACCTTTTTAATACATCTTCCACTCTCAGACCAATGTGATCTTTCTGAAATATTATCTGATCATATTTCTTCCTTCTTGCTATCCTCAATGTTACCCAAGACCTAGGGAACCAAATTGGCCTACTGAATGTTGCGTCATACTGACCTAGAAAATTTACAAAGATCAAGCTTCAGAATCAGCATTATTAAAGGCTGGCTGGGTTATTCCATTTCCAGACAAATTTTAGGCCAAATCAGAGGATAAGTTTCAAGAACTTTTCTGTATTACACACGGCTGCACCCAACCTTTCCTTTTCTTCTCTGATTTCATCTTCAGCTGTTCTTACCTCTTATAATCTATTCTTCAGCCATACCATTCCTAAACTCACTCTACCTCTCATTTTTCTATGTACTTTGTCTTGAATCCCATTTTTTGCCCTGGTTTAACCACATATTTTATTGTTCTAGTTTTAGCTTAAGTCAAGCCTATACTAATTCCTCTACATAATTAGGTACAGTTCTTGCTTCTTTGAGCCGTCATCATTCTTTTGTATATATCTGTGCACTATGTTGAAGTATTTATCTTTTATTTTTACATTTTGTCTCCCAACTAAATTTGTTGAGTGCACAGATCTTTTAATACTAGTGCCAAGCATAGTACCTGACACATAGTTTTAATAAACATATGTCAAAGTGAATTTCAGATAAGTAGATATGATAGGTACATCAGTTTGACAGAATGTGTCCATAAAATACTACATTGGAAATCATTATAGATAGAGATTTCAAGAACTATGAAAAATAATTTTAAAAGTGAGCTACTACTATAACCTTAGGCTTTGTTTTGCTAATTATACGTCTCCCTAAACAAAGTGACAATCTAAGGAAAAAGACCTAAGTTAAGTCAGAATTTGAAAAATTAATGTACATTTTTATTTCTAGGCTGGTGAATCAGAGACTTCTGGAAGTACAGTCACAAGTTGAAGAACTGCAAAAATCTTTACAGGATCAAGGATCAAAAGCAGAAGATGTAAGTTTTAATATGTACCAACCGTGGTCCACCTGTTTCTTAGTGTAACAAAACTACAACTTTATTACTTTATTTGATGTTCTCTTCAGAATAATTTATAATTCTATTGGTTATAGAAAAGCAGCAGTATTTTCCTTTCCCTTGCTTTTCTTATAAAAAGAGCCAGATGGTACTTTACTGTCTCTTTTAGATTTGCTCTGCTGAGAATTAAAAGTTCATTTGTAGTTATTAGCTAAGAAATTAATTGAGATTTATGTTTTATAAGTACTCAACTCAGTATTCAAAGTATAGAGTTTTCCCCTATGATCAGAAAAAAAAAAATAGTGCCTGCCTGTAGAAACTTAGCATGCTCATGTAGAATTTTTTATGTAAAGTTGATTTTTTTTGTGTGTGTGTGTGTGATAGAGAAAGAGATAGGGACAGACAGGCAGGAAGGGAGAGAGATGAGAAGCACCAATTCTTCATTGCAGCACCTTAGTCTCCTTAGTTGTTCATTGATTGCTTTCTTGTATGTACCTTGGCTGGGGGCTACAGTAGAGCGAGTGACCCCTTGCTCAAGCCAGCAACCTTGGGCTTCAAGCCAGCAACCTTGGGCTTCAAACCAGCAACCTTGGGCTCAAGCCAGTGATTATGGGGTCATTATGATACCACACTCAAGCCAGCGAACCCGTGCTCAAGCTGGTGAGCCCCGCTCAAGCCAGTGACCTTGGGGTTTCGAACCTGATTCCTCTGTGTCCCAGTCCGACGTTCTATCCACTGTGCCACCGCCTGGTCAGGCGTAAAATTGATTATAAAGAAAAGATTGTCATCCCTAGAATCCCATCATCTCTAAATTCTGAATCCCACTTGCTATCCCCAATACATACTCAAATATGAGTTCACTGACCTTTTAAATATTTCCTTCGCACTCTGTGT
The DNA here is from genome assembly GCA_037038555.1 of Rhynchonycteris naso. NCBI lineage: Eukaryota > Metazoa > Chordata > Mammalia > Chiroptera > Emballonuridae > Rhynchonycteris > Rhynchonycteris naso. Next base: position 31,313,846 of record CM072998.1, read on the forward strand.
GTCTGTCATAGCCCTGACTGCTTGGCAGAAAATACGTTGAGCCAGCAACTAGGCCTTTTTTCATCCCCTCATGCTCACTGTCTGTCACAGTGCGGATGCAGCCCAGAGTGGTCAGTCTCTGAGGAAAGTGTAAATGAATCATATTTTTCAAATTCTTTGTATTTAATGAGCAGTATACAATAGAGCTGCGACTTATAAAGTGCTAAAAAGTAATGTAAAGAAGGGGGGAAAACCTAAATTTTAATGACCAATCATTGCTTCAGCCAGTTGGATTTTGTTTTGCTTTGTTTTTTCCTGTTGTCAGGTGTAACTTGATGTAAACTGTCTTTTGAGTATAAACCTACATATTTGGTTGTATCCACTAATAGAGTTACTTCATCAACACTAGATATATCCAGTTTCATCAGCCTTATCAGCATAAGAAGGAATAAGGACAAGAGGAATCAAAGAAGGAGAGTTTAACTAGTACAATAACTTCAAACCTGAGAATGTTAGATACAGAAAGCCCACCAGTACCCTAATTTTAGTAGTTCTGTCAGATTTAGGAGCTTACAGTGGCAGGACGCTCTTTGTGGTGACTTTAATTCATCCTTTAATTAATGTGTTGATAGTTCTTCTTAGATTCCCAGGTTGATTTCCACTTCCTGAAATTGTCACCAACATTTAAACTACCTATTCCTTTCTTAAAATGGAACTAGTTTGGCCCCTGGCCAGTTAGCTCATAAACAGAGAGTCATCCCAAAATGCCAATGTTGTGGGTCAGTCCCCAGTCAGGGCACATACAGGAAGTGACCAGTGGATGCACAACTTGGTGGAACAACGAATGCTTCCCTATCTCTCTCTGTCTCTAAAGTCAATCAATTAAAAATAATGGAACTACTTGGAAATGTCATAGTTTACTTTTAAACCATGCTTTTATCCAGAATGCTAAATTATAAATGGATGAATCAAACGCACCACTTGTGTATTAAAATATTAGTTAGCCTAACTAAGAGTCTCTTAGAAATTAACCAAAGTGGGTAACATTTTCTAGTTCAGTGAAATCTCTAGGTCTCTCTCCCCCTGCGGTAAATGTAACCTTAGCTTGGTCTCTGAAAGCTTGCCATCCTTTTTTTGATTTGCTGTGGTAGAGAGGGGCTGGGACCCACGGTACACAGGAAGTAAAAATGGTGGAACATCGCTAGCAACTCAGCCTCAGTGCTGTAGTGATAACCTTTGTACTTGATTCTCTCACTTATATTAAAACATACAGAAAGAAATACAGTGTGTCCGTAAAGTCATGGTGCACTTTTGACCAGTCACAGGAAAGCAACAAAATATGATAGAAATGTGAAATCTGCACCAAATAAAAGGGAAACCCTCCCAGTTTCTGTAGGATGATGTGGCAGCATGTGTGCCTGTGCAGATGATGTCACCGGGTATACAGCGGAGCAGCCCACGGACATGCCAGTGGAAATGTGGACGGTACAGAGGAAAGTTCAGTGTGTTCTGTGGCTCGCTAAATTCGAATTCGTGACCAAAGTTAAACGTGAATATCAGCACGTTTATAACGAAGCGCCACCACATAGGAATAACATTATTCGGGATAAGCAGTTGAAGGAAACCCGCAGTTTGGTGGAGAAACCCTGTTTTGGTAGGTCATCAGTCAGTGACAAGTCTGTAGAGGCTATACGGGATAACTACCTAAGGAGCCCTAAAATATCTGTGCGTGCTTGTGCTCGACAATTACACCTAAGCAAGACTACAGTTCATAAGGTGTTAAAGAAACGTCTCTGTTTTATGGGGTACAAATTGCGGCTGTTGCACGCTATCAAACCAGTGGTTAGACCCACACGATGCTCATTTGCTAAAGATATGCTTCGTGAGATCAACAATGATGCAAGATTTTTGCAGAAGATTGTGTTTAGCGATGAGGCAACCTTCCATATCTGTGGACTTGTTCATCGCCATAACGTCCGAATATGGGCTGCTGAACATCCTCATGCCTACGCTGAGTACGAACGTTAACACCCCTAAAGTGAACGTGTGGTGTGGCCTGGTGCATGATAAGGTGATAGGCCCATTATTTTCGCGGAGCAGTCTGTGACGGCAAACACCTATCTTGACATGTTGGAATTGTATGCAGTGCCACAATTTCTAGAAGGTGTCATCTTTCAACAGGACGACACTCCTCCACACTACGCCACCATTGTTCGTGGGTTTCTGGATAGAACATTCCCCCGGCGGTGGATAGGCAGGGGTTCTGTCAAGCCATGGCCACCACGATCCCCAGATCTGACACTCTTAGACTTTTACTTTTGGGGTTATGTGAAGCAACATGTGTACATTGAATGTATCGATGACATTAATCACTTAAAACAGAGAATCACAGACGTTATTCACTCTGTTACACCAGACGTTCTTACCTTTGTGTGTGGCAAGAACTTCACTATTGTTTGGATGTGTGTAGGGCAACAAATGGAGCCCACATTGAACTGCACTGAATAGGTATGAAACTGGGAGAGTTTTCCTTTTATTTGGTGCAGATTTCACATTTCTATCGACCTTTGTTGCTTTCCTGTGACTGGTCAAAAGTGCACCATGACTTTACAGACACACTGTATATTCTGTAAAAAATAATTTTACAGAATCTGGTTAGGTATCACTGTGGTAATCAGATCTAATTAAATATGCTGTATGCCATTACTTTAAGAGGACATATTTTAGAAGTGAAATGCAAGCCCTGTAAAGTACAATGTGCATAAGTTAGTCAGTTTGACTGCCCTGATGCTCGTGAGATGTCTTGCTCTAAATTCTTAGGGATTCTCTTAGGTATTTTTTCTACATATAGGAAATATTCAGCTGGAAACTTTCTTTATTCTGATATTATGCCTCAACATGGTTTAGAGAAATCGCATAGTACGGGATATGTGGTTCTTTCCCCAGCAGACTTTTGATGTTTTGGTCTTCTCTCTTTCGCTGACCCACAGTGTTGCTTCTCAGGAATATGTAATGCGTAGAGCAATCTGCCAAATGGAATTGGTCCCCTCTGAAGAACAACATTAATTTCTACCTATTTCTGTTATCAAAAGTACAGTCCTTTCAGAAACCTTAAGTTAGAGTAGGATGGTTTGCACATTTTTATTATTATTTTTATGTCATTTATTTTTAGCATGGAAGCAGAAAAGCGTTGTTATATCCAGTCATATGGCTGTTTTGAGCTAGCCACAGTGTATAACACTCCAGAGAACAAGACAGGATGAGGAGACCATAGAAGAAAGAAAAATGTACATTTTTGAAAAAATGCATATCTTTTACTTCTATTCATAAATTACTAAATCGTTCCTTCTATTGGCTGCCGTGTTTGCTTCATACTAATATGTCCTCTCTGTCTCTTGGCATGGTTTCTGCTCAAGGCTATTGTAAGTATGGCTTCCTATTTGTTTCTATATATTAAGCAATTTTATTGTTTATATGTTATTTGCCATCATAGTTGATGGTAATAAAATTTTAGATTGCAGGGACTTTATGCAAAATGAATATACCAATATTATTTGGCTTATAGGTTTCTGTGCTTTACAGTTAAGATACTTAAAGATATCTGCCACTTGAAAACTACTAAATGTCTCTTGGCCTCGCCTTCTTCAGCTATAGGACGGGCTAATATTGCTCAGTGTTGTGAGGTTAACATAAGACAGTGTATATGACATGCTTTAGTGCAGTGCCTGGCATATTAACCCTTCTTTAAATCATTATTTTATTATGTATTATTATAGTTAAAATAAATTTTGTAGAGCCTAATAAGAACATAAGTGCAAAATTAAAGTTAAGGTATTTAGAAAGTATTTTCATTTTACCCTGTGCACTAGAGAAGGAGGCACAAGCATAATCGGAAGTTAATAGGGTTATGATCGTTTTTGTATTTTGGGGAAGCAGTGATGGAAGACTCTGTGTTTTGGCCCACTGATCTAGCTGTAGTGAACGTAGTGAGCAAAGAAATGAATTTGAACTATTCCAGAGTTGTGTTAGAATGGACGTGAATAAATAGTTACAGTAATCATTACCGAATAAGCTAACTGAAAATCAAAGAACTTAGTGTGCAGAGTGTTTTTTCCTCATCACTGCTGTTGATTGATTGAACAGTATGTTTAATAAGCCTGTATTAATTGGGTTTGACTGAATGAATTATATGACCATTTATCTCAAAATGAAATGTTTCATAGAATTCACTAATTGTATGTCCCTTACCAGTGTTAAATTTAGATATGGAACTTAGCGGTCCTATATAGAAGCCACTATTCTTTATGATTATTTTTAGGTCATTTCTCATTTCCTACTTTTCAGGAAACTTTTTATTTTTAAATACCCAGTCAAAACTGTATTCTCTAGCATATTAAGTTCTGTGTCTCTGTCATCCTTCATATTCACATACTATCACATAAATTGATTGCAATCTGTACATATTTGTAAGTCACTGATTTAGTCATAAGTACTTATGGAAATTGATCCCAGACTTTATCATGATACAAGGAAAACAATATAAAAAATGTCTTATGGAAAGGCTACTATTATTAGAGTTTTAACTGCCTGCCAAGTCCAGGAATATTATTAGGTCTATACATAAGTGGCTTTTTTACTTATTTCCCTGACTATAAATAGAGAGTTCAGCTATGTAGTTTCTGAATATTTTATACTGACTGCTGTCACTTATGGGCTGCTCTCTCCCTGTCAAAGTGAAATAAACTTGGGTACATTGTATGTTTTGAGCTCTTTGACCAGAAAGATTACTGAGGGCTCACTCAGAGTTACTACTATGCTCTTAATTTTTAGAAAATAATTACTAGTAAAAATGTTTTTAACTAATAATTTTTTTCCATTTCAGTCAGTTCTTCTAAAAAAGAAACTTGAAGAACATCTGTAAGTATAAAAGCTATTCAGACTCATTTTTATATTATCTGGTGAAACATAAGTATTTTATGTTGGGTAGTTACAGAGTGTCTGGGCTATGGCATGTGTGTCCCTTGAAGATATAGGACATTATAAGACATATATTAATAGTGTCTAACGGGTCTTCTCAACCCAAGATCCTCAAGTCAGAACAACGCCTGCTTTAGAACTACTATTTTCAAAGGAGATTCCAGGGCTTTATAACTTCATGGTAGGACTTATAACCGTAGTTAGTTGAAACACTCTAGATCAGGAGTCAGAAAACTTGTTTTGTAAAAGGCCAAATAGTAATCACTTAAGGCTTTGGAAGCCATTGTCTTTGCCACAACCACTTAGCTCTGTAATTGGAACTTAAAGGCAGCATTAGATAACACAGAAAGTAATGTGACTGTGTTCCAATAAAACTTGGTATAAGAAAAATTAGGCAGCAGGCTGAATATGCCAGCTCTTGGGGTAAGGCCAGCTGAATCCTTTTTAAGTAAAATTTTTAAAAAATGTTTTATAAAGTTTATTAGTAGCAGATTATCTAACATTGCCTTGAATTTCAGATATATCTGAACATGACTTTTTAATCCAAATGATGAAATAAATTTCAAAATAATACATGTTTTCTAATGAAGAAGAAAATCTTCCATCTGTCCTTATCTTTAGCTGAGGTTGACAATGTTAGGAATGTTTCATGATTTTTCTTGCACCCAGTAACAAATTTAATCTTTCCTGTCACTCTAGCAAAAATCTCTCCTTGTGTAAACATAGAGTACCAGGGTGGCCAGGAATTACTAGCCTGTTAGAATGTTATAATGTTACACTATAGTAAATCAGATATCCTCAGTAGATAATTTTGACTTTTTTTACTAAGATTGGGAAGAAATACTATAGTCTGGCAGTTTACCTCATGCTAATTTATTTTTTTTTAATGTGGACAAGGTGAAATACTCCTTGCTACAACTCTTGGTAGCAAGTCTAACAATTGGCAGATTTTTGATGTAGCGGAACACAAAATGTGTCCTCCCAGCCATTGTGGAGTAACCTAGATTCAGAATTTAGTACTGAGTTCTATCCTTTCCTCATTTCCTGTTCCTTTATTGGAAAAAATAGAATACCTATCGTTTATGGCCTGACCATTTTCTGTGTTGTCATTTATATGGTAATAATTGTCATAAAAAAGAATTTATTAGAGAGGACTATGTTCATTTACTATGGTTGCTATAACATTACCACAAACTGGGTGGCTAAAAACAATAGAATTTTACTCTAAAACAGAAATCTGAACTCAAAGGTGCCAGCAGGATTGGTTCCCTCTAGGTCAGTGGTTCTTAACCTGGGTTCTATCGAACCCTAGGGGTTCGATGAGTCGGTCTCGGGTTCGGAGAAGCCTCTGCCGTGGAGGCCAGAATAAAGTAATACCGTACTTTGTTGTGAGTTCATGCACTTTGTTGGTTTTGTTCTTTGAGCAAGGTGATTTCATGCACGGCTCATTTTGTGCACCAGTAAAAAACCATATACCTATGTCTTGAATTTGGAAAAAAAATCATATTTTATTTATCACTAAAGAAGGGTTTGGTGAATGCGCATATGAAACTGGTGGGTTCGGTACCTCAAAAAAGGTTAAGAACCACTGCTCTAGGTTTTGAGAGAGAATCTGTCCTGGGCCCTTTCCTGTCTTGTGGCATCTGCCAGCAGTCCTGGGGTTTCTTGGCTTGCAGGTGCATCACTCCAATCTCTCTCCATTTTCATGTCATTCTCCCCTCTGTAGGTCTCTTTTCTTACTGCTTTCAGCTTTTGAGGATACCAGTCATTGGGCTTAGGGCCCTACCTGATCCAGTATGACTTCATTTTAACTAATTACATCTGCAAAGACCCTATTTCCAAATGTCACATTCATAGGTATCAGGGATTAGGATTTCACCATATCTTTGGGGGAGACACAGGGCCCATAAACATTTAAATGATGGTCAATTCTGTACAAACTTAAAATGACAAGAGAGACCATTTTACATACACCAAATTGGTAAAATTTAAGAATCAGATGTACTAAGTATTGCCAAAGCTGTTAAACCACTGCTGGAGAGTACAGTGTTCTTAGTAAACTTGAACGTGCACATATTCTGTGACCCATCAGTTCCATTCCCTTGTATATACCTGAGATCAACAATTTTCAACCTTTTCCATCTCATGGCACACACAAACTAATTACTGAAATTCTGTAGCACACCAAAAAATGTATTTTTTGCTAATCTGACCAAAAAAGTATAATTTTGATTGATTTACAAAAACATAATAATAGTAATTACCTACCCTTTTTGCTCCAAAATAACTTTTTGAAAAAGCAGATGCCTATACTTGTATATAAGGATTTCTAGTACCAAGAATTAACCAATCAGATGCAACCTTATTATGCAACATGACCATTAAGATGCAACTCTTATTATATGGCCTATATATTTTATGGTTCAAGACAGAGCATTCACACTGGACAGCTATTGTGTTGGCTATTGTCATTTTTTAATTTGACAATCTAAGGGAAAAGATGTCAGTGCCCCTGACTAAATAGTCAGGTGTTGCATGTTTTAAAAATTCTTGCAGCGCACCAGTTCAAAATCACTGCCAAAGATTCCTAGTAATGCTAGTGTCTACGTGTACCAGGAGACATGTACAGGAAAGTATGGAAAAATGTTGTCATCACAGAAAAGTAGAAACAATACAAATACTACCAATTGTAAATTATAGAAGAGGTATATTCAAACAGTAGAACATTATGCAGTGGTTAATATATATACACTAGGGCTAACACAACAACTAAGATGAATCTCAAGAACATAATAAGTAAATGATAGAAGTCACAGAACAATGCATATAGTATAAGTAGTGAAATAGAGTAAAAATTGGGCAAAATTAAGCAATGCATTTGGGAGTACAAAGGCCTATCACAAAAATCATGAGAATGATTGAAATTCTGAATTTTGATTACCTCTAGGAACGGAATAGGGGCGCAGGGTTCTGGAAGAATTTGTTTCTTAATCTGTTTCTTCACTGGGCTTAGTTTTTCTTGTTCTTTAAACTATATTTATTATTTGTGTGTGTGTGTGTGTGTGTGTGTACGTGTACAGGGTGGAGAAAATAGGTTTACAGTGGTTCATATGGGAAATAATACAATGCTTATTAAGTAACAGAAATCAACTGTTTTTCATACAACTATAAACCTAGTTTTTAATGTCATGTCCTAAAAAATTGTTAGAGAAAGATTTATTAATATATTATACATTGAAAAGACTAGAAATAGAGAAAACCAAGGATTCTATTTTCTGTATTTTGGCAGCCTTTTTTTTCTTTTATATTACAGAATGCCACACTAAATACTAAATAGGGATCATTACATATTTTCTAAATACCAGGATAAAACTTACTTTTGGCTAATTCGTTATTTTATATTTGTATTGAAATATAAATTAATACAGTAAAGAATACAAATCCTAATTTTCTGAGTCTACAGTTAAATGAATGTTTTCCTACATACATAGATAATCCAGATCAACATATAGAATATTTCTAGCAACCCACCAGGATAGAACACAGTGTGTCCGTAAAGTCATGGTGCACTTTTGACTGTGTATTTCCGGCAACCCACCAGGATTTTTTGTCTTCCTTTCTGATTGATTGATTACATCCCCAAAGTAGCCACTGTGCTGATCTCAATCACTTTTCATTAGTTTTGACACTTTCTGAACTTCATATAAATGTAACCATTCAGTATTGCCCTACTGTGTCTGCCTTTCTGTAGTCAGCATTCTGCGATATCTATCCGGGTAGTAGCTAGCTAGCATGCATCATTCTTTTCTATTGGCATAGTGTTCTTTCTGTTCTTATTTTTAGAACTTCATCTTTTTGCAATAAGATTTTGTATCGTAAAACCTCTGCAAAGTTTTAAATTTAATTTTTACAATATCCTTATTTCTAGGAAAAAAGTAAATATCATTAAGTTCTTTGTACTGTCTTGTATAGGTTTATGTAAAAGATTGACAACTATCTCAAACTCTGAGGTTTTTAAACTTATTTAAAAAATATATTAAGATCATATTGGATTAGTCCTTTCATCTTTGTTTTATAGCATTATGTGCTATGCAAGTATATCCCAAGAATAAAGAACATAATTTTTCATTTGAAATGAAAAGAATAATAATAGTAGTGACACAGTGTTATATATTTTGTAACAGAGAGAAGTTGCATGAAGCCAATAATGAACTGCAGAAGAAGAGAGCCATTATTGAAGATCTTGAACCAAGATTTAACAATAGCTGTGAGTTTTTCCTGATTAACATAGTTTTCTTTCTTTTTCTTTTCCTTCCAAGTGAGAGGAGGGGAGACAGACAGACTCCCACATGTGCCCTGACCAGGGTCCACCCAGTAACCCCATCTAGGCCCAATGCCCTTCCCTTCTGAAGCCATGCTTGCAACAGAGCTAATTTTAGTGCCTGAGACAGAGGCTCCACGGAGCCATCCTCAGGGCCCAAGGCCAATGTACCTAAACTAATAGAGTCATGGCTGTGGGAGGAGAAGAGAGAAGGAAAGGGGTGGAGAAGCAGATGGTCACTTGTGTGCTTTGACTGAGAATCGAACCCAGGACATACACACGTAAGGCTGATGCTCTACCACTGATCCAACCATCCAGGGACTGATTAGCATAGTTTTTGATAGGTTCATTTTACATTACCTTAATGATGAGTTTATGTAAATTTTTTTATTTTAGAAATAGGTCCTATTACATATTCTAGCCATTAAAGGATTGCTTTTTTTGTAAAAAGTAGTATCATCATCTTCACAATATTTCTTTTTTCTTTTTAAGTGAGAGACAGACAGGGACAGACACATAGGAAGGGAGAGAGATGAGAAGCATCAAGTTGTAGTTGCAGCTCCTTAGTTATTCATTGATTGCTTTCCCATACATGTCTTGACCAGGAGGCTCTAACTGAGCCAGTGATCCCCTTGCTCAAGCCAGCAGCCTTGGGCTCAAGCCAGTGACCCTGGGCTTTAAGCCAGTGACCTTTGGGCTCAAGCCATTGACCCCATTCTCAAACTGGTACTGTTGGGGTTTTGAACCTAGGTCCCAGGTGTCCCAGAACGACGCTCTATCCACTGCACCACCACCTGGTCAGGTTCTTTTTTAAAATTAATTTATTGGGATAACATGGTTTACCAAACCATACAGGTTTCAAGTCCTCAACTCAGTGTAACACCATCTGCTCACCATGTCATGCACCTCCACCCAAAGCAAAGTCTTTCTGTCCCTGTTTTCCCCTCCTTTGCCCACCTCCCCCTGCTTCCATCCCCCTAATATTTTTTAAATTCCTAATTATAGTTTTGTTTATCCTTAAATGAATAATTTACATAATTAGTTATTTTCATAGTGTAGTTGAAACTTCTGCTTCCCTTGGAATTTAAACATGTAGGTAGCTTGACTTCATTAATCCTTCTGTGGGGAACGTAGGGCAAGACATAGCTTTTACTTCTTTATTGCGATAAAGTATGCATAACATAAAAGTAACTGTTTTAACCATTTTATGTGTACAGTTCAGTGGCAGTAAGTATATTCACATTGTTATGCAACCACAAGTTTTACAGTAAATTGATGTCTTGCAACTACAATCATCTCCGGAACTTTTCATCAGCCAAACTGAAATGCTGCACTCCCAGCCATTGGTAACCACTATTCCACTTTCTGTCTCTGCGATTTTGACTATTTTAGGTATTTCCACACATACGAGTGGAAATGTATAATATTTGTCCTCTCATGTCTGGCTTATTTCACTTAATATAATGTCTTTCATTTTTACTTCGTATAAAGTCTCCATTTTGTAGCATAGGTCAGAATTAAGGCTGAATAACATTCGATTATATACAGTGTGTCCGTAAAGTCATGGTGCACTTTTGACCGATCACAGGACAAAAGTGCACCATGACTTTACGGACACACTGTACATATGTATACACACACATACCACATTTTGTGTATTCATTCATCCATCAATGGGTACTTTTTAATTTAAGCACTTTCATACTGGAGTTCTTATTTATAAGAAAAACGTTTTGTAAAAAAAATATGAATTTTTTTTTTTTTTTTTACAGGGACAGAGAGAGAGTCAGAGAGAGGGATAGATAGGGACAGACAGACAGGAACGGAGAGAGGTGAGAAGCATCAATCATTAGTTTTTCGTTGCCGTCGCAACACCTTAATTGTTCATTGATTGCTTTCTCACATGTGCCTTGACTGCGGGCCTTCAGCAGACCGAGCAACCCCTTGCTGGAGCCAGGGACCTTGGATCCAAGCTGGCGAGCTTTTGCTCAAGCCAGATGGGCCCGCGCTCAAGCTGGCGAGCGTGGGGTCTTGAACCTGGGTCTTCCGCATCCCAGTCTGACTCTCTATCCACTGCGCCACCGCCTGGTCAGGCTGAATTGTTTTTAAAGAAGGAAATTATATAGCCTGACCTGTGGTGGTGCAGTGGATAAAGCAACAACCAGGGAACACTGAGGTCGCCAGTTCAAAACCCTGCACTGGTCTGGTTAAGGCACATATGGGAGTTGATGCTTCCAGCTCCTCCCCCTTTCTCTCTTTCTCTCTCTCTCTCTCACTCTCTGTCTCCTCTCAAAAATGAATAAAATAAATAGAAATTTTTTAAAAAAAGAAAACCTTTTAAAAAAAAGAAGGAAATTATAGGAATAGATCTCTCAAAACTATTAGCTACTTAATATTAGTTGAAATATTTTTAAGTTGTTATAATCTGAAAAACTTTTTTACTGTCTTATTTGCAGCCTTAAAAATTGAAGAATTACAAGAAGCTTTACGGAAGAAAGAAGAGGAAATGAAGCAAATGGAAGAACGATATAAGAAATACTTAGAGAAAGCTAAAAGTGTAAGTATGCCCTGGTGGCAGCTCACCTCACTTTTTTTTTTTAATTGGGAAAGTTTACCTTTATATATATATTTTTTTCTTTCTGTATTTTTCTGAAGTGAGAAGCAGGGAGGCAGAGAGACTCCTGCATGCGCCCAACTGGGATCCACCTAGTGTGCCCACTAGGGGGCGATGCTCCGCCCCATCTGGGGCGTTGCTCTGTTGCAAACAGAGCCATTCTAGCGCCTGAGGTGAGGCCATGGAGCCATCCTCAGTGCTGGGGCTCACTTTGCTCCAATGGAGCCTTGGTTGTGGGAGGGGAAGAGAGAAATAGAGAAAAAGGAGAGTGGAAAGAGTAGAGAAGCAGATGGGTGCTTTTCCTATGTGCTCTGGCTGGTAATCAAACCCAGGACTTCCACACACTGGGCTGACGCTCTACCACTGAGCCAGCCGGCCAGGTCAACTCACTTTCTGATCAGGTTTCAGTGACTAGTGAAAATAAGATGCAGGAACAGTGACTTCTCATGCAGAATTAGGAGAAGACCAAGAAATATCAAGAGGAAAATGTACCTTTAAATAGAAAATAAATGATAGTTACCACCTTAAGTAGTAGTCAGAATTCCCTGTGCTAATGATAGGACAACCAATATCTTGTGCCTCCTGATGAAGTATCACTGCCAGTATTATTTAACCTGAGTCTAAGCAATCTTCTAGACCTAATTTTCAGTTGCCAGGGAAAATGAGGTTAGTGGAACAAGTTAAATAACACTTTCAGGAAGTCACCAGATAAATGTAGAATTTGGGATAAAAGTCAATGTTATGAAAAACAGAAATAGGCGTTGCAGCATAGGGGAACACAAGAGACTGTTGTAATTTTTATTTTTTTATATTATTTTTTTAGAGAGGGAGAGATACAGACAGGAGAGAGATGAGAAGCATCAACTCGTAGTTGCAGCACTTTAGTTGCTCATTGATTGCTTTCTCATATGAGCCTTGACCAGTGGGCTTCAGCTGAACCCCTTGCTCAAGCTAAAGACCTTGGGCCCCAAGCTAGTGACCACTGGGGTCATGTCTGTGATCCCATGCTCAAGCTGGTGACCCTGCGCTCAAGCTGGATGAGCCCGCGCTCATGCCGGCGACTTCAGGGTTTTGAAACTGGGTCTTCAGTATTCCAAGTTGATGCTCTATGCACTGCAGCACCACCTGGTCAGGCAGAAACTGTTGTAATTTTTAAATGTCCAAAGGGATCAGGACCAAATATAATACATTAATCTTTGGGTCTTGGATTGGGTGTAGAAGGGCAGTTAGGAAAGACATTTGGAGACACCTGTGGAAATGAGGATTTGGACCGAATAGTGATGATTTGTAAGATTACAGATTATAATCTTATTGTGATTTTGTAGAAGAATGTCATTAATCTACAGAGATGCATGTTGAGGTTTAAGTGTTATACGTTATGAAGGCTGCAGATTACTTTAAAACAAGCAAACTGTGTGTGTGTGTGTGTGTGTGTGTGTGTGGAGAGAGAGAAATCAAATGTGATAGTGCAATAAATGGTGAATATGTGTTAAAGGAAATGGGTTTATATTGTTTTGCTCTTTCAAGTTTTCTCTGGGTTTGGTCATTTTTAGTAGTAAATGTATTGGGCCAAAAAGCAAAGGATGTTCCCAGAAGACCTTTAGTTGGCCAGCTAGAATTGCATCACATGCCCATGCCTAATCCGAGCCACTGGCAGAACGGGAGATGGGTCACAATGATAGGCTTTTAAACATCAGGACCCTTTTCCTAAGTACCCACCTGGTCAGAGGCAAAGGGCTAGCTGAACCAAATTATGGGACAGGGACAGGGTAAATAGCTTTCGGTAGAGGCGGCTGTAGTAAAATTTATTAATTTTAAGCAAAAATTACTCATAATTCTTTTACATAATTAAAATGTTTTCTATAATTAAAAGTTGTAATGCCTGATCAGGTGGTGGTGCAATGAATAGAGTGTTAGACGGGGACACAGAGGACACAGGTTTGAAACTCTGAGCTCGCCATCTTGAGCGTGGGCTCATCCGGCTTGAGCACGGGCTCACCAGTTTGAGCGCAGGGTCTTGAGCATGGGATCATAGACATGGCCCCATAGTTGCTGGCATGAAGCCCAAGGTCGCTGGCTTGAGCAAGGGGTCACTCGCTGTGCTGTGGCCCCCTGGTCAGGGCACACATGAGAAAGCAATCAGTGAACCACTAAGAAGCTGCAAAGAAGCATTGATGCTTCTCATCTCTCTCCCTTCCTGTCTGTCTGTCCCTATCTGTCCTTCTCTCTCCTGTCACACACACACAAAAAATGTTGTAATAATTGAATATTATTTCATGCATTCAAATTTTAAGGTATCCTTGTAAGATAGCTTTCATTTTCATAATGTTTCTCTTTTTTTTTACATAAGTGTTTCCTTGGATGTTGCATTCTTTTAGTTTGAGACTTTTAAATTTTTTTTGTTTTTGTTTTTAACTGAGAGGAGGGACAATAGTGAGACAGACTCCCACATGAGCCCAACCAGGATCCACCTGGCAACCCCCATTTGGGGCCAATGCTTGAATCAACTGAGCTATTTTTAGGGCCTGAGGCTGACAGTTGGACCATTGAGCTATCATCAGCACCCGGGACTGACTCTTGAACCAATTGAGCCACGGGCTGCAGGAGGGCAGGAGGGAGAAACAGGAGAGTGGGAGGAATAGAGAAGCGGATGGTTGATTCTCTTATTTGCCCTGACCGGGATTCGAACACAGGGCCGACGCACTATACACTGTCAAATTCTTTCTTTTGTTACTTTTTACAGGTTATCCGTACTTTAGATCCTAAACAGAATCAAGGAGCAGCACCAGAAATACAGGCTCTTAAAAATCAGCTTCAGGAGCGGGAACGAATGTTCCATTCACTAGAGGTAATTTGCTGTAGTATACAATAAGATATTTAGTATTTTATTGTTTTTTTCTAGAATCCTTACTATATGCAGTTGTATCCATTAATTTCAAGAGTTAATTCTGACTATTTTTTTGATATTGAATTGTTTTTCATCTTTACATGTGCTTGTTTTTTTAGAAAGAATACGAGAAAACAAAGAGTCAAAGAGAGATGGAGGAGAAATATATTGTTAGTGCCTGGTACAATATGGTAAGAAAACAACACTTCAAAACATATTGCAAAGTTCAGTGAATATGTAATATTTATTACACTCCCTTTACCGTAGAAGTAATTCTACCAAATGAATCTGAAAGTAATTGATGCCCTAACACACACTAACAAAACCTTTTTTCAATATTTTTTCCTAGACTTTTTGTCTTCCTTTTCTTCTTTGTTTTTCTTCCCAGTAAGACCACTTCTCTCTTTTCAAAGTGTTAATTGCCTGAGAAAGGTAGTTAATCTTAGATTCCTTTCATCAACCTGTTCGACCCTATAGTTGTGTTATTGGCACAATACCATTGTTCTGATTTATAGTTACAGTTGATACTGTCTTAAAGGTTAGTATCCCAGGCTTCTTGATTATGTGATTTGATCTTTGTCAAAAATTCATACAATTTCATGACGTGTCCACATTTATATTTGCTTTGTTTAAAAGTACATATTTTTTTAAATTACATACTTAAGATGTTATCACAATTTAAAAAAACAAAAGAGGAAATAAGTTGGTTTAGAATACCATTACTGTTAACAAATATAGGTATCTTGAAAATTAAAATTAAAAAATAGAATTAAAAAATAGGAAAGAAAACCAGTATATTTAAGGAAGTTCTCTCTGAATTAATCTTGACTCCACTCTCCTGTTCTGCTTTATCCTCCCTTAAGATTAGTAACCATCTTGGCACTCTGCCCCTCAATCTTTATTAGTAATTTGAGTTTATATTCTTGATTGATTTCTTATGACTTCACATACTATGTTTCTTATGGAACTAGATTTATTTATTCTGTGATATAGTACTAAAGAATAGTCCTAATTTTCAGCTCTCCAGAGAGTGAATGAATAACTCTGAGTAGACTTACACAAGGTATATTCCGATAGGATAGCCCGTAACAGCTTCATACATGCATTACGAAAGTTCTGCATGTTATTCAATAGAAACGGAAGTGAAGATGGCGAGGGCTGGGAGTGTCTCAGAGAATGAATGGCCTGGTCGTGAGTCTTGAAAGTATATGTAGAATTTGAATAAGTTGCTTGGAATGTGGAAGTGAAAAGAATAGTATATTTTAAATAAACTGTAATTGTTAATATATGTAGTCAAGTTAAGAAATGAAGATTACTGATAGATACTTGTCAGTTTTATTCAAATCCTTAAAGGCTTTTGATTTCAAATCGAGTAAAAAACCTGTTCTAGATTTTCTTACAGGCAAAATGGAGGAATGTATTTTTTTCTATTTTTACAGAGACAGAGAGAGGGTCAGATAGGGACAGAAAGACAGGAACGGAGAGAGATGAGAAGCATCAATCATCCGTTTTTCACTTTGACGCTTTAGTTGTTCATTGATTGCTTTCTCATATGGGCCTTTACTGCGGGCCTTCAGCAGACCGAGTAACCCCTTGCTTGAGTCAGTGACCTTGGGTCCGAGCTGGTGAGCTTTAGCTCAAACCAGATGAGCCCACGCTCAAGCTGGCAACCTCGGGGTCTCGAATCTGGGTCCTTCCGCATCCCAGTCTGATGCTTTATCCACTGTGCCACCGCCTGGTCAGGCTGGAGGAATGTATTAATGTGTTTGGGTATATATGATAGACTGCAATTCTATCAAAAATGCAAAGCCATGACCACTGTTTTTCCTAGAAGTGGCTAGTGTTAAAATGTTTTAGTCTTCTGTGTTCTGTGCCAGTTTGTCCAATTCTTTCTGGGAACGCTGTGTGTCTTTTCACATAGCTTATCTCTCCTCCTGGCTCCCAATTGCTCATTTCCTCCTTGTGTCCTTCCACTTCCTCCCATCAGTTTACATGTATCAGTCACTGATGAGATTAAACAGCCGCTGTAATGTTTGTCTGGCGAGGGTTCTTTAAATGAATACCAAACTGGCTCATTAAATGAATACCAAAACCACTCTTTTCCTGATCTACTACTCATAGGCTCATCATTGTGGTTATTCCTTCATGTTTAGAGAGTGCGCCTCCAGAGGTTACTTCCCCCTGTTAAGGTGCTCTGGGCTCAGCAATTATGGCTCATCTCCTTTCTAAGCTAGTAGGCTATCCTCCCGTCTTCAAGAAAGACCCTCTGCTCCCTGTTGGGCCCTCTGTTTTGGGCTGTCAGGAACTTTTCTTAATTTGCTTTGAGAATAGAAGTCTGCCTGAAGTGGAGAAAAAGAGCATAATGGTATGTATTATATATACCTAGTCTGCCTTTCCACCTTAAAAAACAGCAAGTGCATTTGTGGTTTTCCATTCTAAATATGCCCTGTGGTTTCTACAACCTCTGTGAATCAACTGCAACAATCAATTGCACTGTTTTTCTTCGAAAATCACTTCATACACTTGATTTATATGTGATTGAGAATGGGTACTGTATTTCAAAAATCTATTATCTATTGTTTTGGTTATTATCAACTCAGAAAATTAAGACTTAATTTTACCAAAGGATGATTTGTACCTAATTGTTGGAATTGAAATGTCTATTTTAAGCTATAATGAGCGAATTAACATTCCGAATTGTGCCTTCTGATGATGCAATGTAACAAAATTCGCATGATGAAATTGTCTTTTGTGAGAGTGTGTTCCACTATATTTTCACTGATTACCTTTCTTTTCTACATGATATAGGGAATGACTCTGCATAAAAAGGCGGCTGAAGATAGACTTGCTAGTACAGGTTCAGGGCAGTCATTTCTAGCGAGGCAAAGACAAGCGACCAGCACAAGAAGATCTTATCCGGGCCATGTGCAGCCAGCCACAGCAAGGTAGACCAGGCTTTCCATTAGCATATGAAACATCCTGCATTCAAAACATACTTCTGTTACACATAACACCATTTCAGGAAAGTCAGCAGCTTATTTTTTGTCTCTGTGTTATGCTGATATTTAGTTTATCTCATTTGAGGACTTTCTCTCTGTATCTATAAAGTTCTAGTTTCTTGGTCCTTTATTTTGTAGTCCTTTCAGTTCCTTTTAATGTGCCAAAAAAATTTTAAATACCCAATTAAAAGTGTTGTATAATAGTGGAGTACTTTTCTTTGTATGGAAAACGTCCTTTCCTCTGGTGTAGGCTTTGTAATGAATTAGATTTTCTGCCAATTATTGATATACAATTTGTATTCTTGACTGTGCCTCTGTGTTACCATGCTTTATAAGAATGTCTTTGTTTAAAGGGAATTAATCTTTTTATGATGTATTAATCTGTGTTTTAAATTGTTTTTCAAATGCACTTCAAATAACTTGCATATTTACTATAGAAAATGAATGGTTGGCAAGTGCACTTTTTGCAAAGACATAAATACTTTGGCAGAGGTGCTAATCAGATCTTAGGCACCTGACAATTATTAGAGGGGAAAAATTAGTTTTCACATTGTTTTATAGGAAATTAAGTTTGTTCAAAGATTTGGAAACTATTTTTAAAACATAAATACATAGAATATTATTATTTCCTGCTATCTTGTTGCTGGCAGAAGTGAATGCATTGCATAGGTCCCTGGTCGGCAAACTGCGGCTCGCGAGCCACACGTGGCTCTATGGCCCCTTGAGTGTGGCTCTTCCACACAATACCACGTGCGGGCGCTACCTCGATAAGGAATGTACCTACCTATATGGTTTAAGTTTAAAAAATGTGGCTCTCAAAAAGAATTTCAATTGTTGTACTGTTGATATTTGGCTCTGTTGACTAATGAGTTTGCCGACCACTACTTAGGGGGAAAATTACAGAAGAGAAAAAGTCAGGCAGTGCATTAACTTTGTCTTGTTTTGGAATATTACAGTCACTTAGGATCAGAATTAGGCAGTGTGGCTGATAATAGTTTCAGTTGCCCTCCTAATCTTAGAGACCTAATTTTCATATACTTACAAGTAACTGGTAGCATTACCTTTTGGGCAATTTCCTTGTTGACTTGCATCTCATTTGTTTTACTAATTTTTAATATAAACACTTCTATTTCTCAATAATTCCTGATACTTAACATCCTAATATCAGTCATTAAGATCAATAAGTGACTTCTTATATGTGATATTGTGACAGGTTTCTTTTACATTTTTTCTTAATTCTATGTATTAGTTCAAGAACTTGCTACTGAAAAGATTATTTTAGGTATTTGGTTGCATCAAAGTGTTTAGATTTATGGACAGATTGTAAACTATGTTTATTTACACTGATGAACGGTTGTCACTGATAATGATCGTAAAGCACTTTGACTATATGAGGTGCTATATAAATGTAAAATATCATTTATTTGAAAATGAAATGCCCGTGCCTGACTTTACATATCGATGTAAGTATTTGGACCCCAATATTATTTAAATTCCCCTCCAGCCTTTTTCTTGCACCATAGCCCATTTCTTTAAAAACAAACAATTACTGAAATTGGGTTAATTTTTTAAATTTGTTTTTGTTTTTAAATAGGTCACCTAATAAGCGGATTATATTTCATGTACTTGCTCTTTAGAAATTCAAGTTTCATTTAGTTCTGTATATTAAATACAAATTAGTAACTTTAAATGAAGCTAAATATAATTGAGAATTTTCAGAAATTGTATTCAAATGTTTGATTTTAAATTCCTCCCTTTTTTGTTAGAAAATTGATCTAAAAATTAATAATGTTTTTATTTGTCCTCAGAAATTGTGTTTGAAGAAAGTATTAGAATATACATCGAAATGACTTCATGCATTGTCCTAATTTTTACATTAAGTACAGAAATCTAGGAGCAGTGTGAATGCTTCTGCTTGATATGACTGCAAAGAAGGAAGAATTAGTAATAATGGAGAGAACCACAAGTAGAACGCATTGTGGGATTTCAAGAGGCTAAGCAGACCCAAACAATATAGAAAGTTTTGACAATAAAACATCAAAAACTATTTAGGATGGTTCTTACCTCCAGCCCCTCATTCTACAAATTACATAAGGATTCAACTGTTTTAAAATAGAAGGTAAACACTAACTTGGTAAAATTAAAATAATGGGGAATTATTACTTTTTTTCATTGGGAAAATATACCTGCAGAATAAGGTGGATGAACATAAAAGAGCCTATAAACTATTTATTAAAAGGATTGTATCCCACAAGATAAAAAGGTTTTAATTTTACTTCTCTATTTATTTCCCTAGTCCTTGTCTCTGACCCACCCACCTACCTAGATGTAGTTCTCTAAATGGATTGGAAAGGTACCAAGCTTTTATTTTATTTTATTTTTTAGGTGCCAAGCTGTTAGAAGGAAGTTTTACTTATGTTTCTTCAGCATCTGTTGCATGCTATTATTTTGGTATTTTATATCTTAACTTAAAAGTTTAGTATATTACTTTCATCACATAAAAGAAATTATATTTCTAAACATTCTACAATGTTTAAAAAAAAGACAGGAATCAAACTTAGCTGTGACAGTGACAACCCCATTTCTCTTGCCCAGCTTTGTACAGGATTTATAAAATTTCTATTTCTCCTGAAATGATTAAGAATTTCTCAGGAGGTTTGTGATGATGCACAGTCTGTCTGAAAGGTAAAAGACATAACAGACATTGGGTGCTTTATCTAGATGTGAGCTATGCTGTGTTATGTTTTAACAAATTCCCTAGGTACATTCGTTTCATGAAGCCACAGTCCACTAGGACAGTGGAACTAGTCCTGGCCTCAGCGATGGAGTAAGTAAGTACAGTGTTATTTATATTAGCTCAAGGTGATCCATCAGCTTAGTGTTTGAATTCTTATAAACAGAAGGCATATTTGCTGTTTTTCTTTTAACCAGGGTAAGAAAATACGAAGTAAATAACTAAGGAATATTAAAGCATAACATTTATGTTCTGCCATGTGTATTTAAGAAGTTCATAATGAGAAAAAACCCCAGCAAACATTGTAGCTTACCAATCTAAAAAGAAAATAATATAGTTGTACTTAAAAAAACTTTCAAAATTTCAATCATATCTTTTTATAATTTGGCTAATTACTTGTTAATAACCAAGAAAAAGAAGTCCCTAAGTAAAGGACCTATGTTCTAAAATTGATCAAGATTGAATTATTTTTATTAGATAGCCCTTGCCTGGTAAAATTGGCTTCATGGGATACTTTGATTATAATAAGGAAATAATTATCTATAATATTGTTAAGGTATTGTTTTATTTCTATAATAAAAGCTCAATTATACAAAATTAAGCTAAATGTTATCCAGTCAGAGATATCAGCCTATATATTTCATTAATTTTCAGAAAGGCATGCTGTCCGAACAGATCAACAGTAAGTTGTAAGTGAAAACTGAGTTAAGTTGAAAAAAAGACATTTTATTTATGTGCTACTTTACTCACATCTTCTTTTGAATAACAGTTCTGTCCATTCCTGTTAACTAATGACATGAAATATTTTTGAGTGTCTCTTGCTCAGATCAGCATTCATTTTTATTAAAAATTTTTCTGAAGTGAGAAGTGGGGAGGCTGAGAGACAGGATCCCGTATGCGCTTGACCAAGATCCACCCAGCATGCCCACCAGGGGGTGATGCTCTGCCCATCTGGGGTGTTGCTCTGTTGTAACCAGAGTCATTCTAGTGCCTAAGGCTGAGGCCATGGAGCCATCCTCAGTGCCCCGGCCAACTTTGCCCCAGTGGAGCCTTGGCTGTGGGAGGGGAAGAGAGAGACAGAGAGAAAGTAGAGGGGGAAGGGTGGAGAAGCAGATGGACACTTCTCCTGTGTGCCCTGGACGGGAATCAAACCCGGGACTTCCACATGCCAGGCCGACGCTCTACCACTGAGCTAACTGGCCAGGGCAGTATTCATTCTTTAATGATAATAATTATGTTAAAAACTTGAAAATCTTTATCCCAATATTAAGAATTATCCTGAAACAAAAATCTAAATTTTTTAAATTAACTCTCTGCATTTAATCTCCAATTGTCCAGATCTCAGACTCCAGGAGTGTTAAAATTATACTCAGTTGGAACGTGAGATTTATCTGAAAAAGCATCCACAACCCACAGCTAGTACAAACCCAGTTGGTTTAGACACGTGGATCAGAACATCTGTGATCCTACAGTGACAGGAAAGTACTTAGCATTTTGCTTTTGCTAAGGGCAAAATAACATTACGATAGAATGCTTTCTGTTATGCAGTCATTAAACTATGGAAGGATATTTTGACTTCTTAGCCGTATATTAGGAAGGGGCCCTTTCCCTAGAAATGGCTGTGTAATTGATATAGCACTGTATTTCTTAATAGTGGGGCCCATGTGATAACCCCAAAATAGAATGAAAGAGTGTACTCAACATTCTTTCAAAACTAAAATGGGATGTCAGAAACTTTGAAAATGATGTTAGCATATTTTTCATTTTTCCCTTTTTTAAAATTAAGAGGATTTTCCATTCAATAATGATAATCTCTTCCTATTGGCAGCTTACTTTGGAAGTTGTACAACCCAGTTTCATAACATTTAGAAAATGGTTTCAAAGCTTATTCTTTGTAACGGTTTCAATATTTTATATCATGAAGTTTCTATATGAAGAAGACTATTTTCAATGTATCTGTCATCCAGTTATTTTTCTTTCTATAAAGCATATTTAAATAATTGGTGTATGTTCCTTTTATAGAAAAATTTGAAATTTTCTAATTTCAGCACAATATTTTAGGGTCTAAAGTTGTGCAGTAAATACCATCCATTTCTCAGAAGCCTAAAAAGCAGTGAAGTAATTTGTCACTAACACAGCTAATTTCTGGGCTCATGCTTCCATTTCCTTAAACCATGGCAGCATTCACAGTTACCTTCCTTTTTATAAAATGACATTCATCTCTCTTTTTTATTTTTGTGACAGATACAGAGAGGGGGACAGATAGGGACAGACAGACAGGAAGGGAGAGAGATGAGAAGCATCAGTTCTTCGTTGCAGCCCCTTAGTTCATTGATTGCTTTCTCATATGTGCCTTGCCGGGGGTGGGGGAGCTACAGCAGAGCAAGTGAGTCCTTGCCCAAGCCAGTGGCCATGGGGTCATATCTATGATCCCACGCTCAAGCCAGTGACCTTGGGCTCAAGCTGGTGAACTGTGCTCAAACCATGCTCATGCTGGCAACCTCGGGGTTTCGAACCTGGGTCCTCCGCGTCCCAGTCGAACACTTTGTCCACTGAGCCACCACCTGGTCAGGCTCATCTCTTTTAAATCACTGATTATGTTCTTGGAAAGTATATACTGATTATTTTGTTTTTAAATAGCCTTTTATCAATCTAGTCACGTATTATCTTTCTAATATAAAAACTTTAAAAATGTATACTTAATGTTATCTTTAAATACCCTTGGATTCTTCACATTGCAGATAGAGATACGGGACATTAGTTGTAAAACTAGAGGCCTGAACCAAGTTATGGCAGATGTATGAGTTTTGGCAATTGTGGGGGAATCTATAAACATTTTCTAACAGTTATATATCAGCAATTACGTTATGCTTCTCTTCAGTATTTTTCTGTTTTCTAGTATCTTCCATTCATATTCTGTAAGATAAGTTGGTATGCTGTATAGGAATGAGCACAGAAATTGGAGCAAGTAACAGAATTGCTGTTAAGGCAAATCCATTCCTAGAGAGTGGAGTAGATTGTTAGAATAACAAACGGTCTAGTTGTAAAGCATTTCCAGGCAGATAGAAGTATTCATACGATTAAAACTTACACTGCCTTAACAAATGTTCCTAAAGTAATAGTTTACATAAAATATTCTGACGTTATTATGTGATCATTCAGTAAAAGAGTGACAAAAACATAATTTATTTTCTAATCATCCTTCCCTTCATTGGGCATTAACTGGGTGCACAATGGGTTATCATTGGAGGGGAAGGCATCTATTTTCATTCTGAAAATCTTAACCCATTACTAAACCTAAGATAGTGATTTAAGGTCATTAAGAATACTGTGATTTTGGCCCTGGCAGGATAACTCGGTTGGATAGAGCAACCTTTGTTGCATAAAGGTTGTGGGTTCAATCCACAGTCAGGACACATAAAGGAACAGGTTAATGTTTCTGTCTCTCCCCCTTCCTGTCTATCTAAAATCAATCAATAAAAATAAAATACTGTGATTTGATGAGAAGAAATACATGGGGCTGAAAATCACTACCAACTTCCTAATAGTTAATCTAGATCCGCTGCTTTATCTAGTTTACAAACCATAGGCTCAATTTTATGTCCCCCTTAATTATACATAGTAGCCCCACAGAAAATTTTAAGTGAAGGTAAGAGTATACATTTTTTAAAATTATATTCAAGGAGAGCCATTTTGTACCTGATATATTATTATCAGCCTCTGAATAAGGTGATTAGGGTCAGAAGATGAAGTCTTCAGAGAACGTATCCATAGCCTTAAATTTTCAGGTCCCTGGGGCTATCAGATATCCTGAATTATATCTACTCAGAGCTTAAAGGAAAAATTAAAAGTCATGAGAAGAACAATCTAAAAGTGAGAAAAAGAAAACTACCAAAACACACTGAGGCTCTACTCGTGTATGTGGGAGAATTCTGAGCAGGCATTACCACTTTAGAGATCTCTAAATTGGCAAAAGAAAATAATTAGCAAATATATTGTGTGTGAAATTAATAAAAAGGACTTGTTCTTTTTCTTGGTGCACTTGCCAACCTGTGGTCAGTGGTTACTGTATATATATATTCTATCGTGTTTGTTTTATATATGTCACTATTAGAAATGAGTGTCTTAATATTATTTACTATTTTAATCATTTATGTATTATTTGTACTTCATTGCAAGATTCACAGCACTTTACTCATTAATTATTTTCCTTCTATCTTTCCATGGCATGTTTTATCTATCTTTTCCACTAGAGTTCTTTTCCTTATTTTAGAGCACTCATTAAGAAAAATGTAAAAGATTACCCAACTAAATTGTGGTTTGTACTCTTCCTGAAGTTTTTAAAGTTGGATCTGAAGTTCTAAGTCTGAAAATCTATTTGAAGCTAGGTTGGGACTACTAAGTGTGTATGACATTTTGTAATTCACATTAATAAGACTCTTTTATAAGTTAATAACTCATGAGACCAGATTCTCTCAAATGTAAACACCCTTGAAACTTTTTGTTTTCTGGAATTGCAATAATAAAAAGTAAACAATCTTCTGGTGAATCAGAAGATGTTCTTAACTTTGGTTTCCTAAAATACAAACCTACAAACTGTCCTTAATGTTCATTGCTTCTTTATCATTGCATATATACCCGAAGCCAGGAGAAAGTCGAGTTCAGGAGCTATCAAGTCGGAGAACCTGGAAAGTGGTGGGGATGAGGGGAGGGGAAAAGGCAGACCCTAAAGATGGCAGAATGCTACATGAATATTTTTAGTTCTGCTATAACAGATATAATTGGTCATTTTCTTGAGTTCAAATATAGCAAAGCTTTGTCTTAGTAAGATGTTTTTAGGAGTCAAGTCTCTTCCAGTAGGTTTTTTTTTAAAGGACTTCTACTTACAACTTGAATATGGTAGTACTCAAATCATAGTAAAAAAGTACCAAAATATTTGTTGTTATATAAACATTGACACATATGATTGCTGCCAAGAAAACTTGCTCATAGAACATTCCCTTAAATTTTTGTATTGTGTTTTCTGATAAGAGAAATGTCTTCATAGTATGAAAAGTTTCTGTAGTATTTTCTTCTGCAGTGCCCTCTATTCTGCTGTTGTGCTTTGCTTAAGCAGGTCACCTACAAGAGAGCAACACTGAAATAGAAGTCTAGACTCTGCTTTTTGTCCTCCCAGTATAAAAAATTAAATA
The DNA here is from genome assembly GCA_037038555.1 of Rhynchonycteris naso. Taxonomy (NCBI): domain Eukaryota; kingdom Metazoa; phylum Chordata; class Mammalia; order Chiroptera; family Emballonuridae; genus Rhynchonycteris; species Rhynchonycteris naso. The sequence continues at coordinate 31,339,549 of CM072998.1, forward strand.
CATGCGCATGCGCGCACACACACACACAAGAACAAAAATATGTTTTGGATATCTACTAATTAGTTGTTGAATGAATTGGTCTCCTTCTAATTGTTTTTATCATTTATTGGCTTCTTGTTAATCTAGTTAAGAGTAGATTTTAGCCCTTCATTTTCCAATTCACTAGTTGCTAGGCTAACCACATGTGAAAATTAAATAAAAAGTTTGGTTACTCAGCTACACTTAAATATTTCAGTAGCCAACATGGGTAGTGGTTACCATATTGGACAAAACCCATTTAGATCATTTTTGTCGTTGCAGAAAATGCTTTTTAACAGTGCTGTACTACCCAAAGGGAAAATAAGAACAAAATAAAGCTGTTCAATTAATGTATGATACACTTAGACTTTGCCTTGAGAGTTAAATAAAGCTATTTTCTTATTAAAATTAATACCTTCCCTTTTTAAAGACCCTGGAAAAAATCAAAATCCCATTCTTTGAAACTAGTTTTCAGTATATTTTTAAATAGATTATCAGCACTTTACTTTTCAAATGTTTTAATTAAATCATTTCTTAAGTCATAACTTAGTATCTTCAGTTTTTTTCTTTTTTAAGTACTGTTTTAACATAGATGATAGTCTCTGACACTTATCAAGCAAAAACTGATGAATGTTTTAATTTATTTACAAGTAAAAGTGGATGGATAAACACAATAGTCTTCTATTTTGTTACTTTTAAATCTATTTAGAACTAATGAAAGTTGCCAACAATTCTTTTCTGTCCCTAAGGTCATATTCTACCTTAAAAGTACATCAAGATCCAAATAATTTATTTGGTCTTCTTCAGCTTCTTGCACTTAATAACTTGGGTAATGATCAAGTTAAATATTATGTATGAAGCAAACATTTTATTCTAGTTAACGAAATGTTTTTTTATGTTAATTAGTTGGCCTTTCACTAAAGCGCTTAACATAATAACTAAAAGGATCTATACAAATGCATTGTTGAGGTTTTTAATGAAAATAAAAGACTAATCATAATCCTTTTGAGTACAGTTTGGTACTTAAACTATCCTGTTAGGAAGTCACGATGCTTTCCTCTTTCTTTTAAAATGTTTTAATCAAGCAACAGATTTGTCCCAACAGTATTGAATTCCAAGCAAATCATGGTGATATTCTTATTATTGTTCAAGTTCAGATGTGTAAATGCTGTGATTTGAGTTTATTGTTTACTTGGTGGCCTAATGTGTTCTACACTCATGTTAAGGGAAATTTTCAATATGCTTGAAATAAATAGCATTTTAGTATAAATACAGGAAATGACTGTACACATATATCAATCAATGATTTGAGACCTTCTAGTTTTTTTAATAGTAGATTTTTGTCTTTTAATAGCCTTAGTTATTTAAAATCCAAAATGCACTAAAATGTCATTGCTGTCACTAACTTTGCTGTTTACAGGTCATGCGTAATTCAGAATGCTTTGTACTCAGAATGATTTCCAGGTTTGTCTTGTTTTGCCATGTTCATGTTTTGACAGCTGCCCCACCATTTATAACACCCAATTTTTGGTTGTATAATGAATGGTAAAATTCAGACAGGTCTAATAATTTGCCTTATTTTGATTAATAAATTCTGTCAAAGATTTGGGGATAGAAAGCAGCTTTACCCCCCTAGAGTATTTTTTAAACTTTTCAGATGAGCTGGAAAACATCTTACTACAAAGAGTTGGAGTTGTACTGATTACAATCCCAGCTCTAAAGCCTTATACTCATGTCTTAAGTATTGATTGATCTGTGAATTGTTGTTACTTTCATATTTGACACTGTAGTTATCTATTGAAGTTTAGCCTTTGCAAAAAGGATATTGCTAGGTATATTCTTATGTCTGGTTGACTGTTGAATTGATAATTTCACAATTTCATTCTTGGTCTTTATAATCCAAAATGAAATCCAGATAGGACTCTAAATTTCTCAATTCAAATTTAGCCACATTACAAGTAAAGTCAATACAAATTTAGCAACATTGGCATCCAAGCATTTTTTCATGTTTACCAACCATTGACTGTGTGTTAGATTGGTAGATTTTCTCACTTTTTTTTTTTTGAGGTGAATGAGTTGGTAGAGAACCTTATTAAGAAATTTTTACTAAAGTCACAAAAATATAAAGTCCAAGAAACCACCAGAAGACAGGTTTTTAATTTTTTTGAAATCTTATATTGTATTTCCTTTTGATATCACTTATTCATTTTAATTTTATGACTGCCAACTTGTTATGGTATTAATTATATGTATATGTTTATATGTATGCATATAATATATGTATATGTATATGAAGAATAAAGTTAAGATTTGGTCAAACTATATTTTCCCATTCAAGTACAAAAATGTTTTCAAGGCTGCAAAAAGTAAAAAGTGTACAGTTGTTAAACAAGTTGTAAATAAAGACTTGTATAAAAATTGAGATGAGGTTTTTTTTCTGCTCTTAAACCATGACAGACACATATCTAATCATTGTCATCCACCAGCCTTTGAAACTTGACAAAGTATCCTATCAATTTAAAGATTATGCCAGATTTAGTGTAATCAGGAATGTTCTTTGAAATTTTTTTTCTAGTACCTGTGATAGGTTTTGTTTTGACTTAGGCAGGTACTTACTGTTTGTAAACATATTGTCCAAAATTCTTAGAGGTGAAAGTTAACACACGGAGTTCCCATGTTAATATTATCAGTCTTACCACAGACAGTACAGCAAGAAGCAATGGTAGAGTATTCACTTTGTTTAACATATAAGGCACTATTGGTGGCATTCTAGTTAGGCAATAAGGGCCCTTTTCCTGCCTAGTAGACCCTTACAACTCACCTTTTTTCTATCCTACCCTAAACATTATTGAAATATGGCACCCTTAGTGGTTTTTTTTTTAATTCTTTTTATTTTACTTATTTTAGAGAGGAGACACAGAATGAGAGAGAGAGAGAGAAAAGGGGGAGGAGCTGGAAGCATCAACTCCCATATGTGCCTTCACCAGACCAGTGCAGGGTTTTGAACTAGTGACCTCAGTGTTCCCAGGTCAACGCTTTATCCACTGCGCCACCACAGGTCAGGCCACCTTTAGTGTTTTTTAAGTGGTAACCGCAGTGTGGGAATTGATTATACTTATGTTAAAAATAATCAGCTAAGTAATTCAAAAGTGAACTTAGCACCAAGATTTAAAAAGCTAGTATGCACATAGCTCATTTTAATGTCGGAAAGACATGTAAGTTTTTGCATATATTATTAGCATGGAAATAACCATGTTAAGTTTAGCATTTATTTTTGTGTCTGTCCCAAGTATTTAATATTGAAGCACATGAGAAGGTAGGCTGAATCACAAAAATAAAACTAAAATATGGCCCTGGCCAGGTAGTTCTGTTGGTTAGAGCATCGTCCCAATATGCCAAGGTTGTGGATTTGATCCCTGGTCAGGGCACATACAAGAATCAACCAATGAATGCATAAATAAATGGAACAACAAATCGATGTATCTTTCTCCCTTTATCTCTAAAATCAATTTTTAAAAATGTCTTTGCTTTCAAAGATTTGTATGATTAAGTGAGGGACAACACAGAAAAGTGTCCTAGCTGAAAGTCTACCAAGTTGCCTTAAGAACATTTATGCTACTATTCTGCTTATTGGTACATTACAACCCACTCCAAAACTTAATGGCTCTAAACGGTATATTATCTTTCAGGTTTGGAGACAGGCTCAGTTGCTCTCATTTGGGGTCCGTCATTTGAGTGCAGTTAGATGATGTCTGAGGCTAGAGTCATCTGAAGGCTTTTCTCATGTTTGGTACCATGACTGATACGGAAAGAACCTGAAGGTTGATCAGGCAACTCCGTACAACCTCCTGACCTAACTGGTCTGGACACTTGCAAAATAGAGTAGTTGGGTATCTCAGGGTAGATGGACTTAATACAATAGAGCTAGCTTTCCCCTGAGGAAGACTTCTCAGAGACCCAAATGAGAGCTTTATAGCTTCTTGGGACCTACTCTTGGAAACTATGCAGCATCACCTTTATTATTTGTAAAAATTGTCACATACAGGGTGAGGCTTAAGGGGCTGACTGCATACACTCTGCTTCGCAGTGGAATAATGACCTCATTCACAGGGCTTCAGTTCTGGGTGAACCAAGAACACCCTAAGCAAGTACTTCCCATTCTCTCTACCTGGCATGCATTTTCTTTCCTCTTTTGCGTCCCTGCTCAGAAGTTTCCACAAAAGCCTTTCTATTTGAAAGGGTGAAAAATAACTTTCCTTCTACCCCTCTGAGTTCTTGGCTGAGTCCCCTTTAATAAAAGATTAACAAGAGAAAAATGAAAAGGCTTATTAACATGTATACTTCATGTGTACCTGGGAGAGACAGAAAGATTAGTAATTCCCTGAGGTTGCCTAGAATTCAGGCTTAAATACCATCTTAATGGGAAAAAATGGGGGTGGAGGGTGCATCTAGCCTCTTAGGGGAGAGTAAATGACTTTTAGGAAAGATGAATGAGCCCTTAGAAGAATTGATGGGAGACAGTTTGTGATGAAGTTTGTCGGGATTTGGTGTCTGCTTCCACTCTCAAAGCTCCTGGGGAGGGGATTAATGACAATTGAATTCATTTTGGAGGATCTGTCTTTAGGCAGATAAAGGAAAGCTTGCCCATGCATCTGCTGTTTTGCAAGTGCCTACAGCTCAAAATAATATGTCAAAGCAGTTTATTTTGGAGTAGCACACCCTGATCCCCTAGAGGACTATTAGGGTGATATATACTGCTACCCATCACTGGAATGACACTCCATGACCAGAGCCTTTATTTACTGCCACGAGCAACCCTAGCACATGATAGTAAATAGTTGTTAAATGTTTACCTTTTATGTAACATAACTTAATATTAGAACTTTCATTTCAGAAGACAAAAACCCTGAATTAAGTTCTGAGATATAAACACAAGCATCCAAAAGGGGGAAAAAGTGTACACGGAGCATAAAGATCCTCAAAAGATTAATGTGGAGGCCAGCTCCCTAGAGATGGAGGGAGTGGGGTTGAGTCTTGAGCTGTATGTAGGCCAGCTGCCCTATCCAACTCTCTAAGACGGTTAACAAAAGGAGAGCAATCTCTCCTATTGAGGGAATCTAACAACACCAGCACGTTTTCAATGGCCAACTACAAACATTTGGGAAGGCCTACAAATGGGATGACATAGGAAATCTGGAGACCATACGAACAGGGGCCCACTCTCGGCCGCAAATAAATATACATACACCCAGGTCAGCCAGGTTTAGGATGCCGGCCTGGGACTCTCTGGCCCTCGTCTCTATGGTAGGAAAGCCAGAAAACCGGAAGTGGGACTCCTGCAGGGGAAGAAAGGGAGGGGCGGGGCTCTGGGGGCGGGGCCTCCGCCGCCAACTCTGCTGCAGACCGATGCGAGATGGCGGCTACTGAGGGGGTTGGGGAGGCTACGCAGGGCAGCGAGTCCGGTCAGCCCGAGCCGCCGCCACCCCAGCCGCACCCCCCGCCGCCCCAGCAGCAGCAAGAAGTGATGGCAGCCGAGGTCGGAGAAGCGGTGGCATCCCCTATGGACGATGGGTTCCTGAGCCTGGACTCACCCACCTATGTTCTGTACAGGTAACGCCCACAGCGGGGTCGCCGGGCCTGAGGCCCTTCCCAGGAAGGCGGGGGCATCCCATGGACGGCGGTTCCGGGTCGGCTCCCGCTGCCTCCGCGTGTCCGGTCGAAGTTCCCGGGCCCTTGCTGTCCGGCCGGCGCGGGACGCGCTCGGCGGGGTCAGGGCCCGGCCGCGGCCAGCGCGCTCCGCTGACCCAGCGTTGTTGCCGAGATTCCGGGGGAAAGCGGGACGCCGAGCCGCAGAGAAACTACCCGACGCTGGACGGCACTCTGTTAGGCTGTGTGGGTGTAGCGGTTCAGAAATTGAAGAAATTTCCCGCCCCGTCCCATGCTCCCACTAAGAGAGCCTGATAGTAATCTGCCTGTATGCCGAAGGGTTTGGGTACATTTTGATAACCTGGCAGGAAATAATGATTTAAATAGTTTTAGATTTGCTCACTTTAAAAACAAGGAGTAAGGGCTTCCCGTGCTTGGTTCTGCTGAAATGGAGAGAGCTAATATAAGATCTTTAAGGACTGGGACATTTTCAACCTACATTTTAGCGCCTTGCATCAGCCAGGCACCGAATTAGGGTTTAAGGATGTAACGATACGTGTTCCTTAAATTCTCATATACATATATTCCTGCATCACCTCGTACATATTACAAGTGCTGTGTAGTAGGCAGCGTTGGGTACCGCTGAAACTCTTGCCTTTTCTGCCCGTCTTTGCCAACACCCAGTCCCATCTCCACGGGCTCTTTGTTTTCTTATAGTAATTCTGGCTCCTTAGCTCTAGTTGAACCTGCAGAGACAAGTGAGAAGTCCTTATTTCTTATGTTTCTTTTGTCTTATTTTTTTCTCTTGTACTAGGTAAACGCATTAGATTGCTTATTTGCCTTGTATTTATGAATGAGTGAAAGTATCCAGATTTTGTTACTGTTTTTATTGTTAATGTTTTACTGATTTAAATTGGTTGGAGTGGCCCCATAACCCTGAAGCCTCCTTTCTGAATTGTGAAATATTCAGCTTATTCACACGGCACTGCCTTGCTTCCCAGTGACTAAATAACAGCCTTACTTTTCTCATGCCGCTCCCCAGGCTGTAGGTCACCCTGGGTAATTCTTTCCTGTGTATTGCCCTCATGTAGCAGGAGAACTTTCAGGATTGTCTGGATTCCACAGAATCTTTGCTGTCAAGAGCTGATCCGTGTAGAGAACTAAAAAAATGGGTGAAAGGGAAAGAACATAAGTAAAAGAGTGGTTAAATAAAATTTGTTCACACTGGGCAGTTCACATAGAAAGTCTGTAGGTACCCATTGTTGCCTCTATAATGTTATTTTAGCATATTGGTACTGAGAGTATTCACTGAATGCTGTCTATATGCATTTATTGTGTTGTATGCTATATTTGTAACATACTGATTAAATATATAAGCATGGTAATGTATAGTATATTTATTATATACTATATGTTTATTATTTATGCAGATTTTAAGTGTTTGACATGCTGTCTCACTTAATCCTCCAGACAGCCTTCTAAGTTTAGTTGGTAATATTATCTTCATTGTATAAATGAAGAAACTGAGGCCCAGAGAAGTTAAGTTATAGTGTTTACTTTGATTTTTAAATGTCAGTTTCTGGTGAATTATTATTCAAGTTTTTAAAAAATACTAATTCCAAAGAGTTATATTAGACCAGTGAATTAGATTGACTTCTAATGTAAAACTATGCTGTACATGCTGCAAAAACATGGTTTTTTCACTTGTGTTAAAATTTTAAATTTGAAAACAATTTATTTTATTTGGAAAATTATTCATTTTACTTTAAAGTTTAATATGTAAAGCAAAGTGGCAAAACTTGGTCATGAGGAATCCAGCCATGGTTCCGTAAGATATTTATAAGCTGCTAGTATTATTTTAAGTGTAATTGTTGCAATTTCTAAAAACACCAGAATTTTATTCTACTTATGTATTTGAATAGAATCACTGAAAAAATATTTATATATTTCAGAGACAGAGCAGAATGGGCTGATATAGATCCAGTGCCACAGAATGATGGCCCCAATCCAGTGGTCCAGATCATTTATAGTGAAAAATGTAAGTTTATTTTTATTAGAAAATGGTCTATAAGTCAAACTTAATAGCAGGGTTGAAATTCACAACTATATGGCTAGGTAGATGACAGATTTTTTTGTCCAATAAAGATCTAAATGACTATGATAAGCTAACATTGTGTATTTTTGTCATTTATTCTCATGATTAAAAGTTTTATTTTGGCCTGACCAGGCAGTGGCGCAGTGGATAGAGCATCAGACCGGGGCACGGAGGACTCAGGTTTGAAACCCTGAGGTTGCCAGCTTGAGCGTGGGCTTATCTGGTTTGAGTAAGGCTCACCAGTTTGAGCCCAAGGTCACTGGCTTGAGCAAGGGGTCACTCGGTCTGCTTTAGCCCCCCAGGCAAGGCACATGGGAGAAAGCAATCAATAAAGAAGAACTAAGGTGCTGCAACGAAGAATTGATGCTTCTCATCTCTCTCTCTTCTGGTCTGTCTGTCCCTATCTGTCTCTCTCTCTCTGTCTCTCTTTGTCTCTGTCACAAAAATGTTTTATTTTGTCCAAAGAGTAGACATAGTCTAAGTCATGAATATGACTTCATAATGATAATAGCTACTACGTGATCGTGTTTTTAATTTTACTACTTAATCTACAACCGTGATGGCGAACCTATGACACGTGTGTCAGCACTGACATGCGTAGCCATTTTCGATGACACGCAACCGCATACTACCACATACCAGAGAAGTATGGAGCCGCATGCCGAGAAGGACGTTTCATCATGGGCTTCCGCATGGCCAGGTGCAGTACCCGAGGATAAGACATTGGCTGTAGTGTAGACACACTGTGGCGGAGGTCTGTAGGCCAAAACAACAGAACTCCGGCACAGAGCATCCAGTTCTGGGACTTCCCGATAGGCCGTTTTTCTTGAAGTGACACACCACCCGAGTTATGCTCGGATTTTTGGCGAATTTTGACACACCAACCTCAAAAAATTGCCCATCACTGATGTACAACATAAATGGGTTACTGTTTTATTTAGAATAAACTTGGGTTGCTGAAACATGAGCATTTTGAAATATATTTTATCAATGAGTGTTAGGATCAGTTGAAATATATTTACTGATATTGAAATGAATGGATTATTTTCTTTGACAAAGTATTCTTTCAATAATGAATGTGATAATGCTTTGCAAATTGAAGTACATACAAATGTTAATTGTTAGTACTTCTAGGAAAGAGAATAATAAAATGAAATGCTAGTTTTGTAGTTTTGTGTGTGTGTGTGTATATATATATATTTAAATATTTTTCAGTTAATGCTTTGTTATCTGAGATCATTTCTATGTTACAAATGGCATTGTTTTTTTCTGATTATGAAGTAATGCCAAGAACTTTTTGAAAAGGAAGAATAATGGTATGAGGGTTTATTTTACCAAATATGAAAATGTACTACTAAAAATAACATGTGGAGCCTGACCTGTGGTGGCTCAGTGGATAAAGCGTCGACCTGGGAACACTGAGGTCGCCAGTTCAAAACCCTGCACTGGTCTGGTCAAGGCACATATGGGAGTTGATGCTTCCAGCTCCTCCCCCCTTTCTCTCTTTCTCTCTTTCTCTCTCACTCTGTGTCTCCTCTCTAAAATGAATAAAATAAAAATAAAATAAATTAAAAATAACATGTGGAATTGGAACAGAAATAAGTAGGTTGATAAGGAATTTAAAAATACATTATCAGTATAAATGGGAACTTAATATTTGATAAAAGGACATCTCATACCTGTATGAAAAAGATAGATTAATTAAATAATGGTTTTGTAACAGTTTGCTATGTCTTTGGATATAAACAAAATTATATCCCTTTCTCCTACCTTACATGAAAATAAATTAAAGTTCCAGGACAAAATTGTAAACATACTAGGAGCAAATATTAGAGAATGATCTTTCATTTTTGGTTCTGTAACCTTGAACAACTTGTATAATATTTAACTTCTTGGGTACCCTGCTTCCCTCCTCTATATCCATGTTTTGGAGAATAGGTAAATAAAATGTATCATTGCTATACAGTTTAAATACCCTATAACTATTAAGAGGATCTAGATCTGTTACAACATGGACAGATCTCAAAAACAATATTCAGTGAAAAGAGACACAAGTTTAAGGAACTTCAGAAACTAAAGCATTATTATTAAGGTGGGAATCACACAGTTACTTGTTTTCTTTATTGTTCTAAATAATGTAATAAAACATCTTTCCTCATAAGAATATAACAGTATTTTATAATAGTAGTTCTAAACAAGGAAAACAGTCCTAATGCAGTTTTATGTTGTTTACAGTTAGAGATGTTTATGATTATTTCCGGGCAGTTCTGCTGCGTGATGAAAGAAGTGAACGAGCTTTTAAACTAACCAGAGATGCTATTGAGTTAAATGCAGCCAATTATACAGTGTGGTAAGTAATACACATTATTAAAATTTCTTGTTTAAATGTGTTATATTTTAGTTTGGATGGCTTTTTTCTTAACTGAACTTTATTATCAAAATAATCACATAGGAGTTTAGAAATCAGACTGAATGAAAAATAGTAACCTCTACCACATCCCTTCTCAATACCAGAGTCCCACTTCCCGGAGGCAGAAACTTCTAGCCATTTTTTATTGACTTAAACTGTATATTCTAGCCCTGGCTGGTTGGCTCAGCAGTGGAGCGTGGACATGGTGTATACAAGTCCTGGGTTCAACTTCTGTTCGGGGCATACAGTAGAGGCGACCATCTGTTTCCCCCACTCTCACTCCTCCTTCTCTCTCACTCCCTCAGTCCCTCTCTCCCTCCCTCTCCTCCTCCTCCCACAGCCATGGCTCAGTTGGTTTGAGCACATCAGTCCTGGGCTCTGAGGATGGCTCCGTGGAGCCTCTGCCTCAGGTGCTAAAAATCATAATAGCTTGGTTGTGAGCATGGTCCCAGAGGGGCAGAACATTGCCCTTAGATCAGGGTTGCTGGCTGGATCCCAGTCAGGGCACATGCGGGAGTTTGTCTCTGTATCTCTCCTCCTCTCCCTTAAAAACAAAAAATAAAACTGTCTATTCTAAATAATATGCTTAATTGTTTTACTTTGCATTTTAGACATTTATCTATTCCTTCTGTGGAAGATACAGAGTTCACTCTCCACTACCCTTGTTTTATCTATAAGTAGCATTCTTGTGGTTTTAAAAGTAAAATATGTGATAGTGTTTATAATGGAATTTATTATATAAATATCTAAAGGAACAGGCTGTACTGTACAGGGAATAAGGCATCTTTGTTTCTCGTGTAATACAATACAGGTAACCCAAGAGGAGAATTACCTGAAAATAATCACTAGTTGGTTGTTTTGTATCTCACATTTGTTTCCTTTTGCAATTTTTATTTCAAAATGTTTGATTCTTGTGGAGTGTCTTCAAAAATATTAAAAATAGGCCTGACCTGTGGTGGCGCAGTGGATAAAGCATCGACTTGGGAACACTGAGGTCGCCAGTTCAAAACCCTGCACTGGTCTGGTCAAGGCACATATGGGAGTTGAGCTTCCAGCTCCTCCCCCCTTTCTCTCTCTCTCTCTCTCTCACTCTGTGTCTCCTCTCTAAAATGAATAAAATAAAAATTAAAAAAAAAATTAAAAATAGAGCTGCCATATGATTCAGCACTTCCACTTCTGAATATTTATCCAAAGAAAACAAAAACACTAATTTGAAAAGCTATATGTGTCCTTACAATCATTGCAGCATTACTAATAACAGCCAAGATATGGAAGCATGAATGGATAGAGATGTGTATATGCAGGGTGGGGCATAAGTAGGGTTACAGTTGTGAGCATGTGAAACCGTTCATTCTTGTACTATTATTAATTATGGTATTTATTTGTATTACAATTGTAAGCCAACAGAATGGAGTATTATGCAGCAATAAAAAGAATGAAATCTTGCCATTTGTGACAGCATAAATGAACATAGAGGGTTTTATTCTACATGAACTGAGTCAGACAGAGAAAGACAAGTACCATAAGATTTTATCTATATGTGGAATCTAAAAAACAAAATAAATGAATAAATAAAACAAAACAGACCCATAAATAGAAAAAACAAACTGATGGTTGCCAAAGGAGAGGGTTTGGAGGATGGGAAGGAAAAATATATTTTTTTGATGTTTGATTCTTCCAATCACCAGATAGTTTATGAGACTGGACAACCACCCAAAAAAAGTCTAATTATGTTGTTTTGTAGCTTTATTTGATATTGTGGCTAGGCAACTTATGTGGAGTAATGAGACTCTGAATGCTTGATGTTTACTGTAGGCATTTCCGGAGAGTTCTCTTAAAGTCCCTTCAAAAGGATCTACATGAAGAAATGAACTACATCACTGCAATAATCGAAGAACAGCCCAAAAACTATCAAGTTTGGTAAGATGAAAATAGGAAGGACACATGTCACTTTTCTAATGGTACCTACCAATGGATAAGAATATAGGAAATTGTTTCTTTATCATTTTAGTACTTGGCATTGGTGCTGATGGTATCTGTCTAATAGGGTTGTTAGGAGGATTAAATGAGAATTTTGTTTAATGCTTAAAGTGACTGACCCTTGATTAACACTCAGATGTTTTCTACTCATATTATTGACATTAGCATGTAATACTGCTAGAGTCAGAAAAAAATTTAAGTAAAATATTTGAAATGTTTTCAGTGTGTTAAAAAATGACATTCTGGTATTTGATCCTGTATTCATTTGTTTATTCAAAATATTTATACTGATGCTGGAGATACAAAGATGAACCAGGTACAGTCTAAAAGGAAAGGCAAATAATAAATATACCAGGTATTTTATAGTGTAGTATGAAAAGCATAATGGTAGTTTTTCACAGAGTGTATTTGTTCTAGAAATTAAGCCCCTAAATTAACATAACAAGAGTATGGATTGTTATTTGTGGGGAGAGCAGAACACAGTGGGAGAAAAGAGAAATTAGGGAGCAAGAGGACAGAGAAGTAAGCTTGAACAGTAGCACCTGGGATAGTAGTGAGCACCCCATGAAGGAAGCTACTGTGGCTGCTGTGGTAGAGAAGGAAGGGTAGTCACAGTGGTGGTGGAGGACAAGGAGGACGTGCCGGTGGTGGTCATGGTGGTGAAGTTGGTGAAGTTAGTGAAGTAAAAGCAACATGGTGTGCCCTCAGGCACTGTCCACTCTTCTGTGCCACGCAGTCCTTGCTCATAATGTGGGAGTTTCCACCATTTTTTCCCCCCGATATAACCACTGTCATAGATGCCTATCTTTATGCCTGAGATTTTAGGATGATTTCTGAGAGGAGCAACCTCTGAGACAAAGAAAATACTCTGGGGAGATGCATGAAAGAGAGCACAGTGTTCTCAGGGAATTGTGTAATTCCACGTGATGGAGTAAATTTGGGAATCATGGGATAAGATCATAAAGAGCCTTATGAACGTGGATGAGGAGTGTGGACTTGATCTTAGGGTCAGTGGAGAGCTGCTGACAAATTTTAATTAGGAAAGTAACACAATTGGATTTCTGTCTTAGAAGGTATATCCTGACAGCAGGGTGGAGCGTGGGTGGAATAGGGTCTTGGTCCTGGTAGGCCATTGCACTGGTATAAGCTAGGAGAGAATATGATGGCCGTGTAGGAAAGATAAGGATAAATTTGAGAGAGGTTTTAAAGACAGAAGCAACAGGTGTTGAAGTTTTATTTACTGGAGGAATGATAGAGAACAATGATGTCTAGATATTTGTCTTGACCACTGGGTGAATGGTGGTGTCAACCACTTGGGGAATTTGGGAGAAAAAGCCATTTCTGGGGAAGAAGGATGGATTCAGTATCAGACAAATGGAGTTTGGTGTGTTTATGGAAAACCTGTGTAAAGTGGGCCAGTATGTGATTGAAAAATGTTTACCTGAAGTTGAAGTCAGAGCTGTGGATGAGGATGCTCAGGAAGAAGAAGAGGAGAAGATTGAGGGTAGAACAGTGGTGAACATCATCATTTTAAGAAGTGTTCCAGGATGACTGAAGAAGGAATCCAAAAGTTATGTCATCACAGAAACCAAGAGAAGAGAGTTTTAAGAAAAAAAGGAGTGGATGACAGTATCAAATTCTGCTGAGAGGTCAAGGAAAGTATGGACTGAAAGATGACCAGTGGATTTGTTAATTAGGTGGATGTTAGTGAGTGATTTTGGTATGAGCAGCCCTCCCACCAGGGACGGAGTGGTGACTGTGGGCAGGAGGAACGTGATAGGAAGAGAAAAGGTCTGTAGTGGGTTGAATCATAAATGGGAGATGAGGGTTGGCTGTTGAGAAAATAAGGCACATCAAGTAGCTAGTCAGAGATGTGTTTTTTGTTTTGTTTTTCTAATGTGGAAGACTCCTCGACAAATTTGTAACTTATCATAGCTACTTGCCAGAGTAGAAATGAATTCAGTTCTGCTCACGAACTGGTGAAGTGAGCATTTATTTGTTTGTATGGTAACTCTTTGGACTTAAGAGAAACTGACAGACTACTTATAACCAGAGGAGCTTCTGTCTGGGAATGTTTCAGAATTCTTTGACAATATTTTGTGGTTGTCAAAAAATTATACTTCCAGATTTATCTTGAGATAAATCTTCTTTAAGCTATAAACTATTTGATATGTTTTATTTCACTTTACACAAAAATCACAAATCACTGTTTTATATTTTCCAACTTAGTGTTCTAAAATTTTTTCTTAGTGTTTCTTTTGTGTTATCATTTCTCTCCAATAGTCTTGATGAATTAGAGGTGAATTTCTCTTTCATAAGCGTTCTTCACATCACCTAGCACAGCATATGCAGCTGATACTTTAGTTCTTGGGTAAATGAACACAAATCTTCTCTCCTTTCTTCACCTGGCTTTAGGCATCACAGGCGAGTATTAGTGGAATGGCTAAAGGATCCATCTCAGGAGCTTGAGTTTATTGCTGATATTCTTAATCAGGATGCAAAGAATTATCATGCTTGGCAACATCGACAGTGGGTTATTCAGGTATTGTTTTTCTTATTACATTGTTTTCCAGATTTTAATTTTTTAACTGAATTAAATAATTAAAATTACTATTAAATTATAAGTATACTTCTGAACCAAAACACACACATTGATTGTTACAATATGTATATAATTATTAATAATTAAGATACTTAATTATCTGATATCCTTAATATTGGTTAACCTTTACAATTTCCTGAGATATGTTGGTGAGTAGCTTCACATTAAAGAATAATAATAATAATTTCTTAATATTTTTAGATTGAATTTGCCTCACATCTTAAATTTACAAAAAAAACTGAATAGAAAAAGTAGTTGTACCTGACCAGGTGGTGATGCAGTGGATAGAGTATTGGCCTGGGACACGAGGACCTGGGTTCAAAACCCTGAGGTTGCTGGCTTGAGCACAGACTCATCCATGAGGCTTGAGTCTGGGCTCATCAACTTGAGTGCGGGGTCGCCAATTTGACTGTGGGATTGTAGACATGACCCCATGGTCACTGGCTTGAGCCCAAATTTGCTGGCTTAATCAAGGAGTCACTGGCTCAATTGAAACCCCCAGTCAAGGCATGTATGAGACAGCAATCAATGAACAACTAAGGTGCCACAACAAAGAACTGATGCTTCTCATCTCTTTCCTTTTCTGTCTGTCCCTGTCTGTTTGTCTGTCTTTCTCTCTCAAAAAAGTAATTGTAATTTTTTAATACAGCTGTGTTTTAATTAAAAAGGGCATAGTACACACTAAGATTTTTGCATACATAAACTCTGAAATATGATTTTTTTTTATAAACTCTGAAATATGATTTTATAGCAACTATTATATTATTTCTACCCACTTGTTAAACTTTTATGCTAAATCTTAAATAGAAGAGAATAGTTATGACTCCCACTCTGGGCATTTAATTTATTCTACCAAACAATTCTTGTGTTGTTTCCTGTGCAGTTTTTTTCAGTAATTGTTACTTTCTGCAGTATTCATTATACCAAGAGTATTTCATCAAATTTTTTCTTTTACTTGTAATTGTAAACTTTTCTATATTTGAATAAAGGAATACATCTTCTAAAGGTATTCAGCATTTTACTTTTTTATGAAGTTCTTTTTTTGCTATTAGCAAAAAAATATAACTCCACTATCTTTTTCATAATGTCCCTCACTTTTTTAGCATCTGTACGTTTTGATCATGCTACTGTTTTTTTCAAATTGTGTTTATAGGTTCACTTCTCTCCACAATTTAAAAAATAAGACAGCTTTATAATGTAAAGAATTTATGTCTGAATCTAATTGTGTATATTTCCCTACATGTATTTTCATGTAATTTTATCATATGTGTATTTTGAACATTTTTCTTATTGAATAGAATGTATTAATATCAAATCACATCAAATTAATATACTATATAGTTAATCATTTTCTTTTTTCTAAACTTAGTTAATTATGTATATTTTTTGTTTTTAGTTCTTTAGAATAATTCTTAGCTCAAATAGTATGAACATGCCTCTTTTTATCTAAATTGTTCTCAAGAAGACAGTACTGAATTACAGGCCAATTTGTTCTCTTTACCTCATTGTTTTCCTCCCTCATGACTTTTCCCTTGTTGGTTTTTTGTTTTGTTTTGTTTTTTACAAGGACAGAGAGAGTCAGAGTGAGGGATAGACAGGGACAGACAGACAGAAACGGAGAGAGATGAGAAGCATCAATCATCAGTTTTTTGTTGCCGTTGCGACACCTTAGTTGTTCATTGATTGCATTCTCACATGTGCCTTGACCACGGGCCTTCAGCAGACCGAGTAACCCCTTGCTCAAGCCAGCAACCTTGGACTCAAGATGGTGAGCTTTTTGCTCAAGCCAGATGGGCCTGCACTCAAGCTGGCGACCTCGGGGTCTTGAACCTGGGTCCTCTGCGTCCCAGTCCGACACTCTATCCACTGCGCCACCGCCTGGTCTGGCTCCCTTGGTTTTGATTACCAGTACTTTTCTTTCCCACTCCATTTGACCTATAACTATCATTCTCTTCCAAGTGTGTGCTGAGTCCCACATCTTTAGTTCAATCTACGTAGCTTTGCTGAAGTTTGATTTATTTATTTTTATTGTTTATAAATAATGGTACATTTCTAATAGGTATTTTATTATTTATTTTCTTTTAGGAATTTAAACTTTGGGATAATGAGCTGCAGTATGTAGACCAACTTCTTAAGGAGGACGTGAGAAATAATTCTGTGTGGAACCAAAGATACTTTGTAATTTCTAACACCACTGGCTACAATGATCGTGCTATATTGGAAAGAGAAGTCCAGTTAGTAGTCTCCTTTATTTCACTCATTAAAAGACCATTTGTGCCCTGACGGAATAGCTCTCAGTTGATTAGAGAATCATCCTGATACACAAAGGTGGTAGATCTGATCCTTGATCAGGCACATACAAGAACAGATTGATGTTGCTCTCTCTCTCTCTCCCTCTTCTGCTCCCTCTCCCCCCCATCAAAAAAACCCCAATAAATAGAAAATAGTTTTTTAAGTTGTTTAAAGAATATTTGTGTGCCTGCCTTATGTCAGGTATTGGGGATACAGCAAAGATCAGGACTATCCCCAGTTCTAACCTCATGGAACTAATAGGACAGAACACTTAGATGAAATCAATAACAATAAATTTACAAACATGTAGTATACCTCTATTTTGTAATGTCTTAACTTTCTTGAAATATTGTTGCTAGTACAGATTGAGAAGAAATCTGATTTCATAGTATCTAGACAGCTTCATTTTAAAACTATTTTATTAAGTTCTTTTGTATTTTGGATAATAGTCTCCAGATGCCATGTTATTCTAGTGCAGGGTTGCAGGGTTTTGGGCCAGATAAATCTTTGTTGTAGGGGGCTTTCCTGTGCATTGTAGTACATTTAGTAGCATTCCTGGCCTCTGTGTTCTATACAGGAATCCTCAACTTATGATGATGGCTTTATTTATTATTTTTTGACTTTAAGATGTTTTGAAAGCAGTACATATTTAGTAGAAACCAGATAGGCTAAACTATGATGATGCTTTGTAGGTTGGTTGTAGGGTGTATTATATGCATTTTTGACTTATATATAGTATTTTCAATATACGATGGGTTTATCAGGACATAACCCCTTCGTAAGTCGAGGAGCATATGTGTGTATGTGTGTGTGTGTGTGTGTGCACGCGCACGCATCAGTAGTAGCCCTCTCCCCATTGGAGACAACCAGAAATGTCCCAGCCATTGCCAGATATCCTCTCAGGAGCATAATCATCCTCAGTTGAAAACTATTGGTCTAACAAGCATAAAGCTAGAAATCTCTTGAGTTGGCATGAATTTCTGTATTATAACCGTAAAAATTAATAGCCACCTCATTTCTGACTTTTGTCTGTTTTGTCTCATCTAAATTGGAACGTTTGTTTTTATAGCCTCATGAAACCATAGTCATCATTTTAATTATAAAAGTGCTTAATAATAGCTCCTGTCTTTTTTCTTTAATAATAAGTATTCTGTTGTGAGGATTAGAAAGAAAAATGCTCTGAAGGAAAGTGAAGTGTCATCCTTCAGGAAAGCAAAGCGTCATCCTTCAGTAAGCTCTGTTGCTTCCCTGCCAAGTTAGAGTGCTTTGGGTTATTCTACCTTGAGTTAATCCAATTAATAGGGGTTTCAAAAATACATTTCTTATTTACTGTGGCCCACAGTGTAATAAGGTATTTAAATAGGTGTAATAAGGTATTTAAAAATTGGACATGAAGCATTTTGGAAAATGCAGATTTCTCATAGCCTTTAAAGGCAAATCGCTGGCTTGCTGTTACCAATGGGAATAAAAATAATCAGCCAAGAATCTTTCCTCTATTTAAAGTTTATTGCACTTCAGTTAAATAAAAGAAATATTTAAGATGCTAAGAGTAGCAGTAATATCAAATTTAGTTTGTTAACTAAAATTTTTAACTCTGATACAGAACAATATAGCTGATTATTTCTGAACTTTTTTCCTTTTATTATAAAAGTAATGCAGTGTAGTTGTGGGAGAATTGTACTGAATTGTATAATATAAAACATCAAAATCTCTGATTCTCCCTCTTCCCATATCCCATTATTTAGAGTGAGCTACAAGTTGTGTGAATCCTTCCAAGTCTTATAAATACAAGATTTCCTTTAATTTGCAAGCATGCACAGCAACGTAGGCAATCATATTAGACACATTATATTTTCACTAAATATATCATCATATTTCCATTTGAGTATAAAGTCTACTAGCATTATTAATAATATTTACCATTTATCAAGCATGTATTATATGCCAGTACTTCCTGTTTAATTCCCATAACAACACTGAGATATTTGATGGAGAACTTGAGGTTCAGAATAGTTCTGTAATGTGTGTAAGAGCACGTAAATAATAACTGATGGATTGATGCCAAGCCATCTGACATCAAAGTCCATGTTTTAACCATTAAAGTAGACAATGCTTTAGTGGATGTACGTAAATTTTTTAAATTTATTGACTTTTGACAAAGAAGGGGAGAGTGAAAAAGAGGGAAGCATTCATTTATTCTACTTAGTTGTGCAATCATTGGTTGCTTCTTGTATATGCCCTGACCAGGGATCAAGCCCACAGCCTTGGCATTTCAGGATGATACCCTTACCCACTGAGCTAAATCAGACGAGGCCCACAAATAAAATTTTTTAGGTTTGCCATAATGAAATTAATCTTCTATAGGGACTAGTTAAGACCTGCAGGAACATGGTTTTACAAATAACTGAAAACATTAGGTCATGTAAAAGTAATTGGAAAAATACTTTTAATAATGCTGAATGAGTTTATTACCTATAAAGAAAAAATGCTATTAGCAATGTAACAAAACCAAGATTACTAAACTTTGGTCAGTGACTTACTCATTTGAGCAAGTATATAGTGAAGCAACATTCTACAACTTTATTGGAGTTTTTTGTAACTGGACCTCAATTATATTTAATAATCTGATTCAGGGGAAGAGAAAGGGAGTATTCATTTTGATTGAGAATCACATAATAGTTTGCTGGTAATCTTGTTTTAAAATTTAAGGAATATACATTTGTGTTGGTTTCTTATTTTTATTTATTATCTATATAACTTCCATGCTGCACGTTTTTTATTATAATCTATAGTTCCTGAGATTATATACTTCTTTTTCAGTGACTAAGGATGTAACAGGCAGAAATTGATCTTAGACTTTTCCCCCAAGATTACTTTACCAGTGAAAGGAAAATCTTTTTTTTGGTGACGTTTCCTTCAGAGGGAAAGCCTCTATTAAAGGAAATCTCCCACATTAATTTCTTTTTTTGTTGTGAATTGAGCCTTTATATTGTGTCCTTCCCAGAAAATGGATACAAATCCACAATAGGGAAGAGCTCTATGTAAATAAAAACTAACAGCTGTAGCCTAGAGAGCTGTAGATGCCACCTGGAGTGGTACCCAAGTCCACTAAGAGAGTCATGGAAGCACAGTCCGAGCTGTGCCAGTCTTACTAACAATGTTTCTAATTACTTCACTGTTCCAGAAATAATACACATATGCATTTGCGGTCTTTTCTTACAGGTACACTCTGGAAATGATCAAGCTAGTGCCACATAATGAAAGTGCATGGAACTATTTGAAAGGGTAAGAGGTTTTTGCTTGTTTTATATAAAATACAACCTATTAATATGATGCATCATGTAATATGTTCCATAATCAGAATCCAAAAGGACAGTAAAGAATTTTCTGTTTTCCTCTGAGAGCAGAAGTGTGTTATGACACCCGTGAACAGTGCCTTCTACCCTTCATCTTCATCTCTTAAGCATATACAGCACAGTTTTTAGATTAGTCCATGAGTAAACAGTGAACAATTATAATTGTGTTTATGAATCCTGTAGTCTTATGTCAAACAATGGAATACACACACTCAGTTTATGTTTAGCTGAGGAACACAGTAAGGCAAGGCCAGCTGTTTACAATCAGATTGCACAGAAACATAGCCTTTCTGTTCTTTCTTCTAGAGATCTTGTTACAAGTCCAACTTGTTAAACTGACAAGGTTTCATTTGTGTGGCCACTAACATAATCAGGCTCCTTGTCAAACTTAGAGGTCTCTAAGAGTCAAAAGTGTGGAGCCAGTCACAAGGGAAAGTGTGTCCAGGGTAGAGACCTAAAATAACCTGGAGAGCTACAGGGATAAGGAACCATCTCAAGAAGAAACAAATGTCTCTCCTGTGTTTTCCTTCACTTTAGAATTTTAAGAAGATAATTTATTTTCGGTTTTAATTTTGTATGTTATAGTTTGAATTATAAATGATCACTTTTACACTTCATTATTCTTTTAAACCAGGGGTGCCCACACTTTTTCAGCTTGCGAGCTACTTATAAGATGACCAAGTCAAAATGATCTACCTACAATAAAAATGCAAAACATAAATTTATTTCTTCTATATTATCACTAAGTTACTATTAGTACTATTTAATATTGTGTATTCTTCTTTCACCTTTCTCCTTCTCAGCTCTCTTTTCCGAGGAAAGTCAATGTCATAGTTTTTATGAACAGTCCGAAAAAGCCGCTCCACATTTCCCTTCTTTGGAATAGCAATGGCACACAGACAGATGAGGCAAACGCACTTAGAATATGACATAGTGAAAAAAATGCTCTCCCATTCTGTATGAAAGTCGTAGGCTTTAGGCTTCTTACTTGGACCAGCTACGGCCCTCACTTTTATACCCTTTGTTGTATTTAGTTTAAATAAATCGAAGGCTAACTATGCAGCAATGTAACTGAACAAGTTCGCGCGGTTTAACACGCATGCGGAGGGTGTCAAAAGTTCCGATGTCAGATTGGCTACCCTGTATGCCAATCAAAAGACAAATGTCTTTTTAATGTCATGTGATCTACCCACACTTCCTTCGCGATCGACCAGTAGATCATGATCGACGTATTGAGCACCCCTGTTTTAAACTAACTTTACTCAGCTCTGATTCATCATGATAAAGCTCACATATTTAAACATTTCATTTAACTTCAACCTCATTCATTGACAGTAAGTCTCCTTTTCTTGCTTATGTCATAGGGGCTGTTTTCTCTTAATCTTTCTACTATTTTCTTCTAAAAATTTAGAATAATCTGTTTTTAGGATTTTGCAGGATCGTGGTCTTTCCAAATATCCCAAACTATTAAATCAGTTACTTGATTTGCAACCAAGTCACAGTTCCCCCTACCTAATTGCCTTTCTTGTGGATATCTATGAAGATATGCTAGAAAACCAATGTGACAACAAGGAGGACATACTTAATAAAGCATTAGAGGTAAGTCGGTGGAACTCAGTGCTTTTCTTTCTGGTTTCTCAGAATTGGATCTGCCCAGTGCCGCTAATATTCATGGCCCTTTTCAATAGATTACTCAATTCAATGCAGGGCAATTTCTGCTGTTCAGGGCAACACCCACGTCACTGATGAACATAATATGTGACTCTAGTGGTGTATGTCATTTGAACATGATCTGAGTTAAACTGTATTAGCTCAAAAGCATTTGCATTAAAGATTGAATTACGCATTTTCTTTAATGAATTTTTTTTTTTAATTTTAGTTATGTGAAATCCTAGCTAAAGAAAAGGACACTATAAGAAAGGAATATTGGAGATATATTGGAAGATCTCTTCAGAGCAAACACAGCACAGAGAGTGACCTATCAACAAATGTACAGCAATAACACCAACTAGAAGAACTTGATAGAATGCTTTTATTTTTTTAAGAGACTCTAATTCAGGAGTTTAAAACTAGAGAGATCGTTCCTTTGCCTGTGGCGTAAACATGCATTGCACAGGTACTGCTTTTTAACAAGAACTAAGTGTGATGTTCCTTGGCTACTGCTGCTATTCAGACTAGCTCTAGGAAATTTGATTCTTTTAGAGTGGAGTTATTTGCGGGGAGGGAGAAGAAACGAAGTCCCACAAAGGACTTTGTCTTATCAACATTTATTCTAATCCCTTAGCATCAACTCCTCCCTAAATGGTATATGCATCAGGATTTGCAGCATTAATGATTGCAGGTAACTTGTATGTAATGGACATGAGGTAACTTACATTTCGTTCTGGAAGCAAGAAGTGCAACTGTTACCTTAGAGCTGCTGTGCCACACTCACAGGATCTTGCTATCACTGGAACCAACTAATGCCAAAAGAATGGTTTTGTAATAAAATTATAGATGTATCCTAAAACAAGGCTGTAGTAGTTTGATTTTTTAAGTAGCATTTTACTACTATACATACAAGGGACATTGTCTCAGTTTAGAAAAGCAATTGAGGGAGAAAGTATTGATATAAAACTGTAGAAAGCAGAAACATTATGTTAAAGGAAATGTTATTAAAATTTTAAATCAGTTCTTGACTTTATGTAACAAAATCTACTAAAGGTAGATTAAACCCTAGAGGTTTATTAAGGTACCTAGGTAACTTACAGGATAATTACCTGATCTTCCCAGAAATACATCCTGAAGTCATACTACGGAACTGGACCATGAAGTTGCTGTTGCCTGTGCCGGGATCAGGAAACTGCTAAATGAGCCTGTCCACCTCTGTCACATTTCATGCGAGCACATCTGCTTCCCTTCCCGGTTAATGCAGCTCCAAATTAAAGTCTCTCTTTAGTGCATCTGATTGGAAAGAACCTAAATGACATCTAAAACTTGAATTGCAGAATCTGGGAAATGTAGTTTTAGCTTTCCAACTTCTGCAGTTCATGCTAGGAAGAAGTTGGAGTATTAAACTAGTTCTCTACCTGCACATAATTAAATCTCATTTTATCAATAAAGTATTTTTTGTTCAATGTTCAAAGCAGCAAACTGCAACTAAAATTATATTAAGTGGAAAAATGATCACTTCTCAAGAATTCAGAAAAAATAATATTTAATACTTTCTAGAGAAAATATGGCATATTATTTTAACATTTTACATGTTTTTGTTGTTTTTAGATTCTGTAAGTCTGATTTCACATAGAATTTGTCATAAAGAATCATCCCTATGTAAACAATTTCAAAAGTTTATAAAGCACAAAAACTATAGTTTTCCTAAGATAACATTTCCTCTCAGAAATGATATAATCAGTGTCCTCAAATTGACTGGGTTTAAGCCTGCTGACTCAAAACAAAGCTCATAGGACTGTTTAATAAAAAGCCTAATGGCAGTTTGCCGATTTGTATTGAGAAGTATAACTGAAGCAGACCAAACAGTAACATGAGCCTAGCCACTTGGCATTTTCTGCCTTAAGTTTAACAAGGTGGCAGTTCATTTATCAAAAAGATGCTTAGTGAGCGTGGAATCAGTGAGGAGGAGGCTCCATGATATAAATGTGTAATGATTGATGTTAGGCTTTGATATTCCTAATGAGGACCGACTCTTAATGGGCAACTTGCACTGAACAAAGTGTGGCCACTTTTCATGGAATGCTATTTTTACTGGAACAACCAACCGAAAACTGTAGCTGTTCATACTTTGGCTGGCTGGCATACATTTTCTCAAAAATGAATGAAGTGAGTTTGTCACTACAAGGAAAACAACTAACTTGCCAGTGATAAAATTTGAGCTTTCAAGAGAAAATTGTAATCTACCTCAGTGAGCTAGGCAGCTTTCTAATACCTACACGCCTTTCTAATTAAATCAAAACTACATTAATGAATCCCACTTTTGATACTAGATAATTAAATACGTTAACAATTGGAGTATCTGCATAACTCTGTTAACAAACCAATATTTTCCAAATGACATGTCTATGATATGTACATATTTACATTTAAAATCCATCAGACAATTTAATACTTTTTTTATTCAATCACAAACACTTTTTAAAGAACTCAAGAAGAGTAGTTTTTATGTTTACCCAGATACCGTTTCTGCTACTATTTTATTCCTGATATTCTAAGTTTCCCTGCAGTATCATTTTCCTTTTATCTGAAGAAATTTCTTTCAGTGATTCTTTTAGATTTTATTGGCTGGTTGCAAATTCTTAGTTTTTCTTCATCTTGAGAATGGTTGGCTCAGTGGTAGAGAATTAGCCTGGCATGTGGAAGTCCCTGGTTCAATTTTCAGTCAGGGCACACAGGAGAAGAGACCATCTCCTCCTCCTCCTTCTTTTCTATCACCTCCGCTCCCGCAGCCATGGCTTGATTGATTTGAGCACGTCAGACTAGGCACTTAGGGTGGATCCGTGGAGCCTCCACCTCAGGTGCTAAAAATAGCTCAGTTGTGAGCATCAGCCCAAGATGGGCAGAGCATTGTCCCCAGATGGGGGTTACCAGGTGGATCCTGGTTGGGGCACATGTGGGAGTTTGTCTCACTATCTCCCCTTTCACTTAAAATGTTCACTGATAGGTTAGGCATCATTTTTCTCTGGCTGATTTCAAATTTTTCAGTTTGTCTTTAGTTTTCAGCAATTTGATTTTGATGTGTCTGGCCATGGATTTATCCTGTTTGCTCAGCTTCTTGAATCTGTAGATTTGTGTTTTTACCAAACTTAGGACATTTTTAGCTGTTATTTTATCATTTTTTTCAGCACTTTCTCTTCTCCTGTGGGATTCTAATGACAGAATGCTAGACCTTTCTTTCTTGTCTCAAATGTGATGGAAGTTCTCTTTTTCTTTCCCCCTATCCTTTTCTCTCTATTGGTCAGATTGGATAATTTCTGTTAATCTGTCTTCGAGTTCTCTGACTCTACCCTGTCATCTGTTCTGCTAGTGGACCTATTCAGTGAGTTTTTGTTTTGATTGTTAAAATTTTCAGTTTTAAAATGTTTGATTCTTCTTAATATCTCCTACTACTTTACTTGTTCTATTTAAACTTGTTGCTAGAATGTTTATGATTGTTTTGAGCACTTTTATAATAACCTTTAATATTTTTGTCAGATAATTCCAAAATCTGCATCTGCATCATCTCGTCATTGATGACAGTCAATGTCTTTTCCTATGCAAGTTGAGATTTTGGGGATACTTCATTTGCCTACTAAGTTTGGGATGTATCCTGGGAATTTAGAATATCATGAGATCCTGATTCTTGTTTAAATCTTATGGAGAATGTCAGTGTTTTTATTTTAGCAAGTGTTTGTCATGTCTAGGTGTTAGCAAGTTCCAAACCTCCTGTACTGTGTCCCAAGGTCAGTTCAGTTTTCAAATTCTTGTGGTGCCTTTTGGATTTTTCTCATATGTGCATCATCCAGTGATTAGTCTGGGACCTGAGCAGAAGTCTTACCCACTAGCACGGTTTAAAAGTCTTTGGTATCCCATTAGCATCAGATCTGTGGTGGTCAGGGCTGAGCCCAACAGTTCATAACCAACTTGAAGGAGTTGCTTTCTGATCTCCCTTTCCACTTTCTTCCCAGTACTTTCCTGTTTCCTGGAGTTCCTCATTTTAGGTCTCTGGCCAGAAATCTCCCATTTCAGGTGAGAAGCTGCCCGCTTCCACAACTGTGCCATAGCAGCAGGGAAACAACCAAAAGCCATGGCGCCTGCCCTCTTGGAGTCGCAGCTCCACTGAAGGGAAAGGAAGGTAGCTCTGTTTGGGCTCCTATTTGTCAACTCCAGTCACTTTTGCTACCGCCACTGCTCCTGCCACAGGCTTATTGGGATTTGGGGTGCAAGGGAATTTAGTTAAAGGAAGAAAGAAAAACAGTTTTCTCCAATCTCTAAATTTTAGGAGTTCCTTTTCTGCTTTATGAGCAGAACCAGAGGATTTCTTCAGGGTGTCTCTCTGCCTCCCAGTGTTCTCTTCCAGGTTTTGGGCTGGGTTGACTTCAGATCAGAGGACACCGGAGGGGAAAGAATAACATCATGACCGGTCATTGGTGCTTTACAGTCAGGTGTGCTTTGATCTGGTGATGCTCACTTTTCAGAGGCCCCAGACAACTGTGCAATGAGTTCTTGTCAGGTTTTCTAGTTGTGTGCAGTGGGAGAGAAAAGTTTGCCTGTGTTTACTACATCTTAGTAGGAACCAACCCTTCTTGTCCTTTCTGAATGCCCTCCCTCAGCGTGCACAGATGTTCTGTTCTTTACATAAACTTTCTCTAGTCCCGAGATTACAAGAGTTCCAATTTGGTGCCCTTCTCTCTGTACATTCTCTGTTGGAGAGAACCTCCTTTTCCACAGTGTCCCAGGATCCTTTTAGGGAGGTAATTTCTGTATACAGAGAATCTTTATTACTGCCCACTCACCAGAGATGTAAAGTCGTGCTGGATATTAACTTGGACTACCACTCCATTTCAGATTTAAAATGTCCTCTCCCTACTCTGTCTGCTCTGTTAATGATGCTACTGCTCTTCCACCTGAAACCTACCAAAAACCCTTGTTCAGTCCTGCTAGCATGTACTGCTGTATTCTTACATCACCAGGCTATGCAAAATCATGAAGAAAAACCAGGGGCTTATGGTAAAAATGGGCATACAGACAACACTTAAAAGCTTAATTGGTTGAAAAAAGACAAGAACTGAATAAAATGGCAGCACGGTTTTACACATGGCTGTTTACCTTGGAAAACACCTCAAGCTTGCTTGTGGAAGTGGGCATTGGCAGGGTTGTAGCTTGTGAGTTGCTGTGAAGTGACAGGAGGGTTATCGGAAATGGATCGGAAAGTGGCAATACCGGACGGAGATGGGTGTAGCTCAAACACAGGCAAGGAACTGAAGACACTGAAGATAGGTAGATGCTGAGGGCTGTGCACCTGTGTGTTTTGGTCATTTCTGTGCCGTGTGGCTCAGCTGATGCAGTTTTCTGTATTTACCTAGTTTCTCCAGGACAAAATCACACATAAACAAATCATCTGTGCAGTGCTCACATGATTTCCCAGTACATCTATCATACTGAAACAAATTTGTTTATTTTGCTTTTTTATTCATTTTAGAGAGGAGAGAGAGAGAAGGGGGGGAGGAGCAGGAAGCATCAACTCCCATATGTGCCTTGACCATACAAGTGCAGGGTTTCAAACCGGCGACCTCAGTGTTCCAGGTCTATGCTTTATCCACTGCGCCACCACAGGCCAGGCCAAATTTGTTCTTTAAAAAATGTATTATAGCCGAACTGACTGTGCTTCACTTTATTTCTTCCCTCAATTTCCGGTCTTGTCAGTTAACTTCTGATTATTTTTTTGTTCAAAGTTCTCATGTTCAAAGTTCCTCGTATCTCACCCATTTCCTTTTATGTTCTTATAAAAAATTATTTAATAAAGTTGTTTCAGAATCCTCCCTCTAACACAGATCACATATTGAAACCAGGCTCATCTTTCATATTTGTACACATATATGAAGTAATACATATTAATTACATAAACATTGAGAAATACATAAAAACCAAGAAAGACAATTTAAGTTGCCCAAAATTCTATTTCATATATAGTGATTACCATCAACAAAATAGAATTGTATATATAGTGGTTATATAGAATTAAAATTAATTGATATAATTTTATATGTAGTGGTTATATAGATTAGAGCTAATTAACAGAATTTTATACTGTATATAGTGATTATATTTTTTAAATGGGATTTTAAAAATCCCACCCTTAGCGATGTTATAAATATCCTTTCATGTCAATACATATATCTATAGCATATTTTCTTCTTGTGGTAAAATATACATAAAAATAAGTTCACCTTTTTCATCTTTTTTTGTGTGTGACAGAGACAGAGAGAGGGACAGACAGGAAGGGAGAGAGATTAGAAGCATCAGTGCATAGCTGAAGCACCTTAGTTGTTCATTAATTGCTTCCTCGTATGTGCCTTGCCCAGGGGGCTCCAGGAGACTGAGTGACCCCCTTGCTCAAGCCAGTGAGCCTTGCTCAAGCCAGATGAGCCTGCACTCAAGCTGGCGACCTCGGGTCTCGAACCTGGGCCCTCTACGTCCCAGTCGACGCTCTATCCACTGCCTGGTCAGGGCATTTTAACTATTTTTATGTGGCATCATGTACGTTTACAGTTAAGCAACTATCACCCTCATCCATCTCAACATTTTCATCTCAAACTGAAACTCTGTATCCTTATGTGGCCTCTTTTTTTTTTTTTCTTTTTTTTTAGAGAGAGAGATGCTGGGAGAGAGATGAGAAGCATCAACTCATAGTTATATCACTTTAGTTATTCATTAATTGCTTCTCATAGGTGTCTTGATGGCCTGGGAGGAGGGGGGGGCTGGATGAATAGGAGGGCTCAAGTGGAGCCAGTGACCCCTTTCTCAATCCAGCGAGCTTGGGCTGCAAGCCACTGACCTTGGGGAAATGTCAATGATAGCAGGCTTGCCTGTGCTCAAGCAGGATGAACTGCGCTCAAGCCTGGGACCTCAGCCTCCCAGGCTGACACTCTCTCCACTGTGCCACCACTGGTCAGGCTATACTGCATCATTTTTAATGGTTGCATGGATATAATTTCTTTTAGAAAGCCCTATTGTTAAACATGTAAGTTTTTTCCCTACTATAAACATCCTTTACCAATAATACTCCAGTAAGATCTCTTGCATATTCATCTTGCACACGTGTTCACTTACTTCCACATGGTAAATTCCTAGAAAGAGTATTTGCTAGGGCCTTTATACATGGGTGGAACCGGTACAGGTTATACAAATTTACACTCACGAATGGGTGTGGGGAAACGTTTTGTGGAGCTCAGCTTTCCCGCTCCCGCCTAAGCCTCTGAGATTCCCTTCCACCAGTGGTTCTCAACTTTCTGGGCATCAGTATCGTCCAGAAGCCTCGTTAAGCACAGATTGATGGACCCCACCCCTTAGATGTGGGATGGAGCCTAGAATGAGCACGTCTAGCGGTTTCCCTGGAGATGTGAAGCATCAGCTTTTGGTCTGAGGCCACCCTTTGTAAACCACCGTTGTGCACTGATCGGGAGCTTTTTGAAAGGTCTAGATGTTACCAGCATCAGGCAGAGCGTCTGGACTGAAACAGTGATAGGTCAACACATTATCGTCCTCCAACGCTCTCTTAGAGAAGAAGTCAGAATAGGAGACTGACGGGTTGGTGCACCTGGCATGCACTGAAACTTGAGCTGTGTGTGGCAGCGTGGGGCCTCCAGCTGTCCCTCAGGCGGCGGACACCAGGGGGCAGCTTTGCGCTCACCCAGCCTTAGCTCGTTTCCGGCTGCGCAGTCGCAGGAGGCCGCGTTCCCGGCGGAGGGGCGCAGGTAGGTGCGGTGGGAAGGGAAAGGGGCAGTGGCAGGGTTGGCGGGCAGATGGAGGGAAGCGGCTGGGCACGCAGCGGGTGAGAGCCAAGGCGCTGCGGCGCGGGCGCGGAGGGTGGCTCGGCCTAATACGGGGCCTGTTCCTAGCCCAACCCGTGTCCCCCAAGCCCAAGCAGCCCCGCCGCTCCTCTAGGGCGGCTCGCCCGGAGTCCAGCCGGAGGCCACGCTGGCCCGGAGCAGCAGCGTCCACCGCCTGGCCCCCTCCGCATCCTGCCCGGCGGGCGCGCGAGCTGGGCATTGATTACAGACTCCAGCTCCTCCCCGGCATCGATTCTGCACACGATCGCTGCTGCAGAATATATTTTTTTAGCACTACTAACCGCTTCTCAGTGCAAGCTCTGTTAGGTGTAAACGTATGCTGCTCTTTTTAAAAAAGCAGAATTTAGCTATTTTGCTTAGTAGTCCTGTCTTCCCTATCCTTTATTTTATATAGAACCTTAAGGCTAATATAGCATCTGGAATATTTTAAAACAATTATTTTAATGGGATTCCAGTCTAACTTGTATTGAGTGACACTGATTTGTTTCTTCTCTGGTTATATAAAATATTTTGTAAATTGATAAAATCTAATTTTGTTCCTTTTTTTTGTTTGTTTGGTTGGTTTTTTTAGCCATGAGTGTAGAGTAGTGGTTTCTCTTTTTTTTCCTATCAATGTCAGGATTCCTTTGTGTCTAAACAGTGCCTCAATTTCTACTCAGCTGGCCCCACAATCATTATTCCTTAACTTGCTGGGTAGTTTTCACAACCACTAACTTTCAGTGGCTTTTTGCTTATTTCTGGGTAAGAAAGTTACTTCAGCCACAGGGCCTTATCCCAGTTTCTGGGCAGCCTACTCCAGAAATATGCCTTTAAGACAGTGGTTCTTAACCTGGGTTCTATTGAACCCTAGGGGTTCGATGAGTCAGTCACAGGGGTTCTGAGAAGCCTCTGCTGCGGAGGTCAGAATAAACTAATACCGTAATTTGTTGTGAGTTCATGCACTTTGTTGGTTTTGTTCTTTGAGCAAGGTGATGTTCATGCACGGCTCATTTTGTGCACCAGTAAAAAAACATATACCTATGTCTTGAATTTGGAAAAAAAAGTCATATTTTATTTATCACTAAAGAAGGGCTCGGTAATGCACATATGAAACTGGCGGGTTCGGTACCTCAAAAAAGGTTAAGAACCACTGCTTTAAGAGAAAAATAATGTCCAAGTGTTGGGGTGGGCTAAAGCCTTCTTTAAGAAATGGGTTCATGTTGTGAAAACCTAAAACCCATGTATCGGAACTGAGTGCACCAGTGATTCTCACTTGAGTGTGCATCTGAATCACCAGGAGAACTTGTTAAAGCACAGATTTCTGGTCCCCACCTTGAAGTTTCTGATTCAGTAGGTCTGGAGTGAGGACTCAAGAATTTGCATTTCTCACCTGACTGACTGTGGCATAGTGGATAGAGTGTCGACCTGGGATGCTGAGGTCCCAGGTTTGAAACCCTGAGCTTGCCAGCTTGAGCATGGGCTCATCTGGCTTGGGTTACTGGCTTGGAGTATGGTATCATTAGCATGATCCCATGGACGCTGTCTTGAGCCCAAGTTTGCTGGCTTGAGCAAGGGGTCACTGGCTCAGCTGTTAATAAACAACTAAAGTGCTGCAGATACAAGTAGATACTTCTGATCTCTCTCCCTGTAAAAAAAAAAAAAAAATTACATTTCTCACAAGTTCCCAGGTAGTGCTGCTGCTCCAGCTGCAGGTCCAGAGACCACAGTTTGAAAACTACTGACATACACCAACTTCTGGCTGGTGATTACATCCTGGGAGGGAGCAGTATACATATATGTGTCCGTAAAGTCATGGTGCACTTTTGACTTTTGAATGGTCAAAAGTGCACCATGACATTACAGACACACTGTGTGTGTGTGTGTGTATATATATATATATATATATATATATATATATATATGTAATATTTTGTCTTTAAAAAAGATCTTGATAAATGTAATGCACTGTTACCTGAAAAAGCTGAATGTATGTTCATAGTTTTTAGGTTTCTTTCTGTGCTTGAGACATTTCAGGAAAGAAGAAGAGATCCTGTTTCATGTGTGGAGAATGGGTTGGAAAAGAAAAGGTGGGAGTCCGTGTAGGCAACTGTCGCAGAAGCCAGGTAAGAGATGACAGTGGCTGAGGCCAGGGTGGGGTGGCAAGGAAGGGGAGGCGTGAGCAGATTTGAGAGACATTTGGATGATAGAATTGACTGTACATGGTCATTGGTTGGTCACCTGTTTTGTGACTTGAGGGGGGGTGTTGTGTGTCTGTCACAGAGAGGTGACCCTGGAGAAAGGTTGTGCTGAGGATAGGAGAGACACATCCCAGACCTTGAAGAGCCAGCAGAGTTTAGTATATGAGAAAGATCTGGGCCACAGTCGAGACTTTGAAATCTGTGTTTACACAGCCGTGGATGCCATGCTTGTGGGTGAGATTATATAGAGGGAATACACAGAATGGAAACGCGGCCTGCAACAGACCCAGAGGAATAGCATCTCCTTCGGCATGGCATGGCCAACCACTGCCCACCCCTGGTTTCTGTATGGCTTGTGAGCTAGGAATGCCTTTTTTTTTTAAACCTTTTTAAATATTGGGCGGGGGAGGGGGATCAAAAGAATAATCTTTCGTAACACATGAAAAACTATGAAACTCAAATTTCAGTGTACATAAATAAACTTTATATTATAATAAAGCCATGCACATTTGTTTATGTAGTGTTTGGGGCTGCTCTTGCATTATGGTGACAGAGTTGAGTAGCTGTGACAGACAATTTGTGGCTTTTCATCTCTTTGCACTGCTGTTCAGTGTCCCCCACGTCACAGTGATGTGGTTATCTCAATTTCAACTTCTGGCCCCTAAACCTAAATATTTACTATCTGAACCTTTACAGGAAAAGGTTTGCTGGTCCCTGACCTAATATCTGAGTGGGACATATTTGATCAACTGTTTTTTAAAAATATTTGTATTTATTCACTTTAGCTAGAGGAAGGGAGTGAGAGACAGAGACAGGACAACTGAGCTGTCCCTGTGTGTGCCCAAACTGGGGGTTAAACCAGCACCCTCTGTGCTTTGGGACGACGCTCCAACCAACCACAGCCCTGGCTGTGATCAACTTTAAAAGTTATCATAGAGAGATGGTAATTATTTTATCCATTTATTTTTTCTCTTCTTGAGATTTTTTAAAATTGAATTTATTGGAGTGACACTAGTTAAAAAATTATACCGGTTTCAGGTGCCCAGTTGTATAACACGTCATCTGTGCACTGTGTTGTGTGTTCACCACCCCACGTCAGGTCTGTGTCCGTCATCACTATTTATCCGCCCAGCACCCACCTACACCTCTCCCCACTCCCCTCTTGATTTATCCGTTTCTGTAAGAGCACCTTGTAAGGATCGGGACTAGTGAGGAACAGGACTCAAGGGACTGTGAGGCCTGAGTTGTCAAAGTCATTATACTCTCAGTTGAAGATCCTGAAGATGACAGAATCGGGCTGGAGAAAGGTAGGGGCCTGAGAGAGGGGAGCAAGCCACCGTCAGAACCGGAACGTTGTGGGCATAGCTGGAAAGACTGAGGCGGTGCGGTGAGCAGATGGCATTGTTTCAAGAAAAGGAGGTTGTTGAGTGGCACTGGAGCGGCTCAGCCGAGCAAGGGTTTACTGGCGCCTCTTAATGACAACGAGGATAAATAAAGCAGCCTTTCTTTTAAATAATTAGGAAAAGCACATGGAATTGTAGAAATGTCCATTTCTAAAATGTCCTGCTTAGAGAGGAGCAGTGTCACCCTGCTGACCCTTGACCTGCAGCTTCCCTGGCCTGGGTAACTGGAAGAAGAGAGTTGTCCTTTACTGAGAGGCTGAACACTGAAGACAGCGACTCGGGAGGGAAAGAGCAGGTGCTGAGTTTAGGAAGTGTTTTTATCTTTTAAAGTTGAGACACTCACTGTAAAACTTGCTGTTTTAAAGTATATAATTAGTAATTTTTAGTACAGTCACAACCATTACTACAAATTCCTTTCTTTTATTTTTATTGAATTTATTGGGGTGACATGAGTTAACAAAATTATATAGGTTTCAGAACCGCAATTGTACAACACGTCATCTGTGCACTGTACTGTGTGTTCAGTACTGCACACTAACTACTACAAATTCTTGAACATTTTCAATCCAAAAGGAACTCCGGTACCCATTAGCAGCCACTCCCCATTTCCCGTGTCATCCAGCTCCTGGTAACCTCTATGCTGCTTTCTGTCTCTGTGGATTCACCTGTAGAAATGGAATCAAATGATATGTGGCCTTTTGTGTATGGACATTTGGGTTATTTCTACCCTTTGGCTATTATGAATAACACTGCTTTGAACGTTCATCTACAGCTGTTTATGAATGTATGTTTTCTTGGGCATATGCTGAGCAGTGAGGGGATTTACTGGGTGATATGGTAACTTCGTTTAACCTTGTAAGGACCTGCCAGACTGTTTTCCGCACTGGCTGTACTGTTTTACATTTCCACCAGCAATGCATGAAGGTTCCTCTTTCTCCACATCTTTGGTATTGTCTGACTCTTTTATTACAGCCCTCCTAGTGGATATGTGGTGAGATTGCATTTCCCTGATAACTAATGAAGTTGAGCGTCTCCTCATGTGCCCATTGGCCATTGGCACGTCATCTTTGGAGAAATGTCTATTCAGATTTTTGCCTGTTTTAAAATTGAGTTATTGTATTTTTGGTTGAGGAGAAATATTTTTGAGTTGTCCTTCAGATATCTAAATAGAGATGGCAAGGAAGCAGGGTAGAAGTCTGAGGAGGCTGGACATCTGGGAGCCATCAGCAGGTGGAGGTGGAGAGTCAGGACTCTGGATGGCTCATCTAGGGAAGGAGTGATGAGGTCAAGTGTGACTGAGCCCTGGGGCACTCCAGCATTTACAGTCAGAGACTGGAGGAGCCAGCAGAGAGAAGTTTCCTGGAAGCTAAGTTAAAAAACCATGCGAAGGAGGACGAGTGATCAGTCATTCCAGCTGCTCCTGAGAGGTCAAAACCAGAACTGTGAGCTGACTGTTGTGTTTATTATCAATGCGGAGGTCACCTCAACAGGGTCAGTGTGGGTTGAGAAGCAGTGAGGTCAAGAGAAATGGAAGAGAGAGCTGGAGAAAGTAAGTATGGCTAGTTTTTTAAGGAGTTGGCAAAAAGGGAAGAGAGAAGCAAGGCAATAACTGGAGGAGAGCCTGACCAGGCAGTGGTGCAGTGGATAGAGCAACAGACTGGGATGCTGAAGACCCAGGTTCAAAACCCCGAGGTCTCCGGCTTGAGTACGGGGTCACTGGCTTGAGTACGGGGTCACTGGCTTGAGCATGGGGTCACTGGCTTGAGTGTGGGATCATAGATGTAACTCCATCCCATGGTCACTAGCTTGAGCCCAAGGTTATTGGCTTGAGCAAGGGGTCGCTTGCTCTGCTGGAACCCCCCGTCAAGGCACATATGAGAAAGCAATCAGTGAACAACTAAGGTGCCGCAACAAAGAATTGATGCTTCTGATCTCTCTCCCTTCCTGCCTGTTTGCCTCTATTTGTCCCTCTTTCTGTTTCTCTCTCTGTCTCTAAATAAATAAATAAATAAATAGCTGGAGGAGAAGTAGGATCCAGCGCGGATGTTTGAAGTGATGGGGGAAGTGAAGGCAAACTGGTCGTGATTCAGGAGATGAGGGGAGACCTGCGGGGCAGTGCCGGGAGCAGGCAGGGAGGGCGGGTCTGTGCTCAGGCACAGCTGGGAGCGAGTCCACTTCTTTCATAGTCACAGGAGAGGTACGGGGAGCATGAATCTGCACAGTTGGGGTGCTGGGGGATTGTGGCAGTGCTCGATTTCTTCTTTTTGTTTTTTTTTTTCAGGAATATAGGAAATAAGCTCATCAGCTGAGGGACAGGGTGGGGCTGGAAGTGATACAGCGGGAAGAGAGGGGACGTAGGCCACAGAACAAAGCTGTCAGGTTTATTGAGCCCTTGCACTGAGTGAGCCTGCACAGTGTTGGAACCTGGCATCTCAGAGAAAAAGAGAATTGTTACAGAATTTGGGGGACAGGTGGCATTTAGGCAAAATTGAAATGAAGCTTTATATTGACAGGCTCAAAGGCAAGCAGGGCTGTTAGTCGAGAGGTGAAGATCCCATCTGAATTGCAGAGCAGACCCTGGGGTCTGAAGTCCTGGGAGACTGCGAGGTTCACATAGATGGATGTTCCGCATCTTCTCCAGACCAACTGACGGGGCTTCAGTGACAGCGGCCGGGCTGCAGGAGGACTTCCCTGTAGCTGCCGCACCGTCCCGGGAATCAAGAGTCCAGAGACACCCAGCCACCAGGAGGATCCTGGGGCTGATGTACCATTTGTACTATTGCCACTTGTCTGTGGGAAGAGTTGCAATTTTTATTTAACAAACTTTTGTGGTCCTTTGTGGCAGATTCCTTTCACACCAGTGCCCAGGGCCAACCAGAACCCTGACTGACCCCAGTGTCTAGATGGAGACCTGAACCCGCAGAAGGAAGATGTACCAAGAAGGTAACGCTTCATGTCACAGGCGGCTCAGACCCAGGAAGTATAGGGTTAGTGCTGTCACTAATGTCCCCCATGCATCCCAGGGCTGATATCCAGCTGCCACACACTGGTTTGGCCACATCCTTTGTCAAAGTAGTGACACAGTTCCATTCTGGTTCATAAACAGCCTCTGTCTCAGGCACCCTGAGTGTCAAGTACCTGATGTCCAGGGTCCTTCCCCAGCCCTGCCCCTCCCAACCCTTCTGCCACCTACCAACTAAAGCTGTGATGCCTGCCTTCGCCACAGTCCTTGCACCGGCTCCGATGCTAGAGCCAGAGTCCACTCGTTTGGCGAGTGAGCACACCGTAGGTGGTTTCTCCGTGTGAGGCCCACCTCAGCGGCACCCTCTCCATTCTCACCACCATTATTCTGGCTCACAGACCGTTAGCTGCTCTCCCCGTGATTGGCCGGGCCTTTGGAGCAGGCTCCCGGCCCCAGTCCCGTCCACCCAGGGCACTTTCACACCTCCTGAACAGTGGCCTTTGCTACTCTAAAAAACATCAGGGAGCCCTGAGTACCTTCCAGGGAGCACCCCGCTCCTTGGCTGGGTTCACGAGCGTGCCAGTCCTGCGCCTGCTCCTCTGCTGCTCTCTGTCCATCTCCTGTCCCAGCCCCGCTGGGTACATCCACAGTGTGCTTTCACTTTCTAACTCCTCACTGAATGCTCAGTGCAGACGCCGTGGGAGAGTCAAAGACAAAGTCACTGACACCTCCCTTCTAAGTGACGCTAAAATACATGGACCCAGACTGTGGCTTGTAATAAAAACTACTGATGATGAGAGAGAGCAGCTGGCCTGGAGCATTCAGGGTGAGCCTAGCATTCCATCTCGCTTTCATCCTCACAGCGACACTAAAGTGTAGATCCTTGAGTATAGGAGACGTAGAGGGTATGTTCCCTTCAGGCCCTCCCTCATCATCAGAACGCCTTAATGGAAATAAAAAACAACTTGGTTCATTTTCTATTTTAGGAGATCGCTGAGGATAACGACATGGAAAGGAAGCCCCCAGATGGCAGGAAAAGCCCCCCACACAGAGAAGTGCCCCCGGTGGTGGGGCTGCTGCTGGGCCTGGCCCTCATGAACGTGCTGCTCTACCTCTGCCTTGATCGGTTTTTCCTTTCCCCTCGACGTTCTGCCATGGACCCCAGCCACTGTCCCTATGGTTACTTCCAGATGGGACAGATGAAAAACTGCTCACCGTGGCTGTCCTGTGCGGAGCTGAGGACAGAAGTGAGGCAGCTGAAGCGTGTGGGGGGAGGAGCCGTGAAGAGAGTGAGTTCCTGATCACCTGTGTTATGTTGCAGAGTAACCGGGTAACCCTTTGGGAAAGCAGCTTGGCCTGATGCGTTAAAAGCCCTCTAAATGTTCGTACCCTTAAGCCCAATAATCTCACAGCTGGGACTTTAATAAAATAGTACAGTGGAAGGAAAAAAAGCTAAATGCTTAAAGGAGTACTTTACTTTTGTTTTTTATAGTAATAAAAAACTAGAAATAATAACCATAAGGGGAAGGTTCATTAAATTACAGTCCAGCCGCTTAATAGAATATTCTGTAATCATTAAGTCATTAGGAACCTGGGCAGCAACATGAAAACAATTTACAATAAGAAGTGGAAAAAAGCAAAATATAAAAATTGTTAAATATACTGTTTTCAACTGAAAAATTACATATAGAAAAATATAAAAATGATACAAATTGTGCTACGGTGAAGGAGGATTATGGGCAGTTTCTTTCATTCTTACTATTCAAACTCCGTGATGCTGTATTGATTATTTTTCAGTTTTTATTTATTTTTTTGTGACAGAGACAGAGAAAGACAGAGAGGGGGACATATAGGGACAGACAAACAGTAAGGGAGAGAGATGAGAAGCATCAATTCATTGTGGCTCCTTAGTCTCCTTAGTTGTTCATTGATTGCTTTCTTATATGTGCCTTGACTGGGGGTCTACAATAGACCAAATGACTCCTTGCTTGAGCCAGCAACCTTGGGCTCAAGCTGGTGAACCTTACTCAAACCAAATGAGCCCACTCTCAAGCTGGTGACCTCGGGGTCTTGAACCTGGGTCCTCCACGTCCCAGTCCGTCCCTATCCACTGCACTATTGCCTGGTCAGGCAAGTTTTTAATTTTAATAAGAGAAGCCAAAGAGGTGAATTCAGTTCACAAATAGAAGCTTTAAGAGTCCTGTCTTATCAGCTAGGAGTATGTGTTGCATTTTGGTGCTCATTATTTCTCTGGTAACTGAGGCTTACTGATAAAACAGAGTGACTCTAGGAGCCAGGTCAGTATTGTTGAACAAAGACATGCCTTTGTGAGGACTTATTAGATGATTGGTATAAGAGGAGGAGGGAGCAGAAAATGCATCCATGGGCCTCCAGCTTGATAAAGTGCTTGTCTTTCTTTTGTTAGGAAGTCATTTAGAGAAGGAGAAGGCACAAGACTTTATATAAAGTAAAATCATAAAACAAGGTTACTGGTTCTTTTAAAGATTCATTTATTCATTGTTCTGGGTGTTAAGGGTGCAACAATGAATGAAACAAAGACCCTTGAAGCTTGCTTTTTAGTTGGGGAGTCAGACAGTCAAGAAAATAAGAGTCTGACCAGTTATGGTACAGTGATTAGGGCATTGACCTGGGATGTTGAGGATTCAGGTTTGAAACCCCAAGGCTGCCAGCTTGAGTGTAGGCTCATCTGGCTTGAACACAGGCTTACCAGCACAGAGTTGCCAGCTTGAGCATGGGATCATTGACATGATCCCATGGTCACTGGCTTGAACCCAAAGGTCGCTGGCTCGAAGCCCAGGGTTGCTAGCTTGAGCCCAAGGTCTCTGGCAAGGGGTCACTGGCTCAGTTGGAGCCCCCCCCCCCCCCCCCCGGCAAGACACATATGGAGAAGCAATCAATGAACAACTAAAGTGCTGCAACTACAAGTTGATGCTTCTCATCTCTCTCCCTTCCTGTCTCTCTTACCCCCTCTCAGTAAAAAAGAAAAATAATAAAAAAAAATAAACAGTCTGTAATGAAATATGTTCGTGACATGCATTGTGAAGATGAATCAGGGCAAGTGACAAGCTTGTTACTTTAGGTGGCCAGAACCATCTGAGAGTGAGCTGTGTGCGTATTTGGGGACAAGATGTTCCAGTAGGAAAGATGGCACCAGCAGAGGCCCTGAAATGAACTAGCTCGGTTGTCTGGGGCCGGGAAGGAGCTAGGGAAGGAGCTATCGTTCCCCGAGGGCAGGATGAGAAGGAGAGGCAGTGCACAAAGTCAAAGAAGGGCCTGTTGTGGCCGGGTCCTGCTGGGCCTGGCAGGGCCTGGAGAGTCCGTGGAGGGATTTCAGTGCAGGAGTGATGCGATCCGTCTGTGTGCAGAGTAGACTGTGTGTGCAGGCGTGGCAAGGGTAGAAGATGGGTTAGGCCTTGCAGGTGAGAGATGGTCACAGCTTGACAAGGGTGTTAGCAGTGGATGTCATGAGAGATCACTGGATTGAGTCCAATATTTTAAAGGTAGAGGCAACAGGATTCCCCAGTAGATTGGATGTGGGCTCTAAGGGAAAAGAGGGTGACAGGAGGAATACGGTCATCATTGCCTGATACGGAGAAGATGGGAAGTAACAGGTTTTGCATGTGCGTAAGGTGGACGTGCTGAGGCTGTTTAGATGTCCACGTGAAGACGTCACACAGGCAAGTGGTTGGATGTACAAGTCCGGCATTTGGGCCAAGACCTGGAGGAGGAGAATATAAATTTGGATGGTAGTGAAAGCATTAGGATGTGAAGAAATCACCATGAAGGGATATAAGCAGAGAAGAGAACTTAGCAGTTAATTTCTGTCCCCTTCAGGGAGGGCAAAGAGGTTACCACTAGTTTCTCTGTTATTGGAACCACTTGGAACACTTTTGAATCTTTTTATTTATTTATTGGCATTGCTTTTTACCTTGAAGGATATGTTTTTGAGTAGCTTTGATGGTGGCAAATTACAGTTGTATGAGAACAGACTTGATTTTAGGGAACTTCTACAAACCAGGCCCATCCAAATATGGGATTTAATAATGTAGGTCCTAACTCTGAGGAATGTAGTTTTGTTCATTAAAGTGTGGCTAAAAGGCTAATAACATTGATTTTTTTTATTTATTTTTTCACATCTGGCCAAAACTTGCTCTCAGGGCAAAAGTATCTTGAGCACTTAGCGTGTTGGGGTCAGGAGCCGTGCCTGTCCGGCCCCCTGCTGAAACCTCAGCACCGGTGCCGATGCCGGTGCCGGGTCTGGGCCAGGTAGACTTACACTATCCTCCACAAGGCCCGTATCTGAACCACTCCCACAGCAGCGAGCTTCCTTCCTTCGCACATGGGCACTCTCGTCACCAACACCCCAAGCTGGGAGGCGTGGGTTTCTCAGTGGGAGTTTCTGCAACCCGAGTTCTTGCCATCCCTCTCTGACCACCCTGCCAGCGTCCTGGTCTCACTGACCCCATGCCATTTTCACTTTCCGACGCTCCCCTGTCCGCACTCCCCGATTTACCCAGCAGCAGAGGTTCCGTGGCCGTTGTCCTCATCACTCCCGCACGAACACCTGCCACACTCCTTTACATCATTCTCCATCATGCCTGGCTGGAGAGCCCCAAACCAGTTGACCCCACTGCGCATCTGCGCGTGAGCACAGCCATGTGGTTGAATGCATGAGCACAGCCCAGCGGGCCTGCTCTACTACTCCTTTAGTAAGTGTCCCATCCCAGTCTCTGAGACAGGTGTTTCCCCAACAGCGCCAAACCCCATCTCAGCAGGTGATCTTTTTATTTGTATTTTTCTAAAGTGAGAAGTGGGAAGGCAAAGAGACTCCCGCATACACCCAACCGAGATCCACCCGGCATGCCCACTAGGGGGCAATGCTCTGCCCATCTGGGCCGTTGCTCCATTGCAACCTGAGCAATACTAGTGCCTGAGGCGGAGGCCACAGAGTCATCCTCAGTGACCAGTCCAACTTTGCTCCAATGGAGCCTTGGCTGCAGGAGGGGAAAAGAGAGAGAGGAAGGAGAGGGGGAAGGGTGGAGAAGCAGATGGGATTCTCTTGTGTGCTCTGGCCGAGAATTGAACCCGGGACTTCCACACGTTGGGCCGACGCTCTATCGCTGAGCCAACTGGCCAGGGCCTCAGCTGATGATTTTCCTACATAAGTTATTATGAAATAGAAACCAACCAAAGGGCATTTTCTCATCTTCAGACCACTAGACCTTGAATCTTCCAGCTCAGATGTGACTCCTCACGACTCCCCTCATCTCAGTGTTTCCCTCTCTCTTGCATCATCAGTCCTTCCCACTCGGATCGATCCTACTGGCACACACACGCTTTTTAAAAAAGAACATCTATTGATTTCCTCTCCCTCTGTAATAAAACTGCCACAGCTCTGTCTCTCCTTCCTCTTTTCCCATTTCTTCTTCTTTTTTTGTGTGTGATAGCCAGAGAGGTAGTGAGACAGAGAGAGGGAGAGATAGGGACAGACAGACAGGAAGGGAGAGAGATGACAAGTATCAATTCTTCTTTGCGGCACCTTGGTTGTTCATTGATTGCTTTCTCATATGTGCCTTGACCAGGGGTCTCCAGCAGAGTGAATGACCCCTGGCTCAAGCCAGCAACTTTGGGCTCAAGCCAGGACCATGGGGTCATATTTATGATCTCTGATCTCTCACTCTCAAGCTGGATGAGCTTGCGCTCAAGTCGACCTCGGGGTTTCAAACCTGGGTCCTCTGTGTCCTAGTCCAATGCTCTATCCCCTGCGCCACCACCTTGTCAGGCTATTCATTTTTTCTTTTTTAACTTGTCCATTGATTTGAGAGAAAGAGGGAGAGGTGAGAAGGGAAAGAGAGCTGGAGAGAAGCATCAACTCATTGTTCCACTGAGTTCCATCTAGTTGTGCACTCCTTGACTGCCTCGCCTATGTGCCTTGACCAGGGATAGAACCTGCGACCTCGGCCCACAGGGACGACGCTCTATCCATTGAGCCACCTGGATGGAGCTCCATTCATTCTTCCCTTTTCTCCCCTATGGCTTCCAAACTCCACCACTGCTCTTATTCAGATACCAGTAAATTTCAGACTGGACGTTTCTCTGTCTTCCTCTTGTTCCTTCTCGCAGCCCTTGATCCAGTTGACTGCTCTCTCCTTGAAGCCCTGGCTCTTCAAGCTACCACACTGGGCACTCCTAATTACTCTCCTTTCCTGCCCTGTTCCCCATCTTCCTCCAAATTAGCACTTTTCAATCAGAGGCCATTCTGCTCCATGGGGACTTTTAGCAATGAGTAGAGACATATTAGAAGCTGTCACAATGGGGAGCCAAGGGGT
Source organism: Rhynchonycteris naso (assembly GCA_037038555.1). Lineage (NCBI taxonomy): Eukaryota > Metazoa > Chordata > Mammalia > Chiroptera > Emballonuridae > Rhynchonycteris > Rhynchonycteris naso. The sequence goes on from CM072998.1 coordinate 31,382,385, forward strand.
TGCTACCGGCATCCAGGGGGTGAGGCCAGAGATGCTGCTGGACATCCTACAGTGCACGGCCCAGCCATCACCCTCACCAGGTAATAATACCTGGCCCCAAGTGCTGGTAGTGCTGAGGCTGAGAATCCTTATTCCTCTTGGTTCCTTCCTGGATCCTCTTCCTTTGTCTTCTTTAGATACACTGTTAAGTGATTTAATTTAGTCCAGTTCCATTGCTTTAAATACATTTTATGTGCTGGCGACTCCCAAATGTATCTCTAGCCTGTACCTCTCCCTTGAGCCACAGATTTATAAATCTATTTATTCCACACCTCTACTTGGATGGAGGTCTCTTGAGCATCTAAGTACAACCAGCTTGGAATGCTTGATAGTTTCCAGCTCTGAAACCTGTTCTTCCCCCACCATACGATGGCAGTAACTGCCATCACTTCTCACCTGGTTACTTGAGTGAAAACCGGGGAGTCATCCTGAGTCCTCTTACCTACTTGCCCTTAACTAAGCCAAGAGCAGGTTCCAGTGGGACTTTTGAAAACATGTCCCAGGCTTGTTCGATAGCCTCTGTCCCCAGACCCATTTTAGTTAAGCTCTGCCCTTGGAGAAGGCACTCTGCTCCACTTCTGCACTTCACCGCGCACCAGGCAGAGTCATTTTCTAAACACAATTCAGAACACGCCACTCTCTGCCTTAAAACCCCTCCGGTGGCTTCCCATTACCCTTAGGGGGGAAAAAATCCAGACCTTCTACCATGATCTGCCACACTCCCTGCTCTGGGCCCTGCTTCCGAAACTCATCCCAGACATCCTCACGCCCTACCCTGCACTCACCCCTCTTTTCTTCCGTGATCAAACAGCCCTTTCTCAACTTGGGGCCCCTGCAGTTGCCTTTCTCTACCTGAAATACTCTTCCTTCACCTCTGACTTGGCCAGCTCCTTATCATCGGGGCCTCAGCCTGGGTCTCCTCTAAGGCATTCCCTGACACCCCCATCTAAGCCCCACCCCTCCTGAGTGTCTCATCCCGTCTCATTCCTCTTCTGCTCTGTTGCCTCTCCTGTAAAAGTTCCCTGAGGGCTCAGAGGGAGTGTCTTCTTCTAGCCCAGGGCCTGACTTAAAGAACACTTCTTTCTTTCTTTATTTTCTTTTTAGTCTTTATTTTTAAATTAATTTATTTTTATTTTTATTTTTTTTACAGGGATAGAGAGTCAGAGAGAGGGATAGATAGGGACAGACAGACAGGAACGGAGAGAGCTGAGAAGCATCAATCATCAGTTTTTCATTGCGACACCTTAATTGTTCATTGATTGCTTTCTCACATGTGCCTTGACCGCAGGCCTTCAGCAGACCGAGCAACCCCTTGCTGGAGCCAGCGTCCTTGGGTCCAAGCTGGCAAGCTTTTTGCTCAAACCAGATGGGCCCGCGCTCAAGCTGGCGAGCTCGGGGTCTCGAACCTGGGTCTTCCGCCTCCCAGTCCGACGCTCTATCCACTGTGCCACTGCCTGGTCAGGCTAATTTATTTTTCATAGAATGCATTGTAGGGGCTGGCAGTCCAAGTTTCATGTGTTCAATCCTCCAAAAATTGGCTTAGCTATGATGGTTTCATCAATATACAAACATTATTACCACCACCTCCTTTCCCCAGACTGCGTATTTTTTTTATTGTGTTTGTAAATGCCGGGGACATAGGTCCTCTGCCTTGAGTGGGGGTCAGTTGCTACACAAATTATATATTTTGAAGTACAGTATGAAATAACAGTGTCCATGTGTCGGTGTCCTTTGCAGGGCCCACCTCCTCATCTGTCTTAACCTTAGACTTTGTTCTCTTTCTGTGCTTGCTCCCTGGGTGGCCTCATCCAATGATGGGCCTTTGTCTGCAGCTGAGACCTCTCTCCTGAACCCTAAACTTTTCTATCCAAGTGCCACACCCACATCTCCACTTGCCTGTCTGAGACGTGTCTCTAACTGAGAGCATCCCAGATGGTCCCCCTCAGCCTGTTCCTCCTTCCTTCTTCCCATCACAGTTAATGACCAGTCCATCAGTTCAGCTGCTCAGGCCTCCAACCCGGGCAACATCCTTGACTTCTCTTTCTCTCCCCCACATCCATTCCACTAGCAAACTGTAGTGTCTGTACACTCAGAGAGATCTGGGGTTGGACCACTCAGACTTCTACCTGTCCCCTTTCCTCCCCGTCCAAGCCACCATCCTCTTGTTCCTGGACATGACCAGCTCCTCCAAAGTGGCCTCAGTTTCCACACTTGCCCTCCTCCCACGCCCTGCAGTCTGTCTTAATGCAGCAGCAAGAATGCTGCTATTAAATTATTAGTCAGAGGGCGTCTCTCCTCTGCTGAAACCCTCCGGTGGCTCTCTGTCTCACTGTGGGTAAAGCCAGAGTCTTTCCAACAATTGAAAATCCTCGCACAGCCTGAGTCCCTCCCTCACCAGCCCGCTCCCTCACTCATTCCAGCTGCCCTGGCTTTGCTCACTGGCAGCCCCTGGGCATGCTCCCTCCCCACAGCCTTTGCTGGCTGTTCTTTCTGCCCAGTATGTGGGTCCCCAGAGATTCTATGGCTCCTTCTTCTCCCTCCTTGAGGTTCTTGCTCAGCCATCACCACAGCAAGAGTTTCCCTGACACTATATCAAACTGTAAACTTTTCCTTCTCTTTTTTCCAAAGCACATTTTACCTTCCAATATACTTTACACATTTCTTGTTTGTTTCTTTATTGGCTGCCTCCTGCACTATAATGTAAATTACAAAAAGGTCAGGGATTTTTTTTCTGTGACAGACAGAAAGACAGAGCGACAGAGAAGGACAGACAGAAAGGGAGAGAGATGAGAAGCATCAATTCTTCGTTGCGGGACCTTAGTTGTTCATTGATTGCTTTCTCATATGTGCATTGACCGGGAGGGCTATAGCAGAGTGAGTGACCCCTTGCTCAAGCCAGAGACCTTGGGCTCAAGCCAGCGAGCAACCATTGGGTCATATTTATGATCCCACAGTCGAGCCAGCAACTTCGATCTCAAGCTGGTGAGCCCACGCTCAAGCTGGCGACCTCAGGGTTTCGAACCTGGGTCTTCTGTGTCCCAGTCTGACTCTCTGTTCACTGTGCCACCACCTGGTCAGGTTATGTCAGTTTTTTAATTGACAGGAATACAGTTGATCCTTGAACAGTGCAGGTTTGAACTGCATGGTTCTACTTATATGTGGGGTTTGTTTTGTTTTGTTTTTCAATTAATTCATGCTGTTCAATTGACTGCCGATCCTAGAACTCATGTTCTAGGATCAGTTGGCAGTTGGGAATCTGTATATATGGAAGGTTGGCCTAAATTATATGCAGATTTCTTTTTTTTTTTTTCCACAGAGACAGAGAGTCAGAGAGAGGGATAGAGAGGGACAGACAGACAGGAACAGAGAGAGATGAGAAGCATCAATCATCAGTTTTTGTTTTACACCTTAGTTGTTCATTGATTGCTTTCTCATATGTGCCTTGACCATGGGCCTTCAGCAGACCGAGTAACCCCTTGCTAGAGGCGGCGACCTTGGACTCAAGCTGGTGAGCTTTTGCTCAAACCAGATGAGCCCGCTCTGAAGCTGGTGACCTCGGGGTCTCAAACCTGGACCCCTTCACATCCTAGTCCGACACTCTATCCACTGCGCCACTGCCTGGTCAGGCTAGATGCAGATTTCTGACTGCATATGCCTGATTGGTGATTCTCATCTCTGCATTGTTCAAGGTCAGTTGTAGTAGATAAATGAAGACAGATTTGACTGCATAACAGTAGAGTTCTTTGTATTGCAAAAGACCATATAAACTAAGTGAATTATTTTTCTAAAACTTGTACTTTAACATTAATAATAAAGAATCACCTGAATAATATATAAAGAGCTTCTGGAAATCAATAAGCACAAAGCAAACAACCTTATAGGAAGTTGGATAAAGGACAGTGAACATCTTTCCACAAAAGACATCAAAAATGCCCATAAAGATAAAAAGCAGTCAGTAATCAGGGCAGTTGGAACGGTAAAATGTTTTTTATCCATCTGGTTGGCACTGAGTACAAAAATTGATTATATCTAGTATGATTAAGGCTATAGAAAATAAGATTCTCATACATGATCGGTAAAAGTGGGCATTGGCACAGTCTTTGTAGGGTATCAATGGCAGTACACATTCCTCATTCAGGAATCCACCTGCTTGCCTAGCCTATAAAAATACTTGCAGATGTTCACAGAAATGTAAATATAAGACTATTCATTGTAGCATTGTTAAGAAGAAAATATGGGATATAATTTATATATCCAACAGGTCTTTAAAAATAGGTCACATAAGATCATGTCACAGTTCTATACAAACTTATAGAGCTAGAGGGGGAAGAGAAGCCAGCCATCACCTGGGTTTTCCTATTGAATCGCCCTTTCAAGAGCTAAAGGAAACCCTCACAGTCCTCTAGCCCACCTCCATTGGATATAATATTTCTGAGTTCTTTTTTAAAGTGTTCTTGAATATAAAAGTAATATATATTCATTCTGAAAAGATGGAAAATAACAAAAGGTATAAAGGAAAAAAATCATCTGGAATGTACCTTATAAATGAGGACTGAATCATTAGCTCTTTTCCCCCCATATCTATGTAATTTTGAATCCAAGGCGGTCCTGCAAGTTTTCCGGAAGCTGTGTAACAGGGTGGGCAAGTCTAGTGTCTGTGGCATTCAGCCCCTGCTTTGACAGCTGAAGTCACTCAAACCCACAGACCATGTCAAAGTGTTTACCTTACATAGGACTGTCCCTATTGGTGGTGGTTTACTACACTACCTTTTAGAACCAGTGAGTAAAAGTAGTCTTGTTACATGTGATGGGCTGGCTGGGCTTGACTTCCTTCCTAGGATTTTCCAGTCTTTTCTCCGCCCCTCCCCCTCCCTCTTTGTGCTGCAATATTTTGGAACTGGCAGTCTGTTTGCCACTCAGTGCCTCATATGTGCAGTCCCCTCTGCTGGGAATGTGCTTCCCGTGCTCCACACCCACCCTGCAAGCCCTGGTCACCCTTTAGAGCAGTCCGGTCGGACACTGTCTCAGATGGCCCAGCACCTGACCAGAGTCAGTCCCTCCTGCCTCCTCCCGCCCTGGACTTTACCCGCTGATATGGCACTTGCCTCTCTGGTATCTGTGTTTGCTCCTAAGTGGAGTTGCTTCCTGGCTCCTGAACCCAGGTGATGTTCTCTGGCTGTTTCAGGTCTTCCTGTCTGAGTGGAAGGAACGCAAAGTCGCCCTCTCACGGCTCACCAGTCTGGAGATGAAAGACGATTTCCTCCACGGACTACAGATGCTGAAATCTCTTCAGAGTAAACACGTTGTCACGCTGCTGGGCTTCTGTGAAGAGGACAACACCATTCTCACCGAGTACCACCCCTTAGGGTCCTTGAGCAACCTGGAGGAAACGTTAAACCTTTCCAAGTACCAAACTGTAAACACCTGGCAGCAGCGGCTGCGGCTGGCCATGGATTACGTGGGCATAATCAACTACTTGCACCACAGCCCCCTGGGCACCCTGGTCATGTGCGACTCCAACGACCTGCCCAAGACGCTGTCCCAGTACCTGCTGACCAGTAACTTCAGCATTGTGGTGAACGACCTGGACGCCTTGCCCCCGGTGAACCACAGCGCCAGCACATTTGTGAAGTGTGGCCACAGGGAGCTTCACGGGGACTTTGTGGCCCCAGAGCAGCTGTGGCCCTATGGGGAGGACAGGCCTTTTCATGATGATCTCATGCCTTCCTATGATGAGAAGATCGACATCTGGAAGATTCCAGATGTCTCCAGTTTCCTTTTGGGGCACGTCGAAGGGAGTGATATGGTCCGATTCCATTTGTTCGATATTCATAAGGCCTGTAAGAGCCAGACTCCTGCACAGAGACCCACTGCTCAGGACATTCTGGACACTTACGAGAAGGTTCTGAATTCACTCAGGGACACGGTGATGTCTCAGACGAGAGAAATGCTGTAAAAACTAGTCCAGTCAGTGGGGAGTGGGATTTGAGGAGCTAGCGGAATAGCCCCAGCAGTTCTGCGCTGGCCGTGAGCTTGTCACTGTGTAGCGCACAGCTCCTCTTCTGCATCCATGGGCCCAGGGCAGCGTCCTGTCTCTGCTGGCCACCTGGGCCAAGTTGCTAAGAGCCACCCAACTTGATTTAAGTTTGGCTTCACTTCCAGTGCTGTCGGCTCGCAGGTGAAATGTAGAGAAGCAGCAAATCTAGTCTGTATCTGAAGAAAGTAACAAAAATGTAGATAAAGAGCCTTCCCCTATCCTAATAAATGAGTCTGTGAACACACAAGAAAGGTGTGTAGAGAAGATTTTTAAATGCAGTATAAGAAAGAAACAGAGTAGTTCTCTGAAGAAAATTTTCCTCATTTTTTTAGACAATAATGGGAATATCTCTGGGTGTTTTTCACTTGGCATCAGCGAGGCCATCTTTTCTGTTTTAAATGATTGATCTGTGAAGCTTCTGTGCCATCCTCCTTCCTAGGAGCTAAAGGAGAACTATGCTTTGGAAATTTTGAATGGATAAGGATATTTAAAACAGCAAGTATGAGGGTGATATGTGTTACTGCCCCAGATGGTACTTGTGAAATTCCTTTTTACCTTCCTGCAGGGTTTCCTGAGTCCAAAATTAATTACTGTGAACACTTTACATCAACAGTGTCACTCATTACTGGACACTCGAGTTGCATGACTGAATCCTTCAAATAGCTCTTTCCTTGCTCACTATCATCATTTGCAGAGGATGATAGGTTGGTGCATATTAATTGGCCCTAATGAGGTGATCAAAGCTGACATGGAGGGATAGGATCACTGGAATCACAAGGACATGGGCAATACCACAGAGTCTCTGACTCAGTAGGTCTGGTGTAGAGTCTGAGATTTTGCATTTCTAGCTGGTTCCCAGGGCAATGACAACCGCTGCCGCTAACCACAGGCAGTAGGATAGGGCAGTATTATCAATCTTAACCCGTAGTCTTCTGCCTGTGGTTGATTAGGTCCTGCGGCTGATCAGAGAATATGCTTGGCCACAGTATTGTTTTAACCGCTGCTTTTTGTTATAAAAACGCCACCACAACCCACTAGGATGGCTGTAATCAAAAGGATGGAGAGTCACAAGTGTTGGTGAGGATGTGGAGAATTGGAAGCTCATACCTTGCCGATGGGAATGTAAAAGGGTGCAGCTACTTTGGAAAACAGTTTGGCATTCTTCGGAAAATTAAAAACAAGAGTTCTCATGACCCAGCAATTCCACTCCCAAGCCACATATTCAAAAGAACTGAAAATGTGTCCATACAAAGAACACCTCATATTCAACATTTCCCAGATAACTCTTCTCTGCTCCAAATTTGCTGCTTCTGTGTTTCCTACATCTGTAAATGGCATACCATCTGATTTCCCAAGGCGAAAACCTGGTTTGTATATAATAAAATGCAACCATTTTAAGTGTACATTTCAATGAGTTTTGATGCATTTAGTACTCATGTCACCACCCCTACAGATATAACATAAAACATTTCTGTCTGTCCTGGAATTTCCTTTGTGTCCCATCCCCACTGCTGGCCTCAGGCAAATGACTCTGCTTACATTTTAAAAAGATTAGATTTTTTTTTTCAGTATTTCCTATCATTGGAGCCATATAGAATAGTATAAACCTTTCTGTGCCTGTCTTTTTTCATTCCTTGTAATGTTTTTGAGAGATCCATCTCTGTTGTTTGTATCAGTCATTTATAGCTTTTTATTAGTGAGTACAGAAATCCCTCATCTATTGCGGGGATTAGGTTCCAGAACCCCCGTGATAGGGAAAAATCTGCGAAGTAGCGACCTTAGATTTATTTTATTATTTATTATATATTTTAAGGCTTTATAAACCCTCCCTACACTCTTATAAACCTTTCCCACACTGTTATTTACATTTCCCACACTCATAGATACTTCCTATGCTTATTTTACTGTAAAAATAATTAAATATGTAAAAATATCTATATATACCGCAAAACCCTGTGATATAGCAAAAAGTCCGCAATACAAAATTAGATAAATACAACTTTAAAATCCGCGATACAGCGAGACTGTGACAAGTGAACCGCGACATGGCGAGGGGTGACTGTAATATTCTACCGTATGAACGTACCACAATCTGTTCAGCCAGCCGTCTGCTGATGGACATTGGGTTGTTTTCCAGTTTGGGGCTAGGATGATTTAAAACTGCCCTTTAAATACAAGTCTAAAGACTTGGTTAAATACCTAGGAGTGTTCCTAGGATCATGTGTAAGTATATGTTTAACTTTATAAGAAACTTCTAAACTTTTCCAAAGCATCTGTGCCGTTTTACATTCCCCTTAGCGATGTGTAAGAGTTCCATTTGCTTTACACATCTTAACCAACACTTGTTTATTATGAGCCTATTTAATTTGAGCTACCCTAGTAGTGTAGTGTCATCTCCGTGTAGTTTTAATTTGCATTTTCCCAAAGATAAATGATGCTGAGAACCTTTTCATGTTTATTGGCCACTCACATATCTTCTCTGGGGAAGAGTGCAAATCTTTTGCTCATTTTAAAGTAATTTGCTTATTACTAAATTGTAAGAGTTCATTTTGTAACCTGGAAATAAGTCCGCTACCAGATAAATCTTCTGCAGTCTTTTCTCACAGTCAGAAGCTTGTCTTTTCATTTTTTTTTTTTTTATAACATCTTTTTAAATTTATTTACTTATTTATTCATTTTAGAGAGGAGAGAGAGAGAGAGAAGGGGGTGGAGCAGGAAGCATCAACTTCCATATGTGCCTTGACCAGGCAAGCCCAGGGTTTCAAACCAGTGACCTCAGCATTCCAGGTCAACTCTTTACCCACTGCGCCACCGCAGGTCAGGCATCTTTTCATTTCTTAACAGTGTGTTTTATTCGTTTGTGTTTTTAAATGATTTATATACTGTTGAAGAAAGCTTTGCCAAAACCAAAGTCATGAATATTTTCTCCTTTATTTTCTTCCAGAAGTTCTATAGTTTTAGCTTTACATTTAGAGACCTAAATGTAAAAACCATTTTTAGTTCAATTTTGTGTACGGTGTGAGGTAAGGGTTAAGGTTCACTTTTTTCCAATGTGCATTTCTAACTGTTCTAGCATCATTGATTGAAAAGATTATTCTTGCCTGACTGGTGGTGGTGCAGTGGATAAAACATCAACCCAGAATGCTGAAAACCCCAGGGTTGCTGGCTCTGAGAATGGGTTCGTCAGCACAGGGGTTGCTGGCTAGAGTGGCGGATTGTCTACGCAAACCCAGAATTCACCAGCTTGAGCCCCAAAGGTCCTGTCATGAAAAGCCCAAAGTTTCTAGCTTGAGCAAGCGGATACTGGCATGACCCCAGTCAAGGCACATATGAGAAGCTCACAGTACAACTAGAGTAAAAGCAACTATGAGTTGGTGCTTCTCATGTTCTTTCTCCCTCCCTTCCTGTCTTTCTCTCACTCTTGCTCAAAAAAAAAAAAAAAGAAAGAAAGAAAGAAAATATTATCTTCTATCGTTCCTCCATGAAATTGCTTCGGAAACTTGGTGAAAAAAATAGTTTGTGTGGGTTTACTTTTAGGCTCTTTGTCTTATTTTATTGATCTATATTGCTACCTTATGCCAATAACACATTATCTTGATTACTATAGCTTTATAGTAAATCTTGAACTCAGGTAGTAAAAAACCTTCCACTTTGTTGTTCTTTTTCAAAAAATCATTTTACAGTTCCATATAAATATAATAATTACTTGTCAGTTTATACATACAACAACAACAACAACAAATAACCTGCTGGAATTTTTATTTGGATTGCACTCAATCTATATAGGTTAATTTGGGGGAAACTGGCATCTTTTTTTCTTCTTCTTCTTTTTAGCGCGAGATAGAGACAGCAGGAGGGACAGATAGGAAAAGAGAAAGATGAGAAGCATCAATTCTTCATTGTAGCACCTTAGTTATTCATTGATTGCTTTCTCATATGTGCTTTGATGGGGTGGGGGTGGGGATTCCAGCTGAGCCAGTGACTCCTTGCTCAAGCCCGTGATCTTGGGCTCAAACCAGCGATCGTGGGGTCATATCTATGATCCCATCCCATGCTCAAGGGTCATATCTATGATCCCATCCCATGCTCAAGCCAGCTACCCCGCGCTCAAGCCAGCAATATCAGGGTTCTGAACCTGGGTCTGCTGCGTCCCAGGACATGCTCTATCCACTGCACCACCACCTGGTCAGGTGAAAACTGGCATATTAACAGTAATGATTCTTCTAATCTATGAACTTGTACTAACTATATATTTAAATTTTTAATTTCTCTCAATGTTTTCTAGTTTTTAGTGTTCATGTCTCATACCTATTTTGTTAAATTTATTTATGTATTAATTTTAAAAGTTCTATTGTAAGTGCTATTTTTAAAAAGTCAAGTTCCAATTTTGTTTATATCTTGGATATGAAAATACAATTGATTGTTGTATGTTGACTTTGATTTCTGTGACTTTGCTAACACTTAAAAATTCTTGTGGTTTTGGGGGGTGGGAGAGATTCCTGAAGATTTTCCACACCTACATTCATTCATGCTGTATATGAAGAAAGCAATTTGTATACTTCTCCCCTCCCCATTCTTGCCCTGTTGCACTGACTAGGACCTCCAGGACAATGCTGAGTTGACGTGAGGACAGATATGCTTGCCTTGTTCCTGATCCAAAGGGGGAAAACATTTAGCTTTTCAAGTGTCATGTTAGCTGTAAGTTTGGTGTTCATCTTTCTGTATGTGTCTTTACACTTCTATTACATATGCATATATTCCTAAACAATATATAATATTATATTTCTTGGCCTTAAATTTTACATGTAAGTTATTCTGAAGGTATAGCTGCAACTTGCATTTTCTTCTGTCTTATTTTGAGATTCATTCATTTCTATACATGTAACTCTATCAGTGATTTTTCAAATTTTTTTACACTTGGGAACTGGTTATTATTTCAGGAACCGCTAAGGCAGAAATCACCCCAAGCAAAAGCAAATCTGACTAAGATCATCCGGTCTATAACCTTCACACAACATCATGTTGATTAACTTTCACAGACCAGCAGGAAATTTCTGGACTATCTGGGGGCCAACTGTTGAAAAACATAGGTCATTACTACTGCTGTCTATATTATACCACAATTTATCCATTTTCTCTACGATGAACCTTTAGATTGATTGCAGGTTTTTCCAATTACAAACCATTCGCTACAAGCATTGTACATGCCCCTTTATACATATGATAGCTTCTCCAGTCAAAGCAAGAAGTGTAACTGTGGGGCCATGTGGCTGCTCGCCTTGAACTTGATTACACACTGGCAAAGAGCTCTTCAAAGCACATAATGGCTTTTAAGTCTCAGCTCTCTGGATAGTGAACGCCTTGGGATTGGGACTCTGCCTGACTTGTTACCATATTTCCGGAAGAGTGGACAGAGGACACTTCCACCCATTTGAATAGTGAATGGTGGGACGCAGGAATTTGGGAGAACGTCGCTCAGGAGAAGGATCACAGACTGGAGCAGTGGCGTGTGGTCTGCGGAAGACCTCTCTTTTGGATGTTTCCCCAGAAAAGTACTACGCAACAGGAGAGAATCTTGGTTCTTTACGTAGCACGCTTTCCGAGCCCAGAGTCGGGACTGGCCCGGCCCCTCGGCCCTTCCCGTACGGGCCGTCACCGCCTAGGGCTCCAGCATTCCCCCGCCCCGCGCGGGTGACTCAGGCAGCGGTGACGGCATTCGAAAAGGAGGCGATGACGGGCGCGCGGCCGCGCGCGGCGAAGAAGCGCAGAGCTCGGGAGCGCGGCGGCGGCGGCAGAGGAGGAGCAGGAGCGGCGGCCGAGGCGGAGCGGCGGCCCGTGGTGGCGACGGCGGTGGCGGCAGGCGGCATGCTCTGGTCGCGGACCGCGGGCCCGGCGCTGGCCGCGCTGCTGCTGCTGGCCGCGTCTGTGCTGAGCGCCACGCTGCTGGCCCCCGGCGGCTCTCTGGAGCGCGGCGCCGAGTTCGCGCAGCCGCGAGGTGAGTGCGCGGGAGGCCCCTGCGCCCCTCTGGCCGCCAGGCCCGTGGGGCGCGCGACAGTCCCCTCCCTTTGGGCGACGCGACGCCCCCTCCCGGCTAGGGACGCTCAGCGCGCGAGCTCTCGGAAAAGCAGTTCTCCCTGACTCGAGTTTTTGTTCCCACTACGTGGTGGTGGGCGTGCCAGGGCCAGGAGTCGGGCATTTGGCTGCGGTCGCTGGCGCCTCGCGAGTCAGCATCGCGCAGCGCGGTGGGAGCAACAGCCAAACCGCACCCACCCAAGGGCGAAAGCACGGGGAGAGCGAGCGGGAGGGGGTGCTGGCCTCTCCTAGAGCCGTGGGGCTGCGGGGCACCAGCCTCTGCAGGCGACTTGATCTAAGTGTGCCTTTGATGGGGAGACCTGTTCCTCCCCAGGTGCAAAACTGGGTAAGAGGCGGACTGACCAGGAGGCGTGCAGCCAACTCGCATCGCTCTTCTAGTCCGCTGTATGGCGGTTCTTCCGCACGAATGTAGTCCCTTCCCCAGAGGTCAGAGGGTTTGGTGGGCGCCGCCCTGCTTGGTGGCTGCAGCTGCGGGGCGCCCGCGCGCGTCGGCCCAGGTCCGGAGCTGGACCCCGAAGGCCCCGCTCGGCGCTGGGATTACGCTCGGGAGTGAACGGCCGACGGTAATGAAATTCAGCAGGAGGCGGCGCGGAGAGGGCGGTGATTGCAGGATTTGGTCATTAAAACTCGAAGTCCAGTCTCGAGCTAACCTCCCCTGCAGCCTCCGTTAGGATAGCTTTACTTGCGAAGTGGCGAGGGGAAACAATCGAAGTTGTGGTTTGCCCGCAGGCACCCTGCGATTTGCGCGGGGATGCCACAGAACAGGATTCGCAGCCTGGAGGGGCCTGGTGGGGGTATATTTACCGGGAAAGGGGGTGATTATAATGTGCGGCGGTTAGTGTTTGCCACACTTGCCTGGTCTCCGAACTCACCAGGGGTAATGGTGAAAAATACAAATCTCTAGACCCCTGGAACCAGGATCCTAAACCCTCTCCAGGCGCTTCTTTGGTCAGGGATTATGGGCTCAGCCAAGCGCTGCAAACCCTGACCGGTCAGCGTTTGGGTAGGTCAGAAGGATCCCCCTGGGAAGTCACCTACCTCTCTCTGCCCTCTTGTCATCCCCTATTCTGTATCAGAACAAGTGGGGTTTGGTGTCAGGGTGAGAACAGCCGCCCCTACCCAGTCAGAATCTTGTAGGGCGAAGACAATAAATTTTGAAAAAGCATTTCAGCTGGTTTCGTTTTGTATGCTGCCTCCCCAACCCTGGGGTCAATCTCATCCTCTCCCCCGCTTTTATAATTGAAGAAACAGCCCAAGAGGTTACATCTGCACAGTCACAAATTGGCAGGGACAGATCCTTACAATGCTTTCTTTGTATTTTAGGACCAATTCATCAGGATAATTATTTTAGGAAAAAAATAATTGCATATAGTGAGAGAAAACATAGTATACTTAAGCGATCTATACCAGAACCTTCACCAAGCTGTGTTGAGGGAACAGCTAGACTTTCAGTACCTCCTGGAGTTCAGGTTTAGGCTGGACAACTTCCTGCTAAGAGCTCCATCTTCATAAGATTTGAGGACTCAAGTTTACGTCAAAAGAGAAAAGAAAAATTAAGTTGAATATGTCCTTTAAAATATGCCCAGCAAAGACACTTCAGAGCAGAGAGCTAGAACCAGGAGTTAAATATTTGGAAACTGAACAAAAGTCTAATATACAAATAGTGTCCTTACCCCAGGACTATTGAGAGGTGACTTTCTTTATTTAGTTTATTTCCTTACCAAAACATTGCAGACAAGAAGACGAGGAGGGAGTTGTTCTTTTGTAGATAATGCTTCTTAGATGTTACGCTGGTATTTCTAAAGTCACTGTGTCAGAAGTTGGCATCTTTTTCTTGAAACTGAGCATCAGATTCAATTTCACTGTCATATCGGATAGCTTAGGAATTCCATCCTTTGTGTGCTTGAGTGATACAGACTCACTGGATTAAAAAAAAAAAAAGCTCAAATAATGCAAAGAAGTACAGTTATCAAAATACCCTGGCTTTTCACTCAAACTCTCTAGCTGTTGTTTCCAGTGTTGGCTGCATATTAGAATTAACTTGGGGAGTTGTTTGTTTGCTTGTTTAGGGAGGAAATTTTAAAACTTTTGCTGGTTGGATACAGATTCTGATTTAACTGGTCTGGAGTGGGGGCCAGGGCTTCAGTATTTTTTGTTTTAGCCCTGAAGGAAGCATTCAGATTATTAATTAAAAGAGAACAGATCATTACCTTTTTAGTTGTGTTATTAGTTTCCTGTTAGTTTTCCCTTTGCCTAGAAGCTAGAGCAGTGGTTCTTAACCTGGGTTCTATCGAACCCTAGGGGTTCGATGAGTCGGTCTCAGGGGTTCGGAGAAGCCTCTGCCACAGAGGCCAGAATAAAGTAATACCGTAATTTGTTGTGAGTTCATGCACTTTGCTGGTTTTGTTCTTTGAGCAAGGTGATGTTCATTCACGGCTCATTTTGTGCACCAGTAAAAAAAATATACCTATGTCTTGAATTTGGAAAAAAACCCCATATTTTATTTATCACTAAGCAATGGTTCGGGCCTGACCTGGGGTGGCGCAGTGGATAAAGTGTCGACCTGGGAACACTGAGGTCGCCAGTTCAAAACCCTGCACTGGTTTGGTCAAGGCACAAATGGGAGTTGATGCTTCCAGCTCCTCCCCCCTTCTCTCTTTCTCTCTCTCTCTCTCTCTCTCACTCTGTGTCTCCTCTCTAAAATGAATAAAATAAAAAGAATTTTTTTTTTTTTACAAAAAGAAGGGTTCGGTGAATGCACATATGAAACTGGTGGGTTCATTACCTCAAAAAAGGTTAAGAACCACTGAGCTAGAGGGTAAATTAGTTTCTCCTTCATACACTACAATATAATAGATACAAATGGCCCAGTTGGTCTCAGTGCAACATTTTGCTTTAACTTTAGCTAATAATAGTCCATTTTGTTTTTCTCTAATTTGGCCAACTTAAATATAGAATGTGCTTGTCCTGGTGAACTCGAAGAGCATCTAATAAAGTGGGGAGCTTTAAGCCAAGGGCACACGGAGCAACAGGGTCTTTCTGCCTGTCAGACTGAGACCTGTCCTCTCCCCTTACTTGCCCCAAATCGGCTGTGAGCTAGGAGATTCAGAACTCTAAGCCGAAGTGATATGTCAGGACTTCTCAGACTTTAAGAGCATGCAAATTCCCCACGGACCCTGGTGACCTGCTCATCCCAACCCAGTTGGTCTGGGGTTCTGCAGGTCTCATGCTGCCTAGTGCTGAGTAAAGCAGTCAGAGAAACTTTGGACTTTGGAATCACACAAATTTGGTCCAAAAATAACTCAAAACATTTCACAGAAAAACTCTGTGGCCATGGGCAATTTTCTAATTCTTGTGAGCCTTAATTTTTTCATCTGTAAAATGGAGAAAATACCTAGTTCATGGGATTGTCTTATTACCCAAATAGAAGATACCCTGTTTCCCCGTGTGTAAAATGCACCTTTTTTCAAAAAATTTGGGGTCTAAAAACTGGGTGCATCTTCTACAGTGGTTGTAGTTTTTTTACTTGCATTTCCTGCCTTTTCGTGCTTGTTTTGCGCTCATTGTTGAAGACAGTGATTCTTCATCAGACACAGATGAGGACAAGCTAATGGATGGGAGTTTTGACAGTGATGAGAAGTTGTGTGAATTTTATGATGAATAAAACTTGAGTTCAGTAAGTTTATGTAATACATTTTTTTTTTTCAAATTTCGGGCCCCCAAATTTAGGTGCGTCTTATACATGGGGAAATATGTTATGTGGAACCGACCTAATTCATGTGCCTGTCACATCTTAACACTTGATGAGTGTAAGGTCCTTACAGAGTCCTTTTACACACTAGGTGTGAATGGTGTTGCCTGAGTCCTCACGTGTGGCAGAGGCACCTGTGCAATAGGGGAACTGGGTGTGTGTGCACACATGAGCGTGCATGCCTATCTGTGTATACACTGAGTAAGGGGTCAGAGGCCCCAGGATGCAGGCACTTGAGAAGCACTTCTATGAAGCACCATTCACGCAGGTATACTTTGTCTCTAACACGTTTTTCTATTTTTTCCTAACACGTTTTTCAGGTGCTTTGTTTTTCTTTTATTTTTTAAACTTTTTTTTTCTAATTCTTGCCAGATTTGGACCAAAAAAGGCATATAGAGCTGAAGATGGACCAGGCCCTGCTGCTCATCCATAATGAACTACCTGGGACAAACTTGACTGTCTACTGGAAGTCCGAACGCTGTTACCATGTAAGTATAGTGTTCACACTCACAATGTTCTTTGCTTTGGGAATAGTTGGATGTACCCTTGATGCTCTCATACCTGCAGTTCTTCACATGCTAACTTCAGTCTGAAAGGTTCGGGAAACAAAAAAAGCTATGTAACCAGGGAGAATGCCTAGCAACGAGCAACATTTGTTTATCTTTTCCACTGCCCATTCAAAAAAGAAAGAAAAGGAAAACACCAGTTCTCAGTGATGGCAGAATTAATAGAGGTGTTTTATTTTACTCCTTTGCCTAATGCCAAATCCTCTTGCTAAACGAGGAAGGGAGTGAGACGCGTGGGTATTTTTCAAGGGCAGGGGTGGGAAGGACAGCGAGGAGGCTCATGTGGTGGCAGAGGGGCAGGTATTCTAGGGATCTTTCTACCTCTCTGATGATAAAGAATTTATCTGAAGGTTTTACTACTATTCTAGGCCTTTTTTCTTTCTAAGGATGAGGCTGTTCTTTCACGTAGAACAAAATATTCTTTATTTCCAAGTAAAATTGAGAGCTTCAGTGTACCACCTTTAGAGGAAGAATTTGAAGATATAGTGTACCCTGAGTATGGGTACCAGCTGAAAGCATCACAGTTCTAGCAGGTAAAATAAGTTAGCATATTGAAAGATTTATTTATGTTGAAATTTTTATCCTTGAGGAATCTTTAGAGCTCATATGAAAAGAAAATGATGAAAATCTCCTGGGAAAAATAGAGGTTAAATGGGGCAATGGCTAAGGCACTCTGATACGAAGACTAAATGTAGGAAAAATGGCAGGACTTCCCAAACTCATTCATTTAACACAATTGCTGTTGATGTATCAGTGGATGCTTTATAGAGTCTGCATAAATAATCCCAAAATTTGTATGAAAAAGTAAATGAGCAAAAGAGTCAAAGGACAGTGCAGGAGGAGAATGGGCATCATGGAGACTTGCTGGACCAGGTCAGGTCGATCACAGAGCCACAGCTATTCATGTAGCCCAAGAGAGAAACGAAGACCAGGACCGAAGTGGTGTAAGAAGCAGAAGCTAAAGAAGAATTCAACATGCTACAACTAAAACGGTGGGGAAAGGTATTTCGAATTATCATATACCATCTATCAAATGCGCCAAGTGGATTCAAGTTTTAAAAAACCTCCACAAACTTAAAAAATACAAAAAAGGCAGAGAATAGCCTGACTAGGCAGTGGCGCAGTGGATAGAGTGTTGGACTGTAATGCGGAAGGGCCCAGGTTCGAGACCCCGAGGTTGCCAGCTTGAGCGCGGGCTCATCTGGTTTGAGCAAAAGCTCACCAGCTTGAGTCCAAGGTCCCTGCCTCGAGCAAGGTGTTACTCGGTCTGCTGAAGGCCCGCGGTCAAGGCACATATGAGAAAGCAATCAATGAACAACTAAGGTGTCAAAACGAAAAATTGATGATTGATGCTTCCCATCTCTCTCCATTCCTGTCTGTCTGTCCTTATCTATCTCTCTCTCTGACTCTCTGTCTTTGTAAAAAAATAAATAAAATAAAAAAGGCAGAATACATTTTTAAACTAATGAGCAATAGAAGAAATGGCAAGCCAGATTAACATGACTTTATAAAACTTTAAACACTTGTAATATAACAAGATGAGATGGAATGCATTCGAATGGGGAAATACTTGAGAGTTAAAAATTTAATACTATAGTAGATGAAGGTGACATATTTCTACCAGTATGTTCAAGAGAATATGGTGTCTAAAAGATGGCTTATGCCATAGGAAACAAAACAGAAAAAGAATATTGAGTTATTTAATCTGATCATTTTAAAAAGTAATCTTAATGCTAGGATATCATAAAGATCTAGTATATGAACAAAAGGGAGAATGATTTTTTTTTATTTTATTCATTTTTAGAGAGGAGACAGAGTGAGAGAGAGAGAGAGAGAAAGAGAGAGAGAGAGAAGGGGGGGAAGAGCTGGAAGCATCAACTCCCATATATGCCTTGACCAGACCAGTGCAGGGTTTTGAACTGGCGACCTCAGTGTTCCCAGGTCGACGCTTTATCCACTGCGCCACCACAGGTCAGGCCAAGAATGATTTTTAAATCCTGGGAAACTAATGAAAAATAAATATTGTAATATATGTTGTAATTTTTCTTATTTGAATGCTATTTGGCACATGTAATGGGAACCATTAAAATGATTATTTTTTATCCAGTAATTTCATTTTTAGAAATTTATCTTAGGGAAAGAATTTAAATGAATAAAAGCATCATGCCTGACCAGGTGATGGCTCAGTAGCTAGAGTGTCAGACTGGGACACAGAGGACCCAGGTTCAAAACCCTGAGGTTGCCAGCTTGAGCGCGGGTTCATCTGGTTTGAGCGAGGCTCACCAGCTTGAGCCTAAGGTCACTGGCTTGAGCAAGGGGTTACTCAGTCTGCTGTAGCCCCCACCCCCAGTCAAGGCACATATGAGAAAGCAATCAATGGACAGTTAAGGTGTCCCAATGAAGAATTGATGCTTCTCATTTCTCTCCCGTCCTGTCTGTCTGACTCTGTCTCTGTCACACATAAAAAAATAAAAGATTCATATATAGATCTTTTAAAACAATGTAACTTACATAAATTATAAATGTATTTACTTATAATTATCTGTTTTTAAAACAACATATTTTATATAAATTACATATAAAAAGATATCACAGTTATAATATTTGATGGAATATAATGCAGTCATTAAAAATTATAAATATGCAGATTAGGTAGGATGGTGAAAATTATTTGTTAAATAATAATCAAAACAGTAGAATGCAGGACTTAATATATGCTGTATTTGTTAATTATGTGGAAAATTTATTTATGAATCAAGGTTGTACGGCTCCATAACAACACAGTTATTTATATGGGCAAATTTTATCTAAATTACTGAAATTTAAGGTTTTTCGTAAGTATGAAAGGAAAGTTAGCGAGGATCTTCAGTTGGATGTTCACGCCCAGCAAGCAGCAGACTCTCAGAACCTCCAACAGTGTGCTTGTGCTTTCCTGTTGCAGTGTCTGCTTCAGGTTCTGGCAGCTGTTTCCAGGAGTGGAAAGCCCGGGAAACCTGGCATTACAGCTGTGGCTGTGAGCACTCAGCATGGATCCGTCCTGCAACTTAACGACACATTGTCGGAAAAGAAAGAAGTCTGTAGGTTTGTACCTGCTTTGCTGTGACCTACTGAAGTCTCTATGCTTTTCTTCATACTTGGTTTCTGGCTTTTTTCTCCTTCAAAATATTTTCCTCTATCTTTCCTGATCTGCACCCAGGAATGTCTGTCACTCTGCCTTCATGACATAATGAAAACCCAACTCCTTTTTGCCCCTAATCTAATCATCTTAATTTTACCTAATCTTTATAGGCTGGAATACAAGTTTGGCGAATTTGGAAACTATTCCCTCTTGGTAAAGCACACCCATAATGGAGTCAATGAAATTGCTTGTGACCTAGTTGTCAATAAGAATCCAGTTGACAGTAACCTTCGTATGTATATGTTCTTTGCTGATTTTTTTAAATTTGCATTTTCAAACGCTTTAGTTTTTGAATACTGTTTGCAACACTTTGTGTAACTTAAAACCTGGATTATAGGTTATCTATCTCATAGTTGTGGTACATTTAAGATGTACTTATTGTGTCATTGGTCTTTTGGTCTTTAAAATACCAAGAAGATCATGTGATATATAAAAATGTTATATATCAGCACAGTCTCATAGTTGTTAAATTATGAAGCATAAATAAACCCCAAAAAATCAATGCAATGAAAAGAAACTAGAAATAGAGCACTCTCCTGTCAAGTATCTTTTCTTATTTTTGGATTTAGGGTACAAAATTTGGATTTCCTGTAGGTGTCTTATGTTGAAAGTCCGGAATTCCTCTTGGTTTAAAAAGGGACTATTCAATCATTAATAACTCCATTGAAGAAAATCTGTTACTGAGCCTTCCATTAGATAATGTAATAAGTCCCTAGATCATTAGTAAGTGCTGTTCACAGTGAAGCTATGAAAGACTGTTAGGTCATGTCAAAAGAACCTAAGAGCCAATATGAAAGGGCCAGTGTGGGACAATTTAAGTATTATAAAGAGTAATGAATGGAATTGATGGAAACACATTGAGTATATAAAACCTAGTGAGTTTATTGTGAAACTAACAAGAGCAAGGCCCCTAGACCCAAACAAAAACATGTTAGTTGCCTTTGGCGGTAACAGGCTACATGAAATTGACTACTGTGACTTGAAATTGTCTGTTGAAAGGAAAGATTTAAGTATTTATCCTGTTTTAACTATAATTTAGGATAACTAAGTTGTCCTAGATGAGGATAAATTCTTTAGAGAAGAATTTTAGTTAATACGTGGCAGAATGGCAGAATATTTTGCAGCCTCTAATGAAAGAATTGCTTTGGGCAAAAATCATAACTGGATGATACCATCAGATGAAGCAGGAACTTGACACAGGAGGGGCATACGTTGGCACACGGTCATTATCAGGAAGGGCTTCTGACATGGTCAATGGGAAAGGCTTAACACTACCTTTAAAGCATTCTTCCAAAAAAAGTTAATTTCTGTTAGTTAAACCTTTACAGCTAATTTGCCATGTACAGAACACTGGAAGGATAGAAGAACAAGTTCAGCGATACCGTGAGGAAGCATACTGACAGATGTATTCATGAGACATACTGACAGGTGACACTGACCTGCTGTTTAAATCAAGTTAATGACTGCTTATGACAGTGATACTTAAGAAACAAAACACGCAAATGCAAACACACAAACCTTGTTTGGATCCTTATTTGACCATATTAACTACAAAACACATGGTTGGGACTAGAACAGTGGTTCTTAACCTATTTTGAGGTACCGAACCCACCAGTTTCATATGCGCGTTCACCAAACCCTTCTTTAGTGATAAATAAAATATATTTTTTTCCAAATTCAAGACATAGGTATATGTTTTCTTACTGGTGCACAAAATGAGCCGTGCATGAACATCACCTTGCTCAAAGAACAAAACCAACAAAGTGCATGAACTCACAACAAATTACGGTATTACTTTATTCTGGCCTCCGCGGCAGAGGCTTGTCCGAACCCCTGAGACCGATTCATCGAACCCCTAGGGTTCGATAGAACCCAGGTTAAGAACCACTGGACTAGAAAAGTTTGAATATGGATTCACTGTCAACCAGGGAGTTATTATTAATTTTGTGTGACATTGTGATTGTATCACAAAAGGTCCATATTTAAGAAACATTCAATTCTGAAACAGGTTTAGATTTCTAAACAGTACCAAGAAGATTCCCCATACATTTTTTATCCAGCTTTTCCTAAACCCCTAACCTGTAGCATCGTACAAAGATCCTATGCACAGTTATTGAAACCAGGAACTTAACACTGATGCAGTGCTGTTAACTGATCCTCAGCCTTTTCAGTTTTCTACAGTTGTCCCTTCTAATTTCTTTTTCCTGGTCCAGGATCCAGTGCAGGATCCGGCAGTGCTCTTAACTGTCAGGCCTGTTACCCTCCTTTAAAATAGGACAGTTCTGCAGTCTTCCTTTGTCTTTTATGACCTTGACACTTTGGAAGAGGACTAGCCAGTTAGTTTGTTATTTGGATTTACTCACTGTTTTCTTTCGATGAGGTAGGGGTCGTGCATTTTTGGTAGATTACTACTGAAGTGATGTTGTGTGGGTCATGTCAGGAGTTGCATGATGGTGATATGTATTTAATGGGACTGTTGTTTTAGAGATACAACTGAAGATTTAAGGGTGAAATAACATGGCTTCTAGGATTTGCTTAAAAACACTTTAGGCAGAAGAAAAATAGCAGAGGGGAGAGTGTTACTAGATAAAGCAAGAGTGGCAATATTATGATAATTCTAGAATTTAGGTGAGTTTATTGTACAGTTCTCTGTATTTTTGTGTATGTTTGGTGTTTTTCGTAATGAAAATGAGAACTCCCTTTATGAAGTGTTCTCAGTTGTTTATAGAAAATTTGGCTTAAGGATATATGCTTTGGCCCAGGCCAGTTGGCTCAGTGGTAGAGCGTCAGCCCAGCGTGTGGATATTCTGGCTTCATTCAGTTCCTGGTCCGGGCACACAGGAGAGGTGACCATCTGCTTCTCCAGCCCTCTCTCTTCCCTTTCTTTCTCTTTCTCTCTCTTCCTTTCCCACAGCCATAGCTCAATTGGTTTGAGCTCATCGGCCCTGGGAGCTGAGGATGGCTCTGCGGAGCCTCAACCTCAGGTGCTAATAAAATAACTCAATTGTCAGTATGGCTTCAGATGGGCAGAGTATCAGCCCCAGATGGGTTGCTGGGTGGATCCCAAGTCAGGGCACGTGCCGGCGTCTATTTCACTATCTCCCCTCCTCTTACTTGGAAAAGAAAAATTAAAAAAAAGGAAAAGAATATAGGCTTTTCCCTCATTTGTTTTGATTTTGATTTTTTTTTGCATTTTTTGTTTACAGATTAAATGTAATAATGTGACAACTCTGATTCGTATGGTGGCATTTTTGGTGCTAACATGTGTTCTGTTACTTTTATAGCTGTGTGTATCGCATTCCTTGTTGGTCTAGCGGTCGTCATTGCTGTGTGCTTGCTGAGGTTCTTGTTGAGGTAAGCACAACTGGGGAAAGTAGAAATAGAAAAAATATATTCAGGTAGGGTAGTTTAACTCATTAAATGACCATTATTCTTTGATTAAAGGAAAACTTACTGTGTGCGCTATGCCCCGTCCAGTTCGAGGCACTAGGGATTCCATGTAGCATAAGAGATGACATCCCTGACTTCAGGGAAACAATTTCCTAGTTCTGATGGATCTTTGCCTTCAGTCCTCCAAATGGCTGAAAAAGTAGAAGCAAATGCTTTCTGAAAATAATTTCCTGAAAGAATCTCACATCCTGTTTCATAGCAAGTAGAGTTGGGCTGTGATGATTTTAGGCTGCCATGCTGGACTTTCCTTCCTTCTGTGTGGCTCTGAGCTGGGAGGCCACCCCTCTAGTCCAGCTTCCCAGCTCCTGCCAGACTTGGTGTCTGGCAGCAGAGGTGAGGATGGGGTGCGGTACCTCCGGACTGCAGCATGGACTCCTTCCCTCAGTTGGGTTAGTAACTTAAGGAGGAAATCCTTTGTATAACAGTGATTCTGGTGAGAGTGAATTAGTAGACTGGACAAGAAAAAGAAAGTAAAATAGATCCAGGCCTGGCAAATCACTTTTCAAAGTAAAGTTCATGTGTGTTTTAAAGGGAGAAGATTGATTTTTCACATGCTGAGTCTTTTAGGCTTTCAGGAAGGATCACAAGCTTTAATGGTGAGCAGTATCCAAATTGGAAGAAAGAGAACCGAGTCTTTAAGTTTGCTATGTTGGGGAAACCCTGCAACTTTGGGGAGTTTATGCCTCTGATGACCCTCTGCCTTTATGCATCCTAGAAATATTTCCAGCCCAGGCGAGATAGCTCAGTTGGTTAGAGCATCATCCCAATATGCCAAGATTGTGGGTTTGATCCCTGGTCAGGGTACATACAAGAATCAACCAATGACCTGACCAGGCGGTGGCACAGTGGATAGAGTGTCAGACTGGGATGGGGAAGACCCAGGTTTGAGACCCCGAGGTCTCCAGCTTGAGTGCGGGTCCATCTGGCTTGAGCAAAAGCTTGCCAGCTTGGACCCAAGGTCACTGGCTCCAGCAAGGGGTGGCTTGGTCTGCTGAAGGCCCGCAGTCAAGGCACATGTGAGAAAGCAATCAATGAACAACTATGGTGTTGCATGGCAACAAAAAACTAATGATTGATGCTTCTCATCTCTCTCTGTTCCTGTCTGTCTGTCCGTCCCTATCTATCCCTCTCTCTGACTCTCTCTCTCTCTGTCTCTGTAAAAACAAAACAAACAAACAAAAAAAAGAATCAACCAATGAATGCATGGATGAGTGGAACAACAAATAGATGTTTCTCCCTCTTTCTGTCTCTCCCCGTCCCCCATGCTCTCTCACTCTCTCTCTCTTTCTAAAATAAAAAGGAAAAAAGAAAAAAGAAAGATTTCCATATAGGAGAAACCTGACTGTGTATAGGGGTAAAAGAATGACTTTCTGCTCAGAAGCAAATGTGTAATCTAACTGCTTTTTAGGGACAAGCATAATCCTAGTAGAAGCATTTCATTTCTTTGAATTAAAGTATTATCAAAATTTGTATAAGATGCAAATACGGTTCCGATTTATTAGGATTGTTTTCATTTGGTGCTTTTAATGTGAATGTATCTATTATGTCGCTATCTAAAGTAGTTGGTAAGCTGATACCAAGCTTTTGCCAACGGAGGAAAGGAGGAAATAGCGTCTCACCCCTTTGTGGAATTGAAACTCTTCTTTGCATGTGATTCTGACTGCTCAGCCTGCAGGCAGAATGCTGTCCTTAGCAAAGCAGGAGCCCGTGTCCTTGCCCTGTCACTTTCCAGCATGCCCATGGAAATTGGGAGAAGCTCAGGTCTGTCTGAAGCAGAAAAGACCGATAAAGTAGTGAGAATACAGCGTCTCTCCTTTCATTTGGAGAACAAGCGTGTACAAGAAAATTGAGTGCTTTTAACATTTTTTAAATTTTAAAATATTTTCACGTCTCCTTTTCACCCTTCCTTAGATGTCTTTATTTTCATGTATTATTGATGTTATCTGTGCAGAATAAACTAGAAATAGGAATTGTGGGGGTAAAAATATAAATTAAAAATATACGCATTGGAACCTGACCAGGCGGTTGCGCAGTGGATAGCGCGTCAGATTGGGATACGGAAGGGCATGGGTTCGAGACCCTGAGGTCGCCCACTTGAGCACGGGCTCATCTGGTTTGAGCAAAAGCTCACCAGCTTGAGTCCAAGGTCGCTGCCTCGAGCAAGGGGTTACTCAGTCTGCTGAAGGTCCGCGGTCAAGGCATCTATGAAAAAGCAGTCAATGAACAACTAAGGAGTCAAAACAAAAAACTGATGATTGATGCTTCTCATCTCTCTCCATTTCTGTCTGTCTGTCTGTCCTTATCTATCCCGCTCTCTGACTCTCTCTCTGTCTCTGTCAAAAAAAAAAAATATATATATATATATATATATGTGCATTGGATATATGGATCATGTTTGAATACTAATTAGAACAATTAAACTGTAAGAAAAACTTATGAGACAGGGAAATTAAACTGGTTATTTGATAATATTAAGGAATTATTGCCTTGCCTGGGTGGCTCAGTTGCTTAGAGCTTCATCCTGAAACACAGAGGTTGCTGGTTTGATCCCCAGTCAGGGCACATACAACGTTTCTTTCTCTCGCCTGGTTAGGCTGCATACATGCATTTTTATTTAGTTCTAATCAAGTCTGTGTAGTGGTTTTTTGCTTTTTGTTTTTAATAGTTTGTATTTGTATTTTTTTATATGCACAGAGCCCACTTTCTTCCTATTTTAATAGCTGTATCACATCCTGTCACACAGTTGTTGTTTACTGTGTCGTCATTTCTGTATTGACTCTACTTGTTTAAAAATTTTGCTATTCTAATTTTAATAGGATTATTAATAAGAATTTTATCCACAGGGAATAATAATCTTATTAAACCCTCACAACAACTCTTGAGGGACGGCTCTATCTTTATTCATGTTTTTATTGATGAGGAAACTGCTGTAAGGTTGATCATATAAAAATATGGCTGCTATAAAACTTTGATTTCTACTCTTGTTTCATTCAAAAAAGCTAAAATGTTTAATTTTTTTACTTTTATGGAATATGATTTTTAAACTAATTTTCTTTCATTATGAAAGCTGATCATTTTGGAAATTTTATCAAATAAAATAAATTAACTGAGCATTTATTTATTCACAGTTTGGATGACTTTAATAATTGGATTTTTAAAGCAATAAATTCTCGGGAAACTGACCGCCTCATCAACTCTGTGAGTTACTAGAATGCATCATGTGTGGTCTGGGTGGTTTTCTTGATTTGGAATTTATCATTTTCTATGTAATAATAATCTTTAGTATCTGGTTTCATTAATCGTATCAATATTATAGAAGGCCAGGTCATGTGTCCTGTATGCTTAAGAGCAGCCTTCTCTCAGCTCCTGGGAAGGGCACTGTCCCATTTGGTTTCTTTAGTGAGGGTGGCCTTCTGGACTGCCTTGTAACGCCCAAGATGGGGACATTTTTTACTCTGTAGTTAATACTGTTCAGCCAATCCAGTTAAATAGAGAGTGTCAATATTAAAACAAAAGAGATATTTAATCTATAAATGCAGTGGCCTACTGAGATGATTACACCTGTTATTTGTGTTAATAAATTCATTATGGGCATATTTCTATCCACTTAAAGTCATATTTGCTTGTACACTTATGCCAGGTGCATGTAGGGACCAGTTTGTTGTCCTCTATCAACGCGGCACTGCAGGCTCAGCAGGAGGCCCCAAATCAAAGTGAGAATCCAAATCTCTACATGGGATCTTGATAAAAGCAGTTTAAATTGTTGTTCAGAACAATGATCTTTAGCTTTTCTACTTGGTTAATTTCTCCCTAAACAATAGAAAAATGAAATTTATTCCATCACATTATGAATTGTCTTGTCTTTTTCTCCATTTTCCTGAAGGAACTGGGCTCTCCAAGCAGGGCAGGACAGCTCGGTGACGATGTCCACCCAGAAGCTTGGCGTCCATCGACTCTGCCTCCACGCCTCCGCTGCGTGGACACCTTCAGGGGGTACGTGGGCTCCTTGTAACATATGGGCATAGGTAGCCTAAGGTGACGTGTTTACACATACACATGCTTTTAAATTATGATACTTTATAGGTCTTTTACTTTCTAGGCTAGAAAATATTTCTTGCTGTAAAAATAAAGTAGCAGCTTCTCCTTACTTGAAAACTGTCATGATACCCTGGCCTGGTAGCTCAGTTAGTTAGAGCATTGTCCTGGTACACCAAGGCTGCTGGTTTAGTCTGGGTCAGTGCGTATACAGGAATGAAACAATGCATAAATAAATAAAACAATAGATCGATGTTTCTCTTTCTCTCTCTCTTACTCTGTCTCCCTCCTTTCATCTATATCAGTGGTTCTTAACCTGGGTTCTATGGAACCCTAAGGGTTCGATGAGTCAGTCTCAGGGGTTCAGAGAAGCCTCTGCCGCGGAGGCCAGAATAAAGCAATACCGTAATTTGTTGTGAGTTCGTGCACTTTGTTGGTTTTGTTCTTTGAGCAAGGTGATGTTCATGCACGTCTCATTTTGTGCACCAGTAAAAAAACATATACCTATGTCTTGAATTTGGGGGGAAAAATCATATTTTATTTATCACTAAAGAAGGATTCGGTGAATGCGCATATGGAACTGGTGGGTTTGGTACCTCAAAAAAGGTTAAGAACCACTGATCTATATCTAAAATCAGTCTGTCAATATATTTTTTATTTTTATTTATTTTTGTATTTTTCTGAAGTAAGAAGTGGGTCGGCAGAAAGACAGACTCCCGCATGCACCTGGCCAGGATCCATCTGGCATGCCCACTAGGGGGCGATGCTCTGCCCATCTGGGGCTTTGCCCAGTTGCAACCGGAGCCATATTTTTAACACCTGAGGTGGAGGCCATGCAGCCATCTTCAGCTTCTGGGCCAACTTTGCTCCACTGGAGCCTTGGCTGCGAGAGAGGAAGAAAGAGAGAGAAAAGAAGGCAAGAGGGAAGGGTGGAGAAGCAGATGGGCACTTCTCCTGTGTGCCCTGGCCAGGAATAGGACCCTGAACATCCACACGCTGGGCGAACACTCTACCACCACTGAGCCAACCGGCCAGGGCTTCAATATGCTTTTTAAAATATATTTTTTAAAAACTGTCACGATAGCCAATGTACTATGTTGTTAGAGAGGAGTAGTAGGGCAAGACCAGAAGCAGGTCCCACTGGTGGGCAGGTTCTCCTGAGGTAAGGTCATTGGCAAGTAGCTATAGCTGTGTGTGGGGCCCCCGTGTCCATATGCACCCCCATGTCTGGTCGGCAGCCTGACAGGTGAGAAGATGGGCCTGTCCGAAATGACAGGCCTCATCCTTCACCGTTGCAAGAACAGCTAGAATGTCAGGCCTTTGTGATAAATTCACAGTGTCATTGGTAAATTGTTATTATTTTATAGTTCGGATAGAAGAATGAAGGTCAGGCTCAAACTTCAAAAATAAAGTATAAAAAAACTATATGGCTGAAAATAAATAGCTAGGTATCAGGTCTTCCATTTCTACTCACTGGGGTCCTTTAAACTGCAATGATAACCTTAGTCATCCTGTCTCAGCCTCATTGCAGCACTCAGTGTTACTGGTGTGTATATCTGAAGCAGGTAATAATAACAAAAATGATAGTAACAACAATGACAATTGCTAACCGTTTTGAGGTCTCACCAAGTGCCCAGCATTATTCTAACTTGTCTTGATTTTATTTACTCTCTTAACAATTCTCTACAGTATATATATATAAAATTTTATTGATTTTTTTTTCCCAGGGACAGAGAGAGGGATAGATAGGGACAGACAGACAGGAACGGAAAGAGATGAGAAGCATCACTCATTAGTTTTTTGTTGCCATTGCAATACCCTATTTGTTCACTGATTGCTTTCTCACACGTGCCTTGACCGCAGACCTTCAGCAGACCGAGCAACCCCTTGCTGGAGCCAGTGACCTTGGGTCCAAGTTGGCGAGCTTTTGCTCAAGCCAGATGGGCCTGTGCTCAAGCTGGCAAGCTCGGGGTCTCGTACCTGGGTCTTCCGCATCCCAGTCCGACTCTCTATCCACTGCGCCACCGCCTGGTCAGGCAGTATATACTTTTAATATGCCTGTTTCACAGATGAAGAAATTGAACCACAGAGTTAAATAACTTGCCCAGGGTCACTCAGGGACTGAGACAGCCAGGTTTTGATTCTAGGCAGTAGGGCTCCAGAGTCCCCACAAATTACCCCATTAACCTACACGGGGGAACAAAATTTTTGTTGCATCCACAAAAGCACTTGTTCTTACCTAATTTGAGTGTGCTGATCTTCAAATCTGACATTAGTTTTTCTCTGTAAGCTACATTTTTTTTTGCAATTCAAGATTTTAGGTTTTCATCTTATTGTAAAATTTTCAACATTTAGTTTAACATAATGAAGTAGAATGTCTTCTTGGGCATCATCTTTGTGAAAATATAATACTTTATATAATGCAGTAAATACACTAATACACTAAAAGATATGATTGCATCAGAATTTGTCCACTATTTTGAAATAGAACATATTAAAACACTTATTTTAATCATAAAATGTGTGCAAAACTTATTTAAATTCTGTTCAGGCAAAAATTTGCGTTTGTAGCTCTTGTACTTGTTGAGGACAATCTCATTTGATGCTCCAGTAGTAGTCTGCTCATCACTAACAGCTCCAAGATTTTCGGGAAACTTATCAAGATGACTGTTCAGGAAGTGAATCTTAACACTCATATTACAACCACTGTTGAGGAAAGCCAACAGCATCCTTTGAATCAGAAGTTCATAGTTTTCTGCTTTTTTGTTGCCAAGGAAGTTCTTTGTAACTGCCACAAAAGACTGCCATGCTGTTTTCTCTTCCTTATTCATCTTCCTGGCAAATTCCTCATCACATATGAGGGTTCAAATTTGAGGTCTATTGAATACACCTGCTTTTTATCTTCTCGGAAGACAGGGCAGGAAAAGCAGAAATAATATATTGAAAGCATTCACTTTCTATATTCAAAGCCTAAACAAACTGCTTCATTGAGCCAAGTTTGATGTGAAGTGGAGAAAAAATGATCCTGTTTCGATTAACTACAGGTTCATTCACAATATTTAGCATCCCTACTTCCAGAGCTTCACATTTCGGCCACTCCTTCTGTGTCCAGTGTTTCTCCCGAGCTCGGCTGTCCCACAAACACAGGCAGCAAGGATACTTTGTGAAACCTCTCTGTTGTCCTAGCAGGAAATTGACCATTTTAAGATTCACACAAATGATCCAGTTATGCTCCTCATACTTCAGAAAGTCGAGGACAATTTTTATGTCATTATAATCTTCCCACAGATGAGTTGAATAACCAATTGGAACCGCTGCATAAACATTACCGTTGTGTAGGAGAACACATTTCAGCCTCCATTTAGAGATGTCAAGAAATAGCCACCATTCTGTTGGACTGTAAGTGGTAACACCTAGCTGGCTGAGAAGACTACCGATATTATGACAGTAAACAAAGTGTTTGTATTCGGAAAAAAAGTCCACAAAAATTTGTTCACCCTTCCTGAAATGGGATACTTTAGTAATCAGTGAAGTACATTCTTTTCTTGAAGGCTGGAGGCTAAGATCTCAGCTGCTTTCTTTGATAGGCCCAAATCTTTTACTAAGTCACTGCTGAGGGGTTAATGACTGCTTGGCATCAGAAGACCCTTCAGATTCTACAATCATTTCCTCATGCATCTTATCAAAATACACTTGATCACCATGTTCATTTTCTTCATCCTTAGAAGAAATAAAACCATTGAAAACTGGAACCGGGAGTGTCTCAGAGTGTGGGATAGGTTGTATTGCTGAAGGAATATTAGGATATGCGATCATATGCCATTTTTTCTTGCTGATGCCCTTTGTATGGATCAGACAGAAATAACAGTCACTGTTGTGGTCCTTAGGTTCACGCCAAACCATGGCAATACCAAAAGGCATTCCTTTGCATTTTCCTTTTGTCCAGTCACGAAGGATTTCCTCACAATTATGACACAAAATATGAGGAGCCCAGTTCTTGTCTTGATCGCCAAGGGGAAGTTGAAAATAGGCAATATATGCACGTGTCACAAATGATGAAATATTGCACCTTTGACATTGAATTGTGTAACAGCCACATATATTACAGAAGGTGTCGGGACTATTCTTACATTTACGCCTACTCAAAGAAGCCATGATTCAATCTTAAAATAAGAGGGCGTTTTTATCAGATCATTATTTTTCACATTTAAAAAACAACTACAATTGCCTGACCTGTGGTGGCGCAGTGGATAAAGCGTCGACCTGGGAACACTGAGGTCGCCAGTTCAAAACCCTGCACTGGTCTGGTCAAGGCACATATGGGAGTTGATGCTTCTAGCTCCTCCCCCCTTTCTCTCTCACTCTGTGTCTCCTCTCTAAAATGAATAAATAAATTAATTTTAAAAAATTAAAAAAAAAGACTCACTAACAGAAATAGAAAATAAAATAAAATAAAATAAAAAAATAAAAACAACTACAATTATGTAAAAGTGATATTTGTAAAACATTAATTGCCTTGTGGTTATGTTCAATCCAAGAGTCATTGCCCTTTAACTCCAATTTAAAAACCAATGCATGCCATGAACTGTAACAAAAAGAAATTAAAATTGCATAAAACCTATAGCATGCACCAAAAAACAGATTTCAGATTTGGAATCAGCAATGCAGAAATATATAGAACAAGTTCTAAAACCTTATGCAACAGAAAATGAAAATAAAAAACTGTTCCCCAGTGCTATCAAATTCATTCCCTGCATTCTGCAGAATTGGCATCAAACAGTAGCGTATCCAGCATCAATTTTATCATATTTCTCTCTTTCTGATTCTCTTTGCCTCTTTGGGAGACAGAATGTTCACAGGTAGACAGGAACTAACATGTATTCAGTGCCTCAGATTGCCGTGCACTGGTTAGGTGCTATAACATACACTGTTCTCAAGAGTCCCAGCGGTTCCCATGTGAAGTGCGTTCCCTCTAATGGCGAAGCACACCGCGGTAGCTGATGAGAGCCTTTCCCGAGGTAGCTGATGAGGTCTTAGGGCTCATTAGAGAGAAGGACCTAAGATTGGAACCCTCGGCTCCGGCTGTAGTGACTATGCCATCTACTACCGTTACTAACTTGAGACACCTAAATAAGTAGCACAAAATTGAGAGATTGGAAATGTTTTGCTTTATTTTCAGGTTATACAGTTTGCTGTGCTGGTAAATTTTTCTTAAGACTTCATCGTGTTGGAAATGTTGCCAGCAAAAGGGACTTTGGTGTAGGGTCCTAAAGTATAGTGGTTAGAACTAATAATTCCTTTCTCTTTAACTGTCCCCTTAAAGACGCTTGCACAGAGTGGGTATAAGTGTGTTTCACATGCAAGCCCTGAGAGTGTGCTGTGTCTTGCTTTACAGGATCGCGCTCATCCTCATGGTCTTCGTTAATTATGGAGGAGGAAAATATTGGTACTTCAAACACGCAAGTTGGAATGGTAAGTTATTTCCTGAAGGTAGCTTTGCTTAAGTGGGACCCATTCAAGGAACTGTGGGCAGGAGAATCACTCAGCATCTCCCTCCACCCCGGAGATGAGAGATGAGGCACCAGCATCCCCCTCGGAGCTGTTCCTGCCCCCTGTAGACTGACCTTTAGAGTAATTTGTTGTTTCGTGTTCTGTGGCTCTGCAGGGCTTGATCACACGTAGACCCCAAAGGTCTCTGCTGTAGTGCTGTGGGCTGTGCCCAAAATGTTCGGGTCTTAGTTGTAAATTATTCTTATCCTGTTCAGCAGAGCCATGTACAAACCCTCTAAGACTCATGGTCCTCCTTGGGGTACCATGATCTGAGGGTGGTCTGAGTGGTGCTGAGTGATGGCTGTGAATCTGCCTTGGTGGTTGGTTTAGGAATAATTTTGCATAGCACTTCTTAGAGATAACATGCGTCCACACACTTCTAGTTTGCTTCTTCTGGGCCCAGCTGTGTTCTTAGGCAATGTTTAAGGCCCAGTGACAGGTTATAGAGTCCCCAGGGAGTGTCTGTCTGTGTTACTGACAGTGTTTTCCTTCCGACTCTGAGTTTACGTTCTAAATATATCAGAATATAATGGGCCTATTCTAGATTTAGGAAGTATTTACATCCTAGAGTCCTTTTCCTTACTCACTGTGTTTGTGTTTTTCTGTAGGACTGACGGTGGCTGACCTTGTATTCCCATGGTGAGTTGGCAGTCTACCACCAGCCCTTCCATAGGTCATCTCCAATTCTTTTTCTTTTCATCTGATGCTGAGGCTTTCTCTGAGACCAAATTTCAGTTCTGGGCCACAGGCCTGTGTAACTCACAGGCCTTTACTGTTACGAGGTCCTTCCAAAACTTGTGTTACTGAGTAACTCTTATGTGTGGCTTAATGCTTACTTAAGACGTATGTATAAAAGATAAGTGATTTCAGAGGGAATGTTTCATTTCTTGTAGATCTGATCTAGAAGGTACTGGAATCTTATAGGAAATTATAAGTTCTGAATATGAAAATACCACTAATCTTGAAAATACCTATAAAAATAATTTTTTAATAAAGATTTTATTTACTGATTTTAGAGAGCGGAAAGAGAGAGAGAGAAAGGTGGGTGCGGTGGCGGGAAACAGGAAGCATCAACTCGTAGTAGTTGCTTCTTACATATGCCCTGACCAGGCAAACCCTGGGTTTCAAACTGGCAACCTCAGTATTCCAG
The DNA here is from genome assembly GCA_037038555.1 of Rhynchonycteris naso. Taxonomy (NCBI): domain Eukaryota; kingdom Metazoa; phylum Chordata; class Mammalia; order Chiroptera; family Emballonuridae; genus Rhynchonycteris; species Rhynchonycteris naso. The sequence goes on from CM072998.1 coordinate 31,416,234, forward strand.
GTCTATACTTTATCTACTGCACCACCACAGGTCAGGTATAAAAATCATTTCCAAAAGAAATGCAGTGTATTGGTATTGAAATTCTGATAAGTATTGTACTTCCCCATATATAAAACGTACTCCTTTTCGCAAAATTTGGGGTCTAAAAGCTGGGTGCGTCTTACACGGTGGTTGTGGCATTTCAAATGCCATAGATGGAACTGAGGATGAGGCAATATGTGAAGAAAGTGATTCATCATCAGACACAGATGAGGACAAGCTAATGGATGGGAGTTTTGACAGTGAAGAAGAGTTGTATGAACTTTATGATGAAAAAAACGAGTTCAATAACTTTATATAATACCTTTTTTTTTTCAAATTTCGGGCCCCCAAATTAAGGTGCGTCTTATACATGGGGAACTACGGTATGTAACAGGGCAGTAGTGGAGGAACCAGACACTGTCTTGACTCCTCTGTGGCTTATTAATCTTGTTGGGGACCCTGACTTCCTGAGCAACGTGGAACTTGTGTCTTTGCTGTGGCACTTTGAGTGACTTTGCTCCATCATCAGGAGGTGATCCTGGCTATTGGTTTATGTTTTTGGTCTGCTGTGTTTCATCACTAGTATAAACTCAGGGCTTTTAGGAGGGAGGGGTCTAGGGTCCTTTGTTGAGATGAGTTTGGGTAGGAAGAACTTTTATAAGCTTGCAGACCTGGTAATTACTTACATATTTTCTCTGTGAGGTTCCCTGAAAAAGAGGAGTTTGATTTCTGCTCCTGTTACTAGAGGCTAATTTATGTGACTCTCCAAAAAAGGAAGCCAGAGGACACCGAGGAGTGCAACAAGAACAAATTCATCTCTGTTAACCCTTTGCCAAATATTTAGAAAAATTACTGTTCTAATTTATTTATTTATTTATTTTATTAAGTGAGAGGTGGGGTGGCAGAGACAGACTCTCACATGTGCCCTGATGGGGATCCGCCCAGCAAGCCCCCTACCAAGCGATGCTCTGTCCATCTGGGCCACTGCTTCGTTGTTCGGCAACTGAGCTATTGTAGTGCCTGAGGTGAGGCCATGGAGTCATCCTTAGCACCCAGAGCCAGCTTTTGCTGGAACCATTCAAGCCACGGCTGAGGATAGGGAAGAGAGAGTTGGAGCAGGGGGGAAGGGGAAGGCAAATGGTTGCTTCTCCTGTGTGCCCTGATTGAGAATGGAACACAGGACTTCAGCACACCAGGCTGATGCTCTACCACTGAGTCAGCTGGCCAGGGCCCTGATTTATTTTTAAGAAGTAATTTAGTATGCTAAAAGAAAGGAAAGAAGAAATGTGTGGTTTTGGCCCAGATACTATTTCAGGAACAAGAGTGAACTTAGAAATGATTGAAGTGTGTGGTTTATTTCTCAAGTACTTTGAGGGCGTGCTAGTTGATCTGTTTGGATTTTAGCATCTCCCTCATCATTTCTCTCTGATAATGCATTGAGCCAGTCGTCCTTGGAAAATGCACTTAGCACTGAAGAATTTCCTCTACGGCAGGACTCAAAGACGCACAAACCTTGCAGCCCAATGGGGCTACGTTCTGATGTTTCCTCCACTATTAACCGATATCATTTCAGTAATTGGTTGCTTAATAAAAAATCATGTGTTCTCTTATGGAGTAAACTATAAAATATTAATTAATGGTGTAGAGACAAAAATATTGGAAATGGTCACCTAATAATAGCTGTTTGTTTGTTTTTTTAGGTTTGTGTTTATTATGGGATCTTCAATTTTTCTATCAATGACTTCCATGCTGCAGCGGGGATGTTCAAAATTCAGATTGCTGGGGAAGATTGTGTGGAGGAGTTTCCTGTTAATCTGTATAGGAATTATCATTGTGAACCCCAATTATTGCCTTGGTCCGTGTAAGTATTTCCCCCTCTGTTAGTATATATTTAGGATGAAGTGTGGAAACTACATGTTGTAATTCAAAAGGAGTATAATTTCTCCGTTTCAGGTACCTGCAAAAAAAAAGGACAGTTATTAGAAAAGTGTCTCTAACGCTTGTATAACTTTGGGCATTATTGCTGTTATATTGGACTGTTGGCCTGGGAGGAGCATCCCAAGACCACCCAAACCCATCTCTTGACACGAGAGATTGAAGCGCTTTCTCCAGGATCAAGGGCAGAACAGGGGCCAGACCGGGTCACCTGGTTCTCAGACCCTGCCCTCCTGCCACTTCGGTTTCATCAACTTTTGTAATAAGGCTATTGTGTGGTGGTTCAAAATCTCACCTTTGTCACCAGCTGGGTTGCTGGGAAGGAGTGATTCCTTTGTTGATATTGTTTTAGCGGTGTGAGCGAGACAGAAAAGCTGAAGGAAGGGTGTCAGTCCTGTGTTTGGGACTCCGGGAGCATCAGAATCGAGGAAAGTGGTGGTCACTGTCCTCAAGGGGCGTTAGAAGAAGAGGGCACAGATGTCTAGACACTGGCCAGATGAACCTCAGGCGAGACGCACTAAGATTTCAGGCGTTAGGAAGAGAGAGAGGGCGTTTCCGGATGGGGTGATGAGGGAAAGTTACATAAAATTGATTCAGTGGATCTCCAAAAAGGGGTCCACTGCTCACAGAGGATACCGCATAGGCTTCACACGTGCAGTGATACAGTCACGTAGCCTGTAGGGCAGGGAGAGCCAGTGGCCTGTGCTGGACCTGCAAGGACCTGTGGGCGAGCGAGTTGAATTCATATTCTTACGAGGAAGGGCCAGGAGGTGAACTTTCAGGGTCAAGGGCAGTCCCGGTTCCTCCCCACGCCCTAGAAAGACCCTGTTCTCACTCCCATCTCCCAGCCAGCCTGCTTCCAGCTACGGGTTTGACGAGCCATGTCTCCTGACCATATAGTATTTCCATCACTGAGAGCTTAAAAGAGACTCACTCAGGTGCAGGGTAGGCATGTGTTCCCGCTTAGAGAAAAGTCATGTGGTGTTGGGGTGAAATGGGAAATGCTGGCTAACCGTCACTTAATTTGTCCCTTCCACAGTATCTTGGGATAAGGTGCGAATCCCCGGCGTGCTCCAGCGGCTGGGGGTGACTTACTTTGTGGTCGCCGCGTTAGAGCTCCTCTTTGCAAAGCCTCTGCCTGACAGCTGTGCTTTGGTGAGAAACCCTATTTTTTAAAAGAAAGGAAGGGAGGGGAATGTCACTGTATAGTTTTTAGAACTCCCTTTCATTCTGAGTGCAGTACTGTACTTCCATAGATCTTAATGCTGCTATGCCACTGCATTCTGTTTTTCTTCAATTAGTTGTTATGTTTATTTAGTTTTTATATTAGTCATTTTTTTTTATTGTGGTGAAAGACACATGAGCTCTACCCTCTTAACACATTTCTAAGTGTCCAATAATCAAATGACATTTGGATGGTGTTAAAATAATCTCATCATCATCTGGGTTGCTAGTTCAGTCTCTTTCAGTTTCCTTGTGGTGTAAGGTACATATCTAAAAGAACTTACACAACGATCAGTACCTGTAGGAAAGGCTGCAGAGGTTTAACTTGGAGGGAAAGTGCCAAGCAAGGGCGTGGGAGAACGACAGTATGTCCTTGGCCGTTTCTCCTTTGTGAGAAGTATGTCAGTCGCTTCTTTTATGATTACTTTCTGACTTTCTGTACATTGCTGAGTTTACCCACAGCTACTTCTTTTTCCCTAATGGAGGTAGAAATTCAGTTGGAGATGTTTAAACTCTTCCATTGGGTTTGTTTAACCATATATATATTTTTTTACCTTTTCTTCCCTTTTCATGGTCTGTCTGCTCTCTGTTATAGAGTTCCTTAATGTGAAGTCAGACTAGACATGTGCAGGTAAACATGGGCTTGGTTAGCCACGAGCGGACCTAAGGTACCATGGAGGTTTCTTCACGATCTGTCATGGGCCACCAGATGGAGCAAGGGGTTGGGTGGGACACCAAGAATAAGTGAGTTGCATCCTTTTCTCTTCAATTGAACAGCTTCAGAAGTTTAAATTTTATTTTCCTTTTTAAAAAATTTTTTTAACTTTCTTTTTTTTAGAACAGCTTTGAGATGTATTTCCATGCAATAAAGCTGACAATTAAGTGATGTTTTAGTTTATTCAGAGTTGTACACCCGTCACCACTATCTCATTCTAGAACATTTCCACTGCCTCCAAAGAAACCCTGTACTCATCGCTAGCTACTACCTTCCCCTCAAGTCCCCTAGCCCTAGGTAACTTCTAATCTCCTTTCTCTCTCGGTCGAGTTGCTAAATTTGGACATTTTATATAAATGGAATTATACAATATGTGGCTTTTTGTGGCTGGCTTTCTTTGCTTAGCAAAATATTTTTCAAGGTTCCTCCATGCTGTGCCATGCGTGTATTAGTGCTTGATTTCCCTGTGAATCATATTCCATATTACTTGTTTCCACCTTTTAGCTATTCTGCATTTTAATGATTCTCTGTACATTTGTGTACAAGTGTTTGTGCGAACATCTGTTTTCAATTCTCTTGGGAGTGGGATTGTCCACTGATTTCTTTTTAACTAGTGTTTAATTGTGGTATTTCATAGAGAAGGAACATCAGGGTCACATAATACATACGAGATAACCAGGCACATATTTTTATATTACTACAATAAAGGCCAAGCGAAGAATCACAGGGAATTTTTCAAATACATATACTGTATATTGCTTCCCATTCTGCTTGCATTTAGTTTATATATATTTTTTTGTGTGCCCTTCACTCAGGAGAGAAGATCCTCTTCTCTTCAAGACATCTTGTCCAGCTGGCCACAGTGGCTCTTCGTTCTGGTGCTGGAAAGCATCTGGCTGGCCTTGACATTCTTCTTACCTGTCCCTGGCTGCCCTACGTAAGTGAGCCCTGTAGCTAATCCCTTTCTGTGGGGCCTTCGCTGCTAAGTCAGACCTCTTGGGCTCTACTTTCAAAAGCTCCTGTCAAAGGAACCCTCCTTCCCCCTTTCTTCTCCTTTGAGGCCTACTTTATATTGGGGGATGAGTCCGGTGTGTGTCCCGAGGGGTGTCCCTGCGAGGTTTTTTCCCAGGGTCAGTTTGAATGGAAGTTGCCAAACCTTAACATGTGGCAGGGCAGTCAAGTCAAAAGAGCATTGGTGGTCAGCTCAGTCAGAGCGTCGTCCTGGAACACCAAGGTGTGGGTGTGTCTCCGGTCAGGGCACATATGGAGCAACAGATAAACCCTTATCTAGTTATCTATCTGTCTGTCTATCTATCTATCTCCCCCCCCCCTTTCCTCTCTCTCTCTCAAATCAATCAAAAATAATTTAAAAAGAAGAGCGTGGGAGAGAGTGCGTGGCACTGCAGGGGTCCCAGGCTTGTGTACGTTTGAGCCCTCTGTTGGGTTGCATTCGCAGCCAGTGTGTACTCTCGTCCCCTCTGGAGTCTTGTCAGGTAAGTGTGTGTTCTCACTTCCACAGTGGCTACCTCGGCCCCGGCGGCATTGGAGACCTGGGGAAGTATCCGAACTGTACCGGAGGAGCCGCTGGCTACATAGACCGCTTGCTTCTGGGCGGTGATCACATTTATCAGCATCCGTCCTCAACTGTGAGTGACACGGGCTTGCACCAAGACCTGGACGCGAGGAGCTCTGAAGGGAAAGAAAATAGAAAGGGCAGGCCAACTTTCAGCCAAGTCCATCTAACAAACTAGGATGGGATCTAGTTTTTATTTGAAAAAGTGACTGACTTGAGGGACTTCGGTGTTCATTATGGGGCAGTATGTAAACCTTACGTTGGGTTTGAAAGGGCAGATGTCTCGTATCAGATGTGCAGCACAGTGGTTTCCTGTGTGTCTCCGGTGGGTTTCCTGGCAGCAGACTCTGAGACAGGTTCACGTACAGGAAGCTGGTCAGGCAGTCCTCTGGGATCAGCGCCTGCTGGGCCGTGAAGGGCCGAGGGGGCGGCTGAACTGCATCACAGTCAGGAAGGCCTCAGCTGATGTTATGGCGGTAGGGGTAGGCTGCGGTGGCCCTTCAGCATTGTTCTGAGTTGAGGGGAGGGATCTGGCCCTTACATCCCTGATTGGATGTGGACTGTCCCCAGGAAGAGGTGTGACTCCTGGAGGGGCAGCTATTGGTCAGTCAAGGACAAACTTGGAAGAGAGACTCGGCTGAGAGCTATTGGCCAATAATACATACTTGTAGCAGCTGGGGAAGGAAGGCTTTAGACCTCAAAGGGGTGGGAGGAGGGGGTATATGGGAATATCTGGGCAGTACACTATAGCATCCACTGACGGTATATTTCCACATTTCTACAGTTTCCACAATAACTTTTATTGTATAAGAAAATAATGCACCTGTGTTACATGTTATTTCTCTTTAAAAAAAGAGAAAGATAGGAAGCTGTTGCTGTTATAATAGGGCTGACCCAAAAGAATTCACTTGAAAACTGAAGGAATTCTGCGTAGCGTCTGACACTGGTTAGGGATGGCCGTGTTGCTGGGCCACCTGCAGTCCAAACGGAATGGCTGTGCTGGCCCGTGGCCCATCCTTGGTCTCTGCGTGCCCTCCCCGAGTGTGACACAGCGCACCATGTTGGGCAAGAGTGTCCTGCTTATAATCCCTGCAGGTTGGAAACGAATATCTGCAGTAAAAACAAAACATTAAATATTGGAGTGTACTCAAGTGTGTGTTTAGTCTACGAGTTGTTTGTGGGTGTTTCTGTGGTGAAAGGTGAGAGCCGCCTTCTGGTTCTGTTCTCTTAAAGGTGCTCTACCACACCGCAGTGGCCTACGACCCGGAGGGAATCCTGGGGACCATCAACTCCGTTGTGATGGCATTTTTAGGAGTTCAGGTATTTGTTCATTCCATTAGGAGACATTTTTTTTCTGACAGTTTGTGATTATTGATTCTTCACTAATTCAAAAATTTTCATTAAAGTCACTGGAAGCATAGCCTCTGCTATGTATTACGGTCTAAAAATGGGTTTGTATCTGACAAATGGTCAAAACTAGAGGTTGCTAAAATTCAGCACATTCAAATAATTGGGCATAATTTCTATATTCTCAAAATAAATTCTTATTATTCATAGGGCTTAACTTAGAAACAGGCGCTGCAGTTTCTGGATGAAATATCCCCCCTGGGGACTGTGCAGAATGTTTGGTAGTGGTGACGTTGGGAGGTCCCTGTGCCACTTGTCACATTTCCTTAGTATGCACTTTACGTGGTTTCAGTTTATGACAATCAGTACTGGTTATTCTTGGTTTGTTGCACATGTTGAAATTCTGAGCAGTCTAGATTTTCTTTCCAAAATTCTCCATATTAGTATTTGAACTTGTTATTTGAGGGGCGCCACCTGGGAGAGGAAAAATGGGCAGAGTAGCACCAAAGGAACTCTCTGTGAAGATGACGACACTCTGCATCTGCGCTCCCCATGCGGCCGCTGAGTGCTTGAACCGGGGCTAATATGACCAAGGAGCTGAATTTTACATTGTGTTTAATTTTAGATTTAATTTTAAGTAGTCGCATATGGCTAGTGGCTCCTGTATTGGATAGTGCAGGTCTAAAGTGTATACATTTTTGGCGAGTAAGTAATTTCTTATTTAGAAATACTGCCTTTATCGCTATCCCACTTGATCGTTTTGCTTTGTGCTTTTATTTAATCCCTGCACGTGCTCCCAAGGTAAGTCGGCGCCTGCGGGAGCTACAATGTAGCGCAGCAGCTGAGCGTGCAGACCGGGCAGCATGGCCTGTTTCAGCGCAGCTCTGCAACCTGCTGCTGGGTAGCCGGGGGCATGTTACTTGATCCCTCTGAGCTTCAAGGGGTTGAGAGGATTAACTAACTCAATTTATATCACGTTCTAAGAACTGACACATAAAAAATATTAATAAAACTTAGTTATTACTATAAATAACATTTTCTTATAGATTGATATTTTCAGACATTAATTCCTGATTTGGGGAATTTCTATGCCAAGTTCAGATTTTATTTACAGTTTTTAAAATCTTCCCTGCCTTCAGGTCTCCCTGTTCCTGTCCCTCTTCTATACCGCTGCCAGGCTGGTCATCTAGTAGGCCATGCTGAGCCTTGGTCCCTTGGGACTATGTTTTTTTGGGGGGTGACTTTCCTTGGCTCCCTGTCACCTATGGAAGAAAGCCAGGGACTCTTAGGGAGGTCTGCAATTCAACCTGCCTGTCACCTCCGCAGCCTGCCCACCTTGTAGCTTTTGTGCATTACCTGCAGCACATCAGGGATGCTGGGCTTTCTCTCCTCTTTTGACACGCATCTGGCATGCTGTTCCAGTCTGCCTGGATGCTCTTCCTGCTTTACACGCATAGCCTCACCTCTAATGCCTTCCTCCCCCCCACGTGGTCCCATTTGCTTCTCAGTCTCCACTATTCAATGTGCATTTTCCCTGTGCAATCCCAGTGGCTAGCAGTGTGCCCGGGAGCTGTGTTAGTTGAGTGATCAAGAAAACTGATGAACAGGAAATAAGAATATACCTGAGGTGGTTCTCTTGGTCATACTGTGTTTTCTTTTCCAGGCAGGAAAAATCCTCTTGTATTACAAAGAGCAGACCAAAGGCATCCTGATCAGATTCACTGCCTGGTGTTGTTTTCTAGTGAGTAATCAGCATCCCTACCTGAAATGCCTTTTCTTCACACATACATATTTAACAGGAAAAAACGTCTAGCAACAGTGTCATCTATATCAGCTGTCACCACATTGCAACAGGTAGCATTCTTCACTTGCATAACAGAGAGGAGAAAATCTTTACACTTAAATTCTCAGGTTTATTTTTTTTTTCAGGAAACTGTCTCTACTGATAAGTCAGTGTTGGCATCAGCCAGCCAGGCAGGAATACAGGAGGAAATAGAAGCGAGGTGTGGGTCTTAGTGGGGAGCCATGCCAGGATGGCCAGGTGAATGACAGCCGATTCCCCAACATCAGCTTCTGGATTCATAGGGGACAAAGAGGTTGTAAGATCGGCCGTTCATTTCACCTCTGACTTTGCAATCATGTTTCCTCCCAGGAGTCACTGATGTATCATTTATATAGTTTACCTTCGACCCAGAGAATTGCTGGAAAGATATTTTTAGAGGATATTCTTAATTATGCATCTTAAAAAAATTTTTTTCCTGGTTAAAAGAATAAGACATAACACCATTTTCAGCCCTCCCTAAGCAATGAAATAACTAACATTTTTCAGTTTGGAAACATAATTGTATTTTAAGATAATATAAACCTGAACATCTTTCTCTCATTGTAGGGGCTTATCTCTGTTGCTTTGACAAAAATTTCTGAAAATGATGGCTTTATTCCAGTAAACAAAAATCTCTGGTAGGTAGAGAAAACAGGGTCCTGTCAGTGTTGACGACTGGGCGTGCTCACGTCGAACGTGCTCTCAGGAGCCCTGAAAGACCTCATTCACTCCCTCCAGGTCCATTTCCTACGTCACCACACTGAGCTCCTTTGCCTTCTTCATCCTGCTCCTCCTCTACCCCATTGTGGATGTGACGGGAGTGTGGACAGGAGCCCCGTTCTTTTACCCGGGTAAGACACCTCTGACCCTAAACAGAGTCGATGGTAGTGACCAACTGGCCTGGCCCAGGAACCAGCTAAGCATGACCAGTGCTGGGGTCCTGAACCATGGCCCTGGGGGCTTGTTTCCAGGACGCAGGCTGAGGGAGAAAGCATCAGGGGCCACTCAGTCCCACGCCAGGCAGGATGTCACAGGCCTGTTTCAAAGCAGTCCATGCATTTTACCTGCTTAGATCGTTATTTGCTATTGCCTCAGGCAGTGATTCCGTACGTGCCATCCAGTTTCCAGTGCTTCAGAAATGGGGCTTAATTTCTTTCTTAGTGTAAATGCACGGCCTTCCAGGTGACACATAAGCAATGTTGAGGGACGATATCGAGATAAACAGAAGGGTTTATTTATTTTTATTTATTTATTTTTTTACAGGGACAGAGAGAGAGTCAGAAAGAGGGATAGATAGGGACAGACAGACAGGAACGGAGAGAGGTGAGAAGCATCAATCATTAGTTTTTCGTTGCCGTTGTGACACCTCAGTTGTTCATTGATTGCTTTCTCACATGTGCCTTGACCGCCGGCCTTCAGCAGACCGAGCAACCCCTTGCTGGAGCCAGTGACCTTGGGTCCAAGCTGGCGAGCTTTTGCTCAAGCCAGATGGGCCTGCGCTCAAGCTGGCGTCCTCGGGATCTCGAACCCGGGTCTTCCGCATCCCAGTCCGATGCTCTATCCACTGCGCCACCGCCTGGTCAGGCAAACAGAATGGTTTAAATGCAGTTCTGTGGAAGGAGACTTGACTTGGGGTGGTGAACACACAATGTAGTATACAGGTGATGTATTGTGAAATTGTGCACCTGAAATCTACATTTTATTAACCAGTGTCACCCCAATAAATTCAATACAAAATTTTTAAAAATGTAGTTCTGCCTGGAGACTTGAGATACACCAGATAACTTCAGTGACTCATTTCAACCCTCTGATTCTAGTAATAGTTCCTACCTTTGGCCTCAAATTTTCTGTGAGAAGATACAATTAAATACTTTCGGGTTTCCTTTCAGATTTCAGTATTCAAGAATTACTCTGTTATAAAATGAATATTTTATAATGTTTTTTTGTGTGTGTGACAGAGAGAGGGACAGACAGGCAGGAAGGGAGAGAAATGAGAAGCATCACTTCTTCATTGCAGCTCCTTCATTGTTCACTGATTGCTTTCTCATATGTGTCTTGGCTAGGGGTTACAGCAGAACAGAGTGACCCCTTGCTCAAGCCAATGACCTTGGGCTCAAGCCAGCGACTTTGGAGTCATGTCTATGATTCCATGTTCAAGCTGGTGATCCTGCACTCAAGCTGGTGAGCCCGTGCTCAAGCCGGATGAACTTGTGCTCAAGCCAAATGAGCTCGTGCTCAAGCCAGTGACCTTGGTTTCAAACCTGGGTCCTCTGTGTCCCAGTCTGATGCTCTATCCATTGTGCCTGGTCAGGCTATAATGATTTTTTATATAGTTTATACTGTGTCACTTATTTTTGGTAGTAGCTTTTGTTTTTTTCACTGAACTTAAGTCCTATTTCAGGAATGAATTAAGTGAGGCCCTGGCCGGTTGAATAACTGGTAGAATGTTGGCCTGGCGTGTGGAAGTTCCTGGTTTGATTCCTAGTCAGGGTACACAGAAGTGACCATCTGCTTCTCGACAGCTTCCCCTTCTTTCTTTCTCTCTCTTTCACTTTCTCTCACCCCTCAAGCAAGTTGGCCTGGGCACTGACGATGGCATCATTGCCTCAACTTAGGCACTAAAAATAGCTCAGTTGTTGAGCAGTGGCCCTAGATGGGCAGACCATCACCCTGTCGGGGGCTTGCCAGGTAGATTCTAGTCATGGCGCTTGCAGGAGTCTGTCTTACTGCCTCCCAGTCTCTCACTTAATAATAATAATAATACAATTAAGTGAACTAGGTGAGCCAAGGTAACTCAGGAAAATGTGATCATCTGCATCTCCCCTTCAGGAATGAATTCTATTCTGGTGTATGTCGGCCACGAGGTGTTCAAGAACTACTTCCCCTTCCAGTGGAAGCTGCAGGACACACAGTCACACAAAGAGCATCTCATTCAGAACATTGTCGCTACTGCTCTCTGGGTGCTCATTGCCTACATTCTCTACAGAAAGAAGGTTTTTTGGAAAATCTGATTGCCCCAGCTGATGACATGTGTCTCTGGAAGACTCTGGTGGGCCTGGCGGGGCAAGAGTGCTGAAGCAGCCTTTATTAAAGGGAACTGTTAATTATACAATGAATGGGTGTACTTTTCCAGATTATTGGGGAAGACGCTGTTGTTCTTGGGCTAGTGACTGTCACATGGCTCATCAGAGCTCTTTGCCTGCGTGTTTGGGACTTACATGTTTAGAATGTAATCGTCTTTTGTCTCCATCTTCTGTGTAAATGGATGGATTTGGAACCCTATTCTAAGGATTTCTTGGATGACTTTTCAAAAGGGAACTACCATGGGCATTTGCTTCTGTGATGGATGAAGCGATCTAAGGTCTGATTCTTGCTGACCTTCCTGCACACAGCCTTTCCACGTGTGTACATGCCAACCACAAATACCGTCGTTTCTGTTGTGGCTGACTCGAAAGCTTATTGAATGTGATGTGTAGTAATATAGTATAATATTTTGTTGTCATTGTTAAATGTGGTTAAATATTTCAAAGGATAATTTCCCTTTCAGATCTTCAAGGCCTTGGTGGGTTCAAAACTATGCCTGTCAGAAGCCATTTTCTCCTTTTCCTACTGGAAAAAAAAGTTAAAATGCAGATGTGTTATTCTCAGCCACTCTTGCTTAATTATCTACTTATGTACGTATATGTTTCCCTGTTTATCAGCCACCTATCTATCTGCCCACCCAACCACGTACTACCTGTTTGTGTTTCTGTGTTACTAGGTGGTGACTGGTACCCAGGGGCACAGCTGTGGAAGGGAAAAGTGCCCCGTCTTACCTGCGGCCCAGCTTTGACGCCCTTGCTGTGCCGGGCAAGGCCCTTGGCCCATCTGAGTCTTAGTTTCCTTATCTGTGAAATGCGGGCCTGGCGCTGACCTCTCGGGTCCCTCCTGTTCTTAGACTCGGTGAGCTGGGGTACATCCATAGCTTTTCTGAAATCCTTAGAAAAATAATTTTATTACAGAAAACTCTCCAAAATAAGGGATAATGAAAAGTTAAGGAAAAACTCATATTGGAGTAAGTCTTTCCAGAATGACCCTCCACAGTGGAGGCACCTTTCTTGCTTGGAATCACAAAAGTGAAGAAGTTTCTCAGGCGCGCGCGAGGCGGGGTGAGCACACGGAGAAACGGCACTTGTCCTATGATGCATCATCATACCTAGGAATTTTCTGTGAGAATTCCATTTGTAAGGAAAATGTGACAATAGCTTGGACTTGAGAACATCCTTCTGTGGTGAGACGGGGCCAGCTTGGGGTTGCTTCACCCGTCGCCACGGCACGGACGACTTCCTCACCTGTTTTCAGCTCAGACCTCTACCCTGAACTCTCATCCCAGCTCGTAGCTGCCCGCTGAGCCCCCCACCTGCATGCCCGCCAGCATCCAGGCTCACCTTTATCCTTTCTTCCCCCAAACTCAAACCCTTTCCTCTTGGGATGTCCCTAGCTCTGTGAATGGACCGTTCTCATCTCCAGGTACAAAGCTGCTGCCATCTTTCACCCGCCTCCCTCCATTGCCCCCGCTTTGTCCTTATTTAATCATGGCCACATCTTGTCCACTCTGTCTCTGCCTTCCTCTGTAACTTCCCTCCCATGGTCCTGACCTCATTAGTGTGGTCCAGACTCCTGTGGTTCTTCTCAAACTGGCTTCCTTGCCTCAACCCCTCCTCCAGTAGAGTCACTAGCCATTGTCACTGAATTAAACTTTATGAAGCAGAGCTCAGAGCACATCACCTCTTGATAAAAACTTCCATCCCACTTTCCTTCCCGACCCCCGACACCCGCTCTACTTATTCCAGCCCGACCGGACCCAGCACACCTCCATCACAGCCTGGGCCTCCTGCTTCTGACTTTGATTATAGTCTTCCTGGGTTACTTTTTCCTTTTCGTTTTCTCCTAGCTACATTTAACCCCTTACTTTAAAACTCCCTCCTTCTAAGGTATCTCTCTAATCTCTTAGTCTCATCCAAGGGTAATCTTTTCTTCCCTCTGGGTTCTCTTATCTTATTGGGATCGATCTCATGCCATCTGTCACATTGTGATAGTTATTTGTATACATGTCTAGTTTTCCATGCTATAAACGCTTATTAAGGGCAAGAACGACGCCTTGTTTATCTGCATATTCTTCACGGCACAAACACAGCCTCGTTCATAGCAGGCACTAAATAAAAGCATTTATTAAAGCAAAGCAATGGTGGCTGTTTTTATTGTCAATATTTAAGTGCTGATCAAATAAGTGTTTGCAGTGCTGCATGAAACTGTACATGGAGCTGATGTGTCTGGGGAGAGTCATCTCTGAGGAAACCACTGCTGCCCTGCTCTTGAAATGAGTCATCGTGGGTGGTCACAGCTGTGTCATTCCAGATCTCAGCAAGTCCAGCTGGGTTGGGCCACTCCAGGTGAGTTATCCAGAAGCACTTTTTATGTTGGGGAGTATATCAGTTAGTTTGTCTTGAACTAGAAGGAACAGGATCCTGATTTGGCCTGGCTATAAGGAAAATTGATCTCACAGAAGTCCTGAGGCAGGCGGGATGCCACACACCCCACCCCCACCCCACATACACACACACACACACCGCTTGGCTCAGCCAGCGCACTCCACGGCGGGAGGACTGCCGCCACCGTGACAGCTGCCTGCTCGGCAAATGAGACACTGAGAGGAGGGGACATCCCCTCTGTGTGCCAGAAAACCCTCCCGAGAAGCCCCTCAGCAGCCTTCGCCTCTTATTGTCAACACGTGTCTCACTTATAAAACCAGCAGTGACAAGGGAGCTGGTTAGACCAAGTCCGTGGCTCTGTGGAGGACGGTGCTAATCTCCTTCAGGAGAGGAGGGAGGGTAAAATTAGAAGGGGCAGCACATAGCCACTGTTTGTTTTTAGTTGCGTGCTTGTATGCTCTCTTTTTCCCCAGGGTAGCAGTCAACATTTTTCTCTTGGCATTGGGAAAACGGCTGTGTTAGGCTCACTCGTTTGGATTTTGCGTGATTAGTGCGCGAGCACGTGGCAGAGCCACATGTGCATAGCCTACGTAAGGCTACGGGTGTGTTCCCTTGGTGTCCATTGCTTGCCTGCCACTGCAAGGGCTGATTTTCCTCTTTGCTCACCTGCTGATGTGAGAAGTGGTTTTCCTCTGTGTGCTTGTCTACTGTTTGCGAGACTTAATTAAATAGGAATGGCCCCACACTTCCCGGCTCTGCTTCGCAGTTCCTCTACTGTCTGTCCGAATCCAGGGTGAACCTGCCTGGCCTCGATCACCGGCACTTGGTAATCAGTATTTGTTGGGTTCTAGCTCCTAAATGCTTCTCTTGGGGCTACATGCACTTCCAAATGCAAAGTTGATAGAAATGCTAGATATTGTATCTAGCGTTTGTATGCAAGCACTTTGCATGACTAGTGTGAGAGCATGTGTGTCATACAGTGCCTCAGACTTTATAATCCTCTTACCTAATCGTGTACATCAAATCACGAGGACAGAAAAGATGCCATTAGCATGCTGTCTTCCCTTTGCAGAATTCCAGCCCCAAACTGCTGGCTGCGAGGACAGCTGGCCTTGCCCCCTGCAGTGCTGAGCCCATGGCTCCCCAAAGTGTTACCATTTTGGGTTCTGGTCGGGGGCTTTCTCTTTAGGAAGCAGTTATTTTCTGATTTTCCCATCTTTTGTGGTGTGGGGAAACAGCTGGGTTAGGCTTGCTTGCTGGTTTCCCGGCTGCAGGCACTTTGCATGATTAGTGTGTGCACTTGTGGCACAAAGCCACGTGTCTGTGAAGAGCTGCGGGTGCTTTCCCGCGGTGGCGATTCTCCCAGATCGCTTTCCCGCCACTGCGAGGTGCGGTTTCCTGAGTCTCAGCTGCCCCCATGAGGGGCAGTGTTCCTGACTCCTTGCCCTTCACTGTGAAGAGCAGGTTCTCCTTTGTTTACTCGCTCGCCTGTTTCACCGAGCCTCTGATAAACGAGAATGGCTCAACACTTTCTGGCTCCGCAGTTCCTCTACTGTCTGCCTGAAGTCAGCGTGAACCTGCCTGGCCTCAGCCATCAGTATTACACATGGTTAGATGTTTGTTCTTCTGTCTTTTCCTATTTGTAGTCATACTTCTCCCATTTCCCCTGAGATTTGGATCACAGCAGTGGCACCACTAAGTAAGTGAAAGATGATTATTCTTTTTTTATCTGGTGCTTAACCACTTAGGTATTAGAATATTTTGCTTTGATGTATGCTGCCTCCAAACACCAATATGAGGAAGGTATGATAAAACCAAAAGATAAGAAAGCCTGACCAGGCGGTGGCGCAGTGGATAAGGCATCAGACTGGGATGCGGAAGACCCAGGTTCAAGACCCCGAGGTAGCCAGCTTGAGCGCAGGCCCATCTGGCTTGAGCAAAAGCTCGCCAGCTTGGACCCAAGGTCGCTGGCTCCAGCAAAGGGTGGTTCGGTCTGCTGAAGGCCCGCGGTGAAGGCACATGTGAGAAAGCAATCAATGTACAACTATGGTGTTGCAACGGTAACGAAAAACTAATGATTGATGCTTCTCATCTCTCTCCATTCCTGTCTGTCTGTCCCTATCTATCCCTCTCTCTGACTCTCTCTGTCCCTGTAAAAGAAAATAAATAAAATAAATAAAATAAGTTAAAAAGATAAGAGAATGTATAATTTTAAAACTCTCTGGGGGACAACATACCCCATGATAAAAACAACAGGATGGTTATGTATGTATTTGTGATTGTAGAGAAAACAGCGGTGGTTAGGCTTGCTCACTTGTTTTCCGGCCGCAAGCACTTTGCATGATTAGTGTGAGAGCGAGCGTGTATAGCCTATGTGAGGCTATGGGTACTTTCCCTCGGGCAGTTTTTCTGATCACTGGCCCGCCACCAGAGGGGTGGTTTTCCTGTTTGTTCGCTCACTGCCCCAGGCGGCTTTCCCAACTGTTCCCTTGTCCACTGTTGAGAGAGTTTAATAAACGGGAATGGCCCAGTGCCTTTTGGCTCCACAGTTCTTCTACCGTCTGCCTGAATCTAATGTGAACCTGCCTGGCCTTGACCACCAGCGTTATGGTAATCAACTCATATTTCATTGATAAACACTTTAAAAGAGAGGAAATATATTCTGAGATCAGGTGTATGTTAACCTGTTTTATTGATCAATATATCTATTTAAAAAGGGCCTTATTTAGAAAAGATTTCTGAAACATTTTATACCAAGTAACTGAATTAGCTTCTTAGCTCTTTCATTCTTAAGAGTCTCTAGAAACAAAGGTTTATTTTCTGTTTGCTGATATATTTCTGGAAGAGCAAAAGAAAAAACAACAAACCTGACAACTAACACCATTGTGGTAGGCACTGTCCTACGCATTTCACATGAAGTAACATTTAGTCTTCACAACAAAACCCGTGAGGGAAATACCACCATCTTTGTTTTTCCAAAGACAAGCTTGAGGCACAGAGAAATTGTCCCTGGCCCATGGCAAAGTGAAGGGCCGCAGAGCGGTGGGTGGAAGCCAGGCCGTGTGGTCCCACAGGCTCTGGGCAGAAAACCCAGGCTGCCTGCTGGCCTGTGGCCCCAGCAGGGAGGAGGTGCCTTCCCTCCCCCTCGCCCATCCTGGGCTGTCTGGCAGCCACTTCCAGCCCTGCCCCCAACCTCCATGGCTCCTTTAGCAGGAATTCACTCAAGTCAGGCCCTGGACATTTGGCTCAGCAGTAGAGTGTTGGCCTGGCGTGTGGAAGTCCTGGATTCGATTACCAGCCAGGGCACACAGGAGAAGCGCCCATCTGCTTCTTCTCCCTCTCCTTTCTCTCTGTTTCTTCCCCTTTCATAGCCAAGGCTCCATTGGAGCAAAGTTGGCCTTGGCACTGAGGATGGTTCCATGGCCTCCACTTAAGGTGCTAGAATGGCTCTGGTTGCAACAGAGCATCGCCCCAGATGGGCAGAGCATCGCCCCCTAGTGGGCATGCCAGGTGGATCCCAGTCAGGATAATGCGGGAGTCTGCCTGCCTCCTCCACCCTGCTTCGCACTTCGGAAAAATCCAAAAAAAAAAAAAAAAACAACCTCCAAATTTAGGATGATTTTTATTTATAAAACAGGTTGATTCTTTTGTTTTACAAAAGTTACAAAAAACTTTTAAAAAATAGAAATAGCTTCTCAGGCTCTTGGGAACTATTTATTTTTGAGCAACCAAAGCGTTAGAACTCGGGTGGTGGTCTTCTTTCTCAGCGGGTAATGCAACACTGATCCTACTGCATGTCCTCCTGGCCCCACAGCCAGTGTCCCGGCGGCGGGGTCCCGTCAGGCCAGAGTCTGCAGCAGCAAGATCTTCTCGTTGACGCAGAACCTGTGCAGCACCACCATCAGGTTCTCGCCACAGCGGGACACCTGGCGCTCCATGGCCAGGCGGAAGTCCTCCTTCACGCCCTTGGTGATACCCCGTGTGACCGTGTGGTGCCTGAGGGCAGCGATAGGGAAACAGATGGACATCGTGGTTAGCACAGGTATCTCAGGCCAGTGTTTCCAGGGTAGGAGTAAAGCCTACCTCAAATCTAAGTACAGGTAATCATTTTTAAAAAGAAAGAAAAGCCCTAACCAAACCACCCCCTTTGCCCATTCCTTCTCAGAAAGACTGAAAACTAGAGACACCTTTCTCACTCAATAAAAGAATACTTAAAGGTCTAAATGCTTGGTGAAATGTCACCTGTTTTGCTTTCAACTCCTATAACTTTGACACTGTGCATCCCTGTGCTGACTTGGGCACAATTCAGTCACTCTGGGCTGACTGGGTCCAGTCTGCACTAGTCACACAGCTTGTGTCCAATCAGGCCAACTAACTGCAGAGGCAGCAGTAGGGACAAGTCAGTCACCTGGTGCTCCGTGGAAGGCCCAGGAAGGCTCAGGGACTGCGCACGGCCCCAGGTTACAAGCGTATCTCTGTCCCCGTGCTGCCAGAACAGGGCAGCTCCTCTAAATGCTGAGCCCCCCCCCACCCCAGGCTCAGGACTGCTTGAGAAGCAGGAAGAGCGGGGGCTCCTGAGACAAGAGTGGCGCAGGTGGGGGAGAGGAGCCATCACTGAGCAGCACTCAATGGCTTTCAAAGGCCACTTAAGACAGATCTGGTCCATGTGCTCAGGAGACATGCATGGAGGTGGACGGGTCAGTGGGAGCACAAGCGGGGTCTCCAGTGACCTCCAGTGAGGTCGTGCTTTAGAGAGAAAAGTCCCACAGGAAATCCCAGAAAACTGAAGACACCAAAGTGAAGAAAGAAAAATCTTGCAAAATTCAATGGCTTCAATTGAAAAAAGTTTTAACACTAGCTCAGTAATTGGGTGGACTAGAAGCTGCCTCTACTCCCCATCTCTACAGCCTCGCTTCCCTCAGACACAGTCGCAGGGATTTAAAAGATTTTTAGGTATTGGCCAAAATAAAACTGTTGAAACCACTCTAAAATATTTGTTTTTTAAAATTTGTATCATCCTATAAAATCACTACAACAAAGTCATAAAGTTGCAATGCAACAGAATAAAAGGACGCCCAGCTTTGTTGGCCTAGTAAAGGTTATTACTGGAAATTCTACAATGCCCATGAACCACACAGTAAAACAGCAGAGCCATGGAGAAAATAGTTCTTTGTTGACATTTCTAGTCAAGTCTGGCTGACTGACTTGGTAATTAGGACAGTGTCAGTGAGGCCGAGGCCATGAGTCCCACTGGGATTGGACACAGACCGTTTTAGGCTGTCCTGAGATACTGCATTTCTGGGAGCCAGACTGCAACCCCAAATTGGAGCTGACCCTCTGACCAACTGAAAGTTACTGGTATTTGCAGTGATTGCATTGATGGGTCAAAGCAACCTCTTACTCAATACTAGTAAAAATATAATAAGCTGCATCCTGCTGATTCTGGTCCAATTTATAAAGAGCACCGTTTCCATTTATAAAGAGCAGCACAACTCAGTTATACTTCTACCGGTGCCTCTATCCCTCTGGTAAGTTTGGATAAAGGAGAATTCGTTTTTGTGGTTTATGAGAAGGCTAACTCAGCTAATAAACGTGACATTCTAGCTTACCAAATATTTTCAATTCAGAAAGGTAAAGTCTGAGGAAAGTGCCGGCGACAGGCAAATGCTCCGCTAATGCCTGTTGAGACCAGTCTTAACTCTGGTCACGCATACAAAAATTTCAGAGTAAACATTTATTTAAAATGAGCTTCAACATCCTTCAATATTTATAACTGAATGCCTTATGTCTTCTTGAAAGAGAGAATTCAGTGCCTAACTGCACTTAATCTGACACAGTTTTATATTACTTTCATTTTCTTTCCAGATCCATAATGATTTTTAAATCGAACACAAAAACACTGGCAACTTATGTAACAAAATAAGAAATGTTTACAATATTACAACCAGATGGTTTGCCGAGGAATGCAGAACAAATTAAAAAATAAAGAAAGCATGAAGAAGAGCACTGAGGAACAAACAGCTGAAACCATGGGCAGTAACACATGTTGACAAAACAGCACACTATGAGCAGGTGTTTTCCACTTGGTACCTGTCAGCAGTCTGTATGCTGGGCGGAAGCACAGGTAAGAATTCCTGCGGCAGTAACCCCGTGGGAGGGCTAGCAGGCCTTTAAAAAACAGCAAACGGCAGCATTCAAACACCCACACCGACTCACCCTGCACTGCAAAAACAACACTCCAGAGAAAATGCACAAGACTGCAAGCGGACTATACAGAGACCCTCTAACCGCCGCAGGCCCCAGCGCAGCGTCAGGACAGGGAGAAGCTAGCCGCTCTCACTGTGCGCCACAGGGGCGTGTCCAGAGGCATCTTGGTTCCTGGTCCCGAGCTCAGCCCACTTGAGACTTGGCATAAAAAGCAACCAGTAAGGAAGAGGACGATGGGATGCAATTGAATGGCAGTGGGGGGAGGGGTTAACACTTGAGAAGACGCGTTCAAATCCAGCCTCCTTCAATCCACTCTTCTCACGCCCATGCCAATCCTAGAAATAAGCCTGGTGACATCTTGTAACCATCCTTGACGGGACTGAAACCTCAACTTGAAGAGGCCCTTCCAAGAGGACTAGAGGGGCTGGGAATGTTTTTGATAAAGGTTGAGTTTGAATTTCAAAAAGTATTGAGAAAAGGGAAAACGGGGAAGTAAAAGAGCCTGGGACCCATGGCTTTGCAGAATTCTGTAACAACAAAGATTGAACATTAGCGGCGGTCACCTCAGAGAATATGATTATCCACCCTGTTCAGAGCAGACACTGGGCACCATTTCCCATTCCATCCAGTCTAATGCAACTGAGACACTGCAACTATCAGCACAGCCATTTGTAACTATTTTAAAATACGTAAGAGCAAAGTGTCTGCCCCAGTGCACGTACTGTGCGTGCTTGCACCCCGATGCCACAACTAGGACGACTCGCAACCTTACCCAAGGAGAGGGGCTGCGCACTGCTCAACATCTCGGCCACTCGGCTGCAGGGCCACCCAAAAGGTCTGCAATGGCTTCAGAGGATTTGTTTACAACCCAAAGTGAAAAGGAATACAGATAGTTTTACCCAGGATTTCAATCATACCTCGATTGGCAAGAGGGCTCTGGCTTATGCAGCTCGCTGCTCCCGCTGCACGGTAGGCATAGGAATTTGAAATGCAGGCTTCAAATGAACTCTGAGACTCACATAGTGAATGAAGGCTGGGCAAATTCCTACAAGGTCAGCTCACTAAGTAACAGTTCTTATTCCTGCTCCAAACTGATGAAAGCGCAGGTTTCATATGAACTTTAACGGTCTAGACATGAAGGGCTATACTGGCCAAGGTGGGGAGCATGGAATTATCTCCCCAAAGCCTAGAAGTGCATGCTGTGTATCCTGGCCTTGTCCTGAACACCCTTTACAGTACTGTGTGGGTGGCCAAGCCCCTTGCTCTCATTCCTTGGCTCAGGGGTTGTCTGCATAATGTCACTGTTTAGCTCAGTAAAAGCTGGCTGAAAAAGAAGAGTTTAGTATAATAAACTTTAAGATTTAACTGTGGATTTTTTGATAATCCATCCTCTCCCACTTCCACAGACAGGTAAGCACTATCTGAGCAAAGTGAGAGTCATCTGTAGGTTTAATCTTAAATGGAGTTGGTTCTACTAAGGCTGCCTCTACATTATGATGATTCATTTGATGAGTGTTAATGGGAATTAACTAAAAAACTATTAAAGGTATGTTTGTATACCCAGCCTCAAAACCTAGAAAAGAAATCATAACACAGAAGGGGTTACCTAGGCTCCCACATCAAAGAGTAATCTTTACTCAGACACTGTTTAGACTATTTTGAACCATGCGATTATTTTTCCCAGTTTGCATTCAGTCTTAGGAAAGGAGATGGGATGGCAAGGTGAGCATATCCAATCCATCTTGCTGAAGCAACCTAATGCATAAAGGTCTCGTGTTTCAAAATAAAAGTAAAGCATTTCTTTTATTTTAAATGTTTAGAATATTTAATAACATTTATCAGATGAAGGACAAGAACCCCACTTAACCTTCCCATTCTTTAGACTGGTCCACTGACAGCATGTCTGCTATACACCAGTGACCGAGCTTACAGAAATCCAGATGAAACCTGACTTCCCTCTCAACATTTCTAGGACTGCGAAGAGAACAGGCTGTGGATATTTGTCTTTCAACAACTGAAAACTCGTTCATTCCACAACTGAGGGAAAAAGGAAGATGTTTTCAGCCTCAGCAGCACTTTCTTCTCCCTCTGGGTTCCGTCTCGTGCAGCGACTCTAACACTGACTTAAGACACGCTGAAGCTGAATATGCAGGACGCAAAGGAGGAGGTATGCAAATCAAATTCCGGGTGGCATTTGCAGCACAGAGGATATATTATCGGAACTACAATGAGGCTTGAAGAAGAGAAGCAAGATTCATGAGCTATTTAAAAATCATAAATGGTCACTAACTTCCTCCAGGTGTGGGAGGGCATGCCCGAGACCAAGCACCCCACCATCATTTCTTGGGGCAGGCGTGTTCTTGGAGGCTCTAGACTGGGCTGTTTTTCTTTGTGCTGTATAAACAATGAGGACTGCTTAGGTGGGCTTCAATTCAATACTGGAAATCTAAGCAGTTTATAAATTAAGTCTATAGTTCCTAATGAAGTGTCCTAATCTGATCCTTTAATTAAGCATGGCTTTTCTTAATTAAAAGCACTCTATTCAGAAATGTATAGACTCAGTCTGTGAATTTTGGAAAGGAAAAGATATCATAAATAAGACCTTGGTATAGTAAACAAGTTTCAAAAGTGACGGACACACCCAATTTAAATACTATTTGATCAAATGTCATTAAGGAAATGCCAGTCTTTCAAAAGTTACCCAGAATCAAATCTGCTCTCAAAAACAGAGGCCAGGTTTGGATTCCTTTCTATTCAATTTTTTTTGAAAGGTACAGAAATTTACAAATATTACCTACAAGCACACAAAAGGTGAGTACTTCGCATGGGAGAGAAAAGGACAGTTTGCTTACTTGATCAGCATTCCTTGATTGGGTAGTAGCTCCAGATGGATTTTCCCACCTTCCTGAGTTCTTAAGTAGGCAAATTCCTCCAGCATGTCAATATCTGCAGGCCTGATTCAGGTTAACCACATGTAAGAATAAGATGCCCTGGTCTCTCGGATGAGGAAACAGGCATGTACTGATTGAGGAACTAACATCCCACCAATGGCTTATGAGTTGGTATTGGACCCATGTTGGCCTGATTCCAAAACTAAAATTCTTAAAAAAAAATTTTTTTTATAATTTATTGATTGATTTTAAAGGGAGGAGAGAGGGTAAGAGAGAAAGAGAGAGAGAGAGAAACATCAATTTATTGTTCTACTCATTGGTTGATTCTTGTGTGTGTCCTGACTAGGAATAGAACCCTCGATCTTGGCATATCAGGACCACACTCTAACCAGCTGGGCTACCCAGAAAGGGACCCAAACTATATCCTTATATCAACCAAACTATCTCACAAAGATAAACGTTTCCATGGGGCTGACAATTTAACATTCTATATGATCATAAGAGCAAAATCTTTTGTTTTCCTAATAAGAAACGAAAGAGGTATTGCGGGTGTTGTATCCCCAAATCAGTTAAGAACTGTTGCTCTAGGCACTTGGATAAGGATGTTAGATTCCTTGCAACTCAAAAATAATGTACTGAGATAAGCAACAAAATATAAGAGCAAACGGATGGATACGTAACCTTCAATTCAAAGGTGGTCTGGTCTTTCCCTAATGAACAGTATGAAATACAACACATCATTGAAAGCAACTGTTGGGTTGGGCAGCATCTTTGGTGAGTACTCAGCAGCAGCTATAACAGCTACGGTGATCCCAAGGGACAGCCAATGCCCTAGAAGAGGCCCCAGGAGTTTCTCTTCTGAAAAATGAAGGCCAATGAACTATGATATTCTATGGCCAAACCAACCACTCTGGGCCTGTCAGGAACTTGTGAGCTATTACTTCAGGCATCTTTGGTACCTCTGCAGAAGTCTCTGGAGGTAGAAAATGCAACAGGGTTGTTGATGTCCCTGATTTGCCATTGCCTCTTTGAAGCTTTTAATGGCTTTCCCAGGACCAATGGCCACTGTCCCACTTTTGATCCCTATTCCTTCTTTTTCCCTCAAATAGTGAAAACCATTATTTCTACCCAGAAGAGTTCACTCATGTGTGTAACATGCATTCATTAAAAAAAAAAGAGGCTCTGGCCGGTTGGTTCAGTGGTAGAGAGTTGGCCCAGTGTGTGGAAGTCCCAGGTTTGATTCCCGGTCAGGGCACACAAGAGAAGTGACCATCTGCTTCTCCACCTTTCCCTCTCCTCCCTCTCCTCTCGCTCTCTCTCCCTCTCTCTTCCTCTCCTGCAGCCATGGCTTGACTGGTTCCAGCGCATCAGCCCTGGGCACTGAGGATGGCTCCATGGAGCCTCTGTCTCAGGTGCTAAAAATAGCTCAGTTGTGATCATGGCCCCAGATGGGCAGAGCAATCGGTTCCAGATGGGGTTGCTGGGTGGATCCTGGTCAAGGTGCATATGGGAGTCTGTCTCTCTAACTCCCCTCCTCTCACTTGGAAAAAGAAGAAGAAGAAAATAATTTCTTATGCTTAAATAAGAAAAAGGATACTTGTGACATAATTGAAAAAATTCTCATATTGGAAATTTCCTTGTTGGCAAATCTTATTTACAGCTTTCAAGAAAAGATTCTCTCCCCGTGGCCACTCTTGCTGAAGCAATATGATCACGTGACCCAGCGCCATGTCATCCCTGCTGTCCGTGAAAGCTCTAAGCTGCAAGACAGCAGGAAAAGAAAATCAATCATGGGGTAATCTAAAATACATCAAATATCACTTCCTTAAAGTGAAAATGCACAATAAAGGTCATTAGCATCCCATAACTGTGTACTAAGGAGGGTGTGTCCTAACAAGAGGAGCCTTGGCTGCAACCTCCACCCCACACCGTGAAAATGTTGGCCAGCTGTGTGTTTACATAAGTATCTTGGTGCGACCTGGGCAAGCCTGGTGGGCCTGAAGCTTTGACTTTGGGGATATGGGAGAGAAAGCTGAGCGATCTGGACAACAGAGAGAATAATTAGGGATCTCTTTTAAGGAGACAAGTGGGGGCAGGACGTGAGCAAGAAGCCCTCTAGGAGAGAAGGGGCTGACGGCATGGACTGTGGGCGACAGGAAGGGAAAGCGGTGTGAGCCGGGTAACCAGCAAAGGACTTTCTGTTCTTTATATTGTTTCTTTCACCCACGTGATTCTGATGGTGAGCTGAGTTTGGAATTACTCTCACATGGAGACCCAATAGGGTTGTTTTCTTGCTCATCAACCTGTCTCCTCCAAGGCTCCACAGTGCCTGCAGCCAAGGGCCTGGCGTTCTTTCAAGTCCTTAACTGTTCCCAGCTCCGCTGGCCTTCGCTGGCGTTCGTCCTTAAACCTAAAATGTTTTCACTCACCATATCTTTATGGTAATAAACTCACCATCCCTCTATGAACCCAACACGTATAATCCTTTCTTCTGTAGCTAATATATTCTGAATTGCTTATTAATTCATAAAATATTCACTGAACACTGCTATCGGCACGGTTATTTGCATATCTGCCCACTATTATTTGTGAACTCCTCAAGGATGGGGATCACCTCCTGCTCATCATCGCCTTGTGCAGTCAATTAAATAGTTGTTCATTGCTACCCATGTGCTTTCCTCACTAAACCAACCTGCTAACTAACAGTCGTTCTCAAGGTTCTCGATATTCCAGGTCATCAGAACAATATTCCAAATTAAAATTTTTTGACACGAAATGAACGTTCACACAGATCACCTTGAAGCTTACCTTGAAACAAGCTAACATTAAATGCAGGCAGTATGGCATGATGGCTTTGCTGGTACAAGGCAGAAGCTTCAGGTCCGAACCTAACAAAAGTCCACAATATGCTTGTTGTTAGAGAAAACCAGCTTTGAAACGTAAATGCTTAAAACGCTTGCTCTCCTAAAATAAAAGCAACAGTCACATAATTTCATAAACAGTGAAACCACAATTACGTTTAGTGGAGGTGAAATTGGGTTTTTTTTGTTGTTTTTTTTTTTAAATTTTATTCATTTTAGAGAGGAGACACAGTGTGTGTGTGTGTGTGTGTGTGAGAGAGAGAGAGAGAGAGAGAAAGAGAGAAAGGGGGGAGGAGCTGGAAGCATCAACTCCCATATGTGCCTTGACCAGACCAGTGCAGGGTTTTGAACTGGCGACCTCAGTGTTCCCAGGTCGATGCTTTATCCACTGCGCCACCACAGGTCAGGCTGAAATTGGTTTTTGAATGGTCTCTGGATTTCATTTATGAATGTCCTTTCCTAAACTTGTCTAAACGTGTTTTATTGGAAAACATTTCATATAGAAAATGATAGCAAGAATATTACAAACACCAGTGCGCTCACCACTCAGTTTGTTTTTATTTTTTTAATTTAGTGAGAGAGATAGACAGGAAGGGAGAGAGATGAGAAGCATCAACTCCTAGTTGTAGCACCTTCATTGTTAACTGATTGCTTTCTCATATGAGCCTTGACTAGAGGGCTCCAGCTGAGCCAGTGACCCCTTGTTCCAGCCAGTGACCTTGGGTTCAAGCCAGTGACCCTGGGCTTCAAGCCAGCGACCTCAGAGTATCAAACCTGGGTCCTCAGCATCTCAGGTTGATGCTCTATGCATTATACCACTGCCTGGTCAGGCACCGCTCAGCTTTATAAAATGTTAACATTTTGCTTTTTTTTTTGTATTTTTCTGAAGTGAAAAGCAGAGAGGCAGAGACAGACTCCCACATGTGCCTGACCGGGACCCACCTGGCAAGCGCACTAGGGGGCGATACTCTGCCCATCTGTGGCATTGCTCTGTTGCAACTGGAGCCATTCTAGTGCCTGAGGCAGAGGCCATGCAGCCATCCTCAGCGCCTGGGCCTACTTTGCTCCAATGGAGCCTTGGCTGCCAGAGGGGAAGAGAGAGATAGAAAGGAGAGAGGGAAGGGTAGAGAAGCAGATGGATGCTTCTCCTGTGTGCCCTGACCAGGAATCGAACCCGGGACTTCCACACGCCTGGCCAACACTCTATAACTGAGCCAACCAGCCAGGGCCAGCATTTTGCTTTTTTAAAAAATATAAATTATCATAAATTCAGTTGAAGTCCTTTGCATATCTTTTCCAATACCATTCTCTTCCTCCCTCTCTCCCTAGAGGTAACCATTATTCTGAAGATAATGTTTATCATTCCTATGCATATTGCATACTTTAACAGAAATCTGTTCCTCTTTTTTTTTTTTTTATAGAGACAGAGAGAGTCAGAGAGAGGGATAGATAGGGACAGACAGGAACGGAGAGAGATGAGAAGCATCAATCATTAGTTTTTTGTTGCCGTTGCGACATCTTAGTTGTTCATTGATTGCTTTCTCACATGTGTCTTGACTACGGGCCTTCAGCAGACCGAGCAACCCCTTGCTGGAGTCAGCAACCTTGGGTCCAAGCTGGTGAGCTTTTGCTCAAGCCAGATGAACCCATGCTCAAACTGGCGACCTTAGGGTCTCGAACCTGGGTCCTTCCACATCGCAGTCTGACGCTCTACCCACTGCGCCACCGCCTGCTCAGGCTGTTTCTCTTTTTCAAAACTGTTTTCGGTATTCTATATTGTATTTCCATATAAATTTTAGAATCAGCCCTGTCAATTTCTACCAAAAAAAAAAAAAAAGTGTGCTGGGATTCCGACTGGGATTCCACTAAATCTACAGACACATTGGGGATAATTGGCACCCTGACTATGTTGAGTCTTCTGGTCTACAAACATGATTTTGCACATTCCTCATTAAATTTATCCCTAAGTATTCTATGTTGTTTGATGTTCTGTTTGGAGATTCCTTGGGCTTTTCTATGTAGCTGTAAATAAAGGCAGCATTCTTCTACCTTTATGCCCTTATCTATTCTTCTTGCCTGCTGTGTTGGCTAGACGATTTTGAATGAGGTGGTGAGAACAGACATCCTTATATTGTTGCTGAGCTTGGGGAGCATTCCATATTTCATACTTAAGCTGAAGGTGAAGAAGTTTTTTTTTAGTCTGCTAAGATTTAAAAAGTCAGGAGTAATAAATATAAACATAATTGAATTCTGACTATTAAGTCAATCATATAATGTTTTTCTTTTAAACTGCTAATGTGCTGCATTACAGTTACTGATTTTGGAATGTCAAAACGACTTTTGCATTCCCGCAATCTCAGTCATTTGTATTACCCTTCTTATATATCTGCTATATTTTATTTGCTGGTATTTGGTTTAGAATTTTGGCATCCATGTTCAGGATGAGTAATGGCCTTTAACGTCTTTTCTTGTGATGCTCCTATTTGATTTTGTTATCAGAGTTATGTTGGCTTTAAAAACTGAATTTAATTAGTATTATTTCTTCTTAAATATTTGATAGAATTCACCAGTGAAGCCGTTTGGACCTGGAGTTTTCTCTGCGCAGACATTTTTTATAACAAATTTCTTTGAGAGATATAGGAACATTCAGATTTTCTATCTCATTTTGTGTCCATTATGGTAAGTTGTGTTTTTTTAGGGAATTCTCCCATTTCACCTAAACTGTTGAATTTATTGGTATAAACTTATTCATAAGTTACTCTCTTAATGTCCTTTGGATTTCAGTAGGCTCTGTGGTGACATCCCCACCTTTATTCCCGATACTAGTAATTCGTGTTTATTTTCTTCCTAATCAGTCTTGTTAGGAGTTTATCAATTTTATTAATTCTTTTGAGAAAACCAATGGTTGGCTTTATTAATTTTTCTACTTCACTGATTTCTGCTCAAATCATTATTATTTCCTGTCTTCTACTTTCATTGGCTTTAATGTGCTCAACTCTTCGGACTTGAAGGTGTAGAGTTAGATCAGTGATAGTGAATCTTGCTTCCTTGCTTATATAAGCATACAAGTAAACGTAGATAGTTTTCAGGTACTGTGCAACTTGAAGTAATGCTCAAAATAGCCCAAGCAGGAAATGTAAAAGATGCATAACTAACAATCTACACGTTTCCCTATAACTGGTAAAGGAAGGGAAAGGAGTTCAGAAGTGAACACACTCAATGATGAGAACTTTAAAAGAAAGGCAGATTTACAGCTGTTTATGAAATCAGAGCCAAGAAAAAGCTTGGCGAGAGATTAATTTTTTACACATTTTGTCACGCCCTGCAGATCACATAGTATTATCTTATATGCAATTATAAAATATTTCCCAGCCTTGGGTCCTAAAGCTATTTTTACAAAATAAAAATAAAATTTGTCACTGTACCTTTTCTAAATTTGGGCTTTATTTTTGAAGGTTCTTCCTGTGATTTGCCTCCATCCTGAATGGGGAGCACCATGTAGCACATCAAGTCGAGGACTTTCTCACACGTCATCTAAAGAAGGTAAGGCAAGGCAGCTAATCTGAAGTCTTCTGAAACTGATACCAAATCAACGCCACATGAGAACATCTGCACACAGTTGGCAGCATGTGCACACAGAAGCCTGTAGCAATGCCTTAATGCCCTTTATGTGATCACTACTGCCTGCTCAACAGGCACGCAGAGAAAGTAACAGTAAGATTAAATCTATGCACTAGACCCTTGAGGGAACAATAACTCATTCTCTGCTGTTAAGAAAAAAGAACTTATGAAGTAATCAAGTACTAATTAAACTACCAAGGTGTTAAACAGCATGGTGGCATCCAAAAGAAGTATGTCTCTGTCTTAAAAACATTTACTAACTCACCAAGTAGAAAAATTAACAAAATTAACACATCGTAGAAAACTAAATGGTATAATGGAACAGATTTAAAACGCAGTAGCAGGAAGGTTATCCTGACCTACGCCTTAAAGTGGATAAGAATTTGGAATGTGGAAAAGGGGAATATGGGTTTTCAAAGCAGGAGAGAAAGCTGAGGGAAAGGGCTATGTGTCTGGTTAGGTGAGTTACTCGAGGGGAAGGAGGCTGTGGTCCAGGAAATACGGACAAAACACCAGACAGGCGCAGTGATGGTCGACAAGGCAGGCCCCGAGGGCCACACGGAGCAGGTATCACCCCACAGGGAGTAAGGCCCACAACCCACCGCCACCACCTTCGGTCTGCCTACTCAGACTCGAATACTGCTAGTCAGACCCCATTCAGGCAGCGTTTCTATGTGTCAGGCACCACCTTCATATAAGTTCCATTTTTCAGATGTGGAAGTTAAATCTTGAATCCATGTCTCTCAACCTTTTTCATGTCTTGGATGTAACAGAAAAAATATTGATGAGGCCGCTCAGAGCTGGCAGCCACTGCCCTGGACTCTAGCTCCCCAAGCCACAGCTAACTGCCCTGAGGGCTAAGGGTGTATGCTCTCCCCGTGGCCCCAGGGTTGGGAAGCTCTAGCTTTGAGAGAGATTAGCGGTTTGGTAAAGATCTTGAACTTGAGTTAGACGGTCCTGGTAAAATTACCTTGCCCAGATCACAGAATTTGTACTATAGAGTCCCAGGCTGCCACCCATCTATGTTCAACTCCTGCCAATATTTTCTACAAATCTTTCCTTGACTATCTGGAACCTGGTGGAAACACTCTTCCTAATGCCATCTGTGCATATCTGAGGGATACCACTTAATATGTGACTTTTAACTGTCCTGCACTTTTCTCTCCTACTCAAATTATATGCCTTTGAATGCAGGGGTCCCATATTCCTCCCCCACCCCCGCCACTGCTATGCTCTCCACCCCAGCATAAGGGTCAAGTCTGGGCACCTGGAAAATCAACCTTTCAATTAAGTGGAATAATGATAGCAATATTATAGAAAAGTGATGACTGTAACTTATAGGGATAGGAAAAAGGTTACAGGCAAAACACTCAGTTAAGGCTGTGAATTGGGTGGGGCAATGGAGATAAAAGGCACTACACCAGAGATACTGGTAGCGTACTAAAAGAGTGAAAAGGCTCAGTTAGAGGAAGAGTCCACCATGACCTGCCTGTTTCACGTCGAAGGGCCAGAGAACTAAGGAAACTCACATCTGGACATGGTGAGTTTCAGCTGAAGACAGGCAGTTAGACTGAGGAATCAGGTCAGTGAGAAGCCAAGCAGGCCTTACAGTGATCAACTCAGAGGGGTAACAGAAGCTCTCAGAGAGAAAGAGTTTGCCTGGCTTCATTACCCTGGCCAGTTTATTTCACGTTCCCTCCCACAGTGCAGAACAGCAGTGCCCTGTGCAGCTGTCTGATGCTGCAGGACACGTTTATCTGTGTGGGTAAACACATGCTCTCTCAAGCATTTGGAAGCAATTCACTGAAACTTAGAATCAGGTAGCTGATAACTACATAAGTCATGGTGGAAATGCATTCTCAATTTTAAACGCACATACACCACACTCTTAACTGTTCCTTTCTAAACTTTATGGCAAATTATAAATCATACTTCAAAGTTCATGTTAAGAAACCTTAATTTAGGGTATTTAATTATAAACTAATCAATTTAACATATTAAACAGGTGAGAATCAGAGTTTGTGAGTGAGGTTGTGGCCTTAAATTTATACAGTACCTACGTAAAGTATAAAGAACGACTTACCATTTGAATTGAGTTTAAGCAGTTAGTGTGGAAGCTGTGCAAACTACCTGACAGGTACTGTGAGAGATGCGAGGCAAAGAACACTATTCCCCCACCCTCTACTCCCCCACCCCCGGGCAGGAGGGGCTCACAATCACAGAGGAAACATCTGCTCAGGCAACAACCCATGAGCTGTCATCACCATGAAAGAGAGAATCTGAGGTTCCCATTAGCTCATGTAAAGCCTCACTTCCCACTCAGTGACAGCCCCTTCTGGCCAGTACAACAGGACTGATTCTACTCTAAATCCAGGCACGACAGCAAAAAGAAAAAAGATTATCCTCCAACAAAATGAAATAATAATCAAACACCAAAGCCCAATTTCATTCAGGGAAGCTATAGTAAGGAGAAAATTAAATAAAAACAAAATCACCATGATTTTCCAGAAGATTAGGTAATTAAATCTAGGCAGAAAGACCAAATTTCAAGTAAACATGCACAGAATTAAAAAGTCACTGTAGAAAGAGGAGAAAGCCCCAGGCAGCTAAGTGCACCGAGCGTCCTGGGCAAGCTGGGCAATACTCACCCTGTACTCCCCGAGGGCAAAGTGGCACGTGGCCAGCTGGATGAGCGCCCTCTGATGCTCCAAGGTTCCTGGCCCTGCGATCGGAGGCAGTGGAAGTGCGCCCTGGAGAGCTGCTAGATGATGCAGGCTGGTGATGGCCTTTTTATACTGACCCTTAGAAAGACACAACAAGAAGGGAAAATGTACTGCCACTAAAACACAAAACAAAAAACAAACCGAAGAGCACCCCTCCTGAGTCGTCTAAGCCCTTGGCAAGTAACTACAAATAAGGTCACTCTGCTTGATCATCCGAGGAGGAAAGACTTAGCAACAGTCCTTTTGGTCTTAATTCTTAAGATGAAATAAAATAACACAAGCCCTTTAGTAAAGTACTTTTTTGAATGTACCATTTCTCCATAAATATTTTATTATTAATACCATTACTCTTCTATGGAGGATGGAAGCAGCAACCTGTCCATTTCAACAGAGGCTGGAAGCTCTCCATCCCATTAGTAAATGATCTGCTCCCTCCATTCTGGGCATAAGCAGCTCAGGAGCAGAGCATGGCAGAAAGACTCTACAGAGGGGTGGGGGGTGAGAAGTATCCATCTTCTACTGAAAAGTAAAACTCTTACTTTAACAAAGGAATGGAACTGGACATACCAGAAGTAACACACAAGATGCAGCCTTGCCGTTTTGGAGTTATTAGGAGATGAAAGTGGACTGTAATCCTTTAGCCACTGCAGACAGAACCCTGCCTCCAGAGCACTAATCATCGACAGAGGGACACACACACCCTGCAGGCTGACGGTTCCCAACAACATGCATCCCATCCCAGGATGGATGTTACTCTACCTGATAGATGATCATATCAGTGAGGAAGATTCTTAACCAGAGCCAAGTCTCCGTCTTCCATGCCAAACAAATTCTGGTAAATTCTGAGCAAGAATTCAAAATAAATTGGCCAAAAAAATGTAACACAGAAGCAGAAAACAAAACTAATAAAACCCAACAAGAGACAAATTACCAAAACATGGATAGTAACTTTAGAGTCTGATTTCTAAAGCAGTGGTCTACAACTTTAATTAGATAGTAAAGTTAGAACATAATACTTATTAGTGATACACAAGCATGTTATTTATTAGGCACTCACATTTACTAAGAACATACCATGTGCCAAGAACTACTCAGAATGCTTTTCATATATTACCTCAATTATCTTTTATTTTATTTTTTAATTTTAATTTTTAATGATTTTAGTGAGAGAGAGAGAGAGAGAGGAACAGAGATCTGCTCCTCTATGTGCCCTAACTGGGGATCAAACTAGCAACCTCTGTGCTTCTAGACTACGTGCTCAATAACTGACCTGCTAGATAACCAAGCTATCCCGCCAGGGCCTCATTTATCTTTTAAATTACTTTGCTCCACCCCCACCCCCCTGCCAAAAAGAAAAAAGTATTTTATTTATACCCAGTTAAATAATACGCGACTCTAAGAGTTTTACTCATTTTTAAAGAAGACAATTTGTAGCGAAAGGAAAAGTCACATACATGCTCACAATTCTAGATGCGACAAGGAGAAACAGTGGTGTTATATTTACTTAGAAAGTAATCACCAGAGGCTCTGTATCGGCATGTGACAGAAGCAGGCCAGGGCATGAATGTCCACTGGCTAGCAGGAAGCGATGGGCCTTGACTCCGAAGTATAGTAAAAATACTTTGGTTAGCAAAGTGCTGGCCATTTCTAAGAAGTGTTGAAATACTTAATAGTTTAATATTATTCAAACAAAACACCCTCGTTGTATGTCTATACCTAAAAGAAAACAGGCTTCCTGTAGCTTGTGGATTTTGAGGTTTTCAGGCAGCAGAGTTAATGCAGATAAAATATAGCATTACCTTTTGTATTAGTTACATGTGGCTTAAAGAAGCAAAAGGACAGGACTATTAAAAGCACAAAACAAACAAACAAACCCAGTAAGAAAAAAAGGCCAACAGTAAAAATTTTAAGACCAAAAACTCTCCCTCAGACTTTACCCCAACCCTTATTGTAATATACCCTCAGAGGGGACGCTAAGAGGTAAATGATTACTTGAATATTAATAACTGATATTAATAGCCTGCTCAAAAGAATCCTAAACTACATGTGAACTACTGTAATCAATTTAATTAGCCCTTAGTGACTTGACATTTCAAGTAGAATGATAATTTTTAGCATAATAATTTTATATAAAAACTTAAACAGCACTAATACAATAAGCACATTCTTACCCTTGTCAAGGAATTCTAGGGAATAGAGCAACTCCCAGCTCTCCCTGGCCAGTTTAAAGCTTTCCAGCACTTCGATCGAGTTAGCAAGTTCTGCTTTATTGATGATGATGTGACGGTTCCTCCCTTTGACTGAACAGTCCTCATCGTCTGAACTCTGCTTGGAGAATGTGAAGAACACAATTCATTTAAAATTAGAAATATGGTTATATAATAAAACATTCTTACATTTATTGCTGTGTTTATAATTATTATATGGATTTTTCTATCAAAGTATACTAACATGAGTATAATAATTTTTTTGGAATTTAGCAATTTAGCTTTAAGAATTAATATAAATTCTAAGCTTCTGTTGGCTTCAGAGTAAAGTTAAGGAGTTAAAACTTTCGATAATTTAAAACCATATTAATATTTTAAAAGCCAAAAATTACATTTTTACACTCAAGATACAGCTTAAGTAGCATGTGTTTTATAGTTTATTTTCTTTTCAATATGCAAGCAACATTATTTAGTTTGCTTCATATAATAGCTTGTCATGTAGTGGAATAAAATTAAAGTCTGAGTCCCCTAAAACTAACTCAGAGAAATGACTGTTGTTTCTATTCACTGCATATAAGCTGTCCAGTGGCCACCCCTTTCTTTAGCTCTGCTACCCCCGTGCGCGGTGGCCAGCCAGGAGTCACACCTGCCTGAACTTACCAGTAGAGTCCCACTTCTCTTGCTCTTCATCTCAAGTCATACAAAGCCAAAGAAAAAAGAAGGCCTCAGAGAAAGGCAACTATTGTAAATGCCAGACATTTTGCCAAAAATAAACAAATAAAGCAGTAAAGGTAGAACAACTCCACTTAATTTTATTTTACTGAGAATTTCTTGACTATTTTATTCCATCTAGGACATTTTTATTTATTCAATGACCCCAATTAAAGCCTCCTGCATATTTTTACCCCACTAAGATAATTTAAAAGAAGGTACAAATATTTTAGCTAAAAGTTCTATCCCTTAAAATAATCTGAGATCAGGCAGGGTGCTGGGTAGAAAAAACAGTGTGGGAATTAAGAATGAAAGCAGCAGACAAGATGCCAACTCCCATGATCTGAAAAGAGACGGGAATGGCTTAACAGAAAGGAAGTGTAGGACACATAGAATGGATGGAGGGAGCTGTGTTATGTATACTGAATTATATGGGGACGTTTCATTGCTTTTAGTTAACACTAGTAATATACAACCTATTATCTACATGGGAGGAGGAGGTCTTCATGTGAAGTACTTGAATAAACCCCACACCCTTGGGAGTCAGAAGGAGAGCTAATGAGAAGTACCCCATCTGGAAATGTGGGGTAACTCAGCAGCCTTAGTGACCTTTTTAAAACATGAATTAGAGAGCATTCAGGAAAGCCTGATGAACATGGAGTGCTCAACCCAGGGGTTCATGGTTGGATTTTTGGATTTCAAAGCATATGCCAAACTCTGAAATTATGTGCAAAATTGTGAATGTATGCATTTTTCTGTGGGTGGAAGGACACAAATCAGTTTGTTAAAAGGGCTAATAGGAGGGGAGGGACACAGGGAAAACCAGATAGAAGGTGACAGAGGACAATTTGACTTTTGGTGATGGGTATGCAACACAATTGAATGATAAGATAACCTGGAGATGTTTTCATTGTACATATGTACCCTAATTTATTGGTGTCACCCCATTAGAATTAATAATAATAAAAAATATATATATATATATAAAAGGGCTAATAATTTTCAAGCCTTCATCATGGCTACATCTTCCCTGCTCCAATCCATTCTCCATTATACAGTCCATAGAGACATGACACTGAGTGGCCTTAAGGCACAGCCCTCATTGTGCAGGGCTCTAGTAACATGTCACTTGAGGACTGAAGAGGAGGGATCAAGGGGACTGAAACTGGGAGAGGAGCGTGTGTGTGTGTGTGTGTGTGTGTGTGTGTGTGTGTGACTCCAGGCTCCCCTTGGGTCTTAGCGAACTAAGACCTGCAGGGCAAACCCTGTTTTTGGGAACCAAGAGTTACTGGAATGTGGCCGTGTCATCTGTTTGCCACTGTCTATGGCTCTTTTTGAGATGTAACAAGAGACCCCGCGGACTGTACAACCTAACATACTTCCTAGCGGGCCCTTCAGATCTCCGCTTTCATGTTGCACGTTAAGCTCCCACTGAAGATTTTGCACAAAGGAAGGATTCCTCTGCTTTAAAAATGTTTGGAAACCAGCATCCTGCGCAGGCCTGCTGCCCGGCTTAATGAGAGGTTCCTCACTCTCCAACCTCCAACATCTTCGCACAAACTGTGCCTTCCTGACAAAATCTACTTCTCAATTCCAAAGGACGAAGCCCTGTACATCCTTCAAGGCGGATCTGACCTCTTTCTCAAATCCTTCCCAATGTCTGCCCTTGGGCTATGATAACTGCCCGCCGGGAGCGCCCAGGCACCTTCCCTGGAGGCCAGTGCTCGCCACAGCACCCGGATGTCTAAGGAAGTTTGTTTGATTTTGCTTGCTCATTTAAGCGATGCCATTCTGTCAAAAGAGGTATAAATAACTCACACGAGGGTTTCTCGTCCTTGGCACTATTGGCCTTTTGGGCTCGATAATTCTTTGCTGTGGGGGGTTTACCCGTGCACTGCAGAATATCCAGTAGTTGTCCCTGCCTTCTACT
Source organism: Rhynchonycteris naso (assembly GCA_037038555.1). Classification (NCBI taxonomy): domain Eukaryota; kingdom Metazoa; phylum Chordata; class Mammalia; order Chiroptera; family Emballonuridae; genus Rhynchonycteris; species Rhynchonycteris naso. The sequence continues at coordinate 31,453,493 of CM072998.1, forward strand.
CACTACATACTAATAGCAGCCCTTCCCCACCCAGCTATGATCATCAAAAATGTCCTCAGATATTGCCAAATGTCCACAGGGGGCAAAGTCACCTCTAGTTGAGAACCGCTGATTTATACAATAATTACGTTTTATAATGAAAAGGCCTCAGTTTTATCAATTTAGCTCCAAAGCCATATTTTATAAACATTCATTTCTTGCAACCCATAAACATATATCCTGTTAATAATCATACTGTAAAGGATTACCATGGTTTTTTCTCTTCCCTCAGCCAGTTTTCTCTTTTTATGTATGTGTTTGTTGCGATCGATTTCTACGTCACCGTACACGTTCGCTACGTCCTCCAGAAGAACCAATGGGACCTGGCTTGGCGCGCTGGGACCTAGGGGTGGGGGTGGGGGAAATACCAACACTTAGAAATGCAGCAGGGAAAAGAACGCTTAATATCAGGTGAAAGTTTACCCAATTTCATGTAAAAATTCAGGTCATTAAAATATATGTTTAGTGTGACTCCAGTTAGGAAACGAGTATATATGCGTAAAAAGACTGTAAGTTATACACCAAATTATTGATAGAGGTTCTTGGTGGTGGCTTACAAATGAAGGTTCCTTTTTTGCATTTGATCTTATATATCTGCACATTTTTAACAATAATCATACATCATAAAATTACCAAAAAGAAAAAGTAAGGCTACTAAGTTACATTATGGTTGCAAATTCCGAACAAATCTAATATATGGTAAAGCTGTAAGGCAATACACACAAATGAGAATTGTTGTTCTGGAAGAATTATGGGAGATGTCACACTTATTTTTCTATTTTTCACATTTTCCAGAATTTATATGCATATATTATTATTATAAAAATATCTTTGTCTATGGCAAAGTCTGTAGAATTGACTTCAAAACTTTGTTACATCAGCTTTTTCAAAATAGAAGCTTTCAAAAATCTGTATTTAATTCCATTGTACCACTATGTCCCTTGATATAGAAAATTTTAATGTGGCCCCAACCAGGTGGCTCAGTAGATAGTCATCCCAGTGCACCAAGGTTGTGGGTTTGATCTGTGATCAAGGCACATGCAAGAAGCAACCAATAAGTATATAACTAAATGGAACAACTAAGTGGAATAATGAGTTGATGCTTCTTTCTCTCTCTCTTAAATGGGAAAATTTGAAGAAAAAAACTGTTAATAAAAATGGACTTACATAAAAACCAAGAATAACTAAAAAAACCACTGACATCACCCAACAATGATCTGGCTCCAAGAACAATGTTAAGGTAAGCATTTTCATCTTCCTCACCGCACCTGCTGAGGCCAGTATTTGGGACACTCTAAAATTCTTAAACCAACCTTGGAAGAGAGATGGCTGTATGCTGTTGACATACTGGAATGCATTCTTAAAGAAGACCAACGTGGTGGAGTAGACCACTTGGTTTTTATACTTCGCATGAGCTTCATTATCAAAGTTGTTCATGTATCTGCAGAGATCCTTCATTCTATGCAAGATATCACCATAGCTTCTGAAAGATGAAGAATGACAAAACTTATTTAATTACTCTGGGCTTGTCAGCAAAAGGTCCAGCAGTGGTCGGCAAACTCATTAGTCAACAGAACCAAATATCAACAGACAACAATTGAAATTTCTTTAGAGAGCCAAATTTTTTAAACTTAAACGATATAGGTACGTACATTCCTTATCGAGGTAGCGCCCACACGTGGTATTTTGTGGAAGAGCCACACTCAAGAGGCCAAAGAGCTGCATGTAGCTCGCGAGCCGCAGTTTGCCGACCAGGGGTCTAGAGAAATACCCCAGTAGAACCATTACATTTACTAAATGTAGCTTTAGGCATTTGAAACCATTCTTTATTGTCTGCACGTCAGTGTAACTTCCCCTTCTGAATTAGAGCAGTGATCACACCAAGACTTTATGATACAAACATGCCAAGTAGCTTCTCTTTCCTCTGAACACCAAGAAATACTTCAAACTCAACATCATCTTAAGAGTTCATATTTCTGTTGGGAATCTTTTTCTTTTCTTAAATTGATTTAAGATTTATTTATTGATTTTACCCAGGTGGGGTAGAAAGGTGCAGAGGGGCAGAGAGAGAGAGAGACAGTGAGAGAGAGAGAGACAGGAACATCAATCTCTTCCTGGCTGGGGATCGAACGAGCAACCTCTACACTTTGGGACGATGCTCTAACCCAAGGGTAGTCAACCTTTTTATACCTACTGCCCACTTTTGTATCTCTGTTAGTAGTAAAATTTTCTAACCGCTCACCGGTTCCATAGTGATGGTGATTTATAAAGCAGGAAAGTAACTTTACTTTATAAAATTTATAAAGCAGAGTTACAGCAAGTTAAAGCATATAATAATATTTACCAAGTACTTTATGTCAGATTTTCACTAAGTTTGGCAGAATAAATCTTTATAAAACAACTAACTGTAGTTAAATCTATCTTTTTATTTGTACTTTGGTTGCTCTGCTACCGTCCACCATGAAAGCCGGAATGCCCACTAGTGGGCGGTAGGGACCAGCTTGACTACCACTGCAACCAATTGAGCTATCCAGCTCGGGCTGTTGGGAATCTTTTAATAAAGTGGAAAACCACTCTCTTTTGCATAAATACTGCACATTACAGAATTTGCCAAAAGAGAGTTGTACCTATATGTAAGATGCTTTGAGAAAAAAAAAAGTGTTTTTGTTTCTTCGAATCCTGAGATTATGCTATCAAAGATTTGTTAGGCAACTCGAGAAATGAACAATTTTTTACCGTCTTCCTTTGTCCATCTGCCATTCACATCGCATTCCAACAACATTCAAAATCTTAAACAACCTCTCCCAAGGGTCCACAATTTGGGACGATTTTTCAGTCAGTCCTTCTATTATGTACTTCTGAGAGCTACGTTTTGTAGGTGACATTAAATCAGATGTTTCTTGGGCACCTGAGATATGAGAAAAAAAGTAGCTCCAATTAACATTACTACTTAACTATTTACATGGTACTTGATAGAGGAAAGAAGTCTGGCTCCCCACTCAGAAAGCTAGACACAGAATCTCCACATGTCCTGTGTTTTGTCCGAAGACCCACACTGGCCATTGGTATAGTAGGAGGTGACGTTTGAGCTGTGCTTGGTATATAAAGGTCAGTGTACTAACGTTACAGTTTAGCAAGTAGACTGTTTCAATTAAGGGGTAAAACTGGTTCCAGAAAAGCCTCACCTCTTGACTGAACTATTTGTTTTCTAGAAACACTATCAAACTGGCATGTATCCCAAGGAGCATAATCAGAATGATGAGGGATTTCTGACTCTGCAATTTCACTGAAGTCTGTCTAAACAAAGTTGTAGGACATTCTCACTTACCTGGATGCTGATTCTCTACCTGAGTAGATCTAGTGACATAAGTGATATAAAACTCAGCTGCTTTGTTCAAGTACTTGTATAATAAATTGGCAGGCAATCGAACATCATGGTTGTTAATTATTAGAGGAAGAACATCACAAACTGTTGAATAAAAAAAAATGATTAAGTCGTCTGTCTATCCTAAGGTTCTGACAAAAACAAAACTTATTTTTGAGTTCACTAAAATGTATAGGGGAAAAAACCCTCTGGCACATTTATTTGAAAATTGCAGTGCAGTGGCCCACCAGTGAATGAAGTCAGCGAGGAAACAGGCAGGTTCTGCATTGTGGGTAAGGGTCTGTTCTCACATTGGATGGTCACTCAGGTGTATCTTTATTCTTATGCTTCATACTTAAATATACAGATACACATATTCTTTTGGAGATATCAAATATTACATAATAAAAATTTAGAAGTGGTTTAAAATGCTTTCCTGATGTAGACATTGTTCTGGCACACTGAGGTCACGGGTTTGATCCCCAGTCAGGGCACATACGAGGAGCAACCAATGAATGCACAAGTAAATGGAACTAAGTGGAACAACAAGTTGATGCTTCTCTCTCTCTCTCACGCCACCCCCACCCCATACTGTCTCTCTCTCTCTCTGAAATATATAGAAATATTCTTTTAAAAAATGCTTTCTGGACTGAAAAATTAAACAAAAATTTAACTTTCATAATATAAAAAGTTCCTCTGCTTTCCACAAATGGCCTGGTCTCTGAAATGATACTTACTCCTGCATATTCTTACCATAGGAATTAATACAAAATACAATTTTTTCTTACCAAATAATTTTCTAAAGCAGTTAACAGGAGATTCTTGTTCTTCAATAGTTTCGGCCTCTAGCAGTGCCTCTCCGAGGCCGACCTGGTTCAAAAGACATCTAGTTATTTCAATATTACAGCTTGAGATGTCTGGATCATCCAAAGAAACAGTATTTACTTATGTACCACATAATTTGTATATTCAAACTTCCCCAAGAAACAAATTCTCATTCTAAAGACTAGAAAACAAAAGAGCATCCCAGAGGGAACCCCGCCTTCTCAGGGTTCTTCTCCCCTGAACGGGTAAAACTGAAACGCTAACAAAATGTGTAAGAAACTTAAAGTACTGGAACTAGAGTTAGAATGATTAAAATAGAGATTTTTTTAGAAATGTGGAAACTAACTTTAGTATCTACATCAAGATGTATTATGTAGATGAAACTGGTCACTTTCAAGAGTTGTCTGGAGTAGCCAGTCGTCCAGCCTCGGTAAGGCTGGACAGAACTGTGGAGCTATAAACACCTTTCCATTACCAATGCCCTAGCATAAGAGAAAGTCAGCTTATCAATTGCACCAAGATGTTGGTATTATCTTCCTTGCAACCACTTGGGATGCGCTTGGTTGGGGTGGGACAATGTGAAAGATTACACAACACAGAAAGTTTAAAGTCAGAGTAATGATCAAGGAGTGAACTGGGTTCAATATTGTCCCCCATAAGTTCATGTCCACCCAGAACCTCAGGATGTAACCTTTCATAGATTTTACTTTATAAAAAAGAAAGCTCTCTGTAGATACAATTAGTTAAGATGAGGTCATACTGGATTAGGGTGGGACCTAAATCCAATGACCTTATAAGAAGATCATGTGAAGACACAGGGACACAGACACAAGGGGAAGAAGGCCATGAGACAATGGAGGCAGAAATTGGGATGATGTAGCTGCAGGCCAAGGAATGACGAAGATTGCCAGTGACCACCAAACACCAGAAAGAGTAGGAAGGATGAGTGATTTGAATCCTGACTCGCACACGTACTGGCCATGGGGAAGTTACTCGTCATCTGTCAAGGGGATACTGTCTTCCTCAAGGGGTCTGTGTAGAATAGGAGATTCCTGACACTTTGCAACGCCCGCCAGCAGCACTCAGTTATTATGATATAAGGTAAGGAAAGGACACGAACAGGGAGAAAGCAGTGGCCGTAGGGCAAAAGCACAAGAAAAACATGCCTGTTAAGAATATAAACCATGGCTCTCATACTCAAACATATTGTTGAGTATAATGGAATAAGGTTATTTAAAAATTTTTTTTTACTATACTTCACAGACTGCAAATAAATAGCACTGTCAAAGCTTGGTGACTGTTTCCTTACACTGATAGACAACTTCTATTGGAAATGCGCAGTTTGATAACAGGGATAGCCTCTTATCTTTACTGACAAAGATTCCCTGATTTACGTTCAAAGTTGCCCAGTGTTCCTCAGAATTTCTGCTTTACAGTAATACCCACTATAGGCCCCTAGCCATACTGATGAACCTGTTGAATTTTACTTTCTCTTAAGAAAAAGGAAAAAACCAAATCTTACCCCATGTTGCACCACTGTTTCAGGGAAGCGTCTCAAAAGCAGAAGCAACATTTCCGATCGTTCCAACGTGTTGAAGCATTGCTCCGTTACCTTCAGTAACATTTCACACTGGACCCGGCCAGGAAGGGTTTCAAATACACCTGGACATAATACAATACAGTTTAAAAAGTTTCTTTCAGAAAGAACACTGCAGCAAAAGTGGAGTAAGACATTTTTATATACAGAACAGTAAATACTAACTAGATGAAGAATCACTTGTTGGGTGTCACCTACAACCTGGAAGGCTTTTGGGTCAGATAGCATTGGGCATAAGGTGTTTGCTGAACGACCATAAAAGATCTTTTTGGGATCCAGAAGACAAGAATGATACATGCGAAGGATCATAAAGCGCTTGTTGCTGGCTGAGATAAAGAACATGCACTTGTTTAAGTTGAAATGACCTAAACTGTCCACTTTGTTTTTTTATCCAGAATTTGAAATTTTTGGTTGTCTACAGCAACCAACATAGAGTAAAGGTTTAGTCATCTTTTCTTTTTTAATTTATTTATTCATTTTAGAAAAGATAGTGAGAGAGAGAGAGAGAAAGGGGGGAGAAGCAGGAAGCATCAACTCCCATATGTGCCTTGACCAGACAAGTGCAGGGTTTTGAACCAGCGACCTCAGTGTTCCAGGTCGACACTTTATCCACTGCGCCATCACAGGTCAATAGAGTAAAGGTTTAAAGAAAGGTCATAAATTATTAGAAGTTTCTTGTTATGTGTTAATCTGCCTAATCTACAGATGCTGTCTGATTACTGTAAAACCTATTTAAAATATATTCAGTTTACTGGGCTAATGATAAATCCATATCCTTTAAGAAAGTTTACAGGATTCTAAGCAAATACTTCAGGGACGAAGTGACGTCATCTGTACAGACTTCAGCTGCCAAGGATAAAACACACATTGATATCAATACTACAAATGTGAATTTTTTCTGAAATTACTATATATAACTAGGTATTCCAGAAATGGCAATTTATACACCATTAAGTTATTACTCCATTCTTACTTCTTAAAAATTGGGTTTGTTTATCCTGTGAATCGTTCCTTAATGCTGATGTAATAATGCTGATTTCTCTCCATACCACCGGCTGATCTGGGAAATTCACAAACCTAGTTTTAAAATGAATGCATTAAATTAAAATGTCAGACTCTGAATAGTATAAAACAAAGAAAGTAAGAACGTTAATATTTGGCTAAAAAAACATTTTTCTTTATTCCAAGTGAATATGTAGAGATGTGCCAAAACAAACCAAAATAAAGATATAAAAGTAAAAACTAATTTGAAAAAATGAAGGTACCCACAAGTTTTTAGAGATTTCCTTTAAGTGAAGAGATATGTTATCATAATATGTAAAGTACTTCTAAACAGCAACAAGAAAAAAAAAAGTACCTAAAGAAAAAGTGAGCAAAGGCAAACCGCAGAAAAAATACAAATAGCCAAAGAGAACATTTGAAAATATACTCAGTCCTGTTAGTTAGACAATGGAGAGTCAACTTTTTAAAAAATAGCAAAATACCATTTTCTCCTATCACATTGGCAAAAATTTAAATCTGACAGAAAGTCTGATAATATGCATTATTGGCAAAGGTGTGGGAAAACAGGCACACTTATACCTCACTTGTGGAAATGTAAATCGGAATAGTATTTTGGGGGAGAGTAATTTGACACTATCAAAATTTTAAAATGTGCATACCTTTCACTATGAAAATCCATGTAGAATCTATTCTATGGAAAACGCCAAAAAATGGGTACAAAATTGCCTATGGATACTGTATTGTCAAATAATTGGACATTACCAATAAAAGAGTGGTTACAAAATGCTACGCAGACAAGAATGGATCTTTACCTATTAACATGGAAAGGGACCCATTACAGTGGGTAAAAAGAGGAAGCTGCAGAATATTTAGTATGATCTCACTTTTGTAAACCCCCCCCCCCAATTTATAATATGCCTTGTGTATGTGCAGACCACACACACACACAACTTAACTATTGTTGAATTTAGGGGTGACTTTCACTTTTTATTCTACATACATAAGTATTGTTTTAACTGTTACATTGAGCACGTATTGTTTCCAAAATGAAAAAAATCCTTGGACAGCAAAGTTTTCACAAGAAACATAATAAGACTTCTATGCGGAAGGCATGTCAGCAATGAACGGAAGGGATAGCCTCAGGTCTAAGGAAGCTTTAGACGCGAGGGATGTAGATGAAGTTGAAGCTCTTTCCCCGATGGCCAGCCACTTCAGACAGAAACAAAACCTCAGGAGAGACCCAGTGCAGTAAGAGCTGAAGTCCAGACTCACATGTCGTATAGCAGCCTCCCCGCGGTGGCAGTGCGCTCTGCATTCCGCTCAATGGTGTACATCTCATACTGCAACACAGATCGGACCCGGGGTCACAGCTTCCGCGGGGGCTGCAAGAAGCTCGCCGCCAGCACGCCCCCACCCCCGCCGAGGGATGGTGTGCCCGAGAATCAAGTATCGCCGGGTGAGCCAGGGCCACAGGATTTAGGACTGTGGCCTCAGGCTCACTTAAAAACCCTAGATTCCCGTGATTAGTAGAATAATGTCTTAAAAGTAGCAGGCGCTGAGCAAATGGCTGCTGCCATCATGATGAATGAACGGTCAAACGGCCCTGCCTAGTGGCGCGGATGTGCCGTCGGGGCCACACAGTAGCCACAACACGCGCCACGCCTCCTGCCAGACCGGACCTCCAGCAGGGTTCGCTGGGTCTCAAGGTGCTGGCCTCGCTGGGGAGTTTTGTAAAAGATGTGGGAGAGCGGGGCGGGGGGACGTAGAGAGAAGGGGGTAAAGAAGGAGCGGGATGGGCCGGGCAGGAGTCGGCTAACCCCGAGCAGCCCGGCGCTGCGAGGGGCTCACACCTCCAAGCAGGGGGCCACACGCAGGGCCTGGCCTCACCTGGATGTTAAAATCCGAGGGGTAGAGGCTGCGGGCCGTGATCAGCCAAGCCTTGGCTGCCCAGAGGTCCTGCTGCACCAGCTCCCGGGCTCGCTGCACCAGGAACTCGCAGTCACCCTGGGCAGACATGGCCCACGAGGTATCAGGCCGCCGGTCTCAAGTGGCCGAACCTTCCGGCTTCGGAGACGCCACCACAGCCACTGCCACTGCTACTGCCGCCGCTGCTGCCGCCGGGAAAGTTACTGCGCATGTCTGGGGTTTGCGGGTTCTTCAGCTGAATGGATCGGGAAGACTTCCGGGTTTTGTGAGCAGCCCCCTCCTGTCCACTGTCAGTTACCTCCAGGCCCCTTTCTCCTTTGCGGAGCTAGTGTTTTTGTTCCGATTCTTCCAGGTCACCTGCAAAATCTGGACAGCTGGATTATCACTCTGGCGGCTTTTACCAACACCCTGGTCAAGGCAGAGAGCATGCGCAGGAGCTTCCGGCTGCCCGGTTGCCTGTGCCCGGCTGCCTGTCCGGTGCTCTGAATTTACCCGTGCAGGGCAAGTTTCGGAAGGCGCCGGGCGGCGACAGTCCCGGGTGGCGGGTGGTCCCTGAGTAACACCCAAGACTTGGTTCCCAGGACCAAGCTGGGAAGCAGTTTGAGAGGAAAAAGTAAAGGGCGGTCCGGAAGGCAGCGGGAAGGGTCCCCTTCCGCCGGGCCGAATTAGCGACCTGCGTCTAGGTCACTGCCCCGGAGTCGATTTAGGAGTAAAATCCCGGCCCGGCTGCGGTGCCCGCAGTGGAGGAGAAGGTGATTTGTCGCGTCCGCTCTGGCGCCTTTACTTTTTCTCAGTACGCCCACATTTTATTGTTGCGCCCTCGGTACTTAAAAAGTGCTTTTGCTGCGCCCTGGCGGAGCTACAAAGGTGATTGTCCCTGTCCCAGCAGGGGATTGACATTGTGACAGACGTGTGACCTACAGAAATATATGCTATTTTAAGTTTCTCCTCCGACCAGAATCAATGTCATTTTCACAAAAACTCCAGATTTGCTTTCCATTTGAGGAAAGGAAAACGAAATCTTCGCGCTCCCCTGAAGGGAGGCCGCACTTAAGAGCTGAAAGAAGCAGTGTTTATTTGCCCGGTAGGAAGAATGTACCAAAATGTAGGTTCTGAATAGTTCATTCGAGTTTTCAATTCACGTTCTGTAGACAAAAGTTTTAGCAAGTTCTGTTACCACTGATAACTTCCATTTAAAACCAAGATTAAGAATTCAAAGCTGATTTGTTTGGTAAAAAAAAAATACTATACTTATATGCATTGAAAATGATAAATATTTTAAATAAATATGAGTATATAGCATTACTGTTTATGGTTATATGCAAAGTATGCTATATACTAATTCTAATGTATAAGTCAATCTTAAAGTTAGTGGTGAGTCAGTGTGCTACTTTTTACTTATTTATTTATTTCAGTGTGCTAATTTTAGAGATAAGTAGGAAAAAGGACAGGCACAAAGCAACAGTGTAAATTGCCAATGCCATCAACTCCTTAATGTCTAAACTCTTTTATTATGTTATTTTCCTCATTAACCTATCTAAAAATAATAATGTTAAATATCTTTTCCTTTACTAAAAATTTTTAAAAATTTGATTTTGTTTCATTGGTATCCTCCTCAACGGTATCTTTAAGTGGGAATCACTGCACTTACCTTAGTCACTCTGTGTTATAGCAACTGTATTAGCACTCAAGGAAGAATTATGGTTCTCAAGGTGCTATTTTTTTTTATTAAATGTTTTTATTTTATTTTATTTTTACAGGGACAGAGAGAGGGATAGATAGGGACAGACAGACTGGAACAGAGAGAAATGAGAAGCATCAATCATTAGTTTTTCATTGCCGTTGGGACACCATAGTTGTTCATTGACTGCTTTCTCACAGGTGCCTTGACCGCAGGCCTTCAGCAGACTGAGCCACCACTTGCTGGAGCCAGCGAGCGACTTTGGTTCCTAGCTGGCGAGCTATTGCTCAAGCCAGATGGGCCCACGCTCAAGCTGGCGACCTCGGGGTCTTGAACCTGGGTCTTCTGCATCCCAGTCCGATGCTCTATCCACTGCACCACCGCCTAGTCAGGCAAGGTGCTATTTCATGTCCTTTGATTACGCACAAGAACAGCCTAATCTTGTAATCACTTTGTAGACCAGGAAAGCTCAGTGATAGAACTTTTTTGGCTTTGTGGAAAAGAAGGTAGAAAACTGAATTTAACAGATCGGGTAACTTATAGAGTAGGTCATAAAAACAGACTATCTTAAATATTTTTTCATTACTTTATTGACTTTAATGTACAAAGTTTACATAGGGATTTTCAAATGGGAAAATGACTGATATGGTCATTAAGCTTTATATTTGGAATTAGAAAAACAAAGATAAAAACTGAACTGTGTACATGTTCCTGAATCTTTAGTCCTCTAGTGTTCTGTTAGATAATAGTTGTAAATTAACATTTTAAATCTGGAAGTGTTTTAGATCCCAGTCAATTCAGATTACCTCTGTCTTTTAGCCAGAATACAGCATAAAATTGGTGGCTATTTTCTACTCCACTTTTGTTTTTTCAAGTCAGCATGAGTTTTTATTTGCCATCTTTCCAGCAGAAGATGACACACCAAAGCACTCCTTGCTGCTGGCTGTGGTCATATAAACAAGAACACCCATGAATTTGTCAGTGTAACAGCGTCCTCCTCAAGGCCTCCGATGTTGTGAAGACTCGGAGATGGCCATGCTTTTGTCCCTAACTTAGAAGTTGTCATCTGGAGCACATGAGCACGTGCTCAGCTTCTCAGTGAGGCTTCAAAATCATGGCAAAGAGGCCAAAATATGTAAATTCACTTGAGTGTGGTACCTTCCCTCTGTACTTTGAGATGCTAACAAGACACCCTTGAGGAGAAATGTTGAGCTGAGACCTTTGCCAATTTGGAGACTTCTCAGCTTAGCTTGTGTTCTCGCCAACAACTTCTAAGTCGTGTAAGATGCCCAGCAACCAGCGTCCAGCCTCGGGTTCCTTGAACTCAGTTCAGTGATGTGTATTAAATGCTATGTTGCTTTTTACCTTCCACTTCAAAATCTTAAAACTCACAAATGTAACCTATTAACTTTGGCTAACACAGCCTCTCTCTGGCCCTCAACTCCCTGCTTGGTTCTTTTTCTCAGTTTCCTCATTTCTCTTCCCCTTGACTTTAACTTCACAGACTTCTGTTCCCTTGACATCTACATTATTGTCCTAGTGTATCTGCCTTCTCAATAAATTTATTGAATCACTCCCTGAGTAAATCATGTGTCTCAGGCACTTTTGGGTAACGCAACCTAAGGCAATAATTGCTACTGGAATGGGAGTCGTGAGAGGTGTCTCATGGATCCTCTGAATTCCGTAGCCCCTGTGTAACGTTTGTGTAGCAGCGACTATTTTCCCTTAGTCATTAGGAACAACTGTTGGCTTGTAAAATAATCCCCTGTCTTTCCTGCCTGTTGGTTCAGTGGTATAAGGACCCCAAATGGTCACATGGCAGTCTTGCTTTCAAGTCAATGGAAACATGACTGTTCCCTCGTTGAAGCCCTCCTCTCTTAGGATTTCCAAATTCTCAGAGCACAAGGTTGAGAGTACAGTTAGGAAAAAGTTCATTAGTGGATTGATTATTAAGTATAATTTGAGGGGCTACTCCCTTCTCCCATCCTTGGTTTAAAGCACATCATGTGTCTACAGGATATTACCCATCCTAACCTCACAGGATGTGGTTGAACTGGTACCCTAAGCCTCCAGTAGATCATATTATATTCCACCATTCTGTCAGGCCACCTGTTCCTGGGAGATGGGAAATGGGATAGTGAATCCCTCCGGCCTGTTCCCCCTGCCATAAAGTGAGTTCTTGGGTATGATTTTATATTGTATGGTATACAATGGTAATGAATTAAGTATTTTGTAAGTGTAGGAATAGTAGACTAGGTAGAAATGTTATGGAGGCAAAACTGAATCTTTAATAGTATGAATTTTCATGAGGATAAATGACTCCCTTCTCCATGATGTAAAAAGGTTCAATGCAATCAACCTTCAACCAGGTAGCTGGTCGGTCCCCCTGGACAATGATGTATATTTGGGGACTTGTTTTGGCTCTGTCATCAGTCATTTGGGCACTCAGTGGTAGCTCTAGTCGCATCCTTGGTGAGGGAAAGTTCATGTTGAGTCCACACAAAGCATCCCTGTTGCCATGGCTACTTTTTTCCCATGGATCCATTGAGCAAACACCAGATGGCTGGGGAAAGAGACTGACTGACATATTCAGGATGAGTCATTTTGTTTCCAGCTGATTAGTGAGAGTCTTTGCTCTCGATGTGCCCTGGGGAACATTCAACTAGAACACAACTGCTTTTACACTTTACACTCATTCCGAAAGCCCAATTACTTCTTCTCTCCTAGACCTCTCTGTCACCAGTCTTCTAATTTTGTTCTTTCTAAGTCCCTGACCTGTCAATCTATCAGCCACTTAGGTTGGTAGAGATTCATACCATACACTGTCTTTTTCAGGTGAATTGTCCAAAGTTCTACCTACTGGAGATATTTTCTTCATTGTGTTTGAGGACTAACCCCAAGTACAGCTGTCGTTCAATGTCTACCCAATTCCATATGCCAACCTACCATGCACACTTTTCTATACACGTTAGGTATTCCTATGAGGCCAAAGATGTGAGTTCAGGGAGGGGTGGCATGGCAGTAGGTGTAGCTAGGTGAGACTCTGAGCCATGCTCTTGAAAATTCCTTGAGCTTTTCAGACCTGCTCAGGCTCTCTCTCTCTCTCTCTCTCTTTTAACAGGGACAGAGAGAGAGTCAGAGAGAGGGATAGATAGAGACAGACAGACAGGAACAGAGAGAGGTGAGAAGCATCAATCATTAGTTTTTTGTTGCCATTGCGACACCTTAGTTGTTCATTGGTTGCTTTCTCACATGTGCCTTGACTGCGGGCCTTCAGCAGACCGAGCAACCCCATGCTGGAGCCAGCAACCTTGGGTCCAAGCTGACGACCTTTTGCTCAAGCCAGATGGGCCCACTCTCAAGCTGGCAAGCTCGGGGGTCTCGAACCTGGGTCTTCTGCATCCCTGTCTGACGCTCTACCCACTGCGCCACTGCCTGGTCAGGCCAGGCTCTCTCTTATTTCATTTCCATTAAATAGTCAGATGCTTGTTGTATACACTCTCAACTTTATGATGAGATCATAAATGATGTTTCAGATAATACCAACATCATGATGGGCACCGCAGGTCACAGGTCAGTTGCTATCCCATGGTCAGGGGTAAGTCTCCACCAAGCTTCGGTAGCAATCTGGGAACAGCTTTTCAAATGGGTATGCTTTGGGTTTGTACTGTGATTCTCCTGTTAGCCCTTGTCATGGGCTCCATTCAGCATCCCTATGTCACAGACATTTTGAATCCTATTAGAATCACTTTTGCTTTGGGCCCCCCACTCAACTGGCATTTGCTAGGGAAATAGTTGCATATCAAGTATTAGGAGCTGTGTTAATTTGCTTTAGTATAAAATAAAGATATATATCTGACACACAGCTGTAGTTGGCACTACCACCTAATTGACTTCATGACAATCCATAGTCATCCCCCAAGAATCATCTAGCTTTTTCAAGGATGAACCATCAGGTAAGTGAAATGGGATGTAATGGAATCATTAATTGTACATCTTTCAAATATGTGGTAGTAGTGTTAATCTGCAACTCCCCTTGAGGCTACAATGGTGTTTTGGATAACTATTTTGACAAGATGGGTTTATTTCTGGACTCTGTTCTGTTCCATTGATCTATGTGTCTGATTTTATGCCAGTATCATACTGTTTTGATTACTAAAGCTTTGTAACATAGTTTGAAATTAGGACATGTGATGCCTCCAGCTTTGTTTTTCTTTGTGAAGATTACTTTGACTATCTGGAGTCTTTTGTGGTTCCATACATAATTTAGAATTGTTTTCTCTCTCTCTCTCTCTCTCTCTCTCTCTGTGTGTGTGTGTGTGTGTTTGTGTAGGCGTCTCTGTGTCAGGAATCAACCTGAGATGTAAACATAAGGTCTTCTTGGGTCTTTTTTGAGCTTGCATTTTGGGCATATGTGGAAACTTCCTAAATTTCCCTGTATATGTAACTAATCCTTAAATGTCCTGCTCCCAAAAGGGGAAAATAAAGGGAGTAAAATAGCAGTTGTCTCTAAATCCTCTGAAAGCTGCTTCAGTGGGGAGCGCAAAGGGATGGTGGTGAACGCTGCAGCAGTGACTGCCTGCTCTATGCCTACACTTCCAGGATTAGAAGCAGCAGTGTGATCAGACCCCTGGTATTTGGAGGACAGAGTCCTTAGTGCCACTCTGGCTCCTGCACGCACTCTAGGGACACGGGTACAAATGCCTTCCATGGGGGTGGGGAGTGGGAGGATGAGTAGCCACTACTGCAGTAGGCTAAAATTCATAAAAAATAATTTACTAGACACTTCCTCCCCTGAAAGCTACAGCCTTTGCATAGACTATAGAATTCTAAAATAATTACGTAAGACAGATTTTGCCAATATAATGGTGTCCAGATGGAGAGAGATAAATTCCTGGCACTTCCTACACTGCCATTTTCACTGACATCAAGGCTTATTTAGTCTTACATTCTGGAGTAGTTCATTTGAAACTCTCTGTGTCAAAATTCTAATTTAACAGTGATAAGAACTGACTTCAGAATGCTGTGTGGAATTTAGAATTATTGAGAGTTATAGCTGGAAATTAATTGTTAGCAACATTTCAAGGCCTTCTCCAAGTTATTGCAGATTATGCAGGGACATAATGGGTATTCTGGCCAACAGAAATCATGTTTTTATGTAGAAGTGTGATGTAAGGCATAGCAAAGCAGAAGAGGAAGGACTGCGATGCTTAAGAGTTGTAGCTTAGAGACCATCCTAAAACTGTATGATCTGCAACTATGGTAACAGTAAGAGGATAGCATAAATTTAGATGAAAAATCTTATATTGTTGCATGATCGCATCTACTGTGGGACACAGTGCTCAGTCCCAATAATGAGGAGATTGCTTACCCAAAGTTTATCTTCCTCTTATATTAGGCATTCTCTCAAGGCTCCCTTCTACTGTACAAAGTCTGTCTTCCTTGACTGCCTACATCATTTATACACTGTCATGCATTTTCTGATTTTCATAAGGGCTAGCTGTATTTCTCCAATTAGATCGCAAGCTCTTGGAAGTCAAGCATCATGTTTTAATTCTTTTTTATCTTACACACCATTGGAAACAGTTGTTATTCAATTAATTTTTGATAATTAAATTTTCAGAGCATGAGAAATCTAAGACCTTTTAACTTGTGATTTGTCAGGATTCAAACAAATACTTTTACTTTAGAAGCTGCTCCATTAATAAGAGTGCTAATGGGAGTAAAAGCGAAAATTCTTGTTGATATGAGTATGATTGTCCTAATTATGGCTCAAATATCTTTCTTGACTTTTGTTTCTGTTGGATCTGATTTGGCATATTAACAATTCATTGATGTGAATATAGGTTTATAATTTGATGTATTAAATTTGATTGTAAGACATTAAACAGAATAAATGAAACCACTGCATATTGGAAGAGGGTACTATTGTTCAATGTTAGCTGCAGAATACTTTGGAATAGTTTGTGAATCACTACCATAAATCATCCAAACATTCTATAAATTTAACAGTTAAGCATTCAAACTTTTACCCTAGACAGTATCTTTTGCAAAATAAAACATTGTTTTTGTTCATTAGAATTGTGAAACACTTAATGTTCTGAAAATAATGTATAATCTTTATGGGAAATTAGAGAAGTGCAGAAAGGCACAAGGAAGAAAATATAAATCACACCTAATTCCACCACTCAGAAATAGCTATTAGTACCATGATGAAATATCTACGCAGTCATTTTTAAAAAATATTTTTTCTAATTCTAGAAAGAGATAAAACAATCTAATAGAAAAAAAAAACAGGCAAGAGATTAAAATAGGCACTTAATTAAAGACTGTCTATGTGGCCAATAAACCTATTAGAAATAAGGAAAATGCAAAGTAAAGTTACAAGATAATGCTCTGTAACCATACTGTTATTAAAATTTAGGAAGACTGCCTGACCAGGCGATGGATAGAGCGTCGGACTGGGATGCGGAAGACCCAGGTTCAAGTCCCTGAGCTTGCCAGCTTGAGCGCGGGCCCATCTAGCTTGAGCAAAAGCTTATCAGCTTGGACCCAAGGTCGCTGGCTCCAGCAAGGGGTTGCTCGGTCTGCTGAAGACCCAGGGTCAAGGCACATGTGAGAAAACAATCAATGAATAACTAAGGTGTTGCGATAGCAACAAAAAACTAATGATTGATGCTTCTCACCTCTCTCTGTTCCTGTCTGTCTGTCCCTATCTATCTCTCTCTCTGACTCTCTCTCTGTCCCTGTAAAAAAAAAAAAAATTAGGAAGACTGACAATAACCACTATTATTAAGGATGTGGAAGCAGGGAAGCTCTTACACTGCTGATGAAAATGTTAATTGGTTACAGCCAGTTTAGAAAGCAGACATTACTGTATTTTCCCATGCATAGGACAAACCTTAATTTTGGGGCTCAAAATTTGAAAAAAAATTATATAAAGTTATTGAACTCAAGTTTTATTCATCATAAAATTCATATAACTCCTCATCACTGTCAAAACTCCCATCCATTAGCTTGTCCTCATCTTTGTCTAATGATGAATCACAGTCTTCAAATATTTCCTCATCCTCAGTTTTATCTATGGCATTTGAAATGCCACACTTCTTCAATGACTTGACAATGGTCTCAATCTTGATATTATCTCAGGATCTTTACACCTGGGTACAAACTTCTCCTATAATTGGTTTCTTCACTCTTCCTGCTGGTATCACATTATACCCAGAAGACTTCATCCATTGGTTCCACTTGTCCTTCATGGCAGCTTTTAAGGGTTTGTTAATGCTGACATCAAGTGGTTGGAGCTGGGATCCCAAGCCTCCAGATATGACGGCAAGTTTTGTTTTTTGCTCTGCAGCAATCTTCTTTGTGTTTTTTGTTATGTGTGCCCTGAACTGATCAAGCACCAATAGGGCAGGTTTGTGTAAAAGCCCACCTGGTCTCCTTCTCCAGACCTTCTCAAACCAGATCTTCATCCCATCCTGATTCATCTAACCCTTGTCATGAATGTGGACAGTCACTCCTCAAAGAATGTCTTCTTTTGGCATTGTTTTGCATTTGAAAATCAGCATAGGAGGCAGCTTGGTTCCGTTGACACAATAAACTAAAATAACTGTATAATGGATGGTGGTACTTTTCATGTCCACTTGTCTTCACAGTTATAGTTTTCACCCCCTTCTTATCAACAGTTATGTTACTTGGGACATCAAATTGAAGGGGGACTTTGTCCACATTTGCAATCTGTCTCAACTCAAACTGATGTGTCTTCCAACATTGAATGACAAAACGATGAAATTCAAGGACCTTCAGCTTATAGCTTTCAGGCATCTTTTGGGCAAATCTGCTGTGTGTTCATATCTTAGTCTATTCCATTTCATGAACCTGAAGCACCAATTGTGACATTTGAAATTAGTAACTTTTAATTTTTTGGACAGAAAGAGAGAGTCAGAGGGACAGACAGACAGGAGGGGAGAGAGATGAGAAGCAATAACTCATAGTTGCAGTACCTTATTAGTTCATTGATTGCTTTCTCATATGTGCCTTGACTAGGGGGCTCCAGCAGACCGAGTGACCCCTTGATCAAGCCAGCAACCTTGGGCTTCAAGACAGTGACCTTTGGGCTCGAACCAGTGACCCTGGGGTCATGTCTATGATCCCACACTTAAGCCAGTGATCCTGCGCTAAAGCTGGATGAGACCGTGCTCAAGCAGGCAACCTCAGATTTAAACCTGAGTGCTCTGCATCTCAGTCTGATGCTCTATACACTGCGCCACCGCCTGGTCAGACAAAATTAGTAACTTCTTTTTCATCAGCAATTCTCCTTGTCTCATGCTGAACTATCTTTGTGGAACAGGAATTCCAATTGCCCTTTGCTCTTCAATCCATATCTTCAGTTCCCTCTCTAAATCAGGCCGTTTTGCTGACTTGCCTCTCACGGCCTTCTTCTGCCATGGCGTTTTCAGTAGGGTTTCTTCTTTCCGTAGCCAGTCTCAGATTGATTTCTCAGTTTGAGGAGGACCAAACTTACGTTCAGCAGCATGACTTCCATTCACTTTTGCAAACTGGATCACTTTTAACTTGAATTCAGCACTGTACGAAAATCTTTTCTGAGCCCTTTCTGGGCAGAACATGGCAAAGTGTAACCTACCGTAATATACTGGTAACAAGTGTGAAACAATGAGTGCAAAGACAACTAGCATGAAAAAGTGGGAAAGGCAAGGAAAAATATATATAACCACTGTATAAGACGCATCCAGTTTTTAGATCCTAAATCTTTGGAAAAAGGGTACGTCTTATATATGGGGAAATTTGGTATCTATTAAACTGAAGATCCTTGTATCATTTCACTTAGCTGTCCCATCCCTAAATTTTTATTCAGCAAAATGTGTGCTCCTGTGCAATAACAGGCACACAGAAGAATTTTCAGAGTAACCTTATTCATAATAGCCCTAAGTGTCCTTTGAGAGTGATGAATAAGTAAATTGTGGTATATTCATACAATTATTTAGAAAGGCTTTCTTCATTACAATATACAGCAATGAAAACGACTACTATGTGAAACATCAGGGAGTGGAAGAGGCCAGAACTATAAGTGCATGTACCATATCATTCCATTTACATAAAGCTTGAAAATAGACAAAACTAAACTATAGTATTTACTGATACAAACACAAACTGGCAAAACTAGAAAGAAAGGAAATGATTACAATTATTTCAGGGGTGTGGTTTATTTGGGAAGAAGAAAGAAAGAAAAGCTTGGAAGGCTTCAGGAGGACACTTCTGAGATGCTTGAATGGTTCTATTTCTGGACCTGGGTGGGGGTTACAAGATATTTACTTTGTGGTAGATCAGCTATACCTGTTTCCTTTGTATACTATTATATATGTATGTCATATATAGTTTAGTGAGAGAGAGAGAGAGACAGATGGGGAGGGAGATGAGAGGCATCAACTCATCATTGTGGCATTCTAGTTGTTCATTGATTACTTCCTCATACATGCCTTGACTGGGTAGGCTCCAGCCGAACCAGTGATCCCTTGCTCAAACAAGTGACCTTGGCCTTCAAGCCAGCGACCTTTAGGCTCAATCCAGCAATCATGGGGTCATGTTTATGATCCCACGCTCAAGCCAGCAACCCTGCACTCAAGCTGGTGAGCCCACGCTCAAGTCAATGAGCCCGTGCTCAAGCTGGCAACCTTGGGGTTTTGAACCTGGGTCTCAGCATCTCAGATTGAGGCTCTATCTACTGCACACTACCTTGTCAGGGTATTGAACAATAAAAATGTTTAAAAGGCAACAAAATTATTGCACTAGATATTGCTTTTGAAGTTGCTTTTTACTAAACTGTTATCTTATAAACATTTTCATTATGTTCTACTTTTTATGGCTGTATAATATTCCCTTGAATTTATTTAACACATTCATTATTATTGGACAGTTAGTTGTTTCTAGTTTTAAAAATATATAAATAATGGTGTGCTAAACATCTTTGTAAATACACCATTTCAATTGTTCATGGTAGTTTTTTTTTTTTTTTTTGCTAAGTCATAAAAGTGGAGTTATTGAAATAAAGTGCATATATTTTAATGTTTTTTTTTAAAGGTTGAATGTCACCAAATTCCCATCCAAAAAATTATAATAAACCATATTCTTTTCAGCATTGTAGGAGAATGCTAATTCTCCATTCTCAGTATTAGGTACCATCAGTTTATTAATCTTTTCTAATTTGATCAGTCAACATTCTTATTTTTGCTTGAATTTAAATTTCTTTGATAATTAGTATGGTTGAACATTTAAAAACGTATTTATTGACCACTGTCGGTCTCCTGTGAATAACCTTTCTGTATTATTTAATTGGGATATTAATGTTTTTCCTTATTAATTTAAAAAGATTATTATAAAAATACTAATCTTTTGCTGTAATATATGTATATACTTTTCCCAGAAGTGCCTTTTAATTTTGCTTATTATTTTTGTTGTAAAATAAAACATGGATATACAAGAACATGACCTGTGGTGGCGCAGTGGATAAAGCGTCGACCTGGGAACACTGAGGTTGCCTGTTCAAAACCCTGCACTGGTCTGGTCAAGGCACATATGGGAGTTGATGCTTCCTGCTCCTCCCCCCTTTCTCTCTCTCTCTCTCTCCTCTAAAATGAATAAATAAAAAAAATTCTTAAAAAAGAAACAAAACAAATTATAGTTTTGTCAATTATTCTAAGGCAAATATCCTTATAACTACCACCGGGTGAAGAGAAAACTCTTGTGTCCCCAGAGGCTCCTTCCTATGCCTGTTCTTATCTCTCTTCTCTTCCAACAGGTAACCACTAGCCTGACTTTTGTCAAATTACTTCCTTGTGTACCTGCCATAGACTGACTGGCTGTATTTCCCCCAGATTCATATGTTGACATGTAATCCCCCATGTGATGAGTTTTGCAGGTGGGTCCTTTGAGGGGTGAAGACAGCTGTGTATCAACCAGGAAGCAAGCTCTCACCCACCAGCAACCAAACTTGCTGGTACCTTGATCTTGGTCTTCCTAGCCTTGTTTGTAAGTCACCCAATCTATGGTACACACACACACACATATATTATATTATTGTCATAACATTATCTGAACACATATCAGGTGCCAGATACTTTGCTAAGTTCTTTTAGTAAGTTAAATTTATTGGGGTGACATTGGTTAATAATAACAATAAGTTGCAGGTTTACATCTTTGTAAAACAACATCTGTATCCTCTATTGAGTGCCCACCATCTGAAGTCTAGTCCACTTCTGTCATATGGTATTTTTTTTGTTAATTATGTTTTATTTTTTCAGCTTTATTTGAAGTACAATTAACAAACAAGATTGTAAGATATTTAAAGTATACACCGTGATGATAAAGTGTACATATATTGATACATAGTGAAAAGAATCCTCCCAGTAGTTCATACCTCCATCACCTCACATATTTATACACACATATATTCATAAATAAACATATATAAAAGTCATGCATTCACACTGATACCTCCAATTTCAACCCACAACCACAAGTTTCACTCTATTCTTCCCCCTTTCTACATTAGCACCTTTCTTATCTAACAGTGAAGAATCTGGTTCCCATTAGCCTCGGTATAAGGGCGTATTAGCGTAATCCTCCGTATGCACACAGTCTCCCATTAGCTCTGCTGCCCCGCCCCTCGCACTTGCCCTCACACCCTTCCTATACTCCAACTCCCTGCAGGGGGCTGGCGAGCATCATCCATCATCCGGCTGTCACTCAGGCTGCGCTCTTCCTCACTCGCTTGACTTCTATCCGGCTGCTCATGTCCCTCCCATAGCACCATTCTCTCCTCAGCCTGTCGGACTCACTCACGTCCTGAGGGCTGGGCGGAACTACCCTAACCCCACCGCTCACACTCAGCCCCATCGTGCCTGCCTCGCTCGGCTCCACTTGATGATCTAATGACTCATGGGCCAAATTGTTCAATAGGGGAAGGAGAAGGAGAGAAACGCAAAGAGTAAAACATTTAGTACATTTTAAGTGCAAAAAACCTTTACAAAACAATATATTCTGGGGGAAATTTTGTACATGCAAGAAAAAGAAGGCGGACATCCATATGCTGAGATGGTCCGCGGAGGCTGCTGCCGGGAGGGAGAGCCCTTGCTCATTTCCTTTTCTCCTACAGCTTGTCCCCACTTTGGCTTCTGCCTTCCTCCTTTTCCTCCAAGTCGTCCTCCTCCTTCTTCATTGGGAGGGGAGGCCAACAAGCATAATTTATTTTGGTAATAAGGAAAATAACTGGAAACTTTATTTTTAAATATAAAAAAAGGCCTATAATTAAACTCAAAGTTTTTTCTTCCTGTGTAGAGGGTAACTCAGAAAGTATGGTTCTTAGGTAAGATGACCAGACGTCCAGCTTTTGGCGGGACAGTCCCAATTTTTAACAATTTGTCCCCGTCCCATGGCGTTTTAAAAAAAAATCCCGATTTTTGGAAAGAATGCACGAAAAGCTAGGGAACGGGGGAGAACGGGAAGGGAATATACATTTTTTGGCGGGGAGACCTCGCCTTGACCTGGAAGCGCCCGCACTGCTGCAAGAGCTGGCTGCCCTGTACTGGGCAAAACAAAGAACTTCTGGAGGTCGTACCTGCTGGGGCAGCGGCTGTCAAGTTCCCTAACTACCCATAGGCCCACCAGCGGGCTGCCCTGCCTGCTCCTGCCCACTCATGCAGCTCCAGCATCAGTTTCAGGACCATCATCGGTTTCAGGACCGTGTAACCCGATCCCTCTGACTCACTCAAAATTTCCCATATAGTAATATTTCTGAAAATGATCTTTTTAATGAGGTATCATTATTAAAAATATATATTGATAAAGAAAAGGTTAAATCTTGGGTATCAGTAAAAATCACAGTAGAGAACAAATGGTTAGAAATATTTCACCATTTTGAAACAAACCATATTCCATACAATAATGCACTAAAAATTGTGAAATACGCGCTGTTTTTACCAGGAACTAATGCTGCGACTGAATGCGTTTTTTTTATGGTGAATAAAGTGTGGACATCAGATAAACCATAATTAAGTGTTGAGACTTTGAAAGCCATTTTATGTGTGAAATATAATTTAACAAATTCTTGTCAAAAATTTCATGACCTTTTAAACGACAGCAATCTACTAAAAAAAATTCACTCAAATGAGAAATATACCAAAGAATAAAATAATACTATACATAATTTTTAAAATGTATTATATTTGTAAATTGTACTTATGTTGAAATTTAAAAAAATATATTACAATACTATTTTTGCATTCTATGGTGCCCCGCTTTACCAATTTTAAAATCTGGTCACCTTATTCTTAGGACAGTGGTTCTTAACCTGGGTTCTATCGAACCCTAGGGGTTCGAAGAGTCGGTCTCAGGGTCTCAGAGGTTCAGAGAAGCCTCTGCCGCGGAGGCCAGAATAAAGTAATACAGTAATTTGTTGTGAGTTCATACACTTCGTTGGTTTTGTTCTTTGAGCAAGGTGATGTTCATGAATGGCTCATTTTGTGCACCAGTAAAAAAACATATACGTATGTCTTGAATTTGGAAAAAAAATCTTATTTTATTTATCACTAAAGAAGGGTTCGGTGAATGCGCATATGAAACTGGTGGGTTTGGTACCTCAAAAGAGGTTAAGAACCACTGTGTTAGGATGGCCTGAATCTTTATTTTAACTTAAAAAAATTTCTTTTCTAAGCTAGTGACAAGAGAAACATTTTGAGGTGTCCTAAAATGAATTACAGTGGACCAGCGAACAGGAGGAAGACAGGGAAGGTTAATCAATTAACAAAGGAAACTGAGGAAAGGTCGTGCCCATTCCTGAGTTTCTGTAGAAACTCGGCGTCCAGGCAGCTGTTTCAGCTCTGATCTGGAAAGAAGAGCTGACTCCCAGATGCCACAGCACCATTCTTATGCCTGGACTTTCTGGACTGCTTGCCCACAACCAAATCCGAAGCAGCAAGTACTTCTTCCTAAAGGCTATGTGCTTATCCCAGAACTGTCTCTGCTTCACCTTCTCTTGCCCCTTTACCTACAGCCAGTGTAAATACTTTCAAAACAACTAACATCTTTCTTCTCCAAAAGCATTGTATAAAGAGCCCTGTCAATCCCAGGACAGTGACCTTGCTCATCTTCCTCATCTAGCCCCATTGCTGGAGGTTTAGGTCACATGGCGGTTTAGGCCACATAAACCCTTTATGGCTCAACAAATCCCTTTTTTCCAGAAGAACTTTTGGTCTGGAAGATACCTGTTGACCAGTAGCATACCCAGATAATAATGCTGCTTATTTCATCTTTAATTGCCTGACTCTAAGGATATTTCTTTTTGAATTGCTAACTGACATCTCTGACGTTTTGCCAGCTAGTTTATTGAGTCACTAAAAGAGAAATCATTCCTCTGTACTGGGCAATGTGGAGAGTAAAAAAAGTAAAAAGCAAGTTCTCTAATCTTTTTGACACTCACAGGTGGAGTAAAAAGTCACTAATTTTTTAGTGGCTTCAAGTTCCGCTGATTTGAAACGAGCCCCAAACTGAGCCCAACTGAGAGCAATCTATCTCTGTTTCCATCTGCACTTCACAGACCTTGGTGGAATCTGTGTGGTTGATGGTAACTGACCTGTTTTAGAAAGTTACATATGCCCTGTCATGATAGCTCAGTTGGTTAGAGCATTGTCCCCAAGCACCGAAGTTGCTTGTTCGATCCCTGGTCAGGGCACATACAGGAATAGCTGTTCCTCGCTTTCTTCCTTCCTCTCTCTAAAGTCAATAAAACATTTTAAAAAAATGAAAAGAAGGAAAGCTACATACATGTAAGTGCTTTGTGATGTGTCCTTATACTAATATAGCCCTGCAGTGTTAATTGCATACAAAGATTTTTCTTGCTGGAGTTACTTCTGGTAGTATTAACTTCTCATTTTACACATGGCTGTTGAACACAGACTCCATTTATAAGGATATATCCCATGAAGTCATACTCTTTTCTCTTTGAAGCTATTTTACCAGTGGGGAGCTTTATTTCTTTGTATTAGTGATTTTGGCCCTGGGAAGCATTTTCCCAGTCTGCCTGGTTTCTGAGTAAGCTGCCTGGGCCTCCTTGGATCCAGCTGTAGAGTTTCTTGGCCTGTCGCAAATTTTTTCATATTACTGTATAAAGGGAGCCAAATGTATAACACTCTTTGGCTTTAGGCTTATATTTTTCTATTTCTTTTGTTTGGTTTCATTTTTATCCTATGTCCACTGACATTATTTTAATGGGCCACTTTCAACAAGATTAATTATACCCTTGGTACATCTGCTTTCCCATTTGAAAATGTTTTCTGTGACAGGATTGGGAAATAATAGAAAACAGTTCACACAGCTGCCTTAGTTACCAAGACAACAAACGGAAGAAATAACTGGCTACTTGGCTTTTCTCTCTTTTTCTCAACTACCTTCCATGAACTGCCTTCCAAATACAGTCATTGGCACCCTAAACTCTATGTATCTGAGATTATTAATGTATCTGAGATTATTCAGTAGTTGCTGAATTAACTTTTTAGCAATAGTATTACATGCTCTGAGTATAATCTGAGAATAAAGAGGTTTCTGGTTTTTCTTCAAGTTTTCTTCTAAATTATTTTAAAAAGTACACAGGCAATAATATATTTATATGTTTAGTATAAGGATGTAAATCTTTCCAGGATAACATAGTGTAAAAAAGTGTAAACCTCTCTTTCTAGAATACTTATCTTGACCAATATCAACATATTGTAGTAAAATATGATTCAGTAAATTGGCTCAGAGTGAATTTAAGGACAGCAATGTATTCAGATCAGTAAAATCTGCATGTTAAATATATGTGTTAAAAATGAAAAAAACTAAACCCTTTAAAACTTATATGAGCAACATGTGTTTCTTGTATGAAAGTCAGAAAAGGAAAAAGCAAAAAAGAATACTAAACAGTCACCACCACTAATAGTTTTAGTGCTTTACAAAATAGTGTTTATTTTAATGTAATGCATGTTCATTACATAAAATACTATGTAGTCTATTAATGATTTTAAGAGCAATAATAATGGTTGCTCTTTATTTAACACTCCCTGCATGCCAGCCCTGTGGGAGGAGCTGCCAGGCATGATAACACAACCATTTTTGGGATAACATTTGGAATATTCATTTCTAAAGCTTTCTTTCCTTTTGTGTATAGACATTTTAAAAAGTGTGTAATTATAATTGTATATAATTAGTATGGAATTCTCATTTTTCATAACATTTTTTTTCTGTGATGCTATATATTCTTTAATATCTTTTAAAAGTATCCTTTTATTGGTTGCCTAATATTTCATTGAATGCATGTATATAAGTAATTTAACCATTTCCATGTTGTCGGACTTTTAGCACAGTGGTTCTTAACCTGGGTTCTATCGAACCCTAGGGGTTTGATGAGTCAGTCTCAGGGGTTTGGAGAAGCCTCTGCTGCGGAGGCCAGAATAAAGTAATACCGTAATTTGTTGTGAGTTCATGCACTTTGTTGGTTTTCTTCTTTGAGCAAGGTGATGTTCATGAATGGCTCATTTTGTGCACCAGTAAAAAAACATATACCTATGTCTTGAATTTGGAAAAAGAATCATATTTTATTTATCACTAAAGAAGGGTTCAGTGAATGCGCATATGACACTGGTGGGTCCGGTACCTCAGAAAAGGTTAAGACTTTTTCCTATAAAGCTCTTTATGTATTATTTTTTAGATGGCTTATTTTTTTAAATTGCTTCCTTGTTTTTTTTTTCTGAAAGAGACAGAAAGAGTCAGAGAAAGGGACAGACAGACAGAAAGGGAGAGAAATGAGAAGCATCAATTCTTTGTTGCGGTTCCTTAGTTGTTCATTGATTGCTTTCTCATATGTGTCTTGACCCGGGGGCTACAGCAGAGTGAGTGACTCCTTGCTCAAGCCAGCAACCTTGGGCTTAAGCTGGTGAGCCTTGCTCAAACTAGATGAACCCGCACTCAAGCTGGCGACCTCAGGGTCTTGAACTCGGGTCCTCCACATCCCAGTCCAATGCTCTATCCATTGCACCACCACCTGGTCAGGCAAAATGGCTTATTTCTTAGAATGGATCTACCAGACCTGAAATTATTGGCTCAAGGTAATGAATAGTTTTAGAGCTCTTGACTATATTTTCAAATTGCTTTACCAAAGGGTTGTGCCAATTCATAATCTCATAATCATTATATAATAACACTGGGAATTATGTTTCCTACTTTTTTATAATTTGATAGAAGCGAAGAGGACAGTGTGCATTAAATTTGTTTCTCTTTTTTTAAAATTATTTTTATTATTTATTCATTTCAGAGAGGAGAGAGAGAGAGAGAGAGAGAGAGAGAAAGAGAAGGTGGAAAGGAGCAGGAAGCATCAACTCCCATATGTTTCAAACCAGCGACCTCAGGGGCTTTAATCCACTGCGCCACCACAGGTCAGGCAAATTTGTTTCTCTTTAATAATGACAATTTAACTATTTACCTAAGTTTACTAGTCTAATATTATTTCCTTTTTTAATGAATTATCTGTTGTGATGTTGCATTTTATCTTAAAAATGTGTGTGTGTTTTTAAAATAACAAGAGTAAGATATGCTTGTTATAAAATTAAAACATAATACAATTCACATAAAAACAGAAGCTCTTCTCCTTCACTACATCTCCTAATCTTATTCCCCTGGGACTGGTTTGGTATATACATCTCTAGGCCTTCCTTTAAAATTTAAGAGTTAAGTTTTTCTTTTTCTGGTAGTGGTGGTATGAGGGAAAATGAGTTTGATATGAGTAACTCTGTGAAGCAAAGGTATTTGCCTTTGTCTTTTGTACTTGCTGGAAATATATCTTTATATATTTCTGTTTGTTAGCCTTTAATTTTGCCTTTGTTGCTGTTGCAGTCACTCACATTTACTGATTTTTTCCTTTATGCTTTAAGAAATTCTTTTCATTTTATTTTTATATTTATTTATTAAATTTTATTTAAAAATCAAATTTAATGGGGTGACATTGGTTCATAGGATCACACAGGTGTCAGGTGTACATCTCCATGCCACATGATCTACACATTGCATTATGTGTCCGTCACCCAAAATCAAACCACCTTCCATCACCATATATTTGGCCCCTTTTACCCCCTGTTATTCCCCCATCCCCTCCCTCTGATAACTACCATTCTATTGTCTATATCTATAAGTATCAGTTTTATATCCTACATGTAAGTGAAATCATATAATTCTTAGCCTTTTCTGATTATTTTGCTCAGCAAAATATTTTCAAGGTTCATCCATGTTGTCACAAATGGCAGTATTTCATCTTTTCTTATGGCTGAATAGTAGTCCATTGTATATATGTATCATGTCTTCTTTATCCAATCCTTTATCAAAGGGCAAAAACTATTAACACTAGAAACAATAAATATATACAGTAAAATCTCAGGATACAAAATTAATATATAAGAATCTACTGCTTTCCTATACCCAACAATGAAACAATAAAATTAATTCCTTTTACAATTACAACAAAATAATAAAATACTTAGGAATAAACTTAACAAATGATGTGAAGGACCTGTGTACTGAAAACTACAAAGCATTATTAAAAGAGATTGAAAAAGACACAATGAAATGGGAGGATATTCTGGGTTCATAGATTGGAAGAATCAACATCATTAAAATGGCCATATTACCCAAAGCAATAAACAGATTTAATGCAATCCCCATTACCATCTCAGTGTCATTTTTTTTTGAGAGAGAGACAGAGACAGGAACAGAGAGAGATGAGAGGCATCAATTCGTAGTTGCATCACTTCAGTTGTTCATTGATTTCTTCTCGTGCCTTGCCCAGAGAGCTCAATCCCAGCCTGTGACCCCTTACTCAAGCCAGCAACCTTGGGCTCAAGCCAGTGACCTTGGGCTTCAAGCTAGAGACCATGGAATCATGTCAATGAGCCCACGCTCAAGTCGACAACCTTGGGGTTTCAAACCTAAGTCCTCAGTGTTCCAGTCTGATGCCCTATCCATTGTGCTACCACCTAGTCAGGGACAAGCCAATAATTTCATTTCTGATAAATCCATTTTAAGAAATGGATTCAGCCTGACCCGTGGTGGCTAAATGGATAAAGCATTAACTTGGAATGCTGAGGTTGCTCATTCAAAACCCTAGGTTTTTGTTTTTTAATTTTAATGGGGTGACACCAATAAATCAGGGTACATATGTTCAAAGAAAACATCTCCAGGTTATCTTATCATTCAATTATGTTGCATACCCATCACCCAAAGTCAAATTGTCCTCTGTCACCTTATATCTGGTCAAAACCCCAGGTTTGCCTGACCATGGCACATATGGGAGTTGATGCTTCTTGATCCTCCCCTCTTTTTTTTCTCTCTCTCTGCCCTCTAAAGTGAATAAATCAAACCTTAAAAAAAGAGAAATGGATTTATTATAAATATATAAAGAGCTTTATGTTAAAAAACAGAAAAAATTTTATAGTCCCATGACATAATTGGAAAAACTTAAGTAAAAGCATGGATTTGTCCACATCTGTTGAAAATTTAAGTTTTGTTACCAAGACAACACAGAGAAACTCAGGTGTTTTCTCTTCACTTGTCATTCACAGCTCTTTTGTGAGGTGAAACATGAAAAAAAGTAATAAAATTCTGTTATTACTAGTGTTTAAATGTGATACGGTGGTTACGTTGTTTTGTGGCTCACTAAGATATTAAGGAATAAAATGGATTTATTTGGCAAGAAATCAAAGTGGAGTAAGATATGAAAAAATTAATTCCAGCGTGGGGTATCTTAGTGTTATTTGCATCAGGAATGCTCTATCTAGACCAATGGTTCTGAAACAGGGATGATTGTTGTCCTAAGGGACATTTGACAATGCTTGCAGACATTTTTTCATGTCCTGACTGGGGGTTGGGGTAGGCGTGTGCTACTGACATCTAGTGGTAAAGGCCAGGGATGCTGCTAAAACATTTGAGACTGGCACAGGACAGTTACCCACCACGAAGAATTACTGGCCCAAATTGTCAATAGTGCTGAGGCTGAAAAACCAGCTGTAAAAAATAGTGATAAAAAAAATTGAAAAGGTAATCAGTATAATTATACTATCACAATAATTAATTCACAAGGATAAGGAGATTAAAAAATAGATTCTGACTGTACAATTGCTATGCATGGAATAAAATAATAAATACAGGGTGAGGCAAAAGTAGGTTTATAGTTATGAGTATGCAAAAAAGCTTATTCTTTTGCTATTACTTATCATTGTATTATTTTCCATTGGAACAACTGTAAGCCTACTTTTGCCACACCCTGTATTTGAACTGCATAAGAAGGGAAGAGAGTTTGATATATGGGTAATTGTGTACCAGAGTATCATTCTGATCTCCACAGACTTCTTATTATTCTAAAACCCTCCACTAAGTTATTCTAATAATGTAACAAAAAAATTAGGACAACTATGAAATACTATAAATGAATTAGCAGCTGTTTCAAATAGATTTACATGATATATGTTATCATAAGAGGGTTTTTTGAGAGAGAAAGAAAGAAAGAGAGAGAGAGAGAGAGACAGGAAGGGAGAAAGAGGGTGAGAAGCATCAACTCGTAAATTACTTTCACTTTAGTTATACATCGATTGCTTCTTGCATGTGCCTTGGCCATGGCCAAGCTAGTATATCCTTGTGTAAGCCAGTGACCTTGGGCTTTTCATGCCAGCAATGTTTGGGCTCAAGCTGGCAAGCTTTGGGATCGTGTGGACGATCTCCAGCTCAAGCCAGCAACTCCACACTGATGAGCCCATGCTCAGAGCCAGATACTTCAGGGGGTTGAACCAGGGACCTCAGCATTCTCTGTCAATGCTTTATCCACTATGCCACCATTGGCCGGAGAAGAGAGTTCTTTTTTGTTTTATTTATATCATGAAATTTATTTTAATTTATTGTGTTTACATAGATTCTAGTGTCCCCTGAATACATCCTTCCCTACCCTGTGTTCCCCAGTACACCCCCCCTGTCCCCCTCCCCATTACGCCCTCCCCCCTTCCCTCCAGGATTTGCTTTTCTGCTCTCATCCCGTCCTATCATCCCCTTTCCCTCTGTCCACTTGAAAGTTTTTTTTTAATACTTAATATTATTAGGTAATATTTGATATATACAAAAGGATATGTTTAAATAATTATATACATTTATATTATATATATGAATATTATATACATGATGATATAAGTACATATAAACAATGATTCATTAAATGCCCACTACCCAATTTATCAATTAGGACATTATCAATACTGTGGTCTTCTAAGTTCCATCCCCCTGCTCCTTTCCAAAAATAATTTTAAAATTCACTATATTAAATTTTATATTTATAATTTCTTTGACTTTTAAAATTAGTGATATCATGTGTATATATCCCTAAATTATATTCTTTTAGTTTTGCTCTTCTTTTCTTATGTAAAAAATGGCATCATAATGGAGTTAGTCTTTTATAACTTGCTTTTTCCAGTCAACATTATTCATATCAACACACATTTGTTGTTATCATTCACATTACTGCTGTATAATATTTCTTTGAGTTATTATTCCAAACTCTATATATTCTCTTGTTTTTATACATTTAGGCTTAATATGAGTTAAATTGTGTTCTCCCAAATTAATATATTGAAGCCTTAGAACCCAGCACCTTGGAATGTGACCAGATTTGGAGACAGAATCTTTAATGAAATAATAAAGTTAAAATGAGACCCTTAGGATAGGTTCTGATACATTATGATAGATATTCTTCTAAGGAAAAGCATATCTGGGCACAAAAAAACACCAGGATGTGATGAACAAAGGAAGAACCATGTAAGGACACAGCAAGAAGGTGGCCACCTTCAAGCCAAGAAGAGAGAGGCCTCAGAAGAAACCAAACCTGCCGACATCTTGAACTCTGACTTCTAACCTCCAAAATTGTGAGAAAATAAATTTCTGTTGTGTAAACCTTCCAGTGGTATATTTTAATGCAGCCCGAGCAAACTAATATAGGGTTATTTCTGTTTTTTTAATATTATGAACTATGTTGCTAAAAACATTCCTGGTTTCTACACATGTGTACATGAGGTTTTCTACTATACACACATGTGTACATGAGTGGAACTGCTGGGTTGTAATATATACATATTTCACTTTACTAAAATAATGCCACATTTTCAAAGCACATTTAAAATTTCCTGTAACTCCGCAATCTTGTCAACACTTGGTATTTTCAGACTGTTAATTGTATGTATGTGTGTGTGTGTGTGTGTGTGTGTGTGTGTGTGTGTGTATGTATGTATGTATATATATATAAATTTTTTTTAGATGGTAGGAGGGGAGATAATGAGGCAGACTTCCTCATGTGCCCCAACTGGGATCCATCCAGCAATCCCATCTGGGGTTGATACTTGAGTACTGAGCTATTTATAGTGCCTGAGGCTGACACACTCTGACCAACTGAGCTCTTCTCAATGCCCAGGGCCAGGCTGGAATCAACTGAGCCACTGGCTGAGGGAGGAGAAAAGACAGAGAAGGGGAAGCAGGAGGGGG
This sequence comes from Rhynchonycteris naso, assembly GCA_037038555.1. Taxonomy (NCBI): domain Eukaryota; kingdom Metazoa; phylum Chordata; class Mammalia; order Chiroptera; family Emballonuridae; genus Rhynchonycteris; species Rhynchonycteris naso. The sequence continues at coordinate 31,486,541 of CM072998.1, forward strand.
TGAAAAGCAGATGGTTGCTTCTCCTGTGTGCCCTGACGAGGAATTGAATCCAGGGCATCTATAAGCCGAGTCAATGCTCTGTCCACTGAATCACGAGTCAGGGCTGTCATACAAATTTAATCTAAAGGTAATCATAATTTTTCTCTCCCAGGGTCATTAAAAACTTTAGAACATTTGCTTGTGACTGCTCTTTTAAATTTATATGCTGTTGTACAGTATTTCATCATTTTTTAAACCCATCAAACTAGACATTATTATCTCATACAGATAATATCTTCTTTAAGTATACACGTGTACACACACATTTACCATTTATTTCTTTCTTTGTTCATTCATTCCTTCTTACATCTCACACTATGTTCCCACAGCAGGTGTTTGTTTTTCTTTATTTTCTGAAGATCATTTACAAGTTCCTTTTGTGAAATATAGTGGGATAAACTCAGACTTTTTCTTTTTATCGTAAAAGTATTTTTATTTCTGCTTTATTCTTAAAACAAAGGTTTTCTGAGTTTATGATTCAAAATCCATAGTAGTTTGCTTTCAGCATTTTTTAGTTATTATTCAGCAGCTCTCTGGGTTCCATTGCTACAGGTGAGAAGTCTGCTGTCAGTCTATCATTCTGTGGAGGTGATCTTGTGTCACTGCTTCTTTCATAGGATGACCTTGTCTCTGGGTTTTCCCAGGACAGCCTAGTTTAAGTCTGTTGTCTAAGAATAATGAATGCAAAAGAGAGTCCCAGTTTGGACAATAAATAATATGGTTACCATACATTTAAGATCCTTTTCTCATTCATGTTCTTTAGTTTCACAAAAATATGTTTAGATTAAGATATATTTTTATTCATGCCACTTGGTACATGGCATATTTTTTAATAATAATTTTTGAATTTAAAATTTTTTCCCTATTGATTTGAGAGGGAGAGAAGAAAAGAGGGAGAGGGGGGGAGAGAGAGAGAAGAATCAACTCATTTGTTCCACTTAGTTGTTCAATTTAGCACTCATTGGTTAGTTCTCATATATGCCCTGATTGGGGATCAAACCTAAAATCTTGGCATGCTGGGGCAATGTTCTATCCACTGAGCAACCTGGTCAGCGCCTGATCTTTGAAATTTTAATTGGCCTCCTGCCCCCCAAGGGGTGCCCTACTTCAGCTGCCTTACCACCTTAGAACTTTGATGTCATTGACCTCAGACACCACTTTGCCATCCATAATCCTGAGAGTGATGGTATTTTGAATGTATAGAATGGGGTTGTCTTTTTAATTGATGTTTATGGAGTTAATTTTATTGTATAAGATTTATATAAGAGGGATCTAAAATTCCTAAACTGAACATTTTCAGTAGTACTACGGATATAATTTCTTAATAATTAAATTAATCAAAAATTACTAAATAATCCACAGTGTAATAATTCTAAATGTTGTCTAGTATTATTTTGCTTGAATAGCTGCATGGACTTTGGAGAGCCCTTTAGACAGTGTTAAAACCCTGGTGTTAGAATCCTAGCTCAGCCATTGACTCACTCTGCGCTTTCCAAGCAGATTCAGATTCCTAAGCATTAAATCCGTAATAGATGCTCATTTCTGATCCCTGTCCAATTAAACAATTTGGAAACCCAAGGATGATGTGAAACATTAGAAAAAACATTTTTTTGCTTCTTTAGTTTAATATTGGAACAACAAGTGCAATTTTCATACATTTACCATCAGAATCATGTCTCTTTAAATCTTCCCACAGCCTTCAAAAATTAGGCCTTTGCAATTTGGATAATCTAGAAAATAAAATAAAAAAAGTCTCAATATTCTCAATTTGCATATGTTATTTAATTAATGTGAAACATATTTTTAACTATAGAAGGGATCCTAGAAGATTATTAGTGGCTTTCCAAGAAACTTTTATTATAGAAAATTTCAAACATACTCAAGTATGTTTGTGTAATTGTGTAATAAATTCTCGACACAAAGACAGTTTGCCAATCTTGTTCTACTGATCTCCCGGCCCACTTGTTTTTCTGTCTTTATTTCCTGAAGCATTTTAAAGAAAATCATAGATACCAGATCATTAAACCTATAAATATTTCAGTATGTAAGTAAATCTTTTATTTAAAAGTACATCTATTAATTCTTTCTTAGTCTCACTCCCTCCTTATTAGGTGAGAAGCCTGAGAGGGTTAGTGTTTTGCCCAAGGCTATTTAATTAGAGGGATAACTAGAGAACTTTAGTGCTCTAATTCTTAGTCCTGTATTTTTTCCCCATAACATGTTGCTTCTGAAGATTACCTACTTACTAGCTAAACACACAAAAAAATTGCAATTAGCTTTCCTACTAGCATCTTATATATCTTATATCAACATCATCTTGGGAGATAGTAAAAATACAAACCCCTAAAAAAAAAGAAAAGATAGAAACCTCTGAGCTCCAGTCTCAGAGGAACTAATTCCTCAGGGATGAGATGGCGCCAGTGGTTTGCTGGAGCCAATTTATGCCTACTATTAAATTTTAAGAAATTTTATGAGTCAATTACTAAAAATAATTGAAATTAAATTATATAAGCTCACCATTAAATTATATTAGAAACAATGGTAAGAAATACTCAAATTTTAGCACTTCCTATGTTCTTTACTACATTTTACTACAGTGTGTCCATAAAGTCATGGTGCACTTTTGACTGGTCACAGGTCAAAAGTGCACCATGACTTTATGGACACACTGTGTTATCTATGTTCTTGAGGTCATGTCCATTGTATCTGTATGCTGGAGATACCGTATAATGGTGTGCTTCTGTTCACCTCTTTCCAACTGCCCACTGAATGATAGCTTGAAATTGGCCATGTCATGTTAAATAGTATTCACACCATGGAAACTGGCACATAAAGACCAGGTTTGGTCTATTGCTTTATTTATTGTCCAGACTTAAGAAAGTGATAGAGAAAATGTTAATAATGCACATTGAACTTTACAGTGTGTCGCACCATCATGTATTGTGAAAAGTACAAAATGAGGTAAGATTCTTCCAATTTTCAAATATTATGAAATTCACCAAAGAAGTCTCTCACATCATTAATAAATGATGTTTCACTTTTGTTTTACTTACGGATGTGATTGAAAATATCAACCGACAGTTGTCTTGGAACTATACTTCTTCATCAATGCAACCATAGGTTGGCTATAAATAGTTTGGCAAAAATACCAAAACATTTTTTAAGAGTGAATTAACTTTATGAAATTTACAAAAACAAATTTAAAAAAACATTCAATGTTGTAAATAATGTCTTATAGATTGTTTTTTTATCAGCAATACACTATATATAGTATATTTATGTACCATATTTTTCGCTCCATAAGACACACTTTTTTTCCCCCAAAAGTGGAGGGGAAAATGCCTGTGTATCTTAGAGACGAAAAATATGCTATTTTATTAAATATTTTAACACACCATTTGGTTCAGAATACTTTTTTTCTTATTTTCCTTCTTAAAACCCTAGGTGCGTCTTATGGTCAGGTGCGCCTTATAGGGCGAAAAATACGGTATGTTATTGAATACTTGATTATTTTGTTTTTTCTTTTTTTCACTTCTGGGTGAAACACAGGAATCTGCCTTTCAAATGAGCATCTCAGGTATTCTTAAGCCTGCTAAATCTGGAGCACCCCTATTTTAGCCATTGAACAAAAATATGATGATCCTTTAAGTCTCCAAAGGTTCTTCATGATTCTTAATGAAAACAAGATACAGATTGTGTTCTTTCAAATGCAGAGGCCTACGTTTTAAAATTTTTAAATTAATTTAAAAGTTTTATAAAGCTTTAATTATTAAATAACATACAATAAACAGTACATATTTGGAATGTATAATTGTCTAAGTTTTGACATAACTTTTTTGACAAAACCATCCCTACAATCAAGAATGTGAACATATAAATTACCTCAAAAAGTTTTCTCATGTCCTTTTGTAATTCTTTCCTTCTATCCCTTCCTTCTCATCCCTACTCAAACAATCACTGATCTTCTTTCTGTCTTTATAGATTAATTTGCATTTTCTAGAATTTTATGTAAGTGTAATCATACAGCATGTACTGTTTTTGGTTTGGCTTCTTTAACTCAATATAATTGTTTTGAGATTCATCCACGTTGTTGTCTAGTTCATTCCTTTTTATTCTGAGTCATATTCCAATGTATGGATAGACCACAATTTCTTTATTTATTCAATTGTTGATGGATATTCCTGTTGTTTCCAGTTTTTGCCTATTATAAATAATGCTGCTGTGAACATTTGTGTCCAAATTTTGGTTGGCATGTATTTTCTTCACTTTTGGGTAAATATCTAGAAATGAAATGGCTGGCTCATGTGGTGATATGTGTATAACTTTTAAAGAAACTGCCAGCTTTTCAATGTGGCAGAGGCCAATATTATTTTTGTTAGTAAGAAAGTATGAGTGGGTCTGACATTGGCTTAAGATTTCCATGTGCGCAGTCCAAGCAAGCTAGTAATGCAGCAGCACTCAAATTGTATTCTTTAAATAATCACTCAGATTTTATTAAGTGGGAGTGGGAAGAAACTAGTTTATAGTAATGGACCTAGTATGAAGTTAGAATCACTTATTTAACTTACATTATTGGCTGATGATAAATTTGTTTAAATTTACTTTCTATTTTCCTGCAGTTCTTGTTTGTGCATCCATTTCCCTTTGTATTTTTTGAATCAAACAAATTCTTAGGAGGTATATTAAAAGGTTTAAGATTTCATATACTTCAGTAAACCTTATGCCACATATTATTTCAGAATTTCGGCTGAAGGCAACTAATTACTGTTTGGCACTTAGACACTAACAAAATACTCAGCAGAGGTGTGTGTGTGTGTGTGTGTGTGTGTGTGTGTGTGTGTGTGTGTGTGGTGCTGGTTTTCCCACGCCAGAATGTCATCTATTTCAAGAGTAGTGAGAGCAGTTACATTTTACTCAGGCTAACTGGGGCTAAAATTCTGATTTATTTTAGTGAAATGTTAGTCTCCTCTTATAGATTGTTACTCTAAGAAGCTGCCTGGCTGGCCTCTCTATGTCTCTGGCTCTGAGTGGTCACTTTGAAGAAAGACAATCTAAAAGCTAAGACTAGGTATGCTTTTATTATTATATAAATAGACTTTGCCAATGCCACCCCCCAGATTACAAGGGCATAGCCATTTTTTATCTCCAGTTTATTGTAACTAAAAATTCAGAGCTGCATCAGGCCTTCTGCAAGGAGATGACCACAGAGGGGGTCCTGGCTAGGAAAGGTTTTCCTGTGTAAGTGTGACCGCTTCTTAACCACTTCCAAATGTGATTTTATTTCCCATTTTTTCTCTGAGTGGGTTGCTTGGTGGCAGGATTGGAAGAGAGGATGAGCCTGGCTGATGCTGATGCTGCTTGAGTTTTCTAGAGACTTCCTAGGAAGAGTTGGCCCCAGCAACCTCTTCCTTCCCTGGGGAAAGAGGCAACACATGCAAATTACCCAAAAGTTTATGGACAGATGCCCAGTTCTCTTTTGATGAAATTCAACTGCAATATGGTATTGTGAAATTATTTATCTGTAATCATTCATATTACTCTGAAGAAAAGATGGAACTGGACGTACAGCAATAAGCAATTTTTCCTCTTCTCCTCTTTCTGGCCATTTTTCTCTAACGTAGAAGAGAACTTATGTAAGTCTTCACAAAGCCCTCTATCAGCAAGGGAACCATCTACCTTCCTCTGCCCAGTCAAGATAAAAGCTCTATCTGGAGGGAAGCTGTTTATAGATCCTGGGACTGGTAGTCTTCCAAGATGCTGGTTAAAAAAAAAAAGAAAGAAAAAAGAACAAGAAGTATCTGTTCTGTGAGAAGGAAGAGAAACAAAAAAGCTTCTCTGTTTCCGTAGGTAAACACAGTGTGACTCTGGTTGTTGACTTAATAAATGGAGAATGCATAAATGATGTTGATTATCACCTCAATTAGAGTATAAAACATGATATCATGTGACTGAAGAATAAAGCAAATGATTGACACAGATCCATTAATTAAAACCTTGTTTATCCTTCCCTTGTTAATACTGCAATTCACTTCCTAAAATCTGGAATCGGTTATATTTAGAACATTAGAAGATTACACGTGGCACAGCAGAGAAGCACTGGTTTGCAAGTCAGGTGAGCTAGATCTGCATTCTGGATTTTTATTAGTTTTGCCCTGTAGACACAAGCTGTTTAATTATACTGGGGAACAATTTGTTTTTAATTTTCTGTTGCATGAGGTTTTAGAACTTTTTCTATATATTTTTGCATCGCTGATTCCAAATCTAAAATCTGCTCTTTGGTGCATGCTCTAGTTTTTATGCAATTTTAATTTCTTTTTGTTACAGTTAATGGCATGCATTGGTTTTTAAATTGGAGTTAAAGGGTAACGACTCTTGGATTGAACATAACCACAAGGCAATTAATGTTTTGCAAACATCGCTTTTACATAATTGTAGTTGTTCTTAAATGTAAAAAATTATTATCTGATAAAAACACCATCTTATTTTGTTTTAAAATTGAATCACGGCTTCTTCGAGTAGGCGTAAATGTAAGAATAGTCCTAACACCTTCTGTTATATCTGTGGCTGTTACACACTTCAACTTTGTCAAAGGTGCAATATTTCATCATTTGTGACACGTGCATATATTGCCTATTTTCAACTTCCCCTTGGCGATCAAGACAAGAATTGGGCTCCTCATATTGTGTATCATAATTGTGAGGAAATACTTCATGACTGGACAAAAGAAAAATGCAAAGGAATGCCTTTTGGTATTGCCATGGTTTGGCGTAAACCTAAGGACCACAGCAGTGACTGTTATTTCTGTCTGATCCATACAAAGGGATCGGCAAGAAAAAACGGCATATGATCGCATATCCTAATATTCCTTCAGCAATACAACCTATCCCACACTGCGAGACACTCCCGGTTCCAGTTTTCAATGGTTTGATTTCTTCTAAGGATGAAGAAAGTGAATATAGTGATCAAGTGTATTTTGATAAGATGCATGAAGAAATAGTTGTAGAATCTGAAGGGTCTTCTTCCGATGGCAAGCAGTCATTAACCCCTCAGCAGTTTAGCCAACCCGAATTGAATAATTTAGTAAGAGATTTAGGCCTATCAAAGAAAGCAGCTGAGTTATTAGCCTGCAGGCTTCAAGAAAAGAATGTACTTCACTGTTCAGCTAAAGTATCACATTTCAGGAAGCGTGAACAAATTTTTGTGAACTTTTTTTCCAAAGACAAACACTTTGTTTACTGTCATGATATTAGTAGTCTTTTCTACCAGCTAGGTATTACCACTTACAGTCCAACAGATTGGCGGCTATTTCTTGACAGCTATAAATGGAGTCTGAAATGTGTTCTCCTACACAATGGTAATGTTTATGCAGTGGTTCCAATTGGTTATTCAACTCATCTGTGAGAAGATTATGACGACATAAAAATTGTCCTTGAGCCTGACCAGGTGGTGGTGCAGTGGATAGAGCATCAGACTGGGATGCGGAAGACCCAGGTTTGAGACCCTGAGGTCGCCAGCTTGAGTGCGGGCCCATCTGGCTTGAGCAAAAGCTTGCCAGCTTGGACCCAAGGTCCCTGGCTCTAGCAAGGGGTTGCTCAGTCTGCTGAAGGCCCACGGTCAAGGCACATGTGAGAAAGCAATCAATGAACAACTATGGTGTCACAACGGCAACAAAAAACTAACAATTGATGCTTCTCATTTCTCTCCGTTTCTGTCTGTCTGTCCCTATCTATCCTCTCTCTGACTCTCTCTCTCTCTGTCCCTGTTAAAAAAAATTTGTCCTTGACTTTCTGAAGTATGAGGAGCATAACTGGATCATTTGTGTGGATCTTAAAATGGTAAATTTTCTGCTAGGACAACAGAGAAGTTTCATGAAGTATCCTTGCTGTCTGTGTTTGTGGGACAGCCGAGCTCGGGAGAAACACTGGACACAGAAGGAGTGGCCAAAACGTGAAGTTCTGGGAGTAGGGATGCAAAATATTGTGAATGAACTTGTAATTAATCGAGACAGGTTCATTTTCCCTCCACTTCACATCAAACTTGGCTTAATGAAGCAGTTTGTTCAGGTTTTGAATAGAGAAAGTGAATGCTTTCAATATATTATTTCTGCTTTTCCTCCCTTGTCTTTCGAGAAGATAAAAGCAGGTGTACCGATGGACCTCAAATTCGAACCCTCATACATGACGAGGAATTTGCTAGGAAGATGAAGAAGGAGGAGAAAGCAGAATGGCAGTCTTTTGTGGCAGTTACAAAGAACTTCCTTGGCAACAAAAAAGCAGAAAACTATGAACTTCTGGTTCAAAGGATGCTGTTGGCTTTCCGTGACATTGGATGGAACATGAGCATTAAGAGTCACTTCCTGAACAGTCACCTTGATAACTTTCCAGAAAATCTTGGAGCTGCTAGTGATGAGCAGATTATTGCTGGAGCATCAAATGAGATTGTCCTCAACAAGTACACAAATGCAAGAGCTACAAACACAATTTTTTGCCTGAATCGAATTTAAATAAATTTTGCGCCAATTTTATGATTAAAATAAGTGTTTTAATCTGTTCTATTTCGAAATAGTGGACAAATTCTGATGCAATCATATGTTATAGTGTATTTACTGCATTACATAAATGATTATATTTTCACAAAGATGATGCCCAAGAAGACATTCTGCTTCATTATTTTAAACTAAATGTTGAATATTTTACAATAAGATGAAAATCTAAATCTTGAATTGCAAAAAACCTGTAGCTTACAGAGAAAAACTATTGTCAGATTTGAGATCAGCACAGTCGAATTAGGTAAGAACAAATGTTTTTGTGGATACAACAAAGATTTTGTTCTCCAGTGTTATTTTATTTTTATTTTTTCCAGGGACAGAGAGAGAGTCAGAGAGAGGGATAGATAGGGACAGACAGGAACAGAAAGAGGTGAGAAGCATCAATCATTATTTTTTTGTTGCCGTTGTGACACCATAGTTGTTCATTGATTGCTTTCTCACATGTGCCTTGACCGCAGGCCTTCAGCAGACCGAGCAACCCCTTGCTGGAGCCAGGGACCTTGGGTTCAAACTGATGAGCTTTTGCTCAAGCCAGGTGGGCCCGTGCTGAAGCTGGTTTCCTCCGGGTCTCGAACCTGGGTCCTCCGCATCCAGTCTGACGCTCTATCCACTGCGCCACCGCCTGGTCAGGCTCCCCAGTCTTATTTTTAAAATTGATTTTTAGAGGGAGAGAAAGAAGCATTAATTTGTTGTTCCACTTATTCATGCCATCACTGGTTGATTCTTGTATGTGCTCTGACCAGGTATCGAACCCACAATCTTAATGTATTGAGATGACACTCTAACCAACTAGCTACCTGGCCAGGGCCAGACATGATGTTTTAAAATATTTTATTAGTTATCTGAACTCCTTTATCTCAGGTTAAGACACGGAACCCTAGAGAGTGTCCCAGGGGAAAGAAAGCTTGTCTGGCTGTGAATCCTAGCTCCATGACCTACTAGTTATAAGACCTGTGGAAAGCTATATAATTTCTCGAAGCACCATTTATCTGCCTGGAATATAGCAAAAACCAAAATCTCTAATAATAATAATAATAATTATGCTATTTGAACTAATGAGATGGGAGTTGGCCCTTCCGAGAACTGTCTAGCAGGCCTGCCCATAATGCCCAAAGACCAAAAGGATACAACAAACTTTGGTCTGAGTGATGTTGCTGTACCTTTAAGGGAGTATGGGTGTGTGCAACAGGAGTGTGGGTGTGAAAATGGTACTATTTTTCAGGTGCAGAGATCTAACCTAACTTTACTTGTGTTGTCAAGGTCGGAGCAGGATTCAGCCAGAGAACAGTAGTACTGCAGGTGGAGGAACTGGAACTGGGAAAGAAAACAAAAAGGGATCAGGTCCCAGGACAGACAGTCAGGCTTCACAGCAGAGGCTGTTCTCAGAGGAGGACTCACACCTCCAGGAAACCAAGCCCAATTCCTGAAACTTCCGGAACAAGCAGGAGGGAAGGGGTGAGGGAGCAGCTGCTGGCACAGGCGGATGCTCAGAGTGGATACAGATGGAGAGCAGTAAGCTCAGTGATACCCCCTGGTTTGGGATCCTAACAGGTGGCCATATTTGTTTAGGAAAAATTCAGGGCTCAAAAACAGTTGGGTTTACAGATTAAAGGTCCTATAACAGAAAAGACCATTTCCATTTGTATTTGCAGTATTTTTCTATGTTATCTCTGATCCGACTCACCATTATCAAAGGGATCTAATGAGTTTACTTCATTGCCTGAATTTCTGATGTGGTTGTGATGCTATAGAACAAGCAGAATCTGTAAACTCAGAGACATTGGTGCCCTGCTCATGGCTGCTTAATTCTGGCCGTTGTTTTCTAGGCCAAGATTGATGCCATATTGTAAACTGTGCACAGTGACAGGGTCGCCATTCACATAACAGACAGTCCTATGATGTCAACAACAGCAAATCAGCTTGAGCCCATTGTGAAATGTCAGTGTAACTGCACAGATTTATATGATTCTAGTATAAACCAATGAAACTTTTTACTAGTTAGCAGATGCAATCCCATTGTGAATAAATATACATTTTATATTGGGTTTCTGCGATGCTGATAATGGCTTGCCTCCAGTTACAGTAACTTCTTGGCAGATTTTTACGTTTATAACCATCACCCAGCCCTTGAAGCTCGGCTCCTCAGACACATAGTTGGTTCTCCTGTCTTTCTCACCATTTCTTCCCCATTTCCTTTGTAGAACCCTCTTTTCTTGTGCTGTTAATTCTAATGTTCCCCAAACTGCTCTCAGCCACCTTCTTTCACAGGAGTGATCACTAGTTGATTTTTCATTCTTAAATGATTACATTTTTTAAGTGAGGACTCCCATTCTCTCTGTGTCTCTGGCTGTGGCCTCTTTACATCTCCATTTCTGACGGATACCAAGACCTCTCCTCTAAAGTAACCATAGCTCAGTAGTTTTTCACAATGATTTTCCTGTTGGCTTAAACTAACCATGATTCATCCCTGTACTCCCATCCAGAGTTGGGGGAGTGTTTATCGCCCTTTCAGGACCCAGGGAGGGCCTCTCAGAGATGGGCTCTGAACAAAATTAAGGTTCTTTTTTTAAAAAATTTTTTAGTGAGAGAGAGAGAGAGAGGAGGGACAAACAGGTTAGAAGGGAGAGAGATGAGAAGCATCAATTCTTTTTTTTTTTTTACAGGGACAGAGAGAGAGAGTTAGATAGGGACAGACAGACAGGAACAGAGAGAGGTGAGAAGCATCAATCATTAGTTTTTCATTGCCATGGCAACACCTTAGTTGTTCATTGATTGCTTTCTCACATGTGCCTTGACCGTGGGCCTTCAGCAGACCGAGCAACCCCCCCGCTGGAGCCAGTGACCTTGGGTCCAAGGTGACGAGCTTTTGCTCAAGCCAGATGGGCCCGCGCTCAAGCTGGCGAGCTCGGGGTCTTGAACCTGGGTCTTCTGGATCCCAGTCCGACGCTCTATCCACTGCGCCACCGCCTGGTCAGGCCAAAATTAAGGTTCTTTAGCAAGCAAGAAACACTGTTGATTACACAACTAACAGTGCCTGCTCACGTATATGCACATTCCCAGCCCATTAAAATTCATAGAATAAATTCCTTTTCTGGTATCCGTAGTGCCCCATCATCTAGACTCAGGGCGCTTTTTTTTTCTTTTAATTTTATTCATTTTAGAGAGGAGACACACAGAGAGAGAGAGAGAGAGAGAGAGAGAAAGAGAGAGAGAAAGAGAGAAAGGGGGGAGGAGCTGGAAGCATCAACTCCCATATGTGCTTTGACCAGACCAGTGCAGGGTTTTGAACTGGCGACCTCAGTGTTCCCAGGTCCACGCTTTATCCACTGCGCCACCACAGGTCAGGCAAGACTCAGGGTGCTTTTTAGACTCTTATTTTCTCTCTAAATGTCCCCAGTGTTCTAGCCACTGTGATCACCATTTTCAGGACATGGACAGCACTGACCCATCTCGGCTTCCCTGGTCAGGCCTTACATTGTGGGTGCCACCCTCCTATTTTCTCTGCCCATCAAAATCCCACTCATTTTTCACGATCTGAAAAGCCACTTCTAACATGAAGCCATCCAAGAGCACCTCAGGGATCTCTCTCTCTTTTTTTAAAAAAAATTTTATAATATTTTATTGGCTTTTCCTACTAGATTTTAGGTCCCTTGAAGTTACAGACTATGCAGAGTCATTTTTATAGTTCCCACTGTGCCTAGCACATACTCACTGCCTAACTGACTGTTGTTGGATGAAAAATGAAAAATAACTAAAACATCTTCTGGTAATATTTTTAAAAATTAATTAATTAATTAATTATTATTTTCAGTGAGAGGAGGGGAGGCAGAGACAGACTCCCACATGTGCTCTGACTAGGATCCACCTGGCAAGACCACTAGGGGGCGATGCTCTGCTCATCTTAGGTCCTTGCTCCAGAGCCAATTTTTTAGTGCCTTAGGCAGAGTCCATGCATGAAGCCATCCTCCTCAGCACCTGGGACCAACTGGCTCCAATGGAGCCTTGGCTGCAGGAGGAGAGAAGAGAGAGAGAAGCAAATGGGGAGGGGTGGAGAAGCAGATGGTCGCTTCTCCTGTGTGCCGACACTACTACTGAGCCAACCCGCTAGGGTCTCTGGTGGTATTTACAAAAAGCCACATGTCTGAGATAGTCAGACATCCACTACTGGCCTCTACTACTTAGAAGGCAGAGTTCCCCTCAGGGGCACATGTGGTTATACACAATGACTGCTTTGCCTGCACAGGTTTTAGATCAGTGGTTCTTAACCTTTTTTGAGGTACCGAATCCACCAGTTTCATATGCGCATTCACCAAACCCTTCTTTAGTGATAAATAAAATATAATTTTTTCCCCAAATTCAAGACATAGGTATATGTTTTTTCTTTTTTACTGGTGCACAAAATGAGCCGTGCATGAACATCACCTTGCTCAAAGAACAAAACCAACAAAGTGCATGAACTCACAACACATTACGGTATTACTTTATTCTGGCCTCCATGGCAGAGGCTTCTCCGAAGCTCTGAGACTGACTCATCAAACCCCTAGGGTTCAATAGAACCCAGGTTAAGAACCACTGTTGTAGATACTTATGAAAAAAGGAAAGGAAACACCCTTACTTGAAATGGATAAAATTTGTTTTCTGTGTCAGTGCCACCTTTGCCTTTCTATGTCTTTTTCATTTTTGGGTGGATATCTCACTTGTTGGCTTCTCCTTTAAGCATTTGTTATGTTGGATCTATTGATTTTAACTAGACTTTTCTTTCCTATCCCCAGGCCATCTTCCCTGTTCAGTGTTAATATTTTATACACTAGCACTCCTGTTCTAACATCTTTGAGTACACCTTCATACATTCTATTTCTACTGTCGGTAACAAAGGTTCTTACAATAATGTGTGCTGTTGAAACATATTTTCTTATTATTGGAGATCTTACAATAGTGAAGTTTTATAGCCATGCATTGAGTAGGGCCTGAACATGGAACAGGAGTTTGCAGATATTGACTTAAGTGATAAGTGATATATATATTTTTAAAAAGATGCTAATAATGCTTGGAAAGCAACAAGAATAATAATTTAAAATAGTCTTTCCATCAGAGTTAAAAAAATAATTAAAGTTGGAATGAAACTCAGAGGACCTCTGCTCTGTAAACCAAAGACTTTGAGTTATTCAAAGGAAATGATTGCAAACCAGTATTCCTGGTTTGCAAATAAGAAAGGCCTGGGTGAGCTATGGTGCACATGGGCAGGTGGGTGCAACTACTGTAGAACTGAAGGCATTTTGAGCTGATTGGCCTTTAGCTCTCTGGAATTTATGTCAGGAAGATACTGATCGGATGTGGATTGAAACTGGTACTTCTCTTCTGCTGTTATTTTTCTGTAGCTCTCACTGAAACCCTTTTGTTTTTTTTTTTTTTCCTTTAAACAAGGGGGTGGCAAAGCTCAGTGTAGAGAAGTAGAATGGAAAAGTTGAGCTGTGAAGCACTTGGTATACTAGATGGCTTTTACATGAAACCTCAGTTTTCCTGTGGCCAGCGTTGAGCTGCTCCAGTCACCTGTCATTTGGAGATAGAGCTTCTTAGGGGCACCATGAGGCCTCCTGCCAGACTCACCTGGAAGGAAACAGCATGAATAACGCAGAGTGTAAGATTGAAAACATTATGAACCAAGCTCATTAGTTTGATGTGTATACTTAAAGTTGTCTAAGTAAAACATCCAGAAGTTAAAAGCATCCCTTCTTCAGTCAACAAATATTAATTAAGCCTATGTTTGAGTTACACTGCTTATGGAATGAGGTCTTCAACATGTGTGATTTTTTTTTTTAATCTTGGAAAACAAAGCTTTTTTGGGGTCAAACATTATTTATTTTACTCTTTTTAAATGAAAACCTATTTGGGAATATATTGCATAGTTTCAAGATTTCTGAAGTAGACTATATGGAATATATTTTAATTAGATCCTATCTTAGTGACTCACCACTCACAGTAGTACTGTCTGGCGAGTCTGTATGCTTTAAGTACAACAGACCTCTCCCATCTAATGAGCTACTACCTCTGACTACATAGCACATTTGCTATGATCTTAAAAGTCAGATAACTTGATTATTAGAGCTATTTAAAGAGTCAACACAATTTGAGTGACCACCTGATGCATCTCTTAGAAAGTGGAGCAATTGTGTTTTAATGAATGAGCTTCACCAGCTGCTCTTTCAGCTCCTGGATGTCTGGGTCAGGGTTCTCAAGGATCCTGGCGAGGCTGAGCAATCTGAACTTGAACTATATGAACTACTTCTGTATTTAAAGTTTAATATCTATCTATGCAGTATATATTTAAAATAAATTATTAAACAAATTACATATAATGTACAGATTTTGCATTTTATGAGTGTAAAAGTTTGACATTGTATGTATTGTTTTGAATCTATTTTTAAATGGATTAACTCCCCCCAACCCCAAGGGGATAAAATCACTCTGGTATCTTGACCTTATTTCCAGAACTTTCTATATATTCTTTACTGTTACCACATTACCAGCCCCATATTAAGGTACTTTTATAATGTGCTTGAAATTCAAATAACATATTCTGATTTCTAAATCACGATAGTTATAAAAAGTGTATAACTACATAAGAGCACTACAGCTAAAAGCTAAAATCCATGTAGAAAACAGTTTTTCTTTTTTCTGGTAAGTCTTGAAAATTGGTTTCTAACATCTGGATTTAGTGTTTGGTCAACCCCAGTTTTTCTAGTCCTTTGGGCTTTGAAGTGTAAAGGAACCCATCCTTTTACTGGTGTTACCGTCTCAATTCTGCCAGACATCGTTTCAGAAGGGGACCTGCATGGTCTCTTCCCTTCAGACACCGTTGTTTCTCCCGCAGAGAAGTGCTGGAGCACCTACATATAAAAGGCATTTGTGGCCCACGAGGGTGTGTGGCTTTTATTATTCAATACCCCACTTACCTGTTTGCCCGCTTCTTCTCCTAGGCCTCCCAGTGGCCGTCAAGGGTCCTGCGACATCACTTCCTCACGGTGGGAAGCCAGAGTAGTTCTGACCTTCTCTCTAAATAAAAGCTCTCTCGTGAAGGCGTTATAACTGACCAGAGCCGTACAGACAGTGACTACAGAATTAATTCTCCAAGGTCTAATTTACAAAGTTTCTGTGATTAAGTCGTCCCAGAAAGGGAGGGCCGCCCAGGGAGGGGAAAGGCGACGGGCTGGAGGGAGAAGAGAGGGCACCTGGGCAGCTCGGTCCCGAAAGAGGAGGCACCGCATACTTGTTGTGGAATAGACTGCCGACCACCCCTCTTCAGGGGCGCGGGCCGCGCGCCAGTGTCTTCGCCCCTTTACTCAACTTTTCCGTGTCTCAGTGACCAGTCACGTGCAGAAACGCCCACCTGCAGGGGACCCCAGGTCTCCGGGCGTGTCCCCGTCAGAGGGCGGACAGCATTCGGCCGGGGCGCCCCGCTTGGACCCGGCCGAGGGACGCACTGCAGCGGGGCGCCGGGGGGGAGCAGGTGGGCGCAGCCAAGCGCGACCCCCGCCAGCCACTGCAGCGCGGGCCCGCGGCCGGCGGTCCCCACCCCGGGCGAGCGCTCGGGCTCGGCGGCGGTTCAGCCCGCCCGCCGCCACTGCTCCCCGCCCCCTGGTCCCCGGAGGCTCCGCGGCTGCCGGAGCGGGAGGTGGAGCCGAGCCCGTGGCGGCCGCGCAGGAGGGAAAGTTCGGCGGCGCGGGAGCGACAGGAGCCGGTGGAACAGCCCCGGGGGCGCCTCGGGGTGAGTGGGGTCCCCTCCGTGGCCGGCCGGGTGTGGCGCGCCGCGCGGGGGCGTTGGTGCGCCTCCCTTGCGCTCTCCAGCCCGAGACCTCGGGGAGGCTCGTGTAGCCCGGGAGGATGGTGCGGCTCCCGGCCTCCCGCCGTCCTGCTGCTGGGGCTGCGGGCTCAGGCGCGGGGAGGGCGCTGGGCGCCGCGGTGCTCGGGGAGGCTCGGCGCCTTCGGGGGACGCGCGGGGGAAGCTTCCAGGGAGGGTCCCTCCTGCTGCCGTGCGGGGTGTCACTTTGCCTCGCCAACCTTTATCGTGGCCTTTGGCTGTTTAATGACTTTTCTATAACCACGAAAGAGTAGGCTTGACACGTGCCCGCCGGGCTACTTTGCGGGTATTGGGGTGTTATTTTTGCTGCGATGGAGGGTGGAGGGGGCGTGCCAAGCGTGGCAGGTGAGCCGCGTGCTCTCTTTCTTGCCTTGGACCTGGACTACGGTCATCGCGACGGAGGATGTCCAGAGGAAGTGTTATTATGAGGTCAGTGGAGGGGAGCTCTTCGAGGGCATGGTCTGGCGGTCCCGGGGTTTTCAGGGCCGGGAGGAGGAGGAAGAGCTGTACACAGAGAAGGCAAAGTTGTTGTTTCCACGGCATTTCCTGCACCTGCGCTACCGTCAGTGATTTTGAAGTTATCTTTTCATCGATGAGCAAAGAGTGATGGGAGAGGAAAAGATGTTAACAGAACTGTACATGTTGAAGTGAGTCTTGGTAAATACTAATATATGATAGAGTGGTTATTTCACAAACTCCACTTTTATTCTGATTTCAAAGCCTCAATAGTTTTTACTTAAATGTCATTAGATAGGTCTAGAATAGATAGATGATAATGATAATTAACTGTTCTTCCACATCCTTTTACTAGAAATTTAAATGTAATTCTACCAGATTTTTTGGATTTTGTTAACAGTGTTCATACAAGAAAGTCATAATTATCGTAGTTACTTTTAACAATGAGCATTAATAAGCCCTGTTATGTGCTGTCATGTTGCTAATTGGAAGGAAAAAAGTGTTTCAGTTGAAAATAGAAGCATCTAGCAAAAAAGGAAAGCCTTAGTCACAATGGACCTGAAAACGTGTATCAGTGCAGGAAAGGATATAGGATTGCGGGTTGTGTACCCAGAGGATGGCAGTTCCTGGAAAGCAAGGGACCGCAATACCCACAGGAACCCCATAACTGTTTCATAATTCCTCTGCATTGAACTCTATGCTATACAGTACTGTTCATCACTGTGTTCCAAGTCTCAGTGTCTGTTTGCAAACTATATTGATGGGGCTCACATCAAAGTGTCAAACATTTGGATTCACTGTTTTGTGAATCAAGCATTTGATTTGCCATCCCAGGTACCTGGGTTCCAGGCAGCCTCTCCCATTTATTAACAGTACCACCAAGGGTGAGTCGTTTATACTTTCCCAGCCTTTGTTTCCTATGTGGTAAAATGGCAGTAATATCCCTCACCTTAAGTAGATGTTAAGCAGAATGAAATACTACTTAAGAACTTAGTCCCTGTCTGAAGAGTAGTAAGAGCTTCAATGTTGCCTCTTGTCTTTTCTCTTCCTTTCTCTTAGGAATCCCCAACTCTGGCCTATTCCAACATTTAAAAAAAAAAATTTAAAATTCCTTCTTCTTGGCAATCTTACTTTTCATTCATTCATTCATTCATTCAACTATCATTGGTTGAAGAACCTCAGATGCTGCCCACTCTTGCACTCTAGGTATTTGAAAATAAGGAGCTGGCACTTTGAGGTTGTGGTGGTTGATACTTAAGGCTTTTCCTGTTGGTGAGAATCCAGCATAGGGTTATATGATGGTGAATTGTACTGCCCAATCTTCATATTGTCCTAGCTCTGCCTTCAATGTGCTGTTATTACATTAAAAAGAAATGACAGGACGCTCTTTGGGGGTGCTCATCTCTCCTATTTACCCCGTCTCTCTATGCCCAGCCCTGGCAAGGTGTCAGGCATAGTAAATATTTGTTGATTTGAAATACAGAATGTAATGGAGTTATTCTTCGGGTCACCCCCAGCCCATTGTTAATACATTCCTGATGAAAGGGTTTTGGGATTCTAAATGATAGCCCTACTATATTTTAGGGCTAATAGAGGTTATTAAAGAAGCAAAGCTCAGGTAGACTTTATTACCTATTGATTTTGCCCTTGTGATGAAGCATTGTTATAAAACGATAAAGCCAAGTTGGAGCAGCGCTCCACCACTAGGGGCCTCCTCTGCCTTGTGTATCACCCGAGGCTGGCATTTATTGCAGTAATTCTGTTCTTTAAGGTAGCAAAGGAATTGAACTTCCTGGGCTCTCGACATGGAATACTTTATTAGGAAAGAGCAACCTTGTGTGAAAAGCATTACCAAAGGCCTAAAAATAAATGAAAGCAGTCTTAAATGACAGATTCAGTACCCTTTTAGAGTTAAAGGCTTAATGGAGATGGAAGAATTGGGCTTTTTACTTTGCACATCTTTATATTCAAATGTATGACTTAAAAGAAAACTTAAAGAAATAAAATATATGATTTTGATCGGGTGTTTTCAATTGTTTTTTTCCCCCAATCATTTAAAACGACTTTATTTCTTAGATAGATACTTGTAGTAATAACAATATGACTCTTGTTGTATATATAAAGGGACAGTATCTGATCAGTGGAAGCTCCTGGTGTCTTTTTAAAAAGGGGACTACATTAAGTTCCACCTTTAATTATATATATGTACACATATAATTGTTATCTTCCAAGGTGCATCATTGAAAGGCACGTTTCCTCTGTGAGTTTTGAAAAGATTTTTTATTTCTAAATTCTAATTTGAATTAAATTAGTTGGCCTTAAGATTATGGAGCAACTTTAAGAAGTGTTGGTGTTTCTGTTTGTCAGGTAGAACCCGCTATTTGGTAGAAAGAGTACTGACAGTGTATGCAAGCAAACATTATTACTGAAGAGATTGCCATATTGTTCTCAAAGGAATGAGAGAATACTGTATTTTCAAGTTTTCAGTGAAATTTAATTACAGTGACAAACTGAACACCATTAATCTCTAAAGGAAAATTAACAATAGAGAAGAGTTCAGTGCGTTGCAGTCCCATACTCTTTCCAAGGGGTTTCTTTTCTTAGCAGAATGCTCCGAGTTTAGAAAATTATCAGACCTCCAATTCTGATTTTCACACAGTAGGAAGGATCTTAAAACAAGACAGTCTGATTTTTGCTGTATTTCTATCCCAGTCTAGGTCAGTACTCTTTAGGGAACCAAGTAAGAGGAATGAATAACTTTTGTGTGAAGCTTGCAGATAATTTTTTACTATTACTTCTCTTTGATTAAGCTAAACTTTTGGGATAATTTTTAGGATTCTGAACATCCTAAAAATTATACATACCCTGTTTGCATAAGGTCATGCTCCTCTAGGACTGGAATAGTATTGCCTTCACCCTCAGACATCTAGCTAGTGAAGGCCATGGCCTCTCCTTGCTTCTCTCTTCTCCCAGAGTGAAGAGGAGTCTAAGTCAAAATGAGATGTAGAAAGCTGCATGAAGAACAAGGCATTTCAGTATGGACAAGAGCTCTTGAGCTGACCAAGATTATGGATCTGCTAGGTGGTTGGAAATGAATGAGTCTCTACAGAAGGGAGTCATTTTTAGGAACCTACACTTGGGGGGTGTCTCCTGGATGGACTGTTTACTAGAATTTGCAGTGAAGTAAGACTTCACTGCATAGGTAATTTTTGGGTTTTTTTAGACAATGCCCACATAACATTTGGTTATCCTGAGGTCATGTCTGATACTTGGTTTTATTTTTGCATATAGGGACATCTGAGTTGATAGAGGAACAGGGAAACAGAAAGCAGGGGGGAGGTAGATGGGAATTGTCTATTTATACTGAACACCAGCGCCTGCCTGCTTTTGAGTTCCCAAGGCACTTAGGTACACATTGTGTAGCTTAATAACAGGTGTTGTTCACTGGTGATTTGGGGTATACTCATCTATCCTGTTAATGAAATTACAGATATGCGCCACATAACTGTGTTTTGGTCAACTACAGACCGAATATATGACAGTGGTCCCATAAGATTATAATGGAGCTGAAAAATTCCTGTCGCTTAGTGATCTCTAGCTGTAGTAACAGCGTAGTGCAATGCATTACTCATGTGTTTGTGGTGATGCTAGTGTAAACAAACCTACTGGGCTGCCAGTAGTATAAAAGTACAGCACATACATTTACAGTACTAGGCTCTATTGTCTAGGTTTGTGTAAGTGCGCTCTGTGATGTTTGCACAATCTCCTAATGAAAATCTCTTAGGTTGTATCCCTGTCGTTAATTGGCGCATGACTGCGCTAAAATGATGATGTTCTTCCACTGATGTCCCGCGAACTCTCGAAAGTGACTTTCTACTTTTGTCTCCCATTTGTTAGAAACTTGCCACAGTTGATGTATCAGTTAACATACGTCAACAGGGCTACTGCTAGTCCACAGAGCGCCCCTCTGTGGTGGACTGTCCTGTATTAGGGTGCATGGCATGGTCCAGACAGAGTGGACTGGACTTCTGCCCTGCTCCCCTCCTGCTGGGCACTCTTGTGTGGCACACTTTGCACAACTTGTGTGCTGCTCTTGGGTGTAAAAGTGGTTAGAACAGTCTTGGCACATAGTAAATGAGAAATATATCACTGCTGATTATTATCATTATTATGGGTGACATTGCATTCTGGGTAGATCTTTCTAGTAATCACAGTAACGAAGAAGAGAGGATTCAGGTGAACTTAGTGCTTATAACAATGTTTGCAAAGGCAAGTGATTCACTTTAGCTTTCTCATTGCGCTTTCATTACAGTTCTCTCCACGTGATAAAAATGGCCAACACCTATGGAGCACTTAACCCCCCGGCCGCTGCTCCATTGAGTGGGGGCCTTGAGTTACTCATTTCATCCATGCAGCCAACTTAGGAAGAAGCACTGTTATTATTATCTGCATTTTACAGATCAGAAAACCAAGGTGAAGGGAGATGAGTTATTTGCCCCAGGTTAGCTCCTGAGTGGTGGACTGCGGCCTCGAGTCCCTGTCTGCCTGGCTCCGGGACTTGAGCTCATAGCCTCTGTGCTGTCTTTTCCAGCATCAATACTCATTGAATTGGCAGCCTAGAAAATGGTGTAGAGTTCTGAGGGTTAACAAAACGTGAAAACATCGATTTTCCTTTTGAATATTGTATTTGTATTCATTTCTAGATGTGATGGAGGAAGATGACAAATGAATTTTTATCAGTGGGTCTGCTTCAGCACTTTTTATTTATAGATTCTTATATGTAGCTTTTCCTAGTAGCTCAAAATACAATACAGTGTAGTACAACTTATTTCTGTTCAACATTTAACTTCTGATTAAGGCACTTTGCAGACATGTTATAAGCAGAATGTATGAATAAAATCTGGCGTGTGGGTCGCAGAATACTAAGGTATGAATGAAGACTGGAGTCAACCATTCATGCATTCATTAAACAAATACTATTTATTATTCACCCCTTGTATTCAGGCACTGTCTGCTAGACACTACAGAGAACTCAAAGATGGGGAAGACTGCAGTAAACAAGAAGGCATTTAAGCCTTTGGATCTGGGCAATCCTGGGCTTTGACTCCCAACTCTACCACTTACTGAGAGTCCATCATTGTGCATTTTGAGGCTTGGTTTCCTTGTGAGCATAATAGGGATAATAATACTTTTAGGCTTGTATTATTAATTGTAAGAATTGAGTGAGATGTATGGGGAAGGTGTCAAGCCACTAGAGGTAGGAGGGTGGTGGTGGTGGTGCCCATTCTTCTTATCTGTCTCTTCTCACTTGCTCCCTTCCCTCCTCTCCCCCTCCTCCCACACTTACGGGGGTGGTAGAGATAAAGGGATCTAAAATCCAAGGTAGACTGTGATGACTTCATCTAAAACGTTACTTTCTAGTTCTCCTTCTCTGGGCTGTGACAGAACTGGCAGTGGCGTTGGGTGATATGTGGGCAGGTGCCAGTGCCGGGGTTCCCATCACACTGGGTTGTTACCCACGCTGGCCAGAAGCAGAGGAATTCCAGGAGGCTACGGCATCTTGGAGCCCAGGCCAGGTGCCTCTGGTGAAGAATAAGGTTTGGGTCCAGGGGTGAAGGTGAGGCTATTTATGGGAGTAGCCAAGAACTCGGGTCTTATGGAAATTGGAACACGCCAGAAAGGAAGGTTGAAATGGGTTCAGTGGAAAGGAGGGAAGGTGAGTATGTGAGCAGTTTATTCTTGAGGGACGCGAGGTGGGGTCAGGTGGCTCATATGTGCAGTGCTAGGATGGGTGGGCTCCGCTGAAGGTTGGGAAGAAGGCTGCCGCCCTCCTGCCTCCCCCACTTGGTGTGCTTCTAGCTCCCTGGTCTCCTGCTGTAGGGGTTTTCCAAAAGCAGTGTATTCTTTCTTGGCAAGGAGCTATTTCAAAATTATTCATTGTTGCCAGTTCCCACTGTAGATCTTCAAGGAGTAGCTGGTATCAGAAAATAAACCCTCTCAGTTTTTTTCCAGTTGGAGATTTGGTTAAATACACATTGAAGCAGAGAGCCAGGTCCAAGGGGCCCTGCATGGGGGCCTGCTGGCATTTCTGTCGAGTGTGAGATCAGAGGTTTTTAGGGAGATGTTCCTAGTGGTTTTATGATAATGAGCCGCCTTGTTTGGTGTCCAAGGCTGATGCTGTGGGTGGTAGGGAGGGAATGCGGGCCTTACAAAGTCATTACAGTTCAGGACTGTCTGCTCCAGCTGGGGAGCAGGAGACCTTGACTCATAGTTTATTTTACATCGGCACATCAGCATAAACCAGCCCTTCTGTGAATAAGCAAACAGAACCTGCCCAGGTGCAAGAGAAGCTTGGTTCAGGGTTTGTAAAAAAATGCAAAAAATTTCAAAATGGTCTTGCATTGGGAACAGTTTAAAGCAAGTCACTGTAATTTTCAACAGCCCGTTTTAAAGACTTAATAGAGTGTATTAAAATGAAACGAACAAGCAAACTGTGAGGAAACAACACAAAAATAAGTTTTGTAGGAGGAGGAGTAGCCCTTGAAATGAAATCCAAGTTCATAGGTTTCAGGGAAGATCAGCGGCCTAAATATATGCTGAGCACTCGAATAAGTGAGAAAGTAGGGAAACAAGGACGCGAATGAGGAAGCGAGCGTTATGAGTGGGCTTGGGAGTTCCAGTCCTTTCACCCAGCTGCATGACTCCACTCTTTCTTAACCTGTAATGTTGAGTAAGTTACTTAATTCTGGAGATCCCAGTTTTCTCATCTGTAAAATGAGGGTAATAGTGCCAGTCTCACTGGGTGGTTTCCTGATGGGTGTAGATAATGTGCATAAACTGCTTAGCACATGGTCAGTACTTGATACGTATCAGCTGTTATTACCAAGAAGGAGGCACGCAGGAAGGAAGCGTGGAAGGAAAAACAAGGACCTAGGCACCTTGGGAAGACTAGGAGGAGCAGTCTATATTTATTTGCCCTGGACCTTAAATCTTCTAATTCTACTCTTGGATAATTTTTTAGTGTCTTAAATTCTAGATCATTATAACCAAATGTGTTTTGATCACACAATGCGTATGTGTCACTATGCTTATCACAGTGACACATATACACACATACTTTCTATATTAAGGGCTCTATTCCTTTGGTATAGAAATGAATCCCAGAAAACCATCCTTGGTATCCTTATGTAACTTACAGTCTTGGGCCGAGGGGAGTGAGACAGTGAGTGGGACTTGATGTTAAGGAATGAATTCCTGATGTCCCTTGGCTACTTTAAGTAGCTGTCCAACAGATAGTAGCTGTTCTTTTCTTGTTTTTCATCCACTCTACATACAAACGGAGAGGAAATAAGTATGTTTTTCTTGGGCCTCCGTAGACATAAGTAACTCAAAATACCCAGGGTACTTTTGGATATCTTACTTGGATAGAAATAAGATTTATTTAACTATGTTTGTGGCTACATAATGAGGAGCTGGGGAGGAGACTTGTGTTTCGGGTAGATATTTGGGGGGGGGGTATCTACGACCTGCAGGCTCTTGCTTCTTTCTAAAGTATGTTCTTTGGTAAGAAGGTTCGTTTTGTTTTTTTCACTAAATCCACGGCCCTTAGATTTCTGGGACCCATAGATTTCTGGGTCTGAATGACAGGAGAGAGTGGAGTTTGAAGATTTATATATTTATCTTTTTATTTATTTATTTATTTTGGTGGGCCATTACCTTTAATCCTAGCTCACACCCTGGCGGGTGAGAAATACACAGGGGGGAAGCACTTCCCTTTCCATTCAGGGCTCCCAAAGCTACTGACTTATCTGAGTATTCCTAGAATTAAAGGTTTCTAGCTCACCAGCCTTATTCACCTCTGTTCCCCATCTCCTTCTCTCTGCACAAACTGTTTTCTCCTTCAGCACTCTGCCATCTTGGCTGCTTCTCCTCTACAATGCTAATTTCAGGAACAGAGAAAGAGAGAGAGAGCAAGATTTTTTATTTTTAATCTCTCCTCCAGATGGAGATATAGACAAATTGCTACTAAAGGGGGCTAGGTTGTTAGAGAAGGGACTCTGAAGCTGACTCACTCTATAGCCATAAGCAAGTCCTTAATCCTTAAAGTAGGAATTTAATCATTTAGACTCGGGCCACTCAAATGCAAAGAAGTGAAATTTATGGACTGTGAGTGGATCCATCTATCCAAATGGTGGCTGAAACCAAAATCTAAGCATAAAACTCATTATTTCGTTGGATCTGGTTCAACATCTTGGGTCTCAAATGTGGTTTTTATTTGTAGAGAGCATTTTATTCACTTAAGTAATTAAAAATCCTGAGGATTTTTCCCCCATGAATATCCTGGAGTACTCGGGAGAATTTATCCAGCTTTACTGGAATCACCTTTTTGTTTTCTTCTGAGAATGAGTCCGGACCAGAATGTTTCTGGGCTGTTAGTAGAGGCCGTGAGAACACCTCCTTAAACCTTCTATGCAGAGAGGGTGACTTCGTGTTCATGTTCTGATGAGGATGAGGTGGGAGGAAATGTAGGAACTATGGGCTTTTTGTTTTTTTCCCATTTAAGACAGTGGCCTCAGAAAACACCTGTAGAAATGGTCTGCTCATTGATGATCAGGACGGCAATTTCTTTCACATGCTCTCAAAATAGTGAGTTTTACTGGTGACCACAGGATGACCACTGGGGCAGGTGGGAGGTGGGTTGGTCCTTTATAGAATCTTTTTGTTGCCTGAACGCACAAGGAGGGGCTGGATCTGCTTGTGATGGTTCAGCCTAGGATGGAGGTGCATGGAAGGCCCCAGCTTGTTTAATCTCCTTCCCCTGGTTCCGTAAGTGACTGTTTGATTACTTGGGAGGCAACTGTCATGCAGGTATGAAATGGACAAGTATTACTGCTGCTGTTAATCACTTACAAATGAGGGTCAGAGGATGAATGGAGAAGCTTTGAATAAAGCTGGCAATGTTCACTTATTTTATCTATATGAATTAGAAAATTTTGAAATGGCAAAACTGTGCATTTGAAAGGGACACTTGGGTCCTGGAGGATTTATAGACCTCATTTAATAGTCTCGCTAATGAGCTGTTGGAGTTAGAAGTAATGGGAGGACCCTCGGTTAGCAAGATTACATCAACAGAAATATTCTCTATGAGATCATCTGGTCTAGCATTACTCTTTGGCAGAAATAATAGCATGTTTGAGATCATGTTGATTATCTCCATATTTTGCAAATGAACAGAAAGAAGCCCAGAGTGGTGAAGTGATATAAAATGACCCAGCCACTTAATGAAGTGATATTGTTAGAAATGTGTTCCATGCTGCTCTTGACGGGCCATGTAACATCCTATTTCTGGTTCCCCTACAATGATGTCACCTATGCAACTGTCTGCTCTCAGAATCTGTTGAAGATGTGGTTATGAAGCTCACATCATGTGTCTGGCACTGTTACACAGTGCTAGGGGTATGTTAGATGGAAAGACAGGAGTTTCTGACCTCAGGGAGCTCACAGTAGAGTGAAATTCAAAGTAGGGACTATATCAAGTTATCGCTTAGTGACCTGTGGAGCACCTTCCCTGGGGATGGCAAGCTTTCAGTACCTACTCTGAGGCCACGGGGATTGGTTTTTATTTCCTGTTGAATTTATAGCTCAGAAATGGAAATGATGGCACTAAGCTTCATGAATCAGATCTACTCTAAATGATCTCAGCTTCATGTGTAGACATCCACATTAAAAGTTGAAATATTTTGTTCTTTGCACTTCAAATTCATGATTTTTCTGGAAACACTTGGTAAGTATAGTTCTGGAGGAGTTGGGTTAGGGACACAAGTTCAAAATGGGATTGTAAGAGCCACATCTTATCTGGGTAGTGTTGGGTATGGTTATCATTGCATCTAAGTCAGGGGTTGAATACTTGTTTTTTCAATGAAAATGAGGCCCGTTTTTCTCCTGGAAACACAGAAATGGCAGAAGATTTGGAAGAAATCTGCTGTATACTAAACACTATTCGGAACACTTTATTTGTGGAATAAAAGAAATGAAACCATACAAAAAATACTTGAAGAACTGAGACAGATAGATGAAATACTTGGGCTGGGTCCAATGACTGACAGGCAGAACCTGCGTTTCAGCATAGGTCTGTTCACCATTAAAGCTCCAACTCCCAAGACTGCCACATAGCTCCATAGGGTTCCTGCCCAGGTACCAAAAGTATAAGCAAGTGTTGTATGGTGATGGGCATTGTAGTTGCCTTTATGTTGTATTTGGACAAGGTCATGGACTCTTAGGGCACAGGGGCCCCGTTTACAGTTTTTGATGTATTCTACAGAGTGTAGCACAGTGCTAAGGCATAGTAGGTTCTCGGTAAGTGTGTGTAAGGAATGAATGCAGCAACTTCATGGTCAGCAGGGTTGGGAAGGAACTGTTCACAGTTGTGTAAGTTGCCTTCTAGGATCCCTATGTTTTAGTATCATTCTGACCTTGGAGAAACCGAACAGATAACCTAACCTCAGAAATCTCTTTTGCTATAATTTGCTATTCATAAGCACGCCTGTTTTTTTACTATATTTATGCATCTTGTCCTTTTACTTTTTGTTTTCTTAAGAGCTACCTATAAACAAATTATGTATTCATAATCTTGTGGCAGGCTGGGTGGATTTAATAGAGTTAGGAAGGCTTCCAACACATTAGGTGTTCCTGAAGGTAATAAAAAGGAGGGCTTATTATCTAACTGAAATGCTTATAAGAGATGTTGGACATCTTGACTCACTGGGATTTTGACGGCAGCAAAAGTAGTTAAGAAAAGACAGCTTTGGGAAACAGCAAAGATGATCTATGGAAAGCAAGTTATTTTGTTAAATCTATGGTGTGGGTGTATCTACAGTTTACTGAGCAGGTGGACGGGACTAAATAATGCATGGAGTGTTGGGTTGGAGAGGCAATTTGAAAGGCTGTGGCGGTGTTCACAGTTGGAGCCTGTGAGATTTTACATTGAATGACTATACCTTTCCCGTAGCCATCTGTCTCCATCCTTAATAAGCAATATTCCTTATCAGGCCTGATTTGTGTGCATTGATTTCACCATTATACTTGTTAAATATTAAAGCATTTGTTTCTCCTTGTGTGAAGTCTAATTAGGCAAAGTGTTCCGTGCAAGCCTGGTATTATCATTCAGTGTAATAGCCTGGTCATTACCTATGACATGCCTTAGTTTCCTGGATCATTTGTCTTCCCTCCCCTCCCATCAGAGTCCAGTGTACCAAATACAGTGCATGAAAGTTTGATGAAGGATTCAGCACTGTTGGGTGCTTAAGAAGGGTCATGCTACAAAGATTAAGAAACCTTTAAAATATGAGTGCAGAAATTTGTTATCTGTGGTTTGTATTTTTTCATGAATCAGGCTCCTGAGCAGATATAGCTGATAAAATTTATTTTACTAAATTAAAGAATCTAAAAACAGCTTTAATGGATAAAAAATGCAAGTTACAATGATGTTTGGAAGAAGAGAAAACCAACCAGTAGGTAGTGGCATTCTATATATGCTCCCAATAAAAGGAATAATTTTAGATATCAAACCACTATTCCTTGAAAGTCCATGTTGTGATTCATTCTTAATTCTCCCACTTACTTCCCCTGGGCAGTCTAATCCAAACATTTATGTGCATCAGTGACTTAATATCAAGCATTTTGTTAGTACAGGGCCAAAAATAAGATTATGAATCACTCTAGCATCTTTGATAAGTTATCTAGCATCATTTTGAGACAACCACTATAATGAATGTTGTCCTTTTGGGAGTGTTCACAGTACTTTCTCATTTATTATTTACATTTCTACAAAAAATCTGCAGTGTTACAGGAGTATACACAAACACACAGGAACATGCATGCTCAAATATTGATTGGCATGAACCAGATTAGGAATAAACCCAGTTTATTGCTGATAATTGTCAGGGAGAAAAGCATATATATATTGTGTGTGTGTGTGTGTGTGACAGAGAGAGAGAGGGATAGACAGGGATAGACAGATAGGAAGGGAGAGATGAGAAGCATCAACTCTTTGCCATGGCACCTCGGTTGCTCACAAACTGCTCTTTCATATGCTGGGGGTCTACAGCAGACCGAGTGACCCCTTGCTCAAGCCAGTGACCTTGGGCTCAAGCTGATGAGCCTTGCCCAAACCAGATGAGCCTGCACTCAAGCCAGTGACCCTGGGGTTTTAAAACTGGGTTCTCCGCTTCCCAGACCGACGCTGCATCCACTGTACCACCGCCTGACCAGGCATCAGGGAGAAAAGCTTTTAAGCCATAAGTTTCATGTAGCATATGGTTATTAGGCCAACAGGATTTTTCCTCTCAGTGGCCCCAGTAGCTCACGTTGGGGTTTTTGAAAGTGCCTTTGTCCCGTCATGATTGCAGATAGCAGCATTGCCTTTTATTTATGCATTATGGCAGGCAGAGTATCTCCTTAGTGCGAGAATTTATTTTGAGTTGTTTTTGAATATGGTCAAATCAAAATGAGATTTGGCTCTGAATTAAAACACAGATATAAAAATCAAAGAATGGAAGAGAACTTATAGAGATCATCTGGTCTAAATTTTCTGCTTCCCAAATGAAGCTCAGGTCAGTGGTTCAGCCAGGGTCCCATGTGCGTTAGCTGTGGAAATGGAATTGGAGCTCTGCTCGTTCGCTACAGTTTCTTTTTTTTTTAAATTATTTATTGATTTTTAGAGAGAGAGAGGGAGAGAAACAGAGAGAAACATCTATTTGTTGTTCCACTTATTTATGCATTCACTGGTTATTTCTTGTATGCGCCCCGACTGGGGATCGAACCTTGGTGTATCAGAACGATGCTCTAACCAACTGAGCTCGGGGGCCAGGGCTCACGGTACTTTTGCTTCAGGGTAGTGGAGACTCTTGTCAGATGATGATGTTTGGACCAGTTCTCATTTCTCAGGCTCTTCACAACTATAGTAGATGGTAGTCTGGGTAGGCTAGAAAGGTTTTGAAGGATAGATTGCTGTCTTACCACCAGCTGAAGACAGAGTTGATGTAGTCTGAATCTATCTGGGGTTACAGAAGAATTTGTATTTTATGTTTGCTAATTGGCAAGAAACTGAGAACTCAAAATCAGGGTCCTGTCATTGAGAATCTGAGTCTAGTAGAGAGTCTGGCAGGACAGCAGACAGCTGTTCTAGGATTATTCAAGGTAAGGCTGGTTGTTGCTGGGCCGGACCAGGGCTCATCTGGGGACAGTCGGCTTTCTGTGTTAAAGGCCCAGAGTCTGGCTTTTTTCAGCCCGCACCGGCCACCATCAGGCCTTGAGTGAACCATTTAACCAATGTGCTCCCAGGTTAAGGGGGACCCAGAGGCACAGGTGTTTAACATGCCTTGACAGATAACTGTCATGTGGCTAATAATGAGCACTGTGCTTAAGCACATGGGGTCTGAAGCATAACATATTTGGGTTAGACCAGCTGTCATATATTAGCTGTGTGATTGAGGCAAGTTACTTTACTGCTCTGAGTAAAGAGAGTAATAGCAAACGTTTATGTTGAACTCGCCATGTGACAGTGCTGTCTGTGTTTCAGGAATATTAACTCATTTAATCTTCACAACAACCCTAGGAGGCAGGTAATACCATTATTTCACCTTACTTATGGGAAAACTGAGGCCCAAAGAGGCTTCATGTATTGCTCAAGTTTATACAGCTATTGAGGGTGAGAGCTGGGGTTTGAATCCTGGAGTCTGTTGCTCTTTTCCGCTTTCCCGTGCTGCCTTTCAGTAGGACTAAGATTGTTGTGAAAATCAAGTGGGATAAGCACTCAAGAAATATTAGCTGTCATTGTTAATGATAATAAAGCTCACATTGCCTTCACAACAGCAATGAAACCTATGTGGTCGGCAGGTTCTGTTCCCATAGACAAGCTCCGTGCAGCCAGGTCATAGTCGGAAAATGGGTTTGGCGTTTACAAATGTATTGCTGAGAGAACTATGAAGACTTGGATAGTTATGGTAGCGTTGGCCAGCAGGGTCAGCTTGTTTGAGGTTTTGGCCATGACTCCTTTTCAGCTCTGAGGGTTTGCAGACTTTTTCTACTCCAGATAGCTCTGAGGTACCAGTGATCATCTTTGTAATGTTTTTCCTTAATCTCCCATCCAGATGATGAAGTTGATTAGATATGCTGAGGATATTGTCTATATCACAGAACTGACCATCACTGCAGACGTCTGTCCCTAAAAGCAACACTGGTCTTTTGAGGAAATGCTTTAGCCACTTATACAAGTCATTGACCAGATCTCTCCATTTTGTGTTGAGTTCATAGGCTAATTCTCAGAGTGCAGTCTTATTTCCAAATTGGTTTATTGTGGAGATGTTATCTTCTGTTTTTTTGTTTACATTTAAATTTATAAGTTTTGAATAAATATATGTATATGTAACATGTATGTAATTTTAACTTATAATAATAAAGTGGATAACCATCCAGATGAACATCTAGAACATTCCTTTAGAAGCCCCTTACATGTGCTTACTTACTGGTCATATTTCCTTCCTTTCTCCCATCCTCACCCTCAACGCAGGGGTAACTGCTTTTCCAAATATTATGTTAATGATTTCCTCACTTTTCTTTATGGTTTTACCATGAATGTGCATTCCCACATAATATATTAGTTTTGTGACATGCTGTTGAATTGGAAAATCTGACTTAACACCTCAAGATACCCTAGATGGTAGTTACTAAAATAAGTTATGAAAAAGACCAGAATGGGGATTTTCAAAGGAAATAGCTGAACACCAGGTTCACAGCTCTTGAAAATCCCCCTCACTGTGGGTATGAGAAGCATCGCTTATGGGATCTGTAAGGGAATTTATTTGGAGACGCCTCTGTTGTGAGCCTGCATCAAACCCTCTTCCTGGAAGAAGCGTGAGGTGGGGGTGCTACTCCCTCACCCCAAGCCTGGAGAGAGGCCACCTGGAGAGCGTACTGTGTCGCCTCAAGCTGAGAGTGTGCTGGGCTGGCTCTGACTCTTGTGACATGTTTTGGTGGTGTAGCCGAATGGAGAGCAGTGAGCAGGTTCGTTTGAGCAATTGTGCATGCTTTCCAGGGACGAGAGGTGGCCCATGCAGGGATGAAGAGCCAGCCCGGAACCGGTTCACCTGTGCCCAAGAGGCACAGCCAACTGAGCTTGTGGAGTAAATTTAAGGGGCGGGTTGTGATTGGGGGTGATGAATAGAGGACTTGAATTCATCAGTCATATCACAGGGATTTTGAGGGGAATCCCTGGAGAACCCACAAAAGTATTTATGAGAGACAGTTGGGTTTAAGTATCAGCTGGTCCAGAGAGTGTGAAGCCATCTGTACTAGTGAGGAGTAAATTTGCCTGCGCTTGAATGAAAGAACAAAGGTAACACAAAATAGAAGTTTATTTCTCTCTTACATAGAATAAGTTAGGAAGTAGGCAATACAGGGATGGGATGGTGGTTCTACACTGTTATTAGGAATAAGCCTCCAAGGTCACTGCTCCCATGGCTCACGAATGTGGTCTTCATGCTCATGGTCAGAGAGAGCTGCCAAAGCTCCAGCCATCACATTATGTTCCAGGCAGCAGGAGGAAAGGCAAGGCAGGGGAAGGGTCTGTTCCCTTCATTTTAAATATACTTTCAGGATATTGCATCTAATATTTTTGCTTATCTCTCATTAGCCAGAGTTCAGTCAGAGAGTCACACCCAGTTCTAAGAGAGGTTAGGACATAGAACCTTGTTGCCAGATAGCAATGGGCCCAGCTTAACATGGGGATTCTTTTCATAAAGAGGAAGGGGCTAATGGATGTTGGGAGGCAGCCAGCAGTCTCTGTCACTCTTATTTTGTGGCAGTGAGCAGTCAAGCGGTTTTTCCTTCTCCCTTTGTTTCAGCCCCGGAGGGGAGAGTAATAGCAGTGAGCTAAGGGCGGAGGGGGTAGATAGAAAAGGCAGAGTCTGACACTCCACCTGTGCAGATACTAGCTGGGGTTACGGGGTGGAGCTACAATCTTGTATTTTTTTGACTTACTTAAAAGTTTGATTTATTGACCTGAACATTCTGTTTTCTTAATCACAAGATTTTGTTTCTGTTATCTACAAGTGGCTAGAGAATTCTGGGACCCACTAGAGTTTCCCTTGAGTAGTAAGGGGAAAACTACCCCTGAATAGATATGCTTCAGCTTGATAAGGTCTCTATTATTCATAACCATCATGCCATTTTCATACCTAAAAAATTTATACTTGTCCTTTAAAATAACTTAATACCCATTCCTTCATTTATCTCAAAAAGTATCTGTGTTAGTTTGATTCTCACTTGCAGAATCAGTGTGTGGCATGCATAGGTTAGCACTGGCTTTCCACTGTCAGCTGCAGGGTTTAGACCTTTCAGAGCACAGGGTGTCTGGTGCGTGGCCTCTGTCACCCTTTGATTCAAATTCTGTCTCAGGAATTGTGGAGGAGGTTAGTGATAATTCATACTGACACAAAACTTCATGGGTCAGATAGTTGATGACTCCTACATCAGAAAGTTTGAGACAGTGGAGTTTAACTTGCTGATTCTTCTGGACAGGGAATTGATTTATTCTTGTTAATGGGAAGTACAAATCTTTGAAGTGGGTAATAACAGAATCTATTTTATGCTTAAATAGAACTTCCCATTGACGATTGGTAGAGTGTGGGCTTTGGATGTGATCTTGTGATGTAACACATATCAAGGAGTGTGTTCCACATTGACAAGAGGACTTTTTAAAATTGTGTATTTAGAATATATGGATCAGATTTTATGTTTTATTTAACCTAAATTTATGGATATATTCCATTTAAATCACAGCTTGGTGAACCGAAAGCAATAAAAGACAATGAATGGGTTTTATTAGGTTGATATTGCCTGTTCTCCCCTCTTCTGTCTAAATGTTCTACTCCTTATCAAATTATGTTATTAACCCTCAGAAATCTTCCTTCAGTGCTCTATATACCATTACCCACCATGTCAGCATAAAGGGCTGCTTAGGAAGTTTCATTTGGAGGTACAAGTATTCCACTTTTTAGTTATTTATATTTTATCCTCTTCATACTTCCGAAATGAATTTTCAGCTTTTAAAAAGAACAAATCATCACCATCAACAACAAATCCAATATCATCAAAGTTACAGAATAAGATAAATTAGTAAGTTATTCTCATTCTGAAAAAAAAAACACCCACCAAACTTTCCTTCACAGGATGCAGTAACGCAAGGTAATGTAGCAAGGTAATGTGTTTGGAAATGGCATTAATTCATCAAGTGCCACATACGCAACTCTTTGCAACTTGATCCATCGCCAAAAGTAAGGTGTCTGTGGATACTTCTTACTTTTGGTCTACATTGTAAACTCGTGGACCTTGACATTCTCTTCCTTGTTGTTTCCTTTAGCATATGTTCACTGAGCCCCTGCTCCCTGCTATGTGCCTGGCTATGTGTGCTGGGGCTGGGGAAAGTCATGTGAAGATACAGGAGCATTTTATTCTAATTTCAGGATTGAGGAAATTTAATAGCTAAGTGAAAGGTCAGGTACTGGTGAGTCAGAATTTGTCTTCATGTTCTGATTTTCAAGACATCATCCTTGAGCATAGCAACTAATTCTGGCACATGTTTTATGGCAGCTGATAATTAATATTAACCACAGTGGGTGTTTTTGATCATCAATTGGGGCATCCTGTTATAGAAATACTGTTGAAAACTCTTTAACTTCTCTGTATTTCAGGAAATTAAAAATAATGTTTTTTGAGTGCAGATTTTTCTTGTTAGTGAATATCCATCAAAGACAGTAGAAGGGAACCAAGCCATTTTTAGCACACTTAATTTCTAGAAAAAGAGGAAATGTGATTACAGCCAGATTGGTCCAGACTGCAATTTTAGCTAATTCTGTTAAGGTAAAAGATTTAGTTTGATTGTAAGAAAGGGTTTGGTAGATGACACTTCTTAAAGAAGTGGTCTTGTTTTCTGTACTATCTTTATGGACATCAAAACCCAAGACATAATTGCAGTATGACCCGACAACTTGGTTAATATTTGATTCAACATTTTACTTATTTTCTAAGTTGTTAGCCATTGCAACAATTTAAAAGAGGTTCTTAATATAAAATTATAGAGGATGCTGATTCAGAATTAAAGTCGGCCTGATTGGTGGTGGCACAGTGGATAGAGTGTCGACTTGGGATGCTGAGGTGCCAGATTCAAAACTCTGAGGTCACCAGCTTGAGTGTGCGCTCATCCAGCTTGAGCAAAGGTTTGCTAGCCTGAGCACGGGTTTGCCAGCTTGAGCATGGGATCATTGAAATGATCCCATGGTTGCTGGCATGAGCCTAAAGTTTCTGGCTTGAGCAAGGGTTCACTGGCTTGGCTGGAGGACCCCACCTCCCCCACCCCCCCCGTCTCATGTCAATGCATGTATGAGAAGCAATCAGTGAACAACTAAAGTGCTGCAAATATGAGTCGATACTTCTCATTTCTCTCATCTTGTCTCTCTCTCTCTCTCTCTCTCTAAAAAAACCAAACAAAATAAAAAGAATTAAATTCTAAGCAAGAGCTTTTTCTTTTAAAACGATGGTGCTATTAATTATATACATTGTAGTAAAATATACATAACAAAAATTTACCATCTTAACCATTTTTTTTTTTTAAGTGAGAGGCAGGGAGGCAGAGAGACAGACTCCTGCATGTGCCCTGACAGGGACCCACCCAGCAAGCCTTCTACCAGGGTGCTGCTCTGCCCACCTGGGGCTGCTGCTTTGTTGCTTGGCAACAGAGTTATTTCAGCAGTTGAGGCGGGGCCGTGGAGCCATCCTTAGCACCCGGGGTCAACTTTGCTTGAACCATTCAAGCCATGGCTGTGGGAGGGGGAGGAAGAGAGAGAAAGAGAAAGATAAGGGTGGGGTGGAGAAGCAGATGGTCACTTCTGTGTGCCCTGACCAAGAATCGAATCCAGACTTCCACATGCTGGGCTGGTGCTTTACCACTGAGCCAACCACCCAGGGCCTATCTTGACCATTTTTAAGTGCGCAGTTCAGTGGCATTAAGTGCATTCACATTGCTGTACAACCATCACCACCATCCACCTTTAGGGCCCTTTGAGGATCTGTTTTCATTACGAGTTATTTCTAGGCGCTGTGTTCCAGCTAGCCTGATGGAAGCTCATTACGGAAAGAAGGCATCACAAGTGTCTCAAGTCTTTAAGTTGTAAATGAGGTGTCACAAAACAGCCAGCGTTAGAGGGTTCCTCATTCTCTTTCTTCAAGGGAGTCCTTCTACTTTCCACACTGTCAGGGTTAGTTCTCCCTGATGCTTTAATGAGTTCTCCCACCCTCTCTCGTAGGGGCATCTGTTCAAAGTCCCTGAAAGCTTTAGAACATGTGTTGGTGCATAAAGAATGCAGCCGTTCCAAGCTCGGTGCAGGATGTCTGGTTTCAGGCCACCTGGGGCCACGGCTCTGGGTTAGTGAGGAAGTTCTGGCCAGTGGCAGTTGTAGTCTAGTTTGCAAGATGATTAGAATGATGGGACACAAGAATTATTTCAGTCTTGCTGACTTAAAGGACATTCTGCTCTAGGAATGCAGTAGGAATCATTTGAATGGTCTGTGGACCTGTGGGCTGTCGCTCCTACTCAGGAGTCCAAGCTCCTGTAATCACTCAGTGGAACTGGGAGGGACAGCTGCCCGGTGGACCCACGTCCTCAGCTCTGCACACAGGACAGACAGCAGTCAGCTCAGCACTGACCCACTCTTCTCTCCTGTGGGTTCACTTTATGCATTTTACTTTTTTGCTCCTCCTCTCCTCTTTTATTTATTTTTTAACAGGGACAGAGAGAGAGTCAGAGAGAGGGATAGATAGGGACAGACAGACAGGAACGGAGAGAGGTGAGAAGCATCAATCATTAGTTTTTTGTTGCCGTTGTGACACCTTAGTTGTTCATTGATTGCTTTCTCACATGTGCCTTGACCGCGGACCTTCAGCAGACCGAGCAACCCTTTGCTGGAGCCGACCTTGGGTCCAAGCTGGCGAACTTTTGCTCAAGCCAGATGGGCCCGCGCTTAAGCTGGCGAGCTCGGGGTCTCGAACCTGGGTCTTCCGCATCCCAGTCCGACGCTCTATCCACTGCGCCACTGCCTGGTCAGGCTCCTCTCCTTGTTTTGGATAAAGGCTATTCAGAATAGCAATCTACTCAAGTATTGTCATTCAGACTTCAGCAAGGACATAACACAAGTTTAACTATGCAGAACATTTTTAGACATCTAGCATAATCAGTTTCTCTATTACCAATTTGGCTGGAAGCCCTCCAGTATGCAAATTATTTCAGTGACTGCATTTTAAACCCCTCGACAGCCAGCCAGGAGCTGTGCCCTGAGCCATGTGCCACATTTCCCAGTAGTTGTTCCATTTCTGCCTTCGTAAGCCATTGGTTAGAGCATTAGGATATGGGAGTGGTGATTTTGAACATTCAAGAAGGGAGTAATATGACTTAATGTGATTTTGGCTTTGCATTTCTCAAGGAATGAGCTTTCTGCTTTTCTATAACTCAAGCAGATGAGAGCTGTTATTATAGATTGAGGATCTGTAAATAATCTGGGGGCACCATCAGAAAGATTTTTGAAAATTATTTAACTTATTGATTGTTTTATATTCAACACTATTTTATATTAGTTTCAAGTGTACGGCACAGGGGATTGGCATTCATATAGGTTACAGAGCGTTCCCTCTGATAATTCAAGTTGCCATTTGGCACCATAGATAATTATTACAATATTGTTGACTACATTTTCTATGCTTTGCCTTACACCCCCCTGTTTTATAACTACCCTTTAGTCTTTCTTAATCCCATCACCTTTCAGAAAGATTTGAAAGGCTTGATGTAGGAGGTCCCCAGTCCGGTGGGCGCCAGTGGAAGCTGCAGCTTGAGGCCTCCTGCCCTGCACAGGGAGGATGGTGGATGATACCAGCACTGTGGCCCTGCTCGCTCCAGAGCTAAAGGTTTTGGCGAGATGAAAAATGAGTATAATGCATTCGCTCTCAAAGGATACTGCTTTCCTTCCTTGACCTAGTGCTACATTTCAACACACAGTTAGTTGAACCTGATAAGTCACTGGTTTGTGCTGTTATGGAAATATCCATGGGAGATTCTGTGAAAAGAAATAAGAAGAAATTTGTGTTAAAATTGCCTTGGGAAAATATATTCAGCCTAAAAAAGTTAAATTCTTCCCTTAGTAAACTCTTTTAGTAACATGACATTTGTAAACTCATGCATAGCTCCTTAGAAATCAGGCTGCTTGCCTGAAGGACACTTTCACTTTGATTCTTTATCCCATCTTCTTGTAAGGCCCAGGCTTAAAGCAAGTTAAATCACCTGGCATCCAGGAAAGGGTTAATTTTTTCCCCCACAGTGCAGTAATACACACCTAAGAACATCTTGGAATTTTTGGAGAAACTGTAAGAACGTATTAAACCTGGAGAAATGAATTAACAAGCCACCTTATTATGAGGCAGCGACGTGACTCTTCACTGAATGAATAGCACTTTATTCCACAACTGCATAAATCGTAGCCTGAAATGTGGAGGGAACATGTGGCCTCTAAGTCAGTGAGGGTGTGTATGTCTGTGTGTTTGTATGTGT
This sequence comes from Rhynchonycteris naso, assembly GCA_037038555.1. Lineage (NCBI taxonomy): Eukaryota > Metazoa > Chordata > Mammalia > Chiroptera > Emballonuridae > Rhynchonycteris > Rhynchonycteris naso. The sequence goes on from CM072998.1 coordinate 31,525,094, forward strand.
GCACATACGCTATTAGAGCAAGTATGTGCAAACAAGATTAAAAGCCTGGCCTAAACTCACAGAACTCTGAAACAGGAATTTAGAATAAAACTACCTTCAGCTCACACCCATAAGCGTAAGCATTTCTTTGGGTTTCTCAAACAGCTTATTCTTAGTAGTATTACTAATTCCTGCTACAGAAACAAAGAATGTGGCCCTAGCTGGGTGGCTTGGTGGAGAGAGCATCATCCCGGTGCACCAAGGTTGCGGGCTTGATCTCCTGTTAGGGCATCTATGGGAAGAGACCAATGGATGCACAGCTAAGTGAACAACAAATGAATGTTTCTCTCTCTCTCTCTCAAATCAATCAATAAATTTAAAAAATAAAACAAATAGCTCAAGTATGACTGTAAAATTGGAAAGACCTTTTAAAAATAACATAGAAATTATAACAGTGATTCCTTTGTGCTAATCACTCATATTTTATGTAGAATGATTCCTTTAACCTTGACAACAACCCTAGGAGATAGGTACTGCTATTAGCTCCATTTTACAGATGAGAAAACTAAGGCACTGAATGGCTACATAACTTAAGGAAATATAAGTTTGGAGGGGGGGGGATTCCAGATGAGCAGGGCAGTTTTGCTGCGTGGAATCCTTTAAGGGTTCAGGTTCCTTGCAAGTTAGGGCTTCATCATCTTTAGGGAACTGTTGTCATTCAAATAATGGAAGCTGGTTGGTGACCTTGCTCAGATTCCATTTGTTGGGAAGGGGGAGAAATTGTGGAGGTTGCTTATCTTTAACTGGAGAGAACCTAGTCACACCTACCTCGGTCATGTGGACACCTCTCTGCAAGGAAGGCTGGGAAATGAATTCGAGCTGTAGTTTTAGGACAAAGAGGAGAGCATATTTTGAGGGGCACTCTCCAGCGTGTACATAAAAAACATATGTATCTTAATAAAAATAACATTTCATCATGATAAGAAACCTGGCAAATAAAAAATACAGCGTGTCCGTAAAGTCATGGTGCACTTTAAAAGTGCACCCGGCCAAAAGTGCACCATGACTTTACGGACACACTGTATATTAAAAAAAGGGAAAAAACAGTTACTCCTAATTCCACTAAAGCGGGCTTTATTTTAAATTATCCTTCATCCTTTCCTTCCCTTGAGCTCTTGGACTTCCCTTTGGGGGATGACATCTTTCCCCATAGGAGAGAGTCTGGTGGGGTGGAAAAGCAGGTGCCTTGTCCTCCCCTGGCCCCTGAGGTGTGTGTGTGACCCGGGCTAAGTAAAGGGGACCTTCTTTCCCAAGGACTTGAGTGACAGAGATTGACAATGCTGGAGCTCATTTATTCCTGGTGGTGGCACACTGACTGGCACTCCTGTGTGAGTACATTCCTGAAGCTGTCACCTGGAAGTCTCAAGCAGCCTTCGTCCTCACTTATTACAAGCGTGGCTTCCCAGCTCTCAGTGCCCTGACCTCAGCATTGTAACAAAACCCCCTTTGTTCACGTTACTCAGAACTGGTCCTTGTTGTTTGCAACTAAACGTCGCCACCGGATACACTGGCTATCCAGAGAAAATCTCTGCCAACATCTGATGTCTTTTCCTTCTATTGTCTCTTAATATATTTTTACATAGTTGATATATTGTTCTCACAATTTTATACCCATTCTAAAAATAAGTTTTTTGTTTCTGTTTCACAAAAGTAGCCGTATAATATTAGATTGGATGGATGTTCCATATGACTTAAGGTAGCTAACAATTGTTTGTGTCTCAAATAAACATCTTTTTAAAAATTATGTACCATTTTAGGACCCTAGGGCTATTTCACTTATTAAAGGCCCTGAATATTGTTGTATTAAAATTTAATTTTCGGCCTTGGCTGGTTGGCTTAGAGGTGGAGCGTCGGCCCGGCGTGTGGAAGTTCCGGGTTTGATTCCTGGCCAGGGCACACAGGAGAAGCACCCATCTGCTTCTCCACCCTTCCCCTTCTCTTTTCTCTCTATCTCTCTCTTCCCTTCCCACAGCTAAGGCTCCACTGGAGCAAAGTTGGCCTGGGTGCTGAGGATGGCTCCATGGCCTCTGCCTCAGGTGCTACAACAATCCCAGTGGGCAGAGCATCGCCCCCTAGTGGGCATGCTGGGTGGATCCTGGTCAGGCACATGTGGGAGTATGTCTCTTTGCTACACCCCTCCCCCCCCCCCCCCCCCCGCTTCTCACTTCAGAAAAATACAAAAAAAATAATTTTCACTTATCTTAAAGTTTGTGATTATTTATAATAACTTTTAAAGTCTAAATATGTGGAGCTTATGTGCTTTCTAACATATAGATGGTTCAGGCAGAATTACCAATATTTCGTTAGGAAATTTGAGGCCCCTCGACTTTCCCTAGGTAGTGTGGCCAAAGGGTCTTTGGAAAAACTCAGGTATCTCATTGTTTTGTCTGTTGAGCTACCTTCCAGACATGCTGGGTGTTCCCCGCTCCCCAGCATCTTCGGCAGCTAGCAGGTAATGATTCTGATAGTCGTGCATTCCAGAACTCACCCAGGTCTTTAATTAGAGTGGAGGGTAGGCTGCGCTGGCAAGATGCTTGCCTAAGATTAGTGCATTAGAATTCTCCACCATCTGAAGATGGCCAATTACACTTGCAGTGGAAGACTGTGCTTATTTCTGATCTGACGTTTATTGGATAAGGATGAAATCAGGGTCATGTTAAACAGCAGTGGTGCTGGGTAGATGTAGGCATGGGCAAAAAAGCAAGGTGAGAGCCTGTGTGTGAGACTGCCACCCTGAAGCCCATCACAGGCAGCAGGGGTCAGGGAAAGGCTGTGGGTCGAGCTCTGCTCATACAGGGTGGGCCTGGGGAGCTGTGTATCACCAGCTGAAGAAGGGAATGTGGGGACACCAAGTGCATATGGTCTCTCCCTTGCACCTGAACCTCTCCCCCCACTCCCTGATGTCAGCCCTCTAACCTCCCTGAGGGCTCATGACACAAAGTGTGATATAGAGGGCACATAATGTGTCTACACGTGCAGTCCTTTAGGCCCGTGACGGTGAACCTGTGACACGTGTGTCAGCACTGACACGCGTAGCCATTTTCAATGACATGAGGCCGCATACCAGAGGGGTATGGGGCCCGCAAGCCGAGAAGGACGTTTCATCCTCGGCTCCTGCATGGCCAGGTGCAGTAGCCGAGGATAAGACATTTGCTGTAGTGTAGACACTGTGCCGGAGGTCTGGAGGCCAAAACAACAGAACTCCGGCACAGAGCGTCTAGTCCTGGGACCTCTGGTTAGGCCGTTTTTCTCAAAGTGACACACCACCCGAATTATGCTTGTTTTTTTGGCAAATTTTGACACACCAAGCTCAAAAGATTACCCATCACTGCTCTGGGATGTGGAACCTGGCATGCCTGAGCAGAAGAGACTTGTATCTGCCTTGTTTTGCACTCTCTGCAGCTTCACCGCATTTGTCAGTCCTGAGTTATTAGCTGAGGGTATCTGTAGGCCAAACAGGGGCCTCCCAGAGGCGGCCCCGCCCTAATCTCTGGAATCTGTGAGTATGCTACCTGATGTGGTGGAAGAGGCTTTGCCAAGGTGATTAGGATTCATGACCTTGAGATGGGGAGATTATTCTGGATTATCTGAGTGGGTTGAAAGTAACCACAAATCTTAAGGGAGTCAGACAAAGAGATGTGATGAAGAAAACAGAACCAGCGTGATGCAAAATGTGAGCAAAACTCCACCAGCCATGAAGATGGAGGAAGGGGCTGCCGTTGAAGACAAAGGTGGTTTCAGAGACTGCAAAAGGTAGAGAAACGGACTCCCCTGCGGATTCTCCCCTGCGTTCCAGCAGGAACTCAGCCCTACTGACACCTTGGCTGAGCCCAGTGAGACCCATTTTGGACTTCAACCTCCAGAACTGTAAGAGAATGAACTCGTGGTGGCATTCGTCACGGCAGCCGCAGGAGGGAATACGAGCGTGTTACTGGACGGTGTAGCGTTCCTGGCGAAGCCTTGCTCATGTGGCTGGAAACTGGGAAGCCAGGAGGGAGGTTTTTATGCAGAAACCCCATTTTGTGATTTTGTGTGTGTGTGTGTGTGTGTGTGTGGGGGTTATGGGCACAAATATACCTAAGAGCCAGAAGATTCTAAGGTTTTCAAAATGGGATGTATGAAGCCCCACTCCTCAAAACAAATGATAATATGTTACCACTTCCACTGAAAGACTCTTCGGTTTAAAGTAGAACTCTGGGTGAGAGCTCCATTTCAAACCAGCTATTTTTATTTTTGTTTGAGTTTGGGAGCAGGAGTGTTGACAGATCATAATATAGCCACTTGAATTTTCCAAAGTGTTTATAGAATTTTCTCATGTACAGTAACATTAAACAGTGGAGGTATATCATTAAACTTAATTATGAGCTTCTTGAAGGAGGTACTTTTTCCAAAAAGAAAGTCACACAGTGTGGGAGGAGCTAACCATGATCTCTGTACCCTTGAGCTAGAAAATAAACCTGTTGCTTTACTGGTTAGTTTTATAAATTCCATTTCCTTTTTTTTTTTTTAACTCTTGGTAACCTGAGAACCAACAAAGTCAGCTGCCCTTGAGGTCTGAGTGAAACATTTATTCTTTTTCAGAATAGTACCAAGTATTTGGAAAGCATTAAAATAATGTGATGTTTTCACTGATATAATTCTAGTACATACAGTGCTAGCATATAATGCTAATATGTAGTGTTAATGGTGACATTTTTGTTGTTATTGTCTTGTCTTTTACTTGTCTTTTATTAGTATAGTGTGTCCGTAATGTCATGGGGCACTTTTGACTGTGTGACCAGTCAAAAGTGCCCCATGACATTACGGACACACTGTATTTTAAAAACATTAAAACACACATGTATGATTCTGTTTTTGATTCTTTTAGGCTTATACCAAAAGCCCTCCCAAATATAAGAACTTGAAAGTAATGTTTGCCCTTAAATTTTAATATCAATTTGTTAGGTCTTCAGGTCAGAATGTCTTGTCTCTTTAAAGAGGTGAAGAATTGCCTGACCTGTGGTAGCGCAGTGGATAAAGCGTCAACCTGGGAACACTGAGGTCGCTAGTTCAAAACCCTGTACTGGTCTGGTCAAGGCACATATGGGAGTTGATGCTTCCAGCTCCTCCCCCCTTTCTCTCTTTCTTTCTCTCTCTCTCTCTCTCACACACACTCTGTGTCTCCTCTCTAAAATGAATAAAATAGAATAAAAATTAAAAAAAAAAACACCTCAAACACTTTAAAAAAGAAAAAAGAGGTGAAGAATTCCCAGGACTTCAGTCTGACAGTCACCGGAGTGAATTAGTATATATGAATAAAGGAGGCTTGCTCTAAGGTGGAGACATTGAAAATGGAAAATCTTGCAACAGACATTGGAATTGCCTCTCTATACTTTGGCCCCAGAGCACAGATTGATAGCAGTTAGTGACAGCCGGTGAAATCCAGTCTGGTCCCTCTGAAAAGACTGTTGAGATGGCCTCACCGTCCCTTTTTCTGGTCTGCCCAGCAATGTTCTGATGTTACTCGGCTTCCCATGTCACAGAGCTTGCTACTCCCAGAGCAATGCTGGTCCCTGTGATTATTTCCCATTGAGGAGGAATCGGTGCTGCGGTCATGCACAGCGCTCTGAGCTTGGTTCATCAGAGTCTGTTCCAGTGAGACTCTGCACTTGCTGGTTAAATCAAGTTTCTGGATGTGCGAGACCAGTGCTCCAGCAGCACTCTGGTCGGTGCTGGTTGTCCGGGCTGTGAGGCTTTCTGTGGGGTGGCTGGCCAGACTGTGTCTGGTGCTCACAGCTGCTGTCTGCACGCTCCTCTAACCACCCACGGGCACTTGGACAGAAACTGAGGTGTGGGAGCTGGTGGGAGTTTTGTGGGTATCCTCAAGGCCTGATTCCTTTTGCTGCCTTATTGGTTTTTATGTCCCCCCCCCGCCATCTAGTTAGAAAATAAAGAAATAAACAAGTAAATACTTATTTTAAAACATTTGAAGTGTAAGAATTTCAAGGTAAGCACTTAACCCAGAATGAACCTATCAGCTTTAAATCACAGAAAACAAAAATTCAAAATAAAACTTATTTTTCGCTTGAGTTGTACACCCACCAGGTGTCAGTGGCCACATGTTAAGACCCTCTGCTATAGCAGCATTTTAGTTTTCAATCTTTACATTGATTGTAACCAGGGTATTTGTTTAAATAGCCGTTGATTTATCTATTGAAATTAATATGCAAAGGGATACATTTAATGATCCATAAAAATATTGACTTTATGTAAAAGGAACAGCCAAAGCCAATTAGCATTTATTAATTTGCACATGTGGTCCAGCTCATTAGTCGTAAATGTGTTTTCAATGTAATGATCTTTTTGACTACGTGATCTGGTGAGAAGACATGACTGCCTTTTCAAATTTAACCTTTTAAGATGACAAACAGAATTTGGTTGACTTGTTACTCCTATGTGTTTTAGGTGAAATATTTTTGTAGTTACTGATTTCATAGTGAAAACAGTGTTTTCCATACTTTTTGGTCAGAATCCCTTTAAATGTGTGGGGTGGGGTGGGCCGAGGCCGAGGCCAAGGGTTTGAGGTCTTGGCTGGGGAACTGGCTTGTTGGACGTGTCTGGAGAGCCAGTATCGGAGTGTCCAGGTGCTATTTACAGGGGCGACCAGGAGGCCTTTGGGGAAAGCATGAAGCCCAGGCCAGGTGGCCCTGTGACAGTGGCAGTGGTCAGCTTTGGAGGAGAGGGGGACTTTACGCACAACACAGCGCGTCGTTCTGCCTGGCCTGACCGAGTCCCGGCGGGCAGTGTGCTTTTCAGAACAAAGTACGTGAACATTAGCTGCCCCTGGGCGGATGCTGAAAGCACAGGACTGCGTCTCCTGTGGCTAGCATGGAGTATGTGGGGAATAAAGGGTGGCGCCCCAGTTGGGATTCTGGGTGATTCAGGGACTTGGAGTAGAAAAGGAAGGGACAGGTCAGCACACTCGGGTTGGGTGCAGCCTCAGCGGTTTGTTGTGGGGACTGGCAGTGACAGGACTCACCGGTGAGTCAAGAGGAAGACATGACACAATTCCCCATGTGGTTCATGGGCACTGGCACTGAATGGACACCCCATTGGAGAACATTTCAGAGTGACCAAGTTCCAGCAGGGAGTGAGAGTACTGGCTGCACAGCTTGGTTAACTGTTTCTTGAGACACCGTACTTATTGCTGGGCCTGGTGTCCCCTGGAAAACAGCACAACAGCCCTCCCGGTATGTTCTCGGGTGTCCCGATGGTGCAGCTCCTACAGGCGATGAGCTGTTGTTACAGCCTTGGCAGGGCAGATGTCAGGCTCAGATTCCTCAGCAAGGTTGCATTAGGGGTTAAAACCTGAGACCAGAACCCTTGTCCAGGGAGCTCTCTGCCAGCATTCCTGGGCACGAGCCAACAGCACCAGCATCATCTAGAGTGGGACAGAGGAAAGTTTTTCTCTTCTGGGCCCTGAGAACACATATTTAGGACTCTGAGGAAAAGTGGGTGGTTGGAACGGAGAGAGGAGGGACAGTGGACAGGGAGAATGAGAGTGACACGTTTGCATGTCCAGGCCTGGCACAGTCACATTCCTCAGCCCTGTCCCCGGACGGGGAGCTGCCGCTCGAAGATGCTTAGGTGTGTCCAGTTCCACCAGGACGGGCGGACTCCTTCTCTTGGGTTGAGCAGTGTCTCTTTCTGTGGGAGAAATGGGATAGTGTGATGTGAAGTGGCCTGATTTAAATGCTTTTAGCTAGAACCCATTTCTTTTTCCTCTGAACTCTCTTTAGAGCTCCAGCTCCGGCTCCTGTCCTTGCCAGATTCCATCTGGGTTTATGACTATTCCTCTGAGTTTCTCATCTCCCCTGATAGATCCCTACTGTTTGAGGGCTGGGATCAGGTCTTATTTGTCTCTCTTACTGTTAAGGATGCTGCTTCCCTGCATCACTTGGGGATTGAGTTTGGCTGCATGTTATAAAAGACCTAAAACTCTGGCTTGAAATGTAGAGGTTCGTGTTCTTCAGCAAGACATGCAGAAGTTGTATCCAGGACTGGGGTGCTGGAGTGGTAGCTCCTCCATGTCACCGTGTCCCAGGGTCCTTTAGCTTTCTGTTCTGCTTTTCTTTTTTTCATTATCAGATTTACAAAATGACTCTTATACCTCTGTTATCATGCCTGCTTTGCAAGTAGTAAGGACAGGAAATGGCGAGGTCAAAAGACCTGGGCCAGCTGAGTGTGCTGCTCTTGTTATTAGGAAACTGATAGCTTTCCTGGAAGGCCCAACCAGCAGGCTTCTGCTAACATCTCACTGGCCAGAAGTAGGCCATTCTCAGTTGCAGGGCAGCCAGGGAAATGCATTACTTTTTTAAAGGAGGGTATGTTGCTGCCTGGAGCAAAATTGGTATTCTGTTGGTAGAGGAGAAAGGGAGAATGTCAGGCATACTCCCCTGTAGAAGTGACTAAAATAAACACTTGCCAAATGAGGGCCTTTAACTCTGGACAAGAAGCTACATAGCAGGAAGGAAGGTCAAGGTCTAGACCCAGTAATAACATAGGGACTTTGCTGGAGGCTGCTCCTACCATCATCAGAAGACTGTTTTGAGCATTTAAGTTTTGGTATTCATTATCTTCTCCACCCCCCCCTTTTCTAAAATATTTACTGTATTGATTTTAGATAGAGAGGGAAAGAGACAGAAGCATTGGTTGGCTCCTGTATGTGTCCTGACCAGGGATTGAACCAGCAACCTCTGTGCTTCCAGATGATGCTCTACCCAATCGAGCGCTCTGGCAAGCCCTCATTATCTTCTTGTAGTTTTTCTTCTCCCCTAGCTTTTTTGAGGTATAATTGACAAATAAAATAGTTCTATATTTAAAGTGTACCATGATTTTATATATATATATATATATATACACACACACACATTATGAGATGATTGCCACAATCAAATTAATTAGCACATCTGTCATCTGATATATTTACCTTTTTCCTTTTTGTTGGGAATGCTTATCTATTCTTTTGACAGATTTTAAGTATATAATACAGTATTATTATTATTTTTAATGTTTATTTTATTGATTTAAGAGAGAGGAGAAGGGAGAGGTAGAGAGAGAGAGAGAGGAACAGCAGCATTGATCTGTTCCTATATGTGCTCTGACTGGGGATTGAACCCGCAACCTCTTCTCTTTGGGATGATACTCCAACCAACTGAGCTATTTGGCCAGGGCTATAATATGGTATTATTAACTGAAGTTTGCATGGTGTATCCTCAGAACTTATTCCTCTTATCACTGGAAGTTTGTACCATTTGACCAACATCTCCCCATTTTCCCAAGCCCCTGCTCCTGTCCCTGCCCGGGCAACCACTATTCTACTCTCTGTTTCTGTGAGTTTGAGTATTTTTTTGTTAAAATTTCACACATAAGTGATACCATACAGAATTTGTCTTTCTCTGCTTGACTTATTTCACTTCCCATAATGCCCTCAAGGGTCATCCAGGTAGTTGCAAATGATAGAATTTTATTCTTTTTCATGCCTGAATAATGGCCTGTGTTTGCGTGTTATATATACACACACACACACACACACACACACACACACACACACACACACACACATATATATATATGATATATGACACATTTTCCTTATTCATTCATTTATTGATAGACTAGTTATTTCCATAACTTGGCTCTTGTAAATAATGCTACAATGAACATGGGAAAGCTGATATTTCTTTGAGATAGTGATTTCATTTCCTTTGGATGAGTATCCAGATGCGATATCGCTGCAACATATGGTAGTTCTATTTTCAATGTTTTGAGGAACCTCCATACTGTTGTCCATAGTGGCTGCACCAACTTACATCCCAACAGTTTACAAGGATTCCCTTTTATCTACATTCTTGCCAACACTTTATAAATGTTGTCTTTTTGATAACAAACATCTTAACAGATATGAGGTTGTATGTTATTGTGGGTTTGATGTACATTTCCTGCTCATTAGTGATGTTGAGCATCTTTTTGTCTACTTGTTAGCCATCTTCTTTGGAAGAGTGTCTAGTCAGTGCTTCTCTGTCTATTTTAAAAATCAGATTATTTGTGTTTTTGCTATTGTGTTGTAAGAGTTCCTTATGTATTTTGGATATTAACCCCTTAGTAGACATATGGTTTGCAAATACTTGCTCCCATTATACAGGTTGCCTTTTGTTTGTTCATGGTTTCCTCTGCTGTGCAGAAACGTTTTAGTTTAATGTAGTCCCATTTGTTTATTTTTGCTTTTGTTACTTTTGTTTTTGGTGTCAGATCCGAAAGCATCACTGTCAAGACCAATGTCAAGGAACTTTTCCCCTATGTTTTCTTTCAGGAGCTTTATGGTTTCTGGTCTTATACTTTAGTGTTTAATGCATTTTGAGTAGATCTTTGTATATGGTGTTATTTCATTCTTTGCATATGGATATCCAGTTTTTCCAACATCATTTATTGAATAGACTCTCCGTTCTCTAGTGTTCATTCTTGGCAGTGTTTAAAAGAACCAGTTGACTGTGTATGTGTAGGTTTATTTCTGGGCTCTCTGTTCTGTTCCATTGTCTGTTTTTATGCCGCTATCATATTCTTTTGATTGCTATAGCTGTGTAATGTAGTTTGAAATCAGAGGGTGTAATACTTCTAGCTTTCTTCTTACTAAAGGTTGCTTTAGCTTTTTGGGGCTATTATGGTTCCATGTAAATTTTGGGATTTTTTTTCTATTTCTGTAGATAGTTCTATTGAAATTTTGATAGAGATTGCACGGACTCTGTAGATTATTTTGGGTAGTATAAAAATTCTTGTCAGTTTTTCTAAAAATATTTTAAAGGACTGGAAACTTCTTACTTCAGGCCTCAGTGTGATTTTTCTGCCACAGGGGTAAGCACCTCTTGAGTCCTGCTTGGTCATGACAGTGGCAGCCTGAAGAACTTGTGCCTACTTCCAGACACCTCTTTATATAATGAGAAAGATCAGCGAGTTAAGCTCTCTCTTGCCATCTTTGCGTTGTGAGAGTGCAGGATATCTGTGCCAGGAAAGGTCAGGGAGAGTCTCTCTCATACGTTTTCATCCTCCCTCCAAAGAAAAGTACACACATAGCAAGATAAAATAAATTACAAGTCAGGAAGACAAATGTGTTAAAGAGAAAATAAATGTAGGAACCCCTGATTTTAGCCAGGGCTGAAATTGAAGTTACTATACAAAATGTATGCCATAAGGTCCCATATACTTGTTAGAAGTCTGATGTAAATTTAGCTCTGAGCTTTTTTAGCAGGCAGCCAATAGACGGGAAGAATTCCTTATCCTGTTCACAGTGGCCATAAGGCAAAGACAGTTCCTCATGAGAGCTTGGATCCTTCTGATCCTTGTAGAGATCTTGCCGGACAGAGAAGAGACCTGTCAGTAGCCATCATGCATCAAGCTAGCTTAGGATGATGGGGGGTTTGGGTCATAGAAATCCATTGATGGAGGACATTTATTCCTGTTCTCTGTGGTCTGAGAGGCTCTATGGGGGTGGTGACACTTGCAGAAGGGGCCGGGGTAGAGTGGGTGAAAATAAGTCCTGTTTGGCCAGAGTAGAGCTTTATGTGAAGGTGTCATGGAAGGCAATGTGGGTTAATTTAGGTGTGGCTAAGTGGTTTGGACTTTATCAGATAAACAGCAGCAAATTGTAATGTTGTGAGGCAGGGAAATGATGTGCTCAAAGCAGCATTTTGAAAAATTATGAAGTGGTCCCGAGGAGAAAACATTGCGTACAATAATTATTAGTTCATATAAAATAAAACAGTACATGGATGGCAAGAAAAAAGAAAAAAGGAATGTGTTCAATTAGATCATTTAAAAATGTATTTCCTGCAACCATGAATTTCTGTCAGTAGCACAGTAGTGGTGCAAATTTGCTTCAAGTTTGGTCTCTGGCTTCCATTTTGTAAACAGGAAAATGGGTAAGAAATGAAAGCTTGTTATGCTTGAACCTTTCAGGCATTATAAAGGGGACTGTCGGCACCGAGCTCTGGAACTGCAGGGAGGGAGTGTGCTGAAGCCCTTGCCACGTGTTCCCGAGTGTGGCCGGATGGATGAGGCAGGGACCGTTGTAGGGTTCCTTGGCCACAGGGGTACTTAGTGCCTGCGACGTTGCAGTGCCCGAGGCTATACTTGGGAATGCTCTTGGGGTTCAAGTGTGAGAAACTAGAGATGACCTCCATCCTTGAAAGAAACAACCTAGAGAAAGAAGGTATGGGTTTGTGGGCCCTGGATGCCAAGGTGGGATGATTGTTGCTAACTTGGTCCCAATTAGTAACTTGGGAAACTGGGTCCTGGGAACCAGGGACCCAAGTCTGCCATGGTGGTGGCGTGGTGTTGCCCTCGTCCCCTTACGCACAGGGCAGCGGATGGGGTCTGAGTAGTGGGACTGTGTGTGTGGTGGTGGCTTGGTGTTGCCCTCGTCCCCTTACGCACAGGGCAGCGGATGGGGTCTGAGTAGTGGGACTGTGTGTGGTGGTGGTGACGTGACGCGTTGCGTTTGTCGCAGCCACGTAACTGTGCACAGAGTCTGGAGACCCAGCAGCGAGCTCACAGCCTTGAGCTCACCTCCTCTTGTATAACCCTGGTGTCTCTGTGACCTCCCCTGCTATCCCCCAAGAGACTCTCTGCAGTCATAAGAAGAAAGTAACGATCTATTATTATATAGGCCAGTTCAGCAGTAAATTTGTTTGTATCTTGCTTCTGTCACTCGAGGAACCATTCTCTTGAACCTGTATTGAGTGAGGCGCGATGATAGTGACTTCCTCTAAGGAAATTAAAGTTGCTCCTTAGTTCCTCAGTGAGTCTAGTGGGGGGACTTGAGAGGAGGTCAAGGGCAGATCAGCCCTTCACAGATTTCCTCTGTGGTCCTGTGGCATGCTGCCTGGGGGCCCCCAGGCCTGGCCGGGACAATGGATCCCCCTGCGATTGGATTACACATTGTTTCTGGATGGCTTTTTCTGAAGGGCTGTGGGCATTTCACCAGGCAGCCCCACTCATCGCCCCAACGCCTTGTGAAACTCCATACTTATGGCCACAAGGGTTTGTGACAGGTGGCCAGTGCCATGTGGTTCTCCCAGGCCTCGGTGTCACTGTGAAATCACCGCATAAATCGCCAGATCCCATGGGGCCAGTGGGGCCGTGCGGGTGGAGGGAACAGCTGGGGGACAGCTAGACTTGAGTCTCGACTTTGTCACTTATCATTCATGTGACCTACAGCAAATGACTGAGCTTCAGTTTCCTCATGTCAAAATTTGAAGGTCAATGCACATACCCTTGGATGGAGAATGCAGAAGCCCTGAGCCCTGTGCCTGGGACTTGGGAAAAGCTCATCACATTCCTCCTCTGCCGAAAGCAAGTCTTTCCTAAAATAACTATTCAGAGAAAACCCTAACACCTGTACAGTGCCCATACATGCATTATCTCATTTAATCTTCACAGCCCGGTGAATTAAGTGTTGACATTTCCCCTACTTATTCCCACTGGGACTTTGAAGGTTAAGTCATTTGTGTAAGGTCACAATTACCTAGAGAACTGTGGCTCTAATAGAAAACTGCTGACCCTTAGTCGTGTGTAATTACTACTATATTCTGATATCTGGCAGAAAAGGATCAGGTGAACCTTACCTTTTGTGCTCTTTTTGTATTTGGAGGTTGGAAGAGAGTGTAAAAGGAAAATATTAATATTTAAAAAAAGGAAAAATGTTTTTATTGTCATCGAAAAACAAATGATTTTTTATATATATATTTTATTATTATTAATTCTAATGGGGTGACATCAATAAATCAGGGTACATATGTACAATGAAAACATCTCCAGGTTATCTTATCATTCAATTGTGTTGCATACCCATCACCAAAAGTCAAATTGTCCTCTGTCACCTTCAATCTGGTTTTCCCTGCGTCCCTCCCCTCCTCCCTATCCCACTCTTCCCTCCCTCCCCCCATCCCATAACCACCACTCTCTTGTCCATGTCTCATACCCTCACTTTCATGTCCTACCTATATATGTATTCGTGCTGTTCTCAGTTTTTCTTTTTTTCTGATTTACTTATTTCACTCCGTATAATGTTATCAAGGTACATCCATTTTGTTATAAATGATCCGATGTCATCGTTTCTTATGGCTGAGTAGTATTCCATAGTATATATGTACGAAAGCTTTTTAATCCACTCGTCTTCTGACGGACACTTAGGCTGGTTCCAGATCTTCGCTATTGTGAACAATGCTGCCACGAACATGGGGGCGCATTTCTTCTTTTCGAACAGTGCTATGGTGTTCTTAGGGTATATTCCTAAAAGTGGGATAGCTGGGTCAAAAGGCAGTTCGATTTTTAATTTTCTGAGGAATCTCCAAACTGTTTTCCACAGTGGCTGCACCAGTCTGCATTCCCACCAGCAATGCAGAAGGGTTCCCTTTTCTCCACATCCTCGCCAGCACTTATTCTGTGTTGTTTTGCTGATAAGTGCCATTCTGACTGGTGTGAGGTGATATCTCATTGTGGTTTTAATTTGCATTTCTCTAATGATTAGTGATGTTGAGCATTTTTTCATATGCCTATTGGCCATCTGTATGTCCTCTTTGGAGAAATTTCTATTCATTTCTTTTGCCCATTTTTTGATTGGGTTGTTTGTCTTCCTGGTGTTGCTTTTTATAAGTTCTTTATAAATTTTAGTTATTAACCCCTTATCAGATGTGCTGTCAAATATGTTCTCCCATTGTGTGGTTTGTCTTTTTATTCTGTTCCTATTGTCTTTAGCTGTGCAAAAACTTTTTAGTTTGATATAGTCCCATTTGTTTATCTTGCCTTTTATTTCAGTTGCCCATGAAGATAAATCGGCAAATATACCGCTGCTACAGATGTCGGAGAGCTTGCTGCCTATGTTTTCTTCTAAGATGTTTATGGTTTCACGGCTTACATTTAAGTCTTTTATCCATTTTGAGTTTGTTTTTGTGAATGGTGTAAGTTGATGGTCTAGTTTCATTTTTTTGCAGGTAGATGTCCAATTTTCCCAACACCATTTGTTAAAGAGGCTGTCTTTACTCCATTGTATGTTCTTTCCTCCTTTGTCAAATATCAGTTGTCCATAAAGCTGTGGGTTTATTTCTGGGTTCTCTGTTCTGTTCCATTGATCTATGTGCCTGTTCTTATGCCAGTACCAGGCTGTCTTGAGTATAATGGCCTTGTAGTAAACCTTGATATCAGGAAGAGTGATACCTCCTGCTTTATTTTTTCTTTTTAAGATTGCTGAGGCTATTCGTGTTCTTTTTTGGTTCCATATAAATTTTTGGAATATGTGTTCTATATCTTTGAAGTATGTCATTGGTATTTTAATTGGTATTGCATTGAATTTATAAATTGCTTTGGGTACTATAGACATTTTAATGATGTTTATTCTTCCTAGCCATGAGCACGGTATGTGCTTCCACTTGTTTGTATCTTCCTTGATTTCTTTTATCAATGTTCTATAATTTTCTGAGTACAAGTCCTTAACCTCCTTGGTTAAATTTACTCCTAGGTACTTTATTTTTTTGGCTGCAATAGTGAAGGGGATTGTTTCCTTAATTTCTTTTGCTGATATTTCATTGTTGGTGTATAGAAATGCCTCTGATTTCTGAGTATTAATTTTATATCCTGCCACCTTGCTGAATTCATTTATCAGGTCCAGTAGTTTTTTGACTGAGACTTTAGGGTTTTCAATATACAATATCATATCATCTGCAAATAATGACAGTTTTACTTCTTCTTTTCCAATTTGTATGCCTTTTATTTCTTCTTCTTGTCTGATTGCTGTAGCTAGGACTTCCAGAACTATGTTGAATAAGAGTGGTGAAAGTGGGCAACCCTGCCTGGTTCCTGATCTTAAGGGGATTGCTTTTAATCTTTGTCCATTTAGTATGATGTTTGCTGTGGGTTTATCGTAGATGGCCTTTATCATGTTAAGGAATGATCCCTGTATTCCCACTTTACTGAGAGTTTTGAGCATGAATGGGTGCTGGATTTTATCAAATGCCTTTTCTGCATCTATTGAAATTATCATGTGATTTTTGTCCTTCCTTTTGTTTATGTGGTGAATCACATTGATTGACTTGCGAATATTGAACCAGCCTTGCCTCTCCAGAATAAATCCCACTTGATTGTGGTGTATGATTTTTTTCATATATTGCTGGATCCGGTTGGCTGATATTTTGTTGAGAATTTTAGCGTCTAAATTCATCAGGGATATAGGCCTATAATTTTCTTTCTTTGTGTTGTCTTTGCCCGGCTTTGGGATCAGAATTAAGCTCGCCTCATAAAAGGAGTTTGGAAGTCTTCCTTCCTCTTGAATTTTTTGAAATAGCTTGAGGAGAATAGGAGTTAGTTCTTCTTTGAATTTTTGATAGAATTCACTTGTGAAGCCATCAGGCCCAGGACTTTTCTTTTTTGGGAGTTTTTTGATAACTGTTTTGATCTCATTTGTTGTAATTGGTCTGTTTAGGTGTTCTGATTCTTCCAGATTGATTTTTGGAAGGTTATATGATTCAAGAAATTTGTCCATTTCACCAAGATTGTCTAATTTTTTGGCATATAGTTCTTCATAGTATTTTCTTACAATGCTTTGTATTTCTGTTGTGTCAGTTGTTATTTCTCCACTGTCCTTTCTAATTTTATTTATTTGAGTCCTCTCTCTTTTTTTCTTGGTGAGTCTAGTTAAAGGTTCGTCAATCTTGTTTACCTTTTCAAAGAACCAGCTTCTTGTTTCATTGATCCTCTGTATTGTTTCCTTAGCCTCTATGTCATTTATTTCTGCTCTGACCTTTATTATTTCCTTCCTTCTACTTGTCTTGGGTTTTATTTGTTGTTGTTTTTCTAGTTCTTTTAGGTGCAGGCTCAGATTGCTTATTTGAGCTTTTTCTAGCTTCTTATGATATGCCTGTAGTGCAATAAACTTCCCTCTCAGAACTGCTTTTGCTGTGTCCCATAAATTTTGAGTTGATGTATGCTCATTATCATTTGTTTCTAAAAACTTTTTTATTTCTTCTTTGATCTCATTGTTAATCCATTCATTATTTAATAACATGCTATTTAGTTTCCAAGTGTTTGAGTATTTTTCAGTTTTTCTTTTGTGGTTAATTTCTAGTTTCATGGCATTGTGATCAGAGAAAATGCTTGAGATGATTTCAATCTTCTTAAATTTATTGAGACCATTTTTGTGTCCTAACATGTGGTCTATCCTAGAAAACGTACCATGAGCGCTTGAGAAGAATGTATATTCTACTGCTTTAGGGTGAAAAGTTCTGAAGATATCTATTAAATCAAGTTGATCTAGTGTATCCTTTAAGTCTGCTGTTTCTTTATTAATTTTCTTTCTTGAGGATCTATCCAGTGTTGTTAGAGGGGTATTGAAATCCTCTACTATGATAGTATTGCTGTTAATTTCGCCCTTTATATCCATCAAAGTCTGCTTTATGTATGTCGGGGCTCCTATATTTGGTGCATAGATATTTACAATAGTTATATCTTCCTGTTGAATTGTTCCCTTTATCATTATGTAGTGTCCTCCTTTATCTCTTACTACAGCCTTTGTTTTAAAGTCCATTTTGTCTGATATAAGTATTGCTACCCCTGCTTTTTTTTCATTTCCATTTGCATGAAATATTTTTTTCCATCCTTTTACCTTCAGTCTATGAGCATCTTTTGTTTTAAGGTGTGTCTCTTGTAGACAGCATATGTATGGGTCCTGTTTCTTTATCCATGCAGCTACCCTATGTCTTTTGATTGGATCATTTAATCCATTTACATTTAAGGTTATTATTGATATGTAGTTGTTTATTGCCATTTTATTCTTTAAAGCTGTATTCTTCTTTTGCTCTATTCATTCCTCCCTTTAAACTGTTCACAAGAGGCCCCTTAGTATCTCTTGCAGAATTGGTTTGGTTTTTATGAATTCCTTGAGGCTTTCTTTTTCTGGGAATCTCTTTATTTCTCCTTCAATTTTAAACGTTAGCCTTGCTGGATAAAGTAGTCTTGGTTGTAGGTTCTTGTTCTGCATTACTTTGATTATTTCTTGCCATTCCCTTCTGGCCTCAAGTGTTTCTGTTGAGAAGTCCGATGTCATCCTTATGGGGGCTCCTTTGTAGGTGATAGTCTTTTTTTCTCTAGCAGCTTTTAAAATTTTTTCTTTATCCCTTAGCTTTGGTATTTTAACTATGATGTGTCTTGGTGTAGATTTTTTTGGGTTTCTCCTTAATGGAGTTCTGTGTGCTTCTTGAATGCGTGGAGTGTTTCCCAGCCTTAATTTAGGAAAGTTTTCTGCTATGATTTGATTGAACAAAGTTTCCATTTCCTGTCCTCTCTCTTCTTCTTCAGGCACCCCTATGATGCGAATGTTGTTTCTCTTCATGTTGTCACAAAACTCCCTTAGAGTTTCCTCACATTTTTTAAGTCTCTTTTCTTTTTTCTTCTCTGCTTCTGTGCCTTTGTTTATTGTGTCCTCTAACTCGCTTATTCGATCCTCAGCATCTTCCATCCTGCTTTTAATTCCTTCCATTGTGGTCTTCAGTTCTGATGAAAAACAAATGATTTTGCTTAAGAAACAAGCATGTATAGAATAATTTACAGTTATAAGAGAAGATTGAAGCCACAGGAAAACCTTGTACTCTGTAACACGAGGTAGAATGTACTACCTGTCAGGTAGTGTTTGCTAAGTGAGAAAGAGAGGTGAACAGGCGGGCCTCCAGAGCGTGGAGCACGGGGACTTGGCTTACGAGTGGGAGAAACGAGAGTGCTCATGATGGATTTGAAATGTCGGAGATGGGTTTTGGTATTTGGGGGTAAGTGCGAGGGTTGTTCTTGGTGGGGCAAATAGGATGAGGACGCAAGGGGCATTTCAGTTTCTGGCTGGAGATGCAGAAGGACAGAGACACTGGCAAGAGCTTTACTCCCAGCCTCACAAGGAGTAAGAGCTGGACAAACTGCTAGTTTCCAGCTGTTCTGGAACCCCTAGGAGTGCTGAGGGTGTAAAGCCCAATTGCAGAGAGAAAGGTATCTTCAGAGAGAGAGACACAGTTACTAACTTACCTGGGCAAGAAGCCGCCGAGCAGTGGTAAGAACAGTTGGGCTGGGCGACTAGAGAATAGTGGAGGCTGGCTGAGTGTGCACTGGCGAAGATGAGGCCCCTGGTGGATGCAGAAGTGGAATGGGGATCTTCACTTTCTTGCAAGTATTTTTCTCCCTGAATTACATCAATCACTCAGAAAAGATTGAGAAAGTGCAGACAGTCTGCCTTGATGGGCAGAAGTGGGGGGATAATGGAAGCTGTTGTGGAAAAGGCAGGAAAGTTTGCCTAAACTCCTCTCCTTGTCTGCCCCGCAGAGCTGGAGCTTTGCTTTGGGAGAGGGGCAGCAAACACTGCCTTATTTAGGATACTCGTGAAATCTCACGGTAGCTGGGGAAAGAAAACCTCAGCCCCTGAGGGGGGGCAAGATTACAGGTTGGATTCAGGAAAGGACAGGATCACCGAAGGATGGACAGGATCTCTGAGTAGGCCATCCCACCCAAGACCCAGGGATAGTTCCTCATAAGACTAGGCTCTGTCTAAACAACAGAGGACACCCTCCACCCTCACCTACCATCACGCTAACAAGCACAAAGTGATAAGTAACTAGCCAGAGGCAGACTTTCTCTGAGGCTTGATGCAAAGGAAATACTTAAGGGCGAGGGTGCAGCAGTCATCAGAAGACAAATAGGCTGGCATGTGACCCTCACTGGGAACACAGGCACGACTAACCTGGGGGGCACAGAGGATGACCATAAATACCAACAACAAACGTGAGAGCCAGTCCATCTTCTAATGAGATTAGCTCTAACCCTCACACTAAGTCCTAGCAAAGGAAAGTGTTCCCATTTACAGGCATTAAAAAACACTTACCTTAGTCTACTCTTTACATAAGATGTCTAACTTTCAGTAAACAATTACAAGGCATATGAAAAGGCAGAAAATAAAAAACCCTACAGGAGACAAAGCAATCATTAGAACAACTGAGATATGTCACAGATGTTGGAAGTATCTGACAGGGAGTTTTAAATGATTATGATTAACTAGACTTTAATAGAACATGTGGATAATCTGCAAGATCAGATGGGTCAATAGAAATTACCCAAACTGAAAACACAAAGAGAAAAAAAAGTAAAATCAATAAGAGCAAAACAAGAACAGAACATCCAGGAACTGTGGAATATCAGACAGTCAAAAATTTACATTGGAGTGCCAGAAGAGATGTGAGAGAGAAAATGGGGAAGAAAAGAAAACATTTGAAGAAATAATTTCTGAGAATTTCTCAAAATTAATGACACCAAATCACAGTTCTAAATAAGCAGCTCAGAGAATACCAGGCAGGATAAATACAACAGAACAAAACACACCTAAGTATATCACATTCAAACAGCTATAACTAAAATAAAAAGAAAAGTCTTAAATGCAGCAGAGAAAAAAACACAACAGAGAAACAAAAATAAAAATTACTGTAAGAGCCCTCCTTAGAAACTATGCATGTAATATAATGGAGTGACATTTTTTCTTTTTTATTGAATTTATTGGGATGACATTGATTAATAAAATTATATAGGTTTGAGGTATACAGTTCTATAACACATCATCTGTATATTGTATTGTGTGTTCACCACCCCACGCCAAGTCTCCTTCCACCACTATTTATTTCCCCTTTACTCTCTTCTACCCGCACGCCCCCTTTACAAAGTAGTGACATTTTTAAAGTGCTGTAAAGAAAGAGCTGCCAACCCAGAATTCTATACCTAATAAATAACTATTTCAAAAATGAAAGAGAAAGATATTCTCAAACAAAAACTATGGAAATTTATTGCCAGCATGCATACTGTACAAGAAATGTTAAAAGGAAGGTAGTTAGACAGAAGGATTATGATACCAGCTAGAATTTTGGCTGTGTGCAAAGAAATGAACAATGTGAAGGAAATGGAATATATGAAGGCTTTATAAAATTCAATTTTGTCTATTTTTAACTGCTTTAAACAAGAACCTTATCCAAAGCAAAAATAGTTGCTATGTATTGTCTATTTCTAACCTACCTTTTAAAATATATGACAACAATAGCACAAATAATGGGACCCAGGGGTTAGGAACATACCATGGTAAGGTTCTTGCTCTACATGGAGCAGTATAATATTCTTCAAAGGTAAAGTGTGATTTATTGAAGATGTATGTTGTCAACCCTAGGGCAAATACTAAGGATGATTGCGACACTAGAGGTCTGTACAAAGTACAGTGGTAACACAGGAAAGGAGCACCTAAATTACCTTGAGCTAATGAAGGAAACAGAGAAAGAGCAGTCAAGGAGTTGAGTGGGGTGTGTTCCTCCAGGAGTCAGAAGAGAGCATTTTAACGAGGGAGAAATTGCATGCTAGTGTTAAGCAATGCAGAGAGTAGTGGAGAAAGAAAATGAGAGTGTCTGTTAGAGTCTGTGTAATCAGCATCCTTCCAGAGTAGCTTCAATAAAGGGTGAGGACACTTGCACTCCCATGTTCATCGTAGCATTATTCACAGTGGCCAAGACATGGAAACAACCAAAGTGTCCCTCAATAGAGGACTGGATAAAGAAGATGTGGTACATATACACAATGGAATACTACTCAGCTATAAGAAATGATGACATAGTGCCATTTATGACAACATGGGTGGACCTTGAGAATATTAAACTAAGTGAAATAAGTAAATCAGAAAAAAGCTAATAACTATGATTTCACACATAGTTGGGATATAAAACTGAGACTCATGGACATAGATAAAATTGAAGTGGTTCCCAGGGGAAAGGAGGTGACAGAAAATTTATGGTGACAGAAAATGATTTGACTTTGGGTGACAGCAGAAATCATTCACCTGCTCTCTGTACACTCACATGGTCCGGACGCATTTTGTGACATAGCTCAAGATCTCACAACCCAGCACAAATCATTATTTGGCCAGTCAAAGATAAAGGAGAATTTGAGAATTCAGGGTAAAGGAGCTACAGAGTGGATGGAAACTAATCAGGTGAGCTTTCCTGAAAGAGATGGAATGGTATGTTGATAGGTTGTAGGCAAGGAGAACTTTCTAGGCTGTAAGACAGCAGCAGAGTTCTGTTGGAGCAGTGAACCAGAGTCAACTTCCTTGGTGAAGATGGAGACTGGCTTTTTAATTCTTCTCTCTGTGGTATTTTTAGAAAAAGTGTCAGGGAGATACGTAAGGCAGTGATTCAGTTGAATAGAAGAGAAGAACATGAACTAGACGATTTACAAAGTATTTAATAGCGCTCTCCTTGGCCCTCGTGTATAAATATAACAGGAGCACAAATGCTGATGATGAATTCAGGAGCATTGCCTCTGAAACTGGCAAACGGTGATGGTAAGAAATAATTACAGGATTTCAGCCCAATTTAACACATTATGAAAGACGTGTTAAATGAAGGATTTTTACCCTTCAAACATGTTCTATTTTTTTCCCCATACAGAAAAATACAGAGTAATATAACAAGCACTTATGGGCCATTCCCTAGAATTAATAAATATTAACGTTGTGCCATGTTTGCTTCTGAGTTTTTAAAAATGAGAGAAATAAAGTATTTCTGGTAAGTGTTCTCTGTCCTCTCTTCCTCCCCAGAGGACACCATGATGGTGAATCAGGCACATTTCCTGCCACCGAGCAGGCAATTGTTAAGGTGCTCTACTTTCTCACTGGAGCCCTCTTTGTGGCAGATGGTTTTACTGCTGTGTGACGTGTGCATAGAATTGACCCCAAAGACCGCAGCACCTTTGCCAATGACTCTCAGCTGGTCCTATGGAATAAACCGTATTCACTCCCCATTCGTAGTCAGGCGGTGTTAAGTTTTAATTTTGCATTTTATAGAATGACAGAGACAATTATAATTAATTTATGCCCCCCCCCCATTTTTTTTAACATTTTAAGTCAGAAGTCTCAGGTCATTTCTAGGAATGTGGATTAAGCTGATTTAGTTCCAGTGGTTTCCTAGAAGTGTTCTTTATGGAGGAAACATCTAGCCTCCAGGGAGTATATATTTGGGACACAGTTCGTTGCCTCCTTCTGGGCTGTGAGGTGAAAATAAGTTAATTATTCATTTACACCTGCTGTGGACATGCCCTCTCAGCTCGCCTTCACTCCATGTTTGGTGCAGTTGCTGACCAGGTGGAAGTTCTGAGCAAAATACTTAAAAGAGGAAAGCCTCAGTCCCTGAGTGCCCCAGAGCTCTGTCCTGACCCACTACCCTGTCATGGTCTTCAACTTGGGCAGTGCTTCAGAGATACCTGGGGAACCTGCCCGGGCCCAGGGTCACCCAGATAATCATGTGGGAACCGGGGGGGGGCAGACACCTATGTCAGTGGCCTCTTAAGTCTCTCCTGGGGATCCCACCACTTACCGTATCTACCCATGTATAAGACACACTTTTTTAAGAAAAAATGCGGGGTCTAAAAACTGGGTGCATCTTATACAATGGTTATAGATTGTTTTACTTGTATTACCTGCTTTTTCGCACTTGTTTTTGCGCTCATTGTTGAAGAAGACAATGATTCGTCATCAGATGAGGACAAGCTAATGGATGGGAGTTTTGACAATGATGAGGAGTTGCATGAATTTTATGATGAATAAAACTTGAGTTCAGTAACTTTATGTAATACATTTTTTTTTCAAATTTCAGGCCCCCAAATTAAGGTGTGTCTTATACATGAGAGCATCTTATCCATGGGGAAATACAGTACCAAACTGAGAAGCATTGCTTGAAACCATTTAGCCACCCTCGTCTTCTTGACTTTCGAACTTGCCATAAGCTTCCTAGTCCCAGGAACCCTTGCTGGTCTCTCTTAGTTCAAATTGTAGCTCTGTAGACAGACTTTCCTTGACCAGGAACATGCCCCCCCACTCCTCACCAGCTAGACCAGGGGTAGTCAACCTTTTTATACCTACTGCCCACTTTTGTATCTCTGTTAGTAGTAAAATTTTCTAACCTCCCACCGGTTCCACAGTAATGGTGATTTATAGAGTAGGGAAGTAACTTTACTTTATAAAATTTATAAAGCAGAGTTACAGCAAGTTAAAGCACATAATAATAATTACTTGCCAAGTACTTTATGTCAGATTTTCACTAAGTTTGGCAGAATAAATCTTTATAAACCAACTTACTATAGTTAAATCTATCTTTTTATTTATACTTTGGTTGCTCTGCTACCACCCACCATGAAAGTTGGAATGCCCACTAGTGGCCGGTAGGGACCAGGTTGACCAGCACTCAGCTAGACCAAAGCAGCGTGCCTGTTTATTCCCCTCCTAGCACTAGAGTCATCTGAAATTGTCTGCTAATTTGCCACTTGCCTGTTGTCTCCCCCTCCCCACTAGAATAGCAGCCTCTTGAGGGCAGAACCTTGCTTTCTTATTTATCACTGTATTCCTGGTGTCCAGCACAATGCCTGGCATATTACGTAGAATAAAATAATTTTTAAATAAGAATGAATTCTAATATCAAAAGGCTTCAAAGGGCCACTGAGCATAAGCCTATGTTCTTTTTCTTATTATTTATTGACTAATTTTAGAGAGACAGAAGAAGGAAGAGAGTTAGAGACAAAATTCATTTGCTGTTTTACTTATTTATGCATTCATTGGTTGTTTCCCCTATGTGTCCTGACCAGGATCGAACCCACAACCTTGTCATTTGAATCCACAACGTTGTCATTTTGGGACAACACTCCAACTGAGCGGATCGGCCAGGACTAGTCTAAGTCCTTTTTCAAAACCTGTAGAAGGGCCTGACCAGGCAGTGGCACAGTGGATAGAGTGTCCGACTGGGATGCGGAAGACCCCGGTTCGAGACCCCGAGCTCGCCAGCTTGAGCGCAGGCCCATCTGGCTTGAGCAAAAGCTCTCCAGCTTGGACCCAAGGTCGCTGGCTCCAGCAAGGGGTTGCTCAGTCTGCTGAAGGCCCGCGGTCAAGGCACATGTGAGAAAGCAATCAATGAACAATTATGGTGTTGCAAGGGCAACGAAAAACTAATGATTGATGCTTCTCACCTCTCTCTATTCCTATCAGTCTGTCCCTATCTATCCCTCTCTCTGACTCTCTCTCTGTCCCTGTAAAAAAAAAAAAAAAACCTGTAGAAGATGCCTTTCATGTGGCATCTCTCTTTGGGTGCAGTGCTGAGTCTTTGCTGAGTTCCTTTAACATACTGGTTCATGCTTGCCTGGTGGACGTGTAACTCACTGTGAACGCTGGGCAGCAGGATATTTTAGGTAAGGAGCTGGAGCTACTTGGCTTTATTTCCCTTGGTTGGCTTGTGAAGGAAGCCTCCCCTGGTCAATGCACTGTTGGGAGAGCCCTAATTGTGGTAGACAATGAGTTTCAGGAAAAGATTCTATAATCTGAGTTGTTAACCAGCAGGTCAGGTTCAGAGTGCCTGGCAAAGAGAGACTAAAAACATCGCCTTGATAGGCCCCCCGTGTGATGTGGTGGGATTGGCGCTGCTCTGGTTCTGAGATGGGTGGTGAGCTCATGGGTGCTGACTTTACTAGTATGTTTCATAACCTAGATATATGCACTACATACGTTTCTTTGCATGTAGGAAGCATTGCATCATTCAACCGTTATGTCAAAAGAAATCAAACAGGATTATGTGATTGATTACCTCGACCTCAGGACAAAAATAACTGCTTTGCTCTGGTGCTGCCTCTCACTCTCCTCAGTACTTACTTCTGTCCCTGCCTCTGCTTAGCTCTTCGTCTTTCTCAGCATGGCCCTTCAGTGTATTTTTGTTGTTTACATTTAATATAGTTTTCAGGGTGTTTGGGGGTGGATACTAAAATCTAGTTAAATATTGGTTCTCTATTATTGATTTATTTGTACGTGGCCCCTGAGCAGGGTGACTTTACTCCTGGTTTGCCTCGGGCAGTCCCAGTTTGTGTTTGTGGTCTCGGCACAAAATTATTAAGAGTGACACCTTTGCTTTTAGGAGTGTTCTGGTTTGGATGATAAATGACCTACTCCAGAGTGATCTTTTCCCTAACTTCCCATTTTTGTTGAATGACACTTTTTTTTTTTTTTTTTTAACTGAGAGGAAGGGAGGTGGAGAGACAGACTCTTGCATGTGCCCTGACCGGGATTCACCCGGCAACCCCTGTCTGGGGCCGATGCTTGAGTCAACTCAGTTATCCTCAGTGACGGGGGCCAATGCCTGAACCATTCAAGCCACTGGCTGTGAGAGAGGAAGAGAGAAAGAAGGGGGGAAAAGGGAGGGGAAGAGAAGCAGATGATTGCTTCTCCTGTGTGCCCTGACTGGGAATTGAACCTGGGACACCCATACACCGGGCCGATGCTCTATTCACTTAGCCAATGGGCCAGGGCTGGTCAATAACACTTTTAATAAAAATGGTCCCCATCTTTGATACTGTATTACTTATGTGTAGAGGTATCATTCTTCCGGCTGCTGATCTATCCCACATGTATGTCATTATCTTAAATTAGCAGAGTTGAAGTAATCGGTAAATTGGTGACTGTTATGTTATTGGGTCCCTCAGTTCACAGAGCTGTTAATTGGGATTTAAACCTTTTACGTAATTGTCTAGACTTAATTATACAGTGCTTTTGGACACAGAACTTCTTGATCTGTCAACGGACCAAGAATTCTCTGGCTTCATTATCACCCATACTGGGTATGTTCCGAGATCATGTTTAACCTCATGCTACTTTTCTCTTGAGGTACTGTCTGAATTTTTCTGACTTGGGTGATTTTGGTCAGTAGATCAGAGAGGCAGTGGGCTCATGTTGGCTGGACCCCTTGGGGCTGCTAAGAGTTTCTATAGGGTCTCCCTTCTACCCGATTCTCACACATCCTTAGGGCTTAGCGTTTCCTTGTTGTGGAGTATTTCTTAACTTGAGAACCATCCATGGTGTTGATTTCACTCAGATAAGGTGCTGAGGAAAGTGAGGGTCCACCACACATGGCCTGTGCTTGGTGTCACACTCTGCGTTGAAGGGACCCTGACCTCTAGATGCTCTAGGGTGTGGCCACTGCAGATTCATTATCACAGTTTTTCCTCCATTGTAGTTATTCCTCCTCTTCCCTTGTGGTAGGAGGCTAAAAAGAAGTTCTTCTGGGTGGGTGTTTTGTGGACTTGAGGCTAGGAAGAGGCAGCCCTCTAAGCCTAACTCAGTGTGCTCCAGTGTCTGATGTTAGGGCCTGCGTTTCTCACATTCCTGATGGCTGTGCGACAGCGCTCTGTTCCCAGAGGTGACCGTCAGCCCCTGCAGCAGTTTTCCTTTTAGGAAGTAACGTTTCCTTTGAGGATGTTGAGGAAATTCTGTTCCCCGCAACACCAATATGGATTGAGCTGGGCTTTGGTTCGCACACCACAGGGACCATGACTTTCCGCCTTATTGTGAATTTGTTTTAGAGCTGGGAACAGATTTATCTCAATTTAAATGAATTAAATATTAAATTGGAGGTGGGTGGGTTCACTGACAGACGAAAGGAGAGATATAAACAAGTCTTTTCCATGCTGTCGTTTACTTTATTAAGGGTTGTGTATAATTGGGGGGGTGTGCGGAGAGAGTGATTTATTTTTTAAAAACAGTCTTAGTGGTGCTTTAGAAAAATTTACCTCCCCTCCACTTAACAGGGGTCCGGAATGACTCAAATGCCTCAGATTCCCAGTTACTTTTATTTTCTCCTCTTTGTCAGCACATTCATTTATGCCTTTTCCCTACAGGGGTTGGAGGAGGGAGGGGCGAGGAAAGAGGGACAGATGAAAATGACCAGCTGAATTGCCCGTTTAACTGCTAACTTCTGAGCATCCTTGTTCTTTCATACATTCAAAACTTCCAGTAACTCTCCCACGTGCAGTGTCATATGTTAGTCTTACTGTGGGTCAGAAAAGACAGATCAGGATAATAAAATTAAAAGAAAAAAAAAGCAAATTAAAACATATAAAAATAATCAGGAACTGATAGCTAGGAAGATGGAGTGGCCGGATGTCCACACGCCGTATCTGAGGCTTCCGAGAGTGACCTGTGAAATGAGCCAGTCTCACTCGTGACTGGGCAGTATCCTGGGGAGCAGCCGTAACTGTGATTTACCTCCAGGAGAACTGAAATTACTTATACTGAAGAGTGCCAGGTTGGGGCATTCCGCATGACTTGGTTTCGAATGTGTGGTTTTAAGTAAATGAATCTGAATACTTTGTTTCAATCTGTAAGAATTGCAAAGCCACATGAGGATTCTTGCATTTGAGCGCTGGCCAGGAAGTTTAGTTTGTTAGAGCATCGTTCTGATATGCCAAGGTTGTGGTTCCATCCCTGGTCAGGGCACACGCAAGAATCAACCAATGATTACATAAATAAGTGGAACAACATATCGATATTTCTTTCTCTCTCTTTCTTCCTTCCCCTCCCCCCAAATCAATAAAAAAATTAAAAACTTTGTTTTCCTGTGCAAGGTTATGCAGTCCATAGTAGTCAGTCCTAAGACCTGAGGGTCTTAGCAGTAGTTAGCCCCTTCTAATGGTGTCACAACCTTAGTTTATAACTAAAAGTATACTCTGGGGGTCCCATAATAGGTGCTCCCTGATTGATGGTGAGGAAGACTTTTCCGTAGGGTCCATATCCTGTCTCTCACATTTCCATCCATAGACAGGCTGGCGGTAATATAAAAAACACTATTGATATCGTAACAAAATGTAGAGAAGGAAGGAAATTAGCCTGATTCTGTAGATAAGAAAGATTGTCAGGCAAGGTTTATACTAAGGAAGAACCATGGCAACAAGTTATAAAGACTTGTTTAACCTCAAGTCAGTGTCAAAGCTGAAAGCAAACCCATGAGTGCTATCTAATAAGGTCACACACTCAGAAGTGGGAGGGGTAGGTTCTAGGCCCAGATCTGCAGCAAACCATCTCTATGATTTAGGGTGAAAAGGTGAAGGGATTAAGCAAAACAAACAAACAAACAAAACAATAAAACAAACTCAGAGATGCAGACAACAGTATGGTAATTACCAGAGGGAAGGGAGGAGAGGGGCGGTAGAGGGGAGGAAAGGAACGATAATGGAGATGAAGGAGACTTGACTTGGGTGGTGACCGCACAATACAGATGATGTGTTATAGAACTGTACACCTGAAACCCGTATAGTTTTATTAACCAATGTCATGCCAATAAATTCAGTAAAGAAATAAGAACAGAATGACTTATTTCTTTTGTGCCTTGTTTTTTATTTTAAAATGGGAAATAATGCCTACCTAATATTTGTATTAATTGTGGTGAAATATACATAACATGAAAATTACTATCTTAACCGTTTTTAAGTGTTCAATGGTGTTAAATACATTCATATTATGTACCTATTACCATAATCCATCTCCGGAGCTCTTCATCTTGCAAAACCTATTAAACAATGAATTCTTATCCCCCTCCTCAATCCCTGGCAACTACCATTTTACTTTGGCTCTATGAATTTCTACTTTAGATACCTCATATAAGTGGAATCATATAGTATTTGTCCATTTGTAACTAGCTTATTTCACTTAGCATAATATTTCCAAGATTCACCCATGTTGCAGCATGCATCAGAATTTTCTTTCTCTTTAAGGTCAAATAATATTTCATTGTATGGGTGTACCACATTTTGTTTAT
This sequence comes from Rhynchonycteris naso, assembly GCA_037038555.1. Lineage (NCBI taxonomy): Eukaryota > Metazoa > Chordata > Mammalia > Chiroptera > Emballonuridae > Rhynchonycteris > Rhynchonycteris naso. The sequence continues at coordinate 31,554,841 of CM072998.1, forward strand.
CTATTTGTCAGTGGATGCTTGGGTTGCCTTTGCCTGTTGGCGATTAAAAATAATGCTGCTATGAACATGATGCACAAATGGTTTTTCTTCAAAACCCTGCTTTCAATTTTTTTTTTGGTATATATACCCAGAGGTAGGATTCCCGAATCATATGGCAATTCTATTTTTAGTTTTTGAGTAACAGCCATACTATTTTCCATAGTTATGGTACCGTTCCACATTCCTACCAACAATACACAAGGATTCCAGTTACTCCACATCCTCACCAACAGTTGTTACTTATTTACTTACTTATTTGTGATAGTAGCCATCCTAAAAAGTGCCAGATATCTCCCTAAATTTTACAGTTGTATCAGCAATGCCTCCAGATTAACTTTCTTTTCAATCACTGCTCTTTGCTTAATCCTTGCGCCTCCTTGGGCAGATTACTTAGCCTGTGAGCCTCCATTATATTCTCTGTACAATGTAAATGTCTTTATGGAAAGGTTGTATGGATATGGATGGAATAATCTTCTATGCTATGTGCCCACTCAAGTATTAATTTTATTGCCCTGGAAAAGCTAAAAGAACCAACAAACGTATGTTATTGTTAATCTTCCTATTGTTTCTAGCTGGTTTCCCTCCCATATACTAACCCAAAACACGGTATTTCCATGTGTTAGGGTGGAAAGAGCAATGTTGGAGCCAGAAGTCATGGAACTGAATTTTACCTTTCCTACTTTCTAGTTGAGGGACCATGGGCAAATTTCTGGGTCTTATTTATTTACCTGTAAGAAAGGCATAGCAGTGGGCCCTGCATGGGACTGGTCATTTGCCATTCCCAGCCCCCCAGGCTAGATTCTGCTCCCCCTCCCCTGCTTTATTGAGATGTTATAGACATATAAGACGTGTAAGTTAAACGTGTACAATGTGATGACTTGATACAAGTATATATTACAAAATGAATGTCACAATAAGGTTAGTTAGCACTTCTATTTCCTCATCTAATTAGTTTTTTTTGTGTGTGATTATAACATTTAAGATCTATTGTTTTAGCAACTTTCAAGTATATAATATAGTATTGTTATTTATGGTCATCATTCTGTCCATTAGAGCCGCAGAACTTATTCATTTAATAACTGGAAATTTTTAACCTTTGAGCAACATCTCCCCGTTTCCCCCACCCCAGCCCCTGGCAACCAGCATTCTATTTTCTGTTTCTGTGAGTTTGTCATTTTTAGATGCACATATAAATGAAAATGTAAGCTATTTGTCTTTCTCTGTCTGACTTATTTCACTTAGCATAATACCCTCAAAGTCCATCTTCATTGTTGCAAATGGCAAGATTTCCTTTTTTATGGCCAAATAATATTCCACTGTCTATGTATATACCATGTTTTCTTTATCCATTTATCCACTGACAGACACGTAGGTTCTTTCCGTACCTTGGCTGTTGTGAATTACACTTCAGTGAACACAGAAGTGCAGATACCTTTTCAGGATAGTGTTTCCATTTCCTTTGGTCATACCCAGAGTGGGATTCCAACAGCCTGCATTTTCCTGCCACCTTATAACTTTCCACTCACTCTTTACCCTCTGAAGTTCAAGCTTCCCTGAAAACTTCTCTGACCCTTTCACCATGACTTGCTAATTAGCAAATCGAAGATGTTTTGGGCCTCTCTTTTCCTTGACTTTTTTTTTTTATAGCATTTGACAATATTATTCCGTTATTTTTTAACTGATTTTTAAATTTTATTAAATTTATTGGGGTGACATTGGTTCTGTCTGGACTCCCAGCATGTTCATTACTGTTCCTCCATCTGGACTCCCATCGTAGAGAGGAGTCCCACCATTCATCTTTTACCAAGGCCAGAGATCTGGGTGTCATTCCCACTCCTCCTCATTCCTTCCCCCTGTGGCCCACAGCTAAGGGTCACTGTGACTGTGAAACTGCTTCTAAGTGGCTTCCAAGTCCTCACCTCCTTTGCATCTTCACCACCATTTTTCTTTTTCTGGGGCCATGGGCATCTCTCCTTGTAGCCCTTTATCTGGTCATTTTTGTTCTCTTTGTCTCCTCCTGGCCATCTTTCACTTTGTTGTTAGATCGTATGATGCTGATGCTCTCAACTGCTTAAAACTTGGGTGTCCCCTTGTTTGTGTTCTCAAGCACCAGTTCCTACGAATGGCACATGCCGGCTCTGTGTGATTTGTTCTCATCATCTTTGTCTCCTGTCTTTCAACCCCCTTCACTCTTGAGCTCCACCAGGCCACACAGTGTTACGTTTTGGCTTGTATTCATTTGCATGCATTGGTTTCTGCCTGGAAGGCTCTCTTTTCTCCTGTCTTCCTGGGAAATTCCCACTCATTTAAGATTCAGTTCAATCATTGGCCTTCCTGTCATAACAAGAACAGCTAACACTTGCATGTGCTTCCTGTGTGCCAGTCACTGTTCTAGATGCTCTAGCATGTGCTTCCTGTGTGCCAGTCACTGTTCTAGATGCTCTATGTGAATTAATTTGCCGAGTTCCCACAACGCTGTTATGGTATCTGTAAGTTAGGCTAAATCATTATCATTCTCATTTTATGGTTGGGAAATGGGGACACAAAGAGGTTAAACGTCCTACCTAGAGTCACACAGCTAGCAAGTGGCACATTGGGGTCTGAAGGCAGGAGTTCTCATTCTAGACTGTGGGCTCCTAACCACTGGCCGTGTCAGACCGAAGCAGGGATTTCCTCCTTGTGCTGCTCCCCCTCACCTGAGTCATCGCCATCTCCCTCCCAGCATGTAGCATATGCTCTACCAAGTACGCAGCCCCTATGACTTACAGACAGGGCAGGCCTGTCTGTAAGTCATACTGTATCCCTGGCGCAGGGACCTGGCTTGCCCATTTCCATATCCCCATAGTCTAGTGACGCACCTGGCAATGGTCCATACTCATCAAATATTTTTTTGAAAGACTAACTCAAGGCATATAATGAATATTATCAGTTGGATAAATGATTAGTGAAAGTACTTTGTAAAATGTAAGACAGGTGTCAGCCAACTGTAGGCACATCTGGCCTGCTTCCTGGTTTTGCACTGCTCGCAAACTAAGAATGGCTTCTATAGGTGAATGTTGGCAGTCCATCTGATGACAGGGAACACTGACTCTAAACCTTGATTGTGTGCAATGTTATCCCTCCCCAAAGAATTCTGTTCTTTCTCATTAGTAAATCTATGTTATATTCAATTGTTGTTATTGCCATTTGAATTGTGTCAATAATAAATTTGAGGAAAATTTGTGTGCTGTCTGGTTATATAAGTACTTATACAATGTTCACATTTTTTTTCTCTTGTCCTGAAAACCCTAAAGTATTTAATCTTTGGCCTTTTACTAGAATAGTTTGCTGACCCCTGCTCACAGTGCTATTTAAATGTCACTTTATTTTTGCTTGTTATTTTTTATGTCTAAAGTATTTAATAAAACATTAAAATACTCTATCCCAAAGAACTGTTACTGTCATTATTATGTATTATGATAGGAGTATATAAAAAAATGTAAAATGTTTTAGACATACTTGTCAGACTAAATGGGATGAAGTTTATGAAGCATTGGGCAGCAGGCGTTAAACATGTGTTCTATTTTCTTTTTCCTGTTCCTAGACCTAATATAGGTTGGGTATAACTGGTTGGTTTGAGGACAGGTGACTTAAAAAATATGGCGCACAATATCTTGTTTCACTAGGTTATACTGGGGATTAGTTAGTAGTGTTTAGAACAGATTGTACAACATTTAAGTTGGAGACAGAATATTTTTCACATTGTTAGGTTCTCAACTTCCTATGCTAGTGACCTGGACTACAGGATCTCTAATTCAAGATGCCATGGAAAAATGCAAAACTCAGCAGGAGGAGCCATAAGCAATACTTTGTACATACATGTTTTTTAAAAAGACAATTTGTAGGCTTATATACTGGTCTTGGATCTTGAAAGTCTTTAAAAATTTATATTCAGAGTGTTTTTCTGCTCATTTTTTATTTTATTAAAAAGAAACTATAAATAAAACTGAACAATGCCATCATTTTTCATTAGCTTTAACAGGATGAAAGCTCATGTAGTATAATGTTTGATTTTTTTCTTCCTCAAATGCTGTGGAGCTAGATAATGAGAAATATTACAAAATATTCTGTACTGAAGAAAAAGCTTTTGATTCCAAATTTTAAAAAGAGTATGTGCTTTTTTACATTGTGTAAAACCTTACCAACGTTTGGAAGCTATTCTAAATCACACATATCCCTTTGTCTTTACATTGTTGTTTCTCTTATATTCACAATTGCTGTCCAAATTGAAAGATGGACTCCAAAATAATTTTAGAAATCTAAGGGCCAGTGTTTTTATTTTATTGTGCTTTCTATTTACCTTGAATTAAAATCTGCATTTCTTAGGTTATAACTCTGGAGTCAATTTTACAGTCATTTAATTTTCCTTTAGTTCTCTTTTTAATTGAAGTAACACTGGTGTATAATATTATGTTTCAAGTGTGCAACATTATAATCTGACATCTGTATACACTACAGCATGCTCACCACCAAAGGTCTAGTTGCCATCTCTCACCACACAGCCGACCCCCTTTACCCATTTTGCACTCATTCTACCCCTCCTCCCATCTGGTAACCACTAATCTGTTGTCTGCCTCTGCCGCTATGAGTTCTTTTTTGTTTTTAATTATATTCCACGTATGAATGAATTTGTACTATGGTATTTGTCTTTTTCTTCTTGACTTTTTTCACTTAACGCAATGCCCTCAAGGTCCATCCATGTTGATGCAAATGGAAGGATTTCACCTTTTTATTGTAGAGCAGTATTCCATTGTGTGTGTGTGTGTGTGTGTGTGTGTGAGTGTGTGTGCATGTATTACATCTTCTTTATCCATTCATCCATTGACAGACATATTGTTTCCATATCCTGGCTATTGTAAATAATGGTGCAATGATCATAAGTGTGCATATCCTTTCCAAGTAGTTGTACAGTCATCTTAATCAGAACATTTTAAGCCTGGACCAGATCAACGACCTGTTTACAAGGAAGAAAGTAATGCCAGGAGAGAGATTATGAAATAACCTCATGGTCATGGTTATATAACTAGATAGTGGAAGACAAGAAGTAGGTAAGACCCCTATGCTAAAATTTCCTAGCTGAAATTCTTTTCATTTTGTAAATTTTCAGGGTGAAATCATCTAGAAACTTGAGTAGGAAAAAATAATAGAAGTTCAAATTCTTATTTTTGAACTTAAATTATTATGATTTAAATTATTTCCAATTCTGTAGAAACTTGAAATTAAGTCAGTGGTTTAGGAAAAAAAAGTAACAAGGTACTTTGAAAATGCACTAAATAAAAAAAAGAAAAAGAAAATGCACTAAATCACATTATGGACAAATTTTCTTGGGACAAGTTTTCTCTGAATTTTGAAAAATTTCAAAAATTTCTTTTACAATGTTAGATGATGTTAAAATATTAGACTCTATCCTGACCTGTGGTGGCACAGTGAATAAAGCATTGATCTGGAATGATGAGGTCACTGGTTCAAAGCCCTGGGCTTGTCTGATCAAGGCACATATGAGAAGCAACTACCAGTTGCTTTCCATTTCTCTTCTGCTTTTCTCTTCTCTCTCTAAAATATCAATAAGTAAAAAAATCTTTAAAAAAAGATTAGACTGTAGGCACACAGATACAAAGCAAGACGAGGGACCTGTGTCTAGTCTATGGGGTTTGTCAAATGGGAAGGCCTGTGGCTGTCTGCAGACCCGATCCCTCTGTATGCCCCCATTGCGGCAGAGACATTACAGACTCTTGGGGATGGTGGGTATGTGCAGTGCATTGTTTTAGAAAATAGCCTGTAACCCTGTGCCTCTTTCTTTTTTCTATTAATATGTTTTTTAAAAGATAGTTGCCTGCATTTGCTTAAGGGTAAAATGGGAATAGCTGAGTAACTGCAGAAGGGCTCAGCACATATGAAGGTAGTGAGCACTTCTAGCAGTTTATTTAACATTTCGGGAGACTCATCCCCTTTCCCATTCTACGAGGTCTCCTGAGCACTATTTCCAAATGCTGTAGTGTCATATGCAACACGTATAAATACAATGCTTGTCTTCCCAGGAAAGCCCCTGCGTTTGCTAGTCCTGGCTCCAATCCCAAGTCATCAACACCATGATCTTCATTATATGCAGTTGTCTGTTTTTGTTTTTTTAAAAAACTTTTTGAAAAAATAATTAAGAGAGTTGAACTTTCTAAGGTTGGTCATTAAAGATAATTCAGCGATTTCTCTTGGAATGCAAGACTAGAAATGGGGTCAGCCCTCTCTGCAAAGCAAGAAGCATTGAGCAACAGTCATCATTAACGCTGTACTTACTGCACTTGTGTGGGTAGTTGCCCATAACATCATCATTTTCTAGAACACTGTGTTCTGACTCTAGTTTGTTCATCTGTTGTATCTTTCTAGCCAAAAGGAGGGGGAATGGTGTGAAAACATCAGGTGAGTTTGGGGTCAGTTACCGTTAGATAGTTATTTCAAATCACAAATTTGCTTTTGCCTGATTAACCTACTCATTAATGGTGGATGGTTGCTCCTGGAAGAAGTTTACCACGTGAAATATTTATTGAGAACCTTAATGTGCATGTTAACTTAGTTACTGAGTTCAAGGAGGGACAGGTGGCAAATGCCAGTAGAGACTGGCAAGTGCTCAGTAGAGCTGGAGTTAGATGGGTATCAAGTCTGGGTGATCAGGGCTGGGGCTGGCCTCAGAGCACAGTTGCATGGGTTGATATCGAAACTGGTGATCACAGACAGGTAAGAACTAAAGAGCTAGATGTGAACTGGGGCTCCTCGTAGGAGAAAATATCCCCCAGGAAAGTGTTGGAGAGGGAGCTAAGTCAGTTGGACAAGCATCAAGTGAGACATGATCAAGCCCGAAGATGTGAGAGAAGGCTGTATTAGTCATGGCCTATGCAGTCAAACAGAAACCGTTTAATGCAAGGGCTTCAGTTACAAAAGTGTTTGGAAGGTCTGAAAGCCAAATAGGGGGTGATGATGTCACCCAGAGATTAGCCACAGCAGGAAACCACTAACACCTCTGAGGCTGGTGGAAAAAAGAGAAGGGGGAGTGTTGTTACCACAGGCCAAGAGCTGGATCTCCATGGAAGCTCCCAGAAGCAGCTGGGACCATGGAGGGAAGGCCTGTCTGGTGGGAATGGACCATCTGGAAGACAAAACCACCCCTGGAGATATCATCCAAAGCAGAGAGAGTGAAGGGAAGGAATTCTCTGGCTTCTCTCTCCCTCCTTTCCTTCAGTCTTCCACCTAAACCTAGCTGGAGCCAGTTGGCAAGTGAGTCTGGAAAGGTAGTTTGCAGGGGGGAGAGGGTGGGGGAAGGGCAGGGAATGGATCACATTGCTAATAGGTAAACCGCCAGCACCAGCACAAGTCTGGGGCAGGGTTGGAGGGAAACTCACATGGGCTGACAGGAGGCCATAGCCTAATGGGTCCTGCTGGAGCAGTGGAGCAAGACTCACGGGGCGTTCAAGAGCCTGAAAGACTGGACTTCTCTGATTTCCCAAAGTGTGTGCCTGAGAACCCTTACTGTGTCAGGAGACTGTTCTACGGCCCACCGGAAGCTCAGCCACGTTTGGGGGAGATTGCGTCGTTTTCAGGATGCAGACACTGTTAGATTCCTACCCGGTGTGACTGTGTGAAGGATGAATGAGCAGCGGGCCTTTTAGGACTCCCAGACCCTCCCTTATAGTGGTTGAGACTCTGGGTGAGTGAGGAAGAATTCAATGGCAGGGAGTACTAAAATAAAGGAAAGTTCTGTATAGAAAGTATCCTTTCATATCTTTATGTCCCGGATGGCTATAGCAGCAACACTTTTCGATGCTAGTCATATAAATTCTCAGTTGTGAGTTAGGGCGTCTTTTGGTCTCTGCGTCTTCTGGTAACTCTGTGTAGAAAAATTGCCATTTTCATCATCCCTATCATCATGAGGACCATATCCACTGTCGTCATCACAGACAGTGACTACACTATAAGTAGAACATTGTATTATCTGCATTGCGGAGAAGGGGTGAGGTCAGCTGAGTTCAGCTATTTGTGACCATGGTAATTATCATTTATGGAACAATTACTATATTCAGGGCTTTCAGAGTCGTTCTCAAACTGTAGTGTGACTCAGATTCACCTACAGGGCTTGTTAAAATGAAGGGAGCTCCTTCCACTTGTGACCTCCCACTCCGCTTCTGATCCAGCAGGTCTGGAGTAGGGCCTGATAATTGGCATTTCTCTCTGGTCTCCAGGTTGTTCTGATGTTGATGGTCCTGGGACACACATTGGGAACCCCTGCATTAGAGGCTTGGCCCTTCACAAAGGCAGGTATTGTAGTCTTCATCTTACAGCAGAGGCTCTGAGGCTGAAAGAGGTCCCAGAGCGAGTTCCAAGGCACATGGCTTAGACGCAGTGGGGGGAGGTCATTGTCTGGTTCAGCTGTTGGTGTCCCCCTAGGCATGACGGTCAGTGGTCAGGCCTGGACGATCGTGAGGGCTTCGGCTTGGCAGGACCGATGGATGCCATCCTCACTGGGCCAGGCCATCTGTGGAATTTGTGTTTGGTCTTACAGCTCTAGTGAATTTCTTTCTAAAAGTTTACTTTGTGGTGAAAAGAATTGGTGGGTTACACTTAAAAAAAAAGGATCCTGTTTGGATTGGTTAGTAGACTTTTTACCTTTTGGTACAAATGCTCCTGCTAGCTGAGGCTGGTGGGTTGCCCAAGGAAGTGAGCTGGAAGCTCCACTCTGGGCATTCAGGGAGGGACCCTCTGCATGACCAGCTGACCTCTGTGTTGGGACTGCCCAGGGGTTTGGTGGGATACCTGTGACCCACCACCTGCAGTGTGGGGCATTTGCCTGGCATTTTTTTCCTTCTCCCCATGTATGGTCTATTGCTTGGCATTTTGTCTCACAATAAACCAAGGATATTTTAAATAAAACCAGTCTCCTGCATTGATGGATCTCCCAGTGACCTTCACAGAGTCGTGAATTACTCACCAGCAAACTCCACCTAATTTCCAAAGTCACCCATTGAACGAAACAGCCCACAGGAAGACCCAAGTCTTGAGGATAAAACAGGGGAGTTAGGTCCTGGCCACGTAGGTCAGTTGGTTAGAGTGTCATCCTGCTATGCCAGGGTTGAGAGTTTGATCCCTGGTCAGGGCACATATAAGAATCAACCAATGAATGCATAAATAAATAGAACTACAAATTTCTCTCTCTGTCTTTTTCTCTTTCTCCCTTTCTCCCTCCCCTTTCCTCTCTTTCTCTAAAAATCAATTTTTAAAAGTTAAAAAAAAAGATTGAGGCAGTGTGCATACCACCACCTCCTTCCCTCCTGGATTTCAATCACATATTAATTATTAACTCAGAGTGTCTTTATTTTTCCATCTGCAAACTGCAAATGTGAACTCCAGCCATGTATTTTTAAACAGCTTCATTACGATCAAGCAAATTCAAGTATCTCATGTAGTTTATTATAAGCAGGCTTTGCTTATAAAGGAGAAAGCTGTTTTACGTATGGTTTCTATTTTTTCATTTTGGTAAACTGTAGCCAAATTCTGCATTAGGAGAAATAAATGTGAGCGGTTTTCTATTGAATAGTTCCATACATCACACTCGTAGCAGCTTCCATTAGGTTTCCTTTGCAGAAATGGTGAGTTAAAACCGAGAGTGGAGAAATCTATGTCCTTGGACCTGGATTAGATTAGAAAAATTGATGAATTTATAATAAAGATAATCTGGATAATAAAGATTCAAAAACAGCTTTACTTGGTTATAAATGCAGTTAATGCTGCCATCTGGAAAGAAGATATATGAAATTATATTTTCTGCTACTTTAAGAATTGATTCTAAAAGTATTTATATATTAATTACCCAGTCAATATTAGGCAATCTGTTAGAAAATAACTGCTTGTGAGCTTATTTTTTGAAACACAGCCTTCAGATTGTGGTAACTTTGTACCTGTAGTCTTCCGGTTGACTCTAAAATACAGTTTTGTATTTTGTATAATGGGTTTAATGCATAGAAAATCCTCACCATATTCCTTCTAGAAGTTTTACATAGAAGGCAGAGTCTTCTGTAGTCTTGTATATCAGTGATTTATTGCTGCCTAGCAAACCTTCCCCAGAGAGGTTCAGACAACAACAGTGATTGATGAAGTTCACAAATAGGAAATCTGGGCAGAGCATGGCGTGGAAAGCTTGCACACGATGCACATCAGCTGGGCTAGTTCAACAGAAGGATGGAAGGGTCAGGAAGATGGGAGGGCAGAGGGACGGAAGGCTAGAGAATCCTCATCCCAGATGGCCACTCACATGGCTGGTGAGTTGGCTCTAGCTATTGACTGGGAGCTCAACTGGGCTTAAGGGCCATGGGCATTGGTTCCTTTCAATGAAAGACCCTCCATGAAGTGTCAGCTTTCTCATACCATCATCATCTGTGATGGTGACAATGGAGATGGTCCTCATAATGGTTGGGATGATTAAAATGGCAGTTTTTCTACATAGAGTGACTGGAAGGTGGACAGAGACTAAAAGATGCCCTTGATCATCCTAAGAGAACCAGGTAGCAACTATGGTGTGGTCTTTATGACAGCCTTGGAAGTCTCATGACATTATTTCTGCTGTGCTCTATTAGTGGGCCAGTGTTGAAGGGGTGAGGACTCTAGACTCCATCTATTGTTGGGAGACATGCCTGAGAATTTGATGACATGTTTTAGAATGGCTGCACCATTTTAGAATGACTGTTCTCAGGTGCCACTAGTGAACAGTTAGAAACTGGTTTCTAAATAAAAGACTTGATCACTTGTTGATAGAGTGAGGCTACCCCTCTTCCCATGAATCACATGGCCCCTTGGAATCCATCTTGGTCCATTCATTAGGTATGTGCTGGACTGAAGAGTGTTCACCAGGTTCACAGAGCAGTGGGCCCAGGTGAGCCGGGCAAGGGCAGTCTTGTTGGCGTGATAGGTATGGGAGTCAGACTGCAGAGTGACCAGGAGTAATTTGATGGTGATGATGGAGTGGGGACAGTAGGTAAGAACACTGCTTTCAGAACGCTCAGCTGAGGGATGAAGAGAGAAAAGGCAATGACAGGAGGGTGATATCCAGCCAGACAGCATTCACTTTCTTTTCTATTTTTTTTTTTAAGGATGGGAGAATTTGTAGGGTGAAGGAAAGCAGCCAATATTGACTGATGTAAGGTGGTATTTTTCCCACTCACCTATGTGACTTTATTTTTCTGTTAGATTTTCTTAAGTGCAGGGATCATGGCCCAGTTCTGTACACAGTGGACATGATAAACATTTGCTGTAGAACAAAGAAATCCTGTCCGTAGAAAGCCATCGTGCATGGGACTGTTTCCCACCTGGGTAGCCTCTTTCTTCCCTTCATTTTGTTTTACAATAGACCACGAAGATTTGAAATAAAAATCAGTCTCCCACATTGATGGATGCTGTGGCCATCCCCAGTGACCTTCACTGGATAGAATTCAGAATGAGTTCTCCTATCCTGACCTTAAAGACCTCGCCAACAAACTCTACCTATTTCCCCAAATCACTCATTGAAGTGTACAACATCCCATAGGAAGACCCAGGGCTTGTGGGGCTCGAAGAAACCCCCAGAGATGGCTCCAGGGACCAAGTACTGATCTAGCCAGAGAGTCATTTTCTCTCATAGAGAGTCATCTGGTCATCTGTAAAATGGAGTGTGAGCACCTGCTTCAGAGGGATGTGGCAAGTGAGGTGAGATTGATCTCTTTTGTACAAGTGCCTTCTAGACTGTAAAGATTGTAAACTGCAGAGCCTTGTACAGATGTTAGCAGTGGATTATTTGTATTCCCACAGGCCGATGTGGGTGTTTGCATTTTACTAGAAACCTGACTTTTTCTCTGAGGGTCAGGTAGTGTCTGCTTCAGTCACTTCTACATTTTTTTTTGACTTAAAGAAATAGGCCTGGAAATGTCAGCAATTGAAAAATTGCAATGGTTTTTTGCTTCATGATCTACAGTTGTAACAGACACAGTAATAACAGTACTCTCTATGTGCAGTCTTTTTCCTTTTTTTTCCTAAGAGTAAAAACCACTGACTGGAGTAAATAATGGGCGAGTGGTTTTTCATCTGTGGACCCACATGTCTTCAGAAGCCAAATTTTTCTGACACATGAGAAAAGGTTGAAGACGTTTCAGGAAGTATCCCAATTAGTGTGGTAATGGTCCGAGGCCCACACTGTGGAGAGAGTAATATAATCCAGTTTATAGTTTATGCTAATTAACTGCTTGATGAAAAGAACTTCAGCTTCATTTTTCAATAATTTGCACATCTGTACAATGCTATACATTTAGATTACGGTTGTGGTGCACACACATATCTACCTATCTATATATCTATCTATATCTGGATCTAGATATAGATATAATATTTTTTTAGTAAGGCAACTCTTTCAGATCAACTACACTCTTTCTAAACCAAAACTTTGAATGGGGACAAAGGATGAGACACGCGTGTACATTTATTTCCTGAGGGCTTCTACTCAGCAGAGGAAGCATGTGGGTTGGAATGATCATGCACAGAGATTGATGCCATACTGTTTGGCTCAGGAATGTGTTGGTTAGGATGCCCACTAGTGGGAAGCTCACTGGTGGTCTGAGGTCTCAGGGCTATCCGCTTCATTCTGGTAGAGTGGAAGTCACAAAGATAGCCGTACCGTACACATTTCTGAAGTAATTATTTTTAAATTGCATTTATTAGGGTGACATTGGTTTGCAACATCATACAGGTTTCAAGTATGCAACTCAGTAACACATCATCTACACATTTCTGCAGTTCTTAACACAAACAGAGGCCCTGTGTCCATGAATATGTCCAAACCACATAATAAAAACTGAAATAGCCGAACAGGCATGTGAAAAAACCTATTGCTGGTGTTTGCATTTCCTAGTGTGTATGCTTCTGTGTTTGCATGATTCTGTCCCCGGCAGAAATACCTGTGCGAAGCGTGCGAGGTAGACATATCTGACCGAGATTTCTGGAAGTGGAGTCAGGGAAGGGAGAGATGTGACTGACCATGGACTCCATCTCTAATCCCATAGCCACAATGAGTCAGTTCCCTGTTGTTTACCCAGGGTGTTAGTGGATCAATGCTGCCCTTTCTGGGGGTGCCACCTTCCCGAACATTCTTGTCCACGCCAGCTTGTCTTTTTTGTACTAAGTAGGGATGAGGGAGAGGCGCTGCCTCACCCTAGTCTACGGAGGAGCCTGAGTTCTATGTGGCCCACATTTCCCTGTCAGCTGAGTGTGGTGTTCGGGCCGGGGTGCACGTTTGAACTTTTGCTGTCATTTTCCTTTTGGGATGCCCTTGCTGTGTGCTGTCTTGGTGGGAGGCAGGCATTCACCCTGATTGGTCCCAGGCACATGTCAGCACAGCTATGTGGATGCTCCTCTCTGGAACTTTGAATCTTGAGTGAGCAGTTCAAAGAGGAAGAGTGAGCAGTTCAAAGCCTATGGGCTGCCTTGGCCTTGGCCTCAGAGGGCGTCCCCTGGGTTAATAATGTGAGAGCTTTTTGCTAGTCTTCTGATTTTTTTCTAAGCTGGCAAGTATAAGTCTCATCCCTGTTATCAAGAGATGATGGCATATTGCCATTTATGACAACATGGATCAACCCTGAGAACATTATACTGAGTGAAATAAGTAGATCAGAAATAGCTAAGAACTGTATGATTTCACAGATAGGTGGGATATAAAACTGAGACTCATGGACACAGATAAAAGTGAAGCGGTTACTGAAGAAAGGGGGGTAGGGGGGAGGGATGGGAGGAAGGGAATAAAGAAAGATAAATTTATGGTGATGGAAAATAATTTGACTTTGGGTGATGGGTATACAACATAATTAACAGTTCAAATGCTATAGAAATGTTTACCTAAAACCTATGTACTTTTATTGATCGATGTCACCCCTTTAAATATAATTTTAAAAAAGTTCTGACTGACATAGAGACCCCCTCCCCTGGGTGGCCTCCGTGTTGCCATTGGTTCCACACTCTCTTTTCGGACCTTCATTTCCGGGGCATTCTTGTGGGTCTTCTCCCATGAGACAGAGCGCTGACGTACCCCATCCTCTGTTAGCTAAGGTTGGTATACCTGAGGAGAAGAACCAGTGTTCTATTTCTTGCCTGTGCTGCGTATGGCTAATGGGTGTCCTCACTGTTGTTTCTACCTTTGTGGGATGCCTCACAGCTCACAGGAGCATGTACGAATCTGATCCTTTTGATGTCCGAGTATAGGTATATACTACTATCCAAGTTATACAGGCGATCAAACAGCTTCAGTGAAGTTAAGTCCAAGGTCATTGGCTGTTAACTGGCAGAAGTAGAACACGAACCTAGGCCTCTTGACTCCACAAACCACCTCTTCTTGCTCATCAGCTTAGGCTTGTAATGAAAAACATCCTTCACTGAAAGACCACAGCGACCAGATTCAGAAATCTGTGACTAAGAATTGCAGGTGAGGAACATTTGAGTAAGAATAGTTATCAGCTGGTGTGGTCTCTGTAAGCAGTCCTGTTCTGAGTTTGGGGACATGGGGCCCATGATAGGTTCCATCGCCTGGGAACATCAGAGCCTGGTAGGCTGAACACCCTCTGTCTATCTTCTCTAATTGAGACAGCACTGGGCTCTGCAGTGCTGATGGTCAGGGACAAGCCAGGAGCCATACCTAGGTCCTTCCCTCTAGTCCCAACCCATCAGCAGTGTGTTCAGTCCCACAGCACAGTGTGACAGGTCAGCTCCCAAGACTGGGTGGTTTACTTAGAAACTGCTCTTTTTACAGAGCTATTTAACACTAAGAACTGGTTAATACTAATCAGGATCATCCCCAAATAACTCCCCCTCCCTTTTCTTCTCAAATAGCATGTGCTTATTGCCAGTATTGGAGTTAGGAAAGACAAGCAAAAACAAGTAAAGAAAAATTAGGAAATACAAATAAACAAAAGGAAATAAAGAAGAACTCTTATACTGTCACCTAGAAATAACCACTTTAAACACATATTTTTCCAGACCTTCCTGTTAGATTTTTACCACCCTGTATTAGGGACTGTTCTTAACATACCTTATCTCTTCAGGTCTTCCCAACCTGCAAGGTATTATAATTCCCACTTTATAGAAAAGAGAACTGTGGCTTACAGGTGTCTGTCTAGTTTCAAAGGTTATTATCTTCACCATAACCACAAACTACGTGTTATAAATGTGTAGCTATTAAATGACTGCTTATCGAGCACCTCCTTCGACACTCGATCATGATGCATGCAGCAAGGCAGATTGTGCAGGAGTGAGCGCTGGGCTGCAGCAGAAACTGGGTGAGCAGGGAAGGGTCCAGTTCTGTGGGACCTGACGCTGATGCAATTTTGGTTTTCATTTTTAAGAAAAAAATAATAAAGTTTTGAAGTTCAGAATTAGATACAAAGGTGACCATTTACTTATAACGAGAAAAGGAATCACAAGAAATCACTGAAGTTTTGGAGATTCAAGTCCCCTTTTTCCTGCTGAGCTCCCTGCTGGCAGTGGACCAAGAAAGCTTAAGCAGTGAGACTCCCTGATGGGAACCTGGCCTTGCCTCCAGCCTGGATGCTCCACCCCCCATGGCTGGTGTCAGGGAGGGCCCAGCTGCTTAAGCTTCACTGGCATCCCAGCTTAATGGGGGATCCTGGCTCCCAGGGGTGCGGCAGGGGGAGGGGGCACCTCTTTTGAGCTGAGGGCAGTGGGGTTGTGGAGTGTCATCTCAGCAGGAGTGACACAGAATTACTGTCTCATTTCAAGATACTATGAATATTTGCTGGCATTTTCTTCTCATGGTTCTATGGTTTCATGTCTTTGTTAGATCTAGAGTTTAATTTTGTGAATGTTTTGGAGTGGGAATCTAATTAGAAATAATCTAAGTAGGAATGATAATTATTATTTCCCCCCAAATAATTTTTTTTATTGAGTTAGAGCAGGGAAGCAAAGAGACAGATTCCCCCATGTGCCCCAACTGGGATCCATCTGGAGTGTTGCTCTGTTTCTCCATTGTTCCACAACCAAGCTATTTTTAGCACCTGAGGTGGGAGCCATGGAGCCATCCTCAGTGCCTGAGGCTAGCTCACTACGGCCAGTTGAGTCATGGCTGTGGGAGTGGGGAGAAAGAAAGACAAAAAAGAGTGTTGATGGGGCGGAAAAGCAGATGTTCGTTCGCTTCTTTTGTGTGTCCTGACCGGGAATCAAACCTGGGGCATCCACATGCTGGACCAATGCTCTACCACTGAACCAACTGGCCAGGACCATTTTCCCCCAAATCTTAACCATTTGCTTCAATACCAGTTGTTTACAATTTTTTTAATGTTCAGTTCTAGGTAGTTATTTTTATTTTTGATAGGAAAAGGATAGTACACTGCTTATTAGTTACCCTGCTCATCCTGTCTGACATTGGCAAATGAGTTTCCCCAGGGTTGTTTGAAGGGATGCTCTGCTCAGGGTGAACTTGTTCCACCTGCTCTTCCCTGAATAAAGGGCTGTACCACACTGAATGAACCAGAGATCAGCAGATCTTGGGGATTTTCTGAATGTTTGTGTGTTGCCGAATGGCTTGTGTGCTCTTAGATTTGTGGGGCTGCTGCGGCAGCACCCTGTTTTCAAATGCACAACAGGACAGTGTTATCTCTTATCTGTGCTTGCCGGGAAGGTGCTTAGACCCCGATCTCAGGCGAGGCCACACGAGGCCTGTCCCAGAGTAGCAGCTTTGCCCAGGCTGTGCTATATGATGTGGTCCTCAATCACATGGAGGTGAGTAAGCTGAGACCTGCATCTGTGACTTACTTGTGGATAAGACCATTTTTTCTTGAACATTGTTTCATACTGAAACAACATAATTTGTGGGTTTATAGCCCTCTGTGCATTAGTGCTGTCCTTCAGGGGAACCAGAAGAGGGAAGACTGCAAGTCCCAGGGGCATGGCAGTGACAGGGGACATCTCTGTGGACTTACAGGTGTGGGCGTGTGGCAAAGGGAGCTGTCCCCAGTGGGAGGGAAATTTGGGGATCCTCCTGTTTGGAGGTGCTGGGAGCCATTTTACTTCTAATTAAGAAGACCCCCTCGGAAGGGGAAGTTAGCTTGCCAGCTCATTAGTGAACTTTCCGATGAGATCTTCCCCACACATTGCCTGGTGGCTGGGCCAGGAGAGGAAGGACAGCCCCGCCTCTAGCAGTTGCTGGGCCCGAGGGAGGAATACAAATGGACACTTCCATATCATGTCTCTAAATAAATATTTCATTAAATTCTTGTTTCAATTACAGTTAATATTCAGTATTACTCTGTGTTAATCTCAGATTTACAGCATAGTGGTTAGACAGTCATATACTTTACAGAGTGGTCTCCCCATATTTCAAGTGCCCACCTGGCTCCGTACATATTATTACAATGTTTTTGACTTTGTTCTCTATGTTGTACTTCACATCCCCATGACCGTTCTGTAACTACCAATTTGTATTTCTTAATTCCTTCACCCTTTTCCACCCGTCCCCAAGCCTCCTCCCCTCTGTCAACTGTCAGTTTGCTTTCTGTATCTCTGAGTCTGCTTCTAGTTTGTTTATTTTGCTCTTTACATTCCAAATATATATATATGTGAAATCATATGGTATTTGTCTTTCTCTGTCTGGCTGGCTTATTTCACTTAGCATAATACCCCCCAAAAAACTAAATACATAATTCAAAGTTATAAGTCAGCTGTTGCATAAATCCAGTTTTATCCTCCTATCTTTTTAAATATACCTTCATAACCGCATGGACAGTAAGATTCACATTTAGAATTCTCCGACTCTTCAAGCTCCTTGTCCAGAATCTCCCTGCGGTACATGTAGACATCCCTGGCCATAGGTCCCAAGTCTGTCTGCACCCTCTGCAAACAGCCTCCCTTATACAAACTGGAGGAGTGGTCCACCTTTGAAAGACTGGACCAGGCAGATACTGAAGCGGGTCCCAGGGACTGTGGTGTGGTCTAGAGGATGGGACGGAGTCTGGGTAGGCACATGCCATGGACTCTGAACTGCTGGCTCCATGGACGTGGTGTGGCTGGAGGAGGTGCCATTGGGGCTCTCTGAGCAAGGTGTCCAGGGCATAGGTTTAGTCTCTTGCCTGGCTGAAGACTAATAGGATAGGGGATGGAGATGGGACGTGTGGATGGAGCAGATGGGAGCTTGGAACCTCATCCAGGGTAAGGGAGGTGCTGTAAGGGGTGAGATCAGGCACCCCAGGCACAAGGGCCCCGGAAAGTCCCAAACTGTGTTCTTATAACTGCCCTTTTAACTGTGGATTGTGGGTTATACATGTGCAGACTTCCCATTCATCTGATGAAGACCTAGTGGACATGTCCTGCCCTCTCTCAGACCCCTCTTTCCAGTGCTCAGTTCTTCCTGCTCATGGGGCTGTGGTGTTGGTGGCAATGGGTCTGCTGGGATGAGAAGAGCCAGTGGTGGGGTTGAGGATGGATGGAGGACAAATGACTTCTCTGCTCTGCTCCGCCCCCCGTAACCTCCCCCCCCCGTCACTCCCCCATCACCCCCTATCACCCCCACCTTGCTCCCCTCACCCCCCCTCATCCTTTTCCCCACCCCATCCCCCCTTCCCCCTGCCCCTGCCCGCCCTCACCCCGCTCTTACAGATCTGCTTGGTGGGTCCTCATTCTTTGTCTCAACTCCCCACACCCACCCAGTACCTATCTTTCCATTTTATTTCTGTTCTCATTTTTTGTTTCTTTTTCTGTTTTTTTTTAACCTGAGAACTTCCTTCTTCCTGATGGTTGGTGGCGGTGGCTTGGTAGGGACAGTGGCGACTTTACAGGGATGTGGGAGATGCTTCCCTTGCACCCTAGTAAACTGTGATATTATTGTCGTAGTACTATAGTCAGGTATTTTACAAGTTACATAGGCTTTTGTGGGTTGACATGAAAACCCAGCTATCCTTAATAACATAATTTTTTTGGAGAAATACATTCCCATTTCAAATAACTGATTTGCAAATGAATTTCCAGAACAAAACATGTTTGTCATTGTGGCTGCTATTTTTAGAATTTTGGATCTGAAAGGTGCTCTGTGTATACCAGTCAATAGATTAAATTAAATCTAATCTGGTGTGTGGGGCCCCTTTCAGTTTCAGAGTGTCTATGATTTTTGTCCATCTTCCTCATTTTAATAGATGAGGAAACTGCTATCAGAGAATGTGAAGTGATTTATATAAGAGGAAAACTTGTCTGGAACCAGACCTCTAATCCCACCTTGCTGCCGTCTTCTATTACTATCAGGATGGAAGTGTGCCATTTTGCTTATCCCAGGATCAAGCCCCCACATCTGTTTGGGGGGTAGGTATATGCCAGGGACAGTGTGCAGGGGAGCTTGAACCATGTAGGATGATGCTGGCGCCCACCTGTGTGTACAGGAACCTCAGCCCCATCAGTGTTTGTTAGATTTCATGCATATAAGATGTTAAAATGAGATCATCTTTAAAGAGAAGCAGCAAGAATCATATCTTTTTAGAGTTTAAAGGTGGCCACAGGGGGTCATTTGATCAACAGTCTCAAATGGTGCCGTCCTCCGTGTTTTAAAATGAGACTGCTTCTTATATGGAGTAAATTGTTAGAAATTTTTTATGGCTTTGAGAACTTGATGAAATTTCTCTTCTTTGGTATCAATTGCATACCATCCATAAGGCTGTTTGCCATTGATCCTATAGGGGTAATGATACATCAGGGTGATAGAAGGTAAAGCACCCACACGGTGCCAGCCTGTACCTCGTGATCATTAGCTGTGTGGTTCCCAGTCTTGTGGTCGTCCTTGTCACTGTAATCTGGAATTCTCCGTCAGGTGGGAATCTCTTCCTGTCTATTCTTCAGGGGTTTTCCTGTGCTTCCTGGTGCCTCCTCCTTAATTCGGGGTGTTTTCTGTCACTCCAGCGGAATCTGTTTCATATTCTGAAGAGCTTTCTTCCATGGGTCAAGAGATACAGAATTTCTTCTTTTTTAAATGTTTTTAATATGTTTGATTTGTTACATTCCAGGAATTACTTTTCATTCCTTTCTTGCTACCTTGGAGTCCTTTCTGTTGTGGCTTTATTTCTTGATGTTTATCTGAACATCAGTTTTGGATCTTCCTTTCTAATAAGCCAGGGACATAGGAATATTTCTTAAGCTTATTTACCTTCTCTGTTGGGTGGCTGGATTGCATTTATGTCAAACATCATTAGTAACTGCTGCTCAGCTATGAGGACAGCATAAGACAAGTCTTTCTAAAGTTGAGCTACCTTTATTTTTTTGGCTTTTCCTGGAATAGCTTTTGTGCTCTGTGTCTGGGTATCTGAAGAATTACTGATCTGGAGTTTCCCTCTCTCCCTTTCCTGACCTTTTTCTGTTGGCTAGGTTTCAATATTTCACACTCATTCTCACTATCTGATCTCCGTTAGACCACAAATCAAATAGAGAACTCCTTCTACCTCCTGTGCATCCCTTAGCCCCGGAATGCTGGGTATTCAGGTTAAAATGATTGTCCTAACATTTGAGATTAATCCTAGAGGAATGACTTAGGAAATGTGTTGGTCATATTGAGTTGACATCTATTTTTTAAAAAAAGAATTTCCATGGACTGGAGAGAGAGAGAGAGAGAGGGAGAGAGGCATCAACTAACTGTTCCACTTAGTTATTCCATTTAGTTGTGCATTCACTGATTGCTTCTCATACTTCTCATATGTGCCTGGACCTGGAATCAAACCTGTGACCTCAGCACACCAGGTCAATGCTCTTTCCAGTGAGCAACCTGGCCAGGGTTGGATTGGCATCTATTGATTACCTTTTCCCTAGGGAACTAGTCACCTCTCCCTGGTACTGTCTACACTGAGTAATTTGCATTGTCCTGCATGTTGTGAATGCTATGTTGTGTAAACTGGATCCTCTTGCAGTCCTGGAGAATGTTGCTGGTTTTTGTTAGAGCAGACAAATCAAGGTGATCTGCTTTAGGCCACCCTCTGTCTCACCCTTTCAGAGAGGAGGTCCCAACGTAGTTGAGCTTTCCAAAGGCTCTGCTTCCTGTTCCAGGGCTGTCTTGACACGTGCAGCTCAAGGGTGAACTCAAGACTTGGGCGGGTTCATGCACAGAAGTAGAGGATCCCCTTCTCTAACTCTCTCCTCTCTGTGAGCTTTTTGGCTCACAGGAGACAGACAGACGGGTTTTCTATCCGAGATGAGATCTACCTGACTGTGGACCTCTGTGAATGGGGCCTGCCCTTGGGGCAAAGCTGAGGGAGAGGGAGGGGCATTAGCCATTTGCATTTCACTCTTCCAACTTTTGCCTCCTTTCTACACTCTGGTTTTTTTCCAATTTTTTTTTTTTATTGCTGTAAAATCCACATAACAAAAGTTACCATACAACCATGTTAAGTTTATAATTCAGTAGTGTTAAATACACACCATTCATCTCCATAGCTCTTCTCATCTTGCCAAACTGGAATCTTTTTGTCTTATGAAACTGGAACTCTATACCCATTATATAATAATGACTCCCCATGTCCCTCCCCCCCGCCCCCAGTCCCTGGAAACCACCATTCTACTTTCTGCCTCTATGATTTTAATTATTCTAAGTATCTTGTATAAGTGGAATCATAAAGTAACTGTCTCTTTTAGTGACTGTTTTATTTTACTTAGGATTGTGTTTTCAAGGTTGATTTATGTTCTGTCATGTCAGAATATCCTTCCTTTTTAAGGCCAAATAGTATTTTTTTTCCTAGAGAGTGAGAGAAAGACAGGGAGAGAGTGGGTGAGAGAGGGTGAGAAGCATCAATTCATAGTTGCTTTTACTTTAGTTGTGCATTGATTGTTTCTATGAGAGGGAGGAGAGAGTGAGAAGCATCAAATTAGTTGCATTTATTTTAGTTGTATATTGAACTTCTTATATGTGCCTTGACAAAGGCCATGCCAGTATCCCTTTTTTCAAGCCAGCAACTTTTGGGCTCAAGCCAGCAATCTTTGGGATTGTGTGAACATTCCCCTGCTAGACCCAGTGACCCTGCACTGATGACTGCACACTCAGAGTCAGCGACCTCAGGGTTTTGAACTGGTGATCTCAACATTCAGGGTTGACACGTCATCTACTGTGTCACCATTGGTCAGGCAAGGCTAAATAATATTTAATCGTATGTATATATCACATTTTGTTGATTTATTCATCTGTTGATGTACACTTGGGTTGCTTCTATGTTTTAGGTATTATGAATAATGCTGCTATGAACATGGGTGTAAAAATGCATTCTTGAGACCCTGAGTTCAGTTATTATATATTTATAAATGGAAATGCTGGATCATATGGTAATTTTATTTTGGTATTTTTAGTTTTCTGAGATGCCAACATACTATTTTCCAGCTACACCATTTTATGTTCTAACAGTGTACAAAGATTCCGATTTCTACACCTCCTCACCAACACTGGTTATTTTCTGGGCTTTTTTTTTTTTGGTGATAGTAGCGAGTCTAATGGATGTGAGGTGGTATCTCATTGTAGTTTCAATTTGTATTTCCCTAAGATCAGTGATGTTGAGCATCTTTTCATGAGCTTATTGGCCACTTGTACATCTTCCGTAAGAGAAATACCTGTTCAAGCCCTTCACCCATTTTCGGATCAGGTTTTGGTTGTTGAGTTTTAGGAGTTTTATATATATTCTAGATATTAATTGCTTATCAGATATATTATTTGCAAATATTTTCTCCCATTCTGTGGGTGCCTTTTTACCTCTGTTGATATTGTTCTTTGGTACACAAAGTTAAAATTTTTTCTGAAGTCCAGTTTGTTATATTTTCTTTTGTTACCTATGTCTTTGGTGTCATATCCAAGCCATGAAACTTTTGCCCTGTGTTTTCTAAGAGATTCATAGCTTTAAATCTTTGATCCATTCTTGAGTTAGTTTTTGTATATGGTGTTAGTTAAGGGTGCAACTTTGTTCTTCTGTAAGTGACGATCCGGTTCTCCCTGCACCATTTGTTGGAAAAACTGTCCTTGATCACATTGAATAATCTTGGTATCCTTGTCAGAAATCATTTGACCATATACATGAGTGTTTATTTCTGGACTCTTTATTTTATTCCATTGGTCTATATATTTGTCCATAGGCTGCTATCATGCAATTTTAATTACTGTAGGTGCAATCTACCTGCTTTGTTTCCTTTTCATAGTTCTGAACTTTTTGTAGTTTTTTTCCAGAATTTCTACTTGCAGTGAGAAGGAGGCATTCACCAGTAAGATGGTTTCATGATTTGAAATGCCTTATTGGCAACACCCAGATTCCTATCTCCTGCCTGTACCTCTGCCTGAACTCAGCTTCTTCTTTGTTTTTTTTTTTTTTTTTTTTTCTGCAACTAGCATCTTCACCTTCTCTATTTTCAGCATCTCTGAAGCACAGCCAAGTTGGTTGTAAAGATACAGTAGTTATGTAGCTCCAATACTGAAACCCAGAAACGCAGGGAGGACTTCGAAATCCATCTCACCTTTGTTCTGTTCATCCAAGTCCATTTTTAGTGCAGTGAATGAATGGCCATGTGGGCTATTCACAGAAAGGACAGTTGTCACCGCAGGGTGTGTGTTCTCACTGCTGGTGAGTATAAGAGGACATTTGCCTCTTGCTCTTTCTAAAGCTGTGTTATAAATTAGGAGATCTTTTGAGATGGCTTTCTGAATTTACTTCTAACTTCTGAAGGTGGACTTTAGGAGGGAGGATTTCGAGGATGTTATTTTAACAGTGAAATTACAGTGCTGACAAGTAGGTCTCCCACTGGCCCAGCAATGGGACGGTTACTGCTCAGGAGTGTGATCCCATAATGAACCAGCTGAAGTGATAAATGGCTGACGTGGCCTGTTCCTTCTTTTGCTTTTCTGATTGCCGTATTTTCTTGTTTGTCGTTTTATGCATGTTATTGAAGGCTTTTTTCCCCTCTTTATGTGACAATATGTTTCTTATTTTTATTTATTTCTATTTTTATGAGTGCAGCAGTTTAATAATGCCATGGTTAGAATTTAGGATGAATAGTGGTTTATGAGCTATTAGAAGATATACTTTTATGTTTTGGGAGTAAGAAATTATATACTTGTCATCTTTAAGTAACTAGAAAGAGGAAAAATTGTAGAAATGTTTTCAGCATAGTCTCTGTGTGCTGTTCAGCATTTTATTTAGATGGTAGTCTTTAGCTCTCCAGGGCGTAGGACAGTTTCCAGCATTCTAAAGGCATTAGGGGAAGTACTTTGCAGCTCTGTTAGAAGGATGTGGTCTGTGTCGCAGATACGGCTCACTTCTCTAGGTGGAAGGAAGCCTTGGGGGACAGGGATGAGTTCTAAGCATCTCCCCAGCTGTATGAAAGCCAGAGTGTCTTTGGAGTACTCATTGGTTTTTTATTTATTAATCCAGTAGATATGCATTGCATGTTCTCCTCTATAGCAGTCACTGTGCTAGGTAAGCATTTAGGGAAAAGTTTCTCTCTGGTAGAGCTGCTGATGGTGAAGAGATAGGGAAGGGAAGCCAGAGCACTTTTGTGGGCCTGATGAAAAGATTGGCAGGAGTGGACGGCAGGAACCTCCTCAGGAAGAGAGGAGGAGGAGTCTGCGCACAGGGTTTGATATACTGCCATCCCGAGCAGCTGAACTATATGCTGCGAGCCATAGCCTTGTTTGTACCCAAGTCCATGTGGTTTCACTTCTCTACATTTCTTTTGAGGAAATAGAAGCAGTATTTATAATCGTTAATAAAGGGAGAAATTCTGATTGCCCCAGAGATCAGAATGATGAAATTAATTATGGTACCCCTGTGAGATGGAGTTCTCTGCAGTCATTAAAAATCATTTACAACAAAATGGATGGACCTTGATAACATTTTACGGAGTGAAATAAGTAAAACAGAAAAAAAACTGAGAACTGCATGATTTCATACATAGGTGGGACAGAAAAACGAGACTATGAGACATGGACAAGAGTGTGGTGGTTATGAGGGGGGGAGGGAGGAGTGAGAGGAAGAGGGGAGAGGGGAGGGGCACAAAGAAAACCAGTTAGAAGGTGACAGAGGACAATTTGACTTTGGGTGATGGGTATGCAACATAATTGAATGACAAAATAACCTGGAGATGTTTTCTTTGAACTTATGTACCCTGATTTATTAATGTCACCCCATTAAAATAAAAAAAATCATATTGTAAAGAATACTTAATGCTATGGGGAATACCATCTAAGACGTGGAGGGGAAAGCCTGTAAAGCAGGATGATCTCCATTTGGTGATGCTTCATTCTCAGCCCAGCCCTCCTAGACTACCCTATTGAAATGGCCGCCATCCCATCCCACCCCACCCACCTGTACTCCCAGTGGCCTTGCTCTGCTCTGCTCCTCACCGCTCCATACTTACATATTCTAGCACACTACACTACTTACTTGTCCATATTACTGCTTATTGTCTTTCCTCATAGAATCTAAGTAATAGGAGGCAAGGATTTTTTTTTATCTGTTTAGCTCATTGATATATCCAAAAAGCCTTGAAAAAGTGTCAGGCACATGGGAGATGCTAATAAATATTATAATTGTTAAAAGAAATGTGGTTGGATTATGATATATATGATTGTTAATTTTTTTCTTATTTTTTTCTGAATTTTTGTATTTTTTATAGTAAACCTGAATTATCTGTATAATCCAAGGAAAAAAAGCTTTAAAAAGATATTTTTAGGCCCTGGTCAGTTGGCTCAATGGTGGAGTGTCAGCCTGGTATGTGGATGTTGTGGGTTCAATTCCTGGTCAGGGCACATAGGAGAAGTGCCCATCTCCTTCTCTACCCCTCCTCCTCTTGCTTCTCTCTCTCTCTCTCTTCTTCTTTCTTCCTGCAGCCATGGCTCGATTAGAGCAAGTTGGCCTTGGGCACTGAGATTGGCTCCATGGCCTCTGCCACAGGCGCTAAAAAATGGCTCCAGTTGCAATGAAGCAATGGCCCCAGATGGGCAGAACATTGCCCCCTAGTGGGTTTGCCAGGTGGATTTTGGTTGGAGTGCATGCAGGAGTCTGTCTCTGCTTCCCCTCCTCTCACTAAATTAAAATAAAAAAACCCAAGATATTTTTACATTTGAATTCCTCATCTACACCTAACTGGTTTATCTGGGGAAATGGTTAAAGGGACGATTGAAGGGGGCAGAACTGAAGCCTTCCAGTTGAGTGCAGAGAACGTTGTCTAGTCTTGTCTAGCCGGATTATAGGACCTGGGCTTGCCCTGGACTGACAGCCGGATTTTGTGCCATCTTCCCTGTTGCGCCCCATGCTCATGGCTGTTCCTGTATTCTCCTTCCGATTTTTCCTGGTCACCGTTTCAAATTTTGTGTTTTCTTCAACTGCCAGCTTGAGTCATGCTTTCTTTTTATGGCCTCTGTGACTACTCTGGCCACATCATCCTTGGAATTCCCACAGCACCGCAGCGTGTGCCCGGCACACAGTGCTCAACCCTGCCTGCCATTCTTACCGCACGGCTCCCACAGCTGGCCTTCAGGGGAGCCATGTTTGCGATGGACAGTAACCAGAGGCTAACGCTGCTGTTCCCGGGAGCCACATAGAATCTATTTTAAGACAAACCGTAGAAATCCTTTAAGCACATATGCTCCATTTGTCTCATGCGTTATCTTTTCTCTGCGAGTAACTGACAAGCTGTTTGAAGAAAAGGTTTCTGTTTTCCACTTGTGTTCAGTAAAACGTAGATAGTGCTGGTCTCTGAGTTGGTATCACACACTTGTTGGTTGGTCCTTGGTTTCTCATATATAAAATAAATGCTTCTGACCCTTCAGAGATGGCAGAAGAATAATATAGGGACAGTGATTTGAGCGCCTCAGAAGGCATTATATATGTATGCACATATATATTTAATGACATTTTGTTATTAATAATTTAAAAGGCTAATAAACTAAAGTGAATTGTTCAGGATATAACTTGGCTGCAGTAACCTTCTGCTGTTAAAATTGTACAATTTTTATTCAGGGAATACAGATTGATTTTTTGGAAGCAGGATATTAGACAACAGGTTACTCAGTTCAGTAAAGGAGCAGGTGAACATACATGGAGTGGAATTACGAAATTTGTTAGGTGGAAAATTGTAGACATGGGGGAAATAAGGATTCTAGGTGAGGTAACGAAATCGAAGATGGGTAGGGGAGAAAGCATTTGCAAGAACGGCAGTTTATCCCTGGGCGGGACTGTAGGGAACATGCCGGTGTGCACTGTGGGAGATGAAGCCAACAGGTAGGTTTGGGTGATGTGGGAGGCTTCATGCTGGCATAGGAAGCGCTGTAATCAGCCTCCCAAGAGACCTTTTGATATTTTGCATTAGAAATGGATTTTGAAAGAAAAGGTTTACAGTGTTTATATGGTGTGATAAATAGAAGAGTGATCATATGCTTTTGATATGTTTGATATTTATGGTAATGCCTTTCATCTTATAATGAAATGTATTAAGTGAAGAAACGTAAAATCAAAGAGAAAATTGTTTGCTTCTAGAAACTGTTTTCTTTTTTCTTCTTCCCTTGTGGTTGCATAGCCACTGGATTAAAGGTAAGTTTCACATATTTAAATTATGTTCTCAAAGACATAGCAAATCATTAAAATACTGTTGAATTTAATCCTGTCTGGACTCTGAGAAACCTGCTAAGAAATATGATTTTCAGAATGTTGCCAATATGACTGATGCCATGTATATGTGGTGAGTGTTCTGAAATTAATGCTGTTTCTGTCTATTGGTTTGTGCAGAATTTGTTTCAGAGTCAGTAAATAGTCATCTACGACTAGTTTTTTTTTTTTAAGTGTTTTGGGGAGAAATCCAAAACATGATTACTGGAAATTTATAAATAACTTTTTAGAGTATTTCAAGAGGTTTTACAAGTATACATTCCTAACCCTAAGTGATTTATAACATTTTCTTATTTAAAATATATTAGCATTTTAGAAGTATATAGTTAAGAATCTTTGGGTTTGAGTTTACTCATTAAGTAATTGATCAATGATGTAAGAATTTTTTGTATTACTTTAAAAAATTTATCTTGTTCCTTGTTTAGCTTATAATTGCTGAACTATATTCAAAGGAAGCCAATTGAATCATGTATGAAATGTTTGTCTATTTTTGTAAAATTTTGTGTGTATATGTATTATGTATGTATGTGAGTATATGTGTGAATGTGTGTGTGTATATGTGTGTATGTATTCTGTTTGTGTCTATAAGCTGGACTCTGATATATATATATGTATGTGTGTGTATATAGTATGTGTGTGTGTGTGATCTGGGACTCTGTGAGTATGTGTATGTGTGTGTGCATGTATTCTGTGTGTGTGTGAGCTGGGGCTCTGTGAGTGTGTATATGTGTGTGTATGTATGCTGTGTGTGTATGAACTGGGGCTCTGAGTGTGTGCATATGTGTGAGTGTGTGTATGTGTGTGTGTGTGAGCTGGGGCTCTGTGAGTGTGTATATGTGTGTGTATGTATGCTGTGTGTGTATGAACTGGGGCTCTGTGAGTGTGTGCATATGTGTGAGTGTGTGTATGTGTGTGTATATATGTGTGTGTGTGTGAGCTGGGGCTCTGTGAGTGTGTATATGTGTGTGTATGTATGCTGTGTGTGTGGAGAAACCATCTGAGGAGCCTCTGTCCCCAAACCTCCCTGAGGAGGCTGCCAGGATGAAACTGAAAGAAAGGAGGAAGGGACAGTCACTACTGACTTCACAAAATTTTAAAAGAAATGGTGACAGTATTTATGATTTTACCTTTTCTTCTTTGTATTTTTGAAAGAAAAGCAGAAAAAATACTTGTTAAAACTATTTTTCATTGTGTAAATTACTATGTCACACATTTTGAGGCCCATTTTTTCTTTCCCCTGAAAAAGTTAAAGGTGCTGATAAATGCTGCTCAGGTTTTCACTTTCCTAAAGCATTTCCAGCTTCTCCTAATATCTGAATTTTTACATTTGTTCAACTTTACTATCCTCATTTTCATAGGAATTATAATCTGTACTTTAATTATATTTCCTTTATTTTAATATTAAGTTAAAGGAAGTTTCATGACCACTCATCGGAGTTTAATACTTTTTTCATATGCTTTATCAAATTTTTGAATTCTTACCAACATTTAATACTTTTATAATGAAATTATGTGGAGGGTATAATCTTACACTTCATTCTCTGTGGGGGAATTTAGAGTGATTTATGGCCTCTGAGTTTCACATGCTCTCTCAGAAACGACCTTCTTAGTGTTCTGGAAGTGCTCCTCATTTGAGGGAGAAACATTAGGTTTCGAGTTGTAAATACCCTTTTCCTTACTGCCATTTGGTGGTCATGTTGGATTTAGGATCTTGACCTGTCCATACTCCGGTCATGCTTTGTTCAACGGGAATGCCATGGTACTGACCTATTTCTCTCATTGTTATGTGGAGTGGCACTTCAGTCCCTTCACGCTTTTAAGTACCCAGGCCGAATAGAAATTATGTCTTTTGAGGAGAAAATGTTGATAAATGACTTGGGCTAACTAGAATAGGAAGGAACAGAAGAGACGGGGTTTTCTTCACAGGCCCCGGGCAAGCTGGTGCATCTCTCTGGGCCTCCATTCACGTCACTTTGAAGTCGGGACAGTGGAGTGGATGCTTTTCATTTCCCTACGACACTGACACTGTGTGGCTCAACTGCAGGAGGCCAGGAGCTGGGGCTCTGGTGCTGTGGGGTGCTCGGTTCCTTTTCCTCCAGCGTGTGGATCGCGGTCCCTCAGCTTCAGGGGGGCACAGGACACCCTCCTTTTACTTAACATTTCACACAAGGAACGAGAGGTCTCTTGAAAGTTACCTGGACTTCAACTGGACAATTGGGAGTGACTCCAAAAGGAATAAAAAGAACCTAAATTTGGACTGCCATGTGAAAGTTGTCATTAGGAAAATGTAAAAAGGTGAGGGAATTTTGGCCTCGGATGGTGACTCAGTGGATAGAGTGTCATCCTGGCAAGCCGAGGTTGCGGGTTCGATCCCCATTCAGAACACATATGGGAAGCAACCAATGATTGCACAACTAAATGGAACAGCTAAGTGGATCAAGTTGATGTATTTTTCTTTCTCCCTAACCCTCCCCCCCCCCCAATTCCTCTCTCTAATCAGTGGGAAAATTAAAAAATGAGGAAATTTTGGATTGGAAATGTGAAAGATGAAGAGAAATAGGGAACCTTATCGATAGTGGTTAGATGAATGTGGGCTCTTGACCCCATCCAGGGAGATGAGACCAATAGGTTACAACCTCTTAGAAGTTGAAATAAATGTAACTGAGTAGAGGATGCTCTTTTACCAAAGGGATTTTTAGTTATTCATTATCCCAAATGTAAACTACCCATCCCTTTACATGATGTGTGAAGTACCGGGGGGCGGGGGGATAAATGTTCTTTGGGAGGGTAACAGGAGAGGACAGTGTCTTCCCATGCTACCAGCCTACCTTGGTTCTGATGGCAGAACCAAATCCTGTGCTTGGTGGACTGTGGTTCTGGTCCAGGGATGCAAGTCAGCGATGACGGTGGTGAGGTCCATGGTATCCCAAACTTGATGTTGGGAAGAGGTGTGGTGAGCCATCACTGTGCAGGGGATTTCAACCCAGGCTGTGAATAGGAGCATTTATTTCACCAAAAGTCTATTCATAGCCTCAGTTCCTTTGAGACAGTTTCCTTTTCTTCATCTTTCCTTCTGGGTTCTGGCTCCTATGTGTTATCTCAGGAGGCAAGCTAACTATTTTGTAACTATTTGAAACACTGTGCTAAAAGCCTGAAACAACCATGGTGTTTAACACAATTCAGTTGTGAATACCTTTACAAGCAAATTTGTATTTTATTTTTATAAATTTCAAATTTATCAATTAGGATAGTTTGAAGATGAATAATAATGCCATTTTTTTTTTATCCAGCAACGTAATAAAACCAGTAATGTCATTATTCCTCTCCTCGACCTACAGCTTTGAAAAATGTTTTTAGCACAAGTCTGAGTCTAAGGAACATTTGGGAAGAATATATCAAAACTAAGAGGTAATGAGAACAAAAGTGCTTTATTTCCAAGGTCCTGTCCTAGGCCATTGCACGGGCACCTCCAAGGGTCAGAGAGAGTGTCCTAGTTGTGGGCATGTGCTCTCCAGCTGGGAGCCCCTTTGCTGGTAACTGCAAAAGTCTTTGTTATGAGGAGGCTGTCATTTTTTGTCTTGTATAGAAAGTGACATTTGCCTGTTGTTTTGAAATTGCCAGAGTCTCATCAAAGCAAGATCTGAAGGCAATTTCAGGGTCATATCAGACATCAATGGGACAGTTGGAGGAGGAGGGCTGTTATCTCCTTGGCTCTTCTCAGCTCTCATTCCTAAGATTCTTTCTTGATGAGTTGAAACTTTTTGCACAACAGAAATATAGTATTACATTTTCCCCAGGTTGCTTAAGGTAATACATTTGTCTCTTTAAGGATCATGTTGTCTAGACTTTCCCCTAGTTTCCCTCCCCCATCCCCGGTTGGTACTCATTTTTTTTCTTCTTTCCCAAGTGAAAGGAGGCGAGATAGAGAGGCAGACTCCTGCATGTACCCCTACTGGGATCCACCTGCAACCCCCATCTGGGGCTGATGCTCTGCCATCTGGGGGCACATTTGCAACTGAGATTTTTTTTAGCTCCTCGGAGCCCAGGCATTGTGCTCAAACCAATTGAGCCATGGCTATGGGAGGAGAAGAGAGAGAGAGAGAGAAAGAGAGAAAAGCGGCATGTGTGTGTGTGTTTGTGTGTGTGCGTGGTGGTGGAGAAGTCAATGTTTGCTTCTCCTGTGTGCCCTGGCTGGGAATTGAACCTGGGACATCCACACGCCTGGCCAGTGCTCTACCACTGAGCAAAACAGCCAGGGCCAGTAATAATTTTTATACCTTCCTTTTTTGTCCAAGGTTTGAGTTGTTGAAGATTCAGGAAGTGCTGCCCACCCTGACCATGCATGCCTGGCGTGTCATAAGCCCTTCTTTGCAGCCTCTAAGATTCTCTATTTGCAGCTCATGAAAGCATGAACTCTGTGCTGTTTGCAAGCGTGCCCACAGATGGAACCCCTGTCCTAGGAGGTTAAAGGCAAATTGGGGAGTTAGGTCATTGGTTGTTTTAAATTTATGATTTTCTCTGGGTATATTTAGTTGTAGCAAGTTATTTTCAACACCTGTTGCTTTTGGATTTTGGGGATGGGGTGGGGCAGAGGTTTAAAAGCAAAATAATCATCCAGAAAAAACACAGGGTTTTCATAGTATTTTAGTCCTAAGCCATGGTAGGAGATAAAAGACATACCGGAAGTGCACACCTGATCTTAAATCATGGAAGGTGGAGAAATCCATCTTCAGGACTGTGGTTCTCTTTAAATACATTGGTGTTGTTCCAGGGAAGTGGTTTCCTGACTGTCCGGGGGATTTGTGGCATTGGAGAGGCAGTGATCATGATTGATGAGAAACATAATAATAGCTCCACAGAGTACACTGTACAGTAGTTACCTTATCTGCGGGAGACAGACCCCGTGGATGCCAGACACCACACAGCACTGAGCCCTGTGTGTGCTGCATTTTTTCGCATGTATGCACCCCTTAAAGGAAGCACCTTACTGTTCTCTTTGGCGTGTCAGAATTGGAGCATCACTACTCTTGCGCTTTGGGGCCGTTATTAAGTAATAAGGGTTACTTGAACACAATCCCTGTGATAGTGACAGTGGACCTGAGAACCTAGGCGGCCATGTACTAAGTGACTAGTGGGTGAGGAGCATACACAGAGTGGGCATGATGGACAAAGGAATGAGGTCCCTGGGAGGGGGTGCAGAGTGGGACAGAGTGAAATTTTATCATGCTATTCAGAGTGGGATGCAGTTTAAAACTTATGAATTATCTCTTTCTACAATTTTTCACTTAACATTTTCAGACCGCAGTTGACTGTGGGTGATTGAAACTGTGGAAAGGGAAACCTCCCTCAGATAACGGGGGACGACAGTGTATCATTCCTTTGCCCTCTTCTAGGTATGTGTGACTTAATTCTTTCTTCTTTTTCCTTTCTCGTTACATGTGTGCTTGGCAGTGTAGGCGGGAACGCGCGGGTTTCGGCCTTTGCGAGTCCGTGGGGCGGAGAGCTGGAGGCAGACGCCCTCTCTGTCCCGGTAGCGGTGGGGGGATCCGAGTGGCCTGGTGCGCAGGGCAGCCTCCTGGACGGAGGGTGGCGGCAGCCACAGCAGATGGTCTTGCCACCTCCCTGTCGCTCACAGTGGACGGTGGTGACGGAGCCCAATGAGCTATTCCCAGTGCTGGCCACTGTTACCAGCAGAGTGCAACTGAGCAAATGCCATGTCTTTCTGATATGTCTCCCACCTACACGGATGCTTGGGCTAGTTGCTGTGTTGAACGTCAGGACTCAAAGGTTTCGGATCGGTCAAGAGGAAATGATAGCATCATAGGAGGCTTTTCCATCAAGAGGAAACAGTGTTTACGAGCAATACACAGTTGTTAACTATTTAGATTGCATACAGTTATTGCATGATACAAACATTTTTACTTAAAAATGTTTTTATTCCCATTTATTTGAGAAAGAGAGAAGAAGGGAGAGAGAGAGACAGAAAGAGGGGAAGGAGGAGAGAGAAGCATCAGCTTACTGTTCCACTTAGTTTTCCAGTGAGTTGTGCACTCACTGATTGCTTCTCATATGTGCCCTGGCCAGGCTGCAACCTTGGTGCTCCGGGTCAACGCTTTATCCACCGAGCCACCTGGCCAGGGCTACAAACCTTTTTTTTTTTTTTTTAATTATTATTATTATTAATTCTAATGGGGTGACATCAATAAATCAGGGTACATATGTACAATGAAAACATCTCCAGGTTATCTTATCATTCAATTGTGTTGCATACCCATCACCAAAAGTCAAATTGTCCTCTGTCACCTTCAATCTGGTTTTCCCTGCGTCCCTCCCCTCCTCCCTATCCCATTCTTCCCTCCCTCCGCCCATCCCATAACCACCACTCTCTTGTCCATGTCTCATACCCTCACTTTCATGTCCCACCTATGTATGTAATCGTGCTGTTCTCAGTTTTTCTTTTTTTCTGATTTACTTATTTCACTCCGTATAATGTTATCAAGGTACATCCATTTTGTTATAAATGATCCGATGTCATCGTTTCTTATGGCTGAGTAGTATTCCATAGTATATATGTACCATAGCTTTTTAATCCACTCGTCTTCTGACGGACACTTGGGCTGGTTCCAGATCTTAGCTATTGTGAACAATGCTGCCACGAACATGGGGGCGCATTTCTTCTTTTCGAACAGTGCTATGGTGTTCTTAGGGTATATTCCTAAAAGTGGGATAGCTGGGTCAAAAGGCAGTTCGATTTTTAATTTTCTGAGGAATCTCCAAACTGTTTTCCACAGTGGCTGCACCAGTCTGCATTCCCACCAGCAGTGCAGAAGGGTTCCCTTTTCTCCACATCCTCGCCAGCACTTATTCT
The DNA here is from genome assembly GCA_037038555.1 of Rhynchonycteris naso. NCBI lineage: Eukaryota > Metazoa > Chordata > Mammalia > Chiroptera > Emballonuridae > Rhynchonycteris > Rhynchonycteris naso. The sequence goes on from CM072998.1 coordinate 31,589,455, forward strand.
GTGTTGTTTTGCTGATAAGTGCCATTCTGACTGGTGTGAGGTGATATCTCATTGTGGTTTTAATTTGCATTTCTCTAATGATTAGTGATGTTGAGCATTTTTTCATATGCCTATTGGCCATCTGTATGTCCTCTTTGGAGAAATTTCTATTCATTTCTTTTGCCCATTTTTTGATTGGGTTGTTTGTCTTCCTGGTGTTGCTTTTTATAAGTTCTTTATAAATTTTAGTTATTAACCCCTTATCAGATGTGCTGTCAAATATGTTCTCCCATTGTGTGGTTTGTCTTTTTATTCTGTTCCTATTGTCTTTAGCTGTGCAAAAACTTTTTAGTTTGATATAGTCCCATTTGTTTATCTTGCCTTTTATTTCAGTTGCCCATGAAGATAAATCGGCAAATATACCGCTGCTACAGATGTCGGAGAGCTTGCTGCCTATGTTTTCTTCTAAGATGTTTATGGTTTCACGGCTTACATTTAAGTCTTTTATCCATTTTGAGTTTGTTTTTGTGAATGGTGTAAGTTGATGGTCTAGTTTCATTTTTTTGCAGGTAGATGTCCAATTTTCCCAACACCATTTGTTAAAGAGGCTGTCTTTACTCCATTGTATGTTCTTTCCTCCTTTGTCAAATATCAGTTGTCCATAAAGCTGTGGGTTTATTTCTGGGTTCTCTGTTCTGTTCCATTGATCTATGTGCCTGTTCTTATGCCAGTACCAGGCTGTCTTGAGTATAATGGCCTTGTAGTAAACCTTGATATCAGGAAGAGTGATACCTCCTGCTTTATTTTTTCTTTTTAAGATTGCTGAGGCTATTCGTGTTCTTTTTTGGTTCCATATAAATTTTTGGAATATGTGTTCTATATCTTTGAAGTATGTCATTGGTATTTTAATTGGTATTGCATTGAATTTATAAATTGCTTTGGGTACTATAGACATTTTAATGATGTTTATTCTTCCTAGCCATGAGCACGGTATGTGCTTCCACTTGTTTGTATCTTCCTTGATTTCTTTTATCAATGTTCTATAATTTTCTGAGTACAAGTCCTTAACCTCCTTGGTTAAATTTACTCCTAGGTACTTTATTTTTTTGGCTGCAATAGTGAAGGGGATTGTTTCCTTAATTTCTTTTGCTGATATTTCATTGTTGGTGTATAGAAATGCCTCTGATTTCTGAGTATTAATTTTATATCCTGCCACCTTGCTGAATTCATTTATCAGGTCCAGTAGTTTTTTGACTGAGACTTTAGGGTTTTCAATATACAATATCATATCATCTGCAAATAATGACAGTTTTACTTCTTCTTTTCCAATTTGTATGCCTTTTATTTCTTCTTCTTGTCTGATTGCTGTAGCTAGGACTTCCAGAACTATGTTGAATAAGAGTGGTGAAAGTGGGCAACCCTGCCTGGTTCCTGATCTTAAGGGGATTGCTTTTAATCTTTGTCCATTTAGTATGATGTTTGCTGTCCGTTTATCATAGATGGCCTTTATCATGTTAAGGAATGATCCCTGTATTCCCACTTTACTGAGAGTTTTGAGCATGAATGGGTGCTGGATTTTATCAAATGCCTTTTCTGCATCTATTGAAATTATCATGTGATTTTTGTCCTTCCTTTTGTTTATGTGGTGAATCACATTGATTGATTTGCGAATATTGAACCAACCTTGCCTCTCCAGAATAAATCCCACTTGATCGTGGTGTATGATTTTTTTCATATATTGCTGGATCCGGTTGGCTAATATTTTGTGGAGAATTTTAGCGTCTAAATTCATCAGGGATATAGGCCTATAATTTTCTTTCTTTGTGTTGTCTTTGCCCGGTTTTGGGATCAGAATTATGCTCGCCTCATAAAAGGAGTTTGGAATTCTTCCTTCCTCTTGAATTTTTTGAAATAGCTTCAGGAGAATAGGAGTTAGTTCTTCTTTGAATTTTTGATAGAATTCACTTGTGAAGCCATCAGGCCCAGGACTTTTCTTTTTTGGGAGTTTTTTTTTTTTTTTTTTTTTTTTTAAGTGATTTGGTCCTGAAACTGTGCTTTTTTTTTTTTTTTTTTTTTTTTTAATATATATTTTATTATTATTAATTCTAATGGGGTGACATCAATAAATCAGGGTACATATGTACAATGAAAACATCTCCAGGTTATCTTATCATTCAATTGTGTTGCATACCCATCACCAAAAGTCAAATTGTCCTCTGTCACCTTCAATCTGGTTTTCCCTGCGTCCCTCCCCTCCTCCCTATCCCATTCTTCCCTCCCTCCCCCCATCCCATAACCACCTCTCTCTTGTCCATGTCTCATACCCACACTTTCATGTCCCACCTATGTATGTAATCGTGCTGTTCTCAGTTTTTCTTTTTTTCTGATTTACTTATTTCACTCCGTATAATGTTATCAAGGTACATCCATTTTGTTATAAATGATCCGATGTCATCGTTTCTTATGGCTGAGTAGTATTCCATAGTATATATGTACCATAGCTTTTTAATCCACTCGTCTTCTGACGGACACTTGGGCTGGTTCCAGATCTTCGCTATTGTGAACAATGCTGCCACGAACATGGGGGCGCATTTCTTCTTTTCGAACAGTGCTATGGTGTTCTTAGGGTATATTCCTAAAAGTGGGATAGCTGGGTCAAAAGGCAGTTCGATTTTTAATTTTCTGAGGAATCTCCAAACTGTTTTCCACAGTGGCTGCACCAGTCTGCATTCCCACCAGCAGTGCAGAAGGGTTCCCTTTTCTCCACATCCTCGCCAGCACTTATTCTGTGTTGTTTTGCTGATAAGTGCCATTCTGACTGGTGTGAGGTGATATCTCATTGTGGTTTTAATTTGCATTTCTCTAATGATTAGTGATGTTGAGCATTTTTTCATATGCCTATTGGCCATCTGTATGTCCTCTTTGGAGAAATTTCTATTCATTTCTTTTGCCCATTTTTTGATTGGGTTGTTTGTCTTCCTGGTGTTGCTTTTTATAAGTTCTTTATAAATTTTAGTTATTAACCCCTTATCAGATGTGCTGTCAAATATGTTCTCCCATTGTGTGGTTTGTCTTTTTATTCTGTTCCTATTGTCTTTAGCTGTGCAAAAACTTTTTAGTTTGATATAGTCCCATTTGTTTATCTTGCCTTTTATTTCAGTTGCCCATGAAGATAAATCGGCAAATATACCGCTGCTACAGATGTCGGAGAGCTTGCTGCCTATGTTTTCTTCTAAGATGTTTATGGTTTCACGGCTTACATTTAAGTCTTTTATCCATTTTGAGTTTGTTTTTGTGAATGGTGTAAGTTGATGGTCTAGTTTCATTTTTTTGCAGGTAGATGTCCAATTTTCCCAACACCATTTGTTAAAGAGGCTGTCTTTACTCCATTGTATGTTCTTTCCTCCTTTGTCAAATATCAGTTGTCCATAAAGCTGTGGGTTTATTTCTGGGTTCTCTGTTCTGTTCCATTGATCTATGTGCCTGTTCTTATGCCAGTACCAGGCTGTCTTGAGTATAATGGCCTTGTAGTAAACCTTGATATCAGGAAGAGTGATACCTCCTGCTTTATTTTTTCTTTTTAAGATTGCTGAGGCTATTCGTGTTCTTTTTTGGTTCCATATAAATTTTTGGAATATGTGTTCTATATCTTTGAAGTATGTCATTGGTATTTTAATTGGTATTGCATTGAATTTATAAATTGCTTTGGGTACTATAGACATTTTAATGATGTTTATTCTTCCTAGCCATGAGCACGGTATGTGCTTCCACTTGTTTGTATCTTCCTTGATTTCTTTTATCAATGTTCTATAATTTTCTGAGTACAAGTCCTTAACCTCCTTGGTTAAATTTACTCCTAGGTACTTTATTTTTTTGGCTGCAATAGTGAAGGGGATTGTTTCCTTAATTTCTTTTGCTGATATTTCATTGTTGGTGTATAGAAATGCCTCTGATTTCTGAGTATTAATTTTATATCCTGCCACCTTGCTGAATTCATTTATCAGGTCCAGTAGTTTTTTGACTGAGACTTTAGGGTTTTCAATATACAATATCATATCATCTGCAAATAATGACAGTTTTACTTCTTCTTTTCCAATTTGTATGCCTTTTATTTCTTCTTCTTGTCTGATTGCTGTAGCTAGGACTTCCAGAACTATGTTGAATAAGAGTGGTGAAAGTGGGCAACCCTGCCTGGTTCCTGATCTTAAGGGGATTGCTTTTAATCTTTGTCCATTTAGTATGATGTTTGCTGTCCGTTTATCATAGATGGCCTTTATCATGTTAAGGAATGATCCCTGTATTCCCACTTTACTGAGAGTTTTGAGCATGAATGGGTGCTGGATTTTATCAAATGCCTTTTCTGCATCTATTGAAATTATCATGTGATTTTTGTCCTTCCTTTTGTTTATGTGGTGAATCACATTGATTGATTTGCGAATATTGAACCAACCTTGCCTCTCCAGAATAAATCCCACTTGATCGTGGTGTATGATTTTTTTCATATATTGCTGGATCCGGTTGGCTAATATTTTGTGGAGAATTTTAGCGTCTAAATTCATCAGGGATATAGGCCTATAATTTTCTTTCTTTGTGTTGTCTTTGCCCGGTTTTGGGATCAGAATTATGCTCGCCTCATAAAAGGAGTTTGGAATTCTTCCTTCCTCTTGAATTTTTTGAAATAGCTTCAGGAGAATAGGAGTTAGTTCTTCTTTGAATTTTTGATAGAATTCACTTGTGAAGCCATCAGGCCCAGGACTTTTCTTTTTTGGGAGTTTTTTTTTTTTTTTTTTTTTTTTTAAGTGATTTGGTCCTGAAACTGTGCTTTTTTTTTTTTTTTTTTTTTTTTTAATATATATTTTATTATTATTAATTCTAATGGGGTGACATCAATAAATCAGGGTACATATGTACAATGAAAACATCTCCAGGTTATCTTATCATTCAATTGTGTTGCATACCCATCACCAAAAGTCAAATTGTCCTCTGTCACCTTCAATCTGGTTTTCCCTGCGTCCCTCCCCTCCTCCCTATCCCATTCTTCCCTCCCTCCCCCCATCCCATAACCACCTCTCTCTTGTCCATGTCTCATACCCACACTTTCATGTCCCACCTATGTATGTAATCGTGCTGTTCTCAGTTTTTCTTTTTTTCTGATTTACTTATTTCACTCCGTATAATGTTATCAAGGTACATCCATTTTGTTATAAATGATCCGATGTCATCGTTTCTTATGGCTGAGTAGTATTCCATAGTATATATGTACCATAGCTTTTTAATCCACTCGTCTTCTGACGGACACTTGGGCTGGTTCCAGATCTTCGCTATTGTGAACAATGCTGCCACGAACATGGGGGCGCATTTCTTCTTTTCGAACAGTGCTATGGTGTTCTTAGGGTATATTCCTAAAAGTGGGATAGCTGGGTCAAAAGGCAGTTCGATTTTTAATTTTCTGAGGAATCTCCAAACTGTTTTCCACAGTGGCTGCACCAGTCTGCATTCCCACCAGCAGTGCAGAAGGGTTCCCTTTTCTCCACATCCTCGCCAGCACTTATTCTGTGTTGTTTTGCTGATAAGTGCCATTCTGACTGGTGTGAGGTGATATCTCATTGTGGTTTTAATTTGCATTTCTCTAATGATTAGTGATGTTGAGCATTTTTTCATATGCCTATTGGCCATCTGTATGTCCTCTTTGGAGAAATTTCTATTCATTTCTTTTGCCCATTTTTTGATTGGGTTGTTTGTCTTCCTGGTGTTGCTTTTTATAAGTTCTTTATAAATTTTAGTTATTAACCCCTTATCAGATGTGCTGTCAAATATGTTCTCCCATTGTGTGGTTTGTCTTTTTATTCTGTTCCTATTGTCTTTAGCTGTGCAAAAACTTTTTAGTTTGATATAGTCCCATTTGTTTATCTTGCCTTTTATTTCAGTTGCCCATGAAGATAAATCGGCAAATATACCGCTGCTACAGATGTCGGAGAGCTTGCTGCCTATGTTTTCTTCTAAGATGTTTATGGTTTCACGGCTTACATTTAAGTCTTTTATCCATTTTGAGTTTGTTTTTGTGAATGGTGTAAGTTGATGGTCTAGTTTCATTTTTTTGCAGGTAGATGTCCAATTTTCCCAACACCATTTGTTAAAGAGGCTGTCTTTACTCCATTGTATGTTCTTTCCTCCTTTGTCAAATATCAGTTGTCCATAAAGCTGTGGGTTTATTTCTGGGTTCTCTGTTCTGTTCCATTGATCTATGTGCCTGTTCTTATGCCAGTACCAGGCTGTCTTGAGTATAATGGCCTTGTAGTAAACCTTGATATCAGGAAGAGTGATACCTCCTGCTTTATTTTTTCTTTTTAAGATTGCTGAGGCTATTCGTGTTCTTTTTTGGTTCCATATAAATTTTTGGAATATGTGTTCTATATCTTTGAAGTATGTCATTGGTATTTTAATTGGTATTGCATTGAATTTATAAATTGCTTTGGGTACTATAGACATTTTAATGATGTTTATTCTTCCTAGCCATGAGCACGGTATGTGCTTCCACTTGTTTGTATCTTCCTTGATTTCTTTTATCAATGTTCTATAATTTTCTGAGTACAAGTCCTTAACCTCCTTGGTTAAATTTACTCCTAGGTACTTTATTTTTTTGGCTGCAATAGTGAAGGGGATTGTTTCCTTAATTTCTTTTGCTGATATTTCATTGTTGGTGTATAGAAATGCCTCTGATTTCTGAGTATTAATTTTATATCCTGCCACCTTGCTGAATTCATTTATCAGGTCCAGTAGTTTTTTGACTGAGACTTTAGGGTTTTCAATATACAATATCATATCATCTGCAAATAATGACAGTTTTACTTCTTCTTTTCCAATTTGTATGCCTTTTATTTCTTCTTCTTGTCTGATTGCTGTAGCTAGGACTTCCAGAACTATGTTGAATAAGAGTGGTGAAAGTGGGCAACCCTGCCTGGTTCCTGATCTTAAGGGGATTGCTTTTAATCTTTGTCCATTTAGTATGATGTTTGCTGTCCGTTTATCATAGATGGCCTTTATCATGTTAAGGAATGATCCCTGTATTCCCACTTTACTGAGAGTTTTGAGCATGAATGGGTGCTGGATTTTATCAAATGCCTTTTCTGCATCTATTGAAATTATCATGTGATTTTTGTCCTTCCTTTTGTTTATGTGGTGAATCACATTGATTGATTTGCGAATATTGAACCAACCTTGCCTCTCCAGAATAAATCCCACTTGATCGTGGTGTATGATTTTTTTCATATATTGCTGGATCCGGTTGGCTAATATTTTGTGGAGAATTTTAGCGTCTAAATTCATCAGGGATATAGGCCTATAATTTTCTTTCTTTGTGTTGTCTTTGCCCGGTTTTGGGATCAGAATTATGCTCGCCTCATAAAAGGAGTTTGGAATTCTTCCTTCCTCTTGAATTTTTTGAAATAGCTTCAGGAGAATAGGAGTTAGTTCTTCTTTGAATTTTTGATAGAATTCACTTGTGAAGCCATCAGGCCCAGGACTTTTCTTTTTTGGGAGTTTTTTTTTTTTTTTTTTTTTTTTTAAGTGATTTGGTCCTGAAACTGTGCTTTTTTTTTTTTTTTTTTTTTTTTTAATATATATTTTATTATTATTAATTCTAATGGGGTGACATCAATAAATCAGGGTACATATGTACAATGAAAACATCTCCAGGTTATCTTATCATTCAATTGTGTTGCATACCCATCACCAAAAGTCAAATTGTCCTCTGTCACCTTCAATCTGGTTTTCCCTGCGTCCCTCCCCTCCTCCCTATCCCATTCTTCCCTCCCTCCCCCCATCCCATAACCACCTCTCTCTTGTCCATGTCTCATACCCACACTTTCATGTCCCACCTATGTATGTAATCGTGCTGTTCTCAGTTTTTCTTTTTTTCTGATTTACTTATTTCACTCCGTATAATGTTATCAAGGTACATCCATTTTGTTATAAATGATCCGATGTCATCGTTTCTTATGGCTGAGTAGTATTCCATAGTATATATGTACCATAGCTTTTTAATCCACTCGTCTTCTGACGGACACTTGGGCTGGTTCCAGATCTTCGCTATTGTGAACAATGCTGCCACGAACATGGGGGCGCATTTCTTCTTTTCGAACAGTGCTATGGTGTTCTTAGGGTATATTCCTAAAAGTGGGATAGCTGGGTCAAAAGGCAGTTCGATTTTTAATTTTCTGAGGAATCTCCAAACTGTTTTCCACAGTGGCTGCACCAGTCTGCATTCCCACCAGCAGTGCAGAAGGGTTCCCTTTTCTCCACATCCTCGCCAGCACTTATTCTGTGTTGTTTTGCTGATAAGTGCCATTCTGACTGGTGTGAGGTGATATCTCATTGTGGTTTTAATTTGCATTTCTCTAATGATTAGTGATGTTGAGCATTTTTTCATATGCCTATTGGCCATCTGTATGTCCTCTTTGGAGAAATTTCTATTCATTTCTTTTGCCCATTTTTTGATTGGGTTGTTTGTCTTCCTGGTGTTGCTTTTTATAAGTTCTTTATAAATTTTAGTTATTAACCCCTTATCAGATGTGCTGTCAAATATGTTCTCCCATTGTGTGGTTTGTCTTTTTATTCTGTTCCTATTGTCTTTAGCTGTGCAAAAACTTTTTAGTTTGATATAGTCCCATTTGTTTATCTTGCCTTTTATTTCAGTTGCCCATGAAGATAAATCGGCAAATATACCGCTGCTACAGATGTCGGAGAGCTTGCTGCCTATGTTTTCTTCTAAGATGTTTATGGTTTCACGGCTTACATTTAAGTCTTTTATCCATTTTGAGTTTGTTTTTGTGAATGGTGTAAGTTGATGGTCTAGTTTCATTTTTTTGCAGGTAGATGTCCAATTTTCCCAACACCATTTGTTAAAGAGGCTGTCTTTACTCCATTGTATGTTCTTTCCTCCTTTGTCAAATATCAGTTGTCCATAAAGCTGTGGGTTTATTTCTGGGTTCTCTGTTCTGTTCCATTGATCTATGTGCCTGTTCTTATGCCAGTACCAGGCTGTCTTGAGTATAATGGCCTTGTAGTAAACCTTGATATCAGGAAGAGTGATACCTCCTGCTTTATTTTTTCTTTTTAAGATTGCTGAGGCTATTCGTGTTCTTTTTTGGTTCCATATAAATTTTTGGAATATGTGTTCTATATCTTTGAAGTATGTCATTGGTATTTTAATTGGTATTGCATTGAATTTATAAATTGCTTTGGGTACTATAGACATTTTAATGATGTTTATTCTTCCTAGCCATGAGCACGGTATGTGCTTCCACTTGTTTGTATCTTCCTTGATTTCTTTTATCAATGTTCTATAATTTTCTGAGTACAAGTCCTTAACCTCCTTGGTTAAATTTACTCCTAGGTACTTTATTTTTTTGGCTGCAATAGTGAAGGGGATTGTTTCCTTAATTTCTTTTGCTGATATTTCATTGTTGGTGTATAGAAATGCCTCTGATTTCTGAGTATTAATTTTATATCCTGCCACCTTGCTGAATTCATTTATCAGGTCCAGTAGTTTTTTGACTGAGACTTTAGGGTTTTCAATATACAATATCATATCATCTGCAAATAATGACAGTTTTACTTCTTCTTTTCCAATTTGTATGCCTTTTATTTCTTCTTCTTGTCTGATTGCTGTAGCTAGGACTTCCAGAACTATGTTGAATAAGAGTGGTGAAAGTGGGCAACCCTGCCTGGTTCCTGATCTTAAGGGGATTGCTTTTAATCTTTGTCCATTTAGTATGATGTTTGCTGTCGGTTTATCATAGATGGCCTTTATCATGTTAAGGAATGATCCCTGTATTCCCACTTTACTGAGAGTTTTGAGCATGAATGGGTGCTGGATTTTATCAAATGCCTTTTCCGCATCTATTGAAATTATCATGTGATTTTTGTCCTTCCTTTTGTTTATGTGGTGAATCACATTGATTGATTTGCGAATATTGAACCAGCCTTGCCTCTCCAGGATAAATCCCACTTGATCGTGGTGTATGATTTTTTTCATATATTGCTGGATCCGGTTGGCTAATATTTTGTTGAGAATTTTTGCGTCTAAATTCATCAAGGATATAGGCCTATAATTTTCTTTCTTTGTGTTGTCTTTGCCCGGTTTTGGGATCAGAATTATGCTCGCCTCATAAAAGGAGTTTGGAATTCTTCCTTCCTCTTGAATTTTTTGAAATAGCTTCAGGAGAATAGGAGTTAGTTCTTCTTTGAATTTTTGATAGAATTCACTTGTGAAGCCATCAGGCCCAGGACTTTTCTTTTTTGGGAGTTTTTTGATAACTGTTTCGATCTCATTTGCTGTAATTGGTCTGTTTAGGTGTTCTGATTCTTCCAGATTGATTTTTGGAAGGTTATATGACTCAAGAAATTTGTCCATTTCACCAAGATTGTCTAATTTTTTGGCATATAGTTCTTCATAGTATTTTCTTACAATGCTTTGTATTTCTGTTGTGTCAGTTGTTATTTCTCCACTGTCCTTTCTAATTTTATTTATTTGAGTCCTCTCTCTTTTTTTCTTGGTGAGTCTAGTTAAAGGTTCATCAATCTTGTTTACCTTTTCAAAGAACCAGCTTCTTGTTTCATTGATCCTCTGTATTGTTTCCTTAGCCTCTATGTCATTTATTTCTGCTCTGACCTTTATTATTTCCTTTCTTCTACTTGTCTTGGGTTTTATTTGTTGTTGTTTTTCTAGTTCTTTTAGATGCAGGGTCAAGTTGCTTATTTGAGCTTTTTCTAGCTTCTTATGATATGCCTGTAGTGCAATAAACTTCCCTCTCAGAACTGCTTTTGCTGTGTCCCATAAATTTTGAGTTGATGTATGCTCATTATCATTTGTTTCTAGAAACTTTTTTATTTCTTCTTTGATCTCATTGTTAATCCATTCATTATTTAATAACAAGCTATTTAGTTTCCAGGTGTTTGAGTATTTTTCAGTTTTTCTTTTGTGGTTAATTTCTAGTTTCATGGCATTGTGATCAGAGAAAATGCTTGATATGATTTCAATCTTCTTAAATTTATTGAGACCATTTTTGTGTCCTAACATGTGGTCTATCCTAGAAAATGTACCATGAGCGCTTGAGAAGAATGTATATTCTACTGCTTTAGGGTGAAAAGTTCTGAAGATATCTATTAAATCAAGTTGATCTAGTGTCTCCTTTAAGTCTGCTGTTTCTTTATTAATTTTCTTTCTTGAGGATCTATCCAGTGTTGTTAGAGGGGTATTGAAATCCCCTACTATGATAGTATTGCTGTTAATCTCGCCCTTTATATCCATCAAAGTCTGCTTTATGTATGTCGGGGCTCCTATATTTGGTGCATAGATATTTACAATAGTTATATCTTCCTGTTGAATTGTTCCCTTTATCATTATGTAGTGTCCTCTTTTATCTCTTACTACAGCCTTTGTTTTAAAGTCCATTTTGTCTGATATAAGTATTGCTACACCTGCTTTTTTTTCATTTCCATTTGCATGAAATATTTTTTTCCATCCTTTTACCTTCAGTCTATGAATATCTTTTATTTTAAGGTGTGTCTCTTGTAGACAGCATATGTATGGGTCCTGTTTCTTTATCCATGCAGCTACCCTATGTCTTTTGATTGGATCATTTAATCCATTTACATTTAAGGTTATTATTGATATGTAGTTGTTTATTGCCATTTTATTCTTTAAAGCTGTATTCTTCTTTTGCTCTATTCTTTCCTCCCTTTAAACTGTTCACAAGAGGCCCCTTAGTATCTCTTGCAGAATTGGTTTGGTTTTTATGAATTCCTTGAGGCTTTCTTTTTCTGGGAAGCTCTTTATTTCTCCTTCAATTTTAAACGTTAGCCTTGCTGGATAAAGTAGTCTTGGTTGTAGGTTCTTGTTCTGCGTTACTTTGATTATTTCTTGCCATTCCCTTCTGGCCTCAAGTGTTTCTGTTGAGAAGTCCGATGTCATCCTTATGGGGGCTCCTTTGTAGGTGATAGTCTTTTTTTCTCTAGCAGCTTTTAAAATTTTTTCTTTATCCATTAGCTTTGGTATTTTAACTATGATGTGTCTTGGTGTAGATTTTTTTGGGTTTCTCCTTAGTGGAGTTCTGTGTGCTTCTTGAATGTGTGGAGTGTTTCCCAGCCTTAATTTAGGAAAGTTTTCTGCTATAATTTGATTGAACAAAGTTTCCATTTCCTGTCCTCTCTCCTCTTCTTCAGGCACCCCTATGATGCGAATGTTGTTTCTCTTCATGTTGTCACAAAGCTCCCTTAGAGTTTCCTCACATTTTTTAAGTCTCTTTTCCTTTTTCTTCTCTGCTTCTGTGCCTTTGTTTATTGTGTCCTCTAACTCGCTTATTCGATCCTCAGCGTCATCCATCCTGCTTTTAATTCCTTCCATTGTGGTCTTCAGTTCTGATACTGTATTTGTCATTTCTGTCTGATTCTTTTTTATTATTTCAATTTCATTTTTTATACTTGTTATCTCTTTATTTAGGTGTTCATAATGACTATCCATTGTTGCTCTAATTTCTTTGAACATCCTAACTATCATTATTCTAAATTCTGCTTCTGGTAATTTGGTTATATCTGGTTCATTCAGGTCCTTCTCTGGGGATTTCTCTTGATTCATTTGGTTTGCATTCCTCTGCCTACCCATTTTTTCTGTGTATAAGCAAGTTGTGGCCACTGGAGTCCAGTATGTGTTGCCTTTGTGTTCTCTAGGTGTGGTCTATCTGCAGGCCCCCCACCCCCTCTGCCGGCGCCTAGGGTGGTTGGGTATGAGCGTTGCCAGCGCCGGCCCACTGTGGCTTTTGCTGTGATTTCTGCCTCTCCTCCGTGGGAGGGGCTGTCACTGAAGCCACAAGATTAGCACCAAGGGTAGAGGCGAGCACCTTTCCTCAGCTGCGGACCCAGCCTATTTCCGGACTTCCGCCCAGAACCAGCAGTCGGAGCCTGCTCGCTACAGTTCCGCGGGTTAGGCGGGGCTTTTGACGTGCTCTCAGCTGTAAGCTTTTGCCCGTCAGGAGCTTTAGCCCCGCCCTCGAGGCCAGGGCCCTTTGCGCAGGGTCGGAAACCAAGATTTATTGGGGCGGGCGTGTTTGCTGGCTTCCGCCGAGCTGCGTACTTCCGCTCGTCCCGGACTCTACCCCGCCCCCGCGTTCGGAGCTCGCTCGTGCACGTATTAACGCTATCCGGGGTTTCTCCGGCCGGATGGGGATAGCAGCCGTGGGCTCAGCTGCGAGCCTCCGCCTGACTCGGGGTCCACCCCGTTCCCGCGCTCGGAGCCCGCTCGCGCACGTATACTGGCCAACCGCGGTTTCTCCGGCGGACGGCGGGGGGGTGGGGCGGACTGGTATCGTCAGCTCAGCCACGAGCCCCTGCCCGTCCCTGGTCCTAGCCCGGTCCCCGCGTTCAGGGCCGGCTTGCGCAGGGCCTGCCTATTCCTGGCCTCCCGCTTTGTCCCCGTAAGTGGGATTAAAGGCGGGCCCGCAGCTTCCGGACCGCTCTCGCGTTTACCCTCCGACCCTCTGGGCTAGACCGATCTCCCACCGGCTTGGCCTCTGCCCACGCCGACAGAACCGCCTTTCAGCGTCCTGCCGCCCCAAAACCTTAAGCAGCCCTCAGCAGAGTAGGAAGGGACCTAATACTCCACACTGTAGGCCTGGGAGCTCCCTCACTTGTTTCACAGCTCAATACTGTCCAAACGCCTCTTTTTGGCTCTGGGACTGCAGGCTGGGGCTTGGTTCCTGGGACCCAGGTCCCTCCCTCTCCGCCAAAATCTCCTCCCGCCCCGCGGGTCTCTCCGGGCTGCCGTTTGCTCCGGGGAGCTGGGCAGCCCTCTTCGCGTTTTCGCTATTCCTACCAGTCTCAATGTGGCTTCTTCTGTGTTCCTTGGTTGAAGAGTCCACTTAGTTTTGTTCAAAGTTGGTTTATCCAGGTGATGGTTCTTAAAATTGAGTTGTAATCCACTTTGGTTCTGGGAGTTGGAAGTTGGTACGTCCGCCTACTCCGTCGCCATCTTGCTCCCCCTCTGGGAGTTTTTTGATAACTGTTTCGATCTCATTTGCTGTAATTGGTCTGTTTAGGTGTTCTGATTCTTCCAGATTGATTTTTGGAAGGTTATATGATTCAAGAAATTTGTCCATTTCACCAAGATTGTCTAATTTTTTGGCATATAGTTCTTCATAGTATTTTCTTACAATGCTTTGTATTTCTGTTGTGTCAGTTGTTATTTCTCCACTGTCCTTTCTAATTTTATTTATTTGAGTCCTCTCTCTTTTTTTCTTGGTGAGTCTAGTTAAAGGTTCATCAATCTTGTTTACCTTTTCAAAGAACCAGCTTCTTGTTTCATTGATCCTCTGTATTGTTTCCTTAGCCTCTATGTCATTTATTTCTGCTCTGACCTTTATTATTTCCTTTCTTCTACTTGTCTTGGGTTTTATTTGTTGTTGTTTTTCTAGTTCTTTTAGATGCAGGGTCAAGTTGCTTATTTGAGCTTTTTCTAGCTTCTTATGATATGCCTGTAGTGCAATAAACTTCCCTCTCAGAACTGCTTTTGCTGTGTCCCATAAATTTTGAGTTGATGTATGCTCATTATCATTTGTTTCTAGAAACTTTTTTATTTCTTCTTTGATCTCATTGTTAATCCATTCATTATTTAATAACAAGCTATTTAGTTTCCAAGTGTTTGAGTATTTTTCATTTTTTCTTTTGTGGTTAATTTCTAGTTTCATGGCACTGTGATCAGAGAAAATGCTTGATATGATTTCAATCTTCTCAAATTTATTGAGACCATTTTTGTGTCCTAACATGTGGTCTATCCTAGAAAACGTACCATGAGCGCTTGAGAAGAATGTATATTCTACTGCTTTAGGGTGAAAAGTTCTGAAGATATCTATTAAATCAAGTTGATCTAGTGTCTCCTTTAAGTCTGCTGTTTCTTTATTAATTTTCTTTCTTGAGGATCTATCCAGTGTTGTTAGAGGGGTATTGAAATCCCCTACTATGATAGTATTGCTGTTAATCTCGCCCTTTATATCCATCAAAGTCTGCTTTATATATGTCGGGGCTCCTATATTTGGTGCATAGATATTTACAATAGTTATATCTTCCTGTTGAATTGTTCCCTTTATCATTATGTAGTGTCCTCTTTTATCTCTTACTACAGCCTTTGTTTTAAAGTCCATTTTGTCTGATATAAGTATTGCTACCCCTGCTTTTTTTTCATTTCCATTTGCATGAAATATTTTTTTCCATCCTTTTACCTTCAGTCTATGAACATCTTTTATTTTAAGGTGTGTCTCTTGTAGACAGCATATGTATGGGTCCTGTTTCTTTATCCATGCAGCTACCCTATGTCTTTTGATTGGATCATTTAATCCATTTACATTTAAGGTTATTATTGATATGTAGTTGTTTATTGCCATTTTATTCTTTAAAGCTGTATTCTTCTTTTGCTCTATTCTTTCCTCCCTTTAAACTGTTCACAAGAGGCCCCTTAGTATCTCTTGCAGAATTGGTTTGGTTTTTATGAATTCCTTGAGGCTTTCTTTTTCTGGGAAGCTCTTTATTTCTCCTTCAATTTTAAACGTTAGCCTTGCTGGATAAAGTAGTCTTGGTTGTAGGTTCTTGTTCTGCATTACTTTGATTATTTCTTGCCATTCCCTTCTGGCCTCAAGTGTTTCTGTTGAGAAGTCCGATGTCATCCTTATGGGGGCTCCTTTGTAGGTGATAGTCTTTTTTTCTCTAGCAGCTTTTAAAATTTTTTCTTTATCCATTAGCTTTGGTATTTTAACTATGATGTGTCTTGGTGTAGATTTTTTTGGGTTTCTCCTTAATGGAGTACTGTGTGCTTCTTGAATGTGTGGAGTGCTTCCCAGCCTTAATTTAGGAAAGTTTTCTGCTATAATTTGATTGAACAAAGTTTCCATTTCCTGTCCTCTCTCCTCTTCTTCAGGCACCCCTATGATGCGAATGTTGTTTCTCTTCATGTTGTCACAAAGCTCCCTTAGAGTTTCCTCACATTTTTTAAGTCTCTTTTCCTTTTTCTTCTCTGCTTCTGTGCCTTTGTTTATTGTGTCCTCTAACTCGCTTATTCGATCCTCAGCGTCATCCATCCTGCTTTTAATTCCTTCCATTGTGGTCTTCAGTTCTGATACTGTATTTGTCATTTCTGTCTGATTCTTTTTTATTATTTCAATTTCATTTTTTATACTTGTTATCTCTTTATTTAGGTGTTCATAATGACTATCCATTGTTGCTCTAATTTCTTTGAACATCCTAACTATCATTATTCTAAATTCTGCTTCTGGTAATTTGGTTATATCTGGTTCATTCAGGTCCTTCTCTGGGGATTTCTCTTGATTCATTTGGTTTGCATTCCTCTGCCTGCCCATTTTTTCTGTGTATAAGCAAGTTGTGGCCACTGGAGTCCAGTAGGTGTTGCCTTTGTGTTCTCTAGGTGTGGTCTATCTGCAGGCCCCCCACCCCCTCTGCCGGCGCCTAGGGTGGTTGGGTATGAGCGTTGCCAGCGCCGGCCCACTGTGGCTTTTGCTGTGATTTCTGCCTCTCCTCCGTGGGAGGGGCTGTCACTGAAGCCACAAGATTAGCACCAAGGGTAGAGGCGAGCACCTTTCCTCAGCTGCGGACCCAGCCTATTTCCGGACTTCCGCCCAGAACCAGCAGTCGGAGCCTGCTCGCTACAGTTCCGCGGGTTAGGCGGGGCTTTTGACGTGCTCTCAGCTGTAAGCTTTTGCCCGTCAGGAGCTTTAGCCCCGCCCTCAAGGCCAGGGCCCTTTGCGCAGGGTCGGAAACCAAGCTTTATTGGGGCGGGTGTGTTTGCTGGCTTCCGCCGAGCTGCGTACTTCCGCTCGTCCCGGACTCTACCCCGCCCCCGCGTTCGGAGCCCGCTCGTGCACGTATTTACGCTATCCGGGGTTTCTCCGGCCGGATGGGGATAGTAGCGTGGGCTCAGCTGCGAGCCTCCGCCTGTCTCGGGGTCCACCCCGTTCCCGCGCTCGGAGCCCGCTCGCGCACGTATACTGGCCAACCGCGGTTTCTCCGGCGGGCGGGGGGGGGGGGGCGGACTGGTAGCGTCAGCTCAGCCACGAGCCCCTGCCTGTCCCTGGTCCTAGCCTGGTCCCTGCGGTCAGGGCCGGCTTGCGCAGGGCCTGCCTGTTCCTGGCCTCCCGCTTTGTCCCCGTAAGTGGGATTAAAGGCGGGCCCGCAGCTTCCGGACCGCTCTCGCGCTTACCCTCCGACCCTCTGGGCTAGACCGATCTCCCACCGGCTTGGCCTCTGCCCACGCCGACAGAACCACCTTTCAGCGTCCTGCCGCCCCAAAACCTTAAGCAGCCCTCAGCAGAGTAGGAAGGGACCTAATACTCCACACTGTAGGCCTGGGAGCTCCCTCACTTGTTTCACAGCTCAAAACTGTCCAAACGCCTCTTCTTGGCTCTGGGACTGCAGGCTGGGGCTTGGTTCCTGGGACCCAGGTCCCTCCCTCTCCGCCAAAATCTCCTCCCGCCACACGGGTCTCTCTGGGCTGCCGTTTGCTCCGGGGAGCTGGGCAGCCCTCTTCGCGTTTTCGCTATTCCTACCAGTCTCAATGTGGCTTCTTCTGTGTTCCTTGGTTGAAGAGTCCACTTAGTTTTGTTCAAAGTTGGTTTATCCAGGTGATGGTTCTTAAAATTGAGTTGTAATCCACTTTGGTTCTGGGAGTTGGAAGTTGGTATGTCCGCCTACTCCGTCGCCATCTTCCCAGTCTACAAACCTTTTTTTAACCAAAATATCACCTTAACATTTTTTTTTTCCAGAATTGAAATTCTTTAGTTTTATTTATTTTTTTTGTACAAAGTGTTAGCATTTTTTCTGTGATAAGGTAGATCCAAGAATGCCCCATTCAAGGAAATGCACTGGGTGCAACTTAATGAGCCTCTGTTCGTCGTATGCTGATGGACACGCTGGTGTCACACATGGAGACCTTGTCTCCGGACCAGCCCGTGCTGATTTGAGCAGATGTGTCCGGAACAAGGACTCTGGCCGCGTTTTCTCCGACGTCTCTGGGAGAGCTGCCGGTGGCCCATCGTGCTCTCAGGAGCAATGAGGCGGAAGGGCTCACCTTAACGTTTTAACTTGGATTATTTTTTTCAAGTCAGTAAGAGTGTTGGGACATAAATTGATGTTGCACTTGTTCTAGTTATGGAATTTCAATAAAGAGCAGGGGAAAATGCAGAAAGGGACAACTTTAAATGATGGGTGGAAAAGAAGTTGCTGCCAATAGAGAGACTAAGAATATCCAACCTCTGAATCGGAGAAGAGTGAAGATCAGGACGGGGAGCCGGGGTTATGGAATACGGGCATGTTTACTAAATCATGAAGTATTAGGACAAGAGGACCCTCTTTGGTCAAAATAAGTTTGAGGACACACTATTCACACATGAAATTTATTACTGAGGAGGTGGAAGGGCAGGACATCTCCGTGACTTTTTGTGTCAGTGGTAGGTCCACAAGGGCGCCTCTTAGGCATAGCAATATACCTGACCTTTAGGGCACATGGAAAGGGATGACCGTGTCTTCCCACAGTAACACAATATTCTTTGTGATGGTCGCATTCATTTTTATTGGGAGTATAACTCAGGTGCTCATGAAATAGATCAGGACTGAAGGTCCTTATGTCTCTCCCAATCTGGGTGAGCCGTGAAGCCAGAGCCCCACACAGGCGCTGTTGGTTTGGTACATTCCTTAGATTCCAGAGAGTTTTTTCATTTTAGCTTTTTTATCTTCATTTTATAAACAACTTTACTGGCTGCTGCCGAGTGAGCATGTGAAAAGACTTTGCAGCCTTCCAGCAGGGAGCACCTCCCGGCTGGTGACTGACTCATCCTCACATGTTTGGGCGGAGCGTTGGCGTGGTGTCCAGCCACGAGGAGTGAGACTCCGTGCACTCTGCCCCTCCAGGGGTGGTGGCTGGGGGTGGGACTGAGAGGCCTTATCCTGAGAGAATGAGGCCAGTCTAGTAGCTTTTGGGGATGCACACTCTATTTAAGAATGTGGTGTGTTGCTATGTGTAGTGGGGTGTATTCTGAGTAAAGGAGACATTGGTGTTCCTGGTGCTGGGAATTCTCATCTATGGCACCATCGCCATTGATATTGGGGATTGCACAGGGGTGGCTCTGAGCACCTGCTCTAGTTGATGGAGCTGTATGTGAGGAAGAGGATGACCTCACAAGATACATCAGGGCCTCCTTGTTCTGTGGTGTCTCTTGCGTGGTGGCATGCTGATTAAGTTGGAAGCCCAGACATTTTAGCTGTAATGGGGCCAGGAGGTTCTGGTTGGAGGTACAGTTGCCTCCAAGCCAGTGGCAGCAGGGAACAACTAGTATTTCCCACAGTTTTGCAAGATTGTAATCTTCTGGAGGATGTGGCGCTATGGTGTTATGGAATGATTATGGGGTTGAATCTGACTTCTGCCACTCATCAGCAATGGTAGAAGGTGTAATTATCTCCAATTTACAGATAAGGAAATTGAGGCTTTAGGGAGATTAAGTAATTTGCCTGAGGTTGCGTAGATAAAAGAGCTGGGATTATAACTCAGGCCTGTCTGGACCCTGGGCTATATCCTTAAAAATCTGTTGCACCCTCTCATCTTTTTTTTTCTTCCTTTTTAAAAATTGTGGAGCAGCTATTTTTATCCTCTGGTCCCATGGCACAATGGATATGCTAGTACAGCAGGCCCTTTATAGTCATGTGTATGAAATTGTGATTAAGCATGTGAACTCCAGAGCCCAGCAGACTGACCAGGTGTAAATTAAGGCCTGGTCACTTCCTCGCTATAAGCCAGGGCCAATGATAGTACCTGCCTTGTAGTTATTAGAATATATAATGAACCCTAGAAAGCACTTAGAACAGATTCTAGCATATGATAAGCATTCAATAAATCTGAGCCATTATTATTTGTACCATAATTTGCTGCCATCTGGTCGGGCAAGAGGGAAGATACTTTGTGGTTTGCAGGAAGCACAGCATTGTCCCCTTTACAGGTGCATTGCTGGAGGGTTATGTGCTTTGATGGTCGAGGTCTGGGCTCACCATGTTGTAGGCAACATATGAAGTAAAACTGCATGATCTGCTAGTCTGTAGCCAACAATCTAGGCAGCGAGGAACAGGGTGTGTGTTCTGTACTCTTATTAGGCAGAAAAACAAAACAAGAATTTAAGCCAATATCTGCTTTTGATGAAAAACTTTCATGATAATTTTTATGAGTTCTGGGCAGATTCAGTTTGAATATTTTGGAGCCATTACAGTGATACGTGTTCTGAGATTCCTCTGACTGTCTACTCCTGAGCACCATTCCAATTTGTGGGACACACTTGCAGAAAGAAGACTTTGTGTAGGCGTTTAAGTTGGTGATGAAAATTAATGTTACGGGTTGATGCAGAGAATGTGGGAGCACGTAGGACAAGGCAAAGAGCCTTAGTAAAGGATCATGTTATAGCTGGGGCAAAGAAAGGGTAGCTTAGAGTTGAGAGTTGTAGGTGGGAGATGGTGGAAGACATAGGCAAAGTGGGACAGGGTTATAGAGTTCTCTTTTTCAGTGTGAACTTAAGATGATGAGCAAAGAAATACTGTTGCACACTGTTTTCTGGGGGATAATGTGCCCAGAATATGGTATATATATTCCTCTAAGGGAGAACTGGACATCGAAATGCCAAAGCCACCCTGCAGAAAATGCACATGATGAAGACACATAGGTGCAGAAAAACAAAACACCTTTGCATTTTCAGTGAGAATTGAACAATTGATTTCATAATTTAGATTAATAGAAAAAAACATTTATGAAACTAGTTACATACAACTTCAACAAATATAACTAGCCATCAGATACTGATTTTTGAATATCACAGCCCACGGATTTATTTAACACAATTTTGTAGATTAGAAGGTGAATACTATGTATGACTTTTTAGCCCCTAAATTCCCTTTAAGAGGTTGATGCCTGCTAAAATACCATGGCTGATCAAAATCTGGTAGAGCTAGAACTTGCTTGAATTTTGGAATTCTTCAGACTTTTCTTGGTGGTTACTATCCTGACATATATCTTAATAAAGTATGGATGGATGAATAATAACTAATCATAATCTTCTATCATTGTTCTGCCTAAATAAGATTTCAGAGTTGAAAGGCACCTTAAAGACAGCTACTTAGACCACAAAGCTGATACCTCAGTCTTCTCTACTTCAGGCATCTAACTGATGTCCAAATGCTCAATGACACAGGGCTTAGCCAATGTGGCTTACTGGACCCTCCACTGATTTCCCTGGTGGAGAAATTCAGGGTTTTTTTTTTTGTTGTTTTTTGTTTTTTTGTATTTTTCTGAAGTGAGAAGCGAAGAAGCAGAGATACAGACTCCTGCATGTGCCTGACCAGGATCCACCGGTATGACCACTAGGGGGCCATGCTCTGCCCATCTGGGTCCTTGCTCCATTGCAACTAGACCCATTCTAGTGCCTGAGGCAGAGACCATGGAGCCATCCTCAGTGCCTGGGCCAACTTTGCTCCAAAGAAGCCTTGACTGTAAGAGGGGAAGAATGATAGAAAGAAGAGGGGGAGGGGTGGAGAAGCAGATGGGCGCTTCTCCTGTGTGCCCTGGTCGGGAATTGAACCCGGGACTTCCACACACTGGGCCCATGCTTTGGTCCTCATCTCCCAGAAATCCTCTGCATTTACTCTGCCTCTGTCATGCTGTCTTTTCCCAAATAGCCCAAGCATATACTCATTTCCAGATGTTTGTACTTTCTGTGTCCTCTGACTAGAGTACTCTTTTTGTGATGTATTTATTTTGCCCTTGTTATTAAGATGTTCCAGCCTGACCAGGCGGTGGCACAGTGGATAGAGCAATGGACAGGGATGTGGAAGACCCAGGTTCAAGACCCCGTGGTTGCCAGCTTGAGCGTGGGCTCATTTGGTTTGAGCAAAGCTCACCAATTTGGACCCAAGGTCTCTGGCTTGAGCAAGGGGTTACTCAGTCTGTTATAGCCCCACGGTCAAGGCACATTATCAGAAAGCAGTCAATGAACAATTAAAGTGCCACAATGAAAAACTGATGATTGATGCTTCTCATCTCTCTGGGTTACTGTATGTCTGTCCCTATCTATCCCTCTCTCTGTTTCTGTAAAAACAAAACAAAACAAAACAAAAAACACTAAACACTGGGTAAGAAAAAAACACATCAAGCCTGACCAGGCGATGGTGCAGTGGATAGAGTGTCGGACTGAGATGCGGAGGACCCAGGTTCAAGACCCCGAGGTCACCAGCTTAAGCCGGGCTCATCTGGCTTGAGCAAAAAGCTCACCAGCTTGGACCCAAGGTCGCTGGCTTGATCAAGGGGTTACTTGGTCTGCTGAAGGCCCATGGTCAAGGCACATTTGAGAAAGTAATCAATGAACAACTAAGGTGTTGCAACGAAAAACTGATGATTGATGCTTCTCATCTCTCTCCATTCCTGTCTGTCTATCCCTCTCTTTGACTCTCTCTCTGTCCCTGTAAAAAAAAAATTCAAACAATAAAATAAAAAGATGTTTCTTAGCCTGTATTAATGCCAGATTGACATTTGTTTTTCTCTATAATCACACAGAAAGTATTATTCCAATGGTTTTTGACTTGCACTGTAGCTCTTGAAAAATCAGCTGATTTGTTCCTTTGAAGGTAATCTGTTTTTTTTTATTCTGGCTACTTAAGATCCCTTTTTCTTTGGTGTTCTGTAGTGTCTCTATGCTGTATTAGGTGTGGAGGCCTTTTAATGAATGTTATGGATTTACTGGATCTTCTGTGTCTTTGGATGGGTGTGTTCCATCAGTTCTAGAAAATGCCCAGCCATTATCTCTTCATATATTGCTTCTGATCCATTATCTTTCTTTTCTCATGGAATTCTAACTAGATCTGTCAGACTTCCCCAACATTCTCTTATCTTTTAACTATTACCAAGTATGCCATATATGTCCGTCTCTACTTTATTTTCAAGAATATATTCAGCTCTATCTTTGGGTTCACGACTGTCTCTTTATCAGTATCTAGTCTGTTAATAAATACACCCTTTCTGTTTTATGTATTTATGTATGTATTTTAAAGACTTTATTTATTGACTCTAGAGAGAGGAGAGAGAGAGAAAGGAGGAGGTTAAGTGGGAAACATCAACTTGTAGTAGTTGTTTCCCATATGTTCCTTGATCAGGCAAGCCCAGGGTTTTGTACCAGTGACCTTAGCATTCCAGGTTGATGCTTTATCCACCGCGCCACCACAGGTCAGGCTATCCTTTGTGTTTTAAATGTCACTGATCTTACATGCTTTTCTTTCTAAAAGGACTAGTTATTTAACAAATCTGCTTATTTTTAATCGTTTTTTTTTCTTTTTTGGTTTCAGAATAATTTTATCAGTTGCTACTTTTATTTCTTTAAAAATAATTGTTGTCCTGTCCGGTTGGCTCAGCAGTAGAGTGTTGGCCTGGCATATGGAAGTCCTGGATTTGATTCCCAGTCACGGCACACAGAAGCACCCATCTGTTTCTCCACCCTTTTCCCTCGCCTTCCTCTCTACCTCTCTCTTCCCCTCCCACAGCCAAGGCTGCATTGGAGCAAAATTGGCCCAGGCACTGAGGATGGCTCCATTGCCTCTGCTCAGGTGCTAGAATGGCTCTGACTGCAAAGGAGCAACACCCCAGATGGGCAGAGCACTGCTCCCTGGTGAGCATGCTGGGTAGATCCCGGTCAGGCGCATATGGGAATCTGTCTGACTGCCTCCCCACTTTTAACTTTGGAAAAATACAGAAAAAAATTTGTTTTATATTTTGTGTTTGATAATTCCAATATTTGAAATTTTTGCTGATCTTTTTTTGTGTGTGGGGGGGGGCGTTTATGCTGGTTCTTGTTTCTGTATATTTGTGACTTTTAAGTGAAAATTCCATATTTTAATATTTATATGTGGGGCTTCTTGGTGGTCTAGGTTGAAGATGGCTTCTTCTGGAGAGTTTGTGTCTGCTGCTGCCAGATTTCTTGGGTTTCTACCAACCTGGGACCACCTTAGAACAAATTTTTGGCTTGAGGTTTTTCCAGGCCACCCAGGCACTGTGAATGTGGACTAGAGGTCCTGTGTGACAGCTAGTTTTTGATGACAGATTTTTAGTGGGAGTTTTTTCCCCCATATATTTATTTATAGGGTTTGAGACAGTCAAACTTTCTTGCAGTCCCTGGGAGGCAGCCGTAATGCTTAACTGATATTGTGACATTGTGTAAATTAGAAAAAGCCACTTCTTTCTCAAGATACTTTATTGCTATTGGTCAGAACATTTTCATAATAACCTTAAACTCCAAAACGACTGTCACTAGAGTTGGGTGCCTCACAAGTTGCCCTCACTTCTGCTTGAAATGTACCCCCACCCATTCTGCCCATTAAGTCCTGCCCAACCTTCAGTGCCTTACTCACACATTCCATCCCCTGAGAAGACATCCCTGATTCCCCTGCTCTCATCGAATGGCATCTTCTCTTCTGAATTACTGTCGTCGCAATGGTGCATTTATCATAAATTGACTACTTTTTATTACTTACTCTTTTCTAATCTTATCTCCATTACCAGACTGAGAGCTGCATGTTTTATTCATATTTCAATGTTCCATAGCCCTCGGTGGAAGGCCTAAAGCAGATAGTTGGAATATTTTTGTTCAATAATTACAGGAAAGAATTTAATTGAACAACGGGATGAAACCTACTAAACAAAGAATTGCAGAAGGCTAGCAATTTGGATGGTACATGCAGATTCTTTAAAGCTCACGTGCATAGTTTAGAAAGGCTGGGAGAGTGAGCTAAAGTTTTCTCTGGGGAATGGCGTCCCAGGTTACAAAGGGCTTAGAGTTTTTCTTTTGCATTATCTCAATGTTTGAAGTGTAGAGTGGTTTGGCGAAACTTTTGTCTGTGTATAATAGAGTCAGAGATGTCTGTTACAGAGGAAAATCTTTGTCCTCTTTCAGGAAAATGATTTTTAGCAATCCGTGTTTTTTTTTCAAAGACAGATTAGGTCATACTGTTCTACAAAAATTACTGCCCTAAAATTTATTTGATTGTTACTCAATTTTTCAGTGGGAGGTGATTTTTAAGCATTTTAAAGATTACATTTTAGTAGAAGTGGAAAAATACTTTATTTTAAATCTTGAGTTTGCTTTATCTGATACTTATGGAAAATTTACTTTGGACTGGGCACTTTTTATAAATTACCTGAACTAAATCTTTAAAGATCCCACAAGATTTTCATTTTAAAGAGGGGGAAACTGAGGCAAAAATATCCTGTCCTGGTCACTCAGCTGTTGAGGCTGCTGTGATCTGGATCTCGACTCCCCTGACTAAAGAGCTCCGTCCTCTTTCTGGTATACCACACATTCACAGACTTAGCTTCATCGTATGGTTTGGTCAGATTTTCAATATTAAACCTTAAACATGTTTAAGCTTCTTTACCTACCATTTGAAATTTAAAGCCCATTATGATATTAACAAGATATAACATTATAGGAAGGTGTTTGAGTATTTCTAGTTCTTGTTTAGTTTGTATTTGGAGAAACAGCTGGAAAATATTATGTTCAAAGACTATTACTGACGATGACGAATGTTTATATCCTACTATGGAGGTTCTAAAGCGCTCTAAAAGTAGTCAGTAGGTTTTTAGTGATTGTCGAACAGGTCCTTTTGTGCAATAAGCACACCAAGAGGGGTGCGGGACTCTGACCGAACCCTGCTTCTGTTGGGATGCCACTCAGATGGCTTCCTTACAAGGAAGATGAGTTCCATAGCAGAGGAAGGAGAGCATGGAGACAGGCTGCGAAGTCAACAATTACAGCCACTGTGCACTTAACTAAGTGGATGTGTAGGTGAGTAGCTGGTCATGGGGACCTGCATCTGAGGAGAAAATGCATGCTAAAAGATTCAGATCGAGTGTACTGAAGGTATCTAGATAAAAGGGACTAAAGCCATGAGCCTGGGCCAGAACCAAGGGTAGGATCCTAACCACAGCAACAGGCCATCAGAAAGGAGCCTCCAGGAGGTAGTGATAGCAAGCTCCCAAGGAGGTAGGAGTGCAGGACCTGTACAATCAGAGAGGGAGCGCTGCCACCTGAGGGAGTCTCAACTGTGTCAACACTGCCGGGAGCTCAGGTCGTAGTGACATTGAGAAGTCTTCATTGGCATCATTTGGCAACATCTGAGAACTATGAGACATTAAAACTGACAGAAGATGGCCATTAGTTGGAAATGTGGGCTGGAGACGAGAACCAGAGGAAATAGAAGTGTTCTGCATTGGGTAAGTAGGTGGATGCTGGTTCCATTGAGGACCAGCGAACCTGGGAGGGCGGAGTGGGTCTGAAGAGAAGGGGCTAGATGCAGTGTTCATCAGCCCATCATTCACTTCCATGGCATTAGTTAAAATGATAAGTTTATGACTCATAAACCTATATTTCATAAATGATATTACATAGAGAGGAGGTTCGAAGCAGAAACCTGGTGAATGGAAATACTTGAAGGAGGAGTAGTAGCATGTGAAGAAGGCCAAAGGCCAGAGAGGCTATGGGCAAGAGGAGCTGGTGTTGTCTGTCATCTCCTAAGCCACGTGGGGAGAGTGTGAAGGAAGGGACGACTGCCAGCAGTTTCCATTGCTAGAGAGGGATTGTGTAAATTAATGACTCAGAAGTGCTTATTGATTTTGGCAGACTCTTTTTTTGTGGCACTCTTCTCACCAACTTTTATTTTGGAAAATCAGTTATTTTCAGTGGAAAAAAACAAACAAACCCATTATGTTAATGTGTGGTAGGCAACTTCTGACATAGCCCCTAAATGATCCCACTGATCCTTCTGGTATGCACAATCTTGTATAATCCCCTCCCTTGCCTGTGGGCTGGACCTGGTGACTGGCTTCTAAAGAAGAGAGAATTTGGCAGAAATGAGGGATGTCACTTCTGTGATTATGTAACAAAGACGGAACATTCTCTTTTGTACTGGGCTCTCTTGCTTGTTCTGTTGAAGCCAGCAGCCATGCTGTGAGATGGTGGCTCTGGCTACTGGCTTTACAGATGCCAATGGAAAGGCCCATGCAGCAAGGAACCAAGGGGCCTCCAGCCAGCAGCTCAAGAGAAACTGAATCCTGCCCACTACTACAAGAGGTAGCTGAGAAGTGGCTCCTTACCAGTCGAGCCTTCAGATGACCGCAACCCATGAGACCGTAAAGCAGAAGACCCAGCTAAGCCACACTCAGATTCCTGACCGACAGAAACTATGAGATCATAAATGTTGTTTCAAGCACTAACTTTTGTAGGTAATATGTTACACAGCAATAGATTATTACATCAGTTTTTAAAATATAAATAATCATTTAAATTTTCTTGTTTTAGTTTCTGACATGGAAAGTATTATTAGATATAACCCACATACACAAAAGCTCCTTGGGGTTCTCAGTTATTTTTAAGTATGCAAAAAGATCCTGAAACCAAAAGGTTTGAGAACCGCTGCCCTGGCTGCAGTGCAACAGGGATAAAGAGAGGCCAGAAGACCAGCTCAGTCAAAGAGGGCTCACATCTTGACACCTGTAACCAAGCAGATGCAGCTCTATGGAATATGCCCTGGGACAATTCTGTTCTTCTCTGTATGTCTCTGGTTCCTTTCATGCTGCTGCCCCAGCACTGGAGCTCAGAGGAAGTGAGTCTGAGTTAGTCCATTGTGGGCCTTTTAAGAGGAGCTGCCTGGGACTCCCAGCAGCCCTCTGTCTCCCTCAGTCTCTTCCCTCTGGTTTTTACAGCCAGAAGTTATGGGGACTTCTCTTCCCAACACTGGAACCCTGGAGTGGAAAGCCTGGTGTGGGGTTGGGACCCCTTGCTCCTCAGGGAGAACTCCTCAGCCAGGAGAACCCTTCCAATATTTATCTGCCACACGTATGTGTATGTGTATGTGTGTGTGTGTGTGTGTGTGTGTGTGTGTGTGACCAGCCCCTTCCATGTTTTCATCCCTCCTTCCAGTCTTAATGTGGCCTCTTCTTTAATTCCCTAGTTGTAGGACTTCTGTTCAGTCAGATTTCAGGAATTTCTGAATGGTGGTTGTTATATAGTCTAGCTGTCATTTCGATGTGGTTGTAGGAGGAGGCGAGTACCACAGTTACCTACGCTGCCATCTTGACCGGAAGTTTCTTGGTAAAAACTCTTACAAAAGAGTAGGGAGGCCAAAATCCAAATAACAGGGGTTTTAAGTGGACATGCTGAGAAGTGGGCAAAGCTGGTGCAGCTTGCTGTTTCCTGAAGTGGACTGTGAAGGGAATGGTAGATAGAAAGCAATACGGTCAAAGAAGTGGAGGTTATTAATTTTTTTTGGGGGGGGGGTGAAATAGATTTGTGCTATTTGTATGCTGATGGAGAGAGGCAGTTGAGAGAGGGAGGTTGAGGTTGGAGATACCAGAAGGGAGAAAACCTAAGGAATGAGGTCTCAGAGGAGGCAGATGGGTGAGAGGAGACACTTCAACTGGTGAAGTAGGAGGGATGGAGGTAATTTTTGAATATTTGAATTGATATCAGGGTCATTTATCAGTTATACTAACTTCACCTCCCAATTTTGATCCAGAAATATTTAACATTAGGTAAGTTATTATCACCCCCATTTTATAATTTGGGGCAGTGGTAAATCCAGCCCACCTGCTACCTGTTCTGTAAAATAAAGTTTTACTGAAACACGGCCATGTTCCAACTCATTCATTTCTATACTGCCTCTGGCTGTATTTGTATACAATGGCAAAGCCTTCTGTATGGCCCTTTTCAGAAAAGTTTGCTGACCTCTGTACAGTTGATTAAACTGAAGCCCGGAAAGAATTTTTTTGTGTGTGACAGAGACAGAGAGAGGTGACAGATAAGGACAGACAGACAGGAAGGGAGAGAGATGAGAAGCATCAATTCTTCGTTGTGGCTCCTTAGTCTCCTTAGTTGTTCATTGTTGCTTCCTCATATGTGCTGTGACGGGGGTGAAGAGTGGG
Organism: Rhynchonycteris naso; assembly: GCA_037038555.1. Lineage (NCBI taxonomy): Eukaryota > Metazoa > Chordata > Mammalia > Chiroptera > Emballonuridae > Rhynchonycteris > Rhynchonycteris naso. The sequence continues at coordinate 31,618,487 of CM072998.1, forward strand.
GGGGCAGGGCTAAAGCAGAGTGAGTGGCCCCTTGCTCAAGCCAGCGACCTTGGGCCCAAGCTGGTGAGCCCATGCTCAAGCTGGATGAGCCCACACTCCAGGCGCCAACCTTGGGGATTTTGAGCCTAGGTCCTCTGCTTCCCAGTCCTACACTTTTATCCACTGCGCCACCGCCTGGTCAGGCCCGGAGAGAATGTTGACTTCAGAGGATCCTTACCTCCCCCTCCATCTCTGAGGCCACTTTCTCCTCTGTGTTTCTTGGTGTTCTACAGGTGCTGTACACTCTTAGAATTATCTGGTAACTCCTGAGTCAGGAACTTGCAACAGTTACCATTGTAAATTAGATCAAACTGCAACCTTTCCTGGCCTCATACTGGAAATATGTACTCCTTTGTCTCAGTTCTGCCTAAAAAGTTTTTTGCTTGGTGGGGAGTGCCTCAGGACTCTGCCTATGCCCCACCCTTTCCCTGGCCAAAGCTGTGCTCTTTATTCTACTTTTCTTGGTTTGCTTTACATCACTGTTTCTCAGAAGCTGAAACTACTTCCTCTGAATTCATTACCAAACCATGTACCGCATTTCCCCATGTATAAGACACACCTTTTATGGAAAAATTTGGGGTCTAAAACCTGGGTGCATCTTATACAGTGGTTGTAGAAATGTGGCATTTCAAATGCCATTGATAGAACTGAGGATGAGGCAATATTTGAAAACAGTGATTCGTCATCAGACACAGATGAGGATAAGCTAATGGATGGGAATTTTGGCAGTGATGAGTTGTATGAATACTATGATGAATAAAACTTGAGTTCAATAACTTTATGTAATATATACATTTTTTTTCAAATTCCGGGTCCCAAAATTAAGATGCATCTTATACATGGGAGTATCTTATACATGAGGATATACGGTATTCCTTCTGTATCTCTCATCACAGTGTTTTTCTTTGCTTTGAATTTCCTCAGCAATTAAGTGTATTGTTCGCATTCCACACCCATTTCCCCATATAGTGTGTCTTTGGTGAGAGACCCCTCCTGTGATGGGGCTTCTGTACTGTCCACATCTAACCTCCTGGAAGACAGGGACCGTAGTGACCTTGTCATCAGCACCTTGTGTTTTGCAACTGCTGAGAGTTATTGGCGCTCATCAGATGAATTTTCATTATGTTGAAAAAATTTAAGTGCTTTGAAATTGCTCACTTATGTAAAAAAATGGTATGCTAATTACTAGCTCTTCTCAACCATTCTTGAAACCAAATCTTCTCCTGAACCCTTTGAAATCCTCTTGGAATTACTGACCAAATTTGAAAGCAATATATTTACAGGTACATTTTTGTTCTTTATGTCACACTGCTCAGTTTTAAAGAGAAAATACAAATATATTCAAATATATTTCCTTTTTTTTTGAGAGAGAAAGAGAGAGAGTCATAGAGAGGGATAGATAGGGACAGACAGACAGGAATGGAGAGAGATGAGAAGCATCAATTATCAGTTTTTCGTTGTGACACCTTAGTTGTTCATTGATTGCTTTCTCATATGTGCCTTGACCGCGGGCCTTCAGCAGACCGAGTAACCCCTTGCTGGAGCCAGCTACCTTGGGTCCAAGCTGGTAAGTTTTTGCTCAAGCCAGATGAGCCCACGCTCAAGCTGGTGACCTCGGGGTCTCGAACCTGGGTCTTCCGCATCCCAGTCTGCGCCATTGCCTGGTCAGGCTCAAATATATTTCTTTGCCCAATTTTCAAATGCTTCTAAAGGGGCTAAGATTTTAATAGCTGCAATTTAGTTCTTCATCTTAATTTATCAGATGGTGGTTGTATTCACTAACACATATTGTTTAGCATCTTGCTCCTCAAAATATGGCTTGGCCACCAGCAGTATAGGCATTGTTTGGGAGCTTGTTAGAAACAGTCTTGCTTGGGTCCTACCCCAGACTTACTGAACCACAGTCTGCATTTTAACAAGATTCCTGTGGTACACCTATACATTCAAGTTTGAGGAGTACTGCTCTGGGTATTGACCTTGTATTTCATATAAACACACAAAACATAAGGTCCTACCTCATAGACTTTTCATACCTTTTGTATGTTATGATGGTCTGGTTTTATATTTTATGATAAATGTTTTCTCCATCAGGAAAATGTTGCCATTTTTCTGTCTTTGTTAGAGATAGATCAAAAGAGATCAAGGATGCTTTTGTTATTTCTGATACCTGGAATGCATTTAATTTCTCTCTTTCTATAGAAATAACAAAGTCTAAAAACTTCTGTTTTTGATGAAAGTCTGGGATAATCTGTAGAAAGTGAGCAACCTTAGCCCTCAGCTGTAACAATAGACTTAATGCTAATTTTTTTTTAGTGGGAGATGGGGGAGGACCGACAGGGATAGACAGGGAAATGAGAAGCACCAACTCATAGTTGGTACACCTTAGTTGTTCATTGATTGCTTTCTCATATGTGCCTTGACCGGGGGGTGGGGGTGGACACAGCAGGGCTAACTGACTCCTTGTTCAAGCCAGTGACCTTGGATTCAAGCCAGCAACCATGGGATCGTCTCTATGATCCCATGCTCAAGCCAGCAACCCTGCACTCGAGCTGGTGAACCCACGCTCAAGTCAGTGACCTTGTTGTTCAAACTTAGATCCTCAGTGTCCCGGGCCAATGCTCTATCCACTGTGCCATCTCCTGGTGAGGCAATGCTATTTATTTTGTTTGAATATTTTATCATTCCCCTTTCATTATCCTGGAATCTGCTTGTGTGCATATTGTGAATTCTGTACTAGATGAAGTTTTATTTCCCATTTCTTTCAAGTCCGTGAAAACAAGTAAATATATGAATAAAACTGTATTTCTTCAAAAATACATATTTAGTTCATATGTATTTACATCATTCTTCTTGCTGATTAATCCAAGCAGAGTAAAAAATTATTGATATGTTTACTTATTTTTGGACAGGTCATACACATGTACAGAATTTAGAAGGTTCAGTAAAAAGTTAACATCCTTTCCACCCTTACCTTTTAGCCGAGCAGTTTCCTCCTTGGGACAACTCTTCATACCAGTTTCTTATGAAAACTTTCAGAGATAGAATACAGACTAGACAGTTCAATATAGTCGTGGCAAGGGGGTAAGCTCTGGGGTCAGAGTTTGAACCTTGGTCACTAACTCTGTGACCTTAACCACTGTGCCTCAGTTTTCTTATCTGTAAAATGGGTATATTAAAATTATACCTTAGGATGGCGACAGAGTAGGTGGACGTTCCAATTGCCACCTCCTAGGACCAAATTCGATTACAAATTAACTTAAGAAGAGTTATCTTGAAAACCAATTTAGGACTAAATGAAGAGAAGTTTATAAGAAGCCACAACGAAACTGGTAGGAAGGGCGGGGATGTGAAAAGGGCTGCCCCGCTTCCAGGAGTGAGTCCTTGTGAACCCTCACTGTGGGGAGAGTGGCACTGAGAGGTGTAGATCCTCAGCCCCAGGCCTGAAGTGCCAGCTGAGAGCCCCAGAGCCTAGGAGAGATACCCAGACAGTATGTAGATGTGAAAAGAGCCGGGTTACTGTTTGTGATAAAGAGACAGAACTCTCAGACCCAGGCTCTGTCTTAAAGGGCCTGTGCAGAAAACCTCCTCCACAGCCACTTACCTGGGGCTCCGGTGGTGAGGAGAGCTGAGAGGACTGGAGTTGCGAGAGGAGTGTAAACTCGGAGGCCCAGGGAAAGACACTGTGGAGTAAGGCCACTCCTTGCTGAGTCATTCCCCATTGCTAAAGTGACCACTTTTCCTGGGAGAAGCAACACCTTTTGGAGGTACCAGCAAAGGGAAAGCAATTATCCTGCTCACTGGAGTCTCTCTTGCTCCAGTCAGGGCAAAGGGTCACTCAGAAGCAGGGGGTGTGTCAGGGACACAGGCTTTGGGTGCTGAGGCCTGAGCTACACTGACCCCCCCCCCCACACACTGCTGAGTACTCACCGGAGAGTAGGTGGGCCAGTGGCGGTGGCACACCTGGTGGTGGCAGGGCAGTGGGCTGACCACACCTCTGGATCTCAGAGGACACACCCACTGGACTCCTGTGGCCACACCCTACTGAGGTCTGAAAAAAAAGTCTGGATAGAATGACACCTGAGGCCAAGGAGCAAGGCACACCCTCTACCCTTCCTAATCTCTGAATTACCATGCTGAGCCCAACAAGCAGCCAGCAATAAGAGGCGGCAGAAAGCAGGACTCAGGGGAACTTGAACATTTAGTGGACTTTTCCCAGGCCAAGAGTAGATAAAAGCCAACCTAGGAGTGCAGCTGATATTTACAATGGCACCTGACCCAGCAGAGGCAGCCACAAACTCTGGATCGCTTGTAGCTCCATGAAGGTTGCTAAGGACTAGTCATAGGCAGTGATCCCCACTGGTCTGCACCAGGTTCCTGCCAGTGAGCTACAGGGTTGGCACATCCAGCAGCCAGATGCAGAGAGGCATCAGTTCAGGACCTAACAACCCTTGTTCGAGTGGTATCTTAAGAAAGGGTTACTCACACCTGACCCACCTAAGGCACAGAAAACGCTGACACAAACAGCAAAAAGAACAGTATCTGTAGACAAGTAGCCCACAGTGGATTACAAACAACAGCTGAAGCCAACCAAAGAAGATCTAGAAACAACACAACAGGAAGCTGGAGGCAGACAAAACCAAACCTAGACTCAGCTTAGCTACACAAACAGCACACCCAAAGGAGGAGTCTATACACAGACAAAATGGGAAGACACAGAAATGCAATCCGAATTAATCAACAGGAGAAATCCCCAGAAAAAGAACTGAATGAGATGGTAGTGACCAAATTACCAGAGGCAGAGTTTAAAACAATGGTTTTCAGGATGCTCAAGGATCTTAGAGCAACAATGGATGGATATAATGAGCAACTAAATAAAGAGATAGCAAGCATCAAAAAGGCCACTGAGATCATAAAAAAGAATCAGTCAGAGATAACAAATACAATATCAGAGATGAAGACTGCACTAGAAGGAATTAACAGCAGGCTGGATGAAGCAGTGGACCGAATCAGCGATTTAGAGGGCAAGATAAATGAAAGCACTGAAGCAGAGCAGCAAAAAGAAAAGAGGCTCAAAAAGTCTGAGGAAACTCTAAGAGAGCTCTGTGACAACATGAAGAGAAACAACATCCGCATTATAGGAGTTCCTGAAGGAGAAGAAAAAGAACAAGGGATAGAGAACCTGTTTAAAGAAATCATAGCTGAAAACTTTCCTAAATTGGTGAAGAAAAAAGTCACACAAGTTCAAGAAACACAAAGAGTCCTATTAAAGAGGAACCCAAGGAGACCTACACCAAGACACATCATAATTAAAATGCCAAAGTTAAGAGGCAAAGATAAAATAATAAAAGCTGCAAGAGAAAAGCAGTTAATGACCTACAGTGGAGTCCCCATAAGGATGACATCCGACTTCTCAACAGAAACACTTGAGGCTAGAAGGGGTTGGCAAGAAAAATTCAGTGAGATGGAAAACAAGAACCTACAACCAAGACTTCTTTATCCAACAAGGCTATCATTTTAAATTGAAGGAGAAATAAAAAGCTTCCGAGACAAACAACAACAACAAAAAACTCAAGGAATTTATTACAACCAAACCAGTACTGCAAGAAATGTTAAGGGGTCTGCTGTAAAAAAAGCAAAAAAAAAAAAAAAAAAAAAATCGAGAAAAAGAGGATTGTAGATTTAAAGAATAAAATGGCAATAAACAACTACATATCAATAATAACCTTAAATGTAAATGGATTAAATGATCCAATCAAAAGACAGAGGGTAGCTGAATGGATAGGAAAACAGGACCTGTACATATGCTGTCTACAAGAGACCTCCCTCAAAGCAAAAGATACACATAGACAGAAAGTGAAGGGGTAGAAAAAAATATTTCATGCAAATGGAAATGAAGAAAAAAGCTGGGGTAGCTATACTTATACACGACTAAATAGACTTTAAATCAAAGGCTGTAGTAAGGGATAAAGAAGGTCACTACATAATGATAAAGGGAGTAATCCAACAGGAGAATGTAACCATTGTAAATATCTATGCACCAATATAGGAGCACCTACATATATAAAGGAGATTTTGATGGACATAAAGGGCGAGATCAACAGCAATAATAGTAGGGGACTTTTATACCTCACTAGCATCAAGGGATAGATCCTCCAGACAGAAAATTAACAAAAAAACAGTGGCCTTAAATGACACAGTAAATCCACTGGATTTAATAGATATCTTCAGAACCTTTTACCCTAAAGCTGCAGAATATACATTCTTTTCAAGTGCTCATGGTACATTCTCTAGGATAGACCACATGTTAGGACACAAAATGAGTCTCAATAAATTTAAGAAGACTGAAATCATATCAAGCATCTTCTCTGATCACAATAGCATGAAACTAGAAATCAACTACAATAGAAAAACTGAAAAACATTCAAACACTTGGAGGTTAAATAGCATGTCACTAAATAATGAATGGGTTAACAATGAGATCAAGGAAGAGATAAAAAATTTCCTTGAAACAAATGAAAATGAACATACAACTACTCAAAATCTATGGGACACAGCAAAAGCAGTCCTGAGAGGGAAGTTCATAGCACTATAGGTATACTTCATGAAGCTAGAAAAAGCGCAAATAAACAACTTAACCCTGCAACTAAAATAACTAGAAAAAGAACAAATAATGCCCAGAGGAAGTAGAAGGAAGGAAATAATAAAGATAAGAGTGGAAATAAATGACATAGAAGCTAAAATAACGATACAGAGGATCAATGAAATCAAAAGCTGGTTCTTTGAAAAAGAAAACAAGATCGATGAAACTTTAACCAGACTCACCTAGAAAAAAAAAGAGAGAGGATTCAAATAAATAAAATTAGAAATGAGAGAGGAGAAGTAACAACTGACACAGCAGAAATACAAAGGATTGTAAGAAAATACTATGAGGAACTGTATGCCATAAAATTAGACAACCTAGGTGAAATGGACAAATTCCTCAAAACATATAATCTTTTAAAAATCAATATAGAAGAATCAGAAAACCTAAACAGACCGATTTCATCAAATGAGATTGAAACAGTAATCAAAAAACTCCCAACAAACAAAAGTCCTGGGCCAGATGGCTTCACAGGCAAATTTTACCAAATATTCAAAGAAAACTAACTCCTATCCTTCTCGAGCTATTTAAAAAAATTCAAGAGGAGGGAAGACTTCCAAACTTCTTTTATGAGGCAAGCATAATACTGATTTCAAAACCAGGCAAAGACACTACAAAGAAAGAAAACTATAGACCAATATCCCTGATGAGCTTAGATGCTAAAATTCTCAACAAAATATTAGTAAACCGGATCCAGCAATAATGAAAAAAATTATACATCATGATTAGGTGGGATTTATTCTGGGGAGACAAGGCTGGTACAATATTCACTAATCAATCAATGTGATTCAACACATAAACAAAAGAAAGGATAAAAATCACATAATAATATCAATAGATGCAAAAAAAGCATTTGATAAAATTCAGCACCCATTTATGATCAAAATTCTCAGCAAATCGGGGATACAGGGATCATACCTTAACATGATAAAGGCCATCTATGACAGACCCAAAGCCAACATCAAAATCAATGGGCAAAAATGAAAAGAAATCACCTTAAGATCAAGAACAAGGCAGGGGTGCTCCCTTTCACCACTCTTATTCAACATAGTTCTGGAAGTCCTAGCCACAGCAAACAGACAAGAAGAAGAGATTAAAGGCATCTAAATTGGAAAAGAAGAAGTAAAACTATCATTATTTGCTAATGATATAATACTGTACATAGAAAATCCTAAGTTCTCGGTCAAAAAACTACTGGACCTGATAAGTGAATTCAGCAAGGAGGCAGGATATAAAATCAATATTCAGAAATCAGTCGCATTTTTATACATCAACAATGAACTGTCTGAAAGAGAAATTAAGAAAACAATCCCCTTCACTATTGCAACATCAAAAACAAAAAAGTAAAGTACCTAGAAGTAAATTTAACCAAAGAGGTTAAAGACTTTTACTCAGAAAATTATAAAACATTGATAAAGGAAATCAAGGAAGATACAAACAAGTGGAAGCATATGCCGTGCTCATGGCTAGGAAAAATAAACATCATTAAAATGTCTATATTACCCAAAGCAATTTATAAATTCAATGCAATTCCTATTAAATACCAATGACATACTTCAAAGATATAGAACACATATTCCAAAAATTTATATGGAACCAAAAAAGAACACGAATAGCCTCAGCAATCCTAAAAAAGAAGAATAAACTGGGGGGTGGTATTACACTTCCTGATATCAAGTTATACTACAAGGTCATCGTACTCAAAACAGCTTGGCACTGGCATAAGAACAGGCATACAGATCGATGGAACAGAACAGAGAACCCAGAAACAAACCCACACCTTTATGGACAATTGATATTTGACAAAGGAGGTAAGAGCATACAGTGGATGTAAAGACAACCTCTTTAACAAATGGTGTTGGGAAAATTGGACAGCTACCTACAAAAAAATGATACTAGACCACCAGCTTACACCATTCACAAAAATAAACTCAAAGTGGATAAAAGACTTAAATGTAAGTCAGGAAACCCTAAGCATCTTAGAAGAAAACATAGGCAGTAAGCTTTCTGACATCTCTTGCAGCAATCAATTTGCTGATTTATCTCCATGGGCAAGTGAAATAAAGGATAGGATGAACAAATGGGAATATATGAAACTAAAAAGCTTTTGCACATTAAAAGACACCATTAACAAAATAAAAAGACAACCCACACAATGGGAGAATATATTTGCCAATATGTCTGATAAGGGGTTAATAACCAAAATTTATAAAGAACTTGTAAAACTCAACAACAGGAAGGTAAACAATCCAATAAAAAAATGGGCAAGAGAAATGAATAGACACTTCTCCAAAGAGGACATACAGATGGCCAATAGGCATATGAAAAAATGCTCAACATCACTAATCATTAGAGAAATGCAAATTAAAACAACAATGAGATATCACCTCACACCAGTCAGAATGGTGCTCATCAGCAAAACAACACAGAATAAGTGCTGGTGAGGATGTGGAGAAAAGGGAACCCTTCTGCACTGCTGGTGGGAATGCAGACTGGTGCAGCCACTGTGGAAAACAGTTTGGAGATTCCTCAAAAAATTAAAAATGGAACTGCCCTTTGACCCAGCTGTTTCACTATTAGGAATACATCTTATGAATACAAAATCACTGATTCAAAAGAAGAAATGTACCCCTGTGTTTACTACAGCATTGTTTACAATAGCCAAGATCTGGAAACAGCACAAGTGTCTTTCAGTGGGTGAGTGGATTAAAAAGCAGTGGCAAATATGTATACACAATGAAATACTATGCGGCCACGAAAAAGAAGGAAATCTTACCTTTTGCGACAGCATGGATGGACCTGGAGACTATTATGCTAAGTGAAATAAGTTAGGCAGAGAAAGAAAAATATCATATGATATCACTTATATGTGGGATCAAAGGAACAAAGTGAACAGAGGAATGAAATAGAGGCAGAGGAGGGATCAGAGGAAAAGCGTTCATAGAGGAACAGCATTCAGAGGTAAAGGGGATGAAGAGATAGGGTAAGAGAAGGTAAAGGGATTTGTGAAATTACATATAGAGTGCTACCTTGAGATACAAATTTAATTCGTTCTGTAATCGAGCTCGTAAGTCAATCAACTTGTATATCAAACTGCCGATACTGGACCCATGCGCCAACGTGCCAACTAGCGGCAGCTTTCTGAATCACGACTTGTATCTCGAAATTTCACTCGGATCTCGAACAAAAATACAGACCGAGTCACAGCTTGTATCTTAGAAAAAAAATCGTATGTTGGTCTGTTTGTATCTCAAGGTACCACTGTACATAACACAGAGATATAGATAGCAGGACAGCAAATCCTAGAGGGAAGAAGGGAGGGTGTTGAGGGGAGGGGAGCAAGGGTAGTATCAAGGGGGACACAGGGATGGGGGTGAGGGAGTTATATTTGGTGGGACACTTGAGTCCATGTAACCACAACAAATTAAAATAAATAAAAATAAATAGTATACCTTAGAGTTGCTGAGAACTACTAATGAGATAATTTGTGTAGAGTGTTAGAAGCAATTCTTGGCATGCAGAATACATTCAATAAGTATTAACCACTAATATTATATGTGAGCCTTTCTTTGTCTTTATCATATCTATACATAAACAGTAGTATACTCTATATATTTCCATATCTTCCTTTTTCTTCTTTTAACTTTAACAATGTGAGATTTTCACCTAACCATGTGGATATTGGTTCATTTTATTATGTCTAGAACTGTTTCATTCTTTTTAGTGACTCAACATTATTCTGTTTTATGGATATAATTTGTCAAGTCTCCTGTTAGTGGATATTTAGGTTGTTTCCATTCTTATGATATTATAAAAAGCTTTGGTAAAATGGCATGTGTACATGTATGTAGTAATATGTCTGTCGGATGAATTCATAGAAATGGTCAAAGCATAGGTTTTATAGTTTTGCTAGGTGGCAACTCCAGAGAATTATCTATTCCTTCCAACAAAATATTCTTATACTTGTTTTGACAGGTTTTAACTTTATTTTTAAAAATATAGTTTGTCCATAAATACATTTAAAACCCATACACATTTGGAAATTTGATTCAGATTGTTTGAATCTTTGCAACAGGTTGTTGGGTAGGAGTAGGAAGGTAATACTGTTCTTAAGTGTTTGAAGGAGCAACAAAGTGGAATACCGAGCTGTTTTAAGAATGGAACTGTCTGATATGCAACAAACTGCCATGATATTCTATCCCAGAGCAACAGTGTGTTAGCTTGCGTCAGTGCCTGGCCTCTCCTGTGCTCCTTGAAGTGTCTTGGCTGAGCAGCGCTGTCTGTCGCATTTGTTTTCTGAGATTGGCACAACAGAGAGAGCCTCTTTCTCTTACTCAGACGTCTCATTATACAGATTCTCGCTGCCAGCCGAGCTGACCATACAGCTTTTATTTAGTTGTAGGCGAAACAGTTTCTTCTAAAGATTTTAAATATTAACATAATCTCTGAAGCAAATAGGACCAGAATCTAGTATCCCAGTACATGACCTTCACTTAGTAATTTTTGAGCAATCCAAAATATTTGCAATCCTCTGCTTATCTATTTTACATTTTGTAAACAATTCAGCTATTGAATTTTCAGAATACATAATCTGCTCTCCCGAAACACAGCTCTAGTCTGTGGTGAGAATTATGATTAGCACTGAGACACACATTTTTAATTCATTTGGCAGATGATCGCTGGGTTCTTTTTGAATATTCAGATGAGCTGAAGAATTGAAAGAGAAGCAAACATAACTTTACATTCCAGGAGTCATGTAAGCACCTGGCCATTTTTAGTCACTGGCATCAATCAGAAAATACTTATTGCATATCAAGTGTGTTGAACATGGCACCAGACAAGGTGATACACAGCGAGCAGGTGCTCTGTTGACCTCTCTCAGCCTGGGAGGAATGCTCTTGTTGCTGTGCAACTTCTGGAAATGACCTTCAGGGTGGCCTATGGTGCCCGAGGTTGGCTGCTCTGGATTTGTGAGGCACACTGTTGGGGATGCCATGGGGGCCACAGAAGGTTTGCTTTTATTTAGGGTACCAGTAGACAGGTGGGGTTCACAGGTGCTCTGTGGCAAGCTGAACCACTCAGCTATCCAGTTCTAACCCTGTTGCTAGGACAAAAGAGATAATGCATGTATTCTCTGAGGAGCTGAGCAGACTGTTTGTCAACATGGTGGTCATTCTTTCCTCTTAGCAACTTGACAAGGTCTTGACATTGAGGAAGAGGGTCTTACCTCCCTTCCCCCCTTTAGAATATAGCTCAACACAGTAGGTGCTGTTAAGCTTCATGATAGGGACCATTTATGTGGATCTTACTATATCCTAGGTCTTTTTGTCAATGCTTACACACCAATGAGAAGGATGAAAAATGAAGACTTAGGGAGTTTAGCTAACCTCTGCAAGCTACACTGCTCACAAAAATTGGGGGATATTTCAAAATGAACACGAAGCAATAAAAAAAAGGAAGCATTTGATTTTTTTTTATTAAACAAGAACATCAGAAAGGCAAACGACAAGTCAAAGAGTTGTTCAATTATGCTAATGAGATGCAAAACCAACTTTTATTTCATTGGTGAAAATGCACTACCCAAAAAGGCTGAAAGTACTGGAGTATCTGCACGTTTCCTAATCCCCTAATTTTTGTGAGCTGTGTAATAAGAACTGAGACTCACACCCAGGTCTTTCTCATACTGAAGATCATGCTTCCTTCTCTCTTGTGCTTTTCTGCTGCTAGAAACAGAAGGGCCTCTCCTAGTGTAGGGAGCTATCACATTTGTCTGACGTAGTTGTGTTTTCTCATAAAGGCACATTATTTGACTACCTGTAATGTAATTAAATTCAATTTTAATGTTGCTGATGATTTGCAGTATCTCCTCAAATTGTATTACTTCACTGAAAACTGGGACCTTAATCCATTGGCAAGTTGTTAGAATTGCCCTTTGACTTTTCAGTTATCACCCACACCATCTGGGATATTTCATCAGCTTCTGTGATGGCTGGAGTTTTGCCTCTCTCTCTTCTCTCTCTATCCTCTTCCCCAAGGGCTCTTCTCTCTCTACCCCTTTCCCCAAGGTCATTGTCTAATTCCAGGATTCTACTGCACAGCAGGCAGTATTTGTTGTGTATTTCTAGTATTTTTCTCTTGGCTTTTTACTGAGTAATATTGATTTTTGTCTTCATTAATTCTTTCCATCACTGCCAATTTTCTTCATCCTTTGTTCAGTATTTTTTTAAAGTGTTACTCAGTAAACTTGTTCTAGAATTGTTGATTTCTCATTCTTAATTTATTTCTTGTTATTTTTCTTGTAATTATAAGGCTTATTGTATTTTCTTTAATGTGCATCCCCTCTCCAATCCCTTCTGTAGTTATTTTGCGCTCCTTCTCAGAGGATTATTCTGCTGTTTTGGTTTTTTCCATCTCTTTGTCCCCAGTTATGTTCCAGACTGTCTGGAGTCTTGGTTGAGGTATGGTGGGGTGGAGCCCAGGCCAGCACAGGAACTGAGAGGGCCTGGGTTTACATAATCACTCGGGGTTGCTGCTGTATCTTTCTCTTCCTACCTTTCTCACCCCCTGTGCCAGCTCCAAGCAAGGCTGTTCCCCACTGCCTGCAGGTCGGCCAGGAAAGGGAAGAGTAGTGCCCATGGCATCAGGGATGTGTGGTTGGCCTCTGCGGCTCCCGGTTTTATAAGAGTAATGGGCTCCATTCATTGTTAGACATACTGGGCTTTGAACCAGGCATCTAATAGTTACTGTCGCAGACCTTACATTCACCCTGCAAGGTTAGTTACTATTTATGTTTGATGGCTGATCGGGGAAACTGATGCTCTGAGAGGTTAAGGATCTTGCTAAATAGCACATAGTTTGTAAATGAGAGCACGGGGATTCCAACCCCTGTCTGTGTGACTCCACAACCCACTGTGCCTACCCCAGCATATCCTTCTCTGCCAAAATGAACTTGTGACTTGAGCATTTGGATTAGATCCTTCCTGTCCTCATTAGAGGGTGCCTTAGGTATTCCTTACTCTTACATCTTGATACTATTGCATCATGCTCCCTAGTGTTACTCATTTTCTCCCTGTTTCATTCATTCATGATCCCAGTACATTGTTTCCTTTGTTCACTGTATTAGAATCAAATAACTGGTGAATCTTGTTTCCCAACTTTCTGCCACAGTGAGAGCAGGCCTAAATTAATTATAGCATGTTGCTCTGATAATCTAATAATGTAAAATCAAGGTTATTGATTATTTTCCTTTTAATGAATTCAACTTTGCTGCTTACAGGGTTTTTATACTAATCTTTTCCTCTTATTGATACTGGTGTTTTAATCTTAGATCTGTATCTTGTCTATACAGAGCATTCTGCTAATGTTTACAAATGAATATTATTAATATCACGCTGACTGCAGGTTGGGATAGGACCCTGATAAATTTAGGAAATGTCTTAGTTTTATAAAATAGTTACAGTGATTTTTAATTTGCAATACAAGCACTTACATATTCTGACCTAATTTTTAGTTCTGTAATTATGTTTTAGAATAAGTTTTGGCTTGATGAGTGTCAACATTTCCTTTTTTACTGACTTTGATTGGAGGGATCGAGGGCTGTCTTCAGGTATGTTTTATTTTGATTAGGAAATGATAATATGTTAGTCATGGAAAATCTAGAAATATATAAAGAATAAAATAACCCGCTATAATCCCATTTTCCAGTGATAAGTGCTTGTGACTATTTTGGCATATTTTTTCCTATCCGTGTGTGTGTGTGTGTGTGTGTGTGTGTGTGTGTGTGTGTGTGCATTTTATCATAACTGACATTCCAACACATAACATAATTTTGTATTTTCCTTTCTCAATGCAGGTCATAGTAAATTTTCTATCATTAAAAAGTTTGCATGAGCCTAGTTTTAATGACAACAGAGTATTTTGTAGTATGTGTATGCCATAACTTACTAACCATTCCCCTGTTAGACGTTTAGATTGTTTCCAGTTTTCTGCATATTATCTTAGTGTGTCCGTCTTGGTCCAGATTGATGGTTGTTTCATTTTGATTGAATCCTCAAAGTAAAATTAATAGTATCAAAATAAAAAAGTATGGCCACTTTAAAGATACCCGATACATAATGCTTGCCAAAGCATTTACCAGAGTGACTTTCTATTCTGGTCAGCAGTGCATAGAAGCTGGGACTCATTATTCCCAAATGGCATTGTGTGCTAACATGACTGATTGGATGACCAGAGACTGACGATGCTGTTTGAATTTGTGTTTCTTTTATTATTAGTGAGGTTGAACATTTTAAAATCTATATAGTAACCTTTCTACTTTTTTCTTTTTTGCGACAGAGACAGAAAGAGACATAGATAGGGACAGAAAGACAGAAAGGGAGAGAGATGAGAAGCATCAGTTCTTCATTGCAGCACCTGTTGTTCATTGATTGCTTTCTCATATGTGCCTTGACAAGGGTGCTACAGCAGAGTGAGTGACCCCTTGCTCAAGCCAGTGACCTTGGGCTTCAAGCCAGTGACCTTGGGGCTCAAGCCAGTGACCATGAGGTCATGTCTATGATCCCGCACTCAAGCCAGCGATCTCATGCTCAAGCTGGTGAGCCCATGCTCAAGCCAGCGTCCTCAGGGTTTCAAACCTGGGTCCTCCGAGTCCCAGTCCGACGTTCTATCTACTGTGCCGTCTGATCAGGCTGACCTTTTTACTTCTTAAAAGAACTCTCTACGTTTCATCTTTTGAAGTTTAGTGTATTTTTTACAGTATATAAGGGCTCTTTATATATTAAGGGTAGTGATGCTTCCTCTATACTTGTTGATACTATTTTCCTAATTAGTTTTATTTTTTAATAGTTTTTTGATGTTTACATGGGTTTAATTTACTAGTTTTATTTAGAATTTTTATTCACTAAATAATTTGTAATACAATATATTATATATAGTTTACTATGTAAAAATAAATTTACTAATTCAATTTACTGTTTTTCATTTTTAAGCTTTTAATTACATATTTTTTGTGAGTGTGTATGATTTCTGCCATAGTTTTAGGAAGTCTTTCCCTGTACAGAAAAGAGATAAATATATTTAACTGTATATTTTTTTCTAGTTCCTCTAATGGGATTTTAAAACTTTACATCTATAAGTTACTTGGAATTTATTTTGGAGTATATTTGAGATTTTAAACAAATTTTATTTGAGTCCCCACATAGGCAGTTAGTTGACTCAGCAGTGTTGTTGTTGAATAAGCCAACACAGACTTCTGCCACACATCATCATGCATTCATGTTTTATGTACCTCAGGGTCTGTTTCTATGTTATTTTATTTTATTGATCTGTTTCTTGTTTACCCTAGAACCACACTCTTAATTATTGACTGTAGCTTTGTAATGTTTTATTATTTGAGAGGTTGCATTTCTCCCTCTTACGGGTTATTCTCTAAAACTCGCCTATTTTAATCTTTAAGTTTTAAAATATAAATTATAGAGTCATTTTGCCAAATTCTTTACCCTTTATCTCCCCTGACCTCTCTCCTCCTGCCCTAAAGCAAAACCAACAAAATAAAAACCCAAAGGAAACACAGTCAGCTCTGGGTGTTCTACTGAAATTGTGTTAAGCCAACAAAATGATTTAGGCAGAACTGTATTCTTTTAGTTCTTAACTAGAAAGGCGTCTTTCCTTTTAAACAAAAGCTTCTTAATTTTCTATATTTTGTTTAATATGTTATTTTGTCTGCTCGGGGAGGTTAGCACACATTACTGTTTAAGCACCAGAGATGTTCCAGGGCAGAACTGTGTGACGAGAGCCCTGCAAATGGCCAACTGTGGCCACATGCTGCCAGATAATGGTTCTCAAGGGAGAATGTTTCTTACGCTTTTAAAGAGTTGTAAAATAAACCAAACAAGAATGTATGATGGAAACCTATGTGGCCCACAAAGCTTAAAATATTTGCTATCTGGCTTTTTACAGATAAAGTTTGCTGAGGGCCCCGCACGGCAAAACACTGGCAAGCAAAGAGGAGGCGCCACGTGGAGTTCACACGTTAACTGTGAGTCATAGCTTTCGTTCACTTGCTACTACCTCTTCCGCACGTTGTGTGAGAATATGAGTGAATGCTTGCAGGTTTTGTTTCTTCCCTTGTTTTCTCCCTAAATTTAGAAATGTCTTTATACATTTAAAAAAATACCTTGAATGTGTGTTGTGAAACTTATAAAACAAAAAACAAAATGTGGTTCTTTATGAAAGATCATGTCTGTGTATGGGAACATCTCATTTTAATGACCTAAAATGACCTGAATTAGGGCTGGTGAGTTTGGCAACTGCCCATGCAGGAACACTAGAAGGACTCCAAACCAGTGGTTCTTAACCTTTTTTGAGGTACCGAACCCACCAGTTTCATATGTGCATTCACCGAACCCTTCTTTAGTGATAAATAAAATGATTTTTTTTCCAAATTCAAGACATAGGTATATGTTTTTTTACTGGTGCACAAAATGAGCCGTGCATGAACATCACCTTGCTCAAAGAACAAAACCAACAAAGTGCATGAACTCACAACAAATTACGGTATTACTTTATTCTGGCCTCCGCGGCAGAGGTTTCTCTGAACCCCTGAGACCGACTCATCAAACCCCTAGGGTTCGATAGAACCCAGGTTAAGAACCACTGCTCCAAACAGAGTCTCCAGGTTGACCCCAAATGCACCAAACCCTAGCAGCAGGTACTATATGGTAGACATCTTCTTAATAGATTAGGGCATTTTGTTAACCTGTGGTGATCTGTTTTTTAATTTCTTTTTATTTTATTCATTTTAGAGAGGAGACACAGAGTGAGAGAGAGAGAGAGAAAGAGAGAAAGGGGGGAGGAGCTGGAAGCATCAACTCCCATATGTGCCTTGACCAGACCAGTGCAGGGTTTTGAACTGGCGACCTCAGTGTTCCCAGGTCGACGCTTTATCCACTGTGCCACCTCAGGTCAGGCCTGTGGTGATCTGTTTTATTATCTGATTCACTCTTGTTAACCTAAAAATAAAAAGCCAAAATGAGAGGCTACAAGTCTTGATTTGGAATCAAACAGAATTGCAATTTTGGAAGCACAGATTCAGGTAGAAACCTAACTGTGTCCCATTTACAAAATGAAGGCAAGGAGTGTTTATGAGAAAAGGGAGGGTGTTGATTAAATGAGTAGAAGAAAGAAATTTCTATTGGTACTAACAAGTTGATTTATTCTTTAGCTATACATGGCTGATTATAGATTCTGTCTTCAGAAAGATTTTGTCATCAGTCCTTGTGGTCAGGATGTTTGCTTTTCTGTAAATTTTGCAAACAGCTGTTCTTCAAGCAGTATTGCTCTAGTCCAGGCCAAAGGTTATTTTGCCCAGTTCAAATATCCCAAAGGTTCAAGGAGCAAGAAGTACAAGTAGTTCCTCTGGAATGCCTGCCTTAGCTCCATTTAAAAATGACCTCGCGCCTGACCTGCCGTGGCGCAGTGGGTAAAAGCATTGACCTGGAGCGCTGAGGTCACTGGTTCAAAACCCCGGGCTTGCCTAGTCAAGGCACATATGGGAGTTGATGCTTTCTGCTTCTCCCCCCTCTTCTCTCTCTGTCTCCTCTCTTTCTAAAAAAATGAGTAAATAAAAAAAGGTGTAAAAAAAAAAAAAAAGGCCTTGCGATGTCATTTTTCACAGTTTCATCTATTATTATTGGAAAAAGCCCAGACTCCACTGGGAATGGAACATGGAGTGTGTGTCTAGCAGGCTGACTTGAGGAAGAAGTCCAGTGGAGGTTTCCTGAAAGAGCTTGGAGACATTCACAAGGTCTTAGGAGGTGTGAGGAAAAGAGTGATTGTTGGATAAAGAGCTGGACAGAATCGACAGGTCTCTATTACTAATACTGTGCATAGATTCTATACTGATGGGAGACATGAAAACCTTGAGGAAGGAGAGATTTAATAGAGATGAACTACAACAATGACACCGATTTGGCCTCTGTTCCAGATGTTTCCATTTGTTTTTGAAGAAAGGGTAGAAGAGGACCAAGTGAGATCTGAGTCTCATGGGGTGGGTCCAAGCTAAAGGGTTTCTCTCCTGTTTCTTGGAAAATATAATTATCCAGGCAGTGAATCCAGCCTTTTGGATAATCTAATCTGAAAGGAAAAACAACCAGACTTTAAGTCTTAAGCTCATAAGTTTACTGTCTGTAATATAATAAGGTGTTTGCTAGGGGTTTTATATCATTTCGCCCCGCAAGTGAGAATTATTCAAGAGTATTTTAAGGCCCTGCAGAGTTTGGTTAATAGAATTTACAGCAGACAAGTCAGGCAAAGACCAAATTTCGTGGAAAAACTTCTAAAGCAAAGTTGTTGGAAATTTAAATTAGATTTGAGTGTGGCAGATCGACTACTGAGAAATGCTATAGTGCCCCATTGTTAACTTCTACAGGAATCAGCTTAGAATTAATAGTGTCTTTTCTGTTGCAGTGGGGTACTGATTTTGAGTTTGGAGTCCAAGTATGTATATATTTTTCAGATGTAATCATTTTACCCAAGTAAATAAAAATATGGCTGTATTAGGGACTCAAAGCTATTACATTGAGAACGTGTGTAGCAGCAGTTTGATATGCTGTCAAGAATATTTTAGCAGCTGAACTCTAAGGAGTCTTTTGGAGAAATCCTGCTTCGGAAAAGTATAGTTTCAATAATCAAGGAGAAAACAATAAGATTAAAATATTGGGAGATTTATATGTGTATTTATATTTATAAATACAAATATATATTTCATAAAGTGAGCTGGATACACAAATATTTCTTGTTACAGTGATGCCATGCCTGGCATGTGCAATAGGATGGAATATAAATTGTCAGTATGGAAAATAATACAATAATTAATAAACAATAATATAATAATAAACTGTTTTGTATATTTCCAACTGTAAGCCTACTTTTGCTGCACCCTGTGTTTGCTCACTCAATTGCCTGTGATCAAAAATCAGAAATCTTTCATTAGTGTATCTTGGTCACTTCCATCAACTGCATTGGATGTTAGCACTGTCATCAGTAGGCAGGATAGGCCTGACCTGTGGTGGCGCAGTGGACAAAGCATCGACCTGGTACGCTGAGGTCACCGGTTCAAAACCCTGCACTTGTCTGGTCAAGGCACATATGGGAGTTGATGCTTCCTGCTCCTCCCCCCTTTTTCTCTTTCTCTCTCTCACTCTCTAAAATGAATGAATGAGTTAATGAATGAATGAATGGATGAATGAATAAATAAATAAATAAATAAAATGTTCTCTTAAAAATAAAGTAGGCAGGATAGTTTAGAGGGTCCTGACTGTGGACCGACTTGTGACCTGGAAGCTTCTTCTTTATTTATTTATTTATTTTTTTTGTGTGAAAGACATAGAGAGAGACAAAGAAAGGGACAGACAGACAGGAGAGAGATGAGAAGCATCAATTCTTCATTGTGGCACCTTAGTTCATTGATTGCTTTCTCATATGTGCCTTGACCAGGGGGCTACAGCAGATTGAGTGACCCCTTGCTCAAGTCAGTGACCTTGGGCTCAAGCTGGTGAGCCTTGCTCAAACCAGATGAGCCCGTGCTCAAGCCAGTGACCTTGGTGTTTCAAACTTAAGTCCTCTGCGTCACAGTCCAATGCTCCATCTATTGTGGTACCACCTGGTCAGGCCCTGGAAGCTTCTTTAATGGGTGCTATCATATGTCAGATCCTTGGTAGGGCAGGCCTTCATTCCTTTCCAAGTCGCTGGAACGTATCCATACATATTAATGGAGAATTGTATCTAAACTCCTCAGAAAGGGCATCTAGATAATTTTTAAAGCCTTATTTTTTTCCTTTGGGCTATATGAGCTACAGTGTCTATCTTGTTCTTCATTGTCTATTCAGCTCCTATCATAATGCCTTGCATATTGTAGACTCTCAATAAACATTTGTTGCGGGAATAAATGGGCTATAAATTAGGTGTCTTGAAATTACAACCCTAGTTCTTACATTTTATTGCTGTACAATTATTACCATGGGGCTGACTTTTATTAATTGGTGACTGTGCAAGGCATTGTATCAAGAACCTCCTCTATATTTCATTGATCTTCCACCACAAAACTTGAGGAATGTGTTAGTCACCCAATGTTAAGTTATACTGTGGCCACAACTCCACAGTTTCAGTGATTTCAATCAACAGGGCAAAGTCCACTGTTGTCTGGGCAGCTGCACTCCAAGAGGTGATTCAGTGATCCAAGCTGTTTTTTATCTCAGTATGACTCTGCCATCCAGCCTAAGGCTGGCTGAGATAGAGGCTGCAGCATCATGCACGGACTTTTCTTTCTCTAAACTTGGAGGTGATGGGCCATATATCTGCTCATATTTCATTGGTCAGCACTAGCCACATGGCACCATCTAACTGCAGGGGGCTGAGAAGTGCAGTGTTCTATATATGCTGGGAAGGGGAGGAAAACCAGAAGTTGCTATGTAATGATAATGGCTATTGTAGGTCCATTATACAGTTAATCCCCATATTACAGATGATAAAAGTGAGGCCAGAGAGGATAGGTTACTTATTTAAAGTTATCAATTGATATATGACAGAGCAAGGCCTGGATCTTAGATTTGTTTGTTTTCAAAGCCCGTACTCAACCACCATGCGATACTACCATTACTAAGGAAATTAACTTTCTCTTAAAGAAAAATTGCCCTTAATGAGGGGAAGGATAATGAAAATATTAGATTTGGGGTATGGGAACCTGGTTTTACAGGGTAGATTCCAGTACTGACTCTCTTTCACATGTAGCTAAGCCTCTTCTCTAGGCTGATTTCTTTACAGAGGAATAATGATTACTTTGACAGTACTATAAAGTAATGCATAAAACAGCGCCTGGAGAGCCATGAAGCACTGTATAAAGGTTTGATGGTGTTACTGCCGGCACCTGCTTTATGCATTGGTCTTCTGCGGGTTTTTTCACATGTCACTAGCTTCAAGATTCTTACAAGAAAATCATCCCCTCCCCACAATGTTACTACATTTAATTGCTTTCCTTACAAAAGAATATACTATATGTTACAATATAAAGCTTAACTTCATGGGTCTATTCTTTCAGGCATTTCATGAGAGGAGGATGTTTAGTTTCAACCAAATTGATTAGCTTTCACCTTCTAATCAGCCTTCCCCCCACTTTATATTATATGTTTCTGAAAACTGTTCTTTTAAAAATGAGTAGCCCATAGAACACTTCTAGATAATGCAAATGGATATCTCACTGTCAGTTTAATATTTTGCCATCTGTTTATGGTGACATGGAGTGGGTCAGAGCAGTTACCTATTGTCTAAGACCTAATTAAGAAAAGCAACCCTTCTCCTTTGCAGCTGTGGGAGGAGAGGGGATCTCTTTTGTGGAAATGTGTTCAGTCACTTGACCCAGCTTCCTGACTCCCGGAACTTGGGGTCACATTGTCGTTCTCAGCATGTGTCTCCTGGTTGAGTGTCTCCCGGCTTGGTGTTTTCTGTGCATCTCTCCTCCCCAAGACTGCTAGAACCCGGTTCTGCTAGAACGTGTGGGTCACAGGGAGTCCCCTGATTTATGTCAGTTCCACCCCACATTGCTTCAGACGTGATTCATAAACTTTTACAATTCTTAGACTTCTTCCTGGCCGTGGTTCACAGTGCGATGACTAATCAGATTAGAAAAGAAAAAGGTTTCTGTGGGACTTTGGGAGGGCAATTTTCATTAATTAAAAAAAAAAAAATACCCAGCATATTTTTCTCAGGCCCCCATCTTATAGATATGTTTACCCCTCATTGTTTAGATATAACCCTTCTTAACCTAGGGCAAGCATGTTATGCCTCTCTCCTCCTTTCCTGTTTGAACATAAAGCCTGTTATTGTTGACTGTTCTGCAGTTGGGTGGTTTGAAAATGAGATTTCATTTGAGCAGAATGTTTTTGTTACAGGATAACGGGTCTCTTTAATTTTGTACTTTTGGAGGACCTCAGAAAACATTGACACTTACTCCCGATTTTCCCTTTCGGAGTCCTTCAGAGACAGGCAGGATTCACTAGTGAATAGATCATCATGACACATCTATTTATTGGTGAGACATAAAAGATCAGGAAAAGGACACATAATGTAGACATTTAGAGCATTAAAAGCCTTTGGCAAGTGATATATGTGGTGGTTTTAACCGACCTTGAAAGTTATGTTAGTCTTTGCATGTATTTTCTACCAGACTGTGGTCTATAAAAAAGATGATCATCTATCGAATTTACAAAATATCTTTCCAGAGGCCTAGGTCAGCTGGTCCCTAGTGGGGAGCAGTGAATCGATACTGTATTTCTTAGCTTTGGGAAGTAACCACTCAGTGGTATTCCTTTCTAGCCTGCCCCCACCCCTTCCAGTCCATTTACGTAATTACTTCTTGCAAAATTCTCCTAAAACTGTTTAAAATTCCAGGTAGGTCAGTCTTTTGTGCATGTAGGTTTCATTCAATTATAATAATTTTCAAATACCCCATTCCCTTTTATTATTCCTTTTTTCTATTGTTACTTTTCCAGTTCCTACAGTTTCTTTCCCTTTACTTAGGACAGCTTATTTGATGCTGCTGAAAACCATTATTGATAAGAACAGAGTCAAGTGAGATCAGAACCCTTCCAAGGTAGAAAGAAGCAGGGTAGATCCAGGGTTTGGCTGGCCCAGTAACAAATAGGTATTGGTGGGGTGTGGCTCTCATTCTGTCAGCCTCAGGTCCCCCTTTCCTGAAAGGTGACCTTGTCTGTTTCTCCTTTTCTGCTCTGTCTTCTGTAGCAGTAAACGCAGTTGGGCTGGGGCTGGTCGAGGTGGGCCCCTCATAAGAGCCTACGTTTGAGCAGAGACCTGGAGGGCGAGGTGGAGCCAGCTGTGCTGAAAGGCAGGAAGGGAGTTCAGACGTAGAGGATGCTTCAGCATATGCTAGGACCCGCGATGCTAGACATAAATCTTCCTTAGTGTCTAGTCTCAAGGAACTGACGGTTTGGTTGTCAAGTGGCTAGGCTTGATCCACTGCCACTTCCTGCCTTCCTGAAACCGATGCTTCCTGTAACCCGTCCTCTGGCTTCAGTTAAACGAATTGTCGCTTTTCACTGCAAGTTGATAACCTTAAAAGGAGCTGTTTAACCCATTCCCACAGCCAACTTCAGCTCCTGTCTTTAAGAGGCACCAGTACTAGTATGTTTGTTAAAAAATAACAACAAAAAACTGGTCAGGTGAATTTAGAGTAAACTCTCATAAAATGAGTATAATTCTTAGGCTACAGTGTTCCATGTCAGATGAGAATGATACTCAGAAGTCACTCCTGCATCAGCAGTGACAAACTGATTCCTACTATGTGCCCCCTTCTTACTTACCACCTTTTAAAAACACCAGCCTTGGTTTGACAATTAGATAAGCCCTGGAGGGAAGCTGTTTACATGTGCTGCATTAGACTTAATTTGCATGGAATAATATTAACAGTATCTGTAGGCTTATTTTTCCGTATATGCATGTGACCGCATAATCATGCTGCTAACGTTAAGTTTTAAATGCTTTCATTTAAAAAACCAGCCTTTGGGGGGAATAATCAAGACCTAACAGAAGGGAAAATTAGGCTTATGACATTATCATACAAAAAAAGAGCACATTATTCTAAAGTGGAAAGAAAAACAGTAAAATAAAAGTATTACCAACTGCATATGGTAAATAAAAAAGAATGATTGCTGCCATTACTAAATACTAAAATTACCAACTCTAACTTAAGAAAATAAAGGTTTTTCATGGAAAAGAACAGGATAGTTTGGTTGCATATCAATTAGGAGAGTGAGCCTTTAAAGTCATAACAATTTTCTGAAGACATTTTAATGAAAATAGATGACACAATGTAAGTCATTGCTTTGTTTAAGGAATGATACATTTGAAACCATTGTCTCAAGGATTCTGATTAGCTTATGAAAGCATCCATATTCAAATGGTATAAAATGATGCATTACATAATCAGGTTAAAAAACTTCATTAAACCTCTGAGAAGAAGGACTCTCAAGCTATTTATGTTGGATGGAAAATTCTAGGAGGATGTTATAAAAGTCTCTCTGAAGCTGGGGAAAGCTCTATGGGCTGTGTATATTAGGCAGCAGTGAACCTCAACTTCTGTGTGTGAATGCTGATTTTGGCTAGATGGGCTGTGTTGTCCAGGTGTATTAAAAAAACAATAAACCAGTTGTCCCTCTGTGTGACCCGTCAATACTTCTCAAAACATAGAATATGAACAAAAGTCAGCCCTTCTCTATGAGGTGACCCCAACTATGCAATACTGTTGCTGATTTTAGAAGTGCTATTTTTTGGGGAATTCTCTTCTCTTTCATTAAAAATCTCCTTTTATTAAAAAAGTTTATTAATTTTTTTTTTTACAGGGACAGAGAGAGAGAGAGAGTCAGAGAGAGGGATAGATAGGGACAGACAGGAACAAAGAGAGATGAGAAGCATCAATCATTAGTTTTTCATTGCCGTTGCGACACCATAGTTGTTCATTGATTGCTTTCTCACATGTGCCTTGACTGCGGGCCTTCAGCAGACTGGGCCACCCCTTGCTGGAGCCAGCGACCTTGGGTTCAAGCTGGCGAGCTTTTGCTCAAGCCAGATGGGCCCGCGCTCAAGCTGGCGAGCTCGGGGTCTCGAACCTGGGTCTTCCGCATCCCAGTCCGACGCTCTATCCACTGCACCACTGCCTGGTCAGAAAAAAATTTATTTTATAAGTGAAAGGAAGGGACAGAGAGAGAAAAAGATAGGAACATTGATCTGTTCCTGTATGGGCCCTGACTGGGGATTGAACTAGCAACCTCTGTGCTTTGGGACAAAACTCTAACCAACCAAACTATCCAGCCAGAGCTGCAATTCTTATCTATTATATATAATTTCTAGGAATACTACCATGATATTGGAGACATTGTGTGAGAAGCCTTCTAGAAAGCTTATAAGGAGCAGGAAAGTAAGAGATGAAGAGGAAACTTCCTAAATGCTCCACTCTGGATGCCTCACATCTGTTTTCTTCTTCCCATCCCTTTATGAAGTGGCCCCAGTAAGCTGAGGGAGTAGATTAAGAGATGTGTGGGGGCCAGTGCGGGGAGGAGCAGTAGATATTTGGCTACCCCAGACAAGAAGTAAGCATCAGGGAAGCTGGACAGAGAAGCAGCTTCCCTGCTCGATTCACTCAAATAGCCTTGCACAGTCAGTGCTGACCGTGGCAGATGGCCAGCCACTGGCCAGAACTTTTAACCAGTCTGTGCTCAGGAGAAGACAGGAGAGTCCTCTTCCTTCTTCTTTTCTCCTTCTGACAGCCAACCTCAGAGCACAGGGCAGTGCTGTGAAACATGAAAGAAACAGACCTTATTTGTTATTGAAAGCAAAGGAACACAGAAACCTAAATACAATCATTTAGACATTTCTTATATACTAAAGGTGCCTAAAATTTCCAATGAAGGGGTTTTCACCTCATTGATATCTGATGATTAATTATTACTGAGTATATGAGGTGTTTTTGTCATTTCATTAAATTGTGTTCTCATTTATATGACAATTGTCTTAGTCAACACATGCCACTGTAACAAATACCATAGACTGGGAGGTTTAAATACCAAATACTTATTTTCTTACAGTCCTGAAGGCTAGAAGTATAAGTGTAAGCATGGTGGGTTTCTGGTGAGGACTCTTCTTGGTTTGTACACTCATCTTCTTATGGTACCCTCACATGGCAGAGGAGAGAGAGAGAGAGAGAGAGAGCGCAAGCTCCCTGGTTTATCTTGCTTATAAGGGCACTAATCCCATTATGAGGACCCCACCTTTATAAGCTCATCTAACTCATTACTTTCCATAGGCCCTATCTCCAAATAGGGCTTCAACATATGATGAATTCTGGTTGATTCAATCTATACCAACAAGTCTTCAGCCAAAGTTACTTTATATGTACAAAAGCAATAAAATATTTTTAGAATTAATAAACATAAACAACAGAAATATATAGTCTCACAAAGCTGGAGGTTAGAAATCTGAAATCTGTAAGTCTGAAAGGTGTCAGCAGGGCCATGCTGTCTGTGAAACGTGTGTACATGGGGAGTTCTTCCTTCCTATTCCTAGAGTCTGGTGGTAGCTGTAGAAACTTGGCCTTTCTTGGCTTGCTGCTGTATCCCTCCAATCTCTGGCTGTATTTATGTTCTCTCCCTATGTCTCCCCATTGTCTTCTTATAAGGACTGCAGCCATATTGGATTAGGGACCCACCCTACTCCAGTATGACCACATCTTCAAATAAGGACACATGCTTAGATACTGGGGGTTCAGTTTTCAGCATGTCTTTTGTGGGGACACATTTCTACCTATAAAAGAATGCTAGAGCCCTGGCAGAATAGCTTGGTTGGTTAGAGCGTCATCCCAATACGCAAAGGTTGTGGATTTAGTCCCCGGTCAGGGCACATAAAGGAACAGATCAGTGTTTCTGTCTGTCTGTCCCTCTCTCTTTTCCTCTCTCTCTAAAATCAATAAATAAATTTAAAAGAATTAAAAAAGTATGCTAGAAAAATTCCATCTTTGGTGTGGATGGGAGTAGTATGTTTGTCAAACTGTGGGGTGAGAAAGGAAAGAGATGGATTACAAAACTCTTCCAGCTGCTTGTGCTATATTAAACATCTGCAACTCTCCCAGCTGGAGGCTTTGCAGCACAATTAGTAAGAATGTATGGTTGACCTGCTGAAGATACCTTAAATTCATTAGTGATAATCAAGTGTTTTCTGGCCAGAAGTATCTCACTGGAAAATTTTAAAAAGTTATGCTATTTTATTTTTACTAGCCCCAAAACTAACTCTAAAAAAATTCTCTCAGCAGAATGCTTAGTCACGCTGCTCAGGTTGACAGCAGAATAATGCAGAGAATTTTCTTAGCACTACTGAAGTGCGGGTGTTTCTGGCTTTTTATTTGAAAGTTTTTATACCAGAGGATGTTGCCATATCAAATATGAGGACTCCTAGTACCAATTTTTGTGTGTCGCCAGTGGTTAAGAACAGAAATAGTTGAATCTGCCTTCTAAAATGCAGTGATAAAAACACAAAGGAAAGGTATTTCAAAGGTTATATCTATTCCTGACAAATGCTTTTTAAAAAATTCTTTTCTTAAATGCTTTGCCATTTGGTTTGGAGAAGTTTTCAGGCATATTTCCTGCCTAATTGTGGACGATTGCCAAGACTTTTGAGGACCAACCATAAACAGTACATCATAGTTGAGGAGGAAACACCTGTTTTATATGATTATATCTTGCATGTTAATAATGGGACCATAAAATGGGCCATTTAAACATCTAAGATACTTGCTAATAATTTTCAAGGTAGGTGTATTATGTGACTCTTGATTATGTAAAGTTTTAGAATCATAAAACCATATATCTATGGCAAGTTCACTTGTTTGCAAAAAAATCTGAAATTAAACAATTTCTCTTTAATATTCTTTTTGTACTTTATTACCTGACTCTGTAGAGATCATGAGCATGCAGGTGTGAAACGCTGCTTTGAAATAATATAGTAGTAAGAAAATCACTTTCACTATTTGAAAATTCAAGCCATAACAGGTGTAATAATATACAGCACAAACTTCCCCCCCATTATTCTGTTGCTCCAGTTTCCATGAAAAGTGTGACAAAACATCTGGATAAGTTATAGAAGAAGGAAAAAACCCAGACCCACCTCCCCGAACCTACCCAAAACTTTTAGTGTTTTAGAAAGAGTACAGAGCAGTTTAGGAGTGCACAGTGTTTGTTTAGATCTGAGAAGAACTTTGTTAAACACAGCCAAACCCACTAGTATCAAAGAAAATGCCTTTATGTGGCTAGTGATCAATAGACCATTTTTATCTCTATACTTCAGGTGTCCTCACAGCTTTGAAAGTTTATTTTAGTCTATGAGTGATGAAGGGACAGGTTTTGCTTTGGCATTTTCAAGCTCAGCGTATTTCAGGTACCTAGTAATGTCAGCCCTGCCTTCAGCAATAGGAATTATTTGGAAGATTTTTTTTTCTCTCAACAAAGGGCTTCTTGTTAACTGAAATTTCTGAGATTCACATGCTGAATCCTGGCAGTTTATTATGTAGTTAATTATGACTTGCTGTTTTACTTTAGAGGGTTCAGCAGTGTGCTTTAAAAAGATAAACACTTGGGTTAAAATAACGAGATACCATCACGACACACCTGTTAGAATGGATGGATTCTAAAATATGGACATCAAATATCAGCGAGGATATGGATCAGCAGGAATTCTCATTCATTGCTGGTGGGAACGCAGAGTACAGTCATTGTACAGGATTGTTCGTAGTATGTTAAAAAGCTAAACCTTCTCACCATATGATCCAGCAGTCATGCTCCTAAGTATTTAGTTAAGTGAATTAACACAAAAACTTGCACATAAATATTTATAGCATATTTATTCATAATTTCCAAAAATTGGAAACTAAAATATCCGTCCATAGTTAAGGGATAAATAAACTGGGGGGTATCCGTATTATGAGTATTAATCAGTGACAAAAATAAATGAGCTCATGATGGATATATGTTATTACATATTTGTAAAAACCCAATGAACTCTATTAATATTATATAATATTATAATGTATTATAATATTAATATAAATTATTAATAATACATTAAATAATAATATATCAATATTGGTTCAATTGTAACAAATGCGTATGTGTGGGGAGGGGTAGCATATGGGAACTCTTTGTACTTTCTGATTTATTTTTCTGTAAAAATAGCACTGCTCTAGAGAAAAAGTTTACTAATTAACAAAAATAAAGGCAGGATTGAAGACAAAGTGCAGGTAGCACACAGAGGGGGACCAAAGTGCGTCACTATTCCTCAGAGGAATGAGAAAGACTTTGAGGAAATCCCAGGCAGCATACGACAGGCTCTGAATTTTGTCATAGCAAGCTGCCTAGATGAAGTTCTCAGTGCAGCTTTTGATGGTGGCTTTAAGGTCAAGACCAGACCTGGTCTCTTAAGTAGCTCTGAGTAAGCTCAGAGATCAACCTTTATGAAGTGCCCAACGGTACTGACAGGGCTGACTATTCACACCAATCGGGGTAAGCATAATCTCCCTTAAATTGTGAACATAATCATGGTAGTCACGAACCTCACTCACATGGTGGCTCATGTTTATTACAGAAATGTTAATTGATAAAATTAAAAATAAATGGATAGAAATAAAAAATAAGATCTATCAAGCCACGAAAAGACTTGGAAGAACTTAAATGCATATTGCTAAGTGAAATAAGCCAGTATGAGAAAGCTAGGTACTATATGATTCTAACTATATGATATTCTGGAGAAAGCAAAACTCTGTAGACAGTAAAAAGACCAGTGGTTGCCAGGGCTGGGGAGGGATGAACAGGCAGAACCTACAGGATTTTTCAAAGAATAATGAAACTGTTCTGTATGATACTGTAATGGTGGATATATGTCATTCTGCATTTGGCAGATCCCATAGAACTGTCTCTAGTTTATAACAGCGATTTTCAATCAGTGTGCTACAAGAATTTTTAAAGCATGCCATACCTGACTGTTTGGTCAGGGCACTGACTTCTTTTCTCTTAGATTGTCAAATAAAAAAAATGACAGTAGCCAACACAACAACAGCTGTCTGGTATGAATAAATCAAAATTATGGCTACTTTTTTTTTGCCACATTGGTAAAAGATATATTTTTTGGTATGCCACGGAATTTTAGTAATTAGTGTCTGTGTGCCATGAGATAAAAAAGGTTGATGATGTATCCACATTCGTCCATCATTTGTAATGAGTGTACCACATCAGTATATGATGTTAAAAATAGGGGAAACTGAGGGGGATGCTTGGGAATATTATAGGGAACTCTGTATTTCTCAATTTTTTTTGGAAACCTAAAACTTCTCTGAAAAATAAAGTGTCAATTTTTTAGAAATCAGCAAAAATTTATAGGAAATTCACATTTCAGTGTCCATAAATAACGTTTTATTGGAACACACACACGTAAGCACACACCTGGAGAACTTCAGTGGCATGCCTGTTCTGATATCTTGACCATGGCCAGTGTGACCAGCTGCATGAGGCGGAGGCTGGGGAGCCAGTGACTGTCAGCGGGCCTCTGCTGGCTGGGCGAGGGGGTTCCTCCAGCTGGGCATTGAGCCATGGGGGCTTCCACTGGGCTGTACTGGTTTTCTCTTGAACTCTTCAGGAGGTTGCACTGCCTAGCCCCCCAAATCTCTTTCCGTCCATACGCAATTTTGATGCCATGCCTGACTTACTGGGCAGCTCGGTTTCTCTTCTGTAAAATAGGAGTCATTGTGCCCACTCTTTCTCTTTACTTTCTTTTAATTCAATTTGTCATACTCCACAGGGATGTTGTGAGGAGAATGCTAATTAGAAACATAGGGAAACTTACGGACAAAGCTGAGCTCCGAGAAGAAGATCCTAATGGGGATAGAGCTGATGTAAAATCAGGTTAGTTGCGTTTTGAGGAATAGGTATTTTTGCAGCTGGAAGGGACCATAATTGATTATTTGACTCAGTTTTATGCTAGCAGCCAGGGACTCCCCAAGTCCCTGAGTCTCCATGCTTAGAAGTGTATTGTAATACAGTATGTCCGTAAAGTCACGGTGCACTTTTGACCGGTAACCGGTCAAAAGTGCACCGTGACTTTACGGACACACTAGTGGAAAGGTCTGGGTTGGGAAGGCAGAGGAACCTGAGTCTGAATCTCCCATGTTCATACCAGGGCAGCTTCAGGGCCGTTCTGCAGCTCAGTGTCCTTCTCTGTAACATGGGACTAGGTGACCGCACCCTCTTTATACCTAGCTGATTAAGGCAGATAATATGTATGACGTGTCCTTGATGGGGCCTTGTGAGGCAGGCTGCACCATCGGCACAGGTTTGATTTTCAGTAGAGTGAACTGTCAGTTTCATTTTTTCCTTCTCAGAAAAGTCAAACTGCCCTCTAGTTTGTTTTAGCTTTGTCCCTCCTCAGATGGTTAGGAAAATAGTTTTTAATGTCAAACTAACCCTCTACCCTTCCACCTTCCCCTTCCCCCCACCCCAATTTAAGGCTCCTTTCATTTTTCCTATATCCTCTAGAGTAGACACTCTCTCAAAAGCCTTCATAAATAGCAATTAATCCACTTCTTGATTTCCTCTAGATTACATCAACCCCAGTAGCTGTGACCTGTCCTACTAGGAGCTGTTTACCGTTCATTCCTTTAAAAACATTCTTTCACAGTGGCCAAGAGAAGGAAACAATCAAAAAGCCCTTCAATAGATGATCGGATAAAGAAGATGTGGTACATATATACTATGGAATACTACTCAGCCATAAGAAATGATGACATCGGATCATTTACAACAACATGGATGGACCTTGATAACATTATACTGAATGAAATAAGTAAATCAGGAAAAACTAAGAACTATGATTCCATACATAGGTGGGACACAAAAATGAGACTCATGGACATGGACAAGAGTGTGGTGGTTACCAGGGGGCGAGGAAGGGAGGAAGGAGAGGGAGGGAGTAGGAGAAGGGGAGGGGCATAAAGAAAACCAGATAGAAGGTGACAGAGGACAATTTGACTTTGGGTGACGGGTATGCAACATAATCAAATGTCAAAATGACCTGGGGACGTTTTCTCTGAATCTATGTACTCTAATTGATCAATGTCCCCGTTAAAATTAATTGTCTAAATAAATTAAAAACAACAACAACATTCTTCACCTCTCTGCAGCTTTTCCTCCGTCTTTTAGGAAAACGCTAATCTAAATGGAACGTGTGCTTTTCTGAACATCATGCCTTGTTCATTTTGTGTTTTTTTTTATTTTTCTGTGTAGTGTTTACTTTTATTCTGACCTTTTCTTTGTCCTGCCTTTTTTGTTTGTTTGTTTGTTTTCTCAAAAAGTATTGCTTAATGGCTAAGACAGAGGGCTCTGGAACTGGACTTCCTAGGTTTGAGTCTTATCTCTATTATTTACCAACTGGGTCCTCCTCCAAATTACTTAGCTTTTCTGAAACTCAGTTTCCTCATCTGTAAAATATGATGAATGCAATATCTACTGCAACGATTAAGTGTTTAATATGTGGAGATAAACACATAGTTCTCAGAATAATATGGCTACATAGAGATTGCTCAACAAATATTAGCTATTTTTAACTTCTCATTTGGAAATCATTTAGACCCACAAGAAGTTGAAAAAGTAGTGCAGAAAGCACCCTTATGCCCTTCTGCCAGTTCCCTCCAATGAAAACATCTTCCATAATTATAATACTTTTTCAAAACCAGGAAATTGATATTGGTACAACACTATGGAGTGAGCTACAAAGCCTATTCAGATTTCATCAGTGCTTTATGCTTTCTTCTGTATGTTTGTGTGAATGTGAATAGAGTTCTACAAAATTTTATTACATGTCTAGATAGGTGTAACCACCACCACAGTTAGGATATAGAATTGTTCCAGTTTTACGAAGGCTGTTCTCACATTATCATAGAACCAAAAGGGAGTTAGAGATTACTTAGCCTAATTCTAACATTTTTCAGTGGAGAAAATGTAATCTTTCTTTGAAACAGATTCAACGAAGGTAAGCGACTTCCAGAGGTCACTCGAAAGGTTACTTGGTCTAGGACCAATGTTTATGGTTTCTAGCTCCTTGGTCTGTAGGATTTTCAGTTTGCCACAAAGCCCCTTTCTTAAATTTATTGATTCTTATGCTTGTCACTTCCAGGCTGAGAGGTTAAAGATCTGATTTGACCTCCCTGTGTGCTCCTCTTCTGTTGCTAGCTGCATGTTACCAGGATGACACGGAAGTAAGAGGATGGCAACTGCCTGGTTCCCTGAGTCACTGTTTGGAGGAAAGTACATTAGATGGTGATAGCGATTCAATAGAGAGCTCAACTTTTGTTGAGATTTTTGGGAGCTAGCTTAACAGCACTTAGTGTTAATTACGCCAATTATTATACTCTTGGATGTTTAAAAACTTATGTTTTGAACATTATATTTATTATAATCTAAAACTTTTATGATTTATATGAGCTACAGTAAATGTTTTACAAAGCATGCAGGCAGTTCAGTAGAAAGCTATAGCATGAGGAGACCTTCATTTGTGGTGAATAAAATAATCTTTTTTCAAGCCAGAATATTTTTGTGTATCTATGGTTTTTATGTATGATTTGTGTATAGATGTAATTTCCAATATCACAAGGCAGAACCCTTGTTGAGATAACAGTCTGCTTAGGACATCAGGGCCATCAGGAACTAGAGTAGCATCTGCAGAGCACCGTCATGAGGAGGTTCAAATAGTCTAGATGGGGGTGACCATTTTTCCAATGGGAGAGTGATGCTGGGTACTGGAGGGAAAGATGGGTCTGTAGCACACAATTAACTACATCATTTCTCACTGTGAAATAGAAGATTATTGTATTCTATGGGGTGGCTGTCCAGGTTCCAGATCCAAGATATTTAACCATTTGCCTCAAATGACCTCCTAGATCTAAAATGGAGCAAAGGCACCTTCTTATGCATAGACTCAGTTTATGGTCCATTAAATATAAATGGCAGATATTTCTGGACAGCACGTCATTGAAGAGGAGTAGATAGCCACCACTTTTAGTGGGTAGATGAAAAGACCCTTCTTGCTTAGAGGTTTCCCTCTGGAAGGATTTCTATTTTCATTATCATTTAGTTCTAAGTAGTTTTTTTATTGATGACTTATTTAAAAGTTTGTTGGTTAATATCCAAATACCTGGAGGTCTTCCACTTTGTTGTTACTGATTTCTGGCTACTATGATTAGGTAATCCACTCAATGTAATTTCAGTCTTTATAAATTTGTTGAGACATCCTTTCTGGCCCAGCATGTAGTCAATTGCTATACAGATTCTATATGCTCCTGAAAATGATGTATAGACTACAGTTGTTGGGTAGAGTTTAAGAGTATTAATAGTATTTTTCACTTCAAAAAATGTGTTAGACCAACTTCATGCTGCTTATAATAGACATTTCTTAAATTAAAACTATAAAGAGGTTAAAAGTATAAAAGGGTAGGAAAAATGATTTTTTCTTCTGTGTATTCTTTTAACTCCTGAGAGAGGTATATTAAAAATCTCATTGTGATTGTAGATCATTACGTATGATTACTTCTCCCTCTAGTTTCCTTCACTTTTTGCTTTAAATATTTTGAGGCAATATTAACACCTGCATACAAAATACAGAAGAATTTTTATATTAGTTGGTGACAGTGGTTTTTCCCTTAAAGTCTAATTTGATTAACATAGCTCTTAGTGTTTGCATGGTGTGTGTGTGTGTGTGTGTGTGCGCGCGCGCACGCACGCGAGTATTTTTTAAAAATCCTATTACTGTCAAACATTTTTCTTATGTTCAAAATATGTCTCTTAAAAGCAGCATAGTTAAATTTTATTGTATATCTTGTTTTTCAGTATTTGTCTCTTAATTGGATCATTTAGTCTGAAACTCAAATACATTTCATTAAAGGCAAAAATTTACCATCTTACTGTTTGATTTGTTTTGTCCCACGTGTTCATGTGCATTTTCTCTCCTTTCTTGCCTTATTTTCAATTAAACATTTTAAAGCTTTCATTTTTTTAAAATTAGCTTGTTACATATTCTTTTAGTGGTTACCTTAGAAAGAGTACAACATTCATGTTTGATTTACTAAAGACTAATTAGTACTTTTACCATTTCCTGGACAATACAAGGACCTTAGAATACTTTAGTTCTACCCCTCCTGTTTACCCCTCCTGTTCACCCCTCCTGTTCTACCCCTTTAGTTCACACCCCTCCTGAATTTATATGCTCCTATTTTCATGTATTTTGAATAACTCCAAGAGCATAGATAACAGTAAAACATAGTAAGACCAATAAGATGAATCTTGAATCTTTATTTTCATTTAAAAATTTTAAATGTAATTATAAATTTAC
This sequence comes from Rhynchonycteris naso, assembly GCA_037038555.1. Taxonomy (NCBI): domain Eukaryota; kingdom Metazoa; phylum Chordata; class Mammalia; order Chiroptera; family Emballonuridae; genus Rhynchonycteris; species Rhynchonycteris naso. The sequence continues at coordinate 31,654,152 of CM072998.1, forward strand.
ATAATTTACTTTTGATAATGGCTATATTTAACAACCAGCTTGCAAAATTTTTAAACATTTAATAATTATCTCTTGTGAGCCAATATGAGCTGGCTCAAGTGCACCACTGAGTGAGGTCATGTCTTGGAATGGTTGCCAAGTATAATAAAGATAATCCTTGGAATGACAAACATCTCAGCATCCAAACATAAATACATATGATTTCTAAATAGTAAAATAACCACCATGTTTGTGTCAAGTTTGCCAAAAAGGGACACATTTTTACCAATGACCTGGATGAAGGAATCAAGAAGTTTGTGTATGTGCAACACTGAAGTATGTGTTTGGTGGAAATACTATATCACAGTGCTACAGTGTGTTTCTTCCAAACACTGTATATTGCAGCTTGAAATTGGCCATGTTGGACTATGTGCTTCATGGGAGTATTGAGAATACATCAGGACGTGATTTATTGTTTTGTTTTCTAGGTTTAAGAAAATGAGGACAATTGCCGATTAAACTTAATAGTTTCTCCTGTCTGTGGCATTACAACCTGAGTAGCACAAAAAGCTGTGGACATATTCTAATATTCAAAAACAATTATCTGACAGCAAAAAAAAAAAAATCACTGTAAGCCATTGATAAGTAGGTGATGTGTTGTCTTCCTCTTAATGTAAAATAAAATACCAAGCATTTGTGTTAGAACTACACTCATTGGTCAATTGCAACCATAGATTTTCTATGAGTACAATAATTTGGCAAAAATTAGTGAATGAATCAGCTATGTGGAAGTTTTTATGAAGAATAGTGTATGTTTTATTTTTATTTATAAAATTGTGTAGATATGCATGTAATATTTTCCTGGAAGAGCTGGTTGTTAAACATTTGCCAGAATACCACTGACCTCATCCCTTTAAAATGACAGTAAAAGCGTATTGTATCTACTGACTTAAGAGTCCTAGAATGAAAGTTAACAGATGTTACTGACTTCAATAAAACAATTACTCCTTTATACATTTCTTTCTTCTACTAGGGTTTTCCTATAAGAAACCAGAACTAATTTTCTTACCACTTTTGTCAAAACTACCAAAGCCTCAAGGTTTTTACAATATTTTTACAACTTCTTTTTATAGTATTGAGTTTCTCAGCTTATCAATTCAGAATACAAGATAGATAATTCCTTTCCTTTTGCCTAAAAGATTTTTATTACTGTGTGATTATCTTTTAAGCTTTAATTCTAGAGTTCTTCTGACAGATTTTCAGTGTGGGAGTCCCCATGTGAGGACTCTGCTTGAAACTGAGACTATGCATCTGACAGTAGCTTTGAATCAGCCTCTACCTACCAGGCAGTTGATGCTCTCTTTCTTGCTCAACACCCAGAACTCAGGATAGTTTAACAATAAAAGCAAATAATTTAAATGAAAAGATTCTTTTCCAGCCCTAGGAAGTACTCTGTACTATATAATGTGACCATTTAATGAGTACTTACTGTATCAGATACGTCATTTTGTACTTTTAACTTCCTGATTAACCCCCCTGGTGGGTCTCATCAGTATCATCATTTTAGAAATGAAAGACTGAGATTTATTTTTTCTTTTTTTACAGGGATAGAGAGCCAGAGAGAGGGATAGATAGGGACAGACAGACAGACAGGAACGGATAGGGATGAGAAGCATCAATCATCAGTTTTTTGTTGTGACACCTTAGTTGTTCATTGATTGCTTTCTCACATGTGCCTTGACCGCAGGCCTTCAGCAGACTGAGTAACCCCTTGCTGGAGCCAGCGACCTTGGGTCCAAGCTGGTGAGCTTTTGCTCAAGCCAGATGAACCCGTGCTCAAGCTGGCGACCTCAGTATCTTGAACCTGGGTCCTCCGCATCCCAGTTCGACCCTCTATCCACTGTGCCACCGCCTGGTCAGGCACGAAAGACTGAGATTTAAAAAGAATAGTTTTCCCAAGGTTTCAAGTGGCCAGACTGGGATTGGAACCCAAATTCAGCTGGCATCATAACTACTGTTTTATTCTGACTTGTCAACAGTCTGTCCGTGTCTTCTTTGTTTCTCAAGTAACTCATTGGCCTCTGCTTCCCTTTTGATTGTCAGAATTAGGTCAGCATTTCTTGAAATTTAAAGTCTGAGGATAGGGCCATTTTTATTATTGTGACATAAATGTGCAACTAATTCAAAGTGTTTTGTGAAAAAGAAGAACTTGAAACTTTGAATAGATTCCTCCCTTTCCCTTAACTGTGAAAATGCTCACCAAGTCTGGATTGCATATTGAAGCATTTCTTAAACCTGTCCCTTGTCTGGTACTAGCCCTCAGTCCTCAGTTGGGTAACTGCTGGAATGTTCTGGTTGGTTCCACACCTGGGGTTTTCACCTTTCCAGCTCAGTTTCATCATGACCTAACAATGAACATTTTAAAAAATATGACCATTTCAATTTCTTACTTCAATTCCTTTAGTGGCTTTGTTGCCTTTCGGACACGATTCCGTCACCTGGTAGAGGTCCACAGCCTTCTCGCTCACCTTACTTGCTTCCACTTTCCTGTAGGCATCTGGATTCCAGCCACACTGAGCTCCTTGCAGGTCCCAAGCTGCTTTACTCCCTCATGTCCGTGCTTTTTCCATGGATCACCTGCCTAGAATGCTAGTTTCCCATCTCCCATTTCTTCCCTCATCTGCACTCTGACTTGCATTTCAGAAATGAGTCTAATTAGCCTGATCTGATTAAATGCTCTGTCCCTCTGCTCCCACAGAGCCCGGCACGTGCCGTCCTCACACCCCATAGCTGTCCAAATTGTGGATGGTTGGGAAGCAGATCATCTGTGAGCTGAGGGCAGGGACCCAGGGACCTTAACCCCATCATAGAACGGGACACCCTGGAGGCACTCAAGACATTTCTGTTGGATGAATGAAAGATGAGAGATTTGTCTATTCAGTCATCTGCCCTCCACCTAGCTAAAAATTTCTCTTTCTTTCCTCCTTTGGGGTAAAAAGTTCAGTGTGGAAGGAAATAGATGGTGGAGATAACTGCATTATGTAAATCCAGCAGGAAGGAAAATTCAGAAAAGATGAGGGAGGCAGCTGTGCTAGGAAAGACTGCCAGCTAAAAACTTGGGCCGCTCTGTTCACTTCTTGCATTGTGGTTTCTAGGAGACGGGAAGTTGAACACCATAATGGCTAAGGATACTAACTTTATAGTCACACTTGATAACCCTTTGTATTTTAATGTCTTTTGGTATATATTGTGCAAAGATAGAGAACTTTCCAGAAGATCTAGAATCTGATTATTTCCTAATCATTATAGCTGGGACAAATCTCATTTTAACTATGCAGGATTATAATGTCTTTGAGTCTCTCTCTTAAAAGCTTATCTGTTCTTCCTTCAAATTGTTAAACAAATGACATGTTCACATAAATCCGTAGAATTTTATTTTAAGGTACCCTAACATGACAAAATATCTACATCAAAATAGATGCAGAGTAACTCAATGAAGATACTTTGGGAGGCTGTTCCCATGAGACTGTCTTCACTTAAAGTACTTTTGGAACTTCTTCTTCAGCATTCCCCTTGAGCAATTGCACGTTCTTTTTTTTCCCCTTAATGTTGGTAAATCTGTGTTTTTGTAGGACAGATTTATGAACAGAGTGGGTTATTAAACTGTGTTATTGTTTTGTCTATTTATTGATGAGTTTACTTACTCTGTTTAAAAAAGTAGTATATGCTTATTTGGAGAGCAAAGAATAAAAAAAAATTCACTATAACCCAGTGAAACATTAATCAGTCCTTGGAAGAAAACACCAAACATCACTGGGTTTTAGAGCCTGAAGGTGATAGAAGGTTCAGAATTCTCATCTAATACCAAACTCTTTTCTGCCGACTCTTATCAGTGCCCTGGGATGGAGTTTGTGTCCGGATATCCAGATGCCTAAGTTTATTTAATGCTTTGTGTAGTACGAACGTTCATGTACATCCTCATGCCTCCTGACCATCCAGAGTACGATCGATTTATTTGAAAAATGTGTAAGACAACATTAAAAAAGACAAATGTATGTTCTTCTTGTTTCCATAAATTGGCTATCAAACAGACATGATTTTAAGTTAATAAAACTGTAACTGTAACTAATTTTATTTTTTGAAATAAAAAACCTCACTCCTGGGGGTCAGTGAGCATAAAAAGAAACTCACTACTCAAACGGTTAAGGAAGCAAAGTCTTCTCCTGCTATCTTTTCATTTATCTTGGACCTCAGCCCTCCTTTTTTTAAATAGGGAAAATAGCATAAAGAAGTAACTAAAGATCTCCCCTCATTTAACTGGACTATTATTTTGGTGTTTTTTTTTTCTAATTTTAAAAATATCTCACATATATATTTTATGTAAGATAATTCAAGGTCCTACTGTGTATGCCTCGTAGCCTGCCTCTTTTACTGAGTACATTGCTATTCATTCAGTATTTTTTAAAACATGATTTTTAATGGTTACATGTTACTACATCATGTACATCCATACTGTACCGACCATTTTTCTATTTATTGTCTTCTTATTAGTAGCGTACATTTGTGTCTATTTGGCTATACCCTCAATGATAAAAAAATATTATAATTAAAATATATTTGTCAGTTTGGTAAGTTAAAATATTCCTTTATAGTGGAGTTTTTAGTGAGGTTGGGATTTTTCGTACAGTCTTTGTCTTAAAGGTTCTTTAGCCCCCCCCCACCCCCCCCCACCATGCTGCTTTGTTTGTTATAAATACACCATCCCAGCATTCTTTCTGTCTGCATTTTCTAGATGCATTTTGGCCTTCCTTTTACTGTAGATTTCTGAGTCGCTTGGTTTGAGGCCTGTCTTGTAAACAGCAGATAGCCAGATGTTGAAGAGCTTTGTCTTTGTTTAATAACCCATTCACTTTTATCGTCATATTTGATACGTTCTGTAAATCAAAATCACATTCTCTGTGACTTTGTTATATGAATTATTATTTTTGTTTTTTCATGGTGATTCAAAAGGCACACATCCAGTTCTTATTCTGTTGTTGCTAATTTTGTGGTTTTTAAAAGTAAAATTGGTTTATTAGATTCATTCAGATTAGCTCTAAAAGTTTATTTAAAAGGAAGCATTCAAAAAAGAAGTCACAGGCAATGGTGCATTATTGTAATAAATGTCTCTCTCCGTGAGTAGACTATGCTCAAGGGAAAAATGCATTTTATTTCAGGTGTATGCTTTTAGGTGAAAAAGACAGTAGTATTTTACAGTAAGGCCAGTTTAATGAGCCTTCTCCCACCACTCTGACCCTTTGTTTGCTTCAAGACTGATGTAAGTAACAATGACAATAAAAACGTCATCACCCAGGCCCTCTTTCTCTATTACCTATCCTGCCTTCATTGTCACCCCTTACTCTGTACTTACATAAGGAGCGGAGAGCAACCAGCCAGTGGTGGATGAGGGTGGCATGGTGTGGCAGAGATAACTCTGAGCTGTTAGAACTGGTTAAGTCTCTTTCCTTCTGGGCTTCACTTTCCACATCTGGAGGAAGTTTCAGAGGTGGGAACACATGATTCTGAGGCCACTTCTAATTTTGACTCTCTATCATTAAACAGTTTATTGAGGACCTATTTGTATAGAATGAGAAGCACAAAACCAATCCATATTTAAAAAGGAAAGAGAGGAAAAAAAAGATACTAAACAGATAAAAGATTCTATAGCTTGATCCATGTGGTGTTTTCAATGTGTATAGGATGTAAGAATTTACTGGGCTGTACCTTTAAGATGAGGGTACTTAATCATGTTACTTGTGTATTTTATACCTGAATAAATAAAAAACTAAACAAACAAACAAACAAAAAACAGAAGAAGGAGAAGAAAAGGAAAGGAAACTTGTTGAGATGTTTAAGAAGAAAAGAACTAGTGGCAAGATATTTAAAGGTTGTGATTATAAGGCGGGACTATGCAGTGGAGAACCCACGGGAAGTAGATAGTGATTTTGAACCCTGATAACACCAGATAGTAGCTTTGGATGCTTGTGCACATTCTTTAACCTTTTGAGACTCAGTTTCCTTAGTAAAAATACAATTTGTAGTTTCTACTTTATGAGGCAGTCAGGGTGTTGGATGAGTTATGCGGCACATAAAGCACCTGCCATGTGATAGGTGATCAATACATATTTTTCAAAAGAAGCAGTGAGCTGGTATTAAAAAAACGTATGACAGATTCAAAGAACTAAAGGACTTTACATCATTCTTTTGAAATCCCCCCCAAATAAAGAGAACCTAGAAAGCCCAATGTCAGACTATGAAGAAAAAGTTAGGCTGCTGTTTTCCTGGTGACATTACAGCTTGGTAATACCTCTTTTGGAGAGCCACGTGGCAATTTATAATAAAAATCACCCAGCTGATCATGGTCTTTAAATTGTTAATCCCATTTTTTCAGATTTTAGTCTGAGGGAATGAATAGATCAAAAAGGAAAAACAAAATGTATGTATTTAACAATACTCGAGTGTGCTCTGGCTGGGCAGCTCAGGTGGTTGGAATGTTGTCCTCATAGGCCAAGGCTGCAGTTCCAGCCCGGGTCAGGGCATACACAAGACTCAACCAGTGAGTGCAGAAAGAAGGGGAGCAACAGATGGATGTTTCCTTCTCTCTCTTCATTCCTCTCCCTCTCCCCCTTTCCCTCTCTTCTTCTTTCTCTAAAATCAATCAATACATTTAAAAAATTAAAAAAATAAAAATGCTTGAGTGCATTATAATAATATGTGGGAACAACTAGCTGAAAGGCGGCTAATTAAACCATTCAGCAATACAATGGAATCTTGCTCTATTTAGAATGACAGATATATAGAGATTTTGAGCAAAAATAAAACCTATGTCTGTGCAGTGACAAAGGTAAGAAATGAATTTTGTAAATCTCTGAAATTATTTATATTTCTGGCTTTATGTGAGAAAGGGATGATCTATATTTTAATTTTTGACTTATTACACAATAATCCCCCCTTATCACAGGGCACACTTTCCAAGACCCCCAGTGGACATCTAAAACCACGGCTAATACAGAACCATATGTATGCCGTGTATTTTTCTATACATACATACCTATGAGAAAGTTTAATTTATAAATTAGGCACAATAAGAGATTAACAACAGTAACAACAATAATGATAATAATAGAGCAGTTATGACAATATACTGTAATAAAAGTTACATGGATGGCTTTGGGGCCATTATTTAGTAAGATGAGGGCCACCTGAACACAGCACTGTGATACCATATGGTCAGTCTGATAACCAGGATGGTTATTCAGTGACTAGGGGGACCAGGAACATATGCAGTATAGATACGCTGGGATGAGGGATGTTCACGTCCCAGGATGGGTGGAGCAGGACATGTCGAGATTTCATTATGCTACTCAGAATGGCACACAGTTTAAATCTTATAAATTGTTTATTTCAGACCAAGGTTGACCACGGGAAACTGAAACTGAGGAAACCAAACCATGAATAAGGAGGAACTATTGAAGTATAATGATTGCTATTAGTCAATAGAAATAAAGTAAAAACAAAAATTATATATTCGGAGATAGAACAGGGTGTCTATGAAAATACTGTTTAAAATGTAGACTATAAACAGTGCAGATCTATAGGTAGAATGATAGAAAAATAGACATTATATTTGTTGTACATATTTTCAAATTTGCCTCACCAATGCATTTTGCAAGTAGTTATTGCACTTGAGAAATGCTTATCTCAAAAAGAGTCATCTAAAACCCCAAAATACAGAGATAAAAATTCATGAGAAGTTGTTCCTTTCTTTAAATTAAAAAAATTTTTGTTTTATTGAATTTATTGGGGTGACATTAGTTCATAAAATTATATGGGCTTCAGTGTACAATTCTATAACACATCATCTGTATATTGTATTATGTGTTCGCCACCACAAGTCAAGTCTCCTTTTATCACCATTTATCTCCCTTTACCCTTCCCTACCTCCCCCTCAATAATCACCATACTGTTGTCTGTGTTTAGAAGGGTTCTTCCCTTCCCTTCCCTTCCCTTCCCTTCCCTTCCCTTCCCTTCCCTTCCCTCCCTCCTTCCCTTTCTCCCTCCCTCCCTCCTTCCCTTTCTCCCTCCCTCCCTCCTTCCCCTCCCTCCCTTCCTTTCTTCTTTCTTTCCTTCCTTCCTTCCTTTTTTCAAAAGGTAAAGGAAAAGTTATTCTTAAAGATGTCAAGTCCCCTCTTGGTTACATTTTTTTTCCAGCTGCTTTCTTTTTCTTTTCTTTTGTGATAATGAAGAAGGTTTTATGGATGCTAAAGTGGTTTGCAATTGCCTCATTTAGTTGCTCTTATTTTTTATGTTTGATGGGTCAAAGAATTCATCCATCATTTAAAAAGAGAAAATGATGTGTTTTTAGTGCAAAGAGAGAATAGCCACTTTAGAGCACCAACAGGAGTGGAATAAGTGGAGCCTGGTACCAGTGGCCCTAATATAGAAAGTACTGTGGATCATCTCAGACGTCAGAAGCTTCACAGGGATGGTGGAACGAGCTGCTGGGTGGTGGGGTGCCTGCTTTTATCACCTGAAAGTCCAGATCAACTCTTTAGTGTTTTCAGAGTGAAAAAGATTGTCAGAGTGCAGGGGAGAATCTGGTGGGCCCTGGCTGAGAAACCTCCCTCCCTCCTTTGCCTTGGTCTTCCTTTAGGGCTGGTCCTTCGGAATAGAGTACCTTTGGGAAATAATGAAGGAATTTGCTAGGGGTGTGTGTTGAGAGGACATTTAGGTATTTCAGGGGATAGAGGAAGCTTCGAATCCGAAATATGTTTGGGGTCATGGAAAATTATTGAATCACAGAATAGGAAGGAGTCTTAGAATTTGATTAGTCCAAACCCTTAATTTTACCAAAGAGGAAATAGACTCTAGGAGAAATGGCTTGCCCGAGTTCACAGTCTGGGGCAAAACCAAGTCTGTTGATTTCTGGCCACTGTTATTTCTGTTCCACCTTAATGCATTGTATTGTGTGTTCACCCTGAGTCAAGTCTCCTTCCATCATCATTTATCCTCCTTCTACCCTTCCACCATCACTTTATTAATGACCTTTCCACCATCATTTTCTGCTGCTGCCATGCAAAGATTAGCTTTCAGACTTAGCAAGGTAGCTATTTGATGCACAGAATTTCCTGAAGGCGTCAGAGGTGTGAGTCAGCAAGTCCTGATCTATCGCATCGTTCTCGGACCTGTTTGTTAGGTCAGAGGGAGAAAAGTTTAATTTCAAGAGCTTGACCTAGGTTCGTATCCCAAGTCCACCACTGGGGTGGTGGATGACACTAAGCAAGTTTTCTAACCTCTTTGAACTGAAATATTATCATCTTTAAAATAGAGGATCATAATAATAACCACCTCTTAGGTTCCTAAAGTGAGGATTAAATTGGGTAACTGATTAAAGATTAGATTGGGGCCTGGTTTATAGTAGTAAATCCTCAGTGTATGCTAGCTATTGTTATTACTCCCCTGAGGGTAGTTAGAACTACTTCTGTCAAAAAATCTTAAGGAAATAAAAATAATTTTTAAGGGAGAGATAGATGCTCAGAAAGACTTTTCTGGGATTGTAAAACTTCCTGAACTTCCAACATTGGGAAATCTTTCTCTGGTAATCTTTTGTGGGTCTGTTGTAGCTGTTTTTGCCCTGTAACTTTATATTCAACAGCTATCTTACTTACCTGCCCCCCAATTTTAACTGTTACTTATTTTAAAATTTTTCCTTAATTTTGATCTTTCTACTCCATCATTTTTATAGCTTTATTAAACTCAGTGTACAATTTGACTAGTTTTGATATACACATGAACCATCATTAGGAAACTTTTCAAGTACCATTTGGCAATCTTACCATCCTACCCCTTCTGGTCCCTCCTGGCCCCTCCCAACTCTCCACCCCCATTCCCAGGCAAAACTCATCTGCTCGAGTTCCATGTAAATGGAATCTATTTATCTGACTTCTTTCACACAGCATAATTATCATCCATATTGATATCTATACAAATAGTTCATTTCTTTTTATTGTCAGTACTCCAAGATTTTCTTTGTTCACTCTTTACCCCTATTTTGCTTAACTGACCATGGTATAAAGTGAAAATAAATTTTAAATATTTAAAAATATTGATTAAATAGCTAAGTTTCCTGTTCTCCAACCCCATTTCATTGTTATTCAGTATACATAGTGAATAGTTTGTATCAATTATAGGTTTCCTGAGACTAACATTCATTTACACTCTGTATGCATATTTTTAAAAATGGTATCTATAAGCAATACTCCTATGTATTTATATGAATGTTGAGATTAAAATTTTCTCTTGTCTCAATGGGCTTTCCATAGAAAGCAAGCATCCTTCCATTGGCCTAGCCCTATGAACTGACTTAATAAATTCCATTAAGTAAATATTTATACATAGTTCTCATTTTCATGGTGAAATATTGATTCTGTTCATGTTAACAGTCTTTTTTTGAAAATGTGGACAGTATGTTCTCAATTCTCTTGCAGCTGGAGCATAACATGAAATAAATTTAAAAATTGATACAGCAAAAGTAATACATTTGCAAGATAATGAGAGACCATTTGGGAGGCAAGTCCATTTTTGTAATGACGTTTTGCCAGCATCATACTATCTCTCAACTATTGACAATCCTGCATCCAGGAAGGAAGGGGATAAAAATTCCCATTCGAAATACCCATTCATGTTTTGTAAAAGATTTAATTTTTTCATCTATCACTGTGTCACCAGCCCTAAGTATACTCTAGGTCCAGCCTCAGTGCCAGAAGTATGGAGACTTGGCAGGATAGAGGGTAGCATTTAAACAGAGGGAATCATAAAGAAGCCAGAGAAGACAAATGTTGCCCGTTCTGCATCTCAGACTTGTGTTCTGGGCAGTTGTCCTGAGAGCATTCTGCCTGAGAAGCCTGGGAACACAGGAATAGAAAATCGGAGCCCCTAATGGAGATGTATGTGCTGATCTTAAAGATGCTCCATGGATTCTAGTAGCAGATAGGTTTATATGGAGAACAGTAAAAAGTAAGTACAGTTTTTGTACTGGAAGGTAACTTGGAGATTATTTGGCCCACACTTTTATGGTGCAGGTAACTTGCCCAAGGTCAAATAATAACTCATGACAGACCTGGGACTAGACCTGGGATTTATGAACCACACACTTGTTGTGTCCTCTCCATGTTGCTACTTCTGTGCTGTTGGGGATGGTCTGTTGGTGTGCCGGGTGTTGGAATATATGATTTGTTCTTGCCTAGCTGTCCCATGTAGAGGTCCCTGTTGCCTGGGACGTTGTATTCTTGACGAGTTATTCTTATTGAGCATTGTGTCTTCTTTGGGAGTGAGTTTACTTTGCTGAATGGAGAGTTGTGCTTGCTTTATTCTACCAGCCAGCTATGTGTCAGAAAGGCCACACTTGCTTAATGGATAAACTCATGGTTTTGATTGCCAGATGACCTATTATCAAGTAGTCTTGTAAAATCTTTCTACTTAGCAAGGCTATAATTTTAATTCTTAGAAGAGCTTGCGCTGTTTTTAAGGTCCCCCTCCCTAGTCTGAATATCTAAGTCTAAATGCTCTCTTGTGTTTTCATCATTTGTCTGGGCAGCCTGTTTTTACCTGTAACGTCTCTTCCTATATGCAGGGGTTCTCAGTGCAGGGTGGGGGCAGCAGCAGATAAAGATATCCTCTTTTACTGAAATCATTTTATTTTTAGGTCTGGAAATAGAGGCTCAGAAGTTATAAACTTGTTTAGAGTCTTGTAGTAAAGCATTTAAAATGATGTCTTAGCTCAAGCTGTTACACCAAAACACCATAAACTACGCGACTTGCCCACAACACACATTTATTTCTCACAGTTCTGGAGACTGGAAGTTTAAGACCCTGGTGTCAGCATGGTTGGGTTCTGGTGAGAGCCCTCCTCTGGGTTGTGGGCAGCTGACATTTCTTTGTATCCTCACATGGTGAAAAAAGAACTAGCTAGCCCTCTGGCCTCTTATAAGGGCTCCACCCTCATGACCGAATTAGATCCCAAAGATCCTACCTCCAAATGTCATCACATTGGGTTTAGAATTTCAGCGTATGAATTTCAAGGGGACATGGTCTACAGCAGATGAAAACCCAGTCCCTTGTTCCGCACAGGATTAAGTGTAGCAGATCTCTCTGAAACACTGCTTATGCCTCATTAGCCTCTGTGATGGTACCTAACATGTGTTGAGCAGCTGCAGTCTGATAGGGGTAGGGCTGGCCCAGAGAATTTAGTAGAAGAGGGTATCACATGAAATGAACAGTTGCAGAGAGTATAATAACTGTGATGCTGCAGACTGAGTACCGAGTACTGCAAAACAGAGCTTTTATATGGAGGTACATCCACCGTCTATCTGTATCTTACTGATTTAGGAGTAAGACTGGGTGATTGGTCTGACAGCCAAGGGCAAATGGAGCAATTTAGTCCCTTTCCCAGAGACTAGATATTACTCTGATCCTCTCTGATCCACATTAGATGGTCTTTCTTTGTTTTCTAGCAGCATAGTACTTGTATCTCTATTTAGCATGTGAGTCATTTCATTTTTCATTATGTTTGTTCCCATGTTGATAATGTGAAGATGGTTAAAAAAGGAACGTCATAGGGACCCCATTGCCTAGTTTTGGAGGCACCTGATAAATCTTTGAAGTATATAGAAAATACTCTTTGATACCATTGTAGATGGTAATAAACCCACATACTTTAAAAGAGACTTTAAATAATTTAGTAAGATAATTTTGTTCTGCTAATAGTATCTGAGATTAATCCCTATTTATCAGCGTGAAAAGTTGAAGTGAAAACAATACTAGTGACCTGCACTGGAAGGATTAGGAATAAGAAAGAGATACCCTCTCATTTAGTTTGCTTCTGTACACATGAGACCACGACACAGAGGGTCCTGTGCTTCATTTCACAGAATAACAGAGAACAACATTTTGGGGAGAGAACTCAAGACTTTTAAAGTCAGTTGTGCCCTAAAGCCTACCATTTTCAGTAAAACTGTTTAAAGTGGAAGGAATGTGGTCAAGAATACAGTAGCATGTGATTTATAACGTGTAGCATCTGAGGGCACTTTCTTTTCTGAAACACATTCTTGAGAAATATAATTTTAGAAGTTGGTTGCACAGTTCCTGACCCTAACCCTGCTCTGTCTTCAAGTACTATAACATAGAGGACTCCATTGATTTATACAAATAAAAAGCATTACCATCAAGATTTAAAAAAATATATGTTATTATCCACATATGGACAGAGAAAGATCTCTCTGGACAGCTTTAGTTGGCAGACACGTATCTAATCTTTTAGTGCTTTTTGTTTGTTATTTTAGGCACGCTGATGAGGAAAAGGTCTTTTCAGTCTTCCTTTCTTATTTTTCACATTTCAGGAAACAATGTCTGAAATATGGCTTAGGTGGAATAAAGATTTAAAGATTAACATTTATGAAGGTTGAGGAAACGTTGGAACTTTTAATGCATGTGGATGGGTAGTATCGCACCATTGGACCAACTGTGTCTTTGTAGTCCTTTGGACATGGAAACGCTGGGAACTTTCCCTTGTTAATCGTACAACTAGTAGAATCGGTTCCTAGGTTGTTAAAATATTCTTGATCTCAGTGTCCTCATTTTCAGCTGCTCTTTTCTATAGTTGGTTTTTGGGAGTCTCCTTTTAGCATGGTCAAAAGCTGACTTATTTATGGAGTACTGCTGATATATGTCAGATTCTGTTACTGGGGTGGGGGGTGCTGTGGGGCAGACTTCCCGACCTTTAGAATCCCCATTGGTATGTTACCAAAACCCAAGTATGTGATGTTTCCTTGGACACTCCCCCAGCCACTCTCGAGCTCACATGTTGCTTTCTCTTGCCCACTTGTTACTATAACTACACGTCATGCCATCTCAGAAGGTCCTCTATAATCCTCACTCTCGTGACATACTGTTGAGAATACACTGGGCATCAGATGACAGGAAAGTGTACATCAGACCTCGATACAAATATTGAAGAAATGTTATTGAGCACTGTTTTCTGAATTGGACAAAGTGAAGTACTATATCTACTCTGTGTACCTGCAGTTGCTTTTCTGGATTTAGCTTTTATTTTTAGCATATTCTTATTGTCTGTTTATTTGATAGGAAGACTTTTTCCAAGAGTGTGCTTTTGTTGCTGTGATTTCCCATGAAGGATGAGGGATTCAGGGGGTCCGGGAGGGTCTATGTTCCCATTGGCCTCAATAGCAGTCTTTGCTAGGTTAGCACTTTAATGCAGCTAGTACCCACTTCTGGTAGAGAATCACTCATGAGAACTAGTACTTGCAGATAAAGCAGTGTTGCATAATAGAAAAAGTAAAGGCTTGCTTTCCTTTTTCTTTTCAGAGCTTAGCTTTTGAAGTCAGAAAAATCCTGGCTCTTCCATGTACTGGTTGGGAAGATTTCCTAACACCTTTGAGCCTCATTTTCCCATTTTTAAAATGGGAATATTAATGCACATACCCATAGCATTGTTGTGGGGGGTCAAATGAGTTCATACGTAATGCAGCTAGCAGAATATGGAGCCTTATAGGTGTGCAGTTGAGGTTCCTTTCCTTTGCTCTACTTGGGGGACGTGTCTATGGTAACACGTAGCTGTGGTTCACCTTCAGTAATTTTCCATGCTGCTAATTCCCCTCCCACAGTGATGTCTAGGGAGTCTTGTCAGTGGTTCTGCCTTCCTGTCTCTTTCCTTTTCCAATACTAGCTGGAGATGACTACCTTCTTGAGGAACATGAAGTGTATAACTACTAAGGAGACAATGCACTTCCCAGAGCCAAGGATCAGTGTGTTAATAAGTTCTATATTAGGAAAAGAGGGAGGAGCTGAGCCATCTTGTGGCTCTTAACCCTCAGTTTGGTGGCACTCCTGGGACCCGGCTGTTGGGCTGGATGAATGTAAACTATGGTGTGCAGATGAAAAAACTAAACATTTCTCTTCAAGTTGCTGGAGTGAGAGGAACAAATTAGATCATTAGTGATCATATGGAGGCATGAGCTGACAGCCTGCTTACTTTCATTATTAAAACAAGAGTGGTTTTGAATAATGGGGATTTCCCCCCTTTTTATTTAGATGGCAGAGAATTTATTAAGACTAGCAAGAAAGGGCATGTCGGCGATGGAGCCTCCCAAGCTGCCCCCTGCATGCTAAAAGCCAGAGCAGAAACCTTAAGTGGTTGAGAATAAGAATATGAGATGAAAAGCCAAATTATAAACTCATTTCAACTCTTGGCCTGCGGGCTCTGGAGTAACGTTATTTGTTGTCAAGGATGGAAAACAACTCAGATCCGGGTCCAAGTGATTATTCCACTTTGGCACTGCTGCCTTTCTGCCAACTGCAATTCCATTTAGACATAGATTAATTAGGCAGGCAGGGACGGAAGTGCGCATTGTGAGAACCGAGCCAAAGGAGGCAGGGCTGCAGCCTGTGGAGGGCCTTGCCTGGAGCCCAGGGAGCCGCCTGCCCAGCCCACTCGAACAGGAAGCTCCAGTATGCCGGTGCCGGTGTGTGGATACAGATGGGCTCCACACCTCGATAGTGATGCACCTCATTCTTCTTGACATTGAACACTCATGTCAATGCTTCAGAGAAAACCTTCAAACTGAGGTGAAGGAAGACACAAACATGGGGCAGATCAGCCTTAGTCACCTGAAGGCTGTCCCCGTGGAGAAAGGGGCTGGTGGATGCAGCCCTGAATGGTTTGAGTCTCTCCTTTGGTCTGGTGTCACCCTCCTGCTCCCTTCTCATTCTGGCATGTAAAACAGGAACCATAGTACTTTTTACTTTTTTGCTGTTGCTTGAATTACAAAGACAGATGAGATAGAATCATGAAAACTCTTGGGAAAGACATCTCTGCGTTAATTAATTGAAGATAGCATTTTTAACGCTTAACAGGAGGGCTTAGTCCCTTTCCAGGATATTCTCTTTGCTTTTGCTGCCAGAGTGTTTGGCTTGTTATCTCTTTTCCATCTGCTTTTATCTTCCTTGATACATCTGTGTCCTCCAGTGGAATTCCTCCAAGGCAGGGATGGTGCGGGGGAGCATAGCTGAGCTTCTCCCTCCTGGCTCGGCTGGGAAGACCGGTGGGGATCGCGGGGCAGGCGGGTTGGGGCCGGGTCCCGTGCGCGCGCCTACCCTGCAGGGAGCGCGGGCTCCTGGCTGCTCTGGGCGGGCGGGCTAGGGCGCCGCTGCAGGCGGCCCGGGGACCTAGGCTTTCCTGCCATCCTCCGACTCTGCCGAGACATGTGAACCCTCTTTCCTTCGGAGAAAACTTCCAGGAGGATTCGCTATTTTTTTTTTTTTTAACATTTAATTCCATAGGATCATTTAAAAATAAAATAGTGGTGACGCTGAACACGGTCCTTGCAGAGGGGGGCAGCACTTCAACTCCTGGCCCCAACCTGGCAGTCCGGTGGCCTCTGCTGCTCTGGCCCGGGCCGAGCAGCGGCGAGTTAGGACGCAGCGTGTGGGCAACAGGCACGGTTCTTTCTGGCAAGGTTTGCTTGTTTTTTGTTTTTTTTTCTTTATCAAGTAAATATGACTCTGCTTTGCTTTTTGCACATCTTTCTTCATGGCTCTCACTATTTATTAAACCTTGATTATGTGAGTTTTTTTTTTTTTTAAAACAAATGTTTTGTATTTTACCCATTAAAATAGGGAGGGGAAATACCATTCTGCTTTTTGGGGCGATATTGTGGATGAATTGTATTTTAGACCCTAAATGATGTACAGTTTTACAATTTTGTAATAGCACCCACAGTTAAGACATGGAAATTCACAGGGGTGACCTATTTTTATTTTATTTTATGTTTTAGAGTCCTTTCCATTTCAAGGAGAGAAGCCAAGGGGTTTGTGCCTAGTGGAGGGAGGATGGAGTCCCATCCATAATCTTCTTGTCCGGTACTGCCAGGTAAGTGAGGTTGTTAACCCTAAATTACTTATAAAATGAAGCTTTGTATGGTTTGACTTGAACTGAGTATTCTGGCTATGCTTGAAATGTGTTAATTTCATTTTACTTCCAATACTTTGATTAATAGCAAATTATTATTTTAAGATATGAATACTTTTCAAAGTAATACAATTACTTGGCTGCTTTGAATCCTTTTACTCACTTTGCAAAGCCTGTAATCTACATTTGACTTAACGAACTTCTTCAGAATTTACCTCTTCCCAAAGTGGCAAATGACTTCAACCAATAATGTATTTAGAAGAACTACATGATTCATTTTTTAAAAACCTGTTGAATAGGAACATTTGTTCTCCTTTTGGAAGTTGTGACAGAATATTAAGCTTTCTCAAATATTTTAGCCTATAATCAGGCACTATAATTTTGACCATGCTACAAAATAATTTTTTAAATGAAATGGCTTAGGAAATTGAAGAATGAGTTTCCTTTTTAACTTATCACATCTTAGGGATATACTTTCTAGAACTCTTGGAAACTAGTACCCTAAGGGATTATACGGTTGATTTTAGTCTGGGGACAAATGTAAATCTCTGGAACATTGTTTTAGTTCTGCTCTTATAACCAGTAATTTTGTGTTTCTCTGCAGTAAGATATTTTATTACATCTGGCAAGACTAAACTTAAAAACAAAAAGAAAAAACAAGAGCCTTCGGGACACCGTTAATGTTGCAATGCAACAGTATGAAATAGGAAGTTATATATGTGGTTCCTATCTTCAGCAGAGCAAACCTTTTTTAGTTTTCTTTAGAAATTAGTCATTCAATAGACATCATAATGAAAATAGGTGAACTATGCTCAGTGTATACATTTCAAGAAACCTCTTCGCCCTCTCTTCATATAACACATTTCTATAGAGTTTTGTTCGTGATTTTGTATTTCTTGTTTTTACCTTTGTTACACTCATTACAATTAAAGAAGGAGTGAAAACATTTGATTTTGTATTAATGAACTGCTTTGTACTAAAACAATAGAGTATGAGGAGTTTAAAAGAGATTGTGTCTGAGTTACTAATTAGAGAAAATAAAAACAATCTTGCCCAAAAGTTAATAACACAGAAAAACACTAAAGAATAATTTTTCTTTTTTTCTTTTTTATTAAGTGAGAGACAGTGAGGCAGAGAGACAGACTCCCACATGTGCTCTGACTTGGATCCGCCTGGCAAGCCCTCTATGGGGTGATGCTCTGCCCATCTGGTGATGCTCTGCTTGGCCACTGAGCTATTTTAGCACCTGAGGTGAGGCCATGGAGCCAACCTCAGCACCTGGGGCTAACGTGCTCAAACCATTCGAGCCATGGCTGCAGGAGAAGAGAGAGAGAGAGAGAGAGAGAGAGAGAGAGAGAAGGGGGAAGGGTGGAGAAGCAGATGGTTCCTTCTTCTATATGTCCTGACCAGGAATCAAACCTGGGACTTCTACACACCAGGCCAAAGCTCTACCACTGAGCTGACCAGCCAGGGCCATAACTTTTTATAAACTATAATCTGAGTAGAAAGTGGATAAGAGGCCTGAGTGACTCAGGACCAACTTGAGGGGCATATGGAATTGTCTTGACCTCAGGTCTGTGACATTTGATGTTTTTGTGGACAACATGGATGATGTAGACCGGAACAGTGTTATTAGAACACAGTGTAGACCATAATTTTTAAAACCTTTAGATAACCATAGGAAAGAGCCAAAGTAAACTTTACAAAATAGAGAAGCGATCAAAAGCTGATTGAGGTCTACTTGGGCCAATGCAAAGTTATAAGATGTTTGTTCTCTAATATGAAACTTTTAGGGTAGCAAGACAAGGAATGCTTGGGGAGCCAGGGCAGAGCTAGACATCCCAGGGTGGGTGTAGTGGCAGTCATGGTGCTGTGGATCCCTGGGCAGACGTGCGGGATGTTACCAGGGAGCCAAGTCTCCGCCTGAGCGGTATTAGCTTGGGAAAGTCAGTTTTCCAGGAATTGCTCCTTATTGGCTTGAGTCCTTGATAGACTCAGATTGTGGACCTTCAGGAGACCTGCAAGAAACAAACAATAAATTGCGAAAAGATTGTGGTAGGGTTGTTTCCCCCTCTGGTGGGCAGAAAATCCATACCAGTGCCTGGTGGCTATGGAATGCAAGCAAGGAGAGGTTTGATGCAAATATTGAATAGCATTAAGGCCATAAAAGGTTTTCAGTACAGATATCCTGGTGTTTTCTTTTTTTCTTTTTTTAAAAATTTATTTATTTATTTTAGAGAGGAGACACAGAGTGAGAGAGAGAGAGAGAGAAAGGGGGGAGGAGCTAGAAGCATCAACTCCCATATGTGCCTTGACCAGACCAGTGCAGGGTTTTGAACTGGCGACCTCAGTGTTCCCAGGTCGACGCTTTATCCACTGCACCACCACAGGTCAGGCAATCCTGGTGTTTTATATGCATCCTTCACAGTGCTTGTTCCACCATGGTTCCTTTCAGTGAATTGCTACTCACCATGTTTTTACCCTGTCCTGTTCCCTGTTGCTGTATTTCCTGTCTCCCCCTACCCGGAAATGTATCCACATTCCACACTTCCTTAATTCCTGGCCTTCTGTTGAAGGAAAGGTGTGCTGCTGGCATGCAACCTGCAGTCCTGCTCGTATCCTCCCAGGACTCCCACCTTCCATCTCTCTCCTGCCTGTCCCCCCACCACCACTGAGACTGCTGGAAGCTTGGTTGGTCTCCACACTTTTCTTTCTACCTGGAATACTTGCTTCCTTCCCACCCCCCGCCTGGGGACCTCACGCTGCTCCTTCCGCAGCTGTCTGTGGAGCATTCCGATACACTTGGAAACAGTTCCTGGCACCTGTGAAGCACTGAAGAAGGGAATGAATGGGTGAGTGAGTGGAAAAGTGAATAAAGGAATGAAGAGGCCTCCTCTTATTCCCTCAACCCCTCCCACATTCTTCTGTACTGGCTCATGTCATTTCATTGTCATTACTGTTTGCATGACAGTCTCCTAGCTTCATGTAGGAGCAGGGTACAGATCTCTCTCTTCTTGTCTTCATGGTCTAGTTAGTCCCATGTGTAGCTTCTGGGAATAGAAACTGTTTGTAGACAATAACCTTGTAGGTCTTTGCAGTTCTGTGAGCCCCTAAGATACAACTCCAGATATCATAAAACACTAGCAGATTCAATCCTTGTTTGTTTTTGTTCTTTTTGGAATGAAGCAGGTATTGTAAGTAAATACTAATATAAAACTATAATGTAGTTATATCTACATTATAGTTTTATATATGAGCAACTGGGCAAGTTGCTCATAGTTGAAAAAGCAGAGACTTGAGTAGATCACTTTGTATTTTTTAAAGTGGGCCCTTTTGGCCATGTTTCAGACTTTGAAAGTCTTTCAATGTAATGGAATGAGGTGTGACATAAGGTCTGTATGCTTTTAATGAGTTTCAGCTTTTGCTGTTACAGTTTTAATGTATACTCCTGGGCCATCGTTTGTTTTCAGCAGTTGAGGGTACTTCAGCTAGGGGTCAGGAAATTCTCAATGGCACCAGAGTGGATAGCCTGTGATGCCTGACTTCCAGTGGGTTTTCATTTCTTCCTATTGATTGACACTTAATTAGGCCTTTTTCTTATTGTCTTTTCTCTTCTGGTTTTGGGCCCTGCTTATTGAGATTCCCTTTTCATCAAGCTCGTTTCTCGCCTCTGAGCATGTGCTTCACCCTCTTACGCCACCAGCATCCTGTTCTGCGGTCCCCTCTCTACAGTGCCTTCCCTTTCCTCTGTGCCCTCCCACTGCTGTTCCTCCTCTAGGACTTAGCTCTGAAAGCCTTTCCAGAGCCCTGGCCTAGGGTGGGCAGGGCCGTTGTGCCCTTCTCTCACCTTATTTTCCCCATTATTTATAGTTGTTTACCTGTTAGATGTCTGTCCTTTGACCATCATTGCCATCAGAGGAGACACTGTCTCTGCATTTTCAGTGTCTAGACTATGTTTGTTCATATTCATATTGAAAAATGAATGTTTGAATAAATTTCTGGTATCTGAAACCCTCTTCAGAACCTAACAATGTTGGTATTTTAACTTGCTGAGTACATCATGGTTACTCTACCTTTTTTCTTTTTAACATTCGTATTTTCTGTGCTACCATGGAGGGGAGGGAGTTGAACCCGGCTGGTCTGACTCTAACACCAGTGCCTGCTTAAATACTTTAAAAATATGTCAAAGAAAGTTGGAAGCAAGCCAAGTGTCTGTTGATAGATGAATGGATAAACAAAATGTGGTATGTGCATACAACTGAAGGGTATTTCATCTTAAACAGAAAGAAATTTGACACACACTACAACATAGATGAATCTTGAGTACATTATGCTAAAGTGAAATTAGCCAGTTACAAAAAGACAAAATGCTGTATGATTCCACTTATATGAGGTGGTAGACATAGTCATAGAGAGAGAGTGGAATGGTGGTTGCCAGGGGCTGCGGGCAGGACGGAGTGTTGTTTAGTTGGTAAAGAGTTTCAGTTTTGCAAGATGAAAAGTTCCGGAGATTGGTTGCACAACAATGTGCATGTACTTAACACTACTGAAATATGTACATAAAAACTGTTAAGATAGTAAATTTTATGTTGTGTGTATTTTACCATAGTTAAAAATAACCAAAAGTAAGCCGAAGTCTTTGCTTTAGAAAAGATAATTAATCCTTTTATCAATAATGGTCCTTGGTGCCAGTTCAGCACCAACAGGAACCCCCATTTTGGGGTCTGGTGAGGAATGAAGCTTTGTTCAGTGAGAAACAGCTCAGTTTTGACACAGGATGGCTGTGAGAACAGCACAGCTGTGAGGCAGCACAGGGGCCAGGCTCCTCTCTAGCCAGACTGCTCTACTCATGGTCTGATTTGCTCTGCTCTGGAGAGACATCTTGGGTATTTTAGCTCAGCCAGGGAAGATGCAGCATTTAGTCTTTGATGGGAAGGTAAAGTGTGTTCTCAGAGCCAGAGGAGAGGTGATTTTATGGACAGAAATCCCTGCCCCTGGTCCCTTATTGGTCTGTCCTCATGCAAATGAGGACTCCGGGTTCCTACAGTTTGTTTGGTCCAAAAGGCACTGTCCTGATTGGTCAGAATAGGGCCACTCTGGTTGGTCAGAGCTGTGCAGCTCTGATTGGATGGGAAATACCTCAGTCCTATTGGTTGATATAGGATCCCAGGAACTCCTTTATAAAGGCTGGCTCAGATGGTAGAAACACAGTGCAGGCAGGTAGTGCAGTGAGGGCCTCTCTGTGAAGTATAGTTTGCATGAAAGGCCCCTGTATAGAAATGACTACTAAACTCTTTCTTTTGTTTGTTTGTATTTTAAATTTGTGCCCAGATAGCCACCAGGAGCCCTTCTTAGCAAGTGTTTTCTTTCTCAGGGTTCACACTTTTAAAAATAAAAAAAAAAAGGAAAGAATTTCTTTGATTTGGGGACTCTTCTTTTCCTGAGCTTTATTGTTCATTTGCTCAGATTTTAAAATCACTTTTGATTTTAAAATGCATTATGTAGTAAAAACGAACTGTGTTTTCATTGATAAGATCTTTGGAATTTTAGAGCTTGTTATTCCTTTTCTTATTTTGCCTATATTTGCAGTTCAAATCTGATTCAAAATTGCCCTCTTTCCTCACCTGTTTTTCTTCAACAAACAGGATCTTACTGCTCATCCAGAAATATTTGTATGACACTTAAAAAATTATTTTTCTGATTAAGAGCAGAAATGTTTGTTCTGTCACAGGCAGAGAACATGACAAACTCCAGGGTTTGATTTGATTGCTCATAAGGAGCCAGCTACTTCAGTCATTTCTTTTTTTCTTTTCTTTTTTTTCATCACATTAATGGACCTTTCATGTGGAAAATCATGACTGTAAAACTGTAAATGACACTTGAGTGCTTGAAAGAACACAATTTTTAAATGTTCAGCTGACACTTCAGGAAGCAGTTCTCTTTTTCCCCAAAGGTTCTGACCCACTCTGTAATAACTTTCCTGAAGAATTTCAAGTGAAACTTGAATCCGGTCAGCTCAGGGACATGTTTGCTGAGGAGGGAAGCAAGGACCTGCTGGAATTGTGTGGGAAGGTTTGAGGGAAAAGTGGGGATGAAAATTAGAGATGAAGGGTGGACAAAAGAAAGAATTTTAACCTTCTGGAAACTTGAAGCTCAGTTATTACTTAGATTTTTATAGCATTACAAAACATGATCATATGGTCAAGGTTACCAGAAAAAAACAAAATTCAGTCCAAGTTGATACTTTAATTTTGTTCCGAAGTTCTTTAAAATGGTATGGTACTGTAATTAGAAATATTAGTTAATGTTTATCATGAAGTGTTTTATTAAAGAGTTGCATATTTTCAACTCAACAGACATATTTTGAGACTTACTAAGTTTTACACTTTAAATGCATTTTGTGGTCACGTAGTGCTAATTCTTAGATTGGAATCCAGTATCTGGGGAAGGTGTCAGTCAGCTGCAGAGAACTGAAAAAAATATGGTGATGTTTTTGAAGAAGTAATATAGTATTTGCTTTAAATGAATAGCCTTTCCTTTGAAGTTCTGGGGTTTTTACTTATGTATTAAAATTTAAAATATCTATTACTTAGAATATAATGATAGTTAATATTTAAAATTCCTTTTGTTGGCAAATTAAAATGTTAGATATTATTTACTAGGAGTTTTGGTTTCAAGAAACAAATCAGTAGACTAACTTAAACAGGGAAGGAATCTATTGAGAGAATTTCCCATAGAATTGATAGGAGAATCAAAATCTCATATGCAGTATAATAGAAATTTGCAGCCAGGGCTACGTGTATCAGTAAATGTGTTTTCTAAATTTAAAGAACATGTAAATAGTCCCAAGCCTGTGAGATAAATGCCAAGAAAGAGAGCTCTTGATGGGGGGAAAAAGGATTAAATTAAAATTAGATTAAGTACCATCATGTGATTTGTAACATGTGACTTTTATGATGATTTATTGCAGCAAAGTGAAATAGAACACCTGTAACCTCGTCCTAATGTGGGTTTTGACGTAATGTTGGAGTGAGAACTGTACCTGGGTGCAGATTAGCTGATTACGTACGGGCTGGTTGTGTTGTTTTTGTGTTATATGATCACCTAACCTTTCTTCCTCTAAAGTTCTTGCTGTGTGTTTCAGTCTCAGTGTCATTGTTCATCTCACTGTAATTTGATTGAAGTCATCTTAACTCTTATATTTAGTGCTTAGAAAGCCAGATTATGAATATTTTGAATATCAGGTGTGATCTGACTTCTTTCTAGGATTTGACAATTTGACCACTGTCCTTGAAACTCACTTCCCTTGGCTTATATAAATGTGTCAGTAAGCTCTTCTGGTTTTATCTCCAAGTTCTCTGGATGTTCCAGCTCAGCCTTTTCCTGTCTCTTACACACTGACGCTCCGTCAGCATTCCACTCTCTTGTTTTCCCATTCTGTGTGTAGTTTCTTCTGTTTTAAATGGTGAACTTTCATCCATTTACTGCCGACTTCCAAATTTGTTTCCCCAGCTCAGTCCGCTCTGCTCGTCGCAGACTCCTGGCCATTTCTACCACATATCCCACTAGCAGCCTCCACTCATGTCCCCAGCCGAGCACTCACCCCAGTCACCAGCCCAGGCCTCTTCCTTCCAGCCAGTTACCAGAGCCAGACACCCAGAAGGCATCCCTGACTTTCTTACTTTCATCAGCCATGTTTCTGTAGTCTGTCATCAAGGGCCATCACCCCGCCCAGCCCTTCTTCTCAAACTTTCCCACTTCTCTCCTTCCCTGTCTCAGGGTGAGCTCAAACTCTATGTATCACATTTCACTTGGACTGCTGTCATGCCTCTTGAACTCATCTTCCTGCTTTCACTACTCTTCACCATGCCGTCACAGTGGCCTTTCTAAAGTGCATCTTTGCTCATGTTGCTCTGGTTCAGAATCTATTAGTGGTATCCCAGTATCTCTGCAGTAACCCATGCTCTGGTGTGCCAACCATACTGTACCTCATGTAGCCTCTGGCAAGACCCTCTGTCCCCAGGGTTTAAGGCCTTTGCTGTCTCTTCTTTCTGGGATGTCCTTACAGGCTCATTGGCTGGGCCAATTCCTACTCATCGTCCAATACTTGGCTTAGGTGGTCTCTTCTTCTTGGTCCCCTTTTCCCTGGGTAAATGTGCCCATTTATGGCACTTAGTAAATGGTGTTATTGCCATTTGATTTTCTTGCTTTCTTATTAACTGGCCTGTGATTTTTTGAAGGTACTGGATCCTATTGGGACAACTTCACATCCCCAGCACCTAGCACAATGCCTGGCACATAGTAGGTGCTCAACAGATGTTTATGGAATAAATGATTGATGGATGTGTGTGAGCGAGTCATGAGTGGAACCCCCTGCTGCTTTGATAAGGGAGATGGCAGAATGTTGGGCAAAGGATTTAAGCCTTCAGTTAATTTCAAACAGTTATCTTTCTTCCAACCCTTTTCCTAGTCTATCCGTTCCCCCTCAAAGAAGGTCTCTAAATTTTTCCTGACTAAACTCATGGGAGATAGTTGAGACAAAAAAGTATATGAATGAAAGAAAATAACTGATTTTTAGGAAAAAAATCAAAAGTGCACCAGAGAAATAACTTCCTGGTTACCCTATTTACTATACTTCTGATTTCCAGTTATCAACTGTCTCATTTTGGTTTGGGAAACAAAAGCAAATATACATAGTGACCAATGTGATAACCACCAGTGAACACATTGGTGTCTAAGATGTAATCATGTAGTTTTCTTCCTTCGAAAGCAGACTGAAGGTGTTATCTAAGCCTTCCTTTTTTACTGGATTTCTCCTTTAAGTTAGAGTCACACATGGGTATGACCACGACTTTTCTCCCTTCCTGTCGTTGGGCAGTTTGTTGTCGGGGTCATTGCTTGAGTGTCTTTGGAGGAGAGGCAGTTTAGATCCACAGGGCTCTGAACTCAGCACTGGAACTGAGCTCTATTCCTCATTAGCCATGTGAGTCAGTACGAGTTAATTATCCCCTCTGCCCTTCACTTTCTGCATCTGGAAAGTGGACTGAATGGTATTTTTTAGAGTTGTTAGAATTGAGATGAATATTTTTGAAGTATCTGACACATAGTAGGTGTGCAATAAAATTGTGATCACTATTAACTAATATTATATGAAATTTTACATTATTCTAAAATGGATAAACAACTCTGTTCACTGTTCCTTCCCTCTTCCTTTTCCATCTTAAATTATTGAAAGAATTCAGTTGTTTGTTGGTTAATTAGGTAGCTAATTGGATATCAACCACGAGTCAGCCAGCCTGAGGTGCTGGAGATTGAGGGAGGAGGTGGCAGTCCTTGCCCTCAGGAGCCCACGGTATGGTCCATGAGCCATTGCAGCTGGGTCTGCTGGGATGCTTGGGAACATTTAGATCCTCCAGAAAGGTGGCAGTGGCCAATAATACAATGTTGGGAGCTGATGCCCTGGTGGTCCTGACCCTCCTACAGGGCCACTGTAGCTGTTGTTGCCACTGTGGATGCTCAGAGAGGTGGCACAGGAGCTGATCTTTCTTTCCAAATATCTGCTCTTTGAAGAAGAAACTTTCCTATTCCCGTCATATTGTGGAGCTTGACCAAAATGTTTTGTTCAGAGGTTTAACTTTCTCAGTTTATGATGCCTTTAGTGTTTCATTAATTTCCCTTTGACTAAGTGAAATACCTAAGTTTTTTTCATGAAGTAGTTAGGTCCACTAGTTAATGAGCGTGTCCTAACAACTTTGTAGCTTTTTGAAAACAACAACAATAAATGGAAAGAAAAATAGCTTTATCTTGTTCATAAGCACAATTACTTACTAATGGGATGTGTGCATCTCTTGGGCGCAGCACAGCTTCTAAAACTTTGTAGTCAGATTAGACACCACCACTTCATTGTGTAGCAGTTGCCTTTTATCAGTGACTACTGAAAGTGGAGTTCCACAAAGACGTGATATCATCAGGAGGAATGTAGCGCAAGTTAATATTGTAATGTGAACTACCTTGAGCTAGTAGTTTGTTTGATGTCCAGTGGATGTCTAGTATCACAATGCTTTGCTTGAAAAAGTGAAGTATTTTGAATCACACTGTGAACTCTCTTTGGTCCCCTGGGATGCCTCAGTGCATGGTTTGAGAACCATAGATTTAGGTCGAAGAATCTTCTGGGGATGATTTGCCATCCTTCTGTAGCCACCCAAATATTTGCCTGAAGGGCAGGTTAGGGTTAAATAACTGTGAGGAGCCAGATTATAATTTCACCACAAACAGGAGGCAGAGATGATATTTCAATCTAATTGACAAAAGTTGAAAATTCCTTCTTTCATTTACAATACATCTCAGGTGGAGAGGACGGAGTTTACCCCTCAGCCAGCACTGTACCTGTTTTGCCAGTGAATAAAGGATTAGCTGTTTACATGGTTTATTTGATAAGATATTTTACTTAATGTTTTTTGTTTGGCTCACTTACTATTCTCCCCACAAGCTGCTTATTTTCTATGGATTGATAATTTGCTTGTAAAACATTTTAGCATTATCCCCTTCAGGCTTTGGAAGAATGCTCTAAATCTTCTAAAAACTAAGATTGTAATAAGGTTTATATCTTTGTGTAACAAGATACAATAGCTGGGCAAATTAGCTTGATCTTAGAGAAATTAGATCTAGGTGACATAACAATTTTAATTTTTATGAGCTTTAGCTAAGTATTTGAGCTTCAAATATGAGAAGACTTACCTGATAGGAATTAGAGGATGTTTTAAAAATCTAGGTAGTTTTAGAGCAATAACTAGAGGTGACCTACTCTACCGAGTCTGAGGATTTCAGAGTGAGGATCTTGGCAGATGGCTTTTTCATCAAAGGCACTTCCACTGCCTTACCCAGCCTATTTCAAATGAGTGGAAATCAGGGAGCATGTCAGCCTAGATCCCTGGTCGGCAAAGTGCGGCTTGTGAGCCACGTGCAGCTCCTTGGCCCCTTGAGTGTGGCTCTTCCACAAAATACCATGTGTGGGCGCTACCTCGATAAGGAATGTACCTACCTATATAGGTTAAGTTTAAAAAATGTGGCTCTCAAAAGAAATTTCAATCGTTGTACTCTTGATTTTTGTCTCTGTTGACTAATGAGTTTGCTGACCACTGGATAATCCTTGAGATTATGGAATGGCGTGGCGCCCTGAGAAGGGGCGTACACTGAGCGGGGCAGATCTCGGTCCTGCTCCCAACTCCACTCTCGCATACTCTATGACCTGGGCTGGGCTTGTCCTGTGACCTGCATGATGTTCAGTATTTCTGAGCCAGCTCAGTCATCATGTCAACCAGAATGTCACCCCCACTATATTTCCAAACACACCTGGACTACTGTGCTGAATCAGACCTCAAATTTAGTCCTTGCTTAACAAATGAGGCAACTGAGGCTCAGAGAAGTAAAGGGGGACCATCTAAGGTCAGTCATACACAGCTAGGATCTAGATCCCCTGCCACCTGCCTGGACTTCGCGCCATGCACAGAGCTGCCGAAGACATTTCTTTCAGCTCTAACAACTGAAAATTTGGGGGATCAAAGGGAGGTAGGAGTTATAATTGTGAATAAATGTTAAAAGAAAATAAAAATGTTTAAAATTCAGTTAATTTGCTAAAAGCTGGAATTCCAGGTTCTAGAATAAAGGCTACACAAGGGTGGGGGGTTTTATCTCTTGTTCACTGCTGTTTCTAACTTCTAGAATACTGCCTGGTGCATAGGAGACACTCAGCAAGTTTGTTGATTGAGTGTCTGGAAGCACTCTAATTCACAGGGAATATTTATGTGCAGGTGATCAGTATTCTGGTAGGATATAAGTTATTGGATTCTTTTAAAGTTTGCTTAATGAACTTGATTTCATGTTATTCAGAATCAAATATTGGTCTATAGAAATAATGATGTCTGGCTAGAATATGATATTGAGGGTGGCATTATGATGTTAATATCTTTGTCCTGACCCACTGAATAACCCTGTGTGAATTTTTTTCTGGTTGTGATTTGAAATGCTGGTCACAACAGAGAGTACAGTGTGTAACTGATCATAGCTCGAAGTCTGTTGCTTGTGTTAAGAGTTTAAATCTCTGAGTTTCAAGGTGGGAAACACAGAGAAGAAAGCCATGCCCTTTGCTAACTGTGGCATATGTGACGCAGAGTTGGAAGGAGCCCCTCTGGTAAGGATCCTTCTTGTGCTGCAGCAGCAGGTCTGCCCTCAGCACTGGCTCATGGAGGAACAGCGTGTGGGGCTTCTGTGACATCATCCTCACACAATGAGGTGTACTGAAAATGTGAATACACTTGGAAACTTTATTCCAAGAGATTGGGTGATGTATACACAGCCTCATTTTCATTCACAACTTTGTAGTTTTTATTCGTCCTTTTGTTCGGACCAAGTTAAAAAAGTATTGAGTTGTTTAGAGTAGCGTCCCAGGTGGGGAGAAGTGGGAGACTGGAACCTCATCACCTGATTCTAAACTAATCTTCAAGATGAGTCCGTTTTCAACTGTGGCCCCTCCTTGTGCTCCAGCCCCGTGTGTGGGAAGGCAGATGTGTTTTGAAATGAATCATTTTCACTGCACTGTCCTTTCAGGAAACCCCTAGAGACAATTAATGGAGGACAATTGCATCTGACCAGTGGTTCCCAAAGTGTTTTCCAGAGATCACTAGCTATGGGATGCTCTTCAAAGGGAGATGTTTGTGATCAGGTTAGTTTGGAAAATGTACTCCCCTCTTGTCAGTAACAAGGCACCTTGGTCATTTAAAGGTAGGGGAGTTTTGGAGTAAAGACAAATTTTGGTTTAACCTCATGGCTCCAGCTTTCTTCATCTGAGTGTTCTTTTCCAGCATGACATTTCTTGGCCATTTTAAGAGCTGTGTACCACCAACCAGTTTTTGAAAAGCACCGTCATGAGGGAATACCAATTCTGAATTTGATTTGCAGCTACTAGTAGTCCGGGATTCAGGTTGCCTTTCTCAACCTTTGATTTGGAGCTTTAAAAAAATACAGATGCCCAAGCCCATTCCCAGCATTTCTGATTCTGTGCCTGGGTTGGTGCCAGGTGACCTACATTTTTGAGAAGGTCTGTAAGTGGTCTTGTGTGTTCTAGGGGTTGAAAATCACTCTACTTGGAAAAGGTTTCTAAGTTCCATTTCTTCTCTCCAAGACAGCAGTCGGTGTCCCCACTTCATAATTCCTTTTGATGTCGAGCATGTTTCCTGAAGGGAATTGGTTTCATGTTAAGAGAAAGGTGGTGTGATGACCTGGCTCAGAGGCCCTCAGCCTTTGGACCTCAACTTAAGGCTCAGCCTGGGCTCCGGCACCGTCCCTTTGCAGGTGTGGACCCGCAGGTTGATGGAAGGCTGGAAGGAAGCAGTAAAGAGGAGGACTGCTATCAAATGTCCCGTTCCTGAGCTCCTCACGGGGGCTGCTGCTCAGACCTGGGGCTCTGCTTTGTCAGGAAGCTGATGATTTGATAATGCGGGGATTGATCTGATATTCTATTGGAGAAATGTTCTCTGTTACGGCTCTTCTCATCATCGTATACCTCATGGCCTAACATCTAGAATCTCTGTTCCTCCCCATCACAATATGAGAAGCCAGGCAGGAAATAGCCCAGTCAGATGAGTGGTATTATAGTAACCACTCAGGGAATTAACAGAGGGATAGAGAAGTGGTGTGATGTAGCCACAGGCTGCTCTGGTGGATTATGTTAAGAAAGGGCCCAGGTGAGAACGCAGCGCACTGAAAATAAGTCAGAATCCACCACATCTTTTACACTGCAATGGCCCCGGGTGGAAAAAGGCCCCAGGAGCTAACTGTTTAATCAGACGCAAGGAAATCAAGCTTGTCTGCACATGGTTGACAAGGTACCTTGACAAGGATTGCCTGTGCCTTTCCTTCCTCATTTCCATGAGGTCACTAGTCTTGCCACGGAAATCATGCCGATAGTTACTCAAAAGTGTAAGCTCAGACAAAAACAGTCCCTTCCTGGGAATTTGTGGTTGGAGGAGAGAACACTGACTGGCCTGCTTTCTCTCTGCAATTTGCTCAAGAATGGACCAGAAGAGAAGAACTGGAACCAATGTCTGCATAGTGTTCCAAGCACACTATGTACCTTATTTTGCATATATAATCCACTTATTTATTCCCTACGACAGCCCTGGGAAGTACTCCTTATTCTTTAAATGAAGATGAGACATGGAGGCTCAGAGAGGTAACTTGTCCAGGGACACACAAATAGAGAGTGATGGGGCTAGAATTCAGATTGACATCTATTCAAGCCCATAGTCCACTCTGATGTCCCCCAGCTCCAGCCTGCTGTCTGGGGCTGGTACCCAGGGCAGTGTTGCCATCACTCTTGCATCTGACTATCTTCTTTGCAGTCGAGCAGGATAACAAGCTCTTAACAAAAAATAAAGAGATGGCTTTTAATGCTTTATTGCTTATTGTGTAGTGCTGTAGTCATGAACTGAAAATTCTTTCTGTTATCAGTCATTCTGGGACAGACTAAAAGAAACGAATATAGTTGTGTAGAGCATCCATTTTTTTTCTTGACTGAGTATATGTAAATTATGCTGCTTCTGATTTTATAAATAAGCATTTGTTTTATGCATAAGCAATTAATAGTGTTTGCTAGTAGTGTGTCTTATGCCTAGAATTTAGTGGCATTAGCTGTAATTTTATAATGGTACAAATATTTTCCTGGAGGAAATAGAATATCACTGTGTAATATAAAGCTAACATTAGCAAAATAAATATTAATCCAAGGTTAACTGTGAACTTAAGCTTTCTCTTAATTTAAAATCCAAGCTAAGCCTTACCCTGTCAAAAAAAAATACTTCATTACAGCTCAGTTTTAAATTCTAATGTGAAAATCACCATGGATTTGCAAAAATGTGGTATGAAGAATATTAACTGTCTCCATTACTTAATTAAAGAATACCAAATACCATTGCTTGGGAGGCACATGACTGTAGGCTTCCAAGTTTGGGGATCACAGACTTCTCAAATATTAGCTCTGGCTAGCGATCATTTAGTTTGACTCTTATGTTCTATGAGTGAAAAAAGTATAGAGGTGAGTGATCTTTCAAAAGTCCCAAAGGTGGTGTCACCATAGGTAGTGTTGCCTTTAATGGGAGGGTTTTGAAGAAACGTGTCAGCCAAACCTATTTAATGTAGCAGACTGTTGGGCTTGGCCGACTCTGTGCTTCTTATGTGTCATTTCATAATAACCAAGCAACATAAACATCTCCCAAGAGCCATAGACTGCCTAGAGTGACAAGTGTCAGTGTTCAGTCTCATTGCTTTGTGTTCTCTCAAACCCGAAGTAAGAGCAGGTGGCCAACAGAATTTGGAAACCTTTGAAATTTTATTCCAGTTGCTCAGTTACTGCAGAGCAATCATCTTTTTTGTTGGCAGTTTCAACCCAAATATGGAGGCTATATGGCTTGTCTCTCGCAAGGTAGCGGGAAGGTGATTGGAGAATTTAAATAAGCTGAAGCTGAATGCAAGGGAGCATAATCCAAAGCAAGACTTATAATCAAAGTAATTGGATTTATAGTGATTGATGATTTTAATGGAAATTGAATGTAGTTCTCTGCTGTTATGTTGTCCTGAATTACACTTGCTTCTTGTTATCAAGTGGACTGAGACATTCAGCAGCCTGAAGTTTTGAGAGAAGGTCACTTAGCAAGGAATCAGATGACCTTACTTTATATTAATTTTAGAGGCTGGCCTGATAGCATATGTGTACCATATTTAGAATTGGTTTCAGTGCAGCATAGATTTTTGTTTTCCTCCAAACTCTGTGTGCTCTTATGAGTATCTGCCCTCTCTTGTGAGTGGTCTGATTTGGCTCATGGTCCACTCCGTGCACCAAGACTTCCAGCTGAGAAATCTTCTGAGTCATCGCACAACGGTACCTGTTAAAATGGCTGCCTTTCTTCAGAGTCAGTGTGTTAGTAGAGACTCTTTATACTACAAAAGTTAGAAAACCCAGTTAATAATGGATCAGCAAAAAAGAGAATATCTCAGTTTATATAAACACACAGGGACTACTGGCTTCTAGGATTCCTTGATTCAGGGACTCATCTTTTGGCTTTATTTTTAGGTAGAAGCAGAAGGTTATAGTATCTCTAGATCTAAGACTAGCTGAAGAGTAAGAATGCTTCTCAGTATTCCAGAAAATCTCAAAAATGACTCTCATTGGCCTTTATTGGGTCCTATGCTCATCTCTAAACCAATCACTGTGGCGCCAGAGGGAGATATTGACTTACTCAGTTACCCAGGTCTTGTATCACTCTTGAAGCTGGATAACTTCCTTCACACATGAGCTAGAAAAATTGCTGGTTTTAGTAGATGCTCTCAGGCTCTTCAAATGAAAATGTAAGGACTTTAAAGGGAAATGAATTACAAGGGTTCTTTTCCTCGACCTCTACACCACAGTGTCATTAATGTGCATTACAGGTTCTGAATGGCTTGAGTTGTCATATTTTTCTATTATGCTATCATTTACCAGGGCAATACCTAAAATCTCAGGAACTGGGGACATATAGTCAGTTCTAGTGCCTAGTAACAGTGATGGCCTTCTAGAGGAAGGGCTAAGTGACAGGACACTTGTGTTTCCAAGCCTCATTTTTCTGTCCCAGCATTTCCAGGATTTGTTTGGGTGAGTCACATATCTTACACCCAGTCTGGGCTGGTACATTATTATCATAAAAGTACCTTTAAGCTTTTGCATCTGATATTTTTCCCCTGTTAACTAAGATGAATAATTTTCTAAGTTGTTGGAAAAATCAGAATAAATTTCCAAATCTTCTGAAATTATGATGAGCTCGCCACTCTTAAATACCTACAATAGTAGCTATCTGTCTACATGTTAAGAGATCAATCTCACCACACCAGAATAATAACTCATTTTTATTCTCTGCTTTATGGGCCTTGCTTTCCTGGAAAGTCAAATTATGGGAATATATTAGTATACTGATGATAGTAGTTGATGTATTTTTATATTCACTTTAGGACTTAGAGAAGCATTAGACTTCAATTCAAATCTTTTATCTTTATAGAGTAAATGACAGGTTTTTAAAAATAAAATAAGAAAGAAATAAAAGAATTTATCTGACATAGCTGCTCGTTAATTCCCTATGATATAGTTGGGTTATTGCCGAATGGATAAGACTGCAGGGTGAGTGTAGCATGAATTCCCCTGGAAGCTTTTACATTCCTGACCCTGTTCATCTTCATACCTGCTCCAGCCATCCGATCTTTATGCACAGACACATGATATGGAACTGGAAGTCTTTATTAAATTCACTATAAAGAGATAATGTACCAATATTTGATTGCTTTTGGGTGTGTCAGGGGTTTTTCAGTGTTAAAAGTTAATCCAGCCATTGCAGAAACTCAATAACACCTTTTAACTAATAAAAAAATAATAAAACATAAAAAAAAATCTGTATGCCATAATTGATATTGTGCAGAATTATGCCCCAAATTAACAAAAGATTTTTAACTTTGAGATTTTAATAGAACATTATATGACCTTTTATCTTTCATTTCACTTAATAGCAAAGTGGGTGAGAAAGGCTATCAACATTCCATAATTGAGATGAAACCATGAGTCAGGCCTAAATATGCTATCCACCCGCCCCCCCCCCCCCGCAATCCCCCCCTCCCACCCGTCCAGGATGCTTCTAAGACCGTCTCTTTATATTTGGTTTTCAACAGTTTTGCTGTGATGCGCTTTAGGTGTGTTTTCTTTATATTTCTCTTAATGGTGGTTCATGGAGCTTCTTGGATCTGTGGCTCAATATCTTTGATCAGTTTTGGAAAACTCTCGGTGACCACTACAGCCATTGCTTTTTTTCTCTTCCTTTCTCCCTTTGGGGTTCCAGTTACATGTATGTTAGTTTTTTTATTTATGTCTTGTGCCACTTAATCTGTATTCTGTGTTTCGAATTCTATTTGGATATTTTCTCCTGATGCTTTCTTCACTTCAGAAAATCCCTCTTATTCTATTTCTAATATGCTGTTAAAATCATCTATTGGATTTTTTATTTAAATTTTTATGTCCCATTTGATTTTTTATACAGATTCCACATATCTAATAAAACTTTCCATCTTTAGTCTATTTTTTGAATATAGTAATTATATTGAAATCCATTTTTGATAATTGAACTGTCTAGATAACCTAGATATTACACACCTAAAGCCAGTATATTATCCATTTTTTTCTTTTTGGTCATTTTTTTTTCTGTTTTTTTTGTCATGCTTTGTAATTATTTTATTAAGTACCTGACATTGTGTAGGAAAATTTGCAAGATGTCTGGATGCTATTATCTTCCAATGTTTTTCTGGTAGGTAGTAGAATAAAGCTGTTTATTTAGGTACAGTTAACAATTTTAATGAATTTCAGGCTGGCATATTTCTGTTTACCTGACTCTAAGGCATTGGACAATGAAGAGTTTGGAAAAGAAACCAGGGGTGACTTAAGGAAGAACGGTTTGAGTAGGGTGGTAGAGGTGGAACTCAAACTGAGGAACTGAGAGATGAGAAAATCAAGGCAACGAGGGCTGACACTGTTTTGAAAACTTGACTGTGCAAGGCTAGAAGAGGATGTGGAACACAGTTTTAGGTCCGTCTCACTCTGTCTCTGTCTCTTGAATATAAGTTTATAAGTAATACAGAGATAATATGGTTTGCAGTCCTATAGAACAGGATTTTATTTTGCTTGTGTATTAGAGTGTGGGCTAAGCTACTGCCAACTACATTGACTCGAATAAAAGCTTTAAAAATGTTTTTCCACTTAAAATCCAGAGGTAATATTTAACCCTAAATGCAAGAGAGGCTGGGAAAATAAATGTCTCTTCCTTGGTTCAGCAGGTGCATAGGTAGTTGATTCCTAAGTATAGGAAAGGGTGCACACAAAGTCCCAGAGCATGACAACTGCTCATTGCAATGGGTTATTCAGCTGGCTGTGTGCTGGCCTAGCTCACATAATAGGGCTTGCGCTTTTGAGAGAGATAATGTTAGAAATTATGATAAATTATTATCCTGTATTATAATGTATTATCCTGTGGCAGAGTAACTGGCTGGGGGAATAGAGTTTAAGGATGGCATCTGTAGCCTGCATGCTGCTGTAAGCCTTAGGAGTGGCCTGTGCACACCACCTGCCCTTATACCAAGATGGCTGTGGCTGATGTGGACCTACACCAGCTTGTCGGCCAAGTGAAAGCACGTTATGGTCCTGGCATAATTTTTTCCACTGCTCCATTTAGTGCAGATGCATCTTCAGGATTCACTTATCTCACATGGCAACTAGCTCTTTATTTTACTTTCAAATTAACTTTGGCAGAAGGCTGGACTCATATGCTGCCAGTAGTTTAGTTCAGTCATTGGCTGAGAGTACTCTAGGACCTGGGAGTCATCTCAGTCACTTCTCTCATTTTCTGGTTACAGACACAAAGTCTTAAGTCCACCATCGCTCCAGTTTCGTAAGTTAGACAGTTGGAAAGTGGCAGATACTGTATCCAAATTCATTCTTCTTGGTTTTGAAGTCAGTGGGAGTGTGTCCTGTTAGCCTTCATATTTTCATTCCTTGGCTCAGTAACCGGGTACCTAATAGAGGTAGCGGAGTGGTGGGAGATGCTAATTGAGATCTTTTATGCCACTTCTGCCAGCCACAAAGACAGAGGAAGTATCCCGTTGAGAACTAAATTTGAAGTTCTTTCAGGCCCAACATGACCCCCAATTCGATTGACAAGTGCAGGAAAGGACACGAAGTTGTATAACTTTTACCAGTGACAAGCTGAGGTGTAAGATAGAGAGGGAGGGGTGTTTCTGAGGACAGTCTTTGTGAATAACAGTTACTCCTCTCATTCTCAAAGGAGGGCAGAGAGACTAAGGGGGTTTGGAGGTTACCATGCTTCTGAGCATGGTAAAGGAGGGGGCAAGAGGTTTGCTCAAAAGTTACTGGGGTCTCCAAGAACTGAAGACTACTTGCGTGTTCTCTTACTGGCCTTTCACTGAGCTGTAGGTCTTGCTGAACCGCCCCAGGGCTAATGAACGGTACGGAGAGTGTTGGTGGGAGAAGGCGTGGTGGGATAACCATTTGCAGAGGAAACAAACAGCCTCCTCAATTTCATGCTCTCTGAGAGATAGGCAAGTAGGGTTCCACTCACGAGCAGGCACAAGTGTTGGCTGTGACGGACGTAGGGAAGACAGGCTTGGGCTATCACCAAGTGGGGTAGAGAGGCTCTCATATCAGCATAGGGTGGCATGAGGCTGCTGGCTGGGTGTCAGCTGGAGGATGTGATCAGATCTAACAAGAGACCATCAATACCCAGAGTTGCTGCTCAGAATTGAGATCCCTGCTATTTGGGCTTGGGGCCTCCGTCTGTCCATCTCTACCAGCTGCACTGGGTGTCAGTCATGTAAAAGAGCGGGATGCCAACAGAGAGCGTGACAACTAATTACTGATGAAAGGGTCTCCCTCAGCCTGTCTCTACTTCGTTGTCAGAGGAGTGAGCGCAGAGAAGGGAGAGGTGTGGCGAGCAGACAGCTCCCCTTCCTTTGCCTCTATGCACTGACCCCTTTCCTTCTGAGCCATCAGAACCACCAGCTTAGCCTGCTTTGCAGAGAGGAGAGATCATAGAATTGAACATGATTTTAACATGTTGCATGAACTTAAACAATGTTTTTTATTATGAAAATCTTCAAATATACACAAAAGCAGAATATAATGAAGTCCCATGAACCCATCACCCAACTTCAGCAATGATCAACATTTTGCTGAACGTATTTCATCTGTCCTTTTATTTTATTAAAAAAATTTTGTGAGAATATTTTAAAGCACATCCTAGCCATTGTGTCATTTTTCATTCAAATACTTTTGTGTATACTTCTAACAGATAAGCACTTTTCTCCCCAAACCAGTATGCCACTATTGTTTCTAACAAAATTCATATTAATTCCTTAATATCATATAGCACCTAATCCACATTCAAATTTTCTCAGTAGGTTTAAGGGTATATTTTCATTTGCTTCTCATATTTCTATATAATCAAAGCATACATCTCGCATTTGGTTACTGTGTTTTGTAAGCCTCTTTCATTATGTAGTCGTCCCCATCATTCACTCTCTTTTTTCTTCCTGACATTGATCTGGTGGAGAAGCACTCATTCTCCCTGCGACCAGTAGCTTCCTAGTGCTGATATTTAACTTGTTTCACTGTTCCTGGACTCACCTGTACGCTGGTCAGTGGATTTAGAAACTTGATTAGATTTAGGTTCGACTGTTTTTAGAGAGGAATACCTCTTAGGTGGTGCTGTGGATACTAAACTGTTCTATAACCCAAAGTGACTAACGTGTTTTGGGCTGGACTGAGAATGAAAATCACCCAACAACTTTCCAGGGGTGAAGGAAACAGTGTGCAGCTAATGGGAGCAGTTATTGGAAAAAATAAAACCACTGGCTTTATTACTCAATAACTAGAACCTCTTTGGCCACTCTGATTATAAAGGAGAGGTGTAATGGAATTTTAAAATTGCATTTTTCACTAGGGATCCAAATTCAATAGACATGTGAGCTGGCAGACAAGGCAGTTTTGAAAACCGGCCCCACAGCTCTAAACGGGTCAGACAGCGAGAGCAGAGAAGGACCTGAGACCCAGTCCGCCCTTTGGCTCCAGCGGTGTGGGAGGGGGACAAGGCTCTTTGGAGCAACGTTTCTGTGACTGGACAGCTGAAGGGTACTGTGCCGTGGGCTACTAAGCCCTAGGTGCCCAGGAATGGGCTGGCTGTAACTTTGGTCCTTGGCATTTCAACCACCTG
Source organism: Rhynchonycteris naso (assembly GCA_037038555.1). NCBI lineage: Eukaryota > Metazoa > Chordata > Mammalia > Chiroptera > Emballonuridae > Rhynchonycteris > Rhynchonycteris naso. Next base: position 31,693,002 of record CM072998.1, read on the forward strand.
TCCCAGCAGGATTACTGGAACCAGCAGGAGCTGAACAATGTCGTCTGTGCACCAGAGGTGAGCCACCACGGAGAGCACCTGCTCGGGCTCTGTCTGATCAGGTGGGCCACATGGAAGGCCTCTGGAGCAAGAGGCTGGAAATGGGTGCCATGTTTCATGGTTTGTGGGGGTTGACAGCACTGAGATGCGCTTGTTTAGGTCAGGGGACCTGGAGGAAAGAGGCTTCTGGCAATGAGAGCTCTTAAGAACTCACTGCAGTGGCTCATACAAGGCAGAATGAGCCTTAGCTATTTGCCAGGCCCGGAGGACAGGATGCCGGCTTCTGACAGAATCAGGTTTGTAAGAACTTTTCGGTTCCTTGTCTTTCTCCTTCCTTTCATTCCCCACACCTGAGGGGCTCAGCAGCTGTAAGTAGGACAACCTGCCCCCCCTCCCTCCAAGACCATGGGTCTGAAACCAGCCTGGTCCTGGAGGGGAGGCTGGAAATCAAAATCAGATTCAGAGTATTGATTACTAAAAGGGACTGGGAAGTGATCTCCAGATTAAGATGGTTTTATGAGTTTATGACTCTTAGTTAAGGGTGAACAGAAAGGGCCTGACGCCTGCCCAGGTTCCCACCTAGCGCAAGGGGAGGCCACCTCCCACTGACAGATTTTTCAAAGGGCAGAGGGAGTAGAAGTTCTGTTTTATCACATTCTCTAATTGTGCTTGTTAAACATGGTTGCTTGGGCAGTCCGTGTTGGAATGAAGGAACGGGGAAGAGTTAATTTGCTGGGTATGGCTAGGTGAGGACAAGATGAACCAAAGGGACTTCATCATTTTTATGTCCTGAAATCAAAGTAAAACCTCGGAATGCTACAGCTGTGGGAGTGTGGTGGAAGGTTCAAACCCACTCTATTCATTTCATCCTTTGTCCTCCATGTGGTTCTCGTTTAGCGTTATTTCCACGGGTCGTAACAAGTACAGTTGTGACTCTAATTCCCTTGTCTTATCTTCTTCCTTTCTAAATATGATTTTTAGGACCATGGTAGTTTTCTAGAGAGAGTACTCAACAACTATATCTCATTTCAGATTATTTATCTTAACTGGGACAGAATGAAAAACAGTGTCTTTTGTCTTTTATAGACTACCATGAAAAACTTGAGTGTGAACTGTCGTAAGTGGCCCCGAATAATAAAACATTAAGTTGTGTAAACATTTAATAGTCCTCATAAAATGTCATTTTTAGCATTTGCTATTCAGTTTCCTTTCTTTTGCACAAGAAGATTGCCTGCAACATTATCCACCAAAGGGTAAAATTACTTGTAGTCGGTACATATAGTTAGTTTTAACTGTTGGAGTGATATATTATATTGCTGAATTAAAACCTTTTCTTTGGAGGAGGAGTATACACACACAACGTGTTTCTTTTGCTTCCCAGAGAGGACTTTGTCCATTTACTGGTATTTGGGCCTTTATATCTGTAAGGCTAGTTTCCTAGAAGGTACTCTTTTTATTTTCCTTTTCCAAAATAATTTTATAGGAGTTTCAGGTGTATAGCATAGGGATTAGACAGTTGTATAATTTACAAGGTGAACCTCCCAATAATTTAAGGACCCACCCTAGGAGGGACTCCTGAATAATGTTGCTTTTTGCTCTCTTGACTTCCTGTGTTAACCTGTTCCAACAATTACTGTGAGTTTTCTTGTAGAATCAGTGTTAACCCTGAGGTCCGATAGCTTTTTCACTGCATTAGACCCATGAAGAATGACAAGAAAAGGGGAAACTTAATGGTCTGAATTTGAAAGTTTTCATCCCTTTCATCAGAGGAGATGGGTTTTATAGATAAACATTTAGGTCCTCTGAGGAAGTGGCTCTTTAGTGCTAGGGGGTGGGGGGTTGGAGCTCTAATACTAAAGAACATGAAAACGATGATTATTTTAAGAGGAAGTGTTTGCATGTCTTTGTTGTTGCTGCTGAGGTTTTTCCAGTTGACTGGTGAATTTCACTGTTTTCAAGATGAGAAAAACACTTGATTGTGGATGATTTTATCTAGTCACTTGAATTACCAAATTATGATGTGACATATGATGAGTGTTTTTCATTCATGTGGGAAGTCAGCTAAAGGAAAAATATAATGTAATAACTTGTTGGTGAAAATGAGGCACGCAGTTTGAATCTAAAGATTTTCAAATGAATATAACTTACCTATCCAAACCCAACAGACAGGGAACAGCATCTTCTGAGAAATTCAGATATAGCACATACTAGCTTTTCAGGTGGCCGTCGTCTGGTAGCAAAAAGGGCACAAGGTTTCTAATCCCATTTTGCTGATGGACGGTAGGTTGCTTTAAAGTTCTCTGCAGAGTCAATGACTGAAGTAGATGGGGCCGTTTTCCATGGGCTTTGGCTGTGAGAGCTGAAATTAATGCCCTTCTCTGTGGCTTTTCAATAGAATCTGTTTTCAAAGTTGGTAATTTTTATCTGTAGTTAATTTAAAAATCTCCTTTCTGTCTTTATCATCAACTTAAAATATATTTTGCACCTTAGTGCAAATGCCATATTGGCCATGTGGGTCAGTGGGGAAAGAGGTGGCAGCAGACAGTCACTCTCCCTGGTTGTGATTTCTGACTGCTCTCAACTGCCTTTTGTACTCCCAGACTGTTGTCAGTAATAACTCTCAAGTGCCTCCCACTCTAGATTTCTGTGACTTCCTGAATAACAGGTCTTTAGCTGTGGACAGGCTCATAGAAGACGAGGGCTTGGCAGATGGGTCTTTCACGCATATCAAATGCGGAGCTCCCAGCATCAGAGACATCTCTGGACCTGCCTTATTAAATTAGTGGAACCCTCAGGGATAGCGTGAGACACTGCCTTTGACCCTGTGGGGGCCTTCCAGTCGTGCAGGTGGCGGTGCTGCTCATTTCCATGCCTGTCCTTATTACCTCTTGCTCTCTGTTTATGTCTGGATTTTGATTAGGGCTCTTTTTATATGTTAATGAAGAGCAAGCTATTGAGGCAGAACAGCTTCTATATCTGCGTAGGTGAGATTCTTTATTGGATTGGCTAAAAGGTCCTTTCAAGTGTGTAGACACTCAAATTATAGCCAAGAGCAGAAATAGGTTTTCAAAAATTGGCTTCCCATAATTAAGGTGATTAAGACAAATATTAGTCATTGGAAAACAGCCAACATTGTTCTGTTATACATTTTTAATGAGGTATAATCTATATAAAGTGCAGAAATCTTAACTGCACAGGCTTGATGCAATTCTACATATGAATATACCTGTGTAATCACCACAGAAACCAAGATTTACAACACATCTAGCATCAAAAAAATCTTCCTATCCAGTCCTCTCTTACACTTTATACCCCTCTCCTAAAGATAACCGCTGTTCTGACCTTTAATCCAATAGCTCAGATTAGTTTTGCCTGATTTTGAACTTCATAAAATGGCATCATAAGATGTGTACTCCTTGGTGTCTGGCTTCTTTCACTGTGTGGGTGAAATCGATCTATGTTGCTGCATGTGGCAGTAGTTTGTTCTCTTTGTTGCTGTGTAGTATTCCATTGTATGAATATTCTGCAACGTACGTACCCATTCTACTATTGATGAACAGTTTGTGTTTTCTGTTTTTTGGCTATTCTGACTAAAGCTGCTCTGAATATCCTTGTGCATATTTTCTGGTGGACTTATCTGTTCTTGATTTTCTGGATCATAGAGTAGGCCTTTGTTTATCTTTAGAACACAGTAGTAAACATTTTCCCAAATTGATTTTGTCCATTGAGACTCCTACCAGCAGTGCATACAAGTTCCAGTTGTTCCACATCTTTGTCAACACTTGGTATTGTCAACAACCAACCTTAAATGTTAAAGAAATGTTAGTTCTAATTTAAAAATACAAATTTTATACCCCCAGAACTTACTTGTTTTTAAATGAGTATTTAATTAATCAAGTGGCATTATTGAGTAACCACTGGGTTCAAAGTGCTTTCTTGTGCTGAGACATCTTTAAGATTATAAAACATAACCCCTACTATCATGGTTCTGCATATTCCACAAGGGAGATACAGAGAATAGGCCATCAGCAGTGCAAGTCAGGAGATGATAAAGTACCATAATCAATAGTCTCCCAAACACATCTTGACAGCGGCACTGCTTCCTCAGCTGAATTGTCAAATGCATTATGCTTGTGTCTAGTGTCTCTCCACTTTTCCTTTAGCACCGTAATGTCTTTGATTTTATACTTTCCAGGATACCTCACTGTGCCAAACCATCTGCCTAATGATAGAACTGGGTACTCCAGATCTGTCTCCCTAAAAGTTCTCTGATTTTTTTTCTTCTATGTTGTCAGAATTGATTCCCCAGAACCTTGCTTCTGAGTTGGGTAAATTAAGTTTGGTATTAAAATTGGATAGTAACCTCATTTATGTTACCTCTTCCAAGAATTATTTTTCTTTTAAAAATGGATTCTGGGAGACATAGTGTCTTAGCTCAAAGGAATTAACTATTGATGCTGGAGTATTTGATGTTTTTAGGCTAATGGAGAATTTTGAGAAGTCTACTTTATAAATAACTCAGTAAGGGAAGCTGTTCATCCCTCCTGAATTTTAAGGGTAACTCTAACAGGGGAATGACTAAAAAATAAGGCAGAAATTTCAAATAATTTCTATGCAATGATGAATTGAACTGAATATATATCCATTGTTTAGGGCCACTTATTCTGAATGAATTCACTGAGTAGAATCTTGGATGTGTTGAAGTTTAATATCTATTCATAAAATGCCACTTTAGATCTTAATATTCCAAAAACTTTTCTTTATAATTATTACAAAATTAAATAACTTGAAGTCTTTTTGTTTTTTATAGTTGATATAATACTTAATGTGGAAATTCAAATGTTTCTTCAATGTTTATTTAAAATATAGAATAATGATAAGAAATCTGGTCCATTGTCAGAACATACATTGCACCTGTCTAATCAGAATTCTTATATAACACATCAAGATACCTCTAGATTTTGAAAACCAATTTTTGAATGAGAAGATATGGTGATAATTATATTTAATTTATTTTTTCTTCATTTGTTGTGACTCAAATCTGTACAAATTGAATTGCTTTTAAAAAACTCAGTAAAGTTGTATAATTTTTCTAGTATAGGTTTCACATGTCTCCTGTTAAACCTATTTTTAGTAACTTTATATTTTGATGATGTAATCAATGGTATCTTTTAAAATACTTTATAAAATATTTTGTTTTCTAACTCTTTGTGCTGATATATTGCAATAAAATTGATATCATATGGCTTTTGTCTTTTTCTGTCTAACTTATTTCACTCAGCACAGTACCCTCTAGGTCTATCCATGCTGTGGCAAATGGCAAGATTTTATTCTTTTCTATGGCTGAAAATATAGAATATTCCACCCTATGTGTGTACTGTTTCTTTATTCATTGTCTGTTGGAGGACACTTAGGTTGTTTCTATATCTTGGCTATTGTAAATAATGCTGCAGTAAACATATGGATGCATATGTCTTTTGAAGGGAAAACGTTTAACATTTCATCAATAAATATGATGCCTGTTATTGGTCTTTTGTAAATACTCTTCATCTGATTAAGAAAGTTGCCTCCTAGTCCCAGTTGTTAAGAGTTTTTATCCTGATTAGATGATAAACTTTATCCCATACTTTGCTTTTTTCTATCACACGGTCTCTTTAATGGGAAGATGGTGATATTGATCCATACCCCTTAAGATGAAGTCTTTTAGATTGTTTGTTGTTACCTGGGGTGGGTTCCAGGCAGATCCTTTCCCTCTCTTTCTTGGCTAATTGATGCTTGGAGAATTGATGTTTACAATTGCCTAAAGCTTCCTTTTTGTGCTGGTGGGAATCTGGTTCTGAGCAGGGCCTGGCTCATTATCACAGTACATTTTGGGTTTTTGTTTTGTCATTTCTTTTTCTCCCATCAAGCCCAGGCTTGAGTCTTTTCCCGTTGAAACACCCTATATTCCACCCCCACATTTTGCCGTTAGCCCTAAAGGTGACCAGGTGTTTGCGCTAAACACAAAACTCACCGCTGTTACTGGAGGAAGAAAACAGAGGGTGGCTAAGAATATCTACCTTATTCTTCCAGAGGCAAAACACCGCTGTGCAAAGGGCTCTGAGCCAGAGTACCCGGCGTCTTCCTGGCTCTCTCATGGCCGGGCCTCCCCGTTGTGATCCTTTGTGTTTCCTTTCCTAAAGGGGTAGTTTATTTAGCTCTAAGACTCTATGAGTCTTTGAGGAGTAGCTATTATCGTCCTTTCTCACATAATTCGTACAGCCCTGAGAGAGTCAAGAATTTCAATCTTATATTTTCAGGTGGGAAACTACCTTACAGAGACATCGAATGCGTGGTTTTAAATCATAACGAGAATGGAACAGTGTGTTGTAGATCTGTCCTTCAAAATGGAGCTTGAATATGTTTCAGTTATACTTATTTGAAATGTAAATGTTAGAGAAGTGTATTTACTTTGAAACAGAAATGTCTTTTGACAGCTGTCAAATTTCTTGTGTCATTCTTTTCAGTGTCCAGTACATATCGATGGTCAGTTAAGTGTGTATTAGTTTCCTGTGGTGGTTGTAACAAAGGACCACAAAGTGGGATACTTAAAACCATAGACATTTGTTCTCTCACAATTCTGGAAGTTAGAAGTCTAAAATTGAGGTGTTGGCAGCGCTGTGTTCTCTCTGACGGTTGTAGGAAAGGATGCTTTTACTGCGTATCACAGTTTTGGAAATTCCAGGCACTTGTTGGCTGTGGGCCCTATCGCTGCAGTCTCTGCCCCAGTGTTCACACCGCCCCCTCCTCTTCCGTGTCAGCACCCTCCCTTCCCTCTCCTAAAGGACACATGCGTTTACATTTAGGGCCCGCCTGGATAATCCAGGATGCGCTCCTCCTCTCGAGATCGTTAATTTAAGCACACCCTTTACCATGAAATGTAACATTCACTCTTTTGCCATGTAAAATATTATTCACAGGTTTTAAGAATTAGGATGTAGCTGTATCTTTTTGGAGACCACCATTCAGCCTTCTACAAAGTATATAGATATGATAATGATTTTCTCAATATATCTAGAAATTGGCACTGAAAGACTAGATCAACCTTGAATTTCTTTATGAATAGAGATGCCTCTACTTCGAGTACCCAAAAAGGGGAGCTAGACAATGTAATACTTAAATATCTCTCTCACTCAACCTTTGGACTTCCTGTTTAATTTCACTAATGTTGATCATTGGAGGAATTTGAGTTTGAAAGGTACCTTTGACAACCTGATTATATTTATGAATGAATGTTGTAAATATAGGTTAAACAATTTAATTTAAAAAATACCTACGGTTGAAGAATGTAGTTGTTGTAGCCTGGTGAGGAAGCAGCCATACTACGTTGTCTAGAGAGGTGACAGGGGTGCCACAGGAAGTCAAAGGGATACTTGAAATTTGCCCACTCTGGGAATCAGACTGGTGACTTTTTTGTATGATGTTTATCAATTTTAAAACTTTTATGAAAGTTGGATTTTAGTCTTTATGTTTGTTGTTATTTATTTTTCAATTTTATTTCATTTAGAGTTTATATTCAATATTATTTTGTATTAGTTTCGGTTGTATACATAGTGGTTAGACATTGTATACTTGAATTTTAATCTTTAAGGTAATACAGAATTCTGTTCTCTCTCTCCAGGGTGGGAAATGGATACATTTCAGTGAGGATGATTATAACCTTTAAAGTTTGGTCAAGTTTGTAATATAATGGGTCTTTTCAGTTCCTGAAGTGGAATGAACTGTGAGACCCTTCTATGTGCAAAGCACAGTGTGGCCTGATAAACAGAGGCGACCTGGACATTTATTGAACAAATATTTACCAGATCTGTGCCGTGTACCAGGCACTGTTCCCGGAGCTGGGGACACTGATGAATAGCATAGATAAGGACTTTACTTTCATGGAGTTTGTTTTCTAGTGGGGAGGAAAGGCAATAAACAAACAAGAGGAATATTAGGGAATAAGTGCTATGGAGAAAATTAAAATAAGGTATATTACACAGTCACTGTAGCTTCTTTTGATTGGGTGACCCACAAAGGCCTCTTTAGGAGGTGATATTTAAGATGAAGTAGTGCACATGATGGAGTGGTAGACAAAGCACAGAAACATACAGGGCAGAGGGAACAGCCCTGCAAAAGCCCCAGGCAAGGATTGCTTGCCCTCTGAGGGGCCACACAATGAAGGATGCTGCGTGAGGGGTCTGACGGGGTGATGAGGTTGGAGAGGGTGTGAGGGTCTGTCACCAGTCTTGTGATTCTCTGCCCATCCTTCACATTAGAGACGTCTGCAGGAACCTGGATCTCACCCCAGAAGGGATTAAAGTCTGAATCTCTGAGGGTGGAGCCTGGCACCCATTTATGTTGCTGTTTCCCCCACCCCATTCCCAAGGGAATTTTAATCTATGTAATATGAAGTCAACATGGTTATTCAGGGGTTTGAAAAGGTAGCAAATTTTATTTTCAAATCAACAGACTGTCAGTGGAGTCCTTCACAAAGGGAGTGATATGCTCAGCTTTGTGTTTTTAAAAGGCCTCTCTGCCTCCTCTGTGGAGAAAGGGTTGGGGGGGTGCAGACCTCAGGCAGGGGAGCCATCAGCGGCTATGGCTATGGTCAGGTCCCAGGAGCCCCCGCAGCAGTGGGGCTGGAGAGAAGTCATCAGCTGGGTCAGACTCGGGGGTCGTGCTGCACGTGGGGGAGAGAAAGGACTAAAAATGGGAGTCCTGGCTTTTTGATCTGAGTGACTAGTGGTTGGTAGCCCATGTACTGAGGTGGCGGAGCCCAAGGGAGGAGCAGCTTTGCAGAAGAAAATTTAGAGTTTGGCTGTGGAGATGTTAAGTAAAACAAATAGTTCACCTGAAGTTAAAGCAAAGTCTTATGAGTACCCAGAACGCAGAAGGATCCGGTCAGGATGGGGAAATTCCCAGTGGAAGGAATAGGATTTGAAGGAGTATATGGATATAAGGTGAGTTGGCTGTGGAGTCACACCTTTGAGGCTCCAGGCATGGAGGGGAGGGCAGCCAGTGTGGGGAGCGGTGTGGCTGGGTAAGAGGCTGCGAGGATAGGTTGGAGTCCTCTGAGTGTTAGTTATGTAAGGAGGCTTAATCATCTCTATGCACCCCTCAGAATTAGTGCATGTCCGAGGCTTAGAGGGGTCTGAGCAGCCTTGTAGTTAGGAGGCTTGGTTCAGTGAACCCAAAGGCTGGATTAAAGACATGAATGGAGGTAGGGAGGGTGAGTCACGGGCGAGCCTGGCGTGAGTTCGTGGCTGGGGTAATATCGGAGAGCAGGTGGAATCAAGGCAGATGATGGTGACAGTTGGATCAGGCACTTTGGGTGATGGATGGGGGAGTGGAGGATGGGCTCTCACAGATGGGGAGCATATCACCTGTAACTCGCATGTGGCTTCTATATACGGAAAATGATTTTTCTTTTCTTGGTTGGTAAGTCAGTACTGTGCTGTGTAGAAGAGAACTTTAATCTTTCTTGTGTGTGAGCCTCAAGAATTTTTGTAAAATGAGGAAATCCATCTAATAAGAAAGCATACTTTAAATGTCCACAAATGATCTTTTTACAGTTGAAGATGGAATGGAATGTCTTAAAGCCTGAGCTCCATTTGATACAGCCCAGTGGATCTGAGCTTCTGGTTGGGCTGTAGGAAGACCGAGGGCTGTGGCAGGAAGGCGGAGCTCAGAGAGGGGCCACGGCAGCTTCCCTGGCCCCCGCAGAACTTTTGTGTCCTGGAGGCCTCAGCATGGCCCCCTGTGGGAGTCAGGCCTTGGGATTGGAGGAGGAGGGAAAGTCAGGGCACTCTGGGGACCAGGAGTGAGAAATGGGGGACCCAGGGCCTCATGCAGTAAGAGCAGTGACCCTTCCCTAACCCATCCAGGCCTTGTTCTGGCTCAGTTCTCCTCACTTTCCTGCCTGCTTGGCCCCTGCTGGCTTCTCCTGCTGTGGCCGCTGCTGCTTCCATGGCCTTCCTCACCCTATTGGCTTACTGTAAGTAGAATTAGCTGTCACAGCATATACTTTTTGCTCTTGTGATAGTTTCTAGTAACAGGGCAACTTGGGCCAATAGACTCCCTCTCTTCCTGCCACTCCCCCACTGCTCCCTTTGCCCTTGTAAAGGAAGACAAGGTCCTGACTTACATCCCTATCATTGGCCCACCGCGTGACTCCAGCAGGAAAGCAGCGCTGGGATATGACGTTTTTCATAGGCTCTGTGGTACCGTGGAGGGCTTCCAACTGAAGAGCCCAGTGGGGCTAAGAAGAAGGACTAGTAAACAGGGAATAGCCTCCACTCTCATTTTCAGTCTATTATCATTCTCCTATCTTATTGTACCTACTGATGTAATGAAACATTTATCCAGTGTAGCCCCAAATCAAGCTCTAAAATATACACATTTATTTTCAATCATTTTCATTAGAAGATATAACAGATGTACAAAAAAGTCCCTAGACCAACATTGTGTAAGTTAATGTCTAATAAGACAGTAAATGCCTGTGTTACCCAGCAAGCACATCACCATCCTGCCCGAGGCCTTCCATGGCCCGTTTCCCCTCACAGCCTTTCCCCCTCGCACAAGTAACCACTCTTCTCATTTTTATGATAATAGTTTTCTTGCTTTAAAAATAGTGTCACAACTGTTTAAATAATATCATTTGGCTTTGCTTGTGTTTGGATTATATGGAAATGGAGTTGGACTGTAACCTTTCGTGTCTTTGTTTGAACATTAGGTTTGTAAGATGTATTTATTTTTTTGTGTGTATAGCTGTAGTTTGCTAAATTTCACTACCATAGTATTTCATTGAATGAAAACATGACATATTTATCTACCTCTTAGGGTTGTTAACAGTTTGGGGAATTTAAATGCTGCAGCTATGAGTATTCTTATGCCTGTATTCCAGCGCATGGGTGCATGAGTTCCCCTGTCAATTTGGAAAAGGAATTGCTGGCTCCTGGATGTGCCTTTCTTTATCTCTCCTGCATTCCAAGATGATCGTGGGACCTTGTCAACACTTAGTATTGTCATACCATTTTTTTTTATGCTAAACAAGGGTGTGCAATCATAGCTCTTTGTGGTTTTTCTTTGCTTTTTTTTTCTCTGTTTCCCAGTGAGGGTGATGACTTTCTCATATGATTCTGATCATACAGATTTCCCCTTTAGTGAAGTAGATCATTTTTCAGTTGTGTTGTTTACCTCTTTTGAATTGTTTGCAGAATTCCTTATATTTTCTATATTAAATTCTATATTAAATGTAATACATAAATTTAATATATTTTCACATTAAGTTCTTTTCTGTATTAAATTTAACCCTTCACTTTTAGGTCTGAAGTTCATCTGAAATTAATTTTTATGTGTGGTGGGAAGTAAAGATCCAAATTAATTTATTCTCTATGGGTAGTTATTGAAAAGACTGTCCTTTCTACCTCTGTGATGTATCATATATCATTATGACTGTAAGTCTGTTTCTGAGCATTCTAGTCTGTTCTATGCATATACCAAACAATGGTTTAATTTTAAAAAGAAGTAAGTCTTGATATTTGAGAAGGCACTCTTTTTCTTCAAGGCTTGTTTTGGCCCTTTACATTTTGTTCTAAAATTATAGAATCAACTTGTTGAAGTTCTACATCCCTGAAATAAAGTTTTGGGATTTAGAGTGGAATTGTACTGAATTAGGAATTAATTTGGAGAAAACTGATATCTTTACAATATTGAATCTTCTTCTGTTTGTCTTTTAAAATGTCTTAATAAAGTTTTATAGTTTTTTTTCCCCCTCAGAAGTCTTAAATATCTTCTTTTAGATTTATTGTTAGGCACTTCATATTTTTATACTGTTACAAATGTTCTTTTTTAGGATTTAATTTTCTGTTTCGTCTTTTGTAGAAAGTTGGTTTTTCTACATTGCTAAACTCTCCTATTCTATAAGCTTATCTATAAATACCTTTGGATATTCTACAAACATGATCATATCACTTGTGAATAATGACAACTCTGTTTCTTCTTTTTCAATCTTTATACCATGTATTTACTTATGGCTACCACACTGGTTATGCCCCCAGTTTACTGTCAACTGCAAGTTCTGATGGTGGCACCATTGTGCTCCTAATCGCAATGAGAAATTTTCTGCCTTTAAGCATTAAGTGTGATATTTTCTGTAACATTTATTTTTGGAGGGAGTAGAGAATTTAATAAAGAGGAAAGAAAGACGTGACCTCTAGTTCTACTTTTCTAAGGGTTTTAAATCATGAATATTGCATTTTATCAAGTATATTTTCCTCATTTATTGAGATTATATAATTGTTCTGCTTTAGACTGTAAATGTGAGAAATTACATTTCTGATTCCAGCATGTTAGACCAACATAGTACCTGGAATAATCAACTTGATATTTTATATATTACTGGATTCATGTTGCTGAAATTTTGAGTTGGGGGGTGGTTTGTAATTGTATTCATGAGAGAAATTAGTTTGTGAGTTTTCTTTCTCATCTCATCATTATTGTTAAAATAAGGCATTGAGTACATTGACCTCGTAGTATAACTTGATATCAGGAAGAGTGATACCTCCCATTTTATTCTTCCTTTTCAAGATTGCTGAGGCTATTTGTGTTCTTTTTAGGTTCCATATAAATTTTTAAAATATTTGTTCTACGCCTTTAAAGTATGCCATTGGTATTTTAATAGGAATTACATTGAATTTATAGATTGCTTTGGGTAATACAGACATTTTAATGATGTTTATTCTTTCTATCCATGAACACTGTATATGCTTCCACTTGTTTGTATCTTCCTTGATTTCTTTTACCAATGTTTTATAATTTTCCACATACAAGTTCTTCACCTTCTTGGTTAAATTTACTCCTAGGTACTTTATTTTTTTTGTTGCAATAGTGATGGGGGTTGTTTCCTTAATTTCTTTTTCAGACATCTTATTGTTGGTGTATAAAAATGCCACTGATTTCTGAATATTAAATTTATATCCTGCCACCTTTGGCATTGAAATACTTCATTGCATTCTGAAGTTTGTTTAAGAATAAAAATTAAGTTTTTTAATGTGAAAGGCACAGTTGCATTGAAATAGAACTATTTATTCAAGCATGTAGTTCAAGGATTATCAAATATTTAGAAACTGGTTTCCTTTGGAAAATTTCAGATTGTGCTCAGAATGTTTGTTTGGCTGACAATGAGAAAATTCCTTTATATAAATTATTTCATGGACTTACTCTTTGATAAAAAGGTTTTTAAAAGATAATTAGCTTTAAAACTGTTCATTATTCCATTTCAATTTCTAAATTAAATGCCAGTGTGGAAAGAACTTTTCTTATCTTAGAACTCATGACACTTAATAATTTGAGTATTGAGTCAGTATTTGAGTAGTGTATATTCTAAAAATAGTTTTAATTTTGGAAGCAAAAGGCAAGTGTTTTAAGTTAAAAGAAAAGTAAAATCTAGACAAAAGCCACATGATGTAGAGAACATGTGACATAATTTTGATTGATGTTAATGAACTTTCCAGATCATCCTACTTCTCTTTCTGATTAACATATTATTTTTCAAGTGTGCTCAAAAACCACCTGGAAGCCTTGCTGGTATAATGTGGTGAGCACCTGGGACCCTTGAATTCTGAATTATTAAAAAATATTTTCTGAGAGAGGTTTGGGGAGAACAAAGAGCGAAGTGGCCAGCCCTGTTTCAGGAGTAGCGGTGCAGCTAAGTGTGGGAATAAGTATAAAATGATCCTGTTGACAATCAAAATGAACGGGATCTGCTTAAAGAACCAGGAATCCATAAAAAAGGAAAGTTAAAGTGTGCTAAGGGAGAGTTTTATTGAACACTTCAGCTATTAGTATCATTTATAGCAAACTTGATATATACTGATCAAATGGTAGCGCCCACAGTTCTGTGCTGGTGATAAGCTGATGAAAAAAAGATGAAAATTGTAAAGGGCAGGGAGACATTAGCAACTCTGCAGCCTGATTTCCTTATCTCAAAAATAAGACCAGTGATTTGCCTAAAATCAGAAAGGTGCTTATTATTAGAGTTGGGACTACATGTCTGTTCTTCATTCCTTTATTCAACACAAATTGATTGAGAACCTATTATTGTGAGAAATCGTTCTACATACTGGGGATATAGTGGTGAACATAGGAAGTTTTTCCCTCGTGGGGCCTTGTATTCCTGAGTAGGAGACCGGCAGTAACAAAGAGCTATGTGATAAAATGACGGGCATTGAGAAGTGATGTGATGACAGGGCAAGGGAAGGAAGCAGGTGACAGGGAATGCTTTTTGGGGTAGGATGGTCAAAAAGTCTCACTGAGGAGATGACTGGCAAGCAAAACCAGAATGATAGTCTTGGGAAGAATGTTCTAGGAAAAGAGCAGAAAGTGCAGATGCTTAGTGTGTTCCTAGAACAGTAAGGAGGCCAGTGTGGCTCGAGCAGGTATGCAAGGGGGCCATGATAGGCCATGAGGTGGGAGATGAGGCCAGTTGCCAGGTCATTTGGGGCTTGGCGGCCATGGCAAGTACCACCGACTCTTCAACAACAGGGTGGGTTCAAGTATTTGCAAATGTTTCTAATACTTGTACTGCAAATGCATTTTCTCTTTTTATTTTTAAATAATATTTTCTTTTCATAGCGTACTTTATTGTAAGAATACAGACATAGTACATATACAAAGTATGTGTTATTTGACTTTTATGTTATTGGTAAGACTTCTGGTCAACAATAGTCTATTAGTACTTTGGGGGAGTCAAAAGTTACACATGACTTTTCAACTGCTGTGGGTCGGCTACCCTACCCTCTATGTTGTTCAAGAGTGAAGTGTACTTTGGAACTTATCCTAAGCATGCAGGGAAGACATTGGAGAATTTTGTGAAGGAAAACAACGTGGCGTGACTTCAGTTTTGAAAGGTCCACTCTGGCTGCAGTAGAATCGTCTGCAGAGAGATGAGAATGGAGGAGACGTGGAGGTGAGGAGGCTACTGCAGTTTTATGGTGAGAGTATGAGAAGATAGGGAATTGGGAGTAGGGAGTCAGAGAGTGACAGCTTGATGACTTCCTGATATATTTTAAAGGCAGAGCAGTAAGATTTGCAAAAGAACTGAATTTGGGATATAAGGGATATCCAGTTTCCTCACCAGGTTTCCCCCTTCCTTTTCATCTGACAAGGCCATATTAGAATACTTTCCAGGATTTAATTTTGCTCTTCTTTCCAGAGGGATGTTCACATCAAGGTTTAAGAGTGTTGGCTTGGCAGAGGATCTTCCTCATCTGCAGTGGCGTAAGGTTTGCTTATAGCACACCTGCCTACAAGAGCCAGTGCCTTTGTATCTGATTTACATAAATGTCTGCACCTGCTTCAATTTTAGTTTACATTCAGAAACTCCATAATATTCTACTTTAATTTCTGCTTTGCCCTAAAAATTGCTAAGTCCTTTTGAGGTTAGATTTGCTTCAAGATAGATGGTGCATTAATATGACTACTATAGCGCTGCATATTGGCACTAAAGAAATTATCCTGGGGGGGAAAAAAGAGAGAATCTATTAGTTTGCACCTGCTTGCAGCAGAGATGAGCTTGCATACAGAACAGTCCCAACAATGCAGAGTTCCAGTTGTGCCGGTTCATTAAATGGGCTAGAGAACAATGCTGTTGGAGCGCAGTCTCCTCTGCTGTGGTGCAGAGATACTGGACCTTGACTCTGAATTGATGCCAAAGACAGATCCATTGGATGCGTGAATACTGACTGCTGTCTGTTTTCTCCCCTTTCTAAAATTGAAGGAACACAGGTTAAAACAGGGTTTTGCCTGCTAATAGAATACTCCTTTTCGTGTAGTTCGTTAATGCAGGATGTTGCATGTGATTATTTATCATCACAACTTTCAGTGTTATTGTTTTTATCCTTGAGGGAAAAATACACACATTCCAGATGGCTATTTTCAAAATGAGGCTCCAGAGACAAAATGAAGACAAGCATTTTCCTTCTGTTTCTGTGACTTTCCACCACGGCTGAGTTACAAGGGAGGAAGAAGTATGTGGAGTGGATGTTTTCACAAAGTAGCATTTTCAGTAGTTTACACATCAGGTTGACCCTTTCCCACAACGCAGATATACCATATTTTTAGGCAGAATCTTCAAGGGTAATCATGAATTTATTTTGTAAGGAAAGGAGTAGAGATGGGACTCTCAATTGCCCTGGAACCTAACCACCTGGGACCTGCCAAGTGAAGTCTAAAAAGAGTATAGTTTGGAGCATTAAACAGCACCCTAATGACGGAGATGCATTTGAATGCTTCCAGATGTTTCCAGTTGAGCTAGTGTCAAGTTCTTGCTTTAGTTCCTTGTGAGATATGTGGGAATTATGCTTCAGTCTATTGGATGGACTTCAAATACTTAGGTCAGAGAGGACTTATGGGAAGCATACGAAACCTTGAAAAGTTTGCGAGTAGCGTCCCTTTAAAGTGGACCTCTCAATTGCATCTGATAGTTTGTTGCTTTGCATCTTGAAACTCCCCCCCCTTTGGCTTCTATCTCACCAAACATTCTGGTTCTCTTTTGCAGGCTTCTCCCTCCATTTGACATTGATGTTCTCTAGGGTTTCATCCTTGGCCCACTCCTTCCCACCCCACCACATGTTGTTCCTGGATAGTTTTACTCGCAATCTTGGCTTTAACCAGCCTGTAACTTGGCTGTAACCAGACAGGTAACTGTCAAGCTGTCATCTCTAGCCCAGACCTCTCCCTTAATGCTTTTGATCTAAGCACCCAAGTCGAGTTAGTCATTTCTTTCTGTGTGTGCTACAGGCGTCTCAAATTCCATGGCTTCTTGACCAGCCTCTCCATTTTGCCCCACTGTCTGGTCTTCTAAGTGCTGTCTTCATTGGTGGGCCCACCATCTGTCCCTCAGTCACTCACAACTTCCTTTGCAGTGGCAGATCAGTAACCAAGTTATAAATATATTTTATACTAAACTTCACTTGAATTTTTTTATCAAGGTAAGTCATGCTCGTGGTTAAAAGTCAAATAGTGCAGAATGGCTTAGAATAAAGAAACGACAACAGTGGTTTCCTTGCCTCACCCCCTTTCTGCCTTTATTCCTTCTTGCCAAAAGGAACCACTTTACCTCCTGTAACCGCTCCTTCTGGTGGTTATTGTTATATATCTAATACTGCACTCACCCTCTTACTTCCTCATTTGTCAGTTTGGACACTGTCTACTGGTTTCCTGCTACATTTTTCTCTCTTGCCTTCCCCCTTCACCTGGCATAGTTGTATTGCAACTTTCAGTTTCTCTATTTAAGTAATTTAAGTAATATAGGCACATTTTATATCTTGCTTCATCTTTAGATGGGAGCACCTGGTCCCTGACTTACAGGGTGAAGGTCTTGTACTCCCACCATTCCCTTTAGCTCCTCTCTTTCCTTTTCCCCACCCCCTTCCCGCCATGGGCACTGACTTTCCAGTTATCCAAATGGATACTTTTTATTTGATAAATTAATAAATGGATTTTCTGACAGCTCTGTTGCTGCTGTGTTATACCAGTGTTGCTGCTAAGTGTTATATACCAGTCTATTTGCCAGTGATCTGTGCCTTCTCCTTGGAAAACTTCAGGATGTTTTCTTTACTTTGGGGTTCTGAAATTTCTCCATAGTGTGTTTCATTCATTTTTCAACTTATCCTTACTAATTTTCTCCTATTTTCTCAGTGCACTTTTTCTAGAATTCCTATTGGATGATGCACAGTTGCACAAACTGCAAGTTATATTTTCGATGTCCATATTTTCTTACTTAGCTGTATTCTGAAAGGTTTCCTCTGATTTATCTTCTAGCCTTAAATTGATTTTTAAAATTTGTTTATTTCTTCATGTGTTCAGTAAGTTCTGTGATTGGTTTTTTCCATATCATCCTGCACTTATTTTATGAAGTCAATATTTTCTCAGCTCTCTGAGAAAAACTTCTTTTAAAGGTACAGAGGTTTCCCATCTACCCTCTGTTTCTGTACATGCATAGCCTCCTCCATTATCAGCATCCCCCACCAAAGTATATGGTTTAATTGATGAACCTACAGTAACACAGCATAATCACTCAATGTTCAGAGTGTTGAGAAGACTGTCATTGCTGCATTGTATTGCCTTTGTGTCTTTCTCAAAGATTATAGACTCATTTATATAGACTCTTTTTCTATTCTATTTTAATAATATATTTGTTTATTCTTTCACCAATACCATAGTCTTCATTACTGTAGGTATATTGTAAGTCTTAAAGTCAAGTAGTGTTAGTCTTCTAGCTTATTCTTTAGTATCACGTTGGCTATTCTGGGTCTTTTGCTTTTCTCTGTAAACTTCACAATCAGTTTTTTGATACCTGTAAAATAACTTGCTGGGATTTTGCTTGTGATTGCAATAGTCTATAGATAAAATTGGGAAGAACTGACTTTTTGGTAATATTGAATCTTCCTATCCATGAACATGGAACATCTCTCCATTTGTTTGGTTCTTCTACAGCTTCTACAGCTTTGTTCGTTAGAGTTGTGTCATTTTCCTGACATAGATATTTTACATATTTTGTTAAATTTATACCTAAGAATGTCATGTTTTGGGGCACTCAGGTACATGTTATTGTGTTTTTAATTCCACATTTTATTTGTTTATTGCTTGTATATAGGAAAGTGATTGACTTTTGTATATTATTAACTTTGTATCCTAAAACCTTGCTATAATTGTTTATAAGTTACAAGAGTTCCAATTTTGATTTCATTAGATGAGAAGGAGGTACAGTGACATCTCATTGTAACCCTTCTGCAGTGAATTTTATATTGCATTATTTCATTTTGGATTCTTTCTCAGTAGTTTCTTTTTCAAGTTATAAAAAAAAAGCATGCAGGCACATCTGGAAGTATACACACCAAATTATTAACAGTAGTTACTTTGTCAGTGTAGGGTAAAGAGCCAGAGTATCTACTTTATGTAATGCTGTATTTGTTTATCTCAACTATTTAAATTTTGAAATATAACCCAGTAAAGAGAAGTACATAAAAACATAAGCATAGAGCTGAAATAATTATTTAACATGAACACTTATGTAACCACTTTCTTTATTAAAAAACAAGGCACCATCAGTCTCACAGAAATTTGACCATGTTCTTTCCCAATCATAGTATACTCTCTAACCCCAGAGTAATCATTGTCCAGATTTGTACAACTATTAGTTTCTTGGATTTCTTTATAGTTTTACCTCTTAAGTATGGATTTCTAATGACTATTTAGAAATTAATTTAAGTAGAATCATAATGAAGAATTATTTAAATGGAGTCCTTTGTATTTGGCTTCTTTTGCTTAACTTTATTTTGTAAGGTTTATTCCCATAGTTACCTGAGGCTGTAGTTCATTCATTTTTGTTGGTGCAAAAATATTCTGTTTGAATATATGATAATTTATTTAGCCAGTTCAGCTTTACATTGTAAGTAATGCTATGAGGAACATTCTCATATAGTTATCCTGATAAATGTATATTCATAGTTCTGCTAACTATATTTTGAGGAGTGGAATTATTGGTCATTGAGCATGTATATCTTCAGAGTTACTAGATACTGCCAGTTTTCTTTTTTTTTTTTTTTACAGAGTCAGAGAGAGGGATAGATAGGGACAGACAGACAGGAATAGAGAGAAATGAGAAGCATCAATTTTTCATTGCAGCACTTTAGTTGTTCATCGATTGCTTTCTCTTATGTGCCTTGACTGTGGGGCTACAGCAGACTAAGTGACCCCTTGCTCAAGCCAGTGACCTTGGGTCCAAGCTGGTGAGCTTTGCTCAAACCAGATGAACCCGCGCTCAAGCTGGCAACCTAGGGGTCTCAGCCTGGGTCCTCCGCATCCCAGTCCGATGCTCTATCCACTGTGCCACCGCCTGGTCAGGCTGCCAGTTTTCTAATCAATTTCTATATCAATCAGTTTCTATATCAATTTGTATCATATTGTCAGATTCAAAAAATTGTATTTCTGGTGGGCATAGAAGTGGCATGTTATTATAGGTTTTCTTTGCATTTTGCTGATGACTAATGAAGTTGAACTCATTTTTTCATGTCAATTGACCATTTGATTTTTTTTTTTATTGTTGGGTTATTTCTTTATTTGTAGGAGCTTTTAAAAAATGTGTTTTGAACGTAATTGTTAGCTATATGTGTTACAAACTTTTTTTCCTCTCTGTGATTGCCTTTTTACTTTAAGGTAATTATTAATAAACAGATTTTTAATTTTATTGTGATCCAGTTGGTCAGTATTTGAGGTTAGCGCTTTTTCTCTCTTATTTAAGAAATGTTTTCCTAATCAGAAGTCACAAAGATCTTAATTTGAACCCATGTTTTTCTAAAAGCTTTGTTTTGTCTCTCACATTTAGGTCTTCGGTGTCTCTGGGTTTTGTACATGGTATGAGGTCAGGCTCAGATTTCTGTACTAAAAAGAAATAAACACAGACCTATGTTTCTTTAACAACAACATAAAAATCAAGCCTGTGATGGAGGCAGGGCCTCATGTTGAGCCTTTACATGTCGCCGTGACATGTCCCCCATCTATCTATCCTAAGTACGGCCCACACTGACTCTGTCCCTCCAGGGGTCCCCCTCTTTAGCCATTGTCCTGTTCTTGGTCAGTGCATTCTTGAAGGTGAATGGAGAGGAAAACTACTTTACCTTCCTATTAGTGTTCTAGTTAGGTATTATTTGACTTTATTTCCATGAGTTATGTTACACCAGAAATCAAATACTTTTTTAAAAGTGTAACTTATTGCAAAACAAAATCTAAAACTTGAGTGATGCTAATTTTTGTCTCAATATTGAAGTGCTGCCCACATTTTGAATGTAGTCATGCTCTTAACATGTAGATCTTTATTTCTGCTAAAAGATTATTGGAACTTGCAAGTGTGGATCTTAAAATTGTATTGAACTCACTTTAGAAACAATCTTTCTTATTCTCAGAAAAGAATGTTTCTATTATCAAAAACAAGATGCTTGGAGCAGCAGTGATTATTTTATGCATACAGGCCCATTGGAAAGAGAAGAAACATACAGCTGGAAGGAATTTAAATGTCATCCATTGCAGGATTTTACCTCTAAGAAGTGTACTATTCTCACTCTTAATATAATTCCAGAAAAGAAAATTCCACACTCTCTCCTGGTAATATTTAAGATACTTCCCTGTTCAGATAATTTTCCTTATTCTATGCCTTACGTCTGTTTTCTTATTCTGTTTTCAATGGAAACAGAGACTCTGGGCCAACCATCTGTGTCTATAATAATTCTTCATTTGCTTGATGGTCATTATTACTAAATTCATCAGTTTTCTCTTCTCTTCATAGTGTAATCTAATGTGTTTATTTAGCTCCTTCTTTTAATCCAGTTTCCAAAACATCTTTTTAATGTTTTTTTGTTTAATCTGAATTCTCCCCATGTCATCTATAAATTATGATTTATGGACTAAAATCGGACATACTACTTTTGCCAAAGCATGACCAAATGCTATTTAACCAGTAAAGATGGTACTCCATTTTACAGAGTTCTCTAGGACTTCTAACCTGATTTTTTACTTCATGATAAAAATATTTTTGGACTTACGGCTATGCATGGAAGTTTGAATGCATTTGTTTAGTATCTCTGCTTCCTGAGATTACCCAAAATTGTTAGGTAACAAATAAAAGATGGTATAAATCCATATGGACAAAGAAAATGGGAGAGGAGGCTTGGTGGATAAGGGTGCTACCAAATTTTTGGTAGAGAGAAAACAAATGGATGAATGAGGATTGAATTAGCAG
Source organism: Rhynchonycteris naso (assembly GCA_037038555.1). Classification (NCBI taxonomy): domain Eukaryota; kingdom Metazoa; phylum Chordata; class Mammalia; order Chiroptera; family Emballonuridae; genus Rhynchonycteris; species Rhynchonycteris naso. The sequence continues at coordinate 31,714,861 of CM072998.1, forward strand.
AGGGTAGAAAATGGAAAGCCGAGTGTCCACAGAGAGGAAAGCCAACGTGAAGAGATGGATTTATGGTCAGGACACGGAAGTCTCCGTACTTGGAACCACAAGCTGTGCTAGAAGACAGGTCTGAAGGGAGAAGTTGAAAACTAGATGGGTGGAAAGCTCGAATCGAATAAGGAGTAGTTAGATCTCCCTGCTATTCCAGGTGGCTGGACAGACACCACTGGTAGGTATAATTTTTAGAGGCATTAGATCAGAGAGGTTTAGGACTTGGAAACAAGATACAGATGAGAGCACGGGTAAGAGACCTTAGAGAAAATAGGAATATTGCATGAAATTCTACATGTGCATAGGTGCTGTCTCCCATTTGGGCACCTAGAACTCTGCTAACCAGGCTTATGTTTTTTTATCTCTAGATGGGAGGATTAGAAGATTCTTGTCTGGGAAACTGACCTGTTGAGGAGAAAAGACATTTGGAGGTCTCCCATAAAATGGCAGGGTCCCCCACCTAGTCTACCACATAAGTTCAGCTTTTTAGGTCTCACAATGGACTTCCAAGGATCACCATATATTTGAGGATGATGAATGGATGGGGTCAAAACAATTAATTCAGAAAGAAGGCTCATAGGAAACAGAGGGAAAAGCAGGGAAAGAAAAACTTCCAACAATTGATATTCTTTGAGAGATTAGGGAAGATATATTGCATTTGTGAAGCAAGGCTTGGAAATTAAAAAGGCAGCAGAATTGGAATGTTGACGGCACTGTTTAGAATATTGAATGAGAAGGCCGAGACAGCATATATGAGAGGGAAGAGGAAATAAGGATCTCTGTGTAAGAAGTTAAAACTGACTAATAAGAATTTTAGAAAGAAAGTAAAGAAAAGCCAGGGGAGAAAATTATAGAAGAGTGATATAGAATACTTTCCTGGAATTGAAGGACGTTAAGTTCCATGTGGAAAGGGTACATTGAGTCCCCAGCACAATGAATGAAAAAAAGGACCAATCTGATAAAGTCTGCAAATAAAGTACATTTTTCATAAAAGGTTTAACAGAGAAAAAAGTAGGCCACATACAAAGCCGCGGGAAGCAGGCTGGTGTTTGACTTCTCTACTTCAATAGTGATATTTAGAAGAAATAGTGTTATACCTTCCAAATTTGAGGGAAAATAATTTCCACTTTGGAATCTTGTATGTGGTCAAACAACCAAATGCAATGGCAGAATAAGGCTATTTTCGTATAAACATGAAAGGTCTCAGAAACTGACCTCCTATGTACTCTTTCTTGGGTAGTTCTTGGAAAAGGTTCTCTACCAAGATAAGAAAAATAAGCCAAAAATTATGCAGCAGGTAAGGCAAAGTGAGGGTAGATCACTGATGGGAGTAGAGGAGTTCCAGGTGATACCTGGATATCACCTGTGTCAGGTCTGGAGAACAACTCTTTCAGATCAGACCGGAGGATAGACAGGCCAAGACATAAGGAAATAAATCAGAATGATCACTTAATATGTTTATCTTTGATGAGTTTTCTAGTTCTGTGCTTGAGTATGAGGAAAATTAATGTTTGATACATTAAAAAAAATCAAGCAAATGAAAAACTGAAGCTGTTATTCATGTTAGGAAAAGCAAAAGATTGTACAAGAAAAAAATATAATTGTATACTGTGGGACTAAGTTATGAAAAAACTTTAAACACATAATGTAATGAAAATACTAAGTATTATTGTAACCAAAATTATGATATAGTTAAATTGAGAGGATTTTTGTGGGGTTCAAGGAAGTATGTGTGGAAGATAAGAGAGCTAAATTCTCATTTTCCACAGCAGAAAGTCAATAGACATTAAAAATGGAGAAGAAATAACTGTTGAAGGATATTTATTAAAATATGAACGTAAATGTTAAAAGAAGTAGCTAGAAGAGGAGAAAGTGATTGTCTTTGATCGTTGGGTCTCAAGAATATAGAAACTGGGTTAAAATACTAAAAAAATAGGTATTTTACTCTACTGAATTTATTTACATACATCTATTTGTGTAACTGAATTAAATATGTAAAGCATATTGAGCCTTTTCTTCTTTCCATGTAAAAATTATTTTTCCATTTGTGTTGAAAGAACAAATTTGTAGTGATTTGAACTAAAGTGAAGCAACTATGAGCTGATGGTTCTTGCTCCACCCCACCTCCTCTGTTTGTAAAAGAATAGTTCTGTCGTGATTCAGTGCTATGGCAACAATATGTCCTGAATTTTAGGGCTTCTTTGGATTTTAGACTGTCATAGCCATGACTTCACTTGCAGTTTACAGACTATGTGCTTTGCTTATTTGCTTCTTCTGTGTTCTGTTTTATAGTTTTAGACAACTCGGGTTCCCAGAGCTGCTTCTCTTCAGCTCCTCTCAGAATCTTCCATCCTTGGCTGCCTGGAGACTTTTAGGAGAAAGCATATTGTGGGGTTTTTTTCTGATAATTTGACTCATTTGCTTCTTGAAAATTTTTTCTTCCCAATTATTTATTTATTTTTTTACTAACTATGTCTTGAATATACTAATTTTATTCATCCAGAGGCCCTTAGTGACTGCCTTTTATATTTGAACCCTGTCCTAGGCATCAGGGAGGACTAACACAAGGCAAAGCCCAGGCTGTCAGCAAATTTGTCATGCACTGACTCACCTGACAGAGTCAGTGATGGCATTTTATACATTTTCTGCATTATCTATTATTTAAAAAAAAAGAAAAAGAGTCATAGGCAAAGGTTTGCTTTTCCAGAATGAGTCTGTGAGAAAATTCTCAATCTCATTTTCCACAAAAGCCTTATCTATGAATTTATTTATTTATTTATTTTCCCAATTGGCTTTAGAGAAAGAGGAAGAGAGAGAGGAAGCAGGGGTGGAGACAGAGAGATAGAGAGATAGAGAGAGAGAAGGGAGCATCAAGTCATTTTCCAATTAGTTATTCCATTTAGTTGTGCACTCATTAATTGTTTTTTGTTTGTGCCCTAATTGGGGCTCAAATCAGTGAGTGACCTTTGTGCACTGGGGTGTTACTTTATCCACTGAGCCACCAGGTCAGGGCCTATGAATTTAAATCTTCAGTTCCATGTTAATTGTTCTATAGAAAAACCTTCATTGGGGATTCACTCACTTCACCTCTGCCCAACCAGGGGTAACCTACATCCATCCTGCTATAGCAGAGGAGATACTAAATATGGCGGCCATTTCAGTACTGTGAATGGGCCTCCCTGCACCGACGAGACAGGGCCTTGTTCAGTTAAGTCCAAAAATATGACTTGAGTGGGTTCACTGGAGAACAGTGTATTTATAGCCTCAGGAATGGTATGGGAGTGGCCTGACTGCTTCGGTTCTACCCCCGGGAACTCCCAGGAGGCTGTGATTCACCCTTGTTCTAGGAGCTAAGTTATTGAAAATAGAAAAAATCTGAAAGAAGGGGCTGGTTTCTCTCATGCTCTCCATTCTCTGACTCTGAAAGCTTCTCTTTTTGAAAGGAAAGAGGTGTGACGTCTTTTTTGTAAACTATATTTATTTATTGTCTCCTCAGAGGGTGTTTTTTATTTCTTAGATACATAGCCTCTAAGTACGTCCAAGATCAGGCCTTCTGTATAGTCAAAACTCTATGCAAGAATTGTTTGAATTTTAGCTGATAGAGGTTTATTTATCTACCCCTGGTCTTCTCCATGCATAGCTATGGAGCCATAGTTCATATTTCACTGGAAATATAATGATATATTTGGATAAGTCAGTTTTAGATCCCCTCTAGGTTTTTAACATAGAGTGGTTAAAAAAAAAGAAGGTCATTCAAAGCAGCTTTGGGGTCAGCTTTGGTTTAGTTTTATGTGTTTATAAAGTTGTAAAACACAGTTTTCTTCTTTCAGAATTATCAGGAAGCTCTATGCCTGACCAGGCGTTGGCGCAGTAGAGTGTCAGATTGGGATGCAGAGGCTCCAGGTTCAAAACCTTGTGGTCGCTGCCTTGAACGCAGGCTCATCCAGCTTGAGCATGGGCTCACCAGCTTGAGCACGAGGTTGCTGGCTTGAGTGTGGGATAATAGACATGACCCCTTGGTTTCTGGCTTGAGCCCAAAGGTCTCTGGCTTGAAGCTCAAGATCGCTGGCTTCAGCCCAAGGTCGCTGGCTTGGACAAGGCGTCACTTGCTCTGCTGTAGCCCCCTGGTCAAGGCATATATGACAAAACAATCAATGAACAATTAAGATGCCACAATGAAGAATTGATGATGCTTCTCATCTCTCTCCCTTCCTATTTGTTCTTACCTGTCCTTCTCTCTGTCACTCTCTCTGTCTGTCAAAAAAAGAAAAAAAAGAATTATTGGGAACCTCTAGAGTAGGGGGTCCCCAAACTTTTTTACACAGGGGCCAGTTCACTGTCCCTCAGACCGTTGGAGGGCTGCAACATACAGTACTCCATACACTGACCACCAATGAAAGAGGTGCCCCTTCCGGAAGTGCGGCAGGGGCCGGATAAATGGCCTCAGGTGGCCGCCATTTGGCCCGCGCGGGCCATAGTTTGGGGACCTCTGCTAGAGTTTATTTCTTTACGTTGGAGAAAAAAATGTAAAGTTTCGTATTCTTACTTTAAACATATGCCTTTTCATGTTTATCATGCTCAATATTTCAGCAATAAAAGTTACTCAGTGATAATTTGTACCCAGTGTCTTTCTAACTGTATATTTAAAAGTAATGGAGATGAGTCCTATAAAATTATAATTTTCTTACAATTGAATTGGAGAAGTAAAAGCTTAGTCTCTGTGGTGGTAGCACAGGTTCCAAGCTGTCTGCTCTGCTTTCTGTTGTTGCCTCGGGCAAGGAGTAGGTTTATTATCAGGGCTCTGTCTAAATCTATAGTTTGACAGTCATGGATGTCCTTGTGGTCACCAAACACCTTTTCTGTAAACTAAATAGCAGCAAACAATCTGTAAAAAGTCATGTCTCCATAATCGAAACCTATTACATTAACAGCATTAGGTTATAATGTAGGTCGGATTTAATGATGGCAATCTTTTACCTATTAGGAAAACTAACAAAACGTTTTCCCAAGAAGAGCTAATGTTTTGTTTTGAGCCTTGTTTTGGGGGTCTCCCAAACCATCCACTCATTTGGTAATTCACTAGAAGGATTCTCAGGTTCAACATAGAGCCAGCGTATAGCTAATAGGGATTACAGGGACACAGCAAGGGACAGGTGGGGTCCAGAAGACTCTGCCTGCAGCCTTCTCTTACTTGCTGTGTTTGTGAAAGGTCCCACAGAGCACACCCTCCCTAACAGTGAAAAATGCAGCCTGCTGTTTTTATTGTGGGCATGTAGTGGCATTCTCGCCTAGCAACCCCTGCCAAAAGTCCAAGCTCTCAGAATAAAAGCAGGTTGTTCACTGAGAATCACATTGTTTCTACACACAGCCTGGCCACAGAAAAACAACCTAGAGAACTCTTCATATGGGTATAGGAACTTTGTACCAGCTGAGTTCCCAGGTGCCAGTCAAGTGCCAACCTTGCAAGCAAGCCTTTCTAAGTACTGCAGCCTCAGGTCTGCTGTGTTAACATTTTCCTGCACAGCCTGTGTTTCATTTTTAGAAAACAGTTTACAGAAGTACTCTGAATTAAGTGATGGTGATGGGGAAAGGCAATGTGATTGTTTCTCTGGATTGTCGTCAGGATCAGACTTTGCATTTGATAAAGGCATCTGGAGCCAAAGATGGGAAAATGGGAGGATTCCTTGTATAATATACTTCTATTTTTAGAAGTCTCATGAGCCTGATATTTTAAAATTACAATTCAGTCATAACCCGGGTTACAATTTGCATATGCAGATGACTGACGGCTTCTCAAATTCTTGGACTTGGGTGTCATACAGTTGAAACCGATTTACTGCCATTAGCTTTGCCTAGTCCATGCTAGCTGCTTGTTGCAGAATGATTACACCAGAGGGTGAATATTTTAGGAATAGCTCTTACTGCTTTGATATTTTGTTATGAAGTATGAAAACGAAATAGGATTTATCAGGAAACTGAATTGGAATCTAGGGAAGGCCTTTATAAAGTGCTTGCAATGTTATTTTTATAAATGAAAATAGTTTTAGAGCCATTTAGGTAATCAAAACAATTAAGTTATTTTTCTTCTTTTCTTTTGGTTTTCTTTTGAGTAACAGCTATTCTAAAGAAATCAAATGATTTGAGAGGCTTTTAGGTTCATAAATAAATAAAAATGATGCCGTGGTGAAGAAATGGCTAGCAGAAAAGACTGCCTGTTTGTCTTTATACTAGAGACAGAAAGGTGTTTTGCTCCTCCACACAGATTCTTAAAACTCCTTGGTACAAATTAATCATCATCCCTTAGGATTTCACAAGGTGTCATTCAGAACCCGAGGAGGTTGAGAAGTGGGAGGGCAGAAAGCACTAGTGGAGGAAAGAGAAAAATAAGTTGAGAGATCTGGGATTTGGGAGACTGTCATAAGGTACCATTACTGTTGAACCTGTTGTTTAAAATACGTAATGGTCCCTTTGCCACTAACACAGTTTCATCTTCTGTGGAATGAACATTCTTCCCTTCTTGTTATGGCTTAAGTGACACAGCTCTGGCGTGATGGACAGTGTGTTCTTCATAGGGAGATAAATGGCTTTCCTCTGGGCTTACCAAAGAGACTTCAGTGAACAATAACACATGTGTACGCACACGTGTGTGTGCGTGTACAGGCTTCCTGGTGCTTTCTCTCTTCTTTCTTGGGTACATTCAGAGAATGAGTCCTTTGCCTTCAAATACTTTTATTTTCATCAAACACTAGACAATCTCCTTCGAAAGGAAATGTTTTCCATAATAAATCTACCCATGCCAAAGTTTCCTCTTCTTTTTTATAAACATGTCTTATCTCCATTCCAACATTTGTTGATAAACAAAGACCTTTTTTGTCAAATGCTATGAGATTCAAATGAGAACTGCCAAGAGCAATATTTGACACATGCCTGAAGGGACTTCATTTAAAAATGACCCTTTCTTCTTCTACTCTAGACACTCATTTTGAGGCATGGGAAAATGGAAACATTCAAGAATTATGTTTATTTTCTCCTACAATATATTTTTATGAAAATAAATACTGAAAACCTATAAGGGCCACACTAATTCTTTATTAATGAATTCTTTATTACTCTGCTACCCAGAGAAAATATTTGTGATTGTTTCATAAGTACTAACATAGGCATGACTTAACAGTGGAAGTAACAATGACTAAGATACAGCTCTTTCTTTAAATGACCTTCCATCTGGGAATAGGATGGGAGCAGAGAAGTTTGAATGAACAGGCAACTACTGTAGAGTGTGGGGTGTGCTATTTTTGGTGAGTACTTGAATGGGGAGTTTAACTTGGGGTCATATGAGGCTTCCTGGAAGGTGGTGTCTAAGCGGATGCTGAAGGATGCCTGGGGTTGGTTATTCAGGCAAAAGTGGTGGAGGGAGAGGAAGGACTTCCCAGGCAAAGGGAACAGAATGAAGAAAACTCTACAGGTGAGAAGGAAGTGTGATTCATTGAGAAATCTGCAACATAAATCAGTATGGCTGGAGAGTGGAGTCTAAGAAGTGAGGGCTGAGAGTTGGGACAGAAGAGGTGAGTGGAGATCAGATCACAAAGAACCTGGCTTGCCCTGTTTGAGAAGTTTGGAAATGATCAGTTTGGTGTTTTTCTTTCCTGTGTCTTACTCATGCCTAGCAGTCTTTCCCTAGTTATAGTCACAACACAAACATTTATTCACTTACAGAGATGTCTAATTTACTCTGTGCCAGAACCTTTAACTGAAATTTAGTCATTTTTGTATCTGTACAGTGAGCCAGTGTGGTGGGAACCGAGGGAGCAAGGGGAAAGGGGTGGGTGGAAGACCTACTTTATAATCCTGACCCAGGGGACATGATAAGCATCACTATTTTTTTCATGTTATCACACAGCCATTTTAACAATTATTTTAAGCATTTATATAATCAACAGATGGAAGGACCATAATTAACTGGATAGGACTTGATTTTCTGGTTGCATGTATAGGGTGTTAGTCTATTTTGGTTGCAATGAACAAACTCCCAAATAATACACAAAGCTGAGAAATTGTCAAGAAACACATGAGGAAGCCAGGAATCTCATGGGAACCAGGAATGTTCATTTATCAGGATCTGGGACAATTGTAGAGATGTTGTCTTATCTATTTAGTATCAGGAACTTGTGATCTTTAGTGTTTTGTGGCTCTGCTACTCTCCTGGTGTCTCTAACTTCCACAAACTAATTGACTAATTCTTTCAATATTTTTTTCATTTAAGAGGGAGGAGTCTGATGGGCCCAGCTACTCACCACCACTTTGAGACAGACCTTTCTTTCCAGGCTAACTCAAAACACCACGCCCCGTCTCTTCTACCTCCTGAGGTAATTTCACAGGCCATCTGTGTTCAATAGCCCAAAACCATCCTCTCGGTAGGGGTTACATGGGTGCATTTATTGAATGGGTCAGGGAGAATCACAGTCACCAGGGCTAATATTTCTAGTATCAGTCCTTTTAATTTTCTTCTCAAGGGTGAATATTGCTGTGTTGCACCTCACTGTGCCTGTTCCTGGTATGGTCTGGTTAGTGCAGTGTTTAGTAGGACTATCACCTCTTTGATCTAGTGAGTCTTGTTTGCAGTATGTTGATTGGAATTTTTTTACAAGGTCATTCTACGTAACAGTCCTGATATTCATGATTTATAGAAACCTTGGTCTAAATTCCCTCCCTTCCTGACTTTCAGTCAAAAAGTCCTTATTCAGTGTCTTCTATATGCCAAGCCCTGCTGTAAATACCAAGAGGACAGCAGGGAATAAGATACCACAGATTCTTATTTTAATGGACTTAACTTTCTTGGGGCAGGGGAGGCAAAGGAAAAGTAAGAAAATTAATAGTGATAATTTCGGATAGCTTCTTCTGTGAAGAAAATGAAACAAAATGTGATGGAGAATGATTGGAAGTCAAGTGCTATTACTTTCTGGTGTATGATCAGCAAGGGGTCTTGAGGGAGAAAATATCTCAGCTGAGACCTAACAGAACAGAAGGGGCCCTTTGGACAGAGGTCTAAGGAAGAATATTTCAGGCAGAGACAAGAGATATATACTAGTATGAGAGCAAAAGTGAGTTTGGTGGGCTCTGAAAATAGACAGCAGATCACAGTAGGGCATTGTGGGAGCAAGGGGATAAGGGCAGAAGACCCACTTTGTAACCCTGACCCAAGTGTACAAGGAGAGTTGGGCAGAACTTGCCATTTTCACTCATCTTCTGTAATCATCTTCAACTTGCTTGCTCAGAGCACAACTGGTTGGTTTTTCCTCCTAGCCTGAACCTTTGACAGCCTCCTTTAGTTCAGGAAAGTAAACCCTCCAAAGGCTCACGTTACCTAGAACATCTCTTCCTTCTCACTTCCCCATCCAAATTGACCAGTCCTTTAATTCTACATCCAACAAAGAAGTCAAGTTTGTTCTTTTTTTCTCTTCTGCCATGTCCATTGCCCTTATTCTTACTCATCTATTGATATCTTCTGCTTCCATTGTTCCTTTGCCTTCTGGCTTATTTCCCTCATGGCATAATGTCTATTCATGCCATGTTGCCCATTTATGATTGGATTATTTTTGTTTTACTGTTGAATTTTGAGAGTTCTTTATATATTCTAGATATTAATCCTTTTTCCAATATGTGGTTTGCAAATATATGTAGCTTGTATTTTCATCCTTTTTAACAAAGTTTTTTGCAGAGCAAAAGTTTTTAGTTCTGATAAAGTTTAATTGATCAGTTTTTTCTTTTATTCATCATACTTTTGGTGTTAAATTAAACTCTTTGTCTAGCCTTAGATCCCAAAGATTTTGTCCTATTTTTTTTCTGTCTAAAAGCTGTAGAGTTTAATATCTTACACTTAAATTTGTGGTTAATTTTGAGTTAATTTTTGTGTAAGGTGTGATATTTAGCTAAAGTTGAGATTGTTTTGGGGAGGTCAGGGTGCTGTGGATGTTTAATTGCTTCAGCATCATTTATTGAAAAGACTGTTTGTTTTTCACTGAATTACTTTTGCACCTTTGTGCATAATCACCTGGGCATATCAGTTGGGTCTGTTTTAGTTTCTCTTCCTTTCATTGGTCTGTGTTTCTGTCCCTCTGATAGTATCACAGCCTTGATTACTGAGATTATATAAGTCTTGAAATGGTAGATTGATTACTCTCATTTTATTCTTCTTTTTCAAATTGTTTTAGCTTATAATTTCTTCACCTTCTCAAATAAATTTTAGAATAATCTTGTTTATATGTACAAAATGATTTTGCTGAGATTTTTATAGGGGTCACATCAAATCTGTGTATCAATTTGGGGAGAATTTATATCTTTCCTGTGTTGACTCTTTCAATTCATGAATATGTTTTTCGATTCCTGAAATCATTTATTTAGATTTGTGAATTTTTATAACTGTCCTATAGTTTTCAGGACTTAGTATGTCTACTTCGATTTATACCTAAGTGTTTCAATTCTTTGAGTGATTATAAATGTTATTATATATTTTTAATTTTGTTGTCCACGTGTTCATTGATAGTATGTGGAAATACAATTGAATTTTTTATTTTCTGTCTAGACAATCATGTCATTTGCAAAGAAGGGCATTTTTATTTCTTCATGTTTTATCTGTATACCTTTTATTTCCTTTCCTTGACTATTTGTACTCTCAGTACTATATCTAATAAAAGTTATGAAAATGGACACCATTGCTTTGTTCCCAATTCAGTATTTCAGCATTGAATATAATATTAGGTATAGGTTCTTTTTTGTAAATACTCTTGATCAACTTGAAGAAGTTGCCTCTAGTCTTAGTTGTCTGGGAGTTTCTATCATGAATGGATGTTAAGTTTTATCAGATGCTTTCTTGCTCCAATTTAATAAGATCAATAATTTTTCTTTTATAGTATGTTAATATGGTGTATACATTAGCTTAAGTGCATGGGATTAAGTCACCACCTTGCAACTGAAATCATGTTTAGCTTTTAAATTTCCAGAAATTGAATTGGAGCATTATGTTTAGCTCAGTTATAAGAAACAAAATTTTAATTTTCAGTTGTTAATCTGAGTCTGTTAATCATTGCTTAATGATTGCAAATGTTTAAAATGTTGCTGTTGTTATTAATGAACATTTACTTGAACTGGTGATTTTGAGACTGAGTGTACATTTTTTTCTAAACCTTCTGATCAGAAGAATTCATTTGGTGAATCATCCATTATGAGGAGGTTTATTTTAAATAGCCGTCAACCTTTAGCTCATTATTTTACCACTGTCATTGGAACAGAAGTTGTAAATTACTGAGTTATTTTAGACCATTGGTTTAGGAAATAGTTTAAAGACCAGCTTGGACTACAAATCCTTTTTTCAGATGCTGGGAGAACTCCCTTAAAATTTTTAGCAGGCCATTAGAGAGGTGTAAAACTTCACTAATTATTCCTTAAAATTAAACATGTGAGAGAATGTTTCTTATTTATTGTGTGATGTCCTCTACTTGCAGATAATAGGCACAGAGCTTATAATTTGGAAATAGGTTTAAAATATTTTAATCTGTTAGAAATCCATCTCTTTACACAGTCTTGCCCTTGTCACAGATGGTTTTAAAACTTTGCCATTCTCCTTTTTCTAACACTCTTCTGGTCCTCACTACTAACTCTGCTGTACCCAGTTGAACCCAGTGACATCTTTGGCTGTGTCAGTCACCGTGGATATTTGGGCAGCTTCGTGGGATTTGAGGCTTCTTCTGGAAGCAAATATTGTGAAGTGCAATGGATATACACAAAATATATTGTTATAATCACCCAAACTGTTTGGATTACAAAATCCCCACTTGACTTGAAGAGGAAGAACTATTGTCACATGCAAAATTAGTCCTAATAAACTGCCTGTTAGTATTATTTGATTTCTGCCAGGCATTTTTTATGCCTCTTTAAACTGTCATTCCCTGTGCATTTTAAATACACGTGAGTGAGTTTAGGTCACTTGGGGCTTTTCCATTTCTGATTCAATTTTCTAGTCCTTTTGCCTTTAGCTCTGCAAACAAATAGTTCTTGGTAGATTGCATTTCATCTTTTCTGGTCGCTGACTTAATGACTTCTGCAGGGTTGTGATCGGTGTGTGTTCCCATTTGCACACCCCCGTCTCCAGCAGAGTGACGGACAGGCATCTGACTTCCCCGCAGTCTGCTTCTTTATTACATAACTACTCTTATGCAGCTGAATATTTTACCCAACTGTGAGCTTCCTAATGTCAAATGTGTTTTTTTCCCCTAACTTTATTCTATTTTTCATGCATCTCTGAGCAGGATATAGTTTCATTATTCTACCTATTTTAAATTTAGACCTTTAGGAAAGAAGACCAAACGCTGGATCTGAGGACCTCAAAACAACTGGTTTGGTGTTGGAGGAGGGCGAGGGCAGACTTGCCAGAAAGTTGTACCTAATACTAAAAATTCTTTTTTTCTTGCCCTCATTGTTTTAAGCACCTTATTATTTTGGCATTTTAAAAGTTCTTTTTAAGCTTTGCTTTTCATATATCTAATTTTTTGCTTCTTAATTAGAAGGCATATTCTTGAAGAAAAGAATCTTTACCATTTTTTTTCTATATTGCCACAGCATGAAGCATGATAAATATATTATAGATGTTCAACAAATTGAACATTATTATTATATTATTATTATATTATTATAATATAATAATTATTAACATTATTATATTATTCTGTGCCCTCTCTACCGTTGGTATACGAAATAGGCAAGATGTGATCTTTGCTCTCAGAGGGCTTGCAGTCTGTTAGGAGAATGTGAAGTGTAAAAACATGTGATCTGAGACAGAATATGATATGAGCCATGTGAAAGATGCACTCAAAGTACTTGAAGACTAAGCAGGATAATATATAACAGTTGTCATATTATGGTAATTGGCGTTAATTCAATACCAGTAGGAATCCGCAATTTGGGGTACAGTGAGGAAAGAAACTATTCACTACAAAAAGAGCTTGATTGTGATACAGCACAATTGTCAAAATAGCACAGCTATAGAACAACACAACTGTGAAACAGCCCTGGGGCCAGGTAGCCCTGGGGTCAGACGCCTCTATGGCTAGACAGCTCTGTCCTCCATGGTCTACTCTTCTCCCTGTAGGTTGGCTTTGCACTGCCTTTGTCTGCCCCACTCTACTCTGACAAGACATCTTTAGTGTTTCAGCTTGGCCATGGAGCTGTAGTCTTCAGTCTTCCATGCTCTTGGAGCTAGAAGGGAGCTGGATTATACGGACAGAAATGCCCACCTCTGGTCCCTTATTGGTCTGTCCTCATGCAAATGAGGACTCCAAATCATCTCAGTTTGACTGGTCCAAGAGGCACTGTCCTAATTGATTAGAATAAAACTACTCTGTTTGGTTGGAACTGCTCAGGTCTAATTGGATAGGGATAGCTTCAGTCCTGTTGGTTGAAATAGGATTCCAGGAAGTCCTATATATGGGCTAGTTCAGATGGCAGAAACAACGCACGTAGCCAGTTCAGTGCAGAGGCAAGGAATTTAGCTCAGAGGCTTCTCCCTGAAGTGCAGTTTGCTTGAGAGGCCCCAGTGTAGAAAGAAATGGTTGCTGGGCTCTGTTTTCTTTTCTCTTTTTCTTCCCTTTTCTTTTTTTTTTCTGTTCTTTTTGTTTATTTTAGTCCAGTTAGCCAGTAGGAACCCTTCTTAGTAGGTGTCGTCTTTCTCAAGGTTCCCATAGTAAAGAAAAGTTTCATGAACAGTTAGAATTTTAAGATTAGATTCAAAGAAGGGGTAGGACTTGGAAAGGGGTAAATTGAAAGGAGTAAAAGAAAGACTGTTAGAGACAAAGATACCAACATGAACGAAGGCATAGCAGTAGGAAAGTACCAGGTATGATTGACAGGTAGCTTGTTTCCTAGGTGAGCTGAAGTCCCGAGGGGTGGGGGATATGTGCAAACACTATCCTCGGGCTAGGTGGTTCCCAGTCTAGGCATGTTAGCTGATACCTAGCTCTCTACGCCATTGCTGCCAAGGGTTAACCAGCCTGAGCGTGCACATCCATGGAGCTGGGAGCTTACTACTTCTTTAGGCAACATCTGTCATCGGAGCACTCCTACCGATAAGACTGTGATAGAAGGCAAGGCTGGAAATTGGGGAGAGGTTAAAATTATAGGGGCTTGGGAGGTCAATTATTTACAGAATTTTTAAAAGTCATGGGTAAAGTTGTGAGTTTAGTAAAACTGTAATGGCAGCTGTGGAGGAGGATGTGCAGTGGGAAGACCGGTTAGGGAGCTCTTGTGTAGAGATCAGAACCTAAAGTAGAGAGATATTTAAGGGAGTCGAAAGGGAAGACATATACAAAAGGCTTTTGTAACATGGATCATGTTTTGGAAAATACCAAACCCCTGTGTTCTTGTTCCCAGTAATCCCTAGTTATTCCTCGTTGCCCTGCAGCTTTCCTTCCACTGAAACGGGGATCTTTATTGTCTCTCGAGGAGGGTGGATACCACCTGGATAAAGCAGCCGAGGCTCGGCTTCCAGAATCGAAACGAGAGTTTATTTTAGGGTCCATAGTGAGACAAAAACCTGAAAGCAAGCAGTTTCTATTTCCAAAAGCTAGGCTTTGTTGGCAGAGAGGAAGAGGAAACAACAACCAAAAAAGACCTATGCTGTCCTGTAAGCCACAGCTGACAGTCTAAGCATAGAATTTACAGTAAACCATATTATTGATGCAGGATGTGACATCAAGACTGTTTTTCCTGAGCCTGACCAGGTGGCACAGTGGATAGAGCATTGGACTGGGACGCAGAAGATCCAGGCTCGAAACCCGAGGTCACCGGCTTGAGTGCGGGCTTTTCTGGCTTGAGTGCAGGCTCACTAGCTTGAGCGCGAGGTCACTGGCTTGAGTGTGGAATCATAGACATGACTCCATGGTTGCTGGCTTGAGCCCAAAGGTCACTGACTTGAAGCCCAAGGTTGCTGGCTTGAGCATGGGGTCACTCAGTCTGCTGTAGCCCCTCTGGTCAAGGCACATATGAGAAAGCAATCAATGAACAACTATGGAAACTAAGAAGTCACAACAAAGAATTGATTCTTCTCATCCTTCCCTTTTCCTGTGCCTGTCTGTCCCTATCTGTCCCTCTCTCTGTCTCTGTCATAAAAAAGAAAAAAAAAATAGACTTTTCTTGAGAATGGAAAATAAAACCTTGGGCAGCAGGCAGGAAGTAGAGAGATTTGAAGGGGACAGGCTTCTTCCACTCCCTTCCGGAAACCTGAGTACCTAGGGAGAAGGGTAGAGGCAGGCAGGAGAAATCTTGGGGCACTTTTTTTCTGGAAAGGGATTGAGTTTCAGACTAACACAATAATACTTGAATCTAGCAGAAAAGAATCACTGTATTTTAGCGAGTACACCAAAATAGGACAGTATAGGTGATCTGTTCCATGTAGTCTAGGGGTGTGAAAGCAAAGTTGATTCAGCTGTAAAAAATAAATTTCCTTTGGAAGAAGTCATAGTTGATGTAAAATTTCACCTTGGCTACACTCTGAAGAACTGAGACGTTTGGGTTTGCTGCCTAGAGGTGGGTCAGGTCATATCCCCATTTTACACTTGAAAAACTTAGACACAGAGAAGGTCAGTGATGGCCAATGTTATCTAGTTGGTAAGAGGTGGCAGGCAGGGGATGTAGAGGTGCCATTGAGTGATAAATTTTGACTGAGAACCAAAGAAACATTGGAAATTATCTAGTCTTACTCTAGAATTTTTTCAAATAAGGGGACTTCAACTTTGGCTGGATAGCTCAGTTGGTTAGAGCATTTTCTGATATGCAAAAGTTGCCTGTTCAATCCCCAGTCAGGGCACATACAGAAACAGATTGTTGCTTTTCTCTCTCTCAAATGAATAATTTTTTTAAAAAAAGTAAGGGGGCTTCAGTATATGAAGTGATTCACTCAAGGCCATGTATTTAGTTAGGATTGAGTTAGGCATTCTGGAGTTTCTTTACCAGCCCAATACATGTCTGATCAACATGGCAAAATTAATGTTTATTTTATTTTACATACATTTTCTTTCTTAATTACGTGTAGATATGAATGAAGGTTCTGGCAGGCTGTTTAATTATTTTATATTCATCTAGAAAGGTTGCGTTTTAGGATTTGTTTTCCAGTTCTTAGGGGTTCAGTAAATTTATCATCTACATCTGAGTCCCGTCAGTTCCCTCTAGCCAGAAACTGTCAGAAGCCCAGTATGTAGACATGCTGGGTTGATCACTCACACATACCTTGGAGAATCATGGGGTGTCTCAGGAAGAGGATGTTAGAGAAAACCTATTATTTTGATTTGGGCTTTGGTTGGATGATATACAGGAGGCCTAAGGAAGGGGAGATTTGCTTTAGATGGGATGCTGTCAGAAAGCAGCGGCAATTATATAATGAGGTATCTCAGTATATCTTATGTATGGGGGGAGGGTAGAGGAGTTAACGTTGTAACTGGGAAAGACGTATTAGCTGTCAGTCATGTTGGCCAAGAAAGTAGGTGTTTGGTAATTTGTGGGTGATACACTGACTGTGTTTTTGTCTTGATTAGACAAAAATATGATATGGCCATATTTTGTTTCTTTTTATCGCGGTTTCAGGCTTGTCTGAGGCCGGTCTTCTTTCAGATGGTTTATGCCTAACAGATACATGTCCTTGCTGTGAATGTCACAGTAGCTTATGAATATCAGGGGTTGCTTTTTTTTCCCCTTACAGTTCTAAACACGATTGAGAAACCATATTCAGGCAGAGGAGACCAAAATATCAGCTGTTACAAGGTTAGTTTGGAGAGCATGGTTTTGTTATGTGGCAAAAACAGTTTTCTAATACTGAACTTAGAATAGACAGACTTCCCTAGTCAGTCATGGATAGCACTGGAAATATTTAAGTGGAAATCCACTCGGGGTCTTTGTTTCCGAGCCTGGCTATACACCTTCAAGACCTACCATATAACCCCTTGTAAAAGACACACCCTTTTTTGAAAAATTTGGGGTCTAAAAACTGGGTGCGTCTTATACAGTGGTTGTAGTTTTTTTACTTGCATTTCTCGCTTTTTTGCGCTCATTGTTGAAGACAGTGATTTGTCATCAGACACAGATGAGGACAAGCTCATGGATGGGAGTTTGTTTTTTTGTTTGTTTATAGGGACAGAGTGAGAGAGTCAGAGAGAGGGATAGATAGGGACAGACAGACAGGAACGGAGAGAGATGAGAAGCATCAATTATCAGTTTTTCGCTGCAACACCTTAGTTGTTCATTGATTGCTTTCTCACACGTGCCTTGATCGTGGGCCTTCAGCAGATTGAACAACCCCTTGCTCGAGCCAGCGACCTTGAGTCCAAGCCAGCAAGCTTTTGCTCAAACCAGATGAGCCCACGCTCAAGCTGGTGACCTCGGGGTCTCGAACCTGGATCCTCCGCGTCCCAGTCCGACGCTCTATCCACTGTGCCACCGCCTGGTCAGGTGGATGGGAGTTTTGACAGTGATGAAGAGTTGTATGAATTTTATGATGAATAAAACTTGAGTTCAATAACTTTATGTAACACATTATTTTTCAAATTTCGGGCCCCAAAACTAAGGTGCATGGGACCATCTTATACATGGATGTGTCTCATACCTGGGGAAATATAGTTGCTCAGGCGTCACCTCCCACAGACAAGCCTTTTCTGAACCATCAAGTTAAGTTGGGATGGCATGCTGTCATCTATGTCAATTCCTTGTTAGCTTTTACTTCTTTATGGTAGCAACTCATTGATTTATCTGTTCATGTGTCTGTCTCCTTCACTATATGTAAACTCCTTGAAGTCAGGAGTTCTATCCCATGTATCTTATATCTTGAGAAATGTCTGTGCTTAGTATACATATCTATGCTTAGTCTACACTTATGTCTATATGTGTATCTAAGTATTATCATATATCATATCATATTTCATCTATATCTAGATCTAGAAAGATATAGACATCTAAGTACCTTGAAATAGACTTGGCACTTTGTGAGTATTCAATAAGTGTTTGTTAATCTGCTTATTGTGGAAAGACTTTTTTTAGCATTTTGTCCAGTCTAGAATGATCACAGCTTTGGTAATTTTACTGTTGAAAAGAGTAATTCAATATTTTAAAAATCTGGTTATATTTTACTCAAGATATAGTTCAGAGAAGTAGTATCTAGATAGAATTTTATAAACTACACAGCTTTTTTTCCTTTAAATGACATGGAATTTTCAGAAATGGTTTGCTTTCATTTTTGATTGACTGCCATTGAGTTAATGCAATATCTTTATCAGTCAGATAAGTAATGTTTTTCTATAGTTTTAATCTATAGATCTTAAACTTCTCCAGAAGTTTAAAGTCAAGGGTCCTTGAATAATGGCTCTTCTGCCCTCCTAGTTATGGGGTGCAGACCTGTGGGTGGGACTCGGGGCTCCTGCCCCCCGAGGCCGTGCTCTTTTCCCTAGAACCCATTGGGTTTGGGGAACAGAAAGGGGGTGGGATGTGGGATTTGACAACAAGCAGCCTTTGTGGGTCTGACGGGAGCAGCAGAGCGAGACGCCTGTGGCCACACCCGCCTGGCACTGACGAGGTGCTCAGGTGTGGACAGGTGGCTCTGGGCTCTCATGACTTCACCCTGCTCCCAGGGCAGCTTCCCTCTGGGTCACGGACTGCACATTCGTGAGCAAGACACATGAGAGGTCTCCGCTCACCTTTCTGAGCCAGACCACACACTGAGCAGTCTCTGCCAGCTGCTAGCCCTATCTCTGAGGGAAGGCTGAATGCAGCTGCCTGGGCAGGGCTCTGCACACACCTGGTGACTGGTAGGGCTGGGCAGTGTGTGCAGGGGCGTGCTGGGGGGGCAGTAGGAGAGAGCCAGGAGGAAGAGACGCAGGTGCCAGTGATCTGGGGCAGGACTCGGGCTTGAACTGCTGTTGCTATGTAAAGAAGGATTTATTTTTCCCCAATTCTCACCTCCTAATCTGGTTTTCTCAAGTGCTTTCCCTTTGAAATTTCTGTGGGTTTTTAGTGCCAGTCATAGTGAAGATAAAAGCAGTAATAATACCACACATTGTGAATGTTTTAGTTTATACTCTGCAAAGCATTTTGACATTTGTTTAAAGGAAATTGACATTCCCTTTTCATCCCTTTTGCTGCTGGGATTGTGTGCCCTGGAAGGAGACCTACACCTGGCAAATAAATAAGACAAACAACATAAAATTTTTGTGCTGAAGGGCCTTACTTGCTTTTCTGACTTGCTAGAGAAAGAGACACAGCAAAGCAACGTATCGTACACAATGCTGAAGCCTGAAGATGTGGTCAGTTTGCGTTTCACCCTGATTCTAGATTTCCTTGGCGGCTTCTCAGAGCCAGCATGCTGGTTTATAAGTGACTGCAGTGGAGACGGTCTCCTCTTCTGTGCTGCTCGGTATCTTTGTTCTCAGTCTGAAGCTGAGGTTGTAGAATATTGACAAAGGTATACCCTTTGCTTTGCTTTATTATGGTTTTTGCTTACATCAATTCTATCACTGAGCCAGGAAGTTGGAAACAAACATCTATGTGTTGGCAAGCAACAGAGTTAGCCCTCTGTAGCTAAGAAACTCCTTAAAAATCTTATCTCATTATAGGCTTTTAATAGAGATGAAGCAATGCTCATTAAAGGCCGAACCCTCCTTAGACTCACTACTCCACAGGATAATTGCATTTATATCAATCTTGAGACCCATTAGCTTGGTTTCAAGAAAAAAAGAATTCCAGCTCTCCTTTCTACATAGAAGGAGCTAATATTAAAATAATAAATAAGGACTATGACAAGGTCCATTGCATTTTCTTGCCCCGGGGCATATGAAAAGGTTTGAACACTAACAGACATAAATTAGACCAGAAAGATACCTAGAAAAAAAAGATAGACACTGTCCATAATGGTTTGTTTTTTGAGTTCTCTATCCCCCCGCCCCCTTTTATTAAGGCAATATGCATCCTTCCTTAATAGTGAAACTGGAGCAGGAATGGAAAAACCTTAATTAGATCTGCTGCATATTTTAATCCTTGATCATTTAGTGCTTTTCCCAAGTGTCCCCATCTCTACCTAATAAATAACACCCTCCTTGAAAGGTTCATCTGAAACTGCTCTAATCCTTCCAAGCAGAAAGCCTTTTTCTCCTCTAAACTACAGCATTTTGTTTATATTTCTAATGATCGATCATATGCCCCTGGTATTGTAGTTCCTGTGATACTGTCCTTCCCACTGCCCATTACCTTTGTGAGGACAGGGAATCTGACCCTTCTCTTTATCCCCTGCCATAGCTGACATGGTCCCTTTCACACAGGAGGGGTTCAGTACATATCTGAAGGCTGAGTGCATAAAATTCATGTGAATTGTAAGATCACTGCTGAATTTTAGAAAAGTCATTTTCTGTGTTTGTGTGGTCACTGTGGAGTGTGTGCTTCTCAGGGGAGTCCCATGGGCCCCCTTTGCAGTAAGGCAGGGTGGGCGTGGGGCAGTGTGGGGCGATTTTGGAACCACTGCTCACCTTCCACACGTGCGGCTGCGATGCGGGTCCTGGTCGTCGTAGCGTGGGATGGACCCTGTGCTTGTTTTGCACCTTGGACACTGAGTATTTACAGTAGTAGTAATTTTAGCAATGGTTGTGGATTCAATCTGGGTGCTGAAAAGGGTGCTGTTCCAGCTCCTCTTTCAGGAGGAGACACCGTATACCTTCCCTGGGCAGCTTTGACGTGGGAGCTGTTCTATATCAGGGTAATGATGGGCACTCAGGAAAGGGGTCCAGGAACTGCACTCTCCGGAGACATCTTGAAGCCTTGTTTGGGGAAGCAGCTCTTATTGTTTTAAATCTTCTCTTGAACCCCAGGCCTATCTCTAGTACCAGCAACTGAAATTAGAACATGGGTGTATTAAACCGTCCCGTTTTGAGCTACTGAAAAATGCATTTCAAAAGTATCTTAGGAGCTTCTGAGATTTCTCTCAAATAGTGTCTGCTGTCCTTTTAGTAGTGACTTGGCAGGTCCAAGCTTAGCTGAGTTGTGCCCAGGGTCCGAGGGGTCAGTCCTCCAGTCACAAAAGTCTGCTTACTGCTTGCATGTCTACAGCTGTGAAATCTATCATCCTGAGACCCTAATGGTGTTGAAGAAACATAAGGAAGCCACCCTGTCCCTTCCACTGTTTTAGGGCCTTTTACATGCAATTGTATTTTAAAAGTCTCCCAGCAACCTGAACGAGATCATACCACTTTGTTTAAAGGGCAAATCGGGGAGAACTTTTCAAAAATACTACCGTTTTCTTTTAAAAAATAAACTGGGCTTTGTGGGATAATAGGAATATGAGAGAGTTACTTTGATTTAAAATTAGAGGCAAGAGACTGGGAGTCTTGAGTTTTGGGTTCTGGCTCTTACTATGCTTTTAAACCAGCTTTGTAACTTTATGTGAATACCAGCTGTTTCTTCACAGTTAGTTTTTCTTTCTCATCAGTAAAACGATGTGGATGCCATGTGATACAGTTTTGACCTTATTTTGGCTCAGGTTGGGTGCATACTAACTTTGTGCCGGATGCTGTGCTAAACGCCTCACATACACTATCTTGTTTACTCTTCACAAGGACCCGATAAGATAAGGCCCTCTGTGCTCCCTGTATTAGGGACACAAACACTAAGGCCATGAAACTGCAGGATGCAAATGAGTTGGCCCCCACAACCTGTGCTCTCAAACACTGAACTCTACTGATAGGACAACAGGAGATACAAGAATGGAAGGCCCTTGAGAGAGTCAGAGCAAATCTAAATGTGAAGCCTTATCACAGGACTTGGCCGAGCTGGCACTTGCCTATGCAGATTTGGAGAATGCAGACAGAGCCTTCCTTCCCAAGTCTTCCCCCTCTACCTGTCACTCCCACAGGCAGAGCCAAATCGGCGTGTCTGAAACCGAGCTTGTCTTTCTGCTGGATCTTCTCTAAAGCGTGTTCTTTTTCAATGGTAGCTCCATCCTCTGAGTCACCCAAGCTAAACCCAGGGCCTCATTCTCGGTGGATGCTGTCTGTCTATCTGTCACCCACCTCGTCTGAATGGGTCTCCATGTCCTGGAGCTGCTTCCCAAGAAGTGGTTCTTGAATCCACTCCTCCCCTGACATTTAGTGTCATTTGTCCCTTATTCAGAGCACTGTGATGGTGTGGTGGCCTCATACCTGGTCCCCTAGCGCCAGCCTTTTCCTCTCCAATCCATCGCAACACTGCCCGTTGCTAAAATTCTTTTCTGGTCATGCGACTCTCTTGTTTCAAAACTTAGATGACCAGCTAACCATCATCCAGAGAATAAAATTTAGATTCTCTGTCATGATATAAGCACCTATTGTAGTCAGTGCAGGGTGTTTAATATCAAATTACATAGACAGGGGCTTCAATAACAAACATTTATTTCCCAGGGTTCTGGAAGATGGCAGTGTGAGAACAGGGTGCCAGCATGGTGGAGTTCTGGTGCAGGACCCTTTGCTGTAAGGCCTGTTCCAGCTCCTCCCTTGTCCCCTTCCACTCTGATTGTGCATCCCAGGCCACCCTTCTCTATCTCTGTGCTTTGGCTTTACCTGTCTGTTAAAGTTCGTGGTGAATTACAGAGCAACAGACTGGCATAGTCATCAAGAGCACAGATGACAGACGTGCTGCCTGGAATAGAAACTCAGTTTTGCCATTTTGTTGGCGGGTGACTTGGGCAAGTGACTCACCTCTGCCTCAATGTCCTTATCTGCGCAGTGGGTATTATAGTAAGAGAACCTGCCCCATGGGAGACATCAGAGAACTAAAAGGAAGATTCAGGTAGAGCGCCATCGTGTACAGGAAGGTGGAAGTTCACAGAAGGACATGGAATATTTTAAGAGAGATGCAGAGTGACCATGTTAGTGGAATGTTAAATAGTACTAAAGTGTAAAACACGCTTGGATTAAATTAGTACTCTGTGCCATCTATCTCGTGTAGAAAGAGGATAATGTCTGTTACAAGTCAACTTCCTTATAGGAGTAATATCTTGAAATGTTTTTGGTGAATCCCTCCATCAGTTAACTGCCTAGCAGGGATAGCTGATTCCAAGATAAGTTTGGCCCTGGGTGCTGGGAGGGGGAATTGAGTGGGGACTGGAAGAGGTGACAGGGGTGTAGTGGGCTGGGACCAGAACCTTAACCGTGTAGTCTACCATCAGCTTTAGGGTTTTGGCGAAAACCAGTAATTATGTAATAGCGGGCATCTTGCATTTAGTAACAGTGGGCATTCCCCCATTAAGTTTTTCTATACTACTGGGTTCTACTTCCATACTCAGATGGCACAAGGAGAGAAAGCTTCACTGATCCAGGTTCATGGGGTTTCTAAAATAATTCTGCATGGCCCATGTTGTCTCTTGTCCTGTCGCATAATAACCACTTTTGAAAGAAAGCCTCTTGTTTCTGTGCTGTGTACTTAGTCTTGACTCCAAGTAGCAGTTTCCTTCTTAACCCTTCTCACTTCAAACACACCAGCAACACACACATGAAAGGACTCATGAGAGTGGGTGCTGGCATCTTTCAATTTCAGATGTTTCCAGGGGTTGTTCCATTGGGCTGCGCTTCTGGGTAGGGAGAGTCCGCTGTGCTCGCTGTCTTCTTCCATGACATCAGGGGTAAAACAGCTCATGCTTTATGCTGAAGGATGCCCAGGATGGGGGGAAGAGGATAGAGTGACACCCCTGGGAGAGGGCAGCACACACCAGCCAGGAGGTGACCACAGTGCCAGAGAAAAGCGGGGCCCAAGATGGAGACAGGTGAGAATACTGTGTGTGTTCTCTCAGCTCTTGCTTTCTAGTCAAAGAGCCATTCTGCACTGTATGTATGTATGTATGTATGTATGTATGTATGTATGTATGTGAGAGGAGGGGAGATAGTGAGACAGACTCTCGCATAGGCTCTGACTGGGATCTACCTGGCAACTCCTGTCTGGGGCTGAAGCTCAAATCAACTGAGCTATCCTCAGCGCCTGGGGCTGACGCTTGAACCATTCAAGCTACTGACTGCGAGAGAGGAAGAGAGAGAGAGAAGGGGGAGAAGGAGGAGAAGAGAAGCAGGTGATTGCATCTTATGTGTGCTCTGACTGGGGATTGAACCTGGGACATCCTGATACCGGGCCGATGCTCTATCCACTGAGCTAATGGGCCTGGGCCCTGATTTGCACTTTAAAGACTGGTATCTGCACTTGGATTCTCTTTAGAGGCTATGCTTTGTCCTATTTCTAGGGCTGTTCCTGCTGTGAGTATTCCCAACTTTCCAGCTCTTTTTCTGTGGCCGTCCTTGTGGGCACTGGTTTGAATACTTACTGTACATGTTGTATAGCTCTGTCTACACTCTGAAATGTCAGGCTGATTGAAGTAAATAACTATAATAGAGTTTGGGGATGTGGAGGCCCGCTACCTGTGTGGGTAAGTCACCTGGCCTCCCCAAACCCTAGTGTCCTAGTCTCAGAGAACAGGGATCACTAATTCATATTAGGTTTTTATTCTGGAAGTTTTATGTCTAGAGATGCTTTAAAACCGGCCCTGGCCATTTGACTCAGTCGATAGAAGGTTGGCCCAGCATGAGGGCATCCCGGATTCGATCCCTGGTCAGGACACACATGAGACATGATCATCTGCTTCTTTTCCCCTCCCTCCCCCCTTCTCTCTCTTTTCTTCTTGCAGCCAGTGGCTCCATTGGTTCAAGCATTGGCCCCAGATGGGATCTCTGGATGGATCCCAGTCAGGGTGCATGTGGAAGTCTGTTTTACTATCTCCCCTTCTCTCACTTAAAAAAGTAAATAAATAAAAATAATTTTTAAAAAATGAAGTGCTTTAGAAACCATTGCTTGGTACATGGTAGAGGCATTTGGTAAAATTTATTTCATATCTTTCTCTTCCCTTCTGTCTGTCTGCTAATGAGGTGAGTGGGTCATCTTACCAGGAAGGAGGGGCTCCTTTTTTCCTTCCTGTGCTGCCTTTGCTGTCCCTAAGGTTGAGCCCATCTCACCTGAAGCCACCTCAGCCTTCATGGCCCAGGGTGGTGTGACTCACCCCTCTGACCTCTCTTCCTAGCTGGTATCTGCCACTCGACCAGGGAACCTGGCATCTGCCCAGGGCCATGTGCTTATTGCTTAGCCAGAAGGCACTTGGCTGCTGCACATTGCTCACTTTTAATTAGTCCCCTCCTTGTTAATTAACAGTGTGCATTTCCCTGGAAGCTGTGCTGGATGACCTGGGACCTGGTCTCCCTGAGGGCGTGCTTCCCGCCTCCACGGTGTCAGGGCTGACTTCTGCCTGTGCAGGAGTGTATTACCGTAGTTGACATGGTACAAGCCATTGCGCGGGCGTCTCATTTGCCGTGCTCTGGAGGAAAGAAGCGGGGGCTCGGTGTTTGGCAGCGGAGAATTCCATGGTGATGCTAGCCAATATCTCAGCCAACCTAGAGATGTTCTCTTTTTCTCCTGTCAAAGAAGGAAATCTCTCCATTGATTAAAAATTTCATTTGCCAGGATATTTTTTAGTTGAGCTGTGTTAAACCTGATATGTGGGTATAAGCTCCTGGCGTCTGCTCAGAAGCACTTGGATGTTGCAGAGGAATTCTGTCCCAGCCACAGCTGTGGGGCCAGAACAAGGTTCGTATGGGGCACAGCGGGATGGGCATTATTTCTGGGAGTAGTATGCATTTGCAAGCTGTTGAGGTGTGTGGAAATGCACATTACTGGGGAGGCAACAATTATATATAGAGAAACAGTGCTGGGAGCCACAGCTAAGGGCTGGATGGGCTCATACATAGGAAGACTCATGGTGAGTTCAGAAGAAAGAAAAATTGGCACGTTGGGTGGAGAATGACATGTCAACTTTATTCAGGATTATTAAGGGTGATGAACAGTATAGCCTAGTGGGTGACAGCAGGCTTTTAGGATCAGACTGAGCTAGATTTAAAACCAGACTTGGCTACCTGCCGGTTGTGAGCCCTGGGCGATTTGCTTCACCACTCTAAGCCTCAGTTTCCTTCTCTTTAATGGGGATAATGAGACTTCGCTGGTGGGATTGCTTTGAGAATTAAGTGAGATAATGTGTATTAAGTATGTAGTATGGTGCCTGGCCTAAAGCAAATGCTCACTAAGTGGTTATAATTATGACCCAGAGGAGGTTGTTGGAAGCCTGGTTTCGAGGGGTTCTCACTTGGCGGCCGAGGGCGGCTCCACCAGCCCCAAAGCGCCTGAGCCCTGCAGGACCGAGCCTGGGACTCTGCCTCAGCTCTGACTGTGTGTTTGAGACACCTGCGTGCCGCAAAGGGGCCCAGTGCTGCTTCTCCTAAGGAGCTTGCAGTGCCTTTGCCTCCTGAGCCTTCTCTTTTCACTCCCCTCCACGGCCACCTCCTGTGCCGACTGCCTTGCCTTAGATCCTTCCTGAAACGGGGCTCGAGGGGGCAGAGAGAGAGAGTGTGTGTATGTGTGTGTAGGATGTGTTTGTATGTGTGTATAGAGTGTGTGCGTAGGGTGTGTATGTGTGTGTAGGGGTGTGTGTAGGGTGTATGTGTGTGTGTAGGGGTGTGTGTGTAGGGGGTGTGTGTGTGTAGGGGTGTGTGTGTAGGGTGTGTGTGTGTGTAGGGGTGTGTGTGTAGGGGTGTGTGTAGGGTGCGTGTATGTGTAGGGGTGTGTGTGTGTAGGTTGTGTGTGTAGGGGTGTGTGTATGTGTGTGTAGAGTGTGTGTGTAGGGTGTGTATGTGTGTGGAGGGGTGTGTGTGTGTGTAGGGTGTATGTGTGTGTGTAGGGGTGTGTGTGTAGGGTGCGTGTATGTGTAGGGGTGTGTGTGTAGGTTGTGTGTGTGTGTAGGGGTGTGTGTATGTGTGTGTAGAGTGTGTGTGTGTAGGGTGTGTATGTGTGTGGAGGGGTGTGTGTGTATGTGTGTGTAGAGTGTGTGTGCATAGGGTGTGTATGTGTGTGGAGGGGTGTGTGTGTATGTGTCTGTAGGGGTGTGTGTGTGTAGGAGTATGTGTGTAGGGTGCGTGTATGTGTAGGGTGCGTGTGTATGTAGGGTGTATGTGTGTGTGTGTAGGGGTGTGTGTGTGTAGGGATGTGTGTGTAGGGTATGTGTGTGTGTAGAGTGTGTGTGTAGGGTGTATGTGTGTGTGTGTAGAGTGTGTGTGTGGTGTGTAGGAGTGTGTGTGTAGGGTGCATGTATGTGTAGGGTACGTGTGTATGTAGGGTGTATGTGTATGTGTAGGGGTGTGTGTGTAGGGTATGTGTGTGTGTAGAGTGTGTGTGTAGGGTGTATGTGTGTGTAGGGGTGTGTGTGTGTGTAGAGTGTGTGTGTGGTGTGTAGGTGTGTGTGTGTGTGTGTGTGTGTGTGTATAGGGTATGTGTGTGTATGTGTAGGAGTGAGGAAAATCCATGCATATTCAGGAAGACTCTCTGTATCCAGTCTTCCCTACAGGGTTTTGCTAACAATTAAACACCAAACTAAAAACAAAGGGGAATAGCAAAAGGGGTTGGAGCTGTTTCCTGCCTTTTCAGCCTATGAGGTTATAATTAAGAAGTGTGTCTTTATTTTCTGATTAGGAAACCCTGGTTTCTTTTTGTCACATTTCCCTTTTCCTGCTTCAAAGTAAAGAGAAAGGAATCCGAGTGGGTCTTTCAGGGGGCCAGTGTGGAGTTGAGGGGGTACAGAGGCACTCTCAGCCAGGGAATTACCAGCTGAGACCTGAGCAGGCTGTTCTTTTTGGTCACTCCGTGCTGGTCCCTGGAGCTCAAAGCCAGGTTACAGGGAGGACCTCGCAGGGAAGACCCTCGAGGGCCGTTTTGAAGGCCAATTCTAAGGCCTCTGGGCTAGGAAGGGGGGAAAGCACGTTCCTGCGGAGGCCTGGCAGAGGGCTGGGCTTGTGGCCTGGCAGCAGGTGTTGGGACCCTAGCATGGAGTCAGTGGGGTCCAGAGACAGGAAAGTCACCCTGAGGAACAGGGCAGTGAGGCAGGAGCCTGGCTCTGGAGCATGGAACTAGCTGTGGCTGCAGCACTGTCCCATGGGAACCTGAGGCACAGGGTAGGAAGTCAGTTTTGTGGGAAAGTGGAGCAGTGTCCCTGGGGTGCCCAGAATGGTCCATCAGGGTAAGAAAACATTTACAATATTTATAGTTCATTACTATAGGGGTACTGTTTTGTGAATACATAATGTAACACTACTTACTATAAAACGTGTATATAGCCTGACCAGGCAGTGGCGCAGTGGATAGAGCATCAGCCTGCAATGCTGAGGACCCAGATTCGAAACCCTGAGGTTGCTGGCTCGAGCATGGGCTCATCAGCTTGAGTGCGGGGTCGCTGGCTTGAGCATGGGATCACAGACATGACTCCATCAATGCTGACATCAGCCCAAAAGTCACTAGTTTGAGTCCAAGGTCACTGGCTTGAACAAGGGGTCACTCACTCTGCTGGAGCCCCCGGTCAATGCACATATGAGAAAGTAATCAATGAACAACTAAGAAGCCACAATGAAGAACTGATGCTTCTCATCTCCCTTCCAGTCTGTCCCCGTGTGTCCCTCTGTCTTCTCTATCGCTGAAGAGAACAAAAAACACAAAAAGTTTGTATATAATGTATAAGTGAATAAATTACGTATATGTACGTGCTCAAAAGCTATTTATTTCCTGGAATGTGCTATTTATATTTAATATACAGGGTGTCCGTAAAGTCATGGTGCACTTTTGACCTTATGACCGGTCAAAAGTGCACCATGACTTTACGGACACACTGTATTTGAAGACAGCAGATTTGAGTGCCAAGGTCAGAGGAGGAAAGCAGCAAAGCTGCTGGGTCTCACCTGTGCTGCACCCTACCCACGCCGTTCCCTTTCTGTGCCAGGAAGGGCAGAGTCTCGGGTCTGAGCTAAGTAGCCTGGTGTCAGCACTGGAGGTCAGTGCTTCTGACTCTGCCCAGTCAGTGCAACACTCTGGAGGTTTGATTGCTGACTTTGTGTGGCAGCCCTATCCCTTCTCTGGGATGTGGCTTTAGTGACTCTTCATGGATAGACACTGCTGTCTTTACACTGATCTGCTTCTCTTCTTGCTTCAACTTCTCAGTAGCTGCCAGCGGCACACCTGAGGATAAAGCACTTGGCACGCAAGTACGTGCTGACTATAGACTCAGTGGAAAAAAGAAAGCTGATGAGAGTATATAGATATCATATTATAAAGTCATACACCTGAAGTGTATACAGTGTTATTAAACCAGTGTTACCTCAACCAACTTAATAAAAGAATAATAAAAAGAACGAAACCTGAGTCTTAGAAAGATCTGTGACATCTGAGAAACCCTGTTGTAAAGCGTCCAGGTGGATGTGTTCAGGGAGATTATGAGCTCTTGTTATGCTCGTTTTCAGGCTAGATTAACTTCTTTGCAAGGACTCAGCCTCAACTATTTCAGGGTGTACAAGAGGCAGGATACTGTGGACTCCACAAGGCAGTTGCAGGAGTTGGTAGTATATATTCATTTCCTTTAAAAGAAGGCAGATGGGGAAAAATTAGAAAGAGAAGCCTCTCAACATAATGTATACTGGGAGTAGGGCTAAGAAGTTCAGGATCTTTCAGCTCTTATAGTGGCTTTTGTCTGCCTCCTTTGCGGCGTTTTCTGCCATAGGATGTTGGTCACTCACACGGACCCCCCAGGACAGTGTGGGAGCCAAACACACAGTGGTTTGCAGATGAGGCAGGGGTCCTCAAGGGCCATGTCGGCAGCAGCGGCCACACCCCGCACCCAGGAGAGAAACTGGTGCAGGGAATTCTAAATGAAGCCATGCACTGGAGTCAAGTTTACAGTGTCAGCTTTGTGTACATTTTTGAGAGCATTTAAAGGCTCTCTGAGTAAGAATCCTTGCACGATGTCTTTTCCCCACACATTCAGGATGGTGTGTTTATTCAGGAGGCATGACCTCGATTTACGTTCTGTTAGGACAGCTAACCCTTTGACTGCAGGTTAGATCGTGCCCTTGCCATCAAGGAGCCGATTGTGTGTGCCAGAGTGGGAGAGACTCGCACAGCGGCGCTGGGCTTTGGTCTGCCGCTTCCCGGCCCGGTAGACACTGCTTGTTTTTCTCCCCACCAGCCCTTTAGGCTGTGCCTGCTCTCTGGGTGGAGGTGTCTTGTATATTTTATTGCCACTCCTTGAATAGTTTTCTTTATCACTCACAAGGCCTGTCATTGTCATGTGTGTGCTGCCTTGCCAGGTCTCACCATGAAGCCACCGTCCCTTTGGCCTGCTGCTGACCCTGACAACATTTCATCAGCTGGGCTTGTCCTGGAGTCCTTTGTATCTAGGAGCATCCTGTAGACAGTAATAGACCCCTCTTGGCAGCTCTCTGTCATAATATGCAGCTCTGGTGATCTAAGTGTTCACCAGGATCTGCAGAGTGAAATGCACACACCCATCCTGAAAGCTACTTTTCTGTTCTAGCCATGGAAATTTTAGTTTCCACTGTTCCCTTTTTGGGTAAGTGTCAGACCCTGGACCAAACTTAGCCTTGTCTGAGTTTCACCCTCTAAGAGCTTCTACTCTAAGATAAGATGATAAATAGTATCTATAGCCACTTGCCTATCTTATTTTAACAGATGTTCTTGATGCCTAACATGTATTTTAAGCTTTTGTCACTTTAAAATTTGTTTGTTGTGCTCTTCTCAACCCCTCCCCTCCTCCAAATACACATTCATTAACACTTTCTGTTTTAATGGCATTTGTCTCTTTGGGCTCTTATTAAGAGTTATTTGAAAAGGCCTTAATTAATTCCTCACTAAGCTTTTAAACTTCCTGATGTTGGAATTGTGCTTGGCTCATCTCTTTGTCTCTTGTCTCTTCTTAGGCTGCGCATAGAACACAGGAGGTGTTTAATGAGCAATTTGCTATAAGGATGAGCAACGAGAGGATCCTAGACAGAGTAGACTGTTACTTTGACCCATTGTTGAGTCATTGCTGAGCTATTTGGAGATCTGGGGGACGTTGGGATACTTCCTGGCCTGGGCAGGATGTCAGGGCTGTAAGACAGCTTGCCCCTGGCGCTTGGAGAACCCACTCCATTGCTGGACCCTTGGGCACAGGTCCACTTCTCTTTTAGACCCTCTGCCTTAAATGCTCACAAAACGCTGTAACTGCCTCCAGCAACCCCTTATCTAGCTTGTAAGAATGGCAGTAATACTATTGTGATTGGATGTTCCCTTCAGTCTAATCAATGAATCCAGTGTTCTGGACAGGTTATGTCACAGAACTGTCCTCAGGGATTTGGTCAGGGAAGTACGGAAAAAGCAGTTAGTAAGGATGGCGTTTGAAAATGCAAGTGGCGCCTGACCTGTGGTGGCGCAGTGGATAAAGCGTCGACCTAGAATGCTGAGGTCGCCAGTTCGAAACCCTGCACTTGTCTGGTTAAGGCACATGTGGGAGTTGATGCTTCCTGCTCTTCCCCCCTTTCTCTCTCTCTCTCTCTCCTCTCTAAAATGAATAAATAAAAAAAACAAAAAAATTTAAAAAAAAAGAAAGTGCAAGTACAAGGAACTTGCTCAGCACAAAGGATTTTCTATAATTAAAACAAAACAAAATGGAACATGCTTCTCTCTTCTTCCAAAGGTCCTAAAATTGGTTATTGACAGGGGGTCCTTCTTGCTCACCACACCTTTCCTGTCCCTAGCCACCCCCAAAGACTGAGCTAGTCTAAAGTCTGGGTGCCTTTTCTAAGTTTTAAAAATAGTAGCACAATGCTGCGGCGATCCCATAAAGCTGTACTTTCACTGTCATCTCTAACTTGTGGGAGTGCTTGGTAATTACATGGTGCTTGCCATCTGCAAGTCTGTAAACACATTAGAGATGTTAACTCTTTAATTCTCCTGACACCTCTGCGGAGAGAGGGAGAGATTGCATGGTGCCTTTGTGGCTTAGCTGTTCATTTGGTCTGGTTACATCTCACTGAGGTGTTCTTCCCGAGACATGGTAGAGCTGGAAAAGTACCATCTGCTCTTAAGAATGACATTCTGTGCTGCCAAAAGGAAAACTTGGAGTTTCCATAGAAGCAAGGATCCAAAGGATACAGCTGCTGACTTCAGCAAGTAGATATTCCCCGACTCTATTGTTTGACCAGTTATTACTGCAAGTCTGTAAACAAGTCTGTAAGATTGTTTGGGAGCAGGGGCTAGGGTGTTCTCGTTACAGAAACTCCCATCCTCGTCTATCGTGAACGGACCTCAAGGACGCACAGCTGTCTGGGTGACCGTTAAGCCGCAGAAGATAAACCTGACAAAGAGTCTTTCAACAGAGACTTTCCAACTTGCCAAGCACTCCATGTGTATGTCAGAGGCCTAGCAACGAAGAACATCCAACCAGAATCCACCTCTAAAACTCCTATAAATCACCCCTTAGACTATACCCAGGTGCGCCTCTCTCTCCTCTCCAGAGGGCGTCTCGGCAGGTTGCTTTCTTTCTTCTAATAAAGTCTGCAACTCCTACCCGTGCCCAGTCTGATTATTTTCTAT
The DNA here is from genome assembly GCA_037038555.1 of Rhynchonycteris naso. NCBI lineage: Eukaryota > Metazoa > Chordata > Mammalia > Chiroptera > Emballonuridae > Rhynchonycteris > Rhynchonycteris naso. Next base: position 31,747,450 of record CM072998.1, read on the forward strand.
CGGTTACTACTTTGGTTACAGATTAGACTGCTAGAAACATTAGAAAACATTTTTGTCTGTTAAAGGTTGCAGAATTATGTTTCTGACATACAGTATCTGCCCCTGACATTTCAAGGGGGAAACTCATGACTGCTTCTTTGGTGCTATTCAATAATTCTTATGGCTTTTTATTATTCCTTTCAAAAGTCATTTCTTTCTAAAATCTGTTTATTTTTCTCCTTTTGCATCCTGAAGAATGGAATATTAAATAACTTTGAAATTTATACTAGTGAATCTCAAAAGCTGGGCTGGGTTTTAAAGAGACTTATGGAACAGAACAAAATAATTATTGTACAGTTTTAAGTTTCTTTAGCTTTAATACATTGCTTCAGTGATTTCAATTTATTATGTAAATGTGACAATTATTCTATTATAAAAATCTGTTAGGAAGATTGCATGCTTTGTTTCTGCAGCACAATAAATTGTGTTGATAATTTCATTTTTGTTTTTTGATTTGCTTATTTTGTTTTTTATGATAACGTATTTAAAGTAAAAGTCTTTAAAGTGGCAGAATAATGTGATAACATGTCTTCACTAGTAATTTAATACTTGAATATAATGAGTTCATCTGAGAGATTTCATTAAAAACAGCAAGGTGCCTGAATACCAAAGCTGAGATGTTTTTAATCACAGAATTATAGTAATTACACAAATCCCAAGCTTTTCATCAGACAGAAAAGGCTTCCAGGGCTAAACATGCACTTTAAACTTAGCACTAATAACCATGCATTGTTATCAATTATATGGAAGAGAATCTTTAGGCCAAGGGAAATATTGGAGAGAATGTTATGTGTTGAATTTTTATGGAAAATTAAATAAATTGTTTTGATAACATAATATCTGTAAGAGTCACATCACCAGGGTAATGGAAGGGAAATGCTCATGTGTGACCATGGTCTATATCAGGTGAATACTTAGATAGTCAATGAGCCTTTATTGTTTACTGTATCATCAGCATAGAGAGAATGCTGGAAGGAACATTCCCTCCTCTGTGGGGTTCTGAAGTTCCTAATTCACTGGAGTCCCTTTTCCAGTCAATGGAAGGGAAATGCTCATGTGTGACCATGGTCTATATCAAGTGAATACTTAGATAGTCAATGAGCCTTTATTGTTTACTGTATCATCAGCATAGAGAGAATGCTGGAAGGAACATTCTCTCCTCTGTGGGGTTCTGAAGTTCCTAATTCACTGGAGTCCCTTTTCCAGTCAATGGACAGACTGCTGGTAAAGGAGAGGATTATTGGCCCACAATCCCGACTTCTGGGTTGGGTGAAAACTGTGTAAAGAATAATTTCATTATCACGCAGCTTATTGAAAATGTCAAATTTTTATTTTAAAAAGGCCAGGTACCCTCAGGGAGCTTGTTTTCAAAGAAAAGTGATAGAAAAAGATGCAAATAGGAAGATTTTATAAAAATCTCTCTCAACAAGAAATTTTATTTGCTCTATTTTCCATGTGTCATTCATTCTTCCTTTATTTCTGGCTCAGATAGGTACTAAGGAAGGGGAATGCAGGAGAAGCAGAGTGTCGGGGCACTGTCCGTGATGGGTGCAGGAGGGAGGAAGGATGCCTGGGGAAGTGGGGCAGGCGAGTCCTGTTGACTTGTGTTACAGGGGTTTGGAGTTGAGCAGCGGAGCATGTAGTCAAATGAAAGGGCCGCAGCTCTGCCTGGGTGTCCTGATGAGTGGTCAGGACACAGATTCCTCTTTGAGGCTGGAACAGAGGCATGCCTGGGACCTGAGTCCTGACAAAACAGTCTGTCAGGTCTCTCTTCTTTCAACCCCATTCCTTCTTATGGTCAGCTCACCATCCCCTGTCCATAAGCAGAATTGGAGAGTTAGCTGGAACAACTGTCCCCTGACTACTTCTGAATGCGTTATCATCTGCATCTTCTACATCTCTTAGTTGCATCTTTGAGCCTCCGGGGCCTTCCCCACCCCCTCACAGTATGCTCTACGACCATTTTGAGCCAGCTTTGAGCCCTGCCCTGAATGAGTGCACACAGGCGAACCCGTGCAGGCCTCACCTTTTATGACCACCCTTGCCGGGAAGACCCTGGCCAGAGAAGTCCCCACCTACAATTTTCAGTGTCATTCAAGTTTTACTTTTCCGCTTTGAACCATCAAAATAATATATGCCACTGTGGAAAATTTATAAGGTACAGAAAATGTAAAGAAACAGAAAAATCACCATTAATCTTTCTACCCAGAGAGAATTCACCTTTGGCTGTATCTCCTTCCAATCTTTTATCCGTATCCTTTGTTATTGATACACATTACTCTGCAAATGTATATTTGTGTTCTGATTCACAAACATCTAACAATATTTAATCACCTGTCATAAGCATTTTCCATAAACCTCATGGGTAGTCTGTTGAGTATTGATTGCCATCATGAGCATAACGGTGTTATTATCTTGATTAAGTATTATTGTCATTTGGTCTCTTCCCAGGTCCCCTGTTGTCCTCGGCTGCACATTTGGAAGGCTATGATGGGTATGAATGGGAAAATCTGGAGGTTTCAGCTAACGCGTTGCTTCTGCCTGGAAGACCATCCTCTAGAAGCAGGAAAAGGGCTGCATGTGGTGGTTGACCGCAAGAGACAAGACGTGTTGTGAAGAGCAATGGATGAAGGCTGCTCGGGGGGCCCCAAGTGCATGCTTTCTGTGGCCTAGTCCAGGGAAGCCCTTCCGTGGGGCCCTGACGTTCTGGGATGTGGCCAGTTCTGGACGCATGGCTGATTCCTGAATGATGATGGTTCGCCGGGGGCTGCTTGCGTGGATCTCTCGGGTGGTGGTGTTGCTCGTGCTTCTCTGCTGCGCCGTCTCCGTCCTCTACATGCTGGCCTGCACTCCCAAAGGCAACGAGGAGCAGCTGGGGCTGCCCAGGCCCAACAGCCCCACAGGGAAAGAAGGGTACCAGGCCGTCCTGCAGGAGTGGGAGGAGCAGCACCGCAACTACATCAGCAGCCTCAAGAGGCAGATCGCCCAGCTGAAGGAGGAACTGCAGGAGAGGAGCGAGCAGCTCCGGAACGTGCAGTATCATGCCAGCGAGCCCGTGGGCCTGGGCCCCGACCGGGGTGCCGCCGAGAAGCCCCAAGCCGACCTGCTGGCCTTCCTGCACTCGCAGGTGGACAAGGCGGAGGTGCACACTGGTGTCAAGCTGGCCACTGAATACGCCGCGGTGCCTTTCGATAGCTTCACCCTACAGAAGGTGTACCAGCTGGAGACGGGCCTGACCCGCCACCCCGAGGAGAAGCCGGTGAGGAAAGACAAGCGGGATGAGTTGGTGGAAGCCATTGAATCAGCCCTGGAGGCCCTGAACAGCCCTGCGGAGAGCAGCCCAAATCAGCATCCTTACACGGCCTCGGATTTCATAGAAGGTTGGTGAGTGTGGGTTGGGGTAAGAAGGAGGAGGACAGGCGTCTGGGTCCAGGCACCCAGGCAGGTCACAGCTGCGGGAGGCTGGCAGTTGGCTCTGGAGGTTGCTGGTAGAAAGTTTTATGTGAGCGACACCAAAGGTATATAGTCTGGTTTTTATTTTTCAGGAACATCTGTTTCCACTTACTTTCTCATGGAAACCACAGTTATTGAGTGGACAGATTCATTGCTCCTTGGCAGAAGAAATTAGAACTTTCATTAAAAAAAAAAAAAGAAATAAAATAAAACAAAGTATAAACATAAAACTTTGAAACCCAGAGGTTTATAATAGGTAGTTTCAATTTATCCCTTCTCACAGGTACTTAGGGCCTGGAGATTGGGCGGGTTGTGAGGCTTGTGAACAGAAGGATAGTAAGTGTACCATATAGCACTTACCTGTGCCAGACGCTGTCCTACGACTCTACACTTACTAATTAGTTTGTTCCTTATAACGTCCCCAATAGGGGATGAGGAAATAGAGGTTCAGATTAATTAAGTGAATTACCTGAGGTTGCTCGGTTAGCAAGTGACAAAGCCAGGATTTGAACCTGGGAAGCCTGATTCCATAGCCCATCCCCTTAACCACAAGGTTATGTTGTTTAGATAGGACCTAAGGAGCACATAGAAGCTAGTGAGATAGAACAACCTAGTATTGATTTGTGCTAAATTGTGTCCAACTTCAGGAGAAAGCAGTTTGTCTAGTTTCTTGGAAGGCTGGTTAGTATCTTCTTCCTTATCAATTTTCCCATTGTTACTGGTTCAAAATCAGCTAAGAATTTGGGAAAGGAAGTGCCTTCCCGGGCATTCAGCTCTTTCCCCTGTCTCTTGGTAGAATCCAGTCCAAGTTCCCAGATATGCAGCTGTGTCCACGTTAGTCCCTCCTTTGGTTCTGTGACCACCATCTCCTCCGCCCACAGGCAAGATAGACTTTCTTTGGTTGTAGCGAAAGCCCTCCCGCTGCTATTTATGCCTCTTCTCTGGACATTTTCCTGTCTTATGATTTTTTCTCCACTTTATATGTGAGCCATAAATTCATGCAATTTTCCTATAGTATCATTTTTCATATAGCTAGAGCCAGAGAAAGAAATTTTTTACAAGACCAAGATTTTGATGTCAAAATTTTTTTTTATTCACTTATATGAGGCATCAAGAATGCCTAGCATTTGGCAGCTGCAAGTATAAGCTCGTGGTGTGCACTCAGAGTTCAAAATATCATGATAATAATAAAAAAAGGATATCACGATGATGCAGCCTCAGATTTTATAATGCTTCAGAGTTTATTAAACATTTCCACATATATTATCTTACCAGCCGACCTCCAGGGAGATCATTAAACAGCCTTAAAAAACAAATCCTGGTTACCACTGGCCCTAAAACATGCTACAGAAGCTGCCCATATACAAAGCCATTTCAAAAGAACTTGATTACAAATCAGTGCCTAGAATTTGGAATGTGTGCCCTTGTGATTTTTAATCTGCATTCATATTTGAAGTCTTCGTCTGCTTCTCTTATATAACATCTCAATACACAAAGATGGTTGTTCTCAATCAGTGGTGACATAGGCCTCTTGTCCTTGTGTTTATTTGCCCTGAGGTATGGCTGACTTTCTATCAGAGGCCCTGGAATCATCGCTATACAATGTTGGCTTCATGCGCAGCACGCAGCGTCAAAGCAGATCAATCCACACCCATCTTCCAAGTCTTGGTAAAAGTCCAGTCAGCTGTTTTCGTAAGATGAGTAAATAGGCGCACGCACTTTAAGTGTACAGGGGTGGGGAAAAGTAGTTTTACTGTTGTGAGTACATGAAACGTAGACTTTATTCTTGTATTACTATTTAGTAATTATTGTATGATTTTCCATACAGACAATGGTAAACCTACAATATTTTTGCCCACCCCTATATGTATACATAGTTGACTGTCGTCAGCACAGTTTTATTTCATTTTGTTTTTTCACTCTTGTCACACAAGATTGTGGAGGCAATCTTTTATATTCCCAGGAAGTGAGGCATGAATAAAGATGCCACAAGTCCGAGGAAGCTGCAGGCAGGTAGAGAAAAATTCAACATAAGGAGTAATTTTCAAATAGTGATGTTTTGGAACAGAGTGGTACTCTAGTGACTATATGCGTTAACTGATGGCCAGTTGGCTTAGGTGGTGATAATTCATGATTCTAGCCTCAGAGAGGCAGTGGGACTGAATGACGTTTGAGGACCTTTTCAATCCTGACTCACGGTTCTCTGATCTACACCTAGTTAAGGGGAAAAATGGAAACGGAAGGGGTCTGTTTTGAAATCTGTTTTCTACGACGAGTTAGAGCAAGCGATGGGACCTTCCAGGGGTGAAGTGTATCATTAGAAATAACTTATTTGGGTTTCTAAACATAACTGTAGGAGATTGAGTTTGTGTTTGGGGAGTTAGTAGTCCAAAAGTTGGAGCAAGTTAGAGGTCCATGGGGAAATTTTAGCTTTTAAATTGCAATGGGATATTTTCAGAGCTTTAACCAAAGGCGACAGATTTGCTAAAGCCTGAACTAGTACAATAAATATGGGGATTCGTTGTGCTTAAAAGAATAATAAAAGCCCCCAGGGTGTTTACAGATGATAATAGTTACAGAGGAACTGAAAGATAACTGTGAGGCAGGTGGCATGATGACGTGAGTGTGGGCAACTGTGAGACTTTGAGACACAGTTTCCTCATCTGTCAATAGGAGACTCCACTAGGATGGATGTCTCCATCCTTCTGCAAAATATAAAGCACGACTTCTACTTCTTGTCTCCTTAGCTTTGCCATAAACCACCCTTGAGGGATGCTCCGCCAACCACTCTGCTGGTTGACCGAGGACATGCCACCTGCCCTTCGGGATCTTCCTCTATAAAAGGAGGAATTCAAATATGTAGATTATTTATAGTCTGGTCTGACTATGGCCACTTTCTACAATTCTGCGAAGTTTACACAGGGAGAATACCACCTTGATGACTACCTAATTTATGATCTACGTTGACTTAGTTCTTACGTATCTCTAAAACACAGAGGGAACAACATCTGCCTCCTTTTCTCTCTCCCCAGATGTTTTGTTGGCACTGGCTTTTGTGTTGGATTCTCACACGAATGGTTTTTTTACAGCCACCTGGGAAAAGAAGTGAAAGCAGAGAAACATGATCAGATTCTGTGCCTTAGGGTACCTGACTGTTGACCTCAAGTCCACAGAAACCTCTTCTCTGTGTGGTGGTGTAGCTATTCCTTCAATATGAGCTATACAGAATCTGAGCCACAATTTTTGGCTTTGATTATATATTTTTAAACAGAGCTCATGGACGTAAGTTTGATGCCATTCTATAAAAACAGTTTAGCTTTCTGAATTGTCTTGTACAACCCAAGCCTCTGATCATGTGACTCCTGAGTGAGGCGTCTGTGACTGCTGTCACCATGAGGTTGCTCTTCTGTCTCTAGCCTGTGTAGCTCACCCCCCCTCTGCAACTTTTGCAGGGTGAGTGGTGACAAAGAGGGTCAGATATTAGGAGACTTGATTTTGGGGTGAGATGGAGCCAAGCCATGATCCACAAGTAGCTGAAGGTTTTGAGGGCACCCTGTGATATATTTTAAAAGAAGTGGATATAGAAACAGCTGTAAAGCCTTAGAAGCTGCCTGCCCAGTCATCCCAATGTCCTGTGGTGGGCAGCTAAGCCTTCATGCTTTGTGGGGAGTCCAGGTAAGTCGTGAAGGTACTGAGTTTTTGACTTCTGTTGTTTGGGTCTCATCATAACCTCTAAGAGACCACTTGGCTAAAGCTTTATTAGGCACATCAAATCCAGTTCCAGGTCCTGGGTGTGGAGAACAAGGTGCTTTCCTCAGCATGGATTTTGGTGCTAGCCTTCTTTGTCAGCAACCTTGTGACTTGATGGAGACATGGTTAGGCAAGCATTCAGTGCATTTCTGGGCACCTGGGGACCTGGTGCAGAAATACAGGAGAACGGGGATTTCGTACAGTAGGGGCACCTAGCCCGTGTCTGGAAGAGAACATGGTGCAGGGAAACTAGCTGGCGGGCAGGATGGTCAGAGGACCTCAGGCCTCGTGTCGGGCCTCAGTTCTCAGCCAGCATCTCCAGGGAGGTGAGGTGTTAGGACTCAGGTCAGCCCTCTGAGCACCCTTGTGTCACTGTGCCCTGGACCCACCACGTTGGTTTACTGTTACTAAGCTCTGAGCAGGCCTGTGTGTGCCACTAGACTCCTCTGTCACCTCACCCTGTGCCCTTTATTCCACTTTTCCCAGCAGATCTCACTTGTATCTAATGCTTTCAGTTCCTTTAAGGAGGGACAGATCAGAGATAAGAGGCCTAAATGCAAATGAATGGTCTGAGGCTGCACTTTGTACAGTGACTTCTTCCTGTGGTGATGGTGGGAAAGATGGTGAGAAAGAGCCCAGCTCTCCATCAGTGAGCAGTAGAGCCCCATGCTAGAATCTAGGCTCTCCTATCACAGAATATTTTGAAATTCTAAATAATTTTTGAACAAGGGACCTTGCATTCTCATGTTGCACTGAGCACTGCTACCGAGGTCCTACCTCCAAGGTTGAGAGGACAGGAGGGAAAGGAAAAGAAAGAGAAAGGTAGAATTTGAAGGTGAGATGTATAGCCCTGGCACCTGTGTTGAGCATCTGCTCTGTTGACCTTGATGGACTGGGACACATGGAACCAATGCTGGATAAACATCTTCTGTGGATGGGGTATTTTGTTGCAAGATTCCAGAAGCTGCCAAGTTGGAATTTCTTCTATGCTTTTGCTGTTAGCATTTTCATTGTACTCATTCAAACCAATTCTGTTCCCAAGGGATTTTGTTTTTTTAATTGAGGTATCACTGTTCTTCATGCCTTTTGTTTTCTATTAAGATGCTGCAAGAGAGCGCTTGTGATGCGCTGGGTTGTTCAGGATGGAGGAGTGTGGCTTTAGCAGGAGTGGTAACCGGAGGTCTGTGGAGAGAGGCCCTGAACTGGGCTTCACACAAAGCGGAGGGACGTGCGCTCTGTGGGCATTGTGGGGGGAGATGGAGAGGTGAGCAGCCACCTTCACATGGGTGGTGCAGCCCTGATGGTGTGGCAGACTTCAGCCAGTTCAGCCACGTTGGGTAGGAAGTGCTGTTTACAGAAAGGATCTGTGGTGTTTAACCAGACCCTGAGTTTGTCCTCTGTTGGGATCATGCGCGAGGTCCTCCAGCAAAGCTTAGTCAACATGCGTGAATGGGACGTCCGCTATGTGTGCAGACATCCCCCGCTGTTCTGGGGGCTGGGAAAGGGTTATAAAGCTGAGCCTCGGACCCGAAGGGTCTGATTATTTATGTGGGATGACAAGACTCTGAATGAGGGTTCAAGTGGGGGGAATGACTGTTAGTACCATGGGCTGGACGCAGGCAGATGATCAGGGAAGACATTGTGGGAGGAGGAGCCTGAGACAGTCTCAAAGAGTGAGAAGGGATTACCAGAGAGGAAGTGTGTGTGAGGTGGGGGTGGGGGAAGAACAGACTGGCAGCAGAGGGCAGGGTACAAGAGAACCAACTGACTCAGAAATCGGGTTGTGGTGTGGGGTTAGGGTGGAGACCAACTTACCCAGACAGCAGGACCTGAGAGTCGCTCGGAATATAGCTCACAAGGAACCCAAGAGCTGGGCATGGCAGTTCAGCTCACCGGGACTGTCTGCATCTGGAGTTAGAAGGTCCTTCCTTCTCAGAAGGCAGTGAGCTCAGCTCTTGAGTCCCGAATAGCTCCCCTCCTCTCTTTCACTGTGGTTCACAAGGGCTCAAACAGCTGCAGCATCTTGGAGGTCCCCATGGTCAGAGATGGGGAGTTTTACTTGCTGACCTGAAGGTACTGAGTCTGCACCAGGCACTGTTTCTAACATTTCACAAGCTCTGGCTTACTTAATCTCTTTTGGTAGTAAGGTGGATACTCTCATTATTTTCTTATTGTCAGTGTGGAATCCAAACTTCAAGAGTTTGAGTAACATCCTCAAGGTCATTCAGCAGGAGAACAACAGGGTCAGTGTTCTAGGACTTTATAGTTTAATGCTCACGTCCCAGGCTCATGCTTCTCTGATACCAGGATGATGTGAAAAAAGTCTTTTAAAAACACATTCAAGGCGAGCAAACAGCTTTGGGTGAAGTCGTACCCTGGTGGGTTGCCTACATTTTCTTGGGATGAAGTTTTGATAGGAAGAGAAGGAAAGCACATGAGATCCTGGGGCAGACAAGCAGAAGAGACAGGAGGAAGCTGTAGGAGACGGATGGTTCACGCAGCCCGGGGCAGAGCACACTCTGGCGAGGAACCTTTAGCACAGAAAGCTTTATTTAAAAACTGTTCAGACAAGTGTTGTTTTTTTTTCTTTCTTTTCTTAATTTTTTTTTCTAGCATCATGGAGAGGGGCAGAGAGTTGGAATAGTTGGGAGAGAATATTGAATTAAGATTCCTTAAGGAGCTGTTTGGTGAGCTTGTCTCTTCCTTAAGAGAGGAAATAAGGTTTACATTTCTGTTTCATTCTCCAAAATATACTGCTTTCCTAGATTTGGGTTGTATATAAATCCACGCTGTAGGCAATCCTGGAGGACTCCAAGGTCTGATCCCAGCGGACCTTTCCAACTTCATTTCCTACTGCTTCTCTGGCCCTCCCCCTCCTGCCAGTGAATTCTTAGCCTTCCCTGTGCACGTTCCTTCCGCAGCTCCCAGCCTCTTTCTATTGGCGTCGGACTTTCTGTGAGACATCCTCTCTGAACTCTATTCTCCTTCCAGCAGGAAGTGCGCTCTCATTCTTCCCTAAGTAGTACATGGTGCTGGAGGGTACTCCTCGTCCCCCATCCAGGTTTCCAACTCTTCATTTACACTCAGCCAGTCGGTACTGAAGACTTCCAGCGGCAATAATCAGCACACAGGAAGTTTTTAATTCATGAATTGCACAGCCTCTCTAGCAATCTTTCCCATTTGGGAGCCAGCGAAGTGAACCTTAGAGAGGTGTCCTGCCACCAAGGTGTCCTGCCAGCACATGGGGGTCCCTGGCTCCTCATCACCCCGTCTAGCCCCTTGTATGCAGTGTGCTCCTAGAGCACTGGGTCCATGTCTCATTCAGCTTTCAGCCCCCGAAACCCTTGCATACACTGCACAATCAACTATGTGTAAAAGAAATTGCTTGCCACCTGTGGGAGAAAAGTTTATATGAAGTCTAAGATATACACAATGCTCACCTTACAAATCTGCTCTGCTCTTAAATTTCCATTGTAAATTAGTGTTTGGATTGGAGGATATTTTCCCTAGATGTAATACAATAAATCGTGCTTGCATTCCTAGAACAGACTACAAATCTGACTTACTCTAAACTCAGCAACACCAATGCTGGCGAATAAGCAGGTGTGGAGAGTTGCTTCTTTAGAAAGCTATTTTCGTTTTTTTGTCCTGGGTATTACTAGTACATTTTCAATGTAGCACCTAACACTAAAACCTCTTTTTAAAGCTTTTCATTTTGAAATATTTTACAATTTAATAGAAGAGTTGCAAAAATAGCACAAAGAGTTCCTGTATACCTTGCACCCAGCATCCCCTAATGTCAACCTTTTATGTATATAATGGTACAATTATCCAGAGTAGGAAGATAACATTAGTGCAATACTGTTGACTAAATTATGCCTAGGCTAAAAGATAAATAAGTAGATAAACAAACAGTGCCTAGGCTTTGTTTTGTGTATGCCTGCGTGGTGTTCTCTGAACTTCCTAGATCTGTAGTTTCGTGTCTGTCATTCATTTGGGGAAATTCTGAATCAGTATTTCTTCAGGTGTTTCTGGGCCCCATTCCTTCTCTTTGCTGGGATTCCAGTTATGTGTCTGTCACACTGCCTGACATTTTCTCCCAGCTCTTGGATGTTCTGTTTCTTTATGTGTTAATTTACTCTTTTTCTCTTTGTTTCAGTTTGGATAACTTTTATTGACCCGTTTCAAGTTAACTTTTTCTTTCCTGAGCAAAGAGAAAGCTACTGATGAGTCCATTCAAGACATTCTTTATCCCTTTTACTGTGTTTTTAATTTCTAGCATTTCCATTTGATCTTTCTAATTTTTGTCTCTCTGATTGCGCATTGTGCACTTTTTCTGTTAGAGCCTTTAATACATTAATCATAGTTATTTTAAACTTCCTGGCATATGGTTCCAGCCTCTTTGTCATACCTGAGTCTGATTGCTTTGCAGTTCTAATCGTTGCTTTGTTTCTTGCTTTTACTTATGCCTCATAAGTTTTTGTTAAAAGCCAGGCATTGTGTGCAACTTGTAGAGACGGAGACAGATAGTGTTTTTGCCTGGACATGGCACTCTTTTCTTTTCCCCTGGGTTTTTAGTGTTTGCGTGGATGCGTGGGCAAGTTAATCTAGTCAGGACTTGGGCGGGGTCTGGGCTTTGGTTACCCTCAGTGCACCCAGGCTTAAGTTCCTTTAGTGATCCCTTGCGTTTAGGCTGGAAATATTTTTGCCTGAGTGCTGTCTGCTCAGCCCTGCAGTTTAGGGATTCCCTTTGCACTGTGCCTTCAGGGACCTTTTGGGCTTCTTTCCTGTCCTATCTTAGCAGTTCTCCTGGGACCTGTTGTTCAAGCTGGTTGGCTTAGCTGTGCAGGGCGGTGGGGAATGGGGCCATCTCTGATGTTTCGGTTAAATCTCAGACCTAAACAGGCACCATGTCACTGGGTCTAGGGGTGTTCTCCTGTCCCACCCCCCAATAATAAGGCTTTTTACTCCTCCTTTCCCTCAACTTGCATGAGTTTTCACCAGTTCCCTGAGGGTGCCAATGTTTGTTGCCCTTTTCCCACCAGAAGAGGTTTTTGCTCCTTAGGGGGAGACAGTAGAGAAGAGTTTGGGAGGAGTCTCTTGTCTCTTCCCATGTGGCTGCTCTTCCCCTCAACCGGGCCTGCACTACATGGATACTTTCTCATTTTTCTGCAAGTATCCAGTGAGGTTCCTGGAAAAAGAACCTGCCAAAGAGTCTAGACTTCTCTACTTTTTGGAACCTCAGGGGCTTCCCTGAGGAAGGCTTGGAGGGAGCTGAAGAAGGAGGCTTGGAGTTCAAATAGACTGATCATCTGCCTGCAGTCCTTCCAGCCTGCACTTGGACTTCATAATTTTGTTAATTTCTTCTTACCAGGGTCCACTTGCATCTTCCCCAATAAGCAAGTGTTCATATCTCTTCTCTCCCTGCAAGCTCCTATCTGCTCTCAGATTTTGGACCAGCTCTTTGTTCTGTGACCTCAGATTGCCATTAAGTTCAAAAAAGTCTTGTGTTTGAAAATAGTCGGGCTCTTTTTTGTTGTAAGTGATGCTCCTTCAAGCTCATTATATCCTGGAGCAGAAGCAGAAGTGTGAAACCACTTTTTAAAGTAATAATTTAAAATCTATTGATTACGTTGTCTACTTCCATTTCTCTATGGAAGTAATCAATAATTTCTCTTCACAATCTAGTTTCAAGGCACAATCCAACAGTTTAAAAGAACTGACTTGCATTGATTTCACTCATTAATGGAAATGTTGTGGTAACATCCTAAATCTGAAAGTCCATTATTAGATTTACTTTGAATGAAAACCTCAAACCCTATGACCTCATTTTTGTGGCCATGAATCAAAGAAATGACATTGTTGCCTAAAACCCTACCTTGTAACTATATCTCTGTTGTTTTTTGAGTTTTTATTTTGTTTGCTCATTAATTTTTTAATGTGAGAAGAGGGGAGATAGTGAGACAGACTCTCACAAGTGCCCCAACTGGAATCCACCTGGCAACCTCATCTGGGTCCAATGCTTGAGTCAACTGAGCTATTTTTAGCACCTGAGGCTGACATGCTTGGACCAACTGAACTATCCTCAGCACCCAGGGCCCATGCTCAAACCAATTGAGTTATTGGCTGTGAGAGGGGAAGAGGGAGAGAAGCAGTTAGTTGCTTCTCTTGTGTGTCCTAACTGGGAATTGAACTTGGATGTCCATATGCTGGGCTGACACTTGATCCACTGAGCAATCCAGCCAGAACCATTTGTTTGAGTTTTAACGTTGAATGTTGGACACTTGGATTTCTCCTCTCAAATGCCATATTATCATATAAGTAAAATTATTCTTATTGTGACAATTTGTAATTCACAAGCACACTTTCTCAAACGCCCCAAACAGGCTGTTGAGCCATCTCCTTCTTCATTGCCAGAAGTTGGAGTTATTATTTTTTATCTGTTGGGCAGATAAAATATATTATGCTGACTTTGTTAAAGATGGCGCTGCCCACATGGAAGTTCATTGATATTAATGTGTGTTCTGGAACAGGCTGTGGGCAGGCCGGGTTGTTATAGCCTAAGGCTTAGTTTAAGAGTAAGCTCTTCCCCACACCCTTGACTGATTGGATGATGTAGGGTGGTGCACTCTCCTGAGGAATCCCATTATGCCTCAGATGGGTGACTTTGTATCAGAGACTTTCTTGTCTGTAGATTGGATTAAGGGTTTGGATTTTCTATGCTATAAACTGGGGCAGTCCGGGAGCTTGCTCGCTCTTGGTTCCTGAGTTCCTGAGGTTGGTATTAGAGAGGAGAGCAGATTAAGGCCACGTGGAGGAGAAGTAGCCAAGATGGCAGAGTGCTGAGGAAGAAGCCAGTTTGTTAAGAGTTTGTGCAGGAGGAGATGGGGAACAGAGGTGAATAAGTCTGGTGAGCTAGAAACCTTTGATTCTAGGAAACTCGGATAAGTCAGTAGCTTTGTGAGCACTGAATGTATGGGTTTTGGAGCCCAGTGTGTGTTTTTGCTTGCCCGCCGGGTGCAAGCTAGAATTAAAGCTGATGGTTCACCAGTTCTTGGCTCCTGTGTTTCATTACCGACTGTTCGAATCTAATGTGAACCTGCATGGGTCGGGCGGCTCTGATAGTGGCCGCGACTACTGGCTTTACATTATCCCTTTCTTGTTTTTACCATGGTCCACCTAGAATCCCTATTTCCCTCATGCCCATGTTGATCCAAGTCCTGTGTTAGCTGGATTAGGGGACTTAAAAGGGTACAGAGGGGAGGGAAAAGGTACCACCTTGTTCTTACCTCCATATCCCCTTGTTCCTGCATGTACCCTCCCCCTGCATGTCTGGAGACACACTGCTGCCCATACTATTTAGCCCCACCCTACACAAACCCTTGGTTAGGGAAGAAAGTCAAGACTTCACCCCGCAGGAGGCGGATTACTTCCTTCTGACTCTGCTCTGCCCCTTCCTCTGAGGCCCTGTCCCAAGCAGTCACTTCTGCTTCCTTCCTCCCCTGCTCCCATTTCCATAGTCTGGAGCCTGTGCCCTAAGGAGCCATCACCAGTGACTTAGAGTTCCCTACTCCCCAGTCTGCCACCTGTCCTGTGATAGAGGGGTAGTCCTTTATCCCATTCAAAATGCCATTCTAACTTTGGAACCTATAACTGAATGGATTTCACATTTAAGAGCTCGGGGCGATTTATTTTGCATTATAAATGCTGTATTGTGGGCACAGAGTGGGTTAAAGAGGTTTCTGTGGGCTGGTCTGAGGGCTTCACTACACAGATGAGAGTGTTTCTGTGTCCTCTGAGTGACTTACAGATAGATGTTTCAACACAAGCCATTCGTAAAAAGAGAGGACTACCTCTCCCCCTCCCCCTATTTCCTTTGCTTTTTAAATGTCTCTGTACAGCAGCCAGCATTTCCCTGCTACACAGCAGAATCCATCTGATTCCCCCAGTAAAGGGAGCAGATGGGCGACAGGGCTGAGATTATCTTGACTGGAAGCAGCAGACAGGGGCCCACAAGCATCTTGCCTCTCGCTCCATCTGTTTGCCTCGCAGTTGCTGATCAGAAGTCCCTATCCACAGAATGGTATGGGCTTGTTCTTCAGAGTGAACAGTCTTGCGGAACCTTTTGGCCAGATGACTTGATTCTCATTATAGAACCTCCAGGAGTTGAAGTGCAGAGGGAGGAACACCAAAAAGGATGACCCCATCGTGGAAGTGCTCACCTGGATCCCCCCTGGCTCTCCTGCTGCCCTCTGGGTTTTATGGCTTTACTGTGGGCATAGATGAAGTCAGGTAATAGGCCTTTCTAGCCTGGGAGAGCTGCTTTTGGTATGTAAAATACGGTTCTGAGAGGTGACTTCATCTGGAGGTTCTTGTAGGGGGAATACTGATGATAGAGAACAGAGCCAAGAGGAAATTGAATGGCAGGAGGAGGTAATTAGGTTAAGCACTACTTGAAACTTCATAGTTTGTTAAATGTAGGACTAGATGGGTAATGGGAGACAGTGAGACTTATGCTTTGAGATTTTTAAAGACTTGGTTATTAAGTGGTTTATTCATTCATTGGACACACCTTATGCAACAGGCATAGTCAAAGCTGGTGGTAGACAAGGTTATATCCACAGTCCTTGCCCCTCTTAAGCCCCACAGCCAAGTGGGAAGGGCACTCGTGGACACGGGTGATGACACCACAGAGTCATACCTTAAACAGGTGGTACACCGAACAGAAAATTAGCCATAAGATGGCATGGTCAGAAATTATTAAGGGTTTTAATATGCTGTCTGAGGGTTTATAGTTTACTGTATGAGGCACAGTGTTAAACAAAATATTAAACATAGTTACTGTATGACTCAACAATTCTACTTAAGAAATGAGGACATAGCCATACAATAATTTGTACACAATTGTTTATAGTAGCATTGTTCATAATATCCAAGTGGTGGCAACATCTCAAATGTTCATCAATGGATATATTAATAAATAAAATGCAACATATCCATACAATAGAAAATTACTGCTATAGAAAGACATGATGCACAAAACAACATAGATGTTTGTTGAAAACATTACATTGAGCCTGACTTGTGGTGGTGTAGTGGATAAAAGCATCAACCTGGAATGCTGAGGTCGCCGGCTTGAAACCCGGCTTGGACTTGCCTGGTCAAGGTACATATGGGAGTTGATGCTTCCTGCTCCTCCCCACCTTCTCTCTCTCCCCACTCTAAAATGAATAAAGTCTTTTTGTAAAAAAGAAAAAACATTATGTTGAGTGAAAGAATCCATATACAAAAGATGACATACTGTATAATTCCATTTATATGAAATGTCCAGAACAGGCAAATCTATAGAGACAGAAAGTAGACTGTCAGTTGCCTGAGATTCAGGTGAGTGCGTAGGAGAGTGAAGATGAGCAGTGACTGCTAACAGGTACAGGGCTTCTGTTTTAGGGTGATGAATGCTCTAAAATTACATTGTGGTTACACAACTATGTATGTGAATATAGTAAAAAATTTGACTCATATCCTTTGAATGGTAAATTGTTTGGTTTGTGAATTGCATCTCAATAAAGCCACTTATAAATGAATAAAAATAAATATTACATGCTCTCTGTCCTCAAAAGAAAAAACAAAGGAGTGAATGCTGGGAGACTAATGAAGAGACTTTAAGAATAGTTTTGACATAAGCTCCTGACCTGAGCGGTGGGAGTGGGAGAGGAGGATGGGAAGGGTGCTGACCTTGTTCAGGAGAAGGTCGTTCTTCAGCTCTAAGCATAGACTCTTAGGGTTTTCTGTAGACATTTCTCAAGAGTGTTTAATGAATAAGCTACTATGAACATTTATTTCTATCATGGCTTTTTCAAAAAAGAATTTAAGGCTGCTATCATATTTATTGAAGTCAGATCTCTTTCCCACTTCTGTAAGTGCTAAGTCATATCCTTCTTATGGAAGATAAGAGTTGACACTGGGCAAGGGGCTGGGGCAGATGCTGAGAAAAGGAAGAGCTAAATCTTGTTTTCGCTCTAAGATTAATTCAACTGACAGGAATATGAAAAATCTCTGTTTACATGTTTCTGGCCATGGAGTCAACTGATTGCCTTAAAAATGAATTTCCAATTTGGAACTAATTTTCCAAACATGCTATCATTAGTTTGAAGCTAAACATTCAGGCATAATGACTGAAAGCATGTATGCCATCTCTGGGTGGGTGGCTGTCAGAACTGGGCCCCAGAAGCTGGGCTGGCAGGATAGAGCAGCTACGAGACCAAAACACAGCTGGGCCTCCAGCTGGTGTTGAAGTGGAGTATACCATTACAACGAAAGCCTTTAGGGCAAAACCAAGTGAGATGGGGGCATTGGGCCCAGCACAGACATGGCTTGGCAGGCACTTGTTGGCAGGGTGGCCTAAGCAGATGGCACAGAGTTCAAGGGGCTGGACATCGAGGGAGGCTTGGAGTTCAAATAGACATCAAGAAACAGGCAGGAGATTAGATCTGAACCAGGAGATCAGCCGTCAAGTGCTGGAACCCAGAGAGGCTAGTGAATTTACCACCCAAACATTTATTGAATGTTTACTGTGTGTCAGTCATAGCCCAAGGGTATGTTGGTTGATCTCAGGATAAGGGTTGTGTGCTTTTCTGAAAAGGAGCCTTCATGATTCTCATGTGTTTAATATTTTGTTACATAATATGAATTTCTAGACATTTTCTAAAGGATTCTCAGAAGTTGCCCATGTTCCTGTAAAGCTATAGTTTATAAACATGTTATTTATTTTCAAGTTTATGGCTGAAACTCCTGAAATTATGAATATGTTTATGGTCAATAAGTAAATAGAGTTTATTAATAGTACAGAGTGGACTTTGGCCTTTCCCCCGTGTTTAATGAAATCGTTAATCTCTGTAACCTCAACCACAAACTAAATTGCACTGGAATTCATGAAAAGTAGCAGACTATATAGCCTCATAGAAAGTGTATAGGTATAAAATTATGTCTCAGTACCCTTCAATTAGGTACCAAATTATTCAGAATTAGTCATGTTCTTTTCAGAGAGGCAACAGACACACATGAAATACTAAGATTGAAGTCTAAAAAGATATTTTACTTTATTTGGCTAAAGATACACGTGAGCATGATGCAAGTTCTTGCTTAAACTAATCCTGACAAACATCATGAAAGATAAGTGGGCAAAAGATATGAACAGATCACAAAAGAAGGAATACGAGTGTCTGATATACCTATGATAAAGTGAGAAATAAATAAAAGTTAAAACAAAAGTAAAATTTTTTTGAAGTGAGAGGAGGGGAAATAGACTCTTGCATGTGCCTCTATCAAGATTAATCCGGCAACCCCGTCAGGGGCTGATGTTCTGCCAATCTGGGGCCTCTTGCAACTGAGCTATTTTTGACACCTGAGGTGGAAGCTTGATAGAGCCTTCATCAGCGCCTGGGTCCAATGTGCTCG
Organism: Rhynchonycteris naso; assembly: GCA_037038555.1. Classification (NCBI taxonomy): domain Eukaryota; kingdom Metazoa; phylum Chordata; class Mammalia; order Chiroptera; family Emballonuridae; genus Rhynchonycteris; species Rhynchonycteris naso. The sequence continues at coordinate 31,766,149 of CM072998.1, forward strand.
AATCAATCAAACAATGGCTGCAGAAGGAGAAGGGAGAAAGAGAAAGAAAAGGGGGGGGGCAGATGGTCACCTCTCCTGTATGCCCTGACAGGGAATTGAACCTGGGACTTCCATGCGCCAGGTTGATGCTCTACTGCTGGGCCAACTGGCCAGGGCCAAAAGTAAAATATTAAATTGCCTTCATTTTAGAAATGACAGTGTATGGCATTGGTGAGGGTGAGGTGAAATGAACATCTGTACTGAGTAATGAGAGAATAAGTTGGTCAAACATTGTGTAAAGTAATTTGTATCAAGAGCCTTTAAAATGTTTGTATCTTTTCCCAGTGTTTTCAGTTTTGTTTTCTGTAAAGCCAGTAGCCAAGGCCACTATCACAGCCGCCTGGCTCATGCAAGTTTACATTAGATTCGGACAGTCGGTAATAAAACAATGGAGCCAAGAACTGGTGAGCCATCAGCTTTAATTCTAGCTTGCACCCAGTGGGCAAGCAAAAACACACACTGGGCTCCAAAACCCACTCATTCAGTGCTCACAAAGCTACTGACTTATCCGAGTTTCCTAGAATCAAAGGTTTCTAGCTCACCAGACTTATTCACCTCTGTTTCCCATCTCCTTTTCTCTACACAAACTCTGCACAAACTGGCTTCTTCCTCAGCATTCCGCCATCTTGGCTGCCTCCTCTCCTCCACGTGGCCTTCATCTGCTCTGCTCTCTGATACCTCAGGAACCAAGAGAGAACAAGTTCCGGGTCTGACCCACTTTATAGCGTAGATTCAAAAACTTTAATCCAATCTACAAACAAGGAAGTCTCTGATACAAAGTCACTTATCGCCTGACCAAGTGGTGGCGCAGTGGATAGAGCATCGAACTGGGATGCGGAAGACCCAGGTTCGAGACCCCGAGCTCGCCAGCTTGAGCGTGGGCCCATCTGGCTTGAGCAAAAGCTCGCCAGCTTGGACCCAAGGTCGCTGGCTCCAGCAAGGGGTTGCTCAGTCTGCTGAAGACCCGTGGTCAAGGCACATGTGAGAAAGCAATCAATGAACAACTTATGGTGTTGCAACGGCAACGAAAAAGTAATGATTGTTGCAACGGCAACGAAAAAGTAATGATTCATGGTTCTCACCTCTCTCTGTTCCTGTCTGTCTGTCCCTATCTATCCCTCTCTCTGACTCTCTCTCTGTCCCTGTAAAATAAATAAATAAATAAATAAATAAACAAACAAACGAAGTCACTTATCTGAGACATACTGGATTCCTCATGAGAGTGCACCACCCTACATCATCCAATCAGTCAAGGGTGTGGGGAAAAGCTTACTCTTAAAACTTGCACGTGGGCAGCGCCATCTTTAACAAAGTAAGCATAATATATTTTATCTGCCCAACATTTTCTTTTGTATTTTTTTCTGAAGTGAGAAGCAGGGAGGCAGAGAGACAGACTCCCCCATGCGCCCAACCAGGATCCACCCAGCATGCCCACTAGGGGGCAAAGCTCTCCCCATCTGGGATGTTGCTCCATACCAACAGGAGCCATTCCAGCACCTGAGGCCATGGAGCCATTCTTAGTGCCCAGACCAACTTTTGCTCTAGTGGAGTCCTGGCTGTGGGAGAGGAAGAGAGAGATAGATAGGAGAGAGGTAAGGGTGGAAAAGCATATGGGCACTTCTGTGTTGCCTGGCCGGGAATCGAACCCGGAACTTCTACGCACCAGGCCGACGCTCTACCACTGAGCCAACTGGCCAGGGCCCAGTATTTTTGTTTTTAAAAACTTACTCTCTGAAATGCCCATGAATATTTACATTAGGAATGTTCATCATAGAAAATTTAAAATAGTGAATAAGTAGAAATGACCCAAATGTCTGAAAATAGATTGGTAAAATCATGTAGTATCTATATAGTGGAATAGTGTATAGTAACTAAATATCATTCATTCAGTAACTATTAAAATGAAGAAAGCCTATGCCATGAGAAAAACTATAATTTTAATTGTGAAAATAATTATAAAGTTTTCATCTATTTGTATAAAAAAAAGATTTAGAGGATAAAAATTTTTTTATCAAAGCATTTATGGTTTTCTTTCTTATTGGTGGAATTGTAGGCAATGCTGTGTTTTCCAGATATTCTAGACTGAAAATTTGTCGCTCTTGTGTTTTGCAAAAGGATATATAACAATGCTTGAATCGTGTTGACATACTTTAAAAAAGAAACTATGTTTGACCTCCTCATGGTGACAAAATCTGGTGATTGAAACAGACACAGAATTCCAGGTTGGTGGTTTTAGTACACTTCCTTCCTGCTTCCTGCTCCTTCTGGAGAGTGAAGAAGAAAAATAAATTGTAGGTCACTCTCTCAGTCTTGACTCATCTTTCCCCTAAATACCAAGAGTGGAGGACGCGGTCAGCCTGCAAAGGTGAAGGTTGTTTTTAGGAAGGTGATTATTTGTCAACTGATGATTGTCAGTGCCAACTCAATATCACCATGGCTCCCCGATTTGGGGTGTGGTGATGAAGGAAACTTTTTTTTTAAATTTTTTTTTACGAAGGAAACTTTCTTCCGTGCGCACAACTCCAGATGCTCCAGCAAGGCTGTGAAGACAGCACTGTGTGGCACAGCTCCCCAGCGCTGTGGCATGGCTGAGAGGCCATGGAGCTGCCCCGGGGCCAGGTGCTTCTTTAGTTTAGCAGCTCCGCTCTGCTGTGGGGCAACCAGCCACCAGTCTTTGGTGGAAAAATGCACTCCGTGAGCCAGAGATGAGCTGTCTTATATAGGGGGTCCTCAGGTTGCGACATAGTTCTGTTTCTACGACAGTGATGTAACCCCGAATTTTGGTGTAAGTTGAAACACTAGTCTAAGTCACTGACCTATCCTAACACAGTTGTAAAATTATAATCCAGAACATAAAAACACAACTAAGCCACAGAAAAAAGAAAAAGACAAAAATTCTCTCTACTGCGCATTCTTCCTCCGTGCAACCAAACCCGTTTGCCTACCTAAGTACGACGCTAATGGCATACGCTGAAACACTCACGTCTCAATATTTTAAAGGTTTTTGTGCCGTAAACTCGGAAAGTCTTATGTCCAGACTGTCATAATGTGAGGAGACAAAAGTTCCCACCCTGGTGCTCCATTGGTCAGAATGGAGCCACTCTGGTTGGTCAGAGCTGCACAGCTCTAATTGGATGGGGAAGGCCTCAGTCCTATTGGTTGTAGTTGGACTCCAGGAACTCCTTCCTATACAAGGGCTGGCTCAGGGGGCGGGAAAACAGTGCAGGCAGGCAGGTTAGCAGCGTGGGAGGCTTCTCCCCAAAGCTCGTTTGTGTGAGCGTCCCCTGTGCAGAAATGGTTGCTAGGTTCTGCTTTTTTCCCCTTTATTTGATTCCAGGTAGCCACCAAGGACCTTTCTTAGTCCTCAGGGTTCACATTATCCGCCTCTTGGGAGAAGTCTGTGCCCTCTCTTCCCTTTCTGCCTTCACCATGATCCGTGCTGGAGGGAACAACTCAGTGTAAAGCTCTGAGTGGACGCAGGTTTATCCTCATCAGTTCACTCTGAAGGATGGTCGCCCTTGGACCTCAGGGTCCCCAACAACAGTTTGGCAGCACCTGGGTTCAGCTGACATTGCCAGCAGCCCGGTTGCTCCCTCTCATCACTTTCCTTGTGGCACCTTACCATGCTTTCTGACTGTTTTTTCAAAGCCTCCTAGTACTCCTAGGGGAGGGATAGGAGTTTTAAATGGCAAGAGGAAAGAACAAAACACCTCTACTTCCTTTTCTTAAAAAAAAGACCCTGCTGTCAACAGTGCCTTTTCTTTTTTAGCCTGTCTCTCCCTTTTCCCTTCTTTCCCCAAAATATGTTTCACAGTCGGTTTGTGAAAATGAGTGTGAGCTGCAGCAACCTCTCAGACATGGCCTGCCATCTGCAGCTTGGTCTGTGCTCTGTGCCATATATTTAGAATGCCTAAATTAGTAGCGTTCCGTATGCTGTTTACAGAGGAGCGGGAACGTCGGCTGGAGGGACAAAGCTACTGATCAGGATTGGCTTCTGAATAGTTTGGGCTCTTATGCACAAATCCCAGAAGTTAGAGATATCTGGGGGACACTGAGTGAGCGGATGATGGGTGAAGGCAGCTGGCCCATGTGGTAATTGTCCACAGAGGCCATCAGTCATTTTCTGAACTTGGAGCAAAATTTTGCTTCTGTTTGTGCCATTCAAGTTGGGGACAGAGACTTCAGTTAGAACTCACATGGCTTAGAAGAATGTGTAAATAAATCATCACAGCTGCTAGATAGCAGCTATGCTTGGTTGGCTTCCTGAGTAAGAGGTTCTTTTTTTTTTTAATTTAAAGTTGGAAGAGACATACTCCACTCTGTTCCATTAGGCAAAGGAAAGATGTTCTTGTCAGGGAGCCAGTGAGAAGACAAGATGGGACACATGATGGCGCAGACGCCACCCACTTCTCTTTCATAGCAGTTGTGTCCTGTGATTGCTGAATTTCCTGGGCTCCCCACTAGACTGAGAGGAGAAAGTATTTCTCATGCCACTGACTAGCCCTAACCTTAAGCCCTTACCCATAGACACCGATGCATGTTTGTTGAATGAATGAGTGAACTCACAGAGGGTGTAGGAACAGGATCACAGGTAGAGAGACTGGCAGTGCACAGGAGGAAAAATACTTCCTTTGACGGCTCTGCAGAGTGATGAGTAAATCTTTGTTTACTTGATTTTTCCTGTGAGACAGAGACTAGGAATTTAAGGTCTAAAGACAAATAACCACTGAACTGTTCAGTGAATGTCTGACAGTGATGATTTCACATGACACTTTTGTTCTTCCATTGCTCTATGTATTTTGATTTAAGTCTCTAAAGTAGAAAGCTAATTTAATTGTGTTTGGTGTTTTAGTGATTAGTCTCATTCTCTCATGTGGTCCATCTTGTCCATCTTCCATTTCCTCTGAGGACATCCTTTCCCCACTGTGATCCACACTGCTCCCTTTCCTGTTAACCCATCCCAGGTACCCCATCTCTCACCTTTATACTGGACCTGGAGGAGATACATCTTCCACCCTTCAAGTGGAGGCCATGCTTTCTTCTTGGCCATATTTACTCACAATTGTACTTGCGTATAATTAATTTTCAACATTCTTGGCTCTATGTAAAATGAAAACCCTCTTATGCTACTGTGACTTGTGGACAGGTGAAAGATTTCTACACCCAATTCCACTGTGTGTGTTGGGGGAATGATCGTTAACAAGCAATTATTTTCCACCAGGTGGCTATCCTATAATTCAACTCCATTCTGAGACTGTCTACCTAGAGACAGCATCAGACTCCATCCCACAAGGCCCTCCATGCCCCTAACACCCACTTTAGGTACCAGCTATAACCTGTGCTTCTGACCAACTGCCTACCAACAACCCAACTTCTTTGGTTTGTTTAATTTGCTAGAGCGGCTCCCAGAGCTCAGAGAAACATCTCACTTACGAGATTACTGATTTATTATAAATAAAAGGATACGGTAAAGAATACAGATGGACGCCAGATGGAAGAGATGCACAGCACAGGTATGTGGGAAGGGTTGCAGGGCTGCCATGCCCGACCAGACCCACCACTTTCCTCACTCCAGCTGTTTATCAGCCTCGAAGCTCCTGGAAGCCCATACGTTTGGGATTTCATGGAGGTTTCATCATGTAGGCATCATGAATCATTACCTCCTTGTTCAACGCTACTCCTTCTCCAGAGAATTGGGGGTGGGGCTGAAAAGTCCAAGCTTCTAATCATGGGTTGGTCTTGCCTTCTGCTGACCAGCCTTCATCCAGGAGTCATCTGGGAGTCCGCTCAGAGTCACCTCAAGCAAACCAAAGGCAGCCAGCCCTGTCACTCAAGGAAATTACTGTAGTTTTCGCTCCATAAGACGCACCGCCCCCATCCCCCAAAAGTGGAGGGGGAAATGCCTGTGCATCTTATGGAGCAAAAAATACGGTATTTTATTAAATATTTTAACACACCATTTGGTTCAGAATTTTCTTTTCTTATTTTCCTCCTTAAAACCCTAGGTGTGCCTGACCTGTGGTGGCGCAGTGGATAAAGCGTTGACCTGGGAACACTGAGGTCGCCAGTTCAAAACCCTGCACTGGTCTGGTCAAGGCACATATGGGAGTTGATGCTTCCAACTCCTCTCCCCTTTCTCTCTCTCTCTCTCTCTCTCTCACTCACTCTCACTATCTCTCTGTGTCTCCTCTCTAAAATGAATAAAATAAAAGGAAAAGAAAACAAAAAACAAACAAACAAAAGAACCCTAGGTGTGTCTTATGGTCGGGTGCATCTTATGGAGCAAAAAATACAGTGTAAGGGTTTCAGGAGCTCTCTGTGAAGAACTGGGTTCAGAGACCAAATATTAAAACAAAAGGTGTTCCTAGTGCTTTTATCACTTAGGCAATTTCAGGAGCTCCGTGCCAGGAACTGGGAAAGGAGGCAGAGGCGGATTTAACGGCGGGTGCACCAGGCGGGCATGCGCCCTGGGCCCCTTCTTCTGAAGGGCCCCGCAAAATCCCAACTTCACACTTCTTTCTAATGACACCAAGTTTGGTTTTGTATGTGCAATTTTAACATTAGTAGTACATAATATTTTTTATTTATTTAAAAATATGGTTAACATGTATTTTTATTTTCCCTGTGTCTCTCTTTTTTGTAAGGGGCCCAATATTTTCTTCTGCGCCTGGGGCAACCTTAATCCGCCTCTGGAAGGAGACCAACATGTATTTTCTGTTGTCTCATAGCGGGAACACAATTAGTCCCATCCCCGTACTGTCTTCTTCCCTAAGTGTAGCTTTAGAGTCATGCTGGATGGATTTAAATCTCAGTTGGACCATTGAATTAAGTGTGCCATGTGGACAGGGTGCTTATCCCCTCTGATCCTTAGTTTCTTTATTTGTAAAATGACCATCATTAGTACCCAATAGGTTTTTGCAAGGAATAGATGGGTTATTACACAATGCTTATTTAGCAGTACCTGGCATAGCAAATGTTAATACTTATTACTACTGTTTTGATTATTTGTTGGTAGGCCTGGGGGAAGCATTTTTATAGTCCTAGAAAGTTTTCAGACTCCTTCCCTGGCTCCTGATACTTTCTAGAATTCTAGTTGATTCTTCCTAAGACACCATTGAGATAGTGCTAGGTTTATTTCCATATCTTGTCTCATCTCCAAAATATCACTTAATATAAGCAAATTACAAGTTTTTCAGTGAAGAAGGTTTGAGAAGTTTTCTTCATAAAATTAGAATAGTGATCTAACCCAGTGTTAATATTATGTTGATCAGTGGTCATATTTAAAATGTCTGCAGGGTATTAATCATAGTTTCTGTGCGTACAGTATCTGTTGAAGTAAGAGAGTGTCTCTTGGGAACTGTTTGATGGGGAGTATTTTGGATCTAGAATGATTATCAGTATCTACTCTCATTTATTCCAGCATACCTTGGAAGGGGAGTTTTCATTCTTCTTCATTTATTTCTTTGGGCTGCTGTGTTTCATTCTGAAGCCCTGAGCATTTTTGGCTAGATAGCGCTGCCATCTCATGACTCCTCCCATGTTTTCCTATTAGAACCCTATTAGGAGATGGATAGCATTGGCAGGAGAGCGCAGTTGGCGTGTGGAAAGACACTCCTGGGCCGAGAAGCACTGTGAGCAGCAGACCTGCCACAAGCCCCTTAGCTGAAGCTGCAGGCACATTTGTTAGGCTGTGGCTTCTCACCCATTGGAGATCATGAACAGCGGAGTCTTTCAGAGACTGGCCATTATTCTTATCTGGAATTTTACCCATTATTCGTACTGACTCTCCATTCATCGTGTTAATTGCTATTAGATTCTAGTTTCTCTGATTTAGGGCTCATCTGTTTTGCCCTTTGTGCTCGGTGCAGACTCCACTGTGGTCTGGAGGCCGTGGCCCCTTCCTCCAGGGTGGGCTGCGTCCCAGACCTCCCTGTCACCACAGCAGGGCATCCAGAGCTCTTCAGATCTGGCATCTGTTTGGCGAAGCAAGAGCAGCAGTAAAAGAAATTCAACTTTTATTTCCAGAGACCATAGCTGCATCAGGCGGTGAACTGGTGATCTTTCTTGGGTGTTGGCTGTTTTTAGTGAAATTGTTTGTCTTTTTAAAGCAAGACTGTCTTTTAGGGCCTCGTTCATGGTGCGTTTTAAATGTTAGCATGATAGCTGAGTCTCTGGGGCAGAATGCGAGTAAGTGTTGAAACACACGCTTTCAGGAATAAAATGTAAGCTCTTTCCAGTTGTCGGCTTGGGAGGAATTGAGGTGATTCTTTAGAAGAGAAGCAACAGGTAAAAGTGTGAGCTGGCGTTTGAATGTAGGTTAAGCTTCCTCCCTAAAAATAATGGTTAAAGGATTTCTCTTTGCCTCGGTTTCCTCATGTTGGACATGTAGTCACACAGGCGTTCAATAGTAGACAGGCTTTGTCATTCCTACCTACCCACCAGCGTCATCGAGCGCCCACTAGGGCCCTGTCGCAGGCGTTGGGGACCCCAGGAGTGCAAACCTAGTCAGAAGGCCCAGCTCATGGTGTACCTGTTCTAGTTGGGGAAGAGAATAAACATTAACCTAAGTAAGCAAATTATATAGGAAGAGAAGTGGTGGTTCCCTTTACTGGGGAAAATAAAGGAGTGGGAAGAACACTATCGTCTTAAGTAGGGCGTCAGACTGGGCCAGTTGATAAGGTGACGTCTGAGCAGAAACTTGAAGAAGGTGAGGGACAAGTCATTTCTACATCTCAGGGAGGAGGAGGGTTCCAGGGAGGAGGAGGGTTCCAGGGTGAAGGAGCAGCTGGTCCGCCAGCTCTGGACAGGAGCCCACCTGGCGGGTGGTGCAGGTGAGAGAGAGAGAGTGAGAGAGGAGGAGATGAAGTCAGAGGGGAAGGCCCACATGGACCATTGTGGGGACTTTGGCTTTTACCTTCAGTGACATGGGAGACCCTGGCTGGTTGTAAGCATAACCTGATCTGCATTATAAAAGGGTAATTTTGGGTCCTGTGTTGAGAGTAAATTGTGGGGAGACAGGGTAGAAGCAGGGAGACCATTAAGTGGCATTTGCCATGGCAATCATTAGGTGACAGTGGAGGTGGTTAGCAGTGGTCAGAATCTGGGCACATTTTGAGGGTAGACCCAGCATAGTTTACTAATGGATTGGTGAGAGAAAGAGAGGAGCCAGAAATGACCGGAGATTTTAGCCTGAAGAACTAAAAGGAAACGTTGTTATTAAAGGAGATGGGGAGACTCTGGGTGGAGTGTGTGTGTGTGTTTTACGGGAGAACATAGGTGTGTTTTGTAAGTTGTAGATGTCTTTCAGATGTCTAAACTGCATGAAGCTTATTTTATTTTATTTTTTTAGGGGGAGGGAAATTATGAGAAACATTCTAATAATAGATTTACACACACGATTTTTTCTCGGAGAGTAGACCCCTGTGTAACTGAAGGTGGTCTTCATTGTTTGCTGGGCTGGTGAGAACATTTTTAGTCATATGGCAGGCAGAAATAAGATTGCAGGAGGTTAAAGAAAGGAAGTAGAGTCCTTGGATATAGTCTACACAGTCTGGTACTGCTCTGTGAAGCTTGGAGTCACTCACTGTATGTTGCTATTTAAAATTAATTAAAATGGTATAAAATGAAAACTTCAGTTCTTCACTTTCACTAAGTGCATTTCAAGTGCCCAGTAGCCATTTGAAAATACAGACTGAGTCTATGGCCATACTACCCTGAACGCACCTGATCTCGTCTGAAAATACAGATTGAGAACATTTCCATCATGACAGGACATTGTATGTGACAGTGCTGATGTAAAGACAGCACGGTGAAGGCTGGGAAAGAAATGGAGCAGTAGCTATTCTGAGCTTTTGTGTGTATGCCTTCAGGGGTGGCGTGTGTGTGTGTGTGTGTGTGTGTGTGTGTGTGTGTGTGTGTGTGTAAGAGAAAATACTGTATCTCCGTAATTTTTAGGTTTGCACATAAAAAGGGGTTGGTGTATGTTTGTTGACTGAAACTCTGACTTGCTGTTGGGCATCCGTGTTCTGGTGAGGTAACACATGCCCAGTCACCCAGCAGACTTGCGCTGAGCACTCTCTGTGCTCTGACTGCTGTGCTGCATGTTGAGGATTTGGAAATGAATGTCAACTATGTGAATGTATTTGTGTCCACAGTTTCGCACTTTCTTCCCCCAGGGAAGTCCAAAGTCCTTTGGGGTGTTGCTCCCCCCACCACTGCTGTGATTTGGGGGTTATGGGAGCTTGGGTAACCCTGCTGGATTCCCCAGGCAGGGTAGTTAGCTAGAGACCTGTGATATTATATCCCCAGCTCCACTGTAGCTCCTAAGGTACACAATTGTCCCTGTGTGTTTATTGAGCTTCTAAGTGCCTACCCATTTGATAGGTCTAGAGTGTAGCAAAGATTGTGAAGTAAGATGAAATCCCTACTCTAGTTGGGAGTGAGAGACACTGTAAGTACATGAAGATAAAACATGTGTTTACAGTGGTTAGGAAGGTGCTGACTAGGAGGGTGGGCAGATGGGAGCGCAGACGTCCAGGGCATGGGGGGATAGGAGGGGACTGCCGCCTAGAGCAGTGGTCCGCAAGGCTGCAGGCTCGTAGGATGGGACTGTAAAGAGCAGTTGTGATTTTATTAGCCACACATGAGAATCTGCTGCATTACGAGGCTGGTGTCTGATTAATGACAGCCTTGAAAACTTGGACAAAGAATTTTAACTTTGTTTCCAGCAATGGGGAGCATTGTTGGTAGTTGTGCAGGGAAATGACCTGATACAAGAGGAACTTGCTGAGGGCATGGCCCTGGCGTCTCTCATTGGCGTGTGAGACCAGAGACTAGAGAGCAGGGCTGGGAGGCACTGACCTTGCCTGAGCCTGACACTGTTCAAACTTCAGTGTCATGAAGAGAAATAAAGCTTCTTCCTTTCTCTTCCCAATGTTGTTAGTGTTGTTTCTAATGTCACAGATAACTCACTGCTGGGGTGTTTGGTGGGGATATAAATATGGGAAGAGAAACAAGCCCCTCTTTATAAATTCACATTTCACTCCTTAGCACTAAAGAGTCCTGATCACTAAATTGCCCAGAAAACCAAAGGTTCCTGGTGATGCTTCAGCATCTGTGTGATTTACCAGATTTGGATTAAAAAAAATACAACCTGTTTTCTAATTAGAATTTAAAGGAGGCAAATGAAATGTGCATTGATGTAGTTATAACTAATTTAAATGAAAAATAAACCTATTTGCCACATTGAAAAATATTCCTTCAGGGCTCTGAGACAAAGAGGTACTTGTTATCTCCCTGTTTATATCACACCTGGCTCTTTAAGAGTCCCAGTCTGCAGGGTAAAGTTCTTTTCTGAAGATAGGTATTAGTGTGATTTGTGGACAGGAATCTTTTTTACCTAAGTCAAGAAATGTGGCTCTGCCTCAGGTCCTTGGTAAATCTCCCAGCTTCTGAGGGCACTTCAAGGGGACTGCTAACGGTCCAGGTATTCCTATCTGCACGAACGTCCCTTAATTCTGGATAAGAGCCTATTCATAAAAGCTCTTCTTACACCTTAGGAACTGTGCTCCTTTCGTGTGGCACCAGATTTCTTCATAAGCCTCAACTATTGCAATGAAGCCATCATAAGCCTATGATGGAGAATTAATGAGAAAAATGAAGAGTGAAGTGTCCAGATTTTACATGTGATGTTACTGGGAGAAGGAGAAGAAGAAATTTAGCTGTATCAAATTTTGATAGAACCAAACGCCAGTCTGCAGGGCACTTGAACCACCAGCCTGGAAATGACACTTGAAGAACTCTCTTCTCACCATGCTCTTCTAGTCCTCTGAGACCTGTCTCTGTGGTCTACATTGAGAATAGAGGGCAGAGTCTGGAGTCTTTCCTACTAGCTGTAGGTAGCCTTTGAGTTGTTTTATTCTGGGTCACTGACGGCTTGATGATACCATCCTCACTGGAATGAGTTCCGGAACCCAGAAGACAACTTTTACAAAGTTTTACATACGGATCCTTGTCTTGAAGTGTAATATTTTCTCATATCTCTTTCAAATTCCATTTTCTCATGTCATAACAACCCATATCTCCTAATCAGTCATTCATAAGGCCATTTATCTTTGTATTCCACATCTATGACACCATCAAATATGCCCTTTTCCAGGCATTCACGATTTCCTTGTGTTTCCAACATTTCATCTCCATGTTCTTATAGAAATGTCCCCATGCAAACACTAACCTAAAGTGCATTTATATAGAACATGCAAAACAAGGTCTTATCAAGATCAGCACTGTTGCACTCATGACAAAGATGCACAATGTCCTTAAAGATCCTTTAAAGAAGAATAACAAGTGCAGAGGGCTGGAAGCTTTTCTGCTTTCACTGTTGTTCCCTCCTTTTATTTGATTATTAGGCCTTCCAGGGATAAAAACTTCTGTTACATTAGGCCCCTGCCACGTTAGGGCTCCTTTACTGATGTCATTTAGAGTAATAGAGCGATTCAGTGGTGGAAAGAGGGAAGGCATTACTTTTTCGTTACTTCATTTCTAGAATCATACTGAAGAGTACCAGTGCCCCTTGACTGCCTGTGAATGACTTGGCCTCCATTTGGGAATCACTAGATTATGGAAGCACTGAAATTATGTTTCCTAAAGCAGTACTTTCTAACCTTGGCTGCACATTACAGTCTCTTGTGGGTAATCCAGGCTGCACTACAGACTAATTAAATCAGAATCTCTGGGGGTGGGACCAGGGCATCATTGTTCTTCAGGCCTTCCAAGCGATTCTAATGTGCAGTCGTGGTTGTGAACCATGGCTTTAAAGGAATCACAGGATCTGGCGCAGGGAGAGCCTCACAGGTGGTAGTTCTCAAGCCCGTGCCTGTTCAGGGTGCTGGTCCCTGGAAACTGTGATATACTCTTTGTGAAACATAGTGAATTACAGATTTGCCCTCCCCTCTTTAACAAGTACATGACCTTCCTTGGTGTGTGTGTGGGAAGGGGGGGGGGGCAGAGAATCTGAAAATTTTCTTCCCACACCAAGTAATATGCTAGCTAACAACTTATTGAATGCTTAAAATATTTGGTGAATTGACACTTTTATTCAACATAGTTCTGGAAGTCCTAGCTACAGCAATCAGACAAGAAGAAGAAATAAAAGGCATCCAAATTGGAAAAGAAGAAGTAAAACTGTCACTATTTGCAGATGATATATTGTATATAGAAAACCCTAAAGTCTCAGTCAAAAAACTACTGAACCTTATAAATGAATTCAGCAAGGTGGCAGAATATAAAATTAATACTCAGAAATCAGAGGCATTTCTATATACCAACAATGAACTGTCAGCAAAAGAAATTAAGGAAACAATCCCCTTCACTATTGCAGCCAAAAAAATAATATACCTAGGAGTAAATTTAACCAAGGAGGTTAAGGACTTGTACTCAGAAAATTATAAAACATTGATAAAAGAAATCAAGGAAGATACAAACAAGTGGAAGCATATACCATGCTCATGGCTAGGGAGAATAAACATCATTAAAATGTCTATATTACCCAAAGCAATTTATAAATTCAATGCAATACCAATTAAAATACCAATGACATACTTCAAAGATATAGAACACATATTCCAAAAATTTATATGGAACCAAAAAAGAACACGAATAGCCTCAGCAATCTTAAAAAGAAAAAATAAAGCAGGAGGTATCACTCTTCTGGATATCAAGGTTTACTACAAGGCCATTATACTTAAGACAGCCTGGTACTGGCATAAGAACAGGCACATAGATCAATGGAACAGAACAGAGGACCCAGAAATAAACCCACACCTTTATGGACAACTGATATTTGACAAAGGAGGAAAGAACATACAATGGAGTAAAGACAGCCTCTCTAACAAATGGTGTTGGGAAAATTGGACATCTACCTTCAAAAAACTGAAACTAGACCATCAACTTACACCATTCACAAAAACAAACTCAAAATGGATAAAAGACTTAAACGTAAGCCGTGAAACCATAAGCATCTTAGAAGAAAACATAGGCAGCAAGCTCTCCGACATCTGTAGCAGCAATATATTTGCCGATTTATCTCCACGGGCAAATGAAATAAAAGGCAAGATAAACAAATGCCACTATATCAAACTAAAAAGTTTTTGCACAGCTAAAGACAATAAGAACAGAATAAAAAGACAAACCACACAATGGGAGAACATATTTGACAGCATGTCTGATAAGGGGTTAATAATAATAACCAAAATTTATAAAGAACTTATAAAACTCAACAACAGGAAGACAAACAATCCAATCAAAAAATGGGCAAAAGAAATGAATAGAAATTTCTCCAAAGAGGACATACAGATGGCCAATAGGCATATGAAAAAATGCTCAACATCACTAATCATTAGAGAAATGCAAATTAAAGCCACAATGAGATATCACCTCACACCAGTCAGAATGGCACTCATCAGCAAAACAACACAGAATAAGTGCTGGCGAGGATGTGGAGAAAAGGGAACCCTCCTGCACTGCTGGTGGAATTGCAGACTGGTTCAGCCACTGTGGAAAACAGTTTGGAGATTCCTCAAAAAATTAAAAATCGAACTGCCTTTTGACCCAGCTATCCCACTTATAGGAATATTCCCTAAGAACACCATAGCACTGTTTGAAAAGAAGAAATGCGCCCCCATGTTCGTGGCAGCATTGTTCACAATAGTGAAGATCTGGAAACAGCCCAAGTGTCCATCAGAGGACGAGTGGATTAAAAAGCTATGGTACATATATACTATGGAATACTACTCAGCCATAAGAAATGATGACATCGTATCATTTACAACAAAATGGATCGACTTTGATAACACTATACGGAGTGAAATAAGTAAATCAGAAAAAAAAACAACTGAGAACAGCATGATTTCATACATAGGTGGGACATAAAAGTGAGACTATGAGACATGGACAAGAGTGTGGTGGTTACGGGATGGGGGGTGGGGTGGGAGGGTGAGATAGGGAGGAGTGGAGGGACACAGGGAAAACCAGATAGAAGGTGACAGAGAACAATTTGACTTTTGGTGATGGGTATGCAACACAATTGAATGATAAGATAACCTAGAGATGTTTTCATTGTATATATGTACCCTGATTTATTGGTGTCACCCCATTAAAATTAATAATAATAATAATAAAATATTTTGTGAATTGAATGCTATATATGTACGTCAGTCCTCACAACAATCTTATGATATACGTCTTTTATTATGATCAATTTAATTTATGACAAAAGACACAGAGGCACAGATTCAGTCACTTGCCGATGACTGCACAGCTGGAACTTAAACTCTGTCTGGCTCTAGATTCTGCTCCTGTCTATTGCCTCTCAGTCCACACAGAGAGAAAGTCAAACACTGATTCATTCCACAAATACAGGGCTGGGTAAAAGTAGGTTTACAATTGTTCATATGGAAAAAATATATAAGAATATAATAATAATAATAATAAACAACTCTGGGCCTTGGTTGGTTTGCTTAGTGGTAGATTGTCATCCCAGTGAATGGATGCCCCATTTTCGATTCCCAGTCAAGGCACACAGGAGAAGTGCCCAGCCCATCTGCTTCTCCACCCCTCCCCCTCTTGCTTCACTATCTCTCTCTCTCTCTCTCTCTCTCTCTCTCTCTCTTTCCCTCCTGCAGCCATAGGTTGATTGGAGCGAGTTTGCCCCAGACACTGGGGATGGCTCCCTCGCCTCTGCCTCAGGTGCTAAGAAGAGCTTGGTTGCTGAGCAACAGAGCAATGCCCCAGATGGGCAGAGCATCACCCCCTAGTGGGCTTGCCAGGTGGATCCTGGTTGGGGTGCATGTGGGAGTCTGTCTCTGATAACCCCCACTGAATTAAAAAAAGAATAAACTGTTTTGTACACTCACAACTATAAACCTACTTTTGCCCACCCCTGTATTTACCCATACTTTTATTGTTATGAATAACTGCAGATAACAGACCTATGAATCACTGTCAGAAAAATGACTTAAAAATCAGTGGTTTGAAAATAATTATTCTTGGTTAGATGTCCTATATTACCAGCTCTTCTATATCTAACCACCTTATATAGCCTATTAACTATTTAAATGTATTTTTTCAATTCTCTTTGAGACTCCCTCTTTGACCCATGGATTATTTAGAAGTGTGTTATTTAATGTCCAACTGTTTAGAGATGTGCTTGTCTGTTACTGGTTTCTAGTTAGAATCTTTTATGATGAGGGAATACACTCAACATAGTTTCATTTCTTTTAAAATTGTTAGTTTGTTCTATGGCCTCAAATATAATCTATCTTGTTGAATGTTCCATAGGTGCTTGCAAAATGTGTGTGTTATGCTGTTGTTGGTTGGAGGATTCTATGTAGTTTGTCGATCCTGTTGGTTGATTGTGTTGTTCACATCTTATCTATACTTAATGATTTTGTCTAGTAGTTCTGTCAGTTGCTGACAAGGGGATTCAAGTCCCTAACCATGATTGTGGAATTGTTTATTTCTCCTTTTAGCTTTATCAGTTTTTGTTCTATATATTTTGAAGCTCTGTTGTTTTGTGCATAACCATTTAGGATCATTATTCTTCCTGGTGAAGTGATCCTTTTATAATTTTATAATGTACCTCTTTGTTTCTGGTAATTTTCTTTGTTCTCAAATCTATGTATCTTATATAGCAAATTTTTTTTTATTAATGTTGGATGGTATATCTTTCCCCATCCTTTTTTCTTTCAACATACCTATGTCCATTGAATTTGGAGTTTTTTTGTGAATAGTCTATACTTGTGTTTTGTGGGGTGTATGTATGTGTGTGTGTGTATGTTTAATCTACTCTGTCAATGTCTTCCTTTCACTTGGTATATTTAAGCCATTTAGATTTAAGGTAATTACTGATGTGTGAGAGTTTGTCTTCCAAGGTAACTATTTACATAACCAGGGTACATTTTTATTTTAGAGAATTCATCAAGAGACTTAATTAAAGTAGCTATCAGTTGCTACTTGACCAAGTGGTCTGTTTATTTGTGTGATTTTATGGCCAAAGTAAGAGTTTGAGATTATCTACTTGATAATTTCTAGATTAAATTTATCGCAGCCATGCTCAATTGTGTGGGGTGTTGGGGTCTCAGCTGCACATTTGTTCATGTGTTTGGTGAGCTCAGAACTTTTTATGAGGGAAATCTTAGTCCTAGTTGGGGAATTCTTTTTGTCAGCTCCATGTCGAGGTTGGGTGACCTTATGTTCTGGCACATCTCTAGAGAATGTATCATAAGAGGATGCCAATAATGCCACAAACACAATAACCAATAGTGCATGTTTGCATCTACTCTTTCTGAGCAGCATAGCATATTTACATATTTACATGTCATCATCAGTTACTCATGTCCCAGTTGTTATTGCTGCATTACAAATTATCCCAGAATTTAGTGGCTGGAGATCACATTTTTATATGCTGATGACTAGGAATTCAGAAAGGACACAGTGGGGATGAGGGATGGCTTATCTCTGTTCCAACATGTCTGGGACCTCATCTGGGAATGTTGGAAGGGTGAGGGTGACTTGACAGCTGGGGTCTAGAATAATCTGAATGCTCATTTACTCACACATCTGGCATCAGGACTGTGATGACATTAGAATCAGGATTGCTAATGGGAATGCCTACACGTGACCTGTCCCTGGAATGTGCTTCTTCCAGCATGGCAGTCTCAGGGGAGTTGAACGCTGTGCATGGCATTCTTGGCTCCCAAAGCAAAATTACAGCAAGCAAAAATGGAACAATGTGAAATCTGCTTCACTTTGCTGTCCTTTCTTAGGCAAAACAAGCCATAAGCCCAGTAGATTCAAGGAGAGGGCACACACAGACCTCTCCCCTTGATGGAAACATTGTCAAATAATTTGGTGGTCACAACCTACTTGAGAGAAAAATGTTTAGGGAGTAACTATCTAAATAGGGTAAATATGACCTGTTGTTATAATTCTCTAAATTAAAAATAAAATCCTTATATTGAACTACCATCTAAAAACTGCATGTCTAATAGAGCACATTGTTCTTTTGCTTTCATTGTACAAGATCAGTCCTATATGTTCCTGAAGTTACTGTAAGAGTTTTGTAGAGGCATCCTAAAATCACAATTGTGTTTCTTCTGGTTTGGTGTTTTGTCATGGACACGGTCATGTATTGTTTAGTGCCTTTGTTGTACACAGGGAAAGAGCTGGGGGAACTGAAGCTTTGAGAATTGACTTGGCCCAAAGTCAGAGAGCAAGTTAATGGTTGAATGGAATGAAAATTCAGGTCTCTCTTTCTCCTGGGGCCTGATTGTCTCTCTAACAACGTTCCCAGGCTTGGTTAACTAAGGTGGCATCTTAGGACTCGCCAGCCCTGACGAGATAGCTCGGTTGACTGGAGCGTTACGTTGTCCCAATGCAGAGGTTGCTGGCTCAACCTCTGGTCAAGGCATGTCCAGGAACAGATTTATGTTTCTCTCTCTCTCTCTCAAATCAATAGCTTGAGCACATAGTTCTGGGCAGATAATTATATTAAAAAGGATGTTATAGTTGGGTTGAAAAAATCTCATCCTTTCCAGTAGCCAGTATTAAAGTTGTTTCCTAGTGTGCTTTTCACCCAAAAGGAAAAAATGCCTTTTACACTCTATTATGTGTTGTGTTTTTCCTGGGTGATCAAGTTGAGGTGTATGTCCATGTCCAATTCTGTTTTCTAAAGACCTGGAAGAAAGTGTAACATGGGAGTCATTCTTCTAATTGAAAGTTGATCTCTAGGGGTTTTTCTTTAAAACTTTACAGTGGTTAGAGCTTAGGGTTTTGTTTTGTTTTACAGTTTAAAATTCAGATTGTTATATTTTAGCTATAGTAATTGCCCCTCAAATAAAAGAAAATCCACAAACCAATATGTAAACAAAACTCAAAACCTACGTGGTGGCAAATGGTAAGACCGTCTTGGTGTGATTCGTGATATGGAACCTGACTGCCCCTTCAGCCTCACGTCTTGCCGAGTTCTTCATATAGCCTCACTCCCAGCCTTCCTGAACTTCTGTTTTCTGAATGTAACGTATTCTTTGCCCATTCTGTTGTACCCTATTGTGTATGGTGGTCCAGCTGCCGACAGAGGGCTTCTCACCTGCCCCATGTTGTCTGCTACACAGCTCCTCATCTTATCTCAGGTGCCTCTCTTGGGTGGCTGTCCCTAAGTCTTCCAAGAAGGGTTAGGGGTTTCTCACCAGCCCCCTTATCCCTGACCACAGTGCTATAGCTGCTCACTTCTGCTCATGTGCCTTCCAGGACAGGTCCATGTTTTTTATTCATCTTTATTCACTCTAGTCCACTACCAGTAATGGAAGGTGCTTATTGAAGATTGTTGAGTGAGTGGGTGACTGGATTAGCAGGTTAACAGAAGCATGTCCCATCACTCACTAGCATCTTGCCTTTACCTACTGCCTTGTGGCCCTAGAATATTTGCAAGCAATGATACATTATCCAGATTTCACTTTAGATACTGCCAAAGTTTGGGCCATAGCTTCATATTCTCTAATATTATAACGTAAGTGTTAAAAAAAAAGAGGATTGGGGTCTACAAGTTGTTTTTCATGTTGATTTCCTAGGTTGGTGTGGCTATCAGTTCCTCTTTCTTACTGTGACCATCATAGAAGCAACAGGGATAGCAGATCCAGTCTTGTCATAGAGTGTGTTTACTGGGCTTTTAGGAATAGCTTATCTCTCATTAGATGCTTGGTAAACTTGGATTATTATTCTATTACTACTTATTACAATGGCTAGTTATTTTTGTTTAACTGTATAACATTTTTTCCAGTTTGGGGTAAAACAGTGGTTTCCTAAAAGCTAGTTCTTAGACCCAATTTAATAGGTCTGTTGTGAGGTCCACAAATCTGTTTTCTCTAAAGCTTGGCAGTTTCTACTGGCATAAACAAATACGGATCAACTGGTATCCATTATGGTGGAAAATTGTGACCTATATTCTAGGCCTTTGGATTTATTTATTGCTCTTTAGTTTGCTGTGTTTTATCTGTAGTTTAGAAGTTTCTCAAAGATACACATATTCCGTCCCCCCAAATGTCCAGGATTCAATCTTATAGTTTATTTGTTAAAACAAATTCCTAAAAATTTTTTTTCAATTACAGTTGACCCTAAATATTATTTTACATTAGTTTCAGATGTACAGCATAATGATTAGACATTTATATAATTTACAAAGCGATTCCCCGTAAGTCTAGTGCCCACCTGACACCATACATAGTTATTGCAATATTATTGACTATGCTGTACTTTACATCCCATGGTGATTCTGTAACTACCAATTTGTACTTCTTGATTCCTTCACCTTTTCTACCCAGTCCCCCAATACCCCTAACCATCTGTCTGTTTTCCTTACCTGTGAGTCTGGTACTGTGTTGTTTCTTTATTTTGTATTTTAGATTCTACATATAAGTGAAATCATATGGTTGTTGTCTTTGTCTGACTTATTAAAATGAACTCTTACCACTGACCAATTAGACAAGTTATTCAAATCAATAAATGCCTATAAGAGATGCAACTTATTATTTTCCTTGAAGCACAAGCAGTTGATGTTGTAGCTTTTGTCTGACTTATTAAAATGAACTCTTACTGTGTACACTGTGACTTGATTTTTAACAGTAGGAAGTAGGAACATGGAGTCATTGAATATCTTGTTAAAGGTGATGCAAAGTCAGGGTTAGAGCTTCTGGTATAGGTGTTGGCCAAGCAACAGAGGCTGTCAAGCATAACCAGGAGACTGGGTATGTCAGGCGTCTGGAAGGCTGTTACAATTATGTTAATGACTGGGGGGGACTGTAGGTGTGATATGGTGGAGTTGTGCTAACCAGTTTGAGGAGGTGGTGTAGTGAGACAAAAAGTCATGGTATCTGATAAAGAGCTAACAATTCTCATTGATATTATACATTAGAAATGGGTTTCTCAAGCAACACCTAAAAAGTCCTCTTGCAATATTGCTGAACAATTATCTAGACACAAATATTATATATGTTAATTTGTACATCGCCAGGCCTTTTACCAGAATTTCAAGAATCCTCCCATCTCTGAATCCACAGTGACAACTTAAAAAGAAAGGAGTGATTGGATTCAGCTCCCAGACGTATATAACATCAGGGTGCGGCCCAGCAAGAGGAGCACTTGTCCCTGCCCTGGGACCTGTCACACTGAGAGCAGTACTATATCCAATGGCTAATGAGGCAAAAAGGGATGACAAAATAAAAATAGTAGTGACGACTGCGGTCCTTGCTTCTCATGCTGACATCACTGAGCCCCTCCTCCCGTGGACCAGGCTTGAGTGTTTACAGGTGTTAATTTATTTAATATTCTCAACAATCCTGTGAAGAAAGAAGTATTATTATTAATCCCATTTTTTAAAGATGAGGAAATTATTGTCGATGACTCAGCCAATAATGTATTACCTTAGTCTTTAAAGGCAAATTTTAAGACTGACTTTTCTAGTATTCGTTAGGAAGTTCATTAGCTTTCTGAAGTATCTTTATTGATGTTTTCTATCATCAAAAAGTCAGTCTTGAAAAGATAAAGAAGAACAGAAAGGAGAGTTATAAACATTCTTCTGAGTGTAAAGTGGATTTATCTTTAAAGAGCTTTACCATGACATGCTCCTAAATTCAGTCATTTAGCCTGTCCCTCTGTGAGCATATAGTTTGTAACTTTGAACAAGTTACGTATTTAAGTCCTATAAAGGCCCCAGTTCACCCATCTGTAAAAGGAAATGGGTAGATGGCTTACCTCTTTGGAAGAGTTTTTCTAGGATTAAGATATTTGTAAACATGGTTTGAGAAGGAGGCATGAGTCAGGGTAATGTAAACACGGTTAGGCTGTCTGTCCTCTGTTCTGGAGATAAGCTGCCTAAGGAGTTGTGCACGACCCAGCACGGTGGTTACCCGGAAACAATGGTGTGGACAACATTCCTTGCTCTTTGACCTCGCTCATTGCTGCTGCCTCTATCTTACATTTTCTGCTTTACGACAACATCCTGGGTATACTGTCTCACGGTGTTTTGAGAGGAAGTCCTGCAGCTGTTCGGAAACGAGCCCTGATAATGGCTGCTCCAACTTCCTTTTCTCGGATGTTTGTTCTGGAATCCCTGCTGAACTCTGCTATCTCAGTCCCCACCACTGCGGTCCAGACTCTGAAACTCGTTAGTCCAGGTGGGCGTCTCCGAGGCGCACGTGTTCACAGTGGGTTTCTTAAAGTAAGGTTATGGAAAGAGATGGAGCTGCCATTTCTTCATAAGAAGCCAACAGTTCTGAAAGTACAAGAGCCCCAGGTGAGAAAGGCCAGTGCTGTCGAGGTCTCGATCATCCCAGTCCGGTCCGGCCTGGGCAGTGGGAGAGAGAGAAAGGGAGAGGCCCGCCTTCCAGGCAGCTGCACCCTGGGCCCGCTCAGCTCCTGCAGGAGCCCTGTGTTTCCATTAAACTTACCCTCGGCAGGCAGGAATCCATTCCCCTCCTGACTTCTGTTTTCCCTCTGACTTCGGGCTCTTCACTGTTAATTGTCACTTTGGCCCACTTCCCGCCCTTTGAGCCTGCCTTTCCGCAGGCCTTACTCCTCCCGCGCTGGGACCCTGTAGTGTTTTCCTTCAGCCGCTTTCTTTCCAGCACCGCTTTCTTTCGCCCTTCCTACTCGTCCCGAAGAGCCCAGCCCTAGGTCAGCGCGTCTGCGTCCTTTCCTGTTCTGTTCTTCATGCTGCTGGAGGGCAGCCGCTGAGTCATGTAAATGTGTGGTGTCCAGTCCCGCCTCCCCCCTGTGCCATTCTGTCATTCCTTTCCAGGGCTTTACCCGCTCCATCTCCATCACCGTCACTGTGACAATCCAGCCCTCCACTGCTCCCTTCACAGTCCATACCCCACCCGGAATCTGCTCGCTCTCAGCGTTGCCTTCCTTCTGCTTCACTGAGCAATTAAACATTCGTTCTCATGAGTTTTTTTGGCTCCTTCCCCAAACCTGCACCACATGTACCCTGTGGTCCTCCTCTGTCCTGCGTGGGGAAATAGGCGACTGTTCTCTGTCCAAGACCAAGTCCTTCCCTGGGTTGTAGATTCCCCCCTCTCTCATTTTCTCATTCCATCCTTATCCTCATTATTCCTGTTTGTCCCTTCCTCTCAGCAAATGGAGTTGTTTCTCCCCTGCTCCCCTTCCTTTAAATGAATTAAAAGAAAGGGGGGGGGGACACTGTTAACTCTGTCAGTTCCTCTGGCTACTACTTTGTTGCATTTATTTTCTTCTTACCCAAGCACCTTGCTTCCTCCTGTTCTGTGCTGCAGATACTCATAAGGTTTGCAGAAACAGATTTCTGGTTTTTATGGAGCTTACCTTCTAATGGCGGGAACAGTAGTAAATAGGTGGGTAAGTAAACACACTTAGATGATGTGCAATGAAAACAGGGTAATGTGAAAGAGGTGACAGAGAGTGATGGGGGGTAATTCCCTAGTGAAACTAGGGAAGGCCTCTCTGAGGACGTGGCATTTGGGTTGAGAACTAAAAGGGGAGAATGGTCGGTTGGTTGGTCATGCTAGGACCCTGGGGAAAAAGCATCCCAGGCAGAGGGGAAAGAATGGGCAAAGCAAATATCCTGAGACAGCAATGAACTTGATTCAAGAAAATGAAAGGAAAGTAGTTACTCAGGTTGCTCCTGTCACTTCATTTCAATCATCTTTCAGATCTGGCTGCATCCCTGCCACTCATCTGAAACCATTGTTGGTAAGGTCACCAGTAATCTCCTCCTTGCCATCCAGTGGCCCGTTTTGTCCTCATTGTACTTAACCTTGATGTACCAGCTGCACTGTTGAGCAAGCCCTCCTCACCAGTGGGGACAGCCTCCCTGCTGCTCTGTCTGGCCTCTCTCTCTCTCTACTTCTTTCATAGCCATGAAACTCTCTGCTCTGTGGACCTGCACACTCTGCACCTGCACGGTTGGGCTACCCCAGATCTGTATCCTGGGCTCCCTCTTCTCTTTCTACAGACTAACTGGGTCATCTGACCACACCCACAGCTTCACCTTCTATGCCGGGGACACCTAACTGTCTAAAAAAAGCGTATCTGTGGAGCTTTAGAGGCCTCATGTAGCCCCTCCGACCAGCAGATCCAAAGCTTAACCCATATGCTTGTCTCCCCTGTAACTGGAATCACACTGCTTTTCTCCCTGTCCCTCACCTGCCTTCCCATTTCTGACCCGCTGTCCTCAGGCTCTTTCTGCTTCTCATCCTCTCGGCCCTGTCATTTCCCTCCGATTCACTGTGCTTCTCTCATCACTGCTCTCTGATCTCACTCCCGGTCATCCATTCGTGCTCCACACAGCTGTGAGATGATGATACGGTAATGACCTCATCTCGTTCATGTGACAGACCTAGTGTGGTCCCCTCGGCTCCAGAACTGTGAGGATGACCTAGTGGGCCAGTCTGGTGTGCCCTACCTGACTCGCCAGCCTCCTCCCCCGTTTCTCTCCCACACCTACCTTTTGCACCCCAGCTTTGCTGAAGCTTGCCAAACATAACAAGTTGGGTTTCGTTTACTTTGTTTACTCAGTATCTTTGCTTCTGCTGTTATCTTGCATAGAATGCCCTTTCTGATATGTAGCCTTGGCAAACACCCACTCAGTCTTCAGTTCTGCTGAAGTATCTTTGAGATCAAACTGTCTGTACCCTCCAGCAGGTGGAGATGCCTTCCTTTCTCTTTCCTTATACCTTGGCCAGACTCTCATAGGTGTTTCTCATATCATGTTTGCTTGTTTTGTTTACCTACCTGCCTTCCTCTCTAGAATGTGAATTCTGAAAACACAGTGATTTTTATCATGTTCGTCTTTATATCAGTGCTATAGAATACAATCAAGAAGGATAAAAATAGTAGTGTCAAGTGAATATGAATCTTGTGAAGCTTGTGGGACACCTGGTGAGGAACTCTGCCCACTGTTGCACAGGAATCATACACGTATTTGCTTCTTACTTTTTGTCTAATACTGACAGCTTTCATGGAGTGATAGGTAGGTTGCAGTTCTGTGGGGGCAATGACTCTGGAAAGAAAGTCAGCTGCTAGGTAGATTGTTGTACATGGCAATAGAGTCACAAGAAATTTTTGATGGAATTCAGAATTTGGCTGGTTATGCTGATGTTTGTGATGACATGACTACAGTATATTAATAAGTTTTGATTATTTTGTTCAACAATAAATGTGAATTCTTGTTCTTGGAAAAATAAGACATCCCCTGAAAATAAGACCTAGCGCATCTTTAGGAGCAAAAATTAATATAAGACACTGTCTTGTTTTCGGGGAAACATGGTAGTACTAGTGATGAAGTAAGAAGGAGCTCTAAGTGAGGGAGGCTCTTAGAGATTTCTGATTAAGAACGAAGTATTGAATTTGTTTGCCCGGATCTGTGACATGAAAAAGTACGCACCAAATGCAATAAATAGAAATAAGGAAAGAGCTTCATGCGTTGTTTCAGTAAGGACATCATTCAATGAGATTGCTTCTTATCAAATGAAAGAAAGGTTTAGTGAAGGTTGAAAATGGTGATAAACCTGAGTCGGGACCCATCCAGAAGCTGCCACAAGCAGATACACGGCGATGCCCAAGAAAGCAAAGGGTGTGCAGACAGTTCTGTGACCCTGCAGGTGAGGAAAAGCTTTCAAGTGGTGACTCTTTATTGTTTTCTTATGGGGAGAAATTATTTACGTTATAGTATCTGAGTGTTTGGCAGTCTTAGGACATCTCTTTTCACAAAAGTCGCCTACTTTCTCTAAGAAAATAAAGCTTATGACAGATGGCACTGTCATGATGTCTCATTTATCTCGTGGTCTGGGGTGGAGATGTTTCATTGCAGCAGAATTTTCTAGATAACTGAAGCATTGTTTTGAAGTAAAATCTTTTTCAAGTATTTCCATGTTTCCCTTCTTCAACAGAGTAAGGATAGCATGCTCTTGTAGGAACAGACTAAGCAGGTGTATGGTCTTTGTGACATTTCAAAGGCAGTTTATGAGTGTGGAGTGTTTTTTCTTTATGTTAAATCATCTCAGACATTTACATTTCCCTTTAAAATGATGTTCTGCTTCCTTGCCTGCTGTCAGGAGGTGACCTGTCACTATTTACTACTGTCATCATTTCCATCTGGTACAGATTTTCTTTTCCTATATACTCAATTTTTTCTTGTTAGCAATATATATATATTTTTTGTTCATGAAAACACCGCCTTTCAGAATTTGTGACGTTGAATGTGTTGGAGACTGTAAATTCAGATGATGGTTGTTCAGCAACTGTTACAGTCGTATGTTGAAGTAAAAGAAGAGCCCTAAGGGTGGGTGTGCAGATTACCTGGGGGTAAATGAGTGAAGACCTTACTACTGACTTTCTTCTGTTTTTGAAGTTCCTGCCTTCCCACACACTTGAGTTATAAATGTGGCTTATGAAAAGTGACCTCCAATGAGTACACCCGTGCACGGGGTATGGTCCAGTCAGTCATTCACACGTTTGGAGAACACAGGCAAATCACCACTTCCCTGTGTCTCCGTCTGCTCATCTGTAGAATGAGAAGGCTGGATCAGGCGGTCTCCTTTCCTGTTCCCGTGCCAGACGTGTAAAGTGTAGTTCAGCAAAGAAGAGTTGGAGAGCCCTTACAGCAAAGTGTCTGGAGGACTGGGTGATCACTTTGGATGGAGAGCGTCATAGAGTCTTCCCAGAGGAGGAGGGCAGAATTGTGGAAGGGCAAACACATGGGGGAGTGTGTCTTGAGAAAGTGTAAGGTCTTTTCAGAGGAGAGCAGTTAATCTTGGTAAAATGCACGCAACATGAAGTTTATCATTTTAAATATTTTTAAGTTTACGGTTTTGTGGCATTAAGTACATTACATAGTCGCATAACCATCACCGATTCCATTTCTACAACCTTTTCATCATGTCAAATAGGAGCTCTCTGCCCATTAAACACTAAATTCTCCCAGCTCCTGCCAACCACCAATCTTCTTTCTGTCTCAATGACTTTGGCTATTCTAAGTTCCTACAGTATTTGTCCTTTTGTGACTGGTTTATTTCACTTAGCACACATTTTCAATGTTCATCATGTTGTAGCCTGTATCGGCATTCCTGCTTAAGGTTGAGTAATAATCCATTGTATGTATATACCATGTTTTGTTTATCCATTTACCTGTTGATGGAGGTTTGGCTTGTTTCCACCTTTGGCTATCGTGAAGAATGCTACAGTGAACATGTGTGTACAAGTATCTGTTCGAGTGTCTGTTTTCATTTCTTTGGGGTACATATCTAGAAGTGGAATTGCCTAATCATATGATAGTTCTATGTTTAATTTTTGAGGAACCGCCCATCTATTTTCCACAGAAGCTGCCCCATTGTGCATTCCCACCAGCACTGCAGGAAGATTCCCGTCTCTCCTCGGGGAAGTGTAGCTGCATGTGCTCGGTCGAAACCAGCTTGCCTGGAGCCCAGATTTTACACGAGGCAGAGGGTAGACCTCCAATAAGCACAGTAGATCAGGGCCAAATTATGGAGGTCTTAACAACTGGCCACGGTATTGGTACTTTATACATACACTCTGGGAAGCTGAAGAGGGCTCCTGAACCAGGGGAGGAGCTGGATCAAAGCAGCACGACCAGAAGGCTAAGGGTCAAAGATATGTGCAGGATTTGTTGGGCCCCCAGAAATGGCACATGGGTCGGCAGAAGATGGCAGTGACCCAGCTGGGAGACCTGCTCCCTGTAGGAAGCATCATGCCCCCCTGACAGGAAGGGGTACCACTCACGGAGAGCACTTTCCCTGTAGGAAAGGCAGGGATACAAGAGGAGAGACTTGTGGGCTCAGCAGTGCAGCATGGGCCACAACTGGTACACATTTATGTTGAGTGAGGGTAAGGTGTGGTTCCTCCTTGACCTCATGACTTCTGAGCTCTGGCATTGAGAACCGGATATAGAGAGGGGGCGTGCATCTGGCTAGCTCCCTGTCTGCTGAAGGCACAGCCATGTGCATGAAGCTGTATTTGGATCCTGGAGGTGTGCTCCTCTGGTTGGCCATTCCAGGGCCTGGGGTGCCCCTTGAGTAGGATAAGACGGGCATTAGGGTGCTTGCACAGAGAGCAGAAACACCGAACTCAAAGTAAGTATGGAGGAAAAGAAGGGGAAAGAAGCTGCCAGAGTGTCTGAACCAAAATGTAAGCTAGCTCCAAAGTTCTCATTTTGATACTCAGTTTGCATAGTGTGTAGACATGCTATTCTCCTACAAAATATTCTAAGGGAGGTAGCCTATTTGCTTTGCATTTGCCCTTATGCATGCCAGCTTATTGGTTGAAAACCACTCCTGCCTTAGAATGCTTCTGTCCCATTTCTCTTAGTTCATTTGCATTTCCACCACTAAAGATTTCTGGAAGGCACAGGGGTGGAGTGTTACAAGGAGCGTGGGAGTGCTGTATGTGCCCAGGTGTGGGAGCGTGAGTCTCTGGGTGTAGTGGGCAGATGGTTGGGGGTGGATTTTAGTGGACATAGGTTGCAAGAGAGTACTGTATTTAAAATAGAATTAAACAATCTAAAATCAGGTTTCTAAGCCATGATTAATTTAATTAGGCAGAATATGGGGAAATATGGTAAAAAAGTTGATGTAATAACTGTTTCATGCCCTGGGTTGTGGAAGACAATGAGAAAGCAGCTAAAATTGTGGCCACAAGGTTAGCCTGGGTGACCAGCCTTCCTGACAGGAAGGGGTACCACTCCCAGAGAGCACTGACCAAGGCTGCCACCTGCCCGGCCGGGAGACCGTGCCCACTCCGCCAAGGCAGCCATCCTGATGTGGTTACAAAAATCAGTGTTAATAAGAATGATTACATTTTCTGAGTTCTTTATAAATAGATGCCCATCTCTTAAGACAGGTTTGTATATATTTCTACCTGTCTTTTCAAATCTGTGGATTTAGGTTTAAAAATTGATGATGCTGATCCTGGTCCTGAGAGAGAAAATGACTCAGTTAAAAAGAAAAAAATCGCCGGCCCACGTACATTTTTATCCGCACCTTGAGCTGTCAGGAGCCTCTTCCACGCTTGCTGCTTTGTGGAGAGGGCACGCTTGCTGACACGAGGACAGAAGCTTGACAGGAGGCAACCGCCAACCTGGCAGGCCTGCTTGGTTGTGGCATCCTTTTACCGAATGTGATGCCTTTCTGACTCAGCCCCGTCGTGTTTGGACCCTGGGCACTGGGGGTGTACCCAGCTGGGTGGACGCTGGTGGTGGGGGAAGAGCCTGTTTCCTCCATGTTGGGCAGATAAAATATATTATGCTCACTTTGTTAAAGATGGCGCTGCCCACATGGAAGTTCGTTGATACTAATGTGTGTTCTGGAGCAGGCTGTGGGCAGGCTGGGTTGTTGTAGCCTAAGGCTTAGTTTTAAGAGTAAGCTCTTCTCCACACCCTTGACTGATTGGATGATGTGGGGTGGTGCGGTCTCCTGAGGAATCCCATTATGCCTCAGATGGGTGACTTTGTACCAGAGATTTTCTTGTTTCTAGATTGGATTAAGGGTTTGGATTTCTACATTACAAAGTGGGACAGACCAGGAGCTTGCTCTCTCTTGGTTCCTGAGGTATTAGAGAGGAGAACAGATTAAGGCCACGTGGAGGCCAGGAGAAGCAGCCAAGATGGCAGAGTGCTGAGGGAGAAGCCAGATTGTGCAGAGTTTGTGTGGAGAAGGAGATGGGGAACAGAGGTGAATAAGTCTGGTGAGCTAGAAACCTTTGATTCTAGGAAACTCGGATAAGTCAGTAGCTTTGTGAGCACTGAATGAGTGGGTTTTGGAGCCCAGTGTGTGTTTTTGCTTGCTCGCTGGGTGCAAGCTAGAATTAAAGCTGGTGGCTCACCAGTTCTTGGCTCCATTGTTTTATTACCGACTGTTAGAATCTAATGCGAACCTGCATGGGTCAGGCTGCTGTGATAGTGGCCTTGGCTACTGGCTTTATACTCCATAAGTACTAGTTGCCCGAGGGAATTAGCAGACTTTGAAGGGAACCACTTTGTATTTTCACAGAGGTGCTTTGAGCTTCATAAATATAAAAGCCAGTAGCCACGGCCACCATCCCAGCTGCCTGGCCCATGCAGGTTCGCATTAGATTCAGACAGATGGTCATGAAACAACAGAGCCAAGAACTGGTGAGCCATCATCTTTAATCGTAGCTTGCACCCGGCGGGCAAGAAATACACACACTGGGCTTCAAAACCTACTCATTCAGTGCTCACAAAGCTACTGACTTATCAAGTTTCCTAGAATCAAAGGTTTCTAGCTCACCAGCGTTATTCACCTCTGTTTCCCATCTCCTCCTCTCTGCACAAACTCTGCACAATCTGGCTTCTCCCTCAGCACTTCACCATCTTGGCTGTTTCTCCTCTCCTCCACATGGCCTTAATATGCTCTCCTCTCTAATGTTAACCTTAGGAACCGAGAGAGAGCAAGCTCCTGGTTTGCCCCACTTTATAGTGTAGAAATCCAAACCTCTAATCCAATCTACAAACAAGGAAGTCTCTGATACAAAGTCACTTATCTGAGGCATAATGGTAGGATTCCTCATGAGAGTATACCACCCTACATCAGAAAGAGTGGGAAAGGCTAAGTCTTAAAACTAAGCCTTGGGCTATAACAACTCTGCCTGCTTACAGCCTGTCCCCCACACACATTAATATAATCACGCCCATCCCAAGCAAGAAGGGCAACCAATATCATCACCTTGGTGACAGGCTTCCATGTGGGCAGTGCCATCTTTAACAAAGTGAGCATAATATACATATCTGTCCAACACTAAGGAATGAATCTCTTCCTTTCTTCTGTGGATAGCCTCTGTAGGGACCTGAATTCTGTTCCAACATGAGCTCAGCAGAGCTTCTCTCGGCATCCCTGACTTTGAGGGCTGCTGAGCTGTCTGCCTGTCACCCGAGGAAGTGACAAAGTCTTCAGGAGAGGGCTTGGTCATGGTGACTGGGCTCTTTGCACATTCTGCATCTCCAGACAGGCCCATGATACCACTATGAGGAATGATACTATATAAAAAGTCACAATCCACCTGACCTGTGGTGGTGCAGTGGATAAACTGCCGACCTGGAATGCTGAGGTCACCGGTTCAAAACCCTGGGCTTGCCTGGTCAAGGCACATATGGGAGTTGATGCTTCCTGCTCCTCCCCCTATTCTCTCTCTCTCTCTCTCTCTAAAAATGAATAAATAAAATGTAAAAAAAAAAAAAAAGTCACAATCCTGCTTGACCAGGCAGTGGTGCAGTGGATAGAATGTCAACCTGGGATGCACAGGACTCAGGTTCGAAACCCAAGGTTGCCAGCTTGAGCACAGGTTCACCAGCTTGAGTGCAGGGTCGCTGGCTTGAGTGTGGGATCATAGACATGGCCCCATGGTCACTGGCTTGAGCCCAGAGGTTGCTGGCTTGAGCCCAAAGGTCGCTGGCTTGAACCCAAGGTCGCTGCTGTAGACCCCCAGTTAAGGCACATATGAGAAAGCAGTCAATGAACAACTAAGGTGCCATAACAAAGGATTGATGCTTCTCATCTCTCTTCCTTCCTGTCTGTTTGTTCCTATCTCTCCTTCTCTCTGTCTCTCTCTCACACACACACAAAAGTCATAATCCCAAAGTCCTCTCTGTCACACCTGAAGGAGAGCCAGACTTTGAACAGGATCAAAGAGGCCAGAAACCCAGCATTGTAGGGTGAAAAGCACCTACCGGGCAAAGAAATGAAACGAGAACTTGGCAGTGTTGGTCAAGAAGAGAGGAGGGAGAGCGAAGAAGAAAGAGAAGTGGGTTGGGAGAGGCCTTGAAAACTGTCACCGCCCCGAGGCTGATAGATATTTTTTCCCTTTTATAAAAAAGGAAGTTTACTTTTATAGCTACTCAAAGATGGGGAAGTGCTCTTTAGTTAATGTAGGGATGGAGAGGAAGGGACCTGGGAAAGAAAACATGGCAAAATCAAAGATAAGACACAGGAAGCTTATCTGTTGATTTGTTCATTTTACCTTTTATTCTTCTGATGATAGGAAAAACACCCACATTACTGGTGATAAGGTTAGGCAGGGAGCCTGGGCACCAGGGGGTTGTGTGCTCACTAGATAGGGAAGTTCTGTCGGGAGGCTCCGCCTGAGGGCTGGGCTGTGATGCCGGTTTATATCTTCCACCTGACGAATGAGAGTGTGTGGATTTTAATAACAGTGACGTGGGGTGGAGCAAATTTTGGGGACTTGCTCTGGAGCACTGAGCTATGCTGCTTCTCAGAGATAGGAGGGACAGTATGAAATTAAGATGTGTGCCTGCCATGGTGCTGGGTGCTTTAAGTGCATTCTGTTTTAATGCTTCCAGAAGCTTCCAGAGGGCCACATGA
Organism: Rhynchonycteris naso; assembly: GCA_037038555.1. Classification (NCBI taxonomy): domain Eukaryota; kingdom Metazoa; phylum Chordata; class Mammalia; order Chiroptera; family Emballonuridae; genus Rhynchonycteris; species Rhynchonycteris naso. Next base: position 31,798,623 of record CM072998.1, read on the forward strand.
CCCGTAGGAGTGGCCCTGAGCCACTCCAAGTTACCTTAAATAGATTACTATGGTCAGTTCATCTGAAATGGCTATACTTTTTAAGAGATTATATTAATACATTATTTAAATTAAATATAATAATTATATATATCTAATCATTGCAGAAAATGCAGAGGAGCAGAAAAGAAAATACACATAACCCCATTCCACATCATAGCCAGTCTTACTTTCTTATTTTGATATATTTCTTCATAGTCCTTTTTTTTTTTACAGGGATAGAGAGAGAGTCAGAAAGAGGGATAGATAGGGACAGACAGACAGGAACGGAGAGAGGTGAGAACCATCAATCATTAGCTTTTCATTGCTGTTGTGACACCATGGTTGTTCATTGATTGCTTTCTCACATGTGCTTTGACCGCGGGCCTTCAGCAGACTGAGCAACCCCTTGCTAGAGCCAGTGACCATGGGTCCAAGCTGGCGAACTTTTTGCTCAAGCCAGATGGGCCCACGCTCAAGCTGGCGAGCTTGGGGTCTCGAACCTGGGTCTTCCGCATCCTAGTCCGATGTTCTATCCACGCCACTGCCTGATCAGGCGATCGTCCTTTTTTTAATGTTGCTAAATATAATTTAATATCCAACATTCTGAACTTCCCCTCATGTTTTAATGAGGTCTTTATAACTGTGAGTTTTAAAAAATTAATGGTATTTTTATTACCTTGGGGATTTTTTAAAATGGGAGCATTTTGAGTTTTCTAATAATTATTAGATATAGAGATTTAGTCTTTATTTAATTTGTTGTTTAAAACATTTTGTGCTAAATCTTGACTATTAAAAACACGCTATCTTTTCTTGCATTTCTGCTAACAGGGATCTACCGCACTGAAAAAGATAAAGGCACTTTGTACGAGCTCACGTTCAAAGGGGACCACAAGCACGAATTCAGACGGCTTGTCTTGTTTCGACCGTTTGGCCCTATCATGAAAGTAAAAAAAGAAAAAGTCAACATGGCCAACACGCTTATCAACATTATTGTGCCACTGGCGAAGAGGGTGGACAAGTTCCGACAGTTCATGCAGAATTTCAGGTCTGTTTGTTTGCACCTGTTTATCTCCCCCCATGTGGTGCATGTTAAATGCTGATATCATTTCCCGTCATCTCCCTCATTTCCCCTGCCAAGGACAAAGGCTTCTTTCTCCTCTTGTTCAGCTCTGTTTTCTTCGTATCAACTTTATCATTCGTGTTTGCCTTCCCCTAAAGCAATTAGAAGGCTGCCAGATAAGCAGCTTTACCTTCAGAAGGGGAACACAGGAAGGATGGACAGGGTTTTTTTTCATCAGGATCTACAGAGACAGCCTCCTGCCTGCTGTGTTCAGTGCTGACTTGAGTTGGGGCTCAGCGGTGGGGATAGCAGGGGCTGTGCTATTTCATCAGTAGAGTGCGCCCTCTCCCTCACCCTGAAAGGTACGTGCCACGTGGCTGCGGACTCATCCTGGAGGCTGCGCCCACTCTGCTGGAGGCTGGTTTCATTTGCTGACCTGCTCTAGCAGCAACTGGAATGGATTGAATCAGAATCTATGTTTTATTCTAATGCACGTCTCCTCAGAGATTAAATTTAGAATTATGCCAAGAAATTTCCAAGCACTCATTCCTGTAGCTACTCAAGAAGATTAAGTGGGGTTTTATTTCCAGATGCAGAAATGTAGGTTTTCCATGTGTGTCTTCAAGGTCTTGTGCAGTGTGGGATCTTACAGGTTATTACGGCCAGCACTCATTCACTGGCTGAGGTTAATCGACTAATTTACCTAGCCAGCTTGTTTTAAAGATAGAAAATCAAATGTGTCTAATTATAAATCTTGGAAGATCAAACCTATTTTTAATCTTTTATTATTAAATTCATATTATTCAAAACAAATAATGGTCAGTATAAGGGTGTAAAGCTAAGAGCCAAGGCCACCATCAAGAGCCGCCCGGCCAGTGCAGGTTTGCATTAGATTCGGACTGTCAGTAATGAAACAATGGAGCCAAGAACTGGTGAACCATCAGCTTTAATTCTAGCTTGCACCCGGAGGGCAAGCAAAAACACACAGTGGGCTCCAAAACCCACACATTCAGTGCTCACAAAGCTACTGACTTACCCAAGTTTCCTAGAATCAAAGCTTTCTAGCTTACCAGACTTATTCACCTCTGTTCCCCATCTCCTTCTCCAGCACAAACTCTGCACAAACTGGCTTCTCCCTCAGCACTCTGCCATCTTGGCTGCTTCTCCTGGCCTCCACGTGGCCTTCATCTGTTCTCCTCTCTAATACCTCAGGAACGAAGAGAGAGCAAGCTACTAGTCTGTCCCACTTTATAGTGTAAAAATCCAAACCCTTAATCCAATCTACAAACAAGAAAGTCTCTGATACAAAGTCACTCATCTGAGGCACAATGGGATTCCTCATGAGAGTGCACCACCCTACATCATCCAATCAGTCAAGGGTGTGGGGAAAAGCTTACTCTTAAAACTAAGGTGTAGGCTATAACGACCCGGCCTGCCCACAGCCTGTCCCCCAAGACACATTAATATCAAAGGACTTGCATGTGGGCAGCGCCATCTTTAACAAAGTGTGCATAATATATTTTATCTGCCCAACAAAGGGGATGGTTGATAACTCAGAATTCTGGAAAATAAATGCATTCTTCTTTTTTTTTAATTCAGTGAGTGGAGGGGAGGCAGAGACAGACTCCCGCATTTGCCATTGCCGGGATACACCGGCAAGCCCACTAGGGGGCGATGCTCTGCCCATCTTGGGCATTACTCTGTTGCTCAACCAAGATCTTCTTAGTGCCTGAGGTGGAGGCCATGGAGCCATCCTCAGTGCCCTGGGCCAACTCGCTCCAGTTGAGCCATGGCTGCAGGAAGGGGGGGGGGGAGAGAAAGAGAGAGAGAGAGAGAGAAAGAGAAAGAAGAGAGGGGCAGGGGTGGAGAAGCAGAAGGATGCTTCTGTGTGCCCTGACTGGGAACTGAACCCGGGACTTTTACATGTCGGGCCGACACTCTACCACTGAGCCAACTGGCCAGAGCTGAACACATTTTGTTTAATTTTCACATTTGAAGGATAACCCTTTTTAATTAAATTTTAAGGCCAGAATCCAGTAGTCTTAGAAGAGACCTTTGGAGTTCATTTGGTCTAATCTTCCCTCAATTCACAATCCCTTGAAAGCATTTCTGACATACTGTTTCTCTGTGCAATGTATGTGTGTACCAGGGAGCTACCTACTTCACAGGTAGGCTGCCTCTATGTTGAGCTGCTCTAGATAGAAAGCTCATTCCTATTAGGACCTGAGGTCCACCTCCCTGTAATTTCTACCCAGTGGGTCCAGTTCTAGCCTCTGAAGAATCGACTAAACAAATCCATTTTCTCTTAAACATCATAGTCTTCCAAGTATTTGAAGAAAGCTATCATAACTCCTTTTGTCTTTTCTGTGATATCACACGGAGTAGGTGGAACGATCATCCCATCAGTTCCCAGTTGGTAGAATACCCCTGCGGGCACATTCACTTGACTGTCGGTCCCTCTGGCTCCAGTCCTGAAGCACTCGTGTGGCTTTGGCTTCTGTCAGCTTCCTTCGGTGTTTCTGTGTTCTCTTTGTAATGGCAGAGTGCTGCTGGTTGTTGAAGCATCCCATCCTTATAGAAACTGAACCCATGTTTGGCACTAGGGCATTATGGCAACTCATTACTGCCGTGGCTGGTGTACCCATTTCCAGGACTAGTTCTTGTAAGTTTCTTTTGCTGGGAAGCTGCCAAGAGCTTGCCAGATTAAGGGCCCTGAGATTTGCTTCCACTCATAGGGCAGTTTCTGAACGTGCTGGGCTTGGTAAGGTAGTGCTTGTGCTAAAGGTATGTCTACTCAGCGAAAGGTCATGTGCTCTGCATAGGACTCCGGGGCCTGGAATCGCAAGATAAAAATGTACACACACACCCATATATAACACAACATATGTAAGATGCGTACTGCCTAGTGTCATGAGACTTGCAAGTAGTTAACAATAGAAATAAACCAAGAAGGGAATATTGTTGAAAAAAGTAAAATTAAGTAGCTTACAAGTCACCAAAATTGAGAGGGTGAAATGAAATGTAATTTTAGTTAATGTTATAAAAACAAGTAAGTCCTAGGGCCTCCTTTCCTGGCTGTCCCTCTTGAGATGCCCATGGTTGCATGAAGGCCGGAAAAGGTGGGTTGGGTGACTGGTTACACAGGTGGGACATTTGGAGGGCCTGTGTGTGTGTGCTGGACATGTGACCACATGTAGGGCTTAGAGGACAAGTTGGAGATGCAATACCTGCCTTCAGGGAGGGTCAGTCTAGTCACACGAAGCTAGAGGCTGCGGTAGAAATAGATACATGGGACAGTGGGACACGAGAGGATTCCCAGGACAGAGGCCACTTGAGCAGAGCCTGAGTGGGGAGTTTGTTCTGTGGTCCAGGAGCTTCTGAGTGTATTGAGGTCTCTGAAAACAATGAGCCTACAGATAGTACCCAGTTCTGAGGCTGTTTAGTTCTATGTCAGAACTCAGTGAAGGTGGCAGTTCCCATCCACCAGCAGAGAGGGGATTGTTCATTGTGTGGCTTTAGCACAGCTAACTAAATGCAGAAAAAGATTTATTTCTTCGCAACAAAACCCAGAGTAAACTCTGGTCATTTAAATATTTAAAGGTAATCAATATGACCATAAAAAGTATTGGGAGAAAATATAAGGGACTATTAAATATTTGATGTTGTCTTTATGATGTCCCTTCCATCCCAATATTGGAAATGATTGCCTATGGTAGGCACTGAATCCTTCTTCTGGATTCTCTCCATTTTATAAATATTTGTATAGTTACCATATATTTTGTTTAAAAATCCAATGACAGTTTTCTTTGGCTTTTATAATTTAAACATGACTTTTTAATTTGTAAAAGTGATAACATGGCTATTATAAGACGTTTAAACAAAATAGATATAACAAGGATTAAGTTATTTAAAAATTTACTTCTGATTGTGTCTCCCAAAATTAATCATTTTAAATATTATCTGTATACTATCCTAGGTACCTTTTTTTGTATATTTGCAGACATAAGAATAACTTGCTAGCTAGAAATAATTTAATACAACATAAGTATACTATATATCCTGTTTTTCATTAAATTTTATTTAGGTATTGAGTTCAGAGAGAGAGAGAAAGAGAAACATCGATCTGTTATTTCACTATTTATGGATTCATTGGTTGATTCTTTTATGTGCCCAAACTAGGGATCGAACCCACAACCTAGCATATCAAGAAGATGCTCTAACCAACTGAGCAACCCAGCCTGAGCAGATTCTATTTTTAATTAAAAAGTTAAATTTTGCTGTACTTAAATTTATAGAAGAGAATCTGAAGTATTACAGAAGAAATTGTAAGAAAATGTTTCTCAACTATAGGAGATACTGCTTCCTAAAAGAATCCTCTGTAGGTAAAAAAAGTGATTTTGCAAGACAAAAATTGGAATTATTATGTATTTTTTACTACACATTTTAATTTTAATTCATTGAAAAATTACAACAAGAAGAGGAAATCAGCACAGTTATGCTTTCTCCTTCTATGTCCCATTTTCCACTTTTGTTAGCTACGTAGTATTTTTACCTTGTCAGGGTTCGCAACCTTTCTGTCTGTTTTATAACCACAGTTCCTGTCCTTAAGTGGATTTAGTGTACTAGTTAGTAGTCCTCTGACAACAGCTTCTTCATTCCTGAGGCTGTGCTTGGCTATAGTTCATGGTCAAGGAATTTTTTCAAGAAGAATCATAGGTTATTGAGAATAGAATATCTACATATTATCTTGATACATTTAACTTGGCTGGACTCCAAATTCTTGGGGGGACACTTACTTTCCTGAAGACTTCATAGAGATTCTTCAGGTATTAATGGGAGCGTGGAGAAGTGTTTGCACAACTTTATTTTGTTTCTCCTGAAAATAACTTTCTTTTGCTTGACTGCCCAAAGAAATTCCTTCTTTCTTCATGACCCATAGTAACTTAATAAGTGTATGTTTTCTCCCAGTGTCTATGGTCCTGCCTCAGGTTTTCCTGTACTTTAATTTCCTTTATACCAGGGGTCCCCAAACTACGACCCCGGGTCATTTATCCGCCCCCACTGCACTTCCGGAAGGGGCACCTCTTTCATTGGTGGTCAGTGAGAAGAGCACAGGATGCATCCGCACCCATAGTTCCCATTGAAATACTGGTCAGTTTGATGATTTAAATTTACTTGTTCTTTATTTTAAATATTGTATTTGTTCCTATTTTGTTTTTTTACTTTAAAATAAGATATGTGCAGTGTACATAGGGATTTGTTCATAGTTTTTTTATAGTCTGGCCCTCCAACGGTCTGAGGGACAGTGAACTGGCCCCCTGTGTAAAAAGATAGGGGACCCCTGATTTATACTGTGTGGATCCTTTAATTTCAGGGAACATTTTTACTGTCATAATTTTGAGTACTTGTCCCACTTCGTCTGTTGGAGTCTCTGCTTTGCAGACACAATTGTATATTCTCAGGTTTTCTCAATGTTTTTAGCTTTTGTTTGTTAGTACCTTGGTCTTTTATCGCTTTCACATCAGCTGTTCCTTTAGGCAAAGAATTTGATTTTCAGGTATCTCTGTTCAGTACCTTGGTATTTTTAGTGATTACTTTTGTTTGTATTGTTTATTAATGCATTTGTTGAGCATAGAATATGCCTGTGAACCTTAATCTGTTATTTTGGTTATTTCCTCTTTGAACTTCTAAAAATTGAATTTTCATATTTATTAAGAAAATGTTAAACATTTCTAAGATGTTTTCTTTTGTTTGAGTTGTATTTTCTCTCAGACTGGGTTTTGTGTTGGCTTTTTGAACACTGTTGCTTTCTTAATCCTCTCGTTCTCTTTCTTCCTTGAATTTTGTTGTTACTATTGACATGTGGTAGCTGTGCTGTCTGTCTTCATCCTTCCCTGTGTGGCACGGAGGGCTACCCAGACTGCTCTGACATGGCCCGCCTCTCCCTGGCTCCCTCCATGACGTGAGTGAGAAACGTTTGTGCCCCACTCCTGGCTATATTCTGACGACAGGCTATCTGTTGTTCTAGCTCCATCATTTGTAGTCCAAAAGAATGAGGAGAAGAGAGGAAGAGCTCAGCTGAGGTTCTGTGCAGCCTTGGTTGGAGGTTTCCAATTCCTGCGGCTCTTCTGAGTCCCGGTCAGGATCTGTGAACTGCACCAGGTTCAGTCTGCCTACTTATGGACGGGTCTTTCCCCCGAGGGGTGGATCTTCGGCTCTTAGGATGGGCCCTCAGTTGAGGCCTGAACCTCAGAGAGAGCCCCATTTTTTTACTTCTCTTATCTCATTTGCTTGTTGTCTTTAGCGGCTCTTTCCGAAACTCCCACAAGTTGAAAAGAGGAAAAAAAGATAAGGTTCTGGTATGTGTGTGTCAGGGGGAGACAGACATAAGATGCTTCGTCTTGCAGCCAGCGTCTGTCGTCCCTTCCTCTCTTCCTGCTTTTATTACAGATCCTGACTAGACGTGATGGTCTTTGTCCTTTGGTTCTGCCAAGTCTACCCTTTTTCGCAGAGGTTACTTCACACAGCATAATTAGGTTAGTTCTCCCTGCCTTCTCTACTTTGCATAGGATGTGGAGAGGCCAACTATTCCACCCTGGTTATTCCGGTGCCAACATCCTGAAGTGGGAGTTGGGGGTCCTGTCTCTTCCCAGACCAGCCATTCCCCTGGGCTGCCTTCTCTCCACCCCTGCTGCTTCTCTAGCTCTCTTCTGCAGGCAGTCACTGGAGCTGGGAGCCACATGAAGCTAAATTAGAGTCTTCCGTTTCTTTCCTTGGACTCCCTGCCCCCCTCTGTGATGTTTAAGGTAGAAGAGTATGTCCCTTTCATTGGTCATTTACTGGTAGCAAGACTTTTGCCATTTTCCACATTTTTGGTACATGGTTTGCAATTATTACCGCTTGAATTTAATTTATTTAAAACAGTATCCTTTAAAAGGTAAATACCCTTTGTAGACCACCCAACTGTTACTGCACTTATTCCATCCTGCCTTGTACGATAGCTCTTCAGCTGTCCATTTTTCTAATACACTGTAAAGTCTCTGAGGCAGGTAGGGTGACCAGTTGTCCCAGTTTCCCTGGGACTGTAATGTTTCCTGGGATGTGGACTTTCAGTGTTAAAACCCTGGAGAATCCCAAGCAAACTGGATGGTTGGTTCCCCAATAGGGACAAATATGGTTACTTTTTTTTAAATCTGACTACAATGAGAATAATGCATTGCAAAATAAGTTAGCTCAGAGGATCCAGGCAGGCTTTGTCCAGGTACAAATAATTGCAGCAGACCACAGACAGCTTCATGTACACAGTCACCCACATACACACTCTTTCTCTTCACATCATTGGGATGGAGTCTAGTGAGAATTCTTTTGAAAAATACAGACGTTACAAGACCATTCAGACAGATAGTGATGTTCCCATAGTACTATGCTCATTCTCTCATTGAGCATTTATTCATTGCATTATAGACAGTTCCAGTCATGAATAATAGATGGAGAACTTCTCAAGGGCAGACATGCCTGTCATTTTCTAAGCTCCCCTGGTAGAGTGTCTGGCACATGGTGGTTTGTTGAATGAAGGAAGGAATTAATGAATAAATGGAATGCAACCCCAGAGTAGACCTCAGAACAAATTCTGCTTTGCCTCTTTGGGAAGCCTTAGCAATGAATGAAAAGTAAAGGTTCATTGTATCTGTTTTATTCCTTGAAAACAGAAGTACTTTGAATGGATTTTAAAATGCCAGCAAAGATGTTTCTAGAAAAACAACAACCAAGAATGCTTTTTTATTCAGGCTTAGTGGGTGACGCTCTAATGATCCTGGGATGGATTTTTTTCCAACTGCACACACAGTTTTAAAGCATACTTTTGGGAGCACTTTGCACTGTATGTGTGCTTTTATTCTACCTGGCAGGTGCACAGAAGGGATCGTGTACAGAGGATTTTGTCGGTAGGTGATGGTTCATTCTGCAGGACAGGGGCTCTGAGGGAGCTTTCAGTTTTGAAGCACGTTGTCACATTCTGGGCCTCTGTTTTTGGACCCTTCTCTGCTGCTAAGAGCTCTGCCATCAGTCTGGGTCTCAGAGGCAACTCTTACCTTTCTTCCACAGGAAATAAACACCATTCTCAGAGCCACGTCTGTGAGCAGGGTGAGCGCTGCATGCCTCTGACCCAGGGTCAGTATAATCTTCCCTTCTATTTCTTCCACCTGGAATTCTCTTTTCTTCCTCTCTCCCTTTTTAAATAAACCCTGTCCATCTTTCAAGGCCCCAGCCATTACAGCCCACAGAATTTCCTGTGCTTTCTGGATTCTCTATAATGGTTATCAGTGCCACAAATTGTCCTTATTTGATTTGAGCTCATTTTGTTTCTAAGATTTTTAAGGTCAGGAACTATATCTTCTATTTCTTTGGATTTCTCCCAGCAACCTGAGCTAAACAATCACTCCTTTTTGATGTCATTATAAAATGCATTGAATAAATTGGCCTCTGCAATTAGAGCTTAGGGATTTCTGGAAAGCTATGATGTGGATTGCTATTTGGGGGTTAAGGAGAGTAGCTGACACAGAGACAAAAGGAATAAGATGGAAATACATGCAAATATCAAAATATCATAAAATATTATCGCACCAGTAGAATCTTTCCATTAACACGCTTCCAGAAAATACCTGTTAAAATTATTCACATGCACATATAAATGTGTACACAGATATATACACATAAACACATATTTAAATACACATATATTAACATATATACATATATTCATTCACATACACATATCTTCCCATGCATGTATACACGTTACATGTACAAATAAAATAAACCCTCAGCAGAGGATCGTACCATGCTAGCTAGGTATTACCGTTGAGGGAACAGGACATGGCAAATAGCATATACTTTGGAGGGGAATGCAGGCGTAGACCAGCCCAGAGTCGGAGGCCTGGCCCCAAGAGGGCTGCCTGGTTGGAGCATGAGCTGCCAGGTGCCTGGGACAGAGTCACAGAGAGGAGACATGGGGATGTCGTGAAGGTGACTGTGTCTGCTTGGGAAGAGTGACAGGCAGCACCTGTACTTCTGCTGTACCATTCTCTCAGCCTTTGCTTGTTCCCAAGGGTTTCTATGGTCCCAAAGGAAAGGACGTCTTTCTTACTTTTACACATTGAATCTTCAAAACTATTTGGCATACAACAGAAAAGTCATACACAAGAATTCTAGTCTTACCCTCTCTGGACTTTCTCTTGTTGTCTGTAAGGTAGAATTTGTGTGTTCTTTATTTTATAAACTTCTTCTGGCAAAGAACGGTAATATCAATGTCCTTTTCATGACACTGATGGTTCCAGTGGGCTAGGCCTATGGCAGATTGGACCTGCGGCCTCTGAGTTGTCATTTACCAAACCTGCACATTCAAAGTTCATTGTTCTTAGTCAGATAAATACAAGTTCAGGTACTTGTAACGGTCAGCCAGAAATCCCCATCTCTGCTCTCCTGGCTTTCACTCAGTGTACATTAAGACCCTTTTGCACTTTTACAAAATAGGTATTTGTTTGGGCTTTTCCTGTTATTTGGAAAACAGGTCCAGACATACATGTGTTTTGTTTTTTAGGGAGACATGCATCCAACAGGATGGGAGGATTCATCTCACTGTTGTTTACTTTGGGAAAGAAGACATGAATGAGGTCAAGGGAATACTTGAAAACACTTCCAAGTAAGTACGACGAGGAGCCATGAGCGGGAGTCCTGGTAACTGAGCTCAAACACATCCAAAACTGAAACTCCTGCTTTTGTTTTATTTTCCCTAATACTGTGGGTGGACTGGGAGATGGGTTGACTGCTGTCCCCGTGTAGGGAGAATTCTGTGCCCTCTTTCCCGAGGACACCACCCTGCCTGATACTGGTCCTCATTGTGCAGGGTGTTGATTTTGACTTTGATATAAACTGTCCTGAGCAGCAGAGATAAGGAGCACGGGCTTCTTTGGGCTTCCACACGACTGGCTGGCCTCCCTCTTAGCACTGCAGATTTCAGGTCTTTATGCCACAAAGTGGGAATCAGGGAGGGTACAGCTGGGCTGTGAGCTCCGTCTCAGCCACGGCCTGTAAGGCGGAGGGGGATATCTGTGCTTGGCTATCACCCATATGGTCTCACCCTTCTGACTTTCATTCATTATTCATTTTGAGAGGGTGGGGGGAAGCCAGGAGTGATGGCTGGGGCAGGAGCCTTGATTAAATCTACTTAGTTGAACAGAAATTACTTAACCAAAACCTTTAGACCTAGGGTTGTATATTTATACCCCATTGATCAGTTGTATGGGGGAATAAATATATTCAACAACAGCAGAGATGGATTTTTTTTTCCTTACCACAATACATATACAAGTATTTATTAACTAAATAAATATCTATGGCATTTTCTATTAGTGAGGAAGAATGGTACTGGCATGCTCCCCTGAGTTTGCCATGGAGGTTTACAGGGTTTCAGTTGAATAATTGGGGGTATAGGGTGGGGGTGGTAGTTTCTCCATAAGTGAAGCTTGGAGGGTAGTCAGTAATACTCAGTGGCAGAAATAGAATAAATCCATATGGTCTAAATAGAAACAGGGCCTCTGATTTGAATTTCTGGTAAATGGTAATAGGATGATAGTCACAGGATATCATTCTAAGATCGAGTGCCCTTTTTGTATTTATTTGCATGCTTTGTTACTAATTTTGTATTACTAGGTACAAGGTCTGAATGCTCATTATAATTATTCAAACATTCTGAGGCAGTCCACTAGCCAAGTTTTTTCCACCACTTTTTGTAAATAAAGTTTTATTGGAATGCAGGCATGCTCACATGTTTACATATGATTTATGGTGGCTTTTCTGGTACAACTGCAGAGTTGATTTGTTGTGACAGAGACTGTATGACTCACAAAGCCTGAACTTTTTACTCTCTTGTCCTTTACAGAAAAAGTTTGCTGACCTCTGTTTTGAATCAATAAGAAGTTAAGAGTTTAAAACTAGTAACAGCTTAATGCTGTGGCCTCTGTTGAAGGGAGATCAAAGAGAATAAAATAGTCAAATATCTTAAATGTATATGAAGTAGAAAGCTCTCCACTGTGATGCATTGCAATATCCTTTTCATCTCTGTTTAGGCATGAGGAGCATGAATTATTAGAATCCGTGTCATCTGCACAGTGGATAGCTTTTAGTATCTCTGGAAGTGTCCATCCCTGGGCATGAATCTTTTTAAAGTTTCCCAGGTGATTCTAGCATGCAGCTAGGATTGAGAGCTATTTTCTGAGAAAGTGGTGGTCCATCCAGGAAATGCCCGTGACTAGCCTTGATTGCAGCCGGCCACCTGTTCCAAGGTAATTTTACATAGCTATCCAGGTGACTCTGAAGTGCAGCCATGATAGAGAACCTCAGTCCTATTGGGTCTGGCTTCTTCCCAGGTCATCAAAGGATGACTAGACATTTGCTGATAGATGGATACATAGCACCAGCTTTACACAAGTCCAATGGATGAGTGGCTGGCCAGTTTAGACGTTGAGATGGGAAATACCCTTTCTAGTGACTAGAATGCTTAAGGACTGTTGTTATCAAGGAATTTTTTTTTTTACCATATCAAATTACCTAGGAAGCCGAGTTCTCAGTCAGAAGGTTGTTCGGTGAGCGAAGAATTAATAGACTCTGAACAGAAAAAGTGACATCATTTGAGTGGGAGAGGGATCTTTTACTTAAAATTTTGAAAAATTTCTGGAGGTTCATCTACCCATAGCAGAGAACTTGGTGCTAGAGACCGAATTGACCAGGGCTTTAAAGAGGTGCTACAGAAACTTTGATAACTTTTTCTGTGTTGATGTCCTTCCTCATTCCGCTGACTGGTGGCATCTGCAGTGTCACTGTCGCTGCTGCCTTGCGGCGTGTCCTACCCCGTCCATTGTGTCGCTTTGACCCGCCCTCCTCTTCCTGGAAAGCCCCTCGCTCTGTAGCCAGCCTAGCTGGTCACTCGCTGCTGCACTGCCGTGCCCCCGTCCAGACCAACCTTCCTCAGCACCCATGGCCCCAGCCTGGTACCCACACTGGCTCTCACTTTTAACCTTATCTCCACACTTACTGCTCCCAGCTAAACCGGGGGCATAATCGACCCCTCTTGCCTTTGCTCCCATTTTCTCTACTACCCGGCGTTTTCTCCACACCTCTTTCTACTTACATCCCCTGTCCTTCCAGCACCACCTGGGTCCTCACCTCTGGGGCTCTTACTCCAGTCCCCTCCTCTGTGAACAACACTCTTTCAGCACTGGTTATGTTTGGCAGTCGGCACATGATTTGGTATTTACATTCCTTTCGACGTTCAAACTAAGTTAAAGGTTGCTTAATAAGTGGTCCCATATCACACACCTCTTCATAACTCCAGCCCTTACCAGGGTGCCTTAATCAGAAAATGTTCATTGTTTTGCCAAAAGAAGGATAATGCCTGGTATATAGTAAATTAGTACACATAGCAATTTGTATGAAAACTTATATAGAAGGTTTATTTAATCATCTTTATCATTCTTTTATGATGATATAACCCTTATTCAAATGCAACTTATCTTTAAATAATAATTAGTATTATTTATATATGAGATCTTATTTAATATTCACAGCAACATTACAAGATAGATGCTGTTATTAGACCTATTTTGTAGATTAAAAAAACAAAACAAAACCCTGAGCCTTAGCAAGGGTGTTACTTAGGCTGCCATCTCTGACAGCTGGGAGAGCTAGCATCTGAACCTCTGTAAATTTTTAGGACTCCTAACCTTAAAATTGCACCAAAATTTCAATCCACTATACTCCATCCTAAAAGCCATCATTGTTCGTTAAAAGTAATAAGATTTGAAGTCAGTCTAAATGAAATTTATCTTGTTTGCATATCTGCATTGTATACAGCTAAGTGTATATATTTTAAGACTAACCCAGTCTGATGACTCTGTGTGATGATTTACCCGCTCGGTTCGTGGTTGTCCAGTTCAGCTTTACCTTGCAGTTGATTGCTAGAAGCCAGTGTTTTGCAAACTGCAGTTTGTGATTCATTAGCGGGTTGTGAAATAGATTCAGTGAATGATGTTCAGTGTTTTAAAAAAAATTGAAATAGAGTAGATACAAGATATCAGAGTGAGTCACAAGTACTAAGGACAAATATTGTTTCATGAAATTTTAATTTAATCTCAGGTTAATCCCAGTTAATCTCAGGTTAAAGCCTTGCTCAGTAGTTCTCAAATAGACATGTGCTGTATATAACCTGGGATGCTTTTTAAAATGTACGTTGCTGGGATCCAGCCCCAGAAATTCTGAGTCAATAGGTCTGATATGAAACTTAGGAACTGACACTTAGAATGAGTTCCACATGTTGATATGGGTGGCCCATGGCTCACACTTTGAGAAATGCTGGCTTTGGTAGATATTTGCATGGAGCTATGTACAAAAGTCCTCACTTAATGTCATCAAGAGGTTCTGTGACTTCAAGTGAAATAATTTACAATGGAACCAATTTTATTGTAGGCTGATTGATGTAAATAAGAGTTAAAATCCTATGATGTTTCATCAATGTTATAATGAAATGATATTGACCATGAATTAGAAAATTATTTTTAAAAATTGTTACTGGTAGATGAATTGGCATGAGCTGACACTGACTACATTGTGAGTTCATCTTTGTTAGCCATGAGAACACAGAGGCATCTTTCAGAGAAGTTATCTCTGAGACTGAAGCACTGGAAATGAGACAGTGCATTTGCAATTATGTGACATGACAGAGGGTTTTTATAAAGTGTGTAGTCAGGTGTGTGTCAGCATGTCATGCCTCCTTGAAAGGGTTTACTTGACGTGTATGTACCCTCAGGAAGAATTTATCAGGACACCCCAGAAGAAAATTTGGGGGGAAGGTTTGGTATGTTTTGTTTTGATTTGTTTTTGAAATTTGAGCAGAATTATTATTATTTTTTTTCTGAGATGAGGAACTTTTAGATAATGTTGCCTGCTAAAGTGAATCCCTCACAAGTGGATGAGGGGTCAGGCACCCTGGGAAGCCCCTCCCAAATGAAGGCAGCACTCGGGCCAGCAGCCTTCTCACTCAGCAATGGCCAGGGAAGGGGCTAGCGTGATTCTTCTTGGTGTTCTGGCTCTTTAGGGAGATGTACCTGTGTTTTTTGGAATTCTAAATTGTGCTTTGGGGAATTTGGGCATGGCATAGAGATTATAGTTTTATGACAGTGTTAAATTTTCTGAGTGTGATTATTGTATTGTTATAATGTTATAAAGGAGAATGTCCTGGTTTTTGTAAGATACTTATTGTTGAGGGTAAAGTTGTCAGGAGATTGGCAACCAACTCTCAAATGGTTCAGAGGAAGAAAGAAAGAAAGGAAAGGAAGAGAAGGAAGAAAAGGAAGGGAAGGAAGGGAGGGAGGGAAGGAGGGAGGAAGGATGGAAGAACATATGGTGGATGTTATCCCTTGGTAAAGGTAGGTGAAGGGTGTGTGGGTACTTACACTATCCTCACATTTCTGATGATTTAAATTTTTTCCATATAAACATATTGTGAAAGTATATTCTGAAAAGTAATATTAAGTTGGTCATACAATGGAATATAATGCAACAGGTAAAAGAAAGTGATGTTAGCAAAAATGGTGACATAAAGACTCTGCAAACACCCTCCTCTATAAAAGCAATGAGAGAATTGTTTAAAATGGTCACAATCAGCTTTTTAAGATCTCTGGAAATGAAACAAAACTTGCAACAATCTGGAAAATGTTTATCCTAGAAAAAGGACTGAATTTTGGTGTGAGCAGGGAGCTCCATGGTGCTTTAACTTGCCCTATTCCCACCAACCCCTCATCAGTTCTTCAGAAGCCATGAAATTCAACAGCCCAAAGCACAGGATTCTAGAATCACAGCCTGGAAGCCACCAGGGGCCACATGGGGCTAGAGCGCCCTTATAGCATCATTCCCAGAGAATTATCATTATCTGACCTTTCTGGGGATCCCCTGAAAGACCCCACTTACACGGTTGTCTTTAGTTGACTTGACTCAGAGCTCTACAGTGGAAAAAAGCCTTTTCTCCAGGAGGTATTTGTCATAAAACAATCATAGAAAGTGTATAACTTGTGGCTGCCTGAAGTGGTAGTTAAGTGTTGGGGAAAACAAGAGACTAACCAAAAAGCTTAAAAGGTGAAGCTGTGGAATGAGATCTTCACAGGGGCTTGAAAGCTCCAGTACATTTTCTGGGGATCTAGAAGGGCAGGCACAGCCAGGGCTGTGCTCATACTTAGGAAAGACATGACCAGGCCCTAACCTTTCATCTCTGGATGACCTTGAGGCTCTGTACAATAAGGAAGTAAAGCTAAGGTAAGTTGTTAACTGCCTGGTTGAGTGTTAGTGGTATACCCCAACACACACACAAAGTCCCTTGACAAAGACTTAGAGACTTACTGGTTCCAGGAATATAAGGAGATCTTTGTCTAATCATTAGTTTACTACTAGTGGTCACATGCAGCAAGGACTACAGACTACAGAATTATTTTATCAGAGTCACGAAACAAACAAACAAACAACAAAGTATGACAACAAATCTTGGGGAGATTCTGATGTCCAGGGTTGCCACATTATATTGATTAAAATATTCAGTTTTTAAAAATTATGAGGCATACAAAGAAACAAAAAAATCTGGTTCGTGCACAGGGGAAAAAAGTTAATCATTAGAAATTGTCTTTGAGGAAGCCCAGGTGTTGGACTGACTAGATAATGACTTTAAATCACTATTAAAAATGTTCAAATAATTAAAAGAAACCATATTTAAAGAACTAAAGAAAATTAGAACCATATTTCATTAAATAGAACTATGTCTCACCAAACAAAAGAAGATAGAAGTTATAAAAAAAGAACCAAATAGAAATTCTAGCGTTGAAAAGTAAAATAACTAAAATGAAAAATTCAGTTGGTGGGGAGGGCGCTTAATATCAGATTTGAACAGGCAGAAGAAAAAATTGGTGAACTTTAAGATAGGTCAATGGTATGATACAGCTTGAGAAATAAAAATAAAAAACAATCAAGAAGGCCTGACCTGTGGTGGTACAGTGGATAAAGCGTCGACCTGGGAACGCTGAGGTCGCCAGTTCAAAACCCTGCACTGGTCTGGTCAAGGCACATATGGGAGTTGATGCTTCCAGCTCCTCCCCCCCTTCTCTCTCTCTCTCTCTGTCTCCTCTCTAAAATGAATAAAATAAATAGAAATTTTAAAAAAAACAATCAAGAAAATGAACAAACCTCAGAGACCGGTAGTATACCATTGAGCATGCTGGCATAGATATACTGGGTAAGGTGACCAGACGTTAAAATTGCTAAAGCAGAACACCATTGATGGGGGCGGGGGGGGGCTCTTGATTAAAAATTTGGTCTATATGGAGCAAAAAAAAATTCACAGAATGCAAAAATAGTATTGTAATATATTGTTTTAAATTGGGACTTTTTAAAAACGCTGCAGGACGCGGGGACAAATTGTTAAAAATCGGGACTGTCCTGCCAAAAGCGGTATGTCTGGTCACCTCAATGGGAGTCCCGAAAGACAAGTGAGAGAGAAAGGGCAGAAAAAATATTTCAGAAATAATGGCCCCCAAACTCTTCAAATTTAATGAAAAATATTACTTATCAAAGAAACTCAACAATAGGAAAACTCCAAATAGGGAAACTCAAAGAAATTCACACTAGACATATCATAATCAAATGGTTGAAAGACAATGAGAAAAAGAGTCTTATAAGCATTAAGAGCAAAGCAACCCATTAGGTCCAAGGGCTCCTTAGTAAGTAGCTAACTTCTCATCAGAAACAATGGAGGCTGGGAGTGGGATTGCATATAAAGTGCTGAAAGGAACACACTTGTCCAAGAATTCTATAAGCAGCAAAAGCATCAGTCAAAAATGAAAGAGAAATTAAGACATCCCCAGATAAACAAGAACTGAGAGACTTCATCCCTAGCAAACATGCCACAAAACGGAGCCCTTGAGGCTGAAATGAAGGGACACTGGGCACAAAGGGAAATCCGGGTGAAGAGATAAAGGATGCAAGTAGACGTAACTGCATAGGGTGATATAAAATACAGCATTTTTTTCCTATATGATTGAAGAGATAATTGCATAAAGCAAAATATCATAAATCTATATTGATTTATACACATATGTATAAAGATATTGTTTTTAATAAAATAACAAGTAAATTATTGAAATAATTTTAAAACTTCACACATACACACAAAGAGCCCAGGCCCAAATAGCTTCACTGATCATTTCTAGCAATCACTAAAGATGAATTAATACCAGTGCTTCACAAACTTTCGAAATAAAGAAGAGAAGGGAACACTTCTCACCTCATTCTGTGAGGCCAGTATTAACCTGATACCTAACCAGATAAAGGCATCACAAGCATAGGTAATATAGTCAGTAATTTCATAAGAACTCTTTAGGGTGTCACATGTTGACTAGACGTTTCACAGTGATCAACTTGTAAAGTGATATAAATGTCTAATCACTGTGTTGTACAACTGAAACTAATACAATATTGTATATCAACTATAATTTAAAACTGAATTTAAAAAGACCTTACAAGGAAAAGAACTAGAGACCAATATCCTTTATGAATATTAGATGCACAAATATTCAACAAAATACTAGCAAACTGAATCCAGCAACATAGCAAAAGGATTATATACCATTGTCAAGTGAGATTTATCCTAGGAATGCAAGATTGACTCAACATAAATTAGTCAATGTAATACACAAAACCACATGACCATCTTCATACATATAGAAAAAACATCTGACAAAAATGTGGACTTGCCTGACCTGTGGTGGCGCAGTGGATAAAGCGTCGACCTGGGAACACTGAGGTCGCCAGTTCAAAACCCTGCACTGGTCTGGTCAAGGCGCATATGGGAGTTGATGCTTCCAGCTCCTCCCCCCTTTCTCTCTTTCTCTCTTTCTCTCTCTCTCTTTCTCACTCTGTCTCCTCTCTAAAATGAATAAATAAAAAAAAGATATTAAAAAAAAAAGAAGCAGTATGGAAATATCTTAAATAACAGTTTTTTTTTAAAAATGTGGACTTATCTATTCTGGATATTTCTTATAAATGGAATCATGCCATATGGCCTTCTGTTTCTAGCTACTTCACTTAGCTAGTATTTTTGAGGTTCATCTGCATTGTAGCATGTATCAGTGCTTTACTCCTTTCTCTTTTATTGTTTCTTATGTTATTATAAATGGGTTGCTTTCTTAATTTTTCTTTCAGATAGTTTATTGTGTATAGAAACACAATTTTCATGTTATTTTTTTTATCTTGCAACTTTACTAACTTTGCTGATTAGTTCTAGCAATGTTTTAGAGTCTTTTTAAAACTTTTTAAAATTTTATTTAGAAAATTAACTTTAACAGGGTGACATTGATCAATAATGTATTTTGGAGTCTTTAGGATTTTTTATATATAGGATCGCATCATCTGCAAAGACAGACAATTTTACTTCTTCATTTCCTGTTTGGATACCTTTTATTCCTTTTTCTTGCCTGATTGCTCTGGCCAGGTCTTTTAGTACTATGTTGAATAGGAGTGGTGAGAGCGGTCACTTTGGTCTTGTTCCTGATTTTAGAGGAAAGGCTTTTAACTTTTCACCACTGAGTATGAAGCTAGCTGTGGACTTGTTACATACAGCCTTTCACTTGAGGTACATACCTTTTATTCCTAATATTTTGAGTTTTTATCATGAAAGGTGTTGAAATTTGTCAAATCCTCTTCTGCATATGTTAAAATGATTATATGATTTTATTCTTCATTCTGTTAATGTGATGTATTATTTTTGTTAATTTGCATATGTTGAACCATCCTTGCTTCTCAGGGGTGAATTCCACTTGGTCATGTTGTGTGATTCTCTTAATGCGCTCTTGGATTAAGTTTGCTGTATTTTGTTGAGAATTTTTGCATTTATATTCACCAGGGATATTGGCCTGTAATTTTCTTTTCTTGTAATGTCTTTGGCTTTGGTATCATGGTAAAGCTGGACTTGTAAAAGGAGTTTGTAAGTGATCCTTCCTCTAATTAACATTTTGGAAGAGTTTGAGAAGATTGGAAAAAGTGTTTGCTGAAATTCACCTGTGAAGCCATCTGGTCCTGGACTTTACTTGTTGGGAGATTAATTACTGATTTAATCTACTTGCTCATTAGTGATAGGTTCAGGTTTTTCTATTCATGATTCAGTCTTGGTAAGTTATATGTTTCATGAATTATTCATTTTTCTAAGTTATATAATTTATTAGCATATTATTATATGTAATAGTGTCTTATAATACTTTGTGTTTCTTTGTTACCAGTTGTGATGTCTCCTCTTTTGTTTATAATTTTATTAATTTGAGTTCTCATTTTCTTAGGTAGGGTAGCAAATGGCTTGTCAATTGTTTATCTTTTCAAATGCTAAATAAAACAGAGTTATATAAGCAGGCTTATATAAGCTCAGAATCTAGAAAATTCTAAAATAATTGTTTAAAGTTTGTACTCTAAATTTTTTACTGTATTCTGATGTCTTCAGTAAGTAGAACTCATAAGTGATTTCAATATTTAGGGCTGTTAGATTTAAAATTGTAAATTACACCTTGAATACAATACTAGTTTCTAGTTGATATTTTAAGTGCTCTTTCTAATGAAGGGCTATTGTGGGAAGTGTCACATTAAGAGAACTTCCTTGCTATGGTGGGAAGAAGCCTGTATTAGAGTAAATCATATTAGACAGCGAGATCTTTTATCATGTTTAATCCAGCAGTTCTGGGAAATGCAAGTCAATTACAGAAATTCTATCTCCAGCAGAAACTGTAGCTTTCTCAGGTCATTATAACCTCTATCAGAATGATACCATATAACTCGGGGGAGCCCCCATACACCAGACTTATTATATAAAAGAAAGGAATTGAATAAGAAACTCAAAATGTTCATCAGCCAGTAATACAAGTCAGGAAGAAAAGAAGACATAATTATGCGTAATCTTGTGGCTTTATGAAACTGCAAACTCTGGTTCATAATAAGAAATCACAAAGTATAGAATACAGTGCCCTCCTTCTACCATAAAGAAGTCCATGCCTTATGAGACACACCACTAAATACCTCATTTCTTTGCATAGGCAAATTAAATATTTCAAACCAAATTGCCTCTTATTTTCCTCAGTTCTCTCTTTTATTTTCCTGTTCTTTGTATATTTCTTATTAAAAGGTTGGGTTTTGTACCTGTCCTTTGGAAGCTCTTGGTCAAGACTCTCTCTGCTGTGGGAGGTGGACCTGCGTGCAGGGGCTTCTCCAGCGCCCCCCTGAGGGAAGAAGGTGGCATTCGGGTCAGCGCCCTCCAACAGGGGTGGGTTTGGGATGCACCTCAGTGTTTTCCATTGATTCAGCTCTTGATTAATCTAGAGCAGTGGTTCTTAACCTGGGTTCTATCAAACCCTAGGGGTTCAATGAGTCACTCTAAGGGGTTCAGAGAAGCCTCTGCCGCAGAGGCCAGAATAAAGTAATACCGTAATTTGTTGTGAGTTCATGCACTTTGTTGGTTTTGTTCTTTGAGCAAGGTGATGTTCATGCAGGGCTCATTTTGTGCACCAGTAAAAGAACATATACCTATGTCTTGAATTTGGAAAAAGAAATCATATTTTATTTATCACTAAAGAAGGGTTCGGTGAATGTGCATATGAAACTGGTGGGTTCGGTACCTCAAAAAAGGTTAAGAACCACTGCTTTAGTGTTTATTGATCACCCACTGTGTCTCTGTGTGTGCCACTGGCTGCAGTGTCAGATCATCTCTGGAGGTAGAAAAAGTAAGGCAGTGCCTGCCCTCCAATGTTTAGAGCTTGCTAGGTCATTGGGTGCATGTCTACATGAGCAAAGGCACAAGCAGGCACTGGACACAGGACAGAGGCAGGACTGGGTAGGGCGCTTGGGAGCCCAGAGAGGGACTTCAGTTTGCAGGAGAACATGAGAGGCAGGGACGCTTGACCAGAGCCATGAAGATTAAATGGGATTTTCACCGGAGTGGACAGAGAATACATAACCCAGGGAGGGATCACTAAGCAGAGACTGGAGGCCTCAGCCATGTCCATGCCATCAGTGATCATCTTCCGGCTGGTCACTGTGGGGCAGAGGGGACAGACAGAGGACAATACAGGGCCCCTGTCTGTGTACTTCTGTAGCCTGCATTTTGGGGTTGTAGCCTTGTGGTCATGCTGTGCACATTTTTCAACCCACGAGTGCCAAAACATGTTGTTTTGCATTGAAATGTGTCCCCTGCTTTTGCTTGGATTGGCTGCCTCTTAATAGACTGTTTCAGAAACTGTTGAGCAGGGGGTACTCTGGCCTAGTGAGCGAGTCCCCTTGCCCAACGAGCTTTATTTCTGAGTGAAGATAAGGGGTGTGTGGAGAGAAGGGACCTGGCTGTTTTGCAGACACTAATTCCTCTCTGTCCTGTCGCATCCTGTGTCCTGGCGCTGATGCTGACACGTTTGAGACGAGAGGAGGGAGACCACTTCCAGGTCCAGGTGTTTGACGGCATGTTGATCTCTCTGTTCTGGAAAAGATGTTCTGATCCTTTTTCTGGTGTTTCCAGCTCATCCCTCTTTCTTTGTTGAGAACACTTGTTAATGATCAGAGGTCCTTCCTGATGGCAGGAGAGGAGGAGAGCTTTCCCCAGAGAGTGGTTAATTACAACAAGTGCTGGGGTTCAGTGGTCAGGAGGAAGGGTAGTACCATTATCCATCCGCAGATGGACTCCTAGCTGAGCACAGTGACCCAGCAGCCATGTTGGGAACTACAGGCAGGTGACAACCTAAAGTTAGCCCCAGGCCTTTGCCAGCCAGCTCCTGACTGGCTGATGACGCTTCCCAGGGCAGCGATGACTCTGTCCCCATCTTGCCTCTGTGCGCAGATGTCCAGCTTCCTCGTCAGGCCTTCAGCACAGAACCAGGGCCACCATGTGTGTGGACTGCCGGGCCAGCAGTAATGACATGTCTCCTGCTGGCCAGCGTCGTTTGGGGCGGATGAGGAAGCCAGGCAGAGCTGTGCTGGGTGGGGTTATGTACGGGCAAGGGGGTCGGGTTCGGGGTCTGGGGGGAAGCAGAGGCTGCTGGTGCCACATGTGCTCTGGCCCTGTGGGGCAAAGGGGCTTCTGTGTGGCAGTGATTGGACAGAACTGGGCACCGTGTCCTGGGGCTTCCGTCCAGTCTACAGGTATGCTGGAGAGGGGTCTGAAGTGCATAGTCGCGTCGGGTAGCGCCACCGACACAGCATGGCCTATCTCATCCTTGTGGAGAGGTCGGAGGGAGAGAAAGGAAGACTGCCTTTTTGCAGTGGGCCAGGTGGAAGGTGCCCAGCATCCGTTTCCCCTAATTCTTTCCCTAAAGGCAACAGTGTGAAGCGTAGAAGTCGATGTTTTAAGACTTTTTTAAAAAGTTCTTCCAAATTAAGGTCATCTCAAACATTGGGCACAATGTTCTTCCCACCCCTTTTCCCAGTGACTTTGACAGACACACAAGCCCTGCTCCGCTCCCCTCCCCACCCACCTCGCAGCAGAGCAGAGAAGAACAGCTCGTGCCAGCGTTTGGAGAATTTTTGGACAGAACAAACTAGATTAGCTTATGTATTGGGTAAGTGTATGTCCCAAATGATCACTCACTGTCTCTCCAGCACACTCAAAGGTTGATCACCTCCAGGCTCGCCATCTCTTTAATTGCGTGACCTCAATTTCTGATGCTGCCCGTGTTCTTATTTAAGTATTCAACAGGACTGTTGCAAATGTTTGATATATCTATACAAATGGACTATAGGTTGTTCAAGGAGGAAAATTGGCAGTTCTTTCAATCAGCCTATTAGGAAGTTGCTTGCTATTGTTTAAATATAAAGCATTTCTATATCTGAGCTCTCAAATGATAGGTCCAGGAAGACCACTTGAAGGAGGACCTTGAATTAGAAATCAGATACACCCTGAGTAAGGATGGCCTTGCTGCTTCATTGTGTTTGGCATGTCTGTCCTCCCTGCTTTGCCAAGTAGTGACAGCTGTCACCACGGTCTGGGAGGGTCTCAAGGAACATGAACCTTGAGACCAGCTCCTGGCTTGAGAGAAGGACAGGTCCCAGGATGGTGGATGAGTCCTGTGAGACCTGGTTGGAGATTATCTTGAACAGGCAGAAAACCGGGTACTTCCCAAGGGTAAAACTTTCCAGAAAACTGAGCAAATGGGGGTATGAAGGAGTTGAGCTTGGTTTACAGGACCTGGGCAGTAGAAAGTTCTGGAGAGACAAAGATGACTGCCCCCGGACAGCTTTGGAGACAAAGTGGTAGCAGTCCTGCACGAGGGCCAGACCAAGGACTAAAGGGGCTGCAGAGCAGAGCCTCGGGGCTACTCACAGAAAATGGGAACAGGGGCCATCTGGCCAGAGAAAAGAGTGAAGGGAAAGCCCCTCAAAAGGAGAAAAATGCTTCTAAATGTGGAGCAGTGCCGAACAGGCCGTAGAATGTAGAAACTAGAATTTTAGCGTGCACTGGGGCCCACCTTTGAGATCTGTAACTGTCGGTTTGCAGGGCAAAATGAAATGACTCGCCCTCAGTAAGTTAGAGGCAGAGCTAGGATTCAACTCATTCATCTATTCATGCATTTATTCACAAAGCTCTGCTGAACACTCGTGGGTACTGGATGTGGTTCTAGGTCCTTGGATTCAGGAGTCCCAACTCATGCACCGGGTCCCTTCCCATCACCAGGTCTCCTGCCTGGACCTAAACCTGAAAAGCTTGTCCAGCAGCAGACTCGGACAAAGTTGGGCCCACAGGCTCCCAAGGTGAAACACCAAGCTCACTCCCAGATCGGAAAGAAGATGATAAGTCAAGGCAGGGGTAGTGGAACTTGTTCTACTGATTAAATTACCAGACACAAGTACAACATAGCATTTGAAAAGTCTTTGACTCTGTATTTCTGTTGGCTTTTACCCGCACTAGTTACTTGGAATACACACTTTAATCAGTGGAAGTGGGTTTTTGGACTTGTTTTGACTCATCAAGATTAGAGAGAAGTTGTGAGATGGGGATAGGCCAGGTAGGGGGGAGGGCTCAAAGGATGAAAAGAAGGGCCATGTCAGCAGGAAAAGGGGGACTTTCCAATTGCCAGGCACCTGCCCAGGTAGAATTAAGAGCTAGAATAGGACTGAAAGTGGTTCTCCACTTCTGTCTGATGGGAGACAGTTCCTGTCCTACTA
Source organism: Rhynchonycteris naso (assembly GCA_037038555.1). Lineage (NCBI taxonomy): Eukaryota > Metazoa > Chordata > Mammalia > Chiroptera > Emballonuridae > Rhynchonycteris > Rhynchonycteris naso. The sequence goes on from CM072998.1 coordinate 31,823,980, forward strand.
CGTACTGAGTCAGCTCCTGAAACTGTTGCTCAGGACATGTCCCATTTCAGACGGTCCCGGGGAAGAACAACCAAATGAAGAAACATTTTGGCTTTGCTGCCATAGGCCTGTGGATCCTCACCTGTGCTAATAACAGCAACAGCTGATGCTTACATAGTGCTGAATGCTCTAGGCAGTGTTTATCTAACTAATCACTTTGTGAGACAGTTAAGGAAGGTGTTGTTATTCCTATTTTGCAGATGAGCCAGGGTTTTCCCATAGATTAATGGGTTTGCTTAGATCGCAGGGTTAATCTCCAGGGAGCCAGGTCTGAGGCAGTCCTAGTCTTCTGAACCCCAGTCTCTCATTTTCCAGATCATGCTGTGCTGCGTTAGCTGATGGCGGGGAAGGAATCCAGGTTTAAATCCAGGATAGACATCTATAAAACCATGAGGACTGGCTCCTGGAGTTTACAGATGAGAAGGTGCTAGGTGGGATCACTCCGATGGGATTTCAGTTCCTTTGCTCAGTGGTTTATTGGGATGACTTAGAAGGCAAAAAAAAAAAAAAAATGTTAATCATGACAGTACAGTTTTCCATAGGGAGAAATTACTGAGAAACAGGAAATCAACTGGTACTAAAACATCACTAGGTGTTTGTTCTTGGTACCTTTTTTCTTTATTTGTGTGTGACACAGAGAGAGGGACAGACAGGGACAGACAGGCAGGAAGGGAGAAAGATAAGAAGAATCAATTCTTCGTTGCAGCAAAGAATCTTAGTTGTTCATTGATTGTTTTCTCATATGTGCCTTGACTGGTGAGGGGGGTGGCTACAGCAGAGCGAGTGACCCCTTGCTTAAGCCAGTGACCTTGGGCTCAAGCCAGCGACCTTGGGCTTCAAGCCAGTGTTGGGCAGATAGAATATATTATGCTCACTTTGTTAAAGATGGCGCTGCCCATGTGGATGCCCGTTGCCCAAGTGATGATATTAGTTGCCCTTCTTGCTTGCGAATGGGCGTGATTATGTTAATATGTGTTGGGGGAGGGCTTTTGTGCCAAAAGGTTTTAAGGAGAAGCGTGATTACGTTCTAGGAGGAGCCCATGCTGTAGGAGAGCAGAATAAAGCCATGTGGAAGAGAGGAGAAGCAGCCAAGATGGTGGAGTGCAGAGAGAAGCCAGTTGGGGCAGAGTTTGTGCAAAGAGAGGGAAATGGGGAACAGAGGTGAATAAGTCTGGTGAGCTAGAAATCTTTGATTCTAGGAAACTTGGATAAGTCAGTAGCTTTGTGAGCACTGAATGAGTGGGTTTTGGAGCCCAGTGTGTGTTTTTACTTGCCCGCTGGTGCAAGCTAGGATTAAAGATGATGGCCCACCAGTTTTTGGCTCCGTTGTTTCATTACCGACTATTCGAATCTGATGTGAACCTGCATGAGCCAGGCGGCTGTGATGGTGGCCGTGGCTACTGGCCTTACAGTCAGCAACCTTGGGGTCATGTCTATGATCCCATGCTCAAGCCAGTGACCCCACGCTCAAGCTTTATCCACTGCAGCACCGTCTTGGTCAGGCTGGCCTTGGTACCTTTAATTCCAGTGTGTTTCTAATGAGTCTGGATCATTCTGTGATGGCTTGGCAGTCTCAGTGCCCTCAGGGTTACCAGAAGCATGGCCAGATGCGGATGGCCCTTGGTCATGAGTTTTCCAGGGAGTGCGTTGGACAGGAAGCCGGTGCCCGAGTGACTGTGTCTGTCTCCCTTTCAGAGCCGCCAACTTCAGGAACTTTACCTTCATCCAACTGAACGGAGAGTTTTCCCGGGGAAAGGGGCTTGATGTCGGAGCCCGCTTCTGGAAGGGAAGCAATGTCCTTCTCTTTTTCTGTGACGTCGACATCTACTTCACTTCTGAGTTCCTCAATACGTGCCGGCTGAATACACAGCCAGGTGAGGCTCTGTGGGTCGGCACTTCCCTGCCGCCCCGCCCCAGCCCGGGTAACACGTGCTCTCTACCACACACACACACATCATCCTCTCCACGGTTCCACCCTGATGTCCTGCCTCTGGACCAGACTTCTCCTGCCCCAGTGACAAAAGCATCTGGTTGGATTTCTCTTTTAGTGTCACAGTGTGGGCCTGTTGGCTACCCTAATTCTGAGACTTTTTTGTCCCAAGTTCATATTGATAACCTCTTTTCCATTTTCATCTGGGAGGTCGGCTTTCATGAGCACCCACAGGAGAAAGTGTGGTGGGGAGGACATGGCCTGGAGAAGCTTCCTGAAACCAGAGAGAAAGGAGTAGCTGTGGGCAGTCACTGAGGGAGGAAGCGCTCTGAGCAGAAATAACCCACAATTGGAAATTATTTTCATGGAGTTTGACTCATAGGCAAGACTGATTCTCAGCTGATAAATACTGTACTGGAATGGGCATGTCAGTTGTTAAAACATTGAAGCTCTTCGTGTAAATTGGTAGAGTAACTGCCTTGGGCTCCCTCAGTCTACTCCTGCTGCCCAAAGTCACGGTAGCGCTGGCGACCCTTCTGACTGTCCTATGAACCAACACTTAAAGGGTTAATGTCTGGCAGGGCAGAGAGCATCAGGACTGTCTTTCACACCTCTTGACTCAATATTTTGAATATCACTCCTGGGCTAAGAGGCCAGATGTATTTGAGAGTCTGTTCCTCTGGTCTACCTGGTACAGCACATCTAAGGTCTGTTTTAGACTGGAGTAAAGGGAAAAGGAAAAGTGGATGCAAACATCTGGGATGTTTCAGAGGGTTGCTACACTTGAACAGACATAACAGTTTTATCTGTTGCTTTCAGTAAATGTTTGTTTTCTGGTTTGCAGGGAAGAAAGTATTTTATCCAGTCCTTTTCAGTCAGTACAATCCCGGCATAATATACGGCCATCACGATGCAGTCCCTCCCTTAGAACAGCAGCTGGTGAGTAACCAACCCCCGGGGGCCTTTGTGTGACTGTTTCATGTCTTTCATTACCAGGGGCACCTGACCATGAGTAGAGGTGAGTGGAAAGCTGTGGATTGATTCCTGTATTAATTTTTAAGTTTGGCTGATGTTCTCTGGCCTTTGCTCCCAGTGCCTTGTTGATGAAAAGCGCTTGCAATATTTAAAAGTGGAAAATAATAGGAACAAGACCTTACAGAAAGGTAATTTCACACCTTCCTAGTTTTCTTTTATGGTTTTTGGAAACTAGTATTATTGCATTATGGATGCAGCATATTTTCTCTTTATTATTACCAATTCCTGCAAGGTAAGAAAGGTGGTGAGATTTATGTTCCCATTTGACAGATGGAAACCGGAAGGTAGAAAGGGGTGACTCACCCCAGCCCACATGAGTGAGTCACTGAAGGGGGTGTGGGGACTAGATTTAATGCCTTCCCATCATGCTATCATTCCCACATATCAGAGTGTCTTGGGGGTGGACATTAGCCTCAATACTGTCATATACAAGGTTGCTTCTTTGCTAAGATCTTAGCTGTATAGGTGGTGATGGACAGTGGAACCCTACAGCTAGGAGGATCTCTGTAAGCTGAGTTGTCTCTGTTGATGGTGGTGGGAGTCAGTCCATTTGGCAGAGAAGCAGGGCAGGCAGCGGGGAGATGAGACAAGCCAGAAGAGGGTCCCTGTGCCACACGGACCTGCCCCCCTGAGATTCAGTGTCCCATTCTTGTCAGTCTACAAGTTGGGCTTGATCTTTTCCTGCAAAGAGATCAGCCTGGCTTGTCTAAAGCTGTGTTCTAGCTCAGGCAGAATCTCAGGGGAGCACCTGACCCAGGGCCGTCTGCTCTCATTGCGTTGGGAGCTCCATCTCCTGTTGAGGCCAAGCCATATTTCTTCCCATTGAGTACATCATAGTCCGGGGAGAGGAAATCCGCTGTGTGAAAACGAAAATGTGATAGGACCACGTCTCGTGCTTCTGTGCAACGGGAGAGTACACTGATTTTCACTGAAAATATGTTTTATGAAATTTCTTCCGTAAGATGCATTCTGTGTTTAAGTTTCCAGAAGTGGCCCAACCTGTTTCTCCAGCCATATCCTGTGCCCCTCTCCAATTAACCTCTGGCAGCGGATGGAATGATCTGTTCCAGAAAGTTTTAGCTTGGGTTCTTTCAGTTTGGACAAGGGTCATGTCCTAGCATGGTTTCACTTGGGACCGACGCCATACCGTACAGTAATAATCCAGGTTTCCCGTCCCCCAGTGCAACTCTAATACCACAGACATGCTGCATGTCTGTTTATGTACCGTGTGCGTGTGTGTGTGTGTACACACACTCATACTTTATACATAATCACAGTAAGAGCTTTTCACTCCCCCCAAACCAATTTTTATCTACCTTCGCTGACACATAAAAGCGTTTTATTTCTATTCTGTAAGGGTTCCAAGCCTCTCATAGGGCTTGAGGGTAAATGGGGTACAGGATTTATTTCCTTTCAACCAATAAGGATAACAGTTCCTTTGGTTTTAAGTAACGTTACAGCTGACATCAAACATGATTCAGGTTTTGACTTTACACTCCTAAAGGCCTTTATTGGCTTTCAAGGAATTCTTTGCATTTCACAGGCTCTGGTTTTATCCTGTGGTTACCATTCCTGCAGGCCAGCAGGTGCAGAGGGAAGCCTGTGTCTCAGCTCCGCAGAGTTAGCGGCCAAGCCAGAAACGGAACTCAGATCGCTGTGTCCGCAGCTGGAACCTGCGCACTATCCTGCCGTCTTTAACATTTACCTCCAAACACACCTTCGACCTTTCCTAGACCACAGAAGTGTGATCTTTTGGGGTTTAATATTTATGACTGTTTATTCCAGAGAAAGACAGCAGTTGTCTGTGAGATGCTGGGGTCTCCATCCAAAATAAGAAAAGTATTGGTTTTTACGTTCTCTACTGGATGAACCATTTCTAGAGCACTGGCTGCCTACAGGGGACTAGTCTGGGTGTTAATTGAGGAGTCAGAGAGCTGATATAGTTTTGTATACTCAGAAGTGATTGTGAGATCATTTCTACCCTTCCCGTCTTTTCTGTAGACTTGCCCAAGATCACACAATAAAGTATTTATTACCAGCATTTTTAAAAAAGTAAAGTGTCTTTTGGAGGGTCTCATGCTGGACAAGGAATCGCCTAGGTTCCCTCTGTTCTAGGGATCTGTACCAAAGGCTAGACTCCACGCTCTCCTGCAAGTGTCAAAGAGTATGTCCACTCGGCATCCATTCACTTTTTAAAAAATGATTACCAGCCCAGCTGGTAGAAGAACTCAGGTCCAAACTAGGATGTCCTTACTTACTCTGGTGCAATAAAAATAGATTTGCTTAGGATCTAGATGAGAGCTGAAAAATAAAGGAAATGACATGATAAAAATTTTAAGTGAGAACATCAAACTTCAGAAATTAATATACTGGAGGTAGAATGTGTAGGAGCTAAGAAGGTATAAAATAAAAAGTAATGGTTAGAGAGGGATTAAGTAGGAAAGACTTCTGACCACGGCTTCATTTTGGCTCCATCTAGAGAGATATGGTGCGTATATCTTAATACTGTACATTCGTGTTAGCCTTCCTGGCATACATCAGTATCAAAGCTGAAGGGAGAACATAGATCCAGAATGTTCCTATTTACAAAAGTTATTTATGCAAACAAAGGACTTTTCCCAGCAACCCTGCAGATATGATCTCTTAGTGAATGCACTGGTTACTACTTCTGGCTCTTACCACTGTCATTTGATAACATTTTGTCTGCATACGAAAGTAAGGAAACCAAACTTACAATTTCTGTGTGTGTCTTCAGATTGTTTCTTTACTTTTGAGGACAGACCATTAGTGGTAAGTAGTAGTAAGCAAAATCATGTGATCTTATACTCATACTTAATTTCTTGTGTTTTACACCTGAGATGAAACTTGCTGATTCTTTAACTCTCTGAGAAAGGGATGACGCTAATTTCAATAGTTACCAACACTCCACTTTCCTGGTTCAAGCCTTCTTAGTTCTTGCTGGGGCCATGGCAGGAGCCTCTTACCACGTCTCTCTTTAGACTTCTTTCCTTTTCTACACTCAGTCTTTCCTTCACCCTCTGCCAGAGATACATTTCCAAAATGCAGATATACTCCATTAAAAGAAAAAAAATATGGCATAAAGCCAGCGGTGTGCTAGTAAATGTTTAACAACCCACTTTCAGAAAGGGGGTTGGGGAGAGCCCTGACTCATAGCCTTTGCCATTTCTCATGGTGTCAGGACTCCCAAGTGTGGCCTGTTTCAGGCTACGGGTGTGATGTCACTCAACAGAGTGGGAAGAAACTTGCACAATCCTGGCCGGCACCAGTACAGCTCTGCAAGTCCGATTCCTCGTTGGGATAAACTGTCCTCACAGACTGACTCACAGACTGATTGCAGAGAAAATGTTTGCAAACCCCAGCACCTGGCACAGCTTGACAGACACCCAAGCCAGCCACTGTGCCAGGTGGGCACCCTACCAAGTGTCTCCTCATCTCCTTCCACCTCAAGGCCCTCTTCTCACCATTCCTACAGCCCACAGTGCCTGCCAGCTCAGCTGCCACCCATCCCACCCATCATTTAAACCTGATGACTTTGTGCCACTCTGTTCAGTGTGAATGGCATGCTGGCTCCCATCTTCACCCTCTCTCTCATTCACCCGTTACCTCTACCTGCCTCCAAAACATAATTACCACTAAACTGCATTTCAGTTTAAACTTACAGAAATCGCTGACCAGGCATAGTCTGCTTTCATTTATGTGGGAAGCAAAATACTAAAAGTAACATCAACAGGTACAATCCTCATGGTCCTCTGTAAGCCAGCACCGTGCCCAACTCACCTTAGGTAGTTCTCAGTGAGGTGAAGAGGTGTTATTATGCTCATTTCACAGATGAGACACTTGAAGATCAGAGGCATGAGTCACCCTCCCAGATTGCTAAGTAAGTGGCAGGGCCAGGGATGCAAGTGCCACCAGTGTGACAGAGGCTGGGCTAGGACATACTCTTCCACTTGCAGGAGAACGTGGAGTCTAGCCTTTGGTACAGATCCCTAGAACAGAGGGAACCTGGGCGATTCCTTGTCCAGCGTGACACCCTCCAAAAGACACTTCACTATTTAAAAAATGCAGATACTGATAAAAGACGACTTGCTGAGAGTGTGGGTTAGTACACATTTGGGAGGAGGTAGCATTTGAGCCTGTTCTTAAACCAAATCTCTGAAAGCGGTGGCTCTACAATACTTTCTTTCGAGCAATGGAAACTGTCACAGCACTGTGCCTTACCACGGGGCACATGCATGCCCCACACAGCCCCCTGGAATCCTGTGCTCACCGAGCTCTGAGGGCCCAGATAATGGGGAATACATTGTGTAGGGTCAGGGGGCGCCCAGCCCAGCCACAGAAAACCCTGAAGCTCAAGGTGTCTGCTGCTCACAGACAGAGCTGGCTACCTTCTTGACATGGCTCCATGCACAATGAAAGCTCAGGGCCCTTGGTCAGAGTGTAAGAATTTCAAGATGTTAACAGCAGAGCATTAAGTGGGGCCTGAAGCTACTTAGCGTGGGGCTTGTGGACTGCATGGGGTATGTACGTACCACTGGTGTTTCTGGTGAACGTGAGGCTGCTCTGATGCAACCTCAGTTCTTGGGAGACTCTCTTATATTTAGAGGAAATACTCTCCCTGAGTATGTGTTATTTTATTTTAAGACCCAGATTGCTTCATGGGCAGTTGTCCAAGTCAACACCATTAAATCAGACAAGCCTGCTTCCCAGCACCCTGTGCAGCTGCAGGGCGGCAGCCTTTCCATGTCTTTGGGGAGAGACTCTGGTTGGTGCATTGTGTTTTGGTCCTTAATAGAAAACGATCACCCTGTAACATGCATCGCCCACAGAGCTGTGGGTCTGGAGATTTCCTGTGGGAGAGCAGGCTTGACAGCTGTCCTTTTCGGTGTGTTCATGCCCTGCAGTGCTCTGAGATCGAAGGTAGGAGGAGAGAGGGTGCTCCCGAGACTTAAGAAGAAGCCAGCCCTGCAAAGACTTTTTTAAAAATGAGGATAGCACTTGAAAACAGATCAGGAAATTCAGAACAGAAGGAGGAGATGTTTCTCTTTTAAAGTCTAATCTTGCCTGACCAGGCAGTGGCACAGTGGATAGAGCATCGGACTGGGATGCGGAAGACCCAGGTTCGAGACCCTGAGCTCTCCAGCTTGAGCGCGGGCCCATCTGGTTTGAGCAAAAGCTCGCCAGCTTGGACCCAAGGTCGCTGGCTCCAGCAAGGGGTTGCTCGGTCTGCTGAAGGCCCGCGGTCAAGGGACATATGAGAAAGCAGTCAATAAACAACTAAGGTGTCGCAATGGTAACGAGAAACTGATGATTGATGCTTCTCACCTCTCTTCGTTCCTGTCTGTCTGACCCTATCTATCTCTGACTCTGACTCTCTCTGTCCTTGTAAAAAAAAAAAAAGGCTAGCTTCCTATAAAGTCTAATCTTTATCTGAGGATTTCTTTCTCCTCTAGACATCACTTATGTGTATCTGTTCAATGCTTGACCACAACAGTGGCACTCCTATGTTTGGGACAAAGTTCTAAAAAGTGAAGCCCTCTGCTGAGACCCCAGGAAGGAGAAAATGGTTTTGTCTGTTGGTCCAGTGCCACCCAATTCTGAGGGTTTTCCTACTGGGATTCCCAGGCAAGATTTCCAACTTGCACCATGTCTCTTCCCCTGGCTTGGTGTTCTCTCTTTTGAAGGACTGCTCCTCATTCATTCATTAGAGAAATACAGCAGGCTCTCAAATAATGTTGTTTTGTTCAACATCGTTTCATTTTATTATAAAGCTGATGAGATGCCACAGGAACTCAACTCCTGTTAATATCAATTAGCTGATGGTAAAATTGGTCTTGTTATATGTAGCTTCACTTAAAGTCACAGAACCTATCAATGATGTTAACTGATGACTCACCGTATATATTGAGTGCCTCCTGTGTGCAAGTCAGTGACCTACGTGCTGGAGACACAGCCGTGAATGAGACCAGGGGCCTGAGCTAACATTTGTCAGTGGTAGTGAGCGAAGACAGTCAGCTAACAGAGAAACAGATGAAATAGGGTAATTTCAGAGAGCCTGGTTTAGAGAGGAAATAAACCAGGAAATGGTGTAGCATGTGATGTGGGCGGGAAGGATTGACATGGCTGGGAGGGCCAGGATGACAGCTTTGACAAAGCAATGACATTGGATCAGAGCCCCGGAGTGAGCAGGGAAAGGGTGACCCAGGGAAGACGGCCTGCAAGTATCCAGCTGTGGAGACCTGTGAGCCTGGTGCATTCAAGGGACAGAATATAAGGGACCTACCTATATATACGGGGCACGTGACATGGGCAAGGCAGGCAGCGGCCAGCTCACATGGGGTCTTTGCAGGCTAGAGGCTTCCTCGTGGATTTTATTCTAATCGCATTAGAGAGACTGCAGTTAAAACCACTACAGGGCTCTAAATGGGACCGTGTTGTGATCTGATGTTCACTTGAGAGTGCTCACTCCCCGCGAGGCTGCTTGCTGAGGGCAACACTCCAGTTAGAGACTCAGCACAGCTGGCGGTGGTAGTGAACTCTAATAAGTGCACTCCATCTTGCCCTGACGTTATATGCTGTGGGCATGATCACATCAGTTCTCACCAAGGGCTAAATTTCAATGAGCTCTTTAGATAGTGGCTTTTTGTGGCTAGCCAACTTTAAAGCCAATGTTAATAAGTATCTATATAGCTCCCTCCCCAGCTCACAAATCCATTTGTTTCTGTCACACTGTCCCCAGCTGAGGGTCACTCTTGACTCTGTTCAGGCTTGCCAGGCACTGTGTCTACTCATTCTGGCCCTGGATAGCAACCTCTTGGAAGATCCCACCCCACCCCCCACCCCCCCCCCCCACCCCCGTCTTTCTTCCCAGCCCTGACCCATTGTTTTTCCTGTTGGGAGCTTTCTCTTTTACATTTTATATGCACCTCAGCCAAATATTTGGAGTTTGGATCCTGGTGCTTCTCTTTGACCCCAGTTTTACCCAGAAGCCGAGAGGACTTGTCGGTGTCCTGGCCAGCAGAAAGGATATTAAACCGTTAGCTACAACAGAAACAGTGTACCTGGTATGATGGGAATGAAACAGAAACTATTATAAAAAATGACCTGGTGGAGATTTTCCCAGATTTTCCTCCCCTGAAAGATCTTTCCTGTTGATACTAGTGGACTTGTCTTGTCACACGGGAGGTATGGTATCACGGACCTTTGTTCTGAAGGAGGATTGGCGAGCATGTGGTGGGGACCACACTGACTGACAAGACCTCGTTTGGTCTTGATTTTCCTCGGGCAGTCCAGCTGTGCACTAGCAGCAGGGCAAACGACATCGCAAAATAAGATTGTTTCATAGGTTACAGCGGAGAAGAGTTTTCAAGATCATCAGCCCTTCTGCAAGCCATCTCTCGAATACAGCTTAGCCTGTGGTGTAGATAAAGACAAATTTCAGGGAGGTGGAAATAGCAGTAATAGGACAAATGTTTGGATCTTAGAGCTGAAAGAGACCTTGGGGATGGTTTAGCTCAACCTCCTCATTTATAGGAAAGGAAATACAGGCTCAAGAAATGCGGGACCTGCCTGAGGCAGAAAAGCCAGCCAGTGGTCAAACTGGGACAAGACATACTCTGTTTCTTACTAGCTGCGAAAGGAGCCAGATGTCCCAGACGGAAAGTGCAGAAACCTGGGTGGATGGGGACCTGCCGCAGCCTCCCTCCCCTCTCCGCACCCCTCCGTGACTTCCTTTCATCGAAACACCTATGTTAACTGCAAGAATGAGTCATGTATTAAAATAGGTCCCAAAACCATTCCCAGAATTACCTCAGCCAAAACTATAGAAGCAATTTTGAAAAAGTCTTGCTGCTTCAGCAAGTACCTTGGAAATTTACTTGCAAAGTGAGAGATGGGGCAGGGCCAGGTCTCGCCTTTTAAAGACAGTCACTGCTTGGATGGCCTCTCGGCAGCCCTGCAGCCTGGCAACCCTGGCAGACACTTTGTGGAGTGGTTTGGTTCTAAAATAGTTTAAAGCTGAATGGACAGAGTCTTTCTTCACAAGCTGGGCTCTCAGTGCCCTTTTCCTCCACCAGCGAGAGCAGAGCCGGAGTTCCACACTGAAGCCTCGGCTTTTCCTTTCACTCCCCGAGGGAGCCCTGTTGGCGCACTGTGCCAGGGCCGCTGAATTCCGAGTTGTTCTCTGTTCCTTTTCTCAACTTCCTGAGCCCTTTGCTGGCTCCCTGCCCGGCCCTGTGTGAGGGGCCGAGGCCTCTAATTCTCACTGGCACTGGTGTTGGGCCAGACGCGGCGGTGGCTTTTCCATGGCGCTGCTCAAAAATTGCTCTTTGGTTTGTTTTTACGTGTGTGCGTGCGTGTGTGTGTGTGTGTGTGTGTGTGTGTGTGTGTGTGTGTTTTCATGCCTATACCCTAGGAACATTCCAGCCAGAGTTGCCAAAAACCACAAGGCACTTCTTCGGAAAGGGCAAGCTATTCCTAACTGTCCAAAAGGCCTCAAATCCATCTGCATTTCCTGCACAGGGTTGTGGCAATTGATCCGTGCTGGGATGGGCTCCCGGTTTAACATTGCTTAGATGAGTTTGTGAATAGTCTTTATTTCTTGTTATCTGCTCTGTCCTTCCTCTCAAATGACAATGCTTTCCCTCCCTGCAGGTCATAAAGAAGGAAACTGGATTTTGGAGAGACTTTGGATTTGGGATGACATGTCAGTACCGGTCAGACTTCATCAATATAGGTAAGACAAATCCATTTTCAACAAATCTGCATCTCTACTGCCACCTAGAGGCCAGTGGGTGGCGGCGAGGGAATCAGGTCAGCTTCCAAGGAGCCTGGTGGCAAAGGTGGTGCCACTTCTTAAGGAAAGGCCTGTCACGTTCATTCCTCTTGCCATGGACTGGGGGCTGGGCCAAGGGGGCACTTGGGGGTGTTTGGCACCTTAGCCCCTATGATTTCCACCAGCACCTTTCAGTCATCCCAAGTAAGGCTCGCATCTGAGGATTAAAGGCAGCTTTGAAACAATCGCCCCCTGTGCCGCCTTCCCGCCCAGCCTCGCTCCTTCGCCGTGTCATGCAGAGTGTCCTGGGCCTCTGCAGGAGGAGATCCGTTACAAAATAGGGTGATGTGGCGAATTTTAGAAAATCGCACACCAGAAAAGATCCAGATTTCTCTCTGCTGCACCTTTGAAAATTCCAGATGTCACTTCAAGCTCTGAGTACACAGTCACTGCATACACACACATTCCCAGGGCACAGAGAGGAAAGGCCTTCTTCACGTTACAGTTGAGGAGACCAAGTCTCTTGGCAGCGGCAGAGGGCCCTCATGTCAGCTGAGGGACATGGTCAGGATGAGAACAGAGTGTTGCTGTCCCCCTTGGAAGTCCCACACTTTCCCCGGGGTGGTTTTAACTCACGTACCTCTGAAGGGAGTAGCCCTGTAGATTATACAGTGTGTCCGTAAAGACATGGTGCACTTTTGACCGGTCACAGGGAAGCAACAAAAGATGACAGAAATGTGAAATCTGCACCAAATAAAAGGAAAACCCTCCCAGTTTCTGTAGGATGATGTGGCAGCATGTGTGCATGCGCAGATGATGATGTAACACCGTGTATACAGTGGAGCAGCCCACGGCCATGCCAGTTGAGATGTGGATGGTACAGAGGAAAGTTCAGCGTGTTCTGTGGCTCGCTAAATTCGAATCCATGACCAAAGTGCAACATGAATATTGGCGTGTTTATAACGAAGCGCCACCACATAGGAATAATATTACTCCGTGGGATAAGCAGTTGAAGGAAACCAGCAGTTTGGTGGAGAAACCCCGTTCTGGTAGGCCATCAGTCAGTGACGAGTCTGTAGAGGTTATATGGGATAGCTACCTAAGGAGCCCTAAAAAGTCTGCCTGCGTGTGCTTGACAATTACACCTAAGCAAGACTACAGTTCATAAGGTGTTAAAGAAACGTCTCTGTTTCATGGGGTACAAATTGCAGCTGTTGCATGCTATCAAACCGGCAGATAGACCCACACGATGCTCATTTGCTATAAATATGCTTCATGAGATCGACAATAATGCAAGATTTTTGCAGAAGAATGTGTTTAGCAATGAGGCAACCTTCCATATCTGTGGACATGTTCATCGCCATAATGTCCGAATATGGGCTGTTGAACATCCTCATGCCTACGCTGAGTACGAACGTAACACCCCTAAAGTGAACGTGTGGTGTGGCCTGGTGCATGATAAGGTGATAGGCCCATTTTTTTTCGCGGAGCAGTCTGTGACGGCAAACACCTATCTTGACATGTTGGAATTGTATGCAGTGCCACAATTTCCAGAAGGTGTCATCTTTCAACAGGACGGTGCTCCTCCACACTACGCCACCATTGTTCATGAGTTTCTGGATAGAACATTCCCCCGGCAGTGGATAGACAGGGGTTCTGTCAAGCCATGGCCACCACGATCCCCGGGTCTGACACCCTTAGACTTTTACTTTTGGGGTTATGTGAAGCAACATGTGTATATTGAACGTATCAACGACATTAATCACTTAAAACAGAGAATCACAGACGTTATTCACTCTGTTACACCAGACGTCCTTACCCGTGTGTGGCAAGAACTTCACTTTCGTTTGGATGTGTGTAGGGCAACAAATGGAGCCCACATTGAACTGCACTGAATAGGTATGAAACTGGGTGAGTTTTCCTTTTATTTGGTGCAAATTTCACATTTCTATCGTCTTTTGTTGCTTTCCTGTGACTGGTCAAAAGTGCACCATGACTTTACGGACACACTGTACATGACTAGGGAATGCAGGAAGGGGTTGGAAACCTTGATCTTGGCTCAGGTCAGAGTGGCCATCAAGCCCAGATGGAGTCAGGGAGGTCCTGTCCTCACACAGTGTGGAGATTCCCATCTCACCCTCTCCCACGGGCCTCCCTGCTCACCTGCCTCTCTCCTGGTCTGCGTCTCCTCCCACCCTGCCTCCACCTGGCAAGGCCAAGCACTTCTCTTTTTAAGGTCAGTGAGTCGATCTGAGCAGCCCCAGGTTTTGTTTAGAGGTGAGTGGTTGACAGGGACTACGGAACCCTCACAGAAATCAAACAACCTGAAGTCAGGTCCGCTAAGAAGCAAGACGTTGGTCTGAGTGGTGGGTAGTGAACCACAGGTGTTCTTTGATGTCTCTGAAAAATAATCCTAAATGATTCTGTGCAAATCAACTTCCAAAAATGACATAATTTTAAAAATTCTAAAAGATTTCCATTTCAAGAAACTATTTTCTTGTTTTATGTACAGGCAAAGATTATTTTTGTGATGATGTATGTTTATCAAATTTGGGCTTATAATACATCTTTCCCCCTAAAAATAAGGTATAATTATAGCCATAATTGAAATGGGAATGGCAGGCTGAGAAGGCTTCTCTTTCTCCCTAAGCTGTTGCTATGACCTCAGAATGAATCTTTGGGTCACTAGTGTACCCCAGTCATTCTTTGCAATCTTGTATAAATTTGCAAGCGTCACGTACTTGTGCACCTTCTGTTTAAATAAGTGGTAATGATACCAGTGGTAATAATAAATTAGCTACAGCTAACCACACACTGCCCCTTTCATTACTTATCTCATTTGGGTATGACACCTACTTCATTTCAGGATAAAGAAACCGAAGCTCAAGAGAGCTAAAAAGTTGAAAGCGTGTATGAGAATCAGGACTTAAATTCCAGACCCTTGACTCAGAACGGTCTTTGCCTGCACGCACGCCATTGAGGGATCACAGATAGCTCGTATACATAGCTCAGGGGCGGCGGGGTGTGATTTCCCCTGCACCGACTGAGGCCCTTCTTTCAGCGATAACCTTGATCAAGCAGCACAGTTTGCAGGCCCGGCTGTAGGGGACGTGGTAGCTCTGAGAAGAGATGTTGAGAATCACTTCACTGTTTCTTTTAAGAGTTGATAAATCTCCCAAGTGAGAAAGGAACAATGACAAAAAGAGGGTGGTTCTTTGGTTGTACTTGAGACATGGTGGGTTTGGGTTAAGAAATGATGTGGGGCATCGTAATGGACAAAGGTGAGCGTCTAGGGGACCTTTACTCATGTTGTCAAGTAGTCCATTCCTAAGTGACTGAGGGTCGGTCCCTTTAACATGAGTCACTTCCAGCAGCATTTTGAGACCATTTTAAGTCTCCAAAAGGAAGAGCCTTTGTGGGATGTGATTCTTTTCACGCTGAGATCCTGTTTTACTACTGTATTTCACGCCGCATGCTTCTGTTCATTCCATTTGAAGTGGCAGGAGAAGGCCCACGTTTAAACAGAGTTTTCATTTGGCAGTTTCAGGTTGAAGTTAGGCTGCTGCTGCAGCTCTTAATCAGAGGCTCAGGCTGACCGTCAGCATTGCTCATAGCTCCCAAAGGCAGGCAAATAAATGCCGGGGGGCGCTGTTTGCCGTCTTGTCATCTCCAGGAGTTGGTGCTGGAGTTCTCTGACCTGGATGGACACTCATCATGTGGAGGGTCAGTGGGACATCTCCCCTAAGTGCTGCTTCTCTTCATGCAGAGTCTTGTGCTTGTGCAGCACGGGAAAGCACGTATAGGTCAGGAGCTGCTGGCCCAGCATGACTCAGCAGTGTGTTCTCTTCTGACAGGTGGGTTTGATTTGGACATCAAAGGCTGGGGCGGAGAGGACGTGCACCTGTATCGCAAGTATCTCCACAGCAACCTCATCGTGGTGCGGACGCCCGTGCGGGGACTCTTCCACCTCTGGCACGAGAAGCGCTGTGTGGATGAGCTGACCCCCGAGCAGTACAAGATGTGCATGCAGTCCAAGGCCATGAACGAGGCCTCCCACGGGCAGCTGGGCATGCTGGTCTTCAGGCATGAGATAGAGGCTCACCTTCGCAAACAGAAACAGAAGACAAGCAGCAAAAAAACATGAACCCCCAGGGATCAATTTGGGGAAATGGTTTTTTTTTATTTCCTTTTGCAATTAACCTGACCAGTGGCTACAACAGGAAAATATTTCCATAAAGGGCAAAAATAAAAGAGAGAGAGAGAGAGATAAAAGAATTTGATTAGTAAAAGAGGGGAGAGAGCCTCCACTTTCTGCCTGTGGGATTTTATGCAACAGGAATGAAAATCTCCCACTTTGCCTACAAAAGTAGCCCAAGTCCATACTCTGCAGTGTCTGACAAAGGAGAATGATTGTGAGATTATCAGCGTGATGGCGTGGAGGTTTTGACTGTGTTTGCAGCAAAGTGAGTTCTGTTGTTTTTTATTCTCACTGAAATATTCATGAATTGAGTTTTGTACAAAGTTCATTAGAATGAAAGGCAAACAAGTTTCTCCCCGTATGAACGAGTATGTCAGTAGGGCTCTAGTGTCCAGGATTGCTAAAACATCAGAAGGCAGGCGAGGAGGCCGTGTGAAATTCAAAGGTACCCTCATTAAGGTCCTTGTAAGTATGTTAAGCAAAGCCAAATGAACTAAAAAAGAAAAGAAACCGTAAACTGTTGTGTCATTTTCCCCCAAGATTAACCAAAAATAATCTCATCTTTTTAGTTGTAGTTTTAACCATATCCACTTTTAATTTTATTTAAAAATGTACTTTTCTTTTGCTTATGTGTTGCATTTGGCTTAACGACCAATTTGCAAGCCTTACGAAGAGAGCACAAGCTAGCGTACACTTGTATATGTGGTAAGAAGATACTTTCAGCTGTGTTATGAGAACTTTCCGTCCGGAGCATCAGATTGATGCCTTTATCTGAGGACATGCCGAATGCTGATCCTGCCGGGCACTGGTGCCAGCCCTCCATCGTGTGGAAGGCATGGCATGGGCTACTGACAGAGTGAGAGACTAACATCCTCTATCTGTAGAGTATTTCTGAAGAGGAGCGACTGACCACTGGAGGGAAAGAAAAATAGACCTTTTTTTTAAACCTTAACAGAGAAGGGAACACATTCAGGCTGGTGGTATCCTGATTTATTCTCAAGTCAGAAAACACATTTTCCCCCCAGGAGAACTGGGGACCACTTTCATACCTGTTTAAACCAAAGTGTACTGTGTGAACCAAACAATCTCTTTTTAAAGCAGGGTGCTCTTCCTGGCTTCTGGCTTCCACAAGAAGACTTGCAGGAAAATGTATTTTGTGAGTGATCACTCCATCTGCGGGATCGTGTCGGATGGGAGATTTTGCTACATGATCACCCACCCCCATCCAGGGGGAAGGAACTTTATTATTTTTTAAATGAAGCAGTTCTATTCAGTCATCATGATGCTTCTGAAAATTGCATTTTATTACAGTTTCTAACTATTTAAAAAATAAATACAGTTAATACTGAGTAGTTTCCACATTCATGTGGAAATTATTTATTTATTAGCCAGCACCAGATGCACAAGCTAATTATCCCTGATTCCTTATCTTCTGTTTGCCCACAGTCAAGTTGTTGTTTAAACATTTCAAGAACAGTCAAGCTCTTGGTGTGTTAAAAAAAATGCATTGTATTGATTTGTACTGGTAATTCATAAAAATTTAAAACACAGGACATGAATGGAAAGTGGCATTAGACAGCTAATAAAATATGATTTGTGGATATGATTTCTTCTTGGAGAAAGAATGCCAAGTCGTTAGTGTTCGGAAAACCTGCACAGACCAGGTTTTCTCAACCTCGGAACTGTGGACATACTGCTCTGGACCATGTGGTGTTAGGGGCTGTCCTGTGAGCTGTAGGATAGTTAGAAACATCTCTGGCCTCTACCCACAGGGGTCCCCAAACTTTTTACATAGGGGGCGAGTTCACTGTCCCTCAGACCGTTGGAGGGCCGCCACATACAGTACTCCATACACTGACCACCAATGAAAGAGGTGCCCCTTCTGGAAGTGCGGCAGGGGCCGGATAAATGGCCTCAGGTGGCCGCAGTTTGGCCCGCGGGCCATAGTTTGGGGACCTCTGCACTAGATGCTAGAAACATCTCTCACCCAGACTGATAACCAATGTCTCCAGTCACTGCCAAATATCCCCTATGAGCAACCCCCCCCCCCCCAGTTGAGAACCACTGGTCTAGAGCAGCCATCGTCAAATTTTAAACAATCACAAGAGTGTTTAAAACACGTAACACCTGATTTCTTAGTCTGGGGCACTGACCTTTCTTTCCTTGGATTGTCAAATTAAGAAAACAACAGCCAACACAACAATAGCCATCAGTGTAAATGAATAAAAAATTCTATCTTCTTTTTTCATCAGATCAGCAAAAGATATATTTTTGGGTGTGCCGCAGAATTTTAGTAAGGTGTGCCATGAGGTGAAAAAGGTTGAAAATCGCTGGTCTACAGGTAGGAGAGAACCATAATGATAAACCTGGCCTTTAATACAATTTACTTGTCCTTTTTATTAGAAGAAATTGAGAAATGATTTCCAAGCTCATTTTTGACCCTGTGTTTTATATTTTTACATACAATAGTGATACTAGAGATTTGGGGCACATGTCTAGCCTCTCTCTCCCGTGGCTCTGATGGCTTTGTGGGGTGACCTGCACACTCCTGCCCATATTCTCTTAGTGTCAGGAGGATGCAAGTCTGACAAGGCTGGCGGCAGGGAGCAAACGTGTGACCCTGGGGCTAGGCAGGTCCCACAGGTGGCGCCGTCCCAGGCTGTGCTCTGGGCTAACTGGCCACTGGTGCTTATTTAAATTGCACATCACAGATGCTCAAGTCCATGGTTAAGAATTGGGTTTAAAGTTGCTGATGGTAGCAGAAAAGAAAAAGAAACAGCACAATATTGAACTATTTTCCTAAAGCTTAGGTAAAGCAGGTTTATCAAAAGGTAGGTGCTCTCATAAAGCACACATGTAAGAGGGAGTCGGTCTTAATTTGGGCTGCTATGCCAAAAATATCATAGACTGGCTGTGAAGCGAGTATTTGCGGCCACCATCACAGCTGCCTGGCCAGATTCGCATTTGATTCGGATAGTCGGTAATGAAACAATGGAGCCAAGAACTGGTGGGCCATCAGCTTTAATTCTAGCTTGTACCCAATGGGCAAGTAAAAACACACACTGGGCTCCAAAACCCACTCATTCAGTGCTCACAAAGCTACTGACTTATCCGAGTTTCCTAGAATCAAAGTTTCCTAGCTCACCAGATTTAATCACCTCTGTTTCCCATCTCCTTCTCTCTGCACAAACTCTGCACAAACTGACTTCTTTCTCAGCACTCCGCCACCTTGGCTGCTTCTCCTCTCCTCCACATGGCCTTAATATGCTCTCCTTTCTAATGCTAACCTCAGGAATCGAGAGAGAGCAAGCTCCTGGTCATCCCCACTTTATAGTGTAGAAATCAAAACCTTTAATCCAATCTACAAACAAGAAAGTCTCTGATACAAACTCACTTATCTGAGACATACTGGGAGGATTCCTCATGAGAATGCACCACCCCACATCATCCAATCAGTCAAGGGTGTGGGGGAAAGCTTACTCTTAAAACTAAGCCTTAGGCTATACCAACCTGACCTGCCCATAGCCTGTCTCCCAACACACATTAATATCAACAGACTTGCACGTGGGCAGCGCCATCTTTAACAAAGTGAGCATAATATATTTTATTTGCCCAACAATGTACCCCTATGCTCACTTTACTACTCACAATCTACACTACCAGCATCCCAGTACAAGGAAATTAGGTACATTACACAAATTACAAATACATGACAAATCATACAATTTCAACAATTACAAAGATACACTTCACCAGTCTCTGAGCACTTTGCCAAAAGTGCAAAATGTCATTGGCCTTCTCTCTTGCCCTTTGAAAGGCTTCCTGAGGCAGGGGGAGGGCCTCCATCAAGGCCATCCCCCAACGCCATCAGGGTATTTCACATTGTCCAAAATCCATAAGTCCACTCAACAAAGGAGCCAGTGCTCACTCTGGTTATAGTCCAGGATATCAGTCCACGCACATGGAGTGTTAGCCTCCCTCCTCATTCCTGCTGTCATGGCAGGTCTCACACTGTCCTAAAGAGAAGCATGTGGTAATGGCAGTCAGCATTTCCATATCTGCTCTGGGGAGCATGATGGCATCCACCCCTATGTCCCAAAATTGCAGATCTACCAGCAGCTTAGCAGGCACTCCCTGCCATTCCAGTGGCCACTTGGCAATGCATGCCTGGCTCCCAGGATGTCTGCTCATCCTCCAGCTGCAGCTGCCTCCGTTTACCTTCTGGAGTCAGCAAATCACAACTCAAGCCCAATTCTCCTCATCTTCTGGATAGGAGCTGGAAACGTCAGTTCCCGCTGCCAGGCTTGAGCCCCGGGCCACCACTGTCGTGGGCCTTGCCACCCCGGCACCAACCTCAGCCCTGGCCTCCTGCCACAGCTAGCTTTCAGAAATCTCCACAATGTCCAGGGCAATCTGCAACTCATGAACATGTGATTCCTTCCCCAGCAGCTGCTCCATTTCCAATTGAATTTCACGAACCTGGTCGGCCTCCTCCGGTGCTTGCTCCAGCTCCAGAGTCGGCATCTCTTTCTCCCATGTTTGCTCCACCTCCTTCCACTACTTGGTTTGCAGGTCCCAGGTAGCCTCTTCCACAGAGCGCTCGGTTTTCTCATGCATGGCTGTAAAAGTCAGCCAGCCTGCAGCCCCCAAAAAGGACAGCGATGGGGAACCATAACAGCAGTCAGTCCTCTACCCCACCACTCAAAGGTGGTGGTGGCTCCTATAAAGCCAGTAGTCGGGGCCATTATCACAGCCACCTGGCAAGTGCAGGTTCGCATTTGATTCGGACAATCCGTAATGAAACAATGGAGCCAAGAACTGGTGAGCCGTCAGCTTTAATCCTAGTTTGCACCCAGCAAGCAAGAAAAACACACACTGGGCTCCAAAACCCACTCATTCAGTGCTCACAAAGCTACTGATTTATCCAAGTTTCCTAGAATCAAAGGTTTCTAGCTCACCAGACTTACTCACCTCTGTTCCCCATCTCCTCTCTGCACAAACTCTGCACTAACTGACTTCTCCCTCAGGACTCCACCATCTTGACTGATTCTCCTGGCCTCCTCCACATGGCCTTACTCTGCTCTCCTCTCTAATATTAATCTCAGGAACCCAGAGAGTGCAAACTCCTGGCCTGCCCCACTTTATAGTGTAGAATCAAAACCTTTAATCCAATTATACAAACAAGGAAGTCTCTGATACAAAGTCACTTATCTGAGGCATAATGGGAGGATTCCTCATGAGAGTGCACCACCCCACATCATCCAATCAGTCAAGGGTGTGAGAAAAAGCTTACTCTTAAAACTAAGCCTTGGGCTATACCAACCCGGCCTGCCCACAGCCTGTCCCCCAACACACATTAATACCAACAGATTTATGGCGCCATCTTTTTTTTTTTAATTTCTTTTTATTTATTCATTTTAGAGAGGAGACACAGAGTGAGAGAGAGGGGGGGGGAGAGGAGCTAAAAGCATCAACTCCCATATGTACCTTGACCAGACCAGTGCAGGGTTTTGAACTGGCGACCTCAGTGTTCCCAGGTCGACACTTTATCCACTGCACCACCACAGGTCAGGCTACGGCGCCATCTTTAACAAAGTGAGCATAATATATTTTATCTTCCCAACAGCTCCATACTCATCTGTATCAAATCCAGCCAACTATGCCACATGTAAGGCCAGTGGTCAAGGCCACTGTCACAGCCGCCTGGCCAGTGCAGGTTCGCATTAGATTCGAACAGTTGGTAATGAAACAACGGAGCCAAGAACTGGTGGGCCATCAGCTTTAATCCTAGCTTGCACCCAGCAGGCAAGTCAAAACACACACTGAGCTCCAAAACCCACTCATTCAGTGCTCACAAAGCTACTGACTTATCCGAGTTTCCTAGCATCAAAGGTTTCTAGCTTACCAGACTTACTCACCTCTGTTTCCCATCTCCTTCTCTCTACACAAACTCTGCACAAAATGGCTTCTTCCTCAGCACTCCATCTTGGCTGCTTCTCCTGGCCTTCTCCACGTGGCCTTCCTCTGCTCTGCTCTCTAATGCTAACCTCAGGAACCAAGAGAGAGCAAGCTCCCGGCCTGCCCCACTTTTTAGTGTAGATTCAAAACCTTTAATCCAATCTACAAACAAGGAAGTCTCTGATTCAAAGTCACTTATCTGAGACATACTGGGAGGATTCCTCATGAGAGTGCATCACCCCACATCATCCAGTCAGTCAAGGGTGTGGGGAAAAGATTACTCTTAAAACTTGCACATGGGCAGTGCCATCTTTAACAAAGTAAGCATAATATATTTTATCGGCCCAACAGACACCAAGTTTGGTTTTATATTTTCAATTTTAACAGTAATAGTACATAATATATTTTATTTACTTAAAAATATGGTTAACATGTATTTTTTCTTTCTGTCTCTCTTTTTTTAAGGGGCCCAGTATTTTCTGCACCTGGGGCCTCAACCGACCTTAATCCACCTCTGTCCCTTGCCTAGTACCTCCTGGGTATAATCAGAGGGCCATATGGGTCATACGTTACAGATCATGAACCTATCCTGTGGGCATCGTTGTTCTTTATTTCTATCATTCTGAAAACAATTTCAATCTATCTGAGGAAGGGTTGCTAGGAGTATAAAATATAATGAATAATGTCTCCCTTAAATTCCATGCTCAGTATTTGGAGTTGATGACCCCCGTGACAGTTGAGAGGTATTAGAGGGTTCTTTTTGTTTGTTTTTTTGTTTTTGCTGCAGAGTCAGAGAGAGGGATAGACAGGGACAGACAGACAGGAACAGAGAGAGATGAGAAGCATCAATCATCAGTTTTTCATTGCGACACCTTAGTTGTTCATTGACTGCCCTCTCATATGTGCCTTGACCACAGGCCTTCAGCAGACCGAGTAACCCTTTGCTCGAGCCAGCAACCTCGGGTCCAAGCTGATGAGCTTTGCTCAAGCCAGATGAGCCTGCGCTCAAGCTAGCGACCTCGGGGTCTCAAACCTGGGTCTTCCGCATCCCAGTCAGACACTCTATTCACTGTGCTACTGCCTGGTCAGAGGTTTTTGAACAAAGGAGCACAGCCAGGCACCAGATGTATATAATGCCAACCTCCTAAGGTCGGTAATGTCGTTACTTCCATTTTATAGGTGCAGAAAACCAACTCTTAGAAATGGTAAAGAACTCACCATTAGGACCAGCCGGAAATTGGCTGGCTCGAGGCTCATGTCATTGTCCCATCCCAACCAGCTCCAGAGGGATTGCAGGTCTTGGGCAGGGGTAAGCTTTGGCCTGGGTGAGTCCAGCTGTCTCTCCACTCTCCAGCCCCACCTGCCGAATCCCCTGATAATGGATGTAAAGTCGTTAACACGGCGATCCAGGAATGCTGAAGCTAGCTGGCGATGCCCCCCTCCAGCTGCGCTGCAATTACCCACAGGTTAGGGCTCTGAAGTCTTGGAAGCTGGCTCTGCAGCAGGACCCCAACGCACTAAAGAGTGCCTTGAATGGGAGGGGAGAGCAGGTGGCAATATTTGCTTTTTGAAGGTTTGAGTTGCGTCTGAGAATTGATAAAGCCCTTTGGCACGCCCTTAGATGGGTCTGGGTGTTTTACTCCAACACCCATCAAATAACTGGTAGCTTTGTGTGGTCCATATTCTGATTAGCTTCGGTATTTGAATTTAAAGCTGTTTCTCCTTGCAGACCTCAGTGCTTTGCTGCGGCTGCCAAAATCTACGGGGACCGTGCCACTAGGTTGGGGGCTTTGGGTGGTGGTTTCCACACAAAAAATTCTCGGTCAGCAGAGAGGCCTTTCAAAACGTCTCTGCATTGCTGATCCGAAGTAGTCAAGCCTGGGCTCCCGGCTGTGTCTGTGTTGTCTGCTGCTCTAAGGAGGTGCAGGTGGCAGCCTGGGGGAGAGCCAGCGCTGTGCAGCCCAGGGCCATCTCTGCCCATCTCCCAGTGGTCCAGGGAGAGCCAGGCCACCTTCTGCGGCTTTTGCCCAGGACACACGAAGTGTCCTTTGGCCTGGCAGCTGGCCTTGCCTGTGGCTACTGGCAGACCCTAGGTGGGATGATGCTTGGTGAACTGAGTCTTTATCCTCCTGGAGTCAGGCACCTTAGCTGGAAGTGAGGGGAGCAGGGTGCTGCCTGAAGCTCCCTCTGTCCTGGCCGTCCACCCCACAGCTTCCAACCCCACACCACCCTCCAACTCGTGGTGTTGTTAAACTTTTATTTATTGATTTTAGAAAGAGAGGGAGAGAGAGAGAGAGAGAGAGAACCATCAATCTGTTTCTGTATATGCCCTAACCAGGGATTGAACCAGCCACCTCTGCATATCAGGATGATGCTTCAACCAACCGAGCCACCTGGCCAGGTCCAACTCATGTTTAAAGAATGAGAACAATAAGTATCACTTCGCCTGCTAGGGAGTTAAACTCCATTTGCAAAAGTTAAGAAATATATATATATTTTTAAAATTTATTCTGTCAGGAATGGTGAGTGTGGTGCAGAAGCCTCTCCTGGGCCCTCGCCACACCATGGAGAGCCTCCAAAGGTACAGCGCTGGCCCGTGGCTGGGCCAACGAGGATGGGGTGGTTAATTCCACAGCAGTAGATCAGATAGGCAGTTTGTTGCAAATGCCCTTGGTGTCCTGTCCATCCTCCATTTTTGCTATTTTCTCTGTCTTGATCCTTTTTCTTCTTAACTGTCCCTGTGTTTCATCTCTTCTAGGTGTAAGGTTTGGGCCGACATACATGTCTTGACATTGCCCAGCACTGCTGGTGACACTGGGTGACAGAGCGTCGTTCTTGTGCATCCTGCTGTCAGCAGTTCTGCAGGACTGTTCTGGGTTCCTCGGCTCTCTTCTTGAGGGAGATTTCAGAGAAGAGAGGTGAATAGCAAAGTGGGTGGCAGTTTACCGAGCAGAGAAAGTACACATAGAAAATTTACAAGCGGGCAGCTCAGACCAATCGGAGTGTCCTGCTTGGTCACATAGTTGGGTTTTTACGCTTAACTGGGCAGTTCCTCTGTCTTCTGGCTCCTCTGCCCAGCCAGTCCTTCCAGCCATCAGACGCACACCCTTCTGCCTGTGGCGGGAGTTGTATGCCTGCGTTTGTAGTGGGAGCCCAGGTGCATGCTCCTAATCATTTTGCCCTTGCATGTCTAGCGCCCCCAGTGGAAGGCCATATATTGGTCATTGCCTTGTCTGTTAGTCCCACGGCAACTTCTCCCCACAGAGAGCTTGAGAACAAGCTAGCCATGTGGTTATCAGCTATGGTTATGTTTAAGTTTGATCCTCCCTTCCTCTTTCTGTCCCTCTCTGGGCTCATGGCTGACTAGCTACCCACTCAAACACTGCTGCAGCGGTGTAGGGCAGGTGACCAGAACCGGGGGCCTTACAGGTATGTGAGGATCTGGCAGTGGGGAGGGGGCAGCCAGAGAGTTTGGGATGACTGTAAGAGTAGATTCCAGAATCTTAATGAGGGAGCTGATGGAGAGGACAATCAACACGGGCAGGGAGGGGCATTTGCACGCAGTCCCAAAGAGGCAGGCAAGCTGGAATACTTGGGGTTGGGGCACATGACGTAACAAGGGGAATCCCAGACCAACACACCTTGGAAAGGCAGGTCCAGGTGCTGGGCTAGTGGAGGCAGCAGAAGGGGGGACCAGGACCAGGGTTTGGACAGACTTACCTTAGGCAATAACCAGAGTCAGACATGAGGAGACTGAGTTTAATAGCAGAGCTGGGATGAGAATTTGGGCCTCCTCAACCCGTTAGTTGTAGTCAGTTTCTGCATTCTGTTAACTCTTCCCCTTCCCTAAGAATTTCAGGTATTACTCCTTGCCATCATATCGTCAACACTGGACAGCGTATTCTTCTGAGTGTGAATTACCAACAGGATAAAACAATACAGAATTCAAATCTTCTCATTGTAATAGCAGGTTGTCAGGTCACTTCCTGTTTTTGAAATCTTCTTCCAGTAGGCTGTCACTTGCTGTAGTTATATTTGGAGGTGACTAAAATAATTAGAGGCAGAGTGATGCTGGGGTCTTTTATGTCTTCATAATTGTTAGTGACTATAGGGTACTTTTCTATTCATTCCAGAACCTTAAGATTTCAGAGCTGAATGAAAATAATACAGATCACCTAGTTAAAATGCCTTGTTTTATTTTATTAGAAGTGAAAACTGAGGTTTGGAGTTGTAAAGGGACCTATCCAAGATCACCAAGCTTAGGGTGGGAAAGAGACGGGACTAGAAGCTCCTGACTTCAGCCCTGTGCTATTTCTGCAATTCTATAATGTCATGACTGGCGAATCACGGTTAAGAAACAAAAGCTGAGAGAGACAGGTTCTTAGACAATTGTCTAATTGACAGTTGTCTCTCAGACAACAGAAACCACATGGAACCTTTCAAGAAACACACAACTGTCTGTGTTTAAAAACTTTCTCATTGAAGTACACATATCCACCCATGCACAATCATACACATATACACAGACATAAACCCCGCCCTGTGTTCGGGTTCCATTTTACACTGTCACCAAATGCTTTACACAACCAACAACCTCCTGAACAAAGTGCTGCCACTGTCTGCTTCCTTGGAAACAAGGCTGATGCAGGGAGTTAGGTCTAAAGGATGAGTAAATGTCCGTCTTCCCAGAATGATCTCGGTGGCTCAGAGCCTCCACGGTCAGGCCATTCTCCGCACTGAGGCTGGAAGTTGGGGTAGGGGTGCAGTAGGGCATAAGATCCTGACTGAGCAGTTCTTCATCCCAGAGCTGAACAGAGCCCGTGGGAGGTTCTCATTTCCCATTTTTCCTTCATTACGAGGGTGGACTGTATGCCAATAAATGGTCTGTAATGCTCGTTGGGTCCCATGATCATGTACACGCTGTATTAGTTTCCCAGGGCTGTCATAACAAGCTACCATCAGCTCAGCGGCTTCAGACAACAGAATTTATTCTCTCCTAGTTCTGGAGGCAGGAAGTCTAGAATCAAGCTGTCAGTGGGGCGACATTCCTTCTTAAGGCCCTGTGGAGAAGCTGTCCCATGCCGCTCTCCTGGCTCTTGCTGGCTGCCAGCGATCCGTGGCGTTCCTAGCTTGTACCTGCATCCCTCCAATCACTGCCCCGTCATCTCCTCGCCTTCTTCCCTTTCCGTGTCTCTGTTTCCAGATCTCTCTCTCCTTGTACGGATGCCAGTCACTGATTATGGGCATCCGTGTGAGCCCTGATCCAGTGTGAGCTCATCTTAACTTGATCACCTCTGCAAAGACACAAGTCCAGATTAAGGTTCCATTCACAGGTGCAGGGGCTAGGACTTCAATGTGTCCTTTTAGGGACGCAGTTCAACCCACGAGAAGCAGAATCTAAACACCTCCATCCTATTCTCTTCAGTCACCACTGACACGGAGCCCCTCATGTGTGCATAGGCTCCATCCTTGGGCATTCTGGGTAGAGCCAGAATAGACAGCCAGGCTGTCCTGCTTCTCCAAGAGGGACTCACTCACAGACGCCTGCTTGCTCTCCTAGGCTGCAGTATTTTGGTGCATGTGAAGCCTCTCATCTTGTATTTTAAAATGCATTCAATTTACATACCCATCTTTGCTTTGCTATGCCTCTTACATCCTGGCTCCAACATGCACAATAATTGAAGGCGCGTCTGGAAGGTCATCTCAGCCGTTAATAAAGGCGCTTATTTTGCCAGTTCCCCAAAGCCAGCATGTAACTTCATATAAACAGGACCCTGAGACCTTTTGAGATGATGCAAAGAGAAAGTGTAGAGGCCATGAAATGGTTTCCGTGAGCTACTGGTTTTTAAAGAACAGCTTCATTCCTAAAAGGCTTCAATTTCTTCTTTGTTCATTTTATTTTTTGTACGTCATTAAGGTTGTATCCTTCATGTCCGGTAGTTGATGAAATGAGGAGTCGCCCTTTACGCTCGGAGTGCATACAATGCGGAGGTCATTTCCTCTCCTCTCCACATTGAACTCCAGCATTTGTGCAGAAGAGAGATTTCTGTAGGACTCCAAAGGTACTTTCAGTCGATCAGTACTGGCTCTGCTCCCACGTCCACTTCAGTGGTGTCTGTCCAGAGGACAGCCCCGTCGGAGGCTGCAGGGTGACTGTGCTTGGGGCTGTCACTCAAAGAGCTCCAGGTAGTCGGGAGGCTGGTCCTGCTGACCACAGGGGTACAGGAGGCGCTCTTTGCCCAAGGACGTTATAGGTTCCTCCTGTGAATCAGAAAGCACGGGTCAGGCGAGGCAGGTTGTTAAGATAATACAGAAAATGATGTTGAGCCGTTCCTACCTCCTCAGAGTCCATAACTGCATGCTCGATTTACACCAACCAAACTTTAGAGTTTACGGCAATTTGAAAAGAGATTTTTCTTATCCGCAAACCACCACGTATTCCCTTCCTCCCCGCCCTCCCCGGGCTTGAGTTCTCACTTGAGTGCTCGCGGTGTGGTCAGCATAGGCACGGGTATTTTAGCATCTCCTACATGCTCTGACCCCATGGGGCTCTCCCCGTGTCTGTGAGGAGGAACAAGGCTCAGTGATAAAGGAAATGCAATGAAGACTCCTGATGATCGGGAGGAATTATCAAAGACTAATTCCCCGTTACTTGTCTCAGTCATTTTTCTTGTAATTGCCTTTCACCGTTCGAGCTGCTGCGGGACAGGACTTCAGAGGGGACGAAGTCTGTGCACCGCCTCACCTTGTGGTACTCCACCAGCTCCGCCAGGGATGCGTGCTGCAGCTGGTCCACGCCCAGGAAGCTGTAGGAGTCGCTCGAGGCGTCAATGAGGAAGTGTTTGCAGCCATCCTCAGACAGGTAGGACAGGGCATAGCCTTTGATCCTCTCACTGACTCGGATCAGAAAACTGCCTGGCACGCATGTGCTCAGAAGTTCATCTGCTCTCTTTAGTGTGAGAATTCCTGTGGGCAAGAAAAGCAAGTATTTCAGCCAAGTCATTTTCAGAACTCTCCTCTGTTAAACGTAGCTCTGTGGATAAAGTTTAGTAAAAGCAAGCATGACTTTTAAGTCCATTTTTGGCATCTAAGGGGTACAGTAAAATATCATTCATCTTCTGGTATTTGGGAACTGGGCAGGGTACAAATGGATAGTGTAGATGTTTAGGCTTCAGAAGAACAAATTTCCACTTAGGCACTCAGCTACAGCAACACAGGAGTTAGAAGGCCTCTGAGTCTGGCAGGCCCCTGACAGCCATCCTGGGAGTGTCAGATCTGGAAGGGGCCTTGAAGGTACTCTCCTCAGTTTACTGATGAGGGCTCTATGTCTTCGGGAATGCTCCTGCTTGGCCTCAAACAATGGTTCTCAACCAGGGTGATGTCTGGAAAATTTTGAGAGACATTTTTATTTGTCATAAGCTAGAGGGGAAGTACTACTGGCATCCAGTGTGCTGAGGCCAGGGGTACCGCTAACCATCTCACAGTGCACGGGGCGCTCCTCACGACAAGTAATTATCCAACTGAAAATGTCAATCGTGCTAAAGCTGAGGAACCCAGGTCTGGGAGTCAGCAAGTTAGTGACAGGTCAGGGAAGCTGCATGTCTACAAAGTACCCTCCACTGTAGCTACTCCTAAATGAATAAAGGAGTAAAAGTGCATACACACGCACAAACTCACATCGGTTTTTATATATATTCGAAAGAATGGAACTCTTCATATATATGAAGACATAGAAACACACCCCCGAGACTGCACATGTGTGTATGTTCACATAGATATCTCTTCATATATATACATTTATAGATATATATGTGTGTGTGTGTGTGTATGCATTTTTAGATGCCTCATGAATTTACACTAATTCAGACCAGATCTTTCCCCAATTAGTTCAAACTCATAAGGTTTGGCTCATATTCCAAATTTCCCTTCTTACTCCCATTGTAATTCTTCAGATGAATCAGTAATGTTCAAACATATAGAAAGCGCACAAACACATCTTGGGAAGATTGTGAAGTCACATTATTCAGGAGCAGCCTTCTCCTTGTGTTCTTTCTCATTTCAGCAGACAGAAGCATCTGCCTTCTCCCATTCCACAACTGATACTCAGTCTTTTTTTTTTTTTTACAGGGACAGAGAGAGAGTCAGAGAGAGGGATAGATAGGGACAGACAGACAGGAACAGAGAGAGGTGAGAAGCATCAATCATTAGTTTTTCGTTGCCATCGCAACACCTTAGTTGTTCATTGATTGCTTTCTCACATGTGCCTTGACCGCGGGCCTTCATCAGGCTGAGCCACCACTTGCTGGAGCCAGCAACCTTGGGTCCAAGCTGACGAGCTTTTGCTCAAGCTAGATGGGCCCGCGCTCAAGCTGACGACCTTGGGGTCTTGAACCTGGGTCTTCCGCATCCCAGTCCGATGCTCTATCCACTGCACCACCGCCTGGTCAGGCAATACTCAGTCTTTTATCATTAGGGGAAGCACCCTCATGGTCAAAAGGCAATATATTGTCATAGTCCTTTAAGCTTGTTGGTAAAGTTCATTGAGTACAAATGCTAATTATTCAGAGGAAAACATTTCCATATTATTTTTTGTAAGTAGATTTTTAATAAAGAGGGGATTTAAAAACTACCTGTTGGCCTTGGCCAGTTGGCTCAGTGGATAGAGTGTTGGCCCGGCATGCAGATGTCTGAAATTCTATCCCCAGTCTGGGCACACATAAGAAGTGACCATCTCCTTCTCTTCCCCACCCTCTCCCCCTTCTCTCCCTCTTCTCTCACAGCCAGTGGCTCAGTTGGTTCAAGTGTCAGCCCCAGACACTGAGAAAAGTTTGGTCGATTTGAGCGTAGGCCCCAGATGGGGTTGCTGGGTGGATCCAGATTGGGGCACATCTCTTGGATCTGTCTATCTCCCCTCCTCTCATTAAAATAAATAAATAAAATAATAAAACAAAATTAAAATCGCCTGTTCTTGCCCAGCCATGACCAGCCAGCCCTTCTTGTGCCTTCTCTTCTGCCGTGCGCCCCAGGACTGCCACTCAAAGTCTCTGTGAGATGCTGGGGTGAGAACTGGGGGGAAAAGGCCTGGTAGTTCCCTGCTCACAGGTAGGAAATGTCCCTAAACCAGAAGAAGATTCAAGACCTCTCTTCTAGCAGGAGAGCTGGGGCTCTGTTGCATTTGTGTCTGGCAGAGTTAGTGATACCTATGCATGACTTCCATCACATCTGGTCGTGACCTCCATCACATCTGGTTGCCTTGTTGCTCTTTCCCTGGTAAGACGGAGCCACTGGAAACTGCAGGTGCTACAGAGACTGAATGAGCCTTTTGGGTCAGCTGCTGCACTATCTACTTTAGGTGCTCAAATGATACCTGGGTAAGCTCCAACAGATATGGACTGCTGCTTCTGTTTGACGTTTTACCTTCTAAGCACACCTGGTCCCATGGGTAAGTCACAGATGATGAGCATAAGCTGAAACAAGGCAATGGATAACTAGCATGCCCAGGGATTGCACATGACTGAGGTCTGAAGACTGGATTTGACTGTCAGTGAAACCAGGGATACCTTTCACTGATACTGAAAACTCCCCTGCAGAGCCAAGAGACTGATAAACCATGAATGAGGACGAAGCAGCATTCTGGGAGATTTCTCTTCCCACCCCGACTTACTGACAACCTAAACCTGAAATCCCAAGTGACTTCAACCAATGGGGTAGATGTTATCATTTACAACATCTGGGTGTTATCCAGATAGATTTGGATTCCTAAAGTGAAGGCTATTCTGGAAAATTATAACCAAACCTGGGTTAAGGTCAAATTGCTCCTAATATCAGCTCATACAGTAAGTCAAACTCCCAAAGACTTTCCGTCTGTAATCATCACCCATTATACACAATCATGGCTCTGTCTTATCTCCAGAGACACCAGAACACAATCAAACGGTTCTGTGGCAAATTGCAGGTCTGTGTGGAGACTCCGTGCTCACACTGGTCCTGACAGCAGGTTTGGAGGTAAGTGCTATTGACACAAGGCTTTATTCTTTTTGCTTTACACCGGATTCCTGTTCCTAAAAAGCACAGTCTCCTGGTGCATCTGATGATATAAGCCAATGTTGCAATCTGTCGTGATGCCATCAAGGGCACTGGGTGCATTCAGGGAGGCCTGGCTGTGATCACTGCCAAGCAGAGAGCTTTGTCTGCCCGCAAGGGGAGTTCCTGAAGGCAAAGCCCAAATCCAGTGGCAGATATTAATCACCATGGACTCGAGCAATCGCCTTATAGTATTTTTTCATCCCCTGCTTTGCCCGTGTACCACTAAGAATTCTGAAGCATTGGTCTTCATCCAGCCATAAAGGCCATGACATCTCCGGGCCATTTCCCTCTGACCGGCTGGCCCTGTGGCTTACAGAAACCAAAGCTATGTGGGGTCAGAGGAGGATTTCTGTGCTAGTGAGAAGAGGTAGTTTAAAATGCTTTCTTGCAATCAATGAACAACTATGGTGTTGCAACGAAAAACTGATGATTGATGCTTCTCATCTCTCTCCATTCCTGTCTGCCTGTCCCTATCTATCCCTCTCTCTTGACTCTCTCTCTCTGTCCCTGTAAAAAACAAACAAAAAACACACAAAAAGGCTTTCTTTTATTTCATCAATTTTTGAAATGAACCAGATCTCACAGCAAATCTATTTTATAGCTGAAGCCAGGCGGGGTGTGGCAGAACTACAGCGTCCAGAAGACAGCGGATGTCTCCACATGAGGGCTTGCTGGACAGCTCCTGCCTCTGAAGAGCTTGGGGCAGAGCTGGCCTAGGCCTCAGGCCTGAACACCCAGCTGAGGGCCCTAACAGCTGGGCGGACAGGTAGCACAGAGAAATGTCCCACTCCTCTTTCTGCATGATGGAAATAGTCTTTGCTGCTCATGGGGTAGCCACTAGCCAAAAGGGACAATAGAGCCCCTGAAATGTGGCCAGTGTGACTGACGGACTTTTCATTTTATTTAATTTTAATTCATTTTGATATAAAGAGATGCATATGGCTAATGGCTACCATATTAGACAGCATAGCTTTAAATCTGTCTGGACTGAAGGTAAACTCCATGACAGGCCCACAAAAACTATTATTTTGCACAAAGGAGGGTAAACAGATGCTGAGAGACCTGAAATAACTCAGAAACCCTAGCAGGCCTTGGTTGGACATCAAGATGGCAGCAACTACCTTATAGAAAGAGGGCAGGTTGACGGGAGGCCCTTCTGCATGGCTTCCTCCTGAAAAACACCTACTCATTCTTCAAGAATCAATACAACAGCATGAAACTTTCTGATGTTGCTTTGCGGAGAAAGTCTTGGGTCCCTCTAGGTCTGCTGAGCATCTGGTTCCCACCT
Organism: Rhynchonycteris naso; assembly: GCA_037038555.1. NCBI lineage: Eukaryota > Metazoa > Chordata > Mammalia > Chiroptera > Emballonuridae > Rhynchonycteris > Rhynchonycteris naso. The sequence goes on from CM072998.1 coordinate 31,857,305, forward strand.
CCACCTGAGCACTGACCTGGTCCATCGAAGGTCTCACCTAGTCCCACCTCTGTCTGAGCACTCCTCTGGCCCCGCCTCTGTCTTGGCATGGCAGCATACTCACAACACATCTGCCCTGTCCCTTCCTGCCCCCCCTCCCCGTGACCTCCTAGAGATGTAAGGAAAGGGACAAGCCAAGTTCTTGCCACTTACTTATTTTCACACCTTCTGTTCCTGCCACTTAGAAGATGCTTAGAAAAGGTCTAATGAATGATTTACGTCTTACAGTCAAGTCAGAAACTTCCTTCTGAGGACACTTCTACACGGCCATCTAGTCTGAGGACTGTCATCACAGGGACAAGAGACGTACTTTGTGCTTCCCTGAAGCACCACCAGGCCCGGCTCCGATTACATGTGTGTGTCCGTATGACCTCCTTCCGGCACGTGAACAATACGTGCTTAAAAACCAAATAGAAGATAACCAAATAATAATGATACTTCAAGTTGCTAACATCTGCCTGGCCCATCTCGGAGTGTGCATTACCTTATCTACTGCTCACAGCGGCCTGACAGAGAGGCATTGTGACCACCCTCAAATAGAAGACAAGAACACCTGAGTCACAGAGAGTTCCCGGTGTGCTGGAGGTCACGCAGGTCGGCCAGGAGGAGTGCTGGGCTTGACATTGGGCAGGCCGTCCCGCCCGGGGCAGGCTCCCCCACCCTTGGCCAGACGCCTGCCCCCAGCCTAGCACTGCACGCTGTGCCATGCTTCCGTTGACCATTTCATTAATCCTCACACAATTCCACAATGAGCAGAACTGATATTATTGCCATTTTATAGACGGAAAAACTGATATAGAAAACGCACAAGTCCGAGGTGGTGGGGTTTGTTAAATGATGGCTTTGGGTCTCTGGTTTCCTGCTCTAGTGTTTCTTTTTTTTAACCCACTGGGTTGGTGACATTTTCCTGTAATTGGTTGAAAATAAAATATGAGCATTTATTTCACAAAGAGGTGTTCGTTTCTCCCCTAGGCAACTTAAAGACGTACTTTTTTTAGTGATTATTTAAGTGCATGGATGTGGGGATGATACATCAGTGACCTCTGTGACCTCCCCTAAACTAAGGATTCCTGTTGCCGAGGACTGAAAAGCTCCAGGGCTCGTCAGTCTGCGGCACTCTCATTGACCACGCGTGTGCGTCAGGTCCGCTGGACAGCCGCCGGAGTGCTGCCCTCCATGGCTCCTGCCTTTGTCTGCAGTCCGCTATTATCTGCCTCTTGGGCTGCCCCGAATATGGGGCAGGGAGGGGACGGCACTAAGACAGCGTTCATGAAGTCACACCTCTGTGCCATTAAGGTGACCCGCAATGCAGTCTGCCTTGAGAAGGGGTGAAGAAAAGAAAAACGGCCTTTTAAAAACCTTATTTCCAAGTAGCACCCCTGCCAGACTCAGCGTAGACACGTTATCTGCTGAAGGTCTTAAATTTGGAAGAGAGCATATGTTTCCACACTTTAGCTCCCTTCTACTTTATGCTTTTCTTTAACCCCTGCAGGATTTAGAGGAAGTATTTTCAGAGAAGCTCTGGGCCCTGCCCAAGATCCTCTGTATAGAAAGGGGTGCGATGGGAGGTCGACCTGCCACCCTTGAAGTCTGGGGCACACGGCGGATGGGGAAAATGGTCAGAGTTCTTAAAATATTATTCATAGTGTCTCCTTAATAAGTCAAGGATTAGAATGACGTCATGTGTTCTCACTTCATTCCCATCATGGCTAACACTTTCAGCTAGGGCTTACTATGTTCTAGGCTTACAAACAGTTCTAAGCACTTTACGTATATTAACTCATTGGACCAGAACAACCCTGTGGGGCAGGCAATATCATTATCTGCATTAAATAGACGAGAGAGAAACGCGCAGAAGTCATGTGACTTGCCTGAGGCCGCGTGGCTGGCTGGTGGGGGACAGGGATTTGAACCCAGGCAGTGTGACCCCAGAAACATACTGTTAACCACTACACTACATGGGCTCCTTCCCCGGCATTAAGAAATCGTGTGTAACGCCCTTCGGTTGTGGCAGTGGAAATCCAGTACACAAAGCAGGTGATGACAAAGAAAAGTCTGCTAACAAAAGCATGGATTTAAAAATACTTCTCTAGACAGCAGAACCCCCAGAACAGGGTTGCCCTCCCTTGCCCCTCATCCACCCACTCCACCATTCCCTGGCCTCTGAGGTCCCTCTGGGTCCCCCCAGAAACACAGTGGGGAAACTACAAGACGGGAGATTGTGCATCTTTCGTGGGGAAGTGTGGGGTCCCGGGCACAGGCGGGCCATGACACCCTGTCGCTAGCAGTGCCACGGTAAGGACTCAAGCATAGCATTTGAAAAACTCAAGTAGGCCTGACCAGGCGGTGGCGCAGTGGATAGAGCATCGGACTGGGACGTGGAAGACCCAGGTTCGAAATCCCAAGGTCGCCAGCTTGAGCACGGGCTCGTCTGGTTTGAGCAAGGCTCACCAGCTTGGGCCCAAGGTCACTGGCTTGAGCAAGGCATCACTCGCTCTGCTGTAGCCCCCTGGTCAAGGCACACATGAGAAAGCAATCAATGAACAACTATGGAGCTGCAATAAAGAATTCATGCTTCTCATTTCTCTCCCTTCTCGTCTGTCTGTCCCTGTCTGTCCCTCTCTCTGTCTCTCTTTGTCTCTGTCACACACACATACAAAAGAAAAACTCAAGTAAGAGAGGGCTTTGGGGTTACTGGACTATTCACAACATTAATGGAAAAACATACTAACAGTTTTGCAGCAAGTTTGCTGCACTGGGTAATTTATGAAAATGAGTCTTCCAGAAAACAAACAAAAGAAAGCAGTGCAGATAATTTGCTGCAGAAAAGGTAGTTCTTCTCAAATCTGATGGACAGAATGATGAAATGGGTTTCTAGAGAGATCTTTACCACATTTGTTTTGTTTATTCATTTTGGGGGGGTATTTTTCTGAAGTGAGAAGTGGGAAGGCAGAGAGACAGACTCCTGCATGCTCCTGACCTGGATCCACCCAGCATGCCCACCAGGGGGCGATGTTCTGCCCACCTGGGGTGTTGCTCTGTTGCAACTGGAGCTATTATCTATCTAGCACCTGAGGCGGAGGCCATGGAGCCATTCTCAGTGCTCAGGCCAACTTTGCTCCAGTGGAGCCTTGACTGCAGGAGGGGAAGAGAGAGAGAGAAAGGAGAAGGGGAGGGGTGGAGAAGCAGGTGGGCACTTCTCCTGTGTGCCCTGACCAGGAATCGAACCCGGGACATCCAAACACCAGGCTGATGCCCTACCACTGAGCTAACCAGCCAGGGCTGTTTTATTTATTCTTTGACCCTTCTCTCCAAGGAGTGTGAAAAAGAAAACATGTTAATGAGTATAGTTAAATTATAGATTTACACACTTTGAAGACTCAATCAGGAGGCAGAATAAGTAAAATGACTTGCCTTAGCTGGACGTTAAATTTAGCCAGGAGGACCATGCTACCCTTAGCACCAACTTTACAAACATTCTGGACATGAGGTCTGTCTTAAAGAATGCCGTAATATGATGACCAGATGACAGAGTAAAATGAATGAATACAGCAGGACTGTATTCAAGGGTCAAGATAGTCCTGAACTGAAAAATGAAGTTATGAACAGGATCAGAGGTGATAAAGGGTGACAGAAAAGAAAACAACCCTTCAGGAAAAACAAAACCAAACTGACTCCATCAGTTACCGTTTCAGAAGATTATAAATACAGAAAACAGGAGCTATGACTTCAGCAATTGTAGGACTCACTCCCACCTCCCTGCACCCCTCCCTTCCAACCCCATATTCAACTTTAATTGGAGACGTTCTGCCAAACTCTTCCAAACAATGTTACTTTTTATGTTGGGGAGGTTATCCTTTTAAATTCTGTTGCTTTCTGGAGTGACCTCTGGGCTCTGGGCTTCTTAATGATAGGTCCTAAATAAATATGTGTGGATATAGCATGGTACCATTTTATTTATTTATTTATTTTTCATTTTGAAATTAAATTCAATGGGGTGACATCAATCAATAAAAGTACATAGGTTTCGGGTGAACATCCCTACAGCATTTGAACTGCTGATTGCATTGTGCGCTATCACCCAAAGTCACATCATTTCCTGTCACAGTACATTTGTCCCTCTTTACTCCCCTCCCCCACCTCATCTCCCATTTCTCTTTTATCTATGTCCATGAGCCTCAGTTTTATATCCCTCCTATATATGAAATCATCTAGTTTTTAGCTTTTTCTGATTTACTAATTTCACTTAGTTTAATGTTCTCAAGGCCCATCCATGTTGTCATAAATGGCACCATGTCATCGTTTCTTACGGCTGAGTAGTATTCCATTGTATACATGTACCACATCTTCTTTATCCAGTCCTCTACTGAGGGACACTTTGGTTGTTTCCATGTTTTAGCCACTATGAATAATGCTACAATGATCATGGAGGTGCATTTGTCTTTACTTACCAATGTTTTCAAGTTTTTTGGGTAGCTACCCGGTAAAGGGATTGCTGGGTTATATGGTAGTTCTGTTCTTAACTTTTTTTTTTCGTCTATAGGATTTTTTAAAATTTTATTTAATTAATTGTGTTTACATAGATTCTAGTGTTCTTAATTTTTTGAGGAACAACCATACCTTCTTCCATAATGGCTGTCACGGTTTACATTCCCATCAGCAGTGAATGAGAGTTCCTTTTTCTCCACAGCCTCTCCAACACTTGTTATTACCTGTGGCAGCCTGACAGGTGTGAAGATGGTATCTCACTGTAGTTTTGATTTGCATTTCTCTAACACCTACCAAAGATGAGCGTCTTTTCATATATCTATTAGCTATTTGCATGTCCTCTTGGGAGATGTGTCTTATCAGGTCCTCTCCTCATTTTTCAACTGGATTGTTTGTTTGCTTGTTGCTGAGCTTTGTGAGTTCTTTATATATTTTGGATGTTAACTCTTTATCAGAGATGTTGTTTCTGAGTATGAACTCCCATTTGGTTGGCTGCCTTTTTGTTTAATTGGTTTCTTTTGCTGTGCCAAAGCTTTTTAGTTTGATATAGTCCCAGTCATTTATTGTTGCCTTTACTTCCCTTGCCTTTGGGGTCAAATTCATAAAATATTCTGTATGGTCAAGGTTCATAAGTTTATTATCTGTGTTTTCCTCTATTGATTTATTGTTTCAGATCTTATATTTAGGTCTTTGATCCATTTTGAATTGATTTTTGTGCATGGCGATAAGTTGTAGTCAAGTTTCATTCTTTTGCATGTTGTTTTCCAATTTTCCCAGCACCATTTATTGAAGAGGCTTCTTTTAAGTCTCCAGTGTGTGCTTTTGGCTCCTTTGTCGAATATTATCTGTCCATATATTTGTGGTTTTATTTCTGGGCTCTAAATTCTGTTCCATTGGTCTGCAAGTCTGTTTTTCTGCCAATATCATGCTGTTTAGATTATTGTGACTACAGTATAATTTGAAGTCAGGCAGTGTGATACTGCCAGACTCATTCTTTTTTTCTCAGGATAGCTTTAGCTATTTGGTTTTTATTATGGTTCCATACAAACCTGGTGATCTTTTGTTCTATTTCTTTAAAAAAATGACAGGAATTTTAATGGAGATTGCATTAAATTTGTATATTGCTTTGGGTAATATGGTCATTTTACCTATGTTGATTCTTCCAATCCATGAACATGGAATATTTTTCCATTTTATTGTGTCTTTCCAATTTCTTTCAATAATGCTTTGTAGTTTTCAGGATATAGGTCCTTCACATCCTTTGTTAAGTTTATTCCTAGGTATTTTATTTTATTTTTGGTTGCATTGTAAAAGGAATTGTTTTTTTCAATTCCTTTTCTAAAGTTTCATTGTTGGCTATAGGAAAGCAGTTGACTTTTGTATATGGATTCTGTATTCCATGACTTTAATATATTTGTTTATTGTTTCTAATAGTTTTTCAGTGGAGCCTTTGGGGTTTTCTATATACAGGATCATCTTATTTGCAAAAACTGATACCTTTATTTCTTCTTTCCTGATATGGATGCCTTTTATTTCTTTATCTTGCCTGATTGCTCTGGCTAAGACTTCCAGTACTATGCTGAATAAGAGCAAAGTGAGTGGGCAGCCTTGTTTTATTCCTTTTTTTTTAGAGAAAAAGCTTTCAGTTTTCACATTTAATGATATTGGCTAATGGTTTGTTGTATATGGCCTTTATTATGTTGAGGTAATTTCCTTATGTATCCATTTTATTGAGTATTTTAATCATAAATGGATATTATATCTGATTGAATGCCTTTTCTGCATCTATTGATAAGATCATATGATTTTTGTCCTTTGTTTTGCTGATGTGAGTGTATTACATTGATTTATTTACATATGTTGAACCACCCTTGGACTCCTGAAATAAATCCCACTTGATTGTGACATATTATTTGTTTGTTTATTATTGATTTTTTAAAGAGAGAAAGGGAGAGAGTGAGAGAGAGTCACAGGAACATTGATCTGCTCCTGTATGTGCCCTGACCTGGATCAAACTGGCCATCTCTATGCTTCAGGATGATGCTCTAACCAACTAACAATCCAGCCATAGCATTATATTTTTTAATGAATTGTTGTATTCAATTTGCTTGTGTTTTGTTTAGGATTTTTGCATCTGTATTCATTAGAGATATTGGTCTATAGATTTCTTTTTTTGTATTGTCCTTGCCAGGTTTAGGTATTTCTTCTAGTGGGGGCTTTTTGGTGATAAATTTCTTCATCTTCTGCATATCTGTAAAAGTTTTATTTCTCCTTCATATTTGAAGAATAACTTTGATGTATATAATATTCTTGGCTAGTAATTCCTCTCTTTCAGTACTTTGAATGTTTGGATCCACTCTCTTCTGGCTTGCAGAGTTTCTGCTGAGAAGTCTGATAATGACCTAATGGGCCTTCCTTTATACCTTATGTTCTTCTTTTCCATAGCTGCCTTGAGGATTTTCTTTGTCATTGACTTTTGACAATTTTATTACAATGTGCCTTGGAGAAGGTCTGTTTGGGTTGAGGTAACTTGGTGTTCAGTTTGCTTCTTGAGTTCAAAGATCTAACTCCTTCCATAGTCTTGGGAAGTTCTCATCAATTATTGTTTAGATAAGCTCTCCTTTCCCTTCTCACTCTCTTCTTCTTCTGAAATACCATCCTTATATTGCTCTTTCTGAAGGAGTCAGACAATTCTTGTAGAACTCTCAGTTTTTTTAATCTTGAGTCTCTCTCTTCTTCTCTCTGTATCATTTCTATTTGCCTGTCTTCAATGTCACTGATTCTCTCCTCTGTCTGGCTTGTTCTATTAGCTTAACTTGCTAGCTCACTTTTCAATTCATGATTGAGTTCTTCATTTCTTTTTTTAAAGTTTCAATCTCTTTGGTGAAGTATTTGTTTTGTGTTTTGAGCTCATTAAATTGACTATCAGTGTTTTCTTGCATCTCATTGAGTATTTCAGAACTTCAATTTTGAATTCTCTTATCGTTTAACTCCAAGGTTTCCATGTGATTGAGATTGCTTTCTGGGGATTTCCTATTTTCTTTTGGAACTGCATCTGTTTCTTGGGTAGTCATGCTATTCCTTTTTTTCTCAAGGCCGTTTGAGAGTGGTATTGTTAAGAAATCAAGCAAAGAATAACAACAAAATAAAAATAAATTTTAAAATAAAATAAACATTAAAAATTAAAGAGAAAGAACATTAAAAACAAAAAATCCATAAAACAATAAAAAACAAAACAACCACCACAAAAAAAACCTAAAAGAAAAAAAATTAGGAAAAGAATTTCCATGAGGTTTTTCTATTTTTCCACTAGGTGGCACTGGATTACAAGTTTTAGCTTTGTAAAATCCCAGGCTGAACTCTGCTGAGAAGCTGCTGTCTCTAAGGTGGAGGTAGGGGTGCAGTCATGATGATGGGTGGGACTTGTTATGAGGGCTTTATGACTTTAGCCATGGTATTCTCAGGCCTCTAGTTACTCTTCCCTGCATCCCAACAGAGCAGGGGACCAGACACAGAGAACCTCTGTTCTTCAGCTGTGTGGTATGTCTCTGTTACTCTCCGTAACTGAGAGAGTAGGGAGGCAGTATCTGGGAGGCTGGTGGGCCTCACTTCATATTTTTGTGTCTCTTTCCAAGTGCAGACTATAGGCCAACTGTGGGAACACTGGCAGTGACCCCATGCTCTGCTGCTTTGGTTCAGTATTACATCAAGTTCTCCCCAATCTCTCCACTCCTCCTAGTAGAAGACCCAGTCACTGGGCTTCTCCCCTCTCTGGAGCCCAGGCAGACAAAAGCCTAGATCAGTGGTCAGCAAATTCATTAGTCAACAGAGCCAAATATCAACAGTACAGTGATTGAAATTTCTTTTGAGAGCCAAATTTTTTAAACTTAAACTATATAGGTAGGTACATTCCTTATTGAAATAGCACCCACACGTGGTATTTTGTGGAAGAGCCACACTCAAGGGGACAAAGAGCCGCATGTGGCTCATGAGCTACAGTTTGCCGACCACTGGCCTAGACAGTCCAGGTCTATCCCTTCTCCAGAACCCAGGTGAGTGGGTCTTATCTTCCACACCTCTCCTCAACCCTTCCCACCTTTAGTCAATTTCATGCACAGATCTTTCAGGCAAGCCTGCCAGCCCAACTGGGTTTATTCACTGGTATAACTATTTAATTTGTTGAAATTTCAAGGGGAGAGATCAAGGATATCTTTCACAGCTGCCATTACTTTGATATCAGCCCCTGGGACCATTTTAATTAAGATCTATTCTATTGAAGTGCTGCTTTTTGCTTTGTTTATGACGCTGTTACTCAAGACAGTATTTTGTAGTAAGGTTAGGATTATAATGAAGAAAGAACAAGAATGGGTGAATTCATTCTTAAACTCTTTAGTTCTGGTAAACCATAAGAAGAGAAACATTACATGCACTGTTCTAAGCATATTACATAGATCAGCTGATTTATTTTTAAACTCTATGATGTATATATTATTATTATTATCCTGGTTTTAGAGAGAAGATACAACTCAAAACTAGGCCTTAGAGTCTTGTGCTAAGTCTGTACTCTACTACCTTTCCAAATTGGAGCTAAGAAAACTCTGTGCTGCTTTGGGACTTTAAATTTTTTGAAAATCAGCTGGAGATATACTTTACATGCAATAAAACTTGCCAATTTTAAGTGTGCAATTTTATTGGTTTTGACAAATATACAGTTGGGTAATCACCAGCAGTCAGTGTAGGTTGCATATCTACTACACCAAATGCTGTGGTCTTAGGGCATTCTATTAAAGATTTCAATGTTAATTATCTGTTTCTTGGAATTATACCTGGGAGTGAACAGAGTAGTATCCAGACAAAATATACTTTTTCCTTATTCTCATAGGTTGGGATGGGACAAAACTTATGTTGAATGAAATTTCCTTCACACTTCTCCTTCCTCATTCACTGTGAGATTTAGTGAACTGATTCACTTATTGGAGAAACAAGTCTCTATGGTATTACTGTTCACTGATTTACATTTCACGGGTTAAATAAGAATCACGACATAAGGGTTCCCACTTGTGTTAGAGGTCAAGTATGCTGTGGCTTTGAAGTCAAACGGATCTGGCCTGAACGTTGACTCTACCATCACTAGAGGTAGAAGCCTGGAAAAAGACTTCACATCTCAGTTTCCTAGGTTCTTATTCTATAAAGTGGGAATAAAAATTACTGCCTTTAAAGTGCTCAGTATAATATTTGGCACACATTACTATCTCAGAAAAATCACAGTTCCAATGGAATCTTCCGGCAAACAAATAGAATTACTAAGAGACTTGAACAGTGTTACTGGACTCAATATAAATATACAAAAACATAATTTCCTTGTACCAACAGCTACCAATTAATTTCAATTAAAATGCCATTCAAAATAGAAATAATAGTAAGTACATGGGACTAAATCTAGTTTGTTTTCTTTTTAAAAAGGTACTTGTCCTATATAAGTAACTTATTTAATAAAATAAATAGAAGGAGAGATTTACCATGTTCATGAATGAAAAAGATAACATAAAGATGGCAATCATCTCTTCAGATTAATCTACAAAATCAATGCAATTCCACTCAAAATCCCAGCAAACTAAAAAAAAAAAATCCCAACAAACTTTTTAAAACTTGAAATATTTCCCCTAACAGCCATGTGAGCCTATAAAGAAGAGAAGGGAGCACTTGCCCTCTTAGATATAAAGACTTATAAATATATAGTCATCTCCATATATAGGATCTTGGCGTACAACAGAGATAGCATTATAAGTCAGCAGAGAAGAGAAAGGCTCTTTAATGAAATATGTTGGGACAACTGACCGCTTGTATGAAAAAGAATAAATTAGACTTCTATACCTTATAACATATACAAACGTGACAGGTGGATTGTATGTTGTAACACAATGAAAAGCCATAAAAGAAAACTTAACCTCATTGAAGAGAAAAACTTATATGCCTCAAAATGTGCCCAAAAGTTCAAAGACAAATCACAGACTAAGAGACAAATGAGTAAGAAGGAATTCTGCCCACAGGGAGCCTTTGAACTTAAGCTTCCAGTCCTCCCTGAGATGCCAGCCTGCTGGCCTATCCAGCAGACTAAGGACCCACCAAGATTCCACAATCCTGGGAGCCAGTTCCTTAAGAAGTTGGCCATGAAAAGAGCAACCCTAGAAAGAGCAACTACAAAGGCCCTTGAGAAGGGACAAGTGCAGTGTGTCAGGCTCAGAAGGGTGATGTGGTGGAGAGCGGTGAACAAGGTATGTGGTTGAGGAGTTAGGAGCAGCAGTCAGGGGCAGAACAAGCAGGCTCGTGGGGGCCCTGAGGAGCAGCCTGGGTTCTACCCTGGCTGCAGTTTGGTCATGTTGAGGATGGGGGACAGCAGAGGAAAGACAGAGACCAGTTAGGAGGTTGATACAGGTGGCCAGATGAGGGATTGGCACAGATGATCCTGGTTATTCACGTAAGAAAGTCCAGAACTCTTTCCCATTGAAAGATCTTAGCAAGATACATGGCAGTATTACCAACAGTCCTCCTAAATGACTGAGTATAAAATCTCCAAATTAACTCACATTCATATGCAGAATATTAAAAAAAATAAAAAAATACCAACTATAAAATTTCTTCACAGGTCTTTTGCCAAAACTGTTGGGGCTTCCATGTGTTCTTTGTGATTTTGTGATTACACAGTATAGTAAGCCGAGCTATGAGTCTGCAGGGAGGTCCTTCCCATGAGGCAGGAGGAAAATATCCAGGGAAGGATGACCCGGAAAACTAGGTCCCTTATCTCCAACCGACTATGAGAAGCAGACAGGAGATGGCCAGCAATCTCTGCATTATTCCATCTGGGTCCCAATACCAACTGCTCCCTGTTAAAGCTAGAAATGTGCTTTGACTCTCAGGAACACTAACAAAACATGAAAAAGTGTGTTCTCCCTAACATCCCACATAACCAGTAGGACCAAAAGTCTAGTGAAAGTTGGGATTGTAAAAAAGCCTTAGATTTTTGCTGAAAGAGAAGTAGATGTGGGGACACTTTGCACATACGGATCTGCTTGAGATCATGAAAGGATGCTCAGGGAGCAGAGCTCAGTACTTCATTTCAGGATCTCTCTTGCACGTGGGATTTTTCATCTAGCTCCTTCATCTGGGAGTTCAAAGGCAATCATTACTTCACCGGTCACAAAACTGGCATCACAAAGCTTGTGCAAATGGCAGGTTATTTCCAAGCTGTACACCCTTTTGCTTCCTTGCGACCCCAAGTGGGCCAAGAGACCTGAGACAGAGATGGGCTCTCTGTTCTTCTCTGCCATGTCACTGAATGTCGGGGCTCCCCTGGACTTTGTCCCGCATCTCCTATCATTCTCCTCAACTCACTGCTAGAAAACCTCATCCCCTCATGCTTTTAACTACGTGCTATCTCTAGCAGGAGTCCATTAATCTAATTGTCAAATGGATATTTTCGCATGACTGTCCCAAAGACATTGCACACTCATCTTATCCCTGGTAAGCTCATTATCTTCCTTCTTCTCCCCTCCCCTAAGTTCCTCATCCTCCTATTCCTTCTCTCAACTGACAGCAGGCCACCTTCCACCCAGTCCCACAAGCCAGTTGTCCAGTATCGTCATTTCCCTTGTCCTCTCTACCCCTGACTGCCTCCCCCATTCATTAAAGCTAATGAAGAGAAAGGGGTGAAAGTATGAACTTCTGTGGGGTGAAAAATTAGGTGACCAAAATAGTAACTTGAGAATAACAACTTACAACAATGAAAGCAAGATGATAAACCAATAAAGAAGAGCTTCCATTCTAATATTTCAAAACAGGTTTTCCTGAAAAATCCTTATACTTCCAAAAGGTAAGATGTGATTCCTCTTTAGCACAGAAATATGTAAAATTTGTCTTCCTAAAACTAAAGACAATGACTTATATTGACCACATGGCTATGTACTTATTATATTGTTTTCCTGTATGTCATGTTATTTATTTTGTTTATGCCTATGATAAATATTTGTATAAACAATACATCAATAACAAAACAATTAATAAGTTCTTATACATAAAACTCAAGAGTTTTATTTTTAAACCAAAGTTTCAGCTAGATTTTTACTCCAACTGTATCTTCCTCGCTCTCAGCAACTGCAAATAGAATTGCCTGTTAAAGTACCAGGATTTTTAATAACATCAGCCTACAGCGTCAATTTTCATTCCCTGCTGTTAAACTGCCACTCTTGTCATCAGGGACGAGAGCACCGTCTGCCCAATGACACAAAACTACAGAGTGGCTGATTGCCTCAGTTCTTATCTTAAGAAGGAAAATAAAAAAGGCCCTATGAGACAAGCAGTGGTAGCCACGACTAACATGTAATTAACCCGTGTTCTATTTGTCTTTTGACACTGTTGTCACTCTTTCTCCGAATGTCTGTAAGCAAAATGGGAAGGAAGGGGTGTCAGGCCTGGCCCAGGAGGGACGGGAGCCCCTCTGGGAATGGACACTCAGAAAGCCCGCGCTGCCAAAAAACAGCAGTGTCCAGGAACCCCAGACAGTCCTGCTGAAACGTTCTAACAGCAAAAATAGCCCTTTAGCAGAAAGCCTTCCACAAATACTTGTGTTCTTTTTAGAAGAGTTTGCCACACTCTATGTTTGGGAGCTTATTCTGGTAGATAGATTTATGTGTGAGATGATACTACTGAAAAGAGAGAAAACTTCAAACCAAGATATCCTTTAGGGTAAGCGCACTCTGTGAGAGAATTTGATTTTTGTTTAAGGCATTTTCGTTGTACATAGAGCCAATCAGTCCAATCTAACCACAGGCTTAAGAAGACAACTGAGGCAAAATAAATAAATAAATAAATAAATAAAACCACTTTCTTTGCCTGAAGTCCAAGAAAGGTCACTGAGAGGTCAGTGAAACATGAGATGTGTAGATGAGGGTTTGAATTAATCAAGTTTCTAGGGTCAAGTAAATAGTTTAGTAGCTAACATCTGCTCAGGCTCCAACAAACCCACCTTACAGTCTTCACTACGAATTGGAAACAAAGATTGAAAGCACAGAAGTTTTAAGTTAAAGATCCCAAGTTCAACGCCTTCATTTAACAGGTGAGGACAATGAGAGTCAGATAGATCAACCTGCTGCAGAGCAAGAGGATCTGCTGAGTCACCTCGTTATCGGACAGCTGACTTCTTGACTGCTCCACTGATGTCCCACCCACCATGCCCGATGACTAGATTTGACTGCCCTGGAGTGGACTGTGGACGAAGGCAGTGCGGTTTGATGGAAGTCACAACCGAGAGCCCTGCACTGCTGTCCCCGTCCACCAGCGCTTGTTTGACTTGTTGTGACAACGTAACCCACAGTGCTCACAGCGGCCAGGACTGCTCACAGCTTTTCCTCAGTGTGTTGAGACTGCAGCTTCCTGGGCAACCTCTGAAAAACTGCCTTATGAAAATGACTTCAAAGACCGTCTATGGGCAGCCCCAGGGTAAGGAAGCCTTTATTCTCTGTGATTTCCTGATGGATCAGCAGTTCTATCCACCATCAGATGAGGTTCCGTTGAAGGACCCTCTGCACTCACCATGGAACCAGGGAGCTATGGCGTCTGATGTCTTCTCGTAGCCTGCTCTCAGAGGTAGCTGCTCCTCTTTAAACCATCGGATGATGTCCTCTTGGGCAGAGCTGGATGCTGTCCTTGTCACTCCCTGATTTCTGTTATTTGTGAGACGATTTAGCAAAGTTACAGCGGACTAAATTGAAAATAATGCCTCCAAAATATGTATATGTACATATAGACTTACAGGGTGAGGCAAAAGTAGGTTTACAGTTGTGAATACCCGAATCACGGAGTTTATTCTTGTATTATTATTTATTAATTATTGTATTATTTTCCATATGAACAACTGTAAACCTAGTTTTACTCCAGAGAGGAAAAAAGAGAGAGAGAGAGAGAGAGGTGAGAATTATAGACATTGAAAGATCTAATGACATGGGCTGAGCCCATGGGAGGTTGGACGCCTACACAATGCCACAACTCCTCAACAGCAGAAAACAGGAAGGCACGTAACTCTGTCACTCGTCCTTCCAGTCCTACAGGGCTAACCCTGGGGATGAGCTACTGCTGTGTTAACACATAGATTTTAATTTATTTTTAGTATGAGTAAGAAGCTCCATTAACTGCTGATTAAAACCTAAGAAAATAAGCATTAAAAAGTGAAATACACCCCCCCCCCCAGCATTATTTTCCCGGAGAACCTGTACTTGCAAACACAATAAATCAAATGCAATAAAATACACTACACTTCTTTCCTAACATGTTAGTTATTCTATTTTCCTCTTCTCTATCCACTCACCTCCCTGACTTGGTTTCTTCTCTCCCACACTTTGAAGAGGTTTAGTTCTGTTAAAAGACAGTCTGAGAAATATAAAGTTAAAGAAGAGGAGTGTTTTGAGATTGGTAAGAAAGAGATAAAGGCAGCAGAAGCTTTTGGAAATGAATTCAGTAGCAGAACTGAAGTCCTGGAATCAATTTCCATTACAAAAGTACCACTGCAGTATAATAAACATACCACTGGGTCCCAGGCTGTAACAGCCCACTATTTTGAGGAGAATTCAATATAAAAACAATAACGAGTTTGGATGAACTAATGGAATGTCCTGTCATAGTAAATTAACATTATGATTCTTTATGCTCTTTATGCTAACAAATGCTACCATAAGTTACATATGATATACATGTCAAATGGACATATACATGTACATATGCATATACTTACATAGTATGTTGGAGAAAATAGCCTACAATATTTGACTTAGAGCAGACACTGAACACACATGGGATTACATAAATTCTCTAACTAGTTTTCAGATTAGGTTTTTTGTTTCTTGAGAAGTCTTTGAAGATCAAGGGAGAACTCCAAGGACAGCTGGTCTCCACGTTTTCCTGGGCTGACTCCAAGGTGACCTTGGTCATCACTGATTAAAGTGCCAGCCATAAAACCATCCAGTCTGGCTGCCTCATGTGAAGCGCTTCATGCAAGTGTCTTAAGTTAGACAGAACGCGCTGAAGGAGCAGAGCCCAGTACAAGCACGGCCCTGAATAAGGCACCTTCATCGCTGTCAGTCACACACGCTGCGCTCTGACAACTCTGCGGGCGAGGGCACAAGTCGCACTCCCACCCTTGGACAAGCCCGGAGACCAGGTGCAGGGGCACACCCTGCCCTGCCAGGGGTTGTGGCCAACGCTCACAGATGGGCCCAGGTGCCGGCCAGGGCCCTGCACAGGAGTCACAACGCTGTGACTTGGTCATAAAACTGCAAGGAGACCTGCTTCCTGACTACCTTTCTTGTTTTGTTGTCCACAAGAAAAAAGCCATCCCAAAACTGTCATTTTGTAGAACATGGTCATTTAGACCTAAAATGGAACCTTTCTGTGAGTAAGCAGAAATAATCACAGTGGAGGAAGACGTCCACCTTTCTGTTTCCTCTGAGGTCATGATCCCCATTAGGAAGAAATCTTGACCGTAACTACTGGCTCCAAGCAAAGGGAAACTTTTGTTTATTATTTCTCCCTTCTCGTAATGGAGAAGTATTTTTAGTTTTTATTTCAGAAGGCAAGGTTTTATAGACAGTTCTGTTTCCTTTGGTCAGTATTTGATTTCTCTTGGTTATTCTGCATACTGTTTTCCTATATACTGAATATAAAATAATCATATACCAATAACCAGGAGAAAAGAATTTTATGCTACAGAAGCTTCTGCTGTGATCTTATGATACTTCTTCTTTAGGAATTGTTGTGCCTAGTTCTCCCCCAACCTAGGACACAAAAGTACCATCATCAACAACCAGAGTTCATTCAAAAAAGGAACATCTCCAAATTCTCCACATGTGAGTATGCCTAGGCATCCGAGGGAGCATTACCACCAAACCTTCCATTGTGGGCAGAGGAAATGCCGCACTACCGAGGACGTGAAGATCAGCAAGCCCGTAGGCTCCTGCTTTGTTATTCTTCCTCTACTAAGAGCAATATTGGGAATCATGGGTTCCAAGCTGTGTCCTTTGTCCCTACACTGGCTCACCTGCTGACACCAGGTGGGGATGGGCTAGTGGCACAGGAAAGTAGAGAACTCAGGTGCACCTTCACTGAGTTACTAGGTTAGGTATATTAATCATAACAACTATGGCCATTTTACAGATAAGAGGATGAATGCCACACCATGCATCTTGGGAAGACAGGCTCAGAGGAGAGGCTGAATGTAATCACCCATCCAGTCCTCCACTCCCTGTGGCCCCGTTATGCTGTCAGTGCTTCCGCAGCTCATTTCAACCCTTGTTCTTAAAGCTGTCTGTGTGGCTTCTTACCTAGAAGGTTTTTGAGGGTATTCCACCGGGTTTAGAAATTTAGGCTTGGGTGGGAGGGGGGGTCGTTTTGGTTTCTGTGGAACACTTGGGGGGCTCTGCAGTCCGGCACTGCTTCTTCCTTTCTGGGATAACCTCTTGTAGTCTTCCCGTGCTTGTTTAGCCAAGGAGCGTCTCCTCTCGTCCGCTGCTTTTGATTTTCGCACTAGAAAGACAAAAGGGGTTGAGAAAGGCGCTTGTCAACCCCCAGAGAAGGCTAGACGACTCAGCACTGCGGCTGGAGCACAGAGCCCGGCATCTGCTGATAATAATGAACAATCACTATCAGCGCCTGTTATTCAGAGGGCTGGGGCTTGCACATTCACACTGCCCAGTGTTCACTGTGGACTCTTTATCTGGGTGCTCGGGGACTTTCTGAGAGGGAGAGAGAAGGAAGAGGGGGAGGAAGGGACAAGATAGCAATGTAGAACCGTTGGCTGGAGAATTTCCTGCAATTGGGACGACTAAGTGATGAGTCACAGCCCTAGTGAGGATTCAGTTGGCAGGAGGGGTCTCTAAATGACAAGAGGTGAAAATCCTTCACACAAACAGTTCAGGATGTCAGGTGCGCCAAGTCAAGAGCAAAGATCGGGCTGTCGGGAACTGTTCAGTGGTTCAGGCTGTGCATGCGGTGAGCAGACAGGCTCACCACCAGCCACACTCAGAGCCCACTGTGCGCTGAACCAACCCACTGTAAATCAACCTGCTAGGCCACAAAGTAAAGTGACACCATAGACAATGATAGGGTGGAGACACATTAAAGTACCCCAAGGCTGCCTCTTCATACTGCTTTGTAAGTAGAGGGTTTATTTTTTTATTTTGCTTTTGTTTTAGCAACATAGTATTAAAGGACTCTAAGGCAGGATATAAGAAGATTTTTTTTTCTTGAGTGTATTTACACTCCCGGCATCATTAGTTAAATCCTGTTATGTCTGACTTTAAAGAGATGCCGAAGGTGTTCCATTATGCTAGGATTTCACTGCAGAAAAGTCGTGGGGTCTTGCAAATATTCACCTTTCACAAAAATCTGTCATTTTTACGGTGTTCCTTGTAATGGAACTGACGATCAGTTTAGGATTCTCAACATCTTGCCAACGGGGCTACTTCTATTCCGCACACTGCCTCCAGGGCTGAGGGCAGTGAAGGCTTCCCTGCCTCAGTCACAGGGAAACCCTCATCCCACTTCACCTGCACTGGCCAAGCATCGTCCAGCACGCTCTGCTCTGCCTTCACCTGCACTGAGTCCTCCAGGGGTTATCTCTGGCAGTGCTGGTTCAGACAGATGTCAGGGTGCTCACAGGCATGGGAGGCATGCTGAGAGAGCCAGCCTGTTATTCCTGTGTTCTTGACAACAAAGTTAAAATGGACCCACTGTTGAAAATTTAGACAATTGCGGAATAACTCCAAGAAGAATTCAAATTAGTAATCCTGAATTCCACTTTTCAAATGTTAACAGGTTAATAGCCTTCCAGTTCATTTCCTTTATGTACTTCAGGTATTTGAAAAGAAAAATGTGTTACACACTGTTTTATAATGCTTTCTCTTCTCCACGCTGAAAAGATGTTAACATATTCCAAGGTCATAAAACACTCTTCGGAAACATGTTTTTTTCATAGCTATATACCATTCTATCATTTAACACCTTGTAACTTAGATGGTACAAAGATGAACTGAGACCCTTTCTGCCATTCAGCAAGTGGCTCGTAAGACTGTCGGTAATAATTTAATGTTAAAACATCTCTTAACGACCTCTTAACGTGCTTTGTAGATGGATCTCGTTAGTACATGGACCGACCGGCTTAGCGAGGCATCTGGGTACTCACACGACGCCTGCCACTCGGAGTCTTCTTTCCAGCTCTTATAAATCTGCTTGGTTCTCTCTTGATCTATTTGGTTTATTTCTTCATCTTGTGTTTTCTTCATGGATTCTTTCTTCTGTTTAAAAAACCAGAAATAAACCCTAGTGAGCGACCCTGGCCGTTTTCCTGGAGAAGGAGAGCTGTAGGCGTGCCAGCTGCCCACGCCCTCCCCCTGTGCCCCAAGAGGCGGTGCAGTGCTGGGGGGCACCGTCTGCCACACCTGGAGCACTCGGGGCTTGCTCACTGTGCGGCTCCACGGCTGTTTCCCCGTGTCACATTAGGAAATTAAGAACACTTCATTGGGTTATAATGAGGGCTAAATACTTTTTTTTTTAAGTGCCTAGCACAGTGTGCACCAGATAGTAAGAATTCAGTAACTGTTCATTCTTCTCAGACATAGCACCTACCTTCTTTAAACTGAGCCCCCTGAAGTGGTGGGGACACATGGTTTCATGGCAGCCTGGTGACACGGCAGTCAGTGCCTGAGCCACAGTCGTCCTACAGGGGCTCAGCTGCGTCACCACGTGCCCTGGGGCCACGGGGCTGACATTGTGGTATTTACACATGGTTGGAGGGGGCTCAAAAAGGATTTTTGTGTGTTTGTTTAAAAACAAAAACAAAAATATTTTTTAAAAGCATCCTCTTTCGAGAACGGAAAATATAAAATAAGAAACATGAATCTTCCTTTAAAAAGGAATTCGGGGTTTCTTTTGGTGGTAAAATATACATAAGATTTACCATCTCAACCATTTCTTAAGCATGCAGCTCTGTAGCAGTAAGAACATTTCAAGGGCATTAGTTTCTAACCAAAGCTAAACAAACACATCAAATCACTGAGACTTAAAATGTGTTTTGTTTATTTGGATACAGACTTCTGAGTACTGGTGAGAAACAGAATTTACAATTTGGGGAACTAAAGAAAAGCTTCAGTTAGCTGTGCAATGAAACAATCCGAAAGAGGATTGTTGTTGTTTATTTCTTTTGTGTTTTCCTACAGAAAGATAGACATTCTTGCTGTTAATCTATTTCACCAAAATTGAAACAGTTGGTGTTCTGTTCTGAAACTTACTTTTAATTATTGTGGGAAGTCACAGTTAATGGAGGAGGTTATTATTCATGAACTATATATACTTCAGTTCAGATATAACTAAACTTTTATTTACTGTTTTCATTTTTTCTGATATTCTTTTCCTGCCTAGAACTCAGTTCCTTCGGTTTGTTAATATTACAAAAACCAAAGAACAGTTTTTAATGTTTGACATGACTGCAAAAATTAGTCATCCCCTTCCTGAAGCTGTTTATAAGGCTGAAATACAAATAAAGTGCTGCTAGCAATTTCTAAGCTTAAAGGGGGGGGGGGTAAATGGAAAAGAAAAAACCTGAAACGTAAAAGTGGAACTTTGTAGCCAATAATATTGTAGTAATTGTGTGTGGTGCTAGGTGGGTACTTGAAGAAATATCAAGGGGAACATTTTGTAAAGTACATGGTTGTCTAACTCTGTGCTTTTCACCTGACACTAAAACAAAACAATATTAAATGTAAAGTATAACTGAAAATAAATTTTTTCAAAAGTGGACCTTTGGCTTCCACATGCATATTTTAACATTATTTAAAATGACTATAAAAAGTATGATTATAACGTTAAACTATGACATCATGGATATTATTACTTAGAAAAAGCACAAAGTTTACAAAGTGAGTCTACCTGAGGAAAAAATGTTAAGTTAAATAATAATGCAGATGACACTAACACGTCTGATAGTGCTATATTTAGTAAATGATACTCCTGTTTAATCTGCGGTGTAATGATGTATGGGCACAGTGAGAAGGGAGACAAAATTAATGAGCTTCACAGAATAATAGCAGATGAGATCAACCCTGACCACTGTAATTTATTCAAAGCAGCTGGAAAACTTTAGAACTTGTCCTGAGTTCCTCTAAGAATTCCTTTAGAAAACTGATGTTGAGCACATCTTTACAGGTTGATCTTTACTTTCTCTATTTTGAAAACTATCATTTCCTCTTTAGAAGTCCTTTGCTGGAAGCATGCACGCCCAGGATGGGGACTGTGAGCCAGGCATGGGAAAGTCAAGGTGAAGGCTGGGAGTGGCCGGCAGCCGCACTGAGACTGGACACAATCCAGGTGCCCAGGACTGAGGTGTGGGGATGGAGAGGGGCAGATAAAACATCTACAAAAAGCCTCTCATCCCGCCTGTTGATGCAAAACACTTCCCACCGATTCCTCATTAGACTCCCCCCTCCTGATCCCTGAAGCAGAAAGGCCCTTTTTTATTCCCTTTGTTCCGCAGAGAAGCTAGATAAGTGACCTGCTCAGTCATTCTCTTGAATTCTGACATAATTTCGTAGGTTGGAGAAGTAATGTAATGGCACATGGCCCTGGGCATTCTTGTGTGAAGACATGAAAATTGAAAATCTGGCTGTCTCACTGAAAGGTTTGAGAAGCATGGATCTAGTCCACCCGGCTTCATTTAGGGACAAGAAACCTTAGGTCCGGTCTCACCGAGGTGCCTCCGGCCTCAGACCACTTCTCTTTTCATCTAAACTCACTCTCTAGATGATCTCATCTGTCATCACAGTGAGAAATATCACCAAGATGCCAAATTCTCTATAAGGGTCTATAGGATTCTCAGCCCTCATCTCTCCTCTCACTTACTGAGCTCTCTGCCGTCCCTTGACCATGTCAAGTGAGCCTCTGTGCTGTCAAGCTTGCTGTTCCCCCTGCCGGGAACATCCTTTTCCCCAGCCACCCACAGAGCTCCCTCCCTCATTTCCTCAGTCTCTACTCTAATACTCCCTCCCCAGAGCAGCCTTCTCTGCCCACCGGTCTAAGAAACCAACTCCCACCCTCCGGGCATTCCTCAGCTCCCTTGTCCTTCAGTCTTTCCCTTCACAGCATTAATGACCACCTGACATCTTAGAAGTGTTTACTGTCTGTAACCCCTGACTGGAATTCAGCTTCCCGAGGGCAGAGCTTTTATCAGTTTTGTTCACCAATCTCCAACGCCCAAAGCAGTGCCTAGCACATGGGAAACACTCAAAAGATGTTGGTGGAATGGACACAAATCCTTTGTCTTTCTCACCTGTCCTCATTTAAAACGGTATAACGTACCCCGGACAGCATTGCAGAAAATTTCCTTTAGATACTCTACTGCTGCTGTTTTAGAAAGAGGCATGTATTATGCCTGCAGAACTACTGCTACAAAACTTCAGCGTGCGTTCTTGAAATCTCAGACATGTGAGTTATCCAAGTTCATGTATGGCTCTGCAGGGAAATCAGGGAATCGATCCCAGTGCCAAAGGAACACAGACCCCATCTCGGGCCTTGGTCACTTGGAACTTGCTCTTTACAGCCTGGTAGCTGACCTCGCTTTTTCAGACTCTCTGCAGGTCACATGCTACTACAGTCTCCAAGAGCCAGTCTATGCCTCACTGACTGTGAGCAATGCATGGGGCGACATACGGATCTAACACAATGCAGGAAGTGCGCTCTGCGCTCGGTCTGCAGGGAGGATCTCCGTCTGGCTGGATGGGATAGGGATCTGAGTGCCCCAGGGAGCCCTGGCCCAGTGGGTATGGGTGGTAAAGAGGCTGGTCACAGTAAAGGGAGAGGCTCATAGAAACAATGAACACATAAAGAACTTAGTCTGAATGCACTATTTCTGCCAAGTCTAGTGCCTCATTTATCACTCTCTGCAATCAGCCATTCTGCTTTCAGTGTTTGCTGTAGCCCAGGATGCGTCTCTGTTTTAGATCTTTGGTGAGCAGTCTAGCAGATATGTCTTGGCATCTGTTTCTTCCATGATACTCAAGACTTTTTCAACTCCAGATAAACAGGCAAAGATGAATAGCTCTGTTCGCAAGCTTTTCAAGACAAATTTTGCATTCTGCTGCTTAATTTCATTTCTGCATGAGAATGATATCCCCATTCGTGAAACATTAGTGGAAATGGCTATGCGTTAAGCCCCCTGAAGACAGAACGTAAATCTTTTACCTGGTGAAATCCATATGCCTTCATACGATTGATAGAATCTGCCAGCATTTGCTGAATATTTCTTGAGGAACTGGAGGGTGACTAAAAATTAAACGAGACACATTTTTATACCATTTAGAGCTGCAATGCAGTTTCGGAAAATAATCTGTTAATGTTTCCCTCCTTTCATCATTCCCTAATTCTACCCCACCCTCCAAACTGAACCCACCAAAGTTTCCCATCAGCACCTGAGTTTCTGAGCCGATCCTGGCTGGCAGCAGGGACGAGAAGCCTCAGCCTCCCCTTTTAGAAATGAATTCTTGCCCAAGAGCCAGGGTCTGGTGGTTTGCGCATGATGAGAAGGTTTGTGTGTCTTGCCCCCAGCAGGTCCTGGGGCCCCTGGGATATCTTCTAGTTGTCAATATTAGCTCTAAATTCTCTTCTTTCTATCTTAATCCTTGCTCTATCCATGCCCTGTTTTAGGTTAGAGCAGAGAAATGCTTTGTCTCTGCCATTCAACTGCATCCGTCTTGCTCCCCAGCTATGCCTGGAGGCGTGCCTGGAATACCAGCTGGGTCCCTGGCACCCTGCCCACTTCCCCTGCCTGATCACATTCCTCCCCACTCCTTCTCCTGACCCCGTTACCTAGCCTGGTATCTGGATTTCTGTAATTCTAGATGGGTTTCCCAAGAGGCAACTCCTACTAGTGGGGTTCCCAGATCCACGGCCTAGACTCCCTGGCCTTATTCCTGCCAGCCATGTGCCAATCTCTCTGGCATTGTGACCAAGCCGGAACATCATGCCAAGTGCTTCTTAAAACCAGGTCAGTCATACACGGGCCCCCCATTACCCTGTCCCTGGCTTGACTGCAGAATCTGGGCCAAGTCCCAGCGTGTGACCTATACCCCAATATCACCACCCACAACCCATATTACCATGACGTTGTGCCTTGTGCCTGAGGACTCATTCCTGAATTCTGTGTAGATCAGAAATTGTCTGCATATTTTCAGCAAAAAGGTTGGTACCAAGATTCAGCATGTAGCACACAGGGTTCTTGGGATATTTATTATGCTAAGTAATACAGCAGTATGGCTACCTCAATTTTGCCCCTCTTTTCCATAGTAGCTGAGCTTTTGTGCTAGGACAACAGTGCCCCAGCAGTTAGGTGCACCCATGTGAGTGAGTTATCACTGATATAATGCAGGTGGTAACTGGTATTTTCCACTTGGGTTCAGATTCCCAAAACCTCCTTCACACAAGCACCCAGGCTACTTCCCCTTCCTTTGGGCTGGAATTGTGATGGCGGTCATGTTAGTACCCAAGAGAGCAGAGCCACCAAAAGCCTGAACCCCTGAATGACTTAGCCCTCCTACACCAGAACCCCCATTCTGGATGTTGTAAGGGAGAAAGATTAATGTCTGTTGTGTTTTTAACCATTGCCTTTCTGGTCTATTTGTTACAAAGGTTTGGTCCATCTTAGCTGAACCAGCAACTGCTGGTGGCATGGCACACATCAAGGTCTCTGCTGAGGGTTTTTCCTAGTCATGGGCAGTGCCATTAATGCTAATTCCACAAACAGCCATTAGTCACTGGAGGGCTATAACCAGGCACTGCGTTGGTGGTACAGGGGGAGTTACTTTTACTTCTGGCAGCATCTCTGATGGATGGGCCACATCTTGGCCATCTTCAGACGAAGAAAGTGAATCTCAGAGGAGTTGTGTAGCTTGCTGAGATCACACAGCTGGCTTGTGCCAGAGTTTGTGATTCTCCCAGTATGTCAACATTGTGATGATAGGACAGTAAGATGGAGGTCAAGATTTCTTATACTTATTACTTGAAAAATAATGAATCCTATAGTTTTCACTCCTGCTACTTACCTACTCCATCTAATTTTTTCCCCTCATTTTAGTATCATTATAAACAATATAGTGCTGCTCTGCATCTGAAACAGAATAGTACAGTAACCAGCTCCTCTATTTGTGAACAGGTCAGGATGTTGCACCAGATTTTGTGTAAGTCCATTCAAAAGTCCAAGATGACTTTGAAGGGCTTATTCTTGCAGTCTTTGAATGAATTTCCACTATAAGGAATGTGAGCTTTAAAAACAGGCTCATTCTCCCTTTCCTTGATGATGTAATGTCTATGGGACATCATCATTTTGCAAAGGACCAGTTTCTTCTGTGTTGAAAATTAGGCAGGTAACCTCCTCAAGTACTGAGATAATGCTCCAACCACACTAGCTGCACTTGGAGCCTCTCCACTCGCTTTTTCAGAAGGACTCAGACCTGGGCAACTAGCAGAGCTTTGGACCAGGGTGTTGCCAGCCACACCTCCACCATGCTCAGCCTTTACATTATTGAACAAACCGTTAGTTGTTTCCTGAATTAGCATCAGGCTAATAGGCATCTGGCACTTTCTTTCTAAACCATATATTCCAAAGCGTTGTCTATTTCACCAAATACTTCTTCCTCCACCACTTCCCTATTCCTGTTATCTGCACAGGTACAACACTTTAAACATATCATATGAGCGATCCTTTGTCCCTTAGAATTATTCCTTCAACTGGGCTATTCATCTATATACATATACAACACTATTTTCTTATCATGTGCTTTTTTTCTTATCTTAATTTGTTTTCTTTCATCATCATATTCCTTTTCTTACTAGCATGTACAATACATTTGCTGCTTTGGCACCTATCAGATAGGATGGGCTATTACTATTTTTTTTTTAATTTTTATTTTTATTTTATTCATTTTAGAGAGGAGACCCAGAGTGAGAGAGAGAGAGAGAGAGAGACAGAGAGAAAGGGGGGAGGAGCTAGAAGCATCAACTCCCATATGTGCCTTGACCAGGCCAGTGCAGGGTTTTGAACTGGCAACCTCAGTGTTCCCAGATCGACGCTTTATCCACTGTGTCACCACAGGTCAGGCCACAAGGCTATTACTATTTTTAAGATACCTCAAAACTAAGTATAGACACATGAACCAGACGATGAAAAGGACGGGCTGATAGGGACTAAAGGAACCACAGTGCCTGTCAGCACCATCTACTGGTGCCAGAGTTGGCATCCTTTCTTTGAAGTTTAGGTTTTTTGCTTTTTTTGTTTGTTTGTAATTTTTCCATTGATTTGAGAGGGAGAGAGAGAAAGGGAGGGAGAAAGGGAAAGAAGAGATGGGGGAGACAGAGAGGGAGAGAGAAGGGAGAAGCATCAACTCGTTTCACTTAATTGTTCCATTTAGTTACGTGCTTATTGGTTGCTTCTCGTATGTGCCCTGACTGGGAACTGAACATGTGACCTCAGCGTGCCAGGCTGATGCTCCACCAAGCCAGGGCTTGAAATTTTACGTTTTGGTTTTAATTATCAAAGCTGGTTCTTGGGTAGAAGAGTTTAGGCTTAAATAATTGATTAGTTTAACAACCAGCCCAGAGATCGATACTTTCATTCAAGGACTTCCATATGTCTAAAACATATTGTAAACTCTAAAACTATTTATACATGCTGAGAGCCACAGTGTTAAAAACACTAATTTTCAAGATGAAAGAAGATCTTGCACTATTCCAAAGTGTTAAAAGAATATGAAGAACTTAATCAAGACTTGTAGAGAGCAGGTTCATTCAGGTACACTTACAGGTCCTACAATCATTCAGGTACACTTACAGGTCCTACAGTCATTCAGGTACACTTACAGGTCCTACAATCATTCAGGTACACTTACAGGTCCTACAGTCATTCAGGTACACTTACAGGTCCTACAAATCAATAGAATGCAACTAAGTACAGTGTAGTAGGCTGAAACAGTGTGATACAAAAGAGAGTTCATTTAAAAAAAGCCATATTTAGTGGCACAAATACCAAGGGGAGACAACGTCAGGAATACCATTGCCTCTCTGAGCATTCCCCAGGGACCGGGGGTGGGGAGTGGATGAAGGGGCTTCTTGGAGAGGGTACTGTGCCCTCTCTGAAGCTTCCATATGATGCTGGGTCCCAGGAAACGTACTCTTTAGTTATTCCTATTTGGAACACAGGAAAGGGAGGAAAACTACCCATCTAGCTATAGAACCTTTGCTTATAAAGTACTTTCAAGTCCAATTCATCATTTGACCTTTATATCAACCCTAAGCGGTGTCAAAGCAAGTACTGTTCTTTACTAAAAAGGTAAGGTGATCTATTAGTAGGTAGAAAAGCAGAGACTGAACCCCATGTCCCCTCCCTATCTACTGCTTGCTCCTTCCACAGGGAGTCCCAGAAGAACACATCGGTTCTCATGCATGTAAGTCAGTGCAGTCATCTCCCATGAGCTACATTACAGAGACCTCTGCAACCGCTGAAACTCTATGAGCAGAGTTAAAGCAATCTTATCTGCTTCCTATTTGCCTAATTTAAAAGTAAAAACTGTATTGCTGCAATGAACATAAGGCATTATTCATAACAGCCAAGACATTGAAATAACATAAGTGTTCTTCAAAGGATGACTGGATGAAGATGTGGTACTATAGACATACAATGGAATACTATTCAGCCATAAAAAGATGAAATAATGCCATTTGTGACAACATGGATGGCTCTTGAGTATTATGCTCAGATGGAAAAGGACAAGAACCATATGATTTCATTCACATGTGGGATATAAAACAAAAAAACAACAAATGAACAAACAAAACAAACACACAAACAAAGAAAATGCAAACTCATAGCTATAGACAACAGAATGGTGGTTACCAAAGAGGAAGGAGGTGTGGGGAGGATGAAGAGGGGAAAGGGGATCAAATGCAGGGTGACAGAAGGAGGTTAAGCTTAGGGTGGTGAGCACACAATGGAGTATACGATGTCATATGATAAAGTTGTACACCTGCAATTTATGTAATGGTATTAATCAATTAATTTAATAATAAAATAAAAACTGCCACATCATATTTAGGTAAAAGCTCCAAAAAAAAATAAAGAGTAAATTTGAAAGCCATTGACATAAGGGGCTTAGTGGACATCCTTTAGACACCATGTCAGAACAGGGTCCTTTCTAATCAGTGCAGACCCATCTCAATCTGGGAGTAAAGCCCATCTGTACTGACTGATACCGTTAAACTTACAAGTATGGCAATTTGAATCTATGTAAGCAATTGGGTTATCAAAAGATGCTGTTAGCAACACTGATATTATATGGTTACAAATTATATTCCCCCCAGAAACCATGTGTAATATCAGGATTTATTGTAATTACACTTTTAAAAGTGGTTTGATAAAAACAGTTCATTATGGCCACTAAGTTAATATTTATTCTCTTTAAAGATAGGGCTATGCAATCAAACAAATGCCAAACAACTTTAATTCCAAGGAAACTAGAAAGTTTCCATAAATAGAACATTATTAGCACTCAGTTTTTATGGTGAAGATGAAAATGATGAATTAATGGGCTAAAATCAAGAGTTTACTTTTGAAAACATCCTACTAGGTTAAGTATTTATTCACCCTGTTCTAGCACCTCTTAAATCCATGGTGTTCCTTAATAGACTGATGGTCAGAATAATAACCTCCCTGGGGGCAAAGAGCATGTCAGCTTAACTCATTGATATTTGCTGTCTCAGCTAGCACAGCAGGGACTGGCATTTAGTAAAGCCTCAATAAGTAGTTGGTAAATGAATGCATTATAAATTCATGAAACACTTTCTCACCTACTTAAAGATACTCCAGTCTAGTTTCAATAGTAATCAAAGCAGATTGAATTCAAAGTCTCTGAAAATTGGTGGCCTACAACACACCCAGTTTGCTGACCAGGCACCGGAACAATCAGACCTTCTATTCCCAGCTGTTGTAAAGGAAAAAGGAGTTCCCACTGATGACTATAATATCAGCTTTTGAACATACTGGGAGTTAGCTTTTTCTTTATAAAATAATGGGAGAGTCAGAACAGTGGAACTGTGCTTTGATAAAGTTACAAAGAATAATAATAGAGAGAGAGTGGAGATATTTTCCTGAGGCCAATTAGACTAACAAGATGAAAAACAGGACAATCAGTTTTACTGTTGAAAATATAGTACATAGTCCCTGTGGAATGATTTTATTGAAACATGAATTAGGACAACAGGGACCCTAAGGAATATTTCCCCTGGTTCTCTAGCAAAAACAATGCACAGAGACTACTGGTGAGCCTGACTTAAAAGTACAGCAGACTCTTCTATGATGGGTAATTCCATGGCACACCTTTTAGTGATACACCATCTGAGTTTATTTTGAGCATAGTAAAGCACAGAACTGCCATGCCAGATGAACATCTGCCCATTTTCACTACACCTACCCCCTACAGCCCTTCAAAGCAATGAGCAAACAGCAGAGCTGGACAGTAACATCCCTGGAAAATGCAATAATGTATAAGTGGTAAGAGTGGTTAGGGCAAAGCATTTCAGATACGAAAGAGTTTCAGAAACCGCTCCTACATTCTCACCAGGGAGGCACCTGACATATGATCCAGAAGAAGAAAAAGAGGAAGAACGAGGGAAACAAAGTATTAGATATAAAGTATAAGTACTAAAGGATTGTTGAGGGAATAGACAAGGAGTCTGAACAGCATGATTGATTCGGGAAGTCTTGACACAATGGGAGATAGGAACCTAACTACAAATAATGATAGAAAACGTATTTGTATCATATGTAATACTTTACATAACAATTTTATGCATATTGTTTCATTTCATTCTCACATCCAAACCAGGGATATGCAACTACTGTAACCTCCTTTTTTTAGATAAGGAACTGAGTCCCAGAGAGATTTAATGACTGACTCTAAGTGGTCAAGAGGACCCTGTGTCTCCTCACTCAGGACTCCATCTTTTTCTTCCCAGCACACTATCTCTAGTGAGTTGGATAAGTGAATTATTGCAAATATCACTTGCAATTATACAAAATAAAGTTGTGTCACCAACTATCTAATGTACAAATCTCAAAACTAGAAATGCTTTTCTCTTCTGTAATTTACATTAGGTTAAAGCTTTTCATGCAGCATACTGTTTTTAAAAACACAACAGCTCAAATGGCCTTTAGGGGCCAGGATTTTTGAATCTATCTTATATAAAATTTAATTGTACAGACTATGGCAAAATTCTATGCCAGTGACCCAGAACTGCTTGAGTAATTGTGTAACTGTGATTATGGCTCTACTCTTGAACTAACAAAATGAGCACTATTAAGTCCTCATCTCTTTTTACCCGGTACACCCAGTATTTTCTCTCACATAAATAATACTGAAATGCTTCGTGCATGTATACAAAAGGGAGTGTGCAAATGAAAACAGTTACTGGTTTGGGATTATCCCTTTTTTCTCATCTCCAACTCAACATTTTGGTTTGCATTTCAGGAACACAGTTGTCATCCTGTTTAGTGTGGGCTGCCTTATTATAAGTGTGAACCCGACTCCCTTTCATGGGTCGGCAATATGACTGTCTATAAACAAGATCCAGGCCACCTAAGATGGTTCTATCAAGCGCAGGCACAGGGCATCTACTGAGGCTGGGGGCAGGTTTCCCCACCTTGCCTGCTCACCAACCTTTAATACTCACTTTGATTACATCACCTAAAGAGCTGTGCTCTAATACTGCCTTTCACCCTTACAGAAAGCCCAAGTCACATAAAACCCTGAACTCTGGTTGTTATGCGGGAGCTCCTGGAGATGAATAAGGGTCCAAAAATACAATTCAGCATATGATTTTCTGTTCTTTCAAAGAAGTGCTCTGATCTTAGTATCTTGTTTCTGAATCTCTCCTTTCTAAAGGCAGACAACCAAAACCTGGTTTTAGAGAAGTTGGTCTCTGAGTAGACAGCAAGCTCAGCTGTGGTCCAAGGGATGTAGGGAAAAAGGAAAAACACAGTGGAAGTCTTTCATTTTTGTCTGAAAATCATTTTAGGGTTGCTCCTCCATTGCTACTCACTGATGGGAACATAATGCTATGAATTAGAATAACACTTAAAAATATAGCTGAAAACCATCATGGTTTCAACATCAAGTTTACAATCAAAATGTACATTTTAGTGTTGAGTTTTTGTTGTAAATTGTTATAGTGAAATGACATACTCAAATGCTGATACCAGAGCTTCGTGGCAGGTGGCAGTGTGTGTGTTTTGCGTGTGCAACATTTGTGTCTGTGTGTGTGTGTGTGTGTGTGTGTGTGCACATGGTAGGGGTGGAAAGGTCACCTCTAACTCCATTTGGTTAAAGAGGATATAACGGGAATAATCTTGCTCAAGGCTTTTTAATCTGCTAGCTTCAAGGTCTTATTATTATTTTTTGAATGCTCTAACTCCTAGATGTTTGTATTCTAATATTTTTAAACGCCTGTTTTGCATTGTGGTCCACTCTGAAGTCAATTTCTGTAAAAATAGCAAGTGATTCTCTGGAGATAAAATCTAAAAGTGAGCAGATATAGTTTTATTCAAGGTCCCCTTTGAAGCAAGGACAGTCAGCCCACTGATTAATGAGTTCTCAGCCTACAAAATATTATAACACACACAAAGGGGCTTATTTTGAATTAACATTCTCTGCTGTTCTCCCAACCACACTTAACTGTTCTGTTTTCTCCCAAATTCTATCTCAGGAGAAGGGCAAAAACACTGGCTGCATTTGGAGGGCTGTCCACACGGCGGGGTCCCTAAGGACATTCAGCCATGAGTGTTCCAAGTTCTTACCCCACCTTCCTCCAGAGTTGGGGACATGACGAGCAGGCAGCCAGTCACAGTGAGTGTTCGCTATGATCCACTGAGAACAGAACTACAGTGCGCTCAGTAATTATTAAGCAGAGCATCATTTCTGAGTGTTCCAAGCACTGTCTTCACTGCCGAAAACAAGGACAGGGCAGGAGGGCAACAGCTTTTCAAAATTAAAACCATACACTCAGCTCCAATCTAGACATTGTGTTAGCCTCCTCCTCAGCCTGCACAAACCACCATCCTGCCTTTACCTCCAAGTCTTCATCTGAAAAATGAAAAAGACCAATGCTGGGTTCATGATGGTAAGAATAGCAACTTATAATTGAAGGACTTCAGGGGACAATTCTTTCTGCTCCATTAGATGATACTGGGCAAGCATCCCCATGTTTGTAAACAGTCTCAGCTTCCTTTGTAAAAAAACAATATTGTTAATTTAATCCCTGTTCTACAAATGGAATTAATTCCTTCTGGGATACTGCTGCAAATCACCGAGCAGACACTCAGAACTGAAACCTCCATGCCCAGACTAGAGGCATCTCCTCCTTTGTCCGCAGTACAGTTTCCAGGCATTTGGTACTAATAATCGGGCAGTCTTGCTTCTGGCTATTTGTTAAAATAAACATTTAAATCAGCATAAATATAGTCTTAAATTTTTTCTTCATAAAGATAATTGTGTGTAGAAAGATTCTCTGAATCCTAGATGTTTGGAGCCCATGTTTTTGAAACCCTGAAGCAGGGATCAAACAACTTCCCGGACCCCCAAATCTGCTTCTTGTGGCTGTAAGAGTTTAGCAGAAATTCTTCACCTTGAGAATTGGGGCAAATCATTCCTTGTTCTAGAAGAGATCTCCTTGGATGAAGCCATCTGCTAATGAAGATATAAAATCAATCATGGTATAAAGTAATCCAATGAAAACCTTCAGATTGGGCTTTTTAATGTTTTCATTCCATGCAGGGAAAGGTAAAGCTCTTTCATTTTTAATATGTGTGAAAACTAGCTATATCCCAAAAGATACAGTTTAGAGTCTTGGATGGAGGGTTGTGGTGACAAGCTGAGGACAGGACTGCTAATTGATTGACTCCAGAAATAAAACTGGATGAACCCTGGCCCTGTACTATTGGGCTTGGGCCTCACACCCTTGTCCAACTTCTGCTTGAATATGAAAAGTCCAGCTCTAACGGTCTGGCAGCTCCATTGAAAATGTATAGAAACTCTTCTTAACCACAACAGTGAAATGAGAATATATTTTACTTTGGGTCATGAAGGCATGGGTGTTGTTTAGGATCATGAAAGTATAGAACTAAAAGCAAATTTATGAGGAATCATCTCAACAAACAGATTCCGGCTCTACAGCTAACTTCTGTGACCAAGTATGGCTACGCGAGCCGTCTGTGGACAAGGATGTGAGAGCAAGCCCTGGCTCTGCAGGGAGGAATGCTGCAATTGATTAGTGATGTCTGCCCTAGGTGCAGGCCTGAAAAGTCACTGCACTTATGCTCTGTGGCTACAACTGTTTAAAAGTCTCTCATTTTATAGATAAGGAAAACGAAATCCTGCATAGACAGAGTCAGAATGAAAACTCAGTTCTTCTGACTACACGTTCCGTATTTGCTCTCATTGTATTACCATAGATCAAAAACATACCACAGGTCCCTTATTAAACACTCTGAAATCCATAAAGCTCTCAAAAGATAATGCTTTATATTGAGGGGAAAACCTGACTCAAACTCACAGGGGGCTGGCTAATTTACAGTATTTATATTGATTATAAAGTACTGCTCCAAACCTTGTTGGGAGAGTCTGGCTGATACAATTGCAGAAATCCAGTCTTCTCTTGTGTCTCAGTACAAATGTAACAGGTCATTAACTAGAAACATCTACCTCCTAGAAGTAACTGACTCTAACACAAGGATTTCTACAGTGCTGATCAATATCTGGGTTGAATTTAACTGCGGCATATTTTCTGGTGACGACTGGTCATGTGGAAATGTACTGCAAATCCAACAAGACCATTTTACTTTAGTAAATCTATAGCTTATTTTCTTTGTTGTTTATAATATTCTGGAAGATTGATTGCTCTTTAAATCTTTCCACTGTTGCTCAGATAAGCATCAGGATCACTAAACTCAATAACAACTGCTTGACAATTTTTCTTTTTATAATATATTTTAGACCTTGCGTGTAGGAAATGAAAATTTAAAGACATGACAGTATCCTTGTAGATATTATAGTTAAATTATGGCTCAAACATGGGAATCTTTACTGTGCAAACCTGGAATGCATTTTGGAAATGTATACTGGATGGCTCCCAAAGCCCTAGTGTTGGTTTCCACCAGAGTTCTCATCTAAAGAAGCAGATCTGGGGAAGTTACATCAAGGTTATGACGAGAGTGGGAATTGAAGTAGATATATAAAAATGAGGGTCTTCTGATATTTGGGGGCAAACCATTTAATCTCTTTGAGCATTAGTTTCTTCACCTGTACAAAGGAAATAATACTTGCATGGTCTGCTTCACAGGTGGATTATGAAACGAAATCACTGTATGAGAAAAGGCTTTGCAAACTCCAAGTCAAATTGTATATGTTTTACTATTACTGTATTTCCCCATGTATAAGACACACTTTTTTCGAAAAAATTGGGGTCTAAAAACTGGGTGCATCTTCTATAGTGGTTGTAAATTTTCTTAATCACATTTCCTGCTTTTTCACGCTTGTTTTGCGCTCATTGTTGAAGACAGTGATTCGCCATCAGACACAGGTGAGGACAAGCTAATGGGTGGGAGTTTTGACAGTGATGAGGAGTTGTATGAATTTTATGATGAATAAAACTTGAGTTCAATAACTTTATGTAATACTTTTGTTCCAAATTTCAGGCCCCCAAATTAAGGTGCATCTTATACATGGGAGCATCGTATATATCGGGAAATAGAGTATGTATAAACCAGTTTATATCTATCACTACCACCATGAGTAGTGTGAGAAATTCCTGATGTCTCTAAAACAGACTCATCTCCTTTAAAACCAGCTCCTCTCCAGATGTTCCTATTCATGCTTATGCCACCCCATTCTCCCAGGCATCCAAGCTTAGAAACTTGGGTTGTGCTAGAACCCTCGCTCCTCCCACCCACTCTGATCCACAAATAATCAGTCCTTTTCAAAATATAAATCTGAACAGATCAAGCCCTTGCTCCAAAATCACTGACAACCTCCAACTGTTCTTGAAAAAAATGGATCAAAATACTTATGTCATCAAGATCCTGTTCGGCCTGGGTCTACCCACCCCATGCCTCTCATTCAATCCTAAACCCTCCTCCTTCCATTCTACATTCCAGTCACACAGCCTTCTTCCATTCCTTCGAAGCATCATGTTCCCTCCAGCTGCAGAGACTTTGCCCACGCTGTCCCTTTGCTGAAACTGCCAGCCACAGTCATCCTGTGTCACCGTCTCCAGCTCTATGTCCTCTGAAAAGCCATCCTGCAATCCCTGGTATTGCTCCAGTTCTAGTGTAACAGGGGCCCACAAAAACTTATCCTTGACGTTGGAACACTTATTGTTTGAAATGAAGTCTCCCTGCTTCCTCAACTATAGAGTTCATGACAGCAGTGACTCTCTTTTTACTCCTACACTGTCATCTCAATGCCTCACACACAACTGGCACTTTTTAAATAAATGAATACATCAATCAATCTTGGATCTTCTCCTCACTGTCTCTATTTTTTTTTTCTAAGACACTGAAAGTATTTTATCTGGTGTAGGGAATGATAAAAATCAGGAATAGAAAAAACTCCTCCCTGTTTTTTTCCCATAAGCCTGTACCTCCATGTTTTCTTATCCTGTGCCCCAATTTCTTTTACCATGACAGTTAAGCAAACATCTAAGGGATGGAAGAGGTCCACACTTTCCTCTAACATTTATGATAAAAGAAAGCATAATGACCATGACATCTAATTTTCCTCTTCATCTTTGGACTTATTTGTAAATTTTGTTTTCTAGGAAAGTATTGTAATTCAAGCACAAAGAGAACCATGCATAGTTAATGCTCTTACTTACTTATTTATTTTAGTGAGCATGCGACAGACAGGGACAGACAGGAAGGGAGAGAGATGAGAAGCATCAAGTTGTTGCGGCACCTTGCTTGTCCACAGATTGCTTTCTCATACGTGCTTTGACTGCGGAGCTCCAGCTGAGCCAGGGACCCCTTGCTCAAGCCAGCAGCATTAGGTTCAAGCCAGTGACCTTGGGATTCAAGCCAGTGACCTTTGGACTCAAGCCAGCAACCTTAGGGTCATGTTTATGATCGCATGCTGAAGCCAGCGACCTCAGGGCTTCAAACCTGGGTCCTTGGAGTCCCAGGTCAATGCTCTAAACACTGTGCCACCACTTAATCAGGCAATGCTCATTTTTTTAAAAAAAGAATTTTACTTAGAAAATTAAATTTAATGGGGTGACACTTACCAGTAAGTACACTGGTTTCAGGTAAACATCTCTGTAGCATTTGAACTGTTGATTATGTTGTCTACCCATCACCCAAAGTCAAATCATTTTCTGTCACCGTACATTTGTCCCTCTTTCTGGCTCTCCCCCCAGCCTATCCCCTTGGTAACAACTTCACTTTTATCTGTGTCCATGAGCCTCAGTTTTATATCCCAACTATGTATGAAATCAGATAGTTCTTAGCTTTTTCCGATTTACTTATTTCACTCAGTATAATGTTCTCAAGGTCATCCATGTTGTAAATGGCACTATGTCATCATTTCTTATGGCTGAGTAGTATTCCATCGTATATATGTGCCACATCTTCTTTATCCAATCCTCTATCACAGGACACTCTGGTTGTTTCTATGTCTTGGCCACTGTGAATAATGCTATGATGAACTTGAGGATGCCTGTGTCTTTGCGTACCAATGTTTTCGAGTTTTGGGGGGTTGATACTCAGTAGAGCAATTGCTGGGTCATATGGTAGTTCTATTCTCAACTTTTTGAGGAACAACTATAATTCCTTCCATAATAGCTGTTCCAGTTTTCATTCCCACCTGCAATGAATGAGGGTTCCTTTTCTCCACAGCCTCTCCAACACTTGTTATTACCTGTCTTACTGATAATAGCCAATCTAACGGGTATAAGGTGGTATCTCATTGTGGTTTTTATTTGCATTCCTGTAATAGCTTGTGGAGATGAGCATCTTTTCACATATTTGTTGGCCATTTGTAAGTCTTCTTGGGAGAAGTGTCTGTTCAGGTCCTCCCCCCATTTTTAGATTGGATTGTTTGCTTATTTGTTGTTGAGCTTTGTGAGTTCTTTATGTATTGTGAATCTTATCCCTTTATAGGACCTGTTGTTTGTAAATATCACCCTCCATTTGGTTGGCTGCATTTTTGTTTTGTTGTCAGCTTCTTTTGCTGTGCAGAAGCTTTTTAATTTGATATAGTCCCATTCATTTATTGTTGCCTTTACTTCCCTTGCCTTTGGGGTCAAATTCATAAAATGTTCTCTATGGCCAAGGTCCATAAGTTTAGTACCTCTGTTTTCTTCTATGTAATTTATTGTTTCAGTTCTTATAATTAGGTTTTTGATCAATTTTGAATTAATTTTTTGTGCATGGGGACAAAGTAGTCAAGTTTCATTCCTTCACATGTAGTTTTCCAGTTTTCCTAGCAACATTTATTGAAGAGGTTTTCTTTTCTCCCTTGTGTAGTTTTGGCTTCTTTTTCAAAGATTATCTGTCCCTATATATGTTGTTATACTTCTGGGCTCTCAATTCTGTTCCATTCATCTATATACCTGTTTTTCTGCCAATACCAAGTTATTTTGATTATCGTGACTCCATAGTATAATTTGAAGTCAGGTAGTGTGATACCTCTGGCTCCATTCTTTTTTCTCAGGATTGCTTTAGCTATTTGAGGTCTTTTATGGTTACACACAAATCTGATGATTTTTTTGTTCTATTTCTTTATAAATGACATTGTGATTTTAATGGGGGTTGCATTAAATTTGTATATTGCTTTGGATAATATAGTCATTTTACCTGTGATTCTTCCAATCCATGAACATGGAATATTTTTCCATTTCATTGTGTCTTTTTCAATTTCTTTCCATGATGCTTTGATAGTTTTCAGTATATAGGTCCTTCAGTATATAGGAATAAACATACTTTATTAAGTTTATTCCTAGGTATTTTATTTGTTTTTGTTGCAATTGTAAAAGGAATTGTTTCTTTTTAGTTCATTTTCTGAAGTGTCATTGTTGGTGAATAGGAAAGCTAGACTTCTGTGTACTGATTTTGTATCCTGCGACTTTACTGTATTGCTTTATTGTTTCTACTAGTTTTTCAGTTGAGTCTTTGGGGTTTTCTATATACAGGATCATATCTTCTGCAGAAAGTGAAACCTTTATTTCTTTCCCAATATGGATGCCTTTTATTTCTTTCTCTTGCCTAATTGCTCTGGTTAAAACTTCTAGAACTTTGTTGAATAAGAGTGGAGAGAGTGGAAAGACTTGAGTTGTTCCTGATTTTAGAGGAGAAGCTTTCATTTTTTTCACCATTTAGTATGATATTGGCTGGTGGTTTGTCATATATGGCCTTTAGCATGTTGAGGTAGTTTCCTTCTAAACTCATTTTATTGAGCGTTTTAAATATAAATAAGTATTTAATATAATGCCTTTTCTGCATCTATTGATAGGATCATATGATTTTTTGTCCTTTGTTTTGTTGATGTGATGTATTATGTTGATCGATTTGTATACATTGAATATCCTTGTGCTCCTGGAATAAATCCCACTTGATTGTGATGTATATTTTTATGATGGATTGTTGTATCCAATTTGCTAGTATTTTGTTTAGGATTTTTGTATCTGTGTTCATTAGAGATATTGGTTTATAGTTTTCTTTTTCTGTGTTGTCCTTGCCAGATTTTGGTATCAGCGTTATTTTGGCCTCATAAAATGTATTAGGGAGTATTGCTTCTTCTTCTGTTTTGGGGAAGACTTTGAGAAGAATCTTTTTTGAATGTTTGGTAGAATTCACTAGTGTAGTCATCTGGTCCTGGACTTTTGTTTGTTGGGAGGTTTTTCATAGTTGTTTCTATTTCCTCCCTGTTTATAGGTCTATTTAGGTTTCCCCCTTCTTTGTGATTCAGTCTAGGAAGAAAGTATTGTCCTAGGAATTTATCCGTTTCCTCTAGGTTGTTGAATTTGGTGCCATATAATCTTTCATGGTATTCTACTATGATTCTTTGTATACCTATGATGTCTGTGGTAATTTCTCCCCTTTCATTTCAAACTTTCTTTATGAGTCCTTCCTCTTTTTTTCTCTTAGTGAGTCTAGCCAGTCGTTAGTTGATTTTATTGATCTTTTCAAAGAACCAGCTCTTTGTTGTATTAATTGTTTCTATTGTATTTTGTTCTCTATTTAATTATGCTCTAATTTTTATTATTTTCTTCCTTCTTCTGACTTTGGGTTGCCTTTGTCCTTCTTTTTCTAGTTTCTTAAGATGTGATATTAGGTCATTTAATCGTTTCTTGATATAAGCCTGTAATGATATAAACTTCCCTTTTATAACTGCTTTTACTGCATCCCGGAAGTTTTGATATATCACATTGTCATTCTCATTTGTCTGTATGTATCTTTTGATCTCTGCCTTTATTTCTTCTTTGACCTAGTCATTCTTTTTAGAAGTATGTTGTTTAATTTCCTAATTTTTATGGGTTTCTTTACTTTCTTTTTGGATGTAGTTGAATTCTAATTTCACAGCCTTATGGTCAGAGAATATGCTTGGTATAATATCAATCTTCTTGAATTTGCTGAGGTTAGTTTTGTGGCCCAACATATGATCTATCCTTGAGAATGTTTCATGCACACTGGAAAAGAATGTATAATCTGATGTTCTGGGATGAAATGTTCTGTAAATGTCTATTTGTGCATTTGGTCATAGTATCAGTTAAGGCCAATATTCCTTTATTGATTTTCTGTTTGGATGATGTAGCTAAAGTTGTCAATGGTGTGTTGAGATCTCTAAGTATGATTGTGTTTTGTCTGTTTCTATTTTCAGATCAGTTAGTAGATGTCTTATATATTTTTGTGCTCCCTTATTCAGTGCATATATATTGAGAAGTGTTATGTCTTCTTGACACAGTATCTGCTTCATCATTATGAAATGTCCTTCTTTATCTCTTGTTACCTTTGTTGTCTTGAAGTCAGCATTGTCAGATATAAGTATGGCTACATCTGCTTTTCTTTGGATATTATTAGCTTGAAGAATCATTTTCCAACCTTCTACTTTGAGTCTACTTTTGTTTTAGCAGCTTTGATGTAGTCTTGAAGGCAGCATATTGGTTTTGTTTTGCTCAGATTGGTGAGTAGCAGATTGGTGCGTTTGGTCCATTTACATTTAGGATAATTATTGTCACTTGGAGTTTCCTATAGCCATTTTATGTTTTGTTTTCTGGTAGCTCTGTGTCTCCTTTGGTTCTTTTGTGTTTCTGTCAGTTGTTTTTGTTTGGTGTATTCCATATTTCTTTCCCCTGTTTCTTCTTTTAAGCTGGTTTCAGTGTTGGTTTTTTATGGGTGGTTACCATTAGGTTATTAAGAGAAAAATTTTCATAACACAAGAGTCCTTTGTCTTATGAGTGTCTCTGCACTCCATCTTCTTTACTATTGCAGATCTTTATTCTCTCCCCCTTTACATTATTGTTGTCACCGATTATCCTATTATCCTTGTTTTTACTGTAACCTTGTTGGAGCTCTTACTTGTAGTTTTGATTTGTTTTGTTCTTTGTATCAGGTTGAATTAACCCCCTTGAGTATTTCCTGGTCATAAATTTTCTCAGCTTCTGTATGTCTGGAAAAGCTTTTATTTCTCCTTCAGGTTTAAAGAATAACTTCAATGGTTATAGTATTCCTGGCTGGTAATTCCTCTCTTTCAGTGCTTTGAATGTTTGGCTCTCTTCTGGCTTATAGAGATTCTGCTGAGAAGTCTGATGATAACCTAATGGGCCTCACTTTATAATTTATGTTATTTTTTTCCTTAACTGCCTTGAGAATTTTATTTGTCATTTGTTTTTGACAATTTTATTACAATGTGCCTTGGAGAAGATCTGTTTGGGTTGAGGTAACCTGGTGTTCTGTTTGCTTCTTGTGTTCGAGGATCTAACTCTTTCCATAATCTTGGGAAGTTCTCATCAATTATTTGTTTGGATAGGCTCTCCATTCTCTTCTCCCTCTCTTCTTCTTCTGATATACCCATTATATGTATATTGCTCTTTTTGATGTAATCAGAAAATCCTTGTAGAGCTCTCTCTTTTTTTAATTCGTGAATCTCTTCTCTCTGTAGCATCTCTTGTTGGCTTCCTTTGATGTCACTGATTCTCTCCTCTATCTGGCATGTTCTATTAGCTAAACTTGCTAGCTCATTTTTCAATTCATGTACTGAGTTGTTCAGCTCTGTTTATAAAGTTTCAATCTCCTTGGTGAAGTAGTCTATTTGTTGATTAATTTGTTTTCTGAGCTCATTAAATAGCCTATCAGTGTTTTCTTGCATCTAATTGAGTATTTTCAGAACTTAAAATTTGAATTCTCTATTATATAACTCTAAGGTTTCCATGTGATTGAGACTGCTATCTGGAGATTTCTCATTTTTTCCCCCTGAACTATGTCTCTTTCTTGTGTACCCATGGTATTTGTTTACTTCTTTCTTGATGGCATTTGAGAGTGGTATGTTAAGAAATCTAACAAAACAACAACAGAAAAATAAAAAATACAATGAAAAATGGAAAAACTTTTAAAATAATGAAAAGTAAAAAAGAAAATCCATAAAAAGGATCAGAAACCAAAATAAAATAAAAAACAAAACAACCACAAAAAAATAAAAATAAAAAATATATAAATTAAAGAAAATGAAATTCAAAAGAAAAATAAGATGTTTTAAGAGGTTTTTCTGTTTTGTTTTGTTTTTTCCAGTATGGGGTGCTATATTACAAGTTACAGCTCTGTGAAATTCCTGGGCTGGCCTCTGCTGTGATGTTGCTATGGTAATGATAGAAGTAGGGCTGTAGTCGTAATGATGTGTGAAGTTTGTTATGAGGGCTTTACAGCTTTAACAAACATGATCTCAGGCCTTTGGGAGCTCCTCCCATGTTTCAACAGACCAGGGGACAAGACACATGGAACCTCTGTTCTTCAGCAGAAAGAATGGTCCTGTAGGTCTAAGTGTGGGGTACGTCTCTGCCACTCTTTGTACCCACAAGTTGAGGGTGGAGGGATCTTGTAAGCTAGGCCACACTTGGTTTTTCTCTGTCTCTGTGCTGAGTGAGGCTGCCAGCAGACCACAGGAACACTGGCCGTGACCCCCTTGTTCTGCAGCCACTTTGGTTTAGTATCTCTCTCACTGCCCCTCAATCTCTCCACTCTTCCCTGAAGAAGAAGACACAGTCACTCCAGGCATCTCCCCTCTCCAGATCCCTGGTGGAAAAAAACCCAGACAGTATGGGCGTTTTCTCTCCAGAGCCCATTGTGAGTACATCTTGTCTTCCGTCCCTCTTCTTAATCCTTCCCACTTTTAATCAATTCGAATGTGTGGAACTTTTCAAGCAAGCCTGTGAGTTCTTTTCACTGCATTATAGCTGTTCAATTTGTTAAAATTTCAAGGGGAGAGATCAAGGGTATCTCTCTCACTGCTGTCATCTCATAGACTTTCCCTTACTGCTCTTAAAGGTGTTTTGTTATTGCTTTTATTCTTAATTTTAGGGATGTTAAAAAGGGGGCTGCCTATTCAGAGCAAGTTTGGTTTTAAATATGTTGAGCGCAAAGAAGGAGTAGGAAAACCTGGAGCTTCACTGCAGATGTGAAGAAACTCCCAGGGCTGTCCCCAGGGATGTAAACCAAATTTTAAAGTTTTGTAGCTTTAAATATTTTGAATCTCATATTTATATCCCTTTATAAAGCTTCTTCACATTCTTCATATTAATAAGGTAATCGAGTGCAATGGTTAAGGAATGACCTAGGTAGGGGTTTTGAGGACCTAGGTTTGAATCCTGGTTCAGTCCTTGATCGATTATAAGACCTTGGGCAGACGAAGTAATCACATCTAACCACAGCTTCCCCACCTGTTAAATGGGCAAATATCAATAGACCCTACCCTAGGTCACAATGTTGTTGTGAAAATTAAATGAAACACTCAACAGTGTGCTTTGCCACGTAATAAGCCCATGAAGTAGGCAAGGCAGATAACTGTATCCCTTTCTGACAGTCTCAAAGAAGTCAAGAGGACATGCAACCAGTGTGAGACCTGAGGATCTGAGCAGAAGTCAAACAACTGCAAATCCCCTCTTAATTCTCCATGTAATGAAATTCCTAGCAGAAGAAGGCACTTCATAATTTAGTTTAATTATTCTTCCAAACTATAATCCAAGCAGCAAATTATGTTTTAGCTCTTTAGAATACCTGAAACATAAGAGTTCCTAGCAGTTCTGCGTACAAAACTCTGTTATGTTCAAGAACTAACTGTCTCCACAATCACAGGCAGATTCTATGAAGCCAATGAGGCGCTGATGTCTATGCTCAACAAAAAGGGGAAGACTCAATAGAATAAAATCTAGCTCTAAAAAGGGCCAGCATTATAAGACAAGGGTCAGCAAATTACAGCCTGCAGAGCAAACCTGGCTCTCTGTCTGCC
This sequence comes from Rhynchonycteris naso, assembly GCA_037038555.1. NCBI lineage: Eukaryota > Metazoa > Chordata > Mammalia > Chiroptera > Emballonuridae > Rhynchonycteris > Rhynchonycteris naso. The sequence goes on from CM072998.1 coordinate 31,900,456, forward strand.
TTGGTACATGAGGTATTCTCGGAGCACAGCCCTGCCCATTCAGTTGTGAAAGGGACCGCACAGCCCACAAATCCTCAAGTTTTCAGTATCTGGCCCTTCACAGAAAAAGCTGTGGACCCCTGTTATAGAAGACGTATAACCCTGAAAATATCTTCAAAGCAAAAGTTTATTCCTAGGGTTCTGTTTTCCATACCTCAGTCCTCAGTCCCATGAAGAAGGGGCACTTTATCATTAAGAAAAAGTAACACGTGAACCAAATCCCCCCTAATTAAATGAACAGCATGACCTTCAAGTTAAGAGGATTCCCCCTTCTATATACGAAAAAGCCAGTCTAAGATTCTGGTACCCAGCTACATTACCTCAGTGGTCCCAATATCCTTCCCACTCTCAGTGATGAAATTCTGCACATTTAGAAATAGGAAAAACTCACTGGTATTTTCTCTTCTTTTTGGGGTGGAGCTGGTCTCGAGCCTGGCCCCGGTTCCCCCTCTTCTGGTGCTTTCTTACAGATGTTCTGAGACCCCCAGGGGTCTGGTGTTTGCAGATCACAGTAGTGTGATTTTGTTTTCAAACTATTGGTGAATTCTTTAGATGGAGTTTTGCTGAAGAGAAACAAACGGGGAATGATCAAAAACATTCTTTAACATGGATAGCTTTTCCAAAGCAGATGTCTACATTTAAATGAGGCAAAAATAAAGAGTAATAGATACTATTTACCGAGAGCGTATAATATGCTGAGCTCTTTGTTCAGTATTTTAAAGATATTAACTCAATCCTTATAACAAACCTGTGAGAAAGGCATTGTTACCTTTGCTTTTTATAAAAGGCTCAAGATAATTATATAATTTATTCAAGGCCACAAAGTGGATAGCCAGGATTTGGACCAGGTCTGCCTAACTCCTAGTTCACAAGTTAAACTGCTAGGCACACCACCTTTCTGTGATTAGAGGCAAACAATTCCTTTATCTGTGTATGGCCAGTTATTGTTTTAAGTTACAGAAGTGGGTGGGCAGCACCATCAGCCCTTTGGATCTGAATTAAAGTCCATGTGTCTGTTTCTCTTTCACCAGCTCAGACAGGACTGTCAATACTAAGGGACAGCAAGCTTCAAAGGGGCCACCTGGGCACCAAGCAAAGGGGATCCATCATCTACCTCCCTACTACCACCCAAGTTGCCTTCTTATATCTCCAGTTGATCATATCACTTCCTTATTCAAAAACCGCTTCACTGTCCACAGAATGAGGTCTGAACTCCTAAACCTGGCCTTCGAGGCACCTTAGAGCATGGCCCGCATCCCCTCCTATTTGCTCTTGCCTACCCCAAACACTCAGAAGAATCCTACAAGGTCAAGTCCAGGGGTCTTGATCATGCCCTCTGCCTGCAACTCCCTTCCTGATCTTTTGTAACCAGGAAACACATCTTGCCAGGCCACTTCAGATCTCACCTCTTTAGTGGATCAGAAGGATGGCTCAGTTAATGTGTGCTTATAACTTAAAGTGTAGCACACACCACAGTCTGGATTGGCTGTGGGTGGCTGCCTGTGTCTCCTCGTAGGCTGGAAGCTCCTGGTTCATCTTTCACTTCCCAGTGCCTAGCACAGTGTAAGCACCTAACGGGCCTGCGCACTCAGCCTCCAATATCTAAGCAATCGTTGAAGGCGCGAAGCTTGAACAGTCATGTCTATTACTGACGTTCAGCTGTATTGGCCTGCACTGCTCTAGCACCCTTCTAGTGATGGCAGGGGTCACGGGGAAAATCACATCCTCCTGATCAAAACAGGAATGAAAAGTGGAAAAATAAGACAGCTGGTCTGAGAGCATCATGGGAAGGAAAGGAATTACCAGGAGTCTAAAGAGACTTTCCAAAGAGATCAAAGTGACTTTTGAGACCCTGAAAATCCCGCCTCACTCTCCCACCAGACACTGTGGGCAAGAGGCATGTCTGCATCGCCCCCTGTGGGTCTCAGCAGATCTCATACCTGAGCTTTGCTGCCTCCTGGTCTGCGTTCTGCTGGGTCCTCTCAGCAAGAATTTCATTACAGAGCACATCGTAGGGCTTGTCCAGGTGATGTTCGCCCATCACCCAGACCCAGACTTCCCTGTCGGCTCCCAGCTTCCAATGAACAGATTTGCTGTTCTCTGCAAGCAAAACAAAATCCAACTGAACTCTTTAGCTAGTGTCATCATGTGTCCCATCATTGAAGTATTTAGGGCCTTTGGGGGTAAAACATTGGACAAGGCAAGGCACTTCCAACCTGCCGAGACAAGCAGCTTTTCTTGGGAATGATGAAAACAGAGGCAGGGCGTGGCTGTGGCAATGTCTGTTGGAAAATATGATGAACGTGGGGTTTGAATGTACCCACTGTGTAAATGAGGAAGGTGAGATGGGAAGAAAGCACGCATTATTGTGTCAACCTTTTGGGTCACAGAGCTCGCATCAGAGACCAGAGCCCCGAAAGTCTAAGCATCTCCCTGTAACCCGGAATTAACAGCTGCTCCAAGGTCTGGTGTTTCCACTGTCTTTATAGACTTCATTGCTGGTAAAAAGCATGCATTCTAGAGCTAAATCCTGACTTGGACAAATGACTTAATTACTCTAAGCCTCAGTTTCATCGTGTGCAGCAAGGGAATAGCAACATCTATGACACAGGGCTGCCGTGGGAGCAGGAGGGCTGGGTATGCCGGGCTCTGCCCCTGGTGCCCCGGATACCAGGAGTTCAAGAGAGGTTAAATGCTATCACCACTCTCCTATTGTTTACTTATATGACTGCTCAGAGATTCACACCAGCTTGTGAGAAGATAATGCTACGGGTACTGTGATACTTGGTGAAACTACTTAAATAACCCTTGCTTACAATTGGTGCAAGGGTTGTATTACATTATAGTGCCAGTTCTCCTGAGATCTGGCCACACAGGTCATGCTCCTTGAAACCTGGGGAAGATGGAGCATACCTGGGAGAGGCCAAAAGGTGGAGTCCCCAAATCTGAAGGCCCCAGAACAGACCTACCCTCCTAGACCAACATGGTCCACGGTTGGTTCTGGTCAGGATCCCTGGACCTGAGGCCCCCAAACCAGCCAGAGGCGTTGGGTATGTGAAAAGCGCACCCAACTGGAACACAGGCTAGGCCATGTTTATGGGTTATATAGAAATCCATACTGAGATTGTCTTATCTCCTTACACTAAGTAGAAGAAAGTTTCCAATTAATTAAAGCATCTTCTGGCCTGTGTATTGTTGACCTACTTCCTACTGTTGCCTGAGGACACGTTAGAAAAGCAGGCTGCTCCAAGTCAGATTTGTTCTTTATTTTGGTGCTTTCCACTCTGCTCCGTGCAGTGGAGACTTTCTTCAGGATAATAAAGTTTTAAATAGGGTGCTGGGTGGGGTGGGGATTGAATCATAGTCTTCACTATAAAAGGAGTCCAATGTGTCCTTCAGAAGGAGGCTGACCTCACACTGTTTCACAAGTGGAGAAAACAGGGGAAGTGACTCTCAGGGATGAAAGGAACATCAATCCCTGATGTGCCCTCCCGGGGACAAACTCTGGCCAAGCTCTGTGCTATGTTTGGGGAAATGCCAAAGGGCTCCTTAACTTTAGAAAGCTGTCATACCTCATAACACTCTCTTTATAACACTCTCCCAGGGCAACTAATAATGTTTTTTACTGTTTCCATCTCTCAACCTTCACCTAAGTGATGCTCTACCAAAATTTTTAATGGCAGGAGGGAGATCCCTGAGAGGAGACAGACAGAGCACCAAGGGGCACAAAATGGGGAACACGGGGACCCAGCAGTTTTGCTAGATGCAGCATAGCACACGCTTCCCCCAGAACTGTCTCCAGAGATCGCCACATGCTGCAGGCGGGGGCGGGGGCACTGCTCTGGAGGGTGGGGGCAGAAATCCCAGGGCTGCCTGTGAACAGACGGCGGTGCTTATAACCAAAGAACAGAGACGAGAACCAAAGAAGAGGACCAGAATCTTGAAGTTTAAAAAGGAGGAAGGTGGTGAGAGTGTGGCGAAGTTTAAGAAATCATGGTTTGGGAATAAGAAGAAAGAGAAGTAGCCATAAAATGTTGGATTTAGCCAGATGCCAAAAACATGGGCTCTTGACAGAGCGGCACTGACGGTAATCGGTAATCTGTTCTGACTACTCCTCGCCTTCAGGAGCTCTTAAATGGGGCCCGGGATTAAAGAGACCAGAGAGGTTTCAAGTGGTCCCACATGGCACCCTAAAGCCTTGGGGGGGGGAGTCATTGCAGGGAGGGGAGGGTTAGCTCTGACACCCTCCATTTCATGCCAACACCAGGAAAGTCTATTAAGATTTCTGTTTAGCCTGACCAGGCGGTGGCGCAGTGGATAGAGCGTTGGACTGGGATGCGGAAGGACCCAGGTTAGAGACCCCGAGGTTGCCAGCTTGTGCGCGGGCTCATTTGGTTTGAGCAGAGCTCACCAGCTTGGACCCAAGGTCGCTGGCTCGAGCAAGGGGTTACTCGCTCTGCTGTAGCCCAAGGTCAAGGCACATATGAGAAAGCAATCAATGAACAACTAAGGTGTTGCAACAAAAAACTGATGATTGATGCTTCTCATCTCTCTGTTCCTGTCTGTCTGTCCCTCTCTCTGACTCTCTCTCTGTCTCTGTAAAAAAAAAAAAAAAAGATCTCTGTTTAGTTCATGCCACAAAACCTGAGAATTTCTAATCAGGAGCCGATGCAAAGTTAGATGCCAGGGGATGTGTGGACAAAACAGAGGAGGCCATTTCCTGCAAGTCCCCCGCAGTCTGTGAGAGAAAGAGTCATCGGTCACCTATTTAATAAATTTCATCGTGTTTCCTCTGTGTGCCAGGCTCTGAGGTAGACGTGTGTAAACAGGAAAGAGACAAACCGCTTCCTGCTCTCACGGACCTTATGATTTAGCCGGAGGGGGCAGGTAGTGAGCGATTATTTAATTATAAAGGTAATGCATTTGGGGAGGGTGGTACTCAAGGTGCTATGGGAATGCTTAAGATGATTAACTAACCAGTCTGGAAGGCCTCCTTACAACCACCTTAGATTTTAAGTTTGGTGAGGATTCAAGGGAAGGAGAAACTGCTTTGGAAAGATAGAGAAGAAATAAGAAGAGATGTTTTTGTGCTGAGTTTTAGTGGCTGGATATGGAACTCAGAGAGTGGAAAGGGTTCAGTGCTCAACACAAAGAACACCACAATCAGAGGTCAGAGCAGGGAGTCAGTGAGGGGCTGTGAGGAAGCAGGGTCCCAACCAGAGCTGGAGAGGGTTCGGAGTCGCCTGGCAATGGGCTGAGGATCGTGCAAGGGAGACGAGGCCCCACGGCATGGGTCCGAGACACCTGGCTGGAGGGCTTAAATGGAGGCCCTGTGCTGCATAAAGCCAGAAACGGGTGTTAAATCCCAGTGCTTCCACCAATTATTGATGTGACCACATAGGTGTCACTTTACCTCTCTGAGCCTGAGCCCCCTTTGACCAGACAGAAGTATAGAAGTCAGACCTCACAGGCCTGTCACATGATAAATGCTCACAAAGTATCAGCTCCATGTACGTGACCGAGTGGCCGACACAGAGTCCGTGACTGACTGTGCGGGCGATGCCAGGACCACAGAAGCGGTGGGGGAAGCGCCAGGACACGTCAGCATCTAGCTGGGTCAGCGTGGTGCGAGGTGGGTGTTGGTGACGGAGTGGGGAGGGAACGGGGAGACACGAGGGGGAGAAGACCAGGAGGCTGGCAACCGCATCCTGACTGAGGGAAAGGACAATGTTCGACAGGCAGCGGAATCAGGGAAGGACTCAAAGGTGATGCCAACATTGCGAGACTTAGTAACTGGGAGGTCGGTGGGGGTTAGCAGAAACAGCAACATCAAGAAAACACATCTGTTTGAAGAGCTGGATAATGAGATGTTCTGGAAATGCGGCATACATGATTTTTAACTTGACTAGAAATCTACATGCCGTTTCAGTAGTGATCTAAAAGACTGGAGTTCAGAAGGGAGGCTGAGGCTGGCCACACGAACTTGGGAATTACGTTCTAGATGTCACTGTTGAGCTATGAGCACAGGTGAATTCACAAAGAGAATTAAGCCTCGAAGAGAACCCCAGAAAAGCATGTGCTCCATGCAGGAGGCAGAAGAAAAGGGAGGAAAGAGAGAGTGCTGACTCAAAAGGAGAAAACGGAAGAGGATTCTGATCCCTAAATAACTAAATAACATAGGAGGAGACAGGTGAACCCTGCCACACGGCCACGAGAGGAGAGACCGCAGGTGCTGAGATGAGGGGAAAGGAGGAGAAGGCTGAGCAAGATCTTTGGCGACCTCTGACCTCTGAGAGAGCAATTTTAGGGGGACAGGTAGAGTGAACAGGCTAAAAAAGTGGGACAGAAAGAATGGTGAAAGACAGAGGTTATAAGTATGTGCTCTAGACAGGTGTCTTCACTAGGGGAGACTGTGAGGATTCGGTCATTTGTTCAAGGTTCCCTGAGCGTCTGCATGCCCCTGGCACTGCACACAGGCTGAGGGACAGAGAGAGCCCCGGGAGCACCGAGGGCTGGAAGATGGCTTTCAATAGGGAAGACATGGACAGGTTTTACACTTGGGTTGTGGGACGGGTGTGAGGGATGAGGCCAAGGGACTGATGGACAGAGGGATGGCCGGAGACTGGGTAAGGGAAAAAGTGTTGGCAGGAGAGGAGAAAAGCTCCAGTCCCGTAAGAGTTGAAAACTGACATGTGTAGACATGTGGGTTTCTGTCCCCACAGTACTGACTTAAGGGACGCTAAGGAGGCAGGCACTGCCCTCTGATTTCACTTTTAGGTGGAATATAAAATAAATACTAAACTAACAAACAAACAGAAATAAAAAACAGAAACAGACTCATAGATACAGGGAACAAACTGGTTGCCAGATGGGGGATTGGGTGGGTGAAAAACATGAAGTGATTAAGCACAAACTGGCAGTTACAGAACAGTGACGGGGATGTCAAGTACAGCATAGGGAACAGTCAATAACACTGTAATACCTATGTATGGTGTCAGGTGGGTACTAGACTTCTGGGGGGATCGCTTCGTAAATTATATAAATGTCTAACCACTATGCTGTACACCTGAAACTAATGTAATGGTGAACATTAACTGGAATTACTTTTTTTTAATTAAAAAATATACAACTCTTTATTCTAAGTTAAAATAAAATAAAATCGGCCCATAAATATATATGATGCTATCTGGGCATTCTGGATTTTCTATCTAGTTCACCTTGAAATGACATGCGCTCTTTAATCAGAAGACAGTTGAGAAAGAGAACTTTATATAGCACTTCCATCTAATTATAAGTTTTCTCCAGCCCCTGAATCGTGTTTATATACTGCAGGGCTCTTCATGTTTGTGATCTTAGGGGTTCCTGAGAATTTCTGAAACCATGGGTCAGTCCTTCTTGGCACCACAGCACAAAGACTCGCTGGGCAGACCCAGATCAATCCCCACACAAAACTTGTAACCAGGCAGTGTTGTAAAATATCACATAAAGCGGTGACACACATCCTTGGCAAGGAAATGCCAGGCTGACTCCAGTCTTATATTTCAGTATGACGCTGTTCACGTGACCATTGTGTCTGGTTCCCCCCCGCCCCATGTGGCGGGCCCAGCAGGAGTGTAGGAGGGAGAGACTAGAGGTGTCAGTGGGGATGACCTACTCATGGGCAGGTCAGCCAACTCCAGGGCTGCAGAGAGTCAGCACCTGACGTCCACCCGACTGGATCCAATTTGGGGCAACCACACTAATAGGTAAGGGTGGGAGAGGAAGAGCGAAGAATAACAGCTGTCCCCACCTTATCCACGAGGCACGCATTCCAAGACCCCCAGTGGATGCCTGGAGCTGTGAATAGTACTGAATGCTAGTAAGAGGTTAACAATAATAACTGATAATAAAATAGAAGAATTACAACAATGTGCTGTAACAAAAGTTAGATGAATGGCTTGGGGGACATTGTTAAGTCAAATAAGGGTTACTTGACCACGCGCACTGTGGTTCTGCCACAGCTGATCTGGTAACAAAGAGCTCCTCAGTGACAAACGGGCACGGGGCACACACAGTGTGGGAAGCTGGATGAGGGGATGAGTCACATCCCGGGCAGGACGCAGAGGACAGCATGAGATTTCATCACGCTACTCAAAATGGCGCACAATTGAAAACTTATCAATTGCTTGTTTCTGGAATTATCCATTTAGTATTTTCTAACTGCAGTTGACTGTGGGTAACTGAAACTGTGGAGAGCGTACCCTATCCCCACACCGATAGAGGACCCAGGACTGAATTAACAGAAGACAGGAGAGCATCAACACCAGGAACCTCCTAACAAATTTAAATACAATGGGGGTATTATCAAGGCTGATAAAAGCAGTGAACTTACCAAATGCCAAGTTAAAATATCACTATCCTACCCTAAACTCCCAACATCCCAAGTACCTCCCACCGCTCTGGCCCCTCCTTAGGATACCATACCCCTCCCAACCCCCAATCTGGAAGCCAAAAGACTAATGCCTGGTTGGTGGGTTGGGGGGGCTCCCTCCAGGACTTGGGCGCTCTGGCTGTGTCCCTTCTGATGGGTGCCCGTGTCATGTGTGCCAGTAAACATTTAGAACCTCACCCGAGGCTATTACTAACCCTAATTTACCATGAGGAAATGGAAGCTTCGGGAGGGTAAGGAACTGGCCCGAGATCACAGAGCTAGTGAAATTGAAACAAGAATTCAAAACTAGCCTGTATGACTATGACTACAAAACCAGCAGGATGTCTAGGGAAGCCTCATATTGTATCGTCCAAACTAGAACACTTCAGAGAGCAAAATGTGAACCCGCCCCCAAAAGGGATGCCAGAATAATGAACATCAACAGAACTCTGCTGGGCAAGCTGGGGTCACAGTCACATTCCCTCTGGACTTCGCACAGCACGATGGGCCAGGAGAAGGCTCAGTCCAGCCCGTGTGCATTCTAATGAGGACCAGGGAAAGTCCTATCAGGACTTCCTGAAATTACTTAAAACTGTGGCTTTCCCCATTGTTTGCTAGATCTGTCAACCTGGGTAATAATCCTGTAATTACTAAGACTAACATCTGTCTTTAAAAACTTTAATACATTTTTATGCTTATTTTAGAGACTAAAGGACAGAAAGGGAGTTGGGGGCCTGCATAGCACTACAGCCCAGGGATGCAGGTGGCGGTGAGATAAGTGAGAACTTGAGTCAGGAGAGGAGACCAGCTGAATCCTGTGCTCAGGAGGTGAAAGGGAAGAGGAGCGGCTATTATCTACAGCTAGTGCTCGACTTAGGACCAGGATTGGTTCCGACAGACCGGTCGTAACACGATTTGGTCGTAAGTTGAGTAGGCTCTATGTACAGTACTGTGAAATGATGTTATAAAAATCTTTAAGTCATATTTTATCATAATTTTCTTTCATTATTGTTATATATCATAATTTTCTTTTTTCATTTTATGCCATTTGTATCATCTCTACACCATTTTGTTTCTTACTTTTACATTCGTCAGGTTTATGCTCCAGACGCGGAGCAGTCGTGGCTAGCGATTGTGGTCGTAAAGTCGAATGGTCGTTAAGTTGCATAGGACGTAAGTCGATCAATACCTGTACACACGGCCACTCACCACGTACGAAGCTGAGCCCAGCTGAACTGTGAAGCTCAGAGCTAAGGGAACAGACCAAGTGCTTCAGACTTGGAGTAGATTTGGACCTGAGTTCAAATCCTGTCTCCACCACACAAATTTCTCTAAGTTTGTTTCTTTATTTGGGAGGATAAAGGGGACAACATTCAGCTCCCTGGATGCTTGTGAGGATTAAATGAAATAACACAGATACAACGCTTATCCCTGGCACATACTAATAGCCAGTCCAGGGCAGAGACAGGGAAGCTATGAAATGGAGATGAAGTAAAACCCAGAGCCCAAAGGGTGCAGTGACGAGGTGTGTAATGAGGTCAGGAGTACCCGGGTAGTTCCCAGGTACCTGGCTTCGGTGACTGGGAAGGAAACAGTACCACTGATTGTGACAGAGGATGAGATGCAGCAGCAGGTGCTGGGCTGGCAGGAGAACTGGGTGAGTGACACTGACGAACAAGGTTGTGCATCAAGCATGCAGGACTCGCTGGTCTTCTGAGTGGAGATGCTCACTTGGCCGCTGAGACTGAGACAGAAGCTCAGGTGAAAGGTCTGACTCGGCAGTATGGGCCTGAGAGTGATGGCACTAGGTGGTGTTTAACCCTAACAGTAGAGGAGGCACCCCAGGGAGATGATTCAGAGAACGCAACTTTAACCTCAAATCTATGAACCCAGGAAACTGTGTACAGTGTGAAACTATACTCAGAATGTTGTCTGTTTGCATTTTCCTAGGTCCAAGCTTTCAGTAAATTCCCAAAGGCATCCATGAGCCTCTCAACTCCATCTCAAAGTTACAAACCACCAGCGAGGAGTGAGGCACCCCTGGGGAACAGAGATATTCAGGGGTCAGGCAGAGATGGAAAGAAAAACAGTTATGGAGAGAGCAGGAGACTCCTGACACCATGAAAGAGAGACACTCTGAGCAGCAACTCAACAGAGTCCAAAGTGGCTGAAGAACCGATGGAGGTAAGAGCTAAATCCAGCAATTTAAGAGTTTAAGAGCGAAGGGAAGGGAGGAAGTCAACACTGCAGGTGGCACAAACCAATGGCTTGATCCTTGTTTCATGAAAAAGGGAAGGCTCTGCATAAAAGAACTTACTCATTTGTAAACAAGAATCTAGCAAATGATCCTGGTCAGCTGGCTCAATGGTAGAATGTCAACCTGGTGTGTGGAAGTCCTTGGTTTGATTCCAGGTCAGGGTACACAGGAGAAGCGACCATCTGCTTCTCCACTCATCCCCTACTTCTCTCTCTCTCTCTCTCTTCCTCTCCCACAGCCATAGCTCTGTTGATTTGAGCACATTGGTCCTGGGCAGTGAAGATGGCTCCATGTAGCCTCTGCCTCAGGCACTAAAAATAGCTCGGTTGTAAGCTTTGGACCCAAATGGGCAGAGCATTGGCTCCAGATGGGGGTCACCAGGTGGATCAAGTCAGAGCACATGTGGGAGTCTGTCTCTCTATCTCCCCTCCTTTCACATAAATGAATGAATGAATGAATGAATAAATAAATAAATAAATAAATAAAAAATAATCCAGCAAATGAAGTTACATGACTCCAAGTTCATGTCAAGGGCACACACACAGGGACCAGATCCCAGCCTATTACATAGGTTTCCATCAACTTCAGAGAGACCTAATGAAACAAGTGTTGGACAGCCCTCTACTAAATAAAGGCCTCCTCTATTTGTGTTACCAGAAAAAAGAATACAGAATAAAGGCTCCCTGGCAGAGCTCTGATGCATGCATATATTTTAGATGTACACAAGGCACCTGCAGACAACAGTAACTGTTATTAAGCTCCAGGAAAGCTTGACATGTAGCATATCTGTTCATAGCACCTTGAGTCAGACTCAAGGTCCATTCAGCTCTATTACTTGCTTGCCAGTTGTTGCCGTTGGCAAGTTAGTTAACATCCTTCAGCCTCAAAAGTGTGAGCATTAATTGAGCCTCAGGCTTGGCCATGATTATTTAATGAGATAATACACTGAAGCTCTGAGCTCAGGGTCTGATACATCATCAGCTCAATAAACACTGCTGATGCTACTTTTCTAGTCTAGGGCAGCATGGTCCAAATGTGAACTACATCTGTAATTATACATTATCTAGTAGCCCCATTACAAAATCAAAGCAACCGGTGAAATTAATTTTAATATGTTTCATTTTTCCCAAGATATCCAAAATATTGTCACTATAGAATGAACATAAAATTATTATTTTTTATTTTTATTAATTTTAATGGGGTGACATTAATAAATCAGGGTACATATATTCAAATAAAACATCTCCAGGTTATCTTATCATTCAATTATGTTGCATACCCATCACCTAAAGTCAAATTGTACTCTGTCACCTTCTATCTGGTTTTCTTTGTGCCCCTCCCCTCTGAACATAAAAATTATTGATGTTGCATTTTACATGATTTCTTTCTCAGTCCCAACTAGCCTCATTTCATGTGCTCAACAACCGCACCTAATTAGTGGCTACACCACCGGACAACACAGCTCTCGGCCCCACCAGTTACAGGAGGTCGGTAATTCTCTCCCTCTCTAAGAATCCCATTTGCCCACCACATTTTGAAATGACTTTCAGCTCTAATCCTGAATTAAATCCATGCTTCCGATTGTTTCTCAGCCCATCACACTTTAGCTTTAAGGTTACTAAAAGGTGGACAGGTACCTGGGATGCACATTTTAGTGGCAAACATTTTAGTGATGTTCCTTGAAAACTCCCTGCAGTGGACTAGCTAGGGTTAAGAATGACCAGCTGACTATGAAAGTGCAGCTGGTGATGAGCTAGACTGGTGTGAAGGAGTGGGGGTGGGTGGGTATAAGATATATTTATTTAAATTTTTTAAATTAAATTTATTGGGGTAACAAATGAACTCACAAAAAAACAAACTGAAAGATGTATTAAGGAGCCAGGGTAAGGCCAGTCTCCAAGGGCACAGTCTGGCTAAGAACTGCTAAGAAATAGCAATACTTGAGTCAGGCGGTACTAGGCAGGTGGGTATGCGGTGGGGGCGGGGAAAGTGGGGGGCAGGGGAGGCGGGGGAGGCAGTGGATACAGGATACAGAGGAGGCAGGGGAAGTAGGGGACAAAAGGGAGGCAAGACATACAGGGGACGCAGGGGAGGCAGGCAGCTTGGGCCTGAAAGGCGCAGGAGGGCACAGTGACGTGTCTGGACAAACAAGGGCCAGGGGCTAGGAGTATGCCGCACAGACGCACCTCTGGAAATCACGTGCCCTGATAATATTGCCTTTATCTGTGGCTGTTGCTTCAGAGGCAGAACGATATGAAAGATAGAGAACTGTTGTCTTTTTAGAGGGAAGTGGGGAAAGGATCCAAAAACCTGCCTTTTCTGTCATTAGAAAAGGAATTAGCTTAATGCAAAAAATATTTTTCCAAGTGTTACATTTAAGGGGGTAATAAACTTCCCACAGGAAATACTGCCGGAACTTTCTCTGTGTATATTAATATAGTTTTTCATGATCATTTAACTAATATACTGATATGGGTTTTCTGAGAGGTAGATTCAAAATTTGCAAAATCTCTGCAAAGAAAGGATTTAAGCAAAGAAACTGAAATTGATTCTTAAGTTACCACAGGGAGACTGATTCAGTAAACATGAGAAGCCCAAAGTCTAACAAACAGTTAGGTCACTGGTCCCCAGTTACCCACCACATCAATAATGTTATGTTCTCAGTGAACATGGGGCCAGTTATATCTGATAAACTCTGACTAAAGAATGCAAGGAGAGGCATGAACCAGTTCAGAAAAATAAAAGGGTCATGCTTCAGATTGGTCATGTTACTTGTTGAAGGAAAATTTCGATTCAGATAGTGTCGAGTACTGTGAAATCCAACAGAACTGGGCACCTTCTGGAGGTGTGACCTTGCATATATTACTTCTCTGATTCTAGTTTCTTCATCTGCAAAATAGGAAAATGAATACTGATTTTGCAGACATTTTGTGAGGTGCGATATCATGTGTGTAAATGTGCTTTGCATAGTGTCTGACAAAACAGGTGTTGACCAAATCGCTGTTATTGATAATAACAATAATAATAATAAATGAGATATGCACTTATTTCTGTATCATTACGAAGGCTTAGTTGGAAAGTTTTTAATAAAAAGCAGTATATGGCAAAGGTTACTCAAATGACTAGCTTTCTGAGCCTGTGCACATACCAGCATTCAAGTAAGATTCATTTTCTCAATATTTGAAACCCCAAATGGTTTTGTCAGACTTATTTTTCCTAGCTTAATAAAACAAGGAGAAACGGAATGCCTGCATAAGTGACCTTGAAAACTGTGTTTTAAAAACAACTTAGTTATTCATCCATAACAGAGGCTGACGGGGGTTGGTTGCGGGGGGTAGGGAGAGGCGTTAAGGTGTGCTTTTCTATGACTGTGTACGTATATTTTAAGTCTGAATGTACAAAGAATTCCTTCCCCATGGCCTCCAAAGGCCCCCTCAAGCTACCAAGGCATTCTTTGTGTCAGGAAGAAATATGTCTGAAAAGTTAACTTACAGGAAAACAATTATAGTATTAAAAATTATGACATTTTTCCTTATAGCAGTATTTGTATTTTAAGAGGGAGTTTTCCTAAAAAAAAAAAAAAAAGAAGATAATTCAAAGAAAAATCTCTTAAAATCTAAAAACTGCAGATACAATTGCTATAAGATGCCAATGGAAGGACTTCGTAGGCTGCTAAGTAGAGCACTAGGCATCTGTGACAATAAAGGGGAGCAGAAACCTTCCTTACTAACCCTCACATCAAACTCACAGGTGACTTTTTAATTTAGCTTTAGGTCAGGCTCGTTTCAAGCAAGCAATAAGCTTCCACAACCCCAGGGTAACTGCTGTGTGTACGTGCGCATGTGCGCCTGCATGTAGACTTCAAGTTGATAAACTGCGCTATTAGAAGCTCAATAACATTTAGGGTCCGTCTACCCAACTGGAACGCACACCTGGCTTGTTTCAGACCAGTGTGAAATATTAAAACAAGCCAGGAGCCGGCCTCCTAACACATTCACGGAAGAGACACAGTTAAGTGTACCTTTCTTGGGTCTGGATTTCACTGGCAAGGATTCCTTTTTTTCCATTGCTGCTTCTCTTTCTTTCCATCGGCGGATCTGTTCCTCCCTCATCTTGAAGAACAGGATCTGTTTCTGCTCTTCGCTGAGCTCTGCCAGCAGATCAGGATCTATGTACATCTCCGACAGTATCTGTTTCAGCATCTTCGCAGGTCTGGAGTCTTTTACACCTGTGGCAAAGGTTCTTGAAAATGGCTGCCAGGTGTGCCTCCACCTGGGCTGGCACTTGGACGGACCTTCCCAGAGACTCACAGCAATCCCAAATGACGGGGACAATAACTCAGCAAACTGGCTTTAGGTTCATGGCACTGATCATCCTGCCCCAAATGCCATTCACGAGCCTGCAAAGAGCAACAGCCAACAACAGGTAGTATTAAAATGTGTAGAAGCCTTCGGGCAAGGACAGGTTCATGAATAAAGGTTGGAGGAAATACAGTATCGCTTTTCACTTCTGAAGAGAAGGAAAAAGCTGAGGCAGCTCTGTAAAGAGTTTGTGTAACCTCTATCCCATAATGTCCAAAGATACTTTATCAAATAAAACAAAACAAACCCTACCTTTTTACAGGTCAATCTCAGGGAAACAAAAAATTAACTGAGGTTTGGCCTTGTTCCAACCAAGCAAACAACTCAGAGCCTAACAAACCAACTGTCCGGCTGAGAAAAGAAAGAAAAAAAAAAGGCACAGGAGGAAATCAAAAGCCTCTTTCCAAACAACTTACTTCAAAACGGAATATTATTTGTGAGATTACACAGAATTGCCCACCTCAAACAATCAAAAGAGAACCATGTTCACGGAAGGAAAAAGAAGAAATAAAAATTGGACCACAATGCCATTTTTCCATTTCCCCTTAAAATGAGCACTGAATGAACACCATTATGTACTCTCATCTTCCCAGAAGGGCAGTGCAATTTCCGGACAACCTACTAAAACCATGGAAACACTGCAGGTGCAGGAGAACCTTCATGTACATTCTGGAAGGCCACCAGGTTTTAGGTATACCTTCTCCAGATAACCTTATTTAATAAAATCTGAATTTACAGATCAGATAAACTGGGGGAACAAAAAGGTGACTAGTGTCATTACAAAGTATCCTGGCTTTATAGAAGAGCTTATTAGAGGCTTCTTTAAAAAGACTGTGGAAGTCAGCGATTAGAGTCAAGGAAGGGGCCAGCAGAAGGACATTTACTCTAATGTTAAGGAGTCATTCCTTTGATTTCTTACCTAAGTGTATGTAGCATGGACAAGTACACTTATAAGTAGTTTCACAGTGCTTCTACTGGAAGGGGGGTGACAGTGCCACTGAGGTTTCATTCTACTCGACACACTTCTGTTTGGTTAATTAAAAAAACAAAACAGAAATCCTTCATACTATTGTAATCAGAAGGAAATTATGTATACATTTCCATTCTGGAAAAACAGGGCTTTTCATGCGTTTTCAGTATGATAGGATCACCAAAATTCCAAGAAACTGATTAATAATTTGGTGCTTATTGTCAACCTTGTAGACATGCCCTCTCAAATGCCATTTCTCCAAACTAAGTTCAAATGCTCTTAAACCCCAGACTAGTCACCTTAGCCTCCTAGATCCTCTACCTGTTGTCACCTACCCAGCCAGACTGTGATGCTCCCCCCACCCCCTGGGAGCATCCATAAACTCCCCTTCTTCCTCCTCTTCCGTGTAAACTGTTTCTCCATCTACACCAGTCTTTTGAGACAAGCACTCAAACCCAAAGTGATTAGTATATGTCGCATGCAGTTAGACTCACTAACTATTCACTGTGTAGTGGGGACATTTACTGAGGCTACAACTACTCTAGCTATCTGCATCCTATAATCTCTCTCCTGCAGCATTCATCTACAGGAGCTCAAGTGGAACACAGTATTAAGAGAACATTAAAATAGAATAAAAAGCAGTGTCTGACTTCAATTCAGCCAGGTATGCCTATTCCAGGCTCTACCTTTGTATTTTGCACTGAGGTGACCCTCAAAGGCTGTAATAGAATTGATGTCCCACAATACTTTCTGGACCTGAGTTCGAACAGCTTCCCGAGGGGCGGCGCTCACTCGATTCACACTGACGAAGAGATTTCCAGAGGCTGCCCTCTCATCTGTAGATGACAGGAAGCAGCGGAAGAACTGGGTTCCTTGGCACATTTGTCTCCACTGCTCTGAGGTGAAGTGGTAAGAAACCAAAGCGAGTGACTCCTTAACATTCCAGTTAGTGCCCTTCCGTTGGCCCTTTTCATGACTCCAATGGCTGACTGCCAAGTAAATAGAACACGGTAGAAAATGAGGAGCCCTATGAAGCCTGAGGCCTCTGCTCTGTTTACCACTCAGAATGGGGTGAATCCTAGCCTCAGTGACAGTGTGGATAGAGCCCCCAAAACAAAAACCCTGAAAATGCCAAATTCACCTTCCTCCCCTCCCAAAGTAATCACAACTCACACTCACTGTGCCAGCCACTATGGTCAGCGTTTCCGTGTTCTAACTCATTTACTCTGCACAATAAACAGCGCTTGGGGTCCCCCCTCACTCGCCCCGTATCACAGACAGAGACTAAAGTGGCGGAGCTGGGCCATCTGGCTCTAAGTCGGCTTGACTGCACCCCACCAGTACAGCGCGGTTTCTCCAAGAGCCCTGAACCAGAACATCATCCGGATGTGGGACTGCATGTGAGATTTCCAAATGAAGCCCAGCAAATTCTTGCCGCGGTGGAGATGCTGAACTAAAGGGGTGTGACACACAGTGCCTCTCGGGCAGAAGCAGCTTCATCCTGGTCATTATGGAGAAGCTTAGGGGATGCCAGGTATGGAAAAGACCCCAACCCAAGGAGGACAGCATGCTGGCCCAGGTATGGATGTTGTTCGCTCACTTTTTTCTCCTCAGCCTCCCCTCTCACACAACCACAATCAGTACAGCCTCTCACAGTGTGAAGAGCTCACAACACCTCCGTGACAAGATGCTCAAGCTCTTTCAGTTTTAACTTTTTTTGTTTTGCCTTTTGTAGCAAACATGGGCTTTTAGCATTAAAGTTAATTAGTGGATCTTCAAGGCAAGACACTGGCTTCCCTGTGTCCTCAGAAGATACTTGGGGACTTAACTGACAACTGTCCTGCAATCAGGCATTTAAATAATAGGCATACCATTCTAAGACTTGATTCCTACTGGTATGAATTAACTCTTTCCTCCCCATGCTTTCCGATGGAAAAGTCAAACCCAGCTCAGGTGCTAATAGGACAATCAACAAGGGACCCCAGCCTGGGCTCCCAGCTCTGCCTCTCCTGAGCTGTGACTTCGGGCTGTGACTTCACTTCCGCATCAACCAATGAAGGCCTGCACTGTAAATCTTTGTAATTTGAGGACTATGCCAGATAATATGTAAAGTTAGAGACAAGTAGAATCAGACAAGGTAGAGGAAATAGAAATGAGGAAATTTATTAACCAGGGTTTTTCCCACTTTCACTGCCGGACAGGGCCATCACTGCTGATCCTGAATCAAACTCCAATGGCTTTCTCCCAACATACCGACTGCAGCAAACTTCCAGTTATTCAAGATCCGATATAAAGAAAGAGCTCAGCTAACTAGGTTTTCTTTTTCTTTTAATGAAGGTACTAAGCCACAACCCACATCTATTTACTCCAAAAATAAATTCTTAAAGGGTCATAGGATCAGCTGTTTTCCAGATTACCCAGAGATTTGGCCTGACTCTCACACCTTTCACTGCCCTGTGCTACAAAACAAAAATTGTGTTTTTAATGACTTTGAGACAAAAACAAAAGCAAACAAACAAAAAATAGGCCTGATAAACAGCACAAATCATAAAAATACAGTGTAACTTTAATATTAAGAATATAACTTGAATTTTATTTTAAAGCAGTCAGGTGTTTTCAGATTTGCAGTTACCTTGTTCAACTTCATCTTACTATTCTGTCTGCAAAGAGGCCATTTTAGAGGATAAAATGAATTACCAGAGGTGACAGCAATTTGGTAGGTTTTGTAACTATGTACCATTCTTTAGAAAGTTGAAATTACTGTACACACAAATTTGTCTAGATTTCCCCTAGCATGCCAAATCTATTCCCACAGACGCCTTCCATTTATTTATGAATTTTAAAAAGATGGTGGCTTTTAAACAGGCAATCAAATAAAAGCCTTTTTAAGAGATAAGACGACTAAGTTTAGAGAAAGCTGCCCGGCTTGCTTCTTCCCTGTGAAGAGTTCGGAGAAAATAGACAAGCTATGACTTCTCACGGCATCTCCATGCCCACCAGTTCGGGCGCCCGCAGGAACCCCGAGGGCAGGAACGGATATGCGTGCCCATTTGGTGGAGGGAGGTCATCGCCACCGAACAGACGGGGTGTAGTGGGGGGCTAATGTCTGGGTCTAAGGCAGGCCCCGGCTTCTTCGCCCCAATCCCACAGGACCCTGGGTGCTGGCGCGCTGAAACTATTCCCCGACTCTCCTGTAAGGGTCGGGGCGAAGCAGACCCCCCCGGCTGTACCCACGTGTGTCGCGTGCTCGTCCGCGGTGCAGTCGCTGCGGGGCACCGGAGTGGGGCGCCCGTCGCGGGGCCCCGGGAGACGCGGGCACTGGAGTTTGTTCGGCCGGAGTCCAGAAACCTTAGAGCAGCCCAGACCCTCCCACGCGGCCACCACCCTGGCGCAGCGGCTCCCTCCGGGTGGAACCCCGCCCGACGTGCGTGCACACGCCCCGCGGGGACACGGAGCCCCGCCCGCAGCTCAGGACTGCCCCAAGGCTTTCTCACGTGCTCTGTGCCCCCACTAGGGGGTCCCCCTTACAGCGACTAGGAACCCCTGGCCCGCAGGCTCTTCCGCCCCTGGCTCCAGACACCGGACACCAGACACTGGACACCAGCAGCCCTGCCGCCGCGGCCGCGCTCGCCGCCCAGCCCCGCACCTGAGCCGGCCCGGGGCGCGGCGGAGGGGCCGTGGGAAGGGCGCGGGCCGGCGACCCAAGCCTAGCCACCGGCCCTCCCCAGCCCTGCACCCTCCGCGAGCTCTCTCCAATACCCCCGCCTCTGCTCTTCTGCCGGCCTCCCTGCCCACCCCGACACCCACATGCCCGGCCCCAGGCTCACCTGGCAGGGCGACCCACCCGTCTGCCCCCTCCGGTTGGGGCGGCCGAAGCTGTCCGGGAAAGCGGCGAGAGGCAGAGGCACTCCCGAGCGGCACAGGCTGGCTGGACAAACTTACTCTGGTGAGATGTTGGCAAACAGAGTCCCTCAGGCCGGCCCGCCCGCTCCGCCCCACCCGCGGCCCACATGCCGGGGTGACTGATGGGCGCTCCCGGCCCCACCCGGGCTCCTGGACACGCTCCAGGGCCTGGCGGCGGCGGGGCCTGGTGGCTTGCTGCAGCCCAGGCCGCTGTCCTGGACGCGCACTGGCCCCAGAGGCGGTGGTCCCGGGCCAGGCCTCCCCCTCCACCTGCTGCCTGCGATGGCTCATCGGGTGCTGTGTAACTTATTAATATCAGCGGCCAAGCCCCTTCTCCGCCCCTGAGCTCAGGGCTTCTTGCAAGGTGGAGCCTGCGGAGAAGGGCAGGCCCTTCTCAGTTACAGTCACCAGGCCAAGTCAGCTCCCTTCTCGCGTTCTGCTCCTGCTTCTCTTGGAGCTTACTTTTTTTTTCTTTTGTTGCGATTAAGTAAATGATCAAACTCTCAGGCACTTGCCAGTACAGGTGTGGTTTTGTAGGACAGGATCAAAGAGGAGAAAGGCTGGAAAGATGGAGACTGGAAAACAACAGCGACAGGGAGAGAAATGAAAAGAAATCTGGAATAAAAGTTAAGAAAGTCAAGACCTTGTGAATTTCAGCAAGAACAGGCTGGGGTGGCACATGAAGGGAGGAGCTGACTGAGGGCAAGAGAAGGAAATCTTGGACAAAACTGGAGAGGAAGCAGAGGCATTAGAGGGCGTGTTTCACTAAAGAAGAACATACAGAATGTGTGGAGAAAGATGGCTTGATTTGGTGAACCCCAGAGTGCACGTGTTGGGGAAAGGTAATAAAACAGTAAGCGTTCAGTCCTCTCCACAGATGATCCAGTAAATTCAGGAGCCTGACTTTGTTCAACCGTGGAACTTGCTCATACACAGCCTCTACCACTGCAGAAGACACCCACGTTAGAAAGAACCCCGGGGCAGAGATCAGTCCTGGGGACCTAGTATTCAGGAATCATTCTAGGGATCCTAACAGGGGTGAATTTCTGGTTTAGGTTTGGCTCCCACTGCTTATTAAAGGCATGGCCTGTGGGTGTTTTTTTGGCTGGAGTGTCATTTGACCCTGGTTAGCTGCTGTGGCTAGCTCAAAATGAATCCTAACACTTTGTGGATTGTACAATTGATGAGCCAGGAAGGGCGGTTCATTAGCAAGTTAAAATTCCAGAGACACTTGTAACAGCTGATTACCTTCCTCCACACTCCATCTTCTTCCATGCCCTGATAAGTCTTTCTAACAGTGCTCCCACATTGCTATGAACCTCTGTCCTTCAGTTTCTCCCTCTGGATCATAGCAGTGCTTACCTACCTCGTTAACTTGTTGCAAGGGTTAAATGAGATAATATAATTAAAATGCTTACAATAGTTTCTGGAAGTTGTAAAGGTTCAAACACATTAGGTCATATTATTTCACTTTACACACTATAATTTCAAGTTACCACTTCACACCTAGGTTATGGATTTTGCCTAGACTCTAAATTAGCCTCAGTGATCCCCACCTCAGTATAGTAGTCCCTTCCTTATCTGTGGTGGATACATACCATGACTACCAGTGGATGATTAAAACCGTGGATAGTACCAAACCTTATATATACTATATTTTTCCTATACATGCATACCTATGATAAAGTTTAATTTATAAATTAGTCACAATGAGAAATTAATAACGATAATCATAAAATAGAAGAATTGTAACAACATACTATAATAACAGTTATATGAATGGTTTTGGGTCATTATTATGTAAAATAAGGGTTACTTGAGCACAAGCACTGCAATATCATGACAGTCCATCTGAGAACCAAGGTGGCAATTAAGTGACTAAGGGGTGGGGAGCATATACAGTGCGGACATGCTGGACAAAAGGAGGACTTAGGTCTAGCGTGGGGCAGAGCAGGAGAGATTTCATTAGAATGGCACCCAATTTAAATTTAGGAATTTTTTTTCCTGGAATGTACCATTTAATATTTTCAGAGCACTGTTGACCGACCACAGATAAGGAAGGACTGCTTTATGCCATTTCTGAGATTAAGTTATAAAAGACCTTGTAGCTTGTCTTGGTGTATGTGCGTCTCCCTCTCCTGGATCGCGTACTCTTAGGGGAACCAACTGCTGTCATGACTAACCCCGTCGACAGGCCCACGTGGGGAGGAACTGAGGACTCCTGCCAATAGCCACAGAGTGAGGATGGACATGGATTCTACAGCCCTAGTCAAACCTTCAGCTGACTGCAGCATTGGCCTATAGCTTCAGTGCAAATTCATGAGACCACTAAATTAAGCCACTTTCAGAATTTTTATATTTATTTATTTATTTATTTTTAAGCGAGAGGAGGGGAGATAGACTCCACGTGCACCCCAACCTGGATCCACCTGGCAACCCCCGTCTGGGGCTGATACTCCAATCAACCGAGCTATCTTTAATGCCGAGGACTGATGTTTGAACCAATCGAGCACTGACTGCATGAGTGGAAGAGAGAGAGAGAAAAGGGAATTGAGGGGAAGAAGCAGATGATCGCTTCTCATGTGTGCCCTGACTTGGGGATCTAACATGGCATGTCTGCATGCTGGACTGACACTCTATCCACTGAGCCAACCAGACAGAGCCACTCTCAGAATTTTAACCTACGATATTGAGATAGTAAATTTGTGTTGTATTAAGCTACTAAATTAGTGTAAATTTGTTACACAGCAATAAACTAATACACCTCACTTGTCTTGTTTCTAAGCCAGTTTTAGCTAGTTTTTATGTACTGGAAACTTCATGTGTTGGATGGTTTATTGAAACCCCTCACCCAGAGTTAAAAAATATAACATCTGTGTTTTGAACAACCTCTCCTAGTGATTGGATCGAAGATGGAATTACAGGTTATGCTGTCAGGAACTCTGATCCAGAGGCTCTTGGTCAGACATTTTTAAATGCAGTAGTCAAATCCATCTTTTTAAATATTAATTCTAGTCTTTCATTTGGTTGCTTAAAATATCTTTGATGTCCACCCCTCCATTTTGTCCCAAGTAAGACTTACCCTCTTACAAGCTTTCAAGGACCAGAACAACCTAATGCCAACATCTCTCAGCTTTATCATCTTCCTAATACAAACCCTGCATTCAGGTAATCTGGTATTTTCAGGCCCTAAACCTACACAGGCTCAGAAGTTTCACACTGTGGCCTTTGTCTAAAATGGTTCGTTCTACAACTTGGCTTATGAATATCCCACCTATTCTTCAAACATCAATTTTTAGGAAACCTTTCTCTTGTACCCTCCCCTCAGCCAGAAACAGTCCGTGCCTCTTCCATGTTTATATATTTGCATCACAAGTTAGTGTTTTACACATACAAGAGCCATTTAATGAACACTCGCTAGGTGCCAGGCCCTGTGGTGACACTGGGGTATGACAGAGAGCAGGCAGCCAGGGCCCCTACTGCCATCTTCGCTGTTGCTCTGCCTTGTGTGGCAGCTGTGTGTATGTTTGGTACCTCTTTGAAATTGTGAATGTCATGATAGCAGGAACTACCCTGTGCAAGAGAAAATCCTATTGAACACTCAGGCACACAATAAATAGGTACGCAGTGCATGTTAGTGGAGTGGATGTTAAGGACCCAAATGAATGCAGGCTATACATACACAGTATAATCATTCATTCAACTTGGAGCCCAGTATCTCTTTCCTTTTCTCTCCTTGTCTCCTTGCCGTGTGCCTCGTTCCTGTATTTGTAAATACTGGATCTCCCTTTTCCTTCTCCTGTTATGTCTGTAGTTCTTTCTCCATTCTCTTCACCATCTCCCCTCTCCTCTACCACCTCTCCTTTTTGTTCCCTCTCTCCCATCTCCTCGTATTTCCTCTTTCACTTGGCATACTCTGGAGCCAAAATACTTGTTTTTTCTTTATTTCAAAAGTAGATAGAATGTCTTATATTGATTAAAAATAATCTAGCAGTTTTGTTATTTATGAGGCCCTCAATTACTCTCTCCCTCCCTTTGGACCAGGATTCTCAGCAGGAAGCATTTCCGCTCTCCGTGACCCATGGTGCACTGAAGGGAGGACTGCTGCCTTCATGTGCTGGCCACACTCCAGGTCACATGTGGGGTCTAGGCAACCAAGTAAAGCACCTACTGCTGGCCGCTGGCAAGTTAGAGACCGGTATGATGAGTGCCTCCCATACACAAGCTCCGGGGTGCCCCAGTGCAGAGTTCCAAGGGGAGAGCTAAATATCCATTTGCTATATACTCATTTTTTAAATTGGTCATTTATTTCCAGTAATGGGCAGCCAGATTTTAATTGACATGCCCTCTGGCATTCCTCTTGGAAGGCTGCTTACGAAACCTGCTGCCCAAGGCTGTCATGTACAACCACTGTCATGGCACTGTCCACCTGGAGGGGTGCCCAGCAGAGTCGCCAAAGCATAAGGTGCTGGGAGCTGCATGACACGGCAGCCCTACTGCTTCCAGAAAGCCCGGAGAAGCCACCTTCCACTTTATAAGGTCAAGTTGTACTTACAGTAAGTTCTACAGAAAGGGAAAGTTACCTTCAGATTTTCTTCTGTAGGGAAGAAAATAGGATAATATTTTTCCTGTCATATTTTATCATCAGCCTCAGAAACCCCAAACACTTTTTTTTTTAATATCTAAAGAAGTTACACGTTTGTCCCATAGTAAGTATAAAGTCATGTGGAAGAAAAAGACTAAATATTTCAACTTTATTAAAAATTTATCAAATTTCACAATACATCCCAGGCAAGTCATCAATCATAGAAAAGCAATTTATTGAAGGTCCTCTGTATTTTCAGCTTCCTGCCAGCAGTTAGATTTGATTTTGAACTAATTTCAATGCTTTATGACTCTTTGTGGGCTTTTAGTTTTTTCATAGTCATAAGTATCAAGATACATTGTTGGTCTTTTTATTTATCTTTGATTTGATTAGATTACTCTACTGGTTAATGTTTTTCCCTGACTTACCTTTATGGAGTTGTGTCTGAGAAGAAAGTCCTCATTGTTTGTGCTTCCATGTGGTCAGCAGCCTGAGGCCTGGAGACACGGTGACCTGAGGCTGCGGATGGAATTGGATAACTTCCACTCCTGGTGATACGGGCATCTGTGAAGAGCCTGCGGTAAGCAAGGCCTTTGACCTGGAAGGCTGAACAAGGAGCAGAGCCAGCTCTTGCTGATGTTCTTCGTTCCTTGGACCTTCCCAGGCAGCTTTGCGTAGGACCCTGCTGCTAACAAACCAAGGCCTCATGTCTTCCCTGTAACAGGTTCAGAATCAGATTTTGATTTCCTAACTTCTCTCTGATGTGTGATCTTTGCCAAAAGTACACAGATTCATTTTAGTTTTCTAAGAGTTTACTGGAAGGAGTGAGCACAGAAGGAGTTCTCAAGCACTAGGGAGATTTCGTGTTTGTCTCTTTGTCTCCTCCATTAAAGCAGTTCTTATTTGATTGGGATAGGATGAAGCACCAGCATCATCATTTCTTTTCAAAACATCCTGGGAGGTTCTAATGTGTGGCCAACCTTGAGAACCACTAAAATATGTGGAAAGTTCACTGGTTATGGGAGATTTTCAAGGTGTAGTAATGGCAAGCCCTAGACTTTATTAAAATAAGCGTGAAACTGGGTGTTCATCTTCTTGGTCTGGTCTTGAAGTAAGTCTGTGCCAGGACCTTGTTGTCTGGGGCCAGATGGTCCACCAAACCCAGCCTGTCATTCAGTATGGCAGGAAGAAATGTAACGCAGGTACTGACAGTGTGCCTGGCTGACCATGGCTGCCAAGTATCTAAGACTTGCTCACTTCTGTCCTTTTACTATTACCAGGTGGTAAAACCCAGTGTTCCCTCGGGCCTTTTAGTTGAGAAGAGCACTTCCCTCTCAGGCCCAAAGACTCCCCACCCACACTCCAGGGATCCAGGTGTTCTCATCTCTTCCCTGTCTTTCCTGGAGTGGCTTTAGTTCTTTTTCCTGGAACTCCTGTCCTCCCAGGAACCATTTCCCTCAGTAATACTCTGTTCTCTAGCTGGAAGTTGAAGTTCGTGCTACCGTTTGGGAAAGTAAGACACTTCACTTCTTCCTCTAAGTGTCTGTCTACACTTGGTCTTAGCCAAAGGCTGAGAAGCAATCCTCTAAGTCAGGGGTGCCCACACTTTTTCAGCTTGCAAGCTACTTATAAGATGACCAAGTCAAAATGATCTACCTACAATAAAAATGCAAAACATAAATTTATTTCTTCTATATTATCATTATTTAAGTTACTATTATTACTATTTAATATTGTGTATTCTTCTTTCAGCTCTCTTTTCAGAGGAAAGTCAATGTCATAGTTTTTATGAATAGTCTGAAAAAGCCGCTCCACATTTCCCTTCTTTGGAATAGCAATGGCACACAGACAGATGAGCCAAACGCACTTAGAATATAACATAGTGAAAAAAATGCCCTCCCATTCTGTATGAAAGTGGTAGGTTTTAGGCTTCTTACTCGGACCAGCTACGACACTCATTTTTATACCCTTTGTTGTATTTAGTTTAAATAAATTGAAAGCTAACTATGCAGCAATGTAACTGAACAAGTTAGCGCGGTTTAACCCGCATGCGTAGGGTGTCAAAAGTTCAGACGTCAGATTGGCTACCCTGTATGCTAATCAAAAGACAAATGTCTTTTTAATGTCATGCGATCTACCCACACTTCCTTTGCTATCGACCAGTAGATCGCAATCGACGTATTGAGCACCCCTGCTCTAAGTGTATGTTTAAAAAAGAGCCAACTTATGGCTTCAGTAGCGCATGCCGTTGTTTAAGTTTGAGACAGAGAGTTGGTTTATTGGCATTTTAGTATTTTGATGACAGAGAAACTTGTACAGTATCCAATATAGTGAAAGTTATGGGCAATAAATTGCAGATTATACTATACAAATAGAGAAATATGAAAGATGGTAGACTCTCTTTGGAGAAAGAAGTCTGAATCCATATAGAATTTGTATAACCACATTTGCCCCTCATTGGGAATGAATGCTGCATTTTTACAAGTCCTCATTAAAAATACAATAAATCATACAATATTGAGGTCTAGAAAAATTTGGCCTTTGTGTGCAGCTGAAAAAGAAACAGGGAAAAAGTAAGATTAACCCTCACAGACCTAGCTGGTGACACACCAGAATTAAACTGAGTTTTTGACACATGACCTCCGCAGTTACTATACCACAGTAAATGAGCTAGCTCGTGCCCCTTACTGAATTCAGGAGAGGAACCTGTGTTTCTCTCCTAATACAAAGCCCCTCGACCTCTTGATGAAGAGGCAGATGGAAGCTGCCTTCAGGGCTGTGCTAGTTCGAGGCCAGCCGAAGAGTGTACAGGACTCCACTCCAGCCTGTTCACAGAGTTGGGCTCATAGTAGAAGACCTGCAGGGACCGCATTAAGCATTCAGGCACCATCTGGGGAAATAGCTGAGGCTGTGATCCTCTTAAGTATGATAAGCAGGTATTGATAGAACAATCGATCAGTTCCAAGTGTTTCCTTAGGTCCAATTCTGACCGAAGGAGGAAACAGAAGGAGAAGAAAAGGGGAAATCGGAAGGAACAGAGAACTCAACACCAGAAGGATAATGAGAATGGAGGTGATTTTTAAAACGAACACATAACCCAGTTGCTTTCTTACATGAGCTTTACTTTCCTTTGAAGCCTCAAATCCACATGCTCCTTTCTGATAGGGGAGTGGTTCACACAGAGAGGAAGGAAGAATTCGACTGGCATCAAGAGATGATTTTGAAATGGAAGAGGATGAATTTCTCTGGTCAATACTGGCTTAAAAGCATGGATTTTATTGTTAGTTTTGCTACATGGTGAACAGCCCTCCCAAACTGGCTGAATAAAAGGTCTAATTATTAAATGCCCAGGAACAACAGACTCAAATCTTCTAAAATCAATAAATAAAATCCTTAAAAACATACTATTTCCTACTTAGACTTCACGAAAGCAGTGGATGTCGTTAAGGAGATGACACTCAATGATCAGACAGAAACGGTTTCTCGTCTCCTGAATGTGCTGTGAGCACTAACAACACCATGAAGCCGGACAGATGAACATTTCAGAGCACTTTTAAGCCGTTATTTCATTCAGTTCTTAAACATGTTTGGTGATATAGGCCTTTTGATCTTAGCTGACAGGGGACTTGGCCCTTTGGGTCTGCCTCGGGCCAGCCAGCAGTGTGTGGGTTCTTGACTTTGTGCTGGAAAAATTTCATAACACAAGTCCAGGTGATTTTGAGAGTAAGTTTATTAAAGCTGGGGACAGTGAAACAAGGGAGGGCCTAGGACAGAGGAAGCGACAGGAGAGCCTAGGCCGATGGGCTGCTTTGGCTCACTAGAAACCTTGTGGGAAAGAAATGGGCAGAGAGAACAGGGCCTTGGAGGCAGGTTCAGGGGGTTAGCCTGTGGCAAGCTGCCACTGCCTACTGCTTCCCTGGTTGATGGGTCCTGGGGACCTTTGGAGTTTAGGAGATGCATGCCTGTGGGGGAAGAAGAGGGGACTGGGGAAGGGCACAGGCTCCTGGGAGAGAGTGTGCGCTGGGTCCTTTGTTTTGAGGGTTGTTAAGGACTGGGAATTTAGGGGAAGATTTCAATAGAATATTCATCAGCTTTTCCAGTTGTGCCCCCCCTCCCCAGATGTGGCCTCCACTGATTGGTTAGCCCCAAGTCAGGTGGACATTAGTCATTGTAGCTGGCCCTACTGACCCTCACCTGGGCCTGGAGCTAAAATTCAAAGGAGATCTCGATGTTAGCTCTAGGGAGGTGATATTCTGTATCTCACTGTAAATTTCTCAGCCAGTATACTGAGATATCTGTCTCAGATTCCCATTCTACTTGCCAAGGAATTTTCCTAGCTTCTTACTATCCTGTTTCAAGGGCACTTAATTATGGGCCAAGTCGATGATTTACCAAGCTTACACCATAGCTTGGGTAGTGGTTGGACTAGCTGGGACTTGGAAGTTCTAATATCCAGTCCAAGGCTCTACCCCCTCCACCCTATGGCCTCTGGCACTGTTATTTTCCCAGCTTGCAGAGGAGGCCTGGAAGTTTGTCTCATGATGGTTGTACCTCCAGAATCTAGCCCAGTGCATGATACAGAGTAGGAACTTCATACATGTTTGGTGAGTAAGTGAATTAATCTAAATTTGGGTTTCCGTGGAGAGGCTTGGTGCCTCCCTGAATAGTGTGGGGAAGCTCATTTTTGGAAATTAAGGTTAAGTAGCTTTGTAACTGAAGAAATTATCAATATGTTTTGTGGTATTATCTTAATCTCAGGAATGACCCATGTAGCTTGAATGTTCTGAAATGAGAAGTTATTCAGTGTGGAAGGAGGGGAGAATCTCAGGGGGATTGTATTATTATGTTGCTACAGAATCATATGCCCCTATTTTAATTTTCCCTTGAAGTTCTTTTATTTTTCAAATTATCATTCATTATATGCAATGATATAAATCTTTCATCCCTAGAATGTGAATAACACACATTGGATAACTCTCAGTAGGAAATACATAGCATTTCTAGAACTCTGTCACAGGAGGATTATTATTTACACAATTGGTCTTGCAATTTTGATAATGTATACTGTCTTGAATTATTATTTAACAGTTTCTTCATTCATCACTCTCCAACTAGATTACAAATTCCTTCAGATCAACTTGTTCATTTTATTTATTTTATGCTCCCCTCATGCCTGGTGAAGGCCTAACTGCACAAAGACGAATATACACAGGTCAAGTACGCTCCCCTTGATGGTGCTCTTTCTGTGGTCGTGAGAATATTTGTTTGTTAAATGTTTGTCTTGATCCAACTTAACAGATATTAGAGCTGGAGTGGTATTCTGTTTTCTTAAACTACTCCTAGTATTTTGTAAGAGTTATATATTTTTTATTGTAAGACTTGTAGGACTGGCATCCAATAAATAGCAAACCCCAGTGATTATAATATAATTTATTTCACATTCCCTCCTTCTTCCTATAGTGGGGGAGACAGGCTGTAAGCTGAAAAAATCCTTATAGCCTAGGACTGAGTAAGATTAAGCTCTTCCCCACACCCTTGGCTGTTGCATGGTGGTGGTAGGGGTGTACTCTTATGAGGATTCCCGTTTATACCTTAGATATGTGACTTTGTATCAGAGACTTCCTTGTTTTATGAATGGATTTGTTCTCTGCACTCTATAATAAAGCTGGCCGAGGGGTGGGGGTGGGGGTTAGTTGGCCCTTTTATTCCTGTATGCCATCAGCCTACAGGAGGCCTCCCGACCTCATCCTTTTTCTTTCTATACTTGTTTCTTAATTTCCCACCATTCTCCCTCAGGACCTGGACAATTACGAGTCGCACTGGTTCGCAGCACTGTAGCTTATTGGTAAGGAAATGGTGGGTATTCATGATGCGGTCACAGAGACCGTTGAAGTTGTCAGTGAGGCTGGCCACATAATAGGATTTTAAGGCTCTGGGATTTCAGGAACATTTTCTCAATTAGAAATTTTAAGTTCTTTTTTCTAATCTTTCCAGCTTGTATCAGTTATCTTTTGCTGCAAATTAAACACCCCAACACTTAGAGACATTAAACAATTACACGTAAATATTTCTCATGGGTTTGTGGGTCAGCTGGATGGTTATTCTGCTGGTCTTACCTGGACTCACTTCTGTGGGTCACTGGAACCTGGGACAGGCTGGAACAGCTGGGTCTCTCCCTGCATGTGGCCTTTCACTGTCAAGTTGTCTAGATCAATTTCTTCACATGGCAGTAGCAGCACTCCAAGAGGACAAGTCCCAGTGTGATGCCACACATGTGCTGATGCTCTGTTGGCCGACACAAGCCACATGGCTAAATCCAGAGTCCAAGTAGGAAGGGCCAGACAGTGGCATGGATATGGGGAGGTGTGACTCACTGGGAACCATTAGTGTAACTATCTACCACACAGTCTAATACAGAACTCTCTAGGATGTGAACAGTGTACCCAGGGAAGCTCAGAGCTGTATAGGAACTTCTTCTCCCATGTCCTAGGATGGCTTGTTACTGCAGATGTCTGATCTGGGGTATCTGGACATGCTATAAATTAGAATAAACCACTGTGGTACTTCCTACAAGCATCTCTTTCTCTCTCTCTCTCTCTCTCTCTCTCTCTCCCTCCCTCCCTCCTTCCCTCCCTCTCTCCCTTCCTTCCTTCCTTCCTTCCTTCCTCCCTCCCTCCCTCCCTCCTTCCTTTCTTCCTTCCTTCCTTCCTTTCTTCTCTCCCTCCCTCCCTTCCTCCCTTCCTCTTTCCTCCCTCCCTTCCTTTCTTCCTTCTTCCTTCCCTTCCTCCCTCCTTCCCTTCCTCCCTCCTTCCCTCCCTGCCTCCTGCCTCCTTCTCTGTCCTTCCTTCCTTCCTTCCTTCCTTCCTTCCTTCCTTCCTTCCTTCCTTCCTTCCTTAGAGGGACAGTGACTTGCCCATGTTAACTTAGAGAGCATTAAAGACTAGGATTCACATCTCAATATAATGATCTATGCTCAAATACCTCTCTCTCTCTCCATCCTCTGTGGATATGTTTTAAGCTATAAATTTGAGGGCTTCTCAGCTAACAAATTATGTGATATATGTTTATAATTGGCTTATTTAATACTCCCTTTACTTTTCAATGTAATGAATGATCCCTCATACTTTATAATTTCTCATTGATTCTTTTCACTGTTTGACATTAATTAGTAGAAACACTACTAATGACCTCAAACCAGATCTTAGAGCACTGAACCTTACATTCCCAAAACTGTTTGCTCTTGTTTATTATTAACTTTGACTTACCTTGTTTTAGCTAGTCTTCTATGAGACTAAGGTCTGACAAATGATAACTTGGTTATTTTTTAGAAAAGAGGTGATCATTCTTCATCAAACAAATCTCAATTTGCAACTATAAGTGAATTCAAAGTATATTTTAATAGATTTTATTTTTTATTAAATCAAAGGGTAAAATTTAACAAATAAAAGAGTGCCAAACAGGAGCAGGATGCTGAGTACTTCTTTCTGTTGTTCCTTTTGTATGAACAGAATTTCCCAAGAAGTAAGTTATTATGTGGAGATAAGTTAGGTATCTCAAGGAAGCCATAAATGTTCTCCCCTTGCCTGACCTGATTTAAACCAGGAAATAACTTGAGCATTAGAATAACAGGTCCCCAAGCAAGTGACATATTTCTTATTTTACATATAAGGTTCAGGTTAAATAAACAAACAAAACCTGAATATTCATGACCTACCTCATGACTGCTAATGCAGATTCTGTTAGATATCTGTCACCCTTGGATTGATTTGATCATTATCATCATCATCATCATCATCATCACTATCATTCATGTTGTTCTCACTTGTCATCAATGAGCAAATTATTGTTCAGATACAAGTACATTTGAAGGGAATGAAGAGAAGATGGGGGACATCACAAAAAAATAAAGTCAGAATCTTTGTTTTGGCTCCATGATGCAATTTTAGTCTGTAGGCAGAAAAGCTGGCATAGTTCCACCTTAGTCTCCCTCAGTCAAAATTTTGTTTGATTTTGAGTACAACATTTTAAGATGACATTGGTTGCAACCAAGTGCAGTTTTGTTTTTTTTTTAAAGAAGAATGAATAGGTTGAGGATAGTTAAAGGAACTGGAGGTAACAAAGAAGGCTTGAGGGTATGTAGGAATATCTTCAAATGTCTGAAGGAGTGTCATGTGGTCTCAGGTGTGGCTTACTTAGTGTTGGTCCTAGAAATGCCGTGGACAAAATTAGGATATTTGAAATTTGAAATCAGTTACTGCTCACCATACATCTCATCTCTTATGGTAATATCATTTACCAAATGAAGGAGAACCAGAACCTCACCACCACCTTCACCCTTTCCTGTTCCATTTCCTTATTTATTGCTACACTGGGCTTTGTTAACCTAAAAATAAAAAGCCAACATAAGCCTGACCTGTGGTGGCGCAGCAGACGCGGCATCGACCTAGAACACTGAGGACGCTGGTTTGGAACCCTGGGCTCGCCCAGTCAAGGCACATATGGGAGTTGATACTTCCTGCTCCTCTCCCACTTCCTCTCTCTCCTCTCTCTAAAACCAATTAATTGTAAAAACAACAATGAAAAATGCCAACTTGACAGGCAACAAGTATTTATTTACAATCACAGAATTACAATTCAGGGACACAGATTCAAGCAGAAACCCAAATTGTGTCCTGATTATGGGGTAAATGCAAGGAGTTTTATGAGAAAAGAAAAGGAAGTGATTACCTAAATTAGGAGAAAGAAATTTCTATTGGTGCTAACAAGTTGAATTATTCTTTAGCTATACATGGCTGATTACTGACTCTGTCTTCAGAGATAGTGTCCACAATCAGTCCCTGTTAGGCAAGATAGACAGCTACTGGGACGGGAGAAGGGGAAGGGAAATAAGAAAGGTTTATTTCACCCACTAAATAAGAAAGTCAGTAGTTGTGAGACTGGCCAGAACGAGACAACCAGATGTCCCAACAGTTACAAGAAAAACCACAATGATGCAAAAATGGGGGATGGGGCTTGAAACCAAGTCTGTTAATGCCAACATCAGGGAAAGGGAACCTTGAAACTTGCAGCTAAGGGTATATAACCTGGGAAACTCCCAACAGGTGGAGCACTCAGACCAGCTGAGTTACCCCACTTGGGCCTTATACCAAGTGTATTTCTTTAATAAATTTCTTAGTTTGCTTGAACACTATATTTTTTCTCTCACCTGAATTCTTTCTTGTGAGTGTGACAAGTACTGATGAGGGAGAAGCTCCTTTGACATGGTTCTTCTCTGGTGATAGTCTCTCTGGTCAGAATTTCTTTCTTGTTTGTTTTATAAACAGTTGTTCATAGGACAGTGTTACTTTGTTGCTTTGGCCCAGTCCAAAGGTTGTTTTGCCCAGTTCAAACATTCCAAAGGTTCAAGGAACAAGATATGCAAGCTGTATCTCTGGAGTGGCTGCTCTGGCTCTATTTTAAAATGGCTCCACTTATGCCAAGTTTCCATAATTTCATAATCCTTAGTTCTTTCTAAATATTTTCATTCACTACTACTGTTTCTAGTTTAATACACTTCTTGGTTTAAAGCTCATTCCAAAGATTTAGACTATTACATTAAGCTGGCTATACCATTTCATCCCTTTCAGCAATGTCTTCTACCAGCTTCTAAGCACTACACTTCACTCATAGATTTTGAGACCAGATGCAAAGTTTCTCACTCCACTCCAAATCCTGCCATCATCCTAGGAAATTTTGCCATCTATATAGATAGATGTTCCATCCTACAGCATAGCTTACACAATCCTAGATCTCTTTCATTCCAGAGATATCCTCTACACCAAGGGTCCCCAAACGTTTTACACAGGGGGCCAGTTCACTGTCCCTCAGACCGTTGGAGGGCCAGACTATAAAAAAAACTAGGAACAAATCCCTATGCACACTGCACATATCTTATTTTAAAGTAAAAAAACAAAACGGGAACAAATACAATATTTAAAATAAAGAACAAGTAAATTTAAATCAACAAACTGACCAGTATTTCAATGGGAACTATGGGTGCGGATGCATCCTGTGCTCTTCTCACTGACCACCAATGAAAGAGGTGCCTCTTCCGGAAGTGCGGCGGGGCCGGATAAATGGCCTCAGGGGGCCACATGCGGCCCACTGGCCACTGGCCGTAGTTTGGGGACCCCTGTTCTACATCTTTGGATCTGTCCATCACCTGGCTCTCCTCTGTCTCCAAAATCTAATATTTGAACATGGCAACTTCTGGCCACAACCTTACTATTCCCCCAGCATTCTCATGACCTCACTCTATACTGCTCTTTTAGATCAAAGGAATTTAATTCTCTTAATTGCCCCAGTTTTCTTGATTTATCAGCCACTTTCTGCCCTTTCCTTTTTTTCTCCTCAGGCTTACCTTCCCTGATTGATTTCTGATCACCACTTTCAATTCCTTTACTCTCCCCCTATTGTGCTAAAGAAAGAAAGTTACACAATAATGAAGACTAGAGCTATTAGGAGTCCTTGCCATAACCAGCTGGAACCTCAGGCTTCCCATCCATGCCTTTGCTATTTTTGGATCAGCTTCTTCTCCAGGTGTTTTCACCGACTATTCTAAAACATTATCACACCCATCAAGCCCTCACCTCTCCATTTCAGCAAATGACCTTGCCTCCTCTCTTGAGAAAATTAAGCTTTTAGACCACTGGGTGTGTTAATCAAGGTTCTTTGTTACAAAGAACAGAATCCAATCTACTGGTTGAATGCCACATTTGTTAAAAGTTACTTTGTAGTTCAGAGAATTCCCAGAAGGATCAGAGATCCAGCTTAGAAGCTACAGGGCCCCAAACATGCCATAGGGGCTATTGTAACAAACACCTCCGTCAGAATCCAAACTTCAGCTTGCACCAGACACTGATGATACTTAGAACTGGATGTCAGATGTTCTGTTCCTATTGTGTTTGAGGAGATAAACATTTCACCTCACATGCCAAAATATGGAATCTGCACGTACCTACTTCCTCACGTTGCTCCTTCCAAGTCAGTATCTCCTGCAGAAACATCTGACTGACGGAAGCTAGATCACACGCCTGCACCTTTGCATTGCAGCAAGGGATGCCAGGAGCATGAGGTCTGGTTTCTACCTCAAGGAGGCAGGATTCACATGTGGAAAATTCATAACATGATCAAAAGACACTTGGCAGCTACACATATGGCAAACATCTCCTATAATCTCTTTCAGTGTCTCATCCCACCACCTAAAAACTTATCTACCTATATACCTGTTTATGTCTTCTTTGTAACAAATACAGGGCCTTCTTTCTACTTTTGAAGATCGTCCTCTTTATTTCTACACTTAATTCCACACCTTTCTGCTTCTTCCATGTCCTCTCTATATTGTAGCCTTTCCTCTCTATATTGAGTCTTTCTCTATTTTGACAATTAGCCTCAGTCAATGAATATATTCAAGTGTCTCACACCCTAAAACTCCTTGATAGACTCCCTCAATTTGCTCTCCCCTGCTTCTCCAGCTACCTACTTGAAATAATAAAGTAAATTAATCATTTCCACTTCTTCATCAACTATTCATCCCCAACCTATTGCTATCTGGCTGCGGCTCACTCCTTAATGCTCCCAGCCCTGTCTTCCCACTAAAACTGCTCTTATTATGACAAATGAATGTCCACCTATTTGTCAAATCCAATGAACACAGATTAATTTTTAACTCCCAGTGCCCACTGCAGCTTTTAGCCCTGGAGATGTCTCCTCCTTCTTGAAACTTGATTCTCCTTGATCTTCTGTGAATGTCCACTCTCCTGGACTTCTCAACCTTTCTAATCAGTCTGTCTTTGCTCCTTCATGGGCTGTTCATTTTCCACTTTGTTTTTAAGTGTTGGGGTTCCTAAGTCCAAGACTCCTCTGATTCTAACAGCTTTAAAGAAGTCCTTTATTCTCATTAAACATCTGATTTGGTTTGGGTCCCTACATGAAATCCCCCTATTGGTAGAATCTGGGCTCTCAGAGCAAAGGTGCCAGGTAAAAGGGTTTTTGCTCTTTACTTCATAAACTGTCCCCTTCTACAGGTCACAGTCTGTAAATCATATATATAAGCAAGATGACAAACATGTATTACAGTGCAGTAATATAAAGATTTGGGGACACAAATTTTAGGCTTGAATTGCAAGCATATAATTTATTGGCTTTACTAAGATAACCGGAAAGAATTGATGGGTTATTTTTATCTATGAGCTGTATAGCTCATGCTTAACTGGCCACTTTAAATAACAGTCATGAACATGATTGTGGGAGTCCTTGGGTTTTCAGCCTGTAGAACGAGGTGAACTCTGGTCCTTCCTATTCTGTTAGCCTTGTTGGAAGCCCCAGTGAAACTGCTTCCTTCCCTTCCCTGGGAGCATGCCAGCTGTTGGTGTGAGGCCACCATCCCCTTCCTCCTGCACTGTCTCCATGTGCTACCCTCTGCCCGGCATGGCAGGAGCTGTATTCATTGTGGCTGAGAGTCCCCCACCCCTGCTTTCTTCCCCAAGTAGACCTCAGTATGACAATCACTGGGACTGGTGTCTGTTTCTCCACATCTGGGACGGTTTTGCTCTTTTGACAGGGAACTACATCAGAGGATAAAAGAACCTTTTTGTAGCTCCACTTTTGGAAGAAGTAAGTTAGTCATTAACCAAAACACTTCTGCTTCTGGCAACAAATCCTTATCAGCTGAATACATTCTCTTGTAGGAATGGCCCAAGATCGAAAGAGAGATGACAGTTTGGAACAAAATAAAGACTGATTAAGGAATAGAAGGGGGGAGGTGGGATACCTGGAGGCTTATTTGAATCTAACAAGGGACCAGGGCTCAGTCTCCTTTCTCCAGTCGCAATTCCTCATCTACATCCTTAAAGACTTGAAAGGAAACAAAAGGTCTAAAATTCTACTGTTTCATGAATCTAGAGAAATAGATAATGGATTAGCCTGAGATTCTGAGTTAAATGTAATTAGATGGCATATGTAGTAAATCTCCAAGTTCCAACAAATATTCTATACCTATTTATAAAAAAAGAATAAATGGGGAAGATTTTGAAAATGCTAGTAGTCTGTTATTTCCAGCCCATGGCAAGATTTATCCAGTTGTCAATCTATTTCTTTTTCTTTTCATGAACCAGGCACCTAGTACTTGGAGGTTTAAGTGGAATGATTCAAGACTAGAATTTCCGGTTGTGTCAGTAAGAATAGGAGTGTGTTTCTGTAATTATTTAACTTTTCTCTTTTTTCATTCTTAAGGACCAATCTAAAATTCAAAGGAAGGCAGGTCAGTTATATTTAGCATTCCTGCATCAAATAGACACAGGTCAGTGATAGCAGTTTTCTGGAGTCTCACTAAGAACAAGGGTCTAGGAGGATATGAAGGTCCTTTGGTGTTTCTTGTCATGATGTACCTATATGAATTTCAAAACTACTCTGTCATCTGCCAAAGCTCAAAGAATGCCAGCTCCAGGTCCCATCACAGTGGTGATTAGCGAGAGGCTGGTGATATATGAAGCTTTGGAGACTAAACTGCTTGGTGGATTTCCAACACTTGGATAGCCTTTCCAAAGCCATTGCATGTTCCCAGCTGGTCCCCCAAACACTTCCAAAAGGAGTGGTACAAATGTACAGACACCCATGTAACTGATGTATTTGAATTAGTCTCAGTGACTCGTTTCCAGGATCCGATCTAGCTGTTAAAAAATGTGTGCAAAATGTTAATATGTTCTCAGCCACAGTATGAGGCAGGGGAATCTGTAAAAAAGCAAGATGGTCAAGGTTTCCTCTGACTGACAAAGCAAAGATTTCAAGTAGATTTCTACTAGGTTCCTATAATAGGAGATCAGGATTATTTGGGCAAAAGTAAATAAATAAATAATCGCTCAAACTTTAAATGTCCTGACAATCTACTTTCCTTAAATGCCCATTGGCCATAGAAATGTAGCATCTTTTCTCATCTTTCTAAGAAACTCATCTCATTTAGCCCCCCTCCCCCTTTGTTCTTGCCTGGCTCTTGTTTTGTCCTCTACTAACCATATACTTTGAAATAGAAAAAAACTGACTAAGTAACTGTGGTTTATTACCTCCGTCCTGGAAGTTATCTTCCTGGAGAGTTGTGTGGTTCTGGGTCACAGAGCAGGGACAAACAATAGAATGTAGGTACCTGTGAAGACAAAAATGATATGTATAGAGGATGCAGCAAATAGTCACATGGATTTTGTCATTTATCATCTTTTTCTTTCTAGCTGACTTATACAACTGGGTATAGTCCTAAGGAAAGGGGACCAAAGACCACTGCCCTGTTTGCACTGGTGTCTCTTTTAAGAAACAATTCAAATAGCCTTCAGTGAACAGATAGCTCGAATTGATTGACTGTTTACTGAGTGCTGGGCATCACATGTCTCCTATGTTTCATTTACTTAACCATCATAGGAAACCTTTTGTTATCTCCGTGTTACAGATGAGAAAACTAAGGCAGAGAAGTTACTTGCCCAAGATCACACAGCTGAAGAGTGGTAGGATACCTACGCAGGCCACTGGACTCCCAACTTGCCCATTAAACATTCTGTCATCCTGGAGTGAAAAGTAGATTGGGAATCTTCTTTGTCACATTTCACATTCCTCTTGAATTTGTGTCAACCAAGGTGCAATCCCAAAGTATGCCTGGCATCCACAGATGCTAATCGATCTGCAGGGCTGGCCTCCTCTACCAGGAAACAACAAGCATGCCCTGAGTCACTCGTGATGTGAGCACCTGGCTGGAGCTCATACCCTCTGAGCCAATCTGCCTGTCAGGAAGTGAAGCTGTATAACTGGCTTTTCAGCTAACATCACACAGGGAAATAATTTTTTAAGCCATCTCTGTATTTTTCTGACTTCCTTGAATAATCGTCTTCATTAAGTGACTGTGCAACAATGGCTTGAAAATTATTTCTTTTAACTTAAATGCTTAAGGATATAATTAATTTACAAATCAAAACCCCAATGATATATCACCTTACACCTGTTGGAATGGTTATTATAAAAAATTCAACAAACAACAAGTGTTGGCAAGGATGTGGAGAAAAGGGAACACTCTTATACTCAATGGTGGGATTGTAAATTGGTACAGCCACAATGGAAACAGTATGAGGGTTCTTCAAAAAATTACAAGTAAAACTACCATGTGACCCAGAAATTCTACTTCTGGGTATGTGAAGAAATCCAAAACACTAATTTGAAAAGATATATGCACACCCATGTTGTTGCAGGATTATTTATAATAGCAGAGGTGAAGATGCCACCTAGGTACCCACCAATAAATGAATGGATAGAGAAGATGTAGTACACATATACAGTGGACTATTACTTGGCCATAAGAATAAAATCTTTCCATTTGCAACAACATGGTATTATGCTAAGTGAAATAAGACAGGCAGAGAAAGACAAGTACCATATAATTTCACTTCCATGTGGAATCTAAAAAATAAAGTAAGCAAACAAACTCATAGATACAGAGGACAAAGTGATGGTTGCCAGATGAGAAGGGGTTGGGTGATGGGCAAATAAATAAATAAATAAATAAATGGATTAAGAGAAATTACAAATTTCCAGTTATAAAAACAGTCATGCATACATGAAGTCAGTAACATGGTCAATAATATTGTAATAAATATGTATGGTGCCAGGGTGGGTACTAGACTTATCAAAGGGATCACTTTGTAAGGATAATAAATGTCTAATCATTATGTTGTACACCTAAAACTAATGTAATGTTATATGTTAACTATAATTACAAAATAAAATTTAAAAACTTAAAGTCAAAGAAATAAAAGACCTGATAATTGACAGAAGTTAATAGCCCCTCCACCCTCCCAAAGATAATTAATGAAGCATGACAGTTTTTAGAGTTATTGCATAATGTCTTTCCTCATTAGTGTGCTTCATAATTTGGATTATTGAATGGTCAACCAATATAATGCTTTTGAAAGGGAAGCCATTCTCTGATAATCATAAAGATATTTATGTAATCGTCTCCTGTTTCTTAATCTCCATGGGATGTAAATCTATTCTGTTTTAGGTTTTTTATTGTTTTATTTGTGTAAGTCATGTCTCTACACTCTCTACACTAGATTTTAAACTCCTTAAGGACACATCAAGATAGCTGGGGACACAGTAAGATCAATACCTAATAAATATTACAAAATTGCATAGAAAATATACAGGTGCTAAACTGTCATTATCTACTGCAAACCAAGTCTCAAATGATAAACAGAACTTCAGAATTAATTCTGAAAATAAATATTCCCCTTTACTTTTCAAGTGATCACAAGTCTTTTTTTTTTATTTCTGTATTAACGTTAGATTTAAATGGTCTCTTTGTGAATATAATGAAGTAGTTGTTGTAAAAAGGTATCTTTTTAAAAAGTCAAAGAATAATGTGAGTTCCTGAAAGATATTAAATTTAATAAACAAATATACTTGTTTTTCTCATAGCAGAATTTAAAACAAGTAAATTAGTCAGGGTTTTAATCTTATTTTATTTTATTGCTTTTATAAAGAGGCAGTTTCTATTCCCATTCATAAGTACTTGAGGACCATCTTAATATGTTTCAGTCTATGCAAAGCTCTACTTATAGATTTCTATCAATAGGTAAAATAAATGCTTTAATGGTATAACTGAAGCTAGGTAAGGTTGACCAGGAAGGAGTTCTTAGAGGGGAGACGATCTGACTGAATGGGAATTTAAAGATTTAGGTGAGACCCTGCCTATTTCAGACAGTGAGAAGAGCATGCATGCAGGCTTAGAGACAAGAGTAAACAAGTCACGTTTTGGGGAGAGGAGTTGCTTTGCTTGACTAGTCCAAAAAATGAAAATCAGAGATTAAAGAGCATTACAGTAAATTAAGTTAAAGGTGAGAGAATTTGTCAAGAGCCTGGACTTGGGAGGCAGCTTGCAGGAGAGGAAGACAACATGTCACCAAAAGATCATTGGATCCAGGAAGCCTGGTTTTGGCCATGAGTTAGCAGTTTCTCTTTGGGTAACTGAGTTCCCTTGGCCTTAGCGTACTCATGTGTAAAAGAAGTCTATGTTTCTACCATGGGCAATTGTGTTTTACTAAATATTCACGAAATATTTATTGAGCAACTACTCTGTACCAGGCAGAAGTTAAGTGCTGAAGACTTAGCAATGA
Organism: Rhynchonycteris naso; assembly: GCA_037038555.1. Lineage (NCBI taxonomy): Eukaryota > Metazoa > Chordata > Mammalia > Chiroptera > Emballonuridae > Rhynchonycteris > Rhynchonycteris naso. Next base: position 31,942,170 of record CM072998.1, read on the forward strand.
ACAAAACAAAGTGCTTTTCCTCGTGGAACTACCTGATAAAATACCAATCAAAACAGAGTGAGAGTCAGACCACGTGATGAGAAGTCTTGCCTTGTCTCCTTCCTCCCGCCTTTCCTGTGCACACTTGCTTTCACGGAGCTCCTTCTAGGGGCGACGTCATTCCTCTGCTGGTTCTCCCTACAGTATCAGATAGCCTGTCATTGTCACAAAACATTTACCAGACTCTTAAATTGGAGTTTTTGAAGTCTCAATAATAACACTACTCTATCTTTTCCAAGTTCTGAACCACTTAGGAAATAAGTCAAGTGTAAGACAGATGGGAGATCTAAATGACTCCTTAATTACTGATGAATGCTAGGGCACAATTTATATCTGCTATGAAGAAGGCTTCCTGACACCGAGCTCCAGAATTAGACACATACCCACTGGGTCGGTGCAGGCTCTCCACCTGGTGTCCCGCTTTGTGCGGACTCCTGATGGCAGACACAGCAGAACGTGCACATCCTACAGGTGGCTGGTGTCTGCGAGGAGAGAGCCTGGCCTGTGCTCGTCCGGTTCCTCTGCCCAGTTCACTCAGCAAGTTACTTCTCCTCCCTCAACTGTTATGCTAGCATCTATTTGCTGATTTTTTTTCTGTAGAGATAAAGGGGGAAATTTTTGTTCCACTTCCCCAGCAGAATCAGAGTAGAGACAGGGACCCTATAAAATAATTCACACTTATACTTCCTGCAGACTACAAGAAGTGCAGGGTTCCCTCTCATAATTGCTAACGGACAACCCACTTTGGCAAGTTGTCTAAACTCTTTAGAAGGTATTGTTGTAAGTCCTGGGAGCTACAGTGAGTTTTCTACCCAAAACCTGGAGATTAGGAAGATTGCTACCATAAAAGGTGACACACGGGTATGACATTTGAAGGACAAATAAATACCAGGCCAGCAGTTATTGACTAAGGGGCTAGACCTATGCTGTCCACATATAGCTATTTCAATTTAAATAATTAAAGTAAAATAAAATAAAAATTCACTAGTCACATTTCAAGAGCTCAATAGACAATGTGTCTAGTGGCTGTTACGTGGGACAGTGCAAAGTGAGGACATTTTCTTCCTCACAGCAAGCTCTTCTGGACACTGCCGAGCTGGAATATCTCCCATAGCTGATAGAAGGGCTGGTCAGTTGATTTACCTCTGAAGTACAGACAGGTCAAACGTTGGCAGTGAGCATCAGTCTGGGTCCTTGGAGAAAACAGATGGTATGCTTAAGAGATTAACTGAAAAGAGTTTAATAAACAGATTATTTATAAAGTTGTGGACAGGGCTAAGCGAACCAACAAGAGATAGGGAGACACTGCAGACTGCACAGCGGGGAGCTGTTACCATCCTGGTGATGGAAGGCCCGAGGGAGGAAAGCCATCGCTGGACATAATAGGCACTGCCAACCCGATGGCCGTGCAGTGGGCACTTTCAGAAAATACCCTGACTCCTACTCTTCCTGATCTTTGGTTGTCTTATCAGTGCCTTCCACTAGCACCTGATTGGCAGCCAGATGCTAACATGGAAGCTGCCACGGAGGGGAAAAGGGAGGGATCAGTCCTCCCCCAAGGGCTGTCCAGGGCAGAGGGAGATTTGACCCAGCTGAGAGAGTGGGAGCTTCAGGTGGGGCTTCAGGTGGCCAGTCCTAATGTAGAGGTAGATGTGGGAGGGATGCGGTCATGGTTAGATGGTTTGGTTCCTGTGTGGGTGTGGCTACAGATGAAGGACTACTCACTGTGGGTGGTGCTCAGGCCTGTTCATAGGACAGTTTTCTCTCTTACTTTGAATGAATATATTGGCAGTCTGGAAAACTTGGCAGGTCAAAAGCCTTAGACCAGAGTAAATTTCACACTGCCACATGAAGCCTTTGGGGAAGATTCCAAAACATTGCTATGGGCTTAAAGACTAGCATTTTGATTTGTACAAATAACATCTGCCTCATGGTTTGGCTGAGAGGCTTCTGATATATGACAGGTAAGAGCAAGGGGCACAAGAGGTCATTTGTTCATTCATTTGATGAATATGTGATAAACATTTATGAATGTGTGGCATGTGTTGAACACTGTTCTAGGTTCTGGGGATGTAGCAGTAACAAAACAGATAAAATTTCCTATCCACATGGAGCTTACATTTTAGTGAGGGAGAAGGGTTATAAGCCATATAGATAAAGAAACCATATATTATGTTAGATGGTAGAAAGTGCTGAGGACAAAAATGAAGCAAGGAATCGGGAATATAAGAAAATGGGTTGCAAATATAGGTAGGATTGCCAGGGAAGACCTTCCTTACAGCGTAAAATGTGAGTAAAGTGGATGGTGGGAGTTGGTTGGAAAATCATGCGGACTTTCCAATCAATCTGTCTGTATTAGTGACTTCCCTGTTATTGAACTCTTCTGTTTTCACTTAATGCTCTGTTCACTCTCTCTAGGATGCTCAGTCTGAGCATTGTGAAAGCAGGGTTTCTGTTGTATATAAAAAAATAGATTTCACCTGCCTTGTCCAGCCTAGCTCCTTGCACCAGGTTGATGCCCAAGCAATGCTGATTGACTAATGCAGACATTCCCATGTGCTCTTCAATTTGCTGCAAAAAATTCAGTGGTGTTCCTGTCACAGTGTCATATGAACTCTTGGAAAAGAGAGCAGAGCTTTTAAATTTGACATCAGAAAGAAGTAACCTTATCTTATCTTCATAGTAATAAAAAGCCAGGTCATATTCTTCAGGAATGATATCTTAGTTCATCGTTCACATAATAAAACAACAGAATAATTTTAGTGACTCTTTAAGTTTTCAAATGATCTTTTGATCACATGCCAAGAATATGGACCAAAGCCACACGTGGCAACCTCACAATAGAAGCTGACTGTGCCAGCCAGCGCTAAGATTGATGGGCTCCCACGCTGGCAGGGCAGCTGCGGAAAGCAGCCTGCAGAAGACCCCAGCTGGTTACGCCCATCCATCACCTGTCTCTCCCGGAAATGACAACCTGAGTACTGTGCTGTGCTCAGGGACCTGACTGAAATCTCTCAGATACATCAAAATGAAAAAGATGTGTTTGTACTTGATCAAAATGGAGTTTCCTAGTACCCCCAATGGAAAGCAGGAATGGGAAGCCAAACCAGAAGTCCATTTATTTATCATGGTGCTATTATGCTCTGCGTGTTCTGTGATCCACAGCTGGCTGGCCTGTCTTCCCAGTATGTCTTTTTTTTTTTTAGTAAATCTCTCCCAGTCTTACAGTTCCCTGTCCCTTCTCTACTCCTGTCATTTCCTTCTTTCCCTTCACCTAGACAGTGGTCGGCAAACTCATTAGTCAACAGAGTCACATATCAACAGTACAACGATTGAAATTTCTTTTGGGAGCCAAATATTTTAAACTTAAACTATACAGGGAGGTACATTCCTTATCGAGGTAGCGCCCGCACGTGGTATTTTGTGGAAGAGCCACACTCAAGGGGCCAAAGAGCCGTGTGTGGCTCACGAGCTGTGTTTTGCCTACCACTGACCTAGGACAACATTGGTCTTCATTTGTTCATCTCTCAGTTTACTGCACATCTCTCAGTTACAGCCCCCCACAGCCCCGTCTCCCCTACCAGATGTTAGGCCCCTGTGGAGACAGGCACCTTGCTTAAGGGCTCTAGCACCCAGCTCCCTACCAGAATGATTTTGATAGTGCTGGACATAGAGTCTGTTCTTGTTATTTTTTAAAATTCTAGATGTTTTGTTTATATAGATAACCATCTTATTCTAGTAGGAAGTTGGGATGGCTTACAGCAGTACACACAGTTCAGTATATGATATTTTTGATGAAGACACTGTAGTGAGATGAAAAGCACTGGTCTTTATACTTTGTGATTCTTCCTTTGGTCCTTCCCATAGCTCTCATGATACAACAAAGCCTCAGATCCTGTAAGACAGGTCTCTTGAGCACTACCCTACCCTGAATCCACCTGGGGTCGGGAGACAGCACAGCTCTGTGACTTGACCTAGGTAGAGTGGTAGCCTGCTCTGTACCGTGGCAACTTGGAGATAGAATATTTGTTATCATTTAATCATTTTGGTTTCCAAGGCACTCCAAAGCCATTTAAAAATGTTTTGTCTCCTTGACACTGTGTCTGCAATCAAGGGGAAAAAAAATACTGGCCCTGGCTGATTGGCTCAGTGGTAGAGCATTGGCCTGGAGTGTGGATGTCCTGAGTTTGATTCCTGGTCAGGGCACACAGGAGAAGTGAGCATCTGCTTTTCCACCTCTCACTCTCCCCCTTCTCTCTCTCTCTCTCTCTCTCTCTCTCTCTCTCTCTCTTCTCCTCCCACAGCCATAGCTTGATTGGTTTGAGCACATCAGCCCAGGGTGCTGAGGATGGCTCCATGAAGCCTCAGCCTCAGGTGCTAAAATAGCTCAGTTGCAAGCATGGCCCCAGATAAGCAGAGCATCAGCCCCAGACAGGGGTTGCTGGATGGATCCCAGATGGGGCACATGCAGAAATCTGTATCTCTATCTCCCCTCCTCTCACTTGGAAAGAGAAAACAAACTAACAAAAAACTAACAAGTGAATAGTGATGTCTGGCAGGCCAAAGCTTCTTCCCTTTATTTTGATGTAGTTAGTTGAATCCCAAAGAACACCTTTCTAACTTGACCATGCTCTAATTTTACTTTTATTATAGCAGGAAAATTGCAGAGCATTTAGAAAGAAGAAAGTCATATACTTTCTTAATTTATAAAGTGTAATTTTTTAAACATCTGCTTCTAAGAGTTTTATTGGTTGTAACAATAGAGCCTTGTATTGTGCTTTGTTCCTTAACGTTATTTCCTGTGTGGTAATTTTAATATCTGTATAATATTCCTTCTATGGTGTATCATAATCATTCTCCATTAGTTAGCATTTAAATTGCTTCCAATTTTTCACTACAAGAGCTGCAGTGAGCATCTATGAGCATATGGTTTTTCTTATAGTTTGGATTATTTCCTTAGGACACATTCCCAGAGGTAGAATTATGGGCCAGAGAGCTTTAATATTTTTATGATTCTTTACCCATATTGCCAAATTGCTTTCCAAAAGCTTGTATAGTTTTACAAAGCCACCATTGATATAGGACGTAATGAGAGTCATCGCAACCTGCCCGCACTGGAATGTAGGTGTTTAATCTGTAAATTAACTAGGGGAGAAAGATATAAATTCAGTGTGGCAATTAAGAAGTATATCTATTACTATATTTGTAATTGCACCCTTTTTATTTCCACATACAGTTGACCTTTTTTTTTTTTTTTTTAAGAAAGAGAGAGAGGAAGGGAAGGGTAGGGGAAAGGGAGAGAGAGAAGCATCAACTTGTTGCACTTAGTTGTACACCCACTGATGTCTTCTCATACGTGCCCTGATAGAGACATGCACCGGCAACCCCCAGAAGTCCTTACTAACCTTTCCATCCCCTCAAGTGCCAAACCAGGGCACTGAGTCCAGAGTACCTGGAGGCTGCCACAGAGGGTTCCGCATGGGCAGTTTGTTCCTGCATACCTGTCCCCAGGCATCAGGCCCTCTCGGTCTTTTGAATAGGGCCTGCTCTCACCCATTCCACCATCTTTCTGAAGCGACATGAGGAAAGAGTGAAGAAACACAATGGATTCACCACTTGGTTAAGAAGTCACCATGACTAATCTAACAACATTACTTAAATCAGAATGGGTAGAAACATGAAGAATAACTTTTATTTTAATTTACTAACTTGAGGACTTAAACTTCTGAAATTTTCGGTTATGCATCAATGCCTGGAGATATATATGTATAAATAAATAAATCTCATAGATAAATGTGAAGAACTTAGGAAAGAATGTTCACGTGTTCAGGCTGCCTGACATCCATCATCCAGACCACTGGCCATCTGGAAGATTGCCATCTCGGACCAATTCAAGGGTTAACAATGCAAGACTGATTCTTCTCAAGAACATACTTTTTTACTGTAAAAACTCTCAACTTTTCTCCTTTCTTCAAAACAATTTGAGTGCTGCCTGGTAGTGTTTTTTATTTGCAAATCTCAAGACCCTTGAAAAATACTTTGTCATTTAATACTAGTGAAGGCTTTTCCAGCATCACTGATGAGGACATCTGAATGGTGATTACTATCAAACCCCATATGAACCTGCTGTCCTCATAGGACTGGGAGCCTGTCTGGCAGTCATGATTTCCAGGAGTCTCCCATCCCAGGTAGCCCTGGTCAGGCCAAGGATAGCTTCTTGCTCCTGGAGGATTTGGTTTGAAAATATCTCAATATCTGACATCAGGAGAATTAGCTACTCTTTTAAGAGCAGGGTGGACCCTGGCAGCCCAGTGTGTCCCCACTGAGTCTCCATCTGTGGCCCAGTTTCTAAACCAATCCTAGGGAGCCTGGAGCCTGAGTCACAGCAACTGACACAGGCATTGTTTGCTTCCGTGCACCTCTTACCTTCAGGTGTCCTGGTCCCCTAGGACTGCACAGACAGGGGCCACTTCTGCCTGGCAAGCCATCTTCTGGGGCCAGGGTTCCCCACACTTAACTCCTTTTGCAGAGCATGGAAAGGGTCCTACAGCCAGGCCACTTATGGCCCTGTTGGCTGTCTGGGAACAAGGGTCATTCTAACAGTCCAGCCTTCCTGTGTCCCAAATGCAGACTCTTTTCCTGCTGAATGACACTGAATGGCTCCAGAGATCCTGTGAGATATGCATTCTGGGAGACTGGCATCTCTGTTTGGAGCAGGCTGGACCTTGGCAGTGTGGTGTGTCCCCCAAAACTCCCTGCCTGTTATCTGGGTTATCTCTGCCCAGACTCAGGGACAGATCCCAGGGACACTGCACATGTTCCTTGAGTTCATTCCCTCTTGGCTTGTTTGTTGGGCCTGGGACCTCCCACCTGGACAAGCATGCATAATCAGATGTAGGCAGTAAGAGGGTCTCTTGGGCTAAGCACCGTTTTCCTGTCTCCTTGCCTTCTGTGTGCTCCCTTACCGTCATTGTCTTCTTTCTGCCCGACTAACCCTCCATCCCTGCTCTGCACATGCCCCAGGACAATGTCATAACACTTCACAAAGGCAATAACGACAACTCGGTAACCCAGGGGCAGAGATACCTATTGCATGCAGGCCTGGAAGGGCATTATGGTAGCAGCCAAGTAACTGGGTCCCATGTGTATTGATTAGGTCACACCTGGCATTACATAGTGGGAGCTTCAGATTCATAGCTCACTATCTGGTGGTGAGAAGTGTGGAGTGTCCAAAGTGAGGGTGTACCTGGAAAGAATCCTGGTCTTCTTGCCGTGTGTGTGTGTGTGTGTGTGTGTGTGTGTAGTGTTATTCCCACTTTACAGATGAGCAAACTGAGCCTAAGAGGGCTAAGTAATCTGTCCAGGGTCCCAGGTCTAGTAAGTGGCTGGGTCAGGGCACAAATCGTCTGCTTCAGAATACTTACCATCCTGAGGCACCATCCTGAGCAGCCAGACAAATGGGAAGTGTCAGTTTCCCAGGGCCTGGCTGTCTCTGCTCACCCTTGTGCTCCGGACCAGAGAATCGATTTCCCAAATATACATTGCATGTCTATCATGTCCCACACATTGTAGGAGGTGCCTGAAAGGACTGTGAACAAGCAGATGGCCCTGTGTTGGTGGCGGAGGCCCGTCCTTCACCCTCATCCTGGGCCTCTCAAGCTTTTATTTGGGGAACCTCAGTCTTCCCTTCCACCTCCTGAGCCAGGACAGGGTGCAGGGCTGTCACCTCCAGTGAGGCACTGTGCGGAGACTCAATGTAAATGACAAAACAGCCACCCTGCCTGTTCCCTTTATGAGCAGCTTTCAAGAGTGAATGGGGCTTTAGGTCTGTGTAGGTCCCCTGGTCCCAGTATGTCCTTTTGCCCTCTCTGGTCCCCTGGCACTGACTGTTCTGCAATTCCCTCCCCCTCTCCTGCATTAACCCCTTATCCTCTGGGCCACTGTCATCCTCATTCTTTGGGCTCTTTCTATGAGACTGGCACCAGGGTAAGCACATCACCTATTTTCTTGCTCACTGTCCATAACTTATTAGGCAGAACTCACCAGTTAGTCACCATGTTCTTCCCGCTGTTCCTAGGAGGAATGGATATGGTCAGAAAGATGAACTTCATTTACCTAAGTCACCCAGCTAATAAGTGACAGAGATCAGATTTGGACCCACGTCTCCCCGAGTTCAGAGTCCATGCTCTCTATATTATCCACATTTAGAACCATTTAGGCTGTCAGTGGCAGAGGAGAGAAAAATAAACAAAAAACCAGATCATACATTGATTCAACCTTTAATGTGATTTCCAGTAGTCTGGCCTTGTCTTTCCTTTCAAGGTTAGAATTGTTGGGCCACCTGCAGTAGCACACCTCCTAAGTTACTAAGTCATGCTGAGGAACCTGAGGAGGGTTCTAGATCCTTCTGGACAGTTGAAGTAGCCCAGTCTGAGAAGCAGGGAGAGCTGCTGTAGAGAGAATAGGGGCGTCATGGGGATCTTAGTCTCTGTAGAGACTTAAAATAACCAGGAGAAGATTTTAGATTTCCTGATATGCATTAAAGTGCCCAAAACTCTTTAAAAAAAAATTCTGACATTTTCTCCCCCCTAACCCAGTCTGTTCTCAATGGCATTATCAGACTTGTCTCTAGTTGTCATGTTGTTATTGTTGTACCAAGGAAATCTACGCTATCGAAAAGAATGAACAGAACAGGTGACTGTACTAGAGGCAGAATGAGGAAGTAAAGCAGTTTCACTTTGCAAAGCCAGATTTTACATTCCTGTACTCAAACCTAGACAGAGCCGTATCCTTGTCAAAAACTCACATGCTGTGGGTGACCACGGTGGTGATGCCAGCACCCCACACCAGGGGCTGCTTCAACGACTCAGGGGCGTAGAACTGAAATATCCCCAGGTGAAAGTTCCCAGGATCTTTATTTGTGTCTTATTTAAAAATTCTGGCTTATCTCCAGATTGACATTTTCCTAGAGGTAAACTAACTTTTTATTGCTTGCTGGAGGACTCCTCCTGAGCTTGTGCCTTTCTTTTTCCCTCCTCAAAACCTGTCAGAGCCCATCATTTCTGCTTCCAGCTGGAGTCTTTCCTAGGGCTGTATAACTTCCTTGGAGTTATTTTCAGCTAGGTGTGGAGCAGAGCTGCTTTGATTGGCTTAGGACGTCTTGATGGCATAAAATGTAGTCTTTATTGATTGTGGAGCAGGTCCATAGGTTTTAATATCTTGCCTTTCCTGTTTCTGTTTAATTGGCATATACTTTCTATATGATATTAGTACTGCTGCTTCCAGGCATCGTCTAAAACTGTCTAACTGTGCACTGGCTTTCGAGATAGCACGGGTAGGATAGTTAACATAATGACTGCCTAAATGAAGTGAAATAATCCATTTTCCTTCCTTCCTACCGTCCTCTATCCAACCCTGTCATCCTTCCCTCCTTTGGGCAGAATTTCCCTATATAATCTGGCCCCTCTGTTTGCCTATACGAATGGGGTTGGCTGACTGCTTTTGTATTTGTGTGTTTTTCCGGATTAACCACAATTTACTACAATTGCATGAAATAAAAAGTTCTTCCAGCAGGTGGCACTGTAGGCTTACAGAGGCTCTGGTTGCCGCTGGCTCCAGGACCAGGTGCACTTCTTACAGTCTGAAAGCAAACCTTACTTTCTGGGTTTGTTCAAGGACAGAGTTACATGCCCAGGGTTTTTTCCTGGAATCCAACAGTGTTGCCATGTGATCCTTTTACAGACAAGGCAATCAGTAGAGGCCACGTGGGAAATCAGCGCATACAACCTTGGGTAAGTTAGCCAAAGTAAGCATTGAGAATAATTCTGGAGAAGTACCCAAATGTTGGCTTCAGGTATGGTGTCTTAACAGAAACTGGACTGACTTAAAGCGGGAAGCAAACAAATGAGCCAAGCAAACCAAACAACTTAAGTATAAATAAAGCATAAAATACCCTGACCTGCAGTGGTGCGGTGGATAAAGCATTGACCTGGAACAGTGGGGTCACCAGTTCAAAACGCCAGGCTTGCCCGGTCAAGGCACATACGAGAAGCAACTACTATGAGTTGATGCTTTCTGTTCCTTATGCCCACCTTTCTCTCTCTATTCTCTCTCTAAAATCAATGAATAAAATCTAAAAAATATAATAAAGCATATAATAATCCAATTAAAAAAATTTTAAAAATTTATTGTGTTGACAAGGTTTTAAGTGTCCCACTCAATATAACACCCTCTACCTCCTGCATTATGCCTCCATGCCCCATGCAAAGCCTTTTTCCACTCCCATTTCACCCCTTTGCCCTCCCCCCACGTCCATCCCCCCTTTCCCTCTGGCTATTGCTCCCCTGTTATCTGTATTTGTGTTATGCATATGTAATTTGGCTAATCCCTTCACCTTCTTTGCTCTCATCCCTTCTTCCCCCTTCCATCTGATAGTTCTCCATCTGTTCCCTGTGATCCTGCCTCTGTTTCTGTTTTGTTATTTAGTTTATTGTGTTCATTAGATTCCACATATAAGTGAGACACATGATATTTGTCTTTCTCCATTTGTCTTATCTCACTTAGCATAATAATCCCTAGGTCCATTCATGCCATCATAAAAGGTAAGATTTCCTTCTCTTTCACAGCCATGTAGTATTCCATTGTGTATATGTACCACAGCTTTTTTATCCACTCGTCCACTGACAGACACTTGAGATGTTTCCATATGGAGGCTATTGTAAACAATGCTGCAATGAACATGGGGGTGCCTATCTTCTTTAGGGATTCTTAGGGTATAGTCCTAGAAGTGGAATAGCTGGGTCATAAGGTAGTTCCATTTTTAATTGTTTGAGGAAACGCCATACTGTTTTCTACAGTGGCCACATGAAGTGTGAGGCGATATCTCATTGTGGTTTTAGTTTGCATTTCTCTAATGATTAATGATGTTGAGCATTTTTTCGTATGTTTATTGGCCGTCTTTATGTGCTCTTTGAAGAAATGTCTATTCAGGTCATTTACCCATTTTAAAATTAGATTGTTTACCTTCCTGGTGTTGAGTTTTGAAATTTTGGTTATTAACCCCTTACCAGACGTATCAGCAAATATATTCTCTGATAGAGTGAGTTGTCTTTTTAATGTGTTAATGGTGCCTTTTGCTGTGCAAAAGTTTTTTAGTTTAGTATAGTCCCATTTGTTTATTTTGTTTTTTATTTCATTTGTCCACAGGATATATGTATTGGCAAAAATGTTGCTATGAGAGCCTGACCTGTGGTGGCGCAGTGGATAAAGTGTCGACCTGGGAACACTGAGGTTGCCAGTTCAAAACCCTGCACTGGTCTGGTCAAGGTACATATGGGAGTTGATGCTTCCAGCTCCTCCCTGCTTTCTCTCTTTATCTCTCTCTCTCTCTCTCTCTCTCTCTCTCTCTCCTCTCTAAAATGAATAAAATAAAAATAAAATAAATTTTAAAAAATGTTGCTATGAGAGATATTTGAAGGTCTACTGCCTATGTTTTCTTCCAAGATTTTTATGGTTTTGTGGCTTACATTTAAGCCTTTTATCCATTTTGAGTCTGTTTTTTGTGAATGGGGTAAGTTGCTAGTCTAGTCTTTTTGACTTTTTTATTTACATGTACCTGTCCAATTTCCCAAACACCATTTGTTAAAGAAACTGTCTTTACTCCATTGTATGCTCTTGCTTCCTTTGTCAAATAGTAATTGACCATAAAGGTATGAGTTTATTTCTGGGTTCTCTGTTCTGTTCCATTGATCTGTATGCCTGTTCTTATGCCAGTACCAGGCTGTTTTGATTACAGTGGCCTTGAAGTATAACTTGATATCAGGAAGTATGACATCTCCCACTTTGTTCTTCATTTTCAAGATTGTGTGGCTATTTGGTTTTTTTTGGTTCTACATAAATATTTGGAATATTGGTTCTAGATATGTGAAGTATGCCATCGGTATTTTAATAGAAATTGCATCGACTCTATAGATATTGCCATGGTTCTCAATCAGAGGAACTCATCAGAACCACCCTTAGGGTTCAAAACAAAATAAATATTTCGTTGCACCCCTGAATGCTCTGATTGGCAAGTTTGGGTGGGATATGGGCACATGTGTTAAGTCCACAGATGATTTTAATGCATACTCCTAGCATCTAACACCATATTTCAAAAGACATTGTCTTATCCTTGACCCTACAGTTACTGAGATATAATGGGAAGAAAAGGTCACATCCAGTGAGCTTTCCGTTTTCTGAATCAGTTTGCTCATCTGCAAAATGGACCATTTTGCAGAGATGGACTCATTCCTCCAACCCAGAGTCCAGACTAGCTATGATCAGGTGCCCAGACCTCTTCTCATTCTCCCCCACCTCTGAAAGGAAAAGCACTGGAACCATGCTGAATGGAGGGACATCACTGTTGAAATCCTTACCTTCCTTGGTAGTCAATTACAATATAGTGATGTCATTAACAGGATTCACTCAGTCCTTTCTCTAAGGCTAGTAAGTATTAGGAAATTGAGCCTCTTTCATTTTCTAGTTGAAGAAGTAGCAAATGAGTCTTAAAACAGTGCTCATTCAGGTCACTAATTATTTAAAGATTTGGGACTCAGAGACTCCTCAAAGGAATACTTAAATCTGTTCACAATCAGAGGAAAGTAATACTGATGCTTGGGTCATGTCCTGATAAACCAATTGTAAGTTAAAAATGCATTTAATACACTTAATCTATAGAACATCATAGCTTAGCATTGCCTATCTTAAAGGTGCTAAATGCAGGGACCGTGACTCATTCAAAATGAAACAAATTAATTAATGATGCAAGATTAATAGACAAGTAAGGTTCTCCTTATCTGCAGGGAATATGGGTGGTCATTTAAGGGCTACATCTGAAATAATGAGAAACAACACCCTTACCTTCAGGTATCCCATATATTAGCTCAGCAGGTATTTCATTTTACAAATAATTTATTTCTTTGAGTTAAACATTGCCCATGCCTAGGACCTCATTGAAAATATAAACATCCTTAGGAAGGGCAGACAACCCCCTTGGAATAAATGTGATTACCAAATCTTTTCCTCTCAGGCAGGAGAAAGGGTTCAGGGTGGCTCTTGGAAGCACACCCTGAAGCACAGCATTTAAGAGACTAGTGTCATCTTAGTATTATGCAGAGGACCAGCTCTGGATGAAGGGATGCCCTACTATGTTGAATGGACTTTGGCACAAGGGAGAACTGCATTTGATTATGAACAAGTAGAATGTACAAGTTGGAAGAGGATCCCACGTTCTTTTTCACAGAAGCAGCAACTGAGGCCCAGGGAGAGAAAGGATCTTATCCAAGGTCAGCATGGGGGACTTCACAGTCGCCATGACAAATGGCTTCAGTCGTGATGTAAGCAGTGCCCTTGTGCCGCCCCGGCGCTGCTGGCGAGGACACGATCCCAATGCCAGAGCTTTGCTCTGCATCACACTGACTTTACTGGAATTCTCCAGGACTCTTTTTTTCAAAACCCAGAGACAATATTTTTAACATGGATTTTCATTTTTAACAAGTACTCAGATGCTTGTTAAAGTAACAGATAGGCAGCAGGTTTGGGCACTACTTGTCTAAGTTAGCAGGATGGCTCATATATGTAGATGAGCATAGAGTCCTGTTATTTTTTCTATTTAATTACAGAAAAGTTATACATTGCTAAAAACGGTCTGGTTCCATGCAGAAAAAAATTATAGAAACCAAAAGGAAAAGACAGAAAGAAGTCAGAAGGCTTGGCCCCTTCACTTCCGAACAGTGAAAACCAGATCTATAAATGTTAATGATCTTTCTCAAAGTCACACAGGTAAGTCCTTTGTGGAGGGCTGAGCCTAGGAATCTAGGCTCTCTGTCACCATTCTCGCAAACACAGAGGACTGGGTAGGCAGAAAGAAAAGCCTTGTGGGAAAGCAGCCACACTGTTCGCAGGGGTTAGTTCTAGGCACTGGGATTACTGATGCAGACTTTCATATTATACCCACCTGCATTTTCTGAATTTCTTCCTGTTGCAAGCAACACAGAAGATTAACCTACCTGGAAATCCTCACACTTCAAACTCTTTACAGTACTGTACTCAAACGACCCTTTTGCAACAGGACAGAGCTGGCAGAAAAGACAGAGAAATGTTCAGGTGCTAAGAATGAAAGGGGTGCTGACAGTCAGGGCGGCTTTGCCTAATGCCACACGGCCCGGAGAGACAGGAGGTGAAGTTTTTGCCCCACTACCTGCAGAGGTATAAGTGGGTCCCGCCTGCCCAAATATACATACTGAAAAAGGGAAATAATTGGACAAAAAATTGTAAGGTTATGAATGAATATATTCTAATGAACTTGACCCATTAAAGGCATAGCCGTTGTTGCAGAGATGAAAGCTGTGCATGAGACCAACGGCACGGAGTCCCTCTCACCAAGGCTGACCGAGCTACCACTGCTGCTAGGAGTCTGATACACCAGGTCCGTGTTCAAGGTGCTCGTACAGTACGCAGTTTCATCCCTCAGTGTGATTAATCAGCCATTTGATGGCAGGTGACTGTATTGGAATCTCTCGTCCTCCTTAATTCATCCTAATTGCTGTTGACATGTTTTCCACGAATGAGTTTCCCTTTCCTGGAGTAAGGACTACCCTTTACGAAAAGGAGTGATTCCCCTTCAAAGTCAGAGCCAAGCAGCACTAGTCAGTAGCCTGGCCAGCACCCTTCTCTGAGGTCTCACAGAGGGTCTGACTTTAGACAGTACGTCCCACCTAACATTGCCTCAGACCAGAGGACCCACTTTATAGCAAATGAGCGGTGACAATGTGTACACGACTATGGAACGCACCGGATTTGTCATAAACAACAGCACATAGAAGCTGCTGGCCCGATCCAGTGTTAGAATGTACAGGTACACCGAAGACAATAGCATGGTGTGGGAGAGCTGTCCACCTAGGTGAGACATTACAATGTGTTATTTCTTCATAGTTAGCTCGAATGCATGGATCCAAGAACCAAGAGGGGGCAGCAGACCTAGCCGCTCTCTCCACCATTCCTGGTGACCAACTTGGGAAATTTGTGCATCCTGTCCCTAAAATGTTTACCTCCCCTGAGCTAGCAGTCCTTGTTGCCTGAAAGAAGGTGAAAGATGGTGAGACCCTTCTAACATGGGACATTGTAAAATTTCTCTAAACATAAGTCATAACCTAGATCTAATAATTTCGGATTTCTCGTGCCAGTAGACCATCTGGCAAAGACTGGAATTACTGTAGTGATTACCCTGGGGAGGCAGAGTGGCTGCTGTGGAGGGGCAGGGAGAAGTACCCTTGAAACTCAAGCCTTAACCTGGGTGCATCTCGATCCCTGTATGCCTACCGCGTCAGAGGCATAGCCGCACGGGGATAAAGGTCTGGGTTGTCCTACTGGGCAAGCAACCTAGACTTTGGGCAAACAGCCTAGACCTAGAGCAACCTAGAAGGACTGCTCGCCAAGAATGAGAGTCTAGAGTGGGGATTAGAGGAAAGAGATACAAATGAATGCTTTAGCACTAACTGAATAGCAGGATCTGTAGCATGTCCTGGGAACCTTCCTAGGGCACTTTGAGGAAAATCTACTTATTTATATATTTAAGTATTGAGACTGGCTGCCACAATCACAGAACAGAGTGAACGTCATGTGGGGCACAAGTGGATGTGAGTGGCACAAGGGATACACTGTTGCAGATACTGTGGGTGATCCATCCACTTCTCCTACCTAGGAGATGTTCACTATCTGGACTTTCTAGGACTCCATCGCTTCAAACAGCGAACCTGAGCCTGGGGGCTTTCTCTGGCTGCTGGAGCCTAATTGATCTGCATGAGGTTTGGGGGATCAGCCCTGAAATAGTGACTGTTGGAATTAGTGGATACATGAGAATGGAGAGTTTGTCATTAAGAAGACAAGTGAGGCCTGACCAGGTGGTGGCGCAGTAGAATGTGGAGGACCCAGGTTCGAAGCTCCAAGGTTGCCGGCTTCAGTGTGGGGTCACTGGCTTGAGCATGGGATAATAGGCATGACTTTACGGTCACTGGCTTGAGCCCAAAGGTTGCTGGCTTGAGCTCTAGGTCATTGTCTTGAGTAAGGGGTCACTCGGTCTGCTGAAGCCCCCAGTCAAGGCACATATGAGAAAGCAATCAGTGAATAACTAAGGAGCCACAACAAAGAATTGATGCTTCTCATCTTTCTCCCTTCCTGTCTGTCTGTCCCTCTCTCTGACTGTCTCTTTATCGCTATCAAAAAAAAGAAGAAGAAAGAAGAAGAAAAAGACAAGTGAGGATGGCCATTAGCAAGCCGCACTGGCCGTTGCTATGGATAACATGTCTTGTAGATCCACTACTCTTTGGCTTTCATGTCTGAATCAGCCACGTTTGCTTTCACTCTGGGGTTGCTTTGTCCTCTCTCGTCCTGTGAGAACCTGTTTTCTTTACACTGCCCTTGCTCCTTGTTTCAGAACTCAGCAAAGACACAACGAGGCCCGCTTGCCAGTTAAGGCCAAATGAGGTCATGGGTCACCTTCTTCACCGTCTCAGACTGCCTGGCGACGGAGCCATCATCCATTCTCTGGTGGCGACAGAGGATCCACAGCCCATCCACTGCAGCATATGCCCGAGGGCATCTCACCATGCTGCCCGCCCACCATGAGGCCCACCGGGGGACCTCCTCCACATGGAAGCCTCGCTGGTGAGCTTCTCCAGGCTGTCACTGAAGCGGTCACGGGCAGACCAGAGGCCTCCTGTAGGTTGCCAAGCCGGTACTCCAGCTCCAGGACAGTGGTGGGCTTGGATGGTAGGGTCTCACCACAGAAACATCTCACCCCCTGTGGTGTGGCTGGGGTCCCAACCCCCTTGTGAAACCTCGTTGCCACATAGCCAGTTGGCTCCTGTGCCACCACAGCCACCATCTAGAACCCACCACAAGTCGCATGCACCCCTCTTCCTGTGCAGGTCACCACTGGCCACTGCTGGGCACATTTCTTCATCTCCTTCCTGTTTTCTCCAATGGCTCTTGGATCCCGGCCAGCGGAGTCACCCTGTGCCTTTTACCTGCACCCCTAGCTACTCCCAGGGAACTAGCAAGTGCCGTCCTCCCAATTCCAGATCCCGCTTCCCAGCAACTGCCCAACACACACCAGCAACACCAAGTCCCCCGTCCCGCACAGGCAGCAGGCTCTCAGAATGCTTTAAAGGGGTGAAAATTCCTAAAGACCACACAAATGAGAACGAGCAGAGGCTTATTCAGAACTTCTGCGACACAAGGGTCGGCCTACATCACTTGAGATGGATAGAGACTCCAAGGTAGGCCAGGAACAGGAAGGCTTTTTTCACTGTTAAATGGAGAAGAAGATGTCAGGTAGGTGCCGTCTGGAGGCTGTCGGTCTGGGGAAACTAGAGGCAAACATCCTATGAGATTGATTTGGAAAGTCTGTTTGGCTTTCTTTGGTTGGTCCTGAGTTGGAAGCCTGGTGGGTGACAGGGAAAACATCAAGGAAGCTTGCATTTATCGGCCCAATTTTAGGTGTTTGGACTGGTTGCAGCAGAGATGGTGGGTCAGAGTTCTGTTGTCAGGTTTGGTCTGGCCATGATCCCGTCGTCTCTACCACTCATCCCCTTCTGCTTCCTCTGACCACACACACCTTTCCTAGTGAAAGCTGTCACGGGGAGTTCACAATAGGATCTACCCTTCCCACGTGCTGGGGTTGAGCATCTTTTCCTGAGAGGAGAAGCTTCAAGTGCTGGCATCTGGTACAGGCAGCCTGTGACCACGGCTGTGTCTTCCAGGCCTTCAGCTCTGTGATGGCAGATGGACAGCTGAGCTCTTCGGCTTTAAAATTGTCTGTCCCTCTCTCTGACAGTGAGCTCTTGTCCTCACTGCTTAGTTCTGTCTATATTTTCATCGTATCCTCATGAGTAGCAACTAGAAACTGAGTATGTGCCACAGTGCAAAGCTCTGTTACACAGGAGGAGGAAGTAAGGCGTGGTGGACGTTCTGCAGCCACGAATTCTGTATCCATCCAGTTTCTGTATTCACATAACCTCCCAAGTTCATTTTTGTTACGTCCCTTTTCTGCGCCTGAAATTTCACCACAATGTAAGGAAACATGCCATGCCCTGACACCCAGAGGCTTCCAGCATCTTGCAGAATCTTCCATCAATGAAGAATGATGTTTTGTCTCCATCTTTACTCTCCCCCTGTGCCAAGTTAGCAGCAATGAATGGTCAACTGGTGATTCATTGGATGCTATTTAGTTCACTCTGTCAGCTGTTTATTAATCTGAAACTTCCTGTTAAGATGCAGGGTGTGCTTTTAAAAGAAGCCTTACACAGCATACGTTTTATTTCGGGACTGGATGTACTAATATATAAAGAGGATCTGTGAAAGTTCCTTGGTCCTGTACATAAGCCTTTTTTTTTTTCCAGCAAAATTTGGTGGGCACTCGCGATCTGCCAGGCACTGCTCGGCGCACCGGGGCTGCAGGAGTGAGTGAGAGACTCCCGTCATCCAGTAGCTCACTATCTACTCCTGGGAGACAAGTGTAATAAAGTGTGGTAAGTGCAACCCTAAACGTGCAAGGTGTGACTGGATGCAAAGGAGGAAAATGCTAGGAGAGAAGAGGAGTGAGAGAGGGTTCATAGAAGAGGCTCAAGACGGGAATTTAGGAAAGCTTTTCAGTGGGTGGGTGACATGACAAAGATGCCACAGTTTGGTGACAATGTAAGGGGACAGACTGGATAAGGAAGATCTTGAAAGTGGTAAAAATTATTTGAAGGTTATTAATGTGGCTGTTGCAATGGTTTAGGCAAGAGATGATAAGGGCCTGACTGAAGACAAGGGTGGGGTGCAGAGGAGATTTGATAGAAATTGTAAAATAAGATGAGACAGTGGGAGGTGAGAAAGAAAGAGTTGAGTGAAGGTTTTTTGTTTAGGAACCCTTGGTAAGTGGTGTTATCTTTAGATAGAATGGAAAAGAAGGAGAAGTAGGTGTGTTGGGTGAGGCCTATGGAGACAATGGGTTCACTGTCGGACCCATTGAAATTCAAGTGCTATGTGGGGATGTTACTCGTTCATTGGAAATTCAAGTTTGTCGTTTGAGAAAGAGGTCTGGGCTGGAGATACAAATGTGAGCGATATCTGACAATATGGAAGGATGACTCTACTGAAACAGATTGTGCTTTCTGTTTCGGGTGCTTGACAACTGACTGGTGCTTCCAAGGTTTACAGTGTTTATTGTAAAAAGATAGTTTTTAGGTAAAATGTAAACTGATCTCAGATCAAGGTTTTTTCTTTAATCTGAACAGCTTTTATGCTGAGAGTTGGACATATCAGGAGGGGAAAAGAGAGCAGTACACACTGAAAACAATCTATAAATGAAACTTTAGGGTGTTAACATCAACATTAACAGTGTTACTCACCTTTTCAGAATTAGAGATTTAAAAGACGCTCTGATAAACAACGGGAGATTGCATAGTTGCATTTAATCTTGGAATGCTGTGAAATGAAAGTTCTTTTCCAACAGTACTTTATGAGTCCCTGAGAAGTTGGTAAAAATGTGAAAGGCCTATAGTCTTTTACTATATAAAGTGGAATTTTTAAGAATATATTTTTAAAATACTTACAGCTTTTTGTAAAATTGTCCTTTGTATCCAGAAGTGTAACCTAACCCTAACCTTAATTCTACCCTAAACTGTAACCTTAACTTTAGCACCAACCCTAAACCTAAGTGTAACACTAACACTAATTCTAGCATAAATCTACTTCTACACACTCAGATCTATACCTCCTTTAAAGCTGAATCTTAACCCTAACATTAACCACAAACCTAACTATAACCCTAATTCTAAACCAAAATGTAGCACTAACCCTGTCCTTAGCTTTAACCTTATTTTTTGTCAAAAATTCTAACCTTAACCCTAAAATTGGCTTTTTAAGGGGTGTACCTGTTAGAGGGAAAATGTTCTTTAGGTTTCTAGTAACTAGATAAACAAAGCTGGGAAATGAATTTCAGGTTAGGTAAGTTATAAGAAAATATCAGGAACCTGTCTTTAACAACATATCATGATTAGGTAATCTGACCTTTCTGATAAAAATATCCAACGGTCAGGGTATTAGTCCTGGATGTCGACGGGACATCCTTGTTTCTCTTCTCTGATTTCAGTAAGTGTACTTAATCAGGGTTGCTGGGAAAATTCAGTGAATATCTCTGAGAGGCAAGATCCAAATTGACAGTACATTTTCATGGACTTCACAAGGTGTGTGATGACATTGATCCCAGACTTTTAGGACCCCCAAAAGTAAAAGATTTTCTTCCTGCAGATGACACACAGTAGTCTGAGGCTTTTCCATTTATAGCTAAATCCCAATGTGACTGAAATCCAAACCTTACCAGCTAGAACTCATCTAGATTAGACTAGCAGTTATTAAGACAATGTGTGGTGTTGGGTTCTGGGGATTATAGAAGTAATAGAAGATGCTATATTGCATTCAGAGACCTAACAACCAAGCCAAGGAAAGACTATTAACGTATATAAAACAATAAGAGTATGATAGGACAGAACATAACTCGGTGCCACGTTATGTATACAGACTGGCATATTGACCTGGTTTGAAGTGTAGAAAATGTTTTCTCCCATTCATCTAGTGCTTAGCTGCTTACCAAAACTTTATAACATACATTCAATCCTTCCTGGGATCTTGGGAGCTTTTGGTATAGGGCAGATATTAGTATACTCATTTATGTTTGCATGTGTAGAAATAGGTTCAGAAGAGTTAACTGTTTCTCTCCAACTCCCCCAGCAAAAGCAGAAAAATAAAATTTTAAACTCAAGGAAGCCAACTTCAAAAGCAACGGGAAGCTCACTGTATTCCGTGGAGCAAGTGAGACTTAAATGGGGGCTGAGAGGGTTGAAGAGATGAGGTGAAACACAAGAGTGTTCTGAATGGGGAGAATTCTATAAGGAGAAGGCAGGAAGCCAAGAATGGGATAGAGAGCAGAAAAAAGGGGAGCAGACGCGGCAAGATGGGGTAGTCAGTGGGGCTTTGCGAGCCAGGCAGAAGTGCTTAGATTTCATCTAAGATTTCAGTAAGCAGCCAGTGATAGCAGCATAGAGAAGGGCCCATCCAATAGTGGTGTGCAGGAAGGGATCAAGCAAGGAGGCCCCAGGGGCAGGACGGCCATCTAAGTGCCTCGGGGTGACTACAAGCAAGGGCTTGGAAAGGGGTGTTAATAGTATAAAATAGAAATAAATAGTATTTTTTTAAAAAAAGAAATTCAAATGAATAATCTTAGTTGCGGAAGTGAAAACAGTCAAAGAATTTCACATTTCAAATACTACAGTCATGCTCTGCTTAATGATGGGGATACACTCTGAAAATTTTGTCCTCAGGTGATTTCGTTACTGTGGGAACCTATAGAGTGATTGACAAGCCTGTATGGTACCGCCTGCTGCGTAATGGTACATGCTATGCTTTTACGTGACTGGCAGTCCAGTAGGCTTGCTTACCCTGGCGTCACCCCAGACACCTGAGTAACGCATTGCTCTATAAAGTTAACAGTTAACATCATGATGTTATGACAGCTACGACACCTCTAGGCAATAGGAGTTTTTCAGCTACATTATAATCTTACGGGACTATCCTCAATGTGTGGTCCATCACTGACCAAAATGTCATTATGGCACACATGACTGTAACTAGTTATGTGGCCCCAGGCAAGTTGGAGAATCTCTGTGGGCCTCTTGTGTTAAGAAAATGTGATGGCAACCCTCACTTCACCAGTGACTGAAACTTGTTACGTACGTATGTTGGTTTAATAAAAAGAAGCAATTAAAATAATGTCTAGAAAGATATTCTAAGAACATTATTTAAAAGTTATAAAAAATTGGTAAATATCTAAAAGCTCTACTGTGGGGGATGAAGTAAATAAATTATAAAATTTATGTAGAAATTAAAATCACATATGAAGAACATTGGGGCATAAATACTCAAAATATAAAGGTAGGTGGAGAACATAGGACACAAAGCTGTCTGAATATTTAAAATAAATAATAAATATCTGACTTGAAAAAGGGAATGGAATGAAATGTTAAGAGTGATTATTGCTAGCTTTTAATGGTACATGACTGATTTGTATTACCACTTTTATACTTTGTACTTTTCTGGAATTTCCAAATTGTTTACAATGAACCTTTATTACTTTTATAACGAGAAAAAGATATTTAGGAAAAAAGAAAAAGACATGAAGTTAACTACTACTTTTTAGAATCTTTAGATATGCTTTATCCTTGATAACTGTTTCAAAATAAAATAGTATATCATAGGTAAAGAAATAACATTTTACCATGGCTCTCTGTTCTGGATGTCACTCTCCCATGTCACAGGTGCAACACTAGGGTCCACCCGGCAGAGGTTCAGAGTCCTTTCTGTAAAGAGATAACATCTTTTTATAAGAAAATATCAGTGAAGTGGAATAGATTCTTGGTATGGCAGAGAGGGAACAGTGAGGTTAATAGGAGAAAGGGAATAGAGCTAAAGAAGATAAAATACCGCAAAAAAGAGCCGAGTAATGTGCCTTGACTGAAAGGAAATCAGAGGAGTTCTCTGTAAGGTAGTCTGACCTTTGGAAGCTGTTTATAGCTCAGATAAATACAAAAGCAACTCCGGAAATAGATAAGAATGCAGTTATGTCACAATTGCAAACAATGCTTCATTATACAATGTATTTCATTAGGTTTGCTAACCTCTGAGGAGACCTTTGCCACAATTCCTCTTGGTTTGCCACTAGGACTACAAAAATTTTTTCAATGAAAGTGCATTCAAGAAACTGACCATCCCATGACACCATAAATCATTTATGTGTTGAGAGTTTTTAATGAATTTATATACAATTAAATAAAATATTTCTAGGAAACAAGACCACAGTGTGTCCTTGAAGAAAATAATAATTGAAAATCAATAGAATATTTTATCTTAGAACCATGATAATTCCTAACTTTTGTTGAGTAAACAGGTAATATGACATGACAGGGCTACTTATTTGAGGCAACATGGAGTGCTAAAATGGTCTGACTCCAAAATGTCTGCTAAATATATCCCTTGAATTGAAAACCATGGCAACTATCCTTAACAGACAGAGAAGTTTCTGACAAATGGAGCTCTCCTTTTGGTTTATCTTAGAATTTATTTTACTTTTACCTTGTGCTGTTGTTTGCCACCAAATGCATGCTACTCAAAGTTCAGGGAACTCTCTTCAAATATTTTCTCTTCTCCCAGGGTAAAGTCATCGTCCTTGCTCGTGTTTACCATTGCTCTCTGTTCTGGATGTCACTCTCCCATGTCACAGGTGCAACACTAGGGTCCACCCGGCAGGGGGTCAGAGTTCTGTAAATACGATGTTTCCCAAACTCCAGTAAATACCATATCTGAAAAGGGTCAGGATGCAGCCTCTCTGTCTGGTTTACTTTGGGATCAGCTTAATATTAGACTTTGGATAGACCTACATATGCTAATTTTCTTGGCTATGCTTACCCTGATAAAAATGGCATTAAAGAAAATTATGAGTTACTCACTATCTCTTGCCATGCATGCCTATGTTTTACATGCAAAGTGGGCAAAACTGCTCCTTATAGAAATAACAGATTTTTCCCCAGTTGTAAGATATTTTTCAATATCTGAAGTTGTCAAAGTAAACACTGTAAGATTGTTTGCTTATGATATCACCATAGAGAATACTAGAAACATTAGGAAACCCATAATTCACAGGTCTGTACTAATATTTTAAAAGTTGAATCTCATTGGAGTGTGTTTGTATCTTTGAAAAGTCTGGAGGAGGAAAGTAAACACTACTGGGAAGAGGAGATATGGGATAATAACTGAATGGGAGCTATTGGATGTTATTTACAAAAATGGACTAATTGGGCCTGACCAGGCAGTGGCGCAGTGGATAGAGCGTCGGACTGGGATGCGGAGGACCCAGGTTCGAGACCCCGAGGTCGCCAGCTTGGGTGCGGGCCCATCTGGCTTGAGCAAAAGCTCACCGGCTTGGACCCAAGGTCGCTGGCTCCAGCAAGGGGTGGCTCAGTCTGCTGAAGGCCCGTGGTCAGGGCACATGTGAGAAAGCAATCAATGAACAACTGGGGTGTCGCAACGGCAACGAAAAACTAATGATTAATGCTTCTCACCTCTCTTTGTTCCTGTCTGTCTGTCCCTATCTATCCCTCTCTCTGACCCTCTCTCTCTGCCCCTGTAAAAAAAAAAAAAAAAAAAAAAAAGGAGTAATTGGGCCTAAGATTGCCTTTCTATTGTAGCCCTCTCATCCTGTGGTTTCATTTGAATGGGTGTCAAAAGAGACTACAAGTTCCCACACCGTATGTAATCAGTGTGACATCTGGGACTCCGTAAGAGGCCACTGTTTCTCTAACTTTAGCTAACCAGTGCACTTCCTGTAGCATGCTTTGGATTAATTATCAGAGGCGAAGGGTCCAATTTCCCTCTGGCTTGTTTTAGAATCACTCTCCCTTTCACTCTCAGCTAGCAGGAGTGTCCCTTGCTGCTCTTAGATCATTCCAGAATTGAAAAAAAAAAAACAAAAACTTACTCTTTTCACAAATACAAGCAAAGAGCTCATGGGGTTAGCTACAGCTATTTGAAGAAACTTTTACATCATTTTGCAATTGATGATCCCTAATTTGCTTGAGACATGTACAGTTTACATCTTTTCTTTGACAAGTCAACCAAGCTTGTGTGGTTTTCATCGTGGCCTGAAGGATAGAAGAGAAGGGGAATGAAGGAAAAATAATTTGAAAATTTTACAGAGAAGAGATTGAGATTTTCACTCTGTTGTGGAGTCCTCTGGGATGAACAGTCACTAACACCAGGCCGCTGAACTGATTGCATTTTCTGTTTCACATTTCAGGCACAACCTCAAAGCAAAGAGGAACCTCTCCAAGAGCTTGACCAGACGCAAGCCTGGTAAGTCACTGCTTAGCACTGAAACTTTCATGTGAAGAAAAAGTCTAGCAAGAATATATTTTAGAAAAGAATGTTAGGGACCTAGAAAAATATGTATCTTCTCTCTAACCATGACTGTGTGAAAAGAAGAATTCACACACGACAAGAGCAACAATTCAGGGTGTTTTGCTGAGCTAAGAAAAATATTCTTGTTTTACCATCTAATTCTATTCTAGCATTATATTAAATAGCTAGTGGTTTGGGATTTGAGGATCTCAGCATATTGATGACTTATGAATTATGCTTTTCTTTAAATATATTCTGAAATAGTGACTGGTTGTATATGTAGAATTTTCATAAATGTAACTAAGGAATGATTTTACAGGAAAACTCAAGTCTATCCTGATTTAAGGAGATGTAGTTCCATTTTTCGAAAATGTTGTTTGCTATTTATTTAATAATATCTTCAGTGCTATGCTATGTACGACTATGCTACTGACTTATGTATTTACTAAACCATACTTTCTATTGTTACTTTAGAGCATAGAAAAAAATTTTCTGTGAAACAACAGCAGCTTCATACACCTCACATTTACCATGTTTCTTGTTTATATAATTTTCTCTTGTGCTTGATTTAATCTAGTGTTGTTTTATAAATTCAGTGTAGCCTAAGTGTTTTTACAAAGTCTACAGAAGTGTACACTAATGTCCTCAGCTTTCACACTCACTCACCACTCACTCAATGACTCAGCCAGAGCAGTTGCCAGTCCTGTAGGTTCTATGCATGGTAAATGCCCTATATATACAGTGTACCATTTCTTATCTTCGTATACTGCATTTTTACTATACCTTCTATGTTTAAATATGTCTAGATACACAAAAACTTACCATTGTGTTACAGCTACATACAGTATTCAGTACAAAAACATGCTGTACAAGCTTGTAGCCTTGACTCAGTAGGCTATATATAGCATGTAGCCAAGGTGTGCAACAGGGCCTACCACTGAGGTTTGTGTAAGTGCACTCTGTGATGTTCGCACAATGAGAAAATCACCTAACAATGCATTTCTCAGAACAGATCCCTGTCATTAAGTGGCATGTGACTGTTTGTCTTGCCCAGAGATAGATGGATAGAGTCTTGGCTGTGAGAGAAACTGAGGCTTACAGGGGTGGCTCTGAGTTTCATCCAGGAGGGGGGAGATGAAAACTCAAGTGGAGAATCAGAATACGAGAGCATTAAAATCATAAGTAGGAAGAGAGGTATGTGGATCTGAGGATCAAGGCAAGGAGAGGAGTTGGAAGCGGGCAGTAAAGTTAGTGATGAATTGAAAGCAGAATGGGGCAGGTGAAAGGAAGGACTCATGATGAATGACTCTGAACTAGCTCTGCTAGCAGAGAGAGCACATAGATGTGCTGGCTGAGCTGGGCGTGGGTGGCCATGGTGGCCTGATGGTGGTGCGACAGGTCGGGCTCACTGGTTTCCGAATACTAGGCAAACTCCGGTTAAAGTCTTACATTACAGACTAAAGGTTACCTAAAGAAGTCTTGTGCAACTGATTCAGTTTATTCCTTGGAAGTTTGCAGACTCTCAGGTGGATCCCATCACTTTTCCAGACCATCCTCCCCCTTGAGAACAAAGGCATCTTCTGTCACCATCAGTTACAAGAGGAGTCTCGTGTCTGTATTTAAATGTCCAATCTAGTGAAATAATCAAGTGTCTAGCCTCATTCAAAAGAGAGGCTTCCTCCTCCCCGAGGTCTGTTCATACTGGGAAGCCTACAATGCAGTGGTTTCCTGTTTCTCAAGTGCTGGAATTTCACTTTACTCAGATGTGGTAGGACATGTGGACAGAGAAGTGACTG
The DNA here is from genome assembly GCA_037038555.1 of Rhynchonycteris naso. Classification (NCBI taxonomy): domain Eukaryota; kingdom Metazoa; phylum Chordata; class Mammalia; order Chiroptera; family Emballonuridae; genus Rhynchonycteris; species Rhynchonycteris naso. The sequence goes on from CM072998.1 coordinate 31,969,034, forward strand.
TCATGAAGGGATCAGTGTTCGCTCACAGCTTCCTAGCAGTAAGACGTGTGACATGGCACGCAGAGCCAGGTGGGGGAGCACCAGGGTCAGTTGGAAGTAAAGGGAGTGAGGGACAAATTGGGCAAGCACTCTTATTGTGGTTTCCATGGAAACAGAGAAGGCAGGTAAATGGACTTAGGCTTGGCTGGTTTGAATATCTTTAGGCTCTGGGGTATAAGGGCTGTCTCTAGTTTTCTAGGTACTTGGCCCTGGGATAATTAGGGCAGGGGGATAATGGCTCAGAGTGTGATGGGGTGTGGGCTTTGGATTGGCCAGTTTGCCTGTGCAAAGTGCACGACCAGGAAAGTCTCTAGGAATCATCTAGCTGTGGGAAGGGCAGTGTCCCTGGGTTCAGCAAGGTCCCAGATATCAAAGCATGAAGAATACAGAAAATAAAAAGGCACGAGTAATGCACTGGTGGCCTCTGTTTCCAGCTTGCTCTCCTGCTTGACCCCTACCTGCACGACAACCTGTAGATAGCTGGTCCCATCCACCCAGGAAGGGAGATGAGGCACGTGGGAGCTCTTGAGGGTCCAGCTCCGAGCTAATATGTTGGCGCGCTCTCGGAGTGTGGTGGATTCCCACAGCTGATTCATTGCTGGGAACGAGGCAGCTCTCATGAGTTGTTCAAGAACCCCTCTGGGACTTATTTCTGTCTGTTTTTAGTGAGGTGGATCTTGACTTGCCTGGCTGGTCATTATCTTCTAACCCTCAGCCCCTTTGACCAAGGCCTGCCTCCAGTTTCATTCTGCTGATGTAGGCTTGTCACCAGCAGAAAGCTTTGGGGAAACATCTCCTTTTGTAAATGATCCTGTGTGGTTCTCATGTCTGGGCTGCCCCACTGACCCAAGGGAAGATATGTGCCCCTGTGTCCGGCCACTCACTGACGGAGGGCGGTGAACTCTCATCGCATCAGGTTGACCTAGCAACACATCTCAGACCAAGCTCTCCGTGTGGTTCTACCGAGGCTCCTCTCCCACCCGGGTTATGGCTGGGTTGAAGCCTCCTCCGTTCCTCCCTTGTGACAGGGCGAGGGTGGCAGAGGGGGCACAGCACACCACAACCTGATCCCGAGAAACCTCTCTCTCTTCCTCTTCACATCCAGTCTTTTTTACAGCTTGAGTCAGGCAATGGGCTAAGCTTTATAAAAGCAGTTTTCAGCTCTTACACACCTTGTCTAGGTGGTCTATAAAATTTGGCAATACCTGGAATCTGTTATTTTTCAGTCTTTTGGAAAAAAAACCTCCTGTTAAAGTTAATAATGAAGACCACTAACGAGAAAGAGGAAACACACATTGAATATGATAAAATGTGCTGAGACTCCAAAAGCTTTCCAAAGAAAACCACATAAACCACTTAAAAAGTTAGCCAAACACTATTTTTTAAAAATATTTTTTACAGAGTAAGAAGGGGCACCTAATTGACTCAGTCATTTAAGGCAATTTCTATGCTCATAAGTCAGTTCTGATATTTCTTCTGTGTCGACATTATATAAACCAATATTTTTATTGTTGCTTACTAAACTAGTCAAGGCAAGAGTTTGGTGCTATTTTTTAATATGATAGAATAAAGTTATTGGAACTTATATTCAGTGACTATGTTTTGGCACTTGGCCATATCAAATAATGAAATTTAGGTTTTCAAAACTATCAAGTCCTAACTTTCTTTAGAAAAATTTAATTGGCCAGTTATGCTTAAAAGGAATATTATTTTGTCTCAGAAAATAATTTCTGTCAAATGGCTTCTTTAACATTTCCAGTCAGAGCAAAGCTTATAATTACTGCTGAAGATCTGAGAACAGTATTTCCAATTTTATTTCTAGCGTGTGTTTGCTTTTGGTGGTATTGTTCGTATTCTTAATTATCCTTATTATGCTGACTAAATTTTTTTAAGACTGTGGGAACAATTAAAATCTCATATCAATTAAATAAATGTTAACTAGAAAATTCAGGTATTACGTCTTATTGTTGCAAATTAAAGTGTAAGGCACTCAAATAATTAAATTCCAGATGATATGTATGAAATTAACCAACATCTCTTGCATTACAGAAGGAATTTATAAAACTTGAGCTATTTTTCACACACCGTTCCTGTTCCTGAGTTTCTTTTTGAGTTTAAATTCAGTACAGAATTGAAATTATCTTATTTTGTGAGCAAGGATCAATATCTGTTCAAGTTATCTAGTGCTGCATAATAAATAACCCCAAAACTTAATGTCTTAAAATAATGACTCTTATATAGCATTTCTCGTGGGTTTTATGGCTCAGGAATTTGGGAGTGGCTCTACTTAGTAGTTCTGGCTCACAGTGTCTGGTGTGGTGCAGGCTGATGGTGACTGCTATGGAATCAGTAGTGTGCTGGAGCATCTGGGGACAGGACAGGCATCTCTCTCTGCATGTGGTCTCTCCTCATGACTAGTTGTACTTCCTCATAGCATAAGAGCCTCAGACTCTTACATGGTGGTTCAGGGCTCCAAAGCCTAGTGCAGAAAGAGAGAGAGAGAGAGAGAGAGAGAGAGAGAGAGAGCTCCAGGAGGAAATTGTATTCCTTATAATGAAGTTGCCTTGGAAGTCATTTGTGTCACTTCTGCCAAATTCTGTTCATTGAGACAGTCATCAAATCACAATCATGTTCAAGGGGAGGAGACATAGACTCTCTCTTGATAGGAGAATTGAAAAGTTCTCAGGAGAATATGTGGGGTCAGAAATGTCCACGTTTTGGAACATACAATATTCTACAGTTTGTTCTCTGGATACAATCGTCCACATCCCAACCAAAAGCAAAATGCATTCATACTCTCTTGTAAAACCCCCAAATAAACATGCATTAAGACACCAGGCTTAGGCTTAAGGTTCAAGATCAAGTTATCTGAATAAAGTATAGGTAGAGGCCTCCCAGGTGCAGTTTTTATATGCAGCTCCTTGAATAACATTCCTCAGTCTAAAGAGCTGCAAATGAAAGAGACAACTATCTGGTCTCTTCCTGTGCCGCCTACAGTAGGAGGACAGTGTAGAATAACTGCTACAGCTGCATCCATTCAAAAGTGGGGAAACAGGAGGAATACAGCAATTTAAAAACCCTGTCAGGTACTTAATTGTCAGCTTCTTGATTAGGGCTCAGGCCTACTACTCTAGAAATGATTCTTTGCAGCTCTTGACTCTGCCCTCTGAGCCCTTAATTACTCCCTTTGAATAAAATGTAGCCCATATTTGCAGCTGAGCAATTTTCCTATTGGACTTCCTGTCTGTAGAAGGTTTTGGGTCCTCAGGTCTTTTCATTTTATAATATTTTATCCTTTCCTGCCCCAGTTGATGTTGTTTCTATTAGTACAATTCTCCTAAAAGCCTTGTTGCTTTCCTATAAATCATACTGTGATTCATTCAGTAGAAAAATAGCAAAATATTTAAATAGAAAATTACAAAAAATGCGAATGGACCTTAAACATATGAAGAAAAACTCCCCTGTGCTCAAAGTAAGAGAAATTCAGATTAAAATTCATTGAGAGAACACAAGGGGGCTTTTAGAATGCTAGGAATTTTCTACTTCTTCATCAATGTGCTTGTTACATGGGTATGTTCAGTTTGTGAAAATTTACCATCTGTGTACTTATACCATGAAAACTTTTCTGTATGTATAGTATACTTAAATATGAAGTTAAAAAAAAATTGCACCAAAATACCACATCTCATGTGTCAGATAGGCAAACATCACAAAGTTAAAGAACATATTCTCTGGAGAAGGCAGCGGGGAAACAAATATTCATACAATGCTAATGTATATGCACACTGGTAAAACCTCCATGGAGGGGTATTTGGTAATATCTAGAAAAATCTTTTTCTTTCTTTTTTTAATGTAGAAGGAACTCTTTCATCATTCTCCTATATTACTTTGCCTCTGTTATAACTTTTCTAACGTTTCTCTCTTCCTTTTTATGTGAAATATTTCTATCCCTATTACTACTTCTTCTTGCCTCTTTTTCCTACTCTTTTTTTCAGGGACAGAGAGAGAGAGGTGGGGTGATAGACAGGGACAGACAGGAACGGAGAGAGATGAGAAGCATCAATCATCAGTTTTTCATTGTGACACCTTAGTTGTTCATTGATTGCTTTCTCATATGTGCCTTGACCATGGTCCTTCAGCAGACCGAGTAACCCCTTGCTTGAACCAGTGACCTTGGGTCCAAGGTGGTAAGCTTTTTATTTTCGCAAGCCAGATGAGCCCACACTCAAGCTGGTGACCTCGGGGTCTCAAAACTGGGTCCTCTGCATCCCAGTCTGACGCTCTATCCACTGCGCCACTGCCTGGTCAAGTTCCTGCTCTTTTCTTGATCCTACTATCCCTTCTGTCTCCTTCATTCATCTCTGCCTTTCTAAATATATTTTAGATTATTGTTGTTTTTAGGTAAGGTTCTATACCACCTGTTCTTAATTAGCAAAGTCATTGAATTATTTTATATTATTCTCTCAAAAATGCAATTGCTTTAAACTTACATGAAGTCTTTTGTTGATTTCTTTTTAAATACCTGAGAATAGTCAGTAGACCTTCATGGGGGAAAAATAATTCCCCACCATTAAAGTGACAGACTGCATCCTTGGGCTTCTATAACTTGTTTGGTTTCTTTCTAGATGTGCCCTTGGAAATAACCTGTAGTTTGAATGAAATATGTACTTTTACCTAAACCATGCAATCCTCACTTATTAAAGATTTCATTCCCAACTCCCCACATTCTGAAGACTATATAATCTAACATGATATGGTAAAATATTGCAATATTTTATACCTTTTATAAAATTTTGTATTTTGTAACAGTTATAAGAAAGCAAAGTATAACTCACACAGTTCTCTTGGAATCATATGTTAGGAAAATTTATGAATAATATGACCTCAACAATATTTTGTTGGATGAAGCATCAGCTATGTCTGAAGTTTCAAAAGGAAATTTTTGGTTAACCACAATTCCTGCTCACTTTTAAACAAGGAGTTTAATATCTTTTTAAAAATTGAGTTTTAAATGGTATACTTCTCAGAAAAAAATAAACTCAAATTTCTTAGGCAAAAAATACAGGCTAACTATCAGAATAGATAATTAATATTTTATTTATTTATTTATTTATTTATTTATTTATTTATTTGAGAGAGGATGGAAGAGAGAGCGTGAAAGAGAAAGACACTGATTTGTTCTCCCAATTACTTATGTATTCATTGATTGATTCTTGTACCTTGACTGGGGATCAATCTTGTAACTTTGGTATATTGGGAGACAACACTAACCAACTGAGCTACTCCGGCCAGGACAATAATCATATTTTCTTACTGTATTTCCCCATGTATAAGATGCTCCCATGTATAAGACACACCTTAATTTTGGGGGCCAAAATTTGAAGAATAAATGTATTACATAAAGTTATTGAACTCAAGTTTTATTCATCATAAAATTCATACAACTCCTCATCACTGTAAAACTCCCATCCATTAGCTTGTCCTCATCTGTGTCTAATGACTAATCACTGTCTTCATATATTGCCTCGTCCTCAGTTCCATCGTGGCATTTGAAATGCCACAACCACTGTATAAGACGCACCCAGTTTTTAGACCCCAAATTTTTCAGAAAAGGGTGCATCTTATATATGGGGAAATATGGGTAATTCTAAAATACTAATAGCAGCCAACATTTTTTAAAACACTTGCTTACTTATAAGCACTTTTTTAAATGTTTTACATTACATGTAATTAATTTACATTAACCATAATTTTTACAACTACCTTATTAGGTAGGGACTTTAATAATTTGAGACAAAAAATAAAATTGTCTCAATATGTAAATAAATTAAGAGATAAATACATTTGCCTTAATATGCTCATGTGTAAAATGGTTATATGCAACAGATTTGATGGTGGATGTGAACAAAAAGTCCATGCTTCCTGGCAGTTGTTGACACTTTGGCTCAAATAAACTCATAAAAATTCTTACAGGTTTAGACATTTCTTCTGTTGGCAAGGAAAATAATGGAAGATATGATAAAATGGTTTAAATTATTTTTTTTCTAAATGGATATTTTAAGAAACTACTGAATAGCTTGGCTAAAAATACTTTGTTGGGGTGGTGTTGTTTGATCCTATAATTTCTTTTTACAGGAACAGAGAGAGAGTCAGAGAGAGGGATTGATAGGGACAGACAGACAGGAACGGAGAGAGATGAGAAGCATCAATTATCAGTTTTCCGTTGCAACACCTTAGTTGTTTATTGATTGCTTTCTCATATGTGCCTTGACCGCAGGCCTTCAGCAGATTGAGTAACCCCTTGCTTGAGCCAGCGACCTTGGGTCCAAGCTGGTGAGCTTTTTGCTCAGGCCAGATGAATCTGTGCTCCAGCTGGCAACCTCGGGGTCTCGAACCTGAGTCCTCCGCATCCCAGTCTGATGCTCTATCCACTGCACCACCGCCTGGTCAGGCTGATCCTATAATGTTTTAAAAGAAAGTTTGATCCATTAAAGAAGTATCTTAATAATTTTACAACATATGTAAGTCAAATCACTATGTTACTGTACATCTTAAACTTATACAATGCTGTGTGTCAATTATATCTCAATAAAACTGGAAAAGAATAAAAGAAGTCTCTTAGGACTGAGAGTCTCAAGCGAAGAAATTATTAGAGGCAACATACAATTTAAAAGTAAAGAAGGGGGAGCATTCAAAGGAATTTAGTGACTTAATTGCCAAGGACCTCTTTTATGCTGGAACAAGAGGAAAGCACAGAAAAATATAGTGTAACCATGGGTTCTTTCTTTTCTTTTCTTTTTCTTTTGCTAGTCATAAGGAAGAGAACATTCACTGTTTTGGAGCAGAGAGGAAGTAACTTTCTCTTAGAAAAGAGGATTCAAGGAATTTAGATTCCTGGAGTAATTATGGGATAGATAGAGATAAAGTCCTAGTAATTAGAATAAAGAAGTAAATATAGGCCTAAAGTAATAAATATACTTTCATGTCAAAGGAGATTGGTCTGTATATATAACATAAAAGTCTTAGGTAATTTCTGATCTTAAGAAAAGACTCAGTGAGTCTTAAAGGCAGACATATTAAATTTGAATTCTAGTTTCTTCAGTCCCAAAAGATACCTGGGTGTTTGAGTTTTTTAAAGTCTTGCTCTGTATTAGCTTGTATTGGTAATGTAAGAGTTCGTAAATATTTTAGAAAAGAATAATTGGATGAATTGTGACTAAGTATATTACTTCTTAACTAGAAACTATACACAGATCACCTGTGTATCCAAACTTCAAAACTCCATTGTTTTCCTGGTAGCAGCTTATTTATAGGAAACATAATCTGTTTTCTGGGCTCAAACAAATGTTTTATGATAGCACACATTTTAGGCTCAATGTTTTAAAAAGGATTATTAGCTCAATGTCTGTGTAGTAAGCTGAACATTTTCAGAAAACCTGAGCTTCTTAGAATGCACTGTTTTCTGAGTTTATAGAAAGCAGCCAGAAAGCAATGTATATTACCTGCTGAGTGCTCTGCTGAGACTTGCTTCCTTCGACTCCGAATTAAGTTTGACACTGAGTTCCTCTTGCCTTAGCAGAGCCGAAAATTAGAACCTCAAAGGGGATATAAATGCAGTACTTGGGGTTGTACTCTGCTTCCCTATTTTGAGCCAAGCAAGCAGGCTAGGGATACCTGAAGTGAGGGTATAACAAGGTTTCTTAACCGTGATGGCTGAAAGAGTCCAAGAGTGAAGGCAGTCATCACTTTGCCTTGGGTGAATGTTACTTTTTTCCCTGTGAGAACAACTGAGATGACCAGTTGAGGTCCCAATCAACTACAGATTCTCTTTTAGATCAAGTGGTGCCAATCAATATTACTTCTGCCCCTGCCTCCGCATCACTTTGAGTCCCACTTTTCTCTTCAGTTTAGGTGGTGAATGCACAATACAATATACAGATGGGGGATTATCAAGTTCTACACCTGAAGCCTATATGACTTTATTAACCAGTGCCATCCTAATAAATTCAATAAAAATAAATAAATTAATAAAGTGTCATTTTACCAGAAAACGTAGTGATTGGAGGAAGAAGCTTAATGTTTTGGTTTGGTCCCTAGCCATGAGTGTCCATATATCTCTACATAAACTCAGTTGACTTCTATTCCTATTTCCATTAGCCATGTTTGCCCTTGACAGGGAGCCTGGCTTCTAAGGTTATTCAGAAAAGAATCTATGAGACATCTTCATGCCTCAGTTTCCCTTTTGTCTACTTCCAGAGTTACTCATCTTATTCCCCCTTCTATCTTAGAGGGGAGAAAATCCTTCATTTCTTTCCAAAACCAATTTCTTTTTAATCTTGGCTCACCATCTTTCCCTCTCCCCACTGTCTCTGGGGATTTATTTCATCAATTTTTCTACTCCCATTCTCCCTTCTATTTATTCCTTTGTTGCCGCTTATAAATGCATACAAGTGTTTCCTTTCTTTAATGTCACAATGTCCCATCTACTTACTCCCCTTTCCTTCTTCATTGCTTCACTACCAAACTTCTTGACTGCATTTTCTACAATCACTGATTTCTCTTCTCCCACATACTTCTCAACCCCTGGAAACATGGTTCCTGGCCTCACCACTTGGCTGAAACTGACATAGCAAAGATCATCCATGATCTTAAATCCAGTGTCCTTTTAAAGTGGTCATCTTCCTGGACCTCACTACAACCTCCCTTTTGAAAACTCCTCCCTTGGGTTGGTGAAGCAGCTCTCTTCTCCTCCCTATGGTTCTCTCCTGGGGTCAGTTTTAATTGGGACTGAGAGGGACTTGGCAATGGCTCCTATCATGTTATCTCTAATGACACTTCAGAGCGTGGATCATCCCATGGTTTCCATTTCCACTTCTTCCCTAGGGTTGTTATAGAACAGGAGTCCCCAAACTACAGCCCACGGGCCGCATGCGGCCCCCTGAGGCCATTTATCCGGCCCCCACCGCACTTCTGCACTTCCGGAAGGGGCACCACTTTCATTGGTGGTCAGTGAGAGGAGCACAGGATACATCTACACCCCTAGTTCCCATTGAAATACTGGTCAGTTTGTTGATTTAAATGTACTTGTTCTTTGTTTTAAATATTGAATTTGTTCCCATTTTGTTTTTTTACTTTAAAATAAGATATGTGCGGTGTGCATAGGGATTTGTTCATAGTTGTTTTTATAGTCCGGCCCTCCAACGGTCTGAGGGACAGTGCACTGGCCCCCTGTGTAAAACATTTGGGGACCCCTGTAATAGAAATTGAATGCTTCAGAATACCTGATACTCAAGTCCAGAAGCTGATGGTTTTGTTTCCCTTCTTGCCTTGCCCTAATACCGGAAGGAAGTTCCTTTTGGTGACAAAGGCCTTGGTCTTTCTCTGTTGTTTGCTGGCTATTGAAAAGGATCAGAACAAAAGAGGGTTTTACAAGGCTATGTGAAAACCTTGAAGCAGGTCTTGTCTCTCGGGTCTTTAGATGAACTCCAAGTGTATATTGGTATGACATTTTGCTACACTGAGTCTGTGAGCCCCCATGAGTCCCATCTCTCAGTAGGAGGCATAGCAGCGCATTCCAGTCTAAGTGAAGAGTCATTGCAGAAAATACTTTTGAAGCATAAGAACTGTATATTTTATTTAGAAAACAGCACTGCTTATTACAAGGTACTTAATACCTCTTTACCACAGCACTGAGAAATACCCAGGAAATCACCCAGTGAAACCTTCCTGTAGTTTCTGGGTATATTCCCTTAAAGGCTTCTCCAAAGTTAGAGCATTCATTTGTGCTGCAGATTTACATGGAAAGACGGTAGTTACTTGCCTACTTCTCATTTTAACTGTCTTTCTTCCTCTTCCACATTTTTTTTCTTTTCTGCCCTTCCTTTTTGTTTGTGGGACTATTTTGCTGGAAACCATTAATAACCCCTAAAAAACTGCACTTTCAACTTTCTTCTAAAGAACAGAAGTCACAGAGGACAAGAGTTGTGCAAATACTACCAAAAGGGAAAGATTTCTTGCAAAGTAGCAAAGAAGCCTGAAATAAGACATAAGACTTGTGTACATCTCATAATCCTGAGGGGGAAGGGAAGCAGAAAACCAGTCACAGGAGCTCTAGAAATCCCAAAACGAAAGCCCCCCCCCCCCCCAGTATTAGTAAAGAAGGAAACCCGATCACCTCAGAGAGGTAGCTGAGAGTTTTAGTTTCAAAATTTATTTGATGTCTTAGTAAAGTTTATTTCCAACACTCAATAAAAGCCCAATGTACTAGGTTTTCTGTTTGTTTGTTTTTGGAGGAAGTAAAGATACTGATTTTACCAGCTCAAATGATTCCTGGTTATCCTTCTTGTAGACTTAATTTTTAGAGGAATGTGAATACTCAATAACTTTTCAAGGAGCATCAATTTACAGTCTCGCTTTTAGGTTGTAAAGATTATCAGAAGACCCTTCCCTTTATATTCTATTTTTGTATATTGTAGACAGTTTCAAAGGTATACATAGGAATAAAACGGCTTTAATTTAAAATGGAAGTGACTTGGGTAGGAAGCAGTTGACCATGCTAATGATACTATATATTGTTTGTTCTTTCCTCCAGTCTCCCAAATATTTCCATCCACTTACATCTAAACAAAAAGTTATTTGTTCCTTTGTGTTTAGTTTTTCATCACAGTTCTTTTCTGAGTCAGAGTGCTCACTAATTACTCAGGGAGTTTAAGTTGCCCAGGCTAATCAGATGGCACGCGGAGTCTGAAACTATGCAACATCACCCATTCCTGTAGAATAATCTACAGGGTCAGCAACTCAGATGCAAAGTTGTTTCCAGGATCCCCTCTTTCTTCTGAAGTTGAATGGCAAACAGCAAGAAAGCTATCCTTCCAGAACTCTCTTTTCAGTGAACTGAGTCTAGGATTTATGTTTTACATACATGAGAACACAGCAATTCCAAAATTATCCAGCTCGCTCAATAGCAGATGTGAGAATAGACCAAGAAGTGTGCAATTCAGTGGTTTCCTTTTCCTTAATGTCTAATAATGAATCCCTGTCATCAGTAAAAAATAATGACAATGTTTTTCTCGAACTTTGCCTTGTATCAGAATCGGCTGGAGGGCTCATTACATACATGCAGGTTGCGGGAGCTCACCTCCAGAGTTCCTGGTTCAGTGGTTCTGGAGAAGCCCAAGAACTTGCATTCCCAATAGGTTCCTAGGTGCTGCTTGTTCAGACCCTGCACTTGGAGAGCCGCTGCTCCAATTATAATGTTACAGCGTGACCGTTATACACGGCCTTTAAATCAGTTTCTTTCACTCTCTGCATATGGAAGAGAAACTAAGAAATTGATGTGGGAATTTGTGATGAAGAACACATATTGAGAAAAGTGATATTTTAAAAAACCTACTATCTCCCGTGACTTGAAAGGCATAAATAACACAGAGCTTAAAAAACACCTGAAATGAAGAAGCCAAATCATCTTTTTCTCAGGGATTTGCTGCTGTGGCACCCCTCTCTGTGATTCGGCCTTTGCAAAGGGACCGGAAGATTTGGTGTAAAATGGCTTTTGTTGAGGCCAACTCCATTTATATACAAAACCTATGCAGTCAGCAGTCCGGCAGCATCTTTAATCCAGCTGGCCTACTTGACATCACAATATTTAATTATCGGTTATCCACCCAGCAGACAGGATTGAATCAGGACGTGTTCCTTCAGCCAAGTTGTCTCTCTAGAACTTTTGCCTTTGAAACTTAAACACAACTCAGATACCCTGTATTCTTATTCAAAGACTTAGTGCAACAGTACACCACAATGTGCTTTGCTTGGTTTGGCCTCATTTCATTCATTTATTTATTTAAGTTTTAGGTGTTTATGACTTTTGAAGCTCCCTGAAAATATCAGTCTTATCTTTTACATTTTCTACATGATACCTCAGCTTTTTAAATGCTCATGTGTCAAAATAAATAAGAGATTGAGGTGCTGTTTCAAGCTCAAGCTCAAACACTATTTCAAAAGGGAGCAAGGACAGTGCTGTCATAGCCGAGCCATGGGTGTGGCTGTGGATGTCCAGCCTGCAGGGACTCACAGGCTCGTGCCCCAGGAGGAGAGGGAGCCCATGCTTGGGGGCTGTGCTCTTATGGGACTGTCGCTCTGGCACTTGCTGTGCCGAAGCTGATGGGGAACACTGAAAATGGGTTGCTCATTATGCACACAAAGCAGCAGAAGTGCCTAAAAATTTTTTATTTTAGCACATGGTGTCCTGAGTCTACAAGAACTAAGCAATCCCTGCTGTTAAGACCTGGGTCTCTTTTAGCAAAATAGTCAGAGAGGAAACTTGGGGAAACAAATCAACAATATGACGTTGGGTTATGATGGTCACACATGTTCTTTCTGTGACCTGCCTCATCTGGGTTGCTTCCTTTCACTTTCCAGTCAGAATCGAGAGCGAGGGTAACAATTGCCACCAGGAAGAGAGAGAGAGAGCCAAGGAAGTCATTTTAGCTTTTGCCCTTTTCCTTCTCTTCATTTTTGGTCTCTGGTTTTGCCTCCTAATTCTCCCTTTCACCATCCGCTTCTTCTTCTATTATCAAATTACTAGAAAGTCATATACTGGTTACTCAAACTACACGTGAGAACAATCCTTTTATTTTTACAGCTGTGACTAGAATAGATCTGTTCTCAATTATATTTCCCAGGTTATTTAGTCTCACTTTTTTCTTAATTTTTTCTTTATTCTTTTTTCTGAGTCTCACACTGAAGTCTCTTCTGGTTTTCCAAAAAGCTCTCAGGTTACTTTCTTTATTGTCTGACTGCATGTGCTTGAGTAAAGTAACCCTTAATACTCACCTCTCCAAAAAATAAGTTTCTTTGTATTTTTTTTTAAGTGAGAGGAGGGGAAATAAAGAAACAGTTTCCCACATGCACCCTGATCCACCCAGCAATCCTCATCTGGGACCGATGCCGAAATCAACCCAGATATTTTTAGCACCTGAGGCTGACCCGCTCGGACCAACTGACTTCTCCTCAGTGCCCAGATGGATGCTTGAACCAGTAGAGCCACTGGCTGCCAGGGAGGAAGACAGAGAGTAGGGGGGGGGGAAGAGAGGGAGAGGGAGAGAGAAGCAGATGATCACTTCTCTTGTATGTCCTGACCAGGAATTGAACCCAGGATGTCCATATGCTGGGTCAACACTCTATCCACTGAGCCAAAAGGCCAGGGCCCCAAAATACTTTAGAAAATAATAATTTACAAACATCACATGCAAAAGCTAATAAATATGATTTTTACTAATATCTATGATTTTGGATTTTGATAATAGATAACATAAATTGCTTCATAATTTTAATAGGCATAAATTATTTTTTAATTAAAGTTTACATTTAATATTATTTTGTATTAATTTCAGGTGTACATCATAGTGGTTAGACCAGCAATTTTCAACTGGGATGCCACCAAAAATTTTAACTAGAGCATGCAATACCTGACTATTTAGTCAGGGGCACTAATTTCTTTTCCTTTAGATTGTCAAATAAAGAAATGACAGCAGCCAACACAACAATAGTCATCTGGTGTGAATGAACCAATATACTTCTCTTTTATGTCAGATCAGTAAAAAAAGATATAATTTTTGGTGTGTTACAGAAGTTTAGTAATTAGTTTATTGTGCCATGAGATGGAAAAAGTTGAAAATGGCTGGGTTAGACAGTCATGCCCTTTACCAAGTGTTGTGTTCCCCCTGATATCTCCAGTACCCGCCTGACACCATACATAGTTAATACAGTATAATTGACTACCTTGCTTATGGGGTACTTCACATCCCCATGACTGTTTTGCAAGTACCAATTTGTGCTCTTAATCCCTTCACCTTTTTCTCCCAGTTTCCCCAACCCCACCCTCTCTGGCAACCATCAATCAATCCTCTGTATCTCTGAGTTTGTTTCTATTTTGTTTGTTTCTATTTTCTTTAGATTCTACACAAAATTGAAATCATATGGGTATTTGTCTTTCTCTGGCTGGCTTATTTCACTGAGCATAATACCCTCTAGGTCCGTCTAAGCTGTTGTAAATGGTAAGATTTTATTCTATTTTAAGTTGAGTAATATTCCATTGTGTAGGTGTACGACACTTTTTAAAATCCACATGTCTATTAATGGGCACTTGGGTTGCTTCCATATCTTGGCTATTGTAAATAATGCTGCAATGAACATAGGGGTACATACATTCCTTTAAAATTAGTGTTTTGACTTTCTATGGATATATATCCAAAAGTGGAATTGGTGGGTCATAAAGCAGTTTCTTTATAATTTTTTGAGGACACTCCATACTGTTTTCCACAGTGGCTGCACCAATCTGCATTCCCACCAACAGTGCATGGGGGTTCCCTTTTCTCTACATCTTTGCCAACGCTTATTTGTTGATTTATTGATGATAGCCATTCTGACAGGTGTAAGGTGGTATCTCACTGTGTGTTTTTTTTAATTTTATTTACTTACTGTTTTTAGAGAGAGACAAAAAGGGAGGAAGAGAGAAAAAGAGAAAAACGTTTATTTTTTTGTTCCACTTATTTATGCATTCATTGATTGGTTCTTGTATGTGCCCTAATCAGGGATAGTACTGACAACCTAAGCATATCAGGACAATGATCTAACCAACTGAGGTACCCGGCCAGGGCCTCATTGTTTTAATTTTTATTTCTCTTGTAATTAGTGACATTGACCATTTTTTATATATCTATTGGCCATCTGTATGTCCTCTTTGGAGAAGTGTTTATTTAGCTCCTTTGTCCATTTTTAAATTGGATTGTTTGTTTTTTTGGTGTTGAGTTGTATAAGTTCTTTATAAATTTTGAGTATTAATCCTTTACTAGATGTATTATTAGCCAATATCTTCTATTCAATAGGTTGTCTTTTTGTTTTGTTGATGGTTTTCTTTGCTGTGAAAAAACCTTTTAATTTGATATAGCCCCATAGTTTATTTTTTCTTTTGTTTTCCTTGCCTGAGGAGTTATATCAGAAAAAATATTGCTAAAATAAATGTCAGAAATTTTACTGCCTATGTTTTCTTCTAGGAGTTTTATGATTTTGAGTCTTACACTTAAGTCTTTAATCCATTTTAAGTTTATTCTTGTATATGGTATAAGAAAATGGTCTGGTATTCTTTTTTTTTTTTTTTTTTTGCATATATCTGTCCAATTTTTTCAACACCATTTATTGAAATACTATCTTTATCCCATTATATGTTCTTTCCTCTTTGTCAAATATTAATTGACCATATAGATGTGGGTTTATTTCTGTGTTCTCTTAAGAATAGATCTATTGATCTATATGGCTGTTTTTATGTCAGTACTTTGCTCTTTTGATTATTATAGCTTGTAGTATAGTTTTATATCAAGGACCATGATTCCTTCAACTTTGTTCTTCTCTCTCAAGATTGCTTTGGCTATTCAGAGCCTTTTTTTGCCTCCATTTGTTTTAGTACAGTGTTTAGTGAAAAAATGCCATTGGTATTTTGATTAGGATTGAGTTAAATCTATAGATTGCTTTGGGTACTATGGGCATTTTAATAATATTAATTCTCTTTAGCCATGGTATATACTTCCATTTATTTATATTTTCAAAATCTTTCTACAGTGTCATATAATTTTTTTGCATATAAGTCTTTTACTTCCTCCATTAAATTTATTCCTAGGTATTTTATTTCTTTTGAAGCAACTGTAAAGAAATTGCTTTCTTAGTTTCCCTTTCTGATAGTTCATTACACTGAGGAACAATTTTTTTATTTTATGTTGCATGAGGTTTTAAAACTGTTTATATATATTTCTGCACCGCTGATTCCAAATCTGAAATCCGTTTCTTAGTGCATGCTCCAGTATTTATGCAATTTTAATTTATTTTTATTACAGTTAATGGCATGCATTTGATTTTTAAATTGGAGTTAAAGGGCAACGACTCTTGGATTGAACATAACCACAAAGCAATTAATGTTTTACAAACATCACTTTTACATAATTGTAGTTCTTTTTAAATGTAAAAAATTTATTATCTGATAAAAACACCATCTTATTTAGTTTTAAGATTGAATCAGGGCTTCTTCGAGTAGGTGTAAATGTAAGAATAGCCCTGACACCTTCTGTTATATATGTGACTGTTTCACACTTCAATGTCAAAGGCGCAATATTTCATCATTGTGACACGTGCATATATTGCCTATTTTCAAGTTCCCCTTGGTGATCAAGACAAGAATTGGGTTCCTCATATTGTGTGTCATAATTGTGAGGAAATGCTTTGTGACTGGACAAAAGGAAAACGCAAAGGAATGCCTTTTGATATTCTCGTGGTTTGGCATGAACCTAAGGACCACAGCAGTGACTGTTATTTCTGTCTGATCCATACAAAGGACATCGGCAAGAAAACACAGCATATGATTGCATATCCTAATATTCCTTCAGCAATACGACCTATCCCACACTCTGAGACACTCCCGGTTCCAGTTTTCAATGTTTTTTTTCTTCTTCTAAGGATGAAGAAAGTGAACATGGTGATCAAGTGTATTTTGAAAAGATGCATGAGGAAATGGTTGTAGAATCTGAAGGGTCTTCTTCTGATGCCAAGCAGTCATTAACCCCTCAGCAGTTTAGCCAACCCAAATTGAATGACTTAGTAAGAGATTTAGGCTTATCAAAGAAAGCAGCTGAGTTATTAGCCTCCAGGCTTCAAGAAAAGAATGTACTTTACTGGTCAGCTAAAGTATCCCATTTCAGGAAGTATGAACAAATTTTTCTGGACTTTTTTTCCGAAAACAAACACTTTGTTTACTGTCATGATATCAGTAGTCTTCTCAGCCAGCTAGGTATTACCACTTATAGTCCAACAGAAGGGCAGTTATTTCTTGACAGCTCTAAACAGAGTCTGAAATGTGTTCTTCTACACAACGATAATTTTATGCAGTGGTTCCAATTGGTTATTCAACTCATCCGTGAGAAGATTATAATGACATAAAAATTGTCTTCAACTTTATGAAGTATGAGGAGCATAACTGGATTATTTGTGTGGATCTTAAAATGGTCAATTTCCTGCTAGGACAACAGAGAGGTTTCATGAGGTATCCTTGCTTTCTGTGTTTGTGGGACAGCTGAGCTTGGGAGAAACACTGGACTCAGAAGGAGTGGCCGAAACGTGAAGCTCTGGAAGTAGGGATGCAAAATATTATGAATGAATCTGTACTGTAGTTAATCGAGACAGGATCATTTTTTCCCCACTTCACATCAAACTTGGCTCAATGAAGCAGTTTGTTCAGGCTCTGAATAGAGAAAGTGAATGCTTTCAACATATTATTTCTGCTTTTCCTGCCTTGTCTTTTGAGAAGATAAAAGCAAGTGTATTTGATGGACCTCAAATTTGAACCCTCATAACGTGATGAAGAATTTGCCAGGAAGATGAATAAAGAGAAGAAAGCAGCATGAAAGTCTTTTGTGGCAGTTACAAAGAACTTCCTTGGCAACAGAAAAGCAGAAAACTATGAACTTCTGGTTCACAGATAAAGGATGCTGTTGGCTTTCTGCGACACTGGATTTAACATGAGCATTATGATTCACTTCCTGAACAGTCACCTTGATAAGTTTCCTGAAAATCTTGGAGCTGTTAGTGATGAGCAGACTACTGCTGGACCATCAAATGAGATTGTCTTCACCAAGTACACAAATGCAAGAGCTACAAACACAAATTTTTCCCTGAATAGAATTTAAATAAGTTTTGCACAAATTTTATGATGAAAATAAGTGTTTTAATATGTTCTATTTCGAACTGTTGACAAATTCGGATGCAATCATATTTTTAGTGTATTTACTGCATTATATAAATGATTATATTTTCACAAAGATGATGCCCAAGAAGACATTCTACTTCATTATGTTAAACTAAATGTTGGAAATTTTACAATAAGATGAAAACCTAAAATCTTGAATTGCAAAAAACCCTGTAACTTACAGAGAAAAACTAATGTCAGATTTGAGATCAGCACACTCAAATTAGGTAAGAACAAGTGTTTTTGTGGATGCAACAAAAATTTTGTTCACCAGTGTACTGGAGTGTAAAAAAATGCAACCAATTTCTAAATATTTATTTTGCATCCTTGTACTTCACTGAATTTCTTTATCAGTCCTAGTAGTCTTTTGGCGGAATCTTTGGGGTTCTCTGTGTATAGTATGTATAGTATCATGTCATCAGCAAATAATGACAGTTTTACTTCTTCCTTTTTGGTTTGAATACTTTTTATTTTTCTTCTTGTCTGATAGCTGTCTGTGACTGCCAGTGAATAAAAGTGGTGAAAGCAGACATACCTGTCTTTTTCTTGATCTTAAGGGAAACACATTTAGTTTTTCCCTGTTGGGTATGATGTTGGTTGCGGGTTTGTCATATATAGGCTTTATTATGTTGAGATATGTTCACTCTATTCACACTTTGCTGCGAATTTTTATCATAAGTAGGCACTGGGTTTTGTGAAATGCTGTTTCTGCATCTATTGATATGATTGTATAATTTTTATCCTTTATTTTCTTTATCATATTAATTGATTGGTGGACATGTTACCAACCTTGCCTCTCCAGAACAAATCTCACTTAATTGATCTGATTTGCTAATATTTTTTGACAATTTTAGCATTATTATTCATCATTATTCATCAGGGTTATTCATCAGGGATATTGATCTATAATTTTCTTTCTTTTAGTGTCTTTATCTGGTTTTAGAATTAGAATAATGCTGGCTTCTTAAATTGACCTTAGGAATCTTCCCTTTTCTTAATTTTTCTGTAATAGTTTGGGAAGGGTTGGTATTGGTTCTCCTTTAAAAGTTTGGTAAAAATAATCTGTGAGGCCATCTGATCAAGAACTTTTGTTTATTGCAAGTTTTTGATTACTTTTAAATTTTGTTGGTTGTACTTGGTGTGTTAAGATATTTTGTTTCTTCTTGATTTGGTTTTGGAAAATTGTGTTTCTTGAAATTTATCCATTTCTTCCAGATTGTCTAATTTGTTCACTTATAGTTGTTTGTAATATTTTCTTATAGTCCTTTGTATTTCTGTGGTGTCATTACTACTTGTTTTATTTCTGATTTTATTTATTTGGGTCCTCTCTCTTTATTTCTTGATGAGTCTGGTTAAATGTTTATCATTTTTTTTTATCTTTTCAAGAGCCAGTTCTTGGTTTTATTGTGGTTTTTTGGTATTGATTTTATTTAGACTCTATTTATTTATTACTGCTCTGATCTTTATTATTTCCTTGTTTTCTACTCACTTTGGGCTTTTATTGTTGTTGTTGTTCTTTATCTAGCTCCTTTAGGTGTAAAGTTAGAGTGTTTATTTGAAAATTATTTTGTTTCTTGAGATAGACTTGTATTGCTATATATCTTGAGATAGGCTGTATCTCATAGACTTGGGGTTGTTGTGTTTCCATTTTCATTTGTCTCAAAGATTCTTTTTACTTATTCCTTGATCTCATTGTTAATCTATTCATTGTTTAGTAACATGCTATTTAGCCTCTATATGTTTGTATGTTTGTGTGTTTTCCAGTTTTTTCTTATAATTGATTTCTAGTGTCAAATCATTGTAGCCAGAAAAGATGCTTAATATGATTTCAATCTTCTTAAATGTATTTATTTTTTTCATTGAATTTATTGGGATGATATAGGTTTGCAATTTTCTTAAACTTATTGAGATTTGTTTTGTGTTTTAGCATGTGGTTTATCCCGGAAAATGTTCCTATGCACTTGAAAAGCATGTATATTCTGCTGCTTTGGGGTGAAATGCTCTGAAAATATCAATTAAATCCATCTGATCTAGACTGTCATTTAAGGTCACTTTCCTTGTTAATTTTCTGTTTTTCTCTTTCTGGTTTTTAAATCCTCTCTTTGTCTTTAACCTATTTTTTTATTATGCTGTGTCTTGGTGTGGGCCTCTTTGAGTTCATCTTTTTTGGAACTCTGAGCTTACTGAACTTTTGTGTCTTTTTTCTTCACCAGGTTAGGAAAGTTTTCAGTCATTATTTCTTCAAATAACTTCTCAATCTCTTGCTCTCATTTTTCTCCTTCTGGTACTTCTTTGATGTGGATGTTGTTGTTCTTGATGTCGTCCCAAAGGTTCCTTAAAATATTCTCATTTTTTTGAAATCAAGTCTCTTTCGACCCAAGCAAACGGACTCTTCCCACATAAATTCCCAAGTGCCCAGAGAAAATGAAATTAAGACTTTGAGATCACTTGAGGTCATTCAGGAATCACAACAGAACCAAACCAGATTTGACTCAAGAAAACTGAGAAGTTTCCAAAGATGGCGATGGAGTAGGCGGACGTACCAACTTCCAACTCCCAGAACCAAAGTGGATTATAACTCAATTTTAAGAACCATCATCTGGATAAACCAACTTTGAACTAAACTAAGTGGACTCTTCAACCAAGGAACACTGCAGAAGCCACATTGAGACTGGTAGGAATAGCGAAAATGCGAAGAGGGCTGCCCAGCTCCCTGGAGCAAACGGCAGCCCGGAGAGACCCGCGGGGCAGGAGGAGAGTTTGGCGGAGAGGGAAGGACCTGGGTCCCAGGAACCAAGCCCCAGCCTGCAGTCCCAGAGCCTAGAAGAGGCGTATGGACAGTATTGAGCTGTGAAGCAAGTGAGGATACTGTTTGTGAAAAAGAGAGAGTTTTTTCAGACCCAAGAACCTTTTCAAAGAGACAGCACAGAAACCCTCTCTCACAACCACGCACCCGGGGAGCCGGGGAACGGGGACAGAGGAGAGGAACAGAGCAGCGGGAACAGAGAGTGGACTGAAGGCACGAGGACACTCTGAGGGACAGCATCCTGACCCCTGGGCTAAGTCATTTCCCTAATCGAAAACGAATATTTCCGCTGGAACTAGCAATACCAGCAAAGGGAGACAGGACACTAGCCAAACAAGCTCTCCCGCGGCAATTAGAGTAGAGCTGCTTTGAGGGAGGGAGCTCCCAAACCTACAGTGTGGAGACTTAAGACACTGCTATCTCTCTAAACGCTTCAGAAGGGATGTTGGCGGCAGGACGCTGAAAAGCGGTCCTGTCGGCGTGGGCGGAGGCACAACCGATGAGAGCTCAGTCTAGCCCAGCAGGGGCAGAGGAAACGCGTGAAAGCGGTCCGATAGCTGCAGGCCGCCTGTGACCCCACTTGTGGGGAAAAATACGGGCAGAGATCGGCTCTGCGACTCTGAGCAAGCCGGCCCTGACCACGGGGATGGGGCTAGGACCAGGGACGGGCGAGGGGCTCGTGACTGAGCTAATGCTGCCAACCCCGCCCGGAGGGAGAAACCGCGGTGGGTTGAAATCCTTTGTGTGCGCGAGCTGGATTTCGCGGCTTAGCTCACGCTACTAGCCCCGCCCGGCGCGCGAGCGGCTTTCGCGGCTGAGCTCACGCTGCTGGCCCCGCCCAGCGCATGAGTGGCTTTCGCGGCCTAACTCACGCTGCTAGCCCCGCCCAACTAGAGAAATCCCGGCACCTGGTCACCCTACGTGCGCGAGCTGGCGCCGAACGTGGGGGTGTGGTAGAGTCCTAACCCATGGAAGCTAGCAGCTGAGCTAATGCCAGCAAACACGCCCAGCCCAATAAACTGCAGTTTGTGACCCTATGCAGGAGGGTCCCGGGCTCGAGGGCGGGGCTAAATTCTGGACGGGCAAAGGCTCACAGCTGAGAGCACGTCAAAATCCCCGCCCAACCCGCAAAACTGTGGTGAGCAGGCTCTGACTGCGGGGGCTGGGCGTAAATCTTCCGGAAACAGGCTGGTCCCGCAGCTGAGCAAAGGTGCTCACCTCTGCCCTTGGTACTAAGGCTTGTGGCTTGAGTGACAGCCCCTCCCACGGAGGAGAGGTGGAAATCACAGCAGCAGCCGCAGTAGGCTGTCATTGGCAACGCCCATACCCAACCACCCTAGGCAGCGGCAGAGGGGGTGGCAGGCCTGCAGACAGACCACACCTAGAGAACACAAAGGGAACACCTACTGGACTCCAGTGCCCACAACTTGCCTATACACAGACAAAATGGGCAGGCAGAGGAATGCAAACCAAATGAATCAAGAGAAATCCCCAGAGAAGGACCTGAATGAACCAGATATAACCAAACTACCAGAAGCAGAATTTAGAATAATGATAGTTAGGGTGTTCAAAGAAATTAGAGCAACAATGGATAGTCACTATGAACACCTAAACAAAGAGATAACAAGTATAAAGAATGAAATTGAAATAATAAAAAAGAATCAGACAGAAATGACAAATACAGTATCAGAACTGAAGACCACAATGGAAGGAATTAAAAGCAGGATGAATCACGCTGAGGATCGAATCAGCGAATTAGAAGACACAATAAACAAAGGCACAGAAGCAGAGAGGAAAAAGGAAAAGAGACTCAAAAAATGTGAGGAAACTCTAAGGGAGCTTTGTGACAACATGAAGAGAAACAACATTCACATCATAGGGGTGCCTGAAGAAGAGGAAAGAGGACAGGAAATGGAAACTGTGTTCAATCAAATCATAGCAGAAAACTTCCCTAAATTAAGGCTGGGAAACATTCCACACATTCAAGAAGCACACAGAACTCCATTAAAGAGAAACCCAAAAAGATCTACACCAAGACACATCATAGTTAAAATACCAAAGCTAATGGATAAAGAAAAAATCTTAAAAGCTGCTAGAGAAAAAAAGGCTATCACCTACAAAGGAGCCCCCATAAGGATGACATCGGACTTCTCAACAGAAACACTTGAGGCCAGAAGGGAATGGCAAGATATAATCAAAGTAATGCAGAACAAGAACCTACAACCAAGACTACTCTATCCAGCAAGGCTAACGTTTAAAATTGAAGGAGAAATAAAGAGCTTCCCAGACAAAGAAAGCCTCAAGGAATTCATTAAAACCAAACCAATTCTGCAAGAGATACTAAGGGGCCTGTTGTGAACAGTTCAAAGGGAGGAAAGAATATAGCAAAAGAAGAATACAGCTTTAAAGAATAAAATGGCAATAAACAACTACATATCAATAATAACCTTAAATGTAAATGGATTAAATAATCCAATCAAAAGACATAGGGTAGCTGCATGGATAAAGAAACAGGACCCATACATATGCTGTCTACAAGAGACACACCTTAAAACAAAAGATGCACATAGACTGAAGGTAAATGGATGGAAAAAAATATTTCATGCAAATGGAAATGAAAAAAAAGCCGGGGTAGCAGTACTTATAGCTGACAAAATGGACATTAAAACAAAGGCTATAGTAAGAGATAAAGAAGGACACTACATAATGATAAAGGGAACAATTCAACAGGAAGATATAACTATTATAAATATCTACGCACCAAATATAGGAGCCCCGACATACATAAAGCAGACTTTGATGGACATAAAGGGCGAGATTAACAGCAATACTATCATAGTAGGGGATTTCAATACCCCACTAACAACACTGGATAGATCCTCAAGAAAGAAAATCAATAAAGAAACAGCAGACCTAAAGGATACACTAGATCAACTTGATTTAATAGATATCTTCAGAACTTTTCATCCTAAAGCAGTAGTATACATTCTTCTCAAGTGCTCACGGTACGTTTTCTAGGATAGACCACATGTTAGGACACAAAAATGGTCTCAATAAATTTAAGAAAACTGAAATCATATCAAGCATTTTCTCTGATCACAATGCCATGAAACTAGAAATTAACCACAAAAGAAAAACTGAAAAATACTCAAACACTTGGAAACTAAATAGCATGATATTAAATAATGAATGGATTAACAATGAGATCAAAGACGAAATAAAAAAGTTTCTAGAAACAAATGATAATGAGCATACATCAACTCAAAATTTATGGGACACAGCAAAAGCAGTTCTGAGAGGGATGTTTATTGCACTACAGGCATATCATAGGAAGCTAGAAAAAGCTCAAATAAGCAACCTGACCCTGCAGCTAAAAGAACTAGAAAAACAACAACAAATAAAACCCAGGACAAGTAGAAGGAAGGAAATAATAAAGATCAGAGCAGAAATAAATGACATAGAGGCTAAGGAAACAATACAGAGGATCAATGAAACCAGAAGCTGGTTCTTTGAAAAGGTAAACAAGATTGATGAACCTTTAACTAGACTCACCAAGAAAAAAAGAGAGAGGTTTCAAATAAATAAAATTAAAAAGGACAGTGGAGAAATAACAACTGATACAACAGAAATACAAAGCATTGTAAGAAAATATTATGAAGAACTATATGCCAAAAAATTAGACAATCTAGATGAAATGGACAAATTTCTTGAATCATATAAACTTCCAAAAATCAATCTGGAAGAATCAGAACACCTAAACAGACCAATTTTAACAAATGAGATCGAAACAGTTATCAAAAAACTCCCAAAAAAGAAAAGTCCTGGGCCTGATGGCTTCACAAGTGAATTCTATCAAAAATTCAAAGAAGAACTAACTCCTATCCTCCTCAAGCTATTTCAAAAAATTCAAGAGGAAGGAAGACTTCCAAACTCCTTTTATGAAGCGAGCATAATTCTAATCCCAAAGCCGGGCAAAGACAACACAAAGAAAGAGAATTATAGGCCTATATCCCTGATGAATTTAGACGCTAAAATTTTCAACAAAATATTAGCCAACCGGATCCAGCAATATATGAAAAAAATCATACACCATGATCTAGTGGAATTTATTCTGGAGAGGCAAGGCTGGTTCAATATTCGCAAATCAATCAATGTGATTCATCACATAAACAAAAGGAAGGACAAAAATCACATGATAATTTCAATAGATGCAGAAAAGGCATTTGATAAAATCCAGCACCCATTCATGCTCAAAACTCTCAGTAAAGTGGGAATACAGGGATCATTCCTTAACATGATAAAGGCCATCTACGACAAACCGACAGCAAACATCATACTAAATGGACAAAAATTAAAAGCAATCCCCTTAAGGTCAGGAACCAGGCAGGGTTGCCCACTTTCACCACTCTTATTCAACATAGTTCTGGAAGTCCTAGCTATAGCAATCAGACAAGAAGAAGAAATAAAAGGCATCCAAATTGGAAAAGAAGAAGTAAAACTGTCATTATTTGCAGATGATATGATATTGTATATAGAAAACCCTAAAGTCTCAGTCAAAAAACTACTGGACCTTATAAATGAATTCAGCAAGGTGGCAGGATATAAAATTAATACGCAGAAATCAGAGGCATTTCTATATACAAACAATGAACTGTCAGCAAAAGAACTTAAGGAAACAATCCCCTTCACTATTGCAGCCAAAAAAATAATATACCTAGGAGTAAATTTAACCAAGGAGGTTAAGGACTTGTACTCCGAAAATTATAAAACATTGATAAAGGAAATCAAGGAAGATACAAACAAGTGGAAGCATATACCGTGCTCATGGCTAGGAAGAATAAACATCATTAAAATGTCTATACTACCCAAATCAATTTATAAATTCAATGCAATACCAATTAAAATACCAATGACATACTTCAAAGATATAGAAAACATATTCCAAAAATTTATATGGAATCAAAAAAGAACACGAATAGCCTCAGCAATCCTAAAAAGAAAAAATAAAGCAGGAGGTATCACTCTTCCGGATATCAAAGTCTACTACAAGGCCATTATATTCAAGACAGCTTGGTACTGGCATAAGAACAGACACATTGATCAATGGAACAGAACAGAGAACCCAGAAATAAATCCGCCGCTTTATGGAAAATTGATATTTGACAAAGGAGGAAAGAACATACAATGGAGTAAAGACAGCCTCTTTAACAAATGGTGTTGGGAAAACTGGACATCTACCTGCAAAAAAATGAAACTAGACCATCAACTTACACCATGCACAAAAACAAATTCAAAATGGATAAAAGATTTAAACATAAGCCGTGAAACTATAAGCATCTTAGAAGAAAACATAGGCAGCAAGCTTTCCGACATCTGTAGCAGCAATATATTTGCTGAATTATCTCCTTCGGCAAATGAAATAAAAGGCAAGATAAACAAATGGGACTATATCAAACTAAAAAGTTTTTGCACAGCCAAAGACAATAAGAACAGAATAAAAAGACAAACCACACAATGGGAGAACATATTCGACAGCACGTCTGATAAGGGGTTAATAACCAAAATTTATAAAGAACTTATAAAACTCAACAACAGGAAGACAAACAACCCAATCAAAAAATGGGCAAAAGAAATGAATAGAAATTTCTCCAAAGAGGACATACAGATGGCCAATAGACATATGAAAAAATGCTCAACATCACTAATCATTAGAGAAATGCAAATTAAAACCACAATGAGATATCACCTCACACCAGTCAGAATGGCACTCATCAGCAAAACAACACAGAATAAGTGCTGGAGAGGATCGGAGAAAAGGGAACCCTTCTGCACTGCTGGTGGGAATGCAGACTGGTGCAGCCACTGTGGAAAACAGTTTGGACATTCCTCAGAAAATTAAAAATCGAACTGCCTTTTGACCCAGCTATCCCACTTTTAGGAATATACCCTAAGAACACCATAGCACTGTTCGAAAAGAAGAAATGCGCCCCCATGTTCGTGGCAGCATTGTTCACAATAGCGAAGATCTGGAAACAGCCCAAGTGTCCGTCAGAAGACGAGTGGATTAAAAAGCTATGGTACATATATGCTATGGAATACTACTCAGCCATAAGAAACGATGACATCAGATCATTTATAACAAAATGGATGTACCTTGATAACATTATACGGAGTGAAATAAGTAAATCAGAAAAAAAGAAAAACTGAGAACAGCATGATTTCATACATAGGTGGGACATAAAAGTGAGAATATGAGACATGGACAAGAGAGTGGCGGTTATGGGATGGGGGGTGGGGGGGAAGAATGGGATAGGGAGGAGGGGAGGGACACAGGGAAAACCAAATAGAAGGTGACAGAGGACAATTTGACTTTTGGTGACGGGTATGCAACATAATTGAATGATAAGATAATCTGGAGATGTTTTCATTGTACATATGTACCCTGATTTATTGGTGTCACCCCATTAGAATTAATAATAATAAAATATATATATAAAAAAGTATTCTCATTTTTAAAAATTCTTCTTTTTTTTGCTGCTCTGATTGCATGTTTGCCACTATCTTGTCTTCCAAATTGCTGATTTGATCCTCTACTTTATCTAATCTGCTGTTCATTCTATCTAATTTCAGATATTGTGTTCTTTATTTCTGACTGGCTCATTTTTATGGTTTCTATGTCCCCTTTTATACTTATTTTTGGGAAAGTTCTCACTGAGTTTATTCATTCTTCCCCTAAGTTTCTTGAGCATCCTTATAAACATTGTTTTGAACTTTGTATCTGGTAGATTGTTTTTCTACATTTTATTTGGTTATTTTTCTAGGAATTCTGTATTTTATTTGGGGCCTGTTTTTTTGTCTCCCCATTTTGGCTGCCTATTTTTGTTTTTATGCATTAGGCAGATATGCTGTGTCTCCCCATACTGATATGGTGACCTTATGTAGTAGGTGCCCTATGGGCCTCAGTGACGCAGTCTTCTTGAACATCTGAGCTGGGTGCATCAGGAATGTCCCCTGTGCAAGTTATGTAAACCCTCTTCTAATTGAGTCTTGATTGCTGTTGGCCCATCTGTGGGTGAGGTTGACCCTCTGGCTGGATGATTATGCGGATTGCCCCTGACTAGAGTATACAAACTACTTCTTGTGCACTTGAAAAGAATGTATAATCTGCTGTTTTAGGGTGAAATGCTCTAAAAATATCAATTAAATCCATCTGATCTAGAGTGTCATTTAAGGTCACTTTTCTTGTTAATTTTATTTTTAGAAGATCTATCCATTGATGTCAGTGGGGTGTTATAGTCCCCATTGACAGCTACTGTGGGTATAGGGAGGATTGACCTTATTAAGCAGAATTCTGGTAAGTGCCTATTGAATGTGCAACTTGTAGAGCTAATTAGGTCATTCTCTGATGTGGTATGAAGCCTTCCACTACATGTGTTGTTTCTGGGGACTCTTGGGAGGAATTCCAGGGCAGGTCAATGTCAGACACTGCCTGTGACCAGCCCAGGGCTACCTGTTAGGACAGTGATGGGCAATCTTTTGAGCTTGGTGTGTCAAAATTTGCCAAAAAAACGAGCATAGCTCGAGTGGTGTGTAACTTGGAGAAAAACAGCCTAACTGAGAGTCCCAGAACTAGACGCTCTGTGCCGCAGTTCTGTTGTTTTGGCCTATAGACCTCCGGCACAGAGTGTCTACACTACAGCAAATGTTTTATCCTCGGCTACTGCACCTGGCCGTGCAAGAGCCAAGGATGAAACGTCTTTCTGGGCATGTGGCCCCATACTTCTCTGGTATGTGGTCACATGCGGCCGCGTGTCATTGAAAACGGCTACTCATGTCAGTGCTGACACATGTGACATAGGTTCGCCATCACAGTGCTAGGATTTACAAAGTGATCCACAGTTTGTAGCTGCATGTGCTGGGCCTGGGTGTGTGTTGGAGGGGCAAAGCTAATGTACTAAGACTGGCTTTCACCAGATCCTAGCCTCCTGGGCAGGTCACCAAAAGGCCCAAGGCAGCTTGAGATCTGCCTCTGTCTTCTAGCTACCTGTTAGACTCAGTCACTTTAAGAGCCTCTCGCGGTATGTGAGTTGCATGAGGTAGATTCTCAGTGAGTCACTGGGTAAGGTGAGTGATGTTCACCAGGTTTAAACAGATTTAAACTCAGTGCCAGTGCATGGTATGAGGTCACTCAGCAAGTCTCAGTGTACAATGAAGCCAGCCACCACCAGCCTGGGCCTGCAGACTTTTATTGGGTCATGATGTTTCAGGAATTCATCAGAAAGAGGCCACCAGGGTTCTTTAGGCTAAAATGGACCATGATTTGGCCATGTGGATGGAGCACTCTGCATAGGAACGGTGGCATCCGTTAGGCATCAGAGAAAAATGTCCTTTACTCTTGTACCACACAACTAGGTCTCTCTGATGTATCTATGCCACCCTTTGAGTCTGCCTAGACCTCTTCAAGAGCCTTCCAAGAAATTTTGCAATAGGTTCAGGCTAGTCACAGTTAACTGGCTCCTCTACAGGGCACAAGCTTGGCATGGCAGGGCCACCAGAAGTCAGGAGTGGATTTTCTATGAGGGAACATATGGGGAAAAAAGCTCTTAGCCTAAAGCCATCAACTTATTTTCTCCCTGTGCATCCCTGATGCCCCAGAATCTACCCAGAGCTCCTCAGGAGTCCTGCAGCTCAACATCTTTCATTAAAAAGAGAGAAAGAGAGAGAGAGAGAGAGAGAGAAAAAAAGAAAGTTTGTATTGTGGACCCAGGCTGGCCACAGCCAACAGACTCCTCCACAGGGTACAAACTTGGTTAGGTGGACCCTGGTAGTTGGGAGGGTAGGGTCAGGAATCTTTCTGGCTAAGATAGCCATGAACACCACATATTTTAAAATGTAATTCTGTGAGAGCCATACAATATGTTTAATACTAAATACAAGTAAATGTATGCATTTTATGTAAGACCAACACTTTTAAAGTGCAATAAGTCTCTGAAATATTTTTAATAACGTTATTATGCTGTTGCTAACCAATGATGAATAAAGTATTTCTTACCATTAATACAACTTCTGGTGCTGCATGGTTTTGCTGATGGCTTTGTAGTCTGGTTGATAATGTGGTAAGGTTAAGCTTCATGCCAGTGTTGAGATTTCCATCTGTTAAACATGATCGTAGGTTGGTCTTAACGTTCTTTAGATGTGAGAAAGACTGCTCACATGCATACGTAGAGCCAAACATTGTCAGTACAGCAATCCTCACATGCTGCAGTGTGTGGTATGTGATGGGAAGCGCACTCCAAGTTTTGACAATCAGCTGGTCCACGGGTTGAAGTTTTGTTGTTTCTCTCTACTTGTGCTTGCTCGCCCACTCTGCTTGCTGTCGTGCAAGTCTTTCCAAATTTTCATTCAGTGACTTAAACTTATTCACCTACATGCCTGAGGCCTTCAGGTCAGCAGCTTGTAGCTCAAAATCTCTGACAGAGGCACCAGGGATGTAACTCAGGTCGGCGCTGTCCACTGCACACTCGTGTGGATGGGTGATGAACTTAAAAACGAGTGCACTCACGAAATTCTTCAAAGCACGCTTTGAATGGCTGCAGAAGATTAGATGTGAAGCCCGCTAGCTGCTGGAGATCAAAATGTTGAGCAGGGTCACTTGCTGCGCATTCATCTTTAAATTCTCCCAGTTTTTCAAAGTGTAGTAAATGACCTGTTTCAATGTCGGTGATGAAGAGTTCCAGCTTGTTTTCAAATGCAAACACTGCTTGTTGAAGGGATAAGACTGTATTTCCAACGCCTTGCATTTTCACATTGAGCTGGTTCAAATGTTCAGTCATGTCCAGAAGATAGTAGAACTTCAGGAGCCACTCAGTGTTAGCTAACTCAGGATGCTTGATGTTTTTCATTTCAAGAAAAGTCCAGATTTTGCTCAGACAAGCTGCGAAACCGTTGAGCACCTTCCCTCTTGACAACCAACACACATTGCTGTGCAGAAGCAGACCAGAATAATTATTCCCAACTTCATCCAGCAATGTTTTAAACTGGCGATCATTTAAAGCTCAGGCAACAATAAAGTTTACCACCTGAAGACCAGCGACATCACCTCACCAACCTGCTCGCCTCACATCTGAGCATAAAGCGCCTCCTTGATGTAGGATGCAGTGAAAACTTAGGATGGATCTCTTTTCATGTTCATGAAGAAGTGCTATGAATCCTCTGTTTTTCCCCACCAAGCACAGAGCGCCATCAGTACACACCAAAATAACTTTATCCATCGGTAGATTTTTATCTTTAGCGAACTCAGTGAAAGACTTGAATAAATCCTCCCCTCTTGTTGTCTCTTTCATAGGCAAAACAGCAAGACTTTCCTCATGTAGTGTGTCACCGACAGCATACTTTGCAATCACGCTGAACTGGGATAAATGGCTTACGTCTGTTGACTCATTCAAAGTGAGAGAAAAGAATGGTGTTGCATTTATGTCCTTCACTTGTGTTACCTCAATTTGATTTGCCGTCATGATGGTATGATCATGAACAGTTCTTGCCAACAGAGGCATGTCTTTCAATTGTTTGATTTTCTTGTCTTTATCTGAAAAGTCGTCAAAAAGTTTATTGGCAACATCAAACATGAATGTTTTGGCATACTCCCCATCTGTGAATGGCTTTCTGTTTCTTGCACTTTGCTAAAGCACCAGCAAAGTTTCCAGTTACCTTGGTGGGTCCAAACACGGAGTTGCTGCTGACTAGCTTGCACTCTGCACAGTAGCTCTTGACATGCTTTATTCCTGCTGTCCCCGGTTGGATATTTTGATGCAAATGTAGTATGGCGTGTGTCAAAGTGCTGCTTTATATTTGACCGTTTCATCGACGCAATTTTATCATTGCATATTAGACACACTGCAGAACCTGCTCTCTCCACAAAGGTGAATTCCTCTGTCCAGTCCTGCTGAAAAGTATGATACTCCCCATCTTTTTTTCTTTCAGCCATCTTCTTCGTCAAAAGGGTTTCTGCAATTAGCTAGTTGACTACTTGATTAAAAGGAGGGAAGTTTACTTCCTGACCTCAGAATGACCCGTGTACATTACATATTATCCAATAAAAATTTGGTGTTGTCCTGGAGGACAGCTGTGATTGGCTCCAGCCATGCACAACCATGAACATGAGCAGTTGGAAATGAATGGATTATAATACATGAGTATGTTTTATATTTTTAACGTTATTATTTTTTTATTAAAGATCTGTCTGCGAGCCAGATGCAGCTGTTAAAAGAGGCACATCTGGCTCATGAGCCATAAGTTCCCGACCCCTGGGCTAGTGCATTCCCCCATGCTGATGTCATAAGGAGGGGAGTGCTTGCCCCAGGAAAGATGGAGTCTGTGAGCAGCATGGAAGAGGGACTCAGCACAGGGACCTTGTCAGGTTTCCCGTCAGCCCTCTCCCTAAACCCACACCACCCAATCTCTCCTGGTATGGCTCTAGTTTACTCTGAGATGCAGGAGCATGGGGTGAGTGGCCATGAATGAGATTTTGTGTAGTGCAATTGGACTAATCTGTTGTAAACAGGGTTATGGAAAGCAGAGATCTTAGGCCAGACACCAGGGAGGCTGTCTCAGTTGGTTTTCAATTTATAACGGGGACATAGTCAGCACACAGAAATATTTTTCATTGCTGAGTTTTAGATATTCCTGAATGATATACCTTAGAAATATAGAAAACAATTTTAGCATTGCTACGGCATAGTTAGCACAATTTGAAACAGAGACATATAAAAATTGAAAGTGTGATGTTGTCATGATGAACTTTGATTTTGAAACTGAAACATAAAACTAATCGTTTTATTTAACAATGTCATAGCCAAAGTATGTAATATTGTATGACTATGAAGTTATAATCTTTTCCTATTAATTGGATTGAGACAAGGATCTCGTATACTCTTCAATATTAGAAAACATATTTTTTGTTCTACTTTTATTGCCCAAATGTTGAAATATTAAATATATTTCTGTGTGCTGGGACATAATTATGTAAAGTATAAGTGACTCAATGGAATCTTTGAAAAAGTAATGCAGGAATATATTTTCAGAAATGTAGTAAGAAAATGTAAGCTTAACTTCAATATGTGTAGTAGGCTGACTAGTAGCCGCCCAAAAGATCTGTTTATGTCTTAATCCCTAGGACCTGTGAATGTGACCTTTTTAGAAAAAAAGAAACAGTCTTTGGAGGGCTAAAGATTTTGAGATGAAGAGATCATCCTGTCTTATCCTGGGGGTATCTAAATCTAATGACTAATGTCCTTAGAAAGGTGAAATGGGTACCGCTTTCACTGAAAGGAGAGGAGAAGGCCGTGAGAAGGAGCGGAGATTGGAAGGATGTGGCTACAGGCCAGGGAGTACCAAGGAATGCCCGCAGCCAACACAAGCTGGAGGAAGTTTCCCCTAGAGCCTTAGAAGGAGTAGAGAATAACTTGCACCTTGATTTTAAACTTCTAGCCTCTGAACTATGAGCAAATAAATTTCTGCTGTGCCACCAAGTTTGTTACAGCAGCCACAGTAAACTAACACAATATGGCAATAAAATGACAAATAATAGCATAAATGCTGAGATTTTAATGTCAGTAAAGGGGGTACACGAGGAGTGTTATCTATCTACTTAAAATTTTTGATGCTTATTTACAACAAAATGCATGGACCTTGATAACATTATACGGAGTGAAATAAGTAAAACAGAAAAAAACTGAGAACAGCATGATTTCATACATAGGTGGGACATAAAAGTGAGACTATGAGACATGGACAAGAGAGTGGTGGTTACGGGGTGGGGGGAGGGAGGAGAGGGTGGGAGCGGGGGGAGAGGAGGGACACAAAGAAAACCAGATAGAAGGTGACAGAGGACAATTTAACTTTGGGTGATAGGTATGCAACATAATTGAATGATAAGATAACCTGGAGATGTTTTCTTTGAACATATGACCCTGATTTATTAATGTCACCCCATTAAAATTAATAAAAGAAAAAAAATTAAAAAAATTTTTTTTGATGCTTAAACTGAGAGCAAGCCCTAAGTTGGGTGATTATAGCATTTATTGACCAAATCAGAACACATTTTAGGGAAGAAAGGGGTCCTACCAATGCTTACCCCTGGACAATGTGCATAAATCTTAAACTAGCTGATTTGTGTGACTATGGCTTAAGCTATTAGTTTCCAGCAAATGAGTGACCACTGGTGAATCTCAGTGTATCAATTATAGATGTTCAAGGAATTTGAGTGTCTGATGCAAATACTGCAGGGTGTTTTTGTTAAATAAATCAATTAGAGAAATGAATACTATGGGGCCTTTGAAGCAAGAATTTTATGTTACAGAAATCATCAAGCAGACATTTATCAAAAGCAGAGATTCTGACTGCTTGGGAAACCCGGAGCACCAGCAATGTCTGTCTGGGACCTTGGCAGGCACTGCAGAGAGTTCCTGGGCCCACTCTCCAGTTTCTTCAAAGGTGGTGTGACTGATACATTTGCATGTGTATCATTAGTGGCAGCATTTGACCTTCTGTCTAAGACTCACGGTGTTTTAAATAGCCTGAGGAGCTTCAGCATTTGGGCAATAAAAGTAGAACAAAATTATGTTTTCTAATATTGAAGAGTATACAATCCATTTAGTAGAAAAGAATTATGACTTCATAATCATACAATACCATGTACGTGGGATATGGCATTCTTAAATAGAACAGTGTTATGTTTCAGTTTAGAAATCAAAGTTCAGCATGACAACATAGCACTTTCAATTTTTATATGTCTCTGGTTCAAATTGTGCTAACTATGCTGTAGCAATGCTAAAATTGTTTTCTGTATCTCTAGGGTATATCAATGAGGAATATCTAAAACTCACTAATTCAATTAAAAATACTTCTGTGTGCTGATACTGTGCTGGGCACTCTGTTTAGTGTCAGGGATACAAAGATGTGAGCACTTTCTCCATCTGTCCTACTTTCTGTCCTCTCCTCCTTGCTCTGTGCCTTGGGAGTCTGACCACCACCCCTGGCACCTTTGCCTTCTGGCTCTGGTTAGGGTCAGCTGCACCTGTGAAGACTGTCCGCAGCTCTGTTTCATGTGGCGTTCTCTGAATCTGGAGGGGTGTCAGTAATTGGTCAGGTCTAGAGGTCATAAATAGGTGTGTGTTGGGGGGAGGGCCGAGGAGAGAGAAAGTGGGAGAAGGAAAAGGATACTGTATGATTTCATTCATTTTCTTAAACCCTGATCACATCTTTGTAAATACTCCCTTTGTTAAACTCACTCGAAATTACTAATTTGAGGGACCGGGCCCCTGACAGATGAAGATACAGGCTCACCACCAAGGAACTCACATTTTAGCTGGAGAGACAGACATATGAACAGCTAACTGTAACATAAAGTGGAAACTTTACATAGAGCCCTGCACAAAGGGATGTCGGAGCACCAAGGAAAGAGTGATGAGGACTTCCTGGGAAAGGCAGAGGTGCAGACAGAGTAGTCTTCACCCAGAGGTAGCATTTGGGCTGTTGCGGGTTTGAAGGTATGGGATTTCCTTGCAACAAAGGAAACTCCTAAATCCCCTATTACTATTTTTAGAATAATGTTATGTGGCAAAATGAGCAGTGAGCTCAAGTTAGAAAGCTATTTCAGTCTTCAAGTTGTTACTAACTATGGAGATAGGCAGTTTTCTAACCTGTCTGTCTCAACCACCCCATCTACCTAATGAAAAAGATAGATGATCTCCACCCTTTCTCTTGTAGAATTTCTGTGAGACTCAAAATGAAATAGTGTTTGTAAAAAATTTTGAAGGGCTAAAGCACTATACCAATGGGGAGTATGTGAGCATAGGTAAATATGGAATGAGATTAGCCATGGTTGGTAACAACTGAAGCTAGATGACAGGGGCATGGGACATTGCACTGTGTGCTCTACTTGGTTGAGTGTGTGTGTGTGTATGTGCAAAATGTTTTATTTTGAAATAATTAAATACAGAAGAGTTGTAAAAAATCCTATATACCTTTCACTCAGTTCCCCAAATGTTGATAACACCCCTTCTGCCTTATCATTTTCTGTGTATGTACATGAATGCAATTGTGTGTGTGTGTGCGCGCTTTGTATTGTTTCTTTACTTAATAGTTTGCGAATGTTGCAGACATGATGTCCTTTACCTCTATGAGTATATACACTGCTCACAAAAATTAGGGGATGTTTTAAAATGAATATGAAGCTATAAAATACCCCCTAATATTTGTGAGCAGTGTATTTCCTATAAACAAATTCATTCTCTTCTATCCCATGGTACAATGATTCAATTCAGGAAATTCATATTGATACAGTACTATCATCTAATCTACATATCTCACTCAAATGTCACCAAATGTCTCACTAATATCCTTTATCGCTAAAGAAAAATATTTGTTTTTTCCTGGTTCAGAATCCATTGCAGGAGCACATATTGCATTTAGTGGTTGTTTGATCTTAGTCTCCTTAGAACTGGAACAGTTCCTAGGTCTTTTCTCAACTTTCATGACTTCAACTTAGACAAATGCACAGGCCATTTATTTTGCAAAATGTCCCTCAATTAAAGTTTGTTGGATGTGTCCTTATGATTAGGTTCAGATTATACAGTTTTGGCAGGAATATCACAGAAGCTGTGTTCTTCTCTGTGTGTCAGATCAACAGTCACACCATATGTGTTTGTCCCATGATTGGTGATTAACTTTACTTGGTTAAGGTTATTGATGCCAGAAAAGTAACATTTGCTCTTTGTCATCAATACACATCTTATGGGGAGATTATTTACTTTCATATAAATATTTTTACATTTTTAGAATAAAATGAGGAAGGCAGGAATCAAGAGTTTAAAGTAAGTTAAATTTGGGATGTCAAATAGGCAGACGCATGAATGAGTAGGAAGTTTAGAGACGTGTCCTAAAACAGTGAGTGTGGTCCAGGACTGATGACAGAAGAAGTGGATTGAGGAGAACGTAGTAAGTAAGCAAGTCAGGAGTTGATGTAGAAATCTTTTGTACCTGATGGTGTGAGAAAGAGAAAAATAATGGATTTGAAAATAATATAAGGTCAAAAAAGGATTTTTTTTAAATGTTGGGAAATATGAGAACATTATTATACGCTGATAGGAACAATGCAGCAGTGAGGGCTTAACAAGCTGTGACGTCTCTGAGGAGAGTTGGACTCTAGTCAGGAAGCCTGGCTCACTTGGATTCCAGTCCCTGCCCCGCCACTCACTGGCTGTGTGACTTTGGTAAGTGAATCAAGCTCTTTGTACCTCAGTTAACTCATTTGAAAAACAGGGATTGTTACAAGGATTGATATGATATTTATAAACAACACAGTGCAGCGCCTGCTCAAAGTAAGCACCGTGTGTCAAAGTATGTCTGATGTTAAAGTTGCCATCATTTAATATTATAAAATTGTTTTAGCCCTCAATTCTGAGGGTAGCTCTTTAAGTCTTCCTTCTCTTTATATCTGATGTGTCATTTAACCCATATCTTGAGTTTTTAACATCAGTCAATATCTATTTCCTTTTTAGTTCTATTTAGGATCTCCTTTTCTAAGATTGTGTCCTGAGCTTTCATATGGTTTCTATTACGGGCTCTTAAGTTTTTAATTATTTAAACATAGTTATTCTATACACTCTTTCTAATATTTCAATTTGGTGGAGAGCATTTATTTTCCTGTATATTTATATCTGCTGACTTCCTCTTATGGTGACTCATTTTTTGTGCGTGTGGTTTGTAAATCTTTACTGTGAGCTCATCTTCAACTGAGGTTGTTTGTTTCTGTGGGTGTTCCATAAGCCATAGTAGGAAACTGTACCTACGACTTGTTCTACATTTTCTTTTGCCAAGTGTTCCATGGGTTTCGCTGGTCTGGAAACCATTTTTGTGCTAAGTGAGAGATTTATGATCCCCTAAATTGAGACTCTATACTTGCATTTGGCTAGGATTGGGATTTCATTTCTCAAAGGAGGATTCTTTTCCCATTTATTTGATTTTTATTTTTAAATCAGAGCATGTTACAGAAACAAACTAATAGCTGAGTTTTTCTAGAACTTCTTTCCAGATACTTAGCTGTAGAAAGCATTTCCCAGTTTCAGCTTTCTACTTTGCAAGGACCTAAGACCTTATCAACCTGCCCTGCTTGAAGCCTGAAAACTTTGGCCTTGTAGATCTGTATTCAGCTTGGATGTCTCCTGGGGCCACCAGAGGCTGCCTGTCAGCCTACCCCTCTGCCTGACCTTTCTCACTCTTGCTGATTACTGGAAGAAGTCCATTTGCTCTTCCAATCTTGGCTGAGTGTTTACAATTTTTTGTTATAGTTTATGTGTTTGTAGAAGGGATAAAGTCTGTTTTAGTTAACATGGCTATGTTGCTGGAACCAGAACTCTGCCACTTAATATAGATATATAGAGAGTTCTAGCCTTGAGATTGTCCTGAAGAATATGCAAGCCATCCTTTTCTTTAGATTCTCTGACCTCCGCTCCTGGATTAAGCCAAATCAAGAGCTGTGTACCAGGAATGTATCTCATCAGGACCCTTGCAGAATTGCTTTTCCTGAACTGCAGTTTGGCACAATACCCTCAGCTTCTATGGGTAGTTCTTATAAGAAACAGCTTTGTGAAAACCCTTGCTGCCTTCACTGTAAAGATCTAGTTGAAGACCATATTATGCCTTTTTGTTGGTACTACTCGTTAATAACTGGATTGCTTTTCTTTTATGAAAACTCTGAATTGAGTAACTACTATTTCTCCTCTTTGAATGGA
The DNA here is from genome assembly GCA_037038555.1 of Rhynchonycteris naso. NCBI lineage: Eukaryota > Metazoa > Chordata > Mammalia > Chiroptera > Emballonuridae > Rhynchonycteris > Rhynchonycteris naso. Next base: position 32,007,459 of record CM072998.1, read on the forward strand.
CTATTGGAAAGCTTAGAGCCAAGTTTGTGGCTAACTTCTAATAACAGTGTAAGGTTCTTGGAATGCATTATTGGATTCTAACCTCACTCTTGACTTCATCTTTTTTCACTATGCTTATTTTCTCTATTAGTCTCAGATATTTAACATGTGCTTTCTCTTGCTATATTTTATTTATCTCTGCAAACTATTTTGCATCTTCGATAAGGTAAGATGAGTGATGTGTTTATGAATGAATAACATAATGGGCAAGGTACCAAGTTAGTTGAATGACAGAAGAAATCTACCTCTGTGAGTTTTTATTGGGTGCAGAAAATACTTTATAATCCAAATGCCACAAGAAAGACAGATACCACAGAATAATAGGCAACTGTTAAAAATTGAAGAATATTTAAATAAATGGGACACACAAGGACCAACTATTTCTCTAATGCTGCACTCCTCACACATACCAATAGGAAATGTCCAATAAGTCAATGATTACCTTCTTTTCACAGGATTATAGTTGCTTTTTATTTTTTTATGTATTCTCTATTTTCTAAAATTTCCACAATAAACAAATATTTTTATTAGAATTATAAAATGGAGAAAAAGATGAATACCACTGTATCAGGACCATACAAGGAAACAGCATTTACCCTAAAAGGTTCAAATGAAGAGACTTGACTGATTAATTATATGCCGTGGTGTGTGCAAGGTTAAAAGAAAGTTATTCAGGCTCCCAAAGACTAATAACTGAGGGAGATATTAGCACCGTGAAGGGATTAGAGATATATGAGAGAAAATAAACAGAATTATTATAGTTAACAGTAATAGTACCTAGCACTTACCCTATGCTGGGTGCTGTGCTAATTGCTTTGCTTGAGAAATCAGATATTTCCTTTTTAAAGATTAAATAATGTAGCAGAAGTGTGGATTCCTTCCCAAAGACTCAGGTGTGTATGTGCAAATCCAGCAGGTATTTGGAGGAGTAACAGCAGTTTGCTCAGGTTCTCTGAAAATAAGAAGCTCTAAAGATGGAGGAGTTGCCATTTTGGGTTTTATGTTCATTCCATGCAACCCCCGTTACTGCCAGAGATATACTGGCCTTGTAGTTAAGCCAAAGCCTCTCTACCTGTAAACAAAACAAAGGCTGAAGCCCTGCACCAGGAATGGTTTAAGTCCTTGCAGGAGGAGAGACACTCTTTCCAGTAGGGTGCTTGCTGATTAGTTCTTGTGACTGTGGCCCATGGCCAACAACAGCCCAGAAGAATGTATCAATAAACATTTGCCATTCTGGAAAGGAGATAGGAGGCACTCAGCTCCATACCGATATGAAATTCTATTACTACCTGTTTTATCTGTGTCTTGACAAGCCTTTGAAAGATCGAAGGTGGTGGTCATCATGCTGTCAGCTATCTTTGAGTTCCTCAATAGGGAGAGAAGAAAGTGTAAGTGAAAGGAAGCCAAGTCAAACGGATCAGATCATCCTCTGCAAGGTGATAATGCCCATGGCAAGGCAGGGAGATAGTTCTTGTTCCTGTCCCTAGGCCTTTCCTATGCATAGCACATTGAAGGTCAGCCTGAGACAGAGCCTGACACCAAGTGTGACTCAGATCTGCCTTCAGCTGGCTCTTATCACCTAAAGAGAATGTTGGTACTTGTTCAAGGGTCTCTAGATGTAGGTTGAAGACTTACAAACTGTTCCTTATATAAAGGACAGTATACTCCAGCATGAGCTCTGGACGCATTAGAAGCTACCATTATTGCTATATCCTCAATTACTATGCCCAGTGAGCCACTGGATCCTGAAGAACAAGAGAAAGTCAATCCTGTTACACTAAAGCAGGAACAGAACCCGGGATGCAGCTGGCCTTCAGCCCAGAGATTGTAAACCTACACAGCTCTAAAACTAATCTGATATGGCTCCACAGGACCTGGGAGCAGGGCTCTGGGGTGGAAGCAGGGGAGGGCCTTCCTGTTGCCTCAGAGCTTTAAGTCACAGTTCTGGGAGGCAGAGATCTTGGGCTCTGGTCCCAACTTGGCCTCTAGCTTATGTCTTAATGTGAAATAGCTTCTCTGGCCCCAGTTTCTTCATAATTAAAGTGATACAGTTGAGAAAAAAGAGATTTCTAAGAACTTTCCCTGTTAAAGCTTAATATATACATATGACTTCCAGAGTCTAAGGTAGTGGCATCTAAAACATGGGTTCCTGGTTTCTTTGCTGCTGGTGGTATCCTTTAAGCGAAGAACAGAGAGTCTCAACTCCAGAGCTCTAGTACAGAATGTCCATACTGCCTGGTGTATCTTGGATTCTGACTCTCGCTGTGGTCTGAGAGAGCTTTTTGAAAATGGCAGACAAACTGTTGCTAGCTCATCCTTTGTCATGGCAGACATCCCTAATCACTCATGGCTTATATTGTTTTCCACAAGCCACTCTTAACCTAGAGCTTCAAGCAGACACCATTCATGGCTTAGGGTAGATTTGCTAGATAAAACATGTTTATCTTCCCTGCTTTCATCTCTCTCTTTCTAGTTCGACTTTATTGGGTGGCATCAAGATTAATTGGCTTGCCTGGAAATTCAGCCATTCTATGAGATTACCACATTTGAATTAGGGCTTTAAGTAATTGGACTCTTTAGGTAACAGGTTTCATATTTAAAGTATTCTGTAAATGAATAAGTCTGTTCTCATAATTTAGCACTGGGAAAACAAACATGCGGTTACCACAGAGTCATGGCATTGGAGAAAAGAAACAGTAAACATGTGTCTGGACATCCCTTAGACCTTGGATAACACACAGTGCAGTTACTCATAACATTCAGTGATAATTTCTTTTACTCAGTTCTGAGTAATGGTGTTATTTACATCTCCTTTGGGAGATTTCTATAACCTAATGGAGTTTCACAACATTTGACCCTAATTATCTTTAAATTAATTTAATTCATTTGATTTAATTTAGACTGCTTTGCACCAAGCTAAGTCATCCATCACTTTCCTTGTAAATATACACAGCAATTGTTGGAAGGCACCTATGATAGCCCTTCTTAAATGTCACAACTTGTGAAAAATTCTGGGCTTGCATTGCATCATTTGCTCTGATGTTTGATGCTCTTCCCAGAATTCTTTATAAGTTATCTACCTTATGACCAATAGCATCAAACACTCAGAAACTATTTTACTCTCATTATTAACACAGAGTTTGTGTAGGTTCTTTGAATTTTGTCAGATAAAACTTGTGTTCCACTTTTCATATTCTTCATTCACTTAATGGTCATTTCTGTCATAACTCATAGTGAGGACCAGAGAGGACCAGAATTAGGAAGCTCAGCTGAGGCAGCTTGGGTTATCAGAGGAAGCCAGAAGAGACATGTTTGCATGAAGACACAACAGACCACATGGGAGAAATGGAGAACACCGAAGGACTCACTTACAGGGCTTCACCACTCTGGTTAATGCTGCTGAATAAAAGGGTGGTAACGGTGCCCATATCCAGATAAAGAACACAGTGGTGGGAATGGGATGTACCTTAACACATCAGAGAACTGAGGTGCCCGGGCCACGTCCTGACAGAAGGGTGGAGGCTGACCTACTGTAAAGCTAGTAAAGCTTATGCTTCAGGGCTCCTCATTCAATGGACCTCTTCCAAAACCCCTGGTGGGGCCTTAGAAATGTGTGCCCGTGTTCAGATGTCCTGGTAAAATATGCACCCAGAAAAGGAAAAAAAATGATATTTTAAGCACTGCCAGTCAAGACGTCTGTCTCTGTCCACTCTCACTTTGCCTCTGTCCTTCTCTTTCTCTTGCTGAGTATGTCGAGTGCTCATGGATTTTTGAGGCTCCGTCTCAGGGGAAGTTGAATTGGGGGTATATTTATGAGGTTCACAGTCAAGTTTTTTCAGGGTTTAGTTGCTGTGAGCTCTCCCACAGTAGGAGTCCCATGCCCTCACATCAACTTGGTTGCTGTGATGTGATGAGACAGGGCCAGAGGTTATGCTGTGATGACATGTCCTGTGTCACCCGCACTGGTACAGCCTGACAATGGAAGAGAAACTAGGATTTGCACAGCGGGAGACAGACACTGGTCTGTGGAAAACTTCCAGCTCTCACACATGTAGTATGAGAGGTAGAGGATTCCATTTTCAATAGCACCTGGTCAAAATAAAAAGTGTTCTTCTCTTAGGAATAGACTCAATAATCTAGTGAATGAAATAATAAAATTTGTGTACCATGTTTTTCTTTATTGTTGGAAGTCACTACAATGATTTGATTTGATTTCCTATGTTTAAGGGCACAAACCTATACTGCACCAAATACAGGGGAAATATCTATGTGAGGTTATATGCTTTATGCATATATTACACCATGTGAGCAACATCATAATACGTCTTGTCCTAACAAAGTCTTGTAGTTCCAGAAGAAACAACGTGCAAACTAGTCATTGCCACTACCCATCCAGGGACTACACTCCTAAACTCAGTCACCAAGAAGTCAATGTATATAGCAGAAGAGTGATCTGATCACACAGCAAGGCAGCTCAATACACAGAACAGCATTATAGCCATTCAAAAGTGCCTTTGAATTGCTCTGGTGTATGCCTTAATTCAAATTAATTTGGTATATCTCTTCATATTTATTGTTCATACTAAAGTTCAAATACAAAGGAAGTAGCCTAGGGGAAGTCCAAATTATAAGCTGAAAGAAAGACTAGCAGAGTTTCAATGTCAAAAGCTCTCCTACGTAGCTTCATAGAAACTTAAAAAACAAACAAACAAAAAACACCTCTGATGGTTAACACTCATGAGAGAAGGATAAAATGAGTTAATAAAGCCAAGAAAATATAATAAAAATTATATAGAAGAATTTTAAAAGATAATGAAGGTCAGGCCACTTTTAAATGAGAAAGAAAAAGGCAGGAGGATTAATATAAGAATGAAGTGAAATGCCATGTGGATAGACAGACATACATAATGGCCAACAGCAACTTCATCCTGATGAATTCACTGACTTTAATAAATACCGTGATCTCTCTTTATAGCTTGTTGCAATGAGCAATAACTTTGATACTATTTAATGAAAATACAGTTGTTTTTATATTTTCCATAACTATTATTCCAATGCCATTTACAGAAAACCAAACAAAACACACAAATACACACACACACACACACAATGATGTCTTGAAAACAGAGATTCTGGAGAAAATTTAAATGATCTAAACTGTCATGAGATTCTGATTGGTATTGTCTAAGACTGCATGTATCATTTTGCTTATAAACTGTTCTCAGAGATGGATGTTCCTTGTACCAGATCAGTTTCTAGACTAGAGGAATATGCTAGGAACCTTCAAACATCGTAAAGATTCTACAAAGCACTAGAAAGCTATGTTTACTTGGATCAATTAAAAATGTAGTATGTCTCAAAGAACAATCAAAGAAGTACAGTATTATTTTGATTGCTAAAAAGAGTTGTGTTTTCTTTTCTAATGAAAAGCTTATTCTTCTGATGTTGCAATGATGAGTGGCTTTCTTCAAATAATGAAACTATTATGGGAATCGTTGAGCTAATTCCAGAATTTGATTCATGGTTAAGTAAGCAATTGGCAGTTTCATAAAGGGGACTTGCTTATCCAAAATAGTTTACAAAATATCATCAAAATAACTTGAAAGATATAAAATATGAGTTAGACAATCAAATAAATAAGCCAAAACCAAACACTGCTCTGTTATTTTAAATTCCCCCATGGATATGACAAATGCTTTATTAGTTGGTGATTATTGTGCATTACTCTTATATCGGAAAACCCTAAGCATGATTTTTAACTATTTTTTTTTACCAATTGAAACCATTTATCTGTGACTTTATTAAATACAATGAAAGAAACAGTCATATGACAACATATAAAAGGTGCATACAAAGGGACTGCAAGCATTCTTTTAAAATTTTAGTATAATTATGGAAGGTATACGACAAACACAACCTGTTCCTCAAACCTCTTCAGATAAAAAGCTACCCCAATAGTACAGAAGTGCTTTATTGCTGCACCATTTCTGCAATTGCTAATATGTTTGCTTGCAGGTTTGTCTAGACCAGTGCTTCCTAACAGAAATAAAAAGCAAACCATATTAAAAATTTTCTAGTAGTTACATTAAAACAAGTAAAAAGAAACTGTTAAAGTTTATTTTTATAGTATATTTTATTTAACCCCATGGATCTTAACCTGCAATCAGCAAAAATATTTAAACTTTTAAGATTCCTTTTTTTTTTTTATTGTAGTCAGTCTTTGAAATCTGGTGTGTAGTTTACTTCACAGCATACTCAATTCTGACCGGCTTTTCAGGCATCCAATAAGCCACGTGTGTACGTGGCTACTCTGTTGAACAGTGTGTATTGTGGTTGGCGTGTTTTAAACTCAAAACTCAGATTTGTCTTTAAAGGGTCTAAATGCCATGAAGCAGGTTGCCCATTTCAAAGTGTTTAAGCCTTGCAAGGAGGGTGCAAGCTAATAAGCTACATTCACGGCAGGGCGAGATCTGGGCTCTGGGACCAAACCTCTTGCGGGGGATGAAAAATAAAAGCTCAGATCGGTGTGTCCCTTGGAGGAGTGGGCAGGCAAGAGCAGCAACAGTGGGGCCACCAGTCAGAGCTGGTGACTAAGCAGCTGAATGGCAGGTCCTCAGGGGGGCACCCTGGGCAAAGCATACAGGATATGGAGGTGACGCCTGAGGCTCAAGGGGAAAAAGAAAGGACCTGAGGAAATAGCAGATGGTTAACCTTCCGGAATGCCAGGGAGGGTATGCCAGGGCCCTGGAGGCTTATAAAGATATGACAACTCAGTGAGCCTCAGAACAATGTGCAGGTAGACATTATTCTCCTGAATTTCCAGCTAACACCAGGAAAACTGACACAGGGTTTTCTGACATCACAGAGTAAGGAGTGGAATCGGATGTGAACCCAATTCTGTGTTGCTTCAAGCCTCTGCATTCCACTCTGTGCCATATGCTCCCTTCAGGAAGGCTGGTGTTCCACAGATTGTGTGGGAGGTCTCAGGAATCAAAACACAAAAATTATGTCACCATCTGTAGAGACCTGACTTGCAAGTAGACGTTTTCCCAGGAGGTGATTTTTATACTCGAGTGTCATTGTTTGGGATAAGAATCAACTCTGAGCAATCTTTAATCAATACAAAAACTATGGAGTTGGAGAATCTGGGTTTAAATTTCAGCTCTGCCACTTCCCAGCTATATTAACTTGGGCATGATGAATAAAATAGTGGATATAAATATTAACTTATTGCCTAGTGCATAGTAAGTGCTCTGTAACCATGAGATATTAATTTTTTTGTATCATGAACATATTTTTGTTGTGCATCTATTATAGATTATTTAGTGGAACTCAATTTTGGCTCTAAAATGTGACATAGGAGAGATTCAGGGGTAGCATTCTAGTTAGAGGGAGAAGACTTGGCAGAGAACTTGTATTTAAGTAGCACTGTGGTTGAGAGGCATCAGCCTTACCTACTAACTACTTAAGAGGGCACACCGACAGAACTGTAGAGGGACAAATGCTGCTTCTAGCCACCCCTAAGGCAACAGCTGTAGGCTCTATAGAGAGTGCATATACATCTCTGCATACCTGCCATTGTGCTAGAAAAGAACGTCCTGTAACACCACCTTTAAGAACCTAATCATTGTCCTGGCCAAGTAGCTCAGTTGGTTAGAACATTGTCCCAATATGCCAGGGTTGTGGGTTCAATTCACCAGTCAGAACACATACAGGAATCAACTAATGAATGCATAGATAAGTGGAATAACAAGCTAATCTCTCTCGCTCTTTCTCTCTCTCTCCTTTCCTCCCTGTAAAATCAATGAATAAAAATTTTTTAAAAAAGAGTAAACAACAACAAAAAATAACCTGACCATCTTACTGAAAAAATGGACATGTAAATAAATCATATGGTAGGAGTCTTTCTGAAGGAGACACCTTACCACACACTGTGTCATCTTGGAGAAGGGAACTGACAATATTTGTGGAGTTGGGTTCAGTGTCACTGATACCATATTTTAGCTGGGTCTTGCAGGATATGTAACCATATGCCAGGTGGAGAAATGCAGGAGCCAGCGAAGCAAAAAGAACAGCATGACTAAAGGCCTGGCAGCAGTTAAAGAACTGAAGTATTCGGGAACTGGCAACTTGGGGAATGGCCTAGGAGTCAGGCTGCAGTTTCAGATGGAGATTGGGGGGTAGAATACCATGAGATTAGCCCAAGGACAGGCTGGATCGGATAGTCCACCAGAGTAAAGCATTTGGACCTCATCCTCATTGTTTAGGTAATGGAAAGCTCCTGATCCTTTCTAAATGAAGCAATACTATGATTGAATCCTCATTTTCAGGATATAAAAAGATCAGAGTAGCCTGACCAGGCGGTGGCGCAGTGGATAGAGCGTCGGACTGGGATGCGGAAGACCCAGATTCCAGACCCCGAGGTCGCCAGCTTGAGGCCGGGCCCATCTGACTTGAGCAAAAGCTCACCACCTTGGACCCAAGGTCGCTGGCTCCAGCAAGGGGTGGATGGGTCTGCTGAAGGCCCGTGGTCAAGGAACATGTGAGAAAGCAATCAATGAACAACTAAGGTGTTGCGACGGCAACGAAAAACTAATGATTGATGCTTCTCACCTCTCTCTGTTCCTGTCTATCTGTCTCTATCTATCCCTCTCTCTGACTCTCTCTATGTCCCTGTACAAAAAAAAAGAAAGATCAGAGTATAGTGCCAACTGAGCAAGCCTCTCCAATTATATTAATCAGAATATTATTACAGCTAGATTGTGCTGTAATCGTTTTTTAAAAACCCATAAACTTTAAAGACCTAAAACAAACTTACTTTCTGTCCCACATGGCATGTTTCACACGGGCCAGCAAGGGTCTTGCAGCACGTATACTCCCTCAGTATTCCCCCTTGCAGTTGCACCACTGGGGACAAGGAAGGAGGAAATTAGCCACACAGCCCTGCCTAGCTGTGGAAGAGCTGGGATTGGTAGGAGTGTTTGGGGAACCCCTTTTGGGTGAGTCTCTGCCATGCTGGTAGAAAAAGAATTTGAAAACTCTCCAGAGGGGGCAACATAGGGCCATTGGATGGATGAGAGTGGGGTTCAGTATGGCCCCTAGAACTTGTAGCACTCAGCCAGGGCCAGCCAGCCATGGAAGAAAGGGTCCTTCTGTATCCTGTCCACATGTTGCGTCTCTCTATCTCATCCCTGCTCACAGATGACTGTCAGCTAACCTCTGTGATTGTGATGGTGGCAACTAAGAAGTAAGCCAGGGAAGATGAATATATATAGTGATATATATATATATATACATATCCTAGTGGGGGCTGGGAGGATGTGGTGTGCGAAGAGCTAGGGCCACAGAGATAGTTATCGACCCCAAGAGCTTTTCAGGAGTGTGCGTACCACTGTATCCATCTTCCTTTTCACCTCTCTGCACTACCGTGAGGAAAAATCAGCGAGGCAACCTCTGGGAGAGAGAGGGAAAGAAAGAGAGAGAGGAGAAAGGGAACAAAAGAACAAAATACTTGGTATTGGGAAACAGCGTAACCAGATGTTAATAGTGTTTGTTGGGAGGGAAAGTATGGATTACCTTCTCTCTCTCTTTTACTTCCTTTCCTTTCTGTACTTTTACATTTTATAACTGTTATAAGGTTTCATCATTTAGAGACAACTTGTTTTACTTAAAACACAATGTAGAAGGTTTACTGTTTATTCTGACAATAGCTCTGTGAGGGTCACACACAGTTTTGATTTGATTTTTACATTATGCAAGTAAAGAATAGAAAAGGTTAGCCAAGAATTATCTCAATTCCTCTGTGAAACAAGTAGTGGGCTCAATCAAGGATCTGAAGACTGAGTTTGGACCAGTGCCTGGGAAAAGGGTCTCCAGGGGAGGGGAGAGGGCCTGCCCTCAGGTAGAGGGGGGGCGCAGGCCCATACACCCACCACAGTGATGATGGAGGCTGGGCATTGGGGGTAGAAGCAGGCTCTGCCCTCCCCAGTTCATGCTGCGTAGGGCTGGCTCAACATCTAAGTCTTCCATGTACCTAGAGAAACTTCTCTCCTCTCTGCTCTTGATTGAATAATGAAAATAATTACTTTTGGTAAGAATCTTATATTGATACGCATACTTAAAAACTCCTTTGAAAAGACAAAAGGATGTTAATTATGTAATGATTAGCACTGTGACAGGAGTTAGCAGAGTGGGGGTGACAGTAATTGGAATAGAGAAGATAAACACGGAGGGACAAGAAGGTTGGGGCTTGTCACTGAGCTAATGCAAATCACTTCTCTGAATCAAGCCAGGATGGTGACTTGTGGTTATGTCACTGAACATTCTTTCCCTTTGTGTCATTGGAGAGATTACACAGACGTTCTGATTTTCCAGCTGTTTCTAATCAAATGAAATGAACACTTGAAAATATACACTGAACCGAACCCACACCATCTCCAGTTCTTGCTTCAAGCAACACTGGAGGAGTGAAATCTGCTCATCACCTGCTTATGGCACATTTATTTCATTCCTGATGGAAAGAAAAAAACATACTAAGAGCTAGTAATTAAGCAGAAAATCTGCACTATTCTCTCTCTGGCCCCCATCCTTTGTATGTTTTGCTAGAGGAATTGTGTGCCAAGCCCAGGCATTTAATGGTATGTTTGAAACAGACTGATTGAATATGATAACCAAGGCCTCAGGAGACGTCAGAGGTTCTGAATACCAGCCAGAGGCAGAGGTAGTCCAAACACCAAGGTTAGGAAACACATCTGCAAAAGGAAGCTGCACAACATTCTCACTTTGAACGATAGCTGTAAACATCACAAATAAAACACTAGCAACACTTATTCTACAATATAATAAAGAAGTAAAATGGTAATGTTCCATGTGGATTGATAGAATTGATGAGACCACAGGCTATATGGTGTCCAATTCCAGCTCCTATTTACTGGATGCCTCTGCACAAGTAATTTCACCTCTCTAAATATCAGTTTTTCCATCTGCACAATGGGTAGAGTGCTCCTCTTATTGGATTTATTTCTGTTACTCTTTTTACCCATCATCATGAAGATATTTCTGGTTTCACATCTCAAATTTTCTTCAAAATATTTAGTGTAGCCTGGGTTGTAATGCTATAAGAATCTTGGCATAATTGACTATCATTTAAAAAATACTTGACAGCTATAAATGCTGATAGCTAATTTATGGTGTTATGTTCATAAGAACTTATTTATGTTTAATTTGTTTGCTCTTTATTGAATGGACCTAAGAAAAATAACATTTTGGAGAAAAGTTAAATATTGTTGTTTAGTTTCGCCTCAGTTATCTTAATCTCCTGCCAATTAATTTATACATATATTTTTTCTAATGGCTATTTATTTGTTTATTCACCTGTCTGCCAATTAAGAGTATATTAACAACATATTTAAATACCCTATTACAACATGGTCATGGGTTAAATAACTCCCAAGATGAAAAACAACATAGAAATAAAGGCATAAGTTATTCAGGCTAATGAGAAGAATATTAGCACCCATGAAATTATGTTCACCTTACTTCTCTGGAGTACAGTTTCTTCATTCAGACCAGTGACTTTCTCCTTTCTTACAACTAGTGAGTTGTTTACTTCCCCTTCTCTAAATCATCCCTTTCTTCTTCTTTCCTATTTATTTCTTGTTTTTAGATTACATTCTTCTTCTAATTGAATACCTTTCATCACTCAGACTTTATATGCTGTTATATTTCTTTAAAATTTTTTTTTCAAAAATCATCTTACTTTTCTTCTTGGTTTTCCCTTTCTTGTCTGTAATCTTAAGACACACCTCCCTGACATTTTATTCTTTCTTTACAGAAGTCGTTCATTGCAATAATCTCTGAGCTTCATATTTAGCAAAATTATTCTTGAAGGCAAAATACAAATACTGCTAACTGCTCCCAAACTCAATGCTATCTTGACTCTGTCAATAAAGCTGTGTGTAGGAATGAGGGAAGTAGGCAGTGTTTGTTCTGCAAGGCTTCTGCCAGAATGTTACTGGTTCTTTTTCTCGTGGAAAACCAGGCTAACATTCTCTTTTCATGGGATGATACTTTTTCTGAATGATCTACCATCACTTGCAATCAACAAGCAAGAGTTCATTGATCTGAGATGAAGCCTGCATGGGATGATACATTTCCTCCAGCATTAACGCCTCCTAAGTGTGAAGATAAATTCTGAATAAACCTTTATGATAAATAAAATTAGCTCCAACGGACTTTGATCAAAACATATGTTAGTGGAGAAAAAAAAACCTAAAAGATTCAATTGTCGAGCTGGGAGTCTGAAAGTTTCACTAAAAAATTCAAAAGAGCAGAATTAAAGAAATGACTGTTGGAAAAGGCCTGGAGATCACCTCGGGGCCCATTCATTTTAAGGATGAGAAAATGAGGTCGAGTGGCAGGAAGGGACTTGCCCAACTCTCCTTGGTGAGCCAGGAGTGAAACCAGGCACCCGCCAACGTGCCCACTGGAGCCTGTTGGAGATACGAGACTCATCTCCTAAAAGCCATTGCTGCAATTGATTGTACTAACACCATCTAGAGATCTTGTGATTGCCTTAATATTCAATGAAAGGAATTGGAAGACATATTTTTTTATTGTTTTGATTTCATAAACGTGTACTCAAGCATAAGTTAAAATTCAGACTGCCAAAAAGGTTTATATAATTTCACCATGGTTTTGAGTCTTCTCAGTGTACTTGTGGTCAGTTTTAGTTTATTGTTGTAAAGGGACATTCAAGTTTCTCTTTTTATAAATGTGTTTTCTAAACAAGCTGGAATTTGCAGGCAGGGATGTTTTAATAGAAACATTGGGGAAGAAAACCTACATTTCCAAAGCATGCCTTCAATACAGAAAAATGCAAATGTATTGATTTTTCTTTTGGGTTTGATGTTTCTGCTTAGGTCTTAAACATAGCACAATATATGGAAAACTCACAGGACTTTATCTTAGCGAATAGAATAAAATGGAGTAGTTCTCTAAAGGAACAAGATATTTGGGCAAGAACCAAAGCACCTAGCTTTCTAAGATACATAACCTCATTCAGAATCACCACCCCCTTGCTGTGTGTGCAGTGAGTATGACTTTCATAGGCATAGACTTAGGTGTGTAGAACTCTAACTGCCTATATTTTCCTATAACTAAACCTAAAGTCGATCTTCAGCTGCCATGCTTCCTGAGATAACAAATATAATCAGCTCCAATCAAACTTACTATGACAAGGCTTTTTCAGACATTTTCGGATTTTCCCTGCCTCCTTCCTCATACTCTGACAGATGCCGCAAATCCCAGGGGTTTGTCTAGCATCATAGCCAGGGCAGGGGTGGCACGTAGGAAAGCATGAGATCTCTAGTTGATCTCCATTCTCCAGTGACATCCAGTGAGGGGCACAACCTGCCTGATCCTTGGGTTTGGACTTCTCTGCACACAGCACCTGTTGGGGTAAAGTCATCCCTATCTTCCTACAGGTTGTAGGATACACCCCCTTTATCCTAGCCAACAGATGCTCTTTAAATTTCCACAAATCAGACCACTGGCTTTTCTCTAAGTACATGTTCCCACTTCTTCTGGGGTTTTTGTTTGTTTTATCTACATTGTTCCTTCTATTCCTAACTTATTCTACATTGTATTATACTTTTATACTTCTTTATGCTGATAACTAGGTATGTTATGTTAAAGATATATATTTTGCTTTCAAGCTATATACAATTGGGTTTCATCTCCTAAAATAATTGATTATGGAAATGCCACCTCTTTCAAGAAGCTCTGTGATTCCTCTGAGTCAGAAGTAATCTTTTTATGTTGTAATCTTCTTATTGCACTTTATATCTCTCATGCTATTTACCACATGTTTTGTATCTTGTTTACTAGTGTCCTTTTCCATTTTACCTTCTAGATTGTAAGGTACCTGAGAACAGAAGAGATTAAGTCTTGCTTATTAAAGAAGAGCCATAGACTCTAATGCATGATAGCCTGATCAAAATATGCTTGAATAAATAAAATGATTATATTGGTCAGCTTTCACTATGATAATGCTGTATAAAACAAAGCAGAACAGATCACTGTCTGAGGAACACACAACTTTCCTTTGGAGGACATGGACACTAGTCTGGGGTAGCTCTTCTCCAAGCTGATGCTCAATTCAGTTCTGTTTCTCGTGTCTTCTGTCTGGGACTTGGGCTGAAGGAAAGGAGACATTTTTATCTGGAATGCCCATGGTGGGGAGTTATCAGAAGGTTGCCAGGGAATCTCAAAGGCTCTTCAAGACTCCACTTGGGTCCCTGGCTGGTTAGCTCTGTTGGTAAGAGCATTGTCCTGAATCAACAAAGTTGCAGATTCGATGCCTGCTCAAGGCACGAACGGGAAACAACCAATGAATGCACCACTGAGTGGAACAACAAATAAATGCTTCTCTCTCTATCTCCCTCTTCCTCTCTCTGTCTCTCTAAAAAACTCAATCAATACATTATTTCTTTTTTAAAAGAGTTCACTTGGAGCTAACAGGGGTCATTTACTTCCCTCACTACCCAGCCAAAGCAGGTCACCATGACAAACCCTACTGCACTGAGAAATAGTCTTCTCCCCTGGGAATGCACAAGGAGGGAGACCATACAATCAGAGGTGTGAGGAAGTGTCTGCTGAGGAATTATATGATCGACACAAGGACTGTGAAGAATATAAAGTAGAAAAGGCAGCGGACCCACAGGGGAGGCCTAGTGCTGGGCAGAGACACCACCGAGCTGAGTCACTGCCCTGAGAGGCTCTCTCACATTGATTCTCCACCCTTACACACTTTCTGCTTGGGGAGTTGTCATGCCTACAGCCTAGCCTGCATAGAAAATCTGTGCAGATGCGGTAAACTACAGGTCAGCTGTGCACTAGCATGCAGGCTCTCCCTAGAGCCTGAGCACAGACAGCTCCTCTCTATTTTGGACCCAGGCTTAGAGAAGTAATGAGTGGGAAAAATCTTAATTAAATAAAGTTAATCCTAAAAAATTGTAACACCTTTATTAAGCTATAATTCACATATCATAAAATTTACCCATTTAAAGTGTGCAATCTAATGGATTTGGTAGATTGAAAGAATTGTACAACCATCATCACAGTCTAAATTTAGAACCTTTTGTCATCTCAAAAAGAAACCCTGGACTCATTAGCAATCTCTCCCTGTTAACCATCCCCAGCCCTGGGCAATCACTAAGCTACTTTCTCTCTCATTAGATTTGCCCCATCTGAACATTTCATGAAATGCAATCATATAATAGGTTGTCCTTTGTGACTGCCTTCCTCCTCCTGGCATATATCAAGGCTCACACACTTTGTGGCATGTATCAGAATGTACTTCGTAATTTTTTATGGCTGGATAGTATGGTTGTGTTTATATGCTACATTTCAATTACCCATTCAGCAGTTGATCGACATTCAGGTTGTTTTCACTTTTGTGTTATTATGAACATTTTTGTCTATATTTTCATTTCTCTTGGGTATGTGCTAGGAGTGGGATTGCTGGGTCATATGCTAATTTTGTGTTGAACCTTTGGAAGAACTTGCCAACCTGTTTTTCAGAACAGCAGTACCATTTTATATTTTCATCAGCAATGCATAAGGTTCCCAATTTCTTCACATCCTCACCAACATTTGTTATTATCTGTTGTCTTGATTCTAACATTCTTGTGATAGCTCATTGTTCTTTTGATTTGCACTAATGCATCATTGCCAAATGGCTAATGATGTTGAGCATCTTTTCATGTGATTATTGGACATCTGGATATCTTTTCTGGAGAAAATTTCTACTCAAGGACTACTCATTTTTAGTTAGGTTGTTTATTATTATTATTATTGAGTTCTAAGAGTTCTTTACATATTCTAGATACTAGTCCCTCATCAGGTAAGTAACTGGCAAATATTTTCTCCAATTCTATGGGTTGTTTTTTCACTTTCTTGATGGTTTCATAAACTTAAATACTTTTGCCTTAGCTCTTTTTTAAAAAAGCATTTCAGTAATAGTTTACACTCATTATTTTGTATTAGTTTCAGGTCTGCAGTGCACTGGTTAGATGATTATATACTCTACAATTGGTCTCCTTGATATTTTAAGTACCCACCTGCACACAACTCAGGCTCTCCTCGTACATGTCTGATACTCCCTGAGTCTGCCCAGATCTTCTAGAACTTCTCAAGAAAGACTGCAGTGCACGCCCAGGCTGGCTGCAGCCAGCAAGCTGGCTCCTCAGCAAGGTGCAAGCTTGGCAGGTTGTGGTCAGGAGGGTGGGGCTAGTGCATTCTTCCAGGCTGATTCTATATGCAGTGGAGTGCTGGCCTCGAAATATGGTGTCTGTGGGTAGTGTGGAAGAGGGACTCAGCACATGGACTTTGGTAGCTATTCCTTTATTCCCATCCTTGAACTCACACAACTCAATCACTCCCTGTATCACCCCAGCCCACTCAGAGCTGCTGACCCTCTACTGGAGCCTGAGATGAGTACCCATGAATGAGATTTTATGCACTGGCCTTTTAAGAGAACATCTGGGTTTCTAGCAGTCTCCCATCTCACACTGGTGGACAGAATCCCCACTGATTTTGACAGCCAAATGTTATGTGGGCTCCTCTTCCAAGCACTGGTGCTCCAGGCTAGGGTGACCGGTGTGGGGTTGAGAGCCCTCGCTCCTCAGAGGGACCTTTGAAGCTGAGGTATCCTTCCAGATTCTCAACTGCCACATGTGGTTATTGGGTCAGTGCTTTTCACATCTCTGCCCGTCCTACCAGTCTTGCATGGCTTCTTCTGTATATCCTTAGCTGTCAGATCCGTTCAGCTGGTTAGTCAGGTTGATTGTTCTGTAATTTAGTTGTAATTTCAATTTGGTCCTGGGAGGAGGTGAGTGTCACTTCCACCTACTCTGCCTACAGTCCTGGATCCTCTCTGTCTTAGCCCTGAAGCATTGCCTCTTTTGTGCCGACCCCTCTGTATTGCTTCAACTGTCATAAGATGCTGAGTTAGGCTGCACATGCCTTTGTCCCCAAATCTTGGCTTCTCTGTTCAGTTTGTCAGCATGAAGGAAGTTAAACCATTACTGAGTGAGACTACCTCCTTAAACAGCAACAATACCACACTTTCTCGGGTCATGCATCAGGGACCCAGGAAGAGACCTGAGTAGCAAGCCAACTCATGGGTGGTTTGACCGGGAGCCCCAGGAATAATGTCTACTCTCACTTAGGTGGAGCTCTTTCTGCTTTAACTGGAGGTCAGGGTCACCAGAAACTTTCAGCCTAGAACAGTGGTTCTTAACCTGGGTTCTATCGAACCCTAGGGGTTTGATGGGTCGGTCTCAGGGGGTCGGAGAAGCCTCTGCTGCAGAGGCCAGAATAAAGTAATACCGTAATTTGTTGTGAGTTCATGCACTTTGTTGGTTTTGTTCTTTGAGCAAGGTGGTGTTCACACACGGCTCATTTTGTGCACCAGTAAAAAAACATATGCCTATGTCTTGAATTTGGAAAAATAAATCATATTTTATTTATCACTAAAGAAGGGTTCGGTGAATGCGCATATAAAACTGGTGGGTTCGGTACCTCAAAAAAGGTTAAGAACCACTGGTCTAGAGTATAAGCATCACTGTTAGTTCTACTCTGAGTCCTATCACCCTGAGAATTTACTTCCTATCATGTTAAGAAATTATATATGACTCTTGATATTTAGTCCCAGATGATCTAATTAGGGAAGACACAGTGCACATTGCATGGACTTTAAATCAAGTGTCTCCCTTGGGGTGGTTCAGAGGTACCTGAAACAGCATTATTATTTTCGAGTAATGTTCCATAACCATACCTGCGCAGCAGTCGCAATCCTCAGCTCTAAACCCTGAAGATACAAAATGACCTCACTGAATATGCTACACCCATAAACTTCCAAGCATGAATGTGCCTTTGTAAACCCCAAATCTCTTGAGAACCCCTTGTTTCCAAGTGCAAGACGGCTTTGGAGAATGCAGAGCCTGCTTTGAGTTTCTGGCAGTCTTTCAATTAGCAAGCTGTAAGCTTGCATGGAGCTATTACAGGTCAGATGTTCTTAAATTTATTAATAAAACTGACTGGAAGCACAGAGAATTGAAAAGCCATTTATAGAGCTCTCTGAGCTGTTGGGTCTGTTGTGGACAGATTTATGGATATCAGTTTCCCCAACCCTGCTTCCTATCTTTCTAAGTGCATTTAAAACATTAAAAAATGTAAAATTGTATGCAAATAGCCAGCCTGTCTAGGATGGTGCCAACACTTACTGTCTTAGGTAGGGTTTTCAGAAACAGGTCCTGAGACAGAGATTGGCTCCAAGGTTGATGGGGCATGCTCTTAGTGGCTGCTTCTGTAAGAGAGGAAGGGACACAGGCTCATACTGTATGTTCTCAGCATCTGGGTTATGCTGAACCTTATCCCTAGTAATAGGATGAGGGGTCAAGAGGCGAGGTGGTGGCAGGATTCGATGGGGACACTGTCCTGTTGATGGAGTCTCTACAGCCTTCAAGCAAGGGAGAGCGCTGTTTGTAAGAGTGAGTGGTGGCCCGCTCCCATAGGCCCAAGAGGTCTGGGGAGTTAGGAGTTTCAAAACTGAAATAGGGGCTGAAATGAAGCCAGAGGCCCTTGACTGGAAGCTTTCCCTCCTTTGGAGTGCCACTGTTCTGACAGTTAGGTCCTGATCCTGGGAGTCAGCCAGCTTTCTCTGCCTTCCCCCTGTTTGCTGTGGGGAGTCCCGTGGCTTGCATATTAGGCTCCTAATGCCCATAAATTGTTCTTAGGTGTTCTTTATATATTTTAGAGTGTCAACTTACCATAGTAATAGCTACTGAGTTTCATTGCCGATATAATTACTGTTCCCTCCAGACTTTTCACACAGCTGGCCCTTCCCATCAGCCGCTGCTGCCTTGTCTTCCATGGGTAGACCATCTCAACTCACCATCGGTGAACGTTTTAACAACCAGACGGGGCATTCGTTTCCTAGGGCTGCCCTAACAATCCGGGTGGTTTAAACAACAGAAATTTATTCTCTCACCATCTGGAGGTTAGTCTGAAACCAAGGTGTCTAACTAGAGTAGGTGCCCCTTGAAGGCTCGCAGGGGGGATCCTTCCTTGCCTCCTCCGGTGTGTGGTGGCTCCTGGCGTCCCTTGGCTGTTGCTTCATGACACCGTCTTTTCCTCTGTATTCACATGCCTTCTTCCCCAGTCTCTCTGTCTGCATGTTTCCCTTCTGCTTGTCATGGCAGCGATGACTGGCCAATCCTAAATCCAGGATGCTTTTATCTTCAAGTCCTTAATTAATTACATCTGCAAAGACCCTGTTTTCAAATATGGTCATATTCTAAAGTTTTGGAAAGATATAAATATTGGAGGGGGACACTCTTCTACCCTCTGCACATAGCCACTTTGTGTCAGAGGCTGTTTGTGCTTGAGACTTACCATCAATGAGGCATTCCACATGGCCAGCCATGTGACAACTGATCAGTTCCAAAACTCTATATTGCCTTTGTCACCCACTCCTGACAGCAATTTTACAGTTTGGGCTTTCTATGAAGCAGACCCTGCAGAATGATTATTAGGGGATGTTCTTGGTACCTGTGGAAGGGAGGGGGAAATCAAGAAGCAACATCCTCAAACAACCTCACAGGGAGCATTGGAGCTAAAATCACTTGTCAGTGTTGTCCTGGGTTGGACCAAAATGCCCAGGTGTTTATATACATGCACCCATCAATCTCTGCATGTGGGTTCCCCTGGGAAAGGCTTGGCCTTGAATGAGGTAGCTCTTGTAGCCGCGCTAATCCCCAGAGGGGCTGACAATTTAAGGTTGTCTGCTGACAGCACTCCCAGCAGTCGACTAGAAACCCTTCCATCAAGGAGGTTGGAGTGATATGTCACCACGTCCACCACTATACCCCAGAGATCAGGGTAACAGGGTGAAGATGGAATTGTAGCTCAATGAGCACGCTAGGCATACCAAATTCTGAATCTAGTGACATAAGACCCATTCTGGGCCCCACTAACTAATGAGGACAGCCTAATATACCTCAGTGAGAGGTAGCTCTGGAGCTCAGCCAGTTTAACAGGTAGCAGGAACACCACTAGCCACTGGCACTATATGACTTAGGTATTAATATTATCATTTTAGAGAAAAATAAACTAATATTCAGGAAAAGTTGCCCAAAGTCATCAAGCTATGGAAAAATAGAAATTTTGTTAATTTTTCTTTTCTATATGTTTTTAAAAAATTATGAAATATTCCAGCATACATAAAACTATGGAGAATAATTTAACACCCAAGTGCTCAACATCCAACTTTATGAAGTCATAATATTTTGTTGTATTTGCTTCAGATACTTTACCTAAAAAAAACAAAGTTACGTTATTATTTTGACTCAATTTATCTCCCTTCTTTACAGAAAGAACACCATAAATTTGGTGATAATCATTCCCCTGACTTTATTCTAGTACTCCCCGTGAATGTATTCATAAATAGTATATAATATTATGTTGCATGTTTTAGGCTTTATGAAAATGAATCATACCAAAATATCATTTGCAACTTGCTTTGTTCACTCAAAATTATGTGTTTGAGATTTATTATGAGAGTTAGCCATGTTGACACATGTAACTCTGTTGCATTTTTATTTCATAAATATGCTGTATTTACTGATGGACATTTAATTTGTTTCCAGTTTTCACTTTTATGGACAAAAATGCAATGACATCCTTACCTCTGTCTCTCTTGGTACACATGTGAATGAACATACGGGTGTTTATTTAGAAATGTAATTGTTAGCCTCTAAGGAATAGACCTCAGGGCCTGGACCACGGTAAGGCATGCCAACCACCCAGAGTAGAGCTTTTCGGGAGGCCCCTGCTCTCAGGAGCCAATCAGCACTGGCTGGACCCTGGAACGGGCACCTCCATTAATGTCGGCCCTCGACACCTGGCTTGACTCACCCTAGTTAACACAGAAGAATGAACTTGTCAACTTTCGTATATGTCACCACTCCACACATTTGAGCCAATTTACATTTTCATCAGCAATATTTGAGAGTTCCAGTTATCTTACATTCTTGTTAAATTTGATGTCAGACCTTTTAGCTTTTGCTCATCTGATGGCTGTGATCCAGTGTGTTAGTTTTATCTACATTTCTCCTGTTACTAGTAAATCTGAGTGCATAACCATTTACATTCCTGCTTTTGTGAATTGTCTTTCAGAGTCTCTGCCTGTTTTTCTGTTTTATTGCTTATATTTTTCTTACTGGTTTATAAGTGTTCTTCTGTTTTGAATCCTAACCCTTTTGTGTCATATAGGATGCAGATATTTTTTCCAGGCTGTGTTTTCCCTTCTATACTGTCTTTTGTTATACAGAAGTTTTATATTTTAATATACTCAAAATTATATATTATTACCTTTCTTGTTTGTATTTTTCTCTTCCCTAACTTGATGTCATAAAAATATTTTTATAAATTTTATTCTACAGTTTCAAAGTTTGGCTTTTTACATGCCTTCAACATACTGAAATATATTTTTTGTGTATGATATGAAGTTTTCCACATGAATAACCAAGTTCCATAAGGTTAATCAGCAAAGATTTTGAAGAATATTCATAATTTTGACTTAGGAATTATATCATTAAGATTTATCCCAAAGAAAGGAACAAAAGATACATGTAAAGATTTAGCACGATGAGAATCCTATGATGATGGAAGAATTGAAGACAATTCTAATATTTAACAGTGGGATAACTGGTGAAATAAATATGATTATAGTGATATAAGACTATGTAGCTATAAAAGATAATACATTTGAAGAAAATTTAATGACATGGAAATAAGTTAGTGATAAGAGTCTTAAGTGGAGAAGATTGGTTTAAGCAGTGTATATAGTTCAATATTTTGGAAAAAATATGAACAGATTCAAGTTAAACTGAAAAGTTCTCTGTTAAACTATTAATGGTTGTTATCACTGGGTCATGAAATTATGAACAGATGATCTTATTTTATTATATACATTTTCTGCATTTAATATGTTTTACTTTTTAATAATAAAAATTAAAATAATGTCGGCCTGGTTTGTGGAAGTCCTGGGTTCAATTCCCGGTCAGGACACACAAGCCATCTGCTTCTTCACCCCTCCCTTCCCCTTCTTTCTCTCTATCTCTCTTCCCCTCCCACAACCATGGCTTGATTGTTTCAAGCAAGTTGGCCCTGAGCACTGAGGATGGCTTCATGGCCTTGCCTCAAGAACTAAAATAAGTCGGTTGCTAAGCAACAAAGCAGTGGCCCCAGATGGACAGAGCATTGCCCAGTAGGGGGCTTGCCAGGTGGATCCTGATCAGGGTGCATTCAGGAGTCTATCTCTCTGTCTCCCTGCCTTTCACTTAATAAAAAGTTAAAAGTTATTTTGAAATAATCATTTCAAAGATTGAGGTTAACAGAGCATTCAAGTTGGATTAATGAGGAATAAGTCCTCTTTGATACCTGGTACTATGGTCAGATGGATCAAAAGTCAAGAATCTTAATGACAGGATAGAACTGAAGGCAACCATCCTTCCCCACAGTTCTCTGTACTTATATGGCACATGTCCTGGTTTGGGGTTCAGAAAATGTGATTACTGTAACCTTAAGTTATGAAGGCAAATACCTGCTCAAATGCCATGGACTTTCAAGGCCATATTTTAAACACTTTTAATCCTGATTTCTTTTTATACAAGCAGGAATGAAAATTATGGTTCAACAACTGGAATTTAGTAAGCCAAATATAGGAATTCTGGCAGTTATGAAAGATGTTCTCTTCTTTAAGAAGAGGCAGGAAGCCCCTTATTGCATAGGGATGTCATATATAATTTGAAGACAATTGATGCTGAAATTGTATAATAAGTAGGAGGTCCAAAGTTTTCTCCCAGCCCAAATGAATCAAGTTTTCTCAAGTCAAATGCAACCTAACTTTTGGTCAGATCTTTCTGAGATGCTTTACTTTTTCTCATCACTACCAAGAGCGCACATGTGGATGATTTTTACAAAAAAAGCATAATCCTGAAAAACTAGATACAGATAAAATTTTAACTTTTTATATTTTGAAAAGTTTTAAAATCATTAAAAAATACAAAGATTAATTTAATGGATGCATTGTACCTATCAGTGTGTTGGTCAGTGTAAATAATAGATTCTCCAGAGGCAGGAGGGGGGGAGGTTCTGATTTGTAGTATTTGTAGTATTTGCTGCTTTCTATGGTATAAATACTTTCACTGTTGATTTCAAGGTATCACAAGGACATCACTGAATGGGGAGTTGAAAAGAGGTGCATTGTCCACTCTCCCCAGGTGACCCAGGTCCAACACAACACTGATTGCACCCAATAGCCATAATGAACAAATATGCACAATATATGAATGACATTATTTCACAAGAGAAATGAAACATTATGAATAATGCTGAAGTCTCCTTGTTCTCTCTACAGATTCATCTCCTTACCTTCCTTCCCCAGAGACAATTACTATCAAGAATCTGGTATGTATTTTTCCAGATTACATTTCTTTATCCTACATTTATATTTATTAAAAACAATACATAGTTATGCTTTGCATATTTTGAATTTTACCTATGCTATCATATTATACATATTCCTCTACTTCCTTTTCTCATTAATATTATTATTAAAATTTATTTATATTGATACATATAGTGCAGTTCATCTATTTTGTGCTCAATTATATGAAAATACCGCTATTTATCCATCCTCTTATTTTTCAAATTGTTTCCAATTTTTGCTAATACAAGTCATGTTATAACCACCCTATAGGTGTATCTCAGTCTGTAAAATTACACCTAGAAGTGCAATGAAGGGGATGCTCATTTTCTACTTCAGTTTGATAAATTATTCTTCAGTGGTTGTACCAACTTACTCTTCTGGCAGAAGTATGAGAGTTTCTCATTTCCCAAATTCTTGCCAATTTTTAGTATCATCAGATTTTTAAAAAATGATATCAACCTTATGGTATGAAATGGTATCTTTTGTTTTTTTAAATATTTTTTATTAATTTTAATTTTAATGGGATGACATTGATCAGTCAGGGTACATATGTTCAGAGAAAACATCTGCAGGTTTTTTTGACATTTGATTATAATGCATACCCATCACCCAAAGTCAAATTGTCTTCCATCACCTTCTACCTGTTTTTTTTTAATTAATTTTAATGGGGTGACATTAATAAATCAGGGTACATATGTTCAAAGAAAACATCTCCAGGTTATCTTATCATTCAATTATGTTGCATACCCATCACCCAAAGTCAAATTGTCCTCTGTCACCTTCTATCTGGTTTTCTTTGTGTCCCTCCCCTCCCCCCTCTTCCACCCTTTCTTCCCTCCCCCCACCCCATAACCCCCACACTGGTATCTTGTTTTAACTTGCATTTCACAGATTTCTAGTGAGGTTGAACATTGTGTTAGTTAGAATAAAGGCTAAGCTACTATAACAAATAGGCCCTCAGATACAGTACTTTAAATAAGAAAGACATTTCTCTTTTTGCATGGCAACCTTATGTTGGGCAGTCTAGGCTGATAAGTGTCTCTGCTTTACACAATTATTCAGGGGTGCTTTTATTTGTAAAACTGTCATCTCTCAGGCAGTTTAAGGTACAGAGGAGTTTAAAGGGCAAGAGATAGGTAAAGAGACACATGATAATTAAAATAAATAAATAAATGCAAATGGGTCAGTTAGTGGTAAATAGCATGGAAATATTTTAAAAAGAGTGATGTGGCCTGACCAGGCAGTGGCACAGTGGATGGAGTCTCAGCCTAGGACACGGAGGATCCAGATTTGAAACCCCAAGGTTGCTGGCTTAAGCACGGACTCATCTGGCTTGAGTGTGGGTTCATCAGTTTGAGTGCAGGGTCACTGGCTTGAGCATGGAATTATAGACGTGACCCCATGGTTGCTGGCTTGAGCTCAACAGTTGCTGACTTGAGGCCCAAGATTACTGGCTTGAACACACAGTCTCTGGTTTGGGCAAGGGGTCACTGGCTCATTTGGAGTCCCCAGGTCAGGGCACATATGAGAACGCAATCAATGAACAACTAAGGTGCTGCAATGAAGAATTAATGCTTCTCATCTCTTTCCCTTCCCGTCTGTTTGTCCCTGTCTGTCTCTATTTCTCTCTTGCTAAAAATAAAAATAAAAAAAAGAGTGATGTGTAAGAGATTGGGGATATCAGGGAAGGTCTTTCTGAAAAATTGACATATAAGCTGAGATATAAATGGTAAGAAGGAGCCAATCATATAAAATTAGGTGGAAAAACCCTTGGGATATAGGGCTCAGTTAGTGCAAAGGACCAAAAGTAGGACCAAGTTTAACAGATCCGAGGGACAAGGAAGAAGGACCTGTGGGAGGTGAGGGTGGATGACAGAGGAGCATGCGCAGAGGTGGGCTGGAGCCAGTTCACACAGCTCCATCAGGCAGGGCCTGAATTACAAGTCCAGGGTTGTAGTCCATAATGGAGTCCACTTTGGGGAGCTTCTGGTACAATGAGGAAGCCATGGTTCTCAGAATCAGGTAACTTCCAGGTCCAGAGAGTTTCTCTGGGTTAGCTCAAGGGCAAATCTTTAGGGTAAAGGGCAGACATTGGGGAGATAAGGGCTGTTACAAGAATGGTATCCCACCCTGGAGGAATGGACCAGTGGGTACTGCGTGAGTAGGTGATGACCCAACCCGATGGAAGTGCAACCCCAGAATGAGGAAGACAGACAGACAGACAGACTCTCTAGGTGAAGACTGAATGGGTACATTCCTGA
Organism: Rhynchonycteris naso; assembly: GCA_037038555.1. Taxonomy (NCBI): domain Eukaryota; kingdom Metazoa; phylum Chordata; class Mammalia; order Chiroptera; family Emballonuridae; genus Rhynchonycteris; species Rhynchonycteris naso. The sequence continues at coordinate 32,033,316 of CM072998.1, forward strand.
AGATTTTAATTCATGTGAACATGACATAGGCATTAGTTCAGACCCTCACATCCCATACCACAGACCGGGGGCATGAAACAAGCTTGACTTGCTAGTGTGTGGGAGCTTAAATGTCCTGAAGATCAGACTTCCATCTTCACCAGGGCTGAGCCTCAGGTTGACCAGTGGTTTCAGTGGGAAGGAGGCAGTATAGAAACAGTACTGGAGCAGACTGAGAGTGACAACAAAGATAGACAGAACTTTGCTTGGGAAGGTTACAATCAAATTCAGCGTTCTGCACCTTTGAGTTTGGGCACCACTCAAGCCCAAACTTTTATATTTTTGAGATTATAAATTAACCACCTGGTGAAGGAACAAAGGTGAAAGTTCGTTGTGAATAAGACTTGATTATGTACTCCATGAGTAGATAGGCCCTGGAGTAGGTCAGGCACAAGTTGAAGCTTTATGTGCCAAGAACATCTCAGGACAGTAGAAAGTGTCCTGCTTCAAAGGTGCCACTATGTCTAACTACAAGGGCCTTCATTTTTGCGGCCAGGAAAACCTCCAGACAGCACCACAGCTCATATTTTTCTTACTAGATCATCTTGTCTCTTGAATAAACATGTCCCCAAACCTTTTATTGTTGTAATAAAATTAGCCCACAATTCTGAGGAATTGAAGTGAGGCACATTGTGTTGAGAGATACTATTTAATATTAAGTTAAAATGTATATGTCTGTTTGCTCAGTAGAAATTATGTAAATAGATAATATACCTGACTATATATATCACTTGAGGAAATTTCTATAAAAAATTTACAACAAAACCGTTATTATTTTTACAAGAAGTGCTTGTTTCCTGATACCTGTGTTCTAGGCATATGCTGACCACATATTATATGATCTCACACTCCCTCTATTAAGCCATTGTTTCTAACAAAGTAATATACTTAAGAAATCTCAGGGTTTGGAGGGTCATCTGGTCTGACTTCAGCAGCTTTTCCACTAATGTAATCTTCTTTACCTCATAGGACTTGGGTCATCACTTATTTGTACTTTCCTTTTTTTTTTCTTGGGAAGATGAGGGCAGTAACAAATTAAATGAAGTGCTTGGTTCATAGACATCGAGATAGATGGGACCAAGAGAGGCTGGAGCTAGCCTTCCGCCTTCAGACAGTTATGCACAGGAGAACAAGAGATACTCGGTCAGCTCCTCAAAGTCATTGTGCTAGAAAATGGTAGAATTGACGCCATGGTCCACTTCTCCTGCTAAGATCTTGTTTCCTATTAAGGCATCCTTCCCCTACACCAGTGATGGGCAATCTTTTGAGCTTGGTCTTTCAAAATTCGCCAAAAACTGAGCATAGCTCGGGTGATGTGTCACTTTGAGAAAAACGGCCTAACCGGAAGTCACAGAACTAGACGCTCTGTGCCAGAGTTCTGTTGTTTTGGCCTACAGACCTCCGGCACAGAGTGTCTACACTACAGCAAATGTTTTATCCTCGGCTACTGCACCTGGCTGTGCAGGAGCCGAGGATGAAACGTCCTTCTTGGCATGCGGCCACATACTTCTCGGGTATGCGGCCGCGTGTCATAGAAAGTGGCTACGTGTGTCAGTGCTGACACGCGTGTCATAGATTCGCCATCACAGCCCTACACCGAGCTTCAGTATGAGAGTAAGAGTCAATGAGTCTGAGGCATAGCACCTCTGTGTCATGGTTCCTCCTCGACAAGTTGCACTTTCAAAGTGTAGAAGGAAGAGGTGAAGGTGGAATAAAAAATGGTTCCTGGAGATGGCATATTGTGCTTCTAACTCCCTAACTTGGAAGACTTTAGGAAAAGAAGCTAAAACTGAAAAATCTTGCTCAGAATAAGCACCTCACCAAGGAACAGAATCATACATAGCCTTCTTATCCCAGTCCCACCTGTAATAACATTCTACCCAGATAATAAAACAGACGTACCTCCCTCCTGCTTCACCTCTTCTACTCAAGCATGTCTGTTCTACCCCTCCCCTCTGCCTCAGGACAGCTTTAGGATGCAGTGCAGGATTAAAAAGGGAAGGTGTTGAGGGGACCTTCTTCTTGCATTGAAAGTTCTGCAAATTTCAAGTGGTCTGTATAATGCAGAAGTGTGTGTGTGTTTTGAAGAAGGAGCAGTTTTCCTGATGACTGTCCCCGAAGGCCAGTCTTTCCTAACTTACTAATGAGATTTCCTAAATGGCAGAGAAATAGCCTCTCCCTCTATAAAAAGAGCTAGCCCCTGCCAAAAAACACTGGCAAGACAAAAGGTCTAAACAAATATAGACAAGACATTGATTTAATGCAGATGCTGACACCCCAAGAAAAACGAGGAGAAAAGTGGAATGTTATGGGAAAAGCGGCAGCATCTCTTGAAAGGAAGGAGACAATAAGGGAATGAATCAAAAGATGATGAATTGGCAGCGAGGTATTTATCTTGTAATGTTCATAACCATGTCAACCAGAGCATGCACAGTGACTCTGGAAGCAATAAGGAACATGTGGAGCTTTAGCGGAGCATCACGTAATCAACCGGAACGTGAAGCCTGCTCGCCCAAGCTGTGGCGCTGCCATCTCCCTCGTAAGGAGGGGTAGAGGCTCCAACTGCACTGGCCCTGGAATGATTGATTTACAGATACATTATATAACTATAATTGAGCATATAGATTTAACTAAAATATTTAAATACAATATTATTCGTGCCCTGCTTGTAGAATTAAACTTAAATGACCATTTTGCGTTTAAAGTGCCATTCGAAAGCTAGGTAGTGGGATGTGGGAGGAGGGGATGGAGAGCCCCAAGGATAAGCTGCATTCTGCACAGTGAAAACCATCCTAGATTGGGGCTCCCTGTACTTATACCTACTTGCTGGAGAGGAGTGTGTGATGGAGTTAATGTGTTCATATGGAAGTTCCATTGGCATATTTGAGGGTGTGTTGGTGGACAGAATCAGGGAGTGAGTCAAACCCCTGCTCCATCCAGGAGTGAAACGACAATAGAACCTTTCAGGGCATCGGTGTGAGTCGTGCTTGAGCACCAACCCATGCAGAGCGGCATCATGACATCACCTCTACAGTCTATGATTTGGCCCACAGAACCGCTGTAGAGGGAGTGATTGAATCTGAATCGAATTCAAGTTTATTAAGTTAACCTTTGCAAGGTCAACATCTGCTACTTGCTTTTTGGCCAGCCAGCAATCTCAAAAATGAGTGTAGATGGCTTGGTTAATGAGGCTTCCATAATGGCAATCTGGGCCCTGATTAAATTTTGTGCAGCGTGTGTTTGTGGACACCAGGGTTTCTGTCTTGCTGGGTTTCTCAGAGTTGTCAATTATATGTCAAAAATCATAACAGCCACTGCCATTTAAAATGTATCCCACAGATAATTTTTATTAAATATATATATATATGAACAACTTTGTGTATATATACACATACATACCTATATACACATATACCAATATGTACATTATAGATACTTAATGTTTACCATATGTTTTGCTCCATTAGGTGCACCCGACCATAAGACACCCCTAGAGTTTTAAGGAGGAAAATAAGAAAGAAAACATTCTGAACCAAATGGTGTGTTAATATATTTAATAAAATACTGTGGTTTTTACTCCATAAGATGCACGGGCATTTTCCCCTCTACTTTTGGCGGGGGCAGAGTGAGGAGTGCATCTTATGTAGTGAAAAATGTGTTATGTATCTATAATGTAAATATAGGTATATCTGTATATATACACACATACAAAGTTGTTCATTGTAGCATTTTTTGTTGCAACAATAAACATCCAACACTCAATGCCCAACAGTAAGATATGTTTAATTAAATTTTGGCCCATCTATGCAGTGAGATGTATGTTATGGAACTGTTGACAAGAAAAAAAGTATATTGATATGTATTAGCACACACGCTATTACATGCTATTATTTTAAAAAAATGCTTAAGATATATTAAGTGAACAAAAAGTATGTGATGAGAAAATACTATGCAGTATGGCCTTATTTATGTAGAAAAATCAGATAGACATAAATATAAATAGATAGCTACCAACTGTGTTAGGCTGACAAGAGGGACTGGTGGGCTAGGAAAGGCAAGGAGGTAGGAGGGAAAATTTGTTAAAATTAGTTTTCTTTTTCTTATTGTATTTTTTAAATATACCATAAACATTTAAATAAAGACACACATACCCACACCCCTACACACACACACACTCACACAAAAGAAAGATACACTAAATAGATCCAATATTCAGAAGCCAAACTATCATTACTTAGTCATTGGCTGAAAATACGCTTTAAAAATTATTCCAAGTTTCCATAATTAAGGAGTCAAGTGCCCCCCAAATAATTTCATTGTTGATGGTTTTATGCTGCCTTTTCTTCTCTTTAGCTCAATTTTCAAGGCATTGGGCATTTTCTTTCTAGATATTTCCTTTCTCAGTATTGCAGACAATTATTGATCTAACAAAAAGAAGCCATTACAGACTTTGTGTGCCGGATATTACTCAAGCTCAATAAATTGCATGCTTAAGGGACTACAAAAAAAAAATTTAATTCACATTGATTGAAACAATATGTGCCCAACAGCTCTTTTTGTTGGAGAAAGAAATAGTGACATCTATCAAAAAATCTAATAATTGAATATAGATTATGATTCCCATAGGTTTCAGTTATTCTATGAACTTTCTTCAATTATTTTGTATCAGGCATTACGCTGAGGGTGAAAGCAGGACAATATAGTGAAAGGAACAGACAAGTTAAAATAATAATTACAATGCAATGCAATAAGTGGTAAAATAGAGGCCAAGAACAATGTATATTTAAGCAAGTTAAGACAGCATATAAACCTGAAAGAATGAGGTATTGAGGGAAAGACAAGAACGCTGCTTTTCCTGGGTGTGAAGGAAACATATCTCAGACTGTCTCTGCCCACTCATCACGTCCAGTTGGCTGTCTAGGAGGCATCTCAAAGTAAAGACACCCCAAACTGAGCTTCTTATTCACACACATGTGTACACACACACACACACACAGCCTTATCAGTTCCTCCGTCTTCTTCCTCTTAGTTCATGGCAATCCCAATCTGGCTCAAGCCAAATGCGAAAGAGTCACTATTGAATCCTTTCTATAGCCCATATCCGGAGTGTCAGCAAATCTTTTTGGCTCCACTGAAAGGATCCGAAACCTGATCATGTTTCCCTAGCTCTATTGCCTCTGCCCTGGTCCAAGCCAACATTATCTCTCACAGGTTTGCCTCACTTCAGCCTATTCTCAGCATAGCAGACAGAGTGATATGTTTATACATTGAAATAAATCATATAATTCTCTAGTCCCAAGTCCCCCAGCGACCATCATTTCAATCTGCATAAAAGCTAAAGCACTCACTGTGCCTGACTGACCAAGGCCCTCAATGACCTGACCCCGCTCCCTGCCATCCTGCTTACCTGCCCTCAACCCCCCTTCTGGCCCACTCTTCTTCATCCAAAGGATCCTAGCTCTTCCTCCAGCCTTCCACAGATGCACTTGCTTTGCCCCCTCCGGTTTTTATCCAATGACCCTTCTCAGCATGTCTTCCTAATCCTCACCTAAAATCCCAATCTCTCCTCTTAGACTTTATCCTCTTCTTTCTAACTTGTCTCATACTACATGTAAGGATCACATGCACTCTGTATTGTGCATATGTAGGTTACTACATGCCACCTACAACCCATCCCCAAAAGACAAGCTCCAGAGAGTAGAGATTTTTATCTGTTTTGTTCACTATTGTATTCCCAGAACCCAGAATAACATTCAGAATATTACAGATGTTCAATAAATACTTGTGAAATTTACAAATGAATGAGTGAGGTCTAGATGGGGTATAAAATGATCAAAGTTGAGATTAAAGGGATATGCAAAGGCTCAGCTCTTGAAGGTGCCATGGTAAGACTAAGAACTCTGATCCTCATCAGACAATGAAAGACCACAGGAAAAAAAGAGGTGGTTATATCATTTGTGTGTGTATATATATGTATATAATGTATAAATATATAATATATAAAGATATATACAATATAAAAATACAAGGGGTGGGGAAAGGCCGGGGGAAAAGTTTAAAAATGCCTGCAATGATATTTGACAATAATGATGGAATAAGTGATATTGATTCTAGGACATTTTAAAGTAGAATTTATGAAATATAGTAGCTGAATTAATGTGCATGGTGAAGAAGTATCACCCAAATATAACTCTGAGGTTCTAGTCTGGGGGTTTGGACATGTGTTTTAAAGCCCATTATATATAGGGAGAATGTATGGCCTGCAAGGAAGTTGGTAAAATTCAAGAGCGGTGTTTTCCAGGAGGAAATGCAAACTGGCTAGCTTCTGGACTTTGTCATCAGTCTCAGGCTATGAGTCCATTTTTGTGTGAGTGATTTCCTGCAGCATATGGTGAACATACTAAACTGTGGTCTGTCTTTCTGTTCCTCAAGTTCATATTCACTAATATGAATTTGAACCTAAGGCTGGAAATATGAGGAGATTTAAAAGAAGCAATTCATACTGACATCGCAGACACTTGAAATGTATTAGATAACACTGCAAAATTTTATGATAGAGTGCTTCAAGGTCGCAAAGGAATTTAATGACCATAAAAGCAATTCATATCCTGCTAAATAGAAGAGAAGAGGAGAAATAAATAATAGATAAGCGGATGCTGACAAAATGCTTGCTACCATTGCATAACATGTTAGAGTGGGCATCACGCTATTTAGGCTCGGGTTTTGTTGTTGTTGATGTTTTACGAAGGCATCTTAGGACATGCTTTGAACACAGATATGCTTTATTTGTATATTAAATATGTGAGCATATTCTTAGCTTCTGCAAAGAAACTCTTTCTGTTGTTTTTTTCTGTGCCGTGTGGATCCTCTCAGTCTAGCTTTCATTTTCTAACTTCTGATAAAGACATGAATCTAAGAAATGCTTCACCTTCCTCTTCACTCTATTACAAGAAAAATTCCAGTGTAATAAAAACAGACGGTGGGGCCCATGGCCAAGCTCAGCCGTCACTGCCGGTCATCCTGAGAGTTGTGTTCCCAGGAATATCAGTCCAGGACAGACAAGAGGAACTAGGAACCCAGTTTTTCATATAAAATCTCCCTCTTAAAAAGGTTAGCTAGCACATAAAAAATGTTAAAGCACTGCGCGGGCCCCAGTATATACAAGAATGAAACTTTTCTGCTAGCTCAGGTAGGAGTTTCTACGGTCTCTCTCTTGACTGCGTAAGAACCTGGTGAGATAGGAATGTCATCATTTTCCTTCTCTGAGATGGCAGTGGTTTGAGAGGGGATGAGAGGCTTACCCAAATTACATAAACCCAAGACTTCTCAAGTCTAAGCCTCTTAATCCAAGCCTTGTGCCCTTTCCTCAATTTCATGTGTAATTTAAAATGTTCAGAAGATTGAGACAAACTGTCAGATTATGGCTACTTTCATTTTCCTTCAAATTACATAAATTATTTGAGATCAAAGTAAATATACAAAAATTAATTGCATATATATAATTTCATTGAACTCGCCTTTTAAGTTAACAGAAAAAAAAGAGTAATCATGAAAAATGCAGCCAAGTTTACTCTCCTTCAGAATCTTAGATAACTTAAGTCTAACCTTAGCTGGATGACATATATTTTTTTCTTCCTTTAATAGGTAGATGTTATATCTCAAAAGATAAGCACAAGAAAAATAAGTTACTTAACTAAATACCTATGATCTGTCAAGACTGCTTCTGAGAGACTGGCTTACATTGCATTTATAGAACATTTAAGACTTCATAGTTGTATGTTAATTATACCTTAATAAAATAAGGCTTTGTATATGCTCCTGTTTGATTCTCCTAACAACTTATGACATACAGGGAAGGTATTACTACCCATTTATGGGAGATGAGGAAATCATGGCTCAGAGACATGAAAAGATCTATTTGCTCAAGGTCATGAGTAGAGACCAAGGGACTAGCATCAAGGGCCAGATTTTCATACGAAGTCTGCCACTATATAGGTCTGTGATATAAGCAGGACACATTTCATAAAAAGGCATTAATCATCCTTTTTAATGAAATAATGAATTTTAAGTATATTGTCTCTAAGTACCTTTCAGCTCTGACATTCCAGGGTTTAATCACCAGTTCCCAGGTCTCTGATTCCTAGTTCAGCATGCCTTCTACAACCCCATCCTGTTTTCTGTGCTCTCAACCAACAGGCTCTTTCTCTACTTGGATATTTGTGATGTCTCTGACTGAACAGAAGGACTACCCTAAGCATGAGTAGCTCTTGGGCCAGGACAGTCTGATAGGGGCTTCTCCACTAGCTGCTACAAGTCAGAAGAGATCTAACTAATTAAGATCTGGGTGAATAAGGCAGCAACTAAGGCCACTGGGCTAACAATAGTCAAAACAAGACAGCACTGGAAACCAATAGATCCAAGTTAGGGATGGAAAGTCTTTGGAATCACTAGCTACAAGCTGGCCAGAGATCAAGAAAGAAGAGAGCCATGCTAAGGAAGGAGACAGCCATGTGCCAGCAGTCAAGAAAGAAAAATGGCCAGATGGATGCCAGGTGGTGAACTCACCCAGGGTGCTAGCAGTTAGTGGCCAGGGTGAGTCAGATGCTGGATCTGGACAAGGATGACTTCTTCCTCTCAGATCTTTTATTCTTTTTAATTTTTTAGTATGTATGGTATAAACTAAAGTGATCCTGGCAAACTTGGGAGCTGAAACTTTCTGGACAAAGACATAGGTCAAGGATCAGTGGAATTGTGGAGTGGAGGGAAGTGGAATTCTTTGACTTCATTGATTTGCAACCTGAGTTCATACGATTGCTCCTGCTTCTTACATCCAGCTACAACATATCACATCCACTACTACAGCCTTCAGGCAGAGGAGTGCTCTCTACTCTGAGCAAAAATTGGTGAGGAGGATCTGGCACATTGAAGATGAGTGAGATAAGCCTACTGCCTCCCTATCAAGATCAATCTTCCATTATTTCACCTAGAGTAAACAAGTGTGGCAAAACGAATTGAAAATTTGCCACTTTGGGTTGATGAAGAAAGATTAATAGATGTAATTGTTTAAGAAGGCTGCTTCTTTGGGGAAAGGGATAAAATCCCAAATCTGTTGGACACTGTAGGGGCGCTGTGGTGCACTACCAGATTGCCACCACATCCACTCCTGTTTACCCTGCCCTTTTGGAATGAAAACTTTTTTTTTTTTAATTGCTGGAAGTGCTTGTGGTCTGGCAGTTCTCACCTGAGTCCCTTTCCTGGATTTCCAGCCACTGAAGGGAACAACTTTGACCAAGCTCACAACCCCTGTCTCAGGGCAGCCCATATCCAATGATTGGTTGATGTAGGAATATAAAGGTCCAGCCCCCTTGCTCCAATGTGAGACAACGCTAGCTCCAGAGTTCCCACAAGATTGATGAGACTTTAGCTCTGACTGCATGTGACTCCCTTGATCTGGTCCTGCTTCATTCTTTCCCTCTTGGTAGTACTTCAGAGAGAAATCTCAGGAAATGTCCTGCATGTCAATCACCATCTAATTGTTGGCTTCCAACCTTTGGCAGACACACTCCAGTGTGTAAAATATTGGACTGTTCGTAGTATTACAACTACATAAACAACATACATTTAATGCTTTTACCACTTGTTTTCTTATGCAATCAACAAAACAATAAATCAAACACTGACTATTAGTGTTTGCCAATTTCCTTGGCTGATTAAATTCTACCAACAGGATGTCATTAATTTGAGGTTGTGAAGTGAGATATGAAATAGCACACCATTCTTCATAGAGTGCTTTTGCCATTTAGAAACAATAGATGTAAGTAACCTCAGGAGCATAGATGATGGTGAACTAATGTAAAATAATCAGATGATAAATTTTGAGTTTTCTCTTTATTTTTTATGTAATTTACTTAATTGTAAGTTTATATAATTTAATTTTTAATAATGGCTATGTTAGACAACTGGCTTCCAAATTTCTGGAATATTAGCAATTGATTCTCATACACACACAAGCTGGCCCAGTGAACCACAGACAAGATTGCATAAAAAAGAAACCTCTCCTATACTGCTAATGAAGACTTAAATTTAATACAGCCACTAAATTTAGTTTTAACTTATAGAGAAACTTTAACACATAAAGCACAAGAAAACATGGACAAGAATGTTAACTGCAACATTGTCTGCAATAATAAAAAATAGGATGATGAACTAAATGTTCATTGAAAAGGCAATGCACAGATAAATTGGTTATATTCACATAATATAATATTATATAATAGTGACAATTTAAAATGGAAGCTATAGATAACAACATGAATTCATCCCAAAAATTATCCTACATGAAAAATAGCAAATTGCAGAATAGTATGCATATTATTACAAATGTATGTAAATAAAAAACTATAATAACCAAATATTAAGCTTTGTTAAAGCTGAGTAGTGAGCAGTGGGGGTTGGTTATATTATTTTCTTTACCTTACTGTAAATTTAATATATTTCAAATAAAATAATTTTGAGGGAACTGCACCTTGTAGTGGCATGAGAGTGATCTGTGAGAATCGCCCCAGAGGGAAAGCACCCATAGCTTTTCCTTCCTGGCTTTCTGCTGCATGCTCACATTTATCTTATTTCTCTTTAATTTTCTGAGTGTAAATAGTTAAAAGGTTTGTTGTTCCTCTAGAGATATCTGTTTTTGTCTTTTTTTTTTTCCCTGAATGAGAACAACCATATAATCTTCGCCTAGATTCACTGGAGGTTGATATTTTGGTATATATTTTATTTCCCTCCCTACATATTTTTTCTTACTTTTTATCATTATTTTTTTCTTTTTATTGAATTTATTGGGGTAACATTGGTTAACAAATGTATACAGGCTTCAGCTACACAATTTTACAATACATCATCTGTATACAGTATTCTGTGTTCACCACCCCAAGTCAAGCCTCTGTCCATCACCATTTATCCCCTCCTAAACCCTTCTCTGCCTCCCCACATACTCCCTCCCCTGGCGATCACCACACTATTGTCTGTGTCCATGAGTTTACTCTCTCTCTCTCTCTCTTTTTTTTTTTTTTGCTTAATCCTTCCACCCCTCACCTAGGGGTTAAGTGAGAGGTAAGTAGCTAGGTAGGTGGATAGATAGATGATAGACAGGTAGATAGATAGATAGATAGATGGATGATAGATAGATAGGATAGATACATATATATTAGCTATATATTATAAATTAAATCTGAGATAGTTATAAAACATGAGAATACACAAACACATTCCATTAGCCATGTAATGCTGATGGCTGAGGCCAGGCAGGTTCGCGGTGAATTCAGGCAGACAGTAGCCAGGCAGGTTCGCGGTGAATTCAGGCAGACAGTAGAGGAACTGCAGAGCCGGAAACGTTGGGCCACTCCCATTTATTGGAGGCTTGCAGAAACAGGCGAGTGAATAAACAAAGGAAAACCATTTTTCTCAGTGGAGGGCAAGGGATCAGGAAAACCTCCCCTCACAGTGGCAGCTGAGGGCCTCAGGGAACTGCACCTCATAAGGGCATGAGAGTGATCTGTGAGAATCACCCTGGAAGGAAAGCACTCATAGCTTTTCCTTCCTGGCTTTCTGCTGCATGCTCACACACTAATCTTGTAAAGTGCTTGTAGCCGGGAAACCAGCGAGCAAGCCTAACACAGCTGTTTCCCCACAAGCTGTTAGAATAGTAACATCATGAAAAACTCTATTATATACTTGTGAGAGAATGAAGGTAAAAAAGGCAAATAATGTCTTACAACTATTGTGAAGACAGTTTTAACTTCACAGACTCTCTGATCTTCAAGAGACAGCACTTTGAAAATTGCTCTTCAAGACCTTTGTTTCTACATTTACATAATATGGTATTACACTAGATAATATTTACTCTTCTTTTTACTGATTGTCTATGATTTCTGACTTCCATTTTTTCTGTCCCTTATATAGTTCACAAAACACTGTCCCACATTCGTGGACTCCTTTTCTTTCCTAATCCTGTGAGACAGTAGAATAAGTCATGTTTTGTGTAGAAAACCTGGAAAGATTGTGAGTGAAGAACTGAAGTTTACAGACCAGCTGTAAAGGCTCTCATAACCTCGTCAGGTGCAACAGAGGCTGATGTGGTGGGAGGCTCCCTATTGTCATCAGAGATATGGGATTCTCACTTTTGCTTCACCAGAACCCCTTCACTTTTTGTTCATTTTATATAGTGGGGTTCCACATAGATTTTTATTTTCTTTCTTTCTTTCTTTCTTTTTTTTTTTTTATTCTTCAAAAGTGAGAAGCAGGGAGACAGAGAGACAGATTTCCACATGTGCCTGACTGGGATCCACCCAGCAAACCCACTAGGGGATGATGCTCTGCCCATCTGGGGCATTGCTTCATTGCAACCAGAGCCATTCTAGCACCTGAGGTGGAGGTTATGGAGCCATCCTCAGTGCCGGGCCAACTTTGCTCCAATAGAACCTTGGCTGCTGGAGGGGAAGAGAAAGATAAATAGAGATAGAGAGAAAGGAGAGGGGGAAGGGTGGAGAAGCAGATGGGCGCTTCTCCTTTGTGCCTTGGCGGGGAATTAAACCTTTGACTTCCTCACACCAGGCTGACACTCTACCACTGAGCCATCCAGCCAGGGCCAGATTTATTTTTTTAAAAAGGGTTGTCCAAACATAAGCAACAATATATAAATTGAACCTCATCAAAATTAAAACCTCTTACGGATCAAAGAACAGGAACAAATATTTGCAAATCATATCTCTAATAAGAGTCTAGTATCCAAGATAAAGAACTCTTCAACTCAATAATAAAAAGAAAAATAATCCAATTTTTAAAATAGACATAGAGCCTTGGCCAGCTGGCTCAGTAGATAGAGCATCAGCCTGGCATATGTATGTCCTGGGTTTGATTCCTGGTCAGGGCATGCAGGAGAAGTGACCATCTCCCTCTCCCCTTCTCTCTTTCTTCCCTTTCCGCAGCCAGTGGCTCGATTTGTCTGAACATTAGCCTCAGGTGCTAAGGATAGCTCTATTGATTTGAGCACTGGTCCCAGACGTGGGTTGCCAGGTGAATTTCAGTTCTGGCACATGTGGGAGTCTTTGTCACTACCTTCCCTCCTCTCACCTAAAAGGAAAAAAAAAAGAGATTTCTCCCCCAAAAAAGGATAAACAAATGGCTAACAGCACATAAAAAGATGCTCAACATAATTAATCACTCGGGGATGCAAATCAAAATGACAGTGAGATACCACTTCACACCCATTAGAGTGGCTATAATTAAAAAGAGAGGTAATGACAAGTGTTGAGGCTGTGGAGAAAGTAGGAACCTATGCGTTTCTGCTGGCATTAGAAAACACTGCCGCTATAGAAAACAGTTTTGCATTTGTTCAAGGTATATACTTCTAGGTATACACCTAAGAGAACTAAAAACATATGTTCACACAAAAACTTGTATGCAAATGTTTATAGCACAATATTTCAGAATAATCCATAGTGGAAGCAAACCAAATGTTTGTCAACTTATTAGTGGATAAACAATATATGGAATGGCCATACAATGGAATATTATTCAGCCATACAAAAACAAACAGCCCTAACAAACACGGATGAAGAAAAGAGACACAAAAGAACTACATATTGTGTGACTTCATTTATATGAGATGTCCAGAAGAGATATATCTATACAGAGAGAAAGAGATTAGTGCTTGCTGGGAGACGGGGTGGTGGGGGAATGGTGCGTGACTGCTAACTGGTACACAAGTTCTCTTTGGAGTGACGAAATGTTCTGAAATTATATAGTGGGCACAGTTGCACAATATTGTGAATATACTGAAAATCACTGGATATACTATAACACCAGTGAAATGGTTAATTTTATGTTATATGAATTATATCCCAGATAAACATTACAAAAGAAAGAAGGAAGGAAGAAAGGCAAAAGAAGGGAGAGAGAAAGGGAGGGAGGGAGGGAGGGAGGGAAGGAGGGAGGGAGAGAGAGAGAGAAAGAAAGAAAAAAAGAAAGGAAGAAAGAAAGAAAGGAAGAAAGAAAAGAGAAAACAAAACGTTGTTCTCCAGAAATTATTATTTGGAACACTTTAGAGACAACCTGTGGTCCAGAAAATTAGCAAGTTGGTAAAGGAGACCGCTGTGTATTTATTTCCACTGAAGAGGAATGTGTGGAGAACTCATGCTGCCAGACCGAGGGAGCCTCTCAGATAAGCAGAGGTTGGCTGAATTCTCAGGTCACTGCATTCCCAGGGCAACTGCAGTGCTGCTTAAAGTTTGAAAATGCAGTTGTTCAGGCTGAGTGGACACGACGCTGGTGGGGCACATGAATACTCACAGGAGAGTATAGATAGGTCTGCTCACCAATGAATGCCTTCCGCCTGAACTTTCATATGTTCTTATAGAACTCAGGGCAAAGTAAAACGGTTAGAAGAAAATAAGAACAAAACCCAAAACACCACCATAATCATAAATTCACATGGGTCTCATACCTCATGGGAAAATCATCTGTTTATGCAGGGAATGCCGTTTCTCTGGTCATCTGTGGAGCTAGGATAGATAGGTGACCCAATCAAAGCACACTCATTTAAATTCATTGCCAAAGGAAGAACACAAAGGTTCAAGAACTGAGTTTAATGGCAAATGAGAAAAAAATTTTTTTTAATTTGAGCCAATTAAAAGCTCATTGCCCAGAAACACATCTGATGGTGTGAGGTGGTGTAAATCTTGCGAGGAAATGGCATGATGACCTTTTTTCTTGAAGCCACTCCCCATTTACAGCTGAGAAAGAACCAGGAGAGAGGAGAAGCAGTGAGAGTCTCTGCCTGCAGGTGTCAGTGTCAGAGGGAAGCCAGACAGGGCTGTCGTGAGACAGAGGGATTTGCAGAAAAGGAATACAAGGGCGGTTCTCAACATGCCCAGTAAGGGGATATGGCTGCTATAAGTGAAACAGTCTTTGGGTGTCGACTTTCTTAGGGGACCTGAGGTTGTAGAGGAGCCCTGATCTGTAGATAACCTTGTCTAGATTTCTTTCTTTCTTTTCTTCTTTCTTTAGGGTTATAGTTCCATGTTTTAAATACTACAAAATTTAAAAGACAAAAGCATAAAATAATTATAAATTCATATTTGTATATATTAACATATATATTATAATATATAAAGGTTTAATTTTGGGGGATTTTTCAGTCATGACTAAAATGACCCCAAGCAGGCAGGAGGGAAGAGGAGGTTCCAAATAACTTGGCATGTAGGAATTCTGCATAGTGCACAAGGTTTGAAAGGTACCTTGTGTCTCATGTGTTAGGTAGGCTGACTATACTAGAGTTCTGAATTTATAGTAGAGCAATAGTCCTCAGCAGAAAAAAAGTCATTTAACAGATATTGACTATAATCACTGCTTATTATAAGCTATATATAGAGTTACATGGTTAACTCACTCCCTGGGAGTGAGATATGGAAAATTATTTTAAAACCAATCCCTTTGATTAGTTTTCTCATGTTCCATCATCGTGAAAAATGAAATTTAGGTCCAAAGGGCAGTAAGCAATAACAAATATGCAGCATCCATCTGGAGTGGTGTATGAATAGTCACTAAGGAAATGTTTCCAAGAAAGAAACCATAAATGCTTTCACCAAAGCCAGATAATTAG
This sequence comes from Rhynchonycteris naso, assembly GCA_037038555.1. NCBI lineage: Eukaryota > Metazoa > Chordata > Mammalia > Chiroptera > Emballonuridae > Rhynchonycteris > Rhynchonycteris naso. The sequence goes on from CM072998.1 coordinate 32,049,016, forward strand.
AAGTGCAGTTAAAGAAACAGTGTAGAATTATTTTTAAACTTCCTAATTAAGGTAAATCAAGTCTAACTATATTTCAGTTGTTAATTTCTACCTAAAGCTTGAAATCTTTTATGAAAACTATCATTCTTAACAGGAAATTGGAGAAATTTCAAGCTCTCTCAGTAGAGTATGTGTCATAGTTTCTTAAAATAATTTATAATCTTAATAAGAATACAGCATCATCACACATTACTCTCTTCTCATAACTCATGGGATTCTTTTCCTTTGTAGTTGTACCAAAAAGATCTTACATACACCTTTCCTGTTTCAGTAAGTTTAGAGAAGGTAAACTGAATTAGTATAATTCCATGTAGGCTTGCCAGCAAAGACTGATCCGTGTCATAAAGACCCGGCATGCACATTTTTACCGCGTAGCATTAACGTATCTGGCAACCACTAACTCATCCACTAAATTACCTTCGAGTTAGGGAAGGATGGTGGGAATGAGGAACTAGAGTGTAAGAGGGAAAAGTAACTCTTACGTAACTGGCTGAGTTGGGAGAAAATGTGAGTAGGTGGAGGGCTGTTACTCCCTTGCCTTCTGAGCTGTGATGGACCATAAGTAGACTCGTTACCCGAAATCTGTGAGGTTAGATGGGTTTCCAATCCACAATGTTGTGGACTTCATGAAGGTAAATTATCTCAGTTATGTTGCCTATGATGTGACACCCCCCAGGTGGCCTGGGTAGCAGCTCATAACCAAACACACCCGCAGGCCTGGAGCTTAATGTACAAACATCAGGCCAAGTGGGATCAAGGCTGAAAACAGCCCCATGTCAGTTCGGGTCAGGTTTTGCCTTCAAATCAATTCTGTAAAAAAGGTTTTTTCAGAGATTTTCAAAAAAAGGTTGTGGAAATAAGACTGAATCTTTAATTAAAGTTGAGACTATACCCTCTTCTTCCCGCAGAAAGGAAAATTCTTTCCTGGGTTGTCAGTGGAAAATTGCTCTTCTTTGCCCTCTGTCTCTCCTTGACCCTTCACAATAGAGCTTGAGCAAGAGACAGAGGCGCCACGCACCCCAGGGTGTGACCTTGGCTCTGACATGTCAGTGTGTCTTGTAACTTCAAACTCATTGATCCTTGTTAGTTACGCTTCCAAGAGAGGATTTCGTAATTGCTGGATTTGGTGAATCATGGCAAGTCCGTGAGCTTCCAAGTAACTACCTGGAGGAACCCTTCGTCTACCATTCCCCATTACCTAAATTCTGTGTGTCACTTGTCTAAGCTGTCCAAGATAATCAGATGATAAAAAAAGCATTTTCATTTCCCAATGAATTTAAATAAATGAGGTGTCCCTGTCTGTTCTCCTTCTATCTGCACCGTTTCCCACCCACTGTACCCCTTTTTCCACCAGAGCAATGGGATTAAAGTGAGTAAATTCTGAAAAGCCTTATGTTGGGTGTTCACAAGCATAACAAATGCAGTCAGTGTGAAGCAAGGCCATCTTTTTGGCTGTAAGCCAAGTTTGAGCTGGCAGAGCTGGCAGTGTGGGAACTGAAAGTGCCATTTGCCTGGTCTGCAGACCTCTGCAATGAAGAAAGAGGCTTAGCTGGGAGGACTCAGGGCTCTGTCAGAAAGGACTCACCGTGTCTGCGCAGACCAGTGCTGTCCGATAAAATCATAACGGGAGCCACACTTGTCATGTAAAAGTTTGTAGTAGCCCCATGTAAAAAGTGAAAGGAAACAAGATAAATTAATTTTAATAATATATTTTATTTAAACCAATATATTCAAAACATTAACTTTTTGATATATAAACAATATAGAAATTAATTATAAACCATTTTACATTCTCTTTTTTGACACCAAGTCTTTGAAACCTTTTGTATACTTTATATTTTTTAAAAAATTCTCAATTTACACTAAGCATATTTCAAGTGCTCAAAAGCCACATATGACTATGAGTGACCATCTTTGGACAGTGCAGCGAATGTGCAAGTGTGGAAATCAGAGCTGGCTGCAAATCTTCAGTAATTTGGGATTTTTCTGGGAAAAGAAGGGCTTCCACTTTGGCTTTTTTTTTTTTTACATGTATTCTACTATGTCTTATAAACAAATGTTGACTATTAATTCATGAAAATAATTTCTAGCACTTCCAGTAAACTCATGAAATATACTGGATTTATGCTAAGAATTGCATGTCATTCTTTGCTAGATAGATGTCACAATTTGAAACCTATGTGCCATGCAGTGTTTAATCATATACCATACTACAACACTTAGTATTGTAGTACTAAGGTGGTTGGCTCAGTGATGGGAGTGTTGGTACAGTGTATGGATGTCCTGGATTCAACTCCCAGTCAGGACACACAGCAGAGGTGACCATCTGCTTCTCCACCCCTCCCCCTTCCTTTTCTCTCTTTCTTCCCCTCTTGTAGCCATGGCTCAATCGGTTGAGCAAGCTGCCCCAGGTGCTGAGGATAGCTCCATGTCATCGCCTCAGGCACTACAATAGCTCAGTTGCCAAGCAACAGAGCAAAGACCACAGATAGGCAGAGAATCTCCTATAGGAGCTTGCTGGGTGGATCCTGGTTGGAGGCACATGAGAGAGTCTGTCTCTGCTTCCCTGCCTCTCACTTTAAATAAATAAATAAATAAATAAACAAACAAATAAATAAATAAATCATACTACAGTGCTTAACAATGAGTTCATGAAGGCCTTGAGTACCTGCTCAGTTCTTCCTTTTCCTTTTTTGTTTCCAAAGAAATTAGAGCCAAGTGACTAGTCATTGAGGCCTCTTGCCTGTTCGCAGAAGCTATAAAGTTGGCATCAATACTTTCATTCATCTGCCTCTCTTCTGGGTCAAGAGGGCACAATGACAGTATAGATTATGAAACAAAGGAGTGTTAACTTGGGGGCGAGTGGCCAAAAAAGAAATTCATATAATTCATATAAACAAACCATAGAGGCCAATGCTAATGAGCAGGGAAACAGCTTATAACTAAGACTGTCCAAGGCTTTGAGAAACTTAATAAAATTGGATTATGTTTCAATGACTGGCATCACAGCAAAGCTAAATAATAATAATTCAGTTAGTGCAGTACATACAAATGACTTGTGTACATAATTATGGATTTATGCGAACTAATGAACCAGATGAACTCCTCCTTCATCTCTGACTGGGAGCCTTTGTTTTTCCTTCTGGGAGTTGGAAAAAGCCAATGTGTCAGCGATTCATCTATTTCTGCCTGTTGGTTCATCAGGCAGAAATTAAATGAGATGCATAATGTGAAATTAGATGTCAACATTCTGTTGAATTCTAGAAAGATGCACTAAAATGTTTAGTTTGCATTACATTTCAACAAATTTGTGTCATTTTGAGTCTGTTAATTTTGGAATATGGAAAATTGAAGATTTGCATAAATCTAAATTCTACTAAGGACCGCGCGCTACAATGTTCTTCACATTATTTTTCTGAAGGACAAGCTTTGATTTGTTCAATCCTATCTTTTAAATCTTCATTACATATTTTTGGAAGGCAATAATATTCTCTTCAGTCTCAAATATTTGGCTTTTAAATTACTCCTTTGAGTAGGTCCTAAAAATTAGTAGTTTTAACTATTATTACATATTATTAAACAAAACCAAATACAGAACAAAACAAGGTCCATGATGTTTAGCATTTGGTTTAATAATAATGTGCTAGAGTCCTTTGTAGGTTCTCACTCGGTGCCTCCTGACAAATGGCACATATCTGGGAGTAGAGGCTCGTCAAGTCCAGAGCACAGAACTGAGCCCATCTAAGCGAGTTTTCTTGGGATCTATTTAAACAAAGCAAGTTTCAATATTGTGCAATATTGTAAAGCAACCTACCACATGTGCTGCCCATTGATTCATTTATGTAATAGCTCTCCTTGAGACTGGCTCCTTTTGTAGCTAATGGCCCCGCTACCCTCTTAAACATCACCACTATTAATACCAATCTGATCTGAGTCATTACCACCCAGACTGAGGCTGCTGGAACTCCTACTCTTGCCTCAGCCTCAGTCCTTTTAAGCGGGTCCCCACAGTCAGGCACATCTTTCTATAACAACGCTATTGTCATGATATACCACATCTAAGTGACTGAGAGTTGCACACAATTGCCTACTGAACTAGGTTCAAGTTCCTTGATCTAGCTTTACATTCTTCCCTTTTTTCCTTCTTTCTTCCCTTCTTTCTCTATTCCCTCTTTTCTTCCCTTCTTTACATCTTTCCTTTTGACATTTTCTTGAATTATAATATACAGAAAAGTGCACAATATACAATAACTCAGTAGATTTTCAAAAACCACACACCCAGATCAAGAATAAAAACGTGACTAGCACCCCAGAAATTCCTCCTTGCTCCTTTCCGGGCACTGCCCACATACCCTAAAAAACCAACATCCCACCTTCTAAGAGCAGAAATTAATTTGGCCATGCTAAACTTTTATTAACCATCTCCTACATGCAGGACTCAGGGGAAGGCACTGACTTGGGGGGCATGAGGATGCCTCACGTCCCCAGGCCTTGCAGCCTATGTCAGCAAGTCTAACTAAAGTCCCTACACTGGTGGATCTTAGTCCTGAGATATCATCTGCCTTGATCAGAATTCACTCAGAAACTGTCAGCTGGGGATGGCAGGGTGACAGCTGATGAGAGCTGGGCAGGAAGTCTGGCAATGAATAGTGTCGTCTGAAGATAATGATGTTAAGCTAAGATCATATGTAACTAGCCCCCACCCCTATTTTCCCCAGCCCAGCTCCTTACTTTCTTCTGCTTCCTACTCAATTGCATTTCCATGAACAAAGTCATAAGAGGCGGGCCCTGGCAGTTGGCTCAGTGATAGAGTGTCAACCTGGCATGTGGAGGTCCCGGGTTCAATTCCTGGTCAGGACACACAGAAGTGCCCATCTGTTTCTCCACCCCTCCTCTTCTTGCCTCTCTCTCCCTCTCTCTCTCTCTCTTTTTCTCCCCTCATGCAGCCATGGTTCAACTGGAGTGAGTTGACCTGGGTGCTGAGGATGGCTCCATGGCCTCCACCTCAGGCACTGGAATGGCTCTGGTTGCAATGAAGCAATGCCCTAGATGGGCTGAGCATCGCCTCCTAGTGGGCTTGCTGGGTGGATCCCAGTTGGGGGACATGCGGGAGTCTGTCTCTGCCTCCCCTTCTCTCACTGAATTAAAAATAAAAAAGTCACAAGAGGCAGCTGCAACTGTGGCATCCAACCCACAGAGTCCTCAGCTGATACCCTACTGCCCTTGGGCATCCTGAGTGGAAAGGCTCCCACCTGGGAGGGCCTCTGGTGCTGCTCTGAAGTAAGAACACTCCTCCTGTCTTCTAGGAGCAGAGGCAAGAAAATAGGTTTTTCAAAATATCTGATTCTTTTTAACAGCAATTCAACAAATACCATCAGTTGTTGTCTGCTGGTAAAGTTGAACATCTCTATGGAAAACATAACATAAAAATAGTAAATAAAATACTGAAGAAAAGTTAGAGTGATCACTCCTAATCTCAGCCTAACTCCACACCTACTGCAGTTTTGCATGTCCTCCTCCGGGGCCCAGTCCACTCCGATTTTTACACTGTTGTTATTGTAGTGTTCATATCAGGAAATGCTCTTTAAGGTTGGCTTTTGTTTATGTAAACAAAGGAATGTGTTTACAGAAAATTAATTCTTTACAAAAAGGGAATTTTAATACATAACCATAAGCTTCTGCCTTTCTTTTCTGACATACCCAGTTCTGTGTATTCTGGGAAGCTGCATACCTGACCTAAAGCAAGCGGCGGGGATGCTGTCCTCCGGGAGCTGGGCTCCTGCTCCGTCTCTGAAGCTCACTTTTAAGTCAACATATGAATATCATCCTCACCTTCTCATGCCCAGAATCACCCAGAGTAAGGAACAGAGGATGATGCCTACCCCACCTACCTCACAGGATGCTTTCATTTTAGCGCAATAAATGAACACCGGGCACCTACCACACTCGAGCAGGCTCCTTGCTAGGCACTGTGCCAGCAACTGCAGCTACCTGGGCAGGCCCAGATGGACCAACACTCCCACCAAAAAGGGGACTCAAGTCAGGCCATGATCTAGACTCTGGCTCTGGACAGTCCCTGCCTCGTTCCCAGTACCCTGGCATCCCCTTACAGCAGGCGCCTTTGGTGCCCAGGGATCTGAGCACTGAGCTGGGGTCCCACCCTGTTCCTTCCCCAGGCTCCCCAGCCCCATCCCCAGCTTCCACCTTCTTAGCCCTCCTTCACAAAGCCCCATTTCTGCTTTCTCTCAGGCAGGGGCTCAGTGGTCTGCCAAACTGGATGCCCCCTCGTTGTTTCCCCTCCTGGAAGGGAAGTGGGAGGGGCCTTAGAAGTACAGGGGCCTCCCTATAAGATATATCACCCTCCCTCAAGAGTGTGCAGATTAAAAGGTCCTCTGTCAAGGAGGGAAAACATGTTTTAAAACATTCCACCCATTTCAAATTCAGAAGCGGGAGCAGTTGTTTCTGATTGGAAACGTCCTGCAGGATTTTGCAAAGAGTGTGGTATTTGTGTCAGGCATTAAAGACAGATGGGACTAAAACAGGGCTTGTCACATGGAGGAGCGCTTGGGGCAGAGTTCAGAGGTGTGGGAATCCAGAGTGTGTGTAGAGAAAGGCGAGAACCCAGAGGTAGTCACAGTGCGCTCTGCAGAGAGCAGCTGCCCAGATGACAAAAGCAGGACTGTGGACCCAGACCACCAGAGCTGACACTTGTCCATATCCTGTCCTCTCCCCTGAAATATGGAGGTTCTCTGAAGATACTTTTCCCACGGCCATCAAAAGATGTTTTTCTTCTCCTCCTCCTCTTTCTCTTCTTCTTCCTCCTTCTAATTTCCCCGACCCTCCTTCAAGGGAGAAGTAATTTTTTCTGCCTGTTTTAGTTTGCTATTGCTTCATAACAAACCACGACACATTTAGCAGCTTAAGCATCCACGTGTACCCAGAGTTCTGTAGGTCAGCGGTCTGGGTGGGCTGCTCTGGTGTCTCTGCTTCCAGGCCTTGCAAGGCCAGAACCAAGGTGATGGTCAGGCTGGGCTCTGAGCTGGAGGATGTTGGGGATAATTCACTTCCATCCTTATTTAAACTGTTGGCAGAATCCCGCTCCTTGCAGCTGTAGGTCTTAAGTTCCCATTCACTGCTGGCCCGCAGCCAGGGGCCCCCTCTGCTCCCAGGGGCCTCCCGTAGTCCTTCTCACATGGCCCCTCCATCTTCAGACTGACAGTGTCCCATCAAGCCCTTCTCACAGTTCAACTCTCTCTAAAATGTCTCTTCTGCTCAAAAGCCTTTTTTCTTCCCTGGTCCATGTAAGCAGGGGCCCAGCAGTAAGGTGTGCGTCCTTGCTTCCCTCTGCTACCACCACACCATTGTATTCCTTTGCCCTGCAAACCTTTTCCCTTTGACATGCAGGTCACTTGGATATACCTCCCTTGTTTCTGTCCCCTCCTAGTCACTCTTCTTCATTCACTGGCTCTCAGTCTTCCTCTGCACTCCAGAGTCCATCACCCTTTGTAACCTCTACATTCCCAGGGAAAGACCATTTCAATTCCTTGGCACCTTAGATTCTTGTCTCCAATGATCTTTTCCTTTTTTTTACTTCAGTCATTCACTCCAATCGTCACACCCTGGACCATTCCATCAGCCAAACACCTTACATGCCAACATCAGTCTCCCAGACTACCCACATCCTTCTGGTTTAACTGTTCAAGTATTTCTACTAGAAAAGTCCTTCAATCTCATTGTGGTTTCCACTTCATTGATTCCTCCACTTTCTCGGTGTCCATCAACATCCTCATAAATGCCTCCCTTCTTGCCTAGGTTCAAGCCTTATTCCAGCATTCTAATAATTTTTAAAAGTGCCATAAATTCCTTTACCTGTCACAGCTTCATGGGTATCTATGGGAAAATATCCTAGTAGCAGCATAAGGGATGGATTAAATTAGAAAGAAATTAGAATGATAAAATGATTTAGCATATATCTATATTTATATCTATATTATCTATATCTATATCTATATCATTTATATCTATATCTACATTATATCTATATACATATATATCTACACACATATACAGATATATATATTCTTTGAAAAGGTAAATGAACTGTATAAATGTTATGGTTGTACTAAGTTACATATAATAATTATATTTTTCATTGACAATCCACAATATTTGACTTGATCAAATAGTTTAGCACTGGACTTGTCATGTTCAAACTATCATAGTTCTGGAAAGAACATCCCAGATTATCACAGAATACATTTATGCCCATAAAATGTAAAACATTTATGGTTTGTGGTTTTGGGGCTAATCAAGCCCAGAAGTATCTTTCCACAGGAATTAGAAAAAGCCTCCCATATTCAGCTGGCTATTTTTAAACACAAGCAACCTCTCCTTCCTTCCAAATCAGATTGCTTTAAAGTTGGAGAACAGGAGCTCTCATTCAGTACGTGTGTGCCAGCTCCGAAGGGTGAAAGCCCAGAGCCCTCAGAGTATCTGGATTGAAACGGTGCCTGGAAAAAGTGATCAAAGGAGCTTTGCATTTTGAACACTTCAAAAACAGTCCTACAGCTTTTAAAAATGTATCTAAAAGCAAATAAACAACAACAAATTCTACCCAAAGTACCTGGAAAAAGAAAAGAGGTCAACAACAGCCCTACCCTTAACAGCAAGAGAAATGACAATGGGGAAAGCTGAACTGAAGCTAAGAAGCCCACCCCTAGCAAAGGGCTTTAAAAGATTTCAAATTCCTATGTTGTCTCTAAATCCAGAATTTTTACGAGAAGCAACCACCTGGGTGTGTTTGTTTCGGTGGTAGTCATGGTGAAGGGATCTGATGATGAGGGCAGAGTTGCTGCCTGCTGAGAGGAGGGCACATGGCATGCGCCCACTCCTTGGGCTCTGCAGGTGTGGGTCCTCCTGTGTTGCCCACTTACTGGGGCATCCTCAGCCCAATGGGGACACAGAGAAATTCTGGGGGGAATGGTGCTCCTCTGAAAGGCAGCTGAATACATTTGTGTTAGCTTTGATTGTTGGGACAGAAAACAATATCTTAATCCTTAGGCAGTTTTATGACTAGAATGGTTTATCTTGAAGAAACAGTGCAGTGAAAGGGAAGAAAAGACGTACACACTGCCAGTTATAAAATAAGTTATGGGGATGTCAAGTACAGCATAAGATATACAGTCAATCCTATTGTAATTACTACATATGGTGTCAGGTGGGTGCTAGATTTATTGTGATGATCACTTTGTAAGGTTTAAAAATATCGCTACATTTTACAGTTGAAACTAATGTGATATTGTATGTCAACTGTAATTTTAAAAATAAATTTAAAGACCAGTGCTTGTTTTGATTACAATTTGCATTTAACACTATTTGTGTTAATTTCAAGTGTACAGCACAGCAGATAGACACTCATTTAGGTTACAAAGTGTGCCCTCCAATAATTCATGCCCACCTGGCACCATAGATAGTTATTATGATATTGTTGACTCTATTCCTTATGCTTTATCTTATTTCTTAAAAAATAAATTTAAAATAATTTGTTTTAAAAGAAAAGAAAGGAAACAAAATAGTCCTAGTAAAAGAAACGTGATGCATCCTACCGATAGATATCCACAGTATGACTTGTAACTTTATGTCAGTATAAACAATGTGTTAATGGCATGTGTCTGTCATACATGGGCCTCTTGGAGTAGGACTACCTCCTAGGAGGCACTGAGATGGCAGCATGGCCTGGAGAAAAGGCCCTCACCTGGGCATCTAGCCAGATCCCTGCCTCTGACTAATTCTCTGACCCTGAACAGCAGCCTCCCTTCTCTGACAACTCTTTCCTCTTCTTAGACGAAAATGCTGCCATCCACCTTCAGAAGGAGAAGCAACATCTCTGGGAGGAGCTAGGACCGTCTGTGGATGTAGACACGTTTGCTAAAAGGGTGGAGTGGGAGTCTAGCATGGACTTCATCCTTTTTATGGCCAAGGAAGTGAGTTCATCTCCTGGGGGAGAGGCAGGGGCCTGTGAGAAGGGCAGGTCGAGGGGGTGTCTGGGGGAGCAGACAGACATCAGGAACAGCTGGCAAAGCCACAGGAACACCAGTGAGCATAGACTTGTGGGGGCCGGCTGAGGCTCCCATGGAGGGCAGAAGCATCTCCCCCATGTGGAGCAGGAGAATGGCAGTCCTAAGGCATTCTAGTCATAAAACTGCCTAAGGATTAAGATACTGTTTTCTGTTCCAACAATCAAAGCTAACACAAATGTATTCACCTGCCTTTCAGAGGAGCACCATTCCCCCAGAATTTCTCTGTGTCCCCATTGGGCTGAGGATGCCCCAGTAAGAGGGTAACACAGGAGGACTCACACCTGCAGAGCCCAAGGAGTGGGCACATGCCATGTGCCCTCCTCTCAGCAGGCAGCAACTCTGCCCTCATCATCAGATCCCTTCACCATGACTACCACGGAAACAAACACACCCAGGTGGTTGCTTCTCGTAAAAGGGGAGGGTGGGAGTCAGGAAAAGATCTTGGGGTCAAATGTGAAGACATATGGCACAGTACATTCCCTTATTGACGATTTATGATACATGTTAGCATAGTAAAGGCTCTGAGAAGTCCTGCAGTAAAGAAATAGGGTTAACTATTGAATCTTGAACTTGTTTGGCTATAGACACTTTAAAAGATATGCTTGTTAAAATTTCACTGAACACTCTAGACACAACATAGTTCCAGGGTATAGAATCCAGGCTTCCTAACAAGGCATAAAATGCCCTGAGGGATCGAGCTCCTGCCACTGCCTGCCTCAAAGCTTATGTTCCGTACTACTGAGCCCAACCGCCTGCGTCACCTCTGCCCACCCTGCCCGCCACAGCCTGCACGCCCTAGCCTGTCCTGCAAACTGCATGCCTCATGATCACTGAAAACTCAAATGCTCTCTTTGACTGGCTAATTCTTATTCATCTTTTAAGATTTGTGTTAGAATCATCCAGGAGGACATGTTTGTCGGGAATATTTTGTAGTCTTGAGTGGAACCATCTATTCAGAACAATGATTCATCTGTATATAGCAATATCCAGTTTATACATTGATTTTTTTACATATTATCTCATTGAGTTCTTGCTTATATTCTGCAAGGGAGATGTTCTTATTATCATCATTTTATAGGTGAGAAAGTGAGGATCAGAGAGCCCGAGTGACTTGCCCAAGATTGCCCGGCCAAGAAATGGTAGAAGCAGGGCATTCTCACTTCAAAGCCCAGGCCTGCCCATGGAGTGGGTACGTGAGTCACCAGGGATAAAAAGACTCAAAGCATTTGAGGAGTTTCTTCTCCAACAAATCCTCTAGCTACTTCTCCATCCCTCTCTTTCTCTAATGTCGTTACTGCCAGTACCATGGTGTCTGTCTCCCCGATGGGCCTTTGGTGACCAAGAAGGAAGGAGGGTCTGGAGAGGAAGGAAATTGATTTGTACCCTGTGCACATGTCCCTCCTGACAGCTGCCACTGTTCCTGGTTCTATGTGTGGTTGAACTTTTTTAGAGTAGGAACTGTTCTCTTCCTATTGCTAAATGCAAAACAAACGAAAAGCACAGTCAGATATGTGATGTGGGCTAGTATACATTTTCTTTAGAAGCAAATTTTTGTACTAACAAGGTGCTAGAAAGAGTAAAACTTATATTTAAAAAAATATATTTACATAATTTATCATAGTTTAAAAGTAGAAAGGCTTAGAAAAAAACTTCTCCAGCTATAGTTGTTAACACTGAGCCCCAGTAATCACGCACTGGTGTAAGACTTGTCCTTCGTCAGCTGCCCCACGTCCTGAACTTGTGTGGACTTCATCTGGGTTGGCGCATGCTGATAAGGTTTGTCCCTAGCCTGCTTGGAGCCCGTCCTCTCCCTCTGTCACCTCACCCTCACCCAGGAGCCACCGAAACTGGACAGTCTGTCTGTAAGGAAGCAGCCTACGGAAACTACTTGCTCCAAGATATTAAGGGTGTGGGGGTGTGCCCCTCCCAGAGTGATTAGTATTTTAAATGAGACTTCATCCTCACCCAGAAGGCAATGATTAACCCAGGGAAAATAATCTATCAGGGTAGAACTTTGGGGTCTCTGTCACTTTGATGAGCACATCTTTAGGCTAAGCAGGCCTCCCTGGCATCTTTCAAGTTGCATCATACGGAAGAATCTTATCCTCTCCCAGTTATAACGCCGTCCTGACTACGGGGGGAGATGAGAGGTGCTGAACTGAAAAGGGGGTCCTAACGCCTATGCGTGTCAAATGCAATAAACAGTCATTTTCCATTATTTAAACAGCTGCACAGACCCAGGGAAAAGCATTCTGTTTTCAAACAGTGTACTTCTAAGTGTTGCTTTCTGCCCTCTGCTCCTTGCTCTTCTTTCACTTGATGTGGCCTTTCAAGATAAATAAGGCCCTTTTTCTCCTACTGCAAGATTTCCTCCTGAGAGACGTAGAATGTGTGCATCCAGTGGGTGGTGTGCAGTTGGCCCACCAGGCAAAGGTGAACCGGATCGCATGCCCGTGTCTGTCACATGGCCGCTTGGTACGACTTCGTGCCTACCAAGCCCTAGCGCCCCATCTGGCTCCATTCTCCTCCTGCAACAAGGATGCTCTGTGTGCCACAGGCGGCTTCTGACAGGAGCACAGCTTGAGGGCTGCAGAGAATGGCTTTGAAGTCTGGCGGCTCCCACCACTTACTAAGGCTGCTGCAGGTCAAGTTACCTTCAGCCTCCAAACGTATCTAAAACTGGGGGTGCTCTGGGGACTGGTGAGGTGTAGTCTAGGAAGTGTTGGCACGGGGAGGGTTCGTAGCCACCATCAAACCCCTTACCTCATGCCCAGCAGTGTGGGGAAGTAGCTTTTGTCAGACCCCCGAGAAAGGTTCTTAGGGCTGAATTGTATACATTGACAAACTGTCTTTCACTGGCTCAACGTCACCTCTTCCTCAGAAGCCTTAAGAGACACCCCCCTTAGCTTGGTTATGAAGACCCTCCAGCCCTGTTCCCTTTGTATACCCTGCACGCTCTGCAGGCGCTCCATCAGTCTGGGCCAGGCACCGTGCCCTAAACCAGCTCTGTAGTTTCCCCCTTTCTGTGCCTTCTCTCTCGTTTCCCCGGCCTGACTGCGCTGCTCCCCAGACTTTACCTGGTGAAATGCTGACCTGCACAGCTCACCTCACATGGCATTTCTCCCATGAGCCTTCCCGGACTGATCCGTCAGATTTAATCCCTGTCCTTGGACCCTATTCAGTATTCATCCCATCTGTCTTAAAGCTATATGTTTTCTGTCTTCCCCATTAAATCACAGGCTTATTAAAGACGAGAACCTATCCATTTATACACCATTTTTTCACTTCACAAATAGTTATTGAGCCTTTAGTCTTTGCTTAGCTCTGAGCAGGGGACTCGAAACATAGTGGACACAACAAAATCACACAGGGACTGCCTTTATGTTAGGGAAACAGACTTCAAACAATTAAGCAAGCAAGTAACTCTGTAACGACTCCGTGTGCTATGTGCTGTGACACCTTCTTTCCATTGCATAGACTCACCCATGAGTAAGCAAATGGCTGCTAAATCACCCCTCTTCCCTACTCTCATCTCAGCTTGGTCTTCCAAACTAACGTATTTATGATGCTTCTTACCTGGTGGTCCACATTCACACTAATCTCCTTATAGAACAGTCCCTTGGCTGCACCCTAAGTGTTCTCTTCCAAGCAGGCTTTCTCATTTCTGCAATATGCGACTTTTCCAAATCTTTACATTCTATATAGTTCCCTTTTGCTTTATAATTCCATTTTCAAGCCATATCTCTCCTCCCACATTTTAGTATGTCAAGTCAAAAGGAACTAAGCCACTCCTTCAACACTGCTTAAAATTTTTCTCAGCTAAATATTTCATTTCATCACTGGCTACATTCTACCTTCCACAAAATACTGGAACATGCACACAGTTCAGCCAAGTTCTTCGCTACATTATAACAAGGATTACTTTTTCTCCATTGTCCACTAACACATTCCTTATTTCCATCTGAGAGTTCATCAGAATGGCCTTTACTGACCCTATTTCTACCCACAGTCCATACATGATTAGTTGTGTATTCTTTAAGATGGAGACTTTCCTTTCTTGCTGAGCTCTCACCAGAATTGCCTTTAAAAGTGCTTCTATGATAATCTCAACTTCTTCCAGCATGCACTTAAGAGTCATCCGGCCTCTACCCATTATCCAGGTTCAAAGCTGCTTCCTCATTTTTGTTTCTTGGTGGCAATTTCTGTCTTAGGTCAGGCTGCTATCACCAGAGACCATAAAATCAGTGGCTTACTAACAACAGAAATTGATGGTACACAGTTCTGGAGGCTGGGAGGTGCCAGATCAAGGTGCCGCCAGTTTGGTGTCTAATGAGAGCTCTCTTCCTGGCTGAAGTGTCTCCTACTGTGTAGTTGCACAGTAATAGAGCATACCTGGGACACTGAGGACCCAGGTATTAAACTCTGAGGTCACCAGCTTGAGCGCAGGGTCATAGACATAACCCCATGATCACTGGCTTGAGCCCAAGGTTGCTGGCTTGAGCAAGGGTTCACTGGCTCAGTTGGAGACCCCGGTCAAGGCACATATGAGGAAGCAATCAATGAACAATTAAGGTGCCACAACTATGAGTTGATGCTTCTCATTTCTCTATCTCTCTCCCTTCCTGTCTGTCTGTCTCTCTCTCACTAAGAAAAAGAAAAAAGAAAAAAAAGATATTAATCCTACCAACAGGGCTTCACCCCCATGTCCGGATTAATTTCCAAAGGCCCCAACTTCAAATACCATCACAGTGGGACTAGGTTTCCACATATGAATCCTGAAGGGACCAAACATTAGTCCCCAAGTGGCAGTATTCTATTGACTCCCCCTCAATCTGAGCATTCCTACTCATGCCATATCAAATAAGCCTTCAAGTTTTTCCAGGATATTCTATCTACTGGTTAGGAATACACCTTCACAGTAGTAGCTTAGTTTCCTCCATTACTATAAGGAGATTTGCCTAATAGTGAGCTTGTTGGTGGTGATGATGATAACTACTAAACATTGCCTCTAATCCTCAGAACAAGGTGAGCAGTAGACTCTCTGTCTCAAAGACATGGGCACTGAAGTCAGCAGAAGTTAAGCTATTTTCCCAAAACAGCATAGCAATGAAGTGGGTACAGACCCAGACCTTTCAGGCTCTGAAGTCTATGCTCTTAACATAATTCCACACTGCTTCCCAGAGCATATATTTAGGGGCAACTTTATCTCCTATTTTATAGACAAAGTTTGAAGATTTGGAGAGGTAGGAAGGAAGGAAGGAATGAAAACTTTCTTTACATAGTTTCCAAGTAACAGGGGTACATGGTACCTCAATTCTTCCACCTCTTAACATTCTTCAAACTCACTTCTTGTGGCCATTTTCTGCCTCTTCCCAAAAAGCAAGCCCAGTTCCTTTATTTCAGGAGATGACACTGTGTCTGATAGTCCTACCTTCTGATGATTATTTATGGAAGAACCAGATGGGAACACTTGAAAAATATTCTAATTAGAAAGTCCTTCATTTCCATCCCATTTCTATCTTTGTTGCTGCCTGCCACCCCGACCCTAGACACACGTGGGTGTGCTCTGAGCTATTCTTTATATTTTCAGTTGGGATGTGCCCACCCTGGCATCTGATCACACAGGCCAACTTCTTTTGAAGTAAATGAAAAAAGTTCTTGAACAGACCAGAGCCCCCCCCATGAAGAATTTAAACGCTCTGTCTTATGTCATGTCCCAGCGGTCATCCTCTTACTCAGTTTTTAAAGGACTTCCCACTGTGGAAGTGCTGGGCACTTAGAGGCAGGGGTCATCGCAGTCATGCCGGAATCAGGTCCCACTCTGCAGAGGGGATGGGAAGGGCTGGGATGGGGGTGGTTTGAGCAATTAACCGCTAATTGCTCCAGATTGGTGGTCAGTGAAGCCATCCTCATAGTGCCGTGAGTTTACAGGAAGCAACCTTCAGAAAGGCTCGATTAGCTGAATAGAAATTATTTCTGAGTGCACATTTTATAAATAATCAGAGACAATGGCCTGTTTCCTATTAAACTTCCTAATGGCTGCAATTTTATCTACTGCCCCCACGCACCAATCCTTTTCCAATTGCTTTCCAAAATAGTCTTCAGGAGGCCATAGGATAGAGAAACTGAGACCCAGAGAGATGAAACCACCACCCTGTCCTCATTCTCAGCCCAACCCCACTGAGTCCTTCCAGTGCTCACTCCACCCCATTCAAACCATTTTACTAACTGCTGCTACCTTTGTCTTCTAGACCCCACGTCTGCTATGCTTATGACCTGTGGTTGCCAGTGTCTCCAATATGGAGGTCAAGTCCACAGTCAGTGGTTTGACTTTCTCCACTGTTCCCTGTGATTGCCGTCAGATAGGAGGTGTTCCCCAGGCCCATGGTGCACAGCTGCACTCAGACCTTGGCTGGAGCCCTTCCTCTTCTGCCTTTCCCACTGATGCAAGCGCTATTGCCGTCTGGATCTTGTCTAGATTCCACCATCTCTCCGGCATCTTTGCAGACACTCCGGCTACCAGTAATACTTCCCTTTCTAGCACTTTCCCCAAATAACCTTTAATCTGATGCCTATCACATATTGTTCCTTATGGTGAAATAAAGAAAAAGACAGAGGAGAAAGGAGGTGTCCAAAGGTTTTAGACTCAGTCTCAAAAGCCATTCAAAATATCTCAGTGTTGCAACTCTTCTCCCATAGGTAAAATATTGGGCTCAACTGTAAACTCAGATCAGAAAACTACATAGTGGTAATTTTTAATATATACCAGAAAACAAAATTCACTAAATACAATCAAAATGTGACCAATTCATCAGTTATTTTGGAAAACTTTGTGAATGATCCACTGACTAGCACAATGAGGCACTGTTAAAATAGAAGTGAAAGAGTTTTTTTTTTTATTAGGTCTTCATAAAAACAACTATCAAACTCATATTAATTGATTAATGGCCCCGAATGAAGGCTTCAAAAGTAAAACACTGTGGCCCTCAGTCCTTCTTGGGAAGTCTGATCTTTTGCTCTATTCCCTAATTCCTGCCTGGGCAGAATGATCCCAGAATCAAGAACCAGTCACCTGGATCAGCGTTAAACACAAGCTCTGTCCCAAGAAAGACATGAGGTGATCCCTTATGCAATAAGAAGGGAGAAATCTAGAATCTGATAAGGCCAGATAATATTTGGGATTTTTACTTGTTCAGATGCTTATTCTTGACATTTCTCTGACTTTCCCAGGTCATATTCTTCAGTTCAGTCCTCATGTCCATGCCCTTGACATTCCTTCCTTAACCTCTTCATGCCTCCCTAGCTATTCAGGCTACATTTCTGTCAAGTTCTCCCTCAGTCCCATGCCCCACCCCCTTGCCTCTCATTCTTTCTTGACTGTAGAATGCATTTTTCAAATACACCCTTATAGCAGGAGAAGTTACTACCTTCTTTCCCTCCTATCAGGCTGTGAATGTCCACAGGTCACAACCAAATTGGGCACAATGATTCCAGAAGGTCCCCAATTTAATTGCCTGGGACAGAGTGCTGTGGACTTCACCTTCTGAGAGAATGAATGAGTTCTGAGGAGCGGACTGTGACTCCTTTGACTTAAAACCCCGAAAGGACTATTCATTGGAATTTCCTCAGGCCTCTAACACTTGTTCTCTGGAATTGCCACTCTTGGGAGAATTACTTTCTTCAACTCAGACAACAGATCTTGATGAGATCTTTTGAAGACTCTTGAATCATTTAAGCTGTTAAAAACACTAAGGAAACAACTTTAGAAAGGGTGAAACTCTCTGGGTAGCAAAGTCAAGCTGTGTGTGTGTGTGTGTGTATGTGTGTGTGTGTGTGTGTGTGTGTGTGTGTGTGTGTGTGTGTGTGTGGTGATGGTGGGGGGAAGAAGATCTTTCCTGGGAATCCAGGCTTTGGCGATGAGAAGCGCAGACAGGCTGGACACGAGGGCGTGTGGTGTGGGTCCTGCAGTTGTAGAGAGGAGTGGAGAGAGTCAGACCTGGATAAAAATTGCAAATACTGCCCTCCCTAAATGTTGCTTTAAGCAAGAGACTTCATCTCCCCCAGTCTCTCTTTCTGCATTCTAAAGAGGGGGTCATTGTGCCTACATCAGAAAGTTGTCATCGGTTTGAAAGAAGCGACTGCTGATATCTGTCCTTGGTGCTCACCCCCTCTCTACCCTTGTTAAGATTCTAGAAAGTTTCCTTTCTCTCTAGATGTGATGAGAAGAAATCATTAGCAGCAATGAGTACAGTTTAAATTATCTGTAGTTGGCATTCACATCTTGTGAATCTTAATGGCAGTGGTGGTGAAGAAATATGAAGTCAACTTAGAATCCTTTTAGACAAAGAAATCTGGAATCTGCAGAGAAATCAGATACAATGATTTAAAGTAATTACTAATGATAAGAGAACAATACCCATCCTGACTTGAAGAATATATATAAATTTTGTGTTTACAAAGTACTCATACATTGATGATCCCATTTGACCTTCAAAACAATTGTGTAGGTCAGGAAGAGCAGAAACTTATTTCACTCAGGCACGTTCACTGAGGTTCGAACCTTGCTGTGAGCCACAGCTAATACAATCACACCAGCACTCAAACGTATCTTCAGACCCCAAATTAACTGCTGACCCTTCCCGCATCCCAACTACTTCCTTAGCTCTTAGATGCTCACCAATCAGGTAGGAAGTATAAAAACATGCATGTGATGTCCGTTGCAGCTTTTAAAAGAAAAGCTATACTTCAAGCAACAGTTCAAATTGTTCCGTTGGGTCAAACAATTTTCTCTAAAAGTGTGTGGGTATAACTTCTAAGAGATACTAACATTTACTGAGAAGCCATTATGTGCCAGCTACTATTACAGCCTTTTACCTAAGCTTCATTTAATTCTCTCAACACCCATGTTATATAGGTATGGTTACCTCATCTTACAGAAGAGGAAACTGATTATCATACAGGTTAAATAACTTGCTCAAGATCACACAGCCACTCAGAGGACTCAGAGCTGTGCTATTATTTTTTTTATTGATTTTAATTTATTGTGTTTACATAGATTCTAGTGTCGCCCCAAATGCATCCCCCCCCCGTATTCCCCTCAACATCTCCCTTACCCCCTTCCCCACAGCACCCTCCCCCCTTTCCTTCAGGTTTATCTCATCCTATCATCCCCTTTCCCTCTGTCCTCTTTTCCTCTGGTCCCTTTGATCCCTTCTCTGTCTCAATTCCTTTCCTCAGTTCACATTATTCATGGGATTCCTCAAATGAGTGAGGTCATATGATATTTTTCTTTCTCTGCCTGGCTTATTTCACTTAAAATAATAGTTTCCAGGTCTGTCCATCTTGTCACAAAAGGTAAGATTTCCTTCTTTTTCATGGCCCTATAGTATCCCATTGTATATATGTACCATTGCTTTTTAATCCACTCGACCACTGACGGACACTTGGGCTGTTTCCAGATCTTCGCTATTGTGAACAAAGCTACCATAAACATGGGGCTGCATTTCTTCTTTTGAACTAGTGATATGGTTCAAAAGATATATTGGGATATATTCCTAAAAGTGGGATGGCTGGGTCAAAAGGCAGTTTTGTTTTTAATTTTTTGAGGAATCTCCATACTGTTTTCCACAGTGGCTGCACCAGTCTGCATTCCCACCAGCAGTGCAGGAGGGTTCCCTTTTCTCCACATCCTCGCCAGCACTTATTCTGTGTTGTTTTGCTGATGAGTGCCATTCTGACTGGTGTGAGGTGGTATCTCATTGTGGTTTTAATTTCCATTTCTCTAATAATTAGTGGTGTTGAACATTTTTTCTCTGTCTCTTGGCCATTTGTATGTCCTCTTTGGAGAAGTGCCTATTCATTTCTTTTGCCCATTTTTTGATAGGATTGTTTATCTTCCTGGTGTTGAGTTTTACAAATTCTTTATAAATTTTGGTTATTAACCCCTTATCAGACATATTGCCAAATATGTTCTCCATTGTGTTGTTTGTTTTTTTATTCTGTTCATATTGTCTTTAGCTGTGCAAAAGCTTTTTGTTTGATATAGTCCTGTTTGTTCATCCTGTCCTTTATTTCACTTGCCTGTGGAGATAAATCAGCAAATATATTTCAGTGTGAGATGTCAGAGAGCTTACTGCCTAGGTTTTCTTCTAAGATGCTTATAGTTTCATGACTTACATTTAAGTTTTTATCCATTTTGAGTTTATTTTTGTGAGTGGTGTAAGTTGGTGGTCTAGTTTCATTTTTTTGCAGGTAAATTGTCCAATTTTCCCAACAACATTTGTTAAAGAGGCTGTCTTTACTCCATTGTATGCTCTTACCTCCTTTGTCAAAAGCAGTTGTCCATAAAGTTGTGGGTTTATTTCTGGGTTCTCTGTTCTGTTCTATTGATCTATGTGCCTGTTCTTATGCCAGTACCAGGCTGTCTTGAGTACAATGGCCTTGTAGTATAACTTGATATCAGAAAGAGTGATACCTCCTGCTTTATTCTTCTTTTTCAATATTGCTGAGGCTCTTCGTGTTCTTTTCTGCTTCCATGTAAATTTTTGGAATATGTGTTCTATATCTTTGAAGTATGTCATTGGTATTTTAATTGGTGTTGCATTGAATTTATAAAGTGCTTTGGGTAATATAGACATTTTAATGATGTTTATTCTTCCTAACCATGAACACGGTATATGCTTCCACTTGTTTGTATCTTCCTTGATTTCCTTTATCAATGGTTTATACTTTTCTGAGTACAAGTTTTTAATCTCCTTGGTTAAATTTACTCCTAGGTCAGTGATGGGCAATCTTTTGAGCTTGGTGTGTAAAAATTCGCCAAAAAATTGTGCATAACTCGGGTGGTGTGTCACTTCGAGAAAAACGGCCTAACCGGAAGTCCCAGAACTAGACACTCTGTGCCAGAGTTCTGTTATTTTGGCCTACAGACCTCCAGCACAGAGTCAGCACTACAGCAAATATTTTATCCTCAGCTACTGCACCTGGACGTGCAGGAGCCGAGGATGAAACATCTTTCTCTGCATGTGGCCCTATACTTCTCTGGTATGCAGCTGCATGCAGCCATGTGTCATTGAAAATAGCTATGCATGTCAGTGCTGACACGCATGTCATAGGTTTGCCATCACAGTTTTAGGTATTTTATTTTTTGTGTGTGGCAAAAGTGAAGGGGATTGTTTCCTTAATTCCTCTTTCATACAGTTCATTATTGGTATATGGTAGCTCTTATTTCTGAGTATTAATTTTATATTCTGCCACCTTGCTAAATTCATTTATCAGGTCCCGTAGTTTTTTGACTGAGACTTTAGGGTTTTCTATATACAGTATCATATCATCTGCAAATAATGACAGTTTTACTTCTTCTTTTTCAATTTGAGTGTCTTTTATTTCTTCTTGTCTGATTGCTGTGGCTAGGACTTCCAGAACTATGTTGAATAAGAGTGGTGAAAGGGGGCACCCCTCCCTGGTTCCTAATCTTAAGGGGATTGCTTTTAATTTTTTCCCATTGAGTATGATGTTGGCTGTGGGTTTGTCATAGATGGCCGTTAACATGTTGAGATATTTTCCCTGTATTCCCACTTTGCTAAGAGTTTTGATTGAGCATGAATGGGTGCTGGATTTTATCATATGCCTTTTCTGCATCTATTGAAATTATCATGTGGTTTTTCTCCTTCCTTTTGTTTATGTGATAAATCACATTGGTTGATTTGCAAATATTGTACCAGCTTTACCTCTCTAGAGTAAATCCCATGTGATTATGATGTATGATTTTTTTCATGTATTGCTGGATCCGGATTGCTAATATTTTCTTGAGGATTTTAGCATCTAAATTCGTCAGGAATATTGGCCTATAATTTTCTTTCTTTGTGTTGTCTTTGCCTGATTTTGGAAATCAGAATTATGCTCGCCTCCTAAAAGGAGTTGGGTAGTCTTCCCTCCTCTTGAATTTTTTGAAATAGCTTGAGAAGGATAGGAGTTAGTTCTTCTTTGAACATTTGGTAGAATTCACCTGTAAAGCCATGTGGCCCAGGGCTTTTGTTTGTTGGGAGTTTTTTGATAACTGTTTCTATCTCATTTGTTGTAATCAGTCTGTTTAGGTTTTCTGATCCTTCCAGATTAATTTTTGAAAGATTATATGTTTCAAGGAATTTGTCCATTTCACCTAAGTTATCTAATTTTTTGGCATACAATTTCTCATAGTATTTTCTTACAATACTTTGTATTTCTGTTGTGTCAGTTGTTACTTTTCCACTCTCATTTCTAATTTTATTTATTTGAGTCCTCCCTCTTTTTTTCTTGGTGAGTCTGGTTAAAGGTTCATCGATCTTGTTTACCTTTTCAAAGAACCAGCTCTTGGTTTCATTGACCCTCTGTATTTTTTTATTTCCACTCTGATCTTTATTGTTTCCTTCCTTCTATTTCCTCTGGGCTTTACTTGCTGATTTTATTCTATTTCTTTTAGATGCAGGGTTAAGTTGTTTATTTGAGCTTTTTCTAGCTTCTTAAGGTATGCCTGTAATGCTATGAACTTACCTCTCAGTACTGCTTTTGCTGTGTTCCATAAATTTTGTGTTGTTGTATGCTCATTATCATTTGTTTCTAGAAATTTTTTTATTTCTTCTTTGATCTCATTGTTAACCCATTCATTATTTAATAACATGCTATTTAGTTTCCAAGTGTTTGAGTATTTTTCAGTTTTTCTGTTGTGATTGATTTCTAGTTTCATGCCATTGTGATCAGAGAAGATGCTTAATATGATATCAATCTTCTTAAATTTGTTGAGACCATTTTTTGTGCCCTAACATGTGGTCTATCCTAGAGAATGTACCATGAGAATTTGGAAAGAGTGTATATTCTGTTGCTTTAGGGTAAAAGGTTCTTAAGATATCTGTTAGATCTAGTTGATCTAGTGTGTCCTCTAAGTCTGCTATTTCTTTGTTAATTTTCTTTCTTGAGGATCTATCTAGTGATGTTAATGGAGTATTGAAATCCCCTACTATTATTGTATTGCTGTTGTTTTCGCCCTTCATGTCCACCAAAGTGTTCTTTATATATTTAGGTGCTCCTATATTAGGTGCATATATATTTATAATGGTTATATCTTCTTGTTGGATTACTCCCTTTATTATTATATAGTGACCTTCTTTATCTCTTATGATAGCCTTTGTTTTAAAGTCTATTTTGTCAGATATAAATATTGCTACCCCTGCTTTTGTTTTCATTTTCATTTGCATGAAATACTTTTTTCCAACCCTTTACTTTCAGTCTATGTGTATCTTTTGTTTTGAGGTATGTCTCTTGCAGACAGCATGTATATGGGTCCTGTTTTCTTATCTATGCAGCTATCCTATGTTTTTTGATTGGATTATTTAATCTATTTACATTTAAGGTTATTATTGATATGTAGTTGTTTATTGCTATTTTATTCTTTAAAGTTACATTCCTTTTTTACTATATTCTTTTCCACCCTTGTTCTGTTTACAACAGGCTCCTTAACATTTCTTGCAGCATTGGTTTGGT
Source organism: Rhynchonycteris naso (assembly GCA_037038555.1). NCBI lineage: Eukaryota > Metazoa > Chordata > Mammalia > Chiroptera > Emballonuridae > Rhynchonycteris > Rhynchonycteris naso. Next base: position 32,072,652 of record CM072998.1, read on the forward strand.
TGTAAAAAATTTTTTGAGTTTTTTTGTCTGAGAAGCTTTTTATTTCTCCTTCAATTTTAAATGATAGCCTTGCTGGATAAAGAAGTCTTGGTTGTAGGCTCTTTTTCTTTATTACTTTGAATATTTCTTGCCTTTTCCTTCTGGCCTAAAGTGTTTCTGTTGAGAAGTTGGATGTCATCCTTTGTAGTTGATTGACATTTTTTTTCTTTCAGCTTTTAGTATTTTTTCTTTATCTCTTAGCTTTGGTATTTTAATTATGCTGTGTCTTGGTGTAGATTTCTTTGGGTTTCTCTTTAATGGAATTCTCTGTGCTTATTGAACTTGTGTGACTTTTTCCTACATCAATTTAGGAAAGTTTTCAGCTATGATTTCTTCAAACAAGCTCTCTATCTCTTGTTCTTTCTCTTCTTCTTCAGGAACCCCTATGATGCGGATGTTGTTTCTCTTTAGGTTGTCACAGAGCTTTCTTAGAGTTTCCTCAGACATTTATAGCCTCTTTTCTTTTTGTTGCTCCGCTTCCACGTTTTCCTTTATCTTGTCTTCTAAATTGCTGATTCGATCCTCTGCTTCATCCATCCTGCTTTTAATTGCTTCTAATTCTTCCTTTCTGATATTGTATTTGTCATTTCTGACTGGTTCTTCATTATTATTTCAATGTCCTTTATGATGCTTGTTATCTCTATTTAGGTGCTCATTGCATCCATCCATTGTTGCTTTAAGATCTTTGAGCATTCTAATAATTATTATTTTAAATTCTGCATCCAATAGTTTGGTTATTTTCATCTCACTCAGTTCTTTTTCTGGGGTTTCTCTTGTTGATTCATTTGGATTACACTTCTCTGTCTTCCCATTTTGTGCGTATATACACTCCTCATTTGGGTGTGTTGTTTGTGAAGCTAGCTAAGTCTAGGGTTGGTATAGTCTGCCTTTAGCTTCCAGTGTGTTGTTTCTAGGTCTTCTTGGGTTGGCATCAGCTGTTGTTTGTAATCCGCTGTGGGCTACTTATCTGCTATCACTGTTCTTATTGCTGTTTGTGTTGCAGTTTTCTATGTTTAACTGGGTCAGGTGTGAGGAGACCTTCATAAAGCTCCCACTCTAACAAGGGTTGTTAGGTCCTAAATTGGTGCTTTCCCTATCTGGCTGCTGAATGTGCCTGCCCTGGACCTCCCTGTCTGGGCCTGGCACAGATCAGTGGGGGTCACTTCTTATGACTGGCTCTTATAAACCATTTTGGAGCTACAGGCAATCCAGATCTTGTGGCTGCCTCTGCTGGGTCCAAGTGCCGTTGTAAATCTGGTCACTATAATTTTAATTGGGCCTTGTAGAGTCAGTCATTTCTGTGACAGGTACATCATAAATGGTATCATTTCTGTCTTTGCTCACTCTAACTTGTACCTCATTTGATGAGCCTTTGGTGACTACTTCACACCAAGAGTAACTGTGGTTAGAGAGGTTGAGACATCCCAAGATCTGCAGCCAGCAAGCTGCAGATTCAGGAGAGCTGGTGGTATATGTCCCAGTTGAGTTCTAGTCCACAGGCAGGAGATCATCAGAGCTGTGCTATTTACATCTCAGCAGAAACCTTTGTTTTCCTGGCACTTGCCCCTATTCCTCATATAGAACCTCAGCCTTCTACAGGTGCTCCTGGATACTTGAGGAGTTGTCTTATATGTGTCATATAAGTCAGCTCTCCTGTCACACCTCCAGTGATATCTACCATTTCTTTACTCTTCTCCTATGTCAGCCTGCACAACCTAGAAATGAAATATTTGTCAGTAATCACCTCTGCGATAGGATTGCAAAAGAAAGTTTGAAGAGAGGTGTCCAGAACATACCACCACAGTTTTTATTGTTGTTGTTGTTTTATTTTTGTACATTGTTTTATTTGGAGATTGTCGTTGAAGTGAAACTTCTCATCCAGTACCTCTTTGAAGCCCCTGCCTATCTGTGGCAGTTTTTGGTTAAAAGGTACAAGGCAATTATTTTACTTGCCTGAGCTCCACACTCCTCATTTGCCTCCCAGGGTTGTGTGGTGCCTTGAATAATGTGCAACATGTACAGCACCTAGAGTAAGGCTTGACACCTCCAGAAGCTAAAACAAAGAGATGGTCCTTCTCTCCCAAATCCCTGTTCTGTACGAACACATAGCTCCTTGCCTTATTAGTAGTTAATCACTTAAGAAACTAGTATTTGTTAGTCATTTCAAAGTTCAAACAAGTTCTTATATAGGAGAGTGGGAAAATTACAGAAAGAGGTCTAGACATCACTCACACAGGATTGCTGTTTACAATTAGTATAATCAGATAAACCTCATTATTTCAATGAATGAGTCTAAGACATGGGGATATTATTGTTTGCCAGATTTTTTCTCTGTAATGGTGTTTGTTATAAAGAGATTATAGTGGCCCATGTCTGGTTCTGACAGATTTGGACCCATCTCTGAAAAGAATTCACTTGTCTGAAAATGTGGGTAAAGCTGCCATAAACTTGGGTGGAAATCTGTGTGAAGATGTTTAAAAAGGAAAAGTCACGTAGGGCCCCAAGCACCCATCCCAAAAATCCCCTGAGAGGCACCCTGGCCAGCAGTGATCAGCCAGGGCTGAGGCCCTCACGTGCTTCGGGGTGCTGCCCACGCGAGGCAGTGGCCACGTGTCAGGGAGAGAGACAGCCCAGGCTCCTGTGCTGCAGAGCAGACAACCCTGGGGCCACGTGCTCAGTGCATCTCAGAGGATGGGTTCCTGGTTCTCTTTCAGTCAAGTTCAAATTGATTTAAAAAGAAAACTGTTTTCTCACCCCCTACCATCTTCCCTCCCCAGAAAGAAGTCCTCAGGACTCAAAGGCTTCTTCTCCGGAGTGACAGATAGTGAGCCTACAGTAACACTCAGTGGGTTTGCAGTTGACTTGCCATTGTTCTCACAAGTTAAGAAAGCTATAAAGTATTTTAAAAACAAACAGAAAACCATCCTGAATAAACCTGCCTGAGTTGTTACCCAGACTTCTTTATTTTACCTTTTCCTCTATTCTTTTTCTTATGTAATTTTCTCTTTTTCATTTTTGTCTCTTTTATTTATTTATTTTGTGTGTATGGGATGCCAAGCAGTTTGATGTAGGACTGTGGGACTGCCCGTGAGAGCCCCTCAATTACAGCAGGATTTAAAGTGGAAGTTCAGTAAAACATGAAGTTGCTCACAGCTGTGTGTGAGCAGTGCAAGCAAGCTAGGTTAAGAGCACGCTCTGAAGTGTACTGAGGCTTCATCTATAAATCCCGTCGTGTCTTACCGGCCAGGTACCCAGCAGGTGTGGCTAATATACAGTTTGGGATTAAACAATGAAACAGATAGCTTTAGTGTTTTCATTTCAAATACAGGGAGGGGAACAATTAAGAAAAGGAATTCCACGTGACACACCAAGGTGACAGAGGCCACGTCTTGACTGTCCCTGTGCCCTGAGTCCTCAGTTGTTTTCCACCAGTCTGTCTGTCTGTCTGTGCTCATAATCCTGTGGGGTGGGTGTGGAGTCCAGTCCTTTGGATCCCAAGACCCTCCCCGACCCTTGCTTCTTGAAGACTCTCCCGGGGTGCTGAAGATGTGTTATTTGCTTCCTCAGGCTGTTGGTGGAACCATGGGGCTGCCCAGTCACGTCTACCCACAGCTGCTGGCGTTTGCATCCCTGGGCACTGAGGTCTGAAACGTGACCCTGGCAAGGACCAGCCCTACCCCCTTGGAGGAAATGGCTGTGCAGCCTAAGCAACAGCAGATGAAAACTTCCTTCCTCTTCATCCAGCTGCAGGACATCCCTGCCCGCGCTCTCCCCGCCCCATTTCCAGCAGCTCCAGCCTGGATAGCAGCCCCAGGGGGCCCAGAGGAGGGACACATTTTCCCAAGTCCCAAGAAAGGCTTCTTGGCAGGCCATGACCTCAGGCGCACACAGGGCTGGGCTGCTCCTCCCTCATGCCTGCTGCAGAAGGGGGGTTGTGGGACCGAGTCGCCAGCTGCTTTCAGTTGCCCTGCTTGCACAGAGAAGAAGGAGAGAGAGGAAAAGCCCCAGGATCCTCGGGATGTGAGGAGGGGTGGTCTTTGTGGACCCCCACGTTGCGAGCGTTCCCTGGCCCCCGCCTCCAGGAAGCTTGGCCAGCTCCAGCCCCCGTCATGCAGACTTCCTAGCCCAGATGTCATCATGAGCAATGGGAGCAGAAATCCCTCCACGGGCTGGAAGCAATGGCCGGTCGTTACTGCCCCCCAGGACCTTTGGGGCACAGACTCTCAGTATTGGAGTGCTTTGGCATGTTCAGTTCCACAGGCCACCTTGGCCCGTGCTGCTAATGGGGGTGGAAGGGCCCTGCTGAGGAGAGGTGCTGCCCCCTGCCCAGTACTTCCAGAGAGCAATCAAGAGGGCACAGGTCCCACCGTGCGACAGAGGAGGGCAAGGCTCTCCAGATACTGCCCGCCCCTTCAGACCAGCAAGAGCTACCCAGCCCCATCTACTATGCTGCCTCTCAAGGTAAGAAAGTGTGTGTGGCTGAACCCCCAGACCCCAGCTGTTCCCACTGGAGGAGAGAATGGAGAGAGGGGACAGGTGCGCCCACGAGGGCTTCCAGTGCCTCACACTTGGGTCACCTTCGGCTCTGGATGGGCTGGCTACACCCCCACAGCAGAGGTTCTGCGGCCACAGTCCTCCTGGGCCAGCCTCTTGCTCTGTGCTCCGACACCTTCCAGCCACTGGCAACATTTTGTTTGGAAAGAGAACGAATGACTGTTTCCCAAGATTTCTGCCAAAGCTAGGGAAAAATTCAGGCAAAGAATTGCATAATTTGTAGGAGAAGACCAGAGGGAAGGAGAGGAGATGCACAGACATTTATTGAGCCCTAGGACATGCAGGCATTACGCTAGGTGTTCCTTACATCCAGTTTGTCCTCACGGCCACATTCCCGATTTCAGATGAGGGAATTGAGAAGGGGCTCAGCAAAAATCCCCCCATCCTTCCAAAATGGTAGGGGCAGACCAAAACCCCTTTTCCAGAAAGGGACTTTGGGAGGTTTGGGGAGGTTTCCAGAACTGGAACGCAGCCTTGGAAGTCAGCCACACCCTCGCACACTTGACCTTCTAAGGCCCACCTCCACCTCCCAGCACCCCTCCCCAGTGCATGTGGAGCCCTGGGCATCAGCCTCCTCCCCAATTTTTAACAAGAAGGGGGAGGGGACCAATGTGTGGTCTCCGGGGTCTCTTCCAGCCCCGCTGAGCTCTGCCTGTGATCACAGCCACGACTCCTCTTTGTAATGAGCATCTGACTCTGACTCAACCCCCTCGTCCCGCTGATGCCTGAATTCCGCCTGCCTTCTCCACCTCGTTCAGGTGGTGCTCCCAAAATAGGCATACACAATAGAAAATTATGCTTTTCCTTTCTCTTTCCCCACATCTTTAGGAGATGGGCAGAGGGTGAGGATGAGTGTGTGTGTTGGGTGGGTGGGGTGAGTCAGAGGAGGGGGACTCTTGCTGAAGTATGTGGAAGGTTGACATGGAGGCGACTGTCAGGGAAGTCACAGGAGAAATGGATGAAATCCATGACATTGAAGAAGCACCCCTCTCTGGGCTTGGATGTGATGCTGTTTCATCTGGCTCTGATGGCTCTCTCCTTTGTGCTTCTGCATGCCACCCTCCTTCCCCTGGCTCTTGACAGGGAGACTATGTTGCCACAGTTAGGAATCTGGGAGAAAGGATGAGCCCAGGTTTTCTTTGGAAGGGGAACTCTTGGAAGAAGAGAGGCACTAGCCTGCTTCCTTAAGGAATAGTTTACATTTCATCCTGGTTCTTGTATCACTCATTTCCTACAGGGACTTGGGAGGAGTGACGGACCGATGCGTCAGAGACCGGTCTCTGTCTGTGCGGTCACACGCTAGTTGTTTGTGTACTTAATGCTGCTCTGATGACTTGGAAACACCATCAGCCCTTAGTCCTCCTTCCCATCATCCCAGTACAAGTCAAAGTCTCAGAGCTGTTGCCATTTCACTAGGGAGAGGTGCATTGGGAGTTGGTTCAAGTGGGCAGATTTCTGCCTTGTCTGCAGAAGTCTAATAGCCCACAGGCATCTAAAGTAAGGAAGGCAGGATTCCTTGCTAAAAACTTAGAAACCTCAGGTTCAAATCTAACTTTGAGCAACCCACCAGAGCTCTCGGTTTTCCCATCTGGGAAACCTGCCTCACAGTTGCTATGGAGATTTGCTACGGAGATAAAGTGTTGAGCAAGTGAAAAGCACCCTGAGCAGCCCTGTCTTAAGGGAGAGAAGAGGAGAAGAAAACCTAGTGGGACACCAGGGAAGCCATGGAGTTAGAGGTGCAAATGTAAGGTGGGTCTGGGAAGGAAGCAGGGCTACAGAAACTTACTCTTAACCGTGCTGCTCAGATGTTGGGAGTCCCTCTGCAGTGGGAAGGAGGAGAATTGGGAAATGAGCACCTTCAGAACCACAAGTCCTTAAAATGCCTGTGGCTGTATTAACCAGGTGACAACTACCTGGTCTCAAGTGTCAGAGGAAGAAGCGAGATCAAGAAAGCGTTGTCATCTGCCCAGCGTTGAGCAGACAGATGAAGGTGTCCTCTGGGATTGATGATAGATTAGTGTATGACAACAACTCCATCCTCTCCTGTCTTATAGGTTAGCTTTACGAGTCACAGCAAAGTGGCAGAAACTGATTGAAAATGTTTTCTTGTCAAATATGAATGGTGAGGTCCTTGATTACCCATAGTGCGACATCTCACTCTATATACTCAGGAAAGAAGTGATCAATTCCACTTATTGAAGTGAAATGTTGGTTACACAGAAGCAAAGTCTGTTCCTATATGTGTATCACAGGATGGATACTTTCCTAGCAGAAAGAGCTGGATCTTAAGTGTAAATTCTCTTCTCCGCAGTCCTCCAAATAGCTAAATTCTTCCTCGCGCTGTTGAAACAAGTGGGCTCCTAAGTGAAAATTGTTGACTTACATCCTTCCAGATATCATAGGAGTGATCGCTGTAAATTACATCACTTGGTTCTTAATTTATACCATGACTGGGCTTCAGTAAAAACAACTGAGTCACTCAATGACCTACAGAAGTCCTCGGAAACCTCAAAGCTCTGTGAGCATGTGGGTTATTAACATCCCCTCTTCCCAGATGAGGAGGCAGGGGCATGAGGGTGGTCAGCAACTTGCTGAGACCCAAGACTGAGACATAGCAGCTCAAGACAGTCTTTCTTTTTACTTTAATTCTTATTTTTAATTTATTGTGTTGACATGGTTTCAAGTATCCCACTCAATATAACACCCAAGACCGTTCCTTGTAGCCTCTCTCACTGTCTTCTGAAAGGGTGAGATTTCCTTAGAAGGCAGTCCCCTATTTCCTGGGCCTGGTGGTTTTACCTCATTTATGTTTTGAAATAACAGTGATTTTTGGTATGTAAATGATGTTATAAAATTAGCAGTAAAAATATTTTAAACTTTTTCCTCCAAATGCCATTTTTACAAACCCCACAACGTTTTCACCTGTAGTTTTAAATTCCAAGAAATTTTTCTAGTTGGGTCTTCCTTTTTCTCTTCTTCTTTCACCTGGAACACGATGACCTTTTTGAGTGGTTAGGACTTGTGAGACAGGGTGAGAGTAAGTAAGACAGACAAGGAGCCCGCAGGAGGCGTGGTGTGGGAGCGAGACAAGGGTGGGTACAGAACTCCTTAGGGCAGTGGTTTCCAACCTCTCTCACCTCATAACACCCATAAACTAATACTAAAATTCTGCGGCACACCAAAAAACATATTTTTTTGCCAATCAGACAAAAAAAATAGGTTTAATAACGCCTATTGTGTTGGCTGTTCATTTTTTTTTTAATTTTTTTAGATATTTTTTATTTATTCATTTTTATTAGAGAAACAAAGAAGAAAAAGAGAAAGAGAAGAGAGAGAGAGAGAGAGAAAGATGGGAAAGAGAACAGGGAGAGGAGCAGCAGAAAGCATCAACTTTTTTTTCCTTTTTTCTTTTTTTTTACAGGGACAGAGAGAGAGTCAAAGAGAGGGATAGATAGGGACAAACAGACAGGAATGAAGAGAGATGAGAAGCATCAATAATCAGTTTTTTGTTGTGACACCTTAGTTGTTCATTGATTGCTTTCTCATATGTGCCTTGACCGTGGGCCTTCAGCAGACCGAGTAACCCCTTGCTTGAGCCAACGACCTTGGGTCTAAGCTGGTGAGCTTTTTGCTCAAGCCAGATGAGCCCACACTCAAGCTGGCAACCTCGGAGTCTTGAACCTGAGTCCTCCACATCCCAGTTCAATGCTCTATCCACTGCACCACCACCTGGTCCGGCAGGAAGCATCAACTTTCATATGTTCCTTGACCAGGCAAGCCTGGGTTTTGAACTGGTGACCTCAGCATTACAGGTCGACGCTCTATCCACTGCACTACCACAGGTCAGGCAACTGTTCATTTTTTTTAACGTTGCAATCTAAGGGAAAAGAAGTCAGTGTTCCTGACTAAATAGTCAGGTATTGCACGTTTTAAAAATTCTTGCAATGCACCAGAGTGCCTCTTGCCACACACTGGTCGAAATCACTGCCTTAAGATAATGAATGGCAATGCAGTGCAGGTCTATTTCTTAAAAACAGGCCCTTTCTAACAAACTAGAAAAAAATAGTTTTAATCCTCTGTGTCTTGGATTGTTTTGCCTTAAAATAAAACCAACGGCTGAAATGTAAGTCTGTAAAGTACATTAAATTTTTTATACTAAGTTCTTATTTGGAGTAAAGGTCACTGGCACTGGGATTAAAGAGATAACACTGGAGCTCTGCTCCTGCCAACTAATGAGCAAGTGGCCCCTGACCATGCAACAAGCAAAGCGAGGCTGTCTTTATTTATTTCTCTGAGGTCTTTACAGTTCTAACATTCTGTGATAACTATGAGTCTGTGAATCCAGAAATAAAACTGTTTAATGAAAGAAAAGTATTAAAATAATTTAATTTCATCTACCTCAGCTTGTTTCTAAAGATGAATTATGTTGTCAAATGACTTCAGTGCAGGGAAGCTACGTATACAATGGGATGCACTCTCTTGGGGAGATCTGGGGCCTCAGTGGGGAGCTAGAATGGTTTCATATGTGAATAGCACAGTGCCTGGCACATAGCAGGCACTGAAAAATTATTTGAATAAATGAATGAATACACCTTTGAAAAGATGATTAGCATTCAGTGATATGAAAGAGTCAGTACCCTCTTTGATCAATAACACAAAATCCCCACCACAGAATGTTAGGGCCAGAATTACTGTCTGTCTGTTCCCTAAGGATTGATATCTCCTTCCCTGACCAGGTTGAAGTTGAGTTAAACTCCTTTCTGGAGTTAAAGACTGACCCCTGGATATGTTTTACTTCCCAGGAATAGGTCATGTATCTCATTTTGGCAAAACAATTATATAACCGAGCCTGTTTGACTTTTTAGGCCTGTCATACGTTTAGACACTGTTCTCATCATAAATTGGTACTGTAGATAATTCTTGTATTTATATAAATTCTTCTCGATGACCAATTTAGAGTTTTTAGAAAGAAACTAGAACAAGGAGAGAGCTTGCACAAATGACCATATAGTACTTTGAACTATGATATAGATCAATCGGTGTGCAGTGGTGACTCTTTTAAAAGATTTTGTTATTTAGAAGACAGTATTGGTTAAATTGAAAAGCTTGTCTTTAGTCTGTTTTACACTGCATTGGCTTTGACATGGATGTCTTTATTTACTCTTTAAGTAGCAGAATGGGTTTCAGTTCTTTTTCATCTTGTGATTTGCCTTGGTGTTCCCATGACAACGTTCTCTCACTCTTTCTTTCCTTACCATTTCCGTTGACATTCACACACAGAAGTCTTCTGGATCCTCGCACAGATGCTCCCCTCGTGGAACTACGTCCACCTCAGCATCCTGATTGGAAGAAGAGAGCAGGGGCAAGCACGGGGACTGCTATTAAGTTCTGTGTCCCTGTGCCATATAGAAAAGCAATTGGAATGGGAGCGAGAGACAGGGGTTCTAGCCCTTCCTTTGATTCAAGTTAGCTAAGTAAGGGGAAGTATCTTTATTTTGGGTCTTAATTCCTTATCTGTGGTGTGAAAAGATGAGACTGTGGTTTCCTCCCTTCTAGCGCCATGATTCTAAGTTCTTACCAACTTATTTATGCCTGTAGTTGTGAAAACTCAACTGAAACTACAGCTTTTGATGACAAATCTCTAAAAGTCCATCATATTTAGAAGGTACTACTGTTAGGAAACTCCCTTATTCATAAAATTAGGTCCTCCTCATGATCCAGAGGATAAATATGAACTAAAAAATATTTTAAAACATTTTATGCCAATATATACCCAATTTTCTAATTTTGAGTGTTAATTTATTTTTTTACAAAATATTGATAGCATTAGTCAAGTATTAGGTTTTGCCTGAAATATTTGAACAAAAAAACTAAATTGGGTTTTTTTCTGACTATGCAAAAAGGAACTGTGTTTTGTCATTTCCCGTAGTAAAAAGAAATGAATTTGCTTAAAGGGGCTGTTCTATGTTTTCAGTCTCACGAATCAATTATTCAGCAACGGGAGTATTAAAATCACTTCCACTCAGGGATTAAGACTTCACTCAGCTAGTGTGTATCAGTTCCAACTATGGCCTCAGTTTAACTTGCAAGTTTTGTACCCTTGAACAGATGTATCTTCTATCACTTATACATTTAGAGCGTTAGTTAGGTGTCATGGTTATATGTAATAGAAACCTTCAAGTCTACTTAATCCCAAATGAGGGGGATTTATTATAAGGAGAACACGTGTGTTGATGTAGGGTCCTGTGGACCCCAAGGGCAGAGATGCAGGTGAGCCTCAGGACCAAATGGAATGAGGAGGGCTCCAAAGCACTCAGGTCTCTCTTTTCATTTTGTCTCTCTGTTGCCCTCTGCCCTTCTCTGCAGTCTTCTACATCCACATCCTCCACTCCCTTCTCCACAGGGAGGAAGATGGTCACTCTCAATTCCCAAATTCATATCTCTTCTCTTTAGAGATAATTCAGACTAGGACTAGGATCCCTTAGTCATGCTTCCCAAGCCCCTGGGAAGAGACTCTTTGATTGGTGTGGTTTGGGTGTCCACCCAATTTACTATGGTAGGGTCGGGGCTGGGTGCAGCTCACAAGGTATTATCAGGTCTTCTGAGAGCTCAAAGGTGGCCATAACCATGTAAATCTTGGAAAGGGACAGTTTCTAGAAATTGATGGAACATGGAGAGTAGGGGAGCAGGTATAGGCTACCAACCCAATAAATGACCAAAAAAACACTTTCAGAGAGTTGTCAACCAAAATTTATAAGATAATTGCTTTGCTTAAATGTCCTGTCTGAGTCCTCTGAGATTTTAGGGAAGCCTGTTTTTAGTAGTCTTTGGGAAGATCTTTAAAAACAGCCCCCCTAAACTAAGCAATATATTAGAATCAAATTATTGCCTTATATGGTTTACTTCTGGAATAGATTTGCTTCCAGAATCTGCTACTGGTAATGACAAGGTAAATTTTCTCTTTCAAAGATTCTTTTCCTTGTAGATCTTTAAAGATTCTGCATGCTACGAGGTTTATGCAAATGTTAAGTCCTTAGGTGGAAGTGGGGTTCCATGGTAGGCAGGTTCCCATCTTGGCTTCTGCATGTGATCACTTCAACTTTTTAACAAGTCCCTGGGACTCTTGACCCCATACTGGAGGTCAAAACAACAACAGTAAAGATAAGCCACGTTCTTTAACCAGTTTATACTGATTTCTTGACTAAACCATATCAACGAAAAATGAAATGTGGACAAAAGAAAGAGTGATGGCTCCACTTTCCTTCTTTCTAAAGTAAACAGCCGCTGGGGCTCTTTTTTGGCTGCTCTTTGTGTTGTGCGTATTTCCTGTGATTATATTTAGTTGATTTTAACTTTTTGGAATTTAACTTTCAATTTTCAGAATGTGTGATTTTGTATTAACCTTTCAATGACCAGGTCCAGATTATGTGCCCAAGCATTATTCAAACATTCATCACTTGAAAATTCCATCTTGTCTGCAAGGAGCTTGCTTCCTCTTCGTTGAGTGCTCAATCTGAGTGTATGATGGAGTAACAATTAAAAAGTCACTCTATTTGTTCCATGCCATGAGCAGAGAGATCTCAGGAGTTTTATTTGCACTCAATCTTTTCCATAAAGGATTTCAAGTGCCCCACATCTAAAGCATAAAAAATGAGTTAAAATAATGGTAAGGGTTACTATAGTGCTAATAAAGAACCAGTTCTAAGAAAATATAAATAAAGATGAAGAAGAGATCAGGTCAAGATTAGAAAAAGAACCCAATAGAATGTGCTATAAAAGCTACAGAGCTAGTATGTTTGAAAGTCAAATGTAGCCATGTGTTTACTAGCTGTCCCAACTTAAAGAGACATGACTAGCTACGCAGCTCTGATCTTGAGAAGGAAAGGAGAGGGGGATGGAAGGAGTGAAGGAGGGAGGGAGGGAGGGAAGGAAGATAAGGAGGAAGGAAAGGAGTTCCTTGCACATGTTCCACAGAAATTCATTCTCTTTAAAAAACTGGATTTTGCTTGCCTTTTAAAATAACAATAAAAAAATAACATATTGGATAAAAACTTTTCTCATATGTTCCCTAACCTGGGGTCAAACCCACAACCTTGGCATATTGGGACAACACTCTAACCAACTGAGCTACCCAGCCAAAGTAAAACTTTTCTAAGGAACAGTTAATATTTACTCTTTCACTGTTGCCATATATATATATATATATATATATATATATATATATATATATATATATATATATATAACATAATTTGATTTTCTTGACAATTTAAGTAATCATTGTAATAGTGGTATCGTTTGCTGGCAGCTTTAGATCTGTAACACTATTTGCTTCTGTACTTAATGCCTCCAAACACTCAGCGAGTTCTTTTCGCTTTTTAGTAATGCTTTTGTTTTCTCCGTTTTGGCCTCTTCTTCCATGCTACCGTTAGCATGCCTACCTCCAACATGGTGTCTACCACAGGCCAGGACACTAGACAATAGATTTGTTTAAATTGTAAGGCAAACTTGTTAATTATGTAAAGTCAAAGTAAAAAGGGGTTAACTGGCTCATCTAGCATAAAATCTCATGAGTTTTTATCATGGATTATTTTATCTTGTTCAGAGGTGATGCTTTTACTTTCTATGACTATGGTCACACTATGGACAAGCAAATGACTTCTGGATTGATTCAGTCTTTTAATATTCCTTGACCACCAGCTGCGTGGCTCTGTCCTAGACAGTGGAGATACAGCGGTGAATACAACATACATTCTGGTAGGAGCAGGAAATGATAAACAAGTAAATGAAACATGGACATCAAACTTCAGATTGTGACAAGTGCTTAGAAGAAAGTGAAACAGAAGGGAGGGATGAGGTGAGAGGCGCTGAAATGAATAGTTTAGTCTGTGTGAGGAGAGAAGGCATCATGGAGAAGGGCACTGAGTTGAATGAGACTTAAATGACAGGCAACAGTTATTAATAACCAGGAGGGGAAGGTTTCTGGTAGGGGTTAGCAGAAGAGGTCCATGTACCTGTGGGGTTATCAGTGAGCATAAATTACTGGCAAAGTCGGGGCAGTACGTAGGGCCAGATCACAGAGGGTCTCAGAGTCTCAGATAAAAAGTGTGAATTTTATTCTAAGTACAATAGAGAGCGTTTGGAGAGTTTTAAGCATGGGAGAAAACACAGTGAATTAAGTGAAGGACGGATGCATTTATGAATGACTTCCCACAGTTACCCTGCAGATTAAAGGATTTAATATTCCTGCCTCCCACTTCCTAATCTTGTTGAAGAACCCTTGAGGCATATCACTTAAATCCCTCTGAACAATGGGGAGCTCTGATTCCACCCCCCCCCAAAAAAAAATCCTTTACTAGAGATACTGAACTAAAGGTATGATAAATTCATGAAGGAGCAAGGCAGGTGAAGAAGGGGGAAAACTCCAGTTACTTAAGGATTTGAGATTTCCCCCAATAAAACTTAACTCTAATGATAGACAATAAAGCAGATCCTTTCAATATTTATAACCTCAAAAAGTGTGATTATTTGTAGTTATAATGTTTAGAATTTAAATCAAAAACCTTTTTTATCATTACTAAAAGCATTACATTTAATAGGTGATCCATAAATATTTTTTATCTTCAAGATCACATATCGTAGCCTGACCAGGTGGTGGTGCAGTGGGTAGAACATTGGCCTGGGATGCAGAGGGATCCAGGTTCAAAACCCCGAGGTCACCAGCTCGAGTACGGGATTACCAGCTTGAGCGTGGGGTCACTGGCTTGAAGGTGGGGTCATAGACATGATCCCCATCGTCACTGGTTTGAGCCCTAAGGTCTCTGGCTTGAAGCCCAAGGTCGCTGGCTTGGGTCCAAGGTTGCTGGCTTGAGCAAAGGGTTACTTGCTCTGCTGTAGCCCCCCAGTCAATGCACATATGAGAAAGCAATCAATGAACAACTAAGGTGCCACAACAAAGAATTGATGTTTCTCATCTATTTCCCTTCCTGCCTGTCTGTCTCTGTCTTTATCTCTCTCACTAAAAAAATAAAATAAAATAAAATAAAAAAATAAAAAGCTCACCTATGCAAAGCCAATCTAAATGAACTTCTCTTTTATTAATTCCTTCAGTTCTTTCCTCATGCCCTCTAGTTCCTCCATTTCACGTTCATAAGTCATTGAACTGTGAGGCCATCCAGACTGCCCACTTGTCAAACAAGGTGGTTGGCACTGTTGGAGTCGATCCAAAATGGAACAGAATTTCAAGCTATCTTTGGGATCATAAGTAGTGCTGTTTTGTGAAAATGTATTTCTGTTGTGGCTTAGATTAATGTTTAAAGAGTTCTTGGGCGGGCCCATGGCCAAGGAATTACAGTAGTATTTCTCTTTGGCTAAGCTTGTTGACCTAATTTTCTAAATCTACTTTGTGAATAATCTTTGTGAATAATGTTCCTCCAACAGTGATAACTATTCTCCTAAAGAACCAGCTTATTTTATACTTTAAACAACTTAAAAAACAAGTATTTTTAAGTTAAATAAATAATTCTTATGTTTCATGCCATTTAAAAAAATGCTAATGACAAAATCCTTTCTCATCCTCAATCTGTTTTAGTAAGTGAACTTCTCCTTACAGTCCTCTGCAAATTGACCTTCTACCGCCTTTGTGTGCTGTTGTGAACCATGTATGGCCAGCTGTTTCTGTTCAATTATTGTGTTGTTTGTAGCTTCCAAAAAGCTCTTTGGCGGGGGGAAGCATTACAGAAATCCAATTAGAAGTAATTGCAGGAATTATACTATTGACTCCCTATAAGTTACTTTAAGCATTATTAAAAGGATTTATTAAATGTTTCTGTAGGTCCTTTATAAAGCACAAAATAGATGGAAGAGCAAAACAGAAAAAAGTTTCTGCTCTCTGTAAGCTTGAAGTCTGAGGCAGGCAAGCATATATGCAAAGAAGAATTTTTATACATATTCAAGAAACATCAGCAGCACAAGGGCAAAGGTTTACCACTTTGTGTACTAATCAGAGTAGGCCTACAGCGTGGCGATGGCTGAAGAGGAAAGCTGCTCTTGTTACTATCGCACATCCTAATCTGAAAAAAAGCATCATCTTTGTTCCTTTTCATTAGGGGAAGATGCTTAATGGGGATGAGCTTCAGGGGCCACGTGAGTGGAGGAAGGAAAGCTTGGTGTGTGAACAGAATGTAGAGAGGGTTTCAGCCGAGTTCATGGGTGAATTACATTATTCATTCATTATGAAGTAACCTAACAATTATGTGGTCATGTATACACAGAGTGAGTATTTTCCAAACAGAAAATTAGGATTTCTGGCTTGGAAATTTATACCTTTTATTATTTATTAGAAAGAATAACATGTAATTATAAAGCATATATTTCAGCAAAAAAAAAAAAATTGCATCATTTAATGGAAAACTTGAAATCAGATCCAGAAAATCTGGACCTAGAGTGCCATGTCTGTGCGTTAGAAAGTGGTTGCATCCTACCAGACCAAGGTGTTTCCTTACGCTGGAAGATTTCCTTTCTCAGGTGGCAGGTGGTGATGGCAACTGAATAAAGCCACACTGTAAGGTGTTGCTAAGAAACAGCAGGAACACAGGAATGGACCCTGTAAGCTTGATCAAAGTCAGTGAATCTGAAGCTATTTCCTGGTCAGAGCATGTAGGCGGGGAGGGAGGTTGGGCTTGGGATGTTTCTTTGAATGAGGCTCCTTGTGCAAGGTCTGCAACCTTGCCACAGCACAGGAAGGATTCTGCTCTTTGGACAGTAAATCAAAGCAGGTGATCCAGGTTGGGAGCAAGTAGAGTGTGACCCCTGAACAAAAATGAGGTTTTGTAATTTGTGAAACTGTAACAATACATCAATTCACAAAAGTAACGTTAGACAGGACAAGGGTCCCAGGGGCTGGGCAGTTCTTACCAAATGCTCTTCCTATTAAATGTTAAAATGAAGCACAGTATTTTTGCAGACACAGCTGTAACAAGATGAGTTTGACCCGCACCCCAACTGGATAAGTGTAGCCAAGTGCAAAGAAGAAATTGACAGGTAATTAACCAAACAGTTTGTGTAAGCCATAGCTAAGCCTTGGCTTTAGGAGATAGAGCAGGGGTCCCCAAACTACTGCCCAGCCCACAGGCCACATGCGGCCCCCTGAGGCCATTTATCCGGCCCCCACCGCACTTCTGCACTTCCGGAAGGGGCACCTATTTCATTGGTGGTCAGTGAGAGGAGCACTGGATGCATCCGCACCCCTAGTTCCCATTGAAATACTGGTCACTCTGTTGATTTAAATTTACTGTTCTTTATTTTAAATATTGTATTTGTTCCCGTTTCTTTTTAATTATTAATTTTAATGGGGTGACACCAATAAATCAGGGTACATATGTACAATGAAAACTTCGCCAGGTTATCTTATCATTCAATTGTGTTGCATACCCGTCACACAAAGTCAAATTGTCCTCTGTCACCTTCTATCTGGTTTTCCCTGTGCCCCTCCCCTCCTCCCTATCCCACCCTTCCCTCCCTCCCCCCACCCTGTAACCACCACTCTCTTGTCCATGTCTCATAGTCTCACTTTTATGTCCCACCTATGTATGAAATCATGCTGTTCTCAGTTTTTCTTTTTTCCTGATTTACTTATTTCACTCTGTATAATGTTATCAAGGTCCATCCATTTTGTTATAAATGATCCAATGTCATCATTTCTTATGGCTGGGTAGTATTCCATAGTATATATGTACCAAAGCTTTTTAATCCACTCGTCCTCTGACGGACACTTGGGCTGTTTCCAGCTCTTCGCTATTGTGAACAATGCTGCCATGAACATGGGGGCGCATTTCTTCTTTTCGAACAGTGCTATGGTGTTCTTAGGGTATATTCCTATAAGTGGGATAGCTGGGTCAAAAGGCAGTTCGATTTTTAAATCTCCAAACTGTTTTCCACAGTGGCTGCACCAGTCTGTGCAGAAGGGTTCCCTTTTTTCCACATCCTCGCCAGCACTTATTCTGTGTTGTTTTGCTGATGGTGAGAGGTGATATCTCATTGTGGTTTTAATTTGCATTCTCTAATGATTAGTGATGTTGAGCATTTTTTCATATGCCTATTGGCCATCTGTATTTCCTCTTTGGAGAAATTTCTATTCATTTCTTTTGCCCATTTTTTGATTGGTTTGTTTGTCTTCCTGGTGTTGAGTTTTATAAGTTCTTTATAAATTTTAGTTATTAACCCCTTATCAGATGTGCTATCGAATATGTTCTCCCATTGTGTGGTTTGTCTTTTTATTCTGTTCTTATTGTCTTTAGCTGTGCAAAAACTTTTTAGTTTGATATAGTCCCATTTGTTTATCCTGCCTTTTATTTCATTTGCCCGTGGAGATATATCGGCAAATATATTGCTGCTACAGATGTCGGAGAGCTTGCTGCCTATGTTTTCTTCCAAGATGCTTATGGTTTCACAGCTTACGTTTAAGTCTTTTATCCATTTTGAGTTTGTTTATGTGAGTGGTGTAAGTTGATGGTCTAGTTTCATTTTTTTGCAGGTAGATGTCCAGTTTTCCCAACACCATTTGTTAAAGAGGCCTATAATTTTCTTTCTTTGTGTTGTCTTTGCCCGGTTTTGGGATCAGAATTATGCTCGCCTCATAAAAGGAGTTTGGAAGTCTTTCTTCCTCTTGAATTTTTTGAAATAGCTTGAGGAGGATAGGAGTTAGTTCTTATTTGAATTTTTGATAGAATTCACTTGTGAAGTCATCAGGCCCAGGACTTTCCTTTTTGGGGAGATTTTTGATAACTGTTTCGATCTCATTTGCTGTAATTGGTCTGTTTAGGTGTTCTGATTCTTCCACATTGATTTTTGGAAGGTTATATGATTCAAGAAATTTGTCCATTTCACCGAGATTGTCTAATTTTTTGGCATATAGTTCTTCATAGTATTTTCTTACAATGCTTTGTATTTCTGCTGTGTCAGTTGTTTATTCTCCACTGTCCTTTCTAATTTTATTTATTTGAGTCCTCTCTCTTTTATTCTTGGTGAGTCTAGTTAAAGGTTCATCAATCTTGTTTACTTTTCAAAGAACCAGCTTCTGGTTTCATTGATCCTCTGTATTGTATCGTTAGCCTCTATGTCATTTATTTCTGCTCTGATCTTTATTATTTCCTTCCTTCTACTTGTCCTGGGTTTTATTTGCTGTAGTTTTTCTAGTTCTTTTAGATGCAGGGTCAGGTTGCTTATTTGAGCTTTTTCTAGCTTCTTATGATATGCCTGTAGTGCAATGAACTTCCCTCTCAGAACTGCTTTTGCTGTGTCCCATAAATTTTGAGTTGTTGTATGCTCATTATCATTTGTTTCTAGAAACTTTTTTATTTCTTCTTTGATCTCATTGTTAATCCATTCATTATTTAATATCATGCTATTTAGTTTCCAAGTGTTTGAGTATTTTTCAGTTTTTCTTTTGTGGTTAATTTCTAGTTTCATGGCATTGTGATCAGAGAAAATGCTTGATATGATTTCAGTTTTCTTAAATTTATTGAGACCATTTTTGTGTCCTAACATGTGGTCTATCCTAGAAAACGTACCATGAGCACTTGAGAGGAAGGTATATTCTACTGCTTTAGGGTGAAAAGTTCTGAAGATATCTATTAAATCAAGTTGATCTAGTGTATCCTTTAAGTCTGCTGTTTCTTTATTAATTTTCTTTCTTGAGGATCTATCTAGTGTTGTTAGACGTGTATTGAAATCCCCTACTATGATAGTATTGCTGTTAATCTCGCCCTTTATATCCATCAAAGTCTGCTTTATATATGTCGGGGCTCCTATATTTGGTGCATAGATATTTATAATAGTTATATCTTCCTGTTGAATTGTTCCCTTTATCATTATGTAGTGTCCTTCTTTATCTCTTACTGCAGCCTTTGTTTTAAAGTCCATTTTGTCAGATATAAGTATTGCTACCCCTGCTTTTTTTTCATTTCCATTTGCATGAAATATTTTTTTCCATCCTTTTACCTTCAGTCTATGAGCATCTTTTGTTTTAAGGTGTGTCTCTTGTAGACAGCATATGTATGGGTCCTGTTTCTTTATCCATGCAGCTACCCTATGTCTTTTGATTGGATCATTTAATCCATTTACATTTAAGGTTATTATCGATATGTAGTTGTTTATTGCCATTTTATTCTTTAAAGCTGTATTCTTCTTTTGCTCTATTCTTTCCTCCCTTTAAACTGTTCACAACAGGCCCCTTAGTATCTCTTGCAGAATTGGTTTGGTTTTAATGAATTCCTTGAGACTTTCTTTGTCTGGGAAGCTCTTTATTTCTCCTTCAATTTTAAACATTAGCCTTGCTGGATAGAGTAGTCTTGGTTGTAGGTTCTTGTTCTACATTAATTTGATTATATCTTGCCATTCCCTTCTGGCCTCAAGTGTTTCTGTTGAGACGTCCGATGTCATCCTTATCTGGGCTCTTTTGTAGGTGATAGCTTTTTTTTCCCTAGCAGCTTTTAAAATTTTTTCTTTATCCATTAGCTTTGGTATTTTAACTATGATGTGTCTTGGTGTAGATCTTTTTGGGTTTCTCTTTAATGGAGTTCTGTGTGCTTCTTGAACGTGTGGAGTGTTTCCCAGCCTTAATTTAGGGAAGTTTTCTGCTATGTTTTGAATGAACAAAGTTTCCATTTCCTGTCCTCTCTCCTCTTCTTTAAGCACCCCTATGATGTGACTGTTGTTTCTCTTCATGTTGTCACAGAGTTCCCTTAGAGTTTCCTCACATTTTTTGAGTCTCTTTTCCTTTTTCCTCTCTGCTTCTGTGCCTTTGCTTATTGTGTCCTCTAACTCGCTGATTCGATCCTCAGCGTGATTCATCCTGCTTTTAATTCCTTCCATTGTGGTCTTCAGTTCTGATACTGTATTTGTCATTTCTGTCTGGTTCTTTTTTATTATTTCAATTTTGTTTTTTATACTTGTTATATCTTTATTTAGGTGTTCATAATGACTATCCATTGTTACTCTAATTTCTTTGAACATCCTAACTATCATTATTCTAAATTCTGCTTCTGGTAATTTGGTCATATCTGGTTCATTCAGATCCTTCTCTGGGGATTTCTTTTGATTCATTTGGTTTGCATTCCTCTGCCTGCCCATTTTTTCTGTGTATAAGCAAGTTGTGGCCACTGGAGTCCAGTAGGTGTTGCCTTTGTGTTCTCTAGGTGTGGTCTGTCTACAGGCCCGCCACCCCCTCTGCCGCTGCCTCGGGCGGTTGGGTATGGGTGTTGCCAGCACCGGCCCACTGTGGCTTTTGCTGTGATTTCTGCCTCTCCTCCATGGGAGGGGCTGTCACTCAAGCCACAAGCCTCAGCACCAAGGGTAGAAGTGAGCACCTTTGCTCAGCTGTGGACCCAGCCTGTTTCCGGACTTCCGCCCAGCACCCACAGTCAGAGCCTGCTCGCCACAGTTTTACGGGTTGGGCGGGGCTTTTGAAGTGCTCTCAGCTGTGAGCCTTTGTCCGTCTGGACCTTTTGCCCCGCCCTCATGGCCAGGGCCCTTCTGCGCCGGTCGCAAACCAAGGTTTATTGAGCCAGGTGTGTTTGCTGGCTTCCGCTCAGCTGCGAGCTTCCGCTCATCTGGAGGTCTACCCCGCCCCCGCGTTCGGAGCCAGCTCGCGCACCTAGGATGGCAAACCGCCTGGGCAGGGCTGGTAGCGTGAGCTCAGCCACGAGCCCCCGCCTGTTCTTGGTCCTAGTCCTGTCCCCGCCGTCAGGGCCGGCTTGTGCAGGGTCGCAGAGCAGATCTCTGCCCGTTCCTGGCCTCCTGCTTTGTCCCCACAGATGGGATTACAGGCGGCCCACAGCTTCCGGACCGCTTTCTAGCGTCCCCTCCGCCCCTGCTAGGCTAGACTGAGCTCACACCGGCTTGGCCTCTGCCCACGCCGACAGAACCGCATTTCAGCGTCCTGCCACCACCATACCCTTCAGCAACCCTCAGCAGAGTAGGAAGGGCCCTAATACTCCACACTGTAGGTCTGGGAGCTCCCTCACTTGTTTCACAGCTCAAAACTGTTTAAACGCTTCTTCTAGGCTCTGGGACTGCAGGCTGGGGCTTGGTTCCTGGGACCCAGGTCCCTCCCTCTCCGCCAAACTCTCCTCCCGCCACACGGGTCTCTCCGGGCTGCCGTTTGCTCCAGGGAGCTGGGCAGACCTCTTCGTATTTTCGCTATTCCTACCAGTCTCAATGTGGCTTTTTCTGTGTTCCTTGGTTGAAGAGTCCACTTAGCTTAGTTCAAAGTTGATTTATCCAGATGATGGTTCTTAAAATTGAGTTATAATCCACTTTGTTTCTGGGAGTTGGAAGTTGGTACGTCCGCCTACTCCGTCACCATCTTGCTCCTCCGTTTTGTTTTTTTTTACTTTAAAATAAGATATATGCAGTGTGCATAGGAATTTGTTCATAGTTTTTTTTATAGTCCAGCTCTCCAACGGTCTG
The DNA here is from genome assembly GCA_037038555.1 of Rhynchonycteris naso. Classification (NCBI taxonomy): domain Eukaryota; kingdom Metazoa; phylum Chordata; class Mammalia; order Chiroptera; family Emballonuridae; genus Rhynchonycteris; species Rhynchonycteris naso. The sequence goes on from CM072998.1 coordinate 32,094,714, forward strand.
AGGGACAGTGCATTGGCCTCCTGTGTAAAAATTTTGGGGACCCCTGAGATAGAATTTTGGATGTGAATCCCCCTCTCCTTTACTTGCTGCAGGTAAACAAAATACCTAATGACAACAATGTCTCGTTCTTGAATAGAGCACCTCAAACAGGGAACCCCCTTTGGATTTGGTAACAGAAATGTAAAGATTGGCTTTCCTTCCTCTTTCCCTCCCAGACAACAGGTTTGTGAGGCCTTTTAGGCAACTTAGTAATAAAAACCTGCCAAAGAATTGGTCACATTAAATTCCCTCCCTTTGCAAGCTTGGGAAATTTCCCTTCTTTGAAGAAGAAAAATGTCTTCTTTTTTAATTGATATCTAGGGGAGAGAGGGAGAGAGAGAGAGAGGAAGTAAGAGAGAGAGGTGGAGTAAGAGAGAGAGAGAGAGAGAAACATCAATTTGTTGTCCCACTTATTTATGCATTCATTGGTTGATTCTTGTATGTGCCTTGACCAGGGATCAAACCTGCAACCTTGGCATATCGGGACAATGCTCTAACCAACTGGCCTATGCTGAGGAGGAGAGTCTCTGTTTTAAGAAGAAATGGGTTTCTATTTATTAAGAGCATGAAAAAGAACAAAATAAGTTATTGGTGAACTATGCAGCAGTTAGCAAAAGCCATCAACATGCTCAGAGAAAAAGAGCCATTTTATTATTCGTAATAAAATCTCATTAAAATCTAGCTCCAAATTCCAGTCCTACTGGATTAGCCTGAAATTCAGTCTCAGATGTCCTCAGGGCTCCCAGTCCACTGAAGTTGGGCCAAGGGTCAAGAAATTTCCGTGATATGAGAGCACACATGAATTCCTGATTCACTGTTTCTCCAGCACATGTCAGCCCAGCACCTGGTAGAAGAGCACAGACCCTGGAGTCAGGCTCCAGATGTGAGTCCTGGCTCTGTCTGCTCCTTCCTGGCCAGGCAGTCTTGTGTGAGTTACTTACTCTCTCTGTACCTCAGTTTCCTTGTCTGTGAAACAGAGGTTAGATGAGTACCATCTGATAGAAAATCAGGGTTAAATGAGTTCTAATAAGTGAAGTCTTTGGACCCATACCTGGCACAGAGCATGCAGATGCTGGGAAGCTTCCTGCTTTGGTCATCAGTTAGTTCTCCATCCTCGCTAACCTGGGTCAGCCTGCCTCCCATCTTAGGCTGTGAGCTTTCTAGTCTGATATATCCACTGATTCTAGGGTCTGGACCCCCCATGCCCTTCTGGGAGAGCAATACCTAAGAAGTATACAAGTTAGGAGGGGGGAGGGAAAGTCAAGGGTCTTCTTTCTCTTCTCTTTGCCTGAGTAGAGATGACTTCTTGTTACTGCTCCCAGCTCCAAATATAAAGACAAAAGTTGTTATTTTCTTTGTTTACTTATAAATTCTGTTATATATACCCAATATATGAATTCTGTATGAAGTCATCATCCACTGCAGTGCAGAACTGATGGGGCCTTGAGAAAATTACTGAAGCTTAGAAATCTTCAGGGAAACAGAAGAGGGCTCTCTGTAGTTGGGAGAGGAAATGCATGTGCCTCGGAGTTCTAAGACAAGGTTAAAAAGTGGGAGGCAGGATTATTGAAGCCTGTAAAATCCTGGCTAGCTGTATATTGGAATATTGGGTCTCTGGCATTCAATGTCCTGGATTGAAGTTTGCTTGGTTCATTCCAGTGTGTCCTCTCTTTTTGTGTTGGGAGGGACTGGCAACCTTTATTTACACTTGGTTCTCTTTTATGGGAAGGCAGGATCCACATCTGCACAGACTTGCACGTAATGGGGCATAATTTGTTGAATTTTGCAGAAGTACACCTTCTGCCCAAGCACTTCTGTTGAGGCTACTTGGCTGGCCCCTTCTTTCAAATCTCCTATTCCCTTTCCTTTCCCTTCCCCCATAGGAAGAATGAAGCTTTGTTCTTAAGTTATTTCAGGCAAACTAAGCCCTTGTAGAAACTGCTTCACTCAGTTTTTATAGGCCAACAGATCCCACGGCATGTACAAGATTTATCATTCATATTAAATTGAAAAGCTCCCCTGTGTAATTCTTTCAACTGTTGTAAAGTTTTAATGACATTTGCATTCAAGCCTCTAAAAGTAAATAATTGTCATACTAGGTGGCTATTCTTCTGTTGAGTTTAGACAGTTTTAAGCAACTTGCTTTATGTTAGCTTGACATTAAGTCAGGGTGTGTGAATAGCTCCCATCAGAACTGTGGGCTGAATGTGATGGGAACTTAGACATTTCTACAGAATTATGAAGCATAACTAGGCTTTGGGTGAGAGGACTCCAAGGACAGTGTCAGGAGATGGTAGGAGGGATTTTCTGGAATTTTTGGTTGTCCAGACCACCCCTTGAGAAGGAAGCAAAGGTGCCTGGGAGGAAGCCCCGGCCTTGTTCTCATAGTCACAGCGAGCCCAGCTCCAGATGTCACCACACCAGGCACTTTGCCCGCCTTTCATGTCAGCTACTTGTCCCAAACCAACTTGATATGAGGAAGATTGAAGTGAGAATTAAAGACTGAGCCTGACTCTATTTAAAAGAAAGACCATGACCTTAGCTTCAACTCTTCTGTTACTAAGTAGCCCACTGGGCCACCCATTCTCCTTCGGTGCTCTGGGGGTCTGGCAGGTATCCCCCATATGGAGGCTGCAGAGGGGAGAAAATCAGGGGACTGGCAGTCAGCCCCGTAGTCCCAAAACATGCACCTGAAACATGGCCGGATGAACTGAATTGAACTCTGGTCACTCGGAAGATCATTATCTTGTCCATCACTAACAGAAAGCCTTTCCCACGTGCCTAATTGATGGAGGGGCTCTCCCCGTACTGCAGGTGTTCTGTGTTGGAGAGCTAGAGGGAGATGTCTGCAGTGGGCACAGAGGACAGAATACAGAGGCCGATGCCAGGAACGGTTCCTCAAGCCGACCAGGAAACAGGGCTGCGTCTGATGAGCCCAGCAGTCCCCCAGTTGGCTCCAATGGGGGGGACATGAGTCATGCAGAGGCAGCTTCTGTGGGTCTCTCTGGGGCAGCCCCTGCCTGTTTCACCCGGCCCTACTGTGGGGTCACTTCCGTTCATGAAGCCACAGCACTTGCTGCTGGCTCGTGAAACCCAAGGGAAGACTGTCTGGACCACCACACTGTAGTTCCACCTTCCAGTTCTAGCTGCCTATTTTTGTGGGATCTCCTATCCTTTCACAAGCTCTTGGAGTTACGCTCAGGAACGTTATGATCCAGACTTTGAAGCCGTAGATCACATGGACAGAGTCCTCGGGCTTTCCTCGTGCCCTTTCTGTGGGAGGCGTTCGGAGAGTGCGGTGCCCCGTGGTGCGGTGACAGCTTTCACTTTCCTTCTCTCTGAAATAAAGCTTTGGATGCGATGACTCTGTAGTTTCTCCCAACTCTTATATTCTCTGGTCCACTGAGGTAGAATAATAGTTATGAACACACTGTAAAGCCGAAGAGGGTAAGTGTGGGGCAGCAGTGTTAGGCTTGCTCGCGGGGTTACCAGCTGCAAGCACACTGCTTGATTGGTGCATGAGTGTGTGGCAGTGCCACGTGTGTATGGCCTGTATAGGGCTATGGGGGACCGGGGATGCACGAATTTCCTGCCCACCCCTGTGAAGGGCCATTTTGCTGTTTGTGTGCCTGAGAGGCGGTTTCCCCTGCTTGTGTGCTTGTCCACCATTGTGAGACTATTAACAGGAATGGCTCAACCTTTTTCGGCTCTGCAGTTTTTCTACCAGTCTGCCCAAATCCAGTGTGAACCTGCCTGGCCTCGGCTACTGGCCTTACAGTAAGGAAACCTTAGGTAAGCACTACTGTAATTATTATTATTAGGTTTTCCTCCGAATGATATCACAAACTAAGGCTGAGTACAATACCACCTTCTCTCAATTCATAGTTCCTGGAAATTGACCGATTTTAAAATATGGTAATTGAATGTATGTTCAAAAAACTCATCTGTCTTATAGCATCAGAAATTAACTTTCACTCATTTAACAAATATCCATTTTCAGGCTCAGTGCTAAACACTAGCATTATAAAAAAAAGACTTTGGAAGCGTGTATAATCTAGCTAAAACATCATCACTGAATAAGCAATTAAAGGTATAATGAGTTTTGCAAGGAAGGTCAAGATGCTATAGAACCGTATAATGGGGGTACCTAGCCTGTTTAAATGGGTAGGAAAAGCTTCCCATCAGGAGTAACTATCCAGGTTAAGAACAGCTAACACTTATGGAGCAACTATCTGTCATCGTTATGTACATTATTTTATTTACTCTTCACATGAATCATATCAGGTAGGGTCTATTACTGTCTCTGTTTACAGGCAAGAGAAATCAAGCACAAGAGGTGAGAAACATGACAATCGATCGGAGAGGACACCTGGATCTGAGCATGGGGAGCTGTACCCCAGGCTCCCCACGGACTGGGGTAGCAGGGAAGCTGGACAAGCCCTCAGACCAAGTCAGGTCAGACCCTGCCAGACTCGATGTTCTGTGTGAAATGACGCTGGAGGAATGTATCTGCTGGTCACACATGGACTTGGAAGGGAATTCTCTCATCTAAGTCCATTAAGGTAGTAATGTGTTTGCAAAAGCAAAACCAGTTGCTTTCTAAGTCAGAAAAGAAGGAGGCAGACAGTTTATATGCAGTCAAAGGTGTTAGGGTTTGTGAGAAGTAAATATCCTTAAAATGAATCTATGTGTGGTCTAATTGTCTAGTAAGCCTTGAATAATAAAATTCTGTAATGATTTTGATAAAAGTTTACCTTGTATCTATCAGGTGGCAAACATAGTGGATGTTCACTGCTTTAATAGTAGGATAATTCTAGCTAATCACAAAGGCATGGATTCTAACAAGATCTTTTTCTCAATCCTTGGGATTACATGTTTAGAGAAAATGGAGGGAAAATAAGGAAATATAATGGTGGAAGTGAGGAATTTTATTCATGACATTTTAAGCAGGGCTCTAAAGGGCTTAACTTGCACATTTCTTAGCTAGGGAATGACATAACGTTTGGAGATGGGTTTCCTGGGCAGCACTTAGATTCTCTCAGTATTATTAGAATGTTTCCACCTTAACTTCAAACAGAGCAATTTAAGCATGCCCCTGTGCAACAATCCTTTGTCTGGGTGTACACCAGAAGCATCTTTAGTTATGAGGAATCACATGCTAGTCAAGCTTAATGGACTAGAATTCAGCTGTCTGAAATTTTCAATTAACTTGAATTTATTTTTGTATTGGATCTAAGGTTTAAGTGAAGTTGCCAGATTATGAAGCATTTTAGAAAAACCCAACTCATATATTTTAAGACCAAGGACTGCCATGCCAGCTGTGCTCCTCAGGCTAGGACTCTGTGCACTTCAATTCTGCTATACTTGGGGTTAAAAGAATAAGCTTGGAATTGAGCTGGACCTGGCTGAGTGTCCTTGTTATACTCGTGATGTGTCTTCAGGCAAGTTATTAAATTTCTTGGTAGCTCAGTTCGTTCATCTGCACAAAGGGGATACTAATACCTGTCCCGCTGAAATGTGAAAAGAATCAAAAGGGCTTGTACAAGTAAAGTGGAACCCCAGCTCATGACAGGTGTTCGGGAAACTAGAATCATTTAAAATCCAGGTTTAGTCTGAGCCACCACAATGTTAACAATACTCAAACATGACATTGCATTTGGTATTCTGTACTAACTGACAGGAAATTATGACTTCATTTTTTTTTAAGTTATTTTTAACAATGACAGTTAAAATTAAGTTATCTTGTGGATCCTTGGCAAATTCCAATCAAAATTAGCTAACTAGAATGATCAGCTTAGAAAACATTCAGGTTAATAAAAACTCGATTTTTCCTTTATTCAGATGATACTGTTTCATCTACAAAGAAATAGGAAAACCTTTCAGTCAATAGAAGTGCCAATTTTGATTTCAGCAAAGTTTAAATAAACTGCTAGATAGAAAATAGTGCTGTTTTTCTCTTGACCTTTTAAACAAATTCTGAATTCTTCAGATCTCATTGTTTCACATATACCTTCTAATTAATTACTTTATTTTGCTTTGTGATGAATACCTTTTAGCACTTTCACTGTTGCATGGCTAATTTTTTTCTTGACTGGTTTTGAATTTATTTATTTATTTATTTAGCATTTGGAGCAAAACAGATTGAATCAAATAGATAGAACTGCAAAAAACTGATTTTTCAAATGTGGGCCATAGCATGTGTATATAGTAATACGTATGTGAATATACACACTAGTCTATCTGATTGGTCAATATGAATTTTGATGTAGTGTTTTCCAAAAAGATAGACTTTAGGGAGTAACACAATTTTTATTATGTCTATTTTAAAACTTATGCATTTTAAGGAATATATGTATATACCTTCTACTTATAGAAAATGATACTAGTTTGCCATTTATTTCTCATTTATAATTCTAAAGATTCCTTTATAAATTATTTAAGTAAAACACAGTAGGAATTGAACAGATGGTATTCATATGCAACAAAAGTTGGGCAGAGGATGTGCGGGCTGAAGCTGAAGAAATAGTGGTATACTGCTGCTTATTCCTGCATGATTTGGCAAGTCGCCTTACTTTTCTAAGCCTCAGTTTTCTCATCTACCAAATGAGCAGTGGACCTGATGATCAGCCAAAGGTTCTAAGCATCCTCAACTTACAGATCCCATTTGACTCTTCTTTCTCTCCCAACCCCTAACACAGTGAGAGGTTGTTGTGAGGCTCAATGTATGATGAGTACAGGATTCAATCAGTTCAATCACTCCAGGGTCCCTTAAGTCTACAATAATTAGCATTTTTTCTCTTTTTAAAAATATTTATTGAGTTTTAGAGAGAGGAAGGGAGACAGAGTCAGAGAGAAAAAAAAAATCAACTTGTTGGACTTATTCCACTTATTCATGTCATCATTGGTTGCCTCTTGTATGTGCCCTGACCAGGATTTGAACCCACATGTGGGGATGATGCTCTAACCAACTGAGCTGCCGGGCCATGGAATTAGTCTTCTCATCAGTTACTCACTTATAGAGATACATTGTGTAACTACAAGCTTGAACATTTGAACAATCCATTGAGTTCATTTGTGCCCTGAACCTGCAAGGTGCAGTGAAGGAAATGAGAGAAGTGTCAGAGGAGGTGAATGTCCCCAGGAGTTTACAGGTCTCTCAGGAAGACACTTAAACAGCAAGTTAGGCATTCACACAAATAATTGGATGTGGTGAGTTTTACCCAGGATGGGCAGAGGAAAGTTGTCAACAAATTTGGGGAGAAGATGAGATGTGACCTTGAAGGAAGAGGAGTATAAAATAAGATGTAAGAACTTCCTAAGCTGGGTTAGCATGTGTGTGATGTCTATGAAATGGTGTTTTGGGGTGCATAATTTAACAAATTCACCAGCAAACAAGCAAAATAGTATTACCTGTTACTCCTAATTCAAGCACGGTATTTGCACTCTAACATACTCGTTGATTGAGTCATTTTGTTAATTTTCTCTTGTCACCAATGATTAAATTATTAGCCATGTTTTTTTTTAATTTCCCAAAATATTCTCTAACTATAAGAATCTTGACCAACTAGATTACTTTATCTCTTTTGCTTGTTTGTTTTATAAGTATGGTTGTGTGTGTGTGTGTGTGTGTGTGTGTGTGTTTGTTTGTTTATAAGGACTGCCAACTATAATTTTACTTAGTTCTTTTAAAGAAATTCTATGCTGTTATAGGAAAATGGGAAAGGGTGAGGATAAATGAGGCATTATCAGATGCCACTGATGGGGGCTGGCACCTGTCTGTTGCCTGCAAAGTATGCCAGGCTATGAAGAAAACCCGGGCTAATGAATGTGTCCTACTGTGTTTTGTGGCTGTATGAAAGGGGGCAAAGAAAGGGCCCGTCAGAGTAGGTAGAAGCCAGGAGCCTTCAACAAGCAGCTGTTGTTACCTTGCCAAAGAAGATATCTAGATAAGCAGGGACAGGTACCTTCTGAGCCACTTGCCATTCCTAAGCCTCAGCCCTGGCATGACTGCTTGTTTCCATGTATCACCTTTCATTTTCCTTTTTTCTCCTTTGGTTAACTTTATAATTGAGAGAATCAGAAAAAGTCAACATATCAATGAAAAATAGGTATGACAGTGAAACACTTATCAGCTGGGCTTCATAGTGGAAGCATGTTTCATACCAGCAAGATCTACTGACATGTTAATATGTTGAAGTATGTATAAAATTTATAGATCTCTGTGACTATCAATAAATGGACACCAATAATCCTAAAAGTAAAGTTATACATATCTACATATTGACAAATAAGAAGTATTAATAGCAAAATCTCTATACAGATATTCCTAAAGCTGCTTCTTGGAAACTCGATTAAATTTTTAAAGTGTGTGTGTGTGTGTGTGTGTGTGTGTGTGTGTGTTTAAGAATTTGTTTTTAGTCACCTAAAAACATATGCTACTTAAACCCCCTAACTTCAAAATGTATTCCTTCAGCTGACATGACTCACAAATAAGGAAGAAAACATCGCAACAAAACCTGATGTTTTATGGAGTTAGGGTCCTCTGAGGATCCTAACAATACAAAGTTTGGCATTTAAAATGTTAGTGACATTTAGGGCTGCCTTTGGTCAAAAGCACTCACCTCAAGCACAGATTTGACAGCCACCCATGCCGACTTACTAACCCATTGGTTCTCATTGCAGTTGCTTGGGATGCAGCACCGGGCATGGAGCCAAACCAGAAGTTCTCATGGATGTAGGAGATGGGAGTCAGTCAGCCCTGTGCAAGTGCCCTGGACAGGAGGCTAGCCTCAGAGAGTGGGGAAGGTTGGGGAGGGGAGGGGCCCTGGCAGGCTAGAAAAAAAGAAAATGACCCAAGAGACAGGAAATCCTTAAACTTTGTATAAATTGTTGTTCCTTTCCTGTCTCTCCTTTAGTTATCTCCATAATCTATTCCCTAACCTTTCTTTTTTCTGTAGTGAGAGTTACTAGAGGTTTCAATTCATCACTTTACACACATAGAACATTTAAAACATTTTTTCTAATAACCAATAATAAATTTGCTCCCATAATTTCCCTACCTAGGTACTGGAGTAGGAGGAGGAAGAGGAGGGATCTATTTCATCTCATAAAATAAAATATCTCCATCTCCTCTGATACTGACTTAAATCTTAGATTTTTCTAAACGCCTTTAATCTCTCACCTGCCTGCTCAGACTGGGTTTTGCCAGGAGCCGTTGCTACTGCCACTGTGGGAAATAATGAGTTGCAGAGCTTGGCATGCCTGTTTTTCTGCCCTTCTCTTTCTCTGTCCATTTCCCCTGTTTGAGCTGTACCCCAGTAGAGCAGCAATAGAGCTGGAGAGTAGGGGACTATCTTCCCAGAAAGGTGAAGGCAGTCAATGGAGTCCAGGAACCTGGGTGTGGTCTCTCCTTCATTGGTCTCTGCTGGGGTGCCATTTCCTAGTCTGGTGCCTGGTGTGATGACGCAGGCTCAGCCACAGCTGGGTGCTGTTTGCGTGGGGAGAAGGGCCCATGACTTAAGTCTTCAGTCATTTTGTTTTTCCTGGTCTCTGCTAAAATGAAGATTTCCGTGTAAGTGGCATGCAGAATTTTCATGGACAGCACTGAGCGCCAATACAGCTAACCAGCCCAAAAGATCAGTGAAGGATAGTCCTACTTCCCTGTGGCTCTTGCCAGCTGTACACGCTGTATCCCTTCAGGCTGGGCAGCTCTGCTTTGCAGGGTGATCTCAAGGGCAAGCTGTTGGCTCCCATCCCTCCATTAGCCTCACTCCGGGAACAGACACCAGCTGGGTTTTGCCTAATCACCCAAAGCCACGGAGAGCCAACATGGCAGGGTCCTCACCTTCTCTCTTCTAAGTGTGTCCCACTCAATGGTTCCCTCTCACCCACTGGTCCAGGGACTGACGGTTCCCTCTCACACACTGGCCCAGGGACTGATGGTTCCCTCTCACCCACTGACCCAGGGACTGATGGTTCCCTTTCACCGACTAGCCCAGGGACTGATGAGCCACTGGCCATCAGACATGTTTAAATAAGCAACTGATGGTTCTCTAAATTCCAGAAACATCTCCAAATTTCAGCAGACATTTGTACAATGTGTTTAATCACTCCAATTCAGGGGAAGGGAGGGGATACTCTTGGTATTCCAGTTGAATTTAGCTGGTAGAGTAGATGATACTTAGAAAAAATATCATAAAGTGAAATTGACTTTTGTGTGTGTGTACACAGTTCCATGAGTTTTAACGCGCGAGCGCACACACACACACATGCACACAAATTTGTATGAGCAACCCCCACTATAATCAGGAAATATAATGTTTACATTATCCCAACAAACTTAATCTGCTACCCCTTTATGGTTATACCTTCTCCCCACTCATACTCCCTAGAAACTACTGGTCTCTTCTCCAATACAATGGTTTTGTCTCTTTAGAAATGTCATAAAAATAAAATTATCGTGTAACCTTTCAGGACTTGTTCTTTCATGCAGCAAACCTCAATGATTTTGAGATAAAACCAAATTATTGCACATGTTCATGACCACAGTGTGTTCCTTTGATTGCGGGGTGACCCTTACACAGATGTTCTATAGTTTCTTTTTATCCATTCACTCTTTGGAAGACATTTGAGTTGTTTCAAAGTTTTGGAGATTATGAATAGAGTTGCTGTGTGGACATTAGTCTTCATTTTTCTAGAAAAACTGCTCAGAAGGAAGATTGCTGGGTCATATGATAAGTATATGTTTAATTTTATTTAAAAAACTGACTAGCTGTTTTTCCAGAATGGCTCTGCCATTTTGCACTCCTACCAGCAATGTATGAGATGTCTTTCTCCTCCTCTTCTGTTAGGGAGTTTCATTGCCCCTGGCAGGTAGTGTCACTGTGTTTTATATTTGCCATTCTAATATGTGTACAGTGGTATCTCCTCCTGGTTTTAGTTTGTGCCTTCCTAATGGCTATCCTTGTTAGTGAAGTATTTGCCTACTTTTTCCCTTTGCCCATTTATTGTTGGGTTTGTTTGTGTGTCTTTTTGTTCCGTTCTGTGTGTTCTATGTCTATTCTGAATAAAGAATATGTGATAAGTGATTGATGTGTGGCTTGTAAATATTTTACCAGTCTGTACATTGTTTTTTCCATATTCTTAATGGTGTCTTTCACAAGACAAAAGTTTATTTTTATTTATTTTTTTGTACTTCAATGAGCTTTTTAATCCTCTAATTAAGTCACTCTTCTGGGTTATCCAAATACATGGTTTGAGATGAAATAGTCTACAAGATTTTCTTCTAATGAATCCCACTAGGATCTAATGCAGTGGTTCTTAACCTGGGTTCTATCGAACCCTAGGGGTTCGATGAGTCCGTCTCAGGGGTTCGAAGAAGCCTCTGCCACGGAGGCCAGAATAAAGTAATACTGTAATTTGTTGTGAGTTCATGCACTTTGTTGGTTTTGTTCTTTGAGCAAGGTGATGTTCATGCACGGCTCATTTTGTGCACCAGTAAAAAAACATATACCTATGTCTTGAATTTGGGGGAAAAAATCATATTTTATTTATCACTAAAGAAGGGTTCGGTGAATGCACATATGAAACTGGTGGGTTCGGTACCTCTAAAAAGGTTAAGAACCACTGACCTAATGGAAGCCTTATAGTCTCCTTAGTTGGTGTGTTCTACATGAGGAGGCTTAAGCCAACTGCCTGGACTAGAGTGTCCTCCCTCTGCTAAGAGCCTCAGCCCCTGATTTTGGCAGTGATTTACTTCAGCAGATGGTAGATGGGCCCATCATTGCAATGACTTATACACTATTCTGAACTGCAGTTTCTGTGTGTACATCCATGGCTGCCTGTACCACTAGGTTGTGAGCCTTTCAAAGACAGGCCTATGGTTTGTTCATCTTTCCACCCCTCCCAGGCAACTTGCTCAAGGTGGATCCCAGAACACTGGATGCCAGACTTAGGGAAGGAAGAGCAACTCCAGAGCTTTCCCGCAGGAGTGGAGAGGGATGTCACACATGCCGAGGTTCTCAGCTTCAGCTCCGGAGCTGGTAGCTTCTGACCCTGTCATTAGGAGGTCCTCTGTGCCTGCAGCTGAAAGAATTCTTCCAGTCTCTCAGTCTTTATTCATGCAACTTAGGCATTGTCGGTGCCTATGATGGTCTAAGATGTATGGTAGGTGCTAGGGATACTCTGGGAACAAAGCAGATGTTGTCCCACTGTCCCTTCTTGCAGCTGGCAGTTAGATTACTAGTTTACTATAAAAGGATAAACCTCAGGAACAGCTAGGCAGAAGAGCTGCCTACCTCTCCGTGTGCTCCTCTCTCCCCTAATCTGCATGTGCTCACCAGAGAACTCAGTCCTCGAGCTTTTTATCATTTGATGAACCACAGTTTATCACTTCTTTTCCTTTTATAGATCTTGCTTATGGACTATTATGGACTAAAAACAACTCTTTACCTAATTCCTATGTCACAAGATTTTCACTTGTTTTCTTCTAAGATTTTTATAGTTGTAGGTTTTGCATTTATTTGGGCACCGCTGTCTCTGCTGCCACCAAAGGAGCACCGGCCACAATTCAGCTTAGTCAGCTGACCTCAGTTTCTCTTCCTAAAATGTCAATGTAGTCCAACCCCGTTCCTCCTTAGAAATATATATATTTGAATGTAAATAAAATTAACCCTTAACTCTGAAAAGTTTGCCTACTTGAATTATATAAGCACTGGAAAAATGACAATAGCTTCTTGTACTTCCTGTCCATCAACAAGAAGCAGTCTCACTAACCCTTCAACTTCCATACTGGGTTTGATCTGAGGTCCTCTTCCTGCTCTCAGTGGTCATCCCCAACCTGGACCTTCACCACTGGACGAGAGCAGCTTTCATATCTCCTGCATTCTGTCACTCTTCCCTCATGCCACTGGGAACAGGTTGAGAAAAGGCTGACAGAGGACAGGCCAATCTCTGAAACTGGAACCCATCTTCCCTCATGCTGGGGAAGAGAGGACACAGAGTATCTGCTACCTTCTGGCCTCTGGGGAGCAGTGACAATTACAATGCAATCTGGGCTTTCGGGGATGACCTCCAGGACTGTGGTCTGGAGTCCCCAAAGCTTTTTCTTCCATTGGGCTCCTCTACTTATCATATTTCTCCATGTATAAGATGCTCCCATGTATAAGATGCACCTTAATTTTGGGGCCTGAATTTTGAAAACAAAAGTATTACATAAAGTTATTGAACACAAGTTTTATTCATCATAAAATTCAAATTCATACAACTCCTCTTCACTGTCAAAACTCCCATCCAGCCTGACCTGTGGTGGCGCAGTGGATAAAACGTCGACCTGGGAACACTGAGGTCGCCAGTTCAAAACCCTGCACTGGTCTGGTCAAGGCACATATGGGAGTTGAGCTTCCAGCTCCTCCCCCCTTTCTCTCTTTCTCTCTCTCTCACTCTGTGTCTCCTCTCTAAAATGAATAAAATAAAAATTAAAAATTAAAAAAAAAACAAAAAAAACTCCCATCCATTAGCTTGTCCTCATCAGTGTCTGATGATGATTCACTGTCTTCATATATTGCCTCATCCTCAGTTTCATCTATGGCATTTGAAATGCCACAACCACTGTATAAGATGCACCTGGTTTTAGACCCCAAATTTTTCGGGTAAAGGTGCATCTTATACATGGGGAAATATGGTAGTTTTTTCTGCCTGCCCTTCAACTTTAATTTTTTTCTTCTTAAAATGTATGAGTGTAAGAAAAAAGAGAGGCACATTAGTTAGGGGTGACAAATGAGAAGGTTGCCTTTAATTGAAAGAAAATGGATGCCAACCAGTGGCTCTCAGTGCACTTGCCCACTGCCAGACATTCCTGTTCCTGCAAATCACCCACCGATGCATAACACTGCTTCAAGGGAAGCCTTCAGAATCCACAGATTGCAGGAGATACTTTCATAAATAACGAGAGTTTTCTGACTTCTATACGGAGATTGCTTGGCCTAACAGTGTTTTCAGAAAGCTTCAATCCTTTATTTACTGCCTTTATTTTTTTCACAAGTAAATATCCCTGGAGTCAAAATTTAATGTTCTAATTACATGTTTTCTAATACATGTTAGACTAAGTACATGGCAATCAAATTATCAGAATCTCGGAGATAACACATGGGCATCAGTACTTTAAAGATTCCTAGGTGGTACGAAAGTCTGGTCAGTGTTGAGACCATCTGCTTTAGAGGGTCGTTGTGAAAAGAAGAGCTGGTGTTGTACATGAATGCCTACCCCATTGGCTGGCATGTGAACACTGACTGTCTCACACTTATACTAACATAAATGAATACTTCTCTATACTTTTCCAGCAGCTAAGAAAAAAATCTCAAATTACAAATATATGTGCTTTAATAAGGTGGTATATTCTAAATATAAGCTTTCACTGACTTCTACCAGTGAAATCATATAAATTCTTATTTTATAATACTGAGAGTAAAGGGCTTCTACTTACTCTGCGGTGATTACTTAGAGCCCTTGCCTGTAGAAGAACAGTATTCCCATTAGGCAGGTGATTATAGGGCTTGATGACAGGAGTTCTGTTGGCCAGGAAGGCCAAGGAAAGCTTTTCCTTTGTTGTGGCATCAGCCTCTTGGTAGATAACAGTGAATAAAAGAGACAGGCTTTCTATCCTCTACAATTTATGGTCTCAGAGAGAGAAAGACCACATGTAAAACAAACAAACAAGAAATAGAATGACAAAGTGAAGAAAGTACTATAAGAAAAAAGAATAGAGTAGAATTGACCAAAGATGAAAACAACATGAAAGACTTGAATGATGGAGAAGGAGGACTCCTGAGCAGTTGGGCTGTGGCAAAGACTGAATTCACATAAGCTGGTGTGTGGGGGCCCAAGTGGTGAGTTAGAGCTCTTGGGATTGTAAAGTCTGAGATGTCTCTTGAGTTCACCTAAAAGGAAATGTCAGGGAAGACATTGAACTCTGGAGTGAGGATGGGCTAATGATGGAAGTTTAGGAATCATCAGCATGTTGGCGATATTTAAATCAACAGATAGAGATGCAATCACTCAGGAGGAGAATGTAGGGAATAAAGAAAATAACATAGCATTGGGCCTGTAAGACATTTAGGGATCAGACAGCAGAGGAGTCACAAGGGCCAGACACAGAGACTGGCCAATCAGAACAGATGCCAGTGGCAATCCTAAAACAGGGTCCTGGAGGCACCACACTGGATTATGCAAATGTTTCATCAGGACCCAGAGGAGGGGTCAGGACAGCAGGAGGACTGAGGCAGGAGTGGCTCAGGGTAGTCACTGTTTACAACTGGAAATGAAATATTTCAAGATTTTAGCAACTGGGATAGCCAAACTGGTACTGACCAGTTGAGTATCAGTCCTAGACCTGGCAAAGGAACACAGAAGGGGTCAGCAAAGGGGTGAACAATTTTTGGTGTCAGAGAAGCTTGAAGGATTAATTGTGTCTAATGCTGTTGAGATGAGGCAACGTGGAGACCTTAACAAGAAAAATTTCAGTGGAAAGATGGGAATGAAGTCAAATTTAGGGGGTTGAAAAGTCAGTGAAGAGCAGTGTCTGTACACAATGCTTTGAGAAACGTGGCTATGAATGGGAGAAGAAAATGGAGGGTGTACGGGGGGAGTATCAAAGACACAGTAAAATATGTTTGCATGGCAGTGAGAGCAATACAGGGGAGTGGCTACTGGTGATGAGAGTCGAGGACAGAACCAAGGGGCACAGTTTTGAGAAGGAGAGGGGTGAAATCACACCAGCAGCACATCAGAAGCTAGCAGGACAGATGAGTGCAGAGGCAGACTGGCGTGCAGGTTGGCTGGTAGCAAGATGGAAGAGCCTCACCTTGTCTGAGAGCTGACCCTGGCTTAATATAGAGAGATCCGAGGTCATCGCCAGCAGCCAGGAAGATCAGGTGGGATTTCGGGAGCCAAACTAGCTTCCACCCAACTGCTTTCTGTGAATTTTCACACAGTGAATCCCTTCATTACACTTTTATATTTGTTTTGTTTTATTTTTGTCTTTGTTCATTTGTTTTGAATCTGTGCGCCGAGGAAGGGGTTAGCAAGGGATATTCATGTATATTTGAACCAGCTAGATAGTGTTGTTCCCTCAGCTTTAGAATATGGAAACTAGAAAAGCAGGGAAGAGGTCTGGAACAGCTGGTGAGAAAACCAGATTGCTAATGGAAGAAGTGTAGAGACACAATGTGTATTTTGGAGCCTGAATGGAGTTTTTGCTGTCTGTTGAAATTTGAAAATAATAGCAACTGCCTTGCTAACATGGACTGCACTTAGTCAATCTTGGTTTACCGGTACATTTTTCTGTGCTGTGAGATTGCATACGTGGAACCTGTCCAATCTTTCCATCAGGAACCTTCTCTTTACCCTTGTGATTGTACAGGGAATCCAAAATCTGGCTTGCTTCCATTCTGCTGAGAGGAGCTGTTCCAAGACAGATTTTAGATTTAATACAAATATTCAGACACCTGGATTCTGCTTGGCCTGAGTTGTCAGGGGATAGGAGGTTCAACTATCTTTATTTGCAAAGCTGCACCATAACAAAAAGGTTTCTTTTATGACTTCTGAGTGTCAGATTTTGTGTTGAAATAATATCTTTTGTCTGTTTTCATTTGAAAAGATGAAAAGAAAGGAAATTATTCCATGAGACAGTTGCTATAAATGATAACATTTAAATGAGATTAAAAACTCAAAGAACAGCAACAAGGGGCACAAGCATTTAACATGGAGGAGAAAAATTGGACCAAGACACACAGATGTTAAAGATAATACAATTACTTTTCAGTAGGCTGTATCTTTAATAAAGTATGTAGCCTCGTTTTTAGTAGGAGAATAGAGAATTTTGAGAAGCAATGTGTTCTCTTGCTATGTGCATTGGCATGGAGACCAAGGAACTGTGTTGAATTCTGTATCTACCCTTGCTCAGTGGAAACAAACATCGTGTTTGTTTCCAGTCATGTTTAATGTAATCTGAATACAGGAAAAGCAACCACTGAGAAGATTAAATCTCTGTGTCCACAGGTCACAGAATGGAGGGTGGATTCCATCGCGTCTAGAATTTCAACCTACTAGTCCTAATTGTACAGTTTTGCTTTGTCAATGCCCTTTATCCCAAGCACCGACTACATTTCACCTTTCTGAACGCTTTTCCTTTTCTTGCTATCTTGAGATTAAAATGGATAACTTAGTCTTTTCACCCCAGGACTAGTGATGTAAATGAAAAACTCCACAAGTCATTTAGGGAGTAGAAGTATCATTATGTATGAACTGCCTCTTTGGCTGTTGTATTATTAGTTAAGCTAGGCCAAACTGAGGGCCTCAGCTGTATCTATAAAGTATAATTGCTCTTAAAAAATCTGAAGCAATGCCTGACCTGTGGTGGCGCAGTGGATAAAGCATCGACCTGGGAACACTGAGGTCGCCAGTTCAAAACCCTGCACTGGTCTGGTCAAGGCACATATGGGAGTTGATGCTTCTAGCTCCTCCCCCCTTTCTCTCTCTCTCTCTCTCTCTCTCTCTGTCTCTCTCTCTCTCTATCTCTCACTCTGTATCTCCTCTGTATCTTCTCTCTAAAATAAATAAATAAAAAGAAATTAAAAAAAAATCTGAAGCAAATATGGCATAATGTTCAGATTGGATAAAGCTGGATGTTAGCCTGCGTGTTTGATATATCATTATCTATTTTTGTTATTACATTTGAACTGTCTTTCATACCCTTTTAAACTAGACTCATTTCCCCTATTCCCTTCCCATATCACCGCCTTCCCAAACATCCTGCACTCCCCAGACTAATATCTCCAATGCTGGTCCTGAAAGGAGAGACATTTTCCCTTCTAGTTCTCAGGTGACGCCCCTGAGGCATTGCAGAAGGGCTGCCAGTGGGAAGGAGGAAGGCGCAGGGCACAGGTGTTAGACTTCCAAGTGAGGAGCAAGTGGTGGAAGAACAGGGGCGTGGCAGTTTATATGAGTTTTCTATTTTCACAAACACTGCAGACAAGAAGGTCTTGGATGCATTTGTCATCTGGAATCCAGCACCCTGGTTGCTTCTATCACTCTTCTAATGGGAGGGACCCCATTAATTATACTGGTTTTAGGAGAATCCAACAAAGTTCTTTAGGCTAATGCCAGGCCATCTGAGCAGGCTAATTCTTGTATCAACAAAGCATTTTTTTAATTGCATGAGTTTGACTCCCTGATTTCTATCATATAACTGTGCTCACCACTAGAACAGTGAGTCTTCCTCCTTGAGCTGAGGACAACACAAGCACACAAGCCAGGTGACTCAAGGTAAATTTGTGGGCAAATGCCAACTTATCAGCTCCAGCCCCAGGCTTGTAGACCTAGTCTAGAATAGACCAAAATGATCTTTAGTCCAAGGTGCTTCTTAGTAATGGGGCCTCATTATGGATTATATTCTTTCTTGACTGTGCTTTGCATGTTTAGTATTTCATTGTAAATCTCTTTATATTTTTACTTCAGCTCCTCCTCTTATAAAAAACTTGCCTCTCTCTGAATATTCCTGACCCAGTATTCTCTCCACCGAAAACCTCACATTCTCCCATCCTTTCTGTTGAGAGGAAAAGAGTGTGTGCGCATGTGTGGTACAGTATGTGTATTGGGTGGGGGTGCCAGAGAAGACTGGGTGACTCTATGTGAGGTGGACAAACAGCAGTGGGAAGGTCTCACAGGCTAGGTTAAGAAGCTGTATGTTTACTTGAAGAGCCATGAGCTGTTGAAGATCTTTAAGCAAATATGGGGACATGATCAGACATGTGAATAAATGAACACTCTAGTCGAAGTGTGGGTGAACAGTATGGAGGCTTTAGGGACAACTCCAGTGAAATTGAAAGAGCAATGAACTTGGAATTGGGAATCATGGGTTCTATGTCCAAGTCTTATGATCCCAGTGAATTTAGATAAACTCTATTTTCTTTCTGGAGCTTGGTTTCCTTCTCTGGACTCTGAAAGAGTTGGGTGAAGACGTATAACTACGTCCTGGCCCACAGAAGATTTTCTAGCCCATTTGTTTAATCCTATATCTTTTTAATTTTTTCTAATCCTCATTGCCATTATTTGTGTGACAGGAGAACATGTGGGTAATGGGTATAGACTGTGGAATCCATTGTATTTCAAGGAACACATTCAGGCCCAACTCATAGGCCCAGGACTGGTAGAGGCACTGAAATTAGAGCACTTTCTTTTTATAAATTTGCAAATGGCTGACCTCAAAGCCTCACTTAGCAGGGCTTAAATGGCCTCCTTGGCTTATATTGTAAGTAATGAGCTCTTGATCTAGGAATTACTTCAATCTCCACCACAAATTGGCTGGCATGTTTGAACAGAGGTGTTATGTTTTTAAAATCCTGGCTTCTCCAAGACTTTCAACTTTCTGCTAGGTACTGGATAGAACAAAAACATTTAATTGTTCTATTCCTTCCCTTGTCATGACTTTTTATTTTTATTTTTTTCATTAATGGCTTAGTCAAGTAAGAGGTCAAGCTAATAAGTGGCAGGGATGGGATTCAAATGCAGGTAGTGTGGCTTCAGACACTGGCTTTTGCCAGGGCACTCAGCTGTCTCAACAGTCAATGCAGCCTCGGGAGCCAACGAGAGAAAACACCCAGGATTTCACCTTATAATTAGATGAGAAAAGAAGACCAATTTTATCATCATCCTCTCAGATTTTAGGAGGCACAGGGAAGTCTAAAAGCACAGGAAACTCATCCACACATACGATTTAGGTTGAAGGGATTTCTGAGCTCCTGCTTGTGTAGGACTAACGGATGGGAGATACTCTCTTCTCCTTGGAGAGTATCATCTCCTTTAGAGACTATTATGGGCTGAGCTGTGCCCTCCCACCCCAGATTCATATGTTGAAGTCATAACTCCCAGTGCCTCAGAATGTGACTATATTTGGAGATAGAGCTTTTAAAGAGGTAATTAAGGTAAAATGAGGTCAGAGGGGTGGACCCTAATCCAACATGACTGGTGTCTTTATAAGAAGAGATTAGGACATAGACAACACTCAGACTATGTGAGGACAAGAAGAAGGTGGCCATCTGTAAGCTAAGAAAGACAGGCCTCAGAAGAAACCAAACCTGCTGACACCTTGATCTTGGACATGTAACCTGCAGAACTGTGAAAAAAATGAATTTCTGCTATATAAGATCTCCAGTCTGTGGTATAGTGTTATGTCAGCCCTAGCAAACGAAGACAGAGCCTAATGTTACTCTAGCAAATCTATGTAGAATGAGCTAACCTGATTAAGTTTCCTTGCTTCCCTGCTCATATAGAATTAAGCTGACTCTAATAGCGACAGTTTTCTCTAGTGTGTGAATGAAGCTGCTTACCGATTCATAAGCAAATTGCACCTCTCCATCTTTCAACTCAACATTTCACAGGTCTCATGTTTATTGACTGTGTTGATAATTTAGAGTCTCCTCTGTTTATTCTCTCTCATTTCTCTTACAAGGATATATAAGCTAGCACTTTGGCACTTAAATTGCTTGGAGTACATAAAATATTAATTCAGCAGCTGAGCACCTTTCACTATCTTATCCATATATCTTTGTAAGCTAAATGATTTTTTACCATGCTGAGGGCTATAAACTATTTCTTCGGGAACCTGACTTTGAAAGGCATGGGTCCTAAATGGGGAGACAAAATACACCGTGCCCTCATAAATGGGTCTCCTAAAGAGCATCTCTAGCTGCTCTTGCCTGTGAGGCGAAGCAATTGGTCTGCCAAGGGCTATGGCCCCTAGAAGAGGGTGGGGCCACCTCTCTTTGAAGAGCCAAAGAGGTTGGCTCCATTGCCCTGCCAGACTCACTAGTGTTTTGGTTCATTTCAGTCCCAGGAGGCATCCAACCCTGGCTAGCTGGCACATCTGCCAGAGGCTTCAGGAGAATGAACTGGAAGCTGACTTCCCTGTTCTTTGAAGTCTTTGGATGTGCACATAATGCTTGTTTCTAGGTTTGGATAAGTCAAGGATGCTGGCAGGTCAGTCAGTGGAGCTGCTACATAACTGAGGATAGAAGGCGTTTTTGCATGATGCTTCATTCAAAATAAAATGTTCCCTGGCCAGATAGCTCAGTTGGTTTGAGCATTGTCCTGTAGTGCAGAGGTTGCTGGTTCGATCCCTGTCTGTCTCTCTCTGTAAGGCCAGGGGCCACCATCACCATCGTGGCCATTCACATGCAGGTTCTCATTGGATTTGGGCAGATGGTAAAGAAACGGAGGAGTTGGAGGAAGGTGGGCCACTCTGTTTATTGGTGTCTCACCAAGACAGGCAAACCACAAGAAAAGCCAAGGGAAAAGCAGAAAACCCGCTTTTCCCATGGAGGGCAAGGGATCAGGGAGGGGAGAAAGAAGAAATCCTCCTGTACCTCTCCCTGGTGGGGGTAGAATCTCTCTTCCAGTAAACATTAGCATGACAATGGCCCCTCCCAATCAGGAAGGCGACCTGCAACCTCACAGACCACTGTATCTGGCACTGCCCAGCCCCTAATGCA
The DNA here is from genome assembly GCA_037038555.1 of Rhynchonycteris naso. Taxonomy (NCBI): domain Eukaryota; kingdom Metazoa; phylum Chordata; class Mammalia; order Chiroptera; family Emballonuridae; genus Rhynchonycteris; species Rhynchonycteris naso. Next base: position 32,116,298 of record CM072998.1, read on the forward strand.
AACTATAAGCGAGCAAACATATATATTATATTTATAAACTTATTTGACCAACACTCTTCCTTCCTCTCTCGCTAAAGTTAATAAATAAATAAACACAAGACATTCAATGGCTAAACTATGCTCTGAGTAGATGTCATCTGACAGCAGAAACTTCAGGGCAGGTGGCATTAGCCCCAAGGGAGTATGATAGCCAGCTTCTGCTTGGAGTACCTTAGGATCTTTGTTGTAATGGGTTCTTATTCTTAGGGAAGAAAGAACTGGTTCTCTGCATGGTTAATTCACATCATTCAAAATGTCCCTATTGAATGCCTATCTTGTGCCAAGTATTTTGGAAGATGTGGGAGAACAGCAGTGATTGGACAGAGGAGGTCCCTGCCCTTTGGGCTCAGCAGTGTAGTTGTACAGGGAAGCAATGGCTGTGTTTTCTTCCCCACCCACACTCTGTCTCCCTCTTCTTTGTCCTTTCTTCCGATTATCTGTCCCATACACACCCCTAATCCCAGAGGTCTGCATCCAGGAAGAAGGCTGCAGGAAGTGATGCTTACCCCAGGGCGTGAATCCCCAAGGGCAGGATTCTACCATCTGGCTCAAAGATATTTTATGATAAATGAGTATCTTGTGGCTCCTCAAAATACACAATTCTGAATCCCTTGTGTGTGATGTAATCTGCACAATGCAGTCATCCTGCTGCAGGCTGGAGGCCACATGGAAGCACGTGAGGGCTGCCCCAGAGTGCCAAGAGCTGCAGAGCTAGAGACCTCCTGGCTTGCAAGTCAGCAGTGCATTTTGTCATTAGCAAATAAACAGCTGAGTGGCATTGCATTTCTCTGCTGAGGCTCTTAAGTAATTCATCTACTCAAGCACCTAGCTTAGTTCCAGCTTCCTGCAAACAGATTTATGTCCCACATTCACAGGAATAAGAGGCCTGCTGGCTGTGCGCCCCAAGGAGGTAGTGGGTTTGCAGAGGATAGCTGACAAATGTAATTGCTGGCAGCTGTTGGTCCCAGGGCTGCCAGCTGTCAGAGTTAACCCCTAACTCTCCAGGTATTATGTGAGCTGAAGTATGGTAGAGACCACACTTGATCAAAGACAAGTCTTCACCTGAGGTTCATACCTGAGAACTCTATCCTTGTCCCTACCCAGTTTAATCCCTGTACTTTCATTATAGGACTAACCAACCATTTCACTTGCCAAGACTTGAATGATACTAAGCTTCAGCGTTAAATACTGTTTAGCAGTGTCAACAGTATTTCTTTGAAACATTTTTTGTCAGCTTTAACAAAACCTCATCAGATCGTACTAAAAGGATTAGCATCTGGAGTTTTATTTGAATAATCCAACATTGCATCAAACTTGCAAGAAAAAAAAGAGGTTTAGCTTGCCTTGGAAATTCAAGGCGAGGTTACACTCGGGCATTTCAAGAGGCAGAAGGGAAGGATGAGGGTGCAGGGCCAGGGCTGAATGAGAAGGAGTAGGTATGGCCTTTGTTAAGTCTGACCTCAGTCAGATGCATGGGGCTGGGAACTCAGCTCATTTTTGTTAAATGAGTAAGTGATGGTCTGACAAAGGAAATTGGTCAATGCCAGAATGATAGATAAATCACGATTGTCATCAGGTCTGAGAGTGTGAAATATAGTTATTTCATCCTTGTTATACACAACATTTTCTTGTTTCCTATTGGATAATCCCAGTAAATGTATGATTCCCCCAACTAAACGTGAAATTGATATCAACTGTCCTTGGTCACCTTCTATTAAAGACAGAGTGTTTGGCAGATAAAATATAATATGCTCACTTTGTTAAAGATGGTGCTGCCCACATGGAAGCCCGTCACCCAGGTGATATTATTTGCCCTTATGCTTGTGATGGCTGTGGGGGAAAAGTTGTAATGTAAGCAGGCCGGGTGGTTATAGCTTAAGGCTTTGTTTTAAGAGTAAGCTCTTCTCCACACCCTTGACTGATTGGATGATGTAGGGTGGTGATGTAGGGAGGAATCCCATTATGCCTCAGATGGGTGACTTTGTATCAGAGACTTCCTTGTTTGTATAATTGGATTAAAGGTTTTGAGTCTGCTATAAAGTGGGAGAGAACAGTAGCTTGATCTCTCTCTGGGTTCCTGGGTTCCTGAGATTAGTATTAGAGAGGAGAGCAGAGTAAGGCCACGTGGAGGAGAGAAGCAGCCAAGATGGCAGAGTGCTGATGAAGAAGCCAGTTTGTTAAGAGTTTGTGCTGGAGGAGATGGGGAACAGAGGTAAATAAGTCTGGTGAGCTAGAAACCTTCGATTCTAGGAAACTCGGATAAGTCAGTAGCTTTGTGAGCACTGAATGTGTGGGTTTTGGAGCCCAGTGTGTGTTTTTGCTTGCCCGCCGGGTGCAAGCTAGAATTAAAGCTGATGGCTCACCAGTTCTTGGCTCCTGTGTTTCATTACCGACTGTTCGAATCTAATGCGAACCTGCACAGGTCAGACGGCTGTGATGGTGGCCGTGGCTACTGGCTTTACACAGAGCATGAAGAATGATGGTGTCACCAGACAGGGACTGGGCCCAGAGTGGATTTATCACGGGTCAGCCAGTAGTATGTGGGTTCTTGACTTCATGCAGGAGAGATTTCACAGCACAAGTCCAGGTGACTTTGCTTTGACTCTCTAGAAAGTAAGACAAAAAGGGGGCCTTGGAAGCAGGTTCAGGGCTTTAGCCCTAGATGAGCTGCCCCTGTCCATTGCTCCCCTAGTTGCAAGTCTTGTGGGGAGAAAGGTATGGATGGGCATGCTCTAAAGAGAGCACACTGCTGGGTCCTTTGTCTTGAGGCTTTTTATTTTTCTTTAGCAGCAGAAATCCTAGTGGAAGTCTCAGGGGAGGGTCTTAACAGGATATTTATTAGCTTCCAAGGTGTGTGATTCAATATGTTGATTTATCAAAATGTGCATATAGATGGGTCATGGTTATATTAAGTGTCCTTGGTTAAGGAAGATAAAACCTTGTGATTCATTAGCTGGCTATAAATTACTCAAGTTGTTTGGCTTTGTTTAATTATTTTGTCTTAGCCAAGCTATCCTCAGCACCCAGGGCTGACGCTCAAACCAATCTAGCCACTGGCTATGGGAGGAGAAAAGGGAGAGGGAGAGAAGCAGATGGTTACTTCTCCTGTGTGCCATGACTGGGAATCGAACCTGGGACATCCATACTCTGGGTCAGTGCTCTATTAACTGAAAAAACTGACCAGAGCCCTAGTGTGTGGATTTAATGAGACAATGTATGTAGCACCTAGCATAATGCTGGCACCTAGGAGGTGATATTGTTAATAGCTTCCTCTCAGCCCTCCCAACACTAGCTGATTTTTGGCTGAATCAGATGGCTAGATTCTTTTACTTTCAGTTCTAATATTTCCTTTCTATTTTAATAAAGATGTTACCAAGGTAAGAGGTTATTACCTTTCTCTCATTCAGTAAAAAGACCTCAGTTTTGCAAGAGCAGAAAGTTTTATAATTACTTGGGCAAACTTTATAGAATCAGTCCTAGAAACAGCTACTGGGAGGTGCTATTTCAAGAGGTCCGTGTTACTGCTAGAAATGCTTATCATTTTTGAGGATCGATGCTTAGCTGTGTTCAAGGGTTTTTGGCTACTTCTGATGTATTCAAAAGAAAAGATATGAAAGGAATAAAGGAATATCCAGGCCCTTTGGTAAACTTTTCCCATAGAACTGTGAATATTTTCATTTCTTATCATTCTCTGCTTAAACTGTTCTCCCTATCACCTGTTAGAATTAAGGTCCAAACCAGTGGTGGGATTCAAATAATTTAATTGGTTCTCTGCCCTAATGACCTTTTTTTTTTCTTTTTTTGTATTTTTCTGAAGTTAGAAGCGGGGAGGCAGTCAGACAGACTCCTGCGTGTGCCTGACCGGGATCCACCCGGCATGCCCACCAACGGGCAATGCTCTGCCCATTTGGGGCGGTGCTTTGTTGTGGCTGGAGCCATTTTAGCAGCTGAGGTGGAGGCCATGGAGCCGTCCTCAGTGCCTGGGCCAACTTTGCTCCAGTGGTGCCTTGCCTGTGGGAGGGGAAGAGAGAGATAGAGAGAAAGGAGAGGGGAAGGGTGGAGAAGCAGATGGGCGCTTCTGTGTGCCCTGACTGGGAATTGAACCCAGAACTTCCACATGCTGGGCCAATGTTCTACTGCTGAGCCAACCGGCCAGTGCCCCGAATGATTATTTTGAGTATAAAAACGATATGCCGAAATGTAGTTTATTATCTCATGCATTTAATACTTAAATAAGAATAATAAAGAAGTGTGTAAAATGAGATTGTTATAAGAGTTTTAAAATATTAATAAAAATATTAGATAATATCTGACAAAAACTTTTATTTAAGATATTTCCATATTGCTTCTTGATTGGCATCCTCACTTGCAATTTTTTTTCACTTACGGATGGAATGAACATTACTATGGGCGCTTAGAATACGCTGTTGCACAGATGAACATTAAAAAAGAATAAGGAATGTAAATTTGTGATTTCCATATTGGGCGGCTGCCCAGTCACCCACCTTAGAAAGAACCCTGATTTCAAGTGCCATTTTAACAACCAGTTTGCCAAACTCAACAAAATATTAGGTATCAGTTCTGCTGAACCAGTGTGAACAGGCTGAATCGCACCACTGGCCCAAACTTCTTATAGTGGTATTCAAGGATTTTTGTAATTTGAACATTAACATCCTTAAAAATATCATCTTTCTCTTTCCCTGGAATATAATTAAGGCTTCACATTTCTCATATAGCCTTCCCTATCTCTAAACCAAACTCCTGTTTATAGTATCCCATAGAGCAAGGTTCTCATAGTGCTTTCATCATTCTTTCAACCTCATAATACTTTTTACATTTTATTGTAATTATTTTTATGTCCTGTCTTCACTAGACTACAAACTCCTAAAAACCAAAACCTGGGTATTAAAGATCTTGGTGACTGAGTTAAGAAAGAATAGTAAACATAATGAGAAAGACCAGATGATAGTTTACATTTATTTAATATCTGCTATGAGCTGGGGGGTACTGTGCTAGATGCTTTCTGAGATATAATTGATATAATCTTATTTAATCTATTTAACAACCATGGGGGAATTAACACATTTACAGATTAGAAAATGGGTTTAAGGATAGAGCGACTTGTTCAGACTAATTAAGGATGGAGCCTAGTTCTGAATCCCATCTGATGCTCCAAACCCAGCTCTTTGCATGACACCAGGTTGGCCCAGCAAAGGGGAATGCTGTGATCAGGGACATAGGCTGGCATCAGTAAGCAGTATGGACTTGAGAGGGGAAGAAAAGCAGTTAAGAGACTAGTAGAATAATTCAATTATGAAGTAATGATGGCCCGGATAAGAGTCACACCATAGTCATCCGTGAAAGTGAGAGACATTGACAAGGAGGAGCCAAAATGAGAACCATGATTGACAAGCAGAGTTTTAGAACTCATCAGTGCAGTGAAGCATCATCCCTTGTCCCAAAGGGAGTGCGGAGAGTGGGATTGGGCCTGCAGTGGGGGCCAAACCCAGTCCTGAGCCCGGGTCCCTGGAGGCAGCTGCTCCCTGTCCCTGAGCTGGAATACTGCCCAGCAGCATGTGGAGCAGGAAAACAGAAAGGACTTGGGGCCTGAAGAAAAACCATAATGTGTTTAATGCCTGTGAAAGTATTTGAGATTCGTCACAAGACGTAGTCATGGTATTTTACCCTCAACTGTGAACCAAAGAGTGGCCTACAAAAGTGATAGGGTGGATCCCACTTCTCTCCCAGCTGGGACATGTCAGGTCCACAGGAGGTAGCAGCCACTGCACAGGAAGTGTGTGTCTCAGCCCCGCACAAGCACGAACAGCTGAGAGCGTTTTTCTTGAGTTCTTTGTGGCTGAATACCACAGTGTAGGGAAAGGCTTTTGACCCTGAACTACCACTAAAACTGTTTTTGAAGTCTTGTTTCAAAACTAAAACTGTTTTGAAAGCATGATTCCATACCTATTAATTCTTACCACAGCCATTTTGGCCAAAAATGCTATTTTGCTAGTCTGTGCTATTTGACAAAAATGTGTGGTCTGATGGTGAGTACAGAATTGACCTTCTGGTTAATACGCTTCAAGTCTTCCATCTTTTCTCTTTTCTCTCTCTCTTTTTTATTCCTGCTCTACCTAATAGACTTTTTGTTTTTGTAAGTTTATGGACGAAAACCAGATTTTTGGAGAGAGGAGTTGGGAAAAGCTAAGGACCTTATTTTTTTGTGAGCAGTTTCCTCCTGTGTGCATTATTGGCCAACATTCTTTTATTCACTCTTACCAAGATGAAGGTTTATTTAAATGGAGAGAGCAATTATTCTTGCAAAGCTGTGCTTCCATCTTTGGAAGTATGATTCTTTCATAGGCGTTTAATTCAATTTTTTTAAAAAGGAGAAAAATTGAACTTTTGGCTGCAAGTTCCAGCATTATGAACGAAATGAAAATGCCCAAGCCATGCTCCAGAGCATTCTGTGAATTTGTGACACTTTTTTCAGTTCTCATGAATTCAGTCATTTTGAATTTTAGTAACCCTTGAAGAAAGCACTTTCACGAGGCGCCTTTAGTTTTAACTGCACTAATTCCATTGGTAGACCTGGTCAGCTTCATAGACACTTACTCTGCTGGCAGAGAATTGAAGCTTTTTGATATTTCAATCACTGATGTTCTGCTGTTACATATGATTTTCTTCACTTTATTATAGACCTAGATTTATCATGCCTGACATTTTGCTTTGACATATGTGCCTGGGTTTGCTTGGAGAACATGCAGAGGACATATATGGGAGCAGCTCTGTACCTTCACTAAGCATATGGAAGGAAAATACTCGGCACAATGTAATCCTAGAAGCTGGGTCACCTGAGAAATCACTTTGGAATTTGATATCTTTTAAAGAAAATAAACAAAAATAAAAACCCAAGAAGCCTACAGGGATGAAATACCATATGTTAGGTGCAATGGAGGACTCGCAATCTCTTTCTTCTCTTTTGTAATGTAACGCTTTCAAACCCACATGTTCATCCAGCTGTTTCTCATCAGCTTTGTTTTGTCCCCATATAAACACATACACATAAAATAAAACTATTTTAATGAAAAGAGAAATTCTCTTATTCCCTTAAAGTTTCTTTGATGATGGAATTCATGTGAAGCTTTGCATTACGAAAATATATGAGTTAAAGAGTTTAAAACAAAATACAGTTTTGATTGTCTCTTTTGTTTCCCTTCAAACGTGTCCCTTTACTCTTTTTAACTCTCTACAACCACATAGGAAAAACACAATTATTAGCAATCAAGGGTTTTGGTTCCTTTTTAATGAGAAAAGACGAAACGGCAGAAATTATTGCTGACAAGATTAGAACAGAGAGGAGGACCTGTGGTTAAGAGCACTTTGGGGCATACTCTTGCTCTTGTCTCGCTGATTCGAAAGCTGTCTGGCCATACAGTCCAGTGTGTATCCCTGACACATATTGACCTCTAGCTTCTAGCTGTCTTCGTGCATGGCCCAAGAGAGTTCAGGAGGTGCAGCATCTCCCACAATTACAGCTTTGCAAAGTGACATAGCACATTCGAAAATACTTGATCCCACCCTGGCGGGTTGGCTCAGTGGTAGAACATTGCCCAGCGTGTGGAAGTCCCCAGTTCAATTCCCAGTTAGGGTACACAGGAGAAGTGCCCATCTGCTACTCCGCCCTGCCCCCTCTTGCTTCTCTCTCTTTTTTCTCCTCCCCTCGTGCAGCCATGGCCCAATTAGAGCAAGTTGGTCCTGGGTGCTGAGGATGGCTCCATGGCTTATGCCTCACGTGCTAAGAAATGGCTCTGGTTGCAACAGAGCAAAGGCCCCAGATGGGCATAGCATTGGCCCCAGGCAGGAGTTGCCAGGTAGATCCCAGTTGGGGCGCATGCAGAAGTCTGTCTCTGTCTCCCCTTCTCTCACTAAATAAAAAAAAAGAAAAATAAAATATTTGATTGCACCTTTTGCACTGACATTTATTTAAATAAAGACAGTAACTTAGGTTTCTATGAAACTTTATAGCTCTATGGTTTTCATATACATTTTCTTTTAATCTTCACAAATGTGCACCCTTTTTACCATGCGTTTAAGATTGAGGGGACTCTGGCTCTCCATAGACAACTAAAATAAATGTTATGCAGTGGGGCCATTTCCTGTGGCAGTGCATTCTGCCACATCAGGGTCGCATGAGCTACAAAAGGAAGGAGAATTAGCTAGGCCAGCTCCAGTTCACTTTGTCCTTCTCTAAGTCAATGCCTTTCCCACAGGCATCTGATTTACAGGATGCAGGAGCCCATATAAAAGAAAGATGAAGTAGGTTCTACATAAAATGGGATATAGTCTCATAATGTGTAGGATGTTGGAGTTAAAGAGATTTCACATATCATGTGATTAAAGCACAACTGAACTATTCTCAGTGCCTGAGGCTGACACTCAGACCAACCAAGCCACTGGCTACAAGAAGGGAGAAAAGAGAGAAAGGAGAGAGGGAAGGGGAAAGAAGCAGATGGTTGCTTCTCCTGTGTGCCCTGACCAGGGATCAAGCCACGGATGTCTTAATGCCGGGCTGATGCTCTATCCACGGAGCCAACTGTCCAGGGCCCTATTCTAGTTCACCATAATCTCTTACCTGGCCAATTGAATCTTAGCAAGTCCTTGAGTCTTCCTGCCATCACTCTTGTCCTGCCCCAACTTCTGTAATCTATTCTCCACATAGCAGCAAGTGATCTCTTAGAAATGTAATTAGACCCAGTTATTCTTAAATTCCTCTAAGGTATTTAAATTTTAAATTGAAACTCTTATATAGCCTTGAGGTTCAATGACCCAGCTTCCTACCTACATCTGCCCCAGCTTCCTACCTATATCTGCCCCTCTCCTTAAGTGTCCCTGATTGACCATGTGGTCTTGCTATTTCTATCTCATGACCTCTGCTTGCTGCTTCCTGGGCCTGAGAGGCTCTTCCTGTGCTCTCTGTGTGGCACATGCCCTCATTCAGTTAGATCCCTGGTTGGCAAACTGCGGCTCACAAGCCACGTGCGGCTCTTTGGCCCCTTGAATGTGGCTCTTCCACAAAATACCACATGTGGGCGCTACCTCGAAAAGGAATGTACCTACCTCTATAGTTTAAATTTTAAAAATTTGGCTCTCAAAAGAAATTTCAATCATTGTACTGTTAATATTTGGCTCTGTTGACTAATGAGTTTGCCAACCACTGATTAGATCAACACTCAAACATCATCTCCTCAGGCCAGGCTAACTGTAGCAGATCTCCCCGCCAAGTCACTCACAAACCTTTGACCTGCTTGATCTTTCTTCATAGCTCTTATTGCTCCTTTCTGTTTTTAATATGTTTATTTGTGCAGATGTCTATTGTCAGGCTCCCCTGTGAGACGGCCAGCTCCCCAAGGTAGGGACTTTGTCTCTTTTGCTCTCCATTGTTTTTCATTGTTGTCACATACTAAGTTTTCTACAAATATATTGATAGATGAATAAATCAGTTGTTATAAAATTTCCTTTCCATTTCAAAACTGAATTTATATGGAATAAAAGATTACTCTAAGATTCTATCCTTGGGTATTTAAAGAATCATGGAAGTGGGACATCAGGAATTTAGGAATATAAACTTGGAAGTCATCTAATCTCATTCTGTCTACTTCCTATCTAGAGATAGCAATGAATGATGACTTCAAGGTCACACAACCAGTGTGTCAAGGACAAATGCATATCTTCTGATTTCCCTGGCTTGTGTTCTTCCCATGACATAACACAGTCTCATTTGCATCAGCAGAAGGAGGTGAGGTTGGGGTACAGATGAAATGATAAAGGAAAGATGATGAGTTCAGCTTTGGACACACTGAGCTGAAGCGTCACTGGGATATTCAGATTCACTGGTCACTTGCTGTTAGACGTAAAGCTCAGAAATGAGCTCAGGTACCTGCACTGATTGTGCAACTCACTGTGGGAAAGGGTGAGATTGCCCAGGGTAGATAAAGAGCAAAAAATAAGAAAAGGAAGAAAAGAAACAAAGGAAGGGTGCAAAGGACAGAACCTTTGCATATGGGAGAAGTTCACAGAGAAAAATGATTCACATCAGTGGTGGGATTCAGCCAGTTCACACTAGTTCGGCAGAACTGACACCTAATTTTTTGTTGAGTTTGGTAAACCGGTTGTTAAAGTGGCACTTGTCTTCAAGGTTCTCTCTAAGGCGGGCACCCAATGTGGAAATCACAAATTTACATTCCTTACTCTTTTTTAATGTTCATCGGCACAACAGCATATTCCAAGTGCCCGAAGTAATGCCTATTCCATCCATAGGTGAAAAAAATTGCAAGTGAGGATGCCAGTCAAGAAGCAATATGTAAATATCTTAAATAACAGTTTTATTGTTTTTTTTTTGTCAGGTATTATTTAATATTTTTCATTAATATTTTAAAACTTAGCAGAATCTAGTTTTGTATACCTCTTTTATTCTTACTTAAGTATTAAGTGCATGAAATAATAAACTACCTTTCGGTATATATATTTTTTATACTTAAAACAGTCGTTAGGGCAGAGAACCTGTTGCTAATTTATTTGTATCTGCATGGTCTCAAAAAGTCAAGGAAGTAAAAAGGCCAGCTGAGGGAAAGTCAGGGAGGACAAAGACCAGGCAGGAGGAGAGAAAGGTTCAGCAGTGTGGGACCAAAGGTCAGATTTCTGGGACTGAGTGATGAGGTGCTTAGTGATCAAGAGCTCTGGAGTTAACCTGCCTAGATTTGGACCCAGACTTCAGCATTTACTGTATATCCTTGGGCAAGATTTTTAATCTCTCTAAGCCTTATTGCTTTGTATTAAATAATGATAGAATTAATATTCATCACATGAAAGTGTTATGAAAAATAAATGAAATACTCCATTCAAGTTGCTTAGCTCAGTACCTGACACATGGGAACTGCTCAATAAATTTAGGTATTATTTCTCTTGGTAAAAGCTTTAGGATAGAAAGAAAGAAGAAAGATAAGATGCAAATGCGAGAGATGAACAGGAAACACTTCTCTTGAGTGAACAAAGTTTTATAAGGAAAGAAAAGGATCACAAATCTAGGCACAGGGCTTAGTTTTAGGAAAGAGAAGATAGAGCTTGACATAGGAGCACAAAATGGATTTTAGGGAAGAAATATGGATATTTTGATAAAGAGAAACCATTCCCAGGTCACCTTGTTAGGCAGATCCACAGCCTCAGCTTGTTGAGAACTTTTGGGTTCCTCTTTCTTACAGTGCCACAGGCTGGCTGATCATTCCAGCACTGCCGACTATTCTAGTTTGTAAGAACAGCCCTGGTCTAAGAAATGCCCTGAGAAAGCCTCTCCCAAGCTGCCACTGATCAACAGCGAATCAAGTTGCTTTTGCTTCAACAGAATCCTTTAGAACCTTAGGACAGGAAGACATCTGAAAACCATCTGGTCTGGGGCCACCCAAGCTTCCTCCACAGCATCTCCCGCAGGCAGTTGTATTTGAACAGCATCCCACTGGTACCTTGCAAGGCAGACCTTTCTTCTGCAGGTTAGATTCTGCAGCACAGAAAGTCCTCCCAAGATTGGCCATTGGCATTGAAATTGCCACTTCCAAGCACTTTTTAGCCTTATGGCCCTAAAGGGTTCTTATAAACCATATGTATATACAACCGGGGAATGGAGACACTCACTGGCAGTGCCTCCTCCACAGGGTCATTTGGAAGTCACATAGGACAACCAAAAGGGTAGTAAATTCTAATGTGTGGTGGGGGCAGTGGAGCACAGGGGAAGTTAAAGAGCATAAGACCCTGATAAAAGGGTCAGTCCTAGAGATTTACATGAGAGCACAGGGTATTCAGAGGGGGAAAAATACTGAAGCCATATTCATCCTTCTTCACACCACTGCATTGTTCTGGTCCTGGGAAGGGACTGGGTTGAGCTACTATCTAAAGAGGAGCCAGGGCCTGAGCATTCACTCATTCCCGTCACATTAGGAAGGACACTCAATTACTGGCAATGAGATCGTCTGTTTAATCCGTTTAAATGGACCCAACCTGAGGTTCGTGGTCTAAGAGAAAATAGTCAAAGGTATTCTCAGTCTAAGTGTGGACAGACTTCCAACTCCAGCTGTGCAAGCCCACCATAATTCAGATGGAGTCCAACCCAGTCCAGTTCAGCCAGGCCCGGCACTGAGTTCAGCTAACTCTGAACTTCGTGTTCCTCATCTGTAAAGTACCTTAGCTATTAGAATGCGGGGAGCTGGATTAGAGGGCTTCTGAGAGCTTTTCCCACTTCTAAATTCCTTGACTGTACCTCAGCTATAAGATCTTCCTGCAGACTAGAAGCCATGGCCAGAGGCTGGGAGAAAGGGAGCAGTGACAGCTCTGGAATTGCAGCCTAGGACAGATTTGCGGGCCAAGGCTGGGAAGCTTTCAGGAGTTGCGTCTGCATGGCAAGCAGCTGCCCTTACTCCAATTGCATGAGCACTGGGGGAGCTCGGGGAGGTTGACAAGATTTGGGGGATCTAAGTTTCCCCACAAACAACCCCTTGTGCCATTTCTGGAAATAGCTCCTGGTAGATGGTGTAGTAATTCCTCTGGCTCTGTGCTCCTGGCAATCTTTAGAAAACTAAAAGGCTCCGTGGTATTTGACCATCAGAAGATACTTTTTTTTTTTAAATCAGGAGACTATATTACTATATGCATTAATTTCCTCTTCTGCCTGAATATATGATGTGAGTCAGTAAAGATTTGGCTAAAAGAAGCATAAAAGAAAGACTAAACAATTTTTTAAGGCAATAGGAGATTTTTAAAATCCTCTTCCTAATTCAACAATAAAATTATTACTGTGAATCTGTCTGTCCTGGCCATGAACATTTTACCATTTATGATAATAACATTAGCAGTAATACTAAACACTGTGCATCTATTAATAACAGTTTTCATTTTCATACTGCTTTACCAACAAGTAATTAATTAAACAAACCTATTTTGATTGGTTGCCATGGTAGTAAATAGAGATACACAGAATTGGTTGCATCCATCGAATTTGTTCTTAGCTCCTGAAACACTATTCAGTTTGGGCAATAAATTGTCATTATGTAGCACTATATTATGTTCAGAATAATAATTACTATGTTAGTAATGAAAAGATTTGCAAGTGTACATAAATATATATGTGCAGTAGCAAATATTTACAAAGGTTATTTTTACTTTTATTACTCTAGAAATTTTTTCCTTTACCGATTCTGAGAGCCAAAAATGAAAGTTTTATCTGTAGCTATTATTCTGTTTGTATCTAATCTACTCTGTTTGTCCCTGAGGACCAATCTTGAGAAGATGGTTATCAGAATGAAAGAGACTTCTAAAAATTTCCACTGAATTAACAGTGAAGAGGAAGTTGTGGGGAAGTGGGGTAGATGACACAGTGGCCATCGTCAAGTGTCTGAAGGGTGTTTGCAGTGGAAGAGGAGTCAGAGTGGTTTGTCCTCTCGGGCCCAGACCAGGGTGGACGGTGGCAGCTACAAGGAGGCAGGTGTGATCTGAGGCCTGATGACATCGAGCGTACGGAGAACGCTCTGGAGTCAGATGGCTTCAGTTTGGGGGGGGTCAAGCTTCCAACTCCAAGCTGGTTACACAGGGTCCTGTGGGATTACCAACCTAGTGCCCTGAGAAAGCCTCAGGCCTATTTCTAGTGCACAGTAAGAAGTGCATGGCTGTTAGTTCTCATTAGTGAAGGATTTTCCTGTAAAATGTTAAGAATGAAATGGGCTGCTTTGTGAGGCAATGACTCACTGCTCTGTCACCAGAAGCAATGAAGCAGAAACTGGACAGTCACCTATTAAAATATTGCACACGGACTTCCTGCTTTGATGGTGAGGTTAAAATAGATGACTTCCAGGTCCATATGATTCCATGACTTTTTTTTGGTGTGGGAGAGGAGGAAGGACTTCTATTTTTATCCCTCAACCTTTTCTACACTGGATTCTTGCTATTAATGTAGCATTTGGGGGCCCTATGTTTATGACATAGAACTATTGGTTAAATGTTATTATATGGAGCAAACCTTTTTCTCTGAGACTTTTGCCCTAAAGTAACCTTAACTCTGAGAAAAACACCCATTAATTTTGATTATCCAGTCTCTGCCAGGTTTTCCTCTGAGACCCCTCAGATCCTTTTCAAATGGAGATTTTTTCCAACTTGTTTCCCTAAGTCCGTGGCTCATTGTGTTCTAAAATGACAAATTACTCCCTTAATATCCAGCATATTCTCTGCCTATAGTCACTTTCCCCTAAATATTTACAATTATCTTTACCTTGTCACTTAACTTCTCTGTCAATGAGCAGGCAATGAACCAGTCTAGGTTTAAATAATGTGGACTTCTTTCTCATGAGAAAAAATAAACATTTTCCTCATTTTTCTTTCTTTCTAACAGAAGATATGGTGACAGTTCTGGCCCAGTTGCTAAATTGTCTGCACAGACCTGCTGAAATTCACACATTGACAGGCTTGCTTGTGGGACGTAGTGTCAGGCCCATCCCAACCGCTCATGAGATGCTACTCCTGGGTGGGTGGCTGTCACTATGACAATGAGCTGAGAATAACAGGGAACTGACAAAGAACCTTAAAGGAGGCTGAGAGAGAGCCCAGGGAAAAGGAAATGAGAAAACGAATCCTAGGAAGGTTACCACAGTGAGGGTAAAGGGCTGGATGTAAACAGAACAAGGGGAGAAAGGGAAGGGAAGGCAAAGAAGAGTACTAAGTGAAAAAAGAAAGAAGAGGAGTTTAAAATCTGTCTTTTTTTAACCTTTAACCCTTGTATCTACAGAGAGCCTTCAACTGAAACCAGAAATACTATCTTTTAGAGAGAATAAAAATTAAGGTTTTCAGAACAAAATAGGCAGTAAAAGAGAAAAGAAAAATGTCCTTTCGCAGATAGCCATTCTAAAATCAATCATTTACTAGAAGCACTGTAATAGCATAGGCAGAATAAACTCGTATATCCGGTATGGGCACTTTCCATACGTAGCAGACGGCAAATGAGAAAAGAATTAAAGGAGAGAACAATCTCATGTCCAAAAGCATGAGGATTATGTATCTCTATCTATTAAATAATGGTTTTTCTATAAAATAATTTTTAAAATCACATACAGTCTTTTTTGGGGGAGACAAAATGGATTTGAAGATATGTCACTGTTGTTTTGTGTGTGACATCTATGGGGCATTTTTATCAAATGACAAACTTTAGAGCATTAAAATAGCCATAGTGTTGTGTTTTTTTTTTGTTGTTGTTGTTGTTTTTTAAACTTCTTTTTTTTTTTATTTTATTTTATTCATTTTAGAGAGGAGTCACAGAGTGAGAGAGAGAGCGAGAGAGAGAAAGAAGGGAGGAGCTGGAAGCATCAACTCCCATATGTGCCTTGATCAGACCAGTGCAGGGTTTTTGAACTGGCAACCTCAGTGTTCCCAGGTCGACGTCTTATCCACTGCGCCACCACAGGTCAGGCTGTTGTTGTTGTTTTGACAGAGCCAGAGAGAGAGTCAGAGAGAAGGATAGATAGGGACAGACAGGAAGGGAGAGAAATGAGAATCATCAGTTTTTCATTGTGGCACTTTAGTTGTTCATTGATTGCTTTCTCATATGTGTCTTGACTGAGGAGCTACAGCAGACTGAGTAACCCCTTGCTCAAGCCAGCGACCTTGGGTCCAAGCTGGTGAGCTTTGCTCAAACCAGATGGACCCATACTCAAATTGGCGACCTCGGGGTCTTGAACCTAGGTCCTGCACATCCCAGTCCGATGCTCTATCCACTTCGCCATCACCTGGTCAGGCACCATCTTTTTTAATGTTACCAGTTTCTGATACTCTTTGGTAAAATATGGGCATATTCAACTTATATTCACAACAAAAGAATAGGCAAGTTCTACACTCTGACATTAACGTATAATATTCATCAACTACACATTACTAATACTTTCGTGGAGATATTTTCTTACCTTAAAAAGTCAGTATCAGATCAATATAGCTTAAATTACAAAATTAACTTGTTTTTTTTAATTTTGTTTCTAAATGTTATATTTATCATACACACAAAAGGGATAGAAAAAGCACATCTCATAATTGTGTGTGTATGTGTGTTTGGAGGTAGTATAAGAGGATTAAAAGTTGATTTTTAAAAAATAAAAATTGCGGCCCTGGCTACTTGGTTCAGCAGTAGAGCGTTGGCCCAGTGTGCAGAAGTCCCCAGTTCGATTCTCAGTCGGAGCACAAAGGAGAAGCGCCCATTTGCTTTTCCACCTTTTCCCCTCTCCTTTTTCTCTATCTTCCCCTCTAGCAGCCAAGGCTCCATTGGAGCAAAGTTGGCCCAGGCACTGAGGATGGCTCCATGGCCTCCGCGGCAGGCGCTAGAATGTCTCCAGATGCAGCGGAGTGACGCCCAGGTGGGCCAAGCATTGCCCCTGGTGGGCATGCCAGGTGGATCCCAGTCAGGCACCTGTGGGAGTCTGTCTGTCTGCCTGCCCCCCCCCACCATCACTTCTCACTTTCGAAAAATACAAAGGTAAAAAATTGCTCCATAAATCTTAAATGCCTTTTATAAAAAAGTAAAAGCATTTAGCCTGACCTGTGGTGGCACAGTGGATAAAGCATCGACCTGGAACACTGAGGTTGCCAGTTCGAAACCCTGGGTTTGCCTGGTCAAGGCACATGTGGGAGTTGATGTTTCCTGCTCCTCGCCCCCTTCTCTCTCTCCTCCTCCTCCTCTCTTCTCCCTAAAATAAATAAATAAAGTCTTAAAATATAAATAAAAGCATTTTTATTTGTAACTCACTTCACAATAAAGGCAGTGATTGGAGTAAAATGACCAGATAGATTTTAGCTTCATGTTGACATCCTCTGTTGGTCCCCTCCCTTCAGGTATCCAGTGGCCTGAATGTCCCATTCCCAAGTTATGCTGAGTGGCAGGAGGGACTCCTCTAGGAAGGTGATCATTTCTCCAAAAATGGGTAGATCATGGGAAGTGTCCAATAAGGATATTTTTAAAGTAAAATATTATGATGACTTTACTCAATTATCTTGTAATTTGTACAGTCTACAAAAGAGTTTTCTCATTTGTAAAATAAAAAGATTGAATCAGATCATCTCTAATGTCCCTTTGAGTGCTGTCTACAAAACTGAGTCTTTTTCTTTTTCTTTTTTTTGTGATAGAGAGAGAGACAGAGAGAGGGACAGACAGGGACAGACAGACAGGAAGGGAGAGAGAGAGAGGGATGAGAAGCATCAGCTCCTCGCTGCAGCACCTTAGCTGTTCACTGACCGCTTTCTCATATGTGCCTTGACCGGGGGGTGGGGGCACAGAAGACTGAGTGAGCCCTTGCTGAAGTCAGCAACCTTGGGCTCAAACTGGTGAGCCTAGCTCAAACCAGATAATTTCACGCTCAAGTCAGTGACCTCAGGGTCCTCTGCATCCCAGTCTGACACTCTAACCACTGTGGCACCACCTGGTCAGACCTGAGTCTTTTCCTTATAGTTTTATTTTTCTACCTCTATTTAGTTAACAGACAGAAGCACATCTATCATTAGTGTCTCACTTTCCTCACAGGTGGCACACATGTACTATGATGTGGATAATATACTTGTTATTATAAACATTTATCCTAAATCTCCTTACTAGAACGTTTTTTAGTCCCTTTGTTGAGGAAGAAGGGAATACCCGCACCTACATATGTTTTTAGTACCTTTTTAGATTGTTCTTGACTTCATTATGTCAAAAAACAAGGTCATTCAGCAGAATAGATAAAAGAATGAGTTTAAATTTGTTGTATTACTACTCTGTTCCCCTCTGTGATTTCTCTTTAAAAAGTGGTGTGGTAGCCTGACCTGTGGTGGCGCAGTGTATAATGCGTCGACCTGGGAACACTGAGGTCGCCAGTTCAAAACCCTGCACTGGTCTGGTCAAGGCACATATGGGAGTTGATACTTCCAGCTCCTCCTCCCTTTCTCTCTTTCTCTTTCTCTTTCTCTCACTCTGTGTCTCCTCTCTAAAATGAATAAAATAAAAAGAAATTTAAAACAAAGTGGTGTGGTAAATGTGACTAAACTAGTAACTTATAATGATACATGGTTCACATATTTTTGAACAATAGAATTGCCTTACAGCTTTCAAAATAATATGCTTAGAACTTGATTGTATGTAGTTTGAAAGAGGTATTACTCAGTGAAGTAATGTTCTTTCTCTAGTAGAAAAACCCATAAATGTCAGTAGCTTAACACAATAGAAGTTGATTTTTCGCTTACTTTGCAGAAAGTGTGTTGGTGAATGTTCTGCTTGCTCTGGGCAAGGGCAACTCTCCAGTAGACAGAAAAGAGAACATAAAGGATCTCTTAGAGATTTAAGTGCCAGGCCTTGAAGTGGCATATATTACTTTTGGTGACATTCCATGGACCAGAGCTAGTAACATGGCCCCAGCTAGATATAACTGCTCTAGGAAATGGAGTCTTCCTAATGTGCCAAAGAGGAAATGGGAATGGTATGGTAAATGCACAGGATTGTTTCTGCCATAGTATTCTATAGCAATGAGCCATTTTAGCAATGAGTTGAGGAAAAGGGATCTGAAGTCTGGCCAGGTGGTTAAGTTGGATGGAGCGTCATCCTGATGCACCAAGGTTGAGGGTTCAATGCCCGGTCAAGACACATACAGAAATCAAACAATCAATGCATAAACGAGTGCAATAGCAGATTGATGTTTTTTCTCTCACACATGTGTGCACTCTCCCCTTTCTTCTTTCTTTCTAAAATTAATAAATAATTTTTTTTAAATGGAGGGGCCTGAAGGAGAGAGCAGCTTATATAAGTACACTGTCTGTAACCAAAATTAGGATAGTCCTCAGAGGTTGGGACAATTGCCATGTTGAGTTTTTCTCTTTAGGATGATTTGGAAATGAAAGAGTGGTAGAAAGTTAGAAACTAAGTTGAAATTGAGGTGGAGAAGAAAAATGCTGGGTGGGGAAAAGTGCATTATTCTGCAGTATGTGTATGACCGTGTATATGTGTCGGGGACAGTATTTATAGAATCTAGAGATATTCTCTGCCAGATATCTTTGCCTGGACACCCACTTTCTACCTTTCTACAGTCCAACCTTGCTTATAATCTATGCTATTTCCTTGGCATTGGCTTAAATTTAAGGTTTCTCTAAGATGCATCCTTAAGAAATTAGAAAAAGAAAAGTGAATTAAATCTAAAATAAAAAGCAGGGTGTAAACAATAAGAAGAGAAATCAATAAAGCAGGAAGCAAAAACAATATAGTCAATCAATGAAACAAAAAGTTGATTCTTTGAGACCAATAAAACTGGCAAGACTCTAGATAAACTAATGAGAAAAAACAAAACAGAGAAGACACACATAACCAGTATTAAGGACAAAAGAGAGAGCATCACTAAAGATCATAAAGACATTACAAAGATAATAAGAATTCTTTAGAAGCTCACCCAAGAAGGACTAGATAACCTGAAAAATTACATATATATGTATGTATTTTTATGTTTTTATTACATATACTTATGCTTTTTAAATAATTGAATATGTAATTAAAAATATTCTCATAAGAAAACTCCAAGTCCAGAAGACATTATAGGTAAATTATACCAAACACTTAAGAAAGAAATAATACTGATTCTATACAAACTCTTTTAGAAAGTAGGAGAGAAGAAAACACTTCTCAACACATTTGATGAGGCCAGCATTATTCTGATACTCAAACTAGAAAGATATATTATAAGAAAAAAAAACTACAGATCAATATCCTTCATAAACATAGATGCAATAATAGTAAACAATTAGCAAATTGAGTCCAGCAACATATAAAAGGTATAATATTTTTTTTCACACTATAAGAGAAAGTTTATTTAGAAAGCCACAGAGGTAGAAAAAGTAAATGAAAGAATAAATAGGTCTATAGGTCCTGGCTGGATAGCTCAGTTGATTAGAGCATCGTCCAGAAATGCAGAGATTATGTCAGGGCACATAGAGAAACAGACTGACATTTCTCTCTCAATCTCTCTCCCTCTCTCTCTCTCTCTCTCTCTCTCTCTCACTCTCTCGCTCTCACTCTCTCCCCTTCTTTCTCATTAAAATAAAAGAATAAATGGGTTCAGGAAACAAGTTACAGAGACAAAAGAAGTTCCCTTGGAACCTGACTGGTGGTGGTGCAGTGGATAGAATATTGACACTGAGGTCACCAGCTTGAGTGCAGGCTCATTTGTCTTGAGCCTCACCAGCTTGAGCGCCGGGTCACTGCTTTGAGCGTGAAATCCCGTGGTCACTGGCTTGAGTTCAAAAGTCGTTGTCTTGAGAAAGGGGTCAAGGCATATAAGAGAAAGCGATCAATGAACAACTAAAGTGCCACAACTACAAGTTAATGCTTCTCATCTCTCTCCTTCCTGTTTGTCTCTCTCTCTGTCTCTGTCTCTCTCTCTCTCTGTTTCTCTCTGTCTCTCTCCTCTCTCTTTCTCTTTCTTGCTAAATAAAAATAAGAAAGAGAAGAAGAACAAGGATTCCTGGAGCTTAGGACAGAGAGAAAGGCAAAGGTAACATGCCTATGGGAGAAGAAGACGGGAAAGGCATGAGTGTGCTCCCAAAAGGAAAAGCGCCATAAAAGTTATAATGTTTATGAACTGAATTTTGTCCTACCCAAAACCATATTTTGAAGCCCTAAATCCCAGTGTGTCTGTATTTGGAGATAAGGACTTTTAAAGATGTAATTACGATTAAACAAGGTAATAAGTGTGGGGACCTATTCCAATAGGACTGGTGGGTGTCCTTATACGAGAGAAAGAGACTCTAGGGTGTGCACGCACAGAGGAAAGGCCAAGGGAGATCACAGCAAGAAGGTGACTGCAAGCCAGGAGGCCTGGTCTCATTAGAAACCAATCCCACTGTCACCTGATCTTGGACTTCTCACCTACAGAACTTGAGAAAATAAATTTCTGTTGTTTAAACCACAAAGTCTGTCATATTCTGTTATGACTGCTTTAGTAGACTAATACAATAATATATCATTATCAAGTGAGATTTATCTCTGGCATATAAGGTTGATTTAACGTTTAAAAATCAATCTGTGTAATTCACAAAAAATGATAGCGTAAGAAAGAAAACTCATATGAATATCTCAATAAATGCAGAAAGAAACATTTAACAGCAGCTAGTTGTCCTATAATTCAAATCAGTTCTGACACTATCTACCTCGAGGTAGCATCAGATTCCACAAGTTAAGGGCTCAGTCCTTAAGGGAGTAAGGATGAGACTGCCCCACCCCTAATCCACCCACTTCAGATATCCCATGGCCAGGTTGTCAGCTAAGCCTCTGACTGACAGGCTATAAATTGGGGGCTCCCACAGCCTCCTCCTCAGGTTCAATTAATTTTCTAGAGCAGCTCACAGAACTCACAGAAACAGTTTACTTACTAGATTATTGGTTTATTATAAAAGGATTAACTCAGGGACAGCCAGATGGAAGAGATGTGTAGGGCAATGTATGGGGGAGGGCAAGGAGCTTCCACGCCCTCTCTGAGCCTGACAATATCCCTGAATCTTCACTTGTTCCCCAACCCAGGAGTTCTCTGAACCCTTTCCTTTTTTTCTTTTTTATAAAGGTGTTATTTCACAGGAATAACAGATTAAATCATTGGCCTTCAGCCCCTCTCCCCTTTCTGGAGGTCTGGGGATGGGGAGCAAGTCTGAAAGTTCTAACCCTTTAAAATACACTATTGGTTCACCTGGCAACTAGCCCCTCAGGTGTCCAAAAGTCAAAAGTCGCCTCATTAACATAACAAAAGACAATTTTATGCTCTCATCTCTTAGGAAATTTCAAGGGTTTAAGTCCTAATGGTGACAAAGACCAAATATGTATTTACTTTTTTAAGTGAGAGAAGGGGAGATAGTGAGGCAGACCCCCACATGCACCCTCACCCAGATCCACCCAGCAATCCTGTCTTGAGCTGGTGCTCAAGTACCGAGCTATTTTTAGTGCCTGAGGCTGATGCTCTGGGACCAACTGAGCTATCCTCAGCACCCGAGGGCATGCTTGAACCAATCGAGCCACTGACTGAGGGGAAGATGGAGAGAAGGGCATAAAGGGGAGAAGAGAAGCAGATAGTCACTTCTCCTGTGTGCCCTGACTGGGAATCGAACCCAGGATGTACATATGATGGGCTGATGCTCTATCCACTAACCACTGGCCAGGGCCCAAATATGTATTTCTTATTGTAAATCACATTATAACACTTAAAATTGCTGAGTGTTACAGTATGTAAATTATACCTCAATAAAACTGATTTAGAAGGAAGAAAAAAAATCCTTTTCTCCAGGGTCCTTAGGGTAGATATGTATAAATCAATAGACCTAAATACCTGGGCCCACAGAACTTAGAAGGGAAGTGACTCAGAAAGAGCCACTCTGTCAGGATTCAGCCCTAGGAACTTGTCACCTTTTACAGGTAGTTCAGTAGTTATGTTAGGAATGTGAGTATAATGGGAAATAAGGAGAGAATTGATAGATTTCTCTCCTTTCATAAACAAATTTACAGAAATTTTCAAGTGGAAGAATTCATAATACATGTATTTTATGATGAGAATTCTATTCAAAGTCCTCCTACCTACTTTGTTGACAGTGTTTACCGACATTTCTCCCTTTAGAGCCACTGAAATCAAAGGAATTCTTAAAGAACATGCTATTCCCTCCCAAAATAAGAAAAATTCATTCATTCATTCACTCATTCATGCATTCAGTGAACATTTGTTGCGCACCTCCTCTGTCCTAGGCAATACACTCTGGAGATAAAAAGTAAATAAATAAGGTGTGGTCTTTGCCCTTTGGAGAGTGCTGGCTAATCTGAGTTTCTTTGGGTCCCAGTTCAGAACATTACAAGGTTCAGCTTCTGGGAGTTGCCACTGTCACTACAGACTTGCCAGAAAAAATGTGAAAATAAAGACTGCTTTTAATTAAAAGTTATATATATCTTTTTTATTCAGTGAGAGGAGGGGAGGCAGAGAGACAGACTACTGCATGTGCCCTGACTAGAATTCACCCAGTATGCCCATTAGGGGGCGATGATCTGAGGTGTTGTTCTGTTGCTCAGTAACTGAGCTCTTCTTAGCATCTACCACGAAGTCATCTTCACCACCCAGGCTAACTCTCTTCATTTGAGCCATGGCTGCAGGAGGGAGAGAGAGAGATTAAAGGGAGGGAGAGGAGGGGTGGAGAAGCAGATGCGCGCTTCTCCTGTGTGCCCTGATCGGAAATTGAACCCAGGACTTCCACACGCCGGACCCATGCTCTACCACTGAGCCAATTGGCCAGGGCCTAAAAGTTCTTTAAATCACATAATGCTGGAATTTTGCAAGCGGGAAGGCCAACCTTTCCCATCCACAGAGAAGGAAACGGAGGCCTAACAACAAGCAGGTTCCATCTCATGGTTAGACGGTGAGCGAGCAAGGACTCTATCTGTCCCAGCTGGTCAACATTCAGGCCCGCCCTGGCATCCTCTTCCTTGTCTCCTGCAGTCACTCACTGCAGAGCAGGCTGCTACGACGCTATAATGTCCTTCTGGAGGGACGCCAGGGTAATTTTTGGAATTCAGACATACCAAGTCATTGGTAGTTTCCACGGGTCATTTCTACTCTGGAAAACAATATTATAAGTGAAATGCTTATTTCGGCAAAAAAATATTTTATATGGAATTTCCCTTTGATACTGCTTTTGAAACAATTCCTTTTCATTTGTTGAATAATACTGAAAAAGTGATTTGTTTTTTGAGGGAAATAGGGACTTTCCCCCAAATATTTCAGCAATTATTTTGGTCGTAAAGCATGTGCTGGTGCAGCTGAAGGATGTGGATAGGTTTTCAAGTGTGAAAGGGGAAGGCGTCTGTAGCTATCTATGTACCTCTGTAAAGATTTGGTGTTTGTTTTTAATTGTTGTCAGTACATAGTCCTGTCCTGAAAAGCTTGATATTCTCAGAAAATAAACCAGTGCAATATTTGGTATCTGTGGTCCAAACTTTATTGTCATTTATTCAGTGCCACCATGTGCCAAACCTTGTGTGAGACAGTGCTGTCCAGTAGAACACTCCATGGTGATGAAAATGTTCGTTATCTGCATTGCCTAAATATAGTCGGCATTAGTCACCTTTGCAATGTGGTTACTGAGACTGGGAAACTGATTTTTTAATTTTACTTCATTTACATTTAAATGTAATGGCTCTATGTGGTTATTGAATTGGACAGGACAGGGGTGAGGAAAAGATGCATGGAGTCACAGTGTGGTATTGGTGGATTGGGCTACATGTGGATGTAGGTTTTTCTCCAGTGGTATCTGTCTACAAGGATACCAAATATTCAGAATAATCACCACCAAACATATAAATTTACAATGGAGGTGATTAAGTCTGTATCCAGATGTACAATATATAATGGATATACTTAAATGTCCATGTAAATATATGTACACGTGCATTTATAGTTAGAAAACAAAAGGCTGTGACTCAAGCTGGGAAGCGTAAGAAGAAGGTAGAATGGGGCTCTTTCGGTCTTGGGTTCTACTGTGGTGTCAATGCAATAGATGTCAAGGTGAATGTCAGACAGATGACCATCCATGCACAGATTTTTAAGGAAATGGTCCTGAGACCCTGTTCCACAATCTTGGCTCCCACAGTCAGAGCAAAGCTATGAAAAGAAGTGAGAGTATGAGGAGAGTAGCAGGAGATGGTGATGAGATCTGCTGCCTGGCTTTCTTCCCCTCTGAGAGAGGGGTGGTGTTACCCTCCAACCCCAAGCCTACTGAGAGAGCTTCAAAGCGACCACTTGGAGAAACGTGAAATTGTTCCCTGGAGCTGGAAAACACTGAGGATGGTGGCCTCACTCCTGCCCCGGAAGGCTACTGGAGACGCTCCTTCCCAGGAAAGTCACCGTGAGAGTTGCTCAGTGCTTTGGGGGAAGGAGAGAGGAGCCCCTGCTCTGTGGTTGGGATCAGTCTGCACTTCCAGAGTGCCTGAAGCAAGGGCAAATGAGTGTTTCTTGTGGACTAGTTGTGGGCCATGTGCCAGAGAGTTGGACTGCAGTCCTAGTTTCTGGGATCTGTCCAATTAGGTGGCTGGAGAGACAGACAGCAGGAAGAGAAGGTGTCCTACTGGGTAGCTAGGGCTAAGGAACAAAAATAGAGGACTTCACTCATCTTCTCTTTCCCACTGCATACTTCCTGCTCAGCAGGAAAGAAGACTTCAGGCTGTGTCAAGTTTGGACTGGCTAGTTTAATTACTGAATTAACACTGTGTTTAGAGGACCTGAACAGCTCCTGGGCTTGCCTAATTGCTACTTAATGCCAGGGAAACATTTCTCCCACTGAATGGAGTGAGCAAGAAGACCGTTTTGGTATAGCAGGATTGGAATTTGTTCAACATCTGGTTTTAATACGTATATTGATTTCATTATATTTTTTTGTTGAAATTGAAGATGCTACATTTGTAGCAACTTTCTTTTGTTACAAAAAAATAAACAAATTAATAAAGAGTTCATTTCTATCATCCTGGAAACATATATTGAATATCTTTTTAGTTAATTCTAGAGTAATTATTTTTGCATAAACTTAGTGAACAAATATTAATAACTAAGTCAGGCATAAAAGAAATAGGTAGAGACGAAGTGAGAAATTGCTGGAGTTACAGGCATACCACACTCTCGTCCATTCTTCTTGGAAATACAGTAATAGGACATGGATAAATAAATAGAGAAGTGACAATTGCATGACATAGGAGGAGAGCAGTACAGAGAAACTGCTAATTGAAAACTTCAGAGAGGCAAAGGTTTCAGGTAAGAATCAGCTGAAAATACTCCCTCGAAGCACATTCATTTGTTTTCTTCCTACTTCCCTGGCTGTGCCTTTTCAGTCTGCTCTGTTGGTTCTTGCTCACCTCCCTAACTTCTCCGTGTTGCGATGCAGTCTCTTGGATTCTCCTCTTTTCTCTTTACTCTCACTCCTTTGGTGTCTCATTTAGCTTCCTTGGTATAAATACTATCTCAACTCTGATGGCTAAATTTATAGCTCCAGCCTCTTCCCTGAATTCTGATCTCATCTATCCAACTGTTTACTGAACA
Source organism: Rhynchonycteris naso (assembly GCA_037038555.1). Classification (NCBI taxonomy): domain Eukaryota; kingdom Metazoa; phylum Chordata; class Mammalia; order Chiroptera; family Emballonuridae; genus Rhynchonycteris; species Rhynchonycteris naso. Next base: position 32,142,481 of record CM072998.1, read on the forward strand.
CTTCAGTTGGATATCTAAAACGCACCTCTAACCGAATATGTCCAAAACTGAGGGCCTCGTTGCTCAGCCTGTCCTGCTCCTTCCATCACTTTGTCCAGATCAGTTAATGCAACTTTACCTAAAAAACTTTTGCTCTGATCCTTGACTTTCTTCCTTTTCACCCTCCATTCATTGGCAAAGCCTGTCAGTTCAGCCTTCAAAATTTGACCAGAATTGGAACACTTCTCACCACTTCCTTTGCTATAATCTGGCCTAAACCACCATCATCTGCTTGGATTGTTGCATCAGCCTCCTAATTCACTTCCCTGCTTCTCACACACCATACAGTGCAATCCCGGTAAAACATAAATCAGATCATATCACTCCTCTGCTTAAACTCTTCCAAAGTCATTTAAAAGCCAAGACTTTTATAATGACCTATAAGACAGCACATATCACATTTAATACTGTTCCTGTCACTACCTCAGTCCTAGGTACACTGACCTCTTTTGCTGTAGTGAGAATCCACCAGGCAAACCCTCAGGGCCTTTGCACTTACAGCTCCTCACGTCTTCGCATGGTGTACCTCCCTCATCTTCTTTAGGTCTTTACTGAAACTTCACCTTCTCAATGCAGCCTTCTCTGAATCCCCTTTGCAACCATCTACTCCCACCCACCACACAGTCCTTATTCCTTATACCCTTTCATTGTTTTTCTCTAAAACACTACCATAAACTGTCATATAGATATGCACTTAGCTTGCTTGTTTTCTGTCTACCCAAGTTCGTTAGACTCTAAGCTCCATGAAGACTGGGTTGTTTTGTTTACTGCTGCATTCATTAAACAAGCACACATAGTAATGTTCAATAAATACTTGTCACAGGAATGAATGAAAAATAAGAACTATAAAAAGTAAGTGGCAACCTTTATTATTTGTATATATTATGCTTAGTTTTACCAGACTTAGCCTAACTTACTTGGGTCATGGGACAAAGATGAGCTGAGTCCGCCCTTCCTCAGGTCATTCTCTGGTCTAACATTCCTGTGCACCTGCCACAAGGCAGGCAGGATCCACTTCCTCCTCTACCTTTCACCACTCCTCTACTCTTTCAGTCACCTAAACACATGAACCACGTTTTTCTCTTTGCTTCTCGTCTCCCCAGTCCTCTTATCCATCCAGCATTCACTCAGTATTCGGCAGTGTTAGGTGCCATGGTGAATTTTGTCTCAGACATGTCCGCTTGGTTTGTACTGAAATTCAAGAACAACATGATTTTAGATTCTTGTATATATGGGCTGAAAATTTGTTGTGTATTTAAGTTGAATATTTCTATATTAAATAATGGCAATTTTCAATCCAACAATTATTTACTAAGCCCCTATTGTAGACTAGGCACAGTGCTAGAAGCTAGGAATATAACAGTAAGACTTAATGTTCTCTACTCTAGTATGTTATTTTTTTGTATGCAGTCGGTATATGACTGTGATGGCGAACCTATGACACATGTCAGCACTGACACGCATGGCCATTTTCGATGACATGCGGCCGCATACCAGAGAAGTATGGGGCTGCATGCCGAGAAGGACATTTCAGCCTCGGCTTCTGCATGGCCAGGTGCAGTAGCCGAGGATAAGACATTTGCTGTAGTGTAGATACTCTGTGCTGGAGGTCTGTAGGCCAAAACAACAGAACTCTGGCACAGAGCCTCTAGTTCTGGGACTTCCTGTTAGACCGTTTTTCTCGAAGTGACACACCACCCGAGTTATGCTCGGTTTTATGGCGAATTTTGACACACCAAGCTCAAAAGCTTGCCCATCACTGATATATGACTTACAAAGTATCCTATTTATATGCTGAAGCATGCGGTAGAGTCCTTCTAATAGAAAACACTGTAAAGTTTAGACTTCTTTGTGTATTTAAAATGAAAACTTTTTAAAAATGCACATTCTAAACTTTTGGATTGTCTGAAAATTTAAATAATGAGGTGTGAACCACAGAACAAAATGAAAACATATTTTCTTTTTGCTCTTTTGACATGAAATAACTGACATCTATGAAAGGACAAAACTCACAATATTAATAAAAATGTGTTAATGAGTTTCAATTTTGAGCATTGAATATTAATCATTGAATAGAAAACCTTGAAATGTCCCCAAATCCTACAGTTTACATATGAAAGAAACTTGAGAAGTCTTCCCAAATTTGACAACACACTAAAATTGTACATATCATTTTCAATAATGAATGTGAGCCAGGCACTTTAAAATGTCAATAAAAAATTAAAAAACACCTTTAATCAATCATACTAGAGAAAAGATTGGACTATCTTTTTATTGTATCCACAGAAAATGATATTACAAAATCATTCTACCACTTCACACTCACTAGGATGGATATAACCAAAAATATAGACAGAAAGTGTTGGTTAGTATGTAGAAAAATGAACTTATTGTTGATGGGAATATAAAATGGTGTAGCCACTATAGAACACAGTAAAGTCTGGCAGTAAAGTAAATAGTTACTTATGACCCACAAATGCTACCATAGGTATATACCTAAGAGGAATAGAAATATAATATCCATACAAAAATTTGTACATTTAAGTTTTATAGCAGCCTTATTTATAAAAGTTAAAAAGTGGAAAGAACCCAAATGTCCATCAACTAATAATGGATCAATAAAATGTGACCTATCTTTATGGTGGAATATTATTTGACAAAAAGGACTAAGGTTTTGATACATGTTGCATATGAATAAGCATTGGAAGCACTATGGTAAAAAAAAAAATAACAGTCACAAAAATACCACAGATTGTATGATTTCATTTCTATGAAATGTGCAGACTAGACAAATCCATGAAGACAGAATGTAGATTAGTGGTTGCCAGGTGCTGAGAGGGTTGGAGGGAAAAGAGGAGTGCTGAGAATAGCATAGGGTTTCTTTTTGAGGTGATAAAATTTTTCTAAAAGTGATGGTGGTGATGATTACACAGAAACCATTGAATTGGTCCCTTCAACTGGGGGGTTGTATGATATGTGAATTATATCTCAATTAAACTGTTTAAAAAACTATTTGAAAGGAGTGATAAAGAATATGCAGCCAGAACACACGGGGGAAAATATCATAGAGGTATTGCAGTAGGTTAATGACTAAAAAATCTTATGAAGGCAGTTAATAAAAATGTGTGCTTTTGCTGGAGTTGGCAATGTGTTGGAATTTGTCCATTTTTATGAATTTGTTTTTGAAAAATTTTTATCCCATTATAGACAAATATTCAGTTTTGTACCAAAAATTAATATTGCACTTCTGGTATTATAAAACTGGCCTTCAGAAATAGTGAGGATTAATTGTATGTATGACTAATGCATGAGAAAATTTTCACTTCCTTTTCATTTCTTTTGATCTCCAGTATCTAACATCTTGCCTACTTTATAGTTTCTCTTTCTTTCCACACTACATACACTAGGCTCATGGGGCAGAACTGAGGTGAGGAATATAGTATATGGATACTTATAGACAAGCCCATGTCTCTTTTAGAAGCTGCTGCTTTGCTGGCCTGTGTGCCTCCTTCCTTTTACCAAGGGGGATGTTTGTGCATTCTGACACTGAACTTGAGCAAGATTGTAGTCAATTGAGCTGGGTGCCTGGGATCTCTGGGGATTCTTACTTTATTTTCAGTATTTTAAAAAGCCTAACAAAATATTTACACACAAAATACATGCTGGTAAAATCAAGTGTCAATCTTTATTTGATTTGTTTTGTGTTTTATCAACTCAGAAGTGGTAACACTGGTTAATTTATGCTGATCAGAATTTCCAACATTTATATCTTTGATTAAAGTGGGGAAAATGAATAATTATTTAATAGATGTGTTTACCTTATTAAGTGAGATCTGAAAGTATTTTGGATTCAAGGAGAAAAAAATTGAAAAGTTCATTTGTGATGAAAATGGGAAACATATTCTGTTGCTTGCTTAATTTTGAAATGCCCTGTTATTGAACCTTTATTTTACATAATTCATCATGCTAATAACAGTTTTACAAGGTAGCATTATTCTCGCTTTATAATTGAGGAAACAGAGATTCAGAGTACAAGTGTCTATTCCCAGGTCCCTTAATTAGTAAACTCATGTAAATCTAGGTTCACTCTGCCTCCTATATAAATTGTTGGTGTCAGAATAGTTGGTAGAGTTTTAGATTCAGCTTAAAACCTTGACTTTCCTCCCTTTATGCGATGTTGGTTACTTTCCCAGTTAAAGGCCACCAGCCCAGTGGTCAGGCCCCAGTTAGAAACTATATTTCCTGTATGTTCTTACTCCTGATTCCTTGTGAACAAAATCATGAGACCCCAATTTTCAAAGAAGGCTGAATTTTATTGGGAATAGGCACACAGGGATTGTCTTCTTGAAGGTATTTCTGTAAGGTTGAAGGTAGGATCCATAAAGTAGAACTATACCCAAGTAACTGGGGCGCTTTAAAACCTACACATCTGACCAAACTTTGCTCTAGCGGGGGGTGCACGGACTGAGATCACTTTTCAGAAGCTGGAATGGATTTGTATAAATGTATCCACACCCCAGTTCTGGTTCCTCTGGTGGGTGCTGACCGGTAGATGTAAATGGGGCAGTCAAAGCAAAAGTCAGGCACTAGTGTGCCTCCCTGCATCCTGTACTAGGTCGGCTTCCTTGGGCCATCAAGGAACTTGACTCTCCATCCCCAACTCAAAGCTTGGCTTTTTCACTCCCAAATAAAGGTCACTTCTCTTTATTTGGGCGTCTTCCACTGGTCTCAAGAAGTAAGACCAGTCTTCTTGGCATTAAAGCTGTAATATAAGCATACCACAGGTACCATGCAATTGGCCACATGGGATTTTGACCTCCAGGTGCAGAGGAGGGCGCCCTTCGAGACCCTGCCTCTACCGCACACCGTCAAGGGAAAGAGGACAAAAGCCATTATTAGTCCGTGAAACTTTCCATTGAAAATGCAGTTTGTAAGTGAATTATGCTCAGGCAGGCATTTCAGTGTAGATAGTCCCAGACAAGATTGCTGGATGGATGTGGCCGCTAGTCCTCCCAGGCGGGTCCCGCCTCGAGCGGGGATAGATCTTAGCGTAGGTCGCACTTGAAGCTGTCTCGAAGAGGGAAAGCACAACTCAGACCAAGGAGGGTTACCCTTGCCTCGCTGCCCTGGACCCCAAGGGACGTCTGGTCACTCGTCCTGGGACCGTGGCGGAACGCGGCCAACTCGCGGCTTTCCTCACATGGCCCTTCTTCAGAGGAAACACCATCGAGAGCGCCTCTCACTTTTCTCGGTGTGGGAAAACTGTTAGGGAACAAGACAAAGCAACAGGCAGGTTTCCGCGGGGCGGAGAGAGAGTGGGTGGTGCCGGAGGGCCCCTCTACCTCCCTTTAACCTCCACCCCTTCCCGGCACGCGGCCCCCGGTACCCCCCACCTCACGTAAGGGCCCCGCCTCCTCCACCTCCGCCCCCTCCTACTGCCGGGGCTCCGCCCTCTCCACCCCTCTTCCACCCCTTCCTTCCCTCTCCCACTCAACTCCGTCCCTCTTCCCGCGGGGCACCGCCCCCTCCACCAGGTCACCTTCGCTCCCTCCCATCCTGGGGCTCCTCCCCCTCCGTCTCTATCCCAACCCTTCCTACCCGCTCCGCCCCCTCCGCTATACCACCGCACTCCGCCCTCCCGCCCGCATCCCTGGGGCACCGTCTCCTCGGTCCCAATCCCACTCTCTCTCACCCGTTTTCCCCTTACAGTCTCCCCGTCCCCTCCCCCGACTAGTGCCCCCTCCCCCGCCTCCCCGCCCCCGCCCCCGCCCCGGCCCCGCCCACTCCCACTCGCCGCCTTGGCTTTGACACCGCTGGGGTCGACGCGGGCAGCCTCCACTAGGGTGCGCATTGCCGTTGCTGCCGCCGCCGCCGCCGCCGCTGGGCTCGTTGCCCGCCGCCCCTCGGCAGTCCCGGGAGCCAGAGCAGGAGCGGTGCGTCGGCCGGCCGGCCGCCGGCAATCTCGCCCTGAGGCTCCCCGGCCCGGCGGCGGGATCTGCGCGGGCGATGGAAGATGGAAGGAAGAAGTGCCGCGGTGAGGCTCGACACACGCCGGGGCCGGGGGTGTGTGGGTCGAGCGCGATGCTCCGGGTCCGGTCGGGGTCCGGGTTTGGTGGCTTGGTCGATCCTCAGTTCTCCAGGGTCCCTGGTCCACTTGTGTCTGTACCTTAACGTTAGGATCTCCTAGCGATTTCCTTTTGCTCTTTCTTTGTGTTTGTTAGGAACCGATAGGGGTCAACTTTGTGGTGGCAAGGTTTTAATTCAACCCTCCGTTTTGAAAACCCGAGACTTGGACGAAGAGCCTGAGTACTCATTCTCACTTAGTGATCGCAAGAAGGATAGCATTAGGGAGGACCCGATGTGCTGATGTTACTCTGCCAGGTCGGCTTCTGTATTTAGGGACTATCACGTTTCTCTCTCAGAAAGAAAAAAAAATCCACAAAGTTGCACTGAGCTGCAACGGAAGATTATTAGGTCTAGCATTCACAGTTGCTTTTTAAAACATTCTGTTTCACATGCATTCAACATTATCCGCTGTTTTCAGCTATAGGTCTGGCAAATGATGTTCTGAGATTAAAAAAAAACAAACAACCAACAACCAGATTAATACTTGGAGAACGTGGCTTCAGAATGTTGTTGGTGATCTAAACCATGTTTAGTTTTACCGTACCCCTTGATGCTAAAGGACGTTCCACACCCTGTAAGTAGGCAGAGGATGTTAACGATTTCATTTGCCAGAGACTGGTTTGCCCAACAGTGGAGTGAGATCCAGGATTTCCACTCCGGAATAACTCGAGTAGGTCCCGGTGTTGGTGTGGGGAAGAGGGAGATCTGGAAAATTACTCTACGTGGGACTGTGGAAACAAATGCTTCAGTTCATTAGCTGTAATTGAATATAGTATATGCAAAGGACTTTGCAATGCCCAGGTGGGTAAGACAGGGTATCTGCTGCCGAGGAGCTTGCTTTCTAGTAGGAGAGACTGCTGCAAAGGTTATGATGGTGGAGGAGCCCGGAGGAGGGAGAGGTTCTGGCCTTAGGGCTTGGATGTCCTTTGAAAGGAGCTGGCAGTTGAATTGGACCTTGAAGGGGAGTGTTTGGCTCGCTATTGGGGAGTGAGGGAAGGATGTCTCTGCTGAAGGAAAGGAAATGCACTTACTTTCTTTTTCCAAGAAATATTGTATCCTCTTTTTTTTAGAGTATTTACAAATCAAGACATACTCTTTTAGAAAGGCAATAAATTCTTCTTTGGCACTTAAAAAAGGCAAGCTACTCAACAGAACCAGCAAAACAACGCAAAGTAAATTTACACCTTCCCACCCAATTTTTAATGGCTTGATTCATGTCCTTCTACAACTTTCTTATATCCTTTTACAAATCGTGTTACATATATGCATATGATTTTGTCTTGTTTGTTAGATATTTCATTAATATATGCTTTTTGTGCTAAAAGGAACAACAGAGTGGTACCATGGAAAGCACTTGGATTAGTAGTTACCTACCTGGTTTATAGATTTTATCACTGACTGGGTGAGTTTTTGCCGCGGTCAGGGGCAAATCATTTAACTTCTGCAGCTAAAATTTTCTCCTCTTCCAGATGAGAGAATTAAGTAGATGCTCTCTCAGAGCTTTCTAGCTCTAGCATTTTATGGTTTCATGCCTAAACATGTATGTACAGTACTTATTCAGTGATATACTCTGAACTTCACATTCTGAATATCTCTTGGTTTGTGTGTTCTGTGAACAGATCAGCGCTCTTTTTCTGGCCATTGAAATACGGGAGAGTGATTAAAGCTGCAAAGCTAAAGTAAGCTTATTTTAAGGTGAAATTCCACAGTTGAATGTTATTTTTTTTTAAATGCAAGCATAAGAAGCTTGATTCGCAGATCTGAATGTGTGTTGGCTTTAAGAAAAGTTTTGTTGGCACTGTTCATTTGTGGCCAAAGAATAATACATACTTTATGATGCACATTGTATTCAAGAGGCTCAATTTTATTAAATACTAGCAATTAAAAACATGGGATACCTTGGAAATCCTTATAGGCTAGTAAATCTTGGGGATTTGGAAATGAAAATGAAATAAGACAGAAAATGAGCTAATTGAAAAAGGAAAATTTAGAGATATTTTCCATGAACAACTCTATTTGCTTTCTAAAACCTTGATATATTTGTTTGCTAACCCTGATGGAAAATACGTGAGTGGGATTTAGCCTGGCATTACTTTAAAAAAATACATCCAAGGCATTACTACTTTAGAGATGATTTATTTTTCTTTAGAAATTCTGGAGTCATCTGTCAAGCATTATTCATAAATAAGACCCCAGTGTGTCAATGGGCTGATCTCAGTCTTGGTTAAGAAATGCTGAGGCAAAAACCATGTAAAAAATACTGTGTGTGTGTGTGTGTGTGTGTGTATGTGTGTGTGTGTGCCATGCATGCGGGCGCACACACGCTTTGGCCTCCAGACTGGTTGGTGTGAGGTTTACCTGAAATAATGTTGTCATTTGGCAGATATGAAAAGAGCATTTCTTTGGGCTTGGTTTGAAGTAGGAGGTGAGTAATGGATGGTGATCCTTCCCAGTTTTTAGAAATGATTTCAGATAGGATTGAGGTTTAAGCAGTCGTGAAAAGTAATCTGGTGATCAATAGATGACCGAAATCTATTAACCTGAGGACGTGAATCGGGCTCACAGAAGGCTGTTTCCATTCTTACCTCAAATCACTGCTGCTTTGAGGGTTCTCAACATTCAAGTGTTCCCCTGAAGTCTGGGCCAGGCATAGATGTCCTTGGCATCTCTTTGCCACGAGTGGAAGTGTTTTCACCTTTAATACAGTCTCTCAGTTCTTCTTGAGTTCTTTTACTGTTAAAGCAGCTTAGCCTTGTTTTAGGGGGGTATAGGATCCAGATGGAATTCTCCCGAGCATTTGTGCAGAGTGGCCACGTCTTGACAGCTTGTATTATTTATGATATTGTATGCAGACTCACAGGTTTGCTGGAAAAAATTTCAGCAGTAGGATTATTTTCTTGAGTGTGTCCCTTTGTAACTTTCCTGTATTTCTGAGTTACAAGACCATCTTCCAAGGACATTTTGCACATGCTTCAAATTAGTGTTAGCTGTAGTGACAAATGGCAGTGCCAACCACTGTTGCAGGTTATAATGGAGAAAAAGGATAATTTGTAGCATGTAGTTAACAAGTTATTCTTTATTATTAGTATTATTTTTGGAGAGAGCAATGAAAGAGACAGGAATGTGAAACTGTTCCTGAATGTGCCCTGACCACCTGACCAGCAGCAACAGCAACCTCCGTGCTCCGGGATGACGCTTTAACCGACTGAGCAGTCAGGCCTAGGCTTAAATTTTTATTTTTAGAGACACAGAGAGGAAGGAAGATAAAAAGAGGGTGAAGGGAAGCATTCATTTGTTGTTCCACTCAGTTGTGCACTTATTGGCCGCTTCCCCTGTGTGCCCTGACTAGGCATCGAACCCGCAACCTTGTTGTTTTGGGATGATGCTCTAAACTGTCTGAGCTAATCAGCCAAGGCCAACAAGTTATTCTTAAATCCAAATTAATACATTTTCATGCCTTGTTCAAAAATAAGGTGTGACTCATATCATTAGTAACGAATCTTGGCTTATGCTATCTTATTTACATAAAATATCACATGCCCCTGCAGTCTTTGTTTTTCTCTGGGCCCAGAAGGTCAACGAACTGGTGCCCATTGGTGCCCATTGGACAGGAATTTTGTTGACACTTCAGGGCACAGAGGCGGTGGAGCATTTTCTCTCCTGTGAACACCTATGTTTGAGAGGGGGTCATACCTCTCCCCCTCCTCCAACTGGGAGCCAGGCCCTGGCCAGAGTCCCCCACTCATATCTTGGGGCTTGCTTATCTGTGAACAGCCATCTAGTTTGAAACTCCCCTTTTCTGGCCACAAATCAGTGAGATGAAGAATTTGTACATGTTCATGGATATTTTAAAAAGTTCATTATTGGAGTTTGGGATATAGTGGAAAGGGCATTTTGCCCTGAGCCTGGGCTCTTTTTTTACATAGTATTTTCATGTGGGCTGTCTGGGAAGTATTTTCCTTTAAGTTTCATATATATATATATATATATATATATATATATATATATATATATATATAATTTTAAATTAAGTGAGAGTAGGGAAGGCAGAGAGACAGACTTCTGCATGCGCCCCACTGAGATCACTCCTCACTCTGGCAAACCCTTACCAGGTTCTGCTCATTTGGGGCTGCTGCTCCATTGCTTGGCAACTGAGTTATTTCAGTGCCTGAGATGAGGCCATGGAGGCTCCCTCAGAGCCCAAGGCCAACTTGCTTGAATCATTCGAGCCATGCTGTGGGAGGTGTAGAGAGAAAGAGAATGGGGAGAAGTAGACAAGCAGACGATTGCTTCTCCTGTGTGCCCTGACTGGGAATCGAACCCAGGACTTCCACACACTGGGCCGAAGCTCTCCGGCTGAGCCAACCTGCCAGGGCCAAGTCCTAACTTTTGGAAAATGTTTAAGTGCTGTTTCAGTCATGATGCATTGCAGTCACAGCTAATATTTATTGAGCTCTTATTATCTACTTTAATACAGACTCCCTCCCTCTTGAGGTCACTCCTGTAATCTTCATTGTGAAGTCTGGAGAGGAGAAGTAACATAGCTAATAAGTGGCAGAGCTGAGATTTAAGCCTAAGCAGTCCACTTTCCTTATCCACCATTCCTTTTTTATGCCCTCAAAGTTAGCTTTGTGTGTTGCAGGAACAGTGCTTTTGGTTCTCATATTTAGATTCTGTGGGTCATGGAATCTGAAACTGAATGATGAATTAATCAACAACTGTTATTTTATATATCTGTAGCTTAAATAATGGAACAAGTACTGTTGTTTGATTCAAGAGATAGAAATTGTATCATTTTCTTTTAAAAACACACAGTGTATAAAGGGACCACTGAGGACCACATGTAAGGACTTCTATACAATTAATTGGAATTCATAATAAAGCAAATTAACAATTTAAAGTTGATTGTAAGGTTTACCTATTTTAACTTCTAATTATATCACCTCATAGAAGTGATCTCGACTTTTCTGCAACTGTGGTTGTTGACCCAGTGAAGGCTGCTTTTCCTGGTGTGACCCCCCCCCCTCCCGCCCATGAACTGGGTGGGGCCTCTGGTTGTTGAGAAAAGGATTCTGAAACAACAAGGAGGAGAATGGGGAGTGAGCCCAGGGCATTCATAAGAAGATCAGGCTGCAGCTGCTCCCCGTTTCTCTTTCCGTCTGTCCCCAGAGTTTTCTAAGGAAACATGAATTATAGAAATGGAGCAGCTTGGTTCTTCCTATGGCTGTTTGGTCTGTGAATAAGGAACAGGGAAAAATTTCAATAGAAGCAGCTGTAGCTTCTGTTGTTGGGCCTCCAGGAGATCCTTCGTTAAAAACTCCTGGCCAGTAGAACTGCTTTTCTTTTGTGTATGAACACTGACATACATTTTTAAATTTCAGTTTTCAACAATACTTATTTTACATTGAGTCATAGGGCACTGAGAGAAGGGGAGACCTAGGCGTAATAGTGAGCAGCACAGACAATGCAATTGATGATTGCTGCCTTTGTGTGATTGTGTTCCTCACTAGCAGAAGTTATACAGGGAACATACTGAAAAATGGCAGCAGGCTCTGTGATCCTCCATAGCATCCCCCCAGCCTTCCCTTCACGTTCCTAATAGCTACAAGGAGCAAGATGTTTCCTTGGGTCTGAACTTTCTTATTTGAGTATGAGTTCCTTTGGGGCAGATGTTTGCTTATTCAGCTTCATGGCTTGTGGCTCTAAAGGGTCTATGAGCACCTGCTGATGCTTCTCCTTATAGAGAACTCCCACATAGAAGTAAAAAACCCATTGCTTTCCATGAGCTAATATCTGTAAGTAAACCAGGGCAGACACTGTAGCATAGATATTAATATGCTCTTTATTCACTCATTCACTCATTCAGCAGATATTAAGTACCTGCCATGTGCCAGCTCTGTGTTAAGCTACAAAATCCTTGTCCACTAACCGTTAAGAAAAGCTGCCAAGGAAATTGAGAGGCACTTGAATCATACTTCTGAGAGACAAACCTCACAATCTGTAAATACTAAAACTACTGTGAGAACTCTGAACCTACAAATTTTAATAGGATGAATGAAATTGCCCATGAAGTCAGGATTATTCAGTGGAACTCCATGCTCTGATGGAAATATTCTATATCTGTCTTGTCCAACATGGTGTCAGTAGGCTCAGGTAGCTACTGAGAGCACATTTAATCAATGGGGAGCTTTAGGAACTGAATTTAAAATTTTATTTTATATCATTGAATTTAAGTAGCTTCATATGGTCATCTGCTAATATATTGGACAGCACAGCCCTGGAGCAAAAGTGCTGTAGTAGATGGCGTTGGCTGTCCTGGGCGGTCATCTCTCATTGACTCGCATTGCTTGTGGTGTGTTTACCCACTGGGCTTTGCTAAGTTTTGAGTTTTGCACATTTTACCGTATCACGTCTGATAAGTACAAAAGCAGCAAGAGTGTATGGAGACATGGGACTTTAATGGAGATGAAAGTGTAGGTAAAATCATTGAAAGTGAAGAGAAAAAGAAAGTGTATTTGACAGTAGGACCTCTTCTGAGAATTGTGAAACAGCACGTGGAGGACAATACGGAGCAAGATGGAGGAAAAGCTTTTGTTAAGATAGAAAACTTGAGTGTCTGCTGAGAATCCATTATTATATCGATGCGAGAGATAGCTGTGAATTGTTTGAGAACTTATGGAGATAGTGAGAATGCTGTCGTCAACTTTTTTTGTTGCAACCTATGGATAGTTCCATAGATAGCTTCACGCCCCTTTGAACCTGCGTAGCATCATAGAGCATTGAGTGGATAGTGCTGGATATCTGAAGGCTAAGATCTTTTCTGGGACCACTGCAAAGCTGCCTTGGAGGCTGAATAGTGAATATCTATTTGTTAATGAAGCTGACTGGGAAAGATGCCTGAATAGCATACACATTGGCAAAGGATGCGCCTGGTATTAAAACGACGTAGTTGTGGAGGTGTTTCTGGACTATGGTTAGGGATAGAGGACACACTAAGGTCAAGAAAATAAATCTTACTCTTCATCTCCAAGTACTTTTTAGTAACAGATTTGGAAGGGAGACTGCCACATTTGCGGGGCTCCAAGGTTTCTGCAGGGTCAGGCAGATAGGAATAGCTTAGAGCAGTGGTTCTCAAAGTGTGCGCCAGGGCACACTGGTGCGCCCTAGAAGATTTCCAGGTGCACCCTATGGTATTCCAGAGAAATAGGTGCCTGTTGGTGACCAAAAATCCAACAGGGTTTTTGGAGTTTAGATTGTTTTGGGGACAGAGGTGTGGGAATTGGCTGTAAGCTGACAGTCTGCCCAACTCCCACCTCACTTGCCTGGTTAGGTTGCAAAAGGCGGTTAAGGTGCGGTGCTGGATTGTTTATATTACCCCCCATGTTCCCTGGAAAGACTGGAGGCAAGTTTCTTCTATCCTTTGTTTGGTGTAAAGTTAAGATGATATGTATAGTAGGGTTTTCTGCACTCAACGCAATTAAGAGTAAAAAGAGAATAATTCTTCAATGTATTGACGAGGAAATGAGAGTTTGCCTTTCAAATATATGCCCAAACATTGAAGAAATTGCTGGGACACATCAGGCTCATGTTTCTCATAAACACAAGGATGAAAAAATGTAACACATTCGTGCCAGGACCTGCTGAATTTACTAAATCTTACTAAGAATGTATCTATATATATAAAAAGATAACTTTTTTGTCGTTTTTTTTTTTATTTTTTAACCACTCTTTTTTATGAATTCTAAAAAGCATAAAAATGTTTTTTAATGTCAGAATAAATTTAATTTTGTCATTTATTTCATTTAATAACCATAAAAGCATGCTTAGCCTTTATATATTTTTAATTAATATTTGACTTAATTATTATAACATTTCTCAGAAATTTGTATATAGTGCACCTACAATTATTTGTAGGATTTTAAAGTTGTTTTTTTTTTTTTTTTTAATTCATTTTAGAGAGGAGAGAGAGAGAGAGAGGAGAGAGAGAGAAAGGGGGAGGAGCTGGATGCATCAACTCCCATATGTGCCTTGACCAGACCAGTGCAGGATTTTGAACTGGCGACCTCAGTGTTCCCAGGTCGACGCTTTATCCACTGCGCCACCACAGGTCAGGTGTTTGTAGGATTTTAAATGTGCCCCTTCAAAAAGTTTGAGAACCACTGGCTTAGAGTGTAATGTGTGTGAAATCGTGAGAGAATTCTCATGCTTAGGCCTCTGTTGGAATACATTCCAGTGTTGAGTTTTGTAACTTGTGCTGAAGACACAATGATATTAAAACATGACAATGCAAAAACGTGAATATAAGAGTAGCTGAAAGAATAACATGTATTCTGTACTTAATATGTACCCGACATACTATGTGAAGCTTTGTCTGTGTGTATGTATATTAATTTATATCTTATATATTCTTTGCAATATTGTAAAGTAGGTAGTGTCCCCATTTTCAGAAAATGAAATTGAGGCTCGTGGAAATTAAGTGGGATTCTTTTTTAAAACAACTTATTGATCAGTTTACAAAGCACACAACTTACCCATTTAAAGTATACATTCAGTGAGTTTTCGTATGTTTGCAGAGCTGTGCGTTCATCATCATAGGCTACTTGAGAGTATACTCATCACCCCAGAACAAACTGTGGGCGCATTAGCCACCACTCTCTAACCCCACTACTGCTCCTATCCTCTGACCCAGGCAACCCCACATGTATTTTGCCCTTTCTGCACATATCATATAAGTTGCATTATATAATGGGTGGCCTTTTGTGACTGACTACTTCTATGTATCATGTTTTCAATGCATATCCATATTGTAGCATGTATTAGTACACCATTCCTTTTTATTGCTGAATAACATATTGAAGTGAATAGATAGGCCACATTTTATTTATTCATTCATCAGATGATGGGTTGTTTCCACTTCTGGGTACTGTATTAGGAATAATGCTGCTCTGAACATTCATGTACAGGTTTTTGTGTGATGTACGTTTTCATTTCTCTTGGGTATATACCAAAGGGTAGAGTTGCTAGGTCATGTTGTAACTGTATGTTTAACACTTGGAGGAATTGCCACAGTTTTTCACAGGGGCTGCACTATTTGACATTCCCGTCAGCAATGTTATTTCTCCACATCCTCATCAGCACTTGTTTTCTTTCTTTTTGATTTTAGCTATCTTAGTGGGTATGGAGTGGTATCTCATTGTGGTTTTGCATTTCCCTAATGGTGTTGAACTTCTTTTCATATGCTTGTTGGCCATTTGTGTATCTCCTTTGCAGAAATGTCTTCTTTGATCCTTTTCCCTTTTTAAAAATTGGCTTGTCTTTTTAAATCGGGTTATTTGTCTTTTTATTAATTGAACTGTAAAATTTTATGTCCAGGATACACATATGTTATTAGATATATTCTTTGCTGATACTTTCTATTCTGTGGGTTTTTTCACTTTCTTGTTCCTGTCCTTTGAAGTAAGTGAAATTCTTTATCTTAACACATTTCTAGGACCTTACATATTTGCTGAAGTCAGCCGACAAAATGATTCATAAAATAATTTATATAATGAATATCACTTTTTATTTTTGGTTGGAAGAAATGACGGATTTAGCCTTTGCCTAAGAAGATAAGCTACTTGGGAGGATTGTCTATCACAAGGATCGCCTAGTTTTAGATTTCTAGGGCCACCTGAAAGTTCAGGTTCAGTAGTTCTGAGGTGGCACTGTTCATAATCACCCCACGTGATTGAGATCAGGCACACCTGAGAAATTCTGATCTAAACTGCTGATAATAATGACCTTTTAGTGGTTGCCCCTAGACCTTCATTAGAGTTCCTTAGTGGGCGTGGTCTCTCAGTGACAGACATCCCTCACTGAGGGTGATTACAGAGAGCTGATCCAGCCAGTCTGGCTACTTTGCTTACCAAAGCCACTGATCTTGATTCAAGGCAACTGCAGTGCTCCTGCCCTCCCCTCATCTGGTGGAGATGGTTCCACTAGAACAATTTAAACCAGACAAGATCAGGTGCGTTCAGGGAGAAAGAGGTGAAAGGATTAAGGATTAAAAACTGGTAGTTACAAAAGAGTCATGGGGCTGCTAATTACAGCATAGAGACTATTATAGCCAATACTATTATAACTATGTATTATAATATGCGAGGTGGGTACTAAACTTATCAGGGGGCTATGACTTCATAAGTTATATCAATGTCTAATCATTATGCTGTATACCTGAAACCAATGGGAAATAATATTGAAAGTGAACTGTAATTGAAAACTAAAAATTAAAATTAAAAAGAAAATTTAAACCATGCTCACAAACATTTTCAAGTCATAAGGTTGCTGGCACTTTCTTGAGTGTATTTCCCTCCCTTTCAGGTGTGTTCATGTATTTGTTTGTGCTGTTCCCATAACCACAGATCTCCAGGAAAGCCTATGACGAGAAGACATGGGAAGCAAAAAAGATGGCCTTTTATTATAATGTGTACACTTTCCTGTTTGTGCTGGTTTGTCAGGGTCTCCTGAAGGATTTGATAAATGTGAGGTTGGGCCAGCTCCTTTTAATGGGGGAGGGAGAGACTCATTTTCCTGTCCTTTTCTTAAAGGGGGCTTCATGTCACCAAGGGAGCAGCAGTGCAGTGTAATAGTTAGAGCGTAGCCTTGAATCTGACAGCCTGATTGGCATCCTGGCTCTGCCACCTTCTAGCTGTGGCACCTTGGGTAAGGTATCTGCAATGCTGGTGGCCGAGGCCAGGCAGGTTCACATTGGATTCGGGCCCACTGTAGAGAAACTGCGGAGCCAGAAAGCCTATGGCCATTCCTGTTTAATATAGTCTCGCAATGGAGGACGAGCAAGCAGGCAGGGGAAAACCGCTTCTCAAGGCAGCAGGCAAATGAACAGCAAAAACAGCCCCTCGCAATGGCAGGCAGGCAGTCCGCAATCCATACTCCACCCTGAGGGCAAGCACCCCTAGCCTTACATAGACATCATGGCACTGCCATGTGCTCACACACTAATCATGGCAAGTACAAGCGAGCAAGCTTAATACAGCGGTTTTCCCAACAGTATCTTAATGTCTGTGTGCTGAATTGCCTAGTCACCTTCTGGAATGTGTTGCTAATGCTTAATGGTTGTGAAGGGCTTACAGCAGTGCCCATAGTAAAGAAGCAGTAAACTAGTAAGTGAACAGTAAATGTGACCTGGGTGGTACTTTCTACCTACCTGGGTGGAAGGTATTATTTCTATTATTAAAGTCACACAGCTACTACATGGTGAAACTGGACTTTCTTGTACCCTGTAATGTGGTTCCCTGTAGGTATGCAGTGTGGAAGCCAGGAGGAAAAGTCTAGTATTTTGTACGGTGCTTTGGCACAATAAATGTTTGTTCAGTGAATGAGTTAAACATCCCTAGCTGTTCTATAGCTAAGCCCAGGAATCCTTCTAAGAATGTATGGGCAGAGTAGGTACTCTAACATTTAGCCTTGCCTTATTTATGGTGGAGTAGAATTTCTAGCATCAGCGGGGTTTCTGGCCTAATCATTTTTGCTATTGGCTTCACTGCCGAGTTTGTTGCATCTCCTGTTTTGGGAAAGTGGAATTTTCCCATCTTTGCAGATAGTGTTCATGGGCTGCCTTTAGAGCTCCAGGTGTGTGACTTTCATTAGAACTTTCTTGCAAATAACAACCTGGGGCACAAAAGATTAATGTATTGCTGTGAATTTCCTCACACATGTTGCTCCCTTCTGGCAGAGGCATCTGATAGAACAGATAAAGGCTTGGGCTGTGTTTGCTGAATGTAACTGTTTTAGATAACTGTTTCATTTATTCTTTTGCTTATATCTTACTTTTGTCATTCTTAATTCATTTCTTCCGACCTTCCTTGTGTGGTTTTTATGTCATTTGATTGTCTCTAGTGTTGATGGGTCCTGTTTGGGGAGAAAAAAGTCTAATAAAACATAGTGTAATATTCTAAACCTGGAACTTAAGTAAACATATATTTACTTAAATATATTTTTGTTATTTATATATAAAACGGTTTATATACTTGAAGGAACTAGATCGGCTCAGAGCAATTGAAGCCAAAGCTTTAGAAGAACGGCTAACAAATATATCTGTGATTCAGTGAGACAATATTTTAATTTATAAAATCATTTGGTATCAACAAGGTTCACAGGGAAGTTAAAAGGATGATGGTAATTTCTTGATGTATATTGGTATATTTGCATCATGAATCTTTATATGTGACAGATAACTTATCATTTATATTTTGCCTCTATTTAGTAAAAACAGTTTAAAAATAAACCATTGTTGGTAGAATTCTCTGATGGCCATTTAATGTCTTATTTCTCAAGCATTCCTCTTAGCTTTCATGGAAATGACTCATATCCGTATATAACTATTTTACATAATATTTAGTGAAATTACATAATTTTAATAACGAACAACCAGCACAAGTTAGTTTGGGAGCAAACACAACTGACTCTTGGTAACTATCAGCTCACCGGTAGGAGCACAGTTCCATGAATTTGCCTGAGTCTCGATTACTGGCTGTGAGCACTAAGTAGTCATGAGCATCAGTAAGGGTGTTCGGCAGGGTGACTGTTCATCCTGGTGTCGGCTGATTGGAGGCTGGGTAAGAGCTTCTGATGTATGTATAACTTCAGAAACAAAAGCAAACCTGATAATAGTATATGAGAATTAATATTGTCAAGATGTTAATATTGTGAGAAATTAAGACACTTCATTTTTGTTTTAAAATCACATTTAGCTTTTATCTGCCTCATACCACGTCTGTATAAATATATACAGATTTACTTCCCTCCTGGATAATTTATTTCTGCATCTAAATGTTTTTTTGAAATCATTCCACTGGAAGATAAATCTGGAAGATAAATTTGAATTCTTCTAAAATGTGGTTTATAAAAATATGACCCAACCATGTCTAGCCATTGAGCAAATGCATTACTAATGTCTAACACCACCACCACGGTGTTTTCTTCTTTCATAGCTTGAGTCCAGAGGTTCACTGAAAGGAGGTTACACCCAGATTTCATACATCATTAAAACATTAAGTGCTCTGTACTTTGTTCATAATTTCTCTATCATTTGAGGAAATCCAAGTCCATGATATTGGCCTAGTGACATTCCCATTTCGGAGAGGGTGGACACACAGAGACTCTCTTCTCTTTTCTCTTTAATACGGAACACTTTCTGAGTTTGCGTGTCACCCTCGTGCAGGGGCCGTGCTGACCGGCCCGGCTCACTGCCGTTTTAGTGTACGTGCTGCCGCAGGGAGCACCTGACACCATCTTTTCAGCGTGCTCTGCGGAAGCAAGAGCCAAGGTTTTGAGAAATCCAGTACTTTGGAATGTTTCAGAGCATTTCTCAGTCTAGACAACTAGTTCTTTATTATTATTCAAGTTTTGGTTGATGTTAATTTAATTATCAAATGGGAGAAGCTTTGTTTTTTTGCAACATCTGAATCTTCATATGCAGACAAAGTGCCCTAGTAAAATAGAACCCTTTAAAAAGGCTACATGATAGACTGTTATAGATCACTGTCCTCTCTCATTTATTCATGTATTGATTAAACATATCTATTGAGTGCCTCCTATGTACCAGGCATTGTTTAGATACCGAGGATACAGTAGTCAACAAAATAGACAAAAAGAAAAAACTTCACTCTTGCAAGGTGAGGCTGTGTGTGTGTGTGTGTGTGTTTGTGTGGTACTTCGGGGGAAAATAAGTCGAGGAGAGAGGAGGGAGGTTAGGAAGGGGGAAAGTTGCAGTTATAAATAGGATGGCCAAGGGTGGCCTTTTCAAGGTGACTTGTGATGAAAAGTGAAGGGTGTCCTGTGGCCGGGTTGGGAAGAGTGCTGTCCGAAGCAGAAGCGGGCAGGGCAGGTGCAAGGGCTGCAGACTGGGGTGGGGCTGGGGCTGGGGCTGGGGCTGGGGTAGGGTTGGGCTGGGGCTGAGGCTGGGCTGGGCTAGGGCTGGGTCGGGGTGGGGCCTGGGGGTGGAGCTGGGGCTGGGGCTGAAGCTGGGGTTGGGGCAGGGGCAGGGTTGGACTGGGGCTGGGGCTGGGCTGGGCTAGGGCAGGTCTGGGGTGGAGCCTGGGGGTGGGGCTGGGGCGGGGCGGGGCTAGGGCAGGTCTGGGGTGGGGCCTGGGGGATGCAGCTGGGGCAGGGCGGGGCTGGGGTGGGGCTGGGGCTGGCTGCCCGCCTTCCAGGAAGGCGTGACCAGGGTGATAGGGTCCAGTGAGCAGAGAAGAGAGCAAACACCAGTTCTTGTAAGGCGTCTGTCCAGTCTTGTAAGCTGTTGCAAGGATTTGGGCTCATATGTAGAGCGAAGAAGCTGTTGGAGGGTTTTAAATAAGGACGGGACACAATCCCGCTTATGTTTTAAGAGGACAGACTACACTGTGTCTCATGAGACCAGACTGAAGTGGGGAAGGGCAGAGATGGGGAAACCAGTTAGGAGGCTGTTGTGGTGACCTAAGTGAGCAGTGGTGACGGCTAGGACCACAGCGCTCTGTTATGAAGGGAGAGTGGGAAGGATTTCCTGGTTCCCTGAATGTGAGCTGCAAGTGAGGGAAGTTAGTAGTGAAATGCATGCTTTTGGTCAGTGCAGCTTGAAGGATGGAGTTGTATGAACTAATATAGGGACAAGCTGATTTGAGGGGACAGGACAGGAGCTCAGTTTTGGAGCTGCCCTGTAGGCAGCTGGATATACTAGCCTGACTCTCAGGTAAACATTTGGGAGTTGTCAGAATGAAACCCACAGGGACAAGTTTAGATGGCAAAAGAGGTTGAGGACCAGGAACCTGAGCTAACTTCTACAGCGAGGTTGGAGAGAATAGATGGACCCAGTAAGGGAGAAGGAGGAAAAGCAGCTAATAAGGGAGGAGGATAACCAGGAGAGCAGTTTTGGTAGCCAAGGGTCAAGAACTGACTTAAGGAGTTAGCTGTTACTGAGCAACAGCAGTTTTGATAAAGTAGTAGGACCAAAAATTGGTGAGGATTCAAGAGAGAACAGGAGTAGCGAAATGAAAATATTAAATGTGGGCAAGTATTTTGAGGATTTTTGCTATAAAAGGAAGGTGAGAAACAGAGCTGAAGGGAAAGTGAGGTCTAGAGGGTTTTAAAACGGGAAGAATTGCCAGCACGCTTGCTGATAGGAAAGACAGGAGAGAAGAGAGAAACCCTTATTTTTGTTAATGCAGTCTATATTTTAACAAAGTTTTTTATCTTCCCATCTCCATCAAAAATTAAAACTATTGTGTTAGTCTTTAAATAAACTAGTTTTCAGTATGGATAGTTTTCATCTTATTCAACCTAAGGCAGCCCCTAGTTCTGCACCAGTATGCATGAGCCTGAGGTGCACTCCGTCCTTACGCTTACAGTAACTGATGACTTTTTAAAAAAGATTTTATTTTTTAAGAGCAGTTTTACCCCTCCCTCCACACATTCATACCCCCCCATTATCAGCACTTGCCATCAGAGTGGAACATTTGTTACAACTGACGAATCCACGTTGTATATATAAACTCGGAAAGTCATTTAAGTTCTTCATTTAGTTTCTTCTATTACTTATTTATTTATTTTGCAATAAATCATTAGAAGGTTTTTGTGGTGAAGAATTCAGAAATTCCATCCTAGCAAAATGGTTAAGTAACATAACAGTTACCCTCTCAGCCTAGACTGGCTAGATTCAAGTCCTGGTGTTTCTGCTATAATTTAGATCCTATCTCTTGTCCTGAATTTAATTTTCACAAGGCACAATTTTTAAGGCTCATCTACATTAGTGCTGTCCAATAGAAATATATGTTATATATATGGTTTAAAAATGTTCAGTAGCAAAAAAGTACTATATCTAGTAGTTACTTTTAAAAAGTAAGAAGAAACAGGTAAAGTTAACTTATTAATGTTTTATTTAACTTGGTAGATCCAAGATATTGTCATTTCAATATGTACTTAGTATAAAAATTATTAATGAGATAATTTTTATTTTTTTCATGCTGTGTCTTGGAAAGCTGGCATGCAGTTTACGTTTCCAAAAGCACATCTGCCATGTTTCAGGTGCCAGAGGGCCCCACATGGCTGCGAAGGCCCAGTGGTCACAGGTGTAATAAGTGGTTTGTTTGTACCTTTATTTCATCATTGTGAATATCAACACACTATGTGCTTTAGAGATAGCATTTATAATTAGTTAAATATTAAAAATTAGGGAAGATTTTTTTGAGTTAATTTAAATGAATAGGTGAGTATATGGAAAACATTATTATAAATACGTAAAAAACACAATAAGCTGCTGATTGACTTCAGCAATGGCTGTCAAAGGTGAGGGTCTACACAAATCAAAGATGGCTGAGACTTTCAAGTAACAAGTTTTAGCAAAATTGTTTTTGAGGAGAATTTGCTCTTTAGATAACTTCTGCATGGTAGTGATAACTGTAACTTCACTAAGAGCTTTGAAAGGTGAGAAACACCATTCCAAGCACACTTCACATCCATTTTCACTTGATTTCCACAAACTCCCATTAGGTAGGTAGGTACTGTCACGGCTCACATTTTACAGATGGGGAACTTGAGAGACCAGAGAGGTTTAGTAATTTGCTCCAGGTCACATAGTGTGTAAACTGTGGATCTAGGATTTGAACGCTAGACACTCAATTTTAGTCGAGCCTCAACTCTTGCTCTGCCGAACCCTGACTTAAGGGAAAACAGCTAATGATCCGTAAGGCAGACCGGGGTGTGATAGACAACTAGAGCTTACAGCTTACAGCTTGATTGGGGGGATAAGGCACTAATACTAAGGAAATGTTATTATAACTTAACTATTTTTAAAAATTTTTTTATTTAGTGAAAGAATGGGGAGGCAGAGACAGACTTCTGCATGCGCCCTGACCGTGATCCACCTGGCAAGCCCACTAGGGGGCGATGCTCTGCCCATCTGGGGCCTTTGCTCCGTTGCAACCAGAGCCATTTTTTAGTGCCTGAGGTGGAGGCCATGGAGACATCCACAGCTCCCAGGGCCAACTCGCTCCAATTGAGCCATGGCTGCAGTAGAGGAGGAAAAGAGAGAGGGAGAAAGAAAAAGAATCGAGATGGGGTAGGGTGGAGAAACAGATGCACTTCTCTGTGTGCCCTGACTGGGAATCAAACTTGAGACATCCACATTCCAGACCAGTGCTCTACTACTGAGCCAAATGGCCAAGGCCTATAACTTATTGTTAACAGCAAATGTTGTGCTAAGACTTTGCACTCTTTATCTTATTTAAGCGTGAAAATGATGCTGTAAGGTTGGGTTTATGTAAATAAGTGCCAAATGCAGCACCACTGTTGTCTAAAACAATTAAATTCTGTTAGAAATATTGTATTTGATTCTGGGTGTCACATTTTAAGAAAGACATTACCAATCAAGGAGCAGTTAGGTAGCTGAGTGGTAGGAAAATTACATGATGTCAGGAAAGATTGTAGAAAATGTTTCACCTAAGGAAGGAAGATTTAGTGGTGGAATGGTTGACATTACATATTTGGATCAAGAAATATGATCTACAGATAAACCTGACTATGGAAAAGAATTAATTTATTCTTTCTCCAAAGAATGTAGAAGAGAAGTTTACATAATAGCAGATTTTTACTTCAAAATAAGAAAGTACAGTCGTCCCTTGCCATATCACAGTTCACTTTTCTCAGTCTCACTATTGCGGATTTTAAAATTGTATATATCTAATTTTGTATTGCAGTTTTTTTGCTATATCACAGGATTTTGCAGGTATAGGTATTTTTATATATCTATTATTTTAATTAGTTTTGCAGTAAAATAAGCACTTTCTAGCCTAAAATGTTGAAAACAATATAACAATATTAATTAAAACATATTGAAAGAATATTAAATCAAAATAAAGCCTTAAAATATATATAAATAATTAAATAAATATAAGGTCACTACTTCGAGGATTTCCTCCTATCGCGGGGAGTTCTGGAACCTAACCTCGGCAATAGACGAGGGACCACTGTGTTTTCTCAGAGTTGTTTGAAAAACCAAACCAACTTTCTGTGTTTGGACAGAGATTAGGTCTCTACTTGGATATTTTAGATTAAATGCTTATATTTGAAAGAGATGGATTACAGGATTTGGCCATCAAGTGAGTTGTATAAGTGTTCAAATGAAAGACTCTTTTAACTTCTTTCCAGTCTTGGGGTTTTAGAAAAAGTCTAAACTTGATGAAACATTTTATTCTATTGTTTTTATTGAATTTATCAGAGTGACACTGGTCAACAAAATTATACAGGTTTCAGGTGCATAATTCCAGGACGCATTGTGTGCTTACTACCCTCAAGTCGAGTCTTTTTCTGTCACTATTCATCCTCCCACACCCTCCTCCACATCCCCAATCCCCGTCCCCTGGAATCACCCACTGTTGTTCCTGTGGTGAGTTTGCAATGTAATGAATTATGATCTCAGTATTTTTGTAAGTTAAGTTGGAGATTGTGATTTAATAATAGAATGTCAGGGCTAAGAGAGGCCTTTAGAAATCTTGTAGTCTATATAACCTCATTTTGCAAATGAGGAAAAGAGTTAGAATAAAGACCCAGTTGAACAAGTATTCAGGTATCGACTTCAGCTCCACTGCTTTCTTTAAAAAAAAATTACAATTATTAATGTGCAGGGGAAACAGATTGAACCACTTAGAGAGCATTTTTAAAGGTCCTATTTAATGTTCTCCAGCGCTAACGCAATGAAGCAGCCTTAGTTCACTTTGTTCTAATTGGGGCACACTTGAGTTCTTTCTTTTTTTAAAAAAAAAAAATCTCATCTGAGTTTGGAGCTCAGTGATTTTCCTGAAAACAAGCTGTCCATTTCTTCAGTTTATTTAATGCCATGGTGTTTTATTTCCCTGAAAACATGAGCATCTTCCCATTGGAATTAGACAGGCTACAGTGGCACTAATCATTTATTATTAATTCAACAAATATTTGCTGGGAACCTCCTGTGAGCCAGATGCCTTCCAAGCATAACTATAGTGTCAGCTTTTACTCTGAGATGGGATGTTTCTGTGTAGGTTTTATGTTTTGTTTTGTTTTTTGACCAGAAGGTGAGATCTGCTTTTTTTCTTTCTTTCTTTCTTTTATTTAATTTATTTATTGAGAGGCAGAGAGACAGACTCCCGCATGTGCCCTGACCAGGATCCACCCTGTAAGTCCCTACTGGGTGATGCTCTGCCCATCTGAGACCACTGCTCCCTGGCGTGGCAACCAAGCTATTTTAGTATGTGAAACGAGTCCATGGTGCCATCCTCAGCTCCTGGGTCTAACTTGCTTGAACCATTCAAGCCATGGCTGCAGAGAAGAAGTGAAAGAGAGAGTGAGAGAAAGAGAAGAGGAGGGGGAGGGGTGGAGAAGCAGATGGTTGCTTCTCCTGTGTGCCCTGACTGGGGATCAAGCCCAGGACTTCGACATGCCGAACTGATGCTCTACCACTGAGCCAACTGGCCAGGGCCTTTTTATTTTTTAATTATTGTTATTTTTAACATATCACTAACAATTTAAAAGGATTCCTTAGAGTTTCAGCCTTGATTTAGTGAGCCACACCTTTTGACCAGTTGGCATAGGATTGGAATTAGTGCAGTTAGAGGTTTGGTCATTGGTAGTTACATGAGTAAATAATACCAAAGAGGAATAAAGCACTTGAAAATATTCTACCATATTCCAGTTTGAAAAACATCATAACTTCATGATGGAATCTGACAGACCTGGGTCTGAATCCCACATCTCCAAGGCAATGATTTTGACCAAAAGCATGAATCCTCTGAGTTTTATTTTCCTCATTGGTAAAATGGGGTTAAAACCTGTTATATGAGGCCTATTTGATGATTAAGTGACTCTCCATATTAAATGTGCAGCTCACCACCTGGGACATTGTCAACATTTAATGAAAGCATAGCTATTATTATGATTATTTAGTCAAGGGAATTTTAAGAATCGGTGAAAGTTATTTAAAAGATAGATTTAGGGTGCTAACACAGAGCCTCAATTTTATTTTTAGTTTAAACTAAATGTCTTGAATGCCTTTGTCTAAAACATTGAAACAATGCTGAAAATAATACCTTTCACTTAATTAACACAGTTTAGTTTTACATGTTATGACTTAATCCTTTTGAATGTCACTAGCTGTTTTCTGTGATGTTACAATTTGGCAAATTCTTATAAGTCTCTACATTTCATAGGCATTATCAGTGTTGGACCAATTCTGGAGGTTTGACTATTGATTAAAGAAGGCAGAGGGGTTCTTTCCTGTAGGTTACATTTGACTTTTAGCTGAGGAACTGGTTCACTGTGAGGCCTCATTGGGTTAAGGATGTGTGTGCATGCACATGTGTGTGTGTGTGTGTGTGTGTGTGTGTCCGTCCATCCGTGTGTACATGTGTACTCTGTTACCCAGGATCTTTGTCCTCCCAGAAAGTAAACACAGCACCTTATGATTGTATGGTCAAATTCACCTCTAATATTTTTTTCCTTTTATTAAATTTATAGGGATAAAATTACAGAGGTAGTAATGTTTTCCATTTGCATGTTTTTACACCTGGAAAGTCAGTCTGAATTCTAGTTCACTGTTGTATCTACAGCAGTACAGTTGGACTTGCCGGTGTCCAGAGATAAGGAGATAGCGCTGTGTCTAGTGCATCAGGCCTCTGCAGAGCCGCCTGTGCAGGACCTCACTTCTTTCAGCCCCGGCATGCACCTGTTTCCCAGGGCTTTAACTGTCACCCAGCCGAGCCGATCATTTCATCAGGGTCATGGCAGAGGGCCCGAGGGCCCTGTGGACATTCTTACTCTGGAGGCAATATTTTGTTTCCCTCTCCCTTCAGTTATTTGAAAGTTCTTTGGCACGACTAAGGCCATGTGTTAATGTAACATTTCAGAATGATTTTGAGTTGGTCTGTCAGTGAGTGGTATTGTTGCGAGAATCTGAGCGCATGGAAAGGTAGGTGTTTGGCAGGTCTCTGCTGAAGAAAGGGGCTTGTGCAGCCTTTTTTCGGATTATGTAATGAATTTTTTAAATTATATTTTGAAACACATTTTTTTTCTTTTTCTTTTTTAAAACAGAGGGAGAGTCAGAGAGAGGGACAGATAGGGACAGATAGACAGGAAGGAAGAGAGATGAGAAGCATCAATTCTTTGTTGCAGCATCTTAGTTGTTCGTTGATTGCTTGTTCATTGATTCCTCTCTTATATGTGCTTTGACCCAGGGCAGGGGGAGAGGGCTACAGCAGAGCCAGTGACCCCTTGTTCAAGCCAGTGACCTTGGGCTCAAGCCAGCAACCTTTGGGTTCAAGTCAGCAACCATAGGGTCATGTCTATGATCTCACGCTCAAGCCAGTGACCCCGCGCTCAAGCTGGTGAGCCCATGCTCAAGCCAGATGAGCCCACACTTAAGTTGGGGGCCTCAGGGTTTTGAACCTGGGTTCTCTGCATCCCATTCTGATGCTCTATTCACCATGCCACTACCTGGTCAGGGTGAAACCAAATTTTAAACTTTTTTCCTGAGTTTGAGAAAGGCCTGGTAATTATAAAGATTGGGATATATAGAAATATTTAGAGAAGAAAACAAAAACCAATTATTTTTCCTCTGCTTAAAGATAGGACAATGTTAACATTTTAAAGGCATTTGTATTTCTTCTCTAATTGTGAACGTGTGTGCGTGTGTGTTCATAGGTATATATACATTTTTACATGTTATTTTATTTAGTTTAATTTTATATTGTAAATATTTCCCTATGTCATTAAAACTGTTTGTAAATATAGTTTTTAAAGGACCACCTACTATTTATTTAATCTTAGGGCTTTTCTGAAACTCATTTACTCAGTTCCTTATTATTGGATATTTAGGATATTTCCAGGTTTTCATTGTTATGACATACACAGACACACAGACACACACGCATATACTTTATATATAAAAGCTTTATAGATATCTATAAAGCTTTTATATAAACATTTGTTTATCTCTTATACTTTCTATAGACTATTATTTTTATTTAAGAGGAGTTTGAGAGTCAAAGGTATGAACTTTTTAAGGCCCCCAAATCCATATTTCTCTCAGAAAAGTTGGTACCATTTACATTTTGCCCACTTTGGTATAGAGTCAGAACAAAGCATTTGTAGTTTTTAAGTGACATAGGTTAGGGATGGCTTTATTGTTGCTATTACCTAAGTTGAACTTTCAAAGGAGGTTGTGGAATCACAGAACTAAAATCTTTAAATCTAGATTTAAAAATATCTAGTTCTGCCTTGATAATTTATAGACGAGGAAACCAGAGGTCAGATAGCTAAGGAAAGAGCCAGGGCTGGAGACTTCAGTCCTTGTCCCTCATCTTCATCTTGCTCCTTTATGCACCAGAGACAGTTGTTCCTCAGGACTGGATTAGAGGGGAGTAGAGCCTATGGCCAAGCCTTTTGTGCCCCAGCTCAGCCTCTGCTTGGGTCATAGTACCATTACCCATCATCTGGCCCCTGGGCCTGTATTTCCAGCAAAACCCCTGGGCTTAAGTTTGATAGGCCTGGCTTGAGTTATACAGTATGTCTGTAAAGTCATGGTGCACTTGCTTTCCTGTGACCAGTCAAAAGTGTACCATGACTTTACGGACATACTGTATGTCTGTCCCTGTGGCCAAGGAGGGGAAAGCCCAAGTCACATGCCTCTATTGCATCGCCCTGGGTGGGTATGAGGGAAAGTTGCCAGTTTAAGCCTAAGTGCATGGAGTGAAAATAGGAGAGAAATGATTTAAAGCAATGGTTTTCAGCCTTTTTACACTTGGGGACCAGTGAAGATAGGAGAACTATTTCAGGAACCAGTAAGGCAGAAATCACCCTGAGCATAAGTGGATTTCAACTAAGATCCTTGGGTCTATAATCTCATATAACATCGGGGTGGTTAACTCTCTTGCTGACTGGCACAAAATTTCTGGTGGACCTGTGGTTGAAAAACACTGATTTTAAAGAACAAAAGAGGTGTTCTGTTATCATAAGGAACAGTGCTGGGCAGGCTGCAACAACAGATGTCCATGGCAGATGCATCGGAGCTGGCCAGAGGCAGCATATGCCACATAGAGAAAGGGGTAGCACCCGCCTGGCGGCCATGAGTTTAGCATCTGAAGAACTGAAAGAAGGCCCGGGGCGTAACCATGTGAAGAAGGAGGTTTTGCGGTGGGAAGATGGGGAATGGAGGGAATGGAATTGGAAAGGTAAGATAAAGCCAGATTAGGCAGGGCCTTATGGTTAAAGGAAAGTGATTGGATTATATTATTAGAAAATGGGAAGTCATGAAGGGGTTTAAAGAGTTCAGCCTTTAAAAAAATCACTCTCTATTTCATTGTCCACAGGAAGCAGGGAAATCAATTAGGAGGTGTTTGTAGGTGAGAGATGAAGATTTCTTGGACAGGAAAGGTGGCCATTGTGATACAGATAGGTGGAAAGATAAATGACCCACATTTTTGTGTAGATCAACGGAACCTGATGACTAATGGGATGTAAGGAAAGGAAGAATGAGGTAGATTTCTGGCTTGATGAACAAATGGGTGGGGTTGCCATTATTGAGATTTAGCATTCTTGGAATGTTTTTATGCGTTACTCAACTCCTTCCACTTAGACTGGAAACTTCTTCAGAACAAGGATTACGTTCGTATCATCTCTTTCTTCACCATTGATTCTAGCCCAGCGCTGGGGCGGTCATATAACGGTAATAAGCCTTTGGTTGGACATGTGTCAGGTAGGTCTTGATAGGAAGCTTAAGGAATAAAACCAAATCCTATTGCCTGACCTGTGGTGGTGCAGTGGATGAGGCATCAGCCTGGAAAGCTGGGGTCACTGATTTGAAACCCCAGGCTTGCCTGGTCAAGGCACATATGAGAAGCAACTACTATGGATTGATGCTTCCCTCTTTCTTACCCCCACCCCTTTCTCTCCTGTCTCTAAAATCTTTAAAAATAAATTCTATTTGTTATGATATTTGTTATTTTTGGTTTTAAATTTGTTCAAAATGATATAAATTATATGCAAAGAAGGTACCATGAGCTACACTGAATAGAAAATGGAATATTGACTCAGAGCTAAAGAAATCGGCCCTAGATAATTTATTGATATAGCTGTAACTTCTAAACCCTGATATTCTCATTTCATCATCTATCTTATTTTTGTTCTTCTGAGTAATTTTTTTTCTGCCCAGAAATAGTGGGGGTTTTGTCCCCTTATTTGGTGTTCTTCTATATTAAAAGAAAAACAAAACACAAATAGCAAGATATGCTGTCTTTGGGTGGTCCCTCTACCTTCCATGCTGTTTTCTCCATTCCTTTGGGTCTCTTTTCTTTTTCCCTTACCAAAAGGGCTCATTCTGAGGAACCTGTGAAAAGAGACTAGTCCAGTGGTCTAGAAACAGCTCCCTGAGGTTATAGGGCAAACCAACCCTCTTTTTTTTTTTAAATTATTTATTTATTCATTTTAGAAAGGAGACACAGAGTGAGAGAGAGAGATAGAGAAAGAGAGAAAGGGGGGAGGAGCTGGAAGCATCAACTCCCATATGTGCCTTGACCAGACCAGTGCAGGGTTTTGAACTGGTGACCTCAGTATTCCCAGGTCGACGCTTTATCCACTGCGCCACCACAGGTCAGGCCAAACCAACCCTCTTGACAGAGTGCTTCTCACATGCTAACGCGGTGCCTAGTGAGCGAGGTCTCAGATGCTCACCCATGCTACTCCTCCACCTCATCACTGCTTTGGTTTGTTTTCTTCATGGCTCTTGCTGTCTCTGGCATGCTTTTTATTTCCACCCAAGAGAAATTTTAGAACAGGAAGACTTGAATAGAGATAATTGGGAAAAAACAAAGTTGTCTGCAGGACCCAAACTCCCTTTACCTGGAGTCCTCACTGTGCAGGCTGCTGTTTCTGTAAAGATGACGACAGTCCTGTGGTTCCCCTGACCCAGGTTGGCAGTCCATTTTGAGGCCTTTAGGCTGGATGCGAGGTGCCAGTCCAACACATGGTCACCTTCTGGGGCAAAAACACGCGTTTCATTCTGTCATTTCTCCCTTTGCTACAGATTTTAAAACTGATGATAAAGAACATTTCAGAAACCGAAGATGTTTTCCCTACTCTTTATTTGCATACTTCTGAAGGGCTTTCAGTTTCGTTCCTAAAAAATTTCAAAAGAGAAATGACCCAGAACGTTTTGGGGTCTCTTTCACACCCCGATATCAGTACTTGTTTTTAACCTGTGGTGGTGTCTCTGAATATTTCTGTGGAAACGTGTTTAAGGAAAGAGCCATGGGGCTTAGCATGTGGGGGTTGGGTGAACAACATCAAGTTGGGTAATTAGGCAGCTACAAGCGTGTGGGACAGAAGCCATGATCAGAGACTAATTAGTTAAGCTGTTTTGTAAGTGCCTCATGGACCCAAGGGCACTGGCCTGGAAATGCTGCCTTGCTGGATTTGTTTGATGGATGGAAAACAGGTTTCACACTTGGGGTTTTACTTATTTTTAAAATTAGAGATTTATTTGTCTGGTTTTTGTCTGTTTCAATGTTTTGTCTTTGATAACAGAGAGGCAGGCATATCTTACTTTGGGGTTTAGGGACAGAGCCTTCCTGCTTCTGTTTCTATCTCTATCACCCCATCCTGGTGGAGCAGACGTCACAGGGTGCCTTTAGTCAAGTCTTTGCAAAGAACCAGAATGTTTTATTGGGTCAGCGTATAAGAAACTTGACGGGTATCTTTCTGATCACTTAAAAAATTACTTAATTACATATATTGGTCACCAACACATCACAGTGAAGTCACAGAAAGTAGGATTAGTGTAGTTCACCACAGTACAGATCAGTGAAAACACATTTTTCATCTTCTCTGCAGTTCACAATGCTCTATTTATGTAAATTTAAGGCAGTCAGTTCAACATTTCAGATTAATTGGTAAAGATTGTAATTTAGACTTCAGGAAACTTGTGAAATAAAAGGCTGTGATGGAGAAACATTAAGAAATGTGTGGCCTTAGCCAGCTGGCTCAGTGATAGAGTGTTGGCTGGACATGTGGATGTCCTGGGTTCAATTTCCTGGTCAGGGCACACAGGAGAAGTGACCATCTGCTTCTCCACCCCTCCCTCTCTCGTTTCTCTCTCTTTCTTCCCCTTCTGCTGCCATGGCTCGATTGGAGCGAGTTGGCCCAGGGTGCTGAGGACGGCTCCATGGCCTCCTTAGGTGCTAGGAAGAGCTTGGTTGCTGAGCAATGGAGCAATGCCCCAGATGGGCAGAGCATTGCCCCCTAGTGGGTTTGCCAATGAATCCCGGTCCAGGCACATGTAGGAGTCTGTCTCTCTGCCTCCCCTCCTCTCACTGAATAAAAGAAAAAAAAATAATAAATTTGTACAGTTATCAAACTGTCACAGTACCATATTCCTTTATAAAAGCATTTCAATAAAAGAATATAAAATAAAAACTGTGGAAAACACAAAAGCCAAACAAGGTTTTTGTTTAATAATTTCCTTGAGTCTCTTGTTTTTAAAACCCCAATGCCAGTGAGGCCATTCAGAACTGACCCCTCTGTGCTGCTGTGAAAACTATGGTGCATTTACGACAAGAAGCTATGTACTCAGTGGTCCCAGGGCTGTATTCCAATGCCAGTTTGCTGTGCCACGGCCACAGGGAGGTGTACTCCCTCTCACAATTGCATTATCTCTAGCAGTGGTTTTTAACCACCAGTCCGCAGACCGGTGCCAGTTCGCCAGAATTTCGTGCTGGTCTGTGAAAGAGTTAACTTGTATGAAAATTATAGAATTATAAGGTCTATAGAACAGTTCTTTTGCCTTTAAAGTTGTCTGACAATATTCTTTCCTTTTTTTTTATTTTTTGCAACACCCAAGTTGTGTTCACCTCATAGTTGGCTGAGTGAAGGTTCTTCCTCTTACCGGTTTTTACACGGTGCCTCCACACATGGGAACACGCTTCCCTGCGTCACCCCGAGCAGTGGGTGTGTAGCAGCTCCAGAACTTGCTAACCACATCTGCCTCCACAGGCGCTTCCGTATCCAGCTCCCGACCACACCGGTGTCAGGTCTTCAAATATACCATCAGGTCTTGCAACATAAACATATTCAAAGATACAAAAATTCATTGGGTTTTCTTCAGACCTTGATATAAAAGTTTAGACATTATGTCTGTGTATTTCCATAATTCCTCTAGGCATGACTTCCTGGTAATATCTTGCACCAATAGATAAAAAGCTACAAGATTCGGAAGACACCACCCATCCTTCCATCTCTGAAGACTTTTTCTCTTTATCGTTTATATCAGATACAGGAAGGAATAAGACAGCAGATGTATAGAGGATGATTTCTGTAAGGATCTCGTACTGCATGAATAACATCTCTGTGCGTTATAAGTAGTGAGTAGGCTGTGGGCACTTCTTTCATTACATTTTTAATCCTTGCTACCCAGTCTGGGGTGTCATCTTATCTCTGGGGAGAGGTATATGCCAGTAACTGGGTCATCATTTCGCCTTCAGAACTCATTGACATCAAAAAGCTTTTCCTTTACCGGAGCAATATTACCAATTCTTCACTCTGTGCCACATCTCTTTTCCTGTGAAGTGTTTCAACAACAAAGAACTGACAGTGTTAGTCCTGGATGGATAGCTCAGTTGGTTAGAGCATCGTCCCAATATGCCAAGGTTATGGGCTTGATCCCGGGTCCGGGCACATACAAGAATCAACCAATGAATGCATAAATAAGTGGAACACAAATGGATGTTCTCTCTCTCTCTCTCTCTCTCTCTCTCTCTCTCTCTCCCTTCCTCCTTCCCTCCCTCTCCCCCCCCCCCTTGCTTCCTTTCTCTTTAAAATCAATCAATAATTAAAAACACAAAACTTAACAGTTTTCTAATCCACAGTTTCCTATTGTGGCATGTTTTGGGTGTCCAATTCTAAGATTTGAACTGTATAATTTCTTTACATTGTCTTCAGTAAATAATGTGATTTTTATGGCCTGTTCCCTTGGGTGTGCTGAGTGTTGGTACTGAATTTCCACATCTGCTGACAATACCAGCACTCTTTTGACCCCAGGGCTGTGGCTCCAGAGAGTTTCAGACAGGTCATGTGCGGCACATCTAGCTGTGTGGGCCACACTCCTGAGTGGATGCTCCTGAACATAGCAGATTCCTCTCAGTCCCCAGCTCCTCTAGCTCCATGTCCCCGCAGAGAGCACATGGAGGGACGTGCTGCCACCATGGCAAGGCTCAGAGCACCAACCGGCTTGCCACACAGCCAGGCCAGTACGTCTCAGAAGCTTGGGTTATCCACCTCTGGTCATTTTCATACAATAAATTTCACGTGTTTACTTATCTAACATTTCTTGGTGCCAAAGTGTTAAGGATCACAGATATCTCTAGGCATTAAAGACTTTTGTTCCCACTGCTTGGTGCATGGCAGGTACTATGTCAATATTTTTAGAAACAAGGAGGGAGTTAAGGATAGGCCTTTGTTTTGTATTTTGTGTGTATGCTTAGAATTACCTTATGGAATTGAAGCTTATTTTGTAAAACGGATTGTTTTAAAAAAAGAAAACAAATTTCTGTAAATCTAATCTCATTTTCCTGTAGTTTTAACACTTGGACTAAATCTCTTCAAAGAATTTGCTTCTAAAAATAATAATAGCAGGAATGCTGTAGATAGATCTTTTATGAATAAAAATGTAAAGGGAAAATGTTATGTCAGATTTCAATGTGGTGCGAGGTATAACTTATCAAATCCTTTACACATGCTGTGTTGTTTAATTCTGCCGTCAACTCTGATGGAGGTGAGGCAGACATCTATCTCTGTCCCTGCAGCAGACCCCTCATAGTGGGCACGCTGTGCAGGGTTCAGAAAAGTTAGGTGCTTTTCCTCGTGCCCGTGGCTAGGACTTAACAGGGACAGGACAGTACTCATCTTCTCACTGCTGTCTCGTTTTAGTCTGCTCTTAAAGAGAGCACTCTCGTCTGTACCCAGCTGACAAAGGGCTTGTTTGAAGAAACCGTCGGGTGTTCAGTGATAAGTGAAGCATCTAACTCTTCAGAAAAAAAAACCCCACTGGCAATATAGATACTAATTCGATAAACAAAATATGGTGCTATTGAAAATGCTTGTGAGACTGTTTTCAAACATTGAGCATGTTGTGCTGATTTGACCGCTCTCCTGAGCTCAGGTGAGAGCTGTTAGGTGTGATGAAATGTGTAATGAGGTAGAGCCAGGCGGACCTTTGAACACTTCTATCCCTGAACACTTCTATTTTATAGTATATGATCAGGTAACAATGCCAACCTTGCAGGAGTGTTCTGAGGATTACATGAGATAATCCCTGTAAGCATAGTGGTATTCATATAGATATTCAATATTTGATAGCAAAAACAAAATAAAACAAAGACTAGTGAAAACCTAAATACTAAAGGGGAAAATAAAACAATTTTCAGGTGCTTGTGTATAATACTTTATAATTCAATTTCTAATCACAATAATTTTTATCTGTTTATTAATGGGGTTTCTCCAGGGATCTCTACTGTTAACCTAATTTCAATAATTCCATGTATGTGAAAGGATCAAAATCATTTTTTTAAAATACAAACTTTCCAATTTGGTATGACATTTCACAGTCTGAGTTAATGAGCCTTTATTACATTATTACTATTTGAGTATTTTAAAGACCTATTGCTGTGGTACCTTACATGTTAGGAATTTAAGGCACAACTGGAATATTAGTCTTTAAATAGAACTTTGTGGAATAAAATGAGGTAGATTATCAACAGCCAAGCTTGATGAAATATGGTTATATTATAGTATTATTAATTCAGAGTCACAAGATTTCCATTAAAATGAAACTAATTAGGAAAAATTTAATTGGTTTTTAGAAAAAAAATCTGACTTCTGCATAAGGATACAATTCTACTCCCTATGCTTTGGAGGTTTGTTAATAAAAAGCCAAGAAAAAACAAAAGCACTTCTGTAGACAATAAAGTACCTACTTTTTTATAAATACGTTTTATAGGTTGAAGATTATTCTTTTGTATTTTGAAAAGTGTGATTTATTTAATATCAAAATAAATGCTTTACTCATATAAAAGATGTGATAAAATATTAGTAGTAAAATAATAATAAGTATTTTTCTTGGGAAAAATATCAGGTAGATGCATACCAAAATAGCAATTTCTTCTTTTTGGGTGAAAGATATTCTTGGTTCTATTAATTTTATTTATTGATTAATTTTAGAGAGTAAGGAAGGAGTTGAGAGAGAGAGAAAGAGAGATCAATTTGTTCCACTTATTAGTGCTTTCATTGGTTGATTTTTGTGGGTTCCTTGACCAGAAATTGAACCTCTAGTCTTTCTGTATTGGGATGGTGCTCTAACCAGCAGAGCTACCTGGCCAGGGCAATTCTTGGTTCTATTAGTCCAAATGTCTAAAGTTCCTTGTTGACTGAATGTGCTGCCTAATAAGATCAAACTCAGTTGATATGCTGCTTGCCTCCAATGTCCCGGTGGTTCTCCTGTTTAGAGAGTTGATTTAGCTGTCGTAGAATCATGGCATTGGTGAAGGGACTGCATTGAGGTCAGATAGCTAACTCTGGCAGGGACTAGGCGTTCAGACTCTCTGTCCAGGAACATCCTATACCTGTTTGCAACATAAACCCCATCTTGAACTTGCTGTGTCTGTATGCTTGTTGGCTGTATAGTTCAGTCCAGTCAGTAGCGCTAGCTGTCTCAGGTTATGTAGAGATGTTAAGGAGAGAAGAGACAAATTGAAATTTACATGGCTGATAGTTGGTCTTAGCAAAAGAATATAACCTCACATTTCCCTTTCTACTTTAAATCTGAGCAAAATCCTGTGACCGTCCTTGTTTAGTCAGGGTTTGACTTTTTAAAAGAAGTCATAATGCAAACTGATTTTCAGAGGGTGAATCGCATATTTTAGTTATCCTTTCCCGGTCGCTCAGGGTCTGTTCTGAATTTGCTACAGTGACACCAGCATTGGGTGTGCGGTGCTGCTTTTTACCATTGCACACAGTGCCCTCTGGACTTCGGTCTAGCCTGGGGCATTTGCCTGGAGCCAGATTCAGGTTCTTAAATCCCAGCAGACTTCCCTTGAGTCAGGTGGGAGCCTGGCCCCGTCGAGGATGGCAGTCTTAGCTCTGGATTATCAGTTGTTTTCTTTGGAGTTATTGTGATATCTCAAGAAAACACGTACTGTTTATTTGTTGTAACTCTAAAGTCTGTCTCTGGTTACAGCATTGGAAGTTTATTGATTTAACTTCTTCCTTTGTAGGTTCTGTGGCTGGAAATGAATTCTGGCAGGTAAAACTCTCTTATTGCACAAGTAATGAAAGTTTATTTTAGGAAAATCAGAAAATAAGGAAAGCAAAAGAAGAAAATAGAAACAATCTGTAATCCACCTCTTAGAGACACCACTGCTAACATTTTAGTTCATATCTAAATGTTTTCCTTTGTATACTTATTTGCATAATACTAACTATAGTTTAATAACAATGAGTTTTTTTGTACGTGCTCTTTTGTACCAGCATTACTCATTCAACAAGTATTCTATACATCTCTCATGTCAGTAACTATAATTTTGTATTTTCAATAGACAAGTCTCTTTGTCGCTATCTTTTAAAATAGAAGAAAGTACAAAGAAAACAAAAAAGGCCCATAATCTTACAACCCATGTTGACATATTTAAGTGATTAGTAAACCAAACTGGTTGCTTGCTCTATGCCAGGGGCTGTTTTATCTGTTAGTTCCCCTAATCCTCATAAAAGCTGTGAGAAGTCAGTACTGTTTTACAGACGAGGATACGGATACGAGGATATGGAGGCGCAGTGTTTACAAGTCTTCCCGAAGCTGTGGAGCTGGTAAGAAATGAGCCTAGGTTAGGACCCACGCAGTCTGATCCAGGGCCCATTTCTTAACTACTTTGAAAAAACAAATAAAAAGTGCTTTTATGTCATTCACCATCCACCCATCTCTGTTTATACAAAAAGAATCATATACATTTTTTTACATCTTTAAAAAGTAAACGTGGAGACCTTTATCAGCATGCACAAAGCTGTCCCTGACTCTGTTCACAGCCACATGGACAGCCTCTGTGTTCCTTGGTTCAGTTACCTATTCACTGCAAGGCCCTGTTTGGTTGTTTCCACATATTTACAGGTATAAGCAGTGCAGCAATCATAGTCTCAACTAATACAAATATTTATTACGTGGCACAATCAGGTACTCGATGTAAAGTTTCATAGAACAGTGCCTGCTACCTAATAAGACAGTTAATGCTATTACTATTAATCTTGTGTGCCACACACTGTACTAAGATTTTATTTAATCTGCAAAATATCCCCATGTGGTAGATAGTGTTATTATCCCTGTTAAAGATATAGGAACTGAAATATATTTATATTTAAGGGAACGGATATTAGTTTACAATTTTAAGTCAGCCTTTATACCTGTTACCTCTTTCTTTAACCTTTGTGTTTTAATCTTACAGATAAAGAGTGAGAGGCTCAGGTAGGCCAGGTAATTATTCAAAGTCCCAGAGTTGTAAAGGGAAGAAATAGGACTTGAGCCTCGTCCTGCCTGACTTCTATAGCACATGTTTCTCCCAAGCCGGGGCCATACCTTACTTATTCATTTTATAGAAAGGGGAGAGAAATAGAGAGAAGGGGGAGGAGCAGGAAGCATCAACTCCCATATGTGCCTTGACCAGGCAAGCTCAGGGTTTTGAACCGGCGACCTCAGCATTTCAGGTCCACGCTTTATTCACTGCGCCACCACAGGTCAGGTGAGGAGGCCATACCTTAACAAGGCAAACTTATAATACGTGGTAAGTTAACTGGTTGAACTCTAAGGTACATTTTGACCAAAAAGATGAAATTTTTAGACAATATCTAATCTGATACTGAGCACTTAAGAAACTCAGTGTGTTTTCAATTTTATTAGGCAAAGACCTTTACCCTAATAAGCTCTGACCTCTTTCCCTTCCCCACACCTCCAGCTCCCGCCACTTTTGAAAGCTTTCCTTCCTGCCTGCCACCCAGCGGGCTTCAGCACTCCCAGGGAGGGGAGCCTCCTTTGTGTTGGAATGCTGCTTTCTCTCTCTCCTAGTGCCATGGCAACGGTACAGGGTAACTGCCCTCCTTGAGGTCAAGGAAGAGGACTGCCTGCTTTGCTTTCTCTCTGAGCTGTTGTTTGCAGTTAGCACTGCGATCCACCCTTTCCTCCAGTGAAAAGCAAGGAAGTTCCTAACTGTAGTCAAGACCAGGACCCGCTAAGTAAAAGCTAGCAGTCCTTCCGGGCTTCTGCACAGTTCAACCTCAAGCTTCGCCTGGCCACCTGTTCTAAAGGAGTGCCCATAGCCGCTTCCTCTCCTGCTACCTGACATGTTAAGTATTAGACATTTGCCCTGACCGGATAGCCTGGTGAGTTAGAGCATCACCTGCAGTGCAGAGATTGCCGTTCAATTCCCGGGTCAGGGCACATACAGGGACGGATTGATGTTCCTGCTCTCCCCTCCCCCTCTCCTTTCTCTTCCTCTTTCACTAAAATCAATCAATAAAAATATTTTTAAAAATATTAGACGTTTGTTTGTTCAATCTCCCCCCTGCTAGAATGTAGGTCTCCGTGAGTTAGATTTTCTCTTCTTGTTCACTGCTCTGCGCATTCCCTGGACAAGCACGTTACAGCCCTCCATGGGCCACAGGACCCCGGTGGGAGGTGGGGGGGTGGGGTTAGGCGGGGTGAAAAGCCTCCTTTTGTTTCCTAGGATTTGCTCTCCTGCATCTCTTCCCCTTGATGGCAGGTTTAAATTATACAGGGTGGGGCAAAAGTAGGGTTACAATTGGGAGTATGGTAGGCACAGTTTATTCTTGTATTATTAATTATTGTATTATTTTCCATACAAACAACCTCCTTATGCCGCGCCCTTTATTTGGCCCTCCCTGCGAAAGGAGGTCAATTTTGCAGGATGTTGAAGTCCTTCAGGGCTCAGGTTCCCAGCCAAGTGAGAGCCCAGTAGGAATGGAGTATAGAGATTTGCAGGGGAGCAGCTCAGACTTTGGTTTGAATTCTTTTCTTTTTATTAAAAAATTTTTTTATTAGTTGATTTTAGCAAGAAAGGAAGGGGGGAGAGAGAGAGACAGGAACATCAATCTATTCCTGTATATGCCCTGAGCAGGGATTGAACCAGCAACCTCTCCTCTTAGGGATGATGCTCTAACCAGCTGAACCATCTGGCCGGCATTGGTTTGAAACCTGATCCAGGATGTTATTTGTCTGTCTGAGATTGAGGAAGGTTTTCTGAGCCTGTTTCCTCCTCTGTGAGATGTACATAGTAATACCTTCCTCCCTGGTGTGCAGTGAATGAAAATGTCTGTGGTGGCAACGGGGATGCAGGGAGAAAAAAAAGTTGTGGTAATGTGGTTTTTGGTGTTTTAGAAAATTTTGTGTGATTTTTATTGATAAATGGAGTTATGTCCTCAGTTGTATTGTAACTGTGTTTTACTAATTTCAAGAGACTGTCCAATGTAAAAAAGACTATCCAATGGTTAAAAGCTGGGTGGGTAACTTTGGAGTTTGACTACTTGGGATCTGGTACTTCTTCTGCCACTTAGCGGCACTGTGACACTGGGTAAAAGTGAGCCTTAATTTATAAACAACAACAAAGGGCTATAATAATATTTACCTCAGAGTATAAGGTTCTAAGGATTCAGTGAGATATTGCTTAGCACAGGTTGAGTCTGTAGGAAGCACCAATTCACTTCTATAGTTTAGTAATAGTTATAATAGCTAGGGGAGTTGAATGAAGCTTAGACTTCACTTGTCCATCACTAGTCCTCCTACTGTTTCTAATAAGGCTGTGTAGAGTATTAAAGAATAAATCAGTGAACCAACCAGCCCACCCACTTACTGAGTGCTGGCAGTTTGCATGTTGTGTATTTTGGTCAGTTTGGGCTGCCATAACAAATTACCATGCACAGGGAGACTTCAATAGTAGACATTTATATCTCATTGTTTGGGTGGTTGGAAGTCCAAGATCTGGATGGTGACATGGTTGGGTTCTAGTGAGGTCCCTCTTCCTGGTTTATAGAAGGCTGTCCTCTTGCTGTGTCTTTACTTGATGGAAAGGGAGCTACCCAGCTGTCTAGCCTCTTCTTATAAGGCACTAATCCCATTCAAGAGGGCTTCACCCTCATGACCTAAGCACCTTCCAAAGGCACCACCTCCAAGTACCATCATACTGTGATTGGGTTTCAACAAATTAAGTTTGAGGGGACATAAACACACTGTATTATGTTCCTAACAATGGGTGCCTGGTCTGCGCCTATACTTCCAGTGGTGGGGAGCTTGCTGTTTTGCTATGGAACTTACTCCACTTTTGGATTCCTTTGAGTGTTTGGAGGTATTATGTATGTTGAGTCTAAACCTGACTCTCTAACTTCTATCTTTGATCACACCTGTGTTCTATAGAGTAGCAGAAAATGTCTGTTCTTCCTGCACATGACTGTTTCTCGTAGACTCTCTTCATGTTTATTTGCTCTAAACATTATACAGTATTTTACTAAATATCATTGGGGGAAATGAATTCAATTTGGTTTCACAAGCCAAAGTTAAATAGACAAATGCATTTATAAATAGATAAATACTGTATTCAGTTTCTTTTAATGAACAGCTTCCATCAGATCATTCTTTATCAAAACAGATTGAGGAAGTAGGCTATTCATCCATATTATCTGAAGTAGGCTATTCATCCATATTATCTGAATCAATAAGATTTATACCTTCTCTGTTTAGAATGATAAGCATTAAATCTTTTGCTGAACTCTTCATAGTATTTTAGAACTGAAAAATACCCTACAAATCATTTCTTCTAGACCCTTCTGTGGCAGACATTTATGTCTTGTGCCTGGTTCTCTTCCTGTCTGTGGGAATCAAAGGCAGAACAGAAGCCCCCCGCAGCCTCCCAGTGCCAAAGCCCAGGTCAGGCAGACCTCCCCTGGCCTACTTCTGGTCATCAGATTGGGCACACCATCTCCTCGGGAGTTCTCATCTCAGGGAAGTGGTTCTGACTCCTCTTGCCTCTGAAGACTTGGGAGTTGATGGGTCAGTATCCTATGGACAGTGTCAGGGTCCTGAACCCAGGCGAATGGAGGTGATTGTCCATTGTGCTTTGTCCCACTTGGTCCTAACCTGAGCCTGAGTCTGTAGCCCTCCGGCTGATAATGAGCTACCCCAGACCTTGCCAATAAACAGATACTCTTCCTGCCTAACCTAACCTGAATCAGCTTCTTGTTATTAACCAGGAACTAGTCAAGTACATCCTTAACTGACTATTTTCAAGTCATAGTGTAGGATTCTAGTGTCGAATCCTCCCTGCTGAAGTACCTCTGAGCTTTGAGTGTCTTGCTGAAGAAACTTGGTCCCGAGGGTGGATAATTGCTCTTCCTGTGGCTGATGGGAATTATTTCTTCTCCTTCTTAACTGATTACTTTTCAGAGTACTCTTCTAGGAAAGGTTTAATTTTTGACCCTCTCAAAGCAGGTACTGTTCAGAGAAGGAGGTCAGGCAGGCAACATGCCAAGATGTTGGAATTTAGGATGGGGAAAGTGTTATGATAAGGTAAAGCTATTCTGATGGACTTATGGAAAAGTTACAATCTAATTAGGAACACTGAAGTGTTTAATCAAGATCCATGGAAGGGCTTTAATTGTAACTATAAGAAAATGAGGCCTGACTTGTGGTGGCGCAGTGGATAAAGCATTGACTTGGAATGCTGAGGTCGCTGGTTCAAAACCCTGGGCTTGCCCGGTCAAGGCACATACAACAAGCAATCAAGGAACAACTAAAGTGAAGCAACTATGACTTGCTAATTCTTGTTCTCTCCCCTCCTCTCTCTGTAAAATCAAATAAAATTTAAAAAAAAAAGGAAATGCGGAAAGTTGGCTTATCAGTGATGTAT
The DNA here is from genome assembly GCA_037038555.1 of Rhynchonycteris naso. Lineage (NCBI taxonomy): Eukaryota > Metazoa > Chordata > Mammalia > Chiroptera > Emballonuridae > Rhynchonycteris > Rhynchonycteris naso. The sequence goes on from CM072998.1 coordinate 32,185,647, forward strand.
ATATTGGGATAAATGGATTTTTTTTCTTTTCTTTCAAGCATGTATTTCTTATTTTATAAAAACTAGATAGTTAAGATATAATGTTATCATGCATTTACGTTACTAGCGGGAATAAACTTTTTGGATTCTTAAAGCTATATGTAATTTGGAGGTTTTAAATAAAATTCCCTGTGGGCCATTCGTATGGAGACCTTGTGTCTGGTGTTTGCAGATTCATAATAATAATCCATCCTTTCCCGAGTATTTTACTCCTTGTGACAAGAATTTTCAGATTTTGAAAGATCCTTGGGTTTACTTTACAGGACACCCATTTACTTGAAATTATAGGTATGTAAACAAGAATTCAGGTCTATGGAATATGGTAGCCAAGACTAATTATTATGAGAGATCCCTTATAACAATTTGGATATTGAATTTTCCTAAAGGTGAACATCCAAAATATCAAGATCATTTCATTAATGTGATCTTATACCATCTTGCTGAAAACTCTCAGGAAAAATCTTAATGTTTATTAATACATTTCTGTGAATACCATACATTGAACAAATAAGGTATCATGGGACCTCTTTCTAGAAGCCACTAATAAAAAGCCATTGGTATAAAATATTTTTAACAAGGCCTGAAGCATGGCTACTTTGTATTTCATTTCTGAGTTTGCCCCCACAAGGAATTGGTAATGTTTTCTGGTTGTTCCACAAATTCACATTGTACTGTGGCTTTCTATACAGGTGAAAGCCAAGAAGATAGTACAAGAATCATTTTTTTTCTGACTGCCATTTACATCTAAATTCTTTGTTTTCAGGGTTAAGTAAGATAGTCTACTTTGTGGGACATTTAACAATCTAAGAATATTCGAGGGAATGAGATTTTTAAAAGATTGTATGACTATTTACTTAGCACCTGAGAACTGTTATTAAAATGGATCCTAGTAATAGAAGCCATTCTGGAAGGCATTGCTGAACATTAGCCACCCCTCATGTTTATTAAATAAGTACATTTATTAAATAAGTATACTAAAAGGTTTTAAAGAAGGTTACCCAGAGCAGACACTTGAAAGGCTATGTACTTCTGCGAGGTTACAGCGGCTCAACGTGTTGTTGGATCTTTTTCTTTGGAATTGCATTTTAAAAATTATACTGGTAGTAATGGGCTTTTATTTTTTGTGAGTGGATTTTGTTTTTGAGTCAAGCCACAACTTTTCAAGTTTGCTCTGGAAGCCAGCTGATAGTGAGCTGGGAGACAGTTTTTCTTTAGTGAAACCTGTCTTATATGATGTGAAAACTAGTTTTGGAGGTTATTTTAGAATAGGAATTCTAAGCGATCTGCTAAAGGTTCCTTGAAACAACATGCGTGGTTTCCTAGGGTAACTCTCTGAATGAGGACAATTCATTTAGAAATAAATATTTGTTTCTTAAAAATAAAGTTTCGTAGACTTTATAATCTGCTTGTGAAACCTTCTGTGTCCCAGTATTCTAACTACTAGTCGGAATTGGATTTGGGAACAATTTTTCCAAGTTGGGAAATTTCTTTTGGTTATTGAGTAGAAACAGAAGGTGGCCCTACCTAAGGGAATGCCAGCCCTGAAGCTGTGGACAGAGTTGTGTGTGGGTGTGCATGAGTGCTTTTGTTTCCCTGGAAGAAGGGGTACAGTGTGCTCACCCCTCCAGGGGCCTGGGACCCTAACACAATTGAGAATCAAGATGACTTTTCTCCTCTGCTATTGTAATTTCAGGAATTATAGGACCATGGACGTGGATTTCTGCACTCTGGTTCTTTCATAAATCTAGAGCCATCCTAAGGAACGGAAATGAATGTCTCCCATGGTCATATTTCCTCAGTTAGTTCCTCAGTGGGGTTATTTATTTAGTTTTTGTGGTTTAGAATTAGATATTTCACTAGCCTCTTGTTGAGCTTCTTGGATGTTGAAAGCAATTCCCCTCGTAGCTTCCTGGAATATTTGAATGGGCCTTTGATACCTAATTCTAATTCTCTGCACTTGGAAGTAAGTGCTGGGAGAAGCCTGTGTTTGCCCAGTCAGCTGGTGTTCCTGATGACCTGCCTGCTACTTTCTGTGCTGTCATCACCATTGGTTGCTAACTTGATCATGTGACTATTTTGGCAGTGAGTGGATATTTTTAGTAAGTATAAAGGAATCACTGCCAATATATGTGGTCATTTGCCTTTCCTTTATTTTCTAATTTCCCAGTTGAAATCATCAAGGGAACACTGTCCTGAGAGTCCAGGGAGCAAGGTGCCTTTGTTAAAGGACTTCAGCAGGGTGCACCTGGTGTGCGTCAGGCATTCGGAAAGTAGTTAAATGAGTGAGTTGAGTAGCTTTTGATGTTGTCTAGGTTTACCATGGATGTAACATTTCCCCACTGGTCATCTTATGATTCTTTTATAGAAGATGGGAAGGAGAATCAATCCCGCTGTAAGTTTTCAAGTCTATGTGTGTGGGGTGGGGAAGCCTTTACGGAGAGATGTATTCCCATCTGCCCGGAGTGGTTTGGGCTAGGCAGGGTGATTGGAATGATTTTCTTTTCTCTTAAATGACTTAGTTCTGTCTTTTAGAGCTTCTCAAACATTTCACCTGAACCACCTAAAAACAAACTTCCAGTAAACTCCCTGCCCCTCCCCGTCCTGCTTGAGGCTACGCAGACCCTAAGGCAGCAGGCTGCGTTGCCCTTATTTCTTTTATTACTCATCTAAGAACCTCATGCCAATTTTGCATTCCATTTCAAATATATATATATATATATATATATATATATATATATATATATATATATATGTATATATATATATATATATTTATTTATTTATTTTAAGATAAAGATCAGGTTTTTTTATAATTTTTAAATGATCTATTCAAACTGAGCTCCCTATTCAAAATGTGCCCGCTGGTTCTGAGACTTCGTGTGCCCCTTGTACAATGCCGAGTAACCCTGAGATCTGAGGACAGCACAGTTGGAGGGCATAACAGGAAGTTAAGATGCCTGGGGAAGTACGCATTTTTAAAAAACTGCTTTGTTTGACAGTCTAGAGCAGGGTGACTACACTTTTTCAGCTTGCGAGCTTCTTATAAGATGACCAAGTCAAAATGATCTACCTACAATAAAAATGCAAAACATAAATTTATTTCTTTTATATTATTATTTAAGTTACTATTATTACTATTTAATATTGTGTATTCTTCTTTCACCTTTCTCCTTCTCAGCTCTCTTTTCAGAGGAAAGTCAATGTCATAGTTTTTATGAACAGTCCGAAAAAGCCGTTCCACATTTCCCTTCTTTGGAATAGCAATGCACACAGACAGATGAGGCAAACGCACTTAGAATATGACATAGTGGAAAGAAATCCCCTCCCATTCTGTATGAAAGTGGTAGGTTTTAGGCTTCTTACTCGGACCAGCTATGGCACTCATTTTTATACCCTTTGTTGTATTTAGTTTACATAAATTGAAGGCTAACTATGCAGCAATGTAACTGAACAAGTTAGCGCGGTTTAACGCGCATGCGTATGGTGTCAAAGTTCAGAGGTCAGATTGGCTACCCTGTATACCAATCAAAAGACAAATGTCTTTTTAATGTCATGCGATCTACCCACACTTCCTTCGCGATCGACCAGTAGATCGTGATCGATGTATTGAGCACCCCCGGTCTAGAGAGTAGAAACTGTGAAAAGTGGCATGACAGTCCGTGTGGAGAGTATGTCCCATGCAGCTGCTTGGTGAAGCCTGCCTCGTCTCAGGAAGTCGCGCTGCCTTTAAAATGGCCCAGAGGAGTCCACCCTTGACTCTGTTGAGTCAGCTGTGGGGCTGTGTGCTGAAAGTTGTACAGCACTTTTTTTTTTCATTTTAAAAGGGAGATGAAAATATTTGCTGGCTACTTCTCTTGCATCAGGTTTTGTAAGGATGAGTGAGATCATGCTGCTAACATGCTGGAAGCTCACCGGAGGAAATGGGCACGGAAACCCAAGTTTTGTATTACCAGCCGTTTCACCCGGCACGGTTTTTACTCTACTAGGAAGCTTTCATTTATTTTGTTCACTTGGTGCTTTAAACAATAAAGTGCCGTATTAAGCTCGAGGTGTGACTTAGCAGGTGTGACAATATCTATATGTCAGAATGGAGAAGCCTGTTGGCTTCACATGTTTTAACTTGCCTTTCATCTCAAGAATTCCTCCAGTTGACCATTGACTGTTAGACTGGACACCTTTTCTATAGACCTTTTCCGGCATTTTGCAGCCTCAAGGCTGCAAACAGAAAAGAAATTATAGTTTAAACCATTGGTTTTCAACCACCGGTGCGCAGACCAATGCCGGTCAGCCAGAAATTTCGTGCCAGTCCGGGAAGGAGTTAACCACCCTGATGTTGTATGAAGATTATAGAGTCTATAATCACTGGGTCTGTAATCTTCATTCAACATCAGGGTCGTTGACTCTTTTGCAGACGGGCATGAAATTTCTGGTAGACTAGTCAATGGACCACTGGTTGAAAAATGCTGGTAAACCTTGTGCCTTACTTGATTAATAAGTTGTCATTCTGGAAACCTGATATGCACATTCACCAGAGGATAGGATGCCTGCCAAGGAGGGGGTAATGGGATGAGAAAGAACAAAGTCTGCCAATTCCTTTTGTGAATGGCCCAACAGGGTTGCTGGGCCTCCCACCCACTGGTAGAGCTCCCTCTGAGAGGTAGGGCTGGAGAACCTTCCCTTGGGCTTTGGCAGGATGTGTGCACACATCTAGAGGTAGCTGGGACCTGACTGGTAAGACTGAATTGAAAAATCAGATGCCAGAGTGTTCAGAAAGACATCTGAATGACCAATGAATGAAGCTACTGTTAATAGAAAACAGCAAAGTTTAAACCAATGTTGATATTCAGGATGGCAGAACTGGGGAGGGAGGTGGAAATGAGCTGGGAGAAATATAATTTTAAACTTTTAAAATTCCACAGAAATATAATGCTTACTTGTTAGCGGGTTCTAAGCAATGAGTTAGGCTCATTTAAAAATAGCTTAAGATGAATAAACCTTTTTATGAGCCGAGCTTCAATGAAGAATAAGTTGGTCATGCAACTTGTTTTTTAGTGGTTTGTTTTAAACACTTTAGGGCTGGGATTTAAAAAAAATTTTTTTAGAGCTGTAAAAGCAAAAAAGTCTGACCTAAAAGCAACACTAGTTGTAATAATAGGTCTGCCCAATGAAGAAATCTTTGTCACTTTGTTTATAGTATTATGTTTTCTTTGAACTTTAAAATATGCAAAAGGGGTGGCTTGGATGTAAAATGGAGACCACTGGCGCTGAGTTAAGAGTATTTGTAGACACAAGAGTCTTTTGTGCCTCTCTGGGGAAAAACAGCCAGTTCTGAGCCGCTTTACACTGGCTGCTTTGGAGATCAAGAGGAACCTTGCTACAAAGAAGTTAAGAGTTGTTGGTGGCTCACAAGGTGCCCTGTAAGGAGAAATGCAGGGCCTGTGCCGTGAATGAGATCTGAGGCTACCCAATTTTTGAAGTAAGAAAGGGCTTCAGGTTTTAAGGAGTAAAGCATTTAGTTTTGTGCAGTATAACAAGAGTTGTTAATTAGAATTAGAAAATCATATTTCTTAGGACTTGCTTTAATTGAGCCATTTTGCCTGTAAATACACACATAGCTTCTGTGTATATATGTGCTAACTTCTTTTTTAAATTTTTTATTTTATTTTATTTTTAACTGTCTATGTTCCCTGTGACCCTGTCTCTGTTTTTATGTGCTATCTTCTTAATGAGGTACTATATTTTTTGTAGAAAGTGCTGAAATACAGAAATTTTGTATTTTTTTACTTCTTTTTCCTCTACATGAAGCCTTCTTTATGGGGCTAAATTACATGAAGCAGATGTTAGCATTCACAGAGAGGTAACAAGCAGATATTATACATGTGGAACACCTGGGGTGAAGGGACCCATTGGACAGGCCAGCTTGGTACCTCCTACTTTCTTCAGTGACATATTTGCTTCATGTTGCAATAACATGGCCTCTTTATTTTTGCTGTAAGCTAAGCCTTAAAAAATTGCTATCTCATTAAATTTGAAGTACTATTTTTAATTAATCCCCTGTACAATGTGTTGTGTGTTTGCTCCCCCAAGTCAGGTTTCTGTCAATCACCATTTATTCCCTCTCCTCCTCCCCTTCTTTCCCTCTCCCCCTACCTGTGCTTGCTATTCATAAATGTTTTCAATACCTGAAACACAGTCACAGTTCATTCATTTTCTTTTACCCCTATTCTTATTTGGTCCCAGCTATGTTATGTAATAGAAATTCCTGGGCAAGATACATTTAAGGAACTAATACTTGGTTCTAATTTTTAAATGTTTTGATGGTTTCAAGGTATCCTTCTGAGTAATTTTGAAAAAGGAGAATTAAATTTGTCTTGATGCTTTAAATTTTAGTTATTGCTGGTTAGATATGCATAAAATAAGGGAAAAAACTAAAGTTCATAAACTCGGAATCTGTAGACACATAAACCTTAAAGGACTTGGTATGTGCACAAGAAAAGTCTTGAAGGAAATGTTTTCATTTTGGAGGCCAAAATTAAGAGGGTAAAGTTCTTTGTGGTTTGTAATATATGGGAGTTTATATGGTGTCTAAGCAGAACTCTTTTAAAAATCATGACAAATCTTGGCTGTACTGGTTGCTTCATATGACCTTGTCTTTCAGTGTCTCCTTGTCTTCCAGCTAGGAGTGACAGCAGAACCTAAATTTCAATTGCTTGTAAGGGAAAAGGCGATAAGATATATAAAGTTCTTAGCACAGTGCCTGGCTCTTGGTTTGTAATCATATATAACATTAGGAAAAAATATCTTTCAGCAGTTGGAGGTATTCGAATTTCAGGGTGTTGTGGAAGGACTCAGGCATCAGCTGGAAGAACTGGGATTACTTCGAAGTTGTTCTGTCTCAATCAAAGACTCATCTTTTTACCTGGTGGAAAAAGACATCTCACTGGAGATGCATTAGTAATGCGGTTTGTCATTTTTTCCAAAATGACATTATCCCCGCTCCTAAATCCCTTTGTTGTGTGTCTGTATTGTCATATATTCCTGACTTTAAAGCAAACCAAAGATTTTCAAATTTTCTAATGTTGGAGAATTTTTTAAGGGCATTTCTGATAGGCCTGTCATAGTTTTAAGAATCATAGTTGACCTATCTTCATTTTGAGATTAATATAAAATTTCTGCATAATGAAAGTGTTGTAGATTTTACATGGTTTCTCCTGGATGGCAAGTGATGCCTGTTACAGTTTTGAAGGAGTAAATCTGAGCAGTGAAGTAAGTATATACGCTCTTGACCAGGACTTAGAAATATTTTCATTTTACTCCTCTAGACATTCCGTTTCTGGAAACAATAACCAGAAAAGTTTTGTTCTGATAAATGCTTTTAATTCCAGTCTCAAATTTCGGCTATTAGCAGATAAGTAGGGGGCACATGTTCAGTTACTGCCTCTGCTCCTGTTTTATTCTCAAACACTAGCATTTTAGATAACGAAAACTATAGCATACTATACAGTCTTCCTTCCTCTGTTGAAATGAAATATTCAAAACTAAAAGCATAAATAACATTTCTAAATGTTTTTTCTTTTTAAAAAATTCAAATTTATTAGAATGAAATGAAAATTATGTGCTTGAAGAATATATTCAATAATAGGAAATGTTTAATTTGGCTATTTTTGTAAACTTTGAAGAGAAAAGAATGTTTATGAATACTTATAGTTTTAAGTATATGTATATTAGTATATATACTAAAATAATTATTAAAACAAACTCAAAGTACAAGGTAATTTTCCTAATAAAACTCATACAGTCTAAAAAATATTTTTTGTTAGACAAATAGCTGACAGGCTATTTGACTCAGGACAAATAAAATATCTTGATGGCATTTTTAAAGACCTCTCTACAAATACTTATGTATATATTTAATTTTTATGGCTCTTCTCCTGTCATTTTCTTTGACTTCTTTTGTCTTTAGATAGCTTAAATTGTAACTTTCTCTATGTTATGTATTGCTGTCCCATTGTATTAACTGTGTAGACTCCTAAGGATTGAGTTAACTAATTAAAAACGATAGTATTTTTTTCTACCATTGCACCATCAACAATGCTTATGTTTAGAGAGCTTCTCTGTCATATTTAGCTAAAATTTCTCTGTTGCTGAATTTTATTTTTCAGTGGAGCGGTAAAATGTCTAATTTCTGTATTCTCTTTAAATCCTAGTCTTCAAGAGTATGATTACCCCTCGGCAAAAAAAAAATTTTATATTAGTCCTAAGCTTCTTTTCCTCCCTCCAGATATCTCATTTTCAGCTTAAGTTGATTTCATTATCCTTGTAGGTGGATTTGGAACTCTAAGAAGGATCTAACTGGGATCTGTTGCTAATGCACAGAAAGAATATAAAATGACTCACCACCTCCCATTTATAACAGCCTGTGATGTTAGCAATGTACGGAGGCATCCCTTTATCACCACCTAGTGACCTATGGCAAGCCTTCTGCATTTCCTAATCTGTTTTTATGATTTGCTTTTATTCAGTTGGCTTTGTTGGACAACTTTCCATTTCCTTATAGTTTTTTTCTTTAATTTATTACTCAGACCTTCAAAGAACTCTTTCATAAATTACATCTAATAACTGTGGTTTTCTCTCTTGCTTCTCTTTTATCTTCTCTTGTGTCTTCTTTGTATCTTATATTCTAACCAGACATGCCACTGACTATTAATCTTTAGAATATACCTCTTGATCGTATTTTTTCCTTAATTAGGATTCCTTCTCACCTATCAAAGACTACAGTCCACATGCCAACATAGATAATTTCTTAAAACCAGTGGGTTGTTGAGTGTTGTCTTTGTGCAGGGCATGCATGTAAATGATGAAAATTCAAAGAGAGATAAAACAGAGTCCTGAGATTAGGGGACTTACTGTCTATTTTATCTTATAGACTACTCATCAGTATCCACAAGAGATACTATAGTGAATGGTGACTCAGAAGCGTAGCTATGGGAATTCCAAGACAAGGACAATGTGATAAATGCTGTCTGGGAGGGGATGGTTCAGGTCAGGGTGGGACTCGTACTGTGCCTTGAAACAAAAGAGTTGCGTATTAGTGAGGGGCCTATGTTTGCCTGGCCTCATGTTTCCAGTCGGAGGGACCGCCGTGGGAAGAGGAATGATCTATATGCTTGGTAAACGAGAGAAAGAATGGAGATCCTTAGCTCAGCACCTGCTGGGCCTCTCTGTTCAGAGTCAGGCCCTGCCAGGGTGGCCTGGGGTTGTCTAGCTGTGCCAGTGATTCTCTAGGAAAGTCTGTCACTTCTTGTCATAGTATAATATATAACCATTTTCCCAAGCAGCTCTATCAGTAATAAAGATGATGTCTTGACTCTCATTTCTCTCTTGGTTGCATGTGAGCCTGGCAAAGATGGTGGAGGACAGGTTGGTGGAGCCATAGGCATTACACATTGAGTAGAGGTATACGGTTGGCTAGTTTTGTGGAACAATGAGAGATAGAGGCTGGGAAAGAAGATTGGAGCCAGCCCGCTCAGGGCTGCAAAGTGTGCATTTTATTCTGTGGGCTGTGGACCCAATCAGGTTTTTTGAACACTAAGTGTATAGAATCTGATTTTAGTACCATGAATCTGATCGTACTGTAGAATACAGGACTCCTGTTGTACACATTGTTTTAAGCCCTTACGTCCAGGCTTCTTCCTTTGGGATTCATGAAACTTCTGGCTTTGGAAGTTCGGAAGTGAATGATGTCATGAAATACCCTGAGTTCATATGTAAGATACTTTAGGGGTTTCTTCCATAAAAGGGTTAAGAGCCACCACTAGCCCCTTCGTGTTGTTTGATTCCAGGACATGTAGAATTTCACCACCAAGTAGGTTGCTTACTGCGGATTATTTTGTAATGCCTTTATCAGAGTCTATAAGTGTCTGTCTATACTTGGTTTGTTAAGGCTTCTTTCAAAAATAATAAATTGATGTTGAATTATATTAAACATTTTTATGCAGGCATTCATTTTTCTGTGGTAAATTACATTAACTGAATTAAATTAAAACAGCTTTGCATTCTTGGGATAAAGTCAGATTTGTCATGATGGATTATCTTTTTTTATATATTGTTGAATTTACTTTGCTAATTTCTTGTTTCAGGTTTTTACATTTAGTTTTGTGTGACTGACCTGCAATCTTCCTTCATGGGAATATGTATAAATACCTCTTTTCTGTAAACCGTGAATGCTCATGCATTGGGAAACCTTAAAAAAAAAACAAATCACCCCCAAAATTGGAAGTAATAATACATGATATCACACACACACGCGCGCGTGCACGCACACACACACACACACACACACACACACACACACACGGGTAGGAGCTATAGAATGAAAGTCTCAATCTCAGAAACCCAGGTCCCTTGGCAATCTGTTACCAGAGACAGTCTGTGTGTCACATCCCTGCTCTAAGAATGACTGCATGTTCTACATACTGTTTTCCATGTTACTCTTTTTATTTATTAATATATCATGGAGATAGTCCTAGTATAGCACAGAAAGTCTTCCTCATTCTTTTCTTTTTTTTATTTTTTTATTTTTTTCTATTTTTACAGGGAGAGAGAGTCAGAGAGAGGGATAGATAGGGACAGACAGACAGGAATGGAGAGAGGTGAGAAGCATCAATCATTAGTTTTTCATTGTTGTCGCAACACCTTAGTTGTTCATTGATTGCTTTCTCACATGTGCCTTGACCGTGGGCCTTCAGCAGACCGAGCAACCCCTTGCTGGAGCCAGCGACCTTGGGTCCAAGCTGATGAGCTTTAGCTCAAGCCAGATGGGCCCGCGCTCAAGCTGGCGAGCTCGGGGTCTCGAACCTGGGTCTTCTGAATCCCAGTCCGATGCTCTATCCACTGCGTCACCACCTGGTCAGGCCCTCATTCTTTTCTTAATATCTCTATTGAATTGCATAATATTCCTGTATAGTTAACTAGACCCCTGTTCATGGAGATGTTTTTCTGGTATTTTGCTGAAATGAACATAATTTTACCATCCTTTTTTGCCATGTAGTATTTTGTGGAATAAATTCTTACAAGTAGAGTTGCTACAAGGGTATGTACATTTCAAATTAATGAAAATAGCCCAGTTATCCTCTAAATGTGTTCTGTCTTCTGACGCTCCAACACTGTCTGCGTGTGCCGTGCATGGCCAGCCTCTGAAGTGTCCTGGCCTAAGGCTCACTTACCTGAGACTCAGCACAGGTCACTCGGTTTCTTGGTCATGCTCTTTGCACCCACACTTCTCCCAATGTGCAAGTGCATTCATTATTGACTTGGTGATCTCATAAGCTTTGGCAAGCAGTGATTTCCTGCCGGAGAGCCTCATGAGAACTTCAGAAACAGCTGCATTCTGAAGTAGGGTTGTGAGGATGAGTAGGTATCTGCAAAATGCCAAGGTCAGGCATTGAGTTAGCCTGCCCAACATAGTCCCATCTCTTCTTTAAGTCCCGCCCTTGCAGCAGATGCTGGCTTCTCTCTTTGCTGTCTTCCCAGTACTCGTGATGAATGGAGAGGACGGATCCGGATGAATGGGTGGAATGGGATTCTTGTGGGGATTTGGACTCTGTCTCTACTGTTCTTACCTTGGACTGCGTTCCCCTGAGAGTCATTTCTTGAGTCATGGGCAGTCACCCTTCTTTCCTGAATAACTCTTTACTCAGAACCTTAAGCGTGTAGAGCTGATTGATGTGTATGTGCTTCAAGAATTAGCACTCATTTCTTACCGAATTTGAAGCAGTTATAGTTGTTGTAGTCATGGCCAGGGACAGGAGGAACATGATGGGGGAGACTTAGACCTTGGCCACCCCTGTGTCATGTTTAACTGGTCCCCTGGTTGTTACCAGAAACAGTGATAACTTGGTGACCAGAAACTTTGAGGTGTGGCCTCAGCTGAATGGGCCAGAGAAGACTGGGGATAGAGCAATAAGGAATCCAAAACGTTTTATCCTTTTGCTTTTATCTGTTAATTGTCTCTTGCATTATTAACAATCCTATTTAGTCTAGAGCAGGGGTCCCCAAAGTACAGCCTGCGGGCCACATGTGGCCCGCTGAGGCCATTTATCCAGCCCCCGCCGCACTTCCGGAAGGGGCACCTCTTTTGTTGGTGGTCAGTGAGAGGAGCACAGGATGCATCCGCACCCATAGTTCCCATTGAAATACTGGTCAGTTTGTTGATTTAAATTTACTTGTTCTTTATTTTAAATATTGTATTTGTTCCCGTTTTGTTTTTTTTACTTTAAAATAAGATATGTGGAGTGTGCATAGGGATTTGTTCATAGTTTTTTTTTATAGTCCAGCCTTCCAACAGTCTGAGGGACAGTGAACTGGCCCCTGTGTAAAAAGTTTGGGGACCCCTGGTCTAGAGAGGGATATATGTAAAGCACTGATACTTTGCCAAAATAGCCTCAAGTTTGTATACAGTATTACCCCAAATGAGAAAATACTGGTGACACATAAAATAAACCATCCTCTAAGAAAGACTTGGTTGATGATGTGGCATAAGATTCTTCTCAGCTGATTTTCTCTAATGATTTGGTCTTTCTTGCTCAGAAACATCTAATATAACCTTCTGTTACACTGACTACCAAATAATTGAATATCAAGGCCCAAACTCTTTAGCCCAACATTTGAAATTCTTTAGGGTTAATCTGACTCTTCAGTTATCATTTGCTTCCTGACTCTTTAAAGTACTGCGCGTGGACCAACAGCACGAGCATCACCTGGGAGCTTGTTAGAAGTGCAGTCTCAGCCTGGCTTGTGGTGGCGCAGTGGATAACGCATTGACCTAGGACACTGAGGTCACCGGTTCAAAACCCTGGGCTTGCCTGGTCAAGGCACATATGGGAGTTGGTGCTTCCTGCTCCCCCCCTACCCCCACTCTCTCTTCTCTAAAATAAAGAAAAAAGAAAAAAAAAAAGAAATGTAGTCTCACGTTCCACCCCAGATCTACTGGAAACGAACTAGAACTGTGTGAGACCCCAGCATCTGGTATATGCCCAGGGCAGCTGGGGCAGCTCTGATCTGGTTCACTTTCCCAGCTTCCTTCTGTGACCTAGGATCAGCATAACTGGGCTAGCTGTCCTTTTATGGACTGTTCTGCACTTCCCCAGTGGCCTGCCTTTCCCCAAATGATGCCGTTTCCTTCTTCCTTCTGTTCTTGCTCCCGTGCGTGCAGTTTATCAGGTGTGTCACATGTGCTAGGCACTGTGATCTAGCTAGGGGTTCAGGCAGGACTGGAAGCAGAATTCTCGCCCCACTGCTAGGACAGGCTCCCTGAGGGAAGCTTGGCAGCACACACCAAGAGTTTAAGTGTGCATTTCCTCTGGCTCCACACTTGCACTTCTAGAACATTCTCCTTAACAAACAGGAAAGAATGTAAAGAAATGTGTAGAAAGTTATCACTACATTATTTATAATAGTAAGACTTTGATAAATTAATAAATTATTTTACATTCCTACAGTAGACTATAGTATAGTAAAGAAAGTTAACTATATATGCACTGCTGGCCCTGAACAGTCTGCTCAGTGGATGGAGCATCAGGCCAGTGTGTGGAAGTCCCAGGTTCAATCCCCGGTCAGAGCACACAGGAGAAGCGACCATCTGCTTCTTTTCCCCTCCCTCTCCCCCTTCTTTCTCTCTTCCCCTCTCATAATCAATAGCTTGATTAGTTTGAGCTTTGGTTCTGGGCGCTGAGAATGGCTTGGCTGGTCCAAGTGTCAGCCTCAGACGCTGAGGAGCTGAGGATGGCTTGGCTGGTCCAAGTGTCAGCCTCAGGTGCTGAGGATAGTTTAGTTGGTTTGAGCGTCAGCCCCAGATGAATTTACTGGGTAGATCCCGATCAGGACGCATGTGGTAGTCTGTCTCCCCTCTGCTCACTTAAAGAAATACACACACACACACACACACACACACACACACACACACACACTACTGAAATGAAAATATCTCAATAATATTATTGGGTAAAAATTATTTCAATATATATACTTAATTACTGTACTGCAAGGGCTTATAGTTGAATAAGAGAGAGGTAAACAAAATAATATACAGAGGTGGAAAAAGTAGGTTTATAGTTGTGAGTATGCAAAACAGAGTTTATTCATGTATTATTATTTATTACTGTATTACTTATTTATAACAACTGTAAACTTATATTTGCCCATGCCTGCAGAAATATAAATGTAGCGATGATGATAATAATGACGCCAGCAGTGAACATCTGTTGGACATTTATTATGTTCCAGGCTCTGTTATCTTCTTTTATCCTTTCAAAAATCTTTGGAAATCAGACTGTTGTTACTTCCAGATGAGTAAATTATATTATTTTCATACATTTTAATCCTTGATGGGGTAAAATGGTCAATTTCACTGATGGTTATCAAGGTTGAACATCATTCAATGTCTGTTGGTCATTTGACTTTTCTCAGATTGCTTTTAATCTTCTGCCTATTTTTCTGTTGGTTTCTTATTGATCTGTTGAACTTTGTTATATCTTGAATATTTAAATATATGTTGCAAACACTCTGAGTCTGCTTGTCTTTCATCTTTGTTCATGCTGTCTTTTATCATTTGTCTATACTGTCAGACTTGTGGTTGTCATTCTTGATTTTTTTATAGTGTTCGTTTGTCCTTGGCCCGTCTCCCTAATAAACTGTTTGGAGTCTTACAAAAGTTAGAAAATAACAAAATTTCCCAAAATTGTCCCCATGTAAGAACCCTGAGGGGCTATCCTGAATAAAGTAAATATATTCATTTGCGTGGTCATTTAAATGTGTATACTCAGGCCACTCTGAAAATCTACTTTTTGTGTTCTGAATATGTGTTTGCTGGATTATTGAGTTCCAAATAAGGGAAGTTCTACACGAATAATGCCACCATCTCCTTATGCTTTTAATTCATTTGCTCTTGTGCAGAAGATGGTTTGTACGCAGTTCCCCCCAAGCAAAACCAGGAATCTAATCAGACTCACTTCAGGAGTTGTGGTTTGTGAATTGGTGTGAGCTCTCAGGCTCTCGGTTAACCAGACTTTTCACATGTCTGGATAAAATGTATAGGGAATCCCTGACTTTCTTATGTGAGTCCCAGACATTTATTTGTAACTTAATTATTTGGAACTCTGATTTTAATTTTCCATAGAAATAAGTCAGTTTCTGCATTTCCAGAAAGCTTAAAATTAACTATTAATAATCCTTAGTAATGCTAAGCATTATTTTAACTGAACCTAAAAATATAGTTTATCATATTATTTTTATATCCCAGTGATAGATGTGAAAAGAGAACAAACCTCAAATCCTCAGAAGCTCTGTTGTTCAGAGATTGCAGGGTATGTAGGTGGGTGGGTGAGTTATAAAACTATAAAAGTGAAGGATTTCCTGGTGAATTATTTATTCTTCAGCATTCTGTATTTAAGAACAAAGGTAATTTGCATTCACTCATTATTCTTTAGCTCATGCATTGCTGTTGGAAATCCAGTGATTCTGAAAATGACTTGCGCTGTGGAGTAAGGGGCACTTCCCCATACTCCTCCCTTGCTTTAAGGCTAGAACATTGTTCTCACTGCAGAGATATAAGGCCATTGCTAAAAGCAGCTAACATCTTTTGCATCAGTTGTAAAATATCCACCATAAGCCAGAAAGCCTAACAGTACCTTTTCCCGATGTTTTGTGGTGCAGTTTGCATTGTAGGGCTCCCAGAGGCAGCCAAAGAGGACTGGGCTTTGTTTGCTCTGCAGGCTGTCCTGCTGTTCCTTAGTGTTTTTTGAGGAATAAGTTGTATCCCCCACAGAGCTCCAGAACAGTGGCTCTCACACTTGAGCATGCCGAGGATCAGCTAGACTGAGTGGCTCAGCAATTGTAGTCTACCAACCATTGTCCCGGGTACTCTGGTGCAGGTTGTGCCTGGACCAGCAGAATTGCTGCTCCAGAATATTTCACTCCTTTGTTGTCTTTGTCAAGTATGAGTCAGGACAAAGTGATTCTTGGATCACTGCTTCTGTGGGTGAGGCTGAGAAAACTGTCAAGCACCAGCGGACAACCTGAGGTCCCTGACCAGGTAATTGACCAAATGGGACTTGAAAGTTCTGAAAGAATTATTTACTATTTATTTATTTGTTTGTTTATTTATTTATTGTGACAGAGACAGAACGAGGTACAGATAGGTAGGGTCAGACAGACAGGAAGGGAGAGAGATGAGAAGCATCACTTCTCTGTTGTGGCACTTTAGTTCATTGATTGCTTTCTCATATGTGCCTTCACCGGGGGGCTACAGCTCAAGTGATCCCTTGCTCAAGCGAGCAATCTTGGGCTCAAGCTAATGAGCCTTGCTCAAACCAGATGAGCCCTCGCTCAAGCTGGTGCCCTCAGGGTTTCAAACCTGGGTCCTCCGTGTCCTAATCTGACACTTTATCCACTATGCCAACACCTTGTCACCGCCTGCTTACATAACATGCTTATGTAAGCAATTTGTTTCCAGCAAGTTTATTCTTTTTGGCTTACAAATGAATAGTTTGTGTCTTTGTAAAAGCTCAACATGTAAAAATGGGAACTTTTTAGTATGGTAGGTAGTGTGAGTGTCCTATACTGCTTACATTGAAAGAACGGAGATCTTTGGAAAACCAAAATCCAGACTAGTTTGTCGGTTTGTTTATGTCTTTAACTATGAACTTCTCACCAGAACTTCCCTGAAGCCTCAGATGCTGAGAAGTTATCAGTAGAAAATCGGGTAATTAATGTACCTCACCTTGTCAGGACATTTTGAAGAAATGACTTTACTGGTAATTTGCAGGAGTATTAAGGACCCACACAATTTGTTTCACTTTTCTACATCACTTTACATTAAAAATAAAAATTTCATCAAGACCATTGATGAGTAGTGTCATTTGTCTGAGACCTGACTTGGAGTCCATTGTTCAATTTCTATTTTCAGGACCTTATGCTCTCTTTGGAGTCCTTCTCTACCTTGACATGACAGATGTGTCTTATAGGTCCCTTTAACCTCAGCTCGTGCACACTTCTTCATAATAGGCATCTGTTAGCAGCTGGGGATGAGGAGCTTGGCGTCATCTGGTCAGGATTTATGTCCTGTGGGCAGAGCCAAATGCTTCCCAGGGGGTGACCTGACTCTTCTTTGATTTTCTTTGTGATACTAAACTCTGGATCATTTGGTGTTTTTAGGAGGGGGTATATCCTTGGAGGTTTTTCACTGTGTGGATTTCGATGACTCTTATATTTTCCTATAGAAATTAGTACAATGGTTATATTGGTCCTACTATTTCATGTACTATTTTAGCTTATATTACAACCTGAATTTTATGACTGTCAGAACGTTTGTGTTGTCTGGAGGCTCTGTTTTTCTTCCTACACTCAGGTTGGGTAAATGCTTTGCAAGTGGAAAAGAATGTTGGGCTACTTTATTGAATCACTCACACCCCTCCTTGAAGGAGAAGAAAATTAAGGCTGATTTCTTGCCTTAATCGAGAACAATGGTTGGCCTGTCGTGTTTGTGGACCCCCGCCCCAGGTGGTACGTGTCTCACTGAAGTGCAGGCAGCCACGCGGAGCGACTTGCATGCCCGGGGAATGAAAGTGTGGCTGACTAGGGCGAGAAGACACTTCCCTCTCGTGGCTCCATCCTTCACTTCACATTTAACACTTATTTTTCTTCTTGTCAACGTGCTAAACGATGTGGTTTTAAAAAATTAGAGTGGATTTAATTTTGTTTCAGAAGTTACTGGAACCTTTGAAATAACTAAAGTTGCTTTTGTTTTTTGTGAAATTTAGATTTAGGTGAATCAGGCTGATACATAGTTTACGTAATTTCTTAGTCATATTCAAAGGAAGGCTTTTTTTGAGGTTGCTGAGTTTATGAAGACTCAGCAAAAATATTTATGCACACTTACTGTGAGCAGTGGTCTCTGCTTTGCATGGTACTTGTTTTGAAGTGTTAGTGTTTTTAGTACCTAACCTTCCTCCTTTTTCTGAATACATAGAGGAGGAGCATTGTGAACGTTACTGATTTGAAGTCTGGCTGACTTCCTTGAAGGGATCCTGACTATGCTGGGTTGACTTGTCCAGTTCTCAGTGGCCGTTCAGGCTGCCCTTGTGTTCCCTGACCTGAATCCTTGGAGTGTCCTGCATGTGGGAAGCTCCAGCCTTCTAAGTAAGAACCCAGAGTCTGGAGCAAGTAAGATGTATACCACGGCTTAAAAAGGTGTGTTTTTCTTTTTAAAATCAGGATCTGTACATTGGCCACGTCATTTATGAGTTTCAAACATTAACAGAGGCACATAGGCCCAAACCTGAGGAAGGGGGAAGGTAGGTGGTGGGTAGGGAAACAAGACAGGTTTAAACCAGACCCAAATCACTGGGTCTGTACAGTCGCTGTTACGGGGCTCACCCATCTGTCATTACTAATTGTCAAGTGGTGGGAAAGGCAGAAGGTGTATTGTAAACTAATACTATTTGGTAATTTTCCTTTAAATTCTTTCTTTGAAGCTCTTTAACACCTCAGTGTCTTTGTTCCTTAGTGAAGGAGCTCTGAGGAAAACTTGATCCCTTTGTCTTACGTTTGTTTTAAGGGAGCTTTGTTACAAAGGAATGTTTGCTGTCCTAGTTTCCAAACCCCTAACTTTCTACATCAAACTAATAATAATAATAATAATAATAAAGGTGCCGTCACCATGTATAATAAGTCATAATGCATTGTGAGTACAGAGCCTGGCCCAGGGCAGCACAATTCCTAGAAGGGAGATAGGATCTTCCCACTTGGTCAGAAGACAACTAAACTGTCTCCAAGATGCAGATGACCAAGGGGAGAGTCCTTTGAGTCAGCCAGAGGCTTGCTTTTCCCTCCTTCCCTGTGATGTCACATGCATGGCAATGGAAGGCAGCTGGTGACCATCTCTGCTCTGGGGTGCCCCACCACCCGCATTCGGCTGCCTTTCCAGCGCCATGCCTGGGGGAGCCCCAGAACCCTCACCAGCCCTATCCCAGGGGAGTGTGCCTTCAGGAAACGGGCCGAGTGGATAGACAGCAGCTGGTGGGAAGATGAGAATGGGCCTCCAGGGGCTCTTAAAAAGGCCATGAATCCAGCCCTTGTCTCTGTGCTCACACAGTTGGAACAGGCTGGCAGCCGGGCTGGGCAGAGAGTTAGGGGGGAGCTGAGCCCCCGTGTCTGTTTCCTGCGGTCTTCTCCTTGGCCTCGCCATTCCGTTTGCTGCTCAGTCCTTCGGTTTCGATGCTGTTTCTAAAACCTTTCAAAGTCAAAGATTTGGCCTTTCTGTTGTTACCCCATTCGTCTCCTGGCTGTATTTGGCCTCTTCCTACTCTTGAGAGGCTCTCTGTGCCAGTTGTCCCTGGTGCTGTTACTGGTAGGAATATCTCTCCAGTTAGCCTGTCGGGAGGCTGGGGGCTGGTTGTAGGGGACGTGAATTACACGGCCAACCCCTTCCTCTCAAACACCGGTGTTTTTTTCTTGTTTATATGCAGGTCTATGTCAAATATATTTTTAAAGGGAAAAATACTACACATGACAGGATTTGAATTTCTCTCTTTATAGCCTCAAGGAATGGATGGGTTTGTTTGTTTTTCAACACTACAAATTTCTTAATTGTAGTGAAAGAGTAAAGTGTATTTGGATGAACTGCATAACAAGGAATAATGCAGGTGGAATAACAACTACTTGTTAAATCTTGGGGTTATTTTACTAACAACTCACTCGTTTGCACTCGAAAGCAGCAGAACCATATTTACAGAAAAATAAGTGTGTGAACTCACCTTTTTTTTTTTATTAGATAGATGTAGAAATAAACGTAGACATAAAAGTGTGTATGTAAATTTCTCTGTATGTCTGTATTAGTTTGCTGTGACTGCTATAACAAAATGCCACAAGCTTGGTGACGTAGAACAACAGAAATTTATTCCTGTGTAGTTCTGGAGCCGGCAGTGTGCAATGAGCATTAGGGGCTACACTCCCTGTGCCAGCAGGTCAGCGGTCCCTCTGGAGACGCTAAGGAGAACCCATTTCTTTGCCATTTCTGACCTCAAGAACTGCATTTCTTACATTTCTTAGCCTGTGGCTGCTTTCTCCATCTAGTGGCTTAGCATCTTTCCTCTCACTCTGCTTGCCTCTTTTTTCTGTCTCAAATCTTGGCCCACCCAGGTAATTCAGGACTATCTAAGGAAACTAGATCACATCTTCCAAGTCTTTGCCATGTAAAACAGTATTCACGGGTTCTAGGGATTAGGATGTGGGCATTTTGGGAGGCCCTTATTCAGCCCACAGCAAGTGTGTGTGTGTGTGTGCGTGTGCGCACACCTGCGTGTGCCTGCGTGTGTGTGTGCGTGTGCGTGTACACACCTGCATGTGCCTGTGTGTGTATGCACATGTGCATGTGCCTGCGTGTGTGTGTGCGTGTGCGTGTACACATCTGCATGTGCCTGTGTGTATGCACGTGTGCGCGAGCCTGCGTGTGTGTGCGCCTGCGTGCGCCTGCGTGTGCCTGTGTGCATGTGCCTGTGTGTGTGTGTGCGCGTGTGCACGCCTGTGTGTGTGTGTGTGCACGCGCGCGCCTGCATGTGCCTCTGTGTCTGTGCGTGTGCGTGCACGCACCTGCGTGTGCCTGTGTGCATGTGTGTTTTAAATTCCCTAGCTCTGTCCCTTTGAGCTGGTCTATGAACAGGTACCCTCCCCGCCCCAACAGATAGCAGTGAGCACACCCAACCACCCAATGTCTAGTTTTTATTTTTAATCTAAATTCTAAATAATATTCTTCACTATTTTGGGCCAAGATTTTATTTTATTTTATTTTTAAGAAATGGCCGATTCTAGAGAGATGAAGCCTGGAAACTTTTTCTGTACCAGAAAGGAAAGGATCGGTCAGAGAATCACGGGGATGGATCAAAAAGACACAGAAGCCAGCTAGAAAGACCTTCCACTGCCCCAAGATGGGCATTTTAGACATTGAAATAAATAATAAAAGGAGTGGATTACAACTCATTGGATTAAATAGTAAACTCAGTCTATATTAATTAAATAAATATGTACTGTATTTTTCGCTCCATAAGATGCACCTGACCATAAGACACACCTAGGGTTTTAAGGAGGAAAATAAGAAAAATAAATTGAACCAAATGGTGTGTTAAAATATTTAATAAACTACTGTATTTTTCGCCCCATAAGACGCACGGGCATTTCCCCCTCCACTTTTAGGGGGAAAAAGTGCGTCTTATGGAGCAAAAAATATGGTAATTTGGAAGTTCAATGCGGAACAGGACATTTAAAGTTTCTAAGTGTCTTTCCACAGCATACACGTCAGTGACTAAGAGAAAACGTTTGACAGTGGAGGAGCCTGGCCCGTCCAAGTGACTACGGTCAGTCATGGGACAAGTGGAAATCTTTCTCTGCCTCTAAACAGGACGCAAAGACAATACCGTCACTTTGCTGATATTCCCGTCAAAGATTCCTCATCTGAATTTAGTCGTGAGAAAATGTCAAGACAAACCCAAGTTAAAGAACATTCTACTAAGTAACTGGCCTGTAATTTTCAAAACATATCATACTCATGAAAGTTAAGGAATATAATGTAATAGTGGGGTCTAAATAGCCACTTGGAAGTTCTAAGCTTCACTGTAGGAGGCTCTGGTTAGGCCAATTATTAGTGCCCCCTCCCCCCATTTAATTGGGTCTTCCTGGGCTGGTTGCATTCAGCAGGGAAAGCTCTTTGGATTTCCTGCCTGCAGGGCAAAGTCTAGGGTGCATTCTGCAGCTGGATGAGCGAAGTCTGAGGTCACTGTCCGGTGCCCACTATGGCTTCCTTGTGTCAATTGTATCTAGTGTCCCCAGGCTACAGGTGTTCTTTGGAACATCTTTCCAGTGAAGAAAGCTTTAGTTTTGTGCCTGAGTGGGGGGTACAGTTGCCTAATGAAGAGGAGGTAGGGGTCTAGCAGTCTAACTTCTTTTTTTTTTGGTGTGTGTGTGTATGTGTGTGTGTGTGTGTGTGTGTGTGTGTGTGAGACAGAGAGAGACAGAGGAGAGACAGAGAGAGGGACAGATAGGGACAAACAGGAAGGGATAGAGATGAGAAGCATCAGTTCTTTATTGTGACACCTTAGTTGTTCATTGATTGTTTTATCATAAGTGTCTTGACCATGGGGCTAAAGCAGATCAAGTGACCTCTTGCTCAAGCCAGTGACCTTGGACTCAAGCCAGTGACCTTGGGCGCAAGCTGGTGAGCTGTGCTCAACCAGATGAGCTCGTGCTCAAGCTGGCGACCTTGGGGTTTTGAACCTGGGTCGTCTGTGTCCCAGTCCGACATTTTATCCACTGCACCACCACCTGGTCAGGCATAGTAGGAGTCTAACTTCTTTTTTTTTATTTTACAGGGACAGAGAGAGAGAGTCAGAGAGACGGATAGATAGGGACAGACAGACAGAAACGGAGAGAGATGAGAAGCATCAATCATTAGTTTTTCGTTGCCGTTGCTACACCTTAGTTGTTCATTGATTGCTTTCTCACGTGTGCCTTGACCGCGGGCCTTCAGCAGACTGAGTAACCCCTTGCTGGAGCCAGCGATCTTGGGTCCAAGCTGATGAGCTTTTGCTCAAGCCAGATGGGCCTGCGCTCAAGCTGGCGACCTCAGGGTCTTGAACCTGGGTCTTCCGCATATCAGTCCTATGCTCTATCCACTGCGCCACCGCCTGGTCAGGCGGAGTCTAACTTCTTGATAACCATTCCTTTTTATCATCCCTAGTTGTTTTAGCCACTCCTTTCCAACCTTCCCCCTTTCTTCGCCTTTGAGTATTCTGTGGTGTGACTTGGATTGGTTCTGTTACCTTTAAACAGGACTTAAATTGTCATCTTAAACAAGTTCCTATTTGTTTCTAACTCTTTTAGCCTTTCCTTAATGTATTGTCTAGATGTCATAATTAAGTACCACAGACTGAGGAGCTTTGACAGCTAGAGCAAAAGCAACTTTACAGAGCTGGAGGTTAAAAGTCCAAAATCAAGGTGTCGGCAGGGTTTGAGCCTTCTCCCTGTTTCTACTTATATGGTCTTCCTTCTGTGTGTCTGTGTTCTAATCTCTTCTTTTTACAAAGACACCAGTATATTGGATTAGGGCCCATCCTAATGACCTTGTAGGCTCTGTCTCCAGAAAGACTCACATCGAAGGCACTGGGAATTGGGACTTTAGCATATAAGTTTTGGGGACACATATCAGCCTATAACACCTATCCATTGTCTTTTGTAGCATTAGCACTAAGCCGCTAGCCCTTGCCTGCACTTCAGTGGCATGTGCGGTACCCTGTTGCCATGGCCTGACTTCTGCTGGAGAGTGGGAGCAGGTGAGGTTGAACAGGATGCGGGGATTGTGAATGTTGGAATCGAGTGTGGGTTTTGAGTGAGCTGTGAAATATTATTTTTATAGTCTTTCACTTAGCTTTTAATCTTCTCTGGCCTAAAGCACCTTATCAAACTCAACTCTGACTGGCAAGGAGGCTCTCATATCCTCTGAACTTCATACTGAAAGGGAAAGGATAAGGAAATGAAGGAGAATCCCACCTGCCTCAAACTCCACTCTCGGCCCCTGTCTCTACCACACCCTCCTTGGACCCTGTTCTTCCCTCTCACATCATCTCCATCACTTCTGTGTGCTTGTAGCTCTCTGCTTTCTCTAGACATTTTTGTAGGAAGGCAATTAAAAGAATTACATCAATAGTGCTTCTCTTGCATCTAAAATTGGTGATTATAGTCAATAACACGTTGCGAGTTGGATAATGCAGGTGAAGTGTTCTTTGTATGTTTGAAAAGCCATGTAAAATGTAAGCATGAGGTTTTATTTGTCCAGCCCATTTAATAGTCAACAAGTACAGGCAAGTCTTGGTCATCACGTCATTGTAATTTTACCACAAGGAAAAGATTTGAGTTATTCCTCTGTAATGGAGTATCAGTGAAGGTGGTTCAGAAGTGTGAAGAATCTGTGTGCTTCCGAATTGGAAGGGACTTCAGAGATGAAGTTGAATAGCACTCTGTATCAGTAGGGAAGCTGAAGTCCAAAGACTAAATGTTAGTGTGTGATTGAGTGCATGTCCCAGCTGGGATTTAAATCCGGATCATTTGTTAATCTATTCACTGATGTTACTTCATTCCCTGTATTTATTAATGACATTTATGTTTCTAGAATGACTGTGATAAAACCAAAGAATATATTTCACTCAATTAGTAATACAGAAGGAAAAATAGGAGTCTTTTATCAAACTGATTATTTCAAATATGATTTTTTGAAGACCTGCCAAAATCATAGAGCCGGGCGAAGATTTATATCCCCGGGCATAGGAATCCACCAGTGGGGCTCTTAGCTTTAAAGAACCAGTTTGAGCAGAATGAATTTTCTTGCACTAGGTAGTCGGGGGTATCTGCATGCTTTAATTGGGCCTGACTCACAATTAGGTTTCCCACAATTGTCATGGTACACAATACTTATTAGAGTGGAGCCCACTAAAGTAGTTTACTTCTAGTTAGAGCATCCCTTTAGAAAGTTTCTCTTGTCTGAGAGTCTGCCTGTGCTTTGGACACTGCTTCCCTTTCAAGCCTCAGCACAAGTGTGTTCTGGACTAGTATTGGCTCCACCCGGGATCTTTTTAGGAATGCAGAGTCCCCGGCTCCACCCAGACCTACTCAGTCTGTATTTTAACAAGATTCCCAGGTGATTTATATCATGTAAAACATTGATCCAGAGAAGCGGTTTCCAACATGTGGTCTCTGGACCAGCAGCATTAGCATCACCGGCAGAATTGCTAGAAGATGCAAATTCTCAGGCCAGACATCCCATACACACTGATTCAGAAACTCTGGGTCAGCCCCCCAGCATGTATTTTAATAATCCCTATAGCTAATGTTCATTTATGCTAAACTTTGGGAACCTCTCTAGAGCAAGGTGTTTCCAGCAGTTTTGATCACAACTCATGGGGAGAAATATGTTTTACATCATGACCCAGTACAACACACACACACACACACAGAAAAACACACACACACAGCAGTTTTATAAAACAATGCTTATCTTACTATGTGCTCCCTTTTTTGGTCATTTCAGTTTTATTCTGTTAACTACATGTGTGTGTATAAACTTATTTATGTAAAAATATGGCCATGACCTTCACAACTGATTACACGATCCACTAATGCAGTGGTTCTCAAAAGTGTGCACCCTAGAAGATTTCAGATGCACCCTATGGTATTCCTGAGAAATATGGGCCTGTTGCAGACCAAAAAACCAACAGGGTTTTTGGAGTTTAGATTTTTGGGGGACAGAGGTGTGGGGAAGTGGCTGAAAGCTGACAGTCTGCCCAACCTCCCACCTCACTTGCCTGATTAGGTTGCAAAAGGCTGTTAATCTGTGGTGCTGAATTGTTTACACTACCCCCCATGACACTACCCCACTCCATGTTCCCCGAAAAGACTAGAGACAAGTTTCTTCTATCCTTTGTTTAGTGTAAAGTTAAGATGATATGTATGGTGGGGGTTTTCTGCACTTGGTAAAATTCTTGGGTTGCCTTGAAAACGTGATCAGAGACCGTTGATTTGTTAATGACCTCACTTTGCCCTATTGATAAAGCAAGATGTGGTTTTGGGGCACACTTTGTTCTTGCCAACAGCAATTATAGGGCCCTCCCGACCTCATATATTCTTAATTCTGTGTATTTTCTTAATTCTGCTCCGTTCCCACTCGGGACCTGGAATTACTAGCTACGCTGGTTCGTGGCATGTGCCCATATATAAAAAAATATATATAGTTACTCTATTATACCATTCATTATGGAAACACCGCTCTTTTTGTTAACATATCAGTATTATATTTATTATTAACACATCATATTATTTTTAGATAAATACACCCAAATAAAATGGGTAGACTTCTCAAAAAGAAGCGTGATATTTAAGAATCCAATTCTGGAAGTGAGCAAAAGTTAAGTGTAAATAAAATAGGACTTGAAGGCTGATGGACAGAATTTAATTTATAGCATTATCCATCACTTAACACTGAACAATATGATTGGATTAGAAACCCATTCATGAAAGCTTCAAATGATTTTGGTTTAACATTAACAGAAGAAGAAGAACTGGCAGCTATGCCCACTGATTGTGAATTGATGATTAAACATAAAGAATTGTTTCTTGAAGCCTTTTGGATTTCTATAAAAAAAGAATATGTGGCAATATCTCAAAAAGCTTTGAATATTTTACTACAATTTTCAACATCCTATTTATATGAATTAGGATTTTCTACCCTGAACACAATTAAGAGTAAAAAGAGAGTAATTCTTCAATGTATTGATGAGGAAATGAGAGTTTGCCTTTCAAATATATGCCCAAACATTGAAGAAATTGCTAGGACACATCAGGCTCATGTTTCACATAAACACAAGAATGAAGCCCTGTCCGGTTGGCTCATTGGTAGAGCGTCGGCCCAGCGTGTGGAAATCCTGGCTTCAATTCCCAGTCAGGGCACCCAGGAGAAGCACCCATCTGCTTCTCCACCCTTCCCCCTCTCCTTTCTATCTCTCTCTTCCCCTCCCGCAGCCAAGGCTCCACTGGAGCAAGGTTGGCCCGGACACTGAGGATGGCTCCATGGCCTCTGCCTCAGGCACTAGAAGGGCTCTGATTACAGTGGAGCAACGCCCCAAAGGGGCCAAGCATCACCCCCTGTTGGGCATGCTGGGTGGATCCTGGTCAGGTGCATGTGGGAGTCTGTTTGTCTGCCTCCCCCCGTCTCACTTCTCACTTCAGAAAAATACAAAAAAAAAAAAAAAAAAGAATGCAAAAACTTAACACATTTGCACTGGGACCGAATTTACTAAATCTTACTAAGAATGTATCTATATATATAAAAAGATAACTTTTTGTCATTTTCTTATTTTAAGTCCTAAATTTTTAATGAATTTTAAAAAGCATAATTCAAAAAATGTAACATAAAAATGTTTTTTAATGTCAGAATAAATTTAATTTTGTCGTATTTATTTTGTTTAATTACCATAAAAGCACACTGGGACTTTTATTTCTTTTTCTTTAATACTTGACTTAATTATTATAACATATTCCTCAGAAATTTGTATATATTGCACCTACAATTATTTGTAGGATTTTAAATGTGCCCCAACTTCAAAAAGTTTGGAAACCATTGTACTAATGGGTCATAATCTACAGTTTGAGATCTGGTGCTCTTGAATAGGGTCTCTTAATCTACTTTTGTGCCATGGCCCTTTTGACAGCCTGGTAAAGCTCTAGATCTCTTGTCAGAAATTTTTTTTTATTTTTTTTATTTTATATATGTGTGTGTGTGTGTGTGTGTGTGTGTGTGTATATATATATATATATATATATATGTATATATATGTATGTATATATATATATTTTACAGAGACAGAGAGAGGGATAGATAGGGACAGACAGACAGGAACAAAGAGAGATGAGAAGCATCAATCATCAGTTTTTTGTTGCAACACCTTAGTTCATGGATTGCTCTCTCATATGTACCTTGACCATGGGCCTTCAGCAGACTGAGTAACCCCTTGCTCGATCCAGCGACCTTGGGTCCAAGCTGGTGACCTTGGGGTCTTGAACCTGGGTCTTCCGCATCCCAGTCCAACGCTCTACCCACTGCGCCACTGCCTGGTCAAGCTTTTTAAATTTTTTTAATTTAGTAAGAGGCAGGGAGACAGAGACAGACTCCTGCATGCGCCCTGACCCAGATGCACCCAGCAAGCTCACTAGGGGGCAATGCTCTGCCCATTTTTAGCCATTGCTCTGTTGCAACCAGAGCCATTTTTTAGTGCCTGAGGCAGAGGCCATGAAGCCATTCTCAGTGCCTGGGGCCAACTCGCTCCAATTGAGCCATGGCTGCAGGCGGGGAGGAGAAGAGAGACAGAAGCGAGAGGGAGAAGCAAATGGGTGCTTCTCTTGTGTGCTCTGACCGGGAATCAAACCTGAGACATGCACACACTAGACTGATGCTCTATCACTGAGCCAACCGGCCAGGACCAGAAAAATGCTTTTTAAGTGCATACAGTAGTGTATGTGGAGCTGCAGCAGAAAGCAATTATATTGGCTATTAAAATATTTCCAAATTTGTGATGTAGTAATATATTGTATTTTTTGTTCATAATAATACTTACTGGTAGATCTAGTAACTACTATCATTTCAAAATATGGGTGAGTATAAATGATAGTTCAAAATACCTGCAGTAACTGTTATGTGATGTGAAAATGGTTATGGTTTCTCTTGGTGTCAAAGTTAGAGTTACTCATGATAATACTATTGTTGCATACTTTATCTTTGAAATAAAATGCTAAGCTTCAGCTTAAGGTAAGTGAAAGTGAAGACGGATATTTTCCCTATCTTACTTCAGAATTCCAGATTTCTATTGACAGAGCCCCATGGAACTGAGGTTAAGAACCTGGGCTGATGACTAACCTTTCCTTAGAGAACAGTTCTCAGGTTTTAGGTTGTAACTGTACACCAGAAAATTATCTTCTGAAAAGTTCTTTGAACTAGTGCTTTAGCAATGGCATCATTTACACACCCCCACTCCCACCCCCAGCATCGTAGTAATGGATTTTTTCTTTAAAATTTTCTTTTACTGAGACTTTGGTAGATCACCTAGAAGTCCAGATTTATGCTGTTGATAATGTTCCTTCCCTAGCCTCCCCATATCCCTGTGCACTCAGTTGTTCAGGCCAGATTCCTGGGAGTCATTCTCCGGCTCATGGCTCTGGATTCAGGGCATGACTCTGGGATCCACAGTTTACTGCCTAGCTAACCTTGGATAAGTCATTTACCCTTTGCTCCACCTGTGTAACTGGGGTGGCAGTAGTGCCCACCTTAGAGGATTATTCTGGGCATTAAATGAGAGGTCCCATGTGTCTCATTAGAACAGTGCCTGGCTGGGAGTGAGTGGTTAGTAAATATTATTTGTTATAAATATCCTCGATTTTTTCCTTTCCGTCATTCCTTAAATCCACCTTCAGAAAACGAATGTAGATCCTTTCTACAAAATATATTTCAAAATTTATGTCCTTTTAGTTCGGTGGCCGTTACCCTACTCTAAGTTTCCATACTCTCTCATTTGAACTCCGCACTGGGGTGTCCACTTCCTCCTGATTCACGCCAGGCCTTTTTCCTGATAGCAGCCATGTAATCTTTTACAAGTGTGAATGAATTTTTAAAAATGGTAAGGAACTGCTATAAGTTTAAAACCCTTTGGGTCTTCACATCGCGCCGTCCCCTGACCTGTGCACCTTCCATGTTCGGTCCCTGCCTCCTGTCCAGGGTTACATCTGGCTGTGCTGTGCTCCTGGTCAGTCTTTAAACTTACTCATTTCCCCTATTCTGTGGCCACATTGGCCTTTTCTTAGTTACCTGAGTAGCCTCGTTCTTTCATACGTTATGCCATTGCAAAAGACCCTCCCTCTGCACACATGGATGTTTCTGTCCTTCCCAGACTCTCATCCAACTCTACTCTGCTGTGATTGGTTTCTCAGAAAACCTTCCCTAACCACCCTTCCTAAATTAGGACACCAAGTTCCTCTTTTACTAGCCTGAAGCTCTCTAAACACATAAAAATTAGTATTTCTTCTCTATTGGGGAAAAAAGATAATTAATGACATGTGATTGTCAAGCACGTAACTCCACGGGGAGTGTGCACCTTTTCCAGAAAGATAAATTTTACACATTATGAACATGAAGTGATTGTAGAACTCTTTTAGGAAACTGCTGATCTCAAAATTGTACAAGTTAGCTCTTTGATATCGGTATACAAGAACAAAGAGAGGCCTGGCCACAGAGCCCATCTGCAGTGAGGTGATGGAGTTTATCACAACCCCGTCATGGGCCTTCTTGCGACTGTCAGTCCCTGCTACTCCAACAGGATATGACAGATGCCGTAAACTTTCCCTCTTTGAAGAAGTTGCCTGTTTGCTGATAAAACTTCGTATTTCTCACTTCTAAAGTGAATGGTTATTTGCTGCTCAGACGTGGAAAAGTTGTCTCATTAAATTAGAGGGTGGAAAACAGTGTGGGTAATGTCTGGATCTGGAAAGAGACAGAATGATGACTCCCTGGTTAGACTCGATCAAACTTATTTGTGTTTGAAATGTCTACTTGATTACTTCTTTTAAATTATCCCTAGACTGGAGAAGGGAGGCACTCCTGATTTTTGCCAGTAGTCTAAAGCAATGAGGAAGAAAGTTGTGGGAATTCAGAATCGTGATTGAACCACATTCATGGTCACCTTTGTAGCTTTTCTTTCAAATAAGGGACTTCTAAGAATTGCAAAGAGCATTGGGACCGATGCTCAAATTTAGGACAGTTAGCATAAATGGGATGCCTGGCACTTCCATGCCTTCTTTGGCTGAATGGGATTTCTGGTTGAATAAAAATGTGGCCTCTTTGGGGGAAAAGACTTTTGCACACTTTAGCAGATCCCACACATCGCAGAACTGTCCCTGCTTTGGGCTGTGGGTAATGGTAATTATTTGGGAAATGATGCTTCTCAAAATAAAATGCAGTTTTTCAATTGCAAAAACATAATGTAAAACTAATTTTTAAAAATTTATCATAGTCTTGCCTTCTAATCAAGCCAAACTCTTCATATTTCTTTAGTTCCTTGTATCTGTTCATATGTTCATCTTTTTGTACATAGTTGCACTCTTGCACTCACCGTTTTGTATTCTGATTTTGTGAGGGAATGGTTTTCATGGTTCGTTTTTAATGGCTGTATAACCAACACTCTGTCATCATAATTGCTTAACCAACATTTTGTTGGTTGGTTTGCTCTAGGATGTATTTTTAATTATGCCTTTTGTTTTGTTCTAATTTTGCAGGCAGAGACATTTGTTTGGGTTAACAATGCATCAGCACATTCCCAGAGTGTTGCCAAGGCCAAATATGAATTTTTATTTGGCAAATCTGAAGAGAAAACTCCAGATCCTAGTAAGTGTTTGCCTGCCCTCCTTCTTCAAGTCACAGATATGAAGCACTACTGAAATTTCAGAGCTCACAAGCTGAGGATTCTTCAAACCAGAAACCTACTTGAAATCACCTAGTATCACATCCTACATTTCTAAATTCTACATCTTAGGAAGATTGTTTTGATGAATAATGAAAGCCAATGTGTTGCACAGAAGCAGGAAGGCAAGCAGTGCAGGTGAAATGTGGGAGGAAAAGTGATAAAGGGACTATTAGCATGTCTTGAGAAATAGGGAAGGGAACCTGGCTTGGGAGTTAGACTTCCTGAATTTGAAATCTAACCTTGTAATTTATGAGATGTGTGACCTTGATCCAGTTATGAATTGATTTGTGGCTTAGTTTTCTATCTGGAAAATGAGATTACAGGGATATGTGTCTTGGAATTCCTTTGATGATTAAGTAAATTGAGGTGTGTAGGGATCTCAGAGCCACACTCTGCATGTAACAACTGTTATAAAAGTGTTCGCTGATGTTATTATCATCAATTTCATGTCCCTGACCTTTGGAATTGACATTTTGAAGTACAAACCTTACTTTCCTCACTATCTGAGACTGATTTTTGTTTTGGGTAGATAAGGAACCTGACCTAATATAGCTATTGTTCAGCTGAAAAAGTCAGATAATAAGTACACATTTTTGACGTATGTTAGGTGGGATTATATAGTGAAGCCCCTATTAGTTGGTTTTGTTAAGAATGCAATGTATATGCAGCCATTTAATAATTCCTTTGCCTTAATAATGAGTATTTATTAGGTATTTCAATAGTTGGAGATTGTTAATAAAATTTAAGACAGCTCAGTTCCTTTTAAAAAATCCTTTGGCTTTTGTAACAGGTCCTGATTTGCTATTTATCATGCTGCATAAATGCCTAGCTATCCTGGACTTTAGGTTTGGGCACTTGGTCATCTACTCACTGTTTCTCAGACAGGGAATACTGAAGTAGTCGCAACAAACTGCTTAAAACTCCTTCTTGGCATAACCTTAACCTTGAATGCCACATCGTGATTTTGTGCCAAGTAAGCTTCTTTTGACTCTGATAATACATGATTTTTACTTTGCTCTGTAAATCAAATGTCTGCATAGTTCTCTGACTTATTGGTGGGTGAGTTTGGTTCCTTTTTACTCATAAGTTTTTATTAGTTTTCTCTGTGTGCCTGAGGCAAATCAAAATGACATTTTATACCTTCTGTTCCTTATTTATCTTGGTAAAAATGGTTGGCATTACTTGTTTAGTGTGATGTTATCCTGCATGTATGGGTGTATACATGCATGTATTAAACAAATATATTTAATGAGCACTTACTATGTGCTGGGCACTGTGAGGTGCAAAGAAGAGCATGGAGTTCTTACCCTTTAGTAGCTTATTCTTTGGTCAGGAAGAGATGTGTCTGTAAGTGACTGAAGGAAGGGAATGACCACTTTTAGCTGTGCTGGTGATGACGTCATGGAGGAGTTGGAAGATGAACTTGTTCTTAACAACTAGGATTCTAATTAATATAGTTTTGGGACATGGTATGAGTAAGGGTGTGGTGGCAGAAAATGTAACTAGTTTGAGGAACAGGGAGGAGACTAACATGGTTTGTTTGTAAAGCATATCAGTGAGAGATAAATTTAGAAAGATAACCATTAAGAAGAGAAGATTTTGCCCTGGCTGGGTAGCTCAGTTGGTTAAGAGTGTTGCCCTGATATGCCAAGGTTGTGGGTTTGAACTGTGGCCAGGGCACATGCAAGAGTCAACCAATGAATGCATAAATGAAAGGAACAACAAAGTGATGTTTCTCTTGCTTTCTTTCTCCTCAATAAATAAAAAAAATTAACCAAAAAGAAAAAAAAGAAAGGAAAGAGTCTTGTAGGACCTTCTAATGCAGGGTAAAGAATTTGCGTTTGTCCAGATATACAGAAAGTAAGTGCCAAGTACTGTTGTAGATAGGTAAATCAAGATGGATTGATCAGGAAATTGGAATGGGCAGCATGCTATTGATTACCATAGGAACTTGCATAGATGCAGGTTTTTACTGACTTGTGGCAAGTCCTCTTTTGCTATATTCACGAAGAAATGATGGCACATTTTTATGATTTCAAAAATACTCTTAAAGCTTATTTATACAGAGCATTCATCTGTCATCAAAACCCTGCCC
This sequence comes from Rhynchonycteris naso, assembly GCA_037038555.1. Taxonomy (NCBI): domain Eukaryota; kingdom Metazoa; phylum Chordata; class Mammalia; order Chiroptera; family Emballonuridae; genus Rhynchonycteris; species Rhynchonycteris naso. Next base: position 32,218,884 of record CM072998.1, read on the forward strand.
AGACTCAGAAGACCGTAGGGAAAGGTAGTGGAGAGAGTAGGGCAGTGTTTCTGTTTGCATTTGATTGATAGACATACCTCTTCCCAAACAGGATTTTTCAAAGTGAATTATTAAATAAGTGACTTACACTGTCTTAGTGCTCTAGAAACAGCTGGTACAGAAAGGGAAGTGCGGACAGTGACTTTTGACTGCATCTCAGGTGGCATCACCTGAGGTCAGTTGGTTCATGATCCCCAGTTAGGCCCAAGGAAAGTGTCGCTGTTGTAGGAAGGGAGGCTTAGACTTCACCACTGTGCGGGGACTTAACATGGGTTGCAGGTGGGAGGGTCTAGGGAAAATAAATCAACTGGAGATTATTTGCAAGCTGTTGATTATTGCAGGGATCTTGAGTCAGTGACCTAAGTTTGGGGTGCTGGATGGAGTATGGGAGAACAGGTGAATAGTGGGAAGAATCCCACCGGGAATTAAATGGCTGGGAATTAAAATCTGGATTCTCAGGATTTGTTCATCAGTATAGGGAAAGAGGGGGCCAGGCTTTCCTGGGTTTCTCTGCTTCCAGCTGCTCCCTGGGAGCTGCCGCAGCTTTTAGGAGCTTCTCAAGGGCTCACACAGTATTTGGTCATTGTTGAAGGGTGCTGGGCTATGTGTGACCTCACATGTGTTGTGACCTAATGAGGAGGTGGTGAGTCACCAGGGGTATGTTCACCTCTTCCATTCCAGTCAGCTGTCAGAATATTGGCAGAACTACAAAGAAGAAAAAGAGGGACCGTGGGAACCTCACTGATGGCTAACCATAGGCCTGTATTCATTAGCAGATGGGGAATGGGGATAGTGCCTTCCGACCTTCCCACTCACCACACCTGTCCTCTCCAGATTGCTGCGCTTAGATGGCCAGCATAGCTTTTCCAAACTACTCAGGTGGAGTTTACTTAAACAGGAAGGTGGCTTCATTGTGGGAAGGTGTGCTCTTAAAGTGTTCCTAAGGCAGTATCGGTCTCTCTCTTTTGGTCAAAGTCCAGAGGGAAGAAATGCTTGAGAGAACCTTTGAAGAAGAATAAGTTGTTCTCAGCTTGTAGGGAGCACGGGTGACTTATGGGAGTGTGGGAGGGAGTGACAGAACTGTGGGGTGCTAAGAGGAATCAGCTGACTTCTCACAGCAACTGCTGGAAGTTGACAAAATCTTACTCTTGTATTTTCTATTAATTTATTAACTTTTGAAAGATAAAGGAGATGAGCTTCAGAGAGATTAAAGAACGTGTCCAAAGGCACGTAGTTCAGATGCTTTAGAGTCAGGTGGAGGCTAGGGGAGGAAGTGTTAGCTGGGGCTTGGTACAGATTTTCTCGAGCTCCGAGGGGTTGTGGGGGCAGGGAGAGGCACTCCTGTAGAATTGAAGCGCAAGCCTGCAGCACAGGTGGGGTGGAGGCTAAGTCTATCTTGTGATATCTACAAAGTGAAAAAGCTGCTGTTAGACTGGTAAACCCCCACAAGTTATTGCCACAGTCAGTGCAAAACTGCCCCCTGAAAGGGACCCTTTCACAGCTCAGGACATGGAAGACTGCTGTATTAATGAATAAATCAGCAATCCCTCAAATCAAAGAACTCAAATAAAATGGTATAAACTATGAAAAGAAGGAAATTCCATGGCAGGGAAAGTCAGTATACACAACAAATAGAGAAATTGAGACCCAAAGAGCTAGAGGTAATAGAATGTTCTGAAACTGTAAAATACGTTTGTTTAAAAGATAAAGAGGGAGAAGAAACCATCATGATAGAAAAGTAGGAGGTAGAGGCATGGTTATTTGAACAAGAACCAAATAGAACTAAGAGAAAACGAAAAATCTCGATAGTGAAATTTAATAAAAGAGCACATTTTTGAGTTTACATTTGGTAGGGACTGAAACACTCTTTTTGATCCCTGCTTTTATTATTTTTTCTGTTTATCAAATGTTACCTGCAGGAAAGTGAGAAGGGAAAAAAGAGCATCCGTAATTCTAGGCAATATGTTCTTAATTTTGCTAACATTTACTTCTGATTTTTTTTCTGTGTGATACACACCCAAAAGTGCACATACATTTCTTCATTATTCAGTAAGTATTTGAAGGGTTACTCCAGGCAGACATTATTCTAGGTCTTGGGGATGGAGCATTGAACAGAGCTAAACTCCCGTTTAACTGATAGCTTCACAGAAAGACTGTGCCAGGTCAGGCTCTGTACAGTGGTTCCTGCTCACCCCCCACACAGTCTTCAGCACCAAGGAATTAGTAACTTAAACAGAACACTATGCAACGCAATGGCGGCAACAGACTGATTAGCCTTTAGTCTCCCAGGTGTTTCTTTTTATTTTAAATTTTTATTTATTGATTTTAGAGAGAGAGAAAGAGGGAGGGAGACACACACACACACACACACACACACACACACACACACACACATTATCCACCTATCTTTGCATTCACTGGTTGATTCTTGTATGTGCCCTGACCAGGGATCGAACCTGCAACCTTGGCGTATCACCATGATGCTCCAACCAACTGAGCTACCCAGCCAGGGCCTTATTTTCTATTTTAAATACGAATTTGAAGTTGATATTACCTAAAATAATACTTGTGCATAATCTGAGGAGTACAAGCATGACTCCCAAGGACGTGCCTGGTGCGAGAGACACCTTCTTCACCAGTTCTCTTGCCCTCTTTGGGGCACACACTCGGCTTTCTCTCTCACTCTCATGGGCCTTCCCAGTGGCAGTGACTTAGGCTTATTTCTTTTTTCTTCTACTCCTTATTTCTGTTCACTTTGTTTTTCAAGTGGTTTTGGTAGTTGCCTCATAGATAAATGCTTACATCTGTTGTTATTTATGTTTTAAAGGTATCTATTTTGTAATATGACAAATGAGGAATTTGGCTCACATTGTCTATCTACTCCTTCATTCTAAAAGTTGAGTTTTTATTTTTTTTCTTGGTTACCTTTATGATTTTTAAATATTGATATTTGAAACTGTTTTGGGAGCCATCCGTTCTGAGAGCCATCTCCTGACAGTCTCCTGTAAGAGGGGAGTGCAGTGGCTTTGCGCTGCCCCTCCAACCTCCCCGCCCCCTGCCACGCCGCCCCCCAGGTGTAGCCTGACTTTTACAAGGCTTATGGAGCTAGCATTCTGTTCTGCAGCTGTAACAAAACCTTCTGTGCTTTCTTTTCAGGCCGACTCAAAAAATGTAAAACCTAGGCACCAGCATTTACAGATTGCAGCGTCCAAGTAGTGTAGTTGGACCCAAAGTGGAGTAGGGCCTGTCTGTGTCCCTGACCTCTGCTGCTCAGGGGACAGACAGGACAGCCAATCGGAGCAGAGAGGAGAGAGGCAGGGGAGGCTGCAGCCGACTGGCACAGTTTACTGCTCCATTGTTAGGTCCTCACTTCACTGCTGGGTGTAACCGTATTATTTGTAACGGCAGTTCATTTTCATCTTGAAGATACTTCTTAGAACCTTCTGACAACTTGTTCTAAATTATGCCGGAAGTTTCTTTAGGCCTTTACACAGCTGTTCTCCTTAGACTTGGACAAAATTCTTTACTGCATTCTTGATTAGATATACTGCTTCTTGGACTCCACGCTGCATTCTTGGAACCTTTTTCTTTTCTTTCCTAGAGTATATCCTTTAGTAACACTTTTGGAGAGGTTCCGGGCTGGGTAACATTCTCATTGCTTTGTCTGTCTGCAGATGACTGCTTTGTTTTTATGCTTTGTTACTCGTTTCCCTGGAATTGAAGTCTATCAGCTCATTTCCCTTCAGACCTCGGAAGCATCGTGGCTCTCCATGGGCACCCACTGGGCTGACGTGACGGTGCTGGCTCTGTGTGCCTGACCTGCCCCTGCTTGCCGACTCTCTGCAGGTCTCATGACCCCACCCTCGAGCATGTCAGGGGGCGTGACATCAGGAGATTTTTGTTCTATTTTTTTTTATTATTATTATTTCCCCTCTGCACTATTAAGGTTTTTACTTCTGAAATTCCTATTAGATGGATGTTGGTTCTCCTGGATTGGGTTCATCTTATACGTCTTAATTTTCTCTCCTGTTTTATTTGTGTGTGTGTGTGTGTGTGTGTGTGTGTGTGTGTGTGTGTGTGTGTGTGTGTGATAGACCGAGAGAGAGAGAAAGAGAGAGAGAGAGACAGATTGAGACAGACAGATAGTAAGGGAGAGAGATGAGAAGCATCAATTCTGCATTGTGGCACCTTAGTTGTTTATTGATTGCTGTCTCATATGTGCCTTGACTGGAATGACGGGGGGCCACAGCAGAGCAAGTGAGTCCTTGCTCTCAAGCCAGCGACTTTGGGTTCAAGCCAGTGACCACTGGGTCATGTCTATGATTCCCCTCTCAAGCTGGTGAGCCCGCGCTCAAGCCGGATGAGCCTGCACTCAAGCTGGCAACCTTGGGGTTTCGAACCAGGGTCCTCTGCGTCCTAATCCCACACTCTATCCCCTGTGCCAACACCTGGTCAGGCTTTTCTTTCCTGTTTTAAAACGTAATCTTCTTTCTAGTAAAATTTTCATTTTAGTGATTTTATAGTTTCAAGAGCTCTCTTTCCTCTTCTCTGATCCCTCAGTTTTCATTGCAGTTGCTTGTTTTGTGGATTTATTATAATACTGGATCTCTCTAAAGAATTCATTAGAATGTTTTCTACAGTTACGTTCTGTTCCTGGAATTTCTGCTGTTGAAAAGCTGAGGAGTAGGATTTGGCTGTTGAGAGTGGGATCGGCTCAGCGTCAGTTCAGCATGGGCACAGCGCAGCTCTGTTAGAATGGAGTCTTTACCTCCAGAAGCTTGTGGCACCAAAGATAGTTGAGCTCTGAATTTTCTCATGTCCTTATCAGCCATTGAGGATTCATTTTTGAAAGACTTTCCTCTTTGTGTGTTTTATATTGGAGAGCTAGTCTTTTCTTGATTTACAGAACTCTTTGGGTGCTGTTAGGATGTTTTAGAATAAACTTAGGTCTTTGAGATGGGTCCCTGGATAAATGTTTTTATTATCAGGTGTCCAAACTGCTTTGCAGATTAAGCTTGTGGCAGTGTCTTCCTTCACCGTTCCTTACATCAGCCATCTAATCTTAAATTTTATTTTTAGGTAGAAGGTATCTTATTCCTTTTATTTTGTAAAGCAAGGCTCACATACTGACATCTTGCATGTTCAATTTGGCTTAGTCAATGTTTTGTAAAATAATTACACGAACTTTAAAAAAATGGGGAGATTGGGTATAAAATCCCTGATTTCAAACTTTTGTTGAAAAATCTGAGACTGCAACGTTGAACGGGCATCATCGCTCGTGCTGAGTAGCAGCTGGTTTAGAGCTCAGGTGCCCCGCACCTGTTTGCCAGTCAGCATTCCTCCTGTGTGGTCTCCTACTTTACATTTCTGTCACCTCCCGAGCATCGTAGGCACTAGGGCTGGTGGTCTCTGCTCTAAAGTCATGCTAGTATATGATTTTACCCTTGTGCTCATGGTTTCCAATCCCGATTCTCATTAGGTCATGCTTTACAGTCCTGAATAGCAGCCAAGGTGGATAGACCATGGGGCTAAGGTGCAGGACTCCCGAGGCTCTGAAAGACCTAGCAATTTTTCTTCTTCCTCATAAAGATAACATCCAAATTGTATAGCTTTCAGGACTGTGAAATGGGATCTATCCCTGCCCACAAGAAAATCACCTGTAGACCCTTTACAAAGAATACAGATTCTAGGACCCCCTCTTCTCCAGATCTGTGCAGCCACAATCTGTGGGCAGGGGACCCAGGTATCTCTCAGTTTTAAACAGTTCCCAGGTGGCGATTATGATGCACATACAGGCTGAAGAACTACTGTATTTAAAAAGGTAATTATTTGAGCTATTTATAGACCATCTTTTTTTTTTTTTTTTTTTTTTTTTACAGGGACAGAGAGAGAGAGAGAGTCAGAGAGAGGGATAGATAGGGACAGACAGACAGGAATGGAGAGAGATGAGAAGCATCAATCATAAGGTTTTCGTTGCAACACCTTAGTTGTTCATTGATTGCTTTCTCGTATGTACCTTGACCGCGGGCCTTCAGCAGGCTGAGTGAGTAACCCCTTGCTGGAGCCAGCGACCTTGGGTCCAAGCTGGTGAGCTTTTTGCTCAAGCCAGATGGGCCCACGCTCAAGCTGGCAACGTCAGGGTCTCGAACCTGGGTCTTCCGCATCCCAGTCCGATGCTCTATCCACTGTGCCCCCACCTGGTCAGGCTATACAGCATCTTAGTACTAAAAGGACTCATTGTGGAATTCTTTAATTCCTTTGCACTATAGTTTGATACATTTGACTGACATTCAGAGCTAAAGTACTTAGGTACCACTGCCAGTTGAAGATCAATCGTGTATGTGAGGGGACATCTCTCAAAGTGAAATGCCATGTCAGTTAGAAAACATGTTTTGATAGTTAAAAACAACGACAACACTGTGCATTATTCTTTTCAGGAATTTATGAAGAAAGTGTCTCATATCTGTGATGATTGTACATTCATGTGGAATTTCATAGCAATTTCTGTGATGCTCATAGGCATGCAAATATATGCCTTGGAAGTTTTTTTTTTTAATTTCTTTTTATTTTATTCATTTTAGAGAGGAGACACAGAGTGAGAAAGAGAAAGAGAGAGAGAGAGAGAAAGGGGGGAGGAGCTGGAAGCATCAACTCCCATATGTGCCTTGACCAAACCAGTGCAGGGTTTTGAACTGGCGACCTCAGTGTTCCCAGGTCGACTCTTTATCCACTGCGCCACCACAGGTCAGGCATGGAAAAGTTTTTATATAGGTGGAATCGGGCGGAGATTCTGCAGTTGCCGTAATGTAAAAAAGAGCAGCACAGGGTTCACGTAATATTGCAGCCTGATACAAGTGCCTCTATTCTGATTTCTTGGGGAGGCTGGGTGGTTGTTTTAAAGCAGGGGTTCTGGAAATTTGTGGGGATGTTTTTAATTGTCACAATGATTGGAAGTGAGGGTTGGCTACTGGCCTTAGATGGCGAAGGCCAGGGGTGATAGGGCTGCAGAGGAAGAATTTCTCCGTGTGCCACTGGTCTTTGCATGTCCAGTTGGACATTCATGTAGGGGAATCACATGTTTCTCATGATCTGGACTTAGGACATCTGAGCAATTTCTTTTTTGGCATGGTTTTAAATATCAGTGAATTAAAAGAAAAAATATTTTCGATTGATTTGAGAGAGAAGAAATGGGAGAGATTGGGGGGATGGGAGAGAGGGAGAGGAGAGAAGCATCGACTCATTGTTCCATTTAGTTCTCTTTAGTTGTGTGTTCATTGGTTACTTTTCCTATGTCCCCTGGTGAGGGTCAGACCCGCGACCTCTTGCACACCAGGTGAACATTTTACCCACGGAGCCACCTGGCCAGGTGGAAATATCAGTGAATTTTCAAGGACTATAACTGCCATGTGAGTCAAGGGAAGATTTTATAAGTAGTCCTCTCCTACCCATGGGGGATATATTCCATGACCCCGGTTGGACGCCTGAAACTGTGGGTAGTACTGAACCGTATTTATACTGTGCTTTTTCCTATACATACATATCTGTAATAGTTTGATTTATAAATTAAGCACAGCAGACTAAAAACAGCAGTAATAAAACAACATTATCTTAGTATATTGTAATGAAAGTTACTGTGAGTGAGGTCTCCCTCAGCATACCTTATTGTACAGTAGTCACCCTTTTATCATCTTGTGACAATGTGAGATGATAAAGTGCCTACGTGATGAGATAAAGTAGGTGAATGAGACATTATTAAGCAAAAAAACACACAAACGCTCTGAAGCCCTGACAACTGATCTGATAACTGGGACGGCTACTAACTAACCGAGGAAGGGGCAGGTAGCGTACACGGCGTGGGTAAACGCATGATTCTTGCCGCAGGCTGAACGAAGCATGGGGACAGAACAAGATTTCGTCATGCTGTGCAGAACAGTGCACAATTGAAAATTTATGATTTTTTTATTTCTGGAAATTTCCATGTAATATTTTCAGATCGTGTTTGACTGTGGCTAACAAAAACCACGGAAGGTAAAACGACCAGTACAGTTGGATTGTTGTGCTTGGAAATTCACTAAGGATTGTTCAGCATTGCTAAGTATTATGTCCCACGCCGGGCAGCGCTCCTGCTGCCGAGTGTGGTCAGCTCAGCACCCCGGGGCAGTCTCACTCGAGCCCGGCTTCTCAGGGCTATTCTGCGTTTAGGTTCAAGCAAGTAAGTCTCTGACTACCCTGAGCATTTAGTAATGAAAATCATTTTAATGTTAGTTTTCCTTTGTATTACATATAGTAAACCTCTGGATGTACCACATTTAGTAAATCATTATATTGATTGTTTTGAATTTTATATTTAGGCAGGTTATGCTGTTAATGAATTACATTTCAAAATAATAAAAGAGGCATTGCAAAATATTTGTTATTAAAAGGTATTTTTTGCTCTTAGAAGGAGTTGAAAATTGATATTTTAAAGCACATTGGCTTGATCTGTAGAAGTTTTTTTGTGTGTGTTTGTGTGAAAGAGCGGGACAGACAGGGACAGACAAATGTTAAGGGAGAGAGATAAGAAGCATCAACTTGTCATTGCAACGTCTCAGTTGTTCATTGATTGTTTTTCAACCTGCCTTACTGTGGACCTCCAGCCAAGCCAGTGACCCCTTGCTCAAGCCAGCGACCTTGGGCTTCAAGCCAGCGTCCTTTGGGTTCAAGTCAGTGACCATGGGGTCATGTCTGTTATCCCACACTCAAGCTGGTGACCTCAGGGTTTTGAACCTGGGTCCCAGGTCAATGCTCTATCCACCGCACAGCTGCCTGGTCAGGTGACCTGTGGAAGTTTAGAAAATGATTGCTGTGAGCCTCCCCTAGAAATGCTGATTTAATAGTTTTCTAGGAAATTCTAGGTACTCTAGGAACCTTTTCCATTTCCTGGCATACTGAGAAAATGATATTCTTTGTGCTGCATGCCGGGTGAATAAAGGCAGTGGCTTCAGGCTGCAGAAGACAGTTTGGGGATTCTGGTGACCCTGTCCTGCCTGCCATGGCATCAGGGCTGTCTTTACACATGTCTGGGATGCTTGTTAAAAATTTGGATTCTCAGCCCTGGCCAGTTCGCTCAGCGGTAGAGCATCTGCCTGGTGAGTGGAAGTCCTAGGTTCAATTCTTGGCCAGGGCACACAAGAGAAGCGCCCATCTGCTTCTCCACCCTTCCCCCTCTCCTTTCTCTCTGTCTCTCTCTTCCCCTCCTGCAGCCAAGGTTCCATTGGAGCAAAGTTGGCCCAGGTGCTGAGAATGGCTCCATGGCCTCTGCCTCAGGCGCTAGAATGGCTCTGGTTGCAACGGAATAATGGCCCCGATGGGCAGAACATCGCCTCCTGGTGGGCATGCCTGGTGGATCCTGGTTGGGTGCATGTGGGAGTCTGCTTCTCTGCCTCCCCACTTCTAACTTCAGGAAAAAAAATTTGGGTTCTCCATTTTACAGTGTGTAGGTATATCAAATCATCACCTTGTACACTTTAAAATCTTACAACTTTATCCGCTATACTGCAGTAAAGCTGCAAAAACAACCAGATGCTTGAACCTTACTGCAGTAATTCTGACTTTGGTGTGTGACCTAAAAATTTATGACGAGCTTCCCGGGTGGTTCAGACCCAGGCGGTTCTTGGACAGCACTGTGAGCAGGCGGCCTGCTCCTCGGGGTGCAGTGGGGTGCAGCAACCATGTGGTGTCTCATGGAGACAGAGAACGAGGTGATGTTCGGCTCCTTTCCTAGGGTGGGCGAGGTGACGTTAGGAGACTCCTGAGGTACCGTCCGGACAGGAAGCTCCCGCTCAGCTGGGTCAGGTCTTCATGGAGAGCAGTTGTCTTGCTGGAGGTGGTTGAGCAAACATTGCTGAGAGACTGAGGTACAAAAGAGCTCCCCTTGCTCCTGTTGCAAGAACTTGAACTCTGAGGAGTTATGTCCTACAAAGCTGAGCACCTTTACACTTTAGGATATAGATGCACTCTAGGTATTCCCTGAGAATCATGAAGAAACAGACAAGTACTAAAAAAGTTTGAGAGGCGAAACCTCATTTTAAAAAGGAGAATAAAGGAGATTATAAAAACTAGTGAGTTAAAGGTCATTTTCAACCAAATTTGAGAGGATTCTTAAAAGTGTTGAGAGGGTAGGAGTCCTCTCCGGACACGCTCTGGCAGGGGGTCTAAAGGAGGGCAGTGGGAAGCAGAGGCTGAAGATGAGGATGCCCAGCAGGTGGGGGAGGGGGTCTGAGCAGTTAGTGGAAGTGGAAGTAGTCTGGGGTGGCTGGAAGCCCACACGTTATTAGCATTTATTAGCATTCCCTAAACGGATGTTATTGGAGCAGTTGGGGAAATGCTGATGTACTGGAAACAGGCTTGGGTTTTCATTATGTCAGGTGTCAGATGCCAGAAACTTCCTTCAAGACAAGTGAAGGCACTCGTGAGGGTGCTGACTGGCTCAGCATGCAAGGAGGGTCAGTTGTCACAGGGCTGGAGGTAGAGAGATAAGCACACAGTCAGAGCTCGGGAGGCCACGGAAGGCACCCCTCCGTTAGACAGGAGGGAAGGCTTCCTAGAAGAGGTGATCACCTAGTGGTGTTTTTAAGGGTCAGGTGGGATGGGTGCTAGCTGGGAGAAACAGGTAAAGACGTGTTGGGGAAGCCATGGCTTGTTCTGAGCGGCTGGTGTCAGTGGGAGGAACGAGGGAGTGGCTCAAGCCAGGCAACGGCCAGTGTACCCTCTTCTATGCCATGCTGAGGAGGATGCCTTTAGTTGATTTTTTTAAAAATCATGAATTGATGCCACATTTGGGATTTAGGAAATCAGTCTGGAAGCAGTGTAGAGACTGGATGGCAGTTACAGAAAGGGGAGATGGGAGGCACTGAATCTTGCGAGGAAGGCATGTGTGCGTGCACTCACAGATGCACACACACGTGCGCGTGCACACAGATGCACACACACGTGCGCGCGCACACAGATGCACACACACAGATGCACACGTGCGCACACACACATTAGAGATTTAGACAAAATGTTTCCTCTTCTCTCCCATGAAAAGAACCAGGTGACTGCAAGCTTGGCTGCTGGTTCCACACTGTTGGGTGATCCTGACTCTTTGGGCCATTTGGTTTGCCAGCCTTTGAACATGTTTCATCTTCTGCTATGGTCGCTGAGCTCTAACCCATTCCTGAGAGCAGGGAGGAGGAAGTGGGGGACCGGAAGGGTGGAGGGGCTCGTGCTACCTGTGACTCCTGTTACTGAGAGAGGAGGAGGAGTGGACAGTGGAGTTGAACCACCTGTGTCTCTGCCAGAGAGGCATGCAAGGGACTCGTGATGAGGATGGGGCTGAGGTGGTGGAGATAGGGACGAGGTACTCTACAAAGATGAGGTGCTGCCCCTGGCACCTGATTGGATTTGGAAGGACGGACGGGAGACTCTGAGCTGGGTTCTGACTTGGGCAGCTGGGTGGATGGTGGTGCCTTCAATTAGATACAGGCTTGAAGGAAAAGCGGGCTTGGGGGTGGGAAGGAGGATGGTGACATGTTGGACATGGCGAGTGTGAGATGCCTGTGGCACATTCAGGTGGAGATAACCAGTGGCAGGTGGGTATACGGGTCGGGGCCAGAGAGAGGAGACTTTGGAAGTGGCTCTCATTGCCCAGGAAGCATGTGCAAAATGAAAAAGAGGACTGAGGATAGGACCTTGAAGAAGAAAAATTTTTAAAGGGCTGAAGCAGTTGTGATTAAAACAGATTCAGAAGGATCGGCCAGAGAGGCAGAAGGAAGACCAGAGCAGAAAGGTGTTTGCGAAATAAGAGAGAAGGATTTTAATAAGAAGGGAGTAATTAATTGTATTGACATGCCATAGATGAGTCCAGTGAGATAAAGCCTGAAGCATCTGACAATTAGGAGGTAATTGAATGTAATAAAAGAAAGTGGTATGTGTGTGTAGAGATCTCTCTATATCGTGTGTGTGTGTGTGTGTGTGTGTGTGTGTGTGAAGTTGTTTAGATTAAACCTAAATATGTTCATACAACTGAAATCCACTCAGGATAGACGGTTGCTGCTCCCTGAAGGGGTGTCTAGGAATGGAGTCTACACACCCTGTGCCCCTCATCTCTTGGTATTTTGGGCTTTTGTCACAGTGACAAGATAGTGACTAAATTGTTCAAGCTAAGTGAGAATGTTTTTGCAGGCATGACAGGGTAGGTATTAAATCCAAGTGAGCCCTGAGCATCATCACATGCTCTAAAATATGAGAGGAAAAGTTAGGGTCCCAACTGCCACTGTCACTGCCTACTTGGAGCTTTCGCCTCAGGCTCTGAGGAGGCTGAGGGCTGCTCGGACAGCAGCACTGGTCAGGCAAAGCTGGGCTCGGTGAGTCTTTCTTCCTTTGAGGATAACCCACACCTCAGCTGTAATAGGTTCATAGGCACAAAGTGATTTTGAAAAGTGGACTATGTTTTATGGTATTTTAACCTAATTACAGATGTCTAATGACATCTTTCTAGGTTTTCCTTCAATATGTGTATGTGTCTATATGTATTTTATTTTCATATTTTGTTATTTTTTTTAAAATGTTCAGTTTCAGCTGCATTACCAGCTTAGCTGTGGTGTCCTTGGCTGGGCTATTAGTTTTTTCTTCCACAGAGACCTCCCCTGCATTCGTGGGAGATCATAACCAGTTAGTCTACCTCACATGTCCTTGAATACGATATGAACGGCTATGCCAGTGTAAGTATATCAGTTTAAATGGAAGGCAATTACTAGTCCTCCACCTACTCAGGAAACCATTACATAATAATATAAAAATTTGAGAATGGATTACCCATTAAAAAGCAGGAATTCAATGCTAGTTGTCATGGAAATGGGCAACTGTCTACTTTTTAAAAAGACTTGGTATCGTTTTTCACTTGTGAAATTTATTTTTACTTTTTTATTAAATTTTTTTGGATTACATTGGTTAATAAAATTATATAGGTTTTAGGTGTACAATTCTATAATACATCTTTTGTATTTCTTTTAAAAGTACAAAATTTTGTTCCTGAGTTCCCAATTATTCCGTTAATAGTTAAGCAACACTGACCTCTGGTGGACATAGTCTGTTATACTTTTAATAGTTTTGGTCAAGTGCTGTTTGCTTTTCTTGGGGGCAGCTTTCTTTCCGATTTGTTTTGGAGGTCAGTTAATATGCTTTTGTTCTTTCTGTTTAATCTAATCTGGAAGTTTATGAAATTCCCAGTGGTTTACAATTGTGCTTTAAATCTGTTATATCTAAATCTCACAATGTTATGAAATTAAAGATTGGGAATTTCATGGCAAAATCGGTTTTGAAATAGAAATATTAACTAGTGATACTTTCAGATGGACATTTTTGTAGGCCCATAATGTAATAATAATGCTTGAATACAGGATGCAGTACAATAATATATAAAAACCAGTCTGGAGTATTTTTTCCTATTTATGAATTTTGCAAAAACTTCCAAAGAAATCAGTGGAGATGTAATCATTAAGAGACTAATGTGGAAGACTGTTTCTTTCTTTTTAAATTTTTTATTGATTGATTTTCAAGAGAAGGGGGTAGGTACAGGGAGAGAGAGTGAGAGAGGAGTGGGGAAATAAATTTGTTGTTCCATTTATTTATGCATTCATTGGTTTCTTCTTGTATGTGCCCTGACCAGGGATTAAACCCACAACCTTGGCATTTCAGGATGACACTCCAACCAACTGAGTTACCTCGCCAAGGCATTCTTCTTATTTTTGTTTTGTTTTTTTAAAAAGGGTAAAGGGGAAATGATTTGACTTCAGGTGGTGGGCACACAATACAATATACAGAACATGTATCATTGAAACCTATATCATCTTATTAACTAGTCACCCTAATAAATTTAATTTTTTAAAAAGCTATAAAACTATTAGGAAAAATAAGAAAAAAGAGGAGCAGGAAATAAGTTTATTTTATTTTTTTATTCTTTATTTATTCATTATTATTATTAAGTGAGAGGTGGGGAGGCAGAGAGACAAACTTCTGCATGTGCCTGATCTACCTGATAAGCCCCCTACTGGGTGATGCTCTGCCCACCTTGGGCTGCTGCTCTGTTGCTTAGCAACCGAGTTATTTTAGTGCCTGAGGCGAGGCCAGGGAGCCATCCTCAGCACTCGGGGCCAACTTGCTTGAACTAGTTGAGCCATGACTGCAGTAGGGAAAGAGAGAGAGAAGACGGAGGGATGGAGAAGTAGATGGTTGCTTCTCCTGTGTGCCCTGACCCGGAATCGAATCTGGAACTTCCACGTGATAGGCTGACACTGTACCCCTGAGCCAACTTGCCAGGGCCAAGTAAGATTCTTTTATTCAATACATTTAATTTCTACAAACATTTATTTATAAGTATTTGCTATGTACCTAATGCGGCTAATCATTGTTTATAAGAAGCTAATGAACTTACAAGCAAGACAATATTCCTTCCAGGAGCCATTAAATAGAAGATGATATGTAATTAAGTCCCAGATAATTGGTATAAATCTCATGAACAGATGGCTGATTCCATGCTAAAGGTCCTGCACGGGACAGACATCCGCTCTTCTAAGGAGACAGATGGTTGAAATCAGGAGCAGCAGGGACATGGGGGGTCTGGCCATCATCTTATGTACAGCAGAGGAGAGAACACAGCAGGGAGTGAGCAAGTCATCAGAGGCTGCTTAGGGATACTGGGGTGTGCTGTGCCTTAAAGAACAGGTAGAATTCGAATGTATGGGAAGAACTCTAGGAGACGCTCAGAGTGACAGTAGAATGTTGACTCAGATGGAGAAGTGAATTAAGGTAGGATTATGGAAGGCCTTGACTATCAGTTTAAAAAGATACAATTTGAAGTGTATGTCTTGAGAAGCTTTATTTACTCCCTCTCAGTTTGATGGACTTCCCCATTCTTTGGGGTCCCCACTGTACCTTGGAGTCTGCTTCTGTTATTGACCCAGTCTCTGTGAAAGACACTCATTGATTTATAGGTTTCTCTTCCACTAAATGAGACTGAGATTCTACCTGGGACCTTGACTGGAATTTGGCTGTTTTTGAAATTCCACATTTATCAATTTACCTGTTATATTCAGGGTGGGTTAGGTTATTTCTACAGATAGTTTGATTTTAACCATTTTATGTTGAATTTTAAAATTCAGATTTTTGTGATTCCTTGCTCTCTTTTTCATGCTGGGTACAAAAGACATAAAAATTAAATTCTATTTAGCAATGCATTTAACAAATAAGCCTTGCCTGACCAGGCAACGGCACAGTGGATAGAGTGTCAGACTGGGACGCAGAGGACCCAGGTTCAAAATCCCGAGGTCACCAGCTTGAGCATGGGCTCATCCGGCTTGAACGTGAGATCATAGACATGACCCCATGGTCACTGGCTTGAGCCCAAAGGTTGCTGACTTGAGCAAGGGATCACTCAGTCTGCTCTAGCCCCCCAGTCAACGCACATCTGAGAAAGTAATCAATGAACAACTAAGGAGCAGCAACGAAGAATTGATGCTTCTCATCTCTCTCCCTTCCTGTCTGTCCCTATCTGTCTCTCTTTGTCTGTGTCACAAAACACACACATACACACACACACGCACACACACATACCTATATAAACCTTATTTGAAAAGATTCAATGAAAAGAAATTAAAATTCCACACAATGTATTAATCATATTATTGTGTTTGTCATTGATCTGCTGTTGTGGTCACAGTGTGTTAGTCCACTTATACATATATTTATATTAGGAATTTATTATTTTTGTCTCCAAATTTGAGTTTTTAAAGGAGATTTTACAACTAGTTGCTCATGCTGATTGTTCATGCTTAGTTTGAGTTGTTTTAGGACAGGAGGCTATTGCTCCTGGTGTTTGAGGTTTAGCAGTAGCATGTTGTCCGTGGAAAACCTGTGCTTCTCACACACATTACTGTGTCTCCAGGGCATCTGAGCTTCCCTAGCAAGCTGTGACATGAAATTGAAATCTCTTAAGTCATTGGTGACATTTCTCTTCTCCCTTCCCACTCATTGGCTCTTGACTATGAACTCCATTTCCACTGCTTGTGTTCTTTGACGTCTGATTTTGATGTAATAGTTGGTTCATGAAATGTTTTTAAAAATTACTGCCAGATACTTTTGGTATGTTGAGAATGACTTGAATTAAAAGGAATTTTTTTTAGGTGAGTGAGAGCTGTGAGTGCCTAATATGAGACTTTCTGTGGAAGATTGTTTAACTTTACAGGGTCTGTGAACCCCCCAGAAATTTTATGCAAAATTTGTATAAATACCTATCTGGGTGTTCTTTTATTGGGAGAGAGTCCATAGCTTTCTCATAGAAGTCCATGGTGCCAAAGAATTTAGAACCACTTCTCTTAGACTTGGGTAACAGAAAACTGAGTTTAATGCCATTTTCCTAGTCCTACAAATACAACTATTACTGTAAACCGATTATACTAACAAGATGGTTATGATAAAATAACGTTTTTTAAGTAGTACACTTACTGAATCTGTAGTGTCATAATTGTTTTTATAAGATGTATGTACCACCTGCTGGAAAGGCCAAAGAGATTGATTTATACTCTTAGTTTCTTGTTATCCATTTACAGTATTGATATATTTACTGTACAGGACCACTTGCCATAATCTTTATAAATATGGAGAGTGGTGAACATTAAGTCCATATATGGATGAATTGCCTTGTAGGTGAACCACATCATCCTAGTAAGGAATTAACGAATACCATTTAATTTCTGAATGCAGTGGTAGTGATCCAGGATATAGAAAATAGGAGATAGAATGTAAGTAGGCAAGATAGTATGAAATCATGAATATATATAGGAACCCAAAGGAAATTACAGACACTATATATTTTAAGAGTGGAAGGGAGGGAGAGGTCACTGAGTTGGGTCAGGCATGAGGACTTCAATGAGAGGTGCATTTGATTGGGGACCTCAGAAATGAGTAAGACATAGTTGGAAAGGAAGGAATAGCTGTATGAGCAGAGGTCCAAAAGGGGGATTGGAACCCCGAGTTGACCAGCGGAGAGGCAGCATTGGATAATGGCTCTTTCCCCGGCTTCCAGCCCTGGCCAGAAGCTGCCTAACCACTCTGTCCTGTTTTTTAACTTGAGAAACTAGGATTTTCCTTATAGCATCCTTTTATGTGGCATGCGTTTTTTTTATATTTAGAAAGAAAACCCTATTACACAGTGCCATCAAGACGAGAGTTAGTGGCGAGATTGCTAAGAGTCTTTTTATAACATTTGAATTTATTGGGGTAACATTTGTTAATAACATTATATAGATTTCAGGCCACAATTCTATAATATGTATATTATGTGTTCATCACCCTAAGTCAGGTCTCCTTCCATCGCCTTTATCTACCCTTTACCCTCTCCTACCTCTCCCCACAGCCTTTCCATCTGCTAATGACCATACTGTTGTCTGTGAGTTTTTGGTTTTTGGCTTTTTGCTTAATCCCTTCACCTTTTTTACCTAGCCCTCACCCCCACCCCTCTGACAGCTCTCAGTCTATTCCCTGTATCTATGAATTTGCTTCTATTTTGTTTGTTAGTTCATTTTGTTCATTAGATTCCACATAAATGAAATAATATGGTCCTTGTCTTTTTCTAACTGGCTTATTTCACTTGGCATAATACTCTCCAGGTCCATCCATGCTGTCGCAAAAGGTAAGATTTACTTCATTTTTAATGGCTGAGTCGCACTGCATTGTGTAAATGTACCACAGCTTTCTATCCACTCATCTACTGATGGACAGTTGGACTGCTTCCACATCTTAGCTATTGTAAATAATGCTGCAATGAACATAGGGGTGCACATATTCTTTTGAATTAGTGTTTGGGGTTTCTTTGGATACAATCTCAGAAATGGCATTGCTGAGTCATGAGGCAGTTCCATGCTTAATTTTTTTTAAATTATTTTTTAATTTCTTTTTAATTTATTCATTTTAGAGAGGAGACACACACAGAGAGAAAGAGAGAGAGAAAGAGAGAGAGAGAGAGAGAGAGAGAGAGAGAGAGAAAGAGAGAAAGGGGGGAGGAGCTGGAAGCATCAACTCCCATATGTGCCTTGACCAGACCAGTGCAGGGTTTTGAACTGGCGACCTCAGTGTTCCCAGGTCGATGCTTTATCCACTGCGCCACCACAGGTCAGGCCCATGTTTAATTTTTTGAAGTTACCCCGTACTGTTTTCCACAGTTGCTGCAGCTAAGGGTCTTGTGTGATGAGGTAAAGCAGGGGTTGCGAAACTATGGCACTAGGGCCAAATCCTATTCATCTCTTGTCTCTGTAGAGCAGTGGTTCTTAACCTGGGTTCTGTCGAACCCTAGGGATTCGATGAGTTGGTCTCAGGGGTTCAGAGAAACCTCTGCCGCGGAGGCCAGAATAAATTAATACCGTAATTTGTTGTGAGTTCATGCATTTTGTTGGTTTTGTTTTTTGAGCAAGGTGATGTTCATGCACGGCTCATTTTGTGCACCAGTAAAAAAACATACCTATGTCTTGAATTTGGAAAAAAATCATATTTTATTTATCACTAAAGAAGGGTTCGGTGAATGCGCATATGAAACTGGTGGGTTCGGTACCTCAAAAAAGGTTAAGAACCACTGCTGTAGATAATGTTTTATTGGCATAGAGCCATGGAATAATTTACTCTTGGTCTGTGGCTGTTTTTGTGTATTTGCGCAGAGACCTTCGGGCCTATGAAGCTTCAAATATTTGCTCTTTTGTTTTTTACAGAAAAGGTTTGCTGACTGTTGAATTAAAGAATTAAAGAATTACAACTTTAATTTAGTTACACTGAATCTCCAATTTAAGATTTGTTTTGTTTTGTTTTATTTGGGGCGAGGGGAGGCACCTGGTGGACAGTGGTAGCAACAGCGGCATCAGGAAAGTTCTGAGGACGACCCTAGCAGAGTTGCGCAGAGTGCATTGGAGGGTGCGCGTCTGTGCTGAAAGGGCAGGCTGTCTAAGACCAGCCGTTAATCGCTATAGCAATAGTACCTGCTCTAGAGAAGAGATGGCAATAAAAATATAAGTGAATAATAATAGTTTGGAGACTAAAGATATGGTGAGATATGAGGACTCTAAAAATATGGCACTAAAGTGACCGGAGGGGTTCTCGGTGCCTCTGAAACAAGAATTCTCTCCCAGGAGCTGCTGTTGGTCACTTTGGTTTTGCATGTTGAATGTGTAATCTGCAACATCCCGCAGAGTTAGAAAGCATTGATTCTGCTCTTTCTCTGCTTCTCTGGGCAGACCCACCTTTAGGGGGTGGCAGGTCCAGCTCAGAGAGGCCCTTAGTTGCTCGAACCCCACACAGGGACCCAGGAAAGAGAGCATCTGTGTCTTCAGTCCACGTTTTCTTCACCTGTTAGTGTCTCTCAAAGGGTGAAGGCAGTGGGTTGGCACGGTAAAATACTGTGGGTGTGAAATGCATGGTTTTTTACTGGTACTGACTTGACCTGTTGATGGGGGAAGCACAGGCAGAGAACCCAAAGGCTCTGTTAAGCGTAGAGGTCCTGATTAGCCCGTCATTGAGAGCTCAGATTCTTCCCGTCCATTCTTAGCACGAGACACACATCCCTTCTAAACTCTTCCTGAGACCTCCCCTCATCACCACCTAACTATATGACACGGGAGCTGCTTCTTGCTGTGGCTTACTTGTTTTGTTTTTCTCATTATGTTGTCATTTCTGTAAATTGCCATTATCATAAATTGAGGGATCCTTTGCCAAGACAGATAGGAATGTAGCCTTGAGACCTTTAACTGTGCTTGGTAAGATGGTGTGTGTGTGTGTGTGTCTCCTTACACTCTTGGAATGGAAAGGATGCAGATTGGTCTGGAGTTCCCTAGTGTTTTGCATTCTTTCCTTGCTCTGTTGCAGCAGTCCACCCTCTAGCCCCTGCCCCACACGTCTGATCTGGCTCATGTGCAGTTTCTTAAGTCATTGATGTCTTTCCTTGCCATAGATAACAGTCTCCACCTCATGAGTACTTCCCACTCAACCGAAGTGTGAGGTGGACTGAGACTTGGGTGATGTCGGTTCTGGATACCTGGAATTACCGGTATAGAGTAACTTTTAAATATCATTTTGTAGTTTTCAGTTACTTTTTCCATGTGGCCTTTCTAATTTTATTCTTATAACAACCCTGTGAGCTAAACATCTTGTTTGCCTAGTTATTTATTATTATTATTATTTTAAGTGAGAGGAGAGGAGATAGAGAGACTCCCACATGTCCCCCAACTGGGATCCACCTGGCAACCTCATCTGGGGCTAACGCTCAGACCTACCAAGCTATCCTCAGCACCTGGGGCCTACGCTTGAACCAAGTGAGCCACTGGCTACAAGAGGGGAAGGGAGAGAAAAGGGGAAAAGGGAGAGGAAGAGAAGCAGATAGTCACTTCTCATGTGTGCCCTGATTGGGGATCGAACCTAGGGCATCTGCATGCCAGGTCAACGCTCTATCCACTGAGCAAACTGGCCAAGGCCTAGTTATTAATTGTTTGAATCATGAATCAGAATAATTGCAAGTTTTTATTTCAGTGAGTACAAAAGGCTGGATAAAAATGGACTTTTAATGAGATTTTTAAAGTAATAGATAAAAGCAAAGGTTCAGAGAGGCAAAATTACTTGCCCAAATCACACAGTAAGTAATCTAGCAAAGGCTGATTCCCAGCAGGACTAGCAACACCAGGTAGTTCTTACTAAATGTCTCCTATATGCAGAGCATCATTTTAAAAACACTTTGTTTATTAATTCACTTAGAATTCATTTGCCTCCTCACCAGTCTATCTGTGGGATGACAGTCCTTAGCTTTAGAAGGCAAAGGCTACTGAGTGAGAGGAGCACTGGGTTGAGAACTGATCGATTCTTGGTACTACTTACAATTAAAGGGCAAAGAAGTGCCACAAGCCAGGGAAGCAGCAGAGTGGCAGAATAGGGCGATGCACGAGCAGGACAGCACGTGGTCACAGGAGCCAGTGGGAGACAGCTTCTAGAGGCAGTTCCTTACCCTTCCACCCCAGGCTGTGCTCTGAGTTGGGGCCGGGGCTGGGGCTAGAGCAATCTGGTCCTGCTTCCTGCCCTCTGGCGCCTGTACCCGTATTGACCCCTAGAGAGAGGTGGACCACCACATTTCTCTTACATTGTTGATGCAACCTGAGAGTTTTTGAAGAGAACCTCTTACTGAAAGAAGGAAAATATAAAGAAACAGCAATTTAATGAAAGAGTTTATAGAGTAGAGAATTAGAGTCCTAATTTAAGGTCTAGCCAGGAGTCAGATTGCTGCGGAGAGCTGACAGGGACCTTCTGGCTAATGTCAGTTACTTGCTAACTTTTCCATTTGGATGATGATCAGTTCCTCCTAGAATTTTCTTTCAAGTTTTACCTTTGAGTATGGATAAGGACACCCCCCCCCACCCCCCCCCACACACACCCAGGTTACTTGTTACCCAGGACACTGCTTTCTTTCTTTCTGTTCCTATGTTGTCCTCATGCCTGTGGGCTCTGGTTTTATCCTGGGCCCCTGCATGAGGAAGACAGTTTCCCACCGACCATAAGCATTCTCCTTGCTCATCACATGCAACCTGAGGTCTGTGCCCTTTCCAGCTGACCTTGTAGTTTGACATTTGTGCTTCCTGGGTATCTCTGCGACGTGGGGCTACAGCAGTGAACAAAACGGATGCAAATCACAGGTTTCATTTGGGTCAGTGGGGCTTATGTTTTGATTATATTCTGCATAACACTAATTAACCAATTGTCAAGATTCTACCTAGGATAATATTGGAAATAACCAAACTATTTTAAATAATAACTAAATTATTTTACTAAATGGCATATTGTGTATTTGTTAAAAAATGTTTATATGGTTCATATTAATAAAAACAAATATTATTGTAAATAAGTTAATACAATTAACAAAGGAAAAAAGTTTGTTTTCAAGTGATGCTAGAATAAAAGGCAGGAATGAAGTGTACCCCAATATAAAATACCAGTTTGTTTGTTTCCTTATGTTCTTCTGTATACTTACGTTTGGGCAGCCAACTACATTCCATCTTCTTCTTTTTCTTTTTAAACTTTGTTCTGGGGGATGTTTTCTGCTCTCCTTAACTTTTTTTTTTTTTTTTTTACAGGGACAGAGAGAGGGATAGACAGGGACAGACAGACAGGAACGGAGAGAGATGAGGAGTATCAATCATCAGTTTTTTGTTGTGACACCTTAGTTGTTCATTGATTGCTTTCTCACATGTGCCTTGACCGCGGGCCTTCAGCAGACCGAGCAACCCCTCACTGGAGCCAGCGACCTTGGGTCCAAGCTGGCGAACTTTTGCTCAAGCTATATGGGCCCCACGCTCAAACTGGCGACCTCAGGGTCTTGAACCTGGGTCCTCCGCGTCCCAGTCCGACGCTCTATCCACTGTGCCACTGCCTGGTCAGGCTCTCCTTAACTTTTGTTTGTGTGTTACCTAGGTGGCTTAAACTCTGTGCCCTTCAGCTGTGAAAAGAAATTAATAACCTCTATACCCGTGAAGTAGGGTAAGGAAGCTTTCCTCAAAAAGTTATCAAATGGGGGTTGGGAGACTGGGTGAAAAACGTGAAAGGATTAAGCAAAGAAAAAAAAAACATTATAGACACAAATAATAGTGTTGGGGATTGCTGGAGAAAAAGGGGGTGGGGGGAGGAGATAGATTAGGAACAGATGGTGATGGAGGGAGACTTGACTTGGGTGGTGAACACAATGCAGTATACAGATAATACATTATAGAATTGTACACCTGAAACCTATATACTTTTATTAACCAGTGCAATCTCACCCCAATAAATTCAATAAAGTATTTTTTAAAGTTATCAGAAAAGGAGGTATGTGGTGTTAAGTTCTGATTCTGTATTAGGAATGTTTTGATTATTTTGAATACCAAAATACTTTCTGGAGAAAACACATTAGCTTGAACTAACTACAGATCATGCTGGTTGGGATGTTTTTACAGAGATCACTAAAATAGGTTAAAAAGGGGGTAGAGAACACATTTAACACACATTCAGTAATTATGACTTCTAAAGGTCATGCAGTAATGGTTACACCGTGGAGATCACTGGAAGTGGATGGATACTGTGGGTTAGGGTAGAGTTTCCGGTTACAGCATCATGCTGATCTGAAAACCGCTGTATGTCAACCTAAGATCAAACTGAAGTTGTCCTGTCACTCAAACTGAGACTCCCTCTGGTGCTAGCAGAGACCCTAATGACAAATTGCATGTGAAAAGGTCTAACTCCCTGAAATGTAAGTGAATAAAAACAAGTATTTTTTAATTGTTTCATGTAGTCTGTGATTTGATGTATGTACAAAATTGACATAATAAAGAAAATATTATAAGCTATTAGATTGTTTAACCTACACCCTAAAAAGTTATATATTAAAAAAAATTTAAATCTAAACTCTCATACTAAATTCAATAACAATTAATTTACTTGCCTGTTCGTATTACTTTGTTTGATATTTTTGAGAAATAACTCATGTCAAATAAATTTATTACCTACAACTTGTCATTTCTAAACAAAAGAGACTGCTAGTGACACGAGAAGTCTAGAAATGCATTACTGATTTGAAAATTTGTTCTTAATGAATCGCCTTTCCTTTCCTTAAAACTATAAAATTTGTACCGAGATTTGTTTTAATTAGGTGTGGTAAGACCCAGAGACACAGAAGTAATTGTCACGAAGGAAGATGTTGGTCCCCACAGATCCCTAGAAGCAGGAGGCATGGCCCAGCTGCAGGGCCACCAGGGAAGAAAGCAAAGGGGACCAGAGAGAACACGCCCAGCCTTCAGGGAATTGTGGCAAGAAATGGGGAAGGCAGGGTAGATACCTGAGTAAGTGCAGGATTGGATAGTTTGAAATTTTTCATGGGTTCTCGTCTATAGGGATGGTTCCTAGCTGTCCAGCACCAGGCCCTGGGATATTGGTTTAAGAGGTTGATGAAAGAGATGGCTGGGGGTGTGGCTCTGGATCGGTTGGTTTGTATATCACAGGTGCACCCTAAGGGGAGTCCTTTGCTCTCTCCAGGAAAATAGTCCTCCCTGGTGGGAGGGGCTCCTTCTCCAAGATCAAGGGCCCACATGCCAGAGCATCAATACAGAAAATAAAATGTAGTCAATACAGACTTTATATGTTAACATTCAGCATATTTTATAATTTAAATTTCATACTTTCTCTCTTGAGAAACATTGGTTGTAGGTGGTGGGTATACTTTTATTTATAAAATATATCTTTAAATTTTAATGAAAAAGTAAATTTTGTAAATCTAGCTGTTTTTGACTGATCCAATCTGTCAAGGATAATTATAATTCTTGAAAAACAATTTATTGTAAACAGAATATTGGTCTGTGAATTTTTTAATAGTTTTCTCCTCTGAATATTATTGATATTGTCTATCCTTCAAGAATAATGGCAGCTTTATTAGATTGCATTTCAGAAACAAAACAAATAATTGAGAACCTCAGAATGGCAGTGCTAACCCCGTTATGGGTTTAAGTGCTCTTTCTCTGTGTATATTTTTAGAGGGAGTGCCATGTAACACATTTATTTCCAAGTTTCACTTTTTGAAATGGTGAGTGTCAGTCAAAGACGGCATTAATTAAAAACTAACATGACATGCTAGATATGAGACATACTATTTCCTCATGGTCTTTGTAGTCGCAGTTAGGGGGACCGTCTTAGTTATATCACCTGTAGAATAACCCTGGTTTTAGTAAGCACCCTTACTCTTGTATTTGAGTTCTTTCCCCTCCTTTTAACAGTAAGCATGCAGATTGGAAGTATAAATCTATTCAGGGATTGAAAGAAAGTCAGAATAAGGAGCATTTCACATGCTTGCCCATTACCCACTGGACTCTTCATTGTTCTGTACTAAGCATTGGGAGGCAGTAGATTTTACTTTGTTCCTGCCCCTCAGATCGACTTTGGCTTGTTGTTGGACAGGACACAGGCACAGAGGATTTAACAGGAAAGTCATGCTGAATAGCCCGTCCATCAAATTAGCCTTTGAAATCATAGTGAACTTGTGACCTTTAACTGTGTATCAGGATCATGAAGAGTTGCATATAATAGAAAACTTGAATGAAATACTTGAACTAAAGGTTTATTTCTCTTCAACATACAAGAAGATGGGGGTAGGAGGTCTGAGGTGGGTTGGGGGACCCTTTCTGTTTTGCCTCTGTAGCTAATGGGATGCCTGCAGTGTGGTGTGGCTGCTTCAGCTCTAACCCTGTCCATATTCTAGGGCATGGAAGGAAGAGTTGGGGATAGCAAAGGAGTCCATTCCATGTCCCTGTGTTTTCCCCTCATAAGGGCACCTTCTTGGAAGCCTTGCCCAACAACTCCAGCTTACATCGCATAGGGAATTGGAGATGTGGGATTGGTAAATGTTTGTATGACACCGGCTGTTAGTTCTCTCTGCTTTTCCAACATGCTCTGGAGAAAGAGCAGTTCTTCTTGGAGACGTTTTTTCAAAGGGAGGAAACTGGTAGTTTTAGTTTAAAAAATAGTACTAAATAGTAATGATAATATTACTAAAAGTAATAATGATTAATCATAATAAAATTATTGAGCTTTTATTATATACTAATTGCTAGTCAGTGCTTTAAATATTTATATGCATTGTTCATTGAACCCTGAGAACAACCCTATTGTTATCTTCATTTTATTCAGATGAGGAAATTGAGCCCCTCAGAGGTTAGATAACTTGCTCATGGTGACATAATTGAAAAGTGACATAGCCCAGATTACAAGTCAAGACTGTGTGCTTTAGCCACATGTTTTTTAAAAATATGTAGCTCAGAAATAAGGAAACTGAAGCGGGAAGTTGTTTTTAAGGCCTTGGCCCAGGGTCACGTGAGCAATGAGCACTAACCTTCTGTCCCTGGATGTTATTTCCGCCAGCTTGGCATGCTTTCTCTAGGGACCCGCTCTACCTTTATCCTCTTCTATTTGGGCATAGCTTTTTCAGAGGTGGCTATTTTTGGTGTGCTGTGGTTCTAAATCCTGAAAATTACATTTTTTTTAGAATTCTTTTTCTTGACTTGGAAGCCCTAAAATGCATTACAGCTTAGTGGTGCAGAGGGTGGGCTTTGCAGCCCTAGTGTGTTTGAATCCTGTCTGTGCCAGTTTTGGCCGTGTGACCTCAGACAAGTCACGTGCCGCTCGTGTCTTAGTGGTCTTATCTGTAAAATGGGTTAATTAGTGTAGCTGTCCAAGAGGGCTGCAGGTAGAAATAGCAAGTTCATACAATAAAGTGGCTTAGTACAGTGTCTGGCACATGGTAAGCATGGTATACTCTCTATTCTGATTATATTATCAGAAATGTACAGTTTAAATTAAACTCAACATATTTTCTGGCATCTATTAAGCATTTGGTAGGTAAATGTATATGGGATGAATGAAAATAAACTTAGACTGCTTTATCTTGTTGGCTTCTGCTTTTATACTGGTTAGAATAATTAGATTATAGAGATATGTTCATTTTAATGTTTGCGTTAACCCTCACTACCAAGACTAAGGACCGATACTACATTAGGCTATTCTATTCATCTCACCTCACTTTTCTCATCTACAAAACCATCAATTTTTACATTTAGTATTTTTTATTGAGATTGTGTGGAAAGGTATTACATACATCCAAGGCACTGTTAGTGATGTCAAAGTTTATGCCATCATGTTTAAAAAGTAGATATTAATGACTGAATCTTTTCATGACACACCTTCCAAGTAACATCAGCCATCCATTAAATATTAATCTAATTACAGGAACGGTAATGTAATCATCGATAAAGTGACTTCAGATGGCAGCAGCATTTAGCAGCGAGATAAGGACTGGCAGAGCAGGATTTTCATCCTCCCATGGCAGTTTTTCAACATCAGATTTACGTTTGCCTTTTCTGCTTAAATAACCTGGGAGTTAAATCCTTTTGAAGGGAAACCATCCATCTCCGTTCACGGGTGTCATTCTCGCGCCGCAGAAAATGCTGCATAATACTGAGATGACAGCCCACCTCTGATGTCACCGAGGATGGTACAGTCCTCGCGGAGCCTGTGCTGCACTGGGGAAATGGTTACATTAAAGCTAACTCCCAGTCATCTCAGTTACCTCCTTGGAAGTAGTTTTCACAATATAGAAAAGCCCTACGGTGGTTGTGTTCGGTAAGCTCCCAAGGTAGAGAGCGACAGAGGCAGAAGGAGGGCGAGTGAGCGAGAGAGGACGGCTGCTGAGCCTTTGTGAGAGAGGGACCGAGGCGGCAGCTCCTCTCCGCCAGGGCTCCCGGTGCTCAAAGTGCTTCCATTGACAGCGCCCTGTGCAGTGCAGGGCAGAGGGGGCTGCCAGGAAATTTGAAACTAATTTGCTTCCAGTTGACTAGAACAGCAGATTTTGAATTGGCTGGCTTCTTTTTCTAGCTAACTTTTTTCAAGCGTTAAGCTGATGCACTGGGCATTTTCTATGATCAATGGGTAACTGCTGGAGCTACAGTAATCTCTGTGAGTAACCTCTATTTGTAGGTCTGTGCAGGCAAATCTATTTTTGTATATCGATCTCTTGTAAAATGCTGCTGTGAAATGATCTGTCTGTATTATTGACTGCTTTTGCTTACTAGTCCTGTCTTTGACCATCCCAGTAGGGAGAATCCTGGGGCTACACCAGGTTTTGCTGAAGCCTGACATAGAGAGGAACCTATTATTTAATTAGGGATGCTCACGCCAACCATTCTTTTAATTCCCCAGTCACCAGAAGGATGCCACCTGCCCTCTGAGTGCTTTTGCCCAGAACCTCACCTGGCATGTTTATTTTAGCATCTGACATTGAATTTTCCAGAATTTTTATTTTTAAA
This sequence comes from Rhynchonycteris naso, assembly GCA_037038555.1. Lineage (NCBI taxonomy): Eukaryota > Metazoa > Chordata > Mammalia > Chiroptera > Emballonuridae > Rhynchonycteris > Rhynchonycteris naso. Next base: position 32,246,843 of record CM072998.1, read on the forward strand.
TAGAAAAGCAGAATATTATTCTTACCTGTAATTTTTATTTCCTTTACTTGTTTCTTTTTTTCAACCAACTTTCCTGGCTACATGGAATTCTACCCTACTATTTCTGCTCCCTGTTTTCAATAATGTATAGGAAGAAAGAGGAAAACAGGCTACCCCTGTAGTTTTAGAAAGACATAATATTGTGGCGCTTGATGGGAATAGGGGAGGAGTTTCTCTTAAAGAGCTCAAACTCTTTTCCATCTGCCTGCACAGTATGGCACTGCCTGAATAACCTAGAAGAGGACAGGTTAGCTGTCCGGTAGCACCAAAATGCTACGTGAACATGTGGACTGAGGTCGTCTCTCCTGGGAGTTTGTACTAGGTATTAACTCCTCAGTTTGCATAGGGGTGTGTGCTTCCTGTCTATTGAAAATGTCACTTTTAGAATGATCCAAGATTTATTTCTTTCTGACCAGGGAACTTGACTTTAAACTTTCTGTAAAATTTGCATGTTCAGATGTACTTGGAATTATTGCTCATGTCAGCTTGCAGCCTGAATCCTTTGCAAAGCTGTGGGTTTCTTATTGAACATGAAAACTACTGAATGCAAATGTGGGTGAGCTGACACTTACTGAGACCGGAGGCTGAGCGAGGTGGTTGTTTACCACCCACTGTACCTGGCGTCTGGTTTGACTCACAGCTGTAGTTAGTCATCGCTCCCAGAAACTCCAGCTGCTTGGCAGTCGTGATTTTTAGTAATTTAAACCATCAGTTTCACTTTTTAAAATGTAAAATTTTATATAAGAATTTGTTAGCAAACATGGCCATGTTCACTTTAGCAGGAGAACCTACTATAAACAAAATTGTGGAGTTATTTAAAGGTTAAAAGTTTTTTTTTTCTTTTTCAAATACAGTAAAAACAAAATGTCAGAGAAGGTTGAAAAGCTTTCATATTGTTTTGTTTCAGAGAGTAGTGGTTACCAGGGACTGGGGGTGAAGGTAATAGGGACATATTGATGTTGTTCAAAGGGCACAAACTTCCAGTTATAAGAAGAATAAGTTCTGGGGATGTCATGTACAACATGGTGATTCTAGTTAGTGATACTGTAGTTTATACTTCCTGGCTGCTGAGAGAGTTGGTTCGCACCACACACAAAAAATAAATAGTAATTATGTGACATAATGGAGATGTTAGATAAAGCTATAGTACTAATCATTTTGCAGTCTATAAGTATAAAAGGGACATGCTGTACACCTTCAGCTGACACAGTGTTGTATGTCAATTGCATCTTAATAAAGCTAGAAAAAATAATTGGGCTTTTAAAAGTGTGGATTCCTGAGCAGGAAGAAGTAGTAGTAAAAATTGGGTAGAATAGATGAGATCAGAGAAGCAACTCTGATTAGAAGCAATAAGGCTTCTGATCAAAGAAGGTATAGAGATAAAAAGAAATAAAAATTCTGAGAAGTGGATGATAAGAGTTTAGAAAAAAGGAAATTAGCTTTAAAACCCAATGATTTTAAAGATAGGCTTAAATTCAGCTCTTACGGTTTAGTGTTTCTTCTGACAAGTAACTGCACATTGCAGAGACTTTGGTTTAAAATTAGTGGGCTGCTCCGTATCTCGTTCATTTCACCTTCTCTATGCTGCCCGTGTGCTGCTCCTCAGCTCACAGAGCTCCCTCTGAACTTGACTGGAATGGTAAGCTGGCATCATTCCCTCAGGGGTTAGAACTGAGACAGAAAAAATGGTTCTGAATCATTAGTATGTGAAATTCAGTTTGAGGTAAGCACAGCTCTAACGATTCATCACTCGGGAAAGAGCGTCTGGTTAACAGAACAGCCTATTTGTGCGCACCTGCAAATAGCGTGTGTAGTGGTTGGCAGGTCTTTTCCTGTTGTTTGTTTGTTTATTGCAGGTATATAAATGCCTAAAATATCTGTTTTTTTGGAGAGTTATTAATGACTAGACAATAGCCAACATCCTTGACTACATCCTTTATTAGAGTAGAGCGCATGTGTCAAAATCTAATGCATTTAGATTACTCATTTTGTAAATTCCTATTACTCATACTTTTTTTCTGATATATTTATCACACTAAATATATTTTCTATTGCTTAGAAAAAAATGGATTATTCTCGTGTGTGTGTGTTTAAATACAACTTTCTTTATTGGGTTGTAAATCTGAACCATGCATGTACCACTGTGTCACTGGAGGGTTTCTTGAATATTAAACATAAAAGCACTGATTATTATTCACAGCTAAGGAACTATATTCACAGATAAGCACTTGCTTATAGTCAAATGCATTTGACATCTTCTAGCTCTGCAAAGCTTATTTTTTATATTTGCTTTTGTAAATTAGATCTTTGTCTTCCAAATTTTTATTGATTTTATGAAATTTTAGACTAAAGGGGACAAGCAGTCACCCTCTGTCTGTGGGATTGAATTCCTTCCTGACAGGTCAAGGGTAGTGTGTCTTTAATCTTGTCTTTGTAAATTTTCCAGTGTTAAAATAATTTAAAAATTTATAGTGCTTTTATCACACTAACTGATAATGTGAGTTTTAATGTGTTTGCTGGCTGGTAGTTATTAGGAAACAAAGACCACCAAGGATGTCATTGTCTTCATGAACAACCTACTTGGAAGGAGTTAAAACAGCTTTTTAGAGGCTCAGTTAGCTATGATATGAAAGATTGAAAATATGATGGATTGTACTCATGGAAAATTGATCACAGACCCCTTAGTACATTCTCAAGAGTGCCTCATCAGAGTGAATTTACCCATGAATTTTTATTTTACAAGTGATATATCCAATGATATGAATATTAAAATCTGGGGAAATATTTTTTTTTTAATTAAAAATAACCTTACATTTCTCTCAGTCCTTTTCCTTTAAGTTCTAGCGTAACTTTTAAGGCTGTGTACAAATGTTAATGTACAGGCACTTACTAATGCTCAAGTTTACATGTGCAGTTATTTTAGGATTTTTTTCATTTTTCAGCAGTGTCGAGTCATGTATGAAGGAAATTAACTATGAGCTGTAAAATAAAGAGTGGCGATTCCTTCCTCTCATGGGAAGGATCCCAGGGTGATTGGAGGGCAAACCAGACCAGCCTTGCCAGTCTTTCTCTAGCTTTCTTTAGTTTTCTCTTTGAGTTAAGTAGTTGGACCTTTCAGTTAGGAGGTAGGAACTTTTAAGATGATCCTTTAGAATAAAAACATAGCTATTTACCATATTTCCCCATGTATAAGACATACCTTATGGGGCCCGAAATTTGAAAAAAAAAATGTGTTACATAAAGTTATTGAACTCAAGTTTTATTCATCATAACTCCTCAGCTGCGCAAAATAGTGGGAAATGCAAGTAAAATAATTTACAAACACGGTATAAGACGTACAGAGGTTTTAGACTCCAAATTTTTCGAAAACAGTGTGGTTATACATGGGGAAATATGGTAAATGTAGTCAGAACAATGTCTAGATATTGTAGTTCTCTGAAGGAGTGCTTCTATTTGTTTAATGTGTATACAAATTATCTGAGGTTGTCTTTAGAAATACAGGTTGTAAGGTATTTTCCCCTCCGAGAAAGAAGGAAATCAGCGTAGTTACTAAGTATTAACTATTAAGGCTTTATTTGGTACAGAGCGCTTCTCAGATGGGACTCACTGGCACTGAAGATGAATGCCAGGAATCTCGCGCCTGGGGATCACATGGCACCAGATTTTAAAAGGGGCCCTCCCGGGGTCATCTAGCTAATATGATGTAGTGAAATCTCATTGGCTGACGGACAGTCACTTTTCTCCCAAAGGTTTTTGGGAAGTGTAGTTTCCGTGTGCCTGGCCATGTGGGCGATCCCAGACAAAGACTGGGGCTCTGATTTCCCGACGTGACCACCCCCCTTAGTTACCAACCCTATATTCTAGCCTTTTTGGTTAAATAGATGAATAAATGGGGCGCCATTTATTCATCTGACTACTTCTTGCTGATTAGGGGCATCGTGGGGAGAGGAGGTCAGCTGGTGGTGGCTTTGAGGGGTGTCAGGAAGAACATAAGTTTGGCCGTGAGTTGAGAAACTTCACGGATTGCTTCTGTAAGAATTTAAAAAAGAAACACATATGAGTTATACGTTGATAATAAGAAGAGGATTTAGGATAGGGGCAGCCTAGGTGAGAATGGGTGGCTGCCACTAGGAGCTAAGTAGGTTGTAGGAGGAGAGATTTTTGTTTGCAGACGGTTGAGGAGATTGAAGCTTCTTTCATCAGGCCAGTCCTATTGAACAGCATTGCTCCTCAGTTCAGCTCACTTCTGTGGCAGGTTCCTGGTGGGAGGGACAGGATGTAGCAGGAGGGTCTGCAGGGCCCAACCTCTTGGTGAGCTGCAGACAAGTAGGGCCCAGTGGTTCCAAACTGCCAGCGGTCCTGCATGGGAGCAAGCTTGAGGTGAGAGACATGGTTAGAAATGAGGGTAGCATTGATTATGGGGGAGCCCTTGGTAGTGAGGAATGGCAGGAGTAAGTGGGAAGACATTGTCAGCTGGATAGTGGTTCCGACACTGTGTAGAATGTCTCGACCCAGAAGGGGTACAGGGCACAATGGCATAACTAAGAATAGGTGCAATAAAAATGGAATTCTATTCAAACTGCATGTCAGGGGTAGTGTACGAAGAGGAGAAGGGGTCCCATCAACCCCCCTAACCGAGACCTGTGAGGGAATTAGAGGTCCAGAGTGTGGTGGCAAAACAGAGAAGGTAGCCCCCGTGTCCACAAGAAATGAAATGGACTTACTCGCTCCCTGTAGCTTCACCCGTGGCTCAGAGAGAGTGAGGGGGGTCTCCGAGTCCGGGCCATGTCAGCTGTCCATGAGGCCTAGAAATTCGAATGATGGGTTTACTTGGCTAGCTTGGCCTCCTATCTGAGCGGCCTGTCCTTCACGCTGAGACGCCGAGGATGTGCCTGCTGTCCAGAGGGGGCAATCACTCCGCCAGTGACCAGGCTGCTTGTACTTAGGACAAAGCTCAGTGGGTAGTCTCAGGCAGGGACATTGCCAAGACGAATGACGCTCCTTGCCACACTTAAAGCAAGGTCCTGGTGGGGATCCTTTTTGTGGCCCAGACTTAGGTTGAGCACCTCCCATGCTTTGCCCCTGTTGCTCTGGCCTAAGGGCTGCCACAATAGCCTGGTTTTGGAGTGCTACCTTCTGTTGCATGCGGGCCTGGCGAAAAGCCTTGGCCTGTTCCTCTCAACCATTAAAAACCTTAAATGCCATGTTCATCGGGTCTCGGATAGGGGTTTGTGGGCCCACCTCTGCCTTCTTAAGTTTCTTCCGAATGTCTGGGGCCGATTGGGAAATCAAGTGAGTAGCTAATCCAGTGGCCCCGGCCCTGGAAGTAGGGTCTAAATGAGTATGAAGGACCATAGCATCAGTGAGGCGATTTAAGAAGAGAGCCGGATTTTCCTCAGGTCCTTGAGTAATTTCCCTTAACTTGTCATAGTTAACTACCTTTTGTGCTGCATCCTGCATGCCAGCTATAAGACATTCAACCATCTGATCACGTTGTCTCCTACCTGGTTGTTCCTTCTGGTAATCCCAGTTGGGGTCTGTGCCAGAGACTGCCTTTGGGACCACCGGCATTTGAACATTAGAGGTGTGGACCTTATCTGCGTGAGCTTGTGCTGCCATCTGGATTTGGTCCCTTCTTCGGGGGTGAGGGTAGAAGACATAATAATGTAGAGATCATGCCAAGTGAGGTCATATGCCTGAGTGAGACATTGGAATTCCTTGGTATAGTTGGTAGGATTAGAAGAATAGGAGCCCAAACGCTTTTCAATTGCAAACAGATTAGAGAGGGAGAAAGGCACATGAACCTGAATGACGCCTTCCATCCCGGCCACCTTGCGGAGAGATCATAGGAGGTCGGCTCCCTCTTGTGGCCTGGAGTGGGATCGGGTGTGAGAACTAACGGGAGGGCAGAGAGAGATCAGCGTTTGCAGGCGGAAGAAAAACAGGATTTAGCGAAGAGACGAGATGGGACCGAGGGAGTGGTGCAGGAGGGGAACAAAGTTCCTCAGGGGAGTTGGCAAAGGAGGAAAGGTCTGTAGTGGAGAGTTTAGTTGAGATTTCTCTGGCCAGAAAGACCTGCGTTGTGGAGCAGCCAGCACAGAGATTAGGATGAGAACACAAATGAAGAAACCCCTGTATATAAGGAATCTCTGTCCATTTTCCAACTTCTTGGCAATAGTTCTGTAAACCAATAAAGATGTTAAAATCGAAACTTCCTTCCTGAGGCCACCTGGTTCGGTTATCCAGTGGGTATTGTGGCCAGGCTACGCTGCAGAAGAAAATTAGTTTCTTCTTTTTTAGGGAGGGATCAATGTTTGGGAGGTTTCAGATAAGGTACCCCAGGGGTGCTTTAGAGTCAGGCTTGGATCCTTTTGCCCCCATGGTCACCCCTCAGTTCTCGGAGAATGGTCAAGAGATGAGTATTGGCATCCCAAAACTCAGACTCTGGGCACGGAACAGATAGGGAAAGTGAATATGTGCTTGGACGTCTCCAGAGCACACATGCACTTGGACGGAAAAGGCTTCCCTGGAGTAGCTATGGTTTTCGGACAGGGAGCCTCAGTGGAAAGAACCTGAGGGGGGTTTGGAGGCAGGGAGCTTACCACATCGTGCGCCAAGGTGGAAGGTCGGTCAGATATCCTGGGTCCTCGTTTTTTCTCAGAGGGGACGGGAAAAGAGGAGCAGTCTGTGGCGGACTTCAAACTCCTCTCGGGTTTCGGCACCAAAAACGTAAGGTATTTTCCCCACCGAGAAAGAAGGAAATCAGTGTAGTTACTAAGTATTAACTATTAAGGCCTTATTTGGTACAGAGCACTTTTCAGATGGGACTCACTGGCACGGAAGATGAATGCCAGGAATCTCGCACCCGGGACCACATGGCGCCAGATTTTAAAAGGGGCCCTCCCGGGGTCGTCTAGCTAATATGATGTAGTGAAATCTCACTGGCTGACGGACAGTCACTTTTCTCCCAAAGGTTTTTTGGGAAGTGTAGTTTCCGTGTGCCTGGCCATGTGGGTGATCCCAGACAAAGACTGGGGCTCTGATTTCCCCACATGACTAACCCCCTTAGTCACCGACCCTATACAGGTTATGATAAGTAAGGTCTGGGGTGGTACCTGAATCTGCATTCTTAACAAACTCTCGAGTGATACCTGGGCTACTGTCCCAAGGCCACAGAAGGTTCTAGCATGACACTTTGAAACAGAATTTTCTGTGATCCTGAAGAAATGTCACCTATCTGTGTGGAGCAATGTGGTAGCCACTAGCTACATATGGTATTGAGCAGTGGATTTTCATTTTCTTTCATTTTAATTAATTTAAATTTACACAACCACGTGTGACTGTGGCTACCATATTGTACAGCATAGTATTTAGAGACTAAAATAATCAATTGAAAAAATTTATGCCTAGTGGTAATAGTTCATGCAAGTTCATGTTGAATTCTAGAACTGTGGCTAAGGTTGTCCCCACTTAACTTTAGCGCTGCCTGAACAGTGTCAGCAATAGACAAGTCATATAGTGGGGGCAGCTGGACCATAAGCTCCTGATGGCAAGGGCCATGCTGACCTTCTTTGCTGCTCTGTCTTCCAGTGCTAAACATGTGTTTGCTGCCCAGTAAATGTTGGCTGAGCAGATGGAAGGATCAGCTAATTCTAAAGTTAGGGAGGATCCCAGGTTCCCAGTATTCTGTTCAAGCCTGTACTTGGGAATAAAGGATAGCACTTGGGTGGCTGTTTGAGAAACTTCTTTCTGTTCTGAGATTCCATTATAGGGTGTCCTGTTGATTATAGAACGTTCTTCATTTATTCATTGATTCAACAAATATATCCATTTTGCTAGGTATTGTTGTTCTTGGCTCTGGGGATACAATGGTAAAGAAAAGAGACATAGTTCTTGCCTTTTGAAGTTTGTATTATAGTGGCAACAAAACAAAGAAACAAACAAAAATATTTTTGCTGAAAACAGTGGGGCCCAATGTCTAAGTAATATGTGTGTATAGAATTCATAATTGTGGCTTCCTGAAGGCTCTAGGCAAAGACATGACAGTCCTATTTTCCTGAAGAACCCATTGCTCAGACTCTCATGATAAACATTTTTACTTGCTTCACATTTCAGCTTCCTGTGACCAAGTACGCAGTAGACCTGAGACATAGTTCTTGTTATTAGTATAATTATTTTCTTCAGCTGTTTTCTTTAAGGAGTTGTCTAGCCAGAGTGGAAGAAAATCTTTTGATGTATTGCTCCTTGAACAGCATTATTTGTAGCAGGGCCACTGTCTTCCTGGAGCCCGTCTTATGGAGCAGCTTCATTTCTCCATGATTGGAAGAATTCTTTTTGTAAATTGAAGTATCATTGACATACACCATTGTAACAATTTCAGATGTAATGTACTACATAATGATTTGCTATTTGTTTATGTTGTGAAATGATCACCTCAACAAGCTAATTAATGTCCATTACCATATATAGTTATAAAAATTTTTTTTCTTGTAAGGAGGACTTTTAAGATCTACTCTCTTGGAAATGTTCAAATATGCAGTACGGTATTGGTAAATAGACATTATGCTGCACATTACCTCCGAAGACTTACATATTTTATAGCTGAAAGATTGTACCTTGTGACCCTCTTTACCCATTGGCCGAACCCCACCCTCCACCTCTGGCACCACCAATCTGTTCTGTGTATCCATGAGCTTACTTTTTTTTATTTTAATTCTCCATATAAGTAAGATCATAATGGTTTCTTTGCCTTTCTCTTACTTACTTCACTTAGCATAGTGATCGCAAGAGCCTTCCATGTTGTGGCAAATGGTAAAATAAAAAAAAGTTTTATGGCCTGACCTGTGGTGGCGCAGTGGATAAAGCGTCGACCTGGGAACACTGAGGTCGCCAGTTCAAAACCCTGTACTGGTCTGGTCAAGGCACATATGGGAGTTGATGCTTCCAGCTCCTCCCCCCTTTCTCTCTTTCTCTCTCTCTCACTTACTCTGTGTCTCCTCTCTAAAATGAATAAAATAAAATAAAATAAAAATTAAAAAAAAAGTTTTATGGTTAAATAATATTTCATTATGTACAAATACTACCACTCAGTTGTTGATATATAATATATATATATGCAGTGGACATGGGAGTGCATCTATCTTCTTGATTAGTGTCTTCATTTTCTTTGGACATATTCAAAGTGGAATCCTGGGTCATGTGGAAGTTCTAGTTTTATTTGTGAGGAACCCCCAACTGTTTTCCATAGCGGCTTCTCCCATTTACAACCCAGCCAACAGTGCACAAGGGTCCCCTGTGCTCCACTCCACACCCGCACCTACACTTGTTATTTTCTGTGTATTTGACAGTAGCTGTCCTAACGGGTGTGAGGTACTCTCTCATTGTGGCTCAGATTTGTGTTACCCTGATAATCAGAGGTGTTGAACATTTTTTTATGTACATTTGACCCTTGAACAATGCAGGGGTTAGGGGCACTGACCCCCTACACAATCAAAATCTGCATATAATTTTTGACTCCCCCCCCAAAAAGAACTACTAATAGCCTACCATACTATTGATCAGAAGTCTTACAGATAACAAAAAAATCGATTAATGCATTGTCTTACATGTATTATGTACGCTATCCTTACTATAAAGTAAGCTAGAGAAAAGAAAATGTTATTGAGAAAATCATTTAATCATATAAAAATGAGACTCAGGGTCATAGACAAAATTGAAGTGGTTACCAGAGGGAGAGGGTAGTGGGGAGGGGAGTAAAGAAGGACAGATATAGGTGACGGAAAGTGATTTGATCTTGAGTGATGGGCACACACACAATCAGCAGTTCAAATGCTATTAGAGATGTTCACCTGAAACTTACGTATTCTTAGTGACCAATGTCATCCAGTAAATTTAACTTCTAAATTAAAAAAAAAAAAAGAATTCATGTTAAGAACACAGCTGCCTGGAGTGTCTTGGGGCATGAGTACTGTGAGAAAGCATGTGCCCTCAGAGTGAGTTTCAGCATCGCGGTAAAGCACTTCGCTGATGGATGACTCTGTAAATATTGTAAGGAAGAGAAAACACATTTATAGTATTTTTTTAAAACTGCATATAAGTGAACCATGTAGTTCAAACCTGTGTTGCTCAAGGGTCAGTCGTACTTGTTGGCCATCTGTGTATCTTCTTTGGAAAAGTGTCTATTCAGACCTTCTGTCCATATATAATCAGGTTGTTTGCTTTTTTTAATGTTGAATTATATGAGTTCTTTATATATTTAGGGTATTAACTCCTTATCAGACAGAGGATTTAGAAATATGTTATTTCCCTGCAATATGTTGCCTTTCATTTTGTTGATCATTTCCTTTGCTGTACAGAACTTTTGAGTTTGATGTTGAAATTTTTTTCTATTCCATTTTATCTTATTACAATCCTGTCCCTGTGTTTGAGAAATACAACCCTAAGCACTCCTGAAATTGTATCATTTTAGCATTCAGAAGTATCCCGTTTCTTTCTTAGTGTATTAAGCCAAAAGAAACATTTTAAGTTAGTGGATTTAGTTCCTCATAGGAAAAAGCATTTTTACTAAACAGGAAATAATTTGTTGGGAATCTGACCAAATGCACAAAGCTGTGTGTCAGAGATTCCTGTCAGAAAAGGATGGCTCCTAGAGGAATATAAATAGATACCCTGAAAAGTATATTATTTCATAGAAGAAAAGCTCTTCTCTCTCCCCCTTCCTGCCTAAGTATTTTCTACTACATTTTCATTCCTTAAAGGGAAGAATAAATGCAGTAAAGCTATGAACATTTATTAATTCAGATTCTACTAGTGTGTGGTTATATTTAGGTAAGTGCCAATGTTTCTTTTTTTATATTTAGCAAATTGCTTTGTCACATATATCAAACCAAATTTGGTCATGACTCCTTCAGTAAGACTTTCTGGAGGAGTAATGCTATTTCAGTTTTCAGTCGGGTTCTTACATTGGTAATAGATGCAGACTGACAGCAGGCAAGGCAAAGCAGAGCTTCAGCAAGTGAGGTGTCAGAGCCCGCAGTAGTAGGCAGAGGCTGAGCAGTGGCTTTGTGAACGCATGTTGAACTTACCGAGGGCCAGGGCAGAGGCAGGGGTGACAGTGGGTGTGGAGACTGGCTGGGGTGGGAGGAGGGGCAGCTGTGCACCTTTGTACCATCCATTCTGCCTTTCCTCTGGCTCGAGTGCTTCCCTGTCACCTGCACTATTGTAGCAGCCTGTGTTACTCTTGAGCTCACCTGCGCTTGTACTCTCTCCGCTCTGCGCCATGCACGGGCTGCAGGGTGAGCTTTCTAACACGCTAAGCAGCTTCTTCATGCTTTGGCGATACTCAGTTTTGAATCCCCTCTGTGTAGTACACAGCAGGTATGAACGCATGCTTGCTGAATTGAGGGAATGGGTTTTGGAAACAGTGGGCATATTATGGAAAGTATGGCCCTGTTTTAAAAGGGAGCAGAAAAGAAAACCTTCAAGTAAAAGAATATTTTTTAAAATCACCCTAATATAAATAGTCCTGATCTTTAAACATGAATAAACCAGAAAATCTAAATAAAAAGGTCGGGATTAATGTTTTATGAAGTTTTGTTATTAAAAACAGTTCAAGTGGTGAGAAGAAATGCAAACAGCAGAAACCAACTGACCTTGCATTCTAACAAAGGAGCCTTATTCGAAGGGAAGGATTTGATGTCATGCTGAAGCCTGTGATGGGTGCTCTGGCCAAGAATCTCATGAGGTTTAAAGGCTATTTCTACCCAGAAGCTACAACTAGGAGATTTTTTTTATTTCTTATTATGTTTGGTAACATTACTGCTGTTAGAAATGAAGGTCTGACCTGACCAGGTGGTGGCGCAGTGGGTAGAATGTTAGACTGGGATGCAGAGGACCCAGGTTTGAAACCCTGAGGTCGCCAGCTTGAGCATGGGCTTATCTAGCTTGAGCACGGGCTCACCAGCTTGAGTGCGGGATTGCTGGCTTGAGCGTGGGGTCATATACATGACTCCATGGTCTCTGACTTGAGCCCATAGGTTGCTGACTTGAGACCCAGGGTTGCTGGCTTGAGCAAGGGGTCACATGCTATGTTGTAGCCCCCTGATCAAGGCACATATGAGAAAGCAATCAATGAACAACTAAGGTGCCACAGCAAAGAATCGATGCTTCTCATCTCTCTCCCTTCCTGTCTCTCTGTCCTTATCTGCCCCTCTCTGTCTTTCTCTCTGTCTCTGTCACAAAAAAGAGAGAGAGAAAGAAAGAAAGAAAGGGAAGGGAAGGGAAGGGAAGGGAAGGGAAGGGAAGGAAGGAAGGAAGGAAGGAAGGAAGGAAGAAAGAAAGAAAGAAAGAAAGAAAGAAAGAAAGAAAGAAAGAAAGAAAGAAAGAAAGAAAGGGAAATGAAGGTCTGGCAACTCAGAGACCTCTTAGATTTTTCCAGGAATTTACTTCTGAGAAACAAAAGACCAGGAATCCAGCCCTGCCTGACTTTTTATATTGTACATTATTGAACATCATTTTATTTACCTTGGTCATGTTATTTAGCCACTTAGAACATTTATTTCACCTGGTCTATGCCAGTCCATGTTTAGCTAAACAGTAGGTAAAACTTATTAGAAGAGTTCTTACTAGAACAGTCAACGTAGAAGAGGAGGACTAGTTAGACTAGTGACCGAGCTGTTTGTCATGGGGGGCTTTGCCTTTGCCCTTCCCCGTTTCCTCTCCCCTTTTGATCCCTTGCCACGTGTTATATCAAAGCATCACAAGCGCTTGCCACAGTTGATGCACTGGCTGTCTCCTTTATAAGTTCCATTTTAATGAACAATATTAAAAATGGGTGCAGAAATTAATTTCTTGGAGGCCCTTTTTAAAAATTTTATTTCTGGTCACTCTTCTTTGGGCCACTTTGCCAACATTTATTTTAGTGCTTGTCTTATAGAACGAGGAAACTGTTAGAACAAAGCAGGCTCCTAAATGATAAAGTTGAACTTTTCTTCCTTTTGTTGAATAGATCTCACTATAGTACCTTTTGATGTCAAATTTACACATGGCCTCAGTGGTCACTGCGGATGATTTCGTTAAAATACTTCATAGTAGGTTGAAAATTGTAACCTTTGAAGCTTTAAAATATGAGCTCAAATCATGCTTATTTCCAGTATATGTACTATATGTAGTGTGCAGCTAATATTCTCTTGACAGTTGTATGGGGGAGAGGTGACTTCTTGCAAGGCTGGTGGTTATGGGAAGGCTTACTTACAGAGGGAATTTGATTTTGATTGGGTCTAGAAAGGTGACAATAACCTGATCATGTAGAGACAGGAAGGAAACGTGGGCCATATGAAGAAAAGAGGTGGGGCAAAGGCAAAGCTCAGAGTGGACCTATGGTTAATTCTATTTTCAGTGCATATTGGAGAGAATCTTTTCAAAGTGTGCATATGCTGACCCCTTCAGTTAGAGAGGCAGTGCTACAACATTTGAAAAGGGGATTAAGTGAGAGAAAGGGAGAGTTGATTGGAAAAGATAGCTAGGGACTGGATCGGTGCTTCTTAACCTGGGTTCTATCGAACCCTAGGGGTTCAATGAGTTGGTCTCAGGGGTTCGGAGAAGCCTCTGCCGCGGAGGCCAGAATAAAGTAATACCGTAATTTGTTGTGAGTTCATGACTTTGTTGGTTTTGTTCTTTGAGCAAGGTGATGTTCATGCACGGCTCATTTTGTGCACCAGTAAGAAAACATATACCTATGTCTTGAATTTGGAAAAAAAATCATATTTTATTTATCACTAAAGAATGGTTCGGTGAATGCGCATATGAAACTGGTGGGTTTGGTACCTCAAAAAAGGTTAAGAACCACTGGACTGGATTATGGATTCTAACTCGTGGATCCAGGAGTTTGGACTCGAGACTTTGTTCTGTAGGCAGTGGGGAACTACTGAAGCAATATAAATGTCTGTTTTATGAAGACTGTGGCATATAAGATGAAGTTGGCAAACAGGGCTGGACATTGGATAACCATTTTAGGAGATATTTTAAATTCTGTGGAAGAAATTGATGACACACCCTAGAGTACCTGACTGCCGGTGGCGGGGAGGCAGGGTGTAAGCATAGCCCGGGAGGGGTACATGGCTCTGATTCTGATTTCTTGTGTTGGGTCAGTAAGAACATCATTCCTTTGAGTCTGTTTTCTCAATTACATCAGGTCTATGAATTCTTAGATTTCCTCAGCCTTTGGAATTTCATGTTCTATAATCCTTAACTTCTTGTAAAGCTATACTTTAGCTTAGTGAAATAATGAAAAGCATTATAAAATCTATTTCCCACTATGAACTAAGTACTTTGCTAATCATTTTAAGTTATTTAACTGTGTTAAAGAAAGAAAAACATATTTTTGGATTGTTTCCTTTTTTTCTTTTAATTTCCATTCATTATAGCTTTGAAGAAACTAAAGTGATTAAGGGAGAAAAAACTGTTAAAGCCTTTAAAAAGTGTAAAAAGGTGTAAACAAATGCCATGTAGAATACCTCTCAATTCATCTTGTAAAGTCAGCATTACCCTAATAGCAAAACCAGAAAAAAATAATACAACTTATGAATATAGATGTGAAAATATTAAAATCCTGGGTCTAGCAACATATAAACTGGATTGTACATGCTGACTGAGTGGTATTTAACTTGGGAACGCAAGGTTGGTTCAGTGTATAAGAACCAATTAAGGCAAGATACCATGTTACTAGAATAGGAGACAAAACCCACACCAGCATATCAATTGACAGAGAAGAAGCATTTGATAAAGTTTGACACACTTTCACGATAAAAATACCTGACAGGCTAAAAGTAGAAGGGACCTTCCTCATCCTGATATTGAGTGGTTGTGAAAAACCTGCAGCTAACATCATACTTAGTGATGAAAGACTAAAAGCCAGGAGGTTAGGCAAGAAAAAGAAATGAAAGGATCCATATGGGAAAGGAAAAAGTAAAACTGTCTCTATTCACAGATGACGTGTATACAGGAGGAAATCTTGAAGAATCTACAAACTATGAGAACTAATAAACTCCATAAGCTTGCAGGATATCAGTCCCATATACAGTAACCAACTGAACTGCTATATGCTGGCAATAAGTAATATGAAAATGAAATTAAACAATTGTATTTGTTATAGTATTAAGTACATATTTAGGAGAATAAATTTAGCAAATGCAAATCAAAACCACAGTGACATGCCATTTTACACCCACAAGGATAGCTGTAATAGAAAAGATGGACAATAATGAATTCTCACATGCTGCTGGTAGGAATGTAAAATGGTGCAGTAACTTGGGGAAACTGACTGTATCTCAAAACATTAGACATAACCCAGAAATTCCACTTCTAGGTGCGTACCAAGAGAATTGGAAATAAACATAGACGTAAAAACTTGTATGCAAATGTTCATTATCCATACAGCCAAGAAGTGGGAACAACACAAATATTCATCAGCTGATGGATGGCTAAAGAAACTGGAATATCCATACAATGGAATATTATTTGGCAATAAAAAGGAATGACATTCTGATCCATGCTACAGTGTGAATGCATCTTGAAAACATCCTGTTAGTGAAAAAAGACAAACACAACATGCCATGTTGTATGATTCATTTATATGAAATGTTTCGTATATGAAAGTCCATAGAGACAGAGAGTGGATTGGTAATTGCCAGCGACTGAGAAGATAGGGCATTGGGGATTGACAGCTGGTGGGTACGTGTTTTGGGGAAGGGGTGATGAAATGTTCCAGAATTAGATACTGGTGATTGCTGCACAATTTTGTGAATATATTATAAACCTCTGAATTTTTAGAAGGGGAACAAATGAGAAGTCGTGTGGTATTCTTTACTGAAAACTTAAATATGTCAATATGCCATCCTAGAACAAGGGACCTTTATTGGTTTTCTCTGTCTTCCTTTTCAAACTCAGTGTTTGCAAAGTTGATTCCTCTTCCTCTTCAGATTTTAGCAAGCCACCTCCCCTTAGTTCTGTTTTACGAGGAGTTTAAGTTTTGTCATCACAGGGCAGTGTTTCTTGGATTCCATCAACACTTGATTCAAATTTAATTTTAAACATATATTTCAAATTAACTAAAAAATGGAATATGAACCAGTATGTACTCTCAGATGTACTACAGTTCATCCAATTTTTCATGCCGCTGGATAACATATGTTAATTCATAGTTCCAAGTTATCTCATTTAGTGTATGACTTGGAATCAAGTCTTTCACGTTATTCCAATGTATGTTATCAGACATTTGTCAGATAGTTCACTGAACAGGAAGGGTGTGGTTCCCAGTGCTTTAAAAACGACAATGGATGTCCTAGTTCATAAAGTTGTCAAAGGAAATACACTACATCTCTAGTGTAGATGAGGATTTTCTTGATACAAAGTAACCAAGTTCTGAGGGAAATTGGATCCTGGGGCTGATATGACTGTAACTGTTATCCATACATCCGCCAATTTAAATTTTGGTTCATGAGAATGTCTTCCTTGTTCTCACTGACTGCCATTTGAGTAAGAAAATGTAAATTTGAACCAATGTATTAAGTATATACAGTTGTTTTCACTGCTTCATATATTGGGATTCTGCAGAAGATACCATTTAAATTAGGTGCAGTTGGAATCCCTGGAAATATTTCTCAATGTAATAAGTTTCCTGTTCCATTTTGACTTCACTCTTTATTTTTTCAAAGATATTCTGAAAGAATACCCCCCTCCCCCAGAAATCAAACAGTGAGGCTTCCTGCTGAAAAAATATTTACTGACTTAAAATAGCTCATATCTTTTTTTCTGAGGCTCCATCTCCGAGACTGTCCTACATAGATATTGTTGGCTGCATCATAAGGCTATTATATTATTGTTATGTCCAATATAAATATTTTAGTTACTGTTTGATGAATGATATTTGGAAAGTGATACATATCCTTATTTTAATCTCTTTTTGAGTTTGCAGCAACTGAGTTGTGTGTGGGGGCTTTATCAGGAGCAGGGTTACATGTGGCCTGTGGCATTAGATCGTCCGCTCTGCCGCAGCCTGTGTGGTTGCACTCCTGCCAGCAAAGTGGAAGCGACCACTGGTGAGGTCATGAGAAGTGCTGAGGGGAAGGAGATGGTGAAAGAATCCAGTCAGGATTATTGAGTGCCTCATATATGTAGATATTTATTAATGCACATTGGAGCCTGTTGTTCAAAACGAGTCATGTGTCCATTCTGTTGTGTTCACAGGTGATCATGGAGGAAGCACTTTACTCCCACCCAATGTCACAAACGAATTTCCAGAATATGGGACCATGGAGGAAAGTGGAGAAGGCCTGAGAACTTCTCTCGAGTTAGATGCAGAGTCTCCACCATGCTGCCCACAGGGGCAGCAGGGGGTCCAGCTTCTTGCTGGCCACCACACCAGGCTCAACAGTGTTACAGACGGACCAAAAGATGTTAGGGAGGCCGCCTCTCAAAGTCACCTCAAGGAACAAAGTTTACAACCTCTAGACTCTTTGATTTCGGCTCTGAAAGCTACAGAAGCCAGAATAGCTTCAGGGACATTACAGGCTACAAAGGTACTGGACAGAGATGCTGTTTCTAGTTTTATGGTTCAGAGGGCGGAAGAAGAGCTGTACACTGCCAGTCATCAGACACAGAGGGCTGGCAAACTCTTCCCTGTTGGCCAAGACCCATTGCCAGGGGTCCCTCTTTTGGCTGAAGTTACAACGGAAGAGCACTTCTATTCAGGCAACCAGAGGGACCTCACTGTGTTGTTGACTGGGGACACTCAGGCAGAGCCTTCCCAGATAACTCATGATGGGAGGAAAGGGGCTTTCCACGCGCGGGAGTCAGCTTGTCTTGTGTCCTCCGTGGGGAGCCCAGTAGCGACCCAGAGCTCCAAGGGCAGTGTTGGTGTTTTGGGAGAGTGGAAGTCTGGTCTGGGGCAAGAGCAGCCTGGGGCATGTGATCGGGGCAGCTCCACAGGACGCCCTGGCCGGGTCAAACATGTGGGATTTGAAGGGGTGGACATATTGTGGACAGGAGGGGAGAAGAGAGAGACACAACCGCCTGTGGATTCTGAGATGTCGTTGGGAAGGACCATGTCTCCTGAAAGCGAGGGGGTTTCCACAGTGCCAAGCCACCTCGCCTCATCTGCTGGCTTGTATAATTCCATTGGTTTCACTGGCAGTGAAACCTGGAGAGGGCCTTTGGAGAGGCTTGCCACCAGCTCAGGGACATTTTCCCCTGTGCCTCTTGTTGAGAGTGGAGAGGATGAAGTCTTCCTAAAGGAAAACAAAGGACATTTGGAGAAGAAACCTGGACTGCAGAGAGACAAGGAGAGGTGAGCTCCCGTAGTCCCGCTGTGGTGCTTGTGCCTATAATGGGAAACTGTGGTCTGCTTGGCTGGGAGAACTCGGCTCACAATATCCTGGGTCCTGGTTATCACACAACAGAAGAGAAGTTACCGTAAGCCAGATTCCTTCTAAGTTCCTAAGATATTAAGGTGATCTTGTTATAAAGTTGTCCATTAGGCATAGATAGAAAAGCAGAGAGTGATGGAGAGATTGTAAACTACCATGTTTCCCCATGAATAAAACGCATCCTTTTTCAAAAACTTTGGGTTCTAAAAACTGGGTGCATCTTAAACAGTGGTTGTAGATTTCTTTTATTTGCATTTCCCGCTCTCTCGACATACCCTGTAGTCATTACATCCTAAATTAGGTGTTATTTTCTGGGTGCAACCCCAGTGTCTACATACAGCCCCCACACATGTATGAACACAGAGGTTCGGGGTTTGCGCTGCCCATTTTTTCAAGTTTAGAGAGGCGGTCAGAAGGTCAGAATTGAACTGTATACTTCAGTTGTTCCATAGCGTTCATGTGAGAGTCCCTTCTCACAGGAAGAGTGTGTTTAGATTATGTCCCTGCTAAGTAAACTCGGCACCGTGGGACATTTCCTGGTCTTGCCATTCATGTCTGACATCACCTCCACAGCAGCGTAGAGCCTGGCTGAATGGACGATGTGACCCGTCCTCACTTCCTCTGAGCGTAGGCTGACCATAGAGCTCCTTTTGGCAGTCGTCTGTGGTGTGGGTTCAATCCCTCCCGTCTTGCCTTCCCTCAGTCTCCATAACACCACATTTCATTGCTTTTATGGGATAGCATCAGTGTCAAGGCTGAAAGGTGTTTTTTTGTTTGTCCAGTCAGTTGGTATAAGAAAATGCCTTTTCCTCCATAAATAACGAACAAATCCATGGAGAGTGATGCTCCTTCAGGGTGGCTATCCAGGGCTCCTCCCCCCTCCCTCCACCCTGCTCCCCTGCCCCCAGCACATAAACTCTGCAGACTTCTCTGGACATCAGCCTTGCTATGTGGCATGCGGCTCAGTGATTATATATTCCCACTGGAATATGTGCTTTTGCTTCTGTGTAGATTACTAATTCATTTCTCCTTTCCTCCCTTTCTCCTTCCCTTCTTCCCTCCTTCTCTCCCACAAATATTTTTTGATTGTCTTCTATATCCTTGATACTGCTGCATGCTGGGCATAAAGGAATGTTTGACACAGACATGGCCCCTGGTCACTGCCCTCCTGGAGTAGACTGCCGAAGGTTAATGCTGACCACATAAACGCATTCCTGATTATAGGATCACAAACTGTGCTCAGTCGTGAAGGAAAAGGAGACACATACTGGAAGGAATAATCTGAATGCAGGAGAGGTTGATCCATTCGATGACTTGGGCAAGGCCTTCCTTTGGACATGATAATTAGGCCAAGACTTAAGGAATGACCATGAGTTAGCCAGGCAGAGTATGGGGACGAAGAATATTCCAGGGAGTGGGAACAGCGTGTGCACAGGAGGGCTGGAGTTGTGTGGAGCAAAGGCCTTAGGACAAGTGTGAAGATGTGACACTCCCCCAGGGTGGCTGGATCACGAGGAGCAGTAGGCGGGGGGTGGGGGGGCATGGTGGGGAATCAGTGTAGGGAGGAGCTTTGTTACAGGAACTTTTCATTTTATTCCAAGTGCAGTGAGAAGCCAGTGAGAGGTAGACACCCCAAATCGTATGTGGCATGTGGTAGGCCTTCCCTAACGTAAAGACAAATATGTTGTTGAAGGTGAACCCTGGTAATACCTAGAAGGAATGTAGATTACCTATGAGATATTTTTAGTCCTATTTCTATTTATAGGAATCTGAGTCTCAGCGAGGTTAAGTGAAGTTGCCTAAGTGACACAGCTAGTAATTGTCACATCCAGAATTCAGCTCCAGGTTTTTCTAACCCATGATCTCTTGCACTTAACTGAGTTTTTTAAAATTTTACTTAGTTATCCTAATGTTCATTTTTAATATTTGAAGAACATGCTACATATTAATTAATGTCCCATCTCTGTATATTAACTTAACTTATAAATTGTTCCTAGGGTTTTTCTGTTTGGTTAGCCTTACAATAAACTTGTGTTGGCTTTTTGTCCTTTTATTAAGGCCATTCACCTGGTCTTGCTGCAGTGCTGCCGCATTGTCAGCAGGGGGCAGGCCTTGGATTCTAATGTACTTGTCCACTCCCGGGCGTTTGTCCTTATTTAAATCAGAAAGTATTAATAGACTGATGAAAGCTTAGTGTATTTTTACTCCGTTAAGTTTACACAATATATTTATCTGCTTCTGTTAAAATTAAGCATGACGGCAGCTGTTAATGATTTGAACCTGTGGAGCTTAGCTGGCTAAAATGAGACCACTTGTTCAAATATTCATCGGACTAGAAGTAGTCGCATACTAGGAAACCAGTTTAAAAAGATGTTAAATTATTTTGAAGGTAGTATAGCACACGTATGCTAAGAGTCTTTTCAACCTGAATTTGTTTCTATGTTTCTATATCTTCCTTCCCAAATATATGAAGACATAAAGCCCAGTGAGTACAGGCGTTAGTTAGCTCAAGAGAATGTTATCATTTTATATGATTGAAGGGGGAAAAAGGAAAAGAAAAAATTAACCTAACACTGAAATTCTTCACTCATGTTTTCTTTCCAGGATTCTTGAACAAGAGGAGCACTTTACGGGAGGAGAGGATGACACCCTGGGGCCTGGGTGTACAGAGGACTCCACGGATGTGTACAGCTCCCAGTTTGAAACCATCTTGGACAACACGTCTTTATACTACAGTGCTGAGTCGTTAGAGACCTTGTACTCGGAGCCTGACAGCTATTTCAGCTTTGAAATGCCCCTCACTCCGATGATACAGCAGCGCATTAAAGAAGGCGGTCAGTTCCTGGAGCGGGCGGCCGTGGGGGGACAGCAGGACATCCTGAGTGTCTCAGCAGATGGCGGGATAGTGATGCGCTATTCTGGCGGGATCACCAACGGGCTCAGTGACGCTGGGGACTCCATCTACGCGAAAGGCAGCCCGGAGATGGCCTTCTGGGGAAGGTACTACTCATTCTCATTCACTTCATGCTGGTGGGTTTAGTAACGTTTTCTCTTTGGCAAATCTGAGTGTGGAATACATTCGAAAAGCATTTGGCCAGCTCTGTGGGTATAAGTGAATGATGTGGATAAAATGTAATTTGGGTTTTAGGGGCAGGTAGAGTTCATTTTTGTGGTTTGCCAATTTGGCAAACTGTGGTCGCTCCATTTGGTGGTATTTCTTGGATGACCATGTAAAAACTGGTCACATATCTGAACACAGAATTGGAAGCGATGAGTAGCTCTCAGCGCTGGTGACGCAGCTTTGGTCGCAGTGGTGTGGTGCTGTGAAGAGATCATTGAGAGAGCTTGGCTTTTCTTCTCACACTGACATTGGGTGATGGCTTGGAGCAGGTTGTTTGCTTAGGCCAGAGAGGTTCCTTAATTGTAAAACTGAAGGTGTGGATTAGATGGTCACCAAAGTCTCTTCCCACCCTTTGCTCTGTAAGGGCCCATTGTCATGGTCAGGCAACCTTCCTGTTCCGGATGCGGCAGGGGCAGGAGCGGATTATGTGGGTGCCTGGCAGAGCTGATGCCTTGATCAAGATGACCCACGTTTATTCTCTCTCTCTATATTACTATTTGTCCACCTGCAAGATAAAAATGACAAATTATAGGTTATGTGCCATACCTGTCATTTAGTGATTCCCTTTTGAGGGATCATCTCGCATTTTATTTCCTCCTGCTCATCACCCTCAGACCATTTACCTGTCCTTCAGCATCTCTGTTAATGAACAGAGCATGCTAAACTTCTTAAGGATTTTATGAATTTAGTTTTGATATAGTTTTCCTCATTAAAGTGCTCTAGTGTGCGTTGGTGGAGGTGACAGGGTCTTAAATGGGGATAAACTGTGTTAGAGGTGTATGAAAAAACGTCAGTGCTTTTTTAAACAATCGTTGTACAGAGTGCAGTTTTCCATGGAGCCCCCTTTAATAAGTAGTTCATTCTATAGTAAGCATTCTCAATAACCAGTTTGTATAGGTTTATAAATCGTTGCATGAGCACATTCAAGACAGGGACAGTATAATGTTGTAGCTGTACATGTGAAATGGACCATGGACGTTGGTTGTCTCCTTGGGTCACAGAGAGAGAACGAAAGGAACACAGGTTGTAAAAGCAGAAGATCTGGTCTGAATTATTCAGCAAGCCACTTTTATTCTCTCTGAAGCCCACTTTCCATGTTTGCAGAATAGGGTTAATGATGCCCAGGACGTGTGAGACTGTGGGATTTAAAGAGGTGATCTAGATTAGAGCACCCCGCAGGGTGCTTGGCACACAGGGCGGGCCTGAGTGAATGTGGGAGCCAGAATGGGATGGCTGAGAGGCCCGCAGTCAGACTCCTGGTATCTCTGAGAAGAGGGCGTTCCCGAGAGCGGGGCATCCCAGAGCAGCTGTGTTCCCGAGAGGGAGGTGACTCAGAGGGGCATCCCTGTGTGCAGGGTACCAGTTTAGTCCTTACCCCCTACCATCATTTCTGGTAACTGTAAATTGTGATAAAATGCTATAGCACAGCTAATGCTGGACTTTCCATGGCAGTTCCAATCCAGCTTTCTGGGGCCAGTGGAAGTGGTTCCTACTGCAGACCCAGAGTAGGTGGGGATGCGGGGCGTTTAGGGCTGAGAGGCTTTGCTGCAGAAGCCACAGGGGGTGAGTAAGTACAGGCGAGATAAACATCAACGAGTCAGAACAGAAAGGAATAGGGTGGAAGTTATCAAATGTATGGTCTGCTTCCTTGGAAGAGGAAGTCGTCATAATTGGGGCTAGTGGGAGAGCCAGTCGTTAGCAAGGCAGAGTTAGATAGTTAAGAGAGAGGACTGGGGCAGTTATAGTATTGTCCCTGCTCAGATTGAGACAGTGGTATACTTCAGGCCTTCCTGAGATAAGGTTTCAGCTGCGTCATCTGCATTGTGGAGCCACGAGATTGTGCCCAACGATAAGACTGAATTCTAATACTGGATGAGAAGCATCTTAGAGCTGAGCTGGGTGAACTTCTCACCCAGATCTGGGCACTTTTCCACATCTATACGTCTCTATTTAGGGTAAAAAAAAAATGGGGGCTGTCTCAGTGATCCTAAGAACTTTCCAAGGAACTGATGTAATGTTCATATGTATTTTTTACCTCCTCTGCCTCTTGGTGCTTTAGGGAAGTTGCAGCACCCGAGGAATTACAGATTGAAGAATTATGACATTTCCCAGTTGGAAGTGGGGCCTTAGCTCACCTAGTTTTACAGTAAGGAATCTGAGTCCCAGTCTGGTGGGATGGATTTACCTGGTGACAGGCCCTGTGCCAGAATTCCGATTGCCCGACTGACTCCTAGCCTGGGTGTCGTCAACAATCTAGGCTGCCTGGTCTTATTGCTTTATTCGTTCTTTTCATCTAATTTCTTTCCATGCCATATGTCGACAAAGCCAAAAGTCTGAGTTGGTGACTGTAGAGAGCTGCTTGTTTTTGCTGGTGGTGTGTTTTCAATTTGAGGAAAAAATGTACCAAATTGTTCATAAACGTCTCCATAAATTTTTAAAGTAATCAATAAGCAGGCTTTTAAAAAATCCTTCTGCATGAAGACATTCTTCTGCAGAGGTAAGGAAGTGGACAGCGGTATTGAACCTATTAAGGAAATCCAGTCTAAAATGCTGAGCGCACAATAGTCAATGAGATTGACTTCCCTCATGCAGGCGTTCAGAGCTAATGTAAGGACTCAAGGGAAGAAATTAATTTTCAACTGTCTTTATAAATGTTGTTATATCTCCTGACCAAGCGGTGGTGCAGTGGATAGAGCTTCGGACTGGGATGTGGAGGGGCCAAGGTTCGAGACCCCGAGATCGCCAGCTTGAGCACGGGCTCGTCTGGTTTGAGCAAAAGCTCACCAGCTTGAGTCCAAGGTCACTGGCTCCAGCAAGGGGTGACTCGGTCTGCTGAAGGCCCGTCGTCAAGGCACGTGTGAGAAAGCAATCAATGAACAACTAAGGTGTCAAAATGAAAAACTGATGATTGATGCTTCTCATCTCTCTTCGTTCCTGTCTGTCTGTCCTTATCTATCCCTCTCTCTGACTCTCTCTCTGTCTCTGTAAAAAAAAAAAAAAAGTGTTGTGATATCTACACAAGAAAAATGAGTGAAACAAGGACACATGCCCCGCATTCCATATCTAGTCACCAGCCTCTCCTGTTTCCTGGGCAGTGGACTGGGCAGGGGCGGGGTGGGCCGGGGATCATGACTGTGTTGGAGAATGTGGACTCTGAGGAAGGCGAAAAGGAGAGGGGATGGTCTCTGTCTCCCTGGTAATGCTTCTGGGATTCTAGCTAGATATGCACCGAGGAGATTCAGCCCATCCCTGTTGAGGTATTGATTTGAATGTCAGTTGACAGCCAGTAGAAAATGTTGTAGTATTACTTCAGTTCGTCTCTAAAACAGTTTTATATCCTGTGCATCCAGGGGGTTTTATTATTTAGTAAATGCGTGGTGCTTAATTCTTATAATAAGCTGGGAGAAAGGAATTATTAATATTCTCATTTTCCAGATAGGGAAACTGAGGCACAGAGCAGTTGAGTAACCTGGTTTGGGAACATACCATATTTCCCTATGTATAAGATGCCCCCATATATAAGACGCACCTTAATTTTGGGGCTCAAAATTTGAAAAAAAATGTATTACATAAAATTATTGAACTCAAGTTTTATTCCTCATAAAACTCATATAACTCCTCATCACTGTCAAAACTCCCATCCATTAGCTTGTCCTCATCTGTGTCTGATGACAAATCACTGTCTTCAACAATGAGTGCAAAAACAAGCGCGAAAAAGTGGGAAATGCAAGTAAAAAAATTTACAACCACTGTATAAGACACACCCAGTTTTTAGACCCCAATTTTTTTAAAAAAAAGGTGTGCGTCTTATACATGGGGAAATACAGTAGGTAGTAAGTGACATGCTCAGGATTTGAACCCAGGAAGTCAGGCTCCAAATATTATTTTTGGTTTCAAAACAAAAGTATATTTGTTTGGCGTTGCATGTGTGTATTTTTAAAATCCTTTTCTGTTTCAACATGTGCCTTTAGTTAGTTGTTGAAGATTATGGCACTGGTCATCTTTGACTGATCTCTTTTGAACTCAATTCTCTATTGCTGCTGCAGTAAAGAAAGGCAGGAGTGGTCGCAAAAGGTGATGAGGATGTTGTAGCACAGAGCAGATCTAGTCCCCCTCTCAGGGGCACCTTCTAGTCTCAGAGTTACCTTGCACGGCGGCTAGGGGAGGGTTGTTCTTCCCTGGTACTCTCTCCGCTCAAGTCAAATAGAAAATACATATTTCAAATCTGTAGTATTCTCCTGTCAGGTTAGAAAGGACATTTTTAAAGAGTGTATATGCTCACTGTTTGTCTTTTAAAGGATTATATACCTTTGTGATACCGAACAGATCTCACGCTTTATAAGGTAGAAAAGTCTTTTAATATCCTAGAGTAAATCTAGACTGGAAGAGTTAAATTCTCTCAGGTGCTCCAAGTGCCCTGCACACTGAATGTTAACCAGGGAACCGCATGTCCATGTCTGTCAGGAAATAGCTCGCCTTGTGAATGTAACACAATATTTTAATGAAGGAGCAAAGAGTAGCATCCCCTCCCTTGTGGTCCAGCTACAGAGCACTCGAGCTGGTGGGTCAGCGGTGCTATGTGAAGTCCAGTCACATGGCTCCAAAATTAGAAAGGATAATTAGAGACTTACAGTAATACATGTTCCAATGGGTTCCTTTGTGTCTGGGTGCTTCTTCCTCGCCGGCCCATCAGCTGATGACTGCAACTCCAATCAGTAAGTTCTGACCTGGAGACTATCAGGCACAGACATGGTCACTGTGAGCATTAACAGAGCTGAATATTATCCATTTCTGTTGAGCTTAGGTTTGGACAGATAGAAAAAGAGAGATAGCAAATATAATAATGTGGCAGGAGCTTCTCTCTTGATTCTCTGAAATATATAAAGCTTCTTTTAAATTATATTAATATATAAAATTACCTTTTTGGTGTAATAGTTATATTCTGTGTCTCGGCTTCCTAGTTTTTCTTTCAGATATGGCTCAGGATACTGAGTACTCAGTATACTGACGGAGCACAGCAGACGGGGTGAATTGCATCTGCGTGCAACTGATATGCCTGAGGAGAGTGCTTCAGTGGGACTTGGGTCCGCTCTGAATTTGATAGTTGGTTTTGAGCTTTTCTCTTATTTATTTTTTTCCTCCTTCTCACATGAAATGCTGGCATTTAAAAGTGTCCTCTTTCCTCATGTGCTGTTCTTTCTCTTCACTGTCTTTCTCTCTAGGAAAAAACTCACATGAAACAAGATTCATACAGAAATTTGTCGATGTGCGATTTCAAAAAATTTTTGACATTCCCATTTAAAGTCTGCAGGCATTTTAATAGAATGTGTAAATAGTAAAATAGTCTGAGACCAGTTAAGCTGGTGACAGAGGAACAGATTTGATTTTGTGAAGCTGCCTCTAGAGAGCTGGCCAGCTCTGTGCCATTAGCAGCGGGAAGCTCTCTGCCTCAGGCTCCCTTCTCGCTCTCGCTCTCCTTATGGGCTTGCTGTGGCTCTCTTACTGGCTTTCGTCTTTTTCTTTCACATTTTAAAACTTGTTCTGTAAAACACAGGTTCTCATTTTTCTCTTTGTAGCTTCCTGAAGCAGTTGTTATGGTGATTTTCTTTAGATATTATTTTATTTATTTATTGCCACAGAGGATTTCTGGCTCAGGGATGAAGGGTGGGGGCTCTACTAGGTTTCAGAAGCAGTCATATCTGGGTTCAAATCCTGCCTCGGTTACTTACTAGCTGTGTGATCTTTTTTTTTTTTTTTTTTTTTTTTTTTAGTGAGAGGAGGGGAGGCAGAGACAGACTCCCCGCATGTGCCCAGACCAGGATCCACCTGAAAAGCCCACTAGGGGACTATGCTCTGCCCATCTGGGGTGTTGCTTCATTGCAACAGGAGCCATTTTTTAGCACCTGAGGTGAAGACCATGAAACCATCCTCAGTGCCTGGGGCCAACTCACTCTGAGTCATGGCTGCAGCAGAGGAGGAAAAGAGAGAGAGAGAAGGAAAGAGAAGCGAAAGGGGGGAGGGGTAGAGAAGCAGATGAGCTTCTCCCTTGTGCCCTGATTGGGAATCAAACCCAGGACTTCTACATACCGGGCTGATACTCTATCACTGAGCCAACCGGCCTGGGCCTAGGTGGGTGGTGTTGAGTAAATTATAATCTGGGAAGCTTTCCCGGTGTAAAACAGAATGAGTAATACCAATCTGGCAGAGGAGGGAGAAGGAGATGAGATTATAACCAAGTGGAAAAAAATCAAGAAAAGAAGATCAAGTGGCTTAACAAGGCCTGGTATATCTTAGGAGAGAAAGAAATGAAAATTAATAAAAAATACCAAAAACAGTAGTACCTGAAAACAATCCCGGCACCTCACTGTGTATCTAAGACCCGGCCAACCTCTGAGCTGCCAGCACTGTCCTCCAGAGTCTAAGCTTATCTGAAACACCTGTTACTGGATTTCCTGAAATGTCACCTTTTTTTCATAGAGTACAATGCACTGTGGTAGGGTGGCGTAAATAGGGGTTTTGGTATCAGACAACAGGAGGTCAAGCCATCCTCTTTCCTGACAGCCTGATGTTGGGTATTGGGTAGGTTACCTGACTTCAAGGACCATGAATTCTTGTTGGTGAAGTGGTGAGAACCTACCACCCACTGTATTACAGTTTTGTTGTGAGAATTTGCCGAGTTCTGTTTTGTGGATATTCATTTTAAAGCTGTCATGAGTTTCACAATAGTCTGAGTAACAGGAATATAAAAAACAGGAAAAAGCCTGGTAAAGATGAAAATCCATAAGGATTTAGTGGACGCTTGCTTGAATATAGGACATGTGGACTGGATCAAAACGCTTGTGGGATTTCAGGTGTGGGTGAAATCAAGCGAGGATCATCGGCAGTTGGGGAGAGCAGTGTTTGTAGGAGAGCACCAGCAGAGGGATTCAGCCAATTCGCACCACTGATACCTAATTTTTTGTTGAGTTCAGCGAACTGAATGTTAAAATGGCACTTATAATCAGGGTTCTCTCTATGGTAGGCGCCTGCGCAGCCGCCCAATGTGGAAATCACAAGTTCACATTCTTACTCTTTTTTAATGTTCATCTGCACAACAGCATATTCCAAGCGCCCGTAGTAATGTCTGTTCTGCCCATAGGTGAAAAAAATTGCAAGTGAGAACGCCAATCAAGAAACAATATGGAAAAATCTTAAATAACAGATTTATTGTTTTTTTGTCAGGTACTATTTTAATAATTTTTCAGTAATATTTTAAAGCTCTTATAATCTAGTTTTGTGTGCCTTCGCGAAAACAATGGGCCTATCACCTTCTCATGCATCAGGCCACACCACATGTTCACTTTAGGGGTGTTATGTTCCTACTCAGCGTAGGCCATATTCAGACGTTATGGCGATGAACATGTCCACAGATATGGAAGGTCACCTCATCGCTAAACACAATCTTCTGCAAAAATCTTGCATCATTGTCAATCTCATGAAGCATATCTGTAGCAAACGCACATCATGTGGGTCTATCTGCCAGTTTGATAGCGTGCAACAGCCGCAATTTGTACCCCGTAAAACAGAGACATTTCTTTAACACCTTATGAACTGTAGTCTTGCTTAGGTGTAATTGTCGAGCACAAGCACGCACAGATATTTTAGGGCTCCTTAGGTAGCTATCCCGTATAGCCTCTACAGACTCGTCACTGACTGATGGCCTAACAGAACGGGGTTTCTCCACCAAACTGCCGGTTTCCTTCAACTGCTTATCCCACCGAGTAATGTTATTCCTATGTGGTGGCGCTTTGTTATAAACGCGCCGATATTCACGTTGCACTTTGGTCATGGATTTGAATTTAGCGAGCCACAGAACACACTGAACTTTTCTCTGTACCGTCCACATCTCGACTGGCATGGCTGTGGGCTGCTTTGCTGTATACACAGTGTTACGTCATCATCTGCACATGCGTACATGCTGCCACATCATCCTACAAAAACTGGGAGGGTTTTCCTTTTTTTTTTTTAATTTTAATTTTTTAAATTTTATTCATTTTAGAGAGGAGACACACACACACAGAGAGAGAGAGAGAGAGAGAGAGAGAGAGAGAGAGAGAAAGGGGGGAGGAGCTGGAAGCATCAATTCCCATATGTGCCTTGACCAGACCAGTGCAGGGTTTTGAACTGGCGACCTCAGTGTTCCCAGGTCGATGCTTTATCCACTGCGCCATCACAGGTCAGGCCTGGGTTTTCCTTTTATTTGGTGCAGATTTCACATTTCTATCGTCTTTTGTTGCTTTCCTGTGACTGGTCAAAAGTGCACCATGACTTTACGGACACACTGTATTTTCACAAAGATGATGCCCAAGAAGACATTCTACTTCATTATGTTAAACTAAATGTTGAAAATTTTACAATAAGATGAAAACCTAAAATCTTGAATTACCAAAAAACTGTAGCTTACAGAGAAAAATTAATGTCAGATTTGAGATCAGCATACTTGTATTAGGTAAGAACAAGTGTTTTTGTGGATGCAACAAAAATTCTGTTTCTCGGTGTTATTTGAACCCCACCCCTGGAGAGCACCCACTAGTGGGGGCAGTGGAAACAGGTTAACCTGAGGAATGTGAAGGTCCCTCAAGGGCCAACACTGATGGGAGAGTGGGCTTGAAGGTCAGCTGGAGAGACCCGAGGCCCCATGGAAAGGTAGGGCTGGCAGCTGGGAGCTGCGGAGGAGGGTGGGAGTGGTGGGAGCCCAGCCTGGCTGGTGGTGTGCGCATGGGGGCCGGGAGCATTTGTGTGCTGCTCGCTGTCTTTCCAGTTCCGTCTCTGTAGAAATGTGCTCTCTGAGGTGAGTGGCCAGCAGCTGCCTGTGCTTGCCTCCCTTCTCTGAGGGGCACAGTGTGAAAGCTGCTGCTTGGTCACTGCTGGTCTGTGGGTTCCCCTCAGACGGGCCAGGCCCTGCACTGGTGGTCTTGGGCTCTCCCTGTTTGTTGGGTGCCTCTCATGTAAACTGGGGATGACTTCACAAAATGGTCCTGGACTGGATGTAGGGGTTCTCAGAAACATTCTACCTGTCATTTTGTAGCTTAAACCTGCAGATAAACAGCAATGTCCCGGATGTTGGTAGGGACTGGTGTTCAGGGTGCTGGTGAAACAAATGATCCTCTATCAAAGAACATATTAAAAGACCTCGGATGATAAAGGAGACTGGCGCCCTGACCAGGAGAATCATAGCTCTAAATAAAAACTAGGTTGGCAGTGCATATTTTAACTGGTCAGGATGATATAGGAATCTTTTTATTCATGTATCAGTACAATATTTAGCTTTTAAAGGAAGCAATAATACTTCTTTTCAGCAGAGGTCACAACACAAAATTTGTACGAGAAGGTTATCTCCATTGATCCATAGGCTGGGGAAGAAAAAAGAGGAGACCTCCAAATAAACAGTTCTTTGAAAGTATTTTACATAGGAATACCATTTTATCAGAACCCTAAATGGGTACATTTCCAGTGTTTTAGGGTTGTTTTCTTTTTAGTAGTTTAATAACTCACTCACTTTATTTATTTCTTTTTCATTTAATTAATTGTGTTTACATAGATTCTAGGGCAGAGGTCCCCAAAGTACGGGCCCGCGGGCCAAATTGCGGCCACCTGAGGCCATTTATCCGGCCCCCTCAGCACTTCCAGAAGGGGCACCTCTTTCATTGGTGGTCAGTGTATGGAGTACTGTATGTGGCAGCCCTCCAACGGTCTGAGGGACAGTGAACTGGCCCCCTGTGTAAAATGTTTGGAGACCCCTGTCTAGGGTAACCCCGACTGCATCCCCCCATATTCCCCTCCACATGTCCCTTGCCCCCTTCCTGACAACGCCCTCCTCCCTTCCCTTCAGGTTTATCCAGTTTTTTAATCTTGTTTTTCTCCTATGGATCTCATAAACTTTCTATAAACTCAAAGAGTCTTTATTAAATTGGCTCAAGCCCCTAACAGAGCCTTATGTACCTGCATGACCACAGGACAAGGGAAGTTGAATATAATCTTTCTCATGAATACTAATGAGGATTAATATTAAACGCCATCCAAACCGATGTCAGATAAATACTTTAGACTTCATAATCCTCATCCCATATCTGGTATTTCATATGCCTGTGCCTGAGCCTTAGTCCCCAGGGATTCTACTAATCTCTAAACCGCACACTGATCTTCTGAGATTTTTCATCTTTCTGTTCACCCACCTTGCTATCCCGCAGCGTTGACTTAGGAGCTTGTTGGGGGGCAGAATCTCAGGTTTCACCACAACCTACTAAACTAGAATCTATATTTTTGAGAAAATAGTCAGGTGGTTTACCTACATTGATCTTTGAGGATCATCCATCTCCAACAGTGGTCCATGGACCAAATCTAAAGTAGAAATGTTCTAGAACAGAGTTCTCTAACTTGACTGCACATTTGGGTGATGTGGGGGAGCATTTTCAAATTCTGACTTGCCCACTGGGGAGTCTGATTGATTGGTCTTATGTGGTACCCATACAGTGATAGCTTTAAAAAGCTTCCCAGGTGATTATGTTCAGCCTAGTTTGTCAATCTCTCACCCTGGAGCTTGTTAGAAATGTGTGACAGACCTCACCCCTGACCTATTCTATTAAAATGTGTATTTTAACAAAATTCCAGGTGACTCTTAAGCATTTTAAAGTTTGGGAAGCACTGGAAACTATCTAGATGCAGAATACCAAGCGGAGTGAGACAGTCCCTATTCTCAGGGGAGCAGGCCTGTCGTGGGTCCCTGTGCTAATGGCAGGGAGAAATCTCCTAAGAGCTTTATAGAAGAGAGTGGCCCTGGCTGGGAGCCTCAGAATGGTTTCTTGTGTCATCTTTGGTGTGTTGACCAGAGGGGGCCCATCCCTACTCCAGAAACACAGGTGTTGATCCTTTTCCTGCTAGGAAACAGTATCATTTCCTATTGAGGAGTGTGGGTTCTTAAGTCAGACTGCTTTGGTTCAACTTTTGGTGAATTATCTCTCTAAATCTCAACGTACTTGTCTGGGAAAAGGGATAATAATTTATAAAAAATGTTGGCTGTTATTATTAGTAATAGTGCTGCTTGAACTATTGTCTTCAAAATTTTTTCAAAATCACCTGGTATGAATGGACTGTGGTCAGATTGACTTTGGATGCTGTTCATTTAATAATAATTCTAAGAGCCCTGGGATACTTGAAAGTGAGGAGATTTATTGAAAGTATGTTTTATCGTGTTTATAATTACCCTATTTAGCAACTCCCTCAACCCAAGGAAGGTGACATTTTCTAGTCAAGAGTAGTAATAGAAAGTCTTTAGTATAGAGAAAATAAGAGGTATTGGATAATTATTATTGTGAAACAAAATCATAAAAGTTCATTATTCATGCTGAACATACATTTAACAACTATTTTAGACTCCATCATATAAACTTAGTCAGGTATGGGCCTGTCCTGCTATTAGGCAGAAAACTTCTCCAGTCTCTAGTCTTGAGACTCAGGGAACCTATTAAGGGTTCTTAACCCTAAGTTTTTGCTAAATGAACCTAATTAGCAGCGTTATGCTAGGTACCAGGTAGTATCTCTCAGAGAGGAGGCAGATAAGGTGACTTCACAAATAACTCGGGTACAGAGCCTCGAGAGCCATACAGGATGGTCAGGCTCCCAGGCTGGGGTACTTAGCAGGTGGTGTCATGGAGGCCCTCATGGAACTGTCGCGTTTTGCAGTGGGCTTTGATGGACCAGGCGGACATGTGCAAATGGTTGTGGGGAAGCGGGGCAGGTGGGGTGACTTTCCCTCTGGAGCCACACTGAGGCCGGAATATTAACAGCTGCTTAGATTTGGGGACTTGAGAATTGGAAGTTGAGGAGATTATTAACCTTCTTGCCTCCTGCTCTTAATCTGCTGGACTGAACACATGCAGCTATTTTCAAAAAGGTGGTCATTATGCAGTTTGCATTTTACAACTTCTGAAACATTTCAGGCATATCCAAAATGTAGAAAATAATAAAGACCTGTGATCTCGCTAGCCTGTTTCAGAAATGAAGCATTATGGGTGAATTGCAAACTTCTGTGAATGCCTTCCTGGTCCCATCCCTCTCTTTCTTTTCCTAAAGGTAGCCATTACCTGTGGGTGTTTCCTGTTCCTATGTAGGTGTGCATCGTGCACACTATCTGATATTCTTTCACATAGTTTTGAACTTCCTGTAAACGCTATCTTCTTGTTTCTTTTTTAACTTGCTTATTTTTGCTCATTTCAAACTCATTCTTATTGATGCATAAAGCCCCAGTTTATTAATTTATTCGCCATATAGAATTAATTGCATGAGTATGTACTACAACTTTATTTATTAACCTTTTGGCTTTTATTTTTGTGACCTCAGACAGCATGGCAGGGAATGCTCTAACTCATGGCCTCTTGTACACATATGAAAGAGTTTCTCTAGGCTTGGTATATATTTAGGAATGAAATTGCCGGACTGTAAATTACAATCATTTTCTGGGTGAACCAAAGCATTGTTGAAAGGGCATATTACATTTTCTTTGAGAGTATGTAATTTTATCTACTTCTGTCTATAAAATAATTTTTAGTTATTTTACATCCTATACTTCCCCTATCCCAAGAAAAATAGCAGGAGCCCAAAGAAAATGCCTGGGAAAGAAAATGAAGTGAAACCAGTATCTCCCCCGTAGGGGCACACCACACACCGGTGCAGACTCTGCTATCCATTAGTTAGGTCTGGTGGCCGTCCTGCTGCTCAGACCCCCAACTCCTAAAGTTCCCAGAAGCATCTGTGGCAGTTGTTGCTTGTGTCTGACAGCTGTGAGTGTCACCTGTCCACTTCTGGTTGTCTGAAACAGGGTTTGAACAACAGAAAAAATGAATGTTTTCACATCAACAATAGCAGAAAAACAGGCACAAAACTAGAAATGGAAGTTGAGAAACAAACCCTATAAGATAAGTGTGAATTTAACACAGCCAGAATTTTTATAATTTAAATGAATTAGATCAATTTTGTCGCCTGTGTCAGTCCTGTAGGCCCAGGAATGTGTGTGCTACAGGAAATTATGGTCTTTAAAAACAGTCCTTCAAAAACCTTTGTGCTATAAAAAAGGAAGACGATGCTGAATTTACTTTCTCTTTTTAATGATGCCGGACTACTTTTTCTCCCATCAGCAGCAACTGCTGTAGATAAGCGAAGACTGTTGTCCTTTCTCTCTGTCGTCAGCTTGCTGCCTGGCTTCTAAAGAGTTAAGCTGGAGGTTTGTGAGGTCATGTGTGACTTCACTGGGTCTGGACTTCTGAAACAGATCTCTTGGAGGGAAGCTGTCTGATGAGAGAGGAGGCTGGGCAGAGGGGGGAAGAACTTCAACTTCTTTCAAGTTCTTATCCCTCAGCCCCTGAGGGAGATAGTGGCATTCTGGGAGAATGTCACAGCAGAGTCAGTGTGGAGCAGTGTGCACGCACAACAGAGGCAGCTGGAGAAGCCCATTAAAAGAGCCCTTGCAGAGGATGGAGGTTTGCTGAGCAGATGGAACGGGGAATGCTCTGTATATCCGTGACAAAATTACGTGCAGACTGTTTGCTGATGGAGGTAACTGGAATTCAGTTAATTTTCTTTGTTTGGTGCTAGGCAGTGCTGGATTATATAGGATGGCAGTTACGGAAAGTGCCTTGGGTTTTTAAAGTGTTTTATTTCCAGTGAAAAACATTGTAAGAAAGTCTTAGGAGAGACTTAGGAGAGTGATCATTCATATAGACTGTTTTGTAAATAAGGGTGACAAAAATGAAAAGGATGTATTTGCTACAGATTTTCTGGTGTTCGGTCTAGATGGCATTATTCCCCTTAGAGACTTGCACCGTCTTTGAGGAGGTTAGGTGTAGCTCAGTGCTCGCACCTAGACAGCAGTGTGCTTTCAGCTTTTGTGAAACTTCATTCAGGTATTGGAAGGTCACCAACTGGAGCTTGGTTGTTCAGTGGGGTCCATTCTGACCATGGTACAAGGCTGTCATTCTTATATCGGTGTATCATTGCTCTAATGGGACTGTGCAGTTGGGATAGAAACATGATTTCTCTTAGAATTCGGCATTAGGTTTGAAACTTCAAAGGCTAGCCAGTCATCTAAAGAAAGAAGACATAGGGGTTTTTTTGTTGTCTGTTTTCTGGAGCCAAGGGGAGTTCAGCTCCACAGTTTATCTGTGGGAAGGTCTCTCTCTCTCTCTCTCTCTGTCTCCATGCCCAGCAGGCACACACAAGTGCAGGGCACAAGTAAGGTCAGCGGTGGTAAGGAAGGGGTACCAGCTCAGTGCATTGGCGTGATGTCCATTTTTGAGATGCTTGAGGTTACAGGCTCTATGAACACCCAGGAGCTTGTGAGAACCCCAGTACTTGAACATCCAGGGTAGTCAGATGATTATAACAAGTGTGTGTGTGTATGGGGGGGGTATGTATTGGTTAAGTCGGTATTTCTTGCCTTGATTACAGATTTTTAAGTTCATATTTCCAGTATTTTATAGTACCATTTGTTTACATAGCCCATCAGTCTAAAATTTTTGCCTCTTTCCCGCAACCTTGGCATATCTGGAGGATGCTAACCAACTGAGCTCCCCGGCCAGGGCCTTGATTGATTTCTTCATATGTAAAGTAGAGATGCTAACATGAGAGGTGCAGGGTGTGAGGTTAACCGAGGTGCAATGCATTGGAAGCATCTAGCAAAATCTCTCCCACATTAATAAAAGCTCAACAATATTGAAAACCTCGGCCACTGTTAGGTTTAAATAATTCTTCCTTACGTGAAGTTTGTGAGAAGGACTTAGACCTTAGAGAAAGGAGGTCGTGAATTTGGAGTTGTGGGTTTGCCCACACTGTAAACACGTCAGGACTCCCAGTAGCACCTCTATTAGTGCCTGTCCCCCACAGGAGTCCCCTCTTCCTAGCTATTAGTCATCCCTCAAATGTAGCCTTTGGTGGTAAAGAGGGCTGGGAGGGAAGCATGGGTGAGCTAGTGCAGATCCATGAACACTTTGTGGAAACATCTTTAGGTTCATGTCCTGTCTTGTCAATATTGTTTCAGTTTCATCATCTTTGAATATGGAGAATGGCATTGCTATACCTGTACCTCACGGGTGGCTTGTGACCCACACTAGGAATAAGCATGACACATTGTCAGAACCTGGCCAGTCTCCTGTGTTCATTCCATAGGTGCAGAATTCCCTTTGCCATGCGGTGGTGGCTGCTCTTGTAGGACTTCTGTACAGTTCTAGGCTGGCCCTTTCTGTCTCTGTGTTCCAGAACTCAGTAGCTGTGCAGCCGTGTGAAGCTGCTTAGCTTCTATTTCCTGAGCTGTATCTTGTGGATAATATCTTTTCCCATGGTTATTGATTAGGTAACGTGTGAAAATTCCTGGCCCGGAGTAAGACCTAAGTACAGTACTCACAAACTACTCCTCCAAAAATGCCTCCATTTCTTCTGTTACTGTGCAGGGAAAATTTACACGATCTGTAAATGAGTCTCTCCTGTTGTGCTTTGTAAAGGCCCCTTGTCTGGATCAGTGTTTCTAAAGCTTTTTTTTTTTTTCTTTTTTACAGGGACAGTGAGAGAGTCAGAGAGGGACAGATAGGGACAGACAAACAGGAATGGAGAGAGATGAGAAGCATCAATCATCAGTTTTTCATTTTGACACCATAGTTGTTCATTGATTGCTTTCTCACATGTGCCTTGACCGTGGGCCTTTAGCAGACCGAGCAACCCCTTGCTCGAGCCAGCAACCTTGGGTCCAAGCTGGTGAGCTTTTGCTCAAGTGAGATGGGCCTGCACCCAAGCTGGCGAGCTCGGGGTCTCGAACCTGGGTCCTCCGCATCCCAGACCCACGCTCCATCCACTGCGCCACCACCTGGTCAGGCTCTGAAGCTTTTAAATTTAATATAATTTGCTTGTGTCATGAATTACTTCAGTTAGTAACAAACAGTGAACTCTGCTGGCCTCCGTGACTTTCCAGTGCAGTCTATAACCCTTTCAGCTTTTGAATTTAACTTGGGACTAGTTTTCAAAATTATGGAAGGAATATCTGTCCATGGTAAAAATCCACGTCTATGTCCCTTTGGTGTCGCTTCCTAGCAGGAACCCCCTCACGAGTTCTAGTGTGTCTGTATAGGGCATGGTCTGTGCGGCTCATTGGGAACTGATTATAAACTCCTTACTGGTGCAAAAGGACAACTGTGGTACGGAAAGTTCTGGCTGACCTGCCAGCTCCCCGTGCAGCGTGGTCCCTCTCGGGTTCCACGGCACAGGGTCTGGTATGTCTGGGAGCTCCCTTGCAGGGATCTGCCCGCACAGCTGGGTGTGTCACCAAGAGCAGAATGCACTTGGCAGGTCCAGCTCCAGCCACACTGTTGTGGGCCGTGTGACCGGGCCAGGGCCATGCAGCATAGCGAGGCCTGGGGGTTCTCTCATACGCCTGGGGCTGAACCTGCTCTAGAAATGCTCAGTCCTGAAATTCTGGGAGGCAGAGCCTGTGCTGGGTTCCAGTAAGGGTTTGAGTCATTGTTTAGCTGACTGGAGGGTGTGGCTCAGTCAGCCCTCTGGTCCCCTGTCATGTCTGGCTTCTGGTCATTGATAACATTGGGCGGAGGTGGCGCAGAAGGTGCGTCGCTGTGGGGTTGGGGTTGGCAGATGCGGGCTCAGCTTCCAGACGCACTGCTATCAGCTGTGAGCTTATGCAAGGCTTCTTTTGGTCCTCAGTTTCTTTACTTGGAAAATGGGACCATTGTGAGGGCGAAATAAAATGAATAAACAAAAACAAAACAAACTCATAGATATAGACAACAGAATGAGGAAGGGGGTTGGGGGGTAGATGAAGGAGGATCGAATACAACAAGATGACGGAAGGAGAGTAGTGGACTTTGGGTGGTAAGCACATAATAGAGCATCCGGATGTTGTATTATAAAGTTGTACACCTGCAGTTTTTATAATGATTCACACCAATGTTACCCCAATACAACTAATAAAATATATAATGTATGTGAAAGTGCTAGGTAGACTGTGCAGTACTCTGTGGGTTTTTTATTTTTATTTATTTTGTATTTTTCTGAAGTGAGAAGTAGGTAGGCAGAGAGACAGACTCCCATATGCGCCTACCTAGGATCCAACCGGCAAGCCCACCAGGGGGCGATGCTCTGCCCATCTGGGGCGTTGCTCAGCTGCAACCCAGAGCCATTCTAGTGCCTGAGGCGGAGACCATGGAGCCATCCTCAGCACCCGGAACAACTTTGCTCCAATGGAGCCTTGGCTGTGGGCGGGGAAGACAGAGACAGAGAGGAAGGAGAAGGGAAAGGGTAGAGAAGCAGATGGGCGCTTCTCCTGTGTGTCCTGACTGGGAATCAAACCTGGGACTTCCACATGCCGGGCCAACGCATCTCACTGAGCCAACCAGCCAGGCCTTGCTCTATGGGTTTTTTAAATCAGTTTTTCATAAAGGACCATCTTATTCCTCTGAACAGGTTTAGGTAAATTGAGATATTTGTGCCGTGGAGGAGGGGGAACAGTGTGTCTGACTGGTGTTTGTTGTCATTGGATGTTATCCCTGCCTCATTGTGAAGGTCACTTGGCCCCTCTGCTCTCGAATGCTCCCCCCATGCCTCCCGCCCGTATTCAGCTGGGAGGAGGGCGATGCAGTGTCTGTGCTCAGAATGTTC
The DNA here is from genome assembly GCA_037038555.1 of Rhynchonycteris naso. NCBI lineage: Eukaryota > Metazoa > Chordata > Mammalia > Chiroptera > Emballonuridae > Rhynchonycteris > Rhynchonycteris naso. The sequence goes on from CM072998.1 coordinate 32,286,116, forward strand.
TCCACTCCCTTTTGTTGATTCAGCTGGTCCCTTACTGAGGCCCTGCTTTTCAGCAGGGGAAGCACTGAGCAGGGCAGCTCTGAGCCACCCCCTCAGACCCAACTCTGCTACTGATGGTGAGACCTGGGACCCCTTGGCTTCCTCATCTGCACAACAAAGGGGTGTGCATTCAGAGACCTTTTGGTATGTGGGGTGGAAATGGTGACTGTCTTTCTTTTTTATCTTCCTTCTACTTTGCTATGTCCATCATCTTATTGACCAATTTCTCCCGCCCCGTTTATACAACTTGGGACAGGAACTTTCAAAAATTAGGACATATGAATAATGAGGCTGAACATCGAGTTCAGAAATGCTAGGTTGGCTTCTGAGATTTAAACGTAATGAAAACCTTTTAAGGGTGACAGGGTGTTAAGGGTGAGTATCAAATTGTTTTGCCTATAATCTACTGACTTTGATTGACATGGCATTGTTTTATAGTCATCGGTAAGGAATCCTCTTTGATCAGGGCTGCACTCTCAGCTCCCCTGTGGGGGCTGTGGGTACCTGCAGGATGAAAGAGACAGGCTACCTTGGCCACTGGAGAGGAAGTAGTGAAACATTCTGAGGGAAAGGGATAGTGACTGTTCTGTGAGCTGCAGGCAGTCCTCCCTTCAGGGCAGGGGTGGGTCTTCTGCCAGGCTATGTGGGAGGTGTGTGCATTGCTCTGGAGTGCTTCTGAGCAATCTTCATCCATCTTGGTTTCTTAAGTTCTTTATCTAAATCTTGTTAAATAGAGGGGCACATCTGGCTTGTGTGGGCATTTTACTCTGGCTTTCCCAGGTTAACCTGCATCTCTAGGTGGCAAAATGATAGGCAAACCTTTGTATTTCTTCAGTATTTTGCTGCTAAAAGGTAAACAAAAAGACAGTTTTAACTATCTCTGCAGCTTGCAAATCAGAAGGCTTGGGACTGGCCAGAAGGGAGACAGTCTCTGCTGGAACTTGTGTGTTTAGTGAGTACCTTGGGGGGCTCATCAGCTGGGCCAACTTTAGAGACCCATGGAAGATGTCCTTTTCATTGAAACAATTCATTTAAAGAACTGTAGGACTCATGGCTTCAAAAGGCAGTGGTTGGTGAGGAGCACAGATTGTGTGTGACTGGCTGAACAGTACATGTGTATGATCATGTGCTGGAGTACCTCTGTGGTGGACCCTTCCAGTAGCAATGTGAGTGGAGATTCTGTTCATCAAGATGTGACACTTCTTGCTAATCCCAAAGGATCGGGTGTCAGATATTTACCTTGTACAAACTTTAAAACAAGTACATCAATAACTATTGCAATGCCAGGTGTGTAAGTGCCATTTAGGATTGAAGGTGGGGATCTGGATGACAGGTTAGAAGGTAATGAAGAGTGAACCTAAGGAGTAAATTGATTGCATTTTCCAGCCTCTTGACTTTAGGAAGCTGGTGTGTCCCTTCCTTGGCTATGACTTTGAATTCATCATGGAAATTACATGGCTGAGCTTTTTCTACAGCTCAAAAATGAGGGAACCAAATATAATCTACCTGAAACACAGTCAAAGAATGTCACTTGCCACATTTTAATGTAACAATAAACTGCATAGTCCACAGGTTGATCTTCTGTGTAGGGTCTTGGTAAATTTGCTTGTCATTCTGGGGTTCCCGATATTGTTGATAAACAATATCGATTTCACAACCCAATGCTTCCTTTGAAAGTAACTTAAGGAAAAACCTTTAAAATTTGGAAACAAGAGCCAAAAAAGTAGGCTTAAGTAGGTGATTTGTCTTTTTACTGTCTTACTAGGTATACTAAATTGAATAGTGCCCCCACCCCTAAATTTATGCCTTTCCCAGAGCCTTAAAATGTGTCTTTATTTTGGAATAGGGCCTTTAAAATGTAATTAGTTAAGATAAGAATATACTGACGTAAGGTGTGCGCTAAATCCAACCTGACTGGTGCCCTTATATGAAAGGAAAGATGGGGAAACCGAGAGACACACAGGAGAGAAATGCCATGTGAACACAGAGGCAGAGGTTGGAATGATGTGTCTACAAGCCAAGCAACAACCGAAATCGTCACCACCACCGGAAGCTGGAAGAGGCCTGGAAAAGTCCCCCACCCCCTCACCCCCAGCCTCCAACACTGGTGACCATTGGTTTCAGACTTCTGGCCTCTTGAGCTGTGAGACAATACATTTCTGTTGTTTTAAGCCAGAGAGAGAAAAGTTTCAAAAAATATTTTACTAGGAAATTTAGGTTGAACAAAATAAACACCCTCTACCATACACATGCACACACACACACATGCACACACAGGGCTATTTCCAGAAACACACCAAGATGAGAGAGAACTCCTGGCACTTACATTTGAGCCAATCAGTAAAGTACATCAACATTACTGAAATGTCAACATTGCTACATGCTGCTTCTCAGGTCTACGCCCGGCTTCACTTCACTGCCTCAGAGTGAGCTGGCCATCTCCTGAGTCAGCACTGTCTCTTCCTGTGGCACCCAGATCTTCTTGGGAGGTCTTAGGGCCACACAGCCACTGGGCCAGCTCTGGCAAGAGGCTGAGCTATCCATTTGCTGAGGCTGGGCTGTGGGCCAGGGGTGCGGCTGCCCCACCCAGCCTTTGCTGAGGATCAGAATCCACCCCTGGCTGGCTGGCGGGGAAGTATTTATCCTGCCTTGCATTTAGTTTTATCAAAACATATCCGAAGACAGCAGTTTGCTGTAACTGTACACCAACTCGGTTAGAAATTGAGTTAGACAGACCTTCTTAAAGAACTTTTAGAGAAAGGGTCATTGTAAAGGACGTAACAGGATTTAGGTCTTTTTCCCTTTTAAAATAAGCTGTTCTTTCTGGTATCTGATGCCATTCCTGGTGCGTGTTTTCTTGATGGCATATTTCCTACTTTATACGCTCCTTCCCCTGCCTTCCTGCCCCATCTTCCAAGTTATTCAGGTTGTTATGATATTTCTCTTTCCCTGCATGTTATCCGTGCCTGTATCCACCCCCCGCCCCACAGTTTCTCCAGTTCACAGTCTATCGCTGAGCCTCAATAGCCGCCGATGGACTGGGACTTGAAGTTGTTCTGTTGTAACCACTGCCCAGCTAGGGCCACAGTGACTCTCATGAGCCCAGGGGTGGCATCCAGACCCTTCTGTGGAAGGTCTGCAGCTGCGCTAGTCCAGGGTCTGCTGGTGGTATGAGAGACCTAGGAAGGGCGCTATGCTGGGAGTTGGGAGTCTCGGGTTCTTTTTTTATTTTAGATTTTTATTTATTTATTTTAGAGAAAGGAGACAGAGAGAGAGAAGAGGGGAGGAGCAGAAAGTACCAACTCCCATATGTGCCTTGACTAGGCAAGCTCGGGGTTTTGAACCGGCGACCTCAGCGTTCCAGGTCAATGCTTTACCCACTGCACCACCACAGGTCAGGCTTTTTTTAACTTTTTTTTTTTTTTAATTTTTATTTGGGAGTCTCAGGTTCTGACTCCAGTTCTGTCTATAGCTAAACGTTTAACTTCTTTCTGAAGCCTTCATTTACTCATCTGGAAAATAATTCACAACATATATTGCCAACTCCAAAAATCCATTACTTGACTCTGTGAGATCATACTAATCCTGACTCCTTAGATGAGATCGTTTTTACCATTTTTTAGGATCTTCTGTACAACTTTGTAAATGGTGAGGAGACTGTGGAATTGGAACAGGTAAAACAACACCAACATTTAGCAACAGTGCTCATAACTTGCCAATGACAAGATGGAGAGCAGGTGGAGGGAGGGAGCATTTCCATTCTTTGGCTGGCTGTCTTGGGCCACTTACACACTTATCTCTTTGTGTGTTCTCCCATGGAAGAAGCCTCCAATGGTTACCCTTCCTCAGCCTGAGCTGCTTGAAAAGAAATACTTATTCTGAAACCCCAAGTGCACCTCTTCTAGGGAGGTGAGTGCAGAAACAGTAGTAGGTTAGAATTCTCCTTCTCTTGGCTGAAGTAAGTGACTGATGGTGGCATCTTCTCCATCCCCTTTCAGAGGGTCCTTGTTTCTCACTTCAAAGCAGAAGTGAGAGCCACAGCAGCTGAAAGGAAACCAGGGCGTAGGAGGCAGTTGATGTCCATATGATTCTTGAATCTTAGTTGTCCAGTGGCTGGAGGTCGGAGGCCTTTAATGCAGGAGAAAACTTCTCTCCCTTTGCAGTTGAAGAAGTATGGAGTGGGCAGTCTTGGGTACGTTATGAACTCTGTGGTTCTGGGCACATAGCTTACCCATTTCTGAGCTGATCTTATCTTTAAAATGGAGGAGATGGACTAGGCAATAGTGAGGGTTTTTTCCAGGGCTAGCGCTCTGGGAACATGTGGTTTTCCTCTTCATTTGCAAGACCGTGGAGAGGTGGGTCAGCAAGCGGAGAGGAGAGAGTTTGAGCATCGGGGCTATGCTGATGCCTGGGAGAGGGCCTGTAACGTCTTTGAATTGTTTTTTCTCTAAGTTTTGTACAGCACTAAGTCCAGGCGACCACAGAGTGTCTTGAGATTGATTGTTCCTGTGGTCAGTGTACTGATTTGGGCATCAGTGGTCTGAGGCACTGCTTCCTGGAAACTTGAGCGGCTGAATTTTCCCATGTGGCGGCAGAACTTTAAAACGAGCTGTACTTTCACAAGGAAAGGTCTCCCTCAGGGGGGAAAAGAATCTTTTCTATCCATCTCCCTCTTTCTGTTATTTGGCTTTTTTTTTTTTTTTTTCCTTGAATATAACCCTCAGGGATGTTCGTTGTTCCCCAGCAGATATGAAATGTCTACTGGCACTCAGGTTAAAGGTCCTGATGGTGAGGATTAGGAGGGACCATCAGTGATTCTCCTGGGAATTATTCTCCTCTGCCTTCTTGATAATCGTGTCAATCAAAACATTTTATTCTGATTAATAAGGTTGAGCACATGCATTGAATGGGTTATTGAGACAACGTTCTGGTCATAAGGGGGTCTGAAAATCTCCTTTTTATTCTTTCCATCTATTGGTACAACAGGGCAGCTCTAGGTTTGGCAAGTTGCCTTGAGTGTAACATATACCCTGTCTGAGTGACAGATGCTCTACTCAACCTGGAAAAGCCTTTTATTTAGGTGTATCCCATGGACTTACTTGAAGGATAGAAATCCAGTGTTGATGGTTGCAATTGCGTTTAGTTACCTGTGCTGTTGGCCAACAGATAAAACTGATGTCACTTATATATGTTTATTTTATTCAAAATAGTAGTTTCTGTACTCTCTCTTGTCAAATTCTTGGATTCGGTGATAGTCTGATTCATCTGCATTTCTCTCTTCTGCCAAATTCTAATTGCTGTACTTACGAGATCTGGGAGAGTTCACCCATGGGCAGCGGGGCGGGGAGGGGTAGATAGAGGGCTTTTAGCCCCACCTGTACTACTGGGTGTTGATGGGGTAGACTCAGACCATGCTCAGGTTGGAAGTTCCGGTCTCCTAAAACCCCGTCGTGTACCCATTGGAGTGATGGGTGAAGAGGGAGTTGCTACCTTGCTTATGTAACGAACTCTGGGACCACAAACAGGCCCGTGTCCAGGGGATGGTGCAGCTGCCAGGCGCCCAGGGTGTGCCTCCGCCAGGAGATTCCCTCCAGCTCACTGCTGATGTGACAGCCTCTGTGTCCCCATCCTTTTCAAGGTAGTATCAGTAGGGGTCTGCCGCACTTCTCTCTAATCTCCCATCAGAGTGGTAGTAGTAAAATATGATCTTTATTTTTGAGGAAATAGTCTAACTTACTAAATGTCATATTTTTATTTCATGACTATTTTTCCTTCTTTAGGACAAACTTACCCTTAGGTTAAACTATTCTATTTAAATAACCAGATTTTTGAAAGTCGAGGCCCGTGTGTGAACTCGCATGACATGCCGTGAGCCACGCGTGGCTGTACGTTCCCACGTTTGAATGCAAACCTCTTCCTGCCAATTTGAAATGAACTGGTCATTGTAACCAGTTTTGTGTGGAACTCTTGTTTCTGATCCCAACTCTGTAACAACGTCATTTTCTTTATACTCAAAGTAAATGCCGTGCTGACTGAATGATTCTGGACTTTAACTGCTTTATTTTTCTCCTGATTAAAATCTTCTGTTGCAAAAGGGCCCTGTTAGTGAACAGTATCCTTATAAGTTACTGTTTTTGTACTTCTAACTTTTCTGGTAATAAATCTTACTTTTCCATGAAAAGACAGCCCTTCCTATTTAAGGTGGAGCAGGGGTTGTGGTTGAAATTTCAGACAGCCAGTGCATTCTGTTTTAATTTGCTAGCTTCGGAGTGTCTTTTCAGTGGGAGGGATTCAATCTCATTGTGGTTTGAGTTCAAGGGTACAGAACAGTAAAAGCTATAAATATGGCGGAAAGAAGGAGGATCATTGTTATATTTAGCCAAGATAAAGTATACTTTAAGTTGTTTAGATATAAGACCTTGAATTAGAGAGAGGAGCCTGTCTTGTGGCGGCGCAATGGATAAAGCATCGGCCTGGAACACTGAGTTTGCCAGTTCGAAACCCTGGGCTTGCCTGGTCAAGGCACATATGGGAGTTGATGCTTACTGCTCCTCCCCCTTTCTTTCTCTCTCTTCTCTCTAAAATGAATACATTTAAAAATCTTTTTTAAATAATTAGAGGAAATGTGTTAGATCCCCTAGGAATCATTAATATAATTTCCAAGTTTCTGATGGAAGATATGTGTGTCTACCTCAAATTATTTATATGTAGATGAAAAAGAATAAAGGAAAGATCGACTTGTAGAAAATTCTGCCCACTTTAGAATTTTCAGGGAACTGAAAGGGGAACTTTCTATAATATCCTCATTCTTAAAGGATACCGTATTTTCCCATGTATAAGACGCATCCTTTTTCTAAAAAATTGGGGTCTAAAATTAGGTGCGTCTTATACAGTAGTTGTGGCACTTCAAATGCCATACATGGAACTGAGGACGAGGCAATATATGAAGACAGTGATTCGTCATCAGACACAGATGAGGACAAACTAATGGATGGGAGTTTTGATAGTGATAAGGAGTTGTATGAATATTATGATGAAAAAAACTTGAGTTCAGCCCTAGCTGGTTGGCTCAGTGGTAGAGCGTCAGCCCGGCGTGTAGAAGTTCCAGGTTTGATTCCCGGACAGGTCACACGGGAGAAGCACCCATCTCCTTCTCTACCCTTCCCCCTCTCTTTCCTCTCTCTCTCTTTCTTCCCCTTCTGCAGCCAAGGCTCCATTGGAGCAAAGTTGGCCCAGGCACTGAGGTTGGCTCCACTAGAATGGCTCTGGCTGCAACAAAGCAACACCCCAGATGTGTAGAGCATTGCCCCCTAGTGGGCTTTGCTGGGTGGATCCTGGTCGGTACATGTGGGAGTCTGTCTCTCTGCCAACTCGCTTCTCACTTCAGAAAAATACAAAAAACAAACAAACAAACAAAAACTTGAGTTCAATAACTTTATGTAATACTTTTTTTTTTCAAATTTCGGGCCCCCAAATTAAGGTGCATTCTTATACATGGGAGCATCTTATACATGGGGAAATATGGTAATTATCAGTACTCTTCTAGTTTTTCCTAGGCAGATGCAGCTCTTAAATAATTATGGATAATTTATATGAACATGATACTAATGCAAAAATCTTCCCATAATTATGTTAAAATTTTTAATCACATTAAGCTGACTGCTGGACCTCTCTTAGGGTTGGAACTCTGTGCAATGGGGAGAATTGTGTGTTGGGGTAGGTTCCTTGTTCTTTCCCAGGGGATTTGTCTCAATAGCCCAACCGGGCCATTTCCTGACACTATTACCTTGGACAAAAAAAACCTTCCGTCTGTCCCTTCTAAAATAGTCACAATAGTACCTGCTTTTAGAGATGTTGCCAGCATCAACAGAGATTATGCCTATGAAGTACTACTTAACACAGTGTCTGAAACTAGCAAGGGCCCAGGAAGTGTCGGCTGTCATCACTGTCTTCACTGCCGTCCCCATCATTAGGTATTCCATACGCTTGACTATGCCTGTTTCACCATGCTTCTTCTATTATTCCATTAAGCAGAAAGCTCAGATTAACAACAAGGGACAGTACTGCATACTCATTTTTTTTTCTACCTCTTCTCTATACCCTGTACCTTTTTATGGAGCCCTTTGGTCAGGGTCCTGGATGAGGACTGAAGTTGTATCTCAAAGCTATTATAAAAAAGAGGAGAAAGAGCTACACGTCCAAGACACAGAGTTCTCTGCAGGTATTTTTCCAGGGAGAAGGAATAGCCTGTGGCCTCTTATGTGTACTATATTGCACAAAGTGGGGAAAAAGAAAAAGGAATGTAAATAATGTCTGGCCTCTTGCTCATCTTTAGGTGTGACAATTCTGATTCCTCACGCTGGAGAATGTTGCATTGAGAGTGGGGAAAAACAACGTGGAAATCAAATACCTCCTTTTCTAAAAGTTAGAATCATAGGAATGCTTATGGGTCTGTGCTCAAGAAAAAGCCACCCCTGCTTTCACACGTTCTGGCAAAAGGGCACATCAGAGGAAGGCTCTGCCCCCTCCCGTGGTCAGTGCGCTTATTTTCTGGTGGATGCTACGTCTAAAACCGTCACTGTAGCCTGACCAGGCGGTGGCGCAGTGGATAGAGCGTTGGACTGGGATGCGGAGGACCCAGGTTCGAGACTCTGAGCTCGCCAGCTTGAGTGTGAACCCATCAGGCTTGAGCCAAGTTCGCTGGCTCCAGCAAGTGGTGGCTCGGTCTGCTGAAGGCCCGCGGTCAAGGCACGTGTGAGAAAGCAATCAATGAACAACTATGGTGTCGCAATGGCAATGAAAAACTAATGATTGATGCTTCTCACCTCTCTCCATTCCTGTCTGTCTGTCCCTATCTATCCCTCTCTCTGTCCCTGTAAAAGAATAAATAAAATAAAATTTAAAACCGTCACTGAAGACCTCTCGTTGACAGAATATTAGTAGAACCATACAATATTTATGAGATCTAACTCATTTTAAAACAAAACGAACATCCAGGTTGCTGTGAAGGAGAACCAAAAGAGTTGTTTCCACTTCAGCCTCTGGTAGGAGCACTTTTATGCCAAAAATGTATGACCTCTGAGCAGCCTGTGCACCATGGAGGGGTTACAGAAGGGCATGTAAACAGTCTTGAGCTGCTTTGATTTCACGGGAATTCACAGTGATGCTGCATGGAGGGGCCGTGTTGGTCAGGGAGGTCTGGTTGTGGGCTGCGTGCTGCTTGACTTGACCCTCAGTCGGCAGACGGCAGCCTCACTCTGTGTCCGGCAGTAGGCTCTGGGCACTGTTCCTTCCTGGGAATCTAAGTGATTTGAAATACCGGCTAAAATGGGAATATGGTGACATCCATAAGTGTTGGCCTTGGCATAGCAGAGGAGGGGCCCTCTGCTGTCTTTGTACTCCTGTGACTCCTGGTCATCTGCTTACAAATGGAGTAGGTTCTCATTACAGAAAGGAAGGGACCAGGTACCTTTACTAGTGTATGCTTTTAAATCCATTTTGTTGCCCTCGTATACTGCAGCAGGCAGGGCTTCCCTCTGGGCAGTATGGTTCAGTATAGAAGACTCTTCCTCCCCTGCCCCTTCTGAGACTTCCGGAGGGTGGTTCAGTCCTGTTCGCAGCGGACAAGGGTCTCTTGAAAACCTCAAACAATTTTGGCTGTCTTCATAGTAGTTGAGTCACCCAGGATGACTGGTTGATACCAGCTGGCTGGGCGCAACCCAGAAAAGTCCACCCACTCACCAGCATCCTTCCTCTCACATAATCCCAACAATGCCTGCACTTCCTGTCTCTGTGTCCACACAGGCTCCGGGGAGCCCTTTCTCTTCATCGAAAGTAAGTGCGATTCCTCCATGCTGGACTCTGTGCGTGTGTGTGTTTAAATAGACAGACATTTTTAAAAATAATGTGTTACAACAAGCTCTATTTTGTCAGGTGGTTCAAAGCGGGACTGCGTTATGAGAAGCCCGAGAGGGGCGATACCGACACTCCCAGGTGCCGCTTTCGTGAGTTGTCCTCACTAAGAGGACATAACGTAGTTCTCACTCCTGTTCCATGCTGTGCATGAGCATGCACAGACACAGGTATGCACGTTAGCAGACATAACAAGTAGGACAGCCAAAGGCCTAAGCCATCCAATCAGTGTGGGGACTGCCTGACTGCTTTAGGCATGAATTGTCGCTGCTGCTCAGGCGTCCAACCAGGCAGTTTAGGTTGTGAACTTGATTTTTATCCAACAGAAATCGGGAGACTTCTTTTGCTTTCTCTCCCCTACTTAAGTTCTTGTTTTAGTACTTTCTCAATAGTAAATAGTCTTTTGATAACCTTACCATCCACAGGATAATATTATAGACTTTTAAAAGGGACATTCATCTTGTCCCCTCCACACATATGAACTGTGCAGATGAATGAATACACAGAGGCCAAGGCAATGAGGTGTAAGTTGTCTCAGGGCTCAGAGCTAATTTGAAATGGAAACAATGCTTCAACTCGCCCAAATTCCATAGACACCCTGCTGTTCCGGAAAGTCTTTGCCAGTGCCCTTAGCATCTGGCCTGCCACCCTGGGCTGGCACCACAGACCTCTCCCAGGGAGTTCCCAGCGTGGTGTCTGAAGTCAAGCTGCCTGGGGACACTCCCAGCTCTGCCATCCTGCTCACTGTACCCAATTTCCCCATCTGTCAAGAGGATGTATTCTGTGAAGATGAAAGGTGCTAATGGCTGTGAAGTCTCAGAACAGTGCCTGGGACATTGAAAGTGCTTAATACGTATCAACCATATTAACCCTCATTTTTGTCTCAATGCTTCCAATGTCAGTGGAGAGAAGTTAAGCAGAGTCTGTTATGGATCCCAGTGAAATGCTTACCTAGCCTGGGCGAGCCAGCTAGGGTTCATTTAGTTCACTTAGCAGCATTAACACAAGAGACATCAGCCCCGCAGGTCGCTTCTGGGAGGCCAGCATGTTTGTCACAAGTGTTTTGAGACATTTTGGCCTAGGCCTCCCCTCCAACACCCTTGTCCATGCCCTTGTCTATAACCCAGGAGTGATTGCGGGCAGGAGGCTCAGCGGCTTAGCACGACATGGTGGGACATTCTCAGGCAGAAGGTGGTCCTCACTCACCTCCTTTGGCTTATTCCCTTGGTAATCACATTCCTTTGAAATACTGCGGAGGAATTCTGTTCAGTTCAGAGGACACAGTAGGACCCCTAAAGACCCACGGGGTGACTACTGCCTGCTGAGCATGAGCCAGCATGTCGTTTGTCCGTGTAATAATGTGGAGTTTAGCAGGAGGTGGGTGGGGAGGAAGAAGGATTTTCATGGGAGGATGGCGCTGCTTAGTCTGTCTCTGTGATTGATGTGGGTGCAATAACCACAAAGTATTGCTAAGTAACTGCCGCATCTGTCAGTTCGTGGCCATGGGTTGTGTGGGAGGCAGGGAGCTCCTGTGTGGGGCTAATTGTGTCACCACTGTGCCATGGGAGAGCCACAGCCAAGCTCAGGTCTTGCTCTGTGTACTTGGAGCCTAACTGTGTTGGCACTTTGAGTGCAGGGTCGCGTTGACCTACAGGGGTGACTGAGACCTGTGGTATGTCCTAGAACTTGTGGAGCTGCAGCACCTTCCTAGGAAACTTGTTTTTCTCCGGGTGAGTGACCCTGGTTCCTGTTCAAAGTAGCCTGTCACTCCGTTCACTTTGCTGTGACAAACAGGCTCCACCTGTAAGTGCCAGGAGCTGTGTGAGGCAAAGCAAGCCCCAGGCCCTGAGGTGGAGAGCGAGTTCCGGGAGAGTGTTGCCGGAGCAGCCAGGGAAATTTGCCCTCTGATAAAGGATTTTTACAAAGGAAAGCTTTGCTCTACTGTATTGCTTTTTATCTTTTTCCTTTTTCACACTTAAGAAAATATTTTCCTTTAAAAGTACAGTTAGATTTGTGTCTAAAAGTTCCATGGAGAAATGTCTTTGGATAAGGATGCGTTTTCTGTCTATGATCTGATGAAATGATCCCAGAGAGTCCTGCGCTGACCAGTCAGAAGGCTTGTAAAGGGCTCCCCTCTGGTTAGGGAGCGTGCAGGAACACTGAGGATCCTCTGGTGAAAGCGAGGAGCTGCGTGCAGGAAGTGGTGTTTTGAGATTTAGTTCCTTTCCAAGGATCTCTTCCTTCTGTTTGTTTTAACTTTGGTTTTACTTGTCTGACACTTCTATTTGTATGATAAACCCATTTCCTTTGGGTCATTTATAGAATATTCAGAGACCCATTGAGCTTACTGAGAAACAAACAGGGCATAATTAACACAACATCTTTGAAATGCAATTAGCTGAAACAGGTTGTCAGCCACTGAAGGCTTACATTTGTGTTATTGAACATTATTTTTTCAAAAATGTTGAACTTTGAACGTACTTAAAGTTTTCACAATTCCATTTACTTTTTTTTTTTTTTTTTTTTAGGGAGAGGACAGGATACATTTAATAAAAAATGATATACTAATAACTAAAGTGCTATTGGAAAGCAGAAGAGGTGAGGAGAGAGGGTCAGACTATTTCCTTCCCAGGAAACCCACGTGCTCTCACTTGTTCTGTGGTAAGACAGCACAGATGGTTAGGTAATTTTTTATACTTAGTGTTTGTTTCCTGATCACATCCTGAAGCCATAGCTATACATAAAACCAAAACTAAAAATCTAGGATTATTGGCACAAGATTGTTTCAGGAACTAAAAACCCTGGTCAGGGCTGCAAGATGCATTTAGGTGTGAGCTTTGTCAGATGGTATTACATGATTAAGTAGTGAAGTCATATGATTCATTGGATAAATGACACAAGTTAAAACCATAATTATGCTCTTTATTAGAGAGATTGGAGAGCTGTGTCTGTGCACAATAGGCTCTTAGGACAACCCACTATCATTTCATTCCCAGAGTGACTCTCCATTACCCAGCAGCTGTTTACCTGGTGTACAATATGATTTCTTGAAGATAAAATGAGTGGTTGATCTGGTTGAAGTTAGAAGAATCATCCTAGTTCTTAAACTAGGTAGAGAATTATTTGCAATTCTCAGAGCTGACTAGTGCCTTCCAAATTTAGTCTCTGTTCATTTACTATGCATATTTATGATTTTGTCAGTTGGTAGTAAAGCTTCAAGAACAGTGACTTCTTGATAACCTAAGTGGTTTGACCTAAAAACCTCCACTTAATCCTAGTTACCTATGAAAATTACACCATTGGGGCCCACTCTGTAGGGACTTTTAGAGCCCACTCTGATTTTTTATAAACTTACTCTTACTCCTCTTGAGCTCTGTGTATGCGTACTAATGTTTTTTTTTTTTACCTGGGTAATATTTTAGGTGACATTTACATAGAAGCATTTGAGCAGTTTATTAAAATATAACAGTAATAAAATTTGCATGTGGCAAGAAGACTTGTTTACCACAAAGCAGTGAAGGCTCAGTGGATTGCTGGCCCTGGTCCAGTGAGTGCCCAGGCTGGTTCACGGCTGGTTCATGGCTGGTTCAGGACTGTCTCACATTTGTTCCGTCTTCTGTCTTGATTTTGCCTGTGTGGTGTGCCATCCATTGAGCTTTACAATCCTAAATCCTATCGGTGTCACGGCTATTTGGGATTCTCTTTTTAGTGTTTGAGCATTTCTTATCCTTGCTGATAGGTCACTCTGTCTTAGTTCTTTTCTCTCCTTCTGAATGTGTAGTTAGAAGCCTTCCCATCATATCAAACCAGAAGCATAGAACTTGATTTGAACAAGACGTGCATGTATATTTTTTAAAAAAGTAAAGTATATATTCAAAGAAAACAATTTGAAAAGCACACACAAAAATTTATCTACTATTATTCCACCTCCAAGAAATTAGTACTATTGCTATTTTGGTATATTCATTGTCAACATGTGTGTATATATATTTGAGTGTGCATGTACACAGAATGTATTTAAATGAATGCATCCCAAAGTCTGGTGCGGACACTATTGGTGGTATATAAAATAATTGTAGGAAATATGTGAATAAGCATGGTTAGCTAATAGCTATACTGTGTGTGTGTGTGTGTGTGTGTGTGTATTATAAAATAACAACTAGTGCATCACATCTATGATTTCATGGTCACAGTTACTCTGGAAGACTTTTGGATGCTGGGAATCCTCATCAGAGGCTTATTCATCACACGATTTCAGTAGGTCTTCAGGGTGTAGGAGGTCAGCAATCCGGTCAGCTCTACTTTCAGAATGTACTCATATTTCAATTCTTTCACCACTCCTACTGCTACCATGGTCCAGATGATCCAAGTCACCATGGTATAATCCAAAACCATTATCTAGTGTCAGTCTTTTTTCAATCTCTGTTCACTTTCCATCCCAGAGTAAAAGCTGGAGTCCTTACCAGCACCTGCAAGTCCCTACACGACCTGCCTTGTGTACACCCTGTACCTCTATGACCTCATTTCCTCCCACTCTTCTCGCTCACTCTGCTTTATCCCATTGGACACTCCACCTTTCTTGAACACACCAGGCTTGTTTCCGCTTCCTGCTGTGCCCTTTGCTCTTTCATCTTCCTAATGCTTGTGCCCAGGTAGTCCCATGGCCAGCTCGCCCACATCAGGTCTTTAAAGGTTCCTGTTTAGTGAGCATCTGGCTACCTTCTGTAAAATTCTACCTCCTTTCTCCCTAAAGCCTCATATTCCCGTGGCCCACTTTATTTTTTTCTCTCTAACCATGTCATTAACATGCTGTAGATTTTATTCCTTATCTATCTCGCCACTGCAATGTAAGCTCCACCAGGGCAGGGATTTCTGTCTCTTGTGGTTATTGCTGAATCTCCAGCTCCTAGGCTGATTTCTTGCACTTGGTAGGCACTCAGTAAAAGCTTATTAGAAGAAGAGGTTAGGTAAAAGCATGAGTTGATTTACAGAAAAATACTAAGTGAGCAAGTACATGTGGTACAGGGGTATACAAGTCATTAGAGTGATGAATGATGTTTGACAAACACTAATTCAAGTAATCTTTGAGTTTGTTTCTTTTATGTTCTTGTAAATAAATAACATTGCAATAAATAGTCTTAAGTAATTTTATTTTGTATATTTATGATTATTTTCTTAAAATAATTGGCTTAAAAGTATAATTGCTGGTACTCAAGATATACATATTTTAAAGACTCATGGAAGCTGCAAAATCCATCAATTTACGCTCTTCTCCAGTATGAGCGCCTCTGTTTCTTCCCACACCTCTCTGTTACCTCAGTGCCTTTGCATCTGTGCCTGTTTGGGAGCTGGAAATGCTGTCTGAGTGCCTATACTTGTACTTTTTTGATAGCTGATATGTATTGAACATTCTTTTTCATATGTTTAATCCTTTTTATCCTTTTTGTTTTTGGGAATTGCTTGCTCGTGTTTGTTTTGGCCTGGGGCTCCCGTGGCAGTGGACTGCAATGACGTGCACTGGTTTAATTGGATGTATATCACAGGCACTCTGGTGTGTAGCCAACAACAGAGTACAGGGCTCAGCCAGACCTCCTGGAGACAGGAACCAGAGGGCCTGCTTCCCTCTCCCAGCTTTACTCTCCTGCTCTTCCTGGCAAACTGGATTTTCCTTTCTTCTTTTTCTCAAGGTCTCTCTGCTCTCTCATAACTTTGTTCCACCTGTACGTGGCTTGTCGAGTGACTTAGTTTGACCCAACTTTAATACAACTTTTCAGTTCAGGTGCCCATCATCATCTAAGTGCATGGGTATCTGCGTCCCGGATTTCTAGGAGTGAGCGATCAATTGGCTTCACTAGGTGGTCACTCTGGTCCAGTCAGCTGACATCAGGATCGGGAGTTGAGGCAGCTGGGCTGCAGATGAAGCGGCTTCCCCAGGAAGGACACAGCGACTAGAATATTCAGTGCTGTATCTTTTGCCCCATTTGACTTGGCATATTAATCTTTCTCCTATGGGTACACAGAAGTCCTCCACACATGAAGGCTAGTGTTGTCTTTTGTCTCATGTGTATTGTCTCTCATTTTAATTTTGCTTGGTGTTTTTGCCATGTGATCACATCTGTTAATTAAACCATGGTTTCTGCCAGTGTAGAGTTTAGAAATACCTTTTCTATGAGGAAATTATACATTCAGCTGTATTTTCTTCTAGTTCTTTACGGTTTTATTTTTTATGGGCCCCTTGAATTGTGATAAATTTTAGAGGAATTTGAGAGAGGAATAATAAATAATACCTTTGCCATATTCATCGTAGAAGCATAGCATTTATTTAGTACTAAGTTATTTCTCTCAACAAGATGGTGTCACTTTCTTTATATTAGTTTTATACTCTTTTAAAGTTTATTCCTAGTACTTCATAAATTTTATTCTGAGTAGAATTCCCCCCCCCCAGTTATGTTTTCTAAGTGATCCTTCATGGTTTATTAAAGCTATTGTTTTTATATTTTTACTTTATAACTGGCCACCTTACTAGTTCTAACAGCTTTTTTATTTGATACTTTTGGGCTTTACATGTAGATAGTACAACATCTGCAAATAATTGTTTTATGTCTAGCTTCCTCTGTAATTCTTATTCTCATTTTATTGTGGTAGATCTTTTAGAATAAAGATAATTGTAATAGCATATAGGGCATATCTTACACTGTTGTATTTTGTTAGGGGTAGTTATTCTGATTAGATAGAATACTTTGGGAACATACAGGTAAACAAAACTAATAGAAAACCAGTCTTGACTCAAAAGATTTTTTTCACTGGCTTGTCTCGGAACCTGATCTTTTTACTTGTACCATTCTTTCTGGTCAAATTATTGGCTCTGGGGAGTCCCTGTTAAAGTACACACGTGACCTTGCCCATTGTACTTGCTAACACAACATGTCATAGATTCAGTGTTCTGATTTTCTGGTAGTTGATAGTGGTCTGCTGTTATGGAAAATTGAGAAAGGGACCTTAAACAAATGGAACAAGAAGTGTTGTAAAGGCAGTGTCAGCAGGAGCCTCATGATGAAGCAGCCCTACCTTCTGCCTGCTCTGTGTTCTGCACAACCAGCCCTCCATCCTTAAACTTTGACCATTGGGAATTTCTTTTGCTTTTTAACCACGTCTTGTTCTCTTGCCTTGGGCTTGCATGTTCTTACCACCCACTCTTAGCATCCTGGCCCTCAGGGTCAACTTCAGTGCCACTTTCTTTAGGAAGGCTGACGATTTCCTTAGACTCAGTTATGTGTCCCACCATGTACTTCTCATGAGTCCTGTATTTCCTTTAAAATAATATTGTCATAATTGATTTTTAAAATTCTTTTAAAAATTGTTATAGCAAGTCACCTATCCACTCAGACTGCACATGACCAGAGTTTTTCTGCCTTATTGACCATTGTCTGACATATATAGAGTCACTCAGTAAATGCTTCCTAAATTAATGACTGTAGGAAGGATGGAGGATAGTGTCAAGCATGTTTATCAGGGAGCTTGTGTGAGAGACTGCGAGGAGCTGCCTTGACAAGCAGAAATGGTAGCTAGCGGAGGAGGTGAAAGGGGAGGGACAGTGTCTGTCTGGGCTGGAAACATTTAGTTACCTGGATCTGAACCCGTACAGAACTGATAGCTAGACCCACCTTCCGCTATTGGAGACCATCTCATGCAGGGGGGGACTCCGTGCCCTTGGACATGAAGGATACGCTAACCCCATACTTTATGCATTTCCCTGTCATTTCCTTGCTCTTCAGGGCTGCAGTGGGGCAGCCATGGGGCTTTGATGGCACCCACAATGGCAGGCTGGCCACAGAGCTCAGGCGGCCCCGCCTGCAGTGAACATCATGTTTCAAAAGCTAGAGTGGAAATAGGCAGGAAGAGGGAGAAAATAAGAGTATGTACAAAAAAAGTATAGTGTTTGTTGTTCTTTTATTGGTGAAGGAGAGGAAGGTTTGCTTGTGAGCCTGGATAATGACACTTGATGAAAATATTTCCAGCAGTGAATAAAAAATTATCATATGGTTTTAGTGTCCCGCAAGTTAGTTTCTGCTAGTCAACTTATCTTTCTTACTTATGCTTTTATATATCACATTACTTCTCTGATAAATCACGAACTGAGGACTCAGAACTGAATATAGATAGGAAGACCATATACTTTTTTAGCTATCGTTTCCTTTATCTCATTTATTCATGCTGGGTCTTCCTGATGGAGCCCTCTGTGTGACGTAGCGTTGAAACAAACACATAGTGATTGAATGGATTTCATGCGACGTTATTATGACTAACAAAACTAAGCAAGACGAGACTGCTCGTTTTGGCAGATAGGGTTGGGTGGTGATACTGTATTTAAGTGGAAAGAAATTCTAGAACTGCACAGGGCTCAACCGCAGTCCTTTCACTTTACAGATGGGGAAACTGAGGCGTTAAGTGACTACCTAAGGTCATGCAATGTTTTAGCTTCAGGGCCAGACTGATAGTAGCTGCACTGTAGTCTACATTTGATGCAGGTAACACTCTCACCTGTTTTACAGATGAGGAAGCGGAGGCACAGAGAAGTAACCTGCCCAACTTCACACAGCTAGCATATGGCAGAGTCAGGATGTGAACCAAGGTCTGGGTCTCAAGTCCTTGCTTTTAACCAGCGAGTTGTTTTACCCCCACCCCCAGTTCAGTATTCTCTGCTTCTTACCATGCTGTCACCTGGAATGGCATCAGCATCTCTGCTCCCCGGTATACAACTTCGGCAGGGGTTCTCCACGCATGAGAATCGTGTTAGCTTCCCCTAATATATCATGCTCTGGCTTCAGAGATGGTTCAGATCGCATGAATCTAGTCCGTGAGTAAGGAACCCTGAAACAGGAAACATACCTACAGCCTGGGAGCAGTGGGAGCTGTTACTTCCAAAGACAGCTACAACTTCTGCAATTGTATAGTTTGGGTTATGCTGTAGTCTTGCTTCCTTTCTCAACCATGGTTGAGAACTGATTTCTTTTTTAAGTTCGCTCAAAAGCAGATAAAACTGGTTGATGCTATAATGGCCAAAGGTATTTTGATACTTATTAAATATCTATTTCTCTGGTATTGATCACAGACAATAATTTCTATTGTTATTCTTTTAAATAAGTTACAATATGCATTGTTATGTCCTCCTGGGAAACAGCTTAGAGTACCCCCAGGAACTATAAGGCTAGATTCACCCAAAGTGAATGTTTTGGATATGATTCATTGGAGTTTATAATTGGGGAGACCAAAAAGAACTTGACATATTTTTTTACTGTTAGCACTGTGGAATCCAGAGTTCATGGAGTCTAGAGTGCTTATTCATTCAATAGAAAATTACTGAAGTTTGGTGTCTCTAGAGCAGGGGTCCCCAAACTATGGCCCGCGGGCCGCATGTGGCCCCCTGAGGCCATTTATCTGACCCCCACCGCACTTCCGGAAGGGGCACCTCTTTCATTGGTGGTCAGTGAGAGGAGCACAGGATGCATCCGCACCCATAGTTCCCATTGAAATACTGGTCAGTTTGTTGACTTAAATTTACTTGTTCTTTATTTTAAATATTGTATTTGTTCCCATTTTGTTTTTTTACTTTAAAATAAGATATGTGCAGTGTGCATAGGGATTTGTTCATAGTTTTTTTTATAGTCCAGCCCTCCAACTGTCTGAGGGACAGTGAACTGGCCCCCTGTATAAAAAGTTTGGGAACCCCTGCTCTAGAGCTTTCTAGAGGGAAAATAATGGTGCTTTTTGCCTGTCAGGTTCTATGAGGTGGTAGTCTTTTAAAAATTTGTTTCAAAATTATAATAAAAATTTCTCTCAAACTTTAAAGCATCTTTTACTTCATCTCACATGCATTATTTTATTTGAAGATAGGATAGAAGAAGTATCCTGCTAGAGGCAGAGCACAAGAGCTGTGGGACCAAAGTCAAGGCCATCGTGGGTTTAGGTAGGCTGTGTAGAGGCGTTTGAAAGGAGGTGGAGGGGAGTGAGTCATGTCCTTATGCTAGACAGGAGGAAGGACGCTGGGGGCCACCGGAGCAGTAGCCTGAGCAAAGGGTTGCATGGAGCACAGGGGAAGATGCAGTGCAAGCGAGGCCAACCATGTGACCAGCCAGTGCTGAGGCAGCATGCTGGGAACAGTGAGATGGCCCTCTGCGAGTGAGATGGACAGTATTCCCTACGTATTGGAATGTTTTTGAGAAAGAGAATAGAATCTGTCCATAATTGCAGGAGAACTCTGGAAGAACAGAGGTTGATTAGAAAGAAAAGTAAAAGTCCATTGGTGACTGAGTGTGTATAGTATTAGTAGGTGTTTGGAATTTCTCATTACTAAGTAGATGCCACAAAGCCTTCAATGGAAAAGTCAGCAGCTATAAGATGACAGTCAATTATTTTGGTGATTTTGGTTGCTTTCTCTACTCGGTTTAGAAAACAGTGGAAATCTCAGGTCTGAGGCTGACACCTTTCCCCTGGTGAAGTTTGTGAAGTGGAAATACCCTGAACCAAAGAGTTAGAGGACTTGGCTTGCGATTCGGCTGCCTGCAGCTTTTACAATATGCAACCCAGGACATCTGGTTAACTTCTCGGAGCTGAGTATAAACTGTCCACCTTATAAGGAGCTTATGAGACCCAAATGATTTAATTACGAGAAACATCAGGTTTTATTTCTGATATAAAAAATCAAATGCATTATCTACATCCTTTCTAAAACAGCTTGACTAATTTATTTTTTAATTTTTATTTATTGATTTGAAAGACAGAGAGAAACATCGATCTGTTGTTCCACTTACTTATGCATTAATTGGTTGATTCTTTTATGTGCCCTGACGGGGATCGAACTCACAACCCCGGACAATACGCTAACCAACTGAGGCACCCAGCCAGGGCCTGACAGATATTTTTTGTCTTGACTAAATACTGGCTAAATTCTCTGTGATTTACCCAACACACTTGTGTTGTTCAGGTCAGAATTTCTGAAGTCTACCTTGGTTCTCCCCGCCTTCCTTCCCTATATATAATGGGCCCTAATGTTCTACCAGTTTTACAGCATTTCTCACAGTTCTCTCCAACTCTGCCTGTCACCTGGACCTCTGTGGCAGTTTACTAATGGGACCCTATCTTCAGTCTTTCACTCCTAGTACTCATCCTGTATATAGCACTCATTGCTGTCCCCGTGCTGTGGTAAGCCCTTTATAAGTCCCAACTCATTTTATCATCCATTTCATCCAGCCACCTTCCATAATGTCACCTGGTGCTTTCTCTAAATTCTGCCCGTATTTCTTACCCACCTGAAGTCCCTCCCTGGCTTCCTCATCTGGATAGTCACACTCCTCAGCTCCTTCTTCTGTGCCCTAGAATCTGGCTATCACAGCTTTGAAAATGCATGTGATTTTACACTTCAATGAAATGCCTATTTTAGGCATTGGTATATGGGTCCTGGATTTATTCTGGGGAATTGGTGAGGAACTTTTTTTAGTTTTGTTTTGTTTTCTGCTTTGTAAATTTAAGAATTCTTGGAAGGAGAAACCATTTAAATCTTAAAAAGAAATTTTAATACTTATCACTATTTTTGAATGACTCATTTTATCTAATGTTCACAGTAACCCTTTAAGGCAGGTTATTATGATTATTATTTTCAGATGAGGAAACTGAGTCTAAGAGAGGTGATGTAACTTGATGGGGCTGAAACCTAAGCCTAGATCTGTTTGAATCTCTTAACCCTTATCTTCTTTTTCTTCCTTAGTGAGTTTTGCTTTTCAGTTCTATTTGAGGTATCTGTTAGTGCAGTGGGTTATTTACTATGGAAAGTCCTCTAGGACTGAAGACATTTGTGAGCATGGTGTGTGTGTGTGTGTGTGTGTGTGTGTGTGTGTATTTAGTATAAGGCATCACCTATAACTAGGGGAAGAGAGGAGGTTGTGATTTTCTTATTTGTAATAATGAGCTTCCTGCAAACTTTGGCAAATTTTAAATCAGTGGTTCTTAACCTGGGTTCTATCAAACCCTAGGGGTTCGATGAGTCCATCTCAGGTTCCGAGAAGCCTCTGCTGCGGAGGCCAGAATAAAGTAATACCGTAATTTGTTGTGAGTTCATGCACTTTGTTGGTTTTGTTCCTTGAGCAAGGTGATGTTCATACACAGCTCATTTTGTGCACCAGTGAAAAAAACATATACCTGTGTCTTGAATTTGGAAAAAAAATCATATTTTATTTATCACTAACGAAGAGTTCGGTGAATGCGCATATGAAACTGGTGGGTTCGGTACCTCAAAAAAGGTTAAGAACCACTGTTTTAAATGGTATCAATGGGAATTACTTCTGTAAGTATTTTGGTTGCTGTGAAGTGACTAGCATGTGACAGCACTATGGCAAGGTGCAGAAATGTCATTTCTTAGGGGACTTGGAGCTGGTGGCATTGTAGCAAATTGTGGTTCTTAGAATCTCGTGGGTTGGGAACGAAAAGGCAGCCTGAGCTTTTCCTACAGGGGGAAAATTTACACCTCTGCTATTAGTACTGTTTGTCTTGTACTTTCTTTTATTTTAAGTGGTTGAGGCAACGATCTTTTGATTGGACTGGTGAGACTGATACAAAGTATGTTTAAGTTTCATTTTATTAGCTCTTTTTCCAAAGATAGGAATTCAGATTGTGAAAGTAAGACTGTCTAAGCAATTTGATTATGGCTGAAGGAGAATTTTAAAATGAAGTTTAAGAATGGTGGCAGGCCCTGGCCGGTTTTCTCATTGGATAGAGCATCATCCCGGTGCTCAATCCCCAGTCAGGGCACGTAGGAGAAACAACCACTGAGGGCACAACAAATGGAACAACTAAATGTAATAATGAGTTGATGCTTCTCCCTCCCTCCCTTTCCCCCTCCCCCACTATCCTGTCCCCCCTGACTTTACCCCTTTCCCTCTCTCTCAAGTCCATGGAAAAATTGAAAAATAATATAAAATGAAATGAAAGAATGGTGGCAAAGTGGAATCTGTTTTTCTACTTTTCCTACGCTGAAGGAAAAGTATATTCTCTGAGTGGAAGTCCAGATTGGTAGGTTTTTTTATTTTTTATAGCTTCTTGGGTGTTTCTCTAGCTATCGGCTTAGTTAACTTTTTCCTTTCATTCCCCTCTCTCCCTACCCCCTCCTTTTCTTACTGCCATAGTGATAATCCTATTGTTCATGTTAGAAATGAAATTAAAGAATAAGGCTTAAATAAAATCTTCATAGGGCTGAATGACTGGGTTGACCATCATTTTTGAGAGCATATGAATGCTGGGATAGGAGTTCACTGGTGCCAGGATCTTGGAGAAGGGTAGACAAGCAAATATTCTTGTTTTCTAAACTCATAAGATATCTAAACATAGTCATCTGATGTGTTTTCTTTTTTTAATTTTAGAAGGTGAGATATATATGAAGTTAATGTATGCGGTGCTATGAATAAAACAGCAACCCCAACCTTCCTGCCCCTTTATCAGGCTGTATTCATCCCTAAGGCGCTTAACCAGTCTCACTGCTGAATGTTAGCTCCATGAAAGCAAGGCTTTCCCTATTTGATGCTTTATTGAACACCTAATATTTACCTAGAACAGTGTGTGACTTACAACAGATATTCAGCAAGTATTTGTGGAAGGGGAAAGGGGAGAACAGAGGGAAAGGGGACCTTCATTTGGTGTATAGTCTGTCTCCTCTTATTAGAAGGTAAAACTGCACAGGGATAGAGCTTTGATGGTTGTTGCTATACTCTTAGCACCGAGGAGTATGTCCAGTGTGCAGTAGGTGTGTTAATAAGTAATTGCAGAAAGAATTTATGCAGATTAATTTGTGTATACTTCATTATGTAACAGTACTAAGCCTATTTGTTTAGTTATATGGATGTCCCTTCAAAAAGTAGACATTTTTATTCCTCTGTAACAATGTTATTCCTGAAGTATGACCCATGGTAATATAACGCAGAAGAGGCTACACGGCAGATTGGTCGAGAGCTTGAACTCTGCAAGTAAAACTGCCCGGCTTGAGCTCCATTCCCAGCTTTGCCATTTACTGGTAGCATAACCAGGTGTGGTTACTTAATGTCTCTGCGGGTTTCCTCCTTTGTAAAATAATACAGGCTTGTTTAAGGGATTTGTTGATTGATTATAAAGTGCTTAGAATCGTGTACAGAGCACAGTAATTATTCTAGATGCATTTATAAAATCTGTTAAGACACACATGTGTATGGGTATTTCTGCTAATTCATTGGTCATACATAATAAAGAGTAGAAGAGTCCCTTGTTATTCCCATAGCCCCAGAGGAGGATGGCCCCTTTGATCTGTCCCCACATGAGCTGGATGCTTGCAAAGAGATGAAAGCAGGAAGTGACAGAGTTAGGATTCTGTTTCCATAGGGGACGATCTTCCTGACTTCTTCCTACTGATCTTTCTGCACGCTCGTCAGGAAGCGTATTCTTTCTCTTTAAAACTGCACACAAAATTTGTTAAGTGAATCTGAGAAGCCCTGCATATATCAGATGACAGTGGCTTGCAGTGTAATTGCAATAAGTAGCACCTCAGGAAAACTCAGGATGGAGAGGATGTGCCAACAGCCACTGTAGGAAGAGCTGCATGGAGCATGCAGGCTGCAGAAGGTGTCTGCAAGGTGCGACTGCACAGCCCAGTAGTGCACATGGCAGCAGAGGGGCCCTGTGGGCAGACGTGCAGTTCCCAGCGCATGAAAGAAGGGAAGCTGAGCCATGGTACCCGACACTGAGGAACAGGTATTTGTAAGAGCCTGGAGAGAAGCAGAAAGCACCTATATGGTAAAAATGGGTACGATACCAGAAAGTATTCATAAAGCCTCTGTTCTTCAAAATATTGAAGGGTTAGACAAGGAAGAGAGGAGAGCAGAACCAATCTAATGTCATGTGGCTAATGTTATTTAGTATCTCTACATGCCAGCTCAGGTTTGATCGAGTGAAATTTTTATTTGCAACTATACCTCACTAAGCGCTGTGAGGGCAGTTACTGGGCTCCGGCAATTTATTTTTATTACTTTTTGTTTGTTTTTTGGTCTTTGTTGTTTTTTTTTTTATAGGAACGGAGAGAGGTGAGAAGCATCAATCAATCATCAGTTTTTCATTGCCGTTGCGACACCATAGTTGTTCATTGATTGCTTTCTCACATGTGCCTTGACCGCGGGCCTTCAGCAGACTGAGCAATCCCTTACTGGAGCCAGCGACCTTGGGTCCAAGCTGACGAGCTTTTGCTCAAGCCAGATGGGCCCGTGCTCAAGCTGGCGAGCTCAGGGTCCCGAACCTGAGTCTTCCGCATCCCAGTCCGACACTCTATCCACTGCGCCACCGCCTGGTCAGGCACCATAGTTGTTCATTGATTGCTTTCTCACATGTGCCTTGACCACGGGCCTTCAGCAAACCAAGCCACCCCTTGCTGGAGCCAGCAACCTTGGGTCCAAGCTGGCGAGCTTTTTGCTCAAGCCAGATGGGTCCGTGCTCAACCTGGTGACCTGGGGGTCTTGCACCTGGGTCTTCTACATTCCAGTCGGACTCTCTATCCATTGCACCATCACCTGGTCAGGCTGACCTCCGGCGATTTAGATAGTTCTTTTACCTGTCTTACTCGTCTCCTGTGTCAGGGACCAAGAAGCATCTCCTTCCTCCTTCCTCTAAGGAGGGAGGTGTTTTGTTTGTTTTTTGGGGTAAGTTTATGATATACTTATTTATTGAGATGTTAATAACTTTGTTGAAATGAATTTTTAAAATTAGATCATTTGAATTTATAGAAACAGGAAGGGATGTTATCTCTTGACCTGGATAAGCAAGTGCTTTTCCTCATGGAGATATGGGCATGATGTCTAACTGTAGACCGCCCGTCTCCAGCGGTGTGTGCGGTGGGTGGCTCCTCATCACAGGCACTGAAAGGCCTGGCCGGCTTCCGACCCACTGCTCAGTAATTTGCAGGGTAATGGTATGCAGGGCCCCCTTTGCTTTGTTTCCTTTTGCCCAGCCGAGCGCTAGCACGATACCGTGCCAGCGAGATTTGTAATGCCATAGCAAGGCAGTGAAGTATCATAGCCAGAAGCTGTTTCCCATGAAGATGTAAACTCAGCACATCCACTGCCAGTTTGAGAGCCTGACAGGAAAACAAGTTAGTCCACACAACTAATTCATTCTTCCTTTCTTGTCCACTGCTTTGGGGACTCACTGATCCCAGTTTGCACAAAGACGATTCTGTGCAAATAGTGAGCATGTACATGTTTTTGCATCATTTTTTCTCTATATTTCCCAAGCTGAACATGTATTAATAGTGGCTTTGCTGAGGGTTCATCTCAAATTTTTATGATGTTGTTGTACTGAAGTTGACTTGTTAATATTGCAGATAAATACATTCTCGTTGGAGAGCTGGCTCAGAAAAGCTGCTGCTTAGTAAAGAAAAACAAACTTCCAAAAGCACAAAATGGATAACCCTCGTCACCTGGTCATGTTCCCAGAGGAGTGCGAACTTCTGGAACAGTCAAGAGTTCACTTATTTATTGGAAATCAATGCTGTTAAAAGCCAGTGCAGCCTGCTCCATTCCCTGGTTGAGTGGGCCAGTCTCTGTGCCACGGCCTGCGTGTTGGCGCCCTCTCCTGGATGAAATACTGAATGCAGTACAGAGCAGAGCTGAGGAGGTGTGACAGGCATGCTGGGGAGGCGGGGCCTCGAGGTGACGCTAAGTCTTCATTGACAAAGACTGAATTTTGGCTCCTCTGCTAAACAGAAAAATAGCTGTTAGGGGTTTTGACAGTTAGGCTTTATTTATGGTTCTCTTTTAAAGGACCCAAAATCATTTCTAAGAAAGATGAAGTTCCTTCTAGAGAAAATGTATTCTGTGTGTCAAAAGTGGGTTCCTTTGTGGCAGTTTAAATCATTATTACCGTAATTTTTACCAAGAGCTAATAACATCTGTATACCATACAAAGAGTACTTTACATTGACTAAAATACTGTCAGATACGATTATCTCATGTGATCATACAAATAACCCAGCAGTTTGAATTTAAATACTGGAGAGGGCAGGCATAGTGGCGAACATAGATCTGGTGATGAGCGCCATGGGAGCAGGCAGGGCACTGAGCATTCGCACGGCTCTTCTCACCTCCTCTGCACAACAGCACGGGCACTGCTCTGTGATCTCCATCTCACAGATGAAAAACCGAGGCTCCCGGCACCTGAGGAACTTTCCCGAAATCCCACAACTGGTGATTGATGGAACCAGTGCTTGAACCTTGGCAGTTTACCTGGATGGAGTTTGCTTTTAGCATCTTCTAAATTAATAATTGTTACTTGCTGGCAAACTTGAGTGCTTGCACGTAGAACCCCATTAATAAATGACAGGAGACGTCGTTCTTCTGCTGTACTGGAATTGTGCTCAGATGAATGCACCCCGACGTATTTCTGTATTGGCATATCTCAGCGCTCCTTGGTCATGTTGCGCACTAACTGCAGCTTCTCGCGGGTGACCCTGACCCACAGTGCGGGGTGACTACTGCTCCTGTGCTGAGTTCCCACAGGTAGCGCATGGTTGCTGTGGCTGCCAACCAGCTCGCCTGGATATCCTGTGGACGCCTCCTGCTTATCAAGTCTTCAAACCAGACTCATGGTCTTTTCTCCTGTCTCCTCTTTCTCTCCATGTGCACACACACACTGTTGCACACCCCACACTTCCTCTGGTATTCATTACCTTGGTCGGGGCATCGTATTCTGCTCAGCTTCTAAGTCAGAGCGAGCCTTTTGCCCTCCTTGTGAATGCCACTCCACACAATTCCAAGTCACTCATCGTGTCCTTTCATTTTATGAAATACCTTTCAGAGCAAGCTTCTCCTTTATACTTACACAGACGATCTTTCAGTTCAGGGTCATACCTCTTCACCAATCGGACTGTTTTGGGACCTTTCCTAGCTGATTTCTCTGCCATTAGTTTTGTCTCGCTGCTGTTTTCCTCCGTGCTACAAACAAACATGATCTTACCAAAACCCAAGTCTGATTTATTACCCTTTCCCCTGTCTAGCCCTGTAGTGGTTCCTCTAGGGCCGCAGTGGTAACTCAAAGCTCTGACACCACATCAGGCTCCTCTTGGACCTCAAAAGGCAAAGTGCTGAGGCCACTTCAGGCCAACAGGGTGGGAATTCCCTGGAATGGGGCCCTGGAGCTTGTCTTTTCTGGAAGGCGCACACGCCCTCATATCAGGCTGTCTGCTCGGATATCTAATAGTCATCTCAAAGTTAACGTCTAAAATGGAACTTCTTTCCCAAAACCTGTGCTCACTTTTTTACCTTTCCCACCTGAGTTGATGGCCCCTCTGCCCTTCTGTTTGCTCAGACCACCCATGACCACTTTATATGAAAGTATGTGTACTCCCACCGCCAAACGGGGATTTTTGATCTGTTCACTCTTTGCTCTGGTTTTTTCCATAGCAGTTATCAGCTTCTAGCATATAATATATCATATACTCATTTACTATGTTTGTGGTTTATTTTTACCTCCCCTGGATAGAAGAGTTTTCTTTTGTTGTTTTGTTTACTGAAGTATTATTCCAAATGCCTAAAGCATTGCCTGGCACATGGCTGGGAATTTGTTAATATTTGTCAAATCAGTAAAAACATAACAGAAAATGACTAGCAAAATGAGTAGTAATATAGGGTATAAAGGACTTGGACACTGGTGTCCCACTGTCCATGTCCAGACCTGTGCCTCAGCTTCCATCTGTGAAATGGGTATACCACTACCTACTTCATAAGCTTGAGGATTAAGTGAGACAATCCCTAGCAAGCACTTGTTAGTGATTGGCACACAGTGACTTACGTGTGTTCGATGCTCTCAGGTGGATGGTACCACGGGAGGTACTCTCGCTGCTCTGAATAATTTCTTGTGTGTGTGTGTGTGTGTGTGTGTGTGTGTGACAGAGACAAAGAGAGTCAGAGAGAGGGACGGATAGGGACAGACAGACAAGAAGGGAGAAAGATGAGAAGCATCATTCTTCCTTGTGACACCTTAGTTGTTTATTGATTGATTTCTCATATGTGCCTTGACTGGGGGCTACAGCAGACTGAGTGACCCCTTGCTCAAGCCAGTGACCTTGGGTCCCAAGCTAGCAAGCTGCGCTCAAACCAGATGAGCCCGCGCTCAAACCTGCGACCTCGGAGTTTTGAAACTGGGTCCTCTGCGTCCCAGTCTGATGCTCTATTCACTGTGCCACCACCTGGTCAGGTATCTCATTGATATTTCCTTCAGGATTAGACCATATGTTATCTGCAATGCCTGAGAAATTCATACCATAGACAATGATGGCCAAAACGATTTCCTTTCTTTAATGACAATTTATGCTTCAATGTTTTAAGTGTCTCTTGTTTATGAGGTACTTAGACCTCTTCTTGACTGACTTTCCTTCCAACCACGAAAGCTCTACATTTGTACTGGATTTCCTCAGTCTTTGGGCTCCAAGCTCTGCGTCTGTCTCTTCAGCCTGTAGAATGACAACAGGGTCATATTGCTCCCTCTGGTCGTTTTATTCCACTAGCAACTGGAGTCATTTCTTCCCACTCGCGGGGGTTCCTCTGAATTTCCTTTGCCTCGCTTATATAGGGGGAGGCAAAAGTAAGTTTATAGTTGTTCATATGGGAAATAATACAATAATAAGTAATAATACAAGAATAAACTGCATTTTACATACTCACAAACTGTAAACCTACTTTTTACTGCACCATGGGATTGAACGATGTGGCTGTGTATTGTTGTTTTCTGTGCACAACTCCCAGGGCATATTTTACAAATGTAGGAAGGAAAAATGTTGACACCTTACTTAGCCTAGTTTATTTCTTCTAGTTTTAGTACCACAATTAAATAAAAATTTAAAGATTTTTTTCATAATTTAAATTTAAAATAAATATTAAATTCAAAGTAAGACCATATATCCAGTACCCTCTGCTGATGGTCTCTGTAGTGCTTTTCCAAGATTAGTTAAAAGGAAATAGAAAGTTTGTGTCATTGATGGTAGAACATAGAATACAATAGGGGACATGGACACAGCCGATTGCTAAATTCTTGCATTCTTTTGACAGATAATGAAAACCTTCAATCTACTGTCGTGATGTGGATATAAAATGAAATTCAAGATGGTGGTAGAGGAGAGACAAGATTTTAAACAGGCAGAGCTATAATAAAAGTATATATCTTTTGCTCTGAAAATGCAATGGGTGGGAGTTGGAGTATGATTTCTAGAAAAGTAGTTATTTTGCCTAGATCAGTTAGAGTTTGCAGAATTTGGGGCACCCCAGAGTTTTGGGGTGTGGTAACAAGAGTGGCGAAGGGAACAGCATGTGCAGGGGTGTGAGAGCACAGGTAATATTTCTGTGTGGCCCACGCACAAGGACAATGGAGATGATAAATTGAAAAGAGTATTTGGGATCAGCTTGTGAAAAGCCTTATGTGACATGCCACAGAATACGCATTTTTATCTTGCAAGGATTTCTGTAAAGGACGCATGTTATCCCATGTGGTGACAATGTGCGGGCTGGGGGAAAAGGGTGAGCATACAGAGAAGAGAGGGTTTCCTTTTAGTATTTAAAGAAGAGTTGGTGGGTCCTCAGCAACTGAGAAAGTCTTGAGAAAACTATAGAAAAATAGTCGGAATAAAAATATAATCACAGAATCAAGTCAGAACAAACCCAGAAGGTAGCGTAATTGTGAAACATACTACCACCTCACAGTCAGAGAACACCATTGTTGGCATTCTTCAAATAAAGTGTAGAACAAACATTCTAACACTATCTTATTCTATGATAACGCTATCGAGATGTTATCAGAAAAAAATATAGGATGCCCAGTTAAATTTAAATTTATAGATCAACAAGGAATAATTTTTTAGTGTTATTTGCTCAAACAATATTTGAAATCTACTAAAAACTAATTTCTTGTTTATTCAAAATTCAGATTTAATTGGATGTCCTATTATTTTTATTTGCAAAAGCTAGTAACCCTAATATAATTTAAATGAAAAAGAAAAAGGTCATTAAAAACTCTGGTGGTCAGACTCCGTGATCTGACCCTGCTTTTATTTTCTGTGAGTGTTATCATGTTTATTTGGAGATGTGAGGTCCAGTCCCTCCCTCCCCCATGAAGCATTTGATAGAACACAGGGAGAATGTTTTGGGAAGTGCTTTCTACATTTAAGTCACTGGTAGGGATTTTACCTTATAAGATTGTTAAGAATAAAATGGAATTCTAGAAGAGGGAAAATTCAAACCACTGAAAACATCTAATGCTCAACAGACTAGATGGACAGAGCCTTGTGTATTCCAAGAAACAAGATGGGGTGTCATCCTCGCTGAGAGGGAGCATCCACTTGGCTTGATCCAATGTGGACACGGCTGGGCTGCCATTGTTGCTTATGCTCCTGCTATACAGTGGCCCCTGTGTTCTGGCTTTGTTTTTATTGAGGCTCTAGAAACATTACCAAACCCCAACAATAAACACTCTGCTGAGAATGTGAGGTCATAGTAATGTGACCTCACAGGGAGCTGGTTCTTTGGAATCCCTAGAAGACCAGCAGACGCTGGAGTTGCGGGGCTCATGGATACTGGGAAGGGGCTACGAAGAGGAAGTATGGCCCATGCGCACCCCGGGCTCCACGATGAGCTTGTCTTGGTGTCTGTCTGATTGTTGGTGAGTTTGTGTTGCCATCATTTTGCAGACTTTCTGATTTAAAAGGAGCAATCGCTGTTCTTATTCAAGTAATCTCATACATTTGTGAAATGGGACAGAAGGAAGACATCTAGGAATGGAGGTATTTAACCTCACTTTATTCCTAATTTTCTTTTTTACTGAAAATCCTGAGAAGTCTGATGCCTAGGCTTTTAGTAGGTAGACTTTAATATTACCTTCTTCTGATGAATGTGAGGAAAAGGAGGACTAAACTGAACTGGGCAAGAGAGCAGAAAGGGAGGAAAATGCGAGGGATGAGAAACATGGACGGTTGGAATGATTTGGGCCACTACATTAATATATGTGTGTGTGTGTGTGTATAATATATATATATATATATGTTACTGAGGATAAGTCACTTGTATTTGAACAAAATCTTTGCAATATGATATCTATGACATAATTATATGTTTTCCTGGAGTAATTAAGTATATGCCATGAATTTTCCCTGAGAATGAATAAAAGTACTAGTTTAACTGAGAAGAAAATTCTTTCTTCGACATTTTTTCCAACATGATAGCTAATACATAGAATAAGAGAATGCATGGGAACAGAACTCAAGGGACTTTTTTATCTTTAATTTATAAAAATTACTTGATTTTAGCTAAAATAGCTCTTGGAGTAAATATTTTACATTTCCATCACTTATGTGAGAAAGTACAGAGTTGAGCTGTCTTTAAAATAAATTTCTTCTGTGAGTTTACTTATTATTGGTTTGCTGCATGTAATAATAAAATATTCAGTTTTCTGATAAGATCAATTTCACAAAACTGGTAATGTGACCTCTCTAAAGGAAGGTTTAGGATGAAAAAAATATTTAAATGTTTTTGCATGGAGATTTTATCATCATGAAGCAATTTATTGAAATTGGAGGGTACTTTTGCTGGAATATTGTTTAAGGTGGCTGATTGTTAAGGAGAATTACCAAGCATCCTGGTTTCCCTGGGTCAATTCCAGTTTGCATCTGGTGTCCTGGAACTGACTACGCTGTAGCATTTGACTTTGACTTAAAGAAAATGAAGTAATACCATTAACAGTTGCAGTAAAATAAGTCAGCATGGATTTGACAAATCTCCACGTTGTATTTTCAGCTTCTCCGCAGTCTTCCTGGAAGTAGACAAGTGCACTGAACAGAATTTTCTCGTAGTTAATTGAGTCTCAAAGACAATGTGGGATAATGTTTCTTTTTCCTTTCCTGAGAGCCACTTTTCAGGGGCAACAAATAGAGTACTTGCTGATAAAGTGAGCTTGGGAACTGCTAGGGGTAGCTGACTCCATCAAGTCTGGCCCTGGTTGCAGAAGTCTGGGACTCTGCAGCCCCTAGGAGTTACTTAGTATACCAGTTGGTTGTCAGGAGCCCTGCTACATTTGAGTGACTGTGAAGTGGGCAGGCCAACATTCTATATTGATGGATTAGTGGCAGTGGGAAATTATAATTTAGATAGGGTGACAAAATACAGATTGAGCAGTTTTTAAAATATTTTGCTAAAATAATTTATTTATTTATTACATAATGTAAAGTTACAACTAATTTTTTACCTGTTGGTACTAATTTTTTTTTACTTGTAACAATTATAATTACATATTTAATGTTTTGATCAGCCCTGTTCCCTCTTCAGAGTGTCCTGGTTCATACAATAAATGATTACTGTGCTTTTTTTTAAAGCAAGAGAGACAGAGAGAGGGACCGATAACGACAGACAAGCAGGAAGGGAGAGAGATGAAAAGCATCAATGCTTCCTTGTGGCACCTTGGTTGTTCAGTGATTGCTTTTTCATATGTGTCTTGATGGGAGGCTACAGCAGAGCGAGTGACCCCTTGCTCAAGCCAGCAACCTGGGGCTTCAAGCCAGTGACCTTTGGGCTCAAGCCAGCAACCATGGAGTCATGTCTATGATCCCATGCTCAAGCCAGTGATCCTGCACTCAAGCTGGTGAGCCTACGCTAAAGCATGTGACCTTGGGGTTTCGAACCTGGGTCCTCTGCGTCCCAGGCCAACACTCTCCATTGCGCACTGCCTGGTCAGGCAGTGGTTACTGCTTTTAGTTGAGGCCAGGTTAAAGAAGTAAGGGCTAGAGCAAGGACATATAAACTAGGATATGGGCCCATTCAGCTTTGCCTGAAGTGGCTTTTATGTGTTTAAAGATTGCAAAAGAAAACAGAAACAAAGGAGCATGTGTGACAGCGGCCCTAGGTGGCCTGTAAGTCCAGAATATTTACAGCCTGGTCCGTTACAGGAACATTCGGACCATTTCAGAGCCTGTGGTAAGTGTATTAGAAGGCTGTTTAGGCACAGTAGTTTATTATGAACATAGCTTTGTTTTGTTACCGAGTTAAAATGAAGATTTGGACATGACTATGTTCTCATTAGTTTTAGTGTTAAAATGCATGATGCAGCTAGCTTTCTATAGCCAGCCACAGGCTGTAGTTTGTGACCCCATTCTTGAACAGAGGTCTCACTGTGTGGTCTGCGGGGCTTTCTGAGACCCTTTCGGTAGAGTTGGTGAGGTCAGTTATTTTACGTAACATTGCAGCATTATTTTCCTGTCTCACTGTGTTGGTATTTGCACTGATGGGGCAGGGTTTAGCACCCACCAGAGGAGTAGCATCAGGTTTTTCCAGTTGTTACCATGTTGCATGTTACTGCCTGCACTTGAAATGAAAAAAAAAAACCAAAAAAAACAAAACAGTTTCACTTGAAAATGTCCTTGGTAAAGCAGTACAAATTAATTACATTCAACCCTTGCCTACATGCCTTTATAATTTCTCATGTGATGAAATTGAAAATAGGCATAAAGCACATCTGCTCCTGTTGGTTGCATCCAGGAAAAGCACTTGTCTGGAAATTGAGTCGTGCACTGTAAACTGCTCCCTTGTGTCGACGATGGTCATTTTTCCTTCAGAATGTGACTGGAAAACAATGGTTATTGGCAAACATTTTCTGGGAAATTAATAGAGTGAGTCTATTATTTTAAAGAAAACAACTGACAGTTTTTGTTGCCAATGAGAAAAATGTGACCTTTTGATCAAAAATCAGAAGTTTGGAAAACATATCTGTACCAAAAGTTTGACAGCTTTCAAATATGTAGGCTTTTCTGAAGATTTAATGGTGACATTAATGAATGCAATTTTTTTTAATGGTATAATGAATTATGTCAACAAATATTTTACAAATGACCACTGCATGTTGCAGAATCATGCCTGGGTAAAAGAGCCATTCAAAATGTAAAACAGACTTTAATATAAAAGTGCCAAAAAGTTCATTGATACAATTTTAGATTCTTTATTGCAACTAACCTTTAAGAAATTACCGCCTGCCTTATTCTGGTGTCATATCAGAAAGAATGTCTACAGTTATCTGAAAAGGACATTAAAATTAATTAAATATCTGTGTGATGTTGGACTTGCTTAATTTATTACAAACAAAACTATGTATTGTTCAGATTGAATGTGAAAGTGGCTGTGAGGATCCAGCTGTTTTCTAGTAAGCCAGTCATTTAAAAATTCGTAAAAAATGTAAATCACAGTTGCTTGTCTCACTAAACTTTAGGTTGTTTGAGGAAATACATTTATCTTTTTTTAATTTTTATTTTTTTACAGGAACAGAGAGAGGGATAGATAGGGACAGACAGACAGGAACGAAGAGAGATGAGAAGCATCAATCATCAGTTTTTTGTTGCGACACTCTAGTTGTTCATTGATTGCTTTCTCACATGTGTCTTGACCGTGGGCCTTCAGTAGACCAAGTAACCCCTTGCTGGAGCCAGCGACCTTGGGTCCAAGCTGGTGAGCTTTTTTTGCTCAAGCCAGTTGAGCCTGCGCTCAAGCTGGTGGCCTCGGGGTCTCGAACCTGGATCTTCCACATCCCAGTCCGACACTCTATCCACTGCGCCATCGCCTGGTCAGGAATACATTTATCTTTAATAAAAATGTGTTATTTATATTCATGAAATGGATTCTTTTTAAATGAGTTAATATTTGAAATTTTCCTTTTTTTGTTGCTCATATAGTGACTATCAATAGATATAATCCCCATGAACAGGTCTTTGGAGTCCCCCATGCCTTTAAAAAGGTAAAAGTCCTGAGACCAACAGGTGTGAGAATGGCTCATCCAGGGTTTCAGCAGCAATCGCTTCTTCAGTACATTGAAATATAGTTGCCGAAAATATATTAATGAATAATTAAGCGTGAAATGATCTCACTTAAAATCTTATTTCTGTTTAGTTTGTTCTACAATAGGATGATAATCCATCAGCTATTTTCCTTTTTGCCACACAAGAAAAATCTTTTCTTTGTTTTTTTCCTTTTTTAATTCTCATAGCCATGCTGGGGTGAAAACAACTCGTCTAGAGGCTCGTACTGAAATGGGGAACACTGAAATTCTGGAGAAGGAGCCCTCAGAAAACCTCAGTAATGGTACCAGCAGCAACATAGAAGCAGCCAAAAGGTTGGCCAAACGCCTTTATCAACTGGACAGATTCAAGAGATCAGATGTCGCAAAACACCTAGGCAAGAAGTACGTGCCTCCCCAGGCCAGTTTTGTGTGTGTGTGTGTGTGTGTGAATTAGCTGTGATACTAATGACCAAATCTGTTCTGTCTTCCCACAGCAATGAATTTAGCAAACTAGTTGCAGAAGAATATCTGAAGTTTTTTGATTTTACGGGAATGACGCTGGATCAGTCTCTCAGGTACGATCAAGCATCACTTCTGTTCTTTGCTTCCATAGAATTTCTCCCAAGAAGAGAAAGTAATGTGCTGAAGCTAAAATCTGGTTTTTATTTTTTCAAACCCACAGTCACTTTGTGAGTTTAGTTCAGATTGTACTATAGATATTAAATGTAGCAGAAAGTGAGAAAAAGGTATTGTTTTTCTGAAATTAAACAAACCCCTAGTCTTCATTGTGACAGAGTAGAGAAGCATGGCACTGAGGTCTTGAGGAGGAATGGAATCTTTGGGAATTTGGTTTTTGGATGCTCAAATTAAAAAGAAAAAAACAACAACAGTGTACAGACTAGAATTTTAGTTATTTTTCCTAAGGATCTGTTTACAAAACCAATTAACCTTTTAAAACAATACTTTGGAATTAACTCATGAATGGAATAAAAATGAATATCAACGTAATAATCAGCAGAAAGTATCTGTAAAAGTGTGGCAGGCAGTAACACTTTTTTGCTGATCTGTTCAAATGACGGTGTCTTAAATAAACTGATCCTCACTTTTCACACCATATCGTACTATAAATTTCTAAGAGAAGCTGAAGGTAAGACCCAGTCAGCATCTAATCTTTGGAAGTTTATAACACACCAGAGCTTGGAGGAACAAGCTAGATTAACTATAGATTGTACAGATTAAGAAACTATAAGGAAAACAGCAATGTTTTCATCATAGAAATAAGGTTTATTCTATGTTTCAGTAGTAAGATTTCACAGAGCACTTTAAATAATTTTTTCCTTCCCACCTCATGTTTTGGGTAATGCGTGTACTTTGTCAAGTGAGGAACATCTGGATTTATCTGCAATAGACAGTGACTCTGATGTGAGTGTCATATGGTTCTGGACATACTTTCTATTGTTCAAAGAAGTTTTATACACAATTAATTTATTCCTAATTTATGGAATAAATTAGAGTTTTATCTCTCAATTTCCTCCTCCTGTAACAATTTAATAATATGGTGATAATAGGCAAAGTAAAATTAACAGAAATCTGTGCACAAGACAATATAATTTTAATTTTAACAGATCAGTGGCGATTACAGTCATGTAACAAAAAATGACAGAAAAACTGTGATTTATGTAAAGTTTTAAAACATAGCCTTATGTATTCAGTCTTCAGTGTTCTTTGGTTTTTATCCAGCTGACCTTTTTAAATGGCTACTTGACACTTAGTCATGCGGGGAAGTTACCTACCTTTCCAAGGCTTTTCTTGATGGATTGACCACCATGTTATTGCCCTGTCATTTGTTTTACATTGACATTTAAGAGAATTTAAATGTCAATATAAATTTATACTAAATGGCACCTAGTAAGTGAATTGTTTTTGGAAATAACTGCAGAACACCTTACTTGTATAATAAATTTCTTATGTTTATATGAATTAAGTTTAACTGTCAAACATAAGAGTATAGCAATATTTTCTAAAATTTTACTCTTCCTCCCAATTCTTTTTTAGGTATTTCTTTAAAGCATTTTCTCTTGTGGGAGAAACTCAAGAACGAGAAAGAGTTTTAATACACTTCTCCAATAGATATTTTTATTGTAACCCAGACACCATTGCTTCACAAGGTAATCTGATGGAAATGCTTGAATTTCTTTCTTTTAATAAAAGTTATTTTCCTCATTATTACAGTTACATTTTATTGTGGAAAATTATACAAAGAAAATGAGAATCATCTAAATCTATCTAGAGAGAACTTTTATTAACAGTCAGATATACTTTCTAGTCTATTTGTACAATATTTGGTTACTGTCAAATTGGAATCATTAGGGAGCTGTTTCCTACTGTCTTTCCCTTTCACCGTGAGCATTTTCTCATGTCATCAAATATTTTTTAAAAAGCACATTAATTGATGCCTGATGTTCTTCACCTCCTTTTAGTTCTTTCACTCTATTCTCCAGTTCCACAGTATGACAGTATTCTTTGAATTGCTTATGCTTTGTCACTCTGCGATTTTATGTTCAAAATGGGTTATAATAAATGAAATTATTTTCTTATTTTCTATTCCTTAACCTCCGGTCTCTAACTTTCTCAATGAAGTTCACGTAGGTTCAGTGTTGGGCAGAGGCAGATTGTCAGTTGAGGCCCTGGGCACAGAAGAAAATATTGGCCCCTTAAAAAAAAGAGAAAGACAGGCAAAACAAAAATACATGTTAATCATATTTTTAAATAAATAAAAAATACTACCGTGTTTCCCTAAAAACAAGACAGTGTCTTATATTAATTTTTGTTCTTAAAGACATGCTAGGTCTTATTTTCAGGGGATGTCTTATTTTTCCATGAACAAAAATTCACATTTATTGTTGAACAAAAAAATAAACATTTATTAATGTACTGTAATGATGTCATCACAAACATCAGCATAACCAGCCAAACTCTGAATTCCATCAAGAATTTCTTGTGACTCTTATTTCCGTGTACAACAATCTAGCCTGTTTCCCCCAAAATAAGACAGTGTCTTATATTAAATTTTGCTCCTAAAGATGGCACTAAGTCTTATTTTCAGAGGAGGCCTTATTTTCCGGGAAACAGGGTATGTACTATTAATGTTAGTATTGCTCTTATGAAACCAAACTTGGTGTTATTAGAAAAAAGCGTCAAGTTGGGGTTTTGCAGGGCCCTTCCGAAGTCGGGGTCCAGGACGCGTGCCCAGTGCCCCCACCATTAAATCCGCCTTTGGTGTTGGGTTAGTTTTGGAAATGTTTATAAATCTCACTGGAGTCCGTGGTGTGTCGTGGTGCTTTTGTTTGATATTCATCAAAATAACACCACTGATTTTGGTTAATGAACTATGACTTGTTGTTTATTGTATGATTTTAAAAAAGCAACTTTAATTGCTGATCCCCCTGTGAGGAGTGGTCTTTTCTCCATTTCAATTCCTACAATAAAGCAGAGTTTTCAGGGTTTGAAATCAAGTATGTTTACTTGCCATTGGAGAGTCTTCCATAGGGGTACAAATCCAGGACTAAATCACTGAGATGAGGTGCACTAGAAATAGTACTTATCTCTCAGCTTCAGTATTGCCAGTGAACTGAAAGGCAAGTGTACTTGATATTGAGTAAAGAGATTGTCCGCCTCTCTCTTGTCCTGCAGGCTATAAATAAATCTGATTATCAGAGTCACATTCCTATCTGTAAAATAGAAACTTACCTTCTTTTATTCCTTTCTTTGACTATATTTAGATCATTTATTCACTGTCTCTATCACTGTCAGCACTGAGAATGCAAGGGAGAGAAGAGGGTTATTTTTATTAGAACTTCCGTCAAACTTATAAGAAGATGTTGACATTCCTGAGTGAAATCTGGAATATAGATTTGTGCATTCAGCTGGCGTTGCTAAGGACATTTGAGAGCTGGATACTGAGTTTCACAAATGCTTTCAGAAATTTGTTTTAAATGTGTTTAGAATTTGAGATAATAAACTAGAACTGGAATAAATATACATTTAGGCATTTAGAAGCACCTACCTAGAGACGTTAATAACAGAAACCTACTATACTGAAAGG
Organism: Rhynchonycteris naso; assembly: GCA_037038555.1. Lineage (NCBI taxonomy): Eukaryota > Metazoa > Chordata > Mammalia > Chiroptera > Emballonuridae > Rhynchonycteris > Rhynchonycteris naso. The sequence continues at coordinate 32,326,035 of CM072998.1, forward strand.
CATCCTTTGGAAAATGTACTGTCTTTAATTTGTGAATTCAGTAATTGGACAGGCCTTTCTGTACAGTTAGCATAATTCATAAGATTTTTCTGAATCTGCAGCTGCTACGGTCTCCTGTACGTAGATTGATAACTGCTGGGAGAGAATAGGAGGGGAACTAATTCTGAGGCTTGGAAATGAGAAGCTAAACTCAGTGCTTTTTCTTTTTTTATATAAGAAGTATGAAATTCTTCTGGTTTGGTCAACTTTTTCTTGCAGAATATTTATTTTTTTAATTTTCACTGATTATTTTAATATTTTACTTTTGTCTGATCCGTAGTATCTTAGACCATTCAATGTAAACATTTTCTTTAAAGAATGGCAAGAAAGAGAATAACTGTTCTGCTTATATATTTTTAACCAGAGAACTAATACCCGAACAGTAAACTGTAGAAGATGCAAATAGTAGATTTCTTTAACTTTTGCTTCTTTCCTAATGCATTTACCTTCCAGAAAGTAAAGGAAAAAAAAAGTAACAGTATTAAGTGTTTTATTTTCATCACCATAACTTGTGTTAAAGAAAATTGAGACGATATAAATAAAAAGATAAAAATTATAATCTCTTTCCAGAGTTAGTAATCTCTTTTAATATTGCCTTATATCTTCCTCTAAATGTATTTATATTTAAATGGAATCATATACTACATATAATGTATTTTTTCACGTAATAATTTATCATGAAACATCTTTCCACTTCAACATGTATACTTGGACACATTTTAATTACTTTAATATAACAGAGTTGTGTTTTTTGGAGAGTTGTATTTACTTATTCTCTATGATAAGCAATGTTTCTTTGCATATCTTTGTATTTTGTGTAGATTTTTATTTTTTTAGTGTACAGCCCTAAGAAGTAGATGTGCTGTGTCACAGGACATTGTATTGTGTTAAAGCTTAAAGGTACATGCTGTGAAACTGTCCTCCTGCGAGGTAGGAATAATTTGCTTTACCCAGGAGAGTCCAACTCTGTGCACAGAGGTCATTGTAATGTTTCATTCTTATTCTGAGTTCTGTCTTGTGCCTACCTTCAGTATTGTGCTGTCACAGAGTCTTAATATATGCTGTTTTAATGACAATAGGATTCCCACAGGAAATAGTGCACTAATGCTTTCTGTCCTTGTCTCTTTTTTTAGATGGTGTCCATTGCCTCACCTGTGCGATGATGCTTCTTAACACAGATCTCCACGGCCATGTAAGTGCACATTGTGAACTATCTTATAGAAATCCAAATATCTTGGGCTTATCTTTGCTTTTATGTTCACCCACATTTATTCTTTCCCTCCCATTCTCTCATTCTCTGCATGGCAGGTAAGTAAATGTCAATCCTTTGGAAAGAAGTAACATATTTCACATGCTAGCACAGAGCACAAGTGAATGCCACATTGTCAGCATGCGTGTTTGTAATGTTGTGTTCTGTATCTTCATTCTCCACTAGATGGCAGAGGCGGGGCTCTTACCTTTTGGTTCTTAGTTTTTTGTTTTGTTATTTTATTTTATTTTGGTTAGTTACTAGGTTTGATATTTGCTCAGGCTGGATTAGAAGGATCATTTTCAAGACCCCCAAAAGAGATATTTTCTTTGAAGGCCAGCAGACAGCTGGTTCTGTAACAGCTGGAGACTGTACACCGTGGCTTCCAGAAGCCATCAGGATTCTTCTGGTCCCCCAGAGGGTTGATTGAAGGTTTATTGGATCTCATTTCTGATGGCACCAGCTAAAGCAATGGTTTTGAACATCTCAAGAAAAGAAAGTGCAAACAAAAGAAAAATAATACTTTTCTCACTGTATTTATTAGTATCATTTAAATCAGTGTTTTTTAGTCACTGACCCACGGACTGGTCCACCAGAAATGTTGTGCTGGTTTGGTAAAGATTTGACCACCCTGATGTTGTATGAAGATTATAGACCCAGTGATCTTAGTCAAATTATTTTATGCTCAGGGTAATTTCTGCCTTCCTGGTCTATGAAATAATTCTCTTATTTTCACTGGTCCCCAAGTAAAAATGTTGGAAACCACTGGTCTAGATTATCCCTTGATTGGTTATATGATTTACTTTACAATTTAAAAAGTCACTTAAAGGAATTGAAACTTAAATATTAGTCCAAATTTGTTCTACTGTTCCAAAAAGACATATTATTCCCTTATTTAAATTGTGGTGGTCCACTTTAAGAAAGATAAAACAGAATGGTATTAAGATGGACTGAGGGAAAAAGGGTTCTACCATCAGAACAGTAAAGAGATATAGTAATAGAATGGACACTATCTTCACAAATCTCACAGTACTTTACTTCACTAGGAAGTTCCTTCTGTAATTTGCAAGAGGTGAATTTAGAATAGCTTAGTGACTTATAGACATATGTAATGTGTGCAGAGGTTTTATAGCCTAAAAGTATAGATGCTTTCAGGGAACATTCTTGGGTAATAGAGCCATAATATGTCTTGCAGAAATGAAAATACTAGGATTCCAACAATTCGAGCCTTGAAATAAGTATCAGAATCTAATATTCACCTGACTTGTTACAGGGGTTACAAATCAGTGGACTGTCCTGACCTCTATTTTCCGGTTACTAGTGAAGCAATTTTCACTGCTTCTACTCTGCTGTACGATACCAGTTGCAACTTTGTCTCCTCTTTTTCTTCCCAATTTCTCAACCTAACTTTCAGCCAGAGGAGACAATTGTGAGTGGGCTGGTCCACATATAACATTGATCCAAGCCAGCGATCCCAGAATGAGGAAACTTCTTCACATCAGATATTTTGAATTTTTATCCACATATCAGTATTGTGCATTTATTGTCTGTTGACTGAGAAAATATATAATGAAGGAAAGAAATTCAGTAACAGTTCAATTCTTATTTAAAGGTTGAGGATCCAATAGAAGTTCTATGGAAGTTGCTAGATCTGAGGGGATTTGTTTCTATTAAAAGCTGATTGCTTTAATAATACTTTCAAATAAGCATGTATCTTTCGAATCACAATAATTTGAAATAGCAGTAGACTGAGGTGTGAGGTTTATTATGTATCCAGATAACTCAGATGCTTGATGTTCAAACAAACCCACATTTAGAACCACAGAGCTCAGATTGGCTCTGGCTTGCTCTTCAAACCACTTTTGAGGAATTGAAAGGAGATTAAATGAAGCATCACACTTCTTTTTTGGCAACTGCAATATAAGGGACAGTTTATTTAAATGAACATTTTAAATATTATCTTGAATTATGCCAATCATACATAGTAAACAAGTAACTGAAGTGGTAGAATTTCACAGAAGAGGGAAACAATTATAAATACAAGTAAATCTACTGTATTTCTCATATATGAACCACACCTTTTTTCAAAAAATTTGGGGTCTAAAAACTGGGTGTGAAAAAAAAAAAACCACCAAACAAAAACAACAACAACAACAAAAAAACTGGGTGTGTCTTCTACAGTGGTTGTAGATTTTTTTACTTGCATTTCCCGCTTTTTCGCGCTTGTTTTTGCGCTCATTGTTGAAGACAGTGATTAATCATCAGGGACAGATGTGGACAAGCTAATGGATGAGAGTTTGACAGTGATGAAGAGTTATATGAATTTTATGATGAATAAAACTTAAGTTCAATAACTTTACGTAATAGATTTTTTTTTCAATTTTTGGACCCCAAAATTAAGGAGCTTCATATGCATGGGACTTTTATACATGGGGAATATGGTATATCATCTTCAAAATCATATTTTTGGTGGTTGTTAGTTCTCAGCTTTGTTTATGTGAATGTGTTCTATATACTTAATATTGTGTGTTGTTTAGATTTTGTTTATTAAAATTTCTTTATCCTTACTTACAATGCACACTGTTACAATTCTATAGAATGTATAAGAACTAACTACATGAAACTGTGTTTCTCTTATCTTTCTCCCCTGGATTCATTTTAAAAATAAATTTTCCTTCTAGGTGGTAAGTTTTTATCCATAGTTCTGGATGTAGCTTCTCTCGCATCATGATTGCCTGATTTATTGTTCTAGTGTCTGTCTGACTTACCAGCATGACCCGATGAAAGTGAATCATTCAGAACATAAAGCGGATTATTTCTAACTTCTGTCCCTGTTCACCTTCTCTTTATGCTGCACTGCCTCGGCCATCACCTCTCCTTACTTACTTCAATGCCAGGATAATTCTCTTGGGGAATGAACTAATAAACCATTTTGCTTTTCGTCCTTACATCGTGTCGTAACAGGAATTCAACAGCATGACCTTTCTTAGAAGTGCTGGGACAAGCTTTCCTCATGCTCCCAGTGGGGGGTGGCATAACTTGGGAAATTAATTTCTTTTGACTGTTCTTTGTGAATCTTTCATGTGGGTTTCATTAACTCAAAGGAATGATGCATTGGGAATGCATTGGTATTGGCCTTTTGTTCTTCCTGCTAATTTTCTCACTAATAAAAAGACAGAATGTATACTAATATAATAATGTAATAGTGTTACATGTTGAATGCCTTTCTGTCTTTCTTTTTCTACTTTATTCTTTGATTCAACAAACTCTTAGAATATGTCCACTCCATTCCAGGTTCTGTGCCATTTGGGTGAGGATCAGAAGCACATGGGACATGTGCTTGGAAGTCAAATCTTGTCTCTGGTAGTGTCAGCCAGCTGCCCTCCGTTAGTCAGGTTTAACTGAAGAAATGGTGACAGGCGACTGAGATGCTTTGGTGGAAAGACATTGGAGAGAGAGTTTAATTTCATACTGGATAATAGTTTAACCTCACTAAGGAGGCTAGAAAAAAGTAATCTGAAGTCTATTTTGGGGAGAAATTCACTCAGTTATAATTGTTTCATTGGAACTAAGAATAGCAATTCCCTTCAGTACCTATTTTTGAAAAATACGAATGATTTATCATGATCTTAGCAATAATATTGACTTGCTTTTTCTTGTCTGCAAGTGGTTTATTTTCTTAAATGTTTTATCATTGTGGCCACACGCCTAATCCACTACGTAATCTCATTTTTAAAATGCCTCTTCATCTGTGAAATATATATGCAAACTAAACTTGCACAGACAGGTAAATTTCTATCAAATCAAAATCTATAATTTCTTTTTCTGTTGGTATAACGGAACTATGTTGTATTGATTTTTGTTTGTACTGTCAATGAGAGTTGAAAATCTTTTTATTTAAGCCTGCATTTTATTGGAAATATGAATAAAAGAATCTGTCGTGTTAGAATAAATTCAAACCTATTCCTTTTCTGGATTTATCTTCAAACCTGCACGCTCTGTTGACTCCAAGTAGCTCTCGTCTTCAGTCCAGGCTTCCTGGCTGGATTGTTCCTAAGCCTGAAACCAGGTGGTGGGGTCGGCACAGCAGGCAGGGATTGCTCTCCAGGGACGGACAGGTGGGAGAAGGTTTTAGATGTAGAACTGAGTTTGCAGTGAAGAGTAGGACAGATTAGTCCATACTCATTTGTCTTAGGGATACTCCACAAGTGCTGAGTATCATCCTCAGTGGTCTGAGTTAAATGCAGAAGGCAAGACCTTAACTGGTGTGTGTGTGTGTGTGTGTGTGTGTGTGTGTGTGTGTGTGTGTGTGTGTGTGTGTGTGTGTGTGTTTATAAGCAGTGCTGGGATTCAAATAATTTAATAATTGGTTTTCTGCCCTAATGAACATTTTAAGTATAAAAAATATATACTTAAAGTAGCTTATTATTTCATGCATTTAATACTTAAGAAGAAGAAAAGAGGTACACAAAACTAGATCATGTTATAAGAAAGAGGTTTAAAGTATTAATGAAAAAATATTAAATAATGCCTAACAAAGAACAATAAAACCGTTAAAGTATTTCTATATTGCTGCGTGATTGGTGTCCTCGCTTGCAATTTTTTTCACCTATGGGTGGAATGAACATTACTATGGGCGCTTGGAATATGCTGTTGTGCAGATGAACGTTTAAAAAGAATAACAAATATAAATTTGTGATTTCCACATTGGGTGGCTGCCCAGGCGCCCACCTTAGAGAGAACCCTGATGACAAGTGTCATTTTAACAACCGGTTTGCGGAACTCAACAAAAAATTAGGTATCGGTTCTGCCAAACTGGTGAGAACCAGCTGAATCCCACCACTGGTTATGGGTTCGATAAGGGGTAGAATCAAAGCTAGTACACCATACTGACGTAGGGAAGAAAGACATCAAGAAATAAAGTGTAGGTTTTGTAACAGAACAATGTGAAAAGAGATGTGTGCCTCAATTTGAGACAAGCCATAAGAATTCATTCTTTTTAGTCTGTAAACTGCATTGATAATTGTGAGTTTTCAATTCTCAGATTGTCTCTCTAGGAGCTTGGAATTTAAATAGTTGGTAAAATATTTGGTTTATTATCAGAAGTGAAAAATGAGTATTGGAAGAACTGTTATTTAAATTTTTCAATTCTTTTACTTTTTATATCGTGCTATTTTATAGTTCCACCCTCAAACTTTCATGAGGTTGATAGGTAGTTAATATCCTCAGGAAACCTGCATGTCTGTGATTGCCATTCTTGTAACTGGCAGCTGCGTAGAGTGCGTTTTTCCTGCTGCCTCCCCTTCCTCCTGTGGAGCTGTCTTCTCTGTGGCTGCCCCTTCCTGTCTGTGCCACGTCCTCGACCCTCTCTGCCAGTTAAGCCATCCCTGGGATTCATTTCTTTCCCTACAGTGCCGCCTCCTTGCCCTGGAGGCCTCTTTTCCACCTCCTTGGGGGAGATATATATATATATATACACACACACACACACACACATAATATATATGTAAAATATATTATATATATATATTTTAGTGAGAGGAGGGGAGGCAGAGACAGACTCCCACATGCACCCCGACCGGGATCCACCTGTCAAGCCCACTAGGGGGCAATGCTCTGCCCATCTGGCGTCCTTGCTCCATTGCAACAGGAACCATTGTTCAGTGCCTGAGGTGGAGGCCATGGAGCCATCCTCAGTGCCCAGGGTCAATTTGCTCTAATTGAGCCATGGCTGCAGGAGGAGAGGGCAGAGAGAGAGAGAGAGAGAGAGAAGCTAGAGGGAGAGGGGTGGAGAAGCAGATGGGCACTTCTCCTGTGTGCCCTGATCAGGAATCAAACCTGGGACTTCCACATGCTGGGCTGATACTCTACCACTGAGCAGGCTGGCCAGGGCCTGGTCTTTCTTACACCTGATTGGGATCTCCCAGCCAGAGTGACTTCCAGGCTCTCATCCCTGGGAGCTTCTCCGTGCTACTAAAAGTTCACTAAAAGTCAGACCTAGATCTCAGCTTGGTGAAGTGTTTCTAGTGAGGTGTGCGGTTCAGTTTTACTGTTACTATTTTTATCACCAGGATGAGCATGTACGGGATAGTCTGAGAACCTAACCATCAGCTGGGGAAATGCTTTGATAGGAAAATGTTATGGTTTCAAATTTTTCAATTCAAAACTAACCTTTAGAATGTAATTCACTATCAAATTGGCAAGTACCTAGATTTTTAATAGGAATCCTTCTTTAAGCATGTCAGAATTATTGGTGCACTGGTGGATTTTCTTGGCTTCTACGACTCCTCCAAATTAAAGGCTTTTTCCTTTTTTTTCTTTCCCCATCCCTCCCTTCCTGTGTACCTCCCTCTTCCTCCTCCCTCTTTCCTTTCTGTCTTCCTTCTCTCCCTGTTCTCCCTTCTCTCATCACCTTCCTCTCTCTAGCTCCTTCTTTCTTCACCTTTTTTATTTGGTACTTCTTTTTTTTTTTTTTAAGAATAGGTTAATACATAGTGGAAACTACAACACTGATTGATAGCTTTTATCAATGAGCCAGTGGTTCTCATTAGGACCTCATCGTATCTAATTTATACATTATTCGGTCACTACATGCCTTCTGCTTCCAAACGTTATAATTTCCCGCATGTGCACAGCTAATTGGTAGCAAGAGATAAAAGAAAGCAGGTGAAACTCCAGCAAGTCAGTTCTCTACCTTCCTTTCCTCTGATGTTTTGGGGAGGAGGGAGGAGTGAGGATGAGGAAAGTGATTGAAACCTTTGACCTCTAATCCCATTACTTCACTTAATGCCTGTCCTTCTATGACAATCAAGTTAAAAAGAGAGTTTAGTTAGTCTTTGTAGTTTGATAATTAGGTCAGTGTCTTTTCATTTATCTTCTCAAATTTTCCGGAAAATACTTTCTCTGAAGTAGTGATAAAATCTGCTGCTACGATGCTTCTCACACTTCATGGCATCAGCATTCCTTTATACACTTAAAATTTTTTGAGGATCCCAAAGAGCTTTTAAAAGTATTTTGAACTCTTTTTTATTTCTTTTTTGCGAGAGAGAGAAAAACAGGAAGGGAGAGATGAGAAGCATCAACTCATAGGTGCAGCACTTTAGTTGTTCATTGATTGCTTTCTCATATATGCCTTGATCAGGGGGCTTCAGCTGAGCCAGCGACCCCTTGCTCAAGCCAGTGACCTTGGGCTTAAGCCAGTGACTACGGGATCATGTTGATGAGCCTGTACTCAAACCAGAGCCCTCGAGGTTTCAAACCTACGACCCCAGTGTCCCTAGTTGACGCTCTATCTACTGTGCCACCACTTCAAGCTAAAAGTATTTTTAATATTTTTAAAAGTATTTATGATGTTAGAACTTAAATGGACCAAATTTTAAAATATTTAAATTATTATTATTTTTGTTTGTGTGTGACAGAGACAGGGAGACAGAGTGAGGGACAGACATACAAGAAGGGAGAAAGATAAGCATCAGTTCTTCGGTGCGGCACCTTAGTTGTTCATTGATTACTTTCTTATATGTGCCTTCACTGAGGGGCTACAGCAGAGCGAGTGACCCCTCAACCTGGGTCCTCTGCATCCCAGTCTGATGCTCTATCCACTGCACCACCACCTGGTCAGGCATAAATTATTTTAAAATAGCATTAATAAACCCAATAAATGAATATCAGTTTTTTTGTGAATAATAATTATAAGAACAAAAAATTGAGTGAAAAAAATACCATTTAAAAACTTTTTAGTCTTTTTTATATTTGGCATAATAGAAGAGAGCTAGATTGTCTGCTTCTGCATTTAGTCTGTTGCAATATTGCACAAGTTATGTAACATAGAAAATTTGCTGTAACTTGTTCAAGAGAGTGAAAAAACATGTTTAGTATTACTATAAAAATAAGTGTGACCCCATGGACACCCTGAACAGGGTCCCTGAACCATAGTGTGGGAACAGCAATAGTATTTTTAGTCGCCATATTTTTCTTGATACCACTTCTGGTTCCTTTCTCAATGACAATCAATATATTGCACAAGTGGCAGGAAAAATCCCAGTAATATTTTAGATATCCTTAAAAGTTGTACTTTTAACGTATTAGCTCCGCGATTGGGGTTATGAAAGAACACTTTGAGTATCACAGCAATAGCTTCCCTGTTTGGAAATTTACAAAGGGTCCTGCCTTACCTGCTTGCTACGCATGTAAAGAAAAAAAGGACACCAGAGGGCAGCACAGCACAATTAAACTTGTTTGATAGAGAAGCCTGCCAGACAAAAATAGGAGCTTTAGCAGAACTTCAGAATTTAATTACCAGATCAGTAGTATGCTTTTTCACCATTTATTGTAACATGTTGCAGAAGGTGGAGTTGTCATGTGGGAGAGTATGCCTGCTGTGTTTTTAATAGCCCAAGATTTAGGAAGCCAGATTTTACCAGTGGATCCTGAGAGCTTTTAGCTTTTCCATAACGCCTTTGGGCATGATACTATTAAAAAAGAGAACTTTGAGGATCATTTTACCTGATCCTTTAACCTCAGGGTCGGCTTTCCTGGTCAATACTTGGCTGTGGCCTGTTGGCAGCTCTCCCTTAGGACTGAGGTTAGATTAGGTCTTGGCCGGAGCTGTATAGAGGTTCCATCCCCCTGTTGTCAGGGAAGGCACGTTCAAAGCAGACTTGCTCACACCTGCTGAGTTTTGGGTGGTAGCTTACACGATTTCTAGATGACTCTGTTAGGAATGAAACTCTCCATCTTAACTTTCCCCCTTTGCTCTCATTGTTACCACGGAAGTTGGGGGCTGATTATCTGATGGGGTGGGGAGCAAATGCCACAACTTTAACAAAGCAGAAATCTGAAATTGGGGTACAAGATACATCAGGATGTCTAGTCTGTTTGAATGCTTGTTATCATGCAGCCTCAATCATGGCACCCTTCCAGTTTTCTTTTGAATCCAGGGGGTTGGGCAAACTCAAGCCAGTGAAATTCTACTGGCAAGGAGCTACACCCATTTGTTTACATCTGGATACTAAAATGACAGTGTTGAGTAGTTGTAAGGGAACCTGATGGCCCGTAAAACCTAAAATATTTCCTATCTGGTCACTTACAGAATTTATAGAATACTGTATTTCCCCATGTATAAGACACACCTTTTTCCAAAAATTTTGGGGTCTAAAAACTAGGTGCTTCTTATACAGTGGCTAGATTTATTTACTTGTATTTCCCACTTTTTCTTGCTTGTTTTTGCGCTCATTGTGAAAGACAGTGATTTGTCATCAAACACAGATGAGGACAAGCTAACGGATGGGAGTTTTGACAGTGAAGAGGAGTTGTATGAATTTTATGATAAATTAAACTTTAGTTGAATAACTTTATGTCAAACTTTTTTTTTTAATTTGGGCCCCAAAATTAAGGTGCATCTTATACATGGGATTGTCTTTTACATAGGGAAATATGGTATGTCTCTTCCAGACTCCTTCCCTTAGTCCAGGAATAGTCAACCTTTTTATACCTACCACCCACTTTTGTATCTCTGTTAGTAGTAAAATTTTCTAACTACCCACCAGTTCCACAGTAATGAAGATTTATAAAGTAGGGAAGTAACTTTACTTTATAAAAGTTATAAAGCAGAGTTATAACAAGTTAAAGCATATAATAATAATTACTTATCAAGTATTTTATGTCAGATTTTCGCTAAGTTTGGCAGAATAAATCTTTATAAAACAACTTACTATAGTTAAATCTATCTTTTTATTTATACTTTGCATACAAAAAAATTACATTAGTCAATTGAATTATTAGTGGGATCCCTGAGGCTGAGGCTGGGAAGCTAAATATTGAATATCCAGTTCAATTTTTGTGAGGAACAAACGAAGGTCTCCCCTTTCAGAAATATTCAGGCGGTTTCTTTATTTCGTCATAATATGATTAACAGCACTAAATCCTGATGCCACAAGATATGATCTAGGGAAAGGTATCAATAAACTAAATACCATTTTCCACATATTTGGATATAAGACTGGCATTTTTTTATTTTGCCATAGGTTTTCATATCCACCACTATTGAATTTTATGTTTACTTTCTTCATCATATTTAATTTCTAACAGTTCTTCTTGGCAAGTTGTATCAGCCTCTTCAATATTTGCGGTAAAAGTATTTTTCATCCAGTCATATACCTTCAATTTCAAAATATCTTCAAATCATTTTTCCATGTCCAATTTAAGTTCGTTGAGGTGGCTACTGAATCTGTCAATATCCTCTGGAGTTACATCATCCTTTATAGATAATAATTGAGGAAACTGATGAAATTCTCTCTTCAATAGATTATGACAAAGTAGTTCAAGTTTGTCAATAAATAATAGCACAATACTTTAGCAACCTATAAGAGTTTTATTAGCTCCTTGAAGCTGCAAATTGACATCATTAAATCTCTTGAAAATATCTGCCAAGAAAGAGGCATCATTCTTTACTGTTTTTAACTGTTGACACAGATTGGTCTCATTATTACTTTCAAAAAATTGTATGCTACAAATAATGCTACAAATCTAGCCAAAGATGTGCCCTTTGACAGCCACCGAACTTCTTCTTCTTCTTTTTTTTTTTTTTTTACAGAGTCAGAGAGTCAGAGAGAGGGATAGATAGGGACAGACAGACAGGAACGGAGAGAGATGAGAAACATCAATCATCAGTTTTTCGTTGCCGTTGCCACACCTTAATTGTTCATTGATTGCTTTCTCATATGTGCCTTGACCGCAGGCCTTCAGCAGACTGACCAACCCCTTGCTGGAGCCAATGACCTTGGGTCCAAGGTGGTGAGCTTTTTGATCAAACCGGATGAGCCCGTGCTCAAGCTGGCGACCTCGGGGTCTCGAACCTAGGTCCTTCTGCATCCCAGTCCGACGCTCTATCCACTGCGCCACTGCCTGGTCAGGTGACAACCACCGACCTTCTGTGTGCAAAAGTAACTTAATAAAATCTTCATTATTGTCCTGGCAAAGCTGCCGAAACATTCTATCATTCTTTGCATTGGTTTTGATCTTGTTTACGGCTCGAATTATTATAGTTAATGATGAATTAAGACTTGTACTTAGATGTTTTCCTACAAGATGTTATCTGTGCACCACACAATGAATACATAAAACATTTCGTACTTCCTGCTTCAAATAAGCAACAAATCCACGATAGCGACCTACCATTGATGGTGCTCTATCAGTAGCACATGCAACAGTATTATTCAAAGGAATGTTATTTTTTGTAAAGTATGTTCTCACAGTATTAAATATAAATAATCCTTTTGTATCTGTGATGAGATTTATTGTGAATAGCATTTCTTCTCATAATATATCGTTTTCATCAAAATAGCGTACATATGCCATCGATAAAGCATCATTATCTGTAATGGTAGATTCGTCCAAATGCATGGAAAATGAAGAGTTTTGGAGAAGAATACTTTTAAGTTTGTTTTCAACATTAACTACCATTTCATCAATTCATCGCTTTCCTGTGCTATCGCTTAGGGGCAATATTTTTAAAATTTGAGGTATATCCTGATGCATTACTGTTGAGATAAATTCTTTTATAGAGGGTATTATTACAGTTTCTCCAATATTATAGTTTTTACCACTTTTTGCAATTATTTGTGAAATGTGATAAGTGTCAATTAATCCATCTTTGTTCATTGTATGTTGTTTCTTAAATGATGCAATGATAGTTGAACGATTTTGAAAATTTTATATATTTCCTGAAAACATTTAATGGGCTAGCCCTTGTCATTTGGATGCTTTGCAGAAAGATGTTCTCGCAATTGACTTGGCTTCATTGCCTCATTGGATAATGTTTTATGGCACAATAACACATTGGATGTTGTTTATGTGCAACAGATTCTATGAAACCCATATTCAGATACTATGGCGAATAGCCACATTTGTATTTTTCTTTTTGAGACATGGGCTCACGATATTTCACAATATTTTGTTTGAAGCTATAACCACGTGCTTGCTCTCAGAAATCTAACTACATACTGACTTTAGTTTTGATTATATAACGATTTAGCTTCACTTACGTAATATGAGCAAAACTTATGCGCTTGAGGTCTGTTGCGTGGTCACGACGTTACAAGTGTCGTGGTTGAGCAAGAGTTTGTCGACACGAAACTAAGTTAGTGATTATCTGTGGTTGTGCATTTTGTAAAATTTTACGTAGCTGGTGTTGGCCAATGGCGTCACTTCTTTGCAATGAGGGCAAAGTAGCGAGACATCGGCTAGTTTTGGCAGTCCAAGGGGGGATTCCTAGAATGTCACCCTATTACCCTAAAATCCGGGAATCGAGATGAAAATATGAGTTAATTGGTGTCTCCATTGTCCGGCAGTTTCTGTCTTAGAAAGAAGCGTCGAACCATGGAGTTCTTTGGGTACGGGATAATAAAATGACGAACTGCTAGTTTGGGGGCAACAATAGCGGTCATAAACTGCCTGCCAGATCGGGCAGCGGGTGTGGACCCGGGGTCAGGTACCTGGCAGCTTGCGGATGAGGGCCAGGTGGTCACAAAAGAGGTCGGATGCGGTCCCAATACAAATGCCCTGTAACAGAGTCTGACCGCTGGTCTGATCTTGACTAGTTGATTAGTATGTAATCGTGGTGTAGTTTGATTGCTCCACTACCACCCACCATGAAAGCTGGAACGCCCACTAGTGAGCGGTAGGGACCAGGTTGACCAGCACTGCCTTCGTCCATGAAACCTACTATTCCCTTCCCCAAACATGGTAAGGTCTGGTTGAGGAGGGTTCTTTTACTTAACGTTCTAAATGGGAATGTGTTAAAAACATCTTGAATTAAGTTTTTCAGAAATTATAAGTTCATCAAAGAATTTTTCTCTGAAAGACATTTAATAGATCTTTAAAAGAAAACACATGGACTAAACAGCTCTTTCTTTTGTATTAAAAATCTGTTTGATAATGGCAAATTAATTATTTTGGAGAATAGTCTAAATTTGTCTAGGGATATGAATCCCAGTCTAAGGTTTTCTGACTTTTTAATTACTATTTTTTTTCATTAAAGATGATATCTTACTTGGCTAAATATTTAAGACAGGCCTGCCTCGTATTTTGGGATTTCAAATTGAATTCTTTTTGTGGGTTTTTCCACTTTATGTATTATCTTTTTAGGTTTGATTTAAAATGCCTCCTGATTTTAAAGGTACTGATCTAGAGATTCATTTTCATTATCTGAGACATGATTAGAAACATTGCATTGATTTTAAGGGATGATTTGTGCCTATCTGTACACGAAGTGCTTTCAACACTCCCTGCCTCATTCTGTTCATTGGGAGAATTGGGAATATCAGAAAGTACTGGGAAAGCACCACTGTGGCAGCCAGCCAGCCAGCCAGTGTGTGTTTCAGAGCAGGTCTCCTTATTGCCAAAATTATGGATCTCTTTGGGAAGAGAATGACTAGAACCATGATGGTATGTAAGCTTCTCTGGTATCTATGAATTACTGGGAGACAAAGTCAGTGGTTAGCGTTAGCTTTGTGCAATGGACAATATTTGTTTGAATAATAGTATTTCATAGTAATTGATACAATTTGGTATAACCAGGAGAAGAAAATCCAGGCTATCATAAGGAGTGTTTCTTAATGGCCAAGACTTCATTTTACTTTTACTTTCTGATATTAATGGTATAAAAACTCGGAGCTTTCACACGTCTAAGGCAGTAAGACAATAAATGGACTAATCTGACCTTTGTTCTTTTGCTCCTAAACCTTACCTAGAAAAATTACCAGTGAGTCAGAGGAGGATAATAAATGGCAAATGTAACAACCTCAGTGAATAAAGTATTCAAGAAGTTGCTGGGCACCTTTGACTTGTAGAAAGTCTTGTATCTTGGTTATCTGTATTCTCTGCATTGGTCAGTCAAGTTGAGACATGTGTTGGGTGATTGCACTGATGCGGCCATTACTGTGAGGACTCCAAGGTGTTTGAATTGATATTTGTTGGTCTGAATTTACATATCCACCCCTCCCCCAATTGCTATCTTTTAAATTGCTGCCTCAAAGTCCAAGTGAGTCAAAATGGTGTCTTTATACTAATGTAGGTAATGATGTGCTGAGTGAGTATATAAATAAGCAGGTAAAATAATTCTGAATTTAGAATGAATTATGCATTTATACACCAAATAACTTAAGGGATTTTACCATTGCTTTTAAATGTTAAAAAAATAAATAACAACTATGATAATTAAATAATGAAACTTTTATTCACACCTTACAATAGATACTCATAGTTCCTAAAAAAAAGAATTTTTGACAACATGTTACTAATGAAGTTTGAAAAAATTAGTATCTTAGTTTTTATAAATTTTTTCTTATAAGTTTGATAAAACATAAAAGGAATTTCTGCTGAAAACATTAACTATTGATATTTTATTTTATTTTTTTACAGAGACAGAGAGAGAGTCAGAGGGATAGATAGGGACAGACAGACAGGAATGAAGAGAGATGAGAACATCAATCATCAGTTTTTCGTTGTGGCACTTCAGTTGTTCATTGATTGCTTTCTCATATGTGCTTTGACCAGGGGGCTACAGCAGACTGAGTGACCCCTTGCTCAAGCCAGCGACCTTGGGTCCAAGCTGGTGAGCTTTGCCCAAACCAGATGAGCCCGCGCTCAAGCTGGCGACCTCGGGGTCTCAAACCTGGGTCCTCCGCATCCCAGTCCGAAGCTCTATCCCGGCAACTATTGGTATTTTAAAAATAGTCTTTTATTAGACTCTAAAGACCATGCTGAGGGAAAACCTTTTCAAATGACAAAGGAACTACTTCGGAAAAGCTGCTTCTTTAGAAACCAGTGAAAACTCTGCCCCCCCTCCCAAAAAAAGTAAAGAATAAACACTGTCTGGAAATCCAAAAGATTACAATAATCTAAAGAGTGTTTATTGAAGGGGGGAAAAGCAGCTGAATTTCTATAAGAACAGTAACCTCTGTGGTGTTTTCATGTGCCCGCTTACCATTCCTGTCCAGCTCCACAGTAATCCTGAAAACCAGTAGCCTCACATTACAGTAGCTCTGCAGACAGAAGCCTGGCGTCCACTGGAGCTGGCAGTTTGGAGCTTTTGTGAATTGAAAGGAGAACTAGACAATTCAACAATAACAGTTTGAGACTTCATTACACCACTTCCAAGTATGCTTAGAATAACCACCAGAATATCAACGAGGAAATAGGTTTGAATTAACACTATAAATCAGCTAAATCTGATGGAAACATCAATAGCATACCCACTGAACAACAGCAGAATATGTATTTCTTTTCAAGTACAAATGGAATATTCTCCTGGATAGGTCATAAATTAACTCTTAATAAATTGAAAAGGTGTGAAAATATGCCAAGGATGTTCACTGAAAAAAATGAAATGAAATTAGTAATCTTACCAGAATGAATTATGTGGAGATTAAATAACACATGCCTAAATAACCTATGGGTCAAAGATGAAATTCACAAGGGAAATAAATACTTTGAGATGAATGAAAATTAAAACAACATAAAATGTATAAGATGCAGCTAAGGAAGTATTAAGGGGCAAATTTGTTGCTGTATTATATTAAAAGAATGATCTCAAAGGAATAAGCTAAGCTTTTAGTATAGGAAACAAAAACAGAGCCAACTAAACCCCCCAAAAAACAGAATCAAGAAAATACTATAGAACAGAAATAGAAAAGTAATAGAGAAATATTTTAACAAACCCAAAAGCTTATTCTTTGTAAAGATCAACAACATAGACAATGTCTAGCTAGCGGCCCATGATAAAAAGAAGATTCAAATTGCTAACATCAGTAATGAAAGAGGGAATGTTACTATTACCTTAGAGAAATAAAAAAGGATTGTAAGTGAATTCCATCAACAATTGTATGTTAACAATTAGATCCCCTATGTGAATTGAATACATTTCTAGAAAGATAAAACTACTGAAACAGACTCAAGAAGAAATATAGAAGTAAGCAAAAGTAAGTTTACATTTGTGAGTACGTGAAACAGCTTATTTTTCTATTTTTAATTAATTATTGTGTTATAGCAAGTGGTTGAATTCTTTTTTTTTTTTTTTTTTTTTAAGTGAGAGAAGGGAAGATAGTGCGACAGACTCCCTCATGTGCCCCAGCCAGGATCCATCTGGCAACCTGGTCTGGGGCTGATGCTGTAAATTAACCAAGCTATTTTTAGTGTCTGTGGCTCATGCTTGGAACCACCGAGCTATCCTCAGCATCTGGGCTGATGCTCGAACCTGTTGAGTCACTGGCTGCAGGAGGAGAAGAGGGAGAGAATGGGGAGAGAAGCAGATGGTTGCTTCTCTTGAATGCCTTGACTGGGAATCAAACCCAGGTCATCCACTTGCCAAGCCGACACTATCACTGAGCCAACTGGCCAGGTCCTGAATCAATAATTAAAAACGAACTCCCCACAAAGAGAAGGCTAAGACCAGAAACCTTCATATGTGAATTCTATCAAACATTTAAAGAAGTCTTAACATAAATTCTTCTAAAAAATATTCAGAAAAAGAAGTGGAAGGGAACAGTTCCCAAAGCATTCTATGAGGACAGTATTACCTGGATAACCAAACCAGACAAATCTACAAAATACTAACATACCTTATTCATAATATTCCTTGTCAATATAGACACAAAAATACTTTTTTAAAAAGTGCATGCCTAATACAGCAACATATATAAAGGATTACAAATTATAAACAATTGAGATTTATTTAAGGAATGCAAGATTGGTTCAACAGGTGAAAAATCAACCCACTATACCATATTCATGGAATAAAAGAGAAAAGATGATCTCGGTAAACATAGATAAAGCATTTGACAAAATTTAATGTCATTTTATCATTTTAAAAGAAGATGTACTAAACTAGAAATAAAAGAGAATTTCCTTAATCTGAAAATGGGCATCTATGAAAAACTTAAACCTAATATTCTTGATGGTGAAAAACAGAAAACTGTCCCCCAGATTAGGAACAAGATGAGAATGTGTGCTCTTTCCACATGTATGTAATTATTAAAGATTATAGCCAGAGTAATTAGACAAGATAAAGAATCAAGAAGTATCAAGATAAGAAAGGAATAAGTAAAATGATCTGTATTTGCTGATTTTTAAAAAATAGAAATCCTAAGGCATTTACAAAAGAAAGAAAAATAACTACTAGAATCTAGAAAGAAATTTAGCAAGTCTTTAGAATTGATTGCAAGATCCATTGTATATTTGTACTAGCAATGAACCATATGAAGATGAAATTTTATTTACAATAATATGAGAAATACCAGATACTTAAAAATAAGTTTAATAAAATTAGGGCAAGGCCTTGACATTGAAAACTACAAAACATTGTTGAAAGAAACAAAGGAAAGTTATCCCATGGTCATGGATTAGAACACTGAATGTTAAAGTGCTGCGCTCTCCAAAGTGATCTTAGGATTCAAGACATTCACTATCACAATACCAGCCGGCTTTTTTTTTCCCCAACCAGGAATTGATATGCCAACCCTAAAATTTATATGGAAATGTCCAAGGGTTTTTTTTTTAATACAGTGTTTTGAAACAGTATTTTTCATTAAAGTTTCTTTCTGTGCTTTAAATTAATTTTCATCAGAGTTTGGAACCACAGGTTTAACCAAATTATGGGAAATATCTACCCCATAAGTTAATTGACAAAACCAGTTATCAGTGTTAAAACATTTATCCATCTTTCATATGAAGTCTGATTAATGCCCTTTTTGCTGATGAAAAAGGAAAGGTAAACTAGTTATTTAGCACTTTCACTGTAATTAATTAGATAACATGAGACAGACAAATTGTTTCATTTTATACATTGGAAGGGCAGTTGGGAAAGGGGAAGTGGGAAGCAACTGCTTTTAAGACACGTAGGTGTATCTGTTCTCAGGCAGATCTTTATTTTTGAAGTTAAGATTCTGTATACATACTCCTTTAAAACCATGCAGGGCTTTGCATCCCTTTTACAGGTTTTTATCTTCTGGAAGGTGCTGCCCCAGTTGAGGAATACTCTTCTGCTCTACCTAGGGTATCGTCTTTTATGAATAAAATAGCCTTGCAGAGCATATATTTTATTTGAGTGCATAGTGTGTGCAGGGACGCTGTTCCCTTGGCACACTCACTGTCACTTGGACCACGTTCTGCCAGAGAGCCCATGCCTGTACTGTTTGTATTCTCCATCCCTCTCCTGTACTCCTGCCAGCTTTCTCTTGATGTCCAGATAGAACCTCCAAATCCTCCACAACTGGCAGCCTTTATAGTCCACCGGAGCTGGCTTAGCAGGTGATTCTCTGTCCTAGCAGTTTTACAAGTTTTCTCAGTCAACCTAGCTATGTCTCTTTTTTGTAGTTTAGATTTTCTAATTACATTTTGTTAATATGATTTTTCGTTGTTGTTAAACTTTAAATCAGCTTAGAAATGTGTGTGGAGATAACTTATGGAGCTCTTGCTTTTCTTTTCATTTTGTGAACAGAAGCATTGGTTGCCTTTGTTCTGGCTATTTTTTCAAGATTATTCCTATAGTGCACAGCTATGGGTGATACAGTGACTCCAGAGCTGATAGGTTTGCTTAAATAGCTTTGGAAGATGAGGGCTGGTTTCTCCCTTTAGAGCAAAGGAGTAGACATGCTTCCTACTCATTACGCAAATTCAGGTTCCAGAGCTCAGGGAATCCATTCCGGTTCCTCAGCCCACTGCACATGCACGTGTCAGCCGGTCCCTCTCACGTTACTCTGGAGCAAGAAAATGCTGATATTCTGACTACTCTTACTGTAACAAATTCATGTACCTCTGACTCAGGAATCTTACTGTTTGTGCCAGTGTTCATGAGATTGTGACAGGCTAACTGGTTTGCTTGAAAGTTGGCCAATATCTCAAATCCTCCACAGTTCTTGACAATATGTAGGAGATTTAAATAAAAAAGCAAATAAATAGCTATCAGAGTTCAGCACAGAAATTCCATTTTAATCCATTTTTTATTAAAAACTATGTTATATGTTATTTACATAAATGCAGCTTGGGTATTTTTCTTAGGTTAAAATAAAGATTTGGCATAATTTTGTTATTTATTTTAATGACAATTTTAAAAGCATAAAAGCCATCTGTTTTTCTTATGCATATAGATTTGCATTGTATGTATGTATATATACACATATATATTGGGGTATGTGTGTGTATTCATGTTTTGAAAAGTCAAATCAATCCTGCATTGCTTAATCACGTTTTAAAGACTTAATCTTCATTTCATGTATAGCATTATGATGTGTCATTTGCCTCTATTCCAGAATATTGGAAAGAAGATGAGCTGCCAAGAGTTCATTGCAAACCTTCAAGGGGTTAATGAGGGTGGTGATTTCTCCAAGGATCTTCTGAAAGTAAGCCCTGATCTATTTGTTTTTAAAATATACTTATGTTTATATTTCCTATGTATATATTTCTATCCAATAAAGACAGGCTAAGGATTACATAAGTATTTTCTTTTTTGCTTTTGGTTTTATTGTTAATATTTTGATTAGGCCTTGTTCTTGATGCATCAGACTGCAAAGTACCCTTCAATTAATAGTTCCTAAAAGTCAACATTAGAATCAGGCATGCAGATAGTAATAAATAGATTTGGAATAAATGGTGATATAAGGACGGGTAGTTTTTGATTTATTCATAAGCAGCCTGTCTGAACTTGAGAAAGGTCACAAAGGTACATTGACTATGGAAATTTTTTTAAAAAAGCATTTGCACACTCTATTGGAAGCAGTTCAGACTGTTCTCAGTTCCTAGTCACAGAGCCACTTAGGTTGTCTCTGGAAATGAATTAATTTAAATCTAAGTAATTGTAGAATGCCTGAATTGTTTGCACTTGGCTTTTTCTTGGTAGCAGTCAGCATGTTTTTTCTTATCATCAGATTGTTTTCAAGGAGATGATTTGAAATTCATAACATTCTGCAGCAGCATAAATGAGATGGGCGTTTGATCAAATGCAAGATACTGATTGATAATGGATGTGACTACTTTAGAAGTTCAGAATAAGTTGTGTATGTTAGAATGTGACTTTTAGAGTTGTTTGTTTCTAGCCCTTTTTAAAAAATTTGTACATATGTAGATTTATTTTGAAATCATTTCCTTTGAATGACTTTGCTAAGAAGGGTGACACATTTGAATCATGCATAATATAGAAATGTACCAGTTACATGATAAGTCCTTAATTATATTTTATATAACTTTTAAACCACATAAAAATATAGAATAGAGTTCTACAAGTTTTAGAAAGACATATATACTGTGGAAAAGGAAAGAAATTATAAAAATATGGTATAATGAGAGTCTTAGTCTTTCTGACTTTAATTGCAATTTGTTAAAATGTTACATTATGAAAAAAACAGAAAGGTAGCTTCAGCTTACTATTAAGGAAGCTTTTTTAATTGAGGTATAATTGACATGCAGCATTATATTTGTTTCAGTTGTACAATGTAATGATTCACTATTAGTATCTATTGCAAAATGGTCACAATAAGTCTAGTTAATCATCTGTCTTCATAGATAGTTACAGAATTTTCTTTTCCACTGGTGAGAACTTTTAAGATACACTCTCTCAGCAACTTTTAAACATGCAATACAGAATTATTAACTCACCATGCTGTACATTACATCCCCGTGACTTAACTTATTTTATAAGTGGAAGTTTGCACCTTTGACTCCCTTTACCCATTTTGCTCACTCCCCTACCCCTGCCACTGGCAACCACCAATCTGTTAGGGAAGGTTTGTTTTAAGTTGCTTCTTTATAGAGCAAATGCTGCAGTTTCTGAAGCTACAGTTTAATTTCAAATGCGAATGGGAAATGAAAGGTGTTGGACTGTGACATGATAAATACATTCTGTACCTTCACCGGCGCTATACTGTAGATACAGGTTAACAAGTCTGTGTTCAGTTTAGCTGCATTAGCATTGAAAATAATGGAGTCTTTCTAAGAGGTGATTTGTGAAGCTTTTATCCAGTTATGTCAGAAATGAAAATTGACAGGAACATTTTTCATTGGTGAAGCTTTTAGATTTTAGTGGTAGGCTTTTGGTAACATGTGTGACTATGGGTAAATTATTGGGCAGCTTAGAGCGTGTTGGATGGAGCTGTCTGAAACCAACTGTAGTTACCGTCCAGTCCAGTGGCTAACTGTGCACCTTGGGTAAACATGTTTTTTGATTTACTCTGCCAAGAATTTGCTGGGTGATTTGTTGCAGTTGTGCAATTGAGATCATGTTCACAAACCTCAGGGGAAAAAATATGTATTATACTATTCTTTATTTACTGTGGGAGGATGACAGGGAAATGGCACTGAAAAATGACCATGGTGGTTAGCATGGAAATTGTCAAGCAAAATATCGATTTCCTTTCATAGCAAAGTCTAGTCACCCACAGCCCAAGACAAGTTTTTCATTTCAGTAAAAATCTGGATTTTACTGCAGATTTGAGCAAGAAAAGGTTTTCATCAGATCATTTTTGTTTTATTTCTTCTATATATATAGCTATGTGTTCCCTTCCCCTCCTCCATCTCCTCCATGACCCTCCTGTCTCCTCCCCTCCCTTTCTCCCTCTGTCTCTGTATTTCTTTCTCCTGTCCCTTATGTTTTCTTTAGCTAGCTCTAGATTCCCTGCTGAAATTAATTATTGGGTGGAATGGTAATTTGAATTTTGGGGTAAATCTGATTATATACATGCCACACAGACTGATACACATATGCATACAGATAAACACAAAACATGGGATCATCTTATATGTTCTGGGTGACCCCTTTCTTCTCCCACCTCCTCTCTAACTTAAAAAATTATGTACATGTACATTAGTTTAATTTATGAGGTAAGGTGCCTAATGTTACATGAATTGAAGCTTTTATTGTTACATATTGACCTTGTTACTTTTAGATTTCCTTATATCAAAAGTAAAATTTGTACTTATGTTTGTTGAACAGATTTTTTTGGACTGGAAGTAACATTTCAACTCATGTCTGTGGTTCATTGTTGTTGTATGGCTGGTGTTTACTGAAGGTTTACCATGCTCACCAGGTGTTTTGGACTTGGAGAACATCCTGGAATCAGAGGTTCCTATCCTCAGAGATCACCAACCCCAAAGAAAGACGGAGAGTTCTTTCTCCCTTAAAAGGAACTGTCGTTCCAGATTAAAATGAAAGTATAAACTGAGTGCCGCTGTTCTAGGCAGAAGTGATAATGGGGGAAAAAGAGATCTTAACATGCTTAAATGTATGAAAAATGAGAAACTTGTTTAAACATTTAACTCAGAGACTTTAGTTAATATTTTCCTTTAAACTTGCCTTAGACTACTTGGAATAGACAGTTGAGCTTCTCTTTTTTTTTTATAATTTACAATTCCACTGTAGTTTCTCCTTTTACTCAAATGATCTAAAAAGAATCCTGAGTGCTCTCTGCAAGTAAGAATTTTCCCCCACCAGTTGCTTAGAGTATAAGTTACAGATATCTATAGTGTAAAGTGGAATAAGTTGAATACCAAAGGACAACTTTGGATGGAATATTATTTTGGTTCTTTAAACCTGAAGTCTGGCTGGGAGGATGTGATGTTTGCAGTAGGACCTCTGAAGTATAGGTACAATTTCAGTTAAGACTTATTTTGATTTTTATTTAGGTTATTATTCCATTTCATCTCCCATCCTTAAATATTTAATGTTCTCTCTTTCTCATAAAGACCCTTCCCTGTGACCTCAACACATCAAGACAGTAACTCATTCAATTAAATATGCCAAAACATCTGGCCGATTTCATGGCTCAATAGGGCCTGCCCATCCCAACACTTGGATGTAGTTTGCCCATAAGCAACATTGATGGAGAGGAAGGGGGAGGGGAGGTTCAGCTTTTGGTTATGATAGATTTACTAACACGTCGCTAAGACTCTCTAATAAATAGCAAAACTTTCAAGGACACGAATGTAGAGAGAATGTAAAATGCGAGCCAGTTCCGGATTGGAGGCTGAACTTACTGAAAGATGGCTCACTGTGGTGATAGATTGGGGAGCTATCCTGACTGGGTTCTAATCCCAGCTCCCCTCTCCTATGAGGGTTGGAGCAAATTCATTTCCACTTTGTCTCTTGATTTCTTCATCTGTGAAATGAGAGATTTTGTTAGTACTCACTCCATCTAGTCATTTTAATAATTATATCTTTTTATTTAGTATTATTTTATTATTTACCCAGCTCAAAGGGAACTGGAAAGGGACTCCATCCTTTCCTGAAGGTATTTGAACATACAGTGTTTTACAACGCCTCAGGTCAAGTGTGAGCAGGGCCCTAAGACCTCTGTTCCCCATCCCTATTTAGCCTAACCACACACGTTCTCTTGCTCTTTAAAAGGAGCCATCTGAGACTTTGACCTTGAGCGTTGCCTTCTTTTGTAGTAAGATTTTTAATCCTTGTCATTAATGGCTTCCTTTCTTACCAAAGAGTAATTGTTTCCAAAGAATAGCCGTCAGAATCCTCCGCAAGAGGCATGTGTTTTATGAAATCTGTCTTAACATTGTGTAAGCACCTGAAAGTGAACCTTGGTTACCCCTATATTTTCTTTGCCTTTACCTTGTTTACAGTCTATTTCTTCTGGGCTTGTCCCTCTTGCTCTGTTCTAATATCTTATATTTGGTTTGAGTCCTTGATGCTACTAAAATGGAGGGACTATGGAGAGTTTGGTTTTAAACCAGTCTTGGACTCTTGAAAACCCTTTGAGAAAGCAAATTGGTTGTTGTGCTCTTTAAAGGCCCCAAGGTGATCCTGGGATATGAATGGGGACATGAATTATTTGAAGTGACTAAAAATCCCTGGGTGAGAACAATTCTTGCTCCGTGTGTACCTGCTCTCCTGTGTTTTCTCTGGATAGTCTGAAGTCAGAGCTCAGGACCACGGAGTGTGGGTATTTCAGCCTTAGCCCAGCAGGTTTTACAGACTCTTGACCCTGTTAGCCTGGGCTCTTCTACCCAATCCTTTTGGGGCCGATACCAAGGAATTAGAGTGTTGGCATGTCGTCCTAGGAATGTTTCTGAAACTTTTTGTAGGATAAGCCTTCAAAATTATCCTGAATGTTTCCCTGTCTTGTGCTCAAAATGTAGCACCTGTTCTTTTGCCTTCCTGTTTCCTGAGTTTTACTTCTTCTGAGTTTCCTATGAGCCTCTATCCTTACTTTTAACAGAAACGTTGTGTCTTTATCTTCAGTCCAAGCTGCTTTTCATTTCTAACTCTGGTGGTTGATAAGCCTCCATTTCTTATTATATATAGGGAGAGACTTGGGGACTCGGGATGTAACTATTTAGAAGGAAAATAGCTATTTCAAATTATATTTACAGGAAAGAAGGAAGGAAACAATATGAAGTAAGGGAGGAGCCAGTGAAAAGTGGCACAGGGATATATCGGGGCAAAGGTCAGTTACTGGCTGCACACTAATTACATTTTGAGGACATCCAGACTGAGGATTTGGGCATGAAATATGAAACCCTAGTAGTTGCTTATCCCAGGTTTCCTATTGTCGCCCATCATTTCAGACTCAAATAATGTTCTTAATATTTTTATCCTCTTTATAGTTAGGTCTTCATAGTTATGTGCCAAAAAGAATTAGAAAAAGAATTAACTAAAATCTCTAATTTCTGAATATTTGCATCATCTTAATGATAGGACAGACACAACAAACCTTAACACCCAAGTCTTTCAAAAATGATTCTAATATAACTAAAAAATAAAACAATGCAATGTGAAGAGTGTTTTAAAACATACCTCTTCCTAAATCTGTATAAGTACATAGATAGCTTTAATAATAATTCTAGTTAAAAGGCAATCTCACTAGAAATTATTAAAAAAAAGAAGGTAAATAAATCTTGCTTGGGCATTCAATAACATGCCATGCTTTCAGGCTTATGATTAGATGTTTGACTTTACGATATTCTTCAGAAATTTAATTTTTTGGTAGAAAGTGCTTGCTTGCTTCTATCTCCTTTACTTAGGAATTTATTAACTTTGAAATTAGTTTGCAGTCAAGGGAAAACCAAAAGTTTTTTTACTCTCTCAAGTTTGTAGTTACTGGTCACAAGAGAGAAAGAGAGAGAGCAAGCATGCTTGTGTGTGTGTTCCAGTGCAGGGTAGGAAGGGAGAGAGAGCGATAAACTGAAAGAATGCAAATCAGTGTGCCTGGCTTAGTGCAATTTGCATGCTTCATTCCATTAATGGAATGATAAGTAGCAGTGAATTAAATTGTTGTATACGTATTCTGATGGGTAGAATCACAATAAAAGTTCTTTCTTATTCTGTTGCATTTGTTTGTCTTTGTTTTCCCAAAGGAAAGAATTTAGGTGAGGTTCTTTTAAAAGTAGTGTCTAAGAACATATAGATTACCTACATCCATTCCTTAATATATGTACATGGCTGAAAGTATTATATGTTTTGTTTTAAATGCAGTTTTTTCATTTGGCATTTTTAGGGAAATATCATTTGTAAAGATGATGGAGAAATTAGCCAGAATGGTAACATTTAAACAGTCTCAAAAGGTCAACAACAATAACAATAAAAGGACACGTTTTAAATGAAGATTAATGTGTCTTGTTGGACAAGGAAGAAATAAAGTAGGAAATACAGCATTCAACTATTCAGGGTCATAACCATTAGTCTTTTTTATGTATTACAGTTGGCTATAAGGGTAAGCAAAAAAAAAAATCATTCAGCCATTAAAGATTTAGAGATAAACAATTTTTATACACCTAAACTCCAAAAAAGATTTGTTTACATAGTGACAGTAAGAGCTATAAGGATTCTTCTAAAAAAGAGAGCCCAGCTTTCTAACAGAGTTCAATTTACCTATCTCATTTGACCCTTTCAACCAGGGAAAAAACTGGGAATTTAACATGGACAATTCCCCTACTTTTCTTTCTACCAAAAGTCTGACCTTAAGCAACATCCCCCTCTATTTTTCATTTTCTTCTTTCATCTTTGCTTCCAATATTATCAGTGAGTACAAGTATAAAGGGGAATCTGAACAAGAATGGGTTTTATTACTATCAGAACTTTGGTATGATATTGCACTATAGTTTTGCAAATATTATTGTTGGAGTGAACTGGGTAGAAGGTGCGAAAAATCTGTTATTTCTTACAAACTGCATGAGAATGCCCTGGTCAGGTAGCTCAGCTGGTTAAAGTGTCCTCCTGGTGCACTAAGGTTGTGGGTTTGATCCCTGGTCAGGGCAAATACGAGAGTCAGCCAGTAAATACATAAATAGGTAGAACAACAAATTGATGTTTCTCTCTCTCTCCCTCCCTCCCTCTTCTACTTCTCCTCCTTCCCTCTTCTCTTTCTCTCTCTCTAAAAAAATAAAATCAATAAACAAAATTTTTTAAAAACGTTCATGTCCCTAGCCGTTTGGCTCAGTGGTAGAGGGCCCATCCGGCGTGTGGAAGTCCAGGGTTTGATTCCCAGACAGGGCACACAGGAGAAGCGACCATCTGCCATGGCTCAATTGGCTAGAATGAGTTGGCCTTGGGAGCTGAGGATGGCCCTGTGGCCTCTGTCTCAAGCACTAAAAAAAAAAAAAAAAATGGCTCCTGTTGCAACAGAGCAAAGGCCCCAGATGGGCAGAGCATCGCCCCCTAGTGGGCTTGCTGGGTGGATTCCAGTTGGGGTGCATGCAGGAGGCTGTCTCTGCCTCCCTCCTCTCATTAAAAAAGAAAACCAAAAACAAACCTGCACGTGCATCTACATTTATCTCAATACAACTTTCAATGAAAATAAAAGTACACACACACACAAAAATGCAGTTTCCATTCAGCCAGAGACGTTTATGTATCGTGTAAAAATTAGCATAATGAGATTCCGTTGCTCTTGGCCCTTCTCTCATACTGCTGAATGTCATGATCAGCAGTTTAGATATAACTGTGTAGCAGCATTAAGGACAACAGTGTATTGAGAAAAAGGCAATGGAAGTTATTTTCCAGAGTTGAAAGCTGGAAAGTCACATGAATCTGTTTTTTGTTTTTTAATTATTTCTGTTACTCCAGATGCTGTGGAGAATTGTTTGGAAGGAAAAGGGAGTGGAAATGGAAAAGGTGGGAAAGAAATGGTGGCAGTTGTCCTCCAGAAGAGGAGTGGTGGCTTGGATGTGGGCGGCAACTGTACTGAGGGAAATATATTAGCTATGGAATTATTTTGTGCTCATTACTAAGGTTTCTTTTGCGAAACTCTTTTCCTAGATTGCCCCTCCTCCTCTACCACCTGTATTGTAAACTAGCGATTTTCAACCAGTGTGGCCACAAGCATCTTAACACATTCAATACCTGATTATTTAGTCGGGGGCACTTAGATCGTCAAATAGAAAAGTGACAACAGCCAACATGACAATAGCTGTCCAGTGTGAATAAATCAAAATTATGCTTATTTGGGGGGGGGGTTCAGATGGATAAAAAATATATGTTTTTATGTGCCACAGAATTTTAGTAATTAGTTTATATGTGCCAGGAAATAAAAAGGGTTGAAAATCGCTGTCCTAACCCCATTGTTTCTTCTGAGTTAATATTTGATATGTGAAGCCAATGTAATGGAGAACTTTGTGGTGGAGTGGAATAAGTAGTGTCAGCTCTGGAAAGTAAGCCCAATATTTTACCTGGGCCCGGCCACCTCACTGTTTTCTCATGTATAACATGGGTAGTAAGACCTCCTCCAAGAGTGATTATGAAGGTTAATGCAATTATGTGTGTTCAGTGGCAGGCACTGGTCATCTAGAACGCATCCCAGTGCGCCGAGTGTGAGCTTGTTTTCCCAGCACTGCTCTAGTTTCCGTGGCTGGGCCCTGAGGCTCTTGGTGCTACTAGTGACTAGTGACAGAGCCTCCAAGTAGTAATTCCACTTCTTGGTGCCTTAGTTTCTTTGTAAAATAAGATATTGGGGCTGTGCCCATAATTTTTAGGTTTTCAGTCCAAGCTTCTGTGGTCCATGGTACCACCTGGACCAGAACTTTTTGTTTTGTTTTTATATTGTGCTCAAACTTACTCGTGCAGTGTCTTTTTTGTTGTTGTTTTTTTTACAGGGACAGAGAGTCAGAGAGAGGGATAGATAGGGACAGACAGACAGGAACGGAGAGAGGTGAGAAGCATCAATCATTAGTTTTTCGTTGCCATCGCAACACCTTAGTTGTTCATTGATTGATTTTTCACATGTGCCTTGACCGCGGGCCTTCAGCAGACCGAGCAACCCCTTGCTGGAGCCAGCGACCTTCGGTCCAAGCTGACGAGCTTTTGCTCAAGCCAGATGGGCCCGTGTTCAAGCTGGCGAGCTCGGGGTCTCGAACCTGGGTCTGCCACATCCCAGTCTACGCTCTATCCACTGCGCCACCGCCTGGTCAGGCTCATGCAGTGTCTTTTGAGCAAAATTTTCCTTGGCAAAGAAGTAGTTACCAAAACACTATATAAGATCTTTAAGGATCTTTTCAATTGTCATTTATTTCTTTGTAAATTTAAGTCATCTCTCTCAAGTTATTTTTTATATCTCTCAAGTTTTAACTTTATTTTTTTATTGATTTAGACAAAGAAGTGTGTACTTAAGAGTGAAAGTTCAGATTTAAGTTCAAGAAAATTACCTTGAATGTAGCAGCATTCTCAAAGGGTTACCCCTAAAAAATCACATGCAGAAGCAGCAGGTCCCATCTGAAAAATGTCTGAACTTCTTACAAATGAAAATCTTCGGTGAAGTCTCAGAAATACTTGATCTGAGTTATATTCGGAGTATGCAGTTGAAAATAGAAACTTGTGGATGGTATTTAAGTGTAGCTAAAAAAAGAGCATCAACTGTTGCCTAGAGTAGGTGAGTTCTTTCAGAGAAGGTCATGGAAACCTGGTAGCAACAGTATCTAGGGAGGAAAAGTGTTTGGATGCTTATTCCGATGGAAGCAGGAGAGCCTTTTAAGAGAAAAGCTATGTTAGCAAGCTTTTAAAGAGAAAAGCTTTAAAGGCTCTGGCATAAAATATGGAATATCGCTTTTCTCCATGAAACGATTCCAGCTGAGTTGTGATAAAAGGTTTGAGGTGCATTCCTGCTCGCTGTCCCCATGGAGATCTGGAAGTATGCTGTTGCTTCCAGTGACATGCTCAGCACGCACAGAATAACGATGCTCCCTTTGAAATGATTCAGACCTTGAATGAAAAATGGTGACGATAATGAGGATAATACTTTGAAGTAGCTGAAGACCCACAAATCATGTTGATGCTTTAAAAAAAAATTATTACAAAGAAGTCTGTTAGAACATTTTCACAGAATAGATGCTTTTTAAAAAGTACTGATTATTAAACAAAAGAAAGAAAAATGTTTGACATGGGAGGTAGTAATCACTAAGGGTACTGTCATGGAATATTAATAACTTCTATATAGATAAAATTTTTAGTTTGATCATGAAAAAAGTGCTACAGAATTTCATATTCAGATGCATCCATAGATGTTAGAACATGTATTTGGACCATTTTTAAATGTCATGACATAGTCCATCAAGGTTGCTGCTGCTTTCACTCAAGCTTGAACATGTAATATTGATATGAATGTAGTGTGAATGCAGTGGGTCACTTTGTGAATTTAAACCACTTTCCTTCGGGTGTGATATACCAGCGGGGATTGGGGAGTGGGTGGGAGTTCCTCAGGACCAATGCACTTCTATTAACAGGCCTACAATCCAATGGCAGATGAACTATCATAGCAAATGTTCCTTCCTAACCATTAAGGATACATAGAAACAAAGGTTTTTTTATTATTGTTAAATTTATTGGGGTGACATTGGTTAATAAAATTATATGAGTTTCAGGGGTACAATTCTATAATGCATCATCTATATACTTACTGTACTGGGTCTTCACCTTCTCAAGTCAAGTCTCTTTCTGTCACCAACCATTTAATCCCCTGAACTCACTTCCACCTCCTCCCACCTCCTTTTCTTCTGGTAATCACCATACTGTTGTCTGTGCCTATGGAAACAGATTTTAATTTAAAAGCATCTGTATATAACTAGACAGGAAAAACAAGTCTATAAAGGAAAACAATGTGCTTCGGGATTATATTAATGTTTCACTAATGTAAAGGTCAGTTATCTAAAAAAGACTGAAAAAGTTGAAAACACATAATGAAAGTCACCCTGAACAGCCAGAATAAATGGGTATTACAGAGTTTGTATAACAAACCTTATAAATCTTATTCTGACCTCATGTATGGCCTATATTTAATAATAACTAAATTTCAGAATTTTGCCCCATTCTTTTCCCCTGGAGTATCCTAAGCAAATGGCCATTTAGGCACAGGTAAATACCAATATACAAGCAGCTGCTTAAAACTGTGGTCCTGGCCAGACCCCTGCCACTGATTCTCTCTGATCCAGGTCTTCATCGACAAGGCAACAGTCACATCCAATGGATTTTTCCAAAACAAATTTAGACCTTAAAGAAGACCACCAAGGGAAATCAAACATTTAGGTTTTCGCTAACATTTTAAATCAAACTATTTTAAATCATTATTTTGAAGAAACAGTTTTTTCCCAGTTAGCCATGAATTAGAATGGGGGGGGGTGCTGTTAGTCAGCTATATGACATTCTCAAGAAGTGATTTGAAAATGAGATGTAGAGAAAATGAAACCTTAAAAAACACCGAGTCTCCAAACTGAACAGCTGGAGTTGTTTTGACAAAGGGCAGGCAAATCTATGTAGTCAGTAGCTTCTCAGAGAATGGCTGAAAATTACAGCCCAGCAGAGAGTAATGGATGTACTTAATGAGTCATCAAAAATGTTACATTACGTTTACTTAATTTGATTAAAGAGACAGGACATGTGAAATAGATTTGGAAAGCTTGCCAACAAGACTATTTTATGAATATTTTGGCATTTAAAGAAATTAGCTTCTATCAGAAAATTTGCTAATATAGAATAATTTATCTCTATACCCAAAAACATTCTTGAACTGCATTCCCTCTCAATGTTGGGTTTTCTTTGTTGTTGTTATTTTAGAGCTTTATTTTAGTTGTTGTAACATTTGCCCTTCCCTCAGACTTTTCACAGATAGCAGCATAGTTTTTGTGCTGTGATGTTGCTTTCTCAGAAACACCAGCAGCCATGTCTTCCCAGACCTCTCAAGGATGAGGCTGGTACATGAGCCTTTCTCGTTACACTATGCCTCGTGGTCAATGTAGACACATATTCCTGTGCTGCTTCCCCATCATCTCGCTGGAATGCCTGTCGAGAATTCTGCTACTTTCACATTCTTTCCCAGATGAAAACACCACTGGGTTCATTTCAGCACACTGCCATTTGAAGACCACCAAGGGATGTCAGTGCTTACTGCTGGCACAAGCCATTTCACGGTGAGGTTACTTAATTCTAGAAGCAATTACTCCTTGAGAATGCAACATAGATAAATTGTTACTCTCCTTTTCCTTTCACTTCCAGAAGCATAAATCAGAGGTAAATCTATGTACCCAAAATATAACCTTCAGGGGTTATTATTTGCATTTCTAGTTGTTAGTCAAATGTTGTAGACTTAGGCAAAAGAGACATCTTTGAAAAGAGTTATAGATAGGTAAATTCAGTACTCGTATCCACCTACAACCACATCAAACTTTCAGCTAAAGTACAGAACAACCATCATTCAGAACCACCTGAAACCTAGCTGAATGGAAGTTCCACAACTAGAGATTCAAAGAAGCCACATCAAGACTGAAAAGGAAAGTTCTTTGTCAGTTGCATTATAGTCAGATCTATAAACATGTCATTTTAAGTTTTGTCATTTACAGACAGTCATTGTTTTACTCTGATGCATTTGCAAATAGGTTTCCTCTTAAACATCCACGGAAAGGACTCTGACTTACTCTAAGATAGAGTTTTCTAAGAGTAAATTTTCAAATCATACCTTTAAACTGAGTTCAGATTTACAGATCTCTAAGGAATAAACACCTGTATGGAAATAAAGAACCACATGTATGAAAATACTGGCAAATGATCTGGACAAAGAAGAATTGATCATATGGGACTGAATGAACTGAGGATAATTATTTTTATGACTTTGTTCAAAATACTGATTAAAATTTTTTTCCATATATAAAGAAACATTTTTTAGAGGAGTTTGGTAAATTACACCTTTTGTAAGCAATACTGAAGCATGTATATTTTTATCCCTACCTGATTCCTCTAGAATGTGGAAACTCTTAATGACTATTATTTAATTTTCATGACAATATGGTTTGCATGAATTCAACGAGAATCTGTTCTCTTTATAACAGGATAATTGGAAACTGGTTTTATTGACCAAGACTTTGAGTGGCATGTCATGTTTAAGAGACCTGTGTAGACTCTAGATGTCTCCAGAAAGCTTTAAGGAATTAAGATTGACTTTAGGGGCCAATAAAAGACCCTGGAAAAACCCTGGGACCTTGCTTATTTACATAGTTCATGGCAGTCTTTCCAGGTAAGGAATGAAGGTCGCTTTCCTGGGAGCTGGCAAAGATAGAACCTCAAGTGTTTGGGGGGCACCTCAAGAACTTGAGGAATTCACCCAAATCTGTGGGTATTGCAGGCAAAGTTGGATGGCAGCTCTGTGGCTTGGCTTCCTCCTCTGAAGGATTAAAGTTTAATCTGAAGACTCTTTATGAGATTCCAGCAAAGCAGATTTAAGAGACCCAATATGATCAATTGGTATTCTTATTTTATTTATGCTAATAATCAAGCCAAATTTATTGAAACTAGACTTACGCAGTAAATAGGTTTATTTGATTATCTTTGAGAAAAAAGAGGGTGATTTTAGGGAGAGAAATTGTGTTTCCATAGAGTCTATAGTACAGTTGTGGAAATTAAATTGTAGTTCAGTTAATTGTCTTTCATATTTTATTTTTCACCTATAACTGGACTGGATCCTGAATTTTTGGCTATCACCCTCCAAGTTAATGTTTCATTTACTTCCCATCCTTTGACTTAGAGTCACTAAGAACTCCAAACTTTTCAGAGCCTTGCAATTGCAAATGGCAGCTAAAGGACATAATATAAGCTTTAGAAAAGTCACCTCAACACTTCACCCTTAAAGCATCTCAATTACGATGCAGGGTTAGCCATGCAGAACTCACTCACCTGAGCAGCTGATAACATCTTCAGGGACATTCAAACGGCAGGCAAGGAGGATCTGTTGGATAGTCCCTGCCCATCTTCATTCCAGCAAAAGAAACTTTGAGCCTTAACATCTAGAAATCTAGACTGACGACCATACAGACCCAGAAATGGGTTTTTAATTTACTCTGATCATTAACCTCTTTTTCCTTCTGTTTTCATACACATGTTTTTTATTAAATACCTGATTGCTTGAATAAAAAGGAAGGAAAGAAAGAAGTTATGGATTCTGAGACTATGTAAATTTTGGATTATTTGTCACTTGTGTGTGATCTCCTCCTGCCCCTATTCTTAAGGGCAGAGACTGTGTCTTGTTGGTCACAGTACCCTTATACCTAGCATAATTCCAGAAATTATTTCAGTTTTATATAAAACACAGTGGTTTCTGACCATAGATAGGCTTTGTGAGCTCACGTGAACAGTTTTATAGTGTATACAGAATTGAGAATGCGTGTGAATGTACAGTGTGTCCGTAAAGTCATGGTGCACTTTTGACCGGTCACAAGAAAGCAACAAAAGATGATAGAAATGTGAAATCTGTACCAAATAAAAGGAAAACTCTCCCTGTTTCATACCCATTCAGTGTAGTTCGATGTGGGCTCCATTTGTTGCCCTACACACATCCAAACGATAGTGAAGTTCTTGCCACACACGGGTAAGGACGTCTGGTGTAACAGAGTGAATAACGTCTGTGATTCTCTGTTTTAAGTGATTAATGTCGTTGATATGTTCAATGTACACATGTTACTTCACATAACCCCAAAAGTAAAAGTCTAAGGGCGTCAGATCCGGGGATCGTGGTGACCATGGCTTGACAGAACCCCTGCCTATCCACCGCCGGGGAAATGTTCTATCCAGAAACTCACGAACAATGGTGGCGTAGTGTGGAGGAGCGGCGTCCTGTTGAAAGATGACACCTTCCGGAAATTGTGGCACTGCATACAATTCCAACATGTCAAGATAGGTGTTTGCCGTCACAGACTGCTCTGCGAAAACAATGGCCCTATCACCTTATCATGCACCAGACCACACCACACATTCACTTTAGGGGTGTTACGTTCGTACTCAATGTAGGCAAGAGGATGTTCAGCAACCCATATTCGGACGTTATGGTGATGAACATGTCCACAGATATGGAAGGTCACCACATTGCTAAACACAATCTTCTGCAAAAATCTTGCATCATTGTTGATCTCATGAAGCATATCTGTAGCAAACGTCCATCATGTGGGTTTATCCGCCAGTTTGATAGCATGCAACAGCCGCAATTTGTACCCCGTAAAACAGAGACATTTCTTTAACACCTTATGAACTGTAGTCCTGCTTAGATGTAATTGTCGAGCACACGCACGCACAGACTTTTTAGGGCTCCTTAGGTAGCTATCCCGTATAGCCTCTACAGACTCGTCACTGACTGATGGCCTACCAGAATGGAGTTTCTCCACCAAACTGCCGGTTTCCTTCAACTGCTTATCTCGAGTAATGTTATTTCTATGTGGTGGCGCTTCGTTATAAACGTGCCGATATTCACGTTGCACTTTGGTTACGGATTCGAATTTAGCGAGCCACAGAACACACTGAACTTTTCTCTGCACCGTCCACATCTTGACTGGCATGGCCGTGGGCTGCTCCTCTCTATACACAGTGTTACGTTATCATCTGCACATGCTCACATGCTGCCACGTCATCCTACAGAAACTGGGAGGGTTTTCCTTTTATTTGGTGCAGATTTTACATTTCTATCGTCTTTTGTTGCTTTCCTGTGACTGGTCAAAAGTGCACCATGACTACATATAACTGTATATATAACTGTTTTCGGGAGGGATCGATAGCTTTAATCAGATTTTCAGAGGGATCTTTGTTCCTCAGAGTATTGAAAGCTATAGACCTAGGACTTTCCTAGAGTGGAAATGGTGCCTTGTTATTTCAGTAACAATAAACAACAATCTTAGGATTTCCCTGTCACTGAAGTACTCAGCACAGTCACTGAGGCCCTGCTATGTGCCGGACTCTGTGTGGGATTCAGGGGTACAGCCCTTAATAAGACAGACACAGGCCGTGCCATCAGGGAGCTTCAAATTTAGCAGGGAAAACAAACATCAGACCCAGGATTATACAAATTATCAAATGGTTTATTCAAAATCGTATCCTAACTGTGTTTAGGTATAGACGCATACCTTGTACATCTGCCAGGTACATGGCAGAAGTCAGAAGCTGGATCCAGGTAAAGTCTGATAGGACGCATAAGTTTCTGTTTTGGTAAAGCCTGTGCTAAATATACCAGGGAAAGGAAAGATGAGTAAGACCTGCATAGTGCCCTGAAGGAATTTCTAATCTGTGTAGTGTTTCCCAACTCTGGCTGCACATTAACATCATTTGAGGTGAGGGGAGAAAAAGCAGGCAGCTGACATATTCTCACTCAGATGGAAACTGCTAAAATGGTACAGACACTTCAGAGAAAGGTCTTGAACTTTCTTATAAAATTAAACATGTACTTACCCTGTGATCCAGCAACTCAAGAAAAATGAAAGCATATGTCACAAGAGTATTCATAACAGCTTTATTCATAATAGATCAAAGCTGGAAATGACTCAAATGCCCACCAGCAGATGGATGGATAAAACCATGTGATACTCAATAAAATGGAATGGATGGCCAGTACATGCAACATTGAGAAGCTTTATACAAATGTTTGCAATGCATGATCTTGTTATAGGAAGTACTAGTATAGGCAAAACTAACCTATGGCAAGGGGAAAAGGTCAGCAGTGTTATACTCTGAGGGCGTAAGGATTGGAATTACTTGGGTGTACGGCCGATATGGCCATCGCTGCAGGTATGTGCAGGTTTTCATTGAATTAGGGTGGACGGTAAAGAAACAGTGGAGCCGAAAAAATGGTGGGCCATCCCTTTATTCTAGCCTCACAACCAGCCAGCAAGTGAAAACAAACACCCAGGGCATCAAAACCCACTCGCATATCCTCTGCTTCCACAACCAGGAGAATCTTTTTAGTTTTTTTTTAGAATCAAAGACCCCACCACCACCAGTCTAATTCACCTCTGGTTCCCCATCTGCCAGCATGGCTTCTTACTCTCTGCACAAACTGGCTTCTCCTTCAGCACCCTGCCATCTTGGCTGCTTCTTCCTTCTCTCCAGCACTCTTCCTCCCTGCTCTCACTCTGCAAAAACATGGCCTCCTTCTTCCTCCTTCCTCCTTCTTCTTATAATTTTTTGGTGCAAAAACCCCTCCTCCAGCACACATTAGCATAACAATGGCCCTTCCCAAGCAGGAAGGTAATTAGCAATTTCACCTGGGCAGCATCATTCACATGGGTGGCACCATTTTCAACAAAGTGAGCATAAAAATCACATTTTACAAACTTATTTGCCCAACACTGGGAATGAGCACGTAGGAAACTATTGGGGTGATGCTAGTGTGTGTGTGTGTGTGTGTGTGTGTGTGTGTGTGTGTGTGTATTAGCTTCCATCACTGGCCCAAGTGCCCCTGGAGCTCAAACCTGGCCTTTATTTTTTATTAAATTTATTGGGGTGATATCAAGATTATATAGGTTTTAAGTGTACATTTCTATGATACATGATCTATATGTTGTATTGTGTGCTCACCACCCAAAGCCAACACATCTAATATTTTTAAATATTGGGGAAAATGTTACTTTCAGAGCTATAAACAAAAACTCAATGTTTTCTCCCCCCTCTCCACACCCCATTAATTTCAGATCTCTGGGGCTAGAGCCCATGTGCATTCTAAAAAGCTCTGCAGGTGATTCTGATGTCCGCTGAGATTTGAACTATTAAATAGAATAAAGTACAAAAGAAAGCATATTAGTTTTCTATTGCTGTTGTAACAGATTACCATAGATTCAGGGGCTTAACATAATACAGATTGATTACCTCACCATTTTGTCAGTCAGAGGTTTGGGTTGGCCTAGATTCTTTTTTTCGGCCCCAGGTTTCATAAGACAAAGTCAAGGTATAGGCAGGTTTATGTTCCTTCCTGGAAACACTGAGGGTGAATCCACTGCCAAGCTCTTTCCGGTTGTGGGGAGGAATCAGTTCCATGTGGCTGCAGGACTGAGGTCACATTTCCTTGTTGGCTGTTGGCTCATTCTCAGCTTCTAGAGGCCACCTGCAGCCCTTGGCTTCTGGTCCCCTTCCTCTGTCTTCACATCCAGCACTGAGAGGTCAAGTCCTCACCCTTCATCGGCCTCTGACCTCTTACTGCTTTGTCTATCCTCTGCTCTACTCTTCTATCCCCTGAGTGACAGTTTTGTCTTCCTCTTATGCTTTGAAGAGTATATCTACTTAGAACCCTGCACCCTCCCCCCAATAATCCAGAATGTTCTTTTTGCATTAAGGTCAGCTGTTTAATCTTAATTCTATCTGCAGAGTTCCTTCCCAGCCTAGATAGGTGTTTGATTAAATAGCCAGGGGATGAAGATCTTGGGAGGTGGGGGCAGCATCTTTAGAATCCTGCCTACAAAAGAGAGGTACATATAAAATGGGAAGGGCTCTCAGAATAAAGATGAATGACTTCTAGCAGGGGAGCATCTGGGAAACTTCTTGCAAAGCAGTAGTATTTACTTGTCATTTAAATGGCAGCTCTGATGGATATGATGGAGCCTGAATTGGGGGGGAGGGTGTAACAGTTTAAGTGCCCAGGTGGAGAAAGATGAGGTGGTGATATATCATATGCTCAGTACAGCCCCTTACCCCATGACTGCTCTCTGTGTTTTAGATATTCTTTACACTGAGCCATTCCAACCATTGTAGCACCCAATCAGACTTTTTTTTAAAGATCTAAATAGAAAAAATAGGAAGAATGTCAAAAAGTTACACACTTAATATGTAGAAATACTAGTTTTAAAAGGTCTGGTGCAGTTTTATAGTGTGGTTTTTATATCACCTTCTCTTTGGCTGTCAGACTCTGTATGAATCTAAAAAGTTTTATTTCAATATTGCTAAACTTTAGAACTCCAAATCTACAGATGAAAACCAGGGAATGTGGTCTTCTATAAAAGTATACTCTTCCTTCACATTTCCCACAGTACTAAACTCTCTGACCATTGCTGGTGGACTCTGTATCCTGCTCCATGTGGATGACAATATCAGTACAATCTTAGCTTCTCTGGGAGACCCTGTGGCCCTGGGGCATCTATCAAAATACAGCCTTATCAACGGATCTTATTTTCTAAGTTATTCCATATAAAGGAAAAATCCTTTTGTATATGCATAAATTACTTTGAACACTTATCTTCCTTTTTACCTATTTATTTATAAGCTTTTAGAAAGGTTTGTGTATACCTTTTTATTTTGAAAAGCATGTATACATCTGTACAAAAAAGTATTAGAATGCCTCCTGTCAATCTTTTAAAAATACAAAGGCTGTAACTGCCAATGGTCATTTTTATTCAGCCTTTTAAAGGATGTGTCCATAAGGGCTAAAATAATGCAACCAGCACAGCTCACTGGTATTTTGAAAGCTGGGTAGGAGAGATAGAATTCAAAAAGGAAGGTATGGTGGCAAAAAGCCGAGGGGGCTTTTAATGGGGATCAACAAATGTCACTTCTCTTGTGTGACTCACAATTTGCTCTTCAAACCTCCGGGGCCCACTTAGCACTCCAAGCCTTTCTTCCTATTGCTGGCCAGTGTGTGTTTCCTTTCCTTCCCACCTCCACCCAGACCTGAAGGCTTGGTCATAAGGAGTAGAGAGGCCAGCCAGAGGAAGCCCATTCTTCTGCTGGGTTGTTTGTTACTAGCTTGGAGAGGAGAAAATAGTTTTTCCTGGGGGTTGCTTTCTGTGTTCTGAGAAAATAGTGTGCAAGCAAGTCATACAGTAGTTAATTTAGCTAGTTATCACCCGCAAGGGAAGCATGACTGTCTTCACCATGTGACCATCTTCCTGTCCCCATCCTGCCATGACCTCCGACGGTGGCTTATTAAAGCTTTATGCTTTCCTATTTAGAGGTACCGGAAACTGTTCCTGATTTCCTCTTTCACCACTGGCTTTCCACACTTTAATATACAAAGCTAGTTTTCTGATAGCTCAAACAGGTTGCTGTAGCTTTCACTTATTTTTTCTATAGTTCCACAGTGCTACTGCTGAGAGAGAGATAGAGAGAGAGAGAGAATCTTTTTTTTCCCTTGCTTTTTTTTTCTGTTGGCAAAATTGCATTAAAAAATCTATGAAACCAAATTTTCAGAAACTCTCTTAGGTTATTTCTTCAGATTCTTATATTTTCTTATTTGTAATACTTAGTTCAAAGTTTCTAGTAAAGATCCTTCGGGGCCATTAACTTCCAATAAGTGGTGTATTTTTATGAAAAGACCAGACTTCAATTTGTGGTGTGTTTTTACATTATCATTATTAAGAGTGGAGAATTATTTGTCAATATTTGTATTTGAGAAACCCATTTTAACCTTAAAAAAATCAATAGGTTTCTAAACTTCACTTAATTTCTTAGCAAATAGGGAATGAGCTGACTGAAGGTCCTGGGTAGTCATTCTAGGTAAGTCTCCAGACCATGTGACTTGTCATCTGTCATTGTGGAGAATATAAGAGGCCTGACTCTGCTCTCAGCCTCCTACAACTCGAAAACTGTCATATCTATCATCCCCTGAAAGGTGGTTCTTAACTTGGAAAACGAAACATTTAATGGCTCTAGGCTATAATTCTCAGCTGTGAAATGTTATTATTGAAGATGGTTGTGACGAGCTCTTTGTCTTACTAGGAAATAAACCAAAAGACCTAAATTGTAGAGTTTAGCAAGAAATAAGTAATTCCAATAATTTTCATTAGAATAACT
This sequence comes from Rhynchonycteris naso, assembly GCA_037038555.1. NCBI lineage: Eukaryota > Metazoa > Chordata > Mammalia > Chiroptera > Emballonuridae > Rhynchonycteris > Rhynchonycteris naso. The sequence continues at coordinate 32,367,332 of CM072998.1, forward strand.
AAATCCTGGAGTAGATCACCAAAATGATGTAATATGTAGGCCTATTGTTAAAAATAGGATAAATGTCAATTGCATTTTTATTCCTAGGTGGTAAAGGCCCACCTGAGTTAGAGTGGGAGCCAGGGTTCACCAGTGTTTTAACAAAAGCATATGCATGAAAATATGCAAAGCCTGACCAGGCGGTGGCATAGTGGACAGAGTGTCGTACTGGGACAAGGAGGACCCAGGCAGAAACCCTGAGGTTGCAGGCTTAGGCTTGAGCAGGGCTCATCCGGCTTGAGTACAGGCTCACCAACTGGCTTCAGCATGGGATCATAGACATGGCTCAAAGGTCACTGGCTTGAAGCCCAAGGTCGCTGACTTGAGCAAGGGGTCACTCACTGCTGTAGCCCCCCTGATCAAGGCACATACAAGAAAGCAGTCAATGAACAACTAAGATGCCACAACGAAGAATTTGATACTTCTCATCTCTCTCCCTTCCTGTCCATCTGTCCCTATCTGTCCTTCTTTCTATTTCCCCCCACAAAACATATATACTCAATTGTATATATTTTCAAAGACTATGTTTATATTTTAGGTATAACATTACATTGTTTTGATTATAAAGGATATTTTATTCATGCTTGTTTCTTGCTTGTAATATTCTAGTGCTACGGCTATAAGCCTGACCACTCTGATTTAAGTGCGTACAGGTCTGTGCAACAGACTTATTTTTATGTTATTCATTTTTAGAGAAAGAGAGACAGAGAGACAGACAGAAAACAAGGGGAGGAGCAGGAAGCACGAACTCCCATATGTGCCTTGACCAGGCAAGCCCAGGGTTTCGAACCTGCAACCTCAGCGTTCCAGGATGACGCTTTATCCACTGCACCACCACTGGTCAGGCTAAGTGCAACAGATTTAAAGCCCATCTGTCTTCGTGACTTGGGGCTATACTGGGTTTCTAAAAAGACCACAGGGGGAAATAGGATGAAATATCAAAAAATATGTATATTGCAGAGATATCAGAAGACCAGTCCAAGAAATTAGAATAAAAGGTGGAATGCTCCTCTGTTTGCAATTCCTTTTTATATCCTCCCTCTAATAAGCCTCTCAAATGTGAATCACCAAAGCTTTCCAAGGAAAAAGTGAAAAATGTTAAAAGCTTATTTTCCTCATTGGCCGTTTGGTAATGTGTTTACACCTCTTTCATCCTGGTTTTCTTAAACACTTGTTTAAATACACCCTACTGGTTGGTCTGCTGCTTAAAATCATTTAGTTTTCACATAGGTTCCGCTTTTTCCTTGAGGACTCCACCTGAGTTTTTCTTCTATTTCCGGCAGTCACAGTTCCATCTATGGGAACTGGATGGCAGAGCATTTTTCTTTTATGGTAAAATTAGACGCTGTAATGCATCGAAGCCCATATTGTTATATTGCCGCTGATTCCGGTAGATAATTTTAGCACAAGATTGGGTTTTAGGATGTTACATTTTAAAGGTACCAGTTTATATAGCTAGTGCCAACATATAATTGTAGGGTTTCTGCATGAATAATAAATAGCACAGCTGCAATGTTTGTAGAGTGTTCTACTTTTTCCGAATCCTTTGGTTTTTCTTTTTTTAATTCTAGTATTTTAATATCAAATAAAATTGGTTCCTGTGAGCCATGGATATGAAGTGGGAATCAGGACAGAAACAGGCAGTAGGGGGAAGAACCATGTACTCTGGAAGTCTCATCATCTTGGGTAAAGTTCTGACCCTGCTATTTAACTGGCTTTATGTACATTGGGCAAATTAGTGATGCATTCTGAGGCTCCTTTCTCCTTCTGCAGAAGGGAGATGATGTTACCTTATTTGAACAGTTGTCATAAAGATTCAATTAGATTACATATGTCAAAATGGTTAGCCCATCCTCTGGCTCATAACTAGTACCTGTAAGCCCCTGCCCATTTGTTCTAATCTACCTTTGGCTCAGTGTTTTGTTGTCTGAGATTTAAAAAACAGACAACAGGAAATACTAAGTCCCTTTTGATAATTGTACCTGATAATCCTTGTTGGTTTTTTATTTCTTTCATTCCTCCATTTATTGTAGACTGGGTGCCAGGACATCTTTCTGGAAGATCAGGTGAACCCTCTGCTCTTGGGGAGGCGCGTCAAACTAATTCATGCTTAGCAGAAACCAGGAGACACTGGGAGACCCAAGGCAGAAGTGCTGCACCCTGCAGAGTGAGGAGTTGGCCTCACAGGGGAGGGTGCAGTGATGGTTTAGCAAACTCAGGAGGTGACTGATGGCACCATTTCACTGAGATTAGGAATACAAGAATGTTTTTATCAGAGCTGGAGGTAATCTTCAAAGTCTCTCTCGTCTGATAACCCTGAATTTGTAGATGAGGATACCTAGGAACTTAAGGGTCGGCTCAAAGAGGAGTTGAGACTTATTCGAGGTCACGCAGACTCTCCCTGCTTCTAGTAGGGCAGTCATTTGATTGCTGGAAGAGGCCCCAAAGAGCGGCACTGAGGGCTTATGAGTTCTACTTGAGAATTTTGCACATGAACACCAAGGTATTTTCTGTCTCTGCAGCAGGAACAGGTCAGTGCAAGCTGTCAGGGTTGAGGAGGAGTTGTGAAGCAGTTGGGAAAAGGGGAACTGAGGTCAGTCTCTGAGGAGAGAGCGAGCAGGTGGCCAGACCGAGGGCTGGTAAGGGCAATATGGGCGACCCAGGCCTAGTGAGCTATCGGCATGGAGCCGGTGCCCCGGTCATAGATCGGAGATGGGAGCAGGACACAGGGAAACAAAGCCAAGTGACGTGGACGTCGACTCCAGCCAGAGCAGCAGCGCGGATACTGGCTGTGGAAGTGGCTGACGACCTCTCCTGTGGGTTGGCCTGCCGCCACTGCTCCTTGCCATTTGGCTGGGAATTGTCCAGTTTGTTTCTCTGAGCATTTTCATGAAGAAGATAGTTAACAAGCAGTCTGCCCTCCCAGATTTGATGTTACATTATTTTGGGTCTTTTGAAATTTCTTATTTAGAGAACTTAGGTTCTAAACATAGCTAACAGTGTTCATTTCATCTAGTCTCTTGTTTTCTTTAAAAATATTTACTTTATATTTTTTGCTACTAAAAATAGCATGAATTAGAGTCCTGTGACCATGTTAATTAATAGTGATAGATACTGGATTTATAAAATGGACTGCTTATCCAGAGACCAATAGATGCATGAAAAATGGAAGTTGAAAAAATAAATTGAAGTATATTATCCTCTTTTTCACTTCCAACTGTATAATAAAACAGATGTTTTGGGACATTTTGTAGTTCAGCATTGAGTTCAAACAAATGCACTGTATTTACATTTGATGTTTTCTAAGTTTGCTTGAAACATTCGTGATATTTCAGCAGCATGCCTCTAAGTAATAATTAAGCATAAGAACATCTAATTTTTCCCCCTTATATATCCTAGTCTTTTCTCCCACAAAGATTTGATTATTGCCTAGTCTTTATTTCCACTGGGAGAATTATATGTCTCCTTCTTATCAATTATAACCGAGCATAGTTTGCAATCTAAATGAGTTTTTCAGTTGCTTAATATTGTCTTAATTATATTGATTGCTAAATTTTCATCCATTTGAATTTTTTCTAGTTTTCTATCCTTTCACAATGATTTTTAGGCATTGACCTTGTTAATTAAATTATTAGGTAAAACCAGCCTTTGTTCTGAGTTCTGAACAACCTGCAATACCTTGGTAGCTAAGTTTCTTCCTATAAGGAAAAGCATCATTCTTAGGGTAGTGTTGGTCTTAAAAATATATTTAAAGACACACTTTTTGTAAAGAGATGAGAATTTTTTATAGAACAGTTTTTAGGAGAGGCTGGGTTGTTGGAGATTTCTTATTTTTGAGTAGAACTTAATTGTGCCATTTTTTAGCAACCCAAGACCATTTCTGGAAAATGATCATTAAAAGAATCTCAAACCCTTCAACCTGCATGATGTTGATAGCTCTCATGGAACCATTATTTGAGCACTAGTATGAGTCTTCATTTTGGTGTTGAGGGTAAGGGGCCTGTTTGGCATTCACACCTACTCATGTTATGGTTTAACCTATGATAGAATTCACTTTTCCAATAATGATTAGAGCTTTCAAAGTTTAATGTGTAATATGTGTGTAGACCCCCTCTATAAACATGGGTTACCATGTAGATTCAGATGTACCATTTGGTGGGTGGTATCCCCAGGAAAAGCAACTACATAGAGTAAAACATAATAGATTGGCCCTGTTGATCTTGGCAGCGTGGGTGTTATCTAATCATAGGTCATTAGAGTTGTAAGTCACCCTTCAGGTGATCCTGCTGACCCCTCATTTGACAAGTGAGAAAATGGGTTTCAGGGAAAGACTGTGACTAGTTCAAGGCCCCAGTTAGTGTGCACAGGCAAAGAGAATAGAGAGGAGTAAAGCCATTTCTCATTTCCACTACCCTGGCTCTCCCCCAGCTAGGATGCCTCAGATTTGGAACGACACGCAAAACTGATTACCAGAACGCTGTGACCACAGCCTGTGAGGCAGAGTCTGAGGGATGGAATTAACACTCAGTTCTGGGTGTACTGTCTTTGCCAGTGACTCTGTCTGGGGTTCTGAGTTTCTGATTCCCACTCCATTGTCCTTAACCCAGTCTCACACTAATTAAGACTTTAAAAATTGCCTGACCACGTGGTGGTGCAGTGGATAGAGTGTTGGACTGGGACACCAAGGACCCAGGTTCAAAACTCCGAGGTCGCCAGCTTGAGCACAGTCTCATCCGGCTTGAGCACAGGGTGACTGGCTTGAGCATGGATCATTGACATAACCCCAATGTCACAGGCTTGAAACCCAAGGTCACTAGCTTGAGCAAGGGATCACTTGCTCTGCTGCAGCCCCCCAGTCAAGGCACATATGAGGAAGTAATAAATGAATAAGCAATCAATGAACAACTAAGGAGCAGCAATGAAGAATTGATGCTTCATAGCTCTCTCTCTTCCTGTCTGTTCCTGTCTGTTTCTCTCTCTGACTCTCTCTCTGTCTCTGTCAAAAAAAAAATGCTTTTTAATTTAAAAATTAAGCAAAGATAGTTTTTAATCTTTCTTACCTGTAAGTAGAAAAGAATTTACAAGCAATTCCTCTTGGTCACAAATTGAGTAGAAGGAGCCAGTACTAATAACATGTAATAGGATCTTATGCAGGGAGACACTCAAGCAGCAGAAATGATAAAGTAGGTCAAAATCAAAGTTAAAAGTAAACCACATTTAAAAAAAAAAAAAAGTAAACCACATTTTACCCGATTGGTTTTGTGTGTCTTTTTTACTAAAGTTTAATAATGTCATGGCTATAAAACTAGAAAAGGTATAATGGACTAGAGAATGATCTGGATTCTGGGGAGGACTTAAAATACTCACCTTTTGTCCTCCTCAAACCTGTTATCATAAAGCCATAGACATTTTACATTTATTCTTTATTTTTTAATTGAGTTTATTGGGGTACAGGTTTGGGTGTGCAACTTAATAAAACACGATCTGCACACTCTGTCTCGCTCCCATTGTCCCAAGCAAAGTCTCCTTTGTCCCCATCCTCACTTTGTCCACCTCCATATACCCCACCCTTTCCCTCTGCCTGTCACCACACTGTTGTCTGTGTGTGTGTTTTATATATACATATGCAGTGTGTGTCTGTTTGCTTGCTTAATCCCTTCACCTTCTTTCATCCAGTCCCCCCCAAACCCCCTCCCGCCTGACAGCTGTCAGTCTGTTCCATGTCTCCATTTCTATTTTGTTCATCAGTTTAATTTGCTAAGTGAAATAAGCCAGTCAGAAAGACAAATACCATATGATCTCCCTTATAAGTGGAATCGAATGAAGCAATAGACTTTTTGAGTAATTTAGTGGATTGAAAATAACACGGCAGAATACCTGGGTTCAAATGATAGTTCCATCCTTTTGTAGCAGTGAGCCCTTGATTTCCTCATGTGTGAGCTAATGTATGCTGCAGTCATCTAGGAAAATGCTAGAGACAGCACAAAGCAAACGAAATAATGCCAGTTTCCACTCCAGGAAGCTGTGATTGTAATCAGTCTTTATGGGACTGGCGTTGTTTTTAAAGCTCCCTGGGCGATTCTAATGGACAACTAAGCCAACAGACAAGATGACTTTAAAGTCCCTTTCAAGTTCTAATATTCTGTGATTTTATTTTTAGCGTCATCTAGCCAACCACCCATAATCACCCCTCGGTATTTGAAAGGCAGCATCTTGCTTTTATGTGAACATTCATATTGAAAGGATCCCTATTACCATCAGAAATCTTAGATTCTTAAGTTTTTTTTTCTGATAAGCAGCCAAATTTGACTTTCAAGAAAGAGATAATAAATCTAATTCCTTACTTATTTGATGACCTTTCTGATATTTGAAGATTACTTTTATGATTCAAAAAATTTAACTTTTAAGGCAAAACACTCCCAAATTTTTATCTTTGCTCACGTGACATTATTGCCATATCCCACATCCTGCTTGCTCAGCAGATAGCCTGGGTTGCCATCATTTGCATGCAGTGTGTCCCTGGAGGGGAGCATAATCTCCTGATGATCAGAGGAGGGAGCCCAGGGGGGTTCTGTGATTGTCATCATTTCAAGTTCCTACCTGAGCATAGGGTTAATAAAAGTCCCTAGTTTTAGTAAATAGTTAGTCATTAACAACACTCACTGTTCTACAGATGCATCCCCTAATAAATATGGTAGATGATATGATTCCTAGTAGTTTTGAATTCTTATATGTTCCAGGCATTGTTCTAGTGTTTAAATACAGTACATACTCTTGCAATAACCCTATGAGTAGGAACCATTATCATCTTCATTTTGTAGATTAAAAGATGAAACAAGTCAAGGAGTAGGCCAGGTAAGTGTCTTGCCTCTGATTTCACTATAATTGGCAGAGCTAGAATTTGAATAATATAAGGCGTCTTACTGCAGAGCCTATAACCCTTATGGCCTTTCAACAGAGGAATCCTCATCTGTAGTATAAGAATGTTGGTTTTCAAGTACCTTTCTACCTCCAAGTTCTTAAGATTCTGTGTAAATTAATAATAGTATGTTTACACCAATCAATTTAAGATAGTATATTCAAACAAAACTATCTTCAGCCACTTAGATCTATTTCTAAAGTTATAACAAAGCCAAGAAGGTTTTGTTTCTTTTATTCTAAATCACAGATGCCATTGTCGGAATTTACATAATAAACCATTCTTTTACTTTGTAATAACCCATACATACATACATGTGTTCATGTGTACATGTACACATGCATAACATAAAGGAATTTAGATTCTATTCATTCATCTAGCATCTAAAAATAAGGAGAGAGCCTATTCTGAACCTTGATATATTTCATAAAATTCTACAACTCTAGAGTGTCAAGCATTATGACTCATGAAGTCAGTTACCTTAGTTTGTAGTGGGGAAGATGGGAGTTTAAGAAGTTATATGGAGAGTATAAGGTTTATGCTTATACCTAAATGGGTAACCTCGATTATAGGAGATGTGCACAAATTTGTTATAATTACATGCTGTTTTAAAAAACTTCAAGTATTTCAGACGTTACTTTCCATAAAATTAATTTATATGCTAATTGTGTTATTTTTATTCTTTAATGTAGATTTTCAATGAGTTCTGTTAGACAGTCTTTGTTCATTTTGCCAAATAAATTTTCTAAAACTTAATTTTATTATTTAGGTGAGTGTTTCTTCAGTTGACTCAAACAGAAAGTTTCTGACTCTAGCATTGAAAAACCATTTCAAGAACCCTTGTTGACATCCAGTAATTTTTTGTGTTCCCACAGTTTCACCAGCCTGAGAAATTTGTATTGATTCTAATTCTTTAGTAATATTATTTCTTGGCTTTTGTCTGATTTATTCTGAAAGCTCAATCTTTCTTTGTAAGGCACACACACTTGAGTTTGCCCATACAAACCATGCTATGGGGAATAGAAACATTGCAGGAAAAAATTGACCTTGTAGAACCCACTCTTCTCCATCTGATTACTTTAACTTCAGATATGTTTGTGTGACTGATAACAGAATATAAAATACAAAGGCTGCAAATAAAGCTTGTCTATTCACTGTGAATCTTAGCCTAAAGGTTTCTGGGTCTGTTTATGTTCAATTCACAGACTGTGTGCCAGCTCAGTGTATTTTTCTGAACTAGTCTAGTTGAGTGTCTCAGGCATCCGTTGTGATTGTGTATGCTAAGGCTTGGGTGTTCTTGCGTATATGTGCCAGTATTACCCTCTAAATCATTGATTTAGGTAGCATAAAGAAAGGCATAGTCTTTGATGTACAGATTTGATTTTCCCTTTAACAGCAAAGGTTTCCCTGGAACAGCAGAATTTTAAGTTTTCATCACAGATGAGGACTGTTGCCTTTGTAGCACATAAAGGCTTTGTAAGGACGCTGCTGTTCTTTAGAAGCTTTTGATTTTAGCTTTAGAAAAAATGATTTATCACCTTACAAAGCACAGAATGGGGAATGTTGATCTTCCTTTTCATTGGCTTTCCTGTTACAGTCAAAGATTCATAGACAGATGGGGGTGGGGAGGGCTTAGACAGAATCTGACCCAATCACCTCATTTAGTAGATGACCCTGCCTGGCACTGTGCATTTTCCTTTTCTGTCTCTTTGTCACATGGCAAGCTCCAGGAGGGCATAGGCCCGATTTACTTGGCTCACTGCCTTGTCCCAGAGTCCCAGGAGGTATTCAATTAGGTTTGCTGAGCAAATGAAGAACCTAGGACTTGAGAAAAGAAAAGACTTACCCAAGATTGTCCAGCCAGCAAGTAGCAAAGTCTGACCCAGAAACTTCATCTTCTGACTACAAATTTTTTTACTTTTCCATTAAAAAAAAGAGAGAGACTTTTACTTAGGTGTCTAAATTATTTGGGGACCTTAATCTGTATAAGATCACAGTTTACATTTATTGGATACTATTTTTTAGGTATATAAGCTACATATTTCATTGAACCATATAGTACAGCTCATTCATTGAAGCTATTTCTATCCATATTTTTTATAGACAAAGATTAATTTAAACAGAGTCAGAGCTAGGATTCACATCAGTTTTTTCCTACCTCTAAGTTAAGTGACGTTTCTACTTTTGCCTTTTACATAGGGATCAATGTTTGTCAATATGAAGAATTATCCAGGCCCATAAGTAACTCACTGAAATTATTTAGCCCAGTGCCTTGTATGGTGCAGACCTCAATACCTGTAGAATTTTGTTAAGTAAGTGCTTAGACTGAGGTCTCTATTTAAAAGGCAGCCAGCGAAGCATTGCTGTCTGTTTTTTCCTCTTGGTAATCAGTCTTCGTCTTCTGTGTGGTCTAATCTGAAGGGCTTGTCTTTTTCTCATTTTCCATAATTGGACTTGAATTTTCTAAATGATTTGCAGGCTTCGAAACTTTGCTACTAAATGGCAGATACCCCTGAGATGGAACAGCATAAAAACTTAGCTTTCTTTTGTTTATTAAAGAGAATGGACAGAAAGGATGACAAACCAGAAAATGAGGCCACCATAACATGTCACATAGGATCACTTTCTTTGAAAGTGATAAACCTCCTCTTACCCAGTGAAATTCTATCTAGGTTCCACTGGGCCGGTTCCTGGGGACTCTGGGTAATCCCATCACACCTCCGCTTTGGCATGTAAGCCCATTTACCAACCACCTTTTGGCGAAGGTCATGGATGAGTAAGGGCACTGTTTCCTGTACACAGATTTGGAGATTTCAAGAGGGTGTGGTGTTGGCTACATCACACTTTGGTGCAGGAAAGAGGCAGCTACCTGTCCACAGAATGGACTGACTGTGTTACTACCTGTTTATCTGTTTTATTTCTCAACTGTGGGAACTCCAGTGCTTATTTCTTTTAGGAAGATATACTAGGAACACTGATTTATAAAATCATGACCCTGAGAAATAGGGTAAGCTATTTTTCCCCACCGAGAAAGAAGAAACAGGAGGGCCGAGAGCCACAAAGTGTGGAAATAACAAATGGCTTTATTAAGTACTGCGCATCCCGCCCAATGATGTTCCCTAGCCCCGGGGTTCAGAGGCTATGCGAGTCACCCTAATTTGACTGTGTGATAGATATTTAAAGGGGTCCTCTAGGGTGGGCGAGCAGTTATGACATGGTGAAATCTCACTGGCTGACAGACAGTCAATCTTCTCCCAAGGTCCTCAGGGAACTTTCTTTTGGCGGGCTTGGTTGTGCGGGCGGCCCCAGCCAAAGTTCTCGGGCTCTTAGTTCCTCACCTGACCGTCCCCATTAGCCACTCCACATTTCAGCCATTTTTGTTAAATAGAAAAGGGTGCCGTGCATTCGTCTGGCTGCTTCCTGCTGATTAGGGGCGTCATGGGGAGTGGAGGTCGGCTGGTGGTGGCTTTGAGGGGTGTCAGGAGGACCATCTGTTTGGCCGTGAGTTGAGAAATTTTGCGGATGCAGTTCTGTAAGAATTTAAAAAAGAGAAGAGCAAATATGAGTTATACGCTGATAATGAGAAGATTTAGGATAGAGGCAGCCCGGGTAAGAATGGGTGGCTGCCATTAGGAGTTTAGCAGGTTGTAGGAGGAGAGATTCTTGCTCGCAGACGGTTGAGGAGATTGAAGCTTCTTTCATCAGGCCAGTCCTACTGAACAGCATTGCTTCCTGCTTCAGCTCACTCCAGCGGCAGGTTCCTGGTGGGAGGGACAGGAGCAACAGGAGGGTCTGCAGGGCCCATCCTTTTGATCAGCCGCAGACGAGTAGGGCCCAGTGGTTCCAAACTGCCAGCGATCCTGCATGGGAGCAAGCTTGAGGCGAGAGACATGGTTAGAAATGAGTATAGCATTGATTATGGGGGGAGCCCTTGGTAGTGAGGAATGGCAGGAGTAAGTGGGAAGACGCTGTCAGCTGGATAGTGGCTCCGAGATTGTGTAGAATGTCTTGACCCAGAAAGGGTACAGGGCACGATGGCATAACTAAGAAGGACTGCAAAAAAAGGGGATTTCGTTCAAACTGCATCTAAGGGTTGGAGTGCGAAGGGGAAAAGAAGGGGCCCCATCCATTCCCATAACTGAGACCTGTGAGAGAATTTGAGGTCTAGAGTGTGATGGCAAAACAGAGAAGGTAGCTCCCATGTCCACAAGAAATGAGATGGACTTACCCACTAGTTGCAGCATACCCTGGGTTCTCCGAGTCCAGGCCGTGTTCTAGCAGTTTGAGTGATGCGCCCACGTGGATGCCTCGTCCTCCTCATAGAGGTGTTGAGGATGAGCCTGCTTCCCAAAGGGGCAATCGTTCTGCTAGTGATTAGGTTGCTTGCAGTTAGGGCAGGGCTCAGTGGGCAGCAGCAGGCAGGGGCCCTGTCGGGCACAGTGGTCCTGCTTACCACACTTAAAGCAAGCTGCTGATGAGATTCCTCTTTGCAGTCCAGACTTGGGCCGGGCACTTCCTGTGCCTGGGTTTGGAGCGTTACCTTCTACTGCATGTGGGTCTAGTGAACAGCCTTGGCTGTTTCTACTAGCCGTGACTACTGAAAACTTTAAATGCCATGTTCACAGGTCTCGGGTAGGGGTCTGGGCATTGAGAATAAAAGGAGGAGGGCTCCTAGGGAGCCCAGCCCTCAGATCCAGCTAGAAATGCTGGATCCAGCGGCAAGACGGGGTCAGAACTTTCTGTAAGCAGGTTGGAGTTGGGCGTCCTGCAAACTGGTGTAAGAGCCAATGACAGGCTGAGAATGGCCTGACAGTAGAGGGACTTAAGAACACAGTGCAGAAGGGAGGAGCCCCTGGCCAGCAGGGGAAGAGAGAGACTGGTATTTGCAAGTGAATGAGAAACAGGATTTAGCAAAGGGAGGGGGAGGAGGCTCTCTGGAGAGAAGAGACTGGAACAAAAGAGGTTCGCAGAGGGACCAGAGAGTGGGGGGAGAGAGGGATGCCCTCGGGGGTCAGGCAGGAGAGAGAGAAAGTTGAGAGTCCACGGAGAAGGAAAAGATAAGAATGGAGGGTTTTCTCTGGCCAAAAAACAGCCTGCACGGTGTAACAAGCGGCACAGAGATTAAAGACGGGCACACGAATAATTAGAGGCCCTGAGTGTAAAGGGATCTCCAATCTCCCAGCCACCTCGGCGATAGTTAAATTGGTGAGGGTGTTAAAACCAAAGGTCCCTTCAGGAGGCTACCTGGTTCAATTATCCAGTGGGTTCTGTGGCCTGGCCACAGTGGGGGAGAGGAACAGTTTCCTCTTCTTTAGGCAGGGAGAGATTTTGGACAGGGCAACTCTCGGAGTGTTTTGGGATTCCTGTGCCCCCACGGCCAGCCTCAGTCCTCGGAGTGATCAGAGATGAGAACTGGCGTCCCAAAACTCAAGCTCTGGCCACGGATGGATAGGGAAAGTGGATGTGCCCGGATGTCTCCAGGGCACGCACGCACTCGGACAGAAAAGGCCTCCCTGATCTAGCTACAGTTTCGGACAGGGAGCCTCGGTGGAAAGAACTGAGGGGAAGGTTTGGAGGCAGGACTTACCGAACTGTGTGCTGAAGTGGGTAGATGGTTGGAACCCAAGGAGGTGGATAGTCGGAGATCCTGAGATCCTGCTTCTTTCTCGAAGGGGACGGGGAGAGGAGCGGCCCCAGCGGGCTTCTGACTCCTCCCGGGCTTTTGGCACCAAATGAAAGGTATTTTTCCCCACTGAGAAAGAAGGAACAGGAGGGCCGAGAGCCACAAAGTGTGGAAATAACAAATGGCTTTATGAAGTACCGTGCATCCCGCCCGACAATGTCCCCCAGCCCCGGGGTTCAGAGGCTATGCAAGTCGCCCTAATTTGACTGTGTGATAGGTATTTAAAGGGGTCCTCTAGGGTGGGCGAGCAGTTATGACGTGGTGAAATCTCACTGGCTGACGGACAGTCAATCTTCTCCCAAGGTCCTCTGGGGACTTTTTTTTGGTGGGCTTGGTTGTGTGGGCCGCCCCAGCCAAAGTTCCCGGGCTCTGAGTTCCTCACCTGACCTTCCCCATTAACCACCCCACAAATAGAACTTCTCATTCCTTAAAAAGAACATTTTATTATTTTCCTAACAGTTTATACATCCTTTACCTGGTACCAAACCCTTGTAATTTTTTTGTGTAAAATGTACATTTAGCCCACAGTTCTGAGAAACTCAGTAACGATTGTATAAACTCTTTTGCACTCTTTTTGTATTTTTAAAGAATCCTAATTAGTTGTTTGTAATCAAGGTTGCCTCTACAAAGAAATAGTTTGCACTGCATCTCCCATCTGTTCATTCTTTTTTGGCTGAAAAGTCAAGGGCAGGAGACAGGGTGTATTGGCAAGAAAAGGCACTTAATTCTGGTCTTTTATTTTCCTTCCCTTGATTTCTTTACATTATTCCAGTTTCCAGTAATGGGGTATGTGATGGATTGTTTGCAAAGATGGCCACCTGCAGTTTTCCTTACCCCTGGATGTGTATGCTGTTCCACCCTCTAGAGGGCGGTCTCTTTCCCCTTCCCTTGACATCTGGGCTGGTGTGGCAGAATGTGACAGAGTGGTGCTGTCACAATTACAGACTTTAAGAAGGAGTAGTTTCTGAGCCAGCTTGTGAGGAAGGGAGTCCAAGCTCTCCTGCTGGAAATGGGAAAGCCAGCATGTAGTAAGAACATGGACATTCTGCCCCCACACGTGGCCACGAGGCACTTGGAGCCTCCAGCCCCAGGCATGCCCGCCGGACACCACGTTGGGCAGAGGTGAGCTCTGCCCCAAACTGCACGTCCACAGAAGCATGAGCAAATAGTAGCTGTTGTAAGCCACTGACTTTGTTGCAGAGCAATAGATAATTGAGACAGAATTTTTATATTTTCCAAATTGTCCCTCTTGTCTCAGAGCTAGTTACTGTTTCTTCTGGTATGGGCACGACCCAGTGATTCTGAGGGACCTGCTAACTGGTCAGGATTGTGTGTGTGGTGGTGGTAAAAGGTGTTCAGTGTTCGATAGCAGCTGTTTTGCATTTCTCTCTCGACCTGCTTTGGATCTGTCTCACTTGGAACAGGCACTTCTCCCAAAGTGCCATCGACAGGTCGTTGCTCCGGGGCTCACAAAGCCACTGCTGCCTGACAGTTGTTTCTGGGAGAGAAAACATTACTTCTCGCTCTCAAAAGAAAAACAATGAAAAGGGGGATAAAAAAGACGTCTTATTTTCACTAAAGGGAATTTCTGGTTTCTAGATCAGACTATACTCACCTCTCAGACTCCAAGAGCAGCTGACTGTTCTACTCAGTGGATAAAGAACAAAAGGAAAGGGTCTGGAATATAAAAATAAAGCCGAGGCAGCCGAGCAGGGAGAGTTCGCAATGTACATTTTCTGTTCAGTATTCCCAGGAAAACTTAGAAGGTTTTATTTTAAGTTTTCTGGAAGGAGCTGAAACCAGTTTTAAAAATACAACTTTTAATTTCCTGTGTAGAACGAATGCTTGTTCTTATATCAGCTTCTATAAGCAATTTCCTTTGAAAGCTTAATGTAGTAGTTTTCTCATTTTGTTGTCAGTTTTTGTACTTTATCGTTTTTCCTGTTGTCTTTCTGCCTAGCAATTTCTCCCCTCAAACTCTCCTAAACAGTTGATTAAGAGAGAATTACTGGGATCAGTTTATTCCAGGGCAGTGAAGTTTACATAGCAAATAGATAGAAGAGACTGGGTTTAGTGGATCTACCTCGTCTTTCTTAATCGACAAAATCATATTCAGCCTACCTTAATGTTTGCATACTTCCAGTGACTGTTTATTTAATACTGCTTTCACAAGACTGTTTGTCAGTAGCTACCATAATATTTTGCCGTATGATTAAGAGGCTTTTGGGGGTAGGGAGAGATCATTTTCAAGAGAGGACAGAGGGGAGTGCTTTTTAGGAACAAATTCTGTCTCCATAGTTTCATTTAAATATATGTATTATATTTAGTCTTAACCTAGGTACATGTGCATTTCTACTTGGTCCCCACCTTTCCAGCCCTAAAATGGTATCAGAGGCTATTTATGTATCTTTTTTCAATGTGTTCAAGCATATTTCAAGTGTGCATATCTTTTCTTTTAATTATATTTTAAATTTCTGGTAAATGATGGCTACATACTCTGAACCTTGAAGACAGTGGTTCCCGCTGGACATTTGGCACTACTTGTAGACATTTTCAGTTGTTACAACTTGGAACAGGTTGGGGATATCACAGTTAATGTACAGAAGCCAAAGACGCCGCTAAACATTATGCAGGGCATGGTGTCTGGCCCACGGGAAGTGGCCAGCAAGTGCTGATCGAAGGGGCGGATGAGCGATCAGTGACTGCAATAATGGATCTAGTGTGTCTTTTCTTCTTTCTCTTTCCTCAGGGGTACTGAAGGGAGGCTTTTTAAAGATCTGATTGCCAGTTCAGATTTAATTCATGGTTGTCTTGTTAATATTCGTGTATAAATGGGTTTTGCATTTCCTCCACACAATGACAAAAATCAAAGCTACATAATCTTTTATTTACATATGCTGTGGCCAGTGTACACGTGCGTGCGTGCTTGTTTATGTAGGAGAATACTTGCTACTTATCAGCCAGATAGACATATTAACAGGTGAGACTTGGTGGTGGCACAGGTGATGATGCCATTGGTACTTTCAACCCTAAAAGGGCAGGTCCTCGTTTTGTTGTCCTGTGGTTGTGGAATGAATGCAGTTTTTAGAGCAGTTCCAAAGCAACATTCCATGTTAAGAACATCGCAAAAGAAGTGGTACATTGGGGACAACACCACATACTACTTGTAATTAGAAAAGAGCCATACTTGAGTTTATTTCTTACTTTTCAGAGTCAAGAGATAGTATGCCTGATGATGCCCCTATTTTAGAAAAGGGGAAACTTTTTTGCTTTATGATGCTTTTCCTAGTCTCCATGGAATTCAGGCTTTGCTATTTTAATGAAAGAGGAAATGAATGTGATAATCAGAGTTGTTTTTCCTGGGTAGAGACATTGTTTTGATGCATTGTAGCGATTGTGCTAGAAAAATTACATTAGTAGCTTCCTCAATAGGATGATGGTTTAGCAGGGGATTTCTTTCTTTCTCCTGTGTAGTCAGCTAGAGACGGGTGTGAAGGATTTTCCCACGGAATGGCATTTATAGTGTTTCATAGTGCCATCACTTCATTCATGACCCAAAGTAAGTGCTAGCTGTTTTGAGGAAGAATAATGTTTAATGGTGGTGTATGAGACACACACTGGGTAGCTTTTCTTAGTACAGTTTATACTAAATATTTCCCAGTTAAAATCCATACCTTTTTTTAATCCATACTAAGAGAACGTGCTAAAAGCACCACAGGGTGCTCTGCGCCCTGTTCATACCTTTTGTCTTTGTTGCACACTTCCCTAATGTGATGACATGCGCGAGTCTGGCTATAGCCCCATCTTGAAATAACGTGGGTGAGAAAGCCCCAAACCTGGTATCACATTTGGATAGAACTCTGTATTGACTATGGACTAATGTTAAGGACTGTGGATTAAAGGAACCAATTTGAAGCAAAAGTTAAAAAAAAAAAAAAATCAAAGCCAGTTTGAACTGTTTCTTTAGCTCATTGCTTAAGCTTGGTAATTATGAGAATTGATAGGCTTGTGGGTTTTGAGTGGAGTCCAGTAATCTCGGCTGAGTAACCAAGTACAGTCTCACAGGGGGAAAAACATACTTAAGGTTCAGATATATAGTTGAAATCTCCTGCATTTAAATGTATTAGTCTCTTTGTTCAATTGTTACACTTTAACATTTATATTTGTTTTCCCTTTGCATGGGAAAGGGGAAGGAAAAATCAACCTTTTGAACACTGCCATTTTTTGAACAGGCATTTTGAGATGCAGAGAAAATGTAAGACTACAGGGAATTTATTCTGTGTTTTTCCCACCAGGAATTTATACTCTAGACCAGTGGTTCTCAAACTTTCCCACGTTGGGCACATTTAAAATCCTACAAATAATTGTAGGCACACTATATACAAATTTCTGAGAAATATTTTATAATAATTAAGTCAAATATTAAAGAAAAAATATAAAGTCTAAGCGTGCTTTTATGGTAATTAAATTAAATAAATATGACAAAATTAAATTTATTCTGACATTAAAAAACAGTTTTATGTTACATTTTTTGAGTTATTGCTTTTCAGAATTCATAAAAAAGGAAGGTTAAAAATAAAAGAACGACAAAAAATTTATCTTTTTGTATATATATATACACATAGATACATTCTTAGTAAGATTTAGTAAATTCGACAGGTCCCGGCATGAATGTGTTAAGTTTTTTCATTCTTGTGTTTATGAGAAACATGAGCCTGATGTGTCCTAATGACTTCTTCAACGTTTGGGCATATATTTGAAAGGCAAACTCTCACTTCCTCGTCAATACATTGAAGAATTCCTCTCTTTTTACTCTTGTGTTGAGTGCAGAAAACCCTCACCATACGTATTATCTTAACTTTACACCAAAGAATAGAAGAAACTTGCCTCCAGTCTTTCAGGGAACATGGGGGGTAGTATAAACAATCCAGCACCACAGCTTAACAACCTTTTGCAACCTAATCAGGCAAGTGAGGTGGGGGGTTGGGCAGACTGTCAGCTTGCAACCAATTCCCTGTCCCCGCAAAATCTAAACTCCCAAAACCGTGTTGATTTTTGGTTCCCAACAGGCACCTATTTCTCTGGAATACCATTAGGCGCACCTGGAAATCTCCTAGGGTGCACCAGTGTGCCCTGCCGCACACTTTGAGAACCACTGCTCTAGACTAAGAGGTCCAGAACTGACACATAAGCCCCTCCCTTTCCTTAGCCTTCCCAGCTTCCTTTTCATATTCATTTTGAAAGCTCATGCTTACTGTTTTCTTTTGGTACATAAGGGGCACCCGGAGGTGATTGAAAGACCCTTCATACTCTGGCCCCTGCCCACCCCGTGGCTTCAGCTCTTTTCCTGCCCAGTCTGCACTCTGAACTCTAGACCCACTGAACTGCTTTCAGTTCCGAAACACTTTCCCACTCTCTCTGGTTTCCAGATCTTTGTCCGCACAGTTCCCTCAGCCTCAAACACTCCTCCCTACTTTTTATCTGTTAGCTCATACTCATCTCATCTGTCACGCCTTTGCTTAGATGTCCCTTTCTCTGCTGTTGTTGAAGTCCAAGTTCAGTGTTCTTTCTGTGTACATCTGTAGCATCCGGTTTTTAATTGGCTTTACTGTTAACCTGGGCTGTGAGTTAGAAGGCAGATGTCGGCTGGGTTTGTTGGTGTACCACCAGGGCCTAACTAGAGCTTAACATGTAGCAGGCTCTCCGCTATTCAGGAATGCTTGTTTAATGAGCGTTTAAGTACTAAGTGGTATGAAGAGAAAACCAGCGAGGGTAAAGTGCTCCGTGGACATGGGGACTTGATCTGAATGATAAGCTCCTTCATGGGTGAGTTTGACACATACTCTCTCCTACTTCCCTCCCTCCCCCCTTTCTCTTTCTCTTTTTTCTTATAATCATTCATTCATTCACCCAGCCAATATTTTTTGAGGGTCTGCTATATTTCAGCATCATTCTAGGTGCTGAAGATAGAACAGTGAGAAGTCCCTGCCCTCATGGAATTCACATTCCAGTGGACTAATGGGTCAAAATGGGTTAACAGGAGGGTAGAAATTCACTTAGCAGGCTGGTAGGGCATTGAGGGGCCAGCTTGATGGCTAGGGTGTGTTGCAAAGTCGACTTTGAATGATTCCCTTAAGAGCGTAATTTTACTTGGGGAAGTAGGTGGATAACGGAGAAGTATATATAGATTTTGAGCACAGGAGGCTTGTATTCTGTAATTAGTATGCAGAAACTGAAAGTGAAAAGACCAGTTTAGACAAGATTGCCAAAATAAGGGTTAATAATACCCAGTTTGGCATAGGGCGGTGGCAAAAAGGTAAAGAGGAACGGAAGAGACTTTTTTTGTGCAAGGCAGGGCGGACTGTATGCATTTGGATTTCTTTTTAATTCAGCAATATAGTTTCTAAAGAAATTTTCCTTAATGGTGGGTTGTCTGGCTAGAGGAGATAAAGGACAAAGATAAATTGCAACTATAAATTTAGAGCCCAGAAAAGCAGTAGGAACACTGAGAAAGACAGGGCAGTAGTTCTGGATGGAATTAAAATATTTGCATAATTTGAATCTGAGATTTCATCAGGTTTTTCATTCATTTGATGCTTATTAAACCCCACCCCCTCTTTTTTTAGCAGGAGAAAGAGGAAAGGAGAGAGATGAGAAGTATCAACTGGTAGTTGCAGCATTTTAGTTGTTCATTGATTACTTCTCATATGTGCCTTGACCAGGGGCTCCAGCTGAGCCAGCGATCCCTTGGTCAAGCCAGCAACCTTTTGGGTTCAAGCCAGCAACCCTGGGATCATGTTGATGACCCCACACTCAAGCTGGCTACCCCTCGCTAAAGCTGGGTTTTGAACCTGGGACCTCAATGTTCCAGGTCAACGCTCTATCCACTGCACCACTGTCAGTCAAACTCAGCTCCCTCTTTTTATTACGCTCTGGGGGGTGGTCATAGACATAAAGGTACACAAGACAAAAGAGGCCTTTGCTATCAAATGAGTTTATATTCCCCTGGGCACCCAGATAAGAGGGTAGGAGTTGTAGGTCAGTGTTTGAAAAACTTCTGTTGATAAGTATGACTTGAAGTCACAGGCATGGATAGAGGTTTGGATCTAGTTAGCAGATAATCCTATAGCTTGTTTAACATTTTATATCTATGGTTTGAAATAATATAATGATTTTAATAGTTCTATAGCAATCGATAGCAAAATAAAAAAGAGAGCAGAAAAATAATCAGGGAATTTTTGTGGATCTTTTAACCAGCTTTATTCCTTTTCCAAAAAGGAAAGGAAAAAGACATTTCTTTGTCTTTAAATTCTAAGCTGTAATTTTATTAAAGTTCAGTCACTTAATGTCTCTGCCTGCTAATTACTTGGCAACATCTCACTATCTTGTCGATATCAGTTTAGGCTGCTCTCCAGCAAATGCATGAAAAGAATTAGAGGCCAGTAATACACATGATCTTTAAACAGATTTAACATGACTGCCTTTCTGGGTTTTGGAAAGCGGTAGACAAGTAAGGGGAGACCCACAATCATAGCTTCTCCTGTTGTCTTTGCCTCTGTCTCTCCGTAATGGCCATGAACTGTGAGGTTAGTGTCTTGGCTCAGAGCTAAGGATGGTTTGGCATCTATTCTTCTGTTGCTTTCTCAAGCTGGCTTTTATTTTTCATCCCCAAGAACAGCATTCTCAGTGGGTGTGGAAGTGGGCGGGACATGAAGCAATGGTTTGCATTGCATTGCCTGGCTACAGCTTGCCATTTCTTCCTTTTTTCTTTCTCTTTGCGTCATTGCCACTGGTGCCACTAATTTTACTTCCCTTCCCCACCCTGTTTCCCTGGGAGGAGCTTAGTGTCTCAGCATTACATTTTCTTTGGAGTTATGGCAATGTTCTCAAGCAATAACCTAGGAGATGTTATTCATCCCATCTTACAGGGCTAATGCTGGAGGAATTCTTAAAAGAAAGAAAATGAGAGATAGTCCCTCTCTGTTGCCTTTTTCTTTGGGACATATCCTAAATGATTATACAGTTGGCCCTTGAACAACACAAGGGTTGGGGCACTGACCTCCTGTGATGTTGAAAATCCATACTTGGCTTTGGCAGGTTGGCTTAATGGCTAGAGTGTTGGCTTGGTGTATGGGCATCCCAGGTTCGATTCCTGGTCAGGGCACATAAAAGAAGCAACCATCTGCTTTTCTTCCCCTTTCCCTCCCCCTAACTTCCCTCTTTCCCCATCCCCCCACAGCTAGTTGGCTCTATTGGTTCGAGGGTTGTCCTGGAGTGCTGAGGATAGCTCAGTTGGTCCAAGCATGTCAGCCTCAGGCACTAAAAATAGCTTGGTTGGTTTGAGCACTGGCCCCAGACACGGATTGCAGGGTGGATCCCAGTCAGGGCATATGTGAAAGTCTGTCTCACCATCTCCACTCCTCTCACTTAAAAAAGTAATAATAAAAACTAAAGAAAAAGAAAATCCAAACTCAACTACAGTGGGCCTTCTGCCTACTAGGATCCCAATATCAGAGTTTACGCTTAAATTCTGATTTGAAGTTGCAGGTAGATAGCTGCATAGTTCAAACCAGTGTTGTTTTAGGGCCACCTGTATACTAGATGCCTCAAGCCACAAGAGGAGAAAACAGGACATAAGGAAGGGGGTGGTAGAGAAGAGTACCAGCCCCATTGTCTTGAGTAATTCCAGAAAGTACAAGCTAGCCTCCTTGAAGGACATATAAAGGATTTTTACCCCCTTAGGACAAAGTGTGGTTGAGAGACCTGATTTTCATCTTTTTTTCAGAACCCAACCAAGGAAATCTGGAATATTAGTCTCTTCCAAGCTCTGATTCTACTTACATCTCCCCCTTTATCTGTTTCTATCCCTTATCTGCTTATAGCCTCTCTTCTCAAAACTGACTGTCTTCTACGTTTCCTAAAGAAGAAAGAGTTCTTGGGGCTTGTGTGAGACCTTAAAGGATGGATAGGATTAGGATGGGAGGGGGTATTTCAGGCATGCATTACAAAAGGAATAAAGTGATTGGGAGCTGGTGAACAGGGCATGATTTCTACACCGAAAGCTTTGAAAAGAACAAGGAATTGAGGATTTGCTCAATGATCTCGGACAGGGGAGATCACTTTATCTGTCTTACAGTCCTTTTTCTTTTTTTTTTTTTAAATAGACTAAGAATTTTAATATGACTAAAATAGAACCTCTTTCTGACATCATCATTCAGAAGTTAGAGAATGCAGAAATCAGTACCAACAGTTCCTGATTAAATTAAGCATTGGACCTTTACAACCCATGCCAACTTAAATACCAACATAATTCCGTGATCTAGTGCCATAAAAAAATTTTAACAGTGAAGCTCATATAATGATAGAAGCATAAATCAACATCAATAGTCCTTTTTGCATAAGTTTTCTCTCTTTTCACCTGACCTGATGACTTTGCCCAAGTGGTCCTGTCCACTCCAAATGTTCCAGTGCCCTTGTCTAATGGTTACGGTTGTTCTTCATCCACTTCCCCTCCTATCAGAGCTCATGCTACTGATGATCTCTTCACTTCTTCACTCATTATTTTATCCTTGTATTCACGTGTTCCTTCTCCCATTTATCACGTGATCTTTTGTTCGAGAATCATTTGTTAAGTAGTATTTACCTCTTTCACATGCCCACATTAACTTTTATACTTCCCCAGGAAAGAGTTATATGAAGAGCTTTCTATCCTTAATGGTACCGCTGTTTGTTTTGGTACTCAATATGTTGTTGCCTCATTTTCCTTCTGGCAGCCAACCCCTCCCCTGTAACCAGCCCCGATAATAGGCATGCCCCTCTATTGTCCTGATGCCAGGATCTCTGGTCCACATGGTGCCCCTCCTCACCTGCTGCTATGTGACCCAAGCCTTTGGCTTCTGTTTTAGCCTTTTTTAAAGTCTATTGTTATTAACTTTCAAAAGAATAGTTTTCTGTGTAACTTTCTTTTTTACAAAGATATTTTTGTGTGTGTGACAGAGACAGAGAGAGACAGAGAGAAGGACAGATAGGGATAGACAGACAGGAAGTGAGAGAGATGAGAAGCATGAATTCTTCATTGCAGCTCTGTAATTTTTCATTGACTGCTTTCTCATATGTGTTTGGGGGGGGGGGCTACAGCAGAACAAGTGACCCCTTACTCAAGCCAGCGACCTTGGGCTTCAAGCCAGTGACCTTGGGCTCAAGCCAGTGACCATGGGGTCATGTTTATGATTCCATGTTCAAGCCAGCAACCCCACACTCAAGCTGGGTGAGCTCCCTCTGAAGCTGGCAAACTCGGGGTTTTGAACCTGGGTCCAATGCTCTATCCACTGCACCACCACCTAGTCAAGCAACTTTCTTCATACAAGTATGTTTATAGTCGTGTGTTGTATTTTAACATGAATGTAATAACAAGTCACTTCAGTGATGGCAGCGCTCCCACAGGTGCTCGGAAGGGTATGGAAACAGGAATTGTTTTCAAATTCATTTCTGCTTCAGGGACCTGAGTGGTGATTTAAAATCAATAAGTGGTTTTTCAGTGGCTGTGTGGGAGAACCAGCTCTTCTCCATACAGTCAGTCAGAAGAAAACATGTTCTTAAAATGCATTAATTTGTTTCTACGTACATTGCTTTTATAAGCTTGTTTATAAAGGGCACTACTGTGCTTTGCTGTGTGTATACCTACAAATTCCATTATTTCATAAACGACACAGCCCCACTGGACTGTTGTTATGTGCACAGCACTGGGAGGAATGGGTTTGGAGATGCAGAAGGAACAGGTTTTGATACCTTTACTTGAGGACTGTGTGTGTATCTGTGTGAGTGTGTGTGTTTAGGTATATGTATGTGTTCATTTTACATCTGAGAATTAACCAAACAGAAAGGGAGCTCTGTTATATGTCTATTTTGTATTCCTTTCAGGATATTGCATGGCCCCAGGCATTTTAATAGTTCCTCAATAGAGAAATGCTGTGGGACTAATTCGGATTATATTCAAGTAGCCGACTGAACTATCTTTTTAATGACTTGCTATAAAATGAGAAGGTGCACTGCAAGGTAAAATTCCTAAATGAAGGAAAAATTGCATTTGTGTATGCACACGGGCATTTGAGGAATTTGCATGACAGCTTATGTCTGAGTGTCACTTATGGCACTTAGCTCCCTCTGAAGATGAATAACAACAGGGTTGGTGATCGTGTCTCGTCTTTCCAAAGGAGCCAGAGCACTGGTGTAACATACAGCCATACAACATCCAGTTGCACCTGGGTTCACACACAGCCAAAGGAAGGACTATTGTGGTCCCTCCTGAGAGGGCTGAGTCTGACTGTGTTAATCCAATGCAGCAGGACTTCCCCCTAAGTCCCTCTCTGTCCACTTACATTCTAATGCTGTAGAAAACACTTTAAAGTGTGACTTTTGCTTTACACCCTTAATATTACAGTTTAAGTGGGGAAACAAAAATGGTAACTTAGAGCAACTAGCAAAGGACTTGAGCTGTTCTGTAATTGGTGCAGATTATGGGGTTCACGTAAGGATGTAAGAGCTCATTTTGTACATGCTACTCCAGGGAAGCTCTGTGGGGTGATGACATCTGAATGGGCCTGATAGATTGGGATTTAGACAGATGGACAGGGGACCTGTGGCAAGAAGATAAGGGCCCTCTGGGGTTAGACAAGAGCAGGATTTGGGTGATGGAGGGAGCACAGTATGAGAGGTGGGTGGCAGTAAAGATGGCCTACCTAAGGTCTGGCTGCACAGGTCTGACACTTACCGAGAGGACCTGACATGAGTCAGAGACACTGGAAGAGCACCTGGGGACCAAGGGGTCCACGTACTGTCTGTGCTCTGTCTACAGTTGCGGCTGTACCTTCCTCCTTGGCTGCAGGATTTTGGAAATGAGATTGACATCTTTCTCTACTGATGATGCTAAGATACGTTTATTCACATCTGTACTCCCTTAAAGTGGAACGAAGGGGAAGGAAATGGAAATATTTCCTATTTGTTCATTTCTTCAAGATTGAGTTTATTCTTAGCGCTGATCACATTATTACCCAGCTGAAGGGAAACGCTTCTAAGGCTGTTTAGGTAGGAGACAGCTCAAATTATGAGCTGTGATTTGTGTTTTTTAATGTGCTGGAAGAGAACATATAAGAACATGTACATTTTTAGATTCTGGTTTAACTTTTTTTTATTGTATTCATCAGCTCTGTGAAGGCAACCAAGCAAAGGAAGAGTGCGTGTTGCTTCTTTAAAAGAGGGAACAGCCTGCTCCTTGTCGAATTAGGGATCTCTCTGAGACTCTGTCGCATGCATTTTAGTCCCACTGACATATTACTCCCACATCCTTGTGGGTAGTAAAGCTAAAAATTTTTAAATGTTCTTTGATCATCCACCCACTGATCTAGTAGACATTTAAGTTCAATACTGCAGCTGGGAAAAGGGGAATTAAAATATAATTTATACTGGTTTTTTTTTTTAAGTCTCAAAAATCACAGACTATGTCTGCACCAGTTTATAAATTATAACAATCAATTGGCTTCCGTTTTAGAATGGGTTGTTAGTCATCATGCTTTAAATTACATGGCATTCCTATTAGTGACCTACTTAGATTGGTTGCTCCTGCAGGGGGAACAATATGTGTGCAGCACACACTGGTAGACTTGGAGGCTTCTTTTAAAGCTGTCTTTTCATTGCAATTATATGTCAAACATCAAGAGGTTAAATAAATATAGACTTGAGTCTCTATTGGCTGGATTTTATTGGGTGAAGAAGCACAACGAATCTTTGCTTAGGGAACCACTTGGTAAATAGTACAATAATTAAATGGCTCCCTTCTGCTCTGTGTGCAGATAAGTCTGTGTTACAGTTTAATACATTTTCCAGAGTGATCTTTTATTTATGAGGAGTGATTTCCAGAGAAGCAGGGAAGAGGCGCAGGCCCTACGCAGGCCATGCTGGTCACACTGCTCCATGGCCTTGAGCAGGTTACACACAGCTTGATTGTCCTCATAGATAAAATGAGACGTTGCTTTATCTTCTCACTAAATGTCAGTCATTTTAGCGTCTAAAATATTTATGGTCTTAGCTATGCTACAGAACCTCAGAGGGAGGTGAAGAATAAATACAAGTTAAGTCCTTAGTCTCAGGTAGCTCAAGCCCTTGGCCCTAGATGCCTAGGGCATGATTTCATCCAGGCAGCCATTTGTAGGCATATCTAAAAATGAATCATATCTAATAGCACTATTGCCTCTGCACCTCCTTGGGAATCTCTATTAGAATTTTGGTAGATTGTATTCAGAAGTAATTGATCCTTAAAAGTAAACCATTAAGATTACTTGAAAAAAATGTTATCAGAAACTGCATTCACCTTGTTTAGCTAGCCAGAAGTGAGTGTTCTGGGGGCGTGTCCTGCTGGTCAGATGGCAATGGCATGATTCATCAGGGCTCTCGGGGCACGGAGGATTTTGCTCTCAGGGTGATATGGACAGCTTCTTTCCCCAAGAAAACCAGTAGAATGTTCGGGATGTATTCTCTCTGTTCATATCCACTGATGAGGCTTACCCCTTCATATGAACACTTCTGTCTGCATGCTTTTTTCTTTTTTTAATGAAGCCTCGTTTCTATTTACCCAAATTCTAGGGAAGAATGATTCAAGTAGAAAAAATTTAAACCACTAATAATGAATTACTGTCTGAAAGTAACCTTTGAACCTTCTTTTCTTGACACTTGGGTTGTAATTACGTGTATTTAAAGCACAGTACATGCGTGCATCTTCACCTTGCGTTACGGGATTGCACGCCATCTGCAGGCACTGTGGGGGTGTCAGGCAGGGAGGACGGCTCGGTACCAAAGACTGGATTCTTCTTTCAAATCTTCTGGCAGATTCAATATGTACTTCTTTAAAAATCGTTCACTTTTCTTTTTCTTTTTCTTTTTTTTTGGTCAGTTTGTATATAATATTTTATATTTCTATCCTAATTAAGAGCTTCTATTCTTTCCACTTTTGCCAGTTGTCAATAGCCATGAACACACATAATTTCTGATAGTGTGAGACCATGGATAGTTTTTCTTTTTTTAATCTTAAGTTTTATTTCTTTTATTGCTTGGCCTTCACTTTTAAAAAATTGTACTGTTTTTCCAGATGTTTTATTAAAATATGTTGTCAATTGAGAAGATGTTCTTGAGAGGTTAGTAGAATACGGTTGTGCCAACATGTGTAATCTGGTACGCAGCTGGTAGTTTGGTAGGCAACCGTGTTTGGAATATGCCTCCTGTGTACTTTAATCCCAAATCTAACAAAACAAGGTGATGTTTTTGCATCCAGAACCAGAACTTTGAACTTTTTTGAGTTTTCCAGCATGACCCTCTAGTTAAGGAATACCTATCCTTCTACTGATTTTCTCTGTGCATTAGAGTTCTGTCCTACTGGGTGTGACAGTAGCCCTTGGGTGGGGTCAGAATGGGACAGCCACAATAGCTTGTAGGCTTCTATTTTACACTTTTGCCAATTGAGGACAACTTACATGTCTGTTCTGTGTTTCAATGAGAGAAAAATAATGCTTAGAAAAGAAGAGTGGTAATTTGTATTTTTTAATCCTGTGTGTTAGTATATAGCTTGTGGTTTACAAATTTTTTTTTTTTTTTTTACCTACTACTTCAAAAATCTTTGGCCAAACAAAATATAAAATGTTGAGTTTTGCCTACATTGGTATGCTATATTTCTAAAAAAGCTATTTGGTTAAAACGAAACCACTTGACCATAAAATAGCAGATGTTGGCGATTTTAGAAATAAAAATAAAATATCCTACAACAAAGCTAGTCTTTCTCAGTCTTTCTTAGAGCTGGAAGTGTTCATGGTTAAAATGTACCTCAGTAAATAGTGGCTTCACTGACCTGAAGGTGTCCAAGCATAGATTGGGCCATTAATCAGAATATTGAACAAAGGGTTCAGCTAAAAGAATGTTTGGACTAAATGACTTTTAAAGTCTTGCTCAAATGATATTCCAAGGTGTGTATTTGGTTACAGGTATGAATATTTTAAAGCAAGGTGCTAGTAGCACATAATAGAGTTGATGCCTTTGAAGAGGTAGGTCTTCAGCTTCTGCCCGTGTTGCTTATGTGTCTGAGAAAATTCTTTACCTTTGGAGTTCTCTAAGACACATAATAAAGGTGTGTGGAGCCTGAATTTGGCAATTCCCTTAGATCAGATACTTCATTTCAGATATTTAAAAGTTTCGTAAGGACTTTGTCTTTTGGTAAATACCCCAATACAGTCTGGTTAAGAGGAACCTTATGTATGCTACACATAGAACTTGTTACTTGGACAGTCTCAGTGGAGTCCACTCATATCTCTCTTTCATGTGCTTTCTAGAAACTTGTTTATCAGCTAGAATAAGGCCCCGTCTTCTGAAGTAGGCTGCTTGACTGTCGGAAGTCACAGACCTAATTCTATCTGTCTTGATTCTTTCCTTCCAGCTTCGTTCTCCTGAGCTGGGTGGGGTAACTCAGTTATCACTGACGTGCCTTAATCCTTTATTCCCACAAGATCTCTGCATCACCTGCCTGACTGTTTACAGACGTCTGCGGCAGTCGGGTGGAGTCCGCTATTCTGTGATATCTGTTTTTGTACATTGTCTAGGCATTTGTGTTAAGCTCTACTTTCCTCACTTGCCTCCTTTTTTAAAAAAAAAACAAACCTGTTTATTTCCATTTCAGTTTAGGTGTTTCCTTGTTGTTGTTTTGCACCAAACCTCTTTACTTTCAAACTCATTATATCTCTAAATTAGAAAATGTCCCTGACTCCCTCCTTTTTTCTACCATCGTTTCCTTTTTGCTTACAATTATAATTTCATCTCCTAAGTGCCCTTTTAGGGTTCTATCTACAATTGCATGAACATTTCAGGTCTTGGAAGAGCTTGTGACCAAAAGTACAGCTAAGACATGAGCACATGTGGTAGTCACATTTTCTTTATGCTACTAATTTTTCTGATTATTAAATTAAACACTAGTGATAGAAAGTCTTGATAGTATTAAAAACACTTTCAGTATTTCTATAGCCCCAAAGATAATCAATGTTTTTGAATATCCTCTTCTAGTCTTTTTTGATCTATGAAGTTAAATGCTCTAACCTCTTTATAATCCTTCCCTCTGTTGACTTGCTCACATAAGCAAAAAACAAATTATGTGTTCAATAGTATGCTTTCTAGAAATCTCCTTTTACCCTTCCTTACGGGGCGGAGGGTAATATGAGCATGTAACGGATGACATGGGAAAACAGGTAAACATTGCGCTTTGATTCTGGAAAAATGGGCATGAATGAATGGAGGCATGATTAAAACAAAGAATGTGAGGCTGAAGGACTGTTGTCCATGCCCGAGCGAGGGTATTCTCTTAGGGAATGGAGGTAGGTGGGTGGTTGTGGGGTGGGACAGCAGGCAGGAGGAGAGGCCCAAACCTGCTCCCAGTGGAAGGTGCATCCAGGGCTCACGGGAGCAGATTTGAAACAAATCCCCTTTCTATCAGATGTACTTGAAAAGAGTATATTAAGCCTTGATACAGAAGTGGGAGGGAGACACGAGCAGGGGTGCCTCCTTGGAAGCTGGCCGCCACTACTCCTTCTGAGTCATCTTGGCATTTAGTCTGACCCTCTGGACCATTTTCTGTGTCCCTGTGTTTACCGGGCCTCACTCCCCTAATTCATTGTACATGGGGAGCTGGAGCAGCAAAACGGTGAAATGGAGAGAGGATGATTGGGTCAGATTTAATTTCTATGTGAAAAAAGAAAATCACCAAGGTCAGCTGTATGGAAAGAAAGCAAAGGAGATAATGATGGTTTTTACTTCTGGCTCAGTGAGAATGGCAGGAATTCATCAAAGGCTGTATTATGGCTGCTTTGGAGGAAAAGGTGAAGAAATTACAGAGATAACTAATATACAAATGCATAAAATAGATAATATCTCAAATGCATTTAAAACTTACTTCCTTTCTGCAGTACTGTCTTTTTAAAATTTATTTAGAAAATTAAATTGAACAGGGTGACATTGATTAATAAGAGCACATAGGTTTCAGGTGAATGTTTCTATAGCATTTGAACTGATTATGTTGATGTATACCCATCGCCCAAAGTCATGTTTTCTTTTAAAATTGTGTACAATATGTTTAGACTCAAAAGCTGAAAACATTAATATTGTAAAATAAAGAGCAAATTGGAACATGTAGACCACAGTTGCAATGCTTGACGTCAGCCCCTAAGAGGCGCTCCTGGCAGAAGCATGACTAAGTGTCTGCCTAGGACAGTGCCCTTCTTCCCTTTCTGGAACATTTTTTAAGTAGACGTTTTCTTTTAAATGGCTCCGCTCCTTACAAAATGCAGGTCCATTGTAAATGGGAGGTTAGAGTGAAATGCACACTCTGAAAAAAGAAATCCTGGAGAAACATGATTGACTTTGCTGATTTATTTCGTCCTGTGGGCTAGGATTTGAATTGTATGTTGGAGAAGAAAACAAAACAGCAACAAACCTTCCTCTGTACTGCAGCTCCCTTCAAAAACGCTGATTTCAGGGAGGCTAGTTTTCCTTTTCTAACAATATTTTTTTCACATTAAAAAAAAATCTCAGGATTTTTATGGTCAGATGTTGGACATTTCTTTTAAGAAGAAGATTCATCCTTGATTGACCACATGTCCTTGGAGTCCAGCAGGAGACGGATGCCTGGGGTTGGCCGGCCACCACTGGGCCACCTCTTGGTCCTGGAGAAGGTAGAGGTTATTGTGATAACACACACACTGTCTCTGTGCCTTTCTTATGATTTATAAAATTCTCATTCTATACAAGATCAAGTTAGCCATTCTAAAACAATGTGTGTTTCTAAGCATTGATTTATATCAGGACATGGAGACAAGCCATAGAACTAGAATGGTCTATTATAAAGGTTAATTAGATCATGTGATTCCGCTGCTTAGAACCCTTCCTCCCATAACTTTCCTCTACACTTAGAAAAAAATAAATTTAGATTCCTTATCAAGGCCTACAAGGGTCATCATATCTGGTTCCTGACACCTCCTACCTGATCCCCACCTCATCTCTTGCCAGTTTTTCTCTTATTGCCCAAGCCTCTGCCACACTAGCCTTCTCGCTGCTGTTGAGGACACCCAACAACTGCTCATTCCCACTCTCGGCCCTCTTGTTGTTTCACACTACGGGGCCATTATTTCTCTGATTGGCTCTCCCTTGTTGATGGGGCCTGCTCAGAATATTGCATTCTGCTGCAGTGTAGTGCCTAGAAAGGTCACATGTCCCTTCTGTCTTGCTGCTAGGATCCCAATCTGTGATTTGGGTTTGGCCATCAGACACACCACGTGAAGTGTGAGAGGTGAGCGTGGGCCAGGAGGAGGCCAGGTCTGCCTGTGACAGTGTTTCTGCCAGACTTTTTTTTTCTGTGGTTTCCATGGCGGACGTTGAGATGTCTGTACTTATGTGTGCACCCAGCGGCAGGATGTGGGGTGGCTCCTGGTGCATGACAGCTTTGGGAGTGTTTCCTGGACACTCCGTCTGGACTTCTCTTGCCTTTCCAGCACTCTGAAAACCACTCACTGTCTGACCAATCACAGTCTCAAACTAGGTAAGTAGACTGTGTTCTCTCCATTTGTGCCCTAACCAATGTTCGTGCTGTGCCTACTATCTCAAGTAGCACTTACCCACCCTGCCAATACACTCTGTCCGTCACCCTGCTTGTGTTCTTCACAGCACTTACATAACCTAGAATGATGAGTGTGCTTCCTTCTCCTGCACTGGCTGCCTCCCCCACTGGAGTCTATGTTCTCTGGGGGTTTTCCGCTGTGCCCTCTCATACCCAGAACAAAGCCTGGCACATACTAGGTCTCAGTCAGTATTTGTTGAATGAACTTATGTGCCAACTCCAGTTTTTGGGTGGCTGCCTGGAGAATCGAGACAGAAACTGGAGACTGCAGTGGCGTCAGTGAAAGAACTGTGTTATTAATCAGTGGCACTTGCGCAGACTGCAGCCCTGTGCTCGCTGTGCTGCCAGAGGTTGGAACTGAGGCACGGCACTCACACCTGGGCTTGGGAAATAGTTCTACGTGGTTTTCCTTTTTAGAAAGTTCTGTTATATTTAGCATATGTGACTAAGTCTAAAGGTTTCTAGTCTCTAGAAATAAAAATGCATTTTAAAATAGTTAATTTACAGGCTGGGTGGTTTAAAGTTTATAGAGCATTTGCCTTTCTTGAATTATCCAAATTAGGGTAATTCAAAAACTAGCAAAGTATCTTTCCTTAAAGTGTTAGAATTTGTAGTTGGCCAATAAACAAATACACACACAAATAAATGCATTAATAAAAATCAGTGTCCTAAAAGTGGGTCTTTCAGATCTGCTTAATCTAGATCAATGTGGCTGGCATTTATTTTATTAAAACGGAATAGAAAAGAATGCAGTACACATAGGAATGGTCAGTGTTACTCTCTGAAACTTTTGTGGGTATCTTACCTGTACCGGGTCATGATGAAAATATTCTTTCTTAGTGAACATTGGAGTAAAAATGCCTTGAAAAACTTGGAGAGGAAACTGTATAACTTACAACTCTATCCAAAAGTACTGCTAACACTGAAAGGTAGAACTTTGTGGAGAGACTGTGCGTCTCACCTTTCCAAACCGTGGCCTGGAGCTGCCGCCGGAAGCTTGCTCAGTGCTCAAACGGGAAGTGAGGCCAGAGCATGTGTTGGCTTGCACTAAATGCTCCACCACAATCTCGTACTTAGGCTGTTCAGTGCAACTTGGAGGAATTGCTGTTATCATCATCCTTGTTTCACAAGTTGAGAAATGGAGACTGATTATAATTTTTATAATCATTTCTTATTGCCCTAAGTATAAAGGAGGAAGAATAGAGTAAGTCTGAGAATTAACCTGAGCCCCATTAAACTGTACGTTAGATGTGATTCCTTGGTTTCTTTCCCACTTCCCCTATCTCCAGGGTGAAGCTGGGCACTTCTGTCAAAATTGTAATAAATATTCTTTATAGAATTGTCATTACAACGGGGAGGTTGTTTATCACCTGGGCCATGAACCGAGGAGAAAGCCAGTGGCAGAGCCCTGTCTGTTCTCTGTTGTCCTTAGAAATTCAGCCCTGGCCCAAAACTTTCCTGTCTTATTCAACCAAACAAAACTGCAGGCAGTCGCTGTCCTATATAGAAGACAGGTTGGTACCTATCTGTTTTTAATCAAGCCTCCTGGAGGCTCTGACTTCCCATCCCCAACTCTCCAGTCTCATGGTGCACTCATTGGGGGAGGAATGTGACCGTTTCCAGCGAATCTTCCAGTATTATAATGAGCTAGCATTAACAGCAAGCAGTACACAGAAGATTAAGCTGTGGGCTCTGAATCCCAGCTGTACCTGTTCTGCCCTTGGGAATGTTATAAAACATCTGAGCCTTGCTCTCTCATCTGGAACATGGGAATGATGATGGTATATATCTCATAGTCTGGTACTTTATGTTTTTATGAGATAATTCATAAAAAAGTGCTCAGGACTCTGTAGTAAATGCACTTGCTGTGGGGCTGCTGCCCATGAATTCTAATAAACCTCCTTGCCCCGAAACTACCAGATTAATGTGGTCAGAAATCAGTTCATAAATATGTTTTGAGGATCTGCTGTTCACCTGATGCTGTGGAAAAGTGTCAGGGAGCTTATAGTCCTCAGCAGGGGAAGGGCCGTGCACTTGACCTGTGAGCAGACCAGCCTAACTGGCAGGGCTGTTGTGAGTTAGAAAGAGAGGCATTTGAGGAAGGGGAGCTTTGAGGTGTTTTCTTGAACGATTCCTTGCTATTATTCTCTTTCTCTCTTAAAAACGATCTAAATGCCAGGTGTTTTTAACTTAAATACATTTTATCTGAACCCATTTTATCAGCAAATTCTTTTCCGATAGTTAAAACTACTAAGAAACCATGTAGTGCTCAGAAGATTGTTTAGCTGGAACGGCCTCAGGACAAAGGGTGTTAGAAGAACTGAGTATTGAACGTCATGTGCTAAGGCAGCTGATGTAGCTGTTTTCAATAGGGATGTTTACCAGTGGACCACAGACCGCCGAGCTCCCTAGCTGCAGCTTCTGTATTCGTCTCCATGCTAGGAGATTGTCACTTGGATCAAAAACATATCCAAGCTCGTTAGCTAAGCCCTCTTCTCCCCTGGCCTATGCTCTATGGGTGGCTCTTTTGCAGTTCTTTTTTGGCTGACAAATAGCTGACAATGAGTAATATCTTTATATATTGGAGCATACTCGGTGAAGTTAAAGTGAATCCTTCTAGTGCGTTGACTATTCTGTTTCCTTTTTTGAACTGTTATGTGATCATGTAATAAGTAGTTATAATACAAAAATTAGGAAGTACAGATAAACAAAACAAGAGAAAATTGTTTTTCCATAATAACATTTTTCAGAATAGCATTACATTATGTATTTATTGAATAGCTTTGCTATGTAACAGACTGCCCCAAGATCTCAGTGACTCCAGTATTCATTCCCCTCTCCAATGGCCTGCTGGTGGTTCTCGGGTGGCTGAGGTTGATTGAGTTCTGCTCTGCCCCAAGCATCTTCTTGTTTGGAGACCCAGCCTGAAGGAGCCGTCCTCTGTGCACAAGCCCATCCTGGGGTAGAAAGAGTAGGATGCCTGGCCCAGCCACACAGAGCATTTAAGACTTCCACTGGAGTGTGACAGACATCATATTCACTCCGAGCCTATTGGCCAAGGCAAGTTGCATGGCCACGGCCAATGTCAATGGAACAGGGAGGTTTCCTCGGGAGACCTTAGGAGTAGGGTGTGTAGGAGGTATTTGTGGGGGGAAAAATGCAATTTTTTATAATTTTGGTCACAAACATTCCCTTTCTCCACACATAAAATACACATGTGTAAAATAATACAAAAACCATTTTCCACTTGCCTGTTCATAAACACCCTCTTCTCCATCCACAGGCAAAAAGCACTTACCCTCCCTAGGATGAGTCATCCAAACAGCGTATGCTGTGTTCTTTAGAACTTTCACAATACAGCTATACATGAACACACTGAAATGGTTGTGGTCTGCTTTTCTTCAATTCATATATTAAAACTTTACATATCAGCATACATTTCAATAGAATTTCAATGCCTGCACTGTATTTTATTATATATGTTGGAGGTTATTTAACCAGAGTTCCATTAGTAGACATTTTGATTGTTTTTAGATTTTGCTATTTTAAACAACTGTTGAAACATTTTAAAATTTTTTCTTCAGGTATTTTCTTAGGAATTAGAGTCAAAAGATAAATGCATATAATTAGTGCTTTTTATTTGTATTACAAAATTGTATACTATTTCTGAACCAGTTTGACAGGTGAGAATAGTATCTCATTGTCACTTTCTTAGTATTAGTTATTTTCAGTATGTTTATTGAACATTAGTATTTCTTCCTTTTGGAATTGCCTGTTATTGCTTCTTGTCTTCTTTTTTTTCTAATTCATCTTAAAAATGTATTTTAGAGATTATTTTTTACCCGCCTGTCATACACACTGCTTGTATTTCTTCTAGCTTGTCTTTTAACTGGATGTATGTTATTTTTTAAACTCTGAGTTTTTAAGTCTCAGGGCAGAGACATTAGGAATGGCATAGAGTATGGTGGCTGAGTGAGATAGAGCGAGGGGCAGCAGGAGGACTGGACGGGGCGCTCTGTGACCCGGCAGGTGGGGGGGGACATACAGGAAGGGGCATGGAGTGCGCACCAAGGCTCTCCCCTCCTTTCCAGTCAGTGTCTAGGGCTCCCCACTGCCCAAGCGCAGCCTCTCTCCACTGGCCCGCTCTCCTGAAGCGAAAGTCTTCATTGTTAGTCTTGCAAGGGAAAAAATGTTCAAAATAAAGCAGATGATCTATTTATTACAGTGACAAGAAAGTTTGTGTTGGAAGAGAAGAGAGAAATGTATCTATTTTCAGTTGGAAAGCAACTTTTTGGTACATGATGCTTTGCTTTGGTTTTTGCTTTTTCATCTTTTTGGCACCTTTGTTTTAGATCTTATGTGCCAGGAAGTTCCTTTCTGATGAATCAGCTGCGTTTTTGAAATCAGTGCCACCATTTTAGGAACAAGTCAGTGACGTTGCAGTATTTTCAGGGTTAAAAGCATTTTGATTAAAGTGAAATTTGTCAATATACTTCAGGCCAAATTCTAAAAATGATTGCTTTGAGTTTGAACTGCATTCATTTCTATTCATTGTGTTTTCAAATGCCAGGTTTGCTTACTAATTTTTAGGCTTAGTGTTATATATTCTTATTAGAAACAAACTCATTTTATTTTACTTTATATAAAAACCCTGAAGATTAGCAACTGGCCTTTTAGAAATAGCACCCATTGTGCTCTAAATCACCCAGTCTCCCGTGGAAGTCATTTCCATGTGATTTATTTTAACTGAAAATTTCACTTCCACGGGGATTCTATATGTGGGAGTCTGTTTTCTGTGGGTAATTATTTACACCAACAAAAACGGCACATTGTTTTTATTCAAGTTTGTTTTAAACTGTTTCTTGAAAAATAAGCTTGATCCCCTCTGAGTTCAAGTAGTCTCCTGATAATGAAGAATTGAAAGAAAGCGAAGTTGATGTCAAACTCCTGAAAGTCTGGGTAGACACCACTGGGTGCCTTGGAGGGGACAGCAGCTCCGTGTGACTCCGGGAAAGGCCTTTCTGAGCTGGACGGGAACTCCACCCTCGTTCACAGCCACAGACACACATGAGGACACTCTACTGAGGTCTGTAGACTGTGAATTCATCAAGGCGACCCCTCCCCCACGTCTGAAGTACAGTGAGCAAGCTCAGGCCCACGTGGTAACATTCCTTCTTTTTAATGCAGCCCTAGCAGCAAAAATTTAATGACCACTTGGTCCAGGTCTTGACACTGGTAAAAAATAAAAGTTTCTTGTGCTCAGAACTCTCACAGTTTGTGTCTTCCCAAAAACACAAAACTCAAGATGACATCAGAAAAGAGAGAGGCAGACATTTTAGAACACGAAAGTGGCCCAGGCAAGCAGTACACGAAAACAACAAAGTCCCTCTGCTCAAGAGTGCCGCTAAGGTGTAGCTGTTTTACTAATACGCTCACATTTTAGTGATTTCCGTCTTGTCAGCCTGAGAACTGCATGCGTAGGTTACCTGCATTTACTCACACACATAACGTCTTGTTTTATAGAATGGAAAACTGAAGCTTAGAGAGGGAAGGTACCCAAGGTGTTCCCCTGTAGTAAATGGCACGACCTCCTCCCCTTTCATTTGTACTCGACTGCCACAGTGTAATTTATTTAACTGATCGGGTCATGTTTTGCCATTATTGGGGAGGATGTAGAACCGATACATGGACTTACAAACAGTTCAGTCTATTTCAAGATGATCTTAAACAAATAGAAAGAACTGTTGGTTACAAATTGGTTTCAGCCTTTCTCTGCAGGTGGGCGAGTTACCAGAGTAAACCTGGGTTAGTGAAAATCACTCAGGCGTATAGTCAGCACCACAATTCCTGGGAAACATTCTGCCTTGACAAGTAAAATGTTAAAAGTAACAGGATCTTAAAGAGCTATTTTTTTTTTTGCTTTTATTAATAGTTCTTTCACATAGTTTTTTGCCAAGAGCTGCAAAAGGTCCTGTGAGCATAGTATTTCACACCAACAACATTTTTGTGATTTTTTTTTTTTTGTCAGATTGAAAACGATTGAGATAATATACTGTCTATAAGTTTCTACCTTGTAAATAGGTTTTTCCACTCTTGGGAAAGCTGGTGGTCATGAGATTGTAAAGCTCTTGCAATTGGTAAATAATTCCATTTTAAAAGTAAATATTACCAAATAAACTCAATGTGATTGAAGACAATTCACCTTGACAGATATGTCTATATTCTTTGAAACATCTTGGCAATTTATCTGTTGTGCACTACTAGGAAGCCACCCAAGTGAAGGACTTAACTCATGTACCATTAGCACACACATTTGGTTTAACTCAGTTATTTTCTGTTGATAATCAGTATGATTCTGTTGGGTCCTCTATAAGAGGTTCCTTACTCTATGCTGGTTTTTAAGTTGCGCGGCCTTCACTCGGGATTGTTAAAAAATAGGTTTCTGGGGAGACAAGATGGCCACGTAGTAGGTGGACATTCCAACTCCCACATCCCAGAACCAAAGTGGATTACAACTTAATTTTGAGAACAGTCATCTTGAAAAACCAATTTTGGACTAAACTAAGAGGATTATATAGCCAAGGACCACCAAAGAAGCCACACTGAGACTGTTAGGAAAGGTGGAGACGCAGAAAGGGCTGCCCTGCTCCTGGGAGCAAGTGGCGGCCCTGGGGGACTCTCGCAGCGGGAAGGGTTGCCCGGTGAGTTGTGGGTCCTCAGCCCCAGAACCGGAGTCCCAGCCTAGAGCCCTGGAGCCTGGAAGGGGCGTATAGACTATTTGGTTGAGAAAGGAAGCTAGATACTAATTGAGAGGAGACAGAGCTCTCGAACCCAGGCTCTTTCTTAAAGGGATTGCACGGAGAGCCTCGCTCACAGCCAGCTGCCCAGGGCTCTGGGAGCAGGGAGCGATGGGAGGACTGGAGTTGCTAGGGGAGAATGTAGTCTCAGAGGCACAAGGGGAGACACTTTGAGGGATGGACACCCTAACCCCTGGGCTGAACCACACCCCAATTCTAAAGTGAACATTTTTCCTGGGAGCAGCAACACCAGCAAAGGGAAGAAATTACCACCACCACTCCACACACACACCAGAGGCTCTCCTGCTCCAGTCAGAACAAAGAGGCACTTAGAAGCAGGCAGCACGTTTGGGACACAGGTAGTGAGTGCTGAGGTCTGAGCTACACTGCCCCCCACACTGCTGAGTGCTTGCCTAAGCAGCGGGCTAGCAGAGGTGGGGCGTGGCTGCAGGGGCTGGGCGGTCCAGGCAGGAATGTAAGGGCCTGCCTGTGAAGGTGGAGGCCACAGTGGCAGTCCGAGCTCACACACAATCCCGCCTGTAGTGCGAGCCCACCCTTGACAACAGCAGAGGCTGGGGTGACCTCGGAAGCGGGTTCGAGCAGGCACGCATAAGCCTGCCCACAGAGGTGGAAGCCACAGAGGCCGCAACTCCGGTCCGAGCGCATGCATGCAGGCCCGAGGTCAAGGCGACCGTGGAGGCAGTCTGAGCAGATACACGGGGCCCACCCGCAGAAGTTTGAACTTGCATGCATCCCACCTGTGGTGTGAGCCCGCCATTGGCAGTGGCAGAGGCCTCGGGCAGCGGCAGAGGCGGTCCAAGCTGGCGCACAAGCCAGCATGGGGCTGCGGAAGTCGCGGTGGCCGCAGAGGTGGACTGGTGCCAGCAGCACTAGAGCCCAAACGCCTGAGGTGGCAGTAGCAGCAGCCGGCAGACAGATCACACATTGGGAGCACAGAGGCCACACCAACTGGACCCTTGTGGCCACACCCACTGGACCCCGTGGCCACACCCTTCTGAGTGCTGAAAAAGAAGAAAAAAAGCAAAATAAAATAAATAAAAGTCTGGATAGAATGATACGTGAGGCTAAGGGGCAAGCCACAGCCAATACCATACCTAATCACTGAATTACATTACTGAGTCAAACAAGTAACCAGCAATAAGAGGCAGCAGAAGGCAATTCTCAGGGAACTTGAACTTTTAAAGGAACTTCCCCCAGACCAAGAGTAGATAAAAGCTAGCCTAGGAGTACAGCTGATATTTACAAAGGCACCTGGGCCCAGCAGAGGCAGCCACAAGATCTGGATCGCCTGAAGCTCCAAAAAGGTTGATAAGAACCAGTCATAGGCAGTGACCCCACTGATCAGTGCCAGGCTCCCGCCAGGAAGGTCCAGGGCAGGCACATCCAGCAGACAGATACGGAGAGCATCAGTTCAGGATCTTATAACCCTTGTTAGAGTGGTAGCTTAAGGAAAGGCTCCTCACACCTGACCCAGCTAAGACATAGAAAATGCTAACACAAACAGCAAAAAGAACAGTGATAGCAGATAAGTAGTCCACTGCGGATTACAAACAACTGATGCCAATTCAGAAAGACCTAGAAACAACACAACTGAAAATTGGAGGCAAATAATACCAATCCTAGACTCTGCTAGCTACACAAACAACACACCCAAAGGAGGAGTCTATACACAGACAAAATGGGAAGACAGAGAAATGCAATCCAAATAACTCAACAAGAGAAATCCCCAGAAAAAGAACTGAATTAGATAGAAATAACAAAATTACTGGATGCAGAGTTTAAAATAATGATTGTTAGGATGCTCAAAGATCTTAGAGCAACAATGGATGGACATAATGAGCACCTACAGAGATAACAAGCATCAAAATGGACATTGAAATCATAAAAAAGAACCAGTCAGAAATGACAAATACAATATTAGAAATGAAAACTACACTAGAAGAAATAAAAAGCAGGCTGGATGAAGCAGAGGATCAAATCAGTGACATAGAGGGCAAAGATAACACTCAAACACTTAGAAACTAAATAATAGCATGTTATTAAATAACTAATGGGTTAACAATGGGATCAAGGAAGAAATAAAAAATTTCCTTGAAACAAATGAAAATGAACATACAGCAACTCAAAATTTATGGGACACAGCAAAAGCAGTTTTGAGAGGGAAGTTCATAGCATTATAGGCATACCTTAAGAATATAGAAGAAGCTCAAATAAACGATTTAACTCTGCATCTAAAAGAACTAGAAAAAGAATAGCAAGTAAAGCCCAGAGGAAGTAGAAGGAAGGAAATAATAAAGATCAGAGCAGAAATAAATGACATACAGGCTAAAAAGAAATGCAGAAGATCAATGAAGCCAAGAGCTGGTTCTTTGAAAAGGTAAACAAGATTGATGAATCTTTAACCAGACTCACTAAGAAAAAAAGAGAGAGGACTCAAATAAAATTAGAAATGAGAGTGAAGAAGTAACAACTGGCACAGCAGAAATAAAAGGATTGTAAGAAAATACTATGAAGAACTGTACACCAAAAGATTCAGACAACCTAGGTGAAATGGACAAATTCCTTGAAACATATAATCTTCCAAAAATCAATCTAGAAGAATCAGAAAACCTAAACAGACCGATTACAACAAGTGAGATGGAAACAGTTATCAAAAAACTCCCAACAAACAAAAGCCCTGGACCAGGTGGCTTCACAGACAAATACTACCAAATATTCAAAAAAGAACTAACTCCTCCCCTTCTTAAGCTATTTCAAAAATTTCAAGAGGAGGGAAGACTTCCAAGCTTCTTTTTATGAGGTGAGCATAATCCTCATTCCAAATCCTAGCAAAGACACTACAAAGAAAGAAAACTATTGGAGAGTATCCCTGATAAATTTAGATGCTAAAATTCTCAACAAAATATTAGCAAACTGGATCCAGCAATTCATGAAAAAAATCATACATCATGATCAAGTGGGATTTATTCTGGGGAGGCAAGGCTGGTACAATATTTGCAAACCAATCAATGTGATTCATCACATAAACAAAAGGAAGGAGAAAAATCACATGATTTTATCAATAGATGCAGAAAAGCATTTGATAAAATTCAGCACCCATTCATCATCAAAACTCTCAGCAAAGTGGGAATACAGGGACCATACCTCAACATGATAAAGGCCATCTCTGACAAACCCAGAGCCAACATCATACTCAATGGGTAAAAATTAAAAGCAATCCCCTTAAGATCAGGAACAAGGCAGGGATACCCCCTTTTACCACTCTTATTCAACAGAGTTTTGGGAGTTCTAGACACAGCATCAGACAAGAAATAAAAGGCATCCAAATTGAAAAAGAAGTAAAGTATCATTATTGGCTGATTATGTGATACTATACATAGAAAACTCTTAAGTCTCAGTCAAAAAACTCCTGAACCTGATAAATGAATTCAGCAAGGTGGCAGGATATAAAATTAATATTCAGAAATCAGAAGCATTTTTATACATCAAAAATGAACTGTCTGAAAGAGAAATTGAGAACAC
Organism: Rhynchonycteris naso; assembly: GCA_037038555.1. Lineage (NCBI taxonomy): Eukaryota > Metazoa > Chordata > Mammalia > Chiroptera > Emballonuridae > Rhynchonycteris > Rhynchonycteris naso. The sequence goes on from CM072998.1 coordinate 32,409,010, forward strand.
AATCTCCTTCACTATCGCAACAACAACAAAAAAGAGTAAATTTAACCAAGGAGGTTAAAGACTTGTACTTGGAAAATTATAAAGCATTGATAAAAGAAATCAAGGAAGATACAAACAAGTGGAAGTATATACTGTGTTCATGGATAGGAAGAATAAACATCATTTAAATGTCCATATTACCCAAAGCAATTTATAAATTTAATGCAATTTCTATTAAAATACCAATGACATACTTCAAAGATATAGAACACATATTCCAAAAATTTATATGGAACCACAATGAACATGAATAGACTCAGCAATTTTGAAAAAGGAAAATAAAGTGGGTAGTATCACACTTCTTGATACCAAGTTATACTACAAGGCCATTGTACTCAAGACAGCCTGGTACTGGCATAAGAACTAGCATATAGATCAATAGAACAGAACAGAGAACCCAGAAATAAACCTACACCTTTATGAACAATTGATATTTGACAAAGGAGGGAAGAGCATACAATGGGGTAAAGACAGTCTCTTTAACAAGTGATGTTGAGAAAATTGGACAACTACCTGCAAAACAGTGAACTGGATCATCAACTTACACCATTCACAAAAATAAACTCAAAATGGATAAAAGACAATGTAAGTCATAAAACCATAAGCATCTTAGAAGAAAACATAGGCAGTAAGATCTCTGACATCTCTCGCAGCAATATATTTGCTGATTTATTTCCATGGGCAAATGAAATAAAGGACAGGATGAACAAATGGGACTACATCAAACTAAAAAGCTTTTGCGCAGCTAAAGACAATATGAACAAAATAAAAAGACAGATCACACAATGGAAGAACATATTTGACAATACGTCTGATAAGGGGTTAATAACCAAAATTTCTAAAAGAACTTATAAAACTCAACATCAGAACGATAAACAATCCAATCAAAAAAATGGGCAAAAGAAATGAATAGACACTTCTCCAGAGAGGACATACAGATAGCCAATAAACAGATGAAAAAATGTTCAACATCACTAATCATTAGAGAAATGCAAATTAAACCACAATGAGATACCACCTAACACCAGTCAGAATGGCACTTATCAGCAAAACAACACAGAATAAGTGCTGGCGAGGATGTGGAGAAAAGGGAACCCTCCTGCACTGCTGGTGGGAATGCAGACTGGTGCAGCCACTGTGGAAAATGGTATGGAGATTCCTCAAAAAATTAAAAATGGAACTGCCTTTTGACTCAGCCATCCCACTTTTGGAAATATATCCTAAGAGTACCAAATCACTGATTCAAAAGAAGAAATACACCCCCATGTTTACGGCAGCATTGTTTACAATAGCCAAGATCTGCAAACAGCCCAAGTGTTTGTCAGTGGACTAGTGGATTAAAAAGCTTTGGTACATATATACTATGGAATACTATGGGGCCATGAAAAGGAGATCTTACCTTTTGCAACAACATGGATGGACCTGGAAACTATTATGTTAAGTGAAATAAACCAGGCAGAGAAAGAAAAATATCACATGACCTCACTCATTTGAGGAATCCAATGAACAGTGTGAACTGAGGAACAGAATATTGGCAGAGGCGGGATCAATGGGACCAGAGGGAAAGCAGACAGAGGGAAAGGAATGAGAGGATGGGATCAGAGAAGGGAAAGAGATTGGTGAAATTATATATACATAAGCCAGTGTTATAGAGAGCAGAAAAGCAAATCCTGGAGGGAAGGGGGGGAGCATTTAGGGGGATGTTCAGGAGAACACGGGGGTGGGGGGTATATTTGGGGGGACACTTGAATCTATGTAAACACAATAAATTTAAATCCATTAAAAAATAGGTTCTTGTGTATGGGTTTAAAATTTGTAGCAAGCTAAATGAAACTTGTTTTGTCATTGAAATTATTTATACCAACTCAAAATATATTATTTCCTGTGACCAAAGAATCTTTATAGTTGTAATATTTAAGATAAATGTTATTTCATAAAATTGTTGAACTTGAAGTCAGCAGGGACATTAGTGATCCATACCCTCTGTACTGATGAGTAAACTGAGGCCTGGGAACATGAAGGGACTCTCCCAAGATTGTGTAGCACACTGGTGGCATTTCTTCAACTTCAGGGGTTCTGAATGTCAGTCCAGTACCCTTTCTATTCTACTGTTTCTGTAGACCCAGCCAGAGGAGAAGGGGGAAAAGACAGAAAGAAGAAGGGGAAGTTGCAGTATTCTGTGGATTGGTCTTAATTGTTACAGTGTGAAATCCATTGGTTTTGAAGTCTGGAGATCTGGTTTTGAAGTCTGGCTTGGCTTTTGCTCCTGTTTGTCCTTGTTTTGGTGTCTTGGGAAAATTGTTTAACTTTTTTACCTCGTTTCCCCTTAAGTAAAAACTGTGTTCTCTGCATTGTTTTATGTATCTGTCCTGCTGGCCTGTTTTGGGTTTTAGTTTGTTTTTGTTGTTGTTGTTGTTGGGGAAATATAGTTTCTTTAAGTCTTTATTCTCCAGAGTTCCATTAATTTATGTATAAACAGGTTGCTATGTTTAATGATAAAATGATAGACCCTTACAGCCAGCTGCCTAGAAGCTGTTGTTCATCCGTCCGGGAAACCCGCTGGATGCCCAAGTTGTGCTTCTGCTAAGTCTTAGCTCCCAGAGCAAATTGCTGATTTCCTTCAACATAGTTTTCAGTTTATCAGAAAGATTTAAGATGACAGGTTTGGAGTGCAGCCCTTAAGCAGTGTTTACTCTGTTTAAGTGGTGTTTTATATGTTTAAGGATTTGATCCAAAGGAAAACACCTATACTCTAGAAAGTAGACCATATTTCCTGTAATTAATGTAAATATATGCCCTTTTGATGACTCATTCATCAGAACCTGTAAAATATTCATACTTTTAACAGCCTATATAATAAATTCTTGAACTTTATGTACCTTTTAAATTATATCTAATTAAATGATTAAAGTAAGAAATTTGTTTTCAAAGGGAACCAGAAAGAGTTGCTGCATTATCTCATTCTTGTTTTTAAAAGATACATTATGTTTAATAGTAATATGAGATCTCCAAAAGATGATTGTTAATTTCAGGTCCTATTTCTCAAATAATTCCTGGCGTAGGAGATGATACAGTATTTGACCAAAGAACAGTTCCATCAAGTGTCCTTGCATATGAGAACACCTCACATTATCAGAAGTTTCCAGAAATTTTATTGTTTAACTGCCTGTAGTGAAAATTTTATACTTGGGAATAAGTTTAAAAAGTTAACTATTTCCAATGGGCCTAGTAAAGAAAGGGAGGAAAAAGAGCAAAATCTATAGTTTGACATTTCTTTTTTAAGGTCTCATTACAATTTGTGCAATGTGTAGTTCTGGGAAGCATAATGAACTTTGGTTTAAAAAATGGAAACAGTTAATAGCTGCACAGCCCTGACTGGGTAGATCAGTCAGTTAAAGCATCATCCTAAAACACCAAGGTTGTGGGTTTGAGCCCTGGTTAGGGCACATACGGAAACAACCAATGAATGTATAACTGGAACAACAAATGAATGCTTCCCTCTTTTTCTCTCCCTCCCCCACCTTGTATTTCTTCCTTCCTCTCTCTGTCTCTCTAAAATCAATCAAAAAAGCTGCAATATCTCATTTTCCACTCTTACCGCATACCCATTCTGTATATCAGTATGCTAGCCAAAATTTCTTATGATTAATTTATCTTTTATACCATTTGAATTCCTTTTATTTTTCTCATCATTAATATTGCTCAGTAGTCCTTCCACTACCTGAAATCTTTACCGGGAATTATAAACATCCCAGCAAAAGTTTTCTGAGGAAACTCTCTTTATATAGAGTAATTGACCAAGTGAGTTTAAGATTAGTCAACTCGCTAAATTTTGACCACACAATACAAATTGTCACCATGAAAGCAAACTGAAGAACTAAATGGTCGGCCCTCTTTCTTAATTGCAAATGGGTGTCTATTGGGGTAGGCTCAATGGCTACAGTAAGTGATCCCAAATCGTATATTGATTCAAGAACAGTGGCGGTTTGTTTATCGCTTATCCAGTTGTCCAAAGCAGATGTTCCTGGTGAGCAAGTTGCTGTCTTCTGGGCAGAAATATAGCAGCCTCTTTCCATTTTGTGGCTTCATCATCCCCAGGGACGTCTTAATTTTTCCTTATCTGCCTTGTGAAAGGGGAAAGAGAGCAGAGAGTCAGTGTTCTTGGAGAGATTGACTTGGAAGTGGCACACGTTCCTGCTACTCGCACTCCTCTGGTAGGCATTCATCTGCAAGTGGGTCTGAGAAGTGGACTCTGGCTCTTTCCAGCAGCAACCCTGTACCATGAGGAAGGAAAGGGCCTTGGGCTGACAGAGGGTGTGTGTGTCACACCAGGTAATCTTTTCATCTGTTTCCTGATGAGCCTGCTTGAATGAGGCTTCCTCTTTAGGTCTTGTTTTTACAGGGACAGAGAAAGAGAGTCAGAGAGAGGGACAGACAGATAGGGACGGACAGACAGGAATGGAGAGAGGTGAGAAGCATCAATCATTAGTTTTTGTTGCTGTTGCGAAACCATAGTTGTTCATTGATTGCTTTCTTACATGTGCCTTGATCACGGGCCTTCAGCAAACCGAGCCACCCCTTGCTGGAGCTAGCGACCTTGGGCCCAAGCTGACGAGCTTTTGCTTAAGCCAGATGGGTCCGCACTCAAGCTGGCGAACTCGGGGTCTCGAACCTGGGTCTTCCGCATCCCAGTCCGACGCTCTATCCACTGCGCCACCACCTGGTCATGCTGCATTGGTTTAAATAAGACTTACAATCTTCATTAATAGTAATTCTAAGTTTAAATATTTCTACATCTTTTATTGAAAGAGCTAGTACTATTTTTTAAAAGGTATTTTTCAATTAGAGTTGACATGCAATATTATAGCAATTTCAAGTGTGCAATGTAGTGATTAGACATTTATATACCCTACAAAGTGATCACCCCAGTAAGTCTCTAGTACCCATCTGACACCATACATCTTTATATATACTATATATATATGTGTGTGTGTGTATATATATATAATAACAAGTTATTACAGTATTATTCACTGTATTTCCTATGCTTTTTTGCATTCCCGTGACTATTTTTATAAATGGAAATTTGTACTTATTAAAACCTTCCACCTTCAATTTTTCTTTTCAAACTTATATGTTGTTATTGTTCTCTTACGTAAGAACCAATATAAAATTTGTCATTCCTAATAAAATAAAAATCTTAGTTAGAAATCAGTACACCTGTTTCTGATAAGGAAGCAACATAGACTTCCAATCTGAGATGATATTTGTATGATATATAAGTATTAGTTTGCTGTTACTATTATAACAAATTACCATAAACTTAGTGTCTTAAAACATCACAAATGTAGTAAGCTCTGCTTTTGCCATTGTATTTTCTCTCAGCCTCCCACTTCTCTCTTATAAGAACCCTTGTGGTTTCATTGTGCTCACTGAGATACCCCAGGAGAATCTCCCCACCTCAAGAGCCTTAGTTTATATCTTAAAAGTCCCTTTTCCCATGTGGGTAATGTATTCATAGAGTAACAAAAATATCCTAATCCAGGGAGTAGGATGTGGTTATTTTGGGGGGCCAGTATTAAGTTTAACACACTAATGCACAGCCTTTTCTCAGGGAAAAGCAATAACAGCAATGAAATAAAATTTTGGTTGCTTTTCAGAAGACAGTTTGTTCAACAGTCACAAAATGTTGATTCTAAAAGAAACTGTAGAGATGATCTTATCCAACACTCATACTTTATAGTTGAGGAATGCAGATCCCCTAAAAAAATTAGACTTTTGCTGGAGGTCATTCAAGTAATCAGAGACAGAGCTTCGAAACTTTCTGGGGATTTTAAGGTGAAGAGAGAAGGTACCTTGTCCCTCTCTTGAAAGTCAACTTAAGGCGTTAAAGAAATAATAATACTAATACTCTTTTTTTATTTTTATTTTTAGAGGGACAGAGAGAGAGTCAGAGAGAGGGATAGATAGGGACAGACAGACAGGAACGGAGAGAGGTGAGAAGCATCAATCATTAGTTTTTCGTTGCCGTCGCAAAACCTTAGTTGTTCATTGATTGCTTTCTCACATGTGCCTTGACCGCGGGCCTTCAGCAGACCATGCAACCCCTTGCTGGAGCCAGCGACCTTGAGTCCAAGCTGATGAGCTTTTGCTCAAGCCAGATGGGCCCACGCTCAAGCTGGCGAGCTCGGGGTCTCGAACCTGGGTCTTCCGCATCCCAGTCCGACGCTCTATCCACTGCACCACCACCTGGTCAGGCAATACTAATACTCTTTTTTTAATTTATTTAGAAAATTAAATTTAACAGGGTGACATTGATCAACAAGAGTACATAGATTTTGGGTAAACATCTCACAGAATGTTTCCAAGTCTATTTCTTATAGCAAAGTAATGATGTTTTAATCCATCATGGACCTCAATGACTATAAATAAAATAAACATTTCTTCTGAGTGTTTTGTAAGCTGCTCTTGTTAAAATAGATCATCAAGGAGACAGGCTTTATATTTGAGAAAACATTTTTTATGATGATTCCTATCAGTTGTCAAGTACTTTATTATTGGCTAGAAGGGATTGGATAGAAGAAGTACTGGAAGTTCTTAAATATCGTAATTAGCTCTTTGTTTTCCCCCTTCCTCCCTTTCCCTGTGCCGTCCAACACTGTGACCACTGGTCTCTTCTGGCTACTGAGCACTTGATACTTGGCTAGTCCAAATTAAAATGCTCTGTGAGTATAAGGTACACACCAGATTTTGAAGACTTAGTGCAGGAAAAAGGATTCAAATTCTTATTAATTTTTTAATTGATCATATGTTAAAATGATAATATTTAATATATCAGTTCAAGTAAAATTTATTATTTGTTAATTTTACCTGTTTTCTTCTTACTCATTGTAATGAGGTTACTAGGACATTTTAAATTATGTATGTGACTTTCATTATATTTCTGTTGGACACTACTGCCCTAAACTTTTCCCCAGAATTAATGATGGTATGATTTGAGTCTGAACAACTTCCCCTTATCTTGGTCAGGACGAGTAGAAGTGGTAGAGCCAGATTTCTCAGAACTAGCACAATAAATACTAAATGTCTTATTTCGACTTACATTCACAAATGTGTAAACTGCATGACTTGATGAGTGATTGTGATACTATGTTATTATAATAGACTAAAACCTTGGGAATTCCAGGGGGAAATTATCATTAGTATCTGAGTTAGATGATATTTTAAAAGAAATGTACTTCTCTTTGCTTCTAGTAGTATATACTAATACAAGCTAAGCAAAGTGCTGCTTAGTAAAGTAGGTTGCTCCAAGTAATAGAAATAGCATTGTACCCTGGCCAGATGGACCGGTTAGTTAGAGCATTGTCCTGAAGCACAGAGGTTGCCGGTTACATCCCTGGTCAGGGCACATACAGGAACAGATCAATGTTCCTGTCTCTCTCTTCCTCCCTTCCTCTCTTGCTAAAAATCAATAAATGAAAAATAAATAAATAAATAAATAACCAACCATCATTTCTAGGATCCTAGTAGATTCAAGTCCTTACTTTAGGTGGACAAATTTAGGCAATATAACTAATCTCTCTGAAACTCATCTTTAAAACGCAATGAATAATATCTGCCTAATAGAGTTAATCACAAGGATTAAAAGATTAAGTGAAATACTAATGTACATGAAGTTTATGACATACGTAAAGTTTTTGGGGAAGCATACTCTGAGTCAAAATGAACTTGTAGGAAGTTTATGAGGATTAGACTCCAGATCATACTAGGGCGGGCGGGGCTGTGGTGGTGGTGGGGGGTCTGTGGAAGAGAGAGGAAAAGAAGTTGGACTGTGACACAGTCTTGACAAAGACCTCAGCTGACCCTGTGGAGCTCTCAAGCCACAGTGGCTCTTCAGAGCTGTCCTGCTGTGTGCAGGAGCCAGACAGCCATTGACTCATCTATCTCTAGAAACAGTGGAGTGGGGCCAGGCAGCTTTCCACAGCACAGGGCAGGTCTCAGAGGGGGCTGACTGTCCGGCTGGAGGTGCCCCTCTGTCCGGAGGAAGCCCCTGGGCAGCGCAGCAGTGCCCGCCCAGGAGTGTCCGTTACCCTTCCCTCTTGTTCCAAAGCTTGCCCGAGGGTAGGAGAATATGCTCTTTTGTTGTCTGAAGTTAGCCTAATTAATTTGACTATTTGAACTGTATCCTTTTACAAACAATGACATTTTTAAACTCATTTCCTTGAGCATATGTGTAAGAGTGTTTCTAGAGGCAGTCCTAGAGGAGGAACTGCCAGCCCATAAGGAGGACAAATTCAGCTTTATCCGATGACGCCAATGATTTTCCAGAGTGTGTGCAGAGGAAGAGCAAAACAGGTGCTGTGGGACCCCAGGAGGTGTTACTGATGATGGTTGTATTCTACTTCATATATTGGGAGTTTGAAGGGTGATATTTTTATGTTTAATATTTTCATAAACATTGCATATATTTTCTTGTGTGCATCAATTACTACATAATAAAAATGCTTTGTAAGAGGGAATAGAAAGAAGTTGTCCCCAGTTCCTTCAGAAGTCTTCTAAAATACATGGTTATGATCGTTGGTTTCTAACCTTCTGACAGAAGGCATGAAAGATGCTGTTAACCAGTTATTCTCGTGCCTCCCGCTTGCACTTTCCTGTCTGCAAGGCTCATTTGAGGCTGTCAGGTATCAATGACTGTTGTGTCTCCAGCTTCCTCTAAGAGATATGAAGATTGAATTTAGATGGTCAGTCTTCATCTGATTAGCCCAAGTTGTGATCTCACTATTGCCATAATATTAGCTCTCATCAGCCCTGTGTTGTTGCTGTTCTTTGTAAAGAAGCCTTTACCTTTTGCTGGAGACCTTTTGTCTTCTTAGATTAGTTCAGTCCCTAGAATTGCACAGCTTAGCTCTGGTCCCTTCTTATGTGATTTGTCTTACATTCTTTGTTTCCACTTATTGGTTCCTGTGACATAAAAATGTATATTGGATTGTTTTTAGTATCTGAGAGTTGGTGTTTTCATGGGGGTGCTATAAACTCCTCTCACACACTTGGTCACCTCTAGGGATCCCTTGTGTTAGCACCACTGTCTTAAAAACCATTTCATTTATCAAAATAGTTTTTTTAAAAAATTTTTCAATTCCAATTGACATACAATATTACTGGGTGGTACAACTCAGATTTACAGTTGTGAGGATGTGAGACACAGTTTATTCTTGTGTTATTATTTATTATTGCACTATTTTTCGTAGGAACAACTGTAACTTTACCTTTGCCCCACCATGTATGTTAGTTTCAAGTGTATGACAAGGATTAGAACTGTAAATATCTTAGGAAGTGATCACCTCATAAGTCTAGTGTCCATCTGACACAACACACAGTTGTTACAGTATTACTGACTATGTTCCCTATGCTGTACTTCACATCCCCATGACTGTTTTTATATTTTGCAGTTTGTACTCTTTTATCCTTTCCGGGTTTTTACCCATCCCCCAAACCCTTCCCATCTGGCAACCATCAATTTGTTCTCTGTGTCTATGAGTTTATTTCTGTATTGGTTGTTCATTTTGTTCTTTTAGATTTCATGTATAAGTAAAGTCATTTTCTGTCTGACCCATTTCACTTAGCGTAATACCCTGTAGGTCCATCCATGGGGTCGCAAATGGCAAGATTTCATTCTTTTTTTATGACTGAGTAATATCGCATTTTAGCACATCTTTATCCATTTCTGTATGGCTGGACACTTAGATTGCTTCCATATTTTGGCTATTGTAAATAATAATTTTAATTGATTATCTAGGTAAGAAGTGAATGAAGCTTTCATCTGGAGAAGCCATCTTACTTTAAGGGCACACAACGGGGACTTCCCCTAAAGCAGGAAGTCCATCTTAGAAGTATCCGAAAGCAACAGGTGTCCACTGAGTTGTGTACCCCGCCTATTTCCTGGAGGTTTAGAGAATTAAAGTAACTTACCCAATGTGCTATATTCAGTCAGTGATGAAATCAATATGTGAACACACGTCTGTTTGATTCCTAACCATTGCACTTTGCTGCCACCGTTATGTTGCTGACCTTGTAGAACCTACAGTGTGGTCTTATCCCCACTGCAATTTGGATGAGGCAGAAAGTGCTAAATAGAAATCCATTGTTTTGTTTGAAGGTTGCACGTTTCCAGCTGCTCTGGTGCCATAGAAACCCTCCAGGTGTAGTTCGGGACTCATTTGAGGGGCAGCAGCACTACAGGCAGCAGGTTGAGAGAAATGTGCTAGAAACAGCCCCGTATCCTGAACACTTTGAAAAGTCTGGCTTATTTTGGAAAGTTGATCATCTGATACACTGTGATATGTGTATGGTCTAGCCTTTTCCTATTTCACAGTGCACTAGACTACTGAATTTGCTTGAATATTTTTCTAAACCTTTCAGGAGGGTAGGCTAGTACCATCTGAAACTCCCAAATGGACCATGTATGCCTGGACATGACCTGGAGACCCAAAGCACCACTTTGGTTTTATAGGAATTTAACTTGTCCCTACCTCTCTGTTTCAGGCATTTCTTTGATTGGAATTCTGGAGAACCTTGCTGATTGAGAAGATAAAATAACCTCCATGTAGTATGGGCCATTTGGTACTGTCTTTTTGAGAATGAAAGCCGAGGATAAGTTTGGAAACAGAAAATGTCCACAAATTAGTAGTTTTGCAGCTCCTTGTGTAACTATATATAGCCACTGCTACTGCTGATGTGCCTAGACTAGTGTTCACTCTCCTTCCCGTTCATCCTCAGGCCCCACCTCTGTCTCATCTCTTCTTTCCCTCATGGAAGCCTTCCTGTGCTGCTGCTGCTGCTATTCTTTTTTCTTAAGTGAGAAGCAGGGAAGCAGAGACACACTCCCGCATATGCTCCGACTGGATCCACCCAGCAAGCCCCCTACCAGGGAATGCTCTGCCCATCTGGAGCTGTTGCTCAGTTGCTCGGTAACCAAGGTATTTTAGTGAATGAGGCGAGTTTATGGAGCCATCCTCAGCACCCAGGGCCAACTTGCTTCAACCAAGCCATGGCTGTGCGAGGGGAAGAGAAAGATAGAGATAAAGAGAAGGGAGAGGGGGGAGTGGTGGAGAAGCTGACAGTCGCTTCTCCTGTGTGCCCTGACTGGAAATCAAACCTGGGACTTCCGCAAATCTGGCTGACACTCTACCACTCAGCCAACTGGCCAGGGCCCCTCCTGTGCTTCTTAAGCCCCAGAAAAAACCTGCTGAGGACTCTGAGCACCTCGTGCTTCCCCTCAGCCAGGGTAGAGCTCCTGTTGCACATTTGCTGTGGGATTATTTGGTTATTTACTCATTAATGGTTATATGATCGGATGTCTATCTCAATGCAAGCTAGGGGGGAGCAGCAGTCTGGTTTTGTTTATTCTATTCCTCATGCCTAACAGAATAAAGGGGGGAAGTCACCATGGTGAATAGGATTGAACAGGTGTTTGTCATTTAGACTCTAGAGTTGCTTTTATGTAGCACCAGTGGTGACCATTTCTTGGTGAAATTAGATATGACTTGAAATGAGTAAGGACTGATGGAAACTGATAAAACTACCAAGTGAACTAAGCAAAGAAATAGAAAATAACATTTTGTGGTTTTAGGTGATTTTCTAATAAATGAAAGTGAAGCAGCAAAATGTGGCACTCTCTGTACAAACCATCTTTTTTATTTGGAAAAAATGCAAGTAGAGTCACATATTTTGATTGGCAGTGCTTCTTAGGTGGATGTGTCTTTTGTGTGCAGCTCCTTCAGGGCAGCAGTCGTGCCCATTTCACGGAGCCTGGCATGTGTTAGGCACTTAGGGAATGTGTGTTGAGTTGACCCTCACTGTTAGGAAGAGATTACTACATGGGTGGGCTTCTGGAATAACATATTTTCTCAAGACTTACTACCCCATCTATAATTATAGGTTTACTCACTGGAAGAGCAACTTTGCGGCCTCTGCATTGATACGGTTTCTGTGTTTGCATTTTGTATGCATTTTGGGGTAGAATGAAGCGTACCTTCTTGTGGCACAGAGAGGAGAATTTCTGTTATCTCGGGTATACATGATGAGTTTCCTGTCCCTTCTGAAAGCCTATGAGCTTCAAAATAAGGTTCTGTTCAGAGCTGAATGTGACATTGCCAACTATAAAGAACTGTCTTATGAACACACGCAGATGCAGTCTTCCTTCTTATTTTTCTATATTTCTAAGTAGCATATCTAATAAATGAATGTCCCTTGTCTAAATGTCTTACATGACTGGCTTTGGTTTATAAGAGAAAAATGATGTTTTTTTTCAAGTTTGGAACCATTTCACACTTACAGGGTGTGTATTTTTTCTCCATAAAGAATGTTATTCAATTTTAAATGTAAGAATCTTCTATTTAAAGATTTATTCCCCATCCTGTTGCTTTGTATATTTGAAGAACAGATGGAACTAAAACATGTGATAATACAGGCAAGATTGAGGGCCGTTAGAGTGAAGTAATGTGTCCTCATAGGTTAAACATGTCATAGGGATCTGGGCTTCCAACTGCCAATTATGAAGATAGTGATTGTTCATTAAAATTAGACTTAGTTTGCATTCTAGATAATGACTTATGAACCGAGGAAATAACGTAGCCCCATGGCTAGAGAAAACTTTTCAGTTTTGTATCTAGCTGAGATGGATAAAGAGAAGCATTATCAGACCTTTACAAAAAGGTCAGTGGACAAAGGGGATGGGCTGTGAAATTTGCCCATTAGGCTAAGATGAAAGGATACAGCGACCAGAGAGCGGATCTAGTGTCTATTCTGGGAGAAATGATCCGAGTCCTGTTTTGGAAAGTAGTCTTTGAGGTGTGTCCAAGCGACTGAAGTGGTAGATTAGTGACACATGGCAGCAGGGACCCAGTGCAGACTCAGAACCCAGATGCCAGCCAGGGGAGTCTGCAGGAGGCCTCCTGCAGTGGGGCCATGTGGGCATAAGACTCTAGTCCTGGGGTGTGAGCACTAGGTGAATCTAGGCTGCCACCATCTTCTGGGGTTCCAGACAAGTCCCCAGACTACAAAAATGTCAGCTGCGGAAGTCAGGGAAAATGAAGCAGGGAATGTGTTTTTATCTAACCTATCTATTTTCAATATTTAAAATCATTTGTTGCTTTTATGGTCTCTAAGTAACTACAGTAGACATTGTTCTCTGAAAGGTTAACTGCTTTTGTTATCATGTTGCTGTATGGAAGGCATACCCCCTCCAGCCATGTCAGTGTCAGAAAGCTGTCACACAATTTTCTGGGCCATGACACTACTTCCTAAGTGATTGGCAGAGCTGATTTTTCCAGTCTTCTTTCTGCACCTATTATAGGAGTGGCTGGCCTCCATTTAATTTCTGGAGTCAGTCTCTTCTTATTGGATTTTCCATTTCAAGGCAACCATTCCAAGCCTTACTGCAGTCTGAACAGATGTGTGGCCATGGGCTGTTTAGCCTTCAAGAAACAAATAACAGCCTGACCAGGCGGTGGCGCAGTGGATAGAGCATTGGACTGGGATGCGCAAGACCCAGGTTTGAGACCCTGAGCTCGCCAGCTTGAGTGTGGGCCCATCTGGCTTGAGCAAAAGCTCGTCAGCTTGGACCCAAAGTTGCTGGCTCCAGCAAGGGGTTGCTCGGTCTGCTGAAGGCCCACGGTCAAGGCACATGTGAGAAAGCAGTCAATGAACAACTAAGGTGTTGCAACGGTAACGAAAAACTAATGATTGATGCTTCTCACCTCTCTCTGTTCCTATCTGTCTGTCCCTATCTATCCCTCTCTCTGACTTTCTCTCTGTCACTGTAAAAAAAAAAAAGAAGAAACAAACAAACAAAGGACAGAGGAGAAAAATAACTTCTATTGGAAATTAGGAAGCCTGGACACAAGTCTCAGTTCTGCCACTGACAGTTATGAGGTCATGTTTCTGGATCTCAGGGAATCTTCCTCTGTAAAATGAAGAGATAGAAGGCAACCATTTCTGAGGGCACTTCTAGCTCTACCAATGAGATTAAGCCCAAATGAACGGTCTAGGTCTAGAAAAGGAGCTCTTCCTTAGTGCCTTTATGACAGTAGCATCAGCTTCTTGATGGTGTTGAGCCATGTGACACTCATTGCCAGAAAGCCTCACTGAGCACCTGGCCTCTGACTTCAGATGAGCATTCATCACTTTCCTCTGTTTCATATAAACCAGTGTGACTGAAAGAACCTAGGGAGACCCATGGGACCTTTTAAAGTGAACATTACATCCACCATTCTGTTCTGAAAGTAAACTGAAGCTGGTTTCCTCTCTCCACCTGCTGCCTCCTTCCCCTCCCCTAGCCCTTCTGTGTGTGGTGTTGATTGTACCTCTAGACAAGTGGTATTTAAAACTCATTACCACCTTGGCCTCTCTCTAGTTTCCAGAAGCTTTCTCTGCTTAATGGTTCCATGACAGTTTCTGAGAAGAAGGAAGCATCTGCCTAAATACCATGGATGTTCTCCTGTCTTTCTCATTTGGGGTCTGTAGGTCTTCAGTTCACTGATATCCTGAAGGCATTCACTGTTATAAGTGTGACCATGGAATGTCCTGGTCTTCCTACCTTCAACCACCAACTGAATGTGAGCTTCCTAAAGTGAGGGGCCTTAGCCTGTCCGTGTTGTCTATGCCCCCAGCACATAGCACCTTGTAGGCACCTCCAGTTTTTCTGGGACTCTGCACGTCAAGAGCATTAGAGAGTTTTCCATTGACTGGAACGCTTTTAGAGGCCGTTTAGGGCTTAGGTACTGAAGAGTGTCCTCAGAAAAAGCATCAGAAGGTAATGCCCCTCAGATAATTCATTTGCATAATGAAATTTCTCCTACAATTTTTACTTCGACAGGGAAGTCACCTTTATTTTCTGCTAAAGTTTTTGTGGAAAGTTATTTTTGGACTTTTAAACAGCTGCTGCTCTCTGGGAGGCCTGTCTTTATTTTGTAGCAAGCAGACTCTCCACACACAGGCTGGCTGACATCTAAAAACAGTCACACCCTCTCAGAGCAGGATTGGGCCGGACCGGACCAACCAATATGTCTTTGAGGTGATTGTTTTCATCTTGAATCTAGTTGTGAACCCCATATGTACCTCACACCACGACTGTGGGTGATTTTAAATAAATGGAGGAGGAGGAAAACTAAGACTTGCTCAGAAAACAATTGGAAAGCCAACTGTTCTTTAAGATGTGATATATTACAGGCATATCCACTGCAGCCTAACTGTGGTAGCCAGAGACTGTAAACTACGCATCCACTCACCTGCCCCGCTAACTGGCCACGTCCACACACTGGGTGCTGTGTGCAGCTAGTAAGGAGCGCGAGGTAGCACCGTGTATGCTGATGGAGAGAGATCTTGATGGTAAGGAGGGAAGGCAAGAGATGGATGTGTATCCTGCTTTGATGTCTAGCCCCTAAGGAGGAGAAGCACACTCAGTGTGGCTGGACTGTCTCTGGAAGAGTGAATGGAGAGCTGGCTGCGGTGCTTGTTTCTGGGCAGAGGGACGGGAAGCTGGTGTCGAAAGAAAAGTGAAATTTCCCTGCATCCTCTCTTGCACCATTAGGGAAGAAATTCATTGTGCATGCTGCACTGTTTCAAAGAGAGAGTTCGATGACATAAAATCCAGAGGAGAAGGGAAGGAAGCCCACAGTGTGTGAAAGGAGTGTGTTTATCCGACAAACAGTCCTTGAGCCCCCGCTCCCTGCCAGATGCTGCTGTGGGCTTGGGGGGCAGGTGAGCTCAGGCGGCTAGGGGGCCGTGCGGACAAGGAGGTAGCAGCAAGGATGGAGGAGGCCTGGGTGGAGGGCGCAGGCTCTCTGAGGAAGGGTGGCTGGAGAAGGTCCATCGGGAAAGGTGACAGTGTGCTGTACCACGAGTGATGAAAGGCCGGCTCTGTGGAGGACCGGGGAGGTGCGGCAGAGTTCCAGGTGGGCGGCCAGCAGATGGGGAGCAACTTGGAAAGCTTCAGAAAGGGGGCACGCTCCTGGGTCACGTGCGGATTGAGTGGAAGCCACAGTCCCATGCATTAACCTGGGGTGAAGCAACAGGCCTCCCTGAGAGAGGCGCTGTCATTGGAAAGGAGTGGCGGTTCCGTGTAGGCCAGCAGGGGGAAGCCAGAGCAGCACAGGGCTGGGGGGCTGGGGTCCTGCCCTCTCCTCTGCATCCCGCTTGATGACCTACTCAGACACGGCTTAGGCATCACCTTTGTGAATTCCTGGCTGCTAGAGGCCTGCAGCCGTTCATTCGCTCTGTCCAGGTACAGGTTTGGTTGGAACCGAGATGGTAGGGGAGGGCAAAGGAAGACTTCTCTCTCCCTGAGTGGCAGAACGGTTCATTTCTGGTTTTAAAAGGCAAGGGCGATGTAAACAGGCCTAATATGTGGGAAGCAGTGTGGTTTGTGGTGTGGCTTCAAGGGAGATTCTGCATGCCTCTCCGCCATGGCTTCCCAGCTGACCTCCCTGTAAAGTGGGGATTGCGGCATGAGCTCACCCACCTCACGAAATTGTCATGTTAGCAAAATGAGACAACAAGGTGCTTCCGTAAAGTAAAAAGGTTAGACAGATGAGAGTTTCTGTTAGTCATGTCTTACAGGGTTAATAAGGCCAGCTGGTCAGTCTTGGAGTAAAGATAAGCTACAGTAAGCCCTCACCCAATGGTGTTACCACAGGTGAACTGAACTCACATAAACAAGAGTTAAATTCCTGTGGCATCTCATCGATGTTATAGTGAAACGATGTTATTTGAGGACCTGCTGTATTTGGGTAAAGATAGCATGTTTCTGCTAAACTCTCCAGAAATAAAGTTGTTTATCAGGTTCCATTTCTGTATACACTAGCATGTGGTTTTTGTTCCTTTTATGTAAAGCTTTTGGTGGGGAAAAGGGAATTAAGTTTACCATAGTCTAACTCCTCATTATGGTGACTGGCAAATAACCAAAAGATATGTTTCTTTTTAAAAAAGTACTCTGTATTTGTAACCATGTGGAGACAGGGTCGCTCTTGTCTTTTACATAATCCTTTTTACATTTTTATCTTGGCTCTGCTGTTGGTTGCTTCATAGGTTTTACCTCCAGTTTGTGTTAAATGGAGATGCTTGCCTATGGAATCACTGTACGCTTAAGTTAGAATTATGCATATGTATTCGAAATGATCAATTTTATCATAATGTTATTACTACACCATGTGTTATGTCTTTGTTAAATGCTTTGCAAAGTATTAAGTCACTACAGAAATTTATTTAAGTTTACTTGAAAGGACAGTTACTCAGTTGCTTACAATTACCTGTCAAGAGAAAAAAAATTACCTCAAAATAGCTAAAATAATGTAGACTCTAAACTCAATGCATTCTTAAAGAAGAGGAAGATCTTTCAAAACCTAGAATTTGTTACATGTTGGACAAAATTCTACCAAAATTAGTGAATGCCTTTGTTTTGTTTAGAGCAGAGCTGAAGCTTCAAGTGCTCCAGAGAGACAGAGGGAAGTGTGGAGGAGGGTGGGAGCAAGCCCATGGCGTGAGGGTGAAGCAAAGCCCTGTCCAAACACCACCTTGCCTGGGCTCCCTGACCGCAGAGGAAACAGCCCTGTGTGCCTGAAACAGTGCTCAGTACTTTGCCGTGTGCTATACAAAGCCTGTAATCCTGAGCCATCCAAGAGTTCAGATTTGAAGAGTGGGATAGGCACGCTTTTCCCAGACCAGCATTTTACAAACTACTTTGTTATTTATATAACCACTACATCCTCATTTAACTGGAGGTTTATCTCTCCCCTTGGGATGTTAGATAAGTGAGGCATGCAGTCCTGAGTATTATGCTAACCTCATGTGTCAGGAACTGAAATTATCTGGGCTTCTAATAATCTTCCATTTGTAGCTCTGACTCAAGTTACATACGTTCTTGTGTACTGACTGAGCATGTAGCTCTTGGAAAAGCTCTTTGCTCCTTATTGATTGCTTTACTGGTTTCACCCTAAGCCATATTTAAAGTTAACATGTGCCAACCAACCAATTTTCTTTTTAACTTTTCAGTATGTCAGGGAGGTAGCATAACATTTTTATTCTTGATTTCTCACAAAAGCTGACATAATTCCTGTTTAAATATCTGGCAGTAGTCGGTCTAAGGCAGTAAGAAACATTTAGTTCTTTAGAAAGCGATACAGTTTGAATTACTGTTAAACAATGCACAGCCTGGAACAGGAAAGAGGAAAATGAATGATCATTGAGGTGCCTTTGTGGCTATCATTCATTTACTAGCCTGTAATTGATTGAACCCTTTGATGTCTCTGTATTTTTCCCCCCTTTTGAAAATTTATCATTGGTCCCACCCCACATAGTGTCTAACAGATCACTGGAGACTTTTATTTGTGGTATCTTGGAATCTCTATTTTGTTGTTGATGTTAATGAGTACTGCAAAACATCACCAGAGATATAGTGTTGCTATTTGGAATGTTAATGTATTGCTTGCCTGGCCAATTGCCATTTGTTTCAATGTGTGAATACGTGTGTGTGTGTGTGTGTGTGTGTGTGTGTGTGTGTGTGTGTGTGTGTGTGTAAAAGAGAGCCGAGTAGCAGGGGTGGGATTGCATTTTTTTTCCTCTTCGCAGCCAGTGACGTGAGCTGTGCCTGGAACAATCAGACTGGCTGCAAACAGGGTAGTTGAAGCTGCTGGGGGAGGCAGCCTGGTGTTCTCTTAGCTAACGCGGATCACAGCGCTCCGAGCTGCTCCAGCACAACCCGAGAGAGCTCCTCCAGCATCAGAGCCTTGCAGCGTTTGGAAAGTGCCTTCTTTATTTCTCCAAACCCCTTCCCCAGTCAGCCTCCGAAATGATTGGCGTGAATAGTGTTCAGAGTGCCAGCAAGGTGCGGGTGAGGACCTCAGGGTCCGTGAAATACTCCAGGGAGGATTCTATCCGGCGGCAGTCCCACCGGTCAAAGTCTATGAAAATTTCCAACTCCTCAGAGTTTTCTGCTAAGGAGACCAAGGTAAAGAAATACCGTGTTAAACCATATTGACAATTGTATGTTCAGATAACAAAATTCAGTAGTCTTTTCCAGGGTCTGATGCTCAGTCTGAGAAAGTAAGGTGCGTAAAATGGCTCTAAGATCATCAAGGTGAGATTAGGTGCAAGGGCTGGTATCTGAACTCCTGATGTAAAGGTTGCTGTTGCCTGGGTCAGTTTCGTAAAGAGCCAGTTTATGGAAGAGAAGGATGAAGCGATGCTCAGAATGAGACGACTGTGGGAAAGTGAAGTGTTGGTTGGCACATTGATCTTGCTTTTAGTCTCAGAAAGGTTGTCTTGACAGACGATTTGTCAGTACAGTGTATTTTTAGAACATCGGGAATACAGAGACATGGTCTGTGATTTTCATCATTCAGTTAGTTCCTCTTGCTTTCTCTTTCCTGCTCTCCCCCTAGTATGTGGGGCTGATCAACAGTGGGGACCCGGTCCTGTTACATACATTCTTGTCTTGTTCAGAGCCCTCACCCTCAGGTGTATGTAATTGGGGAGAATTTCTTCCTTCATGTTCCTTCCATGTATGTGTGCCAGTGCTGTGCTGCTGTTAATTACTTGTTTTTGTGAGGCTCTCTGTAGGATGATATAGTCCCTGTTCATATGATATGTGAAGGGAGTGATTACGTAGTGAAGTGGGCATTTACTACATGCAACATTCTTGAGATTCTTCCCACCACCATCTGTGTGAGCAGGGTACTCAGAAACACTCCCACTCCACAGGTTTAAAAATGGAATAATAGAATCATAGGATCCCAGAACTCTGCGGCTAGAGATGTGGATGATTATGATGGAGACTCAGAGGTTTGATAATGTACAGAAAAAGCATCAGGAGGTGGATCTCAGTATCATTTCGGTCTTCTCATGGGTTATATATCCAGAGCCACTGAGAGTGACATAAGGCTGCCAGTCCCCTTCTGTGACATGTACATTATTAAAAGACTTTGGTGATATTAGGCTCCCCTCAAAATATGGGGTGTGGGAAAGAAGGGGGCAAAATGGCTTAGTGTGACTGAAAGAAGCATGCTGGCTTCCTATCCACCCCCTTAGACTATGACACAGTGGGATCTAACCCCATCAATCATTGGCAAATTGTCTAGCTGGAATGTCTTCAGCTATAGCTCTTTCCTCCTTAGTATTTTTTAAAAACTGTAGCTTTAGGGAAAACGTGTCTTCACAGTTGGGTTAATGTGACCTGCATGGGGATATATTGGCTTCTACTGAAACTGTTATGATACCTCCTATGGTGTGATGTTATAGGAGATAGACCTGGATGGCTTACTATATAGTGTTAAATAACCAAATGTAGGTAGGTATGTGATTCTCAACATGCCTCTAAAATGGACTTTTATTAAGAGTGCTAAGAAGCACCTTTAAATTTTTTTTGTGTGGATTATACCCACAGTGTACAGCCAGAGGCTTTGGAGAGTTAACAGACTATTATCAACTATCACCAGTCCCTATGGTTATAATATAATTTTATTCACCTAGAATTGTGATTGTGTACTTTAATGTTGGAATTTAGCAGAGGCAAAATGAAGCGTCCCGACTGTCTTCTCTGTTACTCAGAACAGGTTCTTTTCTGATATGCATCTATGCAAGAGACAGCTGAGCCTTTTTTGGGCATATTGCAAATATTACAAGGAGTGGACAATATAATAGACTCCTGGCAGAATTGTAGTTAATAGGACATCACATGGTACTTTGTGGAGATTGTGGTCAATTTTTAAAAATTATATTTTAGAGGCATATGTGATCTCTAAGTTTGGAATGTGTTGTAGAATGTATCCAAGTTCCGAATATCTCACAAGAGATATTATAGGATTATGTAGTCTTAAAATTGAACATCAGAAGTAGCTAATAAAAAATCATTAGACTAGGAAATTGGATAAATTGAAGTAGTCTTTCACTAGCCATTTTTGTTCCCTAAATGAGGTAACCTGAATGACACTCATACCCTGAATGTACTGAACTGAGTTAATTTATAAATGTGTATAAATCCGTGTTAATACATATTCCTGTCTACAGTGTATACATTTTACTCCAGCGGTTAATAATCAGAATCCTCATTCACCTTACTTACATAGAGTAGTACTTTTTTAGCAGTTAAATCAGTATTTCCTCCTGCTAATCATGTAAATAACACTTTTTGATTATCTGATGCTTTATTCAATATGCAAAATGTCTAATCTAATGATCAGAAGAAATTACCACTCACATCTCTCCACCCCCTTTAAGAAAGGGGAAGGTACCATTAGTTTCTGATGTGATTTTGGGGTTTAATTTTTGTCTCTTTGACATTTGGTTCTTTCTAGAATAGGTGTAATAATTTTTGCCCCTTGTCAGAGAGGTGGAGTTAGAGCGTGCTTTGTGTTCCTTGAAAGATTTTATTTTTCACATTTCTAACTTCTGTTTGTTTGTTCATTAAAAACTGACGACTTATTTGAATACTGATTCATCACAGTCCTCACTTTTTATCCGGTTTGTTCACTTTTTTGTTCTTTATTTGAAGCAATCATTAAAGGACTTCTGAAAGGACTGGATCTCTTGCCTCTGAGTTCAGCAAAATATCTTAAAAAGCTTTCCTTATTCTCGTTTTAAGTTCAAGAAAATGGATTTTCTAATTCTTTGTGGTTCATATTGAGTATTAAACTACTGAAACACAATCTATATGTTATTTTCTTTTCAACTCCATCCTTTGTGTAGCCTTTTCTTTTTTTTCTTAAAGTATTGGTTTTTTTTTATTTTAGGGTTCTTTAAGGTTTTTTAAATCCTACTCTTTAGAGCTCTGAATAGAATGTGGCTTTGTTCTTTTCTACATAAACGTGTTTACATCAAACTCTGAAGCAGATAAAATGGGCAGGACATAAATGTCAAGATGTTTTAGAATACGCGTTTTTTAGAGAACGTATTCATTATTAAAATGTATTAATCATGTCTGACTTTGATTTAAGTTATTCATCAGTTAAGGATCTGATATTGGGAGAGTTAGCAGTGAGGCTCCTGACCATGAGGGGGCAGTGCAGACCTTCCTGCTGTCAGAGCCGGCTGGTTGCTCTTCCTCTGACAGATGTAACATTTTGTAATCAATTTCTTAAAAGGCAAATACTCTGGAATTCTGTGTGTGCAGTATTAAGTTGGTGATCTGCCAAACATTCCTTCATTTCTCCTCCAGATCTAGGTAATCCTCAAATGTAAATTATTTTGGTATGGCTTAATTTTTAACTTGAGTAAGTCAACTAACTCTAGGTTAAAACATAAATCTGTAAAAGTTGATAATATCCCTTTTTCCTTCCCTGTCTCTTGCCAAATTGCATTACACGTTATAGATTGGGGAGATCTCGATGCTTTTGTTTCTTTATGTTATTGTGGGTGGACATAACATGCATGGTCAAATCCTGGAGGCATTTTTTTTAGGAATAGTATGAGACTAGAGATAACACCAACAATTTTCTAATTGGTTATCATCTGGATTCAAATGAACTATTTAAAGGTATTATTCAAAGAAATCAATTTTTCCAGCAGTGAGATTTCAGAGTGAAACACCTGGTATCCCTTTGGGTGGTGCAAGATGAAAACATGGGCCATTTGCTCCCTGTGCCCTGATGCCGCACCCCGGTGGTCCAGCCTGGGTTTGCTCGCTGATTGGTAATGAGCGCCTAGACGAATCCCTTCTTGAGATTCATCCATAAAATGCAGGGGTTGACAAAATGCTATCTTTGTTCTGAGCAGTGTTAATTTTAGAAATCTTGTGGGGGTTGGTGGGAGTTATTTCCTCTATTAAAGGAACCTAAAGACTGAGCTAGACTCAGGGAAGGTGAGTGTTATCTGTATTTTAAATAAACCTCTTTCTGTGCTGGGGGATGTTGACCATAACATGTTAAAGGAGAATGGGAGTACCTAATACATTGCTTTGCGGAACATGTTGCAGAAGTGTTGAAAGGCACCATCGACTCCATGCTCTTTATCCTGCCTAGGCATTGCTTATCATTCCTTTAGCATTGTTAGGTAAACAGTAATCATTTGTCTTCCTGTAAATCAAGTCTATATGCAAAGGAACCTTGAAGAAATTATTATATTGCCCTTTGGCAACATGAAGTTTCTCAGAGGTTTGCAGATTGTTGTCTTTCCTTAATCCCTTTGTTCTTTAGACTATGTCTAGAGCCTGGGAAGGAGATTCTGGTCAAATGGGTCATTTATATCTGCCTATTCAAAAATGTGTATATTTCATATACACATATAGAGGAAATCCTTAGTCATAATGGGAAAAAATTTCCTGCAAATGTCATTATATATATATTATACATATAATATACGTTTTTTTCTTAAATTGCAGTAGAACATCTGTTAACCTCATAAATTTACCTGTTAGCTGTGTCCTTTCAGAAGGACAGTTGATTTAAACTATTGGGGTCAGAATATCAAGAGCATGTCTCAGTACCAGTTGTGAGAGAAGCAAAGAGGAGTGGTCTTTCACCAAGTAAATCTGTTAATGCAAAGATAAAAACAGTTTCATCTCCAGAACTCTATTTTCCTTTTATTGATCCTCTATCCTCCCACTGGAGTTACTTCTTGTGTTCCAAGAAGTTTTCAACTAGAAAAGCAGAATCGACCAGGTATTCCATCACCAAAAGGATTATAAAGGAAAAAGGAAGGAACACAGTCCAGTGCATGCAGACGTGGTGAACCATGTGCCCACACTGAACCTGACAAAGATGGAGGAAGTTTAACAGGAGGGGCTGTTAACAACCATAAAGCTCTGCTGTAAATAGGGTTCTTTGTGTAGGCTTCTCACAGTGAGTTAGAGTATGAGAACTCCTCCCATAAACTCCTCCCACAGACCCTCCGGTCATGTCCAGGTTAAAAATCTCTGCCATGATTTTATCAAAGTTATGCTTTTCCCTCAGGTGTGACTCTGCCAGGCTAACACATTTTGATGTTTTAATATCTTTACCCCAAGGAGGTTACCTTAAGAAGAGGCCTCTGGCCCCTTCTGGATGGTAGCTCTACAGACCTACATCATTATCAGTAGCTGTTTAACCCTCTTAAGACTTGAGTCAGCCTTGCCCCCAAATAGTTTTTTTCAATACTTTTGTTTTTATTTTTAAATTATGAAGCTAACAAAATGATAATGTTTTTTGTTGTTGGGTTTGGTTTTTTGGATTCTCCTCCAACCTCTATGTGCCCCCCTTCTTCCACCCCAGCTTGTTTCTGAATTTTTCAGATCCTGCCAGTACTTTCCTGTAAATAATACCTTTTTTAAAAGGATACGCCCATAATTATTTACCATATTTCCCCATGTATAAGACGCTCCCATGTATGAGATGCACTTTAATTTTGGGGCCCGAAATTTGAAAATGTATTACATAAAGTTATTGAACTCAAGTTTTATTCATCATAAAATTCATACAACTCTTCATCACTGTCAAAACTCCCATCCATTAGCTTGTCCTCATCTGAGTTTGATGATGAATCACTGTCTTCATATATTGCATCATCCTCAGTTCCATCTATGGCATTTGAAATGCCACAACCACTGCATAAGACTCACCCAGTTTTAGACCCCACATTTTTTGAAAAAGGGTCCATCTTATACATGGGGAAATATGGCACAACGCTGAACAAACTATGCTCCTGGTGAGATGACACTGTTGACCCTTGAATGTAATTAAAAGCAGATCTTCACTGTCACACTGTTTACCCGTTTGCACTTGGTTAAAGTACCAGTGGTGTGTGTTTGGCTTGAGTGTCTCTGATTAACTCCCAGTGTCAACGCTGAAGTTTTGCTCTGCTACACTCAGGCCTTTCTATTTGAACACATTCCCCCAGTAATGGCGCCCTGCAGCAGGTGTTTCTGAGCTCCCACACAGTATTTGAACATTGTAAAGAAAGCACTGGTCCACGCTGTCATTCCTGGCAAGCTAGCATAATACCCTTGGCGGAAGCAAGGAAAAGGAAGAAGAAAAATGTGTGAAATACTGTTGTGTTGGCAGGTAAGGGAGAAAAAAATACTTGGATCTTTATTATCGTTGCAGATGCTGGGAGGTTAGTAGCATATCATGGGAACCTGAAGTTAACCATCAGGAGCTACTATGTGGAAATACGCATGGTGACCAAATGTCCCGCGCTTTCCAGAATGATACTTTTCCTCTATTGCAATCTGTTATTAGGTCATGCCTGCTTGCCTGGTTTAGTTCAGGGATTGCATTCAGTTTTGGAACGAATAGGAGATTTTTGGAGAATTTTCTTTTTAATTGACTCATCCATAGTGATGTGAAAACCATGAACAGCTGGGCAGAGTGGCTCCTCAGTATTTGTCATGGGAGTTACTCTTTTATCATTGATTTTAATTAAGATCTTTTGAGCATTATCTTGTCCTTTAAGTAGATTACTTTTCATTACCCTTTTAACATCCAGTCTACCACATTTGATGGTACAACATTTAATGTCTTGTTTGTATTACGCAGATTATCAGATTTCAGTGAAATGTGTTTTTCTAGGTAGATTACTTGGAATACTTCATGTCAAAATTTTGACGGAAGTACTGGCTGAGGCCCTCTCTTTATAGCCTGACTCATCTCCTGATGTGATGCTGGGGTAGCCTGCAGTTAAGAGTTAGCATGTGAGACAGTATCCAAGGCAGCTAGAGACATCAATAGCCTTGTTACTGCCAGACTCAAACCTGAGTATTCCACTTCAGGCACACTTCGTTTTACTGCGCTTCACTTTATTGTACTTCACAGCTGTTGACGTTTTTTTAGAAATTGAAGGCAAGACCCTCCACCAGCAAAACGATCACAACTGGCTTTATTGGAGGGGTCTAGAACCACGCCTGCAGTGTCTCTGAGGAATGCCTGCAAATCAGATGAGATTATATATCCATCCCAGACCCAGTAATCTCCTTCTTGCACCAAGAGGCAATTCAGTAGGGTCTGCTTTAACTCCACAACTGAAAAGTCCTCTGGGGCATGCCAAGTGGTTTACGGCGAGCAGCAGGACCTACTCTACACCCTGGACCCCCAGCACTCATCAGAGGGGAATTAATTTCTATCCAGCTTTTTATTAGAGTTCTCTGCTAATCCAGCATAAGTAAACTGGAAGGGTTAGGGGTCTGGTTAACTAATTAGACCTAATAAGAAGCCAGCTACAGAAAAGTACGCGTAGAGAAAAAGCTTTTGAGTGTCAGATGGATGAGGAAAGCACCAGCAGCGTGCTGGTTTATGACATTTCTCTTCCTCAAAACACTTGCTAAAAAACAGGTAAAATGGAAAGGCTCTCCGGAACACATTTGTTATGACTGGGCATTGTTTTCAGGGTTTTTTGTATGACTCTTGAGCCCCCTGCTGTGATCTCTGAGACCATGGTTAAGTGGTATTTATATACTGCAAAAGCATAACTCTCAAAGTTTAATGTAACCGTATGCTTTTATCTCAGTAGAACTCATAGATATTCTCGGGCACACAGGATAAGATAGGCTGTCCTCAAGATGTCAACAAAGTATGGAAGATGGAAAGCACATAGATTTGTTAGCTAATTTAGCACACCAAAAGAAGCTGCAGCCCAAATGTCTGCAGACCTTGAAGCCAAGGAAAGAAGGGGCCATTTTCTCTCCAGAAGATAGGAAAGACCTAGGAGTTAGAGGTGCTGGCTACCTCTGAGGGCAGTGGGTCAAAACTGGAAGATTCCCTATAAAGCTTCTAAAATCAGTGACTGGACCCTCCAGAGGGCCTCCTGTATTTTCTATATCCCCACATCTTCTGCAACTCTGCTCTGTGTAGATTAACTCAGAGACTTTTGATTTAGCAAGTCAGGCTCAGTTGAAGCCAGTAGTGAGATTCCCACATTGAAAATAGCAGGATTAAGTGAAACGTACAACCATTTCACAATAGACAGGCTGTTCCCTCTGTCCACACCCATGTACCTTTTCTCAGTTACTTGAAGAAGAGAAGGCATGATATCCATCAAACGGGGGATGGAATAATTAGAGGCAAAGGGAGTCCCCAGGATGATGGTAAAGGGGGGTCCTAGGACAACAGTTATGTGGGAGATGGTGGGAAAATAGAGGGTCCTAAGGATTCTTCCAACAGAGTCACTGAGAGAGTGATGTGCTAGACTGTAGGGAGATCTCCAGTTCTGTTGGAGAGCATGGAGATGAATTAGAGATAGACTCTTAGAACATGAAGAAGACAACAACAAAGTGAGGTGATGATCAACCCCAGGGAAAAGAAAAGTTTATAAGACAGCAAATGTAGCATAATCATAACGCACACATTGCTCAGGAGTAGTTTATATGTAAGTCATAATAATGTAGGCACTGAAAAATGATGTCCCTCCAAATTGTGGTTGCCATATCATTTTAGTGGAAGGGTTGGGGTGGAGTACAGGAGCAAGAGAGTAAGAGTGAGCTGTGTGTGTTAAGATAGCTAAGTGCTAATTTTCCAGAGTTTCCCATTGAAAAGCAATAGTTCCTACTGAAATAGAAAATTCCGTTGGAAGAGGTTACCTCTGGGCATCAAGAATCAGAGCTAAATCAAGAGATTGTTATGTTCATTATAAGCCTATTAGTAAGTTTTTATTATAAAATATGTATGTATTACTTTGATAAAAAAAATTAATGCTGAATAGCAAGGAAGATAGCATATATAGATACATATGAAACTGTAATTCTAAGTGAAGTAAACCAGTCAGAGAAAGACGGTACCATATAATTTCACTTATATTTGGAATCTAGTAAACAAAAAAACTAACAAACAAAATAGAAACAGACTCATAGATACAGAGAACAGACTGACAGCTCTCAGAGGGGAGAGGGATTGGGAGACTGGGTGAAAAGGGTGAAGGAATTAAGGAAAGAAAAAAGAAACTCGTAGACCTAGACAATTGAATGGGAACTACAATAGGGGAAGGGTAGTAGAGGGCAACGGGATAAATGGAGGTAGAAGGAGACTGGACCTGTGAACACAATACAGTGTACAGATGATGTGTTACAGAATTGTACACCTGAAACCTCTACAGGTTTACCAACTGTTGTCACCCCAATAAATTCAATAAAACTGTTTTAAATAAATAAAATTTTAAAACTGGAATGACTTAGACTGGGTTGTATGTCTTAAATAACTGTGTTTAGCAAATATCAAATAACAGAGACATCTTTTTAAAAATCACGTCTTTCTCAAGACACTAGCAGTTATGGAACTAGATTGTATACTGGGGCTGATTGCTATCTCCGTTTTCAGGCTATAGTGGAAATGTTAGTGTAAGACTTGTCCTTTCTTGGGAAAAATTCCTTTATTTTGAAACTGTTTTTAGATAATATTGGTTTTGTTTTATTTAACTTTATTTTCTCACTTGCAAAATTAAAAGCTGACAGTTATATGTGGGTTCCCAAAACCTCTTTTGAAATTTTTTCATTTTATGAAATCCCAAAGCCTGGTAGCCACTGGATTAGATTATTTAATTTGGCTGGATTGATTGCTTAAATGAAATCTATTTCCATTTGGTTTGTCTTCATTGCTTTGTCTAATGCATGAAAATGAGAGAACAAATGCCATGCCTGGTGATCCCTCTAAATGTCAAAGTCCCTTAGGGATCATTTTCTACAAGCCATTTATAAAAAAAAAACAAAACACTTTGTGTCACCCAGAAAATAGTTTTTTAACTGTGACATTAACTTTATCATCATATCTCTATAATCATTAACTGCAATTGATCATTTTTCTCAGGTATTTAAAAAATACTGCATGTAATTTGCAAGGTCACTTTAAATTTATGTTCTCCTTATGTAGCAGAATTGTGAAGCATCCTTTATTATTGTATGTGCCTACCACATCCCAACAAGTAAGGTTTACCAGCAAGAGGGTCTAACAGCAGATTATGGCAAATACAATCCAGAATCTTCTCTGAAAATATTGGTTATTGTTATATATTTCCAAATCATGGCTTAGCTATTCAAATCCAAACAAGTTTTTGATAAATAAATTATAATGCCTGAGGATTAAGGTATAAGAATTAAAAGCAAATCAGGAGATGACTGTGAATGTGGTGAATTTGAAAATCATTGTGTTTGCAAAGGTCAGACAATAGTTACATGTGCTGAAGAATACTTTGGACCTTAATCTTAACTCACATGGGAGAAGATGGTGATTCACTAAGACCTTAATTACATCAACTTTGTACAAGCTCTCAGGCTGTAAGAATTGCTATGTTAAATCACATCTACATCAAGTTTTGGACACTAGGTTTTAATGCCCACATTGATTTGAAGGTTAGGTGCCTTTCATGATGTATGTTACAATCCTTCCAGCTGTACTTCACTGAAAATACTTGTGGACCTGGAATACATACCCTCTTCCCAGGAGAGTATTGACATTATCAGTCATTTTTTTATTTAATTGTATTTTTTTTATTGATCAATTTTTTTTAGAGAGAGAGAGGGAGAGGGAGAAACATCTATCTGTTGTTCCACTTATTTGTGCATTCATTGGTTGACTCTTGTATGTTCCCTGACCAGGGATTGAATGCACAACCGTGGCATGTTGGAATGGTGCACTAACCAACTGAGCTACCCAGCCCAGGGCTGACATTGTCATAATAAGTCCACTTTGGGAAAGACAAAGAAGAAACTAGTGAATAAAAACATGGGCTCTGGAGTCAGATAGTCCTGTTAAATTCCAGCTATGCTGCTTACAGTAACTCAGTCATTGGGGTAGGATTTTGCCAAATGTAGCAAATAAAAATACAGAACACCCCAAAAAAATACGGAACACCCAGTTAAATTTGAACTTTAGATAAATAATAAATAATGCTTAGTATAAATGTATGTTTAGTGTGTGTGTATATATAGTCTCTTGCAAAATAGGGGGGCATATTTATGCTTTAAAAAAGTTATTGTTTATCTGAAATTCAGATTAGTCAATGGAGAGGAAAAGGCAAGTATACAAGGCAAGAAAAATATTTATTCAGGGCTCTGAGTTATAATTCAGAAACACATTCTGGCAGCAACCAGAAAAGTATCCCCTCTAGGGATTAGGCCCAGGGGCTCTTAAAAGAAAAAGGGAAAAAAAAGAGCATTTAGGTTACATTAGTTGTTTATCAAGAATTGTGATTGGAGGGAAATTTATTTTTTACAAGTCATTAGTTTCATATGAACATCTCTTTCCATTACTGGGAATGAAACATTTTTCCTCACAGTCCTTGAAAAGTACAGCTATTTTGTACAGCCCTTGAAAAGTTCTTTCTCGACAAATAACTTCTTTTGGCAAGTCAGCAAGGTCAGTGCAATTTGTCCAACAAGATGGATTCCAGAGTACAAGATGGAGTTACTGTGGTCATTTGTTTTCACACATTAAACTAGGCATCGTTCATTTGATCTGGCAATTTACAACCTGCAGCAACTTTCAATCTACCTAATCCTCAGCTTTGAGACTGGTGGAGTAAATCATACTTAATTCACAGACTGTAGAGAGTTAAATTTAAATAGGCACATACCTGCTCTGCCCAGAGCCCACCATGTAGTAACACTCAGTAAACATCAACCATATGGAGGGTTCTCCTTCACTTGTCAGACATTGATCCTGGCATCTCCTAATAAAGACAGGATTCTAGCTGTAAAATGGAGTTAGATGTCCAGGTTGGAGTTTTTACCAAATTCTAAGATCCTTGAGAGAGTACTACACTAGTTGAAGTACATAGAGTATATTCTGTGTAATATACAGAGACAGCATATCTTGTCCTTCTAAATTTCTGGAGGAGAATTATATAGCAGAGGCTAACTTGTGTGCCAGGAAGTGAAAGGTTTAATAAAGGAAAATAAAAAGTCAAGGGAAAAATTTTAAAGGCTTTGCAATCACACTGTCCTTTAATCCCCTTTTGAGATCTGCCACTTAATAACACTTTACTTACCTCTCTGTACCCCATTTGCCACTTCTGTAAAATGGGAGTGCTATGCATGGGTTGTGGTGAAGAGTAAGTGATGTAATGCATGTCCGACCCTAAGGGCAGGTCCAGTAAGCATTAGTGGTTGGCATAGTTTGTCCAAAAGCCAAACTGCCAATTTGATTCAAAATAAGTGACTCTCCCCACACTCAGCTTGTGTCTGTTATGGCGTATTGATTGGCTAAGGGGAATAGAATGGATAGATTCTGGATATTTAAATTCACGTGTGCTGTGAAGTCTACAGAGGACAGGAGTAGACTGCATAGAACAAGAGTAGTGCCTTTTACTTATATGTCATTCCTCAGAGGACAGATGTCTTCATATCGATGATTTTATTTCCCAGAGCTGGTTTGATACAAGTCAACTAATATCTAGTCCATTGTTCTTTTTTTTTTTTTTTACGTTTGCTGCCTGTTATCGTTATTGTGGCATTAGAATCATTATCACTGAGTTCCTTGTGTTCTCAACCAATGTTTTTATAAAACACATGCTGCGGTCAAGACAATTAATGAGGCATTGTGGGAAATAAAGAAGTAGAAGACTTGATCACATATGCAAGAAGTTAAAAATTTAGTGTTATCTAGAT
This sequence comes from Rhynchonycteris naso, assembly GCA_037038555.1. Taxonomy (NCBI): domain Eukaryota; kingdom Metazoa; phylum Chordata; class Mammalia; order Chiroptera; family Emballonuridae; genus Rhynchonycteris; species Rhynchonycteris naso. Next base: position 32,440,604 of record CM072998.1, read on the forward strand.
TTTTAGTTGAAAAAATAATATATGTGTGATGTGGTAAACATTCAGATAGTGCAGAGAAGATGATACATTGAAACTTCTCTTTCGCACCCAGTTCTCCCAGTTGCCCTCTCCAAAGGCAATTGCTGTTGATGGGTTCTTCTGTATGCTTTCGGAAATGCCTGTGTGAGTAAATACACACACACAAGAGCATGCCAAACACACTGTTTTGCACTTCTTATTTTAACAATATATTCTAATATATCTACCTCATTTTTAGCTTAAATGACTTTAGATACTAATACATAGCAAGGTATTTCTGATGTTACTGTTAAAGCTATTTGACCCCGTTTTGAATTTGTGCCTGAGTTTTGTGAAAATGGGCCACCCTTCTTCCATCATTTAAGAGACGGTCTGATACACCTCAGTCTGCCACTGCTGTCGCCACAGTGCCGGCCAGCGCCCCACTCACCCAGGTACTCCTGGTCTTGCCGCCACTTTCCATCCTGTCTCCATGCAGCAGCCAGGGTGACCTTCAGGAACATGGATTAGACAAGTCACTCTCTGGCTTACAGTCTTACAGTGGTTGCCCAACACACACAGTAAAGCCTTGTTTTCTGGTCCAAAGCACTACTTCACCTGGTTACCTGTTTGCTTTCTGACACCCACAGCTGGGCCCGCCATGCTGTAGCCTCACTGAGCTCAGTTCTGTTTCTCAATCACTGAGTTCAGGCATACCGAGGAGATACTTCCTGCTCTGTCCCTTCATCATTGTGTGGCTACTCCTTGTCACTCGTAACCTGAATTCCCTTGCAGCGAGGCTTACTTGACCATCCAGTCCAAAGCTACTCTTTTGAGTTACCGTATTTTAATTATCTCACAATAATTATCTGGTAGCCTACCAGAAAATAACAGAATTATCTTTCTCTGGTTGTTTTCTTATTCCTTTGTTATCTGTTTCTGCCCCTACTAATTCTAAGTTCTGTGTCTGTGTTGTTCACCACTGGACTTGTAGTGCCTGTATTCTGTATCAGTACCTGACAGCCTGACAGATAGTAGGGGCTCAGTAAATATTTGTCAGCTGAATCAATGAATGAATGCATTGTTTTACAAGATTTATTTATATTGTACTATTACAAGTGTTATACATGTTGTACTATTCTTGTTATAGGAAATATAAAAAATGTTTCTATACTAGCTATAAAAATATACCATTCTATATAGATACTTATAGTATATGCTGTACTATTATAGAAAAATGCCTTCTATTGTCTAATAGTTATAAAAAATACTTTCCCCTCCCATATCAGCATATGTTACAATAAAATATTTGTTTTGGTCATTGTACATTAAAATAATACAATAAAAATTAAGCAAGGCATCCCATGAAGGCAGTTGGAGGAGACAGCTTATAAAGATTCAATGATGTATTAAAAGAGAATTTGAACTACTGACCATCGATTCATGTACACTCTGATCATAAGTTTTTGTAGCTGTGAAAACTCAAGCCTACCTTTCCCTGTGAAAACTCAAGCCTACCTTTCCCTGTGAAAACATTTTAAAATAAACTAAATAAGTCCTGAGCTGACATAATAGTTAAAAAAAAACAAAGAATATCTATAGCATTGTTTGTTTTTAACCTTATAAACTCTCATTTCTAAAAAGCTTTTTAACAGCAAAGCATTTATTGAAGTTGCAGAATTTATCACCCCATTTATGTTAATTTGAAGCATATATGTATGTGAATGTTGGCACTGGGTCATGAGTAGGACAGTTAAAGCACTGCCTGGCTTTGGATAGACCTGTCTTCAGACCCCCACATCTCTTCTATGACCTTTGGGAAGTTATTTAATGTTTATAAGTGTCTGTTATGTCATTTCTTTTTTTTTTTTCTTTTTTTTTTTACAGGGACAGAGAGTCAGAGAGAGGGATAGAAAGGGACAACAGGAATGGAGAGCGATGAGAAGCATCAATAATTAGTTTCTCGTTGCCGTCACAACACCATAGTTGTTCATTGATTGCTTTGTCACATGTGCCTTGACCGCGGGCCTTCAGCAGACCGAACAACCTCCCGCTGGAGCCAGCGACCTTGGGTCCAAGCTGGCGAGCTTTTGCTCAAGCCAGATGGGCCCGCGCTCAAGCTGATGACTTCAGGGTTTCGAACCTGGGTCTTCCGCATACCAGTCTGATGCTCTATCCACTGTGCTACCACCGGGTCAGACCCATTATGTCATTTCTAAAGTGGGGATAATAATGCCTCTCCCACATAGTTGCTGTGAGGATTCATTGTGATTAAGTGGAAATAAATCTCTTAGCATAGTGTCTCACACAGTGTGGACTCATGGATCTGTATTATCAACGTTAGTGAAGGATCAGCTATTGAAAAAATGCTAGATCATCATCACAAAAAGCATTGAAATCTCATTGACCAAAACACCACATAGACAGGAGTTTAAATCTCTAAATGATAAACCAAGAAGTTTTGCTGGACCTATTCAGTGATTCTCAGAATTTCCAAACTGGCATCCTGTTGAGCAACAGATGTGTCGTATCTGGTCACCAGAGGTTTTTGTTTTTTGTTGCCACACTTGAAAATTTGGAGACCTTGAATAATTTGTACTTCTAGCTATTTCTGAAAAATAGTAAGAGCTGGCAGTAGTGAGTCTACGTTCCGACCTGGCTGAAATTGGGCTACAGCTGAGTATTAGCTGCTTCTCTAGACGGAGCTTTCTTGAATTCCCTAGAGTCTCTCCCTAGCTGTCTTTACTCATTTATGTTACTTACCTACTTCTCTGCATATTTGAGTTTTAATCTGTTTTTTGATGTTGGACAAGCATTTGGACTTGATATTCAAACCAACTCATTAAGATATGTCTACAACTTTTTTTTAATTAAGGTATGTTTGACATATAACATTAGTTTTAGGTGTACAACATAACGATTTGATATTTATATACATTGCAATATGACCACCACAGTAAGTCTAGTTATAAACCTGTCATCTTACATAGTTATAAAATTTTTTCTTGTTGTAAAGTCTCTTGGACAAATATACAGTGATGGAAAATGATCTGACTTTGGGTGATGGGCACACAATGAATCAATAGTTCAAATGCTATAGAGTTTGTTCACCAGAAACCTATGTACTCTTATTGATCAATATCACACCATTAAATTTAATTTGAAAATTAAAAATTTTAGAAAAAGATCTACTCTCTTAACAATTTCAAGTATGCAAAACAGTATTAGTACCTGTGGTTACCAGGCTACACATTACATTGCCGTGACATCTTTATTTTATAGCTATAAGTGTGCACCTGTTGACCCCTTCATTTTTCACCTTTGTCAATAATGAAGGTGTGGTGGTTCCTATTTTAGCTAAAAAGGATAAATTTGACAGCAGACAATCAGGGGAGCCCCCTGTGCCCCTCCTCCCCCTTAGAGAATCAAATCAATATCTCTCTCCCCCTTCTTTCCCTTCCTTTTACATTCTTGTTCGTATGCAATTTTAAAATAGTTAGCTGTTAGTTTATAATAGTTGTGCCTGAGGTTTGAGGGCAGGTAGTGATCCTGCTAATCAGCAACCATGGCAAAAAAGTTAGTGGGGGCACAGGCAAAGGGGGTAGGGACTTGAGAAAGAAGTAGTTTGAGAGTTTGACCTGGAAATTTCTGCGATGTTTTCTTACAGAGCCATAAAATGGAAGATCTGGAAGGGGGCCTAAAAAGATAGCCTTACATAACTCTCTCATATTGCATCTTTAGAAAATAAGGGCCAGACAAAGTGACTTAATTTGTCTTAAAAAGGTAAGTTAGTGACAGTCAGATGCCCCCTCCCCTTTAAGTTCTGAAAATCGGTCTGTTCTATTTCATTGTTCTCTACCTACATGTAATCTAATGTCACACATTAGGTACTGTGTGTGAGAGTTTCTTGTACCTTGTAAGTAGGAAGAAGAAGGTTAGGTAATGCTCTAGGCTGATTAATTCTCTCTTGGGTGAAGCAGCACATGATGTTTTGCTCACATAAGAGGCCCCTGAGCATGGAGTGGATTCACCTGCACTGAGCATGATGCCACTCTAGTCTATAGAATGTCCTCAGAAAGGTTTATTATGAGATGAATGATAACCTGCTAATTACACTTCAGATTCCCTTTCTGTAAGGTAAGGGCTTTCTAATTTTGTAGTGTCTGTTACGGGTTCTGCTGGTGCGTCTACTCAGTGGAGTCAGACACTTCACAGTTAGATGTTTCTGTCTGCTGTGGCTGGCTGGTCTGTACGTGCCCCACATACAAGGTTAAGTTCATTGTCCAGGACATTGATTTTTGACTCTGTATAAATCCAAAAAATAGATCTGACTATAGATGTGGAAAAGAACAAATTCACAATAAGTTGCATTACATTGAGTATTCTTCTGTCACCCTTGAAGGAGAGCTAAAGCACTGAGTATCTACGAGGTTGCTTGTGAAGCTATTTAATGTACCCCGTTTATACTTGAGTGCATGAAACTGTCCAGTAGGTGTGGGAACACATGTAGTTTAAAGGGAGTGCTTTAGTCTCTACTTCTCATTAAAATAGGTCCACCTATGATACCCTTGTGGTCAAAGTTTCAGGCTGTTTATCCTTTTTTACCTGTTTGACAGCTGCTTTCTGGCATTTAAAAAAAAAGCATAGCCTGACCAGGCAGAGGCACAGTGGATAGAGCATCGGACTGGGACGCAGAGGGCCCAGGTTCAAAACCCCGAGGTTGCCGGCTTGAGCACGGGCTCATCCAGCTTGAGCGAGGGGTCACTGGCTTGAGCATGGGATCATAGACATGACCCCATGGTCGCTGGCTTGAGCCCAAAGGTTGCTGACTTGAAGCCCAAGGTCGCTGGCTCGAGCAAGGGGTCACTCACTCTGCTGTAGCCCGGTCAAGGCACATATGAAAAAGCAATCACTGAACAACTAAGGAGCTGCAATGAAGAACTGATGCTTCTTATCTCTTTCCCTTCCTGCCTGTCTGTCCCTGTCTGTCCCTTTCTCTGACTCTCTCTCTCTGTCTCTGTCCAAAAAAAAGGCAAACATAACTCTCATTCATAATTTTTTTTATATTGCACAGATGTAAAAATCTTCAGAGGTAAAGGGGTCAAATGAAAAGCCAGTTATAAATATTGGTTTTAGGGGAGATTTCCTTAATGAGGAATAATGTATTTTTTCAGTATTATGGTAAGGCATAGAGAAGAAAATAAAATTTGAGGCCCATTACTTTAAGGTATTTTGAGCTTTTCTAACCAATCTGAAACTTATTTGATGTAACTAGTTTTATCATTAATTTTTAACTATATCATTTTCAAACACAGTCTTTCTCTGATAATGCTTCCAGAGCGGTGCGTATTTAATTATCTACTTAAAAGTCTGTTTGATCTGAATATCCGTGTGAAACAGCATTGCACTTGACAAAGGTAGTCATGGTGTTGATGTGTCAGAATCCTTGCTGGGTAAAACTTCTCTGTGGCCACTGTCGTCTCACTAAGGGAAATTGGAAGCTTTGTTGTCCTTTATACTTTTCATAATAATTCAAGGAGCACAGAGGGGGGGGGGGTGATTGAACTAAAATGCATAAATTTCATAGAGTGCAAAATGTGCTTCGGGAGAGACAGAGAGAGAGACTCGTAGTTACACGGTGCATGGTAAGGGGAAACTTTAAAGACCTATGCGTGGACTGTCGACAACGGTGCTAAGCCTTGAAGGAAATTGCATTTTACCACCTCAAAAAGCAACCAGAATTGAGGAATACAGACTTTAAAGTAAATTTAGACCAGGATAACTTGACCTCTGTAATTTAAGCAACTTTGCTTTTTCATTAGAATTTGAAGAATCGTTCTCTCCTGTTGAGCCTCAGTGGAAGTGTATGATTGTTGTATAGCTCCTGGTTAAGTGGCAGGAATTTCAGTTAGAGAAAAGATTGGTAAACTTGTAAAGTGGGGAGGTTTAATGAAGTGTTCATAATAATGTATTGTGTAGGCATTAGGAAATAGTCATGTATAGATTTCTCACCTGGGAATGTGATTCAGTAGTTGTGGGATGGGGCTCAACAGTCAATGCTTTAAACATTGCTTTGCTAATTCTGGTGAGTACCCTCATACCTTCCTTCAGTTTATACCAGTAGAGTAAAAGATGATGTTTTACCTAAGGACTTACTCTGGAAATATGTCTGAAAATCCACCTAACGGGTAAATATCCGCCTATAGGTATGACTATTCTTTATTCAAACGTGTCTTCCATTTATACCCTAGTGTATTTCCCAGGGCCACTGTAACAAAATCACCACAAACTTGGTATTTTAAAACAGCAGGAATTTATTTGTTTACAATTTTGGAGGCCAGAAGTCTGAAATCAAGGTATCTAAGAGGGAAGAGAAAATCTGTTCCCTGCCTCTTCCAGCTTCTGGTTGCCAGGATACCTTGGCTTGTGTCTAATCATTCCAATTTCTGTGCTCATCTTCACATGGCTTCCTCTCTGTCTAAAATCTCCCTCTGCCATCTTCTTATGTAGATAGGTACCACTTCAGCCCAGATACTCTTCCCATTCTGAGATCGTTAACTTCACATTTGCGCACTTTTTGCTATATATAGAAACATTCACAGGCTCCAGGGGTTAAGAATAGGGTCATCTTTGGGGAGTTTACTGCTTAGCCTATGATACCTGGTTGTCATCTTACTGCAGGGGTCCCCAAACTACAGCCCGTGGGCTGCATGCCGCCCCCTGAGGCCATTTATCCGCCCTTGCCGTACTTCCAGAAGGGGCACCTCTTTCATTGGTGGTCAGTGAGAGGAGCACAGGATGCATCCGCACCCATAGTTCCCATTGAAATACTGGTCAGTTTGTTGATTTAAATTTACTTGTTCTTTATTTTAAATATTGTATTTGTTCCCATTTTGTTTTTTTACTTTAAAATAAGAAATGTGCAGTGTGCATAGGGATTTGTTCATAGTTTTGTTTATAGTCCAGCCCTCCAACGGTCTGAGGGACAGTGAACTGCCCCCTGTGTAAAAAGTTAGGGGACCCCTGTCTTACTGCATGTAATTTATATGGGCTGCTGTGGCCCAGTAAGGCTGATTTTAGTACCTTTTTCCATTTATCCCCCAGTACCAATTCATGGTCATAGGGAACTGGCAGCCTTCCATGAGTATTTACCCACAAACATTGCTCCCTTAGAGCTAGCTCAAATAACCCCGCCTATAGCTGCAGATGAACTATTTCCTGAGGATGTAGACTGTACCTCCACTTTCAGCCATTCATGTCACAAATACTTTTAGTCATAAGTGGACTGACAGTAAAAGATCCGGTCAGCAACTGTCATCCTCACGAACAAAGGCATTTCAAGCATGTGTCCTAGCAACAGTGGCTCTTGTTGAAAGCTCATCTTTTTATTTTATTTTATTTTATTTATTCAGTGAGAGGAGGGGAGGCAGAGACAGATTCCCATGTGCCCCAACTGGGATCCACCCAGAAATCCCTCTAGGGGGCGATGCTCTGCCCATCTGGGGCGTTGCTCTGTTGCCCAGCAACTGAGCTCTTCTTAGCGCCTATGGCAGAGGCCATGGAGCCATCCTCAGTGCCCAGGCCAGCTCACTCCAATCAAATGATGGCTGCAGGAAGGGAAGAGAGAGAGAAGTGAGAGGGGAAGGGGTAAAGAAGCAGAAGGATGCTTCTGTGTTCCCTGACTGGGAATCAAACTCAGGACATGCACATGCTGGCTGATGCTCTACCACTGAGCCAACCTGCCAGGGCCAGCTTTTTTTTTTTTTTTAATATATTTTTTTAAAATATATTTTTTTTAATTTTATTTTATTCATTTTCTTAGAGAGGAGACACAGAGTGAGAGAGAGAGAGAGAGAGAGAGAGAGAGAGAAAGGGGGGAGGAGCTGGAAGCATCAACTCCCATATGTGCCTTGACCAGACCAGTGCAGGGTTTTGAACTGGCGACCTCAGTGTTCCCAGGTCGATGCTTTATACACTGCGCCACCACAGGTCAGGCCAGGCCATCTTATTTTTTAAGAATAGACTATTGCAGTGATCAAAATAGGGTGGTATAAGGCTTGTTACCTTTTCACATGGGCCTTAACTTAAGCCACATATTTACAGTGCTGTAAAGTTTGGGATGTAGTTTATAGTTGGCCATAGTTACTTGAGGTCTAAAAGAAATGTGATTGCTAAGTCAAAGTTTGTGAAAACCAGCTACAGGACCTTGAGTAAGTTAATTAACATTGAGCTTCATTTTCCTTACTTATGAAAGGGAGAATTTGCTCCATACTTTCTAAAGCCCCTTTCAGCTCTGAAATTCTATTTTGTTTTTTCTGGAGTGGAAATTAGAGAATTTAACAATCTGTCCTGAAAATGTTATTACTGAAAGACTTGTTCTTGTGCCATCATTAGGCAGGTACAAGGTGGAATAATAGCTAGAAAAATTCTGGCAGTTCTAGGATTCTGTTTTAAGTAGCTTATATTACCACAGATTACCTTGTGCTTTGTATGTCATGTGTCTGTACTCAAAAAAGTAAACATTTTATACCTTATACCGATAGCATTTACTAAGATTGAGAGTTCACTTTATCTATTAGCTCTTCATGCCCTAGTTTCTCTTTACTGAGTTTGTGATGCTTTGGGAACAGCCTGGGGCAGCTGACAAGTGGCTCTGAAGTTCACAAGAGTTCATGGGGTCTGAAGAAAAACCCTAAATTCACTCACGCTGAAGAGATAAGATGAGGACGATAGGAGTAATGAGGAAGTTAATCCCAGGAGACAGGAGAAAATTCAGGAGACTATGTACGTGTCACAGAAAATAAGGAAGAAAATATTTGAGAGTGTTCAGTGCAGCTGAAAGGTGAAGAGATGTAGGAGCACCAAAAAGTGGCCTTGAATTTAGCATCGAAGGAAGCGGATGAATTTATTGTGATCAGTTTTAATAGAGGAACAGGGCTGAAAGCTAGATTGCTGAATGGAAGAGAAGGGAGTAAGTGGAAGTAAGGATTGCAGAAGCGTCTCTCAGAAACTTGGCTTAAAAAGAGGAGCTGAGGAACAGAGGTGATGCAACTGCATTACAGAAGTGGGGTTGGGAGAGTTGCATGTGTGTGAAACCTATCAGGGAGCCAGTGAGGGAGATGTGAAAGGCCCCTCCCTTGCCCATCAGAACCATCAGAAGGAACTGGTGGTAGGGTGATGGGGAGGGGGGGGGGTGGTATAGCCGGCGCAGATCCATTTTAGGGAAGATGCCAAAAAGTTAAAGGAGGCTCACGGTTGAAGGCTCTGCTGAAGTTTGAGGTGATAGATCTTCAGTGGTATTAATTTGTACTATTGTTTAATTTTCTGTTACGGCTGAATTAGTCACCTACAAATAGGGAAGCCTGTTTAGTTCAGGAAGATTCCACCAGTGGCGAGGTCAGTGCTGCTTTCTCTTTTATAGATACCCCAGCCTCCTGGACTCCAGGGGTGGACCCAATCATAGCACCTCATCTCCCGGTAATGTGTATTGGTCCATGGAAAAAGCAGGTGACTTCAATCACGCCAACTGATATCTTTTCAAACTGGAGTAGGAGACAGAACTATTGGTTTTCTCTCATTGAGAAACACAAAGATGTGAATGGACATTGTTGGTTTGGGACACATTTCTTGTGTAGTAAAGAAGGAGTGGAGATATTTGGGTTAGGAAGAGAAGAGCTAAGAGGTGGGGAGAGTTTTAAATTCCTGTGTCCCAAGGCCAACTTCATCCATATCCTTTTATGATTTGACTACATAAACTATTAGGTCCCCCTTACCCTTAAGATAGAATTTAGGTATTTGTGTTTGAAACTAAAGAAACCCTAACTAACATAGGGAGTATAAATGTGGAGAAGTCAGAGTGGAATTGGTCAGGAGTTACGGGTACAACAAAAGACATGAACAAGACTGTCTGAGGTGATAGAGCGTAGGGTCTTCGCTGCACAGGAAGGGGAGGGGTTCCAGTGATGAGGAGGAATCCAGGGAATTCAGTTCTTAGCTAAGCTAAGTATGTAGATAGAAGGATAGGAAGTTGTAATGAGGGTATAAGAGTGTTGGATGCATTTGCAAAACAGGTTTTGCTTCCTTAAGAAAAATAACAGATCATCATAAAGCTCTAAAATAATTCGTAAAAAAATCTCCATAATTTTGCTGTTGAAAAGGTTAACATCCACCTTTTAGGTTATCTTGTTATATACACAAAGACTTACAATATGGCAAGCTTGTTGATTTATATAAGACATTTTATAATGGAGTTTTATTGTATTATATGCAGCTGATTAAGTAACAAGGATTTCCTAATTTGGAGTTCAATATTCCTTTAAGTGAAATATTCTCAGGAATTAAAAAAAAAAAAACTGAAATAATTTGTTCTAGGGCAGAATTGACCATATCAAAAAAATTTTAGAACTTAAATATCAATTTCAACTACCTTTATGAACAAATTTTTTTTTTTTTACCACATTGTTAAATTATGCTGGGTAGTATTGAATGTGATAGTTTATAAAGAACCTTTAATAATCTGTCTCTTCTCAATTATAGTTTCTCAGCCCACTTTCACTTGTGGGTTCAAAATGGCTCATACAAATAACAGAATCCATTCAAAAGGCATTTATCCAGTGAGAGTCTCTTGAGTCTTGAGTTAGATGTCTAGTCTCTATACCTCTCTAAGTGCAGCCTCATGAAACAGTAGCTGTATATTAGGTTGTTTGTTGTAGTTCTTCAGAAAATCTGAGTTCTTCAAAAAGAATACACAATTTACAGCATGGTTTTTATGCCTTGATTTACTTGTTTTATCATTTTTGTATTTGAGGACACATTTTGCCATGTCCTAATAATGAATAATGATTAAATGTGTCCTAATATTTATTAGCTCCCATAATTAGCAAGTAGTTAAATTTGACTTTTGTAATCACATAGAAGAATTCCCAGAGTCTGTCAAGATACTGGCTAAGGATACATGTATTGAACCATAAATAATATAAAATCTGTAACCTAAATATATTTGGACTGAATTTGGAAGTGTTTTTGCTGAAAAAGGGATTCACTACTGGAATGCAGTCTTCTGTTTACACATGTGTAGACTCTCCTGCACCTGTACAAGAAAGAGTGAAAGGCAGAGGTAGGAATACAAAGCGTTTCTCCCTCTGCTCTGTTCCCCGGGAAAGTGTGAACCTGCCATTTTCTCTTTTGAAAGATGAGGGGCTGAGTGACACCTGATCCCCTCTGTTCCCATCTCAAAGTAAGTCTAGTCTTTGCTCAGTCTAATAGGTCCAAGTCCTTTTCTGAAGAAAAATGTTCCAACTTCATAATGTGAATATGCACCTACGTTATCCTTCAGCATGATTTGCTGTTGTGGTTTTATATCTTAGAGGTGCATTTGTATTTTCTTTGTAACATCTTACTCAAAATTGAGAAAGTTGAGATGTGGAGTGGCATTTCATTGGATCACTGTTGTAGTGGAACATCTTGATTGCAAGGCGCGTCTGTGTATCACCAGTGCTGGGAGAATCAGGGAGGCAGTCTTATGCCGCCCTTGTCATTATCGTTACCAAGGCTCTGAGCAAGCTGTCTGCCTCCCCATCTGGCACCTCACACACACCAATATCACACAAACTGTCAAACCCAGTCTTAAAGTTAGACCAGTAAAAGCTGCCTGCACCATTGGTGTAGAAACTCTGGAATTACTCTAAGATGGTTTTTTACAATCTGGCTCTGGTCCCCCTTCCATGTATCTTTCTCATGAAGTTGTTGTACATATAGTTGTATTTATTCCATTAAGGAAAAGGTACGAATACTCTAATATTTAAACTAGTAAAATGACAAGACTAAGAGAAACAGAAGACATGGTTTAATTTTAATCTTATCCCATTTTAAATAAGATAAATATTAATGTCTCACTGTGGTCAAATGTAATGGTCATATGTGTCTTACTTATAAAAGACACTTTTTTACTTTGTAAAAAATCTGTTTCGTGAAATGCTGCTTACCCTGTGCATATTGATCTCATTCGTGTGTCCCTCGTCTCTGCAGAAGGTGACCAGCCAAAGGGATTGCACCAAAAGCACCTTCACAGCTTTCTGAAGCACTGCAGCCTTCTGGCTTTGGTCATTGTCTGAATTCTTAATGTGGAATGAAATGAAGGAATAATTCCATCTTGTTTTCTCTCTTTACAGGCTCTGTACAACTCAATCAAGAATGAGAAGCTTGAATGGGCAGCGTAAGTATACTGGACATCAGCCTTTTAATAAATGAACTGCTTGCTCTTTTCTTACTGTCTTCCTTTATGCTTTAGAGGTGATCCAAGAGAAGGATTAAATATGCATGGACAATTCTTACTTTAAACTCTTGTCTTACCTACTTTGTACAAAAGCTGATATGCCCGCGTCTTTTTCCGGGTACCCAGCGTGCTCCTGGTCTGCTTTTCATTTGATAGTTATGCCTGTAGGCACTTAATTTCCTTGTTAATGTACCCTTTTAAAAATAGCATTTCCAAAGAAAATCTGATAAAATTACATACATTCCATACTCCAATACAAATGATTTTGGTATCATCCACTTATTTTAATTTTCTCTATCAAATTGTCATAGATCAAGGTTTTTCCAATTCTATTTCTTATGATACCAAGATATTGATAGATAAGTTTAAGAAATGGTAGATAAAATAAGCTACAAAATTTTTTTAACTGTAGAACTTCCAGAAGCTTATGTAGTGCCAATATATAGTGTCAATCTCCAAGAGATGAATGCAATTTGAAATGTTTCTTGAACCTGTTTGACAGTAAAATGTAGTATTTCAAGGTACATACTTTGGGAGATACTGTTCCAGATTAATTATACCTAACTCTGTATAAACTAATGCACTACTCTTATTAAATTTTCATTGATCAATATAACAGTTAATTTAATCTTTAAAAAGTTATTAAGGAAGATTCTTTACTAAATTTATAATGATGTCAAGAAGTTAGGTCAAATATGGTTTTCAGTTAGAACTACATGTGAATTTTGTTTTTGATTTTCACTTATATTAAGCATTCATAAATATTTTTCTACCATGTGACCTAACATCGCAATCAGCAATGAACTTGTTTGCAGAATCATAACATGGGGGATTAATTTTATTCTTTCATACGTACCTTGAGGAAAAGTAGCTTAGCAGTTGACTACATCTGACACATAATATGTTTGAAAGGACAGAAACTATCAATACCACTTGAATTGTTTCCACTAATTGTAAGGTCATATGGTACTGCTTTAAATTAGGGATTCAAAGTTTAAGTTGAGACTGTAATATTTACAAGTATATGTGATGGCTTATGTGTCTGTATGTATATATAGGTATCATGAGATTCACTTAAAGACAATGTATCATTTCAATGGAAACTCATTAAGATTAACAAGAATTCATGATCTGAGATCCAAAGTGATCATTTTATCTCTCTTAAATAAAAGTGGACTTCTAGTTTCTAGAATAATTACATAAATAATATAGTTAGAATCTTACTGAAATGGTAAAGGCATACCCTGTCCTATTCTAGAGAAAACTAATAAAAATAATTATAAGCATATTCTTACTAGGGGAGAGAGTATTTTAAGGATTCTTTTATAAAGTTGTTTTTAAAAGCAAATAAACATGTTCCTGAGGATCTATATTGCAAACCTAGATTTTTGATATATGAATTTGTTACAGTAGGCTTCATTTATATTTATGTGCAGTGGCAACTTGGTGCAACAAACCTTGATCTTGGGCCCTATCTATGTGTGCGGAGTGGGAGTTTACCATGAACTGGATTCATCTATCACCGTCTTGTCAAATCAACAGATTATCGTGTTCAGGAGCCCAGATCCCAGAGTCATATAGATTTGGGTTTGAATTCCAGCTTAGCTACAAAGATACTGCTACAAACTTTGTAGGATAACTATATTTGCATGGGAGGTATCCTGACGTTGATTTTAGAACCTTAGAAGAAATTGAATTATGGAATTATATCATGGAATGTTAAAACCAGAGGGACCTCAGAGCTTTTTAGTTCATTGGTCTTCTGGGTTCCATGGAAGCCCTAGGAGATACATGGCTGGGAGCCTCCATAAATGAAGTGACTGAGGGGAGAAGGGGAAGGTCACAATTCTACCTCCCACAAGTATCACACTTCTTTTGGTTGATCAAAGCAGCCCCGCTGTGATCTTTTTAAAGTAAATAATTTGAATTCTACTTAATATTTCTCTTTTTAAAGGTATCTGTACTTAAAATATTTTTTTGAAAAGTACTACTTCAGTCCAATTGTTCTCATTTCATATATGAATATGAAGTCAAGTAGCATTCATTAACAGGTCAAAAGTTACAGTTAGTGCCTAACCAGATGGTGGCGCAGTGGATAGAGCGTTGGACTGGGACTCAGAGGACCCAGGTCCGAAAACCCGAGATTGCTGGCCTGAGTGTGGGCTCCGCACCTTGAGCACAGGGTCACTGGCTTGAGCGTGGAATCATAGACATGACCCCTTGGTTGCTGGCTTGAGCTTAAAAGTTACTGGTTTGAAGCCCAAGGTTGCTGGCTTGAGTCCAAGGCCCCTGGCTTGAGCAAGGGGTCACTTGTTCTGCTGTAGCCCACCCCTCACCCCATCAAGGCACAAATGAGAAAGCAATCAGTGAACAACTAAGGAGCCACAATGAAGAATTGATGCTTCTCATCTCTCTCCCTTTCTATCTGTCCCTCTCTCTGTCTCTGTCACACACACAAAAAAGTCACAGTTAGTGTAGTGGCAAAGTCAGGGGTTATTCCCCCGGTACCCTGGCTCTCCGTGGCAGCACCATGTTGCCTCGCTTCTCTGTGGCCACATACTCATCAAGTCTTTGCTGGGCAGCAAACAGGTCTGAAAGTCTCTATGCCAGCTTTTGATACAGTGCAAATTAAGAGAATTTTATATTAAATGTTTAGTCTCGTTAAATGCTCCTAGAATTGCTAGTGTTTTTCACTCAGGCAAGTTAGGTAGCTAGGATCATTATTACAGCTATTCCACAAATAATCTTGAAGCCGCTGCTTCTGTGCCTGGCCCAGTGCTGTATCCTAGATACAGATACGAAAAAGACAAGTTCTCTGCCTACTGAGAGCACAACATGGGAGTGGGTGGGAGGGGGTGGACTGCACAAAGAGGAAAACAGAAAAATTGTAGCGAAGAGTGCAGTAAGCTAAAGCACCTTGCTGAAGGTCTCGGCTCCCTCATGCAGGACAATTCCCATTTCTTCCCCAGACTCTTTGTTCGGTGGTTCATTATTCATGAAGCATTTATTTGCTGAATGACTTTGTAGTAGGCAATATGCTGAAAATTTGGAGAGAACAAAAAATAAGAGAGAAAAAAGGCATTAAGGCATTTTCCCTGGCCTTCACAAATTTTATAGTTTAATATAAATGATGACAAAATAAAGGTAAAGAGTAGGTTCTCTCTGATCGGGATGGGATGAGGTGAGTGGCAGTGGGTATGGGAGCTATAAGTTATGTTAAAATTGTTTAAAATGTAGCTGCATGAAGATCTTCAGAGAACATAACAACTAACCAAACAGAAAAATAGTGCAGTATTATTCATCAGGAAAATTGATGGTTTCCTCTTGTTTATTGCTGCTATTGTACAACAGTATTTAAGAATTGCAAGAAATCTTTCTTACCATGGTTTTTAAAAATTTATATATTCAGTCTCACTTTAATTAAGACACAATAAAACTAATTTTAAATAATGCACTTCTGGGATCCCCTCTCCTCCCCCACTTCCCTCAGTGTCTGGGTCACAACACCGTTTGCTTTGCGTATCTTTACGCACAGTTCTCTTTCATTCTGAATAAGCATTTTATAGCGTTGCCTCATGGGATAAACTTTGCTATTTTACAGTACCCTATTGCTCATTTTATAAGCAGTTTAAAATCTTTATTACCTTTGCTTTTAAATTAAATTGTTTTCTGTATGCCCTCATATATCAAACTGTCCTAACTAATTAGGTGACATGGTGGCATCCTGGAATCTATCTGTCTTTCAGATCATGTGTTAGGTAATCCCAGAGCTTTAAAAAGTGTGGTTTTAAATGCCAACGGCTCATTGTTTGTTTTTGTTGTCGTTGCTGCTAAGAACTTTTATCATAGCTAGGCTTTTCAGGAAACCAATGCTGCCCATTTATTGGCTGGTTTTAGGAAGTAGAGGAAGCCCTCCAAATATTTCCTCCTCCTTCTTTACCATTACTGTATGTAATGCTGCTTGTGAGTGTGAAGGTGTGTATTGTTAGAGAATGACAGATAAAAACAGTGGAGTAACTAGTACTTGTTAGTTCACATGGCACTTTAATTCTCTATCCAATCCAAGGGTCTAGACCTGAAATTGACAACTGGTTCCACTGCCTCTTTGGGGTGCAGTCTTGGGAAAAAAAATTATTTTCCAATAAAGGAACCCTTTTAGAACTTTTGCTTTCATTATTTAGTCCCTTTTTGTATCTGACATAATTGTGTTGACTCTAATTTTATTTTAGGTTATAACACATATCAATTAAAATGTAGTCGCAATTGTTGAGATGGGAATGGCCATCTCAAAAGATAGTTTTATTTCCAATCAAGAGAGTTTTCTTTTAAGTTAGACTGATTTAGGTGAGCCGCCTTTAGCTTATAAATGTAATTTATTGCTTTGCATTTAAGTTTTGTTTATCAGTTTCTCTTTGTTATAATTCTCCCTGATATTTTTTAAAATTTGCTAACATTAGAGCCCTCTAGGAAGAAGAACTGAAATTCCCTATCTACATCTTTTATATTTGAACTTGTATCCTAAAGGGAAGGGTACTTCTTTATTTTATTTTAAAATATATCTTACCTAGATGTAAAATTATTTTATTTCCATAAAAGGATAAATCGTGGCAATTCATTTTTACAATGAGTTATTCTGTTAAATAATTTTATTATCTTAATGCCCTGGTGAATCTAGATATGTGATGTCATTAATCAGGTTAATGTTTCTTAAAAGTGGATATAGATAAATAATAGCTTTCTTACTCAAGTCTTGTTGGGTCAAAACATTTATGTGATATTTTGATCTAAGAAGTCCAAAGGTAATTCTCATTTGAAACTTCCAAGTAGCCACCTGTAGGTTGGTAAATACTACTGAGAAAACTAAGACAAAGAGAAATTGCTGTAATTTAGACAATGGTTGTAGATATAGCAGATATAGTAAATATATAAAGAAAAATTTGAGTGTGAGGGGAAAGAGGTAGGAAGGTTGGCATTAGAAGTAATTGGTAGAAAGAAAACTAACTAAAAAATTAATAAAACTGATATATTTGTCTATAAAGAATGAATAAAACCCAATTCTTTATTTGAGGTGCTCATATTCTTAAACATTTTCTAGATATGCATTGTGCCTCATTGAAATACTAAAATAGAATAGAATTTAACATTCCTCCCATTGTTGCTATGTATTAGACTATCCTCACATTTCTAACATGGAAAATATACTGCATCATGCTGGACTTGTAGTAAAATAATAATTCTAGTGTTAATAATTGATGGACTTCACAATTTTAAAAGACACATTTAAGAGACAATTCATATGAATATTAAGTAAGGGCAAATCTAAATATATATAGTGGATATGCAAAGAAGATATTTAGCTAAAGGATTGATATCACTTAAAATTTATTCACTAAAATAATACTGAACATGGATCAATCTCCTGGGTTTTGGTGTTTAAAGGAGGAAAGATTTCAGGGTTTAGAAGTAGGGAAGATTATCTCATAACTCTGTGAGATGGCATTTTATTAAGAATCTGAACCGTAGCTCACACTTAGTGTTTAATCTCTAAGTACCTATTTTTCTTGGCCATCTAATTGGAAAAAATTTACCGTCCAATTCTTAGCTTTAAAAGGGTAAGTTGAAAAAAAAGTCTGCTTTCTGTGTAAGTGGCATCTCAAAGCTAAGATTGGGGTGAGTACTTAGGATTTGCAAGGGTTTTATGACTATAACTTTTAATAATCCACAAATGTGACAAAAGTGATGGAATTTTATAAACACTATTATATTTGCATCACATTTTCTTTATCTTCAAAATATGCAGGGCAGACAGGTTGGTGAGCAGATGGAATGCAATTATAATGGCAGTAACCTACTTGTCCCAAAGCAATTTTAGAATCACTGAGGTGCAATTGCAGAGGCTGAGATATAAGAAAAGTGGTTTTTTTCCTAATATGCTGATGATTTAGAATTTTATCTTAACGATTGCTAAGCCTTTATTTTTGTTAAAGAATGACACAAGAAGAAAAGTAATAAATATAATTTTTAAATGAAGCATAATAACATGCAATGGCTACTATAGTGCTCTGAATATTTTAGACAATATTTGTCTAGATTTCATTGAGCATTTTGTATGTGTACATTGTGATATACTCACATACATTCATTTACAGAGGTGAGAAGAATTTCATCTCGTGTCAATAACACTGGAGAAAATTATTTTTAGTTACCCATTAGAAATTTCCTAGTGGGTCATTTTGGAAACTAACGTCTAGCTGTACCCCAATGAACTACCAACAACTGTTTTTCATTAAAAACAAAACAAAACATCTTAATATCTGCAATGAAGTATTTCTTCTTTTGGAAAGTATGCTGCAGTCATTGTTCATACAGTCAAATCCTTTTTCTCAGAACACCAAGTTACTAGCTGGTTTGTTACTCCCACCTGGTGGCATTTTTCTTCATGTTTAAGGGCCAGTCATGGAGCTTAACATCATTCATAAAAGTATAGTCTGTTTTTTATAGCCAAGATACCTGTGTTGCAATAAGGTATTTTCAGAAAATAAAATGTATTTACTGTTTAAAACACAATTTTTTAGTTTACATGCATTTTATTTTTGTTAAGTGTCAAAGACAGATCCATTTAAAACTCATTCTGCCTTATGGCATTATATGATGGGTATAATAAAAACCCCATGACAAGTGAGCACATTTTTAAAATAAGTTTATTTTTAATTTTCTAATAGTCACCTGATCACAATATTAAAATTATACTCAACTTAAGATTCTGTTCATATACTCAACCACTGTGTTGTTTTTTAAATGCAGATTTATTGAGTTTAATTTTTTATTTTTATTTATTGATTTTAGAGAGAGAAGAAGGGGAGAGAGAGAGAGAAACATCAGTTTGTTGTTCCACTTATTTATGCGTTCATTGGTTGATTCTTGTATGTGACCTGACTGGGGGTAGAACCCCGCAACTATGACCTCTTGGGGTGATGCTCTAACCAACTGAGCTACCCAGCCCTGCCCAGTCAGGGTGAGGTTTAATTTAAATTTTATTTTTTTATTTTAGATTTTTTTATTTATTCATTTTAGAGAGAGAGAGAAGGGGGGAAGGAGCAGAAAGCTTTAACTCCCATATGTGCCATGACCAGGCAAGCCTGGGGTTTCGAACTGGTGACCTCAGCATTCCAGGTCGATGCTTTACCCACTGCACCACTGCAGGTCAGGCAAGGTGAGGTTTAATTTATATATCATAAAATTCACCCATATAAGTGTCCGATTTCAAGGTTTTTGGTTACTTTACAGAGTTGCATAACAATCACCACAATCCATCACCCCATTACTGTCATTCCATTAAGATGCATTGTGCCTGTGATTCATCATAGCCTATGAACAGCTCCATGGAGGTCTGTTAGCCACTTAATAAGGGTCCTACCTATGTAAGGTTCACCTGTTTGAACCATGGTTTTTCAATGAGATGGTAATACCTTCCTTTTTGGGGTGGTTATAAGATTAAGAAATTAAGTTAAGATAATGTTCATGGTAATGTTTGGAGATTCAAGATGGAGTTTGGTAGCTGACTCATACCCCCACTCCTGTCTTTAATATTCTGACTAGAGGAGTACTGAATCAAATGAAGTCAAATATTTGCTCTATATCCCAAAGTGCAAGGTGCCCTAAGAAGGTTAGATTGGAGAATGCAGTGGGGATATGGATGACTGCCAAACCTGCTGAGCTCAGCCCTCTTGACTTGATTATGGACTGAGAAACCAGAATTAAAGAAGCAGAGAAAAGCCTGACCCACTGGGTTGGCCATGCAGTGAGGCAGAAAGGAGAATACTCCGCTTAATGCTGGTGTGTTGAGGGTGGGGGTTCTAAAAAGTTTATGTGAAGTTCACAGTTCAGGGCACAGGCTCACTAAAGACTGAGAGCAAATTACTGAATTAGAGAATGCTTCTCTTTCCCCCATCTAACTACCACATTACTAAACGCCTATTTATAGCACTTCTTTCTTCTCAGTACATTGTCTCTATCCAGAGAAAATTATAAACATACTAAAAGGTAATAGACTTGTTTTGGAAAGAAAGCAAGCATCAGAACAAGATACATATATAGCAGGGATTTGGAATTATCAGACAAGAAATTTAAAACAGCTATGATTAATATGCCAAGGACTCTAATGAAAACAGTAGACAGCATGAAAGAACAGATGGACAATGTAAGCATGCGAATGGAAATTCTAAGAAAGAATCAAAAAATAAATGTTAGATAGAGATCAAAAACACTGTAACAGAAGTGATGAGTGCTTTTGATGGGCTCATTAGTAGTTGGACACATCTGAGAAGAGAATCTCTGAGATTAAGAATATAAAAATATGTGTCAATAGACATATAATAAGATGCTTTACGTCACTAATCATCAGAGAAAGGCAACTTAAAACCACAATGAAATATCACCTTACACCTGTGTAAAGGGCTATCATCAGTAAATCAACAACCAACAAGCACTGGTGAGGATGTAAGAAAAAGGGAACCCTCATGCACTGTTGGTGGATATGCAGATTGGTACAGCCACTGTGGAAAGCAATATAGAGTTACCTCACAAAAAATTAAAAATGGAACTGCCTTATGTCCTTGCAATTCCACTTCTAGGAATATGTACAAAGAAACCTGATCCACTAATTTAATAAAATATATGCACTTCTTTGTCCATTGAAGCATTATTTATACTAGCCAAGATTTAGAAACAGTTCAAGTGCCCATCAGTAGATGAGTGGATAGAGAACTGTGGTCGAGCCCTGGCCAGTTGGCTCAGCAGTAGATTGTTGGCCCGGTGTGTGAAAGTCCCAAGTTCGATTCCCGGTTAGTGCACACAGGAGAAACGCCCATCTGCTTCTTCACCCTTCCCCCTCTCCTTCTTCTCTATCTCTCTCTTCCCTCCAACAGCCAAGGCTCCATTGGAGCAAAGTTGGCCCGGGTGCTAAGGATGGCTCCATGGCCTCCACCTCAGGCTTTAGAATGGCTCTGGCCACAATGGAGCAACGCCTATATGCACTTCTTTGTCCATTGAAGCATTATTTATACTAGCCAAGATTTAGAAACAGTTCAAGTGCCCATCAGTAGATGAGTGGATAGAGAACTGTGGTCGAGCCCTGGCCAGTTGGCTCAGCAGTAGATTGTTGGCCCGGTGTGTGAAAGTCCCAAGTTCGATTCCCGGTTAGTGCACACAGGAGAAACGCCCATCTGCTTCTTCACCCTTCCCCCTCTCCTTCTTCTCTATCTCTCTCTTCCCTCCAACAGCCAAGGCTCCATTGGAGCAAAGTTGGCCCGGGTGCTAAGGATGGCTCCATGGCCTCCACCTCAGGCTTTAGAATGGCTCTGGCCACAATGGAGCAACGCCTCAGATGGGCAGAGCATTGCCCCTTGGTGGGCATGCTGGGTGGATCCCAGTTGGGCACATGCAGGAGTCCGTCTGACTGCCTCTCTGCTTTTAACTTCGGAGGGAAAAAAAAAGAAGCTATGGTTGATTTACACAATAGAATACTATTCAGCTATAAAAAGGAAGGGAGTCTAAGCTTTTGTAATAGCATGGATAGACCCAGAGAGTATTATGCTAAGTGAAAATCCAGTCAGAGAAAGACAAGTACCTTATGATTTCACTTAAATGTGGAATCTAATAAAATTAACAAAATAGGAACAGATTTATAGATACAGAGAACAGACTGACAGCTGTCAGAGAGGATCGGAGTTGAGAGACTGGGTGAAAAAGGTGAAAGGATTAATTTTTTAAAAAATGTTATTTTTACTTAAATACAACACAATGAGTTATCACTTTACACCTATCAGAATGGCTATCATGAATAAATGAACAAACAAGTGGTAGTGAGGTCATGCACTGGTGGTAAGAATGCAGATTGGTATTATTGGTATTAGCCACTATGGAAAACAATATGGAGGGTCCTCAAAAAATTAAGACCCAGTGATTGCACTTCTGGGTATACATTCAAAGAAACTCAAAACTAATTTGAGGGAATATTAAGTGCACCCCTGTATTCACTTCAGGATCATTTACAATAGCCAACATATGGAAGCAGTCCAAGTGCCCATCAACAGAAAAAGTGGATTAAAAAGGTGTGGCACACATATACAATGGAATATTACTCAGCTATAAGAAAAATGAAATCTTACCATTTGCAACAGTATGGATGAACCCTGAGGGTATTATGCTAAGTGAAGTAACTCAGTCAGAGAAAGACAAATACTGTATAATTTCACTTATATGTAAAACCTAAAGAACAAAATAAACAAAATTGAAGCAGACTCATAGATACAAGAAGAAACTGATAGCTGTCAGAGGGAAGGGCTAGGAGAAAAAGGTGGAGGGATTAAGAAGTACAAAATCGGTAGTTACAAAATAGTAATGGAAATGTACAATATAGCACAGGAAATACTATACTCAATAATATTGTAATAACTATGTATGGTGTCATGTGGCTACTAGAAATATTGGGGGAGAAGGGACACTGTAGAATATATGATTATCTAACCACTATGCTGTATATCTGAAACTAGTACAAAATAATAATGAATGTAAATGGTAATTGAAAAATAAAAAATTCTTTAAAGAACATGTCAATGGAAATTTCAAAAATGGAAAAGCAGAGAGAAAAACACTGGGCTGGGGGGTGGAACAAAATACCTGAGAACTGTGGGATAGTTGTTGCCAGTAGTTGAGGAAGAGGGATGGAGAAGTTGTTATTTAATGGGTATAGAACTTCAATTTGGGGTGATGAAAAATTCTAGAGATGGTAGTTTTTGTTCCACAAAAATGTGAGAGTACTGAATGCCATAGAACTTTACTATTTAAAATAGGCTAAAATGATAAATTTTATGTTAAATATTTTACTACAATTTAAAAAAGGAAATGCATATATAAATGTGAATGTTGGAAGTGTCCTCTTCACTTTTTCTGCCGATGGACTTGAAATATCTTTATTATCCAACTTCAATATCATGTGCTCAGTGATGATTTCTCCGGTTAATACTTCAGCTCTGCTCCAGAAAATGTTTCTTTTTAACTGTTATTTGCCACACACACACACACACACACACACACACACACACACACACACACATACACACACAAAAAAAAACCCCATCAAATTATTTTCAGTATTTGAATTCCACATAACAGGCCCTTAAAAATAGCTTAGTCTTTGAGTTTGGTGCTAGCTTAACAACTTTGTTACAATTAAAACTTCAATATAATGAGACTTGCCAAATGGGGTATTCTATAATCTGCTCAGAAGCTGCGTCACTATAACAATATTCAGCTTTTGCCTGACCAGGCGGTGGCGCAGTGGATAGAGCGTCGGACTGGGATGCAGAGGACCCAGGTTCGAGACCCCAAGGTCGCCAGCTTGAGCGTGGGCTCATCTGGCTTGAGCAAAAAAGCTCACCAGCTTGAATGGACCCAAGGTCGCTGGCTCGAGCAAGGGGTTACTCGGTCTGCTGAAGGCCCGCGGTCAAGGCACATATTAAAAAGCAGTCAATGAACAACTAAGATGTCACAATGAAAAACTGATGATTGATGCTTCTCATATCTCTCCATTCCTGTCTGTCTGTCCCTATCTATCCCTCTCTCTGACTCTCTTTCCATGTTAAAAAAAAAAAAAAAAAGAATTCAGCTTTTGTAGATTTTAGGAAGCAGTTGTTTTCCACTCTTTGTGGAATTTCAGTAAAATCTAAGGCTCCAATGGATTGGTATGATCTTATTTTTCTTTGTTTAAAAATAAAAGCACCTGTCATGAGTAAGGCAGAATGTAGGAAATTTGTGGGTTACATTTGCCCTTTAGAAAGAACAGAGAAGTAGAAAGGTTATATCCATCATCAGCACTAGAGCTTTTGCCATGCTTGGACTGCCTCATGATGTAGGACTTAAACCACCCAATGAATGATACACTTGATCACAGAGAGAACAAATTGTTTTGAAGAATGTTTGAGGGAATTTTGTACGTTGTAAGGTGTTGCGATGTCTGGAATCTCAGTAGAACATACTCTACTAAGAATCTTTTGTTTTTTTTAGTGAGAGGAGGGGAGATAGACTCCAATATGCTCCCTGACTGGAACCCACTAAGCAACCCCTGTTTGGGCCCATGCTAGAACCAACCAAGCTATCCTCAGCGCCTGAGGCTGACACTCGGACCAACCAAGCTATCCTCAGTGCCCGGGGCCAATGCTCAAACCAATTGAGCCACTGGCTACAAGAGGGGAAGAGAGAGAGAAAAGTGGGAGAGGTAGGGAAAGAGAAGCAAATGGCCACTTCCTATGTGTGACCTGATCAGGAATTGAATCCAGGATGTCCACATGCTGGGCCAACACTCTATCCACTTAGACAACTGGCTAGGGTAGAATCTTTTTTAATGTACAACATATTCATGTATGGATCATTGTTTTCAAAATCAAAACAGAGAGCCCTGTTGGGTCTTCTCTGTTTTACTTTAACAAAATCCTTATATTGTCACTCTGAAAATCAAAGTACACAGGAAATCCCTAGTCAAGGGGCTGTTTTTTATAAAAACAAGTTAAGTTTATTTGTAGGATTATTTCTATTAGTATTCTATATTTGTAAAATTATTTTTATCAGTATGTTATATTAATTTATACCTGCTTTTATGTTCAAAGAGCTTAGAGCAACAATGGTAGTCATTACAAACACCTAAATAAAGAGATAACAAATATAAAAAAGGAAATTGAAATAATAAAAAAGAATCAGACAGAAATGACAAATACAATATCAGAATTGAAGAACACAATGGAAGGAATTAAAAGCAGGATGGATGAAGCTGAGGATCTAATCAATGAGTTAGAGGACAAAATAAACAAAGGCACAGAAGCAGAGCAGAAAAAAGAAAAGATACTCAAAAAGACTGAGGACACTCTAAGGGAGCTCTGTGACAACATGAAGAGAAATAACATCTACATCATAAGGGTTCCTGAAGAAGAGGAGAAAGAACAAGGAATAGAAACTTTGTTCAACCAAATCATAGCTTAAAACTTCCCTAAATTAAGACTGGAAAATAACTCACATGTTCAAGAAGAACAGAGAACTCCATTATAAGAGAAACCCAAAGAAATCTATACCACAGCTAAGTGATAAAGAGAAAATATTAAAAGCTACTAGAGAAAAAAAGGCTATCACCTACAAAGGAGCCTCCATAAGGATGATATCTGACTTCTCAACAGAAACACTTGAGGCCAGAAGAGAATGGCAAGACATATTCAAAGAAATGCATAACAAGAACCTACAATCAAGACTACTTTATCCAGCAAGGCTAACATTTAATATTGAAGGAGAAAAAAAAAGCTTCCCAGACAAAAAAAGAACCTCAAGGAATTTATTAAAACCAAACCAATCCTGCAAGAGATGCTAAGGAGCCTGTTGTGAACAGATCAAAGGGGGAAAAGAATATAGCAAAAGAAGAATACAGCTTTAAAGAATAAAATGGCAATAAACAACTACATATCAATAAGAACCTTAAATGTAAATGGATTAAATGATCCAATCAAAAGACATAGGGTAGCTGCATGGATAAGAAAACAGGACCCATACATATGCTGTCTACAAGAGACATACCTTAAAACAAAAGATGCACATAGACTGAAAGTAAAAGGATGGAGAAAAGTATTTCATGCAATGGAAATGAAAAATAAAGCCGGGGTAGCAATACTTATATCTGACAAAATGGACGTTACAGCAAAGGCTGTAGTAAGAGATAAAGAAGGACACTACATAATGATAAAGGGAGCAAATCAACAGGAAGATATAACCATTATAAATATCTATGCACCAAATATAGGAGCACCGAAATACATAAAGCAGACTTTGATGGATATAAAGGGCAAGATCAACAGCAATATTATAATAGTAGGGGATTTCAATACCCACTAACTTCACTGGATAGATCCTCAAGAAAGAAAATTAATAAAGAAACAGCAGACTTAAAGGATACACTAGATCAACTCAATTTAATAGATATCTTCAGAACCTTTCACCCTAAAGCAGCAGAATATATATTCTTTTCAAGTGCTCATGGTACATTCTCTAGGATAGACCACATGTTAGGACACAAAAGCATTCTCAACAAATTTAAGAAGATTGAAATCATATCAAGCATTTTCTCTGATCATGATGCCATGAAACTAGAAATTAACCACAAAAGAAAAACTGAAAAATACTCAAACACTTGGAAACTAAATAGCATGTTATTAAATAATGAATGGATTAACAATGAGATCAAAGAAGAAATAAAAAAGTTTCCAGAAACGAATGATAATGAGCATACATCAACTCAGAATTTATGGGACACAGCAAAAGCAGTCCTGAGAGGGAAGTTCATAGCACTACAGGCATACTAGAAGAAGCTAGAAAATACTCAAATAAGCAACTTGACCCTGCTTCTAAAAGAATTAGAAAAACAACAGCAAGTAAAGACCAGTGGTAGTAGGAGGAAGGAAATAATAAAGATCAGAGTGGAAATAAAAGACATAGAGACTAAAGAAACAATACAGAGGATCAATGAAACCAGGAGCTGGTTTTTTGAAAAGGTAAACAAGATCAATGAACCTTTAACTAGACTCACTAAGAAAAAAAGAGAGAGGACTCAAATAAATAAAATTAGAAAGGACAGTGGAGAAATAACAACTGACACAACAGAAATACAAAATATTGTAAGAAAATACTATGAAGAATTGTATGCCAAAAAACTAAAAACCTATATAATGGACAAATTCCTTAAAACATACAATCTTTCAAAAGTCAATCTGGAAGAATCAGAAACCCTAAACAGACTGATTACAACAAATGAGATCGAAACAGTTATCAAAAAAACTCCCAAAAAAGAAAAGTCCTGGGCCTGATGGCTTCACAAATGAATTCTACCAAAAATTCAAAGAACTAACTCCTATCCTTCCCAAGCTAGTTCCAAAAATTCAAGAGGAAGGAAGACTTCCGAGCTCCTTTTATGGGGCAAGCATAATTCTGATCCCAAAACTGGGCAAAGACAACACAAAGAAAGAAAATTATAGACCAATATCCCTGATGAATTTAGATGCTAAAATCCTTAACAAAATATTAGCCAGCCAGATCCAGCAATATATGAAAAAAATCATACACCATGATCAAGTGGATTTAGTCTGGAGAGGCAAGGCTGGTTCAATATTCTCAAATCAATCAATGGGATTCATCACATAAACAATAGAAAGGACAAAAACCACATGATAATTTGAATAGATGCAGAAAAAGCATTTGGTAAAATCCAGCATCCATTCATGATCAAAACTCTCAGCAAAGTGGGAATACAGGGAACATACCTTAACATGATAAATGCCATCTATGACAAACCCACAACCAACATCATACTAAATGGGCAAAAATTAAAAGCAATCCCCTTAAGATCAGGAACCAGGCAGGGATGCCCCCTTTCACCACTCTTATTCAACATAGTTCTGGAAGTTCTAGCTACAGCAATCAGACAAGAAGAAGAAATAAAAGGCATCCAAATTGGAAAAGAAGAAATAAAACTATCATTATTTGCAGATGATACGATATTGTATATAGAAAACCCTAAAGTCTCAGTCAAAAAACTACTGAACCTGATAAATGAATTCAGCAAGGTGGCAGGATATAAAATTAATACTCAGAAATCAGAGGCATTTTTATACACCAACAATGAACTGTCAGAAAAAGAAATTAAGGAAACAATCCCCTTCACTATTGCAGCCAAAAAAATAAAGTACCTAGAAGTAAATATAACCAAGGAGATTTAAGACTTATACTCGGAAAATTATAAAACATTGATAAAAGAAATCAAGGAAGATACAAACAAGTGGAAGCATATACCATGCTCATGGTTAGGAAGAATAAACATCATTAAAATGTCTATATTACCCAAAACAATTTATAAATTCAATGCAATACCAATTAAAATACCAATGACATACTTCAAAGATATAGAACACATATTCCAAAAATTTATATGGAACCAAAAAAGAACACAAATAGCCTCAGCAATCTTGACAAAGAAGAATAAAGTGGGAAGTGTTACTCTTCCTGATATCAAGTTATACTACAAGGTTATTGTACTCAAGACAGCCTGGTACTGGCATAAGAACAGGCATATAGATCAGTGGAATAGAACAGAGAACCCAGAAATAAACCCACACCTTTATGGACAACTGATATTTGACAAAGAAGGTAAGGGTATACAATGGAGTAAAGACAGCCTCTTTAACAAATGGTGTTGGGAAAATTGGACATCTACTTGCAAAAAAATGAAACTAGACCATCAACTTACACCATTCACAAAAACAAACTCAAAATGGATAAAAGACTTAAATGTAAGTCGTGAAACCATAAGCATCTTAGAAGAAAACATAGGCAGTAAACTCTCCGACATCTCTTGCAGCAATATATTTGCCAATTTATCTCCACAGGCAAGTGAAATAAAAGGATAAACAAATGGGACTATATCAAACTAAAAACTTTTGCACAGCTAAAGACAATAAGAACAGAATAAAAAGACAAACCACACAATGGGAGAACATATTCGACTATACATCTGATGAGGGGTTAATAAACAAAATTTATAAAGAACTTGTAAAACTCAACATCAGGAAGACAAACAATCCAATCAAAAAATGGGCAAAAGAAATGAATAGATACTTCTCCAAAGAGGACATACAGATAGCCAATAAGCATATGAAAAAATGCTCAACATCACTAATCATTAGAGAAATGCAAATTAAAACCACAATGAGATATCACCTCACACCAGTCAGAATGGCGCTCATCAGCAAAACAACACAGAATAAGTGCTGGCGAAGATGTGGAGAAAAGGGAACCCTCCTGCGCTGCTGGTGGGAATGCAGACTGGTGCAGCCACTGTGGAAAACAGTATGGAGATTCTTCAAAAAATTAAAAATTCAACTCCCTTTGACCCAGCTATCCCACTTATAGGAATATACCCTAAGAACACCATAGCACTGTTTGAAAAGAAGAAATGCGCCCCCATGTTTGTGGCAGCATTGTTCACAATAGTGAAGATCTGGAAACAGCCCAGGTGTCCATCAGATGACGAGTGGATTAAAAAGCTATGGTACATATATACTATGGAATACTACTCGGCCATAAGAAATGATGACGTCAGAGTATTTACAACAACATGGATGGACCTTGATAACATTATACTGAGTGAAATAAGTAAATCAGAAAAAACTAAGAATATATGATTCCATACATAGATGGGTCATAAAAATGAGACTCAGAGACATGGACAAGAGTGTGCTGGCTATCGGGGATTGGGGGTGAAAGGGGGAGAATAGAGAGGGGGGAGGGGGAGGTGAGGGGCACAAATAAAACCAGATAGAAGGTGACGGAGGACAATCTGACTTTGGGTGATGGGTATGCATTATAATCAAATGTCAAAATAACCTGCAGATGTTTTCTCTGAACATATGTACCCTGATTTATCAATGTCATCCCATTGAAATTAATTTAGAAAGTAATAATATGAATTCAGATATAACTTGATTGGTTCCTAGTCTCTGCCTCTTCCATGTTTCAAATGGAGCCAGGTAAAAGTCCTGGGGACTGAGGAGATATGGGGGAAGGGCAGGAATAAAAGAGAAGGGAATGTGGGGGGCTGGAGGGCACTACCAAGAGAAGAAAGGTCCTCACAATATTATTGCTGGTATCACTTCCATCCTGGAAGTTCCAGCCTTCACACACCCACGTGTATTTAAGCCCAAAGACAGCCATCACCAGGTGGTGCCAACCTGCATCTCTTTTGAGGATAGACTCTACTCTTGAAGCCTGGCAAGGTCATTTCACTAACCTTCGCAATATCAAAACTGCTTATTTGGCAGATTGAACACTCCCGCTTACTGTCAGCGTTTTACTGAGCTGTATGTACTCTGTTGAACATTTCTCCAGTTATTGTCCTATTATTGTTGTCTTTGGGTTTTAATGTCCCAGTGCCTTAGAATCTACAAGCCTTTCTAACAACAGCCCTGTTTAAACAAAATATAATGTGTGCCACATATATAATTTAAAAATTTTAGTAGCCACATTATAAAAGTAAATAAAAAACAGGAAATACATTTTTAATTTAACCCAGAGTAGCCAGAATATTATCATTTCACTATGTAATCCATATAAAAATTACTGAAATAATTTTTATATTTTTGTATTAAGGCTTTTGAAATCTTGTATATGATTTTTTACTTATTGTACATCTGAATTTGAGCTGTTCACATTTTAAGTTCTCAATAACCTTACATGGCTAGCCTAATTGATAGAACTCACAATGGCCAAAGCTGGAAAAATTTGAGCAACAAATTAAATAATAATACTGATTGATTATAACCCAGTGAAAGATTTAAATATCCATTGTCCATACTTACAGAGAATTCCAGTTAATAATATAAAGGAAATGAGGAAAATAAAATCACCATTAGATCACCATAATAATTGTCACAGGCAAGATTCGTTGATAAATGTTAAAATTAGTGGTCAGAAGTTTAAAGAGAAAGAAGATATTTTCATGGTTATAAACTATCTCCCCCAAATTATACCAAGAAAACTTTATGTTATAGAAACTTACTCGATACCACCTTAACCAGTGATCAGGGTTAATAATATCCCTGGTAATAAAACATTGGCTACACTGTGAAGGTATATCACCTATAGCTTCCTTCCCAAAATATATATAGCCTCAATCCCGTTTTGAGAAAATACAAAACCTAAATTGGGGATAGTCTACAAAGTAATTGACCAGTACTCCTCGGAGTGTCATGGTCATGAAGGACAAGGGAAGGCTAAGGAACTGTCATCGACTAGAGGAAGCATGACAACTAAATGCACTGTGGATAATGGATAGCATCCAGGAACAGAAAAAATATTAATGAAAAACTGGTAAAATCTAAATAAAGTCAAGTTTAAGTCATCACTGCGTAGTGTGCATTTCTTTGTTTTAAAACATTTGCTATAGTTATACAAGATCTTAACATTAGGGAAACTGGGTGATGGGCATATGAGAACCCTATGTACTATCTTTGTAAATCTAAAATTATCTCAAAATAAAGTTAAAAGTAACTCTGGCTGGCCGGTTAGCTCAGTTGGTTAAGAGCATCGTCCCAAAACAATGTTAAAGGTCCAATCCCCGGTCAGGTCACACATGGGAACCAAGCAAAAAATGCACAACTGAGTGGAACAACAAATGCTTCCCTTCTACCTCCCCTCTTTCCTTTCTCTCTCTGTCTTTCTAAAAAAACAATAAAATTAAGTCTTGGCTGGATAGCTCGACTGGTTGAAGTGTTATCCCAGAGTGTGGAGGTTGCTGGTTCAATTCTCCGGTCAGGGCATATATAGGAACAGCTTGATGTTCCTGCCACTCTCCAAAAAAATAAATAAAAATACAGTTAAAATTGAAATATGGATGCCTTAGAGTACAGTGTTATTTTTATATATCTCGCAATTACTTAAAAAATACCAGTGGAGAAAATAACACTATATTTCTCTGATCACTAAATAAACACTTTTTATGATTGTTAATATTGTGGTTTATTTTAAATACATTTCATTGATGGTTACTTTGGTTGAAGTTTAATAAAAAGATTTAATAATCAAAGTTCCATAAACAAGGGAACCAGATGTAATTCAGAAAATTAAAACGGGAACTAAGACAAATGCTCCATTACCATGCTGTGTTTTCCAGTAGTATATCAGAGCTTATTAACGTTCTTTTTATTTATTTTATTTTTTTATTTTTTATTTTTTTACAGGGACAGAGAGAGAGTCAGAGAGAGGGATAGTAAGGGACAGACAGATAGGAACGGAGAGAGGTGAGAAGCATCAATCATTAGTTTTTTGTTGCCGTCGCAACACCTTAGTTGTTCATTGATTGCTTTCTCACATGTGCCTTGACCGCGGGCCTTCAGCAGACTGAGCCACCCGTTGCTGGAGCCAGCGACCTTGTGTCCAAGCTGATGAGCTTTTGCTCAAGCCAGATGGACCCACACTCAAGCTGGCAAGCTTGGGGTCTCGAACCTGGATCTTCCACATCCCAGTCCGACGCTCTATTCACTGCGCCACCACCTGGTCAGGCTCTATTTTTTTTATTAGTATTGTTAAGTGAGAGGCAGGGAGGCAGAGAGACAGACTCCCACATGCACCCTAACTGAGAGCCACCTGGCAAGCCCCCTATGGAGTGATGCTCTTGCTCATCTGGGACCATTGCTCTGTTGCTTGGCAACTAAGCTATTTTAGAGCCTGAGGCGAGGCCATGGTGTCATCCTTAGCACCCAGGGCCAACTTGCTCAAATGAGTTATGGCTGTGGGAGGAGGGAGAGACAGAATGAGAGAAAGGGGAATAAAAGGGGTGGAAAAGCAGATGGTCATTTCTCCCATGTGCCCTAACCTAGAATTGAACCCAGGACATCCACACACCAGGCCGACGCTCTACCACTGAGCCGGCCAGCCAGGACCAAGCTTATTAACTTTCTTCTTCTCTTCCCTTCTCTGTATTAGCTGAATGTAACCATCCATTTTTCCCTTACACTTAATGTGCATTACAATCTCAAGCATGGCTGATAGGCTGTCCCAAACCTTCATGTGGTTCAGAAAATATAATAGCTATTAGATGCCAAAGTAGTATGCATAGTGCCACCATCCTAACCCATTGGTAGGTTTATCTGGTGTTTTGATATTTGAGATTAACCTGGTTATTTGGCAGATATAGTTCAATGCTGTTTGGCAGATAGAGTTCAATGCTATTCATTGGACTTAACTTATAACTATTTGTTGTATTCTGTATGTTTGGTGTTGTGCTAGAGCTAGACCATGCATATATCGAAAACCAACATCAAAATCATAATCTTTGCCAAAGAACTTCTACTTGTTTGAAAGAAGACAAACATGAAGGCGCTGGAGTGGGTAGAAAGAGCAGAGATTTCAGAGATTTTATAATCGTATCCTCCCTGTCTCTTCCTTTAATTACTAGATTTGTTCCATTGGTGTATATTTCAACCTGTTTGCTTATCTCAATGTAGTGTATTAATGCCAGTCTTACAGGATTGTCATGATCATTAATACTTGGCACACAGGAGATATTTAGTAAACGATAGCTGGTATTATCATGGGGATTAATAAGGCTGCTAAACCATTGGAAAGCACGATAGTTTATTACACTCAATATCTTTGTTTGTTGAATAATGTGGTAGGTGCTCAATCTTTGTGTCTCCTCCCTTTAGAGATGATGAAGAGAAAAAGAAATCTCCGTCAGAAGGTACTGATGAAAAGGCTAATGGTACACATCCAAAGACCATCAGTCGTATTGGGAGCACCACCAACCCATTCTTGGACATTCCACATGACCCAAATGCTGCTGTGTACAAAAGTGGGTTCTTGGCTCGGAAAATTCACGCAGACATGGATGGAAAGAAGAGTAAGCATCATTTGTTGTCATTTTGTATTTCATTTATTTCATCTTTTGGCTCAAAATTGAAAGTGAATTTGTATGAAGTAAAGTCGAAGCTGAAGGAAAATTCTATTATGTTGATCTAGAAAGGTATTATTGAAATTTGATAAAACCACTAACCCTAAGTCAGAGATCCACTGTGGCATCTGATCATCTCCAAGTAGAATTACAGAACTTTAGATATGAAAGACTTCTTACAGATTATTCATTTCCCACTTTTTATTCATTTATTTTTCCTTTCAACAAATAATTTTGAGCACCTACTGTGTGCTAAGCATATAGTAGTGAATAGAGTGGACAAGGTCCCTGTCTTTATGTCATTTACATTTCTGGTCATTATGGGAAAGGTTGAATGTATAACACATAGAATAAGCAATAAAATAAAATCCCAGAAACAAAGCAGGAGGGAAAATAATTTAAAAATCAAGCACATGTGCAAGAATTGGCCCTTGTGGAAGATGGACAGGTGCGACGTAGGCGAACATGGCATAATTGGGAAATTGAAGGAGTCCCATATGACAGCTTTGTGAAGTATGAGACATGAATATCTGCTGACAGATATAGTGTTTGAGATTTGAGAAAAAATGGAGTATGTTTCCATGTTTAGAATAACCTTTGCAAAGTGAAATAGCTATTTGATGTAGTTGAACAGGCGAAATAAGCTGATATGTGTGCTAAAATTAGTAGACTCTGCCTCCAAGGTGTCTCTGCTGCCTGCAGAGACAAGAATGCAGTGCTGGGATGGGCAGTACCACTGTTTCCATCTGTGACTGGGCACTGTTTCTTACTGTGGTAGCATCTTCTATAAGGTTACAGTCAAGGGAAACACTGCAGTAGAGTGACTTTGACACTGACTCACAGTGCTGAGCAGGTTTCTCAATGTTTCCGAGTTCTTCAGGAGTACCCCCATCATAATTTCCTGTGCATCCTCTGCACTGGCCTACAAACTACTTCACTTTCTCTAGCAGCATGGTTCTGGAGCTCTTATTGTTGCAGGTGACAGTAGTTCTAACTAGCTTAGGGATACAAGGGCAAGGACACACCTGAAGATGAAGAATTGCCACTAGAGCCATTTCTATCTCTACATTATATTGCATGTCAGCTTTATTATTTGAAACAGAACTCTCTTACATGGCGGATGCATGGTGATTAGCAGCCCCATAGAGCATGTATTCAGTTTTGTCACCAGAAGGATTCTTTTCCATCCCACACTTCCAATTTAGTGTGTTCTGGGCAGGACCCTGATTTGTATGACTGAGGGTATGGGATACTGTCCCAGCACCCACTTGGTTGTCATGGCAACAGGAAAGTTCCATCAAGAAGGAGTAAGATACAGTTCTCAGAGAAAGGGGCTACTTGGTGGACAAAGCAATAGGCATTCATCTCTTTGTTTCCAACACACACACCCTTTCTCCAGACATGGAGTTCAAACAACGCTTTCGCCAAACATAGTACAGTCTTTCATTTATACCCTCAAATACACATATACTCATCTCTGTCCCACATGCCGTGTCTAACTACGGCTCCCATCTCCAGGGCTAAAATTTGCCAGTTGGTATTCGTCCTCGTCAGGGGGGATGTGGCTTCACTTGGTAGGCTAAATGAAAAATACAGAAATAACTGACATACTTCAGATGAAGTACTAGAGGCAAAAAAAAGAAAACGGAATAACTGTAATTTAAAATGTCAGTTCAAGAAAAGGAAAAAAGAAAAAAAGGAAGCCAAACAGCTACCACAGATTCGGGGAACGTTACTACATCCTGCTGGACCAGGAGAACAAATTTAACCCACTTGAGCTTCTTTTCATTGATTCACTTCCCTAGTAACGGATTAACATACTTGGTTAACTTACTCCATGTCCCCAGGTTCAGCCTACTGATGACATTTTCTTTGTTCATGTTTTTCTGCACCACTTCTGAGGATTATTGGAGAGAACTCCCCAGCCAGAAGTTCTGTTTCCTTTTCAGTCCACTGTGCAGGAGTATAGGTAGAAAACCTGGGAGTTTCTTACTAGTTGAGCCATCACAGATCTCTTGTACCCCGAGGCCAGAGGTGTTCCTCCTAATAAAACTTCTTTAGGCTTTAGTTAATTCCTTTGAGAACTTCTGGGTCATTAGAGCAGTTTTAAGTGTCACAGGACTTTTATTTTGTTAGCAACGTAAAGAGTTCTGCCTTTTACCTGCCTCTGCTTCTGTCTGTTTTTGCTCCTGCCTCAGAAGAGAAAAATAAATGCCAAATAGCTGGATTAGATAATCTGGGGCTAACTGCCCCCCCCTCGTCTGTGACTTCCTGCCTGCCTGTTGCTTTACCACTGGGGGCTTCTTCACCCTGCCTTTGAGGGAGGGGTATTGGAAGGAGTCTTGAAGTTCCAGCCACCTTTAGTTCTTTGGGCTCTTCCTGTCTATTCCCATTCCAATTTTCCATATTTTTCTAATCACTTTAGTGTGGGCAGATAATTTAACTTTTCCAGTACAGAAAGTAAATAATCTCTAGTAATAACATACACTAAAATTTACCAATTTAAAGTGTATAGTTCAGCTTTTGCAAAATATATACAGTTGTGTAACCACTGTCACAATCAAGATATATAACATTTTACCTAAAAAAGTTCTATTGTACTTTTTGCAGTTAATTTTCCCCCCTCTACTCCCAGCCTGTGGCATCCACTTATCTGTCCAAGATCACTATACTTTTACCTTTTCTGGAATTTTAGTTAATGGAATTATAGATACTGTTTTGTGCTGACTTCTTTCACTTAGCAGTGTTCTTTGTAGATGCATCCATATTGCTGTGTGTTGTGTGAATTCGTAGTTTACCTCTTTTATGGTTGAGTAGAATATTCATTCCATGGATTGGATGCCCCACAGTTCACACATTCACCAGCTAGACATTTGGTGCTTTCTGTTTATTGGCTGTTGTAAATAAATTTGCTTTGGACATTCACACACACGTCTTTGCATGTACATGTTTTTAGAAGTTACCTAGGAGTAAGGGAGTAAAATTGCTTGGGTGTATGTCAAATGTATGTTTGACTTTATAAGAAAACAAACTTTTTTCCAAAGTGTTTATACCATTTTGCATCCCTGATAGATATGCATGTTATATCCTCTTGATAAAACAATGCCTTTGTCATGAGATAATCCTCCTCATCCTGGTCACATCTCTTATTTCAGTCTAATATTAATATAGTGGCTCTCACTTTCTTTTTAGTTTTAGCATGTTGCAAAGAATTATTTTCTAACTTTTATATCTGAACCTGATCTTGCCTGAACTGCTTCTGAATGCACCTGCCTTTCCCTTTTGAGACATGGTCACTGTAAGCAAACGTGAAAGGTGCTTTCTATTCCTCATGTCTGATGCATTCTGAAATACGGCCATTTTTACTTCTACTACATTTTGAAAGAAAAACAAACAGTGCTTTCCTAGAACAGGAGCTCCAAATAATTTTTGAGCCATCTGTAATGATATGTTTGAAGCATATTTATCGTGCTAAGTCTGTAGACGTTTATTTGGCTTTATTGCGTTCAGTGTAGGTAGGACTATTTGGCATCTGTACATATAAATAAACATGGCCAGGTACTCTAATGACAGATATTACTAAAAGTT
This sequence comes from Rhynchonycteris naso, assembly GCA_037038555.1. NCBI lineage: Eukaryota > Metazoa > Chordata > Mammalia > Chiroptera > Emballonuridae > Rhynchonycteris > Rhynchonycteris naso. Next base: position 32,477,998 of record CM072998.1, read on the forward strand.
TTTAATAAGTGAAAATTTAGGTCAAAGCTCTATAGAGAAATTAAAAACCTGATTAACTAGTCTCTAAATGACCACTTGTCTGACTTAAGATTTTGGTATATTCCATTTTCTTAATTAACTCTAGGCTCAATTTATTAGATGGCAATGCATAATTGCTATACAAACATTTTAAAAACCTTGGAGATTTTCTTTGCTTCATTTTATTTAATTATTTAGCCTTTTGAAGATAAGCGCAGCTTTGAATTTCTGCCTCCAGGAGACAAACCATGATTAAAAGCAAACACTGTGTCTCTCATAAAAGAGCGTGTTTACCAAGCCCATTAAATCTGACATTAAGGGAAAGCTTTGCACAGTCAAATCTGGCAAAAGAAATGTGTCTCCTGGATTATGTCAGGTAGAATGAAAAACAATTCAATATAAGCTTTTAGTTTTACCAATCTGATGTAAGGTACTTGTGGAAATCAATACAGTGATGGGAAACAAGGTACTCAGAAGATGAATGTTCTAAATGATGATGATAATAGTCATAATTAAGTGATTACTCAATATTACAGCTTTATCCTAACACTTCATGTATTAACTCGTTTAATGATCACCCTGTGAGGCAGGCTTTATTATTATCGTCATCATCATCATCTCCAGTTTACTGAAGAGGAAATTGATCCTAAATGTCTTATTCAAGGCTGCAGTATAGAATCACAGAACACCTGCTGAAACTAAAGTCTGAATTTAGCAAATTAATTGTAGCCCATTGTAGTTGTTAGAACCAATGCCCATGAGAAAATATATGCTTAGGAAACATTTAGGTTCAGCATTTTTTGTGTGATCAGGACAGTCCATCACTATGTAGCATGCATTTAGATGACTAAAGGTCCAAATTAGGGCCAGTGAGGACTAAACATGGCTTTTACTTGTCCAAAACAGTACATTTTGTAAATTGAATTGCATGAATTTAGTTGGGCATTTTCTGGTTGACCGTAATTTCCACAATTCCCTGTAGTGTCAAACCAGGCCTCCTCACACAATAATTACCATTTTTCTGGCCCTAGAGTTTTTTGAAATTGTGACTCCTCACCCCTGGTGTAGACTGGTAGCCCGCAAGACATGGGGACAAATGGACAGAACCATACATAGTGCTGTATTTGTATTTTAGTGGTGCTAAGTGAGGTTCTTGTCTAGTTTTTGTTACCACAGCTTATAAGCTGAGGAGTAAGTAATGACTTTCTTCCCCTACATGGGTTAAGCACTTCTTAGAACCTAAGACTATATGTGTGCAAAGACTTGAAACACAGCCTCTCTCTTCTAAGGAGCTTATATTTACTTGTATTATATAGAGAGTAATTACAGCCTGGAATCCATAGTACAGATTTTTAAATGCAAACACTATTAGCTAAAGTACCATATAAAATGTTCAGAATTGAGTGGGGAAAGTGCCATTGGGACCCTGCTGACAGATATCTTCCAGTTAGCAAGACATCAGTAGGACAGTGGAATAGAAAAGGCTCTAAAAGCAGTGGTGTTCAGTGTCTATGATAACCTGATGTATAACATAGGAAGTAATTCAGATAATTAGGGACAACAAAAATGTCTCAGTAAATGGCGTTGAAGATATATGTGGCATATGGGTGGGTGGAGTATGGGCAGAGAGTGGTGTGAGTGTGTGTGTGTGTGTGTTTTCTCCATGTCAGTCCAACCAGAAAAATAAGTTTCAAGTAGATTAAAGGTAAACATTTGAGAGACAAAATCTAAAAATTTTAAAAGAAAATGTGGAACAATATCTTGGTTGCCTTTGAGTAGAGAAGGATTTCTCAAGATTTAGGGGGAAAAAAAGCATTATAAATATATAATGATACATATGATTACATTAAAAGTAAAGCCTTTTTTATTAATTTTTTTTTCAAAGACAGAAGAGAGACAGAGAGTGGGATAGATAGGGACAGACAGACAGGAACGGAGAGAGGTGAGAAGCATCAATCATTAATTTCTCGTTGCCCTAGTGACACCATAGTTGTTCATTGATTGCTTTCTCACCTGTGCCTTGACCGCGGGCCTTCAGCAGACCGAGCAACCCCTTGCTGGAGCCAGTGACCTTGGGTCCAAGCTGATGAGCTTTTTTTGCTCAAGCCAGATGGGCCCACCCTCAACCTGGCGACCTCAGGGTCTCGAACCCAGGTCCTCCGCATCCCAGTCCAACGCTCTATCTACTGCGCCAGTGCCTGGTCAGGCGTAAAGCCTTCTTTATATTAAAGTCCTCTTTAAAAAGTTAAAAGTCAGTCCACAGACTGGGAGAAGATATTTGTAGCATATTACTAATAAAGGATTAATATCCACAATATATAAAACAAAGAAATCTTAAACTAATTAGAAAGGACAGTTCCCTAGAAAAATGGGCAAAAATTTAAACAGACTATTCACAGAAAAAGAAATTGAGATACCGGTAATCAGTAAATTTATAAAGAGGTACTGAACCTCATCAATAATCAAGGATAATCAAATTAAACACACAATAAGATACCATATCACATATGTCACATTGGCCAGAATTTGAAATAATGATGATACCAAATGTTGACAAGGATTTAGAGCAGTGAACACTCTTCTGCCCTGTGAATGTGTCGATGGTATCACCACTTTGGAAAACAGTTAGCAATAATCGGTAAAATTGAAAATAGTTACAATTTTGTCTCAGTTAATCCAATCATAGTTGAATATTTACAGAAACTCTTAAAGAGAGGGAATGTTCATAGCAACATTGTAATAGCTCAAAATTAAACACCTAAATGGCCCTTAATAAGAATTACAGGGATTTTATCTATCATATAATAGAAAATTATGTAACAGTATGAAACAAAGAACTAGAGTTCTGTCAATCACAGGGAAGCTCTCACAAACATAGTATTAAGTGAAAAAAATCAAGTTGCAGAAGAACGCACGCATATGATAACATTCTAAAGCAAACAGAACTGTTTTTAGTAAGAATGCATTCTCACACAGAAACTATTAACTACGGAGTACGGGTTACTCTGGCAGGGGAAGAACGTGCCATCAGTGAGGACTACCCAGCAGTTCAACCATACAGGGATGGACCTAAAGTAGGCTTATAGTTGTGAGTACACAAAACACAAGAGTTTATTCTTGTATTTTTATTTATTATTACATTATTTTCCACACAAACAACTGTAAACCTACTTTTACCCCACCTTGTATTGATAATTTTTTAATTAAGTGATAGTACCTATATGTTGACTTTACTGGTCTTGATAACCTTTTGATGTCGTAATGTTTCATAACAAATGTTTAAAAACTTAGTAGAATGACTGGTTGCATAGGAAATTTAGAAACAATTGAAGGTTGTTTTTTTGAAATATGTGCAAAAATAATAACAGCAACCTGAAAAATAAAAATTAGTATTCACTATCACCACAGTGTCACCTTTTAAAACTTTACCAAAATAATAGGATTTTGTTGGGTTTTTTTTTCACTTTTGGAAATACAAAAGATTTAATTATTGGGAGGTAAAACCAGACAGGAGGCACAAAGGAAAGGTAGGAAGGTGCTGTTATGCCAATCTTACGGAGATAAAGCGGGAAGAGACCAGCTAACAGAAGAAACAGAAAGTTGCGCTGTTAGGATGCTCTACTGGAGTAGCCAAGAGAGATACACATAAAAGGCCATTCAAATATATTGGGAAAATGGACTGGAGTGGTTGAGTTTACTAAATCGTCATGTCTCACAACAGAAAAACGAGAGAATTTTACAGTCTATTAAAACAGTACCTTGTTTAGTGTTTTGATGGATATTACTCACAAAAACAACTCAAATGCCAAAATATTTTCTTTTAAAAAAAAAATTTTCTTTTGGTAAATGGAAGTGAGGGGTTGGGAAGAAGCAAATTAAAGAGTTAATTGTGTGGTCAGCTCACTTCAATAATTTTGAAGTATTTTAATCACATTACAATTTCAGTATTGGTTCTCCAGTGATTTTACCCAATGGTGATTTGTTTCTAATTTGAAATGTTGAAATGTTCATTGCCCTTTAAGGATGTGATAACCATATTTGGTTGACATTTTCAATCCCAGTTCAAACTCCGGATCTAAGGAGTGTTGGGAGCATCTTGAGAAGGCTGGGGAGGTTCATGCACTTTAGACAGGTTTTCATACTTGCCTGTCAGCAGAAGCATTACAAATTTAGTCCCACATGTCAGATTTGAGAGAGTAGATGTTGTTCTGAGTCACACACACTGAAAATAGAGTTTATAATTGCAATGCTGGTAGAAGTCTTTGCTATTGTGTAACATTAGGAACAGTGACACTATAATTAAGACATTAAAGTGCTATAGGTGCCCCCCCCACACCGAAAGTAGTCATTTCCGCCTGTTAGAGAAAGACTCTTTGAATGAAGGCAAAGCAATTATTTTAAAACCAGGCTAAGGTCTCCCTTCCTTCCACTTTGTGTCCTGTGGCAGCAGGATCTATATTGAAGTGATATGAGCTCTGATAAAAGGTCAAAGGGCAGCACAGGAAGGCAGCCCTTCAAGTTCTCAAGTAGTAGTTTGGCCCAGGATAGATTTTGGTGGCATTTTATCTGTTTTAATGGGAAATGCCTCTTCACAATTCTACATTTAGACTAAAAGAATAAGGTTTAGCTTTTTTAGTTTCATTTTGATGGCTCGTGTCTTTTAAAATCCACCCTTTGCCGCCCTGGAGTAAAGTTGGTTGAAAGAGGTCACCCACCATTCTTACCAGAAGCACTACTTTTGACAAAAACCCAGGGAATAGAAACTGCAATCTTTTAGCACCAAAAAGAAAAAGAAATGGCATTCAGTATTTCTTCCTGAAGGAGGAACATGCAGTTTTCACTGCATCTGATTATTCTGTTTGTACTATTGACGTGTTTTGTTTATATTTTTGGTTTAGTTAGTATTTAGGAGAAAGAAGAAAATAATTTTGATGACTTCGTTATGGTTATGTAATGTAATGTTTCCAATCCTTTAGTAATCTGATGAAAACTTGACATTAAAAATGCAATACCAGTTTCCTAAAGGTAATAATGACAGTGCTAGAAATTCATGTACAAAAAAATTACCACTAGATTGTCTAGACTTAAGAATTTGAGCTTTGAAATGAAATGGGTCACTGATTCATTTTAAAAACCACTTCTGAGCAGCAGCTGTGTGCCAGGGCCTCACTCTTGATGAGGCATAAGGGGAGAGAGAGGCTGTACCTGAGTAGGCATCATGCAACTTAGAGCTGAATTGCAAAAAGAAGTTCATAAAACCTTTGTACACAAAGATAGAGGATAAGATTATTCTGGCCAAGAAATAGGTCATCAAAAGCCTTAAGATGAGAAGCATCAAAATGAAGGTGATACCTGTTAAGGTGTTTGGCACAGCAAAGCATCTATTTTAGCGTTTTTGCTATTTTAGCTACAGAATATCCTCATCTCATGGTACTCATCATCTTAGAAACAGCTTATTGGCCAATAAAAGATGAACTAACAAGCAAAATAGAGACAGACTCATACATAAGAGAGCACGCTGATGGCTTTGGGAGGGTAGGCGGGGACTGGGCAAGGGAGGTAGAGGGATAGAGCTAAAAAGAACAAACACTTCATGGACACAGACAAGAGTGTGGTGATTGCCAGGAATTGGGGGAGGTGGAGGAGGGTAGGGGGACATAAATGGTGATAGACAAAGACTTGGCTTGAGGGGATAGGGGTGAACACACAATATGGTGTACAGAGATGTGTTGTAGAATTGGGCATCTGAAACCAGTATAATTATGTTAACTAGTGTCACACTAATGATGTCAATAAAATAAATAAATAAATATTCATTGTATAAAAATATGGTAGAGCAATACAGTATCATTCTTCTCAATTATTCTAAAAATGACATGTGTTTCCATATCTATAGATATATATATACACACATATACGTAGAAGTGTTTAAAAGAACAAGTATAATATTCCAATTGTGTGGCAAATGTACGTATAGTAAAATAATTAGAGGTTATATACCAAAATGTTAATCGTGGTTGTCTCTGGTGGTTAGACTGGTGATTTTATATTTTTTTCTGTGTATTTTCTTCTATTTTTCCTTATTTTAAAATTCTTCTATTTTTCCTTTATTTTTGCCATTAACACTGGACAAGTATAACTATGTTATCAGGGAGAATTAATACTTTATGTTAAACTCTTGTTATTTAAAATATGACATCAATACAATGGAATATTTTAAAATTTTAATAAAATATAATTATGTCTAAAATATACATAAATGTTTTTAAAATAATGACAAACGAAAAAAGGTAAAACAAATGTTTACTATATAGCATGATTAACAATAAAAAAAATAATGATGGCTTAAGGTAAGATGGGTGGGTATTTTCCCTCTCCTTAAAAAATTTTTTTAACAGCCGCCTCAGTGCCGTTTTTACTGTAAATAAATGGGGTGGGGGAAGATTGGGATAGTTGACAAATGTGGTTTCATGTGGTTTTTGCACACATAGTGATTTGCATAAAGGTTTCTCATTGCCTTTCAGTGGGAATGGACCTCTGGAGCATTGGAAGTCTAGATGGAGGGGAGGAGGAGCTCAGGCCAACTTGGAAAGCACAGTTAAACAAGCAGTAGTACCCCTCCAGAGGTCGACCATGGCAGTGGGCCGTTTTCTGGCCCTTGTGTGCGAGCAGCCTTGTAGTGAGGAATGGCTTTTCCAAAGGAGAAGCTGAAAGTCTGTCCTGAAACTGCTAAGGCTGGGGAAGAGGTCAGACTGCTGTCACATTCTCAGAACAGATTCTGTTTGGAGGCTGCTCGTCCTTGTCACTAGGAATTGTTTCTATTGACCTGTATTCTATTTCACCCAAGAGCATATTTTAAAGATGCCCATGGGCCTTGGGCTGTTTTATAATTACAGTAGCTTATTTGATTTGCTGTTTGTCAAAATGCATGCTCAGCAGGGTCTTTGACTTTGACATCTTGGTCTAAGGTGCTCGTGAAGTTGAAGAAATATGATTGGGTGTCACTTGAAAAGCTTTCTTGTCTGATTCAGCAGTTACCTGTGCCTCTCAGCTAGACTGTGATAACTTAATCTTATGTTCTATGTTAACACTTTCCTCTAAGTTTTATAATGAGCTCTATAAATTACTCAAGAAATTATGAAAAAACCTTACTAGGCTTGATTTTCTTGGAGTTGTTTCATACCTTTCACATGTAATGAACTTAACTGAACTTCAGTACATTTTGCTGTGTCCAACTTTATAAGATGGTTATTAAAACAAGTTCTCCAGCTTCCTTTAGTTTGTGAGAATTATGACCACAGTGAGTATAGTTGATAATACTGTATTGCATATTTGAAAGTTGCTAAGAGAGCAGATTTTGAAAGAAAAAAATTCTAACACATATGATGGCAGACGTTAACTAGACTTATTGTGGAAATTATTTCACAACATATATAAATGTCCACCTGAAACTAACATAATGTTGTATGTCAATTATACTTTAGTTTAAAAACTTATGAGATCATATTTGTTTCTTAGAATTGTGAATTCGCTTACCACAGAGGTTCATTCTTTAATAACCCTTGACAACCCATCGTAATTTGTCAGGCTATATTTGTTCCTTATGAGCCTGAGTTGTCACTGATACCTTGCTTTTATATCCAACATCATTCTGTTGAAATAAGCCATCAAAATTTTATCCTGCTTTCTCTTCTCCTTGAGTCACCTGAGCTTTCTAATATGTCTCACCTAAATTATAGAGAAAATTCCTCTTTTAAAAAATTTCTTTCGTATGTGTTGAGTCACAATTTATATACCTATTTAGGATACCTGATTTTTTGTTTGTTTTTAATCTGCTCTCTGGACGCAGCAACAAACCAAGCAAAGTACCTCATTGGAAGTTCCATTCTATTATAGGGGGAGCTCAGTAATAAATTTATATGGCATTTCCGAAGGGTGTGAGTGCTCCAGACAAGAGCAAAGCCAAGGTGAGGAGAGAGTGGGGGAACTGGGCAGGTGCTGTGTTGCGTAGAGATATTGAAGAGACCTCTGCATGAGGTGACATTTGAATGAGAGATCTAGCTGAAGTGAAAGGGCAAGTCATGGCAATATCTGGGGGAAGAAATTCTAACTGGAAAGAATGTGAGGTATAGCTTATTTGTCAAAATTCTAAACAAATTTATATGATGCTAGTACTTCTGTTTTTCCTGAAAAATAATTAGATATTGAGTCATTTTTGTGTTTCTTCCTGCCTGCATGCTTTTTCCTGTACCCTCAGCTTATGATGATAAGTCCTTGTATGTTCTGTCCTCTTTCCCAACCTCAGCACAGGTCGTTTAAATCCTTCCTGTGCTTCTAATAATGGCCACCCATGAAGCCATCTCCTAGCTGAGTAGAGAAAGATACTTCTAAGTTTGGACATTTTTGTAGGCTATTACTTAGGTAAAATGTTCTCCATCAACTTTTGTCCCTTTTCCCATTATTTATTTTTATTGTTTGTATTTATATTTGACCTCTCCAATATCAATACCGGTTTCAGAACAAAATAGAAATAATAAATACATTAATAAAAGATGACACACCACCCTCTTCTAAATTGAGGGTGAAAGGTATACCTTCTTTCTGCTAAAAATTCACCAATACTATTAGGAATGTCGTCTTCTCCAAATGTTGACTTTAACAAAGAAAAAAATTCTGCATACATGAATGAAATTTAAAAAGTAAGTCTTTCTGTTTTAGCATGAAAATTGGATGCATTTTCTTTTAGTACACAGTAAACTTAGCCTAAAAAACATTTATTTTTAACAGATTCACATATATTAACTCATCTAATTTTCAGAATAATCCTATGAGGTAGGTACTGTTTTATTTCTATTTTACAGAGAAAGAAAGTGAAGCATGGAGAGGCTGGGTGACTTCCCTGAGGTCACTCAGGTGAAACCAGAATTTCAAACCAGATGTTCTCTATAGAAAATGTTATGTTCACTTCTGTTCAGAGGTCATCTTGATAAAGGGGGGGTGTTAATTAGCAATGTTATGAGACTTCCATAATTGGGATTCACATTTTGATTTAATGTCTTAGTCCAAAATATAGACATGGAGGTCAAAAGAAAATACTTTTTTTATTTGCCTTCAAAGTCCTGCTGAAAACTAAATTCTCATTTAAAATCTTTGCCTTCCAAACTTTACTCAGTAATACAATTAATGACTTCTTCCCCTCTTTACCTAGTTGAAACCCACTGTGATTTTCTCAGGTCAGTGCCCTGCTACCATTTGGTTTATACAGCTTATCATGTTGTATTAAGTCAGATTTTTAATGGGACTGCTTCTAATGGGAACTCTTTAGGGGTAGGGTATGTGTTCCTAATAATCTTTACATAACAAACATTGTAACAAAATTGTAAAGTAATTATGGTACGTTGTAGAATATTTGTTTTATAGACTTATGACCGGAGTTGTTAGGTGATTTGTCCAAAATCAGAGAAATAATGGACATCAAGGTGTGAATTAAATCTCAAGTCTCTAAACTCCCAGTCCAGGGTACATTCTGCCATTCCAGATTGATTCAGAGTCTTGACTTCTTAAAGCAGGGGTCCCCAAACTTTTTACACAGGGGGCCAGTTCACTGTCCCTCAGACTGTTGGAGAGCCGGACTATAAACAAAACTATGAACAAATCCCTATGCACACTGCACATATCTTATTTTAAAGTAAAAAAGAACACAAAACGGGAACAAATACAATATTTAAAATAAAGAACAAGTAAATTTAAATCAACAAACTGACCAGTATTTCAATGGGAACTATGGGTGCGGATGCATCCTGTGCTCCTCTCACTGACCACCAATGAAAGAGGTGTCCTTTCCAGAAGTGCAGCGTGGAACCGGATAAATGGCCTCGGGGCCGCATGCAGCCCACAGGGCTGTAGTCTGGGGACCCCTGTCTTAAAGGAATAGAACCATATCCAGAGTGAACATCCACTCTCCAGGGGACAGCTTGAGTAGGATATTTCCCAATTCTCTTTGGTTTCAGGTAAGTTTTTCCTGTCATTGTTCTCTGTCAATATTATAAATGTATTCCTATCACATAAAGGAAACAACCATTTTTCTAGGAAGAACAATAGATATTGGTGGTACTTCTAGTTCCATTCAGCTGACCAGTATTTCCTTTTATAAAGTAGAGTTGGTGATATGTAATAGCTCCCAATCTTAAAGAGGAAGATTATAAAGATTAACTGGTTTTTCAAAAATGTGTAAATTACCTTTACGTGTTTTAAAGGTGTTACTTATTAATATAAAACAGTAATAGTACTAGTTTGTTTCTACCACTCTGTTATAAACCTTGGGATAATTTATACTGTCAGTTGTTCATGTGGTGTGACTCATCCCCCAAGGTGACTTCTGTTATGCACAGCTTGGATTCTGTTACTTCAAGCAGCAATCTGAAAGCGTCTGAATTTACTCTATTAATTAAGATCTAATAGTACTTCATGGTGGTGCCTGAAGATACTTTATGAAAGAAAGTTAGGGATAGATATGCAAGGATTACCCTTTACTTCATTTAATAATTTGTAGGGATATCATCTATGAATTTATTTAAACCCTTTGCAGACCAACCACAGAAAGCAAACTTTGCCTGCCTGACATATGCCATCAACTGCCTCAGTGATATAGAACGTAGAGCTTGCTTCCTACCAACATAGCCTCTTTCTTCATCCTATAAGATAGATACTTTAAGAATTTTGCCCAAATTTTGGATACCGTCACTAGGGAAATATAGAAGCTTTAAAAATGTCTTGTGCAGGTCATTGCTGGCAGGTATAATTTGTCATTTTTTAAAATTTGTTTATTGATTTGAGAGAGAGAAAGAAATACTGATTTGTTGTTCTACTTATTTTGCATTCATTGGCTGGGGTATGTGCCCTGACTAGGGGTCAAACCTGCAACCTTGGCATGTTGGGACAATGCTCTAAACAACTAAGCTACCTGGCCAGGGCCCACTATGTCTTTTTAAAACTGTTTTAGTTAGTTACCAACATTTAAAAATATTAAATATTTCCCATAAACAACCCTTTTTTTTTTAACCTCTCCTGAAAAATCAGAATGGTTTGGTTTTATTTTCCAGCATGGTCCTTCATTGAGACTGAGGGGCAGCTGCTCGTTTAGGTAAGGGTGTGCGTCCTCTGGTCTCCAGAAACAGCTGGTAAGTTAGTACAGCATCACTGCAGTGTTGAGCATTATCCTGGCTCCTATAAGCATTTAATTTTGTAACACCCTGTGTGTTGTGCTCGATACTATTCCTACAAGACCATTCAGTACATATGGGATAAAATAACTGCCTCAATCTTCTGCATCAGACACTATTTACCATTTAGTTCATCCTGTTCTGTATTTCTGATTCCACACTCACCAAGCAGTCTAGGGGTTCTTGTGAAGTAGTGGTTCTTAACCTGGGTTCTGTCGAACCCTAGGGGTTCGATGAGTCGGTCTCGGGTTCGGAGAAGCCTCTGCCATGGAGGTAAAGACACACTTGTGTAAAGTTGTGATGACACGCCCCACTTGGCCATCATTTGCTGCAGAGGATCACATTACATTGCTTGGCCAACCAGTGCTGCGGGGAATTTAGTGTGCGCAGTAGTCAATGGCTGTCGTGGTTGTACGTCTTATGGTTTCTTTCTTAATATTTTAATCCATACTAAATATGTCGAGCAAAAAAAGAAAGTGGTCGGACGAATATGTACAACATGGATTCACATGTATCACGGAACGGGATGGGAGTCAGCGTCCTATCTGCATGATATGCAATGCCAAGTTGAGCAACTCTAGTCTCGCACCGGCAAAACTAAATCTGGAAAAAAAAAATCCTATTTTATTTATCACTAAAGAAGGGTTCGGTGAATGCACATATGAAACTGGTGGGTTCGGTACCTCAGAAAAGGTTAAGAACCCCTGCTCTGGAGAGTGATCTATGGGGTGTGTTAGTGCAGTTCGGGGGCGCTCCTAAATTTGAATCTCAGTTCTTATACTCCCTGACCTCAAGCCCTATAGAAATCTAAATTTACTAATCATTGATATGGGGTTAAGAAGTTTAGCTGGTCATAAAGCTGTTTTCAATATTAGAGTAATTCATATAAAAATAAAAATAAATAAATATGTCTTGTGCCTTCTACAAGTCAAATACAGATGCATCCCAACTGTATTAGTATAGAAGAGCTTTTCTGAGCACATCTTTGTCCCAACTACAACAAGGCGTTGAGTTTATTTTGGAATGCTCTCCTTGGTATTGCATTATATTTTAAATGTCTTTCTCACCCTGGCCAGATAGCTCAGTTGGTTAAGAGCATCATCCTGAAGCACAGAGGTTCCCAGTTTGATCCCTGGTCAGGGCACATACAGGAACAGATTGATGTTCCTGTCTCTTCCCCCACTCCTTGCCTCTCTCACTAAAATAAATAAACAAACAAACAAACAATATTTAAATGTCTTTCTCCATTAATATGAGGAAACCAAAGGCATTTTGCACACAGAACTATCACATCCTCACATTTCCCTGTTTTCTAACCTTTGTTGTAAGGCTTCAGGCCATCCATGACTGAAGGATTCTTTCTCATTAGTGTGGGATATGTATGACTTACTGGATTTCTTGACTGTGGTGATGATGGTATTTTTGTCAGGGGAAGAATGCTTTTCAAGTCAACAGACAGGAAAGGTTAGTATATGTAGTAAAAGACAAATAAGCAGTGTACATACTGTGTCTTTCTATGCATGTGAAGTCCTTCTGGTATTAAACTTGAAGAAAACAGAAAAGTAGATGATCGGGGAACCTAGAGTGAGAAGTGGTCAAAGCAGGATGAGATTTTTATGTAGGAAAAAACTATCAGCCCTTTGAATAAAATAAAACATTGGAACAGTAAGATCTTAAACACAATCTGTTCTCAGTTCAGTTCAGAAGAAATTAAAGTTGTAGAGTACAGCATGCAAATATAAACTTTTGCCTGAAGTTTATACCTTTTGGTGGATTAAAAAATAAAACTTTATTTCTGGCAGATATCCATTATTACTCTTAACTGAATATTTTATTACTTAGGAATATTTTTTATCTTTCTCTTTACAAAAGAAGGGTGACAACCCATGTTCTCATCCCCAGTTATACCTTTAACGAATTGAAGCCAAAATATTGTTCATTCTACTTTATATTTCCAAAAAGAGTTCTTTAAATGTATAATAAAGGTGAGATGAGAATATGAATAATAACTAGTTTTTAATATTGAAGATTTAATGATATTTCCAATATCACCCATCTTTAGAACAACTGCCAATTTCTCCTTTGCAGAAATATATATTCTGTGTGTGTGTAACATAGAATAACAATCATAGAGGCCTGGTTACATTTTTTTTGTTTCTTATTTCTGTCTACAGTGGGTAAGAAACAGCCCCACAGCCAGGGCTGATAGTCAAGGAGTGGGTGCTGGTTCATTTGTACACATTGTTTGCCATGGGTATGTGGCCCTTCGATCCTGATTGGACAGTGCTTTTTACTGATAGGTCAGGTTCCACGCTGAATCAGCTCTTCAGTAATTTGAATTTCATCCCTACATCTGAGAGTTATAAGACGTTCTAACCTGAGTCTGGTTTAATTGCTCTTTCCCTGTGTTGGGGACGGGGAAGCTCTTCCTCTATCCTTCGCTCTTCCTCTATCCTTCTTGAGTTCGGATGGCTGGACTGATTAGAAAATTGACACAAGACCAGATTAACAGGAGAAAAGTTAATATAATACATGCATACAAAGATCATAAAAGATGCCCTCAGAAATGATGAACCAGCCACAATGAAAAGTATTGTTACTTTTTAGACAAATTTCTAACGAAATGATAGGATAAAGATACTTAGGTTTTGGTGCTCGTTAATGAAGAATCTAAACAAAGTGTGGGCTTGGGTAGTAAGTCAATAAAGGAGGACGAGGGGTGTTATGTAAGCTTTTTGGCCCTGGATTTCATCACTTAGAGATAACGGTGTTCCTCTCAGGCCTACTGGAACAGGCGGGCGCCCTTCAAGGGGGAGTTTTATTTCCCACATGCAAGGAGACAAGAAACGGTCAGCGTGCCTTTCTTGCACTGGCTGCTTATCAAGTAACTGTCAATCAAAGTAATCAGTGTGCTATTGTGGCATATTTGGGGACAAGCTGCCCTAGTCCCCAACACCTGCTGAGTGAAAGTGGTCAGTGCAGTTGGTAACCAAGAGTTGGAGTTAGGTGGAGTCTGAGAGTCCCCATCTATAAAATGGAATATATAATAGTGGCTCCCTCCTAGAGCTGTGGGCTAATACATATCAGGTTTTGGAGCAGTGCTTTAAATAGTCTGTTCTCAGTAAATGGTAGCTGCTGCTGTTACTACTGTCATAATCATTGCTCTTAGCATTATTACTCTGCAGAAGAGCTGGGCGGGTAGCAGCAGAGAGGGAAGACATGGAGGTGGTGCCGCAGTTCTGAAACCCGCAGCTGTGAGCAGGGTGGCCTGTGACGGTCCTGGAGTTCAGTGAGATTAGAGCACGTGCCTGACTGGCCTTCCCCTCCTGTCTCATGTTCTCCTTTCCCTGTACCCCGCATCCACCTCTAGTGGGTAGCAGCCTGACCATTGCAAAGGGTCATCACCTGCAAAGTTTTTTCTTCTTCATGTGCCCTTAGAACTTGTTTCCTCATCTGAATTGCCGGGTACACTAGCTTTGAAATCCTTAAAACAGGTAACCTCCTCAGGAGTTTAATCTACCTCTTAGAACTGCAAATGTGGTTAATAATGGAAACATTAATGTGGAATAGAGGCAAGAATCCCTAACTGAAAAGGTTGTTTAGCTCAGATAGAATGTACATTTATAAAGCTAGCCCAATGCCTAGAGCACAGTAGTATAGGTGCTCAGTTAACATTGCCTTCCTCTTACTTACCTTCCACTTCTTTTTTTTTTTAATTTTTATTTTTATTTTATTCATTTTAGAGAGGAGACACAGAGAGAGAGAGAGAGAGAGAGAGAGAGAGAGAGAGAGAGAGAGAGAGAGAAGGGGGGAGGAGCTGGAAGCATCAACTCCCATATGTGCCTTGACCAGACCAGTGCAGGGTTTTGAACTGGCGACCTCAGTGTTCCCAGGTCGACGCTTTATCCACTGCGCCACCACAGGTCAGGCCCTTCCACTTCTTTATCTTAATTATCCTGCACCTCTATTTATATTTTGGCCTTTTTCTCTCATCTGGGAAATTATAATAACCTCCTTACTGTTGTTCTTTTTCTGACTTGTTTTGTCCTTAGCCTGTATCTCCTATATCTTATTCCAAATGAATTCTCATGAGATTACAAAATTTGTGAATAATTTTTTTTAAAAGAAGAGGAAGTAAAAAGAACTAGACAATCTATTTTTGGTCATATAACAGCCTAGGAATTCTAAAACTCTTCTATTATAAAACATCTGAAAATGATAAAATATATATATATATATATATATATATATATATATATATATATATATATATATTTTTTTTTTTTTTTTTTTTTTGCAAATCTATGGAGGGAACCTACCCCTGGGCTGCTAGACTCTCAGGGCACCTCTGGGTCTGGATGCCCAGGGAGGAGGACTGGAGATAGAATTACAGAGCTTTTAGCACAGAAAGGCCAAAAAGCTGGAGAATAGGAAAGAGCATGGAATGGAGTGAGAAGTTAGAGTCGCAGAGGTTACAGTAGTGGACACAGTGGAGTAGAGACAATAGTCAAAGGTACAATGGCTAGAAGCATTTAGAAATGATGTACAAGAAATCTAAAGAAAACCAAGGTGGGGTTTTATTGGTTTTATTTATTGTTTTGGTTTTTTGTTTTGTTTTGTTTGTTTACAGGGACAGAGAGAGAGTCAGAGAGAGGAATAGATAGGGACAGACAGACAGGAATGGAGAGAGATGAGAAGCATCAATCATTAGTTTTTCGTTGTGACACCTTAGTTGTTCATTGATTGCTTTCTCATATGTGCCTTGACCGCGGGCCTTCAGCAGACCAAGTAACCCCTTGCTCGAGCCAGAGACCTTGGGTCCAAGCTGGTGAGCTTTTTTGCTCAAGCCAGATGGGCCCGCGCTCAAGGTGGCGACCTCAGCATCTCAAATCTGGGTCCTCCACATCCCAGTTCGACACTCTATCCACTGTGCCACTGCCTGGTCAGGTGTTTTTTTTTAATTGATTTTAATTTATTGTATTTATGTAGATTCAATTGTCCCACTGAATATATTCCCCCCCGTGTTTCCATCAATATCCCCCTTCCCCCCCTTCAACACCCTCCCCCCTTCTCACCAGGATTTGCTTTTCTACTCTCTGTAATGCTGGGTTATGTATATATAATTTCACCAATCTCTTTCCCTCCTCTGATCCCATCCTCTCATCCCCTTTCTCTCTGTCCGCTTTCCCTCTGGTCTCTTTGATCCCGCCTCTGAAGAAAACCAAGTTTTTAAATTTAAAACCAAAAATTTAAGTTTAGAGAACCCTATACTTAGACATTATGTTCAGACTCAAGATGGACATCCCAACAATGATGGGAGTAAGATTATGGAATAATACCTTCATAAGGAAAAGTAGTTACCAACCTAGAAAGTTAATGAAAAAAGACATTTTTATATAAACAAAAATAGGGAAAGGTTCATCACCAAAAGACACTCACTGAAGAAACTTAAATATAAACTTCAAGAAGTAGTTGAAAATGGGCTCCAAAAATCAATCTGAGGTATAGAAAGCAGTAACAAATAAAGGTAATATAATAGTAAGTGGGACAGTAAATCTAAACCTACAGTGGCAGTTTATAGAAAAATAATGTCTACTTTAGTAATACTTTTAAAAGTGAATATAATAGATGCCATCATATAAGGCTGAAGGAAGATGGTTAAAATTAAAATATTCAAGATCCTGGTATTTTCAAGAAGAAAGAAAGCAACTGATTATCTTTGGACTGTGATTATGCATATTAAAAATAACCATGAAAGCATGGTCTGGTGCATAAAATGGGATCTTTTGATCAAGTTCATAAACACTTTTTTACAATAGACAACCAGATTTGTTAAAATACATCTACCCACCTTCTTTAAAGAGGATACATTGGGATTCCAATCAATCATCTCCCTCGTTCCTCCCATTATGTTCATTATGTAACTGCAGTTACAACTCTTTCCCCAGAGTATATACTTAATATGTGCTATGAAGTCAGTGCTAATTTATTCTTCACTCACCATTATGAGGAACAGTGTCCCGCATTTGTTGATATTTAGCCCAGGTGTTTCACACATGGAGCCTCACCGAGGGTGCAAAAGCCGTAGAAGCAACGCACGTGTGTGTGTGTGTGTGTGTGTGTGTGTGTGTGTGTGTGTGTGTGTGGCTGGCTTTAAAACCAGGGCAATGGAGCCTGCCCTAGAGAGCCTCCCAGCCTGTTCTAGTGCACAGTGGTCACTTTCTTCCCTGAATTCCACTTGTTTGCGTTCACACCATCCTATAAGATGGAGGTAATACTAGTACCTTATGTTTAGAATTACGGTGTGGGTTAAATGAGTTAATGCACGTAAAATCACCTAGAGCAGTGCTTTCCTAGAATTCTAGCTGTTATATACTGTTGAGCACTTGCTTCTAAGTTATCTTGTTAGGAACATTGGTTGTTTCATTTAAGTTTAAACAATTGAATTTATTGTGAACATATACATGGATACATAGAGAGGAGGTTTCTGCTTGAAAAGTAGAAAAATGGATTTGTAGATCTTGGAACTGGAGACATCTCAAGATGTCACTAACCAAGTTTTAGGGCTTGGGGAAAGCCTTCAAAATGCAGGACCTATATTTCTCTTATAGAAAACAAAAGGGTTTTTTTCTAAATTCCTTTTCTGCATTCGCCAGTGCTTTGCCTTAAGTTATCCACATTTTAAAATGAAGCAGCTGAGGTTCGAAAGTTTGTGGGACTTAACCAGTTCGGGGTCAGTGGTGAGAGAATAGGTTTAAGGCAAGGTCCAGACCCCGGCTGGTCTGCTTTTGAGTCAGGTGCTCCTACCACCAGGGTCCCGCTCTCTATAGTGCCTGCAGCTGTGGTCACTTCTGTGGCCACTGTTCTCACATCAACCATAACAGTATTTGATATCTATTGAAAACAGACAATATTTGTTTTATATAGAGATGATCTGTGATCCTACTTGTGGTAGTCACTTTTTTCTTTATGAAGGATAATTTATTTTTGAGTACACATTTTTAAGCCTTGCATAGTGGAAACAGATGGGACATTTTTTTTTATTTCCCCTGGAAATCTGTGGAGCGGATGTTTTGAGTCCTTTTGTGTCAGGTGGCTATCTCTGCGTGGTGTTGGCAGGAGCACCCCTGTTCTGAAGGGGGTGTACTCACCCACTTTCTAAGCCTAAGAATTTTTAAGTCTTCAGTCAAAGGATGGTTTAAGAATTTAAATCTTAATGATACACTTCCTGGTTTAATCAGGTGTCCAAGTTAAAGACAGTCTAAAGGCAGCCAAATAATTGTTAAAGAATAAGAATAACTAGCCTTCTCTATTTCAGTAGACATGTTTAGAAAAATGGCCTTCGTTTTTCTAAAATAGCTTTTTCCAGTTACATATTTCCTTTTATTAAGAGTAAGAACAGTTAAACTGTTTTGCTAATCTCTGCTAGCCTGTCCTATAGATTGTAGGACAGTCTGTAAAAGTTTATCTAAGTCAACAGAGAAATTCTACATACTTGTAGTCAAGGTGAATAGGAAGAACAGCAATGTAAGGGCTTCTGAAAGAAAAGCCATTTGGAGAAATTTTATGAAGGCCCCTAAGGTCTGCCTTGCACTGTGTCTGGTTCTGTAGATTCTAAAGACGAAGAATACTTGGTCTCGGGTCGTTCACAATTTTCTAGAAGAGAAATTAGACAAAAAAAAATATGTTCTAATGCAGCAAGTTCTGTAACCAGGTGTCACAGGTGGTTGTGCGAATAATAATAACTAAAGTCATAACCTGGTTGGTGAGCGTGTGGGGAAAATGTCCTTTTACATGCTGGGACATGTTTATTATAATTTCTAGAAACTTTCGCAAAGCCATAAAGGCCATGGCAAATGAGCCTTTTAAGCATCCTCTAAGGTTGATTCATATTTCCAGTAAGCGTCTTTCGCTGTTCCAGTCTCTGAGTCCTCCAGGTGCAGACTGGAGCGCCATGCCATCAGGGTTCAGATCCTCCGTCCTCCTCCTGCTCATGTGACCAGAAGGGATTACTTCTCTGTGCTTTCGGTTTTATAAAAAGCAAGAGGCATAGTACCTGTCTCTTAGGATTAATGTGATGACTAAATGACATAATTCGTGGAAAACATTTTTAGAATACTGCTTGCCACAGTGAAACTCAAGAAAATTTTGATTCTCATTGTTAGTTCCGGTCGCTGTTAAACCAGGAACAGGAAAACACAGTCACTGTGTTGATCATCCAGGCTCTCTTTCTCAATGCTAATTTCTGTCAAATAAAAATTTTCATATTTTTTTTCCTTTCTAGCTCCAAGAGGAAAGCGAGGATGGAAAACCTTTTATGCTGTACTGAAGGGGACAGTTCTTTATTTGCAAAAGGTAAAAATTAATTATTTAACTAATTTATCAAAACTATGCAATGAAAGATATGTTACCCCAAAAATGTTTACTTTGTACAAACAGCAAAACACTCACTGATGTCTAAATTCTTTTTTAGATTTTCTGTTTCTAATAAAACAATTATTTTGGAGATTATACATATATATATATATGTATAATATAAGATATATATTATACATAAGATGTATAATATATATCTTATATATAGAAGATTATACATGTGTCAGTATGTGTGTGTTTATGACCAGAGGGAATAGATGAGCTGTGTTCTTGTTATGTCCAATTAGAAATTTAAATATATGTTTTAAGTTAGACTTCATTCATAAGGTCTGTGCAGAGATAGACCCGTGGCAGCACTTATTCCAGTGAGTATATACTATAAATCAGTTGTCTTTTATTTGTTGTTATTTAACAATTTTTTTATTTAGTTATTTATCTTCATTTCAATCCTATCTAGATCTATTTATATACTTACCAAAACTTATGAGGTACAGCAAAAGCAGTACTAGGAGGGAGGCTGTAGAGATAAGCACATAAAAAAAAAACATTAAATAACCTAACTTTACATTTCAAGTAACTAGAAAAAGAACAAAACCCCAAGTTAGCAGAAGGAAGGAAACATTAAGAGTAGAGAAGAAATAAATGAAATAGAGACCCAAAGAACAATAAGAAAAAAATCAATGAAACTAAGACTTGGTTTTTTGAAAAAATCAATTAAGTTGACAAAAGTTTAGCTAGACAACTAAGAAAAAAGAGAGGAGACTCAAATCAGAAATGAAAGAAGAGATATCACAACTGATTCCACAGAAATTAAACGAAAGAGTTACACCAACAAATTGGACAATCTAGAGGAAAAGATAAATTCCTAAAAACATACCATCTTCCCAGACTGAATCATGAATAAATAGAAAATCAGAACAGACTTATAACTAGTAATGAGATTGAATCAGTAATCACCAGTTCACCGGTAAATTCTACCAAACTTTTATAGAAGAATTAATTCTAATGCTTCTAAAATTCTTCCCAAAAATTGAAGGGGGGAAACACTTCTAAATTTATTTTATGAGACCAGCATTACCCTGATACCAAAACCAGGAAAATATACTGCAAGAAAAGAAAACTACAGGCCAATATCCCTGATGAATGTAGATGGCAAAAATCCTAAACAAAATACCAGCAAACCAAATTCAGTGTCATAGTATAAGGAGCATACATACACATGGTCATGACCAAGACATACTCCTTAGATGCAAGAATGGTTCAATATATGAAAATCAATTAATATTAACTACATTAAAATAGAACAAGAATTAAAAATCACATGATCATCTTCATAGATGCAGATGATCTAAACGTTTTCTAAAAATTCAATACCCTTCATGATAAAAAAATTTTTTTTTAGTAAGATAGGAATAACTGGAAATCACCTTACTGTAATAAAGGCCATATATGAAAAGCCACAGCTAACAGAAGACACTGTGTTTTTGATTGGAGAGTTTATTCCATTTACACGTAAGATAATTATTGGTAAAGAAGGACTTACTATTAGTATTTAGTAAGTTGTTTACTCTTTTGTAGCTTTTTGACCCTCTTTTGCTCTGTTGCTGTCTTTCTTTGTGTTTTATTGATACTTTGTAGAAATATGTTTTGATTACTTTCTGTGTGTGTGTGTGTGTGTGAGTGTGTGTGTGTGTGTGTGTGTTTTCTAAAGGGATTTTCTTTGTGGTTACCAAGAGGTTTACATAAAACATATTATAATTCTGACTTTAAGCTGATAACAACTTAATTTCAGTCATGCACAGAAACTCTATGTTTACTTTCTATTCACATACCAAGTTTATGATAATTGATGTCAGAATTTACTTTTTGTATACTCATTAAGAAATTTTGGTGTTTATAGTTCTTTTTGGTACTTTTCTCTTTTAACGTTTGTACTGTAGTTAAAAGTGATTTGTACAGTATTTCATTCCTCTGAATTTGTCTATATATTTACCTTTACCAGTAATATTTATGCTTTATACACTTTCATGTTGCTATTTCATTTCCTTTCATTTTACATTCTTGTTTTGTTTTCATTGCAGTTCTTCTAAGGGCAGGTCTAGCAGTGATGAACTCCACCAGTTATTGCTTATCTGGGAAAGTCTATATCTTTCCATTTTTAAAAGACTAATTTGGTGCACACACTATTCTTGGTTTGCAGGAGTCTCCCCACCCCAGCATGCTAAGTATATCATTCTACTCTCCTGACCTGCAGGATTTCTGCTGAGAAATGATATGATAGTCTTAATGGAGTCCCTTGTATATGACAAATCATTCTTCTCTTGCTGCTTTCAAAATTCTCTTTCATCCTTGACTTTTGACAGTTTGATTATAATGTATTTCAGTGTGGATATCTGTGGTTTATCTTGATTTGAGACTATTGAGACTATTGTGTTTCTTAGTTCTGAATGTCCATTTCCTTCCTCAGAGCTGGTTTTTGGTTATGCAGCAGCGAACCACCCAGTTCTCCCTTGTTCTGAGTTGCAGCTAGGCATTCAGAGTATTCCAGGTCACCATCAATGCCCCAAGTTAGGTGAGACAGATAACATTTCTCTTGGAAAGCTCTCTGATGAATGAGAATGCCAGACACACTCTTTTCTTCTTCCTCCCTCCCAGGAGAGAAACCTTAGCTTGTGTACCTTTCTCCCAGTCTTTGTTCTTTTTACCCATTTGATTGCAGCTGTTCTTGGGCTTTTGCTTGCCCAGAGTACTGCAACTTCTTAACTGCGTTCTTGCATTCTCATAAAGGTATTTTGGTTCTGAATATCATTGTTAAATTGGTAATCCTGTCAGGGAACAAGAACTGAGGCACTCCTTATTCTGCCATGTTGCTGATGTCATTCCTAGGAAAACATTTTTAAATCTGTTTGAACTATGATATAGTATTGGCATCCTTATCTTTTTACTCTAGTTATTATCATAAACACTTTTAAATTAAAAAATTTGTAGAAGCATATTTTTGGTCAATTTGGTATATGATGACTATGAAATAATAAGTCATATGGTTTTATTTTTTCCCTCTTACTCTGGATTACAAAGGCATTCATTATAATTACTTAAAATATTATCCATTGAATAGACTTACCATAATTTAATCTTTTTCCTGTTTTTAGACATCCCCACTTAGAATTTTTCCAGTTAGAAATAACTGCATAATATATATATATTTATGCACATATCTGTTTATTTCCTGAAGGTAGATTACTGGTATTGCCATGGAACACAGGGACAGGGTAGGAACTGTTTAAAAGTATAGGCATACCTTGGAAATGTTGCCAGTTTGATCCAGACCATTGTAATAAAGTGAATATTGTACAAAAGAAAATCACACAAATATTTTTGTTTCCCAATACATATAAAAGTTATGTGTACATTACACTGTAGTCTATTAACTATAAAATATACTGCTCACAAAAATTAGGGGATATTTCAAAATGAATATGAAGTGATAAAATATCTCCTCAGTTTTATGAGCATAATTAGGGAATATTTCAAAACGAATATGAAGCGATAAAATATCCCCTAATTTTTGTGAGCAGTGTAGCATTGTCTAAAAGAAATGTCCACACCTTAATTAAAAATACTTTATTGAAAAAAAAAAAAGCGCTATCGTCTGAGCCTTCAGCATGTTATAATTGTTTTGCTGGTAGAGAGGATCTTGCCCAGGTAACATCAAAGATCACTGATCACAGGTTGCTGTGACTAATATAATAACGAAAAAGTATGAAATATTGCAAGAATTATCAAAACGTGACACAGACAGAAAGTGACCAAATGCTGTTGTGGAACGGCACCAGCACTTGCTCTCTGCAGGGGCGCCGCAAACCTTCAATCTGTAAAAACACAGTATCTGGGAAGCGCAATAGAGTGCGGTGTGCCTGTGTTAAGATACATTTCTAAATTCTGGAAAAGCTGAACAAGGTTTTTCATTCCCAGTAACAATTTGGGACAATATCTGTTGTCTCACCACAACCTCTTTTTTACCACAGTTATTTTTTAATATTTGGATGTTTAAAGATAATATTTCATTCATTCTTGAATTTTTTGTTTTCAGTGCACAAACACACGCCCTGACACACCTCACACACTTCTGTAGGTGCCTTTCCACACTTGTGTTTCTCTGGGAGTCCTTCCCTTAGGGTGCCACCTGCAGCACTGAATCAGATGGCATCCCTAACTCAAAGCACTGAGACAATAATCTGCTTTGGAATGGAGGGATAACTGTTGGGGGAAAATATATTTGATTCTTTTTATTTAAACATTAATGCCCTGTATAATAAAATTGAGGGGATTATTCTCTTTAACGATTTTATTTATTGATTTTACAGAGAGAGGAGAGAGGTGGGGGAGTGAAAAGTATCAACTCAAGAGTTGCTTCACTTCCATTGTTCATTGCTTACTTGTCGTATGTGCCTTGACTGGGCAAGCCCAGGTTTGTACCCTCAACCTCAGCATTCCAGGTCGATACTCTGTCCACCGTGCCACCACAGGACAGGCAGGAATTACTTTTTTAAAACCAACCTTTTTAGGAGTTCACCCAACCTAATATTTGAAAGGACCTTGACTGCATTGTATTAAATCCTATATCAACATTCAGCATGTTGCCAGAGCAGCATTGGAAGGAACTTTTATAATTCTCGTTTGTTGTATTTCTCTATTGGAACTTTTTGCAGATATCTAGACTGGAATGAACCATATCTAACACAAATTCTTTTTTTAAAAACCAGGATTTCTTTTGGACTGGATTAGGTAAAAAATATTGGAGCATGGGGTGCTTCACCTTGGACCAGAGTGCTCTTTGTGAGTAAATAGCCTTTGCAAAGAAAGGTATGGAGGTAGTTGAAACCCAGAAATTACCAAAAAAAAGAAAGGAAAATGACTCGTGGCATCTTACTAAAATGCACACATTACTTTGAGGGACAAAACAATGGGAAAAATAATAATATTGTTGATATTATGAGATATTCATGCTTCTAAAGATGGCCAGATATCTTGGGTTGTCTTTATTTTGCTATCGAATCAACATAGCTTCTAATTTATAAGTCAGCTGCTTTGTTCTCCAAAACAGCATGTGTGTATGCATGCTGGGTCCACATTAGTCCTTTCAGCTAGCCTTGTCTCTGCAGGGAACAACCCTTTGAAGGTAAATTTCACACATCACAGCTGTTTCCCCTGCATAAATCCTATTTTTTTGCTTCCTTTTTCAATTTCTCTAAAATCTCTGTAAGGGGCATGGCCCTCTTTGGCAAAACCACGTCATTGAATACCTAGCCACAGAATTTCCACCCACTCTATCCCAGGCTGAGCCTGGGAAGAGAGAAATACTCTCGTATTCAACAAAGACAGATGCTGTGTCCAATTCATCAGCTTCTCTCTCCTTGTCCCCTCTGTCAGGTAAATGAATAGAGTTGAGTTGGACTCATCGAGATAGAGAAGAGAAAGAACTGACATGGGCAATAAAAAGTAAACTTTGTCATCCAAGGAGCTTCAACAGCAGTTTAAATTAGGGCTCCAAAATTAGGACTCATCTCCATATTCACGCTACCTCTAGAGTGTGGCAAGTGTGGATTTAGGGAAAGTTGGGTGAAACTCCTTTTATACAATGAAACACAGGACACCAAGGAAATGATGCATTTGCGTAGGCAAGTACAGCATAGACCTGTGGCCTCTATCAGGATGCTGTTTCATTTGAATTTAAAATTCAAGCATTGCTGTAAAATCTCTACTTTGGATGAGCATAGGTCTGAAAAAGGGCAGCCATGTTTTTATCCTGTCTCTATTCTATTGACAGTAGAGTTGTTGTTAACACTTGTTAAAAGAAAAGGAAAAAAAGAGGTTGGAAAAAAATGTGACAAGTGCTTGAAATCCTATAGTAATCAACCAGCATCTGTTCTCAAAACTTCACACAGATCCTAGAGACTGGCTCATCAGTCAGTGAAACTTAATCATAGCAGGCCTGGTTTTTGTATGGATATATCTACTCTGATTTTTTAAATTATTTTTTTCCTGATTTATAAAATGTAAAAAGCATCAAGTTAGGCAATACCAATATAAAAATTTGTACAGCTGAAAATGCCAAGCACTTGTAAAGTTAACAGGGTGCTGTCTGCCACCACACAGAACTTTGCCTCAGAGGGACTTTTGAGATGTTGAGCTGTTCACTGGAAATAGCAGTCATAGGTATTTAGACTTCTTCTTTGAATTACCTCTGAGTTCTGGAGAGGCTCAGTACTGGTGCAGGCTGTGCCCTACAGAGGGCTTCTCATGTTGCATTGCTGGCTAATCCTTAACCTTGCTGAAGTCCTAATCTGTCATGATGGCCACAAAAAGTAAGTTATATGATGGAATTACCATATTTCCCCATGTATAAGATGCACCTTAATTTGGGGGCCCGAAATTTGAAAAAATTTGTATTACCTAAAGTGATTGAACTCAAGTTTTATTCATCATAAAATTCATACAACTCATCAC
This sequence comes from Rhynchonycteris naso, assembly GCA_037038555.1. Taxonomy (NCBI): domain Eukaryota; kingdom Metazoa; phylum Chordata; class Mammalia; order Chiroptera; family Emballonuridae; genus Rhynchonycteris; species Rhynchonycteris naso. The sequence continues at coordinate 32,504,124 of CM072998.1, forward strand.
TGTCAAAACTCCCATCCATTTGCTTGTCCTCATCTGTGTCTGATGACGAATCACTGTCTTCATATATTGCCTCGTCCTCAGTTCCATCTATGGCATTTGAAATGCCACAACCACTGCATAAGACGCACTCAGTTTTTAGACCCCAAAATTTACAGGATATGGAGTGTCTTATACATGGGGAATATGGTATGCTATGTTGCAAGGCAATTGAGGATTTGTACAGTTTGGGGTTTATATCCTCACATAACCATGTAGAGTTCATCACATGTCAAGCACTGTGGTAAATACTGGGCTTCCACTGATGACTAAGACATGGTCTCTGCCTACTTAGAGCTCACAAAACAAGATGAGGAGTAGGTAAATTGAACATTCATCACACAATGGGATAAATTGATGGAGGAATGAGAATGTCTTACTAAATAAGGCTCCCTAATTGTGATCGCAAAGGTCAGAGAAGGTCTCCTTGAATTCATATATATCCAAAACTGAGGAGGAGTTTGCCAGGCAGGCAAAGTGATAAATAGCATTTAGCTGGAGAGGGGCAAAGTAACATTTTGAGAGAAAAGGGCATGTTCAAAGAATAGCCAAACAGCTTTTTATGTTTGGGTTATAGGATGAATGGGAGATAGCAGGTGGTAGAAACATGATGAAAATTTATGTTTCAAATAACCAGTATGTTGTGAAAATGGGAGAGATGGTGTTGCAGTGTCATAAACTGTCTACTTTACAAATGAAGTAGTTTTCTTCCCGGAAGGAGTTTCAGACTCTGAGTGTGGGTTGTGTGCTGCTCCCACCGATGCCCGAGTCCTTGAAGTATTCAGACAGCCTCAGACTCCATGCAGGGCAGTCTCTCTCACGGAGCCTGCTGGATAAGGCATGTGTCCTAAGAGTGGCACATCGCCCTCCCTCTCTGCCCTTGAAATGCCAGTATTTACATTCTTGGGATACAAGTATAGCTGTAAAATAAAGTCACCTTTTTCTCTCCTTCCCCCTCTTAGCCAGTTCTTTACTATTTGGGTCAGAGATCATGAGGAAGGACCCACTTTTCCTCTAGCCCAAGATTAACTTAATTTAGTTTGTCAAAGACTTCTGTGTACTGTGGGTAGGGGCTATCCCAGATGTGTTTTTACAAGGATAATAGGACCAAGAACCTGCTCTTAAAAGTTTCGCTTTTGGGCTGTCAGATTGACACTCAAAAGTGACCAGAGCATGTGTTCTCAGCTGAACTTTGTTCTACATGTATGCACTGGAGAAATGATTGTGAGCAAGACATAGTCCCTAATGGAGCTTATACTCCATATGAAGAAAGCAACAAATACAAACCATTTCGTTGTAATTTGATAAGTGCTACAAAGAGGGCAGTGTGCTATGGAAACGCATTTGCGAGGACATGAAACTGAGCCACAGGAAAAGAAGGAACGATTGTGGAAGAATTTATGAAGAAAATGATATTAAAGCCAACACTGAAAAAGCAAATGAAAGTTAGCCATACAGAGAATAACAGAGGGGAATCTGTGTGGATGCCTTGATGGATGAAATCCCAGCACATTCAGTGAGCTACCTGGTCAGTGGAGTGTGAAGGTGTCCTAGGCAGATGTGCAGAACCTAGAAAGCCATGTTGAGAAGTTGAGATTTTACCTTGGAGCAATGCAGAGCTATTAAAGCTTTGAATGGGGTGCGATATGGTCAGATCTGTATTTGAGAAAGTTTATTTTGGCTCTAGGATAGAGAATGAATTGGAAGCAGATTCCATCAGAGACATAGAGACCAGATTTGTTTGAACTGTGGTAGGGGCTATGGGAAGGAAGAGCATGGTCTAAATGGAGAGTTCACTTTGCAGTGTTGAATTCAAGGTAGCTATAGAATAAGAAATGGATCTGTCCAATAAGCAGTTATGAATATTCAGATCTAGAGCTGAATAGGGAACCTAGAAATACAAATCTGGAGAGTCACCAAGAAATTGGTAATTCCAGCCACGGGAGTAGATGATGGCACTCAGAGTTATAGGATGAGGAGGGAGAGAACCTATGGAACACAGACCCTTTGTATGTGCCAGACGAGGAACAGACAGTGAAGGAACCTGAACAGTAAGTGACCAGAGCCAGGAAGAAATCAGATGGAGAGGGAAAGACAGAGGGACAGACAGACAGACACTACCATCAAGAGATGGTATAATGTTGCATGTTGCAAAAAGGTTAAGTAAAATAGGAATTGGAAAGTGCCTCTTGATTTCAGCAACAAGGTTTGTAATGGAAAAGCAGATGCAGTGGACAGCTTGGCGTGGAAGTCAGGATGGAATGAGAGTTAGAGGCATGGAGGCAGAAAATACAACTACTTTCAAAAGGTTTGACTTGGGTAGTTTCCACTTGATCTTCCCTCCACTACCCCTTTTCTGCAGCAAATGTGTGTGACTTTTGTAAATAACAGATCCCCAGAGTCTACCTCATTTCTACTGAATGTCTTTTCTTTTCCATTATTGATTTCTCTCTAAAATGAAGTAAGTCCTTTCCTTTCTTCCTTTCCCTGGACAGTTTCTGACATTACCCAAGCTCTTGTTTTGGCTCTGCGGGTGACACACATGGTTCCTCATGCCCACCTCACTTCTCTTTCAGGCCCCCTTGCTTGTGTTACGTAGTCACATTTGCCTCTGGCTTTCAAGCAAATAGCAAATCCACAGAGTATAACAATAGTAATGTCAGAACCACTCACAAAAGGTCACATTGGGAGCTATGTGAGAAATAACACAGTATCGACCCCCTAAACAAGCTTGGGTTTACAGTGTAAATGAGAAGACCAGTCTTCTGAAGTGAATGGTTAGTGACAGGATTTAAACCAGATGTATTGGTGAGGACTGGGAAAAACACAGGGTGAATAGAATAAAGGTGGGTGAATAACTTAACCCATTTAAGGAACTCTCAGAGGTAGAGTACACTAGGGCATTTATGATAGAGTGCTTTTCTTTGTCTTCCAGCTAAGTAAGAATGCAGTCCTATCCTTTCTTGGTTCTAATCAAGCAGTCCCTTTAGCCCAGGCTCATGCCTAAGAAATTTGTACCATATTGATAACTATTATTATTGGAACATTAAGTGTTCGTAGCAGAGAAATCTAATATTGTCATTTTATTGTAACAGTTCATATGTGCTTTAAAATTTTGAAATTGCTATGAATTGATAATAAAGTGGTAAAATTCCTGTTGGTCCTGATGATCTACCATTGTTGACAATGGATAATAACTTAATATCTGTCTGTTAACTGAGAATGAGTCAATATGCTATCCAAATACCTTAGCCAAAGCTTCAGAAGTTCTCTGTTGGTTTCTATCGTGGGCTTTGTGTCTGACCCTGCTAGTCTTTTGCTATTTCTTGAAACTATTTTATTATAAGCTCTATGATGATATTTTTGTTACAGGTCAGATTATGACAAAGCTGAGCTTTGTTACTTTAAAATAAATTGTACTGAGGGGCTAAATAGAAACAGAGTCAGGGTCACAGGGAACAGATGGCCAGCTGTCACAGGGAAGTTCAGGAAAAGGGGACGGGATCAAAAGAAGGTGAAGAGATTAGCCAAAATCCTATATACCTAACACATACATACAGACAACAGGGTAGCAATAGCCAGAGGGAAAGGGGGCTTGGAGGTAGGAAAGGAGGGGAAAAGGCGGTAGAAAGAGATTTGGCATGGGACGTGAGGGGGAACAATGCAGTGTGTAGAGGGTATTATATTGAGTGGGATACTTGAAACCATGTCAACCCAATAAATGAAAAATAAATAAATAGGTGAATAGGTAAGCATAGTGGCTGTAGGTGACTGGTCAGTGCATGGCAGTCAATATGCTGATTATTGTATTATTCCCCAGACCAGGCTCTTGAGATTCTTCTAATGTCTTTCATCTCTAGGGCAGTGGTTCTTAACCTGGGTTCTATCAAACCCTAGGGGTTCGACAAGTCGGACTCGGGTTTGGAGAAGCCTCTGCCGCAGAGGTCAGAATAAAGTAATACCGTAATTTGTTGTGAGCTCATGCACTTTGTTGGTTTTGTTCTTTGAGCAAGGTGATGTTCATGCACGGCTCATTTTGTGCACCAGTAAAAAAACATATACCTATGTCTTAGGTGGGACATAAAAGTGAGACTATGAGACATGGACAAGAAAGTGGTGGTTACGGGATGGGGGGAGGGAGGGAAGAGTGGGATAGGGAGGAGGGGAGGGACACAGGGAAAACCAGATAGAAGGTGACAGAGGACAATTTGACTTTTGGTGACGGGTATGCAACACAATTGAATGATAAGATAACCTGGAGATGTTTTCATTGTACGTATGTACCCTGATTTATTGGTGTCACCCCATTAGAATTAATAATAATAAAATATATATATTAAAAAAAAACATATACCTATGTCTTGAATTTGGAAAAAAAAATCATATTTTATTTATCACTAAAGAAGGTTTCGGTGAATGCGCATATGAAACTGGTGGGTTCGGTACCTCAGAAAAGGTTAAGAACCACTGCTGTAGAGTCTAGAAAACAACTGTTCAAAAATGAATATATTCGCTTTTCCCATGTGTTTTGACAGTAAAACAAAATCCATTTGTTATCTAAAAATTTAGTGTGTGCTGTCACAATATTCTGGGCACTCTAAGTCCTTGATGCAAAATCATCTCTTCATTTCTTGAATTACTTGGAAGAGAAATTTGTTCCAACTTCCTATAAAGTTTTTTTCTAAGTCTGATTAGGAAGAGAGGTTTTTGCTTTATTTTGTTGTGTTTCTGCAGTGTTTGAAGTATAGGTAACATCAAGGGTGTGAGCCAGGCCAGGCAGAAGGAAGATACGGAAGGTTCAAGGCCCCCAGGCCAGAAGATGGCCTCCAGTCTGGGGCTGATGTGACAAATGTAGCAGCATTGGGAGCTGGGATGTGGGCCTGGTCCCTGTATGCTCAGGGCATTTCATTTCCTTTTGTGAAAATGCCAGCTTTGTGCCCTTTCACACTTTGTAAAGGCCATCCGGACCCTCTCTCATTCTCTACAGCGGTGGGAAATGCGTGAAAGAAAAAGTTAACTAGGCTTTGAAGCCATATCTCTTAGGAAAATAACGATCACATCCAAGTTTTCATTGGTCATGTAATAGGTGAATTCTCAGTCCACCAGGGAAGCATGACCATTATAGAAAGGATATTTAGATGTGATCATAATTATAAAAAACTATGAATTTATAAGAAGACATTACAGTTGGAGACATGCTTTGTCTGTAGGGTTTAAGACACAAAGTCAATGCTCTGAAGGTTTCTGTTTTAAAACACAATTGCAATTCTTATGTCTAGCAGACAGAAACTGGTTTATTCCTAAAGAATATGTTTGCCTCAGCCTGGTCAGGTAGCTCAGTTGGTTAGAGCATTGTCCTTATACTTCAAGGTCACAGGTTTGATCCCCGGTCAGGGCACATACAAGAATCAACCAATGAAAGCATAAATAAGTAGAACAACAAATTGGTGTGTGTGTGCGCGCGCGTGTGTGTGTGTGTGTGCCTGTCTGTCTGTCTGTCTTTCCCCCTCTCTCGAAAAATTAATAAATAACATTTTTAAAAAGAGAACTTGTCCCCTGAATTGATGCAGGGCTTTGGGAAATGGGTCCAGAAATCCAGCCCCCTTTTCTGTTTGCTGCTCTGTTCCCTCAGCAGCATTTTCCTCCCCCCTCCAGCTCCCTTCCTTCCTTGTTTCCTTCCCTCCTTCCCATGAGTAACAATTGTACCCATACCACTCATGCAAAAGTTGAAGAGGTAACTATGAATTAGACACTAATTTGGTCTCATGGGGCTCTGAACTGAGGGGTGAAAGGGTCATAGCAACATAGTGGCAGTGACAAGTGCAGCCTTTAACAGAGTGTTAGAGAACCCTGCAACTGAGAGGAAGGCAGAAAGTCTCCTTTCACCAATAAACACTCTGGTCACCATATTAGGTAGAAGAAATACAGAAGAACTTTGAAAGGATGCTGACATTTGTCTTCTGCTGAGAAACTTTAAGGCTTAACTTGCAGATGCTGAGTCAAGGAATCCTGTCATCTTCCTGAGGGGCTGCTGATGCTTATCTGCTTACTCTTCCAGTTCCGCTGCGTAATCATTAAAAAGATAGATCATAACTTCCTGGTTCACACACCAGGTTTACCCTGGAAAATTTCCTGTGCCCGGCTGAGGTCCGGGCCTTGCTGAGAAAGCAGGCCAAGTCCTTCAAGTCCTCCCATGTCTGTAACGGCTTCCTCTCTGCACAAATTAAGTTAGGTTGTGAGACACAGGTTGGCTGCTAGAGAACGTGCTACAGATACCCCACATCACTGTGACATGGAAGAAAGGCCCCACATACATGTCAATGGAACAAAAATAATATCAATATTTTGGATCCTCTGATTTTTTAACTTGCATATTCTTTCTTAAATTTTCCTTAGTACGGTGATAATAGGACATTTTTTCTGACTCTAAATTTGCTTACCTACTAACATGAGAAAATGAGATGAAATGATCCGTTAGGTTTCTTTCAGGTTTGAAATTCTACTGAAATAGATGATTTTCAGATATATGATTAGTTATGTAATGGGCAAAACATGCCTTCCATTTGATTTGCTTTATTCCTCGCTTCCAGATTTGTGGAAATACAGCACTTTCAGTGCTCCCCAGTAAAGAAAAATAAAGCTGAATGATTTTTAGAAAGATATCTAACCAGAAATACCTTTAAAATTTTTTATAGATATCAAATTATGAAAATACTTTTAATGCCTTTTTCAAAATTAGGAATTAATAGACAGTTTAAGATCCAGTTTACTTTCATCGCTGACAGTTTTATAAGTAGCCTCACAGCTTCAAGCAAGAATGTTTTCCCAGTTCTGCTGCCTGTGACCTCTCCATGGAAATCAATGAGTGAAAAAGCTGAAGGGATCAAGAAGTACAAAATGATGATTCTGTGCCAGTAGTCATGAGGATGTCAAGTACAGCACAGGCAATATAGTCAGTAATATTCTAATAACTATGTGTGGTGTCAGATGGGTACGAGAATTATCAAGACGATCACTTAGTAAGTTATATAATGTCTAATCAGTGGGTTTTACACCAGAAACTAATATAATATTGTAATTTAAAAAATAAAACTTGATTATAGTTTAAGCAGGAGGGAAAAAAGACAATTTCAACGTTGTTTTAAATTGTTTTAATTAGGTATAACAATTACACCTATTTAATAAGACATGAAGTAAATAATACTTAAAAAACTGGAATAAGAAATAAGAACATGTTTTTAATTGACGTTGATGAATTTCAATTGAGATTTGGTCACTTTCCAAATTGGACTTTATATTCACCTGAAACTAGAGATATTCAGATTGATGCTAATTATTTGCTCACTTTCCAAATTGGACTTTATATTCACCTGAAACTAGAGATATTCAGATTGATGCTAATTATTTGCTCACTTTCCAAATTGGACTTTATATTCACCTGAAACTAGAGATATTCAGATTGATGCTAATTATTGGTACATATGTAGATGATTTTTTGTGTTGGTGTGTTATGATTCAGTATCACAAGCAGTTTAATAAAATTTGGGGGGGAAGCCTTTTATTTCATGCTTTAAATGAATTTAAATTAAATAGCATTTTGAAATCACATTCTTGGTGCTTATTCAGGTGGTGGGATGCTCTGATAAATCATGCTAATAAAAAAGATGTGGACTGAAAGTGAACATAGAGGAGAGTAACATGTGCTTAGGTATCATTTTCACCCTTCATTTGTTTGAGAGAATGGGTAGTAATTAGATGTCATGGAGCATTTTCTTTCTTACAGGAGAATTGATTGCAGTTATCTTGTTCTCTGTTTCACATCTAATTTGCACAGCCAAGAGTCTTAGAGTTGAAATGATTTGATTACAATAATGTATCCCTTATTTTTCCTTCCTGATTTTATCATTTAAACACTATCTTCTACTTTAAGCAATGAAAAATAAAGATGTAAAAATGAACTCTTTAGGATAAAGTCATTTCTTTTTATCCAATTGCCAGTCCTAATGTTTCCAATCTACCCTGGGATTTACTCATTTTTTTATGGATTTAGAGTTTCATTTTCATGTGGGAGTTCAGAATTCCAAACATATTTTGTTTATATTTTTTTCTTTTTTTTTTTTAATGGTAAAATGATATTACTCTCAACTAGGGAAGCATGATCTTGTTAAACTTAAAATTCCTAGACTTTGGTTGCATCCTAATTAAATCTATCTTGCTCTCCATTTCTATCCTGTGTAAGTGTCCTTCCAGTGTAAGGTAAGCTGGCCATGTATCTTTGAGTTCAGGAAACTGCCTTAGAATCAAAAGCAATGGTATAATTCTTCCAAGTTAATAAGTTAGCTTTTGCTTAGGGCTGTAATAAATGTTGCATTGTCAAACTCTTTTCATTATTAGAAAAGTCTGAGAATATCCTTCTTTAAGCTTGGTTTTAAATGAAAGTACCAGAAGGGAGAATATGCTCCAAGTGTAAAGCTCTAAGTCATCCAGTATAAATAGCAATCAGTTGGTATTGTGTTTCTTATTCACCTGTTGTAGTTTGTTAGAGATCACAACTTACGTGGGAGTTTAACTAATAGCAGTAGTTGTAATCATCCCAAAGGGAACCTGTAGAATGAGAAGGGATGAAGCCAATGGCAGAACTAACATCCAAAGGACAGGCTAAAGAGGAGATAGGTAGCAAAGTCATGGTCAGAGAGGTAGGAGAGAAACCAGGAGAGTATTGTAAGAAGCCAAGGAAGAATTTCAGGAATATTGTTGACTCCCTTGGGTGCTAGATGGTAAGAACTAAAATAAAAATCTGTTGAGTTTTACAATTAGGAAGTCATTGTTGACCTTGTCAACATTGTCAGAGCAGTTTCAATGAAGTGTAGACATGGACTCCAGATCTCAGTGGGTTAGAAAGTAAACTGGAAATTAATGTATTATAACAGCTAATGTGGACTACTAACTCATGTATAATAGCAGAGAGGTGACAGCTAGAGGAAAAATCAGTATTGAGGAGGCGCTGTTTGTCTTAAAAGGTAAGAGAGATCTTGAATGTCTTGATAGGCTACAGTGAAAAAGTCAGTAGGTAGAGAATGACTAAAAATATAGAAGAAATATAATAACCAATGAAATAAAATTCAAGGAAAGGTTGATGGAGGTTGATCTGAGAAGATAGTATTAGCCTTGATCTAGATTTCACTGTTTTAGGAAGAAAAAAGATAACAGTCACAAAATATAGCTGTTTATAGGTTATGTAAACAGAAAGTTTGATACTTACAAGATTAACCTTATAAAATACAAGGTCAAGCTTATATGCTACTAAGGAATTATTATTAGAAATTGTACCACCTAGCATTTGAGTGCTTACCATATGCTGTAAAACATTGAGTTAAAAATAAAAAAAAAAAAAAACATTATCTCGTTTAATTTCATCCTACGTTCTGTCAGGAAGGTATCATCACGACTTAATCAGAGAAAGCAAGGACTAATGAACTCAATGAACCTGTCTAAGGTCACGAAAACTTTTAAGTATCATATCAGAACTAGTCGTGTGAACCTAGCTATTCTAAGTCCAGACACCAATGTTCTTAACCACAGTTGTGGTAAAGTAGGGACATTGAAAAGAATGGTGGGCATTTGGTGGAATGGAACAGAGCAATTATGTGGACAGTTAAAAGAATTGTAGGTTGACACTGGGTACAGCTGTAGCTGGAGACCATAAATCTGTGCTGACACATGCTCTGCACAGCAGTTAGAAGCCTAAGTGGGTGATTATATAAGAGAGGATTAGGATGGAAATATTTTAGCTCCAGACTGGATGGATGAGAATATTAAGGCATAGCCTAGCAAAAATTTCTGAATTCTAAGGATAAAAAGAAAGCCCACTGAGACACCTAACTGCAAATACAAGAAAAGGAAATAAGAACCTAGCTGGCTTTAGACTTTTGTAAAACTAGAAGGTAGAAAAGAGTAGAATAGCATCTACAGACCAGTGAGTAGGAAAGGAATGCATCCAAGAGTTCTATGCCCAGGTCTATACATGTCAAAGAAAATGAAAGATATTTGAAAATAATAACTAGAATATGTATCACCCACCTGAGAAAAATATTTGAAAGAAGAGGAAATGTCAAAGGGATGAGAAAAGAAACCTCAAGATGGAGAAGAAATAAAGTGTAGGTGAGCCGTGAAACACGGACACAATCAAATCTAAAAGAATAAAGAAAAACTCAGGAAATATGGGATGTAAGTGCAAAAATGAAGTTTCTTCCCAGAGAAAATACATAATACAAGATAGTTTTAATAAGGTTACAGAATAAAACATACTAAACTATTTCAGCAAAATTTAGAATTAATGGGAAGGTGCAAGGAATTGAAACCATTTTTAAAAGTTTTATCTTGTTGATATAAACAAGCAATAGAGAAATAGAGCATTTTGATGGGAGAGAGAACCTTTTAAGTTTCCATTTCCACTAAGCACTAAACCAGATAAAGAACATATAAAAGTATTTAAATAGCATGTAGTTGTAAGGAAGATAACAGTCGCCTGACCAGGCGGTGGTGCAGTGGATAGAGCGTCAGACTGGGATGCAGAAGACTCAGGTTCGAGACCCTGAGCTCGCCAGCTTGAGCGCGGGCCCATCTGGCTTGAGCAAAAAGTTCGTCAGCTTGGACCAAAGGTCACTGGCTCCAGCAGGGTGTGGCTTGGTCTGCTGAAGGCCCGCGGTCAAGGCACATGTGAGAAAGCAATCAATGAACAACTAAGGTGTTGCAATGGCAATGAAAAACTAATGATTGATGCTTCTCACCTCTCTTTATTTCTGTCTGTCTGTCCCTATCTATCCCCCTCTCTGACTCTCTCTCTCTCTGTCCCTGTAAAAAAAAAAAAAAAAAAAGATAAGTCATAAACCTAAGTACACCAAACAACATAGCAACTAAAATCTAAAACAAAATTAGAAATGCAAGGGGAACTTAAAATATGATAGAGTGGATGAGAAAAATTAATATGCTTGTCTCAAGAAGATTAAGTGGTAGAATAATTAATGTAACAGAGGAACTGAATCAATAAACTTGAATATAAATATACAATCATCCCTCAGAAAAGAAACTTATTTTGTATGTTTGTGGAACATTAACAAGAATCAAAGTTGTAGTTGGAAAACCTTAACAAATTTTGAGGAAATAAAATAGATTTTACAGACCACATTCTCTGATCACAAGCTAATAAAATTAGAAACAGATAATGATAAATAACTAAAACTTTAGGTACTTGAAATTTGAGAAACACATTCTTTGGCGTGACTCATATCAAAGAAGAGATAAAAAATTAAACTACAAACTATCTAGAGAATAATAAAAACTCTCATTCTTAAACTATGTGTAACCTGTACTCAGAGAAGAAAAAAATATAGCTTTAACTTTTCTTAGAGAAGAAATACAAAAAGCAAAAGAACTAAGTAATCATCTTAAATTCAAGCAACAAGAAAACTTAATCAAAAGAAACTAATGAGCAGGAATTAAGCTAAAAAAAAAAAAAACCCAGTCATGGACCTAGAACATCAAGAATGGTGCATACAAATTTCTAGGCTGATCTCTGTGCAAACTCAAATATCAGGGTGTTAGAGATCAGTATGTGTGGAAATAGAAGTAGCATATCAGTTCAGTGAAGATAATTTTGGCCCTGGTCATTTTTCCCCACTCAGATTCCTGTCTGGAACCATGTGGTTACGTTGAGTGGGTGGGCCATCTATGCGTGCATGGCTCTATTTTAGCAGAATCATAGGCTGGTGGGGATTTTGTAGTCATGCTACCTCTAGTAGATACTCCTACCCTGCAACCATTCCCCTGAAAAGAGGTTTGTGAATCTTTGGAATGCTGTATCGCTAATAAAAATCTCATTCAGAAAGGGCGAGGAGACCCTAACACATAAGTAGATTAAACTTTTATGCATTAAAGGTAATTATAGAAGAACAGATACATGTAAATATATTGTATTTTAAGATTTCTTTTTATTCTCTTTTAGTCATCATACCTTTTTATTCTCCTTTAGTCGTCATGGAAAACTGTTATTGCCAACAGCAGTTCTGTATCTCTGAGGGTTTCTAAAGTAGACTTGTTGCAGTCTTAAAGTAGAAATTTCATCATTTAATATTACAAACTTGGGTAGTCTTTCTATTGCTGTTGGTATTTGCTTTATATTTTAGATTAGTCCTGCTTTTGTCTCAGCACTGTCACTAACAGTGATCGTTAAGGATGAACAGCTGCTGTTTATTTCTGACTCAGTCTGAAATGATGGCGATGTACATTGGAATTACTGCTTGGTTTGTGAAGGAGGTTAGGGGAGGGGAAAGAGATATGGAAGAATCTAATTGTAATTTTTTGGAAAAGTTATACAACTGTTCTGTGGTAACAGGCAGCGTCTTCCTTTAGGCTTTTACTACTAATTAGAAAGTGAAGTGCGCACATGCGCCTGTGTGTGTGTCCGTGTGTACATCCATGTGTGTGCTATTTACAGAAGTGCAAGTTTAGCATCATATCTGATAAAGTATTGGAAGGGGGAAGAGAGGACTTTAGATACTAGATATAATAATATTAACAACAACAAATACCGCTGCCACCACCCAGGAAAAGTAGATATAATAATAATAATAATAATAATAATAATAATAGAATCAAATTTGTTTTAAATCTTTATTATTCTACTAGTTGGCTTGTTAAGTTATGTTTGGAGGGAAGCCACACATAATCACCTTTAAATTCTAGGACTTGTGTATATGGTTCCTGCCCAAAGATAAAACTGCATCTATACGTGACACTTCCTTATTATGTAATTTTACCCATTTTCCAAATTTGTGATAATATAGCTAAGGTTTCTTCTGACTATTAAACTGGGTTTCCTCCTCTTTCAGAGAGCAACTAGAGAAATTATTTCATTTTGCTGGTCATTGTTCTTTTGTTAAAATAATCCTCAAAAGAAAGGAGCAGGAAAACATAGCATCTTTAGAGTGAAGAAAACAATGGCATGGGCTTCACCTCCCGTATCATTCTGTTGATGGGCAGCTGAAAGCTCTTGCATTTGCCCCTTTATTCCTGAAACCACTCACCCTAACTGGGTACCTGCCCTCGTTTCAAATCACTACAAAACGTCTATGATAGATATTCTATCTTTGGCCTTCTTTAGCTATTTACCTTACTTATGATGTATCAGCTTTTTTAAAAGTACCCCTTAGGTACGTGTATTTTCTCATTCTGAGCATACTTTTCAAACACCGGGGTGTTTTATGACATGGATGAAGCAATGAAGAGTTGTCTTTACTCACCATTCATTTCACTTTGTTTTAACACCGTCATGAATTCTGAAACTTTTCCTTGCGTTTATACATTGTACAGAGGTGAGATCTGAACATGACCTTGTCTTTGTTTCTTTCGTATCCACGCACAGGATGAATATAAGCCAGAAAAGTCTCTGTCTGAAGAGGATTTGAAGAATGCAGTGAGCGTGCACCACGCACTGGCGTCCAAGGCCACCGACTACGAGAAGAAACCGAACGTGCTTAAACTTAAAACTGCCGACTGGCGGGTCTTGCTTTTCCAGGCCCAGTATGTTCTGTTGATTTGGATTCTTTTTATTTTTTTAGTTTGCATAGCACCACTTCATACAGAGAAGGAGAATCAGGATCTGCAGGGGACACTTTTTGAGCTGGAGTTAAAGAGTTTGTTTGCATTAGAGAGACAGCTGGCTGCCTAAGAAAACTGAGAAAAAGAAATAGAAGCCCTGGGTTCGAGTATTTTGTTTGCCACAAAGTCGCCGTGTGACTTATAGTCAGCCACTTCCATCTCTAGAACTTCTTATCCTCATGAATAAAATACAAGTGTTTTAGTATACATGGTCTATCAAACAGTGAGTAAAATAAACCCGAGTTCAGATCACCATTTCCTGGCTCTTTGTCCTAGCATGTAATTTACCCTCTTGGAACCTCAGCTTGTTGTTAGTGTAGATAACAATGTTTCTCTTACAGGGTTCTAGTGAGAATTGAATGAGATCAAGTGTAGAAAGTGCCTCCACAGTGTCTGGCACATAGAAACTGTTCAATAAATGTAGATTTCCGTGCATTCTCCCTTTTCCCTCCTTCTGAGCTCTAATCTGTGATTATACCAGGAGGAAAAGATGAAATCATGTTATGGGCTAGGAAATAGGATAGAGTTTAATAAGGGGTCCGTTATAAGAAAGGAAGGGGAGTGGGGGAGGTAGAAGAGGGTATAGGGGGATAAATGATGGAAGGAGACTTGATTTGAGTGGTGACCTCACAACACAGTATACAGGTGATATATAGAATTGTACACTGAAATCTATATAATTTCATTAAACAGTGTTACCCCAGTAAATTCAATTAAAAAGTAATAAGGAGTCCATGACAGCCTTTGAATTAGAAGTGGAACATTCTACCTAGAAAATTCTGGATTTGTGAAGTGGGAAACTGGATTTTCAGAGCTGAGCCTCCAGAACAAGAATTTTAATAAGAGCGTGCATAGCATCCGTGTTTGTGACAGAAAACATTAATTATCCACAGCATACCTTTCATAGCCTGAACTTGACTTTAGAATCACTCTCAGCGCAACACTGCCAATAGACTGCATTTGATACTGGGATTAAAATTTGACATCAAGGTAGTGAACACAGTTGTTGGTCAACACAATGTAAGTTCCAAAAAATAAATAAGAACAAGAACAGGTGCTCTAGTGATTTGTGAATGTTGAACTTGCAAAGGTATAAAATTGCTGACATCTGGTGAGGAGGAAGTTGTAAGGAAATCCAAGTTACACAGGAATTTTGTGGAGTGGGAGGAAGATAGTTTTAGCACCACAAAGGGAACCATAGCCAGCTGTATAATTATAGCTATTAGTAATAAGAGTCCTTCAAATTATTCTACTCCCTAACATTCTTTTATTTTCAATCTAAAATACCGATATAATAACTAAGGAGATCTAATTACTTCAGGTAAAATTGATGCCGAAATCAGTCCATTGAAATAACAGAGTGGTGAAATCAGATTAGAGAGCCCAGTGTAATGTGTGATACTCGTGTGGTCTCAGGTTAGTGTGGTTTCTCTTCGGTAAGGTGACCAGACATCCCGCTTTTGGCGGGACAGTCCAATTTTTAACAATTTGTCCTGCGGCGTTTTAAAAAAGTCCCAATTTAAAATATATATATTACAATACTATTTTTTGCATTCTATGAAAATTTTTTTTCTCCATATAGACCAAATTTTTAATCAAGAACCCCCCCCCCCATCAATGGTGTCCCACTTTACCAATTTTAAAATCTGGTCACCTTAAAATGGGTAAAGAAAATTATTTTAGATTGGCTGACATTTTATTTATCGATTACATCCATGGTGGATAATCGGTCCTGGTTTATGACTATTTCTGCCACTCATTTATCGATTCACAAATATTTATTAACCCTGTCAGTTCTAGACCCTGCGACTATGTGGTATGTAAGTTAAAGTATGATAATAGCATCATGTGATGTCAGTGATTCTTAGCAACCCCCCCACGGTTCAGTTGGGGAACCCCATTACCACAAGTGGATCCCCAGTGCCCATCCTGCAGCCCCTCCACATTTTCACCCCCAGCCCCAGATGCCTCTAACCTCCTTTCTGTCTCTATAGTATTTCCTTTTCTGGACGTTTCTCGTAAATGGAATCATACAGCATGTGGTCTTTTCTGTCTGGTTTTTGCACAGAGCATAAAGTTTGGGGGGTTCATCCATGTCAGAGTGTGTGTCAGCTCTTCATTCCTTGGTTGCTGGGTAGTTGTCAACTGTGTGGATGTGTACCTCGTTGTGTTTAGTCATTCGCTACTTGATGGACATTTTAATTATTTTTTTTTCTTATGACTTTTATAACAAATGCAGCTCTGGACATTCACATACAAATCTTTCTGTGCCTCTATGTTATTATTTCTCTTGGGTACGGACCTAGGAGTCAGATTGCTGAATTGTGTGATAATTTGTAGATACTATTTTAGTAAACTGTCAAAATTGCTTTCCAAAGTGGGTCGACCCTTTTCTGTTCCTTCTATCAATTTATCTCTCAGTTGGATTTTAAAATCAAATATGTGGCCTGACCAGGGGGTGGCATAGTGGATAGAGCGTCGGACTGGGATGCGGAAGACCCAGGTTCGAGACCCCAAGCTCGCCAGCTTGAGTGCGGGCCCATCTGGCTTGAGCAAAAAGCTCATCAGTTTGGACCCAAGGTCACTGGCTCCAGCAAGGGGTGGCTCGGTCTGCTGAAGTCCTGTGGTCAAGGCACATGTGAGAAAGCAATCAATGAACAGCTAAGGTGTTGCGACGGCAACGAAAAACTAATGATTGATGCTTCTCACCTCTCTCCGTTCCTGTCTGTCTGTCCCTATCTATCTCTCTCTCTGACTCTCTCTCTGTCCCTATTAAAAAAAAATCAAATATGTGATTGGAAGAGGTGAGTTAGCTTTTTAATTAATTTATAACCTCACCTAGTATTAAGCAGAAAATAGGATTTAATAAGTATTTATCAAGTGATTTCCCTTTTTTCCCCTCTGTATCCTTAAGGGATAATCACAGCCTTACACTGCAGGTGATCATAAGTTCCAGGGTCCTTCATTACCTTGGTGATTTCTGTGGAAATGTTCATTGCTAATGAACTCTTTATTGTCTGGGATTAGTTGTAGCAAGAAGAATAAATGATTTTATGTGCCATTTCAAATCAGCAATGAGAAATGGGCAAAGTGGGATGCACTTAGATATAGAAATACCCTGACGTCAGTGTGTGTTTCCACAGGAGTCCGGAGGAGATGCGGGGGTGGATCAACAAAATCAACTGTGTGGCAGCCGTGTTCTCAGCGCCGCCATTCCCGGCAGCCATCGGGTCCCAGAAGAAGTTCAGTCGCCCACTTCTGCCTGCCACCACAACAAAATTGTCTCAGGTAACCATTTTGGTAGTGCTTTGACCTTGGAAATATTTGTATTTAAATATTTGGAGGGCAGGGGTGAGACCTGGTCCTGGGAGGTCATGTTGTTTAAATGGGTCAAAATGAAGTATACTGGGTTTTACACTTCAGGTAGGAAGCCGAAATAATTGGGTCAAGGTTAGTAGAACACACACTTTGAATTACTTTCTAAAATCTACCGTGTGACTGGTCAAAAGTGCACCATGACTTTACGGACACACTGTATATTCGTTTACTTCTCATCCTGGCATACAGGCCTAGTTTTGTTGTTTTTGTTTGTATGAACAGCTCATATTTTTGAATAAACTAGCTGATGTTAGACATCCTGTTTTGGAAACAAGCTTTTATCCACTCTTTTAGTTTTGTTTTTGTTTTTCTTATTTTTATAATTGAGGTTTTCCCATATCTCAGACTGTACGCGATGCCAAGTATATAAAAATATTCGCAGGAATCCATTTTGCACAGTTCAGTGGGGCAGGGCCTTCCCGAACCCACAGGGAGAGTTAAGTGTGTACCATGTGGGTGTTCCTCCCACAGCTAATCAAGACAGAGTGCTAGAGCTTTGTGCCAACTGCATTCACATAAGCTTCTCTCCTGTTGTCAGATTGATCTCTCTAAAGATCATATTTTATCGTGTCTCTCTCCTACTTAAAATTCTGCTCTAAGGACGCTGCATACAGTCCAGGTTTGCCAGCTTTAAGCCTGTGTGCAACACTCGATTGCCACTGACGAGTCAGGGACTTTGGAAGCTACTTTGATATCTACTGTGAATTTCTTGTTGCTACAATAATAGAAACAATTTCATCTGTCTCTGATCAACCAGGTCTTGTTATTAACTGGCTCCTCTACACATTTGATATTATCATTATCAATGATACATTTATTTCATAAATATGTATTATGTGCCTGTTGTACTTCAGAGACTATTTTACGGTCTGGAGATAGAAAGGCAGGTGAGACCCAGATGCTGAGATTGGATTAGCAAATACAAACGAGCAAGTAGTTGCAACACAGCTGGATGAGAAGTGCAGGAAGGATGAGTCCAGAGTGCTGTGGAGGTACAAGAAAGGGGCATCTCTTCTGGCCGTGGAGGTAAAAGTGGAAGTGTGATATCTTTTATGAAACTTGAGGCAAGAGCAGCAGTCAGGTGTGTGTGGCAAGAGGAAATGATCAGCTGAGGATCAAAAGGGCCCAAAGGAGAAAGCCCTCGGATATGGGACCCACTTGTAAGTTAGCAAATGTGATTTGAACATAGCGTGTGGAGAAAAGGCAAGAAGCGTTCCCCCAGAGGTAAGCCAGTGCCAAATGATGAAATCTCGTTTGTCATGTGTAGGATTTGGACGCTTCACTGGTGCCCCAGCGTCCTTAGAGTAATAGTGGGAGAAGCCACAAAATAATGGGATTAAATTTGCCCTTTTAAAAAGCATTCTTGTTATAATGGGAAGAAGGTATTAGAGAGGGAAACTGCTGGAAGGAGAAAGGCTAATTTTAAAGACACTTGCAATAATGCAGTGTAAAAATAACTGTTAGCTGTAGAATAGATGAATGGAAGTGGAAGGATTTAAGTTAGTTGAGAAAAAATGGAGAGTGTTGTGCTAAGAAAAGGAAGAAATGTCAGGTAAAATTAGGACCAAAAAAAAATCTCCTGTCAAGTGACAGGGAGGTCATTGGGTCCCTTGGTGAGAGGAGGAATGGGGTGATGGGAGAAGCCATGCTGGTCTTCTTTGAGGAAGAAATGAAAGGTAGTAAGGAGGTGCAAGAAAGGAATGTGTATAATAGAAAACATACTGGCAGGTACGAAGAAGAGTGGAGACATGGGCTTAGGAAAGACTCTTTTGTTTTTGTAAGTTCATAATTATTATTAACGTAACGTGAGTTGGAGGTCATTGATAGTGTTACGTAGGGCTACCGAAGAAACTGGTCAGCACAGAAAGAACTAAGCCAGCTCACTTTACAAGGCAGAATGGCATTTAATTTTCAAGGATAATAAATACCCTAAGGACAAAAGAAGGCTTTACCTCTTATTGTTGATCAGAGAATATGTTGGCAGACTCCTCCATCTACCCAGCTGACATATGGACTCTAAAAGCAAATGCAGTTCCTCACTTTATTTTGGATGGTTAACATAAATTTAGCATGATTGTATTTACCATAAACAGTAAACCACATTACTTAAGGTAAGAGGAGAAAAAAAGCAATTGAAAGAGAGGCAAAAACACCTTCAAAAGTCGGGTTTTGTTCTATTAATTTCACTAGGGATTTCTCAGTTGTTATTTTTCAACAAATAGGTCTTTCTCACAATTGCCTCACTGAAAGATCTGGAGAAAGGTGAGCTGAAGTTAAGGAGGAACCATTAATAAGAATAGAGCAACATAAGTGTTTTTCCTTGTTCTTTCCTCACTATAGAATCTACATTTCTATTTCCTTTCTACCTCGAAAAATGTACTATTGTACTGTTTATGTGCAGGCTGTATATTAGTAAGTCACTTGTACATAAAAGAGAGTATTCATCTACTTGTATATTTTTACCATGAGACCAGATAAGCAAGCATCTTTTTTCTCAAGGCAGAATCTGTAATTTAAATAAATCTTATACTGGAACTAAAAATAGGATGCATAAAATTTTTAGATATTTCCTCATTTTGAACATAAATCCATAGAAGTGCAAAAAAATGCATATGCAATGTGATCAAAATGATGAATTCACCATTTTAAACAAGAAAGCAATAACCAGAAAGAAGTACCCTCTTCTGTCACATAAGACAAGGTAACCAAGTCCTTTTGCAGGCATTTAATTGCACTGTAAACTGTAAGATGATTTCCTTCCATACAAATAAATAACCAAACTTTTGTTTCCATCTGGAAAATGAAGAGATCTTTCTAGAATGTTTTTAAGGTTCTATCACTAGCTCTATTTTCTTCCTTTTCTCTCCCCCCCACCCCAGGTCATCATGTTTATTTACTAAAAATGAAGATGAAAAGGCTAACTTAGAAACAAATACGTAAAAACCAGGCACATTATAAATACCAGGTTAGAAAGAGAGGGAGAAGAGAGGTCACACACAGGCTGGTGCAGGTGTTTGGGGTACCCTCCGCGTCGCACTTGTCTTTGCTGGAGTCCTAGTGAACCGTCAGTGAATCCTGGACTGCATCAGGATGTTCCGGCGAGCTCTTCAGTACCTGAAGGCTGGTCCTCATCCTGCAGCCCAGGCATTCTCAACATCTGCACTACACTGACACTTTGGTCTGATTAGTTCTTCATTGTAGGATGAATTGAATTGTAAAATTTTTAGCCTCTACCTATGGATGCCAATATCATCTCCCCAGCTGTGGCAACCAAAGATGTTTTCAGACATTGCTAAATGTCCTAGGGGCCAAAATCCACCCGCCTGCTGCTGAGAACCCCGCTGTAGCCCTGCCATTCGTCCTCCACCCGCCCACAGCCTGGCTGTGACTCCCCTAGATGCCAGGACCACTTGGATCATTTCAATTTACAGAATACACTTATAACAGTGTGAGTGCTCTGCTAGAAAAGTAATTAAACATTCAATTAAAAGATTGTTTGGTGCTTTTGGAGACACACTGTTCATCACCCTGTCATTTGCAAGCTTTTCTTTAATTTATTCTTATCTTCTATCCAAAACATTTTAGCCTTCATTATTATCGATAATTGTCAGTGCAGCGTGGTTCTTTCTGAACGACTCTGCTGTGTGGGAGGAGTCACCTTCCTCAGCTGTTTTTCATGGCAGTGTTGCCAGAGCACATTTTTACTCTGTTGGGGGTGGAGAGACTAGTTTGAAATTTCAAGTTTTGTTCTCCTTCTCAGGTAGCATTCCAAACAGGGTTTCATGGTTGGCTCTCTCCAGGATGTATTCAGAACCTCCCTTTCTGCTCATCAGAATAGTCATTTTCCAATTTAAATGTACACAGGATTTATGGAAGTAGATCTTTGCACCCTATCACCATAATCTTAAAAATGTATATAGAGGTCTTAACTGGGTTCAATCATGCAGACAGACCATCCATAGAGTCTCAGCAACACCTCGCTCCTTCATGACTGTGTCCTTGGGGCAGTGTCTAGTGTGTGGAAGGCAAGCTGACTGCATATTCCAAGGACAGGGCAGAGGATGAGGAGCCTCTGATGGCCGGCTGAGCTCGAGAGTCAACCAGAGGTCACATTCCCTTGATCACCTCCTCCAACAGGCAGACATTTGGTGGGATTTCAGAAGAGGAAGTCATTCTTATAGTTGTGTCCCTCACTGGCCAGAACCACTGCCTTCCCACCCCATTCAGTGCCATGCTTTCAGTCGCAAGTCTTGTCACTTCTCTTTTAGTATCTTTTATATCCTACCCACATCCCTTAATTCAGACTTTTGTCATCTTTTACCTAGATCACCAGTCTCCTGATGTTTTTAATCACTCACTTTCTCAGTACTAAGTCTTTGAACAGATAACCTACAGTATGTGTATTATTTATATAAAATGTATTGGATGTCCTACTATCAATACAACATGACAAAATACTGAACATCCTGTGTCATTAGGGAAATACAGTACAAATCAAAGCCATGAGATACCTCTTTATACTCATTAGGATGGAGATATATATATATAAATCTTTATATTTAAAAAGGATAATAATGTGTTGGTGTGGATGTGGAGAAATTTGGATTCTCACACATTGCTAGTTGGAATGTAAAATGACACAGCTACTTTGCCAGAAACAGTTTGATGGTTCATCAAATGATTAAACATAGAGGTAACATGTGACCCAGCAGTTTCACTCCTACTTAGGTATCGAGAGAAGGAAGACATGCACCCACAGAAAAACTTTTACCCAAATATTCATATCAGCATTATTCATAATAGCCAAAGGTAGAAATGGCCATCAGCTGCTAAATGAGTGGATGAGATGTGACATATCCTACAATATGGGCGCACCTTGCAAATATTATTCTAGTGAAAGAAGACAGTCACAAAAGAAACATACTGGGACATTCCTTTCTAAAAGAGTCTCTGTTAAGGAAACTAAAATGTCATTAAACAAAATAGAGATGATAGTTGAAAAACCCTGTGAATTATTAAACACCAGTACATTTTAAATGAGTGAACTGTAAGGTGTGTGAATTGTATGTCAATGCTGAGTTTAAAAATTCTTCCTGAGGGTCATCTTGCCTAGGATGCACGTACCCCACCTTGGAAAACTCTGGCATACTCTCAACTCTCTTCCTCTGATCTTACTTCTCCTCAATTCATCCTTCTTGGTTCTGACTAAACCATATTTTGTATTATGTCACTTAACTGTAATTGACTTACTCTTGCCAACAAGATGCAGCCAGAACTGCCATGTCCCGAGCTCATGACTAGACTTTTCCAGAATAGAGAAATAGTACATTCATTTCTTAGAGGTCTGTGTTTAACATACATTAAATACTCAATAAAACAATTGATTAAGTCACATTAAAGCTATCATACTAAAGCTCACTAAACACTGTTTAAGGTCTCTAATACTGTTTTAAACATGAAATGATAAAACAATCTTTCTGATGGTACTTCTGGCAATAGTCCCTTCTCAGACTGATTCAAAGGCAGATGTTTTTATTCTAACTTCCATACAGCCTGGGTTTGATATGTGCTTAGCAATTTGACTCATAAACTGCCTAGCAGACTCCTCAAAATGTCATAACCTTCTGAGTCATCTGTCTGCTTTAAAACAGCACAGAGGAAACAGTGTGAGCCCTCCCGTCTTTACCTTCCCTTTAAAAAAAAAAACACTTTATTCCGCCACTGCTTACTGAGGGACCTGTATGTCAGTTACTGTATTAGATATGTGGGCATTATAAAAATTTCTAAGGTAATGGTCTTCACTTTCAGCTTCTGAGAACTTAATGTATGTGTTAATGTCAGGCAGGCAATATCTGTAAGCCACAGACTGCTACATACTGTGGTCTCAGCTCAGCACTGTACTGGGCACTGGAGGATTTGAGAGAGGAACTTGAGAAAAGTAACCTTTTTCTGCCTTTAAAGAGCTTGTAATCATGAAAGGAAATTAAATTCACACATAAGTTAGAGCATATTTGTAATAAGCATGCAGTATAGACTTTAGGGGCTATGGTAATGCAGAAGAGGAGATTGTGAGATGTGATAACACTGGTCTTTGGTGGAATTCAGAGAAGGGACCTGAGTACCACTTCCATATTGTGAACCATTTGTGGCGGGCACGTTAGAACTGAAGCAGTGCACAAAATTTTGAAAACTGAGGTAAGCATTAATACATTAAAGCATGGAATGTTCTGGAGCTTGTTTTCGGAAGCCCTTTGGATTGAAGAAGTTTATTCCAAGGCGAGTTTATAACTAGGAGCTGGGAGAAGGGGGCTGCTGCCCTGCTGCCCTGACTTCTGTGGCCCTGAGCAAGAACTCTCTGGAGCTCTGTCGCCTCCAAGAGAAATAGTTAGAAGGGCAATGGCCAGGTTCTCTTCTGGATTAGAGTTCCAAGGATTCCATATTTCACAACTGCAGGGTGGGGGGAGCAGATGGCAGGAACCCAGCATGGAGCCTACCGCATGGTGGAGTTCGGTGCTCGGTGAGGTGGAGTTGGGGGGCTTTTTTCTCCTACCCGGCTCTTTCTGCCTAATCCTTGCTGTACCTTCTCTCCTCTTATATGCATGTTTCTATATTGTCATTCCCTTTTATTTTGACAGCTTTTCTTTCATCCTCTTCTGCAGGGGAAGTAATTAGAAAGTCCAATGCTTGGTATAAGATGGATGGAGAGCTAATTTCTGAGCCGTGCTGGTCAGGGTGGGGGTGGGGAACCCCTGGGCATTGGAATGAGGGCTCTGTCTCCCCAGCCCTTGGCTCACTCCCAGATATTGAACATCTGCTTGCCTGGCCCTATTGTCTCACCTGTTAGAAATGCATTTTTCATGGAGATGAAATTAGAGTGCAATATTTTAAAACACAATATGAAATTTTCCTCCAAGTACTATACAAGTGGGGGGTGACGAACTTTTGGATGATATCACCTGAAAGTTGCCTTTTAGATAAAATTTCATTGTATTCTCATCATAGGTTTTACCAGTTACAACTGTTGACATACAAGCACAGCAATTTTTCTTGCATCTATTATTTTAGTTCCACTCCTTAAGTTACCACTTCCTAACTTAGAACAGTTTTCGTGAGAACTTGCCATTCCCTGTCTCTGTTCCCTATAACTGCCAGCTGCATTTCTCTGCCTTGTCTGGAACCCTTTCTGTTAGCGTCATCCCAGAAGAACAGAGCCTGTGCTCCCCCAATGAATTGAAAGAGCAAAGGCAAAGGGAGATAGACAGCAGGTCTCCTGCTTTGTCTTTCTTCATCATGTCTGTTACATATTCAATTGTCCTGAGTTGGAGCATACACCATGTCTCCATGGCCACTGCCTTCCTCCTCCGTTTTCCCCATTGGCTTTTATCAGGAAAGTCTGTGTGTCTCCTTTACCGTGGGATTTCAGCATTGGAATAATTTCCATGGTCTGCCTATTCTGTGCCCAAGCCACATGGTATTTTGATTTCACTGGTCAAAATGGACAGATTCTAAAACGCTTGCATTTTGAGATTTTCTTGATTCTTGCTTCATGGATACAGTAAAGTAGGAGGTAGGCATTGCACATTGAATTTCAATATTTCTTCGACTAGTTCCTTCATAAAAATATAGCCCAAATGACTAACCTTTCATGCTGCTAGAGGAACAGTCAGGTTTACAAACCATACAGTGAATAAGTCCTGAGAAAGTGACAAATATAATACACTTTGGATAGTGTTGTCCTGTCATATAGTCCTCATTAAAATGAGTAGAAATTGGTATTTATTCAACAGAAAAGAGACATTTAAATATTCAAGATGGAGAAGCCTAAATCTAAAGCTTTTGGAAGAAGCAAACACCTAAAAGAATATTGACATAAAGGCAGAGAGAATTGTGTAAATTCTTTTACTAAATTGTGTAAAATCTTATTTGAAGAAAGCTCATATTTGGATTCTAATCATTTTATTAACCAAAAATGAAACAAATTCATTTTCTTAAACTATAAATCACTGTACTTCACAAATCTAGATCCAGTAGAAAAATGGGTCCAATATTTTAGCAGCGAGGTTATAGAAGAGGAAACCCAGAAAAACATATGAAAATATATTACTCTGTAATAAGGAAAATGTGAATTCAAATTATAATGGCTAATCATTTCATACCAAGGAAATTAGCAAAGATCTGTAAGTGTGATGTTAAATTTTGGCCAACATGTAGAGCCATGGGAACTTTCAAGCCTACCGCAGAATTGTAAACTGGTAGCAATTCTGGGAACAAAGTTTAGGGTCATCTCAAAGATGCACATATTCTGAAATTCAGAAATTCCGCCTCCTGTTGATTATACTATAGGAAAATTATTGCTCGAATTCATTATTGCTCGAATTCATTATTGCTCAACATGTTTAATTCAGTATCACTTAAAATTGCTCAAAGAAACCTGAAAGCAACCTAAATATCCTTCAGTGAAATTGTAGTATGTCCTCCATTGGAATGCTACACTGTGGCTAAAAGGAAAGAGCTAGAGCTTATATGTGAACAAAATTTTTAAAAATGTTGAGTGAAAACACAAGTTACAATAGGAAGCTTATTAAGTATAAAAACCAATAGGACATACTCTCTTTTATGGAATAGGAATAGCATAGAAACTGAATAAGATGATTAGATAAACATAGGCATTATTTTTATAGTATTTGTTAAACTGTGTGTTAGACACATGAGTGTTTTTCATAAATTATTCAGTATGACTTTATTTTTTCCTGAAGCATTTGTATTTATTTTTCAAAATGGTCTTGTCACCAAATATCTTTTTGCCAAAAATGTTATTAAATAATTTACATGTTGCAGTACATATACAAAGGAAAATTACTTTAAAAGATGACAGCTATTAATATATTCTTAGTCAGCTCTGGCTGCCAGACCAAAATACTACAGATGGCGAGGCTTCAATGGCAGAATTTTTTTGGTCACAGTTCTGGCGACTGGAAGTCCCAAAGGAAGGTGCCAGCAGGGCTGGGGCCTGGTGAGGGGGCTCCCTGTGTGTTACAGATGCCCCCCTTCTTTTTCTATGTCTTCACATAGTCTCTCTTTGGTGTTTGTACCCAGAGAGAGTGTGTGGTTTTGGTGTCTCTTCTTGTAAGGACACTCCAGTCACATCAGGGCCACGGTCTTATGACCTCATTTTACCCTGATTACTTCCTTAGAAGCCCCATCTACAAATATAGCCATACTAGGCTTCAACATATAAATTTTGAAGGGACACAAACATTCAGTCCATCATATAATTTATGGTCTCCTTGGAGAAAGAGAAAGGAATGAGAAGTCGTAAAGAAAAGCTACCTGAATCATCTTTCCTGTATGTTCAGTATTATCGATGTGCAAGTGACAGGCACGGAGATGTAAACCCCTCTGTAAAACCTCAGGATAGGTTTCTTTATTCCCCCTTTACTTTTCTGAGACTTCTTTAGGTATTTGGTTTGGTTTTAGTTAGTTGATATTTAAAAATAAATCTTGTTGTCTTTGATTCATTCTGCTTATTCCTGCCACCTTTGTTGTTCATTTTTTCAGTTCGTGTATTCTGCTGTTTAAAAGCGTTTCATTCTTCTATTTCAGTGGTTCTTAACCTTTTTTGAGGTACCGAACCACCAGTTTCATATGCGCATTCACCGAACCCTTCTTTAGTGATAAATAAAATATGATTTTTTCCCCCAATTCAAGACATAGGTATATGTTTTTTTACTGGTGCACAAAATGAGCCGTGCATGAACATCACCTTGCTCAAAGAACAAAACCAACAAAGTGCATGAACTCACAACAAATTACGGTATTACTTTATTCTGGCCTTCGTGGCAGAGGCTTCTCCGAACCCCTGAGACTGATTGATCGAACCCATAGGGTTCGATAGAACTAAGGTTAAGAACCACTGGTCTATTTTGATGGCTTTAGACTTGGATATTTTTTCCTTGTTTGGGTTTTAGGATGTACATTATAACAAATCCTGAAGATGATATATGTGACTTTTATAATTTCTGAATATATTTTCTTTAATTTACATTGATGTTATATCATCTTAATGGGTTCCATAATTATTCCTTTTTGGCAGTCTTTTTAATTTTTCCACTTATCTGGAATAAAATGTTTATGTTTTGCAATTATGTTGGTTTTATACAAAATGCATTTATCAACTAGTTTAATTAACTTGCCTTCATTTGCTTTCATCTGTTTCTTATTGTACATGTGAAGTTTATTCTCAACAAGAATTTGGATAATTACATGTGAAAGTAGAACGGTAAGCAAAGTAGTCATGAAATTTTAGGAATGCAAGAAAATTTCCATCTCTTTGTTTCAACTTTTAAAATGCTGCCAGAGGGTTTGGTAGTGTCTCTTGTTAGGTAGCTTATTGCTAAAGTGATTAAAAAAAAAAAAAAAAAAGCTCCCCTGAGAATGGAAATTCTTTGACATATGGTCAGCCATGTTGCAATGGTGCATGATGCTCATAATAACACTGTTTTGACAGTAATCACTCCATAGGTACATTCTAGCTGAGTAAATACTTTGGGTCCATAAACTTGAAGGAAGTCAGAAACTACTATTTTGAAGGGAAAAAACATAGACTGCTCCATTTTTTTTAGAATATTATCTAATAGATCTCAGAGAATTATTTTAGACAGTTCTTATTTGATAAAGGGAAAAACAATGCACATAGGTTCTCTGGTCATTGTGACAGATAGGGGAACTAAGAACATTGCTGAGTGGCCACGGAACGGGGAAGCCACATTGTGTGGCACTCAGGATCGGTGCTTTACTGTTCGGTGGGTGCTTTGCCTGGTGGAGCGTCGTGGGAGGCTGTGTCTCAGCTTCGTGACAGTCACATCCGGTAAAGGGCTCTGAAAGCATCAGGTTCTGTGGCAGGCCCTGGGTAGGCAGCTGGCCCTGGTTGCCATTGGGCAGGGGCACATGTGAACAGGCCACCGGCTTGGAAAAGTTGGTGAGATGTGGCGGCCGGGCACAACAGACTGTTTCAGTGAATTAAAGTCATTCATCATATAGGATTTTTTAAAGTACTCTGCAATGTTTTATTGATTGATTCTCGGACACTAAATGGCTTAATATTTCCTGCAGGAGGAGCAGCTGAAGTCTCACGAAAGCAAGCTGAAGCAGATTAGCACAGAGCTGGCCGAGCACCGCTCATACCCCCCGGACAAGAAAGTGAAGGCCAAGGAGATCGATGAGTACAAACTGAAAGACCACTATCTGGAGTTCGAGGTGTGTGGGACCTACGTGGGATGCAAGCCTGTACCTGAGTTATTCAGTGACTTTTCCTTGGGGCAGTTTTATTTTTCAGTTATTGTAACTGTGGGAAATGTGCCTTGCCCTGGGGCTCTAACTTGGTAGCTCCGGGCCTGGTCTGGGTCATGGTGGCCCCTTATGTTTTATGATGCTCTTTAAGCATCAAAGAAACATCAAAGATAACAGTCGGTTTATGTGCTTAAATGCACGTAAGCCTGCCTGGTTGGCGTGTCTTGCTGTGAGAAAAAACACCAACAATAGAGGGTCTTGCCCAGGCGGGTAGCTGCTTTCTGTGTTCTGGTGTCTCTTCCAAGAGAGTTTGAGACAAACAACAGAAAACAGTACAGTGGAGAAGTGAGATCCAAATGTGGTGACAGGAAGCTTTGTCCTGCTGTTGGGCGGCACTGCTATTCTTCCTCTGCCCACATATTGCCCTGGAGGCGGAGGCGGGGGAATAGTGGCCCCGCCACAGCAAGCATGGCTGCTGAAGAGGTTGGGGCGGACCCGTAAACTCAGGGATGGCGGGAAATTTAAACTCAAGTGGAAAGCAGCCTGGGTATAAATGTTACAGTCGGCTCAATGCTCTCCCAAATTGGACAGCGTCAGGGTGATGCAGGATTGAGCCTCTGACTCTCCCCTTTCAGCTGCCACCTTTCAACCTTCAAAATGTCATTTCTTTTCACTGTTTGTTTTCTGTTGGGTGTGCTGCATCCATCTGTAGCTGTTCTTTGTCACTGTAGCTCTGTTTGATTTTAGTTCCCATCATTCATCTCCTTCATTTCTGTCTTATCATCCGGTTTCCTCCTCAGACTTGGAACTTAGAGTCATCTGAATGCCCTCCTGCTGGCCCCTGCGACCACCCAAGGTCTAACCAGGAGCCGGGTCGGGGCAGTGCCTCTGTGGCGTCCCCCATCCGTCACTGCCACACTGACACTTTTCTGTGTCCTCGGCGCAAATCCGGGGTTTTCATCCTGGCTGGAGCCTGGCAGTTGCCTCTTATCTCTGCTCAGTTCATCCTGCAGACTCTGACAGTATTTTTTCTAAGGCTCATCCCAGATAATGCCATTCCTCTGGTTGACAGCTGCCCTTGATTTCCCCTACACCTACCCCCAGAATTTGTCTTTGTTTCAGTAAAGTCTCGATTCTTCTGCTTTTCATTTATTTTTCAATTATAGTTGGCACACGGTATTATATTAGTGTCAGGTGTATAGCCTCATGGTTAGACATTTACATAACATACTATGTAATCACCCCAATAAGTCTCATACCCATCTGACATCCTACCTAGTTACTACAATATTATTCATTATATTCCCTGAGCTGTACTTTTTATCCCTGTGACTATTTTTATAACTGGCCATTTGCATTTCTTAATCTCTTCACCTTTCCTGGCTACACTCCCACCCCACCCCCCGCCCTGGACACCCTCCTATCTGGCAACAATCAGTCTGTTCTCTGCCTTTATTAGTTTGTTTTTCTGTTTTGTTTATTTGTTTTGCTTTTTAAATTCTACGTATAAGTGAAATCATATAGTATTTGTTTAGCTCTGCCTTATTTCACTTAGCATAGTACCCTCTAGGTTCATCCGTGCTGTCACAAATGGCAAGATTTTATTCTTTTTCATGGTTGAGTAGTACTATTACATTGTATGTATGTACCACATCTTTATCCACTCGTCTGTCAGTCGATACTTAGGTTTACCTGCATATCTTGACTATTGTAAATAACACAGCAGTGAACATCGGGGGGGGGGTACATATGTCCTTTTGAATTAGTATTTTTCATTTCTTTAGATAAATACCCAGAAGGGAATAGCTGTGTCATATGGCAGTTCTATTTTTAATTTTCTGAGGACCCTCCATACTGTTTTTTTTTTTTACTGGCTGCACCAATTTACAATTCTACCAACAGTTCACAAGGGTTCCCTTTTCTCCTCATCCTCGCCTACACTTGCTCGTTGATTTCGAAGTTCCAGTCTGAGAGGGTGTGGGTTCCTTCTGTTTTTCCACAATGTCGATCTTTCCACAGCAGCCTCCATGCAAGTCAGTCACATTGCTGTCCACTCTTCCCACAAGCCTTTGTCTATCTTTACCTGCTTTCTTCTGCCGTAAATGCTCTTCCCCTCATCTTCATTTCTGTAAGTCTTTGTATCTGACAAGATGCAACCCAGATCCCCCCTGTGAAAAGCCTGCTCTGAACTCACCAGTTGGGTTTACTCTCTGCTAGTCCTAGCACAGGTGGCTTTGTTCAAGTTCTTTCACTGTGTATATATGGTAGATTCTGTGACTCCTCCCCTGCCCGAGACCGAGCCTTTGGAGTGCAGGGACCTCCAGTTCATTTGTAATCTGTGCTCTATGCTTGCTTGTGGAATTGAGCAGGATTTCAGGGAAGCTTTAGTCTCTTCCCGAGTTATAAAGCATTGGCTATAAAGCGTGGCCTTTGACCCACTGCACATCCACGTACAGTTAGTTCTCTTCATGGTCAGGAGAGTCTGCTTTGTGCAGGTGACGATGGCTCTCTATTTTAGTAAAAGTGAAAGTTTATTAGCAAAAACTGTGGAAGCCTTACCAACAAAAGACTTGAGCAAATAATTTTTGAAAAACAAACAAGAAAACTAAGCAGCTCAGCTCTCCTTGGGCTTGTTTGTTCCTGGGCGGTAGAAGCTCTCAAACAGCAATAATCGTCTTTCACACTTCTGGAAGGGCTTTCAAGCTATGGCCCTTTTCATTTCACACCTGCTAATTAAATTTCCCAACACCTCAGTCCCTGGCTTCCAGCACTCAACACCTTGCTTTGCACCCTTGACTCTGAAGGCTGAAAGCCTGTCCCCAGGCAGTGGGGACTGCGCAAGACCGTGGCGCAGGACCATGGCAAGATTGCCACTGCTAGAAGCACTTCCTGTTTTTCAATCTACTATGGCGCCCCTTGTCTGAAAAGGTGACCCAGCAAGAGCCTGCATTTTCCTCTCTGGACACGAATATAGACCAGGCTTTGTGGGGTCGAGTCTTGCTTTCATCACATTGTCGGCTCAAGGAGCCTGAGGATTGCGCTCTCGGACCCTCGGCTCATTAAAAGCACAACCCGTGCTAATATGGTGAGCAAGTTGGATTGTCTGCCACGCTGCATTAACCCGTGTCTACCAGGAAGGTAGAGGGGTGCCTCACTTTCCAGATGTTCTCTGTAAAGGTTTCTGTAAAAGTAACTGTTTTTTTAAAGGGTATCATTTTTCACTCATGTAAATAAACTTTGAAGCACAGTGTATCTTGTGTGTGTCGCAGGTGGGCTCCACTTTGCTGTTGTTTCAGCCACCAGATTTTGACCCGTGTGTTGGCTGGTGGAGATCCTTGGTGTGGCATTAAGTACTCTGCTTTACAAGCGACATCTCTGAGCAAGCCACTTCACTCCCTAAATAGGCATGAGAGTTAGTGACCGCTTTGTGTACTCTGCTCACTGCTTTACCCTCAGCTTCTGGAGCATGGAACGAGTGCTCAGTACTTATTTGTTGAAGAAGTATCATTGCATGTAAGAGGTTACAGCAGTTGGAGTAGTTCCCTGGGAATGTCCAGTACCTCCCCAAAAGGCAGGTCTGATGGGCAGCGTCCACACTTCAGTGTGACCCTCACATGGGCAGTGACAGGAGGGGAGCTTTAATCTGTCTGTGGCCTGGAATTAGCTCTCTCACCTGTCCCTGTGGTCAAGGCCACCCTGTGATTTCAGAGCAGTTCTAACCGTTTTCACGGCTTGGTAAGGAAAACTGCTCTTATTTTGTTAGAACAGTAAGCTGTTAGTAATGACACTGGGAATTGCTTCTAACTTTGTTTTTATGATTGATTTTAGAGAGGAACATTGATTTTTTTAAATTTATTTATGCATTCATTGGTTGATTCTCTATGTGCCCTGACTGGGGATCAAACCAGCAACTGTGGTGTAGTGGGACGATGCTCCAACCAACTGAGCTACGTGGCCAGGGCTCTCCTAACATTTTGCATTTCAGTTGTTTATTTCCCAAGTTGCTTTGAGCACCAATAGTTCTTCATGGTGGCCAAATTCATAGCTCTTTCTATGCCTTAGAAATTCTCCAAATACTGGCTAACAGTAAATAATTAGAAAATCTGGTAAATAAGTAGGGTCAGGCTTTATTTTTTATTTTTTAATTTATTTTTTTTTAATGAAAACATCTCCAGGTTATCTTAACATTCAATTGTGTTGCATACCCGTCACCAAAAGTCAAATTGTCCTCTGTTACTTTCTATCTGGTTTTCCCTGTGTCCCTCCCCTCCTCCCTATCCCACCCTTCCCTCCCTCCCACCACCCCATAACCACCACTATCTTGTCCATGTCTCATATTCTCACTTTTATGTCCCACTTATGTATGAAATCGTGCTGTTCTCAGTTTTTCTTTTTTTCTGATTTACTTATTTCACTCCGTATAATGTTATCAAGGACCTTCCATTTTGTTATAAATGATCCGATGTCATCATTTCTTATGGCTGAGTAGTATTCCATAGTATATATGTACCAAAGCTTTTTAATCCACTCGTCTTCTGACGGACACTTGGGCTGGTTCCAGATCTTCGCTATTGTCAACAGTGCTGCCAGGAACATGGGGACGCATTTCTTCTTTTCGAACAGTGCTAAGGTGTTCTTAGGGTATATTCCTATAAGTGGGATAGCTGGGTCAAAAGTTAGTTCGATTTTTAATTTTTTGAGGAATCTCCAAACTGTTTTCCATAGTGGCTGCACCAGTCTGCATTCCTACCAGCAGTGCAGAAGGGTTCCCTTTTCTCCACAACCTCGCCAGCACTTATTGTGTTGTTTTGCTGATGAGTGCCATTCTGACTGGTGTGAGGTGATATCTCATTGTGGTTTTAATTTGCATTTCTCTAATAATTAGTGATGTTGAGCATTTTTTCATATGCATATTGGCCATCTGTATGTCCTCTTTGGAGAAATTTCTATTCATTTCTTTTGCCCATTTTTTGATTGGATTGTTTGTCTTCCTGGTGTTGAGTTTTATAAGTTCTTTATAAATTTTAGTTATTAACCCCTTATCAGATGTGCTGTCGAATATGTTCTCCCATTGTGTGGTTTGTCTTTTTATTCTGTTCTTATTGTCTTTAGCTGTGCAAAAACTTTTTAGTTTGATATAGTCCCATTTGTTTATCTTGCCTTTTATTTCATTTGCCCGTGGAGATAAATTGGCAAATATATTGCTGCTACAGATGTCGGAGAGCTTGCTGCCTATGTTTTCTTCTAAGATGCTTATGGTTTCACGGCTTACATTTAAGTCTTTTATCCATTTTGAGTTTGTTTTTGTGAGTGGTGTAAGTTGATGGTCTAGTTTCATTTTTTTGCAGGTAGATGTCCAATTTTCCCAACACCATTTGTTAAAGAGGCTGTCTTTACTCCATTTTATGTTCTTTCCTCCTTTGTCAAATATCAGTTGTCCATAAAGCTGTGGGTTTATTTCTGGGTTCTCTGTTCTGTTCCATTGATCTATGTGCCTGTTCTTGTGCCAGTACCAGGCTGTCTTGAGTATAATGGCCTTATAGTAAACCTTGATATCTGGAAGAGTGATACCTCCTGCTTTATTTTTTCTTTTTAAGGTTGCTGAGGCTATTCGTGTTCTTTTTTGATTCCATATAAATTTTTGGAATATGTGTTCTATATCTTTGAAGTATGTCATTGGTATTTTAATTGATATTGCATTGAATTTGTAAATTGCTTTGGGTAATATAGACATTTTAATGATGTTTATTCTTCCTAGCCATGAGCACGGTATATGCTTCCACTTGTTTGTATCTTCCTTGATTTCTTTTACCAATGTTTTATAATTTTCCGAGTACAAGTCCTTAACCTCCTTGGTTAAATTTACTCCTAGGTACTTTATTTTTTTGGCTGCAATAGTGAAGGGGATTGTTTCCTTAATTTCTTTTGCTGACAGTTCATTGTTGGTATATAGAAATGCCTCTGATTTCTGAGTATTAATTTTATATCCTGCCACCTTGCTGAATTCATTTATAAGGTCCAGTAGTTTTTTGACTGAGACTTTAGGGTTTTCAATATACAATATCATGTCATCTGCAAATAGTGACAGTTTTACTTCTTCTTTTCCAATTTAGATGCCTTTTATTTCTTCTTCTTGTCTGATTGCTGTAGCTAGGACTTCCAGAACTATGTTGAATAAGAGTGGTGAAAGGGGGCATCCCTGCCTGGTTCCTGATCTTAAGGGAATTGCTTTTAATTTTTGTCCATTTAGTATGATGTTTGCTGTGGGTTTGTCGTAGATGGCCTTTATCATGTTAAGGAATGATCCCTGTATTCCCACTTTACTGAGAGTTTTGAGCATGAATGGGTGCTGGGTTTTATCAAATGTCAGGCTTTATTTTTAAGGCTACAAAATGTCTGCAGGGAGCAGGAGACTTCCATCTGTCTTAGCCCGGGCCTGTTATAAAGAGAGTCAAAACGCAGCACTGGGCTACGTGACTACATGCATGTCCTTCTCTTTGTTAACTGTTAATTAAGAGGGTTGTTTTGTTTTTGACTGAATTGGTGCCTCCAAGCTGTGGCTGTTACTTTTTTAGAAGAGTTCACTTGGAATGTAATCTCACTTTTGAAAGAGTTGTTAGGCATCATAAGTCTATGTTAAACGCACAAATATTTCTCAATTTCCAAAAGTAAATATCCTTAATAGCC
Organism: Rhynchonycteris naso; assembly: GCA_037038555.1. Lineage (NCBI taxonomy): Eukaryota > Metazoa > Chordata > Mammalia > Chiroptera > Emballonuridae > Rhynchonycteris > Rhynchonycteris naso. The sequence continues at coordinate 32,539,173 of CM072998.1, forward strand.
TAATTTCTCTATATTAACTTATTTCTACTTTATTCAGTTCCCATTGCACTTAAAAATGTTTGAATTGATTTCCATGGTTCTGGTGGATTTTGAAATGTATCAGGATGTGGTGTGGGACCAGGAGATGGTTTAAATGGGAGGTTAAAACTCTGGGAAACTCCTGATCCCTTAGAGAAACATTCCCTTTAAAGAAGTTCCTTTGATAGCACTGTAGTTGGTCCCAGATATTTGGCTTTATGTTTCTTCAGCTTTAAAAACAACAGGAATTTGAAAGGGAAGATACTGTGTATTCAAGGATGTTTTTCATATAACATTTAAGATGTTTTCAGTGGCTTAAGTAGTTAATTCTTAGATCTGACTATGGAAAGAGATTCTGGGCAGCAGCCCAAACCTATTAAAAAGTATGACTGGAGATGGACACGTGACTACTTTGGAGAACTGCAGGTTCTATTCCAGACCACCGCAGTAACGCGCGTATCACATAAAGGGAGTCATACAGATTTTTTGGTTTCCCAGTGCATGTCAAAGTTATGTGTACACTGTGATATATAGTCTGTTAAGTGTGCAATATCGCCTTATGTCTAAAAAAAAACACAAACAACAATGTACTATAATACATACCTTAATTTTGAAAAAGCTGACTGTGCTGTATAGCATTTACTGAAGAGGGGTCACTGAGGGTCAAGTTAATAGACGCTTCCCGTGTATTGCAGAGCTGGGTGGAAGCAGGGTGGCCCACACAACGCCAGTGAATTTTATGTGGTCCCCTGACCAAATGCCAACATGTTTCTTAGCCAGCAGAGCGCTATATTTGTTTTTATTACAATCTGAAAGCACCTGGGGGGGGGGGGGCAAACAGTCTCCTCCCTGCCCTTCCATATTATAACACATCAGATAGGTTTTCACAGTGCTCTGATGGCCTGGCCCCAGAGGCGTTCGCCTTTGCTGTCCTGATGCAGGGGCTGAGCCAGCTGTGGATGTGCTCCTCTCTTAGATCTTCATGCTCCTCTCTTAGATCTTTGAACTTGGACTTCGAAATCACTGTCCCTTGGTGGTTAGGAAGTAGATACTTCTAGGTATTTGCGTTTGCCGGTTTCAGCCCAGCAGGGAAACAAGTTCACGTCCCTGATGGCTCAGCCCACATGGAGAATAAAGTCTCCTTGGCTTCTGGGCTAGAATTCAGCCAAGTGTCACTTCTGAATTGCAACCTGGATTAGTATATGCTCTTTATGGCTTAACATAATCAGAACCCACACCAGCCACATGGCTAGGAAACTCAATTTTAGAAACAACAAATGTCCACTGTAACAAAACATATGAATGTCTTAGGGCTGAATGTTTTAAATCTAGAAAATCTAGGACATTCTTGAGACATTTTGCATCGTTTCTGAATTCTAATTTTCAGTGGCATGTAAAATGGCATGATTCCTTTGAAACTGGTATACTTGGAAATAAGAGCACATTCCATGCAGTGTCCTTAGGGGAACTCAAAACAGCTCGTATCTAGAAGGGCGTGTAATAAAAATTTCTGGTTATGAATCTTCAGTTTTATTGTTGGGTTGCTTGTTGCTGGGTGGGTGAGTGGTCTGATATATCTCTTTTGAACAAATTCTCTCATTGTGATCTTAACTTTGTTTCCTCAGCTTGCTCATTTTTTTATTTGTCCACATCAGATAAGTGATTGTCACACTGTGGGCCACTTTTCCTCTCCTAGGAGCAGTACAAGAACTTTTCTCAATATAATGCCACCTATCACAAGGCAAATCCACCTCTGAAACAAAATGAGCTAGCTATTAATTTATAAGTGGCCTTGATCATAAAAGTACAAAGATAGCAATTATTACCCTCTTTCTCCCTGGTGAAAGCAAGGGAGAAATTCCATTAATTTAAAGAAGATTAGTAGCATGGCTCGGTCTTAGTAACTGAGTCTAAGCCGACTTCATTGCCATCCCCTTTATAGAAAACATCATTATACGTCTCGGTCTAAGAAGCTAAGATATTACAGATCAATAGAATTTTTGGGAAAATTTAAGAATTTTCTTATTTTTAGTGGTATGCTAAGTAGTATAATTACAGGTCAAAGGCTAGAGACCTAAGATCAGCATTCGTCTAAGCTCTCCGGTCCAGTCAATAATAGAGACGTAATTCTAGCATTGCCATTTGGAATTGCATTTTGTATGACATGATGAAAGAAGGCTAAGAAGCTCTGAATTTTAATCTGTAAATGACGATGTGTGCTTTTGAAAGGAGGAGACGCTTAGCAACAGGATCCTTTGGATTGCATCTTAAATGATTGACAAGAATTAGGACCATCCTCCAGAAGACGCAATAAACAGCCAGTCGTGTGACTTGAAATGACTCCCTGTCCCCAACTTTGTCCTTATGCCTGAAATGTCTGCTGTGATGAGATCACTGTATTGAGTTAAGGTATTTTCTGCAGGAAAAGGGCAAGTACTTGAGTAATAAATTAGTAAAACTGGGGAAATAACAACTAGAAGTGAGGAGGTCTTGTTCGTCTTGTCCTTGATGTGTGTATTACATGGTTATCCTCTCTGGGCCTCAGTTTCTTGTGTATCAGATTGAGATGGGGGAGAGTGAACTAACCTATAAGTTCCCTTCCAACTCTACATGTGTTTTTGAGGACAGTGACATATTAACACCAATTAGTGGAGTAAAGTAACTCACTCTCACGCTAAGGATGTTAAACACAGAACACGAGTAGTTTGATTTGGGGAGATCTGGGCATCTGAAACAGTACTATCCAGTAGAGATATAATGCAAATCACATATGTAATTTTAAATTTTCTAGCAGCTACATTTAAAAACTTATAAGCAGGCCTGACCCGTGGTGGCACAATGGATAAAGTGTTGACCTGGAACGCTGAGGTTGCCAGTTGGAAACCCCGGGCTTGCCTGGTCAACATATCGGAGTTGGTGCTTCCTGCTCCTCCCCCTGTTCTCGCTCTCTCCCTCCTCTCTCTCTAATAAAAATGAATAAATAAAATTAAAAAGTAAAATAAAATGAAAACTAAAAAGCAGTGGAACTAATTGTAATAAGATATTCAAACAATGCAGTATATCCAGAATATTGTCATTCCAACATGTAATTAGTATAAGATGTTAACATATTTAACACTCATTTTTTTCTTACTATATCATCAAAATTTAGCACACGCTTTACCCTTGTGGCATATCTCAGTGCAGATGAGCCATGTCTGCCATTCTTTGTGGCCAGGTGAGGCCGGTGGCTGCCTTTTGGGCCAGCATGTGTGTGGCCCACGCAGTCTGCTTAAAAGTCAGTCAGGGATGAAGAGGCCTGAAACAGCCCGGGCACAGGGTCTGTGCTTAACTGAAGGGTAGAAGCTGAGCAGGTAGGGTATGCAGGTATTGTGCACCCGTAATGAGTTCGTCGCTCTGCGGATGGTATCCATTATGAAGGCTTAGCGGCGCCCCTGCTGTACCAGTTGTTTGACACTTTGATTATTACTTCTGGGTAGAGATACACTAAAGAGGAGTCCCCCCCCCCCCCGCCCCTGGTGTGAGTGATGTACTCAGCTGCAGCCGTGTTGGCTTTTCCGGATCAGTAACTTGCAAGATAGTAGAAAGCTAAATTCACTTACCTCACAAGGAAAGTTCTCACATGAACAATGTGAATATCTTTGGTAAGTGACCCATCCTGTCTGTCAGGTTGCAGATGGCTGTTGCCTGGTCCGTTCTCTGGTCCTTTGTCTGGAATCAGAACAATGAAAAGGGTATGCTTTTTGTTTTTGTTGTTTCAGTTTCTACCCAGAGTACTTTATCTCTCTCTAGGCCATATTAAGTTTCTTCTTACTGTTTTCTAGAAGAATCTGTACGCTTTTGATGTAAGAGTTTTAAAAACTTGTTTGCTTAAGTAGCTGATCAGAGACAAAGAAGCTTTTTGTGAGGAGCAGATTACTGAGGTCCCCTAGGTGTATCTAGTTCAAAATTACCCAATAGACTTACAATGAAGACTTAAAATGTTTTCAGAAATATTTTCTTTGAAAATATTAGACCAAAAGAGTCATACACAAGCCAAGAAATGTTTGCTGTTAAGTACTTTCAGCTCAGCCTTCATTGGAAGGCTGCAAATGTGTTCCATTTATGTCACAGTGACTTCTCCCAGGAGCATTCAACAGCTTCCCACTCACGTTCCTCCTGAGCCTGCACCTGCAAGCAGGATGCATGGGAGACCACACAATAAGGAATGTGCAGGGTGTTTTCACGGCAGCTTTCTGCCCTGACTCGCTCTGGCCTTGGACAAAGTTGTGAACTAGGGAAATCATGGCTGGTTTTCCTATTTCCTTTTAGTACCCTCTTCCCACCTCAGGTTTCCCATTCCCTCCCAAGAACCAGCAGTATGTCTTCTTCCATATGGTTATCTTCCAAGTAGTCTCAGCAACTTAGAGTCCAGGGAAGTTCACAGTGGAAAGTGGCCATGCTCCCTCGTTCTGCCCATGAGGAGCCTGAGACCCGGAGGGAGGCAGGGACTTGGCTGGGAGCTGGTTGCTCTGTGTTCTGACTTCATGGGTGGAAGAGCCTTACTTCCCACCCAGGGCAAAGCTGGACACAGAACTGATAAGATGGGAGCTTATGGGACTTCCTGCAGAAAGGGGTGTTTTAACAGTGTGTAGAGAAGGTGTAAAAATGCCTCAAGGTTGAAACAATTAATACATCTTCGGGGGAGGGAATGAAATGTTGTGGGCCAGTAGCTTAGAACATAGTCCTTGAAAGCCTCCTGAAATCCTACTTGAAAGATTTCTTGGGAAGACTGACCTTGTCCCGTTACGCCTGCTTTGGCCTTTTTGGGAGCTCTGAGTCTGTGATGAGCAAGCTGTGGTGAAGAGGTCTGGGAACGTGCCTCTGAGGGACATTTCTGTGACCTTAGAGCGGTGCTTCTTAACCTGGGTTCTATCGAACCCTAGGGGTTCGATGAGTCGGTCTCAGGGGTTCGGAGAAGCCTCTGCCACGGAGGCCAGAATAAAGTAATACCGTAATTTGTTGTGAGTGCATGCACTTTGTTGGTTTTGTTCTTTGAGCAAGGTGATGTTCATGCATGGCTCATCTTGTGCACCAGTAAAAAAACATATACCTATGTCCTGAATTTGGAAAAAAAAAATCGTATTTTATTTATCACTAAAGAAGGGTTCGGTGAATGCGCCTATGAACCTGGTGGTTCGGTACCTCAAAAAAGGTTAAGAACCACTGCCTTAGAGAGCTTTAATACAATCAGAAGCATCAACAAAATGTAAGCCGAAATATTAAGAGCATGACCTGTGTAAAAATGTTGTCATAATGGACTGAAATTTTGTTTTAGACGTGAGTTCCCTCAGGGAAAATTTGGTGAGAGACAAAGTTATCCCTCAAGAACTAAATTTAGCCTTTTGTCCAGATAACTAAGTAGTGTTTCTGTAGCTTGAATTACTTACTTGGGTATATAGAAACTTAACTTCATATCCCTGTGTTTCAAAGAAGTGGGGTTTTTTTCCATTTTACTGAACAGCAATATTTTATCCCATTAATCTATCCAAACAGAGTAAATTTTTTAAAAGGTTTTTATATACTTGGTTATTATCAAAACGCTGCCACAAGGCCAAGCTGGGTGGGGCCGGTTAGGAACCGGTGTAACTGGAGCCCCCAGTTGGTGAGTTGGAACTGGACAACTCATTTCTTGAATTTTCCGCCTAGAAAACAAAATGTATACCTTTTCTAAGTGAGTTTTGTGGACTTTTCAATTCAGAGTTTGGGTTTACTTTGCTCGAAGGGGAAAACCTGGGTGCTAATACAGACTGGCTTTCCGGAAAGGGTTTTGAGAGCTAGAGAAACAAAGTGTGAGAGTGGTGGCCGGTGTTTTAGGAATTAGCCCTCCGCAGGAATGAGGAGCAACCCAGGTCTGTTCTCAGGTGGGCCCTGAGGAGGCAGCAGCAGCACCAGGGGGTGAGGGGGTGCACACTGGTGGCCTTTGAGCTCTCTGTTTTCCTCTGGGGCAGTGGCATCGGCCTGCGTGTCACCTGGCAAGGGCTGGGCGCCAGGGGGCCAGGTCTGCAGAGTGGACACACTGAAGCATCAGAGCGTTTCTGCAAACCCAGTCCTTTTCATCTGCATCACAGCTTTGACCTCTTCTGTTTGTGTTAGTATAAAAAGTAAACTTTTCATGTTAAATATTTCTTAAATTGAAGTCAGAAAATTATTTAGAGAGCACTAAAGCAAAAGGTAGAGTGAAACAAAGAAATTGAGTCCACACTTCCTTAGGTTCTCCCGGAAAGCCACAAATACAAACTGAGAATGCGCGTGTTTGCTGCATTTAGGCAGCAGGCCGAAGCCTGATATGGAAGTAGTATAGGGGGAAAACTTTTTTCTAAATTTTCTTTTAAAAAACGTAAGTCCTGGCATAGCTTTCAGATCAGAATTTAGAGAAAGCTCCGTTTTGAATGTAATTCCTTTTGTAAGTTAGCGGGAAGTGCTGAGGAAGTCAGCCAATCATGAAGGAAGTCTGTGCAAATGAATTCGCCATCATCTCCCCCAGAATGCCAGCGCAGTATTCATGTGGATCAGCAGTTATTCAAGAGACCCTTCTGGTTTTGTTTGCGAGTCCTTAGTTGTTGGTTTCTTTCTGTTTTCCAATGGAGAGATCTAGGAACAAAAATTGTTTTGCTATGTACATGACATTATTAGTTTTCTTACTGCTTCAAGATGGCCTTTCTTTCTACCTCCATGAGAAAGAAAAATGCCAGGAGGAAATGTATTCAGGACTTGATTGTTAGAGCTGTGAGGTCGAATGCAAATGACAGGACTGTGTTACAGTTGCCTGTGCAGCTTTATTGTCATTCAGGTTGTTACTACCGTATTCATATCAGAGGTCAAAAGGTGATAGTGTTCTATTAAGTGAAATAAACATTTGTATGCAGGTCTCCAGGGAAAAGAAACTGCTCGCTCAGATGCATGTAAATTTACATGTGGATATGATTAAATTTCTTTTTGAACAATATCAAGAGCTGTGATTATATTTTTTAAAGCAATTAACATTCGATCTAAGCAGCAGCTTTAGAAGTGGTATTTTTTATTCCTCCCTTGTAGGCATTGCTGCTAGTGAACAGGGATATATTTTTCTACATATTTGAGAAGGATTTTTATAATTAATTGAAGACCAACTTAAATAATACAGCAAAAATATATAAGGAGATTACAAAGGGAAGAAAGGACTTTATTTTAGTAGATAAAGAAGCCATTAAACATTTGAATTGTCTTGTCTCTTGGTCACAAAAGGCTTCATGAAAATAGCACATCTTAAGAGGGAAATTAAGGGAGAGAGTCTGCTGAATGGCCAAACCACAAAACAATGATTAGCTGCTCATCCGCAGAGTAGCTGCTGGACTCGAATTTGGTAAAATCCCATCTCGACTTCTTTTCTGATAGTGGAATTAGATTGTTATGCAGTTACCCTGTCAGAAATCCCTTCATACTGTGGGAGAACTCCTGAGGATGTCGAGTGTACAGCTCTGAAATTTGTTAGAATTGATCTGAGAAGAAGCCAGCAGAGACTAAGACAAAATCTTTAATAACCTGACCAAAGGCAAGAGTAAGTCGTCCTGAGGCACATTTTATTCTCAGACCCTCTTTGCCTTTTTTAATGAAAGGCACACACCTGAAAGGGCCCATAAAGAAGACCGAATAATGACCTCAGAAAATGAATTAATGCTGTGCTTACTAGTTCCTGGCAGCATCAACAGCAGGTGACCTGACCCCAGGACTTCTTTTCACTGCACCATGCTTCTCATGGACTCCTCTTCTACGTCCGGTCTCATTGCTCATCCTGTCTGGAGCTAGGCTAATTCTTGCCTAGTGATTACTTTGTAGCATGAAGTTATACTAATAGAAACGTTCAGTTTTTTAAATTTCTTCTTACCTTCTGGTTATGAATGTTATTGTCAAAACAAAATATAAAATTTCGATATTGTTATTGTTTATTTGTTAGTGTCAGCAGCAGTTTCCTTTCTGTATTGATACTGAGGAGCAGCCTGACCTGTGGTGGCACAGCAGATAAAGCGCTGACCTGAAATGCTGAGGTCACTGGTTCGAAACCCCTGGCTTGCCTGGTCAAGACACACATGGGAGTTGATGCTTCCTGCTCCTTTTCCTCCTCACTCTTTCTTTCTCTCTCTCCCTCTCTAAAAAATAAATAAATATTTTAAAAATCTTAAAAAAGAAAAATACTGAGGAGGCTGCTGCTCTTCCACCCAGGTAGCTTAGACTCTTGGGTTAGTATTGAAGTATTTACTGGAAGGTAAATGTGCTCCTGACCTATTGCATGTAAATTACATGTAAGAGAAGTTCAGATCTAAATAACCATAGACAAATATTTATCCCTTTAATGAATGCTTTTGTTATAAAGCAACCTTTTAGAGGCTGGTCTGCCTTTATGAGTGAGGTCTAGTAACTATCCAAATGAAGATCCAACAAAGTCCATATACTGTGCTCCAGCTTCTCTTTATTTTTAAGCTGAGCATGGATAATAAAATCGGTCTTCATTTACCGCTATGATAAGAGATACTCAGAAAACAATTGTCTGTTTTATGAACCTCAAAAGTAGGCGATGAACTACCTCTCTTTCTCTATAGAGAGAGAACCCCCGTTCGCAGCCTGCCCCTCAGTGCCCTGCCAGGGTTTGTCATGCATGGTGTCTTGAAGTGGACATGGACGTGGGAGGATGCACACCAGTCTTTGCTGAGTGGCAGCTCGTGAGCCTCAGTACTGCCACAGAGGGTCAACCCTTAGTGGTTTTGTGGAAAACATGGAAGATTAAAGTGTGTCCCCGTATGTTACTGGCTTAGAAACTCTTCAGGCACCTACTTCTATGTCTGTCTATATTCCCATTATTTTTATATTTCTAGAGTTTGCCATATTGAGAATTTGATATATATTTTCTGCTAGATATAAAAATTTTTATTTTCTCATGTTTTTCCTTTCCTTTCATATATTCAACAAATGTCTATGTGTTTTTTATGCTGGGGACATATTAGTAAGCAAAGCCCAAGTCCCTATCCTCATGAATTGCATTCTAGTTTTGGCAGGGAGAAGATAAACAAGATTGTTTATTGTATATAAATATGTCTGATGCTAAGAAATGCTAAGGAGAAAAATAAAGCAGTGAACAGCAATAAAAGTAGGTGTTCTAAGTTTAGATTTGGATGGCCAGGGAAGAGCTCAGTGTACAAGTAACATCTGAGTCGAGATCAAAAGAAGTGAAAGAAGGAACTGGGGGAATAAGCCCTGTGGATTCCTGAACAGCAAGTACCATAGGTCCTAGGAGTAAGAGTGAGTCACCCATGCTCAGGGGTGGTCAGGAAGAGAGACACTGGCATGCAGACCAGAAAAGCAGAAGAAAGTAGACACAGATTAGGGTTTTCTGGACCATTTTAAGGATAAGGTAGACCTAGCCAGCTGGCTCAGTGGACAGAGCATCGGCCCAGCATATGAACATCCCGGGCTTAATCCCCTCTTAGGGCAACATGAGAAGCAACCATCTGCTTCTCTCCCCCTCCCTTTTCTCTACCTCTTCCCCTCCCACAGCCAGTGGCTCGATTGGTTCGAACATCTGCCCTGGGCACTGAGGATAGCTCAGTTGGTCTGAGTGTCAGCCTCAGGCCATAAAAATAGCTTGGTTGATTTGAACATCACCCACAGACAGGGGTTGCCAGGTGGATCCCAGGCAAGGTGCATATGGGAGTCTGTCTCACTATCTCCCCTCCTCTCACTTAAAAGAAAAGAAAAGAAAAAAAGGATATGGTGTCAGAAAGGATTTTTAAGGATGAGAAGCCATTGGAGCAATTACAGCAGAGATGGCACACTCTGACTTACACTGTAATATGTCATTTTCTCTTGGGAGGAGTGCTTGTGTGGAGGGGGGAGGGCCAAGAGGGAAGCAGGGAGACCTATGAGGCAGCTATTGCAGTAATCCAGGCACAAGATGATGGTGCTTGGTCCAAACTGGAAGTAGTGAAGGTGGTGGGAAGTGGTATGATTCTGAGTATATTCTGAAGCTAGAGGGACAGACACAGGAGTTGCCAACAGAATGGCTGTGGAGTTTCAAAGAAAGAGAAAGATCAAGGAGCGAAGTTTTTATTGTCACATTTCTGTCTTCAGGGTTTTGCAAGTATCTCTGGCCTGTTCACTCAATACTAGACTACTGACCATTAGCTAGCTCCAGAAACTGGTATAGAACTGTCAATATTTTGGTTAACTCTTAGAATCTCATAGGTGTCCTGCATGTTGTGGGCTTATAGGGAAGGACTGAGATTTTATATTTATTATGTGGCCCAAGTAAAGCCAGTGTGTAGTGGATAATGTCCATCAATAATTTGTTGAATATTCAGATAAAACCCAACAAAGCCTATTAATCAAGCATATATTTTCCTAAATAAAAGGAAGACAGAGATGCATGTTCAACTCAACTGGGATTTTTATTTTTTATGAGTGAGATGAAGCTGAGTGTTGACCATCTTATTAGCTAAGAATGCTTTTCACTGCAAATAACGGAAAATTGACTACCTGTTTAAACAGTCTAAACATTCTTTATCTTACGTAAGAAATCTGGAAATGGATGGTGATCTTCCTGATTTCTAACTTGCTCTTCTTAGTACGCTGGCGTTTTGTCTTCATGCTCACTATTTTATGGTCTCAGAATGGCTACCAGAGTTTCACACATTTTGTTCCACCACTTTTTATCAGGATCACAAAAGCTGCTCTCACCAAAGTACCCTAGTCAACTTCTACTTACAGGTCATTAGCCAAATCTAGGCCACATGGCTGCAAGGTTGACTGGCAAAGGAGGTAAAGGGTTATCATGTCCGGTTTCAACCATGATTCCTCTCCTGGGACAAGGCACATTGACATCCTCATTGAAAATCCCAGTTCCAAGCATGAAGGGAGCGGCTGCTGGGAAGCAGCGTGACACCGCAATATCGCCGGCCAGCTTCTCGGCCCAGACAGCCCGGCTAAACAGCCACCAAGTTTAGTCTCTGCACTGGTGCATTGGGAGCTTCAAAAGTGACTTACAAATACCCTTCCTGCTGCTTCTTTACTTTTCCTTACACACCAGCTTTAACTTAAATTTCACAATTGTTCTTTTAAAAAGAAGGGTTAGGAATCATGTCTTCTCTGGAAGGAAGAAAGGAAATAAACACCCCAGAAGAAGTATGTCTTTCCCTCCCCCAAAAAGGAGATACCAATGAAGAAGCAACTTCAGAAATGATGTGCCTTCCCATTGCTCTTCATGGCTTCATGCAGAGCTGTTTCTTTACACAGAGGCAACATTGGGTGGGGGGCAACCTCTGGATAGAGATCTATATACTTAGATGAATCTGTAATCTGGGAAGGAGGTGGCTGAAACCAATACCCGCTGAAGAGTTCTTAGATTAAAGATATATTTACTGGGTCCAGGCCTGCTGGCTTAGTGGTAGAGCATGGGCCTGGTGTGTGGAAGTCCCAGGTTTGATTCCCGGCCAGGGCACACAGGAGAAGCGCCCATCTGCTTCTCCACCACTCCCCCTCTATCTCTCTCTTATGCTCCGGCAGCCAAGGCTCCATTGGAGTGAAGTTGTCCAAGGCTCTGAGGATGGCTCTATGGCCTCCGCCTCAGGCGCTAGAATGGCTCTGGTTGCAACAGAGTAGCGCCCCAGATGGGCAGAGCATCACCCTCTGGTGGGCTTGCTGGGTGGATCCCGGTCAGGTGCATGAAGGAGTCTGTCTGACTGCCTCCCCACTTATAACTTCAGAAAAACACAAAAAAAGAAAAGATATATCTAGCAAAAATGTTTTAAAGAGGCATGTTTGGTAGGGTTTCAGAGAATGGTAAAAAGCAAAGCTGTAATCCTGGTTTTGTCGCCTCTGTCCCTGTCAGCCTCTGTAACTCAGAAATAGAGCACAGACATTGGGAAGTCATAACCCCACTTCAGTTTCCTTTTCCTTATTTCTCTTTAACAAGGACTGAGCACCCCTCCTTCCCTGGATCCCCAAACATTTTACACAGGGGGCCAGTTCACTGTCCTTCAGACCATTGGAGGGCCGGACTATTAAAAGAACTATGAACAAATCCCTATGCACACTGCACATATCTTATTTTAAAGTAAAAAAATGAAATGGGAACAAATACAATATTTAAAATAAAGAACACGTAAATTTAAATCAACAAACTGACCAGTATTTCAATGGGAGCTATGGGTGCGGATGCATCCTGTGCTCCTCTCACTGACCACCAATGAAAGAGGTGCCCCTTCCGGAAGTGCGGAAGTGCGGCGGGGGCCGGATAAATGGCCTCAGGGGGCCGCGTGCATCCCGGGAGGGCCATAGTTTGGGGACCCCTGCCCTTGACCCTTGGCTTTGCTTTGTCTGATGACTCAGGACTGCCACACCTCTGTCGTGCCCTTTGTTTGCTGACTCCCTGATGTAATATATGTAAGACAGCAGCTTTGCAGCTAGAGCTGCAGAGTGAGTGCATAAATGGTTTTCCTTCATGTGCTTTTCAGGTAAATTTTTCCAGCACTATCAGTTTCTTCAGAGGCTAGTAGAAAACTGACCTTATCACCTTCTCTCCTTTTGTCCCCTTTCAGGTCATCTCAAAAAATTGTCTTTCACCCCCCTTTGGTTGTATAAATGCCCCAGTTCTATGATATAGCTTGCCTTCACTGGTTTTCCGAATCAGTTTTTAAACTGCCTTTAGGTCATTTTACTGAACCTTGTTCATATTGGGAGTAATTCTTTTCTGCATTTTAATCTTGCCACCAAAGCAGTTTAAAGACAGATTAAGTAATAAATCTCTAGTGACTAGGATTTAGGACTAGTATGCCCGTGGGACACTGTCTACTTCAATCCCCAGATTGCACTGAAGCATAGACTGATGTGTACTCCCAGTGACATTTTTTAAATTAGCAAATGCCCTTATTAAACCCTGATGTAGCTTTCTGAGATAAGCTTAGCATTTTATTCTTTTACTTTGTTACTTCTTTATTAAAATTAGAATGTGTGTCAATTAGTAATGCTTTCAGTTGCAGTTAAAAGTACCTGATTAATAGTGGATTACCCCCAATGGTATTTGTTATTTATCGTTAACAAGGTATTCAGAGGTTTTAGGGTATCTTAGAGTTTAATTCGACTCATTGTGTCATCAAGGACCCAGCCTCCTTCTATCTTTCCATTTTCCTCAGGCCCTGCATGCTCTTCTTTTGTTCTCATGCCCACTGCCCCATGTCACAGGGTACAGCTATAAGAATCAGACCCATGTCAAGGAAGGAAGGAGTGAAGAGCTAGCCCCAGTCGCTTTACCAGATGCCCCTCAATAGACTTCTTATATCTCATTGGCTAGAATATTATAGGGCCCATCTCAGCTACAGATGAGCTGGGAAAGTCATTATTTATCAACCTTTGTAGTAGGAGGGACATAGGAGAAGAGGGGGCTGAGAATGGCTTTCGATTGACCAAACCAACAGTGTTCGTCAGAATAGTCATCCTGACATACATATTTTCATCCCCAGGGAGGAAATACAGCTTAAGAACACGGGTTCTGGAGTCAGATTTCCTGAGTTCAAACCTCCGCTTTATTTCTTTGCTAACTCTAACCTTGTACTTCTCTCTGCCTCTGTTTCCTTTACTGTAAAAAAGTGATAGGAATGTACTAATTGTATATGATTATTGTATTAATGATCTGGGGTTAGCATGCGGGCAATCCATAAATGTTATCTTCATCACCAGCCAAAGCTTGGCACCCCACATAGACCAGACCCAGAACAAGCTTAATGACTAGAAGCTTTTTTCACTTTGAATGAATAACTTGAAAGAAAGCTCCCAATAGCTCCAACTTCATAATTACTACCTTAGAACTGAAATATACAAAATCTCAATCTGACTAGAAAAATTTCTCAAAGATTTAGTCATAACAGAATTTGCTTGCCTTTTGTTGAGGCAATTTTTAACTGACATGTTCTTTTGTTTTGAAATGAAACACTGTAGGCCTTCTGTAAATCCTTCATGTGTTAAAGCATTACGGTGAAAGACTCATTCTGACTGGAATCTACCAAATCAAGAATCTGAGACCTTTCTGCAATTTGCAATATATATATAATAGTTCTAAATAGTAACTTAGATAGAAACTTTTTTAAAAAGTACCAATTAGGGTTAGAGAAAAAAATAATCTCTGGAATGTTCTCAGTTATTCTTCTAAAATATATGCTCAGAGACCAGAGTAGTGGGAGCTATTTAAAATATAGTGGATACTCAACAAATAATTAATGAAAAAATAAATTTGTAAAATGAGAAAAACATCAGGAAATAATTTGAAGTATGGCAGGAAACCCAGAGTAGCTTCTAGAAGGTGTTTTGGTCTTGCAGGGGACTGGGCAGTCAAGTCACTATTAGACTGATTCCTCCAGTTGAGTCTTTGTAGAGTTACAGGGAATAGGAAAGAGTAAACAACCATATCCAAGCCAGGTTCAAGTGACACCTAGGTCATGCAAGGGATGTTCCAATGAGTACAAGCATCACAGAGCCATCAAGAACCATCCAATCCCCTAAAACCAGAAGTTATAGCTCCTCCAACTGACACCCTTCTTGAACCTGTGTTCAGGAAGCACAATCTTTCCATTGAATAGCCAACAATTCCAGATTGACATTCCTTTGGAACGCAGAACAAATGAGAACTAAAATTCTATCTTTTCTTATCAAAATAAATGAATCCATCAGTCTCCTGTACCTTTTCCCCACTTTGGAGATTGAAGTCAAGTCTTCAACAGCAAAGCATACTCTCCAGGTAGTTAACACACCAGGTATGCTGCAGGTATGCATTTAACAGTGTATTTGAAACCAGAAAAATACCCCACAGGTCAGGCTGCCTGTCGTCATGAAACCCAGTCATACAACACAGGTGCTGATGAGCAGGAAAGAGGTTTGTTCAAGTGCCGGCCACCTGGGAATATTGAAAGACTCCTGTCCTCAAGAACCCACTTTCCTCTTTTGGTATACAGCAGTGAGAGTGTGTGACGTGCAAGCCAGCTCGATGTTCAGATAACATTGAAGGTCAGCACATGTTCTGGAGCTGACAAATCTGAAAATCAGAGTGCCTTTCTTTGGGTGCTGCAGGAGTTGAAGTTAGCAAGTAACTTATAAATTAGGGGTTTTGTTTCGTGTAACCAGTGTCCAGATTCCCATAGTCAGGTTGTCCTCTTGGCCTTGAGTGAGAATCAGAACTCCAAGCTTCATCATGATGACAGCAGGAGGAGGAGGCTGAGGGGTAGCTCCTGCTCATGCTTTTTCTTCTTGCTCAGATGTTAACCCTTGCTGTGCTTCAGCCAGAGAAGAACGGGCCTTTTAACTGTAACCAGACCTTGGTCAGAGGCGAAAGCTCAGGACTGATTATACACTTTTGATTTGTTACAGAATACATAATAACTGTGATCCCTAAACTAGTAATATTGAGTTGTGGTTATGAGAGCAACAAACTGGATTTGACATTTTCCAGAAATTCTTTTCTATGATTACTTTGTTAGTCCATTCTTACTTAGCTCTATTGTAATGGCTAGTCAGAATATGATCAGTAAATCAGTAATATTGCATATTTATTCCCAGTTACGTATTGACTACCATTCTTCTCTGACTTTCCCTCCAGCAAACTCGTTATGAAACTTATGTCAGCATTCTTAAAGAAGGTGGCAAGAAGCTCCTGAGTAACAACGAGAGCGAGGCCCCAGGACTGAAGAAGTCCCATTCGAGTCCTTCACTGAACCCAGATTCATCGCCGGTGACTGCCAAAGTCAAGCGTAACGTGTCAGAGAGGAAAGATCACCGACCTGAAACACCCAGCATTAAGCAAAAAGTTACTTAGAATCTATCTGCGACCAGGAAAGTGCTGGTCATGGAGCAAAATAGAGTTTTCAAGATCTTTCTGGTAAATCCGTGAATATATTTAAAAAACAAAAAAAGTCTGTGACTACATGGTGCATTAGTAACCTTTCCTATTGTATATTATTTGTTAGTTTCTGTACAGTGTGCCTCTTTGCTCTTGATTTCTTTGCTTTGATGATTTTGGTTACTTGATAACTAATGCACCTTTTGTGAGGGGGAGGGGCTCATGATTTCAGAATGAATTATGTATCACTTCTCCTTTGGTTTCCTCTTATTTGCACTCTGCTCAGTTGTTTTATGTATTCTCAAACCAACTGTTACACTTTTTCTTTAAGGTTAAAAACTTAATTCATTGTGAAACACTTAACTGGACAAATTTGGTAGTTTAGTGACTTCTAGCCAGAGTTCATGTAAGACTTCATATGTGAAATCTTGCCCAGTCACAGACGTGGAATTGAGCACGCACGCAAGTTAAGTTCAGAAATGCAATTCTGGGATGTTTCACAGTAATGCAGCTGGGGTGCGTCTTAGCACTCATAGCTGAGCTCTGACCCTGCCGGAAGCAGGGAAAGGGGGTGCCAAGATCACAGGACTGGAGAACTGAGGAACCCCGTTAGCTTGCTTGGACTGTCATTTCAGCCAAACAGGGAAAGAGAGAGTGGAACCTTTTTGCCATTGAAGGTTGAGGAAAGACGACACCAGGTTCATTCTGTTTTTTGAAGAATCATGACAATAATTGACTCTCGGGAGCAGCCGCGGTAGGCATGTGTTCCATCTGCAAGAAGTTGTTACCTCATCCCCACAGGGTCTAGACTAGGAATCCAGAATCATCTCTACTGTCAATACCCTGCCGTCCAGGAATTTATATTTGTATAGGCATGGTGTTAAGGGTCTGGTGGTCAGAATATTGGGGTATTGAGCAAAACAAAGTAAGAGCGGAAAAAGTAACAGTTTTCTGGCAGTGGAATATTGATTCTTTATAAAGTCAATCTGAAAGTAACGACTAGTCTGAATGAATTATGGTTGGAAAACGGAGGAATCTGCTGGTTGTATAGACAAAGAGTTACTTCGTTTGTTCTTACTTCAGTCTCTTTTGACAGCCACTTCACTCTGCTCCTACTGAACTTTCTCCTATAAATAAATACTTTATATTACATCATTTCTATCTATTCAGAATAGTTCTGTTGACCTTAAAGTCATGAGCTTGTTCCAGGGACAGTCCCTTTGAAATTCAGGGCGGTAAAAAGAATATTCTCTTGTATTAGAAGGGATAGGAGTGAAAATTGAGCCCATTATGAATTAGAACTTTATGATTTTGAAAACTTGAAACTTTGTGATCTTTAAAACTATAATCTCCACAACTTCAAAGCTAATGGAATCACTTTGAATACTCTTTTCCTTCTTAGAGAAATTTTCTCTAATTCTACTCAGTTTATTAAAGGTACTATGACCAAAGAAGCAGGGACTCTGCATGGGTGGCATACTTCCAGTGAGTGAGAGAACACCTGCTATTAAACCCTGGCAGTTTCTCATGGCATGTTTTTCCACGTGCCAGCATTCAATTACAGGATTATTTATTCACATGTACTTCCTTCACCTAATATATAAATGTTCATATTTGCTGGTGCCCAAAAAAAGGGAATCCCTCTCGAAGGTTATAGCTGCTTGCTTTGTGATAAGTATTTTGGCCTCACTCTTGAAAATCTCACTCTAACCCTCTATCTTGTTGAGGTGAAGCCAATGACTAAATTTTAATGTTTCAAAACTGAGAAACAAACGGGAAAGTTAACACCATGGCTCCTGGACCTGATTCATTTCTGTAGCTTGTAACTGAATTCAGGATGTCCTCAAGGGAATTGTCTTTCTTCCTGTTGGTCTTCTGCCAGGATGTTTATCCTAAGCTTAGAGGAGAAGGTATCTAGATGGTATCTTCTCTGAGCTTCAGTAATTAAAGAAAGATAAACATCCCTGACAGGCTTGAATGTGTCCGCCCACAGTGTGAGTGTGTCTATGTAAATAGAATAGCCCTATGTTTTCCTTATAGTATTTAATAAACATAGAATGGTACCTTGCTACCGTGTCTGACACAGAGTAGTTCGGAAATATGCCTGGTCAGCATCGGCACAACAGCATTGCTTCCATTATATGGCTCACTAATGTCATCTCCAGGAACTTCTGGATATGCTAATAGATAACTGGATGAGAAGAGCTCTTTTGAAACTGCAATATACTGTGTTTGCATAGTTTATCTTGAAGGACAATTGTGAGGTTACTTGGTGAGCCTGAATGGCATATCGCCCTAGCATGATGTTGTCTCTCTTTAAGGGATGGGCTGAGAACACCTCCACCTGGACCCTCTGGGTTTCTCTCTGTCATCAGTGCGCCTAGCAGGCCAGGAGCTTCTCCTGTAGGAGGAGATGGATCCGGCTTGACTAGGTTCTGAGAATCTTGCCCATGGTCAACCACGTTGTCGCTTGCCATAATCTCTTTTCTAGGGTATGTAGTCAGAAGAAACTGAAGACATTCCTTTCATGGCTAACCCAAGCCAGCTGCCTAATTCATGGTACAGGGGAGCTCCCCCTCATTTCCTTCTGAAGGTACGCCCGCCCCGAACCCCGTTCCTCACCCATACTCAGCATCAAGAGCCTGGGATGTCTCTCTATATGATAAGTCATTAATTATCCTTCTTCACATATACACTTAATATTAATTTTTAGTCTAGAAAATCTTGATAGTCATTAAAATACTTTGATGGTAGTCTTGTTGCACAGTTGACCATAGAAGTGGCCCATGTATTAAATCTGTGAGTATTTCAGGGCTTGTTCCCCCCACCTCATGTGCTGACTCTTACAGGGAGGTGTCGAATTTATTGTTAGCAATCAAAACTTAATTACTAGCATGCAGAGTCCTTAGGCCATAGATATTATTTGAAGTGCGCTTTTTACAAAACATCATGTTATTAACTCTTAGCAATGCCTAATTGAGCCAAGCAATACTTCTGTGCATTTTAATGAATCTCAGTAAAACCAACGTGTGGGAGAGTCCTGTGGTGGAACTGTAATTTCTGGATAGAAAGCAGCTGCATGAGCCCCTCTGTGCTTCCCCGACTGGGATGCTAACTTCAGAAGACGAGCACTGTTTCCTAGTTAAAAGTCATGTGGGGGAGTTACTTGTGAACAGAGAAAGTCGGCTGGCTTTCCAAAGCCACACTAGGTTGGTCTCTTGAGTTTGTACCTCACCATGTGGCCAAAGCACAGAACTTCTGAGGCTGGAGAGGGGTTTAGATAACCAGCAGGGAAGGGGGCCCTTTGCTGCCCAAGCGCAAGGTTATAGGGCTTCCCCTATATATATGGTTATAGGGCTCTGGCTTGCTGCCCCTCTGGCATATAAAGAGGCATATAAGGAGGCTGGGTGTTCTCGGGAGAGGCCAGGCCCGCTGTGGCCAGAGCTGCCCTTTTCTCTGCCTTGATCCCTGCTCCTGGACAACTGGAAGACAGTTCTCTTTAAAGAAGTTTCTCCAGGATCATACTATCCAGACTTAGTTGGGGTTAGATTGCTGTCTTGAGATTTGAATCCCTTTGACATTTTTCCTTGTAGTCATCAGTTAAGTTTTTTTTTGTCTGAATTCACAGGGAGTCACTTGGCCTTGTTGGTGCAGTTCCCTGTCAGTGAGCTGCTGTGGTTCTGGTCAGGTTTTCAGCAGGGTGGTGGTCAAAAACTACCCACTGAACAACCCCTCCACTTTTCAAACAACAGCATTTTTTCCACTAGTAAAATTAGCACTGTTCAACAAAGAACAAAATGGCATCGTGGACTTGTTGAAGGAGAGTCTAGCTATGAGTAGGGTGATTTGGGGTTTGAGTAGCACCTGCTTTTGTCACAGAGCATCTGAGTCACTCTGACATAAAATAATCAGTCACCTATGTAGGCAGATGAGCTTCCAGGCTGAACTTGCTCCAGAGCTTTCTGGCTCTCCCCCCTGCCAGGCCGGGCCACCATTCTGCCCAGGTCAGCGGCTCTCCCCACCAGCCTTTGGACATCTTCCACCACCAAGTTCTCCACAGGACTTCAGAGATCAGTAGTTCACCACAAAATACTCCCATAAAGTGATAGAGAGGTGACTTGTCACTTCTCTCAGATTCCTTTTCGATGCCTCACTCTTACAAGGAGACTAAAGTCCAAAGTCATAGCCAATCTCATTTTGTACCAAAAGTATCCAAAACCCAAGTGGGCAGCCTTCTGCTTAGGACAGTGCATGCAGAGAGAATGTCTTCATGGAGACAATGTCAATAAATACTTGAATCTGCATGAAAGTTTGTTAACTTGAATGCAACAGCAAGGAACTATTGCAAGTTAAGTAATTTCTTTATCCAGTAGGTTTCCTCGAGTCTCTCCAGCTCATCCTGTGTAATTTATGTGTGTATCTGTAGTATTGCAGGCTTTTGGGAAAATATTCATATAGATAGTATGTCAGACGTCGAAAAAAATGCTTTCTGTCCCCTGCCAATGTTGTCTTTGTGGGTATTTATGGTTGTATGTATGTATATGTATCAATGTGTAGATTGTATATCAGTATATAGTATATGTACATCAAATTTATTTTTGTCCTTAATAACCAATGTGATATGAAAAGCAAGTAAAAACCTCATAGGGTTGAGTATATTATAATACAGTTATTGAGAAGATATATAGTGGTACTGTTTTATTAAACTTAAATTCAAATGCTATTTTGATTAAATTTTTGTAATAATAAGATTTTATGCTAGAAAACTCCATCTTTGAGCTTTGAGACACCAAGGCAAAAAGGCCTCTGAACTTCCTTTGGGAAACTATCTCAGTGTACTAAGGAAGGTCGCTCGTCAGAATTTGGGATTACAGAAAGAGGGGAAAACAAAGAAACAAACAAGCAGGCAGTCTTAGCAACTTCAGTATTAAGAGCACTTAAACATAAAGTCAAACTGTCAGTTTTGGGCTTTTTACAAAATGTGATGCTTTAAAGCACACGTTCTTTATTGTTGTAATTAGTCCAGGAATGGAAAAGCTTTTGGAAAAGCTAAGTAAGTCCCCACCACTCGTTCAGGTACCTGTGTCTGTTGTACAGTAGATCAAACTGCTCCCCTCCTGCCGCTTCCTTTCTTCTTTACTTTAAAGACATAGTGCACACGCTCAAGTGTATCAGGGCTTCCTGAGATCGGGTACTGTGTTCTAGGTTCACAGTTGCGCAAACTAGCAGCTAGTGTCACAGGTAAAAGAATTTTAGGACAGGCTATGGACCACGTGAAAACATTAATATTTTTATACTTAAGTCTCTTTTCCTGCCTCTCCCCAAAGAAGAGCCACTGGCCTTAGTTGTTTGAGCTTACTGCTTATCTGACAGCATGTACATAGGTAACTAGAGATTAAAATTTATTAAGCAGCATGTTTGGTGTATCTACAGCAGCATCTGAGCGTGTTTGAGTGTGTGGTTGAGAGCAGTGGGTCTGTGTCAGCACACTGCCTCGTGGTCTCGTGTCTGAGCCCGATTCTGAGAGCTAGAGTTGTGGAGTAGGAGACTAGTCTTTGGCTCCAGGCTACAGTGGTATGTTGGTAGTTCCACTTGAGCTTTTTTTATTAACTCTACGGTCTCAAACTATTTTTGCAAATGTACCATATTTCCTGATTTGTTCTTGACGTGCGGTGAACCGGTCCTGTGACTGATCAGTGGGGTCTTTGTTCTTCAAGAGTGCGTTTTCTTCTGAGAAGTATAGTGCTTTGCAAAAACATCCATTTGATTCAGAAATCCTATACAAAAGGAGTAGCAAAAGTAACAAAGCTTTATTTTGGGCCTTAATTATTTGGAATGTTTGAACTTTCAATATAAAGCCATGTACATTATAAAGCCAAATAACCATTTGGCATTGATAATAATATCCGCTCTGCAGAGAGCATATATGCACATTGATTTGTAATGCCATTAACATACTTTTTTTAAGCTGTAGGATCAAAAGTAATTAGACCAAATTAAAGTCAGGGGTAGGGGAATGTAAGCTGGTCCTTCCTTCGGGGGTAGACATCCATGTGGTCAGTCTCTGTACTGAGAGATTCACAACCAGTTTACTGTCTCATTAGGTGTGTAAGTAGGAAGGTTCACACATCTGGGCCTCTCACATGTGCACCTACGCTTGCGCAAATGTACACAGAGTGAATGTTTTAAGTTCTACAAACTTAAGACACCAAGGGCCAGAGTATTCTAAAGAGGTGGTGAAAAGGGGGCTGGAAATTGCATCACAGGAATGTTTTCCAAGGTCCAGGTAGGAGTTTGAGCTCTATGGCTCTGAGATGCACTGCATTTTAAACAAGTGAAGGGACGCAGATCACATTTTTCCTGATGGACCATCAAATTAATGGCTGGCTTGTCGCTCATAAGCAGTCACCCTCCAGCCTCCTGCAGTAACCGTAGCCCGGGGAAGTTCCAGAAGTCTGTGTCCACCATTTTCCAGGTAGCGTTGCTCTGGAAATCATGTGCATCAGAGAAGCAACAAAGCACTTCCCATAGGAGCCGATGTGCTGCTGGTCCCCAGTCCCCTCTGCACTTCCCTGCCATGAGCTCAGACTGAAGTGTGCTGGGCACTTAAGCACTTTTCCATCAGCAACAATGGGAAGGGACCTAGCTCAAATACTTTCTCCTCTGCAGGGTAGAGAACTAAATTCTAGTGAATAGTGTTATAAAATACGCACCTTAACTTCAATTCCTGAAAATGTTGGTTAATGGAGAGAATTTTGGAATATCACTTATTACCTCCCCGTGAGCCTGCCTTGGTAAGTCTTTCCCTGCAAAGTCCCAGCTGCAAAGCTCAGTTGAAGGCAGCCCTGCAGGTCTGAGGCTCACTGCTCTGACCCCTGAATGCCGGGGCCTACAGAGGGTGAGGATCTATTCTCTCTGCAAAGAGGAGCTTTGCCTGGCCTTCCACTCCACTGGGGCTCCCACTGAGCAGAGGAGCACCCTGGGTTTCACATGCTGCCTTCCAGCTTAGGAATTCAGCTGTCCTAATGGGCTGACCCTGCTGAGGCAAGATATCAACTCTGAGAGTGACCCAGTCACAAGATGATGGTATAAAAATAAATCTAACTGCAGCCAAGGCCATATATTTTGCCTTTGTAAGACCCAAGCTGGCACATTGAGCTCTAACCAAGGATGGATGATATCTCTGCCTTTGCGCCCAGACTTCTGGAAATGGAAAACGTTTTCATTTCTGTGGGAAGGGTCAAGGAACATAAGCCTGATGCTTAGCCATTCTGCTCAGTCCAGGTGAGAGCTGTGGGGGAAGGCCTAAACGCCTCCCTGCATTCTCTTCTACCTCACATTTTAGGAGCCCATTTCTAGAACAGAAATTCCCACAAGTGGAGAGCCACTACTGTCAGCCTTGATGACCATAGGACAGGTGGAAGGGAGGTAGTTTGCATCTTTCCTAACATGTACATACATGAAGCCAGCTTTTAACTGTCCAACCTATTAACTGGATTAGATTCACTGTGGCTGAAACTAATTGGCAGTGTGGAACATTCCTTCACCTTCAGAGTTTTCTCCACCAATCATTTCAGTTCCATTGCAGTCCTGGTGCCATATGTCCCTGCACATTGTGAAAGTAATTAGTGACAAAACAGCAGCCTACTCTTTTTCGGTGGCCAAACCGTCAGCGTTAGCAGACTGGGGGAAGCTAGTGGTACCATATCCTGTTCTGGAAACCTGTTCCTCGTCACCACCCACCAGATTTAAGAAATGCCATCTCCGAGAAAATTAGGGCATTTACGGTGGTCATCTTTTGAATGGAACAGTAATTTATGTGGATATTGTTAAAGTGTTTAAAGAATATTTTGAAAATTAAGTTTACATTTTACAATTGCTTTATTTTTTATTAAAAATAGTTGTATGTAAATATTACATTTCACTGTTGTTGAAGTAAACCTAAACCATGTAGACAAGTGAGTCACCTGCTATGTATAGAAGCTGTGATATATACAGTACATTTCTCTATTGTGTACAATGTTCATGAATAGAACTGTTCCTGTGTTTTTATAAGTTGGGGATAATTTGTTGTTTTACAACAAAATTTATTGCATTTAAATGGTTTTTATGTAATAGAAATCATGCAAAATAGTGAAGGATTTAAAGTATGTATATGATATATGTAAATGTACAAACTTTAGAAAGAAAGAAATAAAACAAATTTGAATCATTTGGGGAGTGTTTTTATTTGCTCATTTAAGCATCTAGAATAATACCTTTAAAAATCAGACAAGCAACACAACTTAATCCCTCTTCTCTAAAAAGACAACCACAGGCCCCACAGGGAGAGAGTAAGCCAGGGTAATTGAGGAGGGTGGTGAGAGTCAAATTGTCCGCTCCAGCTTAACCTCTTTTGACTGCTGTGCAAAATGTGTGCCTTATAAGGATGTTAATGAGACCTAAGACCCCTGCTGTCTTCATCAGGAGGCTTAAGCAGGGGAAAAAACAAAACTTTTTGAAATAATTTCAAGAGTCCATCTGCATTCCCATTTATTCGTAATACTTTTCATCGAGGTAAAGGGACCAAAAGAGTTCATTATTGCCCTAAAATGCAAATATTGATCTCTGCTTCATGGTGCCTTGTGTGTATAATTATATTAGTCTCATAACCAAACTTAATGGCAAAATAACATCTGTGGACTTGGAAAATGAAAACAAAAATGTCTATATATGCCTAGTCACCACTTAACTTCTGAATATTGTAAAGCATGTCTTATGTTTGGGGATTTGGGATTTTTGAAGCAAGGTTGCTGGTTACGTCCTCCTAAATATAAATGAAACTGCAGCCTGGAGGAGATCAAAACTTCGATGATGTGTAAATCTCAAACAACTAAATAGTTGGGAAAGAGGGGAGAGGGATCTTCAGCAGCTCCTCGGCTTCTACAAAAACTCCCCACATGGCATGTGAATCTCAGATAGGAATCCTTTTATAAAAATATGGAATCATTGTACACCTGAAACTAATATAATGTTACTACTTATCAATTATATCTTAATTTTTTAAAAAACAAAATATATGTAAATTGTTTCTGCTCTGGAGTAGAAACAACAATTTGTGTATCTTATCAGATTCTGTTTGTTGCACAATTAATAATAGAACCAAAGGAACTATATAAAAGATGAATACTCATGAAGGAAAACTAAAATGCAGAGCAAATTAAGATATCATGAAAAAACTAGCAATTCTAAATAATGTCTCATCTGAAGATTAATTCCATCCCACAGTACTCTGAGATTCGCCAGTGAGAATGCCGAATCACTCAGTTTTTATTGAGGAAAGAAAAGTCTGTGTGCAGTGGGAAATATCGGAGACGGGCATATTAGAAGAGAGCGTGAGCTCGATATTAATTCTGGGCATCGTTTTAGAGTGAATAAGGGAAGCAGCAATTACTGGCAGCCAGCCTGGGTTCCCAAGAACAAATCGTCTCAGACTACATTCATTTTTGTATGGTTAGGTAGGTTAGAAGAGTGCAGTAGACAGAATATCTGATCTGAGCCATAACAAAGAATTTAACATGGTCTTTAATGAAATATGCCTGGGCAAATGGAGGAGTACAGTCTGGACATTAGTACAGTTGGTGGGTGTGCAGCCACCGGAATGGTGCTAATTAAAGGCTATATATCAACCTGCAAGAACACTTCTCGTGTCCCGCCGCAGAGCTTGTCTTTTGGCCCCATCTGTTCAACATGTTAATAACTCTGAAGCTACAAAGGATGAGTTTGTTAAAAATGTGTATGTCATAAAGCTGAGAAAGAATGATTACACTAAATGACAGAATTGGGATTCAAAAAGAAATCTCATCAGGCAGAGAAATGGGGCAAAGTAACACTGAGAAATGAAAATGTGTGTAATTTTTACACTTCAGTTATGAAACAAAAAAACAATTGCCAAGGTCAAGGTAGGAGACCTTGTGATGCATAGCATAGTGAGCACAGGAATGAAGTTCTCCAGCTTTAACCCACAGCGAGTGCGGTGAATGTGAACACAATGCTGTAGCCACCAAACACAGACCATCTCAGGCGCGCGCTCTCTGTGACGTCAGCGCCATCTCTATGACAAGGAAGGTCCGTTGGACTGTCCTACCCTAGTGAGACTGCACCTGTGTAAATGGCCTTGAGAGTTGGGGTGCAAAACCAGACAGTATGCACAAGCAGCAGCCAGGAAGGCAAAAATTATGGACAAAGCAATACGAGGAACATGGGCAATATATGAACTGGGGGGGGAGGGGGCGGGTAAGGAAGGTTAACCCATGACAGAACTAGGGAAGACTGGTTGTTTATCTGAGTCTTACGAGGGAGGGCAATGAAACCATGTGCAACAATCTAAGGGGGTTAACTAGGGCTGGTTATTGGAACCTACAAGAAGTAACACCAACAGCTCAGTGAGAGGGAGGACCTTCCACCAAAATCTGCCATGACAGACAAGTCCTCTGCCAATAGACTAGTTCAGACGTGAGCTGGCACCCATGGAGCGGGGGAGGGGTGCAATATTGAGGGACAAGGGAAACCTCAAGTGGGTGATTGGATTGTGATCATGTTGATAGATGTTATTATTTTAAATACCTACTGGGAAAAAAAATTTACTGAGTACTTAAGTGCCTGGCAATTTGTTAGCTACATAGCACAGATGCTCTCGCTCCATCTTTCTGATGTGGCACTATCCTCTCCGTGTTACCGTTGGGAAGGAGCCTGCGCCAGGCTCCAGGGCTGTCTGTCGCAAGTGGGACCGCTTTGCCTGAGGCTTTGCTCCGTGTTCTGGCCTGGGCTTTAGTTTCTCTCTTTGTGCTCTATCTCAGATGGGGTCTTCCTCCGTGCTCTTGTAACAAACAGTCATGGACTGAATGTTCATGTGCCCCCAAAATTCACATGTTGCAATGTAATCTCTGATGTGATGGAGGGCCTTTGGGAGCGATTGTCACGAGCCCCCGCAGGAGTGAGCTCCTTGTAAGAGCAGCGAGCCTTCCACCATGTGAGGGTGCACGGAGAAGTCAGCAGTCTGCAGCCTGAAAGAGGCTCTCCCCACCATCCAGACGCGACCTCGGACTTGCAGCCTCCAGCACTGTGAGAACTGATCGCCTGATGCCCACAAGCACTTGTCTTTGGTGCTTTGTTATAACAGCAGCCTGAGCGGGGACACACGCAGCGGCACCCCATTGTGTTACCTTTTCACTCTGTACTTGCCAGCTTGGCGAGGGGTTGGGGAGGCTACGGGAGTGTCCTCTGTTCCAAGTCTCAACCATTAGGCTGCCGGGTGTCCCTGGTGTCAGTGTTCGGGTCACTTAGTTTGGGGTTCCCACAAGGGTACTGACCCTTGAACAGCACGAGTTTGAACTATGAGTCCACTTACACACAGATTTTTTTTTTCAATAATCAGCTTTTCCCATCTGGGGTTTCACATCCACAGATTCAACTAACCACAGGTCTATTTATGTTTGGGAAGCCGCAATTGGGAATGTGAAAATACTGGTTTTGATCTGGTTGACCCAGGAATTCTAAGGCCAACTGTGAAGTTATGGGGGAGTCAAAATTGTACCTGGATTTTGAGCTGCACGGGACCAACACCTCGAACCCCTGCGTTGTTCGAGGGCCAGTGGTATTCCTGACCTGGTTCCAGAGATTGAGTATTTCTTTTCTGCTCCCTTTCCCCAGTTGGAACTGGTTTTTATCAGGTAATTGCTTTAACCCATGGCAGCTTGTGGCTTTTGTCTTGGGAGGACAAAGATCTGAAGTTTTATGCCTTTCCTGCAGCCGCTGCCCCCTTTCTTCCCAGGGACACTTTCTCGGGGCTCGCCAATCTTCTTGTGAGGGCCCAGCGAGGTTCATGGAGAGAGCCTGCAATTGGGTGCACATGCCTCTGACATACGCAGCCCCCAGGTGTTCTATATTCTCCCCACACTCAGCCTTGATCAACTCATTGACACGCGCAAGCGAGGGCGCAGCTCCTGTCTCTCCCGGACGTCTTTACGTGGATTTCAGATAGATGGTTGCCCTGCAACCTCCGGACTCTGAGGGTTCAAGAAAGGTTGTGAATTTTCCAATTAGTGTCTGGCTTTTCTTTTTGCAATAACGGGAGCTAGGCTCTCTTTGACTTTCTACATCCTACGTAGAAGCCAGAAATTGATCTGTGTATGACACAAAAAGCTATTGATTTGTGTTATGATAATTTTATACCCCAAATTTCTTATTCAGCTACTTTACTGAACTGTGTTATTTTGATCAGTGATTCTTTTGGGTTTTCCAAGTATCCTACCATATAATACACACACATACTTCTCTGGTGTTTATGCTCTAATTGTTTAATATCTAATTGTTTGCTCTCGGCTCACTTCACTGGTTAATACCAATGGTTGCCAGATTGGGCAAATAAAAATGAAGATGCCCCACCAAATTTGTATTTTAGATAATATAATTTTTTGGTATATGTCCCATGCAACATTTGGGGGGATTTCAATTTAACTGGCATCTTATATTGTTATCTGGCAACGCTGCTCGGACGTTCAATACAATATTATACAATCATGCAAACAGTGGCCATTCTTTTCCCTCACCTTAACAGCTGCACCTCCAGCACTTTCATTCACATTAACTTAGGACAGGGATCGGGAACCTTTTTGGCTGAGAGAGCCATGAACGCCACATATTTTAAAATGTAATTCCATGAGAGCCATACAACGACCCATGTACGTTAAGCATTATCCAATAAAAATTAGGTGTTATCCCGGATACAACCATGAACATGAGTGGTAGGAAATGAATAGATTGTAATACATGAGAATGTTTTATATTTTTAACGTTATTATTTTTTTTTATTAAAGATTTGTCTGCAAGCCAGATGCAGCCATCAAAAGAGCCACATCTGGCTCGCGAGCCATAGGTTCCCGACCCCTGACTTAGGTACTGATTTTAACACTGATGCATGCAGTTTCTATAAAGATGTTCCTGCAATTTTTTTTATTAAGTGTTTGGTTTTGTTTTTTATCAGCAAGGGGTGTTAAATTTTGTTGTAGCCTTTTATATATCAATAGGGATAATCATATCATGTTTTTATTAGTTTTATTTACATGTTGTATTATGTGGACAGGTTTCCTAATTATTAATAATTTTGTTATTTCCAGTTTGAACCTCGATCAGTAATCTACTTGGTCATGATTCATTATTTTTAAATATGCTGTGAGATTCTATTTGCTAACTTTCTTTTGGATTTTTGCGTCAATATTCATAAGTAAAATTGATTCGAATCTCTATTTGGTGCTAACTTATTAGCATTATCTTTGCTTCATAAGGAGAATTTAGAAGTTCTTTTTTCTATATTTTAGAATATTAGAATTATCAGGACCTTGAAAATTCCTTATGAAACACCTGTTTTAGTCCTTCTTTGTGGCTGTCTCTGTTTTGGAAACTGCTCTAATATGGTGTTCCAAGTCTGCTGGGGTCAATTTTGTTGAATTGCATTTCCTAAGAAATTATATATTCCATCTGCATTTAAAATTTTATTTGCATAAAGTTGTGCAAAATAAGCTCTTATGGTTGTTTTTAATATCCTGTATTTTGATGGCTGTTTTCCCCTTGACATTATTTATCTTGTATATTTGTGCTGTTTCTCCATTTTTGCATGATTAGATTAGATGCTGATTTATATATTTCTGTGCTGTTTTTCAAAGGATTTTGTGTTTTGATATTTGTTTTTCTGTTCATTTCTGCTTTAATTTTTATTACTTTCTTCTGCTTTTTTATTAGTAGCTTTTGAATTGAGAATCTAATTTCTTTTATTCTCAAGTACTTACTGTTATTTACTAAGTATCAAATTTGTTAGTTTTCCTCAGATCACCATTTTAATTGTGAAATTTAATAATAATGTTTTCATTATCATAGTTTTAAAGAAATTTTGCAATCAAGATTGTCATTTCTGCTCTAACCCAACACTTATTTGTTAGAGTCATTTTTAATTTCCAGGTTGAAGGGCTTGTTAAATGTTTGCTATCAGTGTCTAATTTGATTCCATTTTGATCAAAAAGTGCTGTTTACATTTTATCTATTTCATGGATGGTTGCAGTCCTGTGTAACACAGTGTGGACAATTTCCATGACTGTTCCATGTGCTCCTTAGAAGAAGATATATTCTCTATTTCAGGATATGAAGTTTGATATATATTCATACATTCTACCTTATGATCATGCCTTGTTTGGTTTTGTTTTGCTTTGTATGTCTTCTAAATTTTTAAATATTGAAGATATTTAAAATCCACTCATGATCTGTGTTGGACTGTGAGTAGCACATTGAAATCTCTAATTATTTATGTGCTTTTCTTAGTTATTAGTGTAGTTTCTCCTTTGGAAGCGTGGTTGCTATTTTTTTCCTGAAGTTAGAAGTGGGGAGGCAGTCAGACAGACTCCCACATGTGCCCACTGGGATCCACTCGGCATGCCCACCAGGGGGCAATGCTGGGCCCATCTAGGGCATTGCTCTGCTGCGGCCAGAGCCATTCTAGCATCTGAGATGGAGGCCATGGAGCCGTCCTCAGCGCCCAGGGCAACTTTGCTCCAGTGGAGCCTTGACTGCGGGAGGGGAAGAGAGAGATAAACAGGAAGGAGAGGGGGAAGGGGGAAGAAGCAGATGGGTACTTCTCCTGTGTGCCCTGGCCAGGAATCGAACCTGAGATTTCTACATGCCAGGTCAACACTCTACCGCTGAGCCAACTGGTCAGGGCCAACATGGTTGCTATTTTATTGATATAGTCACATTGATAACCATTAAATCTTCACTGTGATGTTGAACAATAGCATTTTAAAGTGTTTAATAATTTCCCCCTGAATCATTCTGTTTGCTGTAGGAATCATAACCCTTTTTCCTTATGGTTTGCAAAATTTGTATTTTTTTAGTTTGCTCACTTTTAGTGTTAAAAAATGGCTCTGGGCAGTGCCAGGTATGTGATCTGTGAGATTGCAAATTATCTTCCTGCTTGGGAAGAGCCTTTGTCTTGCTAATGTTTGTGGAAGAGAGGGATGCCATGTTTTTGCAGAGTTTGTGCAGAGAGAAAGGAGGAGTTGTGCAGATGGAGAACAGAGGTAAAGGGCTTTTGCAAGCTCCACTGAGACTGGTGGGGCCTTTGATTCTAGGAGAAACCAGAGAAGATTCTCCTGGTTGTGGAACCAGAGAGTGTGTCAGGACTTTGGGAGACCTGTGTGTTTGCTCGTCAGCCAGTGCAAGACTTTAATAAAGAAATGGCCCACCATTTTTTGGCTCCACTGCTTCTTTACAGTCTTTCTGAATCTAATGGGAAACTGCATGTGAATGGCCGTGACAGTGGCGACTACTGGTCATACACCTGGCATAACTTTTGCCTTAACCTTTATTTCCAACCTTTCCATATTACTTTGTTTTGGGCACCAAAGAGTTGGGTTTGCTTTGTGGGCCACTCTGAAAACTTTTTTTTTTAATAAGTGAGTCAATTCCATTTATATTAGTTTCTGTGATTAATATCATTGGCCTCACATCTGACATATTTTAGTTATATTTATTGTCAGCATGGTATTACATATTTATTGTGTTTCCATGGAATCTGTTTTTTATTTTTTGATCATTTTTATGTTATTTTTTAGTTATTGTTAAAATTGAGGTGACATTTACTTAACATAAAATGAACTGTTTTAAAATGAACAATTGAATGGCATTTAGTACATTTAAAATGTTTGGCCACTGCCTCTTCCTAGGCCCAAGAAATTCCATCACCCTGAAAGGAAGCCCTATACCTTTATTAAGGAGTTACTCCCCAGTTAGCTTTTCCCCATCCCCCTAGAAACCACCAATCTGCATTCTGCATTGTGTTTCTATGGATTTTAAATTGGTGTGTGTGTTGTTTTTGTAGGATGTGTGGATATACCCTAATTTAGACAACTGTCATTATTCCATGAGAACGGGGAAGTCTCTGTGCATCTGATTCTTTTTCTTAAAACAAGAGTGTCCAGAAGTGACCTATCAGTGTTATTTTCATGATCAAATGAAGCACGTGGCACATATGAAGTGCTCAGCCCATCTTAGTTATTATTATTCTTGTTGCTGCCATTGCTAATCTGACTCCTGTGGTGAGTCTTCCCCACTTTCCCCACACTGGCTGCTTTCACAGGGTCCTCAGGCATCAAGAGCTTCCAGGGAGGGGGAAGCTGAGTTTCAGTTCTAGATTCTCTCTTGGCGGCACGTGTGCTCACCCTGTTTTCCTTCCGAATTCAAGGTGAGTTTGACAAGGAGTCATTTTCACCATTTCTAGAAATAATTTTTTTAATATTCTGATGTTTTTCCACTGAGGATAAATGCTTCTCCAAAGCAATGAATCATAAAAGCAGATGGGTGGGTACAAATGCCTGCACGTCCAGCTCCAGCTTTGCCTCTCACTGCCTGATTCACTTGCGTGTGGTCCCTGTGCTGTTTGGTATTTTATAGGATTCACTTTTCAAAACTAAGCCGTTTCTTCTTTCTTCCAGTGTGCATTTTTCCTCTCCCTCTTCTTGATGTGTCATCCAGTTCTTGCTCTCTCTCTCTCACTCATTGTTACCCTCTGCCCTCTCTTGTCCCCTCCTCCACAAATAAGCAACCAATCCACAGTGTCACTCGAATTAATCACTTATATTTAGCACATCTCTCCACCCAGTTCGGAGTTAACATATGCCCTCTCATTCAGCTTGCACTTTCTTTCCAGCTGCCTTTACTAAGCCATCACTGCCTCTGGCACAGACTGTATAACATGGATTGCCTTCTGGCTAAATGGCTCACTTACGCTGGGGCACTGGGAAACTGTTGCTCTTGAACCTCATGGCTTTAATGAATATGGTTCTTGTATCACTCCTCGGGCAGCGACATATACTATGCCAGGGGCAACTGCGGCAGTGCAGAAGTAAAGAACACTCAAGTATTGCTCAGGAATCCATGGAAATCATTCCAGTCCAGCTTCCTGACATACGAACAGAAATGGGTCTTTGCATCTCTTTTTTTACCCAGGACTCCAGGGAGTGCCTAACATGCATTGAGTTCTTGGCCAATTTGGTAGGTTGAATAATAGTACCCAAGGATACCAGGTCCTCTTCCCTGGAACCTGTCAGTGATACTTTATATGCCCGTAGGGACTTTGCAAGTGTGACTGAGTTTAGCATCTGGAGATGGGAAGTCACACTGGAATTACTGGACGGATCCAGTGCAATCCCAGGGATCTGTATAGGAGAGGCAAATGATCAGAGAAGAAGTAGGAGCCTTGTCAGCAGAACCAAAAGGGCTGGAGTGAGAGAAGGAAGGGGTCGCAGATCAAGGAAGGCAAGTAGGTTTCAGACGCTGGAAAAGGTGATGGATTCTCCCCAAGGACCTCCAGAAGGAGCTAGCCCCAACAATACCTCCACTTTAGCCCAAGGAAACTGATTTGCTTCTAGAGCTGTAGGTGAATAAAGTGGTGTTGTTTTAAGCTACTACATTTTTGGTAATATGGTTACTGCAGCAATAAGAAACTAACACAGGCAATGTTAGTTACCTCTTTACAAAATTAACTTAGTCTGCAACTAGCATTTAACTTCTGCAGAGTTTAGGGGCTCATCCAAATTCTCAGGGATGGTTATAGACAAAGTATTGATTAGAACATTGATTAGAACTAGAGTGACTATATAACAATTAGGTTTTGATGTGTAACAAATAACCAAGGACTTAGTGCTTTAAAACAATGCACTTTTATTTAGCAAATAGTTCTACGGATCATAAATTTAAGCTTGGCTCCCCTGCGTGTTTTTTCTCGAGATGACTGATTTCATCTATACATCTGAAGTCAGTTGTCATCTGGGGGTTGGCTGGTCTGGGCTGGTCTCAGCTGGTAGGGTCTGCCTCTACTGCCAGCAGGCTCACTTAAGCACAGCCCCAAGAGCAATTATGAAAATGTGCAGTTTGCTGTTGCCTGGGCTTGGAGCTGCAACATTACTTCCATAGTATTGTATCAGCAAAGCCAAGTCATAAGATGAGACTCAATGACAGGAAGATTGGAGAACCTGAAAAGTCACATTGGGAAGGATGTTGGCTCAGGGAGAAATGGTTGTTTTTCAGACTACCCAGTGGTGGGATTCAAATAATTTAACAACCGATTTTCTGCCCTAAGTATAAAAAAACGACATACAGAAAGGTAGCTTATTATTTCATGCATTTAATACTTAAATTAGAACAATAAAAGAGGCACACAAAACTCAATTATAAGAAAGTTTAAAGTATTAATAAAAATTTTTAAATAATACCTATTAAAAAAACAATAAAATTGTTATTTAAGATATTTACATATTGCTTCTTGATTGGTATCCTCAATTGCAATTTTTTTTACCTATGGACAGAATGAACATTATTGTGGGTGCTTAGAATACACTGTTGTGCAGATGAATGTTAAAAAACAGTAAAGAATGTAAATTTGTGATTTCCACATTGGGCGATTGCCCAGGCGCCCACCTTAGAGAGAACCCCGATTGTAAGTGCCATTTTAACAACCAGTTCACTGAACTCAACAAAAAATTAGGTATCAGTTTTGCCAAACTGGTGCAAACTGGCTGAATCCCACTACTGAGTGTATGTACCCCATCATGTAATTTATGTCTTAAACTAGGGTACTTGTTAGAATGAAAGGGAACGCTATTAAGAATTACCTCAAGCCTGACCGGGCGGTGGCTAGAGCGTTGGACTGGGATGTGGAGGACCCAGGTTTGAGACCCCGAGGTTGCCAGCTTGTGCGCAGGCTCATCTGGTTTGAGCCAGGCTCACCAGCTTGAGCGAAACCAAGGTTTCTGGCTCCAGCAAGGGGTCACTCAGTTTGCTGTAGCCCCCCAGTCAAGGCACATATGAGAAATCAATCAATGAACAATCAATCAATCAATCAGGGAACCGCAATGAAGAATTGATGTTTCTCATCTCTCTCCCTTACTGTCTGTCCCTATCTGTCCCTCTCTTAGACTCTCTCTGTCTCTGCCACACACACACACACACACACACACACACACACACACACACACACACACAAATTACCTCAAGAGAACAGATATAAACCGGGATGATCTCAAGTATTAGGGCAGGGGTCCCCAAACTACAGCCTGCGGGCCGCATGCAGCCCCCTGAGGCCATTTATCCTACCCCCGCCGCACTTCCGGAAGGGGCACCTCTTTCATTGGTGGTCAGTGAGAGGAGCACAGGATGCATCTGCACCCATAGTTCCCATTGAAATACTGGTCAGTTTGTTGATTTAAATGTACTTTAAATATTGTATTTGTTCCCGTTTTGTTTATTTACTTTAAAAAAGATATGTGCAGTGTGCATAGGGATTGGTTCATAGTTTTTTTTTATAGTCTGGCCCTCCAAAGGTCTGAGGGACAGTGAACTGGTCCCCTGTGTAAAAAGTTTGGGGACCCCTGCATTAGGGTATCAGGATCTACAGTGTGTTCGTAAAGTCATGGTGCACTTTTGACCGGTCACAGAAGAGAAACAAAAGACGATAGAAATGTGAAATCTGCACCAAACAAAAGGAAAACTCTCCCAGTTTCTGTAGGGTGCTGTGGCAGCATGTGCGCATGTGCAGATGATGATGTAACACCGTGTATACAGCGCAGCAGCCCACGGCCATGCCAGTCGAGATGTGGATGGTACAGGGTAAAGTTCACTATGTTCTGTGGCTCGCTAAATTCAAATTCGACTTTCCATATCTGTGGATATGTTCATCGCCATAACGTCCGAATATGGGCTGCTGAACATCCTCATGTCTATGTTGAGTACGAACATAACACCCCTAAAGTGAACGAGTGGTGTGGCCTGATGCATGATAAGGTGATAGACCCATTTCTTTTTGCGGAGCAGTCTGTGACGGCAAACACCTATCTTTACATTTTGGAATTGTATGCAGTGCCACAATTTCCAGAAGGTGTCATCTTTCAACAGGACGGTGCTCCTCCACACTATGCCACCATTGTTCATGAGTTTCTGGATAGAACATTCCCCCGGCGGTGGATAGGCAGGGGTTCTGTCAGGCCATGGTCACCACGATCCCTGGGTATGACACCCTTAGACTTTTACTTTTGGGGTTATGTGAAGCAACATGTGTACATTGAACGTATCAATGACATTAATCACTTAAAACAGAGAATCACAGACGTTATTCACTCTGTTACACCAGACGTCCTTACCCGTGTGTGGCAAGAACTTCACTATCGTTTGGATGTGTGTAGGGCAACAAATGGAGCCCACATCGAACTGCACTGAGTAGGTATGAAACTGGGAGAGTTTTCCTTTTATTTGATGCAGATTTCACATTTCTATCATCTTTTGTTGCTTTCCTGTGACTGGTCAAAAGTGCACTGTGACTTTACGGACACACTGTAAATCTCCTTTTACTTACCTGCACAGTGTTATTAGGCTGCTTTATAACCCTCAGAGGAAGCCACAGAAACTTACAGAAGAAAGACCTCAAGTGTGAGTCCAAGCCAAAGATTAGCATGAATGACATTCCTGGTGTCCAGATAAATATTCATAAAGAATTTATTTTCCCATTTCTCTCTATAACCCAAGTGTCTTCCCCTTTAAAATTCTTCCCTGGAACCTCCTGCACATCTGAAGAGTCATCAAAGTGTCATTATCAATAAAGATAATTGCTGCTCTGTTTGGTGCTAGTGTGTGTGTGTGTGTGTGTGTGTGTGTGTGTGTGTGTGTGTGTGTTTAATGGGAACATACACTGAATATAAAAACGGTATGAAAATAATTTCTAGAGTTCCCAGCTGAAGTTTTCCACATAAGCATGTACGTATAAAGCTTACTTCCATGACTTGAAACCTTGTCATAGATTTCCGTTGGCCTGAGCTATAGGGAATCTGGCCTCCTTTTCTAATTCTGCCAAAATCTCCCAAAAGCATATTTCAAAAGCTTATTTTATAACTTGGTTTATAAAAAGCTCTATTTTTTCTTTTAAATAATATAGTATTTTTGAAACTTTAGAGATTTTTGTACTATGGCATGAAGTCATGAGCTGCGGCATTTTAGAACTTGTCTGAAACCTAGAAGTCCTGATGTACATGCGGTGCTTTTGAATAACCTCCCAGCAGGCGGGCCACTCTTGCAGGGACCATTCAGCTGACAGTAGCTGTTTTGTCTGATTCCACAGCTCCCATCCTAACCTCCCTGGGTCAGATATCAGGAAAGCACCAAGATTCCCTCTTGGTTAGGTCTAGAGGCCTCTGCTTGGCTTTGCCATCCCCCTAGAACCAGACCCTTACCTCTGGTCCAGCCTTGTCCTTGCGGCCCTTAGTAAGGGGCGATGCTCTCATGTTCCCCGTCACGTGCTATTCCCAAGCCATGCCTCTCACCCCTCCTCTGCTGGGGGGAGGCAGAGAAGAGTGCAGATGAAGATGACATGGTGACCCAGATCAATGCTGGGTGGGATGGGGATAGGCAGTGTGTGTCTTCACACACAAACGCCTATTGTCCCTTTCAAAGCAGGGGCCCACGCTTTGCACTAAGAGAGGAACCCACCTTTGTCTAACCTGCCCTCTCTCAGGTTGTGCACTCACCGTCCCCGATGCGCTGCCTCCTCTCACTTATGTCTGTGCTCTTATCCTCCACCTCCCCCCTTGTTCCTGCCAAATTATAAGCATTCCTCAAACGTGTTTTTGCACTCCTTAAAGTATAATCTGCATACAAAAATAAGCAGACATCCTGAATGTATGTCAGTAAATTTTTATGACCTGAACTCGTCCATATAACCAGCACCCAGATTTAGAGACAGAATATTATTGGTGCCCTGGGTCCCCTTATATTTCCTCCCTGTCCTGTTGCCATTTCCAAAAGTATCTACTCCCCTGATGTCTAATTCAATAGGTTAGCTTTATCTGTCTTCAAACTTTATAATGGGAAATTGCATGGTATTTGCTCTTTTGTGTCTGCCTTCTTTTACTCAATATTATGTTTCTGAAACACAGCCAGGTTGTTGTATGCAGCTGTAGATTGCTCATTCTTTTTGCCTTATAATATTTTTTTTTTGTATATACACTACAAGGTATTAACTCATTTTTCTTTCAATAGGCATTTCCCGTTTGGGATTATTATGAATAGTGCTGCTATGAGCATTCTTGTACATGTTTTTGGTGAACATATGTGCACATTTCTGATGGGTCTGTGCGTAGGAATGGCATTTCTGGGTCATTTGGTCTGGACTTGTTCAGTTTTAGTAGAAACCGCTAATGGCTTTCCAGGGTGGTTGCACCAGTTACCTTCATATTCGCAAGACAGTATATGAGAGTTCTGTTTCTTCCACATCCTCATTAATACTGGGTATTTTCTATCCTATTATTTTAACCATTCTGGGGGGGGGGGGTGTAGCAGTATAATGTTGTGGCTTTAATGTTCATTTCCTTGTTGACTGATGAGGTCAAGAGGACTGAGTTTTATAAGCCCACGCCCCACTGCTACAGAGGGTCCCATGGCCGGGCGCTGTTGTGTTGGGGGAAGCCTCATGAAAGTGGAGGGGCTGGTCAGCCAGGCTTGGGCTCTATTTAGGGGAAAACCTATACTCACCCCCAACTCTTGGAGCCTAGCATGCTTCAGAAGGCCCTTGATTATTAAAAATCCTTCTTGGTGGGCCATCATCCTGTGGCAGGGACAGCAGGCCCATGGAGGGCCAGAGGCCATTTTAGAGAGATACTGGCTGCTACAGTACAGGTCCCCTCTCTAGTTTCTGCTTCCAAGGGAGTTGTGTGGAGTCGACAGAGCCAACTTCTTACTGAAACAATCCTAAATGTAGCACCTGCTCCCTCGCTGCAAACGTACATGCTTACCATGTGACTTCTGTCCCTCAGACTTTCCTGTCATGTGGCCTCCGATAAGCTTTCTGACATTCATCCTCATTTTGCAGAAGAGAAATGTCATTTAGCTCTCTCGAGAACCCCATGAAGTAGGTGCTGTTATCACGAGTACCTGACAGACAGATCTTCATCGGAGTACTTATTATTCCAGCAAGGCTGCCACTGCTCAGATCTGTGTTTTGCACCCCCCTTTAAAGATAGATGAACAAATCAGATAATTGCCTTTGTAAGAGAAACTCAGACTGCTGAGATTGTTTTCGTTGGATAGTTTTTCTCTCCCTGCCCACCACCAACCTCACTTCCCAAGAAGATGGCTCTGGAGAGCGCCTCCCATGTGGACAATTCCTTTCTGGGTGTCCTTGGGGAGAAGCACCAGCCTTTCCCTTACTAGGTGCAGATTTCTTGTCTAGAAGTAGAGGGCGCCTATCCCCTGTCTGACCTCCCATTCGGTTGTCTTATCCTTTTTTCCAGGCCTGTTCTAGCTGTGCTCACCTGTCAAAGCTGAGCCTTGTATTGCTTATGAAGCCCTCCTAGTCTACTCCTCTCCCTGAGCATGTAACCATTTAGACCAAATGATTCAGCCCCCAATGGCCGTCTGTCCTGGGTAGACTACTCTTTTTGTTTCCTGGATGTTTGTTTTCTTTACAGCCTACAGCAATAGTACGAACTCACTGAGGGCTGGTGTGTCTCACTCACCCATCTACCTATACAGGTAACACACAAGGTGCTCTACACTTTCTTACTGATTCTTTCAGTTGTGTCCCCAATCATGAGAACTAAAACATGCAGCTATGTGAAGACCTGTTCTTTTGGATGTGATTGTTTTTGTAGGTACACCGTCGACATTTTTTCCCAAATAAACTCTTTTCCTTTGGGTACTGGGGAAGGTAGTGAGGCATTGGGAAGGAGGGCTTCTACAATAGTAGGTGCTATCTCTATATCCTCTTTAACTCCTGGCACAGTTCTAATTCTCTCATATTTTTCTGGGTATCTTCTTCCATGTAGACGGTTAGAAGTCCCTAACACAGAACTTAATAGCTACTTTGCAGATCTCCAACTATCCTGCGGGTTCTGGGGAATAACGCATTCACAGTAGATGGAGTTAATTTGCAAAACTGTCAAAATCCCTGGCACTATTGAAAATTTAAATCCTCTTCCCCAGTTCTTTAGAACCTTAATCAAAGATGCTAATGTTTGGCTGATGTGCTTTGCCTATGGTTGTTCACCATCAGGATAAAGTGCTTGTGAGCAACACCTTTACCAAAATGCAGGAAGAACCAGAAGGAAAGGCTAGGTCTAGGTCATTTACAAGTCCAATTGACAGCATTAGCTCCTGGATAAGTGAAGTTAACTTCCTGACCTCTGTATTATATTTTCCCCAGTCAGGCTCATGTGGCGGAGAACAGTTCTGCATCCCTGATCACATTCCTTGTGAACAAAAGCGCCTGGTGCTGGGACCTCAGTCACCTCCCTTCAGTCCCCATCCCTCCCAGAGCAGCAGTTTCATTTCTCCTCTGTGTGTCCTTTGGTGTTTGCTCTTCTTTATAATACATAATAAAGTTTACTGTCCCAGAATCTTAGTCCAGGACACACTGAAGCTTTCCTGATAACTTCATGTCCCTCTGTCATTGAAGAAGCCGTTCTCAGTGTCACCCTGAACCTTGAGTAATCCATGCAACAGCTATTTAATTCTGTCTGCACACTGTGGATTTTGTTCACAGACATAGCAGCTGTCTCCCCGATACTGCTTTCTTTGAGCTGATATCAATAATGTAATGTGGGGAATTTTTCTCATCTAAGAAGAAGCCAAGTCTGTAGAATGAATATTTGATAAATCAAACCTCCCTCGCCCACCCAAGCCCACTTCACTCTATCTTATATCTCCTGTTCCTCATCAAGTGGCTTCCAGTGGGGGGCTAAGGGGGTAAGCAAGCTTAGTATGACATGGTATGACATGGCAATTGGAGTGAGAGCGGTATTGCTTTGAGGCAATCTGGAAACTTATGTTCGAGGGCTCTTTTCCAGGGCTCGACTAGTTGTATGTCTTGAATGTGGTGGTGACTACGCAAATCTGGACATGAGAAAAGTGTATAGAACCACACATACATACACATACATGAATGAAGGCATACAAATCTGAGTAAGGTCTGTAGTCTAGTCAGCAGTATCCTACCCTCACACTACAGCTACATAGGTCCCACTGGAAGAAGCTGTGTAGTAGAGGGAATGTAGGACCCTTTCTGTATTATTTTTGTAACTTCCTGTGAGCCTATACTTATTTTCTTTCTCTTTTTTAAAAATTTTCTTAAAATAAAGAACAAGTAAATTTATTTATTTATTTATTTATTTTACAGGGACAGAGAGAGAGTCAAAGAGAGGGATAGACAGGGGCAGACAGACAGGAACGGAGAGAGGTGAGAAGCATCAATCATTAGTTTCTCATTGCCATTGTGACACCTTAGTTGTTCATTGATTGCTTTCTCACATGTGCCTTGACCGCGGGCCTTCAGCAGACTGAGCAAACCCTTGCTGGAGCCAGCAACCTTGGGTCCAAGCTGGCAAGCTTTTGCTCAAGCCAGATGGGCCCCGCGCTCAAGCTGGCTACCTCAGGGTCTCGAACCTGGGTCTTCTGCATCCCAGTCCGATGCTTTATCCACTGTGCCACCACCTGATCAGGCTTTAATTTTCTTTATTGATTGATTTTTAGAGAGAGAGGAAGGGAGAAGGAGAGAAACATCCATCTGTTCTAGTATGTGTCCTGAATGGGAATCGAACTGGCCACCTCTGAGCTTTGGGACAACACTCTAACCAACTGAGCTATCCAGTCAGGGCTATAATTATTTTCAAATGCAAAGTGAAAAGTCACTGAAGCATATCAACTGTTAGTTTGTACAAGTATGATTAAGCATGTATGGCCGCCTCACGTTTACAAACTGCTGAGTGGCACTGTCACACTGCTTTCCACCAGTGTCTGCTAGCTCCATCCAATGTCGTCATTGGTCCTGGGGGGAAATAAGAAAGGAAGAAAAGGAACAGCAACCACTATCTCTTTTGTCACTTTCTTTAATTCTCACAAGAATCTTTTGAGGTTGGCGCTGGAATTCCAGAATCAGCAAGGGGTTTAAGTGACCAGTGTGTGTCTGAGCTGGGATTGGCTGGGGCCCTGCGTGCTCTTGCTCAGAGCCCAAGGCCTGCCATTGGTAGGGGCTGGTTCCCCTTTCTGCCTGCAGCCATAGCTGGGTTTCTGTCAGAGGCACAGTCTGAGGCACCAGA
Source organism: Rhynchonycteris naso (assembly GCA_037038555.1). NCBI lineage: Eukaryota > Metazoa > Chordata > Mammalia > Chiroptera > Emballonuridae > Rhynchonycteris > Rhynchonycteris naso. The sequence continues at coordinate 32,581,248 of CM072998.1, forward strand.
CCTCCAGGCCCTGGATGCTTCCTTGCCCTTCCCAGTACTTGCTACTCCACCCAGAATGCTAGTCAAATCTCAATTCTTTCAGTTAAGTTAGAATTTTCCAAGCTGCTGTTTGGAAGAACTCTCTGCAGAAGGTTATTAAGTCCTATGTGGGGGAAAAGAGGTCTATTTTCAACTATGTTTGGGAAAAGTAATGTAGCAGGATAAATGGACAAAGTTGAGAAATATGCTCTACATTTTGAAGTATTTCAAAGCCCTACCCTAGGTCCTGGCTGGTTGGCTCAGTGATAGAGTGTCGGCCAAGTATGTCGATGTCCTAGGTTCGATTCCCAGTCAGGGCACACAAGAGCAGTGCCCATCTGCTTCTCCGCTCCTCCCCCTCTCACTTCTCTCTCTCTCTTCTCCTCCCCTCCTGCAGCCTTGGCTCGATCGGAGCGAGTTGGCCCCAGGAGCTGAGGATGGCTTCATGGCCTTCCCCTCAGGTGCTAGACTGGCTCCAGTTGCAACAGAGCAAGGGCCTCAGATGGGCAGAGCATTGCCCCCTAGTGGGCTTGCCGGGTAGATTCCAGTAGGAGCACATGTGGGAGTCTATCTCTGCCTCCCCTCCTCTCACTAAAATAAAAAATAAATTAAAAAAATAATAAAGGCCCTTCGATTCCTGGTCAGGGAACCAAAAAAAATAAATAAATAATAAAGGCCCTACCCTAAATTCTAATGTAGCTCTCATAAGAGGATCTGACCTTAATCATTTACATTAGGTAATCATGACATCAACCTTTTTTTTAAAATTGTGTTACCATTCACAGGAGCACTCACTTTTAAAAATGCTAATGGACAAATTAAATTACTCTAAGGATATACAGACATTGGAGGGAGGTATTTCAGGGAAGGAATTGGAGGGAATACACCTAAAATTACATCTTGTAGGCAGCCACCTAGCCCTCACAAACTCTCCAGCACCAACCCTGCCAGGCCTGCAGCTTCACCCACTGCCAGTGAGCTGAGAGCAGCCATGCCATTTTGGTTCCTGACCTCAGCTACGAGGTCTTCTGCACCCGTGTGCCCCGCTGCTTACTGGACTCCATGTCTTGGATGCTCAAATCCAGCACATCCAAACAGAAATCCTCATCTGCCTGCTGATCCATAGCTAAAACCTATTCCTGCGCCCACCCCCACTGTTCTCTAAACCATGAATGGCATCATTTCCTACCCAGTTGTCCAAGATAGAAACTTATTTTTAGGTCATACTTGTTACAATTTACATACAGTGAATTGCCTTTCTTAGCCATTGCTCTCTGAGTTTTGATACCAGCTTACAGCAGAGTAACCACTTCTATAATCAGGGTACAGAACCCCTGAAACACCCCTGGAAACCACTGAGCTGTTTCCTGTGACAGTAAGTTTGCCTTCTCCAGGCTGTCATATAAATGGAATCATATGTGACGTAACCTTATGAGCCTGGCATCTTTCACTTACCCCAGCTGAGAGTCATCCATGTTACCGTGGTGGTGCTGGTTCATACCTTTGTATTACTGAATAATATGCCATCTAAAGCAGAAATGCTGAGTCGTGTAAAATTGTTCTTTCTCTTCCATTCCCTACCACATCCCAAGTCCTGTCGATACTGCTTCCTACGTTTCTCTCAAGTTCATCCTTACGGTGTTTCTCACTTAGGTTATTTCAGTAGCTTCCTGCCTGGTCCCTGTGTCCTGCCGTGCTTCCCTCAGAGCCATGTGGTGCCAGAATCCTTTCATTGCTTCTCCACTGCAGTGTCCTTGATCATACACACCCTGCTGGTCTTGACACCTCTTGACTTTCTTCCATCCCATGAGTTCAGTGCTCCATGGAACTCACAGTCTTCTCTATGCGCTGAAGTCCTTGTTAACATTCAGCCATGTGACCATGTCTCCCACCCAGCCTGCCTGATGACCAGGCCAGAGTTCTGCCCTTTGGATATCAGCCCTTATAACTTAGTTCATTCACCAGAGGCTAGATGGGCCCCAGAAAGTGCCCTGTCTCCCTGAGTCCTGGAGGACACTGTCCCAAATGGCTGTGTAAATGACATTCTCATCTGCATCATTAATATTTCCATGCTCTGTAATTAGAGGTAGTTTAAACAGCTACTCACAGAATTTCAGTAAATCTCATCAAAGCTTATTAAAAAAAATAGAGCTAATTAAACTTCTTTGTTCACTCAGACTTTCATCTTCCACTGGAATTTCATAATGACTTTTGGACTCTGAGTTTGTGTTTTCCTTTCTTTGGGGTTTTGACAGGTACTGGCAATGTGCTTGGTTGGGAGTAGGGCTGGGAGTAGACTGGCCCTTACTCTCCATTTCACCCACTTCCCATGATAGAGAGCATTTCTGGAGAGCACCCCCAAAGCAGTCTGGAAGCCTCATGCTGTGTTGAGCTGCCCTTATTTATAATGTGGACCCTGCCGTCGCTATCACAGATTCACTGACTCTGGGACTAAAGCCCCAGATACTAACAATACATTTTGCACATTACATCATCCCTTCGAAGGATCATTGGACATTGCTTTACGTTTTGAAACCACATTTCTTGTAATTATTTAAACAATGCCATGTTTATCTGCTATCTTATTTCTTGTATGATTTTTTCTCATCTACTTTATCATTTCATTGATTGATACATGTCTTCAAGTTATATTTTTAAGAGATGTACCCAAAGTTATCTTTTCCCATACTTTTTATAAAACAATCCATATTGGTTTCTGTCCTGAAACCACCTTCCATTCTCTGGATTTTGGCTTTAGTAAATCAAATACTGCTTACACTGTTATGTGAGACTGCCGGCTAAGCAGACACTTCCCTTTCAGTAGCTTTGCCACCTTTGATAGCACAGCCATGTTGGGGAGTTTTTCTATATTTTGATGTGCTTTGCCCTTCCGGAATAAAATTCAATGGGCATTTAAAGATGTTTCACATCCCCGGTCTTTTAACATGTGTCTCTGTCCCCCTTCCTAGTGGCATCATCCTGTGTCTCTGCTGTGCCCAATGCCCCGTTTCCTGCTCCTCTGGCATTCTGACTGGAAGAACCGGCTTCCTGCCAGCGCTTCCTTTGGGGGCACTTCCTGTCTCTCTGCCCATCTTCAGGGCTCTGTTCTTTTGAACGGAACTTCCTAGGGTAAAGTCCGTTGCTCTGCAATCCCTCTCCTCCCGCCCTTAGAGCCACTGTCTGGGACATGCGGACAGTGTGGGAGCAGACTGGGAGATGTATTTTGGCTGCTCCTGAAAGCAGCGTCCACGTGTAGGAGGGAAAGACGATGAGCCATGCTTCCATCCTGCTCTCCCGCAGGCCCTCCCCAACCTTCATGTTATGGCAAAACCCTATGGGGAGCTGGCCCACCTCTAGCTGACTTATAGTTATTAAAATTTCTTCCTCGAATCTGGAAATACATCATCTTCATTTTTAGTATTGTGATTTTCCCTCCTCACTTTGTCATATGTTAGTGCTATTTAATGCCAGCCAGGTGCCATTTTAAACTGAATGTCTTATTATGGTGCTGTCGGTAAAAATATGTAGAGAGTGAGTTTTTCTTGGCTCCATTAAAAAGATTATTTCATTTCTTGTTCACATTCCAAAAATTGTCATTGTAGAGCAGTTTTATCTAGGGCCAGTCCACAGAAAGGGCCCAACAGACAAGATGAAAACAAAATTCCAACATTAGTTTTTAATTAAAATTTATCCATGAAAGCATTGTGTTCTAGGTGCTCTTATGTACATTATCTTATTTAATCTCTTGAAAAACTCCACGATGTGGTACTACTTTCTGTAGTTGGAAAGCACGGATAATGAAGCTTAGAATGATTAGATAATTCACCCAACGACAACTACTATTTCAAGAGTGACGGGAAGCCGTCAGCCCGGAAAGACCCACGATGCACCTTCAGAAGGGATGAGATCCTGACAGTCAGGGAGCGTGGTTGTGACCTCTGCCAGCGTGTGTGTGTCTCCTCCCAGGATATTGGAGACTCTGAAGTAACCAGACAGATATAAAATTAGTCTTATTATTAATTCATCTTTCAGAACCATGCAGTTCTAATACCAATTCGAAATAGATTTAGAAATGTGCTGCTAATGAAGATAGCACTGAATAAGCTGATGCAATCTTCCCCAGCTGCTGAGCAGTAGATATGCAGGGCTCAGGGGCCACGGTGTCCCTCCTTTGCTAACGAGATTTTTTTTGGTTTGTTTCCATCTATGAGAGCCTGTTTTGAAATGGTTGAATTTCTTGGCTTGCTCATATTCGTAGCAGCCTTGCTTCCCTCTCCCAAAGCCTGCCCTTGGCTTGCCGTCCTTATGCCTGGTCTGGCGGTCTCCCAGATCTTTATTAATTCTTCTTCTCTGTTGAATTTGTATTTACTGAATGCTTCTTGGACTTTCCTCATCCGTGAGGATACAGAGGTGACTGAGAGGACAGTCCCCACTCTACGAGGTGTGCTGTACACTGTGAGAGAGGTATGTATCCAGGAATCACAGGGAAGTAGCCACTGGTAACCTCGGCCTGAGGGGAGGCTGCTCCCAGCAGACAGTAGAGAATGTTACTGAGTTAGGTGGCTAAGAGAGGGAAGCAGACATACCTGGTGCTGAATCCCTAATCCTCCATTTCCTGGGTGACCTTGGACAAGTGAGGAATGCAGATTACGTTGGGAAGGGGTAGCCCAGGCCCAGCATTGAGCAGGTTCCCAGTGACTGTCAGAGTTAAGGTCAGATGATAACAATGAAGGCTCCATTCTGGCACAGTTCTAAGCCTGAGTAGTAGCGAGCCTAGCAGGGTGCCCCACCTGCATGAACTTCTTCACTTGCTGAGATGCACGTCCTTATTGGGGTTTCCCATTACATAAGACCCACCTCTCCATTTTTTCATTTCAGAATTCCTCAGGTGTCTGTCACTCATTCCCCATTTCCTTCTTCCAGGTGCCAGTTCCAATGGGGGTTGTGGGGAGGATTTCACCATCCCAGTACTGCAATGAGACACGCCCACAGGAACCCAAGGGAAACCCCCTGTGTCCTTGCCCCTGCCTGTGGAGAAGCCCAGGCAAAGTGCTCAGGGTTGTTCAACTCTGCACCTGAACCTTTCACTGCAGGGAACTCCTGAGAGCAGCAACGGGGAAACAATGGGCTAGTGAAGCCCACCAAACCCAATTAGTCCTGGGGGCACATAAACCTCCCATGCCCCTGGAATCATATAGTCTCGAGACTGAACGCAGCTTTAAATGCTGGCTGTTGGCTACGCCAATCCCTTGCTTATTCTTAAATCCCCCTACACCCACTCCTTATGAGTGACCAATCCACTCTGCAACCAGACCCCCAGTTGTCCACAGGACACTGCTGGGACCGCAGTTGAAATACTGTGGCCAGCCTCTGTGTTGCCTGGAAACAGAACTTTGCCTCTTCTGTCAGAGCCTAACCTTTTATATCTTGAAATTCCATTGGTTGAAATTGCCACCTGGAACAAAGATCCTATTTTCACCTACTACCTTCTTAACACATGGGAAGCTACAAATAGTTCCATGTGTTCCTGTCAGTGGTAGGAGGGATATGAATTTAAAGAAGATTAAACGGTAACATAGAACTTGGCAACATGTATTCTTGTAAGTATGAAACATTTATACTTTTCCTCACCTTAAAATTTTTACTATGTATACCACTGATGCCATATGTTAAATATTCTGGTATATTTGTTTATGGTATATTGAAACTGGACTCTAATCATTTTAATGCTGCAAATGAGCATAGAAATGAAAAGTTTATATGCAATGGGAAGAGAAGCCAGAGAGACCTCACTTGAGACATTATAATCCTTTGAGGTTGTTTTTCTTTAATATTAGAGAAGGGAAAATCTAATTATTTTTTGGATTTATATTTCTATTTAATAAATTACTTCAGGCCTAAAATGTGTTTTATTAGAGGTGAGGAAATATTGCAGAATTGCTCAACAAACATTGAGCCTCAAGAAAAAACAAAAACAATATTCAGGTATAAATCAAGCTTGTGCTGGAAGGCATTTCAAATAAACATCATCTCAGCATTTTTTTCCTTTGTTTTGCTTTTGCTGTTGAAAGTAAAATATATTTTCTGAAAGGATACGTAAAGGCTAGCAGATGGCTCTGGGATCAACGATCAGAGTTAAGGAGGTGATTTTCATTTGTTACCAGAAATAGTTGACCACTGACAACGACCTTCTTAGATGCCATTTTCAAATGTTAGGGAGTTTTCTTTAATGTCCAAAAATAATTTACCCAGGTCCTCATTTGATGTCTTATGAAAGCAATCTGTAAACTGTGAAGCACCGTACAAATATAAATGATTGTCATTTCCTAAAATCACTTCCATTGACCTTTCACAAAGGAGATGGCTGGGGGGATGGTAATGGAGGCGCAAGAGCAAGCCCAGGCTGGGGGACCCCTACTTAGCCCGTGGGGCACCTTTTGCCTGGTTCAAGAACATGTAGATAAAATATTGAATTAAGGCAAGCAGCAAGTGGAAGGATTCTGGAAGAAACTGTGAGGACAGCTAAGAAATACCAGTCTTATTTCCTGCTCACTCACCATTTCTGACATAGCCTCCAGGATTGTAAATCTATTTATTTGCTATCTCAATTTTTTTTCTTGATCAGATATTTTGGAAGACTGTATTGAAGGTGGGAGATGGGTATGGCTGATTACCTCAGACCATCAAGGTGAATAATGATTTCTTAACCCTGAGCCATGGAAGTGGTTGATTTGCACGATAGCAGCCTTCTGTCTGTGCTGCTCAGATTTGCAGGGCTGATGCACTGGGAGCTGCTTTATAGGGACTGAGCCTACAATTGGGGTACCTCCACCAGGAGACGCCCAGACTATGAGCTTATGACCTAAACAACCTGGCTTTTCACCCAGTTGCTACTTTAAAAATAAACCATTTTTGTCAAAATTACAGAATTTGCATATCTCTTACATGAAGCAATATCTGCATAGTGTGAGAAAGGACGAGGGTTTAGGGGATTCCCAAGAACTGGATTTGAACCCTAACTCTGTGCTTTGCTAGCTGTGTGATTGTAAGCAAATCATAATATTTCCTTGAGCTTATTTCCTTATTCATCAAAGTCAAATACTAATATCTATCTCAAAGATGTGGTGAAAATGCAATTAAATAAAATACTTAAAGAATTTTTTCATGCCTGACCAGGTGGTGGCACAGTAAATAGAACGTTGGACTGGGACTCAGAGGACCCAGGTTCGAAACCGCAAGGTTGCCGGCTTGAGCGCAGGCTCACCAGTTTGAGCAAGGGGTCACTCACTCTTCTGTAGCCACCCCCCTACATCCCCTCCCCCCAGTCAAGGCACATATGAGAAAGCGATCAATGAATAGCTAAGGTGACACAATGAAGAATTGATGCTTCCCATCTCTCTTCCTTCCTGTCTGTCTGTTCCTATCTCTGTCTGTCTGTCTCTCTCTCTGTCTTTGTCACACACAAGAAAAAGTTTTCATTTGCAATACCTTATGCAAAAGTTAGTTATAATTATGCTATGGTAGAAAATTCCATTACATATAAGCACTGAAATTATTTAACACACTGGTCTCCTCAAGGACTCTCATTGCTCTGAGATCATAGTTCTTTATAGTTATAAAATTAGACAGTTTTGATCCATTCTGTTATAACTCTTGAAACTTTCTTGAGGTTAGGTTGGTCTGTGGCTTGCCTATATCTCTGGAATTTGAATAAACTTTTCCTAGTGTCAAACCCAATAAAAGTCTCTTCTTCTTTAAATATGAGGATATGAGGATGCTTAGGGGAAAAGACAGCGTGGCATTTTTGAGAAGGTAGTCGTCAGGACAAAGAAAAGCAGAATCATCCTAAAAACTCTGACAAAGAGGAAGTCTCTTTTTTTCAGAGATTGACTACAAAGTATAAAAAAAAAAGTTATGGGAATTGTTTGACATCTCTAAGAAGATATATGAATACATAGCGTCCGTGAAACTGGTTGAGATGAGGGGAAAATAAAAACCAGCAGGATGAGACAAAATATAAGGTTGGCAAGATTTTTTTAAAATTCTGTAAAGAGACATAAAAAATAAATAGAAATAAAGACCTCAGTAAAGACAGAAGACTGCAGAACTGAGTCTGGTGAGAATTTGCATCAGGGTGAAGAAGGTGCCCACAGATCAGAGCACAGAGCAACAGGACACAATGCATAAAATCAGGAGAGTGATCATGACACAAGATCGTAAAGTAAAGAGAATAAGTAACCAGAGGATCAACCGAAGAACTGGGTATTCAGGGTGAAAAGCCCGAACTACTTAGAAAGGAGGAACAACAAAGGCTTAGTTGAAAAAAAAAAAAAGTTGGAGATTTGGAGAAAACAAAACAATATATAGATCAAAACTGTTCACTGTTATTAAAAAAGAGACAACAGCCCCCAAATGGAACACTTGTGTTAAAACCTCACATCACAAAACCAAGACTTAATACCTAACATAATTGCAGTTACAACCTTACCCAGGAATAAGGTCCTAACTGGTCAGTCGGGAATTTTCTGGTCACCACCCATGAGGTAATTTGCCCCTTTCTATCCTTCAAGGAAAGATGAAGTAATCCACTGCCTTCCCCCTTCTGCCCGTAAAGCCTTCCATTTTGTACCATTCCTCAGAGCACCTTTCTCCTTGTTAGCTAGGATGCTGCCCAATTCATGACTCATTTAATAAAACCAATTAAATCTTTAAAATTCACTTAGATGACACTTTTGTTATTTAATGCTATGTTCCAGGTGAAAATTAAAGAAAAAAAAAAAAGGAATGTCTTATGTACGGTCATAGTGTGGCAAATCATTTTTTCTTTCACATCAAAGGTCTGTGTTATTTTTAAATTGTGGTTTAAAGATACATAATAAAACAAATTTTTAACCATTTTAAAATGTACAGTACAGTGGCATTTAAGTGCATGCACATTGTCACACAGCCATCATGATCATCCATCTTCAGAACTCTATTCATTTTCAAAACCAAAACTTTATACCCATTAAACAATAAGTCAAATTTTTAAAAAAATCTATAAACATCCATGCAGGAAAAAATTAATTTTTACAAATAAATGGGAAAAAAATCAGCCTAACTTCAGACATCCATCCAACACTTAGCATCTGAAAAAATTTATAGTTTATAGAGTTTGAGCAGAAATGATAGTGATCTAAGAATTTATTACTTAGTCTTAGCAATCAAAATATTTTCAAATATGCAAGGCATAAGAAAATATACCTTTCAAAGAAGAAATATACATGATACATGGAGACATATACTACTTTAGTAATGGCTCAAAATTAACTCAAAAGAAAAGTGCATATGAAAGACTCATGGTTTTAGTTTAAGTTCAGTGGGTCATATTGTCAGGGTGAATTCTCTTACAGTGCTTCCTTTAGGTTTTTGTTTGCTTGTTTTTGTTTTGCCTTCTCTATTTTCTTACTATAAGTAAATTTATTTTTTAATTCAAATTGTTAATTCCAAAATTCATTTAGAATTTTTTTCTTAGATTTGACTACCATTTGAAACATTAAACACTCAACCACAAAACTACTTCAGTTGTGGCAACATTTGCTTAAAGCTAAAACTATCAACTTGGGGTGCTTTGCCAGAGGAAATCCTACATAGAAAGATTAATGATTTCATTTTTACAGCATCAGAGTTTTCTAAAACACTTTAATTTAACCTTGGAATAAGCAAAGGCTTCTTAAGAGGACCCAAAGACTGCTTAACATAAAGGAAAATGTCAATACATTGGACAGTATTTAAAATCAAGAAACACTTCTCATAAAAAAAAAAGAAAAAAGAAAAATGCAAGACAAAAACATGGGAGATTTTTACAACACATAAAACAGACAAGGGATATATATCCAAAATATATAAAGAGTTCCTCCAAATCAATAAGTAGGAGACAGTCTAATGAAAAAATTGGCAAGAAATGTGAGCAGGACATTTACAAAAGAGAATAACCTCATAGCCAATAAGTATTTGAAAAATGCTCTAGTTTATTAGTAATAGATCAAATGGAAATTAGAACCACAAAAAATTGAAGACTGACATTCCCAGGTATTAAGAAGGATGTGGAATACCAAAAATTTCACATCCTGTTGAGAGTGTAGAGTGGTACAACCACCCTGAAAATCTGTTAGTATTTACTACAGATGAACATGCAAATACACTATGACCAGCAATATCACTCTTAAATTATACTCAAAAAAATTCATGTACAGGGACAGATGGAATTATTCATAGTAGCCAAAGATTGGAATAACTCAAATATCCATCAATAAGAGAATAAAGAACAAAGTTGTGCTTTATTTGTCTAATGGGACACTGCACAGAAAAGAAAACTATAATTATATACAAAATCATTGCTAAATTTTGCATCAATAATATTGGGGGAAAGAAGCCAATGACATAAGAATGATTGTGTATGATTTCATTCATATAAATTCAAACCAAGTGTGGAAGTCAAGGTAGTGGGTTACCTTTGAGGAGGAGGGTGTGGTGATTGGGAGGGTACTTGGGAGTGTTTGAGGGACTTCTGAAATACTATTATTCTATTTTTTAATTTCAGTAGTAGGTACACACTTGTGTTCACTGAGTTACACACTTAGGATTTCTGTACTTTTATTTAATCTATAACACTTCAATAAAAATGTAAAAAAGTTTATATATATATATATATATATAATTTACCCATTTTTCTCCTTTATGTCTCTCACCCAAACATTGAAATACAGGGGTCCTTGGGTTACAACACAGTTCCATTCCAATGACAGTGGTGTAACTCAAATTTTGGTGTGATTTGAAACACACCCTAGCCTAACACAAACGGAACACTTGCACTAACAGTCCAAAATGGTGTAGGAAAGCGTACCTGGGGACGCCAACTCCCTCACTCACATGTCATGTTACTGTGGATTCCACTGTGAGCAACCAAATTAGTTCGCCCATCTCGTCTGTAAGTATGACGCTAATAGCGTAAACTGAAACATTCACGTCTACTTTTTAAAGTTTTCATGGAAGTGAGCGTCGTAAACTCGAAACATCATATGTCCAGACTGTTGTAACCCAAGGACCCCCTGTAGTTTCCCATGTAGCATTTCTGCAAGTGTAATCTTTTAAGAGGCACATTCCAATCTTGTGACTTGTTCATTTATCTGTCTTCAGTGACTCTCATTGTTCAAAGTCCTTGATGTGGCTCTCTAGTTCCTCTTTAAATTGACCCTATAGTGACATACATTGTGGTCTTAGCTCCCTCTCTCTCTTCCTTTCATACTCCACACCCCACCCCTGACATCTATTCATAGATGCTTACACACATTTAATGGCCTTGCTAAGTTTTTGTTAGGCACATGAAACCTTCACTGATAAATCAGGCATTTGCAAATAATGCCTTTTGGGTTGTTTCTAGGGTCTCCCATACCTGCTCATGTCTTTCATCATGTTCCGCAGTTATTAATTAAACCCTCTGCTAGAGTAAATGCTTTGTACAGTCAAGTACTGTGTCTCCTTTTTTTAAGCCTCGAAAATTGTTAAGTTGAATTTCTAGAATTATGTTTTTCTTTTCTTGGAGCCTGGGCAAATTAATTCATGCACCCATCCACTCCCCCCAATCTTTTCATAAATGGAGAAAGAAATCACTAAAGCCTTCTCATATGAATGCAACACAAAAATGTAATTTCATCCACATAACTAAAAAAAAAAAGTGTTATATTTAAATGACCACTTGAGCCGACATTACATGCTCCTGTCGTTGAATCCTCACAGCTAATGACATCCTCCATGTAATTTATTCTCCAAAGTTGATTTAACCACTTCATTTTCCTTGCCTTTCAGCTTTAAATCTCACAAGCTCAGTGAGTTATTGAACTGTTTTCCAGTCGCAGCCAGGGTAGTTCATTTGGGGCACTATTCATCACATGACCTAATTGCACGTAAGCAGAAACACTCTGGAGATGGCTTGTTTTTGAGGACGTTTGTTTTTAACCTAATGGCTGCTCTAACCTTTTTGCACTTTGGGCCCAAACCAATGACTATCCCACTTGTTCTTCACAGATGACCTTGTCTTCTTTATTGAGGAGATCGATGCCATCTGTCTTGAAATCTCTCTGTTTCTGTTTCCAACTTCATCCATTCCCATTGATCCAGGGAGTGAAGTATTTATTTGTCTAAGGGAGTGGTTCTTAACCCTGAATGCACATGAAATCATCCCAAAGCCTGGACCTCTCCCCACAGGGAATCTGTTTACACTGATTAATGAGGCTGAGACACTGGCATTTGGTACACCAGCTCCAGGTGAGTCTGTGTGCAGCCAGGGCTGAGGATGCCAATGGAGGACAGCCTTCACTCTTTCTCCCAGAAGACCTTGTTCCCTCTAATGTCTCAGCTCCCTGTCCTTTCTCAGGCAAGGACACTTGCCCTCAGCAGGATCCTCTGTGAGCTACTATTTCCTCTTAGTTGTTCCTTTTTTGGTTCTTGCTATAGACCCCACGATGCGCCAGTGAAAATACGCTCGCAAAGGTGGCAAGCAACCTCTTCATCACCACTGATGAAGAGATTTTACTTCAATTTTTATTTATCTCATCTGAAGCACTCAATGCTGCTAAATCTACTCTTGTCCTTTGACTTACTTGGTTTTGTTTTTTTGGCATCTTCTCTACTTCATGGTATTTGTTTCCATCACCTAGAACTCGTAGATTCTGTCCAAACCAGTACTGATACCTGATATCAATACCTGTAGTGATCAGCTCTGAGAAACAAGGTCACCTAAGCCTTAACCGGCCCTTTAAATTTCACCCTAAAGTTAACAAAAAGGTGATTCAGGCTACAAGGAGCAGTCAAACATAGTGAGAAGTGGACATTTCCAGTAGGACAGTCTCCTTGCCCCCTAAAATTGACATTTTATCTGGAGTAAGTCATCTCGACTATATCTCACAAATGATAGAAATCCAAATTAAAGTAGCTCAAGGAAAATAGAAAGGGATTTGTTGGTTTATGTATTTATAGGACCAGGTGTGCATTAATTATTTCAGACACAGGTGGAACCAGCTACTCAGATGCTGTAATCAGGACTATTCCTCACTCCACCTGATAACTCTGTTTTGCTCCCTCCCGCCAACTTGTGAGAAAGATGGGCTGCCAGTAGGTCTAGTGTTTTATTTTGAGTTCAACTACCCAGAGAACTGAGAGCATCTTTCTCAGTAATACTTACAAAAGTCCCAGACCCACTTCTGATCATCCTGTGTTGGAATACATGCTGGTTACTATATATATAGTGCATTACAACTCTAGTTGGTTAGTGGGTTGAGGTCTTCCCCACTTGAATGACATGGGTTGGGAATGGAGAAGGATGAGTTCCAAAAAAGGTCAGGAACCAGTTAAATGAAGATGAAATGGACAAGACAGGTGAAAACAACAGATGTCTTGTGTGCTACCAGACCCAATCTCCTTTAAAAGATACTGACTCCTCTTCACTGTCCCCTTTCTGTCCTAGACTGAATCATCTTGAACATGCTATACCCATTGTCCCTTTCCCCAGTGAAAGAAGATATAAGGACTTATTATCATGTCATACACTCCTGGCATTTTCTCAGAGGGCATGGCTCTGAATGTTGAGATTAATACCTAGGTTTACACCACAACAAAAGAGTAACCATTGGTTGTAGCTGCTTTAAAAATGGCTTCCACGATCCCCTCCTCTTGTTCATGCCCTTGAGTAGTTTCCTCCCCTTGAATGTGGATGTAACTTCTGACTTGCTTCTAATCAATAGAATATAGTAAAAGTGATGGAAGACATGGGATTATGTAATTATGTTCAGAACATGGAAGGACCTGTCTTGTTGGAATCTCTCTTTCTTTTCTCTCTCCCCCTGACTTTGAGGAAGCAAGTTACTGTGCTGGAGAACCCTAAGAACAGTGAGTGACCTCTAACAGATGAGTACAGCCCACACTGGCCTCCAGGTGGTAGACAGTGTGAACACAAGGTCCTCAGTTCTCCAGCTGTGAAGGACTGAGATCTGCCAACAATCACAAGGGCTTGGAGCCTGACTTGTGGTGAGGCTGTGGAGAAAGTGTCGACCTGGGATGCTAAGGTCGCCAGTTCAAAACTCTGGGCTTGCCTAGTCAAGGCACATATGGGAGTTGATGCTTCCTCTTCCTCCCCCTCCCCTTTTTGCTCTCTCTCTCTCTTCTCTAAAATGAATACATAAAATCTTTTAAAACATTTTTTAAAAGAACAAGGGCTTGGAAGCATAGCCTTCCCTAGGCCTCAGATGAGAGCACAACCCAAGCCACACCTTCACGGCAGCCTGTCTGAGAACCCAGATTCCTGACCCACAAAAACTATGATAATTAAGCCACTATTTTTGTGGTAAAAGTTGCCTTTTAGCATACTTTTCTCCTTTATTTTTTATAACAGCATCCTGATTTTTCCTTTAGACATCCACCCCTACTCTACTCCTATTTTAAGTTAGGCTGGGCCACAAAAGTTGGCCAGGGCCTGAAGGTAGGTGTGAGATTGCTTTTACATTATTTTTGTTTGTTTTTGTTAAGTGTGAGGTGGGGAGGCAGAGAGGCAGAGTCCTACATTTGCCCCAACCAGGATCCACCCAGCAAGCCCTCTACCAGGGGATGCTCTGCCCATCTGAGGTTGCTGCTCGATTGCTCAGCAACCGAGCCACTCCAGCAGGTGAGGCCATGGAGCCATCCTCAGAGCCCGGGGCCAACTTGCTCGAATTCATTTGAGCATGGCTGCAGGAGGACAAGAGAGAAAAAGAGAGAGAGGGAGGAGGGTGAGGGTAGAGGTGGAGAAGCAGATGGTCACTTTTCCTGTGTGCCCTGACCAAGAATCAAACCTGGAACTTCCACATGCCAAGCCGCCAACGTTCTACTGTTGAGCCAACATGATTTATAGCAAACTCATAAACAAGCAGTGGAAAGGACATCCATGAGATCAAGGACACAAGGATGTAGCTCTCTGCTGCCTCATGAGGCTATGCCCAAAGTTGGATTACAACGCACCAGATCAGACAAGCTAGTCCAGGTGATTCTGAACTTCGTATGAAAAGAAGAAAAAAGAAAACAACTGAGTATGAACCAAAAGTTCTGTAAAAGCAGAGCAATGAGTGGGGACGAGCCCTATCAAATATACAAATAATAAATCTTGGCAATTAAAACCACAAACTACCAGTCATGAAGACATAATCAGAATAGACCACTAGAACATAATAGTTCCAAAAGATTGTTAATACACACTGCTCACAAAAACTAGGGGATACCTTTATCATTTCATATTGATTTTGAAATATCCCCTAATTTTTGTGATCAGTATACATGTGGGTGAGGCTGTAGGGAAACAGGCCCCTTTAAACATTAATTAGTGTTGGGAAGGTACACTGGCACCAGCCTCCTGAAGGGCCATTTGGCTATGCAAGTTACAAATGTCAAAAGTGCACCATGACAATTTGACTTTGGGTGACGGGTATGCAACACAATTGAATGATAAGATAATCTGGAGATGTTTTCATTGTACATATGTACCCTGATTTATTGGTGTCACCCCATTAAAATTAATAATAATAATTAAAAAAGAAAGAAAAAAAAGTGCACCATGACTTTACGGGCACACTGTATATATATCTGGTCTTCCAACCATTCCAATTCTAGAATTTTTTTTCTAACACTATCATACATATAAAATAACATACATGGATGGTTTTTCATTGAAGCTTGTTTACAGTAGCATGATACTGAAAGCAATCTACATGTCAAGCCAAAGACTGGCTAAATAAACTCTGGTGTATATGTATAAGGGCTATTTTATATCTAATAAAAATAAATAAGTTAGCTCTTTCCGTACTGATGAGGAACAATCTCTGAAATATATTGCTAAATGGAAAGAAGTCAGGATGGAGGGGTGTACAGAGTAGGGTATTATTTTTAAAAGGAGGGGGAAGAAAAAGCAAGTCTATTAGATCCTATATGTATAATGGTTCTCGAAAGGGGAAAAAATATACAAGAGATGTGTGTGTGTGGTGTGGTGTGTGGTGGAGAAAATTGGGGCATATGTTGTGGAGTGGGAGGGAGAAATTCATTTTTTAAAATACTTTTTAGTGTTTGAATCATGTAAATGTATTAACTCTTCATAAAAGTAAATGAAAGCATCTATGCCAAATAGTGTCAGAGTTATAAAGAAAATGTGGAAATGTAATTTAGCCTTGCTCCAGAATTTGCATTTTTGAGCTAATTTTCATTTCTAACCATGTATTTTCAGACACATGAGAGTCTGTGTTGCTAGGATTATCTTAACTTCCACTTAAGAATTGCAGCCACTTACACATGTACTTTGTCGTCCCTGTGGCACATGTCCCTAGAATTTCCCAGAAGGAGGAACTGGTATCAGTAGCTTCATCTTGAATGTGGCCCATCCATTTGGAGATGAGAGGAACAGCAATCACTCCTGAATCATAGTGCGTGGCTACGAGACACTCCGTGAGGATTCTAGTTAACATTTTCCTAAACGCAGTGCTTTATTTACACTTAACCCACTGGAAGGCTTTTCTCCGTTTTCCTTCCTACCCACGCACGCTACCTGGGAGGTCTTGCCACACTTTGTTCCTATCAACTTGGCATTTCTCTACGTAAAAGCGAGAGCCATAACGGATGGCAGAGGAGAAATCCCCGTGTTCTCTCCCCCATATCGCTTTCATTAAAATTGTGTTTAGTTTTAGTCTTTATTCATTTGCTCAAGGCCTGGTGAGTAAACTTGAATTCCTACAGGGCAGGGAGTGATGTGTTTGAAAGCAATGCATGGGGTGAGACAGTAGGGGGTAGAGGGGACTGTGGAACAAGCCCAGGATAGCCAGATCTTTCCAGTTTTCAAGAGCAGCCCAAATTCAATTATTTTTAAATAAAAATTTTAAACTTTTAGGATTCTGTGTGAGCAAAACTGAAATATTTGCAGGCAGATCTGAACTGTAATTTACAACCTCTGATTTTAGCCATTTTCTCATCCTTGACAGAACTTGCAAATCCTATAGTAACTTTAATGTTTAAATAGCCCTTGAGGTGAAGTCCTGAAAGACAGTTTTCAAGGCTAAATATATTATGTATTCTTTTTTGTCATTGTCTTCAAGATAACCTTTTAAATTTTAAAGAGATGAAATTCCTTTTATAGAAACAACATTGCCTTTACTTTAATGATTATATTGCCTTGTCTTAAGAATTTAAGCATTTTTGAAAGGGTGTGATCTCCCTCAAAATGCTCTGGGCAGCAAACCTAGCAAAGATTCAAAATTTTTCAATATAAAAAAACTTGTAAAAGAGAAATATGCTTTAGCTATGGCTGCAGAGATGCTATAATGCTCAAATTGACTAATGTAAATAAAACATGTGAATCAGATGTCTGTGTCGATGCTATTTGAGTGATAGCTACCCTTTGCTGTGCTAAGAAATTTATAGACTCTTAAATAATTGTCCCTAATCTAATATCTTTTGACTTGTGGATAAAATCACACAACAGCAGAAAATAAGGCCCAGAGGAGAAAAACAAGCTTGTCAAATGGTAAAGTGCAGTGTTCAGGCAGGGCTGGAACCCAGGCTTCTTGGATCCTAGGATTCTTACATGTCTGAAAATGCATGGTTATACCTTTTATATAACAGAAGCATATGTCATCCATGACTTTTGGAAAGCTATTAATTGAGATGAGAGAGGTACTTTCTTCGTTATAATGTTTCTTGATTATTCCACTTAAATTTTTGGATATAAATTCAAGACGGTTGGGGTTTCTTGAGTCGAAGCATATGAACCACAGGAAGAAATACCAGTTCTGTCTGATAATTCTCCAGTTCTCTGTATTATGAAATCATTTAACAGAAAGCAGATGCTTTTATGAGAGTGATGTCTGGGTTCCTGAATTCCTAGCCTTTTCTTTGCGATGCCCTGGGTTGACACTGCATTGTCATTATTCCCCTGAATGAATACTTACATAGAACTGCACTGAGCTCTACAACATGAGAGAGACCCGAAATTAGTTTAGAGGCATCGTGTCCTGATGCTGGTCAAGGACCTTCTTTGTTCCAGAAAATTGCCAGTTTCATAAGGGAAAGTCAAAGGAAATGAGATGTGCAAGTATAAAAATCTTTTTTGTTAAAGTTCATGGATCTCTTAAGCATGTTGGAGATAATAATGAGCAGAACCTTGGCAAGTATGGCACAGAAAATTGCGTTAGAGGCACTTGAGAGTAGGAAGTTGAGATGTTGTTTTCTCTGATGAATGTAGGCAACTGTTTTCTTCTTGTGTCTCATTCTTCCCACTTGCAAGCTTACTCGCCCACCTGCAAAATGATGCATCATCATTTCCATAGCTACCTCGTGGGATTCAAGCTTTATCCTAATCTCCCTTCATAGAGTCTACATCCTGGTCTGATGGAGCTGCCCCTTTGCTCCCCACACGTGGACTATTGAAAGTGGTGCATTGTTGCCTGACCAGGTGGTGGTGCAGTGATAGAGTATTGACCTGGGATGATGAGGACCCAGGTTCGAACCCCAAGATTGCCAGCTTGAGCACGGACTCATCTGGCTTGAGCATGGGGTCATTGACTTAAGCGTGGAATCATAGACATGACCCCATGACCGCTTGAACCCAAAAATCACTGCCTGGAAGCCCAAGGTTGCTGGCTTGAGCAAGGCAGAGGCCACTGGCTCAGCTGGAGCTCCCCAGGCAAGGCACATATGAAAAAGCAA
The DNA here is from genome assembly GCA_037038555.1 of Rhynchonycteris naso. NCBI lineage: Eukaryota > Metazoa > Chordata > Mammalia > Chiroptera > Emballonuridae > Rhynchonycteris > Rhynchonycteris naso. The sequence goes on from CM072998.1 coordinate 32,600,019, forward strand.
TCAATGAACAATTAATGTGCCACAACTACAAATGATGCTTCTCATCTCTCTCCCTTCCTATACCTTTTGTCATTAAAAAAGGAGAAAGTGGTGAACCAAGCCCCAGCCTGCAGTCCCAGAGCCTAGAAGAGGCGTTTGGACAGTTTTGAGCTGTGAAACAAGTGAGGGAGCTCCCAGGCCTACAGTGTGGAGTATTAGGTCCCTTCCTACTCTGCTGAGAGCTGCTTAAGGGTTTGGGGCACAGGACGCTGAAAGGCGGTTCTGTCGGCGTGGGCAGAGGCCAAGCCGGTGGGAGATCCGTCTAGCCCAGAGGGTCAGAGGGGACGCGCGAAAGCGGTCCAGAAGCTGCGGGCCCGCCTTTAATCCCACTTACGGGGACAAAGCGGGAGGCCAGGAACGGGCAGGCCCTGCGCAAGCCGGCCCTGACCGCGGGGACCGGGCTAGGACCAGGGACGGGCAGGGGCTCGCGGCTGAGCTGACGCTACCAGTCCCCCACCCACCCCCACCCCCCCCCCCCGGCCGGAGAAACCGCGGTTGGCCAGGATACGTGCGCGAGCGGGCTCCGAGCGCGGGAACGGGGTAGACCCCGAGACAAGTGGAGGCTCGCAGCGGAGCCCACGCTACTATCCCCACCCGGCCGGAGAAACCTCGGATTACATTCATACGTGCACGAGCGGGCTCCGAACGCGGGGGCGGGGTAGAGTCCGGGACGAGCGGAAGTACGCAGCTGAACGGAAGCCAGCAAACATGCCCGCCCCAATAAACCTTGGTTTCCGACCCTGCGCAGAAGGGCCCTGGCCTCGAGGGCGGGGCTAAAGCTCCAGACGGGCAAAAGCTTACAGCTGAGAGCACGTCAAAAGCCCCGCCTAACCCTTGGAACTGTAGCGAGCAGGTTCCGACTGCTGGTTCTGGGCGGAAGTCCGGAAATAGGCTGGGTCCACAGCTGAGCAAAGGTGCTCACCTCTACCCTTGGTGCTAAGTCTTGTGGCTTCAGTGACAACCCCTCCCACGGAGGAGAGGCAGAAATCACAGCAAAAGCCACAGTGGGCCGGCGCTGGCAATGCTCATACCCAACCACCCTAGGCACCGGCAGAGGGGGAGGGGGGCCTGCAGACAGACCACACCTAGAGAACACAAGGCAACACCTACAGGACTCCAGTGGCCACAACTTGCTTATACACAGAAAAAATGGGCAGGCAGAGGAATGCAAACCAAATGAATCAAGAGAAATCCCCAGAGAAGGACCTGAATGAACCAGATATAACCAAATTACCAGAAGCAGAATTTAGAATAATGATAGTTAGGATGTTCAAAGAAATTAGAGCAACAATGGATAGTCATTATGAACACCTAAACAAAGAGATAACAAGTATAAAAAATGAAATTGAAATAATAAAAAAGAATCAGACAGAAATGACAAATACAGTATCAGAACTGAAGACCACAATGGAAGGAATTAGAAGCTGGATGGATGATGCTGAGGATCGAATAAGCGAGTTAGACGACACAATAAACAAAGAAGAGAGAAGAAAAGGAGCAGAGAAGAAAAAGGAAAAGAGACTTAAAAAATGTGAGGAAACTCTAAGGGAGCTTTGTGACAACATGAAGAGAAACAACATTCGCATCATAGGGGTGCCTGAAGAAGAGGAGAGAGGACAGGAAATGGAAATGTGTTCAATCAAATCATAGCAGAAAACTTTCCTAAATTAAGGCTGGGAAACACTCCACAAATTCAAGAAGCACACAGAACTCCATTAAAGAGAAACCCAAAAAGATCTACACCAAGACACATCATAGTTAAAATACCAAAGATAATGGATAAAGAAAAAATTTTAAAAGCTGCTAGAGAAAAAAAGGCTATCACCTACAAAGGAGCCCCCATAAGGATGACATCGGACTTCTCAACAGAAACACTTGAGGCCAGAAGGGAATGGCAAGATATAATCAAAGTAATGCAGAACAAGAACCTACAACCAAGACTACTCTATCCAGCAAGGCTAACGTTTAAAATTGAAGGAGAAATAAAGAGCTTCCCAGAAAAAGAAAGCCTCAAGGAATTCATAAAAACCAAACCAATTCTGCAAGAGATACTAAGGGGCCTCTTGTGAACAGTTTAAAGGGAGGAATGAATAGAGTAAAGAAGAATACAGCTTTAAAGAATAAAATGGCAATAAACAACTACATATCAATAATAACCTTAAATGTAAATGGATTAAATGATCCAATCAAAAGACATAGGGTAGCTGCATGGATAAAGAAACAGGAGCCATACATATGCTGTCTACAAGAGACACACCTTAAAACAAAAGATGCTCATAGACTGAAGGTAAAAGGATGGAAAAAAATATTTCATGCAAATGGAAATGAAAAAAAAGCAGGGGTAGCAATACTTATATCTGACAAAATGGACTTTAAAACAAAGGCTGTAGTAAGAGATAAAGGAGGACACTATATAATGATAAAGGGAACAATTCAACAGGAAGATATAACTATTGTAAATATCTATGCACCAAATATAGGAGCCCCGACATACATAAAGCATACTTTGATGGATATAAAGGGCGAGATTAACAGCAATACTATCATAGTAGGGGATTTCAATACCCCTCTAACAACACTGGATAGATCCTCAAGAAAGAAAATTAATAAAGAAACAGCAGACTTAAAGGATACACTAGATCAACTTGATTTAATAGATATCTTCAGAACTTTTCACCCTAAAGCAGTAGAATATACATTCTTCTCAAGCGCTCATGGTACGTTTTCTAGGATAGACCACATGTTAGGACACAAAAATGGTCTCAATAAATTTAAGAAGATTGAAATCATATCAAGCATTTTCTCTGATCACAATGCCATGAAACTAGAAATTAACCACAAAAGAAAAACTGAAAAATACTCAAACACTTGGAAACTAAATAGCATGATATTAAATAATGAATGGATTAACAATGAGATCAAAGAAGAAATAAAAAAGTTTCTAGAAACAAATGATAATGAGCATGCATCAACTCAAAATTTATGGGACACAGCAAAAGCAGTTCTGAGAGGGAAGTTTATTGCACTACAGGCATATCATAAGAAGCTAGAAAAAGCTCAAATAAGCAACCTGACCCTGCATCTAAAAGAACTAGAAAAACAACAACAAATAAAACCTAAGTCAAGTAGAAGGAAGGAAATAATAAAGGTCAGAGCAGAAATAAATGACATAGAGGCTAAGGAAACAATACAGAGGATCAATGAAACCAGAAGCTGGTTCTTTGAAAAGGTAAACAAGATTGATGAACCTTTAATTAGACTCACCAAGAAAAAAAGAGAGAGGACTCAAATAAATAAAATTAGAAAGGACAGTGGAGAAATAACAACTGACACAACAGAAATACAAAGCATTGTAAGAAAATACTATGAAGAACTATATGCCAAAAAATTAGACAATCTTGGTGAAATGGACAAATTTCTTGAATCATATAACCTTCCAAAAATCAATCTGGAAGAATCAGAACACCTAAACAGACCAATTACAACAAATGAGATCGAAACAGTTATCAAAAAACTCCCAAAAAAGAAAAGTCCTGGGCCTGATGGCTTCACAAGTGAATTCTATCAAAAATTCAAAGAAGAACTAACTCCTATCCTCCTCAAGCTATTTCAAAAAATTCAAGAGGAAGGTAGACTTCCAAACTCCTCTTATGAGGCAAGCATAATTCTGATCCCAAAACCGGGCAAAGACAACACAAAGAAAGAAAATTATAGGCCTATATCCCTGATGAATTTAGACGCTAAAATTCTCAACAAAATATTAGCCAGCCGGATCCAGCAATATATGAAAAAAATCATACACCACGATCAAGTGGGATTTATTCTGGAGAGGCAAGGCTGGTTCAATATTCGCAAATCAATCAATGTGATTCATCACATAAACAAAAGGAAGGACAAAAATCACATGATAATTTCAATAGATGCAGAAAAGGCATTTGATAAAATCCAGCACCCATTCATGCTCAAAACTCTCAGTAAAGTGGGAATACAAGAAACATTCCTTAACATGATAAAGGCCATCTACGATAAACCCACAGCAAACATCATACTAAATGGACAAAGATTAAAAGCAATCCCCTTAAGATCAGGAACCAGGCAGGGTTGCCCACTTTCACCACTCTTATTCAACATAGTTCTGGAAGTCCTAGCTACAGCAATCAGACAAGAAGAAGAAATAAAAGGCATCCAAATTGGAAAAGAAGAAGTAAAACTGTCACTATTTGCAGATGATATGATATTGTATATTGAAAACCCTAAAGTCTCAGTCAAAAAACTACTGGGCCTTATAAATGAATTCAGCAAGGTGGCAGGATATAAAATTAATACTCAGAAATCAGAGGCATTTCTATACACCAACAATGAAATATCAGCAAAAGAAATTAAGGAAACAATCCCCTTCACTATTGCAGCCAAAAAAATAAAGTACCTAGGAGTAAATTTAACCAAGGAGGTTAAGGACTTGTACTCAGAAAATTATAGAACATTGATAAAAGAAATCAAGGAAGATACAAACAAGTGGAAGCACATACCGTGCTCATGGCTAGGAAGAATAAACATCATTAAAATGTCTATATTACCCAAAGCAATTTATAAATTCAATGCAATACCAATTAAAATACCAATGACATACTTCAAAGATATAGAACACATATTCCAAAAATTTATATGGAACCAAAAAAGAACACGAATAGCCTCAGCAATCTTAAAAAGAAAAAATAAAGCAGGAGGTATCACTCTTTCAGATATCAAAGTTTACTATAAGGCCATTATACTCAAGACAGCCTGGTACTGGCATAAGAACAGGCACATAGATCAATGGAACAGAACAGAGAACCCAGAAATAAACCCACAGCTTTATGGACAACTGATATTTGACAAAGGAGGAAAGAACATACAATGGAGTAAAGACAGCCTCTTTAACAAATGGTGTTGGGAAAATTGGACATCTACCTGCAAAAAAATGAAACTAGACCATCAACTTACACCATTCACAAAAACAAACTCAAAATGGATAAAAGACTTAAATGTAAGCCGTGAAACCATAAGCATCTTAGAAGAAAACATAGGCAGCAAGCTCTCCGACATCTGTAGCAGCAGTATATTTGCCGATTTATCTCCACGGGCAACTGAAATAAAAGGCAAGATAAACAAATGGGACTATATCAAACTAAAAAGTTTTTGCACAGCTAAAGACAATAGGAACAGAATAAAAAGACAAACCACACAATGGGAGAACATATTCGACAGCACATCTGATAAGGGGTTAATAACTAAAATTTATAAAGAACTTATAAAACTCAACACCAGGAAGACAAACAATCCAATCAAAAAATGGGCAAAAGAAATGAATAGAAATTTCTCCAAAGAGGACATACAGATGGCCAATAGGCATATGAAAAAATGCTCAACATCACTAATCATTAGAGAAATGCAAATTAAAACCACAATGAGATATCACCTCATACCAGTCAGAATGGCACTTATCAGCAAAACAACCCAGAATAAGTGCTGGCGAGGATGTGGAGAAAAGGGAACCCTTCTGCACTGCTGGTGGGAATGCAGATTGGTGCAGCCACTGTGGAAAACAGTTTGGAGATTCCCCAGAAAATTAAAAATCGAACTGCCTTTTGACCCAGCTATCCCACTTTTAGGAATATACCCTAAGAACACCATAGCACTGTTCGAAAAGAAGAAATGCGCCCCCATGTTCGTGGCAGCATTGTTCACAATAGCGAAAATCTGGAACCAGCCCAAGTGTCCGTCAGAAGACGAGTGGATTAAAAAGCTATGGTACATATATACTATGGAAAACTACTCAGCCATAAGAAACGATGACATCGGATCATTTATAACAAAATGGATGTACCTTGATAACATTATACGGAGTGAAATTAGCAAATCAGAAAAAAAGAAAAACTGAGAACAGCATGATTTCATACATAGGTGGGACATAAAAGTGAGAATATGAGACATGGACAAGAGTGTGGTGGTTATGGGATGGGGGGAGGGAGGGAAGAGTGGGATAGGGAGGCGGGGAGGGACACAGGGAAAACCAGATAGAAGGTGACAGAGGACAATTTGACTTTTGGTGATGGGTATGCAACACAATTGAATGATAAGATAACCTGGAGATGTTTTCATTGTACATATGTACCCTGATTTATTGGTGTCACCCATTAGAATTAATAATAATAAAATATATATATAAAGTAAAAAAAAAAAAAAAAGGAGAAAGTGGTGCATTGCCATTATAGCTGTTATTGCATGTAGTCATTCTAGTTACCCCTAAGTCCCATGGAAGAACACAGGATGTGTTGGGTTGCCCCCAAAGAAATCTAGCTCCTAATCCCTGGAACCTGCATATGTTATATAGTAAAGAAGACTTTGCAGGTGTCATCAAGTTAAGAACCTTGAGATGGAGAGATTATACTGGAATATCTGGGTGGTCCCTAAACACAATTGTAAGTGTCCTTCTAAAAGGGAGGCAGAGGGCAATTTGACTAGACATAAGAAGAAGACAATATGACTACTCAAGCAAGATGGCTTTGAAGAGACCATGAGAGTAACACAGAAAATGCAGCTCTAAGAAGCTAGAAAGGGCCAGGAAACATATTCCTCCCTAGAAACTGAGTGTGGCCCAGTGAAACTGGTTTCAGACTTCTGACCTCCATAACTACAAGAATATAAATGTATGTTGGTTTAAGCCATCAAGTTTGTGGCCATTTGTTCAACAGCCAAAGGCATCAAATACATGGGACATCCTAGTTTTCAGGAAGGTTGGTGAATTTAGGATTCACCAAGGCCAGTAGTCATGGCCACCATCACAGCCACCTGGCCAATGTGGGTTCACATTTGATTTGGACAGATGGTAATGAAACAATGGAGCCAAGAACTGGTGGGCCATTAGCTTTAATCCTAGCTTGCACCCGGTGGGCAAGAAATATATACAGTGGGAAAACACTTCCCTTTCCATTCAGGGCTCCCAAAGCCATTGACTTATCTGAGTTTCCTAGAATCAAAGTTTCTACCTCACCAGCCTTATTCACCTCTGTTCCCCATCTCCTCTCTGCACAAACTCTGAACAAACTGGCTTCTCCTTCAGCACTCCACCATCTTGGCTGCTTCTCCTCTCCTCCACGTGGCCTTTCTCTGCTCTCCTCCAGCATGGGTTCCTCCTAGAATGTAATCACTCTTCCCAGGAACAACGTGATCTCTCTTCCTTTTAAAACCTTTTGGTGCAAAAGCCCTCCCCCAACACACATTAATATAATCACGCCCATCCCAAGCAAGAAGGGCAACTAATATTATCACCTGGGAGACGGGCTTCCACGTGGGCAGTGCCATCTTTAACAAAGTGAGCATAATATATTTTACCTGCCCAACAGTTGGTCAAGGAATATTAGAAGACAAAAGCGAAAATTCTACCAAGGATAGAATGATCAATTCATAAAGAATAACTATAGAAAATTAATGCTAATTACATTTTAGAATCTCACTAAAATGGATGGTTGAGTGTTTAGAAAAAAAAAGACAGATTATCACATGGACCAAAGATTAGGAAATCTAAAGAAGGAGCTAGCTGTGCTTTCTCTGTTTTCTCCACATGTGCCCTCAAGCTGGCGAGGGCCACTGTGGAAAATTCAGCAATTTAAGGCTCTGTGTCACTTTGTAATTGTGGTCTCCACTTCAGTGAGACTCTCAGGGTGGCTCCTTCTGTGTTCTTGCTTGTGTTCCATGGGGACCATTTCAGGACTTCTCCCCACGCCTCAAAATCCTCATCCCATCCCTCCTGGCAGAGAGGCTTGCTTCCCTATTCACAGAGAATGCGTAGAAGCTGTCTGATGTCCTCACTTTCCTGTCCCCCAAACCTCAGACCTATGTCCTTCTTTACCCACTCTTTTTTTGGAGGACATATCCCAGCTCCTGTTCCAGGTGAATCCTTCACTCCACTCTGAGTCCCATCTGGTCCTCTCTTGTGGGGATTTTATCAATTAATTGTCTCATTTTTCTTTTATAAATCCAACCTTTTCCTTTTTACTGGCTCCTTCCTCTTAACTTGTAAATATGTTCAGCACTTGCCTTTAAAAAAATTCTCCTTCAAACGCAAGTTTGCCTTTAGCTATTTCTTTTAATGGTTCATGGGGAACTTCTTGAAAGAAAAAAATTTAACTTGTTGTTTGTACTTCCTCATCCTTATTCACTCCTGCAGATGAATGGACTATGAGTCCCACCCCCTTTACTGACACTGCTCTCTCTGAAGTCACCCATGACCTTCTTGCCCTTAAATTATTACCAGTTCTTAATCCTAAATTCACTGCTTTCTGGTGTGATTTGACACTGTTGTCCATTCCCTCCTTCACTCAGACCTTTCTTCCCTCCTCTCTCCCTGTTTGTTCAGTCTTGTTTGGAAGCTCCTCTTTTTGACCATCCCTTAATCATTTTTATTATTACCTTTGGCCTTTGTCTTATTTTTCTTCTGTGGTAATTTCATACCTGAATTCCTGCTCTTTCATTGCTAGAGTTGCTGTCTGTGTACGACCTCTTGTTTTTATTGCCAGCCAAGATATTCTCAACCGAGGGGTCACGTACTCACCTTCTGAATTTCCTTCGTGTACTCTCAACATCCCCCAGGTCCCAAACAGACACGGTTAACCTGTTCATCCTCCTCTGTTCTTTCTTGGTGAATGGCGCCAAACCAACCATGTTGCCTTCATCTTTCTTTCCCTCAGGGAGATGTCAAACTCTCCCTACATTCTGTCTGGTTCACCTCTGTTGGTCAAATAAGTTTGTAAATATGATATATATGTTTGCTCACTTATAGCTTGCATTGGGTGTGGGGGACAGGCTGTAAGCAGGCAGGGTCCTTATTGCCTAAGGCTTAGTTTTAAAACTAAGCTTTTCCCCACACCCTTGACTGTTGCAGGTTGTGGGGTGGTGCGCTTTCATGAGGAATCCTATTCTGCCTCAGGTAAGTGACTTTGTATCAGAGACTTCCTTGTTTGTATATTGAATTAAAGGTTTTGATTTCTACACTATAAAATGGGGCAGACCGGGAGCTTGCTCTCTCTCAGTTCCTGAGATTAGAATTAGAAGAAGAGCAGAGAAAGGCCACGTGGAGGAGAGGAGAAGCAGGCAAAATGGCTGAATGCTGAAGAAGAAGCCAGTTTGTGCAGAGTTTGTGCAGAGAGAAGGAGATGGGGAACAGAGGTGAATAAGGCTGGTGAGCTAGAAACCTTTGATTCTAGGAAACTTGGATAAGTCAGTGGCTTTGGGAGCCCTGAATGAAAAGGGAAGTGTTTCCCAACTGTGTGTATTTCTTGCCCGCTGGGTGCAAGCTAGGATTAAAACTAATGGCCCACCAGTTCTTCGCTCCTTTGTTTCATTACTGTTTGTCCGAATCAAACCTGAACCTGCGTTGGCCGGGTGGCTGTGATGGTGGCCGTGGCTACTGGCTTTACAATCCTAAATATGTCTCAAGTCTGTCCCTATCACTTCATTCCTGTTGCCTGATAGACCCTCGTTCAGGTTACTAGAATCACTTACATGGATCATCCCACGTGCTCCTACTGGGGCCCCTCTGTCCCTTTCACATTGTTGGAGTGACTTGACACACACGTCTGGTCCTGCCTCTCTCCTCTCTCCTTCCTGGCATCACACACTTGGAACAAAGTCCGCATTCTTTAGCATTATTTACAAGACTGCGTATGGTTTGCCTTCACCTCTCACAGCCTTCTACCCCCCCTTTCATACTCTAGATCCAGCCTTGCTGCTGTCCAAGTACCAGGCCATGCCACCCTCTCTTTTCTCATCAGGACTTTGTGCCTACTATCATTCTTTCTTCGCCTCCCTAATTGTTAAATACTTCTCATCCCCATCAGAAAAGCAGCACGGGGTAGTGATTAGCTCCCCTGAGAAGTATTTTGCAACTTCTTTCCCACCCTTTCCTTCAAGTGCGAGTCAGCTGTCTCCCCTCTGAGCTACCATAGCACCCAGGACTCCCTCGACATCACATTTATCCTGGATTGCTACCGGCTATTCGCTTCTCCATAACCCTCACTAAGCCATAAGCTCCAAAATATAAGGAATGTGTCCATCTTGTTTATGTATTAATTCTCAGTGTCTAGCAGGTTATGTGGCATATATTGGTCATGCAAATGTTTTCTGAATTAATTATTATCAAATTAGAAATGACTTAATATAACTATACCTTATATTGACAAAGACCTATTTTAAAAGCCATGTTCAATCATTATTGGGGAAGATTATGACCAGACATGCTAAGAGTTTTAGAAAATACCCAATGTGCATGAAATTTGAAGAACTGTATCATTCAAGACAGTTTCTGTTGCCAATAGCAGAAAACATAATAACCTAATTCAAATGCGTTTAAGAAAAGAAGAATGAAAATTTATTCACTCACATAACTGAAAAACTTAAAGATTGTTGACTTTAAGTTGTCAGGACACAATGGTTCACCTCCGAGTGATGCTTTCTGCTGCAAAGATTATGCTTTCAGGCTATACATGCTGCCCCCGGCAACAAAAGACTCACATTCTCCCTTGTTCAAACAGCTGAAAAGAACACATGACTCTCAGTCTGTAAATTCAGTATAAGCCTAAGTAGACAGACAGATGGACAGTTAGATGAGATAAACAGATAGACAGATAGAGATCCCTGCCTGGGTCACATGTCATCTCTACCCTAACCGCAGTAGTCAGGAAGATGTGGTGCTCTGGTTGGAGTATATGGACAAATAAAGTACATGTGGGAAACCGGGGTACAATTATCAGAAGAAGAATGAATTGATACTGGTTGTTCCAGTTGTCAGTTTGTTGTCTTTCAGCTCCAAGCCTCCCATTCTCTCTTCTTTGTGTTACTAGAGCTGAACCCTACACACATTTTTTATTATCCACCTGGCACAAATGTTTGGCTTTGTCTACAAAGGGCGTTGGAGGCCCATTGGAGGAAGAAGGTGCTCCTTCCAACCTCCTTGCTCTTCTGCAGCTGTTCATTTACAGTGTTATAGTGGCACTCATCCACAAGCAAGTTATGCTTTTCAGCTCTGGCCTGTGGTTTCCTGCTCAGCAGCCTTGATTTTCCAGCTGTGGAACTGGGTTGGGCTCAGTACAACGCAGTGAACTCTGCCATTATCCACTGAACCACATACACCCTCTCCAGTGGTGTTTGAAACTGAGCTTTGGTGAGAGAGGTCCCTTCCATGTCTGTTTCTTCTTGGGTACTCTTCCTTAGTCCCAAACCCAAGAGGTAGTAACTTTCGTTATTCCCTACCTTACAGATGAGAAAAATCAGCACAGTGAAAAAAAGAAAAGCAGCCCTTGTGTTCTAACAGCTGATGTTCTATTGCTTGTTAAACATAAACAATTGCACATGACACCAATATCACACAAGGCCACTCTGTGACCATGATGGGTCAAGAAAAGATCAAGACCTTTCTGTCACCATATCTGACCACAGACAAAATGAGAACAGTGTCCAGACCCCCCAAATTGACCAAACCTCTCTCCTCTCCCAGCTAATCTGAGTACTGGCAGCTGCTTTATCATTTAGAACTGCAGCCTCGCTTAATCTGTCCTCCTGTGTACAGAATCATATAATCACCACAGACCCTGACAGCATCGAATCCAGAGGAGAGCCCCACTCACTTAAGCCCTTCCCAAATGCCAACCACAGTGCTCTTTGGTTGCTCCGGTACTGCCCACCATGAAAGCTGGAGCGCCCACTAGTGGGCGGTAGAGACCAGGTTGACCAGCACTGCAAAAGTGGGCGGTTTTAATAAAAAGGTTGACCATCAAGGAGCCCTAATCCGCTAAGTCTGATCTAACATTCTCTTACTGAACTGCAAGGTTGCATTGTCTCCCTTGCTGCAGTGTCCTTGGGAGTCCTGACTGCAGAGCTTGCCTGCAGCCTATATCACTCTTCAGAGGTCGCATATCTAGTAAGTTGCAGAGCTGCTAAGGGTAGATTGTGACCTCGGTGGTCTTTAAAGTTCTATTTTATCCCTTAGTAGTCAATCCTTATGTTGCTAGTTAACAACTCTTTATGTTAAAGTTTTCTGTTCACATTTCCGGTGTGGTTTCTGTCTCCTAATTAAACCCTGAGTAATATTAAAAACATCTTCTACTGAGGGTTTATAAAAACACCTTACTGTAGAGAAGCAAAGATAAAACTATATCCAAATTCTCCTCATGTAAGAAATCACATAAGCAAGAAGACATGAAGTATTTAAATTCTGTTGAGAGAAAAAAACTCGCCAACATGAAATTCTGTATACTGTGAGAAATTAAGAATTTTTCAGACAAACAAAAATTGGTCGCCAGTAGGCTTGCTTTGTAAGAAGTGTTAAAAGAAGTTCTTTAGAAAGATTGAAAATGATATAGGTCAGAAACTCAGGTCTACATTTAAAGGAAGGAGGAACAGAGAAGGAATAAGTGAAAGTAAAGTAAAAACACTTATTTTTTAACTCGATCTAACAGATAACAATTTGTTCAAAATAATAATAGTAATAATTTATTCAATTACATATGCTTGTATATTTATATACAAAATAAGTATATATATATATATATGTATGTATAAGTAAAATGAATAACAGCAATTATTTAAGGATTGGGAGGGAGGAATTAGGATTATTTTGTTATTTGGTATTTGTATTGCTCATAAAATAGTAAGGTGCTATTAAAAAGTGATCCTGGGCCTGACCAGGCGGTGACGCAGTGGATAGAGCATCGGACTGGGATGTGGAAGACCCAGGTTCAAGACCCCGAGCACGCCAGCTTGAGCACGGGCCCATCTGGCTTGAGCAAAAGCTCGCCAGCTTGAACCCAAGGTCGCTGGCTCCAGCAAGGGGTTGCTCGGTCTGCTGAAGGCCCGCGGTCAAGGCACATGTGAGAAAGCAATCAATGAACAACTAAGGTGTTGCAACGGCAACGAAAAACTAATGATTGATGCTTCTCACCTCTCTCCGTTCCTGTCTGTCTGTCCCTATCTATCCCTCTCTCTGACTCTCTGTCTCTGTAAAAAAAAAAAAAAAAAAAAGTGATCCTGGATTAGTTCTATATGTATATTGCGAACTCTAGGGCAACAGCTAAAAAAAGAAAAAATAAAACATTTTTAAAAGGCATAGGTGATTTGCTAAGAAATAAAAAAAGAAAATCATAAAATGCTCATTGAAAACCACAAAAATAATATAAAAATAGAAATAAAGAACAAAGGCAATGAATAGGAAACAACAAATATGGTAGATATTAATCCAAAATATCAGTAAACACTTTAACCGTCAATGGTCTAAATACAATAACTAATGATGGTAATTGTCAGTGTATCAAAAAACAAGACCCAAGCCTGACTCTCCATCCTAAGTGCTCTAGAAGTCTGGGGACAAGAGATCTAGAAGAGCAGGAAAGGCTTCATGAAGAGTGCTTTCTTAAATATGGTTAATCAGGATAGGTAGGGTTAGATAGAATAAATGAAAGTATTGTCTGCTTAAGCTGTGCCACTGTTCTCTAGAATTCTCAAAAATGGACATTTTCATAAGGCAACAATAGTAAAGGTTGAGGTGGGGCAAGCAGGGTTTTGATAAGCAGTATAGAGCTTTAAATGGCGACCTAACAGCCTTAGAGAGAGAGCCCAGTGTCCTAGAAACAGGATCAACTGACATGGGTTCAAATCTCAGGGTTGCTATCTCGTGTAAGTCTACCTCTCTCTGAGATGCCATTTCTTATTTGATCTTCTACGCCCTCTCTGGCAGTCTTATTTAATTTTAAAGAAGGTAACTAATTTATTTAAGGCATTAAGCATATTACATAATTTTCTGTAGTCAACAAACCAAATCAAACAAACAAAAACCAGTTAAATATCCACAGGCAAAAGAGAGCAGTCTCAGTCTTAACGTCCACAGCATAAAAAAAATGAACTCAAAATGGATCAAAGACCTAAATGCAGCAGTGCCTAACAAAGGCATTTCTTTATTACTATTTTTATGGCATTCAATAATAGGCATTAATTTCTTGTGAATGCACCTATGGGGCAGCTGGGTTTTACTGGCACAGGTTGGGTTCAGCTGTGAATTGAACTATGAGTTAGATCCCACCCTGCTCCTCCTGTCCTGTTCCTTCCTGGACTAGGAGCATTCAAAGCACATGCCTTTCACAGTGAAAGGCAGGAGTTCACGGGTGGGAGGGCACGCTTCAAATCTTTGCCTACAAAGAGATTCTTAATTAAACCAAAAATATTTTCCTCTCAAGAAAGTTTCAAAACATATGGGCTCTTCCTCAAAACTATATACAGTAAATTATCTGAAAGAAAAATAAAATGAAATAAAAGATGCCCTTTCTTTAATTACAGTTTAGAGGTCAATAACAGTGAATAATTAAAAATTATAAATAGGATCTACACTTCTTAATTCTGACATTCCCCCTATCAATGTTTTGAAATTTCAACTGACACTAAAGCTCAGGAAGTAGCCAGCAACATGCTGGCAACATAGGGCAGAAAGTTCTCATGTATTCCAACAGTTACTCTGATTTTATTCATAACCACTTCATCCTTCGGAGAGTGCAATACATGGTGAAAGGTATTACTTCTACACGGTACAAGTTCACTGGCAAAGCCTATTCAACGTGCAATAATTTAACAACAAAAATAACACCAACTCTAGCACAGCGCCTAGCATACAGTAAGCACTTCATAAATGTTGGACGATGCTTTTGTTTTCCTCCTCTTGTCCTCATTCAGCGAAGCCAACATTATATTTAAATCATCTTTTTTAAATCCGTGACACTTTCCTGCTGCAGTAATTCATACTTTCATAACCATCTTAACTATTCTTTTCATCTTTGCTTAAAGACTGTGAGTGACAGAATGTTCACTATCTCATGAGGTAGATTACCCCATATTGGACAGTAAGATTTGTTAGAGCATATCTTTTTTTTACTAAGTTAACATCTAGCTGTCACTAATTTTTACTTAATTCTTCCTCTGGAACAATACAAAATGACTTTGATGACAGCTTTGCCACTCCTAAATCTTCTTTAAAAGAGAATAAGTGTCTTTAATCCCTACATTCTTTGACATTCTAGTTGTCCTCCTCAGCTTTGTCTTTCAGAAAGTTGATTGGCTGCAGTAAGATACAATATTTCAGAAGCATCCAGGAGATGCAGGTGCATTGCAACAGTGGTGGGCATCACTCCGTAGGCTCGCTTATAGTCCAGCTGCCAACACTACCTGGAGGTACTGGAGATAGCCTCTCTATAGCCATCAGCTCTTGTCCATTATTTCATACAAATTTTAAAATATGAAGTTTATTAAAACAGGATTTTAAAACTAAGGTTTACATTTTAAGTTTTTAAAAATTGTTGTTTACTCATAGAGAAAGAAGTTTTGTGTGAAAGAAAAAAAAATGGAAATATTTATAGTCCCTTTCTGCTTTCTAAGGATGATGAGGTCCCCTTTTTACCCAGCAAAGTGAGGGATACAGGTTCGTAAGTTTGTAGGCAGCAACAGCAAGCAAGTCCAATGGTCTGCAGACAGATGTTGATGGGATCAGGCGGGGCTGAAGGGACGGAGATGGAAGAATGGAGGCAGAGACGGGACTGTTCACCAAGGAGAGACAGAGCATGAGAGAGAGCAGGCTGAGCTTTGGAACAAAGAGGAAGAGAGGAGACCTGGCCATTTGAAGGATGAGGAAAAGAGTCAGTAAGAGATGTCTAGTGTGGACTCTTAAAGTATACAGAGGTCCCCAAACTACGGCCCAGGGGCCAAATTGAGGCCACCTGAGGCCATTTATCCGGCACCCCCCCCCCCCCGCACTTCCAGAAAGGGCACCTCTTTCATTGGTGGTCAGTGTATGGAGTACTGTATGTGGCGGCCCTCCAATGGTCTGAGGAATAGTGAACTGGCCCCCTGTGTAAAAAGTTTGGGGACCCCTGGTATACACTATTCATCCTCCTCCTTTAAAGATTTTACCCAACCTGACCAGGCGGTGGCGCAGTGGATAGAGCTTGGAAGGGGATGGGGAAGACCCAGATTCGAGTCCCCAAGGTTGCCAGGTTGAGCGCCGGCTCATCTGATTTGAGCAAGGCTCACCAACTTGAGCCCAAGATCACTGGCTTAAGCAAGGGGTCACTCAGTCTGCTGTGCCCCCCCCCACCCCGTCAAGGCACATATGAGAAAGCAATCAATGAACATCTAAGGTACTGCAACAAAGAATTGATGCTTCTCATCTCTCTCCCTTCCTGTCTGTCTGTCCCTATCTGTCCCTCTCTCTGACTCTCTCTGTCTCTGCCACACACACATACAAACAAACACACAAAAAGATTTACCCAAACATTTGTTACTAACTAAGGCTCTAATGCAAGTGGTTTCTCTATGTTGACCATAACAGGGTAAAAACAAGCAGCTGGTGAAAGCCAACATATAGGTTTTGATTGCTTAAGAAGGTACATGATAAGCTGCTTTGGGTGTAGAAGTTGGGGTGCTGAGGGGCCTGAGGGGCCATCTGTATACATTTGTCATTTAAAGAACACTTTACAGTGCGTAACAGTTGGGGATGCGCCTGTTCCACTTAGCATAATTGCTTGGCCATTGATCAAGTTGTTGCGTGATTGTATCAGTGGTTCGTTCTTTTGTATTGCTGAACGGTTGCAAATTGGAAAGATGTATGGGTTTTCTTTAACGGCTCGCCCTTAATTAATCCTCCACCACTCACTGGTTGCCTTTCTCTGTCATGTTTGCCCCTGCTTTCTGCTCTTTTCCATGTCCATATTTTGGTGTAGGACATCTGGGTTATTTCCAGTTTTATTATGAAGAAAGCTTCTATGAACCTTCACATCAGGTTTTCCTGTGTTTCATTCTCTGGGGTAAAGGCCGAGAGTCCAGTTGCTGGGTTGAATAGCAGTTGCATGTTCAGTTTAATAAGAAACTTTCAAACTCTGTTTTCCAGAGGTAGTACATCATTTCTTGCCAACAATGTACTGAAGGACTTTTAAGTCTCTGTCCCCAGTTTCTGACGCAGGGTACCAGAAACCCTTAGCATTTCCTGGGCCATAGCAGTGCCTTGTGCTTGATGAGGTGGCTGTGTATCTCCTGGAGGCTGTTCACTGGAAAGAGAAAGGCATGATTAGAAGCTTGAAATTTTCAGGCTTCCTCCCCATTCTCTTGAGAAGAAAGAAGGCCAAACTGGGGAACTAAGTGAGTATGCCTATGTGACTAAGCCTCCAAAGAATCCCAATAGTAGGGAGTCCAGAGAGCTTCTGGGTTGGTGAACACGTGGAGGTGCAGGGAGAGCAGTGGGCGTGGAGAGGGCAGGGAAGCCCCGCCCCCTTTGCCCTCCCTTGCCCTGTCCATTTCTTCCATCTGGATGCTCATCTGTGTCCTTTATGATATTCTTATATGATAAACTGGTAAACATTTATAAAAGGTTTCATTTTCATTTAGTTCCTTGAGCAGCTCCATCAAATTAATCAAAACCAAGGAGGAGGTCATCAGTACCTTTGACTTATAGGTCAGAGGTCCAGGGGGCAACCTGTGCTTGCGATTGGCATCTGAAGTGTGTGGGACTGAGCCCTCCACCTGTGGGATCTGATGCTGTCTCTGGGTAGACAGTGTCAGAACTGAGTTAAATTGTAAAGGGTGAGGCTGGTGTTACAGAAAAATTGCCTGGTGTGGGGGAAACCCCACACGTCTGCTGTCGGAAGGGTTGTAAGGGTGGCCACAGTGAGAGAGTAAAGGAGAGACACACAGGACGATGGAACGGAGCTTTATCTAATTCAGAATGAAATTCGAAAACAAGCATCAAAAAGAATAAGACAATATTCAAGTGTGGAGCCTTGCATGAACCAAACATCTTCAGAAGTCATGAGTGCCATTAATTCAATATGAGGTTTTTTAAAAATGATTCCTTTCTGTTCAGTTCCTCTATACAACCCAAAGCTTCTTTCTTTTTGGTCAGAATTAAGTCACAAACAGCATTTTCCCTGATTATTTCTTTTACTCCTAAAACAGGTTCTTTGGCAAAGTTGGTAGCTGAAAACATTCAGTGTTTGTGGAATTGATTTTTACCTTGAATAAAAACAAAACTAAAATATTGCTTATAAAATATTAGCTGAATTGAAACTTTTGTTTAAACTTCCTGGAGCACACACAACCTCTCCTACTGCCTAAAAATCTCTAATGTTAGTTCTCTTAATTGCTGGCTGTTTGTGTTAAGACTCCCTCCATTTGTGTTATGAAAAAGAATGCCAGTCACACTGGGGACAATAGCATTTCTAATCTCATGTGGAAAACATTGAAAACTGACATTTGCAACTTAAAATTGGAAGGTTTTTATTATTTTTTAATCCATAGATCAAAGCACATTGAAGGCTTTCTTTTCCATTTTGTTGTGTAATAAGCTTTATTTCTTTATTATGTGTCCCCATCAGCTATTATAGTTATTCTGGGTTCTTAACAAACAAATCTTGTTAGAGAACAGCTGGGTGTCAGCATCGTAAAGAATATGGTGGAGTGTGTTTCCCGTGGCTTCTTCCTCCTGGAATCTCCTAAATCCTGGCTTAGTAACTATTTCTATCTGACTCATTGTGGCTTAGCCAAAATACTCCAGTTTCAATGACGGAAAGTAGTCTTTAGATCTCTATCACGTAATGTCCAGTCAGCCCAGTACAAAAAAGTGACATTTAGATTCTCATTGTTTCCAAAATTCAGATACATCTATATAGATCTAGAATTTAAATTCTTTTAAATAATGAACAGATTATGCTAATGCAGAGTAAGTCAGGATTTGAAAATTTGGAAAATAAATTTCATGAATATTTTCAATAATAGAAAATCTAGAGTCCATCATTATCGCATCATTTACACAAAGGGAATGTTTGGATTACACCTTTGAGTGCCTCATACTTTTTCATTTTAAAGTGACCAGCAGGTTGAATCACTTCAGGAGGACATGGGAATGATGTGTTCAATGATCATCTGACTGGGATTTTGTTATAGGGCTTTCCACACTAGGCAAGGAGTTGGTCTCATAGACCATTTGGATTTCTTCTAGTACTGGGTCAATAAAAGCCATATGTTGATTATAAACATATCTTACCAAGATTTGCAACTCTTCTTCAGATGAGAAAGAAAATGAAAATGTGGTCACAGAGACAATTTGATCTCAAACGGCTGCACACTAGGGAAGGAATATATGAGGATTGCACACTGCAGCTTTCATATCCCTAGAGAGCCACCTCACAGTCCCCAGGCCTCCAAAAGTCTACCAAGAATCACCATGCTCACCATTCTTGGTTGGAGAAAGCTGTGGGTTGGAAGGACAGGACTGGCTGTCCGTGGTTTCCACATTGACCAGAGGGTATAATTGTTCCTGGCTCTTCTTCTAATGTTCAAATATCTGGATTTTTTTTTTCTAAAAACTACAAGTGAATCAGTTTGCCTGCTTGTTCCAAACAGACTGTGAGCGTTGTTACCCAGAGCCCAGACTTCTGGTTTGGGGTTTTAGGATTAAGCCAGGGAAAGTTGACCACCTGCCTCTTTTATTGACACAGCTATCCTGATCATATTTTCATTTTATTTTTAAGTCCGTCTCTTTCCCCTCCTTCCCTCCTTTCTCCCTACCATATCTTGCCTTTTCTTTCCTCTCTTTCTCATTCTAGGAGATGAGAGGGCTCTTCCAAAGGAGGGGACAAATGGGAGGATATAATCATTAAAGTAGAAAATTTGGGGGATAGGGATTTAGTATCCACTTTTATAATTTCCTGCACCTCAGAAGTGACCTCGTGGTACAATTGTCAGAAAGTGAAATACCATATACTTTTGAGTCACTTGAGTAACTATTAGCTATATTTAGCTTTCTTATAAAAAAACAGTGAGTGAATATATATGAAGGGGGCATTGAGAAGAAGGGGTTCATTTGGAAATGTCTGGAAAACAAGAGAAAGCTGCAGTGGCCCCTGACTTTGTCACTATTTGATACATGAAGGAATAAAATGACTGCTGTATGAGTTTGGCAGATATGCCTCAGAAATAATACCCATTTCACGGGGCTGTTGTAAGGGTTAGCTGAGTGTGATGTTGGTCAAACCTTATTTTGGAAGTTTCTGTGAGGCTGTTTTAGATGAGATTAAAACTTAAATTGGTGGTCTTTGTAGAAAAATATTGTTCTACATAATGTGGGTGAGCCTCACCTAATCAGTTTAAGGCCTGAATAGACAAAGAAGAGACCAGCCTTCCCTGGACAGAAAGAAAACCCCTAACAGACTATCTTTGACACTCAATCTCACCGGCTCTTCCTAGTTCTAGGGCCAACTTCTTTCAGACTCAAACTAGAACATCACTTTCCTGGGTCTCCAGATTACCAGCCCATGCTGTAGGTTTGGACGTTCTGGCCTTCATAATCACATGAGCTAATTCCTTATAACACATCTATGCCCCAACACACACACACCCCTATTGACTCTGTTTCCCCAGCGAGCTCGACTAAAACAGTGAGATAATATTTTTATCCTTATTTCACAGATAGAGAAACTGAGGCTAGAGAACACACAGACAGCGTGTGGTAAGACAGGTTGCAACTTCAGATGTATTTGACCTCAGAGCCTGGACACTTAGCCACTTTCCTCTTCTTCCTCATGAGAGAGTGAGGTGTAAGGAAAAAGATAGCTCTAGAATTCTACGGCCAATAAATCCAGATGTTGAGTTCTGGCTTCCAGTTCTGGCTTTGACTCCATTGCCCAGTCTTGAGCGTGTCTTGCGGCCATGTTCCTTTTTGTTCATGCTCTGGGTTAGGAGACCATAGGAGATCCGGGTTAGGTAAGGCAGTTCTCAGTAGAGCAGCAGCAGGGGCAGAACAGTTCCATCCTGACTGATAAGGATCCTGTTTTGTGAAGGACTTTATCACCTGGGAGACAGCCCCCTTCTGTGTCCTCTGTCCTCTGTATAAACAAACACAGTGGAAGTCACTGTCAGGCATTTCTGCAAGATATGTGGCCTCTGTGAGGTTATCAGCCAAACAGTGTATTAGGTTTTCAAATCAAGGCATCTGTAAAAAGCAATTTGTCAGACTAATAAATTTAATTCTGAGTCACACTGCAAGAGGTTTGAAGCTTTGAATTCTTATTTTTAAATGTTTCATCTCCAATCCAAAAGGAAAGCCCTTACCTCCCCCTCAGGGATAAGGTTGTCTCATTCTGCTGATTCATATTCATCTTTTAAGACTCAGGGTTTGTTCATAGTTCTTTCCTTTTTGAAAGTGGGCGTCTTTTTATCTCAGATTCAAACAATAACTACATGACCGCAGTGCTTTACCGTTCCTGGAAATATATTTAATTTCATAAAACAAGTTACCAGAGCATGCAGACTTGCATGATTTCCATTTTAATAGTACCATCTCTACCTGAAGTCTGGACTGAGATGAGTATGGGGCAATCTCTGGAACATTCTGTGTTTCCAACACTGCTCCTTTGTGGGAGAGATACCCATTTGACAAAAATGCTTTTTCATTCAGGCCCATTTTGGGACTAGGAAGATAAAAATATAAAACTTGAAAATTACTTGTTTTCCTGTGGCTTCGGATTTGTTAGAAAAATGGATGAGCAGGATCAAAAATTGGTTAAAATAGCCCTGGCTGGTAGCACTGTGGGCAGTGTCATTCCAGAATGCTGAGGTCGCTGGTTCAATACCGAGAGCACTGGCTCGTTTCCAAGGTCACCGGTTCCAGCCCCAGTCAGGGTATGTGTGAAAAGCAATTAAAGGGTGCACAACTGAGTGGAAAATAAGTTGATGCTTCTCTTTCTCTTTCTCTCCCCTCCCCACCTTTTCTCTCTCAAAATATATACATATATATATTTGGCTAAAGTAAGCAAACAAGAAATTCATTTTGGATAAAGATTTATGAGGCCTGTGAGATCTCAAAGAAAGAGCTGAGGGCCATCAATTACCAGTGTGTCCTGTGGTTTTTTATTAACCTTCCCTAAACTGCTGATGAGCTATGTCTTAACCCAGATCACATGGACATATAAGCACCTTAACATTACAACCTGATTCATAATGTTCCTTCCTCAAAAGATTAAGTCCACACCCCCTGCATTCCAACTACAGAATGAGGATTAACTCTTTGTAATGTCAGTCATGTCATGTCAATATTCTATGATCTGACCTTAAAATGACATTGTGGAACAAGAATAAATGGAAAAGGGAAACCAGGATTTAAGTGTCAAACTTATCTAACCTTCCTGGACCTCACTATCCTCAAGGTTAGTTCCTCATGAAAATATATGTTGTTTAAAAAATTGGCTGTCAAAAATTGAATTATTAAATCACCTAAGAAAATGGTAGTCTATGAGTTCTTTCAACCTATTCACCAATGTCAAGATCAAATAATATAAAATACATTGGGGAACTGTTGGGTATGGTTCTTAAATGATGATATATTCTGGTTGCCTAGTGATGTGCCATGAGTAGGGACATTGTTGTCTTTAATTTGAATCACAACCTATTATCCTGTCATTCACCTTGGTCTTAGAAGTTTCTGAGGGTGTTTTGAAATTAAAACAATATTAGCTTGTTTCTAATGCATTTCTTTTTTCCTTTATCTTTTTTAATTCTAGAGTAATTACTTTCTGAAGGGAAAATGCCAATGAGTATTAAGGGATGAAATTTGACTACTGATTGATCTAGGTGATTCAATACATATAAGAAATGCTATTACACAAAAAGTCTCTGGAGAGCCTGTCACCTTGTCTAGCTTTTATTCAAAACAAGGGATAAAAAGGTCTTACATAATCAAACTGAATCCATCTCTCAGGGTGAATCATATTTATAACACTCTTTTCCAGTATTGGAAGAAGAGCATGTCGTAGTCAGAGGGGAAAATTAAGTTAAAATAGTACTAGAAATCAGATGAAAATGAGATAAGATGTTCCAATTTGCTTTATGCCATTAAATCTTTTCCTGTGATCAAAGGTTAGTCTGGCTCAGAGATTAAATTTTATCTATTAACGGTAGAATTACAGTTGTGGACAAGTCATCTTAGTATGTCATAAGATGGTGCTAATTTAATGAGGCAAATATTAACTTCCTATCATCACATTAACTTTACTCAGCTCTATGATTGTAGAACTTGCCCTGATGTTATACAGTCATCACTATAAAACAACATTTCAGTAAAGGATGGCCCACGTATATATACAGTAGTGGTCTCATAAGATATAATGGAGCTGAAAAGTTCCTGTCACCTAGTGACACTGTGATGTTGTAGAACAATGTACTGCTCCCATATTTGTGGTGATGCTGGTGTGAACAAACCTGCTGCCCTGTCCGATATGTAAAATACTGCAATTCAATTATGTACGGCACACAATATTTGATAAGACAATAATAATTATGTTACTGGTTTATGTGTTTATTATATATTTTGTCATTATTTTAGAGTATACTCTTTGTACTATTGAAAAAAAATTGTTTGCTATAAAACAGTATGCTATATTACCCTGGCAGCCACCTCATACATCTTGTGTTTACCACATCTGTTGATTGCATCATTGTCTCTTGTTATCGATTTACTTTTGTGTTGTTTTGTACAATAACATCCTGTGCGGGCTTGTCATCTAGGAGTAATATAGTCTATACTATATAGGCTACCCCAGTGTTCTTCAATCGCTGGGCTATGCCATCTACACTTGTGTGAGTGTGTTGTATGAGTCTGTACAGGGAGGAAATCGTTTAAAGGTGCATCTCAGAACATATTCTCAATCATTAAGTGGTGCATAACTGTAGATTCGCATGGACCAGGCAAGATTATGGATTAAAAAGAACCCAAGAAACTTTCCCAACAATGTGTCACGTTAACTAGTGTATTCGCATTTGCTTGAATTCCTGTTTCATTAGGTATGAGAAATATTTACTGACAATTCTCTCCCAGACACCCCTCCCCTGTTGGCAGAAGCCTCTACTTTGCTTTCCCCTCCTCTTTGCAGGATAGACTGGAATTCTAAACACTATGACAAACTTTTTAATCAGCAGAAGTATTTCAGATTAGAAATAGTAAAACACAACCTTTAGTGGTGAAAATAGACCATTTAGGAAATAGTAGATAAATAAATAAACCACGTAGGATTCTCTTGGTTATAAGGAACAGAAAACTCCAATTCATTTAATGAGAAAATTTACTATCTCACAAAAAAAAGGAAGCGTAGACATGAAGAAGTCTTCAAGGTGTTGGGGTCACTGATTTAACGGGAGACATAAATTATTTTGTCTCTCCAATCTTCTGTCCAAAATATCAGCTTTATTCTCCTTTTTTTAATTTTTATTTATTCATTTTAGAGAAGTGGCAGAAGAGAGAAAGAAAGAGAGAAGGGGGGAGGAGCAGAAATCATCAACTCCCATATATGCCTTGACTGGGCAAGCCCAGGGTTTCGAACCAGGAACCTCTGCGTTCCAGGTCAATGCTTTTATCCACTGTGCCACCACAGGCCAGGCTATCAGCTTTATTCTAATGCTGGGCATCCTCATGGTTATAAAATCACTCCCAGAAGTAAATGGGCCAACATGCTTTCTTGTTCACATCAAAAATGAAGTGGTCCAAGCTTGAGCGGTAGTCTGGTTCATTTTAGGCAGGTGTCCACCTCCTAGGTCAATTATATTGCCTGGGGAAATGCCTTAATTCAACTAGTTGAATCAAAAGAATCAGACTCCCCTTTGAAAGTGAAAGTGAGAAAGATAAAGTCAAATTTTTGTTATGAAGGACAAAGGAAGAATGAATACTAGGTTGGCAAAGACTATCAGATAGGGCATTGACTGGTAATATACACAAAATTATTCTAGTAATTTAAATATATTAACTAAACTCCCACCAATGGAAAGGACAGATCCATTTACTCCACAAATACTTTATTGATAACATAGGTGCTAGGCACTGTCTTAGGGGCTCAGTACACATAAGCAAATAAGGCCATTCCACTCTGAATGGATCTATTATGTGTCTTTCCCCAGTAGAACATGGGTTCCTGTGAGTTTACAGCATGAGAAAACTGTTGCATTTGTCTAAACAAGAGAGAAAAAAAGCTTCATGTATGAAGAAACATGTTTGAGAAATACTCAGAAAAAATATCCACTGGATTTAATGCCTGAAACAAGATGAGGGTGAAGTTAAATATGATTTCTAGGTTTCTGTCTTGCTCATTACTGGTGCCACCTACTAAGACAAAAAATACAGGAGGATGGCTCTGGTGGATGAAGTCAGGGTTGAATTTTTTGCCCAGTTCCCCGAGTTATTCCCTTGTGTGCTTATATATTTGATGAGCATGAGAAATAAAAAACCAAATACACATGTATTTGCTTTATAGTATTTAAAAAGAGATGCCTCCAGTCCTCATGTTCTACCTTATTTATAAAATTATTTTACATTGCATATAGGATAATAGATAACCCAAATGTGATGGGCATGAGAAGGTTCAAGAATTATTCATGCTAAAGGAATTGCTTCTGGGACAATGACATTTGTTGTAAGGAAGGAAAGGTATCTCTTTGATCATTGTCTTGTAGCTGTGAAAGGAAGAGACTATTAAGATGGAGGAATTGGAGACACCACAGAGATAGGTGACTTCTTTGGGGCCCTTTGGTGAGGGGTGCTGGATAGCCACCTGTTCTCTTTCAGTTCCATAACTGTTTTTACACTCTTTTGGGAATCTGGGGTGGGAATCTACAAAAGGCAGTTCTCTGATTCTTTGCCGGTGGTTTCCTATCTAGTTGTACCAGTGGGAGACATTAATGGATTCAAGATGGAGATACATTATCATTTTCTTCTTGCTTTTGCTCTCTCCTCTCCCTCTATCTCTACTTCTTTTTCTAGACGCAGCCACTCCAGCTCCTATTTCTCAGGCAGTGGTGCCTCTTGCCTTCTTAGGTTCCCAGTCCTGTTGGTGGCACCCATTTCCTGTGGTGTCTAATAGCTGAGCTTGCTCCTTGCCTTTCCATTGCTTCTGGCTCTTGAGCTGGATGGGGAGGGGTCAGCAAGTGGAGACTCACTAGCACACAGGTTAACTTAAATCCTATTTGCCCTAGCAATCTAATACAACCAGTTAGAAAATATAATGGTAATCTACCATTTAAAAATAAACACTACTCTAGATTGTCAGAGAAATACCCTTGAAAGCAGAAAGCATGGGCTCTCCTTAATCTGGGGCCTCACGTGGTCACCTGGGCCATGAAGCTACTGTTGATATCCAAATTATTCATGAGAATAATTCATCAGCTTAAAATTCTTTTTAATTTATTGGCCTGACCTGTGGTGGCGCAGTGGATAAAGCGTCGACCTGGAATGCTGAGGTTGCCGGTTCAAAACCCTGCACTTGTCTGGTCAAGGCACATATGGGAGTTGATGCTTACTGCTCCTCCCCCCTTTCTCTCTCTCTCTCTCTCTCTCTCTCTCTCTCTCTCACTCTCTCTCTCTCCTCTCTCCTCTATAAAATGAATAAATAAAAAAATTTAAAATTCTTTTTAATTTATTGATTTTAGAGAGAGAGGAAGGGAGAGAGAAGAATCAATTTGTTGTTCCACTTATTCATACATTCATTGATTGCTTCTTCTATGTTCCCTGACCAGGGATCAAACCCACAACCTTGGAATATCAGGACAATACTCTAACCAACTGAGCCACCCAGCCAGGGCTCTATCAACTTTTAATCTCTGCTTCTCTCCCAAGAAAGACTCATTGCTCTTTTGTGACCTACAACTTTTTCATTGTCATTCCCAAAATTGTTCTGCTTAGGGAACACCTCCTTTCTGGAAAACAGTATCATTTCATTTGCAAAACTGAAAGGTCTATACTGGGGTATTTCTCAGAGCAAGGACTAAAGCTGCCACAAGGGAGTACTGAAATGAGCATTTAGGAAGATGGTAGGGAGGGAAAAAACATCTAAGAGCTGGCATTGGGAATCCAAGCAATTCCTTTCATTAATAGAAGCATCATACATCTTGGCATTTGAATTTTGAACAGGCATTTATTTGGTCACTGTAGCAGGGGACACCTCATGGCTTGATGAGCCGTACAATGAGTCAAATAAATTTCAGTCCCTAGACTCCAATGTGTAAGAATATAGCATCTCTTTATTTTCTATAAAGAAGAACAAAGTCCAAAGAATATAAAAGCAGGCAAATGCTGAACTTATTGACTTACCAGACAAAGAAACTCACACAGTTGAATGAATAATCACCCCAGTGGCCTCCTGAAGGGAATAAATCAGGAGGTTTTTTTTTTTTTTTTTTAAATGTTTTATTTTATTTTATTTTATTCATTTTAGAGAAGAGACACAGAGTAAGAGAGAGAGAGAGAGAGAGAGAGAGAGAGAGAGAGAGAAAGGGGGGAGGAGCTGGAAGCATCAACTCCCATATGTGCCTTGACCGAACCAGTGCAGGGTTTTGAACTGGCGACCTCAGTGTTCCCAGGTCGACGGCTTTATCCACTGCACCACCACAGGTCAGGCTAAATCAGGAGGTTTTATGGCTAAAAAGGGGAATATAGTGGTGGCTATACAAGTCAGACATTTTAACACTTTCTGGTTGAACAGGATCAAATAGCTGCATAAGATTATTATCTTTCTGTTAAAAACAAGTTCCACCGTTCATTGCTCAGAACAAAGTGTTTAAAGGTCCAGTGAGGCTCTGGTGTAGTGGCAAGATCAAAGGTCTCGGTTGTTTTTCAGCTTTGATTAGAGCTAACAACTGCTTTTCCATGTTGTCTTGTTAGAATGAGCTCTCATAAAACATAGCACTCATCTTAATATCTTCTAGGCTATTGATGCCGCAAATGAAAAGTTACTTATTTACACTCAACATTTAGCCTGACCAGTGGGAAATGTGAGCACCATAATGCTTGGTACTTAGCTTCCCCCCTGTTTTGACTGCAGCTTCAGAGTCCTACCAACCAGTTGTCTGTGCCCTTCACCTACACCACCGACTGCTTGAGAAAGTACCTACTCCAGCCCTGTGGGCTTCCAGCAGCTTCGTGCAGATAGTATCTTGTCTCACATGTATACTGAGTGTTCTCATTCCTGCACAGGCTTCTCCGGTGGTTCCCTGTAGAAGCTCAATCTCATGTGGAGCTTGAAGTGCAAGGGAGATAACTCCTCAGGGAAAACTCTCAACCAGCAGCAAACAAGAACCAGCGGTAAATGTGTTCCCTTTAGGCTTCGGTGGAAAACTCTGGGGGCACTCACTTATGCTCCTTCGGAAGTCCCAATGGCATTGAGCCCCTGTAGTCCACAGCAGCAAACTTCATGAGCCCTCGTATTACTTTTCTTCCTCGTCCTCACTTTCACTGTCCCCTGGTGTGACCTCACAGATAAACTACATACACGTCTCTGGGTGTTAAAGTGCTGCATCTAACCTCCATGCTCCCAAGTAACCATTTTACCTATCATTCTTCCACTACAGTCCCTCCTTCACACCTGACCTCATTGTTATGCCCACAAGTTAAAATACTTCTGTTTTCTAGTATAACCATTATGGAAGAAAGTATGGTGGTTCCTCAAAAAACTAAAAATAGAACTACCATATGACCCAGCAATTCCTCTACTGGGTATATACTCCCAAAACTCAAAAACATTGGTACGTAAAGACACATGCAGCCCCATGTTCATTGCAGCATTGTTCACAGTGGCCAAGACATGGAAACAACCAAAAAGCCCTTCAATAGATGACTGGATAAAAAAGTTGTGGTGCATATATACCATGGAATACTACTCAACCATAAGAAATGATGACATTGGATCATTTACAACAGAATGGATGGATCTTCATAACATTATACGGAGTGAAATAAGTAAATCAGAAAAATCTAAGAACTGTATGATTCCATACATAGGTGGGACATAAAAAAGAGACTAAGAGACATAGACATGAGTGTGGTGGTTACTGGGGGCAAAGGGTGGAGGGAGAGGGGGGAGGGGAGGAGCACAAAGGAAACCAGTTTGAAGGTGACAAAGGACAATTTGACTCTGGGTGATGGGTATGCAACATAATTGAATGCCAAGATAACCTGGAGATGTTTTCTTTGAATATATGTACCCTGCTTTATTAATGTCACCCCATTAAAATTAATAATATTAATAAAATACTTATGTTTTCAGAGTACTCAAACTTAGGACACCACTTTCTAAAAACATTGTCTCATCATATTATAAATGCATGCATATTTAGTTGCATAAACTCACATCAAACTGCATTTGAGTCTTGGTATTTCTCGGGAGATCTGGAATGAAACTGCTGTTATCCTAAAGGTAAGTCCTTAGAAAATAGTTCTATTGGGTCCCATTGGTCTGTAAGATTCTTATTGGAAAATAGGTTCTTTTATAATTTTAAGACTGAGGCATGTGGTAAATCCAAGAGCACAGGAGATCTGGAATGAAACTGCTGTTATCCTAAAGGTAAGTCCTTAGAAAATAGTTCTATTAGGTCCCATTGGTCTGTAAGATTCTTATTGGAAAATAGGTTCTTTTATAATTTTAAGACTGAGGCATGTGGTAAATCCAAGAGCACAGAGAATAAAGGCAAGAACCATAAAAACAACTCCCAAGAAACAGAGCCCTAATCAAGGAACTGGCCACCTGTGCCCAGCTCGATTTCAGAACTCTAATGGATTTAGGTCATGGCTGTGTGCTTTATTTACCACTTTTTGAATGAAAGGGTCTATTTTATGCTTGTTTCACTACTGTGTGCTGGGTATGTGGAGGAAAGGTAGCTCACAAGTGTTCAGATCAAGAATGGAACTCAAAGAGTAGTACCCACAAAACCACCCAAGAAGCATCCTCTGCACCAGGCTGTGATGACAAGATTCTGGACTTCAAGCCCAAGCTTAATGCCATATTGGGAGGAGACTTTTGTGAAATATTAGAATGGGCATAGTGTATTTGCACATTTGAAGAATATAATTTGGGAAACCAGAAGGTTGACTGAGTCAAATAATATTATTCAAAGATGACCATATAAATATCTTCTATCCTGCAAACAATACAATATATAGGTGAGGAATTATAGAATTCTACCCCTGAAAGCTATGTAATTTTGTTAACCAATGTCACCCCAATTTTTCAATTAAATAAGAAAGAGTTATCTTCCACTCCAGATGATCTAGAACCTTTTCATTCCTACATTAAGAAGTGAAGTCCAGTTTTCGCCCCTTGAATCCAGAAGGACTTGTGACTTACTTATAACCAACAGACTGTGGCAGAAGTTATGCTACATGACTTTGATGCTAGGTAATTCAAACTACTCAGTGGGTATGGTGTTGTGTTTTGGAGTGGTGAAACTGTTTTGAAATCAGATAGAGGTGGTGATTGTACAAACTGTGAATGTACTAAATATCAATGGATTGTTCACTTTGAAATAGTTTTTGTGTTATGTAAATTTTACTTCAACTAAAAACAATATACTTTTTAAAAAGTCAATTCAGCTTCCACTTCACACATAGAATTCTGAATCACAATGTAAGAATACAACTGCCCAGAGGTGACCATGCTGTGAGGAAGCCCAGTTAACATGAAGAGGCCACACGCAGGTACTCCCATTGCTACACCCAGCCCAGAACCACACATGTCAGTGAAAAAGCTTCTAGACAAGGTATACACAGATGTCAGATAACCACCAATTTCCAGAGTCTTCCCTACTGACACTGGACATATTAGAGCCAAAAAGAGACAGTCTACTGTGTTCTTTCTGAACTGCAGACAGACAAGATCTATATGCATAAGAATATGGTTATTTTAAAGCACTAAATTTCAGACAATGTGTTAAGCAGCCATAGTATCTGGAAAAATAATCATTCCTCCACAGAGATTGCTCATTAAAATTTTTGATTGATTTTTATAGGGAGAGAGGAGAGAGAGAGCAAGAAACATTGAGGAGTTGTTTCATTATTTATGTATCACTGGTTGTTTCTTATATGTGCCCTGAGCAGGGCTTGAACCTCAAACCTTGGCATATCAAGATGACACTCTAACCGAGTGAACTACCTCTCCAAGGAGAGACCACTTATTTAGATTTATTGAAGAAAAGTTAGCATGGCAAATAAGGCACCACTCTTCAATGTGGGGGCTAATTTTATATTTCTCAGTCAACATATACTGCTCACAAAAATTAGGGGATATTTCAAAATGAATATGAAGCTATAAAATATCCCCCAATTTTTCTGATCAGTATACTTTGGCTTTTTTAAACATGAGGTAGATGCAGTCAAAGAGAAGCCATTGCATTGGGTTTCAGAATACTCATTGTACAATACAACTTCCTTAACTCATTTGTACAAACCTGCATCTTTCTCCTTGAGCCAGCTTTTAGTCTAGTCCATGTCTCTTGCCAGCTACTCTTCCATTGACATGACCTTAGCAAGAATGTGAGAAAATCCTTTCCCACATTGCTACAAGGCAGCATCAGAGCTGAGCAAGGCCCATCAGGTAAGGTAAGGAAGATAGCAAGCTGTCACATGCTGAAATACATCATTCATCCTTCCTTCCACTCAGACCAGGTCTATCCACCCTCCGAAGGATCTCTACCCTGAGCAGTATATCCTAACCCTCACATCAGTGCATGAAGTACCCATAATCCAAAGTAACTTCTTCTCTTTTATTTATTTATTTATTTATTTATTTACTTACTTACTTACTTACTTACTTACTTACTTACTTACTTATTTTTTCCAAGGACAGAGAGAGAGAGTCAGAGAGAGGGATAGATAGGGACAGACAGATAGGAACGGAGAGAGGTGAGAAGCATCAATCACTAGTTTCTCTTTGCTCTTGCGACACCATAGTTGTTCATTGATTGCTTTCTCACATGTGCCTTGACCGCGGGCCTTCAGCAAACCGAGCAACCCATTGCTGGAGCCAGCGACCTTGGGTCCAAGCTGACGAGCTTTTGCACAAGCCAGATGGGCCCGCGCTCAAGCTGGCGAGCTCAGGGTCTGGAACCTGGGTCTTCCGCATCCCAGTCCGACGCTCTATCCACTGCGCCACCTCCTGGTCAGGCGTAACTTCTTCTTTTAACTAGCATTTCTCAATCCCAACCACTGCTCTCCCCTTAAACTTATTTTTAACCAAAGAGATTCAGGCTATAGAAAAAGAATAAAGCCCTGGCCGGTTCGCTCAGCGCTAGAGTGTCAGCCCAGCATGTAGATGTCCCAAGTTTGATTCTCAGTCTGGGCTCACAGGAGAAGTGACCATCTGCTTCTCTACCCCTTCCCAAAGTCTCCTCTCTCTTCTTCTCCTGCAGCCATGGCTCCATTGGTTTGAGCACATCAGCTCCAGGCACTGAGGATGGCTCTATGGAGTTTCTGCCTCAGGCATTAAAAAGCTCAGTTGCAAGCACGGCCCAGATGGGCAAAGAATCAGCCCCAGATGGGGGGTTGCTGGGTGAATCCCAGTTGGGGTGCATGTGGGAGTCTGTCTCTCTATCTCCCCTCTTCTCACTTGGAAATGAAGAAAATATAAGAAAACAAACAAATAAACCAAACAAAACAAAGACATGTGTTTGAGCAAAAGGATTCTAATCCAAGAGATGCAAATTCAGGTAGCAACTCAAACTGCACCCCAGAGAGAATAAAGGAAGGCAAGTTTTATAAAGACAAAACCCACAAAGTGAAATTCTTTCCTGCAAAGGAAGGATTATTGACTAAATTGCCAGGGATTGATTAGTTCCAATGTACAATGGAAGAGGCAAATACTGCAAGGAAGAAGTAAAGTCCATATGGATCCAAACAGCAGTTGTTCCAGGATGTATCTGGCTCAGCCTTTGACCTGAGTTTAGCAACAGATGAGCAACTGAATAGCAGCTCTAAGCACTAGGCTCAGGCTGTGTTTGCACTGCAAAGGCCCCACTTCCTTAATACCCTCCTGACTCTACTTGAAATGCCTTTGTTAGCAATGCTCATTCCATTTTATTTTATTTTTTCATTATCATTATGATAGCCACAAGTTGAAGAGGGGGAATAACATAAGAACAAGGCTGCAGTTGAAATTATAGCCCTGGTTCTGGAATTCACAAACAGAAAATGGGAGTTATAGATAAGTAAAGATTCTAATTCTGAAGCACCAGCCTCAGTCAGATTTGGGCCATCTGATACTGTATTCATTTTAATCATGGAAGAAGCAGGCAGATTCCAGACCAGATTTGAGCTAGGGAAGTAAAGCAAGATGGAAGAACTTTCATCAAATGCTGACTCAGTATCAAAAACATCACTGACGTTTCATTCATCCATATAATAAATGTTAACTGAGACTTTACTCCAGGTCTGGCACTTCAATACCTAAGTATTGTGCACATGTCACATCGGGGAGATCAGAGCCACAGATTCATGAAGTGAATCATCCAGTGTCCACAGGATTTGAACTCGTATCTACATACTTTGAAGCTCACACTCTCTTATGACAGAGTGTGGGAGGAACTTAAGGAAAATAATGAAAACAGAAAAAGGATGCGAGGAGGAATTGGCTCCATGATATCCCAACTCTTCCAAACACACACTCAGGACTGACATTGTATTAGCCTAACAATATTTAACATACCTTGTAGGCATCAATATATTACAGATAATACATATTTTAATATTTACAGTAATTTTGGAAAACATGACTATTCTAAAATTTGAAAAATTCTAAGTATCAGTGTTTCTATATTAAGGAAAATGTTTCTTAAACAGCTGGTTGCAAAAAGAACCATGTAAGAAATCGTTAGCTGTGTCCCTCTCTTGGTACTTAATCACGTTACTACATGTTGGTTAAAGCCTTGTCTTGAGAACTATTAGGAAGCAATATCATGTCTCATTTTTTTCTGTTGAATTCTAATTCTAAATTTTGCTCGTAGAATTTTTTAAATTGGATATTGCACATATGCTGGTTGAACTTAATAAAATATATTTCCTCAATTTTCCATTTACTGAATTATGGGTAAACATTTCTTATAAATTCCATATTCAACATGTATAAAAGTTTTACAACAGAAATTACTATTTTTCCCTAGGAAAACCATAAGCCATCCTTAAAATACCTCTACTGTTATTAATTTTGAAAAGGTGTGTGGTATTCTTTCTTTAAAATGATATCTGAATACTGACATTTTATTTTTATTTTATTTTTTTAAATTATTTTTATTTATTTATTCATTTTAGAGGAAAGGGAGAGAGAGAGAGAGAGAAGGGGGGGGAGGAGCAGAAAGCTTCAACTCCCATATGTGCCTTGACCGGGCAAGCCCAGGGTTTCGAACCGGCAACCTCAGCATTCCAGGTTGACGCTTTATCCACTGCACCACCACAGGTCAGGCTGAATACTGACATTTTAAAGAATGAAATTATTTGATGTCTAGGATTTTTTCTAACATCATGTGGGGTCATTGAGGAAATACTAGAAACAGGCTACCAGTTCATAGTTGGTAAGACAGGTGACAAAAAATAGGGGTTTATTATATTTTATTTTATCTACTTTTATACCTATTAAAATTTTTTAAAATAAAACTTTCAGTACTTGGAATAATACTGTAGATCATTTCTACTCCTTACTCTAAATGGTAAATAATTTATCACCATGCTTGGCAACAAGCTTTCTCTCCAAGGAAATATTAAATATATTTTTTAGCTCTTCTTCTATTTCTTCTTCATTCAGTGTCTTAAACTCCACCAAATCCATACTGTCCTTATAACTGAATTTTCTAAAGGCAAGGGTGAAGCCCACTAAACAGTGAACTCCATCTCGGGTCTGCAAGGAACAAAATGAGTTGCTTGTAAAGACAGATGCACCAGACGTCTGAAGATACTCATTAACAGACTCAAAATCTTCGATTGTTCGAGGTTCAAGAGTAAAGGAGTAGATTTTTCTATACTTATTCTTTTCCAGGAGATCAGAATTAAGAAATTCTTGGTTTGGAATGTACTGCTCTCTTCTGACTTGGTCCAGGTACCAGATTCCTCTCTCTTCTGTCAAGCGGAAGATGCAGGGCACCTGAGGCTGATCCTTCCCAGAAACTAACTCCAGAGGCTGCCACATCTGGTAGGAGCTTCCAAAACCAGCATCAGCTATGTATTTCCTGCCATCTATGGTCACCTGCAGCAAGAGGTGACACATAGAACTGCTATATTGGCTGGTTGGAGGGATGTACACATACCCGCCCAACATTGTGGTCTCAAAACCAATGGTGGTCAGAGCCCAGTATAGAAGTTGATTGACCTGGAGACACCACCCACCCCGGTTCCTCCTCACAATCTGATCAAAAATGGCCTCCAAGCCCAATTCCATGGGTTGCCCACAATGGATGTTAAGGTTCTCAAAGGGAATGGCCCAGATCTGGTGCTGAAGAATGTCAGTTAGT
The DNA here is from genome assembly GCA_037038555.1 of Rhynchonycteris naso. NCBI lineage: Eukaryota > Metazoa > Chordata > Mammalia > Chiroptera > Emballonuridae > Rhynchonycteris > Rhynchonycteris naso. The sequence continues at coordinate 32,635,425 of CM072998.1, forward strand.
GTTTCCAGGTCCAATTTGTTCCTAGAGTTTTTATAACCAATTCTTTCAAAATATGCTTCAACGTCCATGATACCCTAAAGCAAAGAAAATAAAGCAAAAACACAGTGTTACTTTTGTGCTTGGATTTCTTTGATTAGCCTAATTATAATTAATGTATTTTAAATATGTAAATACAAAACAGTGGTTCTGAATATCTGCAATCCTGCCTTTTGTTCACTACTTTTATTGTATTAATTGCTTTCACATGCTAAAGTTCACTTAATTGTCTCAGTAATCCTGTAAGAAAAGTATTATCACTGGTTGCACTTTTTTACAGGATACGTAGTAAATCCAGATTAAGTGATAAGCAAGATGATAAACTGATGATAAACAGATATGTGGTTTTGTTGGTAATAAATTAAAAGAGGTTCCAATTGGTGTGAATTAAAATAGGTTTACAAAGAGTTCTGATGAAACAGGAGAATTATAGAGTACGTTGTGTTCTTGGTGCCTTACAGCCTTAATTTCACCTTTAGCTAAACCTACTCAAAGATATATGTTCATCCTCAAATTGATTTATTGATTCAATAAAAAGTTTATGAAAACCTATTATGTATTTGCTACTGATCTAGTACTTGCTTGCCCTCAGAAATCTTACAGGGCTGGTTAGGAGGACACAAGTAGTCAACTGAATTAAGATATAAAACATGCAATTCCTTCCTCATGTTAAGTGTCTGGAGAAAACTAGAGCAAAAAAAGATGTACACAGATGTGCACAGAGTGATATTTCATTTCAAATAAGATGGACAAAGAAACCCTCACCATGGGCTGAAGGGTAGGAGAGAATTAGCCATTTCCACATACGTGGGAAAGACCATTCAGGCAGAAACTATGGAAAATTTAAAAACCTTAAAGTGGAACCTGCCTAGGTAGCCCGGGGAATCGGAGCAGAGTGAGTGAGAGGAACTGTGGGCTGAGATGAAATCAGACAGATGACAGTGGCCTTAAAACCAATTCTGTTAGCTTTTACTCTTAGATGAGAAATCACTGTAAAAAGGTTGCAGTTTGGGCAAATTGTACAATGATCATATTGGCATTTTTGACTATTGTATGGAGAATGAGCTGGACTCCTCATTCTTTTTTTTTTTTTTTTTTTTTTTTTTTTTTTAAATAAGAAAAAAAGTTTAATATTTCAAGGGCAATTTTTTAAATTACTTTTCTCCAAATTATAAATTATTATTATTTTTTTTTAATTTTAATATATATTTTATTATTATTAATTCTAATGAGGTGACACCAATAAATCAGGGTACATATGTACAATGAAAACATCTCCAGGTTATCTTATCATTCAATTGTGTTGCATACCCATCACCAAAAGTCAAATTGTCCTCTGTCACCTTCAATCTGGTTTTCTCTGTGTCCCTCCCCTCCTCCCTATCCCACTTTTCCCTCCCTCCCCCCATCCCATAACCAACACTCTCTTGTCCATGTCTCATACCCTCACTTTCATTGGACTCCTCATTCTTTCTGAGCTGGATGAGCAGACATGTAATCCAGGTCAGATTAATTCATAGCACATGTGCTCTAGCGCCATTGCTTTGTGCATGGATAGGAGCATTTGACCCAGGTCAGGTGAATGAGACTGTGAGAAACGCAGTTGAAGCCTAAGTAGTTACTTTCTGCTGTGGGGCTAGAAGCTGGTAGGACATTTGCTCAAAGCACCTGGGAGAACTTGCTGGAGAATAGTATCAACAAAGAATTTATTGAGTTGAGGAATGAACAGCAGGAGAAGGGAAGATGAGAAAAGACCTGAATCAAGCCCCAAGTTAACTTTTGACTCGCTGGCAAAGTGAGCCAAAGAGAAAAAAATGAAAGAAGTGCTTTGTTTGTTATGCCCATGTAGAAAAGGTTTCTGTCCCCTGCTGCTAAATTGTCTTAACCCAGTACGTTCCCTGATAGTAACACTGGTGCATTACCACTGGTAATATGCCCTGACCTGAGGTGACATGGTACAAAGCACCCTGTCTGTGGGTTAATGGTCATAAGCCAAGTGTCCCTGGCACCCTCTTAATGTCATTTCTTTCAGATTCTCTCATCTGTCTTTTTTGATCAGCTATTCTTCCCATTCTGCTAGTGTTTCAACTTTCTGTATTCTTGATGTCTACAATATTATTTCCCGCAAATCAGTGAAGTTCCTTTCATTTCTTCTCATCCTAATTTACATCAGTATCCTTTTTCAATATCTATACAAGCTCTAAAACTCTACCACTCAGACACAGAGAGAACTAATTTAACCTAACCATCCCTACTCTCTCTGCTTCTGTTACTGGAACAAGCTGGGATTCGAGTTGTCTGTCGCCCTGTTTTTGCCAATTTCATGAGAGACCGGGGCTCAGTAGGTATGAGTGTCTTTAACTCAAATTGCAGCAACGTAAGAAGGCAGGGGACTCCTGTACAAAAGAACTGCCAAACACTCTCCTGGTGCCAGCAGTTTTTATAGGGTTCAGGGACTGTTCGTAATGGTGAAAGGGAGAAAAAAAGTCTGTGCAGATAGTCATGTAACAATGTGTAGGAGGTAAGGGTTCGGTTGCAGCAACGTGTCCTCTACAAGGTCTTCTGAGGTAGCACAGGCCTAACCAACATGGTTCTATCCGGTGTCCTTGGCATTGCTCAAGAACAGCCAGGGTTGTGATGCATGTGGGAACTTCTGTAAGAGAACTCCCCATGTTTCTTAGACAACAAAACAATGATTAAGGCTTGTGAACTAAGTTCGTACTTACCCACAGTGCCTTATCTCCATGGAGGAAAATTCTCTGACTTAGCCCTTATAATAAAATATTGTAATTTAACCTCTTACATAATCTCATATTCATTACAACTGAAAAACTACTATAACTGAAGCCAAATTTCTATCTTTTCGGTCCCCTATCACTTCTACATCCAGAAGCAGTGCTGAATAAGGAGGCAGGTGATATGGAAGAAAAGGAGTGTGGTTTTCTTGGGCAGATAAAATATAATATGCTCACTTTGTTAAAGATGACGCTGCCCATATGGAAGTTTGTTGATATTAATGTGTGTTCTGGCACAGGCTATGGGCAGGCTGGGTTGTTATAGCCTAAGGCGTAGTTTTAAGAGTAAGCTTTTCTCCACACCCTTGACTGATTGGATGATGTGGGGTGTGTGGTCTCCTGAGGAATCCCATTATGCCTCAGATGGGTGACTTTGTATCAGAGACTTCCTTGTTTGTAGATTGGATTAAAGGTTTTGAATCTACGTTATAAAGTGGGGCAGGATGGGAGATTGCTCTCACTTGGTTCCTGAGGTATTAGGAGAGCAGATTAAGGCCACGTAGAGGCCATGAGAAGCAGCCTAAATGGCAGAGTGCTGAGGGAGAAGCCAGTTTGAGCAGTTTGTGCTGGAGAAGGAGATGGGAAACAGAGGTGAATAAGTCTGGTGAGCTAGAAGCCTTTGATTCTAGGAAACTCGGATAAGTCTGTCGCTTTGTGAGCGCTGAATGAGTGCTTTTGGAGCCCAGTGTGGTTTTTTTGCTTGCCCACCAGGTGCAAGCTAGAATTAAAGCTGATGGTTCACCAGTTCTTGGCTCCATTGTTTCATTACTACTGTCCGAATATAATGCGAACCTGCACGGGTCAGGCGGCTGTGATCCTGACCCCGGCTACTGCCTTTACATTTGGCGTAGTCTGTGGCAGGATTCGATACAGATTGGTATGGAGCTAGCACCCTTGAGGTGCATGGTAGAGAACTGGCTGCTGTTATGGTTTTCTATGGTTGTCCTTCTGGGGACTGTAGAATGGCTGACTTTTACAGCCATGTGTGAGGAAACTGAGAGTTCTATGGAGGAGGCTGCCTGGGACCTGCAAACCGAGCATTGGAAGGAGCTGGAGAAAATGTGGGAGAAAGAGATGTCGACCTTGGAGCTGGAGAAAGCACTAGAAGAGGAGGCCGACCAAGTTTGCAAGATTCACCTGGAAATGGAGCAGACGCTGGAGAAGGAATCACAGGTTCGTGAGCTGTAGATTGCCCTGGATTTTGTGGAGAGCCAGCAGCAGCATGAGGCCTGGCCTGAGGCCGGGCCGGGGCTGGAGCTGCAAGGCCTGCTGAACAGAAGGCAGCGGTGGCCCGGAGATTGAGCCCAGCAGCAGGAGCTGGTGTTTTCAGTTCCTCTTTGGAGGATGAGGAGAATCAAGCTGGAGTTGCAGTCTCCAGAAGATGAGAGCCCAGCTGAAAGGAAGACCTGCTATGCTCCTGGTAGGTCTGCGATTTTGGGACATAGAGGTGGATGCCATCATGCTCCCCAGAGCAGAGATAGAAATGCTGACTGCCATTGCCACATGCTTCTCTTTAGGACAGTGTGAGACTTGCCATGATGGCAGGAATGAGGGGGGAGGCTAAAGCCCTATGTGTGTGGACTGATTTCCTGGACTATGACCGGATGGGCACAGGCTCCTTTGTTGAATAGACTTATGGATTTTGGACAATGTGAAATACCCTGATGAGGGTGAGGATGGCTTTGCTGGAGGCCCTCCTGCCCCAGGAAGCTTTTCCCATGGCTAGAAAGAAGGCTGAGGGCATTTTGCACTTTTGGCAAAGTGCTTAGAGACTGGTGAAAAGTACCTTTGTAATTGTTGAAACTGTATGATTTGTACTATTGTTGTAATTTGTGTAATGTACTTAATTTCCTTGTACAGGGATGCCAGTGGTGTAGATTGTGGGTAGTAAAGTGAGCATAGGGGTGGATTGTTGGGCAGATAAAATATAATATGCTCACTTTGTTAAAGATGGCACTGCCCACATGGAAGTTCGTTGATATTAATGTGTGTTCTGGCACAGGCTGTGGGCAGGCTGGGTTGTTAGAGCCTAAGGCTTGGTTTTAAGAGTAAGCTTTCCTCCACACCCTTGACTGATTGGATGATGTGGGGTTGTGCGGTCTCCTGAGGAATCCCATTATGCCTCAGATGGGTGACTTTGTATCAGAGACTTCCTTGTTTGTAGATTGGATTAAAGGTTTTGAATCTACGTTATAAAGTGGGGCAGGCTGGGAGATTGCTCTCACTTGGTTCCTGAGGTATTAGGAAAGCAGATTAAGGCCACGTGGAGGCCATGAGAAGCAGCCTAGATGGCAGAGTGCTGAGGGAGAAGTCAGTTTGAGCAGTTTTCTGGAGAAGGAGATGGGAAACAGAGGTGAATAAGTCTGGTGAGCTAGAAGCCTTTGATTCTAGGAAACTTGGATAAGTCAATAGCTTTGTGAGCACTGAATGAGTGGGCTTTGGATCCCAGTGTGTGTTTTTGCTTGCCCGCTGGGTGCAAGCTAGAATTAAAGCTGATGGCTCACCAGTTCTTGGCTCCATTGTTTCATTACCGACTGTCCAAATCCAATGCGAACCTGCACGGGTCAGGCTGCTGTGATAATGGCCTGGACTACTGGCTTTACAGGTTTCAACATGCCTAACCTTTCTGAAAAGGCTTTATTCACCTGCTACCAAGCAGTCTTAATCTGTTGAGACTTCCATCGCAACAGTGGTACACAGACATCAAGACTGACCAATTTGTAAATATGGCCCAGCCTGAGGTGACATAGTTTAATGATGAGCTAAGCGTCTCTCTTTACTCTCATATTATTTCTTCAGATTCTTTTATTTCTCTTTTTGACCCAACCATCATTCCCATTTTGTCAGTGTTTCTAAATTTTCTTTTCTTATATATCAGTAATATTACTTTCCTTAAATCTATGAGATTCATTGAATCTCTTCTCATCTCACCAGCATCTTTCTCAACATTTAGACAAGATCTAATACACTTCCACCCAGCCAGAGAGAGAACATGGGTATTTAGCCAGACTGCCCCACACCAATTCTGGCCCCTAACCTAAAATCTGTAATGATTATGTGTTGGGCAGATAAAATATATTATGCTCACTTTGTTAAAGATGGCGCTGCCCACATGGAAGTTCATTGATATTAATGTGTGTTGGGGGACAGGCTGTGGGCAGGCCAGGTCGGTATAGCCTAAGGCTTGGTTTTAAGAGTAAGCTTTTCCCCACACCCTTTACTGATTGGATGATGCGGAGTGATGCACTCTCATGAGGAATCCTCCCATTATGCCTCAGATAAGTGACTTTGTATCAGAGACTTCCTTGTTTGTAGATTGGATTAAAGGTTTGGATTTCTACACTATAAAGTGGGGCAGACTGGGAGCTTGCTCTCTCTCAGTTCCTGAGGTTAGCATTAGAGAAGAGAGCAGAGAAAGGCCATGTGGAGGAGGCCAGGAGTAGCAGCCAAGATGGTGGAGTGCTGAGGGAGAAGCCAGCTTGAGGAGAGTTTGTGTTGGAGAAGGAGATGGAGAACAGAGGTGAATAAGGCTGGTGAGCTAGAAACCTATGATTTTATGAAACTCGGATAAGTCGATAGATTTTTGAGCACTGAGTGGGTTTTGGAGCCCAGTGTGTGTTTTTATTTGCCCGCTGGGTGCAAGCTAAGATTAAAGCTGATGGCTCACCAGTTCTTGGCTCCATTGTTTCATTACCAACTATCCGAATCAAATGCGAACCTGCACTGGCCAGGAGGCTGTAATATTGGCTGCGACTACTGACTTTACATTTTATATATTGATTTATAGCATTTCAGTGCACGATGTACTCTTTCCTTTCAGCTGGGTGATAAAAATAAGAAAAGACTCAAAGGGATCCTGGCCAGGGCTCAGTAGATAGTGTCAGCCTGGCAAATGCATGTCGAAGGTTTAATTCCTGGTCACAGTACACAGGAGAAGCAACCATCTGCTAATTCACTCCTCCCCATTCTCTCCCTCTTCCACTCCTGGAGCCAGTGGATCAGTTGGTTCAAGCATGGCCCCAGGGGTCTGAGGATAGCTCCATTGGGGTATATCAGCCTTAGGCACTAATAATAGCTTGGTACTTGAGCATCGGCCCCAGGTACGGTTGCAGGGTGTATCCCTGTTGGGGCACATGTGGAAGTCTGCCTCACTATCTCCCCTCCTCTCACCTAAAACATAAAAATAAAAAAATTGATTCAAGGGCAACATAGTGAAAACTCTCAGAAACACATTTAATATCTTTTGAAGTAAATTAGAAGTATGTTAATTTTCAGTTTTAATTCAGAAGACTTGGAAATTTCTTCATTCTGGCCCAAACTCTAAAAATAATAGAAAAGACAGTAAAACATATCATGTGACCTCCCAAGAAAATAAAAAGGTACTTTGATGAACTATAAACTATAAAAAATCACAAAACAGAAGGAATAGGACTGAGAAGTAATGTGAACACCAGAGTTGCAGAGCAGAGAATGTGAAAGTATAACCACAGGAGACAGGAGCATCAGTGATGGGCTCGAAGCCCAGAGGGTATGGAAGCCCCAGGAGAGGGCTCGGCAGCAAGCAACGAGATGACTAACTGCCATGGAATGAGCAAGGAGTGGTGAGCCTAGTTCCATACCCCCAAGTTTTGATAGAAGATTTACCAAACACAACAAGCACAGTATATAATAAATAGTAGTAGCTGTTTCTTCTTAAGGATTTTGGGGAAAAGAAATAAGGCACATGTTCTTTTCTCAGTGTCACCAGAAATGGAGAACCATCAATATAGGGAAGTTTGACCATCAAAGTATCTCCTGTTATATTCACCTTCCTTTGTAATGGAGCCAAGCCTCACTCCCACCCGACATCTCACCAGTCACATTGGATTCAAGACAAGTAAAAGGAGACAAAGCTATTTATGCATGAAGATAATGAGGAACAGGACACAATCTACTATGAGGTTGGGAATTAAATAAGACGATGTAATATGCCAAAGATAGAAAAAAATAAAAAAACCAACTCAAGAAGAATAAACTGAACAATGGAAAGAAATTCTTCACAGGTCCTTGGAACAAAATATCATTTAAATTAGAATCATGGCAAAGAGCCAAAAAATGACATGATAAAATAATACATTATGGAAAGACAAATTTGAGACCTTAGAGAACTAAGAAAAAAACAAAGCTAACACATAATTACTTATAAACAGAAAGGGACAATATAGATACAGCAGGATATCAAATAATATACATAGAAGAAAAACTTGACTCTCTTGGTAAAAGTGAATTAAAAGATAAAGCCATTGAACAATCAGAAAGAAGCCAACAGAAAAGCAATTGGTGCTTCTGAAGAAAACTCAATAAGCACAATAGAAAATGCTTTAAACAAGAAAAAACATTTTCTTGGAGTGAAGCAAAATTAAATCTGAAAAACAGCAAGCTTCTGGAGAAGTTTGACTCAGTATTTCACAACACAATGTATTCTGGTTAAATTATTGAAATTCAAAATTGATGAAAACAACTTGGGTATTATGCAGAAAAGCAAACCCTTGATAAGGGAGAAACTGTCAGGCGGGCATCAGAATACTCCACAGTAATATGTCCTCTAAATTAAGAGAAAAGTCTGATCCTCAAATAGTATTATCAGAGAGTACTTTATTTAAGCACAGAGGTATTATAAATATAACCTCTAACATGAAGTTGAGGAATGTATGAATGACGAGCTACCCTGATAAAGTGCTACCTCCTCATTGGCCAATGAAGATGTGAATCAAAATGAAAAAAAGGAAGAGAGAGGCCTCAGCAAAGGACTCATGGTCAACATTGGCTCTTTTTATTATAGAACAAAGAATAGAAAGTTATAAAAATTATGGCGATAGTAAATTTAAAAAAAAATTTTTTAAAGATAACCCATTAGACCTATTTATTGGCCTCCACCCTAAGTACAGAGATAAGAAATAGAGCATGCTCAGTGTACCCAGAGACAGCACATGGGTTTGGTGAAGGTTCAGGACTGGGACTACTGTGGGGAGAATTCTGACTGTACCACCTGTTCCCTTCAGATGTCTTTTACCATTTCACCATGCTCCTGGCCTGACTTCTAGGTTCTTATGTTACCTAGACAGTCAGGAAGCGCCAGTAGTCTTCCTCATTGACCAAGATGGCTGCAGGGGGAGGTTCTTAAACTGAGCACACCAAAAGCTACAGACAGGAACGGACAGGGCCCCAGTGCACCAAAAGCTAGCAAGATACTTGGATAGGAAAAACTCTCCCTTCCCTATAAGAACCTCAGGCTTGAGAAGGAAGAAAGATTTCTTTAAGTGGGGAGTCCAGCATTCTTCCAAGTCAGGGCAGCTGAATGAACCTCTTTCTTTTGTATAAGTACTTGCTGCATGAGTTTGACTTCTGTTGAGGAAGGAAGCCAAACCTGCATTTGCATGTTGGTTACACATATGCTTAAGGGCCTGCACCCTAGACTCGCTTTGGAGGACCCCTTGAGGGTTCCTGGGGCTGCTTTGCCTTCCTGCAGAGAGCTGGAGGGGCCAGGGAGTTTCTATCCTGCCAGGGCAGCTGTGAGTCAATGAGTGACTGGTGGGAGGTTTTGAAAGTCCAGCTGCTTTGCCTGGAGTCTGCACACACTTTGAGTTAGAATGCACAACCAGGCTACACCTGGGTTTCCCCTAAGAACACTTTTTTAATACGTACCTTGTCCATGAATCTGGGTCTTTGTCTCAGGGTCTGCATCTGGGGAACCTAACTTAAGACATATTGGCAGTCACTCAGGGGAGCTGTGCAAAACATAGGTAGCTTCCCAAAGGGCTGGAATGTCAGGTCAAAGAGACTTGCTTTTCTCTGCAGATCAAATAAATCCTTGTTCGCTGAATGGTCATCAATTGTTGAACTGACTGTCTTAATTTTATTTAGTGACACGGTACTTCAATTTCAAATTACATTTTTGGATGGGATGTACCCTTGGAAAATAGGTTGACATGAAGAACTAACTGCCCAGTTCCCAGTCTCTAGAATCTCTACATCTATCATGGACAACAATGACTTTTTTTTATTGTTTTGTATTGTATTGTATTTATTTATCTTTGTTAAAGAAAGCCCTACTCTTTTTCCAAATGAAGGTATAGGGAAGAGCCTAAAATGGAATAATTAAAAACAGATTGACCTAAAGCTAGTCCACCCATGAGATGCTGCTGTCACAACTCAAGGCTACAAGCAGCACAAGTACAATTATGGACTGAACTGTAATCTTCTATACCTACGGCCTAGATGTCTGGCATTGCAGAATAGAACTTAGAGGAGTTGTAGTGAGTGACTATCTCTCAGTGGTTTTTTTACCCCATTTCTTTCCTTTTCTTTTCTCTGTCCCCATGAACATCATGGCATTCCCTTGTACTGACTCTACAACCCAGCCCCAACCCACAAGGGCAGGAGGCCAGCTGTTTGTTTCTGGGTGGAAAGAACGCTGCCAGGTTAGTCCGGCTCAAAGGCCATTGTTCACTGTCCTTAGTTAAATGAAAGCCTGGGCCTCGGCCTGCCTCTGAACTACCAACTGCTAAGGCCAGGCAGGTCCACAGAGCAGACCCCCGGACCGGTCCACCAAGTCAGCTGGAGATGGAGAAGGCCAAACAAAATCAGTCCCTGGGACAACAGCTAAATGCTGACTTATTGAGAAGAGTGGGATCCCTGTTTTGTGCTTGAGGAACTAACATGAAGGAAGGAAATGAAAAGCTGCCATCTCCCCCAGGCTATAACAGCACGGGGACACTTCTGGCTGAGGGGAAATGGTCTGCCCCTACTTCCAGGATTGCTGGCATTATTGAATAGATTTTCAAAAACTTGATGTGAAATTCACATAACATCAAATTAACCATGTCCAAGTGAACAATTCAGTGCTATCTAGTAAGGGCACAATTTTGTGCAATCACCACTTCAATCTAGTTCCAAAATATCTCATTAGCATGAAGTAGAACCCCATACCCGGTAAGCAGTTACTCTTTGTTCCTCCAGCTTCTGGCAACCAGCACTCTATTCTGTCTCTATGGATTTATCTAGTCTGGATATTTCATAGAAATGTAATCATACAACACGGGGCCTTTTGTGGCTGGCTTCTTTCACTTAGCTTAATGTTTTCAAAGTTCATTTATTACATAACACATATCAGTACTTCATTTCTTTCCATGACTGAATAATATTCCATTTTCGTTTTATCTCTTCCTTCCTCGATGGGCACCTGGGTTCTTTCCACTATTGGCTATCGTGAATAGTGCTGCTGTGAATGTCTGTGTTCAAGAACATTTTTCAGCATGTGTTTCCAATTAATTTCCATTTATACCTAGGAACAGATTTGCTGAGTTAAACAGAAGAACTTTAAGGAGTGTTTATGAGTGGCTTGTATTGGTATGTGCTGTTATTTTTTTCCTCTTCCTTCCCTCCGCTCCCCTCCTTATGATCTCCTTCCTTTTGTCTGTGAGACCCCCTGCAAGAACACTACAATCTAGCTCGGTCCCAGGGGCAGGTGGCCAGCTAGTGATTTTCTTGATGGGAAAGAAGTCATCAGGCAACGCTCACCCACAGACCTTCCATCAACAGTGCTTAGTGCCCCGACGACCTGTGCATGGAAATAGTGATTAGTGCTAAAGAGAGGAGTTCTGAGTAGGTTTTGTTTTTTGTTAATATTTCCTCCTCCTGAGCAGCAGAAGAAACTCAGACAAGCTCAGACATGCAGGTGATAATCTGTGCATTTTTAAAGTTGGCTCTGAACTGTTAAAACCCATAGAGGGCTAATGAAATAATTCTTTGGTGAGTTGCACTACATAGTTGATGGGAAGTTGTTTCTTTTTCTGAGTGAGAAAAGGGGGCTCAGCCATTTTGTGAGAGAGAAACTTAAGTGAGGGTCTTGGGGAAGAAAACTGCAGTTTATCAAAAGGAGCCTACCAGGGTGATGTTGTGTGCACCTGCTAGGGCAGGGGGTCAAGGCCGGGAACACGGCGCCCTTAGGGCCCTGGCTGCCAGGGTTTATGGCCCCACAGGTCCTCTCCTGTGGAATTCTGCACAGCTCTGCTCAGGGAGAGGTCTCCTCAGTCTGTCTGAGAGTGAAACAGTTCATTCTTGTTATTTTGGCTCCTGAACACCTTCCCCTTAAGTGTCCTTCCAACAGGATGAAACTGCCCCCAGGACTTCCCTTAATCACTGTAGGGAATGCATCCCAGCCTCCCTAGCATTTGGAATTATTGGAGAAGTCCTGATCAGCTAATGTAAAGGGATCAGGAATGGTTATGAACCTGCTGCTACAAGGACTAACTGAGCCCTTTGGGACATACTCAGTCAGGGACTGGGGGGTGGACATCCCTGTTTCAGATAACCAAAAGGGAAATCCAATTCCTTAAAACACACATTATACTCATATACACTTCTGTAGTTTTTGCAACACTCATTTTAAGTAAGCTCTCTTATGAGCTCCATTTTATTAACAGATAAACTAAATTTGAAAGATGCTGAGTAATCTGCTCAAGTCCTTACAGCTGGGATGTGGTTTGGCTGTGACTAATCCAGACAGATTGAATTAAGGTCCATTATCTTCACATTACACTGTATGTCTTCACAGCATATGTACGGATTCAAAGGAGGTGTCAGCTAAAGTTTCTGAACCACTGTTGGACTTGAAATTCAGGAACACTGCAGTATCTAGTCTCCTGGACTCACATTTGAGGTGGAATTAAGCCCTAATCTCAAAGCCAAATTCAAATGAAAAAGTTACTTACCAAGTTTAACGTGGACCCACACCAGGAACTAGACTGACTTCACTCCTTGCACTGAAGACCAGCGCAGGAAGTGCCCTCAGTGACTTTCCAAAGGACTCCTCCCTGAAGTCCACTTAGAATCTCCCAAGGATCACTGGGAAATGTAGTCTGAGACCTTACATTGTCCTTGTGTGCCCCCTATTCGAATCTATTCACTGGAGAAGAGTGGAGAGCTTTGTTATCTCATGAGCTGCAGTCCCAGGCTGTGAGGGGGATAATACTGTACTTGACATAGTCCTTGCCTTAGGGAACCTGAAGCCAGATGTCCTATGTATAATATGGGAGGTTTTTAAGGTGGTCCTGGAAAAGCAAATACATCAAACTAGATGAGGCAGAAAAAGATCAAGAACTTAAATTACTCTCCTAAATTTATGTTGCCATTTCTTCATCAATTTCTATGAGGCCCCTCAGTTTCTATTCTTCCTTTCATCCCCCATTATAAGTCCCACTCACCACTCTCCCCACCCTAGCACCTGTGTAATGTGTCCAAAATGAGTCTGCTTCTCTGGTATGAGTGTGACATGTCTACAGTACTGTGCTGGTGTTCCTGATTGTGTTTTTAATCACATTAATGATATTGGCTTATAACTGCTGTTTCCTATGCATTTCCCTCTACACTATGTTTTAGAACTTGTCTACATGGCATAGTTGTTGCCTCTTGCCCTCCCTTTGGCACTAACGGTTCTAGCTCATGCCTCTGGTGTCCTCCTGCATGACCTTGGGAAGCCTTTCTCTTGTCCTGTGCTTGGGCAGGCTAGATGGAGAGGCAACTTATGCCCCTGGAACCACCACTCAGCCCAGCGTGATGGGAATTGAATGATAAATACTCCCAAGTTCTACCTGCTCAGGTGGGATTACTCTGGGGCACAGACAACATTGCCTCTCAATGTCCTCCAGTGGGATTGAGCTCCCATTATCCACTGAGGTCACCTGCCAATACGTAGCCTTCAGTGACTCTCTAACTTCCCCTGCCCTGCCTTTCCCGCTCCCATGATGATACTTCCTTAAACCACCTCCCAAATAAGCTACTTAAATGCAAACCTACATCTCAGGGTCTGGTCTTAGAGGAAACCACCTAAGGCCATTTAGCTTATCAGTACCACTGGTGAAGGCCACCTAGAGGCCCTCCACTCCCAGTTACTACAAACAGCAGTGTGATGAAAGCTTTCCTTCCCATGCCCCATTGATGAACATGAGGACTCTACATGGACAAACATCAGGAGTGGTTTGTGCTGGGAACAGGCTGTATGTGTCCTTAACTTTTCTGAGCTTACTGTCTTCTTGTGTAGATAGATTCCCACTTTCCACATGTCCTGATTGATACTTTCTGTTAGCAACCTTCTAATGTAGTGGTTCTTAACCTTTTTGAAGTACCGAACCCACCAGTTTCATATGCGCATTCACTGAACCCTTCTTTAGTGATAAATAAAATATGATTTTTTTTTCCAAATTCAAGACATAGGTTTGTTTTTGTACTGGTGCACAAAATGAGCCGTGCATGAACATCACCTTGCTCAAAGAACAAAACCAACAAAGTGCATGAACTCACAACAAATTACGGTATTACTTTATTCTGGCCTCCGTGGCAGAGGCTTCTTCGAACCCCTGAGACCGACTCATCGAACCCTTAGGGCTTGGTAGAACCCAGGTTAAGAACCATTGTTCTAAGGTCTTTCCATCTCATGTATCTAAGGTGATAGATTAGTGTTGTTTTAATTTATACTTTTCTGATTAAGCCCTCACACTAATGGTCCACATACCTCAATTCATATTACCGACATCATCATGTCTAGCTTCCAACATAATAATTGTAAGACATGCTAACTATGAAAAACATGGTCTGAGGAAAGAAATCAAGCATCAGAGTAAGATTCAGATATGGCAGAAATTTTGAGTTTTCAGACTAGGAATTAAAAATTATTAATTAATATGCCAAGGACTCTAATGGAAAAGAGGGCAATATGTAATAATAGATAGGTATTGTAAGTATTGTCATTATATATATTAAAACCTTAAGTAAAAATCAAAAGAAAATGCTAAAAATAAAAAATATTGTAATAGAAATAAAGAATGCCTTTGACAACTCTCCAGTGACAGAACATGAGTAAAGAATGATTCAGTGTGCTTGAAGATATGTCAACAAGGAACGTCCTAAACTGAAATGCAAAGAGAAAAAAGAACACACAAAAACAAAACCCCAAAATAGAGAATATTTATGAACTTTGGAACAATTATAAAAGGCAGAATATACATTTAATGGGATACCAGAAACAAAACAAAAAAAAAAGGAAGAAGAAAAAAATGTTTAGATTAAGAAAAGCTGAATATTTTTCAAAATTAATGACATACACTAACTTACAAATCCAGGAATCTTAGAGAACACCACAGGAAAAATATTTGATATAGAGACACCTAAGAATATCATCTTAAAACTGCAGATAAGCAGAATCAAAGAGAAAAATCTAGAAAAATTTAGAGGGGAAGTAAAGACATCTTTTATATAGAAGAACAAGAAGTATTATATTAAATTTCTTTTTCTGAAACAATGCAAGCAAAGAGTGAAATATTTAAAGTGTTGAAAGAATAACCACACCAATTTAGAATTCTGTATTCAGCAAAATTATCCTTCACAGGTGAAGAAAAAATAACTATGTTTCCAGACAAACAAAAACCAAGGGTATTTGTTACCAGTAGACTTGCCTTGCAAGAAATCTTAAAAGAAATTCTTCAGAAAGAGGAATGATATAGATTGGAAACTCAAATGTACATAAAAATAGAAAGAATGTTAAAAATAATTAAATGAAGGCTGATAAAGACTTCTTTTTTCTTATTCTTAATTAATCTAATAGGTAATAGTTTGTTCAAAATAATAATAGCAATAATGCTTTGTGTGATTATAGTTTATGGATAAGTACAATTAATGACAAATGTAATGATGGATGTGAAGGAAGATCTGGAATACTATATTATAAAGGACCTGCATTACCAATGAAGCATTACAAGGTTATTTGAAAGACAATAAAGATTAGTTGTAAATGTATGTGGCAAACCCTTGGACAAATAGTGCAAACATTTTTTAAAATAAGTATGATTGATATCCAAAGAAAAGAGAGCCATGGAATTCTTTAAGATGTTATATTAAAACTAAGAAAGCAAAAATGCAGGATAATTTTTTAAAAAATAAACAGATGCAACAAGAAAAAAACAATTAAAATATGATAAATACTAATCTAACTATATAAGTAATCACTTAAATGTGAATGGTATAAATAACTAATTAAAAGACATGCAGCCTGACAAGGCAGTGGTACAGTGGATAGAGCATTGACCTGGAATGCTGAGGACTACAGTTCCAAACATTGAGGTTGTCAGCTGGAATGCAGGCTCATTCATCTGGCTTATACACAGGCTCACCAGCTTGAGTGCAGGGTCATAGGCTTAATCATGGGATCATAGACATGATACCATGGTTGCTGGTTTGAGCCCAAAGGACACTGGCTTGAAGCCCAAGTTTGCTGGCTTGAATCCAAGGTCGCTGGCTTAAGCAAGGGGTCACTAGCTTGGCTGGAGCTCCCCCGTCAAGGCACATATGAGGAAGCAATCAATGAACAACTGAGCCACAACAAGTTGATGCTTCACATCTCTCTACCCTCCTGTTGGTCTGTCCCTGTCTTTCCTTCTCTCATGGTCTCTCTCACTAAAAAAAAATAAATAAATAGAGAGAGAGAGAGAGAGAGTCAGTCTTGGCAATCTTCCAAGACTTACTCAAGAAGAAACAGGAAATCTAAACAGACCAATTACTAGAAGTGAAATTGAATCAGTAATCAAATAAAAGTCCTGGACCAGATGACTTCACAAGTGAAATTTACCAAACATTCAAAGAAGAATTAATACTTATTTTCAAACTATTTCAGAAAACTAAAGAGGAAAGAAAGCTCTCAAACTCATTTTACAAGGCCAGCATTACCCTATTACCAAAACTAGACAAAGACCGTGCAAAAAAAGAAAATTACAAGCCAATATCCCCGACGAAGTAGATGCAGAAATTTTCAACAAACTATACTGCTCACAAAAATTAGGGAATATTTTATTGCTTCTTATTGATTTAGAAATATCCCCTAATTTTTGTGAGCAGTATATAATCAAACCAAATCCAACAATACATTGAAAAGATTATACACCATGATCAAATGAGATGGATTCTCAGAATGCAAGGCTAGTTCAGTATCCACAAATCAATGATCATGATGCACCACATAAACAAAACAAAGAATAAAAATTATGTATCACATTAATACATGCAGGAAAAGCATTTGGCATAATCTAGCATCCATTTATTGTAAAAATTTTCAGCAAAGTGAGGATAGAGGCAATATACCTCATGAAGACATACCACAGCTAACATCAGGCTCAATGGTTAAAAGCTGAAAACTTTAAGATTAGTAGCAAAACAGAAAATCAACTCTCACCACGTTTTCAGACAAGAAATAAAAGGATCCAAATTGAAATGGAAGAAGTAAAACTTATTTGCCAGTGGCATGATACTATATAGAGAGAATCCTAAAGATACCACCAAAACCTGTTTATTAGAACTAATAAATGAATTGAGCAAAGTTACAGATACAAAATTAATATCCAGAAATTGCTTACATTTTTACATACCAATAATGAATATCAAAAAGAAAAATTATAAAACAATTTCATTTAAAATTGCATCAAAAATAATAAAGTACCTAGAAATAAATTTAAACAAGGAGGTAAAAGATTTATACTCAGAAAACTATCACATTGCTGAAATAACTCAAAGAAGACAAAAATAATTCTTCCAGGGATTGGAAGAATTAACATTGTTAAATATTCATATTACCCAAAGCAATCTACAGATTCAGTGCAATCTGTATCAAAATATTAATGCCATTGTTCACAGAATTATAAACTTACATGACCAATATGTTTAAAAGTTTCTTTTATCTTATGATTGTCAATATATTCTTTTATATATTTAAAAAATTCCTTTATGTTTTTATTTCTACAGGTAATGCTTTGATCTGACTGAGAATTTATTTTGACTCTTGTTAGAGATCCATCTCATCCCATTCCCCAGATAACTAGCCAATTGCCCAATACTATTTTATTGCATCATCTGTCTTTTCCCTATTGAATTGAAATATTGTTTTTATTCTGTTGTAAATTCTTACACGTATTTGGATATACTTCTCTTCTATCTCATTAAATTGTTTCTCTTCTTGCCCTAGCACCATGTTTTTTAGTTACTTAGCTTTATAACAAGTTTTAATATATGGAAAGCTAGTTTTGAGTTACACTTGGAAGAAGTTAACTTTCTGAACCCTTGAGACTTCTAGAATGAAGTCAGAAGGTTCAGTAAGCAGTACTACCCAAACAGAGGCCAACAAACTCATTTTACTGGGCAAGACCATAAGCTTCTGGGTTGGTGAACACATGGAGGTGCAGGGAGAGTGGTGGGTGTGGAGAGGGCAGGGAAGCCCCGCCCCCTTTGCCCTCCCTTGCCCTGTCCATTTCTTCCATCTGGATGCTCATCTGTGTCCTTTATGATATTCTTATATGATAAACTGGTAAACATTTATAAAAGGTTTCATTTTCTCTTAGTTCTTTGAGCAGCTCCATCAAATTAGTCAAAACCAAGGAGGAGGTCATGGGTACCTTTGATTTATAGGTCAGAGATCTAGGGGGCAACCTGCACTTGCGATTGGCATCTGAAGTGTGTGGGACTGAGCCCTCCACCTGCGGATCTGACGCTATAGTGTCAGAATTGAGTTAAATTGTAGAGGGTGAGGCCGGTGTTACAGAAAAATTGCCTGGTGTGGGGGAAACCCCACACATCTGCTGTCGGAAGGGTTGTAAGGGTGGCCACAGTGAGAGAGTAAAGGAGAGACACACAGGATGATGGAATGGAGCTTTATCTAATTCAGAATGAAATTAGAAAACAAGCAACAAAAAGAATAAAATAATATTCAAGTGTGGAGCCTTGCACGGACCAAACATGTTCAGAAGCCATGAGTGCCATTAATTCAATATGAGTTTTTATATTTGTTCTGTTTCAGTTTTTGTGTGTGTGTGCGCGACAGAGACAGAGAGAGAGACAGAGAGAGGAACAGACAGACAGGAGGGGAGAGAGATGAGAAGCATCAATTTTTTGTTGCAGCATTTTAGTTGTTCATTAATTGCTTCCTCATATGTGCCTTGATGGGGGGTAGGGGGGCAGCTAGAGCAGAGCAAGTGACCCCTTGCTCAAGCCAGCGACCTTGGACTCAAGCAAAGTAGCTACTCCAGTCATATGGGATTCCAGCAGCTTCGTGTGGATAGTGTCTTGTCTCACATGTACACTGGGTGCTCTCATTCCTGGCACAGGCTTCTCCAGTGGTCTCCAGTGGTTCCCTGTAGGAGCTCAATCTCATGTGGAGCTTGAGGTGCAGGGTAGATAACTCCTCAGGGGAAACTCTCAACCAATAGCAAACGGGAACCAGTGGTAAATGTGCTCCCTTTCGTCTTTGGTTAAAAACAGGGGGTGCTCATTTGTGCTCCTTCAGAAGTCCCAGTGGCATTGAGCCCCTGTTACCCACAGCAGCAAACTTCATGAGCCCTCATATTACTTTTCTTCTTCCTCCTCATTTTCACTGTCCCCTCTCCTGCTTACTGGTGTCACCTCACAGATAAACTACACAGAAGTCTCTGGGTGTTAAAGTGCTGCATCTAACCTCCATGCTCCCAAGTAACCTTATTGTTTTCTTACCTAACATTCTTCCACTACAGTCCCTCTATCACATTTGACCTCATTGTTATGCCCACAAGTTAAAATACTTCTGTTTTCAGAGTACCCAAACTTAGGACACCACTTTCTAAAAACGTTGTCTCATCATATTAATAAATGCATGCATATTTAGTTGCATAAACTCACATCAAACTGCATTTGAGTTTTGCTATATCTTGGGAGATCTGTGAATGAAACCACTCTTATCCTAAAGAAAAATCCTTAAACAGTTCTCTTAGGTCCCATTGGTCTGTAAGATTCTTATTAGAAAATAGGTTCTTTTATAATTTTAAGACCGAGGCATGTGAAAAATCTAAGAACCCAGAAAATAAAGACAAGAACCATGGAAACAACTCCCAGGAAATAGGACTGAGCTCTAGTCAAGGAACTGGCCACCTGTGCCCAGCTGGATTTCAGAATTCTTATGGATTTAGGTTATGGCTCTGTGCTTTATTTACCACTTTTTGAATGAAAGGATCTATTTTATGCTTGTTTGTTTTATGCTGGTTTCACTACTGTGTGCTGGGTATGTGGAGGAAAGGTAGCTCACAAGTGTTCAGATAAGAATGGAACTCAAAGAGTAGTACCCACAAAACCACCCAAGAAGCATCCTCTGCACCAGGCTATGATGACAAGATTCTGGACTTCAAGCCCAAGCTTAATGCCATATTGGGAGGAGACTTTTGTGAAATATTAGAATGGGCATAGTGTATTTGCACATTTGAAGAATATAATTTGGGAAACCAGAAGGTTGACTGTGTCAAACAATATTTTTCAAAGATAACCATCAAAGTATCTTTAACCTTGCAAACAATACAATATACAGGTGAGGAATTATAGAATTCTACCCCTGGAAGCTATGTAATTTTGTTAACCAATATCACCCCAATTTTTCAATTAAATAAGAAAGAGTTATCTTCCACTCCAGATGATCTAGAACCTTTTCATTCCTACATTAAGAAGTCAAGTCCAGTTTTCGCCCCTTGAATCCAGAAGGACTTGTGACTTACTTATAACCAACAGACTGTGGCAGAAATTATGCTTCATGACTTTGATGCTAGGTAATTCAAACTACTCAGTGGGTATGGCGTTGTGTTTTGGAGTGATGAAAGTGTTTTGAAATTAGATAGAGGTGGTGATTGCACATACTGTGAATGTACTAAATATCAATGGATTGTTCACTTTGAAATAGTTTTGTTATGTAAACTTTACTTCAACTAAAAACAATACACTTTTTAAAAAGCTAATTCATCTTCCACCTCACACATAGCATTCTGAGTCACCATGTAAGAATACAACTTCCCTGAGGTGACCATACTGTGAGGAAGCCCAGCTGGCATGGAGAGGCCACATGCAGATACTCCCTTTGCTACACCCAGCTCAGAACCACACATGTCAGTGAAAAAGCTTCTAGACAAGATATACACAGATGTCGTGTAAACACAAATTTCCTAAGTCCTCCCTGCTGACACTGGACATAGTAGAGCAGAAAAGACATTCTACTGTCTCCTTTCTGAACTGCAGACAGACAGGATCTGTAAGCATAGTAACCTGGTTGTTTTAAAGCCCTAAATTTCAGGCAATATGTTAAGCAGCCATAGTATCTGGAAAAATAATCAACAGAGATCTGTAGGGTTGGTGGCTAAGGGGGAAGGTCACGTGGGGAACCCAGACCCAGGAACTTTGACTAGGACTGCCCACAACTAAACACGCCAAGAGGGGCTTCCCAGAAATCCTTGGGAGAGGAGCGACCGTCCATCAACCAGTGAGATTTCACTACGTCATATTACCTGAACGACTCCAAAGGACCGAAAAAGGACCCCTAGGGTCCCTTTAAATCTGGCTCCATGAGATCTCTCTGTGTGATATTCCTGGCCTCCATCTTCCGAGCCAGTGAGTCTCATCCGAGAAGCGCTCTGTACCAAATAAAACCTTTAATATTCCACACTTGGTGGCTAGGCTCCCTTCTTCCTTCCTCAGCAGGAAAAATACCTTACAAGATCACACATTAAAATTTTGTGATTGATTTTTACAGGGGGAGAGGAGAAAGAGAACAAGAAACATTGATTAGTTGTTTCATTTATTTATGTATTCATTGGTTGTTTCTTATATGTGCCCTGACTGGGGGTTGAACCTGAAACCTTGGCATATCAAGATGATGCTCTAATCCAGTGATAGTCAACCTGGTCCCTACCGCCCACTAGTGGGCATTCAGCTTGCATGGTGGGCAGTAGTGGAGCAACCAAAGTATAAATAAAAAGATAGATTTAACTATAGTAAGTTGTTTTATAAAGATTTATTCTGCCAAACTTAGCGAAAATCCAACATAAACTACTTGGTAAGTAATTATTATTATATGCTTTAACTTGCTGTAACTCTGCTTTATAAACTTCATAAAGTAAAGTTACTTCCCTACTTTATAAATCACCATTACTGTGGAACCAGTGGGCGGTTAGAAAATTTTACTATTAACAGAGATACAAAAGTGGGCGGTAGGTATAAAAATGTAGACTACCCCTGGTCTAACCAATTGAACTATCTTCCCAGGGATAGCCCACTCATTTAGATTTATTGAAGAAAAGTTAGCATGGCAAATAAGGCACCACTCTTCAATGTGGCAGCTAATTTTATATTTCTCAGTCAACATATACTGCTTACAAAAATTAGGGGATATTTCAAAATGAATATGAAGCTATAAAATATCCCCTAATTTTTGTGATCAGTATACTTTGGCTTTTTTATTTTTATTTTTTTATATACTTTGGCTTTTTTAAACATGAGGTAGATGCAGTCAAAGAGAAGCCATTGCATTGGGTTTCAGAATACTCATCGTACAATACAACTTCCTTAACTCATTTGTACAAACCTGCATCTTTCTCCTTGAGCCAGCTTTTAGTCTAGTCCATGTCTCTTGCCAGCTACTCTTCCATTGACATGACCTTAGCAAGAATGTGAGAAAATCCTTTCCCACATTGCTACAAGGCAGCATCAGAGCTGAGCAAGGCCCATCAGGTAAGGTAAGGAAGATAGCAAGCTGTCACATGCTGAAATACATCATTCATCCTTCCTTCCACTCAGGCCAGGTCTATTCACCCTCCTAAGGATCTCTACCCTGAGCAGTATATCCTAACTCTCACATCAGTGCATGAAGTACCCATAATCCAAAGTAACTTCTTCTTTTAACTAGCATTTATTTCTCCTCCCAGCCACTGCTCTCCTCTTGAATTTATTGTTAACCAAAGAAGAACAAAGCCCTGGCTGGATGACTCAGTTGTAAAGCATCAGCCCAGCACATAGATGGGCACACAGGAGAAATGACCATCTGCTTCTCTACCCTCCCCCACCTTTCCTCTCTCTTCTTCTCCTGCAGCCATGGCTCCATTGGTTTGAGCACATCAGCCCCAGGCACTGAGGATGGCTCCATGGAGGTTCTGCCTCAGGCATAAAAATAGCTCAGTTGCAAACATGGCCCAGATGGGCAAAGGATCAGCCCCAGATGGGGGGTTGCTGGATGAATCCCAGTTGGGATGCATGTGGGAGTCTGTCTCTCTATCTCCCCTCTTCTCACTTGGAAATGAAGAGAATATAAGAAAACAAACAAATAAACCAAACTAAACAAAGACATGTGTTTGAGCAAAAGGATTCTAATCCAAGAGATGCAAATTCAGGTAGCAACTCAAACTGCACCCCAGAGAGAATAAAGGAAGGCAAGGTTTATAAAGACAAAATCCACAAAGTGAAATTCTTTCCTGCAAAGGAAGGATTATTGACTAAATTGCCAGGGATTGATTAGTTCCAATGTACAATGGAAGAGGCAAATACTACAAGGAAGAAGTAAAGTTCATATGGATCCAGACAGCAGTTGTTCCAGGATGTATCTGGCTCAGCCTTTGACCTGAGTTTAGCAACAGATGAGCAACTGAATAGCAGCTCTAAGCACTAGGCTCAGGCTGTGTTTGCACTGCAAAGGCCCCACTTCCTTAATAGCCTCCTGACTCTATTTGAAATGCCTCTCTTAGCAATGCTCATTTCATTTTATTTTATTTTTTCATTATCATTATGATAACCACAAGTTGAAGAGAGGGAATAACGTAAGAACAAGGCTGCAGTTGAAATTATAGCCCTGGTTCTGGAATTCACAAACAGAAAATGGGAGTTATAGATAAGTAAAGATTCTAATTCTGAAGCACCAGCTTCAGTCAGATTTGGGCCATCTGATACTGTATTCATTTTAATGAAGGAAGAAGTCTGCAGATAACAGACTAGATTCAAGCTAAGGAAGTAAAGCAAGATGGAAGAACTTTCATCAAATGCTGATTCAGTATCAGAAACATTACTGACATTTTCATTCATCTATATAACAAATATTTATTCAGACTTGACTCTAGATCTGGCACTTCATTACTTAAATATTGTCCACATGTTAAATCTGGGAGATCAAAGCCACAGATTCATGAAGTGATTCATCCAGTGTCCACAGGATTTGAACTCGTCTACACACTTTGAAGCTCACACTCTTTCTCTTATGACAGAGTGTGGGAGGAAGTAAAAGAAAATAACGGAAACAGAAAAAGGATGTGAGGAGGAACTGACCCCATGATATCCCAACTCTGCCAAACACACACTCAGGACTGACATTGTATTAGCCTACAATATTTAACATACTTTGTAGGCATCAAGATTTTACAGATAATACGTATTTTAAAATTCACAATAATTATTTTGGACAGAATGACAATTCTGGAATTTAAACAATTCTAAATATCAGTGTTTCTATATCAAGGAAAATGCTACTTAAAAAGCTGGTTGCAAAAGAACCATATAAGAAATCATTAGCTGTGTCCCTCTTGGTACTTCATCACGTTACTACGTGTTGGTTTAAGCCTTGTCTTGAAAACTATTAGGAAGCAATATTATGTCTCATTCTTTTTTGTTGAATTCTAATTCTAAATTATGCTTTTGGGATTTTTTTTGGTAAAAATTTGATATTGGACTCATGCTGGTTGAACTTAATAAAAAAATATATCCTTAATTTTCTATTTACTGAACTATGGATAAACATTTCTTATAAATTCCATATTCAACCAGTAAGAAAATTTTACTAGCAGAAATTACTATTTTCCCCCAGAAAGCCATAAGCCATCCTTAAAATATCTTTACTGTTATTAACTCTAACAAGGTATGTGGTTCTCTTTCTTTAAAACGATATCTGAATACTTATGCTGACATTTTAAAAAATGAAATTATTTGATGTTTAGGATTTTCTCTAACATCATGTGGGGTCATTGAGGAAATACAAGAGATAGGTTACTAGTTCATAGTTGGTAACATGGGTAACAAAAAATAGGAGTTTATTATATTTTATTCTCTCTACTTTTATACCTTTGGAATTTTTTTTAAATAAAATGTGTCAGTATCTGACATAATACTGTAGATCATTTCTACTCCTTACTCTAAATGGTAAAAAATTTATCACCATGCTTGGGCACAAGCTTTCTCTCCAAGAAAATATTAAATATACTTTTCAGCTCTTCTTCTATTTCTTCTTCATTCAGTGTCTTAAACTCCACCAAATCCATACTGTCCTTATAACTGAATTTTCTAAAGGTGAGGGTGAAGCCCACTAAACAGTGAACCCCATCTCGGGTCTGCAAGGAACAAAATGACTTGCTTGTAAAGACAGATGCACCAGACGTCTGAAGATACTCATTAACAGACTCAAAATCTTCGATTGTTCGAGGTTCAAGAGTAAAGGAGTAGATTTTTCTATACTTATTCTTTTCCAAGAGATCAGAATTAAGAAATTCTTGGTTTGGAATGTACTGCTCTCTTCTGACTTGGTCCAGGTACCAGATTCCTCTCTCTTCTGTCAGGCGGAAGATGCAGGGCACCTGAGGCTGATCCTTCCCAGAAACTAACTCCAGAGGCTGCCACATCTGGTAGGAGCGTCCAAACCCAGCATCAGCTATGTAGTTCCTGCCATCTATGGTCACCTGCAACAAGAGGTGAATCATAGCACTGCTGTATTTGCTGGCTGGAGTGTTGTACACATACCCGCCCAACATTGTGGTCTCAAAACCAATGGTGGTCAGAGCCCAGTACAGAAGTTGATTGACCTGGAGACACCACCCACCCCGGTTCCTCCTCACAATCTGATCAAAAATGGCCTCCAAGCCCAATTCCATGGGTTCCCCACAATGGATGTTAAGGTTCTCAAAGGGAATGGCCCAGATCTGGTGCTGAAGAATGTCAGTTAGTGTTTCCAGGTCCAATTTGTTCCTAGAGTTCTTATAACCAATTCTTTCAAAATATGCATCAATGTCCATGATACCCTAAAGCAAATAAAGCAAAAACACAGTGTTACTTTTGCACTTGGATTTAGCCTAATTACAAATAATATATTTTTAATATGTAAATATAAAACAGTGGTTCCAAATATCTGCAATCCTGCCTTTTGTTTGCTACTTTTATTGTATTGATTGTCTCAGTAACCTTGTAAAAAGCACTTAATAGTCTCAGTAACCCTATAAGAAAAGTATTATCACTGGTTCCACATTTTAAACATGAAACGTTTAAATACAGATTAAGTGATAAGCAAGATGATAAACTGATAATAAACAGATATGTGGTTTTGTTGGTAATAAATTAAAGAGCTTCAAATTGGTGTGAATTAATATAGGTTTACAAAGAGTTCTGATGAAACAGGAGAATTATAGAGTACGTTGTGTTCTTGGTGCCTGACAGCTTAATTTCACCTTTAGCTAAACCTACTCAAAGATATATGTTCATCCTCAAATTGATTTATTGATTCAATAAAAAGTTTATGAAAACCTATTATGTATTTGCTACTGATCTAGTACTTGCTTGCCCTCAGAAATCTTACAGGGCTGGTTAGGAGGACACAAGTAGTCAACTGAATTAAGATATAAAACAT
The DNA here is from genome assembly GCA_037038555.1 of Rhynchonycteris naso. Taxonomy (NCBI): domain Eukaryota; kingdom Metazoa; phylum Chordata; class Mammalia; order Chiroptera; family Emballonuridae; genus Rhynchonycteris; species Rhynchonycteris naso. The sequence goes on from CM072998.1 coordinate 32,661,771, forward strand.
GCAATTCCTTCCTGATGTTAAGTGTCTGGAGAAAACTACAGCAAAGAAAGATGTGCACAGAGTGATATTTCATTTCAAATAAGATGGACAAAGAAACCCTCACCATGGGCTGAAGGGTAGGAGAGAATTAGCCATGTCCACATATATGGGAAAGACCATTCAGGCAGAAACTATGGAAAATTTAAAAGCCTTAAAGTGGAACCTGCCTAGGTAGCCCGGGGAATCGGAGCAGAGTGAGTGAGAGGGACTGTGGGCTGAGATGAAATCAGACAGATGACAGTGGCCTTAAAACCAATTCTGTTAGCTTCTACTCTTAGATGAGAAATCACTGTAAAAAGGTTGCAGTTTGGGCAAATTGTATAATGATCATATTGGCATTTTTGACTATTGTATGGAGAATGAGCTGGACTCCTCATTCTTTCTGAGCTGGATGAGCAGACATGTGATCCAGGTCAGATTAATTCATAGCACATGTGCTCTAGAGCCATTGCTTTGTGCATGGATAGGAGCATGTGACCCAGGTCAGGTGAATGAGACTGTGAGAAACTCAGCTGAAGCCTAAGTAGTTACTTTCTGCTGTGGGGCTAGGAGCTGGTAGGACATTTGCTCAAAGCACTTGGGAGAACTTGCTGGAGAATAATATCAACAAAGAATTTATTGAGTTGAGGAATGAACAGCAGGAGAAGGGAAGATGAGAAAAGACCTGAATCAAGCCCCAAGTTAACTTTTGACTCTGGCAAAGTGAGCCAAAAGAGAAAAAATGAAAGAAGTGCTTTGTTTGTTATGCCCATGTAGAAAAGGTTTTTGTCCCCTGCTGCTAAATTGTCTTAACCCGGTACATTCCCTGATAATAACAGTGGTGCATTACCACTGGCAATATGCCCTGGCCTGAGGTGCCATGGAACAAAGCACCCTGTCTGTGGGTTAATGGTCATAAGCCAAGTGTCCCTGGCACCCTCTTAATGTCATTTCTTTCAGATTCTCTCATCTGTCTTTTTTAATCAGCTATTCTTTCCATTCTGCTAGTGTTTCAACTTTCTGTATTCTTGATGTCTACAATATTATTTCCTGGAAATCAGTGAAGTTCCCTACATTTCTTCTCATCCTAATTTACATCAGTATCCTTTTTCAATATCTATACAAGCTCTAAAACTCTACCACTCAGACACAGAGAGAACTAATTTAACCTAACCATCCCTACTCTCTCTGCTTCTGTTACTGGAACAAGCTGGGATTCGAGTTGTCTGTCGCCCTGTTTTTGCCAATTTCATGAGAGACCGGGGCTCAGTATGAGTGTCTTTAACTCAAATTGCAGCAACTTAAGAAGGCAGGGGACTCTTGTACAAAAGAACTGCCAAACACTTTCCTGGTGCCAGCAGTTTTTATAGGGTTCAGGGGCTGTTCGTAATGGTGAAGGGGAGAAAGAAAGTCTGTGCAGATAGTCATGTAACAATGTGTAGGAGGTAAGGGTTCGGTTGCAGCAACGTGTCCTCTACAAGGTCTCCTGAGGTAGCACAGGCCTAACCAACATGGTCCTATCCGGTGTCCTTGGCATTGCTCAAGAACAGCCACGGTTGTGATGCATGTGGGAACTTCTGCAAGAGAACTCCCCATGTTTCTTAGGCAGCAAAATAAAGATTAAGGCTTGGGAACTAAGCCCTTAGTTACCCACAGTGCCTTAACTCCTTGCAGGAAAATTCTTTGACTTAACCCTTGTAAGAAACTATAGTAATTTAATCCCTTACATAATTTTATATTCAATACAACTGAAAAGCTTCTATATCTGAAGCCAAATTTCTATCTTTCGGGCCCCCTGTCACTTCTACATCCAGAAGCAGTGCTGAATAAGGAGGCAGGTGATATGGAGGAAAAGGAGTGTGGTTTCAACATGCCTAACCTTTCTGAAAAGGCTTTATTCACCTGCTACCAAGCAGTCTTAATCTGTTGAGACTTCCATCGCAACAGTGGTACACAGAGATCAAGACTGACCACTTTGTAATTGTGTCCCAGCCTGAGGTGACATAGTTTAATGATGAGTTAAGCGTCTCTTTTCTTTCATATTATTTCTTCAGAGTCTTCTATTTCTCTTTTTGACCCAGCCATCATCCCCATTTTGTCAGTGTTTCTAAATTTTCTTTTCTTATATATCAGTAATATTACTTTCCTTAAATCTATGAGATTCATTGAATCTCTTCTCATCTCACCAGCATCTTTCTTAACATTTAGGCAAGCTCTAATATTCTTCCATCCAGCCAGAGAGAGAACATGGGTATTTAGCCAGACTGACCCACACCAATTCTGGCCCCTAACCTAGAATCTTTATTGAGTAAGTAAGAAAAAGAGATGAGGTGAAGGTTGACCAAAAAGAAATTAGGTGGTTTATAACCTGACTAGTTGATTCTTGGTTAGACCATTATTCCTTCTACTAGAAAAAGATTTAATATGTTCTAAATGTTATAATTTGTTTTTCTCATTTTTCCCCCATTTCTTTCTCTTCTTTCCCTCTTTTTTTTTAAGATACCATGTTGAGTTAGAATTTAGTAACTGCAGGTTCATTCATAAAAAGTCAGTTTCTAGCTTGACCAGGCAGTAGCGCAGTGGATAGAGCGTTGGACTGGGATGCAGAAGACCCAGGTTCGAGACCCTGAGGTCGCCAGCTTGAGTGCGGGCCCATCTGGCTTGAGCAAAAAGCTCACCAGTTCGCACCCAAGGTCGCTGGCTCCAGCAAGGGCTTGCTCAGTCTGCTGAAGGCTCGCGGTCAAGGCACATGTGAGAAAGCAATCAATGAACAATTAAGGTGTCGCAAAGGCAACGAAAAACTAATGGTTGATGCTTCTCACCTCTCTCCGTTCCTGTCTGTCTGTCCCTATCTATCCCTCTCTCTGACTCTCTCTCTCTCTCTTGTCCCTGTAAAATAAATAAATAATTATTAATTAATTAATTTTTTAAAAAGTCAGTTTCTATTATGAGTCTGGATGCAGGTAACATGTAATCAAATAATATTTGAGTATTCTGTGACTAAACATAAGAAGCTGTGATTTACTAAAGCTGTGATTCAAGGTGAAACACTGAAAGCACTTAGGAAGTAGTCCCTAGGGCAATAGATGACTGAAAATCTTACTGATTTTATATATTGACTTATAGCAATTTAGTGCAGCATGTGCCCTTTACTTTCAGTTGAATTATAAAAATAAGAAAAGACTCAAGGGTCTCAGGCAGTGGCTCAGTGGGTAGAGCAGCAGCCTGGTGTATGGACATCCCAGAGTTCTATTCTCATTCAGAGTACACAAGAGAAGCAACCATCTGCTCCTCCCCCTCTCTCTCCCTCTTCTCTCCCTCTTCCCCTCCAGCAGCCAGTGGATCAATTGGTTGAAGCTTGGCCCTGGGAGACTGAAGATAGCTCCATTGCAGCACATCAGTCTCAAGCACTAAAAAATAGCTTCATACTTGAGCTTCGGCCCCAGGTAGGGTTGGTTGCAGGATGGATCCTGTTTGGGGCACATGCAGGAGTCTGCCTCACTATCTCCCCATCTCTCACCTAAAAAAAAAAGATTCAAGGGAAACACAATGAGAACTCTCAGAAATACACTTAATATGTTTTGAAGTAAATTGGAAGTATGTTGATTTTCAGTTTTAATTCAGAAGACTTGGAAATTTCTTCTTTCTGGTCAAACTCTAAAAATAATAGAAAAGACAGTAAGACATATTATGTGACCTCCCAAGAAAATAAAAAGGTATTTTGATGAACTATAAACTATGAAAAATCCCTAAAAATCACAAAACCGAAGGATAGGACTGAGGAGTAATGTGAACATCTGGGCTGCACAGGAGAGAATGTGAATGTATAACCACAGGAGACAGGAGCATCAGTGATGGGCTCGAAGCCCAGAGGGTATGGAAGCCCCAGGAGAGGGCTCGGCAGCAAGCAACGAGATGACTAACTGCCATGAAATGAGCAAGGAGTGGTGAGTCTTGTTCCATGCCCCCAACTATTGCTACAAGATTTACCAAACACAGCAAGCACAGGAGGTAATAGTAAGCAGCTGTTCTTCCTTTAGGATTTTGGGGCAAAAAAAATAAGGCAAAATGTTCTTTTGTCAGTGTCACTAGAAAGGAAGAGCCATCGATATAGGAAAGTTTGGCCATCAAAGTATCTCTTGTTATATTCACCTTCCTTCATAACGGGGCCAAGTCTGACTCCCACCAGACATCTCACCAGTCACATTGTATTCGAGACAAGTAAAAGGAGACAAAGCTATATAAGCATGAGCATAATGGGAAACAGGACACAAATATACTATGAGGTTGTGAATGAAAGAAAAGGATGTAATATGCCAAAAATAGAAAAAAAAGAAAACACACCCACTTGAGAAGAAGAATAAACTGAGCAATGGAAAAAAATTCTTCACAGGTACTTGGAGCAAAGGATCATTTAAATTGGACTCATGACAAAGAGCCAAAACATGACATGATAAAATAATACAGTATTATGGAAACACAAATTTGAGACCTTAGGAAACTAAGAAAAAACAAAGCTAACACATAATTACTTATAAACAGAAAGGGACAATATAGATACAGCAGGATATCAAATTACATACATAGAAGAAAAACTTGACTCTCATAGTAAAAGTGAATTAAAAGATAAAGCCATTGAACAATCAGAAAGAAGCCAACAGAAAAGCAATTTGTGTTTCTGAAGAAAACTCAAAAAGCACAATAGAAAATGCATAAAAAAATAACAGAAACATTTTCCTGGATGGAAACAAAATTAAATCTGAAAAACAGCAAGCTTCTGGGGAAGTTTGACTCAGTATTCCACAACACAATGTATTCAAAATTGATGAAAACAACTTGGGTATTAGGCAGAAAAGCAGACCATTTATAAGGAAGGAACTGTCAGGCAGGCGTCAGAATACTCCACAGTAATATGTCCGCTAAATTAAGAGAAAAGTCTGATCCTCAAATAGTATTCTCAGTGAGTACTTTATTTAAGCACAGAGGTATTATAAATATAACCTCTAACATGAAGGAACTTGAGGAATGCATGAACGACGAGCCACCCTGATAAAGTGCTTCCTCCTCATTGGCCAATGAAGATGTGAATTAAAATGAAAAAAAGGAAGAGAGAGGCCTCAGCAAAGAACTCATGGTCAACATTGGCTCCTTTTATTATAGAACGAAGAGTAAAAAAATTATGAGAATTACAGCGATAGTAAATTTTAAAAAAACATTAAAAAAATTAACCCAAATGAAACCCATTAGACCTATTTATTGGCTTCCACCCTAAGTACAGAGATAAGAAATAGAGCATGCTCAGTGTACCCAGAGACAGCACATGGAATTGGTGAAGATTCAGTACTGGGACTACAGTAGGGAGAATTCTGACTGTACCACCTGATCCCTTCAGATGTCTTTTATCATTTCACCATGCTCCTGGCCTGACTTCTAGGTTCTTATGTTACCTAGACAGTCAGGAAGTACCATTGACCAAGATGGCTGCAGGGGGAGGTTCTTACACTGAACACACCAAAAGCTAGAGACATGAACGGACAGGGCCCCAGTGTACCAAAAGCTAGCAAGATACTTGGATAGGAAAAACTCTCCTTTCCCTACCCCTATAAGAACCTTACTCACGAGCAGGAAGAAGAGGTGTCTTTGAGTGGGGAGTCCACCATTCTCCCAAGTCGGGGCAGCTGAATGAACCTCTTTCTCTTTGCATCAGCACTTGCTTCATGAGTTTAACTTTTGTTGCAGCAGGCAACCGAACCTGCATTTGCATGTGTGGTTACACTTATGCTTAAGGGCCTGCACCCCAGACTCGCTTTAGAGGACCCCTTGAGGGTTCCTGGGGCTGCTTTGCCTTCCTGCAGAGAGCTGGAGGGGCCAGGGAGTTTCTATCCTGCCAGGGCAACTGTGAGTCAATGAGTGACTGGTGGGAGGTTTTGAAAGTCCAGCTGTTTTGCCTGGAGTCTGGATACACTTTGAGTTAGAATGCCCAACCAGACTACAACTGGGTCTCTCTACCAGAAGCACTTCTTTAATATGTCACTTGTCCACGATTCTGAGTCTTTGTCTCAGGGTCTGATTCTGAGGAACCTAACTTAAGATGTATTGGCGGTCATTCAGGAAAGCTGTGCAAAACACAGGCAGCTTCCAGAGGCTTGGAATGTCAAGTCAAAGAGACTTGCTTTTCTCTGCAGATCAAATGGATTCTTGTTCGCTGAATGGTCATCAATTGTTAAAGTGGCTTTTGTAATTTCAACATTTGTCCTTTCAACATCTTCATTTGTCATTTCAACATTTTGTCCTTATGACATGGTACTTTAATTTCAAATTACTTTTTTGGATATACCCCTGGAAAATAAGTTGACATGAGAAACTCATTGACCAGTTCCCAGTCTCTAGGATCTCTACATCTTTCATGGATAACAGTGATTTTCTTTTTTTGTTTTTTAATGTTTACATTAAACCACTTTTTTTAAAATTTCTTTTTATTGTATTTATTTTAGAGAGGAGACACAGAGTGAGAGAGAGAGAAAGAAAGAGAGAAAGGGGGGAGGAGCTGGAAGCATCAACTCCCATATGTGCCTTGACCAGACCAGTGCAGGGTTTTGAACTGGCGACCTCAGTGTTCCCAGGTCGACACTTTATCCACTGCACCACCACAGGTCAGGCAACAGTGATTTTATTTATTTTTTATTTTATTTACTTATTTTATTTTACTTATTTTTATTTATTTTGACACAGACAGAGAGAGAGTCTGAGAGAGGGACATATAGGGACAGACAGACAGAAAGGGAGAGAGATGAGAAGCATCAATTCTTAATTGCAGCTCCTTAGTGGTTCAGAGATTGCTTTCTTATATGTTTCTTGACTAGGGGGATAGAGCAGACTGAGTGATCCCTTGCTCAAGCCAGTGACCTTTGGACTTCAGCCAGCAACCATGGGGTCATGTCTATGATCCCATAGGTTCAAACCAGCAAACCTGCGTTCAAGCTGTCGAGCCCATGCACAAGCTGAATGAGCTCACGCTCAATATGGCAACATCGGGGTTTCAAACCTAGGTCCTCCGCGTCCCAGTTCGATGCTCTATTCACTGTGCCACCACCTGGTCAGGCTATTTATTTTATTTTTGCTACAGAAAGCCCTAGTCTTTTCTCAAATGAAGGTATAGGCAAGAAACTAAAATGGAATAATTAAAAACAGACTGATCCAAAGCTAGTCCACCCATGAGATGCTACTGTCACACCTCAAGGCTATAAGCAACACAAGTACAATTATAGACTGAAATGTAATCTTCTATACCTACAGCCTAGATGTCTGGCATTGCAGAATAGAAGAATTTTGAGGTGTGGTAGTGAGTGACTATATCTGGATATATTTTTTCCGTCCCTTTCCTTTTCTTTTCTCTGTCCCCATGAACGTCATGGCATTCCCCCATACTGACTCTACAACCCAGCCCCAACCCACAAGGGCAGGAGGCCAGTTGTTTGTTTCTGGGTGGAAAGAACGCTGCCAGGAGGTTAGTCCGGCTCAAAGGCCATTGTTCACTGTCCTTAGTTAAATGAAAGCCTGGGCCTCGGCCTGCCTCTGAACTACCAACTGCTAAGGCCAGGCAGGTCCACAGAGCAGACCCCCGGACCGGTCCACCAAGCCAGCTGGAGATGGAGAAGGCCAAACAAAATCAGTCCCTGGGACAACAGCTAAATGCTGACTTACTGAGAAGAGTGGGATCCCTGTTTTGTGCTTGAGGAACTAACATGAAGGAAGGAAATGAAAAGCTGCCATCTCCCCCAGGCTATAACAGCACGGGGACACTTCTGGCTGAGGGGAAATGGTCTGCCCCTACTTCCAGGATTGCTGGCATTATTGAATAGATTTTCAAAAACTTGATGTGAAATTCACATAACATCAAATTAACCATGTCCAAGTGAACAATTCAGTGCTATCTAGTAAGGGCACAATTTTGTGCAATCACCACTTCAATCTAGTTCCAAAATATCTCATTAGCATGAAGTAGAACCCCATACCCGGTAAGCAGTTACTCTTTGTTCCTCCAGCTTCTGGCAACCAGCACTCTATTCTGTCTCTATGGATTTATCTAGTCTGGATATTTCATAGAAATGTAATCATACAACACGGGGCCTTTTGTGGCTGGCTTCTTTCACTTAGCCTAATGTTTTCAAAGTTCATTTATTACATAACACATATATCAGTACTTCATTCCTTTTCATGACTGAATAATATTCCATTTTTGTTTTATCTCTCCCTTCCTCAATGGCCACCTGGGTTGTTTCCACATTTGGCTATTGTGAATAGTGCTGCTGTGAATGTCTGTGTTCAAGAACATTTATCAGTGTGTGTTTTCAATTAATTTGTTATTATACCTAGGAACAGATTTGCTGAGTTAAATAGAAGAACTTTAAGGAGTGTTTCTGAGTGGCTTTTCTTTCTATGTGCTGTTATTTTCTTTCCGTCTTCCTTCCCTGTCTCTCCCTCTCCTTTCCTCTCTCTTTCCTGTCTCTTCCTTCCCTCCCCTCCCCTCCTTATAATCTCTTTCCTTTTGGCTGTGAGGCCCACTGCAAGGACACTACAATCCAGCTCAGTCCCAGGGGCAGGTGCCCAGCCAGTGATTTTCTTGATGGGAAAGTCACAGACAAGCCTTACCCACAGACCTTCCATCAAAAGTACTTAGTGCCCTGACAACCTGTGAGCAGGCCCAGAATGCCCTGTGCATGGAAAGCAGTGGTTAGAGCAAAAAGAGGAAGTTCTGAATAGGTTTTGTTTTTTGTTAATATACTGTTCACAAAAATTAGGGGATCAGGGAACATGCAGATTTCCCAGTACTTTCAGTCTTTTGTATAGTGCATTTTCACCAATGAAATCAAAGTTGGTTTTATATCTCATTTACATAATCAAACAACTTTCTTTGACTTGTCGTTTGCTTTTCTGATATTCTTGTTTAAGAAAAAAAAATTAAATCCTTTTTTTCTATCACTTCATATTCATTTTGAAATATACCCTAATTTTTGTGAGCCGTGTATTTCCCTCTCCTCAGGAGAAGCAGAAACTCAGACAAGCTCGGATGTGTGGGTGATAATCTATTTTTAAAGTTGGCTCTGAACTGTTAAAACCCATAGAGGGCTAATGAAATAATTCTCTGGTGAGTTGCACTATATAGTTGATGGGAAGTTGTTTCTTTTTCTGAGTAAGAAAAGGGGGCTCAGCCATTTTGTGAGAGAGAAACTTAAGTGAGGGTCTTGGGGAAGAAAACTGCAGTTTATCAAAAGGAGCCTACCAGGGTGATGTTGTGCGCACCTGCTAGGGCAGGGGGTCCAGGCCAGGAACACGGCGCCCTTAGGGCCCTGGCTGCCAGGGTTTATGGCCCCACAGGTCCTCTCCTGTGGAATTCTGCACAGCTCTGCTCAGGGAGAGGTGTCCTCAGTCTGCCTGAGAGTGAAACAGTTCATTCTTGTTATTTTGGCTCCTGAACACCTTCCCCTTAAGTGTCCTTCCAACAGGATGAAACTGCCCCCAGGACTTCCCTCAGTCACTGTGGGGAATGCATCCCAGCCTCTCTGGCATTTTGAATTATTAGAGAAGTTTTGATAAACTAATGTAGAGGGAGCAGGAATGGTTATGAACCTGCTGCTACAAGGACTAACTGAGCCATGGGACACACTCAGTCGGGGACTGGGGGGTGGACATCCCTGTTTCAGATATCCAAAAGGGAAATCCAATTCCCTGAAACACACATTATACTCATATACACTTCTGTAGTCTTTGCAACACTCATTTTAAGTAAGCTCTCTGATTAGCTCCATTTTATTGACAGATAAACTAACTTTGAGAGATGCTGAGTAACCTGCTCGAATCCTCACAGCTCGGATGTGGTTTGGCTGTGACTCTAAACCAGATAGTTTGAATTAAGGTCCATTATGTTCTCATTACACTGTTCAGTCCCCACAGCACACAGATTCAAAGGAGGTGTCAGCTACAGTTTCTGAAGCACCGTTGAACTTGAAATTCAGGCACACTGCAGTATGTAGTCTCCTGGACTCACATTTGATATAGAATTAAGCCCTAATTTCAAAGCCAATTTCAGATTTTAAAAAAAAGTCACTTACCAAGTTCAACTTAGACCCACACCAGGAACTAGACTGACTTCTCTCCTCCCACTTCAAGGCCAGCACAGGAAGTGCCCTCACTAGCTTTGCAAACTGCTCCTCCCTGAAGTCCACTTAGAATTTCCCAGGGATCTCTGGGAAATGTAGTTTGGGACCTTAGGTTGTCCTTGAGTGTCCCTAGTCAAATCTATTCACTGGAGAAGAGTGGAGAGCTTTGTTATCTCATGAGCCCTAGTCTCAGGCTGGGAGGGGGATAATACTGTATTTGACATAGTCCTTGCCTTAGGGAGCCTGAAACCGGATGTCCACTGTGTAATGTGGGAGGTAAGAGTTTTAAGGTGGTCCTGGAAAAGCAAATACATCAAACTAGAAGAAGCAGAAGAAGATTAAGAACTTAAATCACTCTCCTAAATATATGGTGCCATTTCTTCATCAATTTCTTTGAGGCCCCTCAGTTTCTATTCTTCCTTTCACCCCCCCCCCCATTGTAAGTCCTGCTCACCACTCCCCCCACCCTAGCACCTGTGTAATGTGTCTGAAATGAATCTGCTTCTCTGGTGTTGGGCAGATAAAATATATTATGCTCACTTTGTTAAAGATGGCGCTGCCCACATGGAAGTTTGTTGATATTAATGTGTGTTCTGGAACAGGCTGTGGGCAGGCCAGGTCGTTATAGCCTAAGGCTTAGTTTAAGAGTAAGCTATTACCCACACCCTTGACTGATTGGATGATGTAGGGTGGTGCACTCTCCTGAGGAATCCCATTATGCCTCAGATGGGTGGCTTTGTATCAGAGACTTTCTTGTTTGTATAATTGGATTAAAGGTTTTGAGTCTATGCTATAAAGTGGGAGAGAACAGTAGCTTGAACTCTCTCTTGGTTCCTGAGTTCCTGAGATTAGTTTTAGAGAGGAGAGCAGAGTAAGGCCACGTGAAGGCCAGGAGAAGCAGCCGAGATGGCAGAGTGCTGAGGAAGAAGCCAGTTTGTTAAGAGTTTGTGCTGGAGGAGATGGGAAACAGAGGTGAATAAGTCTGGTGAGCTAGAAACCTTTGATTCTAGGAAACTCGGATAAGTCAGTAGCTTTGTGAGCACTGAATGTGTGGGTTTTGGAGCCCAGTGTGTGATTTTGCTTGCCCGCCAGGTGCAAGCTAGAATTAAAGCTGATGGCTCACCAGTTTTTGGCTCCTGTGTTTCATTACCGACTGTTCGAATCTAATGTGAACCTGCGTGTGTCAGGCGGCTGTGATGGCAGCCTCGACTATTGGCTTTACATCTGGTATGAGTGTGACATGTCTACAGTACGGTGGTGGTGTTCCTGATTGTGTTTTTAATCACATTAATGATATTGGCCTATCGCTCTGCTGTTTCCTATGCATTTCCCTCTACACTATGTTTTAGAACTTGTCTACATGGCATAGTTGTTGCCTCTTGCCCTCCCTTTGGCACTAACGGTTCTAGCTCATGCCTCTGGTGTCCTCCTGCATGACCTTGGGAAGCCTTTCTCTTGTCCTGTGCTTGGGCAGGCTAGATGGAGAGGCAACTTATGCCCCTGGAATCGCCACTCAGCCCAGCATGATGGGAATTGAATGATAAATACTCCCAAGTTCTACCTGCTCAGGTGGGATTACTGTGAGACACAGACAACATTGCCTCTCAATGTCCTCCAGTGGGATTGAGCTCCCATTATCCACTGAGGTCACCTGCCAATACGTAGCCTTCAGTGACTCTCTAACTGCCCCTGCCCCGCCTTTCCCGCTCCCATGATGATACTTCCCTAAACCACCTCCCAAATAAGCCACTTAAGTGCAAACCTACATCTGGGGTCTGACCGTAAAGGAAACCAACCTAAGGCCATTTAGCTTATCAGTACCACTGGTGAAGGCCACCTAGGGGTCCTCCACTCCCAGTTACTACAAACAGCAGTGTGATGAAAGCTTTCCTTCCCATGCCCTGTGGATGGACACGAGGACTCTACATGGACAAACATCAGGAGTGGGATGTGCTGGGGACAGGGTGTATGTCTGCTTAACTTTGCTGAGCTTACTGTCCTCTTGTGTAGATAGATTCCCACTTTCCTCATGTCCTGATTGATACTTTCTGTTAGCGATCTTCAAATGTCTTTCCATCTCATGTATCTAAGGTGATAGATCAGTGTTGTTTTAATTTTCACTTCTCTAATAGCAGTGAATATAAGCAACTCTTCACAATCCTATCAACCCTTTCATTTCTCGTTTGTGAAGTATTTGGCAAGGTGTTGAGAAAGCATTCCTCACCCATGGTCACCAGGACACAGCAGAGTTAAAGCTTGGACTGCAGAGCAGATCTTTCTAGGAAAACATTACTCAGAAGTGTAATTATCCCAGAATACAACTTTGGGGCTGGACCGTTTGGTACAAAAAGTATAAACAGGAATTATTTAATAGAGTATGAATATTGCCCCCTTGATTATGGGAACTTTGACGCTTGAGACTCTCCATCAAGAACTGTCACAGGAATCTGAGATCACAAGACTTGAGGCTGAGGGAGAGTCAGACCTGAGCCATCTTGGTGATTAAGGGCAGTAACAGTGGAAGTTACAGGGCTGAGATATCTGTGGGCTTGAGAACTTCCTCCTGCCTCCAGTAGAGTGGCCATCCAAACTTTTAAGCCTCAGTCTTTCTATTTTCTAGGTTTTCTTCATGGAATAAAAGCAGGCCTGGAAAATTCTTGAACTGTCACTGGGCACTCTTCTCATCACAGAAGGGACAGAGATACAGAGGTGGGCTAGCAGTAGTAATGATGATAACATGAAGCAAGGTTTCATCTTCAACATGACAGAGGTCATTTGAAAGAATGCTGATTGTGTTTTTTAAAAAAACTTAAAGCATTAAAATTAGTGTGTCTAGTGTAAACATTCTCCTATGGGTCATTTCATTTATTTCAAAATTGTAGAGTTTACTCATACTTTCCTTTTCTTGCTAAAGAACATACTTTTATTTTTGTAAAAGCAAAAAGAAGGGAGAAAACCTTTCTTTTCTCAGACCTTAACTTGAAAAAGACATTTATGGTGACACTGGCTCCAACTAGAGACTTTATTATTGAGTAATTCTGTTTGTTGTGTTCTCTCTTTTCCCCATGTGTATACACATGGCCTTGTATTACTGATATCTGGTTAAAGAATGTTATTATTATTTTTAATGGTGTGAAGAAGGCAGGAATATAGAAATAATTTTCTGCCTGAAACTGTGTCCTCCAGGTAGAAATTATAAGGTACTTACTCAGGAAATAGAAAAGTGCTGATATGTCTATTTGTAGATGAGTTTAAGCAGTTTCTTTTTTTTTTTTCTTTTTAGTGAGAGAGAGATAAAGAAAGAGAGGGACAGAAAGGGAGAGATGAGAAGCATCAAATCATGGTTGTGGCACAATAGCTGTTCATTGATTGCTTTCTCATGTGTGCCTTGACCAGAGGGCTCCAGCTGAACCAGTGACCCCTTGCTCAAGCCAGCAACCTTGGGCTCAAACCAGTTATCATGGCATCGTAGCAATGATCCCATGCTCAAGCCAGTGACCCTGAGCTCAAGCTGGTGAGCCCGTAGTCAACTTGTGACTTCTGGATTTCAAACGTGGGTCCTCAGTATCCTAGGTCAACACTCTCTCCACTGAGCTAACACCAGTTAGGCAAGAAGCAATTTCTCATAGAAACAGTTGATCTGTTCAGGTGAATGTTTTGACTAATTTTGTTATATCATTTCAGATTATCCTGTTTTCTAGGATTTTAACTAAAATGTTCAAAGACACTGTTAAATAATGTTAATACTTCAGACATAATTTTGTTTAGGAGAGGTGACCATAGAGATCTGAGAAAATCAGGAACTTTATGAGTCTTGGGAAAGTCAGGATCATTTTAGAGTCTTGACTTTCAGCCATGGTTTCTGAGACTTCTTAGTAATGAGGTGATGGAACTTTAGTAAAAAGTGGGAAGTGCCATAGCAGGTAGTAGGTGAGTATGGTAAGAGGCAGGGAAATGTTAAGGGACAGAATTAGTAGAGGGAAAGTCGAGATTAAAGTGGGAAAAGTTAGTTTCCAAAGTCTCAGACACTTTGGTGCTGGGAGTCCTGGAGAGGAGGGAAGGACAAGAGTAGCCAAGCTACATGCCAGTCAAGTGGGACACAGTGAGACCTCACAGCCCTTTGGTCCCCATGTGAGCACAGAGCATTTAGTCAGGCAGAGAACTGGAGAAGAAAACAGACAAAGCCTGGGGAAGCAGGGGCCACATGCGCCAAGTCTCGGTGGAAAGAGGTGCTCTGGCTGTAATGTGGTGTCAGAACAGTCTGTCAAGGAATGTTTCAAACTGCTTCTTCTGAGCCATTTTCTTTCGGTCTACTTGAGTTTAAACAATCAATTTAGGCTTATAACTATATACCTTAAAATTCTTCATCTCATGATATTGAACACTCATGAATTTAGTGTCTCATAGGGTTACAGGATGCATATTTTAGTTCACTTATACAAGAACAGTAATTGTAGGTGACATACACAGAGTGGTCTTTTGTGCCAGGCATTGTTCAAAGCACTTTATTTGGATTATCTTATTTAATCCTCAGTGACCAGCCTGTGAGAATAGTATTCTTCTTCTTCCCAGTTTATAGATGAATTGGGGCCCAGAGTGATTAAAAAATTGCTGACAGCACATAATTGGTAAGTGGTAAAGCTGGGGATTGCTCTACACACTATGACGCCTACCTAGGCTCTGAACCAGTCCAAGTGGACTGCCTCTAGCCCAGGCAGATTTCAGTGTTTCCTCATATTACCAAGCTCAGTGGCTGGCTGCAATCACTGAACATGAATTGGTCCAAATCTTGTTCTCAGCTAAGTTCCTGTGATGATTGAGCACTGTGTGATTGGGCAGTCCAAAGTCCTAGATTATGACCTGAGCCCAGTCCATGGACCTCTGGGTCCATAATATTTCCTTTGACTTGCTGTTTTAAAGCTTCATTTGTAGAAAATACCCTTTATTTGCTAATGAGAATGGATAGGTTTTGAGTAATATGAATGTACTCGTCTGATTGGGACAGTTCTGCTTTACATCTCTTGTCCTGGCATAATAATTGGTGGTTTCCCCTTTCGCTCTCAGAAGTGTTCTGGTTTGGGCAATAAATTGATCACTTTACTTAGATGTAATCTTTACTTAGATATGATAAATGATGGGATAAAGATGTGGTACTTATACACAATGGAATACTATTCAGCCATAAGAAAGAATGAAATATTACCATTTGTGACAACATGGATGGATCTTGAGAGTATAATGCTAGTGAAATAAGTCAGATAGAAAATGACAAGAACCATATCATTTCACTCATATGTGAAATATAAAATAGAAAGGAACAAACAAGCAAAACAAACTTATAGACACAGGTAATAGTATGGTGGTTACCAGAGAACTGTGAAAGAAATATTAGCTGTGTCACAGGCTTGGTCTGTCAAAAATAAAATGAGATCATATAAGAATTATTCAGCATACAAAAAAATAGTATGCAAACTGGGAAACTTCAAACCAGTACTAGAAAGAAATTCAGAGGCATGTAGTTATAAGACAGCTTATAAAGAGAAAATACAAAAGTTGTATTGGTTATAATAATCGGGATTACCAGATATCAGGGGATTGGTTAAAAGTGATTACCTCATACCATTTTAGGAAGATGTATTAAGTTTTGTTCATGATTATCAGAGGCATTTATAAGAAATAGCCTAAATTTTTTATGTGCACAGAATATAAGATTCACAGCCCTGGCTGGTTGGCTCAGCAGTAGAATGACGGCCCTGTGTGTAGAAGTCCCGGGTTCCGTTCTTGGCCAGGGCACACAGGAAAAGCATCCATCTGCTTCTCCACCCTTCCCCTCTCCTTTCTCTCTCTCTCTTCCCCTCCTGCAGCCAAGTCTCCATTGGAGCAAAGTTGGCCCGGGCACTAAGGATGGCTCCATGGCCTCCACGTCAGGCACTTAAATAGTTCCAGTTGCAACAGAGCAATGCCCCAGATAGGCAAAGCATTGCCCCTTAGTGGCCATGCTGGGTGGATCCCAGTCGGGTACATGCAGGAGTCTGTCTCTCTCTGCTTTCCCACTTCTCACTTCAGAAAAAATATGAAAAAAAAAAAAAAAAAAATATATATATATATATATATATATATATATATATATATATATATGATTCACATACTATTATGTATAGCATGTCCTTGAATAACCTTGTTTTATTCCATGTTGTTTTGTTATATGCTGAGGACATGTCCTAGGAACTTAACTTTTGTTTATATCAATTAGCCTTTGGTAAAATTCGTCTTAATTATACATCATTTAGCTTAAAGTCAGAGAACTTATCAGTACAACATTAAGACAGGTCTTACTGTATTGGTCTAATGTCCTTCCCTGGGAATTAATAGTGTATTTGGAAGTGTTGACCATAAAATAAAAGTTGTGTTCTGTCACCAAGAAAGGTTTATTTGGTAAAAAATAAAAGATTGCAGTGTAGAATGTGAAGATATGGCAATTTACATGGAAGCTCAGCTTGGAACAAGATGGAGGAAGAACTTTTCGTTGGTGAAGAAAAAGTTAAAGGAACAGGCTGTTACAACTGTAGAGCTATGTTGTGAACATGCAGTTGTTTAGGGTGCGCTCTCAAGACAATGCTGGGTATTAGAGCACCTCCCACAGGCCCTCCCAACTCCTATCTAGGTTAAGGTCTCTGTCCTGAGTTTTGACAGAAGCAAGTACCATTGTAGTGTAAGCCCTGACAGCCGACTTTTCCTTTTTGTAATGCAAGTGCCTGACTTAGACTTTGCCAAAATTTCTTTTTAAAGAGGCAACCCCTTCAAAGAAGCCTGTCCCAAATAAACACATTGCCAGATACCTGACTAGATAAAAAGTCAGGATCCAGCCACTCCTACCCCCAAAGAGGTTCCTTCATTTTAGAGCTCCTGATTGATTTAGGTAACTGGCCATTTGAGCTGCTTGCATTTTTTCCTTTTTCTCTCTCCCAGTACTTTCAATTTCTTCTCTGACAATTTAAATTTGTCAATAAAGAGTGAGTCCAGGAAACCCCAGACCTCCACCCTCAACCCCAATAAAAGCTGAACTCCAGGACCATGCTTGCTCCCTTTACCTTGGCCTTGCCTTGTAGTTCTTTGTATGTTCCAGGTGTTTTAAGTAATAAACATATTTTTTCTTTAAAGTTTCCTGATGGTTATTGCTGAAGGGCATCTTGTAATCATAATAAGAACCACAAGAATCTGTCCAGTCACAACTCTGGGACCAGGTGGTGACTTCAGGCATTTCTAGCCAATGGCATTACTATCAATAGGCTGAGACCACGCAAAACAATCGTATCACGTTTTCTTTGCTAAATTTCAATCCCAAATTATACATGCTGTATTTTATAAAAGAAAAAGTAGACATTGAATAAATTCTGCTTAAACTCAATGGAATAATTTTCTCAATATTTTACTACCCAGTCGTTAAACATTCGTTATGAATTCAACACTCAACAAATGTTGCAAGCTTTCTAGTATAAATGATTGTCATTCCCATCCCTAAAATGCCCTCACTATTAACAATTTTTATAAGGTGTGCAATTATTCTTTTTCTTTATTACTTAATGACATGCTATAATGTTTACAGGTCAAATTTGGAGTCTGAATTATATTTTCCTAATTTTTTATATTTTTGTTCAAAATAATCTAGAAGTTTGATGAGCTGGGTGATGAATATGTAGCTTATTATTCTATTCTCTTCTTTTGAATATTTTTGAAATTTTTTATACTAAAAAATTTTGATATCTGAAGCAATACTGACCCATTCTAACTAAATTTGTTGGAGTGACATTGGTTAACAACTGTATGTAAGTTTTAAGTATACAATTCTATAATACCTTTTCTGTGTGCTCACCACACAAAGTCTAGTCTTCTTTCATCAACATATATTTGACACCGTTTACTCTCTTCAACCTCCCACCACTCTCCTTCTCCTCTGGTAACCAGCATACTGTTATTTGTGCCTGTGAGTTTGTTTTGTTTCATCATTTGTTGCTTTCTGTTTAATATCCCATATATGAGTGAAATCACGTGGTTCTTGTCTTTTTCCATCTGACTTACGTAGCTTAGCATGATACTCTCAAGATCTATCCATGTTGTCAAAAATGGCAGTATTTCATCCTTTCTCGTGGCTGAGTGGTACTCCATTATGTTTATGTACCACATCTTTATCCAGTCATTCATTGAAGGACACTTACGTTGTTTCCATGTCTTAGTCACTGTGAATAATGTTGCAGTGAAGATAAGGGTAGGATACCTTTATGAATTAGTGTTTTCAATTTTTTGGTAGACACCCAGAAGTGGGATTGCTGGATCATATGGTAACTCTATTATTAATTTTTTTTAGAACTTCCATATTGTTTTCAATAGTGGTAGCAGCAATTTACATCCCCCCCCCAACAGTGTATGAGGGTTTCTTTTTCTCCAAATTTTCTCCAACACTGGTTACTTCTTGTCTTCTTAATAATAGCTATTCTAACAGGTGTGGGGTGGTATCTCATGTGGTTCTGATTTGCTTTTCCCTAATAGCTAATGAATTTAAGCACCTTTTCATATATATGCTGAACATTTGTATATCTTCTTAAAAGAAGCATCTGTTCAGGTCCTTTGCCCATTTTTTAATTAGATTTTTTGTTGAGTTGTATAAGATCTTTATATAGTTTAGATATTATCCCCTTATTAGACGTATTGTTGAAAAATATCTGCTTTTATTTAGCTGGTTGCTTTTAAAAAAAATTTATTAAGAAAATTAACTTTAACAGTGACATTGATTAATAAGAGTATATAGGTTTCAAGTAAACATTTCTATAGCATTTGAACTGTTGATTATGTTGTATACCCATCACCCAAAGTCAAAAGACATTGCATAGCTGCATGGATAAGAAAACAGGACCCATACATATGCTGTCTACAAGATACACACCTTAAAACAAAAGATGCACATAGACTGAAGGTAAAAGGATGGAAAAAAAAGATTTCAGGCAAATGGAAATTTAGAAAAGCTGGAGTAGCAATACTTATATCAGACAAAATGGACTTTAAAACCAAGGCTATAGTAAGAGATAAAGAAAGTCACTACATAATGATAAAGGGAGCAATCCAAAAGGAAGATATAACCATCATAAATATCTACACACCTAATATAGGATCACTTAAATATATAAAGCAGACTTTGATGAATATAAAGGATGAGATCAACAGCAATACTATAATAGTAGAAGATTTTAATACCCCATTAACATCACTAGATAGACCCTCAAGAAAGAAAATTAACAAAGAAACAGCAGACTTAAAGGACACACTAGATTAACTCAATTTAATAGATATCTTTAGAACATTTCACCCTAAAGCAGTAGAATATACATTCTTTTCAAGTGCTCATGGTACATTCTCTAGGATAGACCACATGTTAGGACACAAAAGCAGTCTCAACAAATTTAAGAAGATTGAAATCATATCAAGCATTTTCTCTGATCAATGGCATGAAACTAGAAATCAACCACAACAGAAAAACTGAAAAATACTCCAACACATGGAAACTAAGTAGCATGTTATTAAATAATGAATGGGTTAACAATAAAATCAAAGAAGAGATAAAAAAAATTCCTAGAAACGAATGATAATGAACATACAACAACTCAAAATTTATGGGACACAGCAAAAGCAGTCCTGAGAGAAAAGTTTATAGCCCTACAGGCATTCCTTAAGAAGCTTGAGAAAGCTCAAATAAACAACCTAACCCTTCATCTAAAAGAACTAGAAAAACAACAGCAAGTAAGGCCCAGCGGTATAGAAGGAAAGAAATAATAAAGATCAGAGCATAATTAAATGACCTAGAGGCTAAAGAAACAATACAGAGATCAATGAAACCAAGAGCTGGTTCTTTGAAAGGGTAAACAAGATCGATGAACCTTTAACGAGACCTACCAAGAAAAGAAGAGAGAGGACTCAAATAAATAAAATTAGAAATGAGAGTGGAGAAATAACAACTGACTCAACAGAAATACAAAATATTGTAAGAAATACTATGAAGAACTATATGCCAAAAAATTAAACAACCTAGGTGAAATGGACAAATTCCTTGAAAAATATAATCTTCCAAAAATCAGTCTAGAAGAATCAGAAAACCTAAACAGACCGATTACAACAAGTGAGATCGAAACAGTTATCAAAAAGCTCCCAAAAATAAAACCCCTGGGCCCGATGGCTTCACTGGTGAATTCTACCAAATATTTAAAGAAGAACTAACTCCTATCCTTCTCAAGCTATTTCAAAAAATTCAAGGGGAAGGAACATTTCCAAGTTCCTTTTATGATGTGAGCATAATTCTGATTCCAAAACCAGGCAAAGACAACACAAGGAAAGAAAATTATAGGCCAATATTCCTGATGAATTATGATGCTAAAATCCTCAACAAAATATTAGCAAACCATATGCAGATATACATGAAAAAAATCATACATTGTAATCAAGTGGGATTTATTCTGAGGAGGCAAGGATGGTACAACATCTGTAAATCAATCAATGTGATTCACCACATAAACAAAAGGAAGAAGAAAAACCACATGATAATTTCAATAGATGCAGAAAAAGCATTTGATAAAATCCAGCACCCATTTATGATCAAAACTCTTAGCAAAATGGAAATACAGGGAACATACTTCAAGATGATAAAGGCCATCTATGACAGACCCACAGCCAACATAATTAATAGACAAAAATTAAAAGCAATTCCCCTAAAATCAGGAATAAGGCAGGGGTGCCCCCTTTTACCACTCTTATTCGACATAGTTCTGGAAGTCCTAGCCACAGCAATCAGACAAGAAGAAGAAATAAAAGGCATCCAAATTGGAAAAGAAGAAGTAAAACTATCATTATTTGCAGATTATATGATACTGTATATAGAAAACCCTAAAGTATCAGTCAAAAAACTACTGGACCTAATAAACAAATTCAGCAAGGTGGCAGGATATAAAATTAATACACAGAAATCTGAGGCATTTTTATACATCAACAATAAACTGTCAGAAAGAGAAATTGAGAACACAATCCCTTTTACTATTACAACCAAAAAAAATAAGTACCTAGGACTAAATTTAACCAAGGAGATTAAAGACTTGTACTTGGAAAATTATAAAACGTTGATAAAAGAAACCAAGGAAGATACAAACAAGTGGAAGCATATACCATGTTCATGGTTAGGAAGAATAAACATCATTAAAATGTCTATATTACCCAAAGCAATTTATAAATTCCATGCAATACCAATTAAAATACCAATGACATACTTCAAAGGTATAGAACACATATTCCAAAAATTTATATGGAACCAAAAAAGAACACAAATAGCCTCAGCAATCTTGAAAAAGAAGAATAAAGTGGGAGGTATCTCACTTCCTGATATCAAGTTATACTACAAGGCCATTGTACTCAAAACAGCTTGGTACTGGCATAAGAACAGGCATATAGATCAATGGAACAGAACAGAGAACCCAGAAATAAACCCACATTTTTATGGACAATTGATATTTGACAAAGAAGTTAAGAGCATGCAGTGGAGTAAAGACAGTCTCTTTAACAAATGGTGTTGGGAAAACTGGACAGCTACCTGCAAAAAAAAATGAAACTAGACCACCAACTTACACCATGCACAAAAAAAACCTCAAAATGGATAAAGGACTTAAATGTAAGTTGTGAAACTATAAGCATCTTAGAAGAAAACATAGGCAGTAAGCTCACCGACATCTATCACAGCAATATATTTGCTTATTTATCTCCACAGGCAGCCTGACCTGTGGTGGCGCAGTGGATAAAGCGTCGACCTGGGCACACTGAGGTCGCCAGTTCAAAGCCCTGCACTGGTCTGGTCAAGGCACATATGGGAGTTGATGCTTCTAGCTCCTCCCCCCTTTCTCTCTTTCTCTCTCTCTCTTTCTCACTCTGTCTCCTCTCTAAAATGAATAAATAAAAAAAAGAATAAAAAAAAAAAAGTCTTATTTATCTCCACAGGCAAATGAAATAAAAGACAGGATAAACAAATGGAACTATATCAAATTAAAAGCTTTTGCACAGCTAAAGACAATGTGAACAGAATAAAAAGACAAACCACACAATGGGAGAACATATTTGACAATACATCTGATAAGGGGTCAATAACCAAAATTTATGAAGAACTTGTAAAACTCAACACCAGGAAAACAAAAAATTCAATCAAAAAATGGGCACAAGAAATGTATAGGTACTTCTCCAAAGAGGACATACAGATGGCCAATAGACAGATGAAAAAATATTCAACATCACTAATCATTAGAGAAATGCAAATTAAAACCACAATGAGATATCACCTCACACCAGTCAGAATGGCGCTCATCAGCAAAACAACACAGAATAAGTGCTGGTGAGGATGTGGAGAAAGGGGAACCCTCCTGCACTGCTGGTGGGAATGCAGACTGGTGCAGCCACTATGGAAAACAGTATGGAAATTCCTCAAAAAATTAGAAATAGATCTGCCCTTTGACCCAGCCATCCCACTTATAGAAATAAATCCTAAGGACACCATATCACCGACTGAAAAAAGATATGCACCCCCATGTTTATGGCAGCATTGTTCACAATAGCAAAGATCTGGAAACAGCCCAAGTGTCCATCAGTGGACAAGTAGATTAAAAAACTGTGGTATACACACACACACACACACACACACACACACACACACAATGAAATACTATGGGGTTATGAAAAAAAGGAAATATTACGTTTTGCAACAATATGGAGGGACCTGGGAACTATTATGTTGAATGAAGTAAGCCAGGCACGGAAAGAAAAATATCATATGACCTCACTCATTTGAGAAATCCAAGGAACAATGAGACCTGAGAAATGGAATTGAGACAGAGGAGGGATCACAGGGACCAGAGGAAGAAGACAGAGGGAAAGGGGATGATAGGATGGGATAAACCTGAAGGGAAGGGGGAAGGAAGAGAGGAGGGCAAGGGAGATGTTGCGGGAAATATGGGGGTGGGGAGATGCATTTGGGTTGACCCTAGAATCTATGTAAACATAATTAATTAAATTAAAAAAAATTAAATAAATAATTTTGAATGGAAGAAGTAAAACCATCATTTGCCAGTGGCATGATACTATATAGAGAGAATCCTAAAGATTCCACCAGAACCTGTTTATTAGAACTAATAAATTAATTGAGCAAAGTTACAGATACAAAATTACTATCCAGAAATTACTTGCATTTTTACATACCAATAATGAACTATCAGAAAGAGAAATTAAGAAGACAATTTCATTTAAAATTGCATAAAAAATAATAAAAGACCTAGGAATAAATTTAAACAAGGAGTAAAAGTTCTATACTCAGAAAATTATAACATTGCTGAAAGAAATCAAAGAAGACACAAATAAGTGGAAAGATGTACCATACTCAGGGACTAGAAGAATTAACATTGTTAAAATGTTCATATTACCCAAAGCAATCTATAGATTCAATGCAATCCCTATCAAAATACTAATGCTATTGTTCACAGAATTATAAACTTACATGATCATTATGTTTAAAAGTTTCCTTTATCTTATGATTGTCAATATATTCATTTACATATTTTTTTAAATTTTTTTATGATTTTATTTTCACTAGTAATGTTTTGATCTGACTGAGAATTTATTTTGGCTCTTGTTAAAGATTCGTCTCACCCCATGCCCCAGATAAGTAGCCAATTGCCCAATACTATTTTTTGTATCATCTGCCTTTTTCCTATGAAATTGAAATTTGGTTTTTATTCTGTTGTAAATTCTTACATGTATTTTAATATATTTCTCTTATATTTTGTTAATTTGTTTCTCTTCTTGCCCTAGCACCATGTTATTTTAGTTACTTAGTTTTATAACAAGTTTTAATATTTGGCAGGCTAGTATTGAATTACATTTTGAACAATCTGACATTCTGAACCCTGTGGGACTTCTAGAATGAAATCAGAAGGTTCAGTAAGCAGTACTACCCAAACAGAGGCCAAAAAACTCATTCTATTGGGAAAACTGTAAAAGACATATTTATAAGCATTTCCGGTATTAGTAATAATCTTTGTCTCAGTGTGGACATTGCCAGTAATTGTGATTCAAATTACCATTCTTACTTATGTGGTAAGGTAGCAAAAAGTTGCAAAATTAATATTGATATTTTAGGAAGAAAGGTCAGGTTTTCTGTTCCGTCCTTTCCTTGGGGAGGGGAGGGAGAAGAATGTAAAAGCTTCCAGACTTACAAGGACAATGGGTCATTTAGTTTTAACTATAAAATAAAGGTTGTCTGAGGAACTTCTTTTCTCTTTCAGTAAGAGACAGAATTTACATACCACCCTACATCGATTTTGGCTCTTCCTTTCTTTCTGGAATCCTGAGAGCAACATACTTCCAGGCAAAGGAGGGAAGATAGACACTAAAAGATTTGTAAATGTCTTTGATTGTATTACCTTGAAAATTTTAATGTTTTTGTGGATACCCTAAACCAGTGATGGGTAATCTTTTGAGCTTGGTGTGTCAAAATTTGCCAAAAAAACAAGCATAACTCAGGTGGTGTGTCACTTCAAGAAAAACAGCCTAACCAGAAGTCCCAGAACTAGACACTCTGTGCCGGAGTTCTGTTGTCTTGGCCTACAGACCTCCGGCACAGAGTGTCTACACTACAGCAAATGTTTTATCCTCGGCTACTGCACCTGGCCATGCAGGACCCCAGGATAAAATGTCCTTCTCATCATGTGGCCCCATACTTCTCTGGTATGCAGCCACATGCGGCCGCGTGTCATCAAAAGTGGCTACGTGTATCAGTGCTGACACATATGTCATAGGTTTGCCATCATGGCCCTAAACAAATGTTATAAGCTTGTTAATAATTATGTCATGATGTCACGCTCCCCTCAACCCGTATGTGGTCAAAGGGTATATAACCAGCCTCTGAGATGTATTTGGCGTGCATGATTTGGGTCTGCAATGCCCCGTGTTAGTCATATGAGGCCACTATATTTAATAAATCTCTTTCTTTAATAAAACTCCTTAAAAATTCATCTGGACTTGGTGTCTCTATATAAACCTGCGGAAATGAGGTATTGTACTTTACAACACGTATATTGGTAATCTGTGAATCACTTGGGCATCAATAGAACTGCTATAAGAAGTTATTCTAAATCAGTACAAGGGCAAACTCTCATATGTGGGGACTGGTATTAAATCCTGGAGTAGACTCAATCTTGCTGGTTTGGAAAAATTAAGTAATGGAACATGCTAACTTTCTCATTTTTAAATTGAGGAGGGGTTTCTCTCCTAAGGTGAAAAAGAATTCTGTTTGTACATATGGTATCTCCAACACATCCCACATCCTGGCTTCTACAAACACTGCCTTGTAAACAGGAGGAGAAGGCAGCTGTCCTCCACAGAGACAAAGTGCTGGCATATTGGGAAGCCTGTCGTCGCAGTCGGGCTGTGCGTCCATTCCAGATGAGTTTTGGCTGATGTTACCCTTTTATTCATGCTCAGATTTGAGAAAATAGAATACAAAATTGATCTGCATCAGAGATGCACTTTTTCTTTTAAACTGAAGAATATACCTTTAGTTTTGCTCAATACATTTTATTTAAATTCTGTTGTCTGGATTACTATCTGTTGATAGTGTTAAAGAAAGATAATAATTGGGAGACTAAAATGGTGAAGAATAAATATCATCGAGAGGATCAAGTTGAAGAAAGCGTTCACCAGATTATTTTCAAAATCCATTTTTCAGAAATAACTTTATTAGTTTACCAACAATTTTGTCTCTTCATATCCTTTAATCAACAATTTAATCATGTGTTTAAATATTAATTATAAAACATATTAATGTAATAACCTACTTGTTGGGCAGATAAAATATAGTATGCTCACTTTGTTAAAGATGGAGTTGTCTACGTGCAAGTCTGTTGATGTTAATGTCTGTTGGTAAACAGGCTGTAAGCAGGCCGGGTCGGTATAGCCTAAGGCTTAGTTTTAAGAGTAAGCTTTTCCCCACAACCTTGACTGATTGGATAATGTGGGGTGGTGCACTCTCATGAGGAATCCTCCCATTATGCCTCAGATAACTGACTTTGTATCAGAGACTTTCTTGTTTGTTGATTGGATTAAAGGTTTGGATTTCTACACTATAAGGTGGGGCAGACTGGGAGCTTGCTCTCTCTGGGTTCCTGAGATTAGTATTAGAGAAGAGAAGAGAGAAAGGCCACATGAAGGAGAGGAGAAGCAGCCAAGATGGCAGAGTGCTGAGGAAGAAGCCAGTTTGTGCAGAGAGGAGATGGGAAACAGGTGAATAAGTCTGGTGAGCTAGAAAAATTTGATGCTAGAAAACTCAGATAAGTCAGTAGCTTTGTGAGCACTGAATGAGTGGGTTTTGGAGCCCAGTGTGTGTTTTTACTTGCCCGCTGGGTGCAAGCTAGAATTAAAGCTGATGGCTCACCAGTTCTTGGTTCCGTTGTTTCATTACTGACTGTCCGAACCTAATGCGAACCTGCATGGGCCAGGCGGCCGTAATGGTGGCCCTGGCTACTGGCCATACAAATACATTTAAAAAATTATGTATAGTATTATTTTATTCTTTGGCATCTTTCTCATTTGAGTGAATATTTTTAGTAGATTGCTGTTGTTTAAAAGGTCATGAAATTTTTCACAAGAATTTGTTAAATTATATTTCACACATAAAATGGTTTTGAAAGTCTCAACACTTAATTGTGATTTTTCTGATGTCCACACTTTATTTACCATAGAAAAAACGCATTCAGCCACAGCATTAGTTCCTGGTAATGACAGCGCGTATTCCACAACTTTTAGTGCATTATTGTATGGAACATGGTTTGTTTCAAAATGCTGAAATATTTCTAACCATTTGTTCTCTATTGTGATTTTTGCTGGTGCCCAAGATTTAACCTTTTCCTTAGCGATCTATGTTTTTTAATAGTGATACCTCATTAAAAAGATCATTTTTTGAAATATTACTCTATGGGAAATTTTGAGTGAGTCAGAGGGATCGGGTTAAACAGTCATGCTCCCTGCGTCCAGCCCCACCGACCACTAAAGACCAAGCGGCTTGCACCTCGCAGAGCCCAGAACCACACACCAGCATCCAGGATGCAGACCTATGGGTAGTTAAGGGACTTGACAGCTGCC
The DNA here is from genome assembly GCA_037038555.1 of Rhynchonycteris naso. Taxonomy (NCBI): domain Eukaryota; kingdom Metazoa; phylum Chordata; class Mammalia; order Chiroptera; family Emballonuridae; genus Rhynchonycteris; species Rhynchonycteris naso. The sequence continues at coordinate 32,689,160 of CM072998.1, forward strand.
GCCCCAGCAGGTATGTCCCGCCCGAAGTTCTTTGTTTTGGGGCCCCACATGGGGAAGCCATCTCTTGCAGCAGTGCAGGTGCTTCCAGGTCAAGGTGGGGTCTCTCCGCCGAAAACCATATATTCCCTTCCTGTTACCCACCGTTCCCTAGCTTTTCGTGCATTCTTTCCAAAAATCGGGACTTTTTTTAAAATGCCGCAGGACGCAGGACAAACTGTTGGGCAGATAAAATATATTATGATCACTTTGTTAAAAATGGCGCTGCCCACATGGAAGTTTGTTGATATTAATGTGTAATAGGGATCAGGCTGTGGGCAGGCTGGGTCATTATAGCCTAAGGCTTAGTTTTAAGAGTAAGCTTTTCCCCACAACCTTGACTGATTGGATGATGTAGGGTGGTGCACTCATGAGGAATCCTCCCATTATGCCTCAGATAAGTGACTTTGTATCAGAGACTTCCTTGTTTGCAGATTGGATTAAAGGTTTGGATTTTCTACACTACAAAGTGGGGCAGACCAGGAGCTATGCTCTCTTGGTTCCTGAGATTAGCAGTAGAGAGGAGAGCAGAGAAAGGCCACATGGAGCAGGCCAGGAGAAGCCGTCAAGATGGTGGAATGCTGAGGGAGAAGCCAGTTAATGCAGAGTTTGTGCAGAGAGAAGGAGATGGGAAACAGAGGTTGTTGGGCAGATAAAATATATTATGCTCACTTTGTTAAAGATGGCGCTGCCCACATGGAAACCCGTCACCCAGGTGATATTATTTGCCCTTATGCTTGGGATGGGTATAATTATATTATTGGGTGTGGGGGACAGGCTGTAAGCAGGCCCTGTCGTTATAGCCTAAGGCTTAGTTTTAAGAGTAAGCTTTTCCCCACACGCTTAACTAATTGGATGATATGGGGTGGTGCACTCTCATAAGGAATCCTCCCATTATGCCTAAGATAAGTGACTTTGTGTTGGGCAGATAAAATATATTATGCTCACTTTGTTAAAGATGGTGCTGCCCACATGGAAGTTCATTGATGTGTGTTCTGGAACAGGCTGTGGGCAGGCCGGGTCATTATAGCCTAAGGCTTAGTTTAAGAGTAAGCTCTTCCCTACACCCTTGACTGATTGGATGATGTAGGGTGGTGCACTCTCCTGAGGAATCCCATTATGCCTCAGATGGGTGGCTTTGTATCAGAGACTTTCTTGTATGTATAATTGGATTAAAGGTTTGGATTTTCTAGGCTATAAACTGGGGCAGTCTGGGAGCTTGATCTCTCTCTCTCTCTCGGTTCCTGGGTTCCTGAGATTAGTATTAGAGAGGAGAGCAGAGTAAGACCACATGGAGGAGTGGAAGCAGCCAAGATGGTGGAGTGCTGAGTGAGAAGCCAGTTTGTTAAGAGTTTGTGCTGGAGGAGATGAGGAACAGAGGTGAATAAATCTGGTAAGCTAGAAACCTTTGATTCTAGGAAACTCGGATAAGTCAGTAGCTTTGTGAGCACTGAATGTGTGGGTTTTGGAGCCCAGTGTGTGTTTTTGCTTGCCCGCCGGGTGCAAGCTAGAATTAAAGCTGATGGCTCACCAGTTTTTGGCTCCTGTGTTTCATTACCGACTGTTCAAATCCAATGCGAACCTGCGTGGGTCAGGCTGCTGTGATAGTGGCCTTAGCTACTGGCTTTACACTTTGTATCAGAGACTTTCTTGTTTGTAGATTGGATTAAAGGTTTGAATTTCTACACTATAAAGTGGGCAGGCCCGGAGCTTGCTTGCTCTTGGTTTCTTCTATCACCATTGCAGGGGCCTCCCTGATCCCTTGCCCACCATGGGAAAAGCAGCTGCTTTTCCCTTGTCTTCTCTTGTGGCTTGCCTGTCTTGGTGAGACACCAATAAACAGAATGGCCTACCATCCTCCGACCCCATCATTTCTTCACCGTCTGCCTGAATGCAATTGGAAACTGCATGTGAATGGCCATGATGGTGGCTTCTGGCCATACAGAGGTTGTTGGGCAGATAAAATATATTATGCTCACTTTGTTAAAGATGGCGCTGCCCACATGGAAGCCCGTCACCCAGGTGATATTATTTGCCCTTATGCTTGTGATGGCTGTGGGGGAAAAGGCTGTAATATAAGCAGGTCGGGTAGTTATAACCTAAGGCTTAGTTTAAGAGTAAGCTCTTCTCCACACCCTTGACTGATTGGATGATGTAGGGTGGTGCACTCTCCTTAGGAATCCCATTATGCCTCAGATGAGTGGCTTTGTATCAGAGACTTCCTTGTCTGTAGACTGGATTAAGGGTTTGGATTTTCTATGCTATAAACTGGGGCAGTCCGGGAGCTCTCTCTCTCTTGGTTCCTGAGTTCCTGAGGTTAGTATTAGAGAGGAGAGCAGAGTAAGGCCACGTGAAGGCCAGGAGAAGCAGCCGAGATGGCAGAGTGCTGAGGAAGAGGCCAGTTTGTTAAGAGTTTGTGCTGGAGGAGATGGGAAACAGAGGTGAATAAGTCTGGTGAGCTAGAAACCTTTGATTCTAGGAAACTCGGATTAAGTCAGTAGCTTTGTGAGCACTGAATGTGTGGGTTTTGGAGCCCAGTGTGTGTTTTTGCTTGCCCGCCGGGTGCAAGCTAGAATTAAAGCTGATGGCTCACCAGTTCTTGGCTCCTGTGTTTCATTGCCATCTGTCCGAATCCAATGCGAACCTGCATGGGTCAGGCTGCTGTGATAGTAGCCTCGACTACTGGCTTTACAAAGGTGAATAAATCTGGTGAGCTAGAAGCCTTTGATTCTAGGAAACTCGGCTAAGTCAGTAGTTTTGTGAGCACTGAATGAGTGGGTTTTGGAGCCTAGTGTGTGTTTTTACTTGCCCGCCAGGTGCAAGCTAGAATTAAAGCTGATGGCTCACCAGTTCTTGGCTCCATTGTTTCATTACCGACTGTCCGAATCAAATGCGAACCTGCACTGGCCAGGTGGCTCTGATGGTGGCCCTGGCTCTTGGCTTTACATTGTTAAAAATCGGGACTGTCCCACCAAAAGCGAGACGTCTGGTCACCTTAATCAAAAGGCGAAAGAGCCAGGGAAAGAGGAGCTAAATGAGGAAAGCAGTGTGCTAGGGTGGTACTTCAGCAGGTGACAGACCAAGGAACCTTTTATTAGCCACCGTGAGTGTGGAGCACCATGGGGAGGAAACAGTCTGAAATGGATATTGGAAAATTTTCCATGAGATGTTTATTATATAAAATCCCTTTATTTCTCCCTTCAGAGGATACATAATAAAAATCAACTGCATTCTGTTGAAGTAAGACTGTCCAAACCTGTAGAGAGTTTTTATAGAAATGTATTTGAGCCAAAACAGAAGATATGCCTGGAAGAAAGATCTCAACAGAATGAGGAAAAGTTTCTCAGAGTGGCAGTTTGCAACTTCTTTTATGCATTTAGAACATTTAGAATTAAGGAGGGAACATTGTAAAGCCAGTAGTCGAGGCCACCATCACAGCAGCCCGACCCACGCAGGTTCACATTAGATTCGAACAGTCGATAATGAAACACAGGAGCCAAAAACTGGTGAGCCATCAGCTTTAATTCTAGCTTGCACCCGGCGGGCAAGCAAAAACAAACACTCTGGGCTCCAAAACCCATACATTCAGTGCTCACAAAGCTACTGACTTATCCGAGTTTCCTAGAATCAAAGGTTTCTAGCTCACCAGACTTATTCACCTCTGTTTCCCATCTCCTCCTGCACAAACTCTTAACAAACTGGCTTCTTCCTCAGCACTCTGCCATCTCGGCTGCTTCTCCTGGCCTTCACGTGGCCTTACTCTGCTCTCCTCTCTAATACCAACCTCAGGAACTCAGGAACCGAGAGAGAGAGCTACTGGTCTGTCCTACTGTATATTGTGAAAATCCAAACCCTTAATCCAATTTACAAACAAGGAAGTCTCTGATACAAAGTCACCCATCTGAGGCATAATGGGATTCCTCAGGAGAGTGCACCACCCTACATCATCCAATAAATCAAGGGTGTGGGGAAGAGCTTACTCTTAAACTAAGCCTTAGGCTATAACGACCCGGCCTGCCCACATTACAACTTTTCCCCCACAGCCATCACAAGCATAAGGGCAAATAATATCACCTGGGTGACGGGCTTCCATGTGGGCAGCACCATCTTTAACAAAGTGAGCATATTATATTTTATCTGCCGAACAAACATAAAGAAGATTATATGAAGGTAGGAGAAAGCAAGGTAGGAATTATGTGTTCTCTCGAGGGTATTTTTGCTTCAGAGGGGTCTGAAAAGAGGCATTTCCAAGGTGGATTAACATAGATGCACAGAAACAACAATGGAATGGGGCTTGCTTAAGGCTAAGGTTAAACCTATTACTAAAGAAGTTATATGCCTGGGGCGTGACTGCCCACCATGACCCGCCTAGTTAGGAGTTCATGATTAGATCACCCTGTGAGGTTACTTCCAGTTAGGTGTATTGCAGTGCCCCTCCCCCGCTTTATAGGTTCACAACTGTTATCTCCCTTAGAGGAGGACTGTGATATTTATATTGTGGAAGGTGCCAGAGAACTGTAAAACTTAGTATTGGCAACGCCATTTTAAAGAAGAAAGGTCAGGCTTTCTGTCCTGTCCTTTCTTTGGAAAATGGAAGGAAAAGGATATAAAAGTCTCCTGACTTACAAGGACAACTGGGTCATTTAGTTTTAGTTCTCTGAAGGGATAAAAGTTATCTGAAGAGCTTCCTTTCCTTTTCAATAAGAGACAGAATTTACATACCACCCTACACTGATTTTAGCTCTCCCTCCCTTCCTGTAATCCTGAGATTAACGTGTTCCTCTAGGCAAAGGAGGAGAGATAGACACTAAAAGGTTTATGAATGTCTTTGATTGTATTACCTTGAAAGTTTTAAATCCCCTAGACAAATGTTATAATCTTGTTAATGATTGTGTCATGCTGTCACGCTCCCCTCAACCTGTATGTGGTCAAAGGGTATATAACCAGCCTCTGAGATACATTTGGGGCTGCACAATTTGGGTCTGCTATGCCCCGTGTCAGTCATATGTGGCTGGCATATTAACAAATCTCCTCCTTTTAATAAAACCTTTCAAAATTCATCTGGACTTAGTGTCTCTACGTAAACCTGTGGAAGTGAGGTACAGTACTTTACAACAATATTGCTGTACTTATTTTTCTTTTCCACAGGTTTTTGCCTTACCCAGAACTTCCAAAATAATAATGTTGAAAAGAGAATTAACAAAAAACCAAAACAAAAAAAGGAAAGTTAGAAGAGAAAGAGGGAAGGAGCATAAGAAAAATGAAAGCATAGTGTTGGGCAGATAAAATATAGTATGCTCACTTTGTTAAAGATGGCGCTGCCCATGTAAAAGTTTTAAGAGTAAACTTTTCCCCACAACCTTGACTGATTGGATTATGTAGGGTGGTGCACTCTCCTGAGGAATCCTCCCAATATGTCTCAGATAAGTGACTTTGTATCAGAGACTTCCTTGTTTGTTGATTGGATGAAAAGTTTTGAATCTACGCTATAAAGTGAGGTAGGCCAGGAGCTTGCTCTCTCTGGGTTCCTGAGATTAGTATTAGAGAAGAGAGCAGAGAAAGGCCACATGGAGGAGAGGGGGCAGCCAAGATATTGGAGTGCTGAGGAAGAAGCCAGTTTGTGCAGAGAGAAGGAAATGGGAAACAGAGGTGAATAAGTCTGGTAAGCTAGAAACCTTTGATTCTAGGAAACTCGGATAAGTCAGTAGCTTTGTGAGCACTGAATGAGTGGGGTTTTGGAGCCCAGTGTGTGTTTTTGCTTGCCTGCCGGGTGCAAGCTAGAATTAAAGCTGATGGCTCACCAGTTCTTGGCTCCATTGTTTCATTACCGACTGTCCAAATCTAATGCGAACCTGCTTGGACCAGGCGGCTGTGATGGTAGCCTTGGCCACTGGCTTTACAATGGTGCTGCTGACATGGAGGCCCATTGCCCAGGTGATGATATTGGTTGCCCTTCTTGCTTGGAATGGGCATGATTATGTTAATATGTGTTGGGGAAGGACTTTTGCGCCAAAAGGTTTTAAAAGGAAGAGAGATCACGTTGTTGTTCCGGGAGAAGCGGGATTACGTTCTAGGAGGAGAGAGCAGAGAAAGGAGAGCAGAGAAGGGCCACATGGAGGAGGCCAGGAGAAGCAGCCAAGATGGTGGAGTGCTGAGGGAGAAACCAGTTTGTGCAGAGAGAAGGAGATGGGGTACAGAGGTGAATAAGGCTGGTGAGCTAGAAACCTTTGATTCTAGGAAACTCGGATAAGTCAGTAGCTTTGTGAGCCCTGAATGAGTGGGTTTGGGAGCCCAGTGTGTGTTTTTATTTACCCGCTGGGTGCAAGCTAGGATTAAAGATGATGGCTCACTAGTTCTAGGCTCCGTTGTTTCATTACTGTCTGTCCGAATCAAATGCGAACCTGCATGAGCCAGGCAGCTCTGATGGTGGCCTCAGCTACTGGCTTTACACATAGAATAAAGGAATAAGAGCCAAGGGGTTACGAATTTCAACTGCTCTCAGACAACCACCTCCTCGCTAATAGTGGGACTTCCTCCCCTCATGCCCATGAGCCGTCTTCTAGAGGGTAATTGTCTTAAGCTGTATTCATTGTCTTCTACCACAGCTTCTTTCCCTATGTTCATTGGGCCATAGGGAATGAAGACTGGCCTTGACTAGTTGGGAAATCTGGCTTCTCAGCAGCATCCTCCTAAAGGTGGGTTTTCTCCAAATCTAAACCCATGATGTTATCACCCTACAACACTTAGAGAAAAACATTTGGAGAATTTGGTTCCTTCAAAATTAGAGATATCTGGACATCTGTTTAATCAAGGATATCATGGACAAAGATGACAGAGAAATGATAGAGTAAGAGGTAATATCTATAGTATCCAAAATTGATAAGGGACTGTCTTGTATAATGTATAAGAGATTCCTTCACATCACCAAGAATAAGACAGGAGTCTTAGTAGAAAAAGGCAAGAATAAGAGCAATTTAAAGAAGAGAAAATCCAAATAGATACAAGCATATGAAGAGATGCTCTAATTCATTAGTAATCAGAGAATTGCTAATTAAAATAGCAGTCAGGTATTTGCTCCTGTAAGACTGGCAAGATATTAAAAAGTTGGATAAGGCCATAAGAGTCATTATCTATTTATCTTTAGATAAATGTGGGAGGCCACTATATGTTGGAGACTTGACTGGAACAGCCATTCTGGAGAGTGAGCTGGAAGTACTGATCAAATATATTTATGTGTGTGTGTTCACACATACACACACACACTTATGGACCTAGGTGAGAATTTATTTATCATATATTTCAGAAGCACAATTTCTGAGCAGTGTAATTACAATAGATTACAGATTCTGCTTCTGAGATATATTTCAAATATATTTTCACCAGGTCGACAAAGGATTTTAAAGACATTTATCTCTACAGTAATGTTTGCAGTGACATAGAGTTGGAAGCAACAGAGGAGAGGAGGTAGATAAAACTAATGTTTGCATGCCCTAGAGTTAGTAGTCACAGAGCAGATGTACATAAACCATACAGGCTAGAACTCAAAATCTATTGTGTTAAGTGAAAGAGTATGAAACAGAATGAGGTCTATTTATGTAATTTATAATACATGCACATGCACAAACCATATAATTTTATTCCTAAAGTTTTCTAGACATTTAGCAGAAAAGCTATTTAATTTCAAAGGGGTATTTATGAGAACTTGGCCTTAGAGATGACTTAGCTCTCCCTGTCTCCCCTGGAAGCAGTCTAGTTGCAGTCTAGTCTAGAAGAAGAGAGCACTCAGTAACAGCTCTGTTTACTGCTCTGAGAGAAGAAATTGGTCTTGCATTTTTCTAAGGTGTCTGTGTAAATCTGTCTAGACAGATGAGAAGCAAAGACAGAAAAGGAATGAATGTTCTACTGAGCGCCAGGCAACAGAGTTGTTATATCACTATGCAGCAATACTTACAGAATTTGCTATGATACCATGTTACTGCATTAATGCTATAAGAGCATGGAATAGATTGCAGCATTTCCTGTGGAAGACCTCCAGAATCAAGACCCAAACTACAGCATTTCACAAATCTGTTCTTCTTTTTGTGTGTTTTTAAAGAAATTACTTTTAAAATTCTCAAATACCAAGAAAGTATTCAGTGTGCCATACATAATTTTTCTTGTAATGTATGGTGGCAACCAATATTCCAAACAGGTGATCAGTATAGTCTCTTGACCATAAGCTGTGGGGGGAGGATATAGGTAAAAGCAAGCTGTTCTTTTTACCCTCTAATGTATCCAATCTCCCTCTCTCTCTCCCTCTCTCTCTCTCTTTTCTCCAATAGCATGCTAAACAGTTTCTGAACCTGGACTTCCACAAAGACCAGGGGTGATCATCTAAACCAGTGTTTCCCAAAGCTCCTGGACTGCAGCCAAGAGGTGTTGGAGCTGGTTTCTAGGAACCCCGACCCAGGTCTGCGTACTACCCGGCACACAGATGGGTGAAACTCTGGGTCCTTTCGTAGTGTGGCTCCCATAAAGGCATTTTGTCTATGGTAGGATGCCAAATTGTTGCTGTTGAGGAGGGGAAAGAAGCAAGCGACATCTTATTCTGCCACAACACTAATGTCATTCCTATTAACCTCATTTATATATAACGCTAAGGAACTTTCTAAATTTCTTATTAAACTGGTTTAAAGTTTTTTTAATTACAAAATTATTGTCATTATTATTACATATTAGAAAACTGTAGGCAATGTAGAAAAATATAGAAAATAAAAATTACCCTTAATCTCACTGTTCAGGACAGGTACTTTCAACATTTGGTGAATATATATGATGGGGGTTATTTAGCCACTAAAAAATTGAGTTTATATGTTGTATTTATTTATTTACATAGACATATAGCAGCTTTGTTTCAGAAAAGTATCAATTTGGCTTATATAAATATATGTGATATAAAATTCAATTGAAAAATGAGCGAAGAAAGAAAGAAAGAGAACAAAAGTAATATGAGACTAGAGGAGAACTGAAAGTCAGACATTAGGTCAGTACACATTGCATAATGAGCTCTAGTATATTTCGGAGCAGTGTGCCACACATTAGGCTCTGACGCTCTGACAGCCAATGTAAAAATCAGTGTCGTGATTCTTAGAAGCCGTAAGGGATCTACTAACATGAAATCAGGTGATGCCTCGCTCTTGCTACCAGTGGGCTAGAACTCCTCTTGTGAATGAGCGCCCAATGGACAGTGTGTAACACAGTGACCGGGAGCCTCCTTCACGCTTCCCAGTAATTACAACGCTGTCCTTCATGACACTCCTTCTTCTATCCATGCCATGTGAGAGTATGGCATAATATAAAAGTGGGGTTCAGTTGAGGCACAGCCACTAGAGGCCAGACAACGCAGTCCTCCAGAAATCTGTTGTAGCCTGTTGTCGGGACTGACGAAAGAACATCTGTTGTAACACTTATAGGAGCTAGGGCAAGAGGCTGGGAAGTGGGGGGACACAGTCTATTATATAAAAATGTTAAAAGTTGTAAGTCAAGCTGTCATGTTGCTAAGTGGACGATAGCTCTCTCTTAACTGAAGTGCATAAATATTTCAGTTCAAATATTTTAATAGGTCTTATTTTGTCTCCACTCACAATAGTTCTTAATAAATAATTTTACAAAATAAAACAACTAAGTGTACCCTACTTATGTTTTTTTATTTTAAAATATTTTTATAAAAATTTATTTAAGTGAACCCTATTAATATTTTTTCAAAATTTAGATGCTGGAAAACCATAGGCTTTCTCAATTTCACTCCATTCTGGTACAGAAGGTAAATTAAAATTGGACATTCATTAACAGATGTTTTCCACAAGTCATGATATTAAAATTAGGATTATAAACTTTTAATTTTTTTTTAGATTTTACTTATTCATTTTTTAGAGAGAGAGGAGAGAGAAAAAGGGGTGAGGAGAAGGAGCATCAACTCCCATATGTGCCTTGACCAGGCAAGCCCAGGGTTTTGAACAGGTGACCTCAGCATTCCAGGTCGACTCTTTATCCACTGCGTCACCACAGGGCAGGCCAAGATTATAAAATTTTTAAATTAAATCTTATTCTTTTAGTTCTCGTTTAATTTGTTTAAAATTTTCCCTTTCATAAATATATGTTTCAGCGCCTTCTTTTTGGTAAATCTTGTTGTCAAAAATGGCAATGTATGAAAAACCTCAAAAGCTAAAGGTTTGTGGATGCTTTATTTGTTGAACTACATTTAATTTAAAACTTCCCACTGATTCCAAACAAAAAAGTTGTTTTTGGAGGCTCTTTATTTCTAACATACGAATGATGGTGAAAATGATACATAAAGTGCACAGTTCTGTGCTGTTGTTGTTTTTTTGTTTCTTTCATTCAACATCAGTTTTAGACAATAATTTTGTAGTTCAGTAATTCTAACTCCGAGTGCATTTATGTAAATATTGGAAAGTATAACTCCTCTCCTGATTAATGCAATATCATAGCTTATCTGAACATAGCTATTAAAATACATGTGCGCATAACCAATTATAAGTATAAATGTGCTCCATAGATTGCTTACTTTATAAGAAAAAATTTTCTAAGACTCTATGTGCCACCAAAACATAAATTACTATAATCAACACAAATGCACAAACACACAATTTTGTTTTCAGTCTTAAATTTTTAATTAAAATTTCAGAATAATTCACATCAATATCACATGTTTAACCTTTGAAAGAATACACTTCTGCATTGATTCCATTGATATGGATGAAAACCCCTGAATTCTACTGGAATTAATCGCACTGATTTTCTCTCTGAAGAATCTCATGGCATGGGCACACGGCTGCCATCACCTCTCTGTGTACAATTCCCTCTGCTAAGGGAACCTCAATAGCAAGCCCTTGCTTCACTTTTCCCACATATAGAAGACATCAGGGACCTTAAAACAAGTGGCATTATTTTAGAAAAGTTATTTCAAAATGACTGGTAAATAGAGCTGCTGTAGCTAAAAGTTTTAAATCTCATCTCTAGGCACAATCCTTCAAAAAAAAAAAACATTAGCATTTAAAATAGACTCTGGTACTAATTCTAGAAATATACATATTCTAGGAATCTCACTTTCAACAATGAAGGGATATTTCTCTGTAGACTCTAAGTTCTCAGGGAGAGGAAGAGTAATGGGTGAATCATAAAGAATTGGGAAACAAAATGGCAGGTCCAGAATAAAGTTTGGATACCATAAATTCTTAGTCCACAAATCTTAAAAGAGTTCAATGAAATTCAACCCATTAACACTTATTAAGCACCAGTGGTGGGGTTCAAATAATCTAACCGATTCTCTGCCCTAATAACCGTTTTAAGTATAAAAAAAGCGATATACCAAAAGGTAGTTTATTATTTCATGTATTTAATACTTAACAACAATTAAAAAGGTACACAAAACTAGATTGTTATGAGAAAGAAATGTTTTAAAATGTTAATGAAAAAATATTTAATAATACCTGACAAAAAACAATAAAACTGTTATTTAAGATATTTCCATATTGCTTCTTGATTGGCGTCCTCACTTGCAATTGTTTTCATCTATGGACAAAATGAACATTCCTACAGGCACTGAGAATAGGCTGTTGCGCAGATGAATGTTAATAATGAGTTAGGAATGTAAATTTGTGATTTCCACATTGGGCAGATGCCCAGGCGCCCACTTTAGAGGGAACCCTGGTTACAGGTGCCATTTAACAACTGGTTTGCCAAACTCAATGAAAAATTAGGTGTCGGTTCTGCCAAACCAGTGCAAACTGGCTAAATCCTAACACTGCTAAGCACTCATTATGTGCCATGCATTGTGGGCATGAGCACGAAGATAAATAACACATCCTAAGTGTCTTCTGCTGACTTTCAGTCCAGTGACATACACAAGTAATTTCATGTAATGTCCTGTAGAGGCACAAACAATAGGGAACAAGAACCAGAGAGGGAGCGCCACTTTGTCCACGGTGACCCCGGAGGCCTGATGGAGGAATAACGTGTGAGCCATTAACAGGTATTCCAGGCTCTTTCCTGAAATGGGCAGTAAGGTACAGATATATACAGAAATTCTTTACTTAACCAAATTACAATCAGGCTTCCGAAACTTCTCCTAGGCCCATCTGTATACTTCCGTGTAAAATTCAGTTAGTGAGAGCCCTGCTACATCAGTTTAGCCAGTCTCCCAGCCTCCATATCTGATCAGCCTTAGCATCTAATTGGGTTCCTCGTCCTCGCCACTTCCCAGGTGAAGTTTGATCACCCTTGCCTGTCTTCAGCAGGGATACTGTCAGGCCAGTTTAGCCAGGATCTCCCTTACCCACGATATTTCCTCATAGTGATTGCCTATTTTGTAACCTCTACCCTGTTCCTTGACTGTAAATTCCCACCTTGTCATGCTGTGTTCAGAACTGAGCCTGGTGCTATACTGACATCTCTTTCCCCCTACTGCGGTAGTCCTAGGGAAAATCTGTTTTTACTGCTTTAATACTGTCCACCTCTGGTTTTTCTTTGCCAGGAGGAACATTAAAAATTCTATACCGAGCAAAAGTGCCAAATGGATTTGATTAAGAGGCAGGTGTCTGCTTTAAGGAGTGTTAAGGGAGAAGGACATTGTGGGCATAAGTATTTTTTATCTGGGTTCTTTCAGTGCTATGTAGGTGACTGGTCCCCTGATACTTGTGGGAAATGGTATTGTAAACTTTTACCTAAATCTAAGGTTGCTGACACTAGGGCGGTAGGAATGGGTTGCACATTTCCTGGTGCCCCTAAGTTCTGCTCTCATAACTCAGTCCTGGGGTCTGCAGCTGAGCCCATGGGAAAGTCACTCCCTGGAACAGATACAACAACTGCAGGAAGGGCCCCGCTTAACCTCTGTCTTCAGGCACCAGGTAAATGAAATCTCTGAAATATTGATGAGTAGAAATTATTAATAATAAAAAATGGAAACAGCAACATGTGAAAGAAGAGAATGCACTTCATTGAAGTCCATGCTCCCGTAGCAGTGCTTAGCTGCTCCTCCCTGGCCGTTCTGTGGGAAGGCAGGGAACCCAGCACTGGGAGAGGGACACATGCTGTTGCAGAGGAAAGCCACCTGGGGGATGATTAAAATTGCTGTGTGGGTGTCAGAGGAAGACAAGCCATAATCAAGGAATGAATGACAATATCTTAATATTAATGCTGCTGCGCCTGGAAGCACCTTGTGGGATGAGAGACAGAAGGAGGCTGAGCCTCCTGGGGGTGGAGAGAACAGGGGACTGTTGGAGGACTGTGAGGACAGTTCTCAGTATCATTTCTCTGATCATCATTGTCAGCATCAGCATCTCTGTTGGAGAGAATAGTGGGATCCCTGCCAGAAGAGAGTCTAAGGTAGAGGCACCCAGAAATGTTTACAGTGTGCTCACTACAGACTGAGAGCTAGTTGCTGGGAACACAGTGATGGATGAGATAGACCTAAGCTTCGCTCCCATGGGACTCACAGGTTAGTTGCGAAGACAAGAAGTAAACAAGTCAAATTGAAGTAAACAAGTATGAACTACAAAAGGGTTAAATAAGAGACTGTGATTGAAATGATTGAAGAGGGAATCTAACTAAGTGTATGTGGGTAGATGGGGAGGTCATGGTCAAGGAAGGCTTCCCAGAGGAGAAATGACTAAGCTGCAACCTGAAGAATGAATAGAGTTTAAACAGGAATGAGAGTACGGTATTCTAGGCAGCATGAATTCCAGGGCCATTATATGGCCGATGCACAATTTATGCAGCTTATTATGCCTGAAGACTAGAGAACAGATTGAAGGGAACAAAAATGGATGCTGGGGATCCATTCAGAAGACTACTCTAATTATGCAAGTAAAAAATTATAATAAAAGGAAAACTGACATCTTGCCCTTTGACTAACTTCCCCCACCATTTTGGGTAATGAATGCTGTGTGTCATAGCTTAGAACAGTGGTTCTTAACCTGGGTTCTTTCGAACCCTAGGGGTTCGATGAGTCGGTCTCAGGGGTTCAGAGAAGCCTCTGCCTTGGAGGCCAGAATAAAGTAATACCGTAATTTGTTATGAGTTCATGCACTTTGTTGGTTTTGTTCTTTGAGCAAGGTGATGTTCATGCATGGCTCATTTTGTGCACCAGTAAAAAAACAAATACCTATGTCTTAAATTTGGGGGAAAAAATCATATTTTATTTATCACTAAAGAAGGGTTCGGTGAATGCACATATGAAACTGGGGAGTTTGGTATCTCGAAAAAGGTTAAGAACCACTGGCTTAGAAGTTCTGTATCCCAAGGCAAATTTTATTAAAATTCACCCAATCACTATGTAAACAGAACTATAGACTACAATATAAGAACTGAGCTGCAAATGTTGCTTCTTTTCTCTATTCAGGAAGATACTTCTTCTGAAAGGCTGGCTCCCTTGCAATGCAAGTAAAACTTTTCCCAAAACTGTTTATAATTTTCTCTTTGATAATAATCATGTTTATTCCTGACCAGGCGGTGGCGCAGTGGATAGAGCATCGGACTGGGATGTGGAGGACCCAGGTTTGAGACCCCGAGGTTGCCAGCTTGAGCCCGCTCATTTGGTTTGAGCAAGGCTCACCAGCTTGAACCCAAGGTCGCTGGCTTGAGCAAGGGGTTATTCAGTCTGCTGCAGTCCCCTGGTCAAGGCACATATGAGAAAGCAATCAATGAACAACTAAGGAGCCACACGAAGAATTGAGGTTTCTCATCTCTCTCCCTTCCTGTCTGTCTGCCCCTATCTGTCCCTCTCTCTGTCTCTGTCACACACTAAAATAAATAAATAATCATGTTTTTTATGTGGTGGCTATTGATATAAAGGGCCATTCTGAAAACATCTACAAAATATTCTACTTGGGTGACTAGGGAGTAAAGGTAGTCAAAGACTGACCCCAGGTTTCTGAGAGTGGGAGGCTGAGACGGGCCCCCCGGGACAGCGGCCAGTCTGGGCTGGAAGACTAACTGTTTTGTAGGAGTGTCGTGAAAGTGTAAAGAAAGAGAAGATTATCCAGAGGACAAAAAGTTCCTATTTCTCACTGAAATGACCCACAACAGGAAAGTGCATAGACAGAATTAAAGAGAAAACAAGAATGGGGCAGTGAATTTAAAACTGACCTTGCCCTGGTGGAACAATCCCGGCTCCAGGGATTTCAAAGCCTACGTGGACTCCAGAAACCTACCCGTCATCTTCTTCATGCAAGGGAGGCCGGCAGACGTTCAGTCACTTGCCCAAGACCAAATAGCTAAGAGGACTAATCATTTCTTTATGTTGAGTAATTTTTACCAAACAATACAAGTTGCTTGTAGAATGTTTTGTTTATACTTCTGTAATCCCATACGTGTGATTTACACTTTTCTAAAAAACTCTCTTTAAATTGTTTTTGCTAATAATGAAATAACTTTCTGAAATTTATAACATATTTTCCATAGTTAGCACTGGTGTTTCTTCAATAGGGATCTTCCAGCTATTTAATCATTCATACATTTATTAAAATATTATATCCCAATTTAGTCCCATCAGGATTTTCATATGCATGCTTGCACGAGTCTGTGTGTGTGTGTGTGCATGCACACACATGCATGCATGTAGGAGGGTAAACATTTAATATTTATTTAGCAGAGAGGCTTACTGTGCTGCGAGGGGAAGGGTGGAGGAGAGCCGTCAGGGGCCCACAGCTCCTCCTCTGCTGTCCACCACTGCTCTCATATTGCCGCTAGTCAGCAAAGGGGAAAACCTAGTCAGCAAAACAAGACCCCTGCTATTAACCAGGGTCACCCTCCTGAAGTAGAACTTTGCATTCCTGAACATTTTCCATGGAGATTTTCAACCTGGTGCCCATCCTTAGCAGTTTATCAAGTGACTCCTTTCAACTCCGTCAGGATTTCTAGTAGTTTTCACTTCCTCCATCTTGTCACAGTTCTAACAATCAATCCCTTAACCCCATCAGGTCCCAGGAGGCTCAGGCACCCTGTGGCATGCCCTTCCCAGCGTCTGCCTTGGCATAGGGACAGTTCATTGTTCTCCATCACGCTTCTCCATCATCAGGACCCAAACCTCAGTCAGCAATATAATTAAGTGATCTAATTAAATACCTAATACTTTTAATAACCCTCATATTTGTCATTATTTTTTTTTTTTTGGTCTATTTTCAATCCTGGAGCTTCAAGTAGTCTCAAGTACCACTGCTGTGTCCCCTGTTGGACGCATTCTTCCTTGTGAACTAAACTTGTAGGTATGCATAGCCCAAACTCATGGAGTTGAGAAAGAGGCTAGTGGATCCTAGAGGTGGCAGTGAGAGGGGGCCACTCTCTTGGGAGCCACTCTTTGTTTCTAGATCCGTGAATCCTGGTAATAAAAGTAGTGCCATGTATTGGTTATTGATTTGGAGGGTACGCCACATCCTGGAAGTTACTACTCCAGCCTCACACGGTGCTTCCTTTAATTGGTGCTGTATTTCTAAAGGTCTGTTTTGCAAACCTATCAGGCCATAAGCTTCAGAATAACAGAGCACATGGAAGACCAGTAAATGCTATGAGCATGAGCGAATAGCTGCACTTGATTTGTTGTAAAATGAGTTTCTTGGTAGGAAGTAATCCTATAAAGAATAACATGAAGGTGAATGAATATGGCAGCCAATGGACAGTGAGTTTAGCAGAAACTTTGCAGATAGGTAGAACACATCTGTATTCAGAGTACGTGTCCTTTCTGGCGAGAAGGAAGTGCTCCCGTGTTATGATGGCAATCGTACTGCATCATCAATCTGTCACTAGATGGCTGGCTGTTCCCCCGACGATGGTGTTTTGAGAATTCTTATGACCCAACTCACTCCCTCTAACCTTCCTGCAGTCCTCTTGTACTAATCCCATAATTCAAGCCTGTTAGAATCTCTCAAATTTGGCTGTCGTTTTTAGATCGGCTTCCAATCTTATATTCTGATTTGGACCTTTTCTTTTTAGGGTAAATGCTTATTAGCAATTTCTTGCTTTCCAAATTTTCAGGGCCGTCCGAGTTTCCTCTGCTCTTTCTTCCCCCTGCACAGTTATTTATACTAAGTGGATGTTGTTGCTGCCAGTCGTTTGACCCTACCCACTATATTTTACATTATTTGATGTATCTTGTTACTTGGTTTGTTAAAGATGTTGTCCATGAATGTTTTAAAATCTTTTTTGCTATCCTAGTTGTTCCTTCTAAATTTCTTCTTTGTGGAGGGAGTGTGAGGGAATTCTGAGAGGTTAGAATATGGTACCTCTGTTGCCACCATCTTGTTTTGGGGTTGTATTGATATAATTTCTTAAGAGATCTCTGTGCTTCCAAGACCAAGGCTCAACACATCAGCATCCAAGCCAGGGTCCATGCTGCCCTTCATCCCTGTGAGGATCCCAGGGCAAGGGGAAACCTCCCTGTGGCCTGGAACTTTCCATGGTCAATGTGCCTGGGGTGGGGTTTTCTCACAGCCTTTCTTGGCCATGTCCAAACAGCATCTTTAATAAAAGCCTCCATCTGTCACAATGTCTGAGACATCTGTTGACTCTCTCATTAAGTAAGGCTTGGGCAGCTCAGGGCAATTTATACGTTTTAAGGCCTCAGATACATTCAAGATACTGTCCCAAGTTTCTTGATTTTTATGGTATCATTCAACTCTGGTTTTGGTCTGTGCAAAATAAAAAACAACTAAAAACCCTTCAAAACCAAAAAATAAAAAATAAAAAAAACAGCATCGAAGTGTCCTCCAAATGTTGGGATAATTAGGGTTTGGAGTAGAAATATTAGGCATAGAGGCTACAGAACGTTTGTGTCATGCCATTGTGTTTAGTTCCCAAGACCCCTCCCACTATTTGAAGTTTCCGGTGATGCTCCACAGTCCCTCCAGGCATGGTTTTCACTTCCAGCATTTTTCCTGTAGCTGCCGCTGCAATTCTCATGGTCAGAAGCTGCTTCCTCAGAGTTAGCATCCATTCTGCATGGGCCTCTTACCCACACATCAATTCCTTCTTCTCACATGTGCCTGGGCTTTTTCCCGAGGGCAACGAGAGCACACTCCTTTAGGTGGTTTCCAGCGGCAGGTGGTTTACTGCATATACCTTCCATGGGACAGTAATTGGAAGGAATTATTTTAAGGACTTCCAGAGTGGTGTCATCTTTTTTGAAATCAAAAGTCCTTTAGTCTTGGCTGTCAGTAACAACTTGACCTTGGATTTAGTGCCATTTGCTCAGGGTAGTAATATAGGGCAATTGTTGGAGAGACTAAAGAGGGATGAGGTAAGGAGGGGACACATTCAGACAGAATTGGGAGCTTGTATAAAGGTCTTCAGTTCTTGTGGTGGACAGAGAAGTCATTCATTTTCCTTTTGTTGCTAAGGGTCTTTCTCACTGATGTAAAGTGCTTTGTGGGGATGGGAATACTCCACAAGATACCATGCTGCATTCTGGATGGAACTTTTGAATGTTACACAGTTTTTCTTTATGACTGGATTATAATTAGAACTAGGTCCTATATCTTTTTTAAATATACTTATGTGAGATTTTTGTAATCTTTGTATTTGAGGACTATATTTATGGTTCTGAGACATCAAGATTGGGCCTTACTGCATATTTTATCAAGCCCAGGATCCTCTTTCATAAAAACTATTCTCAAAAAAAAAACAAACCACAAAACTGTTCTCTTCTTGTTATAGGATGATGAGGGATATTAAGGTAAGGCAAGGTTTGCACGAGAGTAGAATGTGAACTATATTACAAAATCAGAGGGTCTCAACCTCTAAAAACTGTTTTTAAAATTGTGTTAAAATACGTATAACTTAAAATTACCATCTTAACCATTTCTAAGTGTACAATTCAATAGTTTTAAGTGTATTCACATTGTTGTGCAACAAACCTCCAGGAGTTTTACACCTTGCAAAATTGAAAGACTATACACATTCAATAACAGCTCCCCATTCCTGTCATCAAACCCCCAACTGCTATCCTACCTTCTATTGTTATAAATTTCACTACTCGGTGTACTTCATTTAAGGTGAATCATACCGTATTTGGGTTTTTGTGTATGTGCATGTGAAATCAATCTATTTCACCTAGCATAAATGTTCTCAAAGTTTATCCATATGCTAGCATGTGCCAGAATTTCCTTTTCAAGGCTGTATAATATTTCAGTCTATGTGTATGCCCTATTATGTTTACCCATTCTTCCATTGATAGACACTAAGAATAGGGTAGCTATGAAATGGGTATGCAAATATCTCCTCTAGACCATTCTTTCAATTCTTCTGAGTATGTACCCAGAATTAGAATTGCTAGATCATATTTTATTTCTAATTTTTTCTATAGCAGATGTACAATTTACATTCCCAAACCTTTCTAATTTCTCCATGTTTTTGCTAACACTTTTCTTAATAGTCATTTTAATAGGATAAGATGATAATATCATTGTAATTTTGATTTTTACTTTCCTAATGATTAATGATGTTGAGTATGTTCATCTTTTAATTGTTATATGGTTTTCTATTGTTTAGATCAGTGGTTCTTAACCTTTTTTGAGGTACCGAACCCACCAGTTTCATATGCGCATTCACCGAACCCTTTCTTAGTGATAAATAAAATATGATATTTTTTCCCAAATTCAAGACATAGGTATATTTTTTTTTACTGGTGCACAAAATGAGCCGTGCATGAACATCACCTTGCTCAAAGAACAAAACCAACAAAGTGAATGAACTCACAACAAATTACAGTATTACTTTATTCTGGCCTCCGAGGCAGAGGCTTCTCCGAACCCGAGACTGACTCATTGAACCCCTAGGGTTTGATAGAACCCAGGTTAAGAACCACTGCCCTAGAGATAAAAGACATTAGAAGAATCTTTGATGCACAGAGTCTTTAATTTTGATGCAGTCCAGTTTATTTTTTCTGTTGTTGCCTGTGCTTTTGGTATCATATAATATTTAAAATGTAACTTGCAGACCTGCTCTCATGGAGCTTTGCCTCTGTGTTTTCTCCTAATAGTTTTATATCATCAGGCTTTACATTTAGGTTGGATCCATTTTGAATTAATTTTTGTATATTATGTTTAGCCGCTGTAACCGTGTAAGATGGTTGATAACTGAGTTGGACTCAGATATCACACTCACTTCTTCTATAATGATAAGCTTCTCAAGGGCAGTGGAGTTGCCTAAGATCTTGCAAATTAGATTTACCTCTGACTTTAAAGCATATTCTGTTGACAACAACAACTGAGCCACAAATACTAGGCAAGGCAGAGCCTACAGTGCTTGTAACTAACAACTGCAATGGTTAAACGAGACATTTTTATGAAAGAAAATTGAAAAGTGTACAGTGAAAATAACACGTGCATGGAATAATATTGATCCTAGTGAAGTCCAGACCAACCATATTATTAGTTGAATTTCTATGAGGCCCGGATAGATAAGTATATCAAGAAAGGATAAGATTGGGATAATTAAAAAAGGATGGCAATGCCAAACATGTTATATGATCAGTGCAATACAAATGTTTATATTAATAAACACAGATGTGTGTGTTTGGGTGTATGTGATATACACGGTGGGGCAAAAGTGGGTTTCAGTTGTTTATGTGAAAAATAATATAATAACTAATATACCCTGTTTCCCCATGTATAAGACACACCTTTTTTCCCAAAAGACTTTGGGGTCTAAAAACTGGGTGCGTCTTATACAGTGGTTGTAGCATTTCAAATGCCATAGATGGAACTGAGGACGAGGCAATATGTGAAGACGGTGATTCGTCATCAGACACAGATGAGGACAAGCTAATGGATGGGAGTTTTGATAGTGAAGAAGAGTTGTATGAATTTTATGATGAATAAAACTTGAGTTCAATAACTTTATGTAAAACTTTTTTTTTCAAATTTTGGGCCTCAAAATTAAGGTGCACATTATACATGGGGAAATACAGAAAGGTAATAATACAACAATAAACTCTGTGTTGCGTGTACTCACAACTATAAACCAACTTTTGCCCTCCCCAATATATGAATACCTTTTCTTCTATTTTCTTTCTTGTTTTTTTTTTTTTCTTTGCCTTTCAGCCTCAATTACTAATCTGATTTTTTTGGCGAGGTTTGTCTTCTCTAGAGTAGGTTGAAATCTAATAATAAATCTCTTTAAATTGCCTTCTACGGTATTGTAGCTTCACATAAAATAAAATGAAGTTGAATTGCCAGAGTGTGAGACTTTTTAGGTCTGCTCATCATGCATCTTTGGCAGGACACATCTTCCCGGACACAGGGACTAGGGCACGGGGTAGGAACATATGCTCACAGGAGGGACAGTGGTTTAATTGGAGCAGGGACACTTGAGAGGCGTTCTGACTGTGTGAAGCGGTGCTGAGCAGTTGGCAGGTGTGTTGGGTGTGGGAGAAAAATTTGCATTTGGACGGGATCCTGGATCTGAGGGCGGAAACTAGAGATTAGAGGAACAGGTGCTGGTGAGGTTCAATGCCAAAAGAAAAGCAGGGAACTTTGAGTCATGGAGAAAAGGCTGTCCACCGGCAAATGAAAACTGCGGAGGAGGAATGGGCCTGGGGCGGGCGCGGGGGGGGGGGGGGGGGGGGGGCAGGGCGAGGGGGTACAAGAGAACTAATAGGACATCTGAAAAGCAGAATGCTTAAATGTGGACTACGAAAGCGGTAGAAGGCACTGAAATAGGCTAAGAAAGAACGAGAAAATCAAGACTGTAGATGGCATTCCTCTAGAATGAGGACAGCATCCCATCTCCTTGTTTAGAGCAAGTTATCAGAGTATGATAAAGAACAGAACTATGACAATTGTATGATGGAGACTATAAACATAAAAAAGAGAGAAAGGAACACAAAGATACAGAAAAATATGTTACTTGTTTATTTTTAAAATGAGGAGAATACTTTGGGAGCATCTGAGTTTTTTATATTTAATTCCAGAATGCACAAATACTTTTAGCAGCAATCTTCTTAAAGAATCTAGTTTTTCCTTTTCCTTGAAGTATTGACTACATATACCGTATTTCCCCATGGATAAGACAAACCCATGGATAAGACACACCCAATTTTGGGGCCTGAAATATTGGGGGAAAAGTGTATTACATAAAGTTATTGAATTCAAATTTTAATCATCATAAAATTCATAGAACTCCTCATCACTGTCAAAACTCCCATCCATTAGCTTGTCCTCATCTGTGCCTCAAGACAAATCAGTCTTCAACAATGAGCGCAGAAACAAGTGCGAAAAAGCGGAAAATGAAAATGCAAGTAAAAAAGTTTACAACCACTGTAGAAGATGCACCCAGTTTGTAGACATCAAATTTTTCAGGGGAAAAAATATGCATCTTATACATGGGGAAATACAGTACTGCACTCTCATTTTTTATACTTACAATGAAGAAATAGGCAACAGCAAACATATATGATCCTGGCATTTTCTCTAACATTTTGCTTTAGATCATATTGTGTGTCCCTTATTTCTCTGCCTCGGTGTCAGGAAGGTGCTCAAGAAGTTTGGAAGGTCAGAAACTGTTAAGTAAAGGATATTTGCCTGACCAGACAGTGGCACAGTGGATAGAACATCGGACCGGGATGCAGAAGGACCCAGGTTCAAGACCCCGAGGTTACCATCTTGAGCGCAGGCTCATCTGCTTTGAGCAAAGCTCACCAGCTTGGACGCAAGGTCGCTGCCTCTAGCAAGGGGTCACTCGCTCTGCTTTAGCCCCCTGGTCAAGGCACATATGAGAAAGCAATCAATGAACAACTAAGGTGCCACAACAAAAAACTGATTATTGATGCTTCTCATCTCTCTCCGTTCCTGCCTGTCTGTCCCTCTCTCTCTCTCTCTCTCTCTCTGTCTGTCTCTGTAAAAAAAAAAGGGGGGGGGATATATCATGCAGTTAGAATAATGCAGTTTTCAATTTTTTAGCTGCTTGTTGTGCTAGCGGTAGGATCTATAATGATAGAGATTTTTTCCCATTTTGTTCTATAATGGGGTACGCGAACTTTTCTAAAGAAAGATCCATAGTAAATACTTTAGTTTTGAGATCCATATAGTTCTTGTTGCAACGATTAGCTCAGCCACTGTAGTCACAGACAATGCAAAAATGAGTGAGCATGGCTGTTTTCCGATAAAAGTTCACGAATACTGAAATTTGAACTTCATATCATTTTCATTCATATACCATGAACCATTATTCATCTTATTTGTTTACTCTAAAAATGTAAAAACTCTTGTTAGCTTGCAGGGTGTAAAAAAAACAGGGGTTGGATCATACATGGCCCATGAACTGTAGTCACTGTGTTCTATACTAAGAAGAGATTTCTTTTTATTTATTATACTTGTCATCATTTTTCTCATTAATTGTTTTTGCAAGTTTAATTAAATGAATTTGGAGGTCAGTATGGAGATGCTTTTTATTTTCTGAGACTCTTCCTACTCCTTCTAAGAGAGAGCTGTCTTTCTCAGTAACCCAGAATGTGTGGCCCTTTTTTACAGTGGCAGAGTGAATTATTTTCCAAAAGCACCAGTCAGGTTTAATTATTAGAGTTATGTCTTCAAAAAAGAAAATTTACTTTGGGTCTTCAGGGTAGAAATTTTTTTAAAATGCCAAACATAATTGTTGGTTCATAGCAAGCACTTAAGTAGAATTTGAATTGATGTTTATATGATAATCTTTCTGGAAAGTCACAGTTTTCATAATTGAAATATTATATTAAACTTCAATAATTCAGACTAATCAAAGAGGAAGTCAAATTGGTAGTACAATATAAAGTTTATCTGATGATAAATCTGATTAAATTATCTTCAGAAAGTCTAATCTACTTTAACCAAAAAAATTAGCATGGTTTGTTGTAAATGCATGTGTCTAAACTGATTAAAGATACTTAAACATAAATAGTGCTACTGATAAGCATGTTATGTTCTTTAAAATCATTCTTATATTATTTTCTTAAGCTAACAATAAAGAAAGCTTAACAATTCAAAACAAAACATGTTCAGCATAAGTCTGTTCAAATTCTTTCAAATACCAGTGTGAATGAATGAAACCTGCCTGCTTTTCTGAGATTTGAAGTGTCCCTAGGTACATGCTGGCACGTGTTCTTCCAGTTTAATAACACTGAGAGTATGACATGCTGACTTTGGTTTGTAGATAATGTGATGTGGTGAAAAAAAAAACTACTTTCTAACCTTTCCACAAAGAGATATCATTGTACTTTTCAGAGTGCTGAAGAATGAGTGAAAACAAAGTATGATGTCTGATCTGCTAGTTGTTGAAGAGAGATAAAGGAAGACTAAATGTAAAAAAAAAAAGTAGGGGCCTGACCTGTGGTGGCGCAGTGGATAAAGTGTCGACCTGGGAACACTGAGGTCGCCAGTTCAAAACCCTGTTCTGGTCTGGTCAAGGCACATATGGGAGTTGATGCTTCCAGCTCCTCCCCCCTTTCTCTCTCTCTCTCTCTCTCTTTCTCTCTCTCTCTCTCTCTCTCTCTCTCTCTCTGTGTGTCTCCTCTCTAAAATGAATAAAATTAAAAAAAAAAAAAAAAAAAAGTAGGGTTAATATAATGACTGTCATTAGGTGGTTGATAGGGCTCAATGTATATAATATTTATGTTCCCCATCCAAATTCAGAAATCAACTGAAAAATAAAACAATAGAGTTAGGTTTTAGAGAAGAGAAATGATCAGCTTTACAAAGGGTAAGCTGATAGAGGAGATTGTGACTTATAACAGATCATCTTTCTAATGTATACTACTAACCCCATCTCTCAGTAGTCACTAGTTGTCTCCCACTTATGTAAGCCTTTTGTACATATTCAGCACAAAAGGCCATGCAGAGCATTATACTGATGACTGTCTTTCCATGTGGAGGGAATTCAAAGATAAGAGGAGAGAAGATACTGGGTGAAGTAAGGAGTAGGTTATTCCAGATTGCAATTTATTTACTCTTTAGTTGGAAAGTGTTCAGATCTGCATTTAGGGTATAGTTTGTTATTTGAATTGAATGAATGAGTGAATGAATGAATGAATGAGTCGGGAAATGATGTCAGTGTTTCCTAAAATGAAGGGGAACCCCCTACATGATGTGGCTGGCTAAACCCACCATCTGATTCAACAGTGCTAGCCTGATCAGTCAAGACATAGCACCTCCCACCACTGATAGGCTAGGCTGTGCTCTAAGGTGAGGGTGATCTCTTTAGGGAGTTTTTGAGGGAGAAGACAAGCTTTGAATGGACCTCTAGATTCTATGGAAGCAAGTCTAGCTTGTCTCAGATCCCAGCCTTAGCTTCTGTTGCCCTCTTTTCTTGGTCCTGACTATGAGTTGTCATTTACACTTCATACTGTTCTTGGGATAACAGTCTGTAGTCTCCTGCCCATTATCTAGTCTCAGGTTCACTGTGAGGAACATCTTTGAAGTCTGCCTAATCTAATCAAGCTTTAGATTCCATCATGTACAAACCATCAGCTTAATTTCTAAGGGAAGTAAACTGGCTTCTGGAAAGACATTGACGGTTGGAGTCATTGTTACACTATAATGTTGTCTTCGAATCTCTGAGTTCATGGGTACTCACCTATCTTATGTCAGAGTTTATGAGAAGCCAATATCAGTAAGATTCTCTCTCTAAGAGGCTCACTCCAGCAGGAGTGAGAGACATGCAAAAGGTATCAGAAAGGCAACAAGGAATGTGAACTGTAAAAAAGTAGTACTATAGAACACAGTGAAACACAGTGAATTCTCTGGGCAAAGAAGAAAAAGCAGTACAGAAGATGGGATCAGGGAGTTACCCTTAGAACTTGAGGGATGATTATGTATGCATGTCACAGGAGCCTAGTACAGATCAAATTGCTTTATAATGAAATTTTAACAATTTAGATACATTCTCTTAAGTAGGGTTCGACATGGCTTACCTTATACTGACTTCCACTCTAAACAGTGATTATGTCTCACTTACCTCCGTTGCAGAATTGCTTTCTGGAGAAATGACCCTGCAGTATCACCTAAATTCAGCTTAGTGAATGCTCCAGCTGAGGAACTTAAATTAGGAGTTAGAAACACAAAGAATCTGGAGCAGTTTAGAAATTATCCTGGTGGTGAAGGAGGAGGCGGTGGGGTTCAGTGTCTTGTGCTAGCAGGACTTCCAAGGTCCAGTGGGGGAGCAGTTTTCCATCTATACTACCATGGGCATGACTTGGGCCACAAAGCTTCTCTCTTTCCTGCCATTTTCTGAGACTCGTTCTCTAACTTTTTTTGTTAGCCTTTGAATTAATTGTTAGGTTAACCAGAACGTATCCTTTATTGTTGTTTTTCCTCATACAAAACCCTTCATCTATTAGTCTGGGTCAGGGGTCCCCAAACATTTTACACAGGGGCCAGTACACTGTCCCTCAGACCATTGGAGGGCCAGACTATAAAAAAAAACTA
Source organism: Rhynchonycteris naso (assembly GCA_037038555.1). Classification (NCBI taxonomy): domain Eukaryota; kingdom Metazoa; phylum Chordata; class Mammalia; order Chiroptera; family Emballonuridae; genus Rhynchonycteris; species Rhynchonycteris naso. The sequence continues at coordinate 32,715,640 of CM072998.1, forward strand.
TGAATAAATCCCTATGCACACTGCACATATCTTATTTTAAAGTAAAAAACAAAACGGGAACAAATACAATATTTAAAATAAAGAACAAGTAAAATTAAATCAACAAACTGACCAGTATTTCAATGGGAACTATGGGTGCAGATGCATCCTGTGCTCCTCTCACTGACCACCCGTGAAAGAGGTGCCCCTTCTGGAAGTGCGGCGGGGGCTGGATAAATGGCCTCAGGGAGGCGCATGCGGCCCGTGGGCTGTAGTTTGGGGACCCCTGGTCTGGGTTTTCCGAGATGTAGATGCCAAAACATGATAAAATAGATAAGAATTTCATCGGGAGGAATACCTGTGAGAGAAAGAGTGAGAAAGCATGGGACGACTGGGAGAGCCATAAAACCAGGAAGCAAGTTTGATCCCAAGTGAGGGACAGAGGTTAGGAAGGTTAGGTGAAAGTTCTCCAGACCACATGCTAGCTAAGGAAAGTATCAAGCCAATGAGGAATCCTTGAAACAAGTCGCCCATCAGCAGAGCAAGATTGCCTTTGACATTCATTGAAAACAGTTCATAGTAAATGTGGTCTTGGCACAAATATGGACCTAATAGAGCTCTGAGTTGGAGAGATGGGAAGCTCAAAAATATCCAGTGGCTCACTGAGAGCGGTAATGCGTGGGGCCACTATTGCTTCCAACCCTTGGTTCTCACACCCTGTGTCCTTCCTCCTAGGGACACAGCACTATACAAAGATCTCTAATTTAATAAATACAATGCATTTTGAAGAATGACATCTTATAACTCCAGGATGTTTTCTTCAAGATGAGACTTTAGTTAGAAAGCAATTCAGCAGTCTGTCAATTTAGCTGCTTCTGACTCTTGTGATATTTGATGCAACCAGTGTTCTATGGGCATGGTCCCACTTCCAAGCCTCCATCACTGTGAAGCGGGCCCTCTGGTTAGGTGACATAGTGTGGGATCTATGCCTTTGGATCAGGTGTTTTTAAGCCTCAATATAGTAGTGCTGACTGAAGCTCTGTAGGCAGGAAAGGCAAATCTATATCCCAAAAAATTACTTTATCCCTTTGAAAACCAATTTTGGTCTTCCAGAATAGAATTCAATTTGCCATCAAGTGGTTAGTTGATATAGTAATAGTGGTGTATTAGTAACCCAGTGTTGGTTTCTGAAAATTTGGGCATTCAATAGCAGCAGTAACTACATCAACCTTGGTAAGTGGGAGTTTGTGCTCTTAAGCCCACACCTCTTCTTTGCCACTAAACTTACTCCATCCATGAGCCCATAGTGCCAGTTGTGAAATGGCTAATTACAAAAGCTGGCTAATGTCAGTCAATAGGCCAGATAATTCTGTCAACTTGGTCTTTCTGTAGCTAGCAGATGCTTTCTGGTAGACCTTAACATGAGGCACCAAAATTTTCACACATCATACTCACTCTCATACATTCATTCACATGTTTTCCCATGAACTTCTTGTCTCTAATCTTCTGATTCTTTTTTCTTCAGGCCCCTGACCAGACATCCAGACCATTTGCCACTTCCCAGGAATCTCTGTCTGCTCTAACTTCAAGCAACTTCTCCTTTAACATTAAGTGAATGACCAGGTGCACTGCTTGCAATGCCACCCTTTGGGAAAAATTTCCCGTGAACAAAATGTTTAATGCAGCCATCCTCATTACCAGCCTGCACCAATGTTCTGAGATGAACGATTGGTAGACCAAGTTCAGAATAATTTCCAAGCAAGGAGAGGCTCTGGTGCAATTAGGGTGTGTAGTATAAAGATCTAGGCTACCTGTTTATGCTACTTATACACATCTTCTTATCCTTTCGGGTCTCAATCCAAAATATATCGTTTCTGTTTTGCCATGACAGCTACTCAGCCCATCCATTTGTATAACTTTGTGGACCACAAGGAATGCAGTATTTATGGTCACTTGGTGTCCCCCAGTCAAGTGTTTAGGTCTATCTAGGGCACAGTATTGTGCCAAGATCTGGGGTTTCGTTTGTTTGTTTGTTTGTTTGTTTTTGAGGTAAGAATTTTTACTAAAATCACAGAGATACAGTTCACTTGGTCACGGGTTATGAACCTTTTAATGAAATGTTGGCTTTAGTTTGCTAGAATTTTGTATTTTGTACCCATATTTATCAGGAATGTTGTCCTGTTGTGTTATTTACCTGTGATGTCTTTGTGTGGCTTTGGTGTTAGGGTAATGCTGGTTTCATAAAGTGAGTTTAAAAATGTTTCTTCTATTCAATTTTATTGAAGAGTTTGAGGAAGATTGGCATTAAGTTTTCCTTAAATGTTTTGTAGAATTCATAAGTGAAGCCATCTGGTCCTGGGTTTTTATTTATTGAGAGATTTTTGATTACTGATTCAATCTCTGTACCATTTATAGGCCTTTCCAGACTTTATATTTCTTCATGATTTAGTTGTAGGTCTTGTGTTTCTAGGAATATAACCATTTCTTCAAGGTTACCCAATTTGTTGGCATGTACAGTTTATAGTAGTCTTTTTTTTTTTTTTTTTAAGTTTCTTTTTATTTTATTTATTTTTAGGGAGGAGACACAGAGTGAGAGAGAGAGAGAGAGAGAAAGAGATAAAGGGGGGAGGAGCTGGAAGCATCAACTCCCATATGTGCCTTGACCAGACCAGTGCAGGGTTTTTAACTGGCGACCTCAGTGTTCCCAGGTCGACACTTTATCCAGGGCCACCACAGGTCAGGCCCAGTTTATAGTAGTCTTTTGTTGTCCTCTTTTCTCCTATAATATCAGCTATACTGATTTTTAATTTCTGATTTTATTTATTTGACTCTTCTTTCTTTTTTCAGTTAGTCAAAAGTCAGTTAACTTTGTCTTTTCAAAAAACTAACTCTTAGTGTTCTTTTTTTTTTTTTTTTTTTAGCCATTATTGTTTTGAATAAGCTTTCTAGTCTTTTCTCTCTCTCTCTTCTCCTCTGGGATTCCATAATACATGCAATCATTCATTTCATAAATTCCGCTTCTTGAGGGGCAAGATGGCGATGGAGTAAGCGGACGTACCAACTTCCAATTCCCAGAACCAAAGTGGATTATAACTTGATTTTAAAAACCAGCATCTGGATAAACCAATGTTGAACTGGACTGAGAGGGACTCTTCAACTGGAAAACACAGAAGAAGCCACATTGAGACTGGTAGGAAAAGTGAAAACGCGGAAAGGGCTGCCCAGCTTCCCGGAGCGAAAGGCAGCCTGGAGAGACTCGTATGGTGGAAAGAGAGGCCAGCAGAAGGGTAGGGACCTGGGTCCCAGGAACAAAGCCCCAGCCTACAGCCCCAGAGCCTAAAAGAGGCGTATGGACAGTATTTAGCTGTGAAAGAGGTTAGGATACTGTTTGTGAGAAAGAGACAGTTGTCTCAGACCCAGGATTCTTCTTAAAGGGACGGCACAGAAAACCTCTCTCACAACCACTCACCCAGGACTCCGGGAGACAGGGAGAGAGGAGAGGACCGGAGCAGCGGGAAGAGAGTGTGGTCTGGAAGGCACAGGGAGAAAAAATTTGAGGGACAGCCACCCTAAACCCTGGGCTGAGTCACTCCACAAATCTGAAACAATATTTCCCCTGGAACCAGCAAGGGGAAGCAGGACATCAGCCAAACAGGCTCCCCTGCAGCAATCAGAGCACAGTTGCTTAGAAGGAGGGAGCTTTCAGGACTACAGTATGGAGTGTTAGGGTCTGAGCTGCAGTGCCCCCACCCACACTGCTGAGGATTTGCTGGAGGGTGGGCGGCAGTGGGACGCACAAGCGCGGTTCCGTTGGCGGGGGCAGAGGCCAAGCCGGCTGGTATGAGCTCAGTCTAGTCCAGTGGGGCAAAGGGGACGCGTGAAAGTGGTCCGGAAGCTGTGGCCTGCCTGCGACCCCACCTGTGGGGGAAAAGTAGGAGCCCAGAATGGGCAGAGATCCGCCGCTGGGCAGGGGCAAGTAGGTGCACAGCCTCACCAGGCCTCCAAAGCTTGAAGCCCTGCACGAACCGGCTTTGCCTGCGGAAGTGGGGCGGAAGCCTGGGCTCGCAGTTGAGCGCACAGCAGCAGCCCAGCCGAGGAACTGAGGTTTGTGGGGGTGGGGTGGAAGCCTGGCTTGCAGCTGAGCATGCAGCAGAAGCTAGAGGAACCGTCTGACAAGGACCCACAGCTGAGAAAAAGTGCTCTTCCTTGCTCTTGGTGCCCAGGCTTGTCGCCCAAGTGTGGTGCGTGGTCCCACCCATGGGAAAGGGGTGAAGGCCAAGACTGGCTGAGGCTTATAGAGCCTGGCACAAGAACACAGCTCTTTCTGCAGAGGCGAGGTGGAGACCGCAGCAGCCGCCATGGCCGGAGCCTGCAACACCTACACCCACACCCAACCGCCCTAGGCAATGGCAGAGGGGGTGGTGGGCCTGCAGACAGACCACACCTAGGGAACACAGAGGCAACACCTATTGGACTCCAGTAGCCAAACCTTTCTTACACACAGACAAAATGGGCAGGCAGAGAAATGCCACCCAAAGGAATCAAGAGAAATCCCCAGAGAAGGACCTGAATGAACCAGATATAACCAAACTACCAGAAGCAGAATTTAGAATAATGATAGTTAGGATGTTCAAAGAAATTAGAGCAACAATGGATAGTCACTATGAACACCTAAATAAAGAGATAACAAGTATAAAGAATGAAATTGAAATAATAAAAAAGAATCAGACAGAAATGACAAAAACAGTATCAGAACTGAAGACCACAATGGAAGGAATTAAAAGCAGGATGGATGAAGCTGAGGGTCGAATCAGCAAGTTAGAGGACAAAATAAACAAAGGCACAGAAGCAGAGCAGAAAAAAGAAAAGAGACTCAAAAAATGTGAGGAAACTCTAAGGGAGCTCTGATAACATGAAGAGAAATAACATCTGCAACATAGGGGTTTCTGAAGAAGAAGAGAAAGAACAAGGGATAGAAACTTTGTTCATTTCATAAATTCCTTGATCTTCCTTCACTTTTTAAATTGTTTTTTCCTCTTTGCTCCCTACTGAATTATTATGATCTTTCTTCAAGTTTGCTGATCTTTTCTTCTGCTTGTGCTATTCTGCTGTTGAACCCCTTAGTAATTGCTTTTGTGTTTTTCAGTTTCACAATTTTGGGGGCTACTTTAAAAATATTTTCTCTCTGTTAAAATTCTTACTTTGTTCATGTATTGTTCTCCTTACCTTGGTGGAAATCTTTATGAGTTATTTTGAATTCTTTGTCAAGTTAATTATATCACTTTTATTAGCATCATTTCTGGAGGGACATCTTGTTCCTTTGTATGGAACATTTTCTCTGATTCTTCATTTTTCTTGATCCCTGTGCTTGTGTCTGAAACATACAAGCCAATGCTTTCCCAAATCACCACCAGTGAGATCTTAGCAAATCAGCCTCTATTGTGTGCCAGGGATTATCTGTCACCCACTTACCTCTACCACTAGCAGTAGATGACCTGTGACCAAATCCTTATTTTACCATTCAATTCTCAGACTACTGGTATCATTTCTATTAATTCAGGTCCTTTGTTAATTTAAATACCAAGATGAAGTTAAAGGTACAAAACTTTAAAAGGGTAAATGCCAGTGAAAGAGAGTAGGGAGAAACCTGGGAAGACACAGAGAGCTGTCAGACCACAATGCAAGTCTGACCCAAAGTGAGGGGAGAAAAAGAAAGAGGGTTGTGCAGAAGTGTTTAGCCTGTGGGAAGTCTAAGAAAAGTATAGTAAGGTCTTCAGGGAGTCCTGAAGATAAAGTTGCTGGGAAGATTCCGATACCTCCTAGGAATGGAGTTGCCTCAGCAGCCCTCCCTTGTGCAATCAAGAGCTTGGGGTATCCCAAAAGAAGTGTGATCTCAGTGAAAACGTAATGAATTTCAGGTAGATTTCATAGTGAAGCAGCTGGGGCCCATGGTCAATTTCAGTCCTTAGAATTGAGGTATATTCTCAAAGTCACCACAAGTACTTATCCAAAGGAAATGTGACCTGTCTTAGGCCTCTCTACCGCTGTAAGATTCCAATGAGAAGAAGTTCCAAACCCTTTCTTTTAGTCAAAGGTGACAAATTAGACTGAGCTTCCAATATTACACACTAGATTTACTTCCCAAATTTCTGTAGATTCTCCTTTTCAGGACACTGAGTTGGAACAGACCTGGGATCTACTCTCTGTGGACTCAGATCTGCCACTATCTTTGACATCTAAAACTTCACTTAGCTCTGGAAGTTCCCTATCCTTTGTCTCAAACCATACTCATTTGTAGTTAAAATGAATGAGGTTTTTTAATAACAGATGCTCTTAAATGCCTACTCAAATTTCATCCTCTCCTATGTTACTATACTGATTATTTCATTCTTTCAGGACCCCAATTTTGTTTTGAGATCCACTTTTTCCTCTGTGGAATTGGGTTTTTGAAAAGAAGCTGGTCACATCCTCAGTTTAAGGGGTGTGAATCATATTTTTCTCTTATCTAATCATAGAAACCTCATTTCTACTTCTAGTGTCTAGCCTAGGCATGGGCATGAGATAAATTTTGGCCAATGAAAACAAGAGGGATGTCTGGCAAAAAGGAGAGAGATGTGCAAGTGCACGCACACACACATACACAGATCCCCTTATACTTCTGTTGGACATCGTTCTAGCTGTAATATCTGGAGCTGCTACATTGTCTTATAATCATGAAAGCCACTCTCTGAAGAAAAATCTAACTTGTGAGTTTAGGACAAAACTGTCAAGGAAGGTAAAACAAAAAAATGGAAAGAAAAGAGGTTCCTGATTTTGTTGTGCCACTGAATTAAACAACCCTGGAACTGGCTTACCCTTGAATTTATTATACAAGATAATATATTTTCCATGATCATTTGAGCCAGTTGGATTGAATTTTTCTGTTATGTGCAACCAACAACACCATAAATAATATGTAGTTCAATGCTAATTCAGTTTATGGTTTCAATACATTATTTAGCTGATCCTACTATATCTCTGAACCAGAATCAACATACTGGAGGACAAAGAGAAAACCAAAATTATAATCATGTTTACAGCACTTGACTTTCAGAAAAGCATTTCCATTTCTTCAGCTTCACCCTGTTGTTCATACTCCACACTGCTGACAAGGCCTCTTCCTGTTGGTCTGCTGCCTCCCCTCTGCCTACATCCTTTACTCATGGCTTGTTGCTGGCAATCCAGAGAAGCAGAACTTACCAATCAAACAGTAGCTTCCCAGCTTTACCCAGGAAAGAGACTACATTCATTTACTGTGAAAATTGTTGCCTTGAGGTTCAGACTGCTGTCTAAAAATAATGTCAAGTCAGAGCTGGCAGCAGGATGATACTGTTTTCTGGGTTTTAGGGGCCCCCCATTTATGTTCCACAGCTTCTGTGTTGCTCCGGGTCAGCCTGGCTGATGACTAGCGTGCCAGTGATGACTGTGTGTCCTCTGAGCAGTCAGCTAGTGTTCTAGTCTGTTCCCGCTATTGTTTGTGGAGGTTATGTGGGCAGCCGGAAAAAAAATACCTAAACAAGGGCAACATTTGTTGAGTCTTCACCAAATCTAGCATATGTGGTTTAAAAAGATTGATAAGAGAATGGAAAAAATCATAAAGGGATGATTTGTAAATTGCTAACCATAAATTATATATAGCATATATTTGTCTAAAGTGATTCTATGAAATGCTTTCCAATAAAACTCAAACAGGGACTCCCTTATCTCTTATTTTTATAGAAAACATCAGAAATTTAGTAAAATGTTAAATTGGTCCTCAGATAGACTTTAACTTAAAGTAGAAGTATGAGTAGGTGCCAAATAGACAAAGAGAGAAAGTAGCAATATGGCATTCTACAGCTCCCCGGGGCAGATTCAGGTCTCATTTATAACCCTAGTCCCTTTGGCCCTGTGGCTCTGGGGTGGGTGATTTTATCATCTGGAAATGAACATAATTATGTCTGTTCTGTCCTTTTCACTCAGATCACACCCTGTAGATGGAACATGACACTATAGCCTCAAACTTTATTTACCAACACATTAGAGAATTTAAATTGATTGGGTTGTCATTTGTTGTGATTCTTTTTAAAATGTAAAGGTAAAGCATTAACACATAATTCAACAAGGTCTCAATTTCAGGCTCAAATGCAACACACTCCAGGAAAGTAATTCTTTATGTTGTACTGACTCACACAAGCATAGAACTTTGAATACTTGTAATAGGAGATATATAGCATTTTCCTTAAAACAATATACTTGGAAATAGACTTCCTCAGTTGGCCTTTTTGATACGAGTTGAAGAATAATGTTGGAGGCTCTACTCTCTGATGAGGGCTTGATATGTAGATAACCTATCTTGTTGACTAAAGTCACGTACTTCCTTAAATTTAGTCTCTGGGAACAGGTGACAAGGTTAATACTTTGTTATGAAAATTAAGACCCCTAAACCAGTATTCCTGACTTCTGCAAAGATGTGGAACAAGGGGTCTGTATTTGAATCCAGGATTTTCAACAGGATCCCAAAGTTGAAATTTAAAACAGATTACGCAAACCTGTGAAGTTACATCCCAAAGTTTCTCATTTAAAATGTATGGGAAAAACAAATAAAAGACTGATGATCATATTAAAGTATTAGTGGGAAATGGTGATGGATTGATTTTCTTCTTTGGACACTATTTTCTGAATTCTCTCAGTAAATATATTTTTGCTTTTATAATTAAGAGTTAAGAAAAATAACCTACATGGAGGGGTGGAAAAATAGTTTTGATGAAGAGGTAGAAACAGTGGTGGGATTCAGCCGGTTCCACAGAACTGATACCTAAATTTTGTTGAGTTTGGCGAACCACTTATTAAAATGGCACTTTTAATCAAGGTTCTCTCTAGAGCAGTGGTTCTTAACCTTTTAGGAGGTACCGAACCCACCAGTTTCATATGCGCATTCATCGAACCCTTCTTTAGTGATAAATAAAATATGATTTTTGTTTTTCCAAATTCAAGACATAGGTATATGTTTTTTTACTGGTGCACAAAATGAGCCATGCATGAACATCACCTTGCTCAAAGAACAAAACCAACAAAGTGCATGAACTCACAAGAAATTACGGTATTACTTTATTCTGGCCTCCATGGCAGAGGCTTCTCTGAACCCCTGAGACCAACTCATCGAACCCCTAGGGTTCAATAGAACCCAGGTTAAGAACCACTGCTCTAGAGCGGGCGCCTGGGCAGCCACCCAATGTAGAAATCACAAATTCACAATCCTTACTCTTTTTTAACGTTCATCTGCACAACAACATATTCCAAGCACCTGTAGAAATGTTCATTCCATCCATGGTGAAAAAAATTGCAACTGAGGATGCCAATCAAGAAGCAATGTGGAAATATCTTAAATAACAGTTTTATTGGTTTTTGTCAGGTATTATTGAATATTTTTTCATTAATATTTTAAAACTCTTATAATCTAGTTTTGTGTATCTCTTTTATTGCTCTTATTTAAGTATTAAATACATAAAATAATCAACTACCTTTCAATATATCATTTTTTATACTTAACATGGTAATTACAGCAGAGAACCAGTTGTTAAATTGTTTGAATACAACCAGTGGGTGAGAAGAAATTATTCCCAAGATGGAGTGGCTTAAAGTAGGACAATCTGGCAAAACAAGGACCAACTTCATTGAAACCATAAGGTGATGCTGTATCTGGAGAGATGGGTGTGCAGTGGATAAAATGCTATGGATATTAAGCTCAAGAAATTAAGTCAGGAAGCTGCCCTAGACTCTTGCACAAGAAAATACTGTGCTAGAATCACAGTCTGTTTGGAAAGGTTTCTTCTGGAATGAATACAACCATGTAAATAGGAATGCATTCCGACCAAAAAAATACTAATTATGGGGTAATGCATTGTGTACATAGAACACATACTGGAAGACATAGTTCACCATTGTCTTGGAAATTTAAAAAACAATGGTAATATATGCTATTTATACACTTCTATATAACTTGGGTCTTCTAAAAACAAAGTAGAAAGGTAAAATTTCAGTCTTTCCTACTTTACTTTCTTCTTTCCTTCCTCCCTTCCTTTTTTATACAAAATTGATAATACTATACATGTTATTCTTAGCATGCTTTTTTCCCACATAGCATAAAACATCTTTTCAGGTCAATACATGAAGTTATTTTGAGTTGAATTCTGACACTCTTTCTTCTACATCATAATTTGTCACCTAGATTGATTCAGATAAAAACATTAGCAAATTTGCTCAGGAAGCTTAGTAACGTGCCCCCAAATGACCCAGCTCACGAATACTGCAGCTGGATTTAAAGCATCAGCCTCCTGAATCAAGCAATGTTCTTTCTACTGTCCCAATTGGTTTTTTGAGCCTCTGTGAGAATTAATGTACTAGATCCTTTCATGGCACTAAGTTTTGTAAGGGAGGTATGTATGCACACTGTGGGTTTCTTCATGGGTTAATATTTTACACAGTGGAGGAAAAATGCACTTCACACCATAAAGGCAACTTTGCCAATTTCTCTGTATTCCCCAGGATTGGCCAGATCTCATGTTATGGTTAATAAAGGAGAGAAGCCATCCCATAGCTATTAAGAGATTACAATGTGTGTTTCATAGTTTTCAAACACCAAAAAGAAAAATGGACTCTGTGGACCAAAGCACAGTAAATAAACAAAGCAAATATAATCACTGCCCTGGCCAAGTTCTCACAGAAGCTGTGCACAAGTTCCCTGCTCACAGCAAATTCATTATGCTGGTCTCAGGAAATCTTAATTCTATCATTAGCCCATAGTAAGACAGTAAATCAATTCACAACATCAATATGGTACATTCTCCACCACTCTGGTAAGAATTTGGAGTGTAATCTTGAAAGTGCTTCCTCAGCTCCCCTTTTGACTTCCTCGTGGGGCAGGTGAGTATTTGTGATTAAGATGCCACAAAGCAAACTGGAGGGCTTGGCAAATTAAAGCCCTATGTCTCAGGCTACATAGACATTTTGCTTGTGTGGGAGAAAACCTGTTTTGGAGATATATCAAATGTGCCTTCGTGCTGCATAGATATTTCTTACCCAGGTCCATCTGAGGAAACACTTCAGAGTACCTGCTGTACCCAGGCTAAAACCTTCTGTCTTACTGAGTCACAAACAGCTCTGGGTCTCAGGCCGCCTTAACCTCTCCATAGTCATCCAGCAGCACTCAGAGGCTCTGCTCTCCCAGTGGGGACATCCAGGAAAGTGATACGACCCCTCGTGTTGAGTTGCTCACAACTGACTTGGGAAGAAAGGACACGAGCATGAGAGAGCACAGTTATGGAATGGTACAAACTTATTATAGAGAAACCCATTTATTTATTCTCTTCTAGGACTTTGGAGAAGAATAAATAAGTGGGCACTGAGAATGTTGATTAATACTCTGGATATTACCTGTCATGATTTATAATGAATATTAAAGAAACGTATTTCAAGAAGTAAAGTGAACATTAAGAAATTTTAGAATTATAGGCAGTCACATTCCCATATTATATTTTCCTCTCTGCTTGAGCTTGGCATCAGAATAAGAAGTATTTCCAAGGGTTTGAAAAATTGAATCGTTTTTGCCATGTGCAAGCCCGTCTGTGAAATTACTGCAGACGGCCTCTTAAGACGTGTGCTGGTTAGCGCTGGTATTTTTCAACCTGATTAATAGGTTGAAGAAAACTTTTTTCTTTTTCTTCAAAGGCAGGTCTTTCAACCATTGGTAGGGATCCTAATCAGGATTTCTAAGAAATAAATAAGAGTCCAGTAAATTAACAACATCACACACTTGACAAAAATGAAACCGAAAAGCATGAAGATGTTTTCAAAAATATAAAATGAAAATGAAAATCATTGCATTCAACAGCCTGCCAAAAAAAAGGATGGAAGATTCCTCCCAAACCAGTCTTCGCCACAAGTGAGCAGCAGCTAAGTGTTCCACTTCGGGTCAAACGGGAATGAGTGACCAGCCTGAACTGGACTTCCAGTCTTATTCAATGAGATTTCTCAGTTCAAACCAAGATTCTGTTTGGTTCAAAATGGAAAGTAATTTTCTTTTAATGAGAGAGAGAGAGAGAGAATGAAGAAAACAAACTATGTATGAAATTCAGTACTTTAATAGGAGATATCTGCTACTCCTGGCTTTGTTCAATAATACATATACCGTATTTTTCGCTCCATAAGATGCACTTTTTTCCCCCAAAAAGTGGAGGGGAAAATGCCCGTGTATCTTATGGAACAAATGTTCATTTCTTTTTAGCTGCTGCAGGATGCTGTGCTGGTAAATATACGTAGAATGCGCGCCAGCAGGAGCATAATCATACCCACCACAGCGGCATGCGGAACCCCGGCATCTGCTGAGTGATCTCCTGGTTCCAGTTTCCACAGTTGCATGCAGCGCAGGAGGTAAGGTGAACGATGTTGTGTTGTCACATTTATCATCTAACATCAAGGGCAGACATGAGAGGTGCCTAGCAGCAGTGGAGGGCTGCGCTGCAGCAGCTGGAGCTCTGTCTGAAGTGCTGATGTCACTTGCTGTTCTATTAGTGCTTGACCAGTTTAGAGCACCTATTAGTGAAACCAAAAAAAAAAAAAAAAAAAAAATTTAAAGAAGTGAAGACTCATCTATCTATAATTCCTGTGGGTCTTACCAGCTAGTTGCAAGCTCTCGACATTTCCATCAACAAACCGTTTAAAGTCTTTAGCGAGAAGAGTGGAACAAATGGATGGCTGCTGGTAATCATGATCTGACACCAGCTGGACGAGTGAAGAGACCCACTATCACTCAAGTTTGTGAATGGGTGAAAACATCATGGCAGTCAGTGAAGAATGAAACTGTGGTTCGGTCATTCAAAAATGCAGCATTAGCAATGCCTTAGATGGCACTGGAGATGGTATTATATATCAATATGAAAATAGCGAAGAAAGTGATACCAGTGATTGTGAGCAACTGAGCTTCTTAAATTGTGACGCTAGCTATGATGAGTTCCTGGGGTTCCCAGACAACTAGAAGAGTATTTGAATATTAAAGTCTCTTCTCTTTTGTTAATAACAGTGCTAATGGTTGTTAATACTGCTGTTGAGTTTACATTGTTGAAATATTATTGTGGTATATTTTGTTAAACATTTTAACACACCATTTGGTTCAGAATTTTTTTCCTTATTTTCCTCCTTAAAACCCTAGGTGCATCTTATGGTCAGGTGTGTCTTATGGAATAAAAAATACGATAAGTATATATACATATGCACACAAATATACACACATTTATATTAACTACTCTAAAGAACTGGTGAGCATTCTTTTAAAAATGCAAATGACAATTTTTATCATTATATTTGAACTTGTTTAATAATTCTTATAATCACCAACTCTACCATTTCTTAAGAATCAATCACAATTCAAGGCATTTGTGGAAGAAGCAGAAAGAAACAGTGTGACTATCCAAAAACAATCCAGATGGGCTATAGAGGGTGACAATGGATTTATTTTCTAACTTTTGATTTTTATGTGTGTTTAAATAAATTTCACAAGGAAGTACATGACTAATTGCCAGATAAATGGTTCAGAAGCGCAGTAGTTAATTTAATGTGTCAACTGGACTGAGCTAAGGGATACCCAGTTAGCTGGTAACACATCTTCCTGATTGTATCTCTCAGGGTGTTGTTGGAAGTCATCAATCAGCATATGATTCAGTAGAATGAGTTAAGAGCTCTGCCCTCACCAAGGTGGAGAGACGTAATCCAATTGCCAAGGGCCCAATAGAATAAAAAATGGCAAAGAGAGAGTGAAGTCGCTCTCCCTCTACCTAAGCTGGCATATCCATATTTTCCTGCCCTCACACATTGGAGCTCCTTGTTTGGGGGCCTTCCAGCTCCAGGGTTTCATGTCAGCAGCCCTCTGGTTCTCAGGTTTTCAGACTTAGACTGAATTACACCACCAGCTTTTTAATTTTTTTTTTATTTCTTTTTATTTATTTATTTTAGAGAGGAGACAGAGAGAGAGAGAGAGAGAGAGAGAGAGAGAGAGAGAGAAAGGGGGGAGGAGCTAGAAGCATCAACTCCCATATGTGCCTTGACCAGACCAGTGCAGGGTTTTGAACTGGCGACCTCAGTGTTCCCAGGCCGACGCTTTATCCACTGCGCCACCACAGGTCAGGCTTAAATTTTACTTATTAATTTTAGGGAGAGAGAAGCATTAATTTGTTGTTTCACTTATTTATGCATTCACTGGTTGATTTTTCTAAGTGCCCTGACTGGGCATTGAACCCTCAACCTTGTGTATCCAGATGACACTTTGAGCTACCCGGCTGGGGCCTACACCACTACCTTGTCTTTTCTGGGTCTCTATCTTGCAGATTGCGTACTGAGGAACTTCTTGGCCTCCAAAATGTGGTAAGCCAGTTCCTGTAATTAATCTCTTCTTATATGTCCTGTTGGTACTGTTTTCCTGGAGAGCTCTGACTAATACAAGAAGTAAGTGTAGCAGCTGAATTAACCCTTTGAGTAGTACCAACATTCATGTATGTCCTCATGCCTTCTGACCATCCAGAGTACAATCGATTTATTTTAAAAATGTGTAAGGCAACATTAAAAAAAGGCAAATGTATGTTCTTCTTGTTTTCATAAATTGGTTATCAAACAAACATAATTTTAATAAAACTGGAACTAATTTCATTTTTTGAAAAAACTCACTCCCAGGGGTCGAGCATGAAAAAAACTCACTACTCAAAGGGTTAATGATTTACCTAAAAAAATATGAACTAAATTACTTAGTTTATTCCAGGCACTTCAAGAAACAGGATGAACAAAGTCTTGGCACACTTGAGACAAAATGCAGACAAGAGGAGAGACTACTAACAAGGTGATTTCAGCACATTTTCATTCATTGTTAACTGCTATTACCTCAGAGCCTAGGACAAAGCCTGGTACAGATTAAAGCAGTGCTTCTCAAACTTTTTAAAGTTGGGGCACATTTAAAATCCTACAAATAATTGTAGGTGCACTATATACAGATTTCTGAGAAATATATTATAATAATTAAGTCAAATATTAAAGAAAAAATATAAAGTCCAAGCATGTTTTTATGGTAATTAAACAAAATAATATGACAAAATTAAATTTATTCTGACATTAAAAAACATTTTTATGTTAAATTTTTTGAGTTATGCTTTATAGAACTCATAAAAAAGAGGTTAAAAAATTAAGAAATGATAAAAAAGTTATCTTTTTATATCTATAAATACATTCTTAGTAAGATTTAGTAAATTCAGCAGGTCCCAGCACAAATGTGTTCAGTTTTTTCATTCTTGTGTTTATGAGAAACATGAGCCTGATATGTCCTGGTGATTTCTTGAATGTTTGGGCATATATTTGAAAGGCAAACTCTCATTTTCTCATCAATACATTGAATAATTCTTCTATTTTTACTCTTAATTGTGTCGAGTGCAGAAAACCCCCACCATACATATCAGCTTAACAGCCTTTTGCAACCTAATCAGGCAAGTGAGGTGGGGGGTTGGGCAGACTGTCAGTTTACAGCCAATTCCCACACCTCTGTCCCCAAAAAATCTAAACTCCAAAAACCCTGTTGTTTTTTTTGGTTCCCAACAGGCACATATTTCTCTGGAATACCATAGGATGTACCTGGAAATCTTCTAGGGCACACCAGTGTGCCCTGCTGCACACTTTAAGAACCACTGGATTAGAGATTCTCTGTGTGTGTATGCGTGTGTGTGAACATGTGTGTGGGTGAACATGTGTGCATGCCCATGCATGTGTGTTTGTACACATTTATAAAATGGAACATCCTCCTAATGGAATTTCAGTATAAATTGCCAATGATCTCTTTAAGAGACTGAAAGAGGCAAAGCACTTTAAAAACTATAATGATAAACAATTTTTGTACTAAAGAATTTGCACTAAACAAAAAGGTAAATTTCAGATGAATGATGGGGAAGTTATAAACAAAATTAACAAAGCTTTTAAAAATCGTGAGGAAGTACCAGAAATAGAATGCAATGTGTGCAAGCCACTGAAAGCCCAATTGCTTTGTAGGCAATGACTAATGTAGATAAAATTTCGCAGTGTTTTTATGACTTCAATGTTTTTAGATTTTACATATAAGATACCATACAGTACGTACTTTTCTTGCTTTGTCTGACATTTCACTTAACATCTTGTCCTCAAGTTGTCACAAAGGGCAAGATTTCATTCTTTCTTATGGCCAAATATGACACCATTTTGTATACATCACAACTTCTTTTTCCATTCACCCTGCGACAGCCACACAGGTTGTTTACATCTCTTTGCTATTGTGAATAAAGCTGCAATGAACAAGGGAGTGCAGATACTCCTTCAAACTCCTGTTTTTATTTCCTTTGTTTATAGACCCGGAAGTGGTTGGTATTGTTGGGTCAAATGGTAGCTTAATTCTTAATTTTTGGAGGAACCGCCTTACTGCTTTCCACAATGGCTGTACCAGCTTAAATTCCCAGCAACAGTGCACAAGTGTTCCCTTTCTTCCACATCTTCTCCAAAACTTACCTCTTGTCTATTTGATAACAGCCACCCCAGCAGGTGTGAGGGGACCAAGTACAAGTGACCTGGGCTTTCATAAATGTCTTCCAAGGCAACAGTGCTTCATGCTTTAATCATCTTTAATCAACGCGGATCCTTTTTCCTCTTGTAATTTCTTTCTTATACTTCCCTCATTTGATTTTTGGAAAGAAAGATACACTAGCTTTACAGAATGAGGAATGCCGTGTTCCCTCATCTATCGCAGGGTTATGTTCCAGAACCCCCTAGGAGAGGCGAAAATCCTCAAAGTAGCAACTTTATATTTATTTTATTATTTATATATATTATAAGGCTTTATAAACTCTCCCCACACTCTTATAAACTTTTCCCACACTGTTATAAGCACTTCCTATGCTCTTAAACACTTTCTACACTCTTAAACCTACGTAAAATCCCACAATATAGCGAAAAATCCATGATACAAAATCAGATATATACAATTTTAAAACACGCAAAACAGCAAGACCGCTAAAGTGAACTGTGATATTGCGAGGGATGACTGTAGTTCCTTTTTTATTTCTCTGGAAAACTTTAAGATTAAAATTATCTGGTAGTTGAAAGTTTAATAGCCCTAGTGTGTTAAACTATGTGGCCTTTTTTGTTTGCTTTATAAGTAAATGAAGATTTCGGCCCTGGCAGGTGGCTCAGTGGTAGAGCATTGACCCGACGTGTGGATGTCCTGAGTTCAATTCCTGGTCAGAGCACACAGGAGTAGCACCTATCTGCTTCTCCACCCACCCCCTCTTGCTGCTCTCTCTCTCTTCCCCTCCAACAGCCATTGCTCCATTGGAGCGAGTTGTCCCCAGATGCTGATGATGGCTCCATGATCTCCGCCTCAGGCCCTAGGAAGAGCTCAATTGCTGAGCAATGGAGCAATGCCCCAGAATGGTAGAGCATCATCCCCTACTGGGCTTGCCCGTTTGATCCCTGTCAGAGCACATGCGGGAGTCTGTCTCTGCCTCCCTTCCTCTAACTGAATTTAAAAATAATAAGATTTCAACTAATGACTACAATTATGTGGTTGTAGAAATTGTCAAGCTTTTTATTTTTGCCCTAATTTTGCCAATTTATATTTTCAGAATCTATGCATTTTACTAGGTAGTCTTCAAATTTATTGGTATTAATTTCATTATATTCTCGTAACACCTTTGTAACCCTTGGCACGTCAGTAGTTTTGTGTTCTTTCTAGATGTCTATTTATTTTTGTGGTTTGTTTGCTCACGAGAGCTGAGGGAAAGGAGGTGGGCTCCAATGGTGTCTGCTCCAACTATTCTCTCCTTCACAAACGCTCTCTTCCCTTGGCCGCTGGGGTCGCTCACTTTTCCGGTTCTCTTCCCACCTCCCTAGCAACTTCTCAGTCTGCTCTGTGATTTGTCCTCATTTCCCCTGTCTCAGTGCTAGAATCTCTTCTCTTGTCTAATTATACACACTCTACTGTTGATCTCATCCAAGCCCAGGGCCTCCAGTACCATCTGTTATGACTCCTATTATTGCATCTCCAGATCTCGACTCTCCTGTGATCTGCAGACACAGTCAATAGCCTGCTGATCATTGCACTCTGGAAATCTCAACTAAGTATGTCTAAAAGTAGCACCTTTTGTTTTGTCCCCTCAAATTTGCTCCTCTTCCAACGTTTCCTGTCTTAGTATCACCATGTGTGTACTCGGTTGCTTGAACCAAAAGCCTGGGGATCAGTTTTACTTCTCCCTCTCACAAAGCACTTACATACTGTTGGCAAACCATGTGGGCTTTACCTTCCAATTATATCCAGACGTTTAACAGTATACTGCTTCCAAATCCTGATCTTGTCTCATCTGAGTAATGTCTTTTTTTTTAATAATTGTTTTATTGATTGTCTAGACTTAAGAAAGTGATGGAGAAAATACGTTAACTATGCAGATTCAACTTTAAAATGTGTTGTGCTTGTAGCTGTTACATCATTAATAGCACAAAAAATTGAGGAAATATTCTTCCAGTACTTAAAAACTATTAGTCTGATTCAGCAAAAAAACCGCTTGTGTCATTGACAAATGAGTAGAAACTCTGACATATATTTTGGTTGTTTTACTTTATCTTACTTGTTATCAACCAACACTCATTAGAATTCACACTGGAAACAACATGGTTGTTGAACATGTATCAGCATTCTACTGCATATGCCCACAATGTTAACATTAATTGCCTCTAAGAAGTATAGAATTATGATTGGTTATCTACCTATATCTCTGGATTTTTCAAGTTTTATATATAATGATATAGAATGAACATTATTACCTGTCTAATTTGTAAATTATTTTGACAAAAGATTTGTTAAAGCAAAAGCAAACAAAATAAACTAATTGGTTCATGTTAAATTCATGACCTTTGAATAATTAAGATTACATTAAACCATCAATTAATCTACCACTTTCTGGAAATAATGGTGGAGGTTAAATCTGCATTCTATGACAGCATATGTATGGGTCCTGTTTCTTTATCCACGCAGCTACCCTATGTCTTTTGATTGGATCATTTAAGCCATTTACATTTAAGGTTATTATTGATATGTAGTTGTTTATTGCCATTTTATTCTTTAAAGCTATATTCTTCTTTTGCTATATTCTGTCCTCCCTTTGAACTGTTCACAAGAGGCCCCTTAGTATCTCTTGCAGAATTGGTTTGGTTTTAATGAATTCCTTGAGGCTTTCTTTGTCTGGAAAGCTCTTTATTTCTCCTTCAATTTTAAATGTTAGCATTGCTGGATAGAGTAGTCTTGGTTGTAGGTTCTTGTTCTGCATTACTTTGATTATATCTTGCCATTCCCTTCTGGCTTCAAGTGTTTCTGTTGAGAAGTCCGATGTCATCCTTATGGGGGCTCCTTTGTAGGTGATAGCCTTTTTTTCTCTAGCAGCTTTTAAGATTTTTTCTTTATCCATTAGCTTTGGTATTTTAACTATGATGTGTCTTGGTGTAGATCTTTTTGGGTTTCTCTTTAATGGAGTTCTGTGTGCTTCTTGAACGTGTGGAGTGTTTAGCCTTAATTTAGGAAAGTTTTCTGCTATGATTTGATTGAACAAAGTTTCCATTTCCTGTCCTCTCTCCTCTTCTTCAGGCACCCCTATGATGCGAATGTTGTTTCTCTTCATGTTGTCACAGAGCTCCCTTAGAGTTTCCTCACATTTTTTGAGTCTCTTTTCCTTTTTCTTCTCTGCTTCTGTAACTTTGTTTATTGTGTCCTCTAACTCGCTGATTCGATCCTCAGCGTGATTCATCCTGCTTTTAATTCCTTCCATTGTGGTCTTCAGTTCTGATACTGTATTTGTCATTTCTGTCTGATTCTTTTTTATTATTTCAATTTCGTTTTTTATACTTGTTATCTCTTTATTTAGGTGTTCATAATGACTATCCATTGTTGTTCTAATTTCTTTGAACATCCTAACTATCATTATTCTAAATTCCGCTTCTGGTAGTTTGGTTATATCTGGTTCATTCAGGTCCTTCTCTGGGGATTTCTCTTGATTCATTTGGTTTGCATTCCTCTGCCTGCCCATTTTATCTGTGTATAGGCAAGTTGTGGCCACTGGAGTCCAGTAGGTGTTGCCTTTGTGTTCTCTAGGTGTGGTCTGTCTGCAGGCCCCCCACCCCCTCTGCCGCTGCCTAGGGTGGTTGGGTATGGGCGTTGCCAGCAACAGCCTACTGCGGCTGTTGCTGTGACTTCCGCCTCTCCTCCGCGGGAGGGGCTGTCACTCAAGCCACAAGCCTTAGCACCAAGGGCAGAGGTGAGCACCTTCGCTCAGCTGCAGACCCAGCCCATTTCCGGAAGGCTTATGCCCAACCCCCGCAGTCAGAGCTTGCTCGCCACAGTTTTGCGGGTTGGGTGGGGCTTTTGATGTGCTCTCAGCTGTGAGCCTTTGCCCGCCCAGAATTTAGCCCCACCCTCGAGACCAGGGCCCTCCTGCGCTGGGTACAAACCGCGGTTTATTGGGCCGGGCGTGTTTGCTGGCGTCTGCTCAGCTGCTAGCTTCCGATCGTTCTGGACTCTACCACGCCCCCACGTTCGGAGCCAGCTCGCCCATGTAGGATGGCAAACCACCGGGGTTTCTCTGGCCGGGCGGGGCTAGTAGCGTGAGCTCAGCCACGAACTTCTGCTCATCTCTGGGTCTACCCCTTCTCCACATTAGGAGCCCACTTGCGCACCAAGAATGGCAAACCGCGGTTTCTCCTTCCGGGCGGGGTTGGCAGTGTGAGCTCAGCCGCGAGCCCCTCACCCGTCCCTGGTCCTAGCCCCCTCCCCGTGGTCAGGGCCGGCTTGCGCAGGGTCGCAGAGCAGATCTCTGCCCATATTTTCCCCCACAAGTGGGGTCACAGGCGGGTGAGCCCACAGCTGCCAGACCGCTTTTGCGCGTCCCCTCCGCCCCTGCTGGGCTAGACCGAGCTCACATCAGTTGTGCCTCCGCCCACGCCGACAGGACCGCGGACCGCGTTTCAGCGTCCTGCCGCCACCATCCCTTCAGCAACCCTCAGAGAGATGGCAGTGTCTTAAGTCTCCACACTGTAAGCTTGGGAGCTCCCTCCCTCTAAGCAGCTCTGCTCTAATTGCCGCGGGAGAGCTTGTTTGGCTAGTGTCCTGTCTCCCTTTGCTGGTATTGCTAGTTCCAGGGGAAATATTCGTTTTCGATTAGGGAAATGACTTAGCCCAGGGGTCAGGGTGGCTGTCCCTCAGAGTGTCCCGGTGCCTTCAGTCCATTCTCTGTTCCCGCTGCTCTGTTCCTCTCCTCTGTCCTCGTTCCCCGGAGCCCCGGGTGCATGGTTGTGAGAGAGGGTTTCTGCGCTGTCCCTTTGAAAAGATTCTTGGGTCTGAGAAAACTATCTCTTTTCACAAACAGTATCCTCACTTGCTTCACAGCTCAATACTGTCCATACGCCTCTTCTAGGCTCTGGGACTGCAAGCTGGGGCTTGGTTCCTGGGACCCAGGTCCCTCCCTCTCCGCCAAACTTTCCTCCCGCCGCGCGGGTCTCTCCGGGCTGCCGTTTGCTCCGGGGAGCTGGGCAGCCCTCTTCGCGTTTTCGCTATTCCTACCAGTCTCAATGTGGCTTCTGCAGTGTTCCTTGGTTGAAGAGTCCACTTAGTTTAGTTTAAAGTTGGGTTATCCAGATGATGGTTCTTAAAATTGAGTTGTAATCCACTTTGTTTCTGGGAGTTGGAAGTTGGTACGTCCGCCTACTCCATCGCCATCTTCCGTCCCTCCTGATTTTTTTTTAAGTCACATGGTAGCTACTACTGGTACAGTCATCAAATCCACTTTTAACGCAGAGTAGGAGGAAGGACTACATGCTTTTTGCTCCTTTTTATCAGAAAAACAGTACATTTTCTAGAAGTCTTTCACTCACTATCCTAGTAGATTTCTGTTTAATTCATATATACCAGATCTTGGTCACATGGTCACTCCTAGCTGCAAAGGAAGTTGGGAAATGAACAGTTGACCTTTAAGTTTCTAAAGTGAGAGGAGTCAAGGGAGAGAGGCTTGGGCATAACTTTTATGTAGCCAAAGAGCCTGTCTCACATGGCACAAAATATATAGACCTGGCTCCATGGATTGAATTTGTTGTGATCAGTCATAACCCATACATTTATTCATTAAGGTTTATTGGGTTCCTTTCATGTAACAAGTATTTTACATCTTGTTTTAGGCACAGTATTATAATGGAATATTGTAATGCTGAATTATAATATGACCAAATCTCCACAATTCTGGAAGTTGATGGGAAAGAGCTAGTAAATAAAACATCACTAGTTCTAATAAATGCTGTTATGGAAACATAAAGAAGGCGCTTATTCTTTTTTTCCCTTTTTTATGTGAGAAGAGGGGAGACAGTGAAGCAAACTCTCGCTGGCGCCCTGACCGTGATCCACTTGGCAACCCCTGTACCCAGCTATTTTTAGTGCCTAAGGTTGACACGCTCAACCAAGCTATCCTCAGCGCCAGGGGCCGTGCTTGAACCAATCGAGTCACTGACTGTGGAAGGGGAAGAGAGAGTATAGAGAGAGGAAAGGAGGGAGAAGCAGATGGTCACTTGTCCTGTGTGCTCTGACTGGGAATCGAACCCAGGATGTCCATACACTGGCCTACACTCTGTCCACTGAACCACCGGGCCTACGGTGCCTAGTCTGATGTGTTCACAGGTTAGCTGAGGCGACAGACAGAAAGATAATTACACATGAACTAACGAGCAAAATGAGGACAGACTCATAGGTAGGAAGCAGGCTGATAGTTGTGGTGGGGGTCTAGGGGGCTGAAGAAGGAGTGGAGGGATTTGAACAAAAAAAAATAAAAGAGAAAGCTCAGGGACATGGACAACAGTGTGGCGACTGCGGGAGGGGAGGTTGAGGAGGGTGTAGGGGATAGATGGTGATGGAGGGAGACTTGACTTAGGTGGTGAACACACAGTACAGTGTACCAGTGAGGCACTGTAGAATTGTGAGCCTGAAACCTGTATAATTTTGTTAACTAGTGTCACCCCAATCAATTCAACAAAAAGAAAAAACAGAAAAATATATAAAGTACAAAAAAAAATCAAGAGATATATTTCTATCAGATAATCTACAATATGGTAAAAGTCATTCCTAAGAGGGACTTTAAGCGGGACAGCAGGAGGACCTCTGCAGACCCGCTTCTCAGAGAAACTGGGGTATGGGGGTGGCAGCTAAAGAGTGCGGCTTTTTTGTTACGTGATGAAAATGCTCCAAAATTGACTGGTGATGGTTGAACATACCTGTAAAGACTCTAAAAACCATTGCATTGTACACTTTAGATGGATGAATTGTGTAGTATATGCAATATATCTCAATAAAACATTTTTAAGGGCAATAACAAAAGCAAAAAGTATATACTTTTAAAAAAAAGCAATTATTCTGAAAACTGTCATTATAGAGTTATGCCACAGAAGCCTAGAGGAAAGCTAGTCTGTCCGTTCAGCTTTTCTGGAAGCCAACTCTCAGATGGAATTAGGGCTGTAAATCTTTATGCGGGGAAACACCTGTGAAAAGAACAGAGGAGAGGAAGCAGGGGAAAGCAGGGAGGGCCTTCAGGGCATGACGCGGGCCGGAAGAGTCTCAGGCTACAACAGCAGGGAGGACGATGGCGCTCTCTCTCCTGTAGGTTATGACGTAACAGTGACGTCAGGGCTCTAGGGGAGCTGGGGCAGGGTTGGGGTCTATGGTCCAGGGTTGACAGCACTAGTGTTCTCTTCTTTAGCCTTACCTAAGTTCTTCTGCATCAGGGCTTGTCCCAGAACCTGGCCAATTAGGGGAGAGACCTTGGATCAGTGACTTGTAAACCTCAGTGTGTATAAAACCACTGACGTTTTCTTAAAACGCAAACCTCATTCTAGAGATTCTGATTCAGTAGATATAGAAGAGGGACTCACAAATCTGCATTTTTTTTTATCAGCACCATAGTAGATGTCAATTTAGGTGGTCTGTGTAGGAATAATTGAGAAATACTTCCTGGAATAATCAAGATAAATGATGCTGAAAGCAGTTCATCGGCAGACAGATATTTAAGAGTCAACACAAGGAAATTAACATGTAGATAATCATGCAGCCTCTGCTGGGGATCATTCCAGGGACCCTGACATCACCATTCAGTGCTTTTGTTTATAAATCCAGATTCTCCTTACTTGATTTTATAATTTTACCAAGTCTTGTTACACTTCTTCTCTTCATGCAATATAGCAGCCCAAGGTTGGCCACAGGTAGGATAGCTCATCTGATCTGACCTAGATTGTCAGCGCCTCTGAATCTTGGACGTACTAAGTCATTGCTGCAGTTTGATTCCTTGATGTGAGAGTCCTGGAGTCCAGAGAGAAAGCACAGGACTGGAGACAGGTTGCTAAGCAAAGTTTAGCTCTGCAAAAGCAAATGAAATCCGGAGCACTTCATTCCTTCCACTTGATTTGCAGTCAACCACTATACGCCCAAATACTCTGCCTCCTGCTGCAGAAACAGATGGGAAAGAGACCTATGGTCCTTTTTTCTTATTTTTTAAGGATGAAAAATAGAATTTTATAATTAAAGATGTGTAGCCAATATTAAATGTAGCAAAATATGCTGAACGGTTCTTTCTGAGATTTCAAAGGCTGTAAAGTGTTTCACAACATCTTTTATCAGAAATTAATAATAATAAAAAATATCCTAAAGCAGATGGGAGAAATGCTACCTCAGACTAACGGAATGAAAACCACACGGACACTCCATCGTTTGGGGCTCATATTTGCAGATCTTGGGAGAACACCAAGTAATTTCTGAAAAATCGTTGTTTTTTTTATCAACCTCTCTTTATTCATAAAAAATATGTATGCTTATAAGATTATTTTTGGTAAGATGTATTTGGTAGGATTAAACCAACAACTACAGTGAGAAAAAATATTATGCAGAGGTCTCTTGGGATTTTGCCCATGTCTCCCTTGATTACAAGTCTTTCATCGGTCTTTTTCTATCTGAGAACTGGCTAGCAGACAGACATCATTTTAATTTAGTGCCAGTTAAGTGTGCATATAAATACTCAATGTCTATTCAATTAAGACTGCATGAAAAAGCATGGCTCCCTCATATTTCATTCTTATCATATGACTAAGGCCACTGCCGTTATAACCTTTGGAGAAACAGTAATGGTAGGCAACTATTGAGAACTCAGGGCATTTAAAATCTCACTATGACACCCTTAATTCACCCTTGGCAATCTATACTGCAACACACAGGTAGTCCTTTCAAAGTGAGTGATAGGCCTTTAAAATCAGTGGTAGTGCCCTGACCAGGTAACTCAGCTGGTTAAAGCACCATCCAATATGTCAAGGTTGCTGGTTCAATCCCCAGTCAAGGTGCAAGTAAGAGTTGACCAATGGATGCGTAAATAAGTGGAACAACAAATTGATGTTTCTCTCTCCCTCTCTCTCTCTCTCTCTAAAATCAATAAGTAAAAAAATTTTTAAATGTATTAAAATCAGTGGTAGTGTCCAGGCAGAATAGGGCTAAGCTTTCCTATTGGTAAAAGAAGCAAAATCTCTCAAGAGTGGTCAGCTGCTGCTAAGGATATTTTCAGTCTAGTATGACGAGAGTTCCCGGGATTTATTGCTGCGTTAGGCCTTTTCAAAATTGCCCCCAGACTCTCTGGTCAGGATTTATCGTCTGTTATATACAGTACCAGTTTCCTATGACCATAGGAGGTCTGAAACTTACATACCATCTAACATTCAAAAATGTTCAAGACTGTCATGGATTACACTGTCCCCTACCCTCATTTCTGTGTTGAAATCCTGATCCCTACTACCTCAGAATGTGACCTTATCTGGAGAGGGGGACTTTAAAGAGGTAATTCTGGTCTGATCAGGTGGTGGCGCAGTGGATAGAGCATCAAACTGGGATGCAGAAGGCCCAGGTTTGAGACCCTGAGGTCGCCAGCTTGAGCGTGGGCCCATCTGGCTTGAGCAAAGGTCACCAGCTTGAACCCAAGGTCGCTGGCTCCAGCAAGGGATTGCTCTGTCTGCTGAAGGCCCGCGGTCAAGGCACATGTGAGAAAGCAATCAATGAACAACTAAGGTGTCGCAACAGCAACGAAAAACTAATGATTGATGTTTCTCATCTCTCTCCATTCCTGTCTGTCTGTCCCTATCTATCCTTCTCTCTGACTATCTCTCTGTCCCTGTAAAAAATAAAATAAAATAGAAAAATAAAGAGGTAATTCTGTATGCCTGGTGTCCTTATAAAAATGGGAGATACAGAGACTGGCACACACAGAGAGAAAGCATGAGAAGATAAAGGCAGAGCTCAGAGGGGTGCCTCTATCAGCCAAGGAACATCAAAGATTGCCAGGCAACGCCAGAAACCAGGGGAGGAGCCTGAAACAGCCTCTTTCTCCCAGCCTCAGAAAGAACCCCTTCTGATGGCGCTTGACTTCAGAGCTAATCTCGAGAACTGTGAGACAAGAAGTTTTTGTTGTTTAAACCCCCTAGTTTGGAGTAGTTTTTTGTAGCAGTCCTAGAAAATGACTAAATTACTAAAATTACTCCATCCCATAATGGAGAATTGGGCACCTGAAACCTATATAATTTTACTAACTAGTGTCACCCTAATAAATTCAATAAAAAATAAATAAAATTACTCCATTCCATATTTATTTCATGATATAATATTGTGTCATCTTTTGTTAATCAGGAAGAATTATTCCGGTGGTGAGAATTCTAAGACGTAGGGCAGGACCAGGCAAGGCCAAGCCCCTGCCTAGGTCAGGGAGAGGACCTGATCAGGTTAACTTGCCTGTGCTGGTTAACTCTATGTGCCACCTTCACTGGGCTTCAGGGTGCCCAGATATTGGTTAGACATTATTCTAGATGTTTCTGTGAGGCCCAGGAGCGTTTCTTCTCCAGGAGTGAAGCTTTCATCACCCCACAGGAGAAGAGCCATGATCAGCTGAGAGGCTTGCCTAGGTAGGGGAAAGGGGATGCAGACAGTGAGAGAAGGTAGTTATGAATACCCTGGGGACCATGAGACCAGTTAAAAAATGAGAACTATATTTGTCATGAATAGTCCTCTTTATTTTGTTAGAGATGTGTGTACGTATATATATTAAGCAAATATATTTTCTTCTTTCTCATATTCTCTTATCTTATTTTGTAAAATGTATTGGCTTTATACCATGGTATTTAAGTATAGTTAATTCTATATCATAGTATTAATGTGATCAGCTGTGTATTAATGTATTATATGTGATATTAAGGAAAAGAGTAAACATCACTCAAAGACTTGAACTTCCTTTCTGGGGAAGGTCTTCTTTTTATTCTACATGAAGGATGGTTTTATTGTGTCAGGTGGAATTATGACTTTGTTATTGTCATTGTTTGGAATTAAGTATGGTTTCAGCAGATATGGATGGCAGTCTAGTTGACAAGGGGTGGATTTGCACGTTAATTTTATGTGTCAACTTGACCGGTTCATGCGTGCCCAGATATTGGTTATACATTGTTCTGGGTGTGTCTGTGTGAATGGTTCAGCATGAGATTAACATTTAAACTGGTGGATTGAGAAAAGCTCTTCCCTGTGTGAGTTTCATCTAATCCATTGAAGGCCTAAAAATAAAACAGGAGAATGAGAGAATTTTCTCTCTTCTTTGAGCTGAAATATCACTCTTCTGCTTTTGAACTCAGACTGGAATTTATACCATTGGCTAGCCTGGTTCTCAGGCCTTGGGACTCAGACTAGAACTATATTATCAGCTCTTCTGGGTATCCAGCTTTCTGACTACAGATCTTGGGATTTCTCAGGCTTTGTAATCATATGAGCCAATTCTCTTACAATAAATTTCTTGAGATCTATATTTATATCTCCTATTGGTTCAGTGTCTCTGGAGAACTCAAATCAATACAACGACCTACAAATCACTGTAGGGAGTAAGTCATCTACTCCACTTCTGTATAACACCTAGGAAATGATTTTTAGGTTCTATTGTGTTTCAGTTTGCTTAATAATCTGATGAAACTAGGGGCCCGTCCCTTGGAATAGCAACCATACATTTCCTAATGATTATCCATAGAATCCTAGAACTCAGAGACTTCAGTTAACAATCCTCTACTTAGGGCCGGATCACCCCCACGGCACACTGGTCAGCTTCCTTTGGGAAGGCACGTGTTCTTGCATCAGTCAGTGATGTGGTTCTTATGCCAGCTGTGTCACAGTTTGCTTTGTGGAGGTCAAATCGCATGTAAATATTTAGCTCCAATTAAGCTATTATTCCCACACATCTGGCTTATAATTAATTTCTGCATATGCTACTTTATGGACATTACTCCAAATGTGGCCTCATTCTAGTGAGAGGGAAAGAAGCAGAGGTCAAGTCCCTTTCTGGGTTCTTGCCTCTCACTCCTTAGAACAGCCCCACCCAGACTGAATGCATGTCTCCCCCTTTGACAGAGTTTCAAGGGTACATTCCAGACTGGAGCTTTGCTTGTTGGGTCTTGCCATTGAACACGCTCTTTATATCTGTTTTTTCCTATGAATTTTAGGAGGTGACAATGATTAAGTAGCACAGTATTGAGAGTTTTGGAAATAACAGTGAACTGCAGGTATTAGATGTTTGGTTGCCAATGACTGAAATGCTCTAGAAAGAAATAATTTCAAGTTGTTTCTAGAAAACCCTCCAGAAATGCTCATATTTGTCATGAAGAGGGTATCCTTATAACTCAGTGATGACTAGACTGAGATATTTGGTAAGGATAAATGTCTCTAAGGCATTAGGGCCGATCATCCCCACGGCACACTGGCCAGCTTTCTTTGGGAAGTCATGTGTTCTTGCGTCAGTCAGTGATGTGGTTGTCATGCCAGCTGTGTCACAGTTTGCTTTGTGGAGGTCTAATCACGTGAAAATATTTATTCTGTGTTATTTTATGCAACTCCATGGAGCATGCAGTGGTCATATGGCTCTTTTGTTAAAGTGATTATAAACATCACTTTAGGCTTATACAACTTTTCATACCAGCGCATCAAACTTAATTGCTTTTTTTCTTTTTAAGATTTTATTTATTGATTTTAGAGAGAGGAGAGAAAGAGTGAGAGAAGGGGCAGTAGGAGTACCTAGAAGCAGTTGCTTCTCATATGTGCCTCAACAGGGCAAACCTGGGGCTTCGAACTGGCAACCTCAGCACTCCAGGTCAATGCTTTATCTACTGAGCCACCACCGGTGACACAACTACTTCTAACATCATGCTGAGAACTAGTTTATTAGAGCGCCACGAGTCAAGCAGGGACTTTTTGTGATTAGGATACATAGATTTTGAATGAGAAAAATATAATATTGGAGGTTCTGTTTATGGGTGTTTTGGAGAAAGGAGGGAGAATTGGTTACATCACAGGCAACCTGCTAAGATTGTAAAGGCAGAAAGACATCTTACCCTTTTATACAGCAAAGAAGATACATCCTGTGACACACACGGTTCCAAGATTAACAGTAACTAGCTTTCAAGTTAAGAGAACTTGACGGCACTATTTGTCACAAGCAGCTCATCTCCAATTCACCTGGTAATAGGGGTGACCATCTGTTAGCCATCTGGCTCTCTCCAGAGAAAAAACAAACAATTCCTCAGATCTGGACTACTACAGGAGGCAATTCCGCCAGTTGGAGCAAGGTATCCACCAAAGTTAGGTTCCTACCCTCCCACTGGGAGAAAAAAGTCCATCTTCCTTAGTGTTCACATTTCACAGAGATTCCTCCCAGCTCTCAGGTAAAAAGGGGAATCTTAAAAAGGGAATTTTATGTATGCTCAAGCTAGATAAGATTGAGTAAATTTATCATATGGGTTTGAAAAAGAATCTTTAATACGAATAGTGCACGTATGTAAAATTAAAACTTAATTTTCTCTTATATGCTAAAATGACAGTTTTCTTGGACTTGTTATACTTTTGATAATAAATTGCAAAAGGTTTGTCTTTTCCTTTCAAAATCTTCCTAGAAAGTAAAGACATTGTATCTTACCAACTGTGCTTCATGCTGTCTTCATTGGGTCTTTGATTGCTTAAAATTATGTATTCTAACATACAAAAAACTAAGTTTTACTGACCACTAGTTAACATTCTGTGTTTGCCTATAAAGTCTTTGCACTAGGGTTAAGTGGATAACTAAGTATTGTTTCACAATAACTATGATCCTATTTGACTAAGTGTTTTAAAACCTTTTGATATTTTTGACAAACTTCCCATAATCAAATTCTCCATGAAATCTATTGACTTCATTGTGTTGCTTTGTGATGTTTCACTACAAAGGAGAATGTCAGTGTTTAGGAGTGGGTAGTGAAGGCCTCCCTCACATACTGATGAGTCAAGTAAGCCTTTGGGAAGGGCTGGCTCAACGTGAATTCATGGCTGAGTTCTCTGAAGAGCACCTGCCTGGAAGACTGGCCTTCTATGATGTTGATTGAAGAGCCATCCAAATGCTCTAGAAAACAGATGTGTGGGAGGCAAAGATTTTTTTCTATTGTTAAAGATTAAAAGACCAACCTAGCCTGACCAGGCGGTGGCGCACTGGATAGAGCATCGGACTGGGATGCGGAAGACCCAGGTTCAAGACCCCGAGGTCGCCAGCTTGAGCACAGGCTCATCTGGTTCGAGCAAAAGCTCATCAGCTTGGACCCAAGGTCACTGGCTCGAGCAAGGGGTTACTCGGTCTGCTGAAGGCCCGTGGTCAAGGCACATATGAGAAAGCAATCAATGAACAACTAAGGTGTCGCAACAAAAAACTAATAATTGATGCTTCTCATCTCTCTCTGTTGCCGTCTGTCTGTCCCTATCTATCCCTCTTTCTGACTCTCTCTCTGTCTCTGTCAAAATAAAAAATAAAAATAAAAATAAAAGACCAACCTGTATTTTTCCCCAGCCCACGTCAAAGGGGGATTGATATGGCTCGTCAAATTTCATAATTTTCTCCCTTCTCATAAAAGTGCTATGAAAGAACATATATTTTTGCTTTAATTAGTAAATTTAGTCTGATGTTTTGAACCTTTGGGGCATTTTACTATACCCTTGAAATTGATGGAGATGCTTTAGGGGTGGCTTGGTCTCTGCTCTAAGCAGCTGCTCTGTGAAGCAGGTGGTGCAGTTCTGGCCTCCAGCTGAGTCCTGTCTGGCATAATAAAAAGCCTGTGAATCACCCCGACCACCACCTTAGAAGGGGTTTGCCCTGTGAGGTTTGTATTATTCACCCGCAACTCCCTCCTTCCTCTTGATTGTCAGCTGATCTCTTCCCATTACAGATTTCTTTCTCTGATAAGAGTAGAAGTAAATGTAGTTTTCTTTACTTTTAACTTATTTCTAGTGATTATTAAAAGTACATCATGACCTGAGTGGTGGCACAGTGGATAGAGCATAGGCCTGAGATACTGAGGACCCAGGTTCGAAACCCTGAGGTTGCTGGCTTGAGTGAGGGGTCACTTGCTCAGCTGGAGCCCTCTGGTCAAGGCACATATGAGAAAGTAATCAATGAACAACTAAAGTGATACAACTATGAGTTCATGCTTCTTATCTCTCTCCCTTCCTGCCTGTCTCTCCCTGTCTGTCCCCCTCACTCTCTCTCTCTCTTGCTCGCTCTCTCTCTCTCTCACTAGAAAGAAAAAAGAAACAAAGAGTATATCATAGATTAGATTAAAGTATTAGGAAACTGGCCTGGCTCTTAATCCAACTCAATTTGGGAACCAATGGCAAACAAAACATAAACTAACAACCTCTCATATATCAATTTATTTAAAAAATGACTAATTTGAGTCATAGCTCACCTCAGCATTCTTGTAAAAAATCAATAGCAGGAGAAATCCTTGCATTTTAGGCTGTGGTTCTCAAAGGAAAAAGTTTATCCAGCCCAAGGAAGACACACACACAATCACACACCTTCCTCGTGGTTGGAAATGTGTTTAGTGAAGCACATAACTAAGGAATATGGCAATCATAAAAAGGAATGTTTAAGTAAACTATTGATTCCTTCACTTAGAAATTTCATCATAGTGATGTCAGCCATGCCATGTTTTTGTATAACAGGATGTAGGGTTTCCTTTTTTAAAAAAATAAAAAACTTCTGCTTAACACCACTAAGTCATGAGAACGTAGTAAAATGGGGGCTACTGTAATCCTGCCAGTTTGGGTAGATTTACGTGTCTAAGAAGGGAAGTGAGTATGTTTTTCTTTTTGGTTTTTCCTTCAGAACAGACCTTCCCACTCACTCTCAAATAAGAGAAATGTGGAGAGGGCAAAGGTATATTTTTACCCAGAAGATTATGTTCTCTTTAATGTGCATGCTATTTCAATGGAAAGGATGCTTCAGAAAAGGACATTTGTTATTTATAAAGAAGGTTCTCTTTAGAGGCAAGTTGTCTAAAAGTCTTAAATGTTATTTTTGATTTAGAACATTTCTCTAAGTTTCTCAGAAGTTTCTTTTTCTGTCCACCTATCGTGGTCCTTTTGGTGACTTACTGAGGCTTGTCATTTCCAGACAGGGCTACCCTGCATGTGGAATCTCCCTCTGGGTCCAGTAACATGAGTTTCTTCTCCTCTTCCCCATTGCTCCACTAGCCAGTCATGGCCCAGAGCCCAGGACATCACACTATGTCGGTCTATGGAGGTTCCGACACTCCCATCTATCAGACTCCCATCTGCCTACTTTCCTCTTAATTGTTTATGATTGGTCATATTAGCAAAATTTTAATAAGTGATCAGAGTCACTTTGTATTAAAAGGTATGAGCTATGTCTCATATGCTCCCCTCTAATAGTAACTAAAATGTATTCAGCTCTTCCGCTTTGCTAAATGACTGTTTTAAGAACTTTGCATACATTAATTTATTTAAGCCATGTTGCTTTCATCATTATATGCTATTATTTGCTCCTTCTCAAGCAGCAGAAGAAAGCCCAAAGAGCTGAGTAACTTGCATGAAATCTATTAAGGGGCAGAATTTGCACCAAGGTGGCCTAGCTGCAGAGTCGTTGTGGGTCACCACTGTGCTATGCTGTGCTAACTAACCCACTTTTTTTTTTTTCAAATTGACATATATCTGACATAGAGTAATTGTGCATTTCCATCATGTCACATCATTATATTTTGTGTGTGTGGTGAGAACATTTAGGACTAGTCTCTTAGCAAATTTTGAAGCATGTGGTATAGTATTGACTATAATCACAGTGCTGTGTGTAGGACATCCAGAACTTACTCACCCTCTAACAGCAAGCATGTACTCTTTGACCAACAAAACATCCCCCTAATTTCCCCATCCCCCAACCCCTGGTAACTACTATTTTAGTCTCTGTTTCTACGAGTTCAGTTTTCTTATATTTTCTAAAATAACTTTTATATTTCAAGTACAGTTAACATACAATATTATATTAGTTTCAGCTGTACAACTAATCTAGTTTCCGATTAGACTTTTATACAATTTTCAATGTGCTCACCCCAGCAAACCTAGTACCCGCATGACACCATACTTAGTTATCACAATATTATTGACTGTATTCCCTATGCTGTACTTGACATCGCATGATGATTCTGTAATTACCAATTAGCACTTCTTAATTTCTTCACTTTTTCACCCATTCTTCCAACTCCCCTCCTGTCTGGCAACCATCAAAATGTCCTCTGTATCTATGAGTCTGTTATGGTCTGCTTGTTTTTTCATTTTGATTTTTAGGTCCCATATATAACTGAAATCATATGGCATTTGTCTTTTTCTGTCTGATTTATTTCATTCATCACAATATGCTCTAGGTCCATCCAGGTTGTTGCAAACAAGATTTTTTTTTTCTTTTTGGCATGCCTGAGTAATATTTCATGGTATATATGCACCACTTCTTCTTTATCCATTTACCTATTGATGGACACTGTAAGGCTAGTAGTCACGGCCACCATCACACCCACCTGGCCCATGCAGGTTCGCATTGGATTCAGACAGACGGTAATGAAACAATGGAGCCAGGAACTGGTGGGCCATCATCTTTAATCCTAGCTTGCACCCGGCGGGCAAGTAAAAACATACACTGGGCTCCAAAACCCACTCATTCAGTGCTAACAAAGTTACTGACTTATCCGAGTTTCCTAGAATCAAAGGTTTCTAGCTCACCAGACTTATTCATCTCTGTTCCCCATCTCCTTCTCTCTCTACTCTAACTGGCTTCTCTTTCAGCACTCCACCATCTTGTCTGCTTCTCCTCTCCTCCACGTGGCCTTAATCTGCTTTCCTCCCTGCTCTCTGCCCTCTTCCTAGAACTCAATCACTCTTCTCCCGGAACAACATGATCTCTCTTCCTTTTAAAACCTTTTGGCGCGAAAGCCCTCCCCCAACACACATTAATACAATCACGCCCATCCCAAGCAGGAAGGGCAGGGCAACTAATGTTATCACCTGGGCAACGGGCCTCCATGTGGGCAGCACCATCTTTAGCAAAGTGAGCATAATATATTTATCTGCCCAACAGACACTTAGGCTACTTCCATATCTTGGCTATTGTAAACAATGCTGCAATTAACATGTGGATGCATATGTATTTTCACTGCAATGTTTTGGGTTTCTTCAGAAGTGGAAATGCTGGATCCTTCATTGTCTCTTATTTTAGCCTTTGTTTTAAAGCCTACTTTGTCTGGTATAATATTGCTATCCCAGCTTTATTTTTCTGTATCTCATTTTCATGAAATACCTTTTTGTATCCCTTTACTTTTGGTCTGCGTGTGTTTTTTCATCTGAAATGAGTCTCTTGCGTATATAAGAGTCTTGTTTTGTTATCTACTCAGCCACTATATTTTTTTATTAAATTATTTAATCCATTTGCATTTAAAGTCATTGTTGGTGGATATATTTTTATTGTCATCTTATTACTCATATTTTTATCTTTTCTTTTTCTTCTTCTACTTCTTCCTCCTCCTCCTCCTCCTCCCCCCTTCCTTCCCTCATCCCCTCTTTCTCCTCCTCTTCCTCCTCCTCCTCCTCCTCCTCTTCTTCTTCTTCTTCTTCTTCTTCTTCTTCTTCTTCTTCTTCTCCAAGAAGATCCTTTAACATTTTTTTGTAATATTAGTTTGTTGGTGATGAATTCCTTTAGCTTTTTCTTGTCTGGTAAGCTCTTTATCTGTCCTTCCATTCAAAATAATAGCTCTGTTGGGTAGATGAGTTCAGCTTTTTTAGATTCTACACATAAGTGATATATAGTATTTGACTATCTCTGACTTACCTCATTTAGCATAATGCCCTCAAGGTTCACCCATGTTGTTGCAAATGACTGAATTTCTTTGTTTCTCATGGCTAAACAGTGCACCATTGTCTATACAATCATATCTTATTTATCCATGCAACCATTATCAGATTGATTGAATGTCATGGTATTTGCAGTTCTTTATTGTGTCTTCAATTTTTTCACCAAAGTGTGATAGTTTTCATTATATATATCTTTCACTTTCATGGTTAAAATTATTCTTAGGTATTTTATTGTTTTGATGCTATTGTGAATGGTATAGTTTATTATCCTGGACATTTCATTACTGTTGTATAAAAATGTAATTGAAAAAAAAAATGTAATTGATTTCTGTATGTTGATTTTATAGTCTGTAACATTACTGAATTTATTTATTAGTTCCAACAATTTTTTTGGTTGAGCCTTTGAGATTTACCTATATAAAATTATCTTATCTACAAATAAGTGTTCTTTTTTCTGATTTGGATGCATTTTATTTCTTTGCCTTATCTAATTGCTCTCACTCAAACTTCCAGGACTATAATGAATAAGAGTGGTAAAAGTAGGTATCTCGTTCTTATTCCTGATCTTGAAGGAAAAGCTTGCAATTTTTCATTATTGAATGTAACATTGGCCTGGGTTTGTCTTATGTGGCCTTTATTATGATGAATTATTTTTATTCTATACACAATCTGTTATATATTTTTATCATAAAAGGATGTTGAATATTATCAAATGCTTTTTCTGCATCTATGGAGATGATCATGTAATTTTTATCTTTCATTCTATTAATGTGATATATCACATTTATTGATTTGTGTATATAGAACCATCCGTGCATCCCAGAGATAAATCACTTTTGGTCATGGTGTATAATCATTTCAATGTATTTTTGAACTTTGTTTGTTAATATTTTGTTGAGAATTATTGCATCTACATTCATCAAGGATATCTATCTATAATTTTCTGTTCTTGTAATGTTAAGGTAATGCTGGCCTGGAAACATGAGTTGGAAGTATTTTCTCCTCTTCAATATTTTTTAAGAGTTTGAGAAGGATTGACATGAATTCTTCTTTAAATGCTTTATAGAATTCACTAGTAAAGCCATCTGGCCCTGGGGTGTTCTGTGTTGGGAAGTTTATCATAACTGACTCAATCACTTTACTCATTACTGATTTGTTCGGACTTGCTATTTCTTCTTGATTCTGTCTTAGTAGGTTGCGTGCTTCTAGGAATTTATTTCTTCTAGGTTATTTAATTTGTTGATATTTAAAGGTTCATAGCAGTCTGTTTGGTTTCATGTATTTCTGTATTATCAGTTGTAATGTTGCCTCTTTCTAATTTTATGTGTGTGAGTCTTCTCCTTTGTATTAGTCTCACTAATGTGTCAATTTTATTTCTTTTTGAAGAAACAGTTCTAGTTTCATTAATCTTTTCTATAGTTTTCCTGGTCTCTACTTTATTTATTTCTGCACTGATTTTGTATTTTCTTCTATCTGCTAATGGGCTTAATTTATATTCTTTTTCTAGTTCATTGAGGTATAAAGTTATTTGTTTATTTGAGATCTTTTTATTTCTTAACATATGCATTTATTGCTAAACCTTTCCTTTTAGGACTGCTTTTGCAGCATCTCTTAGGATTTGATATGTTCTGTTTTCACTTTCATTTATTTTTAGACAATTTTTAAATTTCCTTTTGATTTCTTATATGAACAAAGGATTGTTCAGAAGTGTTGTTTAGTTTCCACATTTGTGGATTTCCCAGTTCTCCTCTGTTTTCGATTTCTAGTTATACTCAGTTGTGTTCAGAAAAGATAGTTGGTATAATTTCTATCTTGGTAAATTTGCTAAGATTTGTTTTGTGTCCTATGATATGATCTCTCCTGGAGAATGTTCCCTGTGCACCTGAGAAGAATGTGCATTCTGCTGTTGTTGGATGAAATATTGTATATATGTCTATAAGTTCATGTGATCTAAAGTATTGTTCAATTCAAATGTTTCCTTGTTGATTTTCTGCCTGGTGATCTATTTATTGCTGACAGTGGGATATTGAGGTCCCCTACTATTACTATGTTGTTTATTTTTCCTTCACATCTGTTAATATTTGCTTAATATATTTAGGTGCTCCAATGTTGAGTATGTGCATATTTACAATTCCTATAGCTTCTTTATTTATTGACCCATTTATTATTATATAATGACCTTCTTTTTCTCTTGTTAATGTTTTGACTTGAAGTCTAGTTTTTCTAAGTATGGCTGCTCCCGATATCTTTTGGTTTCCACTTGCATAATATATCTTCTTCCACCCTTTCCCTTTGAGCCTGTGTGTCTTTAGAGCTGAAATGAATCACTTGTAAGCAGCATATAGTTGGATCTTGTTTTTTATTCATCCAGAAACTCTGTGCCTCTTTATTGGTAAATTTGACCTATTTACATTTAGAGTAATCAGTGATAAATCAGGACCTGCTACTGCCATTTTACCATTTGCCTTCCTGTTGTTTTGCTTACTTTTCCTGTTTCTGTCTACCTTTTTAAGTTTGTAATATTTCATGGTGGTAAACTGTTCCCTGACCCCCTTTCTTTTTTTTTAATGTTTCATAAATCTGCTCTAGATTTTTGCTTTGTGGTTACCATGAGGCTTACATAATAATTCTCCTAGATAAGTGCATCCATTTTACTGATAGCAACTCATTTTTGTTCGCTTATAAAAGCTCTGTACTTTCACTTCTACCCTTTTATATTTTTGATGTCACAATTTGCCTTTCATAAGCTGTGAATTTGTTAACAAATTATAGAAGCTACAGTTATTTTTAATACTCTTTTTCTTTAACCTTTATACTATAGTTAAATGGTTACCACAACATTCTAAAAAGTGTGTGGGGGAAGAAAATTGGAGAGTCCTCAAGAGGGATGTGGGTGGGCTCCTGCTGAAGTCCCCAAGCAGGCAGCAGGACATATATTTCATCAATGCCCTTTGATATTCTGCCACCTCCTTCTCTTTCCTCTTCCCTCCCCCAGTTGAGGAGGCCCCTGCTCAGAAATCTGGGATCTGCTGGAGAGAAAGAAACCATCCCAATGGCGATGCACACACGTGGGCTGTAGGCGATCACTCGTCACATTTGCTCTCTACATCCTCTGCCAGAAAGATCACTGCTGATGTTAGTGAAGTCCAGCACCTTCCAGTGCTGTCCCAGGAGAGAAGCACCTTGTTCCTGCCTCTCCTCTGCATCTAAAGTCATCTTCACCCCACTGAGATGGAACGCCAGACTCTCCCATTAGAGAGGCTGGGCCTCCATAAATTCTCTTTGGCTCATGGATATCCACCCAGTTTTGTATTTTCCAGGTTCCCTTTTTTCCACCAGTCATTATGGGAGGAGGGGCCAGCCCCACAGACTGCCTTGGGTTTGCAGTTCTCACTAAGGTCCTATCTACCCACTCTCAGATGCACAGATAGTTAGGAGGCTCCCAGGTGTCGGGGTATAGTGTGCAGAGACCCTTTTGTTCAATTATGGATGTCCTATTAGATGCTGATCAAAGGGAGAGAAAAGGAGGAAGGACTCCTGCTGCTTCGACGCTGACATCATCCTACCTCACTCTATCTTATGCATTTGTTAAGGACTCCTTTCGGCACTTCTTGCAATGGCAGGTCCAGTGGTGATGGATTCCCCCAGCTCCTGTGTGTCCGGAACACTCCATTTTCCCTTTCTATCTGAAGGATAACTTTGCCGGACAGAGTATTCTTGGAGCAATTTTTATATTTCAGCACTTGTATATGTCACTGCACTCTCTCTTGACCTGTAGAGTATCTGCTAAGGAATTTGCTGATAGCCTAGTGGGGGTTCTTTTGCAGGTCACCTTATTTATCTTTGATTTTTGATAGTTTTATTATAATGGGTTTATAAAAGGTCTTTTGTTATTGAAATAACAGGGGGATCTGTTATTAGATTTTTTAACAGGGATGTCCCAAGTCTTTCTACAGGCTTGGGAATTTTCAGCCAGTATATCTTTAAATAAATTTTCTGCCTTCTTCTCCCTCTCAACTTCTTCTGGAATTTTGATTATTCTGATAGTTGTTTTGTGATGTTTTGTTTTATTGAATCTCATATAGATCATGCAGGTTTTCTTTGCTTGTTTCTATTTTCTCTTTGTCCTTTTCTAACTGTGTTATTTCAAAATTGCTATTCTCTACATCACTTATTCTCTCTTCCATCTGCTCTACTCTACTACAGAGGCTCTTACCATATTCTCCATTGCATTCATTAAATTCTGTGGTTCCAGAATTTCTGCTGGGCTTCTTTTTATGGTTTATCTCTTTTGTAAAGCGTTTCTATTTTCTTTATGTATTTTTTCTGACATCACTGAACTGTCCTTCTGAGTTTACCTGTAGTTCATTTAGTTTCTTCAACACAGCTATTTTGAATTCTTTATCAGCTAGATTGCTGGATCTATGGATTGAGCCAGTTGTTGGAGAATTATTGATGTCTTTGGGAGATGGCATATTTCCTTGATTTTTTAAGTTTCAATTTTTGTGTTGCTGCTCTCACATTTGAGGTACTTTTGATGGTGATGTTGACGTGGGGCGCTGTGACTTACTTGGTGGTGTTCTCTGGGACTTCATAGGTTTGTTTTGGATAAGCTTGCTTCATTCTTTTTGCGCCCTCTTGTGGCAGAATTTTAAAAGCTTTTTTATGTTCTCTTGTCATGACTCACTAGGCTGGATGCTGTAAACTTCTTTTGTTTTCTAGAAGGTGGCGCTGGGGCTCCTGTTTGTGGTTTTTCTATTGCCCTACCTCCTATAGCTATTCCCAGAAGCGAGCACAAGGAGCTGGCTGCAGAGCGCGGGAAGGGTGAGCTTAGCATTCAGGCGTTGAGGGTGCCAAGGACTCAGAGGGGAGACCTTGGCAGCTCACTCCCAGAGGCCTGTGTGCGAACTTCCTGCCAAAGTCCTGGAGTATCTGCTTCCTTCACTTTCTCCTTCCTCCCCAGTCTTGGAGGTCCCACCACACTACTCAGGGTGATGCTGGATGCAAAGGGGTTTCTCCAGTCATGACCCGCATAACTGGAGTAGTCAGGCACTCACGCACCGCTTTCTTCCCCTCTGTGGCGGAGGCCACCGCCCCTGCACACCTGAGCCCCCTGCAGTGTTGCCCTGGTGGAGTCCCTTCCTCTCCTGAGCGTCCAGACTCAGCACTTTCATCATGTTTCAGTGGCTACTGGAGTCTCCCCTCTAGCGAACTAGACTTCCACAAGTGTTGCCTCACCCGAAGTCTAGGGGGCCCTGTCTAGGCACCTGTGTGCTGCAGGAGAGACTGGGGTTTCTGCCGCTGGGGAAACCGGGCTCGGGCTCGCAGAGGTGGCCGTCAGCTAGTTCAGCCCCACGTCTGCTGCGTTGCCGGAGGTGTGAGGCTCGCCAAGGTCCTCTTACCCTCTCCAATGCATCCAGACTCATCTGGTTGTTTGTTTAGTTTTGTTTTATTCTCCAACAGAGTGTTGTAATCTGTCCTCAGGAAATCTGGACTTCTACAGAGGCTCTCTTCTTTGTGGGTGTCTGCCCAAGTCAGCACTCCCCGGGTGCTCTCAGACCACAGGAACAGGGGCCCAGGCTGGTTCCAAGGCTCCTGTGGGCAGCTGCCTATTCTAATCACAATTTTTCAGAGTTCATGTAACAGACTAAAAGCAAATGCAGAGGTGAACCCACCGATAACAGAAGCCGTTGGGCAGCTGGTCTAACCAATGGCCATTAGGAACCAAGGCAGTTCCTCATTTCAGCTCTTCTTGCTCATGGACCATATGGTTCTCTCTGCTCTGCTGCATTCTCCTCTCTGTGTCTATGCCAGCTGTCTTCTCCTACTCACCCTTAAATGTTACCATCTCTACATCAAAATGAATATTGATGTTTATTGCCTTTCTCTCTCTCTCTCTCTCTCTCTCTTGCAAATGCATACATCATACTCTCTTCACTTTAGTTTCTACAGCTAATTGACCATGTGAATTTTTTGTTTACCAATGCCAAATTTCCATAATAAAAATACAAGAAATCAAGAGTATCTTTTCAAGTCAAGCTGTAGGCATCATTGGGGGGGAGGGTATGTAGGGAGGGTTTGGGCCCCGCAGTGCAGTTCATGGCTGCCTGGGCAGAGGGGTTCTGTACAGGCTCTGAACACATGTCTAAATCATGTTTCTTACTTGTAAGATTGCTGATTGTCAAAGTCAAAAATATTAAGATATGAAAAAAATGAACACTTCCTATTCAATTCCTGTGCATAAGAAGAAGCGTGTCCTTCACAGTGTTTTAGATATATTTTGCTGTAACAAATTACTCCAAAACTTAGTGGCTTAAGATGACAACGTATCATTCATCTCACAGTTCCTGTATATCAGGAATTCACCTGTGGCTCAGCTGGCTGCTCTGCCTCACGTTCCCTCAGGGTTTGCCATCCAGGGGCCGGCTGTGGCTGTCGTCACCGCAGGCTGCCCTGGGCAAGGACCCACACCCAAGCTCACACATGTGGCTGTTGTCAGTACCGAGTTCCTCACAGGTTGTTGAACTGAAGGCGCCAGTTCCTCACTGCCTGTACCTAGAAGCATCCCTCAATGTCTTGCCAGGTAGGCCTTTGCAGTGAGAAGCTCCCAACGTGACAGCTGGTTTCATCAATGTGAACAGGCAAGGAGGGAGACACTGAGATGGTCACGGTCTTTTATAATCTAATCTTGGAAGGGACATTTCATCGTTTTTGTTTATATTCTGTTTATTAGAAGCAACATACTAGGTGCAGCTCATACTCAAGGGGAGGGGATTAGACAAGGGTATGGATTTCAGGAGGTGGGGATTATTGGAGGACATTTTAGAAGATTACCTACAGTAGTCCACTCTCTGGCATGCGATAATTTATATCCCTCCCACATGCAAAATATATTTCTATGTTCTTTCAAAGTTTAATTCCATGAAAAGGGGAAGCAATTTGGACACTTTTCTCTTCAAATTGGACAGATTTGTTTTAGGAGAGAAATTTCTGTTAGTGTTGGAGTGAGTTGAGAAATTACTGTGGAATATCACTGAGGAGCTGAGGATTTAACATTCAAACTGAAAATGTTGACCAAATAAGACCAAAGTAAGACTAATATCACCATTCTTCCTTTAGACCTCTCCTTCCTTTGCTGATCAAAGAGACCCTTACTTTTATGTCTTTAATCCTCGTTTTAGAAACTAAGACACCCAACAGAAGGTTGGCTGAAAATGAAAGAAACACTTAGTCCTGCTACTCACTGAGGTATCAAAATTGCCCGTCCAGGCTTTCTGCATCTAGTATTGCATCTTTGCATTAGCCCTTGGCAATACCCGTCATACTGTGGGTACTGTCATAGCAATAGGTGAGGATGATAAAATGTCACATGAGGAAAAAATTGGGCAAAACTACAAGACAGTGCATTTTAAGTGCCGCAAAAATGAAGCCGACAGTGAGCCCCATTAGGCACAAGGGAATTGGAAACTCAGTGATGGCAGAGATAGGCTGGGGAAGTTTCAGAGAGATGAAAATGGAAACAAGCATGAAGAATGAATTACAACTAAGAGAAGGCAGAGGTACATTTTGTGAAGCTAAACTTCCAGCTACAACCGAGAAAGGGGAATAGTGGAAGATGAGCAGGAGAGAATATGACCAGAATGGGGGTGGGGGGGGTCATTTCATATTAGGCTCATGAATATGGAGGGACCGCAGGCACAGCATGTCAATGTGTGGATGAGACTGTCCCTTTCATGATTGACCCACCTAGTACCTATTTCTGTACTTTGCACACTGTAGGCTTTCATAAATGTCTATTGATTCGTACTTGGCAATACCCGTACTTGGAATGAAACAATGGCTCTTGACTGAACAAAGCCTCAAAAGAAGATCTGGTGAGAGTTTTTCTCTGCTTTGAACCTACTTGTGACATCGGGACAAGTTTTCTCCTGATTCTGGCTCTTTCCTTTGAAATGCTTCCCTTGGATAAAATGAGCCCTGTGATTAAAAGAGCAATATAGCCAGCTGAGAATCCCACAGTGCTCTTGAACTCACATCTAGCTTTCCGCACATGACATGCCTCAGCACATACAGTCCTGAGGCAAGATAACTTAGGAACAATTACTTGGCATGTGGTGCATTCCCCACAGAAAGCAATTAGAGGAGCCTGCAAAATATCACCAGTAAGTACACATCAGCCCAGGGTTTTAATCTGCTGTTGAGGCTTTTGTTATAGCTCCATCTATGCTCTAGGATTTTTTTTTCCTGGCCAGATTTAATTTTTCAAGTGTTAACCTTAAACTTGGGAAGAAAGCTTCCACAAGGCTATCAGTTTCATTTACTATGCAATAAATAACACATATTGAGGATTGTCCAATTCATCTACATTTGAGACTTCAGACTTCTAAATGACATAGATGTTTCACTATCTTTTTCTTTCTTTGGTTTTCTACTCCTCACACTTAGGTCAAAGCAAAGGACAGATTCTATAAATGATAATAAGACTAGTTGAATGACAGCTCACAATTTCCTATGAAATCTTAATTAAGAATTAGGATGTCTCAAGAGATTGGGTAGGAATCTTTCTTCATGAACTGATGGTTATAAGGCAAGGGAATTAAAAACACTGGAATGCTGGAATGTCCTCACATGTTCCTTTATAATTGCATTTTCCTTGTACCTACCATAATCTCCTTTGGATTGAGGAGCTGAGTGACCAAAGCATCTGTGGTATTTTTCTGGAACGAGTTAATGATGGCCTTTGACTTCCAGTTCCTGAGATGTAAGTCAGAAGGGGGAAACAGCACAATCATGACATCGGTGAAGGTTGATTTGGTGGTGATCTCTCCTTTTACTCTAAGGATTTGTCGCCCATTTAGCAATGCTGCATCTTCCAATGCCCTAAACAAATCTATTTTTATAGTGTTAATCAAGGCATTTCATTGGAGGATATTTAAGGACCTTAAAGTTGGGAAGAAAGGTCCCACAAAGCTGTCAGTTTCATTCGTTATGCAATAAATAACACATATTGATAATGGTTCTGCACTGAGCAGGTACTCTGCAGAATACAGAGAAGTAAATAAAAGCTGTGATTCTTACTCTTAAGGAACTTTCAGTCTATTTGAAACATAAGACACAGACATATAGTCATAAAAGCTTGAAAATGAAACTCCTCCAATGAGTAACATAGACGATAGAGGTTATAGGTGTTCAGAAGTGGGAGGAATCATTTCTCTGGTGAGTTTAGGACGGCTTCAGAGAGTTGCGCCTTCCTAAACACCACCAAGACCGTGAACTGGACCTGGAATGGTGGGCTGTTTGGACAGATGGACACAAAGCAAAGTAATTATAGTATTGATAAGGATGTCGTAAAGGAAGATTAGTGCAAAGCCAAAGAGCCAAGTCTCCAAGATTTATGGAGAACAATTTTAGCTAGAACATAATAACTACTTAGTTTTACATAAAAGCACAACAGAGGCGGCATCTTGAAACAAAGAAGAAAAAAAAACTACTCCAACCACAACCAAGGAATACATTTACGAAACAG
The DNA here is from genome assembly GCA_037038555.1 of Rhynchonycteris naso. Classification (NCBI taxonomy): domain Eukaryota; kingdom Metazoa; phylum Chordata; class Mammalia; order Chiroptera; family Emballonuridae; genus Rhynchonycteris; species Rhynchonycteris naso. The sequence continues at coordinate 32,760,510 of CM072998.1, forward strand.
GAAACATTTTTGTTTATTCTGTTGAAAGTAGTGGGGTGAACAGAGTGTGTTCTATCTTAGCTCTCACTGCATCTATAATTTAGAACTAAACAGAAACAATGACTGAAGTGCTGGGTCTTCATAAATTCTCCTCCTGGGCAACAGAAAATGACATTAGGTGATGCCATTTAGGACTGACTTGTGTAAGAGAACAATCAATCATCTCATCTTCCTTTTTATGCATTTTTGAGTACATGTAGAAGGGATGAGGGTGGCAACTATTTGTCTGTTATGTTCCAGTGATCCTGTACAGGCAAATTATCATTACCGAATTGGAGCACCTTAATATAGAAATAATATATTAATAAAACCAAAGGAAATATAGACAGCAATACAAAAATAGTAGGAGGCCTGGCCTGTGGTGGCGCAGCAGATAAAGCATCAACCTGTAACGCTGAGGTTGCCAGTTGGAAACCCTGGGCTTGCCTGGTCAAGGCACGTATGGGAGTTCTTGCTTCCTGCTCCTCCCCCTTCTCTCTCTCTCTCTCTAAAATAACAAATTAAAGAAAAAATTTCAAAAATAGTAGGGGACTTTAACACCCTACCTTGAACAATGGATAGATTATTCAAACAAACAAAAAGTTAATGGAAACAAGTTTTATGTAACTCTATAGACCAACTGGACCAAAAAATGATATATATACCATTCCACACAAAAGGAGCAGAATACAGGTTCACCTCAAGCGCCCACAGATGGTTCTCCGTGATAGATCACATGCTGAGCCACAAAACAAGTCTTACAAATGTATCAAGCATATTTTCTTACCACAACTGTATAACACTAGACCAGTGGTTCTTAACCTTTTTTGAGGTACCGAACCCACCAGTTTCATATGCGCATTCACTGAACCCTTCTTTAGTGATAAATAAAATATGATTTTTTTCCCGAATTCAAGACATAGGTATATGTTTTTTTACTGGTGCACAAAATGAGCCGTGCATGAACATCACCTTGCTCAAAGAACAAAACCAACAAAGTGCATGAACTCACAACAAATTACAGTATTACTTTATTCTGGCCTCCGAGGCAGAGGCTTCTCTGAACCCCTGAGACTGACTCATCAAACCCCTAGGGATCAATAGAACCCAGGTTAAGAACCACTGCACTAGACATTAGTAACAGGAGAAAAGCTGGAAAATGCTCAAATACATGAAAATAAACAACATATTCTTGAACAATCAATAGGTCAAGAAAGGAAGCAAAAGCAAAATCAAAAAATATTTTTACAAAAAGAAAGTGGAAACAACTAACCAAAACTTATTAGATGCAGCAAAAGCAGTTCTAAAATGAAAGCTTTAAATGCTTATATTAAGGAAAAAGAGCCCTGGTCGGAAAGCTTAGTTGGTTAGAGCATCATCCCGATATGCAAAGATTTCAAGTTCCATCCCCGGTCACGGCATGTACAGAAACAGATCGTTGTTTCTGTCTCTCTCTGCCTCTCTCTAAATTAATAAATAATTTTAAAACAAAAGAGAAAAAAGAGAAGTGATGTCAGCATCATGGAGACATAAGTCCCTTCTCCTTCCTCTTCTTTTTGTTTTAAAACTTATTAAATATCAATAACTAAACAAAACTGCCTGTACACCTTACACAAGGGACGTGGGAGGATTACTGTGTCCGTGTGCACCAGAAAACAAACAAGCAAGACAGAGTCAGGGCCCAGGATCCACTCCCACACTTGTGATGGGGAAAACCTGGACTGCAATCCTGAGCAGATAGATACTCAGGGCCGAGATAGACCTGTAGAAGTTCAGCTTGCCTGAGGGGGGACTCCAGCTCGCCCTCAGTGTGGGATAGGGAGAAGTTTGGAAACAGAGGAGAGCCAAGGCTACAGCTTCTCCAGGGAAACACTGCAGTAGGCTAAGCTGTTTAATGGCGGCGGCGGCAACATCACCTGTAGGGGAGGTGGAAAGTGAACATGGTGAGAGACTGTCCCGCTTCCAGCTGTTCAGGGTACAAGTGGAGAAGCCAAGGATTCTCAAGCTGCACTTGCATTTCTGAGGAGGAACCTCCATGACTGGAGAGAGAGAGGGCAAAGGAAAGGAGACATAAAAGAGTATCAAATATTAAAGAATGTGGTTCCTGAGGTGTGCTTCAGAACTTTAGGAGGAAGTCTGTCTACAGGCCTCTTAGAGTACCCCACTGGAGGACCTACCCACTTGGCCCGGGAGACCCCAATGCCCCAGGTGCTAAACCCAGCCCTACTCTGCTGCCTGCTACTCTCCTGCATAAGCAAGAGCAAGTTCCAAGAAACAGGGAATACGCTAGGAAGTAGTCCAAGGTCAGTGGGCCAAGGAAAAACCACACACTGGAACTACAGTGCCACCTGCTGGAATATAAAAGAAAGGTTCTAATGGCCAGCCTGGTAAATTTTAAGAACCAAAGAAGACATTAAAAAGCTTAGTTAGGTGTATGCAGTGGTAGGATTCAGCTGGTTCGCACCAGTTCGGCAGAACCGATAACTAATTTTTGTTCAGTTTGATGAACCGGTAGGACTTATAATCAGTATAATCAGGGTTCTTTCTAAGCTGGGTGCCTGGGCAGACGCCCAATGATGTGGAAATAACAAATTTACTTACTCTTTTTATTCTTTTTTTTTTTCCCAGGGACAGAGAGAGTGTCAGAAAGAGGGATAGATAGGGACAGAATGGAGAGAGGTGAGAAGCATCACTCATTAGTTTTTCATTGCAGTTGCCACACCTTAGTTGTTCATTGATTGCTTTCTCACATGTGCCTTGACCGCGGGCCTTCAGCGGTCTTCAGACTGAGCCACCCCTTGCTGGAGCCAGCGACCTTGGGTCCAAGCTGGTAAGCCCTTGCTCAAGCCAGATGGGCCCACGCTCAAGCTGGCGAGCTCGGGGTCTCGAACCTGGGTCTTCCGCATCCCAGTCCGACGCTCTATCCACTGCACCACCACCTGATCAGGCTACTTACTCTTTTTTAATGTTCAGCTGCACAACAGCACAGATTACTGGAATATTGAAGAAGTACCATTTTCGTGTAAAGCAGCTGAAGAGCAAATTGCTCGTATTTAATGATATTTTTAATTACCAAATTGATATTACCTGTTTCTCCCAAAATAAGACAGTGTCTTATATTAACTTTTGCTCCTAAAGATGCACTAGGTCTTATTTTCAGGGGAGGTCTTATATTTCTAAGCTTGAAAAAAAATGCACTGGGTCTTATTTTGGGGGGATGTCTTATTTTTGGGGAAACAGAGTATATCAAACACGATGACTATTAGTCTAATCAGCCTACCTCTACAGGAATGGGATCCTACTCCTACAGTGAAAAGATAGTTAAGGATAAATCACACAGTCTATGATTCTCGGATAAAAAGTAAAGAAAATTTCAAGTGAGGACTCCAATCAAGTAATATGAAAATATGTTAAAGAACAGTTTTATTGTTTTTTGTCAGATATTTTTTAATATTTTTTCATTACTATTTTAAAACTTATAACATAATCTAGTTTTGTGTACCTCTTTTATTGTTCTTATTTAAGCATTTAATGCATGAAATAATAAACTACCTTTTGGCATATTGTTTTTTTATACTTAAAATGGTCATTAGGGCAGATAACTGGTTGTTAAATTATTTGAATCTCACCAGTGGGTATGCTACTAAAAATGAAATCAAAAGCATTTACCTGCAAACACTATTTTTTAAAAATGAAATAAATATGTATTTTTTAAAATGATGGTTCTTCAGCAGCCAAAATCAAAGGCACAGAATATTGCAATGTAAATGATACAGAATTCAAAATAGCTGTTATGAACAATTTTTTTTTTTTACAGGGACAGAGAGAGAGTCAGAGAGAGGGATAAATAAGGACAGACAGACAGGAATAGAGAGAGGTGAGAAGCATCACTCATTAGTTTTTCATTGCCATTGCGACACCATAGTTGTTCATTGATTGCTTTCTCACATGTGCCTTGACCATGGGCTTTCAGCAGACCGAGCAACCCCCGCTGGAGCCAGCGACCCTGGGTCCAAGCTGGCAAGCTCGGGGTCTTCCGCATCCCATTCCAATGCTCTATCCACTGCGCCACCACCTAGTCAGGCTGTTATGAACAAATTTAATAAACCACAAGAAAATTCAGGAAGGAATTTTAATGAACTCAATAAATTTAATGAAAGTGATCAACACAAGAAGTTCTTAACCAAGAAAAATAAAATTATTTAAAAGAGCCAAACTGATATTCTGGAGCTGAAGAATTCAATAAATGAGATGGAGTGTGCAGTAAAGAGCATCTGTAGCAGGGAAGACAGACTGGAAGAAAGAATAAGTGATTTGGAGGATAGGTAAATATAAACAATATGCTTACCAGAAAGAAGCGAGGGGAACTAAGATTTTAGAAGAGTGAAGAAAGCCTATGAGAGTTCTTAGGTTTGACCAGAAAGACAAATATTAGACTTAATTGGGTCTCCTGATGGAAAAGGGAGGGAGGAAAAACTTCACTATGCATTACAGGGTGAGTGAGTGTCACATCCACTCACTGAAGTAACACTAAACACATCTTAAAAGCAGCTAATTAAAAACTCCTCTATAAATGTGTTTGCAAACACTTCACTGCATGCATTACAGAGTGATGTTATTTTCACTCACTGAAATAACATGTGCTGAACAAATCTTGCAAGTAACTTTTAAAAGCATCTTTCAAAATAAACAAATGGAACTATAATTTATTAAAATTTTTTGTATATTGAGCATCTCAAAAAAAATTTTTTCACATGAAAATACAACATACTGAATGAGACAACATATTCAACAATGATACATCTGATAAAGGGTTAATATCCAAAATTTATAAAGAAGTTATACAACTCAACACCAAAAAAAACAAACAATCCAATTTTAAAATGGGCAAAGAACCTGAATAGATACTTCTCCGAAGAGGACAGATGGCCAATAGACAGATGAAAAGATTCTCAACGTCACCAATCAGAGAAAAACAAATTAAAACCACAACGAGATATCACCTCACACTTGCCAAAATGGCTACCTTCAATAAATCAACAAACAAGAAGTGTTGGGAGGATGTGGAGAAAAGGGAACTATTGTGCACTGTTGGTAGGAATGCAGATTGGTACAGCCACTGTAGAAAGCAGTATAAAGTTACCTCAAAAAATTAAAAATAGAACTGCCTTATGACCCAGTAATTTTACTTCTGGGAATTTATCCAAAGAAACCCAAAACTTTAATTGGAAAGAATATATGCGCCCCTGTGTTCATTGCAGTGTTATTTACAATAGCCAAGATTTGGAAGCAACACAAGTGTCTCTCAGTAGTGGATAAAAAAGCTGTGGTATATTTACACAGTGGAATACTACATGGCTGTTAAAAAAAAAAGGAAATCTTGCCCTTTCAACAACATGGATGAACCTGGAGAACATAATGCTAAGTGAAATAAGCCAGGCAGAGAAAGACAAGTGCCATACAATTTCACTCGTATGTGGGATCTAATGAGCAAAATGAACAAGCAAAATAGAGACAGACTCATAGAGAACAAGCAGTCTGACAGATGTGGGGGTATATGGCTGGGTGAGGGTGGGGGGAATAGAAGGACTGAGCAAAAAGAAAAACAATTCATGGACATGGACAACAGTGTGGCATTGCGGGGTAAGTGGTGGAGGAAGGTATTAAGTGGGATAAATAGTGGTGAACAGAGACTTGACTTGGGGTGGTGAAGTGTTGTAGAGTTGTGCACCCAAAACCTGTATAATTTTGTTAACCAGTGTCATCCCAATAAATTCAATAAAAAGGAAAAAGGGCCTGACCAGACGGTGTTGCAGCGGATAGAGTGTTAGACAGGGATGTGGAAGACTCAGGTTTGAAACCCCAAGGTCGCCAGCTTGAGTGCAGGCTCATCTGGTTTGAGCAAGGCTCACCAGCTTGAGCCCAAGGTCGCTGGCTCGAGCAAGGGGTCACTCAGTCTGCTGTAGCCCTCCCGTCAAGGCACATATGAGAAAGCAATCAATGAACAACAACTAAGGTGCCACAACGAAGAATTGATACTTCTCATCTCTCCCCCTTTCTGTCTGTCTGTCCCTATTTGTCCTGCTCTCTGTCTCTCTCTGTCTCTGTAACAACAAAAAAAAGGAAAAAGTGTTTTTAAACACTTCACTACATGCATTATAAAATGGGTATCACTTAAACTCAAAATGGATAAAAGACTTAAATGTAAGCCGTGAAACCATAAGCATCTTAGAAGAAAACATAGGCAGCAAACTCTCCGACATCTGTAGCAGCGGTATATTTGCCGATTTATCTTCATGGGCAACTGAAATAAAAGGCAAGATAAACAAATGGGACTATATCAAACTAAAAAGTTTTTGCACAGCTAAAGACAATAGGAACAGAATAAAAAGACAAACCACACAATGGGAGAACATATTCGGCAGCACATCTGATAAGGGGTTAATAACTAAAATTTATAAAGAACTTATAAAACTCAACACCAGGAAGACAAACAACCCAATCAAAAAATGGGCAAAAGAAATGAATAGAAATTTCTCCAAAGAGGACATACAGATGGCCAATAGGCATATGAAAAAATGCTCAACATCACTAATCATTAGAGAAATGCAAATTAAAACCACAATGAGATATCACCTCACACCAGTCAGAATGGCACTTATCAGCAAAACAACACAGAATAAGTGCTGGCGAGGATGTGGAGAAAAGGGAACCCTTCTGCACTGCTGGTGGGAATGCAGACTGGTGCAGCCACTGTGGAAAACAGTTTGGAGATTCCTCAGAAAATTAAAAATCGAACTGCCTTTTGACCCAGCTATCCCACTTTTAGGAATATACCCTAAGAACACCATAGCACTGTTCGAAAAGAAGAAATGCGTCCCCATGTTCGTGGCAGCATTGTTCACAATAGCGAAGATCTGGAACCAGCCCAAGTGTCCGTCAGAAGACGAGTGGATTAAAAAGCTATGGTACATATATACTATGGAATACTACTCAGTCATAAGAAACGATGACATCGGAGCATTTATAACAAAATGGATGTACCTTGATAACATTATACGGAGTGAAATAAGTAAATCAGAAAAAAAGAAAAACTGAGAACAGCACGATTACATACATAGGTGGGACATGAAAGTGAGGGTATGAGACATGGACGAGAGAGTGGTGGTTATGGGATGGGGGGAGGGAGGGAAGAGTGGGATAGGGAGGAGGGGAGGGACGCAGGGAAAACCAGATTGAAGGTGACAGAGGACAATTTGACTTTTGGTGATGGGTATGCAACACAATTGAATGATAAGATAACCTGGAGATGTTTTCATTGTACATATGTACCCTGATTTATTGATGTCACCCCATTAGAATTAATAATAATAAAATATATATTAAAAAAAAAATGGGTATCACTTATGTATACTGAACTTTCACTGTACTGAATTCATTTTCAAGTACCTTGGTAGATATGTTTTTATAAGTGTTCTTTTTTTTTTTTTTTTAGTCATGCATTTGTTACTGCTAATTTTTGAGATCCTTTATTATTACGTGTTATATAGTCTATATCTTTATTAGATCATTAATAGGTTAGCAATTTTATAAGTGTTCTTAAAGCTTCACTCCATAAACTACAGAAAGCTTATCTTCTCAATTCAGTGAAAGGACACTATGCTGAACGCATCTTGAAAGTAGTTTGTTAAAAAGAACAACTTTATTAAATGTGTCTTCAACACTTCACTACATGCATTATAGATTAAATATGGCTTCATTCTCTGAAATAACTCTGTTGAGTGCATCTATCCAGTAGCTTATTAGAAACATCTTTATTACATGTTTATAAAACACTTACTACAAGTATTACAAAGTGGGTATCACTTCCATTCTCTGAAATAACACTGTGCTAAATGCATCTTGCAAGTAACTTGTTAAACACCCTTATTAAATGAATTCTTAAACACCTCATTAGAGGCATTACTGAATGTCTATTACTTGGATTCACTGAATTAATGCTGTGGTGATTGCCTCTGAAAGTAGCTTTTCAGAAACATCTCTATTAAATGTGTTCTTAAAAACTGCACGGCAGGCATTAAAGATGTGTATTATTTCCATTCACTGAAAAAACACTTGCTGATTACATCTTATAAGTTGCTTACTGGAAACTTTATAAGAATTGTTCTTGTATACTTCATATCATACATTATAGTCACTGAAATAAAACCATGCTGAACGCATCTCCTAGTAGCTTGGTAGGTCCATCTTTATAACAAGAGTTATTAAAAACTTCACTATATGCACTACAGATTGGGTATCACTTCCATCTTCTGTTCTAAATGCAATTGTAAGTGCCTTGTTAGAAACATCTTCATAAATGTGTTCTTAAACATATCTCTACATGCATTATGGAATAAGTATAACTTCCCGTCAGGGAAGTAACAAAGAGCAAAGATGCCTAATGCATCTTTTAATTAGCCTGTTATCTTTATTAAATAAGTTCTTAAAACTTTATACAATGCCCTGGCCAGTAGCCAAGTGGATAGAGCGTCTGCCCAACGTATGGACCTCTGGGTTTGATTCCCAGTCAGGGCACACAGGAGAAGTGACCATCTGCTTCTCTGCTTTCCCTCTTCTCTTCCTCTCCCCCCCCCCCCCGGCAGCCAGTGGCTCAATTGGTACAAGTGTGGCCCTGGGTGCTGAGGATAGTGCCATCGGAGCACATCAGCCTCAGGCACTAAAAAAAATAAATAGCTCAGTACTCAAGCATCAGTCCCAGATGGGGTTGCCCGGTGGATTCTGCCTCACCATCTCCCCTCCTCTCACCTAAAAAAAAAAAAAAAAAAAGCAAACAAAACCTTTACTACAGCCTGACGTGTGGTGGAGCAGTGGTTAGAGCATCGACCTGGGACGCTGAAGGTTCAAAACCCCACGGTTGCTACCTTAGCACAGGCTCACCAGCGTGAGCATGAGGTCACTGGCTTGAGTGTAGGATCATCACCATGATCCCATGGTCGCTGGCTTGAGCCCAAAGGTCGCTGGCTTTAGCCCAAGGCCATTTGCTTGAGCAAAGGTCACTGGCTCAGCTGAAGACTCCCAGTCAAAGCACATATGAGAAAGCAGTCAAAGAACAACTAAGGTGATGCAACTACGAGTTGATGCTTCTCATCTCTCCCTTTCTGTCTCTCCCTCTCTCAAAAAACAAACAAACAAAAAACCTTTCCCTATATGCATTAAAGAATGGGTGGCACTTTCATACACTGAAATAACATTGTGCTGAATGCATCTTGCAAGTAGCCTGTAGAAACATCTGTATCAAAAGGTTCTTAAACATTTCAGTAAATGCATTATATATGGGAATCATGTTTATTCATTGAAATAACACTTTCAATGATATGTTATTCATTGAAATAACATATCTTCCAAGTAGCTTGTTAAAAACATCTCACAAGAAGTGTAATTAAAAAAATGTACTACATATATTCAGAGTGGGTATCTATTCCAATCACTAAAATAACTTTCAAGCAGCTTATTTGAAATGTCTTTAGTAAATGTGTGAGTAAACCCTTCACCATATGTATTACACAGTGGTTATCACTTCATTCATGAAATATCAGGAGTTTTTAAAATGCATTTTGTAAGTCATTTCTTAGAAATATCTTAACTAAGTGCATTCTTAATTTACTACATGCATATAAAATAATATCACTTTTATTCATTGAAATAATACTGTGGTGGAGGCATCTTGCAAGGAGTTTGTTAGAAACATCATTATAAGTATTTTAAACATCTCACAGTATGCATTAAGAGTATCATTTCCATTCACTGAAAATTTCTGTACCAAATGCATACTGCAAGTTGACTGTTGAAAACATTTTTATAAAAAATGTTCTTAAACACTTCACCTCACGCATTACAGAATATCTGTTACATCAATTCACTGAAATAACTGTGCTGAATGCATTGTGGATTGTTAGAAACATATTCAATGTTCTTTAAAAATTCACTACATGCGCCTGACCAGGCAGTGGCACAGTGGATAGAGCGTTGGACTGGGATGCAGAAGACCCGGGCCCATCTGGCTTGAGCAAAAGCTCGTCAGCTTGGACCCAAGGTCGCTGACTCCAGCAAGGGGTGGCTTGGTCTGCTGAAGGCCCGCTGTCAAGGCTCGTGTGAGAAAGCAATCAATGAACAACTATGGTGTTGCAAGGGCAACGAGAAACTAATGATTGATGCTTCTCACCCCTCTCCCTTCCTGTCTGTCTGTCCCTATCTACCCCTCTCTCTGACTCTCTCTCTGTCCTTGAAAAAAAATAAAATAATTCACTACATGCATTACAGATAGGTATCAGGTATCACTTTCATTCACTGAAATAATTGTGCTGAACCCATTCTCTAAGTAGATTGTTAGAAATATCTTACAAGGTGTGTTATTAAACAGTTTACTACATGCATTGAAGAGTGTGTAATACTTCCACTCCCTGAAATAACATTATGCTGAAAGCTACTTACTGATTGTTTGTCAGAAACATCTATATTAAATGTGTTCTTAACATTTCACTACCTACATTACAGAGTGCCTATCACTTTCATTCACTGAAATAACCATTTCTGAATGCATCTCATAAATAATTTTTTAAAAACATTTTTATAAAATGTATGCTTAACACATTACTAAATGTATTAGAGAATCACTTCATTCATTAAAACAACACTGTTTTGTTTTTGTTTTTTTAAACAACACTGTTTTGAATGCATGTTTCAAGTAGCTTCTGAGAAACATTTTAATTAAATGTGTTCTTAAACTGGTCCTCCAGTGCAACCTTCTTTGTCATTTACTATGATGTCACTACTATGCCTTAAAACTATAGTTAGGTATTTTGCTATTACTGTGATAAATGTTGAAAGTCATATAAATTGTCTAGAGTAGTTATAAAAACTAATTAAAACATTCAAATTCATATTAGACTTAAGCTAACAAACTCAACTAACTAGTTAGCACATTTTATGACACTTCAAAAAAGTCAAAAGAATTGAACAGATTGGGGTGCTAACTTATAATTTTGTTCTATAAAATAAATGTGATCCACTGTTCTCTATAATGTCTACATCCTTGTGTGTAAATGAGATGAGTTTTACCTATATACTTTCTCACATACTAACTTAATGATAGATCCTTTTTTTTTTTTTACAGAGACAGAGAGAGAGTCAGAGAGAGAGGTAGGTAGGGACAGACAGACAGGAACGAAGAGAGATAAGAAGCATCAATCATTAGTTTTTTATTGTGGTACCATAGTTGTTCATTGATTGCTTTCTCCTATGTGCCTTGACTGTAGGCCTTCAGCAGACCAAGCAACCCCTTGCTGGAGCCAGGGACTTTGCGTCCTAGCTGGTAAGCTTTGCTCAAACCAGATGGGCCCACACTCAAGCTGGTGAGCTCGGGGCCTCGAACCTGGGTCCTCTGCATCCCAGTTCCACGCTTTATCCACTGCACCACTGCCTGGTCAGGCAGTGATAGGTCCTTTTAATGGTTGGTAAATGTTTTAAGCTCTCTTTGCTTGTTTTTATTCAATCACTTTAGCATCATTTGCACTGTTCTCACATAGGGATAAGATTGAAAATTGAATCCATGTAAAATAAGCAGGTGATGATCAATAATGATATGTAATATTTTATATGTCATAGCTAGATAACTATCTGGTGGAAGCATCTGGAACCAGCCATGGCAGGGCTGATTGAAATGATATGCCACATTTATTGGGGTGATAAAAAGAAAAGTTCTCATACAGTATTGGCAAGTGATTCATTTTGTGAAAGACATCCAATTTCTGTCTTCATAAAGCTTATATTTTTTAATGTTTATACAACAATTTTACTAAATCTCTGATCTTTAACATTTTTAACCTCATCACTGAAATTGGCCCAAGAAAGACTGACTCTTGCTGTGATTCATAGGTGGTAACTGCATGAGCAAAGAACAGCTCTTTTCTTAGTCATCCTAAAACATATAGTGTTAGTTATATGCTTCATTTGTGGAAATCCTTTTAATCCCAATTACTATCCTAACTTCAGCAGGCACATGTTGCTACTTCTTCGTAGAAAAGCTGTATTCCAACACATTTTTTCCACAGTATCATTAACATATAAGGGATTTATTATACAAAAATGACTTTTTCACAAACCTGAAATGATCCTTTAAACACAAAACCTTTTTATCTTAACCTAAAATGTATCCCATATATTTTTTATCTACTTAAGGTAGAAATATAAAAGTGACAGCAGAAAAATATTTATATACTATACAAGGCAGAAAAATACTAGCTCTAATTTTGTGAAGCCCCTACCAGTAAGGCTTTCTACAGATGAGGAATCTGAGCACTGCTCAGGAGGCATCCAGGCCCCATTCTCAGCCCCTCACAGAGGATGTCAGTTTAATGCAGTGACGTAGAGACTGTGAGTTGCCAACTATGTGGACTCAAGAATTATGTTTTGAGTTTTTCTTTTTAAATGGCTGTTCTATCTCTTCTCTGTCAGGCGTCATATCTGCCTATTTATGCCTCCCTTTCTCTTTAGCTGATGCAAGAGAACCAAATAGCTGAATGTCAATTGTTTTTAAAATTAGCAAAAATGAAGATATTGAATTAATACTTTTCTTTCATAATTATCACTCTCCAGACAAAAATATTTCTTCACATAGTTTTTTCTTTTCTTTTTTAATGAGAGACACAAAGAGAAGGACAGACAGGCAGGAAGGAAGAGAGATGAGAAGCATCAATTCTTCGTTGCAGCACTTTAGTTGTTCATTGATTGCTTTCTCATATGTGCTTTGACCGGGGGGCTACAGCAGACCGAGTGACCCCTTGCTCAAGCCAGCAACCTTGGGCTTAAGCCAGTGACTTTTGGGCTCAAGGCAGTGACCATAGGGTCATGTCTGTGCTCCCACACTTAGGCTGCTAAACCCACGCTCAAGCCGGTGACCTCGGGGAACCTGGGTCCTCTGTGTCCCAGTAGGATGCTCTATCCACCGTGCCACCACCTGGTCACACTCTTCACATAGTTTCTTCACTAATTATGCGGTGTTTGCTTTCTGGAAAAGCAAACTTCAGATAAGACAGCCATTTCCATATTAACTGTACTTTAAGACACACACACAAAAAAGTTCGAGACATTTGACTAAGCTGCTTTTCAGGTCAACAACAGTTTAATACCAATGTTTAGACTTCAGAGAGTATCAAAAAGGTAATGCGTAATTGTACTGCCAAGTATTTTTCTGTTACTACCCAATTTCCTAGTATCTCACAATAATGCATAGTTTCTAAAAAAGGCATGCTTATTGACAACTTTACAACTATGGTGTCTGGATGAACCTGGAGATTATTATTCTAAGTGAAATAAACCAGTCAGAGAAAGAGAGAAAGACAAATACCATATGATCTCACTTGTATGTGGAATCTAATGAACACAATAAACTGATGAGCAAAATAGAAACAGGGGCATGGACACAGGGGACAGATGGACAGCTATCAGAGGGGACAAGGGTGAGGGGACTAGATGAAAGAAGGTGAAGGGATTAAGCAAAAAAAAAACCAAAAAAAAAAACCATATACATGACACATAGACACAGACAACAGGGTGACAACAGCCAGAGGGGAAGGAGGTGGTGCAAGGTGGCAATGGGCAGAGGGGGTGGGGATGGAAACTGCTTGGGGTGGAGAGTGCAGATGCTGTGTGCAGATGGTGTTATACTCACTTGTGCACTTGAAACCTGTATGGTTTTTGTGAACCAGTGTCATCCCAATACATTCAATTAAAAAGTAAAGTGACTATGCTGTCATCTTCAAGAAAAATGGGAGTTTTCTGGTCAGCATCTGCCTTAAGCCATTGTCATCCACCATAGACCTGTGCTTCCAAGTAAATGTAGCCTTTCCTATGACAGGTATTTACCCCAGGACTACATTCATAGGCAGAGTGTTCATTTGAGCAAAATTGAAATTTCTTACTATATTCACTTTGCCAATGGAGATTTGTTATTACTGCCTTGTTTCCATTGTAGTTGTGCACGCATGTAAAATAAAACATTTGAATACACTGGATATTGTGTGAGAAGCCAGACTTTCTGTGTGGCATACTTTTTTTTTTTTCCTTTGGGCACCCCTGCCTTAGTTGTTCATTGATTGCTCTCTCACATGTGCCTTGACTGTGGGTCTTCAGCAGACCAAGCAACCCCCTGCTGGAGCCAGCGACCCTGGGTCCAAGCTGATGAGCTTTTTTGCTCAAGCCAGATGGGCCTGCGCTCAAGCTGATGAGCTCGGGGACTCGAACCTGGGTCCTCCGCATTCCCAGTCCGACGCTCTATCCACTGCGCCACTGCCTGGTCAGGCGATATACTTATTTTTTTCATATAAAATTATAAGCTATTTTACTAGTGCATTTCCTTTACTATATCTAACATTTGTATTGTAAAATTTTATTTAAAGAATAATTTCAGCAGATGAATCTGAATTCTAAAATTGTCATATTTCTGAAAAACATTTCTTAGAACTTTATTTGTAAAATAGATAGTAAGAAATCAGAGAAATCTTTAAAAATTGACAGTGGTGTCTTTGCTTGGGAAAAAATATATATATTTAGCATTTTGCTGGCTGGATTGGCAAGAAATACACATCCAACAAACATATGAGTGACCGTTAAGTGCCAGGTGCAGGCCTGGGCTGGGTACACAGACTTGAATAAAAACATAATTCCTGTGTAAGTCACACAAGTTTTGGGCTGCCGGGCATGTCCTTCGAGCATTGAGTACACTGTGGTAACTAGTAAGTGGAGGTGTGCTCAAGATCCTGGGGGGTCTCAAGTGAAGCCACTTTGGGTGTTCAGTTGGACCAAGAAGGCTTCATAGCATAAGCCATGGCTTCATAGTGATGGGGGCAAAATATGGACACAAGAAACATCACAGGCATTGGGCATGATCGACCTATTGAGAAGCTGAGGACAGAAATTCTTTTCTCCATTTGATAATTCTGGTGTTTTTTGGCTGAGTAATAAAATAATTCCCTTGGAGCAAGAGAACTTCAGAAGAATAGTTGGGAGGTGCGAAATTTAGAATCCTTTTAATTACCCCTGTCTAGACACATCACTAAAGGGCTAATAATAGATATTAATTCAGATGATTGTTTAACCTGAATACTTAGTAATTAGAAAAAGAAGACCTGCAAATAGATTGAGACAGTTATTTTTTTAGTCCAAATATATGCTTTGTATTTTAAGACTGCTATTAAACATTCAAATTTTTCAAATGACTGATTTTCACAAATTTCACCATCAGCCGCCCTGCCCTACCTCCCACCTCACTATATAATAAAAGATTTTGTCTGGCAACCACATTTACCTCCTTTTTATCACAGATAAGACCATCATAGCTTTTGATCAGCATAACTAGACTTTCTATACTGACTCCATTTAAGACAAAAAAGGGACACCGGATCTAGTTTGTGCAATTTTATCACAGGTGTGTTTCTAAGAAGATGTTTTGAGACTTTATGATATATTGAAAACAACTCCTGGCCCCCTTGGAAGGAGTTGTAGAGAACTCAGTTTTGTAATTACTTTTTGAATCCTTGGTCCATTAGTAACGTCTTGTTTCCAGTGTGTTCACAGGCATTTATATTTATTGGTTAAGGATCAAGTGCTGGATAGCGTTAAGCCTGGATTTGCATCCTGTATCAGCCCTCATCTCCTAATGCCTCAGTTACTCCATTCTCTAATTTCTTTTCTTGTTTGTACTTAAAAGTTCTGGGGAGAAAGTTGCTATGGATGAAAAGTATAGCTAACATACATAAAGAAAAACATGAAAAAAATGTGGTGTTTAAAAATGAGTAAATTACATATATAAATTATTCTAATCAAAAGTGTTATTGCCTGGGCCCTGACCGGTTGGCTAAGTGGCAGAGCGTCTGCCCAGCTTGTAGAAGTCCCGGATTCAGTTCCCTGTCAGGGCACACGGTAGAAGCGCCCATCTGCTTCTCCACCCTTCCCCCTCTCCTTCCTCTCTATCTCTCTCTTCCCCTCCCACAGTCAGGGCTCCATTGGAGCAAAGTTGGCCCCAGCACTGAGGACCGCTCCATGGCTTGCGCCTCAGGTGCTAGAATGGCTCCACCCACAAAGGAGCAATGCCCCAGATGAGCAGAGCATTGCCCTCTGGTGGGCATGCCAGGTGGATCCTGGTCAGGCACATGCAGAAGTCTGTCTGACTGCCACCCCGCTTCTAACATTGGAAATAGAAAAAAGTGTTATTGCCTGGCCCTGGCCTGATGACTTGGTTGGTTGGAGCATTGCTCCGAAGCACAGAGGTTGCCAATTCAATCCCCATCAGGGTACATATATGAGCAGATCAATATTCCTGTCTCTCCCTTCCTTTCTCTCTAAAATCAATAAAATAAGTGTTACTGCCTGTGTTTGTAAAAGGAAAATATACGAATGGGAACCTGGCTTTGTTGCCATTCCATTGAGAATCCCCAGAAAGTTGAGTAAAAATTACATTTAGAAAACCTTATGTCCTGTTTTGTGAATGTGGTTGGTATGAGCTATTAGTTCATTAGTTCTCAAACTTTTTGAAGTCGGGGCACATTTAAAATCCTACAAATAATTGGAGACACACTATATACAAATTTCTGAGAAATATGTTATAATAAGTCAAATATTGGAAAAAAATATGAAGTCCCAGCATACTTTAAAAGTAATTAAATGAAATAAATGACAAAATTAAATTTATTCTGACATTAAAAAACATTTTTATGTTACATTTTTTGAGTTATGCTTTTTAGAATTCATAAAAAGGTGGTTAAAAAATTTTAAAAATGATAAAAAAGTTATCTTTTTATATATATATAGATACATTCTTAGTAAGATTTAGTAAATTCGGCAGATCCCGACATGAATGTATTCAGTATTTTCATTCTTGTGTTTATGAGAAACATGAGCCTGATGTGTCCTAGTGATTTCTTCAATGGTTGGGCATATATTTGAAAGGCAAACTCTCATTTCCTCGGCAATACATTGAACAATTCCTCGCTTTTTACTCTAAATTGTGTTGAATGCAAAAGCCCCCCACCATACGTATCATCTTAACTTTAAACCAAACAAAGGATAGAAGAAACTTGCCTTCAGTCTTTCTGGGGATCATGGGGGGTAGTGTAAGCAATTCAGCACCATAGTTTAACAGCCTTTTGCAACCTAATCAGGCAAGTGAGGTGGGGGGTTGGGCAGACTGTCAGCTTGCAGCCACCTCCCCACACCTCTGTCCCCCAAAAATCTAAACTCCAAAAATCCTGTTGGCTTTTTGGTCCCCAACAGGCACATATTTATCTGGAATACCATAGGGCGCACCTGGAAATCTTCTAGGGTGCACCAGTGCTCCTGGGCACATACTTTGAGAACCACTGCATTAGTTGTTCTAATCCAGCCTGAAGTACCATCCAGACAGTAGTCTGCATTTACATTTGAGCTTTTAAGGACAGCCGAAGTGCATTTTTGCCAACTCTGGTGCATCTATTCTACTCGTATAAGAAAGTTATGTACTGATTTGTGATTTCTGTCAATCCCTTGATTTTTCTTAAATACAACTGCTACTTTCTGCTGAAACTTTCAGATTCCCTTGGAGGAAAATAAATAGTTGTAGGTCCTGGTCCTGTAGGTCAGTTGGTTAGAGTGTGGGCCCCACATGCCAAGGTTGCCTGTTCAGTCCCATTGTTGTATTGGAACAGCGAGAAACAGATGTTTTGCCACACAATTAAGTAACCAAATTAAGGAGTCTTTATTTTAAAGTCCGTGACCACACGGAGACCTAAGTCATTGAAATCATGTGGGGAGCGGATAAATGGCCTCCTGATGGCCTCAGGGAGCCATATGCCCCGTAGTTTGGGGACCCCTGATCTATAGGATTAATTTTTAAAAAAATATTTCTACACATTAATACCACAAGCTTTGAAGATAAACACAGTAGTGATGTTTTGCATGCTTAACAAAAAACAATTCTAAACATTCTAGGTTTTACCACCCACCCCGACACATCTGCAATTTGGCAAAATTAACTTCAAGGCTGGGGGTAGGAAGTTTTAGACCTAAGAAAGTTCTGGCGTTGTTTTGAGTTTAAGATAGAAGAAAAGCTAAATGAATTTCCTTATGCTAAGAGCCTTTTAAAGTTACTTATTGCTAGAAGCCTTTCTATATTTCACGATCAGGGCACAAATGTGAATCAACCAAAGATGGCATGAATAAGTGGAACAAATTCATGTTTCTCTCTCTCTAAAAACAATAAATAATAAATTAATTAATCACAGTAAAGTTTATTAAGCACGTGTATGTAATTGACAGTAATGTTTAGCCAAAGAGCCAGCCCACCCTTCTCCGTGGGAAAGACTCCGCCCTGCTGGAGTCAAAGGTCCTCTGGTCCTGCTGACCCCTGACCCGCTAAAAGGAGTGACTTTGGACCCCATTGTCAAACCCAACAAAATCCGGGCTGCAGGAGAGTGCAGGCACTCTTAACACATCAACCACCCTGACCTCCGCCTCCCAGTGACTGCACAACAAGGTGGAGGTTCGGGTCCATGGCTGGCCGGGGCCTCCTGACTCTATGAGCTGGGTCTCGGCTCGCTGCAAGCCCCCTGACCTCGCGCGTCTCCAGCACAGTAAAAGGGGGTGGCATGGGAGGCCGTGGGCCTGGGACGGTTGCCGCAGATCAATGAGCAACATGGATCAGGGTCAAGGGATAAATGAACCCAGAAGGAAGGGCGAGCATGGAGGGGGAGCGGGCAGGAGTGAGAGTAGGGGGACGGCAGCCTAGTTCCTGGGAAGTTTAGGGCCGGGAAGGAGGCGGCGGCAGCGGAGGCGCGGCGGGTGTGGGATGCACTTGGAGGGAACCGGAGGCCCGGGTGTCCGCTGCAGCACGGGGCCCGTGCGGGAGGGAGAAGCCGTGGTCTGTGGGAATTCAGTTCCGTTGGGGGTCGCCCGTCGCGAGTACGTGACACCTGAGGCCCGGCCTGTGGGAGCAGCTTAGGCAAACCTCGCGAGAGGAAGCGGAAGCTACTGAGGGGTGGTGGGATGGGGTGGGCGGGGCCCTGCTAGCAAACCTGTTAGAGGAAGGGGGTCCTCAGCAATGTGGGGCGTGGCGAGGACGAGGTGCCCGGTCAAAACTCACGAGAAGTGGACTGTCCTGAGCTAGGTGGGGGTTGGGGCGAAGGAAGAGGAGGAGTGGGCGGATGGGCTCGTGGGCCGGTTAAAGGGGTTGGGTGGCGACAGAATGGGCGGAGCGAAGAGCGGTGTGATCCCTGGCTAGGTCGGGGCGGAGGCCGAGGAAGGCGAGCGCTTCAGCACCAGCACAGCGGACAGCAGTTAGGTAGCGCTGCGTGGAGCACGTGTTGCTGCTGGACTCAGAGTTTGACGGTTAGACGAGGAAGAAGAGTCTTCTCAGCCTGTGGAGGTGGAGATGTCCCGTTGGGGCTGAGAGCTGGGCTCACCACCGCTGCACAGTAGCTGTCCACACTGCCGGGTACCGGCCCTGAGGAGGCATGAGAGGGAGGCGGCGGCTCAACGAGGGTTCACCAGGTCCCGGGAAGCCGGGAAGGTAGCCCGGAAAGCCTAGTGGCGTAGTGGTGGGAGAGAAGGCGCCACGATGTGACACTGTGGACTGGAGGCAAAAGGTGTCCACGACAGGCAGTTAGTTCCTCTTGACAGTAAGAACAGAGGCAGACTGTTATTTCTGCAAATTATTTAAGTAAGCAGATCATTAAATGCCCTAAGGTCCTAAGTATTAAAAATATCTATTTCAATAAGTGTATACTAAAATCAAAGCAAATATTAAAATAGTTGATATATAAACTGCTAGTCTATGAAGATGACAGCATAGTCACTTTATTTTTTAATCTTTTAAATTGAATGTATTAGGATGACATCGGTTTACAAAACCTTACAGGTTTCAAGTGCACAAGTGAGTATAACACCATCTGCACACAGCATCTGCACTCTCCACCCCAAGCAGTTTCCATCCCCACCCCCCCTGCCCACCACCACCTTGCACCACCTCCTTTCCCTCTGGCTGTTGTCACTCTGTAGTCTGTGTCTATACGTCAGGTATATGGGGGTTTTTTGCTTAATCCCTTCTTCACCTTCTTTCATCCAGTCCCCTCACCCTTGTCCCCTCTGATAGCTATCTGTCGCATGTCCATGCCTCAGTTTCTATTTTGTTCATCAGTTTACTGTGTTCATTAGATTCCACATACAAGTGAGATCATATGGTATTTGTCTTTCTGTCTTTCTCTGGCTTATTTCACTTAGCATAATAATCCCCAGGTTCATCCAGACACCATAGTTGTAGAGTTGGCAATAAGCATGCCTTTTTTAGAAACTATGCATCATTGTGAGATACTAAAGAATTGGGTAATAACAGAAAAATACTCAGCAGTACACTTACGCACTACCTTTTTGATACTCTTAAGTCTAAACATTGGTATTGTTGCTGAGCTAAAAAGCAGCTTAGTCAAATGTCTCGAAGGTTTTGCTTTTTATCTTAAAGTACAGTCAATATGGTAATAGCTATATCTTACGTCATGTAGAAAACAAAAAGTATAAACCATTGTTACAATATTAGACATTATAATTGACAATACAGCTAGTGCTCGACTTAAACAATCACGATTGGTTCCGACAGACAGGCTATAACACGATTTGGTCGTAAGTTGAGTGGGCTATATATGTACAGTACTGTGAAATGATGTTATAAAAATCTTTAAGTCATATTTTATCATAATTTTCTTCCATTATTGTTATATATCATAATTTTCTTTGTTCATTTTATGCCATTTGTATCATCTTTACACCATTTTGTTTATTTTTACATTCGTCAGGTTTAAGTAAAACACTGCATTGCCAGTACAACTGGTTTAATATTTGCAAAACATACAAAATTACAAAATTCAGGTGCATACAAAAACTGCTCCAGATGCACAGCAGTCTTGGCTAGAGATTGTGGTCGTAAAGTCATATTGTCGTAAGTTGCATAGGTCGTAAGTCGATCAATACCTGTACATTTACTTTTTTTTTTTTCTTTACAGGGACAGAAAGTCAGAGAGAGGGATAGATAGGGACAGACAGACAGGAATGGAGGTGAGAAGCATCAATCATTAGTTTTTCATTGCTGTTGCGACACCTTAGTTGTTCAGTGATTGCTTTTTCACATGTGCCTTGACTGTGGGCGTTCAGCAGACTAAGCAACCCCTTGCTGGAGCCAGCGACCTTGGGTCCAAGCTGACGAGCTTTTGCTCAAGCCAGATGGGCCCGCGCTCAAGCTGGGTCTTCCGCATCCCAGTCCAAGGCTCTATCCACTGCGCCACCGCCTGGTCAGACTGTACATTTACTTTTGATAAGATTTATTTTCCTATAGAGCTTTGAGATAATGTCTAGTAATACAAGGGGTCCTCGGGTTGCAACAGCCTTAACATATGACATTTTGAGTTTACGATGGTCACTCCCATAAAAACTTTTTAAAAATTGAGACGTGTTTCAGCTTATGCAGAACAAACTTAAATGGTGTGTGGTAAAGACTGTGTCCCCAGTTTGTGCATGACTTCCATGGCTTTGAGGAGTCAGTGGAGGCTGTATGTTGCCATGGATAAACAGCTTGATTTGGAGTTTGAGGCTGAGGATGTCACAGAGCTACTAGCATCACATGGAGAGGAGCTGTCTGCTGAGGACCTTATTTAGCTGGAGAAGCAGTTGATTGAAGAGGAAGAGATAGAAACCCAGAACCCAAGAGATTTACTACCAAGAATTTTTCTATGATAGAGGATGGTTGGCAAAATTTCAGGCTGTGGACCCCAGCGATGACAGATTCAGTAAGATCTACAGAGCTGTTATGGATGCCTTGCAATGCTATAGGTCTACAGAGCTGTTATGGATGCCTTGCAATGCTATAGGCAGATTTTGGAAGAGAAGTCATCAACCTTTCAGACTAGCCTGGAATAATTCTTTAAGGTTGAGAGGCCTGCAACAAATCCTGTACCCTCTACATCAGCTGCTTCTCGAGATGGCACACCTGTAGTACAGGTACACCATCTCAGGCATGATCCTTAGGCAATCCTGAACCTAACTCAGCATCTCCAGCACCTTCTGCAGGTTTTCCTGTCTCTCCAGCTTCCTCCTCCCAATAGGTCACTCCCCCCCACCTTGCAATGCCCCTTCCAGTGTGCAAGCCAACCACAGGAATAAAGGTAGGAAATTTTTTTAGTTTTTTGTCATTTTTTCTGTTACTACAGCACAGTTCTCAGTACAGTATATTTATGTCCTTTTCCTTTTTATGTGGTTTAGTTGCTTTTATGTTCTAGATTATGATTTTACAACTGTGTTAGGATAAGTGACTTAGGCTAGGGTGTGTTTCGACTTACACCAAAATTCGGGTTATGTCACTGTCATAGGAACTGTGTCATAATCCGAGGATCCCCTGTACTTTCATTGAACCTGGCAAGACTCCATGGGCATTTCTTGCAGTCCACATCTAATGGTTACAAACTCCCTCAGCTTTGTTTTAAATGTAGGAATGTCTTGATTTCTCCCTTACTTTTGAAGAACAATTTTGTTGGATAGGATTCTTGGTTTTTTTCTTTTAGCACTTTGAGTATATTGACTCTGTATCTTCTGACCTCGTTTCTGGTGAGAAATTTGCAAACCTTATTGAGGATCCCTTGTATTTGATGACTGACTCCTCTTTTACTGCTTTCAAGATTACTCTTTGTCTTTGGCTATTGAAAGTTTGATTATAATGTCTCGATGTCTGGGTTCATCTTACTCAGAGTTTGCTTAACTTTTTGGATGTTTTTGTTTTTAATCAAATTCGCAAAAATTTCAGCCATTATTTCTTCAAACATTCTCTCCCCCTTCTCTTGATGGGACTCCCACAATGCATATTTTGTTCCACTTTATGGTATCACACAGCTCCTTAGGTTGTGCTCACTTATTTTCAGCAATTTTTCATTCTGTTCCTTAGCCTCAGTAATTTCCATTGATCATTAATTTAACTATCCTGAAAGTAACTTCTGCTGTGGAGGGGGGGGGGTGTTTGCAACAATGGGGGAGATGCAGGAAGAATGGCTGTCTGCCTCTTTGCAACTCTGTGATCAAAAGCAGCAATTAGCAATCAGAGCTTAGATCCCCAATATTTGGAATATAGGGTTTTTTACTTACCTTAGCTCCCTCAAGTTGTGTGCAAGATGCTCATATTGCCGGAGTTGAGGGAGGGGGTAGATGCTACTGTGTAGAGCTGAAATGGACAAAAATGAACCACAATTTTCTGTCCAAACTTTCTGGAAGTTGCAAGCCTTCAATGGACTTGAGTTCCAAAGCAGTTACCAGATTCTGCTAATGAAATCATCTAGGTAGGGAGACAGATTCCTGGCCTCACCACCTGATTGTATTTGACTTAATACTTACCAATGTAGAGGCAAATCTAGTGGCTTCCAACCAACTAGCCTTTCCTTCACCCCACAGGTCAGGATATCAATATGGGGATATTGCAAGTTCCTGAGTACGTTTACTCCAATTATGCCCTCCAGAATTGGGGAAATAACCACAATGATTTAGGGCCCACTGAACTCAATGTGAAAGGTTAAGAACCACTGGTTTAGGTTAAGAACCACCTAAACCAGTGGTTCTTAACCTTTTTTGAGGTACCGAACCCACCAGTTTCATATGCGCATTCAACAAACCCTTCTTCAGTGATAAATAAAATGATTTTTTTTTCCAAATTTAGTTTTGCTGGTGCGAGACTAGAGTTGGTCAACTTGGCATTGCATATCATGCAGATAGGACACTGACTCCCATCCCGTTCCGTGATACATGTGAATCCATGTTGTACATATTCGTCTGACCACTTTCTTTTTTTGCTCAACATATTTAGTATGGATTAAAATATTAAGAAAGAAACCACACGACGTACAACTATGACAGCCGTTGACTACTGCATGCACTAAATTCCCCGCAGCACTGGTTGGCCAAGCAATGTAACGTGATCCTCTGCAGCAAGTGATGGCCAAGCGGGGCGTGTCATCACTTTACACAAGTGTCTTTACCTCCGAGGCACCCGAGACCAACTCATCAAACCCCTAGGGTTCGATAGAACCCAGGTGAGGAACCACTGGCCTAAACTAAAGGTCTATTGACTAGCTGACCTCCATAAGCCCCTACTATGATTGGAGGGTCAGTGATGCTTGGGATCTCCTGGAATCAGTGTTAGCTCAGAGCCAGCATCCAGGCATTCCTAGTGTCCTGATTATTTCTTTTCCCCAAAGCACAGTAACTCAGGAAATGGCCATAGTTCTCTTTGCATAAGGCTAGGGAAAGGATTAACAGCATACATTTTCTGGCAGTGTATTGGAGTCCCTGGTTAAAGAGACCTGGCCTCCCTTTTATCCAAGGGGCTCTCTCTGGGTCTGTAAGCTGGCTCAAGTCTGGGAACTGATTAAAGAGCCATGACTCTTTATGATTCAAATTTTTGTTCACTTTACCTAAAACTCCTGTATTTATACAAAGTAAGAATTTGGCAGGCTTCCCATCTATTTCATCTAACCCTCCCTGTGGCCTATGGGAAGAATTTGCAAGAAATTGGCTGGTGTTAGAAAAAAAGTTAATTGACATTATGCTAAATTCAACTAAGGTATTAATTGATCAGAATCAAAGGTGTTAAAAGATAATTTTATTCCAACAGTATTTTGTTTTAGGATGAATGTAGTATTCAATTAGGAGAATTTGTAAGGAAAAAAAGCTTTCTTGAACTGAACTAAAACGAAATAAGGCCCAATTCAGTCCTACAGGATTTCCCCGCAGCTCATAAAACAAGCAATTTGGCAGAAAGAGAGAACTGTGCCAATATGGGTAGGGCTTTAATAGAATAAAACAGTAAGCATTACAGATTGGAGAAAAGCAATGAGCAACCTGGGGGGTGGGGGGAGATTACTTAAGTATCATTTGCCAATGCCTTAAGTAACTGGATCTTAAGGGGTCATTCTGTATTAATACACCATAAAACCAGTGCGGTAGAGACCTTATTCTGGTGTGTAAAAAGAGTGGGTTGGGAGGCCCCAGACTATGAGCAGTCTCAACTGCACCAATCTCTGCATACAATGAGGGCCTACACCAGTTAGGCACTAGCAACAGATATACTGCCAAAGAAACAAAACCAGGCTTGCTTAGGCCAAGAGGAATCAAAACTCCCAATTTTCACACCCAGGTGTGGTCGAAAGAATGGCCCCTAAAAATGTCCATGACCCAGTTGCCAGACCCTGTAAATATGGTAGTTTATGGTAAAGGAAATTTAAGGTTGCTAATCAGCTGACTTTAAAATAGGGAGATGGCCCTAGATTATCTGGCTGGCGCAACGTAATCGCAATGGTCCTTAAGTGGAAGAGGGAAACAGTCAGAGGACGAGATGTGACAACAGGAGGGTCCAAAGAGATGCTATCTGCTAGCTATGCAGGAAGGGAACCATAAGCAAAGGACGCAGGTGGCTTCTAGAAGCTGGGAAAAGAACACACGCACAATGTTGGTGACATGAAAGTAAACATTTGCCTGACAGACATTTGACAAAATATTTTAGAATAAAATAATCCATGAATGGGGGAAAGGAAGTAAAGGGATTCTCTTCTAAAGCCTCCAGGAAAGAATATGGTTTTGCTGACGCCTGGATTTTCTCAGTGAAACCAGACTGTCAAAGGAAAAAATTGTACTGTTTTGAGCCACTAAGATTAATACAGTATAATTTGCTACAGTAATGGGAAACTAATACACTACATGAACAGAATCAGGTAGGTTGAGAAACAGGAACAATTTCAGGGTTTTTTAGATCTAGCCCAATTCAACTTAAAAAGGCATCATTTTGTGATACTTAGATTTGATAAGCATTCTTGTCCTTATGCAAGATAAAACTGTAAAATCCACACGTTATTTTTTTAAGTCTCTAGGTACATTCATTCAAAGGAATTGGTCACCAAAAATATAATGGCATCAAGCCCATGAATGTTAAGTAAAAGATACAATAATTTTTATTTCCTTGCATATTAAATGAAATCAATGATCTAACAATAAACTGTAAATACATGGAAAAATAATAAATATGCAGAGGGTCACATTGATTGGAGGGGTATGCTACCATATAGAAGGCAAAATTATCAAGGATCTAACAACTTATTAGGTCCTCGATTTATGGTGCTGCTTACCCTAACCTTAGAGGCAAAAAGGAGAGAAAAGTGGGAAGCCACCAGTGAGGTGAGCCAGAAACATGCTGGCTTAAACAAACAGGAGTAAGGCCTTAAGGCTAAAACTACACATCACCATTTCCCCTAGTGTAACATCCTCTATTCTATGGCGATATGAAACAAAAACATATTAGATGGCATGGGAACTAGTTGGCACCAACTTGAGCAAAGGTCCAGAACAGGGGTCCCCAAACTTTTTACACAGGAGGCCAGTTCACTGTCCCTCAGTCCCTTGGGAGGGCCGGACTATAATAAAAACTATGAACAAATCCCTATGCACACTGCACATCTTAAAGTAAAAAAACAAAATGGGAAAAATACAATATTTAAAATAAAGAACAAGTAAATTTAAATCAACAGACTGACCAGCATTTCAATGGGAACTATGGGTGCAGATGCATCCTGTGCTTCTCTCACTGACCACCAATGAAAGAGGTGCCCCTTCTGGAAGTGTGACGGGGGCGGATAAATGGCCTCAGGAGGCCGCATGTGGCCCGCGGGCTGTAGTTTGGGTACTCCTGGTATAGAAAGAATTGTCAGAAGTTTGCACCAAAATGTGCAAGGAAAAGAATCTATTGCATAGAATACAGCGTACTAGAGACTGTAAGCTTCAAGTTTCTGGGTATTGCAGACCCATTTTTCCCTTCATAATTTTAATCAAGTATAGAGAAAGACTACTGTATATCCAAGATATCTTATCTGTCCTACTTGTTGGCATCATGCCTAGATGGGAACTCCAGGACTGGAAGCTTGTTCTTGAGGTGCCCAGTGTAAACTGACAACTGCTCAGTGCTCTCCCTGCCTGACTATGCTCACCAAAGGCAAGAATCTGAAGCTTCTAAGTCCTTCCCAGTATTATCTAAACTCTCTCTTCCCAACTGGCATATTAATTTGGATGCAATTAAAATGAAAAAAAAAAAAAAAAGTCACTCCTTGTTCAAAAATGTTCAGGAACAGCTAATTAAGGCCAGCGTCTCAATCCTGGATACTTACCAGAATCCTAATAGCACTAAATGTTTCACATTGTTTAAATGAAGCAGCCAAGATTGATAACCACTAGAATTAAACTTTATATAAGCCAGTGGTTCTTAACCTTTTTTGAGGTACCGAACCCACCAGTTTCATATGCACATTCACCGAACCCTTCTTTAGTGATAAATAAAATATGATGTTTTTCCCCAAATTCAAGACATAGGTATGTTTCCTTACTGGTGCACAAAATGAGCAATGCATGAACATCACCTTGCTCAAAAAACAAAAACAACAAAGTGCATGAACTCACAACAAATTACGGTATTACTTTATTCTGGCCTCCGCGGCAGAGGCTTCTCCAAACCCCTGAGACTGACTCATCGAACCCCTAGGGTTCGATAGAACCCAGGTTAAGAACCACTGATATAAGCTGATGTGCACTGGTAAGATTTTACACAAGGAGTATCTAGTACAGTGATTCCCTAACTTACCCGACTACAGAACTGTGAAAAACCGGTTCTGAGAAAATGCTGCTCCAGACATGCAAAAACTAGTATGCTGAAAACAAGTGGAAATAGGGAAGAAGAACAAACTGGATATCATACAACAGAAAAGGATACACATGATGTTGGTGACATGAAAGCCTTTTTAATTTGCCTGATACACATTTGACAAAATATTTTAGAATAAAATAATCCATTAACGGGCTCAAGGTATTTACAGATACAACTTTAAAAACGAAATGGACACATTCTCAAACAAATGTCGACTTATAAATTTTTCTATGGTGACTCTGGAAGACTTTCAGTTCCTACTCATTACCCTGATCTGAAGCCCTAACAGATGGCACAGAGGCCAAGGAGTAGGAGGTACACTTCTAACACGTTTGGCAATGAAGAATCACCTATTGGTGTAAGCTCACAGGGAAGCGAAGGGCCAGATCTTGTGACAGGACACGGAATGGAAGACTGCAAAGCAAACAACTAAGGAAAAGACCTAAAATCATACTCACCTTTCTGTTTCCTATAGGAAATGGCTGCAAACAATTTTTATACTTATTCAATTTTCCCTCTTTTAGCAGAAAGTCAGCAACCTGAGACTCCAATTTTCCATATCACAAAAGTAATAAAACATCTAGAAACTGTTATAAAAATGGTCAAATAGAAATTTCAAAATAACTTTTATGATCTGAAAATACTTTTAAGGAAAAACAGAGTTTCTCAAAATTTTCATGCCTAATTCTTAAACATTCCAACTGATAATTTTCATTGTCTGAAATTACTTTCACAAAAAAGATAACACTTTAACTAGATTTTAAATTGAGTACAACTTGCTCTTGCTTGTTAAATGAACACCTACATCTTCTTATTATTCAAATATACTTAAAAGACTTTAGGTATTTTATCCACCTGGAATATACAGTCTGAATTGACTTACACGATAGCAACATAAACAGAGAACATGAAAAAATAATTAACTGCCTATTCTGTGTACACTAGTGAGACAAACACAGTACACCATACACAGCAACATCTACTGACCCAAGTAGGCTATTTAACTATATTGTCAACAAATAGTTTCAACAAACAACTTTGTAGACCATTTATCCAGTTTTTAAAAATCAAATCTGCTGCTCCTCCAGTGGTGACTCAAGAGCTTCCATTAGCTTTTTGTTTGCTTCTTCATTATGCCGGCTTTGACAATGAGTTAAGTGTTTCTTAAAGCCTCTTGGGAAATTAGATTCAAAATTACAACGCGGACATTTTAGTAAACTTTGCCCGTGGGCTGCTACATGATTTTTAAGGAGAGATTCCAAAAGAAAAGCCTTTCCACAAATTGTGCATTTGTAAGGGCTATGAACGTTATGCTTATTAACCAAATGATGCAAAACAGCACCTTTTTTCATAGCACGACAGCAACAAATTTTGCAATAATACTTCCCTTTTCCACGCTTCATATATTTTGCGATCTCTTCTTCAGAGATAAAAGCCTCTTTTTCTTCAGTAAATTGTAGTACATTTTTGGACTGCTCTGGACTAGTCATGTCCATTTTGTTCTCTTTACTAAAATCAATAGATTCCACGTCAACCTGCTCTTGATCACTGCTTGATTCTTGGCCCTTACTATCTACTGCTTCCAAATCTGTTTTTGTGTACTCACTGCTACTAAGCTCAGCATCAGAGTTCTCTTGGTTGTCTTTTTTGAGCTTCTTTGAGGCAGAAAATAAAGTGTCTTCTAATAGTTTCTTAGGTGTAGCTAGCAGTTCTTCCTGAACCAAAACATCACACTTTTGATCATCTATGGCATCTGTCTGTAGTTCATCACCCAGTTCAACTGCCTTTTGAGATTCCGAGAAGAGGGCAGATTTGGAAAGTTCAGGGAAAAGGGCATGTTTACGGGGCTCTGGAAAAAGAGTACGTTTTCGTGGTTCAGGAGAAGCAGGGGGGGCTGTTTTGGTAGGCTCAGAAAACAGGGCAGGCTTTCTAGGCTCAGTATCAATAGAGAGAACAGGCTTCCAGATGTCAGATGCCGCTTTAGGGGACTCAGATGGCCCAGGTTTCCGTGTCTCAGGGAAGACAGGTTTCTGAGGTTCAATAAAGAAGGAAGACTTCCAGAGATCAGGGGAACCACCACGGGAACTTTTCGGGAACTCGGGAAAATCAAGTGAAGCAGGAGGAGTCTTCCGCTGATCAGGAGAAAGCTTCCAAAGCTCTGGAGACCCTGAGGGTTTTCTGAGCTCTGGAGATCCCGCTGGACTACGAATGTCTGGGGACAATGGTGGGCCTGGTTTGCGAAGCTCAGGAGACAAGGGGGGTCCTGCCTTACGGAGCTCCGGAGACAATGGGGGAACTGTCTTCCAATGTTCAGGTGACAAGGTGGGAGTTGTCTTTCGAAGTTCTGGTGGGCCGGACTTCCACGGCTCAGGAGAAGTAGGGGGAGTTTTCCAGGAACCGGGTGAAACTGAAGACTTCCAGGATGCAGGGGACACAGATGGAGTAGGTTTCCAAGGTCCAGGTGATATAGAAGGAATTGGTTTCCAAGGTCCTGGAGACACAGATGAAGCAGGTTTTGCTGGCTTCCAGGATCCTGATGCTGAAGGACTGGATTTCCAAGACCTGGGTGACCCAGGTGGCCCTGGCTTCCAAGAACCTGGTGACACAGATGGGGCTGGCCTCCTAGGCTCTGGAGAGACAGCAGGAAATGGCTTCCAAGGTTCAGGAGACTCTGACGGGGATGGCTTCCTCGGCTCAGGGGAGACTGTCCGGGCTGGCTTCCGAGACTCTGGAGATGCAGTTGGGGATGGCCCCCAAGGTTCAGGAGAAGCAGCTAGAACTGGTGACTCTGGAGAGGAGGCTGAAGGTAGCCCCAATGTTTCTGGGAAATGGGAGTGTTTCTGAGGTTTGGGATTAATAAGACTAGCCTTTACTGGCTCAGGAGAAACAGGAGCAAGTTTCTGTGGTTCTGGAGAAGGAACTGGGGCTGGTTTCTGAGATTCAGAAACAACAGGGACTGGTTTTGGAGGCTCAGGAGAAGAAATAGGAGTAGTTTTTGGAGGTTCAAGAGAAGGAAGAGAAGGTGTCTGTGGCTCAGGAGAAACAACAGGGCCAGGCTTCTGAGGCTCCTGGGAAGTAAGAGGAGGTTTGGGTGATTCTGGAGACAAAACTGGGACAAGTTTCTGTGTTTCTGTGGAAAGGACAGGTGGAGGTTTCTGGAGTTCTGCTGAATTAGAGGGCATTTTCTGGTGTTCAGAAAGAGGAGGACTTTTCACAGAATCTGTTTCTTTGTTCAACTGGTTTTTTGGTTTCTCATTCCATTTCTCTGGAGCTGCATGTTTGGATGTGATATGATAGTATACATTAGAGTACATCTTGCTGGTGAAGAAACATTTATGGCAATGAAATAGCTTTGCACTTTTCTGGTAAAATATCATTTTACCTAACCCACCAGCATCCATTTCATCACAAAATTCCGGATGAATGGTGCCCATGTGGATTTGTACATTTTCATAATCTGTGCCTCTGAAATTGCAGTGGTCACACTCCAAACGTAGTGATTGTTTACGAAGTTCCTGAAATACTTCCATTTTTCTTTCTGTTATAACACACAGTTATATTCCTTAAAAACTTTCAACAGTGCTGCAATAAAGTAGAAATAAATTATTTTCAGGGAACATAATTTTGAATGAAATGCTATTTTATCCCATTCTAAAACTGCATAATTTTAAGCCTAGGATGACACATGCATTTACTTAATAATATCTCTATAAAAGATTTTGTAGAGAAAGAAAGTACTTTTTACCTCAGTCCCAGGAATTCTGCTAGGTTTACATACATTATCTCATTGTATCCTTCTAATAATAACTTGAGTATTATTGTTTTCACTTACAGATGAAAGAACAGGTTCAGAGAAGCAACTTAATCAGGTTATGAAACTATCAGTGACCTGAGCCTAAAGCTAGAATTATCTATTGCATGTGCTTTCCCCCTCGACTCTAAAACTTCAAATATAAATAAGCTGTCAGTACACAAAGCTAAATAAATATCAAAATTCAAGCTGGGCTATTTAAGGCTAAGGAAGAAAGTTTAAGTCCATTTGAGAAAACTTATTAAATCTAACTATGAAGATTTTGTTGTTGCTGTTTCTGTCAAGGAGACGCAAGCAGAGATTTTGAAGGCTTAAAATGGTTACTTGAGCAGAGATGTTGCGTCTGCCAAGCAAAGGACAATTTAGACAGAGGACGGCCTTGAGGCAGGAACTTGCTTGCCAGAAAATATGTCTTTTTAAAATCTTCAAGTGCATGTCTTAGGTGGTAAAAGTAACAAAAGTTCAGTTGAAAACACAGTCAGGAACACAGTACAAGATGCTCACACAGTGTCCCTGCCCAGGGGTAGCCCTGTACTTACATCAGTGAAGACACGCCCTATGTATACACAAATGCACAAACACATTCTACACAAATGGGACATTACACAACTGCTCTGCAATCTGCTTGCATTTAGGAAGAGAAGGTCTCTCTGGCTCCAAGCGAAATAACAAGGCCAGGCTTCCAAGGCTCCACAGAAATAAGAGCAGGTTTTGTGCTTCTGGAAATAAACCGGGCCAAGTTCCTATGGAAAAGGTACGTATAGGTTTCAGGAACTCTGATGAATTAGAGGGCATTTTCTAGGACATTTTTACAAACAGAGTAAGCACTGAATTTCTTTGTACATATCTTTGAATGCCAGGGTATTTCTGAAGGAAGAATGCTAGAAATGGATTACCTGGTTCAAAATCTGTTTGAAATTAAAACTGATACATTTTACCAAACTCTTAAGAAGTTACAGCACTATTACATACCAACCAACAGTGTATATATGAGAAACAATTCCCCAAATTCATCAACACGGAGTATCATTAAATTTCTAATCTTGCTATTTCTTAGGTGAAAACTATACCACACTCTTGTTTTAATATGCTTTTCTTGAATGGCACTGAACATTCTTCCTTGTTTATAAGCCATGTATATTTATTTGTCCATTAAAATTATTTGTAAACTGTCCTTGTATATAAAAATAAATCAACTCCTTTACTGAAAATATTTTCAGTCTACCATTTGTTTCTTGATTTAATTATGGCATTTGTTTTTACCACAGACAATTGGTTTATACAAATATTCAAAACATTAGTGTTTTCCTTACAACTGTGTTTTAAAATGTTTTCCCATGTCATTATTTTTTAACCACTCAAGATTTTTCCTATGATTTTGATAATTTAATTCTTTTTTACATTTACATTTTTAATAAGGTGAACTAGGGACCCAGCTTATTTTTTCATCCCTAATGGAGAGTTCAGTTATCTCAACAATATTGTAACCCTTCTCCTGACTTATGTGTAATTTTCCATTTAGTATTTACTACATTTCATGTATATAATTCTATTCTGTTCTCTATCAGTTCCATCTGGTATGTTCCTCTCAGCAAAAGAATCCAATGACTGCTAAAACAGATTCTGTAACCTACACAGTGAGTATTCACCAGCGGCTTACCAGAATCTCTCCTCATTTAACTAGGCCTCATCATTTACGGAAAGTACCAGCACGACTAAGAGTATGCAATGTGTTCTGTGCTAACGGTTCACAAAAAGATCAAAATATACCTTTCCCACGTTACTGCTCCTCAATAAAAACAGCACAGATCAGAAATACCTACTGATAATCACAGGATCTCTCTATTAATTTAAAACAGATTAATTTAAAATTTTAGCATCATTTCTAATTCTAATAACTTGCTTTTAAAATGTTATTACTGCCTGACCAGGCGGTGGCGCAGCGGATAGAGCGTCAGACTGGGATGCGGAAGACCCAGGTTCAAGACCCCGAGGTCGCCAGCTTGAGCGTGGGCCCATCTGGCTTGAGCAAAAGCTCGTGAGCTTGGACCCAAGGTTGCTGGCTCCAGCAAGGGGTGGCTCGGTCTGCTGAAGGCCTGCGGTCAAGGCACATGTGAGAAAGCAATCAATAAACAACTAAGGTGTCGCAACGGAACGGAAAAACTAATGACTGATGCTTCTCACCTCTCTCTGTTTCTGTCTGTCTGTCCCTGTCCATCCCTCTCTCTGACTCTCTCTCTGTCCCTGTAAAAATAAATAAATAAATAAATAATAAAATCCTTTAAAATGTTATTACTGAAAATACTATTTTCTATCACCTTTATCAGTGGTATATTATTTGTATTTTTTGAGGGGGACAGCTAAAGTTGGGTGATAACTGAAGAAACAAACTACTGCTTCAGAAAGTATTAGCAATTATCCTTTTTCTTTTCTTTGACAGAAGGGGGGACAGACAGAAAGAAAGGGAGAGAGATGAGAAGCATCAATTCTTAGTTGAAGTATCTTAATTTTTCATTGATTGCTTTCTTATATGTGCCTTGACCGGGGGGCTACAGCAGAGCAAGTGACCCCTTGCTCAAGCCAGCCAAACTGGGCTCAAGCCAGCGACTCTGGGCTTCAAGCCAGCGAACTTTGGGCTCAAGCCAGTGACTTCAGGGTTTCAAACCTGGGTTCTCCACGTCCCAGTCTGACATTCTATCCACTGCACCACCTCCTGGTCAGGCATAATTGTCCTGCCTTTTAGAAAATTGTTTTTATGACTACAAGGACTACAAAAAAAAACAACTAAAAAGAATCTTTACCCTAAAAACAAAATTAAGAAAACAGATAAAAATAGGTTATCTCTCGCCTGACCTGTGGTGGCGCAGTGGATAAAGTGTTGACCTGGGAATACTGAGGTCGCCAGTTCAAAACCCTGCACTGGTCTGGTCAAGGCACATATGGGAGTTGATACTTCCAGCTCCTCCCCCCTCCCTCTCTCTCTCTCACTCTGTGTCTCCTCTTTAAAATAAATAAATAAAAAGAAATTAAAAAAAAAAAATTAAGAAATAGCAAATGGCAGAAAATTAAAAAAAAAAAAAAATAGGTTATCTCAATAACCCCATAT
This sequence comes from Rhynchonycteris naso, assembly GCA_037038555.1. Classification (NCBI taxonomy): domain Eukaryota; kingdom Metazoa; phylum Chordata; class Mammalia; order Chiroptera; family Emballonuridae; genus Rhynchonycteris; species Rhynchonycteris naso. Next base: position 32,795,247 of record CM072998.1, read on the forward strand.
GGCCACAATAGCAATAATGAACAGTAAAAGGATGTTCGTATTATGTATATTACACATTATGCTGTATTATTATGCTATATATTTTATCATTATATCATGTTATATCATATATAGTATGATATATAGGTTAAGAGCTCAGGCTTGCTGGGCTCCACATTTCATCAAGTTACTAAATATTTCTATGCTTCAGTTTCCCTGACTATAAAACGATGTGACACTTTATAGCATGTTTAGGATAGTATCTCTTACTCAGCAAGCACTCAGTGTTAGCTATTACTATAACATCAAAAACTACAAGGTAGTATGTAAGATATATAATCCTTCAGTTTCTGGTAATTAAATAGTCCCAATTCACCTTGGTGAAATAATGGCTGACCAACATGCAATGGATCATCCAAAAGATACTCAAGTTCTGCTTGTGACAAAGAAAGGCATTACTTTCATGGTTTTTTGTCCAACTTTTTTTCTTTTTAAATTTTTTGTTTGTTTCTTTTTAAATTTATTTTTATTTTATTCATTTTAGAGAGGAGACACAGAGTGAGAGAGAGAGAGAGAGAAAAAGAGAAAGGGGGGAGGAGCTGGAAGCATCAACTCCCATATGTGCCTTGACCAGACCAGTGCAGGGTTTTGAACTGGTGACCTCAGTGTTCCCAGGTCGACGCTTTATCCACTGCGCCACCACAGCTCAGGCATTGTCCAACTTTTTAACTATGCATAATGGGTAGTCCCATTAATAAAACAATTTTCTTCCTTTCCTATAGGCTGCCTCATCAACTTTTACCAATAGTTAACTTATATAATAGAGGTCATTTAGAAGCCCAGAAAGTGTATAATATAGGGATTAGGTTATGAACTTGACGGGTAAAACATTTTTTATTCTATTCCCAAGGAAATGTCTGAGCACACTATTTTAGTCAGGAAGATTTTTTTAAATGCTTCTGGCAAACCACAAATGAAAATCAGAATAAAACAAAACCACATCTCAGTAACAGACATCTTTAATACAGCAAAACAGTAGAAAGCTGGCCCCCTTCTAGCCATACCCTTTCTCGACTGCTATCCCAGCCTTTGGCACCTTTCAGTATGCAAAGCCCCACCACCTTTTCTCCTTACTTCTACTTTTCACTGACTAGATTTCTCCCTTTCTTGCCTCTTTGGAAATTTTATACTAACCCTACATTTTACAGCTGCTCCTGTAATTTAGTCTTTGTTTCATGAACACCACTTAGCCTAATTCCTGCCACTCTTCAAGCAGCCTCAGCTCCTTGGAGTCCGCAACTGCTGCCTGCCAAATCTGTCCACTGACCAGCTCTTCCACCCTTCAGGAAGGCCACTCAGTAAATACATCATCCTCCCCACTCCCTTTCAGCCTGTATTGAACCCAATGGCTCCTTACTCTTGGATCATTCTCTTTCTCTCCCAAATGGCCCCCCTCTTTCCTCTATCAAAAACTCTTCTGGTCAATCTCAAAGGCCTATTACCCACTCCTGCCTAGTACTGAACCTCATTATTATACTCTGATAACCGCTTACTTAAAAACATAAAATAAAAAGAATGTTATAAAATCTACCACTCAAATCCCAAATTCTATTATTTATGTGCATATCAGTACATGTTCATAAATTATTTTATATATATATGGCTGTGTATGCTTTCAGAGTTCTTCCTTAAGAACTCCAAATACTTTTCAAAAATATTCTCATCATAAAATATTATCCTAAACATGAAAAAGCAAGAAATGTTTGCTGGTAGAACAACACTTGACAAACCCACCACGAGTACTTTTAGAGTGGTAAAGAACAACATGCTTCTGCCTATTAGACTTACCAGCTGTCTTACTAGACGTCTTAAAAGTGGTCTTCAGAGGACAGCAAGTTTACGTGGCTTTTTGATTAAACCACAGGAAATGGCCCGGAGCACCTGGCACCTGAATGACCAAGATAAGAAGTTGAACCTTAAAAAAAAAAAAAAAAAATTAAAGGGCAATGAAAATTCTATCCCTGTGGCATCTTGTGCACCTTTATTTCTCTGCTACCCTGTCCCAATCCCAACAGTGAGAGAGGTCCAATCCAGTCAGCCTGGACACTTACTTTAATGACATGATACTAAATACAGTTCTATCAATGACATCATCCCTAATTCCACTTCAGTAATCCACTATGGAACTAATAATCCCCATGTACAGAACCCAACCCTTCTCAAACCCAACATCTAACTTCAGCTGATGTGACAAGCACTCAGGAGACTGCTGCCTGACAACAGGTGCAGCTGGCATTTTGTCAGTTATCAATCCTGCACAACAGAACAGCAAAAGAACAGGCAGTAGAGAAAAGGACAACATAATCAACAGGACCAAGAGGCAAAGAAGAAAGAGACCCCTGGGGAAAGGAAAGATATTGGTGCTTCAGTGACTGTTCAGGCCTTTTCATGCATGAATTTAGAAGGGTCTAAATAAGTTGTTGAGCCTGACCTGTGGTGGCACAGTGGATAAAGCGTCGACCTGGGAACACTGAGGTCGCCAGTTCAAAACCCTGCACTGGTCTGGTCAAGGCACATATGGGAGTTGAGCTTCCAGCTCCTCCCCCCTTTCTCTCTTTCTCTCTCTCTCTCTTCCTCTCTCTCTCACTTTGTGTCTCCTCTCTAAAATGAATAAAGTAAAAAATTAAAAAAAAAAAAAAAGAATCACAATTAAATAAGTTGTTGACTTGAACAGAATGGGATAAACTGGCTGTGAATAAGCTATAGTTCACAACACTCTTCTGATTAAGTTCTAACACATTTATCTACCCTTCCCTCTATTCCCTACACCTTGTCAACTGCTTTAATTCTGGTAACTTATCTCCCTGCCACTAGTCTCACTTCCCTCCAATCCACTCATTATACCGCTACCAGTCATCTTCCCAAGAGAAAAACCTAATGTGACTTTCCTGCTCACATTTCTCCAGGTAATTCCAACACCTACACTACGAAATCTGAACATGGCATATAAAGCTCTTCACAATCCGACTGACTGCCCTGCATTCTTAAAGTACTGACCCACCTGTAATTTCTTGACAATTTAATCCTCTGGGCCTTTGCACAAGGTATTTCCTCTCCAGGAAATGCCACCCAGGCATCAGGCAAGTTCCTCCATTAAAACTAGAAAATACCTGAGCTCCCATCTAGTCTTAGAGCCAATGGAATTCAGGATGAGAAGGCCTGGGGACCAAAACCACTTTAAAACTTCAATTTATAGTTAAAGAAACTCAAAGTCTATACATTAACTTGTTCCACATAAGGCAAATAATCAGCGATGTAATGGAGGACAAGAATAAAATTCTGCTATCTATCCAGGTTCTTTCTAGTATATATTGACCAACCTAATACAGTGAAATTTATTAAGATCTTGAAAAGCCAATACAGTAGGCCAAAACAAGATGAAATTTATCAAACATTTAGAATCCAAATACCAATTGCAGAATATAACACTATAGAGAACTGCATTCCATATTTTGCACTGGGTGGGAAGGACACCTGAAGAGAGCCCCTAGCATTAGGGAACTTGCAAAAGAAAGCAACCAGGATACAGGATAGCACACAGTCTTTGAAAACATGCCATTCGTGAGTATGGGCACTTCAAAAGGGGAATTATGAATGGATAATATGTAAGCTGTCCTAAAAGCAACAAGAGGAAGCCGGCTGGAAAACAGATGTCACATAAAGTTGTATGAACTACTGAATCACAGGCCAGGATAAGCTGCTTTGTCAGGTAGGAGCCCTCCGTCACTGGAAACCAATGATCAATACAGGGTTGAAAGGATCCTCAGAGGACTTAAGTACAACCATGTCATTTTACAATTGAGAAAACTGATGGCTGAGTGAGAGAAGTGACTTATGAAAGATCACACAAATAAAGTCAGAAGAAACAATAGAAGATCCTGGTTTCCTGATTTGAAACTACGTTTTAACAGTGCTCTTTTCCAGAGTTGCTGCAGAACCGAGTCCAGAATTCAGCTGCTGGGTAGAGACTAGACTCTGAAATTCCTTTCAGTTTTAAGATTCTAGCAGTTTTCCCCCCTAATTTTCAGAGCTCTAAAGCCTAACAATGAAAGTAACTCTAAATTCTCCAGTTAATAAAAATTTCTCATCCTACTTTTGCTTCTACAGACTACATGTTCTAAAGACCTAAGTTCTCATTATTTTGCCCGTGCATCATCCTATACTTTTCAATGACATTCTATGCCATATGATGTAACACCTATTTCCCATACCTACCCAATTTCTTCCTGATCATTAAAAAAAATTTTTTGATGTATAGCTTTTATATTTTTTAAAAATTGATTTTACTGAGTGGAGGGGGAGGGAGCGAGAAGTATCAACTCATAGTTGTTTCACTTTCGTTGTTCATTGCTTGCTTGTCATATGTGCCTTGACTGGACAAGCCTTGGGTTTCAATTCCGCGACGTCAGTGCTCCATGTTGATGTTCTATCTACTGTGCCACCACAGGCCAGGCATTTGATGTATAGCTTTTAAAATTAACTCAACTTGTAGAGCATTTTTAAAGCTGTGCTTTTCGCATTGCTCTTTATCCCAAATGACTTTTTAGAAATTAGTAAACTTTATTTTTTTGGAGCAGTTTTAGGTTTAAAGAAAAATTAAAGTTTTGTTTTCACAGAATTCCTTTACACACCGCCCTGCACACAATTTCTCCTATTACCATCCTGTATTAGTGTGGTACATTTGCTACAAATGACAAAAAATGATATTAACTAAAATTCAATGTTTGCGTGAGAGATCACTGTACATATTTTAACAGTTCTATGGGTTTCATAAATGTACAGTGTCATGTATCCACCATTATAGAATCATATAGAATACTATTGTCATTGCCATAACAATTCCCTGTAATCCTAACAACCACTGATCTTTCTACTGTCTGTAGCTTCACCTTTTCCTATACGTTTAAAAAAATGTGGTAGAAGATAACAAAATTTACCATTCTAAACTGTTTTAAAAGTACAATTTAGTGGCATAAGTGCGTTCACAAATTGTAAAAACCACCACCATTACCCATTTCCTGAATTTTTCTTCACATACAGAAACTCTGTATCCATTAAGCAATAACTTCTCAGGCTCACCTTAGCTCCACCAACGCCTGCTACTCTCTCTATTCCACTTTCTTTATGAGTAGAATCACACAGTATTTGTCCCTCTTTGTCTGGCTTATTTCGCTTAGCTCAAGTAAACTATAACATGCAACTGAATTTAGGCCTTTTTAAAGACGAGTAACATTTTGTTTTCCATTCATCTGTGGATAGACATTTGGACTGCTTTCTCCTTTTGGATATTTTAAATAAAGTTGCTATGAATACTTATGTACAATATTTATTTGAGTCTCTGCTTTCAATTCTTTGAAGTTTATACCTTGGGGTGAAATTGCTGCATCATACAATATAATAACTCTGGTTAAATTGTAGAGGGACCACTACTAAACCGTTTACCACAGCTCCTGGCTGCACCAGCTCACATCCCTGCCGGAAATGCACAAGTATTCAGATTTCTTCAAATCCTCGCCATCACTGGTGATTTTTCTGAATAGCCATCTCAATGGGTCTGATACAGTAGTTCATACTGGTTTTCATTTGCATAACTTTGATGGCTAATGCGCATTCTTTGGTGTGCTCACTGGCCATTAGTAGATTTTTCTCTGGAGAAATAACTACTTACTACTACTCCTTTAACCATTTTTGAACTGGACTGCTTTTTGTTGTTGAGTTACAAGAATTCTTTACATTTTCTGAACACTAATCCCTTATCTAATAAATAATTACATCCCTCCCATTCTGTGGGATGCCTAGCTGATTTTAAAACAATGACAATAGTCTTCGCAATCCAGGAGCAAAGAAAATTGCATCCAGGACTGAAACGAAAAGAATGCGTTCCTCGATAGCCTGACCCGACTTCCCCGTAGTTCTGAATAAAACGTTTCCTCCCTCCCCACCCCCAAGTCCCGTCGAGTGCCCCGCCCGCGTCCTCAGGGGAGCGGGTCCTTCGCCAGCAGGGCGGGAGCGGACTCGGTGCAGGCCCCTCCTCGGTGGACGGCCCAGGCTTCCTCGGAACGGGGGCTCCGGGGTGTGCAGGCGCCGATGACGCCCCCCCTGCCCGCCCCGTCCCGCTTCTCACCGCTAAACCGCGGCTGCGTCCAACAAGGTGAACATCGACCGCAGGCCAACTCGCAGTCTCCGACGGCTCTGCAAGGCCCTGCAGAGCTACGGACTCCGGAATGGCGGCGAGGCGCAGGCGCGAGCTGCGGACGCGCGAGCGTGCGTGCACGCGCGTGGCCACGGGACAGGCGGACCGGGGCTGACGGGAAGCGAGTTTGGCGATACGCGCTCTTCGCACGGGCCAATCAAGTTGCGGATCGCGAGTGCGTTGGCGCGTAAGATGGATAGACCAAGCCCCGGAAGTGACGCGTCTCCAGCCGGGGTTTGGGGAGGGGCCTCTGTGTCCTTCCTCACCCAGGTTGAGTCTGCCGTTTCCCCCTGCCAGGTAGAGGCATGGAGCTTTGGCGTTGGGGTACCCAGCCGAGAAGGTGCGGCGTTTCAGATTCGCTGGCTCGAAGACCGGGTAAAACAAGCTGATCCTACCTCGGTGTTCCCGCTCCTCTGGTCAGAGCAGGTTCCTCTGTGTGAGCATTGCCTTCAGATGCACCTCCGTGAGCAAACGACATCCCCGCCAGATTCTCTTGTGTGAGCAAACTCATCGCCACCAGGTTCACCAGTGCCAACCAGCAAACGCACTCGCAAGGTTCACTTGTGTGAGCAAAAGGCATCCATCCATCCACTCGACCTGCACCTCCAGTATGTTGTATTAATTTTTCTAGTCTCCCTTTCACGCCAAATTTAAGATTCCGCGTTCTTTAATTTCTGGACATATTCTGATTTCTAATGTTTGTATAGTAACGGGTACATTTTAAGAAATTGTCAGATTTTTGTTTTTTTGTAACAAAGTGATCCATTCATTTTGATTATATTTAATTACTGCTGGGAGGGGGTAACAGGGTACCAAATAACTGAGCATCATTCAAAGCCCTCCCATCCTTCAAGGCCTAATTTTGAAAAGATCTTTAAAAAAAGAAAATTTGAATACCACACTAGAAATACAGGCAAACACAGCTATTACAAAAGAGATAAATGTCCAATAGTGAAAATTATCTTAAGCCTTAATAATAAAATACAAGTAAACACTTTTTAAGATGTAAATTTTAAATGCAAAAATGAGAGGATCTTTCTCTGAATATCAAATTCCACATGTTAACTTTTGTGATCGCTGCCCGGCTCTAGCGTGCGACCTCAGGATTTTGAACCACTGCGCCACCACCGGTTAGGGGTAGAGTTTTTTCTTATTTTGAGGCTATATTGTAAAAATCTTGTAATACTTTTATTTGAAGTGTTGATGCTATATCAGCATTACCAAAATAACTTGCAACCTTTTATTATTGTAATTGTTACTCCTAAGGATGCCTGGAAGTAGTTTGTCATTCATATCACACAATTTCCAATTAAAGAGCTGGTTCGAGCCCAGAGACTTCTAGAAATGTATCAGTTTATTATTTCTGCTCTCATGACCTTTATTTTGAGCTCTATATTTGGTAGCTCACTTATCTCCAATTCATAAAGATCTGTTAATGTGTATCTTGTTCTTGTTCTTTTGTTTGGAACATATTCCTTTATTTCAACTTTCTTGATTCTCTGTGTTGGTTTCTGTGCTTTAGATAAAACAGCCATCTCTCCCACTCCTGAGAAACTGGTCTCATGTAGGAAATCGACCTTGTCAATCAATTCAGCCCAAACAGCTGGTTGCCTCTCAAAGCTTTATGATTGTCCAAGCCATCATCTTTGTTCTTAGAGGCTTCCAGTAGTTGAGGGTATACCAAGATCCATCAGTGTCCCATAGGGGTGTATCCTGTTACCAGACTGAACAGGGCCCAATCACTCAGAAGTTGCCAACTCAAATTACTCAAAAGCCAACTCCAAGATGATTATATGAGAAGGAACTTTATTGTGAGCCAGCAAGCAGGGGCATACCCAAAGCAGTGCATCCTGAACAAAGGATTGAATTTGTCTTTATTCAGGGATATCATGCATAAACATCAGGTGAATTTCCTCATTGTGTGTATAGGTAAAGACATTCCTGTGCATCTGCCGTTAGAAAACTTGGCTATACATACATCCCATGTTCAAAAATGTTGGAAAATCTCTGTTCCTGGGGGGAAATTTTGTATTATAATGAGAAAAGTTCATGAGGAGGTCTAGAGGGCTTCTCCAAGAAGCTTCGGCCAGCCTCAGGAAGATTCAGCCAGATAACTCTTTGGTCCTGCAAAAATATTCTGGGTTTGTTCCTGAAAAATAGCTCTGGCAATCATCAGTGTTGGTGACAGCATATGTATGGAAGCAAGTTTAAGTAAGTCTTAGCCTTTCTATTAAACTCTTAACAAATTATAGGATATGGTTATACTTTATAAAGTCTGGGGTGATCTAAGTGGGTTTACAGGTTAATCTAAGCAAAGTTATTAATTCTAAATAAAAGCTAGTCTATGCTGGGCTACTGGTAGGCTGTATGTATAGGTTAGATTACAATCCAATCAGTTTCCACATACAGGCTGTTTAGGAGCAGGACTCTCAGCTGTGAGAGTAAGCACTCAAATCCCTTGCAGGGGTTCGCAGTCCCTTTGCTTGCAATAGTCCTGTTGGACTTGTGAAGGCAAGCACCCTTCTATATATGAGAACTAGGTGATCCAGGGGCCAATCCTGAAGCAGTAGCTACAAGACCTGACACACCAGAAACATGTACAAGCTCTATCCAGAGATAAGCTGGCAACTTTGTTTTATCATTGGAACAAGCTAGCCGGAGAAGGTGGTAAAAGTGCCCACTAGCTGCCCCTTGCGCTCCTGGGAGGATTGCAGTCAGTACTTAGATAGGTGCTAATGAGAAGTCAGACCCTCAGGCAGCAGCTGGTGTTCCGGTCAAAGCTCTTCCAGGAAAATAATGAGATGGATACTTTGCTCCCTCAGTACTGAGCCCTGTGGTGATAGCAAAAGCAAGTACTCATGTACCCATTAACTGCTTCTTTGTTAGCTATAGTCCTAGGGGTCTCTGATGCAAGCCCTGCTGGCTTACAAAGCTACGTGTTTGTGGGCCCATCGCTCAGGTGGAACCCTTAAAGTTGGGTCCTATATATGGAGATTCTCCTCAAGGAGAAGCTAGGAATTGGGGGTTCCCTTCTGGTTGTATGGTGTCTTGCTGGGGTCGGGGTTTATGGTGAGAGTGTGTTACAGACTTACCTACCTGTCACCGTCTTGGTCCCTCCTTCAGTGTACCTACTTCTATGTTAAGACTAAGGCTTTATTCCCCTTTTCATCTTGAGCCTCTTACAAGTGTATAGTGGAGTTTTCCAGAAGCTATATAATATGTGATGTTATTACTATGACCATAAATGGAACATGTGTTTATGTATTCTTGTGCCTTAAAGATTTCTGTTTTAATTTTAAATACAGTAAACATCAGTAGATATAACCTAGTTGATAAGCCAAAGTTCTGGGGTTGCTAGTTGTTAAAAATGTAAATAGTTCCTAAGACCAAAAGGTATGAGAACCAATGTTTTAAACCACAAATTTTGAAAATGACCACTAAAGACCTCCAGGTCTTTCATCACCAAATACAGACAAGCCAACAGAACCAAGACAGAGGCCTTAGAAATCAGATTTACTATGTCCTGGACTCTCAGGTCTGGATCAAAGCCAAAAGAGAGAAGGACCACAGCCACGCACTGTTCAGTGGGTCCAGTTTGATCCACCCTTTAAGTAGGGGTCGGCAAACTATGGTCCACAGGTTGCATATGGCTTGTTGCTTGTTTTTATAAATGCAGTTTTATTGGAACACAGTCTTGCCATCCATGTATTTATTGTCTAAGGCTGCTTTCTCACTACAACAGCAGTTTAGGAGATGCGAAAGTCACCAGATAGCCTGCAAGGTGTAAAATACTTACTACGAGCCCTTTCGGCCAGGCTTGGCTCCTCTGGATCACATGGACCTCGCTGAACCCACAGTAAGCCCTTCTCTCTCCTCCCCCACTGAAGTCTTGGAGCTCAGGAATGACGAATAAGAACGCAGCAGTACCATAAAACTGTATGTCCAACAATTACAGGTGTTTTTAATGACAAATGAGTAATTCTTAGTTTTTTGACAAACATTTCATCTTTAATAAGATGTAATCAACAAATATTCAGATAATTAAAGCTACATTTTTTAAATTCTTTTTTAAAGCTACATTTTAAAAAGCAAAATTTTATTGTGTAAAATTCTTTGTAGGAAAAGTATAATAACTGGACTTCAAATCCATAGCTACTAAAATTTTTATTTAATGGTTCAAAACAGTGCCAAAAATACATGGACATTTTAAAATTTCACTAAAAAGAAACAATACTTTAGAATGCATAGTTGCAGAAAGCTACATAAAGTCACTTTAAATTTACCTCAGACTGAAAAGAAGAAAAGCCGTAGATGCTATACCTAAGTTATCCATGTCTCAATGCCATTTATGTTAGCGATCATTAAACCATAATCATTATGAACCATGACCACATCCATCAAAAGACTGTGAAACTATTTCATCAAGTCAGTGGTCAAATTGTTAACAGGCCATATTTAAAGCTATTGGGCTTTACCTTCTGTTAAGGTTCCTATCATAGGAACTATAGAACGGCAGACCTTCTGGAATATTATGGCAGAAGGCACAAAGGTGGCTGAATTACCAAGGTTATAATGGAGTGAGAGCTGCCCAATTCCCAGAAACTATGGCTCAGAGAAAACCGACAAGAAGCATAATGAGATACGATCTCGACAGATTTGCTTACACGTGTGTACAGTGCGAAGTAAGTTATTCCAACAGCACTTTCAAAGTGCTTCAGAATTCATACTGACACAATACTAATTCCCTTCCCTATTTCGGTCATACTTTTCTCTTTCCAAAGGAGATTCTCTGTTTTGTCTAAATGATATGCAGTAATTAATACCAAAATTAGTAAAATCAAAGAAAAGTGTTCGAATTTTTAAAGGATTGTTTCTAAACCACCAGTTTCTGGTTTCTTTGTAAGGAGTAAATTCCCCTTGCAGGTGATATTCCAGGTGAACTTACACACTTCTAATCTGAAGAATCTGGAATGTGAGCTCACCCTTGTCACAACTGTGTATGCTCGTGGACTCATTCTGCCTCTTCGCTCTTCTTGGAACCAGCCCCAGTTGAATCTTCTGCCTCAGCCTTCCTCCCGTCACGGCCCTCCTCGGAGAATCTTCCAGCACATTCACGTGCTCTCATGCGAGCTCCTGCTTGGTACAGCTGCAAGGATGGCCGGTTCTGCTGGGACAGAAGGGTGGGTTACTCTTCCAAGGGTGGCAATGCAGGAGGGAGCAACATCTCCATTTCTAGGGACTGATGATCTTAATTAAAGACTATCAGCCTTGCAGCTAAAAATTAGCCTTTTTCACAGTACTATCTCAGAAACAAAGCATTTTGAGACAAAAAAAAAAGCCACGAAATAAAAAGATAGTTCATATATTATTACTCTAACCTAGAACACTCTGTGGAAACAGTACAGCATGGCATTTGAGAGATGACAAGTCAAACACACACATCTCAGTCCCTCAAACTCACCAAGCAGTGAACCTGAGGTCCGAAAGAAAATGAGGCATGGCCCTCAGAGAAACAGCTTTTAGCGGGCTAACCTCAAGTTATTAACATTCATAATAAGCCATTTCCATGAGGATTATTTCTGAACTGTCCCCTTTATAGAAAATACTAACCCATCATCTTATTAAATTCTTAGAGGTAGTGGAATAAAAACAAAGATTGAATAAAGTACACAGAATGCAATTGGGTAGCTTCCGGCCATGAGGACAGTGAGGCCAGGGAAGGATAGAGTGATTCTGAAGGCTGGGATCAGTAATCCCAGTGAGAACAACAGCTCTTCCCAGTGAACCAGCGCTCAAGGAGAGAGGGAGCAACCCCATCCCAGCTCAGTGAAGCTTACAGCCCGGGGAGGAAGCCCTGCCTCAGCGCCCCTTGCATGCCTGCATGTATGACAGAGCAGCAGCAGCATTTGCCTTTCCACGGCCACCTGGAGCGCAAGGACAGTGCAGCTCGGGTGGGCATGTCCTGCTGCTGTCTCACCTTTACCCTCTCCTGGGCTGTGTGTGGAGGCCCCTCAGTCACCACCCGGGTTTATCAGAATGTTCTTAATATAAGCCCGGCCAGTGAGAAGAGTAGGTAAGGATCCGCTGTGTAGGCCAAGATGCAGCCTTTAGAGGCCACCACCTCTCAGGTCAACAAGCATGGCTCTTTTCACCAGGATAACATCAGTGTGCACAGAGTTCAAAATTGACCCTAAAAGCACATCATAACCCTCCCAGTCTGGTAAGAAAGGAGCTATTACCCACAAAGCACTTTTTTCACTGCTACGGCACTGCAGACTTAATTGACAGAAGGAGTCATCATGAGCTAAAGCTACGCAAATACCCAAATCACTCGCTACTGTTAAATAAAAAGGCAATTGAAAAACAAGTGTTCATAAGAACAACTCCCACGGATGAGACCCATGGCTGTACTTGGTGTACCGGGGTTAAGACAACTACAGAAACCCTTCAATGCAGATAAGCAGTCAAGGGTGAAGCTACAGGGTGCTGGCTCTTCAAAGATCTTCCTTGCCTTTACCAGAAACATTCAGAGAATCAACAGCACTGATACCACATGGAACTTGAATGGATGTTATGGGAATCAAGGCGAGTCAAAAAGCCGAACTCAAAAGGTTACATACTCTATGTTTCCATTTATATCATGTTCCTGAAATGATAAAGTCATAGAGACAGAGAACAGAGAGTGGCTGCCAGGGTCAGCAACGGGTAGGAGGGGAGTGTGACCTGCAGCCAGGCAGCATGGGTCCCACTTGCTCATCTGAATGGTGGACTTTGAGGGACTGAAAGCAACATGTGGCCTGTCCCTGGAATGGCATGCCCCCATTTATAATGCTTTGTGACAATGTGATCTGAACACAAATTAACCTCAAATTTCTGAAAGAAAGCCTATTTGTTGCACTAAGTGGGCAATCTCAATCCCGGGCTGATTGTGCAGCTCTAACCTCTGGGTGTTCATGAGCTATCTGATTGTCCATTAATCATCAGACATTGTTAATAATGGAAAAGAAAGCTCCAGGAAATATCATTAATATTTCCCTTACTGTCTTAGAGGGAAATCTGATGAAATACTTTTATTTTCAAGCAAATGGAATGAATATGCTAGTCTTATACTAAAAAAGCTTATTAGGGGTTCCTGGCTAGATAGATCAGTTGGTTAGAGCATCGAGCCAATACACAGATGTTACTAGTTCAGTACTCAGTCAGGGTAAGTACAGAAACAGATCCATATTTCTGTCTCTTTCTCTTTAAAATCAGTAAGTAAATTTAAAAAAAGAAGAAGCAGCTTATTTTTTTTCCCTGGCGAAAAGATGATAACTGGTTCTATTTTTTGATTTGTCATTCAGCACTTAGTGCTCTCTACGTGGACAAAAAGCTGCTCTACCAAATACAGAGCCCGGGCAAACTCCCTAAGACAGCAGCAGAGCTAGCGCGGCAGACTCCTCACAGTTGGAGTGTGAGGTCCTGCACCTCAGACACCTATGCAGGGTTTCCTTTATTCATGAAATAAAATAATTTGTTTGGAAAAGCAGTTGTAAGCCTACAGAAATGACGTTTCTACTTCTAGCACAGACAGGTGAATGGGAGATGATCCCAAATGGACAGAAGAACCTTGTTTCCCACGCGCTCCTTTCTGGGTGCCAGGCCATCCTCTCTCTTCTGCTCTCTGCCCGGTCTCTCCGCTGCTTCCACAGGGATGCCACGGTCCTGGCCCCCTCGGTCTGGGGAGAATCCTTTCCATTTTGTCTCTTCTTCACCTCTTCTTGAAAACTTGTCAAACTCACAGTGAGCTCTAAGCTTTCTGCTGTCATCCAAGTGGTATCTTTGTGTTTCAAGGTCTTTTTCTCGAAATTTTCTCTCCATCTCCTTTTGTTCTTTATCACTGTCATTTTGTGGCCTGTGATGTAATACAAATTATCAGTAACCTTATGTCAATAGTTTCTCAATTACCCATCTTCCCTTCCAGCCTATAAGTTGCAGAAAAGGCAGGGAATATATGTCTACCCATAACTTTATGCCAAGTTTGCATGTGATGGGCACACCACATGCATTCAATAAAAAAAGCTATTGAAAAAGATGAATAAATTGTATTAACAATACTTAATATTACACTTGAGTGACACATATAAAGTGCTCTGCTCAGGTACGATACATACATATTCAATTCTCAGTAACCCTCCAAAGTAAATATATTCCCCCCACTGCAGATGAAGTAAATGAGGCTGCACGCGGTCAAGTTACTTTCCCAGCACTCCAAAGGCACATCCATCATGAGGAAGATTTCACACTGACAGCTTAATTTCTGCGCCAACCATAGCTAAAATTGACTGAAATTTAATAATATGTATGTATGTCAAATTATTAAATGAATAGTAAATAAGTGGCTGGTGAGCTCATTTGGTTCTTAAAGTCCTTCCCTCCATGAACCACAGGGAAAAGGCATCACATACCACCTGTGGGTCCCCCACGTACTGAAGCAGCAGCACTGGCGGGGACAAAGAGATCTATAAGCCAAGCGTGAACTGGTGCCAGAAACATGACAAAAGGCACTGCTGTATCATAAGCAATCATAATACAAATGTCTGCAACATAAGTCACAGTGCTAACAGATCAGATTTGATATAATGTATAAGTTAATTTTATATACAAAACAGTAAACCAGAATCCACCCCCCCCCCCAAAATAAAAGGCAGGGGAAATGTACATAACTCTGTATGCAAGGGAGGCAGTAATAACTCATTCACATTATTGTGATTCAGGGCAAACAGCAGCTTAATTCTATGATCTTGCCCTCTGAACTCGAATCCACTTCCAGTCAGCCCTGTGAGCAGAGCAGCCCTAGCCTCCAGGAGGCTGCCAGAGAAGCCCTGCCCAGGCTCCTTTCACGGGTTCATGTCATGAGCAGGCAAAGACCTATGTGCCAAAGGACCCCCAGCAGGAGGGAGGCGGCAGGGCCCTCAGAACACCAGGATCTACAGCGGGTCAAATTCCATGGGACCAGAAGAATGACAACTCCAACAAAGGAACTGCAGCACTGAGAATTCTATCTGTAGCACAAAAGATTTGGGGCACCTACAAAAGTAGGTTCTCAAATTTACAATTCCATAGACAAACCGAGGTCTGGAAGATCAAATGGGCAAGATACTTCAAAACACACAGGAAAATTATGAACTGATAAAAAGCAGAAGGAAAAGAGGCAGGAAGACAACCGTGAAGGCCTAAAAAGTGCGCTAACAGAAACCCAACGGACCTGAGGCTGCAGCTGAATTGGGTTTACCAAGTTCCTCGAGAGAAACAAAAATGTGGACAAGCATTCAAGACTTCCAAGGATATTATAAAAACATGCATACTGACAAAGGATAAATGACTATGACCCGATGACAACCCTGCAATGCTTAACATGGTCAAAGAAACGGAAGTGCGGGCTCACTTCTCCCTGCGCTCCTCCAGCAGCCCCTCCCAGGCCTTGGCCTTCACGACAGCACCGCCAGGACAGGCTTCCCACTGTCCATCTCCAGGGTCAACTTCCTCTCCTCGTTCTCTTGATTTCTCTGTGGCTGCTTCCTCTCCCTTTTCTGGTTTCTTAAGAAGCTGAGAAATTATAATGTTAGTAAAATAATCACTTTAAGAGTATATTATAAAAAAGGTCATTTAATAAATAATTAGAAATATATACCAATATTGAGCCCAAATGTTTGAATAGCAAAAAATATAAGAAAAAGGTCCAATGAATAGGTTTTTAGTTAAATACCTAGGGCAACATTCAGTCTATGAAACATTTGTAGTTACAAAAAATGATTTAGGATAGTTAATGTGATGAATCGATGATGATACTAATGAACAAAGGACTGATTGATACAAAACAGAATGATCTGATTTCTAGTACTATGTTAATACACACACATAGAAAAATGTTTAGAAGGCTTGCAACATTGTGTTAATAGTGATTACTGCCTGACCTGTAGTGAAGCAGTGGACTAAGCATTGACCTGGAATGCTGAGGTCACCAGTTTGAAACCCTGGGTTTTCCCGGTCAAGGCACATATAAGAAGCAACTACTATGAGTTGATGCTTCCTGCTCCTCCCTCCCTTTTTCTCTCTCTCTCTCTCCGCAACCTCCCCTCTCTAAAAAAAAAATCAATAAATAAAAGCTTTTAAAAAAATAGTGATTATTTTTAGGTGGCAGAATTGGAATGATTTTCTTTCCTTTCACCTACAGGTTGTAGTTTTTCTAAAATAGACAATACTACTTTTGTAATAAGGAAGACAAATTTTTAAAAATATCACTTTATATTAATGACTCTTAGAATAGCTTGAGTTTTCAAAACACTCATTTCCTTTCTTGAAACATATTTAGCAGCTTGCTATGACACATTTAGTTTGGTATACCTTTTATTTGGGTCTTCTGCCCAGTTAGTTCCCCATTTGACTTACTCTGATGAAATTTAAACACCATAAGTAGAGTCAGTTTGTAGAGAATAAATATAATATCTACTTCTGAGAATTTTGTTCTCACAAATGTAAATACAGTGTGTCCGTAAAGTCATGGTGCATTTTTGACCGGTCAAAAATGCACCATGACTTTACGGACACACTGTATATTTTAAATTGCAGCATAGAAAAAGTATAAACAGATACATTTGGACTAAATGAGTTCATTTAAGAAAGAAACATATATAATGTAAGCAAAATACCAGAGTTGCTTCTCATCAAAGGTATGTATTTTGGTTACCTCTGTATATGCTCTTATTCTGCCCATGTGGGATCTGTGAATTTAACTTTTCCTTTCAGATATCTATCAACCTGTTTTTGTTTTTGTTTTTATTACAGGGACAGAGAGAGAGTCAGAGAGAGGGATAGATAGGGACAGGCAGACAGGAGCGGAGAGAGGTGAGAAGCATCAATCATTAGTTTTTCGTTGTTCATTGATTGCTTTCTCACATGTGCCTTGACTGCGGGCCTTCAGCAGACCAAGCAACCCCTTGCTGGAGCCAGCGACCTTGGGTCCAAGCTGACAAGCTTTTTGCTCAAGCTGGCAAGCTCGGAGTCTCGAACCTGGGTCTTCCGCATCCCAGTACGACGCTCTATCCACTGCACCACCTCCTGGTCAGGCTCAACCTGTTTTTTAAATTACAAAGGTAACATATACATGTAATAAGTGCAATTGGAAGTACAATAGTATGTATCTCCATCCATCCACTCATCCAGCAAATAATTTGTGCACCTATGAATTGTTTTTACTCACAAAACTTCTGAAACCAAGTGTTTGGTTTTTGTTGTTTTTTTTTTAAATGAGAGGAGGGGAAAGAGAGACAGACTCTCACACATGTGCCACCTGGGATTCACCCAGCAAGCCCCGTCTGGGGCCGATGCCTGAATCAACCCAGCTATCATCAGTGCCCCAGGCCACGCTCAAACCAATCGAGCCACTGGCTGCGAGCGGGAAGAGAGAGAGAAGGGAGAAAGGGAGTAGGAGAGAAGCTGATGATCGCCTCCTATGTGCGCCCTGAACGGGGATCAAGTCCGAGGCATCCACACGCTGGGCACAGACTATCCCCACTTCAGATGACAATCAAAAACCTGAGGTTGTCATCGCTGGTACTTCTGGCTAAATGGCTATAACTTCAGGGGGTGCTTGAATAAGACAGACTCATGGGACTCAGGAGAGTGTTTTACTCACTATTACTGGTTTATTATAAAAGATACAACTCTAGAACAGTCAAATGGAAGAGATGTGTAGGGCAAGGTACAGGGGAATGTTCAGAGCTTCTACACCCTCTGCAGGGACACCACCTTCCTGGCACCTAAATCTGTTCACCAGCTTGAAATCTCTCCAAACTCCATACTGCAAGGGTTTTTTGTTTTTTTTTTACAGGGACAGAGAGAGAGTCAGAGAGAGGGATAGATAGGGACAGACAGAAACAGAGAAAGGTGAGAAGTATCAATCATTAGTTTCTCGTTGCCGTTGCAACACCTTAGTTGTTCATTGATTGCTTTCTCACATGTGCCTTGACCGCGGGCCTTCAGCAGACCGAGCCACCACCCCTTGCTGGAGCCAGCGACCTTGGGTCCAAGCTGGTGAGCTTTTTGCTCAAGCCAGATGGACCCGCGCTCAAGCTGGTGAGCTTGGGGTCTCGAACCTGGGTCTTCTGCATCCCAGTCCAACGCTCTATCCACTGCGCCACCGCCTGGTCAGGCTGCAAGGGTTTTTATAGAGGTTCCATTGAGCGGGATTGATTAAACCACTGGCCATGGGTGACTGAATTCAACCTCTAATCATGCCTTGTCTTCTGGTGACCAGCTCCTACCCTGAAGCTATCTAAGGTATTAGCCACCATCACCTCATTATGATACAGAAGACATTTTATCACTCCAGAGATTACAAGGGTTGTAAGGGCTACGTGCCAGCAATCAGGGAAACAGACCCTGTGCTAAGAATATAGCAACCGTGAATAAGATAATCTCAGGTGGTGTGAAATGCTATGAACAGAATAGAATGACAGAGATGTGTGGGGTGAGAGGAAGAGGAGGAATGGTTTCTGAAGGGGGGTTGGGAAGGCCCCTCTGTGAAAACAAGATGGGAACAGAGAGCAGCTGATGAAAAGGAGTTACAGTACTTATAAGCAGGCATACGTCTGGGGGGAGAGCTCACTGGAGAAGAGCAGGCAGAGGCCTCACTTAAAATTACTCTGGCAGAGGGTGGGAGGAAGGGAGGGAGGGGTGGAGGGAGGGACAAGCCAGGGGCACATGACACAGGAGGTGGTGGAAGCAGGTGCCAGGTCGGGAGTGCTCCCTCCAGCCTTCATCTGTGCTCCTCCTCCATGCCTGTACCCAGCTCTCACACACATGCATCTGTTTTTAAAGAGCTTTGTGAAAAATATCACTCAAATTTTTTAATGTAATCTATACAATTTATATATTGAGGAATTTTTTTGTAACTTTGGTAACCTAACTTCGCACTTCAAGTTGAGCATTAATGCTTAGTTCTAGTACTCACAGAAAAATAGAAAACTGCTGGGTTGCTCTCCTTTTATCACATTTGTCTTTACTGCTAAAACTAGCCATGAGGATCTCTCTCTGACTTTTTATTTTTAGGCTATTAATACAGATCATTTTGGCATTTCTTTACAGACTTTGTTTCTCAAAGTATATTTACATTCTCCTAATCACTCATAAGCCAGAGAACCCCAAATTGAGCAAGGAGGCTTATTAAAGGCACCCTTAACAGTAAACTTGGGTCAGATGTTTACTGTTAGGTCAGAACACTAGACACTCCTAAGGACTGAAGCTGTGGACTACTCATGTCATTTGGTCTAACCTGTCACCAAGATTTTGTTCTACTAGATTTGGACAAGACTAACTCTTTCTCTTGCTGTGTTCAAGCTTTGATTTATTTTTTTCTATATGAAAGATCCTATATCTACTTTACTAACAAATTTGGGATTTTTTCTTTGCCTTTGCTTGGATTCCAATTTCATTCTCCAAACTGAGAAAGTAAAATGCTATATTCCAAATACTTAAAGTCTTACTTAAAATTACAGTTGAAATTGTAGGCTATCAGCTTCAGTGATTCTTCCTGAAAATCTCTCAGAGCTATTGACAACAGTGCTTTTGATGCAAAGCATTAGGCACTGAGTGAGCTATTACTCTTTGTCTAGGAAGTAAAATGAAAAGGTTAGACAATATTCACACACCTTGACCATAAAATTTACATTAAATGTATACCTGTGTTGTCCCTGGTCATGACAGGGCTGAATTTCTACAATGACAAAGGTCTTTACTGTAATATTTTAAGGTTCCATTTTTATTTGTTATTTGAGATCAGGTAGGGTCATGTGGCTGCTTCAGCCAGTGAAATGTGGGCAGAAGGACATGTCACTTCCCACTTGTGGAAGGTTTAAGAATTAGTGTGCAACTTGCCATATTAACTATTCCTTTCCCTTGTCATAAAGGTTGTGGAGGCCCTGGGTTGGGTGGCTCCGTTGATAAAGCGTCGGCTCAGCGTATGGATGTCCCAGGTTTGATTCCCAGTCAGGGTACACAAAAAAAATAACCATCTGCTTCTCTCCCCCTCCTTTTCCCCTTCTTTCCCTTCCCTCCTCCCCCTAGCCAGTAGCTCAATTGGTTCAAGCATCAGCCCCGGGCACTGAGGATAGCTTCACTGATTCAAACATCGGCCCCAGATGGGGGTTTCTGGGTGAATCCCAGTAGGAGTGCATGCAGGAGTCTGTCTCTCTATCTCCCTTCTGCTCACTTAAAAAAAAATTGTAGAAGCAAATGCCTAGGTGGAACCCCTGTCAGAGTGGGTCACTGAATGGCTACAATGAGTAATGAACAATGGGCAAGTGACACGAACAAGAACAGAACTTGAGTTTTATGAAACCAGTGAGATTTTGAGACTATTTGTTACTGCAGGATAACCTAAGCAGTCCTGACTGATACAACTGCTAATGTGTTTCTGTAGGAATATTGTTAAGAAATTGTTCCTTCCATTGCTAGTACACCCCACATGGGAGAAACTGTTTTAGAAGCAAAGGCCTAGAAGGAGCTTTGCTTCCTCTGAAGAACTGGCATGTTTTCTCTTCATAGAAAATAAAAACTATGTTTCTGATCAACTTTTCTGTTTCTGACTGTCGAGAGTATCAGAAACCAATCTATTGCACAATGATGGAGACTGTGATCTCTGCCCCATCCTTTCCCTTTCTACTCTATCTTCCTCCTAGTTCTGAGCTTTGATTTTTTTTTCTTTATAGCAAATAATTTTAATGAATTATAAGGCACTTTATGTCCTTCATGGAAATATGCAAATTAGGTTGAAACCTGTTTAATAAGGTCATCTGAGCAGAGTACCAAGAAGGAAAGGGCTGACTCCAATTTGGGGCAACATTGTTTACATGGAGAAGATCCCTCCCCAAATGAATGCATCTGGTAAAGGAGAAACTGGGCAAGAAATGTAGAACCATTTCCATGAGAAAACCAGCTCTACGAGTTAGCCTTCATACAGCAAGGCCAGTATACACTGAGCCAGTGGTTTTCAAGTGTGTTTTTATTCAAGACATCTTTTCATTAAAGGAAAGTGTAAGCAGGAGCCCAATCTATAATACTTAAACGTGGGGCTCCTCTGAGTGAAATGCTCCTGACACACACGGGAGGCGGTCCTCCTCCACGCTTCCACCTCTCAGTCCTCCCAAACACAGCATCCCCTAGGAGCCCAAGGGTTCAGGGACACAGTGTGAGAACTACTATTATAGAACACAGGAAAGAAACTATAGTTAAAAAAAAGAGTAGACAAATTAAAAACATTCTTTACCTCTAGAGAACTAAAATACTTAAATGATTAAAATAGTGTAAATATTTTTGGAAAAAAAAGAAATGAAAATTCTCCTCCAAACTACCTTAATCTTTACTTCTTTCTCAGCAGCTTTCTTTTGTTTCTCGGTTTCTTTTCTCTTACATCTCTCCTCTTCCCTTCTCTTTCTTTTCTCTTCTTCCCGTATGCGCTTCTTTTCCAACTCCCTTCGCCTTCGTTCTTCTCGCTTCTCTTCTCGAATTCTCTAAAGAGGTGGGGACGTATGTGTATAAATTGTCCGCACGGATGCAATAGAAACAGGAAGGATACTCATCACGTAAAAAGCCAGACATACCTGCTTTTCTAATTTTCTATTTTTAATGTATTCCAAAAGAGGTGTGGTTCTTCTAGCTAAAACAAACAAAAAAATTGTATTGGAGTATTAACTCAAAAATAATATTTCTTTCCTTTATTCTAAATACTTAATTTCAATGTAATTTTTAAAATAACTAAGGGGAGAATATTTTCATTTTTACATTTATATAAGCATGTATTGCATATGGGGGGTTCTTATTCCATCACTATAATGTCAAGTAATTTGAAAGTACTGACAGTTTTACATATAGTAGGCCTTTAATTTCTGATTCGTAAGCGAGTCATATATTACAAAAATGGTATAAAAGCAAAATGACTACAAATGAATTAAACTTCCCAAATGTTATACATTCATATTTTTGCAGATATTTTAAACCATTACGTAACATTTATATATTCACTTTGATTCCCTGCATATTCTGGCAACTTCTCCCTTTATAGCTCTACACAATAGTGTGAATTCTTCTAATTTCTTATAAAATATGCTCCAAAAATCAGAACCACCAGAAGTTCAAGTTTAGAAAATAACTCCATAAGGATCCATATGTTGATCTAAAAATTACCAACTACTCAGGAACAAAGGTGTCCACAAACTCTAACTGTATCCTGAACTTCCACGCCCCTGACCTGTCTGACCTGACCAGGATATTGGGTGCCCAAATGGATGGCAGGTCTCCGGGTGCTGCCTCCCCCAAGGACCTGCTTTGAGAGTTACGTGTGCCCCCTGGCCGTGGCGGAGGACTTAGGTGAGAAGGTGAACATGGTTTGGGTCTGCAGTATAGGTATTCAATACTTCAGATTAAGTGAAGGAAAGAAGAATCCTTGGATGCACTTGAAGACTGACATGACATTTCCAAAATTCTGAGGACCAGGAATGAATAAAAAATTGGAAGACAGCCCCTGGCCAGGGATTCCGAACTTGGAATTAAGGACCACTGAACACCCTGATGTCAGGTATCAAATGGTCTTCCAGGGAGCTCTGCCCCAGGTTCTCGGCCATGGTGAAGAGCTGACGTGGTGCAGATGCTCACATTTCAGAGCAGCTCTGCGGGCCAAGAAGAGCCCACTCTGCCTGGGTGGCTCCTATGTTAACCATGAACTGTGGCTTAGGATTAACTAGCACAGCCTTTGTAACAGGCAGGTCACCCCAAAGTAGGGAGGACTGCTCTGCACTGTGCAAGCTCTGCCAAGGAAGGGGCTGAGACATATGTCCATGGGTGAAGGAGCCGACCTGAGACCACACCTACCTTCCTCCCTCTCCAATGAAACACCTGGCGTCTAACCCGCAAATGATCAATGTGAAGGGAAAATGAGACCCTGTATAAGAAAGTGCTTTACAAACTACAAAAGTTGATCATTTATTAAATAGAGGACACCTGACCCTGTAATAGACTGATTTAACCAACAGAGTAACAGTTACCACCTACAGAGAGCTAATGCACAGTGGGCACTGTCACCACAACCCGTGAGGAAACATGGAACCTGAGGCTAAGGCTGAGGCCACACGGTTGATAGGTCTTAGGGCTGTCTCCTCTAAAGACCCTGATATGCCACTGCACTCACCTGCAACTTCAGAGCCAATTAATATTTCCACTGAACCCTGACTGCTTACACTTGAGCATAAAATTTCACTGAAGGCCAGAATGTAAGAAAAGAAAGACGCTATTTGCCATGATTTGCTTGATTAAAATGCAAATCTAAATGGGCAGAAGGAAGAATCACAGAAACAAAGATCTATACCTTATCCTGGGCCAGTGGATTCTCAGCCACACTTATTCATTCAGTAAATAATCACAGGCCCTGAAAATGGGCGAGGGAGGAACTGATCCCTTCTCTGCAGGAGTCACACAAACTGCTGGAAGGTGTGTCTGACCACCAAGGTGATGTCCCCAGACCACTTTCCTGCTGCTCTCCTGCACGGGGCATTTAAACAAAGGAGGAAAGAAATGGGAGCGGGGAGGAAGGCAAGGTCTATAAGCAATTTGGAATTTGCTTCTTATTTTAACTCTTCTTAAATTTAACAGTGAAATTCTAGGGTGAAATCTGGGGTTGCCCCTACCGTTTCTCCCTGTCTTCTTCATGTCAGTATCGGTGCCACAATCCACTGATCTGCTCAAGTCAGACTCCTGGAGGCCCTGACCTCCCACACCCAACCCATCAGTCAGTCCTGTCAGTTCTGTCCTGAGAATAAATGCTTACTCTGAGGCCTCATTCAAGCAGCCTTCCCTGGACTACAGCCACGGCCTCCTAACCAGAGGCCCAGCTTCTCCTCCTGACATCCATAATCCCTCATGTGTGGAGCAACCAGAGTGCTGGGGAAAATAAATCCGACCGTGTCACTCCCTCAATGCTTTTTGGATGTCCCACAGACAAAATCCAAAGCTCTTACCCACCAGCCTGACAGGATGTGCCCACCTGCCTCTCCAGTCACTCTGTTCCTTGTCCACCATGTGCCAACCACGTAGGTGCCCATCCTGCTCCTATAACCCAAAGTGCTAGCTTCCAGCTCTTCCAGCTGGAATTCCCCCTTCTTCCATCCCTCAGCACAGCTAGTCTCAGCAGAAATACCGGCTCAGAGCCTTTCTTTCTATTCCATTACCCCATTTCATTACACTGTGGCACGTATCACATATATAAATGCTCTGGCATGAAGGTTGATGATTTCTGCATGTGTTTACCACAGGCATCCCCACTACAAGAGCAGCTACATGAGGGCACAGGCCTTGTGTGTCCTGCTCATGTTCTGTCCCCTTGCCTAGGCTCAGAGTCGCTACTTAGTCAACATGCACTGAATAAAAATGAACAAATGCATCCTAAGTGCATCTTAATAAATATTTACTTTAGTGATTAAAAATCCTTTGAGCCACACATTAAACCAGCTGTTAAAAAATATAAAATTCCAATTATTAGACTAATGAAGAATATTTCAATAACATTAACCTATCTTATTTACTCAACAGACCTTTACTGAATACTAAACTTGTCCAAGCAATGCACTAGGTGCTGGTCTACGAAGACAAACATACAGTTCCACTGGCAGGGGTAATGGGGAGCCAAATAAGAAGAGCGTTTATGCAGGAGGAGATGGGAAGACAAGAAGATAAATTATAGGCCCTGGCCGGGTGGCTTTGAAAATAAAGCACCAGCCCAGCAAGCTGAGAGCCAAACCAGATTCTGTGCTCTGGCTGGGTTTATCCACTCGTTTGCTTAGCTCATGCAAGAGGCCTAATATGTTTTTGAAGAACAGTAAGATGATTTCATACTTAAGCCAAGCATCTCATTTCTGTGAGTGGTCATTTTCTTTCTTTGTCTTATTTTATTTATACTTTTCAATTGAATTTCTTGGGGTGACTGATTAACAAAATTATATAGGTTTCAGGTACAAAGTCTACAACACGTCTTCAGGACATGGATTGTGTGCTTCCCACCCCCAAGTCAAGTCTCCGTCCATTACCATTTATCCCCCGATATTCTCCTTCACCACACCCCCACACCCCTCCTTCATCATCACACTGTATGCGTTTGATATTTGAAAAGGTACTGATTTCAACCTTGAGATATAACACTCTTTACCTAATACAGCCAGGCACAGAGAACTCATATGTCTTTTCTACTATTCATTCATCACAACTTTGAAAGAAAATGAGTGAAACTGAAAACTCAACAATCTCCTACCTGCAGACACATGGAAAAATTTTCCAAGCCACCATCTTGCTTTCCCTTTTTCAAAACTAGGAAATAATCTACATTTCTGTCAAATCTGTCACAAGTGTCAATTTTTTTTTTTTTTTTAGCGAGAGATAGAGACAGAGAGGGACAGGCAGAGACAGACAGACAGACAGGAAATGAGAGAAATGAGAAGCATCATAGTTGCAGCACTTTAGTTGCTCATTGACTGCTTTCTCATATGTGCCTTGACCGAGGAGCTCCAGTTGAGCCAGTGACCCCTTGCTCACACAAGCAACCATGTGTGACATGACCCCACACTTAAGCTGGCAACCCCATGCTCAGTCTACAGCCCACACTCAAGCCAGTGACCTCAGGATTTCAAATCTGGGTCCTCTGCATCCCAGGCTGATGTTCTATCCACTGTGCCACCACCTCATCAGGGACAAGTGTCAATTTTTTATGAAAATCATGGAAAACAAGAAATAACCACATACTCTATAAATATATATCTCAATAAAGTAAAGAGAAGAAATGAGCAAAACAAACCAATAAGTTCTCTTGTCTTTGCCTCTATGTCTCCCAGAAGAGTTTCTGGATTGGCACTAGTTTTCTCTTCCTCCACATAGTAAGTTTCTAAAAACTTCTTATATTCTGGATCTGTACATTTCAAAAGAAATAAAGAAAATAAATACACTCTTTCCCATGTAAAGGAGAGAAATTGTATTTAATCAGTGTATTTAATTTGGCAGTTTTATCATCCAGCCTTGAAAAAATGACTCACCATCATCAATGCTTCCAGTTTTGGCATCTTTTTTTTTTAGTTTCTTTTTGGCTATCTTCTGGAATGGAGCAAACTCAACCACTGCAGGATATTCTAGGCCTTAAGCCAGAAACAAATTACAAAAATCATTCTGAATTCTACTATATTCATTTTAGAAAAGAATGATCTAGCTTCCTTATGGATTGAACATAGCAATAAAAATGTTACTGTTTAATCTATAATTTAATCATAGTTTCAAGCAAACGCATCTTAGCATGTCAAACTTCAAGTTTAAACAAAGGAGAACAATTATTTATTAAATAAAACGATACCTCATGTTGTGGTCATGGATACATGACTGAATACATTCAAAATCCATCTATCTGTACACCTTAAAATATAACTTATGCCTCAATAAGCCTTGTCTCTCCTCATCAAGAACGAAATATCTTTAAGTTGGTCTCTTAGTAACATTGAATTTTATTTTTAATTTTAAAAGGTTAACTCAATTATTAATCTGTTATGAGTTCAAGAAAATTACTTTGCTTTTGAATAGACACTTAGCTAAAAGAGGAGGTTTCAAAGAATATATATATAACATTCAGGTAAGATTTGCTCCAAATAAAAATGTTCCAATGAAAGTCATTAAAAATTTAATTTGTTGTTGCGTGGGGAGGTGGCATACTCAGAAATGATCACGATAAGAATCTGCTTTATGCTTAATAAACAAATGGACCACTCCGCCTCCATACTAAACCTACTGAGTAATCACTTTTAGACTTGTCAGGAATGAACCAGGAGACTATAATATTGTAATTCTCTCATTTCTCTAGAGGACACAAGCCATACATTAGCAAACCAGGAAAACATTATACTAAGTGTAATAAACAAGTCAGAAAAAGAGAAACACTGTATGGTTCCACTCAATGAAGTAACTAGAGTAAATTCATAGAAACAGAAATTAGAAGGATCGTTGTCAGAGGCAGGGACTGGGGAAAGGGAGGAGCAGGGAAAGTTGTTGAATGAGTACAGAGTTTCAGTTCTGCGAGATGAAAACAGTTCTGAAGACTGGCTGCACAACAATATGGACATACTTAAACCTACTAAACTGTACACTTAAAAAAATAAGATAGTTAGCTTATATGTATTTTATCACAATTTTTAAAAAGGGAAGAAAAAAGTACTTGAGTGAATTGCTGAGTAATTGAACATTCAACACAAATGTCAAATAGTTCAAGCAATACACTTGCTTTTAGGCACAGCAAAAACATCTTGGCCCCAGCCTAGGCACCCTTTAACCATATTTTCAGGTCCATAACCCCTCAGTGAAGGGGAAGAAAACAGTTGTCAGGAGAGGGGGTGGGGTGAAGAGGGAGGAGGCTGGTTGGTGAGGGGTGTGTCGAAACAATATACTGTTAAAAGTGTACAAACATGATAGCAACAAACACAATAGCTGACAATCTGACAGGATAAGAGGAAAAAGAAAAAATATATATCAAAAGCAGACACAAAAGTACAGAAAACTGGCATAATTAGAGCAGAGGTAAATGACACTGTCTCAGCAGACAACACTTATTAAACAGTCAAAAACTGACGTTAATTTTACAATCCCCTCCTCCTCCATTAGATTATCCATAAATGGTATAATTATGAGGCATAGTCTGTTTAGAAGATACTAATATAAGTGAATAATGTATTTTAGAAAATTTTATCAAACACGGGTAAAAGAACTTAGTTCAAGCTAACTCATCTAGAAAGCTCATTTATATGAAAATACTTAATCATCAATGATAATACATAACTAGGTTGTCTCTATTACATAATTGCTGGAATTCTTTGTTTTATATATAATTGTAATTTTAAAAATAACACAATCAAAGTAACATTATGCAAATTTACACATTACTTTAGATTAGTACCTAAGAATTTTTTAGTTAAAATTACCAAATATTCCATCAAATTTAATTAATGTCCTTAAAGATTGTAACAAGGAATTGAAAAAGCCAATGACCCAACCTTTATTGTCAATGAAGATATATCCATCAAATCGATCTCTAAAAAGAAGAATGTCATCAGGATTTCTGAAATTAATGTATGCTCTTGAGTAGAGATGAGGATAAAAGCTGAAATAAGAAATAACAGTGAAAATGGTTAGTATAAAATATGAATTTTTAAATTTGCCTTTTTTTCCTCTTGTCTGGATACAACAAACGATTTCAGATGAAACTTCTAAGCCAATAATTCATCTCTCAGTAAATGACAACAATCAGGATATTCTTTGGCAAAAAAACAAAAACAAACAAAACATTAATTGAGGTCTTAATGAGTTGAGTGAGACTCTTTAGGTTAGTATCTCTAATCCAGTGGCAGTGAACCTGGTCCCTACCACCCACTAGTGGGCGTTCCAGCTCTCATGGTGGGCGGTAGCGGAGCAACCAAAGTATAAATAAAAAGATAGATTTAACTATAGTAAGTTCTTTTATAAAGATTTATTCTGCCAAACTTAGCGAAAATACGACATAAAGTACTTGGTAAGTTATTATTATATGCTTTAACTTGCTGTAACTCTGCTTTATAAATTTTGTAAAGTAAAGTTACTTCACTACTTTATAAATCACCATTACTGTGGAATCGGTGGGCGGTTAGAAAATTTTACTACTAACAGAGATACTAAAGTGGGCGGTAGGTATAAAAAGGTTGACTACCCCTGCTCTAATCCATGGAATCAGGGCCAAAATACTGGTTCTCAGGGGTTGAAAACCAAAACAAGGTTATTCAAAGGTCATGCCTAATCATGTATCATGGCTGCAATAAAACCTACTTATATCCCTTCATAGAAAATAATGTTATATTGTAAAAATGATTCTTTACTGATTTAGAGAACAGTTCTAGGTATTATAAGAGTATTTATTGTAGCGTATTATACAGGGTCTACAGAAGAACTAGGCCTTTCTCTGCCATCTCACAACTACCAATTTCCTTTACCAGCAGGAACTCTCAACCCCATTTCACAGATGAGAACACTGAGGCTCAGAGAAATTAGGTACTTGCAGAAGGTGCAGTCAGTTGAAATATGGGGCTGGGATTCCAATCTGAGTTACTCTAGATCCTATGTCAGTCCTCTTTTAACTATACCTGTTTTCCTATCATTTTAAAATAATCTTTATGGTTTTTTTTTAACCATATCTATATTTACCTATTAGTAGTATTTTTTTACTGAATAGACAAACATTTTTTACTTCAATGTATTTCTTCAAAAGGACAATTTTATGGTTACCATAAGTAAGAACTCATGATATTTAAGAAAAAAAATTGAAATACTAATAAAAACAGTGAATATCACAGCTGAACTGTTACCTGATGAAGTTCTAACCCAAGGTTAGCCCTCTCTTTGTTAATAAAAGGGAGATTTGAAAGCAAAAAGTGTTGTCATAGTTATCTACCAAGTTGTAAAAGAGAATTTAAAAAGATATAATAAGCCTGACCAGGCAGTGATACAGTGGATAGAGCATCAGCCTGGGATGCTGATGACCCAGGTTTGAAAACCAGAGGTCTCCAGCTTGAGGGTGGGGTTGCCGGCTTGAGTGTTGGATCATAGATCTGACCCCATGGTTGCTGGCTTGAGCCCAAAGGTCTCTGGATTGAAGCCCCAGGTCACTGGCTTGAGAGGGGGTCACTGGCTCGACTGAAACCCCACCACCACCACCGCTGTCAAGGAACATATGAAAAAGCAATCAACGAACAACTAAGGCGCTTCAACTATGCACTGATGCTTCTCATCTCTCTCCCTTTTTGTCTGTCCCTGTCTGTCTCTCTCTTGCAAAATAATTTTTTAAATAAATTTTTAAAAAGCTATAAAAGAGGGCAGTGGGGTCTGGGTGTTAAGTGATGGAAGGGAACCCAGAGGGGTTTCTGGGTCTGGAATATTCTGTTTATTTACTTGGTATTAGTGACATGGGCATGTTCACTTGTGAAAATTCATCAAGTTATACACCTATTATTTATTCAATTTACTTTGTTATAGCTTAATGCAATTTACTTTTAAAAAGCTACAAGAAATAAGGGTAATATCCAAAAACAAAAGTATTATATTGTTAGTTGGTCTTTTTTTTTAGACTGTGGTGTTGCCAGTAGAGATGTATTTCAAATTGTTTTAGAGGCATTTAATGATCTGCCTACTTAGAAATAACTTGCAGACATAAAGGGCTGCACTGATTTCTAGGAACATGTGGAAAAGAAGATGGAAATGCAAATGTGTTCTATTATCTATAACAGGGGTGCTCAATACGTGATCACGATCCGCTGGTCAATAGTGAAGGAAGTGTGGGTAGATCGCATGACATTAAAAAGACATTTGTCTTTTGATTGGCATACAGGGTAGCCAATCTGACGTCTGAACTTTTGACACCCTACGCACGCGCGTTAAACCACACTAACTTGTTCAGTTACATTGCTGCGTAGTTAGCCTTCAATTTATTTAAACTAAATACAACAAAGGGTATAAAAATGAGTGCCGTAGCTGGTCGGAGTAAGAAGCCTAAAACCTACCACTTTCATACAGAATGGGGAGGGGATTTTTTTCACTATGTCATATTCTAAGTGCATTGGCCTCATCTGTCTGTGTGCCATTGCTATTCCAAAGAAGGGAAATGTGGAGCAGCTTTTTCGGACTGTTCATAAAAACTATGACATTGACTTTCCTCCGAAAAGAGAGCTGAGTTGGAGAAAGGTGAAAGAAGAATACACAATATTAAATAGTAATAATAGTAACTTAAGTAATGATAATATAGAAAAAATAAATTTATGTTTTGCATTTTTATTGTAGGTAGATCATTTTGACTTGGTCATCTTATAAGTAGCTTCCAAGCTGAAAAAGTGTGGGAACCCTGATCTATAATAATTTGCCAGAAAGTGACAATGCCTCTCAGATACTTAATGATGGCAAATAGCTTCTCACCTGAGATCCCCAGTAAAGAACTCAAAGTAATCATGTGCAGGTAGTGGGTGTAGCTGCTCTTCTAGCTGCTCCTTGGTGAGGCTTGGAGGAAGGCGCCGGATGACCACCTGGGGAAAAGACACTGGCTGGATTTTGTTTCACTCTTACTGTATTAATCTTTATTTCAATGCTTGGTGACCTGTGTTTATGCTCAGAGGAAAATCTAAACCAGGAGTCCAGTAGAAACACACATTTTAGGAAAGGTTAAGAAAAACATATATGAGAACCTGGCTGTCAAAGGTGTGATTAGGGCTAAATAATTGAAAAGGGATCCATGAGGTCAGGAAAGGCTGTGCATAAGTTCTTTTTCATGTAATCATTTCATTACCACCAGAGAACTGTTGGAATGTCTGTACCCAAGCTGAAAAATACTACCTTCCCTCACGCTCTATCTGCACAGTAAGCCACAATGAAAGGTAAGACCCATGCAGGTAATGTATGTATGTTGGAATGTTTGTTACCAGCAGTAACGAAGCAACGGTGCATTGTTCTTATTGCCAAAAGAAACCACACCTGCGGTGGACACCTTTCGCCTGCAGTCCACAGTGTCCACACTGCGGGTCCTCTCACACCGTTCCACCGGGCTTTCCAGGCTTTCTCCCCGGCTTCCCTGAACCTGATAGGACCTCAGCTGAGCCGCACCACATCGCTTTCGTACCCCCTCAGGCCCAGGATCTTGAGAGTGTGGACAGCTACTGTCCCTACCTAGCTGGTAAGCCCAGCGTGTCAGCCCCAAGGAGACACGTTCACCTCCAGAGACTGAAAGGAATTTTCTTTCTCCCCCAAACAGAAAAGTAAACATCAGAGTGCACCGAAAACTATTCCCGGAGGCCTGAGATGCCCAGAGCTCGGCCTTGACGCTGTCCACGGTGCTGATACGGTCGCGCCGCTGGCTGCCCCGCCACCGCCCCGGGTCCTCGGCTCCGCCCATCCGCCCGTGGAATGTACCTTAGTCCCGCCCCTTCACCGCCTAGCCTCCCTTGGCCTCGCCCACTCGCCCACGCATCCCCTTTCCTCGTCGCGCCTCCACCTTGGTCAGGAATTCCTAGCTCGCAACGTACGACCGCATCTCCCGTACTCACCCCGCCCTCTGCCCTCGCCCCGCCTCCGCCTTGCTGAGGACCCTACTCCTCTCCGGACGTTTGCTCGCCCCGCCCATCGCGCTGAAAACCCTCCTCCTCCTCTAGCGAGGGCCGCCTGCAGCGCTCCACCCTCCGGGCGTCCTTCCCTGGCCCGTCCCGCCTTGCTCAGAACGCTGCTCTTCACCCGAGTTTGCAGGTGCCATCCGTCCTCGCCCCGCTCCACGCTGGGCAGGACCTTGCTCCTCTCGTGAAGGTTGCCTGCAGCGCTCCGTCTTCACCCCGCCCCCGTTCCTGGTCTCATACCCACCTTGCTCAGGACCGTCCTCTTCTCCTCGCGAGGTTTGCCTGCGCTGCCTCCGCAGCTGGAAGACAAGGCCGACGGTGCTCCTGTCTCTCGCCGTGGCGACTCCCGGCGGAACTGAACTTCCACGGCCGATGTCCTCTCCCTCCCGCTCTGGCCTCGCACAGCAACGGCCACCCCGGGGCCTCCAACCCCCTCCTTTTCCGAGCGCATCCCGCTCTCGCCACGGATCCACCGCCGCCTCCTTCCCGGGCCTAAACTTCGCGAGAACTGGGAAGCCACCGCCCCCACTGTCACCCCGCCCCTCCTCCCCGGTCCTTGTTGCTCTACGTCCAGCTGCCCGGCTCCCTGCACAGCATCTCCGAAGCCGAACCCTCACACAGGGTTGGAGACACCCAGGGGTTAGTGGGCTTGCGGCGGGGCCGGGACCCCCGCAGCGTGAGGACCCACACGTCCAGCAGCGCCTGGTGCCGCCAGTGCCCAGGTGTGCGGTCTCCGGGCAGCAACAGACGCGGGCAAGGGAGGCAAGGTGAGATGTCAGACTGCCCAAGCTCTCCTGCAGCCCGCACTAGGGAGGATCTGGGGGCAGAAGAGGCGTCAAAGGCCTCTCCCAGAGTTTGTCAGTAGTGACTGGAAAATTCAGGACCAGAGGACTTTTGGCTCCAGCAGAAGCCTTTATTTTTCATTTTTAAAAATTGAATTTATTGGGGTGACACTGGTTAACAAAAGTATACAGGTTTCAGCAGCCCAGTCCTACATGTCTGTGTACACAGTATTGTGTGTTCACATAAATAGTGATGGCAGAAGACTTGACTTGTGGAGAAGGAGCTACAGGGCTGAATCTGTTCCCCACGGAGAATAGGCCCTTTGGCTGATGGTTACATACACGTGCTTAAGAAACTATTTACAGCTATTTCTTTTTCTCTAAGAAAATCAATGTCTCACCAGAGTATAGCAATTACATTGAACAAAAGTCAAGCGACTAACAAAAGCATGGCTTTCATAAACGGAATAAAATGCATGAATTAGCTGGCATAAAAGGTTCGACTGTTCTTAGAGCTCAGGTGTAAACGTCGACTACTGTGTGGATGGAGGTTCAGGCTGGCCCACTATATTCACAAAACAAGACATAAGGTTTTAATGTAATTTTTACTCAGCTTTTTGGGGGGTCTTCAATCGGACAGCAACTAAACCAGGTTTATATTTGCTTATTTTTCTTTTACAAACATAGGCAGTTACACTTTTGGTTAGTATAATTTTTATATGGAAGTTTCTCATTTTTAAGTGCCACGTTTTTTAATAATTTTCTCAGATGTTTTTGTTTATGCATGTTGGCTATACTTTTTGTTCACACTACCTTTTCCCACGAACTTCATGTATAAACAAAAGAGGAAGCTAGACAGTGGAGTAACTGAGGCATTAAGAGTTCAAAAGAGCCACTGGCTGATACTGGAAGTAAATCCAGGCTTACCGCAATCCAGTACTTTATCCTTGAACCACTAAATACCTGTGAACACAATGGAAATGTAACATATTAATGGACCAAAGGATTCAAAAAGCAATTCCAAAACTGAGTTCTCTACAACCCCCTCCAAGGGGGCCAGGAGCTGTTTTCAGTATGTCATAAAGTCTAAAGGGATCCTGTAGGAAACACACCTGTGATAAAGTTGCAGAAACTAAATCCAGTGTCCTTTTCTGTCTCAAATGGAGTCAATAGAGAAAGTCTAGTTATGCTGATCAGAAACTATGATGGTCTTATTTGTGATAAAAAGAAGGAAAATGTGGTTGCCAGACAAAATCTTTTATTATATAGTGAGGTGGGAGGTAGGGCAGGGCGGCTGATGGTGAAAATTGTAAAAACCATTCACTTAAAAAATTTGAATGTCTCAGCAGTCTTTATACAGAGCATATATTTGTATTAGCTTTTTAAAAAATTGCTCTCCAGCTATTTGCAGGTCTTCCCTCTCTAATTTCTAAATATAATTCAGATTAAGTAATCTAACAGTATCTATTTTTGTGAGGTTTCTAAATAGGTAAATAGGGGTAATAAAAAGGATTCTAAATCTTAGACCTCACATCTATTCTTATTGAACTCTTGCCCTAAAGGAATTATTTTACTACTCAGATAAAAACCACCAAAATTATCAAAAGGGAAAAATAACTGCTGTCCTCAGCTTCTCAATAGACAATCATGCACAATGCCTGTGATGTTTCTTGTGTCTATATTTTGCCACCACTGCTACGAAGCCGTCTTAGTCCAACCGAATACACTCCCAGCCAACGTGGCTTCATTTGAGATCCCCCAGGATCATGAGCACACTCCCAGTCACTGGTTACCACAGTGTACTCAATGCTCGAAGGACGTGCCCTATAACCCAAAACTGTGCCTTCACTTAGGCAGGAATTATGTCTGTATTCAAGTCTATGCACCCAGCCTAGGCCTGCACCTGGCACAGGCACTAAAATGTTTGTTGGATGTTTGTCAGTCCAGCCAGCAAAATGCCCAAATGTTTTTTCCCCACAACAAACATATACCATTGTCCATTTTAAAAGACCTCTCTCATTCTGTACTGCCTGTTAATTCAAATAAGTTCTGAGAAACGGACTCACGAAAGTGACGTAATTTTAGAACTCGGGTTTGTCTGCTAAAATTGTTCTGTTTTCATTTATTTTTTGTTCTGAAATTCTTTAAATAAAACTTTATAATAAAAATATAAAGATACAGTAAATGAAATACACTAGTAAAATAGCCTATGATTTTATATGAAAAACTAAACATATTAAAAATAAGGCTTCCTACACATTGTCCAGCCTGTTAAAATGTTGTTTTACATATGCAGAGCAATACAGCCAAAACAAACTAGTAATAAATCATCTCAAAACATCAGTGAACACAGTAAAAAATTTTTTTGCTTAACTCAGTGATTTTCAACTGATGTGCTGCAGCATGTCGCAAGAATTTTTAAAACATGCAATACCTGACGATTTAGTCAGGGGCACTGACCTCTTTTCCCGTAGATTGTCAAGTAAAAAACAACAATAGCCATCTGGTGTGAATGCCCTGTCTTATACCACAAATATATAGGTCATATAATAGATTTGTGTCTAATTGGTCACATAGCATCAGGTTTCGTCTGTAGCTTAATTCTTGGTATCAAAAATCCTTAAAAGATAGGCACCTTATTTTTTAAAAAGTCACTTTGGAGCAAAAAGTATAGCTAATTACTATTATATATAGATATTGTTTTTTGTAAACCAAAATTATACCTATATTTTGTCAGATTGGCAAAAAAATATATTTTTTTGTTGTGCTGCAGAATTTTAGTAATTTATGTGTGCCATGAGATGAAAATTGAAAGTTGCTGGGTTAGCCGAACACTTCACCCATAAATATGGTCCTGGACTAACTGCCTGTCATAGGAAAGGCTGTTTTACTTGAGAGCACAGGCCTAACTGGTGGATGATAATGACTTAAAAGCAGGTGGTGACTGTAACACTTCTATTTCCCTTTGAAGATGACAGCACAATTACACATTACCTTGTTGATGATACTCTCTAAATAGTCTACACATTGGTATTAAACTTGCTGAGCTGAAAAGCCACTTAGTCAAATGTCTTGAAGCTTTTGCTTTTTGTGTCTGAAAATATGGTAAATATGGTTAATGGCTCACTATCAGGAATTCATTTTCCCAGAAACCTAAAAAAATTATAGATTATCAATGAAGAAATATTTTGCTCTAATGAGCAAAATAAATTTAAAATGTACTTTCCTTTTTATTTTAAAAATGACTATTTTAAATTCAGTCACTTGAATTTCTAGCCCCAGCTAAAGAGAAAGGGAGGCATAAGAACAGGCACAGAGGACACCTGACACAGAAAAGATAGCAAAGCCATCAAAAAAGAAAAGTAAGCCCTAGTGCATGGCACACTGTATAGAACACTGCTCCAGAGTGCTGAGGTCCCCAGCTGGAGCCTGGTCACCAATCCCAAGTGGCTTGACCAGGGTGGTAGATTTGAGCGGCAGTCAGGACTCAATCCCTGAGGGCACTGGCTCAATCCTAAGGGCGTTAGTTTGAGACCTGTTCAGGGCACATATGAAAAGCAATCAATAGCACAACTAAGTGGAACAATGAGTTGATGCTTCTCTCTCTCCCCCTTCCTTTCATTCTCTCTAAAAACAAACAAACAAACAAAAATTTTCAAAACAGAGTTAAAGAGTAGGCAGGTCATGGTCTCTAAGTGCATCACAGCATTAAACTGACATTCTCTATGATGAGCTGAGACAGAAAACGGGGCCTGGATGCCTCCTGAGCAGTGCTCAGATTCCTCATCTGTAGGAAGCCTTACTGGTGTGGCCTCACAAAATGAGAGCTAGTATTTTTCTTATGTACCATATATAGTTTTTCTACCTTAGCCAATGTATTTCCACATTAAGGTAAAAATATCTAGAATTAATTTGAAGTTAAGATAAAACAGGAACACTTCAGGTGCCTGAAAAATTCATTTCTATACAGTACCTTATTTGTGAAGCTGTGAATAAATATCTTGGAATACAACATTTTCTATTAAAAATATGAATAATATGCCAGTTTAAATCATATTCAAGATCAGAGATTGAAAGAATTTCTATAAATGAAGCACACATCTTTATTAAAATGAATAATAAAAGAGCTGTTCTTTGCTTATGCAGTTATCACCTGAGTCACAGCAAGATATTTTTTTGTGCCAATTTCAGTGAAGAGGTAAAAATTTAAAAAATTAGAGATTTAATAAATTTTTATACGAACTTTGAAAAATGTTAAGTTTTCTAAGAGAAAAATTTTAACATCCTTCACAAAATAAATCACTTGCCAATGTACAAAACTCTATGAGAACTTTCTTCTCTCCAATAAATGTGGCATATCATTTCAATCAGCTCTGCCACAGCTGATTCCAGATGTCTTCACAAGATAGTTATCTAGCTATGACATTAAAAATTATACTTCATTACTGATCATCCCCTACTTATTTCACATGCATTTAGTTTTCAATCTTAACCCTATGTGAGAAAAGTACAAATGCTGCTAAAATGACTGAAAAATAACAGGCCAAGAGGATTTATGACATTTACCAACAGTTAAAAGAATGTATCATCAAGTTAGTATGTGAGAAGGTAGGTAAAACTCAACTTCTACAAACAAGGATGCAGACATTATAGAGAACAGTGGGTCACATTTATTTCATAGAACAAAATCATAAGTTAGCACCAAAATCTGTTCAATTCTTTTGGCTTTTATAAATATCACAAAATTTGCTTATCAGCTGAGTTTATTAGTTTAATTACAGTTACAGTCTTTGAATTAATTTTGATAAGTACTGTACACAATTCTATGTGACTCCCAACATTTATCACAGTAATAGGAAAAGATCTAGCTATAGTTTTAGGACATAGGAATCACAGCACGAGAAATGGCAGAGGAGGACGCTCCAGGGGTCAGTCCCCCCACCAAAACCATTAAGATGAAAAAAA
The DNA here is from genome assembly GCA_037038555.1 of Rhynchonycteris naso. Lineage (NCBI taxonomy): Eukaryota > Metazoa > Chordata > Mammalia > Chiroptera > Emballonuridae > Rhynchonycteris > Rhynchonycteris naso. The sequence goes on from CM072998.1 coordinate 32,833,457, forward strand.
TAATCAGAATCAACTTTTGGAATGCTGGAAGCTGATCAGGTACTACGGGTACCAGGGGAATGCTGACAATGGAAAACCTGGGTGTTTGATAAGGGCTGGTGCTCTATGGACACGACCTCAATTATTCCCTGCCATGGAAACGTGGCTTGTGTTACTGGATAAACTAGCTGGTGCTAAAGTTGACAGAAAGGAGCTTGTCCTCTGAGAATTTAGAGTTGTACATCTGGTTGTCGGAGGTGGCAAAGGACCAGCATAAATGTTTGACTTGAGTCAACCTTGCTTTGACCCCCTCAGGCTGTAGCAGTTTCCCTGGCAGAATCCATTAGAAAATTTAGACACATACAAACTGTCTCTTTAAAATCCAGACATTTTAAACAAATCTGTGAGGGCACAGGCTAACTAAAGAGAGAACAGATCAGAAACTGCAATAATTACACACAAGGAATACTGACTTTGGGAAAGTCAATATACAAATGGACAACTGCTACCTCAACAGGTAGCAAAATCAGTCCCTAGAGAGGGGGAAATCTGATTTCCAGAGTTACCATGTTACGATACCCAAAATGTCTTAGTCTCAACAAATATAAAGCACACAAATAAACTAGAAAATATGGTGCTTTCACAGTAAAAAATGAATTTCACAGAAATTACCTCAGAGTAATCTCAGGTATTGGAATTGTTAAACAAAGATGTTAATCAACTGTATTAAACATGCTCAAAGAGCTAAAAGATCCATGGATAACAAACTAAGGGAAGTAGAAGAATGGTGAGGAACAATGATAGGAAATGTCAATACAGACATGGATATTATAAAAAGGAACCAAATAAAATTTCTAGAACTAGAAAGTATAATAGCGAAAATAAAAAATTCACTAGAGGAGTTCAACAGAGTTGGGCAAGCAGAAGAAAATAAAATCAGTAAACCTGAAATACGGAAATTGAAACTACCCAGTATGAGGAGCTGAAAGAATGAAGGAAAATGAACAGAACCGGCTTTGGCCGGTTGGTTCAGTGGTAGAGTGTCAGTCCGGAATGTGGATGTCCTGGGTTCGATTTCCAGTCACAGCACACACAAGAACCACCCATCTACCTCTCCAACCCTCCCCCTCTCACTTCTCTCTCTCTTTTCCCCTCCTGCAGCCTTGGCTTGGTTGGCGCAAGTTGGCCCTGGGCTCTGAGGATGGCGCTAAGATAGCTCAGTTGCCAAGCAATGGAGCAAGCAACAGCCCTAGATGGGCAGAGCATCGCCTCATAGGGGGCTTGCCAGATCCTGGTGAAGGTGCATGTGGGAGTCTGTCTTTCTGCTTCCCTGCTTCTCACTTAAGGAAAAAAAATATGATCTACTTGTATACTGTCTAGAAGAGACTTGCTTTCGATAGACACAAAGAGGTTGAGAACAAAGTGATGGAAAAATATTCCATATGAATAGTAACAGAGCTTGGCTGGCTATATTAATAATCAAATTTAAAAAGTCAAAACTATTATAACAGAAAAGGAGATTATATATTGATAAACGGGTCAATTCATCAAGTAGCTATAACAAGCATAAACACATATGCTTCCACTGAGAGAACCCCATAATATATAAAACAAAAAATGGACAGAACTAAATGGAGAAATAACTTTACAATAGTACTTGAAAACTTCAACCCCACTTTCAATAACAGATGGAAAATATAGGCAGATCAACAAGAAAATAAAATACTCAAACAAAACTATAAACAAATTAGTCCTAACAGGGCCCTGGCCGGTGGTTCAGTGGTAGTGTCAGCCTGGCATATGGACGTCCCAGGTTCGATTCCTGGTCAGGGCATGCAGGAGAATTGACCATATGCTTCTCCCCTGCTTCCCCTTCCCCTTCTTTCCCTTTTCCCCTCCTGTAGCCAGTGGCTCAGTTGGTTAGAGCATGGCCCCAGGCACTGAGGATAGCTCAGTTGGTCAGAGTGTCAGCCTCAGGTGCTAAAAATAGCCCAGTACTCGAGCATCAGCTTCAGACGGGGTTGCCAGGTGGACCCTGGTTGGGGCACATGTGGGAATCTACCTCACTATCCTCCCTCCTCTCACCTAAAAAAAAGTGTGTGTATATATGTATATACATATATACACACACACAACATACCATCACTAATGAGCAGAGAAGCAAATTAAAACCACTATGAGATATCACCTCACATCTGTGAGAATGGCTATCATAAAAAAATTAAATAACAAGCAGTGTTGGCAAGGATCTGGATAAAAGGGAACCCTTACACACTGTTGAAGGGACTGCAAATTGGTGTAATCATTATAGAAAATAGTATGGCCTGACCTGAGGTGGCACAGTGGGTAAAGCATAGACCTGGAATATTGAGGTTGTCAGTTCAAAACCTTGGGTTTGCCTGGTCAAGGCAAATATGGGAGTTAATGCTTTCTGCTCCTCTCCCCCTTCTCTCTCTCTCTGTCTCCTCTCCCTAAAGTAAATAATTAAAATCTAAAAAAAAAATTCTTAAAAAAGAAAATAGTATGGAGGTTCCTCAAAAACTTAAAAACAAGACTACCATATGCCCCAGGAATCTCACTTCTGGAGATTCATCTGAAGAAATCCAAACCACTAATTTAAAATATATACATCCCTATGTTCATTATGGCATTATTTACAATAGTCAAGATAGAGAAGCCATCTAAGTACCCATAGATAGACATTTGGATAAAGTTGTGGAAGTCGAACATATATATACTGCTCACAAAAATTAGGGGATATTTTATCGCTTCATATTCATTTTGAAAATATCCCCTAATTTTTGTTTGCAGTATATATGTATATATAAAACAGAATATTACTTGGCATAAAAAAAATTAAATCTACCATTTGTGACAACATGGATGGACCTTGAGGGTATTATGCTAAGTGAAATAAGTCAGATAGAGGAAGACAAATACCATACAATTTCAATTACATGTGGAATCTAAAAAGCAAAGTAAGTGAACAAACAAAACTGAAACAAACTCATAGCTACAAAGAACAAATTTATGGTTGCCAGGTGCAGCTGGGGTTGGGGAGCTAGGTGAAGGGATTAAAAAGTACAAATTGGCAGTTACAAAATACAGTAGTCAGAGGGATGTAAGTACAGCATAGGGAACAGAGTCAATAACATTGTAATAAATTTACGGTGCCAAGGTGGTACTAGACTTATTGGGGGCATCACTTTGCAAATTATATACATGTATAACAACTATACTGTACACCTGAAACTAATATAATATTGACTGTCAATTGTAATTTAAAAAACTTTTTAAAAAGAAATAAAAATTCCAAAACTTATGGGATATAGCAAAAACAGTGTTCAGAGGGAAGTTCATAGCTGTAAATACCTATGTTAAAAAAACAAAACAAAACTTAATTCAATAACCTAATTGTACATACACCTCAAGGAACTAGAAAAAAAACAGCAAACTAAGCCCAAAGGTAGCAGAAGGAAGGAAATAATAAAGATTAGAGTGGAAATGAATAGAAACTGAAAAAAAACAAGAGAAAGTCAACAAAATCACAAGTTAATTCTTTCAAAGGCATACAAAATTGACAAACCTTTAGCCAGATTAAGAAAAGAGAGACTTGTTACTAAAATTATAAAATAGAAGGGAAATTGTTATTTATTTATAGAAATACAAAGGGTAGGCCTGACCTGTGGTGGCGCAGTGGATAAAGTGTCGACCTGGGAACACTGAGGTCGCCAGTTCAAAACCCTGCACTGGTCTGGTCAAGGCACATATGGGAGTTGATGCTTCTAGCTCCTCCCCCCTTTCTCTCTCTCTTTCTCTCTCTCTCTCTCTCTCACTTTGTGTCTCCTCTCTAAAATAAATAAATTAAAAACGAATTTTTAAAAAAAGAAATACAAAGGGTTATAACAAGATATTATGAACAACTCTATACACCAACAAATTGAGTAACTGAGATCAGTGATTTTCAACCTTTTTCTACTTGAGGACTGATGAAAATAGAGAATTATTTTGGAGACCACTAAGGCAGAAATCACCCTGATGTAAGCAAATTCGACTATGATCATTGGGTCTATAATCTTGGTACAACATCAGAATGGTTAATAACTCTCTAGTGGACCAGCTCGAAATTTCTGATGGACACAAATCGGTGGTTGAAAAACACTGACCTAGATGGAACAGATAAATTCCTAAAAATATACAAATTACCAGAACTGACTCAAGAAGAAATAGCTGTAACAAGTAAGGAGACTGAATCACTAATCAAAAATTTTCCAACATAGAAAGGTCCAGGACTAGATGGCTTCATTGATGAAGTCTACCAAACATTTAAAGAATTACACCAATTCTTCTCAAACAGTACCAAAAACTTGAAGAGTAGGGAACACTTCTTAATTCATTCTATGAGGCCAATATAACCCCGATACTGAAGTCAAAGACACTGCAAGAAAACTACAGACCTCTATTTCTTATGAATACAGACGGAAACACTGCAACAAAATATCAGCAAAGTTAATTCAGCATTACATTAAAAGGATCACACACCTTGACCATGTAGGACTAATCCCAGGATTATAAGGGTGGTTCAATATACAAAAATCAATCGATGTAATATACAACATAAACTGAATGAAGGAAAAACACTGCACGATGTTATATAAATGAGCCAAAGATAGCCGCTATGTATCAGTCCCTATGTTGTTTTCTTCTTTACAGCAGGCCAGTACCACGAGCACCAAATCAAAATTTTCCATTTGCAATTATTTTAAATAAAGCCCAAACAAACATATTTTTAGCCAGTTAGAGCCTGCCTGTTCTGCATGCCTGGCAAAACTATACCCAGCATCTGCCAGCATAAATGAGCCATATCCAGAACTATACAATATAAAAGACTAGATTGCTGCTGCATTTCTGACTTCTCTAGCCTAGAGACTCCTTGCCATGTTCCTCCTACATCGAGACATGGGAGCCGCCTCTAATTCCCTTCTCCCCCAGGAGTTCCCTTGCTCTCTTCCCCTTGATTGGTAGGTAGCTCCCTCCATGCTGCTGTTTCTGGAAGGGGATACCCGCCCTACAACCTGCAAAGCTTGTCTCAACTAAAGGTAACCCAAATAAAATGTGCTACTGCCACCTTGTGGTCATGTCTTTTCCTTGAACAGCCCTGAAATCTTATAACTCATTACAAACAACTGGCCCTCTCAACTGAACCAAAAAAAAAAAAAAAAAAAAACATTTGACAAAATCTGGACCCTTTCCTGATTAAAAACAAAACAAACAAAATACACTCAATAAATAAGGAATAGAACTTCCCCAACACCATAAAGAGCTTTTGAAAACTCATAGCTAACATTATACTCAATGTTAAAAAAGTGAAAAATTTCCCTGTAAGATCAGGAATAAGACAAGGATGCCCTATTTTTCTCACTTCTATTCAACATTATGTAAGGAAAAGAAATAAAAAGAATCCCAACTGGAAAAGAAGTAACACTATCTCTAGCCACAGAGAAGATAATCCTATTATATAAAATATCTAGAGAATACACATATGTTAAAGTGAGCAAGTATTTTCAGGATACAATGTCAGTACACAAATATCAGTTATACTTCTATACACTAGAAATGGACAATCCAAATAGGAAACTAAAAAAGCCTTACATTTACAATTGCATCCAGAAGAATAAAATACAGAGGAGTAAATTTAACTGAGGAGGTAAAAGATTTGTACAATAAAAACTACAAAACAGCCTGACCAGGCAGTAGCACAGTGGATAGAGCATCGGACTGGGATGCGGAAGGGCCCAGGTTCAAGACCCCGAGGTCACCAGCTTGAGCGTGGGCCCATCTGGTTTGAGCAAAAGCTCACCAGCTTGAGTCCAAGATTGCTGCCTCAAGCAAGGGGTTACTTGGTCTGCTGAAGGCCCATGGTCAAGGCACATATGAGAAAGCAATCAATGTACAACGAAGGTGTCAAAATGAAAAACTAATGATTGATGCTTCTCATCTCTCTCCCTTCCTGTCTGTCTGTCCCTATCTATCCCTCTCTCTGACTCTCTCTCTGTCCCTGTAAAATAAATAAATAAAAATAAATAAATACAAAAAGTTTAAATTAAAAATGTACAATGGCGTTTTTTTTCCTGCAGAAATACTGTAAAATTCATTTGGAAATTTAGGGGATCCACAATATCCAAAAGTCTTGAAAAAGAACAAGGTTGGAGGACTCACACTTCCCAATTTCAAAACTTTCTACAAAGTTACAATAATAAAAATGTTGAGGTACTAGCATAAAAAAAAACAAATGGGCCAATGGAATAGAATTCAGAGCTCAGAAATAAATGTTCCTATTTGCTGTCAATTGGTTTTTACACTGGTGCAGTCTATTCAATGGGGAAAGGACAGTGTCTTTTAGAAATGGTACTGAAAAAAGAATATACACATGCAAAATAATAATGATGATGATGAAGCTGGGTCTTTAACTTAAAACGTTTACAAAAATTAACTCAAAATAGGTCAGCTTTAAATTTAAAAGTAAAACTATTAACATCTTAGAAGAAAACATAAGTAGAAATCTGCATAACCTTGGATTTGACAATAGTTTCCTAAATATACTGCTCAAAAAAAACTAGGGGGTATTTCATCACTTCATATTCATTTAGAATTATCCCCTAATTTTTCTGACCAGTATGATACCAAAGCACAGTCAACAAGAAAAAATAAACTGGACTTCACTGCATTAAAAACTTGAGTGTATCAAAGGGCACTATCCAGAGTAAAAAGACAACCTAAAGAATGGGAGAAAATATGTGTACATCATATATCTGATAAGGATTTAATATCCAAAATCTATTTAAAAAAACATTTACTACTCAACACCAAAAAAGATAAACCACCTAATTTTAAAATGGGCAAAGAACTTGAATAGCCATTTCTCAAAGAAGACATACAAATGACCAATAGGCACAGGAATAAGATGCTCAACAAAACCAGTCATCTGGGAAATGCAAATCAACCCAAAATGCAATACCACATCCACCTAGTAGGATGGCTAACACAGTAAAGAGCACTAGTGAGGACTCAGAGAAGCTGGAACCCTCGCACTTTGTTGGTGGGAATGTAAAATGGTGCAGCCACGTGGAAAATATTTCCTGGTTCCTCAAGAAGTTAAGCACAGAATTATCATGACCCAGCAATTCCACTCATTTATACCCATGGAACTGAAAACAGACACTCATATTTATGACACCCATGTTCATAGCATTATTCATAATAACCTTAAGGTGGAAACAACCCAAGTGTTCATTAACAGAAGAATGTATTATATATACATTTATAATGGAATGTTATTCAGCCATAAAAGGAAGTTCTGATAAAAGCTACAACTTGGATAAACTTAAAAATATTATGCTAAGTAAAATAACCCAGACACAAAAGGACAAATACTATATGATTCTGGTTATATGCCTAGAATTGGCAAGTTCAGAGAGACAGAAAGTGGATTAGAGGTCCCCCGGAGCTCCAGGGAAGGATGAGTGGAGTTTAGTGAGTACGAAGTTTCTGTCTGGGGTGATGAAAAAAAATTGGAAATAAATGTCACTGAACTGCACACATAAAAATGGTTAAAATGTCTACCTATTGCTATATCAACAGATACACATACTTTATTTCTTACAACATTTAGGTTAACAGAAAAATGGAACAAGAAGCACACAGTTCCCATATATTCTTTGCCACCCTACTTCCCCCCAGATCCCAATCCTGAAGTGGTATAGCACTTCTGTTACAAAAAGTGATGTATTACTGTCAACTAAAGTCTACAATTTATGTTAGATATCTGTCTATCTATTTATCTGTCTATCTATCATTGCCATAGTAAAACAAACAAATGGATGGGGCATGTCAAAGGGGCCAAGCTGAAAGAACTTCAATGGTAAAAGCTGAAATTAATCTAGACCAGGGGTAGTCAACCGTTTTATACCGACTGACCACTTTTGTATCTCTCTTAGTAGTAAAATTTTCTAACCGCCCACCGGTTCCACAGTAATGGTGATTTATAAAGTAGGGAAGTAACTTTACTTTATAAAATTTATAAAGCAGAGTTACAGAAAGTTAAAGCATATAATAATTACTTACCAAGTACTTTATGTCGGATTTTTTGCTAAATTTGGCAGAATAAATCTTTATAAAACAACTTACTATAGTTAAATCTATCTTTTTAATTATACTTTGGTTGCTCTGCTACTGCCCACCATGAAAGCTGGAATGCCCACTAGTGGACGGTAGGGACCAGGTTGACTACCACTGATATAGACAATAAACAATATTGGACTATAACCTAAAATATAAAATACACATGTAAGTACATACTGATAAATGATGGAATGAATGAGGAGACAAATTTTCATTATAGAATTCCAAATATGTGCCAATATATCCCTTTCCAGGGGGTAGAACTTATACCCCTGGTCCCAATGAGAGTCACTTGGGCTGACTGCTTCTAAACGACAGCATATGGAAATAGAGAACTAGTCACTTTACAGTGGTGAAAGTTGGCAGACAAGTGATCAAGTTTAACACTATCTGTGGTAAGTTGATATCGTGTACCCCAACATGATGTGATAAGAGACTTCTTATTTGTGGTGTTTTTTTCTCCAGTCCAATCATGAGAAATACACAAAACAAACTCCAATTGAGAAATGTTCTATATTTGACCAGTCCTCAAAACCATTCACATTGGGAAAGACAACAGAAGTCTGGGATACTGTCTCAGTCAAGAGGAACCTAATGAGATGGGACAGTTCAGTGTAGTGTGGCCCGACTGTGATCCTGGGGCAGAAAGAGGACATTAATGCAAAACTGATGAAATCCAAGTAAAGTCTGGAGTTTAGTTACTAGTAACGTAAAAATGCAGGCTTCTTAGTTATGACAAAGGTGCCATGGTAATATACGATGCTAATAATGAAAGAGACTAGTGAGGGATACATAGAGCTCTCTGTACTTTGCAGCTGTTCTGTAAAGGGAAAATCAGTCCAAAATAAAAATTTATTAAAAAGAAAAAAGGACATAACAGATGCTTTACCTTCTTTATTCCATTATGTATAACTCTTTTGCAGGGTCAGAAAATATCTATTGCAAAGGTGTGCTATCCAGTCTCTTAAGGCAGGTCTCCATTCCTAAATGTAGAGGTATAGTATGAATTCATGTTAAGAAATGAGACATTCTTAAGACGTGACAAGGCTGTGAGGAGCACAGACCTACACTACTCTAGGACAAAACAAAATCAGACCCATTTGGGAATCACGTACTGTGGTCTGACATCGATGTCTCTAACATCATGTCACTTTCATTCATTTCAATTTCAAAAGTTTCTTCCAAAGAAGGTCTGGAATCTGGAGTTTTTCTTGAGGTTTCCAGTGGTGCAAGCCCCGTTTCTTCTGTAGTCTGTTTTTCTACTTCAAATTCCCTGAAATCCCACGGAGGTGAAATAATGTTTTTTAGTGTCTTCATTGTATGCACATCAAAGTCATAACATTTTAATTTGTCTTTAATGTCTGCTCCTAAAAAGAAACACCATAATAAGAATAAGAAATTCCATTATTTCACTGTCATTTCCACTATTACATAACACTGCCTCTATCACTGAAGTCAAATGGTACTTTTCAGAACACAAGTACAGCTCAGAATGAAAAAATGTTCCAATCATTTTCCTGCTCCTTTCTATTTTTATTATCAAGGCAGACAATTATAGACAAGAACTGCTTATTGGCATTTTAGCACCAGTATGGTAACAAGTTTTAGGTATATAAAAACTACAGTGAAGGGAAATGTATTTTCCACAAATCTTTAGAATGGAAGAAAGACTTTCAACTGATATATTAGGCTCAATCATTTCTGACATAAACAAAAGGACAATTTTACACAGTCCAAACGAATAGGTTGTTTTGACAGATAATAATATATAAGTCTTCTAAAAATAAAAATAGTACAAAAAAAAATAGTACAGCATAGGCCCTGGCCAGTTGGCTCAGCAGTAGAGCATTGGCCCAGCGTATGGAAGTCTCGGGTTCAATTCCTGGCCAGGGCACACAGGAGAAGCGCCCATCTGCTTCTCCACCCTTCCTCCTCTCCTTTTTCTCTATCCCTCTCTTCCCGTCCCGCAGCCAAGGCTCCACTGGAGCAAAGTTGGCCCGGGCGCTGAGGATGGCTCCATGGCCTCTGCCTCAGGCACCAGGATGGCTCCAGTTGCATCAGAGCAACACCCCAGATGGGCAGAGCATTGCCCCCTAGGGGCATGCTGGGTGGATCCCGGTTGGGCACATGCGGGAGTCTGTCTGCCCACTTCTCACTTCAGAAAAATTAAAAAAAATAAAAAATAGTACAGCATGGTAACTATAGTTAATAATCCTAAATCACGTGTTTGAAAGCTGCTAAAGGAATATATCTTAAAAGTTTGAGTGAAATAAGTAAATCAGAAAAAACTAAGAACTATATGATTCCATACATAGGTGGGACATAAAAATGAGACTCAGAGACATGGATAAGAGTGTGCTGGATAAGAGTGGGATGGAGGAAAGGGCGGGGATAGGGGTAGGGGAGAGGCACAAAGAAAACCAGATAGAAGGTGACGGAAGACAATTTGACTTTGGGTGATGGGTATGCAATATAATCAAATATCAAAATAACCTGGAGATGTTTTCTCTGAACATATGTACCCTGATTTATCAATATCACCCCATTAAAATTAATAAATATATTAAAAAAAAGTTTCAGCATAAGAAAAAGAATTCTGTAACTATGCATGGTGACAAATGTTAACTAGACTTATTGTGATCATTTTGTAATATATACAAATATCGGATCACTATGCTGTATAGCTGAAACTTACATGTTATATGTGAATTAACCTCAATAAATTAAAAAGTAGTACAGGATATAAAATCATACAGATTTCCAAGTATAGCGAATAATACATTTGGAAATCTTTGTGAGGACAGGCAAAAGGTCTTACTCATGCCTGACCAGGTGGTGGCGCAATGGTTAGGGTGTTGACCTGGGACGCTGAGGACCCAGGTTCGAAACCCTTATCTCTGCCTTGAGTGTAGGCTCATCCAACTAGAGTGTGGTATCACAGACACGACCCGTGTTCGCTGGCTTGAGCTCTAGGTCGCTGGCTTGAGTAAAGGCTCACCAGTTCAGCTAGGGCCCCTTGGTCAAGGCACATAAGAGAAAGCAATCAATGAACAACTAAGGTGCTGGAACTACAAGTTGATGCTTCTCATCTCTTTCCCTTCCTGTCTGTCACTGTCTGTCCCTCCCCCAGAAAAAGAAAGAAAGGTCTGTCTTACTCAGTACTGTATCTCCAAACCTCATCTAGCTATATAGGAATGTTGCATTAAGCCTCACAACTGGACCAAATGATGAAACTGAGGCTCTGGTGTGCCCCAAAGGCACAGAGCTACTGAGTGACAGAACTGAGATTTCAACCTATGCTCTTCCAGATGCCAGAGCTCAAGCTTCTTTTTCTGTTAACTTTAAAAAACTGAGTCATAACAGCTTGACCAGGCAGTGGCACAGTGAATAGAGCATCGGATTGGGATGCTGAGGACCCAGATTTGAGACCCTGAGGTCACCAGCTTGAGCGTGGGCTCATCTGGCTTGAGCAAAAAAAGCTCACCAGCTTGAGCCCAAGGTCACTGGCTCCAGCAAGGGGTTACTCGGTCTACTAAAGGCCCACGGTCAAGGTACATGTGAGAACGCAATCAATGAACTAAAGTGTCACAACGAAAAACTGATGATTGATGCTTCTCATCTCTCTCCATTCCTGTCTGTCTGTCCCCATCTATCCCTCTCTCTGACTCTCTCTCTGTCCCTGTAAAAAAAAAAAAAAAAAAAAAAAAAACCTGAGTCATAACCTACAAACCATAAAATGTGCACAGCTGGATGGATTCTCACATATGTATAAACCCACGTCACCACGGCCAGACTGAAACAGAACACTGCCAGCTCCTAGAAAACCGTTTCCTGCTGCTTCTAGTGAACAGTGCCCTTTCCATACCAGGGGTAGTCACTGCTCTTATTTTTCTATCATCACTGATTAGTGTTACTTATTACTAATCTTCATATAAATGGAATTAATCAGTATATATTCTTTTTTTGTCAAAATCTGTGAAATTCATCTATGTTACCACACAATTCAGTAGTCAGTCCTCCTAATTTTAATTGTGTAGTATTCTACAGTATAACATAGTTCTCCGTTCTCCGGCTGGTGGACATTTAGTTATTTGCACTTAGGTGCTATTAAGAATGAAGCCTCTATGAACAATCTTGTGTGTGAACTTCGGCTTACTGAGGCGCTGGTTTCTGCTGGGCATATACTTGGGAGTTGAACTGCTACATAATAAGGTCAATATGATAGATCACTACCCTAATACCCTCCCCCATGGCACTTCTGCCACCCTTAAATAACCCCTCCCAGGCTGACTCTGCACTGAATCACATGACTTGTTTCGATGAAAAGAATGTGATGGAAATGAGTTTGTATATCTTGTAGCTTTCAAAAGGTCTTGAACTTTACCTCTTGTCTTTAGAAACCCTGAGGTCATCATGTTATGAAGAACCTTGGGATAAAAGACCCATGGAGAAGCTCAGCTGTGTCAGCTGAGGTCCCCAGCTGTGTATGAGGCCACTCAGATCATCAGCCCCACCCAGTGCCTACTGACCACAGATGCATAACTGAATGACACCGTGATAACATCAAGAGCCAACAATCAACCCAAAGAACTGTGAGAAAGAATCCAACTTTGTTGAAGTGGTTTGTTAAGCAGATAACTGATAGAATACATCTGTTTAACTTTAGTAGATATGTTAAACAGTTTTTTTTATTTTTTTATTTTATTCATTTTTAGAGAGGAGACACACAGAGAGAGTGAGAGTGAGAGAGAGAGAGAAAGGGGGGAGGAGCTGGAAGCATCAACTCCCATATGTGCCTTGACCAGACTAGTGCAGGGTTTTGAACTGGCGACCTCAGTGTTCCCAGGTCAACGCTTTATCCACTGCGCCACCACAGGTCAGGCTTAAACAGTTTTATGAACAGGTTTTATCTGTTTATAACCATACCAACAATATATAAGAGTTCCAGTTACTCCATTATCATCGGCAACCTAGATACTATCAGTATTTCTCATTTTTAGCCATTCTGGCAGGTGTGCAGTGGTATCACAAAAGCTCCTGTTTAAGTATTTTGCCTATTTTTGACTCATTTTTTATTGAACTTTTTCTTACTGATTTATATATGATTTTGTAGTCTAGACACGAGTTCTTTGACAAGTCTGTGTACTATGAGTAACTTCTCCTAGTGTATCACTTGCCTTTTCACTTTCTTAATATTAGTGTTTTTGATGAACAGTTCTTAATTTTATTAAAGCCTAATATAATATTTTTTTCTATGATTTTATGTCCCGTAACAGCAATCTTTGGCTACTCCAAAGTCCACATCTCAAGATTTAACCTCATTCCACCCTTTACCTTACAATGTTATAACTAAATGAGTGTCCAAGTACAGTATACCTCTTCCATCCAAACTTATGACTTGCTAGTCATTAAAAAATAATTTGAAGAATTATAGAGCACTATAATATGAATGTAAGCCAACTTAATATTCAAAAAAAAAAGTAGTAAATTAGCTATACCCTGCATTATAAAATATTGAGGCCAGAGCCATTTATTAGAAAAATGTCTCCAAGATTTTATCATTATGCAATTAGATTTTTTCTTAGCGAGAGGAAGAGACAGACAGACAGACAGACATGGACAGACAGGAAGGGAGAGATGAAAAACATCAATTCTTCATTGTAGCTCCTTAGTTGTTCACTGATTGCTTTCTCATATGTGCCTTGACTGGGGGCTCCAGAAGAGTGAGTGACCCCGTGCTTAAGCCAGCAATCTTGGGCTCAAGCCAACAACCATGGGCTCCAAGCCAGTGATATTTGGGCTCAAGCCAGCGACCATGGGGTCTTGTCTGGTGAGCCTGGGCTGAGGCCCACAACCTCAGGGTTTCGAACCGGGGCCCTCAGCATCCTTGGGCGATGCTCTATCCCAGGGGTCGGGAACCTTTTTGGCTGAGAGAGCCATGAACGCCACAAATTTTAAAATGTAATTCCGTGAGAGCCATACAATATGTTTAACACTAAATACAAGTTGCATTTTATGTAAGATCAACACTTTTAAAGTACAATACATCTCTGAATTCTTTTTAATAACGTTGTTATACTGTTGCTAACCAATGATGAATAAAGTACTTCTTACCATTAATGCGACTTCTGGAGCTGCATGGTTTTGCTGATGGCTTTGTAGTCTGGTTGATACGTGGTGAGGTTAAGCTTCATGCAGGCACTGAGACTTCTATCCATTAAATGTGATCGAAGGTTGGTCTTAATGTTCTTTAGATGTGAGAAAGACTGCTCATGTGCATACGTAGAGCCAAACATTGTCAGTACAGCAATACTCACACACTGCAGCATGTGGTATGTGACGGGAATCACGTTCCAAGTTTTGACAATCAGCTGGTCCGCGGGTTGAAGTTTTTTCATTTCTCCCCACTTGTGTTTGCTTACACAACTCTGCTTGCTGTCATGCAAGTCTTTCCAAATCTTCATTCAGTGACTTGAACTTATTCACCCACATGTCTGAGGCCTTCAGGTCAGCAGCTTGTAGCTCAAAATCTCTGACGGAAACACCGGGAATGTAACTCAGGTCGGCGCTGTCCACTGCACACTCATGTGGATGGGTCATGAACTTAAAAAGACGAGTGCGCTCATGAAATTCTCCAAAGCGCGCTTTGAATGACTGCAGGAGATTAGATGTGAAGCCCGCTAGCTGCTAGAGATCAAGATGTTGAGCAGGGTTATTTGCTGTGCATGCATCTTGAAACTCTCCCCATTTTTCAAAGTGTAGTAAACGACCTGTTTCAATGTCAGCGATGAAGAGTTCCAGCTTGTTTTCAAATGCAAACACTGCTTAATGAAGGGAAAAGACTGTATTTCCAATGCCTTGCATTTTCACATTGAGCTGGTTCAGATGTTTAGTCATGTCCACGAGATAGTAGAACTTTAGGAGCCACTCAGTGTTAGCTAACTAAGGATGCTCGATGTTTTTCATTTCCAGAAAAGTCCGGATATTGCTCAGACAAGCTGCAAAACAGCCGAGCACTTTCCCTCTTGACAACCAACGCACATTGCTGTGCAGAAGCAGACCAAGATAATTATTCCCAACTTCATCCAGCAGTGTTTTAAACTGGCGATCATTTAAAGCTCGGGCAACAATAAAATTGACCACCCAAAGACCAGCGACATCACCTCACCAAGCTGCTCACCATACATCTGAGCACAAAGCGCCTCCTGATGTAGGATGCAGTGAAAACTTAGGATGGATCTCTTTTCATGTTCACGAAGAAGCACTACGAATCCTCTGTTTTTTCCCCACCATGCATGGAGCACCATCAGTACACACCGAAATAAGTTTATCCATCGGTAGATTTTTTTCTTTAGTGAACTCAGTGAAAGACTTGAATAAATCCTCCCCTCTTGTTGTCTCTTTCATAGGCAAAACAGCAAGACTTTCCTCACATAGTGTGTCACCAACAGCATACCTTGCAATCACGCTGAACTGGGATAAATGGCTTACATCTGTTGACTCATCCAAAGCAAGAGAAAAGAATGGTGCTGCATTTATGTGCTTCACTTGTGTTGCCTCAATTTGATTTGCCATCATGATGGTTCGATCGTGAACAGTTCTTGCCGACAGAGGCATGTCTTTTATTTGTTTATCTTGTCTTTATCCGAAAAGTCGTCAAAAAGTTCATTGGCAACATCAAGCATGAATGCTTTGGCATACTTTCCATCTGTGAATGGCTTTCCGTTTCTCACAATTGCTAAAGTACCAGCAAAGCTAGACTAATTCCAGTCACCTTGTTGGGTCCAAACACGGAGTTGCTGCTGACTAGCTTGCACTCTGCACAGTAGCTCTTGACATGCTTTCTTCCTGCTGTCCCCCCGCTGGGTATTTCGATGCAAACGTAGTATGGCGTGTGTCGAAGTGCCACTTTATATTTGACCATTTCATCGGTGCAATTTTCTCATTGCATATTAGACACACTGCAGAACCTGCTCTCTTCACAAAGGCGAATTCCTCTGTCCATTCCTGCTGAAAAGTATGATACTCCTCATCTTTTTTTCTTTTAGCCATCTTCTTCGTCAAAAGGGTTTCTGCAATTAGCTAGCTGACTACTTGATTAAAAGGAGGGAAGTTTACTTCCTGACCTCACAACGACCCGTGTACATTAAGCATTATCCAATAAATATTTGGTGTTGTCCCGGAGGACAGCTATAATTGGCTCCAGCCACCCACAACCATGAACATGAGTGGTAGAAAATGAATGGATTGTAATACATGAGAATGTTTTATATTTTTAATGTTATTGTTCTTTTTATTAAAGATTTGTCTGCGAGCCGGATGCAGCCATCAAAAGAGCCACATCTGGCTTGCGAGCTATAGGTTCCCGACCCCTGCTCTATCCATTGCACCACTGCCTGGTCAGGCAGAATAATTCTTGTATATCCCAGTGCTCTGCACATATTCTGTGATAGTATTTTGCATATAGCAAGTACTCAACTTTAAACTGAATGAATACTTAATGAATCATTAATTCTCACAACATTGTGCGTACAAAACTAATGAAGTTTCTTGATATTAATGTAGTTAGAATGGTTAGAAAGATAACTTTACACAAAAATTTGAGAAACCTAAACAGAGGCATTAAAAAAAAGGGAATATAATATCCGTAAGAATAACTGTAATCTTACCAATATAAGCTTCAGAATCACCAATGTACATTTCAATGCAATGGCCAAGCATTGTGACAGAAAATGTATCATCCCGCCTAAGACCAAGAGCCTGCCAGAAAAAATTCAGCATAGTTATTACAAGAAAATGTATTTCCTTCTCTTTTGTTTCAAAATATATCTACTAAACTCAATTCAATATACTCCAGGAATCTAGGGTGGGGGTAGAGGGGAGCTTGTTAGTGGGGATACAGCTAAAACAAGAGTAGCCATGAGTTAATGGATGTGGAAGCTGAGCAATTGGTATGCAACAGGTCATTACACTATTCCATATATATTTTTTTAGAAAATTAAATTTAACAGTTTGACATTGGTCAACAAGAGTACATTGATTCTGGGCATCTATTCTAATTTTTATGTTTAAAATCCCCTCCTATAAAAAGATTTTAAAAACTCTAGCTTCACAGAGAGCCCTCCAAGCCCCTGTGTTAATTAAATAACTGAAGAGAAATAAATTATACAATATTCAAATACACATATTTGAAAATCACACAAGCTAGGAAACCTGCTTAGTCCACACTTCTGACTAGCTTAGTATTCTGGTTATCAGGACATAATCTCACCTGAAAATCTATCACCAACCCCTTAAAATCAGTTATGAATCTTTCACTCATTAATTTATATTTGAAATATTATATTTTATCATTGTTTATATTTCTCCAAATACTGTTTTTCCATCAATTCTAAGACCCATATTTTTCAAATTCTAACATTTTTAAACTTGGGATATCCTACAGCCGGTGGTTTCTCACTACTCCTGTCACCTGACTGCACTGTGATGCGGGTGTCCCGTGAGGGTGGCATAGACCAGGGCGCCAGGTGAGCAGCATAAACTAGACACCCACCATGTGAGGGAGACACAGAGAGAAGAAACATGATTTGCGATTGTTGTCTAAAAACTCGGTTGATATTTTCTGGCAGCATAAGATTGGCCAGGCAAATGCCTGGCTGAGTCAGCAGCAGGGTTTGTTGGCATCAGGACAGGACTTTGGGAAATCAGGGGTATTGATCACCTGGTTCACAAGTGATTTAGAAGAACCAAACTCTGAATGTAAAGAACTGACTGACTATCTTAACTCCTTATGTCACTTATATTTTGTTTCTTACATAGGTACTAGAGTGATCCCTGATAAAAATCTGCATTTTAAAATGTCCAATAGAGCATGTTTTTTAAGTGCAAAAATACTAAGTGATAGGAAAAAATTATGTTAAAGTTTAAGTGGCAGTGTTTTGTTTGTGTTGTTTTCTTCCTTGTGGCCATCTTGCTTATTAACGGTGTCTTACATTTGATGAAATACAGCATATAGATTAAGAAGAGATTCTTTCCTTGTAGTGCATGCAGAGTGTTTTGCTCACCTATTAGAGTGATCTAAGGGAGTTAATTATAAGTCATAAATAGACTAGAATTCCCAAAGGGCTCACTGTGCAACATGAATTTCTGTACTCCCCCCTAGACTAATGCCCAGCTCATACTGGGCTGACATCATCACTGGCCACTACTATGTATGTCTCACTGCACACATAAGACAAGTCTCACATTTGTTTCTAATTTGATGAATATTGCACAATATGCACAAACTTTTCTCTGCAAAGAAAAGACTAAATAAAATACAAGGTCACCTAAAGGAGTTTAAAATGGTAAAGTAACAAAACATTGCCTAGAAAAGACCCTTTTTTTTTTTAAAGTGGTAAAGGTTAAGCAGATTTAAAGTTAGGTACAAATAAAAGACATACTGTATGGAAATAGTCCACAGCATTTTCAAAGTTGCCCATCAGACTGTGGATATACCCAATGGCAGAATAGGTGGAAGCATTTTGCGGAATTAACACCAGTGCCTGACGGTGATAATCCAATGCCTCAGCATACTTTCTGTGAGAGAATAAAGAGAAGTAAGTGAGGAAAGGAGAACAGAAAGAGAGAAAACAATTGGTGTTTTCTAAGATGAGCATTCACCTGTAAAAAACACTTCCCTATATCGGAATAACAGGCCAGACTGGTAATGGGGGTACTTCCCATCCACTTCTGCGCACCTAACACCTCCTCCACATGGCCAACACGGCCTTTCCTGCCCTGCCCACTCAGCCAGCGCAGTGGGCTCTGGCAGGGCCATCAGCTGCATTCCATTGGATGCTCAGCAGGAGACTGGGACCAGAATCTAACCCTTGACCCTGGGCCTCTGCCCCAGCACAAGGCAAGGCCTCCGGTGTGAAGTCAGAGCCACACCAGGGGTGGTGAAAAGCAGCCAGCATTTTGCTTTAAGGCCCCGAGGAGTTACCTGGAGCAGCATCTTCCCAGTTCTCTGGAATAATTGCCCTGTAAAACCTTTTGTGAAAAAAAGGTTTTGTGCTCAATAAAGTCTGGGAAATGCTACAGTTCACAATGCACAGTAAAGACTCCAAGAACTCCTGAGATAGAAAAACCTGTTAAATTTTGAGTAACCTACATGGTACCAAACTCATTTAACTAAAGAATCTAGTTTTTAACGACCATCTGGTTATCACACCACAAAACTGTTACCAAGAGAAAACGGTAAATTAGGGAGTACAGACAAGGTTTTAATTAGATCTTACTGTCCTAATTCTTCTAAATTAATTTTGAACACTAAAAAAATTTTTATCTAATAAAAACTATTATAATTCTTAATATAGTCCCAAAAGAAATTTTACCAACAGAGAGTAACTACTTTGATGCTTGTTGTATCTGAGCAGCCAGGTACAGGAAAGATGGAGGGAGAATCTTATGAAATAAAAACATGGAAAAGGCTGCAAAACTAAGTAAGCTTCTAGTCACAAAGAATATTTCTGAAAATGCTCTACTTCACTTACTTAAGCTTTCTGCAGACGTGCCCCAAGTTGTTCAGCAAAGGCTCCCACTTGTCAACAGTGACCTGAAACAGCAGCAAAGCCATGGTTTACGGCGTCCCTTTCCGCTTGGCCTGTTTGCACTGCATTATTTCACACATCTCTGAGAGCTGGACTCTCTCCTAGAGCCTATTGGTTTGTCCATCTTCTTTACTATTAATGAGACTTCCTGAGGACATTATTTTATTAGCATAATTCTGTCAAAGAGCCCGTCTATATTGAAGTTCAAATTTTGTATCTCTGGCCAAGAGCTTCTATTCTACCTACTAAATATTTCTACTTAGAAATCTCATAAGCACACATGCTAAACATCTCTCTCCTGCCATCCAGCTCCCCACACTCACCTCCTCCTGAGTGTCCTGCCACCCAGTACACGGCACCATGTCATGTCATCCTTGAGCCCTCCAGGAATCACCCTGTCTTGTGTATCAGCCTCCGTGACATAACTTCAACCATCCATTAACAAGTCTTGTCTGGGCCACAATCAGACAAGTCTGACCATGCTACTACTGTTCTTAGACCTTTTGTTGTCCCACCCCGTCAGGTAAGGTGCAGACCTTAACATCACCTTCAAGGCCCTTAACAGCTCCTGCACCATTTCTTGACATTCTCTGTGAACTCAAAATCCAAGTCATACTGAATTAGCTCCAGCTTTGCACACACTGTTCCCTATACTGAAAATATCCTTTTCCTCACTTTTGTCTGGTTAACATCAATCATCCTTTAGGACTGAGGTGTATAATGTATCCAGGCCTTCTTGACCCACCCCCAAGACTGGGTTAACTGCCCCTCTATGTGGGTTCATTCCCCAATTATAGCCCTTTTTGTACACTGTATTAGTGCCAATTTACCCAATAGATCCGAAAGCAGGAAATATCAAAACAACTCCCCATTGCCTCCCAATGCCTAGCTTAGAGCTTAGGACACAGGCAACACGCAGTGAGTAAGTCGGACCTAAATGAGAGCAGCCCTGAGCCACACTCACTCTCCTGAGCCTGGCTCAGGGGGCACAGGCCACGTGGGTGAGAACAAACCCTTGAGGATCCTTAGGTGTGACCGCTTTCCTGTGGGCATGCTGACACTCACTGTAGTTGATAACTAAAGCCAAACAATATTTTCCCGTCTTGACTTAACTTTTTAATGGACATTCTGACCATTTAATAGTACTGTGCTTTTGTACCTAAAACCGTTACTTTAAATTTCTGTAACACTCTCAAAGCACCTTCTGAGCATCAAAGAACATAAGTTTCAATTTTAAGTGTCATTTATGACAGCGCATCTCAAACTTTCCTGTGCAGGAGAATCACCTGGGATCTTGCTAAAACTTCAGGAATTGATTCAGTAGATCTGTGATTCTGCACTTCTAAGGAGCTCCTAGGTAATGCTGATGCGGCTGGTCCAGTTTGAGCAGGGAGGTCCTAAGCTACTCAATCAGTCGTACCTATCTGGAAACTGGCAATGTGCTAAGCAGTACCCTGTATTAACAAAACCACATGTATAATCCAGCCGTCCAAGATTGAGCCGTGGAAGAACCTGTTTATATACATCTACGGGCAAACACACAGAAATATAGTGTTTTTGTTCATATGACAAAAGAGAAGAAACCAAAATAAATGAGGCTGTGTCTATGGGGAGAGGAGAACTGCCCCCTGGCCAGAAGCCCGAGGTAGCTGGTGTCTGTCTTAGGAAAGAGGAACTACAGCCAAAAAAGAGGTGGACTGTGGGCAAGTACTCCCAAACAGACAGAATATAACCGGGAAGTGACAATCAGAACGGAATAAAACCAAACAGGTGCGAATAAAAAGCATCAGGAACCAGAAGAGTAGCAACAGCAAATCTATTATCTATGGAAGTTTACCATCTCTAAAACTGTTACTATTGTTTAAAAATAATGTAGTACATACACACCCATGCTGGCTAGAAGGTTAATTCATGAGACAGATTCATGGGGTACCTCTTCCATACAACAGAACCTAGTACATTTTTCAAATACTTAACAGTCTAAATATACACTAAGTACAAGATAAGGAAAAACAATAATAGGTCTGAATTTGAATGACACCTAGCCCTATTTCAGTAAAAGGGGGGATCAGCTGTTATATTTACCCATTAATCAAGAATGAAGCTCTTTGGGGGGCTAGAGGACACTTTATGTTACATGCTTCAGTGCCTACCAGTTTCCATTAACCATCACACACACACCCCATATCAAATAATCACCAAATATATTGATTACTCCCACATATCTAAGCTAGACCCTTAAGATTCAAAAAGCCAATTAGAAACAAATTTTGCATCACGTAGTAAAACAGTTAATAGACTGACAGTTGTTATGATAAATATTAGGTTATTACATGACAAACATTAGGTTACTTTTTTCTAAGCAAGATAGATTGTTTAGATTACTGTCCTCATTCAATAGTCATCATATTTATGTGTGTGTGTATATATATATTTACAGATATTATATAAAATACCTCATTCCCAATAGCTTTAATTTTTTCCAAAGCATCGAGAAACCATTTTTCTGCCGTTTTCCACCTAAAATAGAAGGAAAAAAGATTGCAGGTTATTTAAAGTTAGCAAGTAGAATCCTTTTAAGAGAAATCTGAGCCCTGGCCAGATAGCTTGGTTGGTTAGGGCATTGTCTGGAAGCACAAAGGTTGCCGGCTCAATCCCCAGTCAGAACACAGACAGGAACAGATCGATGTTCCTGTCTCTCACTCACCCTTCCTCATTCACTAAAATCAATAAATAAAAAGTAAAAAAAAAAAATTTTTGAATATCTCTTTCTAGCTTTACAAAAATACAATGAGGTAAACCTCTCTAAATGGTTTATTATAATTCAACTTTAAGTCAAATGATCAATGATTAACTTATGGTATTAACATCACAAGAGTTGAAGATTTTAGAAGACACAGTCAACTCTCATCATTCTGTGAAGTCACCGTGCACGCTGCTGTAGTGCAGACCAAACCGCTGCTCCCAGTGGAAGGACAAGATTAGATTTCTATAAACCTCTGCTCACAGTTTTTCACCAACTGTTCAACCTATAATGTGTTTTATATGTGCTTGC
Source organism: Rhynchonycteris naso (assembly GCA_037038555.1). Lineage (NCBI taxonomy): Eukaryota > Metazoa > Chordata > Mammalia > Chiroptera > Emballonuridae > Rhynchonycteris > Rhynchonycteris naso. The sequence continues at coordinate 32,856,263 of CM072998.1, forward strand.
GTTTAGTGATGCCTAATTAACATATATTGTTAATTCGTTAACATTGAACTCAAGGCACTATAACTCATGACTTAACAAAGTTTATCTAACATGAATTTTCTCCAAGTCATGACACAGCCTTCTGGTGCTCAGGAACACTAGACATCATTTCAGTGGGGACCATTTTAAACAGTGAGATCACCAACAAAAACGTGGCACAAAACAGAATGTAAAAAAGAGCACCTGCTTATAGTGGGAGAGTGGAAGTAAGAAAGCAGAACATCACTGTTTGACCTTAGCTGGGAACACATGCATGTCCTCATATGTGAAAGCAACTTGATGGACTTTGGGATTAAAAATAAGTTGACTGCATATTAAATTATTACTATACATTATTTTAAAAGCTCCACACTTCCTTTTATAAATACTAGACAACCCAATTTTTAGAAATACACACACAGGCAACAACAAATCACTATAGTAATACGTACTAATTTACTATTTTAAATTCCTGTATGACTTATTGCAAAGGGTCACAGATATTTTTTCTTTGAGTTTGACATTGAATTACTTATTCCATAAATATCCAAGGCTATCTATCATAATACCTCAACTGACCAGAAAACTCAGACTAGTCCATTCTAGTTTAATTTTTGGATTAACCGGTAACTAAACAGAAAACATTTTCAAAATTGTGAAAAATCTTTCTCAAATGCATGAATCCAACTCCTAATCAACAAGAAGATAGATGATTAAGGATTCTGCAGTGCCCCAGGACTGTTCTGTGGGGTCCGGTGACTTGACACAGTTAGTAACAACTGTCCAATCTTAGTTAAGAGTTTGTGATAGCCCACATCAAAAAGGACCAAAACCTGAAGTTTAGCATTGATTTAAAATCCAAGATAACACTTCCTATTTCTTTTTTTAACTGTCCACCTCCTTCTCCTAAAAGAATGCACATTTAAAACCAAAAACCTACAGAAGAACCACTCTCACCAGTAGTTAGGTTTTATTCTATTTACATAAAGGAAACAGAAGGGCCTTTGGCCTTTCAGTACTTACTCTCCATTTTGAAATGCAACCACGCCAACTTCATGCATGACAAAAGGATCCTCTGGTGCAATGCTTAGAGCTTGGCCAAAGAATCTTTCAGCCAATTTTGAGTTATTGGTCAATCCATATTCTAATCCAATATAGAGCATTGGCAAATGACACCTAAAAATATTGGAAAATTTCACATATTCAATGCCAAAAACTTCATAATTCGATAGAAATCTATTGACTTCAAATCCTGTCTGCAAAATAATTTAAATATAACCAAAAACAGAACACTTACTTTTTTCTAAAATTTCATTTACTAATATTTAACAAATGTCAAATGGGCTTTTAGATTAATCAGCTGCCACTTCTAGAACCTATCAGCAATTTATTCTTTACTTTTCGCTATTCTACAGTAAAAGCCCCAAATCCTCAAAAGCAGGTCTATGCTGCCTCTTTTCCTCGCTATGCTAGAATTCTTCGTTTTCCTTTATTCAGTAGCATGTGTCCTTCAAGACTGTGTTTCAGTTATACTTTCCTTTATGGCGTTCCTTCTGACTTTCTAATTAAAGTGGCTCTCCCTCGTGTGGATTCCCATTATACCAGTTATCATCAGTTCCCTACCACGGAGTTCTGAATTATGTCGTGTCCATTTTCATATCCGCTGAGACAGGTTTAGGGACAGAGTAAGTACTGCGTCAGACCAGCGATTACATTAAACAATCACAACATAATTTTTCTTTGAAGATGGCTCTAAAAATGTCAATAGATACTGATGGTATGCGCTTTGGTTCTAATCTAGAATCATGAGTCAAGATTCTATGTTCTACAGAACACTTTAAAAGTGCTGACCTGGAAGAAGTTGTACCCTAACCCTACTTCTCCATAAAAGCAACAAGAACATTGCCAAAAATTATCAAAATAAACTTTTTCAGAACTCTAGAAGTTAACCGAAAGCTTACAGCTTGATAAGATGACTTGAAAATTTAATTACATAGTTTGTCCAGATTGGAAAACATTAAAAGTATTAATCATGGCCCTGGCTGTGTAGCTGAGTTGGTTAGAGCTTTGTCCCAACACCGAAAGTTGTAGGTTTGATCAGTCAGGGCACATAACAAGGAGCAACTAATGAATGCATAAATAAGTGAAACCACAAACTGATGTATCTCTCTCTTTCTCTCTCTCTAATATCAATCAATAAATAAAAATTTTAAGTATTAATTATGTCATTAGTTACCATTGGTTTTTAGTCTTAGCTAGCAACTAATAAAGCATAACTATTCTGAGTCCAGGGAACCTAGAATCGGAAAAAAAAAATTAACAGACCCTAACACATGCTGATAAGAAACAATTCACAGCAAATTATCAAGATTTTTTCCCCTGACAAGTAACAAATTGACAGAATGGGGGTACATGCAGACACTGGAGCCAATCTTTAGCAAAGCACTGGAAAAGGTCTCAGATATGATGGTGGATGGGCAGGAGTCCCCAAACTTTTTACACTGTCCCTCAGACCACTGGAGGGCCGCCACATACAGTACTCCATACACTGACCACCAATGAAAGATGTGCTCCTTCCAGAAGTGCGGTGGGGACCGGATAAACGGCCTCAGGTGGCCGCAATTTGGCCTGTGGGCCCTAGTTTGGGGACCTCTGGCCTAGAGAAACCTGGACTAGGTATGAGAACCATTCAGGTGGATCAATAACTAACTGAACCATTTAATCTGGAGGATTATTTCTAGTAATAAGTTACTGTTATGGACTGAATGCATCCTTCCCAAAATCCATGTTATAACCAATGTGACTGTCCTTGGAGAGCCTGTGAGGAAATAATAAAGGTTAAATAAGACCATAATGCTGGTGCCCTTATAAAAGGAAGAGACAGCCTGACCAGGTGGTGGCGCAGTGGATAGAGCATCGGACTGGGATGCGCAAGATCCAGGTACGAGACCCCGAGGTCACCAGCTTGAGCGTGAGCTCATCTGGTTTGAGAAGCTCACTAGATTGAGTCCAAGGTCACTGGCTCCAGCAAGGGGTTATTCATTCTGCTGAAGGCCCGGGGTCAAGGTATATATGAGAAAGCAATCAATGAACAACTAAGGTGTCAAAAACAAAAAACTGATGATTGATGCTTCTCATCTCTCTGTTCCTGTCTGTCTGTCCCTATCTATCCCCGTCTCTGACGCTCTGTCTCTGTAAAAAAAAAAAAAAAAAAAAAAAAGGAAGAGACACCAAAGCTCTCTCTTTACTCTGTGAGGACATAGTAAGAAGGCAGCCATCTACAAGTCAGGAAGAGCGCTCTTACGAGAACCTTGAACTTTCATACTTCTCAACCTCAGGAAATATGAAAAAATAAATTTCTGTTGTTTAAGTCACACAGTCTATATGATATTTTGTCATGGTTGCCTGAGCAAACTAATACAGTTAGGGAGCTATGTCCTTTACAGTATTTTCATGGATGAGTAGATTTAAAAGTCATGTATCAAATTTAAGATCACTCACACAAACAAACAAACAAAAAAACTGGGGATCATAATTCTAATGAAGAACTGGGTGTCAGAATGAGTCTGATAGTTTGAAAAGGTAAATCAAAGCTAACAAGATAAAATTCAATGCAGATAAATATGTGATCCTACTCCTGAGTATTATAAGCAAACAAATTAAGGTAACTAACTTTTATTGAGTGCTTTCTATTGATACATGCCAGACACTATTCACTTTAACTGGTATTATCACAATTACTCCTCACTGTAAGCCTAAGAGTAAGTGTTCCTATTATTCCTGTTTTTCAAGAGCACACAATATTTGCCAAGATCAGCAAGCACCCTGACTGCGGACCAGCCCTCTGAACCAGCACACACCCGCTACCTCTTCACACGGAGCTGGAGGCAGGGGCAGCGGAGGCGGCCACGGGAGACAACACTACAAGGTGGAACTGACCTTGAGTCCAAATCGTCCATGGGAATGACAGCAACACTCTACTCCCCATCAATATATTAAACACACTCTTATTAACTTATTTACCGACACTAATCTCATGTAAAGTTTTACATAATTTCACAACTATTAATGAAAGGAGTCCTAAAAGTAAAATATATTTTATATTGATATCAATCTAGAACATATAGTGAATATAGTCCTGTCCTACCGTTAAGCCACATCAAATACCTTTTGGCTATAAACAGCATTAAACAATTTTGCTAGGAATACTTTGCTTCTCACATGAGCATGTGAGAGCTTCATTCCTTGTTTGTTCCCTTAGCCTAATTTCCCAGTTTCCTCTGCACTGGTTAAGATAAACTGCTAGGCAAAAATCACTCTGCCAGCTTCCTTCTTCCTCAATTTCCATATTTACTTTATAATCATAAGCTAGTAACAAGATGAAATAAGATGTTTTTCTTGGTAGTTTACCAACCAAATGACAGTTATAGCAGTAAGAGAAATTTCCTTTTGTTAGGAAAAGAACACCCTTTCACGCGTTGGATCAGGTGCTCCTCCCTACCCTTTCATCAGCTGCGCTGCTGTGAAGTACGCAGCCATTGCTTGGTCGTGTTCACTCTCAACGGCAAACGAATGCCCGTACGCTATCCAGGCAGGCCCGTACGTCTTCTCCAGCGTCGTAGCTTTACTAAAATAAGAAATTTCACTCAATTAATATAATATTTATGCTTAAATTGATCATTTTATGTAAGCTGAAGGTTTCAAGAACATTCAAATTAAATAAATGAGCTGTCAATATATTAAACACTAAGGAAACATTTGTGCTAATTCATTTGAACTAAAAGAATGTTTAACAGTGCAAGCAAAATTTTAAGAAATTTTAGGAGAGGTCCACAACTCTCTAGGTACTATAGTTGAACCCATTAATTCTGCATAGATCAGCAAGCAGCAAGGAGTTCTACTTCACAACCTAGTGGGTAAATGATGGTAACAGCAACCATTTTGGGGCCTGTTGTGTGCCAGGTACCAGGTGAGATGCCTCATCTGCATCCTCTAATCCAAATAACTTGCAAGATTAATATTGAGGCTGGAAAGACTGACATCCTACAGAAGGTGGTGAGAGATTCACCCTGGTTCTATAAAGTGTCTGCACAGTCTTAAATAGTCTTCAATCTGGCCCACTTGTGACCCCTAACAGAAAATAAAGCAAATATCACAAAACATGGAAAATATAAAGGATGAGATTCACACTTCTTACCATTTTATTTTCCAAGTTTTCTTTTACCCACGTGTTCCCTGTTTCATGTAGAGTCCATCACTGAATAAGCATACTAACTCAAAGAAGCATAGCTCAAAGAATAATGGTAATACATATCATCTTCCTACTCTAGGAAAAAGCTCAAGCTAGGTTTTCGAAAACGCTTAACACAACTAACCTGAGAGCTCTCCCTATTTTTGTCTAGTGCAGGATCCTTTTGTGTCATCTTATCAGTTTTCCTAACAATCCTGCGATACTAGTATTATATCATTCCAAATTTTAGAAAAAATTAAATAGAGAAATTAACTTTCCCAAGGGGTTATGGCTAGTAAGTGGCAGAACTTAGATTAGAATTCAAGTCTGTGTCCAAAGTACACACATTTCCCTTAGATCCATTATCTATTTTGTTCATATGGAGGAAATCACAAGCATCATTATATTTTAAATCTTTAGTAATCAGTTCTTCACATATAGACATTTTCCTGTACTTGAATAACTGAATAATACGGGTTAAATATCTTGATTGGGCTGCATGGAGTTCCTTAAACTAAAACCACAGCAGGTCCTCGTATAAACCAGTTTACTATGCCAAGAATTCTGTTTTATGACACATCTAGTGATCCTAATCGTATGTAAAGTTTTGTGATTTCACAGCTATTAACAAAAGTCCTAAAAGTAAATGATTAGTAGTATCTCTGTAATAAAAAACAGAATATTTCAAAGCACTTTATATCGTTCTCTATTATTTCACAGTTCTCGTTTATAAATAAAAATGTACATATATGTTCCTCAAGAACAAGGCAGCACACTGATTACTTTTATCTCCTTCATGACAGCTTATAAAGAGCAAATTTCATAACTGATGCAACTGAACTGAATCTGCCAAAGAAAACATTTGTTCTTTTACATTGCTTTAAAAATATTTACTATTTATTGCATTAAAGCAGATGGGCAAGAAACCTCTTCCTACAGGTTCACTGGAGTGAGAAAGATAAAAAATTCATACCTGAGATATCTTCTGGCATGTTCATTCTTATGGCCAACCATGAGATAATAGCATCCCACTGCAAACCAAGACACCTACAAAGTTACAAAGTTCAAAATTTACCATGACCAAAGATCTGAACTTTGAATTAAAATACCTAACATACAGTATTAGGTCAGAGGGTAGGCTAGGTATTCATTCCACATTTTAGTTCAAGTTAGAAACCTCACTGAGACAGGCTATCTAAGCGTCCTAGACGAAAAGAGAACGCAATTTCCACAGCTCTTCCTCAAGATGCCTCAATCACTTCACTACAGCGCAGAATACAGGAGAGGCCCCTGAACACTTACTTCAAACCCAGCCAAAGTCCTGGCCTCGCCCCTGCACTGAGAGTTTTCCCTGGCTCGACTTTGGTCCTACAGGTTTCTATGTCGCAAGCTGGCATCTCTAGCACTGGTTTTGCTTTTTTTTTTAATTCATTTTAGAGAGGAGAGAGAATGAGATAGGAAGAGAGGGAGAGAGAGAGAAAGGGGGGAGGAGCAGGAAGCATCAACTCCCATATGTGCCTTGACCAGACAAGTACAGGGTTTCAAAAGGGCAACCTCAGTGTTCCAGGTCGATGCTTTATCCACTGCGCCACCACAGGTCAGGCCTGGTTTCGTTTCTTTATCAATTATTTTCACACTGGTCTAGGGTGCAGATTCTTGCCTGAGATGAAGATCACAAGTCCCTACTTTTGTATTTAAGAACAGAGTTCCAGATCCATTTTTAATTTCTAGGTCTTAGTTCTGATTCATGGCAGGTTGGAAGATACAGTGATTCAATTAGTGCACAATCTGGTAAGTTACTTTATATATGCAATATGAGAAAGCTACTAAGCAATTATTAATATTACTTATGAGAGGTGGGAGTGTGACTGACTTTTTTTTTTTAGTGAGAGAGAGGGGGACAGACAGGGAGGGACAGACAGACAGGAAGGGAGAGAAATGAGAAGCATCAATTCATAGTTGCAGCACCTTGGTTGTTCATTGATTGCTTTCTCATATGTGCCTTGACTGGGGGCTCCAGCCAAGTCAATGACCCCTTGCTCAAGCCAGCGACTTTGGGCTCAAGCCAGTAACCTTGGGCTCAAGCCAGTAACCTTGGGTTTTAGAACCTGGGTCCTCGGCGTCCATGCTAACATTCTATCCACTGTGCTACCACCTGGTCAGGCAACTTTGAATTTCAGTATTTTATTTTTCCATATGTTAAGTATTTTTATTTTTATTTACTTATTTTTTTTAGTGAGAGACAGACAGAGAGAGGAACAGATATGGACAGACAGACAAAGGAGAGAGATGAGAAGCATCACTTTTTCTCTGTGGCGCCTCAGTTGTTCAATGATTACACTGGGGAACAATTTTTGTTTTCATTTTCTGTTGCATGAGGTTTTAGAACTTTTTCTATATATCTCTGCATTGCTGATTCCAAATCTGAAATCCGTTCTTTGGTGCCTGCTCTAGTTTTTATGCAATCTTAACTTCTTTTTGTTACAGTTAATGGCATGCACTGGTTGTTTTTTTTTATAAGCTATTTTTTTTTTACTTTTTTTTTTTTATTTTATTCATTTTAGAGAGGAGACACGGAGTGAGAGAGAGAGAGAGAGAAATGGGGGAGGAGCTGGAAGCATCAACTCCCATATGTGCCTTGACCAGACCAGTGCAGGGTTTTGAACTGGCGACCTCAGTGTTCCCAGGTCGACGCTTTATCCACTGAGCCACCACAGGTCAGGCATGCATTGGTTTTTAAATTGGAGTTAAAGGGCAACAACTCTTGGATTGAACATAACCACAAGGCAATTAATATTTTACAAACATCACTTTTACATAATTGTAGTTGTTTTTAAATGTAAAAAATTATTATCTGATAAAAACACCCTCTTATTTTTTCTTAAGATTGAATCATGGCTTCTTCGAGTAGGCATAAATGTAAGAATAGTCCTGACACCTTCTGTTATATATGTGGCTGTTACATACTTCAACGTCAAAGGCGCAATATTTCATCATTTGTGACATGTGCATATATTGCCTATTTTCAAGTTCCCCTTGGCGATCAAGACAAGAATTGGGCTCCTTGCCTGACCAGGCGGTGGCGCAGTGGATAGAGTGTCGGACTGGGATGCGGAGGACCCAGGTTCGAGACCCCGAGATTGCCAGCTTGAGCGCAGGCCCATCTGGCTTGAGCAAAAGCTCACCAGCTTGAACCCAAGGTCACTGGCTCAAGCAAGGGGTTACTTGGTCTGCTGAAGGCCCGCGGTCAAGGCACATGTGAGAAAGTAATCAATGAACAACTAAGGTGTCGCAATGAAAAACTGATGATTGATGCTTCTCATCTCTCCATTCCTGTCTGTCTGTCCCTGTCTATCCCTTTCTCTGACTCTCTCTCTCTGTCCCTGTAAAAAAAAAAAAAAAAAAGAATTGGGCTCCTCATATTTGTGTGTCGTAATTGTGAGGAAATGCTTCATGACTGGACAAAGGAAAACACAAAGGAATGCCTTTTGGTATTCCCATGGTTTGGCATGAACCTAAGGACCACAGCAGTGACTGTTATTTCTGTCTGATCCAAACAAAGGGCATCGGCAAGAAAAAATGGCATATGATCGCATATCCTAATATTCCTTCAGCAATACAACCTATCCCACACTGTGAGACACTCCCAGTTCATTTTCAATGGTTTTATTTCTTCTAAGGATGAAGAAAGTGAACATGGTGTGATCAAGTGTATTTTGATAAGATGCATGAGGAAATGGTTGTAGAATCTGAAGGATCTTCTTCCGATGGCAAGCAGTCATTAACCCTTCAGCAGTTTAGCCAACCCAAATTGAATGACTTAGTAAGAGATTTGGGCGTATCAAAGAAAGCAGCTGAATTATTAGCCTCCAAGCTTCAAGAAATGAATGGACTTCACTGGTCAGCTAAAGTATCCCATTTCAGGAAGCGTGAACAAATTGTTGTGGACTATTTTTCTGAAGACAAACACTTTGTTTACTGTCATGCTATCAGTAGTCTTCTCAGCAGCTAGGTGTTACCACTTACTGTCCAACAGAATGGTGGCTATTTCTTGACATCTCTAAACAGAGTCTGAAATGTGTTCTCCTATACAATGGTAATGTTTATGCAGCAGTTCCAATTGGTTATTCAACTCATCTGCGAGAAGATTATAATGACATAAAAATTGTCCTTGACTTTCTGAAGTGTGAGGAACATAACTGGATCATTTGTGGGGATCTTAAAATGGTAAATGTCCTGCTAGGACAACAGAGAGGTTTCATGAAGCATCCTTGCTTTCTGTGTTTGTGGGACAGCCGAGCTCAGGAGAAACACTGGACACAAAAGGAGTGGTCAAAACGTAAAGCTCTGGAAGTAGGAATGCAAAATATCGTGAATGAACCTGTAGTTAATGGAGACAGGATCATTTTTTCCCCCACTTCACATCAAACTTGGCTTAATGAAGCAGTTTGTTCAGGCTTTGCATAGAAAAAGTGAATGCTTTCAGCATATTATTTCTGCTTTTCCTGCCTTATCTTTCGAGAAGATAAAAGCAGGTATATTTGATGAACCTCAAATTTGAACCCTCATATTTGATGAAGAATTTGCCAGGAAGATGAATAAGGAGGAGAAAGCAGCATGGCAGTCTTTTGTGGCAGTTACAAAGAACTTCCTTGGCAACAAAAAAGCAGAAAACTATGAACTTCTGGTTCAAAGGATGCTGTTGGCTTTCCGTGACATTGGATGTAACATGAGTGTTAAGATTCACTTCCTGGACAGTCACCTTGATAAGTTTCCCGAAAATCTTAGAGCTGTTAGTGATGAACAGATTACTGCTGGAGCATCAAATGAGATTGTCCTCAACAAGTACACAAACGCAAGAGCTACAAATGCAAATTTTTGCCTGAAATTGTAGACAAATTCTGATGCATTCATATCTTTTAGGGTATTAGTGTGTTCACTGCATTATATAAATTATTATATTTTCACAAAGATGATGCCCAAGAAGACATTCTACTTCATTTTGTTAAAGTAAATGTTGAAAGTTTTACAATAAAATGAAAACCTAAAATCTTGAATTACATAAAAACTGTAGCTTACAGAGAAAAACTAATGTCAGATTTGAGATCAGCACACTTGAATTAGGTAAGAACAAGTGTTTTTGTGAATGCAACAAAAATTTTGTTCCCCAGTGTTATTTTCTCATATGTGCCTTGCCAGGGGGCTACAGCTGAGCTAGTGACCCCTTGTTCAAGCCAGTGACCTTGGGTTTCAAGCCAGCAACCTTGGGCTTCAAGCAAGCGACCATGGAGTCATGTCTATGATCCCACACTTAAGCTGGTAAGCCTGCACTCAAGCCAGATATACCTGTGCTCAAATCAGCAACCTCAAGGTTTTGAACCTGGGTCCTCTGCATCCCAGGCTGATGCTCTATCCACTGTGCCACCACCTAGTCAGGCTGTTAAGTATTTTTAATAGTAAGATATATAATTTCTATAATCAGAAAAAAATAAAGATTTTTGTTTTAAGTTATGTTTTAATACTAAAAAAATACTTTGATAAATTGATAAAGTTAATGCTGCTTCTAATAATCATAAACACCAGGAGACTATGCTCCAACACCTTAAAATAAAACATATGTTTTAACTTAAATATAAGCTGTCTAAATACTAGTTAAACATTTTCTTTGTGTTTAAATAAAAAGAAAATACTGTAAGAAAAGAGAATTGTTTGTATTTACTTACAGGGTTGCTAGGATATAAATCCACCAATTTATGAGAAAGATAGAAAAGTTCTACAGTAGGAAAAAAGAAAAATAAAGAATACAGTTATTCACATCAAATGAGTTTTAAGATATGAGTTTCCCCTAGTTACAACCCATTACAATCACATAAAGTTTGTTCTCACAGCAATTATTTCATTCTTTTCTTTCCTTCTAGATACAAAATTCATCTACGCAATGAACTGCAGAAACTCCAGGGCCAGATCCCAAGGCCGTTTCATGCTATCTCCACCCAACTCCTCAGCCAGTGCCTGACCCCTGAATGGGCACTGAGTATGTGCAGAGTGACTGGAGAACTGGATGAATGGCACATGAGAAAGCACTTCACGGTCCTGAAGAGATTATTTCAAAGCACCTCACCTATCTTAAAAACTCTTGTCTCCTGTTCCAGGGGCATACCATGGACCAGCTCAATCACCCACAACCAATCTTTTTGATCAAACTCTCAAGTTGATCAAATCAGCCAGATGATTTCCTCTTGAGTCATATGTGTCCTAGGCATGTCACTATGATGGCTCCTACATGCAGGCTTGAATTCATGAGACCAGGGCAGCTGGAGTGTCTGCATCTCCAACCAGCTGCCAGGAGACACGCTATTGGTCACAGACAATACCTTGAGCACCAGGGACTTGGAGTGGAGTGGCTAGCTTTTTTTCTTTCGACAGAACTCATTATTCAGCCTAAAAGATTTAATGGCAAATATAGTCCAAACACAACTAAATGTTTCTAAAACGTTAAGAAAACATGATCCTCCCCCTTCCAACTTCTAAAAAGTTACTGACTCTTGCCATATGACTTTGCTTAAGGATTTTGCAAAAAAAAAAAAAAAAAGAAAGAAAAGAAAAACAGCATAATTGCCACTTAAATCACAAATTACATTTGAGACATGGAAAGGGGAACCAGGGACAAAGAAAGAGTGTTCTACTGAGATAACAGAATAGACCACAGGTCGCTGTGATAAGCAGTTCTTCTCCCAGTTGTTACTTTGACTGTAGAACCCTGTATGTGATCTGCAATCTCAATTATCCAGGACTTGTGAGGCAAAGTTGAACAAGTTAACAGAAAAATTCTTACCATTTGCTTTATTTAGCTCCACAAGTGTCCCTATATGAACAGGTAAACAATTTGCATGGAAAGGATCTTTTTCCATTACTCTGAAAGTTAAAGCAACACATTACTACCTCAGAAACAGCACCAATTATAATTACCTATTTTTAAGGAATCATTACACCATTATGTGCAATATTGTGGGTTGTAATATTTTTTTTTACTTTCTTAATACCATTATCTCAGGCTGGTCCAATTAAGGCAATGATTAGTTATAAGTGAAAAGAAAATTTCTGACTTATTTGAAAGAAATAAAAATAAACATCACATACATTTACTTTAAATCAACAAAACTGTGACATAAAATTAGTCCAATTATTAAAAAGGATCAAAAATAATGTGAAGTGTAAAATAGAACCAAGTATTTAGCAATTACAATTACTGTGAATTCAAGGAATTAAGCAACCTTAAAGATTCTATTTAATATATTAAATCGTATACGTACTTAGCTAAAGGACAAGTTTGAGCTATATACACTGGAAAACTGGCGAGGGATAAGATGGCTCCTCTAGTCCATGAGCCTGATAAAGCACCTATAGTATCTACAGATTTTATTAGTCCCTAACAAAAAAAAAAAAAAAAAAGGATTTTATAAAATTATGTGCCAGAATGGCATTTTCAAACTTGTAGTTTGTCAAAGACTGAAACGAGGGACCTGTATACTCCCGAGTTAATGAAATACCCCTAAAAAGGTGTATAAACCTCTGTCTATAAATGCTCTTTTAAAACAGCACCTGCTTTGGTACTCTGCAGAATGCTAAAGTAACTATCAGTTCGTTCAAGATTACTCAGAAAACATGTCAGAAGCGTGTCTTCGGTGAAATGGACTGAACTCTATGTTCCTACACAAAAACGAGTGGATATACTTACACAGAAGTAAGCTTGTAGCACATTTTAAAATCACAGTTATAATAATGTCTTTCAGCTAAAGACACTACCACATCCAGATTCTCTTGCAAACCATCCACGGACTCGGGGATGACAGTTTCACTGGGTTTATTATACTGAAACAGAGGAAGGGAAACAGAAACTCGGTGAGCTATACTAAATCGAAAGGCAGAATTTGACCCGTGTTTCAAGGATTTGCATAAGGACAAGTATGAGTCTCTGGAAACATTTTTAACTTCAAGACTCATCAGTACTCCTCTCAATGAGTCTAATTCTCTTCACAATCTTACCACAGAACTTCATGATAGAAGGCATTTTTACAAAGTAAAAATTCAGGATGCATAAGAAAAATATCCTCATTTTCATGCAGTATTATTCTATTTATCTCACATTTCAATATTTTAGTATAAGGAATCCTTGGGAGGCAGACAGATGCTTTTGGAAGCTTTTTAAGGAATCACATCATATATTTTAAGTAATCTAAATCTATTCTTGCAAATGTGCTAAATTAATTTCTAAAAATTTAACTAGTAAAAGATAGAGGATATCTTAAGTGAATAAGACACATAATACAAATACTAAATGTATTTTTACTTACCTTTTTTAATTTGTTCTCAAACAGAAAATGTAGCAATTCCTGTTCCTCAGTACAGAGCTTGCTAAGAGGTAGTGATTCAAGAAGTTCTTTCTCTTAAAAACATTAAGAAAAAAAGAATGTCTTTACAATATTTATGGGGGGTCAGCAATTAAAATATTCTTCTATCATTCTTGTCTAAGCAACTCAAACTCAAAAAAAAAAAAGTAGCAAAATCACAGTGTACTAGAGAAAGCTAAGGAGGTTCCAGGCCCGGGTAATGAGAACTACCCGGAGGGCTCTGCCGTGAAGACTTCCACGTGATTCTGGTCGGCACCACACTGATGGAGCACCAGGCCAGTTGCCCAGCCTCAGCGCTACTGCACTGTGTGCAGGTAATTCTGTTGTGTTGCCTGTCCTATGCACCATGAGGTATATAGCAGAGTCTGTGGCCTCTACTCACTAGCAAGCAGTGGCAACCTCCCAACCTCCCTATTCCCAAGTTACGTCAATCAAAAATGTCTCCAGATATTGCTCAATGTCCCTAATGAGGCAAAATCGTCCTGTTTGAGAACCGCTGCACTAGGCTAATGGCTGAATCTCACTAATATAATATCCCCACTTTCTGTTTCTCTTGTTTATCCATCTCTCATCACTGCCAATATTCCAGGTCAACGGTTCTCAGAATCTATTGTAACTTAGGATCATCTGGAAGCTCTTAACCATACCAGAGCCTCTCCAACAGAGATTCTGATTCAACTGGCCTAGAATTGGGATCTGCACACTGAAGTTTTTAAAGCTCCTAGGGAATGTAAAGGGCAGTCGGGCTGAAAGTCACATAACCAGATATTGAAATCTTGATTTATACGACCTCTTATCACTTCTTAAAATAACGGTCTCATTTCAACATAATCTCTAAAGATTCTGACCACAACAGGTACTGCACAATATTGTATTCTGTAATAAGCTTCATATTTGAAGACATTAAAGAAGTTAACAGGCCTATTTACATCTAAATCTGTACATAGCCTGCTCTTGATCCTACAGATTTCAGAGGAATAAAAACAACGAATATCAATTATGTGAAACATAAAAACACCTGAGTTTCCAAACCTTCTTGGGCTGTCAACATGTGGTGTGACGTCAAAAGATCAAAAGCTTCGAAACAGTAGACATCAAGCTTCAAAGCTTCTTTATAGCTATAGGTAGCTAGGGTTCGGTTATCTAGAGCATCATAGATTTTCCCTCGTAAGAGACAAATAGAGCTCTTTATCTGTTGGAAAATGGTGAGTCACATACTAAGTCAATACTTTTAAAATTAATTTATCGAAAAATGTTACATAATCTGAATGCTGAGACATTTTTTAACATCTAACAGGATTTTTTGATCCCACTGTCATAGTATAAATAGAAACATGGAGGCAAACAGAACTTCTCTAACCTATCTTCCCTAGGCTCTCCTCACCCCAACAAACCTTCATAGTGCACATGTCCCTGTGACTTTTCTCATTACTTGTTCTGTCTCAAATAGGGTAATAATTTAGGGACAGCAAACAGTACACATATATTAGATCAAACTTCAATACACTTTGACAGACCTCAATGAAAGGATCTTTACAAATACTAGAGAACTGGCAGAAATGTATCACGGTGGCTGGGAGCATGGCTTTCTGGAATCGGATAGACCTGAGTTCAAATCCCTGCTGACACTTACTAATGACCTTGGACAAGTGATGTAACCTCTCTTGGCCTCTGTTTCCTTTTCTCATCTAAATTACAGGGCTCTGCGAGGAGTTCAGGTGATAGTCTCTGTAGAGCTAGCACATGGTAAGATGGTAACATAGTAGTGACCTCACTATTTTCATTAACAACAGAATGTAGAAATCTGATTGGTGTTCCAGATTCCAAATCTCAAGAAACATGTCACTAAGCTTAAAGACAATCCATAGAGGGGAAGCTAAAATTGGTAAAGGAATTAAGACAATTCATCATAAAATCAGAATTTTAAAAATATTGGAGCCGCTTATGAAAGAATCTTAGATCTATGCAGTATCCAATGAGTTGTTAAAAAAAAAAGTTATTTTATAAAATAATAATACATTACAAATAAGTCATGTATTTCTTAGCATGGAAGTTACTGCATAGGAGGTCCAAAAATAATAGTATTACCAAGCTCTCTCATAAATGCATTTCTTAGCAGAAAAATGAATGTGTACTTCTTAGCACAAAAATTAAGACAGTGAAATAAAAAAAAGGAGAGCAAGAAAGAAAAGCACCTAAATATGCATAGTATTCCTACATTTTTGAGGTGAAAGTAACCAAGTTTCTTAGTAAATGTATTAAAAAAGAACTGGAAAAATGGGGGAATTGACGGGTAACAACTAAACAGTCCAGGGTTTCTTTCTGAAGTAACGACAGTGTTCTAAGATTCACTGTGGGGAGGGTGGCACAACTCTGAATATATCAAAAGCTAAGCAACTATATGCTTTCATAAATAGAGACACCAAACCATTCCCTAGAAAGAAACAATCTACGGCAGGGGTCCCCAAACTATGGCCCGTGGGGCCGCATGCGGCCCCCTGAGGCCATTTATCCGGCCCCCACTGCACTTCCAGAAGGGGCACCTCTTTCATTGGTGGTCAGTGAGAGGAGCACAGGATGCATCCGCACCCATAGTTCCCATCGAAATACTGGTCAGTTTGTTGACTTAAATTTACTTGTTCTTTATTTTAAATATTGTATTTGTTCCCGTTTTGTTTTTTTACTTTAAAATAAGATATGTGCAGTGTGCATAGGGATTTGTTCATAGTTTTGTTTTGTTTTGTTATAACAGAACATTTAATTACGTCAGTTTCCTTTAAACACACAAGTCATCTGATGATGGTCATATTGGCCACTTCCATTGGCTGGCAGGAGGCTCTTCCACTAAAGGTTCACATGGTTTCCACTGTGCCATTTTTCTCGCCAGGCTTAGTTCATTTTCAGCCTGCAGAATCACCTCTTCTATTTGGCCACCCTGAAGTTGGTCTTCTAATTTTTTAACATTTGTTTCCGCTTTGACCATATCCAGCCTCTCATTTGTAATCTGTTCTGTGTACTTTCTATATGCTGCATTTTTAGGGATTTGCTCAAGAACATCAAGAATCTTTGTGTACAATATTCTTAGTCTCTTCTTCAGCAGGCCCGCCATGACAGCCTTGTTCATAGTTTTTTTTATAGTCCGGCCCTCCAACGGTCTGAGGGACAGTGAACTGGCCCCTTGTGTAAAAAGTTTGGGGACCCCTGATCTAAGGTGACCAAAGTTTTTTGGGGGAAGGAACAAACAATGCTTAAACACAGTAAGGGTTAAGGTTATAAGGCATTAAATATGTAAAGGAAGATCTCAAGTTAGCCTATTTCAGATTCAAGCATCTGAGAACATAATTACAGCTTCCAACTGATGGCTCAGAAATGTCTGGAAGTTAATTTTTTAATGTGGTTTGTACTCAAGTAAAAGATAATGATTTATGCTTGCTATGTTGTGTGGGTAATTCTTATTGATGGTACTGAACCATGCTTATTACAGTACTACTTACCGAGGACTGTGACATTTCCCAGTCGTTGGAGGGGTCTTTCAAGCTACTTTCATCCTTTAAGTACTTCTCAAATAATCGTTTGTTGATGGGCTCCTCCATATCAAGAATATCGAGAGCCTGCTGATACTCTTTCGCAGCGTACTATGTAGAAAACAGAAATACTGTTCACCAGTCATGCTTTCTAACACTAGATATAGACACAAATACTACTGACTTTAAGAGGGTGTTATTCCACTCATTACTGACATTTAAAATGTCTAAAGTAGAAATTCCTTCATACATGTAATTTTAGAATCAATATTTTATAGCAAACAATATTAAAGAAAAAATCATTTCCTCACAAAATATTAATTTGCCAAACTCTATCTTTAGAATTCTCACATATATGTGAGGAATACACAACATTCACATAATTCAACATTTGTCAAATAAAATGGAAACTGAGAACATACTTACATGGCATCTAGCTGCAAGGTAGCGGCATGATTCATACAACTAGGAAATAAATTAGTCTGTTAAAACAGTGGTCAAGATAAATATACATCTTCACACTGAAAGAAAACTATGAAGATGAAATAAAGAAAGCTATTTTCAGAACTACTCCTTTTACTCCTTTTTTTCTTTTAAGTGAGAGGAGGGGAGATAGTAAGACAGACTCCCTCCCGCATGTGCCCCAACCGCGATCCACCCAGCAACCAGCCAGGAGTCAATGTTTGAATCAATAGAGCTCTTTTTAGCTCCAATGGCTGATGCCCTTGGACCAGCTGAGCCACTGGCTGTGCATAGGGATTTGCACAGAAGTGGGAGGGACAGAAGCAGATGGTCGCTTCTCATGTGTACCCTGACTGGGAATCAAACCCAGGACATCCATACATCAAGCTAATGTTCTATCCACTAAGCAAACCAGCCAGGGCCTCTTTTACTCTTGCAGAGAAAAAAAAAATCCAGTCTTTCAACCCACAGTCATCACAAACCTACTGTTTACTAGGCACTGAGGGCTCATAAAGGAGTGAGGACCAGCCTCTATGAGTGAAGACCTGCAGGGCGCATAGTCAGCACTCCAGGCACTGAGTCTGAGTAACTGCCACAAGTCTAAGGAAATACAAGCAGTCAGCATGCCTAGAGTACGTGTCACATGTCCCGATGGTGATGGGAGGTGGGAAACAGACTGGCAAGAAGTCATAAAGGGCCCTGGGAGTCTATTAATGCGTCTGATTTTATCCTGTAGGAAACTGGAAATCACTGGGTGATACCGTGAGTGACATAAGCAGATCTGTATTTCAGGAAGACCACCCCTGTGATAGTTAAATGATGAACTGGAAACAGGGAAGGTGGGAAGTGGGAAAGATTTTACTGGAGAAAAAAGACAGAAACAACAAAACAAACAAATGAAAGGCCTGACACATATGAGCGGTGATGAGATAGAAAGGAACGCCCATCCTTTCAGAGCTATTTAGGGAACAGAATTTTCAAAACTTGGTGACTGGGGGGGGGGGGGCAGTAAAACAAAGTGACTGAGATTAGGAATAGAAAAATCAAATCCTTTTAAATTATTTTGATTTAAATAAAACATACACCTATAATACCAATCTAATGACGCTTTTAAAAAGTTCTGGAAAGCTTTAAAATTCATACACTTACTTTGTCCAGCTTTCGTGACCGAAGCGCATGAGCTGCTCTGTGATACTGTGCTGTCAGGTAAAGACACTGAGCCAACCAATAGATGTCCTGGGGTTCCTCTGGAGGCAAAAATTACATAAATGATCAGAGGTGCAAAGTAAAATAGAAAGATGTTTTAAAGACAGAAATCAGAAAAAAAAAAAAATTAGAATTTGTCACTTACCATGAGAGAGTGAAGCTACTTTATCTGCCCAAAATAGAGCACTTTGATACTGTTGCTGTATTAAAAAAAAAAAAAGGTGGTAATTGCCCTATTATTTCAACTTTTAAACAGATATCTACTATTATTAGAATGCTATATAATCAGTCAACATCTTAACACAATAATTTTTTTACATGTATTGGGTCTATCAATCATATTTCTATCTTGTATCTTAGCTAGGTGAGTTTTAGTTCAATAAAAAAAACTATTGTAAGATCAATGATCTATACAGTTCAAGAAGGCAGTTTATTTTTTAAAACATATACATTGCAAAAAGGTATCAGCAGGTAGTAGCATATAAACAGATCAATGGAATAGGGAGCCCAGAAATAAATCCTCACTTATACGGTCAATTAAAGGAGGCAAGAATATACAATGGGGTAAAATGGTCTTTTCGGTAAGCAGTTTAGTAAAAATGGACAGATACATGTAAAAATATAAGATCAAACCATATACAAAAATAAACTCAAAATGAATTAAATGTAAGGCCTTAAATGTAAGGCCTAAAAGAACACACAGGCAATAAACTCTTTGACATCACTCTTAGTAACATGTTTTGGATATGTCTTGAGCAAAGCAACAAAAAGAAAAATAAACAAAATGGGACTATATAAAAATAGTTTTTGCACAGTGAAGAAAAACACCAACAAAATGAAAAGACGATCTATTGATTGGGAGAAGATATTCTTAAATGATACATCTGATAAGGGGTTAATATCCAAAATAACCTACAGAACTGTATAACCTAACACCAAAAACACAAACAATCCAATTAAAACACGGGCAGAGGACATGAATAGACAGACACTTCTCAACAGAGGACATCCAAATCCCTAACAGACAAATGAAAAGATGCTCAACATCACTAATCATCAGGGAAATGCAAATTAAAATCAAAATGAGATATCACTTCATAACCGATCAGAATGGCTACCAAATAAATCAACAAGTGCTGGTGAGAATGTGGGGAGAAGGGAACCCTCATGCACTGTTGGTGAGATTGCAAATTGGTGCAGCCACTATGAAAAACAGTATGGAGTTTCCTCAAAAAATTAAATATAGAACTACCTTATCACCCAGCAATTCTACTTCTGGGTAGTATCCAAAGAAAACTAAAACCCTAATTCAAGAGATGTGTGTACCTCTATGATCACTGCAGGATTGTTTACAATAGCCAAGATATGGAAACAACCTAGGGTCCATCAGTAGATGAATGCAAGAAGATATATTGCCATTTGCAACAATATGTCTGGGCCTGAAGAGTATGATGTTAAATGAAATAAATCAGACAAAGACAAGCAAATGTCGTATGATTTTACTTATAAATGGAATCTAAAAGAAAAAAACAAATGAATAAACAAAACAGAAACAGACCCATAGATACAGAGAACAAGCTGATAACTGTCATTAAGGGAAAAGGATAAGGGGTTGGGAAAAAAAAGAGTTTTAAAATTTAAATGATTATTTTGCAGTATCTAGTCATGAGCAATGGTTCTCAATTTTTCCACAATCTTTGCCTCAGTCCTCCTGGATGCAAACTGCTGCCAATCTGGGAGAAGGAATGCTTAAGCTGGTAACAAATCTGCTCAAAGTGAGCACGCAAGGGTGGAAACCAGGCCTATCTCATTCCTCACTGCATCCCCGGTGCCAAAGAAAACGTGCTCAGGAAGCACTGTTCAACAGACTTATGGTAAACCAATATAAAGCCCCCAAAGTACTGCAAGCACTTGGCAGCATCGTTTCACAACCAATTCTGAACATCTCACAATGAACATGCTCTTCTCTTCCATCCCTGGCTTCCGATTTATTGGGAGAGCATACATTTTACTAAAACTTAAGTGACATCTTAGCTGCTGATTTCTGGAGACACTTCTTTCCTTAAAACACTGTTTGCTGTTCACTGAAGGCCAATACAGGGAACACTGATGCAGTTAAAAGTATGGATTCGAGACAAGCTTGTCTGTATCTTTATTCACTTAAATTCGGCCAAATAAAGAATGACAGCTTCTCGAAATTTTCTATCAGCTACCTAAATTCAAAAGCCACCTTGCAATTTTCCTTCTAAACTAATTCAACTTCCACTTAGCAGTATGTCTGTACTGAGCACACACTGTGTGCCTAGGAATTAGGTCGCCTGCAGAAAGGGACCTTAAGTACAAGGAAGGCCCCCCCTAAGTTTAGGTGGCTTTCATTTTCAGTGTTCCTCCTCCAGGCTGCAGAGCGGACTGGGGGCTGGATCCCGCCTGTCGAGTGCTTTACCCTAGAACGAAAGCCCAGGCCTGGCCGGGCCAAGCGGCACCAAACTCCTCACCGCTGTTACCCCTTTGGCCAAGGGCTCACGAATCCCGGGGCCGGGGTTCCCGGAGTCGGGCTGCCCACCTGGTCCAGGTACTGCCGGACGCGCTTCCGCAGCCGCTCCAGGTTCATGGCCGCGCGGCCAGGTGTTCGGCCGAACGTCCTCGCCGCCCAGGCGCGCACCCTCCTCCACGCTGCCTGCAGAGCAGACCCGGACCCCAACCCCGATTTGCCCAAAGACCCGGCAGAACTGCTCCTATACGCGATGCAGCGGACCCGGTTCTTCCGCTCGCGGTCAGGCCTGGTCCCGGAAGTCCTCCGCAAACGCGTCCCCTCCGGCGTCGGGAACTGGGGTCCCGCCGTTGGTTCCGAGGCGCGCTCTTGGCTCTTAGGTGGCTGAGATTCTTGAGTGGCCCTGAACGCTTTTTCTTCTGACTCAAGTGCCCTGGTAGGACGCAGCCTATGTCCCTGCATCGGGGACTCATTAACTAGTTCTCGATGGGGCGCGGGCACCCAGAATCTAGGCCTGTTTCGAGTTCAGCTCCTTTTCCCTCGTGTTGGGCGAGGTCCTCGTTTTTTTCTCATGTGGAAAAGTAACGAGACCCACCTCAGAGGCTGGTTGTAAGGATTTAATGAGCACACACACCAAGTCCTGGCACGTGATGTATAAACGTTTACTGTTACCATCACACCCTAGTGTCTCTTTCAGGTTGTCTTTTGGCAAACAAACCCAAAAGGCTCATTCTTCAACCTCAGGTAAAGAACAGTGTGATCAAAAACAAGTAAAAACAGCCTGACCTGTGGTGGCGCAGTGGATAAAGCGTCGACCTGGGAACACTGAGGTCACCAGTTCAAAACCCTTCACTGGTCTGGTCAAGGCATATATGGGAGTTGATGCTTCCAGCTCCTCCCCCCTTTCTCTCTTTCTCTCTCTCTGTCTCTCTCTGTGTGTCTCCTCTCTAAAATAAATAAAATAAAAAGAAATTTAAAAAAAAAACAAGTAAAAACAAAACAAAATGATCTAGTAAAACTTAGAATCCATACAATGGAATATTATTCAGCAGTAAAAATGAATTAAGTGTTGACACACGCCGCAACAAGTAATATGCTTAGTGAAAAAAGCCAGTCACAAGTGACCACATATTGCATGATTCCACTGACAGAGGTCCTCTCATCCATCAAACCCTACTCAGGCACTCTCATCAGAAAAAAAAGAACTCTTTTTCAACTGGGTCTGAGTTTTGGACTTTCATGTTCCTTTATGAGTCATTGTCCAATTTTAACAAAAATTCTGTCTATTTAGCCAGAATCTCCCTCCCATATATGACCAAATTCCTCACCCCCTCCATCCCCTAGGTGATGTCTGATCACCCAGGCCTGACTTCAGCAAGAATCCTGTTAGGTAAGTTTAGAGTCAATCTGAGGCAAATATCAAGGAAAATAAATGAAATTTCCTCTATTAGTCAAACCACCCTTGAATTTGTAAACATTTTGCAGAGTTCTAATTTTGTTTCCTATAATGTACAATTACCACCTAAAATGGGTCTCACTGGGCTCATGTCAAAGTGTTCACAGGGCTGTTTTTCTTCTAGAGGATCTGGGGAAGAATACAATTCTTTGCCTTTTCCAGCTTCTAGAGGCCACCAGCATTCCTTGCTAATGGCTTCTTCCTCCATCTTCAATGCCTGCAGAGTAGCATCTTCAAATCTCTCTGACTCTGACCCTTCCTCCTGCCTCTCTCTTTCACTTATGAGGATATTATGATTACATTGCACACAACCAAATAATCCAGGATGATCGCCTCATTTAAAGTATTTAACTTAATCTCATCTGCAAAGTACTTTTTGCCAATTGAGGTAACATATTCATAAGTTCAGGAATTAGGTGAGAACACCTTAAGGGCTGTTATTCTGGCCACCATATTACCTAACCAAGTCAGCCACCCAAAGGCATGCCTTTATTACAACAAGGTAAAATAAAAATACAGTGTGTCCGTAAAGTCATGGTGCACTTTTGACCATGTGACCGGTCAAAAGTGCACCATGACTTTAAGGACACACTGTATATAGATGGATCAGAGAAAATTCACCCTTCTGACTAGAAGCCAATTCAAAGTATATGGACTACCTTTTCCAGGACCACCTCTTCTTTTTAACACTGTAGCCAAGTGATTTACCCACTCCTTATTAGACGGTAACCATGGCATGGGGATGGCAGACCTCTAAAATGCAGCTAGGGGCAAAAGAATAATAAAAAGTCAAGGCCAAGGAAGCCTTATGAAAAAATACAGAACCATCCTACAGAATATGCAACAAATGTGCTGTTTGGTGAGAAAGGGGGAACTAGAATTAGACTGTCTTGGTTCAGATTTGGGGCAAGTTTCTCAATCTCTCTGTGGGTCCTTTCCTCATTTGTAAAATGGGGGTGATAATAGCTCATACTTTGTAAGATTGATGCATGTAAGGACTCAATGAGATAATTCATGTAAAGTGCTTGTAATAATGCTGACCATATGATTGTAAATCATACAGGCTGGGGCAAAAGTAGGTCTAAAGTTGTGAATTTGTGAAACACAGAGTTTACTCCTGTTTTATTATTTATTAATTATTGTATCATTTTACATCTGAACAACTGTAAACCTACTTTTGTTTCATCCTATATATATATCAGTATATATTGCATTGCTTTTTGTTAAATTATATTTCTTTTTAATTTAAATGATTGTGTCGCCTGACCTGTGGTGGCGCAGTGGATAAAGCGTCGACCTGGGAACACTGAGGTCGCCAGTTCAAAACTCTGCACTGGTCTGGTCAAGGCACATATGGGAGTTGATGCTTCCAGCTCCTCCCCCCTTTCTCTCTTTCTTTCTCCCTCTCTCACTCTGTGTCTCCTCTCTAAAATGAATAAATAAAAAGAATTTAAATGATTGTTTATTTTTAAATTACAGTTGATATACAATATTATATTAATTTCAGGAGTAAACCCCAGTGATTAGACATTATATAGTTTAATACATGATCATCCTGATAAATCTTGTTTCCCTCTGACACCATACATAGTTGTTAGAATATTATTGACATATTCCCCATGCTGTACTTTACATTCCATGGCTATTCTGTAAAAACCACTTTGTACTTCTTAATCCCTTCACTTTTTCACCCATCTCCCCAAACCCCTCCCATCTGACAATGGTCACAATGTTTTCTGTATCTATGAATCTGTTTCCATTTGCTTGTTCATTTATTGTGTTTTCTAGACTCAATTGTCAATAAAAAATATATTTATTGCCATTTCATTGTTCATATTTTTTATCTTTATTTTTTCTTCTACTTAAATAAGATCCTTTAACATTTTTTAAATTCTGATTTGGTGGTGATGTACTCCTATAGCTTTTTCTTGTCTGGGCAGCTCTTTATCTGTCCTTCAATTCTAAATGATAGCTTTACTGGGTAGAGTAATCTTGGTTATAGGTCCTTGCTTTTAATCATATTGAATATTTCTTGTTAATCCCTTCTGGCTTGCAAAGTTTCTGTTGAAGAATCATCTGACAGTCTTTTGAGAACTCCCTTGCAGGTAAATAACTGGTTGGGTGGTACTTTGATGTAGTCTGAAGCTCTCCACCAGGTGTGCTGGCTCTGGGGACTCCTGAGAGGGGTAGGCTAATGTCAGCCACCACTTATGTTCTGCTACCTGACATGAGCTATACAGCAATCTGCAGATGGTTGCTACTTGCGCTGGGCTTGGAGCTACTCAAGTGAGGCCATGCTGTGACCCAAGGCTGGCTGCTGCTAATGCCAGTCCTGAGGCTACTCACCATGAGGGATTTAGGAAAGTCTGAAATATGATCCAATACAGGCCATTTCTATGGAAAAGCTATTGGAAACAGCTTGAGTGGGTCCACACGTTATGTGGCAATGGATTCTCAGGGCATTATGAGGTTGGGGCAAACAGTGTGAGCCTGGTTGATTAAGACTCAAATAATGTGCTTACCTACCGGCCCTGGGGGAAAAGGGACTCAGAAGAGGAACAACGGCCTCTGCCAGCAGTTTTGTCTGGCAGAAAGCTGCCCCAGCTCTCACCCTGATGCCAAATGTTTCTCTCCATATGTCCCTGGTTTCTTTCGAGCTGCTGTCCAAGTACTGGAGCTCAGAAGGAGTGAGTACACATAAGTCTGTGCATGAGCCCTTTAAAAGGAACTGCTGAGACTCCAGCAGTCCACCATCTTACTCAGCCACAATTCCTGCTGGTTTTGACAGTCAAAAGTTTTGGTGACTTCTCTTCCTGGCACTGAAGACCTGGGCTGGGGGGCATGGTGTGGGCATCTTTTCCCCTCCTACCAGTCTCAGTGTGACTTCTTTCAATCCCTAGTTGTGGGACTTCCATGCCACTAGATTTCAGGTGGTTCTGAATGATAATTGTTCTGTAGTTCAGCTGTAATTTTGATGTGGTTGTGGAAGGATGCAAATATCACATTTACCTGCATTGCCATCGTGACCAGAAGTACCTACATTATATTATTAAATGGCACTTATTAGTAGTGAGAGTAATAGTAGAAGTTTGGTAACAAGTCCGAGAGACACAAACTAGCAGCATGGAAATCTGTCTTAGCCATTTCTCAGTGTCTGTCTCAAAATTAGATCGTTTGTTCCTGTTCCATTTGAGGTCTCTGTGCCAAGACACGTCTTGTTTAACTCCTGGCCTGCTCGACTCTATGGAATAGCTATAAAGCAGGTTGCCAACAAAGATTCTGGTACCTCAGATAGGCCTGACATTTCTCTATTGTGGTGACGCTGGCCAGGTAATTTGTCATACCTGATTTCATGTGTAGAGTTTTTACTGAACATTTTTTTTTAAACAGGGACAAAGAAAGAGTCAGAGAGAGAGGCAGATAGGGAAAGACAGAGAGATGAGAAGCATCAATCATCAGTTTTTCGTTGCGACACCTTAGTTGTTCATTGATTGCTTTCTCACATGTGCCCTGACCGTGGGCCTTCAGCAGACAGAGTAACCCCTCGCTGGAGCCAGCGACCTTGGGTCCAAGCTGGTGAGCTTTTTCTTTTTTTTGCTCAAGCCAGATGAGCCCGTGCTCAAACTGGCGACCTCGGGATCTTGAACCTGGGTCTTCCTCATCCCAGTCCGACACTCTACCCACTACCCACTGAGCCACCACCTGGTCAGGCTGAACATTTTTTGTTAATATATACAGTATGTCCTAGTTAAAGTGACAAAGTTGAGCCTGACCTGTGGTGGCGCAGCGGAGAAAGCGTTCAACCTGGAATGCTGAGGTTGCCAGGTTGAAACCCGGGGCTTGCCTGGTCAAGGCACATATGAGAGCTGATGCTTCCTGCTCCTCTCCTTCTCTCTCTTTTTCTCTCTCTCCTCCCTTTCTAAAATAAATAAAAAAAGTAATAATAGTAAAAAAAAGATTTAAAAAATAAAGTGACAAAGTTGAGATGAGTAATTAATAAAATCACAGATATAGCCTAAAATAGTCTTCCATCAAACTCACTCATTTATAAAAAGACAAAATAAAAGAGTGAATTTAGTTTGAATTACAAGCCCTTAGTAACTGCATCATGTTGACATGACCCAGATGTGCTTCAAGTTCATACATCTTTTATTTCATTCTCTGTAGCTCTCCACATGTCTTCATGTCTTAAGAGCTTTACTGCAAAAGGAT
Organism: Rhynchonycteris naso; assembly: GCA_037038555.1. Taxonomy (NCBI): domain Eukaryota; kingdom Metazoa; phylum Chordata; class Mammalia; order Chiroptera; family Emballonuridae; genus Rhynchonycteris; species Rhynchonycteris naso. Next base: position 32,883,273 of record CM072998.1, read on the forward strand.
TTAATAAAGTAAACACATACCCTTGAGAGTAAAAATCACTTTTGTTCTTTTCTGCTCTTGAGGGCAGTTCCAGAATCCTCTCCACTACAGTCAAAACAAGATGATTCTTGTGACATTTGACTATCTGAAGAATCTAAACCTTGGAATGTTTCATTTCAAAGTCCCAGGAATCTTTAGGTAATAACTGATATCCATGTGAGACTTCTCCCTTCCCATGTAGCTTGTCACCCACCTCACACCTTCCTGTGTCGTGGTGGCATCAGCTATATTGGTTAGGATGGGCGCTGATCTCGGCGGTTTGCTGAGACTCAGCCCCAGGCGCTGACTTGTGCTGAATCTTGTGCTTTCTCAGGTCACCCCACTGAAGGGTCATGCAGGGCTCTGGGCAAATAGTCCTCTCTGAATCTTTGGAGTATTGCCAGTTGCTTGTTTGTGTGACCCTATGTTCACCAGTGCACTAGAAAATTGATTCCGTCTTCATTTCGCCTGGCCTCTTACAGTCAAGTGTGTGTGGTATATTAATTTGAGCATATTTCCATTATGGAATATGATTGGTTTATAGATTGATTTATTCAGATGGTTAAAATTAGGGATGTGATTTAGGGACATTTTCATGTCAGTGGGAATCACAGCTAACTTGTTTCCAGGGGCTTTACAGGAACACTGGTGTCGATGTAAGAAACATCCAAACCTGTAGAGAATGTTTATGAATTTATTTGAGCTGAACTGATGACAATTGCCAGGGAGCAAAATCTCAACACATTGAGAAAATGCTCCAGAGAATGACAGTTTGGCAGCGTATTTTATACATAATTATCAATGGAAGAGATGTAAAGAGGATTATGTGAAATTCATTGATGGTAGATTAAGAAGGAAAATGTCTGGAATTGGGTAAACAGCAAAATAGAAAAGGCGTTCTTCACCTGACCAGGCGGTGGCGCAGTGGATAGAGCGTCGGACTGGGATGTGGAAGACCCAGGTTCGAGACCCCAAGGCCGCCAGCTTGAGCCAGCAGGCTTATCTCGCTTGAGCAAAAAAAAGCTCACCAGCTTGGACCCAAGGTCGCTGGCTCCAGCAAGGGGTGGCTCAGTCTGCTGAAGGCCCGCGGTCAAGGCACATGTGAGAAAGCAATCAATGTACAACTAAGATGTCGCAACAGCAACAAAAACCAGATGATTGATGCTTCTCACCGCTCTCTGTTCCTGTCTGTCTGTCCCTATCTATCCCTCTCTCTGACTCTCTCTCTGTCCCTGTAAAAAAGAAAAAAAAGAAAGGGCATATTTCTTTTACATTGGTGAGTCCAGGATGGTAAACAATGACCATTTACAGCCCACCAGGGAATAAGAAAGCAGTGAGGAGTTCATAGTCCCTGTTCCGCTGCCAGTGGTTGTCCCTTGAGGACTCTGGAAGAGATCACTCTCTGATATTTCAAAGATCTAAGATGCAAAAAAGACAATAGACAGGCTAATTTAAAGTAAAGATGGACTTTTATCAAGGAAGTTACAGGCCTCTAACATGACTACCGACAATGACCCATGTCTAGTTAGGATAATTTTAAAATTTAGCTTTGGCTAAGTTGTGTTTTTTTAAATTTAGCCCTGGTGGGTTAGTTCAGATGCTTAGAGCATTGTCCCCAAGTGCAGAGGTTGCTGGTTTGATCCCCAGTCAGGGTACATATAGGAACAGATCAATGTTCCTGTCTCTCTCTCATTCTCTCCCTTCCTATTTCAAAAATCAATAAAATAAACATTTAAAATTAAATTTAATCATGTGACATTGGTTAATAAAACATGTATTGCTTTGTATAGGTTTCAACTGTACGTTTCTATAATACATGAGCTGCTTATTGCATTGTGTGCCCACCACCCAAAGTCCAATTACCTTCCATCCCCATATATTTGGCCCCCTTTACCTTTTACTACTCCCTCACCCCTCTTCCCTCTGGTTACCACCATACTGTTGTCTGTGTCTATGAGTTTTAGTTTTATATCCCACATATATGAGTTAGGAATTTTTATGTTCAGACCACCCGGCGTGGTTACTTTCAGTCTCTGAGTTTGTAAGGCCCACCACGCAGGCCTCCCCTGAGCTTGTCAGATTCGGCATATGCTCCTTCTTCCACACTAGAAATCACTGAGTCCATTGCTGGGGAGATATCTTGCTGGGGAACTGGGTTTGAGGCTTGGGAAAAAGCACACCTTGATGCTTTGGGGTGGTGTTTGCTCTGTGTGGGGACAGCTTCTTCAGGGAACAGTCCTCGGGTTGTGGGGTAATCTTGTGCCTGTGCAGGAGGAGTTCTGCCAGGCAAAGGGACTCCTGGAGAGGCTTTACCATGTCTCTGTGTCTCCAACCATTACCCCCTGAAACTGCCGCGTTAAAATGACTCCAAAGCTGCCTGTAGCAAGCCATGTCCCCTGAGCCTAATAGCATCTAGTTCTTCCTAGCAACCAGCATATCCTGCCTTGCTGTCTATAGGACATAATAATAACCATGGATTCACTGCAGCTCTGCAGTCTGTGGACACAGACAGCTGGTTGCACAGGGTGGGCAAGCCTGACTAGGCTTTTACGTCAGGGTAAACACCCAATTCACACATGTCTTCTCTAGCTGGTTACCTGATTGTCTGCCTAAATGTATCGCATTAAGTGAATAAATCTCCAATGTTGTGTTAAGCAGATATGAACCTCACTATTAGCCAAGGAGTGATCATCCATCTCAGTTTTTATTTCAAATTTAGGAAAACACCTTTTAATATAAAGTATTCTTCTCATTGGCTCATTCACATGTATATTTTAGTCTCGTGGGCCCGCTGTTGCCAGGAGCAGGGCTGATGAGAGGATGGAGCTGCAGAACCAGCGGGGAGAGGCAGTGAAAGGGCTCCTTACTGAGTGTTGAGCCTCGTAAAGGAATCGCAGTGGGTCCTGGGAACAAGGCCAGGCATGCTGGAGGGGGCGTGGAGTGGGAGGAGTGAGGTGGGGACAAATTCCCTTGAGAAAGTACCCTCCTTGCACCAAGAAGAAGAGAACATGATTACCAGCAGATGGGAGGCAATGCAAGATGCATCTCTACAAACACACCTACTCAGATAACCCTGACTTTTGTTACTTTTCCCCATGTATTTCCTAGTCAATGTCCCCAAGCTCAAGACCCTTTGTCTTGTCACACCCTCATAATATATTGTTCTTTGTTCAAAATGTATATAACCTTTGGGGCTAATAGTTTCTTCAGGTTTTCATTTCCTTTTGAAGACTCCCATGTTCACATGAAATTATTTTAAAAATATGTATACTTTTCTCTGGTTAATGTTTTATGTCAGCTCAACTCTGAGGCGAGCCACAGAATCTGGCAGGGTAAATGGAAGTTTCCTCCTCTATGGCTGTTACTCTTACCGCTTCTTAAACATGATTTTGTTAAGATTCTTGGGGAATCTAATCTTTTTTTTCCAAATTGAGTTCCACAATTTGGAGAATCTCATTATAAAACAGCAGCCTGTGCTTTCAGGAAAGTAGCACTTGGTGACTGGTAACATTCTTCTTGATCAAGTCTCAGTACTCTGGGTCACTTAGTACATATTGGTTGAGAGCAATTGATTATGTTGCTACAATTTGCAGTTTGATGAAGATATTAGGGGGAAATATGAGAAAAATAAAGATGTTAATTAGGGAAGTTGAAGTGTGCGCTCCTTAAAATTTCTCATTAAAATTTTGGACAGAAAGAAAACCTTAAATTGTCCTTGAGTGATTTGGAAGTGCTTTGTGGTTTACCCCTGGGACCAATCCAGGCATATTCCTTTGAATTAGAGTTGTAGTTTCAGAAATTACCACTAGTGGGTGCCACTTCTCTGTGCAATCCATTGGCTTTTCCCTAAATTTGGTGGGGACCATGGTAGGCCTGGGGCATTTTATTTTTGTGCAAGTCCCTGGCCAGATAGGTGCATGGGCAGGCTAGGAACATCTGAAGTTTGAAGTAAAAGTCATAGAGCCTGAGAATCAATGAGAACTGCTAGGTTCGTTTGAATTTGCATTGAAATTATTAAAGATTTTGCTGACCTTGGTGCAGTCATCAATTCAAATGGAGACTGCAACCAGGAAACCAAGGGAAGGCTGAGACTCAGAAAGGAAACAGTGAAAGAATTGAAAAGATTGCCAGCAGTAAAAAGTGTCATTAGAAACCAAGGTTAAGATTATATGCACTGTTTTGTATTCCCAATTACTATGTAGGGATGCAAAAGTTGGACAGTGAAGAAGGCTTCCAAGAAAACAAATTGATTAATTTGAAATTTGGTGTTGGAAGAGAGCTCTACAGATACCCTGGACCACCAGGAAGATGAACAAGTGGGTCTTAGAGCAAATTAAGCCTGAAACATCATTGGAGGCAAAAACTGATGTTGGCCTACTTTGAGCATATTATAAGAAAGTAGGGTTCTTTGAAAAAGACAATAATGCTGAGAAAAATAGAAGGCAGCAGGAAAAGAGAGGACCGAATATGAGATGCAACGACTCCATACAAGAAGCCATAGGCACGAGTTCCCAGGAGCTGAGTAGGGCTGGTGAGGACAGGACATGGTGGACATCACTCATTCACAGGGTCGCCAGTAGTCAGAGCTGACTCAACAGCATAAAACATACAGGGTTCTTGCTGTTTTAGGCACTGTCTTGAGGGTTGGTCCTATTTGTGGTTTCCCCTCATTTACTAAGGCATATGTAGAAATTAATGTTGTCCTTAAAAATGTATTATTGTCTACAGTGCTTTAGGACGTTATAGTGAATGTTGAAAGAAGACAACCGCTACCCAACAACAGGCCTACGTGATAAATACAGTACCAGGAGCTATGGCAGTTTCATGAGCAAAACAAGGCTTCAGTGAATGGCTCACGCTCAACGTGCCCCAGGACTGGCTCATCTGCAGATCTGAAAGCCCTGTGCAATTTGCATTTTTTAAATTATCTTCAGTATCAGTTGCTCCTGTTTCCTGGTGGATTAAGCCTGTGTCACAGTTTCCGGTTTCAGTTCTGTTTCTGTGCTCACCCTTGGTGTTCCCTGCAACCCAGTTTATAGAACCCACTTTAGCGCACAGGAGCTTGCTTCCTCTGCTGGGCAAGTCTAACTTTCAGACCTGACAACCATTTCTGGAAGTAAGAAGTTATAGACCTTTAACACGGCCAGGGCCACCCACATCTGCATTTCTGGAATATTCTCTCACATTCAGGACTCTATCTACTTGGCAAGCAGAGGGGGTCTTCATGTATTCCAAGGCCAACAGAAAGGAAACTGCCCTTTATAGTGAGCTCCTTCTTCTCGGTCTAGAATACAGGGGATACAGGAGCCCCAAGGGCAGCCTTATTTGGTCATCTTAGGTGACGCTGGCTGATTTAGCAGCAAGCAATGTAAAACTTGACAAAATTGGCCCAAAATAGACTTTGGAGTTTCTGGCAGACCCATATCTCACTGTCCTTGTGAAAAGGGACAGGGGCCACTGCATTGTGGTGCTCTCACTGGAAGCTGGGTTGAGATGGAAGAGGTGCTCACTCTCAGGTCACCAAGGGCAGGGTCGTCGGCTCTGCACACCCTGACAGGAGCACCTTTCCCATCCATTCTGCCAGAGGCCTTTACCTGCCTCACTCAGTGCTGGCATGACTCTTCCAGGCCCCACCCCCTTCTCCTGCCCCACCTCTTTCTCTTCCTCCTGTTCCCCCTTCTTCCTCCCAACCCCTCTCTGTTTCTGTTTATTACAATCATGGTGATCTAAAAGTGTTTCAAAGTTCTACACGTTTAAACTAATTTGAAGGACAGTGTGATATGGGACAAACACATTTCTTTACCTGAAAATATACCCATTATGTACTTTTCTTTTTCAAGTTTATCTTCAAAATCAGAGCTTCTGGACGACCAGTTTCCCCTGTAAAAGTTGTGTATGGTGTATGGAATAAGACCCATTTGGCGACTACAGACTCCCTCAGCAAGGTTCAGAGAGGAAAGAGCTGAAGTCACCCTGTAACAGGAAGACTTGTAAAAGTCTGTTTTTCCAATAGAGAGCACTATTTCTTGACCATGTGGAGTAATTTTTTTTTTTTTTTTGACCATGTGGAGTAATTTGACCGTCTTTATAAACTGTCAGTTTTCTGGGAAATGGCAGGTGGAAAAAGAAAATTATGTCCTCATGACTACACAGCAATGCTTCCAATTCTATGATAGATTTTTAAAATTTCATAACACTGGGGTTATTTTTGGAACAAGGTTGCAGAGACAAAGCTATTAAACCACAACTCTAGGAGTAATGTCCTCATTGGGGTAAGGACCAAGGCATGAAAAATACTGACTGTAATCAGAATGTGCTGCTGCTGTCAACCCTAAATTTCCACTCTATAAAGGAGGTGCCAGTATAAAGGCTTGTAAATCAAATACATGGTAGCACTAAGAAGCCATTTCTTGGCCCTGGCTGGTTGGCTCAGTAGTAGAGCGTTGTCCAAGCATGTGAATATCCCAGGTTTGATTCCCAGTCAGGGCACACATGAGAAGCAACCATCTCCTCCTCTTACTTCTATCTCTCCGTCTCACTATCCTGCAGCCATGGCTTGATTGGAGTGAGTTAGCCACAGGTGCTGAGGATGGCTCCAGGGCCTCCACCTCAGGCTCTAAGAAAAGCTAGGTTGCTGAGCAACGGAGCAACACATCATATGGGCAAAGCACCGCCCCCTCGTGGGCTTGCCAGGTGGATCCCAGTCAGGGCACATGCAGGAGTCTGTTTCGCTGCTTCCCCGCTTCCTCTCTTTTCACTGAATTAAAAAAGAAGAAAAGAAGCTATTTCTCTATCAGATTTAGCCCTGATCTAGACTCTTAGCACAGTATGTGCCCAATTCAAGACTTCACAATAGGACAGGGATGTGGACAGCCAGGAGAGGTTCTGAAGATGGTCCCTACAGTGCACTGAAGGCCAAGCACACAGTTGAGAGCCAGGTTCCAGCACTATTTTGCTCTATGGGTGAAGAGTTTAGAGAGGTTGAGTAAACTGCTCAAATCACTCAGTGAGTGAGTTAAAGAGTCAAAATTCAAACCCAGATCTTTCTGATTCCAGGTCCATGATCTTAAACACCACTGATTAACAGGCCTGCCCGCAAGTTCAGTCAAGGACCTGAGATGATTCCGTTTAGATATAGAAACCTGAAGCGAGACTCACTATTGATCATCAAGTATGCTTTAAAGCGTTTGTACATAAAGGAACTTGTTCTTGTTCCTGTCTCTCTCTTTTTTTAAGTAGAGACCTCAACCCCAATCTACAGCATGAATTAAATGTAGCAAAGAATATATATGGCCTTAAGTACTGTGGCCATACAGAGGGGTCCCCTGTAAGGCAGGAACCACATCTGTCTTCTTCACCTGACACTCAGACTGCCCTAGGGCCTGGCACATACACGGAGGTTGTTAAATAAATGTGTGTATGAGTCTTTTGATCATATTTTTTGAGGCACTAACTATAAGATATATTTATTGTGGAATAGTTTAAACACGATCTTACCCGGGCATGACAAAACAAGCAGTTTCTGAGACCCTCTCCAGCCATGCTTTATTACTGTAACCAAGACCCACTGATTTCTTTCACAACTTAGCTTATGAATACAATTGTGAGGTCATGTTGTATTTCATCCTGTAGAGGGGGTTTCATCTGATTTCTTTAGATAGTTGTTAAAGTAACAGTCCCAGGTTTTAAAGGTAAATGATATAAACCTATCTGGACATCATAAACAAATACACAACTGCACAAAATGCAGGAATAGAGTAAGAAGTCATAGCTAGAGAAAAAAAAATCTAATTCAAAGCCTTTTAACTCCCAATGTTACTCTGCATAATTGTTTCCAGCTATCAGCCTCGGAAGCACAAAAAATAGTTGTGCTGTATCATCAGGTTAAGTACATTGTGTAAGTACACACTGTTTTAGAGTGCTGCCTCATGCACATTTACAGCTGCCCTCAGTGTGATAACAGTTGAGAGACCTGGTCAGCCCCGAGAGGACCAGCGGTGACTTGAATGAGCATCAGGGAGCCTGTGGCAGCCTAGTCATTTCTCCATCACTGCTTCTCACATTTGTCTTTTTCCCCCTAAGTTTTGTTCTGAGCCATCCCTTTCCACTTCACCATTTGGGTCCAGGCTTGGATGCAACCGTTCTGAATGTTCAGTTGAAGTTTCTGCTGGATTAAAAATACATACTGGAAATAAGCACCTTTCTTAGGCAAAGACAGAAAAATAGCACTATGCTGTAATACATGGGAAATGAAGTATTTCAATTCATTGGCAATTCTACTCTATTTAGAGTTAATCGTATGATCTCTTTTTAAAATAACAACTTCATTGAGACATAGTTCTGTATCGTAAAATTCACCCTTTTAAAGCGTGTATTTCTGTGGTTTTGGTATATTCAGAATTGTGAATCATCACCAAATCCAATTTTAGAAGAATTTTGCCACCCCTCCCCCCAAACCCTATAATCCTTAGCTATGATTCCCCAATTCTCCTTCTCATAGTCCTGACAATCAAATCTACTTTGCGTCTCAATAAATTTGTCTATTCTGGGCATTTCATGTAAATGAATCATACAATATGAGGCCTTTTGTATCTGAGCTCTTTCACTTATCATACAGTCTCCAAAGTTTATCTTATCCAATGTAGTATGTGTCCAAATTTCATTCCTTTTTGTGATTGCATAATAGTTCATCTCATGGTTATATCACATTTTGTTTATCTGTTCATCAGTTGATAGACATTGGGGTTGTTTCCATTATGTGATTATTATAAATAATGATGCTATAAACATTCTTGTACAAGTTTTTAAGTGGACATATGTTTTCACTTCTCTTGGGTATACACCTAGGAGTGGAATTGTTAGGCTTTATAGTAAGTTTCTGTTTAACTTTTCTGAGGAACAGCTAGGCTGTTTTACAAAGTGGCTGCACCATTTTACAACCCCACCAACAGAGGTTGAGAGTTCTCGTTTCTCCGCATCCTTTGTCAACACTTGTTATTTTCTGTCTTTTGATTTAAGTCAGCTAGTGGATGTGAAGTCAGGTCTTATAGTTTTGAGGTATATTTTCCTGATAATATTGGGCTTCTTCTTCTTCTCCCGGGCTTATTGGCCATTTATGCATCTTATTTGGAGAAATGTCTATTTAAATAATCAGATAATCCTTTATTATTACAATTTTGTTGTTGAAATATTTCTGAAATGCATCAAAGTACTTTTATACTAAACTAGTGCATCGAACTTACACTATGAACACTGTCTGCTTGTTGGTGTTGGATGTGCAGGACCTCCTGGATGTAACTCAATCCCAAAGTTGTTTTTCTTTCTCTTTTATTTCCCTCATTCCTCCTCTGAAGGCTGTTTGGAGAAATGTCTGTGGATAAAGTCTGGAGTAGGGGACCTAGTTGTGCTGGTCTCTCAGGGAAAGAGGTGGAACAGGATTTCTTTCTTTGCTATGGAATCATTCAGACTTGGTAAAAGAGAAAATCAAGATTCACTGCCATTTCCTCCACTGGAGGGTGTCCACTTACTCTGACCTTCCATAGTGTGTAGGGGCGGGGGGAGAGTGTTGCAACACACGTATCAAATTTTCATCTAAGAATGATATCTTATTTATTTTCACAATGTAGTTAAGATATAATGAGGTGACTGACCAGGCGGTGGCACAGTGGATAGTGTGTCGGCCTCGGATGCTGAGGACCCAGGTTTAAAACCCTTAGGTTATTGGCTTTAGCACGGGCTCATCCAGCTTCAGCACGAGCTTATCTGGCTTAAGCACAGGCTCAACAGCTTGCTCAAGTGTATAGGGTCACTGGCTTGAGCATGGGATTATAGACATGACCCCATGGTTGCTGGTTTGAGCCCAAGGTCACTGGCTTAAGCAAGGGGTCACTGGCTCAGCTGGAGCCCCCAGACAAGGTATATATGAAAAGTAATCAATGAACAACTAAAGTGCTTCAACTGAGTTGATGCTTCTCATCTCTCTCCCTTCCTGTGTGTCCCTGTCTGACTCCTCCCCTAAAAAAAAAAAAAAGACATAATCAGGCAAACAACTCATCAAGGCCTGACCATTATAATCATTATAATTACAAAAATTTCCAGAGCTTATAAATTGAAAAGCCACTTCAATAAACACAGTGATTGATTCCTCTAGCTTAAAATAACGCACATTAAAGTTTTTATATTATCTTAAATGATTAAAACCCTTAAAAAGAACCTACTATATTCTCTTCAGCTCTAACCACAAGCCTAAAACAACAAATCCCTACTGGGAGCTATGACGAGTAATTCATATATAGTAAACTTTCAATGAACATTGATTGACTGATGACAGAAATATTTTAACAATTAATTCTTGATTTCAACTACCTATGTCTTAAGTTTCATTTCTTTAATCCTGCTGGTGAGCCTTGTTTCGGGACTCACTGCCAGTGACTGACTGCAAAGGAATGTTGTCTAATGTCACAATCCAGAAACCCTGGATGATTTAAACCTGCTAGAAGTTAACATACTCAAACTTCCATAAAAGACCATCCTTTGTCCAGCAGCCAATCTGCGGATGCCCCACAACCCCTCCTAGTCCCCTTCCCCTAACTTTTTGAAAAACGCAGTCTCTGTCTATACCTAGCGCAACTTGCTTTGCGAGCCAGCCCGGCAGGTTTCATTCCTTTAAAGCCTGTATGCTAATCTTTTTGGACTCTATGGATTCTAACACTATGTAAAAATGTCACCTTATTCTTAGTTTTATACTCTCATAAAATAATTAAAATCACTTTAACAGCAAACTCTACCTTTTCATTGTCCCATTTATTTTCACATCTACTTCTTCAATACACAAGTGTGCATGCACGTACACACACACACACACACACACACACAACCACACAAACACACATCATATACACCAAATCCTTGAGGTGGGTAAATGTCTAAAGATACTACTTGCCCATATCTTTTTTAATAAATATTTTTTATAAGCAGAATTTAGGGTTTGTGTAAAGGTTAAAGGCTCTGTCCTTACTTTATTTTCACTTTTTGAACTCCTTTACTTGTTTCTCCCACTTACCCCTTGCCTCTGGCAGCCACTAATCTATGTGTCTATGACTGTGCTTTTATTTATTTTTTTTTAAGATTCAACATGTAGGAGCCTGACCAGGCGGTGGCACAGTGGAAAGAGCGTTGGACTGGGACACAGAAGGCCCACGTTCGAGACCTGTGGTCACCGGCTTGAGGGCAGGCTCATCCGGCTTGAGCGCAGGGTCGCTGGCTTGAGCGTGGAATCATAGACATGACCCCAGGGTCACTGGCTTGAGCCCAACGGTCTCTAGTTTGAAGCCCAAGATCGCTGGCTTGAGCAAAGGGCCACTCGCTCTGCTGCAGCCCCCCAGTCAAGGCACATATGAGAAAGCAATCAATAAACAACTAGGAGACTAAGGAGCCGCAACAAAGAATTAATGCTTCTCATCTCTCCCTTCCTGTCTGTCTGTCCCCCTCTCTCTCTCCCTCTCTGTTTCTGTCACACACACAAAAAAAGGATTCAACCTGTAGGACAGATCAGACTGTATTTGTCTTTCTCTGTCTGACTTATTTTACTTACCACAATATCCTTAAGGCCCATTCATATTGTATCAAATGACAAGACTTTACTCTTTCTTATGGCTGAATAATATTCCATTTCACACACGTGCACGCATGCACATGCACGCACACCACAATTTTTTTATCCATTAATGAAGAGTTAAATTGTTTCCTTTTCTTGGCTATAGTACATAGTGCTGCAATTGACATGGAGTGCAGATATATTTTTTAAATTTATTTTAGAGGAAGAGAAAAGGAGCGAGAGAAAGTGACAAAAACATTAATCTGTTCCTGTATGTTCCCTGACCAGGGATTGAACTGGTAACGTCTGTGCCTGAAGGAACACCTTAACCAACTGAACTAACCGGCCAGGGCAGATATATATATATATATATATATATAATTTGTGTTTTTATTCTGTGTGCCAGATGCTACTTATTTAACCCTGACATGAATTCTGGGACAGGGTTCATATTCTCTCTTTACAAACAAGAAATAGGGATTTAGGGGGGCTGAATGAGCTTAGAGGCAGCCTCATGCCCCCTCGTCTGCATTGAGCAGGTGAAGATGTAACTGTTGCTCCTCAAGATCGCTTGTACTTTGTTTCTGTTTCCTTTTCCTGAAGGTGGGTTATTTGGGGTTGATCATTAGATTAGAGTAGTACATCTTTCCAGTTAACTGAAGGCTCCAGAAATTCCAGGATGGATAATGGATTTTATCGGACGATTTTATAGAAATCTCATCTTTCCTTGGTAAACACAATGTTGGGGAAATGAGTTTGTAAGATTTGTATTTTTTGAGTTTGCTCACTTTTATTGTTAAAAAATGGCACTGGGCAGCCACGTGTGTGCTTGCCCTCAGAGCAGGGCAGTTGATTACAAATTGCAGATTGCATTCCTATTTGGGAGGGACCATTGTTTTTTTGCTAATGTTTGCTGGAGGAGGGGACTTTGAGGGCCCAGGCAGTTTTTGCAAAGGGAAAGAATGCAGAGTGCTAAAGAAGCCAGTCTGTGCAGAGAGAGAAGGTGCAGATGGGGATCCAAAGGTGAGGGGCTTTTGTGAGCTCCACTGAGACTGGTGGGGCCTTTGATTCTAGCAGAAACCGGAGAAGATTCTCCTGGTTGTGGAACTGGAGAATGTGTCAGGGCTTTGGGAGCCCTGAATGGAAGGAAAGTGTTTTCCCTGTATGTTTGCTCCTTGGCTGGTGTGAGACTTTAGTATAATAAACAGAATGGCCCACCATTTTTTTGGCTCCACTGTTTCTTTATCATCTGCCCGAACTCGATGAGAACCTGCATATGAATGGCCACAACAGAGGCCGCCACTAGCCATATACACAGTTACCAAATTAAATACGTAATTTCTTACTTTGGAGCTAAGGATAAATGAGGATGATTTGAAAGGGTGAGGAGGATAGAATGTTGAAATTCTTCCTTCAAAATATTTGAGATATTTTTCAAGTTAATATTTAAACTAGTGGAAATAAAAGAAAAAAATTGAGACATTCTACAGAGCCAGCAGGGCAGCCCTCCGCAGAGGGAGAAACTCAGTGTTCCCTTGGAGACGCTCCTGGGGGAGAGCGGTCGGGGTCCAGGGAAGAAGGGCAAGCCAATGACAGAGGTACATTTGCTAAGAATTTAACGGTAAATTGTGGCCTGTCCTGTCTGCGCTGTACCAGCAAAAGGTCCCAGACCCAGCTGACCAGACATCTGGTAGGTGGCATCTGGTCTTCAGACAGCTGGTCAAGGGCGGCGCCTGCCGTTTCTTTGGGCCCCTTTCCAACTTTCCTGTCCTATAAAACTGAGTTCTTTCCTCCCTAAACCCGCAGTTTTCAAATAGCTGGTGTTGTTTTTCTTTCTACAGGGAAGCACCCTACCATAAAAAGTGCCCGGCTACCCCCGCCCCCACCTCAGTGCTGACTTAAGTCTCTGATGTGTGAGAGGCTGCAGGAAGGGGGCTAACAGAGGAAAAAAACACATCCCGTTAGTTCAAAGCCCTGGGGCCTGAAAGCAAGGAAGGGTGTTTTCTGCTGGGGAATTCCATAGCCTGCCCCTCTGCCTCTGTGCCTGTCACTATCTCCACACACACACACACACACACACACACACACACACACACTGCAGCAGAAGGCCCTGAGCACTTATAACAGGGTGTGAAGGCCGCGCATGGCAGAACCTCCAGTTGACCTAGGTCGCTTAGATCACCATTCCGACTTGGGGTCCAGAGGCAATGAGCTGGCAGTTGTTTCCTTAACGCTTTCCGTGCTTATCTGTCCGCAGGAAGGCACGCACAGAGCAGAGATGTCTCAGCAGGAGGTCCGGGCTGGCCGCCTGCCACCCTGGCTCCCTGCCTCTGGTCTTTGTCAAAACTGAGTGCTTCTTGAGTTCTCTTTGTCAAGGCCCCGTTTCTCAGGGTTGCATCACAAGGGGCCGAGCCTGAAATACTGCGCAAAACTGGTGACACTTCAAATAAAATGCAGTCTCTGGGCTTCAGCTGCCGGAAACCCTGTTTCTTAGAGGCTTGTTTTCCCTTTCTTTGTTTTGCTTTATCTTAACATCTCTTAGGCTTTATCTGTTTCCTGTGTGTAAAAGGGGGCTTTGGAGAGAGTCAAAGTAAATGAATAAAGAATAGATTTGAAATTTAGATTCCAAGCATTATTTTTTGACATTTGTTAAAGAAAACAATATAAATGGGGGAAAAGTAATAAAATAAAAACAAACAAAAATCAGAAATGTAAGCAAATAAGATAGTTATGCTAATAAATATAAAACGAATAAAATGGAGGGGATAAAAGCCTTTTAGCTAGAATAAAAAGCAAGGCATAGTGGTCTGTTTAGAAGACACAAACCTGAAATAAAATGACACAAAAATATTAAAAAAACAAAATGACATTGGCCCTGGCCAGGTTGCTCATTTGGTTGGAGCGTCATCCTTATAAGCCAAGGTTGCCAGTTTGATCCCCTGGTCAGAGCACATACAAGAATCAACCAATGAATGCAGAAATAAAAGGAACAACAAATCAATGTTTCTCTCTTTCTATCTTTGTCTCTCTCCCTTCTTTTCTCTCTAAAAATCAATCAATAAAATTAGATAAATAGGTGAATTAAACAAAATAATCTCAAAAAACAAATTAGGCAGATATAAACCAAAGGCAGGCAGCAGAGATACCAGCACAAATAAAAATCAACATCCCAATGGAAAAGGACCCCAAGACACTGAGAACTCACTGGAAGAGACCCTGTCATGTGCAATAAAGGAGGTGATTCTTGCCTGTGTGCTAGGGAGGACTAGGAAATACCCTGTGTACTGTGGGAGGGCATGGAAGCCCTTGGGAACCTCCGGAAACCACTTTGTATGACGTATGAAGAATATAAAAAAGTTTCTGATAATGCAAACTTTTTCCTTTTAACTTGCAACAAAATTTGGGGAAAAATGAATTTTGATCTTTAACTTATACAATGTATAAAAATCCTGTATTTATTAAATTCTATGTTAATGAAAGATTTCAAGTGAATCCAGAAAACTGGAAAAGCATGAGGAGAATATTATTTTTCAGTCTTAGCTGGAGAGAGCCCTTTCTGTATTTGATGCAAGAACCAGATGTCCTAAAGAGAAAGAGGGACTGATTTGATAGGCAATAATGTGCGAAAAATATTTGTGACATTGACAACAGAAAAAAGTCATTATCGATAATATGTAAATAGTTACTGTAGGGTTGATGGATAAGGGGGATGGTCATGTGAGGAACTCAGACCCCAGACCCCAGACTTTGGCTAGGACCGCCCACAACTAAGCATGCCAAGAAAGACTTCCCAGAAATCCTTGGGGAAAGAGCACATCTGTCAGCCAGTGAGATTTTACCACGTCATAATTGCTCGCCTACCCTACAGGACCCCTTTAAATACCTCTCACTTGGTTTAATTCAAGCGACTCCCCTAGCCTCTGTTCTTGGGGCTAGGGGACATCATCGGGTGGGATGCACGGTACTTAATAAAGCTTCTTATTATTCCACACTTTGTGGCTTTTGGCCCCTTCCTTCTTTCTCGGCGAGGAAGCGGGGAAAAATATCTTACAGTTACTGATAACTAAGAGACACACCCAGTGGGGGAACGATCAAAGGGTATGAAGAGACAATTCGTAGAGGAAGAAATCAGACAGGACGAGATTCTAAAACACGTACAACACCAAGGGTTGGCAAGACAATTTGCTGCCACTGCTCATGAAAGTGCAGAGTGCTAGACCATTTTGGAAAGCAATTTGGCAGTACTCAAAAAATTAAATATGCATACCTTGTAATTGAACAATTTTATTTCTAGGGATATAAGCTACAGAAATATTATGTGTAAAGACACGTGTGAGGTAGGATGATTGTCATAGTTTCACTGGAATAGTGAAAACCTGGAAATAATCTAAATGTCCATAGTTAGAGGAATGATTAGATTAGGATCCATCTGTACAAAACTCTTCTTCACGGTTCAGAAAGAAGGGAAAAATTCTTTTTGTATTGACATGGAACTATTTCTAGGATATGTTGTTGCAGTGATTTTCAGCCAATGTTCCGTAGCACCCTGGTGTGCCACGAGAATTTTTAAAACATGCCATACCTGACTACTGAGTCAGAGTCACTGACCTCTTTTCCCTTAGATTATCAAATAAAAAAGAGACAACAACTAACACAACAATAGTCGTCTGGTGTGAATGAATCAAAATTATGTCTATTTTTTTTGTTAGGTTGGCAAAATGTATAATATAGTTCTTGATGTGCTGCAGAATTTCAGTAATTAGTTTATTAGATGAAAAAAGATGGAAAGTTGCTGTGTTATTGAATGAAATGAGCAGTTGATGAAAAAAACGGCAGTGTCTGATCCCATTTTTGTTTTAAACAAACGAATAATGAACAAAGTCAATATTGGTTCCTTCTAGGGAGTTTAGTTCAAGAGAAGCCCTACCTTTTACTTAGAGACTCTGTACTGTTTGATCATTTATTTTTTTGCAATAAAGAAATATTACTTTTATAAGTAAAAATAAAGATTTCAAACAAAATGTTTAAGTTTTCCATGTAAATGGCAAAGCAAACTAAATTTTCAGAATGTCTTAGTAATTAGTAATTGCTTATTAGTTAAGCATCTTTGTAAAAAAAACATTTGTTTTCTTTATGCCTTAACATTTTGTAAGAAATGTCCAAGGCAAGAAGGCAGGAAGGTTGGGGTTTCTCAATGTCCCTACCAAGCAAGGGAAAAAGTGTCAGCAGATCTAACATCAACTCCAATGCCTGTGGCGACAGCAAGGACTTAAATGAGCAGGAACCTTTGAGGGAAGACCATGGGATGGGAGTGTGGGGAGCCTGGAGCATGTGCAGGGGGTGGAGACTTGAAACCAAGAGTGTTTCTTAACTTCGATATCATGCATTTTTTTCTTAAGATGGGTTACATTTGAAGGGAATGAAATGTGCTGAAATGTTCCACCACATAATGGTTATATATCCTAGCAAAGGGTGCGAGTGAAGGTTTTATAACTCTTTGTGGTTTCACTTATTGGGACACTCATGAGCAGCATAATTAATGACAAAATTTCATTTTTCTTCATTCGGAATTATGGTTGTGCCAGCAAAGACGATTAGATGAAGAGGGAAATTTAAAGTTTAAGTTAGCTGGCGAACTCTTTCAAATTACTGATTTTCTTTGCTTTTCTAGACACAGTGTGTGGCAGCTAGTTCAAGATTGTCACATGATTTCCTAATGAGGTTTTATGTATGTTATCCTGCTAGGTTATTTTTCACAAAACCTTTCTCTAATAATCTATAATCAATCAACTGAGCTCAGTTTTTATGTAAATATTTAAATTTTTTTTCATTGATTTGAGAGTTAGAGAGAGGAAGTGGGGGCAAGGGAGAGAGAGAAAGAGGGAGGGAGAGAGAGAGAGATGTATCAACTTGTTGCTCCACTTAGTTGTTCCATTGGTTGTTTCTCTTATGTGCTCTGACCAGGGACCTGGGATTGAGGACTGAACCTGTGACCTCCATGCACCAAGACAATGTTCCATCAACCTAACCAGAGCAAGCTGAGCTCATTTTTATCTTTTGTAAGTATTTTGTGTGTGGATGAATTTGTCAGTTGAATCATTATTCGGTGTCTTCTATTATTAGGGTATTATCAAGTGGCATATGCTTGTTGACAATAGATTAAAAAACCCTAAAATAGCAAAGAATCAGTGAGCCCATATGTTTGAAAAATCTGAGGAAATAAATGGAAATTTGAGATAGCTATAGATTTAAAGTTAAAAAGAAACCACAGTTACCTTTTTCTTAAGCCTGTCTGCCGACTCCCAGGATACTTCATAAAGGCGAGCCAGGGCTTGTCAGTCGTCTTCCAGTCTCGCCATTTTTGAGCTCGATACAATGGCTCTGAGTTTGTGATCCTTCCCAAAATGGTTTTGCTTTCTCTTTGTGACACATTGCTTTTCCTTTGAATTTTGTGAAGGTTCTGTTCTCTTTTACCCCTGTCTGGACTGAAAACAACAAAACCACCATAGATATTTCTTGAAGTACTGAGAAAGTGACAGAATTCTCACTCTGCATTCAAAAGGAAGTGCCTGAGTGCCAACAGGGCAGGAAGGGCTCCCAGAGAGAAGGTGTTTGTTTTCACTCATTCATTTCATAAATACTTAGTAACCCAGCCTGACCAGGCAGTGGCACAGTGGATAGAGCGTCGGACTGGGATGCGGAAGACCCTGGTTCAAGACCCCGAGCTCGCCAGCTTGAGCGCGGGCCCATCTGGCTTGAGCAAAAGCTCGCCAGCTTGGACCCAAGGTTGCTGGCTCCAGCAAAGGGTAGCTCGGTCTGCTGAGGACCCGCGGTCAGGGCACATGTGAGAAAGCAATCAATGAACAACTATGGTGTCGCAACGGCAACGTAAAACTAACGATTGATGCTTTTCACCTCTCTCCATTCCTGTCTGTCTGTCCCTATCTATCCCTCTCTCTGACTCTAAAAAAAAAAAAAATACTTAGTTACCCATCCTTCTCCAGGTGACCTTGCCTCAGGCACTAGAATAGCTTGGTTGCTGAGCAACAGAGCAGTAGCTCCAGATCGGCAGAACATTGGCCCCAGATGGGGGTTGCCTCATGGATCCCAGTAAGAATGTGTGCAGGAGTCTTTCTGTCTCCTTGCCTCTCACTTGATTGAAAAAAGAATTGTTTTGATTATTTGGCGTCTCTTGCAATTTCATATGATTAGAACCATCTTGTCAATTTCTGAAGAAAAGTAAGCAGGAGTTCTGATAGGGATTGCATTGAATCTGTAGATTAGTTTGGGGAATATTGCTATCTTAACAATATTTAGACATTGAACCATGAACACGGGATTTTTTTCCCATTTATTTAGATCTTATTTAATTTATTTCAGCAATGTTTTGTACTTCAGAATATGTTTGCACTTCTTTTGTTGAATTTATTCATAAGTGTTTTATTCTTTTTGATACTTTGGTGAATAGAATTATTTTTATTAATTTCATTATCAGATGGTTTATTGCAAGTATATAAAAATACTAAAAATACTATTAACTTTTGTGTAATGATCTTGTATCCTGCTACCTTGTGGAATTTTTGTTTTAGCTCTAATAGCTTTTCTAAACTGATTTCTTTATGATTTTCTGTATGCGAGATCATATCATCTGTGTATAGAGACAGCTTTACTTCATTCTTCCCAGTTGGGATGCCTTTTATTTCATGTCCAATGAGGCTGGCTTGGACTGCTCTACACTCTGCTGCAAATGAAGCCAGTTTCTTTTAGGAAAAAGATCAGGAGCTCTCTGTTTTGTGGTCTGCTTCTCTCCCTGCGTAAAATCTCAGAGCGCCGGAGTTGGAAGTGGGGACAATGGTAAGTTTTTCTCTGGGTGACACCTCAGGTTAACTGTTATCCTGGGCCCCTTCATTGCAGCTTGAAGGTAAGCAACACTGAACAATGATTTTATACTCAGGTTAAATATCTACCTTTAAAGCAGAACATGATTCTAGATCTAATATAAACTGTCCCAGGAAAATGGAGGTTGACCCATAGCTCCAGGTTTGAATGACAGTGACTGGGTATTGAGTGCAACCAGGGAGCACAGAAAGGTTCTGACACCTAGGCAAAGTCCACCTGCTCCAAGCCCTCCAGACTGAAGCCAAGTCTCACATATTACTTTGATTCACGGACAGAGGCAGATTAAGGTCGGTTGAGGCCCTGGGTGCTGAAGAAAATATTGGGCCCCTTAAAAAAAAGGAGACAGATAAAATAAAAATACATGTTAACCATATTCTTAAATAAATAAAAAATATTATGTACTATTCATGTTAAAATTGCCCCTATGAAATTGAACTTGGTGTCATTAGAAAAAAAAGTAAAGTTGGAGTTTTGCAGGGCCCATCAGAAGTCAGGACCCAGGCTGCTCGCCCGGTGCAGCCCCCGTTAAATCCGCCTCTGTTCATGGACCACAGTAAAAAAGGCATTTCTATGGCATATGGTTCTCTTGAGCGAGGGCAGAAATGCCTTACTCTGGCTCATGGGAAACTCTTCTGCTCAGGCCCTGGGACCAAGTGCTCCAAGTCCTTCCAGGTTTGGTGTTGTGGCCCCAGTTACCTCTTGTGTGTGTAGTTGTTTCTGCTGTCAGTCTGTGCCCTGGACCTCATAATGCAGGACACCTTCTCCAGCAGCAGGCGGTTGTCCCTGGCAATGGTACAGAGCCTCTGCTCCTCCAGCTGTGGGCAGACACACAAGGAGCCTTCAGAAGCACCAGCTGTATCTGTGCTATTACTGTGCACAGATTTACTGAGAGGATTCCTTCAGCCCCACACTTCCCTTGACCTGAGTACCCTGCGGGTTTTACATTGCCTGCTCAAATACCAGCAAACGCCTCGTGTAGCAAGCTTCAGCAATGCGTGTGACATGGGAAGGCCCCTTCGTCTGTAAATTGGAAGACATTAGGATGAAGCTAAATCTTTTATGCTCTGAGTGGAAGTGACAGCAAGGATATTATGATTCTTTGTGAAATTAGGTCAGCCTCTAAAACCCTGACCTGTAACAGTGATGCTAATGAGGAAATCACTTTCTAGTTTAAGAAAGATATTTTATACTGTTGAGTAGAAAAGATTTAAGCCCAGAGAAAACAAAAACCCTCTTGCTCTAGTCTTTAAAATGGATTGATCTGCTGACTTGCTTGAAACTGGTTATTTAAGTTTTTGTTCTGCTCATTGAGGATATTATTATTTAGTAAGCACATAAAAAGCACACAGCATTTTGATTTTGGAGGCATTACTATCAACATAACCATGTGATTCTTACTTTCACTAGATGTCCTAAGTTTAAATAAATAAATATTCTGAGGTGACTATGAGATGCGTGGTAGAAATAAATGATGCTAATTAATTAATTATTATAGAACTGCATTGAATAAATTACTACTGCAAATTTCCCCTCCTCCCCCTCCCCCTTTTCCTCAAGACATGATGGATCAGCAGAAGGACTAGAGAAAGCTGTCTGGTGCAAGACCCACCAGCTCGTTTTGGAGCTTGACAAGGTTAATTGGTTGTCTAGGCAGCTTTTTATCTTTGATAGTCACTTGTTTGTTCCTCACTGAGCCTGCCTTTTCCATTGTCCTCGGTTTTCATGCTGAAATTTTCTAGTTAGCTATGACGGTAGCTGAGAGGTAAAACTGAAAGATACCTTCAGCTTCTTGAGGTTCAGGTGGAGGCGGCTGAGGCACAGTGGGGCACGGCTGTCCACAAGTGGCTGGGCATCCCGGACCTACGGCACAAGAGAGGGTGGTGTGACCCCAGGCACACTTGTCGTAGGTAATTAATGTGAGCTTAGGTCGCACAGCTTCTAAGCTGTTGCTGGCACTAGGGACGTGTATAGGTCATTATTCATGGCACCAATGATTCCAAGTTGGCCTGTGGCAGGAAGTTCTGAATGAGGTTCAGGGCCTGATTCAGAATCTGAATATCCCTTGCAGGAACCAGGCAGCCCTAAAAAAAAATGAGCCTATAAATGTCATTTTCAAGTGAAGAATTAAATAGGTGTAGAGTGAGGATTCATTAACTGTAACTACCAGCTGACACGGTATTCGGCACTGTGTTGCCAAAGGCCTTTAAGACAGTGAATTATGTCCCTATATCTACCTCACTCTAATCTCTGAGCCTCCAGCAGTATTTTCAGGATGAGTGCATTAAACATTGTTTAACTGCAAAATGATCTCTGCAGAATTTTCTATCTGGAAATGTACAAATAAGAGAAGAAACTTATACTTCAAAATGTGATGAACTAAATGCATGAGGGCTATTGACCACATGCAATAAAAAGAAATTTCTTCCCCCCCCCCTCTAGATTCTATTTGGTACTTGTTTATAGATATCACTAACTACTGGGACCTCTTAGCTGATAATCTGAAAGTGACAGTATGGGGAAGCTCCACCAGCTGAGTCTGTCTAAAATGATAACCTGAGCATCGTGCATGATGGGAATCAGACCCACAGAGTGTGCGGTGATGGACCAGAGCACATGTTGGGGGAGCCAGGAGATGGTGAAAGGTTCAATGGTGAGAGCGTGTGACTAACACACTCATTTTGGGATGCTTTTGAAATTTCATTTTGTTTTAGAATATATAAAATATTCACATGGCTCCGAAGTCAAATCTGTCAAACAATGTTTTTTTCGAAGTGATCCAAGTCCTATCTCTATCATTTTTACCTTATTTAAAAATATTCTAACTTTACAGTGTTTTCTTTCATTTCTGAAAATATAAAGCTATATATAATACACATATATATGTAAATATATATATATGTGTGTGTATATATACACATTTCATCCCCTTTTTTAGCTAAACATAATACATTTTATACATTTTCACACTGTTGGTTTTTCACTTCAAAATACATTCTAGTAATGTACATAGCTGTTTCTCATTCATTTTTATAGCTGCATACTACCTCACTGTGTGAAAGCATTTTAATTTATTCACCCAGCTCACTTTTCTAAAAATTATTTTTATTTATTTATTCATTTTAGAAGAGAGAGAGAGAAGGGGGAAGGAACAGGAAGCATCAACTCATATATGTGCTTTGACTGGGCAAGCCCAGGTTTTTGAACCAGCGACCTCAGTGTTCCAGGTCAACACTTTATCCACTGTGCCACCACAGGTCAGGCCCCAGCTCACTTTTGATTGCATTTTGGTTAGTTCCAATTTTACTGTTACAAATAACGCTACAATTAGAATCTTTTGCAATTTTTTTTTTTTTTGTATCTTTGCCAGTGTACCTCTGGAATGAATACTTAGAAATGGGACTTCTCGGTAAAAGGAAAATGTGTGTATAGTTTTATTACACATTGCTAAATTCATCCCAACACACACACACACACACACACACACACACGGCTGTGCCCTTTTGCCCACCAGAACACTGCCAACAAGTTTGGGGATTTTTGCCAATCTGATAGTTGAGAAACAGTATTAGAGTTTAAGTTTCATTTGTATTTTTTTATTATAACTGAAGTTGGTAATCTTTTTATGGGTTAAGAGTTATTTGCAATATTTTTTTCTGTTAAGTTGTGTTCATATCACTTGCCCATTTTCATAGAAGGTTGTTTTTATTTTTAGAAGTTCTATTTTTTTAGGTGAGAGGAAGAGAGATAGTATTCCCCCTGGTAACCCCCTTCTGAGGTCAATGCTCAAATCAATTGAGTTATTTTTAGAAGTTCTTTATACATAGGATATTAACCCTGTGCCTGTGATATAACTTGTAATTATTTTGCCCAATTTATATTTGTTTTTTCATTGATTCTTTTGGGTTCATCAGTTATTTAATCATTTTATCCACAAATCGGAAAAAAAATACCTATTTCCTTGCCTAATGGATTTGTTTTGTTTACTTGCATTGGTTAATACCTCCAACACAATTTTATTTATTTATTTATTTATTTATTTATTTATTTATTTATTTTTGTGGCAAAGACAGGGTCAGAGAGAAGGACAGATAGGGACAGACAGACAGGAAGGAAGATGAGGAACATCAATTCTTTATTTCAGCTCTTTAGTTGTTCATTGATTGCCCTCTCATTCATATGTGCCTTGACAGGGAGCTACAGCAGACCGAGTGACCCCTTGCTCGAGCCAGTGACCTTGAGCTCAAGCTGCTGAGCCCCGCCCAAACCCGATGAACCAAAGCTTTAACTGGCGACTTCCGGGTCTAGAACCTGGGTCCTCTACATCCCAGTCAGATGCTCTATCCACTGCGCCACCGCCTGGTCAGGCCCTCCAACACAATTTAAAAGCATATAAAAGATAGTAGGCATCCTTGTCTTATTTCTTACTTTATAAGGAACACTTTTAGTATTTCCCTATTAATTCAGATACTGGCTTAGGGATGAGATATTTATTTTTTATTATGTTAGAGAAATAGCAATAGCAATTTATATTTTATTAAGGCTATTTTGATTGTATTTTAGCCTAAGTATGTGTTTATGTGTAAGGTGGAAGGCTCTGTGGGGGTGCCAGGCTGAGGACGAGGTGCTGGATTTGGACACAGTGGTCCCTTCAGCTCTGTTTTCTCACTTCTATTGCATCGAAGTTCCTTATATTCCCAGGGTTCTCAGCCAAGCAGTAAGAAATGAAATTACTTTAAAGAGCTGACTTCTCCTTCTCTTAATATGGAAGAATTAGTTCTCAGCCAAGTTGTAATGCCAGCTGCTGAGGTTTGGAGCAGTGACAGAGTCATGTGGGTTGTTTGCTGCTGCTTCCAGGCAGAGCCGGGGGCTCCCACACCCCAGCCCTTGCTCCTCCTCACTCCTCCTTCTGCTGCAGGCCATTGTCTGCCTTCATTCACCAGGGCCTTGAACATCTGGACCATGGTTCCATCTGCCCCTAAATAAGTTCTGCACCATGGGGCAGCTGTGCCAGGACTCCAGGCATGGCTCTCACATGGACTCACCCCTTTGGGGAGCTGTGCTTCTTCAGTTGTCCCATTCCTCTCCCACAGTCTCTTTCTTTTTTTTTCTTTTTTGAACCGTTTTTTGTTTATTTATTTATTTATTCATTCATTTTAGAGGGGGGGGAGGAGCTGGAAGCATCAACTCCCATATGTGCCTTGACCAGACCAGTGCAGGGTTTTGAACTGGCAACCTCAGTGTTCCCAGGTCGATGCTTTATCCACTGCGCCACCACAGGTCAGGCCACAGTCTCTTTCTTTTCAGCTTTCTTGGTGGACTGTGTTCAAGAGTGACTCCTTGACCTCACGTGGCTCCCATCATCTCTCCTTGACTGGCTCCCGTCTTTACTTCATCTCCTTCCAGGTAAGATTTGTAACCCTCCCTTTAACACCTTGAGCCAAGATCATTGGATTCCTGACCCTATGCCCTGTTGCTGGCCACAAGCCATATAGGGGTGTGCCCACACTTTGTTGTTAGACTCAGCAACCGTGTGTTTCTGGGACATAGCAGAACTGCATGAATCAGTGCCATGTAGATGCATGCTTCCAACCACACCCGGGGTCCATGCCAACTGTCAACACACTGACTCTGCACTCGATCAGCTCGCCACTTTCCACAATGACTATTTTGAATCTTCCTTTTCTTACAGATTTTTAGGCAAAGAGCCTGGTTGCTCATTTAAACTAGGGGTGTTTATTGACAACCTGTCTCTTACCAGAGATGATTCTAGTCCCTTGCATACAAAATGAACAACAAAACACCCATGATGTTTACATTCTTGTCTATTATTCAAAGATGTGAATTGATTTATACTTGTTACTGTCACGCATACCCTTTTCAATCTTTCCCTAGCAACAACTGTTTACTAAGCTGGTACTGTGTGATGTAGGTGCTGAGAATATCATGGTGACAGGACATGGCCACCACCTCCAGAGACTGGGAGAAGCAAACTAAATAAAATAATAAAAATCATAAATCAATCATGAAATGACACGAGACAGCAGAACCAGGGACCACAGAAGGATGAGGAGATGTGCTTCTCAGAGAGGGCACAGTTGAGACTTCTAGGAAGACCAGATGTCTAAGGAAGTGCAGGTGAGCCCTGGAACACTTGGGCAAAGAGTGCTTAGTGGGACTCTTAAGGCGGACAGTGGGTTCAGGACCCAGTTGTGCATATGGGCACTAGGCCAGCCTTGTCGAGAGTGCCACCTGAGCCTCCTTGAGAAGGCTCATTGTCTCACATCACAACCCAGAAGGAGTAGAAAGGCTTGTCTGGGTCTTGTTATCTTGCAGAGACCTTGGGTCCACTGCCTGGGGGATCACTTCAGATGATCACAAAGCAAGAGCCTGTTCCAGAACGTCCCCTCAGAGGACTCCTCAGCCTTCATGAACACAGATGTGGAGATGTGAACCAAGCATAAGCAGGTGGGTGGTTCCGCTGGTCTCTCCACAGGCAGAAGGCCAGGGCAGACCATTTGAGAACCACATGGGGACAGTCTCAAAAGATGTCCACGTTTGCATCAAGTAAAATGGAAATAATAATTAATCTCCCAATGAAGATAAAAGGCAACTTTTTGTCCCCGCCAGAATATGTTGTTTTGACAGGAGAAAGGGTCCGTCAGATCTTTGGGTCTCAAGATACTTTCAAGTGATTTATACAAAATGAAGTACTTCATAAGTGTACGTTTTAATTGAAAAAGGAATGGTCCTGCCTGACCAGGCGGTGGCGCAGTGGATAGAGCATCGAACTGGGATGCAGAGGACCCAGGTTTGAGACCCCGAGGTCACCAAATTGAGCCCAGGCTCATCTGGTTTGAGCAAAAAGCTCACCAGCTTGGACCCAAGGTCACTGCCTCGAGCAAGGGGTTACTCAGTCTGCTGAAGGCCCGCAGTCAAGGCACATATGAGAAAGCAATCAGTGAACAACTAAGGTCTCACAACAAAAAACTGATGATTCATGCTTCTCATCTCTCTCCGTTCCTCTCTGTCTGTCCCTATCTGTCCCTCTCTCTGACTCTCTCTCTGTCCCTGTAAAAAAAAAGAAAGAAAGAAAGAAAGAAAGAAAGGAATGGTCCTAAAATATGACACATGAAAACCATAATCTATTTAATGAGATTTTTATTGTATGGCAAGATATATGACCAACTCTTTAAGGAAATGTCATTTCAACCATCCCATTCCTGAAGAGAAAATTAGCTTTCGGTTTCCAGGGAAAGCCCTAGTATTTCATAGTTATTGCTTTGGGGACCTCACCCTGAGCATCAGGGCCTGGCACTGGCCTTTCCTACCTTTTTCCTGTGATCCTGGTAGGCTTTCTCCCATGCACTGTGCAAGCACTCACTTCTGCAGGGAAGCATCAGCCGGGGGTGCCCTGGGCAGCTCTCAAAGACCACCAACCTGAGACTGGTTTAGGCCGAGGTACAACCCTGAGCATGGCTGTGTTTGCTGGATCACATGACAATCGCCATGGCATCCAAGCTACGGAGAAGAAAAGAGGGTGTGAGGATCCCCGCCTGTGCGTGCTTAACAAGGAATCGTGTATTCTTCCTTTCCAATGAGATACTGAGTAGCTTAGTGATGCCATTTTGATGCCCCCCCCCCAATTTCCCCATCCGTACACACGAGGAGGTCAGAGAATTTCTCCTCCAACTAACTTGTTCTCTGTCTTTGCTTTTTTCTCCCCTTTCCCCTTGTCTTTTCATTCCCTTCTTTCTCGTGTTTTTTCTTTCCTCCCTTCCTTACCCCCATTCTCTCTTATCTTTG
The DNA here is from genome assembly GCA_037038555.1 of Rhynchonycteris naso. Taxonomy (NCBI): domain Eukaryota; kingdom Metazoa; phylum Chordata; class Mammalia; order Chiroptera; family Emballonuridae; genus Rhynchonycteris; species Rhynchonycteris naso. Next base: position 32,910,589 of record CM072998.1, read on the forward strand.
AATAATTTATAATAATTTGTACAATTTCAAATGTTTTTATTTGAAGCTTAGGTGGCAGATCATCATTAAGTGTTTTTTGTTTGTTTGTTTCAATTGATTTGAGGATTAGTTATAGAAAGTTTCAGCCATTCTTAGCCATTCCTTGCTTAATGTCTCATCTGGTCGGAATGGTTTTTCATGAGACAAATGAAGTAAAAGTCATGCTGGCATCTGTTGAGCCACACATCTTTGTTGAAATCATATGCATCATTTTGGAGATGACGTGATTAGAATTGGTTAACGACAAAATAGCAATATTATTTTCATTTCAGAATTCTCGTCTTCAAGACGTTACAGTACCCATTATAGAAAATGTTGTAGTGCAGAGTCTGTGAATGGGAACTCATTGTTCAGCTGGGGGTAAATAAAGAAAAGGGGCATTTTATGAAAAATCTTGTTCTGCCTATTAGCATGAGTCAGTGCCTGTCAGTCTGAAAGAGATTGGACCAAGCTTAAATTGAATCACACTTGGAAAAAATGAGATGTGAATAAGATCAGAATATGATTGTCCCTTCTCCTGCTTTATGCAGGAGACGCTGTCCTTTGCTAGTTCTAATGACCTTCAAAACTTTGGCAGAAAACTTTGCAGGCTGGTAAATGGTTGATGTACTGACAGTTAAAAAGTTGTCTGGTTTTACAAAGTACTAATTTAGTTTAGTCCACAAGTGTTAGCTTTAGAAAACTGTGCATGTGCAGTAGAAGATAGATATAAGAATTACTACCTAAAAAATACAGCCAATAGGCCCTGGCCGTGGAGCATCTGCCTGGCGTGTGGAAGTCCTGGGTTCAATTCCGGGTCAGGGCACACAGGAGAAGCGCCCATTTACTTCTCCACCATTCCCCTCTCCTTCCTCTCTGTCTCTCTCTTCCCCTCCTGCAGCCAAGGTTCCATTGGAGCAAAGTTGGCCTGGGCGCTGAGGATGGCTCCATGGCCTCTGCCTCAGGCACTAGAATGGCTCCAGCCGCAAAGGAGCAATGCCCCAGATGGGCAGAGCATCAGCCCCTGCTGGGCATGCCAAGTGGATCCTGGTCGGGTGCATGTGGGAGTCTGTCTGACTGCCTCCCCGCTTCTAACTTCGGAAATATTGAAAAAAAATTATATCTCATATTCAGAGGATATTTGGAGGAATTCTATTAAAATAATTTCCTGCCTGACTAGGCAGTGGCGCAGTGGATAGAGCGTCGGACTGGGATGCGGAAGACCCAGGTTCGAGACCCTGAGGTCACCAGCTTGAGCACGGGCCCATCTGGCTTGAGCAAAAGCTCGTCAGCTTGGACCCAAGGTCACTGGCTCCAGCAAGGGGTTGCTCGGTCTGCTGAAGGCCCGCGGTCAAGGCACATGTGAGAAAGCAATCAATGAACAACTAAGGTGTTGTGAAGGCAACGTAAAACTAATGATTGATGCTTCTCACCTCTCTCCGTTCCTGTCTGTCTGTCCCTATCTATCCCTCTCTCTGACTCTCTCTCTCTGTGCCTGTAAAAAAATTAAAAAATAAAAATAAATAAATAAAATAATTTCCTTTACCCAATTGTTGTCATTGGTCAAGCCCAATAATTAGTAGATATTCAATAAATATCTTCAATTAATAATGATAGAAATTATGGTAAGTTTAAAATTTTCTTTTTATTTTATTCATTTTAGAGAGGAGACACAGAGAGAGAGAGAGAGAGAGAGAGAGAGAGAGAGAGAGAGAGAGAGAGAAAGAAATAGAGAAAGGAGGGAGGAGCTGGAAGCATCAACTCCCATATGTGCCTTGACCAGACCAGTGCAGGGTTTTGAACTGGCGACCTCAGTGTTTCCAGGTCGACGCTTTATCCACTGCGCCACCACAGGCCAGGCAAATTATGGTAAGTTTAATGAATGATTCCCCAACTGAGATTTTTTTTTTTAATTTATTTTTTATTTCTTTTTATTTATTCATTTTAGAGAGGAGACACAGAGTGAGAGAGAGAGAGAGAGAGAGAGAGAGAGAGAGAGAAAGGGGAGCTAGAAGTATCAACTCCATATGTGCCTTGACCAGACCAGTGCAGGGTTTTGAACTGGCGACCTCAGTGTTCCCAGGTCGACGCTTTATCCACTGCGCCACCACAGGTCAGGCTGAGATTTTTTTTTAATTCAGACTATGGAACTGGTTCTGTATGATTCTTATCTTTCCCTTTTCCTGAAGCCTGTTTGCCACACATGCTGAGAAACTTCTGACAATGCTCAGAGGTGCTGCCAGTCAACTGCGGGGTAAGGTACTATTCTGTCCAGTCTGCTCACATTTGTGTAGACAAACCATGGATTGAGGGCAAAATGGAAACTGGAGGATTTTTAAAAAAATAATAATGGAAGCACTCATGTTTTGATCACAAATTGTTTTCAATGCCCCCTGTCAAATAAGTGACCTCAATTAAGTGTCCTAGGCATTTATATTAATTCTTAACTGACTAACCACTCAATTAATATTTGTTAGACTTGATGCTAGGGCCCCACACAAAGGATCTGGAAAAATTAGACACGTCTGCCCCCCGAACTGGAAAGATCATCGTCAACCACACGGTCTGGATATCAAAGCTCCCATCCACACAGGCTCAAACTCAGTGTTGGCTCTTACCGTGTTCTTAACAAGATCAAGCCAGAAAGGTCGGCTAACCAGTAGCTCTGCGGAATTTATCCTGAGCAATAGTCTGAAACACTGACAAGGATTCATACACATCAAAGAATTACTCATAAAAGTAGAAATTGAAAAGTCTGCAGTTTGGAGTTTAATTAATAATAAGTGTCACCCTGGCACAGTAGCTTGGTTGGTTACAGCAGTGGTCGGCAAACTCATTAGTCAACAGAGCTAAATATCAACAGTACAATGATTAAAGTTTCTTTTGAGACCCAAATCTTTTAAACTTTATATAGGTAGATACATTATTATTAACTTAATTAGGGTAATCCTAAGCTGGCCTGTGTGCCCACACATGGTATTTTGTGGAAGAGCCACACTCAAGGGGCCAAAGAGCCACACGTGGTTTGCAAGCCATGGTTTGCTGACCACTGGGTTAGAGCATATTACTGATATGCAAGGGTTGAGGGTTCGTTCCCCTGTCAGAGCACATACAGGATCAAATCAATGTTTCTGTTTCTCTCTCTCCATTCCTTTCTTTATTAAAAAAATAATCAATATATAAATTTAAAAATAGTGTCAATGTTAGTTTCCACTAATATTCTTTTTCTTATTCTAAGATCCACACCATAATATCACTTTGTATTTTGTAAATTTTTTTCTTCCTTTTCCATGTGAGAGGACGGGAGATAGACAAACTCCCACAAACACCCTGACCAGGATCTACCCAGCAACCACCATCTGGGGTCATGCTCGCAACTGAGCTATTTTTAGTACCTGAGATGGAGGCTCCACAGAACCATCCTCAATGCCTGAGATCAATGGGCTTGAACCAATTGAACCATAGTTGCAAGTAGGGTAATAGAGAGAGTGACGGAGAGAGAGAGAGCAAAAAAGGGGAGAAGGGTGGAGAAGCAGATGGGTGCTTCTCCTGTGTTCCCTGACTGGGAATCGAACCCAAGACATCTACATACCAGGCTGACGCTCTACCACTGAGCCAACCAGCGAGGGTCACATTTTGCGAATTTTTAAGGAGAGACTACATTTTTAATATTGAAGTAGGTTTAAATGTTTAATATTACACACTTTTTACTCATACCCTGCAGAACATAAACACCAAAACCTTTTTATTTTTTAACAGGGACAGAGAGAGAGTCAGAGAGAGGGATAGATAGGGACAGACAGACAGGAATGGAAAGAGATGAGAAGCATCAATGATCAGTTTTTCGTTGTGACACCTTAGTTGTTCATTGATTGTTTTCTCACATGTGCCTTGACCGCGGGCCTTCAGCAGACCAAGCAACCCCTTGCTGGAGCCAGCAACCTTGGGTCCAAGCTGGCGAGCTTTCTGCTCAAGCCAGATGAGCCTGCACTCAAGCTGGCGACTTCGGGGTCTCGAACCTGGTTCATCCACATTCCAGTCCGACACTCTATCCACTGCGCCACCGCCTAGTCAGGCCCAAAACTATGTTTTATTTGATTATGTAGATGATAATTATATGTTTGTCTTCAGCCTTAAACAGTGCTTTGGCCAAATACTGACTTGAATATTGACCTTATGAGAAATGCCTTAAATGTTATCAAGTGATAGATATCCTGAATAACTAAAGGCCATTGCATAGAATAGGTTGTTACATCATTTATAATATATGGTATAAAGCCTTTGTGATATAATATATATTAATTAATTAAATCATTAATATTCATAATTTTTTATGTGTTCCACGACTATAACTTTATGTTCAAGCTTTGGTTTTTATGTTTCTTTACCTTTCCAGAAGAACAATGAAGTCAAAACAAAACTGTAAGGTCAGTAGATAATGGGGACGGTCATGTGAGGAACTCAAACCTGGGACCTTTGGCTAGAGCCGCCCACAACCAAGCGCGCCAAAAGAAACTTCCCAGAGGTCCTTGGGAAAAGAGCGACCGTCCGTCAGCCAGTAAGATTTCACCATGCCATATTAACTCACCTGCCCTAGAGGACCCCTTTAAATACCTCTCAGGCGGTTTAATTCGTGGGGACTCTGTCCCCAAGGGTAGGGAACCTCGTTGGATGGGATGCACTCTGTACTCAATAAAGCCTTTTATTATTCCACACTTCATGGCTCCGGCCCCCTGCCTTCTTTCTCGGTGGTGAAAAATACCTTATATTTGGTGCCGAAAACCCGGGAGGAGTTAGAAGCCCGCTGGGGCCGCTCCTCTCCCTGTCCCCTCCGTGAAAGAACCAAGATCTCAGGATCTCCAACCTTCCACCCACTTCGGGGCATGGTGTGGTAAGTCCCCTGCCTGCAGCCTTCCCCTCAGTTCTTTCTGCCGAGACTCCCTGTCCAAAACCGTAACTACATCAGGGACCTCTTTCTGCCCGAGTGCGTGTGTGCCCGTGGAGACGTTCCGAGCACATCCATTTTCCCTATCCATCCTTGGCCAGAGCTTGAGTTTTGGGATGCCAGCTCTCAACTCTGATCACTCCGAGGACTGAGGGCAGCTGTGGGGGCACAGGAATCCCAAAACACTCCGGGAGTTGCCTTATCCGAAATCTCTCCCTCCCTAAAGAAGAAGAAACTGTTCTTCTTTGCTGTGGCCAGGCCACAGAACCCACTGGATAATCAAACCAGGTAGCCTCCTGAAGGGACTTTTGGTTTTAACACCCTCACCAATTTATCACCAAAAAAAAGCTGGAAGTTGATTGGAGATCTCTTTACATTCAGGGCCTCTAATTATTTGCTCACCCGTCCTCAATCTCTGTGCTGCCTGTTCTACACACAGGCCGTTTTTGGCTAGAGAAACCTCACCTAAACCCTCTGCTCCTAATCTTTTCTTCTCTGCGGACTCCCAACTCTCTTCCTTCCAAGAGCCCCCTCCGCTCCCTTCACAAGATCTTGTTTCTCATTCATTTGCAAATACCAGTCTCTCTTTCTCCTCCCCTGCCAGCCAGGGGCCCCTCCCCTCTCCACTGTGTTCTTAAGTCCCTCCTCCGTCAGAGCATCTCCACCTGCCATTGGCCCTTTACACCGGTTTGCAGGATGCCCAACCCCAATCTGTTTGCCAGAAGTTCTGACCCTGTCCTGCCTCTGGATCCAGTGTTTCCAGCTTGGTCTGGGTGCCGGGCTCCCTAGAAGCCCTCCTCCTCTTATTCTCAACCCCCAGACTCCTATCTGGGACCTGTGAACATGGCATTTAAAGTTTTCAATGGTCGCAGCTAGTAGGAAATGGCCAAGGCTGTTCACCAGGCCCGCATGCAGCAGAAGGTAACGCTCCAAACCCAGGCTCTTGTGGCAACCCTGAGGCCAGCAGAGCAACAGGGGCAAGACACAAGAAGTGCCCAGCCCAAGTCTGGACCACAAAGATAATCCCTACCAGCAGCTTGCTTTAAGTGTGGCAAGCAGGACAACTGTGCCCGACAGGGCCCCTGCCCACGGCTGCCCACTGCAAGCAGTCCGGTCACTGGCAGAGAGATTGCCCCTTTGGGCAACAGGCTTTTTCCTCAATGCCTCTACATGGAGGACGAGCCAGCCACGTGGGCACATTGCTCAAACTCCTAGGACACGGCCTGGACTTGGAGAACCCCAGGGTAATGCTACAAAAATGGGTAAGTCCATCTCATTTCTTGTGGACACGGGAGCTGCCTTCTCTGTTTTGCCACCACACTCTGGACCTCTAATTCCCTCACAGGTCTCGGTTATGGGAATGAATGGGGCCCCTTCTTTACCCCTTCGCACACCACCCCTGACATACAGTTTGGACGGAATCCCCTTTTTGCACTCATCTTAGTTATGCCATCATGCCCTGTACCCCTTCTGGGTCGAGACATTCTTCACAGTCTCAGAGCCACTATCCAGCTGACAGCATCTTCCCACTTACTCTTGCCATTCCTCAATACCAAGGGCTCCCCCATAATCAATGCTACCCTCATTTCTAACCATGTCTCTCACTTCAAGCTTGCTCCCATGCAGCATCGCTGGGCCCTACTCGTCTGTGGCTCACCAAAAGGTTGGGCCCTGCAGATCCTCCTGTTGCATCATGTCCCTCCCACCAGGAACCTGCCGCCAGAGTGAGCTGAAGCAGGGAACAATGCTGTTCAGTAAGACTGGCCTGATAAAAGAAGCTTCAATCTCCTCAACTGTCTGCAAGAAAATTAAGCAATAATCTCTCCTCCTACAGCCTGTGTAACTCCTGATGGCAGCCAGCCATTCTTACCTGGGCTGCCCTTATCCTAAATCTTCTTCTAATTATCAGCATATAACTCATATTTGCTTCTCTTTTTTAAATTCTTACAGAACTGCATCCGCGAAGTTACTCAACTCATGGCCAAACAGATGTTCCTCCTGACACCCCTCAAAGTCACTACCTTACGACCTCCCCTCCCCACAACGCCTCTAACCAGCAGGAAGTAGCCAGACGAATAAACGGCGCCCCTATTCTATTTACCACAAAAGGTCAGAAAGTAAGGTCGGTGGATAATGGGGATGGTCACGTGAGGAACTCAGACCTGGGACCTTTGGCTAGAGCCGCCCACAACCAAGTACACCAAAAGAAACTTCCCAGAGGTCCTTGAGAAAAGAGTGACCTCCATCAGCCAGTGAGATTTCACCACGTCATATTAGCTCACCCACCCTAGAGGACCCCTTTAAATACCTCTCACGTGGTTTAATTCGTGCAACTTCCCTAGCCTCTGTCCCCTAGGCTCGGGACCTTCATCGGATGGGATGCACTCTGTACTTAATAAAGCCTTTTATTATTCCACACTTTGTGGCTCCAGCCCCCTTCCTTCTTTCTTGGCGGGAAAAAATACCTTACAAAAACAACAGACTTTATTGTTATTATGCAGGACAGAGTAGCTTAAAAACCAAGTCAAATTGCTTCAGATTCATTCAGATTTTGGAGGAAAAATGTACTGTGCTACAGGAAAAATGAGCATGTCTTCAGTGCCCTCTGTTGAGTATGGGTAACTCAAGAACCTTAATGAAAGCACCAGGGTGCCCACCTCCAGTAACGATGGGCCAGGTCACTTTTCTTCCACTGACAACAACTGGAAATCCTAGACAGTGTCTTAAATGCATCAAGGAGCTGACAGAGGTGTCTGGAATTTCCAGGTTATGGTCAGAGAAAACAGAGCCCTGAGTTAGCACACAGGGGCCTCTTCCTGAAAATTGAGGCCTTTGCAGGTTAAAAAGATGCAAAGGCTGCACATACAAGAAGAAATGAATCAGAAATAATTCTCTCACCCAAAGCACCTGCCAGATTAGGGTAGAATAGGGGCAAACTGAGAAAAGTTTTTTGCAGCCCATATTTGAAATGTGTAGGAAGCCATAACACCCTCAAATAGTGAAATTGGCTAAAGTAGCCCTCGAATGACAATGTCCCAAGATGCCGAGAAAAAGTGATGGCCCTGCCTCCAAAGGCCCCAGATTTTCCTTGTGCCTCCATGGCATGGACATCAACCATGACTAGAACCAGCAGAAACCTTGGAACAGACTCCCAGAGATAACAGATACTGAAATCACAAGATGCAGATTATTTGACAACTACTCTCACTGTTTTTAAGGAGGAAAAAAAAAGACGAAACTGGAAATACTTTCATGTACAGGGAATCACAAAAATGTTCAGTACAGAAGGAACACTGACAAAATTTGACCATGTGCTGAGTTGTAAAAAAGTTTCACGTTTTGTCTGACCAGGTGGTGGCGCAATGGATAGAGCATCAGACTGGAATGCCAAGGATGGAGGTTCAAAACCCCGAGGTTGCTGGCTTGAGTGTGGGCTCATCCAGCTTGAGCGCGATGTCGCTGGCTTGAGTGTGGGATCATACACGTAACCCCATGGTCGCTGGCTTGAAGCCCAAGGTTGCTGGTTTGAGCCCAAATATCACCAGCTTGAGCAAGGGGTCACTCGCTCTACTGCAGCAACCCCCCTCCCCCCCAGTCAAGGCACAAATGAGAAAGCAATCAGTGAACAACTAAGGTGCCACAACGAATAATTGATGTTTCTCATCTCTCTCCCTTCTTGTCTGTCTGTCCCTTTCTCTGAATCTCTGTCTCTGTCACACATACACAAAGAAGTTTCACCTTTCAAAGGACAGCAATCACACAGATACTGTCGGCAGTGGGACTGAGCTGGGAATTAACAACAAATGATAACTCAGAATCCCATATATTTGGAAATGAACCAATGCAGTTTTAAGGCCAAAACATGACAGGGATATCTCTGACTTTCAAGAGATGTTTTTAAATATAAATTGGACATATTTGTTGGGTGTTTGAACAAAAAGCATTCTAGTTGCCAGTAATTAGTAATGGTGATGTTAACTGTAACCTTAGTTATACAATTCTTTCTCAAGAATGTTAGTCCTGCCTGACCAGGTGGTGGCACAGTGGATGGAGCGTTGGACTGGAACGTGGAGGACCCAGGTTTGGGACCCTGAGCTGGGAAACCGCAATGAGGAATTGCTGTTTCTCGTCTCTCTCTCTCTCTCCTGTCTGTCTGTCCCTATCTGTCCCTCTCTCTGACTCTGTCTCTGCCACCAAAAAAAAAAAACAAACAAATGAAAAAAAATGAATGTTAGTCCTGAGAAGATTCACTGAGGTCTATTAATCCTACTCCGGGATGTTTTTAGGGAATTTATCCACAAGAGAGGAAAAGCTATGTACACAAATAATGAATTTTGGTGTCATTTATTTAGTGCCGGTAAAGAGCTGCACCTGCAGTGTGCGCTGTAGGACACCTGTGCATATTAACACAATGAACATCATGCAGTCTATACTGTTACAATTGGAAAGATTATTAACTCAATAAAGCAACTAACAAATTGTTTCTCTTACAATATGTACGAATCTTCAGGAGTGTTCAAAGACATTCTGGAAAAGTTAGTTTGTTATAGGTGGGAATGAAAAGATTTGTAATTTTGAAAATGGGTTTTATCATTATTTGTGTGCTTAATTTTATTTTAAAAATCTATTTGAGCCTGACCAGGCGGTGGCGCAGTGGATAGAGCGTCAGACTGGGATGCGGAAGACCCAGGTTTGAAACCCCGAGCTCGCCAGCTTGAACGCAGGCCCATCTGGCTTGAGCAAACAAGCTCACCAGCTTGGACCCAAGATCGCTGGCTCCAGCAAGGAGTTGCCCGGTCTGCTGAAGGCCCGCGGTCAAGGCACATGTGAGAAAGCAATCAATGAACAACTAAGATATCGCAATGGCAACGAAAAACTAATGATTGATGCTTCTCACCTCTCTCCGTTCCTGTCTGTCTGTCCCTATCTATCCCTCTCTCTGACTCTCTCTCTCTGTCTCTGAAAAAATAAAATCTATTTGATGTGCAAATTAAGCCTTGATCACACCATTTATGGCCCACCCCCTTCTCCCTGACACCATTTCTCTTATCCAATGAGTTTTGAGAATTCAACTAACAAATACCACACCCCCAATCCCCCATTCACCCCTTCACTAGACAGTCTCTTGTAACGCAACCAAGAATCTACTTGGCCTCTGAGGTCTAAACAGTGCATTCCTGGGTCCTCACGCTTTCGGGTCATGTGGTCAGTGAATGCGCCTTTTTTTGGCGTCTGACTGTCTTAGGGCATCTGCAGAGGAGAGGCCATGTATCGAGAAGGCACTAAACTCTGTGGACGTTTTAGGGACACTAAATATTCCTGGGGAAACATCAGAAAGGATCCCAAGGGCACTATTCCTTCTTTTTCCTTCCTCCTCTTCCAAGCCAGCCTGAGTGTAGAGCTGATTTGAATTTTCAGTCTGCTTTTACCGGGAAACCGGGGCAAAGCCGACCCCTTCGGCAGTCTTGCCAAGAGCTCCCGGCTCCCACTGTGGAGAAAGCTAGGGCACAGACCCCCCACGATCACAGAACACTCAGGGTTGGGGAGCTCTTTCCCAGGGTCTCCACCCCAACTTATTTTTAAATCTGGCTATAGAATATAGAAGGTAGTGAGACCTTCAGAGCTTTTGTGCTATTTTAAAGCAGCTATATTCTGTCACTAGTTACTGGTCTTCAAGCCTGGCCTTTGGTGAAGCTCAAGCCATCAGCACGGAAGGGTGGCTCCCTGTGGGCGAGGGGCAGGGAAGTGGGTGCTGGCTGGGACACAGGAGGCGGCAGAGCAGCCAGTCCCTGGAGGAGAACCCACAGGCCCTGCCTGCCAGGAGGGCTGCTGGGAGCCACCTTGGATGGAACACCGCTGTGGCTGCGGACACTGTCTCCATAGCTCTTGAAGTGTGGGCTCTGCAGGGAGCACAGGCCAAACAGGATGTGTGTGCGTTCTGAGCCCTGGGGGAAGGGGCGTGCCCATGCGGGAGACACTCCCGACGCCCACCCGGGAGCACTTCAGGAACCCAGGCAGGGAATAGGTTACAGGCTCTCAACCCCACTGTCCCTTGTTGCCATTTTGTGAGGATGTAATTGTAAAATAAATAAACCATTTTCTCCATCATAAAAACAAGGAAGTAGTTCATGAGTATTTTTGGCAACAAAGCCGTCCCTTCAAGGAAAAGGAGAAAATGAAGCTGAAAAACAAACAACACCCTCTCCTCCATTTAGAAAGAAAACGACCTGCTAGCCGGTTATGATCTGCACCTGAACAGTAATGAAGTGCCTCCTAGTTCCGGCCCAGGCATCACTGCATGGTTTTGTTTCTCATCTGTGACTCCTGACTGAGGGTTGCTGCTCTCCTGGCCTGTTTCCAAGTGATCAGGAGGAGGCTGTTAATAGGAGGTTTCATCTAGGTCCAGCTTGATGACTGTGGAGCCTTCTCTCTGGCAAAGCTGGTTGCTGTGTTTCCTTAGTCTGCCCCATCTTCAAATGCCTCACGCCTGCCACTTCTTCCTCCACCCTTCTCCTTCTCTTACTTCCCCAGAACTGCCTGTCACAATTCCCATTATTTTGCAGACAGTGATTTTTACTTGGTGCTTTGGGTAGAAAGCGGTCTGATTAGAGTTATGCACCCCCTGCTCCCACACTCTTTACTAAGATTGCTTATTGCCTAATTGGAAGAACTTCAAGCAAAGCAACTAGACAAATGGCCTAATTCAGGGTTTCTTAACCTCGGCGCTATTGACATTTTGGGCTGAACGGGTCTTTGTGGCTAAACGAATCTCTATGCCAGTGGTAACCCCTCCCTCCCAGAGTTACACCCAAAATGTCTCCAGATATTGCCAGCTGTACCCTGGGGAGAGCTGGGAGCTAAATCTCCCCCAGTTGAGAATCATTTATAAATCTAATCTGTGAAACTTCGGGTGTGGTAACTAGGCTAATTTAGAGGGAGATTGGTGAAATCAGAGTAGTTGTCTTTCATGTGTGATAAAAGAGAGACTGTTATTTACTATTGTTAATTTCAGGCAAACAGGAAAGACAGACTGGCATGAAGAGTCTGTATCCGTGAGCAAGTCAGTTAGAGTGAAAGGCTGTCCACCCTTCAGAAGGGGTCTGTGCATGTGAAGAGCAAGGGGGCCAAGGGGGTCTATCATGCCCCGGGTGCCACTCGCAGAGGGGCGACAAATGGTCTTCAAGGCAAACAAGAAAAGGTACTACGCCTTCAGGGGGTCACCAATAAAGTGTCGTGCCCCGGGGCACCAGTTATGTTCGCTAAGCCACTGGAAGAGGCCACAAGGGTGGATGGGTTTGAGGAAGATGGAGGACAGGAGGAGTAAGCCAGAAAGCTGGCAGATAGTTGTGTGGGATGCAGTGTAATTTGTCTTCGCAAATACCAAGTCCTCAGTAAAGTTACTAAGTTCTCAAAACCAAACTGCGAGTGGGTTTCCTGGTGGGAAGTTGTAGTGTGTGCACACTAGCTCAAGACCAAATGGAGAAAGTGTTTATGGACAACAGCAGAAATGAGGGGCCCGGGAGGGAGGATGATGAGAAATTCACAGAAATCATGGAAAGAGTAAGAACTTATACAAACTATACTTTTGGAAGTTTGGGCCAAGTTAATCAAAATTGGTGAGAAAGATAGATCAAGAACCCAAATAACAAATTATTTTCTTATTGGCACTCAGCATCCGTTCAACTGGTAGGGATGTGTAGAAGCACATTGTGTGCCAGGAGTGCGCCCCTGATGGCAATGAAGAACTTTTGTTCTATCTAAAGCAAGTGGCAGAAGCCCTGGGTTAGGACTCCAAAACATAGGGTTAAATCCCAGCTCTGCTACCTTGATGCTATCTTTGGGCATGTCACTCACCTTCTGGCTCCAGTGCAATTATAAATGAGACTCAGGAACATGGTACCTTAGACTTATTACAGGAGGCAAGTAAGACCACAGGGAGAAACACTTTGAAAAAAAAATGTTCCCTAATTCTCAGGACTAAATGATGAAGGAAATTCATCTTCTCTACTTTGACCTTTCCTAATTTACAGATTTTTGGTACATAAATAACCCCAGAGATGGGGAATTCATACTTCCAGAAGAAACATATTCAACTTAGGACAATGTGAATTCAGAGAAAAAAAATGTTAATGATCTAAAATTTGCCTTTTTATAACCTTTACCTTTTGATTCCAATTCTGCCAATTAAAGTCACACTGAAGAAACAAATGTCCTTCTGCTCATGACATCATTTCAGTATCTGATGTGTTTGTAGTGTGTACACCTCTCCCCTATCTACCTCTCCCTTAGGTGAAACTTTCTCAATTATTTTAACTATTCCTTAAACAATGAGTGAACATCCCTCAGAACAGTGATTCACAAGTGGGAGTGGGGAGTAGGGAGAAAGGCCCCTTTGTGGATCAGAATCTGGTGGGTAGAGTTTAAACAATGTACCCAACCTTGCCCCAGAAGACGTAGATAAACCCTCTTAGTTGGGGTTCACCCCGCCCCAGTATGGAAGAAGCACTTCTATCAGTGAAAGTGGTTGGTCATGTGGGAGCAAGAAAAATGGTCAAGTAGCACGCACAGATTGTTTGTCGTAGTCCAGTCTCATATTTTCAATAAGGAAACTATGTCTCAGGGAAGCTGACAGGACCTGGTTGAGAAACACAGCTCCCCGGTCCTGAGATTATTAGGATATGGGCTTCTTAACTTTTGTTCTTTCACCTTCCTCAAATCTATGACAAGATCTCATCATCTCTGCTCTCTTCCAATTACATTCTTAATATAAATGGGTGTTGCGGATACCTTTCAGGGTGTCTGCCCAGCTCCTATGACCCCCAGCTCTCCAGACCTGCCCCTAAATGTCATGTTCTTACCATACGATGCCCCCACCCCTATCCTTGACCTGCATCCCGGTCGATTGTATCAGTAAAATGATCTCTTTAGAAACTGGAATTAGTATTTGGATTCAGCTCATCTGTCTGGGCATGTACTGGCACTGAGATACCCACAAAATCTTTGAAAACGAGGGAGCCATCTTCCACCCACAAAAAAGCAAGGAGAAACAGCCTTCAGAGTAGAGAAAATTGAAAGATGTGAAAGAAAGGGCAGAGAAGCGACACCGAGAGGCCAATGGGCCCCTGCTGGCTTTCCAGGCACAACTTTTGATTTGCAAAAAGTCTTCTTTCCTTTGGGTTTATCACAGACTCCAGAATCTTTCTGTAAATTTCTCTCTGTCTTGAGTGGACAGATCAAGAATCTAAGACCATAAGGTAAAGTAGTTCCTGTTTCTACCTGGGTTTATGCATTGGTAATAGTTGTCTTTCCATATTGAGAGGTGACCCAGCTTCTTCGACAGAAAAATCTTCATATCTCTAGTTGACTAGCCTTCTTTATTTTATTTGACCCCTGGAAAAACTAACAGCTATTTGCAAGATCTTTAGGATCATATTGCTACTTGAAGAATTTTTAAGTGCTTTGAAATTTCTTGAACAAGAGTGCTCTTTAAGTCTCAATAACAAATAGTCATCGCTTAGTTAAAATCTGGAAAACACAGTGAGTCCCTCAGACAAAAGCCCAATTATATTGGTTTATAGTTATTAGTTATTTTTGTTTAAATAGTTACATTTATTTTAAATTTAATATTTAATTTCTTTTTTTTTATTCACTTTAGAGAGGAGACGAGAGGGAGAGAGAGAGAGAGAGAGAGAGAGAGAGAGAGAGAGAGAAAGGGGGGAAGAGCTGGAAGCATCAACTCCCATATGTGCCTTGACCAGACCAGTGCAGGGTTTTGAACTGACAATCTCAGTGTTCCCAGGTTGATGCTTTATCCACTGCGCCACCACAGGTCAGGCTAAATAGTTACATTTATTTTAAAAATAAGACCCTAGTCTTCCTTTGAAGACCTTTTACACTCTTCCCCACTCAATATCCCTTCAATAATAGTAATGAGTTCTTAACTCTTATTCCTCCAAGGACAAAATTGAATTTCAAATGTCAAAAAAAGCATTCTGTAGTCATCTTAGCCTTAGGCCAGTGACATTCTTGGGCTTCTTAATTAAAAAAAAAAAAAAAAAAGAAGTGATTGGCTCTGGCTGGGTAGCTTAGTTGGTTAGAGTGTTACCCACATACACAAAGGTTCTGGGTTCAATCTGGTCAGGGCACACATAAGAATCAACCGATTACTGCATAAATAAGTGGAACAACAAAATTGATGTCTCTCTCTTTCTCTCTGTCTAAAATCAATCAATAAAAAATTTATTGACAGAGAAAGGAAGGGGAAGAGACAAGAGAAAAAGGTGGGGAGAGCACTTATTTGTTGTTTCTCATAGTTTTGCATTCATTGGTCACTTCCCATATGTGCTCTGATAAAGAATTGAACCTGGAAACTTGGAGTTTTGGGATGACATTCTAATCGACTGAGCTAACTGACCATGGCCAATTAAAAAAAAAAAGAAAAAGAAAAAAACCAGAAGTGATTATTGTCAAAAACAGCACCCAGACACAATAAGCAGTAATAATTATTTCAACTTTACAAAGTAGTCCAGCTCAGGTGGAGACAGAACTGGAAGCCAGGAGTTCTGATTCTTGGTCCAGTGACATTTCCCTTTGATTAGACCTTTCTGTTTGAGATGTCTTGATGAAATAGACCTGAGGTGTTTCAGTGGTGGTAATTCACCTTCTTCTGTAGATAATATAATAGATACCTTGGTTTCAAGAACATAGAAGTTAGAAGATTTGACCGGGTCTTTAGTTTAGGACAAGCTACTGTTTTCCTTAAGGTAATGAGATTACAGACAAAGGGTTTTCATTTCTGAGTATTACTAACACATCGGGCCTGAGAAGGTGGGGGAAGGGGCCAGGCTGGTTGGGGGCTACGGTGTCCTTCATTCCTTCCTCCTATTCACTGGTTGCCATGAGCTCACTCTATGAGCTTCCTGACAAACTGATGCTCTCTGGACTCTTTCCAGTCAGGCTCCTGGCCTCTGGTCCTTAGAGACCGCACTGATGAAGATTTCCCAAATCTTATTTGCTCACTGCCAAACTCAAACATTACTATTCCCACCTCACCCCTACCCCCTCCTTGCCTTTTCCTGACTCTGTGGGTCTCCAACCCACTCCTGCACCGCTGGCACCTCTTCAGGAAAAATGCAGATTTACCCTGAAACTGAAGAACCTTGAGTTCAGAGGCCCAGCCCACACAGGCCCCCTAGGCCTTGGCAAGACCCTAGTTATTGTCTTTTACTATTTGATTTTTAAAAAGATAAACTGATATAGGGTACCATTTGCAAGAGCATGACTAAAGACACTAATTACCCTCTCTCTATTCTAAGTGTGACCTGATCTCTTAGAAGAGTAATAGGCCTAAATTTTATTTCTATCTTTTAAGAAGGCCCCTGGGAATACTCTGTAAAGGGTGTCTTGAAGTGACAGAATGCCCCCAAAGTTCGAGCACTGTGGACAACGGCATCTGTCCTCAGCTTGAGCCAAATATGACGAAGTGGGCTGCTGAGTGCACTGATCACACACACAGCTTCCTTCCTCCTTAGGCCCCCGGGGCTGGGAGGAAAACAAGCATGAAGAATAGACCTGCAATGGCAAAGGCTATGGGACAGAAGATGCCAAACAATCTCTGAAGTTGAAAAGGGGGTGGAAGGGGATGATGGGTGGAAAGGGCAGAGGAAAGTGACACTAGAGGCTGGTCTCATCTTGCAGAAGGAACCCTAGAGAGGCACTGAGATGTGACATGTATCTGTAACTGGGTGTGATTGTCTGTGAACAAGCGTCCAGCAACTGCCTCCCACCCCCTCAAGGCAGACAGGTTCCCAACAGGCAGACACTAGAGGGCGCTTCTGCAAACACTTTGAATCTACAGCATGGGTTGGACTACATGGATCCGAGGATTCAGAGTAAAATTTCCCTTATTCTCTCTTGGGATGGGGTATATCAAGGTATAGGTGTCTATCCCAAATAAAGCACAGCCAACAAACCCCACCTGAGGATACAGAACTTGCAGCTTTCCATTCAGAGAAGCCCATGGAAAACCCATAGTAGCTCATCAGAATGAGCCATGGACTCTTAACGTACTCAGACATTCAAGTATCTCTAGACTTTCAGAAGAAAATCAGCAACATAGGGAGGAAACTTTTAAGATTGAAAACAAAAGAAAATTAAATTAAAAGTCTAATTATTGTCCTCAGAAAGATTCAAGAAAAGATTGCATATCCATAAGGTAAGAACAGAATGCTATTTACAAACTGGCAGGAACCAAGAAAGAAATGAAAAACTTGATTGCTGAACTTAAGGTTCCAAGATAGTTGGAGGCTGGAGCCAAATGGATCTTTAGAACATATTTCCAAAAAAGTGAAGAGATGGAGAAATACACCAGGGGAGAGAAGAGGCATAGGTAATCAGCTGGGGAGTAAACTGTCTGACCACTAGGAGTTTCAGAGGGAAAAAAAGAAGGGTGAGTAATCACTAAGAAATAACAGAGGAAATTTTCCCAGAGCAGAAAGAAGACGTGACTCATGAGACAATCCCATCGAGGGCTGAGGCTGTTAGATGTAATGAGCACATGGAGAGCCGGCCAGAGGGACGCTCAGGGAATCGGCAGGAGGAGCCATCCAAAAGCTCCAGGAGGAAAAGACCAGGTTACCTGAGAGCATCCAGAACCAAACCACTGCAGACCTGTCAGCAGCATTTTAGAAGACACTGGGGCACTTGAGACTTCACTGGGACACGGCAGAGTGAAAATGATGTTTCCTCCATTATCTTTTGGGAACAAAAATAAAGAAAGAAAAAAGAAGAAGAAAGAGAAACACATTATAGATCCAATGAGACAGGAGATAATGTTACTCTCAACTGCAGTAGCGGGAAAGGTGGGACAGGCAGGTCCAAGGGGACATGAAGACCCCAAAGGGCTATCGGTCACATGCCTTCAAAGTAAGTGTCACATCCTCAGAAAACAACAGTGTGGGCATCAGGCCTCATTTGGCATAGAAAAGAAGTAGCGATAGAGCCACTGGCAAGACGCACCTGCAGGAAGCAGCGCACTGCACGGCTCACAGAGGGGGAGGGGCAAGCACTCATGTCCAGCCTGATCTTAAGGGGAGTTCTGCCAGCAAGGCGGGGCCCCAGGCCCCCACAGAACCTCCTATAAATAGCTAATCAGGGAGGACGCGCCACACTTGAAGATGAGTCATAATCAGAAAGAAGCCAGCACAGGATTTATACAAAGATAGAACTAGAATAAAAAGCATAAAACAAAAGGAAAGGAACAAGTAAAATACATTGCAGAAGAAGCAGAAGACTGTGGCATGAAGGAATGAAAATCATGACCAAACAGCTTCTGGAACAAAAATGTTGCCCTTCCAAACTAAGAAACACATACATGGGAAATGAAAGAACACAGTGAATTTTTTGTTTTTAAAGAGAAGCCATTATAACTAGAAACTATAATGTGAAATAGGATGACCCAGCTAAGAGCAGCTGTGGCAGTCCTATCAATGAATGTCCATAAATAAGCTCGACACACCTATTAAAATGAAAACGAGGCTGAATCACAAAGGCAAACCCAGCTTTATGCTATGTAAAAGCATGCCTAAAACAGGGATTTGGATGAAAGGATGGGCAAAGCCATGTCAGACAAATAATCCAGAAAAGACATCATTATGTGGTGTGGATTATTTTTAATTAGACAAGATAAATCATCAAAAATAGCTACAAAAATATCTGAGAAAACGGACCCATGGTAAAGGTGGTAGTGCTGGTAGATAAATAAACAAATCAATGAACAATCGAAAAGTCCAGAAATACACTCCATAATACACTCAGAAATATACTCCAGAATAGAAGGTGCAGAAATACACGCCAGTATCTATTGCTACAAATGGCACTTCAAATCGTCAGGGCAAGGTTTAATCCACATGTGATCTTGAGACAACTAAATAGACATGAAAAATTAACTTTAATCCATACGTCACACCTAATGCCAATATAAATTCTAGGTCAGTCAAAATTTAATTGGAGAAGATAAAAAAGTATGAAAGTAGTAAAATAAAATATGAGTGACTTAAAATAATATGAGAGGGGAAGGTCTTTCTAAGTATGACATAAAGCTTCAGAATATGAAAGATTAATAAAAATAACTTAAAATAAAAATAAATTTATTACATAAAAATAGAATATAGCCTCAACCCCCTTCCCCAAGATCTGAATGTAATTCAAAAACAAAATAACCACCTGGCCTGTGGTGGCGCAGTGCATAAACCTTCAGCCTGGAATGCCAAAGTTGCCAGTTTGAAACCCTGGGCTGCACATACAACAAGCAAGCAATGAACAACTAACATGAAGCAACTATAAGTTGATACTTTCTGTTCCATGCTCCCCTCTCTCTCCTGTCTCTGTAAAATCAATAAGTAAAGTATTTAAAAAAAATAATAATCAAACTGAGGTAAAGATTTGCAACCTATATCACAGATAAAAGCTTAATTTCTTTAATAAATAAAGAGTACCAACAAATTAATACAAAGACCACAGATGCATAAAACATGAGCAATAAAGATGAACAGATATTTCATAGCAAAAATACATTGGTCTTAATTTATGAAAAGATGAATATTCACATTACACAAAACTCTATGGTGGAGCTTGCAAGTTGTCCACCCAAATTATTCTCTCTTCTTTCTTGGACACGTGGCTAAATACATTTGTGTCTCCTCCTTGCAGTTGGCAGTGACCATAGGTTAACTCTCAGCCAGGGAAATGGGAGTGGAAGAGTCGTGCTATTTCTAGGTGTAGTTCTTTGAATCATGGATTTGTTTTCTCCACCCTTTCCTTGGGTGGGGACCAGGGCTGGCCATTAAACTGTCATACATCCACTAAAAGAATACCCAGTGGGAAGTGGTGGGTCTTTTGATTTTAAACTAACCAATGAGAACTTATTCAGCCAAATGAGGGTGGTTCTTCCAAGCATGGGTTTTACTACAGCCTAGTGGAAGGAGCTTGTGCACTGGGGCCTAGGATCTATCTTGGACCTTTGCCTAAGCAAAGGAGCCCCTGTGTGTGGTGATTAAGCATTAACTTGGGATAGGGGATAGGTTCAAATCATAATTTCCCTACTAACTGGCTTTGTCACCTTAGGCAAGTTGCCTGAACTCTGCAAAATAAATACATACATGCATACATAGATACTACATAATTAATAAACAAACAAACAGAATGCCAGTCAAAACATCTATTTCATAGGGTTATTGAAGAATTGAGTGACTTGCCACAAGCTAAGTACCTACTACGGTGCCGGCATGGACAGTGATAATGAAGCAAAGTATAAGTACAGCATTGGACATGGACCTTGAAGAAGGACAGGCAGCATGACCGTTTTTTCTAACATGGCACTAGTAGTTAATTAAAATATGATGTGTGTATGCAATGATGATGCTATTCTTCAAAGTATTTTTGTATTTCTTCAGAACCAGCAGTGCATTCTTCAGACTATTCTTAATTATGGCAAATCTTTGTCTTTGAAGGTAAGTTTGAATTTTATTTTCCAATGCAGACCAATGTAATATGGAATCATTGTTTAAATGAATGAGTAAGAAGGCCCTAACACTTATTCAAACGTTAAATGTGCCTCTTAGCTGTTCAGGCAACGCAGTGTGGCAGGTATAGGTCTGACATTGGACTGCCTGGCTCAAACCTTTCCTGGCTGCTTATTTACAGGAACATCTGGGACAATCATGTCATGTGTCCAACCCACGATGTCCTCATCTGTGAAACAGGGAGACAATAGGGTGAGTACAGGTTTCCTTGGATGCTAGGACAGGGATCATTTTGGCTTGTTGGCCCCCATGAATCTGGAATTTGAGAAGCCTTGTCACACCATGGTTGGTGAATGCTATAGTAGTTAGTCTTTCACGTTTTTCAGAAGTTAACTTTTTTTATTTAATGGGGTAACATTTATCAATAAGAGCACATAGATTTTAAGTAAACTTTTTTATAGCATTGAACTATTGATTGTGTTGTGTGTACA
Organism: Rhynchonycteris naso; assembly: GCA_037038555.1. NCBI lineage: Eukaryota > Metazoa > Chordata > Mammalia > Chiroptera > Emballonuridae > Rhynchonycteris > Rhynchonycteris naso. The sequence goes on from CM072998.1 coordinate 32,931,564, forward strand.
TCACCCAAAGTCAAATCATTTTCCGTCACCGTATATTTTTTCCTCTTTATTCCACCCCCTCCCCCCGGAAGTTACTTTTAAAGACTATTCAGAAACAATAAAGTTTTTTTTTTTTAATAAAAGAGGCAATGAGATTGTGACAGACTGCACAATGGCCATGCCTCTGAGCCTGTGTGATTCCCTTCCATATTGGCTCTGTCTGGGCCACGTGACTTGGTTTCACCAATGGGACACAAGCAGACACTTTAAAAGGGCATAGATCTTCGGGTTTTCCACTCTTGCTGTGAGGAACCCTTTTCACACAGCATAAAGGAACCTGGTTTGCTTGCCTGAGAGCATGTGAGAGAATGATGAGAGACACGCTGTCATTGCCCCACCTGCCCCCGCCACCCCACTCACCCCAGTGAGTGAGGCCCTCATGGACCCCAGCTTCAACTATCAGAGGAGCCATTCTGCCAACCCACAGAACCAGGAGAATGATGCAAGGCTACTTTAAGCCACTAGGTTTGTGGGTGGGTTGTTATGTAACTGATCAAGATTTTGTTATAAAGTTAATGACTGAAACTTAAGCTGTTTAGTGCATAAAATCAAGTTGTGGAAATGATTCTACATTCTGACATTAGAAAAGAACATAACCTTTTATAAAATTTAGAGCTAAGACCAAAGAAGTGAAGTATGTAAAGTTCAGATTTAGCTTGAATGCACAATGTTCTCTTCAAGTTGTTGTTTTATTCCTGTTTAAGTGGCTACCTCTTTTGAAGTTCCTTTTTATAAAAGAAAATTCCTTGTGAACAAGTTCAGATTAGGTGTTAGAGATTTATTCTGTTATCTTCCTTGAACATTTATATATCAAAGAAGGAAATCTTCAATAAAAGTACAAAGTTTTGAACAATTAATATTAGAAGTAAAATTTCATCACTGGGGTAGATACTTCAGATTGGGGTTCTCAAAGTGTAGTCCCCAAGTAAGTGACTTGGACTACTTTGAACCCAGGACTGCTCCAGTTTTTTTTTTTTAATTTTAATTTTATTTTATTTTATTCATTTTAGAGAGGAGACACAGAGTGAGAGAGAGAGAGAGAGAGAGAGAAAGAGAGAAAGGGGGGAGGAGCTGGAAGCATCAACTCCCATATGTGCCTTGACCAGACCAGTACAGGGTTTTGAACTGGCGACCTCAGTGTTCCCAGGTCGACGCTTTATCCACTGCGCTACCACAGGTCAGGCAGGACTGCTCCAGTCTTGAAATCAAGTCCTGAGAACCCCTCCTTAGTTTCTGGCAGACTGGAACTATTGGCTACTTAAAGTCAGTAGTGGGATTCAGCCAGTTCGCACTGGTTCGGCAGAATCAATACCTAATTTTTTGTACAGTTCGGCGAACCGATTATAAAAATGGCACTTGTAATCAGGTTTCTCTCTAAGGTGGGTGAGTGGGCAGCCGCCCAATGTTGAAATCACAAATTTACAGTCCTTACTCTTTTCAACATTCATCTTGACAACAGTGTATTCTAAGATCCCATAGTAATGTTCATTCCGTCCATAGCTGAAAAAAATTGCAAGTGAGGATGCCAATCAAGAAGAAATATGAAAATATCTTAAATAAGTTTTTTGTCAGGTATTAATATTTTTCCATTAATATTTTAAAACTCTTATGACATAATCTAGTGTTGTGTACCTTTTTTATTGTTCTTATTTAAATATTAAGTACATGAAATAATAAACTACCCTTTGGTATATCATTTTTTTAATACTTAAAACGGTCATTAGGGCAAAGAACTGGCTGTTGAATTATTTGAATCCCACCGCTGCGTCGAGCTGTGTGGTCTGACCAAAGGGAGGGGTCCGGACAGCCCCAGGTCTATAAAGACTTAAGAACCTGAGTTTGCCAGGTTTGTTTGTTCTGAGGCACCTTCCAGGCTTCTCTTCTCACTTGGGGACAATGTCATTATTTCCAGCAGGTGGCACATGCTAATTGCCCCTGTTAGAAATCTGAGTAAATTCAAGCTTTGACTGAGTTACTGAAACACCAGGTGTGTACATTTGCAAAGCACTTGCAGGCAAATTATGTTATCAGCAATGATGAAGAGAAACTTGTAATTGGCGTAATTAGTACTTGAGTGCAATAATGTGTCATCAAGAAGAATACTCTCTTTGGCTCCAGTTACACTGAGACTAGTAAGCACAGATTTTTTGAAGGATAAAAATAAAGAATGATATTTTAAAATTCAGTATCTGTTTACTCCATCAAATTTTAAAATTTACTATGCTTTGTAGGATAGATGCTAATGTTGCCCAATCCTGGTAAAAATCTATGAAATTGCCTTTAGTGGAACAGAGAAGGAAAGAAGATGATTTAGTGACGTGTGTGTGACCAAAAATGCAATCTCATCTTTATTTACTAAGGAGAAAATTTGGGGCAAAGTAAAGACAGTGGCCCTATAAATTTTTGGTTTATCCCCGTTATTTCACAGATGTCTTAGAATAAAAACCACACAAGAACAGGTTATTTTCTGCTACCTGAGAAATTGCCCTACAGTGATACTGACTTCCAGTGTGATTATCTGTATTATCTGTAGCCTGGGAATCAGAGTCTTCTGCAAAAACCATAGAGAAGCCTGACCAGGCGGTGGCGCAGTGGATAGAGCGTCGGACTGGCATGCAGAAGGACCCAGGTTTGAGACTCCGAGCTCGCCAGCTTGAGCGTGGGCCCATCTGGCTTGAGCAAAAGCTCGCCAGCTTGGACCCAAGGTCACTGGCTCCAGCAAGGGGTTGCTTGGTCTGCTGAAGGCCCGCGGTCAAGGCACATGTAAGAAAGCAATCAATGAACAACTAAGGTGTCGCAACAGCAACAAAAAACTGATGATTAATGTTTCTCATCTCATCTCTCTTCGTTCCTGTCTGTCTGTCCCTATCTATATCTGTCCCTCTCTCTCTCTCTCTGTCTCTGTAAAAAAACAACAACAAAGAAAACCAATCATAGAGAACAGTGAGTATGGGGTCTCTCTGAGCATGGCCGTGAGCTGTGGGCAGCAAAGCAGATGGGACATGGGTCCTGAGCCCCCAGTTCTACCATGGACCAGGGAAGGAAAGTCGATGGGTCACAGCAGCCTGTTGGGGCCACTCTTCACAATGATCATTGCTAAGAAATGCAGTAGATGGGTGTTCTTAATGCTCCTACCATGGTGTCTGTTGTACACCGCACCTCGGAAACCTTTGCTGGTCTCAGTATTTCCTGGAATTTGCGAGAAAAGTTAGCACTGGGATTAGCAATAACATGGGCCTCTCAGAGTTTTGAATAGATGGTCTTGTAACATGTCCCAGTAACTTAGCCAGAAATTAAGCATTTTAATATAGCACAAGGAAGTTAAATATAGCTGGTGATCCTGCCAATACTTGGGTTGAGCAGGACCTTGCCAATTAGTGCTGAAAAGTCTGATAGAAAAGTCACGCTTCCAAGGGCATTCAGAACATGGCTGAGAGTCTGCAAAATATTCTGTCAGTGAAAAGACCTTTGACTATCTGAGTGTATCTCTGAGAGAATCCCGCATTGATAATTACATAATTGTTCCTGTTTATGTATAGTTTAAATGCTGGCATTCAGTTTAGAGAACAAAAACAACAAAACTAAAACAAAAGTGTAAGATCCTCTCAAAAACAAACAAACAAACAAAACGCCAGCCTGACCAGGTGGTAGCACAGTGAATGGAGCATTGACCTGGGATACTGAGGACCCAGGTTTGAAACTCTGAGGACATTGGCTTGAGTGCGGGCTCATCTGGCTTGAGCACTGGGTTGCGGGCTTGAGTGCGGGGTTGTTGGCTTGTGTGTGGTATCATAGACAGGATCCCATGGTCGCTGGCTTAAAGTACAACATTGCTGGCTTGAGCACAAGGTTGCTGGCTTGAGCAAAGCGTCACTGGCTCAGCTGGGGCCCCCAGTCAAGGCACGTATGAGAAAGTAATCAATGAACAACTAAGGTGCCCCAACTATGAGTTAGTTGATGTTTCTTATCTCTCTCCCTTCCTGTCTGATTGTCCCTGTCTGTCCATTTCCCTGCTCCTTTGTTAAAAAATAAAAAGAAACAAAATACTGTCCTTTTGAATAGAAATTTCAAAATATTATACACTATTGTTTGTATTTCTAATTATTCCATGGAGAAATTAAGACACAAATGATGCTAATATATACTTAACAAGTGAGAAAAGAGCTGGGAGGGAAATGTCAATCTTAAATTCTCATTTTGAGAATCTAAATTACTTCTACTTACTTTTCCCAGCTCTGCCTTAAACCCACCTAAGTAAAAGGAAATGAATCTGCATGTGTTTTCTCTCCTGGGGTGTGTGTGTGTGTGTGTGTGTGTATGTATGTGTGTGTGTGTGTGTGTGTGTGACAGGGACTGAGAGAGACAGAGAGAGTGACAGATAGGGACAGACAGACAGGAAGGGAGAGAGATGAGAAGCATCAATTCTTCGTTGTGGCACCTTAGTTGTTCATTGATTGCTTTCTCATATGTGCCTTGACCGGGGGGTGGGGGGACGGATACAGCAGAACGAGTGACCCCTTGCTCAAGCCAGCGACCTTGGCCTCAAGCTGATGAGCCTTGCTCAAACCAGATGAGCCCGCACTCAAGCTGGCAACTTCGGGGTTTCGAACCTGGGTCCTCTGCGTCCCAGTCCGATGTTCTATCCACTGCTCCACTGCCTGATCAGGCTCAATTGCCTTCTTCTTTTTTTAACTTTATTTTTTAACAGGGACAGAGAGAGAGAGCCAGAGCCAGAGAGGGGGATAGATAGGGACAGACAGGAACGGAGAGAGGTGAGAAGCATCAATCATTAGTTTTTCATTGCCTTTGCGACACCTTAGCTGTTCATTGATTGCTTTCTCACATGTGCCTTGACCGCGGGCCTTCAGAAGACCATGCAACCCCTTGGTGGAGCCAGGGGCCTTGGGTCCAAGCTGATGAGCTTTTGCTCAAACCAGATGAGCCCGAGCTCAAGCTGGCAACCTCGGGGTCTCGAACCTGGGTCTTCTGCATCCCAGTCCGACGCTCTATCCACTGTGCCACTGCCTGGTCAGGCTCAATTGCCTTTTAAAGTCAGCACTGAGGACTGGAAAGGAGTAAGAGAAAAATTTGATCAAAGAGGTGTTGTCATTGGATTAGTGGTTCACAAACTGTGCTGGCGACTTCCCATCTCCATAACACCCGACCAAACCCACCAAACTTTAGCTCTGAGATCCTTAAGTCACTACTTAAAATAGGTATCGGTCATCAGGTTCAGAACAGCAGCTAAATTAGAAAAATATCCTCAATTACGACAACTACTAGTATGATGCTGCGGATCTTAATTCTCATTTTGACCTACTTTTTGATTTCCATTTGAGTCTAATCACTTTTCTTTTTCTCAGTTTCTTTTTAAGTTTCTTATTTGAATGGATGTGAAAGTAATCTGTGTGTGTATGTGTGTGTAAAGAGAGGCCAGACCAGGGAAAACAGGCCACACACACAAACGGAAGACTTGCTTGCTGGCTTCTGGAACCATACCAAGGAGGCTGGAGTGACAATTCTTCTTGTCTCTCTGCGGGAAGCCCTCCTCCAGCGAGCAGGAAGGAAGTGACTGCTGGGTGGCGATGAGTCATTGAGCTCTGGCTGAGCATCTCTTCAGGGATGGTGGCATGGAAAACATTGAGAACGTTGGGACCAGCACCCAGGCATCCCTGAGTTCTGGTCCTTTCTGTTTTCAGATCTTTATTCTCTCCAGTTGGAAAACTACAGTGCATGAGGTTCAAAAGCCTGACTTTTGATTCTTAGAGGAAATAGAAAGGGTGCCCAGTAAAGGCTGGAGATTTTTTTTTTTTACAGTGAAGAACTGTTGTTTAAAAAAGTTCACTGACAATCTGTGTGCCTTTGGGAAAGTCACAAACCTCTGTTCAAGAGAAACTTACTTCCTTGCTGTGAGAGGCCAGTGAGATTGAGAGTGTGACGCCCTAGCATGGTGTGGTTCACAGCCGCGCAGATGACAGATGGCAGCTGTCATATCATCAGCACTATCATTCTTATTACTAGCTGGATATGCCAATTTACCCATGAAACAGATTCTTAAGGATTTGAAAAAACAAACAAAAACTACAAAAGCATCCTAAGTCTGAATGCAGATTAGTGTTTTGTTTATTTTTGCAAAGTGAGTTCTAAATGAGATATTTTCATTCCAGCCAGTTCGGGAGAGACAGATAATAAGCAATCAATTACATCTATAATAGGTCAAGTAATGATAAATGTTAGGAAGAAAAATAAAGCAGAGTGAAGAGATCAAGAATGAAGAGGGATGGGAAGGGCAGTTATTTGATATTAGATAGTCAGAGAAATTTCTGTCTGACAGGTATCATTTGAGGAAAGTCCTGAAGGAAGAAGAGAGAGTGACATGCAACTGTGTAGGGACAGAGCGTTCCAACAGAGAGAACAGCAAGCACAGGGTACGGAGGCAGGAGAGTTGAAGGAAGGGCAAGGAGGCCAGTGTCCCGGAGCAGTGAGGAAAGGAGTTGTGGGAGGTGAGGGCAGAGGATGAGCCTGGCCAGATCACATCAGGTCTTGTTTGCGTGGAAGCGGTTTGAGATTTTAGATGAGAGGCCAGCAAGAGGATTTGATCAGAGGAGTAACATGGCCTGAATCAAGTTTCCAGAGGACTTCTCTCACTGAGAAATAAAGAATAAACATTTATTATTGACTATATTCCTATGCTGTACTTGACATCCCCATTTGTACATCTTAATGCCTTCACCTTTTTCGCCCACCCTCCCAAACTCCACCACCTCCCATTTGGCAACCATTCATTTGTTCTTTGTTTCTATGAGTTTTTTTTGGTTTTGCTTATTCATTTACTTTGTGTTTTTTTTTATTCCACATATAAGTGAAGTCATATGGTATTTTTCTTCCTCTGTCTGACTTATTTCACATAGATCCGTCCATGTTGTCACAAATAGCAAGATTTCATTCTTTTCATGGCTGAGTAATATTCCATTAAGTAGATGTACCATCTTTAGCTATTCATCTATTGGTTTGTCCATATCTTGGTTATTGTAAAAAATACTGCAAATGAACACTTTGCTTGTTAAATAAATGTCTATTTAATCACTGTGTTGTATACCTAAAGCTAATTTAATATTGTTTATGTCAACTGTAATTAAAAATATCCAAATTAAAAATTAAATATTTATGCTTTATTATAATAACACAGTAATTTTTTTAAAAAGGTAGATGTTTATTCTTGAGCTGGGTGGGTTCCAGAGGTTGTGCTTGAATTCATCTCAAATATCTAGACTGATAAAATAGAAATACTCCACATATTAATTTCAAAGGTAACTTTATAGTGATCACAGGATCAGGTAACATCCCAGGACTTAGTTCATCACTATAAATTTATATTCTGAGCCTTTTTTTCCCCCAAGGACAGAGAGAGAATCAGAGAGAGGGATAGATAGGGACAGACAGACAGGAATGGAGAGAGGTGAGAAGCATCAATCATTAGTTTTTCACTGCCATTGCGACACCATAGTTGTTCATTGATTGCTTTCTCACATGTGCCTTGACCGCGGGCCTTCAGCAGACTGAGCAACCCCTTGCTGGAGCCAGCGACCTTGGGTCCAAGCTGGTGAGCTTTTTGCTCAAGCCAGATGGGCCCGCGCTCAAGCTGGCGAGCTTGGGGTCTCAAACCTGGGTCTTCCACATCCCAGTCTGACGCTCTATCCACTGCGCCACTGTCTTGTCAGGCTATTCTGAGTCTTTTTGATTGTGTGAGGTAGAATTGAGCTAGAATTACAGAAGATAACTCAGCCAGAGCATCATAGCTTCCTGCTACTCCCAGCTCCCAGACACGGTGTTTCAGCACAGGAGGCCCAAGTCTGTCCTGTGGGGTCGTCCTTTATTTTTTCTTTCCTCTGCCCAGGCTCCCCAAGCTACTTTCTCTACAATGGTTGGGGTGGGAGAGGCAGAGACAATGAAGGCCAGGGACTGTGCCTGGGGCTCACCAATAACTTCTTCTGGGGCGATTACCTCATTAAAAGCACACTGCAATCTGTAGCTTATCTTTCCTCTAGAGGAAAAGAGGCCCTGCCAATTGTGTCTGTTCTTATTTAAATCTGAAAAATGCATGAAGAGAGTTATGATAGGACAGAGAAACCATGGCCTCACACCTCATCCCCTTCAAATATGCCTAGGAGATTAGCAGAGAGCCTTGTTTATCGGTCCCAAGGCCCACAGCAAATCCTCAGAGCCTTAGTGGCCATTCAGTTAAAACATGGAAGGCTATCCACAATAGCTTCAGGAAGGAAGATGTAGGGGATGTAGGGCTCTAGCTGTCCAGGACCTTGGTTACAACTGTGAAAATCAGGTGTCAGGAGCAAGACTGCTGGAATGATTATAGAGACATAAACACAGCTTTCATGTGAGAGAGGTGGGACTATGAGTGCTTCTTTTAAATTTCCCTAATTGTTGCCTTTATAGCAATTAGAATTGATGATGGGAGAGAAAGACTTTGGAATATTTTCGTTAAATATATTTTGAATGGGCGTGAGGGACGTCATGTCTAGCAACAAAAACTACACACAGTTTCACCATCGGACACTCTTTCTAATTTAGGGGCAGCCTGGAGAAATGGTTCTAAGGGCTAATGTTCCTAGTTGCTCCACGTCTTCTTTTCCTGCCTCCTAAATACCGTGTCATAAACAAGTTTGGAAGGGGAAAATAAGAAGCACACCTCAGAGTGGACTGCATCAATAGCATAGACAGAAAGTGAAGATCTCACATGTTTCCAAAGCTGGGTTCTGGGTCTCCACAACTGCCTTCCCTCACCCAGCACCTCATCTGTGCTGTGTGAGTACTAGCTGCCTGACCAAGAAGACCAGCTGGTAGTGGCCCCTGGGACACATGTGGACACAGTAGATGTGCCTGAAGCAGTGATCTCTGACACCCCATCTCTACATCTCAGAAGGACATGATCATCCCTACATAGGAAGAAAGTTCTGCTTCTAACACTAGAACCTCACAGCCCAGCTGTGTATGGATACCTCTTGCTCTAGGGTGGGGTAAGAGTCGAGAGGCAGAACTTTATGGGGTGACATTAGATCAGAATCCGAAGAGACGATATATCTCCCAGCTTGAATACTAACTAGTCTTCTATCCTGGGCACTGCCAAAACTCTCCTTTAGTCTCTTCACATAAAACACAAAAGTAGAATGGGAATAGTGAGGAGAATGGAGTAGAATAGGGCACTTCAAACTGTAGGTCACAATCAGGGATGTGTTGGTAATGCTTAACAACCAAGAAAAAGGGGTGGGGCTTAGTGTATAGCACCTGCCAGTTTCTGTGGTGTAAATACTCTAAGTTGGAAAGAGATGTAAAGAACATGTCATACATAGTATTTCTACCATATAACAGACATAGATAGCCTCAAGAGCATGAGTTTATATAATTTTATAAACTTTGTAAGCTTTTAGAATTTAATTTTTAATAATGGTTCTGTTTAACAATCAGCTGGCAGAATTCCTAAAAATTTACTAGTTGAATCTTATGAGCTGGTACCTTCAGCACACCAGTGGCTCACTATCTGCTAGAGGGCCCTGAATAAAAATTTTAAAATTAAACCAGATTAGTTTAGAGAAAGCTAGAATCGAATATAAAAATTTTTTTCTTCTTTTTAAATTTCATTTTTGAGAGAGAGTGTGAGAGAGAGGGAGAGAGACAGAGGCAGAGGCAGGAAGGGAAAGAGATGAGAAGCATCAACTCACAGTTGTGGCACCTTAGTTGTTCATTGATTGCTTTCTCATGTGTGCTTTGACCAGGAGGCTCCAGCCAAGCCAGTGACCCCTTACTCAAGCTAGCAACCTTTGGGCTCAAGCCAGCGACCATGGGATCATGTCGATGATCCTACACGCAAACTGGCCACCCCACACTGAGGTGAGCCAAGGTTTGAAACCCTGAGGGTAAGCCAGCACCCTCAGGGTTTCAAACCTTGGACCTCAGCATCCCAGGTCGACACTCTATCGGCTGCGTCACCACCGGTTAGACTAGCAAATCACATTTTAAAACGCATTATATCTAGTCAAGATAAGTATTGTTTTATAAAATTTGTGTGAGTGTATCAGGTCATAACCTAAAATGTATTTACTTTCGTGGGTCTTTTACTAAGAAATTTGAGCAATTCTGGAACAAAGACCTCCAGCTGCGTTTCTATCCAATGTGAATTTGAGAGTGACTGTCCAGAGAGCCTCAGTGCCCATTAATATAGCCCATATCTTGGAGTTCAGAGAGTGATTGGGCTGCTGAGAGCTTGCTTGTTTCCAGAAAATGCATATTAGGTGAAGCCCAGAGAGGTTGAGAAGATTCTGGAAAAGGAAACCCTTGAGAGAAAAGAATGTAGCAGGAGCCAGGTTTGCAGTTGGACTCCCTGAAGCTGCAGGTGCAAATTGCAGTCTTTAGATACAGCTTGGTCTCCTGGGGTCAAACAGGGTTGGCAGAGTGTTTGCAAGTGAGGACTTTGAGGTTTCTTCTGGCCTCAGTCTTCCTCTCAAGACAACAAGGGGACGTTTTCCTCACAGGGCAAGGTGAGTAAACACGGGGTCACGCCCTTCCTGTGGGTAGCCAGATTTGATTTTAGTCTCCCCACAGGAAAGGATGTGGGCCCATGTGAGGCTGTAGCAAGAACAGCAGCAGATAGTCAATAAATTGGTATCTACCACCATATTGTCCTTTAAATTTTAAAAAAATGTTGAGCTAATTGTACATTCACAAGGAATTCTGAGAAATCATAGAGATTATGTGTATCCTTCCCCAAATTTCCTCCAATGGTGACATCTAGCATGACTGTGGTGCTTATGGCACAAGATCACAGCTAGGAGGTTCACTGAGACAATGCACAGACCTTATTCAGAGTGTGCTAGTTTTACATGCACTTGTGTGTGTGTGTGTCTGAATCTGTGCCATTTCATCACACGTATATATATATTAGGTGGCCACCATCACTGTCAGGACACAGAACATTTCTGTCCCATAAGGTCCTTCTGGCTGCCTTGTTACAGTCACAGCCACATCCTCCCCCTTTCCTGAAGCCTGACAACCACCATGTGTTCCTCTACAGCAGTGGTTCTTAACCTTTTTTGAGGTACCAAACCCACCAGTTTCATATGCGCATTCACCGAACCTTTCTTTAGTGATAAATAAAATATGATTTTTTTTTCCAAATTCAAGACATAGGTATATGTTTTTTTACTGGTGCACAAAATGAACCGTGCATGAACATCACCTTGCTCAAAGAACAAAACCAACAAAGTGCATGAACTCACAACAAATAACGGTATTACTTTATTCTGGCCTCTGCGGCAGAGGCTTCTCCGAACCCCTGAGACCGACTCATCGAACCCATAGGGTTCAATAGAACCCAGGTTAAGAACCAATGCTCTACAGTCTTTCATTTCAAGAATGTTGTGTACGTGGAAAAGTAGGGTGCCTACAATAGGTTCTCCTCACTCAGCCTGAAGGCCCACCAGTTTGTTGGCTTTCAGGGGTTTGTCCTTTTTTGTTGCTGAGGAGAGTTTAACCATTTACCTGTCAAAGGGCAGGCTGAAGGTCCTCTCTGGATTTTGGCTATCATGAATAAAGTTGCAGTAAACATTGGTGGTTTTGTGTGCATAATGTCTTTTGAAGGACATTTTCTTCCTACAGAGGGGAGCAAAGATCTCCATGTAAACATGGGCCTGACATCACCTCAGCTCCTCAGAGGCTTCCCTCTGCCTGGGGCTCGTGGTGCTTGGGGGCTGGTGGCACCTGGAGGCAGCTTACTTCTTGGTGAGGGAGCTGGCATGGACCCACATCCTGAGATCTCAGAGCCAGAGCTTGTGTCGTGCTTCACTGACATCTGCAGGCTCTGCTGCTTATGTCACAGGACAGCTGACATCTACCAGGTGCTCAGCAAGGCTTGCAGTGTCAGGACTGTGAGAGAAGAAGGAGTCCCGCCCTTGCCCTGGGGGAGGGGTGATGAGAAAACCACTGAGAACTGACTTTTCTTATTTACTCCACACCGGTCTAATTGCTGTGCCATGAGCCACATGCCAACTCCCTGGGCACTACGGTTCTCCCCACTTACAGACAAGGACACTTACGAATAATCTGGGTGGGGGAAGAATTATGTTCACATCAAATTATTTGAAAAGAATTGAAAGGAGTTTAAGTGGTATATCACAGACCTGAAATGTAATAAAAGCAGTGCCTACCAACCATTTATCATACTCAGAGTTAAATGAAATGTACTGATGTGCAGACAGATGCTGTGTTTGCTCCTGAACCCCAGCTTTACCTCTCTGCCTCTCTGCAGTCACCGTGCCAACCCATGATGCACAATCTAGCAGATGTCTTTTTCAGCCAGCTGCCACTGTCCCTGAAACTGGGAGTAATGGTAATTTGTGAAAGGGCGAGGGCCATCACAAGGTGGCTCTTCAGTGGGAGATCTCCTAGAGCCACCACATTCTCAGAAACAGGCTCTCAGTTTTTCATGCAGTGCTCTCGTGGTAGCTATACCTTAGATACCACGTCTGCTTCTAGGATTTTCTCTTCTGTTTTTTTGCTGTACCACTCCAAACTGAACTAACGGCAGGCAGAGAGAATCTGTGGAGAAGGTAACCTATTTAAGTGGCAACTACTACATACCTCATGTAAGTGCCCTGAGATTAGGGCATGTGTTTTATTTCTCTGGTATACCCATGGGACCTGGTAGGCTCTGGACATGTGTTTGGTACTCAGTAAAGTTTTGCTTAGTAAGTGAATCGCCAAGCAGAATAAACACTTACTCAAACAAATTGTATGGTCACCGAGTAAAACTGTATAAACCTTGAAGGAAATAAAGAGAAATAAAAACATTTGCATTAGAATGGTGGACACATAGGCACCCAAGTAATTTTTACCCTTTTAAAGTTTCTTCACTATTTTGTTGAGTCTCTTAATGTCTTACGAAAAGAATAGCTCTTACTGGTCATTGATTGATAAAATCTTTCTGCCTGGTTGTAACAATGCTGAAGGCCAGTTGGGACATGTTGCTGCATTTATTGCTGGGTCTCTTGTGTCTGGTCCCTGGGATAGGAAGCATCTGTGGGTCAAATGCAGTGTTTTCTATGGCTTGTGTTGAGATTTGGCTTTGAGAATCAAGTGTCAGAGTAGAGCCTTGATGGTGAATCCTCTTCCCAAATAGTGTGAATTGGGCATTCTTCTCCTTTTCAAATGCCAATTGTTTTATTTTATTCACTTTAGAGAGTAGACAGAGAGAGAGAGAGAGAGAGAGAGAGAGAGAGAAAGGGGGGAGGAGCTGGAAGCATCAACTCCCATATGTGCCTTGACCAGACCAGCGCAGAGTTTTGAACTGGCGACCTCAGTGTTCCCAGGTCGACGCTTTATCTACTGCGCCACCACAGGTCAGGCGGCATTCTTCTCCTTTTAACATCTTTTGGGATAATTTAATGACCTTGTCATAGCTAAGAAGACAAAATTTGAAGTCTAGTTAATTGATGATTTCAGGGGTGTCTTCAAAAATCACCTTAATAAATGACTAATTAGAGTAAAAATAACAAGTTAACTTTATTATGATAACAACAAATAGTCATTTTGAGCAAATGTTCTTGATGATGAATTATCAAAGCATGGACACACTGTATTTTACTATTAACTCAAACTCACAGGTACATTGATCGTAATCAAATAGCATCCCATATAAACTCTATTAATGTTTTTTATTAATGAAGATAGGATAGTTTTGGGTCATGCCAATGATTCCCAAATCTTCTTGGCTTTACACAACAGAAGTTTGTTTTTTTACCTTTACAAAGCTGGCTGTAGATCCCAGTTGCTCCACTATTGCTGCCCTCCATGTAGTGACTCGGGGATCTAGGCTGCTTCTGTCTTATCTCTGAGCTTCAAATGAGGCCTCTCAATTGTCAACAGCAGCAGAGAGACACTGGAAAATACCACAGTGGTTTTTCTCAGCTTCCACTCAGATGTGATGTCACTTCCTTTACATTTCTAAGCACATAGCTCCTCCCTGATATGTCAGGAAGATAAGCAGTGTGGCCCTCATACATGCTATAAGAATTAATTAGTGCACACTAGTAAGGTCTATAGATGTATTGCAATTGTCAGGTTGGGCTCACTTACCAACAGAGTCTCCTTTCTACCAGCAGTATAGAACATCTGGGCTTCAAGCATACGAAAGGAACCTTAATGTACACAAGTTCACTTTTTGGCTCCTTTCTTCTGTGTGGCCCAAACAACTAATATTTGAGAAATATAGTTCAAAGGTGTGTTATTACTCATTTCTCTAGATTCTCTAAATGCTTTTTTCTCATAGCCTATTAGGGTCACTAAATAACTAAGTTTCTTGACTCTCATGATTTAGCATTATGTTTCTGACTTTTTCATGATCAATAGGAGAAACCACTACATTCTTTCAACACATATTAGTTGAACTTTTACTATGTGCCAGGCACTGTAGTGAGTACATTAGCAAAGGTTGGTCATTTGAGATTGAAAACATTGTTTCTTAAATTGTTGAATATTCCTAATGGAAAATAATATATCTAAAAATTTCTCATATTGCTCAGTTGACCATTTAGTCAGTGGGCTCTGGGGATGAAAACTGGCTTATGTCTGGAAACTGGGCAAGAGATTGTGATGTTTTATTGGGGCAACTTTCTTCAGCCTTCTGATATCAATCATTGATTTCTTTGGACTGTATAAATTGAGCAATATTCTTGCTGGCTGGCTATTTGTTCTGCTCCTGAATCTGTGTTCAGCTGACCATTTCTTTAACTCCTCATAGCTCAGGGAGCCCAGGCTGCCACTCCAGTCTTGCTGCTCACTGCAGTAACTGCATGTGTCTTGCTTCTGATGGTTAAATGTCAACACCTGGCCTCTATCATGTCACTATCTGACCATCCTCATTGCTATGACTATCCCAATGATCACTGTAACAGCACCTCTAACCTCAGCCCAGCCCTGCAGTGGCCAGCCACTGCTGAGGATCTGAACAGCACATTCCTCATCATGGTTGTAAACAGAGTGTCCTCTGGGCTTTCCTAGTCAGTGACAAGGTTTCCCGATTTTATGGAGTACATTTACTTCTCTGTGCCACTTCTCAGAGCATTTGGATGCCTTCCTCTGCTGTCTGCCATGCCCATTTGGTATTTCCACTTCATTTAGTGTGGGACATCACTTTCTACAAGCTTCCATGTGGTACTTGCCAAGGTGCCAAATTCTGTATCATGGTTGAATAATCCTATATCAATAAACTCTAAGCTTCTCTATCCTTATGTTATGCCTCCCCCGAATCCAGCATTCTTTGGATCTGGTTCTGTATTTACTCTTCCAGCTCCCTCTGGCACTGTTTCCTAGATTCTGAAGCTCCTTTGCAGATAGAACCTTCCTCCCTTGTCAGGCCCATCACTTTCCCAGCTGGGTGATACAAATGTTGTGGAGTAGGGAGCTGGAGGTAGACGACTGGGGTGTATGTAGTCTTGCAGAAGTCTCTGCATCATCTTTAAGCACAGAGAGCACTTGCCTTTTACAGGGAGAAGTGGGACACCTCTTCAGGTTCAAAAGATTAAGGGAAATCTGGGACTCAAGATTTTTTAGTGCATTAATCCAGAGGTTCCTCCCTCAAACTTCAGGGTCTCTCCTCTTCCCAACCAGGGTCCTGACCTTGGTACAACAACCTTCCTTGGGTTGAGCATTTGACCTTCCCTCCAACATTGCAATCTTCATGATTAAATCCTGGCTCTGGTTCATAGCTGTTTTGGTTCTCTGGTTGCAGGAAATGAGAGTGCCTTTACATGGTACTAAGAAAGCCCTCTTTTGACATACTTTTTTTTTTTTTTTTAATGGGTGATTTTTTTTTTATTGCCTTGCCCTCAGCAAGAGCAACCTGATTCCAGTCAAAATAATCACTATTTCCCCCAACCTCTCCAATGCCTGCAACCTGCACTCGCTGGTGTATTTCCTTGCACAGGTTCCCATTCCAGCTTACCACTGCTATAAGGTAGCAAGGCTGCTGTGTCACCCGCGATGAGCCAGTGGGCTTTCAGGTCTCAAACCCCATCATAAAGGCTGCTCCTAGACACTCCTGGCCTCTACTGTCTTATGCTGGGTTCCCCTGGAAAGACTCTGAGGCAAAGATCTGTGTGCAGGATGTCATCAGAAGTGTTCTCAGAAAAAAAAGTCTCAGGAGCAGGCAAGGGAAGGATCAGGCAGAAGCAGATTAACCACAATGCAGTTGCCACAAAGGCCTCAGCCAATCAATCCTCTGAGGGGCTCAGAAGCTGGGGTTGCTATTCAGTTATCCAGCTGGAGGCAAAGCCTTGGTTTTAAGGGGGAAATTGGCCTTGGTCTTAAGGGGTAAATCCGGACGGCACACCACAGTTCACTACAGAAATCTCCCAAGTTAAGGGCCCCAACACTGAACCAAGAAGTTGCTTTCCTAACCTCCATATTAAACTGCCAGTAAACACCACATATGCAGGTCTTGAGAATGAACTCAAGCAGATGGTTGGGGACCTGGAAGGCAGCTCAAATTGTAAAGGTAAAGAATGATTCTTAATTCTTTAAACACCCACTTAAGCATTTTTTTAGGAAGTGAGGATAAAGCAGTGAAAAAACCAGATTCCTATCTTTATTAAGCTTGTATTCTGATATATACAGGGTGTGTGTGTTTGTGGTACAGATTAAGGGAAGGAGGGAAGTGTAGAGGAAGTCAGGAGGGGCCCTTGAAACAGACAAGTGAGGAAAGGACTCTGCAAATGCCTGGAGGCAAGAGCAGACAGCAGTGCGCCGGGGCCGACCCGCCCAGTACCCGCACACCCCCAAACTGGGTCCTCCCCGTGAAGCCCCCATTCCCAATCGCTGGTGCCCCCTCCCTTCCCCGCACTGCGCCAAGTTCCCCCCGCGACGCCCTCACCGGGTCCCCTTTGAGCTGCCTTGTCACCCTGACCCCTCTTACCGTCCCCCCCTGCTCTCCCTCTGTTCCCGCATTGCTTGTTCTCTCGCTGCCGCCCCCCTCCTTGTCTCTGGGGTTCCTACCTCTGATACAGACCCCACCCCTCTCCCGTGACTCGGCCAATAGGCAGTTGGGATTGCGCTGTGGGCGGAGCTGTCACTTTCTCGCCCCTCCACCTGCCCTCGGCCAATGGGGAGCTGGGCAAGACCAAGGGGCGGGCGCGTGGGTGGAGCCGCGAGGCAGGGGCGCCCCAGACCTGGCGGGCGCAGGATAGGGCGCAGAGCGCGGGGATTGCGCTGCTGCTCCGGCTCCGACTACTTCGCGGGGCTCGGTGCGCGAATTCCGACCAGCATGGCGGTGGAGGAAGAGGGTCTTCGGGTGTTCCAGAGCGTGAAGATCAAGATCGGTGAGCGCATGGGAGCCGGCAGAGGCAGCGGGGTCTTCGCGGGTTTTGCGGCGGGCGCATCTAGATCCCCGACCCGCTCCTGGAGAGGCGCGCTCCCCTGTCGAGGCCCCCCTCCTCATCTCCCAGGACGGCTGGTCCGCGAACCGCGACCCCTTCTCCCTCTCCCCACCTCTTCCAAAGGACGATGATTGGGCCGAACCGCCCCCGGCGGCTTCGGGGACTCAGCTCCCCGCGCCTCCTCTGCGCTTTGAGCAGCCCCAAAGTCCCTGAAGGTGCAGTGTTGGGGGGTAGGATCGCTTGTACCGAGCGGTTAGTGCGTTGCACGACGCGGGTTCCGTCCCCGCTAGGAGTGTGTCTGTGTGCGTGCTTGTGTGTGCATGATTGTGTGCATAAGTGCGTGCGCGCATGTGGGGGCTCTGGATGCGTGCATTTCAGGTGCCAAATCCACCGATCTTAGGGTTTGGCATCCGCAGCTGCTGCACCCCAAAACTTCCTTTTCTGTGAACATATAAACTCTTCCACATGTTTCCCCAGGAACATAGGGCTGGGTCGGGTTGCTGACTTGTGCCTGTGTGTACACACGTCTTTGCATGTATGTATGTGTTTTTGTATGTGACTGTATGTCCGTGTGTTCACACATCTGTGTAGCTGTGTGTTTTTTTGTGTACATGTGTCTGCGTGAGAATGTGTAGAGCACACTGTCCCATGGCTCCCTCTGGGCCGGGAGACACTGGAACCACCCCTCCTCCACCTTCCATTGAGAATTGGCGGAGGAAGCTTTTGGCCACCAGGGCCTTCCATTCAGGCCCTGTCACCCGGGAGGAGTGTGCCTTTCTCACTTGGACCCAAGAGCCGTTGGAGGGAAATGAAATGCAGATTCCGGAGTGCGCTGGAGGGTTATATCTGGACTTCCTGGATTTATTTATTTCCAGGAAAATAAAAAAGATATTTGCTTTTTTCCAGTTCTGTTTTATCTTGGGAGGGTGATGTGCAATCCCCCCCCCCAAAAAAAATCCGTACCCGGAATTCCTGTTATACATAAATGTGCGGGTAAGAGGACAGTTCATATTGGAAAGGGCTGAGGACTCAGGGTGTCGTCCTCAGGGTCCTTCTTGCCTACTGAACTCCCTGTGCCTGGGAATGCTCTACATTCCGGTCTATTCCCCTGTGAAAAAGGGCCAGAGGGAACAGAGCCAGGCACCCAGTCACTGTTGAAGTGACAGTTGTTGATGACATTTGATGCTGTTCGAGGAATCCCAGCTACCCTAAATCAGCATGCTGTTTCCTGTCTGCTTTATTTTGGTTTATGGATCATTGCTGAGACGCTGTTGATATTTGGTTCAGAAGCACTGCAGATAGGATGTGGCAGCGCTTCAGCCTGGAGGAGTCAGCCTGGAAAGGGTTTCTCTTGTTTACTTGGTTGAAGTCTGCTGCACCTTCCTACTGAGAGATTCAACATTGAGCTCTACCTGAAGTAGGGGCAGGGGAAAGTGCCTCTCTTAGGGTCTCCTCAGCCAAGAGCCCTCATTCAATGCCTGGGTACAGTGAGTTGCATGGGGGATCCTGGAGAATTCGAGGTGCTTCCTTAATCAAGGGGAGGAGGTGGGGGCATTTTACGTAGGGGAGTGGTTGTGGGGACATGTGCCAGGGTTCTGTGTGCAGCAGGCAGGAATGGGTCTGGGGACTGGGTGGTCCAGGCCCAGCACAGCCAGCCAGCTTCAGACTCCACTCAAGGAGGGTTCCGGAACAGTGGTTTGTTAAGCAGAGAGCACAGATTCCAGGATGGCATAGTGTGAGAAGCAGGAGGGCGAGGAGACACTTGAAGGTCCTGGGTAGCAGCCCCACTGCACTGCCAAGTACACGCTCCTGGGTGGGTTCTGGACCCCAATTTGGCCTGATGTGGTAAAAGGGTGTTAGAAAACGCTACTTGGTTAGGTGGTCTCTCTTGTGTGCTCCACTTTAAACAAGTGGGAGAAACACCCAGCTTAGCTGAGGATTAGTGTAGTGACTGGAACATCTGCCATCTCTAACCCCACGTGGAGACTGGGTATTGTTAGAGCCTTTGGAGCCTCCCCCGCCAACCCCTCAATATTTGGAAGCTATAGCAGTAAGGCAGAAACACCTGTGCACCAGCCATCCAACTCTCTGGACATGGTTCCAGCTCAGAGAAGCCCCTGTTTCTCTCCTTTCTAAGTAGAGCCTTTGCTTACAATGCTGGGTTATAGGAAGGCAACATCTGTGCCTGGCCTTTGTAGCCAGGGGCATGCCGGGAGCCAGGGCCTATACATGGAACAGGCAAGACATCCTGCAGCATGTGAGCACAGAAATGGACGAGGCTTTGCTGCAGAGTGAGCATCTGGGCTGAGACCCTGGAAGTAAACTGTGGGCAGGCTGGTTTGAGGCATAGTCTCCTTTAACTTGAGGGAAAGCCTGTTAGTAGAATAGGATGATGATGACCCAGGGGTAGCTGGTGTGCTGATTTCTTTCCCCAGTCTTCTGTCTGTGGTCACTCTCAGCTCTGACTTTCCTGAATGCCCTGATCCTGAAGGCATGACAGTGAGGGACACTGCAGTTGACTTGGAGGAGGGGCAGCTGTGCCTGAGACACGGCACACATGGTCACATGCACACTCGCCTCTCCTTCTTTGGAGTCGTCCATTCATCTCTGAGCCTTTTCTCCAGGCGAGCTGGCTGCCTGCCCGTGTCTGCTCTTGGCTTGCTAGATGACCCAGGGCAAGCGCCGTCCCCTTTCATAGCCTCATTTTTCCATTTGCAAAATGCAGGCTCTTATTGTCTACGGCATCCGGTGGGAACTTACAAGACAGTACTGTTCAGGCTTACATTAACGCCTGCCCCCCCAATCCCAGAAAAAGACCAAACGAAAAATTCTCCCTAAAGTTATACCAGTAAGCAATATCACTATGTTGCTAAGGAGAAAAAGCAGAACACTTTGGAGGGGATGAAGAGATTTTGTTATTGTTGTTATTTTTAGCTGTAGGAACCTAAAACTATTTAGTTCTTAAGTAATTTTGGAAAGTATGATGGTTCTTGGTCTCGTTGAGAGGCTAATTGGGGAAAATAGATAAAGATCTTCTTTTCCTCTTCCACCTTTTGAAATAAGATAATACACAAGAACATACCAAATAAAAGTGAGCATTTTTATTGTAACTATTTTGAATCTTTGTCTTGAAGAACCTGTTGTGGTCTCCACTTAAGTCTTGTAATGTTATTTGGATAGTTCTTCAGGACACTTAAAAATCTTAAATGCTGTCTGTCTTTGGTGCCAGTTATTTAACTGTTTTTATACCAGTGCCTCATGTTGTGTAAACTGAATGCACTTCCTACAAGATGACTACTTTGAGGAAGTGTGTTCTTCTACTTTCCATGTGTCAGGACTTTAGCACTGGAAGGGAAGCGACTTGAAGATTTGTAGGCGCTGATTGGGGGAAGAACCCACAATGAGAACACTTCTCCTGGGCAGTGTTATTTGCGACCTAACGCTCCTTTAGGTACTTCAACTCTCAGTGATATTTTCCTTTTCCATAATAGTTACTACTTGTTTTTAAGTGTCATCTTATCTTCATAAATGTGTTCAATTAAACACGATATACAAAGGCGTTTCTTTCAAGCCAGAAAAAAAAAAAAAAAAAGAGCCTAGCCTTGCACTTCAGAGTGAGGAAAGCCCTCTTGTTCTGTTCATGGTTTTCCTCATTGGAGGGTGCAGTTTGGATCTGTGTGGTGTGCTGGCATGTGTGTCCCATGTGAGGCCGCCCTTCGCCTGGTTCCTTGCTGCAGGCCTTCCTCTGACCCCGTCTCTCCCCTCCTTCTCCTTGGATCTGGTGAGCCGCTCCACGGGTGCTCGCTGGGCTCAGAGCAAGCTCTCACTTTCCTCCTCTGTAAGATTACAGCTTGTCCCTCAAGAAGGGTAATGGCAGTCTGGGTCCAGCATAAACCCCTCGGAGCTGACAGTTCCTCTTATGCAGCAAAACGTGGGCCTGCTTGTGGGCCTGCCTCTGCCCTCCCTTCACCTAGACGCAAACATAATCCCACCAGGAGCAGGAGGTCCCTTAGGCAGGGAACCATGGTGAGAGTCCCTGGTCTGAGCCTCCCTTTCAGCTGGAGGGGAGGGGAGATGGTAAAAAGACTCAGACCGTGGAGGTTGGGCCCTTAGGGTTCTAGGTCTGCTCTGCTAAGTGTGATAATTACCGATGTCCTCCATGGGAAACAGTTAGTGTGACTGTCACAGGGTCCTATAAGGATCTCATGAGGTGGTGGCCCGGTTTAATAAGTTAAAATAGTTATTGTTAGTAGTGTCTTCACAGGGCTAAGAAGAAATTGTTTTTCTCAGAGAAATCATTTTATGAATTTAAGGGAATGATATCAGTGACATTAGTTTGTGTGTGTGCGCGCGTCTTTGACCGTGTAAAAAGAGGCTGTGCTGGCCGCACGTGGTTCTTGGCATCAGGGATTTTATATTCTCTTGAGCTTTTAGATGCTAAAATTAACCTGGATATTCTATTAACCGGGCTCAGTTAGCTGCCTGTGCTATTTTTAACCGCTGAGGACTAGTGCGCAGAACTGGGCTGTGCCTGGGAGCCACTGGGCTCAGGGCCAGGGTGATTTCAGCCTGTGGTTCCAGGTTTTGCCTGCAAAGGCGGTAGGTTTGCTGTGCATGCATGTGGGGGTGGAGAGGGATGAAGACTTGAAGGGCCTAGTTTGTGTGTATTATCTCAGTGTAACTGAGATTCACACGACTCCATGTCACTGACTTTGAGGAACGGGAACTTACAGAACTTAACTACCCAAAGTCACCAAGCTTCTAAGAGTGGAACTGGGATTTGAACTCACTTTTATGCTATGCCAGTGTTCTTGTTCTCCTCACCACTTAGTACTGTTTGCCTTTTCTCTGTCCATGATCTTAGATTTGAATGGTGATGGTGGTCGGTGAGGGTGGGGACAGAGGAGGGTGGCAAGGAGAGAAGTACCGACTGCAGGGAGTGCTGGCCTGGTTGCTCTGAGACTCTGATCAGCAGGTGCTGGGGTAGGAGCTGGAGAAGAGAGAAATTGTGAAGATGTGATTCTGAACAGAATGCAGAAATCCAGAGATGGGTCTTTGAACAGGGCCACCTGCAACCCATACAGTCCCTGGGCGCGTCAGGAAAAGGCATCGGGCAGGTGAGCCAAACACGGGCTCCTGAGGCAGCCCTGTAGATGGATGGAGTCACTTGGCTGGAATATAACATTTGGTAGAAAATGTTTAGATTTGCTTCTCTGAAGCTAATAAGGCATTTGAGTTCATGAACTCAAATGGTGTCAGGCTTCCTGAAGGTACTTGGGGAATGAGAATACCGGCATTTTGTGTCTTGGGCATAATAAGATGTGCACATGTTTGGAAAGGAGATGGATGTATTTGCTGGGAACAACCAGAAATAGTAGCTGCTAAGGTCTAAGAAGTGAAGTTTGCAAGTCGCACTTAAATAAGGCTGCGATCACACTTCCCACTCCTGAGTGACCTTGAAGATGGTCAGGCTGCTGTGTTCATAGTTGGCGCTTTTAGGCCACTCGTAGGGACAAGAGCCCCTGGGAGCCAGCGGAGGAGGTGGAGGGTGCAAATAACCACACTTGGAACCGGAGACCCAAGACTGAGTCATTGCTATGTTTCTCAATAATTCTGTGACTTCACACAAATCCAAGTTTTCTCTGCCTCAGTTTCTTTGTCAAAGTGAAGAATAAGATCTTTTGCGGGGAGCTTAATGAGCTTGTGTGAACAAAGGCATTCCTACTGCTCTGGTCTTTATTAATAGGTGTTACTGGGACAATTTGAAGCTATTTGTTATGTTAATTTTGTAACAAATTAGAGACTAAATAAATACAGACAGCTGCACTTTGTGGGTTGCAGGTGGGCCAGGTCAGGATCAGGGGACAAGTAGCTTTGAACCTGCAGTGAAGAGTTTGGTGAAGGAGGGAGTCACTGTGCAATGCAGAGCCGGGCAATGGATGCAGCTTTGGGGACCAGCGGTGGTTGGTTGGAGTGGCCAGCGAGACATGTGGATAGACCTCTGGCCTCTGGCTGGGCCTCGTGGGGAATAGGATGTCAAGTCTTGCAGGTGCTGTCACCCCTGGAGAGTCCAAGGTGAGAAAGCAGATGTAAAATCATAGCGCTTGGCAGGTGTGTGTGTGTGTCTGTGCGCGTGTCTGTCTGACCTCACTAGTTGTCTACTTTTCTGAATCATGATGTCAGGGTGGGAGTCTATACTCTCCATAGGAAAGGAGGAGCTCATAGCATGACTGAATGTTCTAACTTTGACCGGTAGGTAGAGATGTACAGAAATATTCATGGCAGCACCACCATAGTCAGAGTTAAATGAACAAATAACGAAAGTGGAAACAAAGAATGCCAACTGGAAGGGCTGTTATATTATGGCTCTTCCGCAGCCTGGAATATTATGCAGCTTTCAGAGGAATGAGTTAGATAGAGCCAGGCCAGGCCACGTGATGTGCAGGAAGTTCCATGGGGTATGACTAGAAAGAAAAGCAAAATACAGAAAGTCTATCTCAGATCATCCTCTTACGGAGTAATGAAAGCCAGATAAGCATGTGCAAACATGGGCAAAAAAGACCTACCTACACAAGCCCATCAGGCAGACTCCCTGTGGCAGGCAGTGTGGAAATGGTTCCGTGGGAAGAGGAAAGCAAATGAGAAATAAAAGGTCTGTTTTGAAAAAGCAAGAACATGACTATTCTGCACAGATGTGAAATTCTGTATATAGGTAGGGAAAAAGAACCTTTAAAACACAACAACTTTAAAAATGGAAAGAACGACATTCTGTAGAGGAACCAAGGCCGGCCGAGAAGGTAAAATGATTTACCTGGATTGTAGAAGGCTCACTGTGCAATCCACGTGAGGCAGGGTCAGGAACAGGGCTGCTGTCAGAGTCCAGAAGTGAGCGAGTGTCTAGCAAGCTGGAGCCCGGTGAAGGCTGTCGGAGCAGAGGGCCCAGGGCTGGCTGGTGAGGGGTCCTCAAGTGAGCTCTGACATGCCGAGTGGGTTTGATGTTCCAGCTGCCGGGGTCAGGAAACTCAGACACTGGTAAAGGGGAACTTAAAGTCAGGTCATCCACACCAGATGACCCGGTGCTTTTCTTCAAGTGTGAGGAAGCTTCCAAAATTAACAGTTAACGCATTCAAACTTTGGTGTATATGCAAGTCCCGTGATCATCTTTAGAAATAAGGAGATGAGTGTCTCCCAATTCTTGGCTTTCCAGCTCGCTCAGGGGGCTGGAACCCAGGAAGTGGTTCTTACACGAGGATTGCTAGGTCTCCCCGAAGCCTACCCCGGGATCAGAGTGTCTGAGGAGCTTTTGGTTTGACTGTTTTGTTTTTTCATTCTTGCTGGAAATAATGTATCATCAAGATAACCCTAGGATCCAAGGTGGTGGTGATTCCTTGTTCTTTTAGTGTCTGAAAATACTAGGCGTGTTTCTGCATGCAGAGCAGGATTCCCCAGGGCTGTAGCTCTCTATCTCTCCTCAAGTTTGGCATTGTTAGTTTCAGTTTTCTAGTAAGTTTGAGCCCCACACTGGGGATAGTCACCCTGCTGGTATAAGAACATGACTGGTAAATGTTGCATCTGAACATGTGACACATGTTGTTATGGGTCAGCGTGCTCCTAGTGAGGGCTGCGGCGGGGGGAGGCTGGGAGCCCCACTCAGGGTTACCCAGTAAATCAGAGCCTTTTCTAGAGCCAGAGTACAGTGCCCATCACCCTTGAGTCAGTTGAGGAATGACTCTGTGACTGTTTTTCTCTTCGCATCATTTCTTTTCCTGTTGCCTGTATAATTTCCCAAATGTAAAGAATTGTTCTATCTTGGCCCCCAGTTGCCAACAGGATAAAATCCAAAAGCAAAGTCGCCAAGTCATCGGGAGGTGGTGCTTCTCTAACCAGGTGACTGTCCCCCCCCCCAGGGCGCTAGAGGCAGCAGAGTGCTTTCTGCTCAGCAGCTGTGAATGCACCAGGACCAAGTCACCAGGTCTTTCCTGAGAACGATCTTCTGCTTGCCGGCCTCTGGGACTGGCAGGATTCTGGGACTGGACTCAGGCTCTGGACTCTTCAGGACATTAACCAGAGTTGAGAGTGCTACTTACTAGGGTTTCATTTTCTGGTGCCTTGTTTTTGGATTCATCTTTTGTAAGTTGCTGCCAGGGTCCAGTTAGGTTTGATCTGTGTGTAGGCCATTTGAGTGGGGGCCAGTTTCTTCTTCCTTGTCATTAGAAAAAGCCACACAGTAACCTCCAGCGATCCCCACACAACCAAGCCCATCAAATATTTGAGGATGCTACACATGCCCTGAAATCTTCTCTTCAGCTTTGTTTTTTATTTATTTGTGTGTGTGTGTGTGTGTGTGTGTGTGTGTGTTTTCTTTCTTCTGTAGCATACGGATTTCATTTTCCTTTTTAGCTTTTGTGGTTTCTTCTTTTGGTTCTAAATCCATTCCTAGTAGTTACCAGAATAGCCAGTTCGGTTGATTTTTGTGTATACTGTCCATTTTTTCACTCCGTCAGATCAGGCATTATGGAGGGAACCATGGACATGCTGGCGAAACTGAGATGGCTCCTGTAGGACACAGTTGTGTCCGAATCCTGTGCCGATTCTGCATAGAGAGCCTCCCGAGGGCACACAACGAGAGAGTTTGTGACTGCCTAGGTTGTCCTGTGATGAACTTGTAATTACCCAGGCTAAGGCTTCCTGTGGTTAGTAAGGAATGGCCTCCTTGGGTGTGTATTGAATCACTTCCTCAAATAGGAGATAGCTGACTTTCTACTCGCAGCCTTCTCCTTCTCAGTGAATCTTTAAATGAGCATTTATGGGACTTAACTCAGCAGAGCAACGCTTTCTCACGAACCAGTGGTCCTCGAGAGGCCAAGACAGCTAGGGGTTTGCAGCCTGCTGACCCACTTCCCAGCTGAGTGGCTTGAGCTGCCTGAAACGCCTGAGCACCTGAGACCGTGTTCCAGATGGAGGGCTCTGCTGGCGCCTGCCCTCCATCTGGAACAAGTCGGGCAGTTCAGCTTGGGCTTGCCGGAGGGTGGTTCATCCCTGGGACCCCAAGCCTCTGGACATCTGCTTATGTTGGCCCAGCTAAATTGGGGCTTTCCAAGGCTGGGGCCAGACTGGTCCAGAGCTATTAGCAGAGATCCAGGAATAAGAACTGGTTCCAGAAACTCCATCAGTGTGCAGACCCCATGGGACCTGGCCAAGCTGGCTTCTTGTTAGAGGTCTGCGTGGGATGCTGTGATGGGCTGGTTTTCCCATGGCCTTTGGGATGGGGACTGGGCTGGGGAATTCCAGATTGCTAGGGACCTGGCTGGCAAGCTCAGCCTTCTCAGGAGGCTCTGCTAGGCTGTCCTGGGACCAACAGCCATAAATGGTTTGTAACTTAGGATCAAACAGTTGGATATTTTATCTACTTTATAGGGGTGAGTTATAAGGGCAATAAATTCTGCTTATTTGACTTTCACCTGGAAAACACACACCATACTCTGTAAGTCCTGACCATCATCTGGACAACATGCAGCATGCCCAGAAGTTGGTCAGGGCTTACAGAGGAGCAAAGTATTCAAGGCCTTTCCTCAAGGCTTACCTCATAAAGCAGAGGTTTTGTAGATGGAGGAAGGCATTTATCTTTACTTTCTTATTCAGTCTCCTCCTGTGCACGCACACACATAGACACGTGTGCACAATACACAAATAAGCCACTCACAGTCACATGTGCACACATGCATACATATGGGCACAAACATACAGGCACATGTACATACACATATAAACATGTGACAGATATGTGTACACGTAACACATATGCATACATGTGGACACACACACACACACACACACACACACACATACACAGGCCCTGGAGCCTGTATCAGGTTTAGAGGCTCACAACGCTGTGTGCCCAGTGTGGGCCTAAGATGGAGGTGGGAGGGAGGCTCACAGTGACTTCTGCAGACTCTGGCCCCGTAGCCAAGATCCATGGCACCAGGGAGCCGGCCTTGTGTGCCAGAATTAGGGGTGTGGAGTTTAAAAATGGTTTGTATCTCTCAAGCTAGTCTTAATCTTTTTTTGTCTTCCTGACATGGTGGAGGCCGCAGACACTGCAAATAGTCACGTGACCCATGTGGGCCTGATCTCCAGGAGTCTGGGGGTGTGTCTGGGGGTGTGTCTGGGGACACCAAGCAGACCCTGAGGGCTGCTTGGTGACCCCTCCTCTCACTGCCCTGCGGCCTCCCTGCTGGGACACCTACCCTTTCACTTTTATAACTTGAGAACTTTTTCTGCAATTGTTTTTGATTTTTTAATATTTTGTATTTGTATCAGACACCTTTTAATTTTTAGACCCCCAGCCTAGAGTTTCCTTATACCCTTTTCTCTCCCCAATTTGTTTCTGGCCTGTTCTTAGTTGACTGAAATCCAGTGGGTATTCCAGTCTTTGACCAGCTCCGAGGATCCCGGGCTGGGCTGTGCCACTCAGTAGGGCAGTGACAGGCAATCTTCTGAGCTTGGTGTATCAAAATTCACCAAAAAACGAGCATAACTCGGGTGGTGTGTCACTTTGAGAAAAACGGCCTATCCGGAAGTCCCAGAACTAGACGCTCTGTGCTGGAGTTCTGTTGTTCTGGCCTACAGACCTCCGGCACAGAGTGTCTACACTACAGCAAATGTCTTATCCTCGGCTACTGCACCTGGCTGTGCAGGAGCCAAGGATGAAACGTCCTTCTCGGCATGAGGCCCCATACTTCTCTGGTATGCGGCCGCATGTCATCGAAAATGGCTACGCGTGTCAGCACTGACACGCGTGTCATAGGTTCGCCATCACGGCAGTAGAATATACCAGAATTCAAGTGAGAGGGATGTTGTTCTAGGGAAAACGTGGAAAGGAAACCACTGCAAACGTTGCTACTTGAGCTGGAGTCAGAAGTGACTGGTGGCCCACCTCACCTCGTGGAAGTCTGCGCCCTGCAGGGGTACATGGTCTGGTGTTGGTCAGGGGAAGGTGATCCTTGGACACTTCTGCAGGTTTTGATGAGAAGACCTTCAGCTGGTTAACTTGGGGCTGTGTCAGAGGGGGTTTGTGTACAGGCTCTTGCTTCATACCAGACCTGTTTGGTGCAAACCCTAGGAAATAACTAGCTTGCTTCTGTGAGAGTCCCTTCCTTGGCAGCCGCGGCCAACACCTGCCTGGCAGGGTGGAGGTCTGGTGGGATTCCCTCTGCGCTGGGCGGCTGCATACAGATAGCTCGATTGTCCCCTTGCAGTTGTAGTGACACGGAGGTGACACCCTAAGACATCACAGGAGGTGATTGTCAGAAGACCTCGGCAGCTCCCCAAGCCCCTCCCCAGCTGGCTCCATCCATCTGGAATCTGTGGCATTCCTTTCTCTGTTCATCATTTCCTGCTCCACTCCGCTCTGCATCAAGTATTTGGAGAAAGAGTTTCGGCATTTGGACCCAAGAATGTGTTTATTGTGCATGTCCTGACTGGAAATAAAGGGTCGTGTGGAAAGAGAAAAACCACTTGTCATGTTTTTGCTCAGATTTTCTGTTTATTTTGCTTCCTAAAGTATATTCCGGTGTGTTCTTCAGGAAAGCCTTTCTCTCTTCCTTCTGTCCCTGCTGGACAAGCAGACCGTTGAGTCCAGGAGCTGCGGGGAGTGGCCAGGGGAAGAGGAGAGAGCAGGCTGCGTGTCCGGTCCCTC
Organism: Rhynchonycteris naso; assembly: GCA_037038555.1. Taxonomy (NCBI): domain Eukaryota; kingdom Metazoa; phylum Chordata; class Mammalia; order Chiroptera; family Emballonuridae; genus Rhynchonycteris; species Rhynchonycteris naso. The sequence continues at coordinate 32,960,742 of CM072998.1, forward strand.
CAATTAGACTGGCCTTTTGTTTCTTTTCCTCCGGACCGTTTTTCACTGTAATCAATAATAATTTAGTTCTGTGTTTCTCTTCTTTATTTCTTTTCTCGGAATACTGGGGCAGTAGTACCACCCATCCCTGCGTCAGCTTTCCTGTTGTTAACTGGATTAGATCTGCCGGTTTTGTGAATGTTGTTTTTAAACCAGGACATATGTGCTCATGGTCAGTACAGAGGCCCGGGTGACTGCGAGCTGGGTCACTAATTCACTATGGACTGACGGATGATTACCTGAATACCTGGATCGCTAAAGCTCTGCCTCTTGCTTTAGAGCCATGTTCAGACTTTAGTTATCACCACGGCCTAAAAGTGGTTTATCAAACAAAGTATGACAGAACTATTGGGGAAATTTCTGTATGCATATAATCTGGGAAGTATTGTGGGGAGTATAAAGACATGTTGATTGATTTTGTGTGTTAAGACGAGGGGTGGGCCAGGATGGGGTAGCATTCAGAAGTCGGTATAAGATAGATGACTTTTTAGGGTCACTATAAGGCAACAACAAGAACTTTTGGTTCGACTTGAGGTGTTAGTCACAAATACTTAATTGGGGAAAATTTAGTTTTCAAAAGTTCTCCTCCCGCTCACAATGTAGTTGTGGGTTGCCTAGGTGGCAATTGCAAGTGACACAAGCTCTTAGCTAAAGTTGGCCCAATGGGGATCTGAGGTTTGCCACCCTGCGTGTTTCATGTAGTTTGATGCCACCTTCAAATGCTTCATATGGGCCAATGGAGCCATAAACTGGGGATTTCACAGGGATGCAGAGAATGTAGAGGCTTTGCCTTCAAAGATGTTAGAGGCTCAAGGATAAACAAGACTAATGTATTGACGTAGTCTCGTGTGTATGGGAATAACAACAACTGGGGAATTTTCGGGTGTTGGGGAGGAGAGCTCTCCTTTATGCTAAGGTAGACTGAGGCAGGTCTAAGCTGCTCTTCTTATTCTCCCAGGCACAGACACTTAGGTGTGCACACACATGTACGCACACCTGTGCCTGTGCACACACATGCACACACTGCATACAATGTATTTTCCAAACCAATAAATTCAGAAATAGCAGAAACTATATATGTGGGATTAACTTTTCACCATATATATATAATTGAATAAGAGCAGAACTTTCATCATTAGAAATAAATCAAACATTAACTCAGTCTTTTCCCTGTTCTAAAGTTTCACCTATTCTGAAGTGCAGTTTATCTACCCTTTAGCAGTTCTGCGGAAGGGATGCTTTGGCAAGCGACTCTGTGATTGTCAGTATTTCCCTTTGTCTCGGTGGAAGATGACAACTGTCCGGTCTGTCTTACAACAGAGGCTGCTTGGTTCCTTGAACTGTGACATTTTCCTTGGAAAGCAGCAGTAGGAACAGCTGGGGTGGGATCTGTAGAGTAACAGCAGGGCAGGACAGAAAACTTTTTCTCTGTTTATGTTTAAAGGTGTGTTTCAGAGTTGCAAACCACCTTCAGGTAAAATAGGGTCTGTTAGACATGGGGAGGGCACGTCCTGGCTCAGAGGGACCTGGTCGCACACTGGTTTCATCAGGCTTCCCTCCAAGGGGACCCCAGGATGTCGCCAGCTTGACTGTAGGCTGCCTATGAGCCTGTGTGTTCTCTCCATAGGGAGCATCGTGCTTCTTCTTTAGGCTTCCTGGGTATGACTTAAAAGTGAAATGTTAACCAAGAAGCACACTCACACATAATAAATGCAGTTTCACGGGAATGCTTATGTCCATAGCAACAAACTAACTAGGATGCTGTGTTTCTCCTTGAAATGCAATAGAAGTAGGAAATAAGAGGTGTTTCTGATTTCTGGGATAATTATAAAGCACTTAGTATAGTTAAAAGATTCCTACAAGGCCATGTATGTTGTGGAAGAAATTGGAAAAACAGTGGCCACATCACTCCACTTGACATTACGGACTGTAGGTGACAGCTGAAGTTATTTAGCATGTTGTTTTGAATTCCGTCGCTCTTTTTCTGGATCATTTTATGTGTTTTATCTCTATTGCACAAGGTTCTTATGACAGGAAGTGGGTATTAAATGAATTCAATTAACTATTTTAGAAACCATAGGAAGTTATCTTGTGATGAGCCTGCACTTGGAGCATGCAGGCATCCCCCAAAAGGCACTAAAACAGGAGTATTGCCTTTTGTGTGCTGGGTGGGGGCATAATTGCTCTAACCCCCAGCTGTTATTCTTGGATGCCTTGTCATTGAGGCGCTATATTCGTGTGCTAAATACCCTGCCCCTGGAGAGGCTAAGAGAAAACTATTACTTCTCTCATAGTGGGACGAGGCTATTAATACCGGGTGGCTGGATGCAAGTTTGAGTTGCAGATGACCCTGTGGCAAGGGAAGCCCTCCGTGGGTTAAAGGTTAATGGAACTAGGTCTCGCCCTGTGTTCTCTGAACAGTGACCTCTCCATGGGGCTGAACTGCGTGTCTGGGATGCTTTCTGCACAAGGATGCCATCCGAGCAGTAGAATCACACTAGTTTAGCTCTCTCCTCCCCTCCCCGGGATTAATTGGGACTTCTGGATAATTTCTTTGGTGAGTTAGAGAGTCTGCCTTCTCCCTGCAGGTAGAAATGGGACAGCTGAGAAAACAACACTTAACAAGTTTTGGAAGGAGTATCCTTAATCTACTTTCAGGTTTATACTAAAAACTTTCTCCAATTTTATTAACGGGTAAGAGTAAACAAAGATGAGTGAAGGATGAAGAAAATCAAGTTATCTTTTTTTTTATTATTTATTTTTATTTTATTCATTTTAGAGAGGATACACAGAGTGAGAGAGAGAAAGAGAAAGAGAGAAAGGGGGGAGGAGCTGGAAGCATCAACTCCCATATGTGCCTTGCAGGGTTTTGAACTGGCGACCTCAGTGTTCCCAGGTCGACGCTTTATCCACTGCGCCACCACCGGTCAGGCGAAAATCAAGTTGCTCTTAAAAGGAAAATTAAATACATCATATTCTACACATTTTGGTCTGTCCAGTTTAAAGACCAGCCAAGAATACGTTCTTTGTTGTTGTTTTTTTAAGAAATAGAATGAGGGTCCTGCTCATTTTGCACCATTTAGCAAGTAAACAGCTAGATTTTGTGGCTGACCCTCACGTGCTGCCAGAGCTAGGATATGCCCACTTCTCTAGCCCCTTCTGGTCAGGAGTGATTGCTGATTACTTCTCATTCCCATCCTCCCCTCCCTCCGCCCCCACCACACTCCCCTTCCATGTGCAAGGCCAAGATGACCCAGAGTCCTTTCCAAGATAGCTTTGGACTCAAACCTAATAAAGGAAACCCCAGGAAATCCAGAATAGAAAGTTAGCACATGACAAGAGGAAATTCATTTTGAGCTCTGCAGATAAATTAGTGGTTTGGCTTTCTAATATCACAGTGCACGTCAGCTCTAGGGAGTGTCGTTCAGGTGGCTCCAGCGCCAGGCGCAGTGTCTGTCTGTGTGCCATAATAACAGTTTGTGGAATAAAATAATGGATATTGCATCAAGCTAACCTATCTGCAGTATAAACTGTTTCACAATCATGGAATTTGGGTAGCAAAGGTTACCAACCTGGTATTCTCATTAGCATGTTTCTCTCTTTTTGAGAAGCTTAAAGGCAACTTGGTTATGCCAGAGGGGCTTAGCTGGGCTCTGTTTTACATTTCAATCTATTGCTTTGACGTTTCTTTTGTTTCTTGTCACCTCTCTGCAGTCACAGGTAATGTGCTGTCTGTCTGTCAAAGTGACATGTCAGGTTGTTGTTGCTGAATATGCCGAATGCTCGAATGCTCGGAGGATGAGTGGGGCTGTGCAGGGAAGACCCCAGGCCAGGACTGCTGGCTTGGGTGTCTGCTGGGTTAGGGTCCCCAGTGGGCTGGGGGCCGAGCCTGAGAGTGGGGCCTTGTTTCTGAAGCCCCAGTTGCCCCGTGTGGACCTGTCCTAGGAAGGAGCTGGTGTCCAGGAATGCCAGTGAATAGCAGAGCAGGAAGGGGAGCTGCCTTTGGGTCTTGGAGTTGTGGCTCATGACCAGCATTGCTCATGTGGGCTGTCCCAGGACCCCTGCCTCTCCCCTAGTCAGGAAAGGCTTCCCAGTGTCTGGTCTCTTAGCTCCTGGTCAGCCTCCTCCAGGAGGGCCCTGCTCCGCCATGTGAGTTGAGTACCCCTTTCCTGGTTCCCTTCTCAGCGCCCTCTGCTCTGTGTCCCCAGCTCCCTCCCCTGTATTGCCTAGCCCCCCCACCCCCCATTCCCCTTCTGAGGGGGCAGGGTCTCCTTTCTGCTGGAGTTCCTGTTTGAAACCTTTTGCTCTGAGAGCTGAGCCTGAGGCTGGGCTGCCTTCACCTCTGGGGCTGTCTGGAGCCACCTGGAGGTGGGATAGGAGGGGACCTGCAGTGGCAGGAAGAGCCGGCATGCCCACCGCCCCTTCTTGGAATTCTTCCCTTCAACCCAGGCTCTTCCGTGCCCACACCAGTGCATCACCTGGAACCTGTTTGATGAGCAGAGGTTCAGACCCCCCCCCCCCAATCCCGCCCCAGACCTACAGAAGCAGTAATGGGCAGGGCCTGGCAGCCTTTGTTTCCAGCGGTTCCCAATGCAGCGGGGGCGGGGGTGGGTGGGGGGACCGAGGACAACACGGGACTGAGGGCCCCTGGTCTCCAGCATGCTGTTCCCTCACAGCTGAGCGCAGAGTCCAGCAGCGAGCGCTTTCTGTGCCGTCATCCATGGAAAGTGCTCCTCAGCACGGGCTGTGCTCTGGCCCCTGGGAGAGGGCCCTGACTTCCCCGAGTGAAAACCCTCTGGGCGCTGCCAGGTCCCAGCTCCCTGGGGAGATGAGAGGAGCTGGCCTCCCTCAGCGGCAGCAGCTCAGGGAAGGAGCCCTTTGCTGGGAAACCTCTCTGGGCGTGATGCCAACACCCATTAGCAGTAGATGGAGGGCTTTATTCCCTTATCTCTATTTGCTGTCACCAAATTGGTGTGATTACACACCGGCACTTCCCATACAGACTGCCCCACGTGCCCCAGTCTGAGGGGCCCAGAGTTGACAGGACAGGGTGGGACAGTACCACACAGGGGGGCTTCTCTGCTTTTTTGCTCTTGTTTCTTCCACTAAAACCCCCACTCCCAATTAAAGTATAGGGTACAACTGTACCAACAGCACAGAGGAGGATATTTTGAGGTGATCATGTTCTATTTGGGATTACTGCTGCCATGTGTTGTTAGTCTAGCCACAACTGAGGATTTGATGCACCCCTAAAAATACCAGCTTTGCTTACATTGCAGTCAGGGGGAACCTTAATTACTGACCTTGGATGGAAGTTTGCATATTCTCTTATTACATTTGAGGTTTTCTGAACAGCTTGTGCGGTTAGAGGCTATTTTGGAGAGAGAGATTGTCACACATGTAGCTGAAAATACCAAGCCTTTTTTATGGGTGTTGTAGTGAGGCTGGGTTCTGTGTGGGAATGTGGGGAGTGGAAAGTGAGACCTCTTTCCCAAAGACACCAGCCCTCTAGAACTTTGTCTATGGCGTGTTCGTGGCATCAGCCGTTTGCTGTTCTGTGTTGCTGTAGTTGTTTTATCCTGAGCGGCCCTGAATGCTGATGCCTGGCGGCCCAGCTTCTCTTGCAGGAAGCGTTGGTTCAGTCCTGCCTGCGGAGGCTCAGTGCCGGAATCCCTCCCATCGGACCCAGCAGCCCATCAGTCTTTTAGGGTGGATTCATGGTCCCCAACAAGCATCAAACGGGTATCAGCTGGTTATTTTCAGAAGAGTGTGTCCCTATGCGGTGAGGCCCTGTCCGCCTCTCCCCAACCCCAGTGTATGGGACTAAATGGCTGAGTGGACGTGCCACATGCCACATGCTGTGCTGGGCGAACCCTAACGCTGCCAGCCCTGACAGGTGCCTGCTTGCCTTGTGACATTCACTCTCAGACACGCTGGGGGGTATTCATGTGCAAAACATGTGGTGGTACCCCTGGGGGCCAGTGCCCACCTCTGTGTCTCCCTAACCCAGCAGGGGAGCCTCAGGGGGTCATTCTCTTAGTGGTCCTCTAGCTGGGTGTACATCGTAACCTCCTGGAAAGCTTTAAGACAACACCAGAGCCTGGTCCACCTCCTAAGAATCTGATTCCATGGGTCTGGACTGGGGTGCTCGCAAACTTTCAACCCCCCCCCACCACCACACACCCCAGGGGGTGGGGGAATCTAATCTCCGCCAAGGGTGAGAAGAAGAGGGGGAAGTCAGTGAAGAATGCAGTAGGGTTGGGGGTCTTCTGCTGAGCCATCCTTCCGTCTCTTCTCTCATGTTTCTGCTGTAAGGACCTCTGGCCCAGATGCTCTTCCCTCCTGTATCCTGAAGATTGCTAGCAACTGCAACTTTGTGTCTTTTGGATGACGTGGGTGGGCGTGTGTGTGTGTGTGTGTGTGTGTGTGTGTGTGTGTGTGTGTGTCTGAAAGTAAACATTTTCATGGAAGAAGATATTTGGGGAATATCAAAAAGCAAAATGAGAATATGAAAAAATTGTAATTCTACAGCAGGCGCCTTTTACATGGGTAAACCCCGAACATTCCTTTTCTGTAGGTGAGACCGGACTGCCACTATGTCGATGAGTGGCTAAGACACAGGGCACGTTTATGGGGTGCCTGCTGCAAAGATGCTTCAAGTGTGAACATCCCATGTGGATCTGAAGCTGTCAGCCCTGTGCTTAAAACTTAGATATCTTTCCCCTTTATCAAAGAGAACCCCCTCCCGGCCCGTGGAGCCTGTCAGTCTCTGCTTTGGAAGCCGGAGTTGGAGGGACTGATGATGGTGTTTGGAGATTTGAGGGACTGGCTTCAGCTTCAGATGTGATTGTGCAAGACCTTAGTGCAGTGTTGAGAGGACAAGTTTTTATTTATTTATTTATTTATTTATTTATTTATTTATTGTGGGAGAGACAGAGAGTCAGAGAGAGGGACAGATAGGGACAGACAGACAGGAAGGGAGAGAGATGAGAAACATCAATTCTTCGTTGCGGTTCCATAGTTGTTCACTGATTGATCTCTCATATGTGCCTTGACCAGGGGATTACAGCAGATCGAGTGACCCCTTGCTCGAGCCAGTGATCTTGGGCTCAAGCTGGTGAGCCTTTCTCAAACCAGATGAGCTCATGGGAAGCTGGCGACTTCGGGGTCTTGAACCTGGGTCCTCCACATCCCAGTCCGATGCTCTATCCACTGCGCCACCGCCTGGTCAGGCAAGAGGACAAGTTTAAAGTCAGTTGGTTCCAGGTTTAGTTTTAGCTTTGATATTGACTAGGTGTGTGCTTTAGAGAACAGGAACAGCCTCCCAGCCTGGTGTTTACACAGCTGAGGGACCTGGGAGAAGACTGGACAGATCGTGGATGCAGAGTACCTGTGATATGTGCCGCATGAATGTCGGTGGACTTCCTCCTTGTATTCTCGAGCTGTCATTGGTTTGGGATCATCTGAACATGCCTGGGGTGTACACTGGAGTTGAGCTTTAGAACTGATGCTGGAGACAAGAGGAGGCTGTGGACAGGGCTCCACACACTTGGGCCGGGTTCCGGTGTTGATGGGGAAGAACCAAATGCAAAACCGTCACCCAGTTAGACATGTGAAGGCAACGAAGGAAAAGATGCTCAGTGCTGTTTACACTTTTCTCAAGATGAGACCACAGTGCCAGAGGTCTGGACTGAAATAAAACCAGATGAACATCCCATGACCGAGATGAGGTTCTGAGAACTCATTTGTCAGGCCTGGCTCTGTGCTGCCTTTTGTCTGACCTGAAGAATCGACAGTTTCTCAGCAAAGTTTCCCTTGGGAAACTTGGGATTTTGATCCCGTTGAAGGTTGTAAGCAAAGAGTGGCGGACACTGCCTCTGGCTCTGGCACTGGCTTTTCCTTAAGCCACCACGAGGCCCCTTGACCACTGCAGCCTCCTTCTCCTTGGCTCTGTGTCGAATTAGGTGGCTTCTGCATTTGCTGCCAGTTCTGTTATTCTGATATACCTTTCTGTGATAAATTGAATATTCACCATGATAATTTAGTGGAAGGAGATTTTTATGGAAAGACTATGATTTACTACAAGGACATTTGGGCACAGTTCAGAGTAGCTCAAACTGAGTGGCTGTTATTGGGATGGAGGGAAGTCACTGACATACCTCTCTGTGGATCCCAGCCTCCTGAGCAAGGTGGCATCTCTGAGAGACCACCGCCTCTGTAGTCACTTCGATCATGTATACTCAGCAGGTGTTAACTCCCAACTGTGCCCTAGCACCAAGAAAGCGTTATGCTGATGACAGTGACCGGTTCCTGATCCTAACATCACTGGTTTAAACTTTTGTGTGTGTGTGTGTTGGGGGGGTTTGAGCGGGAATTAAAAGGCTCAGAATAGTCATTGTTGACTGCTTACTATAATTGTGCCAGGGACCATGCTAAGCATTTCGGTATTGTCCTTATTTTATTTATGGAGAAACTGAGGCTTAGCCAGAGACTCATACCTGATCTGATATAGCAGCAGGGGAGGGCAGTTTGGCTCAGTGCTGGGCCATTGGCATCTGCCTCTGGTTTGGAGAGAACCATGCTGGCTCCATTCTGGAAAGCTCAGCAGTAATTTGAGCCCCTCTCAGATGGCCCTGCAGTTCATCTGCCTTTGCAGGACCCTGCTCACCCTCTGATCCTGGCGACTTTGAGCTTCCTGGGAGGGTTAGGATGTGGGTGGTGGTGGGCCAGGATGGTCCTTCAGCTGGGAGCGGAGCTGCCACAAGAACGTCCTGGAGGGGCTCCCAGGAGGCTTGGCTGCCTGCAGGGTCATGGTGGATGTCCAGGTCATGGGTGGTAAAGACCCAGCCTTGAGCGAAGAAGGAGCTGGGGTTTGGAGGGGCACAAACATGCATGAACAAAGAAGCAGCCTTACATACTTTGTTCTGACATGAGATGGAGATGTTAACATTGAAAGAGCAGGTTATGAGGGTGGAAAGTTAAATCCATAAGATCATATTATAAGAAGGCAGGATACCAGACGTTATTTCTACTGATCACCAGCACAGCACAAGGGGCTGTGCTAGGGCCATTGGCTTATGTGTGATCTTTCTTCCTTTTTTTGTATTTCAGATGTTATAGGCAATCATTTTAGTTCACAAACACACAAACTCTCTCTCTCTCTCTCTTTCTCTCTCTCTCTCTCTCTCTCTCTCTCTCTCTCACACACACACACACACACACACACACACACGGTTTGCTGTTTCTTATGTTTCTAACTCAGGACACTGTGCAAAAATGTCTGTAAAGTTCCTTCTGCCCTTATGGCTCCACCTTCCCTGACCCTTGCCCTTTGCTTTCTAACCTCACAGCCTTTGTGAGGCTTCCATTCTCCTGCCTTCTGGTCCCCTTGTCTCAGGCCACCCAGAGCCTGCCCTACTTCATCAGGGCCAATAGAGGTCTTGGTGGCACAAAGTACTTGCATTTCTTAGACATAATGGTAGACGTTAGGATTGGGGGTTTTCTATGAATGCACTTTGTTTTAATTCATGGAAAAATGTGAATTGAGCCTGATTGAATAACAAGCAGTCTAGACCAGCCAACGGCTCAGATTCTGGGAGTTAAAAATAGAGGTGGCAGAGAAAGGGAGCAGCTTCATGGAGGGGGAGAGCTCAAGCTGAAACTGAAGTGAGCTAGTTTTCATGAGTAAAATGGTAGCTCCCAAACCCTGCACAGCTGGCAGAGAGAGTAGAGACCAGTCCCATTGTGGCCCGAGGGCTTCCTTTCTGTTTAATCAAGCAGCAGTAGTGTATTTTAAGAGTGGTGGGGGCAGTTTAAATTTAAATGACAATAAATTAAAGAATAAACACGGAATTGTCAATGTTGGTTTATTACATGTAATGAGAAATTAAACCTGGAAAAATTATTCAGAAGGTAGGAGGGCTAGGTGCCTGCTTTGTATATACGTTAGTGGATGGAAATGTCGTAACTTGGACATTCACTAACAAAAGTGATAAGATTATTAAATAGATGTTTACTACCTATGTATCATCTTTTAATATATATAGTCAACTTTTTAAAATGTTAAGCTGGTTAGTCTTAGGTTTCTAATAGATAGAGATACAGAAGCAAATCAAAATATATATGGGAATCTAATTTATTTTAGTTTACTGGAGAAAGAATTCTATATTTAATAAATAGAGTTGGCTTAACTGACTGTCTTGAAAAAATTACATCCTAGCTCACACCATAGAAAAACACATTTATATAGATTAAAGGTTATAGGGTGAAAAAATAAAACAAAGATATCAGGAGTATTCTGGGAAATATTGTGAATCACCCCTGGAACTTGGGAGAACTTCCTAAGTAATTAGTAACCTAAAAAGCTGAAGAGGAAACGATGGCAGAATTGATTACATAAGAACTTTACATTTCTGTGTGGCAGAAAACACTAATGACTATTAGTATACCCAAAGAAAGTGTCTGTGACACACGTTCATGACCAGTCCTCTCACAGTTGACGCGGGCTGCTCAAACCCAGGGACACTCCTGCCATCCAGGGACATGTGGGCTCAGAAGTGACAGAAGAGGAAATGGCAGGCTGTCCCACCAGGCCTGGCACCATGAGCCAGGGTAGGAAAGTGCAGACCCCACAGAAGTGACATTTCTCCGGTGGTTGGTGTGTGCCCTCACGCCTGCGAGTATCTCTGCTCCAGTCCCCACCAGAGAGGCAAGAAGCCAAGGTGTGGGGGCATCTGAGTGTCCGAGACTGCCAGGTGGCCACAGCAACTTGAACTTGGTGCCTGCGGGTTGAGTTTTCAGATAGCAGTTGGGTGAATACCTTTGTGTTGGTACTGCCAACCTATGGAACATGGCCATTGCTAAACAGGGCTGCAGTAAATCCCACAGGCAGTAACACATTTATCATATGGTAAGGAGACAAAAGCTAGTTAAAGAGCCGTGTAATAGGATCCTATTTTAATGAACAAGTTCGAAACGCTTCACTCTCGTATATCAATACATTTATTCTTGTATGGCTGTTAAGATCATAGAAAGATCTGAAAGTACCCGCAGCAAATGGTCAGTGTGGGTTATAGCTCACAGGTGTGCGGCTGGTTGAAGGGAGGGAAAGATGACTGACTTTTTTTGTATACTATACTATGGAGCATTTCTTGTTACAATGAAAATATATTTCTTTTGTAATTAAAAATGTTTAAAAATGGATAAAGAAAAAGCATACGTTTTTTTCTCAAATGATGCTCTTAATTTTAATCATAGAGCTTTCTAAAAGAGACTGTGCATATTACTCAGTTATTGTGGATTATGTACCTACTGTGTGCCCAGAAATGGGGTAAGTGATACTCTAAAATGTGTCACAGTTTGGACCCACGTCCTGGCCCAGTGTTGCCATCTCCCACTGTTGAACATTTAATTGTTTCTTTTTCTTTGATCAGCAGAAATATTATGAACAGCATTGCTCATTCATAAATCTTTGTTTTTTGAATTATTTCCGTAGGAGACCTAGATATTTATTTATTCATTTAAAGTATATATTTTTAAAAGATTGAGAAATGGCCATTTTGGAAATCCTAGCCAGGCATAAGGGGAAGGCAGAAGAACAGTCTGGAGGCTGGTGGCGCCTCTTCCATTTTTTCTGCCCAGGTGCGACTCTGGTAACAAAGCGTGGACGCCACACCATCAGGCTGCAGCTAGGTGAAAATGTGGCAGGTGAATTTCTGTTTTGTCAGCCTCTACCCCTTGATATGATGATCTTTTGGGGGAGGTAGGAGGCAGGTGGGGAGGGGTCTTTGCCCCCATGTGGGAGGCTGGAGGCTACTGGGGGTTTCCCCACTCTTGTCCGAGGGGCTACAGAGCCTCTCCCTCCACAGCCCCTTGCCCTGGGCACCCTTCCTAAAGGTTGGCAGTGCTGTCTCACCAGCACCTGTTCTCTGTACTCTGAGAGCCCAGCTGCTGTTATAAATAAACCTGCCACTTGCTGGTTATTCAGCCTCAGAAGGTGAGCCCGCCTGGGGTGGTGGGATGACCGAGCACAGCGCTGGTGTGGCCTGCTGGGGACACAACTGGGAGTGCGTGGCAGCAGGGGCTTGGGGCCTCTAGTCGGGCTGCTCTCCCAGCCCCTCTACCCAGGAGAGCCCTTGCCCCTTTATAAGGTCTGCCAGGCAGGAACCGCCTGTCCTGGATGGGGTGGAAATGCTCTCCATGGGGCCTGGGGTTGGGGTAGCAGGGACAGGCAAGGGCGTATCAGTGCAGTGGCCACAAAGCAGAGAGGGAGCATTTCTGTGCCTGCTAGTGTTTATGACGTTGGGACTGAGGCGGGACGCACATTGCACCAGAGCCAACCAGCACATGACAGTCTCTTTGCATTTAGAATCTGATCTTTCTCCTGGGCAATCTTTTGCAGTAATAAATAAGGAAGGAAAAACCAAAATTTTAATTTTGACATTTCTTCCTATTCTAAAATTGCCATGGAGACTCAAATGCAGCTGCCAGAGCAGGGTTTTGGTTTGTGGTTCTCCATAGGGGACAGCAGATTAGAGATCGTCTTGTGGCTGTGTTCACTGAAGTTGGGCCAGATGCTCACACATCATCAGGCTGGGGGCAGGTGTCCTTGGTTGTAATCCCCTGAGGACCAGGGCAGGGAGAGAAGCCCACTTCCGCTGGCTGAAGGTTTACGTGAAGTCAACCCAGAGGCATAGGCCTTCCTGCGGGGTTTCGTGGCCTGGGCTGGGCTTGTTGATTCCAGCAGCACCTCGCAGGAGGGCTGCTCTGCTGGTGTGTGTGTTGGGTAATCTTTGGCAACATCTACCCTTCTTAAAGTTTGGCTGCATTCAGCAGTGAGCCCAGTTGTGGACCCTGCTTCTGTGGCAGGAGCTCTCTTTAGGGCTCATTCCCATGTGCCTTGAGCCATCCTGCAGGTTTCTGTGGAGGATAGAAATCTCTGCTGTAGTAGACACAAGTTACTTCTGGGATTCTCGGTGCATTTGTTGGTGCCTTTGAGCCTTTCTGACCGTTGTGCTTTGATTGGACCAGAACTACCCTAAAGGAGAATGCTAGGTTCTTCTGGGACACACCCCTATATCATCCGAGACTGCTCCAAGGGCGTCCACTCAGACCCAAAGTTCAGTGGGTGCCAGGCAAATAGGCATACATCCCTCAAAGCCTCTTGAAGGACTCAAGTATTGTTACATCAGAGAGCTGGTAAACCCACTTCCCATTTTTTTTGCCAAAGACCACCACAAAGAAGAGAGCAGCTCCCTGGAAAGGAGAGAAGTCAGCACACTGCTTGGTGGTCAGAGGGCAGCAGGTGTGAGGGCCAGGAGGGTGAGCATTGCTTGGGTTGCCATGACCCACAGTGCAGGATGCTGCATGTGCAGTTTGGTCCCCCAAAGGCCAGAATGGGGGTCCATTCACCCTTCAGTCCTGGTGAGTCTATGCAGCAGGAATGGTTTAGATCAGGAGCCAGACTCTGGAAGAGCCACATCTGGTGTGAAGGTCCACCCTGCCAGGCCAGTCTGTATTACCTTCCCCTGCATTACAGTTGGCATTCAGGACTATCATTTGATTCCATCCTACGGGGCAGGCACCTGCTGGCCGTCAAGACCCCAGCACCCTGTGTCTGGGTCCCTGGGGCTCTACCTCGGGGAAACCACCGGCCAGAGAACGGGCGAACGGGCCATTTTCAGAGGAAGCAGACACTTTGTCAGGAAGCCTCCAGGAACCACAGTCCACTTCCATAAGGAAGTAAGTGCCTCTGGGCATGAAGGGTCCTCTGAGGCTCAGGGTCATCTCAGAATGGCACCTGAAGCAGGAAAGACAGGATAGGCTTGTATCTTAGAAACACACAACTTCTGACCAAGATGCCAGCCTAGTGTTGTAAGGAGCCCAGACAACCCCTGGGGTTCAAATCCTGCTGCCTCGACCACCCAGTGACTCTGGGCCAGCTGTTTAACTGTCCTGGGCCATGTTCCCCACCTGTGAATGGGTGGTGTGGGACAGCCTGGTGAGGTCTGTGAAGCCAGCAACATTGCTGTTGGCGATTTGGTATGCCTGATCAGTGATGGGTCCCTCACTCCTTTTGCATAGGCTGGAAGTAGGAATTCTCCACAGCTCTGTTTTTAAAGATAAGGTGGCTGGGTACATCTCAAAAAGGGGTGACAAAGGAGAGTGGAGGGGAAGAGAGGAAGAGGGACTAAGCAGTGGGAGAAAGAGAAGGGAAAGAGGTCCAGGATGGAAGAGGTGGGTAGGGGACAGGAGGCATGGACGTTTCATACAAGTGAGTTGGCTAGCGTGCGCCCGCTCCAAAAGGGTGGTCTGAATGGGTAGACAAAATCAGAGTGGAGTCTCCTGCAAGCTCTTTTATTTGCTTTTAGTTTCTTCCTCATTTCAGCAAAGTTTAAGAAATAAGAAACATCCTGTGTTTAGGTTTCACCCGTAATGGCCCATAGTTCTTCAAATGTAGTTGGCTTATAAACTTGGCTGTGTTTCTTGCCTAATTAGACCAATAGTGATGTTAAAAATAATTTTGGAGTTTCAGACAGCTCTGAGCTTAGCAAAGAGAACTCTGACTTCATGAAATGCTGGAGTACCAAGGAGCTGCTGGGGGTGTGCATGTGCGTGTGCACATGTGTGTGACAGCAGTTGGTGCCAGGTTTGAAGCAGCCTTATTTATGCCACAAGGGGAGGGTGGGGTCGCTCAGCACAGGGTGCCGGTCTGAAGCATGAGTCACGCCCAGTGCAGTCCATCCAAATGTGCTGGTGGGTTTGGGATCTTGGTGTTTCCTCCTTGCGGTTGGAAGACTGTGCCAAGCTTTTCTGCTCTCCTGCAAACGAGTCACAGCTAAGAGAACAAACAGCCAGTTACCCATTAGAAATAATTGTCAAGCTTTTACTGCTTCATTCTTTAAATCCCTCCTGAGGTTCTTCTGCCTTTGCCCACCCGTGCACCTTCCGGCTGCCTCTCAATCCTTGCCGGACTCAGACACGGGGAAACTTGCATTCTGCAACATTCCATGGAGTCTCATGTCTCCTCTGGATATAAGTCAGCTTCCACCTCACTTACACTTCCTTTGTCTCCATGGTCGCCTGCAACAGGGTCACATTTCCTGTGAGGTCTTTGGGTGCTGAGCCAGAACTAGCTCTTGCCATGATTTTCTCCAAGGGCCATTTCCACCCCGCATGGCACGTGCCTAGTTAACCTGAAGCTCCTTAGGCAGGAGCGTCCTTCCAGTCTCCAACTGGAGCCTTGCTGACCCCTGGGCTAGTGCAGGACACAGACACCCATTCAGCCCCTACTTTTCCTGAAATTGTCCGAATGACAATTTTCTTTCATCTTCAGGTGCTTGCTCCTGACAGTGAAGCTGTTATGAGCATTCATGAACATGTTCTTGTGTGAACATTGGTTCTTTTGCATTAAATACCTAGGAGTGGAATTGCTGGGTCATTTGGGAACTACAGAATGACCAGACTGTTTTCCACAGCAGCTGCAGCATTTCGCGTTCCCACCAGCATCCCATTTTCTCTAACTTCTCATCAACACTGGCTATTTCCCTTAAAAAGAAATTCTAGCTATCCTTGTGGTGTGAAGTGGTATCTCACTGTGCTTTTGACTTGCTTTTTCCTAATGACACGTGATGTTCAGCATTTTTCCTGTGCTTGTTAGCATTTGTCTGTCTTGGGAGAAATGTCTACCAGGTCCTTTTGAATAGGATCCTTTGTCTTTCTGTTGCGTTGTAGGAACTCTCTATATATTTTGGCTGTAAGAGTACTCACCCGATGTGCGTTTTGCACATATCTTACCCCTTTGTATTGCTGCCGTTCTTGGGTCTTACTCAGCCTTGTATTGCTGCCGTTCTTGGTCTCACCTATTTCTCTCCATGCCTTAGTGCTTCTCCTTTCGGCTGTTGGAGAAAAGGAGTCAGCCATCCTGGTGATGTAGCCTGTGGGGTGGGGAGGGACTCATCCTGAGCTCTGGAGATCATTGGTACTTGCTTCTAGCCAGAGTGCCCCCTTCCCCTGGGCTTTGCCACTGTCATGTGACTGGGTCCCTCTTGTTTGTGATCAACATCTCTGTCTGTCACTGCACTTCAGGCTGCTGAGAGCAAGGAAAAGGAAGAAGGGGTTTTACTGGTTTGTTATGAGGAAGCAGCCTCTCTACTTTCTGCAAAGGAAAGTCAGAGTGTTGTTAGGGTTTCGGTAAGTGCCAGCCCTCCACACAGAGGAGCAATAAAGGCGTGTCGCACACACATGCATGCCCACAGATGTTACACCCATCCACGTGTGAACAGTGATGGGCATGTTGCACACATGCATCTTAACAGATGCGACATGCGCACAGTAACAGTCTTAGCACACACGTGCATCTTCACAGATGTTACACTTATGTATGAAGTCACACGAGCAGATAGCCTTGCATTAAGTTGGCCATGTCCTTCCTGCTTTCACTCTTGGGAGACCCCCACGAAGAGCCAGAGACAGCCCTGACTACAAAATAGGAACTGCTTGAGAAACTGAGCCTGTTGTGTATTTAGCCAACTGTGGGAGGAAAAATTATGTGTGAAAATTTCAAGCTTTGGCCAGGAAGGCTTCTCTGAGTCCCCCTTAGCCCCAGAATAACCTATGAAAGCTATTTCCTTCGGCATGAGGTCTTGTTTTAGGCATGGACCTGGCCTATTCCATAGTCTCTCCGAGAGCAGTCAGGCCACTTCCCTTGCAGATCAGACGTGGATGCACAAAGGAAAGGCATCTGTTTAAAATTCTTTCCAGAACTTGTGTTTTGCACTAGATTATTGCACTGTGTCAACGGCAGGCTCTGATTTTGTAAGGAAGAAAAACGGTTTTTCTAATCTTTTGTTAACATCTAAAAAGGTATATTTCTCAAGTTCAAGCTGGGACTGTTTTAAAGAATGCTGTGGGAAAAAGGAAGGAAAGCAAAATGGTACCAAACCAGACAGGGCGGGAAAGAGCCGGTGAAATAGTATGCCGACCATTTCCGAAAAATAAACTCAGGTCTTGAAAGAGAAGATTCTCTGTCCACCACAAACTGGGAATAATTGTCTTGGGCCAACTCAGTCATCTTATTTTACGCACGAGACCTGTCAGCGGGCTCATGGTGGCAGCACACATAATGACTTTTCACACATTCAATATTTTCCAGATTGTCTTCCTCCCTTGACTTAGAAAAAGATACACTTAATGCAAACTATGAAGAATTTTTTGCCGTTAGAATCCAGGACCCGGCCCTGCAATGACAATAGCCAATCGTTAAACTTGTGACAACAAGGTCCCCGACCTTCACCTTTACCAAGGATGACTCTGGTTGGAGGGTGGGGAGATCCCCACAGCATCTGGGCTGCCCAGGGTCCCCAAGCATCTGGTGAAGCCGGGTCCCAGCCCCTCAAATCTGTGCATCGCTGGATATTTTAGAGTTAGAAGTGATAAATCCAGACATAATTGGAAAAATCAGAATTTGACAACAAAGATGATTTCAGTTTCCCAGAACTTTGTGTGTGTGTATGTGTGACTTAAATTTCAAATAATTTCTTAGGATATCTTCTCTTTTGGTTGGATCACACTATTTTTTTTTTTTAATTCATTTTAGAGAGGAGACACAGAGTGAGAGAGAGAGAGAGAGAGAGGGAGAGAGAGAGAGAAAGGGGGGAGGAGCTGGAAGCATCAACTCCCATATGTGCCTTGACCAGACCAGTGCAGGGTTTTGAACTGTCGACCTCAGTGTTCCCAGGTCGATGCTTTATCCACTGCGCCAACACAGGTCAGGCAGTTTCCCAGAACTTTGTATGTGCCCAACCTCTGTCGTGGCTGGATTATGGGGACCTTGTATTATGGAGAACAGAGGAGGAAAAAGCTGTGCAGGCGTATTGGGCATGCCTTTACCTCCTGCATGAATGGAATAAAGTTAAGTACTTTAAAAAGAATTCCTTATAATAAATGAAGCACTACACGCGCACGTGCACACACACACACACACACACACCATTTTTCATCTATCAGATTAGCAAAGATCCATGGTTTTGATAACTCAGTAACTAGCAAGGGTATAGGAAAATGGCATTTTCAAAGATGGTGGTGGGAATGTAAATTGCTACCGTGGAGAACTATTTGGCAATATGATAAATTTTAATGAAAATTACAAATTATCCCTTGTGCCAGAAATTCTGATACTAGGAGTTTATTGTTTATCCTACAGCAACGGAAGCTCTGTGAGGTTATTTGTTTCTGTATTCGTGGTAGTAGCCAAAGACAGAAGACAACCAAAGTGCTCATCCTTAGAGAGGGTTAAAAATAAGCTGTGTTCAGTTAGTGAAAAACAGTTCAGCCTTAAAAAAGAGGAGTAAATTCTTAATATACTGATAATCTCCTCAAGGTATAATATACTGCTCACAAAAATGAGGGAATATTTCACAATGAATATGAAGCCATAAAAGATCCCCTAATTTTTATTAGCAGTGTATTAATACCGATTTTAAGAAGTGTATGGCATGCTAAGATGACGCTCTATCTACTGAACCACCCGGCCAGGCCCCATTTAATGCTTCAGAGAGCTCCTACAAATGGAACAGTACCTTAAAGTTCATTTGAACGCTGAATATATACTTTGTCAAACTGTAAGGACACTTGGGCTGGCAAAGATGCATCCTCCTTGCACCACAGGACAAAGTGACTACAGGAGGTGCTCAGGCCAGTGACAGGCTGTGGGAAGCTGCAGTGTTTGGGCTTGACACGAAAGAGACCAGAATGCTTTCTGAGGGGAGTAGCAGCCCCATTAAACCTCTGTGCTCAGAGGGCCTGCTGACAGGGGCGGGCTCACAGCAAATAGTTGTATAATCTTGATGATATAAGCGACGTCTTATGGGGTTAAAAGATTTAGAATCAGCTCATAAACAAAATAGGTAAGACACTATAAAAATGGTCTAACAACAGAAATTAGGAGGCGGTGGTGGGTGATGTGTATGGCTTTCAATTCTTTGTCTTTCATAGAAGGAAATTGCAAATGAGTTTAAATTGGTTAACAAACAAACTATCAGTGAGGCTGTTATTTAAATTTATAGTGCTTGCTCAATGAACAAAGGAACAAATTAGTAAGCAAGGTTATTTCTAGAGAGTGGGTCCCTGGCTGGGCCTGGGGCTGCAGAGCGACTCTTAATGTTTAATCTTGGATTCTTACATCTGGAAATTTCCTACTTACTACTGGTACTACTGAACAATAACAACAACAACAAAAATACATGTATCTAAATAACAATTGAAAACTCTGAACCAGCATTATAGAGCAGGCCTCTGGAACCTCGCCAGTTTTCTCTAGAAAAGGGAACTGGCTTTCTTTTCTTCGCCCACCACTCCGGGACAGCTCTGGGGAGCTGAGAGGAAGCAGATGGATTTCATTTCTGTGTGGTTAGTACCCAAGCTTCCCGCAGAGCTGCCCTCGCAGTCACGCATGCCTGCTTGTCAAGTCTGGCTCTCTTGTGTGATGTGTTTTTCTCGTCATGTTTTCAAAGCCAGTGCTCCAACGTGGGCAGTATAAACCCAGAATCTCTCATGCTGGGAACAAGGGACTGGGGAGATCACAAATCTGGTCCGAAATGAGACATGAAACCCAAAGCTATGCATCCTGGGCCTGCTGCTGTGTGGAAGGAACTTCCATCTGTGCTCTTCCAAGTCAGTTTCATTATCTGCCTGGCCATGTGCCCAAAATATTTACTGTCTTCATAAAACTGTTGACGCAACCCCCCCGCTTCCCGGCCCATTTTGCCATCATTAAAGAAATGAAAACTGATATTTCTCGGATTCAAAGTAAAGGTATAACTGAAAAGCTAGACAATAGTAAGTGTCCATGGGGATGTGGGGAAATTGGGAGCTTCGTACAATGCTGGGGGGGGGGGATGTAAAATGGTGTCACTGCAATGGGAAACAGTTAAACACAGAGTTACCAGTAGGACCCAGCAATTCCACTCCCAGATATATAACCAAGAGAATTCACAACATACATTCACACAAACACTTGTACACAAATATCATAGCAGCATTTTTTCACAATAGCCAAAGGTTGGAAACAACCCAAATGTCCATCAGCTGAGGAATGGATAAACAGATCATACTACATTCAAACAATGGAATAGCATTCAGCCGAGAAAGGAACCAGGTTCTGGCACGTGCTGTCATGTGTATGAATCTTGAAAAAGCATTATGCTGAGTGGAAGAGGTCAGACTCAAAAGATTGTATATTTATACCATATTTTGTATCTGTTTATACGAAATGTCCAGAATAGGCAAATCTGTAGAGACAGAAAACATATTAGTGGTTGCCAGGGTCGGGAGGTGGGGTGGGGAGGAAAAAGGGGATGTAACAGTGAGTAGGGCCTGGTTTCTTTTCAGGGGGACAAATATGTTCTAAAGTTGATTGTGGTGAAAATTGTACAACCCTGTGAATATACTCAAAAGCATTGAATTGTACACTTAAATGGGTGAATTTTATGGTGTGCTGATCCTATCTTAATAAAGCAGCAAAACACACAGGTATCCGTATACACAAGCACGTGCATAATACCTCAATAGGAGAAAATGGCTGGCTGTGGGTGTGGCCATGTGGGACTCATGTCCACTCCCAGGTCTTTCTTCTCCAGGTGTTGGCCCACGGGTTCTCCAGGGTGATTTCCAAGGTAGTCACTCATGCATTTACCCTTTTTCAGGTTCTTCTTTGGGTCACATTATCAGTCCTCCGGAGGCAGGGTGCGCCAAGTGAAGAGCATTCTCAGGCTGAGGCTCCCCATAGCCCTGGCGGCATCCCGCGGACTGCGCTTATCAGCACCTCTTATTTATGTTCCAGGTGCACAGGGGTCCATGCGGAGGTGGCCTCCTTGTCTGTGAGTCTTGCTCTGGGGAGAGT
Organism: Rhynchonycteris naso; assembly: GCA_037038555.1. Taxonomy (NCBI): domain Eukaryota; kingdom Metazoa; phylum Chordata; class Mammalia; order Chiroptera; family Emballonuridae; genus Rhynchonycteris; species Rhynchonycteris naso. The sequence goes on from CM072998.1 coordinate 32,981,680, forward strand.
TTGTAGTTTTCAGGGGTCCTCACTCTTCCAGAAGTTTTTATAATATTCTCACCTTAGTAATAAATGCCTGCATTCTTGAGGGCCTGCTTGTTCTTATCTGGTTTTAATAGTCATTAGATAGAAAATACAGCTCTAGATGAAAAAATATTTTATAAGCAGAGATGTAGTTTTAGTTTCCAAGGAATCAAAAATACCCATACAACATGACATTTTACAAATTAAAAGGAAACTAATGGTTTCCTTTTTTCCTTTTCTTGACTTAATTTTACAGTTTTTATTTCAGGAATGAGTTACTGTCAAGAACACTATTTTCATTTCTAGCCTAATTGGAAAAGCACAAGAGAATAGAGCATGCATTTTTCTTCCCAGTGGGAAAATACCAGATTTTAAGTGAAGGAGCAAAGTTAGCTAATGTTTTGTGTGTTTGTAGATGCTGAATAGACTGAATTCAATTCAAAACTGAAGATCTAAATAATTCTGGGGATGTGCTTTTGTCTATAAAATTAATCTGAAAATAGAGAATTAGATGATTTTCCACCTGCCATTCTTGGTGTCAGGTTTTTGTTTCCTGTCTGGGAACCTAAAATGCACTTTTTTTAGACTTCTGGTGTCTCCTTGCCCTTCCCCACTCCTGTCATTTTGTGAAAGCAGAGAGACATTTAAGGTGCTTTACCAAATTTTAATGACTGTCCTGGCACATGGCTCTTCAAGGAACATTTGCAGAAGTGACATTAATGGACAGCCCAGAGTGGAGTGTGGCGAGGAGAGGAGGGAGCAGGAGAGGGAGGAGACGCTGCTGGGGGAGCACAAGACCTGGGGTGTTCAGGGTGGGGACTGCAGTTTCAAAGCTGCGTGGGTGTGGGGGGCATAGGGTCCTTGGGAGCCAGGTGGGTGGGTGCCAGACCTACATTTTATAAAGACCCATTATTCCAGGTGACCCCAGATGCCCCTTGTGGGAGGAGCTGGGAACTTCTAGGGGCAGTCTGCATCTTGGTGGACAGATCAGCACTGAAGGGCTGAGACAGTGGGCAGATGGGATCAGGCATGGCTGTGATATGAAGTGTTAAGGTGGAAATGCCAGTCGGAATTTGTCCAGAGCATGTGGAGTTCTAGCCTTGAACCAGATGGGACAGCAGAGAACGGCTCCTCCTTGGTTAGCTCCCACCTCCTCTGCTGAGAACTCTTCTTACAGGCTACTTCTCCTGGTGGACAGAACAAGAAGTAGCCATGTGGAGCATATTCCTGCATCTCTTACCTGCCCGGTCCATCCTTTAATGCCCACTGTGTAGGGCTTCCAGCGATGGAATTGCTGTAGAAAGGTGTTTCTTCCTCAAGAATTGGTGTGATTAATTTTTAAATACATTATGAGGATTACATGTCCCACTGTACTTCCATTTGTACCGTAGCTACTAGGAAACTCAGCACTCAGTGGACCACCAAGTCACACATGTCGGGGTTGGATAGATGTACTTTTCCTCCCTTTTACTATACCTTAAACTTTTAATTTCCAGTTTAACAGCCTTATTGTATATTTGTGGGTTTTTAAAATTTTTATAATGTGTTACTTATTATTATTATTTTTGGAAATTGGAGGAAATTTGAAATGGATATAATTCACTATTTCTGTACCATGCTCCTCTGAGAGCAGATGTCTGCTGTTTGTGGTGGTGCTTGGGTGATGCCCTGCGGGCAGCCAGGCAGCTTAGGATGGAGTTTTTCAGACTTCTGAATCAGTATGCAGTAGAGGAGGCTGTTTATAACTTGATTTAGAATTCCAGTCTCATCTGGTTTTATAGAGTTTTGTTCTATTTAATATCAAGTGCTAAAATAGCAAGGAAGCCAAAAATATATTCAAGGAAATAGAGTTTTTAATCATGAAACTGATCTCTTTGGGGAAATAGACTTTTATTTTGTTATAATAAGCTATATTGGCTACTAGAATTTGTAGACCCATTTGTGTGTTCTAAATCAGAATGACCGGAGGCCTGCATAAAGATGGGGAGCATTAGGAGCAGTCATTCTTCTACATGTCTGCTTCTCTACATGGATGGCCCTGGGGCTGGGAGGAGATTGTGCCCACGGGACTAGTGCTCCGGGCTCAGGGACCTGTTTGTGTATTATTTAGTGAGGTTGATCTGTAGTTGAGTTAAGGAGGAAAGAACAAAGTGCCACAGTTGCATGGACATCCGTTAGAGTTAAACACATCTGGGAAGTATGCCCCCAGGTGGCTCTGTTGTGTTGGCCCCAGGCTCACATCTGGAAGGGTGGTGCTGTGTCAGTTGCCTGATCCCTCACCCTTCCCTCTCAATGCCTTCATTCCCTCCTCCATTCTTTTCTTCCATGCTAGGTGCTGGAGGGCAGCAAACAAGATCAGGCCTCCCTTAGAGGTGACCTGGGTTTGAGGCTAGTTATTTACTTTTAGGGTGCCAGGTGTCTGATATCCCATCTCTAGGAACAGTGGTTCCTGAGTGCCCTCCAGGGAAGCTAGCCTTCAGACAGACAGGGGGTTTCTTTATTGGGGCTGAATTATCAGTGTCACTAAGACCTCTCACAGTCCCTCCAGTGAGCATGGGCAGTCACACGTGGCTCTTCCCTCTCTCCAGGTCAAGCCGGAGACCCAGCTACCCGTGGGTTTGGGTTTTTCTGGCTGCGTTCACTTACAGCATACACAGAAATTATTACCAGTGGGGAATAATGATGGTTTTCAGACCCTAATCTTTGTTTTTCTTACCCATTGCCTAATTCCTATAATTAGAAGTCAGGATTTGCTGTTTTAGCGCTATGTCACTGTTTCTTAAGTGCTGCCTTTTACTTCTGTTGGTAAATTAGGTGTTCAGAGATTATATCACATACCAAATTTGCTGTCTTTATCAAATCTACCGATTGACAGTCCTGGCTGGTGAATAATAAATTTTAGAGATGTGGTTAATAGGAGGACTCATATGAAAATGATTACTTATCTGTTTCTTAAAGTGAAACCAGAGTTGACTTTTCTTTTTATCTTGTAGTCATTTATGCACCTGTTCATTCAGCAAATAACTCAGCAGGTAATGTATACTGGGCCAGCTTTACATTCTTATGTAAACGTCTTTACTTGCTAGGAAAAACAATGCTTTTTCTTTGAGACACACAAAAAGGAAGGGAAGCAACCTCTAGCCTTTGGCATAAATAATCAATATGGAGGAAGCAAACCTGTGTTGAGTGTGGTTGAAACGAAACAACCCTGATAACTGGGACATCCACCTTCACGCTGCTGTGGGGCTCCAAGTAGAGACTTGGGAGTAACTCATCATTCTCGGCCCTTTTTGGTGGGGTTCCCAACTGTGCGGACCCTCGGTAGATTACATGGCCCAGGGCCGGGTTCTGGCCACTGCTCCCAAACCTCCTGTCTGAGTGGTTTATTAATGTTTGCGCAGGTCGACCAGCTGGCTCCCTGATGTTGCCATTGTCATAGCAACCAGGATGTTTCTATAACAGTCCAGATTGGGGGCCTGTAGGGTGGGAGGAATGTGGATCAGACTGCATTCATACCAGAACAAGATAATTCAGCATTTTCACATTTTAAAGCAACTGTTAATTCAGAGAAGGCTCTTTCTCTTTTATCCTGACAGTCCCCACCGTGACGAAAAGTGTCAGCTATTGTTGCTTGTGTTCTGAGGTTCTTTGGAGAATAAACAGCAAAATCCCAGTTCTATATTTCCCACAACCATCTCCATTAGACTTTCAATAAAGTATTTTTTGAAATATCTTTTTCTTTTTAGGAAACACAGGACTTGCAGCTAAATATCCCATTTGTTGCAAAAAATAATTTTCAAAGGGAAATATGGTGAGCCCTAATTCACATAAAGGTGACAGCTGGAAAGTCAGTAAAATCAGGCTAGTTATGATCAGTTGCAGAAACAGAACTGGAAGACTGACAGGCCTCATTTCAGGCTCGGAGTATGTGCTGCGGCTGCCCATTCAGGCCGGCTCAGTGGAAGGAACCTTCATGAGGAAACCTGTGTCCGCTCCTTGTGGTATCCCCTCCCCTCCCTGTCTGGAGAAGCCCATGAAGTTATATCTTATACTTTCCTGTCTATGGGGTCATCGCCCACTCTGCATGCATATGCATGTGCACACACGACCTTTCACATCTGCTAGAAGCCTTCAGAGAATCTGTCTTCTGACATTTAACAACTGACTTGAAGCTTGGCTCAGACTCAAATGCCTCTTACCAGATTGGCCATGTTTTTATTTGCTCAACTCATGCACAAATGGCGCATTCTGGGAGCATTATAATGTTGAGGTGTCTTAAGGATAAAAATGGCCACAGGAAGGCATTTATGTTATTTTTCTTCAGCAACTGATAGCCATAGATGATTCTTTGATGAAAAAGAAAAATTTCTGGAACCTTTTGAATTAGAAGAGTTTCAAAGCCAAGGGAGCCTTGAAAAGCTCTTTGTTTTTTCTTACAGTTGGGGAAACTGAGGCTCAGAGAAGCAGGTCTCATGTTTTGGCCATGCGCAGAAAATGACCACATGCACATATTACTACTGGTACTATTGGAAATCCTAAAAAAACACCTTGGTGCATCAGAAAAAAGATTTATTGGCTCCGAAAACATCCAATCAGTTATTGAGTAACTTCTGTTAACTTGCTGCCCTACTTGGTCTTGAGTAATAGTATTAATGAAAAGTTAAAAAGGAAAAGCTTTAAACAAATGGAGTTCATCTCTGCCCTTTGGAGGTTCTGGCATGCCAGTGTGCAAATGGATATCTTTTCAGATAAATGGATTGCCCACGTGGGTTACAATGCATGTTTTTGTTGGGGTTGTACAAAAGAAGGTATGGAGGCACTGGGTGGGTTTGATGCTGAGTGGTCTGCACTGAGCTCTGAAGATGGTGTTTGGAGGAACTTCTACTTGGTTTTGGTTTGGTTTCTGGTTTATTTTGTTGTTGTTGTTTTGTTTTTGTTTTTTCAGTTTTAACAAGAGTGAGATAGGTTGTTCGTGAGTGGTGTTAACAGGCATTATTGAGATGTTCTTGGGTTGTTATTGTCATGGTGCTGGGTGCTCAGACCTGTCCTCTCTTTCCAGCACTGGTTCTGGTGCCTGTGGATGCCCAGGGCCAGGATTCTTTAGAATCAAAATGACTTGGTGACTAGGAAGACACTGGGTGGTGATAGCATGTTCGAGGCATTTCTTCCATGTAGTGGACTGCACGTGGGCATCAGCTGTCCAGGTTGAAAGCCACCTCTCATTTATTCTTGTTCACTCTCAGTTCACAAGTAAACAGAGCTGTTTGGACAAGCCCTTTATGCTTGCTCCGAGCTTCTAGCAGAGGATGCCAGCCATTGTGGTTTTGATAATGATCTCTAGACAGACCCAGGGTCAAATAGGCAGTTGTGACATCATGGGTACTTTCTGCAGGGCTGGCCAGGCAAGCTGGCTTTCTGGAAGATTTCCCCCTTTTCTCCAGTGTGCTTCGATGCTCATAGGACCCTGTGTGGAGGAAAGGGCTTGTGAGAGGGAGACACTCAACCCAGAGTACCTTTGTCTTTCTTGTATTCTCCCTAGCTGGCTGATCTGTATTTTAAACAGCTGTAGTTCATGGGTCCTTCCCCTTCATTATTTCCCCAACTTGGACCTAATATTATCAAATTAAATTCAAAATATAAAGGGACCCTGGGGGTTGAGTGGTTAAGGAAAAATAAGGTACATACATACAATGGAATATAATTTCAGAGATTCTGACACATGCTATAGCATTGGTGAACCCTGAGGACATTAATCTAAGTAAAATAAGTCAGAGACAGGACAGATACTGTATGATTCTACTTCTATGAGGTTTCTAAAGTAGTCAAATTCAGAAAAACAGAAAGTAGAAGGGTGGTTGCCAAGGGAGGGGGCGAGGAGGAAATGGGGAGTTGTTTAATGGGTACAGAGTTTTGTTTTGCAAGATGAAAAGTTCTAGAGATTGATTGCACAACAATATGAATATACTCAGTACTACTAAACTGTACTCTTAAGGGTGATTAAGATGATTAATTTTAATTTACATATATTTTACCATAATTTAAACATTAATAAATATAAAGGGACTAATGTGAGTAAAACAAAGCAAATAATACTTAATTCCTAGGCCGGTGGATTCTTACTTTTATCATTTGTTTTAGAGGTTAATGAGTGTGTGCTAGCTACCTTGCATTTTTAACAGTACAAATGGTATTTTCATCAATGTTTTGACTTGTGGTTGCAAGAAAACGAAGTCCTTCTAAAGACTAACGAATGTACACAAGTGGAAGCAGGTGAATTGCTCGGAAATAAATCTAGCATTTGGAAACACGTTCATGATCATCAAGGGGACTAAATACTTCTATTCTAAGTCGATGATATTTTTACACTTGCTTTTTAGGTGAAGCCAAAAATCTTCCCACTTACCCGGGGCCAAACAAGATGCGAGATTGCTATTGCACCGTGAACCTGGACCAAGAGGAGGTTTTCAGGACCAAAATCGTGGAGAAATCACTCTGGTAATGTGTGTTGTTTTATTTGATACTGCTGAGTTTCCTTCTGTCTGGAAAATACCCTGAACACATATGTCATCTTGCCATCTTCTGTGTTGTTTAGTTGGAGAGGATTAGGAAATGTTCGTTATGGGCTCCAGCTGACAGGGCAGCTACAGCCTGAGCTTCCATCCTCAGTGGTGGGTGATATTCCCTAAGCGATTGCGATGCCCGGGACTGAACGGCATAAGGAACCAAAACACATAGATAACTGTTTTCTTTCCCTTTGAGAGAACTTCTTATTAGAGCTGAACTGGAAAGTGTATGCTGCAACAAGAGTACAAATCAAGGACTTTGAGTAGGTAAATATTGGGATAGTTGGAAAGCTTTTTTCTTTCTTTCTTTCCTTTTTTGCCAACTTCTTTTAAATTTATCTAACGAGGAATGCCTGAGATTGTCAGGGAAGTAATTATTCAGTGAGGTAGGAGATCTAGAAAACCTTTATTGATATAATTTAAGGAAGACGGGTCAGGTCAGAAAGAGCAGCATCTAACAGGTTTTAAGATTGAGATGTTTGCTGTATAATGAAAGCATTGGTGCCTCTCAACTTTAACCTACCTAAGAATCACTTGGAGGGCTTGTTAAAACAGATGTCTGCCTCAGGATGTCTGGGGTGGGGCCGCAATTTGCATATCGCACTGGCTTCCAGGAGGTGCTGCTGCTGCTGCTGCTGACCCTGGACCACGCCCCAGGGGGTAGGAAGTGATGGTACCTTAAAAGTCACAGCAGTTTACATAGTGGGTGGGAAGAGAGAAACCAGAAATGCCAACAGTGAGGCTGCAGAACATCTCGGTACAGATGTGTTAGCGGGTGGGTGGGGTTAGTGGTTTGCAGACTGGGGAAAAGACACCAGCACTGGCAGTGGGGCCCTGAGCGTGTTGTTGGTATGAGATGATTAATGGAGTAAAGAAGAATCCCTGTGCAGCCAGCGACTCCACTTTAGGGTTTAGAATTATGGGTTGTGGGCTCATCCAAACAACTATTTTGAGTTTGAGAGCATTTTCAGCAGATGAATTATATCCTTACATAATGCTACTCCTAAATGCAAACAAACAGAATGTTTCAATAACTTAATGAATTTGACTTTTAGAAAACGGCTAGGGATCTCCCGCCCCTGAAATGGGGAGAGACAGTTCATTCTCCACCTGCATCATTGCCACCAGCACTGGCGAGGCTCTTCCTGAGGCTGAGCTGTTACCATGGTGGTGTTCCTTTAATGCATTGATTCTCTGAAATGATTTCCTGAAGAAAAATGAAAAGTCTGAGGAATTTGTCAGGGGTCAAGATTGGCTCTGAGCTGATGATAAGATGACCCTGAGGATGATGCTGTTACTGCAACCTTCCAGGATTCCTTCCGTCAGCATCATGTGAAAAGAGTCCTTTCTGTGTGTAGTCAACATCAGAGGCCCATGGATCATAAACCTGGAAAATGACTGTCAGTCTCTATAAAGCCAGGCTCCCCCTACACTTGCTGAATCAGGTTCTCTGGGAAGGGGATAGATTTGGGAACCTCTGTTTTAGGTGGGATTGAGAAATGGGGACCACTGTCTTCAAAATATTTCAGACAAATTTAGAAGTAGAAATCCTGGTTTCTGGTTGGTTTGTGGAGCATGAGAGGGAGGGTGAGAGAGTTAAATAAGAACAATGACATAGTAACACTGTCCTTTCTGGAAAATCAGCTGTGGGTTAGGCAGAACCAGGTGATAGCCCCTAGAATGCTGTCAGAGAAGCCCGGTTAGTTCTAGTGAGCGCACCATGCTAGTGCTCCCAGCTCATCAGAGCTTCTAACCCCTTCACAGACTATTTATACTTTCATTACAGTTAATTTTCATGAGTTTAGTTATTGTTTGTTTATTAATTTATTCATTAGCTTAATGAATATTTGAGTGTTTAGCAATTATGCCAGATAAGGACAGGGGTGCTATAAGCAGAAATTTAAAACTGACAGCAAAGAAAGAGACAAACTTGCACGAAATAATTCCAAGTTTAAAAAATAAGGGTCTATGTGGCCATTTAGCATTGAGGCAAAAACCCTATTCCCACTGATGGGCTTTGCAAGCTAGTAGCCCCAAAGCTGTACTCTATAGTGTAAGGGAAAAGACAAGTAAATCCATTTTATAAAAGAAGTTAGCAAGGACAATTGCTGGCGCCACTTGGTGCTGAATATTTGAAACCAAAAACTGTCTCTCTTATGAGTTTGCTACTTGAGTCCATACCACATCCATGATCAAAAAAATTTCAATCCTTGCCATATACATTAAGTAGTCCTGGATTAATAGTTTGTAACATCCACCAAGGAAATTATATGCCAGTCAAAATCCAATCCAGTCATCTCTTTCAATTCATGTCCCAAAGAATTCTCCTATATAAAGTTTCAAGGAGCATGAACTCAGAAGGGAAAATACACAAAGAACGCAAGGAAATAAAACATCATATTTGCCAAGAGAAACAACAGACAGCAGAATCAGACCTGCGGAGTATGCCGAATGTCAACTAACAAAGTTTAATGAATTTAAGGTAATAGACAACAGTAAAAACACGAGCAGGAAAAGAAACAATAAAGAATGACCGAATCAATGTGAAAAGAAACCAAAATACTATTTCCAGAAATGAAGAATACAAGGATTTCAATGCAAAACTCAGTGGATGAATTAAGTAGCTGATTAGACATAGCTGAAGGGAAAATTGGTCAACTAGAAGGTAAATTTTAAATATACAGAAAGCTACAAAGAAATAGAAAGTATAGAAGAGGTTTAGAGGAGACAGAGGTATAATGATAGCTTTCTCATGGGATCCCAATGGTGAGAAGAGAGAGAATGGAGGAGAGAGGTCATATGTGGAATTGTATGAAGATTCAATTTACATTCTTCAGTGGCCTTGATTAGAGGGGCAAGGTCCAAAGGCAGACCAGTCTGGGGGCCTCTGCTGGAGTCCAGGAGGACAAGGGCTTAGACTCAGATGGTGGCTGCGAGAGTGGAAGGAGGTGGACAAATCTGAGAGACAAGGTTGGGCAATGCTGTCTGGACCAGGCAGTTGTCAGCCGCCACATTCAAGAGTCTAATTGTTTTCACCAAGAAAGCGGCTGCTCCCCCTTTTTACATGCCTCCTCCCGGCTCATTGTCCTCTTTGAGATTTGATCGTTTGTTTGGCAAAGCCCCTGTAGGAAATAAAAAGCCTACATCTGATTTCTGAACTCAAAAGAGTCTTAGCGTGTGGCTTCCTGGAAGCTTTTGGTCAGAGCCGGCAGGCCGTGCACGCTATCCGAGGGAGGAATGTAGTGCTTCAGCAGAAGCCCTTCAGCAGCCTCTGGGACGAAGGGTCAGCAGCCTCTTGAGCTCAGCTGCTGCCACCCAGGATTGTCTGTCCTCTGACTCAGCATTAAGTGCAGATGGAATGTGTGCGAAGAGGGAAAACACACGTGTTCCACCCTACTTTTCCCCAGCAGAAGGTTGCCCCGGGGGATCACATAAGCTCCAACCATGCTGCCCTGAGTGTCTCAGCAGTAACTAACTGATGTCTACAGCATCACTACTGACTCCTGAGTGGATATCTTAGGAAAAGAGCCCTCATGTGTTTCTCTTTCCTTTCTCTTTATTTTTGATGTGGGAGAGTGGAGGTTGGAGAGATAGCATCTGTTGCAGATATATTTGTTCAAACTCATTGGCTCTGACACATTTGAGAGAACAGGTCCTTTCTCCCTGATCTGGTCCCTTCTCTGGGAAAGTGATTTGAGGCAAAGTTTCTGTCTTACTAGGAAAAATATCTTTCTGATGTTGAGAGTGAGCTATTGAAAAAAATTTGTTTCATTGATTTGAGAGAGAGCGAGAAGCATCAACTCATTGTTCCACTTAGTTATTCCACTTAGTTGTTCAATCAGTCAGTGGTTGCTTCTCCTGTGAGCCATGACCAGGGATCAAACCCCCGATCTTGATGCACCGGGATGACGCTCTCTCCACTTAGCCACCTGCTCAGGGCCTAGAGTGAGCTATTTTCTAATCATTTAAATGACAACTCATTATTTGTTTACTGCTGATTTAAACTAAAAGGCTCAGTATCCTCTGGGTGCTGAGGGTTGTGGACCACCCTGGGTTTGTCAAGCCATGATGGCCTGGAGTTCTGATTATGAGGCCAAATCTGAGCTTGAGAAGTTGGTTCCAAAAGCAGGAAGTATCAAGAGAAACAGAGTCACAGAATCACCTCCAGAGAACTTCAGAATAATGGTTCCTCAAGGATGCAGGACCAGAGGACGCAGAAATTGGGATGACACTTTGAAAATTCATCAGTGAAGTTCATGCCAGGGGGCATGTTGAGGACAAGGGCCAAAAGCTTAAAACCAGCGGAAATCAAGGACGCAGAACTCTCTCCAGAGAAACCAGAAAGGTAAAGGATTTGAGAACTGCTTTAACCCAGCCTCAGAAAGTATTTAATATTTGAGAACCTACAGGGAAAAGGAGAAGGGGCCAGTGTCAGCAGTCAGAGCACCAGTTACAGCCCTCCGAAAGGCGTTGGCAGGGTGCCCCTCTGGCAGCCAGGTTTCAGGAAGCCCTGAGGGGGAGGGGAGCACAGCGGGGCAGCAGGGGAGCCAGGCAGGCCCCAGATGGGCTGCCCTCCGAGACAGAGTGCCCTTGAGGAGGAAAGTCGGCAAAAAACCAAACCGAACGACATGGGAGAGAAGCCCTTTCTGTGTCAGGAGTGTGGAGAAGCCGTAGCCCTTGTCGTGCCCAGAGGATCCACACGGGGGGGAACCTTTCATGGGTGATGAACATGGGAAAGGATTTAGCCAGAGATCCCACCGCATACAAGGTCTGAGGATCCAGAGTGGTGAGAAACCCTATGAATGCCAAGAAAGCGGGAAGGCCTTCAGCCGAGCTCAAATCAGGGCATCCACACTGGAGAGAAATCCTTCAAACATGGCGGGTGTGGGACAGTCTTCAGTGGGAGTCAGGCCTCGCCATGCATCAGAGAATCCTCACTGGGGAGAAGCCGTGTCCGTGTCACAAGTGTGGGAAAGCCTTTGGACAGAGCTGCCATCTTCCTCTCCACCAGGAAGCTCGTGCCCGGAAGAAAGCTCAGCCAGCTTTGGGTGAGTGCCCAGTGTCAGTGGGGCAGAGTTTCACCCTCAGGGTCAGGCCGGCATCTCATAAATACTAGGAAGTGGGCGAGAGTTCACGAACTGTGCACCAGTGGGAACCCGGACCCACACTCACTTCTGCTTGAAGGTGGTTTTAGTCTCTTTTCTTCGTTTGATATGTGTCTCCAGTCAGATTTTGAGTTCCAAGGGTAGATGCAAGGTCCTCGCTTCCCTTTTGACTGCAAGCTGAGGAACTCTCCGTGTTTACAATACTGGTTACATTTTAATTCATTAGGTAATTTGGTGTGTCAAGAAATTCTTAACCTGACAGTTTTACAGCTGTCAAAATGAAGAATTGCAGTGTGCTATGTGTTGGGGTGTTTAGAGGCTCACTCTGAGCAGTCCTGACATTCAGAATGACATGTCCTCAAATTTTAGCTGTCTTTGGCAATGACCCAAGCAGAGAAGGGTACATGGGATGAGAAAATCATGAATGAAAGGGAGGAAACTTGATGGACAGAACTGGACGCTGGTTAAAAAGATGAAATGTAGACTCCTGTCCGTTGGGTTAAGGAGTCTGAGCCTCTCTGAACCCCAGACCGTTGAACATGAGACAAGCCGAGAGGGTGTACTGAAAGCATCAGCCTTCTCTCTCTCTGACTGTCACCAGACTGCCAAACGCAAGGCCTTGGCCTTAGAGCCTGTGTCCTGTCCTCTACACTAGATGGGTTGATTTTCTCTTAAAAATACAGATATGTGTGTGTATAAAAATTAAAAAGCAATCATCTTAACCATCGCCGCTTATTGAAGAGGAGCTGTCCTGCCCTCAGACGCCAGTGTGTACGGTAATGCCGGCTGGTGCCCGTTCCCCTGAGCGTCGGTGCTCCAGACAACTCAGGAGCTGCTCCTCTGGTAGGTGTGGATCTACACAGCCCACATCTCCCAAGGGTCAGTTTTAAAGATTTTATAAAGCTAAAAGTTTGTGACCTTTTGGTCACTAGGCAGTAAGACGGGGTGCTGGGACCGCGCAGCAGCTTGAGTTTTAGTGACAAGGAAGGCCTGGGATGAGCTATGGGGACGGCCCCTACGGTCGGCTCATGCTGTGTGGTGGATCACAGGCAGTTGGAATTTCAGGCACCATCTGAAATATAAGAAAAACCTTGTTTCTTGCAAAATACTTCCCCATTACTTCTTTGGGCAAGAACCAGAGTGCTTTTCCTTATTATATAGGTCTCTTACTAAGCAGAGTTTTGTGACTTCTCTGAGGTGACCAACTAGTCAGAGGCAGAGCGGGTCCAATGGCTGCCGGGTGCTTGGCACTTGGTACCAGCTAGCCACTTGGACACTGAGTTAATAAGAAATGAACCCAGCACATCTGGGCTCACACATCTAAAGGCCCAGGCCCCAGGAGGGAATAAAAAATGTATGAGAGGGCCAGAAGATGGTCCCACCCCTCTCCGGGCACCCCTGGGGCTCCCCCCCCTTTCCTAGGGCCAGCCTGCCTCCCACCTCCCACCTCCGCTGTGACCCACCATATTCTTGTGGGAAAGGCGCACCATCAGCCCTGCTGGTGGTGTCCCCAGGGCCAGCACCAAGGCCAGGTGCTCCTCCTCCTTCATCTCATTCTCACTTGACTCCAAGTGGTGGCAGAGGAGAAACCCTGATGTATTTTTGATGGTAGCTTCTTCAGACTCATGGAATGTTACCTGAAGGAACAGTAAACACTGTTCACCATCTCCAGCCCACCCCAGCCTCTGGAAGCCACTCCAGCCCCCACAGCTATCAGGGAACAAGGACCATCCTTCCTGCTCCTGCCTCAGGTCCAGACCCTGCCAGAGACTCTTACTTCCTGAGACATCCCCTGGCAGCTTCTTCGGGCCTTGGGGTCATAGACCCACTGGGCTCCTTCTTCGTCACAGGGGCTACTTGAACTCTATTCTAAACAGATTCTACCTTTTGGGACTCCAGTTATGGCTTCATATCTTCCCTCCCTGACCTGTTTCTTGTCCCCTCATCAGCCATGGCCTCTGCTATTATTCTCTAAGCTTCGGGTAAATTTGGTGTAATTCTTTCAGTGGTGGTGATGGAATCCAGCCCTGCTCCCGGGGAAGGACTGTGCTAGACTGGGGACTTTGCTGGCTCCAGTCTCTGCCCAGGTCAGGGCCCACACAGCCAGGGAACAAAAAGGAAAGGCTGCTAACAGATCCTTTCATCCACATCTGTGACGTCTGTGAGTAAGGCAGTGAGCAGGAACTGTGCCCCATGATCAACTGTGAAAGTGAAAATGTTTTCCAAATCAAAAAATCAATAAATAAACTAAAAACTATGACATTGGGTCGGCAGGATTGGGGCTGGGACACAGTTGCCGTCTGGACTACACAGTGCACCTGTTAAAAGCACCTTAAGACTCCCCAGGGAGGGGCCACCTTCTGCTTCAGGGGAGAGGAAAGTTATATTATTGAGGAAACCACCGTTTTATCCAGTATAAAGAGCACATTGCTATTGTATGAAGAGAAGAGTTGAAAATAAGAGCTCGTAAGTGCTGGGTTAGTCCCTCGGCAAGAATATTCCATGAATGATCGGGGTGTTCAATTCCTTTTATCTGTGTGATTCTTGTGAGGATGCTGTCATCTACATTTTGCCAGAAAATCCCCACAAAATAAATGAAACATCAACAACAACCCAGCTTCTGGCTCGGTGAGGTGCCATCCCCAGGTTCCCAATCTGACCCTCTCCTTCCCCAGTGGCAGCTCTGATGGAGGCTGGGCTGAGCTGTCACCTACAGCCCATCCTGGACCACTCACTGCCCCAGGTCCAGCCCAGAAGCCTCTTCCCTCCTGCTTCCTCTCACCTGTATTCATTTGCCTTGCCATCTGGAAGGGAAGGGGCCCACCGCCTGGTCCCGGCCCGAGCTACTGAGGCCTGGCACTCTGCCCTCCTGGTCTCCCCCTAGCGGCAGGGCACTCATGGCTGCTCAGGCTGGTTGGAGGGGCGCTTGCCTTTCTCAGAGTTTGGTTGTGTCTGCTAAGCGATAAGGGCAGGTTACAAGGCTGTGTTCATAGGAAGATTCCTCTTTGTTTAAAAAAAATTTTTGGATTGCTTCAAAATGGTCTGAAATGTATGGACATAAATGTCAATGTGGTTATTTTCTCAGGATTATGGGGGCTATTTTTATTCTTTGTGTATATATATATTTAACACAAAATTAGAAATTAGACACTAAAATGACTGTTTGTTTCAGCAACATGAGGAGGGGCTGACTCATTGCCTTGTTTATTGGCATGGGTGTAATTATAGACCCTCAAACATTGTCATTCCTGCTGAGAACTTACCCGAATGACTGCTCATAGGCAGACAGGCGCGCACTTCTGATTTAGAGGGAACATGAGGGTCAATGACCTGACAGTGTCTTTCTTCTCATACTGAAGGATGCAAATTGCTCAGAAAATGCATAGTACTATTGCGTGGTAGATAGGAGTAAACCAAGAAAGACCACAGTGCTCCAGACTTTTTAGGAGGCGGAGAAACTATCTGGGGCTAGAATTTGAAAGGACAGGGGGAAGTCTGTGGTTTTGGAGACAGACTACATTTTCTGAGACATTTTCAATAAAAACCAAGTTGTTAATTAGAAATACTGACTTTGAAATATAAGAGATTAGACAGGTAACATTTTCCCTCCTAACATTTACTTTTCTCTCTAATTTTTCAACTTAAAGCATTTAGAAAAGTCTTTTTGACATAAAAGCAGGCCTCCGGCCCACACATTTCACACCAGCTGGAGTAGATGGACTCTTCCCCTCTAGTCTTGGGGTGCTCCAGGTGGGAAACACATCTCCCTATACAGTCTTGGGGTGCCCCAGGTGGGAAACATCTCCCTACAGTCTTGGGGTGCTCCAGGTGGGAAACGTCTCCCTACAGTCTTGGGGTGCTCCAGGTGGGAAACATGTCCCCCTACAATTCTGGGGTGCTCCAGGTGGGAAACATGTCCCCCTACAATTCTGGGGTGCTCCAGGTGGGAAACATGTCTCCCTACAGTCTTGGGGTGCTCCAGGTGGGAAACATGTCCCCCTACAATTCTGGGGTGCTCCAGGTGGGAAACATGTCCCCCTACAATTCTGGGGTGCTCCAGGTGGGAAACATGTCCCCCTACAATTCTGGGGTGCTCCAGGTGGGAAACACGTCTCCCTATACAGTCTTGGGGTGCCCCAGGTGGGAAACATCTCCCTACAGTCTTGGGATGCTCCAGGTGGGAAACGTCTCCCTACAGTCTTGGGGAGCTCCAGGTGGGAAACGTCTTCCTACAGTCTTGGGGTGCTCCAGGTGGGAAACATGTCCCCCTACAATTCTGGGGTGCTCCAGGTGGGAAACATGTCTCCCTACAGTCTTGGGGTGCTCCAGGTGGGAAGCGTCTCCCCACAGTCTTGGGGTGCTCCAGGTGGGAAACATGTCCCCCTACAATTCTGGGGTGCTCCAGGTGGTGAGTTCCATTTCTCTATGGTTCTGGGGTGCTCCAGGCGGGGAGACAAGTCCTTTCGAGTGTCTTTGCATGACAGACTCAGGATTCCAGTTCAGTAGCAATGGACCAGGTCCTCAGTGGGTTTCCCAGAAAGGCCTGGGTTTTGGTCATCATGATCTTATTTGTGATGGCGTTTTCATGGGTGAGTCTTGGGAGAAGAATTTTTCTGGTAGCTTTATGTAAATCTGATTTTCTGAAGGCCTCGTGGGGTAGGCAGCGAGTCGCTTGGCTTTGCAGCAGCCTCGATGGGCTTTCCGGGTCCAGGGGAACCCTGCCGTGTTCCGAGCGTCCCCTTCCTGACGCCCAGCGGCAGTTTCTCCCTTGGTCATGGAAGCCCATCTCTGGTCAGAATGTGAGGACTCTCTGTGAACTTCATAGAACTTCACAGCTGATGGCGAGTGCTGGTTTGCTTTTATTGCACAAGCTCTGAGCGCCTACTGCACATCCAGGCCCAGGCTTATTAGTCATGTGGTGCCAGGTGGGGCTGGTGCCTGTTGGGAGGGACTGTGGCTCCACTCACAGCTGGATGCACTTGTGCAGGGAAGGAACCAGGCCCGCCCTCTCTGAGTGGAGTGCTATGGTGGCTCTCTTTCCTCCTCCTTTTGGGAGCTATGGGCTGGGCACTTCCTGGGCTGGCAGGATGCCAGAGGTAATGGGTTTCCCCTGGTCAAGTTAGAACTTTTGAAGGAGACCCTAATCACTCTCCCCATAGGCTGCCCACCCTTCTAGTCCCCTAGGCTCCTCCCTGATACCCTTCTCTCTCAGGGTCTTTCTTTTGGAGTTTGAAACATTTCTGTTGTCACAACTTGCCAGTGTGTGACTCAGGCTTCTAAGAATCATTATCTCAGTCACTTTGTTTTTTTTTATTCATTGTTTATTCATTTGAGAGAGAAAGAGAAAAAGAAATGGAGAGAAGTGAGAAACATCAACTCATAGTAGTTGCTTCCTGTATGTGCCTTGACCAGGCAAGCCCAGGTTTTGAACCCATGACCTCAGCATTCTAGGTCAATGCTCTATCCACTGTGCCACCACAGGTCAGGCTGTCTCGGTCACTTTAGAAAGCATGTCCAGGCCAGTAAAGATGGGTCTGATTATAATTTGTTGGTAAGAACATGTAGTTTTTATTTGAGAGACACAGGGCACGAGAGGGAAAAGCTGCTGTGGACGATGGGTTTTGGCATTTGGGGAACTGTGCAGGGCGTCTGGTGGACCCCACCATTATTACCCTGTGGGTAGGAGTTTTGTAGATACGGAAACTCGAGTCTTAGAGAAGTGAGGTAACTTTCCTGGGCCACATGGCTATATCTTGAAGCTGGGTCAGGCCAGGTCCCCCACCAAGGGGGTGGCCGGCGGACTTGGGCTCGGACGCACAGACGTCCAGTTTGGGCCCTGGACCTTTGGGAAGAATGTAAGCTGAGCGCGTTGCCCAGGCCTGTTCTTGCATCTGCCCAATGTTGACTTCCTGCTCCTCTGGCCTTGCCTGCGAGGCCACGCCCTCCAGCTGTGCTCTGTCCCTGCTGTCTGTTAGCAACCGCCATGGACCTTCAGTGCTTCACGGCCAGTGTCCCGCAGTTCCAGTGCTTGTGCTGAGTCTCTCAAATGCAGGCTGGGCCAGTCAGGACATTTGTGCCCCAGTGTTTGTACAAAAACTGTGTTCTGACCTCAGTTTCTCTCTTTCCCTGGGAGAGGGTTAACTACATCCCCCCACCCGCCACCCCCGGTCTGCAAGATGCTGTGTAATACGTCATGCATTTCTTTATCCTATCCTTTGTGGTGACAGAGTGGCTTTCTCTCCTGGGAATTGCCCCTCCCCGTGGAGGCCTCTGTGAACAGTTCAGGCAGTGGCATAGGACTGAGGGATCCAGTTCAGCATGAGAGACTGAGCACCCTGCCTTTCAATAAGATGCAATGTTTTGTTGAGAACCTTGAGGAAAAATCCTTTTATAATGAAAGGTCGCAGATGCCAAGGGGCGCTGCTGGACAGGCGTTTTAATGGAGTTTTAAAATCACCATTTAAACGGAGAGATGGACTTAGCAGAAACCCAAAAAGTTTTCTTCCTGGCCCTGAGTGCCTGTGGGATAACTGTGGCAGCCGGAGGCTCCTTTCTGGAGCAGTCGATTGTCAGGCCTTGCCATGTGGGGCACAGCACCACCTGCGACAGATGTCGGAGACATGGGTGGGCCTTTCAAGCCCCAACAGTCCATTTGGGGGTGCAAGCTACGTGATGCCTTTTCCATGCTCATTCTTGTGCTGCGGACCTTTGAATACAGCAGTTGGTTTGATGACGCTTTAATCCAGCTGTTACTTACTGATTTAACTGCATGCATATTTTATTAGCTGAGCACTGATCTGTTCAGAGATGGGCTGGTGCCCTTTTTGGAAAGCTGGCCCTTGCTTGCTTGGTTTCCCGTTCACGCTAGGCTGGGAAGAGAACCCTGGGTCTCCCCTGGGAGCCACGAACCACTGCATCTGGAAGGTCGGCCCTTGATGGCCTCCTCTGTGGCGTATCCATAGTTCAGACTTTGAGGCCCAAACACTGTCTTAAGAATAGACCTCTCACAAAGAGACTCAGTGTGGGGCCCCTGTTCTTCAGCATGCAGCCTTTCCATTCGCAGCTCAGCACCTCCCCCCAACCCTCCTCCCTGACCCCAGATGTTGGGAAATGGACGCAGGCATTTACGAAATAGCATGAAAGTGGGGAAAACCAGGCTCATGGCTGTTTTCTCATGAGCAAACATCATTGTCGCAGCAGCAAGCAGCCCTGGTGTGGGATGGGGCGTGCCAGCCTCGCAGATGCTGGGAAATGACTCATGGAGAAGTTGGAGTTTTCTCTGTGGGTTCCAAACGGGGCCTTGTCTCAACCTCTCGGCTGCACATCTGGGCTGTGGGAGGAGCGGGAGGAGGAATGCGGACCGTTTCCCCTTGTCAGAGTGCTCCTTAAAGACCGACTTGGTTTTCTGGAGGAGATGTTTTTCTTCTTTCCTTAGGAGAATTTGCTTGGTTTTGTGCAACTTCATTTGAGCTTCTCTCTGTAATTACTGAGGCAAAGAGCTTGTCACTCTGGCCGGCCTCAGAGGCGGATGCCGCTGCACACATTAATTTCCTTCTGTCAGATAGCGGTATTTAAGGCAAGGCAAGTCCTTTGGGCAACATTTTTTCTTTCTTTATTTGGAAAGAGGGCTCTGGAGCCCTAAGGCTGTAAGTGGGAGCTGGCTGCTCAGGGACATTAATCATGTATCTGACTGTGCTGACCTTGGGCGGGGGACAAAGCTGGGCCTGTGGGGAGAGATACCCCAGGTTAAGCCTCTAATGTGAAGGGGAAGCTTAAGGCTGTGTGGCCCCTTTGAGTCCACCAGAAAGAATATATTGTCTTGCCAGGCACATGGAGAAGAGTGGTGAGGGTGAACTCACTCTGCTCCCAAACATCTGACAGTCTCCTTTTTCTTTCGGAATAAACTTTCAACCCTGCTGCCCATGAGCAGACACGTGCAAGCTTTCTTGTTCACCAAGGAGAGGCGATGACCACATTGGTGGTTGGCCCCTGGGTTTGGGGGAGGGTTTCATCCCCACATCTGTCTTCCGCCTGCAGTACTGGAGGGAAAGGAGACCGACTGTGTGGCCTGCCCCATGCACCCCCCCCCACGTGGGTCCTTCTTGAAGCTGGGAGAGCTGAGATGTCCTGAGAGAGACTACGATTAGGGCTGAAATGGCCTTTGTGCTGCAGGCGGCCTCAGCCCGTTAGTGTGGGGACCCTCTGTGCAGGGAACCTCGCGCTCTTCTGGTGGAGCGCATTTCGGAAATGGCAGGATCACATGCCCGTTCTTGCCCATTGATGACAGATGTTGTTAACAAATTTGTTGTGTTTCTGGTTTAAAAAGATATTCCTTATACATTGTACTGTAGTTATTTGTCTTTTAATTTGCAACGTAAGTTTCCAAGTTCTTAGTGGCTTAATGTCCTGAGCATGGAAATAGCGTGAAAAGATGGCATGTCATAGAAAACGGGCCCAAGGCATTTTAATGGAAAATTGAAACAGAAAGTGCTCATACACACATGATAGATATTCAACCTCCCAATAATTTAAACCAGTGTTTTTCAACTACCAGTCTGCGAACCAGTCCACCAGCAATTTTGTGCCAGTCCCTGAAATAGTTAACCACCCTGATGTATGAAGATTATAGACCCAATGATCTTAGTCGAATTTGCTTATGCTCAGGGTGACGTCTGCTTTAGCGGTCCACGAAATAATTCTCCTATTTTCATGGTCCCCAAGTGTAAAAAGGTTGAAACCACTGATTTAAACTTTTCAAATGAAAGCAGTAGATATTTTTTGCCATCAGTTTAGCTAAGTTTATACATGTAGATAAGACTTAGTGTTAGTGTGTGGGGGGGGCATAAATTGGCCACCTTTTCTGTAGGGTCATATAGCATTATACACCAAAGCCATATGACAATAATACCCTTCCATGAGTGGACTTTATCCTAAGAGAACAATGGGACAGCTGTGCAACAACCCCCTAACCTAGAGTCTCATTCTGTGCTGCTGCTCCTAATTATAAAGTTGGTGAGGACTCAAGTTGTCCATGAATGGGGGAATGGGTGAGTCAAATACAGGCAGTCCCGGGGTTATGAATGAGAAAGGTTCTGCTGGTTTGAAAATGTTTTAAGTATTTATATTCACAGAAAGGTAAAAATAAATACTATATTAAGACAAACATCTAAGTAGCATTTAATAGGTAAATGTACCTGTTCCAACTTACCTACAAATTCAGCTTAAGAACAAACCTACAGAACTTATCTCATTCGTAACCCGGGGAACTATAGTTATGGTCATTCAGACCTCAGGTACTGTTTGGCCATTTACATTTTATGTTCTTATTTGGAAGGTACCCCATGGCATGATGTGAAGGGAATAAACTGGCTACACATCAAGATATTGAATGTAATCCCACTTTTATTTTAAAAAATATGTCTTTATATCTATTTCTATTATACATCCATATATATTTAGAGAAAAAGAACAACTCTAGGAGGAAATACCCTAGAATGTTAATTCTGTTATTTGTTTTCTGACATCTTTATATATTTAAAATTTTTTTTAAAAAAATAGCTTTATTGAGATGCAATTCACATACCATATAATTTACCCATTTCCAATGTACAATTCTGTGGTTTTCAGTGTATTTAGAGTTGTGCAGCTATCACTACTATCGATTTTAGAGCATTCTCATCTCCCTAAAAAGACACCCATTCCCTTTAAATGTCCCCATTTCTCGCCAATACTCTGCTATCCAACCCCTGGCAGTCACTAATCTACTTTCTGTCTCAATAGATTTGCTTATTCTGGGCATTTCATACAGACGGAACCCTACACTGTGTGGCCTCTTGGGTCTGACTTTTTCCACTTAACATAATATTTTCAAGGCTAATTCACACTGCAGCATGTGTCAGTGGTTCCTTCCGTGGCTGATATTCCATTGTGTGGCTGGATCACGTCCTGCTTATCCATTCATTGGTTGTTGGGACATTTGGGTTGTCTCCACTTTGGGCTATTGCGAATAATGCTGCATGTATGAGCTTTTGTGTCAGACGTGTGTTTTCACTTCTCCGGGGTATATACCCAGGAGTATGGTTGTTGGGCCACGCGGTCACTCCATATTTACCATTTTGAGCAACTGCCATTGTTTTCCAAAGTAGCTGTACCGTTTTCCATTCCTCCAAGCAGTGTATAAGGTTTGAATTTCTCCACATCCTCATCAACATTGGTTATTATGTCTTTTTGATTCTAACCATCCTGGGGGGTCCAATTTTGATTTTACAACGTAATATTCTCAATAGGTTGTTATTCTTAAAATGTAAAAAACAAGTTCTTGTTTTTTAGATAAAATGAAAGGAAGTATTCGTTTCCATTAATGTGCCCTTTAAAAAAGCAAACAAAATCCAGATCATGAAGACATAAAAACAAAACAAAACAGAGAAATTCTAAAAACTTAAACATAAATCTACAGTAGTTATGAATCACCTTACTCTTAAAAATAATGTCTTCCCGGGATACACAGGCCAAATTGGGGGTGGGAAGGGTTAGGCATAGTTGATAGCCAGAGACCTTTGAGGTCGGTGCCCGTACCCCATCTACATTGCCGCCACACCCTTCACGTGTGTGTCCTCCTTCCTGAGCCTGGACGCTTGTGTTGTCTTTTGAATCTAAGAGAGAAAACAACCAGAGTCTCACATGCAGAGCTGTGGGTCCCGGGCAGTGGGGGTGGCAGTGTTGGTGAGGGAAGAATGGAGTTGAGACTCACATGTGACCGCCCACTCCCATGGCATTCCCACAGAAATATCTGACATGTTTGCCACCGGAAAAACAGAAGAGTATGAGCGGGTAACTTCTCTCTGAGGCCTTGAGAAGCAGTTCTAATTTCTGTGTGGCAGTGAGTTTGGGGTTCTGGCCCCCAGGACATGAGGCAGGAACAGTTGCCGACACAGCCTTCTCTCTACTCTCTGAACTTCAGGACAGCTGGGTCCCCCCATTCTGCTTTAGACTTGAGATGATCACTAAATCAGTCAAACTTCTTAGGTATTTCTAACAGCATCTGTGACGGTGAAAATTGTTCTGATGCTGCCGGTGAGGCCGCTGCTTAGCTGTACACAGCACTTCTGTGCTGTGCGAAGTCACTTCCCCTTTTTTGGTTGTTTCCTTGGCTGTTATCTCACTGTGTTCTGGTCCTTCCGTATTTCAGTCACCCTCCTGCCTCCAGATTAGTCCCTCAGTCTTGGCTCTGTCAGGACCACCAGCTGGTGTCTCGGGTCCCCAAGGAGACGCTGTTGATTTGGCTCCCTGTTTCAGTTGGAAAGCCATCTCCTCCTTATTCCCTTTCTCAGACCTAAAGGTGAATGGTGACTTTTTCCTATGGAAAAGGAAATGACGCCACAGAGCATCTAGCCGTGGGGATGGGCTCTGCCTGGGAGGGTTCATGGGCTTGAATAAGGGAAAATGTGTATTTTGAAGCTCAGTCCTCTTTTAAAATTTAATTCAACTTCCAACACCACTGTGATTTTAGACTTGGGGAGAAGCAGGTGGGCACTGCACGTCATTAGTAAAAGCAGTGTACTGTGAGGAGTGTGTTGAATATTTATGCAACACATGTGCACACACACACACATGCATGTGCACATGCACACACACTTGAATACTTGCACACACCCATATACATACACTTGGACATGCACACACAATGCACTGATATGCACATGCACATACACACACACACACACACACTCACACTGACCTACTGACTTTCCAGAGTTTCTTTCCTCCAGTGTCAGAGGGTTTCCTGTAGATGATATCATTGATCTTCATTCATGATGTTCTAGGCTGTTAGTCACAGATAGAGTAACTGGAAGTGAGAGGGCTGGCATCTCACAGGAGGAGTGCGTTGTGGAGCTGGAGGTAACCCAGTGCATCACACCCCTGTAGGGGCTGTTGGCATCAGACGGAGTCTCACAAATGATGACGAGTCACAGGGAGGCTCATCGAAGCTAAATCCAATGGGGGGAAGATGCTTAGATGGGATTTTCCAATGAACATTTGTTAAACTTGGGACCTGTCACTTGATGAAAGTATGAAGGCATTCTGCTTTCATCGAAAGATAAAAGCAGAGTTCTTGTTTTAGATGGATACTTCTCTGGAATACTCAAAACAACTAAAGCATTTTAAATCTCCCTCTGAAGGTTTTGTTTTCATTACATAGACATGGTTTTCTAAGTAAAATTCACCCAGTCTCTTGGACAAATTTGAAATATTATGAAATCAGTTAAATGCAGATGAAAGCTGTATTGTCATCAAGGTGTGGGTCTGAGCAGGAAGAGGTGGTTATTGCCTGGACTCCTCATCTTGTCCCCACAGCTGGGGGTGTCTATGGCTGCCACCCTTCTTCCTTCTCTTCCTTCTAGTGTCCTTGGCATAGTAGCGGTCAGCCTGTGTTGTCAGCCCAGCTCTGGGGGTCCACTCTGAGCCCTGTCCGTGCTCTGCTCTTTGTCAGGGGAGCGTCTGTCCCCCAGATACCCCAGACCCTTTTTCCTAGGGACCCACCATGTGATGTCCCAGGAGAATAAAACGCCGTCACGTGCATTGTCTCTTCAGTGCGTTATTGAGTTTCACTCCATGTTATACTTTCTCCTGTGTTTCATTTTCTTTCATGTATTACACTGACTCCCTAGAGAGGTGCTCCCCCGTTAACGTGAGAAGCTGGTTCCGTGTAGGTCGGGCCTGGTGTGTGGGGGCCTGTGGCACTGTGAAGAAAGGTCACAAACTTAGTGGCTAAGCAACAGAAACTTCTCCTACAGCTGTGGAAATAAAAAGTCCAAAATGACTGAAGCTGGTGCCAGCAGGGCCGGTTCCCTCTGCACGTGTCAGGGCAGCATACATTTCCTGGCCTGGTCCAGCCTGGTCTCAAGGCCCTGCATCACTGCAGCATCTGCTCTGTCCTCACGGGTCCTGCTCTGGCTCTGAGCCCTCTACCACCATCTGAGGACGGTCCTGCGATCCATTGGGCCCACCCAGATAATCCAGCAGAACTTCCGAACTCAAGATACTTAATTTACTAGTCTCTTCTGCCATGGAGGTAACTTATTCACAGGCCCTGGAGAGTAGGATCTGGACAGCTCTGGGGGGACATTATTCTGCTGACCACAGTGGGATTCAAAGCCCCCACTATTTCCTTGCTTGTAAACCTGTACAAGCTAGACTGCCCAGTGCCTCAGTTTCCCCACCTTGTGAGGTATTGTAAGGGCTGAATACAGTTGACCTTTGAACAATGTAGGTTTGAACAGTGTGGCTCCACTTGCCTGTGAATTTTAAAACCCGCATTGTGCAAGGGTCAACTGTATTTGCTACCTGTTGGGTCTCAGAACGGGACCCGGCCTGTCATGGGTCCCCGGGTGGAGGGGTCCGCCCCACCGGAGCACAGGCCCCCCGGGAGACGGGGCTTAGCACCCAGACCAGGATGCAGGAGCTATTTTGGCTCTCTTGCTGAGTGAGCTCTACGGAGGGGCGGAGCTAGGAAAAGGGCTACAGAGGGCCATCTTCATGCTGTAAGAATTTTAAAAAGTGTACAATTTTCAGTAAATTTACAGAGTTATGTCATTGCCACTATAATCCATTTTAGAACACTTACAAAAGAAAAAAAGAGACCTTCGCAACTATCCCTTCCCAATTCCCGCCTGCCGCATTCACTGACCTACTTTGTATATACCTCTGCTTTTTATGCATATTTCATATAAATGGAATATTAAAAAATGTGTGGGTTTTTTTTGTTTTGCATGTGGAGTCTTTCACTTAGTATCCTTCTGAGGCTCGTTGCTGTAGCATTTATCACTACTTTGTTCCCTATATCACCAAATAGGAACCCACTGTATGGATTTACCGGATTTTGTTTATCCATGTGTCACTTGGTGGACGGTTGCGTTGTTTCCGCCTCTTAGCTATTGTGAATAATGCTGCTATGAACATTCCTGTGTAAGTTTTTGTGTAGACACATTGCCATTTCTCTCGGGTAAATACCTAGGAGCGGTGGAGGGATTCAGCCAGTTGGCACCAATTTGGCAGAACCGATACCTGATTTTTTGTTGAGTTTGGTGAACTGGTTATTAAAATGGTATTTGTAATCAGGGTTCTCTCTAAGGTGGGCGCCTGGGCAGCCACCCAATGTGGAAATCACAAATTTACATTCCTTACTCTTTTATTTATTTTTTTATTTTTATTTTTATTTATTTATTCATTTTAGAGAAGAGAGAGTGGAATAGAAAGATGGAGAGGGGGGAGGAGAGAGAGAGAGAGAAAAGGAGTGAGGAGCAGGAAGCATCAACTCCCATATGTGCCTCGACCAAGCAAGACCAGGGTTTCGAACCGGCGACCTCAGTGTTTCCAGGTCGACGTTTTATCCACTGTGCCACCACAGGTCAGGCCTCCTTATACTTTTTTAATGTTCATCTGCACAACGGCGTATTCTAAGCTCCCATAGTAATGTTCATTCCATCCGTAGGTGAAAAAATTGCAAGTGAGAACACAACACCAATCAAGAAAAAATATGGAAATACCTTAGATAACAGTTTTATTCTTTTTTGTAGGGTATTACTTAATATTTTTTATTAATATTTTAAAACTCTTAAAATCTAGTTTTGTGTACCTCTTCTGTTGTTTTTATTTAAGTATTAAATGCATGAAATAATAAACTACCTTTCAGTATATCTTTTTTTATACTTAAAACAGTCATTAGGGCAGAGAACTGGTTGTAAAATTATTTGACTCCTTGGGTGAAACCAGTAGGAAGCTAGGACACAGTTAACCAATAGAAATATAGATTTCAAGGGTTATCTTATCGCCCATTTCGGAAGCCATAGAACATTCCCATGACAAACAAGTTTGTTGTACATATTAGTTGATCATATTTAATCTGCATAGTCTATGCCATTTATTAACTTAGCCTAGAATTTTTTTTTTTTTTTTTACAGGCAGAGAGAGTCAGAGGGAAGGATAGATAAGGACAGACAGACAGGAACAGAGAGATGAGAAGCATCAATCATCAGTTTTTTGT
Organism: Rhynchonycteris naso; assembly: GCA_037038555.1. NCBI lineage: Eukaryota > Metazoa > Chordata > Mammalia > Chiroptera > Emballonuridae > Rhynchonycteris > Rhynchonycteris naso. The sequence goes on from CM072998.1 coordinate 33,008,406, forward strand.
TGCGACACCTTAGTTGTTCATTGATTGCTTTCTCACATGTGCCTTGACCGCGAGCCTTCAGCAGACCGAGCAACCCCTTGCTCGAGCCAGTGACCTTGGGTCCAAGCTGGTGAGCTTTTTGCTCAAGCCAGATGAGCCCGCGCTCAAGCTGGCGACCTTGGGGTCTCAAACCTGGGTGTTCCACATCCCAGTCCAACGCTCTATCCACTGTGCCACCGCCTGGTCAGGCTAGCTTAAAAATTTTTGATTAATATTGATAAAATGCAGAAAATGTATGTTACATTAATGTTTTTTCATTAATATTTTAAAATTCTTATAGTTTTGTATACCTCTTTTATTGTTCTTATTTAAGTATTAAATGCATGAAATAATAAGCTACCTTTTGTTATATATATATTTTATATTATACTTTAAACGGTCCTTAGGGCAGAACCAGTTATTAAATTATTTGAATTCCACCATTGCTTATGAGAGGAAAGCTGGGTCCTGTGGTCACTCTATGTTTAATTTTTAAAGACCCCACCACACTGTTTTCTGAAGTGGTTGCACTATTTTGCATTTCTACCAGCAATGTATGAGGGTTCCAACTTCTCCACACCCCACCCAGCATTTGTGATCTGTGATCTTTTTTATTATTGCCATCCTAGTGGGTGTGAAGTGGTATCTTGTTAGTTAATTTGCATTTCCCTGGTGCCTAATGATGTTAAGCTTTTTTTTTTTATATGCTTGTGGGTCATTTGTCTTCTTTGGTGAGATATCTGTTCAAATCTTTTACCCATTTTTCAGTTGAGTTACTTATTATTATTGTGCTGTAAATGTGTTTTTTTTTATGTATTTTAGATATAAGTTTTTGTATTAGATACATGATTTGTAAATATTTTCTCCCAGACTTCTTTTTAGTTTCTTAATGGTGTATTTTAAAGTTATAAAATGTTTAATATGTTTAATTTTGATGAAGTCTGGCTTACTGATATTGATATTTTTCTTCTGGTGATTGTGCTTTTCATATCATATCTAAATATTTTTGCCTTCCTCCAGGTTTCAAAGATAGATTTCTTTATAGTTATAGATTTAGTTGTTATAGTTTTAACCCTTGCACCTAGGTGTGTGATTACTTTGAGTTCATTTTTATAAATGGTGTGAGGTAGGAGTCTCTCTGTCTGTCCCTGGGCTAGGACCACACTGTCTTGATTACTCTTACTTTGCAGTGAATTTTGAAACCTGGAACTGTGAGCCCTCCACCCTTGCTCTTCTTTCTCAAGCATGTGCTGGCTGTAGTGGATCCTTTGCCTTTTCAGCTGTAAGGATTGGCACACCACTCGGTTTCTGACCTGAGTGTCAAACCTGCTAGTTTCCCAGCTCTCTCAGTCCTCTCTTTCTCACTAACTCCCTCTCCCTGACTCAGCCATCTTTATTTTATTTATTTATTTTTATTTTTTTTATTTTTTCACAGAGACAGAGAGTCAGAGAGAGGAACAGACAGGGACAGACAGACAGGAATGGAGAGAGAGATGAGAAGCATCAATCATCAGTTTTTCGCTGAGACACCCCAGTTGTTCATTGATTGCTTTCTCATACGTGCCCTGACCGGGACCTTCAGCAGACACCCCTTGCTCGAGCCAGCGACCTTGGGTCCAAGCTGGTGAGCTTTTTTTTTTTTTGCTCAAGCCAGATGAGCCCGCGCTCAAGCTGGACCTCGGGGTCTCGAACCTGGGTCCTCCACATCCCAGTTCAATGCTCCATCCACTGCGCCACTGCCTGGTTAGGCCTGACTCAGCCATCTTTGAGTCTAGGCACGGGCAGTGCTCACTGTGGGTCTGTTCTCGACCCTAGACTTATCTGATTCCCTTCTTGTGTGGTGTTTTTCTTTCCTCCACACTGTGCGCCTCCCCTTCTGAATGAGTTTTTGCTTTTGCACGATGTCTGCATTCAGGATGATTTCTTTGCTTTTCCCCTTCCTGTAGCTCCTCAAAACTCCAGCTCTTTATGCTATTGACCTTCAAGCGACAGCATGTCATGCCATCATAGATACTATATGTTATGGAATCTGTGACATTCGTCAATTATAGGATATACCATTATTTTATGTGCGCTAAGAAAAAGCAATGCTAACTAATAATGCTATGAAACACTCCCTTCTGACATGGATTGCAGGATACATTATGGATACTGAAATTAAGTGGGAGGAGGATCATCTCAGAATTGATGAAATATGGCTCTGGAACTCTCTTAGTTGGGAGCTATTACCTTCCTCCCTCCCCCTCCCCTCTTTTTTCCAATGTCATTTCTGTGCCACTCACAGTAAACTTGCACTAGGAGACACTCATAGTATCAATTCTTTTCGATCTCTCCTTTCATATTTGGTCAGCAGCCTACATCCTGCTTTCTCCTACAAAATGTAGGCATTTTTACTTGGCCTATTATACATTTCTTATGTTGGACCTTTAGCTGTGAATGTGCATGAAAATGGGGTCATGTCAGATTCCACGGTAGTTGTAGGCCTGTGTGCTGAAATAATGACTACATTTTCTAATCATGGATGCGGGTTTGGTGGTTGCCATATTCTGTGCACATTCACTGTGTCTTCCATTGACCAGTGTCTGCTAGCCTCAGCCTGTGCCTGGCCTGGACGGTCCAGGGTTCCAGCCCCCCCAATTACAGTTTGCAGTTTGTTTTTTTTGAGTCTCCATCTGTGAGTGAATGAGCCTCAGGGTCTGTGTGGAGGGTCGGCTGGGTTGGTGAGGCGCCTTTCCCTAGCGAGTGGTGTGGACAGTTGTAATTTCACCCTCAGTTCTGCAAAAACGGGGCGCTCTGCACTCTCTGAAACGGGAACACTGAGTGAGGCCTGCCACCTGCTATCCCAGACCCTCAAAATGGTTAGCAGTCCTGATGCGTTTGTGCTAAACCCGGACACACACAACAGACATAGTTTTATTAACGCCATGATCTGTGTCGAGCTGTCCCGTTTCCCTGACCTGTCGCTAAACCAGCACAGCAATTCATTCATTTAACATGATATGCCTTTGGTGCTGGGGCCACATCTGTGAAGATTTTTACAGCTGCTTACTCTTGATTTCATGTTAATCCCAATTAAGACACTGCAATTGCATGTCTCTTACAAGTGAAACTCAGAATGGCGTTTGTGGTATATTTAAAAGTGAGATTGCACATGTGTCTCAGAGGTCAGTGCTTAGTCTGCAGCCCCAACGGCGATGCTGATGCCATGACTGATGACAAGGCCATTATCTAACAGAATCTAACGGTGCTCATTCTGTTTATTTGTCCAGCCCCTTCTATGGAGAAGACTTCTACTGTGAAATTCCTCGGAGTTTTCGTCACCTGTCATTTTACATTTTCGATAGAGATGTTTTTCGGAGGGATTCAATCATAGGTAGGTACTTAAATGGATGCTTTCTTCTTTATCTCTGCCTCTCCTGGATGGGGTCTCGTTCTGGCTAAGTGGAGCTTCTCTTCTTGTTCCGGGACAGCAGAGTTGAGTCAGCATTTTAGCCTGACCTTTCTGGCCATGTGGAGCACTGGCAAGAACAGCCCTGGGCAGCCAGCTAGCCTGGCCGTGGCATCCCCCAGGGCTGGGATAGGCCATCTGAGACCCTCCCTGGCAGCATGTGGAGGGCCTTTACAGCATAAGGCCCCATGGAAGAGACCAGAACACACCAGGAAAGGCTTTGGGAGTTTCCCTTTAAGGCGAGAGTACAGCAACCCTCAACCCTGTCATCAAATGACTACTGAGAGCTCCTCCAAGGGGCAGGTATGCAGGAGAACCCCTCCCGCCATCTCCAGGCCACTCGTGTTCCTGACTCCCAGCACCCCTCTGTAGGGAATGGAATGGTCCTGGGTATTCTCAGAGCCATTGGGGGACTCGTAGAGCTATTAGGGTATTCTCAGACCTATGGGGGCTTTCTCAGAGGTATTAGGCTCTCTCAGGTGTTAGATGCTCTCAGAGGCATTGGGGTGCTCTTATAAGTATTGGGGAACTTCTCAGAGGCATTGGGGTACTCAGACTTATTGGGTAGTCTCAGAAGTATTGTGGTGTCCTTAGATATATTGGACTCTCAGAGGTTTTGGTACTCTCAGAGACATTAGGTCACCCTCAGAGGTCTTGGTATGCTCTCAATATTGGGGGTATCTTAGAAGTATTGGGAGGCTTTTAGGGTACTGGGGTTCTCAGGTATTGGAGTGCTCTCAGAGACACTAGCATCCCAGACCCTCAAAATGGTTCTCAGTGGGGGACTCCTGGAGAGAGTGAGGCTCAGCTTGAATATGGAGGTGTGGAATAGCAATAAAGCTTCCCAGGTTTAGGAATGCACCTGTATCCTTATGCATGTTTACTGCAGCCCCAAAATGAAATAGAGAAGCCAAACATAGCCACAATTGTAGTCGCTGGAATCTAAGCACCATGTAACATCCACCTCACGACCTTGGCCTTTCCTGGCAGGAGAGGCTTTTGGGTAGAGTACTTTGAATCTGAAGTGCACTTGAGTCACGCAGACTGTTCATTGCCTTTCCTTTTGATCATGCTTGAGGTGTCTGACCAGCTCCTACTCACTGCCAGACCACTTGAGCAGGTCACCACAAGCCAGCAGGTGTGTTCACAGCCGGGCGCAGTGAACTCCCAGCAGCTCTCAGGACAGTTGACCGCCTTGTCCCCTCTGGCTCTTACTCTTACTCCACTGCCTCCTTAGCTGTCAGCCTGGAGGTCCAGCTGTCCCGCAGGACCCCTGTGGTTGTCTCGAGGCATCTCTATACATCATGCTGAGCTCACGGTGGCCACTAAAAGTTCCTCATTGCTGAGTGAACCCTGCACACCTGCGGCTTCCTCTTCTAGCTGGCCAGCCCAGGCTTAGAGCTCAGGTCCTACAGGGTGCAGCCACATCACCCTAGGCCGAGCCTTTGCTTCCTTGAACGGTGGCCTGCATGGTCTCGGGGCTCGCCCCTCCTCCCCTGCCCTCACTCCCCAGCTACCAGAGCTGTCTTCTCTATGTGTGGGCTGGGAGCCCTCCCAGTTTAAAGTGGACCACCGGCATTATATCGCACTCACGAGAATGCTCAAAGCCAGTTGAGGGCCCGGAAATGACTCCATCGTGTCTGTCCCCAACATTAGGCTTTGGCGCAGGAAGCAGTCACTAAACGTTTGTTAAGAGAATGGACAATTTTTGAAAATAGCTCCGTGTATTACATTTATTCCATTTTAGAAACACAGTGTGTCTTACTAATTGTTTCCCACCTGAAGAAGCTCTTTTCTGGAGTTAAATGCTTCCATTTTAGAGCCTGATTTATTTATTTTTCTAAATTGCCAAGTTTGAGGCCATATTGTCTCATTTGGTCCGGAGAAGGATGGCCATGCTCTTTAGCATGTATTCAAGACCCTTCATAATCTGATCAAGTGCTCTCTGGGCTTAACTTCTCAACGTCCACAATGGCCTTTCTAGCTGTCTCAGTCACATGTGCATTCACACATGCTTAGAACCCTACTTGTGCACCTGTGCAGGCTTCCACCTGCACAGTTTACCCATCTCATTCTCTCAATACTAGAAGCCTTTGTGATATGTCTCAGTTTTCTGAAATCTGACTGGTCCTGCAGTGACGAACTCACATGTGTCTATCCTTAAGCAGCATGCTCCTCTTTTGCTACCGGGGAGTGTGTTAAAAATCTAGATCCCTGGGCCCCCAGCCATGCTGCTGGATCTAGATTTTCCAGGGCCTAAACCTGGAATTTCATAGTTTTATTAAGTTCCTCACGGTGGCATTTACAGTTAGAAGGAAGCTAACATGTACTGAATGCTTATCTACACCAGGCACTGTGCGAGGTGTTTTAATGGTCATAAAAGTATGCCATTTGCCTTTCATGTTAACCTCAGGAAGTAGATACCATTTTCACTTGCTATATCAAGAAGAAAACGCGGCTCAGAGAGGATAAGACACTTGCCCGAAGATGCGTAACTAACAGGCGGTAAGGACAGGTCAAACAGTTCTTGTCATATTTGTAGAGAAGTGAGTACCAGTGTTAGAAGAGACAGGGGAAGAGAAAGGTGTGTCTATAGCTGTGTTAGTCATCCCATGAAGTCATCTCCCTCCCTGAAGACTCTTCAGTGGGTTCTCCCATCATCCCCAGAACTCACTCGCACTCTGAATCTCATTTCATTCTGCCCAATGTGTGACAGGTAGTTTCCAGAATTTCAGTCTGAACCTGCCAGATTTTAATCAAGCATTTAGATTCATCCTTTCTCTGGGACTTTGGCCACTAGCCACCTGATGTATGAGGGTGAAAAGGTTCCTAAATCTGAGTAATTTGGATTGCCTAGAGGAAGGGCGAGCAGTAGTCACATTGTCTACCAGAACAACCAGGCCCACTGTTTGCAGTGGGAATGGGGGACTGGAGAAAGACAAACACTCCTGCTGCTCTGCTGCCCAGTTGTTCTATGGTGGGCAGAGAGGAGATATGCCCTAGAACCCCCTCTCCTGCCCTCCCCTTTCCCACACCTTCTCTGCCTCCCCTCCTCTTCCTTTCTTCCTGATCTCATGCTCCATCATTTCCTTCTCCCCTTCACCCTGTTTTCCTTTTTTAGGCTCTTGGTCCACGTGTGAATTCTTCCTTCAGTCCATGCATGCAGCTTATTTCTTACCCCTGAGTCATCTCCATGAGCCATCGCAATGCCTCGTTTTCGAAACTGGGTGAATAAGGCTTCCAAGGCAGCACAGACCGAGGGCTTAGGAAAAATAGAGGCGGGGCAGCGAGGAGCCTTTCTACAGGAGTATGACATGTCGATTCCTGTGTGGTTTTGGCTAGGGTGGCTTAGTTGAAGAAGAATAAAACTTTATGCAAGTTTTATTAAGCATTCATGTGTTGAGATTTCAGTGATCTCTGTTGCTTATATTGGAAATGTTTGGGGTGTAGTTAGAGATTAGTGTTTGATGCTCGGAAGTTAAGCTCACCATCCGGCTTTAATGAGCCATCTGGTGTGTCAGAGAGCTGTACTTTTGTTCTGTCATTCCTTCCATCTTCCACACTCTCACTCTGGCCAAATGGGAATTGCTGCCTGTTTATTCTGGAACTGCCTGGCAGGAATTCATGTTGTAGGAAAGGAGGAGAGATGTAAATGGAAGTACCTGGTGTATATCCATCTTATTTTTCTATATAGCAATCACATAGCATTTGCTATATGCAGATATTGTTCTAGGTGCTTTACAAATATTGACTCACTTTACTCTGTGAAGTAGCTATATTTTTCAGATGAGAAAACTGATACAAACAAGTCACACAGCCTTTAGGTGGTAGAGCTGGTGTTCTGCCCTTGGCAGCCACATTCTCAGGTCTACCTGAGCTATCGACCTTGTATTAGATTATGTTTCGTTACCTGTATTTAGAGACCATACTTGAGTGAATGTGAAGTCTGATGATGGGGAGAAGTCCAGGATGACTCTTGGTTATGGGTTTACTATAGCAAGTGAATGGTGGATGGTGGGATGTAAATGGGGCTAGAAAATGGTTGGTGGCGGTGAAGGATGGATGGGAAATGGGGGTGGGGATGGCAGAAGGATGAGCTATTCATTTTAGAACAAAATAGCATCCTCCATGACCCGCCACTACCATCCCTTCCCATGAGGTGCAATTTGCTATCACCACCCACCACCGTCCTCTCATTCTGCACCATCCACCACCCACCCATCTTTACCACCCTTCACTCGTCATCTACCGTTTTCGTTCCACTATCATTACCCACCACCTTCCACCCATCACCTGCTATCCACCATCCACTACCATCAGTCCTCCACTCTCACCCTCCACCACCCTGTACCCATTACGTATTATCCACCACCTACCATCCATCAATCATCTGTCTTCTACCACCCTCCCATCTCTCACCTACCAGCTACTTTCTACCACCATCCATTATTTACCATTCATCATTACCACCACCACTACCCACTGTCACCCTCTACTATCACCATTCACCCTCCTCTACCACCCACCATCACCATTTACCATCACCATTAACCCTCCTCTACCACCCACCATCACCATTCACCATCACCATTCACCCTCCTCTACCACCCACCATCACCATTTACCATCACCATTCACCCTCCTCTACCACCCACCATCACCATTTACCATCACCATTCACCCTCCTCTACCACCCACCATCACCATTCACCATCACCATTCACCCTCCTCTACCACCCACCATCACCATTTACCATCACCATTCACCCTCCTCTACCACCCACCATCACCATTCACCATCACCATTTACCACTGTCTACCCATCTCTTACCAGCTACTATCTACCACCACCCATCATCCACTACCTTTACCCATCACCTGCCATCCACCAATCATCATCTGTTCTCTTCCACCCATCATGTACCACCCATCATCTTCAAGCCCTCATCCTGTCCCTTGATCCACCATTCCTCTCCCACCAGCCACCATCGTCCACCGTCACTGTCCACTATTTTTCAGCTCCATCTATGTCCCTCCACCAAAAATTCTCTTGGTTCAAACCCGTCACCCTGGGTTCCCCTCCCCATTTATATCTGTCCTAGCCTCTGATGTACATCCCCTTCCTTGGAGTGGAGCCATGTGATTGTGGAACATTTCCTTACATCCAAACATCAGAGCCTCGCAGTAGATTTACTTCCCCCGAAGAAGGTAGCTCTGCACAGGCACAGGACAACGGTGGCAGTTGTGGCCCTCAGGCCAGGGAGGCCTACTTCTGCAAAGCCTGTTGGTGCGAAGGGAGTGCTCACCCTCCCACCAAATGCTCCTTTCAGCTTGTGCCTCCTCTGGTGTGAGCCACCTTGAGTACGCCAACCAGACTGTTTCCCCAGTCCAGCGAAGATGCCTGATGACAGGTAACAACAAATTCAAATTCATGAAGTTTAAAGGCAGCTTAGGTATCAGGTGGTGCTTACGAAGGAATGATCCATGCCTTTGGTAGTGTTTCTGGCAGTAATGATCAGAGCCTCACACACTTGTTCAAATGCAGATGCTTATTCATGAGTCTGGGGCAGCGCCTGAAGGTCTGCATTTCCAATGGGTAACATTTCTTGGAAGCTGCTGTGATGTAAATAGAAATAACTGGAATTTGTTCATGGATCACATAGAAATGGAGATAATCCACATTTGACTTCATTTGAATGTGGAACTGTGATAGGAGCTTCCCAACAGAATCCTTAATGCTGAAGGAACCGGTGAGGAAGGGTTTGTGGGCTGATAGCACGCACATTCCAGCTGTCGATGTCTCCACTGGCATGACAGGTCTGAAGTTCAGATCTGACCATGGGACTCTGCTGGTCGTGTCCCACAGGTGTCCCTTGGCCCTCAGGATGACTCCCAAACCCTTAGCCTGGCCTCCAAGCACTTGTGATTGCCCTGCTGAGGGATTCTTCCTTCCTGTCCCCTCAACCCCAGCCACGGGCTTAAGCCCACCCAATCCCTCTCAATCACTCTCCTGGTGCCCGCTGCCTCCTGGCCTTGACTCACAGTGCGTTCCCTGCCTGGTGCCCACCTCTGGTTTTTCTCCCGATCCCCATGCTCACCTGCCTGCCGCTGCCCACCTGAGACCCTGGTTAGCCAGAGGCGGCACCTGAGTGAGCTGCCCCCTTGGTGTGTATGTTCTTCCATAGTCGCACCTGCTGGAGCCATTCTTTTGCTTCTTGTCCAGTGTTCTTTGGACTGTATTTCCTATGGCCTGGAGCTCATGAGGGAGCACCTGGTTTATCTTTATCCAGCACCTACTGGGTGTGCCAGGACTTTTTCAAGGGTGGAAGGAAGGAAGCAGGAGAGGGACAAGCCAAAGTGTAGAATCTGAAACTGTCTGGTTAGAAGTTGGCATTTTACCCAGCGACACTGTGGCTGTAGTGGATGCACCTGAATGGCAGGTGAAAGTGAATACGGAGATTCAGTGTTGGTCTTAGTACTTGGCTCAGGTTATACTAGACCAGTGGTTCTTAACCTTTTTTGAGGTACCGAACCCACCAGTTTCATATGCGCATTCACCGAACCCTTCTTTAGTGATAAATAAAATATGATTTTTTTCCCCAAATTCAAGACATAGGTATATGTTTTTTTACTGGTGCACAAAATGAGCCATGCATGAACATCACCTTGCTCAAAGAACAAAACCAACAAAGTGCATGAACTCACAACGAATTACGGTATTACTCTATTTTGGCCTCCGCGGCAGAGGCTTCTCCGAACCCTTGAGACCGACTCATCGAACCCCTAGGGTTCGATAGAACCCAGGTTAAGAACCACTGTACTAGACTGAAGAGGAGCTTGATTAATCCTTGGAGGCACATGAGAACTTTTTTGAGTGGTAAACCTAAGGAAAAAAGAATTTTTAAAGTCATTTTGCACATTTTAATTAGAGAACCTGATCAAGTTGGTGCTGGGGTTATTTCCCCTAAAAATAATCAGATAAGTTGTTAAAAAGTACCTGCTATTTTTGAAGACAACAAGCAAAATCATGATTTAGCCATTGTTTTGGTGGCTTTAAAATTATGGTGTGTCAGTGTGCAATTGGACTTAGATGTTTTCACCATCGCTTTTACAGCTGTAAAAATAAGTGGCTGTCTGGGTCTCCAGGAATAATTTAAAGTTATGACTAGTAATTATGTTGTTACCAGGATGAGAAGCCAAGTTGCAGGATATAAATTTGTGTCACGGAAACAAGCACAGTGTAGCACTGTGCTTCTCGCGGTCTCCTGAGTCTGATCTGCTGGCATTGCGTCAGGAGGACCCACACTCACCCCCAGGTTTTCCTGGTGTAGCAGCTCGTGTGCCCCGCTGTGGGTTCAAGTCCAGGAGGAAGGGGTGGATCCAGGCAGGGCGCCGCCAACTCTGTTCTATTCCAAACTTGTTTTGTTATTCTGGGGCTTTTGAGTGGTCATTTACATCTTTAAATTGGTTTCTTTATTCTTTTCAACCACAGTTTACATTCAGTACCATTCCACACCAGTTTCAGATGTACAGTAAAGTGGCTGGACAACCATACACTCTACAGAGTGGTGCCCTCCTTCCTCTAAGCACCTGCCTGGCCCCATACCCAGTTATCTCGACATTACTGACTATATTCTTCCTGGTGCAATACACATTTCTGTGTCTGTTCTGCAGCTACCCATTGGTTCTGCTTAATCGCTTCACCTTTTCACCCAGCTTCCTAACTGTCAGCCCCTCCTGACACCTGTCAGTCTGTTCTTTCTCTGTGAATCTGTTTCTATTTTGTTTGTGTGTTTTGTTCATTAGATTCCACATATAAGTGAAATCATATGGCATTTGTTTCTTCTGCAATCATTTGGCATTTGTTTTTTATGCTTATTTCACTTAGCATAATACCCTCGAGGTCCATCCGTGTCTCCAAGGGTGTGATTTTTTTCTTTTATAGCTGAGTAATATATTATTGTGTAAAGGTGCTGCAGATTTTTTTTTCCATTCATCTGCTGATGGGCACTTGGGTTGCTTCCAAATCTTGGCTATTGTAAATAATGCTACAATGAACACAGGGGCACATATATTCTTTAGAATTAGTGTCTTGGGTTTCTTCGGATATACTCCTAGAAGTGGAATTGCTGGGTCATAAGGCAGTTCCATTTTTAATTTTTTGAGAGCCTCCATACTGTTTTCCATGGTGGCTGCACCAGTCTGCATTCCTGTCAACACTGCATGAAGGTTCCTTTTTCTTCACATCCTGATCAATACTGATCACTGATTTATTGATAGCCATTCTGACAGGTGTGAGAGATAGTATATCATTGTGGTTTTGATTTGCATTTCTCTGATGTTTAATTAGGTTTTTAATTTCCAAAATGACTGAGATTGCTTTGATCTGTAGGTTAATTTGGGGAGAACTTAACATCTTAACAAAATTTTAGTCTTTAGATCCTCCAACGTGGCATATCTTTCCATGTCCTTGGGCCTTTTTACAAAGATTTCTTTCATCAGTGTTTGCAATGTGTTTTCAGCATGCACTTCTTGCACACATTGCACACACACACATTAATTTATCTTTAGCTATTTCATTTTTGATGGAGTAGACAAAGATTTTTTTGGTAGCACACCAAAATCATAACCCATAAAAGCATCATTTTGCAAAAGATGCTGTTTTTTTAATTTCAGTTTTTATTATCATTGCTTATATGCACAAACTCAATTGATTTTATTTTTATTGACTTTAGAGAGAGAAGAGAGAGAGAGAAGGAGGGAGAGGAGCAGAAAGTATCAACTCCTAGTTACTTCTTGTATGTGCTTTGAGAACCCTAGGCAAGGCTGGGGTTTCGAACTGGTGACCTCAGCATTCCAGGTTGACATATTTTCCACTGCACCACCACAGGTCAAGCCAAACACAACTGATCTTTATGCATTAACTTTGTAGTTGGTGGTCTTGCTACACATATTTTCTAATAGCTAGTCTTGTAGATTTTTCTGTAGAGTCTGTGAATAAAGACTTTTATTTCTCCCTTTGCAGTCTCTGTGCCCTTGTTTCTTTCCCTTGCTGTCATACACTGGCTAGGATACCAGGTCGAACAGGAGTGATGAGGACCGACTTCCACGGGTTCAATCTCAGGGAAGCGCTGGGCTGTCCCTCATTGAGTCTGACCCTAGTCGGCCTTCCTACAGGTTTCACCTTGGCTGTTCACCTCCTCCCATGTCCTCTGACGCCTCTGTACCCGGGTTTCCACGTCACTTGTTTTCCAAGCAGATCCCGGCAGGCGCAGCACCCACCAGAGGAAACAGTAGGTGGGTTTTTAGTGACGAAAAGGCGGGCAGCACCATGCCACCCGGGAAAGTGAGGCCCAGCAGAGATGTTTAGTGACCTCTTGATATCAGTCACTCTGACAGACTGGGACAGCTCTGCAGATTAAGACATTTAAGTGGACCTTACGGTTGTGGGTCAGGTATTCTCTCAGAACAGCATTTAGAAAAACTAATGCACGTGGTTTTTAAAAGTACACATCTGTATATTCTTGAATGTGATCGATCTCTAGAAGGACAGATTGGTAGCTTGTGACAGAGGTGACCCTGAGTCAGGAACTGTGTAGCAGGGGAAAGAGAAACTTTTTCTTGGCTGTATTTTATATTCTTTTGACTGTTTCACATGCTGTCCTGTGTTTCTTTATTACCTACTTATAAAGCATTACGTACTTAAAATACTGAAATGGCAATGATGTGTAAGTTGTAGGATTCATGTAAGCATTAAATACATGAGTCCCTCTATTACAGTTAAAGCTCATAAAAGCATTGCAATTACTTAACATTTCAAACTTCAAACTTAATCCTCTTATCCAGCTGAAATAAGCATGGAGTCTGAAGATATTTTAAATTATTTTTCAATGAAATATGTTGCCCAATTCAATTCCAAGAAATTTTTGTTTCATGTGGCTTTATTCTTGCAAAACTCAAAATCATATTCCCAATCGGGGTGGGGGGAAGGACTAAGTTCTACAGGAGCCAAGCAGAGAGGAAGGAGTCTTCTCTTGGGGCCATTCTTCCTGTTGACCTGGTGTGCTGAGGGATCTCCAGAGGCTGCGAGACCCACCCTCAGGGCCTCAGCCAGGTGCTAGTCAAGGCAATTTGGGGTAGGAGGGGAGAGCCAAGGCGTGGGGAGGAGCCTGAGACCAGCCCTGAGGGAGCGACTCTGCCCCTGTAACTTGATACTTGGAGGAAATTGCACGTGGCTTTATATGTATTTGGGTCTCTGAATTTCTGTGGAACATACTCTCTGCCACCTGTGTCTGCTGTGTGTTTCCTGCATCTGTCTCTCTTGCTTTCCCATCTGCCAACTTTGTGGGACCTGATGTGTGGCTGGGCAGGATTCGGCTTCAGATGGCTCTGCCTAAGTGAGAGCTGAACCAGCGAGGCTGATGTGGGCAATGGTATTGACCCTTGGAGTGCTGATGCGCTGTGTCCACTTCGCAAGTGGACAGGAGTATGGGCTGTGTGAAGGTAACTGGCCTTGCACCAGGGAGCCCTGATGGAGTGATTCCAGGGCCCTTCCCCAGTCTGCTTTGCAGTGCAGGGAGTGTGAGGTATAGTTACCTTCCCTTTGAGAACACAAGGCGATGGAATTGTGCTGCAGTAATGAGTGGCACAGTGACAGACGGGGGTTGAAGGCACGTGTCAGTGGGAGCAAATTGTCCCGACTCTCTGGGCACCTTCTCGCTCTGGCACTTAGACCAGCTTTTTACATCTTTGTTTTTCCCTTCAAACGTCCCATCTGTGCTAGTGGGCGAGTCTCCCCGGGTCTGGAGTCCAGAGCGGAGCTCAGTGGACTGAGTTCTCAGAACAAGGTGTGAAGACCATCGGAGGGGAAATCTTGTTTTCTGCCCACTGATGTCCGGCTGGGGCCCTGTAAAATTGGACCAACCCCCACAAAAGGAAAAGCAAACAAAAACACAAAACAAACAGATTAACAAGAGAGTAGCAAACAGCTTATTAATGCTTGCAGCACATAGTATGTGGGCGACTCGGAGTTAGAATCGGACTGAGATGGCATCTTAGCAGAGGAATAATACACTTCAGAGAAGAAGCAAGACAAAGGGGAGAGGGTTAGGCTCCCAAGGGTGGCAGGCTGTGGGTGGTATATATGTATGTGGGCAACGAATGGAGCAGGTTTACTGTGCAAGATCATCCTGACGCAGGCTTTCCGCCTTTTTCACGGCCACAGAACTTCCCGGAAGAAGGATGCGGGCAGTCCCCCTTTCTCGACAGTTTCTGCTTGTAATCAGATAAGGGGAGCCCTGGGAGGCCTCTTTTGGCACATGTTGATTCTCATTTGCTTTCAACTCAAATAATCCTAATACCAGAGTGGCATTTTGAGGTGGCATGCTCTGAACTCCCGTAGGATCAAACAGCAGAGCGTCCTCTTCTTTTCCGTGAATCTCTCATTGAGGAACAGATCAGGCGGGGGCTTAGGGAACATCTCTTGTGAGCCTTTGGGAACAGAACAGGTCTCGGGGGAGTAGCTAAGAGGCTACAGCATATATATTGATGGGTATTTTTATTGAAATTTTTGCTCCAAAGTACTAAACCTGTCTAAGGAACATAAAACTATCTAGAGTAAACATTGTCAAACAATGGGGCCCACAAAAGTTCTCTGGGGCCCTTGTGAAAATGAAGATTCTAGGGCCCCTTGTTGGGTCTGGAGGATTTGTGCCCTCCTGTGACTGCTCTTCCTCTGTGTTGTATGTTTTAGGGAAGGTGGCCATTCAGAAGGAAGACTTGCAGAAGTACCATAACAGGGACACATGGTTCCAGCTGCAGCACGTTGACGCTGACTCAGAAGTTCAGGTGAGACCCTCGATGGAGCCCGTGAACCACAGGAGGTCTTTGGGAATGGAAGCAACTTGGATTGTGGTTAAATTAATAGATACAGGGAATAATGCTTAGTAAATTGTGTCCTTCTGTTTATAGTAAGTATAGTCTTATTCAATTGGCTGTCGTCATGTTTTGTCATGCATGACTGAAGCAGCTTAAAAAATACAAAATATGAAAGAACAATAACATTATAGAAGGTGAAGAGAAAAGAGGGGTAAGAAAAGATAAAGCTGTGGGTTGAGAACAGCACACAGAACCTCACACTGTAGGTTCCTGTGTGTGTTGGCGGTCACCAAATGTGATTTCAAACTCCCTGCATTCAGCAAAGAAGGATTTAGAGCTAAAAGAAGTGACCACTCTGAAGAGGTTCCCATTGTCTTGAGGGGTCCTGGGCTCATCCTGGCGCACCTGAGCAATGTGTTAATTGTTCTGACCTTCTCTGTCCAGTAGAAGGAGCTATACCCCCAGGACTGGGGGTTTCTCCCCCAGCAAGGGAGATGCGGGGATCCAGGATCCCAGCCCTGTCCCACAGGCTGCTCTTGGACTTGCCTTTAATTCGGAGTGAGTCTCCATGCTGAGTGTCCAGAAGCACACCTGAACACCCGTTGCGAGGGTGGCCACATCTTCTCTTCTGTTGTGAACCTGGCTTGTGTGGTTTCCAGTCAAACCTGTTCCATGCCAATGTCTAGAGCAGAGGTCCCCAAACTACAGCCCGCGGGCCAAATTGCGGTCACCTGAGGCCATTTATCCGGCCCCCGCCGCACTTCCGGAAGGGGCACCTCTTTCATTGGTGGTCAGTGTATGGAGTACTGTATGTGGCGGCCCTCCAACGGTCTGAGGGACAGTGACTGGCCCCCTGTGTAAAAAGTTTGGGGACCCCTGGTCTAGAGTTCCAAGACTGAGAGCCACATCACAGCACAGCGGGCCTGCCACTGAGATGCATGAGTGTTTTCATCATCAGGTCCTGTGAGGCTCCAGTGCTTGGCCGGGTACTTGACCGAGCACAGGGTCTCTGGCACAGGCAGGCCTGGCTCAAAGCTCAGTCTCCCCATTCACTAGTGAAGTATGCCAGCGGTGGGCTTCTCCAAGCCTCAGTCTCCTCATCTGTAGTGCGGGGCTTTGTGAACAGCTGGACAGTGTCTGACATCTTGCTGTAGGGCTTCCCTTGGCCCTGCTTGGCATGCACCCTCCTGGGATCCTTGTCCAGCATCTGGAGGCCTGGCTGACCCTCATGTCCTCATGCTTCCTCCCAGAACCTTGTCCTCAGCAGAGCTCTGAGGGTGAAGGCAGAGGGTTCAGGGTTTCTGCTTGCTGGGGCTATGGGGCACGCAGACCCTGGTGGCCGTTGGGATGGACCCACAAACTTTAACAAAGAGGCAGCAAGAGGGAAAGGTTGAGGAACTGCCCCAAAGGGAGGCCTCATAATGGTCTTCACGCTTAACTAATTCTGACCCAGGGGCCCAAACTTGCTGTGTAAATTAGAAGACGCTGTAATTACTACAGAACTAATAACTCTGCCTGAAGTTGAAAATCAGAGTTCTAGCAGTAAAGATGGATGAAAATGTTAGGTGACTTGGAAATCTTATCTTTAAATTTTTTTTTTTTTTTTTTATTCATTTTAGAGAGGAGACACAGAGTGAGTCAGAGAGAGAGAGAGAGAGGGAGAGAAAGGGGGGAGGAGCTGGAAGCATCAACTCCCATATGTGCCTTGACCAGACCAGTGCAGGGTTTTGAACTGGCGACCTCAGTGTTCCCAGGTCGACGCTTTATCCACTGCACCACCACAGGTCAGGCCGGAAATCTTATCTTTAGACAGAAGGTTCCAGAGCAATGTGCTATGAAATGGTGCTCGATAATTAGAACCATTCCTGCTTTTTATTTTGATAATTTCCCCCATCACTTTTATTCTGAAATAACACAGCCTGTGGCACTGTAATCTAAAACGTTCTGCTAGCGGCCAGCGGCAGCTTCACTGTGTTCTTCCCACTGAGTTACCCCCAGATTCAAGTTGGATTTTATTGGCAGGTGTGGCTTTTCTTTTTTCATGCCTTTTTATTTAATATTTATGTTTTGAAATGGTGTCAGATTTATAGGAAGCTACAAAAAATGTATACAGGGAATACGATTAGCAAATTGTGTACTCTCCTATTTATACTTAAAGACTAAAAATAGTGAAGAAAGGCCCATGTTCCTTCACCATGTCTCCCTGTGGTAACATCCTTTGTGACCGGGACAAGGTCACGGCCAGGACGCTGACATTCCCATGAAACACAGACTTCATGAAAGTGTCACCAGTTTTACATGCATGTATGTATGCCAGTATGTGTGTGTGTGTATGTGTGCACACAAGTGCATGTGTGTATTCTATGCAGTCTATCACGTGTGTGCTTGCATGTGTGTACATGTGTATTTTGTGCATTTTATCACATGTATAAATTTGTATAATCACCACCATGATCAATATCCAAAACTGCTGCGTCAGCACACATCTTATGAACATGGATGAGTGTTAAATTGTGCAGCTGTGTGGAATATTTGTACTATTTCATAACTGATGCCCTTTGTGTGCCCGTGGACAAGTCCCCTGTCCTTCTGAGCCTGGTTGGTATCACCTACGGGATGGTGTACTGACTCACTCTAGCTGGAATCTGTGCATTGATGGCAAGTGCGCTGTTGGTATTGCTACAGAGGAGGAAGAAGGACAGTGTTTACTGGTTGCCTGCTAAGTTCCAGACACTGAGCCGAGTGCTTTTCTTAGGGTAGCTAGTTCTCAGAGTACCCCCTCATGAAGCGGTCATACCACCAAGAGGGCAGTGCCCCCCCAGATTCAAACTGGCCTTTAAAAGTGCAATTACGATCGTTTTCCCGACAACCCCTGTTTTATTTCGAAACGGCACATTTACGGGTTTTGGAAGGGCAAAGGATGGCGTATATTTTCTTTAATCCATTGCTCTGTAAAAAGCACATGTCTGAAACAAAGTGTCAGAGAACGGGTGTCAAAACAACAGATCAATGAGTTGTGGAAAAATAGGGGGAAAGGACGGTTTAAACAATGTCTTCCTTCCAGAACTGATGTTTTTGAAGGTCTCTGGTAGATCACCTTGTTTAAAAGAATCAGTCGCTTCTGTTCCTTCCCTGACCCTCCAAGGGTAACGGAGTGAGGAGACAGGAACGGGGTGGAAGTGGGTCTTTGCTGCACAGCCAGTCATGGCTGCCAAATCGTACACTCGCACCTGCAGGGTTCCCTTCTTCCCGTGCCCCATGTCCTGCTTGGCACCAAGTGGGGAGCGAGGGAGCCCCCACCCACCTACCTGAGCAGGCTCCCCCACTGAGCCACCAGGGAGTCCTTCCCTGACTTTCCAAGGATGCCCACAGCCACTGAGCCCTGCTATATGCTCTGGTTTACTTAGCAAGCTTGTATGGGAGCACATATTGAGGAAGAGTGCAGATGAGTCATTGCAGCCACATCCAGGCCACCTCTGAGCAGCTGACTCACGTGTCAGACAGTCCTCTACAAAGGGCTTCCCAGTAGCGTCAGCAGCTGTCCACATACAGGGACCCAGCCTGACCCTTTCTAAGGGTTTAAAGAATTCCAGAAAGGGAAAGGCAGGGTCAGGTCCCCTTCCTTCCCCTCCACTCACCCCAATGTAGGTAACTGAGCAGGTTGGTGCTCAGACTGGCATGTCTGCGTCCAGTGCTCTGTGGGCCCAAACACCAGCTATGCAGAGGCTGAGCCTAGAAAACCCGAATTTCCTGCCTGTGCTGAGGTGCAAGGTGTGGCCCTCGGTTCCTCTGGGCGTCGGCATTTGTGGCTGGGTTGTTTGTGCTGGAGGTGTTGTGATACCCACACCGTGCGAGGCGTGGCCCAAACCGGCACTGATGCTGCGTAGCAACAGCTGGGAACTTCTGAACCGCGGAGAGGGGAGCGTCCCTTCAGTCCTGTCGAGTGCGTGTACTGTGCTGGTTCCCCTCACACTGTCTTCTCCCCAATCCCCAGGCAGTGGTAACAACACGAATTAGCTGACAGCATTTGCCACCTTGGTAAGGAAGTGTTTGCCCTCAGAGAGGAAACCTGAGCAGTCACAGGGCCTGCTGGTGTGGACGTGTCGTCCTTTCTGGGAAAAACAGGAAACAGGACGGCAAGCCCGGGCGTCAGCAGTGGGGGCTCCGTCTCACCCCAGACACATTCTTTCGCTTCTTAGAAGCCCATTTAAAATGATTTAGGGAAACGTCAGTCTGAATGGCCATGGCCAGTGTTAAAAATTAAGCCACGAAGGAGTTGGCACCCAGTGCGTTTGAGAAGGTCGGTGAAGAACCAGACTTCACAGGCGACTATTTTGTGATGTGTTTACTGAGTTTGACCACGAGCTTTTGTGCTGGGTTTGGTGTTAGAGGGCGGGCTGCTAGCTGCTGTGAGCCTCAGTGTCCTCCTCTTAGCTGAGGATGAGTGTGCCTGCCTCCAGGGATGTGCTGGGAAGCGCGGTAGGATTCAGCATGCTGTAAATCCTGGCCCATGCTCTGTGAAATGGAGGCACAGGGGGCCAGCTTTGTCAGTCAGCGCTGTCACCGTGAGCTGGCATAGCACTGAGGCCCCTTCCTTAGTGACTGGCCCTGAGGATTTGCTCCTGGCTAAGTGAGGTAGGTCAGCCAGGAGGGCAGGGCCCAGACATGAATGTGATGCTAGTAGTCTGGTCCTGTGTCCCGGACTGATTGCTGGGCATCCTGCCTGACCATCCTCCTGCCCTCCCTGTGGCCACTCTGTCCTGCAGGTAAGAAAAAGGCTGAAAGGACAGTACCTGGCCCTGCCCGCAGTGGGGCATTGTGATGGGTGGGTTTGCTGCCACATGTGCCAGGCGGAGGTCTGGGCTTCTCAGTACCTCTCTCCCCCTGTCTGCGGAGCTGGGAGCGTGGTGTGCCCGATGGGTTGGAACCTTTAACCTGCTGGGGAAGTCATACCCCCCGTTCTGGTCGCTGGAATCTGAGCGGGGCTGGTAGGAGCATGGTGGACGCCGTGTGAAGTCAGATGTAAGCAAGTATATTTGTTAACATAGCCTCTGTGGTTCTCCACATTGCATGGCTGGCCCCCATGACCCTCTCTCCTTGTGCCTTTCAGGGCAAAGTCCACCTGGAGCTGAGGCTGAGCGAGGTCATCACCGACACGGGCGTCGTCTGCCACAAGCTGGCCACGCGGTAAGACACGAGTCTGCCTGGAAATAACTGCGATCTGTGGCAGGGGGTGGGTTGTTGTTTTATAAACAAATGAATCAGAATTCCCAGAACAGGTGATTCCCCCGGATGACACCATTTTTAGAGGTTCTGGCATGCTCTGAATGTTCTCAATAAAGCAAATGCTCATTCTGGACGTAACGAGCCAAAGTTTTTGTGTGCAACGTTTAGGCAAAAAGGTTGGTGTTGCACCCTGAAATTACAGATGAGGAAACAGGATTCCAGTCTCTCTGGCCCACCAGCAGGGTCTGGAGGCAGGTGAGCAGTGTCCCCCACTGTTTCCTGTCCAAGAGGGCCTTGTCCTGGCTGCCCAATCTGTATTCATCATCCAATGGTCAGCTCGAGCTGCAGGGCCGTCCCTGTAGAACATACGGAGGACACAGTGTAGGGACACGATGACAGATAGGATAGAGGACATGTGTAGGATATGTGGAAGGTGAGAACTCCCTGTTATCTGAAACTGGGGGTCCAGGGAGCATGTAGGCAATGAGTTAGTTCAATGAGTTTTATCCTTAACTCCTTCCTTCTTCCCATTCTACTCAAAGTAGTTGCTGTGCTCTCAGATTCTGTAGTTGTGAGGAAAGAGTTGCCTGTTTTCTTGTTTATTTATCGGTTTATTCCTTGTTCACAAAGGACTTCAAGCTGATTAACACAAACCTCACACAGGGCGAGAAAGTGTGAGCTAGTGGTGGGGGGCAGAATGGACCAGGCTGGGCAGAGAATGGAGCCAGGGGGACAAACCAGCAGACGTGGACCAGGAGCCCTACCCCGAGAGCGGCCCCATCTAGTCCCACGACTATGATATGAAGGGTGGAAATGTCTGCTCACCACTGAATCCATGTGTGACACACCAGGACACTGCAGACATCGGGTCCTGCATCTTACTGGGGTACATGCTACGCTGTGATTCCAGAAACACAAGTGTCTAAAGTCGGGACTGTCTGTCAGCAGCAGCCGTTGCCTGAGTGTGGGCATGTAGCTATTTTCAGACGCCCACTGCTGGCACATAAAGTCCCAGAGGCAGGTGACTTGGAACTCAGGCTGAGGGCTTGGGGTTCTGTTATGAAACATAGGAGTATGCTGTGTGCATGGCTCCTTTTTGGGGATTTGCTTTTTTAAAGAAGCTTTGGTTTAGAGAAGACGTAAGGGTGGGAATCAGGAAGGTTCTGAGCACCCTAGAGTGTCTCTGGAGGAAATGCCTCCAACCACTCGAACAGATCTGGATCCATGATGGCCACGGGCTGTGTAGACTGTCCTGGATCCTTGCAGACGACTGCTAAGCGGAGCATGGCTTGTTAGGACGAGGCCCTGCCAACACTGTTTTTCTCACTGGTTCAAATTCATGAAAGGAAATAATCACCTTTGTTCTGAAAGTGCTTTCTTAAATGTGTGTGCCAGTGTGGCTCGGTCGACAGTTTTCCTGCTCAAATACCTGTTTGAATGTCAGAAGGGTGCCAGCCACCTGCCTCACCTAGTTCTGGGTTCTGTCCCCCAGTGATCGGCCGCACACTGTTTTCATTAGCGTTGTAGGTCAACCTTTGATTGCTTCCCCACGGGCATGGAAGGGCAAGAGTTAACATCATCGAGTCAGGGCCCCTCTGCCCACGCTGCCCCCAACGCGGACTCCCTGTGGGTTCTCAGACACATCAAGCCCACCTTGACTTGGCCTTTGCTTCTGTGACTCTCTGCCTGGAACGTCCTTCCTCCAGATCCCCTTAATTCAGGTCTGTGCTCAGATGTCCCCAAGGAGCATCCCCTTCTGGAGAGAGCACAGCCAGTCCTCTGTGTCCCCGCCCTATGCCCTCACTACAGGGCATATGGTTGTTGACCGCTGTATTTTGTGCATTTCCCCTGGATTGTAAATTTTCTTGTTGCTGTATCCCTGACACTTGGGACAGGGCCTGGCACATTGTAAGTGCTCAGCAAACACTTGTGTACTGGGCGTGTTCCAGCTCATTTTATAGGGCCCATTCTGTCTAGCGGAGCAGGAAGGAGGCTCAGAGAGGAAACAAGATGAGACTTCCTCTCTTTGCTGACTTTTCTGTGAATGTTGAGCAGGACTTTGGCCTCTTTCACATGTGGGAATTGGGCCTGTCACACCCCCCTTAGTATATGCACTAGCACACCTCGTGTACACAATAGTACACACATTAATACGTATACTAGTTGTACACACCACTAATATACCTACTACATATGCTAGCACACACACTAGTACCCATGTTAGTGCCCACACTAATATATATGCTAGTACCCTAGTTTACATGCTAGTATACACACTAGTATGCACTAGCACACACACTAGTACACATGCTAATATACAACACTAATATACACTAGCATACATACATGTTAGTGCACATGCCAGGACACTGGCATACACACGTATACATGCTAGCGCACACAAGTATACTCACTAGTACATGTGCTAGTTAGTACACAGTAGTATACATGTGCGCTCACATTAGTATACTTTGTTCAGAGTCCTGGAGCGGGAGGGTTCTCCACAGGGGTTCAATGAAGAAGAAAGAGTGGGGAATCCCACAAGGGCTCATAGTTTCCAATCAAAGAATAGAAGTTTCTGAGGGACCAGTGGCTTTTCTTTCCTCACCCACCCCCCACCGGTAGTTATTATATTTTTTTACTAAAAAATACCCTTTACATACCTTAAAATTCAATATTTTAAAGTGCATAATTATAGTGTATTCACAGGGTGCTACAAGCACCACCAACTACTGTCTAACCTCCTCGCCATGAGCCGTCACACCCCAACCCCGCCCCCAGTCTCTGACACCACTAATAAACTGTCTGTGTATGGATTTGCCTATTCTGGACATTTCATATAAATGGAACCATACCATTTGTGGTCCTTTGAGACTAGCTTCTTTCATTTAACATAATGTTTTCAAGGTTTACTTACCCAAGTTGTAGCATGTGTTACTACTTTATTCCTTTAAAGGATTAATAATATTCCATTCTATGGTTACGCCACATTTTGTTTATCTGTCATCTATTGGTGTACATTTGGGTTGTTTCACTTTTGACTATTATGAATAATGCTATTAACATTCTTGTATGAGTTTTTGTACAAACTTATATTTTCATTTCTCTTGGGTAAATACCTAGGAGTAGAATTGCTGGGTCATATTGTAATTCTATGTTTAACTTTTTGAGAAACTGCCAGACTGTTTGTCATAGTGGCTGCCCTATTTTACACCCACCAGCTGTATGTGAGGGCTCTAATTTCTCCACTTCCTTGCTAACACTTGTTATTATTGGCTGGCTTTTATTGCAACCATCTTAGTGGGTGTAAAGTGGTTTTGATTTACATTTCCCTAAATGTTATAACTGATAATGTTGAACATCTTTTCTTGTCTTTGGTGACCATTTGTATATTTTCTCTGAAGAAATATCTATTCAAGTCTTTTGTAAAACAAAAGTTTTAAAGTTTGAAGATATTCAAATTTGTTTGTGTTTTAGGTACCTATTTAAAAAGCCATTTTCTAATCCAAGACTATGAAGATTTATGTTTTCCTTTTAAGATTTTTATAGTTTTAGCTCTTAACTTTAGATCTTCAATATATTTGTAGTTAATTTTTATATACAGTGTGAGGTAGGGATTATTATTATTAATATTATTATTGCATTTGAATATCCAGTTGTCCAAGTGTCATTTGTTTAAAGATCATTCTTTCCCATCAGATTGTCTTGGCATTTTGTTGAAAATCAATAACTATTAATGTGTGAAGTTATGTGTGGAATCTGTTCTATTCCACTGATCTATATCCCTGTGCCAGTACCACGTAGTCTTGATTACTATAGGTTTGCGGTAACTTTTGAAGTCAGAAGGTGTGAGTCTTAAAACTTGGTCTATCTTTTCCTGATTGTTTGCCTACTCTGAGCTTCTTTTATTTCCATGTAAATTTTAGGATCAGCACTTTAATTTCTGCAAAAATTGCAGCTGGCATTTGATAGGGATTGTACTGAATCTCTAGATCAGTTTGGGGAATTAACAATACTAAATCTTCCAACCCTTGAACACAGTTTCTTTCCATTTAGTTAGTCCTTCTGTAATTTCTGTTAAAACTTTTGTTTTTGTAAGAGTATTAGTAATGCACCATCTTTTATTATAGATTTTAATAATTTGAGTCTTCTCTTTTCCTTGATCAGTCCAGCTAAAGATTTGTCCAAGTGTGTTGATCTTTTCAAAGACCACATTTTTGGTTTCACTGATTTTTCTCTATTGTTTTTCTAGTCTGTGTTTCATTATCTCTGCTTTAATCTTGATTATTTTCTTCTTCTTGCCTGTGTTGGGTTTAGTTTGTTCTTCATCTTGTTTATTAAGGTGGAAGTTTAGGTTATCAATTTGAATTTTTTTTAAATGTGGGTGTTTATAGCAACAAATTTCCCAGCAACACCATTGTAGATTTTATATTTTATAACTTTCTTAGAGCTCTCCAAATCTGTTTCATATACCTGCGACTTTCCACAAACAGCTCTGAATCAGGATAGAATAGGAAACAATGGGCACCCATCTGTGATCAGGTGCTGGCACCTACCTGTGATCGGGTACAGAAGGCTCTGGACCCAAAGTCTGGTGTCCAAAGTTAGCAAAATCTTCCTTAACTGGACAAACCACTGACACTCTCTGTGTATCAACTTCCTTGTTCAGAATGAAAGGAGTAGCATCTGTGCTGGCATTCTCCCGGGATGCGGAAAGGAAGCCAAGCACCTATGTTTATGGGTCTCCCCTCGTAGTAGAGGCTTGGGCCAACCCCGTGGTGTGTTATGGGCTCAGGAGAAATTAAATTAAGAGCTGGGATAATGGATCACTGATGAGAAGCCAGTTGCACAAAGGGAAGTTCATTCCAATAAGTAGTCTTCTCTCTTTATCTGAGAATCACCTCATCCCCTCCCTTCTGCTCAGCAACACTATGACTTATTCCCACTTTCCACACTAGAAAATGACAGAGCTGTGGCAGCGCCTGTGCTTACAACCCGGGACATGTTCTTGGCCTCCCTGACAAATCATTCCCTTATCACAGGTGTGTTTGTTTCCTGATGCTACTTACCAAAGTACCACAATCTTGGTGGCTTAAAACGACAGGAATACATTCTCTCATTCTGGAGAATATGTTCTGGAGGCCAGAAGTCTAAAACCCGGCCAGGCTGTGGTTGCTCTGCAGGTTCTAGGGGAGGGCCCTTCTTCTTCTCCCAACCTCTGGGGCTGTACACGTCCTGGGCTTGTGGCCACATCACTCCAATCTCTGCCCCTGTCTTCTCATGACTCTATGTCTGTGAAATCTCTCATGTAAGGACACTATACTTATCGTTGGGTTTGGGATTCACCCTAAAACCCAGGTGATCTCTTCATGTCAAGATCCTTAAGTTAGGCTGAACAAAGACGTTTTCCCAAAATAGTCCCATTCACTGGTTCCAGAACTACATGTTTTTGGGGGACAACCACCAAGCAGGTGATTCCTACTGAGGCAGGCAGTCCTCCCATCCATCAGTTTTCCCTGGGCTCCCCTTAGCTCTACCGGGCCCACTCAGTCTCTTGTGGGGTCCCTGGGGGGTTCTGGCTGGGCTGAGTCCTCCTTTTGGCCTTTCTTCTCTACTTTCAGGCCACTGCTTTCTGCTGCCCGGCCCACCCTTCCCCGCTGGCCTGAAGAGCAAACTGCAGGTTGCCCATTTCCCACAAGCCCACAGGGAGCTAGAGGTTCACGCCCTGCTCCTCTTCCTGCTCTTGATATTGGTATTATCTGTGGGCCTTCCCAGCTGCACCGCAGGAAGCACATCACCAGTTCCTTCCCTCCCTGGATTTGCCAGTGAAAGCCTTAAGAAACGGAAATGTTTACAAAACAAGTAGCAACAGAGGGCTTTCCGCCTGGGCTGGCCCACCAGTGCCAAGCCTTCTCTTGGTTCTGCGGAGGGAGAACCTTTTGACATGCTCACAGAAATCTCGCCCTTCTTCCCACCCTGCAGCTTTCCCTGGTCATAACTCATCTTTTTGTCTCATTTTACTCTCTTACGTCCCAGTCTGCTGACCTGGATGCCTGAATGAGGCCCTGGCAGTTTGGTGACCCACTGTCCTGAATGTTCTTAGTATCTGTACACGGACTTGGCACCTACCAGTCCCTGCCTCAGACAGTTCCTGTTCATGTCTGAGTGGCTTGTCTTCCCAACTAGATTTCAAGCTGGGACTCAGGGTTACTATCTTATGATTCTTTTGTTTGTTTGTTTATTTCCAACAAAGATAAACACAACATCTATTTTTATTTTTTAATGTCTATGAGTCTCAATTTTATATCTCACCTACGTGCAATATATATCTGTCCCTCTTTACTCCCCTCCTACCCCCCCCTTCCCCGGTAACCATTTCACTTTTATCTGTGTCCATGAGTCTCAGTTTTATATCCCACCTATGTGTGAAATCCTACAGTTCTTAGCTTTTTCTGATTTACTTATTTCATTTGGTATAATGTTGTCAAGGTCCATTCATGTTGTCGTAAATGGCAATATATCATTATTTCATTCAAAAATATTCAGTGAGTCCCTACTAAGTGCCAGCCATTGTGTTAGGCTGAGCCTACACTCTACAGGGGGAGAGACGTTATCACATTCTATTCATAACACATAACATCTCACTTCACTGGAGAAAAGTCGGGCCGGGCTGTTGCGCACAGAGTGAAGGTTCTATACCCATTTGTGGAGTGAGTTAAGTTTGACGTGTGTGACCTGGAGGTGAACTGGGGCCATGGGCGTCTACACCAGGTTTAGAAGAAACCATGCTGAGGATTGAAGGTATATCGATTGTTCATGAATATGTTCTTTTGGACCTCAAGTCTCTTCCTTTAGACACTAGCGCGAACGGGAGAAACGCAGCGGCCGTCTGTGCCGGAAGACCAAGGTTGGGAGGAGGACACACGCACGTGTGCCTGCTCTTGCCTCTGCTCCGCTGAGGTCAAGCTTTGTTTGCCTCCTTTCGCACCCCTTCCTTTCTTCTTGTTCCTGTAAATGGTCTTTCTCTTGGGTGTCCCACTTTGTCTGAGAATGAGGTTTCGTGTGTTCTTTCACTTGCAAGCTCTGTCACTTTGCAGCAAGCAGACAAGAGTCCTGTTGACTGCCTTGCAGATGCCCGCCGAGCCGCCCCTCCTGACCAGAGCAGTGGGCCATGCACGCTGGCCAGGCTCTGAGATGTTAATCACCAGACGAGGCGCGCTGTCTGCCATTGGCTCTACCTCAAGGAGCACCCAACCGAGAAATTACCTATTTGCAGGCTTCCAATATCTCAACTCCAATAACGATCTTATTTTCTATTATTAAGGAATTACAAAAAGAAAAAACAGCAGACAGGCTCTTGATTTCTGGCTCTTTCTAGGGTCAGGAAGCCTTTCAAAGTAACTAACGGGTAAGGGTGGAGAACTGGGCAGGCAGCATGTGGGCCCTCTGCTGGTGACCATGGGTAGTGCTTTGTCACCACAGGACCAGGCTGCAGCCCTCTGGTGCCCGCACACAGGCCAGTTCAGCAGGCACGCTATGTTTTTTCCTAACAGGGCAGGAAGTGGGGGCACGGGCCAGTTAAGAAGAAAATGGAAACAAGAGTTCACAGCTGCAAGCCCTTCCTCTAGCTATGAGGCAGAACTATTTTAAGGGTCAGATTGAATATAGAAACCTATAAATGTTAAAAATAGATACAAATTATTGTATTTCTAGTACTTTAGCTTCCAGATTAGTGGACTGTTTTAGTCACTTTGTATGTTTCAGAGTGTCCTTTCTAGGACATAGGAATGCCCAGTGCAGGGAATACTGTATTTTTTCTCCTTTTATTTGCCTGTTACATTCCTAAGCATTTGTGAATTTTGTTTTGCATAGACTAGGTCCAGACAGATGCACCGTGTGTTTATAGCTTTTCAGGTAGAATGAGCTTTGGCTTTATGTGCTCCAAGCAGCTCAGGAGAGCACCACACCCCCAGCCCCAGGACCGAGCTGCTGAGCTGTGATCCAGCTACAGCTGTCAAGGTGCCAATGAAGGGATGCCGCTGCCGTCGCTGCCGCGAGGAGGGCGTGATGGAGGCTAACGCCATTTTTATTCCAGTTTCTGCAATTTGCGTGCCAGATGGTAGGGTATTGATTTTCCTTGTTCTCCGAGATGTCTTCATGTAACTTCAAGCTACATGTCTTCATGTAGCTTGGCAATCAGGAGCCAAGCTTTGTCCTGAGAGAGAGAATAGAGTGTCTCTCAGATTGGTCTTTAAAAGACGGGGTGACAGTGACACCGACATGGGCCGAATGCACTCTAGGTGGCCGCCACCCCGCATCTAGCAGCACTTTCTAAAGGCACAAGACGGCAGAAGAGTCGCTTCCTGTTAGATGCTTTGCTGACCGTGAAAACCCATTATCTCTGAGAATCCAAAATGGGGATGTATCTACCGTCTGAAACTTCTTCTTTGTCAACAACTGAATGTAATAAAAATGCATTCACATTAAACATGTACCATTTGCACATGAGGGAGGGAGCGTGGGTTTCCCCTAGATACCTCCCGAACAAGCTGGCTTCCTGTCTCAGAGCTGCTGCCCTTTGGGGACTCTCTCTTCCCCAAATGATAATGGGCGAGACCTCAGCCTGAGGCCCACTCTCTCCCAGAGGCTGCCACCCACCTGAGGGGTCGACCGCCACACTGCACTTCTGCACCGTTGTAAAGGGAGTTTGTTTCCTCCCTTGCGTTACTGCACACGGTGATTACACGTTACCGCACACGGTGATTACACGTTACTTCTTGCTGTGCCGGCCGAGCAAACCTGAGCTTCGCGGGTCATGAGCTTCTCACTCGAGCTTTTGTCCTCTCTGCTGCCCTCTCCTTCCTGGAAATGTGCCTGCAATGTGAGAGCTCAACAAATACGTGTTTAATGATGAGTTAATGGATGAATAAATATTTGTCTAGTGATGAATTAAGGAACGAATGAATCTTTTCTTTTTTTAAATGGTGAGCTAATGAAGAGAGGAAGATAACCAAAGACCAAGTCAGTAACCTGGGAGAGAAATATACAGACATATTTCAGAAAGTAGAATAAAAAAAAGAGAATGTTCGTGGCATCATTGTTCACAATAGCGAAGATCTGGAAACAGCCCAAATGTCCCTCAGAAGACGAGTGGATTAAAAAGCTTTGGTACATATATACTATGGAATACCACTCAGCCATAAGAAATGATGACATCGGATCATTTACAACAAAATGGATGGACCTTGATAACATTATACGGAGTGAAATAAGTAAATCAGAAAAAAAAAA
This sequence comes from Rhynchonycteris naso, assembly GCA_037038555.1. Taxonomy (NCBI): domain Eukaryota; kingdom Metazoa; phylum Chordata; class Mammalia; order Chiroptera; family Emballonuridae; genus Rhynchonycteris; species Rhynchonycteris naso. The sequence goes on from CM072998.1 coordinate 33,038,266, forward strand.
ACCCTGAGAACAGCATGATTTCATACATAGGTGGGACATAAAAGTGAGACTATGAGACATGGACAAGAGAGTGGTGGTTACAGGGTGGGGGGAGGGAGGGGAGGTGGGAGGAGGGAGGGGACAGGAGGGGAGGGTGGGATAGGGAGGAGGGGAGGGGCACGGGGAAAACCAGATGGAAGGTGACAGAGGACAATTTGACTTTGGGTAACGGGTATGCAACACAATTGAATGATGGGATAATCTGGAGATGTTTTCATTGTACATAGGTACCCTGATTTATTGGTGTCACCCCATTAAAATTAATAATAATAAAAAAAAAAAGAGAGAGCTGAAAAATATTAGATAAAGCTAATAGAAATAATGGACCAAGCCACGAGGCTCAGCCTTATCAAACAGGAGTTCCCAAAGAAAAATGGTACAGAAATGGAGAGAAGAAATTTACAGAAAACTCTGTAGCTCAGGGCAGGAGTGGCACCAGTCCTGTGGTCACAAGTGCCATGAAGGACGAATGAAGGAAACAAACCTCTCCTTCAGAAAGAAGTGTTCTGGTAAAACGTTAGAACCCAAAACCTTCCCAAGAGGGACAAAGCAGCTCGGGTTAGTCGCTTGACTTAGGAAGGAATGAGGGGATGTGGTTGCCTTCTAACTTCCCAGCAGCAAAATGGAGCACACAGATATTTGAGGGAGAATGACTGTGCGTCTATATGTAGCCAAAGTGACATTCAAATGGGGGGACTGGGGCTTCCGCCTCTGGTCGCGCTGGAATAGTGGGAACTGGATCCCCTTTCCCTCACTAACCACTCAAGAGCTGGACGCTGTGTGAGTGAGCCATTCAAACCCAGGCAGCCGGCCGACTGGCTTTGTGACCCCCAAACAAGGGAAGCGGATGAGGTAAGCCCTAGCAGCCAGCTCCCGTCCTGGAGGTGTGTTGGTAACTTGGGGCAGGGAGGTGTCCCAAGCAGAGCTCAGAGGTGGGTGAGGAAATGTGGGTCTGAGGCCACATGTTCTGGGGAGGAGGACACTTCACAATGCTCCACAAGCCAGTGTGAATGTGCCAGGGGAAACGCCAACCAGCCAGGCTGAGCAATGAGGGGGCTCCTTCCATGGGACTGGGACTTCTTTGAATCCCCTCCAGCTCAATGGAGAGCTCTGTTCACTCAGGACACTTGCCACAGACTCCAGGAGGGCCATGCCTGTGTAGTGGGGCTAAAACTAACTGTAGACAATAGCTGCTGGCCCCTCCCAGGGCAAAGCTTCAAACAAAAAATGCCACGATCAGCCCAAAGCAAGAGACTTTTAACTGCCGACCAGCACAAGCCCTGGCAGCTCTGTTCTTTACAGATGACCACAGAATCAGGACACCTGCCATATCCAGCCTCCACTCAAAGCTCATAAGCCAGTTCAGTCCCTAGTCAAGGCACACACGGGAAGCAGCCAATAAACACACAGCCAAGTGGAACAACAAATGAATGCCCCCCCCCCCGTCTCTCTAAAATAAAATCAAGCAATAAAAAAAAAAAAGTATATTTAAAAAGACCTGACAAGCCCAAAGCAGGGACACCTGGAGAGGGAGCAGTCCAGAGAAACAGACTGGGTATGAAGGAGGTGGTGGAATTAGTAACAAGGACACTGGGGAGCCAGTATAACTATATTCTAGAATTTAAACAAAACCAGGAGCCGGGACAGTTGGCCTCGTCCTGGCCGGGATCTGCAGGCAGGACGGAGCATGAGTGTGGCTTGAGGCTGGGGAGTCTTCTACGGCCAAGAGGTGCATGTGATGTGGAGGAGGCACAGGCTGAAGCTGGAAGCCCCGTCAGGTCGCCAGGCCTCAGTATCCCCACTTCTAACATGGGCTTAACAATATAGTCCAGTAAGATTGTTGCAGACGTCCACTCATGAGTCATGTAAAGCTCTTGAAGAGTATCTGGCTCCTAGAAAGTGAAGACAATGGCATTGTCGTGGAAATTCACCAGAAACTTCTCAGCCGGACTCCTTTACCCTGAGTGCAACGCAACTTTCTCCCACCCTCCTCTGCCCCCCCCCCCCAATGTTTTCTGGTTGCTAATCAGTGTGCCTATTACTATTTATTGGATAGGAGCTTCTGGGCAGTTGATGACTCATACTAAGCCAGAACTCATGGCTCTTGGCCTTGAGCTGGTGAGACAGCTGCTCTCATGGACCCCAGATGGCCTTGAGAGGCAGCCTGTGGTGGGCCCTTTGTCTCCCACTCCTGACCACCCCTCCCACTTCTCTCCTCAGCATCCTCGAGTGCCAAGGTCTCCCCATCGTGAATGGGCAGTGTGACCCTTATGCCACTGTGACACTAGCAGGACCATACAGGCAAGTAGCTGTTACCCTCACCTGCCCATAACCTGTAGGCCGGAAGGGGGTCGTAGTCACCCGGGATGGTTGTGAAGATCCCTCAGTCAGGGGAAGGCGGATGTGCTCTGAGGTAGAATATATAATTTTGCACGCATCCTTTTGTTTTCTTTATTTCCCTAAATTTTTTTTTTTTTTAAATAAAGAGCGCCTTTCTGTTCTTCATGTTGAGTATTTTTGGCTCGGTAAAGGTTCCTGATTTGCATACCATCTGGGGTTGGAGACAAACAGAAATATTTATAAGATAAATAAAGGCAGCAAATGACTTGTGCATTTGATAGCTCCGTCTTAAGGCGGAGGGATTTGGCATCAAAAGTGTTACTTTTAATCCTGGTCCTTCCTCTCCTATTGCAGATCGGAAGCAAAGAAGACGAAAGTGAAAAAGAAGACCAACAACCCTCAGTTTGACGAAGTGTTTTATTTTGAGGTTGGTATTTCAGTGGTTTGAAAGTTAAGTTGAAACCCTACACCCGAGATTCTTTGGCAAAAAGTCTAGATCTGAAGGATCTCCATGACTCGCTTCCTTTCTGAAAGCTCTCTGGCTGATTGCCCCCCACCGGAAGATCGCCCCTCCTGCTCCGCAGCCCCGCCGCTTGCACTTTCCTCTCCTCCCTAGAAAGAAAGGCTGTCTGTTGCTTCCAGAATGACTCAGTGTTGAGTTGAATACTTACCAAAAGTATCAACTTTCCAAATTATCAGGACTTTGGGTTTTTCTTTTGTTTGTTTGGGTTTGGGTTTTTTTTTTTTGTTTTTTGGCCTGTTCTACCCAGTCTTCCTTGAGCAGTGAGGAAGGCTTGTTCTACAGGAAACTGAGGGTTTTGAAGCAAAGAGGAAGTGCCTTTGGATATGGAGACATCCCCCCACCCCTCACCCCGCATCCACGGCTGCCTCTCAGAATGGGAACCACCAAAATTAGTGAGATGGAGGAGGGGAGGGTGAAGACCAGAAAAGAACAACACGTATACCTGGCTGTTTTATTTCTAAGGTGGCCCACATGGAATATATTTAGGCAGGTGTTCTTTCCATCCACAAAGGTTTCTTGAGTGCTTGTGTGTACCAACCATGGGTAGGTAAGGAGGACTACGACCTTCACTTTTGTCGTCATGAGCCTGCTGCTCAGCAGAAGAGCACATATGAGCAGATTGTCCCACTTGGTCCAGGGACTGTTAAGTCAGTGGCTTTGGGGTACAGAAAGCAAATGCAGCTAGCAGTTCTGCCCGGGAAGTGGAGCAAGGCTCCCCAGAGTGGTGGCGCCCGAGCAGTCTGGAAAGGCAAGTGCAGGAAACTCTGAATCTAGACTGTAGAGTGAGGTTGGGGTGAAAGACAGGGTTTTGGAAAATAAAGTGGGAGAGATAGTTAGAACCAAGGGGCTCCTGGGCAGAGAACCTGGACCCTTTCCAGCTGGTATCTAGAAGCTCACACGTTTCTTAAGTGGAGAAAGCCCGTGATTGGCCTTGTTGGATGGCCATGAGAAGGGATGTGGAGGCGGGATCCTGAGGGCATAGATGAAGAGCCCTTCTCTGTCCCAGAGGGTCATTCTGGTTTTATAGTCAGGGAAAGAGAATGGTTTTTAAGAGATTCAAGATAAGTCAGGAAGTTGGTGTGGTCACCCTAACCTCAGGGGGACTTGTGCTGCATCTCCAAAGGCAGGGATGAAAGTCTAGATGTGCATTAAAGGGTGCAGCAGCTTTCCATGCCTCGTGTGCCTAGAATGGCTCAGACCAGCGTTTTCCAAACTTGTTTTAAATACAACACATAGTAAGGCATACACTTTACAGGATGACACAGCTCAGTCAAATAGCTATGTCTGCTTCTGTGTGGCTCTTACACGAGGAGTGGTGCGTATTTACTATGTTGTATACTTCTAGAATTGTGGGTCTCAATTCACTAGATTAATTTAATGACCCCTAGATATGATTGAATGTGGTAGCCAGGACCGAAGCCTGCACAGGGTCCCAGGGCAGGCCTAGACCTGGGCTCTCAGTGCTGCTGGTTAGGGACCTGTCTAACAATGACCTTGCTTGTGGCCTCAGGCTGGAGGATTCTGAAGTATGCTTTTGTTGGGAGTCTATGTCCTATGACTCACAGGTCTCAGCCTTTGTGGGGTTCTCATCTCCTTCCAGCCTCATCTGGCAAGCAGCCCGAGGCTGAGCCCCTGCTGGGGGACCAGTACTCTGGCAGTGGGCTTTGGGCTGGCAGGCTGCTTTCTGCAGGAGTTTCAACAGGAGATAGCCTCCAGGTCATCTTATTCCAGGACAATAGCCAGACTTACCTAAAAACCCTTAACTATCTATATGAAATGACTTGAAATTCTAAGAGCCACCTTTATTCACTCAATAGACATGTTAGGTGACAGGAATAAGACAGAGAAGGAAACAGACCAGCCTCTGCGGCCATCCCACTGGAAGCCACTGTGAGCCATACCAGGCAGGAGGCACCAGGGGGCCTTCCTGGAGGAGGTGGCATTTTAGAGACACCTATGGGCTTTCCAGCCTGGACCAGAGGGAGGAATGGACTCGGTAGTGAGCTGGGCAGGGTGCGAAGGTTGTAGAAAGATTCCTGTGTGCTGGGTGCGATCTTCATAAGTCTTAGCCAAAGGCAGATGAGGCTGAAGCCAGCTGCGTGGGTGGTGGGAGCCCTGCTTGGATGGTTTAAGGACAGTCTGCCAACAAGGTGGAAGCAACAGATGGACACAATGAGGTGAAAAAGCAGGGGAAGAGCAGTTTGGAGGCACGAGGGAGTGGAGGTCAGGAGGTGGTCAGTAGGGGAAGACATCTGGAAGAGGGAGGGAGCTGGAAGATGCTCATGGGTGCTGGAGGGATTCCACGGAAATTAGTAGAAAGTACTCACCAGCTCCCAGGAAATTGGGCTCCAATATGGCTTCTGCTTGTTCATGGTGAGTGGTGTGCACAGCCTCCTTCCCTGAGCTGGTCAGCCCAGGGCGGGCGCTTCGTCAACCTGCTCCCCCTCCTTCTGCACCACCAGGTGACCAGACCCTGCAGCTACAACCGCAAGTCCCACTTTGACTTTGAGGAGGAGGACGTGGACAAGCTTGAAATCAGGTGAGCGAGCATCAAGGTTTTTGAGATTCCTGCCTGGTGGCTGGCTGCAATTTGAACTCAACTCTTTTGTCATTTTTGTTGTTGTTTCTAAAAATAGGGGAATAGATAGGAAGCAATTTTAATGTTGTTGGCGATTTTAACACAAGGGTTTTCGAAGCTGAAATCCTTCATGATCATCCCTGATATTTGGGTGCATCTGAAAGAACACTTAATTTCCCAAAGGACAAACTTGGTTTTATCGCTCACTTTGCAATATCTTCTAAGAGTCAAAGGTCAAAGGCTTTCAGCATGTGTGAGGCTCTGTCTGCCAAGTGGCATTGCTCAGCCGAGCACACCGGTCCCTGTTGCTTAGGGATCCTTCTGACACAGACTTTAGTGTGCAGTTTGTACTTGTTGCCCTAACAGACGTCTTCAAACTTTTTATAAAAACAGCCCACTTTTGCAGTGCTGGTCTACCTGGTCCCTACCGCCCACTAGTGGGCATTCCAGCTTTCATGGTGGGCCAGTCGCGGTGCTGTTTGCTTGCTCACTACTGCCCATCATGAAAGCTGGAATGCCTACTAGTGGGAGGTACAGACCAGGTTGACCAGCACTGCAAAAGTGGGCCGTTTGTATAAAAGTTTGAAGACGTCTGCAAGATTGCAACATGAATTCAGCAGCATCTGTTTTAGGATCCACTCAGGGGCCTTCTTCCCACCTGCGCTGCCTGTAGGAAGCCCTGCCTGCCTGCCTACAGCACCTCCCCCAGGTGCATGGTTCCCTGGGGGAAGAGAAATTATAGGCCAGGTGTTCGGTGCCATCCTCCTGGGCTAGGGTGCCCACATTCAGGCCTGCCTAGCCCTTTGCAGTAGAAGTGTCAGAACACTCCTGATTGATCTGACATGGTTTAAAAGCAATTTTCCTTGAGGGCCTGGGTTTCTGAGACACATGAGGTTCGACTAGAACAGTGGTTCTTAACCTTTTTTGAGGTACTGAACCCACCAGTTTCATATGTGCATTCACCGAACCCTTCTTTAGTGATAAATAAAATATGATTTTTTTTCCAAATTCAAGACATAGGTATATGTTTTTTTTTACTGGTGCACAAAATGAGCCGTGCATGAACATCACCTTGCTCAAAGAACAAAACCAACAAAGTGCATGAACTCACAACAAATTACGGTATTACTTTATTCTGGCCTCTGCGGCAGAGGCTTCTCCGAACCCCTGAGATCGACTCATCGAACCCCTAGGGTTCAATAGAACCCAGGTTAAGAACCACTGGACTAGAAATACCACAGGCATTCATTTAGGGGGCTTTCCCTCAGACTTGCAGTGCCTTTCTAGGCCTCCGAGCAATTAGCAAGCTGTGAGGGTCTCCAGGCCAGGTGGGGGCTGACCTTCAGGGTCCCGGGACAAGCCAGGGCTCCTCCCTCTCCCAGATGCGGGACCTGGGGGGTTTTTCTTTCCCCCTCACCTGGGCTCAAGTCCTGAGGAGGAATCGTGGCCTCCACACTGGATCTTGGTTTGGGCCCAGCTTAAAGTGTTTCAAAGTAATTTAAATCTCCCATTTCAAAATACTGAAGCAGAGGCAAAGTGACTCCAAGTCGAGAAGGGCGCCACTGGAGGTCCGAAGGTCTTGTTTGAGGGGTGGCTGTGTACTACTTGCCTTCAGACACGCAGCTCCCTGTTCTTGTTCAGAGAAAGAATTGCTTATGAAAAACTGGGCTTTGAATTCAAGAAGGAAATCCTAGTTCTTACTTTAAGCATACAACCCAAAAAAGGTTTTTAAGTGCTTCTCTTGTTAAAAAGAAAGGGTACCTGGTTGACTTGTTTGTCTATTGCTAAAGTGTTGCTTGGCGGGTTAAAATGTCTTCCGCCTAGCCTGACCAGGCGGTGGTGCAGTGGACAGAACATCGAACTGGGACGCAAAACCCTGAGGTAGCTGACTTGAGCGCGGGCTCACCAGCTTGAGCATGGGATCATAGGCATAACACCATGGTCACTGACTTAAAGCCCAAGGTCGCTGGCTTGAGCAAGGAGTCACTTGCTCTGCTGTAGCCCCCCCGACCCCCGGTCAAGGCACATATGAGAAAGCAATCAGTGAACAACTAAAGTGCGGCAGCGAAGAATTGATGCCTCTCATCTCTCTCCCTTCCTGTCCGTCTGTCTCTATCTGTCTCTGTCACACACACTCACACACACACACACACACACACACACACACACAAAGATTCTTTTGTCTGTTATTCTAGAAGTATCATGCTATGGACAGTGTTCATCTTCATGTCCCAATGTTCATGTGTTCCTGTGGAACATTCTTTACCTTCTGTAATGTCTACTGTTCCTGCTCAGTCTTGCAGGAGTAACAGAAGGGCTGGTATAGTTTCTAGAAATTTCTCCTGGTCTTAGATTGCCAACTCATGGAATAACAACCACTGGTTAAGTTGTTTTCTATACACATAGGTAGTGTTTGCTAGTTAGCACTGGGGAATGTCATCTACCTCCATTTGTAACCCATGTAGTTGCCATGTCCCCAAATCGGAGGGGACAGTGAGAACCCCCAAGGTAAAAGGGGTAGTGAGTGACCAGACTCTTTAGCAAGATGAACAGGAACTTTCCACAAAGATGGTGGTAAACTGTGCTGTGGTTGCAGCTGTCGGCCACCGTCTCCCTTTCTTTGTTGGGAGCGTCGGGCCCCCTAGGTCATGAGTCACACTCATAGGTCGTAGGGAACGTGGGCGTAAGATTCTAAGTGCAGATGGAGAAGGAGGGGTCGGAGACACAGTTTTTCTCCCCAGGTATACTTTCATATGATGGAAGGTAGGGGTATCCTGAATTGGGCAGTTTGGTCAGTCCCTGTGGGCATCATTCTCTGCGGCAGCCCAAGCCGAACTAGACTTTATTTGTGTTTACTCCACTGCGTTGAGCAGACTGAAGTCACCCTGCTGGATACTCAGGCTGTGTCTGAGATACTGCCCAGCCTTGAGAGGCCATAGATCCTGCGACATACGGGCCCCTCCCAGGCAAAGGCGATGGACGCTACTGGCTTCGGTGCAAAGCAGCTCCTTCCTGCTGTAAAGACAGGAGGCCACCTCACCCAACACCAGCCCAAGGGCTGTGCCTCTGCCTCCTCTCCTCTGGGCTACTTCGCACAGCCTGGGGAAGTGTACCACTTCCTGACGAAGTCAGGTCTCGCTTTGACCTCAGTCAGTGTAGATCACCAAGGAGACTGACTTGGTGGAACCGAAGGCTCCTCTTGCTCCGAACCCTGTTGGGGAGAAAGAAGGAACACTGGTGACAGCCTCTGTGCCACCCTAGGTCATTCTTCAAGAAGATCCATGAAGCGATTATTGTTTTTCAGAGTTGACCTCTGGAATGCCAGCAACTTGAAATTTGGAGATGAGTTTCTGGGAGAACTGAGGATTCCGCTGAAGGTGCTGCGGCAGTCCAGCTGCTACGAAGCATGGTAAGGTGGCCGCATGCCTGGCCGGACGTCACTGAGCTGGGACAGAGGTAACAAGTCAAAAGGACACAAAGCTGCCTCTACTCAGCCCAAATCAGCTTCCTACCTAGCCACCTACTCTTGCTTTGCCATGGTCCTCACTCAGAGGTGGATTAAGGTTGGTTGAGTCCCTGGGCGCAGAAGAAAATACTGGGTTCCTTAAAATAAAAGATAGGGGAAAATAATACATGTTAACCATATTTTTAAGTAAATAAAAAAATATTATGTACTCTTAATGTTAAAATTGCACATGTGAAACCAAACTTGTTATCATTAGAAAAAAGTGTAAAGTTGGGGCTTTGCAGGGCCCTTCAGAAGTCGGGGCCCAGGGAGTGCGCCCGGTGTGTCCACCATTAAATCCACCTCTGTCCTCACTAGCTCTGGCGAGGTGACAGGTTCAGGTGAGAAAGTGCAGAGGGAAGGGAAGGTCGCTGGTGCAGGTGATCATGCTGACATCATATGTGGTGGCTGAGAGCCTAAAACAGAGGAGGGCGGGGGTGAGAAAGCCTCGGAACGTCGAGAATAGCTCTTTGGACCTGCTCACCGAGGGCAGACAGCTGGCACACCTCGGAGCGTCACCGTACCACTTTCTGCCCTGTGGCAGGCATTGACCTCTGCTTGTCATCAGAGGTGTCACCTGATGAGGAAGGTGTGCCATGTGCTGTGGGTTTCATTTCAATCTGTGCATCTAAATTAAGAGGTCCCAGCTCTGCCTCCCCCACACTCACATGTCCCAGAAGGCTGTTCCCCTTCCCGTGTCTTGATTTCTTGTTTTCTGTAGGCCACTTTGCATTTTGGCATGAGGGATGTGCCTTTGTTTTATGTCACATTCAGTTCACAAGACACGTTGTATCCCAATGCACCATCACAAGGAAGCCGCAGGCACTCTGGCCACGGGCACGCTCGTTTCATACATTCTGGTCTAACAGACACACAGATGGGGAGAAGGTGCGGGTCCCGCACCACATGTCACATCACACGACACGCTGCACACTGTGGCCCTGCACGTGTACAGAGACTCGCCCTGTGGGTGGATTTCGTACTGTGCTTAATCACAGTTTCCCATCCTCAGGAGGCTGTGAAATTCAGGTCTTTAATTCTATGAGGACAGCATCAGCACAGCCACCCACTGGGTTCTCGTTCCAGACACGAGGCATTGTTAAGCTGAGCGGCCCTAGGCCTTGTCACTGAGGATGTGACATTCGCCTGGTTCCCCATGGGTCCTCTCCCCACATCACATCTCTGCCTGCCTGGCTGTGAACTCAGAGCAGGCAGGGTTCCTGCAAGGCTGCACTGCGGAGGACCCAGAGGAAAGGAGGGGCCTGTCAGAAAACACCCGCTGTGGCCTGCCTCGCCCCCGCCAGCACAACGTCACCATCCCTTCTACCACCTGTTTCTTAGAACACTCAGTATTGCTCTGCTTGTTGCTAGCCATTGCCGAGTGTTAATCTTCACAGATATTATTTTACTGCTGGATTTTTCTTAATTATTGCGGTCATTTCCCCTCCTTCTCATCCTCTCCTTTCCTTCTTCTACCCTTCCTGCATTCCCACCATAATTTCCGTCTGTGGGCTCTTGTGCACTAAGACCTGATAGTAGACATCCCGTGGGGAATGCCCCAGATGCACGGACCATGCAGTGGGGTGTCCCACAGAGTCTCCCTGGAGCCCCCTCCTGCCTTGGGTCCCACACAGAGCCCTGGTGGGAGTACCAGCCCCAGAGTGCTGCCGCCTCACACCACCTCATCCTGTGTCCTACACCCAGGTACTTCCTGCAGCCCCGAGGCAACGGCAGTAAGAATCTGAAGCCGGGGGACCTGGGGTCCCTGAGGTTGAATGTGGTTTACACGGAAGACCATGTCTTCTCCTCCGACTACTACAGCCCACTTCGGGACCTTCTGCTGAAGTCTGCGGATGTGGAGGTACTCTGTGCCAGGTGCACCTGTGAACCGCGGCCGGCCCGGTACCCTCTCTGCTGCCAGGCTGCTGCTCAGCCCTGTTTTACCCAGACCCACACCCTCTCTGGACAGCGCCCCCTGCCTTCTGCCCAGCTCGGCCTCCCCCATCTTCCCAGACCAGTCCCAAATCCACCTTCCACTCCCTTGGTCCCCTGGCCACCCCCCAACACCCGCCAGCCCCCACCCCCTTGCCGGGGTCCTGACCATCTGTGGCCCAGCAGCTGGGCTGCCTATTCCCTGTTGTTGACTTCCCCTGCAGCCTGGCTCCTTTGGGCTTGTTTTGTGCCTGGGAACACCTGCATCTCCCTTTGCTGGACAAAGGGGTTTTTGTGGGGGTGGTCTGGAAGCTGCCCTCGGGTTACACTGTGTCCCTCTGCAGCCTGTCTCAGCGTCCGCGGCCCACATCCTGGGCGAAGTTTGCAGAGAGAAGCAGGAGGCGGCGATCCCACTGGTGCGGCTCTTGCTGCACTACGGCCGGGTGGTGCCCTTCATCAGCGCCATCGCCAATGCTGAGGTCCGGAGGACACAGTGAGTGCCACTGCTGCCACCTCTGCCCGGCACCCCCTCACATTCCTTCAGGGGCGTCTGGCCTGGTGATTGGGGCTGGGATTGGAGAAGGTGGGGGACCGGGACAGCAGATGTCTCCTCAAAACACGTCAGAATCCAGAGATGGGGCAAATAAGCAAAACCGTAGCGTTTCAGGTTTTCTTTCAGTGAGCATTTTATAAATGCACCCTTTCACCTGGAAATCCCGAGGTGTGTGTACAAGAGGGGGTGAATGCGGCACCGGTTGCCTTGGAAACAGGCTTCGCTCAATGTTAAACCACATAAGAGAATTGGGTTGCGTCTGCCAGGACCTGCTCCCAGCGTGGGCTCAGCACTCCCAGGTCCCTCGTTCAGACTCCCAGATGCACCCTGGTTACCCTGGTTACCCTTGTTGAAAGAGGTTATAAAAAAGCACAGCCTATGCTGTTCGCTTCCTTGCCGATCTCCCGCGCTGACCTCAGGTTTGGTCCTTAGCGGCAATAAAAACAAGCCCCAAGAAGGGAGGCACCGCTGTCTTTCTGTCCTTCAGACAGGTGGATGGCGGGGGCGTGGCACCAGCCTGCTGACTGGCACTGGCCGCTCTTTGTACAGTGGGTTCAGTACCCAGGCAGGGGCTACCATGCAGGACCTGCTTCTCTGACAGGTCTGGCCCCGTCTCATGGTCCTCCTCAAACATCTGAGAGTGGACTTTAGGAGGCGCACGTTTCTACATCCGATAGACGGGCACTCAAGATGAGGATCTGCTTCTTCCGCCATGTTGCTCTACCGAGGAGACAAAGTCACCCTGATGCTGTTTTCCAGGGACCCCAACACCATTTTCCGAGGAAACTCGTTGACCTCCAAGTGCATTGATGAGACAATGAAGCTAGCTGGGATGCACTATCTGCACGTCACCCTGAAGCCCACCATAGAGGAGGTGGGTCAAGCTCCCCGAGGGCCCAGAGTTACCGGCATGTGTGAAAGATTCCCCCAGGAGCCTACACGTCCATGTAGGAGACAGGCAGACACACAGGGAATGCCCGTGTGGGAGACAGATGGACACACAGGGAACGCCCATGTGAGAGACAGGCAGACATGCAGGGAACATCCGTGTGAGGGACAGGCAGACACACAGGGAACATCCGTGTGAGGGATAGACAGACACACAGGGAATGCCCGTGTGAGAGACATGTGGACACGCAGAGAATGCTCGTGTGGGAGACATGTGGACACGTAGGGAACATTGGTGTGGGAGACAGGCGGACATGCAGGGAACATCCGTGTGAGGGATAGACAGACACACAGGGAATGCTCGTGTGGGAGACATGTGGACACGTAGGGAACATTGGTGTGGGAGACAGGCGGACATGCAGGGAACATCCGTGTGAGGGACAGGCAGACACGCAGGGAACGTCCGTGTGGGACAGGCAGACACACAGGGAACGTCCGTGTGGGACAGGCAGACACGCAGGGAACGTCCATGTGAGGGACAGGCAGACACGCAGGGAACGTCCGTGTGCGGGACAGGTAGATACACAGGGAACACCTGTGTGGGAGACAGCAGACACACAAGAAATGCCTGTGTGAGGGACAGGCAGACACACAGGGAACACCCGTGTGGGAGACAGGGAGACAGGCAGACACACAGGAAATGCCTGTGTGAGGGACAGGCAGACACACAGGGAACACCCGTGTGGGAGACAGGCAGACACACAGGAAATGCCTGTGTGAGGGACAGGCAGACACACAGGGAACACCCGTGTGGGAGACAGGCAGACACACAGGAAATGCCTGTGTGAGGGACAGGCAGACACGCAGGAAATGCAGTGTACCCATGCTCCCCTGATCTAAGAGCCATCACTAAAGTCGGTTCCCAACCTCAGCACGGGGACCATCGTGTGTATTTCAGAATCTTTCTTATTTTCTCAAATTAAAAACGTACTTTAGAAAATCCATTATTCTAAAGACACAGGGCCATGCAAGAGAAAAGCTTGTCCTTCAGAGGACGCCCCTTTCCCTGAGAGTGTGGCTCACCCCAGACCCGGACCCGTGAGGCCTGGAGTTCCTCCGGAGCCCCCGTAGCTGTGAGGCCTCTCTCTTGTTCTCACTGGTTGTCAGACGCAAAGGGACCACACGCTTCCTCTCCAAATGACTCAGCGTTTCTTACCTGACCCCTTAAAAGGGTGCTTGGGCAGGCAGCATTTTCCCCAGAACAGTTTCATAAAAAACAGGCCCTGTTCAGTGTGAGAAAAATTTAAATAGCATTCTGGTTTAGCCTGTCTGCAAATCCGGGCGGCGCTTTGAGGTAGAATCGTTGTTAAACTCTATGATGCCTGACTCCGTGTGAGCTAATGCAGGACCATCAAGCAGGTCTTGTTCCCCACGGAACTGGGCCTCGCACGCTGCCCAGTGTCCTTGGCCGCTGCCCCCTCCCGCAGGCCGAGCGGGTGGTGACCTGTGGGCAGCTAGTTCCTGAGCAGGGCTCAGTGTCTGTCTCGGAACCTGACCCCGCCCCACGGCGCTTCTGCGGTCTCTCACCCACTCCTTGTTGTAAACACTCCCCAGATATGCCAGAGCCGCAAGCCCTGTGAAATCGACCCTGTGAAGTTAAAAGATGGTGAAAACCTTGAAAACAACATGGTAAGGGGTTCTGGTTTGTCCACCAACACTGTCCAGAGCCAGTCACTGTCGTGAGGGGTTTTGGCACGTGGGCACCTGGGATGTGTCAGGGTGGGTGGGCATGCTTTGCAAGGGCGCCCCCAGGGGCCTGAGGTACAGAGGTTGACTTTTACCTGGTGTCAAGTGACCAGCCCTGGTCAACGACTGGCCACCATCTGCCTTTGCTCCTGACTTAGCGTCACTCTGTGGCGCTACATTCCGTCCTGCCTTTCCCTTCCTGGGGGCACCGGGGGTCCCCCCGCCAGCCCCCACCCCTCCGCCGAGGTAGCCTGACCAGCCTTCCCCCCATTCTCTCTCTTCTCCACAAATGGGTCCCAAACCTGGCTCTTCCCAGAGCTGTTTCTTAAAACAGCAAAACCCCCTAATTTTGATACTTCACCCTAATATATTAGTCTTTTTTTTTTTTTTTAATGTTTTCTTCATTCAGATCATGCTGTCTTTGTCATATCTTTAAAAAAAAAGAGACAGGAGCCTCGCCTTTGGGAGCTTACGTTTCTGTGCATTTGACTTCTGTGTTTAGTTAATAAGGTCAGACGTGGAGGCGGGGGACACGATGTGGCTTTTCCACGTATCCCAAAACTCCAATTATTTGTACCATGTGAATTATTATAACTACTTGGCACGAGTTTCAAGGCGGGTTGTTGTTTAGTGTGGTGGGGATTATATCTTTTGCTGCCGCGGCTTCCCAGCTGCTCGGAGCCAGCCCCTGGCCTCTGGACCCGCTCCCTCCCTGGGGTGGCCGCGGTGCTCTGTGCAGCCTGGGGACAGGGCTGGGTCCAAATAAGCACTGTTGGGGTGCCCCACCCACATCACATTGCAGGAGAACCTGCGGCAGTACGTCGACCGCATCTTCAATGTCATCACCAAGTCGGGGGTGAGCTGCCCGACTGTCATGTGTGACATTTTCTTTTCCCTCCGAGAGGCGGCTGCCAAGCGCTTCCAGGGTGAGTCCTCTGTGGCTACGCTCATGCCAGCAGAAAACATCCACAGCCCCCCACTGGGTGCTTCCCTTCCTCTGTGCCAGACCTTCCAAAGCAAGGAAGGGATGGTGCCCAGATGACATCCCTCATCTGTGTCCTGCCGGGCAGTGCTCCCTGGTCCCTGTCTGCACTTGTCCCTGGGTGAGCTAGGGCTCCAACCCCGGACAGAGGTGGCTGCCCGAGCTTTGTCACAGTGGTTTACTTGGGATCTGGGCCTCTGCGGTCAGAGAGGCTGCCCTTCCAGGTCTCTGGCATTCTTGCCGCGGTCCACCCTGGTGCCACTCGGTGTTCTGTGCCATCTAACTCTGCCTGGCTGCATTTGCATGGAAGACAGGATGAGCCCTTTGGGGAACGGGGACTGGAAGGGTCGCAGGATGAGCCCCCCTTGTTAATTATGCTGACTCTTCCGGGAGGCCCCGGAGCTACCGTGGCAAACCTTATGTGGGCAAAGCAAAGGTATCCAGCCCTGGTGGGGGGAGGGGGGCCAGGTTAACTCAGGACCTGGATGCAGGGCACTCACAGGCTCAGACCAGATCTTGGAAGGCTAAGGAAGGAGCCAGTCGGTACCTGGCCCCTGCCTGGTCCAGCAGGCACTGTCCTAACCCACTTTATCCATCCGTGGGAGCCCGTGAGTCAGCCCAGGTGTGACCTGCTGCCTTGGGGAATTAATTGTAAAACCTCGGCCTCCAGGCCCCCAGAGCAGTCCCTGTGGACTAGACAGAAAGCCCCCTGGAGACCCTTGGGAGGAGCGGAGGCTGTGGGTTGCAGCCCCTGCCCAGGTCCGCGGCCGTCCCCTGCAGAAAGCCCCGCTGAGTCGGCTCTCTCTGTGTCCCGGCTGCAGATGACCTGGACGTGAGGTACACGGCTGTGAGCAGCTTCATCTTCCTAAGGTTCTTCGCTCCCGCCATCCTGTCCCCCAACCTCTTCCAGCTCACACCTCACCACACAGTAAGTGAACACCAACCCTTGTACCCTGGGACACCAGTCCTCCTGCCCTGGCAGGGGGAGCCAGGCTCAGGCCAGGCGCTCCGTGTCTGGTGGGGCTGTGGGAGAGACAGCCATTCTGTGGTAAGGGGGTTGTGAACGTGCCATGCACCCTTAACTTCTTCATCCATAGAGGGTTGAGCGACTTTCCTAAATTGTGTCTTAAAACATGAATGGCCTGACCAGGCGGTGGTGCAGTGGATAGAGCTTTGGACTGGGATGCGGAAGACCCCGGTTCGAGACCCCAAGGTCGTCAGCTTGAGCGTGGCTCCATCTGGTTTGAGCAAAAGCTCACCAGCTTGGACCCAAGGTCGCTGGCTCCAGCAAGGGGTTGATTGGTCTGCTGAAGGCCTGCAGTCAGGGCACATGTGAGAAAGCAATCAATAAACAACTGTTGTGTCACAATGGCAGCGAGAAACTAATTGGTGCTTCTCATCTCTCTGTTCCTGTCTGTCTGTCCCTATCTATCCCTTTCTCTGACTCTCTCTCTCTGTCCCTGTTAAAAAAAAAAAAAGAAAACAACATGGATGGTGTGGCCAGGTGTTAACTGCTGACTGCTCGTATGTTCTTCCTCCTCCCACCACAGAGAAAAATGAGTGTTTATTATCTTGTGTATATTCAATCATTTATTCAATCAATCAACAAATATCTATTGAGCGCCCACCACGTGCCAGGCTCTGAGCTTTCACGGAGCTGATGTTAGTGGTACATCAGCAGAAAGAATGCCAGGGGGGGGACAGTGCTTGACAGAAAAGTCCAAGGTTAGGGAATTTGAGGGTGATGGTCCCATTCCTGTTTTTGTTGGTTTTAAATTAAACTTCCAAATCATGTGAAGGTAAGATGGGTGACCTGGGCGACACAGAACTGGGGACAGTAACCGGACAGGGATGCTGCTAAGTTGAAGACGCTCCTTTTGCACGTTGGGCCCAGAGCTCTGGTTTCCAGCAGCTCTTTTCACATGTTGACTTTTGGGAGGCCATCCAGTGCTTTGTGAAAATGTGGGGGCCTGAGAGCCAGCGTTGTTAGCAACCCCCAGACCACAGAGTAGAAGGGTGTACATAAACTTCTCCGAAGCCAGTGTTTGCGTGTTTACTGTTCGCTCACAGACAACATGCCCGTGCCGTATGGCTTTTAGGTGACGTCGTTCACTCTGTTGGCTGTATGTGATTCTGGGCTCAATCACTTTTCTGTAAAAGTGAAATAAAACTTGTATTTCTCATCCCCGTCTGACAGGACCCACAGACATCTAGGACGCTGACCCTTATCTCAAAGACTATTCAAACTCTTGGCAGCTTATCCAAGTCCAAGTCTGTAAGTCACTTATTTTAATCATCGTCTTTTTTTTTTTTTTTTAACACTAGAGTGTGTGTTTAATGCAATTATAAGGATAAAGAGCAATAGAAGCAGCAAGGCATTCCCACCAACCAGGGAAGGAGGTAGAACATTCCAGCCCTGTCCAAGCACCTCTTTCCACTGGTGAGCTATGGACCTTAGCTCTTTGATGGGAAACTGAGGATGGCACATGGTATGTTATTGTCACCTATAGGACGACTAACACGTCCACACCTCTGTATGGATTCAGAGACCGAGTTTCCTCAGTGCAGCTGCCATAACCCTGTTGTAGCAAGCTGGCGGTGGCCTCGGCCATGAGTATCCGAGGGCTTTTGTGTCTTAGGAAAGTTCAGTCACTGCCTGGTGACCAGAGGGCCCATCCACATGCAGCTAGAAGCCTACTCCTTTTGGTTCCTGGGCTCCATGCTCATGTCACCCCTTTTGTTGACTAATCTGTGTTTCACCTTCATTGTCGCTCACCTCAGACTGGATTTTGATGCCGAGGGCACCCTGAGGGCCTACCCCAGGCTCCCTGGCCCCAAGAGCATGCCTTATGACAAGCAATGTTTGAGAATGTTTGAAGCTAACGTGCGCGGGTAGTGATATGGAGAAGAGGTGGCCTGCTTCCTGGGGGCTGAGCCAGAGACTGGTTCTGACCATGGACGGGCTGACCCAGGTGGAATGAAACCTCCCTTTCTGTCTGGAAAGACTCACAGAAGCCCCCACCTCAGACTTCCTCATTGTGTCCTTTGTGGGGCCACAAGGGACCCAGGGTCCCGTCATTGCAGGCAAGCAGCCGCCTTTGGAGCCAATGCTTGGCTTCCTCTGAATCAGAGTAAAGTCAAAGGTGTACGGTGCTCACAGGCAGGCTGATGTGCACTGATTGCTTTCCTCTGTCGATCAACCCGTTTTCGCTGGCTGGGAATTCAGAGAAACAGGCACCTGCCACGTCAAAGGGTCTGATCAAAACCCACCTCATTTTCATATCCAGAACTAGCTAAGTGACCTAAACATGCAAACAGCGCTGAATGGGGAAGGGAAGCAGGAATGGTTGTTTGAAGACCCCTCCTGAGTTCCTGCACTTTGCCCCGACTCCTGTCCATTCCCCTCGGCTCACAGACTGGCTCCATCCCAGCAACCACGTCTGGGTGCAGTGTAAATTTCGTGGACCCAGATGTTAGCGACCACACGTCAAGGGTGTTGAGCTGTTTGTAACAAAGAACTCACCGAGGACCCCTCTCCCCATATAGCTAGCTTTTAAAAACTCTGCTTAAGTGGAATTCCTCTCCTGTGAACAGTTTAGCATACTTCTCTGATTTCATTTTAGCATTCTCCTGTGAACATTTTAGCATGCTTCTGTGATTTCAGTATGTTACCTGGGCTAAACTTTGGGACAGCACCCCAGCAATACCTAGCATCTTTACCTTTTTTGGGGTACCGAACCCACCAGTTTCATATGCGCATTCACCGAACCCTTCTTTAGTGATAAATAAAATAGGATTTTTTTTTCCAAATTCAAGACATAGGTATATGTTTTTTTACTGGTGCACAAAATGAGCCGTGCATGAACATCACCTTGCTCAAAGAACAAAACCAACAAAGTGCATGAAGTCACAACAAATTACGGTATTACTTTATTCTGGCCTCCGCGGCAGAGGTTTTTCTGAACCCCTGAGACCGACTCATTGAACCCCTAGGGTTCGATAGAACCCAGGTTAAGAACCACTGGTTTAGTTACTATGACTGAGGCTTGTATAGTCCATGCCTCTAGAGTTTTCAGATTTGAGCCATAAGCCTTTGTTAAACGACCTGTTTCACTTTAGGCCAGCTTTAAGGAATCCTACATGGCTGCATTTTATGAATTCTTCAATGAGCAGAAATATGCTGATGCAGTAAAAAATGTAAGTAGCAACATCAATTACCATAGATTTTACCATCCACCACCCAGCAGTTTTATGTTGTCTCTAAGAAACAGAGTTGCTTATTTAGAAACTGAGTTTAAATTTGAATGGTCATAAAATTGACCACTCGCCTCCGTTTGAAGTAGTTCTGTTGGCTCCATTTGCAGTATAGGGCAGCCACCCTGCCCACTCCCCCCACCCCGGGGCCAGGACCCTTCACTCAGGGCTGCCGTAAATTTCTCCTCCATCACTCTTCTTTGGAATCTGATGTTTGTGTGTGTGTGGGGGGGGCTCATCATTTTTGTATCTAATTTTTTTCTCTAAGTGACTGAGCATCATACCTTCATAGAATATCTTTTCCTTTTGTTCCACAAACTCCCGTGTCCTGCAGTCACGGAGCTCTAGGACCCCAGACCCAGAGTTAAGAACAGCATGGTTGGAGAGGAACTCTTCTGGATGTTAAAGCTTTTTTTCTTCTATTTAGAAGTGATCATATGTATTTATTGTTCAAAAACCATGATCTAGAAGAGCAGGAAGGGAGAGGAGCTGGAGGCAGCCACCTCTTGATGAAAGGGATCTAGACAGGCCACAAGACAGTAGGATTGAGCAGGCAGCCCCGACCCCCACTCCCACCCCCACCTCAGCAAACAAGAGAGGGCTCCTGGGCGGTGAGGATGACCATGGAGGAGAGCCTGCAATGCTTTTCAGGTCATCTGTTAAAGTGCAAGTAGACCTCCAGGTGTTACCTGAAACCTGGCAGCTTTTCAGGCCAAGTAACAGCTGGGGGTGCAGTGAGACCTTCCCCACAGGAGCCGGAGGAACCAGAGGAGCTAGCGGGAGGTCTGGGTGGAGTCTAGAAGCTTCTTAGCAGCAATGGAAACCAGCTCAGAGTCCTCGTGGTTCTCAAAGAAGAACGCACTGCCCTGGCACCTGCTCCCCAGACAGATGCTTCCCTCCCTTCGGGTGTCAGGAAGGGCCACAAAGCATCCCGTAGCATCATTTATACGTAAGAATGGATGTATCCCGTGTGTCATTTCCCCTTTTAATAACCTGGTTTCTTTCCCACTGCAGTTCTTAGATTTGATCTCATCCTCTGGAAGAAGAGACCCCAAGAGCGTGGAGCAGCCCATCTTGCTTAAGGAGGGGTAAGACTGGCGAGCACCGCTGGGCAGGCCGGAGGGAAGTGCAGGCGGCGGGGTGTTCTGGTCTGCCTCGGCAGAGCAGTCGGCCTCTGCCCTCGGGGCTGGTGGTCTCCCAGGTTGCCGGCAGCCCAGACCTTTAGAGGTCGTCGAGGCCCAGGAGAAGCGTGGCCTTGGCCCACCACTCTTAAACTCTCTAAGACAGTACCCAGGGCATGTCTGAACATGGCATGGTTTACTTTTATTTCTCTGTGCCTATTCACTGCTGAATTTGAAGTGGAGAAATGCCCGTCACTGGGAGGAAAGGGGAGTGAGAAACTAAATGACGCCCGAATAGTCAGGCATTCGTGCGCAGCTGGCTCTTCAAGGCCTTACCATCCCCTTCGGCAGCCCCTCATTCCTGAAGTGTTTGTCTAGAGACCCTAAAGCACAGTACTGATCACAGAGCAGCACCTCCACACTGCTGGGCTAGACTTTCCAGCATACAGCTGCGTGGCTTTGTGAGCCAGAATCTGGGGTAACAATACCCGGGATACTGAGGAGCGGCTTGTCAGCAAATTCCAGGAGATGGGGACATGGGTAGGGGGTGGGTGCTTTGTTGGAGGTCTAATAAACCCACGGTCATCACCAACTTGTAATTTAAAGTTAAGGCCAGTAGGGGGGGCTAAACTTCTCTCTAAAGTAGAGACATTGGCTTTTTGGTTTTTTAATCCTAACACTTGGAAAAAAAATTAGAAGATATTAAAAATCCATAATCGGGCCTGACCTGTGGTGGCGCAGTGGATAAAGCGTCAACCTGGGAACACTGAGGTCGCCAGTTCAAAACCCTGCACTGGTCTGGTCAAGGCACATATGGGAGTTGATGCTTCCAGCTCCAACCCCCCCACCTCTCTCTGTGTGTCTCCTCTCTAAAATGAATAAATAAAAATAAATTTAAAAATCCACAGTCGGCATTGGATACCACAGACACATGAGTGTCAAGTTATTTTGATTTTGCAGACGTGCCTTTGGGCTGCAGGGCAAGGAGGGCCATGTGGAAATTGCCACCTCACCCCCCCAGCCATAAGACGTTCACCCACCATGATATCCTGTTCACAATAGGTTCATGATTAAGAGGGCGCAAGGCCGAAAACGCTTTGGGATGAAGAATTTTAAGAAAAGGTGGTTCCGCCTGACAAATCACGAATTTACCTATCAGAAAAGCAAAGGTAACACAAAAAATTCGCTTTTTTCTTCTTTTCACATCCCTTTATCCCGAGGGACCAAAGCCTTGTTTAAGCCGCTCTTGGAGGCACCGTCTGCTTTTCTGGGATGAAACTCAGAACAGGTATTCCTCAGAGCGAGCAGTTGCCTTAAACAGGAGAGCAGGGGAGACATCCACAGGGTGACCTGGAGGGAGTGGGCGGGGCGTCGGCAGGCCCCGGCCTCTGGGTGTAGGAATCAGGGTCTCACTGGGCAGTGGTCATCTTGTCCTATTTTGCCCGTGTTCTCCTAGATCTGAAGTGGCTCAGATTTAGATCATGGACTGCTGAGAAATTTCTCCCCATAAAAATGTGGACATCGTCCAGGGGACAGCGTATGACCAGAGGCTTTAGTGCAGTGGTTCTTAACCTGGATTCTTTCGAACCCTAGGGGGTCGATGAGTCGGTCTCAGGGGTTCGGAGAAGCCTCTGCAGCGGAGGCCAGAATAAAGTAATACCGTAATTTGTTGTGAGTTCATGCACTTTGTTGGTTTTGTTCTTTGAGCAAGGTGATGTGCATGCACGGCTCATTTTGTGCACCAGTAAAAAAATATATACCTATGTCTTGAATTTGGGGGAAAAAAATCCTATTTTATTTATCACTAAAGAAGGGTTCAGTGAATGTGCATATGAAACTGGTGGGTTCGGTACCTCAGAAAAGGTTAAGAACCACTGACCTAGTGTCTTGATTGATGTAAGTGTTAGGGGTTGTTGGGCGCGAGTGCCTGAGGCTCACTTGCTCCATGAACACAAAGAGCCCATCTCCAGACCTCTAGTGACCACTGACCCTCGGCCCCGGATGCCTGCGCTCTGTCAGTTCCTTAGCCTTCTCGCCTAAAAATGAAGACCCTGATGCCTCTCCCTAACCTAGCGCCAGCTCCGGGCCTGGCCGCTCATGAATCCCTCTCTGCCTCAGGAGACCAGCCTCTCTACAGCATTCCCATCGAGAACATTCTGGCAGTGGAGAGACTGGAGGAGGAGTCCTTCAAGATGAAGAATGTGAGTGCACCGTCTCTAGGCATGCTCTTCTGGGGCTTTCTCTCTCCTTTCCACTAACACCTCACCGCCCTGCTTCTCGTGGGGGCCACACGTTACCTGAGTGTACACAGGGCACAGTGTCACTGTGCCTTGGAACCTCGGAGTAAAGCAGCCTGGCTTTCCCTGCCCGCTCAGCCAGGGCAGGCAGAACCTGCTGGAAGGTGGCTTCCCTGGTGGCTTTGGGTGTCCAGGGACCCTCTGTTAAAGGACACCAGGCACTGGCTCTGGGACCATGTGCAATTTCTTTGAAACTTTTTATTTTGATCTGGTTTTGAACTTACAGAAAGGTCACAAGACTAGAACAAGGACCTCCCATGTCCCATAACCCGGGGTCACTGGTCCTCCCTATGTATATAGTGGGCACACTTTTTATCCTGAACCATATAAACACTTCAGTGTATTTCCTAAAAACAAGGGCACTTCTATAATCTCATACAGTTACCAAAGTCAGGACATCCAGCACTCATGCGATGGTACTTCTAATCCACGGTCCGTGTTTGAATTTTGCCGATTGTCCCGTAACAGTCTTCATAGCTGCTGTTTTATTCCCGGGCTGGCATGCCACCCAGGGCCACGTGGCCCTGTATTTCTCTGTTGTCGCCTTCATTTGGGACATTCCTCTGCCATCACCTCTGTTTCGTGGCCTTGACATTTTGAAGCACACAGGCCAGTTTGGGTGTGACACACCCTCAGCTTGGGTGTGTGAGGCTGTCCGCTGGGTATGTTCAGGCCATGCATTCTGTCGGGAATCCCAGAGGCGCCCTGTGTTGCCGATGCATCCTGTCAGGAGGCATGGCTCATCACAGTTAATCACGGACTCATGGGGAGAGATGCTGAACCGTGTTATAATCCTGTTCCTCCTCAAATTCTTCCCCATCCACAATGACTTTCATGGTCCACCATTCCCTCACTGCTTTTTGTTGGCTTTCTACTGTGCGTAACTTTTCTTTCTCCCCCAAGGAGGCCTAGTTCATTCATTTGTTAGGACTGTAAGGACTCCCAGGGCCCCATTTTATTCAGGGGCTGGAGCCTTATTGCCCTGGAGGGATGGCCTGCTTCTATAGACACCATGTTCCCTGCAGGCTGCCTCTCTGCACCCAGCAGCATGGCCTCGCTCAGCAGGCTCTGCGGCGCACACCAGGTTCACGGTTTACAGAACAGGACCTCATGTCAGGCTGTGCCTCTCGGAAGCTGACAGGGAATCCACCCGTCCCCTCCCTCTCCTTGTGTGTCTGCCTTCCCCTTCCTCATCGGCACAACTCACTGGTCTGGTTTTCAGGAGGTGCCTCAGGCTGCACTGGGTCTGTGGGGGACACTGTGGGTCTGTTTTGGCTGGGCTGGGGCTGAAGAGTCACAAGGTGCTTCTCCATCTCTGTCTGGGTGTGAGATCAGCTGCCCAGCCTGCTAGGCAGATGGAGGAGGTGCCCTCACCCCAGACACTCAGCCAACGGACGGCAGCTCCTGCTCACCCTGCCCTGTTTTCTTAACTCAGTTCCTTGTCCTTCTCCCAGGACTATTTGAGGCCATTTCTTGAGCAAGCTGATGGCCCTGTGGCAGATGTGGATTTTTTTTCCTGGACCTGAGGGATGTTCGCCCCATTGTACCTACTCCAGAAGGTGGATGGCCTGCACCCTTTGCAGGCTGCTTCCTGTAGTGTGTGCCTCCCTCTCTCACCCTCTCCAGGATGGGGGGCTTGGAATGCTGTGCCCTCAGCCGGCGGCATTCTCAGACATTCACGGGAGGACGCAAGGGTGAAAGGTGTCCTGGAAGCAGCTGTGAGCTGTTTTGTTCCGTTGAGCCCTTAATTTAGGTTTAGAATAATTTCCTAATTTTAGCATCATTTATTCATCAGCCTGTTTTTTCCTGTTGCCTTCCTCAGAGCTAGCTTCCCATAGCACTAACCACTAAGCTAATGTCCTGTTCCATTTTTGAAGGTTTACTGTGTTCCGAGCCCTGTTGCAGGGGCTGCGAGGACACTTAGGGCAAAATACATCCTTCTAGAGGCTCTCGTCCACTGGGACGGAAACCCTGCAAGCCCCCGTAGTATGAGGTCTGGGCGACCGTGCATATGTGTACCAGGTGGGACAGGGGGACGTCGGTCTCTGGAAATGAGCCCCGATCGCACACGTAGGAACCGGGGCTCACAGCTCCTTCTCCCACAGGCTCCTATTCTTTCCTTCTCTCGGTGCACAGCACCACCCCTTGGAAAAGGCCACTGTCCTCTTTCCTTGACATCCTGACTTCTGGCCTGCCCTCATGTCCTCACACCTCCCCTGGTCACCCACTTCTGTGTGCCATAGGACTGCTCCTGCTGGAGCAGCGACAACCCCCCCCCCGCTCGCCGGATACTCTAGACCCTTTGCACCTGCTGGCCTTGCTGCCTGGGACGGTGGCCATTCCTGCTTCTCCCACTCAGCTTAATGAACTCTTATTCGTCCTCTGATCCCGGCTGGAGAATTGTTTATTTAGAGCTTTCCATACTGACCTGTCCCCCATTAGGCTACAACACCCTGAACTCTGTGCTCACTTTCTCTTGCTCGCTGGAAGCTCAAGAGGGCAGGCACTCACCTGACCAGGCAGTGGCACAGTGGATAGAGCGTTGAACTGGGAAGTGGAGGACCCAGGTTCGAGACTCCGAGGTCGCCAGCTTGAGCATGGGCTCATCTGGTTTGAGCAAGGCTCACCAGCTTGAGCCCAAGGTCACTGGCTCGAGCAAGGGGTCACTCGGTCTGCTGTAGCTCCCGGTCAAGGCACATGTGAGAAAGCAATCAATGAACAACTAAGGAGCCGCAACGAAGAATTGATTGATGCTTCTCATCTCTCTCCGTTCCTGTCTGTCTGTTCCTATCTGTCCGTCTCCCTGACTCTGTCTCTGCCACACACACAAAAAAAAGAGGGCAGGCACTCTCCGCCCACACTGTACCCAGAACCTAGAACAGTACCTGGTACTCAGGAATGTTTGTTGAATGAATAATAAATAAGAATGGCAGTGGAGGCTCTGAGAAACCACATGAAGGAAATAACCGCTGCCTGAAATGAGGATGAAGAATCCCCAAAGTGATCCATAGGGGAGGGAGAGGCCTTTCAAATAGGGCAAAGGCCCCAAGGCAGCTCTGGGGATGAGGACAGAGGGTGGGCAAGATGAGCTCTGATGTACCTTTCCCGGAAGCCCAGCTCTGCCTAAAAAATAAGGGAGCCCAGCCTGGCCTGTGGTGGCGCAGTGGATAAAGCATCTACCTAGAATCTTGAGGTTGCTGGTTCGAAACACTGGGCTTGGCCAGTCAAAGCACATATGGGAACAACTACTATGAGTTGATGCTTCTTGCTCCTCTCTCCTCTCTCTCTTACTCTTTCCCCTCTCTCTAAAATCAGTAACTAAAATCTTAAAAAAAAAAAAACTAAAAAAATGTAATGTGGTAAGGAAGAAAGCAAGACTATAACCTATGAGAAAGCTTGATAGTACATTTAGAGAGAAAAATGATTGTAAAACAGCCATAAGAAAATGAAAGGGTCGCCTGACCAGGCGGTGGCGCAGCGGATAGAGCATCGGACTGGGATGTGGAAGACCCAGGTTCGAGACCCCGAGTTCGCCAGCTTAAGCACGGGCCCCTCTGGTTTGAGCAAAAAGCTCGCCAGCTTGGACCCAAGGTCGCTGGCTCCGGCAAGGGGTTACTCAGTATGCTGAAGGTCTGCGGTCAAGGCACATGTGAGAAAGCAATCAATGAACAACTAAGGTGTTGCGACAGCAATGAAAAACTGATGATTGATGCTTCTCACCTCTCTCCGTTCCTGTCTGTCTGTCCCTATCTATCCCTCTCTCTGACTCTCTCTCTGTCCTTGTAAAAAAAAAAAAAAGAAAGAAAATGAAAGGGTCCCAAAGAAACCAGTCCATTTATGTGACAGCCATGGGCGACTTTAGGAGGTCCCATGGGAGGGACAAGCAGTGCTGCCCTTTGCTTTCCAAACAGAGGCCCCTGATGCCCCAAGAGGAAGTGCCTTTGCCAGACTGACTGTGGGTGACCAGCTGGCTCACATTGGCCTTCTCAGCCCCCATGGCTTCCACTGCTCCTGTGTCCTCCAGAGGGAGGACTTCGGTTTCTATTTTCAAGTTCAAGGGCAGCAGAAAGCCCTTTGTGCCCACTGGACTTGTCTGGGCCCCTAAATCAGTTTCAGACCCTCTCACTGCAGCCCTTGGGCTTGTAGGCATTGAAGATAATAACCCTTTTGGTCCAGGCAGAAGATAATGAGCCCTGTGGTTCTTGCAGGACGGTCCCCCGAGCCCGTTCTCTGTCTCCTCAGATGTTCCAGGTCATCCAGCCTGAGCGAGCGCTGTACATCCAGGCCAACAACTGTGTGGAGGCCAAGGCCTGGATCGACATCCTCACCAAAGTGAGCCAGTGCAACAAGAAGCGCCTCACCGTCTACCACCCCTCCGCCTACCTCAACGGCCACTGGCTGTGCTGCAGGGCCTCGTCAGACACAGCCCCTGGCTGCTCCCCCTGCACCGGGTAAGGCTGCGCCTTCCTGGCCTCCTGGGCCCTCCCAGCCGCCCAGGGCAGCCAAGCGTAGTTATCCGGCTTGTGCCCCCAGCTAAAATGCAGTCCCCACCCACTCAGCAAACTGTGCACATGCAGGTTGAGTCTCCAAGACTGTTCTCTAAATCGTCCAGGAGCTCTGAGCCTTTGTGGGCTCTGCTGTCCCCACTGCAGGTCACAGCCATCTTTGGGAAGTGGGTGGGCAATGAAGGAGGGGGCTCCATGCAGAGAGAAGACCCCCAGGGCAGGTTTTACTGTCTTGTTCCTTCTAAGAAGAGTCTGGGACTAGTCACCCCTCCTGATTATACCCCCTCTGATTTCTCCAACTGGCACCTTTCCTCCTTTGGAAACTGAGGCAGCCCTTCTGGTCCAGCCCCACCATGAGCTGGGCCTCTTGAAGGTCATTAGCGACCCATCTCTATGCTGGAAGGAGGCCTGGGTGACTCAAGCTTGGCCAGTCCATGGGCGAACAGTTGTGAGAACAGTGACAACTGCTGTTCATTGTGGTTGTGAATATAACGAATTCCCCCAAAGCTCTTGGAGGTAGGAATAGAAACAGAAAGAGGAGCTAAAATAGAGATTAAGGTTCTGCCCAGGTGTCTGTGACCGAGCCCCATCCTGTCTCCCCAGACAGGCTGGGTGCTGTGTCTGGGGGGAGGGCCCCTGCTGTACCCTCAGGCAGGAGCAGGAGCCCACCGTAGCCCCAGGAAGGAGAGAGGACCCTCTTGTTTCTACCTGAGACAGCCAACCGACACTTCAGGGCACACAGCCCAAGTGCAGGGCTGTTTTTATTCCAGGTCATTTCTTTTCACAGCACAGTAAGTCTGCCTGGTTTGTTTGCTGTCCTGGCAGACCTGTGGGTCCTCAGAGACCTGCAGTCCCCCGACTGTGGACAGTCACTTCTCAATGCTTGTGAATTATTTCATAAACCCCACAAAGACCCAGCCCCTGCGGGGGATGAGTTCACTGTTGGATCACTCCATCATCTTTAGTGATCTTTTAAAAAAATCAACCTCATGATTAACTATGTTGTGCTTCCCCTTCTCCTCACTGTGTTCGGGCAGCGGCC
Organism: Rhynchonycteris naso; assembly: GCA_037038555.1. Lineage (NCBI taxonomy): Eukaryota > Metazoa > Chordata > Mammalia > Chiroptera > Emballonuridae > Rhynchonycteris > Rhynchonycteris naso. The sequence continues at coordinate 33,066,571 of CM072998.1, forward strand.
TCCCAGCCAACATCCAGCTGGACATTGACGGGGACCGAGAGACAGAGCGCATCTACTCCTTGTTCAGCTTGTACATGAGCAAGCTGGAGAAGATGCAAGGTAAGGACGAGAGGTGGTCCAGCCTCTGGCACACGGAGTGTAGGCAGCGTTGGGGACACCTGGTCAGGTCCTGGCGACACATGGAGCTTTCTGCAGCGATGACTAGGAAGTGCAGGCAGGCCTCATCTCCTTGTGCTTTGCTCTGTTGCGATTCCCAGAGAGTATGTTTTCATCCACATCCGGGGAAGATCCTCCTCCAGCAAAATGATCACCACTCATGGAGGGCACCCATGATGGTTAGCATCTTTTAGCAATAAAATAATCTTAATTGAGTGTAAAGCCAGTAGTCAAGGCCGGGATCACAGCCACCGGACCCGTGCAGGTTCGCCTTAGATTCGAACAGTCGGTAATGAAACACAGGAGCCAAGAACTGGTGAGCCATCAGCTTTAATTCTAGCTTGCACCCGGCAGGCAAGCAAAAACACACACTGGGCTCCAAAAACCACACATTCAGTGCTCACAAAGCTGACTTATCTGAGTTTCCTAGAATCGAAGGTTTCTAGCTCACCAGACTTATTCACCTCTGTTTCTCATCTCCTTCTCTCTACACAAACTCTGCACAAACTGGCTTCTCCCTCAGCACTCTGCCATCTTGGCTGCCTCCTCTCCTCCACGTGGCCTTAATCTGCTCTGCTCTCTAATACTAACCTCAGGAACTCAGGAACCGAGAGAGAGAGATCAAGCTACTGGTCTCCCCACTTTATACCATAGAATCAAAACCTTTAATCCAATTATACAAACAAGGAAGTCTCTGTATAATGGGATTCCTCAGAGAGGGCACCACCCTACATCATCCAATCAGTCAAGGGTGTGGAGAAGAGCTTACTCTTAAAACTAAGCCTTAGGCTATAATGACCGGGCCTGCTGACAGCCTGTCCCAGAACACACATTAATATCAACGAACTTCCATGTGGGCAGCGCCATCTTTAACAAAGTGAGCATAATATATTTTATCTGCCCAACATTGAGGTATGTGTGTTGATGTTTCTAGACATAATATTACTGCACACTTCATGGAAACATAACTTTTATACGCACCGGGAAACCAAAGAGTTATTGTGACTCATTTTATTGCAGCATTTGTTTTATTGTGGTGGTCTGGAACTGAACCCATGATATTTCTAAGATCAGCCCTTACACCCCCCTGATCCTGCGTGATCTACACGCGGTGTTATCTCTGATAGCTTTCTTCAGGTTAGGCATCCATTTGGGGAACAATTTATTACTTGGGGCTGTGAATGGTCAGCACAAACCATACAAGTGACTATCATCCCATCATCCAGCGCTGCGTCCTATGCCCGAGCTTATGAAGGTGTTTCATTTGCTTTGCTGAAGTCAGTGTACACACACTTGGCATTTCCCTACATTTTGATTTTGTATACTGTATTAAAGAGGAAATATAGGGTGCTTGTCATGATCCATTCTGGTTTTATTTTCTCCTCCTTGAGTTTAGCTCATAATCTATTTACTGATCCCTTCAAGGATTTTGCATCTGATTTGTGGTTTATGGATTCCTCTTTCTTCCTGGTCTCAGCAGTTAAAACCGCACCTACCATTCATCATCGGACCTCCTCCAGGGTCCCGGCCTCTCCCAGGCCACTCCCAGCGCTAAAATGGGATTCTTCCAGGATTTACAGGCCTCAGTGCAGAGCCGGCTTTGGCATCCTCTATGAGAGAGACTGGGCAAGTCAGGTCCCAGGCAGGCCCTGATTTCCTCTTCTGCAAAATGGGGCAGCAATGTCACCGACGCCACTAGGTTAATCCCAGGATCGAATTGAAATACACTCCGTGAAGCAGCGAGCACAGCGCCCAGGGCGCAGCAGGGCTGGGTCTCACCTGCCTGTGTCTCTGTCTTTATCAGCATCATCATCATTTGTCCCTCCTGGCAGGGCCTCTGGTGATCCCTCCTCAGCATCTCAGCTGTATCTTTTTGTTTGCTTCTTTAACAAGCTTCACACACATTTGCTTATTTATTTGGGTCTTAGCCCTCTTGACCTGCCCGTGGTGGCTGTGACGTTACTTTGCATATGTCCCTTCCCTCTACCTTTATGACAGTAGCAACCTCAGCTCACACTTGTGCTGGGTCCTGGGCCGGGAGCCTTGGGTCTCCCATTTCCCAGAAGGGTTAACTGCGGCTCTGGAGCTTACGTAACTTGCCCAGACCCAAGCATGTACAAGCGTGGCTCTGGGGAGGAAATGCAGGCAGTCTGGCTCCAGGGACCATAATCCTGTGCTTCACTTAAAGAGAAGAAGGCTGAGCTCACACGCGGTGCTCTGAGGGCCCCTCTCCTCTTCCCCCCCAATTCCTCCTCTTCGCTCTGCTATCCCTCAGGGTTAGAGCCCCTTATCTTGCTAATAGCACACTCAGCTTTTCTCTGAAATTTTACATCTTTTCAGTTTTCCGTTGCGCAGACTTATGATTTTTCAATTAGAGTTACGATATTTCCTGAGTAGGAAGTAAAGACAGTAGAGTGGACACCAGGGCTTCCTGTGATAATGAACAAACAATACAGATGCGGGCAAGGAGCCCTCCTGATGCTGACTCACCCGGCCCAGGCGCCCCGCAGGCATGTCTTCCCACCTGGCCCTCTGTGGCCCTGGAGCATAGGGCCCAGCATCCGTGTTCGGGGACAGATGAGAGGGGCTTGGACCAGGGGCTTGGGGACAGGAAGGGGAGGCTATCCAGTTCCGGTATTTGGATGCTTCCTGTGGGTGACTAAAGGCCATAGCATGGTCTTCAGCAAGAGTGAGGTGCCCAAGGGGCAGGTTGGCTGTTGAGCGGGTAGGGCAATGCAGGTCTTAGGAAGCTGCTAGCACAGACTGGCCAAGAGCTGATGTCCTCGAGCTCATCTCCCCAGACGCACCATGTGTCATCCCCCAGGCCCTTGAGCCAGCCTGGCCAAGTGTCCAGGAGCAGAAAGACATCTGCTCCTTCTGGCTTGGTGAGCCGGTGGGGTGTGGACAGATGCAGGTCACCCAGGAGAAGGGCTGATCAGAGAGGGGGCTCTGGGGTTGGGGGCACTAGACCCTCAGAAGCCTCAGTTCCTGGGCCCTGGCTCTGGCCCCACTGGCTCTTGCAGTGCTCCATGTTGGTGGGACTGGTGGAGATGGCTTCTGTTTCTGGGCACATTTGCGTGGGAATATCAGAGGAGTTCCAGGGAGCAGCCTGGCTGGGCAGCCCCGCTGGCACTGGCACTAACCTCTAGCCCTATCCCCACCATGCAGAGGCCTGCGGGAGCAGATCCGTGTACGACGGCCCAGAGCAGGAGGAGTACTCAACGTTCCTCATCGACGACCCCCAGGAGACCTACAAGACGTTAAAGCAGGTCATCGCTGGCGTCTTGGCCTTGGAGCAGGAGCACGCCCAGTACAAAAGGGACAAGTTCAAGAAGACCAAGTATGGAAGCCAGTGAGTACGGCAGCTGGTTGTGCGGAAAGTCTTGGCGGGGGTGTGGGGAGCTGGGGAAGAGACTGAGGGAGCCCCAGCGGGGAGGACGGTGCTGCTGGGCCTGCCCGAGATCCCCCTGCGCAGCGTGGAACTGCAGGCTTCTGCTCCTTGAGAGCAGGGCTCCACTTGACTCTCCCGGGCCTTCTGGGCAGGGCCCTGGGAGCAGTGCCTCTCTCCTGCCCCAGCTCTGGGAGCAGCACCTCTCACTCCTGTCCCCTGACTTTCCTGTCCCTCTGCCCTCCTACCTCTCCAGCTTGTTCACTTTCAAAATTAGGCTTTCCTGGGCCAGCAGCGTGGCCCCCAGCAAGTTCTGCACCTTTTCTCTCTCCTTTGAGGCCAGCTCGGGGCTGGCCCCACCTGCATCTTGTGAGGGGCCAGTTGGGGTGCAGAAGTTACAGACTCAGCCAGACTGCCTGCATCCCTTCTGCCTCCTGGTGGCCCACAGGCAGTTCACCTGCCGTTCTGAGGATGGAGGGTGATGAGAGCCTCAGGAACTGTTGGAACACTGGGTTCCAACTTAAAGGACTAGAACAGTGCTCAGAGGCCACCGTTGTTAGCCTCTCTGCCAGACTTTCCCTGTCTGCCCGGCATTCCCGTGGACCACTGCAGCAGACCCACTCACCCACACAGCCTCGGACAGGACAGCTTCTAGTACAGGGAGTCATCCTCTTCCCTCTCTCCCTCCCTCCTTCCTTCCCTCTCCTCTTTCCTTTCTTCCTTCCTGTGAGTTTGATCCGGAAAGGGAAGGGAAGAGGCCCTGGGAGAGATGCCAGCTTCGACCAGGTTGAGCACCCAGCAAATACCTCCCAGGTGGTGCTGATCAGTCTGCTCCTAGATGAGTCAGATGAGTCTGTCCTGGCTTCATAAACAGTCACAGCATGCTCCAGATTCCCTTTAACATCCCTCCATCAGGAGAGCCCACACTGACCTTCTAAAAATGTTGTCTTGGATTGAAAACGGCCCAAGAAGCCCAGTCCTATCTCCGGCTGTGCCAGCGCTCAGGCAGCTCACAGGACCGAGCGCCTGGGACCCTTGGGGACCAGGCATTTAGCATGGAGCACGTGCCCTCATGGAGCTCAGGGTTCCCACACACGTGTGTGTGCATTACACCCCTCTACACACACTCTATACACATGGTCACGTGTGCACACGTGACCTATATACACTGTGACCAGAGTCTTAGGGGTGCTTCCACAGGCAGCTGTGGGCTAATTCTTTCTTCTTTTGTGTGTCTTTGTTTCTCATATTTATTACAAAGAATACAAACACATATATAGATAGGAAAAAGGCTCTTTCAAAAGTGCAGATGGTCACCTGCAATGGATCGGACTGTGCCTCATCTTCCCCTCTCCCCCATTTCCTCTTTGCAGGGAGCACCCCATTGGAGATAAGAGTTTTCAGAGCTACATCAGGCAGCAGTCAGAGGTCTCCACCCATTCCATTTAAAGTCTGGAGGACGTCCTGTCCCAGGGTGGCACCATGAGCTGCACCAGGAAAGCCACAGTGTCTGAGAAAGAGGGAGACAGACAAGATGGCGGAGCAATGGGTCCATGGGACCCACACCTCTCTGTTCACCTGGATGACAAACGTCAAGCTCGTGGGACTCCTGAGACTCTCCAGGGCTGTTTCCGTGGTTGCTACGCACTTTATTCACGCTGGTGGGCAGGTGCCCTGAGCTGGCCTTTCAGCGAGTGCCTGTCTCGTTGCACTACTGCTTCTGCTGGCCTCTGAGGAACCTGCGCTGGAGCCTTCGCTTCCACACGGCTGGGACGTTACGAGCACTCTTCTTTTTCTGAGCCTGCTGTCCCGGCGCCCACGGGCAGGTGGCCTCCGGTTTCAGCTTTTGATGTTCTTGGTTGGACGGTCCGTTTTGTGGCTGGAATGTGCAGAACTACACGGAGATCCCAATTTGAGGATGCTCTTTCTATTTCAGGGGTACAGGGTTCTTTTGCAGAGAGTGCCTAGCGATGAGTATTTTCATACTTTTCTCCCCGGGGTGGAGTCACACCTGCTGGCTGCTGAGACGTGTGCGTGGCCTCCGATGGCCCCTGAACTACTGACTGGCCGAGCTGGGTGTCTGCCCAGTCCCTACTTCAAGAACAAGCTGTGTTGTTGTGCTGTCAGTGGGGCTTAAAAGTAGGATCCACATTTCCCACCCCTTGTGGAAGTTAAGGGAAGGTTTGAAAAATAGAAATGTGCATTATTTTCAAGCTGTTTTTCTTAACATTTTAAATTAGCTCTTTGTTATAAAATAACTTGGAACGTCCAAACCTGGACTCATGAAAGTGGAGGGTGCCACAGGTGGGCAAAAAAGGGAATAGGTGCACCTCATGGAAGCTAGTTACAGGTCCTCCAAAGAAAACCAAGAAAGGCTAGAAATTCTGAGCTTGAAATGGGAGGCTCTCCGCTACCCACGAGCCCCCTAGGTCCCAAGAGCAGTATTGTGCCGTGTTTCTGTGGAGTACCTTAGAAGCAAGAGGGGAGGCTGCTTTCTATTGGGGGGGTCCTACCTGTGGGAGGCGGGTGAGGACTGTTTGCTGACTTTCCCCAGACTGTCCTCATCGCTGCGGGCACTGGCTTCGGAAGGCACTGTTTAAACACACAGGACCGCGTGCCCTTGAGCCCATCTCTGTTCTTGTTTGCAAGTACTGTTCCTCAGGCCGAGTGGCTGATAGAAACATTACTTGTCACAAAACTGGTGGAGAACAATGTTGCAAAAAATAAACTTTGGGACTCACAGCTGTTAGGCTGCACCGAACTGCAATTTTTAACATGGATTTGTAACTTAATGTTTTTGTTTATAAGATACTAATGATTTGTGATGTATTTTACTGGCCAATTAAAACAGACGTTTTATTCTTTCTGAGGACTGGCTTGGTTTCCCAGGAGTGCCCATGGAAAATTGCCCAGTAGGAGATGAGGGGTATAAGGGGGGGTAGGGGGTGCTGCCTGGCTACCTGTGATGACAGGTGAGGTCCCTCTGATGACAGGTGAGCTTCCCCCAATGACAAGTGAGGTAGGTACCTCTGACAGTGTAAGTCCGGTTGTGGGACTTTGTATTGAGCTGGAAACCATGATGATCTCAGATGGAAAGGTGGGGGCCGGGCATGGTGAGGGCCATCAGAAGATGTTCTGCTGGGAACTTCCAGTGTGGATGGAGATGGGGGTCCAGCTCAAGGAGGGTGGGAAAGACAGGCTCTGTCATGTGCGACTGTCTGAACACAGCAATGGGCTGTGTGCTTGAGGACCAGGTAGGCCGGCCTCCCAAGAGAGGAACAGGAGCTTGCTAGGCTTGCAGAGCCATTGAGCAGAGGTTTGCTGTCCTTGGAGGGGTGAAGAGGGAGGAGCCAGACACATAACAGTGGCTCCATTAGGGGACCCTACCTCTGGGGAAGAATGCATCTAATTATTTCCTTATTCCTTTTTTCTATTTGGTTTTCATTCAGTTGTTTTTGAAATTCCAACCTGGATCAGCTGTTCTGAGAAGAATCAGACATTTGTGGGGGGTGCTGCAGCCACAGGACTTAGGGTGATGGTAGCCAACCATCTTGGGGGCATGGACTTGGGAACTTGGGGAGGGAACTGCTGTTTCTCTGGCCCCTCTGTCTGCTCTGGGCAGGGACAGCTGAGGGCTGAGTGGGGGCTGCAGGGGTGGCCACAGGGCAGCTCACTGAGGTTAAGATGACTCAGATGCGCATACAGGAAGGACCAGGCCAAGCAGAACAAATCAGAAGGGCTGAGTTCTGACCCTGTTGGAGGACATGGAAGGGCTGAAAGAAGAAGACATTGGGGGACACGGGGACCAGAAGCCCCTCTCCCAGGACCCTGCAGTGACAGGTCACAGTTGGATTTCTGTTTCCAGCTGCTCTTTCTCCAGAAAACCTGGTACCTGAAGAAAAGAGCTGTCCCTAGGTCTCCCACTGCAATGACTCCCAAGATTAGAGCCTTCTGGATGGGAGCAGACACCTCTGAGGAATGTCTCGGCTATGTGAGTGCCAGGCCTGTCCCTACACTGGCTGCCTGGGCTGGAGACCTCCCGAGAGCTAAGATGCTATAAGCTTGGAGGGGACAGAAGTGTAGATGGGCTTAGGGAGCACCTTTCCTTCCTTCTGAATGCGTATGACACCTTAGTGCTAGCAGCTGGCTGCTCAGGGAAAGCACCTACTATGATTTGTCCCCCATGGTCCTGGCTGATTGAAGGGGAGAACGGTGTGCTTGAATAGGATATCAACATCTTCCATTAGGCTGTGTTATGGGCTGAATTGTGTCCCCCCCAAAACCCCTGTGATGAAGCCTTGCCACCAGGTCTTTAAAGAGACATTGAGGTTACATGAAGTCATTCGTGTGGCCCCTAATCGCGTGTGTCTGGTGACCTCATAAGGAGAGATTAAAACACAGACATGCACGGAGGGATGACCATGTGAGGACACAGAAGACAGCCACCTACACGCCAAGGAAAGAGGCCTCCAAACCTGGAGGCCACCCAGGCTGTGGTACTTTGCCATGACAGTGTCAGCAAACTAATACAGACTGAAAATACAGATTAAATGTTTTTGTGTGTGTCAGTACTATTTGACCTTACCTGTTCCCAGGCCGGCCTGCCTGCTGGGGCTGCAGCGATCTCTTGCTGTGCAGGGCACGGAGAAAGACCACCTCCTCACCATTGAGGAGGTGCCTGTACCACCTGCTGCCACTTCTGAGTCCTTCATCCATTTACTCAAGTTTGGTCTGTGTCAACTTTGTCCTCTCAGCCTGCCTGGACCCTCTTCCTCTGCTTCTCTGATGGACAGGCCAGTAATGGTCCAGAAGGAGGGGAACCCAGCAAATCCCACTCTGCAGACCCACAGCCTGGGTGAAGGGCTGCTCTGGATGACCTCTGACCTCTGACTTTGCAGTGATGTCACAGAGGACACTTAGCAACAGCGACCCACTGAGCACACTCTTGGGCTGCTTACCTCGGCAGAGGTTGAAAGCCATGTCCTCCATCTGAGGCCGTGCTTGAGAGCCGGGCTCCTCTTCTTTCCCGAGACCTAAAGAGAGGAGAAGGATGGAGAAGGACTCCACCGCCTTGCATAGGCGGCACCGGTTGGGCGCTGGGGCCCCTCCTTTGGGGGTGGCCGCCGGACACCTCAAGGGGACCAGCGAGATGACCGAACTCCAGAGGAGCAGGAGCGTAGGTGGCTTACACGAGAAGGGGGACCCTCTGAGCCGCATGCGGAAGCCTGGCAAGGAGCTAGGTAGGGGCCGCCGCCTGCATAGAGCAGCCTCCCCGCAGTCCCGCTAACCCTGCTAACACCTTAGAGGCCCAGGCAGCGAGCACCGCATTCTGAGGCTTCCAGGTGACACAACCAGCCTGGGGCTCCCGTGAGGCCAGCTTGAGGGTCAGGCACTCGCTGTGGGGGCAGGATAAAGTGGGGGAGGGCCTTCCAGGGCCTTGGTGAGCCCTGTGGGCCTGCAAAGCCATCGGACACATGGAGAATACCATTTGTTCGGGAGGTCCAGCATAGGCAGTGTCTCAGGTTTATAATGATGCCCTGGTGACATGATATCTCTGAGTCCAGCCTCCGTCCGATTCAGGGCAGCACAGCACCTCCCAGGGCCCGGGTCAGCCATGAGCCTGTGGGGGACGGCACTGCCTGTCATGCTCGGCACTAATGTGGCTTTTAAATTGTAAAGTGTATAGATTTATACCTTATGTTAAGCCGCGTTTGCCACTCTAGGCTATTTCTAAATATGCTAAATAAGGCCATATTGTGGCCGAAGTGGGGATGGGTCCCGAAACATCCTAGTCCTTTTGTGGGCCTGCACCTTGAATGATAGCCAACACGGGCTCTCCTGCCCATAGGCATCTCAGGGCTCTTTCCCTGAGCACAGGACCCTGAGCAGACTGAAGGACAGTGGTGACTAACACAGCCATGTGCTGGAGCACTTAGCAGTCTGGTTCTCCTGGGAAGTCCACGCCAGCAAGTGGCCCTTTATGAGGTTGTCGGTAAGCTGAGAAATGAGACACAGTAAACGGGAAAGACAGCTTGCTTGTTCAAGCCCTAGAGGTGATATTAAGGGGTAGGAGGTGTAAAAATATTTGTTCTTCTCTAGTGTAAAAATCTAAAAAACGTGGTGTTTGAGGAGAAAGAGTCAAGATGCTGGTTCAGCCAGCAGGGCAGCTGTGTGGCTCGTCCACCTCCCTCTCGTTCAAGCCCCGAGCAGGGCCTTCCTTTCTCGCCTGCATAAGAGGAGCCAAGTTCCCAATAGAAGAAATCCACCAAAGTCTGCTTAGGAAATGCTGCATGTAGACCCAGAGGGCACGTCTCCAGTAAAGCCGGCATGGGGCAGCCAGCTGGCAGGGCCACAGGGCGCCCAGGCCATCTTGGAGGAGCCTGAGGACGCAGAGCAGGAGGCCTCGCCAGCCACGCACTAGGGAAGGCTGCCCCAGGCCCGTTGTCCACAATTTAAGTGAGGGAAAGAAAAATCAAGTCCCTCTCTACACTGATTCTTTTCTTCTTGCCAGATACATACTAAAAAGAAGCAAGATTTGAAGATCTGCCTGGGACAGCCTCGTGTCTTCTGAAACAGGCTCATACAAGCACATGTGCAGGCTCATACAAGCACATGCACACGCACACATATGTGCAGACTCATATGAGCACATGTATACACACACATGTGCAGGCTCATGCATGCACATGCACAGGCTCGTACAAGCACATGTACACATGCACGGGCTGATTCAAGCACACACACATGTGCAGGCTGATATAAGCACATGCACACACACACATGCACACACGGGCTAGTGGGCTGCTAAAGATTTCCCAAAAGAAGCCAATGTTTAAATCCCGTCTTCAGAGCTATTAATTCTGAATCCTTCTAGTCTCCTTATCTGAGGTCAAGGCTGGACTACTTTTTTTCTCCCTGAGGGATGTATTGAGAGCTACAGTAGCCCCTTTTACCCGCAGAGGATGTGTGCCAAGACCCCCAATGGGTGCCTGAAACCACGAATAGTAACGATCCCTGTATGTACTATGTTTTTTCCTACATACTTTTTACCTTAGAGCAGTGTTTCTTAACCTTTTTTGAGGTACCGAACCCACCAGTTTCATATGCGCATTCACCGAACCCTTCTTTAGTGATAAATAAAATATGATTTTTTTTCCAAATTCAAGATATAGGTATATGTTCTTTTACTGGTGCACAAAATGAGCCATGCATGAACATCACCTTGCTCAAAGAACAAAACCAACAAAGTGCATGAACTCACAACAAATTACGGTATTACTTTATTCTGGCCTCTGTGGCAGAGGCTTCTCCGAACCCCTGAGACCGACTTATTGAACCCCTAGGGTTCGATAGAACCCAGGTGATGAACCACTGCCTTAGAGGAAGCACTTTACAGCCTTGCTTTGGCATGTCTGATTGCCAGCATCACTGCTTTCGCACTTCGGGGGCTGTTGTTAAGTAAGATAAGAGTCACTTGAACACAAGCACCACAATGAAGTGACTGTGGGTCTGCTGACCAGGATGGCTACCAAGTGACTAACCAGCAGGTAGTGTATACAGTGTGGATATGCTGGACGAAAGGATCATTCACGACCTGGGCAGGATGGAGCAGGACTCATTTTGCTACTTAGAATGGCACACAATTTAACTTTATTAATTGTTGGTTTCTGGCATTTTACATTTAATATTTTCAGACTACAGTTGACTTCAGAACTGAAAGTGCGTGTAAATCAAGACTACTGTACCAAGTTCTAAAATAGTCTCTAAAACCAGTTGCCACACCCCCTCCCTCACACCCCTACCCTTTGCCTTTAAGGATTTTTATCCCCGATGTGGCCAGTGTCTGCCTGGGGACAGCACAGCTGCAGATCAACAAACATCCCCTGAGCCTGCAGATGAGGAGGATGAAGAATACCTAGTTCTTATCCACAGGGAACTCAGACCAGTCAGAGACAAAGAAAATGCCCATGACACAGCCCAAGGTCACATGTGCTGAGCACACGCAGACCTGGCCACGATGAGAAGTTCCCTCCAAGGCAGGCCGCCGAACTCTGGGTGGGGGCCCCGAGGCCCCCGTGAAGGAAGAAGGCATTGGAAGGCAGCAGGGTCCCATCTGAGACTGGAATGATTGAGATGACCGGCTCCAGGAGAGGGGAGATGTTCCAGGAGAGGAACAGCATGGGAGAATGCAAGGAACAGCCTGACCAGACGGATGCCTTAGAGAAGTGGGACACCTGCTGGAACCAGACCATCACCCAGTCGGGCAGTTGTCCCGGCCCTGAGGCCTGTGAGCCACATCTGCCCTGAATGGGAGGCCTGGAGTGGCTGATTCAACAGCCATATTCTATGAGAAAATTCCCTAAGACAGGGCTGCTCAGAGGTGCCCTTGCCAGACCTTCCATCCAAAGTGTTACTTAAAGCCTTGAAATTTTCCCCAAGCTATGCTTGCATCTGGACCTGAGAGAGAGAGAGAGAGAGAGAGAGAGAGAGAGTGTGTGTGTGTGTTTGGGAAGAGGGGGGGATGGACCAAGCTGCTTGTAGGGAAGACCAGCTACTACAGGAAACCGATCATCTTAAATCATTCCAGTCTCAGATGCGACCGCACAGAATCGGGGCCTTCGACGTTGGCCAGCTTGAGTCCCCTCAGAGCGTCCCTCTTAGCTCCTAAAGAAGGGTTAAGGAAACCCCCTCCTATATAAATCCTTGAAGGCTCTCCTGGTAGACAAGCTCCCGGGAGTGAGAAGTCTCTGTGTTCAGTGAAAATAGTTCATGAGGCTCATGCTCTGATCTGGCCAAAGTCACCCAAATACAGTTTTACTTTATTTAATGACAAATGCTGCTTCCGTGAGGCTCAGGCTGGAAGAACAGCTCTCTGGACATCAGGCGAGTTCCCAAGCCAATGAGTACACGGCACTCTCTCTCTTGGACAAAGATCCTTTCTAGCTAGACATTAGTCCACACTTTCCTTGGAAGAATGATGGTACTAGAGTCCCCTGGCCATGCCCTTCAGAGGAGGAGAAAGCGAGGAGAGCAGTTTCTTGGCAGAGTCGTGTGTGGCTCAGTTAGTCCCCTTCCTGGGACTGCATCGCTCTTTCCAGGGCATAGAACTGCTCGGCGCCCTCCACTTCTGCTGCTCGCAGTCCAGTGTGCTGCGCCCAGGAGGATTTCACCGCCCCCAACCCCAGCTCTTACACATTTACTGTAAAGACAATGCTGTATGCTTTACCCCGGGTTCTGTCTATAGAGGGCAGAGGTCCCAGAGTGACCGTGGGTGGGTGGGGCCTCATGCAGAGTGGATATCATCCTGGGGCAGGGAACCGAGAGACTACCTACCCATCAGGGCAAAAACTGAGACTCACTTTAATCCTCAGGCCAACACTGAGCACCTCAGTGTGCCTGGGGCTACAGGGAGCCCAGCATCCAACACCCTGGGCGCTGGCCCCGTCCATCCTCGGGTGAGGTCTCAGGCCAGGGGCATTCCTGCACCACGGGATGGAGGGGTAATGACAAACTCTGCTCCTTCCTCCTCAGAGTCCGAAGATCAGGAAAAAGGCCTAAAAAGCGATACTGAAGACATCATCTGGTAAGTGGACTCTGCCTGGCGAGAGTGGTTTTCTAGACATGTGGAGGACACAGGAGATAGTGAGGTCAGGAAGAGGGGCCGGCACAAAGGCTGAGGCAAGGTTGGAGGCAAGACGAGGAAAGGTGGTTCTCACGGCTGCCAGCCCCCTCCGCTCCCCTCCACCCACTTCCCCAGGCAGCTCCCCCAGTGGCGCCATGGCCCCAGAGCCTCGAAACTGGCACCTATCTCCAAAAAGAAGGTGTCACCCGGACTGCTGGGCCTGCTGGAGGCCTCCTGTGGGGGAAGGACTGGATGTGCAGAAGTGTGGACAGAAGCAACCTGGGTAGCACTGCCTTGTCTTCCGTACCTCTGCATATCGCCTTCCTTCCCCCCTCTCTTCCCGCTCTGTTCTGTCTACCCCCCACACCTCCTGCCCTCAGGATGGAGGGATGCCCTGCACGTTTGGGTCCCCCTCTGCCCATGCAGCCAGGCTGGTGCTGATCCCAGAGCTGCCCAATGCCCAAGAGGGAGAAAGGTGTCATCTTGAACCCTTGTCTCCACTTCTACAGCCAGGCAAACCTAGAGGAAGACAAGCAGGAAAATAACCAGGATGCCCTTGGAGAGCTGGACCAGGGTGTCCCTGGAGAGCTGAACCAGGATCCCCTTGGAGAGCTGGATCATGAGAATGAAAAGTTGGAACCAGATGCTGAGAAGAGTATCTCAGAGGCCAGTGACAAGGAGGAATATGAAGAAGATGAGAGCACAGCAAAAGGCATCCAAGAGGCCAAGGTCAGGCTGTGTGGTCCTTGAACATTTATGGACTGCTGTTCCCTCAGGTCAGAGTTCAGCCTTTCTTTACTGATTTGGTGTCTTCTTACAGAAACAGGAGTCGGAATCCATAAAGCCAGATGACCTTCTGGAAAAAGAGGCAAGAGCTTTTTAATTTGGTGACAGAAGTCAGATGGAGAGGTCTATGTGGGACAGTTTTGCTGCACCTTGAGTGCACTGTGGACATGTAGTCCTGAGTCATCTCACAGGACCATGGTGTAGGCTGGATCAAACCTCACCTGACCTCCAGAGAACCCTCCAGGTCAAACTTTGTGCTCTTGGCCTCATGCTGGGGCAGTTGCTAAAGGTGTGTGGGTCCCTAACAGGAAGTAACACTCACCTTGACCTTGGCCCAGGGAAACACCTCCGAGTCTCAGTTCCTGATGCGCTGGCCAGAGATATGTCAGCACTGTAGTAGGAACTGGCACAGGGCACTTTCTGAGGGATGGTGGCTGTCATTTTCCTTCCCTATCCATGTGAGGGGGAATGGAGAGGTAGCTAGACGTGTTTGACCAGGATTTACAGTTGACAGTCCTTGTGATTCTTGGGGTTCTGGGGAGTCCTTTACCCACCACAAATACTTCTCTTGATGTTGATTAAAGTGTCACCATTAGAAACCCATTCTGGATTTAGCCTAGGTGCTTAATGAGCGACCTTAGGGCAGCAACCCCTGAGCTGCCTGGGCTTTTCCCATCTCCCTGTGAGTACAGCCCGATTAAGTGGGGATACAGAAGATACAGGTAGGTTTGTGGAGGTGAAGGTAAAGGCTCTTCCCAGTCGAGCAGGCCTGAAGGGGGCTTGGAGGGGCTGCTGGCCCCAGATCTGGACACCTGTCACCCAGAGGCCCTGGTTCTCAGGGGTAAAGGTGGGAGAAAACCTCTGGGGTCTCAGGGACTGGAAGGGCAGTGAGCCCGCAGAGGTGGAAAGGCCATATTCCTCCGCCTGCCTCCTCTGCCAGTGTTGGCCCACAGTCCCCTCGCCATCCACCCGACAGGCAGCTCTCTGCTCAGCTTCTTAGGGGCCCCACTGAGCATTGCCAGTGCCTGGTGGTCCCAGCAGTAATCGTTCAGACCCTGACCACCCGAGTCAGGCACCCAGTCTACCTCCCAAGAAGTCTACTCACTTCCCCAGCTCACCTGAGCCTGTCATCCATGTCTCTCTGCTTTCCGTTCACAGAAACGAGCTACGTTTGTGGAGATTGATCTGGGAGACCATGTCGAGGAGGTAAAAAAGCCTTCCCACAACAAAGCCAAACCAGCCACTGGGAATGCTTGTGCTCAGTACCCACAAGGCGTTTCCAGGGAACTCACCCCGTGCGCGTGTGTGTTGGAGACTGAGATAGGGCCAACAGCACCAAGGAAGCTTTGGGATGTTGAGGATTGGCCTCGGGCGCTGGGGTCACCCTCTCCTCTTTCTCATCTTCCCTCAGTCTGGCCCACATGCATCCCAACAGCAGGGTCAACCATTGGGGTGTCCACGGGCCTTAAGAACTTGTTTCTGGGAGGCTAAAGGGCACAGGCTTCGGAATGAGGAAACCGTCCTCCACATCCAGCTCTGCCAGTAACCGACCCAACAAGCCACCGTACCTTTCTGTGCTGCAGTTGCCTCATATGTAAAATGGGAATCTTAGTACTGTCCACACCCCATGGTTGTTTTGTGAAGCCCTCAAACAGTATCTGGTACCCAGAAAACCTTAGTATTAGGTAACATCATTACCACCACCACCACCACTATCATCATCACTATCATCACCATCACCACTGTCACCATAATCACCATCACCACCATCACCGTCATCATCACCACCATCACCACTATCACCACCAGCATACCATCACCATCACCTTCATTACTATCACCATCACAATCATCATCACCTTCACCACCACCACCATCACCACCTCCATCACTATCATCACTACCACCACCACCAGCATCACCATCACCGTCACCACCACCACCACCACCATCAGCAGCAGCATCACCATTATCATCATTTTCTGTAAAGAGAAGCGGTTGACCTAATGGCCTCTCTGGGATGTCTTTCTCCATTCTTTTGCTGTAGTGAGCAGTCATCTGTTTAGAATGTTTTTGTCTTGGCACATTGAAACTCCTGCCTGGATGTTATTTTTTCACAGATTGCACCTTTTATTTCTCTGCCCTCAGAACATGTTGTACAGTGACAAGACTACCATGGGCACCACAGGTTCTAAGGACTCAGAGGGAGTCAGCATGTGGCAGAGCTGGGGCTAAGAGCACACTTCTCCTAATCTAGAGTGGCCCATATCCTGTTCTTTGGTCAGGGTCCTTAATTAGAAATTTCCACTGGATGGTGCCCTGTCTTGCAGGAGGACGCTTAGGGCCAGTGCAGTCTTCTCACCCTCACTTGGTCCTTGGGCAGGTCTGGCCTGGTGCCTGTGGTTGACACCCTCCCTCACCCTATGCCCTGAAGTGCTTCTGCCACTTCCCGTAGGTGGTGACACATGCCATGAGAGAAGAGAAGCAGTTGCCAATGGACATGGGGGATTTGTCAGAAGATGAGTGAGTAAGGGGTTCAGGCTCGGGGAGGTGGGGAGACTTCCTCTACCATAGTTTCTGGAGGGCCCACGACAGCTCATGTGGAGTGGGCAGAGCCGAGACTGCGAGCCTCCCCTCTTCCTCAGGATGCGCAGAGACCTAAGCACGTATCGGGGCTGGAGGGGCTGAGAGGCAGGCACCAGGGTGTCTAACCACCTAACAGATCTAGCACAACCTTTAGCTTGGCCTTCATCTCACCCATAGCCAGACTCTCTGTCCTCATCCCATCAACCAACAGGATGGCCAGACTATGGGGGAGGAAGGGAAGAAGGGAAGGCGAGAGTAGGGAGTCACCTTGTGGGAGGAACGGCTCTGGAACAGTGCAGGGCTGGATGTGGCCGGCTCAGCTAGTCTTTAAGGTCTCCCTTGTCCGAAGGTGCCTTCTGGCTCCGGCTTTTTAGGACAGAGGACAAAGGACATGGCAGTGGGCTGAGAAAACTCAAGCATCTGGTGGGAAGGGAAGCCAGCTCTGTACTGGAATCCGACTTTGTGCACAGGACCCTGAAGCTAGAGGCAGACGCTTAGCAACCCTGGGCTTGGGTCACAGTGCAGCACAGGTTGGAGCAGAGACTGCAGTGTGTGTCTGGGCTGAAGGGTGCTGCTGCAGGGACCTGAGCTCCATGCTCCAGGCACCTGCAGCCCTCGGGGTCTGTCCCTTTCCTACCACTCTCCTTTCCTCTCAACCTCCAGGACCAGGACCAGCTGGGTGTGCTGCATTCCGTACTCCACCAGAAAGAAAGTGAAGAACAGCGTGTAACAGCCCTGGACAGGTAATTTGCATATGGTGACCAGCCACGGCAAGCCTGGGGACTTGGGGAGACAGTGAGTAGAATAGAGGCGGGCTAAAGTGCCTGCCTGGCCTCTCCCCAATTTCCCTGGCCCCCCTCAATGCCTACTCTTCTGGCCAGTAACCGAGGGTCTCCATTTCTGTCTCCTGGGCTTGGCCAGCAGATGCAGCGGGATGCAGACAAGCAGCCCTGGTAAACACCACGTGAACCTGTTTCAGGAGCACCAGTGACCTGCATGTGAATCACTGACCCACTGGGTGATGCCATCTCTTAAAACGACACAATAAAGAGTGAACGAAATGTTCTACCTCTTCGGCTGCCCTAATCAAATCCCTGTTATTTCCCTCTGTGCATCTCATTACATGAAATATACCATAGCTCCCCATGTTTAAGATGCTCCCATTTATAAGATGCACCTTAATTTTGGGGCCCAAAATCTGAAAAAAAAATGTATTACATAAAGTTATTGAATTCAAGTTTTATTCATCATAAAATTCATACAACTACTCATCACTGTCAAAACTTCCATCCATTAGCTTGTCCTCATCTGTGTCTGATGACAAATCACTGTCTTCAACAATGAGCGCAAAAACAAACATGAAAAAGCAGGAGATGCAAGTAAAAAGTCTACAACCCCTCTATACGATGCACCCAGTTTTCAGACTTTAAATTTTTTGGAAAAGGGTGCGTCTCATACATGGGGAAATATGGTAAATTGGGGAAGGGAGGCGCACAATGGCTGAGCTTCCCAGGTCATGGGTAAAGTCAGCCCCCCACAGGCCTGGAGTGGGCTCTGTTATCCGTGATGGCTCACAGAGTTGGTGCCAGATCACTTGGGGTCCTGCCCTAATGAGAGATGACTCCAGGCGCACAGAGGCCAGTGGTGCATTGTTCTCTGTGGTCCCGGGAGACTGAGCTTTGCCGGGAGTACAGTGTCCTTGCAGGTGGAGGCACAAGAGGCTTGGTGCCACATCTCACACGGGACGTCATTGAGAGCCAGGAGGGTCGTGCAGAGGAAATCCAGGCGCGGGCCAATGCTGTCTGCAAGGGATGTGATGGGTAGAGGGCCGCACAAAGGGGGACTTGACAAGGGGCTTTGGGGTTCCTCTGTTCAACCAGCTGGGTCTCGGCAAACAGCCACAGGCCCAGTGGGTGAATATGTACAATTCTATGTGATTCAGCCTAAGACGGAGAACTGTAGGCCCGGCCTCCACCTGTAAGACACGTCCCACCAGTACGCACCCAGCACACATACTTGTTCACTCACATGCACATGTGTGTACACATGCACACTTGCCACACATATACATGTGCACAGGCACGCTCACACAAACATTCCTGCATACCACACAAGCGTGCATATCTGCATACTCATGTGCATATATCACATGTGAGTACAGGGTCATACACCCACACACAGATGCCACACATGCCACATGAGTGTGCAGGAGGGTGTGGGCAGGTGACAAGCAACATCTCGAGTGAGGATTACCTGGGCCCAGAGCTCAGGGACACAGGTGAAAACCTCAAACACCCCCCATGTAGGTGAGATGCATCACCACCTAGGTTCTCCCCCGCTGCGACCACTGTCCAGGTGAAAGCCGGGAGGCCCAGAGACAGCCTGCAAGGGAAAGTTGAGACCCTGTCCCAGAAATGAGATTTCCTGGGCCGGCTGTGGGGCTGCAGCCATACTGACAAATGAGGAGATGGCAGAAAGAACCACTATGCTGAGTGCTCACTGCACTCTCGAGGCTGGGAGCTGCCACTCGTGCCCCTGGACAAGGAGACCGCAAGCAAGTTCCCCACATCACAGCCCCCAAACAGGCAGCTCCGGCCCCAGGCCTGGCCACTAACTGCTGCCAACTAAAAAGGCACCCAGGAAGCTTCCAGAGAAATGGCTGGTTTGTCCCTCGGCCAGTGCAGTCAGAGGAGACCTCTGATCCTGGCTCCCCAGGTCCTTGCCACAGAGCAATGTTGGCATGAGTCTTGCCTCTAGTTCCTCTGTACCCGGCACTGGCCACGGGCCAGGAAGGTGACTGCTTTCCATTTGTCATTTATCCCTTGTTGCTGTGTGTGGCTGGCCTCATTTCGGGCCGTGTGCTGCTGTACTGGCCATGGAGGAGCCTTGAGGGATAGGAGGCCCCAAAGATTTGCACAGCATGACTAGTTTGGTAGTTATCTTTCTCTAGCTTAGCATTTAAACCCTCCAAAATCAGATACACATTTTGCTGTTCATTGGGCCTCTGAACTTCCAGCCTTAGGTTGGTTCCGTTCATCCATATTGTCTGGGTATCTGCTGGGAAAGCTGGTTCAGGGAGACCTGGGTGGGAAGGACAGCTCAGAGGAAGCCTGGTATGCAGGCAGGATTGTGGTCACGCCTTCTGCTGGCATAGTGAGCTCCTGCAAGGTGGGCAGGGAAGCCAGGTCTCCCTGGGAGCCGGAAAGCCTTGAGCAAGGAGACTTGGAAAAAGTTCTGAGCCTCCATTCTGGGTGTTTTGGGGCCAGCAGAGGTCCCTCTGTCCTCACAGAGACTCCCAAGGAACAGGCGCTACCTAAGAAATGTGGTGACATCCCTCCTTAACTCACCTCCCCTTCCCTCTAGGGAAGTGCACCAGCCCCACGGGCGATGAGGGCTGAGGTGAGCCTTGGAGACAGAAGGAATCTGTCCACCCTCACAGCAGCGAGAACTGTTCATTCACAGTTGCTGCCACAGTTACTTGTTTGCTTCAAAGTGGAAGAAAATCAGAGTCTCCAGCCCACGAGCCCCTGACGACCATTGGAGCTGCTTCTGCCTTGTCTCGGCACGGAAGCTTGGCCAGTGCGGAGTGAACCAGGTGGTGGATGAGGGTGGAATGGGATGCCTCCTGCACTGGCCAGGCTGGCCATTTAAATTTAGGGAGGAGTGAAGCCACATTGTCCAGGCTGCCTACCTATCTTTCTTTGGACTTTCCCCTTCTTGAGTCCCCCCGCAACCAACTCAGCTTATGGGGGGGGCGCTGATTCAGGCTTCTCCTGCACTTTTTGTCAAAAATGGGCTTGACCCAGTTTTTTCCTCGGTCCCTGCTGGGCCCCCGCCTATCCAGACACAAGTAAATGAGGGAGCATAGCAGAATCATCCTGGGGCAGGAACAGACTCTCCGCTATCCCCGGCATCTCTGATAGAGCCACACCAGCTATACCTGGGTGTGTATCTCTTCCTAGGGCCCCCAAACACCCCGTGACAATGCCTCCACCTTATTCTTTCTAATATTATTATTCTCCTCCAAATCCAATGTACCTTATTATTATAGATAGTGTGGGTGATAACAAAAAGTATTTAACTTGTCATCTCACTACCTTCAGTATATCAGAATTTTCATAGATTTCTCTGAAGTGTTTTCTCTCTCAATACACGTGGGGAGAGCTAGATATGGAGATAGATAACTAGCTTTTGTGCAAAATTGGCATCGTATTGTACCACGGTTTTATTATGTCACAAGCATATTCCCCGACGTCATCCATGAAGGTTTATTGAACTCCTCCCACATGCCAGGCACTGTTCTAAATGCTGGAAACACAGCAGTGATGGAAACAAATGCCTGGTCTTGTGTTGCCTCCATTCTAGTGGAGGAGACAGATAACAGACTTCTAGTGCATCCTAATTTACCTACACGTTATTCCCTCTAAATTAACTACCTCACTTTGAAAAGCGAAGTTCAGTGGCTGCACCACCCTCAGGGCACGGAGCACCTCACCTCCCAAAAGCACCCAGGTCAGCGTGATGTGACAATGTTGCACAGTGGGCCCGGGCGACATAGGGGCCTCTCAGAAAGAACCAGCAGCATCGACAATGGCAAATGCCTAGAGCAGTTTGTGTGGGTTTAAGTCATTAATTGTACAACAACCTACCAAGATGGGTTCTATTATGATACCTATTTTGTAGGGGATAGAGTGGGAGGTGCCTAGCAGGAGGGGAGGGTTTCCACGTGTTGAGGGGAGGGTAAGCCGGGCTCTAGGGGACCCCCACTAGCCGCTGACTTCAGAGGTCATTGTCCTCGAACACTGACCCACACATGATGATATTGTTGCTGCAGCTTATTTCTAGTCTTTTCCTGCAGCATCCAAGGAAAGTGATATAAAAAGGATGTGTTTCTTGTAGGAAGCCTTCCCCTTTCCCGAACCCCCCACCTCAGCCCGCCTCCCTTCCTCAGGGGCAGCCGTACTTGCCTGCTGCGCCCCCTGGTGGTAGGTTCAGCACAGTACCCTCACAAACCTCTGCTTTTATAGTATAAAAGCACCGTCTGAAATCTTTAACCAAGAGGAGGCAGCAGCGTGATGCTTCATCACTGAGAATTTTAACTCTCACCTAATTATTCACTGAAAGAGAGGCTAGAATGTAAATTCATTATTGGCCGTCATTTGGTGGGCAGGGCTGGGAACTTGATCCAGGCCCCATGTACCCTGAGCGCCCCAGACTTACCAGTTCAAGGTTCAGAACTTACACTGCAGCCCAGAGGTCTAGTACCCTTGAAGCTGGCCTTCCCTGCACCATGGCCTTGTGACCTGTGATGCCATGAACTCTGTAGAACAGACAGCTTTTCCTGGTGTCTCTATCTAGAGAGTCCTGGGAGCCTCCCGAGGCTGGACAAAACTTGTCTTGTGTGGACTCACCATCCCAAAACAGATCCTTCCCAGCATGGCCTGATATTTCTCTCCACAAGACAAAAATCAAAATTCCCTCAAACTGCTGACATCCCAAGGTCCCTGTGTGCCCTGGGTTCGCTGATGGTCCTGGCCCCCAGTGACGTGGAGGCACAGAGAGCCTGCTTTGGAGGAGGGCTGTGGCCAAGAAGGGATGGCCTGGCTAGTGCACAAAGATGGATCCCATTCTGGGACTGCTGAGGCTGGAGTTGACGGGCTCCAGTAGCATCTCAAACCAAGGGCGTCTGAGGTCAGCCCAGACCTGGGCAGGAGGGAAGGCACACCCGTATTCTGCCCCTTCTCCTCCTGCCCTGTGAGACCCATTGTTCCTTCCCAGATGCAGCCTGTCTGAGAATTCCACCCAGGTGCCCTGAAAGAGGGGACAAAGGAGGAGGGGCAAGCTGGGGGCAGGAGCAGAGGGAGACCCCGGTGCTAGATCAGGGAGGTCTTCCAGGTACTGACTTGTCTGGCATTGACATCAACAAGACAGGTTATGTGAGCTGGGCTATAGGAGTCCTCATCAGAACCGGCTAGATTCACCCAGGGTCTCTCCTCTAACTACGTTGACTGGTGACAGGTTTTCAGGAAAATGTGGTATACACAAAGCATGATGTCTGCTGCCTGTCAACTCCTTTTGGGTCATGCAGGACTCAGCCAGGTCTAGGGCCCAGTCAGGGTGTGTGGTCTAAGGGCAAACGTGACTGTGTAGATGGTGTCAAGGACATGGCACCTTGAGGGAGAACAGGATGGATTCCATTCTGACAGAGCCTGGAGACTTAGGCAGGGAATGGACAATCCCATTCTATAGATGAGAAAGCCAAGATGCAAAGACAGTGTAAGTACCATGGGTTCCTGGTCACAGTCCTTATTTTGTCCCCAGGGGGTTAGGAACCCTAACCCATGTCACAGGACCTCCCATTTAGCTGGACCAGACACTCTGGCTGGCCTCCAGTCCCCCATCTTTGTCAGTGGGGACCTGACCTAGGCAAGGTCCTTCATGACTCTGTCCCCAAGTCCAGTTCATCAAAAACACATGACACCCCCTTTTCCCATCGTCACTGCTCCCTCCGTCCCAGAAGCCACACATAACATGGACCTAGGAGAAATCAGCTGTTACCTATAGGCCACGTGCACCATATGTGAGTAAAACTCAGGATCCCGAGCGCTGAAGGCCTTGCCTGCCTTCCTGATTCATCTCAGCACATGCCAGGCCCTCCTCCACCCCTCCTTACAGGAGCCGTTCTTTGCTACAGGATACTGGCTGCCTCGGTCCTTCACGTCCGCGCTACAGGAAACCCCGTCTAAAGCAGCCCCCCAGGTACCGGCAGACCACCCACCATCTTATTTCTGCGGAGCAATTTCGCTGCTGCCCATCTGTCAGAAGACATGCTTTTGTCTCCAGCTGACAGCCCTGGAGTCCTCCTGCTGCATGCAGGGGACCCTCCACGATGACCTGTGCGAGGGCGGGAGAGAGAGGAAGGGGTGTGTGTTCCTGCCTTGATGCTGTGGAACCCCAAGCCAGTGGAGCTGTGTGTTAACTTTGCCTGTGCAGCCTTGGGAAGGGGCTTCCTCACTTGGCACCCCAACAGTCTGGGCAGGCTGAGAGCAGAATTCTTGCTGGGAAGACCCCCCACCCTGAAAATATCTGTCCTGGAGAATTTCCCAGGAAGGAACAGGCTTGCTCAGGCCAACCGCACACAATGCCCAGCGGAGGAGACATTTGGAACATCCCCAAGCCAGGCCACAGACCGCAGCCCCCAGCGGCAAGTCAGAACACACCACGTGTGCCCATCAGGCCGCCAAGAACGCCTGGCTCCGCGGCGTGATCTGGAGCTGCCTCCCCTGTTGGAGCTCTGTGGACAGACCCCAGGGAAATCTGCTGTTCTGGTGCTGTTTACTTCCGAAGGCGGTACTGGAATGGCGACCCCTGAGGTCCCAGGGAGGAAGGGGAGGGAGGGGAAGGGCACAAGGAGACTTCTCTGCCTACACGCAAGGTCATGACATTTCACAATTTTCTGTTTTCCTCACCCTACGATCCAATTCTGGACTTCAGGACACAGCCTTCCAGAAACAAGTCCTGCCCCTTGGCGCCCAAATTATTCTGTTACAATCTGGGCTCCAGCCTCCGTTTGGCATGGTTTTTCTAAACAAATAATTGGGAAATAAATGTGATTTCCCTGGTTTCTTGGATGCCCACATGTCTCTTTCAGCAGCTGGTTTTGTTTGTAAAATGCAAACCAACATTCAACTCAGAGACACGTGATTGTGTTGAGGCCACTTAAGGTTTCTGCTGCCAAGTGTCTCTCTTGCACCCCAGGAAATGCCCCAGTCAGAGATGCCTCAGCCCCAATCTTGCCCCAGGCAAGGGTTAGTAAGTGGGCAATTAGGGATGGGCGTGGGGTGGA
Organism: Rhynchonycteris naso; assembly: GCA_037038555.1. NCBI lineage: Eukaryota > Metazoa > Chordata > Mammalia > Chiroptera > Emballonuridae > Rhynchonycteris > Rhynchonycteris naso. The sequence continues at coordinate 33,090,955 of CM072998.1, forward strand.
AGCAAAACCACAGACAAGGTAGGTGGGTGAGGGTGGGGGGAACAGATGGGGTGGATGCAGGATGAGCAAGGCCAACATGTCACTTGGAGATTAAGATAGTCTAGGGCCAGTGGCTGCCACCATCATGTCCAGGCAGGTTCTCATTGAATTCGGTCAGATGGTAAAGAAACAGTGGAGCCAAAAAATGGTGGGCCATTCTGTTTATCAAAGTCTCACACCTGCCAACAAGCAAATGCACAGGGAAAACACTTTCCTTTCTTTCTGGGCTCCCAAAGCCCCAATACATTCTCTGGTTTCACAACCAGGAGAATCTTCTCCGGTTCACCCTAGAACCAAAGGCCCCACCAGTCTCAGTGGAGCTTGCAAAGCCCCTCAGCTCTGGTTCCCCATCTGCACCCCTTCTCTCTGCAAAAGTAGCTTCTTCTTCAGCACTCTGCATTCTCTCTGCTCTCTCTGCAAACATGGCTGGTCCCACAAAGACCCCTCCTCCAGCAAACATTAGCAAAACAATAGTTCCTCCCAAGCAGGAATACAATCCTCAATTTGCAATCAATTACCCTGCTCTGAGGGCAAGCACACACGTGGCTGCCCAGTGCCAATTTTTAACAATAAAAGTGAGCAAACTCAAAAAATACAAATTTTATAAACTCATTTGCCCAACAGATGAATAACACCCTGTCCAGGTCCAAAGCCTGCTGGCACCAGTCACTTCCCTTCTAGAGAAGGAGGTGCCCTCAGGGAGAAGGCCGTTGCCCAACTCAGTGCTTGGCTCACATCTGCCCTCCATGAGAAGGACTAGGCTCTGGGGTCAGCATGCAACATTTTTTATCTTTGCTATGACCTCCTTTTCCCATGCAGCCCATTGTCATTTGTGTGAGAACCAAGTGAAGACAGTTCCAATACCACTTACCAAGTCTCTGGCACCAGCTGGTGTCCAGCAATTCACTCTGACACCAACTGCCTGGGCGCTCAGCACAGGCTCCACAGGCGAGGGGCTCAGCCCCAGAAAGCTGCCTCCACGGCCGAAGCCACCTACGACGGGGACCGCAGGGCAGCCGTGCTCTGCTGGCCGGCTGCCACGCACAGCTCTCGTGTCCTCTCTGGTGAGCCGCCCTCCCCCACCACAACCTCACTGTCCAAAAGCATCTATCTGGGCTTCACTGCAAGGGAGTCAGTCCTTGGCAGTTGCTGACTGACTCCACCCCCTTCCAGAAGGTCAGAGGTCAGAGGTCACATGGTTGGTTTCCCCTGCTAGAGGCCTCCAGGAGTCACCGCTTTAGCATAAACTCAGGTTTGGTAGAGAGGGGCTCCTTATGAATAGCAAAAGACATTCCTCTCAGGAAATTCTAAGGGTTTTAGGAGCTCAGAGCCAGGAACTGGGACAAAGACCAGATATATGTATGAGCTCACAATAGTGTCCCTTGGTTTACTTAGGTCTTTAATTTCTGTCAGCAATGCTATATAGTTTTCAGTGTACAAGTCTCACGCTCCTTTTGTCAAATTTATCCCTAAGTACTTAATATTTTTGATGCCCAAAACATTAACTAGAAGGTTCTTTCTTGCTGCTTTCCATCACTGGACCCCTCCACTGCAGCAGGCTCTGCCAAGCCCCCGCCCCATGCAGGTTCTTTGCATTCTTGAAGACACGCACCAAGCTTTTGAAGGCTGGGTCCTTTTAGCAGCACGGAGTCTGCGTGATCCACCCAATAGTCAGTTCTTTAAAACTCCTGAATGGTATTCAAGATACACACGTGTGTTTGGGCAAGATTTTGAGAACTTCACAGAAGCCCTTGAGAACGATAAGAGAAGGCCCCTAGTACCTGAATGGAAATAGAGGACAGGCTGAGCCCTGCCCCATGGCTAGTCTGGCCCTCTAGGGCTTCCAGCATCCCAAGCAAGGCATCACATAGGTTCTTAGAAAGGACAGGATGAATGGTCCTCACTGACAGGCAAGAATTATGGGGATGGAGGGAGCCAGGAAAGCAGAAATCATCCCCAAGCCCCAGGGCACACCATTACCTCTCCCCAAGCAGATAGCATGGTGGGGATTTGACATCTGGGGGACAGTCTGCTGGGGAAGCAAAAGGCACTGGGACCCTATAAGGTGACAGAGTGGCTGACTGGTTGTAACCAAAGCGGCCGTGCCTCTGTGTTTCTCACGATCTCATTGCCTGCTCCTCTGCCTCGCCGTGCCTGGGACCAGGTCATGTCAGCCAAAACACATCCCTCCAGGCTCACGCACAGGGAAACCTGGGGGTCAGACACGGTCCCCAGGGCCGTGGCCAGTGCTGGAGCACGGGACGTCCTCTGGCCCAACATGTGTGCTGGTGCAGGGGCCAGGAAAACGCCTGGTTTTTCAACACGTCCCTTTCAGAGTCCTGGCCCCTGCACAGCCTCTCCCCGCCCCGTGTCAGCTACCCCTCGACTCTGTCTAAGCCCTCGCTCATCCTGGATTCCATCCTATTAGGTGACTAGGTGGGCCTATCAGACGCTGAGCTCCTTGCTTCCCACGGACTCATCTGCTGGACACTTGTTGACTACAGGAAGCAGGGATAAAATTGCCACCACTGGTCCTCCTTCCTCAGATGACAGACAATGGCAGCTCCCTGTGGCAGCAGGATGCCTTGGGGCTGCACCACCAACTGGCCCAGGGAGGAGCCCACATTTAAGCCCTGGTGGGTGCTCCAGGCTCACCGGTCCCAGCCCTATAAGCAATCCTGCCTCCACTTGCCAAGAGCTGTGACGTGAAAGATGCCCATAGTGTGAATTGACATGGTTTCACTATACTTTCCTCTGAGCACAGAACTCTGACCCTCATTTCCAGTGGCTTCTCCTATCAGTTGTTTGCACTGGCACGAAGTCATGTGCATGTATTTTATTCTTGGGTTCGAGTCCAGAGCCTTCATCACGTATTTTGCTGATCACATGGTCTCATCTGTGGTCATTGGCAGCCCCCTCAGGCCAGGTCCTCTGACAAGCTCTTTACTTTTCTAATTCATTCCATTTAAAAGCATTTCCTGGCTTTCTGGCCTCACAGGGCGTTCCAGGCTCATCTTGCATCATCTCTGCCCCGGCGGAGTGGTGAATCCACCCCTTCTCCAAGGACCTGGGCCCCATTCAGAAGTGAAAGATCAAAGAGGAGATCAAAATTGGAAGAGAAAAATGTCAAAAGAACACTCTAAATAGAAAATCAATAAGGTGACCAGGCCACAGGCAAACCTCTTTCCCTGGGAGTGCGGCCAAGGGTTTGCCAGGCCAGGGGGCCCCATGCTGTTGTCCATCAAGCACCCCAGGTGCCTGGGACAGGGCCCATGCTGAGGCCTAAAGCGGCAGCCCTAGGTGCTGCAGCTGGAAGATGAAGATGGAAAAGGTAGGTAAACTTTTAAATCACAGACGCCAGCAAGCCTAGCTGTGGACAATTCTCAAGGCCATTCTGTGAGGTGCAAGCTGGAGGGGAGGGATGGACCCAGGCTGCTAGCCCTGCTTTTTGTCTCTACGGTAACAGCTCTGCTGGTCTTAGACTGGCCGGAGCTTCCCTCCCCTTTCTCCCCCTCCCTCCTTATTTTCCCTCTTGCTCCTTCAGTGGCTCCTTAGGTTAGCGTCACCCCCACATACTTCACGAACTTTTATATTCATAACCGGAACCGGGAGGTGCTGGCTTGTGGAAAGTCGCCGTGTCTCTGAGGGTGTGGCTCCCACTCAGCCCCCGAGGTGGTGGTGGGGAGTATGGGCACGGCCTGCCATAGCAGGCACATCCTGGGGTGTCTGCGCCTGCACCAGCTCCCTCACTGGCCCCCATCTTCACTGCTTGCTTCAGATGCCTGACTAGAGACACTGACTGGTTATCACTCACAGCGTCTGCATTTCCTTCCCATTCTCTCCTGTCCGACACCTGGCTTCTTTATGACTGGGGCTAATTCCTTGCACAATGAATCATGTTTAGCACTTACAAGCTCCTCAGACTATGATTCATTTGATCTTTGTGTAAAACTTCTGGACCTGGACTGAGTACTGTCATTAGGTCTATTTTGCAGGTAGTAACCTGGACTACAGAGAGGTCACTAGAGTGGCCCCAGACACACAGCACATAGAAGGTATTCTAGAACTCGAGGCCATGAAGTCAGTGAGGTCCTGGTCACTGTCTCCCTTTTGAGGGTAGGACGTGTGTTTGTGTCTGTTTCACGGCTGGGGAAACGGAGGCCACCTCAAGGCTTCACACCCAAGGTCACCAGCCCAGCATCCCTCACGCATGTTCCCTGAACCCTGTTTTGAGAGATCAACCCATTCCCCCTTTCTGAGAGGCCACCCTTCATAAGCATCACAGGCACAAGGTTGGGGCTCAGCCCTCTTGGGTTCAGGAAGGCTTCCCAACTATAACAGGAGTTGAATTTCCAAAGTGAATAAACATAAGCCAGGTGAAGGCTATTTGGAAAGGATCCTGGGCAGAGGGACATCTGAGCTAAGACTCGGAAGCAGGAGAGTACTTTGTGTAGCCTGGAATATAAAGTTCAAGGCGGGCAGTGTGGAAGCCCGACTCACAGTGGGAGCCAGGAGCATCATGACAACCCTCATCCCCGAGATGTTCATATCTGAATCCCCAGGACCTGTGGACATGTCACTTCACTGATAGAAAGGACTTTGCAGGTAGGATTAAGGTAGAAATATTCCAATGGGACATTGTCCTGGATTATCCTAGTGGGCTTGCTGTAAACATGAGGGTCCTTGTAAAATGGAGGCAGGGGGAGTAAATACCGAGAGAGAGTGGGAGATGCTGTGCTGCTAGATTTGAGGATGAAGGATGGGGCCATAAACCAAGGAATGCAGGCGGCGCCTGTCCATGCTGGAAAAGGTGAGACAAAGGCTCTCTCCTAGAGTGTCTAGAGAAACCAGACATGCAACACTCCGGCTGGAGCCCAGGGAGACCCATGTCTAACCTCTGATGTCCACAACTATAAGGTGATAAAGTAGTGACGTCTTAATTTGCTGTGTCTGGTCATTTGTCACAGCAGCCAGGGGACACTCACATTCTCACTGTTGAGGTGAAGCCACCTCAGTCACCCGGTTTGTGAGAAGAGATTCTGCCAATCTAGGACCTGGAGCAGGGAAGCCCCAGCGCTGACTCTATCGTGCCCATTAGGAAGCCACAGCCTGTTTGGCGGGCTTGCCCTGTCAGCACCCCTGAGACTGTGTGACAGGTAAGCATCTCAGCCATGATGTGGACTGGGTCCCAGCTGTGACCTTGAGAGATACACAGAATGCCCCATGCCCACTGTGCCACTGTGCTCAGGAATTAGCAGGGAGTCCTGGAGCCTGGGACCAGTGGCCCTATGCGTGCACCCTGGGTGGCTCTTTCTGCTTAGAAACCAGGCACATCCGCCCGACTGACTTGTGCTTATTTGGTTCTTAAGTTATAGCTGTCTCTTCTAATTCTGAGCTTTTGAAAAGACCTTTAAACTTGATGAAAAACTAATGCGTGTGAATGACTTTTCTGCCCAGCACTAAGGAACTGAATTCACACCTGTTGCCTCCTGCACACCTACCATCAGCTCAGCACTACACAGCTCCTCTGTATTTTAAGACAATAGCCAATCTGTGTGTATTTTATAAGGCACAAGTCTTTTCTGACTCTGATCACAATTTATGACGTTGTAAATGGGTTTTAGCCAAACTTTGGCACAGAGCATCGCAAGGGGGAGGCACCTGGCTGTTTATGACCCTTCTGAAGCCCTGGCACTGCCCTTATCTGTGCCAGGCATTTTGCCAGGAGCTAGTGAGCTCGGGCTGAGAGGAGAAAGATGTAAAAATGAGCACACATTCATCCAGCCTCCAGAGGCTCCCGGCCTCACCAGGAACTCTGGAGGGCATGGATACCGTTTACCCTAACACAGTGGTTGCCACGGAAACAGTAATGCCAGAGGCCCAACTGCCACAAACCACCAGTTTGACCACTGAGCGACAGCTGTCAGGGGACTCATTCTACCGATTCTGTTCCTCATTAAAGAAGAGAATGCTTGATTTTCTGAGAGATATTTAAGAGGACAATTTGAAATCCAACAAAAGCAAGTGCTGGTGGAATGAGGAAGGCTGTTGGGTCCCAAAGGGCAGCCACCCCAAGCGCTGTTTGTCCTAGCCTCAGCCAGGGCAGTATTTCATAGCGGGGGACAGCAGCCAAAGTTTTATTGGTTCAATAGCATACGGAGGCCAAGTTTGCTAAGAGAAAAAACAATGGCCCAAGGCCCGAAGAAGTCTTTTCAGAGCTGTTTTCCCCTTTCCCTTCAAGCAGCTGAGGGTCTTCAGGGCTGAGGCTTTGCGGGAATCCCGAGGCTTGCGGGCCAGGGCCCCCACGGAGGAGAGCCCCAGGGAGGCAGGAGAATGGGCAGTCTCAGTGGCGCCAGGACTTGTGCCATCAGCACCATCAGCATCAAAGGATGGTTTAACTGCAGCAGAGAACTATGTGCAGACTCCTTCAGATTTGGTGGGAAGGAAGATTTGAAAGCTAGGCTTGCCTCAAAGATGCGTCCCTACAGCCTGGTCAGCTCCTCAAAAAGCTATACCATGTCCTCACTCTGCTAGTAGAAATGGCTCTGCCCAGGATCGTGGTGGTCTGTGTTCCATTTCAGGATGTGGATTTTCTTCCTATTACATTTCCTCCTAGCTGGTTACTAGAAACTTGCAGGTAGAGCACCTGGCAAGTGGCACCATGTCACCAAGTAGTTAGTTCTGAGTTAGCTCATATATGAATCTGTCAGGACCCTGAGCAGTCCCCTAAGGCTGGGGCGCTGTGCAGAACAGGGTCTCACAGAGGCTGGGCCCAGGTGATATGAAGGAAAGTTGGGTCCAGGCATGGTTACTGCAGCCAGAGGCCTGCAGGGAGGACAGGATGGATGTGCAGGGGCCGCCCAGGGAGCCGACAGAGAGTAAGTTGAAGTGTCAGGGTAGCGAGAGGCTACTGAGGGCCTTGAATGACAGATAAGAAGGAAGAACTCTGCCTAAGCCGGGAAGAATTTTGGAGGAAGGCGATGCCATGAGGAAATCCAAAGGCAGAGCTTGCTGAACCTCAAGGACTCTGCACTGGACAGCTCTGAGGGGACGCTGGCCTTCCTGCACTGACCGCGGGAACTGGAGAATGGCCCGGAGGATCTGACCCTGGGACACCCAGTCACCGTGATGTCATCGTTACAGTAGACATGAAAGCTCAACGGGACGGAACAGAGATCCCAGAAATAGACCTACTCAGATATGGCCAATTGATTTTGGACAAAGGTGCCAAGGCCATTCGATGGGAAAGAATAACCTTTCAATGAGGATCATTTGGAGGTCCGTGTGCAACAAAATAAAACAAAGTCCTCAAAGCCGTTCCTCACACCGCATACAAAAATTAACTTAAAAGAGCCATAAATCTAAATTAAACTTCTAGAAGAAATATAAGATAAAATCTTAGTGACCTTTTGTTTGGGAAAGATTTCTTAAATGTGACACAAAAGTTCAAACTCTGTGAAAAAAAGATCCACAAATTAAATTCCATCAATCTTAAACCTTAGCCCTTTAAAAGACACAAAAGGAAAGGAGAAGACGAGCAACAGAATGGGAGAAAATAATTGCAAAGCATACCATATTCAACAAAGAACTTCTATCTAGAATATAGAAAGAAGTCTTACAACTCAATAATAAGAAGACAGACAATTCAATTTAAAAATTGGCAAGGCCTTGGCCGGGTAGCTCAGTTGGTTAGAGCGTCATCCAGATACGCCAAAGTGCGGGTTTGATCCACAGTCAGGACACATAGAGGAACTGACAAAAGAATGCATAAAATAAGTGAAACAGTAAACTAATATTTCTCTCTCTCTTTCTCTCTCAAATCAATCAAAAAATAATAATAAACTAAAATAGGCAAAAGATTTGAAAGAATATGTCACCAAAGAAGATATATGGATGGCGAAGAATCACACAAACAAATCCTGAATGTCATTAGTCATCAGAGAAATACAAATTAAAACCATAAGGAGGTACCACTATAAACCCACTAGAATGGCTAAGACGAAAAACTAACCAGCCTGGGGTTGGCAGGGATATGGAGCAATGGAACTCTCATAGACTGCTGGCAGGATTATAAAATAATAAAACCACCTTGGAAAATAGTTTGGCAGTTTCTTAAAACATTAAACATATGACCCACACATTCCATTTTTAGGTATGTTCACACCAAGACTGGTACATAAATGTTCATAACAGCTTTGCATTTTTCTTTCATTTTTTATTGAATTCATTGGGGTGACATTAGTTTGTAAAATTATATAGGTTTCAGGTGTACAGTTCTATAATGCATCATCTCTGTATTGTGTTGTGTGTTCACCACCTCTAGTTGTGCCTCCTTCCATCACCATTTATCCCCCCTTTCCCTCTTCTGTAGCCTCTCCTCTCCCTTTCCCTCTGGGGTGTCTGTGTCTGTGAGGTTTTTTTTTTTTTTTTGCTTAATCCCTTCGCTTTATTTTATCCAGCCCTCCAATCCCCCTTCCCTCTGACAGCTGTCAGTTTATTCTCTGTATATATGAATCTGTTTCTACGTTGTTTGTTCTTAATTAAATTCTACATATATGTGAAATCGTATGGTACTTGTCTTTCTCTTGCTTGCATATTTCACTTAAAATAATACTCTCCGAGTCCAGCCATGCTGTTGCAGAAGATAAGGTTTCCTTCTTTTTTATGGCTGAGTAGTATTCCATTGTGTAAATGTACTACAACTTTTTTTATCTACTCATTTACCGATGAGCCCTTGGTCTGCTTCCAAATCTTGGTTATTATAAATAATGCTGCAATGAACATAGCATAAATTCTTTCAAATTGGTGTTTTGAGTTTCTTCAGATAAATTCCCAGAAGTGCAATTGCTGGGTCATAGGGCAGTTTCATTTTTAATTTTTTGAGGTAACTCCATACTGCTTTCCACAGTGGCTGTGCCTACCTGCATTCCCACCAACAGTGCAGGAGGGTTCCCCTTTCTCTACATCTTTGCCAACACTTGTTTATTGATTTATTGATGATAGCCATTCTGACAGGTGTGAGGTGATATGTCACTGTTGTTTTAATTTGCATTTCTCCGATGATTAGTGATGTTGAGCATCTTCTCATATGTTTATTGGCCATCTGTATGTCCTCTTTGGAGAAGTGTCTATTCAGGTCTTTTACCCATTTATTAATTAGATTGTTGGTGGGTTTTTGTGTGTTGAGTTTTATAAGTTCTTTATAAATTTTGGATATTAAACCCTTATCAGATTTATCACTGATGAATATGTTCTCCCATTTAGTGGGTTATCTTTTCATTTTGTTGACGACTTCCTTACCTGTTACAAACCTTTTTAGTTTGATGTAGTCCCACTTGTTTATTTTTGCTTTTCCCCTCTTGCCCAAGGAGATATATCAGAAAAAATACTGCTACGAGAAATGTCTGAGATTTTACTGCCTATAATTTTCTTCTAAGAATTTTATGGTTCCAATTCTAACATTTAAGTCTTTAATCCATTTTGAGTTTATTCTTGTACATGGTATTAGAAAGTGGTCTAGTTTTATTTTATTTTTTTGCATGTATCTGTCCAATTTTCCCAGCATCATTTGTCAAACAGACTCTCTTTACCCCCATTGTATATCTTGCCTCCTTTGTCAAATATTAATTGGCCATATAGGTGTGGGTTTATTTCTCGGTTTTCTATTCTGTTTTTTTTTTAATCTATATGTCTGTTTCTATGCCAGTACCATGCTGTTTTGATAATTATGACCTTGTAGTATAACTTGATATCAGGTAGCATGATTTCTCCAACTTTGTTCTTCTTAATAGCTTTACTTTTAACAGCCAGAATCTGAAAGCAACCCAAGTGTCCACCAGTAACTGAGTGGGTAAACCAATTATGATATATCCATACAACAAAATGCTATTCAGTATTAAAAAAGAATGAATTCTTGAATAAATCTGAAAATAATTACAGTGTGAACAAAGTCAGGCAATAAAAGCATACATTCTATTTATAAAGAATTCTAGAACAGCCTGACCAGGTGGTGGCGCAGTGGATAGAGCATTGGACTGGGATGCAAAAGACCCAGGTTCGAGACTGCGAGCTCGCCAGCTTGAGCCCAGGCCCATCTGGCTTGCTAAAAGCTCGTCAGCTTGGACCCAAGGTCGCTGGCTCCAGCAAGGGGTTGCTTTGTCTGCTGAAGGCCCGCGGTCAAGGCACATGTGAGAAAGCAATCAATGAACAACTAAGGTGTTGCGACGACAACAAAAAACTAATGACTGATGCTTCTCACCTCTCTCTGTTCCTGTCTGTCTGTCCCTATCTATCCCTCTTTCTGACTCTCTCTCTATCCCTGTAAAAAAAAAAAAAAAAAAAAAAGAATTCTAGAACATACAAATAAATCTATAGTGATAGGTTAACATTGCCTAGGCAAGAAGAGAAGGGAGGGGACAGGCAGAGGCTTTAGGGATAACAGACATATTCATAATCATCTTGATTATGATGATGACTTTATTGTGTATCTGTTTGTCAAAACTTACCAAACTGTTCATTCTAAATATATGCATTTTATTGTACGTTGGATATATCTCAGTCGAGCTGAAAAGTGAGCCAAGAAACCTCACAGTAAATGACATTCAATAGTAATGAGAAGGATTTGGGTCAGCAGGATGGAAAATTCTTTAACAAAGATTATGAATCTCTGGGAGAAAAATCTCAAAAGTTTAGCACTTCATGAGTGTGATTAAATTTAAGGACAAGGAATGGACATTAATTATGTTAGTGACCCATAGTCACTTCAACATTATTGCTGGTAAATGACATAGATCTTCATAACTTTTGATTTTGGAACGCCCTGCAGTTTAAAAGCACATTTATTCATATACACCCGTGGAGGAACTCCTAGCAACAGGGAGGGCACTGCCCCCCAGAGTGGTGTTTCTCTCCATCCCCAGTGTCCCACCCTTAACTAATCCTCATCCTCTCTTGTCTGGACGTCCCAGAGTCTATGAACTGGAGAAAGGAGGCACAAACAGTGTCACACCTGCACAATGGAATTCTATGGAGCAAAGATGGAGTAACTACAAAGTGTATCTCACAGATGTTATGTTAAAGGCACTAAGTTCAACTCCAAAAAATGCAGGTTGGTTCCACCTGTATGTGGCTCAGGACAAGTGAAAGGAGCTTTGCCTGACGTACTTGACATCCTGGTCACCCCCACCCAGCTGGGGCGAGAGGGGCACTTAGGGGTACTGGGATGTTCTGAAACTCGATCAGCCCTTCAGCTGAGCATGCAGTGTATTTCAACAGAAGCATCTGGTCAAGAAATACATAACAAACATGTACAAGCTGCCTCATTGTTCTCCTTCCACAATCTATCCCCTCTCACCCAGATGACCTCTCAACATCCCACAGTTCTAAATCATCTTTCTTGTGTCTTACAGCGTGGTCACTGTCCCCAGACTGGCCTTGGAGGCTGGCCATGACCACTCCACTCACTTCCCTCCTATCTACCATCCTCTGAGTCTGGTCAGTCCAGCTGGGCCCCAGATCCTTTAGGCCACTGGCCAGCCCACAAGCCCACCCAAGGCATTGCCTCTAGGGGTCATCTTCACTGCCTCAGCCTTGGGGTACATCTCAGAGCGCTCATCCCAGTCTGTGTCCTGTTTTCAGGGTTCTCTGGTGGCAAGGAGCAGAAGAGAATTTGCTGTACATAAAGGCATACAGTTGTAGTATAGGTTTCTATAGATGCCAAGAATGCTGACTGTAGAGAGGTTCAGGGTCAGTGGCTTTGGACCTCAGCCCAATGGAAGTACAGAATCCCCTAGACCCATCAGAGAAGACACCGGAAAGAGAGGTGCGTGTAGCTTAGTGGTCTCATCCAACAGGGTCCTTGAACTTCCTGACAAGGGAGACAAGGGAGGGGAAGAAGGGGGCTTTGCTCAGTGGACCAGTGATGATATTAGAAGGTGGCAGGCAGGTGGGGCAGGAGCAGAGGTCCGAATTGCTATAGCAGAAATGACAGACCCTGGGCTAAAGTTTACCTGTGTTCATTCCCCAGGTCCCTTTGATTTGGGTGCTATTATTCCCACTTTACTGATGAGGAAACTGGGATTCAGAGAGATTAACTAGTCGAGTTTAAGGTCTCAGTGAATAAATGGAATGTCATCCAGATAAGTAATTCTCAAAGTGGGGTTTCAGAATGTTGGGCAAACAAGTGTGTTAGGCTTGCTCGCTTGTACTTTGCCTGGATGGTGCATGAGCACAGGGCAGCACCACATGTGTATAGTCAATGTAAGCCTGCAGGTGCTTGCCCTCAGGGCGGCAGGTTGTAGATTGTGGATTGCCTGCTGCCACTGGGAAGGGACATTGTTTGTCAAAGAAGGGGTCACCCTTCTGCTTGTTTACTTATCAGCCCTGCAGAAGAGAAGCGGTTTTCCCTGCTTGCTTGTCCGCCGTTGCGCGACTCTAATAAATGGAATGGCCCATCAATTTTGGCTCTACAGTTTCTCTACCATCTGCTCTAGTCCCATGTGAATCTGCATGGCCACAGCCACTGGCCTTACACAGAACCAGTAGTGTCACCTCCAACCGCATTGGGGATGCAAGTTCTCAAGCTCTCTGAAGACCTTCTGAACTGGACCCTCCAGAGAGTTTGATGCTCCGTAAAGTGTGGGAGCCCTGACTTAGAGGAGGAGGTCTCACCTGATGTAGAGCGTCTGGGGATCTGCCTGGCTCTGGGCCTCCTTGTTGAGAACTCTGAGAAAACGCTTAGCTCTGAGCCTGCATTTATTCCCTGCTTAATTTGATGGGTTGTGCATTTATGAACCTGTGATCCTTGTGTAAGAGAGACCCCTTATGCCTGATGGGCAACCTGACAAATGATGGATCCATAGAAGAGAAGTGTTGTGGGCCCGAGGTAACTCCCACTTTCCTGGGCAGGGCAGCCCAGTGCCATGGTGGGTAGGATGCACGGAGATCACCTGGGGCTGCTGGATGAGAAAGTCTGAGAAATGAGCGGGATGTGAGAATGCCCGAAAACCCCCTCTGGGACCCAGGATTCCTTTCTGGCTGTTATTCTGTCATGTACCGTATTGCCTCATGTATAAGATGATTCCATGTATAAGACGCACCTTAATTTTGTGGCCCGAAATTTGAAAAAATAAATATATTACATAAAGTTATTGAACTCAAGTTTTATTCATCATAAAATTTATACAGCTCCTAATCACTGTCAAAACTCCCATCCATTAGCTTGTCCTCATCTACATCTGATGATGAGTCACTGTCTTCAACAATGAGTGCAAAAATAAGTGCGAAAAAGTGGGAAATGCAAGTAAAAAAAACTACAACCACTGTATAAGATGCACCCAGTTTTTAGACCGCAAATTTTTTTGGGGGGGGGAGGAAAGTGCATCTATTATACATGGGGAAATACGGTAATTCCACTTAGTAGATGCTGCCCTGCCATCCAGGGCAGGGACAGCCCCTTTCCTTTGCCTGCCTTAGTGGGACAGGCAGGCAGAACTGCACCTGGCTTCCCACTGAAGGGGCACAAACTGCAGACGGAAGAGGGATAGGTGGTGCTATTAGCTAGGGTCTACCCTGTGTTGGGTGCAGTGCCAGCCCTGGGCATGGCAGGAAGCTGCAAGGAAGAACAGGCACACGTATTTTTCTTGAACCAGCTGCAGAGTGAGGACATGGATACTCCTGGAACACCACTTTCTGCCTTCTGCCTTCTGTCTTCTTAACTCTGGTGTTGGAACCTTCGGATTTGTGTGGGATGCGTCCTGGGGGTGGAGGGAGGGACTGAGGGCAGAGAGTGCGTGGCAGAGAGCCAGAAGTAAGAAGGGAGAAGAGGAGCATTCAGGCCTGGAGGCTGCATTGCTGAACTTCTTTCCGAAATCTGTGGTATGACTTTATCTTGCATCCTGCTGTTGGAGCCCATCAATTCTGGCTGGGATGATCAGAGCTTAGCTGCCTCTGACCTTGGCCTAAATCCCAGCCTCCCTACCCAAACACAGGGATTTCTCTTTGGTGCTCCGCCCTTTCCCAACCTGGACTGAGGAGTGGTGTATGGTGACCCAGGGAACACAACATTCCATGTCAGCACCAGAGGTCACTGAGAGAAACATGCACCCAGAGCAAGATGAGAAACAGAGCTTCCCGGGAAGCTGGTGGGCACTAGGGCTCTTGTAGGGCTCAGCCTTCTCATTTCAGGCAAAGTAACACAGATAATGAGATTCATAGACACTTTCTGTGTGCCAGGTATGTGCTAAGCACATGTGATTGCCACCTGTTGGGCAAACAAGTTGTAAAATTTGTGTTATTGGGTTTTGTTCACTTTGATTGTTAAAAATGGCTCTGCCCACCTAGGGTGGCTGATTACCTTCATGCTTGGAAAGGGGCTTGGTTATGCTAATGTGTGCTGGAGGAGAGGGTGTCCCTGGGAAATGTTTTAAAAGGAGGCTCTAGGAGGCCATTTTTCAGGAGAGGAGGAGACCACGTTGTTCCAGGGGAGAGAGGCCACGTGGTTGGAGGGGAGGAGGCAGCCAAAATTGAGGCATGCAGAGGGGACTGAGTGAAGCTGGTGAGGCCTTTGATTCTAGGAAAAAAACAAGAGAAAGACAGTGGCTTTGGGAGCCCAGAATGGAAAGGGCAGTGTTTCCCCACTGTATGTATTTTCTCATCTGCTGGTTGTGAGCAGGAATAAAGAATGGCCCACCAGTTATTGGCTTCGTTGTTTCAATATGATCTGCCCGAATTAAATGGGAACTTGCATGGGCCAGGCGGCTGTGACGATGGCTGCGGCTGTGACAGTGGCTGCGGCTACTGGCCTTACACCACCACTCATGAGATGCGTAAGCTTCTTGTTTCTATTTTATAGATGAGGAAACTGAGGCTGAGAGAGGTTCCGCAGCCTGCCATAGATGGGCTCGCCGCTGCTGCAGGCAGAGGATTCACCCAGAGAGCTCAGCCTCCTTGGAGCTGGCCCTTGGAGGCTCCTGTCACCTGTTTGTTTCCTTCATCATCCCTCAGGACTCTGCTCCAGGCTGGCACTTCCTCGCCTCTGTCTCTCTGGCCTCCCCGAGGCAGGTTCCTGGGAAGCTCTGGCTTCCATCTGCCAGGAGAGAAATGTGCAGAGAGGAATGTGGGGGCACAGAGGCCCCACACCCCACGTTCAGGCCTTGCTCATCCCCACCCTCCTCCACAGCTAGAGAAACGTCCCCACAGTTCCTTCTATCCGCACACACTCTCTTCCCTGCTTCAGACCCTTTAACAAGCTCCTAAAAACAAACATCTCCAGCCTCACAGGTCAGGAATGCGGTCACCTTCTCTGACCGTGCATTCTCAATTTCCTCTGTGGTCCAGGCCAGGACCCCTCCTCCCCGCCGGGTCCCCTGCCCCGCTTCACGTGTTCAAAATAGTGCTGAGTGTGCTCCTGGCTGGGAAGACATGAGACAGAGTCACCACTTACAAGGATAAACAAAAGTTCCATTTCCCTTTTAACTACTCTGGGCCACGCTTAGAGTTAATGTTTCAGCACATCTGGAGGAACATGGTAGTTTTTCTTCCAAGAACCTCCGCAGAGTTTTTGTGGTTACCGCACAGTGTCAGTGCACATACTTTTATCAGGAAAACTGGCCTGAGATGAACATGATTCTCATGGACTGCCCTTCTCAAGAAGTCCGGAATCATGTGTACACATTTCCAGGCTTGCTGGAGAATTGTCCTGGGATGTTGACAAAGTTGGACATGGAACGTGGTTTGGCCATCCAAGGCCAGTCAAGCAACTGCCCGCCATGAAATAACCACCTAGACCCAGGGTGTCCACGGGGGCTGTTTGGCTGGTGTCTGTGTGTGTGATGCTGCACTTGGCCCCAGGAACTGGAAACTCGGGCAAATTCAGACATGACCAAATCTTCTAAGTTAG
This sequence comes from Rhynchonycteris naso, assembly GCA_037038555.1. Classification (NCBI taxonomy): domain Eukaryota; kingdom Metazoa; phylum Chordata; class Mammalia; order Chiroptera; family Emballonuridae; genus Rhynchonycteris; species Rhynchonycteris naso. The sequence goes on from CM072998.1 coordinate 33,106,892, forward strand.
TCATCACTGCTTATTACTTTTGTTTGGTCTTACTGAAGCAAGGATGACTGCTGGGCATGTGTGCCCAGCCCTGGAGCTCTGTCCCTCCCCCAAGGCTGGATGCCCATCCACAGAGGGTCACATGTGGGAGGTGAGGGACAGGGTGGAGGTCTTCCTCACAAAAAGCATCTCAAGGCCCTTAAGGGGCAAGAGGAGGAGGGAAGGGGAAAGGGAGAGAAGGCCCAGTGCTGTCCTTTGCAGTTTAAGTCCAGACTTTAAAAATCCAGACCTGGGAAAGGGAAGGGGGGAGAAGACAGGGTGGGGCCGAGAGATGGAAGGTCTAGAGACAGCACACGCTGAAGCAAGCATAACTTGAGAGGCTTCCCTGCCCACCCTGGAAGCATCACAGTCTGCTCCAGAGACAGGAGCCAGAGAAGAGCGGCCCCTGCAGCAGCCTACACCACACATGATGGTGCCCATCCCATGAGCCCTTGCTGAGGGGTTCTGTTGGCTAGAACCCCTCCCTAGCTCCAACCTCCAACGCAAACAGCCTGAAGCTGCATCCATGGGCTCCAGTCAGGGGACTAATTGATGGTCCTCCTCACTGAGTAAGAACCATGGGGCAATGTTTTCCTACATAGGTAAAAGGGTTGGTATTTTGTCAGACAGGACTTTGCAAACTTCAAAAACCTAGAGGTGGCGGTGACTACAAGACCCAAGCTCGGACCTTGCCCTGGAGGGTGAAGGCACAGAGAAGACATGGTATGGATGGTCACATGCTCTTCACAACCCTCAGCCCTGGGGCTGATCTGGCCCCTGAAGCCTGTGATATGGAAGCTAAACAGGAACAAGTGTAAAAAGCTTTGCTCTATGAACAAAAGATGAACTCAATAACTTGCCATTGCAAATATAAAGGTTCACTGATAAATATAACATTTTTCTTTTTTCATATATGTTATTGAGGTAAAATTCACCTAATAAACAACTATTTTAAAGTGTTCAGTGGCATTTAGTGCATTCACAGTGTTGTGCAACCACCATTTCTCTCTAGTTTTAAAACATTTTCAAAATCCAGAAAGACACCCAATAACCATTAAGCAATCATTTCTCATTTCCCTCTGTCAGCCCCTGGAAACCACCAATCTGTAGTCTGTCTCTACGGATTTGCGTATTCTTGGCATTTCCTAAGAAAGTAAACATACAATATGTGAACTTCTGTGTCTAACTTCTTTCACTGAGCATAATATTTTTAGGTTCATGCAAGTTGTAGCATATATCAATACTTCATTCCGTTGTTGTTGTTTTTACAGAGACAGAGAGAGAGTCAGAGAGAGGGACAGACAGGAACGGAGAGAGATGAGAAGCAACAATCATCAGTTTTTCGTTACGACACCTTAGTTGTTCATTGATTGCTTTCTCACATGTGCCTTGACCGCGAGCCTTCAGCAGACCTAGTAACCTCCTGCTCAAGCCAGTGACCTTGGGTCCAAACTGGTGAGCTTTGCTCAAGCCAGATGGGCCCACGCTCAAGCTGGCGAGCTCGGGGTCTCGAACCTGGGTCCTCCGCATCCCAGTCCGACACCCCATCCACTGCGCCACCGACTGGTCAGGCAATACTTCATTCCTTTTTGTGGATAAATAATATTTCATTGTATGGTTATTTATGCCACTACTGGTGCATCTATTTATCTGTTCATGGACATTTGGGTTGTTTCTACCTTTTGGCTGCTGTCCATAATACTGCTATGAACATTCCTGTACAAGTTTTTCTGTGGGTATATGTTTTTGTTTCTCTTGGATATATACCTTGGAGTTGAATTTTTGGCTCATATGATAATTCTTGTTTAAGGAACCACCAAACTGCTCCCACTGGAGCAGCACCATTTTATATTTGTACCAGCAATGTCAGAGGGTTCCTGTTTCTCCACAGTCTTACCATTTCAAAAGAAAAAAATTATAGCCATTCTCATGTGTGAAGTGGTCTTACTGAAGCAACTATAGTTTTGATTTACATTTTCTTCATGACTAATGATATTAAACAGTTTTTCATGTGCTTGTTGGCTTTTTTTTTAATATATATTTTATTATTATTAATTCTAATGGGTGACACCAATAAATCAGGGTACATATGTACAATGAAAACATCTCCAGGTTATCTTATCATTCAATTGTGTTGCATACCCATCACCAAAAGTCAAATTGTCCTCTGTCACTTTCTATCTGATTTTCCCTGTGCCCCTCCCCTCCTCCCTATCCCACTCTTCCCTCCCTCCCCCCATCCCATAACCACCACTCTCTTGTCCATGTCTCATATTCTCACTTTCATGTCCCACCTATGTATGTAATCATGCTGTTCTCAGTTTTTCTTTTTTTCTGATTTACTTATTTCACTCCGTATAATGTTATCAAGGTACATCCATTTTGTTATAAATGATCCGATGTCATCGTTTCTTATGGCTGAGTAGTATTCCATAGTATATATGTACCATAGCTTTTTAATCCACTCGTCTTCTGACGGACACTTGGGCTGGTTCCAGATCTTCGCTATTGTGAACAATGCTGCCACGAACATGGGGGCGCATTTCTTCTTTTCGAACAGTGCTATGGTGTTCTTAGGGTATATTCCTATAAGTGGGATAGCTGGGTCAAAAGGCAGTTCGATTTTTAATTTTCTGAGGAATCTCCAAACTGTTTTCCACAGTGGCTGCACCAGTCTGCATTCCCACCAGCAGTGCAGAAGGGTTCCCTTTTCTCCACATCCTCGCCAGCACTTATTCTGTGTTGTTTTGCTGATGAGTGCCATTCTGACTGGTGTGAGGTGATATCTCATTGTGGTTTTAATTTGCATTTCTCTAATGATTAGTGATGTTGAGCATTTTTTCATATGCCTATTGGCCATGTGTATGTCCTCTTTGGAGAAATTTCTATTCATTTTTTTGCCCATTTTTTGATTGGGTTGTTTGTCTTCCTGGTGTTGAGTTTTATAAGTTCTTTATAAATTTTAGTTATTAACCCCCATGTGCTTGTTGGCTTTTTATAAATGGCCATTTCTATTTTTTTCTTTGGAGCAATGTCTATTCAAATCCTTTGTTCATTTAAAAAAATTAGTGTTTTATATTTATGTGGTTGAATTATAAGAGTTCTTCAGGCATTCTTCATTCATTTAAAACAAAATTTAAATTTTCTTATGAAGTCAAATTTATCTATTTTTCTTTGTTGTCTGCTTTTGGCGTCGAATCTAAGAACCCATTGACAAATCTGTGTTCATAAGAATTTACTCCTGTTTCCTTCTAATAGTTTTATAAGTTTTAGCTTTTATATCATTGATCGTTTTTGAGTTGCTTTTTGCACATGGAGTGAGGTGGGGGTTCAAATTAATTCTTCTGCATGCAGTTACCCAGTTTTCCCAGTGCCATTTGTTGAAGAGATTATTTCCCCCCATTGAATGGTTTTAGCACCCTCATTTTAAATCAGTTGTTTCTAATTGTTTGGGTTTATTTCTGGACTCTCAATGCTATTTTATTGATCTATATATCTATCTTTATGCTAGTTAACATTGCTTTGATTACTATTTCTTTTTAATTTGGGGAAGTGCAAATTCTCCAACTTTGTTTTTTTTTCCCAATACTGTTCAGGATATTCAGGATCACTTACAATTCCTCATGAGTTTGCGGGTTGGCTTTTTTAATTCTGCAAGAACGTCCATTGGGACTTTTGTTTTAGTTATTGTGTCTTCTCTCTCTTTTTCTTAGTACAGCTAATGTCTGGTCTCTTTGTTAAGGCTTGTCAATTTTGTTGATCTTTTCAAAGAACCAACTTTGGCTTTGTTGGTTCTTCTATTTTTGGTTTTATTTCATTTATCTCTGCTCTAATTTTTATTATTATTTTCTTTTTGGTGTAGCTTGCTTTCTTATTTCCTTAAGGTATATAGTTATACTGTTGACTTGAGGTTTTACTTTTTGAATGTATGTGTTTATAACTATTAGTTTCCCTCTGAGCACTGATGTTGCTGTATCCTATAAATTTAACCTATGTTTCCATTTTTTAGTCTTTTGTAAGTATTTTTCAATGTGTTGTTCCACTGGTCATTTAAGAGTATGTTATTTACTACATATTTGCAAATATTCCTGTTTTCCTTCTGTTATTGATTTTTAATTTTACTCCCGTATGATCAGAGATATTTACAGCATGTAAATATCAATTTCTAAAAATTTACTGAGAATTGTTTCTTGGCCTAACATGTGGTCTATGTTGGAGAATATTTTATGTGCACTTGAAAGGAATATGTATTCTGCTATTGTTGAATAAAGTGTTCTTTATGTGTCTATTTGATCTAACTGGTTTATAGTGTTGTTCAAGTTCTCTATTTCCTTATTGATCATTTTTAGGTGTTCTGTCTATTATTGAAAATGAGGGAATAATACTCTTTTTCATCTATCTAACAAATATTTGCTTATCCAACATTTATCAATTCAATGAATTTATTCACAAGTTTCACATACTGTCAATGTTAAAATGCTCAGAGACCAATTATTGAATCATTAATATAACAACATCTGTTGCTTCCCAAAATATTATATGGGAAATATAAAAATGAAGGACCTATTGCACAGGCTAGTAGAGTAGAGAAGACCTGCCTACCAGAAACATATAAGCTATAAAATAGGGGCAGATAACTGGGATTGCAAATTCAAAGAACTTCTGGTTGAAGTCTTCTGGACTTCATACAAGAAGTTGACCTTAAATTCCAGACAAAAGAAATAGAAACAAAAGCCAGAAACCCAATAAATAACACTTAACTGGAGCTCACCAAGTGTTGGATCAAAGAGCATGGAAAAGGGGAGAGTGACAGACCCAATGGAGAGCTTTGATGGCTGGATGGTGTCGTTTATTCTTAGAATGAAGGTCCTGGGAAGTGTATTGCAGAGAAGCGCCATGGTGAGAGGATGACTTATTGAGAAAACATTTGCTTAATTTGAATTACTCAAGAAAGTCAGGAGGAATGAGACTAATGATAAGGTATATAGTTGCCATCTACCAAGTCTTGTAAATCTGTCAAAGTGGACGGGATTATCATGGAAGAGTGATGGAGATGTAGAAAACAAAAAAACAGAGATGGGGGAATTCCTCGCTGGGGTGAAGGAAGAAGAGGAGGGAGAAGAAGGAGACTTCAGGTGGCAGGAGGAAGTCAGGGCAGAGCAGGCAGAGCATGTGAGCAAGAAGATGAAACGTTTCAAGTGGAACAAGGGGAGCATTTATTCATAAGGAACAGTATCAGGCTGGGAAATGCCCTTGAGTTGAGAAGAGGTCTATACTAACATCTGAGGACAGTTTAAATACCACTGTTGAGGAGAACAGGAGGTGAGCTGAAAAGTGGTAACCTCTCTGGCTCGCTGCACAGTTGGAGGAATGCAGGTATGATGACAGAAAGCTTGGCCAAAGCCCTTCATTGCTCCCATCAACTAGTTAGTCAGTGCACCATGCTAAGGGTTTTAAGAAGACAGTGCTGCAGGCTCCCAGGTGACAGCAGCTTCTCCTGTAGCATAGCCATCTACTCTGGACCCAAGGCAACAGGGGAACATTAACTGGAAGTAGGACTGCTATACTCAGAAAGTGTCCTGTGTCCTCTGTCTGTACAAATAAAAAACTGCCACTGGTTTTTCTGATAAATTTTCAACTAATTCTTCATCCCTTTCTGCCATCCCTTGGATGCACTACCTACTCTCTGCTTCCTTAGCTCCCCAGATCTCCCTGTTTTAGAAGTGGTCAACGGGTAAGCACCAATGGCTTTGGTGAGCTCTTTAACTGCCCCATCCCAGGCAGGGAAAGGTCAGCAAGTCACATGTCTCCAAGCCCTGCCTCCAGGCACGAATCACGATTAGAGACTACGTAGGCAGTACCAATGGCAGTGTACCTTTTGATAAACAGAGGGTTTTAATGGCAGAGGTACTTAAAGTCAGAGGTGGGTGAATAATGACAGCAAGATAGAACCCCCTTAACAAAGGGCTCAGTGTTCATGAAGGAATTAGGTGAGTGAATCCTGCCAGTACCCACTTAGGAAATGAGCCCTTTCACTGCATGGAGGAATGGACACCATGAAAGAATTTATTTGTTTTCAAAAGATTAATAACTTGACTTTGGAAAATCTAGTTACTGATTATCAGAGCAAGTTTGATAACATGTTCTGAATTTACCTGGAAAATGTAGACAGAAATTATGTACTTATTTTGTAAAGAACTCTCAGAAAAATTTCTAAGCCCAATTGAAGAATTTTGCTGCTAGGAGGCAATTTACTAAGCCTGAGGTCTGTATACAAAGACCAGAAGCTACACAAGACTCACTCAAACAAGCAGGGGACACTTTCCTTTAGGGTCTGGGGGTCACAGAGATTGGGTACAAACTTCATGAGTGTGGAAATGTGTGTTCATTCTTCTCATTGATTTGTCCCCAGGCCTGGAACTGTGTTGGCCCACAGTACATGTACAATGAATGCTTATATAAATGACAGACAATAAGTTTAGGGTGAGACTCCTACTTAGATCTGTTGTGAGTTAAGCACCTTGTACCTTATTAACAAGGAACAAATAAGAGAAAACACAACAACTATTTTTGAAAGTTCGCTGCTATAGACTGAATTGTGTCCCCTCCCTCAAAAAAAAATTCATATATTTAAGCCCTAACCCACAATATGATGGTATATGAACTCAAGGCCTTTGGGACATTATTAAGTGAAGGCATGAGGATGGAACCACCATGATGGGATTAGTGTCCTTATAAAAAAAGAGTACCAGAACTCCCTCTTTCTCATGTGAGGGCACAGGAAGGTGGCCATCTGTGAGCCAGAAAGAAGGTCCTTACCAGGGAACAAGATCTACCAACACTTTGAGCTTGAATTTCCCAGCCTCCAGAACTATGAGAAATAAACTCCTGTTGTTTAAGCTGCCCAATATATGGTATTGCCTTATGATATCTGGAGGAGGCTGAGACATTTGCTGACCCCAGAGTCAATCTTTGAGGTATCATTGCTCTCAAGGGATTATGACCATTTCCTTTCCCAGAACGAATGGAATCATATTAAGCCAAATACATTGAGAGAACCTAGAGACAGGACCAGTGCTTCAAGACCTCTGGATAATGGGTACTTGGCAAAATGGTCCATCACACACAGTTTGCAGCCAAAATTCACTTGTAGCTCTCCAAAAATGTTAAAGAGAAAACAATTGAGAGAAAATTTCCATTCTACAAATGGAAACATTACAGCATCATAAGAGTAAGCAACTTGTTAAGAAGAAGGAGAAGAAGAAAATTTCTATTCTGGTTGTGAATCTAAGACCCCTTTCACAGAATTTCCTTCAAGTTACTTACTGATGGCAATAATAATGGTAGACTTGCTTTCTTAGCCAAAGACTACGTATCAAGTGAAAAGCATGTTGGTTTTCAAATCAGAGAGATTGGGTTCAATTTCTAGCTCCTGAAAAATTACTTTCAATTTTGAAATTGGTTCCAGATAAATTCTGAAGACAGACTAAAGATGTTTTCTGACCTTCAATTTATCAGAATATTTACTGCTCTATACACACTTTCCTTAAAAGAAAGTTACTTGAGTATGTTTTTCAGCAAAATGAAGGAAATAAAAAAGAGAAAGATCTGGAATCCATAAAATAGTGTGGATCCCCTCACCTCCTCAGGAAGCCCAGCCAGCCTTTCCTGGATCCCACTCAGGAGAACTGTGATGGGAAGTCCTAAAATGACAACTGTGCATCGATTGGGTCTGGAAAGCAACTAGTTCTTACTGGAGTAGATGGATCGTTGGCTCAGCTTCATCAGATTCCCACTTCTCCAGGAAACTCTCTGCATCGCCACCTGCCTCTGAGCTCCAACAGGGCAAAGTTATCGTACCAGGCAGTTTAGGAAAAGGAGATGTCTACTTGAACTTTAAAATATGGATGTGGGAGGTTTTCCCCTTTTGTTTTTCTTCTTTTTAAAAAAACCCTCATTGTTTTTCAAATGGAATGTGTGCCCCTCTCCTCTCTCCTCCTCCAAGAAGGTGGCCAGTCCTTCCTACAGCAGCTTTCAAGGCCAACTTCTGGGAAACCTGAACACAAGGGTCTTCTAAAAGTCACAAAGCAAAACCAGAAATCAGCAGGAAAGGGAAAATATTTTCAATAAATATGACACAAAAGATTGACAACTATGTTACAGATTTGCAACTACTGAAGTCCTTACGTGCAAAATCACTATGCAAGGGGTTTCGAGCACAAAGAAACACACATCTGAATTGGGTGTAACCAAGTGGGGAAGAATGAGATCCTTCAGATGCTTCACATAGGAACAAATAATACAAAAAAAAGATTTTCACTAATAATTGATGTAATGCAAATTAAGACAGCTGCTGCTCAGTTTCCATTCAATATCTTAAAATGTGAATGCAGCGCCAGGGGGCTGAGGCAAAGGTGTCTGAAGGAGATGAAGGAAGAGCGCGTAGCCTCTGGGTGGGCCACTGACAAAAGGTACAGAGGAATATAAAGAAGTCATACCTTTTGACCCACTAAACCCATGGAGAGCTAATTTAATGGATGAATGATAGAACTACTTATACCAGGCATATATAAAATAGGGACCAATTCAAAGTGTCTGGCCATAAGGCAATTCAGTAAATCAAGGCATGTCTATTTTAAGGCTTATTATTATTGACAGATGAATATGTAAACCTGTAAGTTAAAAAAAAAAGTCTGAAAGAAGGACACTGAATAGTGTATGACTGATGTTGAAATTGTGTAAATATACGTGTATGTATATGATTAAATGTGAAAGGAAAAGGCAGAACTCAATATGTAAGGTGGGTAAAAAAAGTGAGCAACTTCTGTGTCCTCATATTTTAATCATAAATGAAATTATCCTGTTTATTGAATTTTACAATGTGACAGTTGACATTTCATGTGATTTACTCAATAACTCTGTTTTTTATAAGAGGAAACTTGTGGTTCAGACCACAAAAACCAGAGTAAAAAATTCAAAGTTGTAGCTGAACGCCTGCCCAACTCACAGAGTGCAGAAAAACACAACCATCTCCAGACTCCTCAGATGACACCACGTCTCTGCTTCTGGAGTTTTATGCGTCGTTCATTAAAGCCTCATCCACCCGTAATGACTGTCATATAATGTCACCTCTGCAGCAAAGATTGAACTTCTAACTGCACCATCCTTCAGGAGTAGAGAGGGGAGAGAGCAACAAACATTTGTATGGCATTCTGCGTGAGGAAGCTCTTTCTTCACTACTGGTGCCCTCTCTCAGCAGTGGGGCCACCATGAGAACCAGGAGGTGGACAGGGGATGAGCAGAGGAAGGCACCTCTAACCATCTGTCCCTGCTCCTTTCTCCACCTCACTGTGGCCCCACAACTGCAGCACCCATGGCTCCCTAGCAGTAGGAGTGAATCCAGCACCTTCATATGATCTAGTAGTCAGTTAGTAAATGTTTGCTGGGCTAAATTCCATATCCACCCCACAATAAAGACAACAACAAAATTTCAAGTGGATTTTCCATCCAAGCCATCTTCTCTTGGTAAACTCCATGTACAAGGTCAGCCAACCGCTGGGCCCAACTAGTGACCATCACACAGAGGTAGCTGAATCCAGGGACTTAAAACTGACCCCTGAGTGGCAGACTGTCCACAGAGGGGCTGCAGAGGATGTGGGGCTGATGCCATTGAGGGCTGGCAGGGCTTCCTGGAGGAGGTGAGGGGAGAGGGGTGCACATTTCATTTGGAAAATGATGTGTTGTTTTTGTTTTTTAAGAAAAAAATAAAGAAGGCAATCTCTTGTGTCCTCATTTTAAAGTTTAAGCAGACATTGCCTCTTCCTAAGCTGCCTTGCAGGATAACTTTGCCCATTTGGAGCTCATGTAGGGAATTCCCTGGAGATGTGGGAATCTGATGAAGCAGAGGGAATACAGGGGTTAGGGTAGGGCACTGCCAGGAGGGTCAATTTTCACAATGAACAAAAGCACAAGTTTTCAGTCAGCCTCCAACCTGGAGCCATGGCTATCTACTTGAAGTTAATTGGGGGGAGGGGGGGGGAGGTTGCAAAAAAGAAATAAGGCATATTGCAACATACTGTATTTAAAATGATTTTCCTGGCACGAGGACACAGTCATGCTTGCTTTTTGGCACAAGAATTGCCATAATCAAGAGTCTTGGATGCTGTTGCTCACTAGTGGCTTCAGTCTAGGCAGTAACCACCAACTCTGAGCTGACGGCTTCTAGGGGCCCTCTGAGTTAGCACTGGGGCTGGTGGAGGCTCCTGGAAAGGTCCCGGCGGCTCCTGCCAGGAGATCCTGAGGACTCCACCTATTACCGGAGTGGATAATCAATTCACACTTTGTCCTACAGGAGAACCCTCTGTGGGTCGGCTCCTAGGACTGTGTTTAAAACCAAGAAGGGATTTATTGGGGATGCTCTAAGATGAACCAGATGCATTTTTAAGTGCTTGGTCTCAACAATGATGGAAGTATTTGAGATAATAGTGAGCACTTGCTATGTGCCAGGAGCTAAATAAGCACTTTCCATATGTGCACTCCATTAGGGCCCTCAATGGCCTTGCTGAGCCACCGTTGCAATGCTCTGGAAGTTAATTCACGTTCCCCAACCCACCCACATCATGAAAAGGTGAGCTAACAGCCTCTCCCCAGGGCCCACCTCCTAAACCACTGCCTGTGGCAGGGCTGGAGTAGGGAGAAGTGTTGGTCACATGGGCCATGGCATCTGGGGCAAACGGGGATGTTGGCTAAGGTGGTCCTCCAAGCATCATCTTTTAACATACCTAGGTTACCTGCCAGGAAGAGAGATCAGCCCAGATACAGGGAGGACAGGGATACTCACGGTACTCACTACTTAAAGGAGCTCTCAATATTTAAGTGAGAACACACCACCTCATGAAACCAGTGTGCTCAGGTACGCACACTTTGAGGAAAGAACTTGCCCAATTGACCTCTCTCCACGCTAGATTCCACACCTTCAGCCTGCCACATGCTGAGGTCTCAGCAGGCAGCCGTACCTCGAGCTAGTTAAAATCCACACTTGTTCCACCCCCTCTGTCAAGACCCAGGCATCTGTACACTTTTGCCAGGGTGGATTTCCACAGAACTCCTATCAAGCAGGACAGTTCTATTAATCCCACCGGTCTCATGAGCTAGCTTTTACTACCATAAGTTCTTATTACTCTAATTATTGAACCCACTTGTCCTGCCTTGAAGCCAGGCTGTAGGAATGGATCAGTTTTCCTCTGCAGTGAAGCTTGGACAGAAATAGTTGCATCTGGCACCACTGTTGGGGTCCTTTGTGAGCATTCCCAGGGCATCATCCCATCTGCTCCTGTTGTACAACAGCTTCATCATGTAGCTGTGCACATGTGTGCGTGCGTGTGTGTCTGTGGACACATGCATGAATTGTGCTGCAATAGCTTTACTATGCAGGACCATGCTCAATACCAGTAAATACACTATACCTTCAAAGTCTGCATGGAAATACTATCTCACAATTGTTTCCCAGAGATGGAACTAAGCATGTTGTCTGGTTAGGTTCTATGTGTCATGAAATGAATCAATGATGGAAGGTATCCATTGTGACTAATAGTACATGAAATGTTTCAGCAGTGCCATTACATATGGTGTTAGTCAGGACTATTTTGGGTGCAAATGATGGAGACCCTGACCAAGCTACCTTGAACAACAACCAGAAAAGAAATTTCTTTGTCATATAATGTATAACAGTAGATCTTATTCCTTCAGGCATGGTTGGATCAAAGAAGTCATTTTGACTCTCACTTGTTTATTCTACATGTCTCTGGTCACTGTTTTTTTCTGAATTATTTTCATGCTCTGGAAAACTTCTCATGTGGGAACATGGTTTACGTCACCCTTAAAGCAAGCTATGTTGCTCTCTAAACAGAAAGCTTCTTTTTCAGTACTGTAGTGAAAGTCCCAGTCTGATTGGCGCAGCTCACTTACATGCACACTTCTTAACCAAGCACTGTGGACAGATAAGTGGGGCTCTCTGATTGGCCAACCCTGGGTCATGTGCCCACTTCTGTGGCAAAAGATGGAAAAGGGGGATTTATTTCACTTGAACCATAAAGAATGGTTTCTTACCTCAAAAGGGACTTCTGAAACCAAAAAAAAATGGGGGGTAGAAATAAAAGTTGAGTGCCTGACAAAAATGTCCAGTACATGGACGCTTCCAAAGAGCACATTCCTAGAGCCTGGGGGCCTCTGCAACTGCAAGGGGATGTTGTCCTGGGGGCTGTTCAGCACAGCAGCCCAAGGGTCTCCCTGGGTGTAGTCTTGTTACTTGGAATTGGAGAACTAGAGCAAGTCCCATTTCTGTTATTGAGAACTTAGCAGCTTGGCCTCCCAGAGCCAGAGCTTCCTTTCTGTCAGATGGAAGAAGAAAAGGGCAGCTCTGGAGCTGGGCAAGCCTAGACTAGAACTTCTGGTTTCAGAATCAGTCAGCTTAATCTAGATTATGCTGAATAACAAACAATCCCAATATTCTACAGGTCTCCAATAACAAACAAGTGTTTCTTGCTCATGCTACATGCATGTGGAGTGTTAGCTGGGGCTCTGTTCCCTATCTACTCCATTCTGGAACCTGGACTGAAAGAATACCTCTGATAAATGGAAATCCCCTGGCCGAGAAGAAAAGGACATGATGGGGCCATGCCATGGTCCACAAAGCATCTTCTCAGACACAGCTCACATTTCATTGACTAAAACAAATCATGCAGTCAAACCTGACACCAGTGGGGTCATAAAAAGTCAGTGAGTCCTTTGAACAATGAACCAACCAACCCACTGTTTAGGGTGACTTTGTTCAGTAACGTTCCCAAGTTGGTTTTCTCAGCTGAAATGGGATCACCTTGTGGGACTGTTGAAGCGGCCATAAGATAGCCCTTGCTATAGGGCCTGCCTGGACACCGGCTGCCCCTGCACTTCTTCTCACTCTGATGGCACATTCAGGTGGCCCTCTACAGACGTAAGGCTGGTTATCACTGTGATCTCAGACCCCTTCTGCTTTCACAGAGCCCTTCTGTGCTTGAATCCCACATGGTGAGCTCTGTCACAAAGGGCCTTGACTCCAACCCCCATCTGGGCCTCAGAATCGGCCAGGTCATTAATTTCCAAGGTTCTACAAAGAATATTGACCGCTGCAGTAGTGGTTGAGGTGTTTCCTCCGTGAGAACTTCCCTCCCCCCAGCAGAGTTTTGGCGCCGTGACCTCGCAGGTGTGACCCACATACCCTGTTGTCCAGGGGGCAGGATTACACCCAACCAGGCTAGGAACCCTGGCCTCGCACTGCACCCCTCCTGTTGCTAGTCTCCACGGTGTCTGCTTTGCTTTCCTTTTATTATTTTTTTATTTTTTTATAGGGACAGAGAGAGAGTCAGAGAGAGGGATAGATAGGGACAGACAGACAGGAACGGAGAGAGGTGAGAAGCATCAATCATCAGTTTTTCATTGTGACACCTTAGTTGTTCATTGATTGCTTTCTCACATGTGCCTTGACTGCGGGCCTTCAGCAGACCAAGTAACACCTTGCTCGAGCCAGTGACCTTGGGTCCAAGCTGGTGAGCTTTTTTTTTTTTTTGCTCAAGCCAGATGAGCCCACGCTCAAGGTGGTGACCTCGGGGTCTCGAACCTGGGTCCTCCACATCCCAGTCCGATGCTCTATTCACTGTGCCAACACCTGGTCAGGCTTTTCTTTCCTTTTCTTTTTTCATCCCCCCTCTTCCGGTTTTCTTCACTGGCAGAAAAATTAAGGAGTTCACTGCCCTTCTCTAAAGTTCAAGGAGCATAGCCTTTCGGTACCCCTGTCAGAAACGACAGGTTCTTCAGGCCACTGGGAAGTAAGTACTAGTTGAGTTAATTTTCAACTACCGGGTCCAAAAGAAAGAGAAAAGTGAACACCGAATATGGAAATGGCATTGGTGTAATTCATCAAGCCCAGTTGTCCCCCGCTGGTGTAACTGTCCTTAAGTCCTCCATTCGTAATTGGATCCTGCTGTAAGCCTGGCTTTTGCTCACTAGAAACTTTTCTGAGTCTTACCAAAACTTTTGTAAGCTCTGCTGTGAAGAAGTTTCCAGGTTTTATAAGCCTTCTCTCCATACGGAAAATAAGATGTTGAAAGAATTGGCATTTTTCAGACGCTTGTTGTTATTGTAGCGGCTCCAGTAAGTGCACATCAGTGAGTCTGGCTTCACAACACGGGTGTGGACATCAAGATGTATGGCGCACCCCCTGGACGGTTTCTGTCCATCCCATATCAACCCACTGACAGCGTCGCCACCTTCTCCCACCTCCTTGGTATTTATTTCCTAGGAAACCTCTCTCTGCTGTTTGGAACCACAATCGCAAAGAGGCAAGTTCACAGAAATACAGGAGGATTATCTGACTCGCTTGCCAAGGACATGTTGCTCTTCTAAAATCTTCTTGTAGTTTTCTATAGCCAAAGGGTGAGCCAAAGCATCTTCAGCCATCCACACAGTCTGAGGAAGAAAAAACTGGTAAGGGCTTCTCTAATCGTCACTTGGAGCGACCAGCAGCTTGGGTGTTCTGACATTAAGAAGAGCCATCTTGACTGAAAGCGTAATTAGGCCCGGCTTGATCCACTTCGAGCTGGAGATAGTCTGCCCTGTGCTTTCAATAGAGCAGGGACTCTGACCAAGAAGGACAACTTAGGCAGCTCTTCAAATGCAACCACAATAAGTAACTGATTTATAATCAGCCAAGAAATAAATGCCCTTAATGCTTCTGTATAATGCAGCCCAGATGCCGCTAGCATGGTGGAGCAGCAGAACCGCGGGCCTGTCCCCGGTCCCCACTGGTGGTGTGACGTTCATCACCCACTCTGTCCGCCCGACCCTCCAAGCGCTCACTCTGCATTCTAGTCCCACCACAAGAGAGAATGTTTTTTCCAACTTAAAGATTTGTTTGAAAAAAGCCTGAGTTCTTCTTCCATTAAGCACAATTAGCACTTAAAATCCTTGAACAGACATGGTGGAGGGATTAAGAAAATATGCTGTGTTTACTTTGTGGATCCCAAAGCAGACACCATTAAATTTTTGATACGCCAGGACTCCAAATGGTTGGCAGGAAAAGAGATAAAGCGGCCGTATCACTAGCAAGGAATGGGTAAACTGCAGCCAGCAGGCCTCTGCACAGTGTGGCTTAGCTGCCCTGCCCAGGTGGGTTCCTGCAACCCAGGGTCCTCAAGGCTCTCGCTGGCCAGGCAGTGCAGAGCACGGTGGCCGCCAGTCTGCGCCGGAGTTAGACTGGCCTGGTGCAGACCCTGCGCCAGCCTCTTACGAAGGCGTCGCTTCACGTGAAGCACCCAATCCCGTGGAGCCCAGGGATGAGTTTCCTTACCCACAGCAGAGGGGGATAACCTCACCGGCTGCTTGAGTGGAATAACAAGATGGTTCACGTAAGGCACAAGGACCTGTGGCAACATAATGCAAAATTGTTACTACTGCCACTGTGTGTGTTCCGACCATTACAGGAAGACCCATTGCCGAAAAAAATAACAGAATGTGGAGGGAAACTGTTACCATGACCCCATGAAACAGGTGTCACCAGTCAGAGAGCCTAACAGCAGCATATATTGCTGACCCTGGTGGCCTATATCCATTTTGGGAAATGTCCCAAATGGAGGAGGCGGTGAGGATCTGAGCATCACAACATGTCTGAGGTCTGTGTGGGAAGATAAAGCCACCACTGGTAACCAAGGGCCAAAACAAAGAATGGGCATCCAGAACCTTCTTCAAGTTTGCGTTTCTCCAGTTCTATCTGAATGTCCTCTTGGTTCTGGTGGAGAAGGTGGCCTGGCCAGACTTCAACCTGCACTGAGTTGGGCTGGACTCCAGTCCCACCCTCCTGATCCCTATGTTTCCCTGGCTCCTGTAACCTTTCCTGGTGGTACAAGTCTATCTCCAGGCGATCCGGGTTGTGCTCAGATAGGTGACATCAAGCAAGCCACACTGACCAGCCAGGCAGGAGGAACTAAAATATGAAACCTTAGAGGACTGGCTTCACAGAAAAATAGAGGGCACAGAATAAAGAATCAGTAAACTAAAAGCTAAAACAATAAAAATCACCCAATATAAACAACAAAGAGAAAATTATAGACCATGAGCAAAAGAGGTTTATTCCAGGGAGGCAAGTCTGGTTCAATATTTGGAAATCATTCAGTTGCAATGCACCATATTAATGGACCAAAGGGGAAAAAGACACACAATCATATCAATTGATTGGAACAAAAAATTGACAAAAATCAAAACCTGTTCATGCATGAGACAACTACCAGAATTAATACATGAATTTGGCAGTGTTGCAGGATTTAAGTGTAATGTAAAAAACTCAACTGTATCTTTATACATCAATAAAAATACACTTACATGTATAAGGTCAAGTCACATTTTATCTAGGGGCTGAAGTAACTCCATGAAGAAAGGAATGTCTTTTCTGTAAATGGTGCTAAGGCAACAAGATATACATCTCGAAAAAAATATCAGCACTGACCCTTAACTCACACAGTTAAAATGAAACATTTGAGATATATTAGCTGTGATTCCCTTATCTGACCAAATTAAAAAAAAAAAAACACTTTAAAATGGGCCAGAGCACTAAATATAAAATGAAAAATTATAAAACTTCTAAGAGAGAACTGTTTGCAATCTTAGGATGGGCAAAGATTTCTTAGGTAGAACACAAAAGGCATGAACCATAAAAGAAAAACTTGATAAAGTAAAATTTATAGAAATTCAAAACTTTTGCTTTTGAAAAGACACCATTAAAGAAACAAAAAAGAAATACTGTAGATCAAAAAAGAAAAATTCTTTTTTTTCCCACCCATGCTGACAAGACAAGGGTATAATTTTGGAACCTTAGCTGATAAAATATGGTGATAACTAGAAATAAAAGGGAGCATCTTAAGCAAGTTTTTGCTTTTTTAACTTGGTGGGAAACTCTCTGGACTATGTTCTACATGCTGGCTTTTGTTCTCGTCTCCTGGCTGTACATCTGAAGTCATAAATCCTCTCTATGAAGACTAGCCCGCCTCTCCTGGAAGCTACCCAGATGTTTTTGTCCAGCACATTTCAACATCTCTTTAGATTTAGAGATAAGCAAGAAAAAAAGGTGAAAGAGGAGGAGGTAATTCTTACCTCATAATTGGGCCAATTGTACAGATCGAATCCTCCTGCTGGAGGACTTATCCTTAGGCAGAGAGCACCAGCAGGGGCCTCTTGAACCCGTGGCACCCAACAGGGGTCTTGGACCCTAAGCCCACCTGGTCCTAGAGACCACCCTGGACCTCTGCCAAGCACAATCACTGTAAGGAATTTAAATTACACATCTGACTCATGCAATATTAGAAGACTCCCTGACTTTCTCCCAGTAGTTTTCTTGGACTTTGTCATTCATGGAAACAGCTCAGATTCTCCAGATCTGGGAGAGATGGCAGTGATAAAGTTTCTACTTAGAGAAACTCCTAACTGGGGGTGGGCAACAGCACCTTTGGTGGTGAAGCAGTAGTGAGTTTTCCCAGTATCATTGGGGCCATGGCAACAAAACCTTCTATCTATATATACTGTTACTCAACATTTCAGAAGTTGCAGTAAGACCTAAAAAGAAATAAATACACAAATAGATACAGCATAAAGGAAAAGAAAAGAAACTATCACTATTCAGATGTGACATGTCTAAAAATATCTATAATATCATTTTTCAACACATTGTCTCACTTCATTGTCACACCGTCCCATGAGGTGGGTCTCTCTATGCACAGTTTACAGAAGAGGAGCTTGAGACCTTTAGAAGATAATGATGGTGTTAGGAAAACTGAACATTTACATGGTAAAGAATGAAATTGGAAGCCCCAATCTTAGGCCACTCACAGAAATGAACTCAAAATGAATTAAAAACTTAAATCTAAAACCTGAAACCATAAAACTTCTAGAAGAAAACATAGGGGGAAAGTTTTACAACATTGGTTTTGAGGATGATTTTTTGGCTCTTGATACTTTTACTAAAGCATGAGTAAGAAGAGTCAAATAGACACACATGACTATAGCAAACTAAAGAACTTCCACACAGCAAAAGAAACGATTCACAGAATGAGGAGGCAACGAGCAGAATGGGAGAAAATATTTGCAAATCATCTACCTGATGAGCGATTAGTATCTAAAATATATAAGGAACTCATACAACTCAAAAAACAAAACAAAAAATGCAACTAAAAATTGACAAAAGATCTAAAAGGACATTTTCTCAAGAACACATATAAATGGCCAACAAGTACATAAAAAAGTGCTCAACAGTACTAAGTATCAACAAAATGCAAATCAAAATCACAAGGAGATGTCACCTCTCACCTGTTAGAATAGCTATTGTAAGAAAAGAATAGATAAGTGTTGGTGAGGATGTGGAGAAAAGGGTACTGGTGCACTGTTGGTGGGAATGTAAATTAGTACAACCATTACAGAAAACAGTATTGTAGGCCATCAAAAAACTTAAAAATAGAACTACAATGTAATCTGGAAATCCCACTTCTGGGTATTTAGCTGAGGGAACTGAAATCAGTATCTTACACAGATATCTGCCATCTCATATTCTTTGCAGCATTATTCACAATAATCAAGACATGGAAACCATTTACATGGCCATCAATGGATGATTTACCAATATATATCACATTTTCTTTATTTATTTATCCATAATTATATATATAATGGATAATTGTTCAGCCATCAGAATGAAGGAAATTCTATGCTTAGCAACAACATGGATGAACCTAGAGGATATTATGCTAAGTGAAATAAGTCAGACAGAAAAAGGTAAATTCTGCATGATCTCACTTATATGAGGAATCTTAAAAAGTTTAACTCATAGATACAGAGAGTAGATTGGTGGTTACCAAGGGCTGAGAGGTAGGGGAAATGAGAACATGTTGGTCAAAGGGTATATATTTCTGGTTATAAGAAGAATTGATTATGGTGATCTGATGTACAGCATGGAGAATATGGCTAACTGTATTGAATATTTGAAATTTGTTAAGAGAGTAGATTTTCAATGTTCTCACCACACACACACACACACACACACACAAATAAGGTAAATGTGAAGTAATAGAGGTGTAACTAACCTTAATGTGATCATCATTTTACAATATATACTTGTATCAAATCATGAAGTTGTACACCTTAAACTTACACAATGTCATTTGTTAATTATATCTCAATAAAACTAGGGGGAAAGAGAAAATAATGACTTACCTAAGACCTAGATCTAGTAAATGGTATATATAGAATACAAACAAAGGTCTGGTTGATTCCAGAATCAGAGCTTTGAGCCACAAAACTTCCTCAAATACTTAAAAGAATGGGTTTAAAATTAATAAAACTAAGAGAGAAAATGACAATGAAAGATAATAAAATTAAAATACAAATCAAATAGCATTTCCAAATGTTAGCAATAATCAACTAGTTAACAATGGTGAGATTGGAGGACCCATTTAAAATAATAACCCAATCTCTTAAAGACCTAGTATTAATTAGGTCAAGAAATGTGTAGAAATTATATAAGGGACTATAAGAGAAACTTGACTAACCTAAGAAATGTAAGCATGATATCAAGAGCAGAAGCCAGAAATAGAAGGACTGGTACATCTGACTGTATAAAAAACATAAAATGTATGGGAAATATAAACCCCCAGGCCAACTGGTAGTGGTACAGTAAATAGAGCATCAACCTGGGAAGCTGAGGTTGCAGGTTTGAAACCCTGAGGTCACTAGTGTGAGCATAGGTGCACTAGATTGAGCGCAGGGTTTTTGGCTTGAGTTTGGAATTATTGACATGATCTCATGGTGGCTGGCTTGAGCCCAGAGGTCTCTGGCTTGAAGCCCAATGTTGCTGGCTTGTGCAAGGGGTCACTGGCTCAGCTGGAGCCCCCTGGTCAAGGCACATATGAGAAGCAATCAGTGAACAACTAAGGTGCTGCAACTACGAGTTGATGCTTCTCATTTCTCTTTCCCTTCCAGGCTCTCTCTCTCTCTCATTGAGAAAGAAAGAAGAAAAAGAAGGAAAGAAGGAAGGAAGGAAGGAAGGAAGGAAGGAAGGAAGGAAGGAAGGAAGGAAGGAAGGAAGGAAGGAAAGAAGGAAGGAAGGAAGGAAAAAGAAAGCAAGAAAGAAAGAAAGAAGAAAGAAGGGGAGGGGAGGGAAGGGAAGGGAAGGGAAGAAAAACATAAGACTCCAAAGTGCACACATTTGTAACGCAGATGAACACATAAACTTCCACTAAGGGGTGTAAAAAATGGTATGACTGAGTGGAGAAGCACACTGCACTCTTAGGAGTTCTTTGATTTGTTGAAATATTTGGTCAGATAAGGGAATCACAGCTAATATAACTCAAACGTTTCATTTTAGCTGAATGTCCACTAGAGCGTATGTGTAAGGGTTATCTGTGCCTAGTTGTTATGAAAAAGCATAAGCAGGTCCAAAAACCCATAGGAAGCTACTAGACAGGCAAATTGTGGTAATTTCTAATTGTGAAATACCATGGACACTCTAAGTGATACTTTAGAAGAGTTTTTAGTAAACCTGAAAAGTGCTCAGTAATATTGTTGAGAAGAAAAAGTATGTTACAGAACCATATATAGAGCAGGAACACATTCTTGTGAAAATATAGTAGTATGCATTGTATAACGTATTTATACCTTTACCCATGTATCAAGAGCATGTGTGAGAATCTTAACAGTGGTTATCTCTAAATAAATTTAATTTTTTATTTGTGTTTTCTTGTATTTTTTGACTGGTTTGTAATATACATGAATTCCTTTTATAATTAAAAAGATAATTGTAAAAAATATTGAGTTGTAGAGTGCCGTCTTGATAACTATTCAAATATTTATATTATTCTTATATATATTTTTAGTGCCAATTTTTCATAAATAAATTAAATCTATCTAAGGAGAAATCCTATTATATAAGAATTTACTTGGGATAAGAAATTACCCTAGATTTTAAGTGGGACTTGCCTCCATGTATATATAATTTTTTTTTAAGGTTTCCCTAAGCCAGAACAGGTCTCTAGGAAAACATCAGGAGGGATGTCTTATATATGCTCATTTGAAGCACCTGCTGGGTATATGTAGCAGAGAGGTGATATGTAGCAGAGAGGTGATATACTGAAACTCTATCTGTTTTAACATTTTCTCCAAAGTTTTCTCATTTCAAAATGAGGTATATTCCAAAATATTCAGCTACCACCTCTCATTTCTCCATGGGTATTTATATGGCCCTTTCTCCTTTTTCTAAATCTAAAAACTTGACAAGTAGTTGCCTGAGGTTGGAGACCGGGGTGGAACTTTATTCTTAAAATTGCTTTTGGGCAAGTTTTGCTGCCTGTAGTATCAATGCCAAGATCCATTCTCAGTTAGGAAAGTTTCTGGAATTAATTTTTGGATTATTCATTTCCACACTGTAGGTAAAGGCCTGCAAATTCTATCTGGGTTGCAACGTGGTCCTGCTTGCTTGTTAGTTATGTGATCTTCTTAGTTTCTTTATTTGTACGCTTGATACGAGAGTGCCAGCTCTGTTGCTTTGCTATCATATTAATTAAGCAATGTATGCATTGCGCACCCAATAAACGGGGTTATTATCACCATGATAATTTTCATTGTTACTACTACTTCCTCTAGAATCATCCATCTTATTCGCAAGAGAACTCTTTGTGATTCATTTTTTTCATTCCACCAGTTCCTGTGTGTTGCCATCTTTCTGTACCTTGGCAGTTTCTTTGGAGTATTATCAACATTGCATCTTTGTTTGACCTTTTAAAATATCTATTATGATTTCAAGGTTAATATTTGAATACCACTTCTCTGTTTCACCTTTACAGATATTCATACTTTCCACTTTCTTTTTAAAGTACTTAGTGTAAACTCAGGGATGCTTGCGTACCAGCTTTTAAAGTGTGTCCCAATCTCAGCACGGTGGGTTTCTCCCTCTCATCTTTCCCACTTCCCTCCTCTCACCCCATGGAAAAGTTATGGGTAATTGGACCAGGGATGGTCTTTTCTCTAAATTTCCTCATTACCTTTGGAGAGTTCCTTGCCGAACTTTTGTTAGTTGTCCTTTATTTGGGGTATCACTCTCACTTTGAGTATTCAGCCTGAGAAAAGCGATCCATCTTCCTGAAAGTCTATTTCTTTCTTAACCACGACAGCAGTGGCATGTTCTAATGATACCTGATTATTCAAGTCACCAGAAAGTCCTCTGGTCTTGACAGTGTGCATATTTGGAAGAAAGTGAGTCTAAAACTGCAATGTCTGTCCTCCTGCCAGAAAAGTAGACAATCGGGGACTATTGTTTGGAAATTTATGAGGACTTTGCTATAGCATGCAAATTCTTTGGCCACCAAAAGCGACCTCATAAGGAAAGTATGCACTGAAACAATGGAGGTGTTTGGAAATGATTCACATTGTTTCCAGGAATGACATTAATAGACCAAAAATATTAATGCCTCCCCCCTGAAGTTTATCCGTGGTATATAGAGACTGTCCAGCTCTGCCAGCGCTGTGCACTTGGCAGGTTGAGATCCTTCCCCGCTTCTTCATCTGTATAGTAGGGGAAATACCAGGTCAGTCATTCCTCCTGCTCTGAAGACACGAATGGGACTCCACTGTGTGCAGGACCCTGCATGGCCCTGGGGACCGCAGGGTGCCATTTACAGTGTGGTAGGGAAGACACCGCACACAGGATGGCACCAGAACAACAGACATCAACACACACATGAGTAGAAATTACATATGAAGTGAAGCCAGACTTTTATTGGGATTTTCCATTATAAAATGCTCATTATAGGAAATTTGGAAAATAAAAAGTAAAGAAGAAATTGCTTAAAGTTCCATTATTCAGAGAAAACCATGGTAAACATTTTTGCCATATTTTCTTTGAGAACTTTTATATTGAAGTTCAAGAAAAGTTATTCTCATATCATATGCATAATCTTATTTCCTTTGGAACAGAATGGTTACACAGAACACTTCACTGTTACTCATGGATGTATGAATAAATGTTATTAACTTATTAACGCCTGTTAAGTGTTAAATTTCTTTTTTTGCTTTAGCATCATTCATTAAGAGAATTTGTAGTTCATTTAATAATCTCCGTGTTGAACGTTTGGTTGTTGTATTTTTCACTATTACTGATAATGCTATCCTACAATGAATATTTTGGGGCATAAAGATTTTTCTCCATATTTTAAACTCCTTCCTTTGGATAAACTCCCAGAAATAGAATGTTGGAACACAGGATATAAGTGTCTTTAAGACTTGAAACATATATTTTGGCTGACCTGACACCAAGTCAGTGCTGCTAGTTAAATAAAATATATATTCCAATACTGAAACTTTTGTACTTTTGTATTTTTTGGAGAGCTTTGGGAAGGAGTTTGTTCCTCTACTTCGAAGAGCTGTGAAAAAAAAAAGAATGCTAAATAGTGCATAGCTTGGTGTTTAAGAAGAGTCTACAGAGAGGTTTATAATCTTTTTCTATATTTATGTAGCACCTACTATTTGCAACCAGTGAACTGGGTACTGGAAAAGATGTAAAGAAGAGGTTCGAATCCCCAGGGAGTGATAAGCCCCCTGTGGGAAGTCTGGCCCTGTGAGTGAGGGTGAAGCGGGGGTTCATTCTGGAAGAGCCCCTTGGAGTTACTGAGGCCCCTGCCTGCTCAGACATAACTCGTGCGGTGCGGTGGGAAGAGGGAGGGCCTTTAAACTCAAGTCCCAATGCAGGAACAGCTCAAAGCCTGCGTACCCCCACTGCAATGGAACAATAGAGAAAACTCTAAATACCTACTGGAGTTTGTACTCCACCCCAGAAAACAAAGGACATGCAGGAAGGATGACATGGTCTAGATCTTATTCCCGGAAGCTTGACTCTAATTTTTGATTATTTATTGGTTCCAGGTTGAACCGATTAATATACATTGTTTCTTAAAACCACCTCAGTTTCCGCAGAGTAGGAGGAAGGAGAGGGGAGTTGTTGGAGCTGCAGATGAGGATGGGAGCGTGGGATGGGGGTGCAGGAGGCAACCCTGCACAAGGAGCTGATGAGGTGACCATTTTCTCCTCCCATCAAATTGGAGATCCTCTGATCCTCAGGGCAGGCTTCCAGCTGGCGGGAGCCCTGGTCTGAAGCGAGGTGCAGCTCTGCCTGTGGTCCCTAATCTCAGAGGCCTGGCTTTCATCTCCCTCCAGCCTGTGGGTGGTTATGATAAAACTTATTTTTGCCTTGTTGGAGCCCGAGGTCTAATTAGTAATGATGTATTCTTATTCTGGGACCTTTCAAGTTTGAAAGAAGAACCCCAGGCCCCCCAGGAGCCTACAACCTTTGGTGTGTTGACATTTCAGAGCATCTAAATTCCTGCTTTGTTTTAAGGATAAACAAAATCTCAGCAACAAGAATGGAGTTCTAGGCTGTGCGAGAGAATTCTGAACGTTCTGCTGTTTGACTTTAGAACTTCCCCACGCGGATTCCACCGCCAGCCCTTCATCTGAGGGGTCAGCCTTCCTGTTAAGATGAACGTCATAGAATCTGACCACTTTATCGACACAGGCTGCTGTCAGGCCTCATGAACATGGATGGCCCTGAGAAACCTCAAATGTCAGGTTCCTGCATTTCATTCATTCTGAATTTGTCTTTATTCTAAACCACCCAGGGGGCAGGCACTGATAGCAGTCTAGAAAGTGGTCACAAATTGGGGCCCATCACCCCCGACATGAACCTCCCCTTCCCCGGGGAATTGGGGCTTCATCTACACGTGGCCAAACAGCTACAGGGCAGTGTCTCTCTCCGGATGCTCTGCAACGGGAGGAAAATGATTCAGGATCCTAATGACACCACAACTTCTTCCAAGATCCAAAAGGTTCCACAGGACAACGTGGATAAATACCACAGATATTACACTGAGGGCAAGAAGCGGATGCAAAGAATGCAAACTGCATGCATCCATCTTTAAGAAGTTCAATACCAGATCAAGTTTACCTGTGATGGAAACCGTGGCAGACTGGCTGCCTCTGGCAGGCCACAGAGAGAAGTGAAGTGAGGGAGATACTCTGAATCTTATCGGGGTGAGGGTTACACACAGGACTACCAATTTATCAAATCGTACAACTTGTCATATGTAACTTTTACCTCCAAGAAACCTCCCTGTCGGTCAGGACAGGCAGTCCAGCAGTGGGAATAATGAATGGGCTAGACTGAAATGCCCAGCCCCAAACCCCTGGCTGGTTGGTTCAATGGATAGAGTGTCAGCCTGGTGTGCAGAGGTCCCTAGTTCGATCCTCAGTCTGGGCACACATGAGAAATGACCATCTGCTTTTCTTTCCCTCCCTCTCCCCCTTTTCTCCCTCTTCCTCTCCTGCCACCAGTGGCTTGATTGATTCGAGCATCGGCCCCAGAAGGGGGTTGCCAAGTGGGTGGATCCCAGTCGGGCGCATGCAGGAGTCTGTCTCTCTCTTTTCCTCTCACTTTGAAAGAAAAGAAGAAAAAGAAATGCCCAGACCCTGCTATGAATCTGTAGAATTCTTTTCTCTTAGTTGTCTTTTCTCACTCAAAACTAAATCCTACTAAATGCTCTAAATAATCAGAATTATTCTTTGAAAACAATTTCATTTCCCACAGTTTTCTCCCTCATCTTTTCCACTTCACTTGGGCGCCAGCTTTTAAAAATTGAAAGGTGTGATAACCTCCCAAATAACTGTCCAAGCAAGTAAATCTATAAACCTCCAATCGTTTTTGTTGATTGTTTGAAACAACTAAGACTCTGACGGTGAGCTGGATGAAGCATTTGTGTTCTGCTATAGTTCGGTTTGTCACTCAGCTGAGGTCGCGGCCACCCTAACAAACACTCTCAGGTGCTGAAGCTGCAGCTGCAGACGCCTCTGTCCTCAAAGCCCAACTCCACTGAACGAGAAGCTCACCTTCCAAAACATCACAAAACCCACTTGTGTTATCTTTGCTGGTTCTGTACTAATTGGATGGAGATTCACTTTGCATAACTACTCTGCCTTTCCTGAGTTTACCATGTTTAGGGCGTTATTCTAAACACTGCCCCCTTTGCTGGCTGGCAGTGAGTGAGACGTGAGTGGACAACACTCACTTTGTCCACCTCTACCAACGTCCCTCCTCCCAGGGAGGAGGTTTTCTTTTGGAAACCCGCCTACCCACCTGGTCTGAGTGGTCTGAATGGGGATCCAGAGGTCCCTGGCATCTGTCTGGGAGCCCCCAAGACTGAGGTTGTCCCTCCTGTGTCTTGGAGCTCCTGTCTGGCTGCCCAACTAGTGCCCATTTGAGAGTGGGACTGGCTCTGAGGATCCACAGAAAAGCAGAGGGGTCAGGGCCAGGCACAATCTGCCCCTGGGCTTTGAGCTACACAAGCCAACAAAAGAACTCATTTTTCTTATAAGTTTTGGCGTTCTGTACCTGCCATCTGTTGAATCATAAAGAATTAACTGCAGCACCTGCATGGTCACTGCCCCACCTTTCTGCTGGTCACCACTGACCTTTCTCCACCCCTACAATGGTGTCACTGTAAGAATATTATACAAATGGGATCTTGGCTACATGCATCTTGAGACCACCTTTCTTCCTTAGCCAAATGATGTTGAAATTCATCTAAGGGGGTGGGTGGAGGGTCGTGCTGATAGTTCTTCCCATTTCATTGTTGCAAATGTCCGTGATATACTTGTCCATTTGGGGGCTATAAGACATCTGAGTTGTTTCTAGGCTTCAACTGTTACAAATAAAGCTGCTATAAACTCTTATGTGAATATAAGTCTTCATTTTTCTAAAGCAGTGGTTCCTAACCTGGGTTCTATCGAACCTTAGGGGTTCGATGAGTC
Organism: Rhynchonycteris naso; assembly: GCA_037038555.1. Lineage (NCBI taxonomy): Eukaryota > Metazoa > Chordata > Mammalia > Chiroptera > Emballonuridae > Rhynchonycteris > Rhynchonycteris naso. The sequence continues at coordinate 33,133,832 of CM072998.1, forward strand.
TGTCTCAGGGGTTCGGAGAAGCCTCTGCCGCGGAGGTAAAGACACACTTGTGTAAAGTCTTGATGACACGCCCCGCTTGGCCATCACTTGCTACAGAGGATCACGTTACATTGCTTGGCCAACCAGTGCTGCGGGGAATTTAGTGCGCACAGTAGTCAACGGCTGTCATAGTTGTACGTCGTGTGGTTTCTTTCTTAATATTTTAATCCATACTAAATATGTCGAGCAAAAAAAGAAAGTGGTCGGACGAATATGTACAACATGGATTCACATGTATCACGGAACGGGATGGGAGTCAGCGTCCTATCTGCATGATATGCAATGCCAAGTTGAGCAACTCTAGTCTCGCACCGGCAAAACTAAATCTGGAAAAAAAATCATATTTTATTTATCACTAAAGAAGGGTTCAGTGAATGCGCATATAAAACTGGTAGGTTCGGTACCTCAAAAAGGGTTAAGAACCACTGTTCTAAAGTAAATCACAAGGAGTGTGACTGTTAAGTGGCATGGTGAGTCTATGTTCAACTTTATAAGAAACTGCCCAATTATCTCAGGGTGGCCATGCCATCGCCCGCTCCCACTGAGAGTCAGTGAAAGGTCGTTTCTCAGCGTCCTCAGCAGCATTTGGTGTTGTCACTGTTTTTGGACATTCTAATGGGTGTGAAGTGATATCTCTTTGTAGGTTTAATTTGCATTTCCCTCATTGCTAAGGATGTGGTGAACTGTCTGTTCAATCTCTTGCTCATTTTCTAATTGGATTTGTTTCCTTGCAGCTGAATTTAAAGCACTTGTTATATGTTTTGGATACACGTCCTTTGTTAGGCATGTGATTTGCAGATATCTCTGTCTGTAGCACACCTGTTCATTCTCATAATAGGATCTTTGCAGAGCAGAACTTGGATGTCTTTTTTGCCTATTTTGATAACTTTTCCCACTTGCTTAGGCTTAAACCTTGGTCTGTGTTAACTCCCTGCCTCCCATTTTTGACATTCATTCCATCATTCCAGACATTCAGACTCCTTTGCTGCATACCCACAATGCCAGGGATATGCTTGTAGAAGTGTGGCCTGATGAAGTCTACATACCAAATGTAGTCATAGCTCAAGGGCCAGGCAAACAGAAGGGGCCCATGAGTCAGTCCTGGGTGTGGGTTCAGGAGAGGGTCCCAGTGGGTGGAGCCCTGTGCTGTCAGAATGATGGAATGGAGTTGGGGAACAGTCAGGGCTATGGGGGAAGGAGAATATCCAGACCAAGACAATTGTATGTCTGAAGAACTTGGGCCCAGAGTGTGAGACACATCAGAGAACGGCGAGTCGTCCAGCAGCTCAGTCATCAAGCACACATGGGAAGAGATGGAGAAAGGTGAGACTAGGGGGAAGAAGGAAAAATATATGCAAGCCACATTGAGGAGCTAAGCCTTATCATCCCATGGACAATGAGGAGCCACTGAAGAGTTTACCAAGACTTATCATTCTGTGTCAGCAAGTCTCATTCATCTTCTCTCTTTTCTCAATTCTCCACATAGTACTTCCTATGTCACCGCCGCAAATCAAACGATGGTTAATTCTGGGATAGCCTCTTTCAATGACATCTCATCTCAGATGCTCTTCCACTCCCACCTGTCCTGACCTATCCTGCACTGAGATGTGTAGCTTTGTCCTCACTCCCAGCTCAGAAACCTTCCATGGCTCCCTCTGCTACTTGAAGTGAGGTTGGGTCAAATGCTGACCTTTAAGGCCTTTAAAAGTCCCATATGCTCCAGTGAATGTTTTGCTATTTCCTCATCATTTTTGGTCTCCACCATTAATCCCACACTGTGGTCTACTTAACCCACATGTGCTCCTACCATCAACCCTACTACTCACTGTAGACTCCTGAGTTCAAGGGTCCATCAGAGCGTCTGGCACATAGTAGGTACTCACATATGTGTTTGTGCGGACTTCTCTAAGGAGAAGCAATGTGAAGTGGAGCCTGGATGTCCAGGGGTCCTGCAGTATCACAACCTGCACTTCCCCATTAGCTGTACATGCTTTTGATGTGGGTCAGGAACCACAGAACTGTCCGGTGGCTCACAGAAATGAACGTGATGTCATGTCTTGCTGCTGACTTGCCGCTGTGGAATGTGATGGGTACTGAAAGGAGCCTGCGCTTTCCCTGTGGGCCTCAGTTGGGGAGACTCACTCTTTCCCCTCCTTCTCACCTCTCAGCAAAGCATAATTTTTCCCACCACAAATGTGTGGGATAAGGGAAAAAATGTACCAGCCATCAAACAATTCTACCTCTCCTTTCTCAGAAGCAGAAATCTCCCTATGTCTTCCAACTTTTCCAGTCTGAATCTAATTGCATCTCATAGAAGAACACATGATTCTGCAATTAACCACAGAACCCTGTGCATGCCACATGAAGCCAGGTTTGGTGTAGGTGGAGGCGTCTTGGATCATCCAAGGGAGTTTAGCTGTCACAGGCTACCCATCTCTACAAATGCATCTCCTGCAAGGCAACTCTGGACCTAACAGAGGCTCTAATGAGCTGTCATCCAGAGATGAATGTGATCGTTATGTGCATAGCTGACAGCCCTAATTTTCTGAAAACTGCTCAGGGTGAGGTTATGACAGCCACATTTGTGACCCTGAGCCCCCAAATGCCCCCTCCCACCCCACTCTAGAAGCATGGGAGGATTCTCAGGCTCAGAACTTTGGAACTGAAGCAAATAGCAGCATTTGGCTGGTGCAAGACACATAGCAGGACAGACTACAAACAGCAGAGCAACCTCAGCATCGAACCTTTGTTTTCTAAGAAGGCACTTCCTATATAAACATGTAGGTGTTACTATTTTACACCTCTTACAATGGATGGCATTTGATGGTTTATCTGAACTTTATTTATTTATTTATTTATTTACAGGGACAGAGAGAGAGTCAGAGAGAGGGATAGATAGGAATAGACTGACAGGAGCGGAGAGAGGTGAGAAGCATCAATCAGTAGTTTTTCGTTGCCATTGCGACACCTTAGTTGTTCACTGATTGCTTTCTCACATGTGCCTTGACCGCGGGCCTTCAGCAGACCGAGCAACCCCTTGCTGGAGCCAGTGACCTTGGGTCCAAGCTGACAAGCTTTTGCTCAAGCCAGATGGGCCCACGCTCAAGCTGGCGAGCTTGGGGTCTCGAATCTGGGTCTTCCGCATCCCAGTCCAACGCTCTATCCACTGCGCCACCGTCTGGTCAGGCCTGAACTTTATTTTGAAATGTATACGACAACACACAGCAGAATTCCAATAAACCATCTGAAGAAAGAGTGTAGCTTGAAGTACCTGAACTTGCATCTGCCTTGGGAATGTGTCTGATATGCATAGTACAAAATTTTATGTAGTTTGTGCGGTCACAGCCCAATGCCTACCTAAGACCTGCATATCCAAATACCCAGAACTCGGGAATACGTTACATTTCACGCAAAAGGGACTTTTCAGGCGGCATTAAGTTGAGGATTTTGAGATGGGAAATGATCCGGGTCATCACAGTGGACAAATGTAATTTCAAGGGTCCTCAGAAGAGAAAGGGGGAGGCAAGAGGGCCAGAGTCAGAGAGAGACAGGAAAATGTTACGCCAGTGGTTTGAGCATGGAAAAGGGACCATGAGCCTAGACATGAGCACCTCTAGAAACTGGAAAAGGCGGGGAGTGGATTCTCCCTGAAACCCCCAGAAGGAAGCTGCCTTGTGACACCTTTAGTTCATAAATTTGTGTTGTTTTAAGCCTGCCACCCCAAAGTGAATTATTTTATTTAATTAATACTGGATGTCAACCATGTTCCAGGCAAGGTTAGGGATTCACCTGTGAACCCAAGAGGTGAGTTTCTGCATGCAGGTCATAGTTGCACATAGATATTTAGAACTTTCCATGTGTTTTCTTTCTGTCCCAACAAGACACTGTATCATGGGATTCAGGTCCTGGGCTAAGCCAAGATCAACAGAGGGCAAGTACAGTTGTGGGGCCTGGGTGGGTAGAGACAGAAGACTGGGCAGAGGTGCCATACTGACTGGGGGATTTGGGGGCGGGGGCGGAGGTTGAGGCTCACAAAGCCAGAAACATGCAGCCCCTCAGGAAGAACTACTTCCATGTAGCAAGTTTTCTACCAGAATACTTCAGCATGCCCCTGGTCTCCAATAAAGTCCAAATTCTAACAGAGCTTTCAGGACCCCAGTTAGGGGTCTTGGCCCATCCTCCCAGTCTCCACATCCTCCACGCAGCCTGATGAACCCTTTTAGTTTCTGGGTGAACCATTGTCTCAGCTTTTTTTGTGCACAGATCCCTCCAGGTAGAATGCATTTTTCTTTGTCAAATGCCACCTCACTTGGAGGGTGACCGCGTTCCCACAGCACAACCCTGCCTCTCGCTGCTGACCAACCCCCGGGTAAGGGCCTGTCGCTCTTCCCTCATGCCCCCGTGCTGTGTCCAGCCCAGAACTTGGCCCAGAGATTAAAAGATTAAAGAGGATTTACAAGATATTAATTGGAGAAAAGAACACACAAAAATTTAAAAATATTGTGAAACAACCAGGGGACCCTGAACACTGATATCTGATGATTTTAAGGAAGCATTGCCAATTATGTTAGTTGGAAATATGGAATTGTAGCTCTGTGGGGTTTTTAAAGTTTGTATCTGTTAGAAATAAATACTTTGATATGTTTATAGATAAAACATATGACATCTGGAACTAGCTTAAAATAACCCAGGAAAGAAGTGGGAGAGGTGCAGACTACACAAAGCCTGCCATGGGCGGGCACCACTGCCACGGGCGGGCACCACTGCCCTGAGTACCAGCTCATAAGGCTCAGGACACTGGTCTCCCTGCTCTGTATATGTCTGAAACTTTGAATAACAAACATCACAAACATGTGAATTCCAAGTCACTTTGTGGATTCGTTTCCCCTGTGTTGTCTTTTACCAGCTAACTGCCAATGCCAGGAGGTGGGACATCTCTGACCCCAGCTCCTAAGTTACAGAAGTGACATTGAACAATGTGTTCAGTACAAACACTTCGTCGTGAAGGAGAGAACACAGAAGAGATTTAACTTTCAACAATTTGCTGCTGTTTGTCTAAACCTTATGCTTTAGTAAGACATGTAATTTTTAAAGATCTTTGGCATTTCAACCTGAATAATGTTTGCCTTTACTTTCCTCTTCTATAAAGTAAAAGCCACGAGTGCTTTCCTGGCATATCCTCTGTTTCTTACAGGCGTTTAGGAGCCAACATACAAAGTACACAGTGCTTCAAATGACCTTGAGTGCAGACAGGGCGGGCAGAAGTGAAAGTCCCAGTGAGCATGAAAGAACTCAGCGCTCTCCTGCTCACCTGTGTCACTTCCATCTTCACAGTCTGAACCCTTACCCTGCATCCCATACCCCACCACCAAGGCCGGAGAGGGTCACCTCCCACCATAGATCTGCTGAAGGCAAGGGAAGAGACACTGCGCATTTTGCTAAATCTGGCACCACTCTGTTTATCAACACTGCTGCCTAGTTTAACAGAGCGGAAACCACTTGTTTTGATAAGAGAGAGCTACATGCTGGTGAAATCAGATAAATGGGGTTGGACAAAAACGTTTCCTTGGCTGGCATTCCATGTTTTTTGCTGGGCACAAGAGTCTGGTCTCCTTTTGGAAAGGTTAAGAGAGCCTAGTGAGGCCTTTTCGATGTTTTCAGGCTGCTGAATGGAACCTCGCTCTATGACTCAATAGACTGCATTCTTCGTAGTCACCATCAGAAGAATCACAGCTGTGCCTGGAGGCCGGCCCCTCTCGGGTTGTAAAGGCCAAGCCCACAATGTCAAACAAGCTGTAAAATGTTTACAGCCCTTGTTCTCCCTTTACACACCATGGCAGCTCTTCCTCTCCCACCTCCCTCCCAAAGTGTTGGCAAAGGTCAAGTGCCCCTTTATTTACCCTCACTCAATTGCATTTCATCCATCTCTCAGAACCAGAAACCAGAAACGTCAAATAAGGACTAGGTACAGGGTATGACCTTGATTTCTGCAGCCCCAGGGGACAGGCACGACCTGAAATAAACTCTCCCGCTGCAGCTTCCCAGATAGAATCTCTGAACTGTGATGTCAGCACAGGGTTGAGGCTGGCAGGAGGCCCAGGGCACAGAGGAACGTAGGAACCCAGGGACCGGAGGAGGGGCCCAAGAAGGAGCAATGGTCGTCTGAAATGTGGCAGACATAGAATGCAACTGTTGATACCAAAAGGCCACATGCTCATGGGAAACCTGGGAACTGTTTGGTGGTCGCCCGGCCCAGAGCACCTGCTAGGGAAGTCCCTGCAGCATCTTGAAAGCAATTGCCATGTCAAAGACACCTGGACTCAAAAACCACCTTTGCCTCTGGGTAACTTGGCGTCAAGGCTACGCTGCTTTAGCAAAGAGGCCCACATTCACAAAAACTGTCCAAGGAACTAGGAAGTCCATTTGTTGCTCACATAGTAGACCAACGTTGTTGGGGGTAACAGATCCATGAGGCAGCTCGTAGACCCAGGTCCCTCCACTCTGGCTGCTCTGTAATTTCCTGGCCATGTGACTTTGTTCTCAAGAGCAGCTGAGGTTGGTGTGTGCTCTCTGCACACTTGGCCTGGGCCTGGTTCTGCTGCACGGTGAATGCTGATCCCTCTGAAGATGGGACAAGACTGTGCAGAGGGCACAGCCCAACCTCAGCTGCTCTGAGAACATAGTCACATGGCCTGAAAGGTGGTCACAGGAGCATCTCTGACTAAGGAGGGAGAAGAGAAGGCATTAAAAATAACCATCAGCACTCTACCCACAGCTTGTGTGATCAGCATAAAGTCACGTGGGGCCAGCAGACAGTTTATTTTGATATTATGTTACAAATAAAAACTTTTTTATTGATTCTTTACACAGGATTGAGAAAAATATCCATTGTCCTTAGATACTATTATTTATTTATTTATTTATTATTACTGCTTATTGCATAGGGTTGGGGGAATGGTCTAAGCTTCCGCCAACATCCTTCTGGAATGCGAGAGTGACCAGTGTTGGCCGAGCCATATAGAGGCCTGAGACAAAAGAAAAAATGTGCACACCTATATACCTGTGTCTATATATGTGTGTTTTTAATAGTTTTTCTGGAGCATTCAAGTTTGAGAAAGATATCAAAACACTGAAAATGAGGTATATTAAAATAATACTTTAAGATTAAACATTTTATTTATACCAAAAAGAACATTTATTATAATTTAATTTTATTTAGATTTAATGGAATGGAAATAAAGGCATCAATAAGCAATAAAATATCCCCTGCTTTTTGTGAGTGGTATATTTTCAGAATACATTTATGGAAAAAATTAATGCTGGATGGGAAAAAGTCACAAAATAGGTATGGGGACGCATATGGAAACACAAGAAAATAAAATGAACACATATTAATGTGCAAAGCACCGAAATTTACAAGAGCCGAAACGTGGAAACAATTCAAGTGTCCATCAATTAATGATGAATAAACAAAATGTGGCCATGCATACAGTGGAGTATTGTTCAGCCTTAAAGCAATGGAGCTTTATGTGCTACAACATGGAGGGACCTGGGACACCGTGCTGAGTGTAAGAAGCAGTCACAAAAGACACAGAATGTATGATTTTGTTGTAAGAAATGTCCAGAAGAGGCAAATCCATAGAAACAGGATGCAGTTTGGTGGCTGCTAGGGACAGGGGGGAGGAGGAATGGAGAATAACTGTTTTAATGGGTAGAAGGTTTTATTGTAGTGATGGAATGTTCTGGAGTAGATAGAGTTGGTGACTGCACAACATTGTAAATTCACTGAATGCCCCTGAACTGTTTACATTAAAATAGTGTCTTCTCTGTGAATTTCACCTCAATCAGTTATTTTTAAGGATGTCACATACATACAAAGAAGGAACCAAGTTAGTATTGACTGGAAGGAAGGCACCAGTAATGCTATGGACCAGTCAGCAACAGGATATGATTTCTCTTAATGTAAAAGATGACAGCACCTCCCCACCACCCCATGGATGGCAGGAAGAACTGGGGTAATTGCAAGAGGATGGAAGACACACTGGATCCCATGGAACTGGATTCAACCACTTCTGCCTCAGACACTAGGCAAGATATTTACCTGCTCTGAACCCCACACTCCTCATCGGTATAATGTAACAAAGCAAAATAATGTAATTGAAGTGCTCAGCAATGCAAAACACCCTCCAGGGGGAGTTGTGTTCCAGCACCACTCTCAGCCAACACCTCATGATTCTCAAGGATCTCCTTACCCACAGATCCCATGTTCCCAGCACTTAGCACAATGCTGGGTGCTTAGTAAGCCTTCAAAAATTTTCTCCTGTAAGTTAACTATTTCTTCCTGAACTGACTCACACAATTGTCTCAAGACTGGTGTAAATGACAATGGCAGTAACACACTAGACAATGTCTTCAACCCAAATATCATGAAAAATTAAAGTCATCCATTGAAGGAGTTCTCTTTTACAACGACACGTAAGGAAGATAGCGTCATATCTTTTTGTCTGCATGTCAAACATAAGTCGATTCCCATGCAGAATCCAGAAGCCCTGTATGTGCGTGGAATCAAGTTTACTTTAAAAACCCCTTTGCATTTCTATGGTCCTCAACAAACACGCAGTAAATAGGGGTTTCACCCCTTGTAGTGAGTGAACCCTTTGGGCTGTGGGAGGGGAGGCTGGACCCCATCACAGCCTAGAAAGGAGAAAGCAGGCATTTCTGTCTCCTTAGCCCCAGCTTCTGCATCCTCCCACCAAAATGCAGCAGCTTCCAGGGCTGTGTGCATCACACTTGGCAGACCACGGTATAGAGGGTATAATTCCAACAAGTCGTTTATTTTGTTAAATCCCTGGACATCATTAGCTCATTCTCGGCACCAGAATATACTGATCTCCTTGCCTTTGGGGCCAATGAAATGTGCTTTCCTAAGCCCTGCTTAGCACTCTCTCCTCTGTGATCCTATAGGATTTGGCAACACTAATCAACCATAACTAATTGGTTGTGTTCCCCTTGCCTCTTGCAATAAAAAGCCAATAAAAGAAAATCCATTTTTGTGTGATGTACAAATCATGCCTGCTCCAAACCCTAAAAACCTGGCATGGGAGGAAGGTGTCGGCATTCCGGAGCAGGCCCTCTCTTGACACGCGCGTCTTTAATACGTGCCCACTGTTTCCACACTGCGCATGCGCACAGGTCATCACGACGTTCCGATGGTTGCTTCTCACTCATCCTGGAGCGGATAACTGCATGCTGGTTACTTAAAGGTTAGTAACTCAATACTGCTCGAAGCAAATTCAATGGACTGGCCAGGTTTGCTCTCTACCCGATTCCTGAGAAATCTGTGTCGTGCAAACAAGCAATTCTAATCTTGAATTTTATGACTTGCAGGGGAATAAGGAGTGACTAAATTCCAGAGCATCTTCAACAACGAAAGTACACAGAGATGAGAGAACAGAGACATTCTTTCTCAGAATATTCACAGGACTGTGCTATGAAGCCAGTCCCACTTTGAAGCCTCAAGACTCTAGTAACAGATTTCAAACAGGGAAATTGATCCTGAGGGAGCATGTGTTTTACCCTCTTCCCTTAGGCAGGTCATGTAGTGTTAACAGCCAGTCTTAAGGGATTTGTCCCATGGGAGCCAGGGGGAGGAGAACCCCACATCCACAACCTGCATATGCTTGCCTGACTCAGGGAAGGCCCCGTCTCAAGGTCTGGAGTGCCCTGTGTGTGGAACATAAGCACACCCCATCAGCACATTATAAATGACAGTGTAACAGAGGTGGGTTGATTCTCACTATAAATTCTAAGAAGTATTGGTTGTACTTGAAATTTGTTTTATAGATGCCATGTGCCTATTATTGGCTCCTAAAATTATTTTTTCAACAAGAATACTCTTGCCTGACCAGGTGGTGGCGCAGTAGATAGAGTGTCGGACTGGGATGCGGAGAACCCAGGTTCAAGACCCCAAGGTCGCCAGCTTGGGCGTGGGCTCATCTGGCTTGAGCAAAAGCTCAACAGCTTGAACCCAAGGTCGCTGGCTCGAGCAAGGGGTGGCTCGGTCTGCTGAAGGCCTGCGGTCAAGGCACATATGAGAAAGCAATCAATGAACAACTAAGGTGTCTCAACAACAACAAGAAAAACAACCCTGATGATTGATGCTTCTCATCTCTGTCCGTTCCTGTCCATCTGTCCCTGTCTATCCCTCTCTCTGATTCTCTCTCTCTCTCTCTCTCTCTCTCTCTCTCTCTCTCTCTCTCTCTATATATATATATATATATATATATATATATATATATATATATATAAAGAATACTCTTCTTCATTAAGCATCATGTAAGAACTACCCAACAAACCAACCTTTTGTGAAAATAAGTGGTCCCCAAGGAGGCATGTCCAGGCTCACATTGCCTGAATTCACTAAGTGGTCTGCCAGCTAAGTGCTGACATTTGTAAACCTAGAATTTCTTTGTAAAGGAATTTGGCCTATGTGCAGTCTTTTCTTGTTATCTGGGAGCATTGATTCAATTGCTAGTACAGAACAGATTAAATGTTAACTTATAACACCCCACAGGGTGAAAGAGTTCTCCAAAATATTTTCTGATACATACAATGGCCCCTTAACCAATAGAGGCATACTATTATCTAGGTCCGTGATCACAAACCTATGACAAGCGTGTCAGCGCTGACACACATAGCCGTTTTTGATGACATGTGGCCGCATACCAGAGAAGAATGGGGCCATATGCCAAGAAGGACGTTTCATCCTCGGCTTCTGCAAGGCCAGGTGCAGTAGCCGAGGATAAAACATTTGCTGTAGTGTAGACACTCTGTGCCGGAGGTCTGTAGGCCAAAACAACAGAACTCCGGCACAGAGTGTCTAGTTCTGGGACTTCTGATTCGGCCATTTTTCTAGAAGTGACACACCACCCGAGTTATGCTTGATTTTTTGGCGAATTTTGACACACCAAGCTCAAAAGATTGCCCATCACTGACCTAGGTTAAGGACTTATCTTCGGACTTGAAGATAAGGCCAAAGAGCATGTGGTGGGTTTCTCCCAAATCCCAAGGGTCTCTCTCAGGCTATTTCTTTATCTCAGCAAAGTGCCTGGTTTCCCGTTACCATTTATTATAAATTACAGATTCAGAATCTATAAGTTACATGTTAACTCATAGATCTTTTCTGGTAGAGGCAAATAATTTCTGCCCACAAGAAATGATAAATTCAAGAGATTTATATTTACATACTTTATGTAGGTATAAAGTATATAGCTATTTACATATTAGTGACCTTGAAGAACATTCACCAGTTTTGTGTCTGACCCAGCCTGCTTGCTCTCACATTCCTCCTTTAATGCCTGTGAACAACCTGTTCCTTAAAATACTTTTTATCTACTTCCTGGCTTTCATTATTGAGTTAATAAATCTTTGACACTTGTTAATTCTATATTTGGGTGAGATTCAGGTTTTGAAATTTAAGACAACTATGTCATATCCATAAGACAGAAGAACAAACCATTGCCTAAAAGCAGCTTGGGGTTGGGAGTACCCAGAAGATGGGTCCCCTCGGCTCTACTGTCCTGAGGAAACAGATAGCCACGGACCTCCCCTTGAAGCCTGCAGAGGGCAGACAAGTAAGTCCCTGTGAAGTCTCTCCCAGTGTTACCACCCAATCACCCAATGTTACGGGTTGAAGGTGTCACCCCAAATTCATGTGTTAAAGTCCTGACCCGACAGTATTTCAGAATGTGACTTCATTTGGAAATAGGGTCATTGCAGATGTGACTAATGAAGATGAGATAATCCAATATGACTGGTGTCTTTATTAGAAGAGACACAGAGAGAACACTGTGTAAAGACAGAGACAGACAATGAAGTTGCATGTCTACAAGCCAAGGTCTGCTGGCAAACGCCAGGAGCTAGGAGAGGCAGGAACAATTCTTCCCTGAGGGCTCCGAGGGAGTGAGACCCTCCAACACCTTGATCTTGTCCTTGTTATGGTGGCCACAGGATACTGACACACCCCATGCGCACAGCCTTCTTGAGGATCAGGGTCTGGTTGGCTGCACTGACATGGGCACAGCAGACCTACTGTGATGCCTTGAGCGTCATCACTCAACTGACCTGTCCTTGAAAGTTAAAAACTGACTCTTGCTGTGTTAAAATAGCTGAGTCCATTCCAAAGGCGCGGGAGGCTGCTAGATCTATTTTGGATGTTCTCCAAATTAACATTTCTAGACCTCTTCAAACTCCATGTCAAACCAGTTCTTCCTTTCTAATTAATTAAAGCAGAGCTCATCAGTTTGTTTGAAATTTGCAGGGCTCAGCAAACTTCAGCACTTACAAGAAGATGTGTGCCACTGTTTACTCAATTTACTTTTAATAACTGTTTATGTGTCACCCGCAGTCATGATTCAAGATTCAATTTCTGTCAGCACTGGTGGGTATGTTCCCCACTGAGCTCACGCCATGGCTCATTCATCCCAAAATCTCCTTCCATCATTCCTTCCTCCTTTTTAGGCTGGCCACGAAGGGAGATCAGACCAAAATATTCTACTGCTATCCTCACTGTTGCCCTTACTGAGTTGCTTTTCGATTCTTTCCCATAAAAGGACCATGTGGAACACCTATTAAAGGAAAAGGTGGAGCAGTGACATCATAAAGAAGGCCCAGTCCTGATTTTATCAGATCATGTGACCACACTTCCTTCCCAGACTTGAAAACAGGAGATGAGTTCTAACTGTCTTTCCTTCCATGTACTTAGTTTCCCTAAAAATTCTTCCTCATCCCCCTTCAAAGAGGGGAGGCTTTTGTAACTCTTAAAGACTTCTTCAATCTCTTGTTCTTATGACTATCCCTGATTTCTTTCAGGTAACAGTTAAATAACAAAACAGACCTCCCTGTCTGCTCTCGGTGTGCTAACTCTTCCATGATTCTCCCAGTTTCACCCCATCAGGTGCCCCGTCTCCTGGTCTCAGAGGCCCAGGGTGCAACATGGCCCCTCAGTGACCAGGAGCAGAGCATGAGCCCTGCTCTCCCTGAGACACCCAGGAAGGTTGAGAGCACCCCTGACCAACACCTGCTCCCTTACACTGCTGAGTTCGGGCTTAGAAGTACCATTCAGTACTTTCTCCAGGAATATCCCAATCGCTTTTTAATTCCTTTTGTAAAAACTAAGTGAGCCACCTCGATCTTCAGAGACAGTTTGCCAGGAAAGATGGTTATTGGCATAATTTTCCAAATGAATAAACTAAGATATATGACTTTTCAAATATCCTGATGACTGTTAGAGATAAGAGAACAGTCAGATGAGTAATAAGATAACTCATCCCAACAAACAAAGCAATCCTAATGACCTTAGTAAGTAAGTCTTTTTAGCTTCAGCCACCTAAGCATGTTATACATAGGCACGTACTCACAGCTGTCCTCGAGACATCAGAGGGACAGCCCAGGGTGGACGCTTTCATCTGAGTTTGTATAACGCTTGTCTAGAAAAGTCCCTGCTTTCACGGTGCTGTGCCCTCCATCATTTACATACACCCTCTAAGTTTCTACAAAAGTTCCTTTATCCAACAGCGAATGCTCACCCTCAGAAAGGTTAGTTGATATTTGTAAATTATACTTGTTATAATAATACATGCTCATTGTGAAAAATTCAATAGGTGCAGAAATGAAAAGAATAGAGCAAAAAGGGAATGCCCCCTCTCCTTCCACAGGTAGCTGTTGTCAGCAGCATGTCCCCACGCTGTCGGCAACCCACTAACTATAAGACGATGCTTTATACACACATCCATTGCTTGGAATATTCTGCTCATTCCTACCTTCATCTTACAGCTTTGACCTAGGACATTGTGAGGCCACAATTATAGCTCCTCTTAGAAACACTTGCTCACAGCTTACTATCTGAAAGGCACTTTCCTAGAACAGTGGTTCTTAACCTGGGTTCTATCGAACCCTAGGGGTTCGATGAGTTGGTCTCAGGGGTTTGGAGAAGCCTCTGCCGCAGAGGTAAAGACACACTTGTGTAAAGTCTTGATGACACGCCCCTCTTGGCCATCACTTGCTGCAGAGGATCACGTTACATTGCTTGGCCAACCAGTGCTGCGGGGAATTTAGTGCATGCAGTTGTCAACGGCTGTCATAGTTGTACGTCGTGTGGTTTCTTTCTTAATATTTTAATCTATACTAAATATGTTGAGCAAAAAAAGAAAGTGGTTGGACGAATATGTACAACATGGATTCACATGTATCACGGAACGGGATGGGAGTCAGCGTCCTATCTGCATGATATGCAATGCCAAGTTGAGCAACTCTAGTCTCGCACCGGCAAAACTAAATCTGGGGGGAAAAAATCATTTTATTTATCACTAAAGAAGGGTTCGGTGAATGCACATATGAAACTGGTGGGTTCGGTACTTCAAAAAGGGTTAAGAACCACTGTCCTAGAATATGGCATCTCTCAGATTCTGTGAAGGTTGCCGATTATTCTAGAAACCAGGGTTCTTAGGTGGTTCCCTTAAGAGTCCAAGCAGCACTCTGTCTGGGCCAATGTCTACGTGAACCTTATCCTGCATTGTCCTACATGGCCTTTGTGTCCAGGGCTTCCCGGAGCCTGGGCCCCCAGCAGGCGGTCTGCCTGCTTCCTTCTGGTACCTCAAAGAAACCTGAACCATAAATTTCTGATAGAACCCAAGTGATGCAGGAGGCCCGTCATCTAACACCTGTCTTTCACACATAGGCAGTGAGGAAGAAACGAAAGGCCACCATATTGGGCTCGGGGCATTCAGTCCTGGTCAAACTTGGTTCTGAAAGGATCATCCTGTCCAGACCAAAACAGTCCACATGGCATTTCAGTTCTCCAAAATTCTCGCTGGCTCCCACATACCATTCAAAGGTCCAAATGCCTTAGCTGGGGACACAAACCCCTCCACTCTCCCTCTATGGTTTTTTCTTGTTCCAGAATTTATCAACAGAGGCACACATGACACTTCATCTGGAATAATTTGTGGGTGACATTATCTGCACAAGGCAGGGTATTAAGCATCCCGACTCTGTCTTCTAATTGCCAATGCAGCTCCCCAATAATTGTGACAATGGAGATGACTTCCACACACTCCTCAGCTGCAAGGGTCACCACAGTCCATGAGCATATCCATGAATCAACATGAGGGACCCCAGTCAGCATCGCCAATGCAGGTTCTCTAACACACCTGTTTCTTCAGCTTCTCTCCCCCATTCCACTCCTCCCCCCCCCCCAAGCACCATGAGAAAAGCATAAATGAAATACTGAAGGGCTTCTGAGGAGGAAGAGACCAGATTCAGACTGAGGGCGGGGAGTCAGGAAAGTGGTGGATGGAGGAATTATCACAAGTTGTGAACTGCAGATGCAGCAAAAACACTAGCTCAAAGTAACCCCAGCTCTTCTGGGTTTTGTGGTGTGTGTGTGTGTGTGTGTGTGTGTGTGTGTGTGTGTGTGTGTGTGTCCCTGAGCTGGACCAGTCTGGAAGGGTCTGTGTCATAGCCATGAGTCATAACTTTGACAGTTGAGGGACTTACTTGGAGGATGTGAGTCCCCTGGGGAGCAAGACGCCAGCTGAGCACTGCAAACTGCCTCTGTTGGTCAAATAAGTTTGTAAATATGATGTATATGTTTGCTCGCTTATAGTTTGCATTGGATGTGGGGGGCGGGCTGTAAGCAGGCAGGGTCCTTATAGCCTAAGGCTTAGTTTTAAGACTAAGCTTTTCCCCACACCCTTGACTGTTGCATGATAGGGGGTGGTGCACTCTTATAAAGAATCCCATTATGTCTCAGGTAAGTGACTTTGTATCAGAGACTTCCTTGTTTGTATATTGGATTAAAGGTTTTGATTTCTACACTATAAAATGGGGCAGACCGGCAGCTTGCTCTTTCTTGGTTCCTGAGATTAGCATTAGAGAGGAGAGCAGAGAAAGGCCACGTGGAGGAGAGGAGAAGCAGCTAAGATGGTGGAGTGCTGAAGGAGAAGCCAGTTTGTGCAGAGAGAAGGAGATGGGGAACAGAGTTGAATAAGGCTGGTAAGGTGAAAACCTTTGATTCTAGGAAACTCAGATAAGTCAGTGGCTTTGGGAGGCCTGAATGGAAAAGGAAGTGTTTCCACACTGTGTGTATTTCTTGCCTGCCAGGTACAAGCTAGAATTAAAGGCAATGGCCCACTAGTTCTTGACTCTGTTGTTTCATTACAGTCTGTTCGAATCAAATGCGAACCTGCATGGGCCAGGTGGCTGTGATGGTGGCCGCGGCTACTGGCCTTACAGCAGCACAGTGATCTGACTTTCCTCTGGGACATCCCAAACTCTCCTTTTCCAGAAGCTGGTGTTTGGTCCTCAGAATATTATCAAGAAACCCTCACGTGTTGTTCTACATCTAGAATGACCAGCTTTGTGTCTCATTGGGGGATGCTTGGTCCTCTTCCCTCATATTCTCAAATGAGAAGGATTTTAGCAAAGACATCCGGCGGGAGGATGGGAGGGTGCTCTGAGTGACTCCTACGCTTTCCTGCAGCCCATCTGCAAACACAGTCT
Source organism: Rhynchonycteris naso (assembly GCA_037038555.1). Classification (NCBI taxonomy): domain Eukaryota; kingdom Metazoa; phylum Chordata; class Mammalia; order Chiroptera; family Emballonuridae; genus Rhynchonycteris; species Rhynchonycteris naso. The sequence goes on from CM072998.1 coordinate 33,150,431, forward strand.
TCATAAAAGGAAGTGACAGTGGTGCCAAGCATGGCGGGGGCAGTTTGGGGCTTCCTGTCCTTGAAAGCAGCACCTGATACCCTGAGGTCACAAGACCCAGATGTCTGGGCACTATGGCCCAAGCTGCAGAGTACCCAGGACAAGCTCCTGCAATCTACCAGCCCTCTGTATGGACCTGGCTGATTTCTTCCCCAAAGAGAGAGGGAGAGGCAATACAACCATGCCCGCGGCCTGGGGCTCTTGCTTTCAGCCTGGGGCCTCTGCTGAGATTTCTCCTTTCTCTCACTGAGCCTGGGCAGTGAAAGCAGGGACGTGGGCTACGCTGGTGTGAGGAGAGGCCTCATGTGGCCACACAGAGTTTTTTCGGTCTCCAAGACCTTCCAGCTGCTTTCGACCAAACAGCAAACTAGCAAGTTCCATGTTCGTCCTCCTGAGTCTCCCTAGAACTGGGCTGATAAGGAACCCATAACCAAGGGGAGACTTCCAGCCGTTCTCTCATGGCTACTTTGCTTCAATTTGAAATTCACTTGAAGTGTGTTCAGAGTTACTTAGCTAATAAAATTTATTTGGATGCTAAATGGATACAAAAAGAACATTTTCTACTTGGCTTTGCAAAAATATTGTCACAATAATAAAATAAAAAGTCCACCTGTAGTTATATGGTGCAATGAATAGGGGATTCTGACGTTGCCCCCCTCCATGGAGACATCAGCTGGTACCCGCTGCCACAGCCCGGCAGCCGGTGAAGAAGTTTCCTGAGAACGGTGATTCCATTAGATGGTTGAAGCAGCATAGGGGAGGTCAGACCCTACAAAATAATATCAGGGTGTCAGATCTTTAAAATACACTTCTAGGCTGATTTACAAGTTTTTCTAACAAATGTTTTTATCAGCCAGAAGGGAAGAAAATGTTCTGAAAAACAGTTCTTGTTCTGGAAGTTTTAAAAATGTAAACTTTTATATCATGGTACATCTATCTACACCTCCAATACAAAAGGTTAGTCTTCTAGATAAGGGGCTTCTGTTGCATTTTGTCTGCCCAGCAACTTCTCACTTTTGGATCTCTGCCCTTCCAGGCAGGGCTGTTGATCTCATGGCATAGTCCCAGTTAGAGCTGTATGTGCACGTCCCACAGATCACGTGTGGGAGTGTGGCCCATGCAAGGCCGACAAACTCATCCCTGGAATTCTGGTGAAAGCCCTGTGGAACCATGGCGGTTTCCTCCAGATGGGAGGATATTGCAAGCCGTGAGCAGCTGTGCCAACCCGGCCACTCCCGAAGGAAACGTAACTGCAGGAGAAATCCCAGGGTGTGAAAGGCAGAATCCTGGCCCTGCCGGAACCCTGAGGTCAGCGCAGGCCTGGACTTCTCAGTTACCCAAACCAATGCATTGCCATCTGCAGTGTAAGCACTTTTGCATTGGGTTTCTGGACGTGCAGCCAAACTGGCCCTAAATAACGCACTGCTGAAATCTGTAAGTCTTACTGCGGTTATCCCCGGGCAATGGCAATAAAGGGCACAGGCTTTGTTCAAACACAGGTGCATCAGGATGACTGTGGCAAGATTTTTATGCTCTACAATGCTACCTTGGTCATCTCTGCTCTGGGGGTTCCCCCAGACCTGTGAGTCATGGAGCTGGCTGGATGTCCAGGAGACCCCCACTTGACATCAGCATCTGTCCAGCTGCACCTTATCCATGATTCTCGGCTCCCAAGGTTCCTCTGTTGGGGTGATTCATTATAGCAGTTCTCTTGTGCTATGAGTAAAGGGATGTTTTGGATTGAATTAATACCTGGTTAGTAATAGCCCCTCTACAATAGACATGCTCAACAGTGAGACAGATTGTCACCCTTTTCTTCTCTTCTAAGACCCGCAGGGAGTCAGCAGTGGAAACTGTGGCTGCCACAGGATTGGCGTGTCGCAGGCATGGCTCCCGTTTGGATAGGCCAAGGAATTACCATTCACGCTCTCATTTAATTGCCACAGTGTGTACCAACAGTTGGGAAGTGTCATGCTATTTTGCAGATAAGGAAATTTAGGGTGGAGAATAAAAATTACTTTTGAAAGGTCACATTAAGCGGAAGAGGTGAACTTCATCTATCCAGTTTAAAGTCCCTCTCCTCCCACCTTTCGCCTCCCTCCCTCCATCTGCTCTGCAAACTCACCAGGACTACAACCAAGACTCAGGTGAGGGTGAGGCTCACATTTCAGACTAAGGAGAAGTTAACCAGGCTATGATAGGCAGCCTTGCCTGGAAACAGGTGTTGTTTCTATGAGACAATTCTTACTGCTTTCCATAAAACCACTTACATTTGGCACTAAACCCCACTGTAAGGAGCAGGCTGCAAAGGGGCCCTCAAGGGCGCAGAGTAGGGAGAGCAACAATCTCGGCTGCAGGCTGGGGCGGTCTTGGGAACCAAGGCATTTGACGTTTAAATCAAACCATCCCTGGAAAACCAGAACAAGATGAACATCCTTGGAAGACCCTGGAAGAGTTTTCCATAAGGGATTTCACCTTAACAAGGTCTGACCACCTTCCTTCGCTATGGTAAGCAGAGTTTTTCAAACTTTTTGACCACAACCCACAGTAATAATAACATTTTACATCATGACCCTGTCTGTACACATTCAGAAAATATAGTGGAAATGAAAAACTCACATCTAATAAACTCTGATATTCTCTATTCTGTATCATTAAAAAAAATGGCTGGTTAACAAAATACTAAATTGATTTCAAGACCTACCAGTGGGTTGCAAAACATAAAAGAAATCCTTACCAACTAATGCTCTGAGGCCAGCATTTCTCAGATACCAAACCAGATAAAGATAATACAAGAAAAGAAAATACCCTCATAATATGGATGCAAAAATTCTTTTTTTTTTATTTTATTTTATTTTATTTTATTTTATTTTTTTAATATATATTTTATTATTATTAATTCTAATGGGGTGACATCAATAAATCAGGGTACATATGTACAATGAAAACATCTCCAGGTTATCTTATCATTCAATTGTGTTGCATACCCATCACCAAAAGTCAAATTGTCCTCTGTCACCTTCAATCTGGTTTTCCCTGTGTCCCTCCCCTCCTCCCTATCCCACTCTTCCCTCCCTCCCCCCATCCCATAACCACCACTCTCTTGTCCATGTCTCATACCCTCACTTTCATGTCCCACCTATGTATGTAATCGTGCTGTTTTCAGTTTTTCTTTTTTTCTGATTTACTTATTTCACTCCGTATAATGTTATCAAGGTACATCCATTTTGTTATAAATGCTCCGATGTCATCGTTTCTTATGGCTGAGTAGTATTCCATAGTATATATGTACCATAGCTTTTTAATCCACTCGTCTTCTGACGGACACTTGGGCTGGTTCCAGATCTTCGCTATTGTGAACAATGCTGCCACGAACATGGGGGCGCATTTCTTCTTTTCGAACAGTGCTATGGTGTTCTTAGGGTATATTCCTAAAAGTGGGATAGCTGGGTCAAAAGGCAGTTCGATTTTTAATTTTCTGAGGAATCTCCAAACTGTTTTCCACAGTGGCTGCACCAGTCTGCATTCCCACCAGCAGTGCAGAAGGGTTCCCTTTTCTCCACATCCTCGCCAGCACTTATTCTGTGTTGTTTTGCTGATAAGTGCCATTCTGACTGGTGTGAGGTGATATCTCATTGTGGTTTTAATTTGCATTTCTCTAATGATTAGTGATGTTGAGCATTTTTTCATATGCCTATTGGCCATCTGTATGTCCTCTTTGGAAAAATTTCTATTCATTTCTTTTGCCCATTTTTTGATTGGGTTGTTTGTCTTCCTGGTGTTGCGTTTTATAAGTTCTTTATAAATTTTAGTTATTAACCCCTTATCAGATGTGCTGTCGAATATGTTCTCCCATTGTGTGGTTTGTCTTTTTATTCTGTTCCTATTGTCTTTAGCTGTGCAAAAACTTTTTAGTTTGATATAGTCCCATTTGTTTATCTTGCCTTTTATTTCAGTTGCCCATGAAGATAAATCGGCAAATATACCGCTGCTACAGATGTCGGAGAGCTTGCTGCCTATGTTTTCTTCTAAGATGCTTATGGTTTCACGGCTTACATTTAAGTCTTTTATCCATTTTGAATTTGTTTTTGTGAATGGTGTAAGTTGATGGTCTAGTTTCATTTTTTTGCAGGTAGATGTCCAATTTTCCCAACACCATTTGTTAAAGAGGCTGTCTCTACTCCATTGTATGTTCTTTCCTCCTTTGTCAAATATCAGTTGTCCATAAAGCTGTGGGTTTATTTCTGGGTTCTCTGTTCTGTTCCATTGATCTATGTGCCTGTTCTTATGCCAGTACCAGGCTGTCTTGAGTATAATGGCCTTGTAGTAAACCTTGATATCAGGAAGAGTGATACCTCCTGCTTTATTTTTTCTTTTGAAGATTGCTGAGGCTATTCGTGTTCTTTTTTGGTTCCATATAAATTTTTGGAATATGTGTTCTATATCTTTGAAGTATGTCATTGGTATTTTAATTGGTATTGCATTGAATTTATAAATTGCTTTGGGTAATATAGACATTTTAATGATGTTTATTCTTCCTAGCCATGAGCACGGTATGTGCTTCCACTTGTTTGTATCTTCCTTGATTTCTTTTATCAATGTTCTATAATTTTCCGAGTACAAGTCCTTAACCTCCTTGGTTAAATTTACTCCTAGGTACTTTATTTTTTTGGCTGCAATAGTGAAGGGGATTGTTTCCTTAATTTCTTTTGCTGATATTTCATTGTTGGTGTATAGAAATGCCTCTGATTTCTGAGTATTAATTTTATATCCTGCCACCTTGCTGAAATCATTTATAAGGTCCAGTAGTTTTTTGACTGAGACTTTAGGGTTTTCAATATACAATATCATATCATCTGCAAATAATGACAGTTTTACTTCTTCTTTTCCAATTTGTATGCCTTTTATTTCTTCTTCTTGTCTGATTGCTGTAGCTAGGACTTCCAGAACTATGTTGAATAAGAGTGGTGAAAGTGGGCAACCCTGCCTGGTTCCTGATCTTAAGGGGATTGCTTTTAATCTTTGTCCATTTAGTATGATGTTTGCTGTCGGTTTATCGTATATGGCCTTTATCATGTTAAAGAATGATCCCTGTATTCCCATTTTACTGAGAGTTTTGAGCATGAATGGGTGCTGGATTTTATCAAATGCCTTTTCTGCATCTATTGAAATTATCATGTGATTTTTGTCCTTCCTTTTGTTTATGTGGTGAATCACATTGATTGATTTGCGAATATTGAACCAGCCTTGCCTCTCCAGAATAAATCCCACTTGATCGTGGTGTATGATTTTTTTCATATATTGCTGGATCCGGTTGGCTAATATTTTGTTGAGAATTTTAGCGTCTAAATTCATCAGGGATATAGGCCTATAATTTTCTTTCTTTGTGTTGTCTTTGCCCGGTTTTGGGATCAGAATTATGCTCGCCTCATAAAAGGAGTTTGGAAGTCTTCCTTCCTCTTGAATTTTTTGAAATAGCTTGAGGAGAATAGGAGTTAGTTCTTCTTTGAATTTTTGATAGAATTCACTTGTGAAGCCATCAGGCCCAGGACTTTTCTTTTTTGGGAGTTTTTTGATAACTGTTTCTATCTCATTTGCTGTAATTGGTCTGTTTAGGTGTTCTGATTCTTCCAGATTGATTTTTGGAAGGTTATATGATTCAAGAACTTTGTCCATTTCACCAAGATTGTCTAATTTTTTGGCATATAGTTCTTCATAGTATTTTCTTACAATGCTTTGTATTTCTGTTGTGTCAGTTGTTATTTCTCCACTGTCCTTTCTAATTTTATTTATTTGAGTCCTCTCTCTTTTTTTCTTGGTGAGTCTAGTTAAAGGTTCATCAATCTTGTTTACCTTTTCAAAGAACCAGCTTCTTGTTTCATTGATCCTCTGTATTGTTTCCTTAGCCTCTATGTCATTTATTTCTGCTCTGACCTTTATTATTTCCTTCCTTCTACTTGTCTTGGGTTTTATTTGTTGTTGTTTTTCTAGTTCTTTTAGATGCAGGGTCAGGTTGCTTATTTGAGCTTTTTCTAGCTTCTTATGATATGCCTGTAGTGCAATAAACTTCCCTCTCAGAACTGCTTTTGCTGTGTCCCATAAATTTTGAGTTGATGTATGCTCATTATCATTTGTTTCTAGAAACTTTTTTATTTCTTCTTTGATCTCATTGTTAATCCATTCATTATTTAATAACATGCTATTTAGTTTCCAAGTGTTTGAGTATTTTTCATTTTTTCTTTTGTGGTTAATTTCTAGTTTCATAGCATTGTGATCAGAGAAAATGCTTGATATGATTTCAATCTTCTTAAATTTATTGAGACCATTTTTGTGTCCTAACATGTGGTCTATCCTAGAAAACGTACCATGAGCGCTTGAGAAGAATGTATATTCTACTGCTTTAGGGTGAAAAGTTCTGAAGATATCTATTAAATCAAGTTGATCTAGTGTATCCTTTAAGTCTGCTGTTTCTTTATTAATTTTCTTTCTTGAGGATCTATCCAGTGTTGTTAGAGGGGTATTGAAATCCCCTACTATGATAGTATTGCTGTTAATCTCGCCCTTTATATCCATCAAAGTCTGCTTTATGTATGTCGGGGCTTCTATATTTGGTGCGTAGATATTTACAATAGTTATATCTTCCTGTTGAATTGTTCCCTTTATCATTATGTAGTGTCCTCCTTTATCTCTTACTACAGCCTTTGTTTTAAAGTCCATTTTGTCTGATATAAGTATTGCTACCCCTGCTTTTTTTTCATTTGCATTTGCATGAAATATTTTTTTCCATCCTTTTACCTTCAGTCTATGAGCATCTTTTGTTTTAAGGTGTGTCTCTTGTAGACAGCATATGTATGGGTCCTGTTTCTTTATCCATGCAGCTACCCTATGTCTTTTGATTGGATCATTTAATCCATTTACATTTAAGGTTATTATTGATATGTAGTTGTTTATTGCCATTTTATTCTTTAAAGCTGTATTCTTCTTTTGCTCTATTCATTCCTCCCTTTAAACTGTTCACAAGAGGCCCCTTAGTATCTCTTGCAGAATTGGTTTGGTTTTTATGAATTCCTTCAGGCTTTCTTTTTCTGGGAAGCTCTTTATTTCTCCTTCAATTTTAAAAGTTAGCCTTGCTGGATAAAGTAGTCTTGGTTGTAGGTTCTTGTTCTGCATTACTTTGATTATTTCTTGCCATTCCCTTCTGGCCTCAAGTGTTTCTGTTGAGAAGTCCGATGTCATCCTTATGGGGGCTCCTTTGTAGGTGATAGTCTTTTTTTCTCTAGCAGCTTTTAAAATTTTTTCTTTATCCATTAGCTTTGGTATTTTAACTATGATGTGTCTTGGTGTAGATTTTTTTGGGTTTCTCCTTAATGGAGTTCTGTGTGCTTCTTGAATGTGTGGAGTGTTTCCCAGCCTTAATTTAGGAAAGTTTTCTGCTATGATTTGATTGAACAAAGTTTCCATTTCCTGTCCTCTCCCCTCTTCTTCAGGCACCCCTATGATGCGAATGTTGTTTCTCTTCATGTTGTCACAAAGCTCCCTTAGAGTTTCCTCACATTTTTTAAGTCTCTTTTCCTTTTTCTTCTCTGCTTCTGTGCCTTTGTTTATTGTGTCCTCTAACTCGCTTATTCGATCCTCAGCGTCATCCATCCTGCTTTTAATTCCTTCCATTGTGGTCTTCAGTTCTGATACTGTATTTGTCATTTCTGTCTGATTCTTTTTTATTATTTCAATTTCATTTTTTATACTTGTTATGTCTTTATTTAGGTGTTCATAATGACTATCCATTGTTGCTCTAATTTCTTTGAACATCCTAACTATCATTATTCTAAATTCTGCTTCTGGTAATTTGGTTATATCTGGTTCATTCAGGTCCTTCTCTGGGGATTTCTCTTGATTCATTTGGTTTGCATTCCTCTGCCTGCCCATTTTTTCTGTGAATAAGCGAGTTGTGGCCACTGGAGTCCAGTAGGTGTTGCCTTTGTGTTCTCTAGGTGTGGTCTATCTGCCGGCCCCCCACCTCCTCTGCCGATGCCTAGGGTGGTTGGGTATGAGCGTTGCCAGCGCCGGCCCACTGTGGCTTTTGCTATGATTTCTGCCTCTCCTCCGTGGGAGGGGCTGTGACTGAAGCCACAAGATTAGCACCAAGGGTAGAGGTGAGCACCTTTGCTCAGCTGCGGACCCAGCCTATTTCCGGACTTCCGCCCAGAACCAGCAGTCGGAGCCTGCTCGCTACAGTTCCGCGGATTAGGCGGGGCTTTTGACGTGCTCTCAGCTGTAAGCTTTTGCCCGTCCGGAGCTTTAGCCCCGCCCTCGAGGCCAAGGCCCTACGGCGCAGGGTCGGAAACCAAGGTTTATTGGGGCGGGCGTGTTTGCTGGCTTCCGCCGAGCTGCGTACTTCCGCTCGTCCCGGACTCTACCCCGCCCCCGTGTTCGGAGCCCGCTCGTGCACGTATGAATGGTATCCGGGGTTTCTCCGGCCGGGCGCGGACAGTAGCGTGGGCTCAGCTGCGAGCCTCCACCCGTCTCTGGGTCCACCCCGTTCCCGCGCTCGGAGCCCGCTCGCGCACGTATACTGGCCAACCGCGGCTTCTCCGGCCCGGGGGGGGGTTGGGGTGGGGGAGTGAGGGACTGGTAACGTCAGCTCAGCCACAGCCCCTGCCCGTCCCTGGTCCCAGCCCGGTCCCCGCGGTCAGGGCCGGCTTGCGCAGGGCCTGCCCGTTCCTGGCCTCCCGCTTTGTCCCCGTAAGTGGGATTAAAGGCGGGCCCGCAGCTTCTGGACCGCTTTCGCGGTCCCCTCTGACCCTCTGGGCTAGACCGATCTCCCACCGGCTTGGCCTCTGCCCACGCCGACAGAACCGCCTTTCAGCGTCCTGCCGCCCCAAAACCTTAAGCAGCCCTCAGCAGAGTAGGAAGGGACCTAACACTCCACACTGTAGGCCTGGGAGCTCCCTCACTTGTTTCACAGCTCAAAACTGTCCAAACGCCTTTCTAGGCTCTGAGACTGCAGGCTGGGGCTTGGTTCCTGGGACCCAGGTCCCTCCCTCTCCGCCAAACTCTCCTCCCGCCACACGGGTCTCTCCGGGCTGCCGTTTGCTCCGGGGAGCTGGGCAGCCCTCTTCGCGTTTTCGCTATTCCTACCAGTCTCAATGTGGCTTCTTCTGTGTTCCTTGGTTGAAGAGTCCACCTAGTTTTGTTGAAAGTTGGTTTATCCAGGTGATGGTTCCTAAAATTGAGTTGTAATCCACTTTGGTTCTGGGAGTTGGAAGTTGGTACGTCCGCCTACTCCGTCGCCATCTTGCTCCTTGGATGCAAAAATTCTTAACAAAATTTTTACAAACTGAATCCAACAATTTATAAAAAGATAATACATCAGGACTAAGTGGGATTTATTCCATAGATTCAAGGTTCATTTAATATCTGAAAAGCAATCAAGGCAATTCACATATTAATTAATAAATGGAAAAACACATTATTATCTCAATAGATGCAGAAAAAGCATTTGAAAAAGTCCAATATCCGTTTCTAATTTTAAAAACCCTCACACAAAATCAGAAAGGGAACTTCTTCATATTGATAAAAAGCATCTATGAAAATCCTACAATTAACATTACACTTAAAGGTGAATTATTTTACTAAGATCAGGAACAAGATAGGGATGTCTCCTATCACCATTTCTAGTCAACATTGCATTGGCGGTTGCTAGACAGTTAATAAGGCAAGAAAAAAATAAAAAAGCACCCAGATTTGAAAGGAGGCAATAAAGTGTTTATATTTACAAACAACATAATCACCTATGTAAAGATTTTATTGCATCTACTAAAAAAGTAATGAAAGTGAAATTTTAGTTAAGTAAAGTTATAGGCTAGAAGATGAGTATACAAAAATCAACTGTTTAAATAATCAGAAATTGAAATTAAAAACCTTTATAATAGCATTAAAAAATTTAAAATATTTAGAAACAATCAAAGTGGATCATCATCCTAAATGTAAAACTTAAACCCATCAAACTTCTGGAAGAAAATCTTTGTGGCCTTGAGTTAGGCAAATATGATTTCAAAAGTAGAATTCATTTAAAAATAATAAATTGTACTTCAACATTAAGAACTCTGCTTTTTGAAAAAGCAGTTTCACTCTTTAATAGAATAAAAAGACAGGTCACAGATTGGAAGTAACTATTTGCAAATCACCTATCTGACAAGGACTTGTATCCAGAATAAAGAATTCTTAAAACTCAATAAATAACTTACTAATTGGAAAAGCAAACATCCCAAGTAAAAGAAAAAGAAAGATAAAATTTAAACAGACACTTCATCAAAAACATATTTGGATGGTAATAAGCACATTTAAAAACATCATTAGTTATTAGAAAAGTTCAAATTCAAGCCAAAATAAGATATCACTATGTACCTACTAGAATAGCCAAAATAAAAAAGACGAATCATCTCAAGTGTTGGCAGGAATGTGAAGCAACTGGGACTCTTATACATTGCTAGTGGAAATGTAAAATGGTAAATCACTTTGAAAAAGTTTGTCAGCTTCTTAAAAAGTTAAACATATACATACCTACCATAAACTCCAATCACTTTGCTCCTAGATACATTCCCAAGAGAAATGAAAGTTTATGTGCATACAATCACTTGTATGCAAATGTTCATAGCTGCTTTATTAGTAATAGCCAATAACTAGAAACAAGCCAAATGTCCACCAACAGATGAATGACAACAAATTTTAACGTATCCATACAAGATACTACTACAGAGCAATAAAAAGGAATGAACTATCGATACATGCAACAATGTAAATGAATCTGAAAATAAAATACGTTGAATGGAAGAAGACAGGCAAAAAATTTTACATACTATATGATTCCTTTTATGTAAAATTCCAGAAAATACCAACTATCCTATGGTAACAGAAACCTGGCCAGCGGTTTTAGCTAGTGATGGGGATGAGGGTTCATGTTCAGGAGGGAGGATTTACCAAAGGGCACGAGGAGGTGTTTCTGAGTGATGGGTATTCTCTAACTTGATTGTGGCAGTCATTTCACAGCTGTCTACACATATCATAGATATATAAAAAAACTTCTGTGTACAATGTATTATATTACCACTCTATCTCAATAAAGGTGTTCAAAAAAATCAAACTAATAAAAACCAAATGTGATTGGTCTGGTCAACACCTAGGACAGTGTCTTTTAAAACATTTGGTCCTAGACTAACATGGGTTTGAATTGTGTAGATGGGTCAATTTATAGACAGATTTAATAAATAAATATATATACACTATCAGCCTTCCATATCCCTGGGTTTCACATCCACAGATTCAACCATAAAAAGCAGTGTTTTAGATCTGTGTTTGGAGATGTGTGGATGTAGAAAGCCATTGATCTATGCCATTTTATATGAGGAACTTGAGCATCATGAATTTTGGCATCTAAGTGGGGGTCATGGAACCAATCTCCCTCGAATATGTAGGGACAACTAGTTAGGTTTTGGGGGAGTCAAAAGTTATATATGGATTTTTGACTGTGTGTGGGGAGGGTCAGTACCCCTAATGCCACCTCACCTCATCTTGTTCAAGGGTCAGCTGCACTCAACTCACATTTATTGAGTGAAAACCTAAATAAATGGTCCCCTGGCCTTGAAGTCATCACCCACAGATGTGATGACAGGAGAATTCAGAACTTTCATTTCCCTACAAACACCTCATTTCTTACACTACCTCCACACTTTCATCCCAGTTTATCCTTAGAAAGACCCACCGGCTTTCCATCCCCCACTACAAGTTGATTGTCTACATAAAGCCTCCATTGCCCTGGGTCTAATCTGCCCCTTGTAGAGGTGGAATAATCTACTTCTTCATTGCTATTTCAGCGTATATAATACAGTTCCTGACAACTCTTCCCAATTTTGGAACACAGTATCTAATTTGTTTCTTATCTATTTTTCATTTCTGCCTTAGAGCAAATTTCCTGCATTGGTAACTAGTTTGAAAATTTTGGACTTAGCTTATGTCAGACATCCTCCACTGCTCCCACATTTGTTTTCTGCATTCCGTAGTTATCAAAATCTAAATGAGCAAGTGTCTGTGAATGCATTTTATTAAACGAAGTTTCTACATAATGGGAGGTATCCTTATTATTGGAATACCAACTCAGTAGAAGGGGTGAATGAGGAACATGGGGAAGGGGAGTGAGGTCCAGGCTAACAAGTCAGGGGACCTGAAAGCCTTCATCCAGTGGGGCCATACTGATGCCTGGTCACCTGAAGCAATGAGTCCACACCTATGCAGAGCTTCCCAGAGGGACATAATAGAGGCCAGAATGCTCACTCTTTCTTGGATAAGACTTTTTAGAGTTACATGCACTCTATAAAACGCTCTTCTTCAAACACACATAAATGATGCAGAAAATAATTGCAAATAATTTCTAGGAGTTCATACACTTCCTAAAATCTATTCATGGGCCACTGGTTTAGAACCCCTGAGAAATAATAGATAGAAGTGCTTGAACACAATAGTCTTTTCCAAGCTCCATGGTGTTGGTGGAGAACTTCCATTACTAGGCTGCATTTGCGTGGCTACCTGACAAGGGAGTGCCTTGTAACTTTAGTTCAGATATAGGTGGCCATGACTTATCTATTGAAAATTGTTCATTCTATTTGAAGATGATCCTCATGAACATTCATTACCTCAAATTTAACATATTAATATTCATTAACCCACCTTTAAACTGATGACCACAAAGAATTCTACCAGCAATGATACTTCATTCTCCCACTACAAACGGGGAGGAGAAACAGGCCTGGACTACAAATGTTGAACCCACCAAGTAAAATGACCCACCATCTGGGGTGGAAGTGACTTGCTCTCCCTTTTCTCATCATTTCGGGGTGCAGGGAGTATCCTGACTAGAATTCTCCAGAGGCCAGTCCCTGTTCAGGACCCCCCACCCCCCATGCCCGGCTCACATTACCAGCTTCAGTCCCCCTAGAGTAGTCTGCACTGTTTTGGTTTTGTTTGTTTGTGTGTGCTTTGCCTATGACTTTGCGAAATATTCCAGAAGAAGAGACAGAAAGTCTTGGTCTCTGTGAACAAGCACAATGTTGCTTTCAGCTTAAATATCCACTGGGAAACCTCAAGGTTTTTAATGTCATCATTATGGAAAACACAGATTACAAAAGGAGATCATTTCATGTCACTCCCTGGCCCCCATTGGGACTCAGTTTGACCTCAGTTTATCTTTTCTTTGGTGGGATTTAAGTCTTGAGGAAATCTGCCCAAGAATGAAGAATCCAAAAAGAATATGGTAGACTTGGATTGAGGTTTTTTGGGGTGGGAAAGGGGTTAAAGTCTGGTAAATGGTCAAATTGTAGTACCTGGTCACGTTGTGCCTGGTTATTACTTCTTTCCTTTTACCCCATTGGGATTAATATACTCAATCGCCGATTTAGGAGTAGCTCCTTCTTTGGAGGCGGCAGTCTCAGCAGCTAGCGTGTGAAGTAACCACGCCCCGGTGACCTGTTTCCCCTTCAATCTTTGATCTTCCCAGCGAAAACCAGCTCGGGCGCCAAGTGGCTGGTAGGAGCTAGCGGCCCCGCCCGCCTGGCGCGGTCCCGAGGCCAGTCCTGCCCCCGGCCGCGCGCCCCGCCCCGGCCACCCCCGGCCTTGCTGTCGCCTCCGCCCAGCCGGCCGCTAGATCGAGGTGCTGCCACTGCCACCTCTGCTGCAGCAGCAGCCCCGCAGTCGGGATGTGACCTTCAGAGCTGCTTGCACAGGATGATCGGAGCCACCGCCCCGCGGCTCCCGCGGCTCGCCACAACCTCCCCAGCACTCTGACCGCGCGCTCCCGGCTGCCCGCCCGGCTCCGTCTCCGGTTCCCGTCCCAGGTCCCTGGCCCCTGGTCCCTGGCCCCTGGTCTCGCCATGCCGCCGCCGCCCGGGCCCGCCGCCGCCCTAGGCACCGCGCTGCTACTACTCCTGCTGGCCTCGGAGTCAGCACACAGTGAGTACCGCGCGGGGGCCGCGGTGCGGGCTGGATCGAGAAACCCTTCCAGAAAAGACCCCACCAACCCTGGGGGCAAGGACAATGCCAGTGTCCGCACCCCAATCCGGCCCCATGCGCCCCTACTCCGTGCGCTCCTGCCCCGCCGCCGCATCACGGGACCCGCTGCTGGGAGGACAGAGCGTGCGGGGCCTGGGTTGACAGCGTGTCCCCACTCTCCTCTTTCTCCCCGCTCGCGTCCGGGCAGCCGTGATGTTGCGGGCGCGCGAGGCGACGCAGTTCCTAAGGCCCAGGCAGCGCCGCGCATACCAGGTCTTCGAGGAGGCCAAGCAAGGCCACCTGGAGAGGGAATGCATCGAGGAGCTGTGTAGCCAGGAGGAGGCCCGGGAAGTGTTTGAGAATGACCTCGAGACGGTGAGCACGGGTGGGGGGGGGGCGCGCGTGGGCGCGGTGCGGGGGCGGTGAAGGAGTAGGGAGGCGTGCGCCGGGTGCGTGGTGATTCCCGCAGCTGGGCGGGACTGCGATGCGCAGTGTTAGAGCCTGAAGATCTCCGCGGAAAGCTGTCCCTGCAGAACCGCATTTCTGGGAACAGAAATCCGTGAACCCCTGGGTTCCTAGCACCTCAGACTCCTTCCCGAGGCTGCGGCGAGTCCTTCATGTGCCGCAAGTCACAACCAGAGCTCTTAAATACGGAGACATTGCGTTTATAAATAGTGAAAAGGCAGATCTGGAGTTCAGGTGACTTCCACTCACCCTCAAGCTTCCTCCACACCTTCTGAACCCCAATCCCCTTGGTGACTCCCAGATACTCCTGTTAGCTGGAAGCAGAAACAGATCTTTGAGTGGGGTCTTGTTGAGATCCTGCAGTTTTCTTCTAAAGCAGACCTCTGAAGGCGCCACCTTGAAGGAAATATGCAATATATGACACCTCTACCAGAATGAAATAAAGACTGTTTTTCTAAGTATAAAAGAAATACCATGATCTAAAAACCCAAACAGCTTTCTAACTCCCCCTCTCCCTTATCTGGATTGGAGGTGAGGGGTGGGGCTGCCCACAACTTCAGGATCTGGTGAGGAGGGATAAAGGGTTTTCCTGAAAGGAATGAAGGATGTGAGGATAGGAATTGCTTGCAGTAGAAGGTCCCAAAATATGATTACAGGAATAGTGCTAGAACTTATATGGGGGGCATGAGGTTGGGGGACCTCAGTGTGGTAGGAAAGGGCCCCAGCGTGCGCGCGCACACACACACACACACACACACACACACACCTTTCAGTAAGCTGCTCTTTTAGAAGCAGCTGGTGATTTCAGGAGCCTGACAGTGCTGGCTCAGGACATATTTCTATTAATAATGTCCTTGGAGACTGTAGGGCACTGGGCAGCCAAGTGCAGGCAGAGAGCAACCCAGGTGTGAACTTAGTGTCTGTGCAGAAGCTTTGTGATCTTAAGGGAGAGGAGTGGTGTACGAACATCTGTGGTGGTTGTGATCTGTGGGATCCAGTGAAAGCCCGATGTATCTGCTCTGGGGCAAATGACTTTGGGAAGTAGTAGTGATGGAACTGGGGTAGACTTACATCACTTTGTGCTCTGAGGTCAGGGTGATTTCACAGCTGTTTCTGCTTCTACCAGATGTTTTTCTTTTAAAGAATTCTCTGGGATGAAATAAATGTCACATGTAGACTTCTTCTGGACTTCTGTTTCTGATCGGTTGATTTGACAATCCCTTTGGTCCCCTTTCTAAAAACAAGGTCTAAAATGATTGCCACTGTGCGGTTCTTTCTAGCATAGTTAATTGTTGCTGTGACTGAGTTCTGATAGTCTTACTTTCTCCAGTGTTACTGCCTTCAGTGTCAACAGCAACACAACTTCAACCCTGTTGTATGGAGCGGGTTTGCAGGTCTTTTCTGGCCTCGCTGTTTTCCCATTTCTTTGATGATGAATCCTCATAGTCCAATGACTCATGCCTCTGCAGAGGGTTTCTGAAGGTCTTAGCAGCAGGGCTGTGCGCCTGACCACCTAAGATCACTGACCAACTTTGGGATTGTGTGACAGATACAGTGTTCTCCATCCACATGTCTAACCTGGAACATTGGCTTGTGCAGAAAGTGTGCGGTGGGGTTCACAGGTGACAAGGGTTGAGAGCAACAAGGCCGCCACCTACCCAATCATGCTCTGCCCTGCCTGCCCTTGCCCCTGCTTGCTCAGGACAGAAGAACTCTGACCTGGCTTTCCCATTCAGTCCGGACCTTCTACGCATTACCCATCATTAACTGTCATGCCACTCTTCCCAGAATGTTAATCCCCTCTCTCACTTTGCTTTTGTGCTGTAATTTTAACTTTACTTGCAAATGTATGGAGTGAAGACAAGAAAAAGAAAAGCATCCATGATCTTATAACTTTAATGCAACCACTGTTTCTTCGGCCTGTGTCTACTAAGGGACTTGGGGCTTCCCTGTGAAGTTTTGGCTCCCCTCCCTTCCAAGGCACAGCCGAGTTGCTTTAATGCTGGGGGTTGATGACCTCTCTTATACCCCAGCCCTATTATAAGTTTGTAAACTCCTTTTCCTATCAAAGTCTTCTATAATTTCCTAAAATTCTCTCATCCTTTCTAACCCCCACCCCCAAATAGTAATTGCATCTTTTCTGTTATTTATCAGCATCCCGAGTTGTACTGGTTAGCTCCGTGTCATCCCTTCCAGTTAATTAGATTACAGGCTCTTCATTTTACCTGCATCTTGCATTCTGTGTAGACCATGTGCTCTTTTGTCTAGTTTTGGCCCTTGGCTTGTTTTCCCTTTCCTTGAGAGGCAGTGCAGAATGCTGGGAGGAGCTGGGTAAGGGTCAGGGTTAAGGGTCAGGGTTAGAGGTTATGGAGCTGACTTGAGTCCCAGCTGCTCTGGTAGATCAGTTGTCCACTGCCATGTGTACAGGTTTCCCACTCAATCTCCTTACTTTGGGAAGGTCCATGTTCCCTGGCAATGGTGAAATCCTCCAAACACTATTCAATGCTAATGTGGTTTAGTAAATACAGGGGGTCCTCGGCTTACGACACAGTTTCGCTCCTATGACAGTGATGTAACCTGAATTTTAGTGTCAGATGATACACACCCTATCCTATCACAATTGTAAAATCGTAATCTAGAACATAAAAACACAGACATGCTGCATTACTGCGTATTCTTCCCCTGTGCACAACCAAACTAGTTCACCCACAGTCCGTAAGTACAGCGCTAACCACGTAAGCCAAAACACTCACGTCTCAATTTTTTAAAGTTTTTATGGGAGTGAGCGTCCTAAACTCAGAACGTCCTATGTCCAGACTGCTGTAACCTGAGGACGCCCTGTACAGAATTTTTGAAAGAGGCAGTCCTATGAAATAACCAATGAGTTTCTCTGCTCCAAAAAGTTTGGAGCTCTCACTAGGAAATATTTATTCTTTGTCTTGTAGCTCAGTGTAGTTCATTTTGCATTTTTTGATTGAGGCTGATGGAGAAACCCAGGATGATCAGCAGGATGACCTTATTTAGCTCAAGGAGTCCTGGTGACCTGGCCATATGACTTGTCATAGGACCTCAAGGGCCATAGTGTCCTGATGTGAAAGGCTGCACCAGAATTGGCATTTCTTGGGATGTAATCATCAGACCCTCTTATGGGGTGCTTGTAGAAAATGCCAGTCCTCACAGGCCAGGGTCACCTTTGTGGCTGATGCCACCTGCCCTACCTTATTGTCTACTGGGTTTGGATGCTGGAAGCAGCCAGCCTGTCTGCAGTGTGGCTGACCTAGTTGTAGTCACACATCTTCCCGGCTGTGGCTCTGCCTTTGGTGGAGTTTACAACACTGCTCTTTCCTGCTGCTAGAGAAGGCGGTGCTACCTGTCCTGCTCCCATTCCTGGGGTTGTGGGGGCATCCTATAGGGGAGGCCCCTGGAAGGACCCGGGAAAGCTGGGTATGGGGCCGGATGCCTTGGGCACCTGGACCCAGCTCTTTGGGCTCCCACCCCTCTTCCCAAAATTGGGAGGTTTGTGCTCATTGAGCGTGTGCTGTGCTGGGTGTGTTCTAGTCTTCCTTTCTGTTCGGAATCTTTCCAAACTGAACTGTTTTCCTCTTTTGGAGGAGGGAAAGAGCTTGGCCTTCAAAGCTCTTCCCTTTCAGCAGGTAGCTATTAGTGTCATGGCTCTTCTTAATTTCTGGGGTTATCATACACCTAGCTAGGGAGGCATGGAGCCTGGGGGGTGCATTTGGTCACCCACTTCCCTCCTGGGAGCAGACTGGCTCTCACCCACATCCTTTCTGGCCCCAGAAAGTGTCTCAGGCCACCCATTGTTGCCACTGCTAATCACCTGTTCCTTCTCTCCAGAGCCTAAGGGCTGATTACATTCCCTCCTTATCTTGTTTCCCTTCATGTTGTTATTCTGTGTTCCTGGCATTTCCCTCTCCCTTGCTTTTCTTTGCTCTAGGACCCTGGGTAGTCCATCCCTCAGCTGTCTTTACTAGGGTTCTCCTGAGTTCTTCTGAAAGGTCACCCAGGCCGGCAGGTCACCTTTCTACTTAAATCCTTTAAGGCAGATAGGTTCCAGACAGACTCCTTAAAGACACCATTTTGGTAGTCATGCTTTGCTGTCAGAAAGGATTCTGGACCAAAGGCTTACCCTGGCCCAACCTGCCGCCCAGGTACATGTCCCTACCTGACAAGACCTGGCGCCTGCCCCTGCAACTGACCCATAGCTTGTTGGCAGGAAAAAAAGCCAGGCTGCAGTTTTTTATCTCACCACCTGCTTTAATTTGAGATACAAACAATAATATTTACACTATTCTCAACTGGCTGGTGGCATACCCTGAAGACTTCACAACATGCATGGCCACTGGCCTGTGCTAGTGTGCTTTGTATTCACCTCTCTATCCCGTATCTCTGCCTCAGTCTCTGTCCATTTCTCTTTGTCTCTGTGTCTGTCTCTCTCTCTGTCTCTATGTTGATCTCTCTGTGTTTCTGTCTCTGTCTCTAACCTGGTCTCTCTTTTGTCTCTATCTCCCAACCCATTCCTCCCCCCAGCTCTTACAGATGTCGGGAACCCAGGGGTGGTGATGGGTTCTCTAGCTTAGAGAGTTTAGGGGTGCAGTGAATTTCAGAGCTCTGCATACTACTGGCCTGGTCCTGAACTGTGACTACACTCCTAGGACACCTTTCTTCCTTAGACTCCAGATTATTTGGTGAGGAGCACTCCTCATGCAGAGGTGAAAGCCCCTCCCTTAAGTTGTCCTTCTTTGGCCTGGCCTAAGAGTCTCATGGGGGCAGAAGTGGGGTTTCATAAGGAGTGTGGGGAGGAAGGAGAAGGGGAACCTTGAACAGCTTCAGCGACTTGCCTTAGCAATGCAGGTCCCCTGGCCAGTGTCGTGACACTTTGGCTGTGATATCCAGGACAGCTGCCTTCCTGTCCCCACCCCTTTGCCCCTCTGCCCTCCACACCCTACTCTGCTGCCCCAACACACACAGACACACACACACGTATACACACACAGTCACACACCCATGCACATGTATATGTAGACATACACTAGGTACATACACCCATACGAAACACACACAGAGACAGTCACGGACAGGACAGCCACACAGGCATACAGTCACACACGTGCGCATACTCTTCTCTCTGCAGCTGTGGGTCTGTTGAGAAGTGAGCTCAGGTTCCACTCCCTGTGCAGGACCAAGCCCTGCTCCTTTCTCCTAGGTCTGCTGCCAGGGGAGCATCCTGATCCCAGGGCAAGTGGTTCTGCCCCCACTGACTACTTTGGGCCAAGGCCTCACCTCCTGGGACCTTTCCACTTGGACTCATGCCATTGGAGTCCCGAGGAAACCTGTCACAGGGGCTGGGTCACTGAATTGTTGTTCGACCGGTTGTGCTCTCTCTGGAGCTGGCGCCCGCACAGCTCGGAGACGTGCCGACCACTGGTTAGACCAGAGCGGGCACCCACAGGTGTCCAGCATGCAGGCTGCCACTCTCCTGGGTGGGCCTTGAGCAAGAAACAAACCCTGTCTGTCTCCCCTTGTTGCCTTCTGTTGCCCTGTGCCTGCCTGTCTGTTTGTTTTAATCCGAGGAGTATGCAGAGACTCAGAGCCAGCTCTCAGGGTAATAACAGGCCAGGCCCCATAAATTACACCTCATCCTCACCAGTAAACTCAACATTTGCGGAAAACCAATTAAAGACATTTCAGAAAACACTGAACGTCTGCCTTTGTTATTTAGGAACAAAACACCCTTTTGAGAAGCTGATGTTTGTGGCCTGTTTCTTGAGATTCCAAGTAGCTGGAGCCAGGACATTCCAAATGCTTCCCAGGTTTGTAGGCTCCAGCCCCACTGGCAGATGTCCCAGTTTCTTTTTCTTTTAATTGAATTTATTGGGGTGACATTGATTAATAAAAGGATATATGTTTCAGGTGTCCCGCTCTATAACACATCATCTGTATATTGTATTGTGTGTTCACCACCCCAGGTCGTCCCCTGGCCTCACCGTTTACCCATCCTTCCCCCTCTGCCTCACTCACCACTGTCCCAATTTCTTTAATGCTTCATTTTCCCCTTGTTTTTTCTAAGGTCAAAATTGGGAGCTGTTTCTGTAATGCATAGAGTTGTGGTTTGAAGGTTAGTATTTCATGTTGGAAATACTCTGCGCTTCTTCAGTGGTTATTATAATCCAGTAAACTTGGTGCATATGCCTTATAAATTATGACCCTGACGGAGTAGTTCATTAAATCTTTAAATTAATTTTTAAAGTGGAAGGAACTGAGCAGATGTCAGTTCTTTATTTCCCTCAGATAGAGGCACAGGCCTATTTTGACTGCTTGCATCAGTTAGAAATGTAATATCCATGAGAGATAGTAACATGCTATCGTACTTGTTAATACTCATTTTCTTGGACTTGGTTTTTCAAATTGCAGGTGAAATTTGTTTCTTTCTGACTTTAGTGTCCATGATAATAAAATACTCCTTTTCCACATTGGTCCCCCAAATCTGCCATCTAGACCCGGTTTTCCAAGGACCTCTTCTTTGAATCACACAGCAGGGCTCAGCCAGTGCCTGGGGGCAGGGTGCACTGGTCACTGCTGTGGCTGCATGTTCAGCTGCACAGGGGCCTCCCTGAGGCCAGGCAGAGGCCATCTGCTCAGGACGGCTGCATGACTGGCAGCTGCAGGTGCAGCCACCCTGGGACCCTGCTGTGGACACTTTCAGAATGCTTCAGAAAGAAATGGAAGAATGTGCTCTGTTCCTGTTGACAGTTGTCAGGGGACCCACACAGGCATGTGCGTTTGTGCTTCCCTCCTGCCTCACTGGGTGGCAAACTCTGGAACTTCAAAGGCAAATCCACCATTTGTCATGTAGGAATCTGTTGCCTGGGTCTGCACCGTGTGCTTGGTACACCTGCAATCATCGGGTGCATTCTCTGAGTTACTCCTTGTCCGCACCGCTCTGCGTATTAATCACATGCATGCTGTCATTCAGAGGCACCATAATGTACAAAAACTTCCCTTTCACAAGCCAAGAACAGCCCAAGAATTTTGCATTAACGTTAGGTGAGAATCTTAGACATCAGCTCGTTTTAGGCACTCACGTGAAACTGAGACCAAAGAATCTATTTAGGGACTTGTCCAAGTGAGCTCAAGTGGGATGACTCAGATGCAAACTCACATCCTCAAACTCTCGAGTTTAATGTGAAAACGCTGAGGTGACTGAGACCTTCACAAGGTGAGCCTGAATCCAGAGGAAGCATCTACATAATCCGCTAGGCAGTGACTTCTAGAGAAAAATACCTCTGCCCCAAAGATGATCTTGGAGCCCATGCTGTTTTAACTGCTAAATTGTTAATCTTGTACTCTGTTAAGTATTTTATTTTGCTATTTTACATGATGGGAAAATACATCATTTTGTTTTACCTAAAGAAACATAAAAAAAGTAGCGCTGCTTTGCATTTGTGATGTTAGTGTGTCTTCCCTGGTGCCTGCCCCATTTCCCTAAAGCCATGATGACTGCGCCATCCAGGGGCAAAGCAGGAGGGCAGGTGGTCATGAGGCTCCCCTCCCACCACCGCTAAGCCTGTAAGCTGTGGGTGGGTGTCAGCGATGCTTCTCACCACTCTCCTTTACTTTTCCATTTCCCATCTCTGTCTTCCTCCCTCAGACTGACTCTCTCTCTCATCCCCCATTTTGGTCAGTGCTGCTGTTCAACCTCTCAGACCTTGGGTGGAAGTCTGAAGTCCCCTCTGCTCGGCTATCCCTTCCCACCAATGCCTGTAACCGGTGGCTTCTTCCTAAGGGCTCCTCCTATGGCATCTCTCCTAGCTATGGCTTACGTGACTGCCCACGGCCATCCCTGAAGAGGCTGACATTCCATCCCATTCGTAAAGCTCCCTGAAGGGCCTGTCTATCCCATTCACATTGCCAAACGACCGAGCTCAGTCTCTCTCATGACAGCTTTGGGATCAAGGCCAAACCTCTCGGCCAGGCCTGTCAGGGCATTGCACCCTCTCCCAGCACCTGAGATCACACACACCTCTTCCCTGCCCAGAATGGACTGGATTTCCCTCTCTGCTCCTTCGATCCAGCCAAACTGTTCACTGCTGACTGTTTTCTACCAGCAGCCGCCCTGCTTGGGGCTGTGGGGGGTGTGGTCTTTGGTCCTGGCAGATGGACAGCATTCATCCTGTGCAGCCAGGGCAACTGCTGGAGCTCTCCGGGTTCTAACGGCTACAAGTTGCCAGAAATAGGAGCATCTATCTGCCTTCTGTGACTGTGAGGATGACAGAAGCAAATGGAGAGCAGTTGTTTCCTCATTGCTGCTGTGACAACTCAGCATATACTTTGAGTGCTGAAGGTCTGAAGTCTGAAATGGGTCTCCCAGGGCTAATGCCAAGGCATCCAACTGGCTGCTTCTAGAGGTGCCCAGACCCTGGCTGGCGGCCCCTCCTCCACCTTCACAGCCAGCAGGGTCAGTGATTCTTTTCAAGCTTCCATTTCTGCTTTCCTCTTCCACATGTAAGGACAGTATAGACGTAGCTTAAATCAAGTCCTGTTGGTTCATCCTTGTAGATCTCGCTTCCCAAGTAAGAACGTGGCAGGCCCAGCAGTCAGCGCCACCCCCAACCCGAATCTCGCAAGAGCGTACTTCTTTCTTGCTCCTTCCTGTCAGCACATCTTCCTCACTCATGGAGTGACATCCCTGCTTTTGGCCTTGAGAACTAAGGAGTTTGCTGAGCAAAGCTGTTGATGATCAGTCAACAAAGTGAGAAAGGCCTTTGCCAGGAAAGCGCTTGAGTACAGGAAGAGAAGTCTTTGAAAGTGACTCCGTTTAAACCACATCATATTACATTGTAAGCATAAAAATTAACCTTGAGAAATGAAACAGTAAATGATAAAACCAAATTTAGTCCATTCCATACTTTATAATATTTGGAGTAGGAAGATTGAAGTAAGAACTTGGGGAGGGAGCAGGGTACAATTTTTCCAAAAACAATAATGATCTCTAGCATGTCAACATTCTTCTTATCGTAAATGGAGACTTTTTGCAAAACAGAAAGTGTCTTTGTCCACATTCCCACCCACAAGCCTTTTTTAATCCTTAGATGATCAGGTTATTCTTTTTCGAAGCAGTCACTCTATGACACTTGCAAACATTTTCCTCTTTTATTGTTAATTGGCCTAAAGCTTCTTTATCAATGCCTTGGCATTGGCAGTGGGTGTTTCTCATGGACTCACGAAATCTTGACTTTCAGTAGATTCATAATTTTACTTTACAGGTGATTAGAGTTCTGTTTGCGCTAATTTGTCCAATTCAGCTAGCCTGATATTTTTGGCTGCATAAATCTGAAAAATGCAAACAAAGAGATAAAAGTTTATTTTTTTCTCATGTGAAAGTTGTGAGGCAGGCTGACTAGTGCTACTCAGTAGTCCCAGGGACTCACACTACCTCTTTGTGCTCTGCTGTACCTGGGCATGTGGCCTTTGTCTTCAAGGCGTCCTCACATACCTATCAAGATGCTGAGCACCAGCCATCACATTTGCATTTTAGCAAGGAAGGTGGAGAGGCAAAGCTCCCCTCCCCCAACTCTCTTTACTCAGTATCACATTGTGCTCATGTCTTATTGGCTAGAATTTAGGCATGTGGCCACTCCTGGCAGCAAGGGAAGCTGGCAATGCATTGTAGCTAGCTGGGTGTATTGCAGCTCTAAAATAAACCCAAAATTCTATCACTAAGGATAAAGGGAGAATTGGGAATTTCTGCCATGGGAAGGGATATTTGGGAACAAACCTCTTTTATTAGGTTAATTTTCATGAATATTTTCACGCCTGGTGATCGACACTATATTTAGCCATGTCAGAGAGTTTTTGCACAGTGCACCCACATAAGTCTTTTCAGCTGCACTCACACAATCCATGCTGTATCTTTTAATACAGTACTTGGTAGAGGGACCAGCCCTTCCTTCCACTTTCCTGGTGCCTCATGCTGGGCTTGTGGGGTCACTTGTCAACTTGCAGCTGGCAATGAGGCGAGGGCTGCAGCCCTCATCTTTGTAGGCCTAGCCATGCTGGAGAGAAGCCCAAGGACTCCACTCAGGGCCTCCCTGCCGTTGCTGGGTGCCCACAGCATGTGAGAAGCATAGGTGCTCTGTGCAGAGGGGTGGTGCTGTGGACAGGTACAGATTGCAGCAAACGTGGTCACTGGGGTTTAGTGAGGACACCGAACCCTTAACACCCTGGAGAGCCACTGTTGCTCATTCCAGGGCCTGAGCGTCCAGAGGAGCCTGTATCAATTCATGTTAGCTGTAGGTATTTGAGTTTTGTCCTAAATCTGGTAATGAAAAAGAGCTGGAGAACTTGGCTTTCCAGTGGGCTGTAGCCATTCCTGAGCACCCTGTTGGTTCAGGCCCCTGTCCTTGTCACACTTGTGTGTCGGGTGCAAGGAAATGGCTGTGGAGGAGGAGGAGAGGTGCGTGGAGCTGTGGGCTGCAGACTGCACAGACTGTGCAAAGTTGCAGCCCTGGGGCCAGCGATGGGCTGCTGTGGCCTGTTTTGTGGATTCGCAGGGGGCGCTGCTCCTGGGAGTCGGCCCAGCCTCGTGCCTCAGGCCGAGGTGCACGCCCTGACCACCTGTGATGCAGTGGGGCAGGCTCTGTGTTCTGTGTTTGGTGCCTGAATTCACAGTGATGTTTAAGACACTCCTCTTCTGTCAGAACTTTGAAAGACAAATAGAAATGTCTCTTTCTCCTGGGAGAGTGTGCAACATTTTTAAGTGTATTCATCTTAGCTTTGCTTTTATTCAGGGTTAACCATCTCTTCCTCAGATTACCAGGTAAATTAGCATGTGCTTTATACCCCTCCCACACCCTAAATAAATCAAGCACACCAGTCCGGATAAATTTTCACCAGGTTATGACTGTGGTTTCAGTAACCACATTCCCATTAGGTGTGGTTAACTGAGGAGAGATGAGCATGGTTTTTCTATTAATCTTTTTTTCACAACAGTAGAACTCATTAAAACACACTATATACCTTTCTGGAAAGTTGTGATAATGTAAATGTTTATATATAATTAGGGCCTTTACTCATAGTTTTTTACTGTTTCCAATTCTTTCTTAATCTGATTCTCAGTTTCCTAAACCCAAGTGCACACTTCTTATATTCATTCTAAATCTTTTCTTTCAGACCCAACATCTTTCCTTTTGTGACAAAGCTCTGTGGTCTTTGTTCTCCTTCTAAACCCAGAAAGATGTCACTTCCTGCTTGCACTCCACGAGGTCTCCCCAGAGCACACCTGGCCTTCCTGTCGCTCCTGTGCTCTGTCATTGGCCAGTCCATGACCGGAAGCAAGAGAAAGAAGTGACACCAAGCATATCCTAGGCTTCTGAATGCTGGCAAGGACGGACAGTTCCCTCCCTGACTTTATAGCTCTGACTCCCAAACCCGGCCTCTTTGTCACATTTGCATTGAACGTTATCTTTGCAGCTGTCACACAAGCTAAAGTATCAAACTTGCTCTGACCATTACTATTTCTTTAGAGGGTTTAAGAGTTTTGAGTATTTAAATCACATCTTTACTAGAACATTGTGTTGTAGAAACTCATCTGAGTGCATCTTAGCAAAGTCTCCGCAGTGCCACCCCGTCTATGAACTCTTATAGCCCGCAGGCGGCACCCCCCACCCAGCCTCCTTCACAGACAGCAGAGAAGGGGGCACTGGCCAAGCGAATGAAGCTGACAAAAGAGGTTGTACCAGGACTAGTGTATGAAGCTGGCCAGTGTGTGGAAGAATGGCGCCCGGTGAGGGTGGCCCCAGGGCCACCTGCCTATCACTCTGCAATGCCCTGCACCAGCTCCCGTCCACACTCTTTCAGGATGCAGAGCGCCCTCGGGAGCCCTTTCCAGCTTTGTGACCTCAGTCATACTCCGTCACCCATGTGAGCCTTGGCTTCTTCATCTCTGAAAGTGAATTAATTAAAAAGGACCTTCCTTGGGGGTGGTTGTGAGAATTAAACAAAATAATGTAAAAATATAGAATGTCACCAGCATGCACTTGACACCCAACATCTAGAGCAGTGGTTCTTATCCTGGGTTCTATCGAACCCTAGGGATTCGATGAGTCGGTCTCAGGGGTTCGGAGAAGCCTCTGCCGCGGAGGCCAGAATAAAGTAATACCGTAATTTGTTGTGAGTTCATGAACTTTGTTGGTTTTGTTCTTTGAGCAAGGTGATGTTCATGCACGGCTCATTTTGTGCACCAGTAAAAAATCATATACCTATGTCTTGAATGTGGAAAAAAAAATCATATTTTATTTATCACTAAAGAAGGGTTTGGTGAATGCACATATGAAACTGGTGGGTTCGGTACCTCTAAAAAGGTTAAGAACCACTGGTCTAGTGGCTTCCGTTGCTTAGTCCAATGGTTCTCAAACATTTTGAAGTTGGGGTGCATTTAAAATCCTACAGATAATTGTAGGCGCACTATATACAAATTTCTGAGAAATATGTTATAATAATTAAGTCAAATATTAAAGAAAAAAATAAAGTCCAAGCGTACTTTTATGGTAATTAAACAAAATAAATACAACAGAATTAAATTTATTCTGACATTAAAAAACATTTTTATGTTACATTTTTTGAGTTATGCTTTTTAGAATTTGTAAAAAAGGGGTTAAAAAATTTTAAAAACAACAAAAAATTTATCTTTTTATATATATATAGATACATTCTTAGTAAGATTTAGTAAATTCGGCAGGTCCCAGCGTGAATGTGTTAAGTTTTTTCATTCTTGTGTTTATGAGAAACATGAACCTGATGTGTCCTAGCGACTTCTTCAATGTTTGAGCATATATTTGAAAGGCAAACTCTCATTTTCTCATCAATACATTGAAGAATTCCTCTCTTTTTACTCTTAATTGTGTTGAGTGCAGAAAACTCCACCATACATATTATCTTAACTTTACACCAAACAAAGGATAGAAGAAACTTGCCTCCAGTCTTTCCAGGGAACATGGGGGGTAGTATTAACAATCCAGCACCACAGCTTAACAGCCTTTTGCAACCTAACCAGGCAAGTGAGGTGGGAGGTTGGGCAGACTGTCAGCTTACAGCCAATTCCCCACACCTCTGTCCCCCAAAAATCTAAACTCTAAAAACCCTTTTGGTTTTTTGAGCTCCAACAGGCACATATTTCTCTGGAATACCAGAGAGCGCACCTGGAAATCTTCTAGGGCACACCAGTGCTCCTGGGCACACACTTTGAGAACCACTGGCTTAGTCAGTCGTTTGATTCCATTAAGGGAGTGGGGAGGGTAACTAGAGCCAGACTGCTCCATGATTGGCCCTGAGTGGGGGCGATAGGGCTACTTTAACCAGCCCACCTCCTGGCGTTTGTGGCTGGGGCAAAAGGATCCTGAAGGGCTTCCCAGTAGGTCCTGCTGCTCACCGAGATAAGGCAGGTAGTTTTTGTATTTGACAGTGCCCTGTGCAGGGCAGACCTCTTAATTTGCATTTATGGATAAAGAAAACCTTCTTGCTTATACCCTCCATAACTCACTTGGCACCACTTTGTTTTACAAATACAATAAATGGAAATCAGTGCCCGTGTGCTGATAGCCATACAAAGGTCTCTACATTTCTGTGAGGACCCCATATCAACAACGGTCTAAGACTTGGTTTTTACTTGCAATGTTTCTCATCCTTCTGCAGGACACTTTGAGTGGCGCCTTCTAAGATGCTATAAACAACATCTCTGTTTCTGGTTGCAAAAAGTCTAACCACATTGGTGGCTTTGCAAACATTCTGCAGAAGCTGCGTGGATGTCCCCTCTTACTTCCCCTCGTGTCATGGTCTTCCAGGCAGGAAGTGGCTTTCGGGTGGTTCTTGCCCTGCTGGTCCTGTTCACTGAGCCAGCTGTGGAGAAATTCTCCTCAGTCCTTAAACACCTACTTCCCCAAGAGTCTATTTCTGTCTATTGGGGAAGAAAGGCGAGGTTCGCTTAACCTGCTGCGGATTGTGTCGTGTGGAAACCTTGTATTGTGCCAGTAAGTTGTTGCCTTTTCTCTTTTCCACAGGAATATTTTTATCCGCGATACTTAGGTAAGTTTAAATCACTACTTCCTCTAGTTGTCATAAAGGCATGGTTGGGGGATATGTATTACATGTCGGGGAAACGATTGGTCAGAATCTCATTACCAAATTGTTCCTGGAGGGAAGATTGCTTAATTACTTAGTAAGTTTGAAACCACCCAGAGCACTCAGTTCAAAACACTTGTGTCTTTTGTGCCATAATAATCCGTGATAACTTAACCTCAGTCCAGTGCCATTATTTACAAATCTCTTTTCTGCTCTGAGTCCAGACTTAGTTTATTACTTAGGAATATGATTGATTTATAATTCTCAGACGTTTTGCTCTCAGGACTCTGCATTTCTGACATTATTGAGGAGGTTGCCAAAGAGATTTTATTCATGGGGGCTGTATTTATTGATATTTACCATGCTATTAATTAAAACTGAGAACATTAAAAATGTTTTTATTTAATTTGAACAACAGGAATGTACAAACACACACTCTGTCGGACAGTGAGTGGTGATGTCATCGTGTGTAGGTGGCCAACTGTACACTGGAGAGCGAATGAGAGTAAAAGGGCAAATGACAGCTGAGTCTGATCAGGACAATGGCACTGACCTCCCCAATGACCTGAAAGAGGCCCCAGATTGCCCCGAGAACTGCTCCTTTAATTAATAACATTATAAAAGCTTTTTGGATGCATATCACTTGTCACAAGGGAAATGTATTGCAGGGTTTCCCTTTTTTCATTCTGTAAGCTCATGTTGGTAAATTTTCCACTGGCCTTCTACCCTCCTCGAGGAGCCTTCTCTGGGTCCACATCTGGCAACAAGCAGAGTGGACCTGTGACTGGCCTTGGAAAGCCCAGGAACCCACTACTGGGTATGTGGGGCTTGTTTCCTAAGACAAAGGGTGGTCAGTTATCCCATGGGCCCATCCTTTAGGGACCATCCGTTGCCTGTACCAATGTCTTCTTAGGCATGGAGAGGTAGCAGGGACCTATGGGAAGGACCAGATGAAGTGGCTCAACACCCATTCTGCCCAACTTCAAGTTTCGTGTCATCCCTGGATGCATGTGCTCAAAATGCCAAGCTTCCCGCCCCCTTCCCCATGCCCGTGTGGAACGTCCGTTGTCAATCTGTGTCCCGCACATCAGACAGCTTGACTTTCAAAAGCAGACTGACTTGTTTCCAAATGGGGTCAACTTGAAATGAAAGTTAAACTCTCTGACGATGATCAGAAAATTTAGTGGATGTTATTAGTGATTCTTCCATACAAGAGCAGAGGGAATCCAATGAGAAGCTGCAGACGGTGCATGGTCACGCTCTTTGGGTACAGAGTCTGCCATTTTGGTGGAGGCACTTTCCTGTTGCTCCATGTTAAAATGTTCTTTTATTATTATTGAGTGAGAGGCGGGGAGGCAGAGACAGACTCCCGCATGCGCCCCAACTGGGATCCACTTAGCAAACCCCTTATGGTGTGATGCTCTACCCATTTGGGGCCGCTACTCTGTTGCTCAGCAACCGAATCATTTTAGCGCCTTTGGCGAGGCCATGGAGGCATAGTCATTGCCTAGGGTCAACTTGCTCAAGTTGAACCATGGCTGCAAGAGGGGAAGAGGTGGGGGAGAGGGCGAGAAACAGATAGTCACTTCTCCTGTGTGCGCTGACCGAAAATCGAAGCCAGGACATTCACACGCTGGGCTGACACTCTACTGCTGAGCCAACCAGCCAGGGTCAAAATGTTTTGTTAAAGTGTATCAACAAAAGCTAAACTGTGTTATTGCTGGAGGACTAGAGCACCCCAGTAAATCTGAATAATCTATTTTTTCCAGAGGTTTCTCAGAGATGATAGTACTGTTTCTGAAGTCTGTTTCATTTCCTGTAACTAGAGAGTGACACACCCTCATTTTTCTCTTGCAGAGTGCATTAATAAATATGGATCTCCATACACAAAAACCCCAGATTTTGTCAAATGTGTTCAAAGTAAGTCTATCTCTTCTTGTCTTCCTCAAAGCCCTGTGCATTTGGGTAACTTTAAGCTTTGTTGTGGTTTTCTGGGGGTCTTGAATATTTTCACCTGCCCGAGGTCTGCTCCCTTTTCAATGAACTGTCTTGTTTAAGCAAGTATGTTTTGGTTTTGAGTTGGCAAGAAATGCACACGGTATGCAATTTAAACCTTTCACAAGGGTGTAAAGAGAAAGCACATCTCTGGCCCTGCCTCCTCATCAACCAGTAAGCTCTCTTTCCCAGAAGCCACCATGGTTACCAGTTCTTAGAATATATAATATGAGCAGTCTCAACGGTGACTTACCCTATACGTGATCTGACCCCACATTTGCCACCAGATACTGTGGATACCTTCCATGTCAGCACATTCGGAGCCGCACAGGCGTGTTCCTGCCAACACTGGCAGTGGGTAGGGGGCACAATTTAACCAATGTGTGAACTGGTGGACTTCTAAGCTATTCCTAGTTTTTCATTATTACCAGCAAAACCAGAGTGATATCCTTGTATACTCGTCACCTCTCACTCACACATCTCAGTATATCTGCAGAATAAATTCTTAGGAATGGAATTGCAGAGTCAAACTTACGTTTATTTCTCCCTTGGATACAGACCTGGCCCTAGTTATCTCCCCAGCAGGGGGTGAACAGGACTGCCCATCCCCCAGATCTTCAACAATCTAATTTGTTTTTTATTAACTTTTTGATCTCTTCCAATATTAATGATGTTTTATTTTATTTTACTTTATTTAGTCATTTTACTGTATGTTTTTCCTACAAGTGAGTGAAGCTGAGCTTCATGTGTTTAAGGACTTTATATTTCTTCTGTGAAGGATTTGAATCTTTTTACTATTATTGTTATATTAAGTTATCATACAGTAAAACTGACATTCTTGTTACGTGAATTTAAACGCACGCCTAGAACAGTGTGACCACCTCAGCTGAGCCTGACTCACGGCCTTCCTTGGTCTGAGTGCTTCAAAGTATGGCTGAGTAGTCACCACTAAGCCCATAGTATTGGTGTTTTTACTGCACGTGTTCCACAGGTGAGGAAAACTGAGGCTCGAAGGACAGAGCCCGTGACCACACAACCAGGCTCTTCCTGCACTTGGTGTGAGCCCTGACGTTTTAGGGATAGCCTAGAACAGTGGCCGGCAAACTCATTAGTCAACAGAGCCAAATATCAACAGTACAACAGTTTAAATTTCTTTTGAGAGCCATATTTTTTAAACTTAAACTATATAGGTAGGTACATTCCTTATCGAGGTAGCGCCCGCACGTGGTATTTTGTGGAAGAGCCACACTCAAGGGCAAGAGAGCTGCATGTGGCTCGCAAGCCGCAGTTTGCTGACCAGGGGAGCCTAGAAGGCTGGCCAGACCCTGTACTGCTCATAGACCCTGGCCAGCCGGGACTCTGTGGGATTGCTGTGTCCTGTCAACCCCCTGTCCACATGCCAGCCCCACACTTCATCTGGTTTGCTCCCATCCCAGACCCCAGCCTGCACCCGCATGAGCAGAGGAAATGAGGGCTGTAATGTTGTGAGGGAGAAAGGTGCTGCCATGTGGGCAGGGACACCAGTTAACTCAGAGGAGCCAACAGCCATGGCCATGCAAGGAGGGAGACCTGAGCAGGTCTCTCCCCTCAGGGTCAAGTCGTGAACTCAGCCTCCCCGGGGTCACCCGTGAGCTCACTGGAGCCTTAGGCAGACCTGGGAGCAGTTCAGCTTTGTATCATTTGGGCTTTTTGTTTTTAGTTACCCTTCTTTGTTGTTGGCAATTTGTTAAACCGATTTCTTCTTTTATAATAATGTATTCAAATTCATTAGGTTGTTTTAGTGTAGTTCCTGGGTTTTAAGCTGTCTTTTTCTGAGATTATAAAAAAAAAAAAAAATTATCTAATGTTTTCTGTATGTTGGTCTGGAATTTCTCCTGGTGAGGGAGGGATCTGGATATATTCTTATTTTTCCAGATAGCAGCCACCTTGTTCCAACACCATTTATTTAGAGTCACTGAGGTTTGCTCAGAGAAAGGCTACCAGAATCCTAAGCTATGTTGTTCCTATGTGATGGATCTCTTGGCATGCATTAAAGTGACTTAACTTGTTTGAATAACAAAGCCAATTTCTTAATGGGATTGAGACTTTCTCTCCTCCTTCTTGGCAAGCCTAGGAAGTAAGGTAAGAGGGAGAATCGCAGGGCTGTTTCCTGAGCTGTCGTTCAAAGGAAAAATCTAATGCAGCTGTGGCTTGTGCCTGACGTCTATGTAGTTTCCAGGAGTGTAGGAAGCTGCTTCCCACACCTGGTCTCTCCGCCCAGCCCAGGACCCACTGTGACCCTGGGCAAGCCTCTCTCACCCCTTCCATCCCCTTTGACCAAGTACATCCTCCTCAGGCACTTGACCAGGGCACTGTGCACATCAAGATTTCTGTAGCCTGAGGCTGCACAAATGTACTGGCTGTCCTTATAGGAGAACCTGTGACGACTGCTAGGGAGTCGGGCTGTCACTGCGGGACACACACCCTGTCTCGCGGTCTTTGAAAATGTGCCTTCCAGGCCTGAGTGAACATGGGGTCAGTTCAGGCAACTTTGCACTGTTTGCATCCATTCCTTCCTAGAAGTAGTCTTACCTGGTGATCATGGGCTGTTTACAGCTGAGTGCCTGCTGACCTGTTATTGTTAAAATTGAAGCAGTCGCCTCAAAGAGATCGTCTTTTAGTTGCCAAAGTGGTCAGCCCGGACAAGTCCCAGACCTGGAGCAGACTTTTCCACTGATCTTTCAACCAGCCCTGTCCACAGATTCCCGCATCGTGCTGTGCTGGTGTGTATGCCCACAGTTCATTGCTCTGCTCTGCCCAGGCCAGGTTTGATGAGCCCCAGGCCCATCCTCCTCATCAGGGAGGATCCCTTTGCCCTTTTTCTTTGGTCAGAACAGTGGGTCCCATATTGGAGCACGCTGTCCAGGTTATAACTTTTCATTACCTTCAAATTTTGGGAAGAGGGAGTAAAAGGCACCCAAGAAAGCAGTCCTGTTTGCTGTCAGCAGATGGTTCACATTCCAGGCCACAGCAACAAAGAAGTTCCCTCCTCCCTCCCCGTCAGCTCAGCCAGCTCAAGGCCAAGATAACTCCCTTATCTCCTGAGCAGCCCCTCCCACATGGAGGCTTGACGTCAGAGCACAGATCACCTGTCAGGCCAGAAACCCTCTGCAACTTGCTGCGGGGTCAGGGAGGTGGTTCAATGCCCTTGGGCCCACAGAGTTTTGTCTTAATTCTGAAGAGGTTTGCACCTGCCCCGTGTTAGGCTCTCAGATGTTCCTTCCTTCTTCCTTTTGTCCTGGAGATAGACTTTGTATCAGTGGTAGGTGGAGCTCCTTCTGGGCCGCGTGTTGTATAGGAATCTCCTAGAAAATCCCACCTCAGGGGAAGTTGGTGTTGGCCCCTCAGCTCAGGGACCCTGAGTTTTTTTTTAAGGGAGGTTTAGTTATTCTAGGCAAATTCTAGACGAAGTTGATCAGACCTTCAAGTCAAAGGTACACATGTCTACTTCTGAAATAACTTTAAATCTTTAACGATATGTCAAGTGGAGACACACACCATTTCCCTGATTTCCCAGCCGTAGGGGTCCCCCTGGGCCTCGTGCCGAGTGTTGTGGGAGGTGACCAGTGAACCAGCGCTCCATCCGGGTGTCAGGTGCTGGCCGGGCCCAGCATGTGTCGCCCACTCCCGATCTCTCTGACCCTCCTGCCCTAAAACGCCCATCCCGTCAAGACAAAGTTGGGAAGGAAGATCTGTCCCTTCCTTTCTCTGGTCCTAGCACTGGGCTTGACCTTGCCCTCCCTATTCCTTCTGTCTCCAGAGTATAACCTGTTACAGCGAGTGAGGCAGCATGGAAAGGCAGCCAGAGCAGCCGTGGGGGGACCGCAGGGTGACCTGCGGTGGGTTTGAGGCAGCTGTGGGTGGCACGATTCCATGACCAAATTCCTCTGATCACTGGACCCAGTTCCTACTTGCTTACCCGTGGAAGGCATTTACAGCTCCCTGCCAAAAACAACCAAGCCATGTCTCAAAAACACCAGGAGACATGTTTGATCTACAAGCCCACTTTGAGGTGTGCCGTGGGAAGTTCACAAGAAAAGCACAGTGAGAGAGACCTCGCGTTCCAGTGTTTCAGATACGACTATGCAGGTGCCCCGAGGATCGGGGTGCCCAGGCCGTGTGAACAGCTGACGGCACACATACAGTGGCATACTGAGTCTGTGCCAGCGACAGGGGCAGACTTGCGACCTCGTGCGAGCTGGACTTGCGTCCTGTGCTGGCGGCAGGGAAATTCATTGTGATGACAGGAGCAAGCCTGTGGGGGAAATACTGTCCCCAAATTTGGCATCAGGCTGGCAACATCAGTCATTTTAACAAAAAAGTGATAAAGTGCACATGACGCCAGGGCAGATTCTGGCCTGGTGCTTTCAGTGGACAGAGGCCCTGTTGGCTTGGGCTTGTTCCCAGTGACCAGGCAGTGGAATGAATGGTGACTTCAGATCTGTATGGGGGTAGGGAAAGAGAGAAAAAGCCGGAGAACCATTGCATCCTAGTTCCCTGTGGGTTAGATGAGCCTCTGCCCACCTGCGGCTGTATTACCTAAGGTGGGCTCTTCTCCTCCTAAGTTTGAAGAGTAATAATCCCCAAATCAAGTGCTGTAGATGGAAACACGGCCCTTGGAAATAATACTGGTGACACAGTTGGAATAATAGTGGGTGCTTTGTTAGAGAAAATGTCAGTGTAGTTTGTCTGAGATGAGCCCAGATGGCATGTCCCTGTTGTCACCTGCCCTTCTGCTACCTGGTCTTTCACCCTCCCGGGCCTGGATGTATTTGACAGCCAATTGGCCTGAGTGACGTAGTCTCCAAGGCCGCTAGGGAAATGCACCCGGCTGCCCTTAACTAAAAGCAAAACAAAGAGTAGGTTTTAGTGTCGGTTGTCAGTGCAGCTAACATCCACTTAGCATGGACACTGGCCAATTTACCAAGGGCAGTGTGGGTGCCATCCCCCGCTGGTTGTTAATGAGCCAGCCCCAGAACTCAGTGGACCTCAGCCATGGACATTGTGCTGTTCAGGGGCTGGGTGAGGCATGTTCATCCCGGACTGGAGGAAGAAAGAATTAGGAAAACAACAGAGAGTCACCGTGAGGTATTTAATGTCTGTAGGCTGATGAGAGAAAATACTCGGCAAAGGCAAAAGCAGCTTTGAACAAGGGGAGAAAGAGAGGGCCATTCCGAAACAGATGATCACATGGCACTTTCTGTGTGAACTGGATAGGACGAGCTGCTGGAGGTCAGTGTGAACACTGAGCCTGGACAGGTTGAGTCAGGACACAGCTGCATTTGATGAGATTTTCTGGCAGACCTCGGCAGGTGAGCAGTGGTGAGCACCGGGCCTGCGTGCCGCAGACCTGCCTGTGTGCCTCCGCGGCCTGAACCCAGCCAGCTCAGGGTGTCTCCCGACTCCCGGGAGTGTCTCAGCCATCCTGTGTGTCTGTAGACAAGAACCCTTCTCAGACCAGGGGAATCCAGCCTCTTCACAGTGTTTTGAAAACCCACGTGTTTCAGATTGGCCGGCGATGGCAGAGAGGTGGATGGAAAGGCCTGTCCCTCGCTGCCAGGCCACCTTGGCGTGGCCAGGGACCTCGTGGAAGGAGTCTTGGAGCTCTGGGCACAATCATAGCCTTCCCCCACGTACTGTGCTCTCAGCTGCTTGAAGCCTGAGAGAGCGTAATAGCCACGCGGACAGGGTAAGCGCCCTGCCAGCCACATGTCACAAGGTTTCAGCTGTGAGAAGCTCCTCATCGAGTGGAAAGCCCTTGGAAGGCCGTCCACTGGGACAGTCTCTGAACCGTGGTGCCTTAAACAGGAGGAAGTTATGCTGGTGATTGACATGCTATTCTAGGTAGATGGTTCCCCAGATAAGTCAGAGCGCACCCACCCTGAGCACTGTCGCCCTGAGACACTCTGGGAAAACCTGGAGCAGCCAGTGCAGCCCAGGTCTGGGGCAAGCCGCTGTTCATGCAGGCAGATCTCTGGGGGAAATAGGGAAAGGCACTCCCACAGAGGCCAAGCCCAGTGGAGAGAATGTTGGTGAAGGTTGATGTCCTCGTGGTTTGTGTGGGCAGGGGCCTTGGCCTGAGAGGGTGGAGACGTCTACCGCGGATTGGGGGAATGTTCTTCATCTGCTGGGAAGGCCCTTGGGTCAGCAAGGGGTCTGTTGACCAGCATGCTTCCTAGGAGGTCTGAGCTCATGGGGTTGAGCCAAGTCTTTCTTCTCTTGCTCCCTGATGGGCCAACACCCCAACTCCCTGACCCTATGGGTAGGTGGCCACTGCCTCCTGACAACAGCCAGGGGCCTGGCCAGCCCGTTCTGTGACCCTACCCTGCCCAGAGGAGTGGATTCTGTGAGGCCGGCCTTTGGCAGTTCCCAGATCTGCCTTAGAGTGCTCCCACCAAGGGCCCGACAAGAGGCTGTGCTCCTGCCGGCCATGCTTGGTCCCTCCCAGTTGGGTGGGAGCAGCCCAGGACCGTTTTCTCCTTCCTTTCATCTCAGACCTGCCTGACCAGTGCTCTCCAAACCCCTGCAATAAAGAGGGGACCCACGTCTGCCAAGATCTCATGGGCAATTTCTTCTGCCAGTGCAAAGTCGGCTGGGGGGGACGGCTCTGTGACAAAGGTAAGTCCACGGCAACCGCGGAATGAAGGATGAAGGTGTGGGTGTTGGGACCTCCCTGCAGGGCCACTTGAGAGGCCCCACGCTAGAGAAGCTGTGTCTCCCCTGCGTTTTCCCCCTTCCTACCCTAATTCTCTCCCTGCCCCACTTGGGGACACAGCCAAGCTGGCCTGTTCTAGTTGAGACACGAGTGGGGAGGCATGGGGGTGCCTGCCAGCTGTCCGAGGACTCCGGCACCTCCCTGGCCTCTCAGCTCCCGGGTGTGGAGGGAGATGGGCGAACAGGGCATCCTTCGTCCCTCGTGAGAGTCATCCCAGGAGTGAGAATGTTTAAACAGTGCCAGAGGCACTGCTATCCCTCTCGGGACAGAGGCACTGCCCAGCTTGCGGGCCCTTCCGGTCAGCTCCTTAAGGGAACTCCAAGAGCAGGACTGGAACAAAGGAAAGGGTCACCATAAGGCAGTAAGACCACCACACAGGAGCCTAGCAGCTGTCCGCTAACCTCAGCGCCCCGTGATTAAAAAGGGAACAAGATTGATTCCCTCTCCAACCTCCCTCGAGTCTGCAGTTGCCCAGTGTCAGCAAAGAAGTTGCAAAAAAAAATCCCCCAGGACCTGGTTGGCACTGTCAGGTGGGCCCCTTCACTGTGGCTGAGAGCTATGTCCCACCTCAGAGCCTCCTGGTGGTCCTTCCTGGGGTGACTGAGCTGAACCAGAGGCCCTGCCCACTGGTGATCTGTGAAGGCTCGGCTCAGCCTGGGTAGGGCTTGACCACACTGAGTTTGGACCTCGTGGCTGCCTGGCGTTTGTCCTCGGGCATTTTCGACTTCTGCCCTCCTCCTATGCACACGTAGATGGCCACAGAACTAGCACGGTAGACTGTCACCCCCCACAGCACAGGAGATGTCCCCCACCCCGCCCATGATCTGAAGGAGACAGACGCTACCACATGCTTGAGGCGGGTGTGCGTCACTTC
The DNA here is from genome assembly GCA_037038555.1 of Rhynchonycteris naso. Classification (NCBI taxonomy): domain Eukaryota; kingdom Metazoa; phylum Chordata; class Mammalia; order Chiroptera; family Emballonuridae; genus Rhynchonycteris; species Rhynchonycteris naso. Next base: position 33,188,734 of record CM072998.1, read on the forward strand.
TGGGCTCTCCCCAGTCCCTCTGTGTCCTGTGTGTGCCCAGATATCAACGAATGCAGCCAGAAGAATGGGGGGTGCAACCAAATATGCTACAACAAGCCGGGCAGCTTCCACTGTGCCTGCTACAGCGGCTATGTGCTCTCCCAGGACAGCAGGACCTGCCAAGGTAAGGCCCCGCCGAGACCTGTGGCTTCTCGGGCCTCGCTCCTCAGCTCGTGGGAGCCCTGCTCTCTTCTCCTCCCCTCTTGTACTTTTGCAATTGCCAAGTTGCTGAAGTTGGCAGTCACGTTGGCTCCTCTGCAAGAGGCTGCTGGCAGTGGCTGCTTCTTTGGTTCTGGAAGGGAGGGAAGGATAGAGGAGGGGTGTCCTGCAGAAAGAGCACATGTCTGGGCATGTCAGAAGCCAGAGGGAGCTGCCCCGGCACATCTCGACACAGGATGATTCACTGTGTCTGTGGACGAGGATGGCCCAGCTGAGACAGACATCACTGTCCCTGAAGGGAGTGCGGCTGCTGGGCCTCCTTCCAGTGCCACGGAGCCTGCAGACTCTTCCGTGCGACTCCAAGCCCAGAACATCTCAGGGGCAGTGGGGAGAGGGCGTGGGCTAGAGGCTTCAGTCCCAGGGTCTCACCTGTCTGCACACACGCAGCCCTCCCCGCCTGCTTGTCCTGTTCCTCCCAGAAAGGCCTACTCTTCCCGTAAGGCAGGAAGCGGCTCAGAGCCCACTTGCTCTTCTGCTCCCAGACTAGTTCGGGGCTCCCTGAGGCACAGCACCCTGAGCACCCCTGAGAACACCACTGCTGCACACGGTGGCCCCGTCCTTTCTCCCACTGTACAGCCCATGGTGTTAGCTGGTCAAAGTCACCACATAGGCGACTCAGGGGCAGCGCCCCAGTTTTCAGGGGGTGACTTCCTCCTCTCCCACCCCACCCTCTAATCCAGACGTGCTAACATCTGTCTGGTGACAGCATCTCTGAGAATCTGGGCACATTTCTTAGGGCTGCCAGCAGCTCACCCAGGAAATGAGGCAGACAGTATTCAGGGAGAAGCATCAGGCACGAGGGTCCACAGCAGGCCTGGCGCCATGGGGAGAATCTCTGAATCAGGACAAAGATGATTTGCTCCATTTGAAAAACAGCTTCCACTTGTGTCCATATCAGTGGCCGCCACTACTGATGACCCTGTGGTACTCCTGCATCCACACGACAGTTCACACATGAGTACACAGAATAACCCATTTCCCTTCCTGTCTGCCCTCCTCGACCTGAGACCAGAGGCCAGGCGCTGAGTCCAGACCCAGCTCACATGGCTGAGGAAAGCCTTGCACCCTGCAGGCATGTCCTCAACTCTAGGAACAACTGAGGACACTGCCATCGTTGGACAGAAGTATTTTACACAGCACCCATTGGTCTCACTCTTACTTGAAGACCCTGTCTGCAGACCAGAAGTTCGTGAACTCAGGGTTTGCATCTGGTGCACCTGCAGGCATGGTGGAGTTCTCGGGACTGCCCTGACTCATTGTCAGGTACCCGGGTGGGTCTCCCTACCAGGCTCTTTGGACTCCCCCAGGCAGTGCCACCGTGCACTGCAGAGGGAAGCCCTTCTTTATCCTTCTGAAAAGACCCCAAGCGACCAAATTACTCATCTGTTTTCAACCTCCCACCAAGTTTGTGAAGCTAGAGGAAGACACAGTGGTCTGAGAGGACCCCTGCATCCCACTGACTTTTCCTCCCAGAACAGTGTGCAGGACAGCAGGTGGGGCTCTGCACCCACCTGAGTCTCCTTACCAAAACTGATTAGCAATTAGTGCGGTGGCAGGAGCCCTACCCTCATTGCCAGGTTTCAGGGTGTGCCTGCAGATACTGGCCCTCACACGACTCCCTTCTCTTGGCCATCCCTATTTCGTTTGGAACCTTGGGACAGTAGGTCTAGGCACAGAATGATTTGGGAAATGAGGACCATGTAAGAGACTGGACTTTCCATCATGTCCCCCTCAGGCGCTGGGAGGTAGGAAGTGGGGGTCACTGAATTTTTGCTTCAAGCACTTTCCCTGGGAAGCATGAGAACAAGGAGCACCAGTCTGATGAGTTCAGGGCTAAGGATTCTCCACCATCCCTCCTTGGCTGCAGGAAGGGACTGTTTGGCCCGGCAGGGAAGCTGGGCCATCCTTTCTCTTAAAAGGAACAAGCAGATGAGGGCCCTATGGGAGGAGGGGGTTGGCACCTGTTCCAGGGCCAGTGGGCCCCTGGACCACAGTGCACACAGTGGCGTGGGGCCTGGGCTTTCTGTGTCCAATGCCAACACTATCTACCTGCCTGCCCGTGTTCTGCTTTCCTGGGTCACTGCACTCCGTGCTTAACAGTTAGTGTCATCTTCAATAGACAAAGTGTCAGGGGGGCCGGGGATGAGGGAGGAAGGAGTGGAGAGGGCGAAGGTCAAAGGTAAGGGTCGGGCACGGTCTAGGCCCTCAGCTTTACCTGCCGCCTTGCAGAAGGCTCTGCAGCAATTCAGGTGCTCTGGAAGAGGAAAAGGAGATGACTTGGGGGTCACAATGGACAGAATGGAACTTGGGGTTCCATCTGCTGTTTCTTGTGGGGAAGAGATGGCCCAATGCTGGTTCCATTGAGATGCAGCGAACATAGACTCCTGTCGGGAGAGAAAGTTCGCCCCAGGCCCTTTCCTGGTGCTGCTACGAGGGCTGGACCCCAGCTGTGTCCCTGGCTCGCAGCACTGGGATGTGAGAGAGCTGTGACCCCTCAGTCCTCCCTGCCCTCTGGGTCAGGAAGTTAGAGGTGGACCATTCATGTGTAGCAGGGGCGTCAGGGGCTCTGGGGCAGCTCAGGCTTGAGCATCCCTGTCTAGGGCATCATGAAGCGGCCAGCAGAGGCCAGCTTTGGCCACTCCACCCAGCAGCAATGTCCAGTGAAAGTATAGTGGAGGCCGTCGCTGGGGGTGGAGAAGAGTCCAGGGTGCCCAGAGGGAAGCAAGAGGCTCCAGGGATGCAGGGTGGGGCTGCAGCTCAAAAGGCCCCGGGGTTTACCTTTTTTACCTCCCTGTACTGTAATTATTTGAATTAAACAATAATTCTGTGTGTACCTCTGGCCAAGCAGTTCTCTGTCCAGTGTCTGAAATTGACCTTCTCACTTGGGACCCTGATCAAAAATTCCCTCCATTCTCCATCCCCGCTTTTGGGCTTCAAAGTCCAGTGGATGGAAGGCAGGGGGCAGGCAAGAGAGGAGGGGTCGGAGAGGATGGGCAGGGGGGGGCAGGGAGGGGGAGAGGAGCAGGGGAGGCCAGGATCAGGGATTCTCAGCCTGCCAGCCAGGGCAGCAGTAAATTTCTGGCTCACTGCGGGCAGGCCTAGGCCGGCTGCGACCCCCGTCAATGTGGAATACAGCTGGGGTCCTCTGGGCTTTTTTGCAGACATAGATGAATGTGCAGATACAGATGCCTGTGGGGAGGCACGCTGCAGGAACCTGCCGGGCTCCTACTCCTGCCTGTGTGAGGAGGGCTACGCGTTTAGTTCCCAGGAGAACACCTGCCGAGGTACCCACCCCCAACCTCCGCGGGCACCACACACACATAAACATGTACATGGGTATGTATGCATGTGCATACCATGCATGTGAGCACACCCATGCCTCTTGCTGCAGCGGGGCACCTTCTCCAACATGCCGCAGACACAGAGATAAGATCCCACAGGGAAAGCGCCCCTGCGCTCCTGGGGCGGACTCAGGATTCTCTCCAGCCTCTGTCCAGCCTACCAGAGTGCAGACAGGCCTATGAGATCTTCCCTTTCTAAGTCCCAGCCAGCCGTGTTCTCGAGGAACACAGAGAGATGTTCTCTCTCACCAGCTTCTTGCCTGGTGCCCCAGAGGCTGCCCAAAACTTGAGGGAGATGATAGGGTGGTCCCGACCCTTGTCCCCTCCTCCATCTCTCATCCAGGGTTGTCCACCAAGCCCCTCAAACACCGTAGAGACCCCCATCATGGCACAAACCTGCACCAGAACCTTCAGACCAAGCGTTGCACAGACGTGCTTTGTTCGCTGACATGGTGGCTTAGCCTGTTGTAACATCCTCCTTCACCTTGCACAGTAACTGATCCCCCCAGGAAAGAGCAGAGGAAGCATGGGCAGCTGAGGGTGGCCGGGCCTGGGTGCTGGGTGTGACTTCAGAGGCCAGGGTGGGCGCTCCGGGAATGGGGGTCTAGGGAGTGGGTGCTTCCTGAGTCTCACAACCTAGAATTGTTTTCACGGCAACACGCCGTGTTGTGATCAGAGAGAAAGCACGTGCAATTGCACAAAGTGAGGTTGGGGACATTTCCCTTGTGGCCGGCAGATGTGGACGAGTGTGCAGAGGGACGCTGTGAGCAGACCTGCGTCAACTCCCCAGGGACCTACACCTGCCACTGCAATGGACGCGGGGGTCTCAAGCTGTCCCAGGACATGAACACCTGCGAGGTAGCACTCTGCCTGTAGCCAGGACGCTCTGGCCTTGCCGTTGATTTGGCTGGGCTGCCCAAGCAGGCTGTTTTCTTGGCCCGTTAGCAGCTGGTGGGGAGGTTTGCTGGGAGAAATGATTTTGCTGAAAGGCTTGGTGTACTTGGGGCCACATGGAGAGGCATGCGATGGGAGACACGCTTGTCCCATCCCGGGTGTTGGGTTGTATTTGTGAGATCACTACAGCAACCCTACTCCAGAACTGACCAGGTGTTGTGGCTCTGCAGTATAACTCGTTTACACACAAATGAGCGTTTTCTTGCCCACCTCACGTTTGCTCAGGTCCTGAGATGGGTGTGCAGTCAGTGCCTCCTGACTTGGTGACCCTGGGACTCACACCACTGTGGTCCCTCTGGGCATTGGAGAAGCTGCGTTGTAGAGCAGCTTCAGTAACGGGAGAATCAAAGGACATAATACTTACCTTGGTAAAGATAAGCTGGGAAGCTTGAGTCTCCAAATACTGCTTAACTGATACTATTTTAAAACTACAAATACCATATTATTATCCATAAAGAATTTTACAAAAAAATGAAATACATGCCAGGACAAGTAACACAAAACCTAGAAAAATGGTCTCACCAACCAAAGCATACAAACAAGACTGGCAATCAAAACACTGATGTTTTAATGATAGCCCCAGGACATTGGGGGAAAAAATGTCACTGGCTGATGATGACTTTGTAGAAACAATAGTCTCCAAGGCCTCCATATATTATTTATTTTACAATATTTTGTAGGTGTGTTTTATTATATTCTACACTTTTATGTGTGTTTGAAATATACTGCTCACAAAAATTAGGGGGTATTCTATCGCTTCATATTCATTTTGAAATATCCTCTAATTTTTGTGAGCAGTATATTTCATAACTTAAAAAAGGAAAAGGGAAATGAGCAGGGAAGGAGGGCAGGGGCGCAACAGGGATAGGCACTGTTGGGTACTCAGCTGTAAGCATAGGAGTCCCAGACTTCTGGAGAGACCTGAGACCAATCTTACCCGGAAGCCCCTACTTGGTGGGGGGGGGGGGTTACCACAGAATCTTGGGGGGTTTCAGCAAGAGCCCAGCCCTGACGTCCAAGCACTACCTGTGTGTACACCAGGGGCCCACACTGGGTTGGGGGGGCGTACAGAGGGCTTGTCCAGTCACCTTCCACACCCTCCGTAGCCGGAGGGAGGGGCTGACCCAGGGCATGCCCCTGCCTGACCCTCCTCACACCCATTCTGACAGGACATTCTGCCCTGTGTGCCTTTCAACGTGGCCAAAAGCATGAAGTCCTTGTACCTGGGCCGCATGTTCAGCGGCACTCCGGTGATCAGACTACGCTTCAAAAGGCTGCAGCCCACAAGGTGAGAAGGGGTTGGTTGCCACAAAGCAAAGCAGACCCATCAGGGCCCCAGGGAAGTGGCCACCTGATGGCTCGGCTCCCCTGTGTCCTCGGGCCGACACCGAGAATGGTCCTGGCCGTGCTGGCCGTGGTTCAGTGTGGGCACAGACGCCGCAGCCACAGTAGTTTCGATGCTGGACTCTGGGTCAGTGCCAGCAGGACGGCTCTCACAGGGACCTTGCTCTAGGTGCCTGTGGGGGGCGTGGCCTGAGTCTGCAGTGTGACGCTGCCTGCCAACCTGCCTCTCTATTGATATTCTTTTTTAACTTTTCATTGATTTGAGAGAGGGGAGAAGGGAGAAAGAGAAAGACAGGCATTAACTTGCTGTTCCACTTAGTAGTTTCATTTAGTTGGGCACTCATTCGTCACCTGTCATATGTGCCCTGACCCGGGGTCAAAGGCATGACCTCGTCGGTGCACAAGGATGACACTTCATCCACTGAACCACCCGGCCAGGCCTCCTTGCTTCTCTTTCTAAGGCTAGTTTGAGCTCCCACAGGGAAGAGGCCGGGAGCCACTGACCTGCGTGTGACTAATTTGTTTCTCGGTGCTGGCACTCAGGTTGGTGGCCGAGTTTGACTTCAGGACCTTTGATCCTGAAGGCATCCTTTTCTTTGCTGGAGGCCACCAAGGTACCAACTGGATTGTCCTGGGCCTGCGAGGTGGCCGGCTGGAGCTGCAGCTCCGCTACCACGGCGTTGGCCGTGTTACCAGCAGCGGGCCTATCATCAACCACGGCATGTGGCAGACGGTGAGTATGACCTCAGCTGCCCCACCTGGGCCGGCCTGGGGTCTCCTGGGGTGAGGGCCCAGCAGTTACTCATGCGCTCACACACTCAACTGTTAGTGGGCACTGGCCCCGGCGAGACAGACTCCCTGTCCCCCGTGTTACCTCATCATGTAATCAGAGCGTGGCTGCCACCTCGAGAGCCGTGATCCTCAGCAGGGATGATTCCACCAGGGGACACCTGGCTGTGTCTGGAGACAGTTTGGGGGGTGGGATTCCTAACACTGGGAGGAGGTGGGGAGGGAGGCTCCCAGATACCCTGTAGCGCACAGGATGCCCCACGGCAGAGAACCTTCCGGTTCTGACTGTTAATAGTGCTACAGCTGAGAAACCCTGATCAAGGTCCAGGCACCTGCTCCTGGCTTCATGTGGCCTGTCCAGGCTCCAGGAGCTCACCTGTCAGCCTAAGGCAGGGTCAGATATGACACATTGATACCATCCCCTGCTCTGGCTTCTGGAGTCTGCTCTGTTCCTGCTGAAACGCAGGTGTACTTACCCCCCTCGGTGGCCTTGGTATGGAGCATGTCCTGGTGAGACCTGACTTGCAGGCAGCTGTCCCAGCAGATGTTGGCTTTGGAGCACACTGCCTAGTCCTGCATCCCAGCGCCTGGAGCAAAGCAGCCCGTGATGCAGCAGGCTCCCTCCAACAGTTCAGAGGCTCCATAATTGGAAGTGGGCTTTTAAAAGTAAACACTTGAAAGAGAAATGAGAAAGGCATTTTTTTTTTCCTTTAGAAGTGGAGATAAAATGGAAAATTTCACCCTTCCTGTGTGAATAAAAACATTGTAGGTGTTTGCTAATAGTTCCCACCTGTCAAGTACTGTTCAGTTCCTTCTTTCCTAACCTCTTAAAGTGCAAGTATCTCCAAAGCTGCAAAGCCACAGCTGAAACCATACCTCTGGAAGGAAGCAGCCTCCGGGGTGGAAGTGGGTGTCCCACTCCACTGTGGGACGTGAGGGGCCCTGGGTGGGGCTGGGGATCGAGGGGCAGGGTCAGCTCAGAGATGGTTTCCTTCCATCCTGCCGTTTCTAACCAGTCCCCTGCCCCGGGAGCACCTCACACACAGACACCACCTTCTTTTGACCAAACTCAGACCCAAGTTCCTAAAGGTTTCCCCATGTTAGCCAAAGAGGAAATTGATAGATTTCCGGAAGATTAGAAAGAAACACACAGGATATAGAGCGATAGATTTAATTTCTTTTCTACACAGACACTAGAAACAAATGGAAAGTTTTAGAATGAATTCATGTGTTCATTTCGCATTCAGTGTCTGCCAGGTACTGAGTTAAGTGTTGGAGATTTAGAAATAAATCTTCCTGCCTTCACAGAGCATAGCTAAGGATAAGAAGGACCAAAATGGGGAAGCAGTGATGTCAGGGCTGACCCCGTGGGGCGGTGACATCAGGGCTGACCCAGTGGGGTGGTGACATCAGGGCTCACCCAGTGGGGCAGTGACATCCGAGCTGACCCTGTGTGGTGATGGCGTCAGGGCTGACCCTGTGGCACGGTGATGTCAGGGCTGACCCAGAGGGGCCGTGACGTCAGGGCTGACCCTGGAGGGCAGTGACGTCAGGGCTGACCCTGTGGCGCGGTGATGTCAGGACTGACCCAGAGGGGCCGTGACGTCAGGGCTGACCCAGAGGGGCCATGACGTTAGGGTTGACCCAGAGGAGCGGTGATGTCAGGCACAATCCCCAGTCCCGGCTGAGGGTTAGGGAAGGGCTCTGAGACACGAAGTGAGGGAAGTGGCTCTGAGCAGGTTTTCTTGTAGGGAGAGGAGGGGCTGTAGCAGTGCTAGGAAGGACCTGTCACAGCCTGAGCCACACCACGGGCTGCATGGAGGTTGTGGGCACACGGGGGGGGGGGGGGGGGGGGAGGGGGAGGGGCGGTGTAGGTGACGAGCACAGTCAAGCTAAGGTTGGGTGTCTGTTGGTCCCAGGTGGTGATGAGCGTGGTCCCCGAGGTAGGGTGCCCCTCAGAAGGTGCATTCCCACCTCTCATAGCCTGGTTTTCTTCAGATCTCCATTGAGGAGTTGGAGCAGAATCTGGTCATCAAGGTGAACAAGGATGCTGTTATGAGGATCGTGGTGGCTGGGGATCTGTTTCGGCAGGACAGAGGGCTGTACCATCTGAACCTGACCGTGGGAGGCATTCCCTTCAAGGAGAAAGACCTTGTCCAGCCTGTAAGTGCCGTCACTAGTCCCTGGGGTCAGAACCTGGGATCAGTCTGAAGACAAGGTTTAAGGGTAATGCATTTAGCATTAACCAGGTTTGGCAAAGGACCCAGAGAAAGGTAACATTTTCCTAGACATTAACAAGTAGCAGGTGCAGCTTATATCATTAATCTCACCATCAGTTTCTGTGAGATTCCTTTGAGTTTTCCTCTGAATTGATAATAAAAAATGTCTATTTTGCAGTGGAGATAAAACACAATGAAATTATTCTTTAACAAAAAAAGAGCAATCAACTTTTTTGGACAATTCCCAAGAACATGTGGGGTGTTAACCCTGCCGGGATTTCCATAGGGGAAAAAGACCTAATGGGGAGGTCAGTACTGGTCATTTCAGCCCTGCCTTTGCTCACCCTTCCCCACCCCACATGCCTTTGCCCCCCATCTGTGTCCCTCCATCTCCCAGCATGCTGATGTCCGTGGCCAGAACCTTTGGCATTGTGATGGTGATTTCCACACCAAATATGAGAAATGAGTCATGAGTATGTTGATGTTCCACGTAGCGGGCGGTATTAGCACTGTCTTCCCTCTGGGGGTGGAGGAAGGATGTCCTCCAGTATCAGACCCTCGTGCCAGGGCTCCCATGCCGTAGTTACCATTCCCATCCCCTACGTGCTCCTCATTGCACAGGTAAAAGCTGAGGTAACCCTGATGTGCTTAAAACCACCTAGAAAGTGGATGGCTGGGCTGCACTCAGTATTGCTGGCCCCTGGACTTCCATCCGAGTGCCGGGTAAGAAGGCCGGCGCACCTGCTGTGTAATGCTGCCTCGCCCCACACCCTCTGTGTGTGGTCGGTGCTCTTTGCTCTGCTTCCCGAGTGGGGACATGCAGTGCAGACAGAGCAGCTGGGATTCACCACACGATACGTGCTCTCCTTATCCTGCATGGAAAGAGGGCCCACTGCGTGTGCTGTGCTCAGAGGTGTCCCTGCAGCGAGTCACTCGTCAAGGAAAGCGCCCTTTTGTGAAATAAACAACATCCACACGTAGGGTTTGTCCATTCTGCTGTAGATGTCCACATGAGCCCAGAGGGGACCCTGTTCACCTGACCAATGTGGCACCAGCCACGCGGCCTCTCATCATGGTGTCTGGGAGCCTTGTGGCTCCCAGGAAACTACTGGGATGTCTGTGTGTTTCCAGATCAACCCTCGCCTGGATGGCTGTATGAGGAGCTGGAACCTGATGAACGGGGAGGACAACACCATCCAAGAAACAGTTAAAATGAACACGAAGATGCAGTGCTTCTCTGTGACGGAGAAAGGGTCCTTCTACCCCGGGAACGGATTTGCTTTCTTCAGCATTGGTTACGGTAAGTCTTGGCTCTTAGGTTGGGATGGCTGGGGCTGTACTTTAAGCCAATAGACACCAAACAATAAGAAAACCAAGAAATAGCTTCTTACCTAGGATGACTGTCAGGGCCCACCTGGGCCCACCACGGGCTGTGGGGCAGAATACGGAGAGGGAGGGCACAGGCCTGCCTCTCGGGCCTGTTCTGAGTCAACCGGTGAGGAAAACAGGGCGGAGTGGAGGGGGAGAAGATGGCCCCCTGCTGGAGCTGCGGAGGCTGGGATGGGGAGCCGGGGTTGGAGGAGAGCGCTCTCGAAGAGGGTGCTTCGCCAGAAGTTCTGAGACAAGACAAGCTTAGGTTTGTCCAAGTGGGCGGAGAAGCTCCCTACACTGTACTTGACATTGCAATGACCACTGACTCCTGGGAAGTAAAAGCGGGGGAGTGGGGGGGGGCAGTATCTAAAGATCTCACTGTGACTGCCTTGAGGACTCTAGTGAACTCAAGGTTTAAAAAAAAAAGAAGAACCAGGGAAGGAGAGTGTCGTGGCAGGTGAATAGCAGTCGGTGACCCAGCCCCGGAACATGGCCAGGAAGGCTGACATTCTCCAAAGAACTGAGGCTTACTGGGCCAGTGTTGAAAGCAACAAAGGGGCTTTTCATTCGTACCTGGAGAAAGAAAACGCACGCGGAAGGGACATGAGGCTGGTCTGCGGCACCTGCAGCCAGTGGACAGAAGGCAGGAGACAAACAGATGAGAGGAGAGGCAGGCATGGCGGGTGGGGGCCCTGAACACTGTTTGCCCCCTCTGAGTGTGTGTGTGGGGTGGGGGCACAGAGGGGTTGGGCCTGAGGTCGGTGGGGTACCCTTTGTCCATCAGTAACAGCCGTCTAGGACGTGAGTGTAGCTGCAGGGGATCGGCCCAGAGGCCCTCCTGGCTTCCATACAGCGGAGCCCTTAATTTCTTAAAACAAAACACAACACATCTCTGTTTCCTTTTATTATCAAATTAGTGCCAATTCACAGTGAAAACAAATAACTCCAGCGTGCTGACAAATAAGCATTCACTTAAACATAAACTTGACACAAAACGAACTAGCATTCCAAATCATGTTATCCATTGCCCAGTGATACAAACCCTGCTCTGGGGACGTGGGCATGAATGATTTGGATGCGTGGTGGATAGCTAAGAAATTCTGTTGTTTTTCTCACAGAGCCTCCCCTAATCTCCTTCTTAGATAGATTTAAAGTGAACCTTTAATTCTTGAGCACATGAATAAGCTGGAGCCCTTCATGGCTTTGAGCTTGAGAATGTTGGGAGAGTCATATATCCGGGCCCAGGAAAATACACGGGCCCAGAACTGTGCAAGCTCTTTCAGCGTGTTCACAAGCTCCCTGGAGCCTGCACATGGAACCCGCGTCCAGAGCCTTCTCTGTCCGATAGCTGCTACGGGTGCTCCCTGAGTCTCTCTTGCCCCTGGCCCACACCTGGCCCAGGTGGGCTCTGTGGGAACTCTCCACGCAGCCTCTTCCGTGGCCCACTGTCGCCCTGATCCCAGCATTGCTGCAGGGGCCATCTGTCCTGGGCCATTTCTGGCGTGGCCCTGTCTCTCTCCTCATTCCCGCCCTTCAAGAGTCCCGCTAGGGTGCCCCTAGACATTCTCTGTTCCTACACTCTGAGCCTTGTATAGCTAAATGCCCACACTCAGTCTTTGCCCTGCTCATCACTCCAGGGCAGGCAGCATGCTCCCTCCTGCAGAACTCACCTCCACACATCATCTCCAGCACCCAGTGGGACCTCCAAGTTCAAGGAGGGCCCATCTAGCTAGGAGGAGAGGAGACCTGCTTCTTCCTCCTCAGCAAGACAAGCCGTCCTTTCAGGACCTGGTCTCACCCTCCCCCTTTGTATCTTTTCTTTATTGTCAGAGCATTGCTGTGTCATTAAAGGGAGTCTTGAGAAAAGAACCATTCTCTCCTCATTGTCCCTCCCGCTATAATACATACATTGTTCCTTTAGCCTTCATCTTGGTACATAGAAATCTAGGACATCAATATAACGTTTAACGTCAAGTCATGTAACATAGAATATTTAATTCTATTTTCACTTAACATTATTAACATCTTTCATGCTATAACAAAGGCATCGCAGGTCTAATGACTGCAAACACTCCCGTGACTGTCCATGTCACGGACCGCTTACCATTTCTGCCGTGTGGATTCGGTCTGTGAGTTCTGTGACAGCGAAGTTCAAATGGTATTTTTAGGACTCGACGCATTTTAATAAATCTTGAACTATACCATTAATGTCCACTCTATAACAGAAAGGCTCATTGGGAAGTTACAGGTTCTGTACCCTCTCACTCGCAACACATAATTCAAAACCAGTTTGGACTTCCTCTCGAGGTTTGAGAATCCTGGGGTAGGAAGGGCTCCATGGTAGATCCTGTCCTGTGCCTGAGAAAAGTTCCCAAGGAGAGCCAAGGCACTGGTGCCTTTAATAATGCCCTGACAACAAGCCATCTCCCTAAACCCCATCAGAGGGAAACCTCACATTACCAGAGAACACTCTTCTCTCTTCCTTCACAAATAAAATGGAAACTTGGCAACAGAGGAAAATGCTCTATATCAATATATGTATATGCATATATATGTGTATATATATATTTCCAAAATTCTCTGTGCATTCAATTCAATAAGCAATTACTGAGGACTGACCATAATAGACGCTATTTAGGCATGAGACCCACAGAAAATTCGAGGAGCTCACAGTCCAAGAGGGAGAAACAGACACTAGTGTCATGATTCACCCTTGATGCCAACCCCAGCTGAGCTCGAATGTGTGCCAGCATCGCTTCTGTGCCATTCTGCCTACACACTGCTCCTTCATCAGGATCTGAAGTTCTTATGAGATAGAAACACTTAAACATCAAGAGGGCCCAGGCTTTCTTCTGGCTTCTCCATCAGCTCATTATTCAAACATAAGGAGGAATCATGGAATGATATATGCCCTCAGGTAACCAAGATCCAGCCCATTCTACAAAAATGTGGTTCTTGGGACTGTTTGTTTAATACATAAAGAGACAGTATATACAATTGTCATTTAGATGCATTTTATATATCACTTATATATGCTATATATAATGTATCTATAAAAAAATTCACTCCACTGAGACATTATAATAGTAAAAAATGAAATGCAACTCAGACTATAACATTGTATATGTGGCAGCTTGTGTTTGCATTACATTTTAAACTCTTCAAAGAACTTCCAAGCAACAACACATTCTGTGGAAAAAGTTCAGTCCTGCAAGAGAGGAAGTTAGGGAGCCCGGGGTGGGTGGACGCCCCTGGCCCACATGGCAGGCTTGCACCGGTGGTCCCAGCAGGCCTGAGCATCTAGTCTGGTGGTCACTCAGTTGGGTGTTGGGGAGGTCAGGACGCTGGCATGGCCAGGAAGGAAGCAGCCATCCTCAGGTGGCCCCAGTGCCTTTTGACTGTGGGTGGAACCTGAATCAAGTGCCCAAGTTGTCCTGTCGTTTCCCAGCTATGGGCTGTTGGCTCCAACAGTGATGGTTTCTGAAAAGCTCAGCACTGAGTTATTGTTTGGCTTCCCAACTGCTTCTGCAGTGCCCAGGGCGGGGTTGGAGGCTGTGGCTGGCACGCCCTGCTCACTCCCATCTTTCCCTCGTTTGTATGGCCTCTTGATGCGCCATCTTCCTCGCAGTACGGACATCCTCGGACATTGGGACCGAAACAACCTGGGAAATAGAGGTCGTGGCTCGGATCCGCCCCGCCACTGACACGGGGGCGCTGTTCGCACTGGTGGTTGACGACCACACTGTCGGCCTCTCTGTGGCCCTGGTCGATTACCACTCAACCAAGAAGCTCAAAAAACAGGTACTATTTGCTATCCTGCCCCCAGGGTAGAGTGCCCCCGCATCTAGCCAACAGCCCTCCCTGGGGTCGAGTCCCCCTTTCCCTGCCCCTGGGAGTTCTTTCTCACCCTTACCCGTCTCTCACCCAGTCTGACCAGCCATGCACGGCTTGAAGACATTGTTGACATAGGTCTCCTGACGCAACTGTACATCTAAGCTGTTGTGGGCTGGGGGGCCCAGGGGCCTTGGAGCAGACTGTACAGTGGGGTAACTTTCCCGCCTGTACAGTTGGCCACCTCAGTGGCTTAGAACCATTTGAATTTGTTGCTCGTATTTAAGTTGATGACTTTACTAACAAATCCAGATTTCCTGTTTTTCTTGAAAAGTCAGATGTGCAGTCACAGCCTGGACCCTCTGAGAACATGGTTCACTGGGCGACAGAGGCACAGCTCTGAATATAGCTGCCCCCTAGACAGGACCTGCCCTGTCCACTTTAACGCAGTCTCCACGCCTCCCTACTCTCCTGACTCTAAGGCAGCTCTCTCTGGTCTTTGGGCTGTTTTCTCAGAGAACAGCTGAGAGGCACTAGAAATAGGTTTCATTCTCTCGCCATTGTCCAAAGTGGGGCACGGGTAACCCAGGGGAGTACGCGTTCACCAAGTCAGCCTGTCCTCAAAGCAGTCCTGACCAGGACCGGGCAGTAAGCAGTGTGGTTTACACCCAGACGCACCACCACCACCAAGGCAAGGGTCCACTCTCACACCAGTCCCAGGCGATGACGTAGCTGTGGTGACCACTGGGTGGGGAGAGCGAGGGAGGAGAGGCCAAGCCTGCCTGTGCTACAGAGCGTTTCTCTTCTGGGTGTTCAGAGTGTGTTTCTAGTCCGTGTTGATCACACTTTCTGGCCTGTGTTGTCAGAGGCATGTTCCGCCTGGCTTGAGCACCCCAAACAGCAGGGCCCGGCTGCCTGCTGGGATGTTTATGTTCACTGCTCTGCGTTGGTGGTTTCCTGTGATACCCGTGGCCTGCAGGAGACCCCAGCCCCCAGGAGAGCTCAGTGCATGGAGCAGACTGGGAGGCCTGTAGCCCAGGACAGGGCACACAAGGGTCTAAGTTGCAGGGCTGTGCTGTCTCATCCCTGAGAGCTCAGGTATGTTTCTCCCCTACAGCTGGTCGTCTTGGCTGTGGAGAATGTCACCCTGGCCCTGATGGAGATCAAGGTCTGTGACAGCCAAGAGCACGTGGTGACCATCTCCGTGAAGGAGGATGGGGCCATCCTGGAGGTTGATGGCACCAAAGGCCAGAGTGAAGTGAGCCCTGCAGAGCTGCAGGAGAAGCTGGCCGTCCTCGGGAGTTACCTGCAGGGCTCTGTGCTCACCTTCGTCGGGGGGCTGCCAGGTAGGGCCCCCTGGGGGCTGCAAGCTCAGAGGCGGAAGTACCGCCTATTCTGACCCTCCCCAGCTCACTCACCCCAAACGGAACTGCCAGTGTGTACTGAGACGGACTTTTGTTTTAGAGACAGAGAAAATATAGGGAGGCCCAGTGCTGCCCTGTGCTGCCTTCATGTTCATCAACACCAGCTCAGCAGCTGATCAGCTGAGGTTGAGGACATGCTATGGGAACTAGCGGCAGCCCAAATCTGCCCTGCCTCCCCTGCATCCTCCAGGAGCACCCAGCTGAGCATGCTTCGGAGGGTGGCTCTGGCGAAGGCCCATGGGAAGGCCTAGCTGAGCGCGGGCCAGGTACCCCAGCGCCTGGGCCTGCCTTCCCCCCTGAGTCCTGGTGCCCAGGTGCTGTGGCAGTGAACTGTCACTGCCCAGGGTGGGCCAGAGGGCAGCTGCCTCCTCCAGATGGGCAGGGCTTGCTTCTGATCAGATGGAGAGGGCCCTTGCCCATGGTGCCTGTCATGAGTGGAGTGATCGGGCAAAGTGGTAAAAAGGCAGACGAGGGCCAGGTGCTTGTTATGTAAGCTGGTCTCCGTTTGCTCCCGTGCCTCAGCGCAGGTTCTCACTTGCTTCAGAGAGCAGGCTTTCTGTCTTGACTACCAGACACAAACTCCATTTAGTTTTCATAAACAAAGCTGTGAAGAGGGTGCGAGAGGGCCGGGAAGCCCTGCGGCATGAATGATTCATTTGGGCCAAGAAAAAGATAGTATTTATTTAACTGATTTGACTATCTGTGTATACTTCCTTGGGGGGTAAACGGGGGCTTCTTGCCGAAGCCTGATGGCAGATATTTAGTGCTTGCCTGCAGGCATGTAGCCAAGCCAGGATGGTGATGTTCTGGAAGTAAAGGAAACAGTGCCCTTGAGGAGAAAGGCCAGGGACTGAGAGGGACCCACAGTGCCAGTAGCACTGCGGCGGGGACACCAGGTGGGGAGCAAACCTAAGACAGTGTTTGTTCTTTTCTCCACTGGCCCAGATGTGCCAGTGACCTCAGCACCAGTCACGGCTTTCTATCGCGGCTGCATGACGCTGGAGGTCAACCAGAAGGTGCTGGACCTGGACGAGGCCTCCTACAAGCACAGTGACATCACGTCGCACTCCTGTCCCCCAGTCAAGCAGGCCACCCCCTAGACTGACCACTGCTGCAGGATAAGGAGCCACAACGCACTCCTCACGCTTTCTGTTTGACACAATCAAGAAGAGCAGGGGGCAGTCACCCCAGCCCGCCCTGCGTGAGCAGCTCCCTGAAACACTGAACCCTCGCGAGCTGAGTTCCTTCTGAGACCTTTCTCTGCCTTGTAATATATGTGTAAATAGTTGAGAAGACTAATGTTAATGACCCAGAAAGACACCCCCACCCCCGAAGCATCCTGCGTGAGGCTGGGCTCCACAGAGCTGATCGGAGGGGGAGGTAGAAGGACCGCACACGCCAGAGGGGACCCAGGAACATAATTCTGTTATTTTTATTACCAAATGCTTCTTTCTGATCTAAAAATATGGAAAATAAAATATTTACAGAAACCTTTTTAACTCTGTGTTGGCAGTCCCTGCTCCTTGCATCATTTTTTTCTTTTTCTTTTTTTGTGACAGAGACAGAGAGGGACAGATAGGGACAGACAGGAAGGGAGAGAGATGAGAAGCATCAATTCTTTGTTGCAGCTCCTTAGTTGTTCATTGATTGCTTTCTCATATGTGCCTTGACCACAGGCCTTCAGCAGACCAAGTAACCCCTTGCTTGAGCCAGCGACCTTGGGTCTGCGCTGGTGAGCTTTGCTCAAACCAGATGAGCCCGCGCTCAAGCTGGCAACCTCGGGGTTTCGAACCTGGGTCTTCCGCGTCCCAGTCCAATGCTCTATCTACTGCACCATCACCTGGTTGGGCTGCTCCTTGCATCTTGAGAGCTCGAAAGCTCTGGGTAAAGGACAGGAGGAAGGCTCATGCCATGCGTCTGAGGCCGAGGGAGGCCTTGTGCACAGCATCCCTTTTGCCCACTCACCGGCGACTCCCCAGTGTCCACTGAGTCACCTGTCCCTAAGGAGCTGGCCACTCCGTGGGAGACATGGGCCCGTTTACTTAGGAAGAGCAGGTTGGCCGCTGGGCTCCCTCCGAGTAGGGCGTGGGGGGTGAAGGAAACAGCGTGGGTCAGCACCTGCTCGCGTCCCCTGGACAAGACCCTTCACCGCTCAGCCTCACATGTTCTCTGTGAACAGTGTCCGGCTTAGGGCTCCCACTGGGCCTCGGCTCCTGGGCTGTGAGTAAAGGTGGGGTAGACAGTCCTCACACTCTGATCCCAGGAGGGAGAGGGGCAATGATGACACAAGCTGTACAAAAATGCGTGTGGAGCACTGGGAGCCACCAGACACCCAGCGGAGGTCACCTAGACCTGTGTCCTCAAGGGGAGTCCAAGAGCCAAGGGTGGATGTTCCAGGGTCACACACCTGTTCTTTGCCTGATGTGACTGATGGTCGGGGAAGGGCCACGTGCCCTGCAGCCGGTGCTGCTGTCATGGCCGGTGTTCAAGCAGAGGGTCCCAGAGTTGTCAGTGGGGTCGTACTCGACAACCGAATGCTTCCCCTAAGACTGAGGTCTTTGTTTTATTTTATTTTAAAATAGCAACTCCCAGTGTCTGGTCTGAGGCAGTCGGGCAGGTGTGGGTTTTGTTTACTTCCAGATCTTGCTCCTCAGACGGCAGCTGAGTGTCCCCAGCCTCGTCCTGCCACCATTACAGAGTTCATCCTGAACACTGCAGCAGCCAGGCACAGAACCAGGCAGTGTTGGTTTTGGTGTCTTTACGTTCTCCTGGCTGCTGAACACGAGCGTATAAGTCACAACTTGACTCGGAGATAAGCTGGGTTCTGAAGGGAGGAGAGAATCCTGAAGAATCCACCCACAGGGAAGGAATGAGCATGTAAAAAGCAAGGTGGGTGTGGCCACACGGACAGAGAAACCCCTCGAGGGTTTCTGAGGAAGAAGGAATGGACGGAATGGCCAGAGGACCCCAGCAGAGGCCCTGCCTGCTGCGGTGGCAAGGCGGAATGACCCCAAATGTGCCTGCATGAGAGGAAGCAATCGTCCCTTTTCACCAGCTGGCTGACATACCCTTGAAGGGGCAGGGGTCTCCATGACGCTGGGAGGAGTGGGCAATTGCAGACACACATTAAGAGGGACCTCTTGGGCCACACTCTCCTCAGGGATGACCAGATTGAGGCATGAAGGTACAGAGGTGACTTGGAAGGACACACGAAGGTGGAAGTGCTTTAGATCCCCAGGTTCTAACCAGGGCTGGTGCGAGTAACCAGGGTGCACTCTACTGAAAGTCACCATGGATCCTTGGCTCACTCACCTATGTCCTTGGGGCTCCTGCTGACTTGATCCTACTTTTCTGCTCCCCTTCCCATCCTACAGCCCCATGTACGTGTCCAGGCACCACGTTCACCTGGCCCACCATCAGGGGCATGGTGCAGCTCGCTCGGGCTTTGCTGGCCGCCTCCTTCCTGTTGTTGTTCTTCCTAAACTGTGAGCAGCATCTGGGTGGAAGTTTTGTTGACTCAGGACTTCAGAAAACTAGTCTAAGAGGTTCCTCAGGTAATTTTCCACATTGGTGCATGAGACATAAGAGACACAGGAGAAGTGCTGAGCCTCGGAGAGCACGTGTCAGGTGGTCGCTGAGCCGCTTCAACCAACTGTATTCTCATGAAATGTCCATCACCAGCCAAGCTCCAGTGAGGAAGGATGGTCCTCACCCAGCCTCTCTTCACAGATCTGTAGGTTTCCCCACTCATGCTCTCTGCCCCAGGGGGATGTGTGCGCCAGCTCACATGATAAGTGGACCCCAAACTAAGCTACCTTGTGGCTGGTTCTGGAACCGGCAGGCAGCCTGGTTAGACTGATCAGGCCAGGCCAGGGCTTGGAACTGTAGGACATAGCCTTGGGCTGTCCATGTGGGGCATGAAAGCCTAGTTCTTGGGGACTCTGCTGTTGACCAGCAGGACCCAAGCAGGGACACTCTGCTCAATAAGCAGGAGATCTCACCCCAGCCACCCCCAGTGGCCCCCCGAGCCAGGTGAGCACAACTCTGAGAAGCAGGAAAGCACAGCTCCCCTGCCGCTGCCTCCCATCTGTCTTCACACAGCTACTGGAGCCCAGGGCCACTTTGGGGGCCTGGTCCATTTCTCAACCTTGTCTCTGCAGCATTTCCCATGGCGCTCTTGATTTTCGTTCACTGTGGAGGCGGTTCTGGAATGTTCTTGTGGAATGCTACCCTGGCCGGCTAGGAGTCTCTTCCGGCCAGCCCTAATTCTTTTGAGAAGCCCAGAACAGCCAAGAGCAGGAAGGACACACACTGAGCTCTGGGACTAGACACTCTGGAACGCTCACAGGCACACACAACAGAGATCAGCTTCTTGGAGGCTTTCTGACTACCTTGGTTCATCTTCTGTTCCAGGAGAGCTAAGCACACATTATTTCCTGGTTTGGTTTCCTTAGACTTACACTGGGTGCCAGGGGTTATTCTAACTATTGCCAAGAAAAAGCTTATAGCAAGTACAGAGCCAAATGCTGCAATACATTTCCCAGCTGTGCCAGCCAAGCTGGCATCCTCGCCCAACTAGCCAGTCTAGGCAGGGCGGACTGCGGAGGAGGCTGTGACAAAGTTCCATATCTTCTGAAAGTGGGCTATGGAAGATCTGGGAAGATTCTAAGTGCACTATGAAGATGGAGCAGGGGGATTCTGAGTGTGCTCTATGGAGATGGAGCTGGGGGATTCTGAGTGTGCTCTATGGAGATGGAGCTGGGGGATTCTGAGTGTGCTCTATGGAGATGGAGCTGGGGGATTCTGAGTGTGCACTATAGAGATGGAGCTGGGGAATTCTGAGTGTACTCAATGGAGATGGAGCTGGGGATTCTGAGTGTGCTCTATGGGGGAGCTGGGGGATTCTGAGTGTGCTCTATGGGGGAGCGGGGGGATTCTGAGTGTGCTCTATGGAGATGGAGCTGGGGGATTCTGAGTGTGTGCCATGGGGATATAGCTGGGTGGAAGATTCTGAGTGTAAGCTATGGAGGAGAAGATTAGATGACTTGATTGAGTGTGTGGAGTTAGAGGAGGAAGTGGATTATGCTATTGACACATTTATGGTCTTAGTTGATTTCAGTTTTGTTTTTTTTTAAAGAGAGCAGTAATAATTTTGTGGAAGTTTTTGTTTTATTTCCTTTGTTGGTTTATAACATATTATTGATGGAAATGCCCTTTTTTCTGAGCTGTTTCATGCACCTGCGTCATTTAGTAAAATCCTTGCCAACTATGCACTAGATGTCAGTAGTGCATCCTCCCACCCAACACACACCCACACACTTATGACAATCAAAAGTGTCTCCAGACATTGTCAGATGTCCCGGGTACAAAATCATTCCTGTTGAAAACCACTGCATTAAAGAAAAAACAATTCTGACCCATACCTCATATAACACAGAAGGTTAACTCCAGGTAGAGTATATATTTAAGTCTAAAAGTAAGATATAAAGCATTTAAAAAGTAATATATAACCATAGCCTGTGTAGCCTGACCAGGCAGTGGCGCAGTAGATAGAGCGTCGGACTGGGATGCGGAGGACCCAGGTTCGAGACCCCAAGGTCATGAGCTTGAGCGCGGGCTCATCTGGCTTGAGCAAAAAGCTCACCAGCTTGGACCCAAGGTCACTGGCTTGAGCAAGGGGTTGCTCGGTCTGCTGAAGGCCTGCGGTCAAGGCACATATGAGAAAGCAATCAATGAACAACTAAGGTGTCGTAACAAAAAACTGATGATTGATGCTTCTCATCTCTCTCTGTTCCTGTCTGTCTGTCCCTATCTATCCCTCTCTCAGACCCTCTCTCTATCCCTGTAAAAACAAACAAACAAAAAAACAAAAACATAGCCTGTGGGCCCAGTGTGATCCCCCTTTGTTTTTGTTAGTAAAAGTTTATTGGCACACAGTCACACCAGTTAATCTGCCGTTTCTTTTGTACTGAAGTGGCAGAGTTAAGTAGTTGCTATACAACTACTAACCCTCAAAACCTAATACTATCTGGCCCTTTACAGAAAATATTTACTGACCCTTATTGTAGAAGAATATTTTTATGACCTAGAGTAGAGAAATATTTCTTAAGTAAAGAACAAAATGCTCTAATTTTAAAGGAAAGAGTTTTTAAATTGGGGCATGGTAAAATCAAGAACTTCAAGAACTAAGTTGGAGGACTGCTGCTACTGGACTTTAAGACTAATTATAAAGTTACAGTAATCAATGCAGCCTGGTATTGCCAAAGAATAGACAAATAGCTCAATGGAACAGAATAGAAAGTTCAGAAATAAACCCACATAACTGAGGTATTTTTGTTTTGTTTTCTTTTGTTTTGTGCTAAGAGGAGAGGCAGAGAGACAGACTCCCACATGTGCCCTTACAGGGATTCTCCCCGTTAAACCCACTAGGGGGCAATGTTCTGCCCATCTGGGGCCATTTCTCCATTGCTCAGCAATAGAGCCATTTTTTTAGCACCTGAGGCAGACAGAGGTCATGGAGCCACCCTCAGCTCCCGAAGCCAACTCGCTTGAACCAATCCAGTCATGGCTATGGGAGGGGAAGAGAGAGAGGGAGAGAAAGAGAGAAGGGGAAGGGTGGAGAAGCAGATGGTCACCTCCCCTGTGTATCCTGATGGGAATCGAACCTGGTACATACACATGCTGGGCCGATGCTCTACCACTGAGCCAACCGGCCAGAGCCATAACTGATCTTTGAGAAAGGCACAAAAGTAATACAATGGAGCAAAGAGAATCTTTTCAAGAAATGGTGTTGGAACAACTGGACATATATCCATATGCAAAAAAATGAATCTAGACACAGACCTCGAACCTGCCACCCTTCACAAAAATTAACTCAAAATGGACCTCAGACCTAAATGTAAAAAGCAAAACAAAGAAACAAAACCTCTTAGAAGATAACATAGAAGAAAACCTGGAAGACCCTAGATGTGATGATAACTTTTAGATACAACATCACAGACACGATCCATAAAAGAAAGAATTGATGTACTAGACTTCATCAAAGTTAAAACTTCTGCTCTGCAAAAAGCACTGTCAAAAGAATGAAAGAACAAGCCACGGACCGGGAGAAAATATTTGCAAAGGACAAATATGATAAAAGACTGTTATTCAAAACATACAAAGAACTCTTAAAACTCAACAATAAGGAAACAAACAACCCAGTTTAAAAATGGGCCAAAGACTTGAACAGACACTTCACCAAAGAAAATATACAGATGACAGATAAGGATATGAAAAGACGCTCTACCTCATATGTCATCAGGGAAATGCACATTAAAACAAGCTACCACTGAACGCCTACCAGAATAGCCAAAATCCAGAGCACTGACGTCAAATTCTGGCAGAGCTGTGGAGCAACAGGAGCTCTCGTGCATTGCTGGTGGGGTGCAGAACAGCGCAGCCGCTCTGGAAGTCATTTGGTGTTCCTTACAAAATCAACCATACTCTCACCATATGATCCAGCAATCACACTCCTTGATATTTACCCAAAGGAGCTGAAAAATTATATCCACAGAAAAACCTGCATATGGGTGTTTATAGCAGCTTTATTCTTAATTGCCCAAACTTCGAAGCAACCAAGATGCCCCTCAGTAGCTGAGTGAATAAACAGTGATACATCCAGAAAATGAAGTATTATTAATGCTGAAAAAAAATGAGCTAACAAGATAGAAAAAGACATAGAGGCACCTTAAATGCATATTATTCAGTGAAAGAAGCCAACGTGAAAAGGCTACATACTCTATGATTCAACCAATAGGACATTTTGGAAAAGGCAAACCTATGGAGACAGTGGAACAATCAGTGACCATCAGGGGTTAGGGAAGAGAGAGGAACAGACAAAACACAAAGAATTTTTAGGGCAGTGAAAACATTCTGCATGATACTCTAATGGTGGACAGTGTCGTTATACATTTGTCCACACCCACAGAATGTAACACACCAAGAATGAACCCTAATAAAAACTGTAGACTTTGGGTGATAATATATTTTAGTGTTGGTTCATCTATTTAAATTTTTTAGAAAATAGGGAAAGGAAGTACATACGTACATGAGTGAAGGCCCTGCCCCTGGACTTTTTCTCCTTCTGTGGGTCAGAACAGCTTGGCCAAGCATTTCCCTTAATTTCAGAGGGTTTGTCTGCTCCTGCCACCTTTGTGTTTTTGTCCTTGTACCCAGAGGCGACGGAATCCAACTGCAGAAGTTGGAACAGGGCGGGATGGAGGGCAGAGCAGTGCTGGGTGACTGCAGGTTGCTTGAGCTCCAATAGAGGTCATTCTTTCAGGTGACAATAATGGTAATTGGCTTGCCACCTGAGCATGTGCTATACCTTGGCACTGCTCTAATTGCTTCCCATGCATTCCTGTCACACCCTTTTGTCACTGACGTACAATTTATGTACCACAATATTCACCCTTTAAGAGCATGCAGCTGGGTGGGCTTTAGCTTGGTCACTAAAGGTTGTGCAGCCATCACCATTACCTAGTTTCAGAACATTTCCATTATACCACAAGGGAACCCTGCACCCTGCTTCCTTGACATCTCCCACTCCCAAGCTTCTAGCCTGGGTCCCCTGAGCACCTATTGCCATCTGTGATCAGGAATGAGGCAAGGTAAAATCAGCAGAAGACCCACCCCAAGGTAGTGTCCATCAGAGCTGCAGGCCCAGGTCCTGGGGAGCCCAGATTCAGCCGGAGCCCGGTCAGGGTTCATTGCAGTGAGGCAAAGACTTTGGCAGAGATGGTCCCCTCCCCACCCACTGGGGAATGACACCCAGAGCATAGTGCAGGTCGGGTGTGGCTAGGTGCTGTGCGCCAGGAGAGGAGAAGCTGTCCCTGCAGACTGGGGAGTGGGTGTGAGAGCACATGCAGTGTACAGGGGGTGTGAGAGGTGCCCTGGGACAGGGGGGAGGGGCAGTGTGGGAGCCACCCCCAGAATGGAAGTTGAATGGTTCACATTCTTTGTGGTTGGGGCAAAGGATAGACATTTTTGTGGACAAGAGCAAAATTGTTGGCCTTGGAGTTTAATTTTCTTTTTATCAGTCTTGGTCCTTGGCTAGATTAAGACTTCACAAGCCAGACAGAGGTGGGTTTGGGCAACGCTGGTGTGAACAGTCTGGGGAAACACGGACGCCGTTGCATGTCTCTGACCCTGGGTCATGACAGACCATGGGCGGGCCAGAGAATGAAGGTTGTCCCTGTGTTCTTCGGCACCCAGTTATCTTCTGGGGCTGGTGGCCCAGGTTCAGTCGGCACAGACTTGCTGCCAGGTCTGCAACTCAGCTTTTCTGCTGTTAGCTCCTGGGACAACATAGACTCTGGGGAAGCTGAAGCCCAGGCCATGGGGGGCCCTCCACCCCCCGCAGGCCCTGCAGGTGCTCTGTACACACTCAGGATTCACACAGCCAACCTTTCTCCCCTGTCCAAGTACTCATGGAATGGGGAACCCACTGAATAGGTTCAGTGTCTTGACTTGCAAAGACCTTCTGACTCAGTTGGACAATTTTGTTCTTAAACTCTAGGTAGAAGAGTGTCGCTTTATTTTTTTTAGTGAGAGGAGGGGAGGTAGAGACAGATTCCTGCATGCGCCCCGACCAGGATCCACCTGGCAAGCCCACTAGGGGGCGATGCTCAGACCATCTGGGGCCCTTGCATCATTGCAACCAGAGCCATTTTTTTAGCACCTGAGACAGAGGCCGTGGAGTCATCCTCAGCGCCCGGGGCCAGCTCGCTCTAATGGAGCCATGGCTGTAGGAGAGGAGAAGAAGGGAGAGAGAAAGAGAAAGAGAGAAAGAGAGGGAGAAGTGAGAGGGGGTGGAGAAGCAGATGGTCACTTTTCCTGTGTAACCTGACTGGAAATCAAACCTGGGACATCCACATGCCAGACCAACGCTCTACCGCTGAGCCAACCAGCCAGGGTCGAGTGTTACTCTTTGATGTTCTTGCCGTGGGACCCCAGACGCATCAGCCACACGTGCAGCCTGGTGGCGCTGCCAGCTTAATTATCACTACTAACATTCAGTCAGAGATTAGGGTCAGACCTTTGTGCAGTTTTCTGCTCCCCAGACCCCTGGTCAGATGGCCTGCTTCCGAGCTCTGACTCTGGGTTAGTCTGTCTTCCTGTGGCCGCATTTCCTCCTCTCCACAGTCTCAACTAATAAAAGGAATTTTTCTCTTAACGGCAAAGTGCCTTTTTTCCTGATTAGAAACCCAGAGGGTGGGCACCTCCTGTCTGTGCAAACAGGAAGTGAGGGACCCCATACCTGTCCTGCGGAGGCCAAGTCTATGCTGGGCCACTATCAGGTCAGCTTCTTACAGAGAACACTAGGACGTGTTAATCTAAATTTAACAAAATAGGACCCATACTAACTGAAGCTGGCTCACCAGACCAGTGACCAGGCCTTTCTCTTCCTGGTCTGTAATCAATAGTCTTTCCAAATCAATTAGCCAGACTCCTGTGTTTGTTATATTCCATTTGTGTCGCCTCCTTATTTAAACATGTACATCTACCTCCTTTAGAGGAAGCTTTTTATATACTCAGAAAATTAAATGATATATTTCTATATGGGACTGAGAATATTATATCAGTTAGAGAGACTTGCCTTCCCAGCCAGCAGGGGGGAGGAGGAGACTATGTCTTCTTAAAACGTTCCTTTCCCTCTGTCTCTCACCCTCTCCCATCTCTCGCTCCCT
Source organism: Rhynchonycteris naso (assembly GCA_037038555.1). Lineage (NCBI taxonomy): Eukaryota > Metazoa > Chordata > Mammalia > Chiroptera > Emballonuridae > Rhynchonycteris > Rhynchonycteris naso. The sequence goes on from CM072998.1 coordinate 33,214,995, forward strand.
GTCTCTTTCCCCCAATGATCCAGGACCATCAGTCAGGGACTCTGGCCTGTCACTCAACCAGGATTTGATCATTTCTAAGGTCTGTGCTCAAAGTGTGTCTGGCAGCACGTAGGTCCACATTGGGCCCTTGGTTAATAGCTGCTGGTCTGTAACAGGCAGAGCTGCACCCAGGCTCTGGCTGAAGGGCCTCAGAAGCCACCCACCCTAGTGGGGTAACCATACAGGGTGCCCTATAGCACAGGCCAGACAGCCTCCAGAACATTCCATGAAGGATGATGGTTGGAAGCCCAGAAGCCATAAATAGAAAACACGCAGCCTTGCACAGCAAAACCCTCTGGAGGTGTGATGGCAGGTTTGTAAAAGAGCGCACACAGAGACCACAGCAACGAGCGGGCGGGCCTTAGAAACAGCGTGTTGTATTGGAGCCAGAGCAAAGGAATGCCCGCAGAGCACAGCACTGGGGTGGAGACCCTGCCCCTTCCTGGGGACCCACATAAATATACAAATGTTCAACACGTTTCCTTTAAAGATGATCCTCACACATGGATCCCCCAGATCATACTCACTTTGGAACATAATAACTGATTAGGAGGAAATGAAAATTTGTAGAGAAATGAAACTTGGTTTAATGTACGTGGTGATAGAACACCAGGGCAAGGAGGCTCCAGGTAGAAATTTCAGCTCCTTTTGGTGTCTGGTTTACATGCTGGGCGGGGCGACCGGGGCTGCCCGGGCCGGGGTCACCTGGGGCTCTGTTCTCACCACCGGTCCTGGCCTCTACTTGCCTCAGCTGTGCCAAGGCGGGAGGGCACAGACTTCAGTAACGTTCTCCTGATGTCTCTAAGAGGTTGGCCACAGAAGCAGGCTTTGCAGAAGCTGCTTTGTTTTCTTAACAAGTCAAAAAATATATATATTACTTTTCAATCTACCCCCTGTGGGTCATGGTGCATAGGGGGGAGGCTTCTCCCCAGGGAAGAAAGGGGTCGGAGCATAGAGAGGCGGGGCGCTGGGCGGAAGCCCGAAGCTGGAACTGGACTGGGATGGAGGCTGCGTGTCCTCAGACAGAGAGAGGTCAGTGGAGGGCGAGGCTGGGAAGCTGCTGGACGGCTGCAATTGAACAGAAAAGGCTTCCTCAGTCAGTGGAGAGGGCGGGTCACACATGCAGTTCATGTGGAACGCCCCTCAAAGAGTCCACCTGGGGTGCAGACTCCCTCCCCTCCCACCCAGACCCAGGGTCACATGCCTAACCAAGGCCCTTCCAGTGGGAACACTCCCTAATCAGAGTGTGTTCTCAGGGAGCCCCAAGGAAGGCTCGATCCTGCCCAGCTGGGCCTCCTTTGCACAAATTCTGCTCCTGCGGCCGCCTGTGGAAACACCCATCTGTGGAATTCTTCAGACTTCCCAGCCCTCGTGCCTGCTGTGCATGAGTCTTGACTTTCAAGGGGGTGGCCTTTTATCAGACTGACACCAGGACTCACAGAAGTGCAAATATGTCCATGGAGAAGGCTGCCTGGCTCATTTGGGGACCCCTGAGTTCACCCAACACTTTACACTTTAAGGAAAGAACCAAGAGCCCAGCATTTTTCAACTAGTGTGATGGTCAATTTTATGTGTCAATTTGGCCAGGCTTTGGTGCCCAGATGTTTGGTCAAACACCGGTCTGGATATTGCTGTGTAGATGTGATTAACAGTGAAATCAGGGGGCTCTGAGTAAAGCAGATGTCCATGGGCCTCGTTCAATCAGTCAATGGTCTAAAGAGAACAAGACTGAGGTTTCTGGGGAAAAGGAAATTCTTCTAGCAGACTGACCGTGGACTTGAAACTGCAAGATCCATTCTTCCCTGGGTTTCTAGCCTGCCATCCTGCCTGCAGACTCTACCCTTTGCTCCGTCGCTCTCTCTGTTTTTCTATCTGGATGTCTAATCTCTATCTACGTCTGTGTCTCAATGTGTGCATCCATTCTGTTGGTTCTGTTTCTCTGGGGAACTTTGACATAGACGCCAGTAAAAGTGATTATAAAAAGAAAAATGTTTTCCAGTTTTTCTTCACCTGCCAACAAAACTCTTAAGTTCTTTCTCTTTTTTTTTTTTAAGTTCTAAGAGTTGAAAACGCCTACTTAAAACCAATATTTAAATAAATAAAGCAAACAATTCCTTCTGTGAAACAACACAGGGTAAGTGTCAAGGGCTCTGGTCTGCTGGCAGTGCTGTGTCATTCCTCTGCTCTCTGCCCGCCAGGTGCCCTGGGCCCCCGGGAGGCCAGCCTGGCTGCCTCGCCTCTGTCTGGAGACTGCCCAGGAGCCCCAGAAGCTCAGGATTCTGAAAAGAGGATTTCCTCACAAGCGGTAACCTAAAGCCAAGAATGTCACCTTGTTCAGGGTCAACTGCCTGGACTTTCAGGATCTGACAGCCCAGGGCCCCTGCCTACCTTTCTTTCTTTCTCCCAAACTCTCACTTCTGACTGTGGGGACAAAGCAAAGCTCTAGAGACCATTCTCTCAGGACTGCTGGGAGTTCCCAGACCCTACCACACATGTCCATTCAGTTCTTCACTGGAAAGGAACACTTGCGGAACCACAGCTTAAACCACCCCAGAGCAAACTTCTGGGAACCAGGTAGTAAACCAGAAGGAATCATGAACTACACTGCCATAAATCACAGGGTAAACTGCCAGGAACCACAGAATAAACCACCACGAACCACAGAGTAAACCACCATAAACCACAGAATAAACCACCACGAACCATGGAGTAAACCACCATGAACCACGGAGTAAACCACCACAAACCACAAAAGATTCCAGCACAAACCACAGAATAAACCACCATGAACCACAGAGTAAACCAGCACGAACCACAGAATAAAGCACCACGAACCACAGAGTAAACCACCATAAACCACACAGTAAACAAACCACCACGCACCATGGAGTAAACCACCATGAACCACACAGTAAACCACCAGAAATGACAGAGTAAACTACCCCGACAGACAGGGCTGCACCAGGGACAAGTTCTGCCCACACAGGCACCCCACCAGGGTAGTGCACAAGGAATCCCTTCATTATAGAGTGTAGGTTAAATCTCTGCTCTGTCCTTATCACAAAAGCTCATCAACGTGAACCCCTTCCCAGCTTTCCCTGACCAGTCAACTAGCAGCCCCCGACAGCTGTCGCTATGTGAGAGTACTTTGCTGCTAATGTCTTCAGCAGGACATTTAAAGCAGTCTACCCTCTCTGTTGGTCAGTAGAAACAGAAGCATTAATTCTGTTGTTTTTCCACTAAGGAAACACAAGAACTACATTGATTTGTCCTCTCCTCAAAATTTGATTACTGATGTGTATGTAATTATACTCCTACATGTGCTGGCAATAATAGCTGATTAGGCCACCAGGAGGAGAGCCCAGGCCTCCGCTGGGTGGGTAAAGAGGGGCATCTGCTGTTTGTGAAGAGCCAGAGGCCCCTGAAGGACAGAATATGACACTGGTATAAAGCAGACCCATTCACCGGCACTGTATTTTAGGGATAGAAGACCATCCGCCCACATCCCGCACTCCTACAAGGAGCACATCTCCTGAGGGAACACTTCATACCTGCAAGAGCAGGACACCCACCCAGGGCCAAGTCAGGCTCCAGACTTACCGAGAGCCCCGGCTGCTGCCTGCCTGCAAGGACCATTCATCTGCTGCTGGTTCCCTCAAGCAGCACGTGAAGTTGTATGACTTCATAACAAACAATCAGACTGAGCCCCACAACCACACCTCCTTCATCCATAGCACCCCCTCCCACCCAAGTACGGAAACACAATTCCTCATGCACTTCATATTGTAAACTTCCTAAAACTTGATGGTGGTTGCTGCTGTTGTTAATATAAGCAAAAGAGTGTGTGTTAAGTCCATCTGGTTGCCCCACCCCCAAATGGAAGCTTCGATAAGTTGTGTGGAGCAGTGGTTCTCATTTTTGCCCCCTGGACAACATCTGGATATAGTTTTGGTTGTCACGACAGGGGGTGTACTGGCAGCTGGTGACTGGAGGCTGGGGACACTGCTCCTATAGCATGCAGGGTGGCCCCACCCCTCAGAGGTCTCTGGCCCCTATGTCAGTAGTGCCAGTTGACGGTCCCTGGTCTGGAGTCCATAATGGGACAGATGATCAGGGTCTACTTCAACCAGAAGCTTCTTAGAGTATAAAGGAAGACAAGCCAAACCGCACATGGAAGTGGGAGGACAAGGCCAACGCCACTCTACCAACAAGGTTTCGCCCCCCACCACATGTCCCTCTCCCCACAACAACCCCAAAGCCAACAGCATTATTTTAGGCTGAATCTATGAAATTACCACTTTTGTGGGTACAGTGTGGTTGGATATCGGCAAATTCACATGACTCGCCTAAATAACTTGGCTGTGTTGACGGAACCCAGGCACGTGGTGGTATGTACCCAGTCGCTCTGGCCAGGAAATCACAGTGAACTTTTGTGGGACCAGGTCATGGATTAGAAAAGGTTAGAGTTCCAGAGGACACCAGTGACTGGGTCACCAGGGCCATGTGGAGCAAAGGATGTCCAAAATGCCCAACAGGGCTGTGGAACACCATGTTAGGGGGCTATGTGCGGAGCTATCCATCACGTCACCCCTCAGATTGTCCCAAGCCCTTTCCCAGGCCACACCAGCCTCCCCGCTATACTGCCTCCATCAGGAGAGGGGAAGCCCGGGTCCTCCTTCATCCCAAGTCCCCCTCCAAATCATGCCTGGTCAGTACTGTCCTGCATGACCACTGCCCATGATATGAGCACGCTGGCCTCAGACAGGCGCTGCTCAGCCTACCTGGAGAGGTAGAGGGTAGGACGAGCAGGTGGGGAGAGTTGCAGGAGCCGGGCAGAAGCCCGTGTAGGCCAGGATCTGATGGGCAGGGTTGTAGAGGACCTGCGGTGGAGCAGACGATCTGTAGGCCAACTGGGACAGAGGGACCTGCCACAGAGAGTGGAGATGCATCAGTCTGCCATCCCAGAGCCTGTGCACCTTCAGCTTCAAGCAGACCCTCCAGGGAGCCCCATCTTTAAGTCATCCAAGAAGGTGAGGTCTTATCAAATCTGCCAGAGGGAGGTACCATGAGTCCAAAGATCAGTATCTTTTGGTTCAGAACTAAACACCTAAAAAGCAGGGCTTAATTTTGCCTTTTTGTTTGTTTGTTTGTTCTTCTCCTGTGTCCCAAGTACCCACCAAGATTCCAGGGTAGGCCCAGGCTTTCTTTGGTGCTTCTTTGGAAAAATCAAGAACATCATTGATCCCTCCTTTGCAGGTGCATGTAGTGGTCACAGGTACCTCTCAATACAGCTTCAGCCCCAAGTGGGTGGGCTGACTTCACAGACACTCTTGGACATGGTCATGCTGGGCTTGCTTCCCAACCCGGGGGAACAGAGCCCAGGGATTTCTGGAGAAATGCAAATACTACAAAAGCATTCCAACTTCCTCAGAGCTCAGGCTTTGCTAGCGCCCTGGAGGCTCTAATTCTCAGAAAGAGAACAGGACATGGGCCCTCATTCTCTGCCTACCTGTCCCCCAGAGAACATGAGCCACTGGACAGACTCCACCCCAAGAATGACACTCAGGGGTGCTCAGGGGGTTCACAGACCAGACATGTGTCCCCTCCTAAGAAGACAGAACCGAATCTCATCTGACACCTATGGGGCGGGCACTGCCATGTGGAGGAGGGGCCAGGGCAGCAGAGGTAGATTATCTGAAAACTCATCACCACCCAGTGAAGGTCTTGAGGAATGGAGGTAAAGAGAGACAGAAGGCTGGAGCTGAACCAGGCCCCAGAACTTCAGGGTGATCCAAGCAACCAGGAAGGTATGTGGGCCAAGACGGGACAGCAGTGGGAGACGAGAGCACACCCAGAGCTGCCTGTTCCCAGCACCCCACCGGCGGCTGAGGGGGCGCCTGGGGTCGTCAGCACAAGGGCAATCACTTGGCTAACGCACCTCTCACCTCCTGCCCTTCCCACTCAGGACCTTCTTCTGCACATCCTGTGCTCACACATCCCCTCCACCAGCCCCCAGGAAGGTAGGCACCCCTACAAGGAGCATGGATTACATGATAACACCTGCACAGTGAGCTCTTCCACCATGAGCTCAGCACAAATTTACTGCACACCACTGAATTTATTTAAGGTAACAAGAGTTAGTTAAACTCTGAGAAGTGAACAGGGCAGCTTGAAAACAGGGAGCAAGAAAGAACGGAAACGTGGAGCAGAGCCTGCACGCCTGGCCACCTTGCTGCCGCATTCATGACCAGACACTGCTGGGCACCTACTGTGCGCACCAGGCTGGCCTAAGGGCCGTTCAGGCGCAGCAGGAGCGGGGACCCATGGAGGGATGTGGGGAGCACCCTGGCCAGAGGAAGCAGCTGCAGCGGAGGCCTGTGGGCTTGGGCTGAGCAGGGGTGGTGGAGGCTGAAGGTCAAGGTTAACAAATGACTTCAGGGGCCGAAGAGCAACAACCCTCCTGGCCTTGTTCAGCATTTGTGCCATTTGAGGTTTAGGGAGGACAGGGCAGGGCTGGGGGGTCTGCCATGAGGGAGCTAAGCATTTTGGCATGGGGATCTTACTCTGGAGAAGGGACAGCCACTCTGTCTGCAGGGGACACTGGGAGGCCAGGCCCAACTTTAGCCCTGGCTCCCTGCATCTTCCTGGTCTTGCCCTGACCCCTCGTCCACCTTTCTGACCCCTGAGCCCTGCGGTGTGAGTGACCTCGAGGAGGCCCCAGCTGGGCCAACGGGACGCTCCACCGCATTTCTCAACGCACCTGAGGCTCAGTGCAGAAGCCTCCTCACCAGCTGGGTTTAAACGTACGTGCTGCCACATTACCAAGGCGCCAGCCCCAGGAGACCCTCTGCAGACCCCGAGAGACTCCTCATGCCGCCTGCTGGGCAAAGAAAATGGCTCTGGCCTCCAGCTTGTGACAAGCTTTTGAGGACCTGCACATGAAGCACTCACATGCTGAGAGTGTGTATACAGCTTTGGGCCGCTGGATGAGGGCCTTCATTCATTAAAATAATTTTAAATTATAAAATCCATTAAATTTATAAGAGTATCATCAATTCAGTAGGTGAAAATGTGAAGGAATCACCCTTATTTGCTTCTTACAACATCCCAGGGCTTTGGGTTGGAGAAAGAAAATTGTCCCAAGCAAAGTTTAGGTGCAACGTTTTGGTCTGATAGAACCTAGAGGCTTTTCTGGGGTATCACTATGTTCTTGATGAAACATGCCAGCAATTTTATTATAATCACTAATGAATAAGACAGCCCCTTTTGGGCTTGCAGGGACGGCAGAACTCTAACCAGACACTCTGGGTATCAGCTTTCTATTCTAACCTTGTTCTTCTTGAAAACCTGCCATGAGAGAAAACTTTGAACTAGCTGCAGTAGAACAACCCTATACTGAGGGTTTTCAGAGAGGGCGCCCTGTGGGAGCCTCTGCCGACCCCAGACACCCTGTGAGCGCTGCAACATCCACTGGAGACTTTGCTGAAGGTATGGCAATCGGTGACTTTCAGCCTTGGAAGATGCTTGTCTTTCATGAGTTTAAAGATATCTTGGGACCAAAGTCAAAGCTTGGAGAAGCTTTCTGTAGCCTCCAGGGTGGCAGTCAGGAGAAAGGATTGGCTCTGAAGGGACACCAAGGTTTCCCAGGCTGTCTCAGGTTTTATCTAGGGCAGTGGTTCTTAACCTGGGTTCTGTCGAACCCTAGGGGTTCGATGAGTCGGTCTCAGGGGTTCGGAGAAGCCTCTGCCATGGAGGCCAGAATAAAGTAATACCGTAATTTGTTGTGAGTTCTTGCACTTTGTTGGTTTTGTTCTTTGAGCAAGGTGATGTTCATGCATGGCTCATTTTGTGCACCAGTAAAAATACATATACCTATGTCTTGAATTTGGAAAAGAAATCATATTTTATTTATCACTAAAGAAGGGTTCGGTGAATGCACATATGAAACTAGTGGGTTCGGTACCTCAAAAGAGGTTAAGAACCACTGATCTAGAGAAACAGAACCGTCAAGAAAATCACAGATCTCAGCAGGGCTCCAAGCTAAGCTATTAAAAATGGTCAATAACCAAGTCTCCAGAACAGCCGGGTATCAAGGGTTTACCCAAGGAGACTTGTAGCTGCGGAGGCAGGTTTCGACTTGGCCTGTGGGACTTGTCTGCACGTGTGTTCGTGCTGACCTTAGAGTTAGCATCCAGTGACAAGTGGGTGGCTTCTCCCCTCTCAGCTGTTACGTGCACACCTTCTCCTTGGGCAGCTCCGTGGATGGAGGGAGAGCTGTTGCAGGCGGTGCTACTGTGCACACCTTCTCCTTGGGGAGCTCCTTGCAGGCGGTGCTACTGTGCACGCCTTCTCCTTGGGCAGCTCCGTGGATGGAGGGAGAGCTGTTCTGTTGCAGGCGGTGCTACTGTGCACGCCTTCTCCTGGGCCGCTCCGTGGATGGAGGGAAAGCTGTTGCAGGCGGTGCTACTGTGCACGCCTTCTCCTGGGCAGCTCCGTGGATGGAGGGAGAGCTGTTGCAGGCGGTGCTACTGTGCACGCCTTCTCCTCGGGCAGCTCCGTGGATGGAGGGAGAGCTGTTGCAGGCCGTGCTACTGTGCACCATATGAGAATCTCTAGTTTGGAACAAAGAAGTTCCACAGGGAGACCAGAGGAGGGGGATTCTGTCCGGCCCAGCCCCAAGCAGGAGCTACTGTCCTGCGAAAGGAGGACTATGCTGACAGCACTGTGCCGAGGCGGGGGTCGGGGGGGTGGGGGGGACTCAGTGAGAGTGGCCCGCAGAGTGAGGCCCCTGTGGCGGATGCCCCTTCCTGGAACTCGAACACCCATGGGTCAGACTGTAACACACCTGTTCTCCAGAGCTCTTGCATCAGAATCACCTGTGAGTTTGGGAGAATGCAGACCCAGCACCCCTCCACCCCAGTCTCCCAAATCAGAGCCCCCAGCGAGTCCACGTGCAGTCAGGGTGAGAGATGGAGGGACTGACTCATCGGGGCACCAAGTTCAGGTTCTTCCTCTGAGTGGCTGAGATTCTGTTTCCTAAGTAGGATGAGGGAGCACAGGTCTCAGGGCTCCAAAGAGAGTGCTTGAACAGCTCCACTTCCAGAAACAGCCAGCGAAGGCTTGCCATCATTAAAACGTATGGCGGGTGTTTCCGTGAGCCTCAGTTTCCCCATTTCTGAAGGAAGATAATGTGACCTGCCTTGCGCCTCTCCAAGAACATGGGCCCCAGAGCCCCGGTCGGTCTCGAATACTGTTGCCACCCAGCCCCGGGGTGGCACTACTCACCATGTCCTTGAAGGCCCCCAGGACAGCTGCTGTGACAATGCCGAGGAACAGGCCCAGGACATTCAGCACAGTCGAGGCCCAGAGCAGCCGGTAGAGGTGCAGCACATCCTGACAGCCGCTCACGCCCACGAACTCGTAGTAGGTGGGAGAGTACTCAGTGCTGCACATAGGGAGGAGACAACAGCGTCAACTGTGCCTGCGAGGAAAGGACCCTGCATGTGACAGAGCAGGGCTAGGAGGACACAGCCCTGGGATCAGGTAAACTGAGTCCAGACAAGCCCTGGGTCTTTTCTCTCAAAGCTCCTGAGGGCCCTGTTGGTCATGACAGGGAGAGAGAGACATCAGCCCAGCTGTACTCTGAGGCCAAGGCGGTAAAGCTGTCCCCAAGGAATCTGAGCAGCTACCTGCGAAAGGGGCCCAGGGTTCAGAGCAGAGAGGATGGCACCATCACTGTGCCCACTCCTGGAACACAGGCAATGGGGCCCCAAATGAGCCAGCCTTCAACAGGCAGGGCAGAAAGGCTGACAGCCTTGCAGGCAGAGGGGCTCAGGCTGGCTCTCACAGCAGGGGCCTGAGATGGCCTGCATGGGGCAGGCTGGACCACAGCACAATGGCCGTGGGCCAGCAGCCTGGCCACAAGAAACTTCTGGGGCAGCCACCATGGTCCACACACATGCTGTTTCTCCATGTTGTTTTGGAAATAGGACAGAACCCTCTTTTTGAGGGTTCAGCTTAAACCTCTGGAATTTTCAGCAATTCAGGGGAGGGGTCCCCCAGAGGAAAACATTAAACTTCTCACTGGCTTTAATGTAAGTGTTCAAGTGATTAATACAAATAGAGAAGACAATGTGGAGTGGGTTTCAGTTCAGGCTTGGAACTCACACTCCTAACAACAAGTAAAAAGCTGAATAGACTGAAAAATCAACAACTCTTATTGGATCATAAGAGGGGAGGATGTGCCTGACCAGGCAGTGGCGCAGTGGATAGAGCGTCGGACTGGGATGCGGAAGACCCAGGTTCGAGACCCCGAGTTCGCCAGCTTGAGCGTGGGCCCATCTGGCTTGAGCAAAAGCTCGTCAGCTTTGACCCAAGGTCGCTGGCTCCAGCAAGGGATTGCTCAGTCTGCTGGGGGCCCGCGGTCAAGGCACATGTGAGAAAGCAATCAATGAACAACTAAGGTGTTGCGACGGCAACGAAAAACTAATAATTGATGTTTCTCGCCTCTCTCCATTCCTGTCTGTCTGTCCCTATCTATCCCTCTCTCTGACTCTTTCTCTGTTCCTGTAAAAAAAAAAAAAAAGAGGGGAGGATACAGGACAAACTGCTGATCCTCATATTGGAGAGACAGGTGCATCAGGAAGCTCAGCTTCCCGGAGCAGAGACTCGGGAGCGGAAACAATGTGGGATCCAGGGGCTGGGCTAGATACAGGACTACAGCAGATGAACTGCTGTGAATAAGTCTGAGCATTAAAACCTGCAGGGGTCCCCATCATGGGGGGGTCCCCAATATTGTGAAATTCACCTTCAGGAGCTCAACAAGGTTCCCAAACTAAGTATCAGAGTAAAAGCTCTTGGGCTTCCAGCAGAGGGAGGAAAAGAACGATTCTGAAATAACCAGACGCCTGTCCTCAGGGGGAAACTGGCTAACCAGAGCTTAACCTGATGGGGTATTATCAAAGAAAACACCCACCTCCAGCCCCATTAAGCTATCTGTCCCAGCTGAAGGGGAAGGAAACAAATGAGAAGCGCTGGTGAAGTTCACAGTTCAGCGGCACCAGCTCACTGATAGAGACATAATTATGGGATTTATAGAACACTTCCCTTCCCCACAGCTTACTGCATCAGTGAGCCTCATTTTCCTCATCTGTGAAATGGGGGGACCAATGATCTTCCTTCACATAAATGTCTGAAGACTAAAGGAGATGATGTAGGTCCAGTGTCCAAGGCTTGGGAAGAACACAGATGGGGAAGAAAGAGCTGCCAGCAGTAATGGGCACCGTCCCCCACCACACGCCCCGTCAGACTCACCTGTGGCAATTGTAGAGGTCACAGCAATAGCAGGTATTGCTCTTCACCTTCAGCTGGCACTTGCCATTCAGGGAGTGACAGGTGACCTGTGAGCGGAAAGACCTTGTCAGGTCTCCCGGACCTGACCCCATGTGCCTGCTCGATCTCACCCCACAGGGGACAGGGACGTACCCTGGTCAGTCAGGCAGTTCTCCCTCCTGAGCCTAATTTCCTAACCTTCCCCCCCCCCTTTCCTACTCCAGGTGCAGGGTTGGGGGCATGGCAGGACCCTGCCCTGCAGAAGGAGTTAGAGATCCAGGTTCAGTCACTCCAGGGTGCCCAGGTGGACAAGTGATAGACAAAGAGGAGAAGGTTCTGGGTTTCGTCCAGGGAGATTCCTGCCAGTAAGGAATCCTCCCTCCAGCATGGGTTTCTGCAGGTGGGGACCCCTCCAGGTAGGATCCAAGTATGACCTTCCTGACAACACAGCCTGATCTGATCAAGCCAGCCCTTGCCTAACCCACACAGAGGCCTCCCCTCAAGCTACAAATGTTAAAGCAATATTAGGGCAAAAACACAAACTTTCTTCCTCCCTGCAGTATTATTCAATGTGAGGGCAAGAGCCCTGTCACCCACACTCAGAAAGTAAGCAGGGCAGAAACCACCCTGACTTCAGAAAGAGGACAGTGACCCCTGGGGGGAGAAGCTTGCAAGGGATGGTCATTCACTGAGTGATGGGCAGAGGTTCCGGCAAGCTCTTCGAGCTCTCTCTGCAGGGGCAGAGGGTGGCTCTGAGAGGCAGATACCTGGGCATACCATACTCTAGAGGTCCCAAAGTCTCCCCAGGAACCCAGGGGATCGAGAAGCTCAAGCAACCCATTAGGCTCATGGTCTTTTTTTCAAAGTTATGTGGTTAATTTCTGAAAATCACCCAAATCAGCAGTGGGGCTCTGAGCGCTTGAGAAAGATTAATCTGGAAATAGTATGGGAGACAGTCTAGATGGGTTGGAAAGCAGAGACAGTCTAGGGAGCCATGAAAGTAGCTCCAGTATGACTCGGACCCAGAAGGAGACTGGGGCTGGGAGTTGTGACAGGTGAAACTGAAGGTCTGGCATGACAATCCCGGGCGGGCACAGGGAAGGGGAAGGAAGGAGCAAGGACACGGTGTGGCTCTGAGCCCAGCAACCAGCTTGTGGGATAAGGAGCTGGAGGTCAAAAGGCCTGACCTTAACCCTAGGTGCCCCCTGTTGGGAGGTGTCCCCCCTCCTAAGAAATGTGGAGAGCAAGAGCAGAAGACAGTGGCTTAGAGCAGGGTCAGTCACTTATGGGCCTGGAGCCAGGCCTCGTCCACTGACTGTCTTTGGTAGGTGAAGCTCCACCTAGCCACGCTGCTCCGTGCACGCCTCAGCCCTGGCCGCTCCGCGCCTAGCCACTCTGCTCCGTGCACGCGTCAGCCCTGGCCGCTCCACCTAGCCACGCTGCTCCGTGCACGCCTCAGCCCTGGCTGCTCCGCGCCTAGCCACTCTGCTCCGTGCACGCGTCAGCCCTGGCCGCTCCACCTAGCCACGCTGCTCCGTGCACGCCTCAGCCCTGGCCGCTCCGCGCCTAGCCATGCTGCTCCGTGCTCGCCTCAGCCCTGGCCGCTCCGCGCCTAGCCACGCTGCTCCGTGCTCGCGGCAGCCCTGGCCGCTCCGCGCCTAGCCACGCTGCTCCGTGCACGCGTCAGCCGTGGCCGCTCCGCGCCTAGCCACGCTGCTCCGTGCACGCGTCAGCCGTGGCTGCTCTGGCACCAGAAAGACACAGTTCAGTAGTAGGGCCAGAGACCATCTAGCTTGTAAATCCTAAAATATTACTGACCCTTTATGGAGAAAGGTGCTGGCCTTTGGCTTGCATTGTATGGATAGCTTCTTCCCCATTATCTTTGGGGAGCTTTTCAATCCCCAAATCCACAAAACCTCCTCCCTGAGATGGGATTCAGCATCAAGATCTACTTAAGCTCCTGGGCTGATTCCTATGGGCAGTGGGTTTGAGAACCTCTGATGGGCAGCCCCACACGTGAGCTTGTCATCAGAAGGCCTAAAACCTGGGTCAAGAGGGGCCTTGCTTGTCTATAGTCCCAGAATAAGAGAAAAATGGGTGTTTTTGTTCGTTTGTTTTTTGAGAAAGAGACAGAGAGATAGACATACAGGAAGGGAGAGAGATGAGAAGCATCAACTTGTAGTTAAATCATTTTAGTTATTCATTGATTGCTTCTCATATGTGCCTTACTGGTGGGCTCAAGCTGAGCCAGTGACCCCTTGCTCAAGCCAGCAGCCTTGGGCTCATGCCAGCAACCTTGGGCTTCAAGTCAGTGCGACCTTTGGGGTCAAGCCAGCAACCATGGGGTCATATCAATGATCCCATGCTCAAGTTGGTGAGCCTACACTCAAACCAGATCAGCCCATGCTCAAGCCGGTGACCTTGGGTTTAGAACTTGGGACCTCAGTGTCCCAGGTCAATGCTCTATCCACTGCACCACTGGTCAGGCAAGAAACAGTTTACCTTTAACTGGACTGAACACACCAGGGTGAATAAGAAGGAAAGAAAGAGCAGCATGAGGCTTTTGGAGGGGCGGCAGCATACATGGAGGGCTTGAAGAGGCCATGACCCTCCAAGAAGGACAGGTCCCTAATGCTCACTCTGGCCATGAGAAAAGCCACAAGTCCCAAGATCAGCCTTTAGAGAAGAAATGTGCTGCCTGCCTTGGAGAGGAGTAGCAGGGAGTCTCAGGCCAGCTTACATCTGGTCACAGGCCACGCAGTGTCTCATACTACAACATGCAGAATGTCCCTTCTCTTCTCTATGGTTCATGGAGCACCCCTATAATCATGTAGGATTTAACCATGGCGTTTGCTCCCCGATGTTCTCCTGGCTATTCCTGTCCTCCCCGTTTTCTGACATTTGTATGCAGTTTGAGAGGTCGTGTTTAGTTAAACCAGCACACCTACGTGGAGCTGGAGTGAAAGAGCCAGGCGGAGGGGCTACATGCTCACCTGAGGCGGTCTGAGAGAAGGCAGCATGCCATGGTGCACTTTGTTATCTCTGGCATTTTATGCAACTAGAAATAGAAATGAAATCACCCTGCAAATGTCCTTGGCCCGGGGACAGTCAGTGAGTTTCTTGGCCAATGCAAACATAGTATACTAGCTTTTTATTGCAGTGATTAAGCCAATAAAAATGCTCATCGGATAAGCCACAATGAATTGGACAGTGTATTCTAGGACTGTTGTGTGTCAAAGAAGACAAGTCAGCAGCTGTGACTCCAAAATAAATACGACACATTAAGAGGTCAGAACTAGCCCAAAACAAAGTGTGAGCTGCAAATGCTTTCCCCACGGAACAGAGGGAAGACATAATGGGAAGCACTGTAAGAATCTAAACACTCGGGTTTTGACTAGGGACACAGAAACTGTGTGGGGATACATGGATGAGCAGAATGAAGCCAACTGTATCAGCCAGGGCTCTTGCTTACCTCTGTCTGGTAGACGTCGTGTAAATATCCCACCCCACTGGAGTAAAACTGGCATCTTCCCTTGCTGAGGGGTCTTGGTTCCTAGAGATAAACACAAAGAAAGAGAATAGTACCGTTTCATCTCTAAATTAGGAGTGGCCAGAAGCAATATTAGACCTATCTGCCAATTTCAGACCACTCTAAAGGAGAGACGCCAAAGCCAACCACAGCCTGCCGGTTGGAGAACACAAGCAGGAAATGGCACAGCTCATTCCAGAGCAGCCCGGCCCCCGCATTCAGGAGGCAGGTGAATAGAGTGTCCCAGAGGAGCAGGCCCTCGCCCCCTGCAGGCTGGACTGACACATCTTCTCTCATTGGTCAACACAGGGCAGTTGAAGGGAGTTGGTTGCATAACTTTTTGAGGTGCACTCCTACAATTCTTAACAAGTTGACCCCTAGGTTCCTATCTCTTTCTCTGAAAGCAAAATATTTCCTACAAGAAAGGGAGCAAGATGAATTTCAGATTAATTCACTCATCCAGCCAACCATCCATACACCCACCCAATCATCTATCTAATTAATCATTTAGCCATTCAGTTATCTATGCATTCATCCCTCCATCCACCCATCCATCTATCCATCCATCTATTCACATATCTCTCCCCCTTTATCCTTCCCTCCTTCTTTCCCTCCATTCATCCATCCATACCCCTCCCTCCATGCATCTGTCTACCCACCAACAACCTATGGCCATGTGCATCTATTCATACATGAGCATCTCTCCAACATTCATGGAGCAAACACAGGACCAAATTATAAGGGTTTAGTTTTTGCCTTTAGGGGATTAGTGAAGGAGACAGACCCCAAAAAATGACAATTACAAAATGCTTATAATCTTTATGGTAGAGAACAGCTATGGGTACACAGAAGCTGTAAAATGCCATGAAACTGTATAATCTGTAAGTTATAAAGTGAGTCAGAGCCCAACAACTGAATTTAGTTTTCATACTGTGTTATTTGAGTCACTTCTCAAAGCATTCCTACTTCTAACCTAAGAAATGAATACAAGAAACTACCACCAATGACACTGGCAACAGATAAGGACAGTGGATTTCAGGAAGACCATTTCACACAGCTTTTATTTCTTAACTATTACACATAAATTAATGTTAAGATAAACATTAATCATCAGACTATAAATTGTCAAAGTTATTAAAATTTCATGTATTTCCTGCAGGGGTTGGCCAACTGCTTGGTTTTGTAAATAAAGTTTTATTGGCACACAGTCACCTTCATTTGCCCACATATTGCCTGTGGCTGCTTTTGTGCTTTGATGGCAAAGCTGACTTGCCATAACAGGCCACATGGCCACAAGCTTTATGCGTAGACTCTCTGGCCCGTTCCAGGGAAGCCAGCTGCCCCTGGCCCACTGCACGCCTGGCATAAGCAGGACCTCAGTAAGTTGTGGTGAAATGAATGAACGAACCAGGAACTGACCAGGAGGCAAGAGGACACTCTGTCCCCAGTGTCAGCACTGTGCCATCAGTCACTGAAGGTGCCCCAAAGAAGCCACTGCAACACTCTGGGGTGACCACAAAGTTACCCTGCTAAAGACAAGTCCACCCTGAGCTGGAACAGAAGACCCAGCCGAGTGAGCATAAACTCCATCAGTTCCCATTTCTCCTGCAGTGAACTATGACCCCCATGAGTCCACAGTCCAGAAGATCTGACCAAATGTTTGCTGAATAGAGATGGATAAGTGGGCTGATTTCTGACAGAACACCGTCAGCAATGACCTTCTGATTCCCAGGACTCACGTTCCCCTTCACGAGGTGTCTGGCCAGTTTGGAACAAGGGAGCTTGCAATTATATCTAGTGGTATTTATAGCTCACCTGCAATGATGAATCGCTTCAAAAAATCCTATTCATTCATGAAACATTTTAGGGCTGAGGGGGCAGCATGCCTCCATTCTCACCCCTGCAGCGCTGGAGGGAGGAGAGTCTCCCGCCTGGGAAGCCATTGGTTCTGAAGGAAGTTTCTCTCAGACGTGAGCTGAGGGGGTTGAGGCCTGGGTAGAGCCGACGCCCGCAGCACAGAGCTGGGACCCCGCCTCCGGCTGCTGTGAACCCCTCTGTGAGGAGCAAGCTTCGCTCTCAGTAAGGCATGGTGGTTTTTCCTTCAAAACCAGGGTTCCCCAAACCACCTGCCAGACCCAAGCTTTCAATTCAGCAGGGAAAGTAAAAACATTAATAATGATCTCATTTTGCAAATTCTTATATGATAGTATATTAACTGGTTGTTCTCTATCTCCACTGAGAGAGGGGAACGAGTGTGAGTGGTAGACACACGGCCAGAGCTGTTTCTGGTGCTGTTGTTACTAACTGGTCCTTCGTGGCCCCACCGGGGCTTCCCAGAGGCCGCCTCATGCAGCACCCCAGGGACCCTGTGACAAGAAGGAGCCACCTGAGCAGAGAAACCAGTTGACTCAGGGTCAGGCATCATCTGTATGCTCCTGTCTGCGGATCTCCCGGTCTATCTGCTAACACTGCGCCCAAATACACGTGCGTCTCAGGGTGCTGCTCTCTCAACAGCATTCTGAGGGCAGCCATGGGGTCTTCTCCTTAGAAGACCTGGGAACTGTCAGCCCCCACCTGGCATGACTCGAGCACTAGATGTTTGCTCTTCAAGGAAAGGGACAAGGCATATCCATCTTTGTACCCCCAGCTCAGGTGACGCCCTTCATCAATATTTGCTGACTAAGTGACATTTGAGAGCATGCGTAAGACAGTCCAACACCAAGCAACCTGCTGACAGTAACTCAGGCTTGGATAGGAAATCGTTTCGGATCAAAGGATTGCTTTTTGTTCTAACCAAGCAGGGTGCCAGAACCATGACAACAAATACTGACCAAGGACTCACAGTTCAATGATATTTCCAAAAATAAAAACAAGAAACAAAAGTCTGGGACAAATTAGACACAATTTCCTAGAGAGCTCTAAAAATGTAAATATTTATTCAACAGACGATGAATAACTTAAAAGGACAATTGTGGTGCAAGTTCAGGCCTTGGCTGGGGCCCTTAGAGCCTCCACCTCTTCCAGATGGCCCTCCAGCCTGCAGAGCCCGCGGCCTCTCCCTGAGCCCTGCAGCGACTCAGCCCACTCCGCAGGATCAGGGTTCTCCTGGAAGATTCTGCTGCATTTGTCTCCATCTCACTCATGCAGCTGGCAGTAGAGTAGCTTGTTTACATCAGCGTCACCAAAACCATGTGAGTAACACTATGACATTATTAAGGCTACAAAATTACCAGGTGACAGGAATTTTTCAGCTCCCACTATAATCTTATAAGATTACCATCACACATGCAATCAGTCACTGACCGAAACATCATAATGTGGTACGTGACTGTAACTATTAATAGAATCTTCCATCTCAGGCTTCCACACCATTAGATAAACCTAAAAGGATTTCACAGGCTATGGTGTCAAACCAGAAAATTCTTTCATATCTTTTAAGAGAAACAAATCTGAACTATAACACCTGGGAAGTCATGAGCCAGTGGATTTCATGGTGTAGTTCATGTTGTTAAATTTAAAGCAAGACCTGGGTAAAGTTACTTGGGAAATTAAAGAATTTGATTCCGGCTGTTGTGATGGTGCAGGTGCGCGCGTGCGTTTGTGTGTGTTTTGCAGGAAATGAAGAAAAGTGAGAGAAGGAAAGACATCAATTGACAAACACAAATAAAGAGAGAAACAGTGAAGTTCTGTGTGCTCTGGGAAATTATTTTTGTATGTAGAATCTCTTAAACCCAGGAAAGCGGTGGAGAACAAAATGAGAAAGATGGAACTCACGATGTGCCGAGCGGCAAACACACCGTCCACGATGGCACAGCAGAAGGCGGCCACCACCCCGAAGCTGATAAACACGATGGCTGCCACCAACTGGAAGCAGAAGACAAAGGGAGGGTGTCCGATGTTTAGCAAAAAAACTTTTTTCAAATACAAGCCAATTCAAAGTCCCACCCTGACATTAGCCGTGCCTTTTACAAAATTCTCACTTCTTCACCACACTAACTTTTGTCCTCAATGACTTACAAGCCCAAAACAGATCTGGACCAGATTTCCCCCTGTACAGAGCACAGTCTTGTTAATTTTATTTTATACAATAAATAGGCTGCTTTGTGAGTGGGAGAGTTTTCAGTCCCCCGCCCCTCTGCACGATCCTCATGAATAGTCAGGGACTTTACCCAGCCCTTACAATGGGTATTTCAATGGTTAACAATTTCTTGGTATTACACACTCTTCTACAAAGACCCTAAAGTTTGTTCTCTATATAAAATCTGAGTTTATATATGAGTAGGATAGATTCCTGGAACATTCAAAAACCTATACTTTTAGATAGGACACATTTAAGATCTCTGCACTTCAGACTTTGATCGAGAAGGGTACACTGTCTCATTAGGAGGCTTTGCCAGTTTGAGTCGCTCCCTCCCACAGTCTAACACTCACCCCCTTATCTCCCAAACAGCACTTCATATTATTAACCTTTAAAGTGTTGCCAATCTGATGGGGTAAAACAGGTCTCATTGTTATTTCCATTTATATTTCTCTATTATTAGTGAGGTTGAGGATCTTTTCTTACAGTTGGCCATTTCTTTATAGTTTTTCTTGTGAAATAATTTCAGGTTTTCCAAACAAATAAAAATAGTACAAAGAATTCCTGTATGTCCTTCTCTCAAATTCCAACACTTTCAAAATCATATCAGTGACCTTCCTTATCATAACTCCTCTCCTCAGCAGCAGTGAAAACCCCGCTCTCATGATCCGCAAGGTACATACTTCTTCGGCCCTAGAATATGCATAAAGTAATTGTAGAGTTACTAACCCAGACCTTGTGAAGAGCAAGCTACAAACTCGAGTACAAAATTTGTATGTAGTTCTTTTTGTCTTTAGATTCAGAAAACATAATCAAAACCTGTTTTTCCACGTGACTTAGGCTGGTTCTTTCCCTGCGGTTGAGTTACTCATTAATGATGCAGTCAGGCTCACTGGTTACTGTATTCCACATGGCCCTCTCCCTCTCCATCTTTGTTAATTTGCATTATTTATTTGCTCAACAAAGTATAGAGAGTTGGCAAGAAATGTTGCCCAGTTTGACACCCCAGAACTCTGAGTTCAGTTTTGCTGTGAAACTTGCTGGGGTGCTCCAAGGGACAGAAGCTGAGGCGCAAGGCACCGTCCACGCTGCTGTTTCATGGCGAAAGGAAGCAAGCTGGTCCCCGAACTTGCCTTGGAGGCAGCCCCTTTCCTCACACCCCCACTCAGCCCCCATGTGTTGCTTCCAAATGAAAACAGTCCTTTGACATCTAGCATTGCAAATCAGAGCTGCCGGTATTAGCCTTGATGTGTGCAACAAGAAAGGATTTCTTGTTGAACTTTCCACAGTGCCCTGGCAGTTTTAACGCCAACTCTTCTGTGCAACTGCTCTGGGTCAAATGACTTGTCATCATTCAGTAGCTGTTCGATGTGTTGGAGAGAAGCAGAGTAGGGTGGGGTCCTTGCATGAAGAACTGATGCCCTGGGGGGTAATCGCTGTACCAGGTATAAACCAAGAGCTCTGGATGTGCACAAAAAGGGAAGACCTGCCTCACCTGGAGGGTGAGGGAAGGTCCTGAGCCAGCCCTGGAGGAATGGGCAGAATTTCCTCCGGAAGTCATGCCAGCTGGGAGCTGCACTGCGTACCATGAAACACATTCAAAGTTCATCGATGCTAAGGAAATATAGCCAAAGGCAAAATGCTTCTTTTGCCACAATAGGGAAAGGAAAATCTGTATGACTTCTTCCCCTTTGAAATTACTGCATACAAGTAAAATGATTATGATGTAAGGAGTTATGTAAAAATTGAAAGATCCAGAAGGCAATTTTCAGGTTTCCCAATAGGGAAACCATGCACCTTTGCTTTTCTGAAGGAAGAATAAAAACCTGCACGTACTTTGGCTTTCGTGTCCCCCCAGCCTCCTCCTTTGACCTCCCTGTCACTCCCAGACGGATTTCTTTGTCCTCACTGGGCTCATGCCCTTCAAAGATGAAATAGTAAGCCCTATGGTTCACACGTTTCTTTCACACTGACCTTGAATCCCAAGGCCAAATCAGCTTCTTATAGTAGCAGCTGGGGGATAAGGGCAGTGTGTCCCCATTACTCCTGCCAAGGATGCTTCTGTGATTAACTGCAAGGCCCGTCAACACGGCGCAGCTGGGCAGCAAGGACGTGGCTCGCACTCTGCTCCATAGCCTTCCCCTCTCCCCCCCCCCGCCCCAGTTCTTGTTGGGTAGAATTGAAGGCCAAAGGGGGTGGATGGGTAGAGACTCAAAGATGAAAAAAAATCACTTTGGAGTCCCCAAAATCCTTTAGCACAGGGTGTCCCACCGAATTCTAACTGCAATGTTATTATGTGAGGAACTCCAGAAGTGGCCCTGTATGTGACCCTCTGATGCCCTGTTATTTCTCTCACACCACTAGTGGGCAACAAGAGCCATGTCCTTGACCAAAGTCAGGACCTGCTGCCCGGCGAGTTTATGATGAACCAACTCAATGATTCCTCAGAGAATATCACACTTTACAACCTGTCCAGGGGGCCACACAGGGGTCACAGCCGGGACAGCTAAGTGACCCTCACATTATACCTCCACCTGACTTCATCCATAACTTCACAGAAAGCGCACAGTTTCCAAAGTAGCCTCTAGCCCTGCAGGACTGTCCTCAACTGTTTAGATTTATAAACGTGTTCTGATTTGGTCTTGCACCAACTGTCCCCACCATGTGAATGTCCTCATCAACTTTCTGCTGGTTCTGCCTGGTTGCCCTTCCTCCCACTACCCTTGCAAGAGTAAAACTCAGTGCCAGCAAGACCACATACAAGGTAAGTTCAGTGCTGAGCTGATCCCACACATGATATTGCCCGAGGACTTCTCTGGCGCGCAAACCGCGGGGCCCAGGAGATTGTGTTGGAAAGATGCTGGGAATTCTTCCTCCAGCTGGGAAGGGAACGCTTTTGACAGGAGAGCTGTCTCTTGAGAAAGAGCCGATTGGGTCTGTGTCTCAGCTACTCCTTCCTCTCCTTCCCAGGCAGTATGAACTCTCCCTCCAGCCAGCTGTGAGTTGGACAGTGCAAAGCCAGGACAATTCACACAGCAGCAACGTGGTCGGCTCTACCGACACAAACCAAGTCACTTCTCATAATAAGTGAGGGCTGACAGAACTCATGGATTTTGCAAATACGTAGATACTGTCTGTTACTCTAGCAACTCTAAAGAGCTCTCAGTGAAGGTTGTGAATATATTTTATTGCATTGTTTGGGGGGGGCGATCAGATTACTCAGTAGGGGAAAGGTCACCTTCAGATCTCTGCTGGGCTCACATATTTGCATTCCAATAGGAAAAGTAGATTTAAAAAGCAAGTACACATAGATAACATTGTGGTGATAAGAGAAGACAGAAAGAAAATCTGGTAAAGTGAGAAGTTGTCAGGGGGAAGGTTGTCACCTGGGGTAGTAGGGACTCTATGAGTCCCTCATCCCTGTGTTTCCCTTCATCATCTTTTCTAAACCAACTTTTTAAAACTTTCTGCTATGCTCTCTGGTATTGTCACTGGTAAAATCTAATAAACCCTCCAGCCCCTTTGTAACAGCTCCCTTCTGGCTCTGATTTGGGTGCTTCTGCCCTACCCCTGGGCCTCGGGACAACCCAAGCCTCAGACTCAGCCTTCCAGGCACTGTCATTCACTAACCTCCAGGCCACTCCCTCTTTCCTGGCTCCCGTTCACCCTCCCAAGTATGACTGCAGCCATGATTCATGGTGACTGTGAGGTAAAGTGACCCTTCCACGGCTTTGGCTCTCAGTCCCTGGCCCGTGTGCACCTGCAGCATGTGACCCCTCTCAGAACTGACCACACGCCCTGCGGCGTCCTATTGCCCACTCAGCACTGCCGCACAGGCATCGACCCTCCTCCCATCCCGGCCATTCATCCTGGTCCCACCTCCTCATCACCATCTCTCAACCGTGGGCACGTTTCCCAGCTCACAGACCTCGGTCAGCCGCTATCCCTGTGGATACCTGCAACCCCTTGCTCCTTCCTTCCTTGCATTCTTGTATTCCCCTGTCAAAACCCAAAGCAAGTTAAATATAGCTCTCCAACTTCACACCTGAACAGGTGAACATGAAGACCTATGCTCACTCAATTAAGGATGACACCCAACCATCCCTGCTCTTCCCACCAGTCCCACACATCCCTCCTCCCAGTAGCAGGTGACCCTACATGCTCAGTTCCCTGGGAAAGCAAAAGCCATCAAAAGAGAGCTTGTACAAATTATGACTGCACCTGCCAGCCCTGCGCTGGCCCCCATGCTCTGTCCTCCATTAGCACGAATAAAAGGCTGCATGCCTACCCGGACCAGCAGCTCCATACCTGTCATGTCCCCTGAACCCCACCCCACCAGTCCTGCCTTCTCTCCCACAGCATCCTGTCTTTGACCTTTACTAGACCTCCTTGTCAGCATACATGCCAGAATTCCTCTTTTCTTAAACCATGTTGGGCAGATAAAATATATTATGCTCACTTTGTTAAAGATGGCGCTGCCCACGTGCAAGTTTTAAGAGTAAGCTTTTCCCCACACCCTTGACTGATTGGATGATGTGGGGTGGTGCACTCTCATGAGGAATCCTCCCATTATGCCTCAGATAAGTGACTTTGTATCAGAGACTTCCTTGCTTGTAGATTGGATTAAAGGTTTGGATTTCTACACTATAAAGTGGGGCAGGCTGGGAGCTTGCTCTCTTGGTTCCTGAGGTTACTATTAGAGAGGAGAGCAGATTAAGGCCACGTGGAGGAGAGGAGAAGCAGCCAAGATGGTGGAGTGCTGAGGGAGAAGCCAGTTTGTGCAGAGTTTGTGCAGAGAGAAGGAGATGGGAAACAGAGGTGAATAAGTCTGGTGAGCTAGAAACCTTTGATGCTAGGAAACTCGGATAAGTCAGTAGCTTTGTGAGCACTGAATGAGTGGATTTTGGAGCCCAGTGTGTGTTTTTACTTGCCCGCCGGGTGCAAGCTAGAATTAAAGCTGATGGCCCACCAGTTCTTGGCTCCATTGTTTCATTACCAACTGTCCGAATCAAATGCAAACCTGCATGGGCCAGGGAGCTGTGATAATGGTGCCCAAGGCTCCTGGCTTTACAAACCACAAAACCATTTCCTTGATGTCCACTTCCCCTGTAGTTCCTCCTCTTCCACCATCCTGCTTTCCTTAAACTCCTTCAAAAGGTTGTGAATATTGCTGTCTGCACAGTCACCTTCTGTCCCTACCTTGTCAAGGTAAGCAATCACGTGCACAGTGTAAATATGTAGTCAAGGCTCAGACCTCACTTGACCTGATCTATCAGCAGCATTTGACAGGGCTGTTCATTTTCTTATGAAAACACTTTCTTCACTGCTTCCAGGATAACAATCATATTTATTTAAGAAATAGTTATGGGGCTACTGTCCTAAAATTTTACAAATATTAGCTCGTTACCATTTCTCACTTCTGCTTTCCTCATTGTCTCCCCCACCTGATGTGCTGCTACCCCAACCAAGAAATGCATGAGAGTCTCATGCTCAGCTCACACCATCTACACCCCTGTACTTTGTCTCCTTCATCTACACCCCTCTTCTTTGCTTCTTCATTTTTTCTGTTACCTTTCCTCCTCTCAACCACAGTGGATACAGCTAGAAGTCAGTAACAGATAGAAAAATGGAAAATGTACAAGTATGTGAAAATTAAACACATGCTCTTAAACAACCAGTGGGTCAAAAAAGCAATACAAAGGAAATAAAAAACACTTTGAGATGAGTGAGAATGAAACAAAAACAGCCAAATTCATGAGACATGGCACACACAGCAATCATTAAAAAAGAAGAAAGAGCCCTGGCCAGTAGCTCAGCTGGTTGGAATATCGTCCCAACATACCAAATTTGAAGCTTGGTTCCCTTGTCAGAGCACATACAAGAAGCAACCTATGAATGTATAAATAAGTGGAACAACAAATCAATCTCTCTCTCTCTTTCTCTTTTCCTTCCCCTCTTTCTCTCTCTCAAAATAAATAATAAATCAAAAAAATTAAAAAAACAAAAAAGGAGAAAGATCCAAACTGACAACTAACACTTTAAGAACTAGAAAAATAACGGCAAACTAAGCCCAAAGCTAACAAAATAGAGGAAATAATAAAGGTGAAAGCAGTTATAAAAGAAACAGAGAATGGAAAAACAATAAAGAGAATCATGTAACTGAAAGTTGATTATTTGAAAAGATTGATATTGATAAGTCTTTAGCTAGACTAAGAAAATGAGAGAAAAAGCAAATGACTTAAATCAGAAATGAAAGTGGGAACATTACTACCAATTTTATAGAAACTACAAGTATTATAAGAAAGTAGTATGAACTATTATATACACCAACAAATCTGATGATCTGAATGAGACAAATTATTAAAAGCACAGAAATTACCAGAATTAAATTTTAAAAAATAGAAAATCTCAATAAACTTATAAGAAGTAAATAGATTGAATCAACAAAGAAAGGGCTAAGATCAGATTGTTTCACTGGTAAATTCTACAAAATATTTAAAGAAGAATGACATCACTCTTATTCCAACTCTTCCAAAAATTAGAAGAGGAGTGAAATCTTCTGACATTCAATGAGGGCAGCATTACGCTGATACTTAAGTCAAAGATATGAAAAGAAAGGATAAACACCAGACCACATCCCTTATGAATGTAGAATTGAAAATCTTCAATAAAATACTAGCGGACTGAATCTAACCGCACACTAAAAATATCATACCACATGTCCAGGAGTGCAAGAGCTCTTCAACACAAGAAAATCAATCAGTGTAATATACCATATTAATAGAATAAAGAAGAAAGTATCTAAATTATCATCTCAATGAATGCAGAAAAAGCATTTAACAAAATCCAAATCCTTTCATGATATAAACACTCAGCAAACTAAAAATAGAAGAGAATTTCCTTAACATAATAGGTATTCACAAAAACCTCCAGGTAACACCCTACTCAGTGGTAAAAACAGGAAGCTTTCTCCCAGATAAAGGGACAGGTCAAGCGTGCCTGCTTCCACCACTGCTACTCAGTATTGCCCTGGAAGTCTTTGCCAGAGGAAGTAGGCAGAAAAAAGATAAAGAAAACTCCACGTGGGAAAGGAAAAAAGTAAAACTATCTCTATTTACCTGATTCTATATATAGAAAATAGCAAAAATACCAAATAATACACAAAAAACTACTACAGATAATAAATGAATTCAGCAAAGTTACAAGGTACAAGAGCAATACACAAAAATGAGTGGTGTCTCTATACACTATCAATGAACAACTTGAAAAGGAAATTAAGAAAATAATTCCATTTATAATATCATCCAAAAAATTAAATACTTAGAAATATATTTAACTAAGGAGGTGAAAGACTTGTATACTGAAAACTACAAAACATTGCTGAAAGAAATTTTAAAAGACTTAATTGAATGGAAGGAATTTTATGTTCATAAATTGGACAATTTAATATTGTTAAGATGGCAATATTCCCCAAAGCTATCTAGAGATTCAATGCAACCCTTAGCCAAACATCAATGGCCTTTATGCAGAAATGGAAAAGCCAAGTGAAAGTGCAAGGGGCCCTAATTAGACAAAACAATCTTGAAAAGAAAAACATCATGAAAGGAATCATGCTTTCTGATTACAAAAATTACTAGAAATCTACAGAATCAAAACAGTGTGGTGGTGAGGGGTCATAAGCTAATTATGTACCCTGTGATATTTAGTTCCATTTGTAGGAGAATCTTACATGTGTTGAGATTTCATGGACAGCAAGAGTTGTAAAGTACCTGCTATATGAAAAGCTAGAGTATGTGATGGCACGCTGTTCATTAGCTTTATCACAATATTCATGGTGGAGAATTATGTTATATGATAGCAGAAGCAGGCATTTTTATGTGTTGCTTATATTTTACCTCAAATTAAAATGTAGATAAAAGGTAATAAATAAAATCTATACATGCTTTCACACACTAAAAAACAAAACAAGACAAAACAGTGTGGTGATGGCATAAGGGTAGACATAGAGACCCATGTCATTGAGATTGAGAGTCCAGATGTAAACCCACACATCTATGTCCAATTGATTTTCAATAAGGGTGTGCCAAGGCCATTGAATGGGGTAAAAGAACAGTCTCTTGAGTAAGTGGTGCCGGAATAACTGAATACCCACATGCAAAAAACTAAAGCTGGACCCTTACCTCACACCATATACAAAAAAATTAATTAAAAACTGATTAGTGAGCTAAAACTATAAAACTATTCAAAGAAAACATAAGAGTAAATCTTCATGACCTCAATTTGGTGATGAATTCTTAGATTTCACAACAAAAGCATAAGCTATAAAAGGATAAATAGACAAAATGGACAGCATCAAAATTTAAAATTTTAGGGCAGAGACTGTGTCCCTTGTGGTAGATAGTAAGCACTCAGTAACTCTTGGTTGAAATGAGATACATCTTTTCAGACACACAAGTGATAAAGCCCATTGTATGAAATTGGACTTTCCAATTCAATGAAGGTCTCTGTAGGGAATGCTGCTGGCTTTCCATCCAGCATCCACGCCTCCTTTCTCTCCTGCTAACCAATGTTGATTTTGTCCAGGTCCCTCACTTGCACATTAGTCATATCCCTCTAGGGAGAAGTCCCCACACAGCTCCTAACTGAACCTATTATTCGTGAGGTTATCCAATGACAGAGGTTGGTTTAGAAATGAACGTGGATCTGGCCAATAAGATAAGAGGGAAAGTCTGTTATGGACTCTGAGAAGGTTGTCTCCAAGAGCGGTCAGAGGAAAGCACTGTCTGATTCCTCCCTCTGGATGCTGCTGTATCAGGAGGGCGACAACCCCAAGGAGGGCAGAGTGGAAAGAGGGAAGGCAGTGAGGCCTCAGGACATGCTGAAGCATTGAGTTAGCCATCCGTAAAACCACCCACTCTGGATATCCTGAAGGAATACAAATCCTCACTGTCTCTGCCCACTAAGGCTGGAATTTATGCTATTTTCAGCCAAAAGCACTGCAACCACTTCCACCTACAGTTCATGTCTTCCAAAGATTCATTCATCAATTAAATAAAGGGGTGTAGGTGCCTGTGTGGTGGCGAGAAAACTAGAGTCGCATCTCAGGGAACATGTGATTACAACAGATAAATGCTAGGTAGGATAACAGCGATAAAGGTGTGAATCCAGGAGGTTAGGGGAGCTTTCTTCAGGACCTGACATTTTTGCTGAGATCTTAGGGGGGAGCTGGAGTGAACTAAGTAAGCAGAAGAAGGTGAGGGTAGGGGATGGAGCATTCCAGATAGAGAGACAGAGACAGGTAGAGAAAGACAGAGAGAGGGACAGAGACAGAAGGAGAGAGGAAAAAAGGAAAAGATCAGGTGGAGGGACTTGGTAAGGAGTGGCACTCATTAATGTTTAGTTCTTCCCTCAGCACCCAAAGAGAAGGACAGCCTAGAATGACCCCGTGACTTTTCCGGGCCCTTCCAGGAGGTGGCATTGATGACCTGACCCTCCAGATGGAAATCCCGACAGGAACAAAGCAAAGGCTCTGCTCTACTTAAGGTGAAAAGTGTCTCCCCTACCCTGCCCATCTTCAAACAAGCCACACAAGTCAGAGATAGAACCTGTCTTATATAATAAGATGGAGAGTTTCTATTACCCTAGAGAAAATCAAACAGTTCTAAAGCTTCCTTAGGATAATTTATTCTTATAAAATCTACTAAGTATTCTCCTTATGGGACCCAGAAATGACATCTCTGCAATAACCAGTTGCCTGCAGCAGGACCTCACCTATAATCCCAGAGAGAAACAGGTGAAGAGAGACAAGGAATAGAGCAAAAAAGGACTTTAGTTGACATTTGAAGTAATAATGAGGGTCAAAGTCAAAGAGGAGGAGACGATGTGTAGGGAAAGCGAACAGCAGGGTCATGGGCAATCCAGTGACACCCTCGAGAGATTGGGGAGGGAGTCCCTCCACCATATTTGGAGAACACCCATGGCACATCACCCATCCAATGAAAGGGCTTGAGAGATGAGTTCAGACACAGAGTTAACTCCACATTGACCTTCCAACAAGCCCATGCTGCCACTGATTCTCCTGCTCTCATTTCAGCTTTTCTCCACCAGAAGCTCCACCTTTTCCTCCCACCCTTGGAATGGGCCCTTGTGGGCTCTCCTCAGCCTCAACTGACTCTTCTCTGCACCCCCTACACCCCTTCCATGGTGCTCTCTGAGGCTCTGTACACAAGTCTGAGCTCTGTCAGGTCAGAACCTCTCCACCTAGCACCTAACGTGCCACCTTGTACATGGAGTGTGCTTGGTAAATGTCGACTGAAGAAAGAAATAGGCAGATGACAACAATCCATGCACAGGAAATGCTTGAGAAGTAATAGGTGCCCTTTAAACAATATTGACGATTATTGACAATAATTGATGGTTATTGCTGGGAGGGGATGGTTAAAATAGCTTTGAGGTGGAATCAATCATTCCATTTTCCCTCAAGAGATGCCCATGCACATGCCTGCCCCTTCTAACAGACATGAGACTCTACTCATTCGTCCTTCTCCATGGAGCGGCAGCAAAATCAGACCTGGCTAAGATTTCCACCAGCAAATTCCCAAAGCCCTTTCTAAACAGGCAGATATTTGGATCAATCCAGAAAATCGATTAGATTTTCCAAGCAGCCCTCATGTAAACATGGCTCACATAGCAGGAAAAATAAAAGTTCAGACAGGTCACTTATGTGAGCACATAGCTGCAAAACTAGAGACCCAGAGCACCTGGTCCTACATACATTCTCCCCATGAGGGCATGGTAGACCTAATCACTGTATCACCAGATGCTTGCTACTAGGAGCAGTGGAGTACAGAGGCGCTCTCTCACACCTGCCCATCCACTAACGCTGCTTCTGAGCTGGACTGCAGGACACATCTTTTCAGAGGCGCTCACTGTCGAAGAGGAGATCAATGAAAGAACAAGATGCCAATGAGCAGCGGGCCAGAGAGCCACACACCCCCCACACACTCGTAGCCCATGGTGTGGGAAGGTCGGGGTTAGTGCAGTGGAACACGTTCTGAGTTGCACAGGGAGCCTTGCATGCTTGGAAAGACTGGCCACAGCCCCTGTGGCCGGATCCTTCAAACAAGAAGGAACAGAAGGACCAGGGTCCCGATGCCAAGGCCATGTAGATAGAATGGAGACCAGTCGCCAAAGGTCAAGGAATCTATTCAGTTCACACACCAGCAAGTGATAAGACAGAGGTCCAACTGCACCTCTTCTGGTAATCCTTGGCAAGTGCCACCCAAAGAAATAGTTCTTGTGTCATCAGAGTACTAAACCAGCCTCCTCAGGGGTAGGTTCACATTCTCAAAAGCTTCAACATTCAGGTGCTTCCATACTAGAAATTGACCTCTTTTTTTATAACCAGACCTAGTTTCTGCCACACACACCTCAGTCGGCCAGATGGCAGGAAAGGAGGGCAACCCCAGTGGCTTTTCCCTTCACCCACCCCCACCCCAACTCCCTACCCTTCTCCTGAAATTAACCAGACTTCTGGAAGGTATAGCTAACAGCATCTTCAGGGGACGGTATTCCCCAGAAGAGTGGGGAGGAGGACAGGCAGGAGCCCTTTTTGACACAACACTCAAAAGAATTAAAAAAAAATAAGAAGGTATCTGTAGACCAGACAGACAAAGGCTGATACCTTAACCTTTTGTAGGAAATGTTTTTAATCTATAAGTTACTTATTAGTTCTTGTTGGTTCTTCTAGTTCGGTGTCTTAAACAATACTCCGGGAAGATTGTGTGTGTGTGTGTGTGTGTGTGTGTGTACAGACACATATGGTGGATATAGGGCAGACCAACAGCTTACAAATGTTGTAGGGCCTTTAACTTCTTCTCTGGCCTATGGGACCATTCTAGGCTGTAGGACTATTAGTGAAATCAATGATTCATATGTCTGTGTCGGTGACTAAAAAGAAATAACTCATTCATCAGTGGAAAAACATCAAAAGCTGACTCAGTTTGGTGCATTCTTAGATATCACTGGAGACTAACATAATAAAGAGCAGAGATAATGGTGAAGCTACTTCTAATGATTAAATTGAGCAGAGTGAAATGATACCATGTAATGATATCATTATAGACGAAATGACACCATGTCTGGGATTAGTTTCAAAATAATACGAGAAGGGAAGAAACGGGTGGGAGATGAGACAAGACTGGCCCTGCATCAATAGTTGAAGTTGGGAGATGGGTACAGAGGGGTTCATTATACTAGTCTTTCTACTTTGGAATATGTTTAAACTTTTCTGTAGTAAAACACTAAAATAAAAAGAAAGTATTCTTTGTATTTAGAAGCATTTGAAATACAAGCATTCTCCCTTCAGCTGACATTTTTTCAGCTTGCTATTATCTCTATTGGAAACTACTTGAATGTCCTGACTAACCTATGTACTTAAATACAGTATTCAACAATGGCTACTATTCTCTGAACAGCTGTATGGGCCAGTGTGTGCAAGATATCCTCCCATGCTTTAACTCAAGTGTTCCCAGCAGCCCTAAAAAGGAAGAAACTGAGGTGCACATCTGTCAAGTGAGATTCCCAGAATCACAATACTACTAATGATGGACACAGGTTTCAGCTTTCATAAATATTAAATTATGATAGCAAAATATATGTTTATCATACTAAGTTAGCCTTGGAAGAAAGCTTTCCCTGAAAATGCAGAAATGGTCTTGTGTAGACATCACAAACAACGCCAGTCAGAAGCTCTGCTTGGAGGAATGGGGAGTGGCCCTGACTTGCCCAGTGTACAGGCAAGATAACTGGGGGGCTGGACCCCACATAGCCTTCAATTCTGGAGTTTCACCCTTGCATTCCAAGACCCACACTTCTTTTACTAAAGCCATAGATGTGAACTTCAGTATTCAAATTGGAAAAATAGAAGCAAGACTATCTCTATTTGCAGGTGACCTAATCTTATAGATGGAAAATCCTAAGGAATCCACTTTAAAAAGAAAACAAAACAAAACAAAAAAACCCTGAGGCCTAATAAATTATTTCAGTAGGGCTGCAAGATACAGGACTAAATAGAAAAATCAACTGTATTTTCATACACTTACAATATAAACAACTCAAAAAAGGAAGTTAAGAAAACAATGCCACATTACTCAGCCATAAAAAAAAAATGATGAAATATTGCCATTTGAAAGTAGCGATGTACTTCCTTACCATTTGCCTTCGATTCTCCACCAGGTTGATGCCAATAATTCCTAAGAAAGATCCGAAGCCCAGCTGAGAGCAAAGGAGAAACAAAGAGAAAGCACCCAGTTAGCATGCCTGGTGGCTTGATGCTGACTTTTTCAAAAATTTTTATTAATTTTAATTTATTGTGTTAACATGGATTCACAGTAAACAATGCACAGGAGACTGCCACCCTTAAAACATTTTATCAAAGGGCCAAGGCTGGCCACTCCCACCTCTCAGAGTTTTGACCACTACATGGCAGATGGGTCCATGCATGCTTGGGTGGGCTTCTCGGGCTCAATGGAAGCCAGTGATTGGAAAAGAAACTACTGAGACATGATCCATCTCACCTTCTATGTTTAAACATTTTAACTCTTAGGTCAGTTTCACTTGCAATTACAGGGAAAGAGAGCATTGCGTGTCCACTTTGCCTGTTACAGAGGACAACCTACCCATGGTGGCCCAGACCATTCACAGCTCATCTTCTGCACCTGGTCATCAGGTGAGTGGCCCACCTGATGTTTCTCCTGGGCCTGTCTCAAGTCCCATAGGTTGAGAAGAACTCCTTGGGTAAGATATTAGGAAACTACAACCATGGGTATTGCAGAAGAGTTACCACTGACATGGCTGACACCACCACGCAGAGATGAGTTTTTGACTCAAGTGAGTATGCAGACACATACCTTGGGGAAGAAGAGAAGGAGAAGGGAGGGTGCTAGGCAGCCCTGGGATTTAGTCAGTTCGCACCGGTTCAGCAGAACTGATACCTTACTTTTTTTATTTTTTTATTTTTACAGGGACAGAGAGAGAGTCAGAGAGAGTGATAGATAGGGACAGACAGACAGAAACGTAGAGAGATGAGAAGCATCAATCATTAGTTTTTCGTTGCCGTTGCGACACCATAGTTGTTCATTGCTTTCTCACATGTGCCTTGACCATGGCCTTCAGCAGACCGAGTAACCCCTTGCTGGAGCTTTTTGCTCAAGCCAGATGGGTCCGCGCTCAAGCTGGCGAGCTCGGGGTCTCAACCTGGGTCTTCCGCATCCCAGTCCGACCTCTATCCACTGCGCCACCGCCTGGTCAGGCCCGATACCTTACTTTTTGTTGATTTCAGCGAAACGGTTGTTAAAGTAGCACTTGTCATCAGGGTTCTCTCTAAAGCAGGCGCCTGGGCAGCCGCCCAATGTGGAAATCACAAATTTACATTTCTTACTCCAGTTTAATGTTCATCTGCGCAATAGCTTGTTCAAAGCTCCCGTAGTAATGTTCATTCCATCCATAGGTGAAAACAATTGCAAGTGAGGACTCCAATCAAGGAGCAATATGGAAATACCTTAAATAACAGTTTCATTGTTTTTTGTCAGATATTATTTAATATTTTTTCATTAAAATTTTCAAACTTTTCTTTATAACATAATCTAGTTTTGTATACATTTTATTGTTCTTATTTAAGTATTATATGCATGAAATAATAAACTACCTTTTGGTATATCTTTTTTTTATACTTAAAACGATCATTAGGTCAGAGAACCAGTTGTTGAATTATTTGAATCCCACCACTAGTGCTAGGGGATCTTGAGAATCCATCCTCTTCTTCCTCAAGAGAGCCTAAATATCTTGGGCTCCCAGGAGGAAGTGATGTTGGCATGTTGGAGAAACACAGACGTGGCTACACTCATCTCAAAATGAAGAATCCGAGGGCTGCGCACCGGGTCCCTTTACCTAAGTGTGTCCAGGAGACACAGGTGTGCCTCATCTTCCAGGCCTACCCAGGAGAAGAATTTCTTAGTTTCCCCTCAGCTTAGAGCACATGGTGTTTCAGCAATGCCCATGGACAACACTGTTCAGAGCAGCTGGTGACAAGCCTTTCAACGTGGGGCTGCTGCACTGGGACCCTCCTCTGGAGCCAAATTTAATGCACTAAAAATTGGACTACAAATTTATGTCTACAGATATCTTTTACCTATAATTGCATCTAGGAGATGGACTTGTATGCACAGATGGCGTTTTTACCAATGAATGTTTTCTTCATGAAGAACTTCAAAACATCACACTCAAATGCCACAGTTCAAAATATCAAAATCCCACTCCGACATAAATGTATTAATTATTAAGTTTCACTAAGTTCCATTTCTTTGGATTAAAAAAAATCTTCTCTCTAAAATGTGGAGGTATTTTTACCATCCGGCCCATTTCTTCCTGATATCCGCTCTTTGCTATAAGTCTCTGAGTTGGACAGAGGATCTCTGAGGAAGGGACTTTTATTCACATTTTCTTTAATTGAAGTTCATCTGTCGTCTTCATTAGTTTGCATTCAGAACCATCGAGGCTGACACTAATTTCATTCTGGTCATTGCCCAGGAATCAGGTTCTTCACGGAGCACGGCTCTGACAATACCCAGAATGTTCCGGGGGTGGGGGGGGGGAGATCCTGCCTAAGCTTAAAGAGCAAGAAAAAAACAAAACAAAATAACAAACTACTACTCAAGACTGATCTTGAAACTTTGCAAGTAATTTGAAAGGATGCCTCCTCACAGCCACTAAGCCCCTAAATCCCGGGGTCCCCTTCTCACTCAGGACACAAGGCAGAAAAGCAGGGTCTCCAACATGATGCTGACTTCAGGAAATTTCACTGATAAAACTTTTTCTGCACAGACACTATTTATATATGTTTACTCGTTAAATTATAGACAGGTAATGTTGATTTATAAAGCGTACACAAAAAGTCAAAATAAAGAATATAAAGATGAAATAAATTATTTTTGTAAAATATTTTTAAATACTAAGAGTGCTAAAACCTTTTTTCATCTTTACTAAAAATGTTATCAATATTATTACTAACCTTGATAATACTTTTAATGAGAGTACTATACTTAATGAGCTTAATTTTTTTTAATATCCTGGTTTTGCATTTCATGGCACAGCACCTCAAGGTTTTGGTGCATTTTAAGGGCATTATAGCTGATGAAAGGCAAATTTCACAGACACTTTTTGTGCACAATTCAGACACTTGGAGCAAATTTTACTGCCAATGACATTAAATGTGAATTTATCGTTCAAAAATTCTTCCTGATAATTCTAAATCTAGGTGATCGCTTCTTGCCAGATCTGATTAGCTGTCATTTTCTTGTTGTTCCCACATGAATAAATACCTTATTAATGTGATCATCGATCAAGGTTTCCTGACAAGCGTCTTCTAAAGCTACATGCCCATTTTCCGAAGAGCGATTTGGTCAGCTTGATTTCACTGGGCTAAAATCCTGGTGTCACAGGGCTGGCCTCCTTCAGAGGCTCCGGGGAGAATCTGGGCCCGACCTCCCCTTTGTCCAGAGCTGTTGCACTCCTTGTCTCATGTCCCTTCCCCCCATCATCAGCACCTCCTATCACATGGCTGTAATGCCGCTTCTGTGCCCTCCTCCACTTCTAGGGACCCTGCGATAACACTGGGCCACCTGGATGATGCAGGACCATGACTCCCCGTTGCTGTGTAGCCCACCACATTCACAGATCCCAGGGAGGAGGACACATGTTTGGGGGGCCATTATTCTGCCGACCACAACCACCAGCATAACTTCCCATGCTCTAAACCTCCAACTCTGTGGAGCTGGAGCGAAGTGTGTCACCACCACACAGAAATCTGTCATGCCCCTCCCTCAGACCCCAGGACCCTGTCACTCACAATTATCCCCGGGTAGTAGCCCCCCACAGTGACATTCTCCGTCCTGGTGGTGGCAGCAAGACCGATGGTCAAGATGAGGATAGACAACAGCAGCAGAGACCCCACAAACCAAAGGGAAGTCTTCTTTCTTCTCATAAACCCTTCTGGAAGGAGGACAAGCGAGAAAGCCGTTAATAAGGGGTGGGGCTCAGAGAGGGGGCTTTGGCAAACAGGCTTCCATTTGGTGTCCACATGGCTCTTTTCCCTGAGCCGGGCAGGCTCTGGAAGTCCTATCCGTCCCAGAGCCTGGGATGCGTGCCCACTGCTCTCTCCTCCACCAGTGCCTGCATCAGGTATACTGAAGCTTAACCATTTTGAAGCCTCTGACTCTAAAACAAAATAGAGGATGAAAGAAAAACATGGTGTATCTAATCAAGTAAGTGTGTGTGTGTGTGTGCGCGTGCGCACTTGATGCAGAACACAGCTTCATGTCTGATTGCAACCACTAGCGCAGATGACCATCTCAATCGCTGGTGTGCAGACTTTTTTTCACACTCTAGAGCAGTGGTAGTCATCCTGGTCCCTACAGCCCACTAGTAGGTGTTCCAGCTTTCATGGTGGGCAGTAGCGGAGCAACCAAAGTATAAATAAAAAGATAGATTTAACTATAGTAAGTTGTTTTATAAAGATTTATTCTGCCAAATTTAGCGAAAATCCGACATAAAGTACTTGGTAAGTAATTTTATTATTATATGCTTTAACTTGCTGTAACTCTGCTTTATAAATTTTATAAAGTAAAGTTACTTCCCTAGTTTATAAATCACCATTACTGTGGAACCGGGGGGGGCAGTTAGAAAATTTTACTACTAACAGAGATACGAAAGTGGGCGGTAGGTATAAAAAGGTTGACTACCCCTGCTCTAGAAGGTGTGACTCCAAAGATTTGCACTTCTGCAGTCCTATCAGCAAAGCTTAATGTCAAGTCAAGGTTGCGACACCCAAGAACAGGATTCTTACATACTCAGAAATAAATTGCACAAAACTATAAATCAATGTGAAAACTCAGAAAAACTTGCTTCGACTAAGCACGCTGACCTAGTAAGGGCATATGTCTCAGGGAAGACAGTTCATTCCTGGGGCTGAAGGGAATTTTATGAGAGACCCCCACTCTCCTTTCGCTAGCACCCCTCTCAGACTCAGCAGAGCCCTCGGCATGCCCACTCCCTCCAGACCCTTGGAAAAGTGCTTCTCTCAAGAACCTCATCCTAAACCACCTATTACCTTCACCCTGGAGGGGACAAGATCAATTCATTCACTGAGATAATAAACCACCAGCTCCCCACCCCCTAAAGGTCTGGACCCAAGTGCTGCCTGCAGCTCCCAGGACCTCAGCATGGCAGGGTGGAGTCAGGAGGCGGCTGTCAGCATTAGAGCCCTGTCTCTAATGCTACCCACAAGGCTTTGCTCTGCAAGCCCTGGCCCAGCCTCTCCAGACTCAGGCATGGATGCTTGGGATTCCAATACCAGCCATCAGGCTCCCGAGCTCCTTCTGCTCTGCGCTCCTTTCTCTGGCTCCCTAAAGCTGCAGGCTTATCTCCTGCTTCCACAGGGACAGAGGCACATACCCGCTCTCACTGTACCCTGACGGAGCTGGGCTGTTGCAGAGTTTTGAGCAGAGGAGGAAGGGAGTACTCTGGTTTCCTTTTTTTCTGATTCCCACAGTAGTGTGGTTGCTGTGTTGAAAATAAGCTACAGAGAAACAAGGATGCACTGTATAAAACCTTCTCATACCTCTGAGGATGGACCAGCCAGGCAGCCCAGCCACACGGGAAAGGGCTGGCCACCAGCAATGGTGCAGTGCACCCCTCATCGAGAGCATGGGGTAAAGCAAGTCTTCTAGGCCCTGTTACAGCCCTCACTTCCAAAGGTTACCGCATTTCAACAACAAACTTGTGACTGTAGCCCCTAGGGACCAGCCACTTGCCTCGTCTCCCATTTAAGCCCCTCAGACATGCCGTGGCAGTGGGCGCCCAGGCCCACCACAGCAGCTTCTGTAGAGTTTTCGCAAACTGAGCAGTGAGGGGTGACTAATGAAGTGACCCAACAGTGAACGTGTAAGTGGATGTCTGCGAGGACCCATGAGTGGGTACATGAGCAGACAGCACAGGAGCACGGAGAGGATGCTGACTGCCATGACAATACCACCAGCCACATCACTCAGACACAGGTTCTGCACCATCTCCCAGTGTTTCTAAACTCAGCACATGTTCTACACTGACATTTCCTACCTTACATCCAGTCAAACTAGCCACCCCAAGGCCCATCATCTATCCCAAGGGGCTCTGTCTTAAGGGCACTGGCCGAATGCTAACCCACATGGCCTGATGCCCAGGCCACTGTTGCACTCCCCTACCAGCTGTATGAGCAGAAGTAAGTCACTTCCTGAACCTGCTGCAGTTTTGTAGATGGTGAAGAAGTTCTAACTCAAGTCAAGGTATGCTGGGGAATTTGAGAGGTGCCTTGATTGATTAATTATGTCTGCCCTGAGAGTGGGAAGAAAGAGTTGAGGCACATTTGCCAACCCTGAATAGGCAATCCTAACTCCAACTCCAGCATCCTTGGTTTTTTCTCCCCACTGGTCTTTTTTCAGTTCCACACTTTCTTTTTTCCCTTCTAGGATCTAACCTTTAACCTTCTCAATGACCTCACGAATTTCTCTTTCCCACACCACTCAGGTGAACTAGCAACTAACCCTGATTGGGGCTGGAAAATACAGTACAGCCAAGGTGATAATGACACTTTTATAAAGAAAAGAAAGACTGTAAGTTTTATATTAAAAACATATGGCTTTTATTCTGTTCATAAAGCAAGAGTTATTTATTCTAGAACAGTTATAAAGTACAGTAAAATACAAAAGAAAAAATAAAATTCAGAGTAACCTCATTACCCAAAATTGGCGAGTGGGTATACATCTTTGCGGTCTTTCTTAAATTAGAACCAAAATGCTTTTTAAATCTGGGGGTTTTTCTTCACTTAATAAACTGTAAGAATTTGTTCAACTTTTGAAATAATTTTCTAAACATAATTCTTATTTATACTTGTGTATTCCATTAAATGGACATGTCAATTAACTTATCCCTACTGTTGTACCTTTGGTTGTTTTTAACTTTTAACCATTTAAAAAAAATGCAGAGAGATAGATGGAGCAGAGGGTATTTGAGATTTTTATAAGAGTAGTGAAACTACCCTGTATAATACTGTAATGGTAGATTTATGTCATTATACATTTGTCCAAACCTGTAGAATGTGCAACACCAAATATGAACCCTAATGTAGATTATGGATCCTGGGTGGTAATGATGTCTTAATGTTGGTTCATTGATTGTAACTGATGTCCCTTTCTCATGGGAATATTGTTGATAGGGAATGCTGTGTATGTGGGGGGTGTGGGGGTATATGGAAATTCTCTGTATCTTCCCCTCAATTTTACTGTACACCTAAAACTTCTCCAACAAAATGAAGTCTATTTTTAAAAACCCACAATATGAAAAACATGTTTATATATAAATCTATCTGTCACTTCTCATCACATTTTTAGAATTAATTTCTACAAGGGGAATTTTGGGACTGAAAAGCAAAATATTTTTAAGGAGAAAGTAAGTTTTAAAGTACAATTTAACCTTACAAAACAGAATATAAACCTACAGTCCTTGTGCAAGCTTTGGAAAGAGTTCTCTGAAGCACCACAGAATTTTTCATCTACAAGCAAGAGAAGTAAATGTAGCTTTATCTGATTGGTGTTCAGCTGTTCTTTTCATTGTTGTTTTCTAGTAATTTTGATTACAAACATAAAAGAATTGTTGAGGGTGAAACACTTGTAGGAGTGTTTTACAGGGAAATATAGCCCCACGCACAAGCAGACACTTTATGCTTGTTGGGACACTGCATTTGCACACGTTCTGGAAGTCCCCTATAGTGGGCATTTCCTTTGTTTACTATTTACAGCATCTTATTTACAAAGAAGTGTGCGTGCAGACAGCAATGACTTGTGTTCTCTTGCATTGGTTTAAAGCGTGAAACCAAAGATATATGTACAAGGTAATTTGCCTGAGGCTCAGATAGATCAGCAGCTCTGGGAATGATGGCAGCAGATGTGGGGTGTCTGTGGGAAACAGAGGACTGAAATAGCAAAGCCATTCTGAGAGCAAGTGAGTGAGAGAGAGAAAACCTCCCCATGGGCAAAATTCTACTCTGGTTAATTAATTTTAGAAAGGTAAGTAAATTGAAAAAAATATTAAAAGAACACGAAAGTTAAAAATATATCTTCTATATTTTGGAAGTTAATGCAATTGTTCCTATGGAAATTCATAAAATAATCATATTAATGATAAAAATACTATCTAGTTACTGGGTAGCAACTTTAGCTTTTCTCCAAGCAGTCTAACTCCCTTTGTCTCATTCAGTCAGGATCAGAGGATTAATCTCTCCTATTTTCCATATTTCCTTTCCCAGCCTCCAAATATCCATGAACAGAGCCAAATGCCGATTGTCTTTAATTAGTGCAATTTCTTCTTCAGCTATTCTTCCTTGACTATTTTTTCCCTTAGTTTTCCATTCCAATGTTTTGATTGTTAAAATGTGATTTAAGAGCAATAAGATTCCTAAACTAAATTTTATGGGACTAAGTATTTGAGAAATTTATCAGACAAATGCCTTCCTCCTCCAAGAATTTTGTTTGGCTATTTTTTCTTGATTAAGTGCAATCTACATCTATTTTGCCCCAAATAATTAACTAGATGGCTCAGCATCTGCTTCAAACCACAGTAGGAACCTTCTGTGGGCCTCACTCTTAGCTCCCTTTGGGATGTCTGCAAACCCCCCAGGACTCTATCGTGGCTCTTTAAGTTTCTGTCTCCATCTTGACTCATTCCCTCAGGGACACTGGAGTGATGAACAAGGATCTGGTCAGATCCACTAGGCTGGGAGCATTTGGTCAGCCCTGGTCAAATTGGTTAGTGACATTCTGACATGCTAATCACAGAGTAAAAAGTTAAACACATCTTTGTGCTCATAAAAATCTTCAATATAACTTTACCATTTCAATATAACTTTATAATTTTCAATATAACTTTCCATTTCACCACTTTTTCCCAAGTCTGACTTCTCTTCTGTAACTGCTACAAGATAAAAATCAGGTATAAACAATCCCATAATCCCACCCAGTAACATTAATGTTTAGTGTTTTTACCCAAAAGACTGATTCCTAGTGTTTTTTTTAATTTATAATTCTTCCTCAGAAGAAAAAACAAAGTCAATTGCTATTTATAAACCATCAAAGCATTCTAGCATAATAATATGGTAATAACTAGTCAATAACAAAGTTATTACTATTAAACATTAATAAGTAATTCATTTCCTGAAGTATGAAAACACATATAAATAATTTTGCCATAGAGTATTTTGCTTTAGAGAGTGGGGGATATAGAAGCTTCTTTGAGGGAGAAGTCAGAGTCCTTGATTATTATTCTAAAATCAAACATTACTAATCTGAATTAAAAAAAAAAAAAGAGTATCCAAA
The DNA here is from genome assembly GCA_037038555.1 of Rhynchonycteris naso. Classification (NCBI taxonomy): domain Eukaryota; kingdom Metazoa; phylum Chordata; class Mammalia; order Chiroptera; family Emballonuridae; genus Rhynchonycteris; species Rhynchonycteris naso. Next base: position 33,256,435 of record CM072998.1, read on the forward strand.
ATACTCCAAACAGGATTATGAGGTTAAAAACTTGGAGTTTTCTATTGGATCACTTCTGAAGCAAGTGGCAGGGGCTCTGGAGATCCCTCACTCCGCCTGTCAGAGCATCCCTTACTGTGGAACTTTTTTTTTTTCCTATCTTTTCAAAATCTTCGCTGCCCTCTCCCCTTCAGGAAAACACACCCAGCATTATTCCCATCTTGGCCGCTTCCCAGTAGAAAACCTGGGCCAGCTCCCCAACTTGTTAGCATGCAACAGGTTTCCTGCACCCCTGGCCGGTCCCTGGCTTCGAGGCTGCATAGGTTCTTGATTCTAAAAATCAGAGGATTAGAGATTCCGAGAATTTGCCGGGGAGATGTCGGTGGGGCGCGCGCCGAAATGGGGCAGCACCGAACGCAGCTGTAAGCGCCTTTGTCACTTTTGAGCAAGAAGAAGCTAACTGGCTCATTGAAAGGAACTTCTAGAAATTTTTAGAGACTGAAATGGGGTAGGGACGGAAAGGAGGGCCGTTTGAGTGGTCGCATCCATACATATCATCGTCTCTTGTTGGTAATGAAAGATAGTGGGAGAGAGACAGGGAGAGACAAAGTCAGAGACACACAGAAGAAAGCGGAGGGAAGAAAGGGGGAGAGAGAATATGAATGAAGAAGGGCCTGTGCCAGTCCAAGGGTCGCACAGACCGAACCCCGAGGAGGCGGGGAGCCCGCGAGGATGCTCCGGCCGGCCGCGCTCACCTCTCGTGTCCAGCAGGGCCAGGGGCCCCGGCACCGGAAGCGCCGGCGGCTGCATCCCGGGGCTGCTCCTCGGCGGGGCTGCTCCTCGGAGACCGCGCGCCGGGTCGGCTCTCCCGGTGCGACAGCGACAGCGACAGCGACAGTCGAGGTGCGTGGTGGCCAAGGGATCTGCCGCCCCTGAGCGCCGCCCCTTCTCTCCTTCACCTCCGCCCCTTCTCTCCGCGTCTGTCTGCTTCTTTCCAACCTGCTCTCCCTTCCCTCCCTCCGCCCCCTTCTCAGTCCCCTGTCTTCTCCGGGTTCCCTCCTCTCTCCCTTCCCACCTTCCCCCATTCTTCTCGCTTCTGCCCCGGGTCTCCTCCCACCCTCTTCTCCCATCTCCTCCCCCCTCCCCAACCCTCCAGACGCCTCTTGTTTTCTAGTTTTCTCAGGAAATTGGGACGTCCAGCTGCCACACTTGGAGCCCGCCAGTGTAGAAGTAAATTCAGAAGTGAGTGGTTGTCATGGAGATGCCCACTTGTCTGAACTGAAAAATAATTCATAACATTTTCAGACGAAGAAACTGAGGCTCACTGAGGTAAGGTGAACAGTCCAAAGCCACACAGCTAGTACATAAAGTGACAGAGCCAGGGAGCAGACCCAGGCCGGCTGGCTGAGCGCATTGCCACCATCCTGTGCCACCATCCTGTGCCACCGCCTGTTCCAGAAGCTGGATGGGCTTGAGCTATGGTTCCAAACTGTTGAAAATAAATATTTTTTAAAATGTGTGTACACGTGTTGCCAGAAATGATCTTTTTCCAACTAATTTGTCACAGAAAATTTTAGATGCAAACTTGAAATGGGCAAGATTGTGAAAATGTTTTCTAAACTACGGGAGCAAAGAATGTAAAAAAAAAAACAGTTCTAAAGAGTCATGGCAGCTGTAAGTGTGCCCCAGGATCAAGTGGCCCCATCTTGCCTAGATGACATCAGTCTCCAACATCCTCGGTACCCATTCCCCTTTCACAGAGCAGGAAACTGAGGGTCCAGAAGGTTAATTGGTATGACCAAGAGCAGATCCAGAATTCTTGCAAAGCTTGAGTGTTTAATCATAGGGAGAACGTTGGTTAGAATTTATTCCTTAGAAGCCCTCCCTGGCCCAGGAGCCTAAGCAATGCAACCATCAAGTGTGTGAGGGGTGCTGATGGCAACTATGCCAATTGACAACTGATATACCATATGGCCTGAGGCTGACACAGGAGGCCTGCAGCAAACTGAACTCTTCAGGGAGCACTAGTCTGGGATCAGGTTATTTTTAAAATGTAATTTAATTTAGCTCTTACAAAGGCAATTATGAGAAGATAAGGAAATCTGTCTTAGAGCAGTCTGAGGATAATCAGAGGGACTGAACATATTATTATTGACATTACAAAGATAATTGATTAAAAACAGTTATGATAAATGCATGCTGTCCTCCCTAATACCAAATTCCTTCTGCTTACAGCAAATGTTTAAAATATCCTAGGGTCTCCCACCTTGACTTCCCTTACATAAACACAGGTCTCTAGAAGCCCCAGAAACAACCAAATCTCCTCAGAGGCTATCACCCAGAGGTGCTAGTCAACTGGGATTAGTGGCATGAGGATGGGAATACCTTATGCCTACCCGTGAGCATCTGTTATATGCCTCACACTATGGTCATCACTATTCACATGCTGCCTTATTTAATCCATACAATATTATACCCTTTTCACAGATGAAGAAACTGAGACACTGTTTTCCAAAATTAAGCAGCTGGTCGATGGCAGAAACAAGATCTAAAATCAGTCAGTATAATTTCAAAGTATAATTAATTACATCTCCCAAATGGAAAAGGCTTATTTGCCTGGCATTTTATGTAATTAGACATTTAATTTAATCCTTTATTTATTTATGCAATCTATAAGTATTTACTGCATCTCTGCTACATGCAAGATACAAAAAGAGCTACAAAGATGACTCATATAGACATGCCTTTTAAGAACTTTATAGTTACAAGTGAGAAATGGGGGGAAATATAATGTACACTATAAAGCAGACAGTGATAATAGCATATGTAAGTACAATTACTTTATGAGAGAACTACCGGGATCCCCATGCTCACCGCCCTGTACATGCAGAGGTCAAGGCTTCTCTGATGACCAGCACAGTGATTCTCAACCTTGCCTCTTACTGGAACCCCCTGGGAACTGTTAAAAATTGTGGTGCTCAAGACACTTCAATAAGAGCCTCTGCAAGTGGGAGAACATTCGAGGTTCCCAAGTGGGTTCATGAGCAGCCAGGACCGGGAACTACTGTTTCCAGGACAAGTAGGATCTAAAGGGAGAGAGGTGGAGGATAAGTGCTTCCAGGCGCAGGCTGTGTTTGTGTCAGGCCTGAAGGATGGAGTGGGGTGGGGCAGAGCTCCAGAGGCTCGGGAGCCAAGCTAGGTCAGAGAGGTGGGAAATCACCATGAAGTCTCATGATTCTGGGCTGTGGTGGCACCTACCGTCGGTCTCCCTGCTCATGCCTGGTAGTATGAGGGCCAGCGTGAACCGCTGCTGTCTCTGGAGACCCATCCAGCATGGAAGAGCTGACAGCAGAGGCTGGCTCCGTTCCCAGTCTTCCCTGATCCTGAGTTAGCTTACTGTCTTTGGGGCCCCGAATAATCACATCAGTACACACACACACACACCTGTGCACACACAGCAGGATGACCCCAAGCTTCAGTCTAGACAGTGTTATGTCATAGTGGCAGATGGGAGATGGGGTGGGGAAGGAGGTGCATCTGGCCATTAGTCCTCACCAATTGCCCCCCCATCTGCCACTGAGCCCAGGTGGCTGTGGCCAGCATGCCTCTGTGTCCTCCCTGCCATGTGAGACAGTGTGGTCTAGATGACCATGGGCCTGGCACCCAGTCCTACTGCAGAAAGGCAGTAGGGTGCAGGATCACCACGCTGAGCGCTGGCCCACCTCTCCCCTCTTCCTCCTGTCACTGCCCCTCAGACATCTGGGTTTACGCTTTGGGGAAGCCAAACATAAAAGGGCTTGCAGGGATTTTTGTCTGTCCATCCTGCCACCAGCCTCCCTCCCTGAAGCCATGAATGCCGCAGGCTCTAGCTTGAAGCAGGGAGAGGAAGCAGAAGAGAATTTAGTATCTTAAATTATAATCAAGGTGATTTACAAATACAAGATCAGGCTGCCAGAGAAGGGGATGCACACAAACCCTCTCTGGTTGCCCCCAGCTGTTGCAGAGGCACAAACTGGCCAGGGAAAAGCCTTCCCAGGGACTGTACGAACCAAGAGCTTTGCCTCTTTTGAATAAAAGCAGTTGTGAGGCAGTGGTGTCAGGGACGGCCACAGCACTTCTTCAGTTCTATTGTAAAAATAAATGCACTAAGGATGGATGCCCTTTAGTCCCCTGCTTAAACTGTGTCTAGTTCATGGCAGGCACTCAATAAAAACACATTGAAGGAAGACTGAATAAGCTGATTCCCAAACACCATGTTAACACCTGCTCCCTGCCAGGTCAGGGCACGTCGTCTCTCTCCTACCTGCATCCGCACCTTCTCATAGAACTTATTGGAAGACCCATCACTTCAGTCTGACTGATGAGAAAACCAGTTTATTTGAGCAGATTGGGGTCAACAGACTCTCACAACAAGGACATGGGCTCTACCAACTCTAAAAAGAGATGATTTAAAAGAACCACAAAGCCACCTTTGTCAGCTAGAGGCATAGTTTGGTTCCTCCGGTTTGTTTCAGAATCATAGGCCACTCGGTCCCCGTGCAGGTGCGAATCATCAGAGAAACATGTGTGTCCGCAGCCTGGCTCTCGGCTCTCAAGGGTTAGTGAAGTGCAGGCGGGCAAAACACGACGCCTTCCTGTAACCAAATAACCCTGAGGTGACGCTCCAAGAATGAATAATGTAGATGAGCAACTAAGGGGACGACAGGTGGCCCCTGCCTATCTGTCCACACAGATGAGGTGGGTGAGGCAGCAGAGACGAGACAGGAGATGTTCTCAGAGACATGAATTTTTTAAATTAAAAACACTCCCAGGACTTTGCTAGAAGGCCTTGTAACCATAATCTCCCAGATCCAGATCGCTCTAATGAGCCCATGCAGGAAGGTTCAACTGTCTCAGACGTCTCACATTTCAAGGTGCTTTTGCTCCCATACCTCCCATGATTCCTTGGAGCAAGAATGCCTTATAGCATTGGATTTGCAACAACCGCCTTGTGCAACATCTCCCGTTTTAGCCAAACAACCTGCAAAAGTTCATGTCTCAGCAGCCTGGTTGAAAGGCAAGGGACATGGCCCCTGCAGACCCATCCTCCTTGCCTGTGGCACATATTAAATATTGACATACCAGGAAAAGGCAGACTCCCCTAAGCTTTCCCAGAACCACAGGGACAAGACAAGGAACCAGGACCATGAGCACTCACCCAGGGCCCGGCCGGTCAGAAGCCAGGCTTGTTATGTTCCACGTGTATTTACATTGAACCTCACATAATGCATTAGCCCTTAATAACCTTCATCCCTCAGCCCATTTATCTTACAAGTAGGAAGGTTGAATTTGAAAGAACATTTTTCTACTGTAACTAAAGAATGGAGCTTTGATTTTTGCAAAATCAAATCAAGCCTTCTTATCTTAATTTTAAATTGCCTGGCTATTACCTGAGTGTCTACCTTATTCATTTTTTAATTTGATGTTTTCAAATTGAGGCTTTTCTTTCCAAACTGTTCCACCAGCAGGGCATAATGCCTGTGATCTGTCTTTTGTTTTCAGTTGAGCCCCACTTGTGTGTTTGAATTCTCACTGGAGGGGATGGACCCGGTTATGAAATAAAAGGAGGTGTACTCAGCCTTTCTAAGGCTCATTCTAACTAAGCTCCTGTTAGGTAATTATATAGTTAGAAAATCTGCAAAGACTGTAAACAAGAAAAAAAATGACTGGTTATGAGAATATTATAAGTAACCAAATAAAGGAGTAAATTAGGAGTTTGGGGCACGTAATCCATGTTCAAGGGATCAGATGGGACTCCCAATGACCAGTGAGCAGTCTCTCTGGTCACCCTGGTCAAGTCCTAGGGAGCACAAAGCTGGCCGTCATGTGGGGTTTCCCGTGGCCTCCCTGATGGCCAACTAAGAAGGGGACAGTGCAGACATTGGGGGACAGCTGAATGTGTCTCCAAGGTGTCTTGTTCATGCTACCCAGATGGCTGTGGAATAGCTCCTTCCACTCAAACTGTGCCCACACTCACATTGTCTCGTCTCTTTCCTGAGATTTTTCATTTTTACTTGCTTCAAGCTTTTTGTGATTTCTCAGTGAAGCATTTTTACAATGGCCACTTCAAAACCCTTGTCAAAGAATTCTAACATCAGTGTCATTCGGTGCTGGCACTATAAATTGTGTTTTCTCACTGCAGTTGAGGTTTTCCTGGCTCTTGGTATGAGGAGCAACTGTCCATCATAATGCGGACATTTGGGGTGTTATGTTACAGACTCAGATTCTGGTTGGAGTTGTCTGTGTTCGCAGCCTCCTCGGCACAGTGCCACGTGGATAAACAGGTGGTGAAAAAGAACAGAAAAGAGATTTAATCTAATTTACAACAAATGCCAGGTTATTCAAGGATTTAGAGAATGTCCCTGCTCTCTCAGTTGGGCCAGTGGTTATTGAGCACCTGGCACAAATGTGGGCACAGCAAGATGTGATGGGAGCCAAGGACAAGTCTCTCACCTGGAGGAGCTTACCAGTCCAACTGAGGAGACCAGAGGTAAACAGGAAACAGTGAGACCTAGCACATCTGTGTTTCTCCAGAGCATCTCACATGATGCTTGGCAACCAAAGACTTCAGTTGTCTCACATTAACTTCAAACTCTCCTGTTTTTTGTTAGCTATTGTGTTGATCAGATATCACTCTGTATCACGCTAGATTCGTCCCCAATAACTCATCTGGATGTGCCCGGTGGATGGGGATGGCCTCTTCTTAAGATGGCTCTGTCTCTCACAGGCCATGATTCCACTCAAATACACAAAATCTGAAACAACTGCATGACTCAGGTTTGGAAAAAGAAGATTTATATGCATAAACAGTAGGGACTGACTAGCTACTGTGAATAGCAGAATAAAGCCACACAAGACTTGCCATGACAAGGAACAAATTAGAAGTATGCAAATCCAGATGCACTGGAATTTAAAGTTTGATGAGCAGGGGGCTTGAAAGCAATTTTAAAAATCTGGCTTCCATAGAGAGATAAGAATGAAAGCAAAGTGTATGTGTTTCTGTGTATGCATGTATATATATGTGTGTGAATGTGTCTGCATGTGTATGTTTACGTGCATGTGTGTATATATGTGCATGTATGTGTGCATGTGTTATATGTGTGTGCCTATGTATGTGTGTATATGTGTCTATATGTGATTTCAGAGGAACAAATGAGTATTCATATCATAATCTAGAGAATTTTTCCCTTTTTAAACTTTTATTGTTGCCTGACCTGTGGTGGCGCAGTGGATAAAGCGTTAACCTGGAATGCTGAGGTTGCCGGTTCGAAACCCTGGGATTGCCCGGTCAAGGCACATATGGGAGTTGAAGCTTTCAAAGCCTCTCCAGGGCCTCTCACTGCCCTGACTATCCTCCCAGGGATTAGGTTGCTAAGGAAATACCGTGGTGACACTCTTACCACAATTGTATGTCTAACCACCCCCGCCCCCAGCACACACAAGATGGTAAAAGTGGACGTTTCTTGTCAGACTTTCAGCCAGGGCATGCAGACGACCAAGATCAGATGCCCAGGTGCCTAAAACCAGCCACCCCATAGGGATTTTGAACCTGTTTTCTGAGGATCCGTGGCTGGCCCACAACATGGAGCATAAAAAGGACCAGAGATGGAGGCTTCTCTGCAAAGCACCCCAGCTCAGGCCTCCAGGGACCCCTGAGATATGCCTGTGAGTCGACACAAAACCCAGACAGGCCAGCAGTACCAGAGCAGAAAGAGGAGAGTTATTGCTCTGTTGGGGGCAGCAGGCAGCCCCATTGCCCAAGCAGGGCAGCAAGCCCCGCTGGACCCAAGTGAGTGGGGGAAACAACGGGAGTGAGGCCCGTCATACACTGCTGGACAGCAAGACCCTTTGGAGTGTGCCTGGTTAGGGGGACTGCACCTGAGAGACGCCCACAGAGGAGGTGCCCAAAGACCCATGAAGAAGCACTATCATGAAGAATGGCCATAAGCACTGGCCTGGCAGCTCAGAACTGCCTTGTTTACCTTCCCCCCACAGCCTCACACACCCCCAGCACCCAGAAGCTGAGGCTGACTGGGGAGGGCAGAAGAGCTCAATGGGGAGCGTGGGGAATGTCCCTCCATCTCAGCTGGGAAAGAAGTTTGAAGTGACTAGAGTCCCAATTATCACATGGATGGACAGGGCATTTAAGTTAATGCCTTGAGACCATTGTTACTGAAAGTGGCTGCAGAAGGATGCATGGTCACCTCTGGGGTGCAGAGTTGGGGCACAGGGCTGGTGGAGTGCCAGTAATGTCCTGCTTCTTGCTCCAACAGGGTCCCAGGGTGTCAGAGTGTGGTTGTTCACTGAGCATCCATGACTTATTTTCTCTACATGAAATTTTACATTTTAGAAGCTTTTTGTTTGTTTGTTTGTTTTTAGATTTTATTTATTCACTTTAGAGAGAGAGAGAGACATAGAGAGAGAAAGGAGAGAGATAATTGGAGAGGAGCAGAAAGCATCAACTCCCATATGTGCCTTGACCAGGCAAGCCTGGGGTTTTGAACCGGCGACCTCAGCATTCTAGGTCGATGCTTTATGCATTGCACCACCAGAGGTCAGGCCATTTTAGAAGCTTTTTAAAAATAAAGTGACTACAGGACTTTCAATTGCCTATGTGTGAATACCCGGAGCCAACTTGAGTTTGGGGGTAAGAAATAGGAAAAATCCAGGCCTGGACAGACTCCAAGAGATAGCTGGAGTCACAGATAAGTTGCTTTTGTGATTATACCCTAACAGACCTGCGAGTTTAATGGACTAACTACTTGTTTATAGGTTAAATCACAGGCATGCCGGATTTAGCCAAATAACAATGAATAATGTTTTAGTGTATGTCCTAGGCAATATTTGAGACATACACTAAAAAAATTATTTGTTGTTTATCTGAAATTCAAATGTAACCGGCTATCCTGTGTTGTATCTGGCCATCCAACCATAAGATACAGGCAGAAATGCCCTTACTGGTGAAGCTGATGCAACATAAACAAGGGCCTCGGCCATCAGGCACCGTGGGCCATGGACAGGCACATGGTGATGGTGGCCAGAAGGGGTGCGGGCCAGGCCTGCACCCACACAGCTGAGGTTGCTTAAATCACCCCTCAGGGCCAGAGAGACCCAGTGCAGAATAAATGATGTTAAGAAAATCAGAAACAAGTCTTTCTTGCTCCAGAATACAGTGAAGTGAAATTTATAGCCATTACCTAACCCATGTGCACTATTCTAGAAAACAAAACCAGGCAATTTGTCCTGCCTGTTAACAGCTCAGCATCATCCCTCAACCCCAGATTCCTCATCTTGGACCTGCCCAGGGAGATGTACCGGGTGATAATTTTGGATCACAGACCAAAAAGCCTTCTCCAAGGTGCTTCCAGAGAATGCTCTAACTCTACAATACCACACACACAGTCAGGAGAGAAGGATCATTCTGGTAGGGTTTATTTCACCAGTCCAAGAGTACTTTCAAGCTAGTCTTCACATGCATAAGGTAACTAAAAGAACACACTTGAAATGTCTCTACAAAACTAGAGTCTACACCTAACAATCATCTGTACCATATGCAACTGCTTAGGGGACAGATCATCATTTCTACATGGGCTCTAGAGCAAATAGGAGGTAGTTGGGTCCTAGTGTTGGCCTGCAACCCTCCAAAGTCATTGATTGTCAAGATCCACTCTTCTCCTGAGGGTACAGGGGGAGCTGATGGCATGTCCTCAGGGTCCTGGCAGTGACCAGGTGGCAGGAGGAATGGGAGCTGGGTGTGAAGGGGGGACAGGCCAAGGCCCACAGTCCAAGCCACTCTCACTGAATTCAGAAGCCCAAGGCCCATGGTTTGCCAACCCCTTGACCAACCGAGAAAAGGTCTGTGCCGAGGACCGGGTTTTTGAAAGTTGTAGTTAAGGTGCCAGGAAACCTAAACCTTACCTGAGCAATCATCTGCCCCGCTGCCCAACACTGCCGCCAACCTGCATGTCTACCCAAGAGCCCGGACAGTGATGCATTGTTGGGGCGCCCTGTTCAGGAACCATTGTTGTGTCTTTTGAGTGAAATGGGGCAAAAGAAGTGGACTATTTACAAGCTGGAGCTCCTGACTCCCGGGCTGGGAAGTCTAGTGTCTCTGTGTCCCCTTCCTCCTGACCATGCTGTGAGCAGCTCGGCCACCCCAGGGACCTGGCCCCAGCGGCTGCCTGTCACCACCGGTGAGCTCCATGGACGCACAAAGGCCTATTCTTCCCTGCCAGCTGCGGAGGGAGGTCTCTTTTCCTCCCCATCTAGGAAACCAGACACATCCTTGACTTGGAGGAGGGAGCGGCCTCTTCCTTGGCGATGCCCTTCATGTCATCGGGCATCTGCCCATCAGCACACCACACGTTCAGCTCCCCGAAAACACCAGTCTCGATCATCTCCTCCTGCCAGGGGATGGGGCAATTGCCGGTGGAAAACTCCTGGAAGAAATCCATATCCGCTTTCTCAAAGACCACACCTTTGACTGTAGAGAAGGCCCCCACATCCTGGATGTTCTTTGCATAGACAGTTCTGGAGTCTGGAATGAAGGGGGGTATCAGCATTCCTGTCGGACAACAGAAAACACAGACGTGAAACAACACACAGCGGAAGGAAACAGCCATGTGCCAAGGAATCCTCCCACTCGGTGAGAGGGCTGTGGTATTGCTGCTGCCTTCGTGGAGGGGTGTCTGGGTGCTCACAAGGAAACCAGCACACCTGAGAGGTCCTGGGCATTCCCTGCGGAGCCCAACGGGAAGGACAGTGTGTTTGTGCCCCTCATCATCACCTCCCCTCACGCTGCCACACCTTCCCTCACTGCAGATCCCAGCACACACCTTCCTGCCAGCCTCCCTGGGGCATCGCTGTCTGTAGGTCGGACACCTGGAACCCAGCATGCCCAGAAGTGACTCCTCTTCTTCTCTCCAAAGCCAGCTTTTCTCTCTAGCCTGCTCAGGAGCCGTGATTCTCCAGTCACCAGATATAGGACCTCAGTCCCCCAAAACTCCCTCCTAGACTGAGCCTGCCTGCCTCCACCTCTCACCCCATCCCTCGTCTCAACTCATGGACCGTGGGCTGCCAGACCACTGCAGGGACTTCAGGACTAACTTCCTGGCTCCGGCTGCCTCTGGTTCTGATCTCTTAGAGCTGTATTACCTCACCCCATCCTGGGCTGGTCTCGACAGCTCTCCTGATGGAGTCCACCTTCAGATCAGCCAGGAGCCACCTCTGCTCTGACCCTTCCCTGCAAAAGTAACTTCTCTCACTGTGGCATCTAAGACTCACTGCTCTGTCACCCTTGAGCTCCTGCCATCTAGTCACATGTTTTCATATTCTGGCTGTAAGTTCTGGGTGTGTGACTGTGTCTTACACTTCTCTCTTGCAAACAAATGCACAAAAGCACACACACACACACACAATCTTGAATATGGCACTTGATAAGAAATACTGGTTGAATGAATAAATTTCTCCCAAGCAGACAGTTTGAGCAATCCTTCCTTGACATAGATCATGGACTCCATGAAAGAACAGGGTGTGAAAATGCCAAAGGGCAGATTTAGATCAGCATATTTCCTGGATATTACACCCAACCCTTTTCAGACTCTGGCAGGCTTCTCAAAAGGCCTAATCCATTCACACCAAGTTCAGGAGCGCATGGGTGATGAACAGAGTCTTAGAGGGTGGTGGCTTTAGCAGGGGGCAGGAGGGTAGCTATCAGAAGAGCATCAACCAGGCATTCCTGCCCTGCTGACATGGAGTTAGCCCTAGACAATGCCAACAGGTTGGGTTGGGCAAGCAAGAGTCACCTAACAGACCCACCCTCTACAGCCGCCCATATCCAAAGGCATGCCGACAGTACCAGCCTCGAGCTGCCTCCAATTAATGTCTTTAAAGAGGGAATTGACGCGGAGGCCATCACAAGTCCCGTCTCTAAAACCCAGGCGCTTTTCCGGGTCCTTCTCCAGCAGTGCCTCGCAGAAGTCCTTGCTGGCCTGGCTGAACTTGTCCGAGTACTTGACCGCTTCCGAAAGGATCCTCTCCTTGAGCTCCTTGTTCTCCACCTGCACAGTGGGCCGCACATCATGTTAAACCCTTGCCGAGACCAGCAGCGTCACCAGAGCTGGCATATCAGGCTGCAGGAGGTTGGTCAGCCCTAGCTGGTGCTTAGGCTGGGCTAGTGCCCCTCTCAGAAAGAAGCCCGCCCCTCATTCACGCCGGGGCAGAGATGGTCCACTTCTATCCAATATCTCAAGTGAAACCTTAAATGTACTGGTCAAAGTTGGGGTGCAGCTTAGCTTAGGAAACTCGGGTTGACACCATGGCTCATTATATACAACCAGTCCTTAGCTACTGGAGAATAAAAAAGGAACAAGAAATAAACAGTCAACTTTATAACCAACTGAGCTGGTACAGAGGTCTTTTAACTGGATAGAAACCTGAGGGTGCCTCTATTTCACCTTGTCTTGAATCAGCTTTATGGAGTATAATTTACACACCATAAAGTTCCACCTTCTGTGACCCGAGTGAAGGGTTTTAATCTATCTCCAGAGACACCCCCACCATCATCCCAAAAGTCCCCTGTGCCCTCTGCAGCCCACCTTTACCTCACCCCAAGGTTAGATATGCCTTTCCTAATATTTCCTAGAAACAAAATCATCCACAGTTACCCTTCTGTGTCTGGCTTCTTTATTTAATGTAACAAGTGTGAGGACCACTTGTGTTAAAGCTATATTTAGGTTCCTCCCTTCCTGTCGCTATGGAGTTAAGTTCTATGGTAATGATGGACCGTGGTTGGTTCACTTTGGATATTTCATAAAAGCTCATCATGCCTGTTCACACGTAGAAAATAGGGATTCTGTTTGGGCTGTGGGGTCAGCGAGACCACTGAGATGGGAGTTGGGAGTTTCTATCACAGCCCTCACCATTTTGTCCTGTTTTGCTCTTCTGAGCTGTTGTATGTCAGGAGAAAGAATTGGTTATTAGAGTTCAAGGTGGAGTTGCAGAGACATAGAGTGACTCAGTGTGTTAGGTCAAGCGAGGAGTCTTTGCTCTTAGAAGATTGGGGACTTAGCCTGACCAGGTAGCGATGCAGAGAATAGAGTGTCAGCCTGGAACGTGGAGGACCCAGATTCGAAACCCCGAGGTCACTGGCTTTAGCGCAGGCTCATCAGTTTTGATTATGGACTCACCAGCTTAAGTGCAGGGTCGCTGGCTTGAGCACGGGATCATAGACATGGCCCCATGGTCACTGGCTTGAGCCCAAAGGTCGCTGGCTTGAAGCCCAAGGTTGCTGGCTTAAGGAAGGGGCCACTGGCTTGGCTGGAGGACCCCAGTCAAGGCACATATGAGAAAGCAATCAATGAACAACTAAGGTGCTGCAACTACGAGTTGATGCTTTCATCTCTCTCTCTTTCTGCCTAACTGTTCCTATCTGCCCCTCTTTCTATATCTCTCGCGAAAAAATAAAAAGAAGAAGAAGAAGGTTGGAAACTTAGTTTGTTCCCACAACTGTCATAAGGGAACAGGACTGAGGCCTGGGGGAGACACACTAGGAAGTCCAGGCAGAAGGAAGTGATGGGCATGACCCCCTAAACACAGAAGTGGTGGGTGAGGTACCATGTCTAAAGACTGCCGTTCACACCAGGTCCCTGGAGATGCCACCTTTCTCACCCGACTTCCTCATTCCCGATTATGGAGTTACCTGGGGCAGACTGCTCAGGAAAGGGACAAGAAGTGTGGGAAGTCAGGGGTCAGGGCACACGTGGCATGCCCACTTTCCTCCAGGACATTAAAAAAGGCTGCTGTGTGGTGCCTGAAGCGGGGCCTGTGGGCTCGTAGCATCCTGGGAGGGGGTTCTTAGTATTCGCCTACAGTGAAGAGCGTGAAGGCCGTCCAAGGGACCAGGCAGCTCAGGGGGGCAAGGGGAAGGGCTGAGTGCTGCTCATGGGGGTGGGTTTGGGAAGGCTGAAGTGCTCCTCAGTGTCGGGAGCTGCATGAGATAAAGTCACTGTGTCCCCCCTTCTGCCTATGAAAGATTTACCACGAGAAGCCTAGTGCTCAAGATTTAAGCAGTTTCCCCTCAAGGAAAGGTGATTACCAGGTCAGCTGCAGCAACCTGCTTCTATGACACCCCACCCACCCTATAAGGAGAGTCAACCCCAGTATAGTTGCAGGAACACTGGCTAAGAGCCACCTCTTACCTTCTCTCCCCGGGCTCGGAAGGGTCCTCTGGCCACAATCATCTCATACAGCGTGACTCCCAGGGCAAAGTAATCCACAGAAAAGTCATACTCTTCGCCCCGCAGGAGCTCTGGGGCCATGAAACCTGCCGGGCAAGAGCGCAGTGTGGACTCAGGCGCAGCCATGAGGTGCTGAGCACAGACCCATTGCTCTCGTGTGCACATTGTGCAGGGTTCTGTCACTATAACACTTGGGACAGAAAATTCTGTGGGCGGGGGGGGGGGCTGTCCGGCACACTGTAGGGTGTTGAGTAGCATCCCTAGCCTCCACCCACCAGTTAGCACCCCCCACCCCAGTTGTGAAGACCAAAATGTTTCCAGACATTGCTGAGTGTCTCCTAGGAGCAAACTGCCCCTGGTTGAGAACCACTGCTCTACACACGTGGTCTGAAGCCTCATCTCCCCTTAGGCGCACGTGACAGACAGAGCTTGCCTCTCAGGCACCAGTGTGACCTGTAGGGCCATGAGTGTGTGTGGCAGTAAGGGTTGCAGTGACAGGCGCTACTACTTCCTGAAAGGGAACAACAGGACAGATATAAGCCAAGACATTCCAAAGAGGGAGTGGGAGAGGGTACTGCCCTAAGAGTCACACTTGAGGCTGCAGCTCACGGGTGTCACCAAGGCCAGGCTCTCAGCACTCAAGAAGGCCTTGTTCTCCACTGATGAGTCCAGATATCAGCAGCCTTCAGTGTCACTTATTCCAGCTGACTCCCATGCCATGCTTACTGCTCAGCAGGCGAAAGTACAAAGTAATCTCATTAATCCTCTTGACACCCAGAAGTGCCATTACTTCTCCCTAGTCTTAGGGAACTAATTTGGTCAAGATAACATAGATAGTACATAACAGTGAAAGATTCAAACCCAAGCATCAGAGCTTCGAAACATTATATTATCCTTTGGTGTGGTAATTAAACCCACTATTACTCCACCTAATGGGCTTCCTATAACTTGGTTTTCACTTGTATCAAAATCATTCAAGGTACATAAAGAATTAGCTAGTTCTACAGAACCTGTTTCTAAACATAATCGTGTCCTGACCCCTCCTGATCCCTCCTCCTTCACCTCATGCCGATCTCAAGATTCTTTGAGCTGATTATTTTGTAAATAATATCCATACCTTTAAATAACATGCTCATCTTGCTCGTTTTGCACTTCCCAGTTGAATCCTCGTTCTGGAAGTTGAGGGTCTGTTCCTCTTCCCTCCACTGCCCTGCACACACTTCTTTCTCCTCCCTCTCCAGATGCATCACCTGGCTGGTCTGCACTCAGCTCACATTCCTCCCCACTGAACCAAAAACTAAGCCTCAGTTATAGTTCCTTCCTGACATGTTTTTATTTACATGATTAAAGACAGATTACCCTGACTTTTATTTCATTTGCTCAGTTCTCTGTGTACTTTTTATCAATTTGACCTTAAATTCTCTGACAATGCTCTAATACCTATCATGTGCTGATATATTAAATATTTTGTCAATTTCATCCTTATCAGAAAGTCTTCTGGAACCACCTAACCTGCTCTAACATGGAGTTTGGCGTGCAACCAGCAGCCTAGAATCTCCCTGCCATCCTGAAACCTTTGGTCTTTCTCTGTGTCCTCCTTCCAAGATGCTCCACTTTTTTGGTTGGCTCATTTTGGTCAAGTAGCTCCTTGAGGGCGCCCGCACTGAGGCTGGAAGGCAGCAGGTTGAGGGAGAGTAGTGGAGCAGGTGCCACCACCACGTTGGGCCTGAGGCGGGCGCTGTAGGCGCCCACAGAGTGAGTGGGCATGCAGAGCGGCGACCGCAGCATGGGACCTGCCTCTCTGACAGCAGCCCAAAGTGGCCACAGCGGCGGCGCCATGACTGGAGGCACCTCTTACATCCACAGCAAGATCATCCTTATCTCCAAGGCGGAGATTTGCCCCGAGAGCATCCTCTACACCAGGGGTCCCCAAACTATGCCCCGCGGGCTGCATGCGGCCCCCTGACCATTTATCTGCTCCCCGCTGCACTTCTGGAAGGGGCACCTCTTTCATTGGTGGTCAGTGAGAGGAGCACAGGAAGCATCCGCACCCATAGTTCCCATTGAAATACTGGTCAGTTTGTTGACTTAAATTTACTTGTTCTTTATTTTAAATATTGTATTTGTTCCCGTTTTGTTTTTTTACTTTAAAATAAGATATGTGCAGTGTGCATAGGGATTTGTTCATAGTTTTTTTTCATAGTCCGTCCCTCCAACGGTCTGAGGGACAGGGAACTGGCGCCCTGTGTAAAACGTTTGAGAACCCCTGCTCTACACCATCGACACCGAGAGCTCCAGTGTAGCTCTCGCCAAAAGTTTGGTCCTTTGGTACAGAAGACAGACCAACAGATTGTCCAATAGTATCTGAAGATGAAGTCTTTGAATACATTATGTTTTGGAGAAAGGATATTAAAGACCTCACAGTCTGTGAGCTGCCCAAAGCACCGTATTCATTGCCTCAGGACCCAGCTTTCCTTCAGCCTTCACCAGGCTAATCCACTAGTTCGTTCCAGTCACTGGGTTCCTAGGAACCTTTTGGCAGGATGTCAAGGTACAGTCAGTTCAGTTCAAGTTCACTAGTCCAGCAGCAATTTGGTGCTGTTGTGTTGCTGGAAGCTCCTTGGCATCCTTCGGAACAGAAACATCAAATAGTGGTACCCTCTCCCAAAGTAGTGCAGTTGATTCTGCTTTTACATGGCATACAAGATCTGTAAAAAACAGAGTTGTCTCAAGGTCTTCAAGTCCTCAGTTAGAGCCTTTGAGGAAAAACCCCTACCATGGAGCAAGAAGTACAGCCCGTCCTGGCTCATTTATCTGCTCAGGTACTTGTTGGGAGAAGGAGCCCTGTATCAACCAGGCCTTTATGATCTACCGGCCAGAAAGCAATAGCAAATCAAGCGCACAGGCAAGCTGAATGACATAACATTTCAGCACCAAAAAAGGAATAACTCAAAAAACGATAGCAAGAGACAAGTCGCTCCAGGAGAGGGTGTGGGAGTCACCAAGGTGACCGGGAAAGATGTGGTGTTCAATGAGATGGTCCTATGACGTTTGAGAAGGACCTTGACTTTGAAAGAGCAAATGCACAATTTCACAAAGAGGAAAGTGACAGAAAGTTTCATATTAAACAAATTGAAAAATAAATGTGAGAAATCTATAGATGGTGAAGATAAAGGAGACTCAGGAGTTAGTACTGGAAACTGAAGGAAATGCTGATGAAGGCCCACTTGAACTTAGTTGCTATTATGACAAAACTAAATCCTTCCTTGATAGTATTTCTTATGATGATAATAGAGAGTGGAGATCAACCTGGGCCAAAGAAGGAAGAGCAAATGCTGAAACATTTGGAATCCAACTTCGTCCAAACTAGGGCACAGAGGCAGAGGAGTTCTTGGTTGCCATGGTGACCGATGACATGGTGGCCGCAGAGGTGGCGCCTTCACCACCCTTGAGGATTTTATGGTGGATTCAGAGGAGGCCATGGGGGCAGGGAGTTTGCAGATTTTTGAATACAATGAAGACAACAAAGTAGCTGCATGGTCTACAAACAAGTCTTTTGAAAATAAGTGAATTTCTAGCTCTTCGTGGTCCTGAGAATTGGTTTCAGTCTTTACAAAGAATGAAGAAGTGGATTCGCTGTATATTTGTCATCAGCACTGGGTTTTTTTGTTAGTTTTTCTGCTTAATTTCAAAGATATGGTGCCGTTATATTGGAGAGAGCAGCTTATCTTTCTAAATTAGCATTAAATGTATTGAAATATCAGAAGGTTAAATAACTTCTTATGAATAGTTAAGCAAAAGCAGTATGTCAGTGGCACTTACAAGTATATTTTCATCACTGAAGGTGTTTTCTTATCACTAAATTGTATTTGGCAATTATTAAAAATTGCCTGCAGATAGGGTTGTGATACGGTACTTCAAGCCACAGAAGGGGTGAGTGAGTGTGTGTGCACTTTTACCCTCTGTCTCTCTCTCCCTTTTTTTTAAAAGAACTCCTATAATATCTCTTTTGAGGTAATTTATTTCATCAATTAATTAGTGTGCCAAATTATAGAAAATTTTGTCAGTCAACTAGTATACACAGTAAATACTGTTTCTCAGGCAAAAATAATTCTTTTTATATAGTTGTAAAATTCTATTATGTTTCATTGCCAAAGAAACTTTGTATAGCCGTATAAAAAACGGCAACTATTTTTTTAAATTAACATTTTAAAGTCAGCAGAAAAACAAAAGTCGTTTTCTGGGGAAGGAGGCTGAAGTAAATTTTTAAGAACTTTTGTATCTGAAAATGCCTTTATTGTGCATGAATACTTAACTGATAGTTTGGTTTGGTATGAAATTCTAGGTAAGAAATCATTTTCTCTCCCTATTTTTAGCACATTTTTCCATTGTCTTCTCACTTCCAATATTACCTGTGTGGGGTAATTACGACCCTTTTAGAAGTAAGAAAATGTAGGCAACTTCTCCAAGGTCACAGAGATAGATGGTGTTAGAGCCTGGAGTCCAACTGGGCAGCCCTATGTTGGGTCCATGTGCCTAAGTACTGTGATGTCTGACTCTTATATGTTCCTAATCATATGCTTTATGCCTCTTTCTCAGATAAAAAATGCCATGTCCAACAAAGCAAGTAAGAACTTGTCAGACATCTGTGTCTGGTTGAGTCCAACTTCCAGACGCAGCTCAGTTGCCCAACATTATCTCTTCTGTTTCCATGTCAAGTTTATGCCATGTTTGGGGTATTAGGGCCATGTGCTGAGCTCCAGTGTTGAAGGTCAGGAAGATCTTGACTTCTACTCCCTAACTGCCTCCTGTGTAGAAGTCAGACCAGCATGTGGGAAGGGTAAACAGGCCAGTTTCTGAGGTCACTCCCTGGGACAAGGGGCAGGAGTTATAAATTGGGCACGGGCTTCTGTGGTTGGATGACTTTAGATATTCCAAGGTAAGCAAAGCTAATTGTGTACATTTATTTCTGATTCTTCCTGGTCCTTCAATATACCCGTGCTTGTGGTAAATTTCCAAGAGGGAGATGTATGTGGCAACACCAGCCAAACTGATGTGACTGGAGAATCATTTCTCCCTAAAGAGATTACAGGAGTCAAATTCAAGAAACCTCCTGGCCCCAAAAACACCTTTGTAAGTTCTGCTTTTTAGGAAAATTACATTATTGTCCCTAATGTTTAGACTCATGGAAAAGGTATGTTCAAGAGACCATAACTTTTGGATTAAAATGGGGCCCGAGAGATGGGCAAATCAGATCACAGAGACACAATCATCCCCTGTGACAAATAACTCGGTGGTACCTTCTAGTCTGTTCTACCCAGCTCAGTCTCAAATAATGCATCTTTTTGTATCCTTAGGGTCTTATGTGGCACCTAGGGCAAAGCAAGAGCTAACAAATATGTGTTGTGTAAATGAGTGAATGAATGAATCAGCAAATACTACCTCAGTCTAGTTTCTAATTCTTCCATATATTAGTTCATCTCTTCCTCCTGACTAGAAACTCATTGTGGACAGGGATTATACCTTATATCTCTTCTGTGCACCCCACTGGGCTGGCACAGCGCTCTCTCGCCAAGGCTAGTGCCCTGTTTATGGTCAAGTGCATACTCAGAGGCTCTGGCTCTAGGTCGAGCTTAGAGCTGGTATGGTGCAGAGGGGTTGAAGAAGAAGGATCCATAAGGCAGCACCTGTGTCTTTGCTGGATGCCCAGCTAAGTTACCCTAACTTCAGCATCTGCTGCAGCTCTTGGAGGGTCATACCCTGCTCCTGAGCCCAAATGCTCAGGGCCACACCTCTATGTTCTAGTCTAGGGAACCCCCCCCAAAAAAAGCTTCTTCCCTCTGTTCAAGGCTGTGGCTCAGTGGCCACAGCAAAGCCTATGGGGCCCCCTGGTGGCTACCAGGGCCCTCACACTCGGCACAAACAAGGTCAGGCTGTATCTCTGAAGTCAAACTACTTCAAATCCTGCATTTTGGAGTTTTCCAGGGTTTTCTCCTAATTTGAAACACCCTGAAATAGGTGAGTGATGTTTCCACTCACACGCTCATACCAGGTGTGGAACTTCTTAGATTTTGGCTAAGGATCCAGAAAATTCAAGATTGGACCTTTCCCTAAATAGAGCTAGCTACATATAAGAACAGACAGTGGGGTGACAGGTGCAAACCCTCAGAAAAGCCCAAAGCACAAGGATTGGGAGAATTCTGTAACACAAAGCAAGAAATCCAGAAGTTTTTGTAACAGCATGTTAACACTAACTGATTTTTCAGGTGGAGAGGAGTCGCCCCGTAGGGTCATACCTGCTGCAGAGGTCAGTCCTTCTGGTTTCGCTATTTGCTCTGAGCAACGAGAAAGCTGTTTCCCTATGAGCCCCCAGCACTCACTGTGCCATCCACCCCAGGCCACAGAGACCCCCAGGACCCCAGGGCCTCACCGTGCTCCCTGAGAGAGGCTGCTCCCCCCTTGCCCTCAGGCCCTCACCTGGCGTCCCTGCGTAGCCCTTGGTCTTGGTCTGCCCTTCCTTCAGTTCCACGGCCAGCCCAAGGTCAGAAATCCGGATATTGCCTGCAAAGCAAACATGGGCTGACGTGATATGCAGCCCCACAGAACAAAGGTGCCTGGTGTTTCTGGAGCCCACAGAAGCCACGAGCCAGCCTCTGCGTGTACCCACAAATGCACACAAACATGTGCACACACATAAACACAAATACTCATAAGCACACTTGCGATAGGGGGGAGGCCTCAACATCCAGGTGCCTCTGCCCCCCCGCCAGACAACACAGAGACTGAGGGGTCCCATCAGTGCCTGCAACCTGAATTCAGAGCGTCATCTATCTACTAAGATCAGTTTCCTCCTCCGCTTTCTCTTCCCCAAGCTCTCTCTGCAGCAATGGCCTTTAAGAATGCCCAACATTTGTGTGACTTGGTGACCGAAGGGAGGGAAATGTAAAAAGATATAAAGGAAGCCTAAGACTCTTTATTTTCTGGTAAGAATCGCAGTTTGACTTTACATAGAAGAATAGAGTGAGTGAGAATTTGGCCATAAAATATTAACTATTTACCAATAGTTTCAGAAACTATAGACATTAACTTTCTGTAACTCTAGTGCCTCATTATGCCCCAAATTTCATCAAAATCTCTATTTAGAGATAATACCATTCTGTTACAGCAAAATGACTAAAGAAACAATAAACTGAAGTTTCTTGTTGCCACTTGAAGCTGTGACAAGCATTTGTCAAAACCAGCCCATCCCCCTCGAGGTGACCCATGGGGCCACAAAGTCCAGCCAGGGGAGAGGACACCGCCTCACCTTCGTCATCCAGGAGGACGTTCTCGGGCTTGAGGTCGCGGTAGACGATGCCCCGCTGGTGCAGGTGCTCCAGGCCGCTGATGATCTGGGCCGTGTAGAAGACGGCTCGCGGCTCCTGGAAGCCAGGGTTCTCCTCATCCACATTGTAGATGTGGTACCTGGGGGCAGACTATGCGGAGGCCTGTGCTTTTCTGGCACAACTCTCAGCGTGTGACTATGGTTTGTGTGGAAGTAAACTCTCAGCAAAGTGTGTGCTCACCTGGGGGCCTCCGTGTTTGGTCAGAGCCTGACCCTACAGTATAATGCAGTAGAGTATAGTCTCATGATCAAGACCCCGGCAGCTGGTACCAGCACCTTCAAGACCCTTCACCACAAGGGTTACGGGGACAAATGGGGTAGCTAAGGGCAGTCCTCTCTCCTGCCTTCCCAGCCCTGGCCTGCAGACGCCCCAAGCCATTCCACCATTGCCGCCCAAACACGTGCGTGCAGAGGGAGGCAGAGGAAGTCTGCGTGAGCAGCCTGAGTTACCCCCAATGTTACTGGTTACTATAGTCACGTTGGCGTGTCGGCAATTTCACCCCACCCGAGCACGCTGACTCCGAGGTGGGCCTGCAGCACGGCCTCCCCCCAGCCTCCCCTACCCCGCAAGTGTTCTTCCTCATGTTTTCCACGGTCACATTTTACACTGGGGCAAGACATAACTAATAAAAGGAAATAAATTACTTAAACTAGATAGTAACTGGGGAGAGTAAAAGAGGATCAAAAAATAAAATGCCAATTAAAATAAACCCTCCAATCAGCCAGAGCACAAGATAGCTGGCATAATAGTATAAACAGCTTTTATATTACATTTATAGTATAGTATAGTATGGTATGGTATGGTATGGTATGGTATGGTATGGTATGGTATGGTGTGGTATAGTGCAGTGTTACATAGTATAGTTTAATATTTCATTATAGTACGATATAGTGTACTGCAGTGTAGTATAGCTTAATATAGTACATAGTTATAATGTATAGTATAGGATACTGTAATATACTATAGTATATTATAGTGTAGTATTATAGTATTAGTATAAAGTAGTATAATATGGTATAGTTATAGTATAGGATAATACCATATAATGTAGCTTAATATAGTATAATATGATGTACCAGAGTATAGTGTAATATAGTACAATGTGGTACAGTATGGTATGGTGTAATGCGGTAGCATATAGTACAATATAGAATAGTACAGTACCGTGCTGTGTGGTAGAGTGTGGTGTAGCACAGTATGGCAGAGTGTGGTATAGTACAGTATAAAGCAGTAGAGTATAGTCTCATGATCATTTCTACTCTAAGTTATGCTATTTGCACATCCTAGACCCTTCTGCTCCTCTGCTACTCAGTCAAGGCCTCAGAATCCTCACTGGGAAAATGGGGCCAAAAAATCTTACCTGGCAGAGTTCATTGGAGATGAAACTATGTAGATGGGAGGATGCAAATAATAGCAACACCAACGCCCCCCACCCTTACATTTGTGTAAGTAACTGTGACACTCTTCTAAGTGCGATACATGTATTAACCTACTCCCAACAACTTTTGAACACGGTCTTATTCCTCGTGCCCATTTCATGGACCAGCACACTGAAGCAAAAGTAGTCAGACTACCCAGCTAGTGAGTGGGTCTTTTCTCTTATGACAGCCAGTGACCTCATTTCCCCAGGGATCCCAGAGCTGGGCCCTCAGATCGCTGGCAAATCCAGGCACTGTACATTACTGTCACCCCAGTTCTCTCTACCAGGTGGCAGCCAAAGTCTTGGTTTCCAAAGTTGGCTGTGTTATGTTTTTATCCTTGCCATCTTCCCCAAGAGTGGATCATTGATGAAGCTGGTCTTCATCTTTTAATACATGGCCCTTAACTCCCGTGAGGTCTCACCACCCCTTTATTATTTATCTGTCCAACTAACACTCAACCCAGAGCTCCACATGCTGCCCACCCCACTAACTTTGCCCCATGCACACAAACCCGTCACTTAAAGAGCCATAGCCATTGTCCCCATCCTACCCCCCATGGGACTCCTGCATTTCATGAGACTGAGGACACATCGTTTTGAATATCAGCAACCAGAAGACAGAAAGGAGTGGATTTTGATGTGGATTTTCCTCGAATGTCACCGTGTTCTCTGCATGTAGGAAGCAGGCCCTTTGGGCCCCAGAGGTCCCGTCCCTAAACTGAGCCACTAGCCTCCCAGCCCCATTCCCGCATGGAAGAGAAGAACTCCATTTACCTTAAGTCGCCTCCATTCATGATGGTCATCACCAGACAGAGGTCAGTTTTGGTTTCAAACGCATAGGCCAAAGAGACTATAAACCTGCTGTGTACTTTTGCTAGAATCTTCTTCTCTACTATTGCACCCTGAAAAACAAGATGTCAGAAAAGTGCCCAGGGTTAGGCGGGGAAGTGGCATTGCCATAAAAGACCAAGTTTTCCAAACCAGAAGACATTCTGCTAACACAGAAACAGAGCTGAAACTACATTTTAAAAGTGGTTTGCACAAAGCAATTGCGAACAACTTAAAATCAGACAAGCATATTGGTCATGCATGGATCAGTGGTTTACAACCTTTTTATACTTGGGGACCGGTGAAAATAGGAGAATTATTTTAGGGATCACTAAGGCAGAAATCACCCTGAGCATAAGCAAATTTGACTGAGATCATTGGGTCTATACTTGTCATGCAACAATAGGGTGGTTAACGCTTTCTTGGACCAGCGCGAAATTTCTGGTGGACCAGTCTGCAGACCGGTGGCTGACAATCACAGGTATGGAGGATTTCAGGATTCCTGGAGCCTCCAGCAAGCGGGACTCCAACCTACCAATCTCTAAAATTCCAGCACGGCCCCTGGCTGCCTGTTTCATGCTGACTTTCCTTCCCATCCATCCTTACATCTAACCAATCGTCCTGCCAAAATCTCAGCCCCGTTCCTCCTGGCCAGGCCTCTGGACAGCGGACAGCTGAGGTCCCAAACCATCCCATATCTTGTTCATTTTCTCTTTATCTTAAAACCTCATAATATCCGTTTAACATGTGTTTGAAGTTGTGTCTGGGTAAAAAGAGTAGAATCCCTTTCTGGAGGGGGAATTCTTGATGTTGGGAGCGGCCCCTTTCTATCCACACTGCTGGAGAAGATTTGGGGTTGATTTTACTTTGCATTCAGTTCAAGGACAGTCGTGAACTCAGGGGAGGAGACTGGATTAAAGTTACAGGCAAATAGCCAAGAGGGAGGGATAGCTGCTGCCCCCCAACCCCCGCAAAGTCCCACAAGGAGACCACCATCCAGGAACCCCAGGAAGTCCTTTGTGACGGCCGCAGCTTACCCCGAAAAGCTGCATTTGCACACAGCACAGTCGGCGCCGTGCAGTGAGCGGCAAAGGGATGAAGGACCAAGCAGTCATCATGTGTGGCTGAGAGATGAGCTCCTAAGACACTAAGCAGCTTTCGCTGATCCTGCCTAAATGGGGTCTGATTCCAGTTAAAGAGAGCAGACCCCTCAGAGCCCTTGGCCTGTGCTCCCGTTCACCCCTGTCTCTGGAGAACGGCAGCTCTCGGGGAACAGTCTGCACCCAGCATCACGGACAGGTTCAGCTGCACATAAAAGAGCAGCAGCAGCCCTGCCTAGATTCCCTGTACATTCTCCATCACAGCAAAAACCAGGGCTCGGGGAAGCCCCAGATAATCAGAGTACAGAATCGGAGAACACTCCCCCAATAGCCTCCCCCAACACTGCTACTGTGTTTGGGGGTGTTTGTGAAAACCAAGGATGACGCAGAATGTGGAGCCTCTTCCACACAAACAAATGCGATGGCCGCTTTCTGAGGAGGGGCGTCAGCAAACCCCGTTTGTGTCAGAGCATGAGGCTGATAGTTAAGAGCAGCTGGGCAAACTGATCCACAGGCCGGGAGGACCGAGCGGCCACACGCTGCCTCCTTTGGCCACGCTCCGCTCCGGCCAGACCCGGCTGCTGTGCTGACACAGGGCTGAGTCAGGTCAAGGAGACTGGGATGGACTAGAATCCAGCCGGCGGCTGTGCAATGAAAGGAGCTCGACGTCCTCATGGTAAGGGAAGCCAGCCAGCTGAGGGCACCACGTGAAGCTGGACGGAGCTCCGAGGGCCCCCCCATCCTGCTGAGCCCACCCGCCCACCTGCCCGATCTACGAGCGTGCCCCTCCGCGGCACACAGTTGTGCTGCCCACCTGGTACCCCTTCCTCTTCTTCAGCCTCTTCTTGTTCAGCTTCTTACACGCGTACATCTTGCTGGTTGCCTTCATCTGGCAGGCCGACACCTCCCCAAAGCCCCCTTTCCCCAGCACCCGGAAGTCCAGGAACCAGTCCTCGCCTATGGGCTGGGCCTCCAGCCACTTCCACTGCAAGAACCTCTGCAAGTACAGGCTACCCAGGTACTCTTGGAACGGGGCCTGGCCCAGGTGGTCCAGGGTGGCCTGTAGGAGGGGCTGGAAGAGCCCGTCCCCTATCGCCACGGGTCCCTCCCGAAACTTCGCCATGGTCCCTTCGTCCAGGAAGCTGCAGAAGAGCTTGGCCTGGGGGTCCAGGTACTCAGCCAGGATGGCCCGGGCCTTCTGCGGCCGCAGGTCGTCATCAGCCGTGTCGTAATCCTCGATGTCCTTCCAGAGCTCCAGGGCGGGCACGTGCCTCTCGCTGGCTTTCAGGAACTGCTGGAAAAGCCGCTTGCCGATGGGCTGCTCCAAGCACACGTTCTGGAACCCCAGGTCCAGGCTGTCCCGGAGGGACTCGCACTTGGAGAGTGGGGGCAGCTTGAGCTTGGACCGGTACTTCTTGTCCCGGGAGGGCGGTCCACTGCTCCCATCGAAGCTGCCTCGGGCGGCAATGAAGGCAGAGTTGGCCACCACAGTCTCCAGGGAGCCGAAATCCATCCCAGCGCCTGCGTCCCACTGCTCAGACTCTGGGGGCCATGGATTGACCCTCGATGCCGATGTCCAGAGAGGACCTACCTGCTGCCCTTGGCCTGTGCCTGTTCCTGGCTCAAGGGACAGTAGGCGTCCCGGCTGGTACAAAGATGACTAGGGGCTACACCACGAGCCCCCGGGGAAACCCAACTGACACAGCTCAGGCTAAATCCCAGCCCAGGGTTGTGGAGGACGCACTCTGGGCGGGGTGACCAGCAGGTGCCAGAAAAAGACAATCCCCTAAGCCGCTCCTGAAGGATTAGACGGCTGCCTGTGGGGCTCCTTCCTCTGACACCATCTCTGTCTTCACATGCCTCAGGACCCCCCAGGCGCACCTCGCTGAAGCCCCAGGACTCAGAGTCCAATCCTCTGCTCTCAGCAGCCAGGCAGACCACCCGTTTGTCTTCTTGAGGGGACACGAAGCCACACTGAAGGGAGACAGATGAGGGCCCCAAGAGAAACGTTAATTTATGAGGATGCCTGGTTTCTTTCCCAGCTATATTTTATTTTAATCTTATTTTATCTTGAAGAAAACCTGCTGTAATAGAAATGAGAGAGAGAAACCACAGTCAGCAACTTCTTGGGGTGTTCTCCAGTAAGACCACTGGTCCCAAGTACCCAGTCGGTGTGTGAGGACTGAACTGACGTTTGTCCTGATCTGACGCTGGCGGCAGTTGTGTTCCCATGTCACGCTGCTGGTTGGCCCTGAGGATCTAAAGTAACCCCGGCACTTGCTGAGAGGTCAGCTCCGCATCAGTTCTTTCCCCGCACCTGGGGTTTGCCCACCAAGCCAGAATGGCAAGAGAAGCATTCGGGTGAGATGAGGATAGGGAAGCAGAAGACCCCCATGGTACACCCAGGGCTGAGGCCCCGCACAGAGAGAGGTGGGAGTGAGAGAACAAAGAGGCCGGGGGCACACCTGGGGCACTCCTGGGGCACACCTAGAGCACAACTGGCACAAACATCTCTGAGGGATGCCTGGGACACACTGGGACTCGGCTGGGACACAGCTGGGGTACACCTAAGGATGCCAGGATCAACAGAAATGTCAGCTTCATGAGGTCACAGCCTTGTCTGTCTATTCCAGTACCTGGAGGGTGCTCATCAAATGTTTGGGAAAGAATGCCGAGGAAGTGAGTGGGAGGTTGGTTATAGTATAAAGAGGGGAGGAAATGAGGGTTTCAGAAACACACAATGCCCGAGCCAGAAGAGGCCAGGGGTCCGCCCAGCCCACTCATCTGTTCTGCGTGAGAGAAGAACGTCTAGGAGGGGAGTGATATTCTGCCAGTGGGTGCAGGACAGGTGGGACCCTCTGCAGCAACTGGGGACGTGGGAATGAGAACTTGCTAGCTGTGCAGCTCTGGTCCCCTGCCTCCAAACAAGTGGGTTGGTGGGTCCAGTCCAGCCACTTATTAGCAGGTAACCTCAGGCCAATCACTGAACCCTCTGAACAGTGAGTTGTTTTCATGCTCGCTGACCCCTGGGAGTGAGTTTTGTTTTTCAAAAAATGAAATTAGTTCCAGTTCCAATTTTATTATGAACTTAAAATCATGTTTGTTTGATAACCAACTTATAGGAGCAAGAAAAACACACATTTGCCTTTATTTAATGTTGCTTTACACGCTTTTAAAATAAAAATTTTTGTTATCTGGATGGTCAGGAGGCACGAGGGCATACATGAACGCTTGTACGACTCACAGGGTTCAAGCTTGTCCTGACTACCCGATCAGAATGCTAATGGAACAGTGCTGTCCATGGTGTGGTGTAGAATGGGGAGCCCCTGCTGGCATTTCCCATAGTGTGTCCTGGGTCAGTGCTTCCCCATAGTACCAGGCAGGCAAATTGCCTGGATATCTTGCCAAAATAAAGATTCTGCTTCAGCAGCCAGGGGGGCAGCTCTCCCACAAGCTCCTGCTGGGGTTCACACTGCCCATTGGGACTCACTGAGAGAAGCTGGCTCTGAGGAAGACAACTCCCATCGGGTTCACACCGAACAGCATTCTGGGGAAGGAGAAGCATTTGGTTAAACAAAGTAAACTATGTTTCCTATCACGGGGCTTATTCAGAGGTTTTATAGTGAACCTGGCTCTCTACGAGGGGTAAAGTATGCAGTGTTTCCCAAACTTGTGTGGTTTTCTCCTTATTTAAATTAAACATTTTATTTAGGAATAGTTGTAGATTTCTAAGAAATGATCCAGAGGATCTAATGTATGCTTCACTCAGTTTCTCCCAATAACAACGTCTTCCCAAACTAAAGCACAAAATCACGGCCAGGATGCTGACCCTAAGACAGTTAACACACAGAACATTCCAGCACCACAAGGACCCCTCCGGTTGCCCATTTATAGACACACCCACCTTCTTCCCACCGCCACACCCTCCTGGACCCATGGCAACCACAAATCTGTTCTCCATTTTTATCAGTTTGTCATTTTGGGAATTTCTACAAATGGAATCATATAGTGCATAACTTTGGAGATTGGCTCTCCACACTCAGAATAATTCTCTGGAGATTCACCCAGGTTGCTGCGTATACCAATAGTTGTATTGCTAAGTAGTGTTCCATGGTTGAAAAACTCAAGAAGAAAAAGAAAGACTATAGTATTTACTCTCTTTTCTTCTTTATTTAGGGAGGAGAGAGAGTGAGATGAGAAGCATCAACTCATCGTTGCAGGCATTTTAGTTGTTCATTGATTGCTTTAGCTTATGTGCCTTGAGGGCGGGAAGGCTCCAGTCAAGCTAGTAACTCCTTTCTCAATCCAGTGACCTTTGGGCTCAAGCCAGTAGCCATGGAGTCATGTCTATGATCCCATGCTCAAGCTGGCAACCATGAGGTGTCAGACCTGGGTCCTCAGCATCCCAGGTATATACCACCACCTAGTTAGCCTATTTACTTACATTTTGCTTACGTTATTTATTCCTTCCTAGCGCTCCAATATTCCTTCTAATGACATTTTTAATAATTGATTTTTTTTAGAGAAAGAGAGAAAGGGAGAGAGTGAAACATCGATTTGTTTTCCAGTTATTTATGCATTCATTGGTTGATTCTCGTATGTTCCCTGACCAAGAATCGAAACCACAACCTTGGTGTTTTGGGACAGCACTCTAACCAACTGAGCTACCCAGCCAGCTTCAATATTCCTTCTTTTAACATTGTCTTTCTGGTTTGAGAGCTCCATTTACCCAGCTTTTTAGGATAAGTCTGTCGATTAAAAAAAATATTATCCTTTTTTCTTTATTTGAGAATGTCTTGATTCCCCCTTCAATCCTGAAGGATATATTTGCTAGATTTGGGATTCTAAGTTGACAGTACTTTTCTTTCAGAATTTAAAGAATATTGTACAACTCCCTGTGGTCTCTGGTTTCTGATGAGTAGTAGTCAGCTGTCATTCAAATGGTTTTTCTCTGACTGCTTTCTAGATTGTGTGTGTGTGTGTGTGTGTGTGTGTGTGTGTGTGTGTGTGTGTGTGTATGTGTGTGTTTAATTTTGAGAAATTTAATTATGATGCAACTTGGTGTGGCTTTAGGGGACATGATTATCCTGTTTGGGGTTCACTCAGCTTTTTGAATCTGTAAGTTTATGTCTTTTGACAAATTTTGGGAGTTTTCAGTCATTGTTTCTTTGAGTAGTTTTCAGCCCCGCCCTCTTCCTTCTCAACTTCCAAGACTCTGACAGCACAGACGTTGAATTTTTATTACACTCTCGGATCCCCGAGGCTCTGTGCATTGTTTTCCAAGTTTGCTTTCTCTCTGTTGTTCAGGTCAGGGCATTTCTATTGTTTTTATCTTCCATGTCAGTGGTTCTGTCCTCTGCCCCCTCCCTTCTGTTGTTGAACACATTTTTTGAGCTTTTTATTTGAGTGGGTATATATATTTTAATCTAAAATTTCCCTTTGGTTCCTCTTTGTATCTTCTATTTCTTTCCTTAAACTTTCTATTTCTTTGTTGAGACTTTCTATTTTTTCATTCGTTTCAAACATGTTCATAATTGCTCACTGAAGCAGTTGTGTATCATGGCTGCTTTAAAATCTGTCAGGTAATTTCAACATTTCTATCAACTTGAGGTTGGTTTTTATTGATTCTGTTTAACTCACTTTTAAATCTTCCTGGTTCTTGGTATGACGAGCAATTATCAATTGAATGTAACCTTTTCCTGTTATTTAACCTTTCAGTTTTAGCTGGCTGTTTTCAACTCCATTCCAGCAGTGGAAGGGAGTTGGGCTTCACCTCATTACTTCCAGGTGTGGTGGAAGTCTAGGCTTCCCACTGGGAACCTGGGAGTGTGCTCCCCACTTTGGAGTCTACTCTTTAGGGGGCATCTGTCCTACATTTTCAGAGCATGCCACGGGGAAGCGGTCCCCTACCCGTGTCGCTCTCCGCCTTGCCTCCCTGCAGGCACATATGTAGTCAAAGTCATTTTGATAATGTATGTGCAGTTCACCTCATGCTTTCGTGCTTTTTGGAATTCAGAGTTGAAGTGGAGAACATCAAATTCAAAGATTTCCAGGAAAGAGTTCATATTTTGCTCATTTCAAGAGCCTCTCTATACTTCCCAGACAAGGGTGGCTTTTATTCTGTGCACACAGTTGCTACACTTATCTTAAGGCCCCGGTAGTCAGAAGTCCTGACCTACAGGTATAGACAATTAGACTGCCACTTAATACCACATTCCGTGTTTCTACTGCTGAGAAGTTTCAAAGTTGTGAATGGGAACAGTATTAAGGAAAATACATAGGATCGGTCCATTAAAAAATTGGGAGTCCTGGACCCTGGTCAGGTAGCTCAGTTGATTAGACCATTGTCCTCATATGCTAAGGTTGTGGGTTTGATCCCTGGTCAGGGCAGAGAGTCAACCAATGAATGCATAATGAATGCATTCAATGCTTCTTGCTCTCTCTCTCCCTCACTCTCTCTGTTTCTCTTTCTCATTAAAAAGAAATCAATTAAAATTTAAAAAAGAAAACAATCTAGAAGTCCTAGCCTGACCAGGCAGTGGCAGAGTGGATAGAGTATTGGACTGGGACGCGGAGGACCCAGGTTCGAGACCCCGAGGTTGCCAGCTTGAGTGTGGGCTCATCAGGTTTGAGCAAGGCTCACCAGCTTGAGCCCAGGGTCGCTGGCTCAAGCAAGGGGTCACTCGATCTGCTGTAGCTCCCCGTCAGGGCACATAGGAGAAATCAATCAATAAACAACCAAGGAACCACAATGAAGAATTGATGTTTCTCATCTTTCTCCCTTTCTTTCTGTCTGTCCCTATCTGTCCCTCTCTCTGACTCTCTCTGCCACAAAATAATAAATAAATAAAATAAAAATAAATAAAAACTAGGAATCCTAACTAAAATAGTGCAATTCCTTCTGAATTTTAGGGTGCTTATTCTGCCGATAAACTCTAAATCATACTAAAGAAAATAGGCAGAATAATTGCTAATGGGTTTTCATTATTCTTCTTCTAAAAGAAATCTTCAAATTTGGCTACATGAATCTCTTAGAGGGAAAATCGAGATGTGCCAATAAGTGAAATTCTTGATTGTTGTGTATAATACCCATTAGTTTAACTGGATTTTGACAGAGATATTGGCAGAGAGACCTCTGTGGCACATTATATTTGCCTGGCATTGCTCTTTCAACCTCATTGCAGAGATGATGTCCCAGTGAGCTGATGCCATGGACCAAGCTATGACTCTAACCACTAGGTCTCTAAGCCAGTGGTGTGGTCACACATCAGGATTAATCTGGAGTGCTTGTAGCTCTCTAAAAGCTCAAGTCACCTGGCTGCTTGGCTCACTCAGAAACTCAGGGGTGAGACAAGTATCAGGAGTTGTCAGGTGCTTTGGGTGACTCCAATGTGCCACCAGGCCAAGAGTGCCCTCGCCTAAACATTGTTGTGGGCCTACAGCCAAAAGCACGACTCATCAGGAGTGGGTCCATTCTCGCAGGTCCACTGGGTCCCCACTGGGTCAGAATTTGAATTTCAACTAGATGCCTAGGTGGTAGTATGCATTCAATTTTAAAATACCTCTAGACTGTTTAGCTGTGAATTCCTCCATATATACAAAAAAGAACAGGCCCAAAGAGTCTCCCAGTCCTCCCCAACAACAGATCTCAGGAGACGTCATCCTCATCACTGAAACTGAGCATCAGGAGCAGTGGGAGGGGAAGGGACCTGGGAATCCTCTCCTCTGGACCAGAACTTTTAGCCCCTTTCACACTCTGGCTGTTTTCACAATGTCACATGTATACTTTCCAGTGAATGACAAATACTAGGAATGACAGTGTCTGGAGACACATGTAGATCAGCATCATGACATCAGTCAGCCGCTCCCCATCATCTCGGACCAGGATGCGTTTGAGTGCATACGCGCATCCGGGTCCAGGCTTGTCCTCATGCTGACCTCCATCTCTCCTCCTGGAGGAGAGAGAGAATGGCGCAGAGCTAAACAAGTGGCTGTTCGTGCAAAAAAGTATTTCCCCTTAGTCGTTATCAGAGCAAAGTTACAGGCCAAGGGCATCCCAGAAGGAAGGGCTGGGAAATACCCCACCCTGACTCACCCAGGGAGAAGGTGGAGGGCACCTGATAGCAGGAGAGGCTGCCCAGCGCGCTGAGCCGCCACCACAGGTGTTTGGAGAGCCAGGGTCTGATAACAGCTGCGGTGCTTTCTGTGGCACCGCTCGCCGGTGCCTCTGACCTCTGAAGGAGACTATAAAACCCAGAGGAGGGTTCTCTCCTCTCAGTCTGGGCGTGGGGAGCCCCCGTTTTGCAGGAGGGGGACCTCAGAAGCAGGGACGATGGCAGCGCTGCAGGAGAAAAAGTCGTGCAGCCAGCGGATGGAGGAGTTCCAGCGCTACTGCTGGAACCCGGACACAGGGCAGCTGTTGGGCCGAACCCTTGCCCGGTGGGGTATGTGCCCCACAAGAAAGGGAAGGAAGGGGCAGCTCTGAGAAGAGAGGCAGAGGACCACTCACCAGCAGCTTGGGGCTGGGTGGGCCAGGTTCCCAGCATCCAGGTCCTGCCCAGGCTTCCGGCCAGGCCTTACTTTCATCACCAGGTGGCCCGTTTCAGTTCTAATACCCCCT
The DNA here is from genome assembly GCA_037038555.1 of Rhynchonycteris naso. NCBI lineage: Eukaryota > Metazoa > Chordata > Mammalia > Chiroptera > Emballonuridae > Rhynchonycteris > Rhynchonycteris naso. The sequence goes on from CM072998.1 coordinate 33,290,043, forward strand.
GGCACCAGGCACCTGCAACACGGGAACATCTGAGGATTGGTCCCCAAATTTTTAGGTTTTGTATTGAGAATAGCAACTTATAGCTATGTTCCTTCAATGTAAAAAATGTTAAAAAAGACTTTTAAGTTCAAGGGGTACGGGGTTTCTTTGGAATGGTGAGAATGTTCTGGAACTAGATACAGGTGATGATGACTACACAGTGTGTGTGAGAATGTACGAAACACCACTGAGCTTTACATCCACTTTAAGACGGTTGAAATGGTGGGTCTTCCGTTGTGTGTCCCACCATGATGACGTCTGCTGGCTGCGTCTGACCAGCCTCTCCCCGCAGTGTTGATCAGCCTCTACTACGTGGCCTTCTACGTGGTGATGACCGGACTCTTCGCCCTGTGCATCTATTCACTGATGTGCACCCTTGACCCATACACGCCTGACTATCAAGACCAGCTAAAGTCACCAGGTAACAGGGGCGACCCTTGAACCTGGACACCAGGACCCCACGCGGGCCGGGGAGATACTCAGTCCCAGAGCTGCTCAGTCAGGGCATAACCCCCCCTAATAAAAGCCCTGAGGGCACCCAGCAGGCTTAGCGGGGCCTCCCTCGTACTTCCACCAGTGGCCACAGGGCTTTGAGGGGTGTACCCAGGTGGGGATGGCCCCGTGGCTCCTTTGATGAGGAAGATGACCTCAGATGATAAAGTGTGACTTTGGCTCTAGTTGTAATTACTAAAACAGAGGTTTTTGTGATTGAGTCTTTATATTACTTGTTTTGTATATGTATATACGCATGCAGACATTTCTGGGAGGACATATAAAATATTGTTCTTAGCGAGATTGGGAATAAAGGGCTCAGGGCAAGGAAAGAGCTTTTGTTTTCCTCTTAATGTCTTGTCAGTACTGAGGCGTTATTTCCATCACTGCAAATTCAATGCAGAATGCCAGCTTTTCTCCAAGTGCAGTTAGTCTGCTGTCCTGCTGTGTGGTGGCAGCTAGGACGCTGGGCTGAGCCTACACTCTCCTCTCCTGACTCTGCACCAAGTGAGTCATTCTTGACAAGATTCCAGGGCCTGAGGCAGTGAGGCGTCACCTCCACAGTCCTGGCAAAGGTGATCTGAACCAAGACTCCCACACCCAGCCCATTAACCAAAGGTGATCACAAAAAGTAAAATAAAATAAAGGAAAGGAGGGAGGGAGGAGAAAGGAAGAAAGAAATGAAGGAAGAAAAGGCATTTTTCTGGCACACAATTACTGAGAATATTTATCACCCACGCATCCTTAATACTTTCTAAGACGATGACTCCAGAAACACCCAACAGCAGCACAAAGGAAAAGGAAACTCAGAAGCATTTAGGAGAAGCGCTTGAAAGTCCTCCAGCGAGCAAGCTCAGCAGGCGGAGCCTGTTTGCTGGGATCACTGGTGAATCTGTCCACTAATAATTCCACCAAAGGGCTTTATTGGGTGTCATTTTTTAGAGTCAACCAACAGATTAAACATGAAGGATTTCATTACAATCTCAGGACAGAATGTAATCTATTACAAACTTGAGACATAACCATAATATAATTTGCCCCAAACCCTGAGGATGGAAGGCAGGGCAAGTTGTGGTCCTTTGGCCACAGTGAAGAGGCAGGGGACCAGGGAACTGCTGCCCTCTGATGCTGTTGAACAAGTTAGGTGACAGCCTGAAAACACGCTCAGAGTGAACAGTTGAGAGGTGGGAAGGAAGAGCTTTTTCTTCTTTCTTTTCCTTTAGATCCTTCTGAGGTTTTTATTTTATACTGTGTACAGATGTTACTTTACAACATCCATAAAACAACAAAAACCTTAGCTTCCTTATTTAAAAAGTCACCTGCTTCCATCAGGGAACTGACTAAATAAGTCATTAAAACATTCGCAACAGAACACAATGTCTTATTCATGGAAAGAAAAAGGCGAAATGATACAAAGGCCAGGGAAAAAGGATTACAACTGCTGTCCGAAGATGAGGAGAGGAGAGCGGAATGAGGAGAATGTGCAGCCATTTATGTGAAGGAATAAATGACATATACACACATTTCTGTCTTTGAATTCTCAGAAATGAGAAATTTTCCTAAGGATGCACTAGACTTGAGACCAGGAACACAGAGGGCTGTCACTTCAACTTCCAGCACTTGTACACGTTTCCTTCCTTCCTCCCTCCCTCCCTCCCTTCCTTCTTTCCTCCCCCTCCTTTCCTTTCTCTTTTTCTTTTCTTTTCTTTCTTTCTCTTTATTTCCTTTTTCTTTATTTTTCTTTTCTTTCTTTCCTTACTCTCTTTATTTTTCTTTCTCCTTTCTTTTCTTTTCTTTCTTTTTCCCTCTCTCTCTTCCTTTTTACAATGAATATGTTGTTAGAGTGCATTTGTATTTAACCAAAACCAGTGAAGACTTTTCAAATGCATTCAAATACAGCTTCACTTAGACACACAGTTGACCCTGGATGGGTTGTCACCCACAAGTGTGGCTGCTTGGGTGGCACTGGGTCAGCTTCGTGTGCAGAAGAGCCCACCTGGCCTTCTGCTGAGCACTGCACCCTGCGCCCAGACAGGCCTCGGTCCCACCTGCAGCTCTCAGGCTGGAAGGCAGGGTCCTCACTGAGCTGCTGGTACAGAGGACACTTGGCTACACCCTTCTCACCTGGTGGCCCTTGAAGACCTGGGCCCAGCTGGTCCCGCAGCATCCCACACTTGGCCTCCACTAGCCCGGACAGCTCTGCATGCAACTCACCAATTCCACAGCAGACAGCATGAATGTGATGACATCTGGGAAAACTAGTAAGTACCATGCTCTCTTTCCAGGGGTGACCTTGAGGCCCGATGTCTATGAGGACAAAGACCTGGACATTTCCTACAATGTCTCTGATAACAGGACCTGGACAGACCTAGTACACAGCCTCCACAACTTCTTGGCAGGTTAGGTTTAAAATGCTTCACCAGCCTTTATTTTTCTTTCCTAAGAAAACTTCTCTGAGGGGGTGTGGGCTTTGCTGGCCTCTACAACCCTGGGGTGGCTGCAGCTGGAGGAAGGGGCCCACAGGTGTGTCTGTGCCGGCAGGCTATTCTCCAGCGGCCCAGGAGAACAACATCAATTGCACCTCTGAGAAGGTCTTCACCCAGGAAAGCTTCAGGGCCCCTAACCACACCAAGTTCTCCTGCAAGTTCACAACGGACATGCTGCAGAACTGCTCAGGCCTGGTGGATCCCAACTTCGGCTTTGAGGGAGGAAAGCCGTGTTTTATTATTAAAATGAACAGGGTGAGTATAAAAGGGTTGGAAGTCAGAGATCCAGTATGAGGCTCCCTTAGAGGCTACTGTGTTGTGGAAGGTCGGGGCATGTAGCCCTCCCGTGACCACCTGCACCCTGCTGTCCAGGGTTCCAGAAGTGGCAGTCAACCCCTCCCCTATCTGCACCTTCCTTCAACGCACTCCCATTGCGTTGGCTCATAAGCTGATGACTTCTATCAAATACACATGAAAATGCCTGTTCAGACACAGCATCAGCCACTGCGGTATCCGGACTCTGAGCAGCAAAGCACAGGCTGTTCAGAGTGGCTGGAGCAGCCACCTGTGCACAATACCTAGAAAGATGCTGGGCTGTGTACAGGCACGGGGAGCGCACCCGGGAACCATGCAGAGCAGAAGTTTCCAATCTGGGCCAGGGACTCACTGAGGGGCCCCAGGCCAGGGGCTGAGGGAAGCAGACCATGAGCATGGAGCCACAGCAAGCAAACCGTAGGCGGGCACGATCCGCAGACCAAGACATGTGCAGGAGGCCTGAGGAGGCATGGGACCTGGCTGGGTGAGGGAGTGAGGGGGCACAGCTCCATGCTGGCCAACGGGAGGGGGGGGTGGCTCAGAGCATCTGTGTGGGCACTATTCATTTTCCTTCCTACAAGGGCTAGAGGAAGCCGCCTGCTTGTCTGTGCACAAGCCCCAGGTCCCAGCCAGGGTCTCATCCAGCTGCCCGGCAGGTGGGATGGGAGCTCACACTCACGCAGCGCAGGAAGACTGTGCACACTGGGGCAGGTGTGGGGGGAAGGCAGTGCTATACCAGTTCCTGGCACACAGAAGCACACACGAGGGCCAGGACGTCAGGAGGCAGAGCCGGGCCCGGGCTGGGAGGACAGGTGGCTGAGTGCATGCGGAGCCAGCCGCACACAGGAGGCGGCGCTGGGCCCTAAGTCAGTGCTGTGTGGAGGATCCAGAAGTGACGGCCACAGCTCAGACCCTCCTGTCCAGACCTCAGCCCTTGGGCAGGGCTTCTGGCTGCGAAGGAGTTGGTAATGTCTGCTGGGGGTTATTAGAACAGCAACCACCCTGGCCCCCAGACCCTTCTCAGCGCCCGCGGGAAACCCAGCTCAGGCAGGTCCCTCCAGGCGCACAGCCAAGCATGAGACCACACGGACACTTTTCCTTTCCAGATCGTCAGGTTTCTCCCCAGCAACAAAACGGCCCCCAGGGTGGACTGCGCCTATCTGGTGAGTGTGACCATCTGCCCCAGGCATTCTTGTTACAGCCAGAGAGCCTGCGGGAACGGCTTAACTGTGTTCCCCTTAGGACGTCTCAATTGTCGATCTAAAAAGCCAGACACTCGATTTGCATGAACCATCACTTAAAATAGTTTTATTACAAAGATAAAAACCTTGTTAAGAAAAAACCTTGTTACTGTTCTACTTTAAAAAGCATCTGGGACAGCAAATTATGAACACACTTCAACGTGTTTGGTGGCAACCTGGAGCCAGGCACTTCTGCTTTGTCCTTTTTGTCTGATTACTTACAAAACCGTGCCAGGTTGTCACCAGCTACAGTCGCTTAAGAGTGTACATACATATATGCTGGTCAAGAGTCGGCATGAACTCATTCCAGTCTTTCTCAAAATTCGTTAAGTACAATGTGAAAAAGACTAAATCTATCTTTACTATTTTCCATAGTTTGTTTTTACCACTGTATTTAACCAACGGCTCTCTGCTATTAGCAGGGGGCACCCCACTTGAGTATTCTGCAGAAAGACTTCACCGCTCAACGCCTGTAATCTCAGTGGTGGCGGGGCGGTCTTGTTTTGCTTTTCCTTTTATAGTTGTTGTTTTTTTTTACAGGGACAGAGAGAGAGTCAGAGAGAGGGATAGATAGGGACAGACAGACAGGAACGGAGAGAGGGGAGAAGCATCAATCATTAGTTTTTCGTTGCCATCGCAACACCTTAGTTGTTCATTGATTGCTTTCTCACATGTGCCTTGACCGCGGGCCTTCAGCAGACCGAGCAACCCCTTGCTGGAGCCAGCGACCTTGGGTCCAAGCTGAGCCTTTGCTCAAGCCAATGGGCCCGCGTTCAAGCTGGCGAACTCGGGGTCTCGAACCTGGGTCTTCCGGCATCCCAGTCCGACGCTCTATCCACTGCACCACTGCCTGCTCAAGCCCTTTTTTAGCTATTTTAACCACACCTGTGTCGGCTGACCTGCGACTTCGACAGACACCAAAGAAGCTCTCACCTGTTCTCTGAGAAGCTGAAGCTATCCATCAGGCAATCCGCTGACCCTGAAAGTACATCCTGACCCCAGAAAGCCACTCAAACATTGAGCCAGTTTCCACAAACGAGCCCTTCCAGCCTTACTGGCTTTTATTCCCGTGCACAGATAAACAAGCATTCTAGGCTCTATCCACCTTTATTATCCCACAAGGACTTAAAATGATAAAAATACAAGTTTGGAAAGTCACCAGGGGGTTTGCAACTAACCAATTACACCCCTAATGGGGTCTCAGGACTGATTATAAAGGTTAAATCTAGTTTATGCTAATTACACAATGAAGTGTTTATGTGTTCACCTACATAGTACACACATGCGCACACACACAGCATGCACATCACACACACGCAGACCTGTAGATACATATGCACAAACATACATATACATGCATGTACACACAGATGCAGGAAGACATGCACAAACAGAGCTGCACGTGTGGCACATGCATGCACAGACAGGCACTCAGATACATAGACACACATACGCACCAGATCCTGCCTTACTGAAGCAGTGGCCTCTCGTCCCCCAGGGCCAGCACAAGGACATCGAGCCCCTGCAGGTGGAGTACTACCCACCCAACGGCACCTTCAGCCTACACTATTTCCCTTACTACGGGAAGAAAGCGCAGGTAGGTGTTTCACTTTTCCCCTGACAACAGCTACTGAATCATCTCAAATTTAGCAATGATTAGCAAAAGGAAAGCCATAAGTATTTTACTTATAAAAACAGAGCAAGGCAGTATTTAGCCCATCCTGACCATTTAATGCTCTGTTTCTCAAACCCACATTCTCTAAACTTCCTGAACACACATTGTTCTCACATAAAATATAAATAGTAAATCTAAATTTTAGTTTTTGACAGCCTCCCAAATCCTTGTAGACAACCACTTATCCATTTTACAGCATTTCCTCTAAATCTCTTGCTTTCTCCCATTTCATTTTTATTTTTCATCAAATATAAGTTGAAGTTGAGTTTGTCATGGGTACAGTGTCCCCCCCAGACCAATTCTTGTTTCTAAGTGGGCATTTACCCCAGGGGACTCCAGGGCACGCAGCAGTGCCCTGTGAGCTGCGGGTCTCACAGAGAGCCTGTAAGAATCACCCCCGGCACCACCTGAGCCCTGACACTCAGCCTGAGGTCTCTGACACGTCTCCTCTTGCCGCACTTCTTTCAGCCCCACTACAGCAACCCCTTGGTTGCCGCGAAGCTTCTCAACGTCCCCAGCAACACGGAAGTTGTCATCGTGTGCAAGGTCCTAGCAGAGCACGTGACCTTTGACAACCCCCATGACCCCTTTGAAGGGAAAGTGGAATTCAAACTTAAAATTCAGAAGTAAAGGACCAAGGCGGCTGGCCTTTACCTGCACGGTGACTTGCAGACCTCCACCCTCCAAAAGCTGCCCGCCAGCCCTGCACCGTGACAGCTCGCGAATGTTCTAAACCACCACCAGGAAGTCAGCGCGCAGCTCCAGACTGGCACCTACGTGTCCGGCACTTAGTGTTACAGTCAACTATTTCTTATTAAGTCTCTAATAATATTTTTTAGATAGAATTTGTAGCAATGATGAAAATATTGCGTTACCATGGTAACCCTAAGGCAGAAGCTATCCAACCCTAAAACGATGACTCTCTTTCTATACAGACATCACTTTTCTTACTATAACTTATTTTTTCTATATGTCAACGAACTATTACCCGTGTTAATATGCAGGCTATTAATGCATTGATATGAAATATGACTTATGATAATGTATACTCTGAATGTTTGCTTTAAAGAATGCAATTCCTAAATTGTAAAAATAAACGTATTAAAGTCACTCTTACACTACATATAACAGTCATGTCTTTCCTAATAAAGGTGGGGGGAGGGAATCAAACAATTCTTTCTTTAAAAATCTTCTTTTTGAAGCTTTCATTGCAAGTCAGGGAAATTATAAAACAAAGTCAGGGGCGGGCTGTCACCTGAGAACAAACACGGTTCCAGATGTAGGTAGGTAAGACACACAGGTGTCACCAATGTGACAGAATCTATAAACTAGAGGTAACGGCATACGGTAGTTCCTCTTCCTTTTACCAAGCACGAGCCCCTCCTCCACCCTCCAGGAACTCTTGTGAAGTCTGCAACTCTAGGCCTTTCTAAAAAACTAAAATGAGAATGTTCTGTGTGAACAAACCTGCTCTCGGCGAGTGTCACCTACTTTTCACCCAAATGCTGCTGTCAACAGAGTGACATGGAAAGCCCCACACAGCGCCTGGATGGGAAAAGTCTGTCAACCTGAAACCCAATTACAAACAGTGTTTGAGGAGAGAATTAAACCCTGTAAGGGTTCTGGGAGGCCAGCTGAATCATGTACTTGTTGAGCATCTACTACACAGGATGCTAGCAAGTGTTCTTCACTGCTGATACTGACAGTAAAAACTTTGAGTCACCTCATGTTGTATGGCAAAGGTCAGGTAAGGTATGTCATGATAACATACACTGGAGGTCAGAGGTCGGATGTCCTTTCTTACCTTATGATCTTCTTTTGCTGAAAGTCAAACCCATAAAATCTGTCTCAACTTTTGAGGATTCAGAAGACGGGCAAGAAACAAACTCTCAACCTTGGACGGTTGGCTCAGCGGACAGAGCATCAGCCCAGTGTACGAACATTCTAGGTTTGATTCCCAGTCAGAGCACATAAGGGAAGCAAACACCTGCTTCTCTCCCCTTTCTCTTACTTTTCCCCTCCTGCAGCCTGTAGCTCAATTAGTTCGAGCATTGCCCCCCAGACACTAAGGATAGCGGTTGATCTGAGCATCGGCCTCAGGCGCTGCAGATAGCTCAACTGATTCCAGCACCAGCTCAACAGAGGGGTTGCCAGGTAGATCCTGGCTGGGGCACATGTGGAAGTCTATCGCACTATCTACCCTCCTCTCACTTAAAAAAAAAAGAGAGAAAGAAATGCTCTCACCCCACTGGCCACAGGAGAGAAGGTATTGCTGTGGTCTGTGTGCACTCTGACATCCTTCTCTGGCCCCTATGTCGTCATGAAGCTGCAGGGCAAGATGAGGGCCCATGGTGGGGTCCCAGCCTACCACTCCAGCGGAAAGCAAGACTAACAGGATAAAATAACTTCCAGACAGCAATTCTGAATTAGAGACACAGAGAGCTTGTTTAAAATGCCCATGCGCGTTTTATTAATAAAAACTAACAGTGCCATTAAACAAGTCAAACAATTAAAGTCTCTTTATATTCCATAAAATATTACAGAAAAGTTTATTTGTGTTTCAATAAAAAGACTATTGTTTTAGGACAGGCAGCTAACAGCAACTGTGCAGTTAATGGTTCTTCGTGAATAAATTTTAAAAGAAGCTACTGCCTGTCCTGAAATTCCTTTTTCTTTTTATAAAAAAAGAACTATTAAAAATGATTGACAAATTTTGAGTTAAAAAACTGTTAAAACATTCTCTATATTTAATTTCAACTTTATAATAGATTACAGGAAGATGCTTACGAAACAAATACAACATTTGTTTCAGTACATGTCTTTAAATGATAGACTTATAAGTATGTAAACAACTATATAATAAAAATTTCCAAATGCTGCCTGTAAGAAATCAGGCAAATTTTACCATAAGCAATAAACCATTCCAAGCTTTCCAGACAGTTTTCATAGCTGCACCAGCATGGCAGTAAACTTACCAAACAAAACAATAACAAACACAAAAAAAGAACTTTGCAATGTGTTTGCTGCAACATAGACAAAAAAAAAAAAAAAAAAAAAAAGGAGAGACTCAATGGATTCAAACAATTAATATAATTTAAGGGACAATAACGTCATCCTAAAATGTATGGAGCTTTATGTTGAAAAGCAGAGCTTTGCCATTGGCTTGGTTCTGTGGACGCCACAGATTTTAACAAATTGGAACCTGTCCTGGAGCTTCACGCTCCGCCAGCAGGTGGCGCCACCCACAACATGCAGCAAATAAGTGGCATTCGGAGTGGCCTCAACAGGATGACGACGTTTCCGTTGATGCAGATGGGGTACAACTTCTTCAGCAAACTCAGCAATTGTTAAGGGGCAAAAAGGAACTCTGAACTTAAAAAAATAGAAAATGGAAACAAAATCCTAGAAAGGTAAATAAAAGCCTTGCATCAGCACGCTGGAACCAACACACACACCACAGCCCGTCCTAAAAGACCCTGCAGAAAACAGCCCTTGCTTGCTTATCGGAGGTGCACATCAAATTCAATAGCTTACCAATATCTTCTTGGGAGGAGGCCAAAAAGAAACAGAAAAGCCCACATTAAAAAATGTTTGTCTTCCCTAAACGTGTATTCCTGAAGCTGAACGTGACCTGTGAGCGCAAACATCAGTCTTCCTCGTCGTTTTCATTGTACTCCTCGTCCTCGTCCTCGTCCTCCCCGACATAGGACACGGGAGTCTCCACCCTGGACCCGCTGTACTGGGACCCGCTGGAGCTCGTGGCCAGCATCCCATCCGCACCGTTGGTCAAGTCACTACAAGGACAGGAGGTGACACAAGGGAGTCAGCGACGCATGTCTGCGGCCCACGCCAAAGACAGGCCAGGGTTCCAGGGAGGTTTGGGTGTTTAAATTAAATTATAAAAACAAACACAAAGTATCACACACCTACAACACAGAATCCCAACAGTGTTATTAGTTTAACCCCTTGCATGCCCTCTTCCAGCTTCATCCTCGTGAACCTAACCAGTGAAGCGAGGGGAAATCGGCCAGGCCGCAATATTTCCTCTCCCCCATTTATTACATCAGAAACAAAGGCCCAAAGTGCACCAGCCGAAAAACCATTAGGTTTTTTTCTAGTCTTTTTACTTATGAACTCTTTAACCTCCAGGAAGGAGGTGGAAAACAATTAGGAAAAAGGGACGCCAAGGATGGCATGGAACCCTCCAAAGCAAGGCTCCCCGGACAGCAGTGTGTGACAGGGTGCCCAGTGAGTTGTGTGTGTGTGCACATACGTGTACGGGTGTCCATATATTGTGCATGTTATTGTGTATTGAGTGTGTACCTGTGTGATGGTATGTGCATGTACATGCATGTGCATGTGTGCATACTTGTGTAAATCATGTCCCTAGGTCCCTGGAGAGAGCCCAGGAAGCTGAGCTGTGACAAATGAGCCCCACTCAAACACTCTCTCTGCAACCTATACTTCCAAGAAGACTTCAAGGACCCAAAGCCTTCTACAGTTTTGTGAAATGTCATTTGCTAAAAGTTAGTAGGGCTAGCCCTGGGCAGGGACCTAGGGTCCAAAGGGGTAGGGGGAAACTGCTGAACTGCACAGCCTCCGGTCCCTGGGTGGGTGTCTGCATTATGCTCCTGGGAGTTCACCAGGAACATGTGAAAATCTTTGGTTCTCATGACTGAAGGGTCGGGCCCTGGCATCTGAGGCTGAAAGTGTTATCCAAACAGCCCGCAAGGCGTAGGGCAGCACCCACAACAAAGACTTGTCTGGCCCAAAATATGTCAATAGTGCCACAGGCAAGGCCGTGGCCTAAAATGGTGAGAGATTTTAAGAGCTGGGATCCTGGTGAAAGAGCGTTAGGCTCGGCCACCACCCAGCATCCTTGCACAAAGTGAACCAGACAGGAAGGGCTAATTATCATCCCGGCACAGCAACAGGCGGTAGCCCACGCCAGCCACGCGGAGGAGAAACATATGTACATTTCCACTACGAATTTTAACTTGCTCAGGCTATGGTCAAAAGAAATTTCAATTCCTTAGTATCTGAGTTGAGCATCAAGAAAAGGTATTTTAAGAAACAGCAGGTATTGAAGGGATACCAACTCAGAACTTAAAATTAAGAGCATCCAGATCCTAGACTCTAAGAGGTCCATCCTCCTGTGACTACACAGAGGATTGGAGTCCCCGCCAGGAGGAGTTTCACCCAGTAAACCCGCTTAAGGATAACAGGACGTGCAAGTGTCACAACAGCATTGGAAAGATAGTCATTGAACACTTGAGACGGGGTCAAGGGGCACAAAATGACTAAGTAACAAGTGTTGCTTTACTTCAGCGATATGGGTCAGGAACTAAAGCTTTGCAGCAGCACAGAAACCTACCGCAGGCCAGAGCTGCAATACATTGCAGCATTAAGAAATATTTTTATGAACATAAAACCATGAGCATAGACTTTAATACCTTTTACTGGTATATATTAACACTGTACAGTAAAAACTGTTAAATATTACACTCTTTGACAAAGTAACTCCACATCTGGAAAATCACCCTAGCAAAACAAGTCATGAAGGGTGAAAATTTAGCCATAAAGCTGCTCACGGCAGCTTTTCTTATAACTGAGGACCACCTAAATGTTCAACAACAGAGGGCCATTCAGTAAATTATCGGGCCTTCATTAACTAACGTATCATGCCACCATTAACACTGGCTTCTCCTCTGAAATAGTAATGGTTTTTTGCTTCCCTCTATAAAAACTGACATGAGTCTCTGAAAACGTAATCAATACAATGAAATTTCATCAAGATGAAAGTTTAGAAAATACCCAAATGCTACCTTTTGGAATAACTAATGTTTAGCATTTTCAGACTGACCCCTACATACACACAGAGCAGGAGGCTTAGAGTTAAAAACTGAGCTGACTTCTGTCAAAAACTGACCATGGGCCAGATACCCTACAAAGGACTTCACCACCTCACAAAGCCCTGCAGCAGATCAATGACTAATCCATCACCAGTCCCATCTCACCGAGCAGGCTAGGCTGCAGAGCCTGGAACCTCCCCCAGAGCTGGCCCGGGACACGCACCCTCACTGCCCATGTGTGTGTGACTCACGTGCGTCACACAGACCCAAAGTGCCCCGTTCAATGGCCACAGAGCACTGCACTGGAGATGTGCAGACCGCAACTTTTTAGATCAACCCCGTTTTGTTGGACCTCCAGGCTGCTAATTTCTCATATATTTTAAGAAATTAAACATTTTTTAATACTTAGGATTAATATAAAGTAATATGCACACAGTATTAACACTGTACAATATAAAAGTTAATAAAACCATTGTTTTGTCAATACTTAATGCTGAAATTATCTTCTATTTATCTTTAAAACACTGAAAGAAATACTTAGGGATGAAACAGTTCTTCTCTGTGGATTGCTAGTCAGTGATTAAATACACACTAATTTAAAATTAAACCTTCAATAACAGAATAAATACACACAATAAAAATTAAAGTGAAAAAACCATGGAACAAAATTATATGTACATTGTGACCTTAAGCATGTTTAGAAAGATAGGAAAAAATGATTGAGAACTAATCTATCACCTAGCCTTCCAGCATTGGGGTTCGGGTGGTTTTTGCCCCACTTCACTATGTGTGACTTTCTAAAACATATTACTTTCAATTTTTAGGGTGAAGAAGCCAGTAATAAGCTTCCTTCCTTGCCAGGGACAAGCCATGGGCGTGTCTAGTGTGCTTGGGCTGGCGGGAGGCGCTGAAACCGCTTCCAGGGCTGGGGTCACCCTGTCTACAGTGCGTCCAATTCTGATCAGCCGAGGACCTGAGGTTGTTTAAAGGAAAGCTGGTGGGGGGGTTCTGTTGCCAGGTGACGAGGCAGGCCCCTGCCCACCCATCCCAGCCCAGAGCTACAGTCACCTGGCAGAAAGCCTTGTGCCGTTAGAGGTCGAAACCGATGACGTGATGAATACACTGCCGAGTGATCCCTGAGCCATTTCTGAAAAGAGAAAGAAAGTGAAGCAAACGTCACGAAGCACAGGCCACAAGAAACAGACACTCATGCTGAAACAAGATGGCCGGGGCCTGGACACCTTGAACATGCCCCGCGTTTTCTGCGCCGGGTCACCTGCCAGAAAGCAGCCTGGCTCACCCAGTGCACGGCCACGGGGCCAATCCTCTGTAACAAGGCACAACGTCCTTCATGTATGCGTCGTCACTAATGACAACAAAGCTGTGCCACTGAAACTTAATGTCATCGAAAAGCAGAAAGCGAAAACTGAGAGAGGATGGCAAGCCGATCTCTGCTCCCATCCTGGAGATGGCCAGTTTCACTGGACAATCTGAGGGCAGAGGCCCACTGGTTCTGGACAGCTCAGCAGCCCCGAGTCCATTCCAATGCGATGGCTCTTGGGGAACAAATCCACACCACAGAGTGGGGCAGCGAGGGCAGCTTTCCTACCCACAAAGCCCCTTTCCATCTGGGGCCAGGACCTTTCTCAGCAGAGCAGTCACCAGCACTAAAGCCAGAGAACCTGAGGTAAACAGCTCACCAAGCAAACACTCCCACGCTCTGGCCATCCGTAACCGGCACAGAACATCAATATTCTTGGTTACTTTGCTGCAGTGACCGATCAACTACCTAAGGAGAAACATCCACGCCTATTAGACTCCTCAAAGAACTTCAGTATCTTCCTCTTTGGGGCCCTGCCTAGAAGGTGACATCATAACTCAACGCCTTTATCATGTAAGCTACATGGGAAAACTCACAAAACGCCACTTAAGAACTCCACTGACCACGTGTTCCAGCAGGCAAGGGCCCAGCCAGACGGCCATCCTGCTGACCGCACCCAGACCTGCAGTCCGCAAGACCCTCCCATGTCCCATTTGTCCCTGTTCATGGGACTGTACACTTGAGCTAACCTTGGCAGGGGCAGTCCAGACGCCCAGGGGTATGGGGAACTGTCCTCACTCCAGCCGCTCGGCCACCGCGGTCCCGGGAACCAACTGACCTGTCACATAGGGTTCCAGTGCTTTCGGCACCAGACTTCTTGCCATCTTCAGGTCCTCGGCGGAGCAGCTGCCAGACTCCAGCCCGTAGGCCATTCCCATGCGCTTCAGCACTTCTATGTCATCGTGGATTTCAAATGTGTTGTCGAAATTGAACAGATACTCGAATCTGGAGGAAAAAGCCAGCCCCCCATTAGGAAAGTGCTGTCTTCAGGGTGGAGATGGCACATGATTCATGGGCTCAGAACCTTCCTCATATGCCCTTTCATCATCTCATAAACAATGACCCAAGAGACTCGGGCAGCACCACTCATCACCGTTGACGCTCTGCGGGCACATCCCTGCAGGCGGGCTGTCCTGCCCATGGCTCAGGCTGCCTGCCCCACAGAATCCACGGTGAACCCCACCCATCGGCTATGCCACACTTGAACAGCTGTCCTGGCAACAATCCTAACAGGTGTGGTTTACTTTCCTTTTAAAAGAGAGGTGCATTATCAGAAAAAGGAGGAGCAAGTTTCTAAATGAATTATGCCAAAGACTATGTTTAATAATTACAGGTACTTATATAAATAAATTAACCAGCTGTGAACACCACAGACTATGGCCTTCTTTGCCTCTGACTTGAGACTCACAGCTAAGCCCATGGGGCCAAAGCACAACCTACTACCTACTTGTCATTAGAAATGCTGCAGTCAATGACAGTCTTCTTGCTGGTGTTCACGATGATGAAAGGCAGGTGAATGACAGAGTTGGGCGGGGGTGGCCGGCTGGCCTGCTGCTCTGCCTGGCGGTTTCTCTGCACCAGATTCTTGAAGGCAATTTGCTAAAAAAGATGAGCCATCAACACACCACTCATACCAGTTGCCATCAAACCTAACTCCTTCTCCCCAAGCATCCTCACCACCCTCCCCAAAGCCCACAGGACAGCAAGAGGGTCTGGGCCCTCCTTTAGAGAGCAGAGAAAACAGCTGCGGGGCTGAAGGCCCCAGTGAGCCACCCAGCAAAGAAAACACATCCTGAAAAACCAAATCCCCAGAGAACGGAGACTGCAGAGACACTGGCACTCACACCATTTAGCCAGAAACACCCTCGCAGAGAAGGATGAAGGGAAACACATCGGTTCTGGAGGTTACAGTCCTCCTATCCCTCTCTGGGGAGAGGTCCACGAGTGCCCACGCCTGTCCCATCCATGTGTCACGGCCTTAGAAGGCAGACGGTCAGTGTGGACCTGTAGCTTCCCGGGAAAGCAGAAAGGCTTGATGGGCCTGCTGGCAAAGGGAGTCTCCTCTGCGGACCTGGGTCCTCAGGCCTAAAGCCCAAAAGCCAGGGCCTCAGGCCCCGAATGACGTTTACCTTCAAGATAATGTTCTTGCTGTTAATGGAAAGCCAGGAAGATACCCTCCCTCCCCAGCCAACCTCTGCCTAGCTGCCCGGCACTGGGACCCAGGGGCTCAAAGCTTACTGGGAAAGAGGCCATGATTTGGGTTCTTGTTTGTTTTTAAAGTAGCTACAAAGTGTTATGGATACAGAAAAAAAGAACAGTTCATGCTTGGGGCAACTGAGCAGAAGAACTTGGGAGTCGGAAGGGGTCCCTGCCTGGAACAACCTTCCCTCCCAGCAAGAGCTGTGACCATTTACTTGCTCTTCCATTTCCCAAGTCCCCACTGCCCCCCTCGGCTCGGTGACCACTTCTCTCCCTGCTAAAGCACCCCCAGCGGGTCTGTCAGGGAGAGGGTCCTAGGCACTTCTTTTAAAGGCACCAGAGTAACTGAGGCTAGGGTTAGGCACCCCAATGCTGGGCATGGCCGGCCTGGGTGTGACAAACACCCTTTGCGCTGGTCCCTGAGCCCCGCTGGACACTGAAGCAGATGCCCCAAGCCCCACAGTGACCCCTCCTGCCCGTTCCCACTGTTCTGAGATCTCCCGACCTTAGCAACTAGGCCTGTTCTCAGACCGCCCCACTCAACACGTCCTCCCAAGGGTCTCACTTGCTGCCACTGCTTCTAACATCCCAGCCCTCTGGTGCTTGGATACATGTTCCCAGAGCTCCCCCAAGGCCTCCAACCTGACCACAGGGCCATGGCCCTGCTACTCTTGGGGTCCACAAACATCTCAACAAATAAACTGTTGCTAAGCCATCCTTCCTTTCACTGACCAAACACCACTTCCGCTGGCAGCTGGCCCCCACTACCCAGGCAGCGACCCCAGCACCATGCTGCCTCAGTCTGGGACCAGCCACTCCCTCTCCACCAAGATCCTTACACATGTGTTTGAGTATTTGCTTCTAACCCAGAATATGCATCCCTAGGACCCTACAGAAGCGAGGCTGATGCTCAGGGATATCTATATCTGCAGGCCCAGGGCATGGCAACACAGCGCAGTGACCATGTGTGTCTGACAGGCCAGGGAATGCATGCACTGACACATTTCCCTTCACCATGTGTATCTGAGAAGCTAGGGAAAGGGTGCACTGATGCCAAGTTCTCTGACCATGTGCGCCAACCTCTGACCACGTGTTGACCTCTGACTAGTAACTAACCAGACCCATCTCAGGCTCACTCTGTATCTCACATCCCTAGTCTGGGATCTGGTAATCAGAACTCACTTCATACATAGCCCACAAAGTTTTTACATGCTCCCTGGAGCCATCTTTCCTGCCATTTAGACACTTTGTGACAAGTGACACACACGCTCCCATACTCACACTCACACAAGCTCACATACAGCACTCACAGCATGCACTTACACACTCCCTCTGGCCACAAGGCCTATATCCATGAGAATTCATGTCATTGACATATGCACAAGAAGAGCCTGGTGAATACAGCTACTGCTCAACTTACGATCACGATTGGTTCCGACAGATTGAACATAACACAATTTGGTCGTAAGTTGAGTAGGCTATATGTACAGTACTGTGAAATGATGTTACAAAAATCTTTAAGTCATATTTTATCACCATTTTCTTTCATTATTGTTATATATCATAATTTTCTTTGTTCATTTTATGCCATTTGTATCATCTCTACACCATTTTGTTTCTTATTTTTACATTCGTCAGGTTTAAGTGAAACACTGCATTACCAGTACAACTGGTTTAATATTTGCAAAACATACAAAATTACAAAATACAGGTGCATAAAAAACTGCTCCAGATGCGGAGCAGTCGTGGCTAGTGATTGTGGTCGTAAAGTTGAATGGTCGTAAGTTGCATAGGTTGTAAGTCAATCAATACCTGTATTTACAAAATTCACATTCAAAATCTCAAAGTAGAGATTTTATTTACCACATAGGAATAGAATAAACTGCAAGACACTGCTGGTGAGAAAAAAAATTGATTAGTAGAAAATATTAGGTCCTGGCCGTTGGTTCAGAGGATAGAGCGCCGGCCCACGTACAGACATCCCAAGTTCGAAACCTGTTCAGGGCACACAAAAGAAGTGATCATCTGCTTCTCTCCCCCACTTCCTCTTTCTCTTCCTCTTCCCCTCCTGCAGCCAGTGGCTTGATTGGTTCAAGCATCAGCCCCAGGCACTAAGGATAGCTTGGTCAGTCCGAGCATTAGCCTCAGGCACTAGAAATAGCTCAGCATTGGCCCTAGACAGGGGTTACCAGGTGGATCCCTGTTGGGGTACATGTAGGAGTCTGCCTCACTATCTCCCCTCCTCTCACTTAAAAAAACAGAAAAGAAAGAAAGAAAACAAACATTAAAATTAATGTTTGTTTACCTTGCCTCCAAAGATAAGTATTTCATTACCTGTAGAATAAGTTCTTGAAGCTGAGACTGTTTCTGTTTTATTCTTTCAAGTCTTCTTTGTCTCTCTACCTTCAAAAATAAACCACCAATACAAAGTCATCACAATTTGTTTAATATATCAAAGTTTAAAACCTGTATCAACACAATGTTACTTAAGTAAGTTCCTGCAGAAAATGTTTGTTCTGAACCTAACGGTGGGAAAACGGACCAATCTTGAACATGACATGTGCAATAAGACACAGGCAAGTTTTCCTCCAATCCCACATTCACATATTCTTCTCCCATCTTCCCTCATTTTCTACAAATGGCTCTATTTTTAAAATCCCACAAGCTTGGGTTCAGAATTTACCTGCACTAGAGTTCACTCACTGCCCTTGACAGGGCCGACCGCCTGCCCACCACAGTGAAGGTCTGAAGAGCCCACGCACACTGAACTTTGGAATACAGGGTCAGATCCATCCACCTGGTCCAGACCAGGCACGACAGCACCAGACCCTTAGCAGGCACCAAGGCTGCAAACACAAACGCCCGCTCTGGGGCGAATCTACATGGACACACAAACTATACAAGATTACAGGTGTACCTCTAAATTCTGGCATTCCTGAGCTGAGTTGGTAGGCAGACCAATCCATTTGATTTCCTTCTTCTCCTTGGAGATGATGTTCATGGCCATCAGCACATTTAAGGCATCATAGACTCGCCGTCTTATGTTCTTCTGGTCGTAAGCCTGAGGAAGATGAAGTGGGAGTTTTCCAAACGACCCAGGACGACTCGCAGACCAATGTTAAACGTTAGACCCTGAACAACTCAAAGAGGTGCACCATCAACTTGCCTCGTGTGGTATAAACCCACTGCAGCAGCTGCTGGCATCACTCCTAACATGCCCCCACTGAAGTGGCTGGTGCTAATGACGTGGGCTGGGCCGGGCCAGGCCAGTGGGCATTTCTGTAGGAGAGGTCACCCAACAGGCAGAGCCAAGGCCAGAGCCCACGTACAAAAACATTTGAGGATGATGGGGCATCACACCGGCAGACGGGTCAGGAAACATTTCTCTGTACCATTCTGAAAACCTCTCTGTGTCTGAAGTTGTTTCCAATAAAAACAGAGTGGGCAGCGCAGTGCTGGCGCGTTTTGCCACCCGGAGCCTCTCCCGTGCCTGCGCTGCAAAAACTTACGGACTCGTTTGGTAAGATGTGATTATCGGCAGCACTGAACTCTGCGACCAGCTCGTCGGCCACCTCGTTATAGGACGTGGTTCCCTTCCTCTGCACCTTCTCACACACCTTCATGGAGAAGTGTCTCAGGCCCTTACCGTTCTTCTCTCCTTTCCTGTTGCGTTTCCTTCAAAAATACAAAGGAGAAATAACGCCCTTAGCATTCTTAGAGCCAGCCTTCAAAGAAGACTAACGCTTACCTAAAAGAGCTAACAAACTACACAAGGGCCCCAGTCCGCAGGGGCCGCAGCTCATGCAAACAGGCCACAGGGGAACCTGGCTCTGTCTCCCGAGAGTACACTCAGCACCATCCAGGGCTGTCCAATGTGGCCTCTCTTTCTTTAAAGGCCAGACCTCACACCTGCATCTTCAACTCTCAGGAAGAATGGGGCAGACACTCAAAAGGACAAGACCCAGTATATATCTGATGGGTAGCAATACAATAAACACTGCTTCTTAAAAAGATGCCGACCAACATCAGAGATTATGAAAGTTTTACTATGCATTTAGGAGTTTTTAGGGCAAATCTGAGCAGGTTAACAGACAAGGTGATGCTGAGACCTTGATGGCCATGTAGCAGCAGGCGCCAAATGCTTAAGCCCAGAGTGTGCTTCAGATCAGGAGTGATCCCAAATATCTATAAACTTTTTAAGTCACCAAGTCAAGGGAAAGGTCTCTCTGAGTGAATTTTGGGGACTGATGATTTTTGCATGAAAACCAATATAGACATGATTCTAATAGTTTTGTTTTTGTCAGTGTTTAAAGAAAGTCGCACAACTGACCTTCAAGTAAAATCATTTCAAATAAATTTGCTTTACTGGAGGAAAGAATCCAAGTAGCAGTGCAGTGGGGCCGTCCAATGGGAGCACCACCATGCCATGGCCAAGTTACAGTGAGCTGCAGCAGGGAAGCTGCTGTGAGACCCGTCACTTTTACACACTGCCCCTGACAGCTACTTCCCGGTGCAGACAATGGAAAGTGTCAAAGTTACCACTCCTCTTCTTCCGCCGAGAGCTGACCACACCTTACAGTGGAGCATAGCATCGCCCCAACTACAGGAGGCAGCTCTCCGCCCTTTACAGTATAATCATCACCCCAAAACTACAGGGGGGCAGTTCTGCCCATTACAGTATAACCATCACCCCAAAACTACAGGGGGGCAGTTCTGCCCATTACAGTATAACCATCACCCCTAAACTATAGGGGGGGGCAGTTCTCCCACCCTTTACAGTATAACCATCACCCCGAAACTACAAGGGGGGCAGTTCTCCTGCCCATTACAGTGTAGCCATCACTCCAAAACTACAGGGGGCAGGGGAGCAGCTCTCCCACAGCCTGCCCTCCTGTATGAGGAAAAGCGTGCCTTGACTACACATCTCTTCTGGCCACGCATTGGACATTTTCAATCCTCTGTTGTAACAATTAGCCGCTGTGGCCACAGAGAGCTCGGGGGTTACAATTCTAGGCAATGTGCTCACCCGGCAGACCAAGGTGAGGGCTCTGAAGGCTGGTTCTGTGAGACAAAGTGAGTGTTAGGGGTGTGTGGGCTTCCTACCACGATAGTGTTTGGCGCTGCCGGTCTCTGAGGCGTACCAATTACCTACAGTCAAAAGAGACAATTCAGAACACAATCAGAAATCTCCCGCATATGACCTTGCCATTTTATCATTTCTCGTTATCTACAGCCACTGTTGAATTGTATTAACCACGAATATCAGGAAGAACGACGACAATGTGAGTAACCCAGCAGCTGACCTCTCGAACTATGGACGACATATGACCACACCTATTCAGAACGTGTCTTTATTTCCCTCCGTCAACCTCAGGCATCTTCTCCAGTTAAACAAAAGCAGCAGAAAGCGTCAGACAGCGCAAACAAGCCCGACAGAACAGCGCGCACGTCCAGGGCGCATCAGCCTCGATGAAGTAACATTTAATGGTGGGGTGCATACATCCTGTGTCCCAGATAACAGAATGCTATGGGGGAGCTGAGCACCTTAACTCTCACTCTTTTACTTCATTTTAACAAATTGGATGAGGATAAAAATCTATCCTTCAGTGGTGCTAAAATGAGGCCAAAAGACAAACAGAAAATGGCTTTCAGAACAAAAGGAACACAAGGCGAGACTCTGGTGCCCTCATCAGCCTGTCAGCGTGAGAATCCCAACCCCATGGTGTTTTTGTCAGGGGACCCAGCTCCCCAAACAGCACAGGTGGGGAAGGGAAGCAATTATCACTGAAAGCAAAGGTCAGAGGTCCCACTACCTACACTACAGCCTGGGACAAGCACAGTTCTTGGACTGGCGGGGCCAACATGGCCCTCACTGGCTGTCTGAGCCACGAGACCCATCTCCTCACCAAAGGAAGGGACACCCTGCTTTGCCTTTTGACAACAAGCACTTAGAACTTTGGTCCTATCAATTAATAATCAAATATTAACATGGGGGACACACAGACATTGCCTTGTACAGCCAAGTAAAATTCCAACTTTGCTGGCAAATGCTGTATGATCTCACTTATATGTGGAATCCGAAAGCCAATAAACTAAAAAAAAAAAAAAGAACACACACAAGCTCAGAGGTAGGGGGTGGGCAAAATAGGCGAAGGGGGTTACAAGATACAAACTTCCAGTTATAAAATAAGTCCTGGGGATGTAATGTACAGCATGGTGACAATAGTTAATAATACTGTATTGCATATTTAAAAGTTGCTAACAGTAGATTTTAAAAGTTCTCACCACAAGAATAAAAATTTTATAACTATCAATGGTGACGGATGTTAACTAGACTTGTGGTAATGCAGTGTACAGAAATACTGAATTATTACATTGTGCATCTGAAACTAATAAAATGCTGAAAGTAGAATATAGCTCAGTAAAAAGTAAAACAAAATTTCAAATTTTCAAAGATATTGTTGTGTGACTCTATCTAAACTGATATAATGACCCAGGAAGTTATTCAGAAACATTATCTCTCAGTTACTCCACAGTCAAGCACCTTAGTGATCTCATGTCGTTGAACGTGTTAACAACATCAGGCACCCGAACACTAGGGCAGCCTCACCCGAGGGCAGAGGGCAGACTGTGGCCTTAGCTACCACCTGGCTATTTTAAGCAGGCTCCGTCCAGTCCCCTTCTTAGCAGGATAAGTATGCTATCTGCCGTGGCCCTGGGACAGCTGACCCGGCACTTTGTAAATTATCCCTAAGCCTAGGTCACCCGTCAATGTTAATGATCCACTAACCACGAAAAGAAAAATAGCTCAACTGAATTACATTCTTTTAATTCATATTTCCAATGATAAGAGCTTCATTACAGTGTTTTTCAAACTGTAAATCACCCTCATTCAAAAGCCTTCAAATCAAAACAATTTTCTGGAAAAATGAAACAGGATAGAAAAGAGAACAAAATTCCCAGAGGATGGATGCCTTGTTAAACTTTTGTTTCTGTTACATAAAATCATGCATTTACCATTTACAGGCACTGGGTCCCAGGGGAGAATGCACACCTGCTAAGGTTCATGGTCCACAGTGTGGGAAACACAGAGACCCGTCACTCACGGCGCTTGCCCTGCCGGCCTCACATGCTGCAGCTCCTCTCAGAAGAGGGCTACCTAACTTCAGGATCAGTGCCCCACTGGACCCTCAGTCTGGGTCTCGAAACAAATGCCCTCTCTATCATCCTCTCCCTAAGCTACGCCCCTTCATTACTCAACTGTTCTGCACAGCGAACAGGAAGCCAGAGCGCCAGCCACACAGCAAGGGCTCAATAACTGCTCACTGTGAGAACAGCCTGCCTAGATGACAGGACAGGTCAGCAAGGAGGGCTCCTTGTGCCCGCTGTCCATCACCCACACCCTCCAGGAGTGCAGGCCACCTACACCAGCAGGCTTTCTCTCTCTGCTTTCTTGTTTTCACTATTTCACATGAAAACTTTGCCCTGTGGGGAACAGCTCTGTCTGGGCTGGGAGCCCAATGCCCAGTGCAGATTAGATGAAGTGGGAAGACCTAACAAGCCCCAGGTTACATTTTCACTCACGTGGAGATGAAGCCTCACCTCTCATGTCAGAAATCAGCTAGCCCTCTTATTTTTAATCCTTTGGTATATAAAATTTTAAGAGACATTTGCAATGTGTAAGCTTTCATTTCCAGTACTGGGATTTTGCAAAGGATGAATTACCATTACTAGCTCCACCCAAAACGGCTGGATTCAAATCAGTGATTTAACTTCCAGACTGACAAAGTTTAATATGCACTGAGAGAAAATCTCCCCATAATTTTTTTCCAAATATTTACAGTTGAAATCAAAATAGAACTGTTCCTATAATTAATGAAGCATTCCCAAGCTAAATTCTGCTGTAATACACAGTACCTATAATATGAATTATAAATTAAAATATAAAAGTGATATTTAGCTTCTGCCAAAAAAACATTTATTGAAAAACTATAATGTCCCAAATGTGATCTACATACTATCTCTTTGAAAAAGATCACAGCTATTCCGCTAAGCAAACGTGACCACATTTAACTGAGAGAGACTAAGTGACAAGAAGCAATTATATACCTGCCAAAGGTGGTCACCTGGAAATAGGGCCTGGGATGTGAACGAGTTTAGGGGGGTGGTAATGCCCTTCTCTTCTCATGGGGGCGCATGGCCCAGGAGTAGGAATGACGTCACAACAGGAAGAGGTCTGCTAAACCCCACAGGTGGAAACTATTCAGTCCCAGGAGCACAGGCCTACCTCCGGCCCCTCCTGTAGTTCTGGCACGGGCAAGGACACACTGACAGCCTGCAGAGCCCTGGCCCCACATGACCGGTGCATGGACACCACCCTCACTTCCCCGCAGGTAACGTCCACCCTAAGCAGTGCCAAAGCCAAGATGCAGCCAGCTCCACACAACTCTTGCCACTCTACCTGAGCTCTTCATATCACACCTAAGAAACCTGTCAGTGCAGACTCAGGACTGGCAGGGAACCCATAGCGACAGGGGAAGGTGCTGGGCCTGGGCTGAGTCCCACCATCCACCCGCACAGAGGGAAAGGTCCAGTAGAGGCAGAACACAGAAGCAGTGGGAGACCACCTGCACTCTAGCCACACACTCCTGAAATCTCTGAGGAAGGTGGCCGGCCCAGCACCGGGAGCATTCAACAGGAAACTGCGAAAGCAAACCTCATACCCCAAACTCCAAGCTGGAACCTAAGGATCACTTTCCCGAACCCATCAGCCCACCCTACCCAGGGCCCCTTACCACTTGCTGTGCAATGTTGACATTGGACTGTCCAAACGTTTTTGGCAAGAGCTGCTTCCCAAGTGTGTTTATTGTGGAGGGGTGAACGGCTACTAAGGACACAACACCTGCAATGCAAGGAAATGAGGTTAGTTCTTTGCTGAATTAAGGCCAATAGTGAGTTTCAGGACAATGATGTTTCTAATTAGAAAGTCTCACTTGCCCCACTTTATCATTTTACACCTATGGGTCAATAACACACACCTTTACTAAGCTTCATTCTCAATTTAAGGGGGCTGCATGGACACAACTGCTTGTTCTCCCATACAATTAGCCCCACTCTGGGGTTGGGGGTTCAGTCGCCCCCAGGTGTTATCACCAACCTGCCCCAAACCCCTGTCTGCCCATCTACATAATGTTCTGGTGGGACTCTAGGTTCTAGAGGTAATAATAACTCTTAAAAGGCTATCATTCTATGACAATTATAGAAGAGAATACCCGAGTGAGAACTACGCTGATTTCCAGGCCCTTCCCACATGAGAAAAGGAGAAACCCCTGTTCTGGTTTCGCTACAGCAGACTGGTGATGGTGAGCTGGCAGCCAGGGTTCCTGTTCTCTGTGGGTCTGGAACTGGTCCCTGCCAGGTCTCAAACAGGGCTAACACTGGGATGCCATTTTCCTTCATTCCCTCCCGGTTCAGCATCATGATGACCTCCCAACAACCATGACGGCATCACCTCCAATTCAGCCTGGTCTAAAGTTCCAGTTTACAACCCTTTACAGCCCATGCATTGCAAAGAACAGACTTCTTCAAAATTCAATAACCAATGAATTTTGCTGCTATATATGAACACAGTAAATTTTCTTTAATAACCTAAACTGACCAAGACAGATATTCATCCTTCAATTCAAGTGGTTAAATATGACTATTTAATCAACAGCAACAGATATTTATAAATTATTTTCTGTAAAGAAGTTTATCTGCTTTGAGTTTTTCATTTTCTTCTAAAAATAGAGATCTACAGGGTGGGGCAAAAGTAGACTTACAGTTGTGAATACACAAAACACAAGTTTATCCTTGTATTATTACTTACTGATTATTATTTTCCATGTGAAAAACTATAAACCTACTTTTGCCCCACCCTGTCTATCCTAAAGCAAGTATTTTGAGAATTGTTTTAGAGATGGCAAAGATATTTCAAAAGACAAAAACAAAGTTTTACAGATATTTAAAATACACATCACACAGCCCTGACCAGACAGCTCGGTGGGTCAGAGCACTGTCCAGAAAAGCAGAGGTTGCGGGTTGGATCCCTGGTCAGGGCACACACAGGAACAGAGTGATGCTCCTGTCTCTCTCCCCCGCCCCCTTCCTCTCTAAAATCAATAAAATAAACATGAAAAAATATGTATAATATGTTACCTTTCAGATTTACATATAGATTTGTAATTAATAAGCATTTAGGAATACTGAATTAATCCATTAAAAAAGTTTATACTGGTTTTTTATTTTAATTTACAAGTGATTATCTAATTTTCAATGAATTTTAGAAAGAAAACAGATCCTCTTCAAGCTCAGAAGTCATTGTCAACATCAGCAGTTCAGGCAATTCTTATGACATCATATATTAAAGCTTATTTTGTACATCAAATTTTTGGAAGTCAACACATCAATGGATACGAGCAGGAGGTCATCTTCTATGGTTAGACCTCAGGTCGAGCCACAACACCTGCCCACCACACAAGATAACACAAAGTACCCCAGAAACACAGCTTTGTCTTTCTATAAAATAACATAATCAGAGCCCCAATCTGGGACTCCCACTTTCTGCCTCCGCTGAGAAATGAGGATACTCTGGAGGTTTTGGGGCAACAGACGAACTCAGAGACAGAAGTAGATTGGGGCCAGGGCCCCTTTCTTCTATCTGCCGTTCTAACCAGGGTTTCTTCCTTGTGTTTTTAATGAGTGAGAAACTCTTCAAATGTAATTATTTTTGCAGAGTTTTACAGTGTGCCTAGAACGAACTATTATCATTTTATTATATTTGCTAAAGACACTTGAGCAGTAGAGTTAACCATACAGCCCCAGACCAGTCCCACCTGCTCCCCGACTAGGCCCTGCCTGCGAATATCACTGCTTGATGGATGCATTCGCTTCATTTTTCATATTTTCCATGCACGAATACAAGAATAATGTATTATCTGTGTGGCCCTTTAACACTTAAAAAATGATATATATTGAATGAATTCTGCAACTTTGTTTACACTGCTTTTGAGATTTATCCATAGAGAGATCTACGTGATGTCCTTGGTGCTGCAATGCTATTCCATTACAGTATTAAGACATGATGTTATACGAAAATGCTTTCAGTGTGTCACTCCCAAAATGCTGCAGTTATGTTGGAAGCCTCCCAGTGCTGAGCATGAGTTTCTCCCAGGTGTTTTCTCTCATGCAGATGCACCAAAGGGAACCTAGGTCCCAGATAACCTTCTGTGTTACAAGATTCATCACAGGACCTCCCCGTGGCTGTTCTGCATGCACACACGGCATACACCCAAACATGAACCCCAAATACATCCATGCAATCACACCCCCACACACACCCCAGCAGCCAGGGTTCCTCTCTCAGATTTTTGGCAACTGCTGACAAAGTAAAAGTTGTTACTTTTTGTCAATCTCAAGAATAAAATGGTATTTCATTTTTTATTTCATCTAGCCATAAAAATTAAAATGTTTAACACATTTTTCTGATAGATTGCCATATACAATCTATTTATTGGGGGTGGGGTGGACTAACATTTCAGTTATAAGATAGATTAAATTATAACACAGCCTGGGAATCTACTTACTCACTAGAAATAATATTGTTTCAACTGTAAAATGATACAGACTTTTTTTTAAAGGAACTGTATAACAAAATATTTTCAAATATAAAGTTATGGAGAATTCCTTCTTGGCAAAAAAATGAGTTAAAAATATATGTAGTCTGAACTGCTATAACCATTAAAAGGAAAAGAATTCTAAAGTTATGTAAGTATATTTCCATAATTAATAATCTTCTATTAAAATAGCTTAAATTATGAAAGCATATGGCCCTGGCTGGCTTGCTCAGTGGATAGACCATCAGCCCAGTATGGGGACATCCTGGGTTCAATCCCCAGTCAGAGCACACATGAGAAGCAACCACCTGCCTCTCTTTCCCCCCTTTCCCTCTTCTCTCTCTCTTCCCGTCTTGTAGCCAGTGGCTTGTCTGATTCGAGCACTGGCCCCAGACGGGGGTTGCCAGGTGGATCCTGGTTGGGGCGCATGCAGGAGTCTGTCTATCTCTCCTGCTCTCATTTAAAAAAAAAATTATAAAAGCATAAAGTTTAGTGTTTCCTTGAAAATAATTTTAACCAAACATTTTAAAGTTTTCAAAACCTAATGTTTTTAAGAGTTTCTGTTTTGTCCACCATACTACAAATATTTTGTTTATTGATATTGCCAAAAGGGTCACTAGAACATGGCCACCTTGACTACTGCACCTTCACGGGCTGGCACAAATGAGGGCCGGTGCTGCCCAGATGCTGCCCACAAGGGGCATCAGTGGGCACTGGAGTAGCCAGAACAGCTTTCTTCTCAGCTGGCAAGCACCGAGGCACTTCCTTCCTGGGCTATCAGCGCAGCCACACCCGGCCTGCAGACAGGCTGCTCATCAGCCAGCCACTTAAGCTGGGGAGAAACTGGCTCTGCAGGGAGCTCCTGCGTGGGTCCCAGGGCTGCCCTGTGGCCGTACCAGCTGGGTCAGCCCAGAACCTGCATCCCGGGTGACTTTCACACTAGACTGTGCAGCAGCCCCTCTGCTCCTTGCTCAGCATTTAACCGAAGCACAGTCATCACCTCATGCCCAGAAGCAGGTTTCTATGTCACTACCATGCTTTAAATGTCCTTTGGGTTAAAACAGAGGAAAAGTAGAGAGAACAAGCTGATGCCTCTGCACCGTGTTCCCCAGGAGGGCAGCCATGTGAGGGGACGAGCTGACGTTCCGCCACTTACTCCTGCAACTGGGTCTCCTCCTAACTACTACGGAAAGGCCAGTCAAATTTACCCACCGTGTGTGCGTGTGCAGTTTGGACTTATCTGCTGTGTGTGTGCATCTGGGAGGGTAACACTCAGCTTTCAGCCACATATCACCGTTAAATTTTCATTTTCCCATCTCAGACCCATAAAGCTGAAAGACAATATTAAAATAGAGGAAAAATGGCATGCATCACAGGAGAATGCCCTCTCACCAGTTAGAGAGGACAACGCAGGAAGCCATGATCCGGGTTAAAGCAAGAGCATGTGGAGACAGGCCCCGCCTCCAGGAGCCTTAGAGCTCTTCAGGAAAAAGACAGGTTTATGTCAGTAGTTAATCAACAGGTATTATAGCTCTCCATCAAAAAGGTGCCAGGTTACAAAAGGTGGCACTAGAAACTGACAAGAATGTCCCAGCTACAAAAAACTGAAGTTACACAACAGCATGGAGAAGATTACCACATCTCAAAGCATTACATGCATAGACACGGGGGTAGAAAAGTGTACCCTTGGCCCTGGCCGGTTGGCTCCATGGTAGAGCATCAACCCAGAGTGTGGAGGTCCTGGGTTTGATTCCCAGTCAGAGTACACAGGAGGAGCAATAATCTGCTTCTCCACCCTCCCTTCTCCCCTCTTCTCCTCCCATACCCATGGCTCAATTGGTTTGAGTGCATCAGCCCCAGGCACTGAGGATGGTTCCATGGAGTCTCCGACTCAAGTGCTGAAAATAGCTCGGTTGCAAGCATGGCTCCAGATGGGCAGAGCATCAGCCCCCGAAGGTGGCTGCCAGGTGGACCCTGGTTGGGGCGCAGACCCTGGTTGGGGCGCATACGGGAGTCTGTCTTTCTATCTCCCCTCCTCTCATTTGGAAAAGAAGGAGGGAAAATAATTTTTAAAAAATTTTTAAACTGTACTCTCAGGTAGTGACGGCATTTTTATCAATGAGCATGTATTATCTGTATAATAAAAACCTTTCAATTTGAAAAGGCAGGAAGCATGATGAAGTGCACACAGATTCATAGAGAGGACAGGAAAAAGGGCACAGTTGAGCTATGATCCAAGGTCAGGTCTGTGCAGGGGATGGGTAAGGAGCAGGCTGTCAGGAAGGGTATGTGGGCACCTGGGTGGTGGGGGAAGGCTGTCTGAGCCCCACCGCCATTTGGCTAGAAAAAACCCTGAGAAACAAAGGTGAGAAGACTGGCCAGGTGAGAAGCTCATACAGCTGAGGTGTGGGCTGGGGCAGGGCCTTCAGTGACAGGCACAACAGCCTGGACAGACTCATTTCAGCCATGTGAGGCCACAGGAAAGAAGGGAGTAAGAAGAGAGACTGATGAGGACACGCGAAGTTGAGATCACCGACAACGTCGAACATCAGTCAAGCTGTGGAAGGACTGAATGCAAAACAGTACAGCCATTCGCATTTGACACATGACTTGTTTCCACTCCTAAGCGTTTGTCCAAAGCATGGAAACAGATGTGTGTGCAAAATCTTGAACAGTGTTACAGCCATGAGCAAACAATCACAAGCAACCCGGGTGGCTGTCACAACTAAAACTGCACACAGAATTTTCTGTCTAAATATCTGCATTGGGGTTCTTGCCTTCAGGGCCTGTGGATACAAAGGCTGTGAGTTCAGTGCCTTTTTTCTGAGGAAATAGAGCTTTTTGAGTCTCAAAGAATGTGATGGTCAACTTATGTGTCAGTTTGCCAAGGCATTTACTATTCCCCAGTTATCCAATTGAACACCATCCTACGGGCTACTCTGGAAGCTCCTTGTGGATATGGTGAACATCTATAATAACAGACTTATAGTAAAGGAAAACACCCAGACAAATCATCTAACAAGCTGAAGGATTGAAAACAAAACCTGAGTTTTCCCTGAGAAAGAATTCTGCCTCATGACTGCAGCCCCTGCCTGTTTCTAGCCTGCCGTCTGCCCAGCAAATCTCAGACCTGCCAGCCCCACATCACACAGGTGTACTCTTGAAACAAACCTCTTTCATATACATGGCATACTTCCCATCAGCTCTGCCTTTCTGGAGAACTCTGGCTGACACAGGGGTGCGGAGACACAGCAGAAAAAAAAAAAAAAAAGAGCAATATAAGAAGCCAGGAGCAGGATGGTGCAGGGAGCAGAGACCGGAAGCAGAGCTAGGACGAGAACCCTGGCGGGGAGAGAGTGGCGGGGCCCATAGCAGGGTGCAGCAGGACACAGGTGCACAGGGCTGAGTCTACTCCCGAACCCCAGCAGGAGCACATAGGGTGGGAACTGGAAGCTGGCTCTGGCCTCATCTCAGGATGTCATGGGTTCTTAGCCAAGCGCAGCAAGGTGCCCAGGAAATGGCAATACTCGGGCGCTGGCCTGCTCCTGGATTCCCAAAAGGTGGCCCTGAGGGCAACGGCGAACTGGCCCCACAGGTACGAAGCGCACAAAGTAAAAGCTCAAGTCAGCACAACACTGCTTAAAACTGTCCTTAAAACTCCTGAACCAGAAGCAAAAGGGAGCTGCTGCAGCAAACCTGCCGGTCAGGGCACGGGGCAGCGGCCAGAGGGCCTCGTCCTGCTCTCTCCACGTCCAAGTCCCCGCCGGCCAGAACAGCGCAAACAGACAAATGGCAACACGTGTTGAAAACTAACTCTCTGGAAAAAGCAGGTGAAGCCTGTGGGCACAGGGAGAGCTGGAGTAGGGTCGTGGAGATGTCTCCACATGCCTTCTCACAACTAAAAAACAGCTGTGAGGCAGAAGGGACGGGGTCTCGGGAGCAGGAAGGGACCCCAGAACGCCTAGGAGGCCACACTGGGCCCAGCAGAATGGCTGACACAGAGGGAGAAGCCCGCAGAGCCACAGAGTGGCGGCTCTGGAGTCCACCATGCACAGGGAAACCAAAACAAGCCTGGTCAGGAGGACAAGCAAGGTCTGGGCATGTGGCCTGGGGGCTCCCAATGTCAGGGCTTTGGGAGCAGCACGGCAAAGGCAACTGGGATGAGTAAGGCTGAAAAAATGAGCTGAGGGACATGCAGGGTAGGACGAGGGGGCTGCAGAGAAGCCAGGCCCTGCCCAAGAGGGACACAAAGTATTTTAAACAATGCAGAGAGCTAACACCAAAATATTTTAGTAGAGTTAAGAAACTATCATTTCCTGATCCTCCCAATTCCATTCCTTGGCTCAAAATTAAACTCTGTAGGAAGGAAAAGGCGACAGGCAGTGTGTGGTCATAAGTAAGCTTACTTGGAGAGAAATTCAAAATCAACACCAGAATGAAAAACTTCCATCATTTCCAAATTCAACGTTTGTGGAATTTTTTCATTACTATTTCTGCTTCATCACTTTAACAGAAAATGCCATGGCTTGCTTACACTGAATTTTCACGCAAGCAATATGTGAATGCCCAATATTGGCATTCACAACATATGAAGATAAAATAGTGTGTAAGCACTGAATGCCTCAGGGGGCTCTCCACTCTTGGACAGAGGGAAAGAGCATCTGAAGATAAAGGAGGTCCGCACCATGACATTCCAGAACCAGAGAAACCAGAAGAGCTAGCATGGGCCTGAGGCCTGGAGCAAGAGGAGGGAGAGATAAGGTGACCAATCGTCCTCCTTCAGGGAGGACAGTCCTTTTGTAAGTTCCATCCTCCCTCAAAATGTATCCTCCTACATGTCCTCCTTTTTGATATTGGAAGATTAATCTGTAAATGTCCGTATTCGATCAGTGCAGAGTCGATCCATTGTGTGTGATGTGACTTATTTATATCTAAATGAGTACTTTTTTCTTAAAATTATTATTAAAAATTAATAGGTAGATAAGCATAATTACAATATAAAATATTACAAATGATTTTATTATGCATTTACCATATTATAGTGTATTATTATTGTAATGAATAGAATGTTTCTTTTATTTATGATATTTTTTTCAATTTATTTTTATCCTCCTTTTCATTGTAAAAAAGTTGGTCACCTTAGGGACAGCTCAGCCGAGCCCTGGACAGGATGAAGGCCCAGGGCACATGCAGCCAGTACGTGGCCATGCGCATGAGGCCCTGCAAAGCCAGGAGAGCCTCCATGAGCATCTGAAGGTCAGTCCCAGCACAACAGAGGGAATGGGGGTAGGCCCACCAGCCCGCAACATGCCAGACTTGCTCAGCTACATGGGAACCTGGCTTCGTGGGGAAGGAGTATGGATGGGGGAGGACGGCTGGGTTCCTACCCAGCACTTACCAGTAATGGACGCACAGATGTGAAGGGGATGGAACACAGCAGGAATGCCAAGTGAGAGCCTCTGAGTTACAGTTGGCATTCAGAGATCACTTATTTGGGCCTCACTGTTGGAGTAAAAAGCTAACCTTACATACAACAATCATGAGAAAAACCAGAAATAAGTAAACCTTAAACAGAACCTAAGCCCTAACATTGCACAAGGCCTCTTGGCACCCAGCCTGGCTGACACAGATAAAGTAGATACGACAGCTAGAACCACGCACATGGATTTCATCCTTCCCTGCAAGCAATGTCTCCTTAAGACAAGCCAGAGGAGAAGACTCTCCTTCAGGTCTTCTCTCAGCAACATTATAACAAGCTACACTGAAATGGGCTTGCTTAAACTTGCTATCAAAGCTCCACACCAACGCAGGTTTACAATCAGCCAAGCATCACACGTCAATGCTTTAAAGGTACGCATCTTTCTGATCCAGTAATTCCACATCTACAGCTTTACCTAAGGAGGTAGCTAGCATGCTCAAATGCACGCTCTCGGGTGTTCATCGCAGGTCACTTTTAGGCGGGAAACTGCAAACTGTGGGAACCCTGGGAAAAAGTGGCTTTAACTGATCCTCCCGAATTCCAGTGATGCAGAGAAACGCTGAGACCTAAAGAACTATTAAAAATACACACACAGCTTACTGGTGTGGGAACTCTTGCTCACACATTGAGGTGTGCGCTGCACCACAAGCCTTTAGATTGGAGTTTGTTTCCTTTTACTTCCGTGTCGTTGGCCACAGAGCAAGCCCCTGGGAAGCACACCCATGGCCCCCAGCTCCCAGACATGAGGTGGATGGAATACAAGTGACCTGTGTTTTCTTCTTCACACTGTCCTACATTTCCTAAATTTTTGCAAAGAGCGTGAATAAATTCAGCCGCTGATATAGTATGTGCGGATGGAGTGCATGACTGAGCTCTGAATGCCACTCCTCCCTCGTCCAGCCGGGGGACTCCCAGGCAGGAGAGCTCTTCAAGTGGGGCTTCCATAGTTGACAAAGGGCGTTCATACCAGAGAAATTCATGGATACCAAACGTAGCACATTTATCAACAAACTCGCCTTCCCAAAGTCAGCACCTTACCTTTTCCAGGACTAAGGTTCTGGTCTATGAAGACCTTTAGTTCCCCGTTGGCTTCTATTAGACCGGCCTGCAGAAAACAACAGTCATAATAAATACAACAGCTAACAAAGTGAACAGAGTGACAACGTCAGTTGTTTACACACCGTTCTTGTCAGAGGGTGGTATAAAATAACACATGGAAAAGACAAACCGGTCACCGATATGCAAACAACTACAGAAAGCCAGGGAGGAAAACACCCAGGTCCTTGGTGCAGGGAGCCACATGGGGCTGCCTTAGCCAGTGAGTTATTGATTTGGTCAGCATAATAAAAAATCATTTGAAGATTTTAGCCTTTAAACCTAGCCCTTGAGCCTGGCCTGTGGTGGCGCAGTGGATTGAGCGCCGACCTGGAACACTCGGTTTGCCAGTTCGAAACCATGAGCTTGCCCGGTCAAGGCACATATGACGAGCAACCAACGAACAGCTAAAGTGAAGCATCTACTTTCTCTTCCCCCCAACCTCCTCTCTCTGTAAAGTCAATAAATAAAATCTTTAAAAATATAAAAAAATAAAGCTTAGCCCTTGAGATGATAATGAAATACTGTTTTATTTCTTAAACTGGCACATGTGTTTTAAGTGGTAGTGTCTGAGGCTGGCAGAAGTGGCACCGCAGGTGGAAGTAAAAATTCATTGGCTATCCTGAAAGCAAACCAGCGACTCGGCCTGAGAACAGAGCAAGGACCCTCGGGTTGGTCAGAGTCCCAAAATAAGAGTGCTTCTTTTCATCAACCAGGTGGTCACCGAATGTATTTCTGAAGCAAACCCTGACAGCTGCATGCAGCTTTGGTTCAAATTTCCTGATGTAATACAACTGACTGCAAACTGTCAAAGACAAATGGTCCTGACCAAAATAATTTGTCTAGGTTCCCTGATCCTAGAAACACTTTACAAGCCCTTTCTGGAAGGAGTGAGGACCTCGGGGATATACGGGCTACCAAGGGCATCTGGTCAGCCAGGCGGCAAGTTGCTACAACAAAGCACAATTGTTTTTCAATAACTGAGCAGTTAAAGCCCCTATACTGAAAACTACCAGAGCAGGACAGGCCAACTAGCTTCCATGTACAACTCATCTCAACCCGTGCTGGTTTAGTGCCAGTGCCGCTACACACCACCCTCAAACGCCCAGAGATACAGCACAGCAGACTTTCCTGAATAAAACCTGACTCCAAGCCCCCCCAACCCAGCAACCAATGCATTCCTTTTAATTCTGCTCTCTGTGAAGGTGACAGAAATCATTTATGGGCCTGAGGACCAACCCACACCAGACACACACTCCGCCTGCTCCAGGCGACGTGTGGCAGTAGACAGCATCCTCAGACATTTTTGTCCCCACCCCATCCAAAAGTGCACGGCGCCCCATGGGACTGCTCCCCTCATGAACAGTGGCTGGTGCAGGGGAGACTTGGTGGCACTAGCATCACTGGGCCAAGCCCTGCCTCATCCCTTTGAGAACACTACACAAGAACGACGCATTACAGAGTGGAATTCAGGAGAGAAACTGGTCGGACTCAAACCCACACAAACTAATTCAGGTGTTCATGGAAAGGTCATCAGCGTCGTCACCCATTACCCACCCAGAACCGCGGCTTCAGCCTCCTTTCTCATAGTGGTGCTTCTCTAAAACACTTCCCTTCATGGAGCATAAGCCCCAAAGGACAACTGAAAAATCTAATCAAGGCCTCACTGGTTGCCAATGGTGAAGTGTGGCAAGAATCAACTAGGTAGAATAGGAAATTACTGTCATCCTTCTTGAAAAAAAAAACACCTCGCTATTGATTCAATTAATGTGTGGCCCACCATAAGACAATCACTAAGCCCTGACACCTGGCCTGTCGCCTATAGAGAGGACTGCCTCCTCTTCACATCTGCTCTGTTTCATTCCCAGGACACTCCCTCGCTGGCTGTCCCCCTGGGTGAGACTGAAGTGCCAGCCTCCATCACCACTACCTGCAGACCAGGGACAGAAGCACCAGCCCCACCTCCTCACAGCTCCTACAAGAATTACAGAATGGCCTGCAAACCTTTAAGACATCCACACAAGGGTGACCTCCAGGACTAAGAAAGTTCTGAGAGCTCCTTGGTGCTGAACTGCCAGTGCTCAAAGCAGGAAGGTCCCAGGCCAGCTGCAGAGTGGTAACTCCTCCAAAGATTTGTCCACATATGATAGGGCTGGAGTAAACAAGATTTACGAGGGGTGCAAACCAACATACCTCCACCTGTGCCCCATATCCTGCAGCAAACCCACCTCAGCTTTTGAGTTGCCACTCTCCATGGTATGAAGCCAGCACGCCTAGACTGCACTCTGACCTGCTGAGCTTCTACTCTCAGAGTCTGAGGACTCCAGGGGCATTAATAATCTGGGCAGTGGCCTGACCAGGCGGTGGCGCAGTGGACAGAGCATCGGAAAGCGGAAGACGCAGGTTCGAGACCCTGAGCTCGCCAGCTTGAGCGCGGGCTTATGTGGCTTGAGCAAAAAAGCTCGCCAGCTTGGACCCAAGGTCACTGGCTCCAGCAAGGGCTTACTCGGTCTGCTGAAGGCCCGCGGTCAAGGCACACGTGAGAAAGCAAATCAATGAACAACTAAGGTGTCGCAATGGCAACAAAAAACTAATGATCGATGATTCTCATCTCTCTCCATTCCTGTCTGTCTGTCCCTATCTATCCCTCTCTCTGACTCTCTCTCTGTCCCTGTAAAAATAAAATAAAATAATTTGTAAAAAAAAAAAAATCTGGGCAGTGAATAAGGTCCCTGACCTCTCTCTCTCTCTTTTTCTTTACAGAGACAGAGAGAGAGTCAGAGAGAGGGATAGATAGGGACAGAAAGACAGGAATGGAGAGATGAGAAGCATCAATCATCAGTTTTTCGTTGCGACACCATAGTTGTTCATTGATTGCTTTCTCCTATGTGCCCTGACTGCAGGCCTTCAGCGGACCGAGTAACCACTTGCTTGAGCCAGCAACCTTGGGTCCAAGCTGGTAAGCTTTTTTCTCAAGCCAGATGGGCCCGCGCTCAAGCTGGCGACTTCGGGGTCTCGAACCTGGGTCCTCCACATCCCAGTCCGATGCTCTGTCCACTGTGCCACCGCCTGGTCAGGCGGTCCCTGACCTGTTTCATCTCCACTAGTTCTTCAGAGAAAAGGACAGTCCAAGGCCATGTAACACACCACACCATCAGAAACACAATTATCAGCATTGAGAAAGTACTAAAATGAATCCCATTATAGCTCTCTTTGGGATTTTCCAACATGAAGTCACTCTGACAGGTTTATGGTTAGAACAAAATTTCAATCACATAGCCACAAACATCAAGCTAAAAACATATTTCGGTTAACCACTTGCTTTCCTCCTTGAAGCCCAGAGGCTCTAAATCTGCAGGTATTTGACAACAAGCATCAAAACACAGGCTAGCCTGACCAGGCGGTGGCGCAGTGGATAGAGCGTCGGACTGGGATGAGGAAGACCCAGGTTCGAGACCCCGAGCTCGCCAGCTTGAGCGTGGGCCCATCTGGCTTGAGAAAAAAGCTCGCCAGCTTGGACCCAAGGTCGCTGGCTCCAGCAAGCGGTTGCTCAGTCTGCTGAAGGTCCGCGGTCAAGGCACATGTGAGAAAGCAATCAATGAACATCTAAGGTGTTGCAACAGCAATGAAAAACTAATGATTGATGCTTCTCACCTCTCTTCGTTCCTGTCTGTCCCTATCTATCCCTCTTTCTGACTCTCTCTCTGTCCCTGTAAAAAAAAAAAACAACAAAAAAACACAGGCTATTTTTTATTCTTTAAAAGGCATTACTAAAATTGCAATTAATTTTAAGATAAGTGTACTGTACTAGACTTACTTTCCTGTAAAACCTTTATACTTAAGATGCAAGCCCAGCTTCATGTAAGGAAACATCAAACTGCTAAATACACTTACATAAATACACTTACATATAAACCAACAGCTAAGGCACTCATTTGCCCATAATGTTAATTTTTCTTAGAAAAACTATAAACTATGTTCAGCCTTTTATTCTCATATTTAATGAAAATAAGTTGATTATTCTAATGTTAGCTAAAACTAGCCTGTTAATAGTAGCAGTACCAGTAAATCATGTTCCCAAACCTCATCATGCTGCTAGAAAAGTTGAACCAATTAAAGATGAAAACTAAAAAAAAAAAACGAGTGCAATTATTTTACTTACTTTAGAACAAACCTTGCTAGTGCTTACTGCGTCCCAGGCTTTAGAAATACAAGCCAGTGTACTCCACAACAGCCCCTAGAAGGGTGCCAGGCCTCCACTGATCTCCCCCACACTATGAATCACCTTGTTGGTCTCCTTCTTCCCACCTCGTCCTTCCTTTTTAAAACACACTTGACCATCTGAGCAGGCAGTGGCGCAGTGGATAGTGTCGGACTGGGATGTGGAGGACCCAGGTTTGAACCCCGAAGTCACTGGCTCAAGCGCGGGTTCATCCGGTTTGAGCAAGGTTCACCAGCTTAAGCCCAAAGTCGCTGGCTTGAGCAGGGGGTCCGTCACTAGCTCTGCTGCAGCCCCCCCCCATCAAAGCACATGCGAGAGAGCAATCAATGAACTAAGGTGCCTCAGCGAAGAATTGATGCTTCTCAGCTCTCTCCCTTCCTTCCTGTCTGTCTGTCCCTTTGTCACAAAAACAAAACAAAGAAAACCTTGATCAAGACTGCCTCTCTGCACCACAGGATAAGGTGCAGACTCTGCAGCAGACAGAGACCCCAAAACCAGGGGCTGCCTGCCCACCATGCCCCTTTAGAAGGCAGCCAGAAAGATGAAGCATCAGACCTGGGCAGCAGGGCATGGCTCAGAGAGGTGAAGGAAAATGGTATGAGCTGGTTATGTACATGGAATGGGTCCCAGTGAGAAGGGTAGGGGTCAACTGCTGGTGAGAGACTAGCAGGGTTACACATAACCCAGAACCAAATGTCCCCTCGGCGCCCCCCCCCCTCACTGCCCTCCTCCAGGTACAGCCTCATGTTTCCTGCCGCCTCCTGACTCTAGGCCTCTCTGCGCATTTTCTAATTTACTATACAGGTTACTCATTCATTTCCTATTGCTTCTCTTTCCACTAGACCAGGGGTCCTGTCCCCAAACTATGACCCGTGGGCCACATGCAGCCCCGAGGCCATTTACCCGGCCCCACTGCACTTCCAGAAGGGGCACCTCTTTCATTGGTGGTCAGTGAGAGGAGCACAGGATGCATCCGCACCCATAGTTCCCATTGAAATACTGGTCAGTTTGTTGATTTAAATTTACTTGTTCTTTATTTTAAATATTGTATTTGTTCCCATTTTGGTTTTTTTTACTTTAAAATAAGATATGTGCAGTGTGCATAGGGATTTGTTCATAGTTTTTTTTATAGTCCAGCCCTCCAACGGTCTGAGGGACAGTGAACTGGCCCCCTGTGTAAAAAGTTTGGAGACCCCTGCACTAGACTGTAAGAATGAGGGCCTGTAAGAGCATAACGTTTGCACGGGAAGAAAGCCACGGCAGCAAGGACCCCATAGCCCAGACTGAGCGGGCCCAGCAGCCGGGAGGAGAGGCTGGCCCCTTGAAGGGCCTCACAGTCAGCACTTTAGGATTCAGGGCCATCTGGTGACTGAATCTGCAAAGGCCAGGTTAGTTCTTAAGAGACTGAGACTTCTGTCTTGTTGGCTTCTCTCTCTCACCCTATGATTCTGTCTCTATCTCCGTGTCTCTCTCTCTTTCTCTGATGTGAACTGCCCAGTGAAGAGGCCATGTGCCTAGGAATAGAGGGCAACCTCCAGTCAACAACCTTCAATGGACCAAACCCTACCAACAACCAGGTAAGTGAGCTGAGACGCAGCCCCTCCTCCCAGGACCCTCAGGCTACAGCACCTGTGGGTGTGGAGCTGGGAGACCAGCACAGCTGCAGCCAGACTCCTGACCCACGGCAACGGTGGGGTAACAATGTTGTAGTTCCAGGTTGCTACATGTCGGGCTAACTGTTACAGAACCCACACAGGAGAGGGGCAAAGGTGCTGGGGACCACCCTGCTCTTCCCCCAAACTGTGTGCAGCCTGTCTCCTGCATCAGCCACCTACTGCGACTTTCTCTTAGCCGTGCAGAGAGTACAACGCAAAAAGATCTGAGTTAAGAGCTAAGATTCATCACTTATAAAAAGGATTCTGTCCCTGGCCAGGTAGCTCAGGTAGTTAGAGCATCATCCCAATACACCAAGGTTGCAGGTTCAATCCCAGTCAAGGCACATACAAGAATCAACCAACAAATGTATAAACAAGTAGAACAAAAAATCAATGTTTCTCTCTCTCCCCCTCCCTGTCTCTCTAAAGTCAATTTTTTA
This sequence comes from Rhynchonycteris naso, assembly GCA_037038555.1. Taxonomy (NCBI): domain Eukaryota; kingdom Metazoa; phylum Chordata; class Mammalia; order Chiroptera; family Emballonuridae; genus Rhynchonycteris; species Rhynchonycteris naso. Next base: position 33,330,268 of record CM072998.1, read on the forward strand.
AAATGTTTTCAGATTCCAAGTGGATAAAAGAATAGAGTGGAAAAAATAAAGCTAAGAATGCTGTTTCTGGCAATGGTCAACAGGAGCTTCAGCTCAACGCTCCTGCCAAAAACAATACAAAACAAATATCTTTATTTACATCTGTGTGACAAGATCAGAGCACTCCTATGACAGGAAGGAAGGCACAGGGGACCAGTCACCGTCTCTGAGCCAGCAACACCACCCAGAAGGCATCATCATGAGCGCCAACCCCACAAGCCTATTTATCCCAGTTCTGCTCACCATAAAGGCATGCTACTGGAAGCAGCCTAAATGTTCATCAGCAGGATCAAATACATAAATGAGGGCACCTCTGGCCAAAATACCATGCTAGATCTTAATACAAAGCTTACAAATTTTGAGACAAATGGGAAAATTCAAACACTAGCTATCTGACAACACTAATGAATTACTGGTTGTTGTTTTGGGTATATGTAAAGAGCTCTCATCATTGAGAGACACATACTAGAATATTTAATGAAATGACATCATGTTTGTAATTGGCTTCTAATAACCCAAGGGAGAAGCATGAATGAACAAGATGGCCGTGAACTGAGGTGGTGACAAGGATGCAGGTGGTCACCATCACATTCTCTCTACTCCTGTGTAAGTTTGAAACGTTCCACAAGTTATTATTATTATCTGTTTATATTTACCAACATGAAAAAGTCCGGGACAATCTGTGGAATAAATTAGCAGGGGACAAAGTGTGTGAGTTCACTTATGTAAAACTGTATAATACATGTGCACATTTAAATACACATATTTAGGGCACACATTTAGGGAGTTAACCCCCAAAATAATCACCAAAATGTAAGTCAGCCTGGACTATCATTTTCTGATTTTTAATTTGTAAATAAACCCTAAAATAATGACATTTCATTCTATGTTGTTTTGTTATAACATTGGTGAGATGCTGTAGGAACTTAATTGTTCTGTATATAAACTGGCCGACAGTAAAATTGGTTTATACGTCAATTTCATTTAAAGTTACAGAACCTATCAACATTAGGTGAGGACTTATTTCTCTAACTAAATAAAGCATAAGACTATTGTCATTTTCTAACAAAGGATGCAGAGTTGCCAGGACAAGATCTAAGGATGATGAGGGAGAGATGAGGATGGAGGCTGACAGCCATCAGTCGGAGGTCAGGATCCCCCAGGGCATCCATGGAAAAGAAACCAAGAGAGTGATAAGAGCCAATGGACCAGAGGCCCATGAACAGAGAGGGGACAGAAAAACGAAGGTCACAGAGAGCTGGCCCTGAGGCATAGGCAGGACTGACTCACCTGGGAAGCAGAAAGGCAATAGCATTAAGAATAGCCAGGCAAATGTCAATCCTTCCCCCACAAGAAACCCATGTCCTCAGGAGAAAATCTCAAGTCCACCAGTGAAGGAAGGGGGGGAAGGGGTTAAATTTACACATTCCAGCATTCAAAGGAAAGGAAGAGGAACAGGTGTGACAGACTGGGGGGCGGGGCCGCCTGGGGTAGGGGTTGTAGAGGGGTGTTTTGGTACCAGGAATGGGGGGGATGCGACTGCAAGGATGCAAGGATGTCTGAAGTTCCGCTGAGACCCCGAGCTCTCCTGCAGGGGGCCATGACATCAGCAATGAACACACAAGTTCCAGTGCCTACTGTTCTTCTCCATAAGCAAAACTGGGACTCAAATGGACAGCCGAGGTTACCTCTAGGTTTTTTTAGTTGGATTTGGAACTGTCCAGTCTCTTCCGGCTCTAAAATGCTAAGATTCTTCAGTTCCTCTGCAGTAGCGCCTCCTCTGGCCTCCTGCCTCCGCCGTCCCACCTCTTCAGAATGAAGTAGAAATTAGCATTTCCACCCAACTCCTGCCCACTAAGCTGGACCTGAAGGTCGGTCGAATGCTGAATCATTTCAACTACCATCCTCCAGCCCACTCCAAAACGCAGTGTGGGAACTGCCTCCAGCTCACGCAGAAATGTGAGGTTCTGCGTGTCTTGTGGATTCGGTATCCCTCACTCCCCAGTTACAATCCTTCCTAGAAAGCAGACGGAGCCACTGCATCTGCTCCTCTAATCCATCATGTGTCCTTCAGTCATCATCTTAACTCTCACTTTTCTGCCAGAAAAATATTAAATTTATTCTAGAACAGGCCCAAATGCAAAACTGCCTGGAAGAAAACATAACAGGATTCCAAACCATTTTTAACTATTTGCTTATGTCCCGCTTTCCGGCGTTTCTGTGGCAGCTCTGCAGTGCGTCAGCTCTGTCCAGCTTGCACTGTGTTCTCTCACCTGCTGCTCTATGGGAAGACTGTGCACCGGGACCTGACAGGGACACACAACAGCAGGCTAAGATCTTATTGTCAGGAAGTCGCTCCCCAATGGAACATGATTTCTTATTCTTTATGACAAAGGCTGAACCAGTAAGATGGCTGCACTGAGTTCTTCTAACAGGGCTCGTGCGGCTGAACTGTTTCACATCTGCCTTCCTAACAGCTGTGCCCTATCCACAGCCCCTGGAGGGGAAGGAAGCCCCAGTGTCAGAGGTGCTGTCCACCCAACCCATTCCAGCAGGCCCTGCCCCAGGGCGAGTCCCTGCTGCCCATAACCCACGGGGTTTCTATGAATCTAGCCAAGGCAAGCTGGAGGTGGAATGGGCAAGAGAAAGACTATAACAGAGGCAAGAGCAGGACCAAATAGGCCATAGTACCCAATGGTGAAGCAGTGTCCTCTTTGTGTCCTGTGAGCCCCCAACACTGCACCTCTGGCAGCCTGCCTACTTCCCTCCTCAGTTCAGGCCCTAACAAGGAGCTGATCTCCTCAATCACACCAGGAGTAGGGTCTACCCCCAGGGCTCTGATTTGATAAAATATTCATGGCCAAGAAACATGTTTCAGAGGCCCAGGCCTATGATGAACCGCAGACTTCTTTAGAATCCAGCCAAGAGTAGCCAGGGCGAAGCCAAGCATGCAATGCGTTTGGTTCTTTCATCTTTGCTTCCCTGAGGGAAAAGTAAGCTTGTTATCCCATTTTATAGAGGAGTCGCCAAGCCGGAGAAGACTCTGCCTGAGGTCACACCACCAGGAAGGGGCAGAGCGAGGACTCAGAACGAGGCAGCGTAGGTCCACTCAGTCACTGTCTCTGTCCTGAAGAGTTTCCAGAACACGCATGGTCCTGCAGCTTTGCATGCATGTGGGCACGCCCCAATCTGAGAGCAACACAACCAGCGAGGGACATTTCCTGCTCATCTAGCACACTGTATATTTATTTTACCAGCTAAGTAAAAAACCAGAACAGTACACTAATCCACCTTCTCTACTAGAAAAGTTATTGCAGGGTATTTTTTTTCCCTTTTCACAAAGTACCCAACTTTTTTTTTAAATTTTTTTAAAGACTTCATTCATTTTAGAGAGGAGAGAGAAAGGGAGAGAAACAGAGAGAAGGAGGAGGAGCAGGAAGCATCAACTCCCATATGTGCCTTGACCAGGCAAGTGCAGGGTTTTGAACCGGCAACCTCAGTGTTCCAGGTCGACGCTTTATCCACTGCGCCACCACAGGTCAGGCCCAACTTCCTTTTTAACAAAGACCAAATCATCTCAGGCCAGGAGTTTAAACAAGGATCACTGCTCCCTGACAACCCTCAGGGAAGGCTTCCCAAGCCTGGTGGGCCCAGGGTCTGATGGCTGAATGGGGTCTAGGTGAGCAGATGGCAGGGGACGAAGAACTGTGACAAGAAAAGCACATCCTGCCACCACTGGCCCTTTCCCTTCTCAGGGAAAGGAATGCTCAAAAGTACAGATTAGGCAGGATTTCTAGGATGACAGTCCACACACTATCCATACCTCACACCAACAAAGGCCTATGAGGTGGGGCTGACAGAGCCACCATCATTGCATGGCAGGTCGGGGCCTCCAGTCATAAGAAACCCTCCCCCACACTAACTGACTCCTTATCCTTTCCATCCCCAAAGTAATATTTGGTCGTGCAGCTCTCACTGGAGCCACAACACCGTTGTTAAGAAAAGAAGGGGTTAGATCCATGGGAGGAAGGTGTCTCTGGTAGTCTCCACATCTGGCCTGGGAGTGGTCTGCAACACCTAAGTCTACAGATAGCATTTCAAAGCTCTCCAGAGTTACAAAACCTTTTGACATTAATTTTGTAACTTCCCTCCTACCCAAGCTGTGTGTGCACGTGTGTGTGCGTGCACTGGGGGAAGGGCACATCAGGGCATCATAAAAGGAGGATGACATAACCAAATATTTCATAGCCATCTTAACTCACACGCTACTTATTTGGATAAAATTAAGGCAAACATCTTTTTTGCTGCATATCATTTTAAACAAGGTACCTAAATTTATTTTTAAAAGACGGAAACCTTCTGCACTGCTTGTGGGAATGCAGACTGGTGCAGTCACTGTGGAAAACAGTTTGGAGATTCCTCAAAAAATTAAAAGTCGCCTGACCTGTGGTGGTGCAGTGGATAAAGCGTCGACCTGGGAACACTGAGGTCGCCAGTTCAAAACCCTGCACTGGTCTGGTCAAGGCACATATGGGAGTTGATGCTTCCAGCTCCTCCCCCCTTTCTCTCTCTCTCTCTCTCTCTCTCTCTCTCTCTCTCTCTCTCTCACTCTGTGTCTCCTCTCTAAAAATGAATAAAAGAAAAAAAAAAAAAAAAAAAAAGAAAAGTCGAACTACCTTTTGACCCGGCTATCCCACTTTTAGGAATATACCTTAAGAACACCATAGCACTGTTCGAAAAAAAGAAATGCGCCCCCATGTTCATGGCAGCATTATTCACAATAGCGAAGATCTGGAAACAGCCCAAGTGTCCGTCAGAAAACGAGTGGATTAAAAAGCTTTGATACATATATACTATGGAGTACTACTCAGCCATAAGAAATGATGACATCGGATCATTTACAACAAAATGGATGGACCTTGATAACATTATACGGAGTGAAATAAGTAAATCAGAAAAAAAAAAAACTGAGAACAGCATGATTTCATACATAGGTGGGACATAAAAGTGAGACTTGAGACATGGACAAGAGTGTGGTGGTTACGGGGTGGGGGGAGGGAGGGGAGGGTGGGATAGGGAGAAGGGTAGGGGCACAGGGAAAACCAGATAGAAGGTGACAGAGGACAATTTGACTTTGGGTGATGGGTATGCAACACAATTGAATGATAAGATAATCTGGAGATGTTTTCATTGTACATATGTACCCTGATTTATTGGTGTCACCCCATTAAAGTTAATTAAAAAAAAAGACAGATTTTCAAAAGGGCTAAAGTTATAATAACCTCCAAGAATAAATAACTCCTTTATCTGAATTCATCTAAAAGTACACCAAACCAAAGAGTAGCTTTATAACTGATCCCCAAACTCAGCCATGAAACAGAGTCAGAAGTTGAACTTTTCCATAAGTATCTCCCTCTTCATCCCTCTTCCTTGCAAAATAGGACTTACGTTCTATCAATATAGGTGGCATAAGATATTCTCACTCAAACCCTGATTTTTCTGAAAAGCAAATAAAACAAAAAAATAAGACCCTGATCATAGGTAGTCTAAGACATTAATATTTTTAAACAAAGGAAGTTAGATAGTATGCAACACCTGATAAAGATCTGATGGGCTATACTTATGCTGTTCTGTCATCATTTGTCCAAAAAGCTACAAAAATACAGACTACTCATGTGAACTTGAGCCTCAAAGAGTCTTGATAGTCACACTAGAGATGAACAAATATATATTAATCACTCAAGTAAAGGTAAAACATTTAAACTACCAAAACACTATCCGTATTTAATGTTAAAATCCAAGGTGTATTCTCTGTAGGTTTATATTGAAGTGATTTTATATTTACAAATCTTGCTGTAGGACAAAAGCAAGCTAATGTTAACATTTTACTGTGAAATGATGAACAAACGTTTAATACCCTTAATTTATAAGACTGGATGCAAATCAACATGAAATAAACACCTGAATAAAAAAATGAGCACAGGATATGTTCACCCATTCACAGTAAAACAATGTTTTAAAAGGAAAATATTCAACTTCTAAATCAAAAAGTACAAACTAACACAAAATGCCATTTAATATTTCACCTATCAAATGGAAGCAAGTTTGGTGGTTTTTTTAATTATCGTTATTGAATGTTGAAAGTGGAACGTTAAAATGGGCTCTCATCTAGAATCTGATGGAAATAAGTAAAAGCTGGTACAGTTTGGAAAGTGATCTGATAATCTCTCAACGACACAATGCGTGTGTGTGCTACGTCGCCGTCCTCTCGAGCCCACATACACCCAGGCACACTCGTGCATACCCTGGCATGGCACATCCATCCAGGCAGAATTACACGTCCGAGAATTTATCCTACAATATCATCACGGATTTGGCAAATCTGAGGTTGAACTGGATATTACTGGCATCCCCAACGCTGGGCCCTGGGGACTTAGGGAACATCCAGCATGCAACAAGGGCTTGTCAAATTAATTGATACTCATTCTCCTATGTTTATATAGCTTTCAGGACTCTCTCAGATCACCTGCACATCTGTGCTCCAAAAAGTTCAGCAGCATCACTCAGCTGTGTTCATCTCTAAAAATCCATTTATGCCAGTTGTATTTGTTATTAAAAGCCTGGAAAAGGTGGCATCAGTGTTTTTAAATGTCTTTTATGGCCTGACCAGGCGGTGGCGAAGTGGATAGAGCGTCGGACTGGGATGCAGAACACCCAGGTTCGAGACCCTGAGCTTGCCAGCTTCAGCGCAGGCTCATCTGGCTTGAGCAAAAGCTCGCCAGCTTGGACCCAAGGTCGCTGGCTCCAGCAAGGGGGTGCTCGGTCTGCTGAAAGCCCGCGGTCAAGGCACATGTGAGAAAGCAATCAATGAACAACTATGGTGTCGCAACAACGCAAAACTAATGATTGATGCTTCTCACCTCTCTCCGTTCCTGTCTGTCCTTATCTATCCCTCTCTCTGACTCTCTCTCTATCCCTGTAAAAAAAAAAAAAAAAGAAGTCTTTTATGTTCTCTAGCCACTCGACAGAAGTCAAAATGGTTATTATGGCTATGGGTTAGGCAAGAGACTCAAATAAGTGGACCCATTCACCTAAAAAGTGCTTTCACTCTATATCCAAAGGAATGGGGAGTGAAACTCATTTGTTTGAATTTAAAATGATGTGTTAAGATATGCATCATTCTTATCATTTCCCATATTAGCTCACCTTTTCAATAACTATCTACAATTTCCCAACATGTCAAATAAACATACAGCTGCTAATAATAATGTGGTTTTTAAAAAATGACTGACTTGGGGAAATACTGGTAATACATTAAAAAACAGATTAAAAATGGAACGTATAGTACATATACATCTTTGTAAAACATACCATTATTATATATGACTAAATAAATATCCAATAGGAATATACTACAAAATCCCAACAATTCATCTCTGACTTTGACGGTATTTTTTTCTTTTTACTTTCCTGGAACTCTGTAAGTTTTGTACAATTACCATTAATTTTAAAAAACAGAAGTAATAGTACTTGACCTTTTTCAGTACTTCAAACTTTTTACTTGTGGAAATTCTACTAAATGGACAATTCAATGATTATGTCAGAAAAGCTTGTTGGTGTTAATAGGACTTACATTCATTAAAGACAAAACTCCCAGTTGATGTTGAGGATAGACTGTAGTCACACAGAACAGCCTGAGAATGACAAATTCCTTCGCAGAATAAAACCATGAAGAAGGCCAGCACACCTGTTATCTGGGCAAGGGAGGCACAGGGCAGAGCTGAGCTGGGGGCTATGGAAACGTCAGGCTCTGGAAACTGTATCTGGTTTTCTGACTTACAGGCATAATTACCTTCTCAGTTATTGGCTAGCAGAGATGTTCACTCTGTCTCTTTTTTTCTTAGGCCCAGGGTGATGTGATGTCATGTAAGGGGATACCAGGGTGTACAGTTCAAGCATGTGTGTTAGGGAGCGCTGTACTTTAGGCCCTGGCCGGTTGGTTCAGCGGTAGAGCATCGGCCAAGTGTGTGGAAGTTTCAGGTTCAATTCCCAGGCAGGGCACACAGAAGAAGCTCCCATCGGCTTCTCCACCCCTCCCCTTCTCCTTTTTCTCTGTCTCTCTCTTCCCCTCCCACAGCCAAAGCTCCACTGGAGCAAAGTTGGTCTGGGCACTAAGGATGGCTCCATGGCCTCTGCCTCAGGCACTAGAATGGCTCCAGTTGCAACTAAGCAGCTGCCCAGATAAGCAGAGCATCATCCCCTGGTGGGCTTGCCAGGTGGATCCCAGTCGGGCACATGCGGGAGTCTGTCTGTCTGCCTCCCCACTTCTGACTTCAGAAAAATACAAAAAATAAAAAACGAAGGTGCTGCCTGACAAGGCGGTGGCGCAGTGGATAGAGCGTTGGACTGGGATGCGGAAGACCCAGGTTCAAGACCCCGAGCTCGCCAGCTTGAGCGCGGGCCCATCTGGCTTGAGCAAAAGCTCACCAGCTTGGACACAAGGTCGCTGGCTCCAGCAAGGGGCTGCTCAGACTGCTGAAGGCCCACGGTCAAGGCACATGTGAGAAAGCAATCAATGAACAACTAAGGTGTCACAAAGGCAACAAAAAACTAATCATTGATGCTTCTCACCTCTCTCCATTCCTGTCTGTCTGTCCCTATCTATCCCTCTCTCTGTCCCTGTAAAAATAAATAAATAAAACAAAAAGCGAAGGTGCTATATTTTAGAACCTGAGGATACATAGTGGTCTCACACCATCAAAGTGGTTTCAATGAAACTGGATCATGTAAAAACTAGATTTTGACAAACAGGGTCCTAAGTTCAAACAACAGACTCTAACAGGAAGAGGTAAACACAACTCTTCATTCTGGAGTCTCCAAACAAATCATCTGCAGTAGATCTGAATAGCACTCGTGAACTGTGCAACAACTCATAAGTCACAGTGGGCCTCCAAATGCAAGTTCTTACGTAGAATCAGCTCTGCAGGAACCACAGTCAATCAGGAAATATTTGCTGATGGCCAAGCCCTTTCCAGGCCTGCTGTCACAGACACAGCATCCATACTGCTTATGGCCTATACTCTAATGATAATCATCTGAGTTAGAAGGTGCCTGGGGGTGAGTCCCACCTCTAGCTCAGCCAATGCGGACACCCCACATCCCAGATGACATACATCCCAGAGGTCTCATGTCCTCAGCAAGGACCCACAGGGTTGTGAGACATACAGGCCAAATGCCATCACTGACCCATCCTTGCTTGTGCCTCCCTAGAAATCCAGTCCCCCCTATAGTAGTATGAAACTACAGGCAAGAGAAGCCAGGTATCAATTACAAATGAGAATCTTCTAATTGTTCTACACTGAAAAATAATATAGCCTGATCAGATGGTGATGCAGTAGATAGAGCAATAGGCCTGGGATGCTCAGGACCCAGGTTAGAAACCCTGAAGTTGCTGGCTTGAGCGTGGAATCATAGACATGACCTCATGGTCGATGGCTTTAGCCCAAAGGTCACTGGCTTAAGCAAAGGGTCACTGGCTCAGCTAAAGCTCCCCAGTCAAGGTACATATGAGAAGCAATCAATGAACACCTGAAGTGCCACAACTGTGAGTTGATACTTCTCATCTCTCCCATCCTGTGTCTGTCCCCTTCTATCCCTCTCTATAACTAAAAAAAAAAAAAAAAAGAAAGAAAAAGTATAATTTATTAACTACAAAGAAAGAAGAGCTCTTTGAAAACGTGATTATGTGAAGAAAATGTCATCTAAAAGTTATACTGCAAATCAGGCTGTTGCAACAATACCACAGGCGAATTTCCTAATTATTTCACAACCAACTCTGAAGATAATTTTTTATACACCAAAAGCACACAGCTAAAAAAAGAGTAGATGACATGAGGGGAAAAGCTATCCCTTTTATCTTTTAAATTTCATGCCAGATGTTTGTATAATACCTCTTTTAAAGCAAGATATTTCAGGGCAACACTTTTTTTTAAGTGAGAGGCAGGGAAGCAGAAACAGACTCCTGCATGGACCCACCCAGTAAGCCCTTACCAGGCGATACTCTGCCTGGATGGGTGACAGATCCATTGATCAGCAACCAAGCTATTTTAGCACCTGAGGCAAGGCCATGGAGCCATCCTCAGTGCCTGGGGGCAACTTTGCTGGAACCATTAGAGCCACTGGTGCAGGAGGAGGTAGAGAAGATGGTCGCTTCTCCTGTGTGCCCTGACCAGAAATTGAACCTGAGACTTCCACACACAAGGCTGATACTCTACCACTGAGCAAACTGGCCAGGGCCAGGGCAATACTTTTAATTAAGCTGTAACTTTCTGCTTTTTAATACCATCTGGAGTTCTTCATTTTCATTTCACAAAGAAAAAAATTAATTCTGAAACTTGAAAAACTTGTAGAAAAAATAAACACACTATCATGGAGTTCTTTTCTATTTAAACCTAAGTGGTTCGGGCTAAATTTATTACACTCTTAATCTCAAGTGTGAAGTTGTTTCCTTATGAGGGCAGGCAAAAGAAAAGGCTGTAACTAAACGAATGAATTAGCATCTGTTCCCAGAAGTCACTTCACTAAAGACTGGAGGAAACAGCAGGTTATTGCTATACCAGGTTTATTTCTTCAGCCCTGAGTTTCATCATCAAGGTCTAGGTCTGTAAAACGATACTCAGGACATGTATTTTTAGATAAGCTCATTAGTCTCCTATTGGTATTAAACCGGGCCTCATTACAGCATCCCTTAAAAGCTTAGCTAGGATGTATTTTTCTTTGGTCTCCAGCTCCCAATACTATTTAGGGATTTTCTCCCATAACACAAGTGGACTCACAGAACAGCTTTCAAAACTGATGCCTGTGAACTCTGAATAAAAATTTAGCCACCATCTCTGCTGGGAGTTGTCCAGCACTGCCCCCACCCCAAGATCATATTGGGATTTGAAGTATCTTCCTCTCCCAGGAGGTCATCAGACCAAGTGGTCCCAGCTAGTGCCCTGGGTTAGGACTCACTGGCCACACAGCTCTTACCAGAAGTTGGGGGGGGGGGGGGAGTGAGCAGGGCCCAGGAATACCTACCACAGTCTGAACCCACCACTCAACATCTTCTGGCAAAAGAAACCCGATAATTTTAAAACTCAACCGTCCAGCTTCCTGTTCTTTACAAACCTTCACAATACTGGACAAGGACGAGAACACGATCTTCCCAGTGGGGGATGGAGGTGACACCGTTTCTTCTCTTCCTCCTCCTCCTCCCCGGGGCCATGAGGAACTTCTGAGACTGGGAGCTGGAGACACAGTCTCTGCGTGTGACCTTGGCAAAGTACTTGAACCTCTCTGGGTCATACTCCCTCATCCACTGCCTCTCCCAGCTCCAGTTCTAAAAGAATAATGGCTGCTATGCAGGCCCTTAACCTTATAACTAAAGTTTTCCAAATGCTAGTAGCATCAAGTTGCTCGTTGGGAGCTACAGATTAGAAAAGGACGGTGGGCAAGGAGGGCAACCCGGGCAAGGACACGTGTGCTCACATACACACGTGCACACACATGAACGGACATGTCAGATGCCTTCCGCTTTCTACTTCACATAACTACAGTCTTTCATACAAAGATTTAACAATTATAATGCTTTTATTTCCTATAAATTTACTTTTACCTTAGAAGCCTTCCTCAGTGCTGAATATGTGTTTGTATTCTCAATAAGGAAAACCTTCCCAATCACGACCTGTGTTCATGGAACCTGTGTTCAGCACAAAATAAAATTCACTGATACCTAGTTTTATAAATCAATAAACAATAAACTGTATTTTTTTCACCTATGAGGGTATCAAGAGCCCATGATGGAAAGAAGAGGCCCACGGCTGCAGGAGCATGGATCCATGCGTTTCCAGGGCAGCAACTGAAATGCATGCTCCATACCCTTTGACCCACCTAGATTCTCTGTACAGAAATTGTAGAAAAACATTCCAAGATGCACATCTGAGGATGGCCCCTGAGCTTCAGGTTTGAGAACAAAGGGAGAGCCTGCACATGGTCAGTGAGTCCACACACACACACACACACACACACACGCACGCATAAGCCGCCAGATCCCAGGAGAGCAATGATGGAAGACGCTGGGGCAGTTTCATGACTGAATCAGTAGTTGTCTCCCAGGCTGCACTGACCCCCACCCCGCCAGGGTGTTGGCAAATACAAGGAGGGGTGGTCTTGTAGCCATCTTGGGCCTGGAGGAGGAATCGCTGTCACTGTGTAGGCAAGTGCCCTCAGCAAGGAAATTCTAGCCCCAAATGCCAATAGCAGCCAATAATTCTCTTACATTAAATTTCTGGAACTAATCCTCAAAACTGTCGCTAGTGGCCACTTGTGAGAGTGACCGCACTCGGGGCCCTCATAACCTCCACCTGTGCTCTGTGCCACTGCATTTTTCCTTCTCTGATTCCTCCTTCTTCACTGTGCATAGGAATAGTGGATGTCAGCTTTTACCATTTGAATTCTTTCCCTCAAGCATATACCAACTTAATTCACTTAAATGAATGTTAACGCCAAGAGCAAAGGCTCTGATTGCCTGCAGCCCATTCCCGTGTTTGCTTCCCAAACCAGGCCACCTGGCTTCCCTGACACTGGCAAGAGTGGGCATCTTGGGTTCCACCCTCTCACCACACCTCCCCAGGAGCTCCAGAGAAAAACCAGAGAAGAGGACAGACAGGGACTCACCCTGAGGGCGCCTCATGGCGGCCCACTCATTCCTACCATTTTAAACACACATCCCAGCACAACTCTAGCTGAAGAGACACACTTTTAAAATGAAATGTTAACTACTAATCATCGAGGAATCAGGCTTATTTTCATATATTGCTAGAAAATGTGAGAGTTTTTTTAAACAAAGGAATTACAGTGTTTTGTCTAGGTATTTTTAAAAATACACAAATATTTGTGTTCTAGAAACAAAAGACGTTTACAGCCGATGTCCGAGCACACACATGGGGCCCCAGTTCCATGCTCTTCTATCATGCCCAAACAGCACCTTGGCTCTCTCCCTCATCCTGATTCCAGTGAAGATGGCACTGCTTCCTAGAGAGGCCCCTGACCCCTGGCCCCGCCTCTCATCAGCTGTATCCCTCGAACTGCAAGCTTCATGGGAGCTCACCATTGGGCACAGGCACTCAACAAAGAGCAACAATGGATGCATGAACAAAGGAGTGCAGGTTATCATTATTTCAGACGTTTCCAGCTCTGTTCCATACACCAAGAACTGAGGCAGAGGACATGTGCACAGGAACCAGCGGGCCTGGCTGACACAGAATTCTAATCTGAGGTACACCTACAACAGGCTAGGTGAAAAGCATCAAGTCTTTCCAGAAGACTAGATGACATAGGGCTCCTCAGACCAAAGACACTGTTTGGTGGGTTAGCCTGCAGCAGTCGTCCGTGCCCAGACAATTGCCCACTGGACCTCATGTGGTCCAGCTCACCTGTCAGGCCAGTCGTTGCTGCTCCCTGACCTCTCCCTCCCCAAGCCCTGCCCAGTCCAGCCCACCTCCCTTCTCCCTCAAGGGTGGCTCCTGCCCTTTAAAACCCACCCACGCCCACTGCCCCCTGACCCTCTGTCAATGGGCTCCCTCCTGTCCAGTGCTGAAAGCAGTCCTGGCTACACCCCTGACACCTGCTGGTTGCCCAGGGCCTCCACTGAAGGCAGGAAGCTGCCACACCATTTCCCTCTTCCTCCTCACCAAAACCTACCAGGGTGAACCCTCACTGGTTCCCTAAGTTTGTCCTCCACTGTGACCCCCAAGACCTAACTCCAGCCCCCTCTAGCTTCTCTAGACTCCAACAGCCTTCTATAGAGCCCCCAGAGCTCTGCAAAGCTGGGGTCCAGGCGAGCCTCCTTCAACCTGAACGGCTTGGCTCCCACCTGTGCTTATGGGCTTTCATCTTACACTGAAGGGCCACTGTTTAAATTAACTACTTCTACCTTTCCCTCCAATACTGGCTGCCAGAGTAATTATTCTAAACTCAGATGTCACTTCCCTACTTAAACTAGGTAACTAGAGAAAAAGCCAAAGTAAAGTAAATGCCCTTCCTTGACCACAATCCCCATTTCCAGCCTGGTCCATCAGCCCTGGTGAAACAAGATTCCAGCCACTCTTGACATCACCCAGCTTTCAGGACAGGTAAGGCCACTTCACCTCTGCTTCCTCTCATGCTGCTTCTCAGCCTCAACCACCTACCCCATTATCATCATAGTGCCCATGACTGAATATCCTGTCCAGGGGAACCACCGCACCACCCAGCCACTAGGCGGCCCCCTCAGCTGCCCTGCACTTTGTAGGGGCTGCTTCTTGGAAAGTGAACACTGTCGGAAAATGTTGTTTATGAGTCAGTCCTTCTCCCTGCAACCATATGGCAGGGGCCACGACTATCCCTTTGTATCCCCCAGAAGGCAACAGGGAATCAAAGAGAGCCTCTCCAACAACGAATCTCCCTTAGTCTGTCAATAAAGAAAAGCAAATAAACTCAGTTCCCTGAAACGTATGACATCAGAGCGGCACTCTTAACAGGGGCACTGGGGTCCAACAGTTCCCTCTTAAAGACATCTAATGAATCTGTTACTTGAGCATGTACTAACCTGTCTTGCCTCTTTGGGAATATACTGGCAAAGGCAGTTAAAGATCATAAAATTCAACCAAACATGATAACTTAAAACACCACACAGAATGTAACTGTGTTCAATCACATTCTCCACCAAATCAAACCCTGCATTAGAAAACAGCACCAAATTTTAATATGTGCCCAACTTGGTGAGACTTTTTAGAGACTATAAAAACCTTTGAAATGATGAAAAGGCATAATGCCTATTATTTGGTTCCATAAATATGCACACATTTTTACTTTCTCTAGTTGTGTGTCAGGTAGACATAATTTTTCTGAGCTGTATTTCTAACTCTGTGGAAAAAATAAGTAAATAAACAGCCTCTTCTCATAATGTTTATAGAACAATGCTTTCTAAGAAACACTAACCGCCGGAACCGGGGTTTCAGTGACTTTAACTGATATTACAAAGAATAATAAGAACTCCATAACCAATAAAATATACTATACTTTTAGACCTAAAGCCTGTTTCTTGGAACAAGTTAAAAATCTACTGTTCCATGACAAATACAAAGCAAGCTAAAGTAGAATTTTTTTACCACATTTTATTAATCGCCAAACTTCATTTTTCTGAGGAAAAAAAGTGGCCAAAACAAGTGCTAAGCACTTCATTGATCAAAGCTGAATTAACTTCCTACACTCTCCACAAACAGGTGCTTAACGTCATTCTGCACATGAATAGTCGTCCCTGGTCCCAGCCCTCCACCTCACTGAACTCAAAGTCACTTTCAACAAAGATAGTCACAATTAGAAGTTAATACAGTCTGAAAAAATGAAGAAAAAGTCAGTGATATTATTTAAGCCTCATGCAACGTCTGTCATCGTGTTCACGACTGCCAAACCCAGGTATAGAAGCAAATCACACATCTCTGTAAAAGCTATTAGATTTCTTCCATCTTTTCGCCTTTATCCTGTGTAATTTGCTTTAAGTCTGGTAATAAACAGTACTGTAGTTTGTGCTGTCGTTCTGAAATAAAGTGGGGAAACCATAAAAAATGTAGTGCTAGGCAAACATCTGGCTGTAAAACCAAACAAATATACTTACATCTTTTGCCATGTTACCAGATCCGTGAAATCAATGCTATTAAATGTTCACCCTCCAGAGAAGAAAAATGATTTTTCTGGTAAGAGGGAAGAAAAAGCAAGAAATGAGTAAGAATGAAAAAAGAAGTTAATAAAATATCACCATTTTCCCCAATCATGCGGTTATCCATCACCATTCTGATGTCCCTTCAGGTAGCAGGCACTTTCCTTTCTAAACCCACACTTTACCCTCAAAGCGCAGCTGGCAAAAAACCCCATAACTGGGATTTTAAAATATTTCAACAAATGGAAATGCATCCAACACCAGGATGCCCAGTCCCGCTCCCTGCAGACCCCTATCCTCCCCGACTCCTACACAAAGACTCAGGTCCGGGTCGGGCCTGGTACCCAGCTTTGCGCCCGCGCACCCAGGACGCAGCTGGGGACCCCTGGCCACTGTCTGGGCGCAGCCCGGGTGTTCCTGCGCAAAAGCGCACCCAAGGAGCGCCCGGCTCCCGCTGGCTGGCTCCCCTCGCCCACTCGGCTGGCCGGTAACTCTGACAGGTGGGCTTCCGGGGTCGGGCCTCCGGCCTGTCACTAGGCCGCGCGGCCGCCTCGCCGCGAGCGCCTCCCGCGCGCCGGAACCGGCAGTCGAGCAGGCCAAGTCGGGGTCAGCGCCGCCCCCACGCACCCCGGGCCCCCAGACCCTGCTTGCTAAAGCCGACCCCGATCCCCGCCAGGTGCAGACGCCCGCGCTGCTGCTCCGCCTGAAGGCCACCTGCAGGCCCCGCCGGGCACCCGGGACCCCCGACCCCATGGCCGGGTCACCTGGGAACCCCCGACGGCGGCGTCCAGACCGGGGACGGGAGGCCGGAGAGCCGAGAGAGGCGCGCACACGCGGCAGGGAAGGAAGACGGGAGACCGGTGGGCGCCCTGCGTGTACGCGCCCCTCCGGGGACCCTGGCCCTCGCCGACCCCCTGCCCGCCGCACCTGGCTGGCAGTCGGCGCGCGGACACGCGGGGACGGACACGAGGGCGCGGACACGGATACGCGGGCTCGGATACGCGGACACGGGCACGCGGGCGGTCCCGGCGCGCACTCCGGCCCCGGGGTCCTGCCCTGCAAGGCGCCGGGCGCGGGGCTCACCCTGCCGAGCGGGCGTCGGGCGGCGTGACGTGCGCGGCGCGGTGACGTGGGCGGTGGCCCCAGCTCCCGCAACGCGCCTGCGCGCGTTTTCGCGCCTTCAGCTCCCTCCTCTCCTCCTCCTCTCCTCTTCGTCCTCCTCCCGCCTAGCCGCCCGCGCTCTGCTCTGAAGGGGATGGGCTGCGCGTGCGTGCGTGCCGACAGGGGATGGAGACCCAAGGACTAGTGTCGGGCTGCGGCGGTGTGCGTGGGGGGAGCGGAGCCAGTGGGGTATACACAAGTGCGCACGCGGATGACAGGGGTTCGGGGGGGGGGGGGTGCACATGTGCGCACATGGAGAACAGGGCCCGCGGATCTGTGTGCATTTGTGTGCACAGGGCCCGATGTATATGCTTGTGCGCACACAGGAAACAGGTAGTGGGTATGTGTGCACATGTTGGAGAGGAGCCGGGAGTGTATGCACATGTGCTTACAAAAGGAGAGGGGCCTCGTGAGTGTACCTGAGTATGCACACAGGAATGAGAGTGAGAAGCTGGCTGTGTGTACACGGGTGTGTGCACAGAGAGGAAAGGGGGCCAGCACAAAAGGAGAGGAGCCTCGTGAGTGTACCTGAGTATGCACACAGGAATGAGAGTGAGAAGCTGGCTGTGTGTACACGTGTGTGTGCACAGAGAGGAAAGGGGGCCAGCACAAAAGGAGAGGAGCCTCGTGAGTGTACCTGAGTATGCACACAGGAATGAGAGTGGGAAGCTGGCTGTGTGTACACGTGTGTGTGCACAGAGGAAAGGGGACCAGTTGCCAGCATGTGTGTGCACATGGGTGTATTTGCAGGAGAGGGTGCACACAGGCAGAAGAGCTGCTTTTTGTGGTCACAGGTGTTTATATGCACACACCAAAGGGGGGCTCGTGTGTGCACCTGCAGGTGTGCACACGTGGAGGAGGAAAGACTGGGTGTGTGAACATGTGAAGGAGAGGTCAGGTGTGTGCACGAAGGAGTGTAGATGCACTCGAGAAAGGCAGGCTGGGGTGTGTACTTTGTTGTGTTTGGTTGTGTTCTTATGTATGTGCACAAGAAGGAGTGGAGAGCCACTTGAGTGTGCAGGTGCACAGAAGAGACAAGATGTGTGCCCATGCAGCATGGAAGGCCCTGTCCACCTCGTGCTCTCTTGCCCTTCCTGGCCCTCAACCTCCGTACCCAGGCACAGCTCTGACATAGATTCCACACATCCTCTGCAGGGAAACCAGGCAGCCAGTTTGCTCCTTATGTGTGGGACTGGTAGGTCCTGAGCCCTGGTGATATGCACCCTGCAAAAACCCACCATCACCACGGCAAGGGCATTGCCCCCCTGGGGGGCTGGAGAACCAGCAAAGGGAAGGTTGGGCGTGGGTCAGGGAGTCCAATGTTCAAGGCTGCATCAGGGGTGGTGTGCAGCGAGCTCAGGCATAATTAACATCTCAGAGGACTTAAGCACAGAGCAAAGGCCTCTGCACTGTATGGGCAACATGTTACTGCATTACACCCCACCTAGTGTGGTTTCACAATTTAACCATCTTTATGCTGATCACTCCCGTTCCTGCTAGACTAAGGCACCACTTAAACTGTTAACACCTTAGTTAGCATTGGTTTCTTGAAGGCAACAAAACTCTTCACATTCTTTCTGCTGATTAGTGCACAGTGGACACTTAAAGAAACATGGGTGGTGGGGTGACGGGGGTGAATAAAAAGGGCTTACAGAGGCATACTGCAGGGAGAACACCTAATTTCTCTGCTGGTGAAATGTATACAGCTCTTGACCCATTAGCAGGTTCGCATGATATCTGAACCTGCATTCCTCTGTTTTGTGCCTCAAGTGGTCATAGGTTCCTAGTTCAATTTTTCTTTCATAGGGATTCTTTGTGTGGGGTTTATTTTTCACTGTATTTGAATATTCACCAACTCCATTGCAGCCAAAAGCCCCTCCCCCCCTTCACATCCTTGGATCCAAATGCACAGGGCAGGAAGCTAGGAGCTCAGAGTTAGGAAAAAATGGAGGATCAAAGTATAGAATCTTAAACCCCTCCCTATGGATTCAAGATTCCAATAACTAGACAATATTTACACTCGATAATACCTCTAATAGTCCAAAATCAAATCTGCACAAATATCACCATAGTGGAACATTCTGAACTCTCAAAAGCTATCATGGCAACAAAAGCTCTATGGGGTTCTGGTTTATCTGGAAAAGGGGCAAAAAGTTCTTCTTTCTGTCCTCTTGGTAGTTAGATATCCCACAAAACCCAGTTTCTGTGTTAAAGGTAACAGAATTCTCTCCAAATATTGTTAACCGATGCCTTGCCTTGAAATTTAGATTGGATTGCGGAAATGCTGCTTTCTTGATGAGGAATAGTCCCTTAACTCCCGGTGTTCATCTAATCATTCCATCTCCAATCTATCTCGGTGGGGGAGGGGAGAGGTTCAGGAAGCATGACTTAGTGATACTTTCATTTGGGTGTTGACTTACTTGATCCACTCCCAGTGGCTGGCTTTATCATTGTCCAGGAGACCACATAAAAATGATTCTGTTCCATGTTTTGTTAGAAGAAAGTGATCAGGCCCTTCTCAGGAAAAATCCTCATCTCCCAAAAGCTCCCTCTTGTTCTTATTTTTTGCTTTTTTTCTCTTTCTTTGTGTGTCTGCTCTGTTGAGTCTCAGAGCTGATCCAAATCCTTACCACCAACCCATTAAACTGTCCTTTAAAGAGAGAAAAAAAATTTTCTAATCCCGTGAAAATTTTTATTCTAAATCTGTTAAGTATCCAATTTGTCTTTGGTTCCCTCCTCAATAACACTGGTCTCTTCTCCAGCCATTTCCTGTTTTCTACCTTTTTGGGTCACCATGGCCACAGTGACAGTAAGATATGGGAAGACAGAAGGACAAGGGCTCATGAAACTTAGAGGAGAAATGTTTCTGGGTATGGACAAGTGACATTTTTCTCCTTCTTTGGTAAAATATAAATAAAGGCATCTTTAGAAAACTTAGTGTGTATCATAAAATATAAGCAAATCTGTGCTTGCTTAACCTCATGATAAATGCTGTTCCTCTCCTTCAGAAAGATAACCACTCCTAAGCCCCATCTACTGAGAAATTCTGCAGTTCCCACCCCACCACCTAGATCCAGGAAGACATCTTTATTTCTCTTACATCATGAGTCCTTTTGAAAATTTATAGTCAACTCCAAAGTTTTCCTCTTGGAAGAACAGTCAGTCCTTGACCCTCTTACATTATTATGCTCTTAATATTATAAATTAAAGACATATAATCATTTACAGGCTGAAAGCCACAGTCCTTTGAAAAGTACCCCTTGGATCTGACAAATTCTAGATCACTGCATTCGGTTTCCTCAAAATATCTTTTACAGATCTTGTTTACTACCTAGACAGTTCTTGTGTGCTTTTCATCTGATATATTCTCTGGCTTTTGCAAGGAAAGAATTCACTCCTGCCTCTGCCACTTAATTCCACAATTCTCAAATGTTCCTCCTATGTGACTTTACATTATTCTTGTTAAAATATTAGGATTATTTTCTATGGAATCTTTCAATGTTAAGGTTGAAAGGTCCCTGTTTTCCTTATATCATTTCCTTCCTCAATTGAATCCATTTAGCATCAGCCAGGAATGGAAGCAGCACCAGGCGCCTACAGCACAAGTGTAAGAAATTTGACTTTATGTACTACTGACTACCTTTGGTCACTTCTCTGCTACCTGTTTACTTATTTTACAGATTCAAAGTATCTTATAGCTCACCTGAAGCTCAAACAAAAGAAAGTCAAATGACCTTGATTAAGTAATCTCAGCCTCTGATGCTTAATTCCTTCAGCTTTTCTTTTTTTTGAGAAATGAATAGATAAAAACAGTTCTTTGAAAAGAAGATAAGCCACAATTTCAAGAACTTTATCTTTTCTGCATTCCTTACCTGGGAAACATTTTTGAGCTCAAAATGCATGCCAGATAGTACTCTGAGGGTCGATAATTGTGTTGATTAATAAGATAAAGATGGCTCAAGGTCAAAGAGGAGAGACAGCTTTACAGACAAATGGCATTAGGAGACACAACTCTATTCATGACTGGGAAAGGAATTATGGAAGGACAGGAGCAGGAACAATTCTTTCCCCCTGCAGGCAGAGAAACTTATTTCTCACTGTTCTGGAGACAGGAAGTTCAAGAACCGGGTGCTAGCATAGCCAGCTTCCAGTAAGGACCCTATTCCAGACGTGCAGGTGCCCACCTTCTTATTTTATGCTCACTGGCAGAGAGCAAGCTAGCTCTGGCCTCTTATACAGACACTAATCCCATTCACAGGGCTCCACCCTCATGACCTGATTACCTCCCAAAGGCCCCACCTCCAAATACCACCTATAGGAGAGGAAAAATAATTTTCATTCTATTCTAAGTTCTTGGCTGGGGCCCCTGCCACAAAAGACAGATTAACCAGAGAAAGATGGAAGTTCAATATATATACCTCATGGATACACTGGCGCTATCCAAGGAAAATGAGTAATTCTCAGAGGTGGCTTAGACTTCAGGCTTAAATGTCATTTTCAATAAATAAGTAGAGATAGATGTGGGAGAGGCTGATTATGGGGAGGTGACCAGGAGAGGCTGGTAAACAAGAGTAGGTTTGTTATGCAGGCTTAGGTCCTTGCCTTTTCCATTGATAAAAGTTTCTTAGTTTAGTCATCCATCTCCTCCTGGTACAGAGAGGAAGACAGCTGGAGATTTTCTCTAAAACTAAATTTCCTTTACAAACAGGTGGCTTTAACTCTGTTTTCAGAGCTTCTCCTACCTCTCAAAATAAGTCTCTGCCAAAGAGGCATGTTTTGGGTAGCATAATCTGCCAAATTTCACACTGCTATGGGGATTAGATTTCAGTATGTATACGAATTTTGAGAGGCTGCAAACATTCAGATCATAACAGTCCCATTTGCTTAACCAGGAGCCACCCCTGGCTGTATGGGATGCTAGATATGTAGTCATTATTCTGGGCCCAATAGCTACTTAAGCATTTGAAGGTCTATAAAAGAAGGGGGCAGAGAACAGATATTGGGAGACAATTAGCAATTTGTTCCAAATGATAAAGAGAGATTTGTGTTACAGGGAAATAAACCCCATGGCAGTAGGGAGAAGAGATTGGAGAAAGACACGATCTGAGACAGGACATCAGTTAGAAGATTAGGAGTCAGGAGGCCCGTTGCAAGCCACATTGACCCTGGCTAGCACAGACTGAGGTGGGACCACAGGATCAGGGGTTGGTCTGGGTCCGGGCTCAGAAGCAACATCAGCAAAGGCTCAGGAAGCCAGGCTGCCCAACTGCCAGCTGGCTGGGAGCAGCACTAACAGATGGTGCCTGGAGACTGGAATGGTTCTACATTGTGCCTGACTGGGGTTATTGTTCCAGGGTCAAAGTCGTGCCAGGGAGGTTTGGAATGGGTGGACTTCCTCCTATTCTCGAGCTTCTAGTGGCAGTACCTCTTGGTCTCCAAGGGTGGGCAGTGGCACCTGCCTCCCACCAATGTTTAATGAGGGCAGATTCTCTAAATATATAGGGAGGTGCTTCAGATACCAACAACCTTCAGAATGCAAGATTTTACTATAGAGAGCTTCACTAGGAGACCTGAAGTTCTGTAAGGTACGGTGGTAGGGGAAAGCAGGAGTCAGACCCAACAGCCCGTTCCACAGGAGTTGGAACGG
The DNA here is from genome assembly GCA_037038555.1 of Rhynchonycteris naso. Lineage (NCBI taxonomy): Eukaryota > Metazoa > Chordata > Mammalia > Chiroptera > Emballonuridae > Rhynchonycteris > Rhynchonycteris naso. Next base: position 33,352,854 of record CM072998.1, read on the forward strand.
ATGGTCCTGAACTAGAACAAGGAAGAGTTGGGTATGGGCAGGCTAAGCAGCTGGGACAGAGGACAGGACCGAGATAGTTTTGGGGAAGCATTTCTGACAGTAGGGTTCCAGGTTGGGGAGGAATAGAAAAGTGAGATATCAGTAGACTGTTCAAAGTGCCAGACTGACACTTGGACAAGCTCAGAGTTCGAGATGCACCTGTGGCATTGGCAGCATATAGATGCTGGAATGCTCTGGAAGCGGGAGTCACAAGGACAGAACACAGAGAGAGAAAAGAGGTGAGGACCGAGACAGAACTCCACAGCTCAATTGTAAGAGGAAGATAGAGAATGCACTCCCAAGAAAGAACACTGTCCTGATATTCTGGTTGCTGCCCATTCCATCCATTCCCTGTGTGGCTCTGCCCATCTCTCCACCCTGCCCCTCACCTGCATCCCTGCCAATCAGACTGACCAGAAGGAGAGAGAGGCAGGAGGAAGGAGAGGCTGGGGTATATTACCCTCTTCCTACCACAGTTGGGCAATGGTAGTGTCCCTCTCTATCCACAGCTCCTGGCAGGGGAGAAGAGGGTCCTTCCAAAATATTAACTCTGCTCAGGTCCCTAAACTGTGCTTCCTGTCAGTGTCCCCCAGGTTTGGGGTGAATAAAGGCCTCTGGGAAGTACTCCTTACCTCCTTACTGGAGTTATGAAGCCTGCCCACAATGCTACACCAATGCCCCCACCAATCTCCATCTACAAAGCCTATTGACTGACACCTATTCCTGCCAGGACCATGGCTGATTCAAACTCTAAACATAAAAAGTGGCTGCTAATGGCATGGATCAACTGATTTACAGAACTGAGAAAGGAAATGTTTTAAATAAGAGGGAGTGATCCATAGCTTCCAATGTGTAGAATGAATGTCAAATAGAATGAAAGGTGAAGAGAGGTCATTCAGCTGGGTGATGAAGTCATTGCTGATGTTTAGAAGCACAGAGGGGCAACAAGTCGCAAGCATCTACTGAAGGCGGCCCTGGAAGATGCATGCAGCACAAGAGGGAAGGTGGAGGACAGGTCTAGCGGGAAAGGGGTGGCGTTCAGGGGACAGCAGTGTGGAGGCACAGGGTTTGGGGGCCATGGCGAACCGGAGTGTTTTGTAGACTGAGAAGAAGTCATAAAGAGGAAGAGATGGAAGAAGAAAGAGAAATAAGGCATGACAGATAAGACTAGGACGAAGGGAAGGCAGAAAGAGACAGGATGAAAAGTGGGTTAAATTGAGAAAGTTTGAACAAGAGGTATGTATTCTGACATCAGTGGGAATGATAAGGGCAAGCCTACTTGATTGCTTCCATATAACCTATGAAATTTCTTTAAAATTGCCATGCCTGACCTGTGGTGGCGCAGTGGATAAAGCGTCGACCTGGGAACACTCAGGTCACCAGTTCAAAACCCTGCACTGGTCTGGTCAAGTTGATTCTTCTAGCTCCTCCCCCCTTTCTCTCTCTCTCACTCTCTCTCTCTGTGTCTCCTCTCTAAAATGAATAAAATAAAAAGAAATTTTTTAAAATTGCCATATATACCATTGAATACAGCTTTCTCATTCCTTCTTTTCTCTCTATGATTTCTATACCCTCCAATGCACAGATACTTTATTTTTTATTTTTCCAAATCTAGGTTTGCCTTTCTATAATGAAAACACAAATTCCTTTGGGGAAACTCATTTAAAATCTTCGTTTTGTGGACACTCATATGCCATTGGTGGCAGTACTAATTAGCACAACTACTTAGTAAGGCAATTGAGCAATGTAATTAATCCTTAAAATGTGATTTGATACAATTGATCATGAACTCACGAATCTTCAGCCAAACCAGCTGCTCCTCCCAGTATCCTCTAGCTCAGGAAATGATCTATGTTCACCAAGTTATACTAGAAATTAGATAGACGTCAAATACCTCGCTTTCACAAGCAAAAACCAACCACCAATTTGAAGTAACTTGAATTCCTCTACTTTTTCCCATCTCCTCTGCCATCACCCTGGCTGAGCTACCATCTTCTTCATTGAGGGCTATAAAAATAACTCCTGTGTCTTCTCCCTTCCTCCAATCTTGTCCTACTCTAATATCTCAGGTATTCAGCAGCCAGTCTGATGTTTTAAAAATGGAAATTAGATTATACTACTTTCTGCTTGAAATTCTTCAATGAACTGACCTTCTTTTGGGTGATAAGAAACTAGGGGGCACTAAAATAAATAGACCCCAAGTAAGACATTCTTGAATCCATTGCAGTCTCACAAAGTGTGGGCTATATTTCCAGGAACCTAATTCTGGAGAAAGTTCCATGTGCACTTGAGAAAAATGTGTCGTCTGCTGATAGTGGGTGGAATGTTCTGTGTAAGTTAGGTTCAATCTGTCTGTAATGTTGTGCAAGTCCAATGTATCCTTGTTGACCTTCTGCCTGTTGTTCCATCCATCATTTAAAGTGGGATATTGAAGTCTTTTACATAATTGAAGAGCTAATTATTTCTTCCTTCAATTCTGTCAATGCACTATGATCATATGTTTAGAAGTGCTGATGTTTAATTGTGCATACAGTTAACCCTTGAACAATGTGGGGGTTAGGGGTGCTGACCACACACACAGTAAAAAATCCACAGATGACTTAAGTCAGCCCTCCACATACAAGTGTTCCCAACTGTGGAGTCAAGCCTTGAACAACATGGGTTTGAACTGTGCAGGTCAATTGAACCCATGTAGTTCAAAGCCATGCTGTTCAGTGGTTAACTCTATTTATAATTATTCTATCTTCTAGGTGAATTCACCCTATTATCATTATTACAAAAGACAAAGGACCTTATGTTATCCTTATTATCATTATCTAATGTCTTTCTTTGCCTCTTTTTTATTTTTATTATTTTATTCATTTTAGAGAGGAGACACAGAGTGAGAGAGAGAGAGAGAGAGAAAGAGAGAAAGAGTGGAGGAGCTGGAAGCTCAACTCCCATATGTGCCTTTACCAGACCAGTGCAGGGTTTTGAACTGGCGACCTCAGTGTTCCCAGGTCGACGCTTTATCCACTGCGCCACCACAGGTCAGGCTCTTTGCCTCTTGTAATGTTTTTTTACTTAGAGTCTATTTGTCTGATATTACTATAGCCACCCTGCTCTCTTTTGGTTGCTAATTACACATAAAATATTTTTCCATCCTTTCACTTTCAACCTGTGTGTGTCCTCAGATCAAAAGTGGGTTTTTGTAATAGCATATAGTTGGATCCTGCTTTTTATCATTCTGCCAATCCATGTCTTGATCAGAGAGTTCAATCTATTTACATATTTAAACATGATTTGCTCAATAACATGGGTTTATAATTATTTTTGTGCACTTGTCTTTTAAATCATGTAGGAAACAAGAAGTGGAGTTACAGGCCAAAAATATAATCATGTTGGCTTTGATGTTTGCCCAATAAATGAACCTACATTGACACATCACTATAACCCAAAGTCCACAGTTTACTTTAGGGCTCACTCCTAATGTACATTCTGTGGTTTTGACAAATGTATAATGATATATATTCACCATTCCAGTATCATACAGAACAGTTGCACCATCCTAAAAGTCCTTTGTACTCAAATCTTTTCATCCTCCCTCCATACTAACTTCTAGTAACTACTGATCTCTTTACTGTCTCTGTAGTTTTACCTTTTCTAGAATGTCAAACACTTGGAATTATACAGTATGTAGCGTTTTCAGATTGGCTTCTTTCACATAGTAATATGCATTTAAGGTTCTCCCACATCTTTCCATGGTTTGATAGCTAATTTCCTTTTTAGCAGTGAGTAATATTCAATTGTCTAGATGCACAAGTTTATTTATCCATTCATTAGTCTAATTACTTAGTTACTTCCAAGTTTTGATGATTACAAACAAAGTTGTTATAAACATCCATAGGCAGGTTTTTGTGTGGCCATAAGTCTTCAGTTCGTTTGGGTAAATATCAAGGAGCATGATCACTGGGTTGTATGATAAGAGTTTGTGTCGTTTTGTTAGCTACTGCCAAACAGTCAGTCTCCCAAAGTGGCTGTAATATTTTTCATCCCCACCAACAATGCATGAGAGTTTCTGTCGGTCCACATCTTCACCAGCATTTGGTGTTGTCAGTATTTTGAATTTCCACCATCCTAACAAGAGCATAGTGGTATCTCATTATTGTTTTAATTTCAATTCCCTAATGGTATGTGATTTGAAGCATCTTTTCATATGCTTGTTTGTTATGTGTTTACCTTCTTTGATGAGGTATCTCTACAGTTCTTTTGCCCATTTTTAATTGAATTTATTTAATTGGGGTGACATCAGTTAAAATTATATAGTTTTCAGGTATACAGTTGAATAATACCTCATCTGTATATTGTATTGTGTGTTCACCACCCCAAGTCAAGTCTCCTTCCATCACCATTTACACCCCCTTCCCCCTCTTTTATCTCCCTCAACCTCTTTGAATTGCATACATCTTAATTGGGTTGTTCATTTTGTTGTTAAGCTTTAAGAAATCTTTGTATATTTTAGATAACAGTTCTTTATCAGCTATGTCTTTTACATATATTTTCTCCCAGATTGCTTTGTTTTCTCATTCGCTCAACAGCATCTTTCACGGAGCAGTTTTTAATTTTTATAAAGTCCAGATTACCAATTATTTCTTTCATGGATTGTGCTCTCACTGTTTGATTAAATACAAGTTCATCTAAATTTTCTTCTATTATCTTCTAAAAGGTTATAGTTTTGTACTTTATATTTATTTAGGTCTATGACCTATTTTTGAGCTAATTTTTATGCAAAATGGAAGGGCTACATCTAGATTCATCCTTTTTGCTTGTGGACATGAGTTATTCCGGCACCATTCGTTGAAGACATTATCTTTTCTCCACCGTATTGCCTTTGATCCTTTGTCCAAGATGAGTTCCTTTGATACATTCTCTATTCTGTTCCATTGATCTATTTGCTTATTCTATTGCCAATATCATAGGGTCTTGATTACTGTAACTTTATAGTAAGCCTTGAAGTTTAATAGTGTCAGTCCTCTGATTTTATTCTTCTCCTTTAATATTATATTGGCTGGCCTGCGTCTTTTGTCCCTCTATATAAACTTTAGAATCAGTTTGTTAATATCTGCAACAATATCTTGCTGGGATTTGGATTGGGATTGTCCTGGATCTATAGGTCAAATTGGGAAGAACTGACATCTTGGCACGATGCACGGGGCTTCCTATTCGTGACTATCTCTCTCGGTTTTATTTAGTTTTTCTTTGATGTCTTTTGTTATAGCTTTGTAGTTTTCCTCATGTAGATCTTGTACATACTTATTTTTTTATTTTTTATTTTTTTAATTTTTGTGGCAGAGACAGAGAGAGTCAGAGAGATAGGGACAGACAGACAGGAGCAAAGAGAGATGAGAAACATCAATTCTTTGTTGCGGTTCCTTAGTTGTTCATTGATTGATTTCTCATATGTGCCTTGACTATGGGGTTACAGCAGACCAAGTGACCCTTTGCTCGAGCCAGCGACCTCAGGCTCAAGCTTATGAGCCTTGCTCAAACCTGATGAGCCCGCGCTCAAGCTGGCAACCTTGGGGTCTTGAACCTGGGTCCTCCGCATCCCAGTTCGACACTCTATCCACTGTGCCACCGCCTGGTCAGGTTGTACATATTTATTTTGTTGGGTTTATATTTCAGTATTTCATGTTAACGATACTAATGTAAATGGTGTTATGTTTTTAATTTCAAATTCTAGTTCATTGCTGAAATATACTGTAGGTAAGCGACTGACTTTTGTATATTAACCTTGTTCATGTATCCTGTAACGTTGTTATCATTATTGGTTTCAGAGCTTTTCTGGTGATTCTTTTGGATTTTCTTCAATCATTTCACCTGCACAGGTAGCTTTATTTCCTTCTTACCAATTTAGTACTTTTCGTTTCCTTTTGTTGTCTAATTGCATTAGTTATTACTTCCAGTATAATGGGTTTTGGGGGAGGTTTGAAACTTTTTCAAAAGATTTTTTTATTGATTGATTTTAGAGAGAAGAGCGAGAGAGATGAAGAGAGAGCGAAAGGGGTGGGGGGAGCAGGAAGTATCAACTCATAGTAGTTGCTTCTTGTGGCAAGCTCAGGGCTTCAAACCAATGGTCCCAGCGTTGTTGGTCAACACTCCATCCCCTGTGCTACCACAGGTCAGGCCCAGTATAATGTTTTAAAGGAATGGTGACAGAGGAGATTCTTGCTTTGTTCTTGATCTTAGTGGGAAAGCTTTGAGTTTCTCACAATTACGTATGTTAGCTGTACATTTTTGTACTTATTCTCTATTAAGTTGAGGAAATTCTCTTCTATTGCTAGTTTGCTCAGTTTTTTAAAATCATGAGTGAGTGTTGAATGTTGTAAAATGCTTTTTCTTTCTTTTTTTTTTTTTTTACAGACAGAGCGAGAGTCAGAGAGAGGGATAGATAGGGACAGACAGACAGGAATGGAGAGAGATGAGAAGCATCAATCATCAGTTTTTCATTGTGACACCTTAGTTGTTCATTGATTGCTTTCTCACATGTGCCTTGACCGCGGGCCTTCAGTATACCGAGTAACCCCTTGCTCGAGCCAGTGACCTTGGGTCCAAGGTCAAACTATATGAGCCCACACTCAAGCTGGCGACCTCAGGATCTCGAACTTGGATCCTCCGCATCCCAGTCCGACGCTCTATCCACTGCACCACCACCTGGTCAGGCTAAAATGCTTTTTCTGTATCTACTGATATGGCAATGTGATTTTTCTTCCTTAGCCTGATATAGTTTTAATTTTTTTTCATTTTATTTATTTATTGATTTTTTTAGAGAGAGAGTGAAACATCAATTCATTGTTTCACTTATTTCTGCATTTATCAATTGATTCTTGTATGTGCCCTGAAAGGGGATCAAACCCACAACAGTGGTATATTGGGATGATGCTCTAACCAACTGGGCTACCCAGCCAGGGCCAGGCCTGTTGTAGCTTTTAGTACAATTCCTTCCTCCAATGTTTGGTAGAATTTACCAGTGAACCCATATGAGCCTTGTGCTTCCTGTTTTTCAAGGTTATTTACTATTGATACAAATTCTTTAATACGTATAAAGTCTATTCAGAGTGTCTATTCTTGTGTGAGTTTCTGCAGATTGTGTCTGTTATGTCACCCCCCACCCATCGGTAGTGATGCTCTCAGTTATGAATGCCTGAGGCACTTCTCTGCGCCCATATTACTCATAATAAACCCCACAAACATTTCCCCCACCAGTGTAGGGCTGGCCTGGCCTTTGTGGTCTTATTACAGTGACAGGATGCAGTTCTGGAAAAACCATCATGGATTTTTGAGGTACAAGAGTTATTACAATTCCTGGAGTGTGCATGGCATACCCAAATGTGACACATTGAGGTCACAGAGACAAGAGTGTGGACCTGGGGCTCTACCTTTACTAGGTTCCAAAGACTGGGTATCAGCCTGGGGGTTAGAGGTGACACCATGTTGTTTGGCGGGGCAACAGGAATACATTATATGAACTGTGAACAATGACACGTCATCTTGACATTTGTGCTGCCAGCCAAGGGCTGGACATAAGAATGATATCCAAGGAGTTCCAGGGAGCAGGTTGTCCAAAGTCCAAGATATCAGAGCAGTCAACCATCCTGCAAAAACCTGGTCACTCTGCCTCTCCATTCCATGTTGTTGGTTTTTCTTAGAAAGAGAGGAAGGGAGAGAGACAGAGACACACAAAGAGAAAAACGTCAATTTGTTGTTCCGCTCATTGATACTATCATTGGTTGTTTCTTATATGTGCCCTGTATGGGTAATCAAACCCCCAACCTCGGCATGTCAGGACAATGGTCTAAGCAACTGAGTTATCCGGCTAGGGCCTGCTATGTTCTTTAGAAGCCATCTGCACATGCCCAGTGGGTCTCAGGCTCACCTGGGGCTATCCCCGTACTGCGCTTGCACCTGGCTCCAGGCACCTCATCCCTGTAGGTGGGCCTGAATCTGTGCCTCTCCTTCACCCCTCCTGGGTTCTGATATACCTCAACAGTTTTCAGGTGACAGAAACACTGTGTCCAAAGCAGATGTAGATGTCATCTCCATGCTCTGTCTCTGAAGAACCTTCACCCCCAGGGGTGTGTACTGCACCTCTGTTGCTTGCTGTCTTCCTTGAATAGGCTTTGACTGCATCATCTACCACACCATGGTTTAGCACTGAGACAGACTCACCCCTAGGGACCCCATGGGGCCTTCTGCTCTGTTCACTTCTCCTACCTATCTCCCTGACACAGTAGAGACTCACCCCTGCAGTGCCATGATTCTTCTCAGGCTGGTGTTTGTAGGGAACACCCTCCCTGCACACTGTTAAATGACCTCTGACCACCTGCAAGCCCAACTCGTATGCCTCTCCTACAGTCAGCATTTAACTCCTCCTGCCTGCCCCCTGGCTCCCTGATCAAGCCTGCTTTGTCTCCTTGAGTCCCTTCTGCACCATTCATGTCTGCCTGCCACAGCACATCATGGATTCCTAGAGGCAGTAACCATCTTCCTCACATCTACACACTCCACCCCTCTGGTTTGTGTATAATCAATGATGCACTAATGGTTGAGTTTGTGTCTGTTGCTTATACAAATTGAGGCGAGTTTGTTTTCTAACTGACCTCCCCATGAAAGATTTGCTTTAATAGCCATTACTCACCCCTTAATCTTCTACTGTGTAATTATGTAGCTATCTGGTGAGTCCTTTAAGCCTGAGTGAAGTTCCATATCCATTTAGTGTGATGCATCAAGCTGTGTGAACGGAGGGAGCTAGTTTACTGCGCGCCTGCTCTCTGAACCCTCAGCGAAGCTTTGGATCACCAAGGAAGAGGATGGCTCTGCCTATCAGAAGTTCAGGAGGCGGGATTCACAGACCCATGAAACAGGGAACACCACAAGTGGCTACCAATAGGCTGAAGCACGTGTGATGAGCATGGGGACTTGGAGCAGGAAGAGCAAGGGGCATGAGGTGGTTGTGGAAGTTTCAGGATAGAGTTCCAGGTGTGACACCTGACCACCCAGATGAAGTGCTCGGGGGACACCTGACACAGGGCACTCACAGTCAGCTGGTATTTGCTTAGGTCTTTGTTGGTGTTGAGGTGGCCAACACACCCTTCTTCCAATCCGTGTTTAGAATTCCCAAGATTGAAAACTCAGTTCTCCAAGCATGCAGATCTTGTAAGAATGGACTCAAACCTTCAGACACCAATTTTTAAATTCAAGATGATGATGTCACTAGTGGGCCGGTCAGCAAACACACTTTTCCTTTGGCAGACATATCTAAAACAGGATTCACCCGACATGTCCTAGCCATACACAATGCATGAGGAAATGCTGCGAGGCAGCCGGCCTGTGTGCAAGGGGAGTGGGGGGGGGGTTCAATGCTGGTATCTGCAGCTCCCAGGAGCAGGGCTTTGGAGGGACGGAGACAAGTGCTCTGAGACTTCTGTTAGTCTGGACCAGGAAGGGAGAGTGGGGACAGGGTGGAGAGAGCTTTGTTAGGACAACATGGGGCAGATTAGAGCAAGTTTACAGATGCAAAAGACACAGAAAGGTGCAGAAGACACAGGTGAGTAAAAGATGAAGAGGCCAAGTCCTGGGGCAGGAGGAAGGTGTGCCTAGGTAGGTGGAGAAAGGAAGGTATACCCAGGGAGGTGTTGAGGAGGGAGGATGGGCCCTGGTACTGGTGAAGGGGGGAATGGGCACAGTTGGGTAAAGGTGTAGCTATCCGTGGCTTCAAGGTGCCCTGCTGACCTGGGACTCTCCAAGGAGCAGTCTCCATAGGCAGAGATTTTCTAGAGGCATATCCTCTTGTCATTAAGTATGCAACTTTATTTACTTTCTTTTCACAGAGTGATATGAACTCCATGTTTGTTGAAAACTTGATGTCAGCACATCAAATAGGTTTCATTCAGTTCAACAAAGGGTAATCAGCTTCTGGCTGGGTTGTGGGTTCTGGAGACACAAAACAAGATAAAATGTACCCCAGAGGTCCTCAGTGTATTCCGGCCTGCCCGGATGGGATAATATAGGGCTACAGCTGGGATAGGAAAGCCTCAGCACCCTTAGATAGCAGCCTGGGCCCGGAATGCCTAGCACGCTGCAGTGTGTGTGCACCCGTGATGTGAAGGGAGTGGCACCAGACTATCTGTACAAATTAAAAAAATAATAAAACCAATGTTATTTTCTAAAAATAAGCACGTTTATACCATTTTCCCACTGATTTACTTCAGATTAGATGTAATTTACTTCACTGTAAAGTTGTTATTTTTGTTTTGTTTTGTTTTTGCAAGAGAGGGAGAGACAGAGACAGGAAGGGACAGAGATGAGAAGCATCAACTTGTAGTTGCATCACTTCACTTGTTCACTGATTGCTTCTCATACATGCCTTGGCCCGAGGGGGAGGGGGGTTCCAGCCAAGCACGTGATCCCATGCTCAATCCAGTGACCCCACACTGAAGCTTAGTGAGCCTGCACTCAAGCGGGCGATCTTGGGATTTCAAACCTGGGACCTCAGTGTTCCAGGTCAATGCTCTTTGCACTGCATCACCACTGGTTAGGACGTTGTAAAGTGTTTTAATTTATATTATTGCAATCCATAATTTATATCTATAACACATAATTACATCTAACATGTATGTCCAAGTATTTTTGTCAATGTTTTGGGCTCTTACAGCCAATATTTATAGGAAAACACTGGCTTAAAGTATATAAATAACATTGCATTAATTTGGTCTCTTACAGAATAGTGTGGTGATATATAAATCATCTTCACAACAACAACAAAAAAATTGATTAAGATTAGTAAAAACCAGCCCTGGCCGAATAGCTCCGTTTTTTGGAGCATCATTTCAAAGTACAGTAGTTGCCGGTTTGATCCCCAATCAGGGCACATATAGGAACAGATCAATGCTCCTCTCTCTCTCTCTCACTCTCTCTCTCTCAAATCAATAAATAAAAATGAGATAAAAAGATTACCTTAGTTGTTCATTGATTGCTTTCTTGTATGTGCCTTGACCGGGGGGCTCTAGCTGAGCCAGTGACCCCTTGCTCAACCAGCGACCTTGGGCTTCAAGCCAGCGACCATGGGATCATATCTATGATCCTACGCTCAAGACAGTGACCCCATGCTCAAGCTGGCAAGCTTGCACTCAAGCTGACAACCTTGGAATTTTGAACCTGGGTCCTCTCCATCCCAGGCTGACATTCTATCCACAGTGCCACTGCCTGGTCAGGCTAAAAATATAACTGCTCATAAAAATTAGGGGACATTTTATACTTTCATATTCATTTTGAAATATCCCCTAATTTTTTTTTTAGGATTTTATTTTTATTTATTTTTTTACAGGGTTAGACAGGAACGAAGAGAGGTGAGAAGCATCAATCATTAGTTTCTCGTTGCTGTCGCAACACCTTAGTTGTTCACTGACTGCTTTCTCACATGTGCCTTGACTGTGGGCCTTCAGCAGACCGAGCAACCCCTTGCTGGAGCCAGCGACCTTGGGTCCAAGCTGGTGAGCTTTTTGCTCAAACCAGATGGGCCCGAGCTCAAGCTGGCGAACTCGGGTCTCGAACCTGGGTTTTCCACATCCCAGTCCGACGCTCTATCCACTGCGCCACTGCCTGGTCAGGCTCCCTTAATTTTTGTGAGCAATATAGTTTTCAATAAGTTTCAATTAATTATATTCTGATCATAACAGATCTTTATTAAAGAATGCTAAAACCAAATATTTTAAAAGAATTATAGACCTAATAAAATTGACATGAAAGTATTTTATTTAAAATTGTTATAATAAAAAAACAGACATTTAGAAGATGTTTATCTCATTTTAGAAAACATAGGCTTTATAGGTCAGAAATAATTTTCCAAACTCATTGCTAGAATTAAAATTTTACGTCACAGAAATGTTTAATAACAAATATTGACCAACAGATTACAACACTAAAGTTGTATAATGAGCTTTCTAATTATTTGTTTACCAAATAACCCATGAACTGATGAAGTAACAATAGTAAGTTAACATTAATTTCAGAAAGAAAAGGCACATCCAGGCAAAATAGTCAAGGCGATTTGTAAAATGCAGCGTCATGTTTATATTGTGCATATGACCAATTGAATGCAATAAATTACTCTGGAAAATTCTAAAATATGGCAGTAATAGTTTGTAAAGCTGGGCAAATAAGACACCTCCCTCCTTAGTAGCATATTTTGTTCCCGAGGTCCAGCTACAGAACCGCCCCAAATGTTCTGCTCTGCTGAGTTGTTTATCGCACGGCGCCCTCAGAGACTGGCCCGTCTGTCTGGCCGTGGCACACACTTGGTAATTGCAGCTCTCCACAGCACCGGGGCCAGTAGGAGACTGAGCGTGGTCACACTCAGGATGAGGAGGTACACCTGCAACAGGTAAAACTGAGCGTCAACCCAGGACGAGGAGGTGCACCTGCAACAGTAAGACTGGGGGCGGTCTCATGCCAGATTACTATGCCCACCCCAAACCACAGGTATGCCCTTAGGTATCCCCATACAGACACAGGCACCTCAACACTCAGATGTGAGGTGGACTGACATGTGACCTTCAGTGGAAACTGTCAGCAGGTCGATGCATCATTGCTGGCTCACACACTGGAGTCTGTGCAACCGGGGTCACCCCTTGGGCTCGCTTGGCAGTCATTCTGACCCCGTGGGGGTCACTTACAGTGAGGGTGCGGCCTCAAGGCAGGTCTCAGATGGAGCTTATGCACAAATTTCCATTCTTCATGAATTGTTTTAGTTGCTCTTTAATATGAAGACTTACTTTCCTCACACTTATGGATACAAGGAGACAATCATTTAATTTTGAATGCTTACCAGCATTTCACATGCACCAATAAGAACTTTTATATTCATTCGACCCATATTTATTAAGGAGCAGATGTTCAGAACCAAATATTCAAAGTACCGCTTGGCAAGGCATACTTTATCGACAATATCACAAAGTAAGGAGGGATGCCGTGAGGTGGGGCAACAGGGAGGCCCTCCCACTGTGGTCCCTGCCTGTGGAGGGCAGTGACAGCAGGGCAATCCTCTGTGCGGGCTTCAGGGAGCAGGCCCAGGAGTTCAACTATGCTTACACAGACATTAGAAGGGGCAAAAAGCAAAACTTAGGCTGCAGAATAGGGCTGGCTACAGGGACAAAAATAATTTTGAATAGACGTCACTACAGGGCGTTCTCGGGTTACAACAGTCTCGATATATGACATTTCGAGTTTATGACACTCACTCCCATAAAAACTTTAAAAAATTAAGATGCGAGTGTTTCAGCTTACGCCGCATCGTACTTACAGACTACATAAGCAAACTAGTTGGGTTGCGCGCAACAGAAGAATCCGCAGTAACGCGGCATACGAGTGAGGGAGTTGGCGTCCACAGCAGCTTACCTACGCCATTTTGGACTGTTAAAAGCACAAGTGTTCTATTTGTGTTAGGGGCGTGTTTCGACTTACACCAAGTTTCGGGTTACGTCACTGTCATAGGAACGGAACCGTGTTGTAACCCAAGGACCCCCTGAATTCAGAGATGTGTATGTCCACAAATCCATGATTTAAAAACATCCGGAAGTTAACTGTTTGTACCCTGGGAAACAGAAATTGCTGCCTGCCGCAGCCTCCGAGTCTACACGGGACAGGTTTCCAGCCCTGGTGCACACGCGGTTTCTGAGTGAATCAACAGTTCACAAGCAGGCAGTTCAGATTTCTATATTATTACCCAACATTTTATACATTTAACAACAAAAAGCTCCCTTTAATCTCCATCCTGTTTTCACTAAAACAGCAATGCTCTAATTTTAGTTATCAAATGCTTTTCTTAGTTACAGCATCAATTTGCCATTTGATGATTAAGGGCTAACACTACTCAGTTATCTGGTCCTGAAAGAATATTCAGTTTTAAATATTAAACTTTTACCACTGGGAGCAACAGACTGTGGCATGCTTACTTCTGGGGCCAGCAGTCCTTTTACATTTTAGAGCCACACCCCACAGCCCACAGCCAAGCACAAAACAAACTTCCTTCCTATCAAATTTAGTGACATGACATCATCAAGTGATGCTCATCAAGTTCTAAGTTCATAGCCAGTTAAAAATGGCAAATAATAAAGTTGAATAAAGTAGAAATGGGCAAAACTGCAGAGGAAAAATATAAGTGCAGAATGAAAGATGGACACACACTCAGCTGAACACACACTCACACACACACTGCACATGATGCTCAAACATCAGCAAGAGAAGAGTGGAGCAGAACAGTGACAAAGCACCAGCCTGAGGGCGAACCCTCAAGGAAGTGGTTGGAGACTCACCTCCCGAGAGATGATGCCCGCTCTGCGTGCTCTGCTCCCCAGCACGAAAGAGAACTCGCTGACCTGGGCCAGCCCTGCAGCCACGATCCACTTGATGTACTGACTGGTTTTCGGCAAGAGAAGAGACAAGACCAGTGCTGCCAGAACAAACTGTGAGAGCAACCCATGTTACTGCTTAGCTGGAGCCCGACAGCCAAACACACAGAGAGCACAGAGGACACCTAAGCGCTGGGACAGCGCTCAAGTACCACATAGCAGGGGCATACAGAGAGGCACTTCTATGCAGAAGGCACCAAATAAACACAAAGTGTCTAAAATAAAACCACAGAGAACACCAAGGCAAAACCAAGGGTTTTGGTTCACATTCAGGAAACAAGGCTTTCCTCCCAGGCCAAATTAACAGTGTTAAATGTTATATGGCGTTCAAATGGAAACTTTATTTTTAATAAGAGAGAAATGTATCTCTTTCATGTAAATAATATCCAGACGGTAAGCAGCCTGGAGCTGGTGGGGCAGCTAGACACCCATGGGGGATTCTGGCTCCTTCCAATGGAAATATTTTAAGTCAGTTTTTATAATCCACAATGCCAGCTAGTTACAGACTAGGTTAAGACACTGAAAGTTAACACAGACAACTCAATAATTTATAGTCATAGAGAACAGACAAGCGGAGATGGTGAAATAATTCTCCACGAATGTGAAACTGTATGCCTGCAGGCACCACAAGAATAGGGCTCTGTGGTTCATTAGATTCATTTAGGATAAAGTCAAATTATAGCGCATGGACTTCACTGGACGATCCAGAAAGTCATTTCTCCTGTTCCAGCTTTTTAACTCCAAATTTTAAACATACTCAATTCAGAGACAAAGAAAAACAAACCCAAACCACCTCTATCCTAACCCAGACCTGTCCCCAGGCACTGCTGCACAGACTGGTGTTCTAGGTAAATGGCATTGCTGGGGGCTCAGAGACTCAGCGTAGCTGTGGGCAGGAAGTTAGACCCAGGAGGTAGTAATGTGCCGTGTGACATGTAACGCCAAAAAGAAAATGATTTTTTACCAATCACAAATCACTGAAAGGATCAATACCTTCATGATCACCACCGACAGAGTGAGGACCATCAGGATGGTGAGCTCGTACACCACGAAAGTGGGAAACACGTGAAGGCCTGTTAGGAAGACGACAGACAGGGTAGTTCTTTCAGGACCACACAGCCCGTCTCCCAACAAAGTCACACCTGCTTCTCAGTGGTAAATTTGTTAACTTTCCAGCTCCTCACTCTTGTTTCAATAGAAGGATGAAGTTCTTGTAAGCACCATCCTGTTATGCCACTTATTTAAGCTCTTGTCCAAGCACTGCTGTGGGTGGCTTCTGAGTCAGCTGCTCCAGGGAAGATGCCCGGGCTCCAGGCTCCATGGGCCTGGGTGCTGAGTGCGATCCTGCACCAGAGTTCACCCCCAGGACACAGCAAAGCAAGAGGGCAAGCAGCTGCTAAATCTGGTTTTCCTTTATGAAAATACTCTGAATAAGATGCAAATGGCCCATGGAGTCTGAAGACAAGGAAGAGCCGCCACAGGTGAGGAAGGCAGACCGTCCACACCTCAAGGCTGAGAAGCCCAGTGGCTCGTTGTCCCAGGAAGAGCTGGGCCTCCCCAGTCTGCTCTTGTGTCCTGTCTGAACAGCACCATGGAGTGGTCATGATCATGCAGTCCCTCATAATCACAGCAAATGCCTGGCCCCAGACCACTCGTGGGATACTTAGCACACAGGCCAGATGACAGAGGCTCTTTGCTCTGAGGGTGGAGGCTGATCACTCACGTGACTTTCAGCAGTAAGCTAGAGCACTGTGCATAGAACAATGAAGACACCAAACTGACTGGAGCCAGTACTTAGTGATATTAACAAAACAGTGATGAAATCCATGTTACAATCGCTTTGCCACATACAACTTTGACAGGAGGGCAAACGAACTGTTAACAGTTTTTCTACTTAAAGCCATTCATTCTTGCAACAAATGCCAAATGTGTGTCTGGGGTAGCACAATGGAAAATAGTACAGACTCCGGGCTAAAATCCTTGGTCTAAACCAAGTATGGATGCTGGCATGCATCTTAACCTCTCTCTGCCTCAGCTTCCTCATCTGCAGTTATGGATTTAGGCGGTGAGGAGTTAAGCAGGCACCTGGCACAGGCAGTTACCTGTGTTAATAAACATTTGCCCTTGTGGTCATTGCACACCCGAACTAGACCACAGATATAAAAGTGAGCAAGGACCCAGAACCAGGGCTGCAAGGTGCTAGGTCACACCGACATGTGACAACCACCTCCAGGGCACCTCTAAGGAGCAACTAGCAGTGTTCTCCCTTCAGCATGGAAAGCCCCCTTTCATGCTGGGCCTAAAACTGTCCTTTGTTGTGATGTTCAAGGCGGCCTTCCTTGGGAGCACAGCCCGAATCCCTCGGAGCACCCACTTATCGGCAGTGGTGACCCCAGGACCACTCTTTTCACCTAGAACCAACTGTGGCTAATAGGCCTTGGTGCAGCAACTGGGTTCAGGTCATCTCTGTGTTCTTGACAGGGCCTGGCACAGGACAGGAAGGAGGTCAATGAATGCTTGTGAAAAATGGGGACACTAATTTACAAGTCACTGAGGTCTAAATATGCAGAAAAGTAAAGATGTCTTCTTAAACACATGCCATTAACTTGTTGCTTAGAACCCTGGAACAAAATAGTGTCCCTGACTAGTTTGAAAATAAAAACCTAATTGTAGACACGTTTCTCAGTTGGCAGGGAAATTAACTTGAATTCCCTTTGATATATTGAGTGTGAATAACCAAAGCAAAAACAGGTACAATTGTTATTATTAGAAAGCATGATTCTTAATAAATCAAGAATCCTAATTTGAGAAATATTAAAGCAAATACATCTGTTTTAAGTAACATGTAAGTATATGTAATTTTAGTTTTTTAATTTACTTTATTTTTATTTTATTCATTTTAGAGAGAAGACACACACAGAGAGAGAGAGAGAGAGAGAGAGAGAGAGAGAAAGAGAGAAAGGGGGGAGGAGCTGGAAGCATCAATTCCCATATGTGCCTTGACCGAACCAGTGCAGGGTTTTGAACTGGCGACCTCAGTGTTCCCAGGTCGATGCTTTATCCACTGCGCCACCACAGGTCAGGCTGTAATTTTAGTTTTTAACAAATGAACATTCCATGAAGCCTTAGCTGGCAGGACGTGGTGTGACACACTAGTCAGGGTGACCTGGGGTGTTACGGATGGAACACAGGACTGAAATGTGGTAAGAATAGGGTTATAATTTAATCAATTTTACTAGACCTGTCTGGAAAAGAACTGACAGAAAAGTGAATCATCAACCAGGAATGGAAGCCCATGGAATCAGATTTGGCAGAGCGTGTTGAACATGTTGAGGGGTGTCACCAGCAGTGAAGGTGAGACGAAGGACAAGGAAGGGGCAGAGAGAGGGTCAAGGAGAGAGGATGAGGGAGAAGGTGAGAATAGGGCAGAGAGGAAGAGGAAAGTCTCTGTTGAGAGGGCTCTCTCCCAGGACACAGAAGACATCTGATTACAAATGCTGCTCATGAATGATCTGATTTCACCTCTTTCAAGTGTGACCTTCCCACTTTGTGCTTCCTTTGGGAACTTCCTTGGCTATTCAGGGCTTTTCACATTTCTAATAAAATTTCTGAATCTTCACTTGCACATTCTCAGTCTTGCTGGGACCACTCAGAACTGTTGACAGTGCAGAGTGCATGGACTTTCCAGGCAGGAAGGAGGGGACAAACAAGGCAGTGCTAAGAGGACATGCTGTGATACATGGAGGCTGAGATTCTGCCACCGCCTGCATCTCTCCAGGACTGGCCACTCAAGACTCCCTGGTAAAGGGGGATCTCCAGAGCAGCATGCCACATGTTCAATTTAGGATATTTTGTATTAAAATTTGTATTTTCTCTCAAGCTCCCCATTTTGAAGCACTGACATTAGGTTGCTAATCTGCTGAGCACAGGGAGTCTTTCCCGATGGAGCCTGAGGATGTCCGAGCCTTTTAGTGCCCACCTACATGTGCATCTCAGTACTGACAGCATGACAGCCAATCAATGAATTAATGTCCCTTAGTTCAAAATTTTCCTCTTTTTAAATAAGATTTCTCCTCAAACTCTAATTTTTACAGGAACTGTTTTCACTGTATAGTCTATAAATAAAAATATGTATACAAAGAGATTGTAGATGTAATCTGCAAGCATTGGTAACAAATACAATTCAAACATTATGCCGTAAAGAAGAAAGTTACCTATGGACGCAAAGAAAATGATAGCCAGGAAGTCACGAATAGGCTCGATGTAAGACACAATCTCCTCGGTGACCATGTGGCCTTGCGAAGAGATGAGTGCTCCAGCCAAGAAGCAGCCCAGCTCCATGGAGACATCCAACAACTCTGTGACCTGGGCAGAAGGAAGGACCACATGTCACACACACAGTGCCACCAGTTACCAACAGCTTCTGCCAAAGTAGATTTCACACCCAAAGACAGCCTGTCTCAGACTCTAGCAGAACCAGCACAATAACACTGTGAAAATCAAACTCACTGTACATTTGTGAAGTCCCCAGTAGAGCCTCTGTGGGGACAACCGAGAGATGACATGTGGAAACTAACAGTAGAATTAACCATACAGGGAGAAAAATTAACTTAAAATATTTAAAACAATAATTCATGTAGATTGCTATGACATTTCTGAAGTAGAGTATTTTCTAAACTTTATTTTAAGTATTTGTGAGAGATTTTCTTTACCTTAAATCAATGAACAGCCTGACTGTGGCTTAAAAATGTATACAAAACCGTTCCCATTGCCAACTCAAACCACTTCAAGAAAGCAGACATAGCTAATGAGAAATTACCTGGAGATGGCAGGAAACCAGAGGGAAGCACCAACAATCTAGAAATGACTAGATTCAACAATGCCAGATTCAGATAGAATAGTCACGGTTTATCAGGTTTCTAGCTATATAGTTAGTACTGTGAAATGCAAAGCTTCCGACTTCTTGATGTGACATTACTGATTAAAAAAGAAACTGGAAAGTAGATGTCTTTTCATTTGAGACAGTAGAACTACAGATGATAACAGCAACAAATAGAAAAATGAACTTTTGAAGAAATACCACTTACAATAGCATCAGAACTCATCGAACACCTAAGAATAAATAACAAAAGTGTACGAGCTGCACAGCAAACACTACAAAACTGCTGAGACACTTGGATCCGGACCTCAGTATACAGAGGGCGTGTGCCGCACTCAGGGAAGGAGGCCTTCCCCAAATGGCCTACAGGTTCACAGGAACTGCAACAAAACTGTCTTGTGTGAAACTGACAAGTTGATCTAAAAACTTACGTGGACACTGGAAAGACCACAAATACAGCCAAGACAGCCCAGACAGAGAAGGAGGTTGGGCACTACACTGCCAGATGTAAGGGCGGGTGAGCTGGCCAAGGGGACAGAGTGGAGGGTCAGAAACACACATACTCACCCAAGCACTCACATGACCTCTTGGTTTCTGACAAGGTAACCCGGCACAACAGTGGGGGAGGGTCTTTTAGCATATGGTGTGGGGGAAAACGTGTGAAAAAATGAAGTCTTTCTACTTCCTTACATTATGTGCTATATTCACCTCCAGGTGGACTGTAGATCTTAAGAAGTAAAGCAATAACATTTCTAGAGTACAATAGGGAACATCTTCTTGATCCAGGGGTAGGCAAAGGTCTTTTACACTTAATATAAAAAGTGCTAACCATAAAAAAATTGGTAACTTTACATCATTAAAATTAAGAATATCTGTTCACCAAAAAATACCATTAAGCAAGTGAAAAGTCACAAACTAACAGTTATTAGCAAAAATATATCTGACATAGAATATTATTCAGCCATAAAACAGAATGAGCCTGACCGGGCAGTGGCGCAGTGGATGAGGAGTCAGACTGGGATGAGGAGGACCCGGGTTCGAGGCCCCGAGCTCACCAGCTTGAGCGTGGGCTCATCTGGCTTGAGCAGAAAGCTTGTCAGCTTGGACCCAAGGTCGCTGGCTCCAGCAAGGGGTTGCTCAAGTCTGCTGAAGGCCCGCGGTCAAGGCACATGTGAGAGAGCAATCAATAAACAACTAAGGTGTTGTGACGGCAATGAAAAACTAATGATTGATGCTTCTCACCTCTCTCTGTTCCTGTCTGTCTATCCCTATATATCCCTCTCTCTGACTCTCTCTCTGTCCCTGTAAAAAAAAAACAAAAAAACCAGAATGAAGTACTGAAACATGCTACAGCCTGAATAAACCTTTCAAACATGCAATATAAAAGAAGCCAGACACACATATGAAAAAATGCTCAACATCACTAATCATTAGAGAAATGCAAATTAAAACCACAATGAGATATCACCTCACACCAGTCAGAATGGCACTCATCAGCAAAACAACACAGAATAAGTGCTGGCGAGGATGTGGAGAAAAGGGAACCCTTCTGCACTGCTGGTGGGAATGCAGACTGGTGCAGCCACTGTGGAAAACAGTTTGGAGATTCCTCAGAAAATTAAAAATCGAACTGCCTTTTGACCCAGCTATCCCACTTATAGGAATATACCCTAAGAACACCATAGCACTGTTCGAAAAGAAGAAAGGCGCCTCCATGTTCGTGGCAGCATTGTTCACAATAGCGAAGATCTGGAACCAGCCCAAGTGTCCGTCAGAAGACGAGTGGATTAAAAAGCTATGGTACAGCCTGACCTGTGGTGGCGCAATGGATAAAGCATTGACCTGGGAACACTGAGGTCGCTGGTTCAAATCCCTGCACTGGTCTGGTCAAGGCACATATGGGAGTTGATGCTTCCAGCTCCTCCCCCGTTTCTCTCTTTCTCTCTCTCTCTCACTCTGTGTCTCCTCTCTAAAATGAATTAAAAAAAAAAAAAAAAAAGCTATGGTACATATATACTATGGAATACTACTCAGCCATAAGAAACGATGACATCGGATCATTTATAACAAAATGGATGTATCTTGATAACATTATACGGAGTGAAATAAGTAAATCAGAAAAAAAGAAAAACTGAGAACAGCATGATTTCATACATAGGTGGGACATGAAAGTGAGGGTATGAGACATGGACAAGAGAGTGGTGGTTATGGGATGGGGGGAGGGAGGGAAGAGTGGGATAGGGAGGAGGGGAGGGGTACAGGGAAAACCAGATTGAAGGTGACAGAGGACAATTTGACTTTTGGTGATGGGTATGCAACACAATTGAATGATAAGATAACCTGGAGATGTTTTCATTGTACATATGTACCCTGATTTATTGGTGTCACCCCATTAGAATTAATAATAATAAAATATATATTAAAAAAAAAAAAGAAGCCAGACACAAAAGGCCACATATTATATGATCCCATTTATATAAGATGTCCAGAAGATGCAAATCAGTAAGAACAGAAAGTAGATTAATGGTTACTAGGGGGTGGTCAACAGACAGAACTGAGAGATAAGGGGCTTTTTAGGGGGTGATAGAAATTGGTTCAAGAATTGAATAGCGATGATAGTTACATAGCATTGTGAATATGCTGAAAAACACTGTATTGTACACTTTAATTCAATTTTTAAAATCTGACAAAATTATCTGCCAGAACATATAAAAAATTCCTACAAATGAATAAGAAAATAACCAACCCAAAAGAAAAATAACCTCAAGACTCGAACAGGCACATTACGAAGGAGGATGTTCATGTGGCTAACTAACACGTGGCAAGGTGCTCACACCATCAGTCATCAAAGAAATGAAAATAAAACCCCAGCAAGATACTACCACCACCTACCAGAATGGCTAAAATTACAAAGACCAACAATACAGAGAAACTGAACCCTTACACAATACTGGTAAGGGGGCAAACCAGTATAACTACTTGGAGAAACCCGCATGGAAAATTACTAAAGTTGAATGTGTGCATAACCTGTAACCCAAAGACCCTACTCATCAGAAATGAAATCACACGTCCATCAGAGAACATATATGAGAATGTGTATAGCAGCTTCATTCATAACAGCCCTAAATGAAAAAGAACCCTAATAGCCAAAAATAGAAAGGATGAATTGTGAAGTGTTCACATAATGGTATACCACACAACAATAAATGAACAGTGAGTCTGACAGAGGAATTATACAAGTATCTAATATGTAAAATGCCTAATGCCTAACACAGTACCTGGCAATTGTAGCAGGTGCTCAGTAATTATTGTCAAATAAAGAAAGAAAACTAAGAAGCAATGACTGCGAAATTATTTTAACTTATGTAACCATTGGGAATTGGCAAGGAAGTCATACAGAGAAGACAAATTTGCTGGATGCTATTTTCAAAGAGAAAAATACTCTGGAATGGTCTAGTTTCATTTTTTGCATGTATCTTTTCAATCTTCCCAACACCATTTATTGAATAGATTGTCTTTACGCCATTGTATATCCTTGCCTCCTTTGTCAAATATTAATTGACCATAAAGGTATGGGTTGATTTCTGGGCTCACTACTCTGTTCCATTGATCTGTACGCCGTTTTGATTATTTTGGCCTTGTAGTATAGTTTGATATCAGGTAGCGTGATTCCTCCAACTTTGTTTTTCTTTCTCAAGATTGCTGTGGCTAGCACCCATTTATGTTAAAAACTCTCAGCAAAGCAGAAATAGAGGGAACATAACTCAATGTTATAAAGGCTATATATGACAAACCCACAGGCAACATCATTCTCGATGGGCAAAAACTGCAAGCATTTCCCTTAAGATCAGGAACAAGACAGGGTCAATAGCTATTACCACTCTTACTCAATATAGTAATGGAAGTCCTAACCACAGCAATCAGACAAGAAAAAGAAACAAAAGGTATTCAAATTGGAAAGGAAGAAAAGTAAAACTGTCATTATTTGTAGATGATATGATACTGTATATAGAGAACATTAAAGATTCCACCAAAAAACTACTAGAACTGATAAATGAATTCAGTAAAGTAGCAGGATACAAAATAAATATCCAGAAATCACCAAAAATAATCTATCAAAAAGGGAAACTAAGAAAAATATACCATTCACAACTGCTTCAAAAAGAATAAAATACCCAGGAATATATTTAACCAAGGATGTAAAAAACCTGTATTTGGTGTCCCATCACTTATTTTTTTTAACTTATTCATTTATTTAATTTATTTATTTATTTATTTTTTAGCAAAAGAGACAGAGAGAGGGACAGACAGTCAGGAACGGATAGAGATGAGAAGCATCAACTCACTGTGACACTTCAGTTGTTCATTGACTGCTTTCTCATATGTGCCTTGACCAGGGGGCTCCAGATGATCCAGTGACCACCTACTAAAGCCAGAGACCTTGGGCTCAAGCCAGCAACCTTGGGTTTCAAGCCAGTGACCCTTGGGCTTAAGCCAGCAACTGTGAGGTCATGTCCATTATCCCACACTCAAGCTGGTGAGCCTGCACTTAATCCAGATAAGCCCACACTCAAGTAGGTGACCTCGGGGCTTCGAACCTGGTCCTCAGCATCCCAGGTTGACATCCCATCCACTGCACCACTGCCTGGTCAGGCACTAATTCACTAATTTTGGAGAGAGTGAGGGGAAGAAAGACAGAGAGACAGAAACATCAATCTGTTCCTGTATGTACACTAACTGGGAATTGAACTGGCAACCTCTGCACATTAGGACTATGCTTTAACTAACTGGGCTATCCTGCAAGGTCCTAAAAGACTTGGAAAATTATAAGACACTGAAGAAAAAAAATTGAAGAAGACACAAATAAATGGAAGCATATACTGTGTTCCTGAATAGGAAGAATTAACATCTTTAAAACATCCATATTACCCAAACCAATCTATAGAATCAGTGCAATTCCTATTAAGATACTAATGATGTATTTCACAGAACTAGAACAAATATTCCAAAACTTTAAATGGAAACACTAAAAGTTATTTGTAAACTGTTAATCTTGTATCAGATACAAAGCTGTTTAAAAGTCTAAGACAGAGTAACAAGGTTTGACACTGGTGGCTTTTCATTCTCAATGCAGACTTGTTTATCAATGTAGCACTCACAAATACCATTTTAGCAGAGTGCTTAAGAGTATGAGTTAAAACAGTTTAACTCATATTAATATTAATGGGTAGCATAATAACTGTGCATAAAATAAAAAATACTAATAGGTCTTTATATATTATTAAAATAAAAAGATAAAGAACCGACCTCAAGCTTTCAGTGAACAGATTATAAATCAGATTTATAAAAATAGATATTTTGAGAATTACCGTTAACATTAAAAAGATGAAAGCAGAGATTCCTAAGATAAGGATTTCTTTGTTCCCTTTGCTTTCCATATGCAGCTTTCGATAATATGGTCCTATGAGATAAGTCTTTATTACCAGACATAACAGAAAAACAGCAGCTAACGAAAAAAGAATCTGACCAATCAAAACCAGTATTCGTAGTGTCTCCATGACAATGCTAGGAAAAGAAAAGAGAGAGACATGTTATTTTACCTCCTAACATATTTCTCTAAAGCCCAATAAAATGATCTTCCACTTTTTTCAATATGTTGCAAAATAAATAACCCAAATCATATACATTTTTACTTATAAATATTAAAATAAAACATCAATAATATTAACCTCAGAAATTTTTGTTTAAATCAAATACAGAAACTAGATTATTTTATAATCAATACTTGAAAGCAAATACATTTTACAGAATTTTAAAAAAATTTTTTATGAGAGAGAGAGAGACCGGAGGGGTAAAAGAGAGGGAGGAGAGAAACGAGAAGCATCAACTCACAGTTGCATCACTTTAGTTGTTCATTGATTGCTTCTCCTATGTGCCTTGACAGGGGAGGGAGCTCTGGTCACAAGCTGAGCCAGTGACCCCTTGCTCAAGCCGGCGATCATGCACCCAAGCTGGTGAACCTATGCCCAAGCCAATGAGCCCATGCTCAAGCCTGCAACCTCGGGGCTTCAAAACGGGAAATGCTCTATCCACTGCACCACCACTGGTTACGCATATTTTATAGGATTTAATGACTCTTGACTGACAGCTAGTTTATCTTAATCAGTGATAGATGATAAAATTCTTTCTTAGAAATGAACCCCCATTTGAAATTCTTTGTTAGGCAACAGTCAATCTGTAATATCACACTGCAGACTCACCATTATAACTATAACTAAAGAATTCCAATGACTTTCAGCAAAATATTCCCTTATTCCCTTATCCTAAGCCAGAACTCTGAATTTTATGTATATCATTTAGCCATAAAGAAAAGGATTCTGTACTAAGCTCTTTTTACAACATGCTATTTAGATTTTTTTAAATTTGTTTTTTGTGGGGTTTGTTTGTTTTTATTCATTTTAGATAGGAGAGAAAGAGAAGGGAAGAGGAGCAGGAAGCATCAACTCCCATATGTGCCTTGACCAGGCAGGCCCAGGGTTTCAAACCGGCAACCTTACTTAGCATTCCAGGTTGACGCTTTATCCACTGCGCCCCCGCAGGCCAGGCTACAACATGCTAGTTAGATTTTCAATATATCCTTAAGATCTCAGCCTAAAGACCTTCATTATTATATATTTGCAGCATTTACAATAATATACATATTTTCTTAAATTTATCTCTCCACCATATTTGGGAAACCATTCAGTCCAAAATTCTAGCTTAAAAGAATACAAATCTGACCTCAGTAGAGCCCCCATCCATAGTTTTGCTTTACCAGTTTCAGGCACCCACAGTCAACCACAGCCCAAAATATTACATGAAAAATTCCAAGAAACACTAATTCATAAGTTTTCAAAATATTTTCATTGATTTTAGAGAGAGCAGGAGGAAGAGGGAAAGAGAGAGAGAAACATCAATTTGTTGTTCCATTTATTTATGCATTGCTTGCTTGCTTTTTTTTTTCACCTGAAACCTATATGAGCTTATCAACGAGTGTCACCCCAATTAAGTCAATAAAAAAGTAGTCAAAAAGTCTCAGGGTACATCTGCCTCACTTACTGCCTGTGGACATTTGTGGAAAGGTGGGAGGCTCAGAGGGTCATCCATGTAAAGCTAGTGGAGTTTGTATTCGCCCTGAATGGGGATTCAACCCTCCACCTTAATGTATCGGGACAAGGCTCTACCCAATTGAGTTACCCAGCCAGGGCCCAATTCATAAGTTTTAACTGTGTACCATTCTGAGTAGCATTATTAAATGCATCCTGCTCTGTCCCACCCAGTATGCAAATCATCCCTTTGTCCGGTGTATCCACACTGTATACGCTACCTGCCTGTTAGTCACTCAGTAACCATCTCAGCTATCAGATCCACTGTCTTGGTATTGCAGTGCTTGTGTTCAAGTCATCCCTATTTTATGTAATCACGGTCCCAAAGTGCAAGAGTAGTGATGCTGGCAATTCAGATACACCAAAGAGAAGCTGTAAAGTGCTTTCTTTAAGTAAAAAGGTATGAATGTATAGAAAATAACATAGCATATTTAGGGTTTGGTATATCCATGGTTCCTAGCATCCACTGAGGGATCTGGAACATATCCCCCCAAATAAGAGGGGACTACTATACTAAGAGAATTTATCACTGCAGTCATCCTTAAAATAGCAGTGCAGGATACACAAATTGCAAGTTGCTCATGATTACTTAGGGGAATTAGAACAGAACTGAGCTTTCAGCAAAGAAGCAAAGTCACTGTGAACGATTCCACGGCTGTTAATGAAGTGGAAGAGCCAGTGTGAGAAATCAGGGTCTGCTTGCTGTGACAGAATAAAGTAGGCTGGGTCTACCTCAAATCCCTGACCAGTCTTCCACATCCTAGTAGCAGACTGCCGAACTAACTGCTTACCCCACACATCAACATATCACAAGTTAAGTGCTATCCCACCGAGCCTGGCCCCATCCAGCACCAGGGCACCCCAACCCTAAGTACCATCATCTCCCTGCAAAACTGTGATAACTTCCTAGCTCATTTTATTCATGCTTCACAGAGGCCAAAACAACCTAGTGGGTACTTCAAGCAGATGTCTGAAACTCCTGTGACATTCAGCTGAGCCCAGATTTCTTCACCCAGCTGCACCCTCCACTCCTCTTCACCCAAGGAGCAGCTACACCAGCCTCTGCTCCGACAGGCCACGCTCTTTTCAGTTATAGGCCCAGTGCACCCCACTCCCCCACCACCCAGGTTCTCCCCGCTGACTGGCCCAGCTGTGTCCTTCATAGATCAGCTTCAAAGTCAACTGCTCAGAGGCCTTGCCAATCTGAAGTGGTCATCTGTTGTTCACTGACTCATCACCCTTCTGTAATTCTCTGTATAGCACTTACCTAATCTAGCATCTTCTTGTTGACCATTCACTTATTCATCATCCATTCATTACCTTTCCCAGACATGACAGCAACTCCCTCAGAGGGGGCCATCCTCCCCTGTGCATGGCATGTTATAAGAGGTCTAGTCTTAGTCCAGTTCGATTTAGCTGATAATAAGATTGCAGCCACTTAGGACTTGCATTTCTCATGACAATCCTGACACAGCTGCCCTACCAGACAAGTGTTGTCACCATCCCCATCTTACAAACAGGAAAGTGAAGGCAAAGGTCATGCCACTGCTCCAAGTCATGTGCCAGGCATCTATCTATCTGGCTCCAGGGTCTGTGCTCCTAGTTGCTGCACATATTCTGCCATCACCATGCCCAGAGCTTGCATTCAGGTCTACTTCCCAATTGTCTGGTGTTTTGTGTTGTTTTTTTTTAAGTGAGAGGAGACAGACAGACTTTCACAAGTGCCCCAACCAGGATCCACCTGGCAATCCCCATCTGGGGCCGATGCTCAAATCAACCAAGCTATTCTCAGTGTGTGACACTGATGTTCAAACCATCTGAGCTATCCTCAGTGCCAAGGGCCAATGCTTGAACCAATCGAGCCACTATTGGCTGCAACAGGGAAGAGAAAGAGAAGTGGTAGAGAGAAAGGAAGAGAAGCAAATGGTTGCTTCTCACATGTGCCCGGACTGGGGATTGAAACCTGGATGTCTGCCTGCTGGGCTGATGCTCTATCCACTGAGCAAATTGGCCAGGACCCCAATTGTCTATTAAACGTACTATGGTGAGGATAAAATAGTCAGACAGCTCAGAAAGGTACTATTCTGCATCTTCATTTCTCCATTTACCATGTTTTGGCAAAGTTTCTATGACAGCACAAGCCTCACTCATCTCAACAGTTGAGTCAGTATTCCATCATGTGTCTGTGCCATCATTTTCTCAGCCAGACACTTGGGCTGTTCTAGGTTCTTGATGTACTAGATGATGAGCTTCTGTGAGGACACTCATGTGCAACAGTCTGCATTTGACAGACACTGCCAAACGGCTGCTGGGAAGGCTGCTCCAATTTCCACCCCCAACCCCAGGGTGCCATTATTCAATCCTGGGAATCATCCCACTTTTAAAGGTTTGCAATCTGACCAGGAGGCTCCAGCCAAGCCAGTGACCCCTTGCTCAAGCCAGTGACCTTGGGCTTCAAGCCAGAAACCATGGGGTCATATCTATGATCCTATGCTCAAGCTGGTGAGCCTGCACTCAAGTTGGATGAGTCCATGCTCAAGCCAGCAACCTTGGGCTTTCAAACCTGGGTCCTCAGCATCCCAAGCCAATGCTCTATCCACTATACTGCCACCTGGTAAGGCTGCAAGATTTTAATTCTAATAATTCAAATCAATTTATATTTTTATCATAGTCTCTGTATTCTGCTCATTACCTGTGAAATATCTGGGGGAAAGAAGTTAATTCCTTCCTTCAGGAAAGATCTAGATAAGGTCTAAATAAGGCTTACTAAAGAAACAAAATTTTTATTAATATTACAACTGATTTTATTTAATTTTTTTTACTATAAATTTTGTCTGGTTATCAAAATTGGAAAAGAGGTCTTCCCAAATTATATGAAAATGTATAGTAGACAATAAAAGCACCATAATCTATTACTGAACTCATAGAGAGTCATTAATATGTTTTTATACACTTGTTTTATGTGTGTGTATGTATATGTGTATATATATGCATTTCCAGTCTGTCCATTCATTTTCTTTATGCTGTTGAAAGAAGTTTGCATATAATTTTAACAGCTTTGAGATATAATTCTCATTCCATTCAAAGTATACAGTTCAATGGTTTCCTAGTATATTCACAAAGTTGTGCAGCCACTGCCACAATTGATTTTAGAACATATTTATCACCCCAAAAGAAACCCTGTATCCATTAGCATTTACTCCCTACTCCCCTCTCCCAGTACTGGGCAATCACAGATCTCCTTTCTGTCCCTACAAATTTGCTCATTCTGACATTCCTTGTTTGTTTGTTTTGTGTGTTTTTTTTGTTTTGTTTTGTTTTTTTACAGAAACAGAGAGAGAGAGAGAGTTAGAGAGAGGGATAAATAGGGGCAGACAGACAGGAACGGACAGAGATGAGAAGCATCAATCATTAGTTTTTTGTTGCAACACCTTAGTTGTTCATTGATTGCTCTCTCACATGTACCTTGACCGTGGGCCTTCAGCAGACCGAGTAACCCCTTGCTCGAGCCAGCGACCTTGGGTCCAAGCTGGTGAGCTTTGCTCAAACCAGATGAGCCTGCGCTCAAGCTGGTGACCTCAGGGTCTCGAACCTGGGTCATCTGCACCCCAGTCTGATGCTCTATCCACTGCGCCACTGCCTGATCAGGCCTGACATTTAATATAAACAGAATCATACCATATGTGGCCTTTTGTGACTGGCTTATTTCACTTAGCAACATTTTCAAGGTTTATCCAAGTTGCAGCATGTGTCAGTATCTCATTCCTTTATATGGCTGAGTAACATTCAATTGTATGGTCATAGCACATTATAACTAATGCTGCCATGAACATTCATGCACAAGTCTTTATTACAGTAAAATATTCATAACATAAAATTTACCACTTTAACCATTTTAAAGTGTATAATTCATGGCATTAAGGACATGCACATTGTTGTGCTACTATCACCCCACACCTGGGTTTTTACTTGAATAGTTGAATCATATGGTAACTCTGTGTTTAATCTTTTGAGAAATATTGTATATGATTTTGACTTTTTTTACATCTTACCATAATATAGAGCAATTTTCCATGTTATTAAAGCTCCTGGTAAACATGACATTTCATGACTAAATTGGAGCAAGCTGGCATCAATGAAATTAACAACTATATGGAATTAAATTTAATTGGGAAAATTAAAAAAAAATCTTTTAAAGTTTTCTGATTGAGAGAATGTCATATAGCAACAGTTTTACCTATGTGTAACTGACAGGAAATTTGGTAACGTGAGTGTCACATCTGTGCTTGGTAAGTGCTCTGTGCCTCTGCTGAGGTTCTGCTTTCTGTCTGACCTTCACAGGTAATAACTTATTGCACACTTCTTAAATAGAACTCAAATGATTTTCAGCTAATGTTACAAATCCTCCTTTTGCTATCCAAATGTTTTTGCCATTACTTTTCTTAAAAATCTGTAGTCAGAGGAATAAGAACTGACTCTGATTAAAATTGTGGCCAAAAGTGTTGCATTTCTGATAGTTAAAAAAATTAGATGAAAGGAAAATGACCTCTTCGATAAACTGCCTTTAATACGTAGTTATATGTACAACGGACTGGTTTAATTGCTTTACGTGACCCTCTCCCGTAACCCTCACACAGTGCATGAGGTAGGTCCTATTTCCATATTGTCCCCATTTCCCAGGTGAGAACACTGAAGCCCAGACAGGTTCAGTAGGTTGCCAAAACTGGCAAATGGCCAAGCTGGAGCTCCAGGGAAGCCTTGCTTCAGGACCTAAGCCTTAACTTCAGTTAAGAAGGCATTCATTTTTAACATAGCTGACTTATCTGAGAGCAGAGAAGAGATCTTAATCCTTCTGGGATTGCTGAAACTTAATATAATATCTGGTAAAGGTAAACACTAAAATATACAAAATATTTCTACCCCACCCATCTGCAATGAGGTGGTTTGTCAGTGCTCCACTTGGGTAGAACCTAGCAGGGGAATGAATACACAGTGTCACACCTCACCTCAATGAGGGACGGCTTGTTTTAAAAAATTTGATGAATAGGATCTAGATACTCATAATAAACAAAATGTCTGGGATACAACTGAAAATTATTTATTATGCCAACAATCAAGGGGAAAAAAACCACAACTTGAATGAGAAAATAAAATAAACAAATTACAACATCAAGACAAATCATTGTTAGAATTATCTGACAGCATTTAAAGCGGCCACCATAAAATTGATTCAATAGCAATTAAAAATTCTCTTGACAAATAAAAAAAAATCTCAGAAAAAATACAGTAGTTATAAAAAGAAGAACCAGCCTGCCTGACCAGGCGGTGGCACAGTGGATAGCATTGGCACAGGATGCAGAGGACCCATGTTCAAACCCTGAGGTCACCGGCTTGAGTGTGGGGTTGCCAGCTTGAGCATGGGTTCATAGACATGCTTGAGCCCAAAGGTTGCTGGTTTGAAACCCAAAGTCACTGGCTTGAGCAAAGGGTCACTGGCTCAGCTGGAGCCTCCAGGTCAAAGCACATATGAGAAAGCAATCAATGAACAACTAAGGCGCCACAACCACGAGTTGATTTTTCTCATCTCTCTTCCTGTCTGTCTGTCCCTGTCTATCCCTGTCTCCCTATCCTCTCCTCCCAAAAATAAGAGAAGAGCCAGATGGAAATTATCCAACTAAACAATAACCAAAATAAAAATCTTGCTGGATAAGCTAAATACCAGAGTGGAGATGACAGAATCAGTAATAGATCAAAGCAATTTACTCAGTCTGTACAGAGAGAAAATAGACTAGAGGGGGGTGTCTCAAAGACCTGTGGGATAATAACAAAAGACATTTCTATCACTGGAGTCCCAGAAGGAGAGACAAACGTGACTGAAAAAATTATATGAGAAAATAATGGCTGAAATTCTTAAATTAGGCAAGAGACATATGTCTACAGATTCACGCAGCTTAGTAAACGCCAAATATGATAAACCAGTGACATGAACTGAATGTTTGTGTCCCTCAAAACTCATATGTTGAACCCCAATGTGACAGTATTTGGAGGTGGGCCTCTGGGAGGTAATTAGGTTTAGATGAGGTCATACAAATTAGAATAGAAAAAACAAAGTAAATGAGACAGATCTTAGCATTTCAAAGTGGTTCCAAAAGAAATTTCAGAGTCTACTAATTTTTGACCAATAGTACCATTACTATAAGAGATTAAAAGAAATGTATCCTCTGTTGGCCCTGGCCAGTTGGCTCAGTGGTAGAGCATCGGTCCGGCATGTGGAAGTCCTAGGTTCAACTCCCAGTCAGGGCACACAGGAGAAGTACCCATCTGTTTCTCCACCCTTCCCCCTCTCCTTCCTCTCTGTCTCTCTTCCCTTCCTGCAGCCAAGGCTCCATTGGAGCAAAGTTGGCCTGGGTGCTGAGGATGGCTCCAGGGTCTCTACCTCAGACTAGAATGGCTCCAGCCACAACGGATCAACGCCCCAGATGGGCAGAGCATCACACCCTGGTGGGCATGCTGGGTGGATCCCGGTTGGGCGCATGCAGGAATCTGTCTGACTGCCTCCCTGCTTCTAACTTCAGAAAAATACAATATATATATATTTCCTCTGGAAATATTTAAAACACAGTATTTATTATTTATACGCATATAGTGCATTTGCTTAAAATAATTCAAGTTTTTGATCCTAACCCACATGCAGCAAGCATACCTTTATATTCTATAGGGCACCCTATATTTTGCAAGTGTATTTATTTTCTGGAGGTTATTCTTATAGTATTTGTATATGCAACCCAACCTACAACTTTCTGGGTAAATTTATTTTTCCCATTTGGCTTTTCTCATCATATGGTCCTAACTAAGTACAGTTTAGGTTTTGGTATCATTTTATTAGGAGAATGGAAAGAAGGATCAGGGAAAATGGTAATGCTGATTACAATGACAACGATAATCACCAATGATAGTGTGTGCTATGTGCACGCTCACTATGCTTCCAGGCATTTTATATCATATAACTCATTTAACCCAAACTACTCTATTAGGCAACTAATAGACTAGGAACTCTAACCAATGCCATCCCCACTTTATAGACAAAACTAAGAAAGACTGAAGGTAAGTAACTTGCCCAACCAAGACCCACAAAGCTCGAGTGTGAGCTCAGGCATTGCTACCCCAGAGTCTCTGCCTTTAAGCCTGTGTTACACAGGTTCTGAACACATCTCTGGAAAAGGGTATCAAGTAGTATTTTTATAAACAAATAATTTGATACTAGAAAAACAAACTGTGAAGTAATATAAAAAATTTACCTGGAGTATGGACTGGCTCCTGCTTGGATAAGAGTTGGCATGACAGCTATGAATAACCCCAGCTGTACATCCTGCATAACCAGCATTCCGAGCAACACAGCACTATAGTCAAGGTCACCTGCTTAAGCAAAGGGGATCATTAAAAGCAAATGTTTACAGTATTTTAAAGTGTCCTAAGTCAAAATAAAGTCATCATGCTTATTTCCAAAATAATTCAAATAATGTTTATACTTCAAATGAGAATAGACTTTAAAGTTTCTTTGAGAACACCATAACAGTTTAAAGATTTAAAAACTTTTTGTAAAGAAAATCTCCCAAATACTTCTACTAGTTGCTTGTTACTGACATTATAGAAATATGACATTAGGATAACATGACATGGCAAATAATATGATAGGCCTGGATAATCATACCAATTTCACTGTGTTCCAAAAACACATGAAACAGCAGTCTCCATCATCAATCTTTATTTCTTCCCTAAGCTATTCAAGAAGGACCTGGCCCCAGCCCTTTCAGGTCACAACTGCTGGGCAGAGCCTGGCTGCAAGAGTCACTTTCCCTGAAACCCACCATCACCACTACACTGCAGATTCTTTCCCGTTGAGGCAAATGCAGATTTGGTGTAGAAATACTGCCTCATATGGGCAGAACAGAAAAGCAGTAACCAGCACTGGCTGAAGGGACCACACAACTTTGCTGGAAAGAAGAAAATGGTATCTTTTGTGAACTCAATACTTTACACAGGCCTCCAAATGCCTCCATTTTCAACAAACAGTTCTGGCTTTGGAACTTTTATTATTTTGTACTTTAAAATTTTTTTATTGAATGTATTGGGGTGACATTGGTTCACAAAGCTATACAGGTTTCAAGTGTACAACTCAACAAAACACCATCTGTATACTGCATCAGGCACCCAACAAAGTCTCCTTCCGCCCCCAATTTCCCCACCTTTGCTCACCTCCACTGCCTGCATCCTCTTTCCCTCTGGCTGACACCACACTGTTGTCTGTGTCTGTGTCATCTAGCCCCCAAAACCCCTCCCTCTGACAGCTGTCAGTCTGTTCCATGTTATCAGCTTTGAAACTTTTAAATGGGCTTCTAAACACTAAATTGTCATGCCCCCTAAATAAATTTTTAAAATATTTTATTTGTTTAGGGGAGAGAAAGAGAAAGAGAGAGAGAGAGAAGGGGGGAGGAGCAGGAAGCATCAATTCCCATATGTGCCTTGACCAGGCAAGCCTGGGGTTTCTAACCAGCAACCCTCAGTGTTTCAGGTCGACATTTTATCCACTGCGCTACCACAGGTCAGGCCAATTTTTTTCTTTTAAAAAAGCTTTTATTGATAGTAACATATATTTAAAGACCAATCTCATATTGTTATTTACGTAAAAGAGGCAAAATAACAAAACCAAACAAAATCAAAATTCCTTATCATCACCAAAAATAGCACTTTGATTAAAAGTTCAGGTAATCCTTTTAGAAAGCTTGTTTTACTGTATACAGTTAAATTTTTGATGAATCAACTATCCTGGCTTAGAATTTTAAAAATTTCTAAACAGATAATCACATTAGGTTGTTGTTAGAGTTTTGTATATTTTTAAAATTGATTTTAGAGAAAATTGGTTCCACTTATTTATGCATTCATTGGTTGATTCTTATATGGGCCCTGATCGAGGATCGAACCCATAACCTTGGTATATTAGGATGATGCTCTAAGCAACTGAGCTTCCTGGCCAGGACAGAGCTTTGTATCTTTGAAGGTTATACAATTTAATAGAGACTGAAGAATAATTTCCTCATAAGAAATACTAAATATTTTGGACACTACAAAAATCTACTCTTTTCAACATACCTTAATGGGCTCATGATAACTGAATCTCTTGATCTCGGGAAATCTGCTAGGCAGTAAGCTCGCAATGGCACCCTGGGTATCCTCCCAACTCCTTACACCAGATTAATACAATTCAGACTGGACCATTACCATACCCCTTCTTGATTTTAAAAAAAATATAAAATCTCTAATTACATCTCACTTTTTAGAAATAGCATTTGATATACTGCCTAAATTTTGTAAATGTTTTAAACTTTTTGTTCTGTCTTTGCACCTAATAATAGGTCAACTGTTTTTAATTCATTGGACATTCAATTATCCACCACCAGATCACAGGCACCACAGAACAGAACCAAGGTGTCCTCTGTGGCCCTGGTACAGGATATGTGCCGTTCTCAGGAAGCATCTGCTTGCGAGCAAATTTACTGCTTCTGAAGGAGAAAGACAGGCCTAAAATGCAAACAGTGCAGTCAAGACCAAGGTGAAAATAATTACTTACACTGAATCACTAAAAATTAGATATACTACTGATAATATTTTTCATCTGTGTGCATTCTGTGCTGTTTAATTTTGGTGCTTATCACTACTCTAAGCACTTTATATTTTTGCTGTTTTAAGTACTTTAAATGCACAGAAAACATAGACTATAACAAACACCCATAGGCCACTACTGAATTTTGCTAAATCTTGAACTTTTGACACACTAGCTTCAGATTTTTGCAAAGAAGTACTGTAAGCTACAGCAGGCACTACGACCAAACCGTCACCACAGACTGCTGCGGCCACTCTCTCCTGCCACATCCCACCCTGCCTTAGTCTGAACATTCATTATCCCCTTGAATGCTTTTCTACTCTAATATAATAACATCGGTCTGTTTGGGAACAACACTGAGTTTACTATTTTGTAATTTTAAACTTTATATAATCAATATTTCTGCAACTTACTTTTTTTAGTGAGAGAGAGACAGAAAGAGACAGACAGCAAGTGAGAAAGATGAGAAGCATCAACTCATAGTTGTGGTGCCTTAGTTGCATATTGATTGCTTTCTCATAGGTGCCTTGACCAGGGGGCTCCAGCTGAGCCAGTGACCCCTTACTCAAGCCAGTGACCTTGGGCTCAAGTCAGCAACACCGCACTCAAGCTGGTGAGCCCGTGTTCAAGCCGGGTGAGCCTGCACTGAAGCCGGAAACCTTGGGGTTTCAAACCTGGGTCTTCAGCATCCCAGACTGACTCTCTATCCACTGTGCCACCACCTGGTCAGGTGAAAATTATTCATGTTAATACACAAACCTTTGACCCAACTTTTAAATTGCTGAACACCACAATTTACCAACTTCCCAATGAATGGGTACTTGGGCCTTCAATTTTTCCACTATCACAAACATGCTATAATTAACATTCTAGTGCATTTACTAGGAACACCGCTTCCCTGCTTGTATTTTCCTAAGATTTCCCCGAACTACTCCTGGCCTCCTACCCTGCCAGGCATATACTACTCCCACAGAGAAAAGGGTGCTCCATCTGGGCTTGGGTAGTAACTCTCCATCCACTGCTAAGGAGTGGCCCATTTGAGGTCACAGGGTGAGGTTTCTTGCAGGCCTGAGTTTCTGCGGGGAGGCATCTGGGGGTCCATGCCACAGGCAGCTGGTGGCAAGTCTCATTCTGGGCTTAGGCATCAGAAGCTCACGGCTGCCATATCTTCTACACCACTTTTTACCACAATCAAGCTGCTACTGTGATCTCCAGCTACTTGACCCCTTTGTTTATCATCCTAAGGGTTCTAAGCACAGGTGTGGAAGAGTGGAGTTATTTATTGGCCCTCTTGTAGGTTTGGGCCCCCATATCTAATATACTGGCTGGAAATCTTGAGAAATAGAAAAAAACCAGAATTTGGGCAACAACAACAACTAACAAAACCCCAAATATGAAGAGCAATGGAGGCACTATACTCTGGCATCTATCTGTCCATGCTTCAGTGCACAAGTCTATGTGCACATAGCTTTGCATGATTTCAAACTTTATGCAAAATGTATCAGATCAGATGTCTACTGTATCTTGTATTGTCCCTCTTGATACTGCAAGATTAATTTATTTTTGCTTCTGTAGTATTTTGGTATATGAATACATCATAATTTCATTATTTGTTGTATTACTGAATACTCAGATTAGTTTTCTGCTATAAAAAATAGCATTGTGGCCTGACCAGGCGGTGGCGCAGTGGATAGAGCATCGGACTGGGATGCGGAAGACCCAGGTTCAAGACCCCGAGCTCGCCAGCTTGAGTGAGGGCCCATCTGGCTTGAGCGAAGGCTCGCCAGCTTGGACCCAAGGTCGTTGGCTCCAGCAAGGGGTTGCTCGGTCTGCTGAAGGCCAGCGGTCAAGGCACATGTGAGAGAGCAATCAATGAACAACTATGGTGTCACAATGACAACGAAAAACTAATGATTGATGCTTCTCACCTCTCTCCATTCCTGTCTGTCCCTGTCTATCCCTCTCTCTGACTCTCTCTCTGTCCCTGTAAAAAAAAAAAAATAGCATTGTGAATATTCTTTCATATTTGCAAATTTTCTAGGATATAGCTCTAAAAATGGAAATTTCTGGTTGCAAGGTTGTTCTCCAATGTAGCTAAACCACTTCACATTCCCACTGACAATGCTCAACAGTCACAAGGACTCTACATTCTTACCAATACATGGCATATCAGTTTAAAATGTTCTGCCAGCTCACTAATGTGAAATGGCATCTATGGTCTTCGCTTGCATTTCCCTAATTCCTAGGTTCAGCATCTTTTCATATTTACTGGTCATTCAGGCTTCCTCTTCTCTAAGCTATCCATTAGGATGTTTTGGTTGTTTCCCAACTGAGCTTCCTTTTGTTTTGATTTATAGAAGTTCTTGATGCATTCTAAATATTGCCTGACCTGTGGTAGTGCAGTGGATAGAGCGTCGACCTGGCACACTGAGGTCACCAGTTTGAAATCGTGGGCTTGTCCGGTCAAGGCACGTACGAGAAGCAACTACTACTATAAGTTGATGCTTCCTGCTCCCCCCACCCACATCTCTCTCTCTAAAAATCAATACAAAATAGAAAACTATATGTTTGCAATATATATATTGCAAACACCTCCCAGTCTGTGACTTATAAAAATACCTTTTAAGTAAAATTTACTTAAGTTTGTGTTCAAATTTATTAATATCTTCTCATTCAGATTGTGTTTTATGCCTAAAGATATTCTCTTTACCCTTAGCTCATAAGGATATTTTCTCGTATTTTCCTCTAACAGTTTTGCTCTTCACATTTAGGTGTTTAATCCATGTAGAATTCATTTTTGTGTATAGTTCAAGGTAGGGCTCTAATTTTCTTTCCATATGGATAACTAATTCTCATTCATTAATCAGCATACTTTCTCCCACTTATTTGTAGTGCTTGAGCTGCCCACTCTACTCATTGCCCCATCTTCATCTGGGTAATGCCATGCTACCTGAAGTATGCTAATATTGCAACAGGTCTTAGTATTGGGCAGGGAAACGCCTTACCTCAAACATATATTGGTTATTCTTGGCCTTTTTTTTTTTTTTAGAATTTTTAAAATTGATTTTTAGAGAGAGGGGAGAGAGAGGGAGTGAGTGACAAAGAGGGGGGAGGAGTGGGAAGCATCTATTCATAGTAGTTGCTTCCTGTATGTGCCTTGACCAGGCAAGACCAGGGATTTGAACCAGCAACCTCAGCATTCCAAGTCAACATTTTATCCATGGCACCACCACAGGTCAAGCTATTCTTGGCTTTTTTTTTTTTTTTTTACAGAGAGAGGGACAGATAGGAATAGACAGACAGGAAGGGAGAGAGATGAGAAGCATCAATTCTTTGTAGCAGCTCCTTAGTTGTTCATTGATTGCTTTCTCATATGTGCCTTGACTGGGGGCAAGAGCAGAGCGAGAGACCCCTTGCTCAAGCCAGCAACCTTGGGCTCAAACCAGCAACCATAGGGTCATGTCTATGATCCCACGGTCAAGCCAGCAACCCCAAGCTCAAGCTGGTGACACTGCACTCACGTCAGATGAGCCTGCACTCAAGCCAGCGACCTCGGGGTTTTAAACCTGGGCCCTACACATCCCAGTCCAATGCTCTATCCACTGCGCCACTGCCTGGTGAGGATATTACTGGCCTTTACTCTTAAATAAACTTTAGAATTAGCTTGCAAGTTTCATGAAAAACCTTACCAGATTTTTTATTGGGATAGATGTGTTTATAAATTTGGGGAGAAACAATATCTTTATGTATTGAGTCTTTTCATCTCGGGGTTCCCTCTTTAATAACATTTTATAATTTATCCTTAAAGACCACACATACTTTCTCAGAGATTTATTCCCTATTACCTTGTATTTTTTCTGGCTATGTTTCGAACTGTTGTAGGTATACGTCACATGTTTTCAAGATATATTTAATTGTAAAGTGTCCAATCAAAGTGTATGTCCTTCAGTATGTCTACTGACCTCCAAACATGCAGTCCATTAAATAACTCCTCCTACCTTGTTATAATCAGGAATTCTAGCTTTTAAAAAATATGTAAAAAACATGTTTGCTAAGAGTCCATAGTTAAATTTACCAGCTTAAAAAAAAAAAATCTAAGCTCCTCCGTTTCCACATGCCAGGCCCTCCTTCAGCTTCCCTTTCTTCCCCCTGAGCCCGCCCTCTGCTGGTGCGCTGCTGAGGGCTGGATGGGCCGTCAATGCTCTGAAGTCTGTGTGTGTCCAAAAATGCCTTCACTTCATCTGCACTCTTCAATAGTAGTTTTTCTGGGCATGGATGCCTTACTGTGGCCCAGCATGTAGAAGATATGAGTCCACTGTCATGTGTCAGTGCTGCTGAGAAGATACGGGCAATTCCTCCTTGGATCACCTATCTTCTCTGACAAGTGTCAAGATTTCCCCTTTGTCCTTGAAGTTCTGTTGTTCCACTGGGACAGATCTATAGTGAATTTATTTTCCCTTTTCGTGTTCAGTTTTGGAGATGTATATTCAATGTAAAGGGCTCATGTCTTTTTCCATTTTTGAAAAATTACCAGCTATTTTCTCTACTCTCCTCCCAGGATTTCCATGGTATGCATACTGAGCCTCTCATGTTTCTCAATGTTCTTTCCCATTTCTTCTGTCAGTACTGTGTTCTCTCTTTTTGTCTAATTAGACATGATTCCTTTATTAATGTTTGAGTGTTTCAAACATGATTATTTAAAAAACCTTATTTGACTTTTCAATAAGTAAAAATAATTCATATTCTGATAACTGAGTTTGTTAGCTGTCTTTTCTAGCCATTCATGTTTTCATAGGTACTGGCATAATGGTGTATAGATTGTTACAGTTGTTCTCATTTCCTACATCATCTGCCTCTGTCACTTGGTCTTGTGAGGGAAGGTCCTAAGCACCAGACCACAAGGACACTGGGAATGAATGAGACCACCAGAGTGGTGACAGCTAGTTCAGTTGCTAGCAGGAAGGCTGTGCCCATGGCACACAGATTGGCAGAGAAACCAGATATTTTAGTTTCTCCAGCCTTCTCTCATCAGTGGGAAGCCCCTGATGTCAAGCAGTGTGGTCCTTGTGGCCCCTGGTGACTCAAGGAGCCCACGTGTCCTTGGCCAGCTCTGCTCGCTGCAGGTCAGTTTTACTGGAGAGGTCAGTCACGTGGCTTCGGCATTCTCTCTTTACGCTTTCCCTTTCATTGCTGTGCCAGTACAGGGCGAGTATCACTGTGAAGGTACTGTGACATTTTAACCCTGTTTTTTACTGACTTTTACAAAATAAGAGCAAAACAGTGAAAATTACCATACTGAATAAACATGATATAAAAAATGGCAATACTGTCAAAGTTCACCTGTATGAAAGATAATGCCAATGAGTGACAACTCAGAATGTTAATTCCTAAGCTTCTGATCATGTCTGACTTCAATATATACAATAATGATTAGAGATGCCAGTGTTTCTCATACATAGATGAAAATAATACCTAAGTATAATACATGAAAATACCTTTAATTACCAAAGTACCTCGTATATTTTAGAGAAGAAGGTATCAAAAGTATGACAATTCCCAATACTTGCCAGAATCAAAGCAGTGTACATTTATCTTATTTGTGTTAGGCTGCATGTAACAACACCAGTTGACAGTAG
Source organism: Rhynchonycteris naso (assembly GCA_037038555.1). Classification (NCBI taxonomy): domain Eukaryota; kingdom Metazoa; phylum Chordata; class Mammalia; order Chiroptera; family Emballonuridae; genus Rhynchonycteris; species Rhynchonycteris naso. The sequence goes on from CM072998.1 coordinate 33,394,661, forward strand.
TGTAGGCAATAACACATTTAATTATCTCCTATAACTAGAAATCTAGAGCTGGGCAGTTTCAGGTTTGGGGCAGCACATTAATCTCTTAAACCCACCAATTTGATAGCCCATTTTCAATGTAGATTTGTTTCTTTTAAATATGGTCATCAAACTACTCTAAACTTATGAACATATAAAACAGTCATTTTTCTTAATCAAGTGGTGGTTTGCAGAAGATGCGCTCACAGGGTATCAGTTCCTAAGGGAATACCCATGATTGTTAGGAAAGCCCCAAGGAGGGTGTAAGAGTTGTAATTTTTTTTCTAACAGGCCTTCAGAATGAATTCAAATAAATTAAATATGTAATATTTCAACATATATTTAGAAGACATTATCACCTACCTTCTTTTTCTCCCCGGGCACTGCCCACAAGAAATCTGGACACTAAGGGTGTGCTTGATAAGGACAAGCAAGTAGAAATAAAAACACTTTGAGTGGGTCTGATCTCTAAAAGGTGTCCCCATAATAAGCCAAATGCAATCATTAATAGTGTCATATAGCATGGTCCTTGTAAGGATATCTTCCACACCTTAAAGAGAACACATTTATTCACACACATTTTAGTGACAAGAGACCATCTCTTGACTAGCATCATGCACAGCACATACATATACACTGACCAGTAATGAGGCAGGCCTAAATATTTTAAGAATATACTATACAATATATTGTGTATATTCAGGAAGAAAATCTGCAATGGACATATCAGCACAATATCCAAAGTCATATTCTTAACATAACAGAAACAGTAAACACTAACATGAGGCTTACCAAGTTCTAGATGTTGTTATAGGTACTAGACACATATGTATTTCTCTGTGTATATACATGTAATTTAATCCTCAGAACATATCTTAGAGGTATATATCACTGTCTCCCCCATTCTAGGTGAAAACACTGAAGACCACAGAGGTTAGATGACTTGTCCAGGGTGCCATGGAAGTCAAATGTCAGGACATAAACCCAGGCAGTATGGCTTGATAATCAAACAAATATTGATTAGATGCCTTGGTATACAATTAGCACTATACTAAACATGATGGAAAATGTAAATGTAATCAGTTTTGATCTTAACCCTTTGGAGTTTTCAATCTAGTTGAAGAAACAACATAATAAAAACTATCTGATATTGATACAAATATGAATATTATACATTAACAAAAGAAATAACCCAAAACCTATCCTATTCTATGTTAAAGCACTTGTTCATTTTCTTCTGCTCACTGTACCTTCCCAATCAAAACCGATTCCCTCATCCAGGCCCTCTATTGAAAGAGCTCATGGGCACCTAGAAGAATGGGGCAGGAGACACATGGCTCAGCACAGCTCTGGGACAGTGGAGTCAGAGGCAAACGTTCAGCGGTCCCCCCAGCTGGCCAGCCTCGTCTGTGACTCAACATATCTACTCACCTTTGGGTGCTCTAGAGCAGTGGTTCTTAACTTTTTTTGAGGAACCGAACAAACCAGTTTCATATGCGCATTCACCGAACCCTTCTTTAGTGATAAATAAAATATCATTTTTTTTCCAAATTCAAGACATAGGTATATGTTTTTTTACTGGTGCACAAAATGAGCCATGCATGAACATCACCTTGCTCAAAGAACAAAACCAACAAAGTGCACGAACTCACAACAAATTACGATATTACTTTATTCTGGCCTCCGCGGCAGAGGCTTCTCCGAACCCCTGAGACCGACTCATCGAACCCCTAGGGTTTGATAGAACCCAGGTTAAGAACCACTGCTCTAGAGGGTATAAAGCTTTTCCCTCCCCTGCTCTGGTTCTTGGTAAAAACAATACTTCTTGCAAAACCAATGACTTTTTGAGGAGGAATTAGAACAGCTGGGAAGCTCTTCCTAAGACTGGGTACTAATATTCTACTGTGGCCACACAGGCAGAGGCACACCGTGGCCCTATCCACAGCTATGACCAGCTGCCAGCCTGCTGGCCCACCATGGAACCCTAGAATTACAGGAACCTCCCAAACCCATAAAGTCCCAACTGGCAGGAGACCAAAAGAAGAGCCAAAGCTGTCTTCTGACATGTGATTCTGGCCACCCCAGTCCCATTCTTTCTTCCACAAGGGCAAAGGTTAGCTCCCAATTGCTGCTCCTCAAAACTTCAAATTTCATGTTCTCAACTTTCTATATTTGGCAGTGATATTATCATAGAGCAAATCTCTTACTAATCATTCTTCCTCTTCCTATTATATTAGAGCCAAGGAACAATGAAGGACCAGAGCAGCCTCACACGGCCAGTTGCAGCAACTAAGGAGACCAGGCATGTTGGATTTTATGATTCACCTGTATTAGGCAGTCCCTTCTGTAAGCAGTGTTAGCCCTCAGTTAAAGAATATCCCTGCCCCCAAGGGACACCTGCAGTCCAGGTTTGACCCTGTCACTACTGATTGCACACCTAGGATAGGTAACAATTTTTCTTCTTTAGTTTTCATATCTGTAGAGAAAGGTGAGACTAAATGATTTCTGAGGTCATTACCAGAACAAACTATGACTTTACTTTCTTGTGTCTTGCTACACCTTTGTCTGGAGAACTAGAAACAATTTAGCATGAGAAGCAAGGTATGGAGGGCATGACAGAAAAGACCCCAAGGACCATCCTTTATAAACTTCCTGTTCAATGTTGGACCCTGGACCAGAGCTTCTGCATCATCTGCCCTCATAGAAATACATGCCAGGCCCTAGCCAGTTGGCTCAGTAGATAAGAGTGTCGGCCTGGCCTGAGCAGGCGGTGGCACAGTGGAAGAGTGTCGGACTGGGATGCGGAAGACGCAGGTTCGAGACCCCGAGCTCGCCAGCTTGAGCGCAGGCCCATCTGGCTTGAGCAAAAGCTCACCAGCTTGGACCCAAGGTCGCTGGCTCCAGCAAGGGGTGGCTCAGTCTGCTGAAGGCCCGCGGTCAAGGCACATGTGAGAAAGCAATCAATGAACAACTATGGTGTCGCAACGGCAACGAAAAACTAAAGATTGATGCTTCTTCCCTCTCTCCGTTCCTGTCTGTCACTATCTATCCCTCTCTCTGACTCTCTCTCTGTCCCTGTAAAAAATAAATAAAAATAAAATCCTAAAGAAAAAAAAAAGTGTCGGCCTGATGTGCAGATGTCCCAGATTCAATCCCCAGTCAGAGCACACATGAAAAGCAACCACTGGCATCTTTTCCCCTCCCCCTCCCCCTTCTCTCTCTTCCTCTCGCGCAGCCAGTGGCTTGGTTGGTCCAAGCGTTGGCCTCAAGTGCTAAGAATGGCTTGGTTGATTCAAGCATTGGCCCCAGACGGGGGATGCCAGGTGGATCCCAGTCACGGCACATGAGGGAGTGTGTCTCCCTATCTGCCCTCCTCTTAGTAAAAGAAAAAAAAAAAAGAAAGAATAGAAAAGGAAAGGAGAGAAAGAGAGAAATCAATCAATCAATCTAGGCCCTCAGACTGCCCACATCAGTAACTCCAGTCCAGCAGGAGCACCAGGCAATTCCTCAAACATAAGAGTCTACGAAGCACTGATTAGAGAGTTCCCTTGGCCAACGGCCACACACCCAGACGCACATATATAGCCTCATATACCCTCTTGAGTTCTGTTTTTCTCTTTATTTTCCTAGGAATTCCACACATCCTTTTGACCAAATATAAGTCCCAGAAGGGCAGGGGCTATGTTGATTGTATACACTGCCTTACATTCAGAAGCTACCAGAATGTCAGGAACATCATACTCAACAAGTATTTGTTAAGAGAACAAATAAGGAATAAAAGAAAATACAACTCTTGCCTCAAATTATTTTATAATGCATTTAGAGACAAAAACTGATGAAGTAGAATGACATAAAACTAATAGGACAGTTTAAGTGATGACTTACAAATAAATGACTTAAAACAGTCCATGGTACTGGGTACTGGGGGGCAGAACAGAAAGATCACAACTCTCCTCAGCATCAAGCAAGAAGTGGTTTTTAGACTTCACTGTTTGTGAATAGTTTCTAGTCACACCTTTAGGGGATTTCACAGAAGACCTAAGAGAGGCCTTCTGGCAATTATTAATATTTCAAAAAACTTATTAAATAATTTTCTACCATGACAGAAACACCTGGGTAACCAACCCATACAGCAAGAGTGCTATAACTGAGAAAGATTACACTAGTCACCTCAAGTGCTCTCTAGTTGGGCCAGTTACTTATACCTGAGAAATAAAAAGAACTGTGTTAAGTAATAATGTAGTTGATTAGGAAGATATAAATCTGCAATCTGAGCCAAGGGCCTAGAAAGGAACAGCATACCTTCTTGGGGCATGTCAAGTTTCAGGGCTGCCACATGGGGGCAGCAGCCAAGGCTCTCTGGCACTCAGGGACTGCTAAGTGAGGATGGACATCAGAGCTGAAAGGACATTACAAGCCCCAGCTCCTCCGCCAAAAAATACAAAGGACATTGCCCAAAGTCACAGGATATGTGCCCTATATGCTGATCAGACAGCATCACACTGATTAAGCTCACTCATACAATGCAACCCTTGCTTTCTGAGCCCTCTCAAGGCTGCATCGTCAAGTGCAAGCCAATAAGGGTACACAGCTTTCAGCGAGTGAACTTGACTCGAAGGAATGCTGAGCTAAAAAGCCAGCCCTGTATACAGCTTTCATATTGAAAATTATGCCAACATTATGTTGTATATCATTATTTTTCTGTTTAACATGGAGTAGTATAGTGGAGGAAAATATAAATTATAAAAATTGAAGGCTGAAAGTTTCATTTTCTAAATCCCTCACTGTATAGATGAGGACACTGAGGTCCCAGATGTGAGGCACTTGTTGAGGTGGCCATGCTAGTCAATGGAGAACCAGAACTCTGCCCCCCTCTCCGCTCTCCCACTGACCCACCAATGCCCATGGTGCAGCCCTTGCCTCTCTGTGCTCTAAATCACAAGGCAACCAATGCTGTTTGCTGCGATCTTCTCTAAACACACGTGAAAACTCAGATGAGCCTACGCTAAGCTACAAAACAGAGGCCCTGTCTTCCACAGAGCCACACCAAGATGGATTTTTTGTTCAGGCTCTCAGCTCCTGGAGACCGTGGAGGTTGTCAGCACCCAAGCCGGTTTCTTCTGCCCCACCCAACACACCTCAATAGTATTAACATGGCAAATGTGGCCACTTTCCTTTAGGTCCCAGGAAAGTGGCCAATTTTCTTTAGAGTTTGGATTCAGAAATTAACCTATGGAAGTTATCATGCCAGAAGCAAGTAAAAAGATAAAACAGAACTGGGAGAAAATGCTAAAGTAATTCAGAATGCTTTATAAAAAGGCACATGTTGAAAAGTATTCAAAGGAAGTGAGAATAATCAATAGATGAACAAATGGAGCTTTCAACAGAAAATAATGAGGCCAAAGAAAACAAGGTCACAGAATAACAGGATGAACGAATGGGAAAAGAGGTCAGTGAAATTATAGCAGCTACCCCCTGAAAGCAAACATAAGACTTTAAATAAAAAGTGTATTCTTCCTTATTATAAAAAGTATATATTAGTTATTACAGAAAATTTGGAGAAGGAAAATACAGCCACTCATGGTTACTTGGTACACTATTTCTTGTTGCTTTTTCCTATGCATTTGGACTCCTTCTGGATTAACCTTGTCATTTTATAAATTTATTCTTTTCTTTTACTTAGTTTTTATATTTTTAATTCTTTTTTTTTTTATTAGAGAGAGAGAAGAAAGTGAGAGAGAGAAGAGGGGGAGGAGCAGGAAGCACCAACTCCCATATGTGCCTTGACCGGGAAAGACCAAGGTTTCGAACCTGCGACCTCAGCATTCCAGATCAACACTTTATCCACTGCGCCACCACAGGTGAGGCTCATTTTTATTCTTTTAAAGTTTAGCATTTTAATATTTTTGTTACTATATGTTCTTATATTTTTAATGACTACATAATATTCCATCAAGTAGTTATACCATAGTTTAATCTTTAGATCAGTGGTTCTTAACCTGGGTTCTATTGAACCCTAGGGGTTTGATGAGTCGGTCTCAGGGGTTCGGAGAAGCCTCTGCCGCGGAGGCCAGAATAAAGTAATACCGTAATTTGTTGTGAGTTCATGCACTTTGTTGGTTTTGTTCTTTGAGCAAGGTGATGTGCATGCACGGCTCATTTTGTGCACCAGTAAAAAACATATACCTATGTCTTGAATTTGGAAAAAAAAAATATTTTACTTATCACTAAAGAAGGGTTCGGTGAATGCGCATATGAAACTGGTGGGTTCTGTACCTCAAAAAAGGTTAAGAACCACTGCTTTAGATACTCAGGTTGCTTCTAATCTTTCATAAAAATGCTACAATGAGAAGGTGAAAAACTTCTGTGCATTAATTTTTTTAAAAATATTGTATTTGATTCTTTCCTTTGAAGAGACCAAGAGTAGAACTATTAGGTTAAAGGATATGAACAGGTTATGGCTCTTAAACTGCTAGATTGCTCCCCAAAAAGGTCTACTGGTTGTAACTTACATTTATCTGGTTCAAGAATGCGTATTTTTTTCCTTCCGGTCAAGTAGGTGGTATAGGTAAACAGATGCTCAAATCCTTCCACAACCTCATCAATATTACAGCTACAGAACAACCATCATTCACAACTGCCTGAAATCTAGCTGAATGGAAGTCCTACAACCAGGGATTTAATGAAGAAGCCACATGAAGACTGGTAGGAGGAACAGAGATGTGGAATGGGCTGCTCCGACACCAGTAGTGTTCCTTTTATTTCCCTCTCCTCCCCACCAGCTTGTTAGTCAGCTATTTTGCTCTTCTGTGATGTGTTTGTTTCAGTTTAACTCAATTCCATTCTGAAATACTTCAGCATTCAAAGTAACAATTCTAAAAGCAAATAAATTTAGAAGGCAATTATTGCTGCCAGTATTTTAATATCTATTCATACATGTGGGTCCTAACTATTATTAATCTTAAAAATATTTTCATTTAACAGTGGCAGAACAATAAAATAAAAATTGGTCATTTATTTAAGAATTAGAATTAGTCAATTTTTCTAGGGTAACACATTGAAGATTCAACCAACAATTTTGGACTTTCTTGGAGAGACCCATATATAAAAGGTCAAGCTTATTACTTCTCACACCTTTTCTCGAATTAGCCACATGAAAACTAATTCCATTTATTCATTGAATTTTCTTTCTTTAACATTTTTAATCGTTTAAAATTTATGTGCCAAAAGAAATATTAAACTAAAAAATCATATTCTAGTCTAAAAAATATTGATAGACAAATAATGAACAAATGTTAAAACTAAACAAACCAAAAGTGTACTATGTTAAATTGGGGGCAATAACACAGATTGATAAGTACTTACCTTTCTTAGCTTTTCTGGGGAAAATTCTAAGCCAACAAGAAAAAGAGTAAAGAACACTCCAAATTCACCTAATGTCTCCACTTGTACAATAGACTGAAAAAGAAAAAATAATTTTAAACTATATATTTAACATATGAAGTATACTTAACAGAAAAATCTTGTACTAACACATTAGTGGGACTATCCTCCCCACCCACCAAAAAGCACAGTTAAAAAAGAAAACGAATTTTTTGAATTTCTTCTATAGCTGAGATAATCTGGACTTCCTGATTATAGTGCTTTTCTCCCTTTTTTCTTGATTAGCTGGAAGAATAGTTTTATTTTATTTTCTAAGAACTGATTCATGAATTTACCTGTTTCCAGGTTCATTGATTGCCTGTTACCTTCCTTAGTTCCTTTCTTTAGTTTTCTTTGGGGGTTGGGGAGGCATTAAACCTTAGTTTAATGATGAACTAATTTAGAGTGGTTCATCTCATTTGAGTTTGAGCATGATAAAGTGTGTGAATTTTCTCCTCAGTGCATTTAGTCACATCCTACAACTTTTTTTTTTTTTTTTTACAGGGACAGAGAAAGAGTCAGAGAGAGAGACAGACAGACAGGAATGGAGAGAGATGAGAAGCATCAATCATTAGTTTTCCGTTGCCGTCGTAACACCTTAGTTGTTCATTGCTTTCTCACATGTGCCTTGACCGCGGGCCTTCAGCAGACCGAGCAACCCCTTGCTGGAGCCAGCGACCTTGGGTCCAAGCTGGTGAGCTTCTGCTCAAGCCAGATGGGCCCGTGCTCAAGCTGGCGAGCTCGGGGTCTCGAACCTGGGTCCTCCGCATCCCAGTCCGACGCTCTATCCACTGCACCACCGCCTGGTCAGGCTGTTCCAACTTTTTTAAATGCTCCCTGAACATCTGGAAATGAAAGAACAGGCTCTCATGTATGTGTGCGGCTCTGAGCCCGGGACAATCACTCAGTTTGTCAGCTGTGATGTGATGGGTCCTGCCCTCTTTTTACTGGGCACCTCTCGTCCTTTCATTCTTAACCTTTCCTACTTGCTTTATTTTTACGTAATCTTTATTGTTCCCTCCACCCCCGTCTCATTGCAAACTTGCGTCTTTTAATAGGAAAGTTTATTCCACTTAACATTTATTGTTTTAACAGATACTTGTTCTTACTTTTCTTTTACATCTTCTGGTTTTTATGCTTCCTTACTGCTTTTATTTTTCTTCCCTTTTAAAAATCAGGCTGTAACCTATGACTTCAAAGTAATATATTTAAACCTATACTTCTCAATAAATGAAAGCCTATCAACTTCCTCCTAGGAAAAGATCAATATTTTAGTACAATTACACTTCCTCCATTACCCACTTTCTATTTTTGGCCAGTGTGTTCTTGCATTTTTATCTTGGTCTACCATAATTACATTATTTCTTTCCATGGTACAGCTAATTTATTAAGAACTACAATATTTATAGAATCCAGTTGCATCTATTACCTATTTAGCCTTAATTCTTTGCTCATGATCTATATTTTCTGTTTTATAAAAAATGAGAAAACACATGTATTTGCTATTACTTGATAATACTCTGGAAAGAAAGGAATGGGACATGAAAGGAAGAGATTTTTTCACTTACAGTTCTCAATCATGTGAACATTACCTATTCAAAAAATTAAATTAAAACTATTCTTTCCCTGGCCGGGTGGCTCAGTAGATAAAGTATCATTCCAGGGCTCTGAGGTCTTGGGTTTGATCCCCAGTCACGGCATGCAGTAGAAGCAATCAATGAGCACACAACTAAATGGAACTAAGTGGAGCAGAGAGTTGGTGCTTCTTTCTCTTTCTCAAATCAATGGAAAAATTAAAACTAAACAAAACTAAAAAATGTTCGCAAGTGGTGACACGGTGAATAGAAATCAACCTGGGATCTGAAGACCCAGGTTCAAAACCCTGAGGTTGTCGGCTTGTGCGTGGGTCACTGGCTTGAGCATGGGATCACAGACATGCCCCATGGTCCCTGGCTTGAGCCCAAGGTCGCTGGCTTGAGAAAGGGGTCATTGGCTCAGCTGGAGCCCCCGGTCAAGACACATATGAGAAAGCAACTAAAGTGCTGCAATAACAAGTTAACGCTTCTCATCTCTCTTCTTTCCTGTCTGTCTGTCCTTGTCTGTCCCTCTCTTTTTCTCCTTCACTAAAAAAAAACCAAATGAAAAAGAAAAAATGTTCCTAGAGACCACCCTGCTAAAGTGAGCTCAGTCCATGAGGGCACTTCCACACTGGTTAGCTATTCTACCACTCACTAAGGGCCCAGGCTTTTAACCTGGAGCACAACTTCACACCTGGCTAATCTTACCTGCAGCTGAGAGAGTTTGTTAGTTTGGTGTGATTTTCTCACACCCTCTTCTGCTGTTTTCCAGGCTGGGGAAATCACACAGGTCCTTCTGACCTGGTATAGGTGTGTTAATCAGCAGTTAGGAAATGAGGCTGCAAGTGGAACATTCCATAACTTACCCCGTTTATCTACTCCCATTCTATCCAACTGGGAAGCACCAGTGAGGCTTGCAAATTCTGTTGTTTATTTTCTATCATCCTGTATTCTTCCTGCTGTGTGCGCTCCTGACACCTATTCTTGGCATTCTCTTTCTGTTTTGTTCAAATAATGTGTATTTAAATGAGAAATTCTAAAGCCCCCCCCCCAAAGGCTGGGAACCCTTCCTTACTGTCAAAAAGTGCTCAACCCAAGGTGAAGCTCACCTCAGTTTGTCTGGCAAACAGCTTCCAGCAAAAGCAGCCTCAGTGCCCCGCTGTCTATCGGAGTTCTCATAGTGCCCTATATTAAGGCTGGATTATTCCTCATTACTTTATCAGTTTTTCAACATATTAAGATTTTTAAAAATACATTTAATCCAGCATTTTTAGTTGCTTTCAGTCTCTAAATAATCTAGTCCATCTGATTACTAGAAATAGAATCTTTAAAACTTTTATAATTTAAAGACATGATCAGCTATTTTCGCTACCCACGTCATCAATTCATTTATGAACAAAATGACTTTCTTACTGTTCAGACTTCTTATGAAATTTTAAGGGCATCTTTTTTAACATGGTTTATAAAAACCTGTTGTGTTCAATATATTTTAGTCTTCATGAATGTTTCTTTTGTATTCTGTTAAACAGATAGTAAAACAGTTAAATTTTGTTCTTACCTTAATACTATTTAGTCCTGAAGGTCCCAGAAGTACACCACAGATAATATAACCAAACATTGTAGGCAATCCTATTGTTGTGCATAGCCAGCCACAGGGTAAAGACAACATTCCTATAGTGACAATGTCCTAATATGAGAACGAGCAAGAAATACAAAAATATCAGATAATAGTTGGCAAGAAAGGGCTAGTTGATAGAGAAAGCAGGATGGGAGAGTATCCTGATTTCATTGAATGTGAACAAGAGACAGATGATGAAACTGAGGGAATTTTTACTAGTACTGAGTCTACAGAGAAGTTGAAAACACCTAGAATGTATTCTGTGAGTAGATGAGGTTAGCTGCTAATGGTCTAACAATTATAGCAAATTTTGTCTGTTTTGCTGAAGCTTTATAATTGTATTCTAAGATTCTGAACACTAAGACTTCATTCAGTCTTCTAGTCTGGGAAATCTTCAGAGCTGATGTCCTAGTTTAATTACTTATCTTCATTAGTTTTCTACCACACAAAATCAGTATAACCATCACAGGCATAACTGATTCAGGCAAGAATCATCAATGGGTGCTAAAAGTTCTTGTGAAAGTTTGACAAGGAGCAGGACATGCATATAGTCCCAAAATATTTCCCCAGAAATATGTGTTCATTACAAAGGCAAACAAGCAAACAAAAAGGAGTAACTTAGAGTGAGACCTGGCCCATTCAGAGGGCACTAATGTGTTCATTTTGGAGACTCAGTTCCTCCCAGCTGCCATTCTAGCCATAAGCAAGGAAAACAATAATATATCTGCTGAGTTTTATCTATCGAGTCAAACCTATTGATATAGGAATCAACCCCTCACAGCAGTCCTTGGGGATCATTTATCTTCCTCTCAGTCTGCCTGTGTTGGGACCATCTCTAAGAAAGGGTTATTTGCCTGGGTTTCTTTTCCTGTATAAATTCCAGTGTCAGGAATGTTAGGGACCTGACAATTTCTATAGAATCTGCCAGCCTTCCCTGTGCAGGCTGAACTCTGTCATTCATATTTATTCCTCATCTGATTCCAAATCCAAACAGTGATCCTGAACCATAACACCATCAACTTCAAGTGTTTACATAATGCTACATCCTCTTACTAGAATGGCTTCCTTAGCGTTCACAGATCTCTGTCTCACTCTGTCCAGGATGCCCATCACCGCCGGAGGAGACAGGTCTCACACTGTACCTCCCGAAGTCTAAAGCAAGCCATATGTGATAATTTAGCCAAAATGTCTCTGCCACTAAAGTAAGAACATAGGAATGTTCTTACTTTAGTGAAAATAGTTTTTGGATAGCTGAGGCTTTAATCTTACCACATAAATCAAAAAGTCTTCCAAACTCTCAAAAGCAAAATTATATTTTATTTTAAACATTAAAATGCTTTATTTTTATAGGGGGGAATTAAAAATTAAGAGAAAATGTTTTAAATCACAGAATCTCTTTTAGGAGGAAGGGTAATGCATACAGCTCAATCCTGCTTGCCATGCACACCTGGAGGTGGGAATTAGGCCCAGCACACGACTTTGAGAGGACAGCAAGCAGACAGACAGACTACCTTTATGAAGTGGTGGTCTGCACGTGGGATTGTTGCGTCTCTGGGCTTGGTCAAAATATACTGGTTGTTCTGGGAATCAATCAGCATGCTAAGACCTAAGTCATCCTCCACTTCCCGTTTTGTGAGATTTTGCTTGGAATTGGCCTCTTCTTCCTCCACTCTCAAAACCGCCTCAAAATTGACCCCTTTGACCTGTAAGAATAACCAATATTATAAAATTAAAACCAATCAGATGTTTTCAAGGTTAAGTTTAGAGAATCAATTATATACAGATGAATGATAGAGATGTTTTATTATTCTGTCAAGTGTGTGGAAAGATCATAAGTGTTTGTTACCATGACTGAAAATATTTTCAATTAAAAAAGTGATCTTAAGATTTCTATTACTTCTAAATACCTACTGTACCTAATTCAGGGCGTGACATTGTGATGTGTAACCAGAAATATATTGATATTTGGTCTTCCTCACCTTTCCTGGCTCACAGCTCCCAAAACCCATGGAATTTCCTAAATGATAATGAGCGATGAGAACATCTTTGGTTACATTTGAATTTTGTCCTTGGTTCTGGAAATAGCTACAGAATAACAGAGGTAAAGTAAGTATTTTGTTATTAATAACAAGCGCTCAGGAACCTCACTTGAGTTTATATTTGTGAGATGATATTTTGGAAGCCCTTAGATAACCACAGGACTGGACGGGTCATCAGAGGAACAAAGCACGTGGTTAGAGGGTTGACCTTTCAGCCCTACTCAGACCTCCAGAAAGGGAAAGGGGATGTGGACTGAGTTCATCACAAGCCTATGTAATGAAGGTGCCGTGAACGTCCCTCAAGTACGAGGCTCAGAGAGGGCATTGGAGCTCTATGCCCTTTCCTCACACCTTGCACCGTGGTTCCTTCTATCTGGTTCCTCCGGAACTGTATCTTTTAACTGGCAATCTAGTAAGTAAACTGCTTTCCTGAGTTCTGTGAGCTGCTCTAGAAAATTATAGAGCCCAAGGAGGGGGATTATAGGACCTTCCAAGGTGACAACCTGGGACTTGGGATTGGTATCTTACACAGAGAGGACAGTCTAAGACTGAGCCCTTACCAGTAGGGTCTGTGCTAGCCCGAGGGGCAGTCAGAACTGCACTGAACTGTGGGACACCCTGCTAGTGCACAGGGAACCAGAGAGCTGTTTGGTAGCAGGGCAACTCTGATGCCCTAAGAGTACAGAAGTGTTCAGGGACCAGTGAACAAAGGGAACAGGTATTGTACTTTCCAAAGGCATTTTCTTTCAAAAATTTATAGCCCTTAGAATACTTATGAGTTCTCATCTATCCCATTCTTGGTAACTTTTAAAAACATCCCATTTCTTTCACTCAATTTTCATTTTCCTTCTTTCGTATCTGATTTTTCTGATTTGCTTTTATTACCTAACTCATTTCTGAGTGCATTCCAAGACACAATTTTCAGCACTAACCTCATTTTTTCCCCCAAAGAATCCTGAACATGTAACAAAGGCGAGCAGTCAGACATCCTGCTTTAGATATAAAAGTCGCTTCCTATAAGGAGCTTATTGCTTCCCTGGCCAATCATCACTGAAACCCAAATGTCCAGGTCAAGCCTGTTGAAACCAGAGTCCTAATCCTCCTGAGGGCACGAATGGAAAACAAAGATGAGCCTCTGATGAGGACTGACAAAAACGAGAAAAAAGGAAGTACAACTCGTGTACTTGTGCCAGACCAAACCAAATGATTTTTATGACACAGAAGTGTTTTAGTATTGTCTTTGTTTTCAATCTACACTAAAAATATGCATGCATACAATTCAACAACATATCCTTTCAGTAAGTAGCTCAGTCTCAGCAGGTGAAGAGGAATTTGTTCTGGAATGCTACTTACGGATTTGTTGTCATCAAAAGCATGTTCTTCTATTTCCTCCTCCAAACGATCAGCTGCCTTTCTTACATCTTCAAGAATTTCATCAAGCATGGATAAACTTTTGTTTTGATGTTGCATATTTTTAAGGGCTTCAACTTGATGTTTTTCTGCTGCCAGAAGTTCCACATATTCTGTCTCTTCCTATTTATTTGTCAGAAATAAAGAGTGGAGTTTATTAGAAAATAAACCAGAATATCATTTCCATTAAGGTACTTTGCCCAACCACACCTACCAACACCCTCTCTCTATCAAATACTCCTGCTCATGAATGTATAATTCTAGCTCTAGATAATGAGGGAGAGTCAAGGACCACCATCATATATTCAGCCCATCACTAACTGGAACATTGTTATGTGGTATATAACTGTATTTCTACCCAAAATGCCATACTTTGGTAAAGGAAGTTTAATGAGTCTGAATCATCTCTACTTTTTAAGCTATGTAATAATACCATAGCCTTTCTGTGAAGAGGAAATTATATTTCATATGTTTAAAGTGCCTGGAACCTAATGTATCACTTAAATGATGGCTTTAAAAAATTACACAAGTAACTTAACTTCTGATACAGTAACAGTTTCTTCTCATTTGAAAAGTTTACTTCATCAAAATCCGTAATTCAAATGTATACATGTATTTGTTTAAAACAAATTTTAATTTGTTTGTTTTCAGTTGATGGATGTTGAAGAAAATCAATCTTCACACAGAAAGGAATTCTTGTTAGAAACTCCAAATGTTGATTGCAGTTACACATATTATTTATTTCCATACCAGTTTATTGGGATAACTTCATAATTATTTTAATAACCCAGGTATTTCACAATACAGAAAAGCATTAGAGAACGCTTCCTTATAGAAGTGATAAAAGAGTAGCTTTGCTAAGACACTATACAAAAGGAAGAGACAGTCCCACACAAGAGAGACTTTCTGTCTGTTAGGAACAGATGCCCCTGACAGAACACACTTGCTGAAGCATCAGCACCATCTGCATCTTCCCTTTCCCTCTGCTTTCTTCTATTACACAAATTTTATTATTTTTTAAAAAATTTAATTTATTGGGGTGACTTTAACTGCAAAACCATACAGGTGTCAAACATATAACTCAGTAAAACATAATCTGCACACTGTGTGCACCCATCGCCCCAAGCAAAGCTCCTTTCTGTCCCCATTTTCCTCGCTCTGAGTGTGAACGGCTTTTCTGGTAAAAGAGCGCGAGGTGACTAACCTTTATGGCAGCCTCTCTCAAGGCCTCCAGGCGCTGCCTGCTGCTCTCTTTCATGTTCACTACATCTTTGTAATCTCCCTGCAGGGCTCTTTGGAGTCCATAGATAGCCTGGAAGACTGAATTTTCACTTTCGTTCAGCTCTTTTTGGAAAATTTCAAACGTGTGCACTTGAAATAGCTTCTCTTCATCCGACAGGCCAACGTCTTTTTCCACTGCTCTGATTGCATTTTTCAGTTTGTTAAGAACCACAGTCTTTTGGCGAAGAAGCCCAGAGAGCTTTCTGCAGCTATCTAGGACCCACAGCTTCCTCTGCACGATAGCTGCCCCTTTGCCTCGGTGTAACTTGATGGCATGTTTGGCTACCTCTTCATGTTCCGCAGCATTTGCTATCGAATGAAGCAACAGAAGCAACATCCAGAAGTAATTTTTCCCCAATACCTTCATGATCCAATTTTAGAGGACAGGGCAAGGCAGTCCAAAGATTTCTGCTAAGCTGAGTCTGCATTTTAGATACACATATTCAGCTGAAAAAAAATTTATTGTCATATAGTTGAATGATGTTATTACTATTGAAATCAGAGTTAAAGTATTAAATAATTAAATCCAGAAAACTGTCACTGTTCTGAAAAAAATGTTATTTTTTCTATATTAAAAATATCTGAATTATTTATTGTACCTAGGTTAAAAGCAAATACTAAATGTTAAAATAAGTGCCTGATAAGAATTAAGATTAAAAGTTATGTCTGATTTTTTTTTTTTTTTACAGCGACTGAGAGAGAGTCAGAGAGAGGGATAGACAGGAAAAGACAGACAGGAACGGAGAGAGATGAGAAGCATCAATCATTAGTTTTACATTGCCTTCGCAACAACTTAATTGTTCATTGACTGCTTTCTCACATGTGCCTTGACCGCGGGCCTTCAGCAGACCAAGCCACCCCTTGCTGGAGCCAGCGACCTTGGGTCCAAGCTGGTGAGCTTTTGGTCAAGCCAGATGGGCCCACGCTCAATCTGGAGACCTTGGGATCTCAAACCTGGGTCTTCCGGCATCCCAGTCCGATGCTCTATCCACTGCGCTACTGCCTGGTCAGGGAGCTGTGTCTGAATTTAAAGGAAATTGTGTGTGTGTGTGCGCGCGCGCACGTGTGTGACAGAGACAGAGAGAGGGACAGACAAGAAGGGAGAGAGATAAGAAGCATCAATTCTTCATTGTGGCACCTTAGTTGTTCATTGATCGCTTTCTCATATGTGCCTTGACCAGGGGCTACCGCAGACCAAGTGACCCCTTGCTCAAGCCAGCGACCTTGGGCTCAAGCTGGTGAGCCTTGCTCAAACCAGGTAGACCTGAGCTCTAGCCGGTGATGTTGGGGTTTTAAACCTGGGTCCTCCACATCCCAGTCCAACACTCTATCTACTGTGCCACCACCTGGTCAGGCCAAAGGAAATATTTTTAAAGAAAAACTCAACCTCATATATCTATTAAACCTATCAAGTACAAAAGACAAAACCAATTCTAATATTAAAGAGACTCCATGTATCAAAGGCTAGAAAAGTCACGGATCAGTGTTCCTGGGAGAACACGCTCCACCTCATACCAGAAATGAATTCTTTTGAGGTACTATTAGCTTGCTTTGCCATATCGTTTACTTTCCAAAACCATTTGGAATTCTGCTACATTTCCAAAGTCAGTCTATAGTTAAGTGCCAATGAAATAGCAAGGACAGAAAAATAAATCATATCTGGATATCTAGGGCTTTCAATCATCTAAAGTCAGGCTCCATCTCTTTCTCTCTTTAGGAATGCTTCAAGCAATATGTATAAGTTAACCCTGGCAACTGAAGCACAGACAGGACCCTGGACATTACAAGTTGAAGGCTTCAGTACAGGCAGCAGTGGAAGTGCAGCTGCAGCTGCGGTGTCCAGATTATTACAAACAGAGGGCAGGGCTGTGTTCCGGAGAGGAACGTTCTCAAGGAACAAGAGGCAGCTGTTGCAGCAACCTCACTAAGAAATAATGACCTCAGAGGTAGTAAAATAGACTAAAAAAGGAAGAAGTAACAAATACAAGAGAGATCAGTAAGATACACCCTAAAAAATATCCACTGAACGTGGCAACGAGGAGCACACTGGGCACAAGCAGCTAGGCCAAAAAAGAAAACAAAGCACAATTATACACAGTACTTACAGTTTATAAGAAACAAAACATTCATATATACCATCTAATCATGCTTAATAGTAGCATCCAATGGATTATCATGTCAAGAATACTTACTCAACTGTCAAATATACCAGTATTTCCTCTACCTGGGGATCTGTTTGCTAAAATACTTATCTACACTTTAATTTCACTGATAGTCCCATTTCTAATCAGTTTAATCTGGTTTCCCAGACAAAGCAAATTAGATGCAGCAGAAATAAAAGTGTAGCATTTCTAGAGATAGAATTCTGACTAAACTAAGAAATGCCAGCCAATAGATAGTGGAGACAAAACAGAGCTTAGGAAAAAGAAACACAAAAACTCAGCAAAGACTAGCAGCCCAGGTGACCTGGTGAGGGCCAAACTGTCCTATGAACTTCAACAGATCCTAAAAATGTCACCGTTGGAGGCCAGGAGAGCCACCACTATTCAGAATGACAATCAGAAGTCACCAAGAAAAAACTACATTCTGGTTATAAAGTCTGGAAACTGTGACTTAATTACAGTTTTAGATATTTCGACTCCTAATGTTATAAGAATTCACTTACCTAGAACAGTTCGCTCCTTAACAAGGATAAATGAAAGCAAACATAGACATGCTGTTGGTTACAGTTTAAATACAATTTTAAGTAAATGTTCCCACCTCAAAAATAAATAAACCATTAACCAATCACAGTAATACCTAGCAATATAGCTGATATGTTATTTTCATGACTCATTTAATTGCTAAGCTTCTATTGTTCCAAGGGAGAGAAGGAATTGAAATGCTACTTTAGAAGTGCACATTTTTAGTACATTTCAGAACCAAGATAGACAGTTCAGATGCTTCATTAATGCCTCCCCTTTTCCCACCAAAGTTATTTTTATAGATTGCAAACTTCAGGGAAAAAAAAGCTGCTGCACAGTTTGTGTATGAATAACACCTTTTTGTTTATTTCTGGTTATTTTCTAAAACAAGTCCCTGAAATTAAAAGGCTATTCCTCTAAACCATAATACCTAAGAGTTATTAATTTTTATGAGAAATCTTTGAGAATTTTATTTGTAGTCAAACTAATAGTTCTAATGAAACAAGCTTAAGTCATCAAGGAAATTATTCATAGACCTTTAAAATATGAATTACTCCTTTTTCATAAACTCATTTTATTTTCCCTTCAAACTTGGCTACCAAATTCTATAGACTATTAAATTGTAACATGCTTTTTCCTGAGTAAATAGAAACATTTTTAGCTTCAGTGTTATTTTATTATTGTTGTATTTCACTGTAAAAGACACTTTGGATTTGTTGTGTTTTTACAATGAATTCTTAAAGTTTCTATATCTTTAACTACTGATACATACAAACTAAAGTAGATCGCAAGGCTGAATAAGGAGAGCCTATCACACACAGTATATAATTCCATTTACACAACACTCTTGAAATGACAAACTGTAGAGCTGGAGAACAGATCATAGTTGTCAGGGGTCAGAAAAGGGCAAAGAGGTGGTTGTGACTATAACAAGACAGCAGGAGGGACCCTGTGGGACAGATACGTTCTTGTGTATTGAAAGTGGTGTGGCTATATACAAATCTACACGTGTGATAGAACTGTACAGATTATGACATACACACAGACACATAAATGCATGTAATGTTGGTGCAATCTGAAAAAGATATGTGGATGGTTATCTATGCAATTTCTTACTAATAATATAGTTTTATAAGGAGCTACCATGGGTAAAACTGGGCAAAGTGTCTATAGGACTTCTCTGCAGTATTTCTTACAACTATATGTGAATTTATAATCATCTCAAAATACAGTTTTAGAAATTTTATGTAAACGTGTGCTGTATCCTACTAAAACTGTATCACGTGTAATGTTCACCATTTATGTTGCAGAGCAAGGACATTTATATACATATATGTATATAACTAGCTTGACCAGGCTGTGGTGCAGTGGATAGAGTGTCAGACTGGAATGCAGAGGACCCAGGTTTGAAACCCTGAGGTCACTGGCTTGAGTGCAGGGTTGCTGGCATGAGTGTGGGATCATAAACATGACCCCATGGTCGCTGGCTCGAGCCCAAAGGTTGGTGGCTTGAAGCCCAAGGTCACAGGCTTGAAGCCCAAGATTGTTGGCTTGGGCAAGGAGTCACTCACTCTGCTATAGCCCCCCAGTCAAGGCACATATGAGAAACAATCAATGAACTAAGGTGCTTCAACAAAGAATTGATGTTTCTCATCTCTCTTTCTTCCTGTCTGTCTGTTCCTATCTGTCCATCTCTCTTACTCTCTCTGTCTCGGTCGAAAATAAAAATAAAAAACAAATAAATAAATTTAAAATAAACTAGAAAATGTCCTAAAGCAGAGCCAAAGGTTTTCAGGATGGCTCAGCAACAATAAAACCCAAGGTTAGTTTTTACTTAGAGCAATAGCAAAATCAATACTTTGAGCATACCCCTCCCCCAAAGCATCTATAGTACTATTCCAACATTAATTAAAATATCTCTCCCCAACTTATCTAATATCTAATTGGTTTTGCAAGTTTTTATAAATGCAGAACAGGAATCTCAAAACTTATTTTTAAATTGATGACATTATTTGATTAAGAAAAATATTTCTAATAGATACCTTAAATGATTTAGAATAAATGGGCAAATGGATTCACCATTAAGCCTACTCAAATAAACTTCTTATAATTTCAATTCATTGTCTTGTTACATAAAAATCACATTATCCTTATTTTATAGAGAATTTTTAGCAATTCAGAAATATCAGATAAATTTATTGGATAAAGAGCTCAAAAGCAAAGAAAGCATAATAATGTAGTCTCAGATCAGGTTTTTTCAGAAAAAAGTCATTAAAGACTTCTCTCATATACCTCTAACTGTAAGATCCATCATGACTACAGGGTATATGGGGAGATTATCTCCTTAGACACCTGCTGTTAGGACCCACAAAGCCAAGAGCTTTATGGAGTCCTTTCAGGGAAAGGGGAGGTCCATGAGGGAAACTGAAGCAGCTACTCCTTTTTTAATTTTTTATAATAGGTTAAAATTGGAAAGCCTTGTAGCTCTGTCGCCCAGCCTCCTGCTCCCATGCAGCCACAGGACCTCCTTCATCTCTCTTCCTCGGAACCTTTTAGACCTCCTGCCTCACATTTACCAGTTCAAACTGCTGAGAAAGCAGCCAGGTTACTCACGCACTAGTGCAGCAGCCACGGTCTGCCTGGCAGAGGCTGCCTGCGCTGGGCTCTGACTCAGCTTCCCACAGTTCACCCCACAGCCCAAGCCAGGGGCCAGGCCCATCCACCCAGCTGAACCTGGGTCCCACATGTTTGTGTGTGTGGCGGGGGGGAGTACTGACCTGGTGCCTGGGTTATGTGCAGGAAATTCCACAGCAAGCAGTGTGGATGTGGCAAAAACAGGGGAGTCCAGTATTATTTTTTTAGCTTCCTCTGAAAAATGAAAATATGAGGATTGTTTCTATTTAATGGAAACAATTTAAAGTTTCTTCGTGATACCAACAGTTGTAGGTTCAGCAAAAAACACTAATTCAACAGGCAACAAAGGAGGAGCTTGTGGAAAGGTCTGGTTAGAAAGCTCCAACACAAACTTAACTCAATCAAATTTGTGGTTTTAACTTAAAAAGCATATTTTAAATTTTAACAAATTGAATGATATATAGTTATCTTAAAAAAATAAAGCACTTACTATCCTGTAAATACAATTATGGCTATTCATTATCTATTAACAAGTGAATTGGGAAAATGAGTTAAGAAAGGAAGAGGGGAAGAAAGAAGAAAAAAATTTATGGACATTTAAAATGCTTAAACAATTTAATTGTTTTTTTGTGTGACAGAGAGAGAGTCAGAGAGAGGGACAGACAGACAGGAAGGGAGAGAGATGATGAGAAGCATCAATTCTTCGTTGTGGCACCTTAGTTGTTCATTGATTGCTTTTTCATATATGCCTTGATCAGGAGGCTCCAGCAGACCAAGTGACCCCTTTCTCAGGCCAGCTACAGCGCACAGAGTGACCCCTTTCTCAAGCCAGCGACCTTGGACTCAAGCTGGTGAGCCTTGCTCAAACCAGATGAGCTCGTGAGACCGTGTTCAAACTGGCAACTTTGGGCTTTCGAACCTGGGTCCTCTGCGTTCCAGTCTGATGCTCTATCCACTGTGCCACCGCCTGGTCAGGCTTAAGTAATTTAACTGTTCATTAAACTCTACAAAAACCAAATGTTCCATTGAGTAATTCAATCATTGAGACACTACTTTTTAAATAGTTCATTTTACAAGAGAAATGATGCTCCGACCCAAAGAATAATCAGGGAAAAAAGTGTATATATATGAAAAGGCTGAGCTACCTTATTCCTAGATGCAATAATATGTGAACGTCAGAGCTTGTTCTAATGGGTATTTAAAATAGCCATTACATTTACTCAGGTGCTACCAGGCGAGATCCAAGAAGCACTGAGACATAGGGCCTACAAGTAGATTGGAGGTCATCGACCTGCATTTGTCCTTTCCTTAGAATCAGGAATAAGAAGGGCACTGCGAAGAAGAGTCCTTTTGGGGGAGGAGTAGGGATCCGCACCAGCACCCCTCGGCTTACGGCGCGGCGCGCGAAGATGAGCTGCCCGCTGAATCCCAGCCATCACTGGGTCTCCCCTGTCTCTCCTGGGAGATGGCCCAGAGTCGGCAGAAGGCATTAGGTCTAATATGACCCTGTTTGTCTGACTGGCTACAGCAACCAGAACTTCACAACCGAAGTTAGCAACAGCCTGGCCTGTGAACCCACCCAACAGTCGAACGGCTGACGTGGGTGGCTTTACCACTCTGCAGCACAAGCCCGGGGCCCACGGCCAGGTCCATCGGTCTTTATAAGAGGTTGTGGGGAAGGCTGAACAAGCGTCCACACACCGCAGGGCCAGGCACGCAGGAGGGGAGATGAAGAGCAGGGCTCTGGGAGCAGAAAGGCCGAGTCTGAGAGATCCTCGGAGCGCAGAGAAAGGGAGACCTCCGAGCGGGGGAGACTCTGCCCAGAAGGAAACCCCGGGAAGGGACGACTCCCTGAAGGAGACCAGGGAGGGAGCCCCGAGAGCCCGAACTTCGGGCACGACCAAACCCCGCGCATCGCTCACCAGGATGCTTGGACGCCGCGCGTCAGGCCTGGGGCCGGCTCTCGTGAGCCTGAATGTGAAGGGTGGACAGGGACGAGGTTTCCCCGCATCCCTTCGCAGGCGGCGTGGCCGCCCTTGAGGCAGGGACAGGGACCGCGCCCGGCAAGTAGACGGCCCCAACCGCCGGATCCCCTCTCTGGAGCGCCGTCTCCACAGACGCGGTCCAGAGAGAATAGCTGCCCCTTTAAGGGGGTGGGCATGGGTTTCTTCGCCCGCGCGGTGCTCATTGGGATTTGTTAAAGAGAGCTGGGAGCCGGTTGCCATGGGCCCCTGGGCGGCGCAGAGCACATTGGGATTTGTAGGAGAGGCGGGCCGGAGTACTTTTGGCCCCGGGGCGGCTGAAGCACGCGAAGTCCGAGGAGGAGGCGGGGCGTGAGGGTCTCGCCGGCCACCCAGAGCTCTCTGTGCGTCGGCGCTGGGTAGGGGCGGGGCCTGGGTCTGGTCGGCTCCCGGGCGGGTCGGTGCACGCCGGGATTTGGAGTTCGGTCAGCAGGACGTGTCACCGTCTCCGCTGCGCCCCTCCCGGTGCGGGTGTCCCTGGAGCCAAGGACCGGGACAGAGCGGGTGGAGCGGGACCGGAGACGGCTGGGGCTCCTGCGCTCACGGCCGGGCGGGCGAGAGGCGGGAAGCACTGGGGATAATGGTAGGTGGCCGGCGGTTTTGCCTTCCGCCCGGCCCTTCTGCGGACCCGGGACAGGGGCAGCTCCCGGGTCGCGGGGCCAGAGCAGTGCAGCGCCGGACGCGAAGGTCACCGGGGTGGCGGGGTCGCGGGCCTCCCTCCTTCGCGGTGGGAGCCGTGGGAGGTGGGGAGGCACGCAGGTAGGAACCTGCACAGCCCAGGGTGAGACCTGCGAGGTGACCTAAGTGCAGCGTTATGGTTTGACGCGATAGAGGCACTGGGCAGGCATGAGGACTCCGACCAGTCCTCCACCTAAGCGCAAGCAACCAGATGAACGACAAGGGAGAGAAGTTTCGAACAGACGCAGCATCCTGTCAGAGGTGAAATGGACAAGATAGTGTGCCCTTGGACATTGCCAGTAATTCAGTATAGTTGGATCGTGAAGTTCAGGATCGACAAGAACAGGACTACAAAAGCAGGGACTTGTATTCTATGCTGAGGGTAGAGTTTACCGAGAAGATGATAGGGGACATGGAAGGTCTTTAGGCAGTATGGTCGTGTGTGATTTGCATTGTATTTTTAAAAGCCTTTGCAAAGAGGATAGGAATTGGATTGCAGGGAGACCAGCTAGGAAGCTGTTGCAATAATTTAGGGAAGAAGAGGTGAGAAGTGAGTCAAAGATTGTATGTAGGAATAAGGGGGATGAGAGGAGGGTGGGGTGAGGACTTTTACAAAACTATTCAGAAATGGAGAGTAAAGGAAAGAAAGGACTCAGCAGTTCTGGCTTGAGTATCTGAGCAGATGGTGATATTATTGACCAAAATAGGGAATATAAAGGAAAGAGCAGATTTGTGTGAGAAAACAGTATAGTAATGAGGGGGAAACAGAGGGATCATGAAGTTGGCTGGAGATACAGATCTGGAGCTCAGAAAAGAGGTTTCGGGAAAGGTACAATTACTTTGAAAGGTAGTGGAAACCATGATATTTGATGGATTTCATCATTCATTCAGTAAATTCCGAGGTTTCTTTGTGTGAGAAACGTAGTGTGCAATATGCTAGGGATTTGATGGTGAGCAAGACAGATGTGGGTTTGGTATTCATGGAGAGCTGATGTCTTAGCAGGGGCTTAGCACTAAACACAACTATTTTATACAGTTGTGATAAGTGCTAGGGAGTGGCACAGGTTCCAGGAACCTGTGGGTGAGTGGTGTCAGATGCAGAGGCAATCAGGAAGGCTTAGCCAGAGTAATACAATATGAGCTGAGCTCTCAAGAATAAGTGGAGTGGGAGGGGCTGCCAGATGTGTGCAAGTACTCCAGTTGAAAAGAACAAAATAGGTGGTAGGAGAAAGCATGTTCCAGGAATCAGAAGATTTGCCTGGCTACACCATGGAGAAGAGCCAGGCAGAAATGAAACAGTAGGAAGCTTGTAAGGAGACTGAACCCAGATTGTGCAGCCTCCCTAGGGCACAAGAGGAAAATGTTAGTCTTTATCCTGTTGGTACTGGGAGGCCAGTGAGAAGGCTGCAAATAGGAGAGAAATAGTCCAGGGGGAATGTGTAAGGGAAAGAGTGGAGGCCTGAGGACAGAACTTCAGGGTGGGAAGATTTGCCAAGAAGGAGATGAAGAAGGGCATGGCAGTGAAACAAGAAGACTAGAGAGAGTGATTGTAGAAACCAAGAGGGGGGTGGTCAGCAGTGCAACCAGCCAGAAGGCACTTGATGACTTAGTGGAGCAGCTTCACTGCCCAGGCAATATGTGCCCACCTTAGCAGGCAGAGACCTCTCTCTCTCTCCAGCTCTTAAGGGGAAGGGGCTGGGTGAGCAGGAACTTAACTTGGCGAAGCAGACTGTGCAACCGCTGCAGAGGTTGGAGATTGAAGAGTGTGAAAGGAGACACTTGAATATTACCCCTCCCCCAGCCTGAACAGTCAGAGTGACCAAGTTTATGTAATTAACTTGATCTTTAGGGTTGCCTTGGCAGCCCCTAGTAGGTTGACTCTAAGAATAACTTTTTTTTTTTTTCATTTTATGTATGGGCAGTCTTGGTGCCTATATTATGTAAGCGATTTTTTCACAAGGTCACAGTTAAAATATTTGAGGTTTTTATTATAGGTTAGAGAATTTTATATTTCTACTGCATTATCCAGGTTTTTATTCAAAAATTTTGTACATTTTAAGAGTAAAACAATGAAACATAGAAAATGCCTCTCGCCCCCAAAGCTACCATTAATAATTTAATTCTCTAGACACAGTAAGCCTCAGTGAAGGCCGTCAGAACTTGAAGGGTAAGCCTTGGTCCTGCCATTTTATGAACCTTTATTAATTTTACATGGATTTAGTCTTGTCCAAATAGACCAAAGTTTTCTTCTTTCCCCTTTAATTCTTTTGTTTTGAAGCTTTTTTTTCAGACAGCTTTATGCCAGTTCCCATATTTACAAACTGCAACTTGCAGTTTGCAAATTTAACATACAATCTTTAGACTTAGCTTAGTGGTTATTGTTTTAATGACTATTATTTTATGGAGAAACTTGTAATGGGTAACGTCAAATTGTTGCAACTTTAATGGCAATTGCCTTTCCATCCTAGCCAGAGACTTGTTATGGGCTAAATTTAAACCCATGGCTACTGTTACTCATTCATAACCAGAACTTCCATACCACTTAGAGGTTCAATGTTGTAGAATCTGTCTTTTGACATGTTAGGCACTTGGAATAGATGGAAGAGTGATCTATTTTTTCTCTATCTTTAGGTCTACCCATTTTGTAACTTAACATAGTAACAATTCAGACCACTTTGTGTGGCCTAGATCCACATACTCCTGCACCTCCTCTTCTTGAATTTTCAGAAAACATTCTCCTTTACACTACTAATATATATATATATATATATATATACATATATATATATATATAGTGTGTGTGTGTGTGTGTGTGTATAGTCATATATTGGAAAAGACTTTAAGAGGTGATTATCAAGCAAAGTGCCTTGAGATCAGGCATCATCATATCTTCCAGCTGTCTATCAACATTTTCTTAAAGGATGGGCTTTTTTTTTTTTTAATTACTCATTTTTTTTTAAGTTTTATTTTATTTTATTCATTTTAGAGAGGAGACACAGAGAGAGAGAGAGAGAGAGAGAGAGAGAGAGAGAGAAAGGGGGAAGGAGCTGGAAGCACCAACTCCCATATGTGCCTTGACCAGACCAGTGCAGGGTTTTGAACTGGCGACCTCAGTGTTCCCAGGTCAACGCTTTATCCACTGCGCCACCACAGGTCAGGCTATCAACATTTTCTTGCTGTGGATAATATCAGTTGTATAGAGCTGTTTAAATATTTAAGTTACCTGACAGTATGTTGCTCTTTTGATTAATCTTGGAGGTTCTAAGGGTATTATGTTGAATTTTCTTTTGAGGGAGCAACTATATAACATAAAATTAGTGATTAAAAAGTGTATAGTTCGAGCCTTGGCCAGTTGGCTCAGCAGTAGAGCATTGGCCCAGCTGTGGATATCCTAGGTTCGATTCCCGGTCAGGACACACAGGAGAAGCGGCCATTTATTTCTCCACCCTTCCCCCTTCTCCTCCTCCTTCTCCTCCTCCTCCTCCTCCTCCTTCTCTCGCTCTCTCGCTCGCTCGCTCTCCTTCTCTTGCAGCCGTGGATGGATTGCTTTGAGCACATTGGGCCCAGGCGCTGAGCATGGCTCCGTGGAACCTACGCCTTGGGCGCTTAAAATAGTTTGGTTATAAGCATGTCCCCAGATGGGCAGACCATCGGCCCCAGACAGGGTGGGTGGGTTGCCAGGTGGATCCACATTGGGGTGCATGCAGGAATCTCTCTCCCCTCCTCTCACTTGGAAAAGAAGGGGGGAAATGTACAGTTCATTTGCGTTTAGTACTGTTTAGCACATTCATACCATTGTGCTGTCATCACCTCTATCTACTTTCAAACATTTTCATCACCCCCAAGAAACCCCACACCCATTAGCACTCACTCCCATTGCTCCTAACCCCAGCCCCTGGAAACTACCAACCTGCCTCAGGCTCTGTGGACTTGCCGCTTGTGGATATTTCATAAAAATGGCATCATACATTGTATGACCTTTTGTGGCTAAATTCCTTCCCTCAGCATGTCTGTGAGATTCATCCACATTGTAGCATCAGCACTTTATTCCTCCTTATGACTGAATTTCATTGTACATATACACCAAACTTTGTTTTACAACTGACAGAAATTTAAAATCTAGCATCGATGGCAATTTCCATAATAAATATATCATGGTTATTTTTAATGGTGTACCATTTTGAGGTTGAACATCTGTTTCTATCTTAAGCTTTCTGTGGCAATCCTTGGCTTTGCCCAACCTCCCTTGGGAAGGCCATTAACTTCATAAATGTTGCTAGATTTATTTTTGTCAGCTTACTATCAAAACTTGTGGGATCTGCCCTAATTTAGCTAAATTTGATCTTACTAGGGAATATACCTTGAACTCTTTCTCTAGTTCTTTTCAAAAACTCAACTTCAATAAATAATGTGTGGAACATATATTCCGTGCACTCCCCTAGAGTAGAGATCAGGATAGTAAAGTACAGAGTGCAGGCTAGCTGCTTGTGTTCTTTTGATGCACAACGCTCTCACTTGTTTGCATGTTGCCCATGGCTGCATTCGCTGCAGTCGCAGAGTTGAGTAACTAACAGAGACTAGTGGCTTTCCAGAGCTAGCTCATCAGTTCTTCATCTGACTTCTGTATTTTGCTATCCTCCATAGAACAGTTAAACATGCTGTGGAAACTCTGAAATTTTATGCATGGCTGCACACATATGTGTGTACCACATATGTTTTCTTAGAGAGAAGATCTGTGACTTTTACCAGATTCCGAAAGGAACCCAAGACCACAAATGATCGACCTTGTTCTAAGTAGCCAAAATGTTAATTTTCTGTGTTACCCTAGACCAGCAGTCCTCAAACTTTTAAAAATATATATATTTTTAAATTTATTGATTTTAGAGAGAGCAGAAGGGAGAA
Organism: Rhynchonycteris naso; assembly: GCA_037038555.1. Taxonomy (NCBI): domain Eukaryota; kingdom Metazoa; phylum Chordata; class Mammalia; order Chiroptera; family Emballonuridae; genus Rhynchonycteris; species Rhynchonycteris naso. The sequence goes on from CM072998.1 coordinate 33,422,945, forward strand.
AGAAAGGGAAAAAAACACATCAATTTATTGTTTCATTTATTTATACAATCAGTTGATTCTTATGTGAACCCTGACTGGGGCTTGAACCCACAACCTTGGCATATTGGGATGGTGTTCTAACCAACTGAGCTACCTGGCCAGGGCCTACAGTTCTTAAACTTTTTAGTCCTGGGTCCCCTATACACATTAAAAAATTACTGGGACCCCAAAGAGCTTGTGTTTATGGGGGTTGTAGACTTTGGTATATACCATATTAGAAATTAAATTATAGATCCTGGATGATTGGTTTAGCAGTAAAGCATTGGCCCGGCGTGTAGAAGTCCCAGGATCCATTCCTGGTCAGGGCACACAGGAGAAGCAACGATCTGCTTCTCCACCCTTCCCCCTCCTTCTCCCACAGCCATGGCTCGAATATTTCCAGCAGAGTTAGCCCTGGGCGCTGAGGATGGCTCCATGGCCTAGGCCTCAGGCGCTAAAATAGCTCAGTTGCCGCTTAACGAAGCTGGGGCCCAGCAGGGCAGTGCCGGGTAGTGGCTTGCTGGGTGGATCTCTGTCAGGGCACATGCAGGAGTGAGTCTCTGCCTCCCCATCTCTCACTTAATTAAAAAAAAAAATTAAATTATAAAGTTTAAAAATATTTACATACTTAAAAATAATAAATTTATTACATATCTGTATTATATTACATTTTTGAAAATATCTTTAATGTCTAGCTTAATAAAAGATAGGTTCTCAAATGTTCTGCGTTCAATCTGTGTGATATCACCAGTTGTGTAGCCCCTGGAAGCCTCTGCTGTACACCAATGAGAGTGAGAAAGGCAGAGAGTGGCTTGGAATGATTATGAAGATAGTTTTGTCATGATAGATCCCCCGAAGGGTCTCAAGACCCTGAGGTTCCCAGACCATACTTGGAGAGCAATGTATTTGGACCGCCTTATCTATGCTCCTACTGAATTCTACTCTGCCATTTTGGCATCAGCATGCATTGAGGGATGCCTTAAGAAAAAACTCTGGAAGCTTGCTCTGCTATTTATTGTTGGCATTTTGATGAGTTGGTCTGGTACGAAGGGGACATTGCGCACTGCCCTTTCATGAGCAGCCACCACAGGAACACTCCCTTCGGGTTTCAGTGCCAGAAGGAACTGTGCCACTTCTGAGCCACTGGTAGGTTTTCAAATCTTATAAAAACAGCTTTTCCAAACTGGCCGTATTTTCTTCTCTGCTTTAGCAAGTGGGAAGCTCGAAGCCTAATTTTCAGCTAACTTTCAGCTCTTGTATGTGGTATGCGTGTCTGTATCATATCCCTGGCTTTCTTTACTTGGCTTCCTTTTTCCTTCCTCTCAATTTCTTCACCTATATCCTGTTTTCCATGTATGTATTTTTGTAAGTTATATTTTATTTTGTGTTTCTATACACTGTCTTGTCGTTTTTAAAACAAGACTGAGTATAAATTTTTTAAGTTAAACTTTCCCCCTTATGTGTAAAGCATTAGAATCTAGTAGACTGAGTCTGTTTTGATTTACAGAAATTAGTGAATCACTTATTTCTGGTGTAATTTCCATCAAGTTACTTAGATAAATAGAAATTTTACCATCCTATATCTGGAAGTATTAAGATGCTATTTTGTTTCACTATATACTATATATAGTACAGTTACCTGTCAGTTTTGTTATTTACTACCCACCCATAGCCTCTGCCCTATTTTTCTATTTTATTTGTCTCATGTACACAGATATTCTTGCTGTTAATGTCATATTCATTTAGTCATAACAGGGTTTTTGTGCCTGCTTTTGGAACATTTGTAAATTATTTTTAAAGCTATGTTTAATTATGTATGTATGTTTTCATCAGGGTGGTTCTGCTGATTTTAAACTGGAAAAAGTTTAAAAGGTGTTTCCAAACTGGAAAGCCCTCCTCCTGTTCATTAGAGCCTGAAATTAATTGAAGTCAAAGAGAACCCTACAGATGGGCGGCGGTGATATGATCAGGCCTTGGGTCACACACCTGGTCTCATTTCATCAGAGGGCCACATGTATGTTATAAAGAGGGATTTTACCGAGACTTAGAAAAAAAAAATGTATTTCATGCAAATTGAACTAGGTAGAAATCAAAATGTATTTTGTATAGAATACTGATTCTCATAATTTTTTAAAGATTAGACTTTGCATATTTGTTGCTATATAGATGCTGTCGTTTCAATTTTCAGAAGACTGTGCAGTCTTTTTAACTGATGAAGAACAAGCCTTTGTCTTCCTGTAATTCTGAAGTGAAGTTGAGTCACCCAACAAGAAAAAACTAAGTCCAGTTAAAATATAGGCATTAGTAATAGAATGCTGAAACAAACCTCTGGATTGGCTTCATTGGCTTTCCTGCTTCTTTTGCATCCCAAAGCATAAGCTTAAATCATCTCAGAAGGACAAGGTCCGCCAGTTTATGGCATTTACTCAGGCTGGCGAAAGAACTGCCATCTACTGCTTAACACAGAATGAGTGGAAACTAGACGTGGCCACTGACAACTTCTTCCAAAACCCAGACTCGTTCCACAAGGAATCCATGAGAAACACAGTGGACAAGAAGAAGCTGGAGCAGCTGTATAACAGGTACAAAGGTAAGGGGCGACAGTGATAACAAGAAGAGACAGTAGGGAACTCGCATCCATCTCTAGGGAGCAGAGTGAATGTTATATTTCCTGAATATCTGATGCCATGTTCAGGAGACCTTCAAGATGCTGTCCCTATTCTTCCTGATATTCAGCGCAAAATCCAATCAGTTTAAATGGAACTGTGACTATAAGCCCATTTAGATTAGGGGTGGGTTGAGAAGATTGATTGGCAGTCAGCTATACCCACTGAGATCACCGGTGGCAGGAGATCCATCAATGGTATAGTGTCGTGGCCGGGTGGCTATACCCGTGAATACAGTGTTTTTTCCCAAGCAGTTCTATCTAGGTTGAAGTATTGACAGTGAGAAAGTTGTTTAAGAACATTACCAAATCATAATAATAATTCTAACTTGTAGGTAAAAGTCAGCCTTCTCTTAGCACAGGGTAGTAATCGCACACTGAAACAGCATCAGTTGCTTAAAAGCTCATAACCAAAGAAAGCTTTTGGTAAAAGCTCTTACTAAAGAAGACTTGGTGTTGGAGATTGGGAGCAATTGTTATTTTTATTGAAATCAGTGCCTGGAATGGAGCTTTCTATATCAAAATACAGTCATACTGCAAAAATAAGTCTGCATGATGAATATTTACAGATTCAAATCACTCAGCAGGCTTTCAGATTACATATCAAGTGTCAAATCTCTGCTGTAATGGGTGAGGCAGCAAGATTCAAGAGTTGATTTATTTTTTTCTTTCTAGTAGTTTCTGAAGCTAATTCCTATATTTCCAAAACTTAAAAAAATACGTATTTCAACAAGTATTAACTCAAACAGACTAATTCCCTTGGCTTTAAATACTTAGTTAATTATTTTCATATTTTACTTTTGAGAATAATGTGTGTATATTTTAATCTGTCTATTTTGATCTGAAGAATGGATTGAAAATTGCATTTTTTAAAAAAAGTCTTGGTTCAGAAACATATTCTGTGGTTAAAAAAAGATTTGTACTTGTAGTTCTCAAAGAATGAACATTATTTTAAATTAAATTCTAGTGTGCTTTAAATATTTTTGGCTAAGTTAATTGTTGAGCTAACTTTGTAAGTCAGATGATATGCAAATTTTTAAAATTATTCAAATATGTACAGCTGCCTTTGAAAAAAATACTTTTATAGAAGTGAAGATTGTCAATTTTCTTTATTTCAAACTTTATCCCCTTCATCATTTAACATTATCCATGCAATTCTAGTCACTTGAAGTAGATATATAGTACAATCATTTTTGGTTCTTAAAATAAATATATAGTTCAAAGACTATTCACAAGTATAGTGCTGGTTATTACATTAATATACACAGATGAGTGAGTGCTTCCAAAATTACTTTAAACTATTCAATATTATTGTATATGAAATTTGTCAAATTCACTTTATTAGGTGAGAGCAATGTAAACCGATTTTTCTATTATAAACATATATAGTGTTGGGAGTATAGAATTGAATAGAAAGACAGGTGCAGAGCCTTTGTCCTGTAAACCTATGACTGCAGTTGTCCTCTCACTAATACTTTTTTTTTTTTTTTGTATTTTTCCGAAGTCAGAAGTAGAGAGTCAGACAGACTCCCGCATGTGCCCGACTGGGATCCACCCGGCATGCCCACCAGGGGCGATGCTCGGCCCCTTTGGGTGGTTGCTTCACTGCAATTGGAGCCATTATAGCGTCTGAAGCAGAGGCTACTGAACCATTCTCAGCACCAGGGCTAACTTTGCTCCAGTGGAACCTTGGCTGAGAGAAGGGAAGAGAGAGACAAAGAGGAAGGATAGGGGGAAGGGTGGAGAAGCAAATGGGCGCTTCTCCTGTGTGCCCTGACCAGGAATTGAACCTAGGACTTCCACACACAGGGCTGATGCTCGACTGCTGAGCCAACCAGCCAGGGCCCTCTCACGAATACTTTTGAAATAGTATTAGTAGAATAGAATTGGAAGGAGTTTTGTGGTTTTATTCATTTAATCATCAATTTTTCTTTGGTGTTTTTTATATGTGTACATACACACACACATACACACACACACATATATAAAATGTAGTATATAGTACTTAAATGACCAAAATTAAATTTGTATGACAGAAGAAAAAAAGGTTATCACCCTTAATTTTTATTTAAGCAAAGGAACTACAAGGCTTCTGTTTGCACCTTCTAAACTAATAGAATTAACAAATATGTTATGATGATATATTATAAAACACACAATGTCTGAAATTACTAGATTAACTTTGGTGTGGTATTGCCGGGATTCTTCTTTCAATAGACTTTACTATTTGATTTTCTGTTGGGGAAATGCTGAGTTTCTTAATTTTATTTATAAACCAGAAACGAAGGGCAGGGAAGCCTGAATTTTGAAGCTGTGTAATGTGGACGCATAAACTAAATGACTGTGGAAATAAGTATTGTACAGTAGCATTAGAACTATAGGAAATGAAATCACTTTTAAAAGAAAAAAACATCAATCTTTTGGTGGGTTTGTGATAAAAACTTAAAATAGAAATACCAGTGCAGTATTTTTGTAACAATTTGCCTTTGGGCAAACTAAAATTTTATAAACTTGAATTTTACTTTACTTTAGGGAAATTAAATTTTTTCTTAATGATGAAATCTTCTCAAACAAGTTTCAGTGATTTTTTTCCCCACTCAAGCCCAGAAACCTAGACTTTTAAAATAGTAGTATTTTCTGAATAAATTGTTATCTGTTGCTATTTTCTACATACAGGAGAAAATTGCAGTCTGATTAATATAGTTGAAACATGCTTGCTAGAACTATATAGAACTTATAACAATGCATTTTAGTAATACTTTCCAAAATAATATAACTTCTTTTTCCTTAATTGTAACTATAGACCCACAAGATGAAAATAAAATTGGAATTGATGGGATTCAACAGTTTTGTGATGATTTAAGCCTAGACCCTGCCAGTATCAGCGTTTTGGTTATAGCGTGGAAATTCAGGGCAGCAACTCAATGTGAATTTAGCAAAAAGGAATTTGTAGATGGCATGACAGAGCTTGGGTAAGTAAATTGGTCTCAGTTTAAATTCTTTCAGAAAGGAAGATACTTTCTGGCATTAATTATTTATCCTGTAAATATTAATTTCATATCAATTTATTTTCTTTATGTATCTTATCAATTTCCTATGCATCTGTACTATATTAAGCCTTGGGTTCCCTTTAAATTCCAATATAAATTTTATTTAATAATTTTATTTAGATTAATCCTTTTTGTAACTTATTTTCTACTTTTTAATTTTTTTCAGGTTTTAAATTGATAGTAAACAGCAGGATGTTTTTGTTTGTTTCAGCTACTCAGTTTATTTCATAATACTGCATAGTAAATGTGTAATTTAGTATGTTGCTATATTAAGCATTAATAAAGTGTTATTTTGATTTTTGCTTGTAATATTTCTCTCCTCTACTCACAAGGTAGGGATAAAAGTTTAATTAATAACTTAAGATGTTTCTCACTTGTCCGATAAGCCAAAGAAGTGAATGAAAGCACATAATATAAATGTCTTTTAATCATTAAGCTCATTGAAGTATTTCATGATGTCATACAGAAGCCAACTTGCTTGAATTGCTGATATTCTGGTATGTCAGTGTTGGCAACTTAAACTCGTGTTTTTTAGCCGCTGAAGGAGCTTGAAAGTCTAAGGTAAACACGTTCTTAAGGGACATCCTTACAGCATTTTAAGGGAGAAAATATAGAGCATTAGTTGTTTCCATTAAACTGATGAATCTGATTTGTCAGCCTTGTCGGTTTAGATGATAAACTTTACAAGGCTTTTGGTTCTGGTGATATCTTATTTTCCTGGTGACTTTATAAACCAACCAACCAAAAGAACATTATGACAATGGTATAATAGCATATTTCTTTATGTCCTTTGTCTAGGAAGCCTGGATGAACTAGTTTTAGAATGGAAAATAACCTATTAAAGAAATATTCCATGGGCCTGATACTATACATGATCCCATCTGTTAAAATCTTCCCAAAATGAGAGATTTGGAAATAAGTGTTTCTTATATAAAATACTTACTGGCATTTCTAAGGCATTATCTAGAGATATGTTGTACATTTTTTAAGTTCTTGCCTGTTATCCTATTAAGTGTGAACTTAACATACTTTAAAGATTTTGAGTGTGAATCTTTGCGAAATGTGTTAGATAATTTCATACCCTCTTTTTTTTTTTTTTAAGAGAGAAAGAGAAAGGGAGGGACAGACAGGAACAGACAGACAGGTAGGGGGAGAGATGAGAAGCATCAACTCATAGTTTCGGTGCCTTAGGCATTGATTGCTTTCTCATATGTGCCTTGGCCAGGGGGAGGGGATCCAGCAGAGCAAGTGACCCCTAGCTCAAGCCAGCAACCTTGAGCTTTAAGCCAGCAACTATGGGGTCGTGTCTATGATCACACGCTCAACCCAGTGACCCTGAACTCAGGCTGGTGAGCCCACACTCAAGCCAGATGAGCCTTTGCTCAAACCAGCGACCTCAGGGTTTTGAACCTGAGTCCTTAGGACCCCAGGCCAACACTCCATCCACTGCACCAACACAAGGCTCATGCCCTCTTATATGGAGTGTACAGAATGTAATTTAAGATTACAAGTTAATGATTGCTCATGGTACTGCTCTCTACATCTCACAGGGCATTGGAAGCATTTTGTAAATTTTATAATGCTATACATTAAGAAAAAGTGTTATTTATGTGTTAGTAAAGTATATTGTAAAGACAATCTCAGTACTTTTAGGGATGCACAAGATTGTTGGCTTCTAGTCTAAATAGCACTAAGCTTTAAAATATACTTTGGCTTTTGTGTCTGCTCTATTATTTTTTACACCTTTTCCTGGCTATTTACTCTTGACTGTCACTAGAGGGCCTGCCTTTACCGATTTACCTTATACCCTTTCATTGGGGGCCTGAGGGTTCTTGAGTAAACTGAGTGAACATTATTAAATATCCTAACATCTTTATAAAAACAAAATATTGCTGTATGTGTTGTTTTATTTCTGGGTTCTCTGTTGTGTCCCATAGGTCTTTTTGTCTTTTACTCAACACCATATAGTCTTGCTTACTGTGGCCTCAAACTTTGAATTTAACCAGACTGCAGGTCACAAGGTCAACAAACAAAAATTGATATTATTTCAAAACGTTGAATGTAACAGTGTAAAAAACAAAGTGAAATTTTAAAATGTCATTTCCAATATCATCAAAAATACGAAACACCTAGGATAAATCAATGAAATATGTGGCTACCTCCATAGAGAAAACACCTCATTGAGAGACAGGAAACCCGAATAAATGGAGAAATATACCTCATTTATGGATTGGAACACTTGGTGTTTGATCCCTAAATTTAGCTATACATTAATGTCATCTCAACCAAAACCCTAATAAGTAGAAAATTTATGTATGTATAATTTGACAAGTGGATTTCAAAATTTATATGGATATATATAGTCAAGAATAGCAAACGATTCTTAAAGAAAAAAAGAATGAGGTGAGATTAGCTTTACCAGGGCTTTTTGAACTGTAGTAACTAAGGCTATGTTGAGTACAAGGACAGATAAACATAGCAGTAGAATAGAGTGGAGGACCCAGAAACAAATCCATGCATACAGATACATTGGATTTATGGCAAAGGCAGCATTCCAGGAAAGTGGAGAAAGGACATCTTTTCAGTACATGGTTCTAGGAGAATTGGCATATGGAAAAAAAATGTATCTCGATCCCTACCTTTCACCATACATAAAATCTACAGTTCCAAGTAGATTGTAGATTTCCATGTGAAAGGCTATAGGCAGAAGCCTCTAGAAAATAATGTAGGAAAATATCTTTATGCTCATGCAGGAGGAGAAGTTTTAAAATCTCACCAAGAAAACACTGTAAAGAGTAAGATTGATAAAGTATACCGTACTAAAAATAACATTACCAGCAAACATCATCAAGAAAGTAAAAAGGAGCCGACCAGGCGGTGGCGCAGTGAAAAGAGCATTGGACTGGGATGCAGAAGACCCAGGTTCCAGACCCCGTGGTCGCCAGCTTGAGCATGGGCCCATCAGGCTTGAGCAAAAGCTCACCAGCTTGGACCCAAGGTCGCTGGCTCCAGCAAGGGGTTGCTCGGTCTACTGAAGGCCCGTAGTCAAGGCACTTGTGAGAAAGCAATCAGTGAAAAACTAATGATTGATGCTTCTCATCTCTCTCCGTTCCTGTCTGTCCCTATCTATCCCTATTTATCCCTCTCTCTGACTCTCTCTCTGTCCCTGTAAAAAAAAAAAAGTAAAAAGGCAGCCCATATTTTGAAGTACTTTAAAAATACTTAACTGACAAAGGCTTGTATTCCTAAGATATAAAAATTCCTATAAAACAATAAGAAAAATACCTAATTAAAATGGGCAAGAGGCTTGAACAGGCACTTTGAAAAAGAGAACTTCCAAACGGCCGGTGCAACTACAAGAATGTACTCAATCTCATTTCATTGGGGAAGTGCAGATTAAAATGACAATGAAATAGAACCTCACGGCCCATTCTCTAGAACAGTGGTTCTTAACCTGGGTTCTATGGAACCCTAGGAGTTCGATGAGTCGGTCTCAGGGGTTCGGAGAAGCCTCTGCCGCGGAGGCCAGAATAAAGTAATAGCGTAATTTGTTGTGAGTTCATGCACTTTGTTGGTTTTGTTCTTTGAGCAAGGTGATGTTCATGCACGGCTCATTTTGTGCACCAGTAAAAAAACATATACCTATGTCTTGAATTTGGAAAAAAAAAATCCTATTTTATTTATCACTAAAGAAGGGTTCGGTGAATGCGCATATGAAACTGGTGGGTTCGGTACCTCAAAAAAGGTTAAGAACCACTGCTCTAGAATTACTAAAATAAGGCACTCACAAATATTAGTGAAAATGTGAGGAAACAGTGTACTGCTGGTGGCAATGTGAAGTGGGACAATAACATTGGTAAATTGTTTGACATACTTATTAAACTAAAGTTGCTCAAACCCTATAACCCAGCTGTTCTACTCTTGGGTGTGTCGAGCATAATACACGCATGCATGTGCCAGGATACATGTACAGAAACTTTTTTTTTTTTTTACAGAGACAGAGAGAGAGTCAGAGAGAGGGATAGACAGGGACAGACAGACAGGAACTGAGAGAGATGAGAAGCATCAATCATCAGTTTTTCGTTGCAACACCTTAGTTGTTCATTGATTGCTTTCTCATATGTGCCTTGATTTTGACTCATATCTGCCTTCTGCAGACCGAGTAACCCCTTGCTCAAGCCAGTGACCTTGGACTCAAGCTGGCGAGCTTTTGCTCAAACCAGATGAGCCCGTGCTCAAGCTGGTGACCTCAGGGTCTGGAACCTGGGTCTTCCGCATCCCAGTTCGACGCTCTATCCACTGCACCACTGCCTGGTCAGGCCAGAAACATTTTTAACAACATTCTTTGTAACTAGAAACAGCCAAAATATTTATCATCATAGAATATAATAAATTATAAAATATGAATATAATAGAATGCTATGGAACAATGGAAACGAACCCACCTAAGCCACGTATGTCAGCATAAATGAACCTCACAGACATAATGTTGGCTTAGAGAGCCAGATACAAAATAATGCACCCTATGAGTTTCCATTTAAAACGTTCAGAAACAGGGATAACTGAACTTACACCGTGGAGGTGTGGTTGTTGGAGTGATGGAGCATAAAAAAGAGCAAGGAGGTGACCACATGAAGGCAAGGGGTTGTGATGGGAAGGGCACGTACCACTCCCCAGGTGCTGCTGCCTCCCAGTTCTTTATGTGGGTAGGCCACAATGCGGGGGACCCATGACAGTCCTTGCAGCTGTGCCTTTGTGCCTCTGAGTATGGTCATGGACTTGCTGGGCTGTGGCTGGTCTGGCTGCTCTGGGACAAGTGGAGTGTGGCTTGTGTTCTCTTCCTTGGTGCGCAGTCAAAATAAAAATGACAAAGTATATGTTTTGTTATTCTAGATTCTGCTTTAAAAGATTTTTAATATATATTTTTAAAGATTTTATTTATTGATTTCCAGAGAGAGGAGAGGTGGCAGCGGGAGCAGGAAGTATCAACGCATAGTTGCTTCACTTTCGTTGTTCATTGCTTGCTTCTAATATGTGCCTTGAGCGGGCAGGCCCAGGGTTTTGAACCGGCGACTTTAGCATAACAATGTTCTATCCACTGCACACCATAGGCCAGAAAAGGCTTTTTAATATTCTTAAAGGGTATTGATTTTGGAGGACTATCCAATTTTAAAACAATAGAGTTGTGTTCTATTCTACTTGGATATTTTAAATCTAACCTGTTGTAATGAAAAACCCCTCGATACAGTAGCTGAAGTGCTACAGGTTTATTTTCCTCTTGTAGGACTATACAGGGGCAGCCGTGGTACAAGCTGGCAGGGTAGAAAATGGGGTTTTGTTACTCTGTCATCTCAGGGCGTTGGCCTCTGTATTATCAAAGCTGAGTTAAGCCATCTTCCTATTCCATTCCACACAGAGGAGGGCAAGCAATATTGGGTTTTGATCTTTTTTTTTTTAATAACAGTTTTATTAAGATACAATTCTTCCATTAGCAGTGTACAAATTAGTGGTTTTGGTGTATTCACAGAGATGTGCAGACATCACCACTGTCAGTTTTAGAGCATTTCCAGGCTCTTTGGCTAGAGAAGGGGGCCCATGAGAACTCCACCTACACACCCCCTTAGGTCCAAGCCCCAAGCTGCACATATTGCAGTGAAGCTAAGAGCTGCTAGGCTTTGGGGAGGCCTGTCTGCCGCCCATAACTAAGTGTTGTCTCTGTCTCTTGTCATAGGTGTGACAGCACAGAAAAGCTGAAAGCTCTTCTGCCAAGACTGGAGCAAGAGCTTAAGGACACAGTGAAGTTTAAGGATTTCTATCAATTTACTTTTACCTTTGCTAAGAACCCTGGGCAGAAAGGTTTAGGTGAGTATAAAATCCAAACATGTAAGAAGCCACATCTTAATGAGACTCTAAGTGCACACGAGCAACAAGATCTCAGTGTGCCTTCTATGTTTTCATCCCTCTTTGTAGTTCTTTCACTTTCCACTGATTACTCCACATGCAGATAGACCAGCTTATAGTACCATATACTTGAACACCTCAGCCAATGTCACTCTCAAATTCTGGGTTTAAATATTTAAACGTTCAAATGTAGCCATGGCCCTGCCCGTTTGGTTCAGTGGTAGAACATTGGCCTGGCGTGTGGAATTCCCAGGTTTGATTCTCAGTAAGGGCACACAGGAGAAGTGACTATCTCTTTTCCATTCCTCTCTGTCCCCTTCTCTCTCTCTCTCTCTCTCCCTCTCCCACCGCCATGGCTTGATTGGTTTGAGTGCATCTGCCCTGGGCACTGAGGATGGCTCCGTGAAGCCTCCATCTCAGGTGCTAAAAATAGCTCAGTTGCAAGTATGGCCCCAGATAAGCAGAGCATCAGCCCCAGACAGGAAGTTGCCTGGTGGATCCCAGTCAGGGAGCATGCAGAAGTCTGTCTCTATCTTTCTCTTCCTCTTACTTAGAAACAATAAATTTAGACAAATTTGCAAATGCTCTATGTTCTCTTACATAGATAGCTAATTGACTAATGAGTTAGAGAGGTCAGCAATTAATGTTGACAGTAGGCATGTTTGTACTGGCTAGATGAGTGATCCTGTCGATGGTGCTGCTAAGATTGCCAGGTGATATTAGTCTTGTCCCAATCTGGGGATATAAAGTTGACTTACTTGAAACCAGTTCTGATGTGTATTGGATTACTTTAGTACAGACATACCTTGTTTTATTGAGCTTTGCAGATACTGCTTTCATCAACACTGAGGCAAAAAGATTACAACTTGCCTTGGCGCAGTGCTAGAGCATTGACCTGGTGTCTGAATGTCCTGGGTTCGATTCCTGGTCAGGGCATACGGGAGAAGTGACCATCTGCATCTTTACCCCTCCCCCTTTTCTCTCTCCCTCTTTCTCTTCTTTTCCCACAGCCATGGCTCTATTGATTCAAGCAAGTTGGCCTCAGGCATTGAGGATTGCTCTGTGGCCTCAGGTGCTAAAAATAGCTTGGCTGCTGAGTAATGGAGCAACACAGCAGATGGGTAGAGCATTGCCCCATGAGGGGCTTGCCAGGTGGATCCCATTCGGGGTGCATGCAAAAATCTGTCTCTTTGCCTCACCTGCTCTCACTTAATTAGGAAAAAGAAAAGACTACAACTTGCTCAAGGTCCAGATGATAGCATTTTTTTAGTAATATTTCTAAATTAAAGTATGTATATTGTGGGGTTTTTTGCACATAATGCTATTATTGCACACTTAATAGTGTAAACATAAATTTTACATGCACTGGAAAACCAAAAAAATTCTGACTCACTTTATTGTGATACTTGCTTTATTATTGTGGTCTGGAAGTGAACCCTCAATATCTCCGAGGTGTGCTTGCACTTCTTTAAAAGTTGTTTGAGCCTGACCAGGCAGTGGCGCAGTAGATAGAGCGTCGGACCGGGATGCAGAAGACCCAGGTTTGAACCCCGAGGTCGCCAGCTTGAGCGCGGGCCCATCAGGCTTGAGCAGAAGCTCGCCAGCTTGGACCCAAGGTCGCTGGCTCCAGCAAGGGGTTGCTCGGTCTGCTGAAGGTCCACGGTCAAGGCACATGTGAGAAAACAATCAATGAACAACTTAAGTGTTGCAAGGGCAACGAAAACTAATGATTGATGCTTCTCACCCCTCCATTCCTGTCTGTCTGTCCCTATCTATCCCTCTCTCAGACTCTCTCTCCCTGTAAAAAAAAAAAATTATTTGAATTATTATCACATAGCCTGTGTATTACTATGTGTGGTATATTTAGAAATATTTTAACTTAAAATTTTAACTTGAATTTTTGGTTTATTTTGCTTAGTTATTTTTCACTTAAGGACTGAATGATTTATTTTTGTCTTACCTCTTTGTGAAAATAACCCTGCATTGACCTACACTTTGTTGCCTAATGTAACACATTTATGTTTAGTTCATTAAAATCTTTTACAAGTTTGGAGGGGGGAATTACACGGTCTTTTATACAGGAATCAAACAGGTATATTAGTACATTTTGAAGGAAAGTTCTTATAAATAAAAGCAATATTATAATACGGCCTGAAGGGGGCTTGTAAGTTCATAGGAAAATCCACTGCAGGTATTTGGTTGCAGGTCCCGAGTTCACTTGTGCATGTTTGCAGGTGTGTGCACGGCAGGCGTTCTTATCCCTGTCTCTGATGTTTGTTCTCCCTTTCCTTCTATCAGCAGATCAGGTGCAGGTGCAGCCTGAGACAGCCAGCACCTCTGTCTCGGTTCAGGGAGGGAGGTGTCGCTAAGGACTTCTGCCTCAGCTCGGGAAGGTGGCAGCAAGCACTTCTGTCACGGATCAGGGAGATGGGCAGCTGTCTTTTCCTAAGTGCTATGTTCTTGTCCCCACAGCAGGGGTGGTTTCCTTCTTGTCCTTTGCTTTGTTTGCTTTCCGAGGGTTGTGGGTTGTTCGCTTTTACTGATAGTGCACTGCCCTGTGATGAGACTCTTGTGAGGCTCCCCTGTCTCTAGGCTGGCCCACCATGTGAACGGGTTCCTCGCCCTTTGTGCCACCTCACAGATCATGTGCCTGCCACCCAGGCGCTGAAATAGGCCTCTAGCACAAGGGTCCCATTCGGGGACTTACTTGAATGGCTCTGCTTAAAACTTCAGAAGGTGAAAACGGGAGAACTGCTGGGAAAATATGAGTGCAGTTTTTCTTCTCCAAGGAAGCAAGTGAGCAAATAGAGTCTGCTGTCGTAGGAAGGGGCAGCAGCATCCCAGGGCTTTGCACGTTCCCCACTTTCTCCTGAGTCAGAGAGCCGAAGCCATGGAAGACACTTGTGGCACCCCATGGGAAGAGATGGTTCTGACACATTGGGAAGAAAATGATCGATTTCCTGTTTGGCCTGGTGTCAGTGATGTCTGGTTTTGTAACCGCGTGCACCGACTAAAGGAAAAGGAGAGTCGGTGGCAGCACCAGGCCGGCGGTTGAGCATGAGCAGTGGGAAGCAGAGGCAGAAGCTGGTTTTGTCTGTTCTCGCCCCTCACGGAAACCAACACACGGTCAGCCGACTGAAATAAGAGTGCCTACCGACCACTGCAGGCATGAGCCCTGATTTGTTCTGGGCTCTGTCACTCGTTGGGGTGTTACCTGGAGAAGACCTTTCCAGGCACTTCCAAAAGGACCACAAGGGGTCAAGACTCGGAGGCATTAGTAGCTGGGCCCTGCTTAAATTAGAATTGCAGGTAATTCCAGTTGTCTTCGTGCACAATGGAGAGTTGGACTCACAGTCTTGTGCCCCTGGAAAAATTAAAATACTTGGCATATTTTAAAAGAAAGAACTCTTCAGCAGTGAAGGATAAAATTGGAGTGGAATAAGAGCATGTCACCCAGTGGCGCTGCCTCAGCTCTGGTCACACTGGTCCTTCTCTATATCTCCCCTGCCACTCACGTCCAAACCCAAGACTGGCCTTGACAGTCAGTGTGGCTTTTGTTTGTAGGTGGCGGCGTTTGTCTTTTACCTTGTTCCTGGGAAGAAAGATAGAAACTAGCATTACTGCAGGCTTTTCTGAAATGTTTCTTTTGTCATTTCTCATTCTGGAGTGTTGTCCCCTCATTTCTGAGTTTTTCTAATTCTCTTATGTGTTCTTTCATGTTTTGTATCCTTCCTTAAGATGTCTTTTAGCTTGTTTTGAAATGGGAGGTCTCCATTTTTATCTGTATCGGAGTGTTTCCTGGCATGCATTCATTTTCTAGGGATGATATTCTGTTTGTATTACCTTTTTTTCTTAGGACAGTGTTACAAGGGACTTGACTTTCTCATGTTTATATTCACGTGAAGTTAGCTTGCCTAGACTTTTTGAAGGGGGATGGTTGAAGGCAACGTTCTGACTTCCTAGAGCTGTCTTTTCTGGGGAGGAGGGTGTACGTGCATGCTTGTCATGTACAATAAAGTTTGCTTTCTAAGATTTTCCGACACTGTCCTTCTCCCCGCTTTTCTCTCTTTTCTTGTCTCTGCTTTCCTGTTTAACTTGAGCACTCCCAGCCTCGTCTCTGCAGTGAGACCCCATCTAAAAGGAGCCGTGGTAGGTCAGTTCTGTTTGTGGGAGCCGGGTTGCCTCCATCCCTGCAGCCCTTGTGGCCGGTCCTTGCACTCTTCTCCCATTGGGCAGGGCGCTGGCCTGACTGCAGGTTCTGTCCTTACCTCATCTTGCCCAGGCTTTGCAGTAGGCCCCTGCTGGCTGCTGGGGGGGGGGGCTGTGGTCGCACTGCCGGAGACCCCCCTCCCACACACCACAGAGGTCTGGCGGCTGCTCGTGTCCAGCCTCTCCGACCCATATTTTCAGTTCATGAAGATAATTTCCTACCTTGTTTCATTGTTAATGTTGCCTTTGAGTTTTGGACTTGCTCTCTAGTTGCTTTATCTATTTTTTTGTGAAGAGTCAGAGAAATTAAAAAACTACACTGCCCTTTCTACCACCTTTCCAGGACCCTTCCAAGTGCTTTTGAGTGTTGAAGGACAGAAAGGAAGGGCTGAGGTGATTTAAGAACTGCTTATTCTTGCCTGACCTGTGGCGGCGCAGTAGATAAAGCGTCGACCTGGGAACACTGAGGTCGCCAGTTCAAAACCCTGCACTGGTCTGGTCAAGGCACATATGGGAGTTGATGCTTCCAGCTCCTCCCCCCTTTCTCTCTCTCTCTCTCTCTCTCTCTCTCTCTCACACTCACACTCTGTGCCTCCTCTCTAAATGAATAAAATAAAAAGAAATTAATTAAAAAAAAAAGAACTGCTTATTCTTAAATCCAGTTAGGGGTTCTTGGGAGTTTTTCCCACAAGATTGCTCGTTAGTTTTTTGTTCTTGTTTTTTGTTTTGTTTCATTTTTACAATCTTAACTGTTTTTAAGTGTACAGCTCAGTGGAACATTGTTATCCAAGTATTACCATCATCTATCTCTAGAATGTCTTCATCCTGACAGACTGAAACTTGTCCCCCATTAAATAATGACCCCCCATTCTTCCTTCCGCCAGCCTCCGACAGCCTCCATCCTATTTCCTGTCTCACTGACTTTGACTACTCTAGGTAATTCATACCGTTTATTTTTTTGTTACTCATTTCATTTAGCATAATGTTCTAAAGTGTCATCCATATTGTAGCAGGTGCAAAAATTTTCTTCCCCTTGAAGGCTGAATAATATTCTCCTATATGTATTTCCCCAGTTTGCTTATCCACTCATTTGTCAGTGGACACTTGGGTTGTCTCCACCTTTCACTGATTGTGAGGAATGCTGTTCTGATCATAGGTGTACAAATATCTGCCCGAGTTCCAGCTTTTCAGTTCTTTTGGGTAAATACCCAGTAGGGCAATTGCTGGGTCGTATGTAATTCTGTGTTTAATTTCTTGAGAAGCCTCCGTGCTGTTTTCTATCAGAGCTGTGTCATTTTATATTCCCACCTGCGGTGCACAGGGTTTCTGTTCCTCCACATTCTTGCCGGCACTTGCTATTTTCTGGGGGTGGGAGTTGTTTTGTTTTGTTTTTAAATAATGGCCATCCTAACAAGAGTGCTGAAAACTGTTGTTCCCTTATCAGCTGATTTTTTACTTTTGGAACAAAAATTCTTGCTTCTTCTCCTCTCTCTTACACTCTATTCCTTTCTAAGAGGCTGAAGCAAATTTGTCATTAAAAATTAAAGCCTGTTTTAGTTTGGACCTTGATTACCCAGGAACAATCATCAGTGTTCTAGAAACTAATAAACAAATAAACAACGGAATAACAGTACTAAAGGGCATCTGGGTTGGGCTCGTTCGACATTCTTGGGGTATCTATACTAAGACTTGCTCGTTTGGTGAGGACAAGTGCCATGCTCCCAGCAGGTGGTTCTTTCTGACATGGATAGTACTTCTCCTACTGCTGCCTTTAAAAAAAAAAATATTTATTGATTTCAGAGAGGGAGGGAGAGCGGGAGAGAGAGAGAGAGAGAGAAACATCAAGTTGTTGTTTCATTTATTTATATAATCATTGGTTGATTGTTGTATGTGCCCTGACCAGGGATCAAACCTGTAACCTTGGTGTATAACGGTGATGCTCTAACCAACTGAATGACCCAGCCAGGGCCTATGCTGCCTTTAAAAACAAAACACGCCTGACCAGGCGGTGGCACAGTGGATAGAGCATCGGACTGGGATGCGGAAGACCCAGGTTCAAGACCCCGAGCTCGCCAGCTTGAGCACGGGCCCATCTGGCTTGAGCAAAAGCTCATCAGCTTGGACCCAAAGTTGCTGGCTCCAGGAAGGGGTTGCTTGATCTGCTGAAGGCCCGCGGTCAAGGCACATGTGAGAAAGCAATCAATGAACAACTATGGTGTCACAACGGCAATGAAAAACTAATGATTCATGCTTCTCACCTCTTTCTGTTCCTGTCTGTCTGTCCCTATCTATCCCTCTCTCTGACTCTCTGTCCCTGGAAAAATAAAAAATAAAATTAAATTAAATTGAAAATTAAAAAAAAAACCAAACAAGCAAAACAAAACAAAACAAAACAAAAACACTCACCATTTTCTGATTTTTTTCTAGGTAATACTCACCTAAACAAGAAATAATACTTTCTATACTTTTCTAAAATATGGCTAATTCAGGTCTGAGTATAATTATTATTATACTTCAAAAGGAAAATTTAGGAAATGCTTTACTTTTGAGCAGTTTAATTCTT
Organism: Rhynchonycteris naso; assembly: GCA_037038555.1. NCBI lineage: Eukaryota > Metazoa > Chordata > Mammalia > Chiroptera > Emballonuridae > Rhynchonycteris > Rhynchonycteris naso. The sequence goes on from CM072998.1 coordinate 33,441,351, forward strand.
AGAGCCTTATTTGGCTTCATTTTTCAGTGATAATTGGTCTGATCCAAATTGTAAAATAATAACAGTCATTCTTTATTGTTATTAAATGGTTACCCAGCCAGGGCACCTTGGAATGTCAGTAAATGATAATACAATATTCTTTCTGACTGTTCATTCTGTAACTTTAATATCTTCAGTATAATTTCAGATAATTAAGCTTCTGTTAGAAATAATGATTCGTGCCTGACCTGTGGTGGCGCAGTGAGATAAAGCGTCGACCTGGAACACTGAGGTCGCCAGTTCGAAACCCTGGGCTTGCCTGATGAAGGCATATATGGGAGTTGATGCTTCCTGCCCCTCACCCTTCTCTCCCTCTTTCTTTCTCTCTCTCTCCTCTGAAAATTGAATAAAGTCTTTAAAAAAAAGAAAGAAAGAATGGTTCGTACTTATTGATATGCTTTGCAAACTATGGGATTACTTCCCTTTATTGTTAAAATAAAAATTTTTTAAATGGTTCGCATTTCACATAACTTGCATGTGTAGGTATTGTTTGTTTGTTTTTTGTGTAGGTATTGTTTTTAAGAGTTTTTATCTTATAATGCCAAGTCAACTCGCCAGAACTGGAAAAGTATTAAGGAACTTTTGTATAAGTTATGGTTTACTGTAGGCCCCTGCAGAGCGTGGTCTGCAGACCCCGCACATCATCATCCCCTGGGAACACCCCAATTGCAGGTTCTCAGTGGGTCTGCGGCCCAGACCCACTGTGTCGCTTAGTAATTGCTGCATAGCAAAGTACCTGAAAACTTCAAGGTTTCAAACAACAATCTTTGTTTTACAGCTCATGATATTTTAGATCAAGGGCAGGCAGGGTTCAGTAGGGTAGCATTTCTGTTCCACGTAGTGTCAACTCAGACACCCAGTGGTGTTTCAGCTGGATGAGGTTGAAGTGCCCAGGAGGGACTCATGGGAGGGTCTTCTGTGTCAGAGACTCCCTCGAGCCTCCTTACAGCATGGCAGCCTCAGGCTGGGCTGCTGATATGGAGCCTGCATATCTCTTCTCTTTTTTTTTTAGTGAAATAGAGACAGACAGGAAGGGAGAGATGTGAGAAGCATCAATTCATAGTTGCAGCACCTTAGTTGTTCATTGATTGCCTTCTCCTATGTGTCTTGACCTGAGGGGAGAGGGGGCTACGGCTGAGCCAGTGACCCCTTGCTTAAGACAGTGATGTTGGGCTCAAGCCAGCAACCATGGGGTCATGTCTTTGATCCCACACTTAAGCCAGTGACCCCACACTCAAGCTGGTGAGCTCACGCTCAAGCCAGATGAGCGTATGATCAAGCCAGCAACCTCGAGGTCCTCAGCATCCCAGGCTGATTGATGCTCTACGCACTGCGCTCCTGCCTGGTCAGGCGAGACTGCATATCTCTTATGGGTAGGATAGGTGGAAGCTGTATATTTCTTCAGGTCCAACCCTAGAAATCTTACAGTATCAGTTTCATTTGAAGTTACCACATTTGACATACATTATTAATTCCATAGTAATTTCTAAGAGATTGTAAATTAGAGTCTAAATTAATTAGCTGATTTAAAGTTTAAATATGTATTTTCTTTCTCCATGAATATTTTTTTTAAAAACCTGTATAAGGATAAAGAGTGTTTTGAAACCTTTTTACAATCCCAAGCCTGATATGTTTAGCCTCTATTTTAAGTAGATTTGCCTTAGCATTAGGCAGCAGAAAAGATGAAATTTATAGTTTATCCTATAATTCCATTACAGAGAAAAAATAATTTTTTTATCTTTTTATTTATGTCTATAGGCACTTAAAATTTTTTATCAAAATCATTTACTAGAGAATTAGAAAAGTTACTGATTTTGTTTCTTTGCTTTATGAGAGTAATAGAGACAATATGAAATTCTATTAAAGAAAATAATAGCCTTTTGAAATATGCAGGAAATGATTAAATTATATGAGCATTTCAAATACATTAATTCTCTATTTTAGAAGGTTTTTGAGGATGTTTTTAAATAAAGAAATAAAACAAGACAAATAATTTTATGACTACACACACCAAAACAGAACAATTTATTTTATTATTTCCAAAGTATATCACATGGTCTGTCTTCTGAAAGACTAAATATAAATTAAAGAAATTGATGCAAGTGTTCCTATAGTTCCTAGAAAAAGCATGAACATCGGTGGAAAAATGTAATAGAAAAAAGAGATGTATTGTTCATTTCCTTCATGTTTTGTGTGTCCATTTATGTCTGTGTGTGTTAAGATTATGTGTACTGTATTATTATATGCATGATTATTCATTAGCCTGTTTTTAACTGGTGGTCAACCTAATAAGATAATTAAAGCTATTTGACTGTTTTAGTGTAAGAAGCATAGCATTTTTTCATACTGGCTAGAGTCTGTAATTAGTTGGCTTTGAGAAATCTTGATTTTTATTATTTTAATATTTTTTAAATTTTATTTATTCACTTTAGAGAGGAGACAGAGAGAGAGAGAGAGAGAAAGGGGGAGGAGCAGAAAGCATCAACTCCCATATGTGCCTTGACCAGGCAAGCCCAAGGTTTTGAACCGGCAACCTTAGCATTCCAGGTCGATGCTTTACCCACTGCGCCACCACAGGTCAGGCGAGAAATCTTGATTTTTAAAGGGATAGTCTCATAGTTGGCTAATTTTTATATTTGCTCAAAGATATTTTTTTTAAGAGAAGGGGCATTTTTATTATCTAATTCTAAATGGAGCATCACAAACAGAGATTTTGAATAATAATACCTTGTAATTTTCTTACTCAAGAGGTAAGACTTTTCAGAGGTTATTGGAAAGAAACTAGCTGCGATAAAGATTTTTATTTTATTTTTTTTATTTTAGTGAGAGAAGGGGAGGCAGAGGCAGACTCCCACATGCGCCCATACCAGAACCTACCAAGCAAGCCCACCAGGGGGCGATGCTCTGCCCATCTGAGGCCCTTGCTTGTTTGCAACTGGAGCCATGGAGTCATCCTCAGTGCCCAGGGCCAACTCGCTATAATCGAGCCTTGGCTGCAGGAGAGAAGGAGAAGAGAGAGAAGCGAGAGGGAGAAGGGTGGAGAAGCAGATGGGTACTTCTCCTGTGTGTCCTGACCAGGAAATCAAACCCAGGACATTCACACACTGGGCTGATGCTCTACCACTGAGCCAACGGGCCAGGGCCATAAAGAGTATTTTTATAGCCACTAGAGTAGCTATTGCTCTTGATGTCAGCTATCAAGTTTTATCATTTTGAGCTTTGTTGTTATTTGCAAATGGCTAAATCTCTTAGGATAATATTAAACATTTTTATATAGGTAATACTAAATATTGAAAATGCATCCATTTACTTTTAGCCTTGTGGTTTACAAACATACAAATCAAGAACTTTTATAAGAGAGATTTCTAGGACCAAACTAGTCCAAAAGTAACTAGATTAAATGTCTGCCATAAAACTATTTTTCTTTCCTTCCCAGGTTTACCTCCATTTCTCAGTGTGAGACTTTTCATCATTAAAATGAGTTGAGTATAGATTTCAATTAACGTGCTTCCTAAGTGATAAGGATGTAGACTTAGCAGGACAAGACTAATCATCTTAGCATTATACTGCGGGCCCCATAGGTAAGGTTCAGCGAGCCTTTCCCTACTATTGGTTCCTTGAAACATTTTGACCATTTCTTTCTTTCTGATTAAGACTCCAGGGTATTTAAGACTGAGAAAAATCTATAATGGACTTTAAACACATAGAGAATATCAGCATTTTATTTAAAATTGGTCGCTACTCATACATCTGTTACTTAATTTTAATAATGATCAACCCTGGAGATCTCAAATTAGATCTGTAACTGTAATATTTTTGTCCAAGAGGGACCAAACAAAATTTAGATGAAAATCTTTTAGTATTTTGCATTTAAAATACTCTGTTACCTTAAATATTTATTCATCTGCTTTTCATATTAGTTTATCTAACACATATGTAAACATATAATTAGAAAGTTATTTCATTATAACTGTTCTTTTACTATCTAAATGTGGTTAGCACTATTCGACATGTTTAAAGATTATCAATATTAAGAAGCAAACTTCTTGACTTCTTTATGTACTTTCTATATTAAGCATATAAAAAGAAATAGACATTAAACTTCCTGAGAACAGAGAATGAGTCTCAGTATTCCAAAAACTTTGGATTGGGATAATATTCTACTACAGCTGTAAAGCTCAGCATTCATATTACGTTAAGACATCATCTTAAGATTGAGCCATACAGTATATAGGTTTGTATAGAAGTATTGAAATAATCACTACCTTCCAGTTGGGAAAAAATGAGGACATTGTCTTTGATTAATAACCATCTAGATTTTTAACTATCCTTACACCAGTGAAAGTACATTTCCCTAAAGCTGCTTATTTGTCTTGACAATGCCTTGAGAAATTCAAAGTCCTTACAAAGCTTATGTGTTTTACTTTGGAATCAGATTTTGTTTTAGTTTTTATAGTGGCAAGGCAAGTCTACTAGAGTACCTTATGTCACTTCCTTTCTGAATAAGTTATTTAACTTGTAGTTCACCACTTAGAAAGCATATTGGTCTACTTTTTAAAAAAACAAATGATATGCATTACTAGTATCCACGTCGGTTATGGTTTAAAGAAAGCCTGGTATATGTGAAAAGGAGAGTCTTCAAAAATTATTAACTAAAGGATAATTATTTACATGTTCGAATAACATAATATACAAAAATCCTTTTTTGCAGACATTTCCCCAGAGCTATAAAATTAGATTACACATAATTTCAGGAACACTTCTGTAAGGATTAAGCCTCTTATTACTCTTGGGTAACACTGCTGAATTTTATTAAGTGAATATGTGTGCTAAGAAGCAATCGCTTTTTGTTCAGTAGAAAAAGAAATTGGGATTTATTAACCGCTCTTTCTCTCTTTTTTGCCAGATTTAGAAATGGCTGTTGCATATTGGAATTTAGTATTATCTGGAAGGTTTAAGTTTTTAGATCTTTGGAACACCTTTTTATTGGTAAGTGTCCTCCTGCTCCTTGCCATATGTGCCCACAGTGAAGGAGGGTCAGCAGGTTACATGTGCATTTCATCTACCCAAAGTATTCTACGTGGGCCATGTGGTAAATGAAAGTCTTATGCCAGTGGTTCTTAACCTTTTTTGAGGTACCGAACCCACCAGTTTCATATGCGCATTCACCGAACCCTTCTTTAGTGATAAATAAAATATGATTTTTTTTTTCCAAATTCAAGACATAGGTATGTTTTTTTACTGGTGCACAAAATGAGCCGTGCATGAACATCACCTTGCTCAAAGAACAAAACCAACAAAGTGCACGAACTCAGAACAAATTACGGTATTACTTTATTCTGGCCTCCGCGGCAGAGGCTTCTCCGAACCCCTGAGACCGACTCATTGAACCCCTAGGGTTTGATAGAACCCAGGTTAAGAACCACGGTCTTATGCAGAGACCACCGGGTAGCCTACAAGTTGCCACATGATTTTGCCACCTGTAGCGCATAGCAGCCGCTGAGTTTCAGTCAGGGCTGCTCCAAGGCCAACTTCAAAAGTGGCTCCTTCTCGGCTGGGGTTCCAGCCGGTGGATTGTATCGTTGTCCAGTGGAACCCTGTCACTGCGTGTAGGTTCATCGTCCAGTGCCATTTTAAAATGTATTTTATGATGCCTCGAAGGGAAGGAGGGCATAGCTGGCCCCTTTAGGGGAGAATCTATCCGTGCTGGAGGCAGACATTTCCGTGTGCTGGGCCTTCTTAGTTAGCTCGTCGTAGGGAAAAGAAGGGAAGTGGGTGTAGGTGTGGGTTATTTGAAGTGTATGAAGTACAAGGATGCCTCCAGACTCCCAAATAGACAATGGGGATATCAGCTGTGCTCAGCTCGCTCTCCCTTGTCAGCTCCATCTGTGACTGTGAGAGAAGCCCTAACCTGGCGGATGACAAACCCCTCCACTGTGAACAGCTGTGTGTTAAGGCCCTCCTTGCAATAGCGTGACAATGCCTACTTTCAACTTAATAGCAACAGGCCACATTGACTTAGTTTTGTGGCCAGTAGCCTCTACTGCAGACAATTCCCACACATGCGCAGTGGCAGCGTGCTCTCATTACTGCAGCAGCAACACTGGCAGCACCCAGTGTCCGTCAGCAGAAGAGCGGGTAAAACTCAAGAGTGTAAATGCAGCAGAATACAGCTGAAGAATGACAGTGACTCATTCTAGACCAGTGGTTCTTAACCTGGGTTCTATCGAACCCTAGGGGTTCGATGAGTCGGTCTCAGGGGTTCGGAGAAGCCTCTGCCGCGGAGGCCAGAATAAAGTAATACCGTAATTTGTTCTGAGTTCGTGCACTTTGTTGGTTTTGTTCTTTGAGCAAGGTGATGTTCATGCACGGCTCATTTTGTGCACCAGTAAAAAAACATATACCTATGTCTTGAATTTGGAAAAAAAAATCCTATTTTATTTATCACTAAAGAAGGGTTCAGTGAATGCGCATATGAAACTGGTGGGTTCGGTACCTCAAAAAAGGTTAAGAACCACTGTTCTAGACTTATGTGCATGAGGCTGGATACATTTCAAACATAGTGTTGAGTGGAACGAAAACAAACACAGAGCATTTGGTAGTAGTTATATAAATGTTTTAAAGTGTAAGACAAGCTTATGAGTTGTTTATGACTGTATGCATTGTAGTGTATGTACAGAGACAGGCATGAGAATGATAAATGCTGATCAGGAGGAGGAGCTCTTTAAGAAGAAAGAGCAGGATGAGACAGAAGTACCCGGGGTTGTGGGTTTGCTTTTGCAGCTGATGGTCAACACATAGGTGTTATCTTACTCTTCATATTTTTTGAATATCAGAGATACTAAATAACAAAGACATTTCTTTTTTTTTTTAATTTCTTTTTATTGTATTCATTTTAGAGAGGAGACACAGAGTGAGAGAGAGAGAGAGAGAGAGAAAGAGAGAAAGGGGGGAGGAGCTGGAAGCATCAACTCCCATATGTGCCTTGACCAGACCATCGCAGGGTTTTGAACTGGCGACCTCAGTGTTCCCAGGTCGGCGCTTTATCCACTGCGCCACCACAGGTCAGGCAACAAAGACATTTCTAAAAAATTGTCCCAATATGCTGCAAGAACTACCAACTATATAGAAAAATTAATGTGTCAAAATACAAGTTGTCTATTGCCCTGCATTGTTTCTGAATTGGTTTAGGGTTAGGTAAAGATATTAAAAATGCTGCCCTCGTATTTGATTGAAACAGGAATTTATAACTTGTGTATTTTATATGTTTTGTTTTTAAATAAATTTACTTTCTATGTTTTCACATTGGCATCATGTAGCTCTTAACATTCATTCAAAGCACTATTTTTAACTTTTAATAATTTTCTTATATTTATGCCTCATCTGATTATGTACTGAGGAAACTAAAACACCTGAGAGTTACGTCTCTTTCTTTCTCTTATAAGGAACATCACAAAAGATCAATACCAAGAGACACTTGGAACCTTTTGCTAGATTTTGGAAATATGATTGCAGATGATATGTCTAATTATGACGAAGAAGGTACGAGAAGTTGAAATTACAGTGCTTCAGATGACCACCAGAAATGCATAGGCATACCAACTTTTCCTGCCCCCAGAGCAAAGGACAGTGATGGTGACATAGACACTGGGGTCAGATGGGCCTAGAGTGCGGGACGGTGATGGTGACACAGCACTGGGGTCAGACAGGCCTAGAGTGCGTGACGGCGATGGTGACACAGCACTGGGGTCAGACGGACCTAGAGTGCAGGATGGCGATGGTGACACAGCACTGGGGTCAGAGGGGCCTAGAGTGCAGGATGGCGATGGTGACACAGCACTCGGGTCAGATGCGCCTAGAGTACAGGACGGTGATGGTGACACAGCACTGGGGTCAGATGGGCCTAGAGTACAGGACGGTGATGGTGACACAGCACTGGGGTCAGATGGGCCTAGAGTACAGGACGGTGATGGTGACACAGCACTCGGGTCAGATGGGCCTAGAGTACAGGACGGTGATGGTGACACAGCACTCGGGTCAGATGGGCCTAGAGTGCAGGACGGTGATGGTGACACAGCACTGGGGTCAGATGGGCCTAGAGTGCAGGACGGTGATGGTGACACAGCACTGGGGTCAGACAGGTCCCTGTTGACTCCTAGCTTTACCCCATTGGTGACATGAGGATGATGGTGATGATAATAATAGTATCCACTTGACTATACCTTGGAAATCACACAACTGGGAAATAGGGCTTCATATTTATTTAACTCAAGAAACAACTCTCTAAAGCATTTTTAAAATGGATGTGCAGAGAGGACCATACAACTACATAGGTATTTGGAAAAGGCTGTTCCAAGTACATAATCCCATTTGATGTCTCGGGTCGTTAGGCTGTGTAAGCTTATTTGATTATTACAACTTGTATTGCCTTACACCAGGGGTGCTCAATACGTCGAGCACAATCTACTGGTCGATCGCGAAGGAAGTGTGGGTAGATCACATGACATTAAAAAGACATTTGTCTTTTGATTGGCATACAGGGTAGCCAATCTGACATCTGAACTTTTGACACCGTACGCATGCGCGTTAAACCGCGCTCACTTGTTCAGTTACATTGCTGTGTAGTTAGCCTTCAATTTATTTAAACTAAATACAACAAAGGGTATAAAAATGAGTGCCGTAGCTGGTCCGAGTAAGAAGCCTAAAACCTACCACTTTCATACAGAATGGGAGGGGAGTTTTTTTCACTATGTCATATTCTAAGTGCGTTTGCCTTATCTGTCTGTGTGCCATTGCTATTCCAAAGAAGGGAAATGTGGAGCAGCTTTTTCGGACTGTTCATAAAAACTATGACATTGACTTTCCTCCGAAAAGAGAGCTGAGAAGGAGAAAGGTGAAAGAAGAATACACAATATTAAATAGTACTAATAGTAACTTAAATAGCGATAACATAGAAGAAATAAATTTATGTTTTGCATTTTGATTGTAGGTAGATCATTTTGACTTGGTCATCTTTTAAGTAGCTCGCAAGCTGAAAAAGTGTGGGCACCCCTGCCTTACATGAACATAATCACACATTTAGCATCCCTGCCCCCTGGATGTTTCAGGACACTTGGTCAGGGGACATTGGAGTGCCCGCTGTGCAGTGGACGCTCTGCTACAGTTGGAAGGGAATGCTCCCCTTCCCCCACCTGCCATCTGCTTCTTCGTGCTCCTCCCGAGACATCCTCCTCATCACTCCTCTTTGTTGTAGGAGGTGACGGCACCTCAGCCACAGCACTCCCCACCCTGGCGGTCACTGTCAGTGTAAGCATCTGTGTCTGAATGTCCTCAGTGCGCCACACGGTCCCTAGCAGAGTAGGCAGCTAGTCAGTGTGTTGGATGAACGGGGAATAGTTGACTTCAGACTGAAGCCCAGCTTTTCAGGAGCTTCAGCTACAGTGGGTGAGACAGAGCATGTCTACATGAAAAGGAGCCAAGTGTAAAGTAGTGAGTGTATGGCTGGCCACGGGGTGGTGTCTGTGTATCCTGGGCCTTTAGGAAGCCACTTGGATTGGGTGAGAGAACACTGCTCAGGGGTGAAACAGCACCCCTAGTGGAGGAAATCGGCTATATCGCTCACCTGAGAAGGCAAAGGGTCCTTGACTCAGTCATATCCTGACAGCCTCCGGCAGTGACGTAGTGCGGTGGGGCTACAGTGGGAACACCCCGGCCAGCTAGTCCAGTGTGCCACCGTCCTTAGAGAGCACACTAGTGTCTGCCGGCCCCGGTCCTCCAAGAGCAGAGAAAATGGGTAATTTGAGCAGTTAAGTGAAGCACAGGATGTGGAAACTAAAAATCATTTTAGTTTTTGAAACTCTTAAGTGTTGGATTATGAAAACAAGTGCTTTGAGTAAAAAAAGATATTGCTCTAAAATGTAAATTAAAAAAAAAAATCTCTTTGTTTTTCTTTAGGAGCATGGCCTGTTCTTATAGATGATTTCGTAGAATATGCACGGCCAGTTGTCACAGGTGGTAAAGACAGCTGTTTCTAGGCAGAAAATAAAAATGGATTAGGGTTATAAAATGAACTGCATCCTGCAAGGAGACATTTTGGGCCGTTTCTGTGTACATATGTCATTGATTTCAGAAGTCATCTCTGACCAGTCATAAAACTGGAATGACCATCTCACTCTGCGTAGAGAAAGTGACGGCTGAATTTGGACACCGTACAGAGAGCCTCAGAAGATAGCTGCTTTGGAGTGTCTGGAGAGGGGTCACATAGCTAGCTGTTGCATTAGGAGATTTCTGCATGATTTTTATATTTATAAAAATGTCCCTGGAGCCTGTTTGCAGAACTGCAGAGCATGCTATTAATTCATAGTTTCCGGCAAACACCAGCACTTACCACACTTCACTGAGTTATATTGTAATTACACTTAAGAAAAAAAAAGTATTTGTGTCCTTGGTAGGATGTTGTATTTTTATACAAATCAAAGTTGTTTAAACTGTGCCCAAAAGAAAACGATCTTGTTGTGGATTCTAACATTTTCTTAAACTTGGTGCCAGAAATTTAAGATTTATATTTTTTGAATTATCTAATATCTAGATTTACCAGATCTATTTTTGTTTTAATTTTCTCTAGATGTTCATCTGAAAATCATTGTATAGTTTTTGATAGCCATTATAGTTTCCACAGCAATGGCACATACAGTATATGATAACTCCGGGAAAGTTTTATTTTAAACGGTTTACAAATCAGCGAGTCTATTTTACTTCTAATAATGTCATCTGAACTCCCTAAGAAGTTTCGCAAAGTAAGTTTTTTTAAAAAAGAATGTATTTTATTATACTTAAAAAGACCTTTTTCCATGAAAAATATTTCTTTTGTGAATGATGAATTATAGATGTAAAAATCAAGCAAGTTGGTTCCTTTCAGCTATCTGTAATACTCATCATGTCTGCTCTCCAGCCCTTTGATGTTTGTACACATTTGGAAGCTAAAATGTACATCATTGTTCAAAAAAACCAACCAAACAAAATCAAATCAGAAACCTTCATCTCATTTGTGAACCGACGTACGTCTTTGCCTCACGTCGCCCTCTGATGTTTCTGGCGTTTGCCTTGTCAGCGCGGACCGTCCAGGACAGCACAGGGACAGATGGGGTGCTTGCCAGGAAACTCAAGTCTGCAATGCACCTGCACTTCTTTTGGAAAAGCTCTGTGTACAGTTTTGAAAAATCGCTGTGTGGACCCTACCTCATTATTTGAAAAGATCTTCCCGTCACAAGTGTGCCTGTTGCCCTGCCCGCAACCCAGTTGATGAGGCAAATAAATTGGGGTTGTCTTGGGACAGAGGAAGTGTACTCTGATTTCCTGTAAAGAAAAAGTGTGCCTAAAATTTTGTTTTGACTTCCAAAAATGTGATTCACTGAGTGTTTTAGGAAGCACCCAGTTACAACATGAGGTTTGTGTGCGTATGTGAACTGTGTATACTTTTGAATAGAAACCTTTCAAACGGGCAGCAGGCCGTGGAGGATTGGAAAGAGGGCTGAGACCTGGAGACAGCAGGCTAGGTTGGGGTCATCAGTCCGTGACTAGGTGCAGGACCCAGGTAAGTCACTTAACCTCTCCCAGGCCTCCACCTTCATGCCTACAAAAGAAAAAGCGAGGCCATCTCTATATGTAAGTCTGTGATTCTAAGAGAGCATTTATTTTATATAATAAAAGCTAGCTTTAATAAAAACCTCAAGAAATTTAAAGCATCTTTCCAGGCTTCAGGTATTCTTGACATGTAGGTGTTCTGCTCAGAGAAAGTTATAGAATTTGGACAATCCTGTATAAGTTATAGAGGTCTGTGACACTTTTATTCTTAAGATTTAAAGTTATATGAGGAAAAAATATTCGATGGACTTATCAATAGATATCAAAACATTAGTAATTGGACATAGGCTCTTCAAGAAATTGTGAGTTTCTTTTTCTTTTATTATATACATTTAAGTCATGCATGCTATGAAAGTGTTAAGAACCTTGGAAACATTAAAATAAATTATTTTCTTCTGGTGTAGTATGCTTTTAATTCTATTCCTGGTTGCTCCAATACTGACCACTAGATGTCAGGGTGTTGATATTGTGATGGAACTAACTGACAGGAAGCCACCGCTATAGCACAGAGAAGCAATACAGGGAACATTCCCACGTGTGCCTAGCCTGCTGCCCTAGTTAAATGATCATGTCCCAAAGTTGACCGCTTAAGTCATTTCAATGAACTTTTTTGATTGATTTTTTTTGAGAGAGAGCAGAAGGAAGACAGAGAAAGAAACATGGATTTGTTGTTTCACTTATTTTTGCATTCATTGTTTGATTCTAAGTGTGCCCTGAGCAGGGATCAAACCCACAACTTTTGTGTATTGGGATGATGCTCTAATCAACCAAGCTGCTCAGCCAGGGCTAGTTTTTCTTTAAAGTGTCATGTCATGTGTTAAATATGATTGTTTTTGTGTGAAAAGTTAAAGATTTCATACTATACACCCCTTGAATTGATAGGTATTATAAAACCAGAATGCGCTGAAATGCAAGCTATAAATATATTTAAAATACACAAATTAACCAAACATAATAGGTTTCAGAAATATATATTACTTGTGTCTTTATAGAGTGCCTTCCAAGAATTTCTGGAATAGATGTCTCTTGTCTTGGCAACATGATACATGTCACTGTGCTACTTTAACTCAGTAAAAGTTTAAGTGTAATATCATATGTTTCTCAAACTTCAGACTTCATGAAGGCAGGATGGATTTTTTCTATTATTTTTTATATCCATAATTGGTAGCACACAGTTGGAGCTCAGTAAATGAACGAACAAATTAGTGAATTCATTTCACCTCTTCCTATTTGCTGACATAGGCCAGACACTATGGAGTTACTTACAGCATCTTTGATAAAGATTTCCACTGCCTCAGAATTAACAAATGAAATTAGCCCTAGACCACACCTCTGCCTTAAACAAAAAACATTTCTCACAAATGATGCTGTTCTACCTACACAGGGAGTTGTCTAATACTGCTATTGTCTGTAGGAACCTGCATGCCCAACAACCCAGGACCATCTGTACTCTTTTGAACCTGCATGCCCAACAACCCAGGACCATCTGTACTGTTAGCTTCAGAATCTCTCAGAACTGCTAGCTAGAATAATATTCCACAACTTCATTTGTATACTGTATGTTTGTTTAAATGCATCTTAGCATCTTGTTATTATTTTTAGTAGATGTGTTTCTTAAGTCCAAGTGTGAATCATACATCATACCCACTTTTGGTAAGGTGCATGGTCACTGTCACTCTCCCATGTCTGGAGGACAGTGAAATAGATAGACGGCTCTCCTAACCCCCTGTTTCAAATCAAGATCCTTGGTTTACACATCTCACCTCCCCCAGCCTCTTCATATGTTTGAACATTCTCATTGTGAGTCGAGTCGAAGGGGTTGTTTGTGTACCTAAAGCTGATGGCGACCTCGTGGATGCCACCGCCAGGCTTTGCAATCCGCTCACACACTTCACAATCTAAAGTCTGGTTATTAGGAGAGGCTTCTGTTGAAAATTAAATTGTAAAAACACAGGTAGATAAATTTTGTTTCTTTACAATTTGCATTGTCTCAGTTTTCTATCATAAACACATTTTATAATTTAAGAAAAGTTATCCCCAAGATAAAACCATGATGAGTAAATCTCAACATTATGCTAAGTAAAAGAAGCCTGACACAAAAGGCCACATAATGTGTAATTCCATTCACTTAAAATTCTAGAAAAGGCAGAACTATAGAGACCGGCAGGAGATGGGTGGTTGCCCAGAGGTGCTGTGGGGGGGACAGGGAGCAGATAGGCAAAGGGGACTTTGGGGTGAGAGGGGTGTTCTCAAATTGGTCTTTGGTGAACTTGCACAGCAGTACACCTTTTACATGAACTCATCAGACTGCACTGAACAGGGTGCATTTCGTGGTGTGTGAATTACTCCTTAAAGTTTAAAAATGTGTGCATTTCTTCAAGAATTCTGTACAAAGATTCACTACTTAAAAGCCACGGCTTTGTGAGAGGCGGCTGGAGTTGCTCTGGATGCTACCTCGATGTTCTGGATCGGTCCCAGGCTCCTCTGTGGAACAGCTCTGTCTGTCCAGACGCTGAAGGAAGCTGACACTTCCACGTGGCTCTTCAGAAGGCACTGTGAGCTGCAGGGTCCAGAAAGGTTTTCTCATTGGTGCCACCTGCAGACTGAAAAGTAGGGACTGACCATATGAGGAGGCTCTTGACAGCGACACACAATGACCAGAATAGAGGTCAGCGGGGTAGACGGAAGCCTGCCACTGCCGTGAAGCAACAAAGGCTGGGCGTGCTCAGCAGCTGTGCGGGCAGAGGAGCCGTCTCTGCAATGGAGAAATTTCAGGCTGCGATGCTGCTAGGAAGCGTCGGGGATGCTCTTGGTTACAGAAACGCCCGCAGGGAGAACAGTGTGTTGGGCACGAAGATACAGGAGGAGCTGCAAAAACTCGGGGGGCTGGACCACCTCGTGCTCACACCTGAGAAATGGCCTGTGAGTGACAACACCATCATGCACTTGACGACCGCCAGAGCCCTCACCACAGGTAAAGGCTCTGCCACTGGGCCCCTCAGTGTGTCGGGTGGACCGCAGTTCTTGCCACAAGCACTGGGACTTTGAAGGCGGCACGGGCTCTCAGCCGTGGTGTCACCCAATGCCACTGCTAAAAGTGGCAGCTTAATATATACACCAGTGTCCCTCAGCAAATCGAACATGCCACAGATAGTGTTTCTCGTGTCTTTTTGGATGGCAATATTATTTTACTTTGCTTATCTGCTGAGTCAGTTTCTTAAACAGTGACTTTTCATTTGTCTCTAAAATGTTCACTAAGCTGAGCCCTCAGTCTCTAGAGTTAAATTCAATTATCTCTCACTTTGGGGCTGTTGGGGGTGAGGGCTCAACTTTTCACTGCAGATATTAAGCCTTCTTCTGAATTTATTTTGAAAGAATATGAAATAATAAGACAGTTTTGAAATTTGGACAGATTAAGATAATATTGTTAGGGGATTACTTCTATATGCCAGTGAATTAGGGTTAAAATGCCAGCTACCAAAATATGATTTAGCTAGGATACTTGCTTATACATAAATATGTTTTAAGAAAATGCTATAAAATTGGCTGAATTTGGGGAATGGAGAAACAAAGTTTCTTGAAATATTTTTTAAATAGCAGATTGATTTTAGGATCAACAAGTTTTGACATGGATTTCAGAGAAACAGATATATAAATGTGAAGCACAATTTTCCTACAACTTATTTGCTCTTTTAAAACCTGTGTTAGTAGTATGTCACTGCAAAATTAAAATCTGAGAGTGACAATTAAATCAATGAAATCTCACTTGTGAGCTCACCTCTCTATTCCGTGTATCTGCTGTGAGCACGCTCAGTTTAGTTCTGTGGTCATTGTACAAGAATGTCATCTACTTTGTGACCAGTTCCTAAATAGCTAGGGACAGAGCTAAAGCACCATAGATAAGATAAAGTGTCACAGCATGTTGAAAATGGTGAAGTGTCTTTCTGAGTTTTCGCAGCTAATGAAATCCAAATATTCCCTGTCTGTTTTCAGAAAGAGTCTTATGGGCTTTTGTGTTCAACAGCACTAAATAGCGTCCCAGCAGCGCTAAAACAGTAAAGCCTCAAACCGGCTGGAGGCATTCAAAACAAAACCATGGCTTGTTTTAGCTGTGTGCTAGATGCCAGTCCTTACACTCAAACTTTGCTTCCTTCATTTGTGTCTGATTGATGCCATGTGTACACAGTCCACAGTCCACACATCCTCTCCGTGTTTGCCTTTTCCTCCGTTAGCACTCATGTAAGTTTTTGTGAATGGCAGAATCCATGGCGTGCCTCCGTCCTGTGTGGTTATCCCTAGGACGGTACCTAGTACGGGTTGGGGCGCTCCTGACCGTAACGTGCTCTCTGAGGTTAATTGGAGTCAAGTCCTCTTGGCAGAAATAGGACCTAATCTCCCCTCCACATGAAATGTATGCGCTTAAGAGGATTGTGCATGTTTGGGCATTGTTGTTAATGAGGAAGATGAGTGCCCTCTGTGTGATCGCAGCCGCCAGCTGTGGGAAGTGTGTGGTTGCTACCCATGACAGCGCCCCCTGGCTCGTGGGTCCCGAGAGGAAACCCGAGTCTGCTGCCTTGAACCATACTGCTCCAGAAACTCAAGCAAGCATATTTATTTTTCTTCAATTCATAAAAAATCCAAGTTGAAATTTCATTTACGTTTAGTTTTCAAACAGCCCATTTGTTTTTTCTTTAAATAACAACTTGTAACCTGTAGAAGGAGCCTCCGAGCTAATCCTGACGTGGCACGAATATGTGCCAGGCATTGTTCTGACTTCACATGTCTCATCATCTCATCCTCACACCACCCCAAAGGTTGGCTTTATTATTACCGTTTTACAGATACGGGAACTGATAAACAGACAGGTTAAGTAACTTGTACAATGCTACACAGCCGAATGAGCACCTGATCGGGAACTGAAGCCAAAAACCTGGCTCCAATGCCTACGCTCTTAAGCACTGTCCCAACCACCTGAACTTCCTAGACATACAAATATTTCCAGGATCCCAATGGAGAGTGGTTCTTCAACATGTCTTCCAAAGAGAGGCTAACTTTCACACAGTCAGACTAATGTTGGCATATTTGAGTAAGTGTCATTAGTAAGTAAGTGCCTTATGTCAATAAACCATGTAGCTGTTTGGTCTGGTGAACCACATTTCTGGAATAGACTGAGCGTGATGAGGAAGGTCAGGTGCAACCTGTGTGACATCCTACTTTTGGGTGTGTCTCTGAAAAGGGCAGTGTTAAATGAAAGCAGATACTGACCAGATATGGGAAGTAGCTAATACCGCACAAGGTGGGTGTAATATTGTAAACACAGCTTGTGAGCAGAGAGCTGGCTCCACATGCATTTATCAAAGGCTCCCTTGTGTGCATGGCCCTGTGCCTGTCACCCAAGGATAGTGTAGTGAGGGGGCTTCCCTCTAGGGGCTCCAGAGTGTGACACTCCTAGTTCTCTACTACTCACTGGCCAGAAAACTGCTTTCTCTCTCTGAGCCTTCCTTTCGGATGATAATGCCTTTGTCATAGGGTTATGTGAGGATTAAATTGGACAGCATAAGTTATTGTAGCAAGGTGGCTCATGGTAATGTAGTTAATGTTGTTCTTTTTATAATGTCTTATGCATGTAAAGGTCAGCAGCTACAACCATCATGGTCAAGCAAAGTAGCCCTATTGCTGTGGGAGAGGAAAGGGGGGCTTCATTAGCCCACTGGGAACAGCAGCAAGTGCCACCTGTGTGTCCGTGAAATGCAGGGGAACATGGGACCTGACCCAAGTACAAGAAGGGGAGGTCTGTCCAGATTCAGCTCTTTGTTTCTCGATCAATGTCTCCCTGATAGGAACGTTTTGAGAAGCTGACATTTTTCTTACAAAGTAACTTAATATTGGTATTGTGCCTTTTCTTTATCGTGAGATTAGTTGGGAAACTTATAAGTGATTCTGTAAGCTGATTTGTGTTTCAGGAGACTGAGTAGGGAGGACCGAGAATAAATGCGTTGAGTAACTGTTACACAAAGGAGGGAAATTCAGGGAGAGGGCTGAGGCTCGGTAGCTTTGACAAATCTGTTTCCGCTTCAAATTCTAACCTGAAGGCAACACGAGGCTTTAAGTTGCCATTTTGTTTTTAAAGAGTATTTTTTCCTTTAAAAAGGATGTGATTCCAGAATAAGTGGAATTAATATTTTCAGGGATTCTGGAAGGGCCAGGCTTATTAACTCTGGATTGAGCCACGAAAGGCTCTTTGTAACTGATAGTGCTGGCGACAGAGACTGGACATATCCCAGTGACTCACACCTCTCAGCCAGAGGTTAATTTTGTTCTAACAGGGCTACCCATGGAACAGCTCTGTGTGACCAGCAGAACTCATTCCTCCCACCCCAGACCCTGCCACAGCCTTTGTTCCCCATTCAGAACTGAGGCAATGCAGAGTGCAGCCAGTATAGGAGCCGTGGGCAAGGCCCCAGGGGCTCCCCTTGCTGTTATGAAATCAGAGAATGGGACAAAGAGCTTAGAGCCACTCTTTCACCAGGTCCTATCTCCAAAGGGTCACAACTCTAAAATACAAGGGTGCCATGTGCTATAACGACTGCCAGGACTGAGGTTTGCCAAGTGCACTTCCTTATTGATTGATTGATTGATTTTAGAGAAAGGGGAAGGGAGAGAGAAACAGACAAAGAGAGAGAAATTTAGATTTGTTGTTCCACTTACTTATGCATTCATTGGTTGATTCTTGTATGTGCCCAGAACAAGGATCGAACCCACAACTTTGGCATATCAGGACAACACTCTAACCAACTGAGCTATCCGGCCAGGGCCCAAGTGCACTTCTGATCTTCCTCACCCCTCTGTGTTGGGACCTGGCTTTGTAGTGGCAGAATGATGGCTCTGGTTCAGCCCAGGAAAGTCAGTGGGTTTTCATCGTGCTTCACAGCTTGCTCTGACCTCAGGGTGGCAGAAAGGTGGTCTCCTTCCCCCTTCCCCACAAACCCCCAAAGACAGGGAATCCATCCCAAAAAGAGTAGGAGCAGTAGCTGGCTCCTGATAACAACCCAAAGACCTGAAATGCAGTATCAGCACAGCTGTGTTTGTTGGGGGCTCTAAGCTGCATTGGCAGGATGCCCGTATCTGCCTTCCTCTCCTGGCATAGCAGCCCCTCCACCATCCCAGTCCTGCTCTCCCATGTGACTATCTTGGGCCCCAACTTTTGAGAATGTGTGGCCTTTACCCACCATGCTGTGGATTAATTTAGTGGCAGAAATGCTCAGGCTTTGCAATCAAAATCCATTTACCAACTCTGGCCTTGAGGAAGTCACATAACCTCACCATGCCTTATCTGGAAAAACGAAAGCAGGGCAAATAAGAGCCTGACAATGTCATGGGAGGACTGCATGAGATCATCTGAGGCATAGCACCTGGCAGACGGCCAACGCTCCATGTGCGCTGGCCCCTCTGTCCTCTGTGCCCTGTGATCTAGGGACTTGAGGCCCCACCCACTTGTTCCCAGAACACCTTCACACAGCGGGTAGGCAGTTTGGGACAATGCCTGGGAGGCACTGGCTGCTTCAGTGTGAGAAGAAGGAAATTGGAGATGGGAGAAATTCCTCTTCTGTGCCTTAGACATGGGACCTTAAAAGCCCAGGGAACAGGCAGATTTCAGTCCAGTTTGTCCTCACATGGACAGAACTGTTAGCAGTATATGAGCACCATGGGCTCTTTCTAGATTCTCGTGTGTAACTAGAATAATAAGCAGAACAAATTATAATGTCTAAAATCTAAAGCGAATTACTGGTCTGCATGTTAAATTTCTTTAGATGGCCTGGGCTGTGTGAGATGGATCACTAAAATCTTCCTCCTCCTCCTCCTCCTCCGTGAACGCGGGCATGCGATGCTTGCCGTCCTCCTGCTGTCGCTGCTGTGCTGGAGGCAGAGACCTCTCCCACCCCCTCTGACCCTGCCTTTCCTTCCCTTCCCCAGACTACTGGTGCCTGGATGACCTGTACCGGGAGATGGTGAGGCGCTATGTGGAAGTCCTGGAGAAGCTTCCAGAACATCGAGCAGACCCAGCTACCATGGAAGGATGCTCGCAACTGAAACCGGATAATTATCTCCTCGCCTGGCACACACCTTTCAACGAGAAGGGTGAGGGAAAGCTTGCTTCTCCCTCTAATGCCGCGGAGCAATAACCCATCTGCTTCCCACTAACCGGCCGCCTGGCACTTTTGCGTGATTGAGAGGATTTGCCAGGATTTGTAGGGCAGTGTGCCACCCGTAGAGCCAGCTCACACCATGGGCATCTGTTTAGAGGACGCCGGCAGTTTTGTCACCAATCCCTGGTTTATCTTAAGAAATATTTCCCCGGTAATTTTGTCACCAATCCCTGGTTTATCTTAAGAAATATTTTCTACTGCTTTCCCCTTAAGTTTGTATGTTCTGTTGTTGTTGCTGTTTTGCCAAAACATCTAGGAAGACATACACCACCTGCATAAACATCTGTCTCCCCTATTCTTTCATGTGTTTATGGGTGACATGTTTAGGTAGTCACAGTCTCTGCCTCTAGGGCCTCAGTTCCTAGGGTTCCAGATCTGCTGTCTGGGTTTACACTGCAAGGGGACGCGCCTCCTCCGGGTTTATACTGAAGAATGGCATTCAATCAAATAAAGCCAACAGTAAAAATAAAAATCAATAAATCAAAATTCATGAAACCTGACAGACATTAGAATTACCAAAGATATAAAATAGTATGTATTCTATACTTTCAAACATTTAGGCAGACATGAAGCTATTTAAACAAAGACCTAAATTACATTTTTAGAGAAAAACACTATAATGTCTGAGTTTTAAAATATATTGGCTGAGATGAACAGTTTAGACATTTCAGAGGAAAAGATTAGTGAGTTTGAAGGCACAGCAATAGAAACTATCCAAAATGAGACACACAGAGAAAGAGAATCTGAATGCATGAAAAGGACACTAGTGAGCTAGGGGACAACTTAAAGCAACTTAACATAACTGTAACTGAGTCCTTAACAGAGAGAAGGGGAACCAAAAAAAAAAAAAAAAAAAGATTTGAAGAAATAGGGGCCAAAGCCTGACCTGTGGTGGCGCAGTGGATAGAGTGTTGACCTGGAATGCTGAGGTTGCAGGTTCAAAGCCCCGGGCTTGCCTGGTCAAGGCACATATGGGAGTTGATGCTTCCTGCTCCTCCCCACCTTCTCTCTCTCTCCCTCTCTCTCTCTCTCCCCCCCCTTTCTCTAAAAACAAATAAATAAAATTTTTTAAAAATGTTAAAAAAAAATTAAAAAAATAAAAAAGGAAATAGGGGCCAAATATGTCTAAATTTGATGAAAACTGTAAACTCACAGATCCAAGAAACTCAATAAATTCCAAGCAAAACAAACAAACAAAAAATAAAGAAAACTGTACCAAGGCACACAGCAATCAAATCTCTCAAAACTGATGATAAAAAGAAAAAGGCACGTCCTGACCTTTAGAGACAGTCGTGGTAAGGACAACAGCAGGTTTCTCATCAGAAGCAACATAAGAGAGGAGAGAGCCAAGCAACACCAGTAACGTGTGGAAAGAAACAACTTTAACCTAGAATCCTACACCCAGAAAAAAAGTATCTTTCAGAACCAAGGCCTAATAGCCTTTTTCAGGTAAACAGAAACTGCAGAATTCATCACCAGCAGTCATATTACCAGAAATGCTCATGGAAGTCACTCAGGCAGAAGAGAGAAACCTGCAAATGGAAACAGGAATCTCCACAAAGGCCTGGAGACTGGTAGAAATGGTAACTGCATAAGTAAACACAGAAGATTACTTAACTTGTTATTTAAATGTCTGTGAAAGAGAATTGACATTTGTACAAATAATAATAATGTACTACAAGGTTTATAAATGATGTATAAGCAAATGTATGCTGCAAAAGCACCGAGGCTGAGTGGGGAGAGATGGAAGCATACAGTCAGAAGGTTCTAACACAAGGCGTGAAGTGGTACAAAATCATATGAAGACAGTCTGTACTAGGTTAAAGAGCTATACTATGAGGCCAAAGCAATCACTAAAATAATTACAACTGGTAAGCCAACGAAAGATGAAATTGAATCATTTTAACAATATTTTCTGGGAAATAGCCATCATGAGACCTGTGCCCATCCCTCAGCTTGCCCAGTCAATGCCCCTCTGTGAAGACACCAGATTATTCTCCTTAATAAGAGAAGTCTTACCCTGTGCTGGGGTCGAAAGGAACTTCCTGCACTGCTTCAGCGTGAGCATCATATGGCACACAACAAGCCCCACCAGGACATCTGCTCTGTGGGGAGAGAACAAGGTCTTCACCAGCAGCATGAGGGTGCATACAAGCCACCATCTGCTTTGGCTTCAGAAGGGACCCACCAGCTCTGGGAGACCAGAGCACCCTACAGCTCAGACCTTGCTACATGTCTGCTCCTTTGTATGAAGGAAGACTTGTTCCAACCCATGCCCATGTGTTAAGTTCTCCTTGGTGACTCTGAACCCGTAGATGGCACAGTGGGAGGAGGTCTGTGGGATCCTCCTTCTGGTGATGGCACTGTTATAGTCTCTGCCATCCCCCACACAATGGGAATTGTTACCCAGGATTGGTAGCTGAATCTTCTTGCTAATAATGTTCACTCCTTAAAAAGAAATGCAGAAAAGAAAAAAAGGGATAAAAATAACAGATATGACAAACAGAAAATAAATAACAAAATGATAAACAACCCTAACCATATTACTCATTAGTTACATCAAATGTAAATGGCCTAAAGACCCCAGATAAAAGACGAAAGTTCAGAGTGGATAGAGAAGCAAGTTCCAACTATATGATGTTTATAAGATATACACTTTAAATATAAAGACACAAATAGGTTAGATGAAAACAGATATACCATGTAACATTAATCAAAGGAAAGCTGGAGTGACTCTACTAATAACACAAAGTACATTCTGGAGCAAAGACTATTTCCAGGACAAAAGAAGGTAATTTCAGTATGACAAATGCTGAAATTCATCAAGAAGACATAACACACATAAATGCTTATGTAGCTAATAACAAATCTCCAAAACATATAAAGCAAATAGTGATAGAGCTGCGTGGAGAAATAGACAAATCCACAATTATAGGCAAAGATTTTAATATTGAGCCCTCAAACCTATGACTTTCACTTTCATCTTAAGAAACTAGACAAAGAAGAGCAAATTAAACCCAAAGAAACAAAAGAAAGAAAATAATGAAGATCAGGGTGAAAATCAGTGACATAGAAAACAATAAAGAAACCCAACAAAACCAAGAGCTGATCCCTTAAGATAAAAAATCAATAATCCTCGCCTGATGAGGTGATGGTGCAGTGGATAAAGCACCAACCTGGGACACTGAGGACTCTAGTTCGTGACCCCAACGTTGCTGACTTGAGCTCGGGCTCACCAGCTTGAGTGTGGGGTCACTGGGTTGAGCATGGAATCATAGACATGACCCCATGGTTGCTGGTTTGAGCCCAAAGGTCACTGACTTGAAGCCCAAGGGGTCGCTAGCTTGACTGGAGCGCCCAATCAAGGTATGTATGAGAAAGCAATCAATGAACAACTAAAGTGCCACAACTCTGTGTTGATGCTTCTCATCTCTCTCCTTTCTATCTCTCTCTCTCTCTTTGTCTCTTTCTCTTTCACTAAAATAAAAATAAAAATTGGTAATCCTCTAGCCAGATGATCAGGAGAAAGAAAGGAAAAATTACCATTATCAACAATGAAAGAAGTAGCATCACTACCGATTCTACAGAAATGAAAGAAATATTATTAAGATTTTTATGCCAATAAATTTAACAACCTAGAAGAAATGGCCTTGAAAGATATAAGCTACCAAAGGGCACTCAAGAGTAAATAGATCAAAAAAAAAAAAAAAGAGTAAATAGATCACCTAAATAACATTATAAGCTATGAAAGAAATTACAAAGAAAGCTTTGGAGCCAGATGACCTTGTTGAGGGATTCTATCAAACATCTAAAAAATAATAATAATAACAATTGTACACAACTCTTCCAGGAAATTGAAGAGGACAAACACTTCCAAATTTATGCTTCTGCTCTTCAGAAGACTGTTAAACACGGAAAAATAAAGCCACATATTGGAAAAAAAATATTTACAAAGTATATATCAGATAAAGCACTGGAATCTAGAGTGTATAAAGGACTCTTAATAATAAGAAAACAAGCAAACTAATACAAAAACGGGGGAACTATTTCACCAAAGAAGTGTTTGTTGACAAATAAGTGCATGAAAACATGTTCAACGTCATTCATTACAAAAATACAAATTAAAACCACAATGAGATAGTACTATATACCTAAAAGAATGGCTGAAATGAAAACGATTGACCATAGCAAACGTGGTCAAGGATGTGGAGGAGCTACCCATGGGCTGTACAACCACTTTGGAAACTTGTTTAACAGTTTCTAAGAGTGAAACATTTATCTACCCTATGAGCTAGGTGCTCCACTATGAAGTAATTACTCAAGAGAAAATAATGCATATGCCCACACAAAGAGTTGGTTATGCATGTTCATAGCATCTTATTTATAATAGCCCCAAACTGGAAACAACCCAAGTGCTCACCAGCGGGTAAATGGATAAATCAGCTGTGGTTCCTCCATATGGTAGAGTACTATTCAGCTAAAAAGGGAGTCAGCTATTGATACACAACAGCGTATCTCTAAATAGTCATGCTGTGCAAAAGAAATCAGTAAAAAAGAGTAGATTCTGTATGATTCCATTTGTATAAATTTCTAGAAAATGCCAAATAATTTGTAGTGCCAGATCAGTGGTTGGTGGGGCTGACAGGAGGCTTAAGGGAAAACTTTTGAGGGTGATGAATATGTTCACTCTCTTTGGGTGCTGGTTTCACAGGTATGTCATGTGTCAAAACCTATCAACGTGCATACTTTATGTGTAGTTGATTACGTGTCAGTTTTACCTCAATGAAGCTGTTTATAAAAAGAGGAAATATATATGTTTGAAAGCATACTGTGTATACAGTTCTGTCTTCTACACTTTTTTCAATAGAAAAATATTTTGAACATTTCCCAATGCCATCAAAAATTCTGTTTTTAATGGCTAAATAACATTCTAACATATGGATGCTTCGCAATTTATTTAATCTCTTCTTTGTCAGGTATTTGAATAGTTTGCCTACTTTTCACTCATTTAAATGACACGATGATAAACATGTTATTACATAAAATTTTATGCGTTTTTCAGATTACTCATGTAAACCAGATTACCAGAAGTTATCGGAGAAGAAATCTGAAATCGTGTATTTTATGTTCCATGTAGGTTCGGGATTTGGAGCGGCCACCAAAGCAATGTGCATCGGCATGCGGTACTGGAAACCCGAGCGGCTGGAGACCCTTATTGAAGTCAGCATTGAGTGTGGCAGGATGACACACAACCACCCCACAGGTAAGACTGCCGTCAGAACAGATATCTGTTGTGTGATGCTCTGCCCAGAGGATGGGAATTTTATGTAATCATATCCACTGTTTGGTTTGCTATTTGTTGGCAAACTTGGGGTTTTACATTTTTATGTATTGATTTGGGGGGGGGGAGAAGGAGCGAGCGCGAGAGAGAAACACTGATTTGTTGTCCCACTTATTTATGCATTCATTGGTTGATATACTCTGACCAGGGTATCAAATCTGCAAAGTGGTGTATTGGGATAACGCTCTAACCAACTGAGCTACACAGCCAGGGTGGCAGACTTGTGTTTTTAAATCTTCAGTTCTGGTTAAATTCTGTTTTCAACCTAAAAACAGGATTGGCAATAAGTGTGGTGATTTTGAAGAGGATGGGAAAGCCTACCTATCTGACATGTTATCTAAACAAAGCTGAGATCTGGGTTGAGGTCACGTGAGCTAGTATTTCTGTCATGCTGTCAACATGGAAACCAACCCAGTGATCAGGCATCCTTTGCTGCTGTGAACTGCACCAGGGGGCAGTGCTCTGAGCCAGACAGACCGTTCATGGGCTATGTGAGCTGGGCCAAGTCTCTTAATAACCTGTGTCTCCATTTCCTTACTTGTAACAGTGATGATTATGGTATAGCAATCTTGCTCACTTATTGTGTGTGGGGGGATAAAGTGAATAGAATAATAAAACCTCTTAGCACACACTCACCAGAAGGTGTGCACAGTGGGGACAGCTGCATTCTGGGATCCACTACCTCATGTCAATAATACAGAGGGAGGGAAGGTGGGATAACCCCAGAGCCTTACTGTGAGATAGTTTAGAAAGGCAAGTCAGCTCGTAATGTTAATAAAAGAATAACTTGAAACTCTTGTACCTGTGACCAGCCCTTAATCATGGTGATGCGGGTGACATGCCCCAGCCCCACCCACCCAGAGGTCCAGAGGTGCCAGCTGCTCTCTGCTGACTGTTCTCTCCTTTCAAGGTCACCTTTAGGGATTACCCAGTGCCTTCCTGAAAAGTGCTCTTATATGAGTGCAAACTGTGGGTGACGTAACCCGATGAGTAGATATGGTAAAATATGCCAGAGAGTTCACCAAAAGCCGTGACAGGCTAAGTCGTGACTTCCACAAATAAGTTCATTAGACCTTTAAAGTTTGCATGGAAAAGCATATAATTCAGCCAGTTGGCAACATTGTGAATGGTTAAAAAGGAGTTAACACTGGATATCTGCTCTAACAGGTTCAACTAGAAGTCAAATAAACATAAAAAACCTTCAAACACGAAAATGTTGAACATTTGGAAATAATAAGATGAATACAAGACTCTGGGTTGAAAACTTAAATGTCTAAAACATTGGCTTATATATTACCCACTCTTATTAAAGAAATGTTGCTTTATATGTTTAATA
The DNA here is from genome assembly GCA_037038555.1 of Rhynchonycteris naso. Classification (NCBI taxonomy): domain Eukaryota; kingdom Metazoa; phylum Chordata; class Mammalia; order Chiroptera; family Emballonuridae; genus Rhynchonycteris; species Rhynchonycteris naso. The sequence goes on from CM072998.1 coordinate 33,467,917, forward strand.
GCTAAGTCATTTATATATATATATGTATATATGAAGATGACTGAAAGTGTTCTAAGTGTTTGATTGTACACAATTAACACCAGGTTGTACATTGTAAGTCCACTCTCCTCTCCAATCTTTGAACCACCTTTGACAGCAAGTGCCATAATTTTTATTACAGTGTGCATTTTTCTAGGTTCTTGAGCTCAAACACGTCATGAGAGGAGGTGGAGCAAATGTAGGTGGTCAGGACCGTAACTGAACACTGAGTTTGAGAACTAGATGCTCATCCCTTGCCCATGAAACGATCTGTAACTGATGCCTTGAGGAGTGGCTGAAGAGCCACCAAGAGTATCTCAGCAAGATGGCAGTGCCTCGTCTCCGGTGTGCACAGTCTTTAAGTGACTGTTATTGTGAGCCAGCCTGGCAAGCACTCATCTGTGCTTACTCATCTGTCCCCACAACAATCTTTGCAAGATGGGTATTGTAGAGAGGAAACAAAAGGTCAAAATGTGTGAAGTCATTGCCCATGGTCATACATCTGTTAACACTGATCCAGCATCCCAGAACAGGGGTGTGGCCCAGGTGCCATTGTGGTACCTCTCTCCTCACCTCCCTCCAGGCTTCCTCGGGTCCCTGTGCACAGCTCTGTTTGCATCTTACGCCATACAAGGAAAGCCACTGGAGCAGTGGGGGAGAGACATGATGAAGATAGTCCCACTGGCTGAAGAATATTGTAAGAAGACCATCCGGCACCTGGCAGGTGAGCTTGGCCTCCTTTCTTGTCACACTCACAATGGCACATAGAAAAAGTTTGATCTCAATTCACACTCAGAGCAAATTTGGACAGACCCAGCTCCCAAAGAGGTCAATGTCTATTCTCCTCTTGCCAAAACAAAGAGCACCCCTTACGGTCTTTGTGAGCAGAGGACCTTACAAAGAAGGCCTGGCCAGAGGGTAGCACCTGCTCAGGAGGACCCCAGGTGTGCACGGAGATTCACAGTGGTGCCAGGAAACATGTGGTGCATACGGCCAGTACTTGAATTTCGTGTTTCATCCAATGTCATTTGGTTAAAACTTTGAGAAGATACTGTAGGAACTTAACTCTTGTTTATGTCAATTGGTAAAATTAATTTTCTTATGCGTCATTTCACTTCCTTATACATCACAGAACCTATTGAAAATGTTAAGGGAGGGATTACTGTACTTAGATTTAATTTTCTCAGTCGTCTATAAGTAGCCCCATTTCTCAGAGAAGAACGAGGGATGCCGACACTGCGTTGGGGTCCTGATGGACAGTTGTGCCTTGCCCAACAGACTTAAGTCTCCCACACGAAAGCCACAGAGGTCTGTGCCCATGGATGACATTAACTCCAAGGAAGTTCCCTCTGTCCCAGTTGACCCAAAACCTGTCATCAAATGGTTTATTCTTTTTTGGCCACTAGTGAGGTCAACACAGCCAAAAGCAGCCAATCCAACGAAGGTCCTAGGGGACGACGGTGCTGTTGGCACTTTGACCGGGCAGTGGAGGTGCCTCCTAGCTGCCCTCAGCCTGCACCCACTTCCCCTGGGGATCCCCGAGGGAAGGCAGGCACAGGACTAGGAAATCCATGGCTTTCTCCTAGGCGGCCGGCCTACAGAGGGACGCAAGCTGCATGAGGAATGCAGACAGCTCCATGCAGACTTTGATAGTCGTAACCTGTGGAGGAGAATTTCTAGTATAAATTATCCAGCTTGTCCTGGAAGAGAGGGAGATGAAGAATTTGAATGCAGGAACAAGGTTGTTGATTTTTCAGAACAGCCTAAGGCTAAAGTCTTAAAACACAAAACCAACAAATCACTTTACTGTCACTCTCCAAGCTGTAGGAACTATATTCTAGAATGCCTTGTGGGAAGCTTCTAGAATCTTTTTAAGGAGACTTTTGCATTTATTACTGCCTGGACCTAGTGCTGGGAAACACTTCTCCACAAGGTCCCTGTTCGAATAAGAAATGAGAAATCTCTGTGTTCACAGCAAACTGAAGAGTCTCTACATAGTTACCCCTCTGTAAACTTAATTATAGAACACAAGTGTCTACACCACACTGTTCATTTCTATTTGGTTTAAGTCATTGTTATCCCTGGGCTCTCTCCAGCCCGGGGAAGATTGGTCTGTGGTCATTGTTTTAGTCATTTCCCGTACCCAAGTAGGGTCACCTTAACTCATCTGAGAGAGACAGGTAAATAGCAGTGTATGAAACCACACAGTGACCACATCATTCACATTATATTAGTGAACAAATATTTCCTCAGACTCCAGTGTCAAAATGGCTTCTCCCAGTCTTTTCTGAAGAACAAATAGTCAAAGATATTCCATGAACATAAATAAGGAGGAAAGTCATTGTTCAGATAATTTTGAGACTTTATTCTTTTTGTTTAATTTTAAAATTTGTTAAACCGGAGTTTTCTGAACATCTATGGAAGAACCTTTGTTAAATTTAATTTTTTATTATTTTTATTTGCTATTTACAGTTGCCATTCAATATTATTTTATACTAGCTTCAGGTGTATAGCATAGTGGTTAGACATTCATAGAATTTACAAAATTCTCCCCACCTTAAGTTCCATACCCACCTGGCCCCATACAGTATCACAATACTATTGACTGTATTCTTTATTTATTTATTTATTTATTTACTATTTATTCATTTTAGAGAGGAGAGAGAGAGTGAGAGAGAAAGGGGGGAGGAGCAGGAAGCATCAACTCCTATATGCGCCTTGACCAGACAAGTCCTGGGTCTTGAACCGGCGACCTCAGTGTTCCCAGGTCAATGCTTTATCCACTGCGCCACCACTGGTCAGGCCTTGACTGTATTCTTTATGCTGTACTTCATATCCCCATGACTACTTTGTAACTATCCATTCATACATTTCCCCCCCATTTGTACTTCTAAATCTCTTTTTAAGAAAATACCTAAAATTGTCCAGAAAAATTATATTCTGTAGATTATCCCCACAAAATACTCTTCCAGGAAATCCATGGCTTTCTCCTAGGGTCTTCTGTGTAGTCTATGACAACAGCCATCAGCAGCAAAGACAATTAGCAAATTTGTTCCATGTTTCTGTGTTTGAACATCTACTTCCAAAGTTGACTGGTCATTTGCTTGGGAAAGACACTGTATCTGAGTTTGCACCCACATGCAGCATGAGCTCTGTTAGAATTATAAGCCTCTGTAGGGCTAATGGGATCTGTGAATTCCGGTCCTTGCCTTGTTACTTCTGTCCTTCACTTTTAATCTTATTTCACCAAAATAAACCTTCACTGGTCCTCACCATTTGTTCTGTAAATTAGAGTCAAGCCCCTGTTTCCAAGGGCCTGTGATTCCCTCAACAGCCTGAAATGTCATCACAGGACCCATCCCAGGCACCTCCTGCTTTCCCTGTGGTTGGAAGGGCTGCTGTGAACACGGATTTCTTTGTCACCAGTGGCCACCTAGCCTCTCTCTAGTCACTGCTCTGATCTCTGGCTTCCCAACCACAGGCAGACAGCAGGATCTGAGGTTCCTCTTAAGTCAGTTGATTCCCTCGGGCCTTCATGGCCACTTAACCACTCTATTCAATTAGCATCCTGGGCAACCAACGGCATCATGGTTCTGCTTGCTATCAAGGGGCACACGGTCAAGTGTGCTAGCCCAACCACCAAGTTGAGGGACAACGAAACCCTCGCGATGTCCTGGGTGCTGAGACCCAGAGCGCCCCCTCCTATCCTCCACCAGCAAGTGCCGCTGCTCCCTACTCAGCTCTGGGTCACCGTCCTCTTCACTCGTGACCTCAGAAAACTTGCTTCAACACCTCTGGCGGTTGGATGTCCAGCTCATAATTAGGAGAAGCAAAATGTCCTCTCTCCCTACCTGGCAGAGAGTATTGAATTAATTAAAAATTCAGGTTCAGACTTTTTAAAGAATGCACTTAAAAATATTGCAATCGCTATCTTAGTTTCAGAATATATTTCAGCCTGACCAGGCAGTGGCGCAGTGGATAGAGCGTTGGACTGGGATGCAGAGGACCCAGGTTTGATACCCCGAGGTCGCCAGCTTGGGCGTGGACCCATCTGGCTTGAGCAGGAGCTCGCCAGCTTGGACCCAGGGTCCTGGCTCCAGAGGGGTGTTGCTCTGTCTGCTGAAGGCCCACGGTCAAGGCATATGTGAGAGGGCAGTCAATGAACAACCAAGGTGTCACAATGGCAATGAAAAACTAATGATTGATGCTTCTCACCTCTCTCTGTTCCTGTCTGTCTGTCCCTATCTATCCCTGTCTCTGATTCTCTCTCTCTCTGTCCCTGTAAAAAAACAAAAACAAAAACAAAAACAGAATATATTTCAAATGACTAGTCAATTTTGAAAGTAGATGTTCAAACAGAGAATCATGGAAAAAAATTACTAATTGTCTTTGCTGCCAATGACTGTTGTCATAGACTAAGCAGAAGGCCCTGGAAGAGTATTTCATGGGGATGATCTACAGAATATAATTTTTCTGGACGATTTTTTTTGCCCCCATCTCCATCTTTCTTGCTATTATTTCAAAGTAGCTACAAATTGAAGCCTTTTTGAATTTCTCGAGCCATCACTAAGGCCAAGTGCCAGGTTCTCCTCCAGACTCCATGCTGGATAAAAGATGTCATCCTGTCTTCTGCTCCCTTCCATTCTGCCCACAGCAGCATTCCCGAGCCCATTCCCTTGGCCCCGGGCTGCCTCTCCCCTGGCACTGCCCCCACCAGCTGATGGCCATCAATCCTGACCAGCCTGTTCTCTATGTTTAGAGTACCAGGAGCACTGGTTTTACTTTGAAGCTAAATGGCAGTTTTACTTGGAGGAGAGAAAAATTAGTGAAGACTCTGAAAGTAAAGCTATCTTTCCTGACCATTATGATGCTGAGGAGAGGGATAAGGTAAGTCTTAGAGTGTCCACAACGGCAGCAGGGGACCAGGAGCTTTCAGGGGCCCACTGCCCACAGGGGCCCATGCCAAGAAGTCACTCTGCACCTGCACTGTGTTATACCTTCTGGACCCATGTCTAGTGGGGCTGCCCCAGGAGGTAAAGATGGGCTGAAGGAGCAGCTGCACGTGGGAGGGACCTTTGGTGTGGTGTCCTAACAACCCCATCACAATTCTCTCAATTTCTGAGCTCAGCTCTATTTCCCCTCAGAGACGGTACGGTGATCTGACATGCTGTCATGTGCTTGTTTATCTGTGCAATGTCTGTCTCCAAAAGGCTGGAATATGAGAGCCAGGAGAAGTGATTCTTTCCTGCTCCCTATCCACCCCAGCCTTGGGGAGGACCTGGCACACTGGGGGTGTCCTCAATGCCCAGTGAGCAAAGGAAAGTCCACTGGACAGGCTTGGGGGGCTCGTGCTGTAATGCAAACTGATGCAGTTCTCCTTCGAGCCTGTGCCTCTGACCCATGGCTCTTTCTTCAGACCTACAAGAAATGGAGCTCAGAGGGTCGAGGGGGACGACGGGGCCATGATGCCCCCATGATCGCCTACGACGCTCTCCTAGGAGCCAGGAACAACTGGACAGAGCTCTGCCACCGGGCCATGTTTCACAGAGGTGAGATTTCCTTCTTTAATGGCTGTGGACTTCCAAAAGGCCAGCACCTCCTTCTTGTCTCAAAGCACCTGTCAGGATATCCAAGCCTTCAGGTATGAGGGACCCCCAGAATGTGGGTCCTTCTCTAGGCAGGGCGCCTGCCCCAGTGTACTTGTGCACAAACATCACAGGCCACAGGCAGGTCATGGTGTGGCCTCTGGTGGCCCTGTGTGTCTGAGCTTGGAGAGAACGTGGCGTTTGGAGTCCCCAGGGTACAGGCCCCCCCCCCATAGCTGCTGGTTGAAGAGCATGCATGTTCCCCCAATGCTGGCCATGCAGAGGTCTGACTTCCACATCACTGTCATCTCACCCATCACCTCTGCAGACTCTGCAGTCACAGAGAGGTTGCACTGTAGAATCAGGTAGTTCAGAGTTCAAACCCAGTTCCAGCCTGGCCTTTCTGTGAAGGAAGAGAAAGCTGTTCAATATGGGTGCCAGTCACCACTGTATTATATTCGCTACAGGGATGGGAGGCTTGCCTCACTCTCTGGTGTGCATTTTCTCCTATGAGTGTAAAGAGAATGCCTTGTATGTGTAACCTCCTGGTGGGCACAGATTCCATCAGTATTAGAATGACTATCATTGGAGCAGAATGCTATTCTTGGTGTTGAGATGGTTGAGATATTAGCGCTTCCTGGAGGTCAACGGGGGGCTTCTTTGAGAACGTGGGAGCTCTGTCTGGAGGAGAAAGAGCCTAGCACAGAGTGATGGGAGCCAAGGGCAGCAGCATGGGAGGCCATGGTGGCCATGAGCATGGGAGGAGGGGACCTTCAGAGTGGCATAGAGATCCACACAGCCCAGCACCCTTAATTGAGAGCAGGAGGGAGGGCATACAGTAGTGTTCATATGGTACAAATAGCTTGTGAGGGAGCCTGGTGGGGACTCTGGCCACCCTGAAAAGCCTTAGAGAGGGGACCTCTCAAGATACTCTGTGTGGTCTCCCTGAGCACCTAGTCTCCAGGACAGTAGTTCTTAACCTGGGTTCTATCGAACCCTAGGGGTTCGATGAGTCGGTCTCAGGGGTTCAGAGAAGCCTCTGCCGCTGAGGCCAGAATAAAGTAATACCGTAATTTGTTGTGAGTTCATGCACTTTGTTGGTTTTGTTCTTTGAGCAAGGTGATGTTCATGCACGGCTCATTTTGTGCACCAGTTAAAAAACATATACCTGTGTCTTGAATTTGGAAAAAAAATCATATTTTATTTATCACTAAAGAAGGGTTCGGTGAGTGCGCATATGAAACTGGTGGGTTCGGTACCTCAAAAAAGGTTAAGAACCACTGCTCCAGGACAATGAAGTCATCTGCACACATTGTGTGTTGTCAGAGTGTTTGAGAAGGAAGGGAAGGAGCATAAACACTTGTCCCCTTAATTGGGAATAGCAGTAGCGGGTCAGGGCCTGTGGAGCGCTGCCCAGAGCAAAACTGGGATTTGGCATAAGAGAGGGGGAGGGGGAGGGGCTGAGACAGCGCTGGCCTGCTGGAGAACAGTCAGCCCAGTATCTCTCAGACAGGCCCTGGGCAAGGAGGCTCAGGTTAGTGTCAAGTTCACAGTGATGTGCCCCTTCCCACCCTACCCTTGGGGTCCTTGACAGCCTGTGTTTCCATTCCAGGTGAGAGTGGGGCCACAGGGGCCATCGCAGGCTGCCTGTTTGGATTGCTCTACGGCCTGGACGCTGTTCCCAAAGGCCTGTCCCAGGACCTGGAGCACAAGGAGGAGCTGCTGCATCTGGGCGAAGCTCTTCACCGCCTGTCCACAGAGGAGAAGTAAAGCCATTCCCCTTCCAGGGAGCCCCTTCCAGCTCAGGGTGCCCCGGGGAGTCCACGTGCAGCTCATCCGACCCTCAGCTCACAGAGAATTCGCGCCTAATTGACCATGCTTATAAAATACATTGTTTGTCCTACAAGAATATTTTTCCTACCCTGACCCAAATCTAGTCCATTATTGAGGTCACACTGGATTTGCTACCCTCAAACCTCCACATACAGTGGTTGCAAATAGTCTCTTGGACAATTGGTGTATTTTACTGCTGGATAACAAATGCTGTTTGTTTGCTCACTCACTTCAACTAACCACAGCGGCTCTGCTCAGAGGGGCCGCCTTCATCTGCAGAACTTACCATCACTGTTTCTAGCTCTTAGACGTGCACTTCCGCTACTGCCCACCTGCTCCCTCCACACCCAGCCATGCCCCGCCCTTGTGGGCACATGCTATACTTGTGTTCTCACTGCCTTATTTCCCCAATGAAAGAAAAGTCAGTACTGGTGTCTTCAGGAGGCGGCCAAAAGCACTGCGTTTAACCTGTCAGCCTACGTTTTTAATCACACTAGATCTTAAAAACCAACCTTTTGGAACAACTAAGTGAGGAAACCAGGCAATAAAGGGTTCTCATGCTGGCACCCGCATCTTTCTTCTCTGGTCTGCAGCTGTCACACTCGCGTGGGTCAGGTCCACATTGCAGAGGGGGCCTGTGGCCTGCTCCAGCCGGGTTCGCTGATAAGGAAACAGAGCTGTTCCCTGTGACCGATGTTTCTTCCTCTCTGAGAATCTTGAAAAAGAGAACACTTGCTCTTGTTAAAAATAGCCTTGGACACTTTCTTTCCAAAGTAGCATCTGGTGTGAATAAAACAGCAGTTGGTGACTGATGTTTAACATAACGCTTTGGCAGCTTAGCAGGGGCCTATCTTGTTGATGGTAACATTCTTTTCATTGAAAGCTTGCCTCTGAGCACAGCCAGGCGTAGTCCCCAGAGACCTCCAGACGCTAGTACTCGGGGATGCTTGCTTACAGACACTCAGGCATTGAAGCTTCCTGGGACCACCTGACTCCCCTGGCACCCTGCCTCCCCTTCCTGGGCACCCCTGGTGTCCTGGGCTCTGGAAACAGGGCAGGATATGTTTTAAATAGAATTTATCACTTCACAGTTCTTAGGAAAGTATGAAGGCTTCCATCTTGGCTGATGAAAGAAGCTGTGGGCCACTGTATACTAAGCATATTACACCCATGTGTTGTTCACATCAGTTTTCTGAATAACTGAACTAACGTTTGCTGATGATTGATGATGCTTGTCAATCAGAAGAGGCGGAAAGACAGTGTAGGTGAAGGGTTCTCACATCACTTGCCTCCACTACCCAGGGTCCACACCAGGGTTGGTGGATGTGGAGAAATTAACTGAGTGTTACCTTCCAGGAAAAGAAACTCGGTTAAGGTAAGTTGACACTCTTCCTAGAGGTACATAACACAACGGCTTACTGTTTTGAAGTGATATCCTGTTTCACCAGCTTACCCTAAAAGTGGCCCTTTCGACTCTGCTTTGCAAAAGAGAAGCAAGTCTTTTGGGAATAGAGTGCAAGTGGATTAGAAGGAAGTTACTTGGTCTCCATTTTATTGACGATTTAGAAAAATTCAATCCATCCTTAAGAATCAGGGAATGAGTCTATTGACAGAGTGATCATAAATTAAAGAACACACACACAAAAAATTCATGAACATCATAAAATGAGTGGAACTGTTTCCCCATTTCATTTTCCTTTTACAGGAAAGTGCAAAACTTGAAAAAAATAAAACCATAAAAAATAATGAAATAAATACTGCACCTACTTGAATTTTTAAAAATTTATACTTGCTGACTTCATTTTTATTGTAAAAGTAGTATATGCATACAGCTTCAGAAATTAAAGTGCATGTGGAAAGCAAGATTCTTCCAAACCTTTAGCTAGACTCACATTCCCAGGCCCCAGAGGAAGCCATAGCTCATAATGCCTTATGCCTCCTTCCAGAAATTTCCTCTGCACGTACAATCAGGGGTTTATGTATGTTGCACACTTGCATTTGTGTGTTGTATGTACACACACACACACACACACACACAAGATTGCTCTCCACAAATAAGAATTATAGTATTCATGGTTTCCTTTTGACATTTTTCACTTAACTGTGTTTTTTTGTTGTTGTTTTTTTCTTTTTACAGGGACAGAGAGAGAGAGTCAGAGAGAGGGATAGATAGGGACAGACAGACAGGAACGGAGAGAGGTGAGAAGCATCAATCATTAGTTTTTTGTTGCCGTTGCGACACCATAGTTGTTCATTGATTGCTTTCTCACATGTGCCTTGACCACGGGCCTTCAGCAGACTGAGCAACCCCTTGCTGGAGCCAGCGACATTGGGTCCAAGCTGGCGAGCTTTTGCTCAAGCCTGATGGGCCCGTGCTCAAGCTGGCAACCTCGGGGTCTCGAACCTGGGTCTTCCGTATCCCAGTCCAACGCTCTATCCACTGCGCCACCACCTGGTCAGGCTCACTTAACTGTATTTTAAAAATATTTTTCAGTATTGTCATGCATATACCTACCTCAGTCTTTTTAACTGTTGCTTTATATTTCACTTATAAATATACCATAATTTATATGATCAGACCCCTATTGATGTCATCCTGAAGTTGTTTTCATTTCTTAAGTGGTATTTTTAAACACTGCTCCTTATGTTTATTTTAAAATGTTGCTTCCCTATCTCCCCTGAAACAAAATTAAACTTCAGCAATAGCACAGTAATTTTTTCATTCTAGAATGTATTTTATTTCTAAAATTGAGATACATTGCATATTTTATTGTGTCTGATAGTTTAATTGATAGAGTTTCTTTTTTTCTTTGCCTCAGACATACAAAGTAATGGCACATCTTACAATAAATAGCATGTTAGACCCAAGACTGTTCATGTTAAACACCATGTGAAATCACAGCCCTTGTAAAACCTCAGGCATGGGAGTATTATTAGCACTTACTCCCAGGTGACAAGGAAGGATGGCTCAGAGGCAGTTGTGGGTTCTGAGGTGTGACTGACCAGACCCTGTTCTTCTCCTATACCTAGAGCCCACACCCCTTTATTCATGGTCTCATTGCTGGCACAGGACATGGGGATGTGAGGTCTGAATCTGGGACTCTGGAAGGATGGTGACCATGGCTAGGAAATGTCATGGCCGTCAGGAAGAGTTTGCAGTCTGGCCGCCACCTGTGTTCCTAGGGACAGACACACAGCTTCCATGGCTCCCCTCTTGGAACAGACTGCCTATGCTGCTCAGATGTTTCCAGACTTCAGGCTGATTTTGGTTAATTCATGTCCCCAAACTCTTTTGTTTTGCATTTAAATTTCAAATAATTTTCCCCAACATTTTCATATCTGTAAACCAGATATGGATTTGGCAGATAGTTTCACTCCTGTCCAACTGGTGGGGGAAACCCACACAGGGCTCAGCCACTCGATAAGATCAGAAGATCCCACTCAGAATGTCCAGTGACCATGGTGCAATTCTGAGCTGCCTCAGCACCCAGTTCTCTGATGCCACCCACCATTACTAAGGGTGTTTTCTCTAAATCTATATTTTCCTTGTAGGAGGTACAGAGATGGGTACTATTACTACCCCTGTTCTGTAGAGATTTGGGGGGTTGGAGCTGTTAGTGAACAGAATATGGAGGGATCTAAACCCACCCTGTCTGACAAACTCCTGCCTCTTAACCCCCCTCTGTCCACCCTAATTGAGCACAACTTGACCACAGCCCTGAATTCTCCCAGGGAGGTCCCTCAGTGAATTATGAAACCCCAGCAGGACAGACAGACAAGACTGGGAAAATCCATCAGATGTCAACTGATAGAACTGAAGATGCCCAAATTAACATCCCCTCCAAACACCTGGGTTCTAAAATCTCCCTCACTGAATTTCATTCCAAAGCTCCTTCTACTATGTCGGAATAACTTTTAAGTAACAGTGCAGGCAGTGTGACTACTTGGAAAATAAAGTGTACTTAGAAATAAAGTGTAAGCACCCTCAGAATGTTATAGGGAAAAATCAACACGGGAAGGAAAATGGCAGTCTCAAGCCTCTGAGTGGGTTCCATGCTCCCGGTCACTGAACAAATATGGCAAGTCGGCAAATGGGAGCTTAAATATGTGCAGTAGAAAGAACAGCAGCTCTGTCACCAAGTGCTTGGCATGACTTCATCTGAATGGGCACAACAGGCACCATGGCGGTGCCCAAGCTGCAGGCAAAAAGGTGACACTGGGCTCCTAGCCCATCACACAGCCCATTACCAGCACCTCTGCTTCAACAACCACCCCAACCACCCTCACCCCCAACCACAGGGACATCACACAAGGAGGATGACCCAAGGAACACAGGCCCTTCCTCGAGCCCAGAGCTCACCTGGTGTAGAGAGCCTTATGTCCTCCCACACACCTGAGAAAACCCAGAGCACTGTGTCCTCCCCCTGGCGCCAATCCTACAGGTGTTAGTGCTCTGCAAGGTCCTTAATGTCACTGCTGACCTGGGGCTTATCTGTGCTTTGAGGATTCTAGCGTGCACTTGTCACCCCATGGCTCTGCTTCCTTTCTGTCCCGTCCTGATTGTTTGTTTTCAAGCACTTTAAACACACAAAAAGTTACAGAAATAGCTCAGAGAACTCCCACATTCCCTTCACCCAGCTCCACCAACTCTTCACACTAAGCGACATTTGCCTTATCATTTTCTCTCCCCCTCAGGGCACACACAGAGATAGGCACTCACACAGATGTATACACAGACACACAAAGAGAGCAGTACACACACACAGATGTACAGAGACACACAGAGAGGTGTACACACTGACACACAGAGACATCGAGAGGTATACACACACATGCACACACAGCAGTAGTTATAATTAAGTGTGAGAGGAGTGTCTCAAGAATGCTCAGCTTACTAATTAAATCTCAGGGCCTGAATCAGCATTCAACATTTGGGGGTCTCAGCCAGCCTGGCTTGGACAGATCCTTCCTTATTCAGCATTGCCAGGGCCATGCCTGTGAACTTCCTGTGCGTGACCATGGGCTACCCCAGCCCAGAGGGCCACCCACCATTTTTAGCCAGATTTATTTCCAGAAAAATGCAGAGGTTCAGGGTCTCTGGCTGATTTATTAGCATCTAATAGTTTCAACTGTTGGCTACTTAGTCGCTAACAAAAAAGTATGGAATAGTCAACAGAAATTTGTTATTGTGCTTTACTAGAAAAAATGGTTACTGTTAAAATGATGCTTATAAATTGTGATTAATAGTCAACATTAGACTTGGCCTTATGAGCTCATCGCTGTAATAGGAACACAAGCTGACTCACAGCTGCCCACCCCAGGCTGCTGTCTGGTCCCTGGTGAGTGATGTGGGTGCCCCCAAAAGGGACCACAGAGTCTTGTAATAGGATTCACCCGCACACACACATGCACGCGCTCTGATTCAGTGACTTTGAAGGTACAGAGGGCCATATTGTCAACCCCATGGGGGATACTGAGAGGCCTCCATGAGACAGGTTGGGCCACTAGAAATGACTCCACTGAGCAGGGGCATCTGAATTAGGCTTTGAAGAATGAATAGGAGCTTGTCAGGAGTGTGGCTGTTCCAGGCCAAAAGGCTCAGCATGGGCAGACTGTGGAACTGGGGAAGAGCACAGCATGGCCATGAAACAGGAGTTTGGGAGGCTGAAGCTCCTGGGAAATGGAGTGAGGCGGGGGAAAGAGCCTGGAAGAAGGTACTGGGTGGGCAAGCAGGACTCGTGGGCAGCAAGGAGTGGTGCTTCTCGAAGCCTGACGCACACAGACCTGCAGTCCCCCACCCCTGGCCGTAACCTGGCCTCAAACAAGGCCCTGCCACAGGCGTCTGCTGAGTACCTGCTCTGGCTAGACCTTGCTGACAGCCTAGGGGGAAAGTAGAAAACAATGAGTTTCCTGCCGGTGCAGAACTTACATTCTAGTGGGGAAGCCAGGCAAACCCACACATGATACATTTGAAACTGCACAGGAATCTCAGAGAATTGTAAATGCTCCAGCAACAGTTGTCCCAGGTGATGTGCTAGAGAGCACTGTGGGTTGTGTGCTCAGGGAGTGATCTCAGGAGGGCACATGTGAAGTCCTGAGGGCAAACTGCATTAAGCTGAGGAAATAGTTTGAGCAAAGGTCCTGGGGTAGGAATGAGCTGGGAACATTGGATGGCCAGTGCAGCTGGGGCATAGTACAAGATGGGGTCAGAGGGCCTGAAGAGCAGGGTATCCCTACAGGGCAAGCAGGAGCTCAGCGCTGTAGTGATAGTGGACATGCCTCAGAGGGTTATTGTGACATGCACATTGTGCACATAACTGCACCACTGTCCTGCAAACAATCCATTGTTTACCCTGGGGCAGGAGTGGCCCAGGGAGATCAGACCGAGGGTAGGAACAGTCACAGGAGCAAGTCTGGCTGACTTCAAGGAGAAGTATTCAGTTCATGATGGTTGTTAAATACAAATGACTTATTGAAGGTGGCTGTGCCATGTCCCTTCTCTTATCACAGTCCCAGGGTAGCATCCTCATCTCATACACTTACTTTATACTGCCACCAGCTTGTGACCAAGGCTACCTTGACAAGGCAGGGCTCACCTAAAAAAGAACTTTATGGGTCTGGTTAGTCTTCTATTCTTTGGCCTATAAATTTTAGAAAAGCATCCTGACCTTCTCCAGGAGTGAAAACATTTCTTAGGTGATTATGAAAGCATATTGGAATGTTTTGAAACTCTACCCGTGGGCTGGTGGATAAAAGCCAGTTGTAATATATACCTGGGGCTCCGGTAGACAGCTTGAAGCATCTCTGTGACATTGAGTTCTTGGTGGTTGTTGGCTTAGTGGGATGCTGAACAATCAAGGTCATGACTGGCTCGAAGACTTACATGTGAGGTGGAAGCACTAAGCTGTCAGAACTCTTAACTGACGTAGGGTAAGTCCATAAGAATGGACCATAAGAACATATGACAAATCCAACCAAGGACATGGCCCCTTTTGAGTCATTGTCGTGCCACTGCGCTTCCCAGAACAGACAGATGTCCAGCATTGAACCATGGCCTGGAGCACGTGGAAAGTGGTCTCTGGTTACTGCGATGTACCACAGGCTGACGATAAAGTAACGGATAAAGTCAACACCGAGCTTCATGTACTCTCCAATTCATCCCGAATCGCCCCCCCCCCCCAAGCCAGGAGGTTGACAGGAATTTGACGATGACTCCACTCTTCATCTCTCTATTTAGACTGTGGAACTCAGAGGCCTGTTGGCAAAGTATATGAAGTGCAGATGAGCTCATACATGGCTGATCCCTGTGGCCTTTATTCGGGCATCTGAATGTTTCCAAAGCACATTGTCAGTGAAACTATTTCAGCCATCTGAATGACTCAACCTGCGAAGTCATAAAGATGATTGAAATGACCAAGTGAGCAAGTGACTCCAAGCTGGGTTTCTGTCCAGCAACGTGACTAGGCAGGTCCCGAAGCTTGTGGCTACCTGGGACCAGGCCAGGCTGTTCCCAGACCCCTCCTGGAAACCCAGGTCCTAGACCCCAAAAGCATGGCGTGAGGATGACAGACTCGGTGCCAACACTGACTATGCTGCTGTAACCCTTCCCCATTTATCTGGGCTCTCCTCGCAGAACACTTGGCATGAGGGGCTTGCTGATAAAAGTAAACGATGATGTAGGAGGCCCTTGGCACGTTGCTTAGTCACAGGTGTGTGATTCAGTCCACAAACGCTTACCAGGGCCCATTGTGGGCCAGGCACTGAGCTACGTGTTTTGATCCTGTGGGAAGAGGCTCACGTAATATAGCAGAGATAGATATTAATAATTCGGTCAAGAATTCCATTTGACTGTGATGAGTGCTGCAAAGGAAAGATTCTGAGGGCAGGGGGGCTCCTCCAGGAGGGGTCGAAGGGATGCCCTCGAGTGGGGGAATTTATGCCGAGACCTAAGCACGGAAGACAAAGGAGGTGTGGGGATAGAGTCACAGAAAGAAGGAAGAGCTCTTGAAAGAGGGCAGGGTGGAGCGGTTCGGGCACGATACTCAGGGACGGGGAGGGGTGGGGGGTAGGGGAGTGGGCACAAAGTGAGGCTGGGGTCCTGCGGGCCTCGCTGGGAGAAGTTAGCACTCAATTCTAGAAATAGTGGAAGCCGCTGTCTGGGTGCGACCGTCACTGGTGTGATGCAGAGAAAGTAGTAGGCAAGAGCAGAGCCGGAGCAAGTGGAGGAGGTTTTTGTGTTGTTGGCGAGAGAGGTAGAAACAGATTTCTCCCATTCTCAGGCCGTAGGATTGCAGAGCTCAGCCACGAGTGGCTGTGGGGCGTGAGGGGCACAGATGACTCTGGGGGTGGGAGGTGCCATTTGCCAAGGCGGGGGCAACGAGAGGAGGGATTTATGGTACAGGGAGTTGATTCAAGTACATGTGATGTGTCTGTGAGATCTCAAATGTTCAGCCAATCACTGAGACTTGGGCAGTTCCCAGGGTCAACCCCCATGATAGTCCATGAAGCTGGACACCGATGACATCCTGGTTCTGCACTTAACCCTGTGACCTCCAGCAAGTCACTGACTATCTCCACGGGTAGATTTTCCATGTGCAAGGGGTAAATATCATATCTAGAAGATAACAAGACACAGTGAGATGAGTCAGGGTGAGGAGCAGGAGAGCGTACCAGCAGGCCCTGGAAAAGCAGCTAGAGAAGTTAATGACAGAGCATCCCAATGAATATCATCAAGTTAACCCAGAGATGCCCACCGTCCATGTGCCTCTAGGAAATGGAAAATGCCACAACCTAATCAGGCTACCCACCAGGCCATGATACCACCGGTCACAACACTCATCTCAGAAATGCAAGACCTGACAGCTCTCGGATCGTGGAGCACCTGTGTTAAACAGGGCTTCCCCCCGACACTCCAACACTCAGACACAGGGGCCAGCCCCTGCTCCTCACCATCCCTCTGGAAGACATATATTGAGGGCTCTGGAGGAATCCCCTTAAATACTGTGGCCTGGACCACTGAGTCCCTGGTGCTGGCTGCTGACCACCTGTCTTCTCGGGTAAAGGAGGTCCCTAGTAACCTGATCCAGCCCTTGGTGAGGGACCTGATCTTAAGGGAGAGAGGCTTTCCCTGTAGACCACCAAGGGGTTCAATAAAAGGGAGCAGTTTGGCAATGATGCAGGTGCCACAAACGGGTGCAGTGTGATGCCAACCTCCTCCGATAGAGCACGAGGCAACGAAAGCTGATACACAGCACAGAAATCTGCCTGCTCATCTGCCCATCCTTAAGCCCCGACACTGGTCCAGAACCTGTGTGTGGCCTGGGTGGGCTACCAGTTTTGAAGACACAGCCTGGCACTTTCCCAGGTAAGCTTACCCCTCTTACCAGTCCTCAGTGAACAGCAAGCCTCCCAGCCTTGTTGGTGCTGGAGGGCACCCTTGACCCCAGGGATTTTTATGAAGTTGTTACTCCCAGGTCGTGCTGGCTCATACCATGCCATGGCTTAAGAGTGGGTTCAGATATTGGTATTGTTTCAAGAGCCTAATCCACCGCTATGGTTCTCCAAATGCACAATTGTCCGTGGTTGGGAAAGACCTCAATCTATCCTGGTGATTCTCAAACTGGGGTCCCTGGGCAGCAGTGTCGGCCTCTCAGGAAACTGGTTTGAAATGTAAGTTCTCAACCCCTCAAAGACAGACTAAGTTGGAAATTATGGTGGGGCTGCCCGGCGCTCAGGGTTCTAACGAGTTTTCTCAGTGTCCTAATGTCCTCTAGTGCCCAAGAATAACTAAGTCAGACTCTTTCTGTGTGAATCCACTGCATGGATTCACATTGGGATTCTCAGGGAGCCTAAGGAGGCAGAAGTCCAAGATTACATTTGCCGCTCTCTCAAAATTCTCTGTATTTTGATCCGTGCCCAGGCACTAGGTGGGGTTACCCAGTGAGGGGTCAGGCTGCTATAGGATGAACCATCCATGTCCCGTGGGTTGGGCCGTGCAGGGGGAGGGCTGCTGTTGCGCCCCATACACACTAGAGCACAAGTGATCATAACAGCTTTTTTAAAAGGATATTTGTATGCGGCTTCTAAAAACAGACCTCTCTTGTTAGATAAATGCATTGAAATACAAAAAGAAAAATATGTTTATATATTTCCTTCCAGTCTGTTTTCAGTCTGTGGGCATCTGCGCATTTCTTAAATACAAGTTGGGCCAAAGTCTACAATATAACTTTGTAGCTGACACACTTCTAACTTTACGTCACGAGCAACTTCCTGTACCAGATTATTTTCCCAGAAATACGAATGTGCTATTATTTAAGCAGCCAGGTGTTAGACATTTGGGATATTTCCAAATTTTTAATATTATAATAGCACTGTGAAGACTTTTGATGCAGTATGTAATCTTTGCTCTATATCCTGATCATCTCCTGGGAATGAGTAACTAGAACGTGTAACAGCTAGGCCTGTGATGGCGAACCTATGACATACGTGTCAGCACTGACACGCTTAGCCGTTTTCGATGACACGCGGCCACATACCAGAGAAGAATGGGGCCGCATGCCGAGAAGGACGTTTCATCCTCAGCTCCTGCATGGCCAGGTGCAGTAGCCGAGGATAAAACATTTGCTGTAGTGTATACACTCTGTGCCGGAGGTCTGTAGGCCAAAACAACAGAACTCTGGCACAGAGCGTCTAGTTCTGGGACTTCCAGTTAGGCCATTTTTCTTGAAGTGACACACCACCTGAGTTATGCTTGGTTTTTTGGCAAATTATGACACAAAGAGCTCAAAAGATTGCCCATCACTGAGCTAGGCTATAATTTTGGCTGCAACTTTACAAAACTACCATCTGGAGAGGCCGGAGATAGTTCTGCCGCACCAGAAAGAAAACTGGCTCTGACAGTATGGTTGTCAGACACACCCCTCCAGGCCAGGCTGCTCAGGAGAGATCCTCTCAGCCTGGATGGGGTCTGAGAAACCCCATCATATATCAAAGATCCCCACCCTCAAGACAACTGTGAGGTCACGGCTTGTCAGTGGCTGGGCTGGGGTGAAGGAATCGTGACAGCCTTGCTGATGAGGGTCTCACTGGGATAGAATGGCTTGGGCTGATGGCTCTTGCCTCCCTCAGCCTCAGGGTTTCTCCAGGAGCGTTTTCAAAGGGGTCCAGGAAGGCGGGTCCCAGTAGTGCCCCACCAGATTCCTTCTCCTCCACTCTGTAGCAAAGCCCACCCCCTCCTGCTCGGGGTTCATCACTCACTCCCAGGTGTTTCGCCCCAGTGAGCCCCACCCCAGAGCTGATTCTCCTCCTACCTGCCCAGGGCTGGTGCTCTCAGAGGATCGGTTTGGGATTGAGTCAGAATATAACTGTAATGTTAACTTCATTTTTTATACGGTAAGTTAAAGATATGCACAGACCCACACATAGGATTTAAATTCTTTTTTTTTAAGTGAAAAGAGAGGAGATAGACAGATTCTTACATGCGCCCCAACTGGGATCCATCCAACAATCCCTGTCTAAGGCTCATGTTCAACCGATCTATCCTCAACACCCGCGCCAGATGCTCGAACATCGAGCCACTGGCTGCAGGAGGGGAAGAGGGAGGAAAGGGGGTGAGAGAGGGGAAGAAAAGCATTTGGTCACTTCTCATGTGTGCTCTGACTGGGGATCGAACCCAGGACAGCCTCAGGCCAGGCCAAAGCTCAACGTACTGAGTCAACTGGACAGGGCCAAGAATATAAATTCTTTATGCTTGCTTTTTCCCCATTTATACATGTAAAATAGTGTCCATTATAAAAAAAGCATTTAATACTTTTTGCATGCAAAGTAGCTTTCCAAACTGCTTTCACAAAACTATTTAATGTCAACTATCCAAAGCTCTTAGGAGGATATCAGGTCAGAAATGATTATTATTTGTTAACATTAAAATGTTCATTTATATACTTTGTCTTACCACAAATGTAAAACACTTCAAGGTCACAGTATCAATGTTATCACTAATAAAAAGCCTACTGATTAAGTTTGCAAAAGAAAAAAAGAAGGAAAGAAAGCTTTGCTATCTGACAGACAAGGGAACGGTAACGCACAGAGGCGATGGGCATCCCTGACCTCTCCGAGTTATTGGTGGAGATGCGCTGGAATGCCAGTCTCTGGTCCCGCTGCTCTGTGCTTCCTCGTGGACTTCCTGGGTATTTAAAATGATATTGTTCCATAAGAAATGTTTGCTGGAGTCACCTTGGGAAAACCGTTAATAATACCTGTGATTATTGTTGTTTCTTTCCCCCTACAGCCCCAGGAGTGTCAAGATTTGCATCAATAAGACAGCTGTTGATGCCCAAGCCCTGAAAAGAAAGGTCAGCAAGGTGACCTGCAACCCAGCTGTCTGTGCCATCCTCAGCAGCCTGCTGCTCTACATCACCAACCATGAAGACAGGCCCCGGTGGCTGCCTTCTACCAGGAAGGCAAAGGGTGGGGACAGCCAGATGAGCTGGAAGCCCGAACCCCAAGATGCCAACAGGCGACCCACACGTTTCCAGCTCCTACAGGCCAAGTTCATGGGCACCGGCCGGGAGCCCTACCTCAAGAAGACCCGGGAGGTGGGAAGGCTGATTTTCAAGGACAAACAAGGCCCCAGCAGGAGCTTGGTGAACGCCACCATCAACAAGCTCCTGGAGAAGACCAGGGAAGGGGCTGGCAGTTTGGCACGGGGCCAAGGGCCCCTCTGTGGTGACAAGCCGCGGTGGGGCCTCCCTACTGGAAAAAACACTGTGAAAAACATTCTAAAAAAGTTCTTGGCCGCAGAGGAGAAGGAGGCTGAGGAGAAGAGGCTCTGTGAGAAGTCTCCTGCAGAGAGGCCCAAAGCCTCCAGGGGCCTCCTGCCGAAGATCATGGGCAAGAAGAGCTCGGTCCTGTCCAAACTGCGGGAGAAGTTTGAACAGAGCAGCTGCCTCTGCTCAGAGGCCAGCGTGCTGCTACTCCACACGGAGGAGAGGAAGAAGAAGAACCTGCAGAGGAAGAAAATGCACAGGCCTGAGACCCGAGTGCTCTGCACGGCCACCATGGCCAGCACGTGCATCAGGATGCCCCCTGCCCGCTTTCTGGCCTGCTCCACGGAGCCCGTGCCAGCCTTCAGCATTGCCACCGTCGTGTGTGGCCCTGGGAGCTGGCTGTCCCACTGCACCAAAATCAGACACTTGGATTTGGGGCGCATGCCCCCAAAAGAGATAGGCAGGCCGTCCTGTGAGAACAAAACACCAGGAAAGGAGCTGCTTAATGGGGGGCCCTCCCAGTCCTTGATACCACAGGCCATGGCTCCCAGCCTGCAAACAGTGTCCCTTAGTGCAGGGCCTGAGAGCATCCCTGAGCCAACCCCTTCCCCTGCCTCCCAAAGGGGTGAAGCCCTTCCTGGTTTGGAACCCAACTTATCCTCGCTCGGACCAGCCAGCCCAGGGCACACTGGGGTATCAGATAGTGACAGGATGGGGGGACTCCAGGCAGGGAGCACTGCAGATGATACCCAGTGGTCAGAGGGGGCAAGAACAGGCCTCTGCCCTGGACCTGCAGCTGAGGGAACAGCAGAGGCCCCTCAGGTGGACCTGATGGTTTGCAGTTCAGAGGATGATGAAGAAAGAGTGAGTCCGGACTCAGAGCCAGACCCCTTGTTTGCCATCCAGAAGGTTGTCCCAGAACAGAAAGTATCAGGACACATCCCGCCGCTCATCATGCCCCCAGCCCAGGCTGCCCGGCGCACACAGCAGACCTTCGAGCCTCCACAGATAACCGTCAGACTTCCAGTTGTCCACGAAATGCCACTCCCTCCTATCACCCTGCAGAAGACCTCAGAGAGTGAAGACCAACGTTCTCAAGTTCTGGGAGGTAAGAATGCGGCTGAAAACACACACGTGCAGTTTCCCGCGACCACAGAGGGTGGAAGCACCAACGTGGCTGCTGTGGGAGTGAGCGAGCCTGCGGGGACTTCCGGGAGACTCGGCACGCCTACTGGGCGGGACTTGAGGGCAGACCTAAGTCTCACGCCTCTTAGTGGTGCCACCAGCACTGATCGTGACATCCCAGGGGCAGCTCCGACACTGGAACCACAGAGTCCCGCAGGAGGAAAGGAAGGCCAGCACAGCTCTGGGAATTCACACACACTCAAGCATCGTAAGGATATTTCAGGAAAGGATGTTTCTGAACTCAGTTATGAGAATCATCAGTTGCCAGAATCAGAGGAAATGCCGGTCCATGCTGAGGGCACCCCATCACATTGTTCCACAGCTTCAGGAAATCATTGGGGAGGAAACAGCCACTTTGCCCCTGGCAATCAGCACATGCCATCTCCCAACGAGGGAAACTCGACGGGAGTCTCAACGCCGCGAGCGGCACCGACCGGGGATTGGACAAGGCCTGAGCATGTGACGACAGTGCACAAGGACATCCCGTGTGAGCAGGAAGAAGGCAGGGGACCATCGTTAACTGAGTCCATCCAGACCCAACAGATGGCTGAAGGAAGCACCAGCCATGATCTTGGTACAAACAGACCAATCTCCTTAAATGAAGACCCAACACCAAGTTTCGAAGCCCCAGGACAGGGAATGGCTACAAGGGTCACCAAGAGTCACACAGCACGAGCACCAGCTAACGCCATCAAGCCCGAAAACTGTACTGAAAAGCAGGATGCTTTGCACAAGAGAGAATTCAGCTTCTTGCCAACAGGTCATAGTGTTGTAGCAGAAGATCTCGGTCATGAATCCCAACCCCACCTCTTCTTGTCACCAGGTGGGTCCTTGAAACACCCCAGCAGCAGAGCAGCAGAGGGTCGCATCTGCAAAGACTTGGGGCAGCACGGACCTGCGACCTTGGAATTGCTGACCGTTCTTCCGCAGGAGGAGGCTGGCCTCCTACTCATGCCTGATGAGCCTGACTTGGGGGTTTCAACAGAACCAGCAGCAAGCAAAGCGAATGCTGCAGTCGGAAGCAGAAATACTGCACGAGCAGGTCCTTGGCATAATAACACGAAGTCCTCAGTTGCAACTTCAAATCACCCCACACCACAGGGTAGTGGCGGAGAGGGGCCTCCACGCCCCAGTTTGGACAAGCCGCCATCATCTTCTGAGAAGCAAAAGGCCAAGGATAAGAAGCATGTCATGTCTGAAAAGCAGCCCCCGCTTGGTGTCAGGACTTCCCATCAGTTTCCCTCAGTGCCATCAATAGAAGCAGAAGGGCAGCAGGTGAACAGGGCACCCCAGAAGTGTCCTGACCTACAGGGACACCTGCTGTCTGCACCCCACACACAGGCGGAACAGCAAGGAGTAGCTTCTTCGAACCCAGAGAAAATCAAGCCCAGGGAGAAGCCACAGCCAAGAGCAGGCCTGGCAAGCAGGGAGGAGAAAGTCCCAGGGCCTGAAGGTATGAAGAGTCCTGTCCAGAAGGGAGTATCTCCTTCAAGCCAGAAGACAGCATTGTATGGCTCTGGAGAGGTTCAGACACAACCCCAGGATGGTGTGGTGGGGAGTGACATGGGAACCACTGAAGAGATTCCTTTCCAACACGCTGAGAAAGGTCCAGAACATCCACCAGAGCAGTGGGCATGGACTGTAGAGGACCCCTCTGAGCAACACAGCATTCACGCTGAGGATAAACAAGCACCTTTCTGCCCAGAGAGGCAGGCATGCCCCACACAGGCCCAGGCTGGCAGGATGGCACCCCACAACTTGACACAGCCCACAAACAACTCAACAGCAGCCGCACCTACCACACGTACAAGTAGGAAGTCCCAGAGACCCACTCCTCAGGGAGGCCAGGGGGCACCTGGTGTGCCACAGAAGGTGGAAGAACACCATCTTCAGGTGGCCAAGAGCCAGATGTCCTCTCGCCCTGAGCCAGCACAAGGCTCTGCAGTGCCCACGCCTGACCCTGGGGGTTGCCAGACACCCAATGCCCCAGCCCAGGAGGGGTCCCTAGACATCTCTGGGGTAGGAAGAGACACTCTGGATCTCGAACATCAGAGAAAGTCAATACACTTTGCAAAGTACAAAGCCCAAAGCTTCGGTGACCAGAGGTCCTTTGATTTGTCCTTTAGAACAAAAATTATCAGGACCAATGACACATTCGATCTTCCAAAGTGAAGCCTCCCAGCTTCTGAACCCTGGCATGTTTTATGACTCAATTTTCCCCCTCACCTTCACTCTTTCAGTAACTGACCCCGGGAGGACTGATTTCCCACAACTAAGGACACTCGGGGCTGCAGGCGTGTGGAGCGCTGCACCGTGTCCTTAGTGCACATGGGCCTCCTCTCGGGATCGGAACGGCGAGAATGAAGAATGTATCAGGCTCACCAGGACTTTGGCTCCCACAGTTCTGTTCTTTACTTTATTTGAGGCAACCAAACTTGGAGTTTGTCCAAGCACACACTTCTACCTTTTCACAGAGCAGTATTGTTTCTTTAGTCCTTTAACGTTTGGTGCTGAATTTTGCATGTCTTAGTCCCGCCTCTTCTTGGGGAGGCTCAGGCAGCTTTTGTCTTTGAGGGCACTTCTGTCCTTGTGGGTCATCAGCAGGCATACATATGGCCGGCCTCAGTCTGTAGCCCCTGCTTCACTTAGACACAGCCAGTGCAGCCCCCTCGACGTCACTCGGGCCGGTGAGTCACTCCCAGAGTGCCCCGAGTCATGGTTCATGATGCGAATGCAGAACTTGATCCCAGTAGCCCTGACACATTCTCGAATGATGGCTAAGGGTTTTAGTTTGCCACAGCAGCTCCCAGGAGTATGGCCTGGGTCCATGATCTCTACCTGGCCGTGACAATGATCAGGAAGGTGGAGTTAGGATATTGGTATCTGGGCTCTGGCACATCCTGTTCCTGCTTTGGAAGGCCTGCACCTGGGCGAGAGCAGAGCAGACCGTGGGAAACGCCTGAGTCAATTACAGAGGAAGGTGCGGAGGCAGAGTGGTCAAAGGTGGTTTTCAGCGCCGTGTTTCCAGGTGCACAAGTCCAAGGAAACTGGCATTTAGAAACTGATGGGGTGAGGAAAACAATGTCACACCGTCTCCATCTTTCGCGGTCATATGACAGCAGCCTCTGTGTGGTCGGAGTCCTGTTGAGACACTGGATGGCATTGCAGGCTAATGGCATGAATACAGTGCTCTCTTGACCCATGTTACTCTCCTGAAAAGCACACAGCATTTTCTACCACTGCCTGAGACAGCATATATTATTCAAATTTATTTTTAGTCACTAAGATAATGTCTTTTTAGTCTAGAATATTTGAATATTATATAACAGTATAAGGAAGGAAATAAAAATCACCCATAATCACATTACCTCAAGATAATTTTTGTAACTATGTTGGACTGTTTGTTGTCCAAACTTTTCCCTCAGCTATTTTTTCTATAGCACAGACACTTGGAGTCACGTCTTCT
Source organism: Rhynchonycteris naso (assembly GCA_037038555.1). Taxonomy (NCBI): domain Eukaryota; kingdom Metazoa; phylum Chordata; class Mammalia; order Chiroptera; family Emballonuridae; genus Rhynchonycteris; species Rhynchonycteris naso. The sequence continues at coordinate 33,492,768 of CM072998.1, forward strand.
GTGCAGTTTTAAGAGCTCAATGTTTACAGTGCACACATTTGCAGGGACTGGGTTATTGAAAACCTAACGTGTGTGTGTGTGTGTGTGTGTGTGTGAATCATTCTGTGGACACACTGGGCCCTTGGTTTTTCAGAAGAAGCTGATGTAGCTTCTCACTGCCCAGAACACTCTGTTTTCAATGATATGCTCATGCAGAGGATCGATTTCTGTAGGGTTTTGTTTGTTTTGGTTTTTTAAAGACTTCTTGTCATTAGCTGCCTTTGCAGCTGAGCGAGTCATCTGGGAGGTGCTTTCTCAACGTGCATGGTGTAATCTTTATTTTCTGATTTGAATGTTCATTTATAGGAGGCTGCTTTCTTTTGTCTTGTTTTGTTTAATTTCATCTTAAATCAGGTCCTTAGTAAGAGCTGGATTTATCAGTTTCCACCCTATCTATGGTGAGGTGTCTCCTCTCAGGACAGGTCAGCCACATGTGACAAGAGTGAGGCTAAGCAAGAAGCATGAGGTCCATGGACGCCAGCTGTGCTTTCCCCGGGGGTGGGGCTCATTTCCTGACCCCCTTCTCTCTCCAAACAGGCAATTAACTTAAAATCTGGCAGATTGGAAACCCCTCAGAGGCAATGTCAGATGAGTCTGAGAGCCACAAGGGAGTCCATAGAACCGTGATGGCGAACCTTTGACACACGTGTCAGCACTGACACGTGTAGCCATTTTCGATGACATGTGGCCGCATGCGGCCACATTCCAGAGAAGTATGGGGCCGCATGCCAAGAAGGACATTTCATCCTCGGCTCCTGCACAGCCAGGTACAGTAGCCGAGGATAAAACATTTGCTGTAGTGTAGACACTCTGTGCCGGAGGTCTGTAGGCCAAAACAACAGAACTCTGGCACAGAGCGTCTAGTTCTGGGACTTCCGGTTAGGCCGTTTTTTTTTTTGAAGTGACACACCACCCGAGTTATGGTTGTTTTTTTGGCAAATTTTGACACACCAATCTCAAAAGATTGCCTATCACTGGCCTAGAATGTGCCAATCCCAGACTGAGGTGCTGGGTCTCCCCTGGTCACCCCTCAGAGGGCACCTTGGGCTGCTCCTATGTAAAGTAGGGGCAGTCCTCCAGTTTAATCATGAGGGTGTCTGCCTGGTCTGCTAGTTGTTGGCAGCAGGAGCTGGTGTGTGTGACAGCCGCCGACATGGATGGTGCTGCTCCACGTCTGGTGTCTGGGCACCCGGATGGGGATCCCGACTTCTGGGTGGCGGAGCACTGGGGAGGCACCTCACTCACTGCATTTCACTCCTACTTGGAGCTGAGAACTGGCAGTGGACAGGACGACCATGGACTCTAGTGCCATCCACCTCCGCTGGAGGTTGGAGTGCCTATTCTCTCAGACAGAACAGGCTGCGTGAGTCCAAGGTGTCCCTACCCCAAAGGGAAGGCCACATCTAGTCTGGGGGCGGGCTTCGCAAAGCTGCAAAATCCAGGAGGCTCGTGAGTCAAATACTCAGCGTTCTAACAAAGGCTACAGACGCTGGGGCATTTCCATACCAATGCCCACACCTGCTCACACCCAGGGGCATCTTTGCCAGAGCTGTGAAGATGACTTCCTATCACCGCATCAGGTGGGATACCATCTTATTTATTTTCTTTCTTTCTTTCTTTTTTTTAAATTCATTTTAGAGAGGAGACACAGAGTGAGAGAGAGAGAGAGAGAGAAAGAGAGAGAAAGGGGGGAGGAGCTGGAAGCTCAACTCCCATATGTGCCTTGACCATCTTTCTTTCTTTATACTTTGTTTCACAAAGGATTTGAAGCAATGTTTGGCAAAGAACTTGGTGACCAACAGAGGAGATAGAAATACTATACTTACTGTGTGCTCCCTTTGTAAAATAAGAAGCAGTAGGGGTTTGTTGCTATTTTTAAATAACCCAGAAAGTCCACTGGAGAATGCACCAGGTGGTATTATTTTAAGTGGTGGAAAAAGTGATCAGAATCTCCTCCAGATTGCAGCTTCAGAGAAGTCGGACACTGAGTTCCTCCCTGTGTCTGGCAGGCTCAGGGCAAGCTGGTGACCCGGCCAGCAGGCCACCTGCTCACTCTGAGGGGCCTTGCTCTGCTTTCACCAAATGCGCTTGCAGGTTACGCTGCCTGCTGCTGGAGTGACTCCACAGAAAAGACTTGATACTCATTTTTCACGAAGACTCAGTGGTGGTCATATGCATTCACAAAACACGATGGAAGAGTTTACACTGCAGATGTGACTGCCATTTCTGCAAAGGAAAGACCCCTGGGTTGAAATAATTATTGCAGAAGGGTGGTGGGCATTTTAAATATAATCCACACTAAACATGTGTGGGCTTTTTGGTTGACATACTTGATTTTGCATATCTGGGTAGCTTACCAACTTACGTGTCACTTCAGAGTTTTACAGCTCCTTCTACTGTTTACAGACTCCTCTGTGAGCGGTCAAAGGCCTCTACCCTGCAGGGGAGGGGCAGCTCACAGAGAAGACATCTGTGACGGAAAATCCCGAGTGTGCCCTTGTATTTTAGATGCTCTGTCGGGAATGTCACTGCTTAGAATTTCACAAATTCAGCACCACTTCCTTCATTTTTTAAACGAGGGCATCTTTGCCATTTGAGTTATGCTCTTTTAACTATTGAATCAGGTATTAACCCATAGCTCAACGGTCCTTGTGTTACTCTCCTTTGTATACAAACTCTAAAATGAATTTATTAGGAAAAGAAAGAACTAAATACATTCTGTTGTATTTTTTTTTTTGAAGTTTTACTAATTTATCCAGCTGGAAATGATTTCAATAAAAGAAAATAAGATACATGGCCTGTTCCAAATCTCTTCCTTGCCTCTTTGGGGGCTGCAGGAAGGAGGTAGGAATTTGCTGTCAGAAAGTAGCGGCAGGGCCTGACCTGTGGTGGCGCAGTGGATGAAGCGTCAACCTGGGAACACTGGGGTTGCCGGTTCAAAACCCTGCACTGGTCTGGTCAAGGCACATATGGGAGTTGATGCTTCCAGCTCCTTCTCCCTTTCTCTCTTTCTCTCTCTCTCACTCTGTGTCTCTTCTCTGGAATGAATAAAATAAAATAAATTTAAAAAAAAAAAAAAAAAAAAAAAAAGAAAGTAGCGGCAGGCGTGGCTGAGTCCCAGGCCACAGTGAGCAGTCGGTCCCACCCCACACGCAGGGCAGAGGAGGGTGCTCTGGCCCTCCTGCAGCCTGGGAGGCCTCGCCGTGGGAGGAGAATCCCTTGGGGTATACTGAGGAAAAACCAGAAGGACTTTTCAGGATTCCGCCTAGGCTTGGGAAGAAAACAAAGGAGAATAAATAAGCTTGCTCCCTAGGCCAGGCCACGTGGAGGTGGAGCACAGGCATCAGCAAAGGCACCCCTGGGACATGCCCCGGACTGACTGCACAGAAGAGGAGCATAGAAGGCCAGGGGTCAGGGTACAGCAACTCGATGTTCACCTCCCTCCAGGACAGTCAGGGAAGCTGCTGTGCCCTGAGCGGAACCTGGGAGTGTAAGTTCTTAGCATCAGGGGTAGAGAGAGCCCCTTTATCTTCAGAGCAGCACACAAAGCCGGGGAGCCTGTGCCCATCCTGGGAAGATGGGGCTGAAGGGCTGAGTGCCCTCCTGGAGGAGAGTTTGGAAAGGTCCAGGCACCTCATGTCCTGAAATGTTCCTTTGGTCTGGGAGCTAGCTGCCCAGCAAGAATTTCTGATAAGAATCTGCAGAACATCCAACGTACTGCTAATTCATTCTCTCACAGATGACTGACTGGCTAGGCGGGGGTCCATAGCCCCCGGTGGTGCTGCAGAATTCACTTCAAGGTGAGAAAGCTACCCTAACCCTTTGAGCGCATTGGGGTATTGTCCCTAAAAGAACAAAGGGGCCTACAAAAAACTATTTTGATACTCAAGACATTTCTGACACCAAATGTTTGGCTTTTCTACACCAACCGAGTCTCTAATTCTCTGAGACACTAGCTTGAATAGAAGGGTCTTTAGTCATTGAACCGGTCTTGGCTTTGGCCCACATGGGGCTTGGAGCTAAAATACAACTGAAGCCTAAATGTTGTTGCAGGAAGCGACCCATGACAGAGGAGAGACACTCGGATAACTCAATTATTAAAGGAAGGAGAATTATTAAGCCTGCGGAGCAGATGGAGTTTGCAGCTCCAAAACACAGGCTCCCTGAATTTGACTTTTTTACAGGTTATATACCTTTACAGTATCTAAGCAATGTGCATGTGATTTCTTTGTTTAAGGTTTCTGTTGTATCAGAGACTTCCTTGTTTGTATATTGGATTAAAGGTTTTGATTTCTATACTATAAAATGGGGCAGATCAGGAGCTTGCTCTCTCTTGGTTCCTGAGATTAGCATTAGAGAGGAGAGCAGAAAAAGGCCACGTGGAGGAGAGGAGAAGCAGCCAAGATGGCGGAGTGCTGAAGGAGAAGCCAGTTTGTGCAGAGTTTTTGCAGAGAGAAGGAGATAGGGAACAGAGATGAATAAGGCTGGTGAGGCACAAACCTTTGATCCTAGGAAACTTGGATAAGTCAGTGGCTTTGGGAGCCCTGAATGGAAAGGGAAGTGTTTTCCCACTGTGTGTATTTCTCATCCGCCGGGTACAAGCTAGGATTAAAGCCGATGGCTCACCAGTTCTTGGCTCCGTTGTTTCATTACCGACTGTCCGAATCTAATGCAAATCTGCACTGTCCAGACAGCTGTGATCCTGACCCTGACCCCTGGCTTTACAGTCAGTCTCCCAAGTGACCAGCCTCTCTCCTCCCAGTGTAACTATAAAGCCAGTAGCTGCGACCACCATCACAGCCGCCTGGCCCGTGCAGGTTCGCATTAGTTTTGGACAGTCGGTAATGAAACAACGGAGCCAAAAACTGGTAGGCCATCATCTTTAATCCTAGCTTGAACCAGGCGGACAAATAAAAACACACACTGGGCTCCAAAACCCACTCATTCAGTGCTCACAAAGCTACTGACTTATCCGAGTTTCCTAGCATCAAAGATTTCTAGCTCACCAGTCTTATTCACCTGTTTCCCATCTCCTTCTCTCTGCACAAACTCTGCAAAAATTGGCTTCTTCCTCAGCACTCCGCCATCTTGGCTGCTTCTCCTGGCCTCCATGTGGCCTTTCTCTGCTCTCCTTTCTAATGCTAATCTCAGGAACTGAGAGAGAGCAAGCTCCTGGTCTGCCCACTTTATAGTGTAGAAATCCAAACCTTTAATCCAATCTACAAACAAGGAAGTCTCTGATACAAAGGCACTTATCTGAGGCATAATGGGAGGATTCCTCATGAGAGTGCACCACCCCACATCAGCCGATCAGTCGAGGATGTGGAGAAAAGCTTACTCTTAAAACTAAGCCTTGGGCTATAATGACCTGGCCTGCCCACAGCCTGTGTCCCCCAACACACATTAATATCAACCGACTTGCACGTGGGCAGCGCCATCTTTAACAAGGTGAGCATAATATATTTTATCTGCCCAACAGTAACCTAGTACACAGAAACTCAGGTATGGTTGAAATGGCTTTTTAATGAATAACAAAAGTTGTTCCTCCTCACCCATGGCTCAGGAAATTCCCACCAGCAAAGATCCCAGTTCCAAATAAAGACTGCTGGGGTCCAGCAGGCTTCAGTTCTGTGATCATTATTCACGCTTTGTGCCACTCAGTAGCAAGCATGTGTGGACTGAAGCAGTTTTAGCAAAGAGGCTCCTGTTGTCCACGTGCTGACCACCAGACACACCAAACTGTACAGTCCTGTACCTACAGTGCTGGTACAATGTACAGAATATGTTGTTGTGTTTCAAAATACTTTTACAATGAGTACACTTGAATTTGAAATTTTAGTTTAATTTTTCATTTCCATTAGTTAAAAAAAGGAGTGGAAAATTTTTGCATATAAGGTCACTCAAACTGTGCTTTCTGTTGCCATCTAGTGGGTATGCCTAAGCAGTGCAGGCATGTGTGGTCTTAATATGTGTTGTCACGTAATTAAATTATGTGTATGAGCTAGCAATGGGTTATTTAATCAGCCATTTAATCATTGTGAATAGCATTTTTATTAGAGTGAAAAAATATTAATTTAACTTTTTAATGATGAGAAATCTATTCATATGTTCCAGCCCTGAATACCATTGAAGGAAATGTTTAACTCATGTTCTTTTCTTCAACTAATTCCTAACTCCCTTCATTCGGGTTCCTCTGACAGGGAGTAGAATGAGAAATAACTAACTCGCTTAGCATTTACCAACCCTCTTACCTAGTTAATGATATCCTCATCTCTCCCTTCCACCTTGGTGTGGCCATTTAAACTAGCCAAACGAGAAAAAATAAGATTGTATAGTCAACACTCCAACCAATGAAGCGAGACCCAGCATCCTAGGGTCTGCATCAAGAATAAAAACAGCCTGACCAGGCGGTGGCACAGTGGATAGAGTGTCAGACTGGGATGCGGAAGACCCAGGTTCGAGACCCCGAGCTCGCCAGCTTGAGCGCGGGCCCATCTGGCTTGAGCAAAAGCTCGCCAGCTTGGACCCAAGGTCGCTGGCTCCAGCAAGGGGTTGCTCGGTCTGCTGAAGGCCCGCGGTCAAGACACATGTGAGGAAGCAATCAATGAACAACTATGGTGTCGCAACGGCAACAAAAAACTAATGATTGATGCTTCTCACCTCTCCGTTCCTGTCTGTCTGTCCCTATCTATCCCTCTCTCTGACTCTCTCTCTGTCCTTGTAAAAAAAGAAAATAAGAATAAAAACAGAATTTGCCCTCTGTGTGCGTGGTTGCTGTCTGGCTTTCAATAGGGCGGCAGCACGCCCTGCTGCAGAGGTTATTAAAATTGCCTTGCCGAGGTATTTTGTCTCAAGTCTTGCTTAATTCCATCATGCAGGGCTCACCTGAGCTTGTCAGGCTTAGTTTGTGGCCTCATTTTTCTTTTATTCATCCAAAATAACATGCCTCCTGTATCCATGGGAGAAACCCTGGAAAACAATAGCTCGCCAAAATTGGTGTTAGCAGTCACCTTAAATATCACCTTCAGCTAAAGACAAGATTTTGAGGGTGGAGAGTTAGTTACTGTAGATGACCAGTAAAAGAACAGTAAACAAGGGTAAGGTTGTTATGTAGATTTAAAGTCCAGGCCTTTTGCCTGGCCCGGTAGCTCAGTTGGTTAGTGCATCGTCCTGATATATAGCAAGGTTGCAAATTCGATTCCCAGCCAGGGCACATACAAGAGTCAACCAATGAATCAATCCCTAAATAAGTGGAATAACAAATTAATGTTTCTCTTTCTCTCCCATCCTCTCTCTCTAAAAACAATCAATCAGTTATAGACGAAAAAGGGGCTACATGCTGAACCTGACAAACTCAGGGCAGGCCTGCGTGGTGACATTGAAAACTCAGAGACCTTAAGTAACCACACAGGATGGTCTGAAATTAAAAGTTGCTAATTGAAAGCAGTTCATGGTGGGTAGTCATGTCCTAGGGAGGTATTTTTCTCTAACAAAGGTCAACATTTACCTTAATCAAGCCTGTCTATTGTCTTTTGCATCTACAATAACATACTTTCTTTTTCTTATCTTTATATTTGTCACTATTCTCTAAATCAATTTAAATGCAATGAAACATTTTTTTAAATTTTATTTTATTCATTTTAGAGAGGAGACACAGAGAGAAAGAGAGAGAGAGAGAGAGAGAGAGAGAGAGAAAGGGGGGAGGAGCTGGAAGCATCAACCCCCATACGTGCCTTGACCAGACCAGTGCAGGGTTTTGAACTGGCGACCTCAGTGTTCCCAGGTTGACGCTTTATCCACTGCACCACCACAGGTCAGGCTAAATGCAATGAAACATTTTATGACTGAAAATTAAGAAGGGTATTCTGTACTCTTACCCACCTTCTGTGCCCACTCTTCCAAGGAAGGCATGGGGGCAGCTCAGGGACAAGACTCTTATAATTGTAATCTCCCACATGACCCTCACCAGAAACCTTCGTTCTGGAAGTGCCAGAGCCCAGCTGTTACCATGGCCACTAGAGGGCCCTGTGGGCTCTGGGTGAGACCAGCCCTTTGGTCTGTGACCCAGGGGGTTTTGCTAGACCTAGAAATGAGTGAGCACAGGGAGATCAGAAAACATGAGGCCCTACGCCGTTCTGGTGATCACTGCTTTCAACTGTGAAGCACAAAGAGGGTCCTTTCGCGTGGCTCAGCACGAGCACACAGGTTCCTCCAGCCCTTCCTGGAGGTGGGCCCTGCACGGTGGAATGGCCCAGGCTCAGGGACACTTTCCTTCCCTTGGGGTTGGAGTTCCAGGAAGCTACTGTGGCCTCTGGACCAGGAGGAAGCTCTATAGCCAGCTGCTGGCTTTGAGTCCTATCTTACCACAGATTGGCTACGCGGCCTCAGGAAAGCTACTTGTGTGTACATACATGTTTATGTGCGTGGGAGTGTGCCTCGTGGTAGAGATGGAAATCCTCGTGTGCATGTGTGGTTGTGTGCTCCTCAGCTTCCTCTGCTCTGCGATGAGAATCGTAGCACCTACCTCGTGGGGCCATGTGAGCACTAAGTCAGGCCTGGTGCATTCAGCACAGCACTGCCTGACACAGCATGGCTATTACTGTGAGAGAATTATAGGGGCCTCCCATGCTCTGACCAGCAAGCATCACTGGCAGGTGCCAGTCCAGGCTCAGCACTTCCTCTCTGTGAAAAATGGAAGCTTCTGGCACTGACCTGGCACACCTGAGCAGAGCGATTGGACTCTCTTTGGGAAATGCTCCTACCTCTGCCCCTTCCCGCCTTCCCCTGACAAGTGTCAGTTACAGGGGGTTTGCGATGCCAGCAAGGATGGAAACCCATCACCTCTGACCTGTTCTCTTGTCTGTGAGATGGTCATAGTCACCAGATTACGCAGCATCACTGAGCCTCAATGATAAACAGGGTCACACGGCAGGAGGCACAGCTGAGGTCAGGGACACACAGGCCAGCCGCACAGTGCCCTTCCAGCAGGAGTAAGTTGCCACCAGTCCCCCAAGTGAGTGAACGCTGGAGTAGGCCATCAACGCTCTGCTGAGGACAAACTCATAAATCCCGCCCTTGCGTGTTTCTCCTGCGACGTCACTTCTAGGTTCTTCCATTCCCTCTCATGGGAGCCTGCACACGGAGGGGCTTCTACTTTTCCTGAATGCCCTCAGCTCTCTCAGTCTTATGACCCAATTCATTTTTCTCCACACCCTTTCTGAGAAAAATACACCCTATCGCGGAGTAACCCTCTGTAAGTCTAAGGCTTGTTCCTCGGAAAATTCCATAGGTCTTATGTTGATGCTCCTTTTTTTTTTTTTAAACACAGAATTCTATTTTATTTCTTTTTATTTATTTATTCATTTTTTAGAGAGGAGACAGAGAGAGAGAGAAAGGGGGGAGGAGCTACAAGCATCAACTCCTATATGTGCCCTGACCAGACCAGTGCAGGGTTTTGAACTGGCGACCTCAGTGTTCCCAGTTCGACACTTTATCCACTGCACCACCACAGGTCAGGCTTGATGCTCCTTTTTTTAAGGTATGCTTTTCTTTTTCTTTTATTTTTTATTTATTCATCTTATTTTATTTTTATTGATTGATTTCAAGAGAGAGAGAGAAATACCAATCGGCTGTTCCACTTATTTATGCATTTATTGATTGATTTTTATATGTGTCCTGATTGGGGATCATACTCCTAACCTTGGCATATCGGGACAATGCTCTAACCAACTAAGCTTCCTGGCCAGGGCTGGCTTTTCTTTTCAATGGCTTTGGCAAATGCAGGTTAAAAGTGTTCTGTTTTGGCATGCTCTAATGGAGCTGTGTCTTTCCGATTTTCACCGAGATGAAAGACCAGTCTCTTGGAGATGTATGCTTTCACAATTTCCTTCTCCATGCAGATTTCTTCTCCCTGCACACTGACCCACCGAGCCAGAAATGTGTCCAGTAGGCTTAAAGAGGAAAACAGAATCAACTGAAATTTTGTCTTAAACACCTCTCAGCAGTAGAAAGGCTATGAGGGATGAAAAACTATTTGAAACCTCCCTGCACTACAGTGTGGCTGGACCTTGAGGACATTATTTTAATAAAAATAAACCAGATACAGCCTGACCTGTGGTGGCACAGTGGATAAAACATTGACCTGGAATGCTGAGGTCGCCGGTTCGAAGCCCTGGGCTTGCCTGGTCAAGGCACATATGGAAGTTGATGCTTCCTGCTTCTCCCCCTGTTCTCTCTCTCTCTCTCTCTCCCTCTCTCCCTCTCTCTCTCTCTCTCTCTCTCTCTCCTCTTTCTAATAAAAATGAATAAATAAATAAAAATATTTTAAAAAATAAAAAATAAACCAGACACAAAAGATAAATACTGTTTTGTGTGATTCCATTCATATGAGGTCCCTGGAATAGTCAAATATATAGAGACAGAAAGTAGAATGGTGGGTGTCATGGGTTGGGGAGAGAAGGGTCTGAGAGGTTTGTTGAATGCGTACAGAGTTTCAGTTTGGAGACATGAGTTTTGGAAATGCATGGCGGTGATGGCGACCTAACAACGTGAATGTGCTTAGTGACACTAAACTGTACACTTCAACATGGTTACAGAATTGAATGTTATGTTGAGTATATTTTACCACAATTTTAAAACGGGGGAGAGGTTGCCTGACCAGGTGGTGGCGCAGTGGATAGAGCGTCGGACTGGGATGCAGAAGGACCCAGGTTCGAGACCCCAAGGTCGCCAGCTTGAGCACGGGCCCATCTGGCTTGAGCAAAGCTCACCAGTTTGGACCCAAGGTCGCTGACTCCAGCAAGGGGTTGCTCCGTCTGCTGAAGGCCCACGGTCAAGGCACATATGAGAAAGCAATCAATGAACAACTAAGGTGTCGCAATGAAAAACTGATGATTAATGCTTCTCATCTCTCTCCGTTCCTGTCTGTCTGTCCCTATCTATCCCTCTCTCTGACTCTCTCTCTCTCTCTGTCTCTGTAAAAAAATAAATAAAATAAAATAAAATAAGGATACTTATAAAAAAAAACAGGGGAGAGGTCACTACATGGACCTGGCACTGATGGACAGAAGGGGATGCATCAAGGTTAGAAGGCTGAAGGGACAGCACCCGACAGGAGGAGAGGAGAGGAAGCCGCCAGCAGGTCCCTTCTCTGCGGGAGCTTTTGGGAGCAGCCCCCACATGTGAGATGAGGTTGTGCTGCCCCGCCTGGAGGTGGTTGTTGAGAAATGTCAACAAGTCTCTAAAAATAAACACCCTCCCAACTGCTGCCACTCTAGACTGCTCTTTAATCCTTTTCCTCCAAGCAGTGCCTCCAAACGAATCCTGAGAGAGCAGCACAGTTGTTTCTCATTGATTTGGTTTCTTTGGGCCATTGTGAACAACTTTTGACTCTTTACTTGAAGGAACGGGAAGCATACAAAATCAGCTTTATGCTATTTGTTCCTGAGGCTCTTTGCCCCAACTTTAACTTAAAAACCTCCAAGGGGTCTGAGAAAATCTTTAGGCTATTTCATAGATAACTTTAGAAACAACAAGAAAAGCTTGCTTCTCACTTGGTCTGGTTGAACTTTTTGTGACACCTTTTTTTTCTCCAAGATTATGCAGATGGTTTTATTTCATTTTCTAAGAAAAAGCTCAATGGGGAAAAAATATCCAATTGGTAACGAAGCTGAAGTTCACAAAGACCCAGTGCAACTGCTGCAGAAAAGCTAGTAAATACTAAGCTAAAAATACTCCAACTCTGAGTGATGTCCCTTCCTGTGAGACATACATTCAACTACGGTTACCTCAGACTTGGCAGAGAAGTGCTATAGAATTGAAGAGGCCTTTAGTAAGAAATCATCACCAAATACTAGTTACTCTGAATATATATATATATTTTACAGGGACAGAGAGAGAGAGAGTCAGAGAGAGGGATAGACAGGGACAGACAGACAGGAACGGAGAGTGGTGAGAAGCATCAATCATTAGTTTTTCATTGCCGTTGCGACGCCTTAGTTGTTCATTGATTGCTCTCTCACATGTGCCTTGACCGCGGGCCTTCAGCAGACCGAGCAACCCCTTGCTGGAGCCAGCGACCTTGGGTCCAAGCTGGTGAGCTTTTGCTCAAGCCAGATGGGCCCACGCTCAAGCTGGCGATCTCGGGGTCTCGAACCTGGGTCTTCAGCATCCCAGTCCAATGCTCTATCCACTGCGCCATCGCCGGTCAGGCTAGTTACTCTGGATATTAAAACCACAGTGGAAGATAGAAACGTAATAATTATACATATGGCACCATTATAGTCAAGCCCTGCGCCGACCCTCTTTTTAACATTGATCATTTAGCACGGACATTATACGGCATGCTCAGACATTTAATAGAGGCAAAATGTCATAAAATAAGCCAAGTTGTCTTTTATGGAGTGAAGCAGGAGAATTCTTCCAGGACAGTGATAAGGCCATGGAGGGCTGGCTGCAGGTGTTCCTTGGAGCCTGGCTGCGGGCTGGGCTGTTCTGAATTCTGTTGGGGAGATGGCAACTGTGCACCCAGGATTCCCATCCTATCCACAGTGTGATGACATTGCTGGAAGCAGCTGCTCAGCTGGGGCCACGTTTTCTAGCCCCCTTTGCTTTCAGACCCTACGACAAATGTTCTCTAGTAGAACATGAGCAGAAGTCACATATGTCACAGCTGAGAGGACATGGTTAGGAAGCAGTTGTGCACTTTCCTTACCCAAATTCTCAGGGAACAGTGGAGCCATAGATGGAAGGCTGCCCACCGACACGTTGGATGTTAGGTGAACAAGACACAGACATCTGCTGTGTGAAATCACATCAAATGGCATTTGTTATGGAAGCTAACTGATATAAGTGGTTTTCTGATGATAAATATTTGTCAATGACCTATTCATGGCAACCAAAGACCCTTGGCTGAAATAGATATACCCTGCTAGATGATCAGTTTTCTCTTCTTCAAAAAGAAGCTCGTGTCCTGAGGCTCCAGGGAAAACTACAATGCCCAGAAATACACACATCTTTGTCACCAATTCAATCAAGAAAAATCAACTGTCCAACTTGGTGCTGAACACTCAGAACACAGCCTTCCTCTCCCTCTCTCTTTCTCTCTCTCATAACCACTTGTCCCAATACATTTTTTCTTTCTCCACTAATCTGCACCTTTTGCCATCAAGTTGTCATATATTCTTTTTTTAAAATTAATTTTAGAAAGGGAGGGGACAGAGAGAGAAGGTGGGGGGAGGAGCAGGAAGCATCAACTTCCATATGTGCCTTGACCAGACAAGCCAAGGGTTTCGAACCAAGGACCTTAACATTCCAGGTTGATGCTTTATCTGCTGCACCACCACAGGCCATGTTGTAATATATTCTTGGGTCTGTTTCTGGGATCTCTCTTTGGTTCCACTGGTGTACTGAATTGAAAAGAGTCCCCCCAAACCTCATATTGTGACCTTATTTGGAAATAGGGTCTTTGCAGATTTAATTAGTTAAGGTGAAGTCATGCTGGATTGAGGCAGGCCCTAAATCCAGGACTGGTATTCTTATAAGAGACATGCAGAGGGAAAAATTCTGTGCAGAAGAGGTTGGAATGATGCATCCACAAGCCAACGACTGCCAACAGCCACCAGAAGCAAGAAGAGGCAGGAAGAACCTCCCCCTACAGATGTCAGAAGGAGCATGACACTGCTAGCGACCTTTAACTTTGGACTTCTAGTTTCTAGAACTGTGAGAAAATGGATTTCTATTGTTTAAGCCACCAAGTCTATGGTGCTAGGTTAGAGCAGCCCCAGGAAACAAATCTGATTAGTCAATCTGTCTATTCTAATGCAAATACCACACTGCTTGAATTAGTGTAACTTCATTACTACAAGTCTTGATATCTGATTGGGATGCTCCCTATCACCTGGCTCTTCATTAGTGTTATGCCAGTTCTGGTTGGCTCTTTATTCTTCTACATCAATGCAGGTTGACTGGTCAAGCACTGCAGTGTATAGTTTCACATTTTAAAAAACTAAAGTAAAATTTATGTGCAGTGAAATGCACAGATCTCAAGTGTACCATTTAGTGAGTTTTGACACATATAACACATTGAGGTCAGCACATTTCCCTTGCCCCAGAAAGTGCCCTTGTTCCCTTCCACAACAGTCTCCCACCCTCCTGGCAGCCACTGTTCCTATTTCAATCACTACAGATTAGATTCCTTATTCTTGAACATCATACACATGAACTATATACCCTATATTCTCTTTTAGACTAGGCCCTTTTACTCAGCATAGTGTAATATAATTAATTTTGAATTTTACTTTGGGTACACTGAGTACAATTCATCTAACCACATTTATACTTGGCCTTAAGGTGGTAGAAAGCGAACAATTTGATTACTGAATGAATGTAGGTTGACCATTCAAGAAAGGCTCCAATGGTCTATAGAATGAGAGCCCATTAAAAAGAGTACATGTGTATGTGCATATGTATGTGTCTGTGTTCATGTGTGTGTATATATGCATTTATGCATGTATGTGTGCATGTGTCTCTCTCTGTGTGTAAATGTTTGTGCTGTTCTATTCCGTGAAAGGATAGAAATTCTGGAAGAAAATATACACAAAAGTCTAACTACCAGATGACCCTGGAAAATAAGAGAGTGGTGAGGTTCACCTGTTCTTTTGGCCTCAATTCTGTATAATTTCAATAGCTTTCAGTAGCATTTATAATTTCATAACAATGTATGTCTGAGGAGTGACCCCCAGGTTTCTGTCGTGGTGAGGCATATTGATTGGTGATGCCCAAAAAGCAAGGTAGGAGCCATGAGAGGAGCACACAGTGTTTGTGGGAGATGAGCTCAGCTTCTCTTGTTGAGTTGGAAGCACCCTCTGGACATTTTGGTAGAATTGTCCATTTGGTTGTTGAAAAGACAGGACTAGAGCTCAGAAAAGGGGTAGGAGCTGGAGGTAAAGGTCTGGGAGTCAGCACTTACTTCAAGAAAGAAAGTGGACTCAGCACTTTCAGATGGAAGCAGAGGCATCGCTTTCCCAGGACTGTGTGAGCCTGTGCTTCCCAGTGTGGCTGTCTACAGGAATCACTTTAGGGAAGTTTTAAAAATCCCCGAGTCTGGTCCTGGTCAGTGGCTCAGTGGATAAAGCATCAGTGTTGTGTATGGACATCTCGGGTTTGATTCTCGATCCAGACACACAGGAGAAGCAACCATCTGGTTCTCTCCCCTTCTCTCCCTCTTCCCCTCCCATAGTCAGTGGTTTGATTGGTTCGAGCATGGCCCCCAGTGCTAAAAATAGCTCAGTTGGTCTGAGTGGGTCAGCCTCAGGTACTAAAGATAGCTCAGTACTCGAGCATTAGCCCCAGACAGATGTGTCCTTGTCAGGGTACATGTGAGAGTCTATCTCCCCTCCTCTCACCTAAAAAAAACAACAACAACCAAATTAATCTGCTTCTAACCCAGAAAATGTCTCCAGAAAGGTGGGAGAGAAAGAAACAGTTGTGTTATTGAATGAGCATGAAGTCAGACATGGTGTTTGTCGCAGATAGCCTGCAAGAGATGAAGACAGAAAGAATCCCATCCTTTTGAGTAGTCAAGCTGATATCACCCACAACATACATGTCGGTTATCTTTATCCAAAGCAGAAATGAAACTCCTGCCTTTTCGACAAGAGGAAGTTGCATAGTGCAGACAAGCTCCTGGGCTAAGGTTCCCCAGACAGAGGCACCCTCTTCCATGTTCACATTTCTTTTTTTTTTTTTTAATTTACTTTTATTTTATTCATTTTAGAGAGGAGACACAGAAGGAGAGAGAGAGAGAAAGGGGGGAGGAGCTGGAAGCATCAACTCCCATATGTGCCTTGACCAGACCAGTGCAGGGTTTTGAACTGGCGACCTCAGTGTTCCCAGGTCGACGCTTTATCCACTGAGCCACCACAGGTCAGGCAGCACTAGGGAAATTTTTAAATTAAAATTTATTTCTCAGATTTGCATTTACCCTGACAGTAATCACAGTGGCTTTGACTTAAATCATTTGACCCACTGATTGAACATAAAAATCCCTTAGAAGTTTGTGCTCTCGTGTTTAAATACAATTTTGACGTGACCCTAATTCCAGCTTTGAATATTTATTTTAAAATTAATATTCTAAAGATTGGGTTCCTAGTCGAGATTGTTGATGTTACCTTTGTGTATTCAAAACATTCCCCAGTGGCCACTGCTTCCTAACCAAATAAGTCCCAATACCTTTTCACCTGAAATCCGGGTTTAAATAGCAGTGTGAGACCACCTTTGCATACAAGGCTAAGGGCACTGTCAATTTTTATAGTGTGACAGAGAGGCAGGTCAGTGCTCAGATTGATAGAAATGTCAAAAGAAAAAAAAAACAACGAGAAACAAAGGACATTTTTGTGTTACCTGACAAATGGCCTCTTTAAAAAATTCTCAAGGAAACAAGATCTCCTTACCACTTATTTAAAGAAATCTGGGTCACTGTGTTTTGTCTGCCTTTGGGCAATGATTGACATCTAAAATACAGAATCCTGGTCAAATCTGAAGGGCCGATGTACACGAATACGTTGTTAGACCATACTGGGTGCCCTGTGTGTTTTTATTTGCTAAAAATGTCAGCCCTATTTTAGATGTAAGTGAAGTGAGTTTCTCTGGCTGAGTCACTTTCATGTTACAAATCTGGGACATTTTTTTCTTTATGTTATTTGTCTTAAGTTCCAAAGTTAAGAGCATCATTGTTGTTGTTGTTATTATTATTATTATTTTAAATTTAATGAGAGGAGGGGAGGCAGAGACAGACTCCCCCATGCTCTCTGACCAGGATCCACCCAGCAAGCCCATTAAGGGGTGATACTCTGGCCATCTGGAGCCCTTGCTCTGTTGCACCAGAAGCCATTTTTGAGCACCTGAGGCAGAGGCCATGGAGTCATCTTCAGTGCCCGGGGCCAACTTACTTCAATTAAGCCATGGATACAGGAGTGGGAGGAGAAGAGAGAGATAGAAAGAGGCAAGGTGGGGGGAGGGGGGGAGAAGCAGATGGCTACTTCTCCTGTGTGCCATGGCTGGGAATCAAACCCGGGACATCCACATGCCAGGCCAATGCTCGACCACTAAGACAACCGGCCAGGGCCTTTTTCTTTTTAAGTGAGAGGAGGGGAAATAGAGAGAGGCTCCCTGCATGTGCCCCAACTGGGATCCACCCAGCAACTTTTGTCTGGGGCTGATATTCCAATCAACTGAGCTATCTCAGCACCTGGGGCTGATGGTAGAACCAATCAAGCCACTGGATGCAAAAGGAGAAAAGAGAGGAGGAGAGAGAGGGGGCGAGAAGCAGATGGTCACTTCTCATGTGTACCTTTACCAGGGATTGAACCTAGGAAGTTTGTACACTGGGCTAACGTTCTATTCACTGAGCCAACTGGCCAGAGCCATTGTTATTTTTCAACAGTAGAAATATTAATATATTTAAACCACCTAATTTGTAGCATCCTTTCCCCCAGACAGGGTATCCTTCATCATCACAGATATGACAATCACTCATACACATGTGCACGTGCACGCGCACACACACACACACACACACACACACACACACACACATACGGCTGAAATGAAGCTTTGGCCAAGCCTAAAAACAAACAAACAAAAAAGTAATATTTTTTAATGTGACTGCATTTGGAGTTAGGGCCTTTCAAAGGGTGATTAAATTAAAATGAGGTTATTAAGGTAGATCTGTAAATCCAGTAGCTGCAGCCACCATCATAGCCGCCTGGCCCTGCAGGTTTGCATTTGATTCGGACAGATGGTAATGAAACAACGGAGCCAAGAACTGGTGGGCCATTAGCTTTAATCCTAGCTTGCACCCAGCGGGCAAGAAATACACACAGAGGGAAAACACTTCACTTTTCATTCAGTGCTCACAAAGCCACTGTCTTATTCGAGTTTCCTAGAATCAAAGGTTTCTACCTCACCAGCCTTATTCACCTCTGTTCCCCATCTCCTTCTCTCTGCTCAAACTCTGCACAAACTGGCTTCTACTTCAGCACTCCACCATCTTGGCTGCTTCTCCTGGCCTCCTCCACGTGGTCTTTCTCTGTCCTGCTCTCCTCCAGCATGGGCTCCTCTGCCCCATTTTATAGCGTAGAAATCAAAACCTTTAATCCAATAGACAAACAAGGAAGTCTCTGATACAAAGTCACTTATCTGAGGCATAATGGGATTCCTCATGAGAGTGCACCACCCCACATCATGCAACAGTCAAGGGTGTAGGGAAAAGCTTAGTCTTAAAACTAAGTCTTAGGCTATAATGACCCTGCCTGCTTACATACAGCCTGTGTCCCACACCCAATGCAAACTATAAGTGAGCAAACATATACATCATATTTACAAACTTATTTGACCAACAAGGTCCTAATCCCATATGACTGGTGTCCTTATATGGAAAGGTGATTGGGACACAGACATGCACAGAAGAAAGTCCATGTGAAGATACAGGGAGAAAATGGCTGTTTGTAAGCCAAAGAGAGAGGTCTCAGGAGAAACCAACCCTGTCAACACCTTGATTTCAGACTTCCAATCTCCCAGACTATGAGAAAATAAATTCCTGCTGTCCAAGCCACTCAGGCTGTAGTACTTTAATACAGTGGTCTGAGCTAAAACTTGGGGGTTCTATTATGAAAGAAAGAAAAAGCAAGAAAGGGCAATGGGGACGACCACAGTGTCTGCAGAGCGCGATACCTGTCCTCACCTGGTAGCCTTCTGCCTTTTCCGAGGACTTGTCTGTCGGGACACAGGTTGGGGTAGAGGCCTACTTCTCAGGTCTTTGCAGTGCAGATTCCCACCATCCATCAAGACTTGACAAACAGCCCTGGCCAGATATCTCAGTTGCTTAGGGCATTCATTGTCCCTGAGCTCAAAGGTTGCTGGCTCCATCCCCTGTCAGAGCACACTCCTGCTCTCTCCCTTCCGCTCTCTAAAATAAATGAAATAGGCCTGACCTGTGGTGGCGCAGTGGATAAAGCGTCGACCTGGGAACACTGAGGTCGCCAGTTCAAAACCCTGCACTGGTCTGGTCAAGGCACATATGGGAGTTGATGCTTCCAGCTCCTCCCCCATTTCTCTCTCTCTCTCTCTCTCCTCTCTAAAATGAATAAAATAAAAAGAAATAAAGTCAATGAAATAAACATAAAGAAAGGACAAACAATAATAAAAATACTGATATATGAGGACCAAGGAGATAAAGGAGCAGGGAATAATTAATTTTGACACAGAAGGGGAAGCTAATTTCTCTCTAACTGGATGAATTTTATAATGATGCCACCACAGTTATTTATTTTTTTTTCATTTTTATATCAGGTAATAATTACCTTTCACAAAAAGTATAATAAAAGTAGCAATTATTAAAAATAAAATGAAAGAAAGACTTGATGAACAACACTTGGGAGGGGCTTCCTTCATCTGCCCAGAGAGAAGTACCTGCTCCCTCTCCAGAGTTATAGAATCTTGTACAAAACTTTATTAAAGTTCTTACATAATATCGTGTATCGCAATATTTTTCTTTAAAGCATTCATTTTTAACTTACAAAAATGAATCTTGCTTGTGGGTAACACTCGATAAAATAAATTGTCTCAGGAACCACACTGTAAGCTTTCTGTGATGCTCAGAGCCTACAAAATACCTTACATTCAAATCAGGAATGAAAGAACAAGGGAAGCAAAACAAACCGTAAAAGTCTGGTTTATAAACTATACACAAAACCCATCTCCTTGCTGTACAATCATGCTTCTTGTTTGCGCAAGTCTTCCTACAGCTCTAAATTACCCAGGCACAGCAGGGATCAAGAAGACTTTGGACCTGCCATCACCCTAAACCTGTTTTTCTTCTTTAAAGGTCTTCATGGAAAACTCTTAAGGCAATTTCCTGCAAGGCGTGTGGGGGATGTGGGGCCCTCTGAAGGAGGAATCTTCTCTCAGATAACAATAGAAGTGAAGCACCTGACCTTGGGAGGCGTTTCTAGCTTCCCTGCCCTCTGACTGCCATGCACTGTTGCCTGCCCTGGGCACCGGACCCTTCTCTGTGTATCTTTCCTTCCACTCTTCCGGAGAGCAGCCCCACCCTTATCTAACTTACTTCCAACATAGAATGCTCACACTCACACTCTAGTTTTATTTGGTGCCAAAATACCCTCGGCCTGGAGTACTGCCATCACACTCAAGTTTAAGACATGTATCCTGTGGTTTGTGTTTCCCGTCAGGGCACCAGAGTGGCAGGACCAGGGCTGCTCTTCGGAGGGGAGTGAGGCTGGAACCCTGACACTCACCAGGCGAAGAGGTGGGGTTATGGGAAAGAGGGGCCCTGCAGAAGCAAGGAATGTCTGTCAGGACTGCCACTCGGGCTGGAATAGCAGAGCTTGTGTCAACAGGGCTGGAAGCTGGGTAATTTCGGGGCATAAGATGCTGAGTGCAAGAGACATGTCAGACATGCACATGGAAATGGTGACAGGAAGTAGGAAATGGGTTTGGACCCCATAGAAAGGTCAGAGCTGGAGGGGTGTTCAGAGAGTCATTCCCATGGACTGGTAGCAGACTACCAGAGAAGGAAACAGGGCAAGAGCAAGAGGATGGGGAGAACTCACCATGTTTGTTCTGTTTTGTAAGATCTAACAGGTAAAGTAGTGTGGGCAGAGGGGCTCTCCCATGTTTGTGTAAAATAAGTTGCTCTATCTGCAGATTTGAGCCTGAAGAAGAGAGGATCATTACTGGGAATGTGCCAAGGAGGTCAGAGCATGGATCAGGGGTCTTTGAAAGAGGCAACACTTTGTCTTTCAAAAGCAAAATGCTGTGAACTGAGCCAAAAGCTCGAAGGATTTTCCCATAATCAGCACCCAAGGAAGGTTGGCAGAACTGGTGTTTGAGTTATGCTGACTCAAACACTAAGTTTCTTATAGTCTTCCAGGGTTTGGAGAGGTGTGATAATGGACAGACCAATGCTCCCAATTTAGGGGCTGGTGTATTCCTAAGGTGACCAACTACTTTACAATGAAAAGGAGGTAAAAAATAAATGGAAGAAAACAATATTGTTAATAAAAGAAACATTTTATTCATTGCAACAATAATACACTATAATATGGTAAATGCATAGTAAAAACATTTGTAATATTTTATATTGTAATTATGCTTACGTGCCTATTAATTTTTAATAATAATTGTAAGAAAAAAGTACTCATTTAGATACAAATACGTCACATCACACACAATGGATCGACTCTGCATCGATCGAATACGGACATTTACAGATCAGTCTTCCAATATCAAAAAGGAGGACATGTAGGAGGACATGTAGGAGGACACTTTCCGAGGGAGGATGGAACTTACAAAAAAAGGACTGTCCTCCCTAAAGGAGGACAATGGGTCACCTTATTATTCCACAAATTAACTTGCCAGGCTCTTTGTTTAGCCTTCAGATAGAACATTCCTGAAAAAAAACAATGTTAAGCGTCCAGCCTGGTTCACAGAAGTCTGGCAGACTTGCAGTGGAATGCTGAGAACATTTTTACCACACATACAGTGGCTTATTAGTACCTTTTTGGAGAAAGAGCATTGGAGTACCAGAGAGACATTTCCTTGAAGATGGACTGGCCATGGTGGAGTGGGCTCCAGGCACAGGAAGGTGGTCACATCATGACATTAGCAGAGAAGGTGTCTTTCTGATTTGCCTAATTGCTTACTGTTCTGAGATCATTATTTTTTAAAAAAGATCCTTGGTGCCCTGGTGCGTAGCACACTGAATTAAAGCATCATCCTGGTACACCAAGGCTGTGGGTTCAATTCCTGGTCATGCATAAATGACTGGAACAAGTCAATGTTTCTCTCTCCAAACTAAATTTTAAGAAATATATTTTTAAAGATTTTTATTTATTGATGTTAGAAGAGAGAGAGAGAGAGGAAGGCAGGAAGAGGAGATGGAAGCATCAGCTCATAGTTGTTTTTTTTTAAGTGTGAGAGAGCTCACTCAAGAGAGAAGGACAGACTAGAAGGGAGAGAGATGAGAAGCATCAACTCATAGTTGGGGCACCTTAGTTGTTCATTGATTGCTTTCTCATACATGCCTTGACCAGGGGGCTTCAGCCCAGCCAGTGACTCCTTACTTAAGCCAGTGACCTTGAGCTCAAGCCAGCGACCTTGGGGTTTCAAACCTGGGTCCTCAGCATCCCAGGCTCATGCTCTATCCACTGCGCCACCATCTGGTCAGGCTCCAAGTTGCTTCTTGCATGTTCCTTGATCAGGCAAGCCTGAGGCCTTGAACCAGTGACCTCAGAACTCCAGGTCGATGCCTCATGCCCTGTGCCACCACAGGTCAGGTTCCAAAAGAAATTTAAAAAAAAATCCTTTAGATGTGGAGGATTGAGGCTACAGAAGTATTTTAAATCTTAAATTATCTTAAATCCCCTTTTTATCTCACCACATTTTTTATGCGAAATTCAAAACACACGGTTTAGGCATATTTTTGATGGCCTGCCAGACAGGAAAAGCATTGTAGGCAAGGTTTGCATGCCATAGAATTGAAATCTCAGTGTGATGGTGAGCAGGACCAAAGGAGATACAATTCAAACACAGTGCAGTCCTGGAGTATCAAGGGAGGAATGGCTGACACACTGCTTTTGTTCGGTGGTGCTTTCCCTAAGAAGTAAAAGGCAGACGAAGCTGTGTGATCATAACCCTGCTTATCTGCCGCTAGTACTGGGAGTTGACTCATGTTCTCAAGATTCCGGACACCAACATTAGGAAGAGGCAGCCAGAGGAGGGAGCCCCAGCTTCTACCAGTTGGGGAGTGGAACAGATGCCTGAGCTGCTAACTCCAAGTCATCCCAGATGGCAATCCTACTAGGGTGCGGCATATTCCTGCATCTGCTGGGTTGTAATAGCCCCAGCCAGCCAGTTCTTGCGGCACCGCGGCTCCTGGAAGTTGCAATTTTCCTAGGCCCAGCTCATTGTAGCTGGGGTTGAGTGGAGAAACGAAGCAGGAGGGTTTTGGTAGGCAAGAAGGCACAAGGCAGGTTCTTGGGTCTGAACGGTAGGCTGAAGAAGAGAGAAAAAAAACGACCTCCTTTTTCTACATAAAGCATATAAAAAAGGGCTCACAAGTTAGAACTCTGGCCTTTGGACCTGCTGGGCACTGAGGTTTGAAGGAATCTCGGAAAAATGCAAACTGGATTTATCTCCTCCAACCTTTACTCAAGCCTAAGAGGCCTGGGGTTAAGAGGACGCACCTCCAGCGAGTCGGTTCAGCCAGCCATGCGGGCGCGGGGCCTCGGGATCTCGCGTCCCAGACGCCCCCGCCGCGCTCGCCGTCCCAACCCTGGATCCCCCATTCTGCCTCATCGCCCCCATCCTGTCCCCTGCGTCGTTGTCCCCCCCTCTCCCCCGTCCCCTCCACATCTACCCACCCTGCACTCGTCCCCCGATTCCCTAGCTCCCAGTGTCTCCTCCCTTTAGGCCTGAAGAAGGATTCCTGGGAGGGTCTACCACCGCTCCCAGGCTCCTGGCTCCAGCAGCCTCCGGCTACGCCCTCCTTAGGGGCCGCAGGAGCAGGTGCAACCCCGCGCCCGCTCCCCCGGGGCCCGGGCCCCCACTCGCCCCTCCCCTTCTCTCCTCTCCGCTCTCTTCTCCTCCCTCTGCCAGGGCCCCAGCCGGATTCCAACACGGCTCACCGTCCCCTTTCCCCTCCTCCAACACTGCCTCCCCCCTTCCCTCCCCCTCTCCTCTTTCCAACACCGCCCTTCCCCCTCCCCAGCCCCTCCCTCAGCCCCAGTCCCGCCCCCAACACCGCCCCACCAGCACCGCCTCCCCGCGCCGGTGGCGGTGGAAGGTCTCTGGCTGCCTCAAGTCCCGGGAGGCGGACTGGGCACCCCCACCCTGCCGAGGTCTGGGAGGTTCTGGGCGGCCATCCCCTCTCCTCTGCATGGAGCCCGCGGAGCGCGCACTGGCAGCGCGGGACCGAGTCTCCAGGTGGGCACGCAGGGGCCGGGACGCCCCTCGCACACTCTGGGGGGGTGGGGGGTGCAGGATTCGGCGATGCGGGGATGGGGCGGTGCGGATTTAGGGGTGTGGGGATAGGACGGTGTGGAGGTGGAGGGGCCCGGCGCTCGCGACTCCCTGGGTAGGGGTGCGCCCCCGCTGACCTCGGCCCGCCAACCCTTTCTACTCCCGGGGAGTGTCCAGAGCACCCCCTTCCATCCGGGGGTTGGCCAGGCTCCTGACCGGCTCCCGCAGCTCCACGCGAGGACCCACGGGTGGGACAGGACCCTGGGCAGGGAGGGCCTGGCTGCTCTGTGCCACAGGTCGCAGTGCGTGCGGTACTTTATTCCCTCTCTTTTTTAATTGTAGGATTGATCCGTATGGTTTTGAAAGGCCTGAAGATTTTGATTATGCAGCTTATGAAGAATTTTTTTCCACCTATCTGGTGATACTCACTAGAAGAGCAATAAAATGGTCTAAACTTCTAAAAGGAAGTAGTAGTGTCCAGAAAAGTATGACAGGTGAGTTTGAAGTTTGGTCCACCATGCACTGGCTGAGAAATGCTTCTGGGTTCAGGGTTTTTTAGGCCCCTAATGCTGGGAGGCTGCCTGGAGTCTGGCATCTCTCCTAAGGATCCAGAGATCAGGAAGTCAGTCACAAGTCAGGTGCATGTCTTATGCAGGCTCGCTCGCAGTAGAGGCTCAAAGCTTTGAATTCAGGTAGACCTTGCACTTTTAAAGTACAGGGCTGTCCTTTCTTTTGAGATGGGCCTGCTTGCTTTCCAGAAGAAAATTAATTTCCTGCTTCTCAAAATGAGATTGGCCAGGGCCTATGACAACGCCCTCCTCCCTGCTTCCCTTACTGGACCCCTCCTCACCTGTTCCCCTTCCCTCCCTCACTCTCGGCCTGACACCTTCCTCCTCAGGTGTCTCCTCTGTTCCTCCAGCATAGCTCTGGTTTGCACCTGCCTCCCCTTCAGGTTCTTCCCCAGCACACCCCCAACCTCTCAACCTGAGCCTGATCTTTTTCAGATGCTCAGTTCCATGAGGCCTTCCTGAGCTCCTCTCTGGAGTGGCATTCCCCTGTCACATCGCACATCCACACTTTACACACACACACACACACACACACACACACACGCATGCTTATTTCCTCCTCACTGTCTAACACAGTGGGGATCTTATTTACTTTATCATTTGTTTCCCCTGCTGGAGTCAAAGATCCCTCTATGCTGGCAGGGGTTGGCCAGGATAATTGCTTTAGTATTTGTTAAATGAACAAATGAAGTGTTTAGTTGGTAATTGCTGAGCAGGTGAAAGGGTGTTGATAAGAGTATGCCCGTTGGTGGGAGTTAAGGGAACTCAGACAAATGGCACAGAAGGATATGTAGGGCTTTCCTGAAACAGGACATTAGTGACAATTAGGGGGTCAGGAAAAGGGTGAGTTGCAAGGAACAAAGCTGTGTTACCACAGCATTAGGAAAATGTGCTTAGAAGGGGCCAGAGATGGAGCCAGGGGACCCTGCGCTGGGCCACATGTAGCTACACATCACATGGACCAGGCAGAGAGAAGTAACTGTAAAAGGATTTATAAGCAAGGAGGTGAAGAGATTACATTTTGTTTCTAAAGTAGCTAGTGAATTTCCCAGCGCACAGTAGGTGCTTGGGAAATATTTATGGAGTTGACTGAGAGGGCTGGATGTAGGAAGGTGGATCTGGAAACTTGCTGTCTGGTCAGGCAGGGATCCGGAGGCTGTCCCAAGATACTGGACTTACTGTCCTTCTTCAAGGCTATTATCGATAGGGTGCTTAGTAGAAACTCAGGCAAATTAGCATTTCATAAAGTCATTTGGAAGGGCTCTTAAGGTTGATCCTTTGTTGATTTACAGATCTTTGAAGTGAACATCCTATGTACCATCCTGATTCCATCCTTGCAGGCCCCTGTATGTTAAAATGTTTCATGTTAACAGCACATCTGCCTTTAATTTTTCCTTTTGATTTATCCTTAAAAGTTGACTGGTCTTTTTGTTTTAAAAAGTTACAAGTATATAAAGTAAATATAATTTAAGTACATAGTAAAATGTCTCAATCATTCTACTAAAAGATATAAAGTGACATTAAAGTTTCTTTTCTGCGCTAGGCCCCAGTCTCCTATAGAGGTGACCACTGCTGACTGTCCTTACGTCTCTGCCAGGAACAGGGCGTGCACACACATGAGTGCGTGCATGCACCATGTGTACAAAAGGCAACAATTACACCCATGGAGCTGCGGTTTGCTTTTATTGCAGGAGAAGGCCTACTATCCAACATGATTAACTCTGGACTACTGACCCAGAGATCATTTAAAGCAGTGGTTCTTAACCTGGGTTCTATCGAACCCTAGGGGTTCGATGAGTCGGTCTCAGGGGTTCTGAGAAGCCTCTGCCGCGGAGGCCAGAATAAAGTAATACCGTAATTTGTTGTGAGTTCATGCACTTTGTTGGTTTTGTTCTTTGAGCAAGGTGATGTTCATGCACGGCTCATTTTGTGCACCAGTAAAAAAACATATACCTATGTCTTGAATTTGGAAAAAATCATATTTTATTTATCACTAAAGAAGGGTTCGGTGAATGCGCATATGAAACTGGTGGGTTCCGTACCTCAAAAAAGGCTAAGCCTGACCTGTGGTGGTGCAGTGGATAAAGCGTCGACCTGGGAACACTGAGGTTGTCAGTTTAAAACCCTGCACTGGTCTGGTCAAGGCACATATGGGAGTTGATGCTTCTAGCTCCTCCCCCCTTTCTCTCTCTCTCTCTCTCTCTCTGTGTCCCCTCTCTAAAATAAATAAATAAAAAGAAATTTTAAAAAAAGGTTAAGAACCACTGATTTAAAGCAAAGAATCTCTACAAGTTGTACCTATATGTATAGACCTTTTTGTTTTTACACAAAACACAAACACGTGTACATTCTGCCATCTTTGGTTTTTGTCATTCAATTCTAGCCTATCGTCCTTTTTTTAAAAATTTTTTTTATTTTTATTTTATTTTATTCATTTTAGAGTGGAGACACAGAGTGAGAGAGAGAGAGAGAGAGAGAGAGAGAGAGAAAGTGGGGAGGAGCTGGAAGCATCAACTCCCACATGTGCCCTGACCAGACCAGTGCAGGGCCTTGAACTGGCGACCTCAGTGCTCCCAGGTCGACGCCCCATCCACTGCGCCACCACAGGTCAGGCCGTCCTTTTTTTTTAGATAGGTTGGGTCCAGTAATTTAAATTTTGTATCTTTCCTAAGGTGTCTCCTTTCAATTCATTGTCTCAATTTTCCAATATTGGTTTTTTTCCAAGTTGAGTAAGAATAAAAGCAATCTGGCCTGACCAGGTGGTGGAGCAGTGGATAGAGCATAGGCATGGGATGCTGGGGACTCAGATTCAAAACCCTGAGGTCTCCAGCTTGAGCACAGGCTCACCAGCTTGAGTGCAGGGTTGCTGGCTTGAGCCTGGGATCATAGACATGACCCTATCGTCCCTGGCATGAGCGCAAAGGTCACTGGCTTGAGCCCAAGGTTGCTGGCTTCACTGGCTCAGCTGGAGCTCACCCCCACCCCACCAAGGCACATATGAGAAAGCAATTAATGAACAACTAAAGTGCCACAACAAAGAATTGATGTTTCCCGTCTCCCTTCTTATCTGTCTGAACCTCTCTCTCTCTCTCTCTCTCTCCCTCCTTCTCTCACTTGCTAAAAATAAATGTAATCTGAATATGGCCTGACCAGGCAGTGGCGCATGGATAGAGCATCGGACTGGGATGTGGAGGACTCAGGTTCGAAACCCCAAGGTTTCCCGCTTGAGCGTGGCCTCATCCAGCTTGAGCACAGGCTCACCAGCTTGAGCATGGTGTCGCTGGTTTGAGTGTGGGATATAGACATGACCCTATGGTCACTGGCTTGGGCAATGGGTCACTCGGTCTGCTGAAGCCCCCTGTTCAAGGCACATATGAGAAAGCAATCAATGAACAACTAAGGTTTAGGGGCAAATATATTTGATTCCTGGGGAGCCTTCAGCCTGGGTTATGGGATTCAGTGTCAAGGTGAGCTGGAGAGCCTAGGGACCTGATGTTGTTTCTGGAAATGAGGACACTGATTTGTTCAATGAGAGCACGTGGTGTGGCCTCACACAGTTCTGTGATCCAGGGTGTTGCCACTGGAGCTTGGTGTAGTTTCCGGGTGTGACTGTCAGGGAACCAGTTAGAGAGTGGGCTGTCAGGCATAAACAGGATTGGACAAGTTATCTAGAAATGGGAATCCAGTTTTTTCCTGCCATATATTCTAGGTTGACTGTAGTGTACTCAGGAATGAGACACCCTGGGAAGAGATATCACATGGTGAGGGATTTTGGTCCTGCAGTATGGACGTTTATAGCCTAGGAGCTCAGTCTCGGAACCCCACCCTCGAATACCAGCGAGCACACCTTGAAATCTTCCTCTGATCCTGTTCTTCCACCTTATCTCACTTTTTTTGTCCTACTGTGTGTTTTCTCTTTGAGGAGGATTTTCATCTGTATTGCCTATTTTAATGTCCCCAGATGCCTGACCTGTGGTGGCGCAGTGGATAAAGTGTCGACCTGGGAACAATGAGGTCGCCAGTTCAAAACCCTGCACTGGTCTGATCAAGGCACATATGGGAGTTGATGCTTCTAGCTCCTCCCCCCTTTCTCTCTCTCTCTCTCTCTCTCTCTCTCTCTCTCTCACTCTGAGTCTCCTCTCTAAAATAAATAAATAAAAAAGAAATTAATGTCCCCAGAAACACAAGTGTCTATAAATCTTGATATTTAGCATATGTTCAGATAACTCATGCTGTTTGATTATGCTACTTGGGGATATGATGAATATTTTAATTTTTCTATAGCAAATATCCACCAAGAACCCTAAGACAGCTTGCTCTTTCTTCCCCCCTCAACCTTGAAGACCAAATTCAACAAACTTAGTTCTAACTTGGCCACACTTCTATCCTTATTCCTGTTCATTTTCTATCTTGGTAACCCGACAAGGGAAAAAATCTTATAGCCAGTTGCTTTGTCTAGATCTTCCTAGTGGCTTAGAATATCAGCACCATCTAAATTAGAAATAAATTATAAAAACATGTTTTCAAAGACATTTCAACTTTGTTGGGGCAGACAGTTGAAGGTTAATTCTCTGGGGTCCAGCTTCATTTTTAAAGACTTTCCCATTCTTTTTTCTTTATATTCTATTCTGCAAATGTCAGTTTTGACCTGTGAATGAGCCCTGCCCTTGGGAAAGTATCAGTCTCTAAGGCCAAGTAAACTATTTTCATTCTTTTCTGAACATTGTAAATTCATAGAATAAACATCATAAAGTAGCAAAAGCGTATGTTCTCCAAGTTCTGGGTATTTTTACCACTGTTACAATAGCCATGATTCATTGAGCTCTGACTATATTTCACATACTAGTTGAGGGCTTTATTTCTATTTTATAGATGAGAAAACTAAGACCTCAGGGTTTGGGGCTAGTAACTCACAGGAGAGCCAATGATCTAACACCATAGTGAAAATTTTAACCATTTTGGCCTTTCCCCTATTTTATTTTATATTTTAAAATTAATTTGTAGGCCCTGGCTGGTTGGTTCAGTGCATAGAGCATCGACCCAACATGTAAATATCCTAGGTTCAATCTCTGGTCCGGGCATACATGAGAAGACAATCTGCTTCTCGTCCTCTCCCTCTTCCCCTCTCACAGCCAGTGACTCAGTTAGTCTGAGCGTCAGCCTCAGGCACTGAGGATAGCTTGCTTGATGCGAGCATTGGCCCCAGACAGGGTTGCTGGGTGGATCCTGGTTTGGGAGTATGTAGGAGACTGTCTCTCTATCTCCCCTCCTCTCACTTAAAAATAAAATTAACTTGTAGAATTTATAGTGAAATTCACTTTTATTGGTTTATAATTCTATGAGTTTAGAGAAACCCATAGAATCATATAACCTTATCACAAGCAGTATTCAAAGCAGTCTATCACCTTCAGAATTCCCTTCTGCTGTCCCTTTGTGGACAGTCCCTGCCCCCACCCCAGGCTACCAGTGATCTCTTCATTCCTGTAGTTCAGCCATCAGAAGATGTCCTATAAATGGGATAATATACCTTATAGCCTTTACGTCTAGCTTCTTTCAATTAACAATACATTTGAGATATGTCCGTAATCTTGGGTGTATCAATTGTTCATTCTTTTTTGCTGAGGAATATTTCATTGTATGGTGTACTATTTATTTTTTTGTCTGTTCAGTCAAAGGGAATTTGGGATATGTGAAGCCAACATTATACATATATACCTACCTACCTATAGGTTTTTGCATGAATTAAAGCTTTCATTTCTCTTGGGGAAATGCCTAGGAGTGAGAATCCTTGGTCATATGGTAACTGTACATTTCATTTGTAAGAAATTCTAAACCGTCCCTCTAAAGCAATTGCATAATTTTTCATTCCTACCATCAATGAATGAGAGTTCCTGCTGGGTCACATTCTTGCCAGCACTTAATATTGTTGGCATTTTTTATTTTGGCCATTCTTTGTTGGAAAGACTGTCCTATCTTCATTGAAGTTCCTTTTAGACTTTGTCAAAAAGAAATTGATTCTATTTGTGTGAGTCTATTTCTGGAATTTTTCTTATATTCCATTCATCAATGCATGCATCCTTTTACCAGCAACCACAAGGTCTTGATTATTTTACGTCTATGTAAGCCTTAAGATCAGATAGTATGACTCCTTCAATTTCACTTCAAAATAGTTTTGGTTCTTCCAGTTTCTTTGCCTTTCCACATAAATTTTCAAATAGCTTATCATACCAAGTAAATATTTCTCCTGGAACATGAATAAGCATGCATTGAATTTATAGATAAATTTGGGAAGAATTACATCTTAACAATATTGAG
The DNA here is from genome assembly GCA_037038555.1 of Rhynchonycteris naso. Lineage (NCBI taxonomy): Eukaryota > Metazoa > Chordata > Mammalia > Chiroptera > Emballonuridae > Rhynchonycteris > Rhynchonycteris naso. The sequence goes on from CM072998.1 coordinate 33,523,730, forward strand.
TCTTCCAATCCATGGACATAGTATATGTATGGTGTATCTCTCCACTTATTTAGGTCTTCTCTGACTTCTTTTACAGCATTCACCACTCAGATCCTGCAGCTACTTTGTTAGATTTATATCTAAGTATTTCTCTCTTTATTTGATGTCTTTGTAAATGATTTTATTTTCATTATTTTGATTTCAGTTGTTAGTGTGTAGAACTACTACTGATTTTTGCACATCTTTTCCTTTTGCTACGATCTATATTAGAATAGTCCCCACCTGCTTTGGGACTGACCCTTCTCTTTGCTGGTCAGCAGATAATGTTTAACAACTCTTTTAGGGTATTTCTGGTTAGGTTGTCCTTCAAGGGGTCATGAGACCTACAGCCAAACTTCCGTATAAATAATACTAAGTTGGAGGGAAGGTCAGGCTAAATTATTAGTGTCTTTTATAGAATTAAAAATAAAACAAAGCTTATGCTTTTCATGTTCCATAACAGTATAAATAGACTTAAGTATTGAGAAATGTTTTTGCCAAGACATGATCTTCCAATGTGCATTTAAACTGGCAAAAAAGATTTCTTACGTTTTTTTGTTTTGTTTTCAGTGGATGATCTTTATTTATTTGTTTGCTTGTTTGTTTTCTTTTAAAGCATTATATTTTTCCTATCAGTCTTCCATTTCTTTTTTTTTTAATTTATTTTATTTTATTTATTTTAGAGAGGAGACACAGAGTGAGAGAGAGAGAGAGAGAAAGGGGGGAGGAGCTGGAAGCATCAACTCCCATATGTGCCTTGACCAGACCAGTGCAGGGTTTTGAACTGGCGATCTCAGTGTTCCCAGGTCGATGCTTTATCCACTGCGCCACCACAGGTCAGGCTGTTTGCTTGTTTATTATTATTTTTAATTAAGTGAAAGGCAGGGAGGCAGAGACAGATTCCTGCATGCACCCCAACCAGGATCCACCTAGCAAGCCCCCTACCAGAGGATGCTGTTACCCTTCTGGGCAGCTGCTTAGTTGCTCAGCAGTTGAGCTATTTTAGTGCCTGGGGCGAGGTCATGGAGCCACAGTGCCTGAGGCCAACTTTACTCAAACCATTAAAAACATGGCTGCAGAAGGCAGAGGGAGAGGGAGAGAGAGAGAGAGAGAGAGAGAGAGAGAAAGAAATATGGGGGAGGGGTGGAGAAGCAAACGGTTGCTTCTCCTGTGTGCCCTGACCAGGGATCAAACCTGGGACTTCCACACACCAAGCCCATGCTCTACTGCTGAGCCAACTGGCCAGGGTCTAAGTGTATGATCTTAAAGTCTGTTCTTTCCTCCTGGATCTTCCCTTGTCATCCTTGCATCATTCTATGAATATTTAGTGTGCATTTAATGCCTCTCATGTGCCCTCCTGGAGTTCCCATTTTAAGGTGCTCATGTACAGATAGATGATCATCAGTTTGGGTCACCTTCTGAGTTAAGGTTTTATCAATAGTGCTTTTCCTGACTGTAACCTAGAATGTTATTCCTATAATATTTTTCTGTTAAGTGCAGTTGGTGCCTCATATATATTTTTTATGGCAGCTTGTGGAGTTTCGCTAATTGCATTACCCCCCCAAAAGTGTGGGTTTAAAAAAATAATGTTTATAATATAATATCAAGGGAAAACAAGGCTATGAATATTTGCTTTAAAAATGGAACGATAGCCTGACTAGGCGGTGGCGCAGTGGATAGAGCGTTGGACTGAGATGCAGAAGGACCCAGGTTCGAGACCCCAAGGTCTCCAGCTTAAGCGCAGGCTATCTGACTTGAGCGAAGGCTCACCAGCTTGGACCCAAGGTCGCTGGCTCCAGCAAGGGGTTGCTCAGTCTGCTGAAGGCCCGCGGTCAAGGCACATGTGAGAAAGCAATCAATGAACAACTAAGATGTTGCAACGGCAAAAGAAACTGATGATTGATGCTTCTCATCTCTCTTCGTTCCTGTCTGTCTGTCCCTATTTATCCCTCTCTCTGACTCTCTCTCTGTCTCTGTGGGGAAAAAAAAAAGTTAATTAAAAAAAATAATAATGGAACGGTCATTGAAAGCATAACATAACACCGCTGGCCTTACTATAATTAATTTGAATGTTAGTCTTACAAGTCTTTTCTATTTGCCTGGGGAATTATTGAATATTAACTAATTGGAGTCACTCAAGATTTTTGGCTTATTTTCCTCTGTGTGTGTATGGTCGTTAGAAAACTACTGATTACCTTTTCACATATTTATTTTCAATAAAAATATTCCTCCTGCCTGACCAGGCAGTGGTGCAGTGGATAGAGTGTTGGACTGGGATGCAGAAGACCTAGCTTCAAAACCCTGAGGTCGTTGGTTTGAGCACAGGCTTATCCAGCTTGAGCAAGGCTCAATAGCTTGAGTGCAGGGTTGCTTGTTTGAGCGTGGGATTTTAGACATGACCCCATGATCGCTGGCTTGAAGCCCAAGGTTGGTGGCTTGAGCCAGGGCTCACTACTCTACTGTAGCCCCCCACCATCACGGCACATGTGAGAAAGCAATCAATGAACAATTAAGATGCTGTAACAAAGAACTGATGCTATTCATCTCTCTCCCTATCTGTCTGTCCCTCTCTTTTTCTCTCTGTAAAAAAAAGAAAGAAACTGAAAGAAAAATATTCCTCCCAAATGTAGTAGTTAGCTGTCAATGTGTTGACCAGGACAAAGACATCTGCATCCGTAGCCCATCACTCCAGCCACCAAAGCTCACAGCTTGGATACTTGCTCTCGTCTGTTTTCAGCTTGTCCTCTCACTGGTCTCTGCCCCACAGAGGGTTTTCCAGAATACCCATTTGACCTTGGTCCCCGCTGTTTCACAACCATCTCTGGGGAAGGACTCTGCATTTGAGCCTGGCACACTGAGGCCTCTGGTCTGTCCTTGCCCATAGCTCTCTCTCCAGCCCTCGCGTCTGTGCTGGTAGCTCTCAGGACCTGCTGAGGGTCTCTCCCTGCTTCGTGTCTCTTCTCTTGAGGTGGCTCTGTCTCTCTGGCTTTCCCGTCATTTTCTTCTGTGTGCAGTGACTGGGTCACAGTGACTATTTCTGGTCCAAGTCTCCCCAAAGCGAGGGCTTGAGACTGGGCCCGACCACAGTGTCTGGCACAGTCTGCATGGCGGGTGGCAAGAGAGGACCAGAGGATGGGCCTCAAAGCCCCTGTCTGGACAGTGAGGAATAAATGTCAGATGATTGGAGCCCCTAGCCTGATTGTGCTCAGTTTGAGAGTGAGAGCAGGATCCTGTAGTGAGTGTAGGTACCAGTTTTGGTAGAGATGTATGAAGTTTTGCATCTTTTTAATGTTTGATTTAAGGAGGGAACTGGTGAGCTAAAGGCACTGACGTTAGTGCCCCTCTGTGGGATTCTGACCTGGGGAGATGCCTGTCCTGAAGCTGCGCCTTCTCTCGGTTTCAGTGAAGCGCTACATCAGGAAAGGTGTTCCACTTGAGCACAGGGCCCGCGTCTGGATGGGGGTGAGCGGAGCCCAGGCCCAGATGGAGCGGAACCCTGGCTATTACCACCGACTTCTCCAGGGAGAGACGAACAACAGCCTGGAGGAGGCCATCAGGACAGGTGACTCATGATATCCATCCCTTGGGTGCATGGTGGGTGGTCTAGGCAGGAGGAGGAAGAGTGGGAATTATTCCCCAAATTGGGTTCTCATTCTTTAATCTTTTTTTACAGAGACAGAGAGAGGGTCAGAGAGAGGGATAGATAGAGACAGACAGACAGGAACAGAGACAGGTGAGAAGCATCAATCATTAGTTGTTTTTTTATATATATATTTTATTTATTCTTTTTTCAGAGAAAGAGAGGAGAGAGAGAGAGAGAAAGAGAAGGGGAGATGAGCAGGAAGCATCAACTCCCATACGTGCCTTGACCAGTCAAGCCCAGGGTTTTGAACTGGCAACCTCAGCATTCTAGGTCAGTGCTTTATCCACTGTGCCACCACAGGTCAGGCCAATCATTATTTTTTTGTTGCCGTTGCGACACCATAGTTGTTCATTAATTGCTTTCTCACATGTGCCTTGACCGTGGGCCTTCAGCAGACCAAGCAATCCCTTGATGGAGCCAGCGACCTTGGGTCCAAGTTGGCGAGCTTTTTGCTTAAGCCAGATGGGCCCGCGCTCAAGCTGGCGGGCTCGGGGTCTCGAACCTGGGTCTTCCGCATCCCAGTCCGACGCTCTATCCACTGTGCCACCGCCTGGTCAGGCTGGGTTCTCATTCTTTTTGTAAGATATATATTTTTTTTTCATTTTTTTAGAGAGGAGAGAGAGAGAGAGAGAGAGAGAGAGAGAGGGAGAAAGGGGGGAGGAGCAGGAAGCATCAACTCCCATATGTGCCTTGACCAGACCAGGCAAGTGCAGGGTTTTGAACCGGCAACCTCAGCATTCCAGGTCAACACTTTATCCACTGCGCCACCACAGGTCAGGCTGGGTTCTCATTCTTTAAAAAAAATTATTGATTGATTTTAGAGAGAGATAGTGATGAAGGTGGGGGGACAGCAATTTGTTGTTCCACTTCTCTATGCATTCATTGGTTGATTCTTGTATATGTCCTGACCGGGAATCAAATCTGCAACCTTGGCATATAGAAACAATGCTCTAACCAACTCAACTACCCGGCCAGGGCTGTACTCAGCCTTTGAAGACATGATGTTGATGAAGAAACATTGTTAAAGATGCATCAACTGGTTTCCTTTCGAAATTATATTTTCTTAAAGGAAAATCAAAACTTAAGCGACCAAGGAGGGAAGAACAATGTCTTTAGTTCATTTGGCAAATATCTGAGCGCCTAGCTAGCTAGTAAAGAAAATGAAAATAGCAAGACTAGGTTTCCTCTGTGAATAAGCCCTCAAGGAAAGTAAGAAGGTCACTGAGCAGGCAGTCATAGTTCAGCAGCGTGGCTGCTGTAAGGGGCGTGTGCCTGGCAGGAACACGTGGGGCTTACAGATACAGCTGCACGCGTGTCCTAAAGCTACACACCAGACTGCTCTTTTTTTGTGTCAAACTTTCATAATTTTCTAAGGATACTGATATTTTTGCCCTTTTACCTCTTTTCCCTACAATTAGTTACCCAGGCTTCCTGACTCTTAGAAGTGCACGGTACTCAAAAAGACAACAAAAAATGTTTAACCTACACTGAATAATTAGACTTTAAGGAAATACATCTGCCTTTCTTCTTTTAACAGTTTTTGAGAAACACAAATTTAAACACAAATACATAGTTAATTTTAAAAAATTCAATTACTTGAAAATGCTGATATTTGCCAAATGACTGACTTGTGACAGTGAGAGTGGTGTGTCCCCAACATAAGGAATGGGAGGCCTTTGGTCCTTGAGGTCTTGTATGCCTGGGGTTGGAACCCTTGGGGAGGCCTGGGGTGCTGAGCCGTCCGCCGTGTCCTGGTTGCACAGAAACCAGGGCCCTGGTCTCAGAACAGAAGCTGTTGCTGGCTTTGCAGGCACAGCCTGGGGCGTCATTCAGCCTGGCTAACGTGCTGATTCAGGTTGGAAGAGACCTTAGGTCCAAAGAAAGCTGAGCATATTAAATAGAATTGAAATGTCGTTTGTTTGAAAAATGAATTTAGAGGCTCTTTTTAGTGCTGGTGTTTTTGGATAATTTTTTTTATTGTGGTAAAATATGCATACTACAAAATTTACCATTTTATCTTCCCAAACTGAAACTGTCCCCATTTAACACTAACTTCCCAACCCCCAGTCCTTGGCACCCACCCTTCCACTTTCTTTCTTGAGAAATTTGACGATTTTAAGCACTTTATGTAAGCGGAATCATTCAGTATTTGTCTTTTTGTAAGTGGTTTATTTCACTGAGCATAAAGATCTATCCATGTTGTAGCATGTGTCAGAATATTGTTTTGTGACAGAGACGGAGAAGGGACAGACAGGAAGGGAGAGAGGTGAGAAGCATCAATTCTTTGTTGTGCCACCTTAGTTGTTTATTGATTGCTTTCTCATATGTGCCTTGACTGGGGGCTACAGCAGACCGAGTGACTCCTTGCTCAGGCCAGCGACCTTAGGCTCAAGCTGGTGAGCCTTGCTCAAACCAGATGAGGCCTGCGTTCAAGCTGGTGACCTCGGGGTTCTGATCCTGGGTCCCCCGTGTCCCAGTCTGACTATCCACTGTGCCACCGCCTGGTGAGGCAGAATTTCCTCTTTTTAAGGCTGAATAGTATTTCGTTCTATGTATCTATGCAGCTTTGTTCAACTCTTCATTCATTGATGGGCACTCTGGCTATTGTGACTAATGTTGCTGTGAACATGAATGGACAAATATCTCTTTGAGACCCAGAAGTAGAATCGCTGGATCCCATGGTAATTCTATGTCTGTTTTTTCTGAGGAGTCAGGACAGGTCATTTTATGGGGTTGGTAGAATGTATATTTCATGCCGTGTAAGCACGGTCTAAATGTCCTTGTCTACCTCTACTTCCATAATGGAAGGTAGCATTTCCTGTAGAAAGATTTTAAAATATGTGGAAAAACTTTTTTTTTTTTTTTTTTTGTGGAAGAGACAAAGTCAGAGAGAGGGACAGATAGGGACAGACAGACAGGAAGGGAGAGAGATGAGAAACATCAATTCTTCGTTATGGCTCCTTAGTTCATTGATTGATTTTTCACATGTGCCTTGACCATGGGGCTACAGCAGATCGAGTGACCCCTTGCTTTAATTTATTTTATTTTTATTTTATTCATTTTAGAGAGGAAACACAGAGTGTGTGATAGAGAGAGAGAGAGAGAGAGAGAGAGAGAGAGAGAGAGAGGAGCTAGAAGCATCAAACTCCCATATGTGCCTTGACCAAACCAGTGCAGGGTTTTGAACTGGCGACCTCAGTGTTCTCAGGTCAACGCTTTATCCACTGCGCCACCACAGGTCAGGCCAAGTGACCCCTTGCTTTAGCCAGCGACCTTGGGCTCAAGCTGGTGAATTGTTTGTCAAACCAGATGAACTCGTGCTCAAGCTGGCGACCTTGGGGTCTCAAGCCTGGGTCCTCCACATCCCAATCCAACGTTCTATCCACTGCGCCACCACCTGATCAGGCAGAAAAACTTCTCATAATAAAAAAATGTTACATAGGAATCAGCACAGCTGCTCACTCTGGTCTGAATTAGTAAAGAAAAAATCATTTTCACCTGATCAGTTGTAGTTTTTGGAATGCTTGGAATTCCAGGAAAAAAATTTTGTAGGAATTTTAAAAAAATCTCAATGAGTTATGGGCTTTAATTAATAACAGTGTTTCAATTAGTTCACTAATTGTAACAAATATTCCATACTTATAAAAATAAATAAAATAAAAAATTTAAAAAACAGAAACAGCCTGACCAGGCGGTGACGCAGTGGATAGAGTGTCGGACTGGGATGCGGAAGACCCAGGTTCGAGACCCCGAGATCGCCAGCTTGAGCGCGGGCCCATCTGGCTTGAGCAAAAGCTCGTCAGCTTGGACCCAAGGTCGCTGGCTCCAGCAAGGGGTGGCTCAGTCTGCTGAAGGCCTGCGGTCAAGGCACATGTGAGAAAGCAATCAATGAACAACTATGGTGTCGCAATGGCAATGAAAAACTAATGATTGATGCTTCTCACCTCTCTCCGTTCCTGTCTGTCTGTCCCTATCTCTGACTCTCTCTCTATCCCTGTAAAAAACAAACAAACAAAAAAAACAGAAACAAAAAATGTAACCATGGCTGTTAAAACAGAGAACCCCCTGCCTGACCAGGCGGTGGCGCAGTGGATAGAGCGTCGGACTGGGATGCAGAAGACCCAGGTTTGAGACCCCGAGATCGCCAGCTTGAGCGCGGGCCCATCTGGCTTGAGCAAAAGCTTGCCAGTTTGGACTCAAGGTCGCTGGCTCTGGCTCCAGCAAGGGGTTGCTCGGTCTGCTGAAGGCCCGTGGTCAAGGCACATGTGAGAAAGCAATCAATGAACAACTAAGGTGTCGCAACAGCAATGAAAAACTAATGATTGATGCTTCTCACCTCTCTCTGTTCCTGTCTGTCTCTTCCTATCTATCCTTCTCTCTGACTTTCTTTCTGTCCCTGTAAAGAAAAAAACAGAGAACCCCTGAGTATCCCACCTCTTGACCCCTTCTCCAGGATGATACTGCTCAGTCATGAGTTATTGCAAAGCTCCTTGTCACTGTCCCTGTGATACTATCAGTCTTTCAGGTTGTTGGAACTCTGACAGACACAGACTGAGGGGGAAAGGGATAGAGAATGAGACAGACTTATGGGCGGACTTGAAAAAAACAAAACTTTTTTTTTTGGTAGAAAACATACAATAAAAAATAAGGTGCTTGCCTGACCTGTGGTGGTGCAGTGGATAAAGCGCCGACCTGGGAACACTGAGGTCGCCAGTTCAAAACCCTGCACTGGTCTGGTCAAGGCACATATGGGAGTTGATGCTTCCAGCTCCTCCCCCCTTTCTCTCTCTCTCTCTCTCTCTCACTCTGTGTGTGTGTGTGTGTGTCTCCTCTCTAAAATGAATAAAATAAAATAAAATAAAATAAATTCAAAATATGTATAAGATCTATATGAGAAAAACTATAAAACTGATGAAGCATAGCAAAGAACTGTATAAGTGGAGAGATATTCCATGTTCATGGTAGGAAGGCTCATTCTTTAAAAAAAAAAAAAAAGGTGCTTTGGGACACTGAGTTTGGGACACTAAGTTCTGCTCAGATCTAGTTTTTTTCTAAGCAAAGACAAGGCGTGGGGACCCGAGCTTGGGAACTGAAGGACTGCCGTAGCATTTTCCAGCAGTTCCGTGGACATCGTGGTAAGATAGAGACTGGGTTTCCTTAGGCATTAAGGGGAGACACCACGCACACTGATCTGACAGCATGACAGAAGCTGATGTCCTGTGGGCCCTGTACTGAGGACTATGGGGGAAGCTGTCCCACTTTGTTTTGGTCGTTATACGTAGCACAGTGGCAAACACACCACTAATCCAACTAGGTGGGGTCAGCAGTCAGTAAAGATGTCATGGTTTAAGTTGACATGTGTCCTCTACGTTCTTGTACCTGTCTACAGAGTTAACATATAAAACTCAGCTTTCAAAAGTCAGACCTCGTCTTGGTGACTTTGTCCAGCACCTGTGCCCCTGCGCTGGACCCTCGTGTGGCCTGGCTGGGCCGGGCTGGGAGGGTTGGGCCCAGGAAGTGGTGTCTGCATAGCAGGGAGAGGCTGGCCAGGAAACCCTGCTGCAGACAAAGGTTGACAGTGCTGAGTTTATTCAGTTCTTAATTTTCAGTTTTGTCTGTTTATCTCTGAAAGGAAATCTCAGTGTGTTCTTCTGCCTCTTTATGTTTTCGGTCCTTCAGATTGGGAAAATTTTCCAGAATTTTGTGTAAAATGTTTATCTGTCACCTGTTGTCCTAGTGCTAAGCCTCTCATAGCTAAGAGGGGGCAGCGTGAGGACAGGTCTGCGGAGTAGAAAAAAATGAGGAAGGATCAGAGCCCCGCAGTGGCCTGGGCGTCAGCCTACCTGCTGTCACTGATTTTGAGAGGGCCACTGTCGGGGCCCATTGATGTCCCCCTGGATGTGGCTGGAGCAGGACGGCAGTCCAGCGAGTGCCCTCTTCTTCTTTCCTGACTCCACTCAGCCAGGACCTTGACTGTGAAGGCTGCGGGTTCTCATTGCTCAGGAAGGGCAGCCAGGCTCTCTGGAGCGACTCAAATACATCACCAGGGTTAAAACCATTCCTTAAACCCAAGATGGAGCCCAGCACTTAACCAGATGGAGTCTGGTACATCCCAGACCATCTTCTATTCCCACCTTTTGAATAATTCTGTGTCATTAATTGCTCTGCAGACATGAACAGGACCTTCCCAGACAATGTAAAATTCCGCAAGAGTGCAGACCCCTGTTTACAGAAGACCCTGTACAACGTGCTCTTGGCCTATGGGCACCACAACCAAGATGTGGGGTATTGCCAGGTAAGCCCCAGGAAGGCGAAGACGATGGTCACCCCACAGACTTACAACAGGGACACTCTCCCGGTGTATGTTAAGTATTCTTTATCAGTCTAGTTCAGAAACTCCCGAAGTCATGACACTTGCACAAGCTGTGACATTAAATATTTCCCAGGTACAGAAGCAGTGAAACCTCTATTTAATGCCTTCTTTTGATATCAGACTGTAATGAGAGAGAGTGAAGGCAGAAAATTGGGAAGCAAAACACAGGGATTATTTTCTAGAACACAAAGTAAACAAACAGCACCTTCTTGCGTTGATGCAAATTGTATGTTCGTGTGTCTGTAGGAGGGTGGGAAGGAAGGTGTTCCTTTGAGGTGGTTTTTGGAAGTCAGATCTTCCTGCAATTAAAGGTAATGTATGCCTTCTCGCCTGCCGCTGTGTCATCTGGTTTTGGATTTGCTGTATGAAGCACATGTGAGCTGAGGAAAGATCCTCTCTCGCTTCTCCCTGAAACGGTCTCAGTCTGGAGTGTGTCAGAGGGACAGTCTTATTCATAACAGAGAAAGCACGCAGAGTCTGAGTTGGGAGCCGCAGCAGCTCTGCCTTCTGTGGGTGCTGCGTGTGACACAGCTTCACTTTCTTTGAGATGGGCCAGCTCGGTCTCTGAGCCCGCTGGAAGCCCGTGAAGCCCCGGAACCCGCAGGGTATGCCCGGCAGGGTGTTGGCAGGAGCTGCCCTCTTCCTATTACCAGGAAGGCTGCTTGTTGCCATGGCTGCAAGCAGGAGCCCACGGCTGTCATGGTTGTCATGGGAAGGGAGTGGCTCTCCCTGGGTTTGAGGCTGCGTGTTTCTCATGCTCCTGGAGCCTGAGGCTTGCCTGAGGTTTTCTGAGAGGAGGGTGAGTAAAACCCATCGTGATGAAAAGTATATATCTAACAGTCATGGGGGAGGATTCTGGAAGCTGCCCATAACGGCCGGGAGCCACAAGCCTTTGGGTCCTTAGTGAGGTTGGAATAAATGGTTGTGCAGCGTGGGTTGCTTTGGCAATTTGCATTCCTGCGTGGTCAGCATATGGCATTGCTCTGGGCTTCAGAGAGGAAAGGGGAGCATGGAAATGTGAGGAGTGAGGCAGATCCTTTTCTAAAGACCAGCAGCAAAGAAGCATCACAGTTACTACTCATATTTACCTGAATAATTCATCAAGTTCTGTTTTCACATTGCTCTGTGACCCTGAGGCAGCACCTTCAAAACCAGGGAGCTGGAATGGCCTTATTTCTTCCCAGCAGAACTCCTATCATTCTCAGCCTTTATTACTGTCATTGACTTGTCCTGAAACAAGGATTCCGCCTTTCAGAGATGGGGAAGCCAGATGGCTGAGAAATTGTCCTAGGATTATTCTAGTTACTGTTCTTATGGATTTAAAAAATAGCTTAAAAAGAGGAACCATGCAGTTTTAGATGCTAGCCTGAATGTCAGAACTCTGTTGGCTTTTGGAGTCTGTATACACATATGCACACGCACATTGTATTTGTTTTCCAGGGCTGCCATGACAAAGTACCGTACGCTGAGAGGTGTGAACAACAGAAATTGACTCTCGGTTCTGAGTCCAGAAGCCTGAGATCAAGGTGTCGGTCAGGCTGGCCGTCTCAGGCTGCGCGGGGAGCCTGTTTCAGGCCTCCCCTCCAGCTTCCGGTGCTCTCTGGCAGTCCTCAGCATTCCTTGGCTTGTAGACACATCACTCAATCTCTGCTTTCTTCACATGATGTTCTTTTGTGTGGTGTCTCTCTGTCCATATTTATCTTGTTGGTTGACTAAAGTTGGATTTTTCCCTTATTATTAGAGAAATACCCACTTATTTTAGAACATATAAGCAATCCAAAAAAGAAAGTTGAAATTGTCTGAAATCTTATCACCCAGAGATGACTCTGAGTCACTGTGTTAAGCACCCCCCTTCCCTGGGACTCGCTGTTTCTCTGAGGTACGAGAGTCACACACTTCAAGAACTGTAGCAACATCTGCCCTCTGGCAGGTGTGTGCTGTGCATTTCCCGAAACAATCTTGATCTCCAGAATCTCTTGCAACATACCCATGTGTCAGGCCACGTTCCCTTATGGATTTTATGAAATATGGTTATTAGTAGTTTCCCCTCTGATAGAGTTTCATGCTATTAGATTAATTTTTTATAGACCAAATGTAATTTGTATTTTATCATAAGGTTGCCATTAGTTGGAGTGTCTTTGATTTTAATATTTTAAGGTAGTACTCAGAAGTTTAATTTAATCATTTCTTTTTCTTCCTTTTCTTGTGGGCTTGACTAAAATGCATTACTAGACATCAGATCCTTAGTATCTCCAAAGTTGTACTAAAGATCATTGTAGAATTATACAAGTTTTAGAGAAAGCAAGGGAAATGGAAAGTTAGTAGCTAGCAGCTTAGCGATTACAGAATCTTATGGTGTTTTAAAATTTGACATGAATTTCTGTTTCTCATTCATCTATTTCAGGGGATGAATTTTATAGCAGGATATCTGATTCTTATCACAAAGAATGAAGAAGAATCCTTTTGGCTATTAGATGCTCTTGTTGGAAGAATACTACCTGGTATGTTCAAAATCCTTATGGTGTGGCTTTCACTGTCTTGTTTCTGCTGTTATTGAAATGATTCAGCTGACAAGTCAAGATTTAATGAAAATATAACTGAATTGTTTGGGCGTTGAGATTAAAAATCTTTTTGCAATGAAGTTAAAAGAAAAAAAATGTTTAAGATGAACAGCTCCAACTAGAGCAGCTGGTCATTTCTGCATCTGAGAGCTCAAGTTTGGCTGAGACTGTGTGCTTGGCTCATCTGTTCCTCAGTCTGTACCGTCTGTGTTGAGACTTGTTGGGTCTTTGTATGTCTTACTAATCTCAAACTCTAAGTGAGGTTCACTTAGTTATGGGCATATATTTGTCACTGAGTTTGTGAGTGGTTGTAGGAGTGAAATAATTGTCAAGATGTTATTATTAGCGCTATGAAGGTAAGAATCACTCTCATCATGAATTGCCACCTTTCTATTTATTAATGAATGTTGTTTTAATTAATAATTTGTTAGTAAGGGTCCACCGATTTTGGTAATGCACAATATAGAACTATGAGCTACAGAGTAGAAACATTTTGGGAAGAAGTTGCAAGAGCCTTTTTGGTGGGAGAGGGCTCTATAACGACGGCTGGTCCCATGGAACCTCATGCTTGTCCTGAAAGACAAGCGTAGTTGCAAAGGCCTCATGACTAGTGGATGCAGAGGTCATAGGTTTCCCCACGGCAGTGAGCCCTGGGCTGGTCTTGTTTTCTGTGTCTGCCTCTGAGTTTTCTTCCTGCTCGTCCTCTTCCTCATGCATGACTCCCTGAGTCCGTCTGGACCCACCCAGAGAGCACTCGGGGACTTCTCTGGAGAGCTGGCTACCATCTCTAGGAACTCCATGTTGTAGACATGAGCACAGTGTGCACATAGCATGTTTTGAATTCCATGCTAAACTACACCTACATTCTCATTTAATCCTCAGAACAACTATACTGCATAGACCCGATTATTAAATGTTTTACAGAGGAGGATACTTAAGGCCTGCATCCCACAGCTGTGTGAGGCAGAGCCTGGGTTCAAATCTATGGCTATGTGGCTCTTAGACCTTGGCATGTGCCTCATGGAAGAGTGGACCTGAGTGGCACCATTAAAGAAAAGGAGGATCTGGAAAGATAGAGGGAAATGAGGGCATTCCTCACACTCTGTTGCTGCCATTAACAAGGGCACAGGTGTGGGTATGCCAGAGGCCGGCTGGGTGGAGCTGCCCATGAGGAAGAAAAGGTGGAGAGGCTGTGAGTGTCAGAAAAGAGCCCGAAGGGGGAGAGGACTCACGCAGTCCCAGCTTCAACGTGTAGGCCTGAACTGCAGTGGTGGGGAAATTATAAAGAGGGACTCAAGACTTTCCAAATGAAATATTGACAGAGCTTTGTAACCTGTTCACCTTTTGCTTCAGTTACGTTCTAAGACTGAATTGCAATGAATATTTATATCCATGACCAGTTCATTTCTGGGGGTGTGGGAAACATCAGTGATTGAAACATAAGAGGCCCTGCCCTGGTGGAATTCCCACTGTAGTAAGAGGTCAAACAGTGTGCAACAGCAACTACAATACAACCCATCATAAATAGTTAAAATATACAGTGTTAATGTTCATACATACACAGACCCCGGGAAAAGCCCCAAGACTGAAAATTTACTTCCGTAAGTGGAAGGCAGGGAACATTAGAGGCATGCGTTTGGCAGCTGTAAGACAAAATGGATCCCTGTGCCACTTGGCAGGTGCCAAAGAATTATATAGGGAACAGATAGTCATGGGTACTAGGATGTGAATGCTGCCAGGTACAGGAAATTATTTTACAAGCTTCAACAGGTCAGGACAACAACTTGTTCCAGGGACCAGCACATAGTAGAAGGCAAGGGAAGGGTGCTGATTTATATTAAAATGAACATCCATTATGATCAGATAGCCTCTAAAGGGAGTTTGCATAAAGCAACCTCCATTCTGGCCCAGGTCCAGCTTGTGGGATAGAGAGCGATCGTGTCATGGAAAAATCTCTTCTCCATAGTTAATAGACAAAATTTAACTGAGTAAATTTGAAGAGCTAGTTGGCTTTATTAAATGATTCATAATTAAGCAGAAACTCACCTAATAAGTAGAGAGATACTACAACAGGTTATACAAGACGGAGGCTTTTATAGAAAGGAGGGAAGGACAAAGTCTTCAGCAAGAGAAAAATGAAAGTTTATTTAAGGAAAGTAAGAGTTCAGGTGGTGATGGCTTCTCATTGGCTGGGCTTGTTGCTGGGCAAGAGGAAAATCTTCCTTCCTCCTGCTGGAGTATTAAAGTAGTAAAGTGTTGTGGTCTGTAATAGACTTTCTTCCTCTTGAGGTCTGCTGTTGAGCTATGCCCTGTTTGAGGTAATTGACCTCAAGTAGAAGGGTGTGATAGCTCCCTCTCTAGGCCTTCCCAACTCCAATTTTAGTTGAGGTCTTTAATTTTCATAATAGATTATTAGCAGGTAATAAATGCTGACTTAGCAAAACATAAAAAAGCTAGATTCCAAATTGCTCCAAAAGTGGTAGTGTCATTATACTTATTTTTAAGTTCGTGAAATGTCATTTTCTATTATATTAGGTTCAGTCAGAGTCAATTGCAGTGCCATCAGGTCTTGAGTCAAAAACAAAAGAAAATATCAAAATAACAGTGTTAGCACCGTGAGAGAAAACCAGGACTATTCTCGTCATTGAAGTGCTCTCCCGACGGCGAAGCAGCAGCTGTGCCTTATGTTCTCAGAATTCTGGTGGCACAAACTAGGTCATTTTAGTGCCACAGTCATCCTGCTTTTAGCTGTTTCTTTTTCAATTATAGAAAAATGCATATATACTCTCATTTCTAAAATTCAAAAATATAGTAGTGATTATAAGATAAAAAGTGACAGTCTTCCTTCACTAATACTCCCCTCCCATTTCTGTCCTACTCAGAGGTAATTATTATCATGTTATTGTCAATATAGTGTGTGTGTATGTGTGTGTGTATATCTCTCCAAAGTTTTTTCTATATATTTATATATAAGAGTGAAATTTCACAAATGAAAGAGTGAAAATTAAAAACAAAATAAAGAATCAATAGAAAAGGTGAACTGAGACGCCCTGGCCGGCTAGCTCAGTGGTAGAGTGTCGGCCCGGTGTGTGGAAGTCCTGGGTTTGATTCACGGTCAGGATACACAGGAGAAGCGCCCATCTGCTTCTCCACCCTTCCCCCTCTCCTTCCTCTCTATCTCTCTTTTCCCCTTCTGCAGCCAAGGCTCCATTGGAGCAAAGTTGGCCCAGGCGGTGAGGATGGTTTCATGGCCTCCGCCTCAGGCACTAGAATGGCTCCCGCTGCAACCAAGTGATGCCCCAGAGGGGCCAAGCATCACCCCCTGGTGGGCATGCCAGGTGGATCCCAGTCACGCGCATGTAGGAGTCTGACTGCATCCCCGCTTCTAACTTTGGAAAAATACAAAAAAAATAAAAATAAAAAAAAGAAGAAAAAAAGATGAACTGAGACAAAAGCTGTTTCTTCAGAAAAACTAATAAAATAGATAAACCTCTGGCAAGACAGAAAAGAAAATAATGGAGCCTGACCAGGCGGTGGTGCAGAATAGAGTGTTGGCCTGGGATGCTGAGGACCCAGGTTTGAAACCCCGAGGTCACTAGCTTGAGCATGGGCTCATCCGGCTTGAGTGTGGGCTCACCTGCTTGAGTGCTTGGTGTCCGGCTTGAGCGCGGGATCATAGATATGACCCCAAGGTCACTGGCTTGGGCAAGGGGTCGCTGGCTTGAGCAATGGGTCACTGGCTTGGCTATAGTTCCCTGGTCAAGGAACATGTGAGAAAGCAATCAATGAACAATTAAGGTGCCACAATTTTGAGTTGATGCTTCTCATTTCTCTCCCTTTTTGTTCCTCCTTCTCTCTCTCTTGCTAAAAAAATAATGATGATGGATGAGGTATTTAGAAATGAGAAACATGCTGTAATTTGAAAATCTGCAGATTTGTTTTACGAATCATAAGACTACAAGTAAAATGAAAAGACAAATAGATACTTTTGAGAAAAATACAGTTTAACAAAGTTAATTTGAGAAAATAGAGCATCTGAATGGGCATATGCACAGACATATAAAAATTTCTTCATAGATGTACAAAATCTCATTAAATTTTGAAGAAACAGATAATTTCTGTATGTTTTGTAAATCTTGCAGAAAACAGAATATGATAAATTACTCATGAACTCAAGTTATGCAACTAGTGTAACCTTGCTGTCATGCAGGTGAATCTCACTGATGAGCACAGTTATACAAATCCTAATGTAAATAATAATAATAAATTAGCAGGCTGAGCCTGACCTGTGGTGGCGCAGTAGATAAAGCGTCGACCTGGGAACACTGAGGTCGCCAGTTCAAAACCCTGCACTGGTCTGGTCAAGGCACATATGGGAGTTGATGCTTCTAGCTCCTCCCTGCTTTCTCTCTCTCTCTCTCTCTCTCTCTTTCTCTCTCTTTCTCTCTCTCACTCTGTGTCTCCTCTCTAAAATAAATAAATAAAAAGAAATTAAAAAAAAATTAGCAGGCTGAATTCAGAGAGGGTTATGGAGTATTATTATTTTTTTATCTAAAAAGAGTTTATCCCAGGAATGCAAGGATGGCTTAATTATATGGAAGATTCAAGAGCAAAGCCAAGCCAAGAAGCCTTGAAAGAAGAATAATGGAGGTTTATTATAATACTATAATAATTATGTGATATTAGTTTACTGATGTAGGAACAGAAAAGAGTCCAGAAATCAATTGGTCTTCTAATCTATTAATCTATTAGAATCTATGTGAGATATATCAATTAATGGGGAAAGACTATTTGAAATACCATTCAGTGACAAGTGACTATCTATATGGAAGAAGACAAAATTAGATCCTATTTCAATTCCAGATGGATTCAGACCTTTGTGAAAAAGCAAATAGGCACTTTATAAAACAGGAAACCCGAATGGTCAACCAAGTTATGAAGAGATGCCCAAGTGAGCAAGGAAATGCAGATTTAAACAACACTGAAGTAGGATGTCAAAGCCAGCATAGCCACCTGATGGCCACCACTTCTAGGCAAGTGACACCCCAATTTCAGAGCAGTTGAAATGGTATAAAAGTCAGTGTTAGAACTAAAGACAGCATTGTGTTGTAGACACATTGTGTTAGTTATAGACTTTACACAAAGGAGAACTTGGAGGCAGAGAGTCTCTCAGACAAAGTCACTGAACTCACGGTCTCGTGCACACCTGTCTGACCTCAGTCTCACTGACAAGCTCCTCTTGGGCCCCGCCACCTCTAGCAGTATTACTGTGTTGTACAAAAGTGAATAGTCACTCAGATAAGGTTTTTATTTAAAGCGGGGGTGCCCACACTTTTTCAGCTTGCGAGCTACTTATAAGATGACCAAGTCAAAATGATCTACCTACAATCAAAATGCAAAACATAAATTTATTTCTCCTATATTATCATTATTTAAGTTACTATTATTACTATTTAATATTGTATATTCTTCTTTCACCTTTCTCCTTCTCAGCTCTCTTTTCAGAGGAAAGTCAATGTCATAGTTTTTATGAACAGTCAGAAAAAGCCGCTCCACATTTCCCTTCTTTGGAATAGCAATGGCACACAGACAGATGAGGCAAATGCACTTAGAATATGACATAGTGAAAAAAATGCCCTCCCATTCTATGAAAGTGGTAGGTTTTAGGCTTCTTACTTGGACCAGCTACGGCACTCATTTTTATATCCTTTGTTGTATTTAGTTTAAATAAATTGAAGGCTAACTACGCAGCAATGTAACTGAACAAGTGAGTGCGGTTTAACACGCATGCGTAGGGTGTCAAAAGTTCAGATGTCAGATTGGCTACCCTGTATGCCAATCAAAAGACAAATGTCTTATTTATTTATTTATTTATTTATTTATTTATTTATTTATTTATTTATTTATTTATTTACAGAGACAGAGAGAGTCAGAGAGAGGGATAGATAGGGACAGACAGACAGGAACAGAGAGAAATGAGAAGCATCAATCATTAGTTTTTCGTTGCCGTTGGGACACCATAGTTGTTCATTGATTGCTTTCTCACATGTGCCTTGACCGCGGGCCTCCAGCAGACCGAGCCACCACTTACTGGAACCAGCGACCTTGGGTCTAAGCTGATGAGCTTTTTGCTCAAGCCAGATGGGCCCGCGCTCAAGCTGGCGAGCTCGGGGTCTTGAACCTGGGTCTTCCACATCCCAGTCCACTGTGCCACCGCCTGGTCAGGCAAGACAAATGTCTTTTTAATGTCATGCGATCTACCCACACTTCCTTCGCGATCGACCAGTAGATCGCCATCGACATATTGAGCACCTCTGATTTAAAGGATTTTACTTTTACGCTTAAATGCCTCTTATAGTCCCAAGTCAACAAAAGGCTAACAGACAATGTCCATAGATGCTAAACTTGGCCCCTGTACAGACACACCAAGCATTTAGTCTCATGCAGACCTTACGGGGCATCGAGTGGCCTATTTGGTAACAAATGGTGGCTTTCCATATCAGTCACCACTCAAACCAAAGTATCTAGTGCAGTGGTTCTTAACCTGGGTTCTATCGAACCCTAGGGGTTTGATGAGTTGGTCTCAGGGGTTCGGAGAAGCCTCTGCCACGGAGGCCAGAATAAAGTAATACCGTAAATTGTTGTGAGTTCATGCACTTTGTTGGTTTTGTTCTTTGAGCAAGGTGATGTTCATGCACGGCTCATTTTGTGCACCAGTTAAAAAACATATACCTATGTCTTGAATTTGGAAAAAAAATCCTATTTTATTTATCACTAAAGAAGGGTTCGGTGAATGCGCATATGAAACTGGTGGGTTCGGTACCTCAGAAAAGGTTAAGAACCACTGATCTAGTGAAAGGGTACAAAAGGAAAAGCAGCTCCACTTTGCGGATAGAAGGGGATTCCAGAGCCTTGCAGAGAAGCCCGGCAAGTACCAGGCTCTGAGTCCCCATGTGATTTACAGAAATGGGGGGAGGGCGCCATTTGGGGTAATTACCTCAAGTAATGAGTCAGTGCCATAATGAACTAATAATATACTGACATCCTGAAAAGCTGGTCAGACCTGTTTTCCTCTGAAACAGTGGGAAACAAGTTTTTAACTGCTCACCACAGAAATAACCCAGTTCAAGCTAGGTGTGGCCAAGATGAGGACTGCTTCTGTGGGCTGAGGCTCACAGCCCCTGAGGAGCGGAGGTGGGACAGAGTGAGGACTTGACTCCATGCATCTCAGCTGCACCTGAGTACATGTTTCGTGTGTTCTCGTAGCCTGTCGACCCTCCCACCCTCCACCCCCAACCCCGCTGTAGTATCCCACCGCCTGAGCCCTCCTCCTGAGGGACATGTTTGCTTGCTCACAGGCAGTCAGTCCGTCCCTGGGCTGAAGAGCACTGGCTCTACCCCTTAGTCCTCGTGCAGCAGTCGTCACAGGCACGTTTGAGAGCTGTGCACCCCACCCCCACAGCGGTGCCTTCTCCCCCCCCAAGACGGCATCCCCACCCTGCCTGCCCCCCCGCAGCACTATGCCGCCTACAGATGTTCTGACACGGCCATTAGGTTGTCCGCCAAGGTGAATGTCCCCAGGAGAAGCATAACTAGGAGCCCCAGAGCAGTGAGGCCAGTCCAGGGGCTCCCTAGAATTTCTCTGCTCCTGTACCCAGCACACTGCCGGACCTGACATGTGCTCTGCTCCATCTGCAGGGGATGCTGCAGGTGGGGCCTACAAGGAATTGTGGTTTGTGTCCCCTTCCACATTCAAGGGCAGAATACACTTAGGAGAGAACATGCGTACAGAGGGTTTCAGTGCTCTTCCCCTGGTGACTGGCTCAGGCCTGTGGCAGGCTGGGGTGTGACTTTGACATCTATTTTTGGAAGCTGCCATAAGCCTCTCTATAACTAAGAACAAGGTCGTGCAATGCTCGCAGCTTAAATGCCCTTCTTGGCAAAGCCTCTTATCACGCCTGCGCTGAAACCTGACTCCTCTGAGATGTCACTTGTGTAATTGGATTGGCACTCGAGACCCTCTTGAGAGAACAGAATCTCTGCCTCTTTTTCCCCAGGTGGACCAGAATGTTCCTGAATTAAGAAGGAAAAAGAGAGCAAATGGCTCAAAGTTTCAAGAAACAGACGCAAAATACATGAAAGGGAAGAGTTCTTTTAAACCTCTGGTATTTTATAATTGAATTGGCTTCTGTTAAATTATTTTCAGTGTACATTAGTATTACATATACAGTGTGTCCGTAAAGTCATGGTGCACTTTTGATTGGTCACATGGTCAAAAGTGCACCATGACTTTAGGGACACACTGTAGTTAATTGGAGCTTACTCTTCGAAAATTAGCAATGTGACTGTAATATTGTGTCAATGCTTATAATGATGATTTTAACCAAAATATGTAATTGACAAGGACATCTTGGCCGTGGTGGGTGGCCATACTGCAGTAGGCAGCAGGACGAGATACAATGTTTGACGGTATGCAGATTTGTGTACATTTTCCTATCTTATTACGTAGATTACTTACTAAATATTTATAGCAGAAATTAAGCATTAAAACTCATTTCACTATATCACACTAACAAGCTAGGAATTGTTTTGGCAAGGCAATCATCTGTTCAAAAAATGGACGCGCTGTGGGAAGCGTTGGTCTGTCTGCTGAGCGTGCGTTCACAGAGCTGTGGGGACCGTGGGCTGCCAGCCGGAGCCCAGGCCCACTGCTTGGAGAAGGACAGTAACTCTGAGGTTACCTTAGTGGGTTGTGCTTTCCATGTTCCAACAGGCTGGGGCTCGAGTCCACTAAACCAGCATAAACGGCATTTCTCTGAATTAAGTAATCAGCCATCTTTGGGTATGAACAAGAACAATTTTAGACTTAACATTGCCTCTGCATTTCTGTATTTGGGGTGGTGGAGACATTTGGCTTTTTCTAGAATTTCTGGTAAATATAATGAAGTGTCCTCCACCATCCAGTTCGAGAAAGCATGCAGGATTCCTTGAGACTTCAGCGAAGAAAGCCTTTACCCTGCAGTAGATAGGTAGATGTTTCCCTGCGCACGTGAGCACACACACGTGGGTTGACAGCATCTGAGTGCGCATCAGCCAGAAGCTGGGAAAGTGGGTTATGGCCTATCCTGGCAAAGGCACCTCACCGAAGAGGGCAAGCCATGTACAGGAGGATGTGGAAAGGAGTTGGAGAAGTTTGCAAAGGGATGTATGTCAACATGTTTACATGGTATTACAAATATGGAGGAGGCCCATCAAACTGCCTAGTGGTGATTGATTACCTAGGGAACGACTTTGACTTTTCACCTGATACTGCATGTATCATCTTCACGACATAAAATAGAGAAAAGACACATGACCAGTAAAGAAGGGAGAGCATGTCCTGTGCTCATAGGACCCCAAGATGCTCAGAGGAGTTGGCACAATGCTGGAGAAGCCACCATGGCCGAGGCAGCCACTGTCCTTGAAACCCCAAGTCCCCATCAAGGGCACACGTTCTACCAATAGCTGTGGGATTAAAAATCTGTGATTTAGGCCAATTTTTAAAAAAAAATATGTTTCTTATGACATTAATTTGTGTGCCCGCACTATCTGTTCGGGGGAGGTAATGGGTGCAGGGGATGATGTAGAGGGACCACCCCTTCCTTACTCTGTGTATGTGGAGGGTGGCATCTTGGACCTTGTGGGCACTGGGGCCAGGGTCGCTTATGCCTGCTCCCTTGTCCTCCATGGCCAGGCCCCAAGCCACCTCCACCCTGCGGATTCTCTTGCTCCGATGAAGGGCTCGCTGCCAGGCTGTGCTGTCCCTGCAGCTCAGGTGACCCTGTGCCTGCTCCTCCTGCCCCTGAAGCCTGCCTTAGCCCAGGTTGGGCACAGCCACTGAGACAAGGCAGTGTGTCTGTGGCTGCTAGGCTCTCTCCCTCAGTCTGGATGACAGGAAAAGGCGGCTGCCACCTGCAGATTTGTGAAGTTTTTTTTAAATTGCGATAAATACACAATATTTACAATCTATCATTTTCAAGTGCACAGTTCAGGGGCATCAAGCACATTCCCATTGCTGTGCAACCATCACCACTGTCCATCTGCAGAATTTTCTCATCTTCCCAAACTGAAACTCTGTCCCCATGAAGTATCAGCTCCCATCCCTCCCCTGTAGCCTCTGGCGCCCACCGTTCTACTTCGTGTCTCTGATTCTGATGGTTCTGGGCACCACACACACATGGAATCGCTCAGTATTTGACCTTGTGTGGCTGGCTTATTTCACTGAGCATGATGTCCTCAAGGTTCGCCCGTGCTGTAGCACTTGACAGCCTCCCTCGTGTTTAAGGCTGAATGATATTCCATTGTGTGTACATATCACATTTGTTTCTCCATCCACAGGCGGACATACCTGGTTATGTGCGCCTTTGGCTATTGTGAATCATACTGCTGTGAACATGGGTGTGCAGATGTCCCTGCTTTCTGTCTGCAGATTTTAACTGATGCCTGGCAGTGCCTCCCTATGCAGAGCTCCCGGGATCCCAGGGATCCTTGCTTTGGGAGTCACTCCCAGGAGTCCATTCATCCACACGGTGTGGCATTTCATCCCAGGTCCTCCCTCTAACCCGGCCTTTCTCTCTTCTAGAAAGGATCCTCCCTGGACAGCCCTGTTTTCTTTCTCTGGCTGAGAGGGAAACAAAGGACGAGGTTGTCAGGGGCTATGGTTTGTGGAACAAGTGACACATGTTTTTGGGTTTTTCTCCTTGTCCCCATGGCAGACTACTACAGCCCCGAGATGCTGGGCCTGAAGACAGACCAGGAGGTCCTGGGGGAGCTGGTGAGGACCAAACTGCCGGCGGTGGCGGCCCTGATGGATGCTCATGGCGTTCTGTGGACTCTAGTCGTGTCACGCTGGTTCATTTGCCTGTTTGTGGACATCCTACCCGTGGAGGTGAGTGTGTCATGCACCTTGCTAGGACCAGGGCTGGCTCAGGTCACCATGCAGTGATGTGCCATTTCTCTGTTTTTCTGCAGACGGTACTTCGAATCTGGGACTGTTTGTTCAACGAAGGCTCGAAGATTATCTTCCGGGTGGCCCTGACCCTGATTAAGCAACATCAGGCTTTCATTTTGGAAGCCACCAATGTTGCAGATGTTTGTGAAAAGTTCAAGGAGATCACCAAAGGGAGTTTTGTAACTGAATGTCACACCTTTATGCAGGTGTGTGTCCGGGTGTACTTAGCCTGTCTCTTGCTCTGCTTCTCCATTTGTCCGGCCTGTGACGGGGGTGTCTTGACTTTGCACATCTGTCTATCCGGCATGGAGGATTTACCTCTTCTGGACATTTCACATAAGTAGAATCAAACAGTGTGTGCCTATTTGTGTTGAATTCTTTCAGCACAATATTTTCAGGATTGTTTAGCTCTAACTTATATGATTATGTAAGTATTTAGCCGAGTTCCTTGCGCACGGTACGCGCTAAGTGCTAGTATTTATAAAGTGCCAAGAGGCGGGCCTGCCAGGCGGTGGCACAGTGGATGGAGCGTCGGACTGGGATGCGGAAGACCCAGGTTTGAGACCCCGAGGTCGCCAGCTTGAGCGCGGGCCCATCTGGCTTGAGCAAAAAGCTCACTAGCTTGGACCCAAGGTCACTGGCTTGAGCAAGGGGTTACTCGGTCTGATGTCGCCCCACGGTCAAGGCACATGTGAGAAAGCAGTCAGTGAACAACTAAGGGATTACAACGAAAAACTGATGATTTATGCTTCTCATCTCTCTCCGTTCCTGTCTGTCTGTCTCTGACTATCCCTCTCTCTGACTCTGTCTCTGTAAAAAAAAAAAAAAAAGTGTCAAGAGGCGGAAGGGTGGCTGGTCTGTCTGCCTGTGAGCCGGTTGCAGGTGGGCTAGCTGTTCAAGGTGTGACTTTGCCTGTGTTATGTACGGCGCAAAGTTGCTCTGGGCCCGGTAAGCTTGGTGGCCTCCAGGGGAGCAGAGAGGAACCTGGAGATACCAGGTGGGTTTTGTGTCTACCTACATTAAAATAAAGATGCTGTGAATCATTGCATAAGATAGAGGTAGTCATTCAAGGTAAGTTGGCAGGGAAACATCCCAAGTACAGTGAGTCTCATTTTCTCAGTGATCTCTACAAAATTGTGTATGTATTTCTGTATGAAATACATTAGCACAGTAATTGCAGTTTGTACGTCAGACTTCTCTAAAATCCTATACATGAAGCTTTCGAATTTCCTGGAGCAACATTAATGGGAAGACGACAGTTGAACTCGAACAGCCTGTCACATCTTAGCAGATTTGATTCACTTCCCGTTTTTCAGAAACGTGAACAGTTATCACGTAAACACTCCACCCTGACCTTAGGTCCTATTATAAAACTATGGACAAATATCTGAAATGCATTTCTTTTTAAGAAAATAAGAAAAAACAAAGAAAAAAAAATCTTTTTTTTTTTTTCACAGGGACAGAGAGTCAGAGAGAGGGATAGACAGGGACAGACAGACAGAAACAGAGAGAGGTGAAAAGCATCAATCATTAGTTTTTCGTTGCTGTCGCAACACTTTAGTTGTTCATTGATTGCTTTTTCACATGTGCCTTGACCGTGGGCCTTCAGCAGACAGAGCAACCCCTTGCTGGAGCCAGCAACCTTGGGTCCAAGCTGACGGGCTTTTGCTCAAGCCAGATGGGCTCGCACTCAAGCTGGCGTCTCGAACCTGGGTCTTCCGCATCCCAGTCCTACACTCTATCCACTGCGCCACTGCCTGGTCAGGAAAAAAAAAAATCTTTTAATGCTAGCCTTTATACTTGGCCTAATTTATAACTGTGCATTTCTTAGCAGTAACTGCACAAATGATTATTACATTGTGCATGAAAGATGTGACGGTGGACCTGCCAACTTCCAATGTTTGTTGTCCTGTCAGACATACCACCTGGCCTCTGGGGTCCCATGGCTGCGGCCACCTGCCTGCTGGCTCTGCTCTCCCGCCCTCCCCAGGCACACTCTTTTCTCCTCATTGTGAAATACTTCATTCTCTTACTAGAAATGAGTCTGAACCCCTTCCTGCTTCCACTTCTCAAATCTGGTTTCTTATACTTAAGTCTGCTCATGAATGGCCTGATTGGCTTCACAGATTACAACAGTGACAAGGTCTAAACAGAACACAACACAGACAATGGATGCAAAAGCAAACAGGTTTACATCAAACCTGAAAACTTCTGTGCAGCTAAGGAAATGGACAGTGACCAGAAAAACTATGCAAACCACGTATCTGATGAGGGTTAATATCTAGGATTTATGAAGTACTCAAGACTTGGCTGTCTTCCCTCATGTGCAAGAGGCCTGTGGTCTTCCACCTGTCCATCTGCCACAGCCTGGCCTTGAACAGGGACAGCTAAAGTGAATACTTATTTTTGGTTTGTTTTTAAACCAATTCCATTTATCTTCCAGAAAATATTCTCAGAGCCTGGGAGCTTGTCCATGACCACCATCACCAGGCTTCGAGAGAGTTGCCGGGCCAAGCTGCTGATGCAGGGGTGACTCGGACAGTCTCCTCTCTGCACTGACCACGAGGCTTCATTCCCAGAGTTGACCAATTTTTACTGCTTTCCTTTTTAGTGTTGTAAATATTTAATGTCTCTACACTTTAGTTGTGAATATTTTTTAAAAAGCAATTTAAAATCATGTCATTCTGTAACTGATGAGCTATGAAGTCAAAGTTTCTAGATATATTTTTACCTGAGACAATAATATATAAAATGTGAAAGAATGTGCATTTGTATTTAATAAAGTATGTCAACATGAGTTTGTGATTAGCTTGCCAGCTGATTAAAAATTAAAACCAAAACAGTGAACTGTCATTAGTGTAACTAATGCCAATTAGATACTATTCTATTCCTTTCCATGGCAGAGCCTGCAGGTGAAGTTTGTCCATGTTCCAAATGACTTATCTTTAGAAAGGAAATTTAAAAAAATGATTTTAAAATTGCTGTGTTATATAAAGAATGAGTCTGATTGGACCCACCCATCAGTGCTTGATGCAGGCACCTCTTCCTGGGCCCCTGGAGGGAGAAAACGCACTCAGTGAGGCCCCCTCCGCTCTGGGCTTGAGGACATGAACATGTCATTCAGACCCCTGGCCCCATTTCCCACCCTGAGCCCTGATAGTGGCGCTGCCTCTCTCTGAGAAACGCCACTGCCTGGGCCAGCTGCACCCTGGATGGGGCATGCAGGGGCAAGCATGAACAAAGGGACAGGTGGGGGCTCCCTTGGGAGAAGGGCAGATAAGACATGCAGGGACGCCCAGTGGCAGCTGGTCTGCTTCCCCAGCCCCCACAGCGGCCTCACTTGCCTGTGCTCCGCAGTGTGACCTGAAAACGCCTCTGGATTTCTCCAAAAAAATATCACAAACATCTTCCTCTTCATCCCACACCTATACTGTTATCACCTGTCAGTGGTGACTCACTGCCCAAAGGGAAGCACTGTTAAGGGACCTGGGCCATGGCAGCCTCACCTGATAGCAGCATCCTCATATTCAACTGCGGTTATCAACAAATGCTTCCTTTCCCCCATGGCCACTGATGAAGCTGGACTAGGACCAAAATAACTTGCTGTGTCCCAATCCAATTCAGACATTGTCAGTGGGTGGGAACAATGGCTAGGATGAGTTGCCAAAACTTGGGAAGCCCCCCCAAGTAACAGCTGAGCATGCAGGTCACCAGCATGGGGTTAGCACAGCTGCCCAGTGTCCTCAGTGCCTAGTCCTGACACTTTTAACACCAGCTGTGTGGTCCTGAACCTTTCACTCCCAGGAACTGCAAAACAGCCATTCTGGACTTAGAACTGTAGCTGATGAACCAGCCAGTGGGGCTTTCCCTAGAAGAAACCAAGTGAAAGAAGTTCCTCATCTTGAAATGTAAGCAGGCCCTGGCTGGTTGGCTTAGCGGTAGAGCGTCGGCCCAGCACGTCAAAGTCCTGGGTTCAATTCCTGGTCAGGGCACAAAGAAGTGACCATCTGCTTCTCCACCCTTCCCACCCTCTCCTCCCCTTCTGCAGCCATGGCTTGAAGGAGCAAGTTGGCCCAGGGCACTAAGGATGACTCCATGGCCTCTCTTCAGGTGCTAAAAATAGCACATTTGCTGAGCAATGGAGCAGTGTCCCCAGATGGACAGAACATTAGCCCCAGATGGAGGTTGCAGGGTGGATCCCAGTTGGAGTGCATGTGGGAGTCTGTCTGCCTCCATGCCTCTCATTTGGTTAAAAGAAACAATGTCTACTGGTTGGTTGTTTTTTTTTTACAGAGAGAGAGAGATAGGGACAGACAGGAACGGAGAGAGATGAGAAACATCAATCACCAGTTTTTTGTTGCTGTTGAGACATCTTAGTTGTTCATTGATTGCTTTCTCATATGTGCCTTGCCCGCAGGCCTTCAGCAGACCGAGTAACCCCTTGCTGGAGCCAGCGAACTTGGGTCTAGGCTGGTGAGCCTTGCTCAAACCAGATGAGCACACGCTCAAGCTGGTGACCTCGGGGTCTCAAACCTAGGTCCTTCTGCATCCCAGTCCAACGCTCTATCCACTGCGCCACGGCCTGGTCAGGTGGTTAAAAGAAACAATGTAAGCAGCTGTATCTCTACGGCAGGGCCCTGTAGTCTGCCCAGGCATTGAAGCTTCAGGCAGCCAGAAGGGCTGTCCAGGTCCTTGAAAACATTTGCCTCTCCACTTCTACACTATTTTTAATGCTCTCTGAATCTTGAAATACTTGCAAAGACCTCATTCCCCAGCCAACTGTTGGTTTCTCTCAGTTCTGGACTGGGCAATGAATGAAATGTCTGCACTGTCCATAGACTGGGGAAACTAAAATCCAAAAACCTTATGATACACTAACCCTTGTGGTCATGCTGCTGCCAGAGGGCCCCGAACACCACCCCCAGGCAGCTCCGACTATCAGTAACTGCAGCCCTGGGTCAGGCTGGTATTCATCACATGGCCCCTCTGCTATGCTTGGTTTCAAAGTACCTCTACAGGGTTAAGAACCACACAGGACTACCTCAGCTCTACGAAAGTGAATCTCCTCCCACCCACATGAACAGCAGATTCTGGGGTGCAGGTGTGTGGTGGTGGTCAGGTCCGTGGTCACCCACCAGGAAGGCTGCCCTCAGCCATAGCCACCAAGGCCCGCAGATCCTCAAAGGGCACAGGTCTTTGCTTGACAAGATTAAATAAAGCTCTAGGCTCACGCTCCTGCTCTGAGAGCTGCCAGCACAGCTGCCACAGCCCTGGAGGAGCAGACCAGGGCCCGTCTTCAAAGGGCCGATCTAGTCTCCTGAGCCACAGGCCTCTAAACAGCGCTGCGAGGGAGCCTGAGTGCTGGCCCGCTACCCCCCTCATCCTCACGTTGTGGGCACGTTTGCAACACTGGGGCTGCTCTATCACAACCTGAGACCAACCTTAAGACAACTCATGTTCTCCAACTGCCACCCAGCAGACTGGCTACCCTCCAGGGTGGCTCAGGCAGACTTCCACCTGTAGTTGTTCCTGGCACCAGCTCTGCCCCAGCTTACACCCTGCTCTCCACCACTCTCCCCCCCCCGCCCCCCCCCACGCCAGCGGCTGACAAAAGCACAGGTCCAGACAAAGAAAGAAAGAGACGTTTTATTAGCATTGTTACCGCAATGCGTTACAAGAAGGGACCCTCAGTGCACAGCCCAGCAGAGCTGCAAGCGCAGAAATCAGAGTGGAACTGATTATTGAACACAAGTGCAGACACAGGATCACCCTGAACCTCAAACAGAAGACTGAAAATCACTTAAAAAAAAAAGTAAACAAAAACAACACCCATTTTTCTGTTTAGAGAAGTGCCAGCCCTTGAGTGGCACAGCAAGAAAGACCAAACGTTCTAGCGCTCGCCCAAGGGCTGAGAGCTGTGCAGCCCACGGACCAGGCCTATGTTGGCTTCTAAAGCTTAATTTAAGCATTCCAGGGTTTCAGCTTTTGAAGGACTTCCATTTTAAAATTTCCTTTCTCTACTAATTTAATAACTGTGCAGGTTAACAGCCAGCCTTCATCAGACACAAGTATTAAGACCAGAGAACCTCCCTTGGCAAGGCTTGTATCTGAGTCAAGAACGAAGAGATCAAACACCAGAACCTTAAAGAGCCAAATGATAGTGCAGCCAGTGCCCATTTAGAAAAGCACTCTCACCCTCCCCCCTTAAAGTTCTACTTTGGTAAATATTAACGTTTAACCAGTTAGCAAAATATTTAACCCCGTTAGCAAAATTAACACCGTCATTGCAATAGTTACTCTTTGTGCATAGTAAATGTTGCAAGATGAACTTCACATTGGATAAAGCAGATCTGAAAATCAGTTTGCAGTAAGTGTGTCTCCCTCAACATCAACCTAAACTTGGAAATGAACCCGAGGCCTGTGACTTCTGTTGGCCCGCGGCCGGCCGCACTAAATCGTCTGGTAGCCGGCATGGCTCCTCTTCCTGCCGATGAGGTAGGCGATGAGGACGATGAGGACCAGGCCTGCCAGGGCGCCACCCACAGCGATGGGGATCAGCATGTTGTTCTCATCCAGCTGACACTCTTCCACTGAGGAGACAAGGGCAAGCACATGATGCTGTGTGGGTTGTCACCATGTGCACCTTACAAGAGGCCTCTCGCTCCTTTCCACCTCTGCCCACCGCCCAGCGGGGAGGGTTATACTAGAGGGGGACTCCAATTCCAATCACTACCACTTGGTATGTCCCTACAGAGGCGGGGAAATTACGGTCAGTGTGCAGTCCAGGGCGCCTGCGCCCTTCTGGACACTGAACTCTTCACCAGACAGACAGCATTTTTATATAGTATCCCAATTTCACAGGTGGAAGAGCCCCCTATTTCTTAAAACAATTACCTTTGCTCAAATGGTGATGTGCTCACAATTAAGATATGTTGGTCATTTTGAAAGCAAGGTAACACAGGAAGGGGCATTTGCTCTAAAACTCTCTTAGACTGGGAAAGAGAACCCACTGCCCCCATCAACCTCTCCCTGCAACACACGAGCTGTTAAATATCTAAACAGAACCAAAGCCTGAAGCCACTCAGTGTCTGAAACACTGCCTTCAATGCTACTCACCAGACCCAAACTTGTCGCCTTCTACCTGGAAAGCCTGGACCCACACTTCGAAAATGTTGACAGAAAAGGCCTCTGTGACCTGAATGTGCTCCTCGGTGTTACATTTGTAGGAACTCCCCACAGTGGCCTGAAGTGCTCTCAGCGAGCTGTTGGTGGCCTTGAAGGTGGGATCTGCAAAGACATGTGGGAATTAGTGCTCTGAGACACCTGGATGGGCAGGTGAATTGTGGGATCTTACCTCTGGCATCGGGAAGAGTCATGTTTACTTGGATTCCTTGCAGAAAAAACCGGCTAGAACTTGCATTCTTAAAGAGAAGAAGATAATCCTTAGCTAGTCAACAGATTTACATGTTTACTATAAACTTTGGTAATAAATTCAAACTCCCAGATTTCTATCTTTAGAATGAAACCGAAAAGTATCATGTCTGTGAAAGGCATCATATAAATTTCAAGAACACAAATTTTGATTAGTTCCTTCCAGATCCTTTTACAGAATCAGATTCTCTGCTAAAAGGATTGAAGAAGCCTTATTCTAAAAAAGGTAAAACTTTCCCTAAATGTTTCTAAACTTTAGGAAAGATAATCTTTATTACAAGAAACCCAACTACTAAACAGTTCACCAGAACAGTGTATTATAAATATTCTTGAGTTGTCCCTCACTCCTCCCCATATTCTTTAACTGTATGTATGCCTTCCAAGGCAGGCATAGGGAAGAAGGAAGGTGCAGAATGAGGAGACGCTGCTTTTCAGCGAAGGGGCGCGGGAGGCTGACCTGAACGTCTGCCGTGCCCGTGCCCCATCCCTCTGCAGCTACAGACTCTGTAGTTTGGTAGTGACAGTGGCCCTTGGGCACACAGTAGGCACTCCCTTCCTAATGTATAATACATGTCTGATGAATGAAAGCCTACATGTAAATAAAAAAGGGGATGGGGAGCTAGGGGTTTAAAACGACTGACAAATAAGAGAAAGCAGAGAAAAGACTCCTTCTTCCTAAGGCAGAGCTCTGGGTTTCAGGACTTGTGTTTTTGACTTTCATTCTGGGTTGTATGTGGTGTGCTCAGCTTAGGCGTGGTAGCCATGAGGCAATAGTGCATGAGAAAATACAGTAGAAAGAAAACCACAGTGAGATGCATGCTAGGATGCTAATGCTAGGCAGGTCTGACACCGAAGCCCCCCCGAGTGACAAAAGAAAACATGGACCCTTACCATTCCAAACTGGAAAACTAGGGGAGTGACGCTCCCACTCTGGAGCTCCAGGGTCACCAGCTGGGCAGTGCAGCTCCCACTGGCACGGGTCTTATTTGGGTTGATATTGAATACCCCTGTAACAGTCTAAGTGAGAAAAGCAAGTAAGTTACCATTCCAGCTCATGCCTGGGGTCCTCCACTGTTGGAAAAAAAAAAGGCAATCCTAAAATCAGTAACCTCAAGGCCACATTCATTTTAACAAAATCAGAAAGAAAACACTAGAAGATTACAATATTGCAGATTTCTGGATTCAGAAACAATTTTTTTAAAAATGTTTATTGTACTGATTCGAGAGAGAGAGACAGACAGGAACATCAATCTGCTCCCTCCTGTATGTGCCCTGACTAGGGATTGAACCAGGACCTCTGTGCTTCGGGAAGATGCTCTAACCAACTGAGCCATCCAGCCAGGGCCAGAAACAATTTTCAGTGCTACTTCTGAGTGCTACTTTCAGAATGGCATGTACCCATCTCCCTGTGGTCACAAACTAGACCTTAATCACAAGCAAGGTACTTAGCACAGCCCCACAGACTATATGTCATCATTAGAAAAAAATATTTCAAAAGTATAAAAATAACATTTAAATGTTTGAGCAGTGAAAGGACAAATAGTGAGACAGACTCCTACATGCGTCCTAACCGGGATCCACCTGGCAACCCCTATCTGGTGCTTATGCTCGAATCAACTGAGCTATTCTCAGCACCCGGGGCTAACGCTTGGATCTACTGAGCCACTGGCTGCAAGAGAGCAAGAGAGAGAGAAGGGGAAGAGGGAGGGAAAGAGAAGCAGAGGGTCGCTTCTCATGTGTGCCCTGTCTGGATTGAACCCAACATGTCTGCACGCCAGGCCGACGCTCTATCCACTGAGCTAACTGGACAGGGCCCGTGTGGTAAATTTAACATTTTCTCAGGGTCAAGAAACAACCCCCCCCCCCCCACAGGGACAGAGAAAGAGTCAGAGTCAGAGAAAGGGATAGATAGGGACAGACAGATAGAAACGGAGAGAGGTGAAAAGCATCAATCATTAGTTTTTCGTTGCCGCTGTGACATCTTAGTTGTTCATTGATTGCTTTCTCACATGTGCCTTGACCGCGGGCGGGTCTTCAGCAGACTGAGCCACCCCTTGCTGGAGCCAGCGACCTTGGGTCCAAGCTGGCGAGCTTTTTGCTCAAGCCAGATGGTCCTGCGCTCAAGCTGGCGAGCTTGGGGTCTCGAACCTGGGTCTTCTGCATCCCAGTCCGACGCTCTATCCACTGCACCACCGCCTGGTCAGGCAACAAACTTGTCCTTCAGAGTGCCAAACACCACACATTTTAGGCTTTGTGAACCACACAACAGAATCTGCCATGATAACTCAAGTCTGCTGTTTCAGACACAGAAGAGCAACCATAGTATGTAAAGGGGCGTGTACGGCTGTATGCTACAGGCTCAATACATATCCACCGATGTGTTCTGATCTATATTCTGAAAGGCCATGCACATACAATGAATTCTGATAATCACGTGTACCAAATACTCCAACAGAGAGACAGGGGGCTCCTGGGAGCTGAGCCTACCGTGTTGTCCTTCTTCTTGTAGGTGATGTTCAGCTGCAGCCCCATGCGGGCCAGCAAACAGGTCCCATTGGTGCCACTCACGTTGTACTTGTATACTGAGGGGTTCTCTGGCTCTGGGGACGGCGAAGGGTGAGGGGGTGATGGCGAAGGGTGAGGAGGTTTCGGTGGCGTTGTTGGGGAAGGTCCATCTTGCTCACAGCGTGTCTCTGGAGGAACAAGGAGGGATTGGTCATACTGTTCACAGGAAGGAACGCTAAGTTCTGGTTCCTTAAGACCAACGGGAGCCACAGCAACACTGAGCTTCAGTTCCATCTCCCTGAGCTCACTGGAGACCCCAGCAGCCTTTCTCCAATAGCCCCACCCCACAGAATAGGAATAAATTATCACAGGCAGGTACTACTATCTCACAGAGCTGACTTGAAGAGGCCAGCATAGTGTCCAGTTCACCTGTTCCACTCCTGCTGCCGGATGACAGTTCTAACAACATTCTTCCATTTCAGCCTTAGGGAAGCCCCATGTTCACAACTCTATCCTCTTCTGCATGACAACAAACATTCCCTTCCTACTGTGAGGTCAAAATGAAAACCATAACTCTGTCACATGCTGTTGGGACAGTCAACCACATACCACTTGAAATGGCAACAACTCACATAAATGCTCTCTGAGCATGGTTCTAAAAATGGTCACAGGAAAAACAACAGAGGGGCCTGGAACTCACAGGTTCAAGAGGGACAGACACCAGACACACACTCCATCACAAACCTAGTGCCATCAGCACGGGCCCATGCAAGAGCAGCAGAGGCCTTGAAAGGACAGGTCCGCAGGGGCCCAGAGGCCAAGGTCAGAGCTGAGACTCAGGTGCACAGAGTGAGTCAGCTTCTGGGGTTTTACTTGGGGCAAGGTGGTGAGGACACCAGCAGGCACTCTCATGAAAGCAGAAGGCCCATCAGTGTGAGAATATCTACCCCACAGTGGGGCCAGCAACCCAGGGCCTGAGGAGACTGCAGTGCAGATGGGCCACAGAAAAGGGACCTTGGACTGACCCGAGAGGGCAGAACTGGGGGAGAGGCCACATTGATTCCCCAGAGGACATGGTGAGGAGTTTGAATGTGATCCTCAGAATTTGATCCACCATAACTATTTACAAAACAAAAATTATATTCAAAATTAAGGCAGATGGAACACAAAGTAGAATAATGACTGAAAATTTTCTACAGGAATAGATAGAATTCTATGAAGATTAGAGATTACTCAACATTTTAAAACACCAAGATATGTAGCCCTTCTAGGATACTATCAATCCCCAAATTAGCTTCCTTCATTTACCATTTTGTTTCCATGGACTATCAAAAAGTTTAAACTGCCTGACCAAGGCGGTGGCGCAGTGGATAGAGAGAGCATCAGACTGGGATGCAAAAGACCCAGGTTCCAGACCCCGAGCTCACCAGCTTGGACCCAAGGTCGCTGGCTCCAGCAAGGGGTTACTCGGTCTGCTGAAGGCCCACGGTCAAGGCACATGTGAGAAAGCAATCAATGAACAACTAAGGTGTTACAATGAAAAATTAATGATTGATGCATCTCATCTCTCTCTGTTCCCATCTGTCTGTCCCTATCTATCCCTCTCTCTGACTCTCTGTCAAAAAAATAAATAAATAAAGTTTAAACTATACACTTTCTAATCAATTCTGACTCCACAATTTTTCTAGGCTGAGCTAAGGGAAACTCGTTCAAATGTCCAGCGTGGGAAGACAGTTGGGAACTTGTGTAACTTGACCCACCACCTGTCCACTTACTCTAAGCTAAAGTGAAACTTCCACTGTAACTTTTTCAGTGGCCAATTCTGCCTCCATATGCCATTGACTTGGGGGAGGAGAAATAGGAAACTTCACCCCACAAGACTATAACATTGGGAAAAATTTAACATACTTTCTGTAAAGTTAAATTCACCCAATGTAATCTTGTATAGTAAAATGCCTTTCTAGACAGAGGATAAAGGTGAGGGTGGGGTGGGAAATCCTCTCCGAAATGAATTTAATCTTGGGCTAATAGTGGCATGGCAAGTATCGCCAGAGATGTTCGAACCTAGTATATGCTGGCCAATACCGTCTGCTTCTTACCTTGAGTTAAGCTACAGGTGGAGATTTTAGTGGCTCTCTTAAAAATATCATTACTTTAAACATTGTTACAAAATACAACATAATTAAAACCACATCAAGAGAACAGGCCAGTCTTCTAATTGGCGCTAGATGGCCACATACTGATTTGATCATCCACCCTTTTCATAAAGGCTACAAAATATCAACTTGGAAACATGAGTAACAAACACCTTTAGGTCTAATCCCTAGTCAGAAAAGTTCAGAACTTCAGAATTCTTGTGCATAAAATGCCTCCTTCCTTCTAGCTGAACTACATAGAAATGCAAAGTCTACTGTCTAACCAAATACCAAAGTCCTTTTTGCAAAAGGCTCACAATCCACAAGGAGCTCGTCACAAATAAAATGCACTGATGTATATTCAGTGTCACCTGCAGAAAAGCCCCTGAAAAGACTAAGGGATCCAGAGGTTGCCGTTGGGTCACTCTCAGTTTTCCCCACAAAGCAAGCAATGGGAGGGGAGGGTGCAGGGTGTGCATCCTTCTAGACACTCTTCATGTGGTTTAAGCTTACATGCCTCAAATGATCTCCAGGCAACAGCAGATGGTCAAATACATCTGCATGTTGCAATTAAGGAGTCTCAAATGGAAAGAGATGTTTTTATATCGATTTCTTCAATTTAAACTAGATGAGAAGCGAGACTGACTGCTAAGGAATGAAAAATACTGCCAAACTGGATAAAAAGTGAAATTTATGAACTATATTTAAAAGTTGTATCTATTTTGAACTTCTAATTGTCATAGAAGGGTTGACAAGTATCCATGTATCTAATCTTTAAGATAAAAAGATGAATAAATCCACATTCTCTGGTGAGCCGGTAAAATCAGATGCCTGCACGGGCCTCACCCCAAACCCACTAACCCAGTGTGGGCTTGGGCCTGGAAACCCAATTCAGATGAGCAGAGCGAGGCTCACTCACCTGGTTTTCTCCAGCCTCCAGGCAGAGCTACACCCAGACCATTCCAGAATGATAATCATCTACCCTACTTTTACAGACCTTCGAGAAAGAAGACACCTGTGTTCTTCAGATTTTAGCCTCATCAACAAACTTTACAGGAAAGCCAGTGCAGACTTGGCTTATTATTTACTTCCTTTTAAAAGAAAATCTCTACTATGAGATGATGCTTACCCCCCTTCCCCCCCCCTTTTTTGCTCTCTCTGCTCGCTCTAAAATCAATAAATAACATCTTTAAAAATAAAATAAAACCTCTAAGTATGTGAACTTTCCTAGATAAGACAATACATACATAAAGGCAAAGCAAACAAAGTGACAATTGCACCACTGTTAAGGCCAGAGATGTCGACTCCAATGCCCTGGACCTGCAGTTTACCAAATACAAACTTGAAACAGGCTTTTATGACCAAAAATTTACTGATTGATTGCGAATGTGTTAATTCAAGAATTTATTAAGGATCCATGAGTAAAAAAGAATAGATGGGTATATAAGAATATACTTAACATATATGACATGAGCTCTTTTCCCTGAAGCAGCTTTCAATTTAGTTGACAATTTAATTAAAAAGTACCTAAGAATCAAAGACGTGAAGTTGGCACAAAAAGAAATGGCTCAATTTTGATAGAAATCAAGTATTTTAAAGGAACTTATACTGTCATCGTAGTATATGAGGTCAGTTATACCAAATCTCCTACTTTTATAGAAAATACTGGTTCCTTTAATTGCAACCACTGTCAAAAAAACACCCACTATGACACTAAGAATAGACAAAAAGTAGTGTAATGATATGCCTGCTTGGCTAGGCTCTTCAAGGATCAACACTGAGTCAGGTTCGTGACAAGCTGAGTAATCAATGAACATGCTAGCAGTTGAGCTTTAAGAATAATTCAGAGATCAACTTCATAAAATATATGAAATGTCTCACCACCATGTGTAAACCTGAAACTAATATGATATTGTATATGTCAACTGTAATTGTAAAGTAATTTAAAAAACGTAGGGCATGTTCAAGTACTACATTATTTGTTCAGTGTAGTCCGGGGGTCCCCAAACTTTTTACACAGGGGGACAGTTCACTGTCCCTCAGACCATTGGAGGGCCGGACTATAAAAAAAACTATGAACAAATCCCTATGCACACTGCACATATCGTATTTTAAAGTAAAAAAACAAAACGGGGGCAGGGGGACAAATACAATATTTAAAATAAAGAACAAGTAAATTTAAATCAACAAACTGACCAGTATTTCAATGGGAACTATGGGTGCGGATGCATCCTGTGCTCCTCTCACTGACCACCAATGAAAGAGGTGCCCCTTCCGGAAGTGCGGCAGGGGCCGGAAACATGGCCCCAGGGGGCCACAGTTTGGGGACCCCTGGTGTAGCCCCTTCCTTATGGAGTGTCAGCCCATATTTGAGATCCAAAGGCCTCAACTTCTTCTCAGCACCACCACCCTGACCACCTGCTTGCCAGTCCTGGGACCCAGGGCACACTGGCAGACCAAATCCCACAGAACACTGTGTCACCCAAGAAGTCCCATTTGTGCATGAGGTGGGGTAGGAGCAGCTCTCAAAAGAAGAGGCATAAGCTCAAGCAAAGGAGCCTTTTTAAGGGCCCCTGGCAGGTTGAGGTGTATTTCCCCCCTGACTTCCCATTTCTTAGCATTAGAGATTGACAAGGGATTACTTGTAAAAGATGAGACGTGCTGCCTTACCAGGCGGTGACGCAGTGGATAGAGCGTCGGACTGGGATGTGGAAGACCCAGGTTCGAGACCCCAAGCTCGCCAGCTTGAGCGCGGGCCCATCTGGCTTGAGCAAAAGCTCGTCAGCTTGGACCCAAGGTCGCTGGCTCCAGCAAGAGGTTGCTCGGTCTGCTGAAGGCCCGCGGTCAAGGCACATGTGAGAAAGCAATCAATGGACAACTAAGGTGTTGTGATGGCAGCGAAAAACTAATGATTGATGCTTCTCACCTCTCTCTGTTCCTCTCTGTCTATCCCTATCTATCCCTCTCTCTGTCCCTGTAAAAAAAAAAAAAAAAAGATGAGACATGCTAGTGAGATGGCTTCCATAAGCCCCAAGTGAAGAGTATGCAGGTGTGCCTGTGACTTCACT
Organism: Rhynchonycteris naso; assembly: GCA_037038555.1. Classification (NCBI taxonomy): domain Eukaryota; kingdom Metazoa; phylum Chordata; class Mammalia; order Chiroptera; family Emballonuridae; genus Rhynchonycteris; species Rhynchonycteris naso. The sequence continues at coordinate 33,562,454 of CM072998.1, forward strand.
CAGCCTTTCCAACCTAGGATGAGAGAAGGAAACTTCAACTTCTACAGGAAGTTCCGTGTATGTAACTTTAGGATGCTTCCTAACCCTCCTCTTTGCAGTAGAATTTATTAAAAGAGTGCTCTAGTGTCTCTGAAAAGAAGCAAGACTTCCTTTCTAAGGTACATGTGTATTGGCACAGGAGGATTTAACAAAACTGAATCAAGCTTTGATGAGAGAGGACAACCACAAAATATGGGGAGGTGGGTAGGGTGTTCTAGACCCATCTCACAAGTGAGGGTCAGCCCAGCAACCTAACTTCTGACCAACAACTTGATGGAACATAGTGGGTGGCACCCATGAGCTCCAAATAACCAAGGACTCCCAGTTTGGAAGATCAAAGCCCCGTGAAACCCTACGTAGGACATGAGCATACCTTTGGGGAAAGGGCCATTTATTGGCTAGGGTTCAGGTGTCAGGATAGCTTCACATTTGTACTTTTTCCACTTGAAATCATGTGCACATGTCCTACACTGAAAAGCTAACTGAAATGCAGGACGCCGACAGTGAAGAGAATGTGCGTGTGGGAATGGGGGATAAGTGGGAGAGCTCTGTACTTTGCATTCAATTTTGCTTTGAACCTAAAACTGCTCTAAAATATACAGTCTATTTAAAGAACAAAATAATTAACCTGTAAACAAAATTAGCCCTGGCTACGTAGCTCAGCTGGAGTTTCATCCTGACAGGCCAAAGTTCTGGCTTTGATCCCGGTCAGGACACATACAAGAATCAACCAATGAATGCATAAATGAGTAGAACAACAAACTGATGTCGCTCTCTCTCAAATCAACTCACAAAAATTAAAAAACAAACAAAATTAATCTCTACTGTTATAGGACTCCAGTGCCCTCAGGAACCCGATAGAGCATCAGACTGGGACACAGAGGACCCAGGTTCGAGACCCCGAGGTCGCCAGCTTGAGCCCAAGGTTGCTGGCTTGAACAACGGGTCACTTGGTCCGCTGTAGCCCCCGGTCAAGGCACATATGAGAAAGCAATCAACGAACAACTAAGGAGCCGAAACAAAGAACTGATGTTTCCCATCTCCTTCCTTTCCTGTCTGTCTGTCCCTCTCTCTGTCACAAAAGAACAAAAAGCCAAAAAACCACCACACTGGGGAGCCCAGATGGGGGAGGCCCGCTCACCTTTGTGTACAGAAGCCTTCAAAGTGAAAGAAAACAAGTTGCACCTGTGACCACATTCGGGCCTAGTTATAGTGAGGCCACACTGCAGCGGGGCAGAGACTACCATTTCCTAAGACCTCCTGGCAGTTTTTGTTCTTCCCTTCTTCTGCTCGGGACCGAGCCCGAAGACTGATGCCAGCAGATGTATGTGGCTAAGGATGAAACCCAGGCACAGCTGGGAGATTTATACTTTTGAAGACAAATTGACTTGTTGACCTAACTCCTACTGGGTTGGCCACTGTCTGCTAAGGTCAGCTTTCATACTTCAGTGTCTGAGGAGGTGCATGCCAGTGTGCACACACGGAGGCCTGCTGCCCTCACACACTGCTCACGCCAGCCTGAAGGGAAAGGTCCTCGCATGCCAGTTGTGAGGAAGGACGTGCACCCAGCCCTCCAAGCCCAGTGTGAGAAGAGGCAGAACGGTAGAAAGGTTGAGCCCATTTCCTTCAGAATTCCTTGCTGCTCCAGCTCGCACTGCCCTGCATCTTTACGCCCTGCACACTTGCTGCAAGTTGTATTGCTCCCAGTTACACTTGGTTTCTTTTGGTCCTAAGTCTGTCACTACTCTTTCCATTAGGTCAGGGGTCAGCTAATTTTCTCCTGATGGGGTCAGTTCCTGAACAGTTTAGACTTTGTAGCTACTGGATGTCTCTCCCAACTCAGCTCTGCCACCATGAACATAAAAATCGTTCTTAGCTTACTGGCTACGCAGAAACCAGAGGTAGTTGAACCAGGCGTGCAGAAAGGTTACCAGCCCTGACAGGAGCATCCCCATCTCTGAGGACTGTAACAAGCTGCACAAAGAGCTAAATGGTTCCTCCTGTCCTGCCGATTAGTCTGATGATGATGCAAATGAGCCACTCTACTAGGGTCATTCTGAGCCTTCAAGCAAGACCAAGGGGAACAATGCAAATCAAAGGCCCACCAGTAGCAGCAGGTCTAAAGACAGGAAGGTTGGGGGCTGGGTGAAAAAGGTGAAGGGATTAAGCAAAGCAAAACAAAACAAACAAAAAACTCCTAGATATACTTCCATTTTATTTGGATTTTTAAATGTACTGATTGTGAGTTTTATGTAATATATTCTAATGTGTATAAATTCGCATATATATATATTTTTAACTCAGAGGTGTGATTCAAATAATTAAATAATTTAAAAACCAGTTATCTACCCTAATAAATGCTTTAATTATAAAAGAAAAACAACAACAAAAAAACTCCTAGACAACAGTACGGTGATTAGCAGAGGGAAAGGGGTGATAAATGGTGATAAAAGACAACTTGACTTGGGGTGAACACACAAGTACATTATAATCTGCAGAAGATGTGCCGTATTTCCCCATGGTATAAGATGCTGTCATGTATAAGATGCACATTAATTTTGGGGCCCGAAATTTGAAAAAAAGACAACAAGCGTGAAAAATCGGGAAATGCAAGTAAAAGAACCTACAAGCACTGTATAAGACACACCCAATTTTTAGATCCCAAATTTTTTGGGGAAAGTGCATCTTATATGTGGGGAAATACGGTATTATGGAATTGTATACCTAGAACCTATATAATTTTATTAACCAATGTCACCCCAATAAATTCAATAAAAGAGTAGAAGGAGGTATTGTCCTTAAAACACCCTCTGCAGGCAGAGATAACTTCCCCAAGGCAATCAAGCTCTCACCATTCAGGGAAAAGACAGTCTATGAGTGACTTACAGAATTTGTGGAAGAGAATTTGCTCAAGTCATGGCAGAACGACAACCCTATTTACCACATACTCTACCGCAGGCACAGAGATAAGCACTTGCATAAACTTCCTTTTCAATCCTAAGAGCATTCAAAGATAGGTTATCACCCTTATTTTACAAGTGGAGGAAATGAAAGGTGGAGTACCTCAGCCAAGACCACAGTGGGAAGGGGCTTGCAGCCTCTTTGACCCCAGAGCTCACCAGGGAGCTGGGGTGGCAGCTGCATGGAGGGGGTTGGGGAAAAGAGTCATGATCCCCAAAGAAAGGCGCTCCTTGTCAATCCACCACCTGTCCCTGGGTCTGCCTGAGCCGGAATGAGGTAAGACTAGGTCTGGGTGGAAAGACAGCTGGCTTGCACTGGAAGAGATCCTGTGACCCTGGACCCCATTAGCTCTAACAAAGGAAGGTTCACAGACAATTTCAATTGCTTTGCCCTTTTACCCTTTATGATCAATATTTGTCCATCCTGAAGAGGTCATTCTACAGAGAATAAAATTCAATAAACAGCTCTCCTAAGACAGAAGCTGCCTCTGAATTCAGTGGTGTTGGAGTAATGGCACTAGGACCAAGGGCAGGTCTTACCTTCCTTGCTGAAGGTATTGTTTGAAAGGTATGCTTGGATGGTGACATCATGGAATGTGACGGTTACACTATCCATGTGGATCTGGTTGCTGTTCACACATCTGTATTTTTTATTTATGTCTGCCATGATGTTGGTTATGGACTCCGCTGTCATACTTCCTATGTTTAAAAAGAATTAAATTTTAACTACCCCGTGCCAACGTACTTAGTTAAAAGTAACTTTATCCTGTTCAGTAGTGGTGCAGTGGACAGGGCATTGACCTGGTAAATGACCTGAACGAAGTTGCAGGTTCAAAACGTTGGGCTTGCTGGTCAAGGCACATACGACAAGCAACAAGCAAGCAATGAACAACTAAAAGTGAAGCAACTATAAGCTGATAGTTCTCAATGCCCTCTCCATAAAATCAATTAATAAAATCTTAAAAAAAAAAGTAATTCTTGATACTACCACAACCCAATTTTCTTCACTTCTCAATTGTCAATTTTTGTTCTTACCATTGGAGCTCGCATTCGGGAAAATCTCTGTGTCTGACAAATTATAAACAAAACTCATCATCTGGACATTGTAACGTGTTGCATTTCTTGTGAAATTGAGGGTCAGTGTATGTCCTCTTCCAAAAGCAATCATGAGACTGGGGTTGGAAGCATTCTCTTTACCACAGGAGCTGCTATTTAATACTTTTGCATCAGATGGCAGCTCGAAGGTCACGTTCTAAAATAAACACAATGACAAGAGAACCCAATTAGAATGTAGGTTATTAAAGGGATTCAGAAACACTAACTAAAGATCTTTTCTGAGTCTGACATAAACTTAGTTCCTCAGTTCTATCTCAGATGTCACTGTTAAGGTATTTTTAACATAAACAAAAACACAAAGAAAATCAGTATTACATGTCAGTAATAGATAATTCAAGTGTAAGACAGAGTTGACTTAATTTTTCATACAATAACAAATTCCTCTTCATTAAAATAATTTAAATTTGCAACAGAACAGAATTAAAACTAAAGTTGTCTTGGCAAACTCAATTCATATTGGGCTTCAGGATAAGGTGTGTATTTTTATTTGAAAAAGGCTATTACTACTTGTTTGCTATAGAAATATTTAAAAAATATATCTTTAAAAAATATATATATATATTTAAACAAAGAAAAGGTGTTTACACAAAACTGCTTGAATTTACTATTATGCAAAACAAACAACTAGAAACAACCCAATGTCCATCAAAATAAAGTGAACTGACTAAATAAGCTATGGGTAAACTGTATACTAATGCTGTCCTAAAAAAATGACAGAATTATATGAAGTAACAAAGACATGCTTTGTGAAATAGTAAGACACAAATAGCACATGGATGGCCTGGCCTGTGGTAGCGCAATGGATTAAGTGTTGACCTGGAATGCTGAGGTCACCAGTTTCAATCTCTGGACTTGCACGGTCAAGGCACATACAGGAAGTAACTACTGTGAGTTGATGCTTCCCTCTTCTTCCCCCCTTTGTCACTTTCCCTCTCTGTATCTCTCTCTCTCTTCCTTCTCTCCAAAATCAATAAATAAAATCTAAAACAACAAAACAAATAGCCCATGGATGATCCCATTTGTATAACAGTTAATATATAACAAAACAATTATTTTAAAAATCCAAGCACACAAAAAAAGTGAATAGAAATTAAAAGGTGCCTGGACAAGTCTTTAGAATTCAAGACATTTCTATAGAACACAACTTTCCCAGTTTTCTTCTATTTTGAAAGATACCACATTTGTATCTAGACCAGCACAAATGAATTAATGAAGTTGAGCAGATGGTACAAAGTCCAGAGTATTCTAAAGAAACTGCTGATCCTCCCAGCAAGGCTAGGCCCATGCCCTTTAAGTGGTAGTAAAAAGATATGATGCTATCAAAATAGAGATAAAGAAAAATGGTACTTTCAACAAGGAATTGAAAATAAAATGTGAATTAGGGGTATATTAAAAGAGTATATGTTAAGTACATGTTAAATAGAACAAATGGAATGTCTATTAATAAGTAACTGATGAAGGAAGAAATACAAACATGGTGCTTACTTGTTAGTTATCTAGGAAATGCAAAAGCCTTACTCATCCTACAGAAGTCCAGTTCTTCTTTTTTGTTTGTGTGTGTGTGTGTGACAGAGACAGAGAGACAGAGATAGGAACAGACAGACAAGAAGGGAGATGAAAAGCATCAATTCTTTGTTGTGGCTCCTTAGTTGTTCACTGATTGCTTTCTCATATGTGCCTTGACCAGGGGCCTACAGCAGAGCAAGTGACCCTTGAGCAACTTTGGGCTCAAGCCAGCGACCATAGGATCATGTCTATGAACCCTTGCTCAAGCCAGCGACCCCATGCTTAAGGTGAATGAACCCACGCTCAAGCCAGGAACCTCAGGGTTTTGAATCTGGATCTTCTGCGTCCCAGTCCAATGCTCTAACCACTGTGCAACCATTTGGTCAGGCAAAAGTACAGTTGTTTTAACAAAACAACCAAGCAACATTTTAATCAAGCTAGTACGGTGCTTATAGCATTGTACATCAACTGTTTATGTACAATTCTTGTAGCATAATAGTTTACACAAAGCAAAATCAAGAGATCAACAAAGGTATAGTCACAGAGCTAGACAGTGGGCATGAAAAAGAATACAACAATACTTAACTACCAACAGAGGGATAGTTTAACAAATAAGATTAATATAATGAAGTATTACAAAAGATGATCATAAAGAGAACTAAAAAAGCACTCATGGTAAAACAGTGACAACAGAGCACAAAATGGTTTGTGTATTACTACTACAACTTCAGTATATAAAACAGCACAGGCTACTGAGGAGCAGAGAAGGAACTGTACGTACATAAAAATAACTGTCAGGATGGGATCAGTTGTCAAACATTTACTTGAAAAATTAAATAATCTTCTCTCTCACACACACAAACACATGCACATGTAGGCATGTACACATGTGGAGTTTCCTACCTTAGGACCACTCCGGGTATTGTAGTTGGTCAAGAAGGCAGCAGAGAAGTTGGCCATTATACAAGTTGTCCCATTGCCGTTTTCTTGCACCTCAAACATTGCTGATGCACAATGCATGAGGCCTGCTAACTCCAGGAAAGACAAAAATTACCAAACATCGTTTTTGAAAATACTCTGGATATTTCTGTTGTCTTCACCTGTAGCATTAACGAATTTTACTTCAGAATTCCTATCAGGAAGTCATATGTTAATTTCTGGGTCAGCCAGGGCAAAGATGCTCCATGCAAGTTCCTCAGGAGATTCCATGGCGTCCTAGAGGCATAACTCAACCTAAATATTGACCTTCTACTGAAATCCATGGGCGAACTGGCAGTATCTTTCACTGTGAACCTAAACTACTATTTACAGTTAAATCTGTTTTTACCTCCCATGGACTCAAAGATCTTAGATTTTGCCTAATTTCAGAAAGGTCTTGAAAACACAGTTATTCAGTTGAACCTGGACTTGGCTGTGTGACCGTAGGACATTAGTCAATCTGTCTAGGCAGGGCCTCCATATCCCAGGGACATGGGACAGAGTGAGGCTCTCACAGGTCCTTCTAGCTTGAGAGTAATCGCTGATAAATATTTTCAAGTAAATTCTCAGGGCCAGTGCTATCTCTGGCTTCTTTATATCCCCCCACCCTGATCAAGCAGTTTAGCAGCAAATGTAACCTGATTGCTATGGTAGAGAAGAAATCTTACAAGCGGTACGTTTTAGTACATTGTTCTCTCATAAATAGGTAAAAATAAGTGTTTTCGCTAGTTCTAAAGCCAAATGGCGGTTAGCTATCACAGTGTACTGTAACATTCAGAAGGTATGTGCCCCGCTCCCTCCACAGGTTTCTACTGCTACAAGCTCCTGCATGCCCTTTACCAAGCAAGCATTTCCACATCTGGCTCTAATCACTCTTAAGTGTAACTATGACTCAGACACACTGTGAAGGCAGCGTATTCAGAGGACCATTACCTTTTCATTCTAAAACTCTTCTCCCTCGCAAAGTAAATGCCTCCAATGAAACCAATTCATTTTACCCTTGGGATTTTCACAGAATAAAATCTTTAGAGCCAACAATTTAAGCCTAAAGCAAAAGTATAGCCAGAAAACAAGTTGTTTTCCCTTAAGCCTCTGGTAAACAAATGTGCATAAAGAAAAGCTGCTATACCAAAATGAAACAAACTATGACAAACGAGAAATCCTGTGCAACTTTTTTTGTGTTTTGATTTGCAAAATTTTAAGTCACCCCTGGAATACTCAGGCAAGATTCAAGTATATCCAATAAACTGGTTATTTCGCTTATAACACCTAGAGAAGATTATTGCAAAACTTGTTTTTGACAGTGAAGCTTTTTAAAACACATGCTTTCAGACAGAGAGGACGGGTAAGTGCCTCAGAGAGGAAAGCAGGGCCAACAGGTAGAAGCAAAAGCATTTATTCAAGCATGGATGCCAGAGCCAGACAGACACTAAACACGGACCCAACTCACTGTGTACATGGGCCACTGCCTGCCCTGTGCATAGGCTTCCTGAAGCCTGAAATGCCCTCACCCCGCCCTGGCCCCTCGGCTGGAGGGCTGGTCACATGTAATCATGTATGCCATAGGCACTGCCTCCCACGGGAGTAAACAGTCAGTTCTCACTAAGCTGCCCTTTAATAAAAGAGTTCCCTGAATCATTAAAGAAACTTTCTACTGACTCAATGCACTTCATTAGGATACTGTTCACATTAAGTAACTTTCTATCATACAATTTTTTGATTTAGTAAATATGCTGAGGGTCTGAGCTTTCAAAGAAAAACAAAGTATGACCAATAAGCTTAAGTAAGCAGCACTAGATGCCCACATTTATTGTGGAGAGGTCCAGAAATGTATAGTTATTAAACCAAGAAAGTTACCCCATAAGCCAACTTTACTCAAGAGAAAAATGTCTACAAAAGCATTAGAACACAAAATTCTGAGATTATCTATGTTACTGATCAGTTTACTTTTATTTAAAAAAATTCTGTAACAGTGGCATTTGGTGAGGAAAAAATAACCCATCTCAGGTCAGTTAAAATGTTTGCAGTTATTTGAGGGGTGCCCCTCTCAAAGGCCAGCTCTCTGGCATGCAGGCAACTGCTAATCTCTCGCAGTCCTTCACTCAGATGCAAACTTGATCATTTCTCTAGGGGTCATATGAAGGAGTAACTTTGTCTTATTTCTTTAAAATACTCCTACTTATAATCTGACTTATGAGGGCACAGTGGATAAAGCGTCAACCTGGAATGCTGAAGTTGCTGGTTTGAAATCCTGGGCTTGACTGGTTAAGGCATATATGAGAGGCAACTACAAGTTGATGCTTCTCACTACTCACCCTTCCTTCTCTCTAAAAAAATTTAAATAAAATAAAATACTATTTGTAGAAATTTCATTCGCTAAAACAAGTGCAGCCATGGGAAACATGCCTGCTTCAGGCTAAAAGATCTTGGCTCTATGATAGACAACCCCAGTATTTACTAGCTGTGTGAGCCTGGGCCAGTAGCAACTACTAAACTCTTGGTTTAGACATCTGTGAAATGGAAATATAAAGTGCTGACTCCTCATGGTTATTAGAGCATCAAATGAGCCAATGCATGGGAAGCATTCAGTACTGGGCAGTAGCACTAATTATAATGTTACCTATTATTATTTAAACATTCAGTGCTGCCTGGCCTATAGTGGTGCAGTAGATCAAGCATCCACTTGGAACGCTGAAGTCGCAGGTTTGAAACCCTGGGCTTGCCCCATCAAGGCACATATGGGAAGCAACTACTATGAGTTAATGCTTCCTGCTTCTCCCCCGCCCCTGCCCTAAATATCAGTAAAATAAAAAAAATTTTTAAATAACAAAAACCCAACAATATTCAGTGCTATACAGACTTCATCTATCAAGTTCACCACTGACCCCTCAATACCTTACACAAAATTTTACGTAAGTCTTTTATTTAAGAAGCACTTGTAATGCACTTGCTATATATGCCAGGAATAGCTCCAAGCCCTTTTCAATTAATCAAATTATCACAACAATCTTAACTGGGAGACACTATTATGACTCTCCTTTACAGATGTATAGATTAAAGAAGAGAGACTAACTTGCTCAAAGTTGCACAGCTACTGAGTGGTACAGAGCCAGGTCTGCTGATTCAGAGCACGTCCCACCCATGCCAGTGTGGGCTGCTGCAGGGTGAGTGCCATGGCTGAACCATGCATTCTCTCCAGTTCTTGGTGAGCAAGCTACTGTTTCAAATAAAGAAACACTCACTTTTTTTCTTCTTTTTTTACAGGTACAGAGAGAGAGTCAGAGAGAAGGATAGGCAGGGACAGACAGGAACGGAGAGAGGTGAGAAGCATCAATCATTAGTTTTTCGTTGCCATAACAACACCTTAGTTGTTCATTGATTGCTTTCTCACATGTGCCTTGACCTCGGGCCTTCAGCAGACCGAGCAACCTCTTGCTGGAGCCAGCGACCTTGGGTCCAAGCTGACCAGCTTTTGTTCAAGCCAGATGGGCCCGCGTTCAAGCTGGCAAGCTTGGGGTTTCGAACCTGGGTCTTCCGCATCCCAGTCCGACGCTCTATCCACTGCGCCACTGCCTGGTCAGGCAAGAAACACTCACTTTTGATGAGAACCACAACTTCTAGAAGCAGGGCATGAGTATGCACATTTCTAAAAAGACGACTTATGTATGTTTAGTTAGGGACCACTACTGTAAAACTAGAGGTCTCTGTAGGTATGTACCAAGCGCTTACTATGCATGAGGCATGAAGTGGGCTGTAAGATGGGAAAGTACATATGTAAAAAATAATCACAACTCAGCTGAATCTATGCTCTAGTAAAAACACATGCTCTGTAGCATTAAGTCAAGTTCTGTGGACGCAGACAGAGAGAGAACTAATACTGCCTGGATGGGACCAACAATGTAAATTCAAAATTATGAACCGGCCTGACTTGTGGTAGGGCAGTGGATTAAGGACCTGGAATGCTGAGGTCACCGTTTCGAAAACCTAGGCTTGCCTGGTCAAGGCACATAACCAGAAGCAACTACTATGAGTTGATGCTTCCTGCTCCTCTCACCCTTCTCTCTAAAATCAATAAATAAAATCTCAAAACAAAAACAAAATTATGGATTCAAAACACTTTGACCTCAAATCTACTGAAGAATCTGGTTGCAAACCTGGAGTAACAGACAAAATCACATAAACAAGGGTAAGATTCACTAGCATAAAACTTTCAAACTTCCTAAGTGACAGTTCTTCATTTGGAAAGGGAAAGAAAACCATCTATTTGAAATCAATGGTTTAAAGAGTCACACTTAATTATGTATTCACTTAATCTTAAATATCAAAGTTTCAGTTATGCTTACCTATGCTTTCTACCAAATGTCCAAACACAAATAAAGAAAAGTAGTTTCTGCTCATTAATGCAAAAGAAATGTTATTTAGAAGTTTGTTATTCTTTTTGGAAAAGATGCTTTCTAGTAAAATTGTGCATTAAAATAAACATCTTAAGTAGACCTCAATCCAAGATCTCTTCTAAAAAAGGTGGATTATAATTGAATATAAAACTTAAAAAATATCATACAATGAGCATTAGAAAGCTAATTACACGCACAATACTCCAAGCTATTATAATGTAGGGAGATTATGCACTTTTCATTTTTAAGGTGAGTTTTTAAATCATGAAACAAAGTACTGAAGTCCTAATGCTTGTGAGGTCTTCTAATAAAGAACAATGCAATTGTTCTGACATTACAAAACTTATTCAGTAACTCCTCTTGTAACTGCACCTGCCAGTGAAGGGCAAGGCTTCAGGTTTACTGTTGGAATAAGGCTATCCCTTGTGACTATTCATGCAGCTCAAAGAACTAATTTTACACAACAAGCAAAACAAAACCCTGAAACCAAAATCCACTGAGTCACAATTAACAGAATTTTTGAGTAGAAAGAGACTTAAGAGATATTTAAAGAATTCATGGGCAGGAAGTATGGGAACCTGTTTCTGGATCTATTTAACTCACTCTCAACTCCCATCATATTTCAGATCCTACCACTTAGATAAACCTGCCCCTATTATTTGGGAGAGGGGTGAGAAAGAGTTCCATAGACAGAGGACCTCCAAACAGTCTTAAAATTAATCCATGTAGCGATTTCCGTTTCAGAGACAACACATATTCCTTTTTCTTATCTGGACAAATGAAAACAAAGTCCATTAATCAATAAAATACTGAGCAACCACTGACTGACTGCTTCTATGAACTGACTGGTGGACTGCCAGAAGCTTCCCGACGTGTTAACGGAGTCCCTCATTTTGACTCACAGGAACCAGCACACACTGAACAATGGCAGCAGCTCTTTACAAGGATTCACTAGAAATGAACACTGCTATTGAGAAGCCGAGGCCTGGTCCTGCCTCTCATTTTGTCCACTACAGCTCTTCTAAACTTTTATTTTTAATTATTTTCTCCACTGATTTTAGAGAGGGAGCGAGAAGCGCCAATTCGCTGTTCCACTTAGTTGTGCACTCACTGATTGCCTGTCCTGAACTCTTCAAGACAACTTTAAATTCACATTAACACATGGAAACACGTAAGTACTGCAGGCCGTACTGAAATACAGGCAAAGGTTAAAGCACCAAGGACGAATTCTCAAAGACCATGCCGCCCTGGTCTCTTCGAGTTAAGATCCGTGTTGGAAGAAGTGCCAGGTGGATCACCCGCTGGGACCACCGAGGGACCGCATAGCCTCACCTGGACCTTGTGGCTTAACTTCCCGCAAGTTAAAGAAACCACTTTACAGAAACCACCAAGCCACCCAAGTCATTTCCAACTTAACATCCCAGAAAACGAGTTTAGTTTAGTGACCCGAGGGCGGAACCAGGCCTTCGGCTGAGAACCTCTTCCCTTCCTCCTCCCACCTCTGGGCAACTGGATCCAACACCCCAATCAGCGGCCAGCGGGCTCCAGCCGGGACCACGCGCGGACCTCGGCGTGTGCGGGGTCGACTCGCAGGCCCGCCATTCTCCGGCCCCACCCGCAGCTCCCGGACTGCGTAGCCCCCGCGCCTTGTGGAGTCCTCCCCCCCCCCCCCCCCCGAACACACCCTCCCCACAGACCTCTCATGCCCCCGAGCCCCAGCGCGCAGCCCCCAGGGCCTTTGTAGTCTCTCCCCGTCTCCGCAGACCCCAGCTCCGGGCCTGACCCTCACCGAGTAACAGCAGGAGCAGCGGCTGCCGCCGGGCGCCACCGGGGGCCGCCATGGGCACCAGGGCCACCGGAGCGGGAGCCGAGCGGGGTCGGATAGTCGGGCCGACGGAGGGCCGGCGCTGGGGACAGACTAGAGGCCGGCGTAAGAGCAGCAAAACCCGCTGTCCAGCTGCCCAGCTGCTGCGGCGCCTACGGTAAGAAAGAGACCCCGCGGCCGGCTGCGCCCGTCACGTGAAGCCGCGCCGCACCCACGCCGTCACGTGACCTCACAGATCTCGCGAGAGTACGCGGGCGGGTAGCCATACTCCTCCAAGTGCGGTGTCCTCCCCGCTCCCAGCGCTCCCTTCGTATTTGACCTGGAATCGGGTGTGTGACCCCCCACCTGGCATGTGATCGTCGCGCCACGTGACTCGGGCCAATTGCAGGGTCCTTGGCCTAGTTCCCTGTGGCTGGAGGCGGAAAGTGGGCGGTGGCCCGAGGTAGAGGAGGCGGTAGTTGGGAAGCCTGCAGGTGAGAGAGCGGGACGGAAGGGGGTGGGGGGTTATGCGGCTGGTGGTTGGCGAAACTGGTATGTGGGAAATGGGTTCTCTTAGCCAGCCCTGGGGCGCCAAAGATGGAGACGAGTCTGAACTTGGAAAATGATTTTATATATTTTTGGGTTTAAATTGCTAATATTTGGTTAACGGATATTGGTCTGTAATTATCTTTTCTTGTAATACAGCCCACGGCCATGCCAGTCGAGATGTGGACGGTACAGAGGAAAGTTCAGTGTGTTCTGTGGCTCGCTAAATTCGAATCTGTGACCCAAGTGCAACGTGAATATCGGCGCGTTTATAACGAAGCGCCACCACATAGGAATAATATTACTCGGTGGGATAAGCAGTTGAAAGAAACCGGCAGTTTGGTGGAGAAACCCCGTTCTGGTAGGCCATCAGTCAGTGACAAGTCTGTACAGTAGAGGCTATACGGGATAGCTACCTAAGGAGCCCTAAAAAAATCTGTGCCTGCGTGTGCTCGACAGTTACACCTAAGCAAGACTACAGTTCATAAGGTGTTAAAGAAATGTCTCTTTTACGGGGTACAAATTGCGGCTGTTGCACGCTATCAAACCGATGAATAGCCTGACCTGTGGTGGCGCAGTGGATAAAGCGTCGACCTGGGAACACTGAGGTCGCCAGTTCAAAACCCTGCACTGGTCTGGTCAAGGCACATATGGGAGTTGATGCTTTCAGCTCCTCCCCCCTTTCTCTCTTCCTCTCTCTCTTTCTCACTCTCTGTCTCATCTCTAAAAATGAATAAAATAAAAAACCGATGAATAGACAGACCCACACGATGCGCGTTTGCTACAGATATGCTTCATGAGATTGACAATGATGCAAGATTTTTGCAGAAGATTGTTTAGTGATGAGGCGACCTTCCATATCTGTGGACATGTACATCGCCATAACATCCTCATGCCTACATTGAGTACGAATGTAACACCCCTAAAGTGAACGAGTGGTGTGGCCTGATGCATGATAAGGTGTAGGCCCATTTCTTTTTGCGGAGCAGTTTGTGACGGCAAACACCTATTTTGACATGTTGGAATTGTATGCAGTGCCACAATTTCCAGAAGGTGTCATCTTTCAACAGGACGATGTTCCTCCACACTATGCCACCATTGTTCGTGAGTTTCTGGATAGAACATTTCCCCGGCGGTGGGTAGGCAGGGGTTCTGTCAATCCATGGCCACCATGATCCCTGGATCTGATGTCTTTAGACTTTTACTTTTGGGATTATGTGAAGCAACATGTGTACATTGAACATATAACGACATTTATCACTTAAAACAGAGAATCACAGACGTTATTCACTCTGTTACACCAGACGTCCTTACCCGTGTGTGGCAAGAACTTCACTATCGTTTGGATGTGTGTAGGGCAACAAATGGAGTCCACATTGAACTGCACTGAATAGGTATGAAACTGGGAGAGTTTTCCTTTTATTTGGTGCAGATTTCACATTTCTATAGTCTTTTGTTGCTTTCCTGTGACAGGTCAAAAGTGCACCTTGACTTTACGGACACACTGTATTTTTGTCTGATTTTTGTATTGGTAAATAATGCTACACTCATAAAATTAGTTGTGAAGTTTTCCCTCTTCTGTTTCTGAAAGACTGTGTAAGATTGATATTATTTTTCCCTTAAAAGTTTGACACAATTCACCAGTAAAACCACTTGCCTGGAGTTTTCTTTGTGGAGTTAATATTACAAATATTCTTAGTAGATATAGAGCTATTTTTATTTTGTATTTCTTTTTGTGTTTATAATTTGCTAATTTCATGGAATTTGATCATGTCATCTAAATTAGACATTGGCAAAAATTAATTCATAACATTTCTGTAGGCTCTGTTGTCTTTCATTCCTTATAGTGATAATTTTTTATTTATCATTTTAAATTAGTTTCTTGGTCTTCTCAAAAAAACAGCTTTGGTTTCTTTGATTTCTCTATTTTCTATTTGATTTGGGGATATAGTCAGTCTCCTGGTCAGGCTTATGTAATTTCCTTCCTTCCTTCCTTCCTTCCTTCCCTTCCTTCCTTCCCTTCCTTCCTTCCCTTCCTTCCCTTCCCTTCCTTCCTTCCTCCCCTTTCCTTCCCTCCCTAGAAAGGGACAGACAGGGAGGGAGACGGGGGTGGGGGGTGGGGGGGGGAAAAGGGGGCTACAGCAGACCAAGTGACCCCTTGCTCAAGCCAGCGACCTTGGGCTCAAGCTGGTGAGCCTTACTCAAACCAGATGAGCCTGTGTTCAAACTGGCAACCTCAGGGTTTTGAACCTGCGTGTCCCCGTCCGATGTTCTGTCCATTGCGCCACCACCTGGTCAGGCTTAGAATTTTCTTAAGGGCACCAAGTTGGCAACAGCCAGGCTATGATCTCTGGGTCTTCTGACTTCAAAGCTCCAGCTCTTAACCTTTTATCTCTGCTGACTCAGTGCCTTGATACTGGCTAGTTCTGTCACTGAGAAGCCAACTGAGAGCAGTGTGTCCACTTTTAAAAGAATGCAGTGCTGTCTCAATTTTCTTAGCAGTTGACCTTGATTCCCACACACCAGTGATATTGGAAACTTAAAAATAGCCTCAGCTTTTCATCCTGTTACTTCACATTTATCTACATCTATCTATACCTACCTTTACATAATGGCCTTTTGTCTTAGTTAGAACACACACTTACATGCACATCCACAAATGTACATGTACAAATATGAACACAAATACATATATAAACACAAAGATACACTCATGCACACAGATACACATACAAACATATATGTAAATACACATATACAAGCACACACATATACACACACACACCTCTGGGCTTTGAATCCATGCTATCTGATCTTTGTAGAATGTTGAGCCACCAGTTATTACTCCTTTACCCTATTTTCAAATTCTTCCCTTCTCTTTCTCTCTTAGCTTCTTTCTCTTAGTCTGTAAACTTGCTCAAGTTTCATCACCCAAAAGAAATTCCCTGTCCCTGCCTCTGATTCAAGCTACCACAAACTGCACCCCGTTGAACCTGTTCCTACCCCACAAACTGTAATTCCCCTAGTTGCCACAAAGACTGGACATTTTCCAGTTTTCATTACATTTTACTATTTCTTCCTTAAAACTCCCTTCTTCTGTGGTTTCTGTTCCACCCATAAAGAAGAATATATAGCAGTGACTATATGTGGCCCACAGAGCCCTTACAGAAGAAGTTTACCACCCCTACCCGAGACATGAGGGAAGAGCAAAGAACTTTAAAAACTTAAATCAGTGCCCTCAGAGTTTCACGAAGATGTTCTATCATTAAAAAGTCAGATGCATATCTGATAACAGAGGCCAGCCAGGAAAACCAGAAACAAAAATGGAACAGTGCACTGTGGGCAGGACTGTGGGATTTCATTATAACATCATCTGGCCTATTTGCTTAACAAAAATTCTTAAAGAAAGTGAGAGCAAAAAAAGTGAGGGGAAAATGCAGTGGAGGAAGGAATTGAGGAACCTTTCCCAGAACAAAAGGAAGTCACAAGTCTCCTGAGGAAGGAGGTTCCCTGAGTCCTGGCAGGGCAAATAAAAATGGGCTCTGATCTAGATATGTTCTTGTGAAAGAGCAAAACATGGGACTGGATTACAAAAGTTTGTGGGGGGGCTTGACCAGGTGGTGGTGCAGTGGATAGGGCGTCGGACTGGGATGCTGAAGACCCAGGTTCGAGACCCCAAGCTCGCCAGCTTGAGCGCGGGCCCATCTATCTGGCTTGAGCAAAAGCTCGTCAGCTTGGACCCAAGGTCGCTGGCTCCAGCAAGGGGTTGCTCGGTCTGCTGAAGGCCTGCGGTCAAGGCACATGTGAGAAAGCAATCAATGAACAACTAAGGTGTCGTAATGGCAATGAAAAACTAATGATTGATGCTTCTCACCTCTCTCCGTTCCTGTCTGTCTGTCCCTATCTATCCCTCTCTCTGACTCTCTCTCTGTCCCTGTAAAAAAAAGAAAAAGTTTGTGTGTGGGGGGGGGGAGAATTAAGTTACAAAATAACATCAGATATTCGAGCTATAAATTAGAAGACTATGGAACAGTGCCTTCAAACTTCTAAGGAAAATGATTTTGAAGCTAAAATTTTATAAATAGCCAAACTATTAAGCATAAATGCTAAGTAAACCAGATAAGCAAGGAATCAGAAAGTTTGTCTCCCAGCATTCTCTCTGAGGAAAATCAGAAAATGAAGTAAAAGGGAGACTAGGGAATCTGAGGAATGGACCTAAACAGGGATGGAAGCAGGAAGTCCCAGGACCATAGCTCTGTAAATTATCTGAATTGAAAACAGAACATCAGAGAGTTTTGAGGAAACTGTCTTTAAGAAGTTCGATCATGCAAATCATTTAATAAGTTTATCTTATCCTGACCAGGTGATGGCACAGTGAATAAGAGTGTTGACCCAGAATGCTGAGTACCCAGTTTGAAACCCTGAGGTTGCTGGCTTGAATGCAAGGTCTCTGGGTTGAGCCTGGGATCATAGACATGACCCCATGGTTGCTGGCTTGAACCCAAAGGTTGGTGGCTTGAAGTCTAAGGTCACCTCTGTCTTGAGCCCAGGGTCGCTGGCCTGAGTAAGGGGTCACTGGCTCAGCTGAAGACCCCTCCTGCCCCTGTCAAGGCATGTATAAGAAAGCAGTGAATGAATCAATGAATAACTAAAGTGACTCAACTATGAGTTGATGCTTCTCATCTCTCTCCCTTCCTGTCTGTACCTCTCTCTCACTAAAAAAAAAAGTTTATCATAGTGATAAGACAAAGCATGTGTTTTATTTGTCAACAATAGCAGTTTAAAACGCCAGGGAAGCCTAACCTGTGGTGGCGCAGTGGGTAAAGCGTGGACCTGGAATGCTGAGGTCACCAGTTCGAAACCCCGGGCTTGCCTGGTCAAGGAACATATGGGAGTTGATGCTTTTTGCTCCTCCCCCCTTCCCTCTCTCGGTCTCCTCTCTTTAATAAAAAATGAATAAATAAAAATCTAGTCTGACCTGTGGTGGCGCAGTGAATAAAGCGCTGACCTGGGAATACTGAGGTCGCCAGTTCAAAACCCTGCACTGGTCCGGTCAGGGCACATGTGGGAGTTGATGCTTCCAGCTCCTCCCCCCTTTCTCTCTTTCTCACTCTGTGTCTCCTCTCTAAAATGAAAAAAAAAAAAATCTAAAACACCAGGGAGAACAAAAAGTTGGACAAGAATGCTGTAGTTTAAATACAAAGCAAGCTAAAACATGGCATGAGCTTGAGCATTTGATGGAGTATCAAAAAGAGACATTATTTGTCTCTGATGCTTACAATATTCTTCGAGTTGCATCGGTATGGTATTAACATTTTACTATCTTTGGGTTAGGCACACTTCTTGCTTCTGGGGTGAATATTATATCATCAATGCCATTCTGAGTCTTCAACTTTTAGATAAAATATGCAGTTTAATTATTATTATGTTTTGTGTGACAGTCGGACAGAGGGACGGATAGGGACAAACAGAAATGGAGATGAGAAGCATTAATCATCAGTTTTTCATTGCAACACCTTAGTTGTTCATTGATTGATTTCTCATATGTGCCTTGAGGTGGGGGCTATAGCAGACCTAGTGACCACTTGCTTAAGCCAGTGACCTTGGGCTCAAGCTGGTGAGCCTTGCTCAAACCAGATGAGCCTGCACTCAAGCTGGTGACCTTGGGGTCTGGAACCTGGTCTTCCATGTCCCAGTTCGACGCTCTATCCAATGCGCCACCGCCTGGTCAGGCTGCAGTTTAATTATTAAATATATAGACATAAAAGTAATCTGACAAGGGCTATCAGAAATTGGGAGAAAAAAGAGGGAGAAAACCATGGGGAAAATACGGGCCCTCATTTCCTCATTTTCATAGTAGATATTCTTGAGAAACAGTAAGTTTATGGATCAAGAAAATAGAGGTCTTGCCCTGACCAGATGGCTAATTTGGTTAGGCCATCGTCCCAAAGTACCCTGTCAGGGCACTTACAGGAACAGATGGATGGTCCTCTTCTCTCTCCTCCTCTTCTTCCTAAAATCAATAAATAGAAATTTTTAAAATAAAGGTTTCAGTCTGACCAGGTGGTGGTGCAGTGGATGGAGTGTCGGACTGGGACATGGAGGACCCAGGTTAGAAGCTCTGAGGTCACCGGCTTGAGCGTGGGCTCATCTGATTTGAGCAAGGCTCACCAGCTTGAGCCCAAGGTTGCTGGCTTGAGCAAGGGGTCATTAGGTCTGCTGTAGCCTGCCTGGGTCAGGGCACATATGAGAAAGCAATCAATGGACAGCTAGGTTGCCACAACAAAGAATTGATGCTTCGCATCTCTCTGCATTCCTGTCTGTCCCTATCTGTCCCTCTCTGTCTCTGTCATGGAAAAAAATAAAGGTTTCAGTATATTATTACAATAAAAGTGAATATAAAAAAACTAAAAGTTGACTAGACAGAGAAGGAGGAGGGGAGAGGGAAGTGGGGTTCTTTGGGGTTGGCTCATTCCTTGTCTTTTTTTTTTAAGGTTTTATTTATTGATTTTCCAAACCCGGGGGGGGGGGGTGAAACGAGAAATATAGTTGCTTTATTTTAGTTGTTCATTGCTTTGCCGTATGTGCCTTGACCAGACCAGACAAGCTCAGGGTTTCAGACCTGCGACCTCATCCTTCCAGGTCGATGCTCCATCCATTGCGTCACCACAGGTGAGGCTGATTCCTTGGTTCTTTATGGTAGGAATAGCTGCTGTAGGATATGGTAGGTGGAGCCATTATGATTTTCTACAATTTGTGATTGACTAATCTTACAAACATTGTTTTGACCAAAATTCAGAAAATACAGAAGTAACAATTTTTTAAAATTAAAAAATAAAATAATTTTTTAAATTAAAAAAAGAATAAAGTAACAATTTTTAAAATAAAAAGTAAGTTATTTAATTAAAAATAAAACAATTATTTTTAAATTAAAAATAAGTACTGTACAGAAGGGACTGCAATGAAAAGTTTCCCTTACCTTATCCTAGCTTTCCAGAACTCCATTTTAGAGGGGTAGCTATAATTCTGTTCTTTCCTGTCATTACTCATATGTATGTGTGTACATACGTGTGTACACGCACATATAAATAGTAGTAGTACCGTAGCACTATTATAGTGTTCTATATTGTTAAAAAACAAAATTTAAGTGAATTAAAAAAAATTTTTTTAAATTCATTTTAGAGAGGTGGTGGAGGGGGAGAGAGAGAGAAGGTTGGGGGGAGGAGCAGGAAGCATCAACTTCCATATGTGTCTTGACTAGGCAAGCCCAGGGTTTCCAACCGGCGATGTCAGGATTCCAGGTTGATGCTTTATCCACTGCACCACCACACGTCAGGCCTTTCTTTATTATTTAAAAAAAATTTTTTTTATCATTTGAGTGAATTTCTTTTTAACTTTTTATTTTATTCATTTTAGAGAGGAGACACAGAGTGAGAGAGAGAGAGAGAGAGAGAGAGAAAGAAGGGAGGAGCTGGAAGCATCAACTCCCATATGTGCCTTGACCAGACCAGTGCAGGGATTTGAACTGGCGACCTCAGTGTTCCCAGGTCGACGCTTTATCCACTGCGCCACCACAGGTCAGGCTCATTTGAGTGAATTTTAAAGATTGCTTTATTCAGTGAATCAGGTAGCATCTCACCTATCAGAAAGGAGCTCCAAGGAGTTGTACAAAATTAAGGACTTATAGACAGAAGAGAGTGGGTCAAGGAAGTTAAACTAGCAGGAAGCAGATTGTGGCAAGGTCACAGGGGTCTGTCAGGCAGATTACCTCACTAGTGCTAACCAGGTACTGTTTTCAATGTCTATGTCTCATTTTGGCTAAAGCTTTGGAAACATAGCACTATACATGTATGGACAGATGTCACATAACCAGGCCTGTCAATGGACATTAGGTTTTTTAAAAAATATATGCTGTTACAGTACTAGAACTCATTCCACATGAGTGGCAGCATATCATATAATTGCCCAATAATGAAATTTGTTGGGTCAAAGGAATGGGCATTTTCTTTTTATTTATTTTATTTTTATTTTATTTTTAAAATTAAAAAAAAAGACATCATGATTCCTGGATGGAGGTGATTGTGTCCCACCTCCCTGAGTCACAGTCCCATGGGCCTGTTTAGATTGTTTTCCAGATTCAAAGTGCACTGAGAAGGCTTCAAGAATGGTTATTTTCTAATTTAAAATGTATTTGACCCTGGCCGAATAGCTCAGTTGGTTAGAGCGTTGTCCCAAAGCACAGAGGTTGCCGGTTTGATTCCTGGTCAGGGCACATACAGGAACAGATCTGTGTTCCTGTCTCTCTCTCTTGCCCTTCCTCTCTCTCTAAAATCAATAAAATAAACGTTAGCCCTGGCTGGATAGCTCAGTTGGTTGGAGCATCGTCCCAAAGCACAGAGGTTGCTGGTTCAATCCCTGGTCAGGGCACATACAGGAGCAGCTCGATGTTTCTGTCTCTCTTTCCCTCCCCTTCCCATCTCGCTGAAATCAATAAACAAATTAAAAAAAAACAAAAAAAAACCCCTTTAATAAATATGTATTTGTGGCCCTGATCAAATAGCTCAGCTGGTTACAGCATCATCCCAAAGCACAAAGGTTGCCAGTTTGATCCCTGGTCAGGGCACATACAGGAACAGCTTGATGTTCCTCTCTCTCTCTCTCTTTAACTTCCTCTATTGCTAAAATCAATAAATAAAAACGATTTTTTTTTATTAAGTGATAGGAGGGGAGGCAGAGAGACAGACTCCCGTATGTGCCCCAACCGGGATCCACCTGGCAAAACCCCTTTGGGGCGATGCTCTGCCCATCTGGGGCCATTTGCTGTGTTGCTCAGAAACTGAGCTATTTTTAGCTCTTGAGGTGGAGGCCACAGGATCCATCCTTAGTGCCCAGGGCCAACTCACTCAAACCAATGAAGCCATGGTTGTGGGAAGGGAAGAGAGAGAGAGAAGGGGGAGAGGGAGGGGTGGAGAAGCAGACTGTTGCCTCTCCTCTGTGCCCTGACCAGGAATCAAACCCAGGACATCAACACGTCAGGCTGACACTCTACCACTGAGCCAACTGGCCAGGGCCCAATAAATAAAAATTAAAAAAAATTATATATATTTGTAAACTTATCTGAAAGATCATCATCCCACAGCACAATAGGGTCTGTATCTTGAGGGACCCTACTAGGTTTGATTCCACTATTCACTCTGCTAACCTTCCATAGGGAATCCAACACTCCATGTCCCCCACTGTACACCCAATATCCCACCTCTCCCAACTCCAGCACTTTCTACTGACCTCTCAAGTCACAATCTCTTGTTAATAAAACTCCCATCTCCTAAACATTTGCACCAGATGTTCAATAAATAGCACTCCTCCTACCTGAAGAGTTTAACCACCAAGGATGGTCCAGGCTTCCTACTCAAAGGCCATGGCTTCTTCAGTTTTTACAGGGAGGAGCAGAAGAGCCTGTGCAGGAAGCAGTTGGGCTGGGGAAGGGGTTGGCGGTGGAGGGGAGGAGCTGCGCAAGTCTTGTTTCTCATTTCACATCAGTTATCTCTTCTCCCCTGGGGGCAGAGAGCTGGGATGTTGGTGGACAGTGTTCCTGCCACTGGACTGAGAGTGCAGCAGTATCCCTGACAGCTCCTACAGAAGCCTGTCCTGAGGACCTTGCTTTCCTTGCAGCACAACATGTAGCTGTCTCATCTTCATGTCCCATGTACCCTGGGCCTGGAAGTGGGTTTGGGGCTTGTCTTCTATTCATTGCTGCCCACAGGCCATTGTTTCTCCACTCCATGACCCCTCATCCACTGCTTCTCTGAAGCACATACCAAGGAGCCATGACCTTCCTTTCACAGGGCAGTCACCTCTGGGAACTTGGTCACTGCCCTTCACTCCTGGCAGTTCTCTATGCTGTTCATCACTCTTGATCTATCTGGCCCTTGTCCTCCCAGCTTTGATTTCACTGCAGCTCCCACCCCATCCCCTTTTCCCCAGATCCTGTAATTGCTGATATTGTTACCGTGTTGGTCAAATAAGTTTGTAAAACATGGTTTTTGTGTTTGCTTGCTTATAGTTTGCATTACGGGCTGGGCAGTGCCAGGTATATGTGGTCTGTGAAATTACAAATTACTTTCCTGCTTGGGAAGGGCCATTGTTTTGCTAATGTTTACTGGTTTTCATGCCAGAAAGTTTTGAGAAGAGACGAAGAGTGCAGAGAAAGAAGCCATGTTTGCAGAGAGAGAGCAGAGAGAATGCAGAGTGTTGAAGAAGCCAGTTTGTGTAGAGAGGTGTGCAGATGGGGAACTAGAGTTTGGGGGCTTTGGGAACCCTATTGAGACTGATGAGTCCTTGGATTCTAGGAGGAACCGGAGAAGATACTCCTGGTTGTGGAACCAGATAATGTGTCAGGGCTTTGTGAGCTCTGAATGAAGAGGTGTTTTCCATGTGTTTGCTCGCCGGCCGGTGCAAGACTTTAATAAAGGAATGGCCCACCATTTTTTGGCTCCACTGTTTCTTTACCATCTGTCCAAATTCAATGGGAAACTGCATGTGCATGGCTTTGACAGCCACGACTACTGGCCCCACATACAGGAACGAGCCAGTTTCAGGACAGCTTGTTGTGATTAAAGAGACAAACTGGACTGAGTGTGTAAGTGTCTTAATTCAGAAATACTGGTACCCGGATAAGGCAGGGGAGTCCTGTCCACAAAGCTGCCTTAACACTCCCCTGGTGCTGGCAGTTTTTATAGAGTTCAGAGGAAAAAAAGTAAAAAGTCCATACAGTTAGTCACCTAACAATGCGCAGGAGGTGGGACTTCAGCTGCAGAAACGTCTCCTCTGCAAGTTCTTTTAAGAGGCCTAATCAGCATGTTCCTATCTGATGTTCTTGGTAAATCAAGACAGCTGGGATCAGGTGTCTCCCAGGAACAGCCAAGACATGGCGTCTCTGGGACCATCTGCCTCAGGGAACTATCCCTGAAAAGACTGTTTTCGTAGGATACAAAGTAAAAAGTTAAGATTGATTAATGACGTTTTAAAATTAATTTATAGGCCTTAATTTTTCACAGTGAATCCTGTGGCTAGACTTTTACAAACAACTATTGTGATTTAAACTCCCCTAATTGTCAGGCCCCTCCCCAATGTAAGCTTTCCCTTACATTTCTGCAAATGTAAACTTTTCCCTACATTTCAAAGTAAAGCCATGGAGCCATTAAGAGAGACTAGCAAGCAGATAAACTATTTCCTAAGCCTTTATATATCTCCTATTCATTACAACTGAAAAACTATTTACTATTCCTGAATCCAAATTTCTAACTTTGGGGCTCTCCTATCAATCTGAGCTCCTTCCAAACCCAATTCTTCAGCCCTTCATTGAGCACATACCTGTTTACCCTCCCACTTATCCTCACACAATTGGATTCCAGGGCTAGCTGTCATAATCAGCCCCTCTCCCCCCATTGTACTCAGCCATCACAACTCCCAAGGACAGGCCTGGCTTTGTCCTTCACCTGCTTCCATTCTCACCCACACCTGTGGTGCATCCAAATGCCAGGCCTAGGGGTGGGGTGAGGGGCCTCTCCTGTCCATCCCCCCTCCTGGGTCAGGACAGCTTTTTCCAGGCAGTTGCTGACAAAGCTTGTCTCAAAATGACCCCTTTGTATTCCCCCTTATGTTTCATTTTTCTTTTCTTGAAATCGCAGTCTGTACTTACTGTTATCTTCTCTACTCCCGTTCTCTGAAAACCGCATCACAAACACATTGTACTTATCTCACAGGTTGTTGGTCTCACTAACTTGGAATTCTGTGTACACTAAAATAATTTTATTTATATTAAAAAAATTTGCCAGGTGCCTGACCAGAGGCTCGCAAGCTTGAACCCAAGGTCACGGGCTCCAGCAAGGGGTTACTTGGTCTGCTGAAGGCACACAGTCAAGGCACATGAGAAAGCAATCAATGAACAACTAAGATGTCGCAATGGCAACAAAAAACTGATGATTGATGCTTCTCATTTCTCTCCGTTCCTGTCTGTCCCTATCTGTCCCTCTCTCTGTCTCTGTAAAAAATAAAATTCCCAGGCTTTTAAACTTTTCCCCATGTAGACTTTTAAGAATGTTATTTTTTTAATGGATGTTAACTTTTTATGTGATTAGAATTTTTCCATTCTGATAATAAAGAAATGTACCTTAAATTTTTGGCTTCATTTTTTTCTTTTTTAAGTGAGAGGAGGGGAGATAAGACTCCCATATTAGCCTGGACAGGGATGGGTCCCAGCAACCCTCATCTGGGGGCCAATTCTTTTTTTTATTATTATTATTTTTTACAGGGACAGAGAGAGGGATAGGTAGAGACAGACAGACAGAAATGGAGAGAGGTGAGAAGCATCAATCATTAGTTTTTCGTTGCCGTCGCAACACCTTAGTAGTTCATTGATTGCTTTCTCACATGTGCCTTGACCACGGGCCTTCAGCAGACCGAGCAACCCCTTGCTGGAGCCAGCGACCTTGGGTCCAAGCTGGCGAGCTTTTGCTCAAGCCAGATGGGCCCGCACTCAAGCTGGTGAGCTCGTTGTCTCGAACCTGGGTCTTCCGTATCCCAGTCCGACGCTCTATCCACTGCGCCACCGCCTGGTCAGGCTGGGGGCCAATTCTTGAATCAATCGAACTACCAGTGCCTGAAGCTGATGCACCAACCAACTGGATCTATCAGAGGGAGAGAAAGGGGAGAGAGAAGGGAAGGAAAGAGAGAGGGAAGGGAAGAGAAGCAAATGGTTGCTTCTCATGTGTGCCCTGACCAGGAATCAAACTCAGGGTATCCACATGCTGGGCCAAAGCCCTATCCACTGCGCCAACCAGGCAGGGCCTATGGTTTCATTTTCATTAATACTTAAATCTTTCACCACTTCGAATTTTAGTATAAAAAATGGTTATAATCTAACTTTGTTATTTCAAGGTGGTAACCAGATTTTCCCAACATTATTTGTAGGTCTCCCTTTCCTTGACAAGATGCCCCTTTGTATTTATGGTTTGGTTACAGAAACTCATTTATTTGCCAGCAGCATTGGTGTTTCAACTACATTGTTATACGTTTTTAATTTTTTTAGAGACTGAGACAGAAAGGGAGAAGAGAAGCATCAGCTCATAGTTGCGATACCATAGTTGTAGATTGCTTTCTCATATAAAAAAAACCCCATAAATCTATGTTAAAAAAATTCACTAAGTGAAAATTTTGTTTTCTTTTGTATTTTTTTGCCAAGAAAGAGATACAGAGACAGGAAGGGAGAAAAATGAGGAGCATCAACTTGTACTTGTGTCATTGATTGCTTTTCATATGTGCTTTGTGAGCACCATGAGGTCGTGTCTGTTATCCCATGCTAAAGCCAGCGACCTCGGGGTTTTGAACCTGGGTCCTTAGCATCCCACACTGATGCTCTATTCACTGCACCACTGCCTGGTCAGGAGTGTTATAAATTTCAAAACAGTATTTGACGATTCTTACCTATTTGCTTTTCTGTTTTAACTTTAGGATTACTTTGTCTATTTTGTTTTAATATATATATATATTTTATTATTATTAATTCTAATGGGGTGACACCAATAAATCAGGGTACATATGTACAATGAAAACATCTCCAGGTTATCTTATCATTCAATTGTGTTGCATACCCATCACCAAAAGTCAAATTGTCCTCTGTCACCTTCTATCTGGTTTTCCCTGTGTCCCTCCCCTCCTCCCTATCCCACTCTTCCCTCCCTCCCCCCATGCCATAACCACCACACTCTTGTCCATGTCTCATAGTCTCACTTTTATGTCCCACCTATGTATGTAATCATGCTGTTCTGTTTTTCTTTTTTTCTGATTTTCTTATTTCACTCCATATAATGTTATCAAGCAAGGTACATCCATTTTGTTATAAATGATCCGATGTCATCGTTTCTTATGGCTGAGTAGTATTCCATAGTATATATGTACCATCGCTTTTTAATCCACTCGTCTTCTGACGGACACTTGGGCTGGTTTCAGATCTTCGCTATTGTGAACAATGCTGCCACGAACATGGGGGCGCATTTCTTCTTTTCAAACAGTGCTATGGTGTTCTTAGGGTATATTCCTATAAGTGGGATAGCTGGGTCAAAAGGCAGTTCGATTTTTAATTTTCTGAGGAATCTCCAAACTGTTTTCCACAGTGGCTGCACCAGTCTGCATTCCCACCAGCAGTGCAGAAGGGTTCCCTTTTCTCCACATCCTCGCCAGCACTTATTCTGTGTTGTTTTGCTGAAGAGTGCCATTCTGACTGGTGTGAGGTGATATCTCATTGTGGTTTTAATTTGCATTTCTCTAATGATTAGTGATGTTGAGCATTTTTCCATATGCCTATTGGCCATCTGTATGTCCTCTTTGGAGAAATTTCTATTCATTTCTTTTGCCCATTTTTTGATTGGATTGTTTGTCTTCCTGGTGTTGAGTTTTATAAGTTCTTTATAAATTTTAGTTATTAACCCCTTTTTAGATGTGCTGTCGAATATGTTCTCCCATTGTGTGGTTTGTCTTTTTATTCTGTTCTTATTGTCTTTAGCTGTGCAAAAACTTTTTAGTTTGATATAGTCTCATTTGTTTATCTTGCCTTTTATTTCATTTGCCCGTGGAGATAAATCGGCAAATATACTGCTGCTACAGATGTCGGAGAGCTTGCTGCCTATGTTTTCTTCTAAGATGCTTATGGTTTCACGGCTTACATTTAAGTCTTTTATCCATTTTGAGTTTGTTTTTGTGAATAGTGTAAGTTGATGGTCTAGTTTCATTTTTTTGAAGGTAGATGTCCAATTTTCCCAACACCATTTGTTAAAGAGGCTGTCTTTACTCCATTGTATGTTCTTTCCTCCTTTGTCAAATATCAGTTGTCCATAAAGCTGTGGGTTTATTTCTGGGTCCTCTGTTCTGTTCCATTGATCTATGTGCCTGTTCTTATGCCAGTACCAGGCTGTCTTGAGTATAATGGCCTTATAGTAAACCTTGATATCTGGAAGAGTGATACCTCCTGCTTTATTTTTTCTTTTTAAGATTGCTGAGGCTATTCGTGTTCTTTTTTGGTTCCATATAAATTTTTGGAATATGTGTTCTATATCTTTGAAGTATGTCATTGGTATTTTAATTGGTATTGCATTGAATTTATAAATTGCTTTGGGTAATATAGACATTTTAATGATGTTTATTCTTCCTAGCCATGAGCACGGTATATGCTTCCACTTGTTTGTATCTTCCTTGATTTCTTTCATCAATGTTCTATAATTTTCTTAACCTCCTCGGTTAAATTTACTCCTGGGTACTTTATTTTTTTGGCTGCAATAGTGAAGGGGATTGTTTCCTTAATTTCTTTTGCTGACAGTTCATTGTTGGTATATAGAAATGCCTCTGATTTCTGAGTATTAATTTTATATCCTGCCACCTTGCTGAATTCATTTATAAGGTCCAGTAGTTTTTTGACTGAGACTTTAGGGTTTTCAATATACAATATCATATCATCTGCAAATAGTGACAGTTTTACTTCTTCTTTTCCAATTTGGATGCCTTTTATTTCTTCTTCTTGTCTGATTGCTGTAGCTAGGACTTCCAGAACTATGTTGAATAAGAGTGGTGAAAGGGGGCATCCCTGCCTGGTTCCTGATCTTAAGGGGATTGCTTTTAATTTTTGTCCATTTAGTATGATGTTTGCTGTCGGTTTATCGTAGATGGCCTTTATCATGTTAAGGAATGATCCCTGTATTCCCACTTTACTGAGAGTTTTGAGCATGAATGGGTGCTGGATTTTATCAAATGCCTTTTCTGCATCTATTGAAATTATCATGTGATTTTTGTCCTTCCTTTTGTTTATGTGATGAATCACATTGATTGATTTGCGAATATTGAACCAGCCTTGCCTCTCCAGAATAAATCCCACTTGATCATGGTGTATGATTTTTTTCATATATTGCTGGATCCGGTTGGCTAATATTTTGTTGAGAATTTTAGCGTCTAAATTCATCAGGGATATATGCCTATAATTTTCTTTCTTTGTGTTGTCTTTGCCCGGTTTTGGGATCAGAATTATGCTCACCTCATAAAAGGAGTTTGGAAGTCTTCCTTCCTCTTGAATTTTTTGAAATAGCTTGAGGAGGATAGGAGTTAGTTCTTCTTTGAATTTTTGATAGAATTCACTTGTGAAGCCATCAGGCCCAGGACTTTTCTTTTTTGGGAGTTTTTTGATAACTGTTTCGATCTCCTTTGTTGTTAATTGGTCTGTTTAGGTGTTCTGATTCTTCCAGATTGATTTTTGGAGGGTTATATGATTCAAGAAATTTGTCCATTTCACCAAGATTGACTAATTTTTTGGCATATAGTTCTTCATAGTATTTTCTTACAATGCTTTGTATTTCTGTTGTGTCAGTTGTTATTTCTCCACTGTCCTTTCTAATTTTATTTATTTGAGTCCTCTCTCTTTTTCTTGGCGAGTCTAGTTAAAGGTTCATCAATCTTGTTTACCTTTTCAAAGAACCAGCTTCTGGTTTCATTGATCCTCTGTATTGTTTCCTTAGCCTCTATGTCATTTATTTCTGCTCTGACCTTTATTATTTCCTTCCTTCTACTTGTCTTGGGTTTTATTTGTTGTTGTTTTTCTAGTTCTTTTAGAGGCAAGGTCAGGTTGCTTATTTGAGCTTTTTCTAGGTTCTTATGATATGCCTGTAGTGCAATAAACTTCCCTCTCAGAACTGCTTTTGCTGTGTCCCATAAATTTTGAGTTGATGTATGCTCATTATCATTTGTTTCTAGAAACTTTTTTTATTTCTTCTTTGATCTCATTGTTAATCCATTCATTATTTAATAACATGCTATTTAGTTTCCAAGTGTTTGAGTATTTTTCAGTTTTTCTTTTGTGGTTAATTTCTAGTTTCATGGCATTGTGATCAGAGAAAATGCTTGATATGATTTCAATCTTCTTAAATTTATTGGACCATTTTTGTATCCTAACATGTGGTCTATCCTAGAAAACGTACCATGAGCGCTTGAGAAGAATGTATATTCTATTGCATTAGGGTGAAAAATTCTGAAGATATCTATTAAATCAAGTTGATCTAGTGTCTCATTTAAGTTTGCTGTTTCTTTATTAATTTTCTTTCTTGAGGATCTATCCAGTGTTGTTAGAGGGGTATTGAAATCCCCTACTATGATAGTATTGCTGTTAATCTCACGCTTTATCTCCATCAAAGTCTGCTTTATGTATGTCGGGACTCCTATATTTGGTGCATAGATTTTTATAATATATCTTCCTGTTGAATTGTTCCCTTTATCATTATGTAGTGTCCTTCTTTATCTCTTACTACATCCTTTGTTTTAAAGTCCATTTTGTCAGATATAAGTATTGCTACCCCTGCTTTTTTTTCATTTCCATTTGCATGAAATATTTTTTTTCCATCCTTTTACCTTCAGTCTATGTGCATCTTTTGTTTTAAGGTGTGTCTCTTGTAGACAACATATGTATGGGTCCTGTTTCTTTATCCATGCAGCTACCCTATGTCTTTTGATTGGATCATTTAATCCATTTACATTTAAGGTTATTATTGATATGTAGTTGTTTATTGCCATTTTGTTCTTCTTTTGCTCTATTCATTCCTCCCTTTGAACTGTTTACAACAGGCCCCTTAGTATCTCCTGCAGAATTGGTTTGGTTTTTATGAATTCCTTCAGGCTTTCTTTTTCTGGGAAGCTCTTTATTTCTCCTTCAATATTAAACGTTAGCCTTGCTGGATAAAGTAGTCTTGGTTGTAGGTTCTTGTTCTGCATTACTTTGATTATATCTTGCCATTCCTTTCTGGCCTCAAGTGTTTCTGTTGAGAAGTCCGATGTCATCCTTATGGGGGCTCCTTTGTAGGTGATAGCCTTATTTTCCCTAGCAGCTTTTAAGATTTTTTCTTTATCCATTAGCTTTGGTATTTTAACTATGATGTGTCTTCATGTAGATCTTTTTGGGTTTCTCTTTAATGGAGTTCTGTCTGCTTCTTGAACGTGTGGAGTGTTTCCCAGCCTTAATTTAGGAAAGTTTTCTGCTATGATTTGATTGAACAAAGTTTCCATTTCCTGTCCTCTCTCCTCTTCTTCAGGCACCCCTATGATGTGAATGTTGTTTCTCTTCATGTTGTCACAGAGCTCTCTCAGAGTTTCCTCACATTTTTTGAGTCTCTTTTCCTTTTTCTTCTCTGCTTCTGTGCCTTTGTTTATTGTGTCCTCTAACTTGCTGATTCGATCCTCATCGTGATTCATCCTGCTTTAAATTCCTTCCATTGTGGTCTTCAGTTCTGATACTGTATTTGTCAATTCTGTCTGATTCTTTTTTATTATTTCAATTTCATTCTTTATACTTGTTATCTCTTTATTTAGGTGTTCATAATGACTATCCATTGTTGCTCTAATTTCTTTGAACATCCTAACTATCATCATTCTGAATTCTGCTTCTGGTAATTTGGTTATATCTGGTTCATTCAGGTCCTTCTCTGGGGATTTCTCTTGATTCATTTGGTTTGCATTCCTCTGCCTACCCATTTTGTCTGTGTATAAGCAAGTTGTGGCCACTGGAGTCCAGTAGGCGTTGCCTTTGTGTTCTCTAGGTGTGGTCTGTCTGCAGGCCCCCCAACCCCTCTGCTGCTGCCTAGGTGGTTGGGTATGAGCGTTGCCAGCGCCGGCCCACTGTGGCTTTTGCTGTGATTTCTGCCTCTTCTCCGCGGGAGGGGCTGTCACTCAAGCCATAAGCCTTAGCACCAAGGGTAGAGGTGAGCACCTTTGCTCAGCTGCGGACCCAGCCTATTTCTGGACTTCCGCCCAGAAACCGCAGTCAGAGCCTGCTCGCCACAGTTTCGCTGGTTGGCGGGGCTTTTGACGTGCTCTCAGCTGTGAGCCTTTGCCCGTCCGGAGCTTTAGCCCCGCCCTCGAGGCCAGGGCCCTTCTGTGCAGGGTCGCAAACCCAGGTTTATTGGGTCGGGCGTGTTTGCTGGCTTCCGCTCAGCTGCGTACTTCCGCTCGTCCTGGACTCTACTCCGCCCCCGCGCTCGGAGCCCACTCGCGCACG
Source organism: Rhynchonycteris naso (assembly GCA_037038555.1). Lineage (NCBI taxonomy): Eukaryota > Metazoa > Chordata > Mammalia > Chiroptera > Emballonuridae > Rhynchonycteris > Rhynchonycteris naso. The sequence continues at coordinate 33,594,881 of CM072998.1, forward strand.
TATAATTGCAAATCGCGGTTTCTCTGGCCAGGCGGGGCTGGTAGCGTGAGCTCGGCCGCGAGTTCCTGCCCGTCCCTGGTCCTAGCCCGGTCCCCGCGGTCAGCGCTGGCTTTCGCAGTGTTGCAGAACAGATTTCTGCCCATTCCTGGCCTCCCGCTTTGTCCCCGTAAGTGGGATTAAAGGCGGGTCCGCAGCTTCCGGACCGCTTGTGTGTCCCCTCCGACCCTGCTGGGCTAGCCCAAGCTCACACCGGCTTGGCCTCTGCCCACGCCGACAGAACCGCGTTTCAGCGTCCTGCCGCCCCAAACCCTTCAGCAACCCTCAGCAGAGTAGGATGGGACCTAATACTCCACACTGTAGGTCTGGGAGCTCCCTCGTTTCACAGCTCAAAACTGTCCAAATGCCTCTTCTAGGCTCTGGGACTGCAGTCTGGGGCTTAGTTCCTGGGACCCAGGTCCCTCCCTCTCCGCCAAACTCTCCTGCCACGCGGGTCTCTCGGGGCTGCCGTTTGCTCCAGGGAGCTGGGCAGCCCTCTTCGCGTTTTCGCTATTCCTACCAGTCTCAATGTGGCTTCTTCTGTTTTCCTTGGTTGAAGAGTCCACTTAGTTCAGTTCATAGTTGGTTTATCCAGATGACGGTTCTTTAAATTGAGTTATAATCCACTTTGTTTCTTGGAGTTGGAAGTTGGTACGTCCGCCTACTCCGTCGCCATCTTGCTTCCCCCTATTTTGTTTTAAAGTAAGTAACGTTTGACACCTTAAGAAACCGCATAAATAAATGTATGCCTTTTATAAATGTATTAAGTATAAAAAAGTATTTTAAAATGTTTTTCATTTTAATGTCACTTTACATATTAAAATGTCCCTTTACATATTAAAAGACATCCCTATAAAAAAATAAAAATGTTTTTCATATACAGGGAGTCCTCGGGTTATGACATAGTTCCGTTCATACAACAGTGATATAAACTGAATTTTGGTGAAAATCGAAACACATCCTAGCCTAAGTCACTTATCTATCCTAACCCAAGTTGTAAAATCATAATCTAGAACATAAAAACACAAACAGGCTACATTACTGCATATTCTTCCAGCACCCACAACCAAACTAGTTCGCCCATGTAGTCCATAAGTATGATGCTAATGGCGTGAGCTGAAACATGTCTCAATTTTTTCAAGTTTTTATGAGAGTGAGCAACATAAACTCAAAACATCGTTTGTTGAGGCTCTTCTAACCTGAGGACCCCCTGTAATATAGTTACTAGATATTTTATCCCTTTTTGTTGCTATTAAAGAAAATAGCCTTCCATTATATTTTGGCTTTTCTGTTAACTTTGTGTACAATTAAAAAACTACTGAATTTCTCCTCAACCAGTGGTGGCACAAATTTCTCCTCAGCCAGTGGTGGCACAGTGGATAGAGAACTGACCTAAACACTGAGGTCCCAGGTTAGAAACCTCAAGGTCACCAGCAGGAGTACAGGCTTGCCAGCTTGATGGTGGGATCACCAGCTTGATGTGGGTTCATCAGCATCCCAAGGTAGCTAGCTGGCTTAAGCCCAGGTGTCTGGCTTGAAGCCCAAGACTGCTGGCTTGAGCAAGGGCTTACTCGCTTGGCTTGAGCCCCTGGTTAAGGCACATATGAAAAGCAATCAATGATACAACTACAAGTTGATAATTCTCATTTCCTTTCCTGTCTGTCTCTCTCGGCAAAACAAAACAAAATGAAACAAACCCCAAATTTTCACAGTGAATTTTTTAAACATAGATTTGTGGTTTTTATTGAAAATCTTAAAAGATTTATTCATTTGAGAGAGAGAGAGAAAGGGGGGAGGAGCAAGAAGCATCAACTCCCATATGTGCCTAGACCAGGCAAACCCAGGGTTTCTGACCAGCGACCTCAACGTTCTAGGTTGATGCTTTATCCACTGCGCCACCACAGGTCAGGCGTGAAAATTAAAAAAAAAAAAAAAAGATTTTATTGATTTTAAAGAGAGGTGAGAGAGACTCAGAAAGAAGAGGGGAGGAGCAGGAATCCTCAACGCAGTAGTTGCTTCTCATATGAGCCTTGACCAGACAAGCTGAGGGGTTTGGAATTGGCAACCTCAGTGTTCTGTTTGACGCTCTATTCTTTTCGCCACCACAGGTTAGGTATGAATTCTTTTTTAAATCGTAGCTTTTTAGTCGCTTTTTGGGAGTTTTCTGGGAATCATTTATTTGTAAATATCTTTCCAATTTTATAGCTTTCTCATCTAAGTGCCTTTTCCTTTTCAATAATTTCCTCTACACTGTTAGCTTTACCACATTAACCTTTAACTATAATCAATCTTCAAGTGATACTGATAACAGAAAGGACAGAAACAAGCACGTTAGGAGGTACAGTGTGTTGCTCTTAATCATTAGGAAGTCAAACCAGTCCTCTGATGTTCTCACGAGTAGGGATTTCTGAAAGAGGATAGGAAGAACTCATTACCCGAGAGGGTGACAGTTATTTGCCATTTCTGGTTCTGTCTGCTGTACTAGTAATGAATTTTAAATTGCTAAAGATTTATGAAAAATGTCTGCATACCACAAAGTTTTATTAATTAATTTTAAGGCCAATTATACTAATTTTATTCAGAGTAAGTCTACATTAAATTACAATATTAATCTCTAGAGACAATGAAATTAAAATATAAGAAGTAGAAATCTATTTGGTGTTTCATAGACCACATATTATAGAATCAAAAGAAAATTTACCAATATAGAAATGAGGATACTTAAAGAAGATTTTCATATAGGAAACCCATAAGATGTCATTTTAAATACGCATGTTTCAAAAAGGCAGAATCTTTGAATAATTTAGCACAAAATCAAATTATATAAACTTGGTATATTTCAGAAAATATTGCTTTAAACACTTATACCATGATCAAAATTCCTTTGGTAGTTTTTAATCAAAATGAAACATGCTATTATGTAAAATATAAAGTACTTTTTAAGTGTTATCATAAAAGTATCTTTGTTATAGTTACCATACTAACATCATCTGCTGTTTAACCTAACCTATACATACACAAAATGAAACCAGGTGCCAATGAAAGCCTTTTAATCTTTTGACAAAATAACCTCTGCTTCACAATAAAGACTTTAAGTCTCCTATAAAACTTTTTACAGTGGTTACGGCACAGAGAACAATGACTGTCCTTGTGCCTGACTGTAAAAACAAACCCAAAATTTGTTACAGCAATCATACAAATACTGCAATTAAAAAAGAAATCAAACAGCAGTTACCCCAATGCAAAAAAACAGGGACTGCTAGACTCAATCTTAGAATGGTAAACTCAAACACACTATCCCCCCAAATCCTTAAAACAGAAAGTTCACAAATAATTCAGTGGAAATAAAGGTGCTGATGGGTTCACTGCATGAAGCACACCAGACCTATGTCCTCTTGGCACACATCGGAGGTCGCACTGAGAAACCTCGGTATAGAAACATCAGTTATCAAAGTTTAACACTTTTTGAAAATAAATGAAACAGATGCCAGTATTTAGGTTGCATAATCAATAAGCCAGGTTTTAACACTGACTTTCTTCCTAATGTTAACCAATTAAGGGCTCTTGTTTTTAATCTAAGTGTTCATCAACTAAGATAGCTTATCTTCAGGAATATCTAAGTAATCTTCTATAACTAAAGAATGCAGCATAGAGGGTCTTTTTCATTGTGCATTCATGATCACACACATAAAAACAAACCAAACTTTCAGTTTCCTGCTACACCACCTTACAAAGGAATCTCATTTAACCAATATCTTCTTGTACAACCCCAATGTCATTCTGCACAGAGCAATGGAAACGATTTAAATGACTAAAAGAACAAGAGGAAGAACTGGAGGGTGAAAAGATACATATGCTATTTGCATATCCTTAAGCCTTGTGAAGGGTTATCCAAGAATCATCGCCTTTCCTTCTAATCCAAAGTATCTGTGCTGGCTCAATCCCAGAAAGTCCTGGAAAACAGCACAGAAGTGTTTCACTGCTCTGAAGATTCATTCCAGTGTCTCACTGAAAGAAAACAGCTGGCTGACGCATCAGGCCACATAGTGGTACTGATTTGGATTGTCTTTGTCTCTCTCCATATAGTCTCTGTCTATAAGAGATTCAATTCTTTTTTTCAAATCTCCAGGCTAAAAAGAAAAACAAAACCCCCAGTTACAGTGGCATTAAATTTACAAACATGGGAAATATAACATCATGCACGAAGTATGCGATTATAATGTACATATATTACATTGTATATACATATTTATTTGTAATTATAAACTAATTATAAAATGAATAAACTAAAACTGCCTTCTTCCAAAACAATGTTAATATTGTCTCTTGACCAATATGCTTCCATGTGACTTTGTCAGAGCAGGGCCTTCTGTGGGAAACGTGTGTAATACTTGTGAGATGTAAATACAGTGTGTCCGTAAAGTCATGGCGCACTTCTGACCGGTCAAAAGTCAAGAGTGCACCATGACTTTACGGACACACTGTACATTATTGGTCACTACTGAGTACACATGCACGGCATATCCTATTAAGTAAGACATATTTGTTTGAAAGAATATCTGATGTCTCAGGGCATTTTCATCTGTTGATTTCTCCCTAAGTACTGTATTTTTTTTATTATATTTATTAGATATGCTATAGCTATATAGTATAATCACAGATTCTCAGTATTCCTTTGCTAAAAGTGAATGATGAGTCTGACCAGGCGGTGGCGCAGTGGATAGAGCGTCGGATTGGGATGCGGAAGACCCAGGTTTGAGACCCTGAGCTCGCCAGCTTAAGCGCGGACCCAACTGGCTTGAGCAAAAGCTCGCCAGCTTGGACCCAAGGTCGCTGGCTCCAGCAAGGGGTTGCTCGGTCTGCTGAAGGCCCGTGGTCAAGGCACATGTGAGAAAGCAATTAATGAACAACTAAGGTGTTGCAACAGCAACGAAAAACTAATGATTGATGCTTCTCACCTCTCTCTGTCCCTATCTATCCCTCTCTCTGTCCCTGTTTAAAAAAAAAAAAAAAAAAAAAGGATGATGAATTGACATATCCAAGCTATGACATGTCTGCCCAGGAAGGGTGCCCCCTGGCTCTGCTGTGTTAGAAAGCACAACTATGCTGACAATAAAAGCAAACATTTCCCTGTATGTTCTATCTTCCAGAGAGCATAATTTTCTATTCAGTGATAGACCATGTTCTACAATATGTGCCTGAACCCAGTTACCTATCAAAGCAGAACTAGGTGGTATGTCTGTATGCACAATTTACTTGCCATTCAGTCTTTTATTTCCGAGTCACTCATTTACAAGGGGGTAAATCAACACTCTGGCTCGCTGGTAGGGAAAAATGCTGTAAGAAGCAGTCTTCCATGACTGTGCAGGGCATGTGGAGCACACCTCGCCTCTGAAGACTACAGGAGCCCCGTAATTGCTGAGGCAGGGTGGCACCGCCTCCCGCCAGTTCAGTGTTGAGACTCACTGATCCACCTTAACTTGTCTCCCTTGAGGAGAAGAAAGGGTAGCTGCTCTTTTATCAAACTGGGTAACACATAATCAGGGTACTCCAACCTCAAAAGCACATGTGGCAGGTTGAGACACTGAAAGGTCAGGTGTCATACAAGTCCCATTCTTTCTAGGTGGGTGTATATGTTTTGAAGAGCTCTTCATAATGCCCTCCCTCACTTATCCTTTACTCCACATATAGCCAGGACAGATCTCACTTCTAGAAATACACAGGACTGAAAGGTTTTAGGGTAGAATTTTTACTTGACAGCAACAAAGACACATTACTGAGATAGAGAATGCTTTGTAGTTTGTAAAATGATGAGTAAATGTGTTGGTAGGATGATCTCCTTACTATCCTGTGATAGGCCGCCTGACCAGGCAGTGGTACAGTGGATAGAATATCGGACTGGGATACAGAGGACCCAGGTTCGATACCCCAAGCTTGCCAGTTTGAGTGTGAACTCATCTGGTTTGAGCAAAAGCTCACCAGCTGGGACCCAAGGTTGCTGGCTTGAGGAAGGGGTTACTTGTTCTGCTGTGGCCCCACGGTCAAGGCACATATGAGAAAGCAATCAATGAACTAAGATGACCCAACGAAAAACTAATGATTGATGCTTCTCGTCTCTCTTCATTCCTGTCTGCCTGTCCCTGTCTATCCCTCTCTCTGACTCTCTATCTCTGTAAAAAAAAAAAATCCTGTGATAGGCCTGGCCAGGTTTGAGCACTGTCCAGATACGCCATGGTTGCAGGTTTGATCCCCAGTCAGGGCACATATAATAAACAACCAATTATTGCAAAAAAAAAAAAAAAAAAAAAGTGGAACAAATCAATTCCCCCCCCAATCTCCCTTCCTTTCTCAAATCAATTTAAAAAGATCCTGACATAACCTGAACTGTTACAACTACTGAGAATATATGGGTCCATTTCCACATGGTACCCTCCTCTTACCTTCTTGAAAATTTAAGTACATCTCTACAAGTGGGAATTGTAGGTATCTATCATTCCTACAATGGTAATAAGAACATCTGAGGTAAGTTCCTACTGTGATAACTTGCCAGATCTTCTACACTTATTATGTACACAAAGATATATTCTGTAGCAAATAAACACTTGCAATGTAGGACAAATGATATGACTCTGAAGGAACTGAGAGTCCAACATGCTTTGTTAATGGTTTAGCAAAATACTAAAGGTTTAATTAAGCAAATATACATTTACCTTTACTGGAAATTTCAGCTGATTATACAATTCAGAAACTAGAAGATTATGACCAAGAGTCTTTCTCATCTTCATTATTCTGACGATAGCAGCGTCAATCTGATACTGTCTGTCCTGAAACACTCTCTCAGTGGTGCTGACTTGTTCTTCAACCTCCACAAAAAAGACAAAAAGTGAAGTTTAAAGACATATTTTAGTATTAAAGACATATTTTTGTACTATTGAGTTAGAGCAGAAATATGAAAGGCCAAACTTTGGATGAATCTTGTTCTGCTATGCATTTTTATATGTTCTAATAAAACCTAGAGTCCCAAGAACAGTGTAACTTCAGTACCAAAACTTGAAAATTAATTTAAAAAGTTACTTAAAAAGCCAGTATAAAATCTATATAATCCTGGATTAGATCTAGTAGAGCAGTAATAAAAAAAGCATACTAGCCATCAGAAATGTAAATTTGGTCCTGGCTGGCTCAGTGGCTAGAGCATCGGCCCAGCACATCGATGTCCAGGGTTTAATTTCTGGTCAGGGCATATAGGAGAAGCGACCATCTGCTTCTCCCCCACCTCCCTCTCCCCTTTCCACAGCCAGTGGCTCAATTGGTTTGAGCGTCAGCCACCGACACTGAGGATGGCTCCCTTGGAGCGCATCAGCCTCAGGTGCTAAAAATAGCTCAGTACTGGAGCATCAGCCCAAGATGGGGTTGCCAGGAGGATCCTAGCTGTGGCACATGTGAGAGAGTCTGCCTCACTATCTACTGTCTTCTCACCTAAAAAAAGTAAACAAACAAAAAAGTAAGCTTTGTTCAACATTGGGAACCTACTTATATAACTGAGATTACCCAATAATTTCAAGGTTAGATTATAATCATCTTAATAAGGTATGATAAAACTGAAAATCTATTCTTGATTTAAAAGAAATGAGCATATTAAGAATTAAAAATAAAAAAAAGCCTGAACAGAAAAAGAACTGTTATCAGAAACAAATTGCAAACACTGGTAACTTCACATTAAACCGCAACCTAACGGGGTCTACAAATCAAAGAGGTGGGGGACAGGCAGGTCTGTATAAGTATGTAAGGTGTGTTTCAGGAAGAGAGAATCTAAGCTTTCATCATATTTTCAAAGGGACCCATGACCCCTCCCAAAAAGGTTATTGTTCCCTGTACTCAAGATTAAAAACAACAACAACAAAATAACACTGCATGAGTGTAATCAGAAGTGGCAGTAAGTGGTTTTCTTTGGGGGAGAGAGATGACAGAGAGTCCCACTTCGGAATTATAACTCCAAAATTTTACACTCTTTAGTCACTTTATTATAAATGCCTAACAGTAAAAGAACATGGATCAAAGGATATGTCCATTTAAATCTTTAACAGATATGTCAAATTACCCACTAAAAAATGTAACAATCCAAAATCTTAAAAATGCCTATTTTTCCATATATTACCAACCCTGGATATGACAAACTTTTGAACATTTCCCAAATTGACAGATGAAAATGGAATGTTACTTTATTTTGAATTTCATAAAAGTTACTGGTAAGAGTAAACATCTTTTATACATTTATTGGTCTCCTGTGTTTCTTCTTGTGTAATCTGGACATATTTTCTGACTCTGGGCTACTTGGAACACCTCTGTGTAAGTGAAGCAATCAGTCTACTGCTGGAGGTGGAGAAAGTATTTGTGATACCACTGAGGTCAAGTCAAGCTGTCCCTGTGATGTCTGAATTGACCTCAATCTTTCAAAAGGTCTCTCCTCATTCATTCACATGTATTAATACGAGGGGGCCAGCTGAACACCCTGTTATACAAGTGGATGCCAAGGAGTGCAAGGGCTTCTGCATTAGGAAAGGCCTGAGGGTAGTGGGCCAGACCTGCTCTGAACATGAACCCTGAGAATCTGATCAAAACTACAGATGCTCCACCTGTACACAGATCACAGATACAATGTCAGTGGGTCTATGACACCCACAACTCTTACCACTTCCACGCCAGGACCCTGGCTGAGGCCAAGGCTGAGAGAATGGCTGAAATATGCTGTGCAAAAATAAAAAGACAAGTCACTGGGTTTTGGAAATGACATGTTCTCTCCACTAACAGATATGATACAGGAATCTGATTTATCTCACCATTTTTTTGTGAAAAAACTATTAAATGTATTTCTTCCTGATTGTCATTACTATTGTGAATATAAAATTAATAAAAGCTACATTAAAATGAGTACTCTTATAAACACAGTATTCAAATACTTTAGAAATATGCTTTAGAACTTTTAAGAAATTATAAAAACTAATGCTTTCGGGATGAACACCCTCCCTAAGTAAAAAGAGAAAGATTATACATACGGTTTCCTTCATCTGAATCTGATTTATCTTTATTCGAAACAACTTGTGCTTGAATTCTCCATTAAAAATGAATTTGTCTCCATCTTCTACCTCTTTTCCTTTGGGACTTTTAATCAGAACTCGTGCTTTGCCACATGCCAGGGACTGTAAGGTTCTTCGCAATTCACTGTCCTCTGAATGGGGAGAAAATGCAGGCACAGATTAGCGTTAAAATAAAGACACTCAACAAAAATGAAAGAAACCACACTCTCAAGTATGATGAGCAAAAACAGAGTCTACATCTCTTAAATGAATAAATGTTTCAAAAACAAAGACATTCAGCCTGACCAGGCGGTGGCACAGTGGATAGAGCATCGGACTGGGATGCGGAAGACCCAGGTTCGAGACTCCAAGCTCGCCAGCTTGAACGCGGGCCCATCTGGCTTGAGCAAAAGCCCGTCAGCTTGGACCCAAGCACACTGGCTCCAGCAAGGGGTTGCCCAGTCTGCTGAAGGCCCGCAGTCAAGGCACATGTGAGAAAGCAATCAATGAACAACTAAGGTGTCGCAACGGCAACGAAAAACTAATGATTGATGCTTCTCACCTCTCTTTGTTCCTGTCTGTCTGTCCCTATCTATCCCTCTCTCTGACCTCTCTCTGTCCCTGTAAAAAAATAAATAAAATCCTTTAAAGACTTGGAGTTTTACAAAAAAAATCAAGGACATTCAGAAACCACACATTCATGAAGAGGGTTTTCATACCTATGCCAGTGGCCATTTTTATTTCTTCAAAGCTGAATTCATCTCCTTCGTTGAACATGAGAAGCACCAGAGTCTGGAAGAGGGACACCTGGAACTCTTTCTTTCCCTTAAAGAAAACAGACACATCATGTGTGAAGCTGTTTGCACAATCTTGAACAAAAATTAAAAAAAAATTTTTTTCTTTATTGATTTTACAGACAGAGGAGGTGAGGGGAACAAAACTTATCAACTCATAGTTGCTTCACATTAGCTGTTTATTGCTTGTTTGTTGCTTCTTGTATGTGCCTTGACCAAGCAAGCTCAGGGTTTCAAACTGGCGACCTCAGTGGTCCAGGTCGACGCTCTATCCACTGCGCCACCACAGGTCATGCACAATATTGAAAAATATTTTTTTTTAGCACATGCATACATGATAAAGAGGGGGTAGGGACAGACAGAAAGGGAGAGAGATGAGAAGCATCAATTCTTTGTTGCACCTTAGTTTTTCATTGATTGCTTTCACATATGTTCCTTGACCTCAGGGCTACAGCTGAGCCAGTGACCCCCTGCTCAAGCTGGTGATCTCGGGGTTTCGAAACTGGGTCCTCAGTGTCCCAGGCCAATGCTCTAACCACTGTACCACCACTGGTGAGGGCAATCTTAAAAATTTTTAAAAGGCTTTTTGCTCTCAAACTTTGGAGTAGGGGTACTAGCCACCAAATAAATTATGTTATTATTACAGAAGAATAAAATAACTTGGTATTGCACTTAAAAGTTCTTCTCTTGAGTCTGACCAGGCGGTGGTACAGTGGCTAGAGCATTAGACTGGGACGCAGAGGACCCAGGTTTGAAACCTGGCAGCGCTGGCTTACTAGCTTGAGCATAGGATCATAGACCATGACCCCATGGTCACTGGCTTGAAGCCCAAGGTCGCTGGTTAGAGCAAGGTGGTCACTCGCTCTGCTGTAGCCCACTGGTCAAGGCACATATGAGAAAGCAATCAATGAACCACTAAGGTGCCAGAATGAAAGACTTGATGCCTCTCATCTCTCTCCCTTCCTGTCTGTTCCTATCTGTCCCTCTCTGTCTCTGTCAACACATACAAAAAAAAAGTTCTTCTCTTGAAATACTTTTTAAAGTAGGAAGTTATTTAGTAAGTTGTGTTGAACAAGAAGGGAATTACCACTACCTGAAGTTAGACACTGCCGACACAAATCTAACAGTACCCTTGTATCCCATTTGTAGCCTACTGCGGTCCTCTAACGGTGGTGTGAAGCCACTGGAGTGGACAGAGCTTGAGAAGACCCAGTGACAAAACCTGTATGGACAGGGATGCTAGGAAAAGATCCAGCCAATATCATTTTTAAAAGAATGAGTAACGTAATTAACACATAAATGACCATAAACTGTGGTCCCAGCTTCCCGTTCTATGTGCTTGTGACACACGTGACTAATGTGACCCAGCTTTGGCCCTCACATAATTCCCCACCTCTATTCCAAAAAGTCCCCACCGCAGAGACTTTCAACACACAAGTAGTCTTTTGTGGACAATGGAGCATCCTATGTGAGAGCTTCATTCTCAAGCCTAGCCACAGAAGGCAAGAACTACAGTCATGAGATCATGTTGCAGGGGTCTAGTTCTGAAGCTGGCAGTAAGGGGATCATAACTTTTATAATACCTTAAAGACTAGTAGGTGTGGTTTTATGTATGTACTCTTATACAATACCTGACCAGGTGGTGGCACAGTGGATAGAGCATTGGACTGGGATGTGGAGGACCCAGGTTTGAAACCCGAAGGTCGCCAGCTTGAGCACAAGGTCGTTGGCTTGAGCAAGGGGTCACTCACTCTGCTGTAGCCCTCCCCCCTCCCCCACCCTGTTAAGGCACATGAGAAAGCGATCAATGAACAACTGAAGTGCCACAACGAAGAATTGATGCTTCTCATCTCTCTCCCTTCTGGTCTGTCTGTCCCTATCTGTGCCTCTCTCTGTCACACACACACACACACACAAATTTCTGCACAATAACCACAATGTAACAAGTACCCATCATTTATATGTAATTGCATATAATGTATATATATAGTTGACCCTTGAACATGAATTGAACTGCTTGTGTCCACTTATACCTTATTTATATTTATTTACTTAATTAAATTTATTGTGGTGACATTGGTTAACATTACATAGGTTCTAGGTGTACAATTCTAAAATACTTTGTCTGTAAATTGTGTGTTCACTACCCAAGTCAAGTCTCCTTCCATCACCATTTATCCCTCCTTTACCCTCTTCTGTCTCTTCTCACTCCCCTTCCCTTTGGTGATCACCACACTGTTGTCTGTGTCTGAGGTAGATTTTTATTTTTCCCTTAATCCCTTCACTTTTTTCACTCAGCCCCCCAACCCTTTTCCCCTCAGACAGCTGTCAGGCTGTTCTCTATATCTATCAGTTGTTTTTATTCTGTTCATTCGATTCCACATATAACTGAAATTATATGGTACTTGTCTTTCTCTGCCTGGTTTGTTTCACTTAGCATAATGCTCTCCAGGTCCATCCATGCTGTCACAAAAGGAAAGATTTCCTTCTTTTCTATGGCTATGAATTATCACATTTATTGCAGCTTTTTGATCCTCTCATGTGATGGGCAGTTGGCTACTTCCAAATTTGGACTATTGTAAATAACATTGTAATAAACATAGGGGTAGGTGCATATATACTTTCAAATTAGTGTTTCAGGTTTCTTTGAAATATTTCTAGAAGTGGAATTGCTGGGTCATAAGGCAGTTCCATTTATAATTTTTTGAGCTGACTCCATCCTCCTTTCCACAGTGGCTGCACCAATCTACATTACCACCAACAGAGCACGGGGGTTCCCTTTTCTCTACACTCTCACCAACACTTAGTGTTTGTTGACTTACTGATGATAACCATTCTGTCAGTTGTGGTTTTAATTTGCATTTCTCTGATGATCAGTGATGTTAAGTATCCTTCTATGTCTAGTGGTCATCTGTATGTCCTCCTGTACATCCTCTTTGGAGAAATGCCTATTAAGGTCCTTTGCCCATTTTTTCATTGGACTGTTTGGTTTTTTGGTGTTTTTTTTTTTTTTTAATTCATTTTAGAGAGGAGACACAGAGTGTGAGAGAGAGAGAGAGAGAAAGAGAGAAAGGGGGTAGGAGCTGGAAGCATCAACTCCCATATGTGCCTTGACCAGACCAGTGCAGGGTTTTGAACTGGCGACCTCAGTGTTCCCAGGTCGACGCTCCATCCACTGCACCACCACAGGTCAGGCTGGTGTTGATTTTTATAAGTTTTTATAAATTTTGGATATTAATCCTTTTTCAGACATATCATTGGTGAATATGTTCTCCCATTTCAGTGGGTTGTCTATTTTGTTGGTTTCCAAAACCTTTTAGCTTGATGTAGTATGTATTTATTTATTGATTGATCGTTTCCCTCGTCTGAAGAGATATATCAGAAAAAATACCGCTATGAGAAATGTCCGAGACTTTACTGACTGTTTTCTTCTAGGATTTTTATGGTTTCGAGTCTTACATTTAAGTCATTAATCCATTTTGAGTTTATTCTTGTATATGGTGTAAGATGGTCTAGTTTCATTTTTCTGCATGTATCTATCCAATTTCTCCAACATTTATTGAATAGCCTGTCTTTACCCGACTTATATCTCCTTACCTCCTTTGTCAAATATTAATTGACCATATAAGTGTGGATTGATTTCTGGGCTCTGTATTCTGTTCCAGTGATCTGTATGTTTGGTTTTATGGCAGTACCATGCTGTTTTGATTACTATGGCCTTGTAGTCTAGTTTGATATCAGGTAGTGTGATTCTTCCAACTTTGTTCTTCTTTCCCCAAGATTGCTGTGGCTATGTGGGGTCTTTTTTGGCTGTATATAAGTTTCTGAAATACTTGTTCTAGTTCTGTGAAGTATACCATTGATTATCTTGATAGGAATTGTGTTGAATCTATAGATTACTTTGGGTAGTATGGACAGTTTAATAATGTTAATTCTTCCTGTCCATGAACACAGTATATGCTTCCACTAGTAACTCCATAATTTCTTTGCTTAGTGTACATAATTTTATTTATAAAATTGAAGTTAAATTAAAATATAAAGGGACTGTTTTGTGACTTGCTTCTTTCATTTATCAATATATTGTATGCATTTTCCCTCTTAAATGATCACTTTCGATAACAGCATTCCAACAGATATTTTTATTCATTAACCTGATAAAAGGTTTTATTAAGATGAAGTCCCAGGATTGGAATTACTGCAACAAAGCATGTGATTTGAGAAGTTCTGAGATATGCACCTGTCAAACTGCCCTTCATAAAGCTCATGTTTTCTTCACAGCAGTGGCCAAAAGTTACTGTTACCTTTAGTTTTAGCCTTTATCAATTTCAGTCAAAAAGTAAAATTTTATTGTATTTTAATTTGCAAACCTTTGGCAGAGAGGTAGAACACATTTTCATAGATATTAATGTTATAGTTCTTTTTTTTTAAATTAATCTTTGGTGGGAGGAGAAACATCAACTTGTTCCACTCATTCATGCTGTCCCTGGTTGATTCTTGTATGTGCCCTGACTGGGGACTGAACTCACAATGTTGGCATATTGGGACAATGCTCTAACCAACTGAGCTACCTGGCCAGGGCCTGATATTCTAGTGTTGCTTTTATGAGTTGCCTCTCCACATCACATCCTTTGCTCTTTTTTCAGTAAATGCTCTTTTATTCTTGTTGACTTCTTATTGATCGGGATATTAATCCTTCAACTATTTAATTTTATTGACATAGAAAAGTGAGTGTTAAGTGATAGTGACTAATCTTTTCCTTTCTTTGCTACCAAAGTTCCACCACAATTTCAAAAACTCTCTATTAACATACTTATAAAATTAAAAAATAAATGTAAAAGAACTTACTTCTTTAAACTCCGCTTTTAAAACAGCATGTCCCAATGTAGTTTGCCACTGAAGTTTTCGACCACTGTGCTTTCCGAGATAAAATGTCTTAAATACTTCCTGAAGTTTAACCATCTGTCAAGCACAGGAAGACAATTTAATTATGTTAAACACCATTGACCATTCAATTTGCAATATTTAAAAATTCTTCACAGCTGAATAAAATAATCAGTTCTGTTTGAGTTATTCTTTTGGACTTTATATACCTGTGAAAATGTTTACCACTCTAGGACACCAGGTTTTCCCCTCCCACAATGGAATATGTGAACTGGTGTTTAATGTACAAACAGGTTGTATTCTGCAGTCTCCACACATCACATGCAGGCTTTCCTGGCCAGTCGCATATGTAATAAGGACCACGTGGTCATCCTCAGTTAGAGAAGCTGTCTGAATGCCCAGGTGTACCCTGCCAAGTCTCAGCTCAAGCTCTTACTCACTCCTAACTGCTCTTAGGGCCTTGCAATGCCTCATCTGTGAACCAGGAACTGTGGTAATGGTAAGGCCCAGGTATCAAGCTGCTGTAAGAGTTAATATAAAACACTCAAGACAGTGCATGCACAGGAAGCATGACACAAGCTAGCTACTATTTTCAATGCTATTTTCTTAGAGGATTTCTCATACCTTCTAAACTTTCTGCTAGTTTTTTTTTATTGCTTGTTATCTCACTTTAAGTTCCTGAGCTTCTCCTCCTCCTCCAGGTGTCTCCCTCTTTTCCTACTCCTGTATTTGTTCTTGTTTTATTTATGAATGAACTCTTTATTTCTTTGACAGTTTCTGTATATATGGTCATATACACTACATTTGTTCCTCTTAACTTCGTTTTGCTCATTAGTTTTAGTTCCTTTGCTTCACTCGGTACCCATGATTACCAATGGTCTGTGCTGCCAAATCTACAACAGCCCTCCTCAGGCTTCATCTTGTTAGATGACTCCTCTCAACAGCTGTCCATGCAGCAACCACAGCCTCCTCCTGGCTTCTATGACACTCACTGCTTGGACTTCCTGTCTCTCTGTCTCGAGTCAATGCTTTCTGAGTCTTCTTTGGTTTGTCTTCCCACCTATTATATTATACATAGTAGCATCTCCAGGATCCCGTCCCCTCCTCTTTTCACTCTGGTCATTCCCGTGTCAGTGTCCTCAGCACTTCCAAGTTCTTCCTAAGAGTAAACTTCTTCCATGGCTTACTAATGTCCCTTTCCTCTGAAACTTCTGAACCTCACTGGCCTGTCCAACGCCTCCTTCCTGTGACTCTCCGTTGTCCCTCTCTCCATTTCACTGAGCACCCCACTGCCTCATCCTCCATCGGGATTTCACACATCTCCTTCACCAGAACTGGGAACCTACTTCCATAAAAATAACCTACTCATTTTTTGGAACTGCTTCCTCAGAGAAGCCACCACCAACCACTCAGCTCTGATAGCATTTAGGGAATTTGTGAATATGTCCTCTGGACAGAGAGCTTAAAGGGGGCAGGACCAGGTCTGGGCTTCTCACTGTTGTACACTCTGCATAGTACCAGCAGGTGCCCAGTGAATAAATAAACATTGCTGTTCCTAGGTCTGATCTGCCCTTTCAGTAAGTGCTTCTGTGCTCCGTCAAAGTGGTGCCCTCTGTCATAAATGCCTGTCAGTCTCACATCACCTTGGCAAACTCTTCTTTATGCTTTAAAAGTCAGCTCAACAGTCATAATTACACCCATGTACCATTACCCAACTTCACCACCATCAAATCCTAGGCATGGTAGCATTTCATTTCTAAGTATTTTAGTATATATTGAAAAGATAAGGGCTCTTCAGAGAATATATCTACTATACCATGTCACACCTACAAACTAAAAGTCAGTAATGTGATGAAATGCTTAATGCCTACGTTCCCTAACAATTATTTCCTTGACATTAATTCCTAAAGTGATAACTGTAATTATAATGTTAGCATTAATAAACCATGGATGCTTAGTACATGCTAATTACTATTCCAAGTTCAAAATGGATCAAAAACCTAAATGTAAGAGCTAAAACTATAAAACTCTTAGGAAAAAACAGAGGGATAAATTTCCATAACCTTGGATTTTGTAATAGTTTTTTTAAGCTATCACACCAAAAGTATAAGTAACAATAGAAATAATAGATTAATTAGACTTTACCAAAATTAAAAGCTTTTGTGCAAAGCCAGATAAGGATCTAGTATACAGAGTATATAAAGAACTCTTAAGTTCAATAACAAAAAGGCAGATACAATTAAAAAGAGGGCAAAGGGTTTATCAGTGATAGTCAACCTGGTCCCTACCGGCCACTAGAGGGCGTTCCAGCTTTCATGGTGGGCGGTAGCGGAGCAACCAAAGTATAAATAAAAAGATAGATTTAACTATATTAAGTTGTTTTATAAAGATTTATTCTACCAAACTTAGCGAAAATCCGACATAAAGTACTTGGTAAGTAATTATTATTATATGCTTTAACTTGCTGTAACTCTGCTTTATAAATTTTATAAAGTTACTTCCCTACTTTATAAATCACCATTACTGTGGAAACTGTGGGCGGTTAGAAAATTTTACTACTAACAGAGATACAAAAGTGGGCGGTAGGTATAAAAAGGTTGACTACCCCTGGTTTAAATAGACTTCTTCAAAGAAGATCTACAAATGGCCAATAAGCACATGAAAAGATGCTCAGTATAATTAGTTATTAGGGAAAAAAATCAAATGAAAATGGGATCCCCACTCACACTCTAGGATGGCTATAACCAAAGAACTGAAAATAAATATTCGTGAAGATGTAGAGAAACTGGTACCCTTGAGTGCTGCTAACGGTACGTATAACACAGCTATGAAGGAAAACTGTGGTAGCTGCTCTAGAAGTTAAACAGAATTATCACCTGACCCAGAAATTCTACCTCTAGGGATAGATATGCCTAAAGAACTAACAATAGCTATTCAAACAAAAATTGCATTCATGTTCACAGCAGCACTATTCACAATAGCCAAAAGTGAAAACAACCCAAGTTTCCATTGATGGATGAATGGATAAACAAAGTGTAGTGTATATCCAAACAATGGAAAATTATTCAGTCTTAAAAAGGAATGAAGCACTGCCCTGGCCAGATAGCTCAGGTGGTAAGGGTGTTGTCCTGAAGCACAGAGGTTGAGGGTTTGATTTCTGGTCAGGGCATATACAGAAACAGATCGACATCACTATCTCTCTTCCTCTCTCCCGTTCCCTCTCTCTAAAACCAATAAAAATAATAATAGTAATAATAAAAGAAAAAGGAATGAAGCACTGACACATGCCATAACATGGATGAACCTTGAAAAGATACTAAGTTGAGTCAGACGTATTATATGGTTTCATTTATATGAAATGTCTGGTCTCAGGCAAACCCACAGAGAGAAAGTGGATTAGAGGTTGCCAGGGCAGTGTGTGTGGTGGGGTGGGATGGGAGTGACTGCTTTGGGTCCAGGGTTTCTGTTTGGGATGGATGCACAACTTAATGACACTGAACTGTATGTACACTTTAAAATGGTAAATTATTGATATATTTACCACAATTTAAAAAATATAGTAGGTAAATCTCAAACATCATCTTTTTTTTTCTTTTTAATTAAGTTAGAGCAGGGGAGACAGAGAGACAGACTCCTACATGCACCCCAGCCGGGTCCACTGGCAAGCCCCCTATGGGGCGATACTCTGTCCATCTGGGGCGTTGCTCTGTTGCTCAGCAACTGAGCTACTTTTAGCTCCTAAGGCAGGGTCATGAGCCATCCTCAGGGTCCAGGGCCATCTTGCTGGAATCAATCAAGCCATAGCTGCAAAGGGGGTGGGGAAAGAAGGGAAAGGGGTGGATAAGCAGATGATCGCTTTTCCTGTGTGCCCTGACTGGAAGTCGAATGCACGACTTCCACATGCTGGGCAGATGCTCCACCACTGAGCCAACTGGCCAGGTCATTTTCTCTTCTTTTTTTTTTTTTTTTGGAAAATGAGACAGACTCCTACATGCACCTTGACCAGGATTCACCCAGCAACTATGTCTAGGGCCAATGCTTGAATCAACCGAGTTATTTTTAGTACCTGAGGTTTGTTACACTCAAACCAATCGAGCTATCCTCAGCACCCAGGCCAACACTCGAACCAATCAAGCCACTGGCTGTGGGAGAGGAAGAGGAAGAGGAAGAGAAAGAGAGAGGGGGAGAGAAGCAGAGTCATTTCTCTCATGTGCCCTGACCGGTAATTGAACCTGAGACGTCCATATGCTGGGCCAATGCTCAATCTACTGAGCCATTGGCCAGGGCTGCCTCAAACATCTTTTGCCAGAAAATAAAAATGTACTCAAATATGCAGATGGTATGTTGAAAGAACAAGGAGCCAGCTGAAAAGTTCATCCACCAGCAAAATATGGGACAAACTGAATACCAAATAAGTGAGTTCATATTTATAAAGACAGAGAAATAAATAAATTAATATGGTAGAGGGGAAGGCTCTTAGAGTAGAATGCCTATTTTCTAAATATAGAGAAAATGATGGAGCTAGGAAAAAAATCACTGTTCAGCAAGGTAAAAATGGACTCAAGCAGGAACCAAGCAGGAGAGAATCAGATGGGTAAATAAGTCTATATAGTCGGAAACACTTCAACGAAATGATTATATGTAACATCACCAATGGCGGCAAATGAGTAGTGTGTGCCTCTGTACATGATACTGAGAGGAAATGACATCTCTTATGTGATATTCTGGTTAGACATGCCTGACTAATCAAACAACCCAAACTGAGATAATCTATGAAAACTGGCCTGTATTTTAAAAACATGTCAGTGTCATGAAAGAAAAAGCAAGGGTGTGTATCTGTTCCAGAGGAAAGAACATGACTGAATGAAATGTGGAGTCCTGGACTGGATCTGGTACCAAGGAAAAATGCTAAAAGACATAGTTGGGACAATTGACAAAAACAGAATATAGCTGTATACTGGATGAAAGTATTACATTAATTTAATATCTGAATTTGACAACATGCTCTGGTTATGTTTTTGGGAAATTCCCACTAAAATACTAAGATTAAAAATTCAGTCTATTCTCGCCTGACCTGTGGTGGTGCAGTGGATGAAGCGTCGACCTGGAAATGCTGAGGTCGCCAGTTTGAAACCCTGGGCCTGCCTGGTCAGGGTACATATGGGAATTGATGCTTCCTGCTCCTCCCCCCTTTTCTCTCTCTCTCTCTCTAAAATGAATAAAAATTAAAAAAAAAAAAAATTCAGTCTATTCTCAAATGGACCAGGAAAAAAATGGCACATATATGGAGAAAAACAGAATGATGAAGCGTATCTACTGCTCACAAAAATTTGGGAATATTTCAAAATGAATATAAAGTGATGAAAAAAAGACATTTGACTTTTTTTATTAAACAAGAACATCAGAAAAGCAAACAAGTCAAAGAAAGTTGTTCAATTATGCAAATGAGATACAAAACCAACTTTTATTTCATTGGTGAAAATGCACTATACAAAAGGCTACAAGTACTGGAGTATCTATCTGCATGTTCCCTGATCCTCTAATTTTTGTGAGCAGTGTATATTGGCAATGCTATAAAAAGAGTGAACACTACTAGAATTCTTTTAATTATTTTTGCTAATTTCTTCTAAGTCTGAACTATTTCAAAATAAAGTAAGAAGTGAATAAACTCGTGCCCAGAGAGAGGCACGCCCAGGGTGGAGTGTGCACCCAGCAGAGGCGAACTGGTGTGAGGAGATGAAGCAGAGTTTTCTGGTTAAGGTGACGAGAGAGATAAGTCTTAACAAGCTTCAAGTGCTGGGGATGAATAGGGTGTGGAGGTTTTCTGGAGAAGGAGGTTCCATTTAGAGGTATATACATGAAGGCCTGAAAGGATGAAAGAACTAGGTCGGTTTGGGGCCTACAACTAGTTTAGAATAGAGGGAACATAACATTCATGTGGGTGAGCGGGTTAACATCTCACAGAAAAACTGACTGAAGTGCTATCACCATTCCCCACAGGATGGAGAGATTCAGGGACAAGGGAGGGAGAAGGGCGATGAGAGAAATTTTGGCTGTTGAGTTTGGGACATCTGACACACAGGTTGGAGGCTAAGAGTTGGTATGGGCTTTCACAGATAGGATATGAAATGAGAAGGGACCTGATGGGTGATTCTAGATAATGTTAGCATTGAGGATATAGGTGGAGAAAAAAAAATGAGAAAAAACAAAAGGCAACTGAATAAAAATCAAGAAAAGATATTGTCTTGGAATGGAAAAACAAAGCTTTAAGGGGGATTGTTTCTGACCCAGACTCTTAGTTTCCATAACTTGGAACCTTTCTTTGTCCTTGCTGGAAGACCCTCAACCCCACTCATCTTTAATTCCTAGATCCCACACTCGAACCAGCCCCTTTCAGTGTCACCTGGTATTATATATAATTAATGGTGCTCCTGTTGTTTTCCCCACTGGACTTTAAGTTCCTGAGTGCTGAATTTTCCCTCATGTCTGAAAATCCCCAGAGTACCTAGAGTCATGACTGACATATAAGCCTTCAGTAATACCATTCTTAAGATTTTGGAACTGTTTATAATTAATGAAAATAATAACCAGACAGGGAACACCCACAACTCGACAAGCAGTAACTTATTATATTAAAACAAGTGCTTGTATTGATGCCTTCTTGATGGTCACCCAGTGGACATGGGTGAGCCAGAATGAGCTGTGGATAGGAACAAAAGTAATCACTTCAATTTTTGATTGAGTGTGATTTAAAAAAACCTCTCATTAGCCTGGCCAGGCAGTGGCGCAGTGGATGGAGTGTTGGACTGGGACTCAGAGCACCTAGGTTCAAAACCCGGAGGTCACTGGCTTGAGCAAGGGGTCACTTGCTCTGCTGTAGCCCCTCAGTCAAGGCACATATGAGAAAGCAATCAATGAACACCTAAAGTACTACAATGAAGAATTGATACTTCTCTCTCCCTTCCTGTCTGCCTGTCTCTTTCTCTGTCTCTCTCACAAAAATAAAAAAAAAACAAAATCAAAACAAAAACCTCTCCTTAAATAATTCTTGAAAAATAACGTGTCTGTGCATGGTGTGGGTGGAACAAGTCTACAATGTTTTGGCAGCACTAATGTATTAAAAATAAAGGACAAATAGTCTTTAAAAACACTTACTTCTGGAGTTAAATGTACCTCCATAGGTGTGTATGTTGGCCAGTATCCCATTGTAAGTATATTTACTGTTAGATCTATAGAGCCTGGGTCACTCTGGTTCTGCATATACTAAAAGCAAAGAAAATCAAGATAAAATAATTATTTTAGAATATCATTAAAAAGTAAGTAAAAAAGGTAAATGGTATTAATTTTCAAAATAAAGGTTAATATTGTTTGTATTTATTTTAATCCTTGGAATATTCCACTGAAGCCACATAATGTGCTCCAACGTCACTTGTAATATTTTTTATTCTTTGGTTATGTCACCAATATAAGATACCATTTAACTCATTTAAATCAAATTTTTATTACACATCTTTAGGGATTATTTTTTCATTTTGAATTTAGGTTATTTGAATACATGGGATATTAACAGTGTAATTTTTTAAGAATGTGAGTTTTATGTAATTTATATAATGATTTACATACTTTACATAATAATCATTTCACATTTAAAGTCGGATACTTTTTAGAAAGCTATTTTACTTGAAAAAACAGAACTTGCCTGTTTGAAATGAACCATGATATCCTTGGAGAGCTCCATGTCCTTGAACATGCCTTCCAGTTTGCTGGTGAAAGCAGCACCACATTCTGGGACACAAGTAAGGGTGGGTGAAAAACACCAGGAGCAACATGTTAGTGCAATAAATTCCCAGCAGAGGTACAAACCCCAGTTTCCACATGCTTACCATGCTTCAGTTTTGACAACATAGACTTTTCAGCATCTACTGAAGCACTTTTTCCAACAAGGAGTCTTTTTGCCAAATCTTTTTTATAAAATGCTTCAAAGACATCTTTACCTATTTATAACCAAATGAAAGTAACAACACATTAGACAGTTAATATACAACTGTTTACTTTAACTGCTGAAAAACCCTAAGTGTTCATGTTAATGCAAGTCTGCCCTAATTTCACTGAATCCTGTGTTAAATTTCCCCAAAGAAATACTTTCAATTTAGCCTGACCAGGCAGTGGTGCAGTGGATGAAGCATCGAATTGGGATGCGGAGGACCCAGGTTCGAGGCCCTGAGGTCGCCAGCTTGAGTGTGGGGTCATCTGGTTTGAGCAAAGCTCACCAGCTTGGACCCAAGGTCGCTGGCTTGAGCAAGGGGTTACTCAGTCTGCTGTAGCCCCATGGTCAAGGCACACATGAGAAAGCAATCAAAGAACAGCTAAAGTGCCACAATGAAAAATTGATGATTCTCATCTCTCTCCCTTCCTGTCTGTCTGTCCCTATCTATCCTTCTCTCTCTGTCAAAAAACAAAAAAGAAATACTTTTAATTTAATCAGCAGTTGGCTGTCACTCTAGTTCCTGTATCAATACGACAGTGGAAGTATTGCAGTTAATTTTTCTCAATAAAAGATAGGGCCCAAATATACATATATTAAGTAGCATTTTCTAGGTGCCCAATGTTAATAAAGAGAATTTCTCACCATGAATAAACCTGAATATTATC
Source organism: Rhynchonycteris naso (assembly GCA_037038555.1). Lineage (NCBI taxonomy): Eukaryota > Metazoa > Chordata > Mammalia > Chiroptera > Emballonuridae > Rhynchonycteris > Rhynchonycteris naso. The sequence continues at coordinate 33,618,318 of CM072998.1, forward strand.
ATGATTTTGTCAAGGATCCTCTCCAGCTCTTCATCTGTTGCTTCTTTATTACCCGCTCTCAATTTTGAATCGACATGCTTTGCTGTGAAATTAGAAGTTTAAAATTTGAAAAATGAGTGTTTGTTATACATTTTCTAAATAGAAAAAGAACATTTTTAATTTCTACAAGTAAAAAATGGACAATACTACTCTGGAGCCTTTCCAAAATGAATTATATGACAAAAAGACAAATAACTGATTTTCTAAGACAGTGTGTTTTGGCCCTGACCAGTTGGTTCAGTGGTAGAGCATCAGCCCAGTGTGTGGAAGTCCCAGGTTTGATTCCTAGAGAGCAAACAGGAGAAGTGACCATCTGCTTCTCTCCCCCCTACCCTTCTCTCTCTCTCTTCCTTTCCCGCAGCCTTGGCTTGATTGGTTTGAACACAAAGGCCTCAGATGCAGAGGATGTCTCCATGGAGCCTTAGCTTCAGGCTCTAAAAATAGCTTGTTTGTGAGCATGGCCCCAGATGGGGTTGCCAGGTGGATTCCAGTTAGGATGTATACAGAGTCTGTCTCTTTATCTATCTCCCCATCTCACTTGGAAAAAAATAAAATAAAAAGACCATGTTTTTCAACCGCTGGTCCACCAGAAATTTTGTGCTGGTCCACTGACTGGTGGTTAAAAAACACTGCTTTAAGATATTCCCTTTCAAGTCATGTGAGAATAAATACTTTAATAATTACGTTTTGGTTTTATGAGACATTATCGCTTCAGGAATGGGAATGTCCATCTTCAAGATGTGGCATAAGAAATTAGGATAAGACTCTCTTACAGGATTTTTCTCAGGGCTTTCTGTGATTATATACATGGTGACAATGTTTCATCCCTGAATGCAGGGATTACAGCAGTTCTACTATGGCTTCCTGTTTGACACAAACCAACTACAACCTGGCTTAAGAAAAGGAGAACCCAAGACTTCTAAGAAGCCGAAACTCCCAAGAGTTAAAACATTCATCTTTAGAGAAACGTCAATCCATAAAGTGGTACAAAGGCCAAATTCAATTCCTTGTGTATTTCTTCTATTGTTAATTTTATTAATATTTGTTTTTATAATTTTTTATTATAAAATATTCTGAACATACATAAAAGTAGACAATTGTATAGTAAACTCCATGTTCCCATCATACACCCTGAACAATAATCATCACAAGTGCAATTTTGTTTCTCTGTATACACCTTTCTTTACTCTTCACCACCTGTAAATTTTAAAACTTTTACTAACTAGTGGAATTCTATGAATCCTGAAATATTTTTTATATTATTAAATAACTGGATAAAGTGGTAACTTTAAAACTATTTCATTTTAGAAGTACAAAACCTAACTAATAAAGAGACTGAATCAATAATCAAAAACTTCCCAAAACACAAAAGTCCATGGCCAGATGGCTCCACTGGTGAATTCTTCCATACATTAAAAAAAAAATTAATACTTAACTTTCCCAAGCTTTTTCAAAAAACTAAAGAGGAAGGAATGATTTCAAGCACATTTTATAAGGCCAGTATTACTTTGATACCAAAACCAGATAAGAGCATCACAAATAAAGGCAGTAACAGACTAATATCCTTGATGAATAGAGAAGTAAAAATCCTCAACAAAATATTAGCCAAATTCGACAACACATGAAAAGGATCATAGGCCATAACATAACAAGTGGGGTTTATCCCAGATATGAGACGATGGTTCTGTACATCAATCAACATGATATAGCACAAAAAGTATGATCATTTCAATAGATGTATAAAAAACATTTTGTAAAATTCACATCCATTTATGATAAAAAATCTTAAAGTGAGCATAGAGGGACATGCCTCAACATAAATCCATCTAACATGCTCAATGATGAAAAATACAGCTTTTCCTCAAAGATCAGGAACAAGACAAGGATGTCCACTCTTGTCACTTTTACATAACAATGTATTTATTCTAAGTCTTAGCCAAAGCAATTAGGCAAGCAGAAGAAATAAAAGACATCCAAATCAAAAAGACATAAACTGTCACTACTTACAGATGATACCCTATAAAAGCCCTAAAGATTCCATAAAAAACAAACAAACAAGTGTTAAAACTAATAAATGAATCCAGTAAAGTTACAGGACACAAAATCAGTACACAGAAATCTAGCCACACACTAGTAACAAATTATCAGAAAGAGAAATTAAGAAAACAACTCCCTGGCCCTGGCTGGTTGGGTCAGTGATCAGCCTGGTATGTGGAAGTCTGGGATTGGATTCCAGGTCAGGGCATACACACAAGAGAAGCAACCATCTGCTTCTCCATCCCTCACCCTCTCTTCCCCTCCTGTACCATGGCTTGAACAGTTCAAACAAAGTTGGCCTTGGATGCTGAGGAAGTCTCCATGACCTTGCCTCAGGCACTAAAATATAGCTCAGTTGCTGAGCAATGGAGCAGTGACCCAGGTGGGCAAAGCATAGCCTGGTAGGGGGCTTGCTGGGTGGATCCCAGTCAGGGTGCATGCATGAGTCTATCTGTCTCTCAATAAAGAAACAAAACGAACAAGAAAACCCTTTCCAATTATATAAAAAAGCGTATCAAGTGTGAAGAATAAATTTAACAAGGCAATGAAAGATCTGTACACTGATGAAAGAAACTGAAGAAGACAAATACTGAAAAGATATTTTATGCTTATGGACTGGTAGACTTAATACTTTTAAAATGTCAATACTATCCGGCCTGACCTGTGGTGGCGCAGTGGATAAAGCGTCGACCTGGGAACACTGAAGTCGCCAGTTCAAAACCCTGCACTGGTCTGGTCAAGGCACATATGGGAGTTGATGCTTCCAGCTCCTCCCCCCTTTCTCTCTCTTTCTCTCTCTCTCTCTCTCTCTCTCTCTCTCTCTCTCTCTCTCTCTCTCCCACTCTGTGTTTCCTCTCTAAAAATGAAAAAAAAAAAAATGTCAATACTACCCAAAACAATCTACAAGTACAGTGCAATCTTTATCATAATTCCAAGGCATATTCACAGAACTAGAACTAATAATCCTAAAATTGATTTGTTTTTTCTTTCTTTTCCAAGTGAGAGGAAGGGAGATAGAGATTCCCATATGATCCCGACTGGGATCCACCTGGCAACCTCTATCTAGGGCCAATGCTGGCAACCAAGCTATTTTTAGCATCTGAGTTGGAGGCTCCACAGAGCCATTCTCAGCGCCCAGGGTGATGTGCTCGAACCAATCGACCCATGGTTATGGGAGGAGAAATGAGGGAGACGGGAAGGTGGAGGAGAAAGAGGAAAAGAGAGAGAACGAGAGAGAGAGTGAAGGGGGAGGGGTAGAGAAGCAGATGGTCGTTTATTCTGTGTGCCTTGACTGGGAATTAAATCCAGAACATTCACACACCAGGCCAACGTTCTCCCACTAAGCCAACTGGCCAGGGCCATAATCCTAAAATATGTATGGAACCACAAAAGACACCAAATAGCAAATGCAATCTTGAGAAAGAACAACAAAACTAGAGGTATCACACTTTCTGATTTCAAACTATACTACAAAGCTACAGTAATCAAAACAACATGGTATCAAAACAAAAACACATACACGGTACAATGCAACAGAATTGAGAGCCCCAAAATAAACCCACACATATACAGACAATTAATTTATGACATAGGAGTCATGAATATACAATACTGGAAAAAGGACAGACTCTTCAATAAATGGTGCTGGGAAAACTGGACAGTCCGGATGTGTAAGAATGAAATCATACTTATCTTACACCATATACAAAAATTAACTCAAAATTGATTAAAAGACTTAAATGTAAAACTCGAAACTATAAAATTCCTAAAGAAAACAGAGGAGGTAAGTTTAGTGACTTTTTTTTTTGGATCTGATTCAAAAGGTAAGAAAAACAAAAGTAAAAATAAATAAATAGGTTTACATCCAACAAAATAGCTTCTTCACAGCTAAGGAAGCCATCATCAAAATGAAAAGGCAACCTACTGAATGGAAGAAAATATTTATAAATCATTCATTTGAAAAGGTGTTCTTATCCAAAATATGTATAGAACTCATACAACTAAACAACAGCAACAAAAATGGGCAGAGGATCTGAACATTTTCCCAAAGACATGCAGATGGCCAGCACATAAAAAGATATTCAATATCATTAACTAGTAGGGAAATGCAAATCAAAACCACAATGAGGTATCACCTCACACCTGTTAGAAAAGCTATTATCAAAAAGATAAACCTTGCCTGACCTGTGGTGGCGCAGTGGATAAAGCGTCAGCCTGGAACACTGAGGCTGGCAGTTCAAAACCCCAGAATTGCCAGGTCAAGACACATATGGGAGTTGATACTTCCTGTTCCTCCCCTCCTTTTCTATTCCCCCTCTCTAAAATGAATAAAATCTTAAAAAAATAAAAGAAGAAACCTCACCATTTATGACAACATGGCTGGACCCTGAGCGTATAATGTTAAGTGGTGAAGGAGGTCAATTGCATGGTGATGGATGGTTATCAGACTTTAGTGGGTAACCACTCTGTAATGTATACAGATGTGGCATTATAATGCTGTATACCTGAAAAGTATACAAAAATTTACTATAAAGTGAAAGCAATCAAGACATTGTAATACTGGCACAAAAATATATATAGATCAATGGAACAGCATAGAGAGTCCAGAAATGAGCCTAGCTGATTTTCAATAGAAGTATAAAAATTCAATTGGGCAAGAATATTTTTCAAAAAAATGGTGCTGGGTCAACTATTAGAGCCAAACTGCTACCTCACACCATATTCTAAAATTAACTCAAAATGGATCACAGACCTAATGGTAAGAACTAAAACGATGAAGTTGTAGAAAATAGGAAAAAAGTCATAGTGACCCTGGGTTAGGTAAAGATCTCTTAAATAAGATAGAGCATAAAGTATAAAAAATACATAATTGACTAAATAGTATCTCATGTTAAATTATGATCTAAAGATTGATAAAATTATCATCATTACACAGAGACATCATATAAAACAAACCTTTTCAATTCAATTTCTTTCTATTTAAAAAACAAATTGATTAATTTTAGAGAGAGGAAGGGAGAGAGAGAGACAGAAACATTGATCTGTTCCTGTATGTGCCCTGACTAGGGATTGAACCCACAACCTTTGCGTTTTGGGACGACACTCTAACCAAATGAGGTATCCAGTCAGGGCACAATCCAATTTCTGAGCAGAAATTACTTTCAAGTAATCAAGAAAGAGAATTAAGGTTCATCTTTATAAAATATAGGTCTGGGGCTGCAAATGGAAATGCAAACTAGATTAAATCTTTATTGTCCCTCTTTCCTTTTGTAAAGTCAAACCTCATTTTTTACAGAATTACTACTACAAAATCCCTTATGGAAATACCATGTACTTATACACACACACATATGTCCATACAAAATATATATATGCACACCGGTGTATATGGTTTTTAAAAAATGTGTCTCCTAATGAAGTGTGATACAAATCCTTCCCCCATCCACATGAGGAGCTTGAACATTTTGAGAAAAAAAATGTGCTAGAGTTATGCCTTACTTTCCCATATTAAAAAAATATAATAGAAATATGTTTTTCTACCGATCAGTTCTGCAGGCTTATTTGGCCTCTTGTTGATAAATGTTTCAAAGGATTCCTTCATCAAGTTAATGAACTTCTCATTCCTCTGAAAGCACACTTCTATCACATGGTCCACTCTGTCCTTAAAATCCAGCAAGTCCTGTACCATATCTTTATCCTTCTCAGGATTGATAACAATCGTTGTCCCAAAAGTCTACAAAAACAAACACACACCAAGTCATCCACAGGTTTATTTTACACATTATTTTCTCCTGCTATCCAACAATCATGATAGTTTAGAAATTTCATAAATTTAGTTTACAGTCTAAAAATTAAGTGAATACTGTAGTCCTCCCTTATCCTCAGGGGATATGTTCTAAGATCTCAAGTGGATGCCTGAAACTGTGGAGAGTACTGAACCCTAAAGATACGATACGTTTTTTCCTATACATACATGTAATTTAAGGCTTCTCTTTGGCATGACCTGATCGCCAACATCATGACTCTTATACTTGGGGCCATTACTGAGTAAAATTATGATTATCAAAACACATGCCGTCACCATAACGGCTATGAAGTGACCAATGGGTGGGTAGTATATACAGCATGGATATGCTGGACAAAGGGATGATTCATAATCTGAGTGGGACAGCTTGAAATTTCACCACACTAACTCAGAATGGCTTGGAATTTGAAACTTATGAATTGCTTAGTTCTGAAATTTTCCATTTATGCAGTTGACTGCAGGGAAGTAAAACCATAGAAAGTGAACCTGAGAATAAAGGAGGAAACTACTGTACACAATTAATAACTTAGCATTACAATTCTGCTTCTGGAAGAACTTATAAATTACTGGAAAATTTTCTACTGCTTTTTGAAAAACTCTTACTTATAAATTCTTCAAACAGATATTAATTCCCACTGACCCATCACACCTACTTGGACTTCTTGACTATACTTTCCTTTCTCCTTCATTTTTAACTATAAATATTATAGTTTTTAGCCAGTATTTTTAATTTAAAAATGTTATATTAAACATTACTAAATATCTATGTGTGACAACAACTACCAGCTAAAGAAGTGGTGAATACAATAAATCAATGAAATTAAAAAAAAATTATACTTACACATCATTTATACACCTGGAAGCAGTTTACTGGTGAAAACATACAAATAAATTAGCATAATTACCCTCTGAAAAGGGGCACTATGACCACCAGAGGAAGGAGGAACTTTTCACTATATCCTTTGTACCGATTACATTTAAAAACAATGTACACACATTGCAAGAATCAGCTTTGTTTTGATAATGACACACTGTGCTGAATGTATTCTATTTTGTCACAGTGTAATTCCTTAACATTAATGAACACTTAGGAAGGTGGTCACATCACCGATTTTTACTACTCAAACCAAAAACTGCAAAGGTGAACCTTTCGTGCTGAACACCTGATCCTCTTCCCAAAGGGACTACTCATCGGCAAAACCCTAATCTCCATTAGCCTTTCCTTAACATGAAGCTCTATTGCTGCTCCAACTTACGTCAGCCATGACTTTTAGCTCAGTATCACTGTATGTAACTTTGGGGTGATATGTGTGTGTACAAGCTTTCAACATGTAGACTGATATGCAAGTTCAGGCCTGATATCCAGAAAGCAGCATAAAAGCTTCATCTTTTCTATTTAATTAAAATTTTCTTGTGATATTTAGAGATTAACATGCAACAGAAATAGAAAAGAGGTCCTTTGTACACTATTTTCCTCTGATGGTAACATTTGGCAAAATTCTAGAGCAGCATCATAACCAGGATTTTGGTACAATCTACCCATTTTATTCAAACTGTCCCAGTTTTAACTGTAACTCATCTGTGTATGGGTTAAGTTCTTTAGACTTTATCACCTGTGCATGTTTGCCTTTTTTATAACCATACATGTACACATGTGCATGCTATAGAAACATCAAAGTACAAGTTTAAGTGTTATACCCTGGATTCCTAGGAAATAAAGCAGCACACACACCAGCCTGATATACCAAAATGTGTAATAGTTTTCACTGTGCAAAAACATGAGATCATGTTTTAAAAGCAGATTCACAAAAATTACTACTTTTTGGAAAATCTCAACTATAGAATTAAACTTAAGTACTTATGCTGATGTAAATAGCCAAAGAGCCTTTTAAATCATGTTTATACCTGGATGATGTTCATCACTGTTGGTGTTATCCTAAAAGTTTGCACAAGTGATCTGGAAGGGAATGGAAGACTACTATCATCTACCTGATCACTTGAAATGAAAAAAACCAAGGACTGCAATCAGCACAGCTCACTCTGCCTGCCAGAGTGCCGCAGTACTCTCTGCATGGGCCACCTACCCTTCCACAAGCACAGTTGGCATCACTGTCAAGACAAAGCCACACACCTTGATGTACTCGCTCCAGTGCTGTAGCAGGATCTGCTGCCCGCCCTTCACTCGGCTAAATAGTTGGTACATCTGAGTGAGGTCAGGCACTCTGTTCTCATCAAGTAAGTGATCAAGTCCTGAGATCACACAGTAAATGTTAGCACATCACATCAGTAAGTCAACATGAATAACAACTAAACTAGAATATAGTGTGCACCACAAAAAAGTTAATACGTAATGTAGAAATTTAGAAAATATTGCTTATTTCTAAACAGGCAAGTTGGTCCAGTGCAGTATCTGAGATAGAGCCTATTAAGTGAATCTTATTTTTCTGAACACGCTGGAAAATGTATTCTTTATTTCTTCATGTCACTGAAGCCCTCTTAATTCACTAAAGTAGCAATGATGTGAAAATGTTCACACCAATACTTTGACCTGGGAGGTTTGTAATTCCAAGTTCCTTCTGATTTAGTCCATTAGCCCAAAAGTATATTTGTCAAAGGATAAGCTATCAAATCTAATTTTTAGGTGATTAATTTTATCCACATATATAATAAATTGTGAGGAAATAACCATTTATTTTTAGATATATTGAAATACTTAACATAGAATTAATTTTTTTCCCTGTTGACCTGGGATGCTGAGGACCCAGGCTTGAAACCCCAAGGTCGCTGGCTTGAGCATGTGCTCATAGACATGACCCCACAGTTGCTGGCTTGAGCCCAAATGTTTCTGGCTTGAAGCCCAAGGTCATACTGGCCTGAGCCCAAGGTCGCTGGGTTGGGTTACTGGTTCTGCTGCAGCCCCTAGATCAAGGCACATATGAAGAAGCAATCAATGAAAAACTAAGGTGCCACAACGAAGAATTGATGCTTCTCATCTCTCTTCCTTCCTGTCCCTCGCTCTCTCTTGCTTAAAAAAATAAAAGAATAAAAAAATATTGTTGTATGCCAGCTGTATAGGTTTCAGTGTGGCATAAATAAAGTAGAAAGACATCCAGACTTGCATGCTGGCTCTCAACTTAAAAGCTATGAATTGAGGCACCAATGTCAAGCCTGTTGTTAGCCTCAGTTTTCTTACTTGTAAAATGGGGGTAATGATTTCATTGGGTTGTTCGGGAACCAGAAGATATTTACAAGAAGTACAGTGGATGTTCAATAATGCAATTCTCTCCCATTTTAGCATTATTGTGGTTTCATGTGGAAGTTCTATTTTGACTATCTGGAGAAGTAGAATACAAACCAGAATGTATTTGGGTGCTATCTGGGCCTTCCTAAAGTTTTAAGGTTTTCAACACCTTGAAACAGATTCTGTAGTTCCAAAATGACTTTCAAATGTTAACCGTAAATACTTGAGTTATAAAAAGTAACATTAAGTACTAGAGTGTTATAAATAGTCTCACTGTTGCTGCAAAACACCAACAGTTGAATTACTCTTTAGCAAAGCTCTAGGACAGTGGTTCTTAACCTTTTTTGAGGTACCGAACCCACCAGTTTCATATGCGCATTCACCGAACCCTTCTTTAGTGATAAATAAAATATGATTTTTTTTTCCAAATTCAAGACATAAGTCTATGTTTTTTTTACTGGTGCACAAAATGAGCTGTGCATGAACATCACCTTGCTCAAAGAACAAAACCAACAAAGTGCATGAACTCACAACAAATTACGGTATTACTTTATTCTGGCCTCTGAGGCAGAGGCTTCTCCGAACCCCTGAGACTGACTCATCGAACCCCTAGGGTTTGATAGAACCCAGGTTAAGAACCACTGCTCTAGGATCACAAGGGAAATGTAAAATTAGCAATAAAAAGTGTTCTATTTTCTGTTTGTTTTTCCAGGATGATCAGGGTAGAAAAAAGTATACTGTGGCTTAAGCAGACCCCATATTTGGCAGTTCATGTGACACTTAGCTGTTCGAAGGACACCGGGAGGAAGTCCTTGAAAATCTAATAGCCTGTCCCACGATGCACATTTACACCTGCAGCAGCATTCTGAGCATCACCCATGTCAGTGTACAAGAACAATGACAGAATGAAAGACAGTAAGTACTGTATAAGTACCCAGCTGCAAGCTACCTGTTGTCTACCTGGTCTCTTGGAACCTTTCAGCCTGGATAGTGTTTAATTTGACTTCAGCATAAACTGTAGTTCTACCACATGCGTTTCAATATTTTTAACTGGAGTAATTTTCTTGAGGACTAATATGTCCATTATTCTTAATGATTTTTAGAGACTGTGTCTTATAACAAATAAAAAGTTCTTTATATAGTTATTTACAATGTTTCACTTACTTTCTTAATGAATTAAGGATTATCATTCTCTTTAATTGACACAAGAGTTAGGAAAATATACCTTTCTGAAGAATTGCTGTTAAATGTTCTCCTAATAGCTGTTTCTCCACACAAGCAATCAGTGGTTTCCTATAAAAAGCAAAAAAAAAATGTGTCACAGTTAAAGTTTAAGGAGAGAGACTTTGGTGAACTGAAAAAGGTAGGGAATTTACTGTTTGCACAATCTATGGAGCCAATCAGAAACTAAAGGATTACAGAACAAGCATTTCCCTCACACATGGACAGTTACTACTGCTGTTAATAGAGATTCTGAAGTAGTTCTCAAAAAGTTTACTGAGTAACATAAATAGACCAATGGATGCAGGGAAAAGGGAACAGTAGCAGACAGGCAAGCATGTTGCACCTTACGATAAATGTGGGCTCCCATGTTTGGCGGGCATTTGGCACTTGTGCTGTAATCATTGTCTGAATTTAAGTTTTGCCCTCCATTATGCACATTACTTTTTCAATTGCTGCCACATTTCTACCCTCTTCTTCCAACTCAATCACTTCTCTAGAGCTCATAAAACCCCGTCGTCTACTGCTACAGCTATGTGTCTTTGTCCTCACTTCTGTCTGCTTTCTACCATTGTCACTTATCAAAATCCAACTTATGAAATTGCCTTCATGAAGACCAAGTTGTGTGTCACACAGACCAGAATATATGAAAATCTGTAAATTCAGCGAGTGTGACTGCCATAGTCATGGGGTGACAAACAATTATTCTTCCTGGGTTTGCTATGCACAGTTCTTTCTTTCTTGTTTTAAAGATCAGAGTATCTGCTTTATTCTGGGCATTATTAATTTTGGCTATCTTTCCAAGCCTTCATTTTATAAGAAACTTTTCAACATACTATCTCCCCCTGCCAACATAATATCTTAATTAAGCATAATAGCAATCCTAGAGGAAGATACAGCAGACATTATGTTCTCCATCTCACAGAATAGAAAACAGAGTTCAGGTATGGTGTAACCTTCCCAGGTCATATGGCCAGTAAATGGTGAAGCTAAGATTTGAGTTCAGGGAGTTGTCAGCACCTTTTCTAGTCTGCCTCCAGGAAAATGAAGAGTGACCCAGGTGCGGGGAGGTGGAGGGCAGAGAGGAAATGTCACAGAGAGACAGCAAGAAGGGCTAGTCACTGCTGCTGCTTTTCATCCTAACAGCTTTATTGAGATAAAATAAAATTCACCCATTTGAAGTGTATAATACAACAGTTTTTTGTATATTTTCAGAAAAAAAATACATAACCATCACCATGATCTTATTTTAGAACATTTTCATCATCCTAAAAGAAACGTCATACCCGTCAGCACTTCTATTCCCTCCAGCTACTTTCCTTGCCAGTTGTCAGAGGGATACAGTAATTTCTACAGATTTCCCCATTTTTAGAACCTTTCCTATAAATGAGATCTTACAATGTGACTATATCTGGCTTCTCTCAATCATAGTGTTTTTAAGGTTCATCCATGTTGTAGCATGTGTCAGTATTCCATTTTTAAAAAACTGATGAATAATATTCCATTGTATATTTATTCATTCATCAACTGACAATGGGTTGTTTTTAATGTTTGAATTATGCTGCTATGGACATCTGTGTACAAGTTTTGTTTGGATCTATGTTTTCAGTTCTCTATATATTTAGGAGTAAAACTGATACACTGGAGAAACATATGGTAATTCTGTTTAACATTTTGAGGAAATACCAAATTCTTTTCTATAGCGGCTGCCCCATTTTACATTCCCACCTACAATGCACAAGGATTCTAATTCCTCCACATCCTCACCAATGCTTTTGACTTTGCCTTTTTATTATAGACATCCTGGTGGGTGCTAAGTGATGCTACACTGAGGTTTTGATTTGCATTTTCAGGATGCCCAACAACATTGAACACCTTATGTGCTCACAGAATCACTGTTTCTTGACAGTTTAGACCTAGACTTCAGTTCTGCAGGGTGAAAAAATTAGATGCTGTGACAGGTTGTGAGCTACGGGGCAGATGATAAATACTCAGAGGTGAATAGAGCTAAGGAGAAGTCATGGAGAATTAACTGTAGTATCTGAGTTCCTAAATACCGATTTCATAAACTAGAGTGACACTTCACTGATTTGCAGTATAAGAATTCCTGGCACAGCATCTAGTGATTTCAACTAGCAGGAGACAGGGGTTCCTATCAGGAGACCAACGCTGAGGCAAAGGCCCTACGGGAACACAGAAGCCGTCCCCTGGGGCAGAGCCAGCAGTGACCTGGCTGAGTTCTTCAGCATGAGGTTTCTTGTAGCTCAGAGCAAGGTGGGAGGGAGCCCAGGCAGCGACATTGCAGCTCTCAAGCACACCTTTCATCTGTGTAGCCTCTCGCTGTGCTCTGACAGAAGGCAGGTGAGACGTATGGGTTTTGAGTTTGGAAAAGGGGCTCAGAGCCCTGCCCTAAGACAGGTGCGGGCTGTTTGTCCTTGATCTCCCTTGTTGTTCTTTGAAAATTATTAACTATTCTGTGAATTTTGAAGCATCCAATACTGTAGAAGCCACCTCAGCCAGAGTTCCTCACAGTACTCCCATGCATCCATACCTGAGTGCAGATGCAAACCACCTTTATCTGCGATTCTTTTGCTAAAATAATCTACATATACTTCTAAGCAATGTATTTTAAATGTTTGGGGGAGAGGTTTAAAATGTAGCATATACACAAGAGTATAAAAGCATGTATGAGAGTAAAGAAAGGAACTGTCCCAGCAGCCTCCAAGTACCTGGACCCACTTCCAATTGACTGTTTGCAATTCCCTTTCCTTCATGGATCTCAAATCAGTACACTGTGTAGCTTGGTCATTCCTGAACCTCATATATATAAATGAAATAATGGCATATGGTAATTAATAGAAAAAAATGTAGCAAGATACTCAACAAAGACCTACTGGTAAGATCTGGTACTACTCATACTTTCCTTCTGGGCATCCTCGAGCAACCCTGTCCTGACTTCTCTGCAGATCTGGGGTTTCCTAGAGGCATCCCAAAGTCAATGTGTCTAAGAGCAACTTCATCTTTTCTCTCATGATGCCTCTTCTTATCTGCATTCTCAAACTGTCATAATCCTGCTCTTTCTTTCATCCTGCCTGCCTCCTTCCCCACCAATGAGTCAATTAATTCTGCACATTTTATCACTTTGGTCTCTCTTTTTATTTTTTTAAATGTTTATTCAATGGCTTTGAGAGAGAGAGGAAGGGGGAGAGAGAGAGTGTGTGCCCTGACTGGGGATCAAATTGGCAACCTCTGTCCTCTGGGATGATGCTCTAACCAACCAAGCCATCTGGCCAGGGCCATTTCACTCTCCCTTAAAAACATCCATTTCTATTTCTTATCTAGCTCCCACTTCTTTTGTATCTCTCATCTATAGAAATAGATTTCTTATCTGTCCTCACTTGAATAAATATTGCTGACACATTCACAAAATTTTTCCCTTTTACCTTTCCTTAGCCACCCAGCTACTCATCCAACCTCAGATATAGAGAAAAATTAATTAGATGAATAGAGAATGTGATTGAGTGCCATAGATAAAAATTATAGCTATATTAGATGTCTAACAAAAAGGTTACAATCAAAATTGCCTAATACTCAATTTATCCAATTAACATAAATAGAATTGTCTCAAAACCTAAAGATGCCAAGTATCTCAGCCTAAATTCCTTTCTGGATAACTCATGATAAAGCACTTAGTTTATCTTACAAGTGCTGAGTAATCACAAATAATTTAATTAAAATATGCTAAAAAGAAGAATACTCTTTGATAGTATTTTGAGTCTACAAAGATAACATTTATTTTAAAAATGAGCCAAGAAAAGGTTTTACCTATGATCGAATTACAAAAACTAAATAAATGAACAGTACTTACTGTGTGCTGTGGTCTAAATACGTGATTACTCGGTCTCCTTCTTCTTCTAAACGTTTACTTACATGGTTAAGATATTCTGGAACCTTCCAAACAAAACATTTAAACACATCAATAACAAAAAGATTCCTGACTTTACCCAAGAAGCTGAAATATTGTTTTCCTTATAAATCCTTTTATAAAAGCAGAATATATGTGCAAGCCAAATACCAACAGAGATTAATGGGGGCGGGTAAGGTGGTAAAGTGGGACGTATATGTAGAGTGGGGTGGGATACAGAGACGTCTCTTTACACTTAATACTGGAGATTAACCTCTAGACGTGGGGCGAGGTCAACACTGCACTCATGTGCCCTGTTCACAGTGAAGTCCTGGGACTGATGCCACAGGACTCTCCATCACTGAGGCCCCTTGGACAGTAAACAGCAGCACTTGAGTCCGTGGCTACAGAGCCTAGTGGCACTCCCTGGCCAACATGCAAAGGGGTCAGCAAAAACTAATCAACAGACCGGCTGTTCACCTCATGTTTCCAGGGGCAAAGGGTGTCCCTGCTGTCACCTGACAGCACAGAAAAGACCCCATAACACAGGTCTTTGAGATTTTGTTCTAAAGGCAATAGCCAGGCCTGGTATCTGACATGAAACTCTTTCAAAAGTAGGATGAAGGAACCAATGGTTGGGTTCATCCTACACAGTAACAAGTAACATTTGGGTGATGATCCACAGGGGCTTCCTCCAGGACTGTACTCTAATACCTGTAAAACTGGTTGTCAAGTTTTTTGGGTTCATATCACTATGTCTTTCACATAGCTTTTGGGGTAATTTTTTCAGTGCATC
This sequence comes from Rhynchonycteris naso, assembly GCA_037038555.1. Classification (NCBI taxonomy): domain Eukaryota; kingdom Metazoa; phylum Chordata; class Mammalia; order Chiroptera; family Emballonuridae; genus Rhynchonycteris; species Rhynchonycteris naso. The sequence goes on from CM072998.1 coordinate 33,633,361, forward strand.
ACATAGATAAAAATTTTCCATGTGTTGGATTTATCTTTCATATTTAGGATTTATCTCTTGCTACCTGACTGGTGGTGGCATAATGGATAGAGTGTCGACCTGGGATGCTGAGGTCTCTGGTTTAAAACTCTGAGGCCACTGGTTTGGCTTGAGCTCCTCGGTCAAGGCATGTATGTGAATCAATGAACAACTAAATCAATGAACAACTAAAGTTGCATTAACCTTTGGCCTGGTGTGGCATTAGCCTATGAGTCATTCCTCTTCTGGGGGTTAAAAATAAAAAATTGCAATTATGAGTTGATGCTTCTCATCTCTCCCCTCCCTCTCTTACTCCCCTTCCTGTCTCTCTCTCTCTCTCTCAAAAAAAAAAAAAAAAAAAAAAAAAATTACTGGTACGTCTTGTTTCAACTTGGACTCCTTTGCATACCTTCCTTCAGAAGCTATCTTACTGGCTTTTTTTTATTAGGGAGAGGGCAAAAACGTTTCTGAGGGGAAGAAATTAAACCCTACTATAAGAATGGAGCTCATTCCTGGGGATTTCAGCCAGACTGTAGCTTTCAAAAGACTTTCAATAAATGTGTGCATGTGTGAAAAGACAAACATTTAGAAATTACACTTAAATGTACATATATAAAAATGAAATAAGCAACTCAGAAACGTTTGTCTCACCTCTCTTTCTTGCATTAACCTTTGGCCTTCTGCAGCATATAAACAATTCGTTTCTTCCAAAAATTTCAGTTCAAATGAATCTTTATATACCTAAGAAATGAGCAGAGTTGCTGAATAATTATAGTAAGGAAAACTACCTTCTGAAGTGTTGATGTACCCTAAATTGCGAGGGAACACAGCAGCAGTGATCTGCACCAATAACCTGCCTGGACCTGCCAATCCTTTGCTGAGGCCTCACAGGCCTGCTCAGCTGACTCCTGGGTAGCTGACCCCAGAGGCTTAGCTGACCTGGGGTCAGCGATTCCTCGCTGGCTGACCTCTGCTCAGCTGACTGGGACAGCCCAACCCACCTAGCTGCTCTCCTCTGACAGGGCCGCCATGCCCTCGTCCTTCTTCGAAGGAGCTCTGGGTCCATACTATAAGGGCGCTTTCATTCTATGCTGCCTGGTGTGGCGTTAGCCTATGAGTCATTCCTCTTCTGGGGGTTAAAAATAAAAAATTGCCAGATTTTCAACAAATACTTCTATGATTTCATTTTTTGCACTTTTAACTCTTTGATACATCCACTTATTTTGGTGTAAGGAGACAGGCAAAGACCCAATCTTTTTTTCTTATAATAAAAGTTACTGGTACATTTAGAACAATGAGATATTTACCTGAAGATCAGACAGCATACTTAGCAGACTTCGCAATAAGCTTCGGTCAACAGCTTCACCATTTCTTTCTTGTTCAATCAATAGCAGAATTCCATCAATAGTTTTACTCTGAACCATTTTATCACTAATAATATGATTTCTAAATAGTTCTAATCCCATATCCCTGTACAAACAGTAAAAAAGAAAACTATATTTTAGTTTCACTTTTTAGAAGCTTTAGGGGAAATAGCTCTAAGTACATTATGAATAGCATCCCAAATCTGTTCATTTCCTAATTCCTCTAAATCCAGGTGTCAATTCATTTCTGGCTTGTCTACTATGCCCTGTATTTCCTTTCTTTTCAAGGCTGTTATGTTTTTCTGGAATGGGTCCAGTAATTGTTACATGAGAAGTGTTGAGGTATTACTTACTAGGTCAGGAATGTCACTGTACAGTGTATGAATCTTGCAAAAACCTGCTATCTTTAGCCACAACTCAAATCATTCTTCCTGGGAGCATCATCAGAGATGTTAAAGGCTTTAGGACCCTCATCAGCCACCTATGTCCTTCCCTTTTCCATCTCTGGTCCCTCTACAGTGTTTGTTATACAACTGTTCCTCCCTGGCACCTGGTTCTTTCCTTTATTTGGCCCTTTCAATCAGAGAACTCAGATTAAAATGTGACTTTAAGAATCCATCTTCACTGTCTGAGAAATTTAGGAGAAAATTCAGTTGTCAGCTAATACTCACAAAAACCATGTGATAAGAGACTGTTTGCCAAAACACCTCTCCAGGTCCCCTAAGTGCCAAACAATGAGGGGGACAAAAGTCAGGTCCCTGGGCCTGGCCAGGTCTCCTGAATGGGCAGCCCCGGGGCAGCGGTGGTCCTGGTTGTGGCAGTAGTGGGGCTGATGGTGAGCACTAATAGTAAATGGCAGCAGCAGCAAGCACTATGTCCACTGGTGAGCAGGGTTCTGAAGAGCCTCATCTGTGCCGGAGAACCTTCTCCTATACAATGCCCCACAACGGCCCCTTCCTGTTCCCTGGAGGAGCTGCAGGTCAGTCTTCTGTAAATTCCAAAGACAGAGCAGTAAAGCCCAGTGGGCAGCATGCAGACTCAAGCCAGTGACCTGGGCTTGAATCCTGGCCCCACACTCGCATGCTTGCTCTGACTCTGAGGGAAGGACCTTAACCTCTCTGTGCCTGTCCTTCCTTAACACTAAAACCACATGTAAAGCAGTTTACATCAGGCCAGGCAGGTACCTGGTGCATAGGAAGTTTTAACTGTCTGTTAGATAGAATCTTCTTCCTCAAAATCTCAATCAGTTTAAGGCTTCAGGAACAACCCACCAAAAGCTTTCAGGGCATCTCATCAGCTTCACCTCTCTAATTCTCCCTCAAACGGCACATTCTGGGCATGCTGCTGTCTTGTGTCCAGAGTGGACTTCCTTTCTCTACTGCTTCCATCATACCTACCTAACCACTCCTGCTCACTCTGCAGAGCTTAGGCAAGTTTGCCCCTCCTGCCTCATGCTTCCCTGTGCATTTTACACCTTCACCATGATTTTTGTACTGCACTATCTTGCTCAGTCTTTCTGCCAGTTGCAGTAGACGGAGTGGTACTGTTTACTCTATGCTATAAGCAGTGTTTATGTGACATGGTTACGTTATAAACTACGTTTATAAATTAACAGTTCAGGCTAGGTAACCCAACAGCCCGAGAACATCAAGCTATTGGAACTCTGTGCCTCAGTTTCTTCATATATAAAATGGAGATGACCACAGTCACCCATCATAGAGCTGCTCTAGGATTAAGTAAATTAGTAACTGCTGAAGCAATTATAACAGAGTAGAAGCTACGTGACTTGCTGTTACCAGTTTTACCATTCTTACCATTCTCTGAATACAGGCGACCTTTTCTGTCAGGCCTGCCTTACTGCTGACGTGCACAGGTGTCTAGTATGAGATGAGTAGGAGTCAGAGGAGGTCAGAGAGGTACAAGGAACAAAGGGGAAATATGGTATTGAGGAAGGGAAGAATTTCAATAAAGAGAGGGTATCCAAAGCTACACAGATTATAGGTTATAATATAAAGACAAATTGACTATGAGAGCTGGTAACCAGATCAACTCTAAGGCAAAAGCAGTTTCCATGTGGTAAAAGGGAAAATCACACTGCTTGGGATTAGGGTTAAAAGATGATAAGGAAGTTGGAAAAGAAAGCAGTTTTTTAAAGAATTCAGGTTTTAAAGTATAAATCAGTACATTACTTCTGAATGGGAGCAAGAACCACTACATCAAGAAAGGAAGAATCCACCTGACCAGGCGGTGGCGCAGTGGATAGAGCGTCGGACTGGGATGCAGAAAACCCAAGTTTGAGACCCCAAGGTCGCCAGCTTGAACACAGGCTCATCTGGCTTGAGCAAAGCTCACCAGCTTGGACCCAAGGTCGCTGGCTCCAGCAAGGGGTTATTCGGTCTGCTGAAGGCCCGCGGTCAAGGCACATGTGAGAAAGCAGTCAATGAACAGCTAAGGTGTTGCAACGAAAAACTGATGATTGATGCTTCTCATCTCTCTCCGTTCCTGTCTGTCTGTCCCTATCTATCCCTCTCTCTGACTCTGTAAAAAAAAAAAAAAAAAAAGAATCCAAGGACAAAATTAAAGACAGGCTTGCTAGAGGCAGCAGTGAAGAGAAATGACAGGTGGGAAGAGAAGTGAAGAGCGCTGGAAAAGGTTGTGGAAGTCAGTGAGTAGGGACAATATTGGGGAGGAGCTCCTAATTTATACTGTCCCTAAAAGATGATTTCTGATGAACAGACTGAAATGACAGGCCTCAATAGGCTGAATAAAACTAGGCCCCTGCGCCCTTCGATGGTCAGGAGGATGGAGGAATGGAGGGAGGAGGCTCAGTACCTCACAGGTCATAACCTCACCAGCAGTTGTAGCCTATCTCAGACTTTCACCAGATCACCAAAGGGAGCCATTCCAGGTCAAACTCCAGCCGTCAAAGAGAGTAACTGAGACCCTTGACTATTCCCTCACACAGCAGAAATGAGAAGTGCCATCAATGGCTCCAGAGATTCTGAAGTCCAGAGCCCCGTCACAGAAACGTGGCTTCACATAGCACTCCTGTGCTTGCCTGCTGCCTCTGCTGGGAAACTCAGTGCAAGCTGGAAAATGTGATAAAACTTGCTCCCCTTAAGTTGGACTGCCCCAGCTCCACCCTGTGACCCTCACTGGTGATGGAGATGCTCCAGAGCTAAGACTCACCTGGACCACAGGCAAATGACAACATATGCCATCAAATTAACCAGCAGAAGACACAAGTCAAATGTGTGGTTTTTGTCACATCAGTAGATGCAGCACTACTGCCTGGGACACTCACCAGATAGAAGGAAGCATGGAATTCTGAAGTACGTAAGTACGATCCAAAAACAGGAAAATACTTCTGATCATGATCTGGAAATTAGAAAAGAACTTACTTTATTTACGTACTTTACTAACAAAATATTCAAGGTTATGTCATTTTAACTATCATTATGCTAGGTGCTTCAAATCTAACAGTAACTATTTCTTGATTAAAGTTGTTTCCATTAAGACCCTCATCATTTTTCCTCCTCTAAATTTTGTTATCCTTTGATGTTTGATTTTCATCTCTTTTATCCAGAAAATCTCCTCTGGGGATTTAAAAACACTTAGCCCAAAAGATACCTTTGAAATTTGGTCATTTCCTGACTGATGTGGTAAATGTCGTCATTGTCATATGTGTCACTGTCACTCGAGTGGGGAGATACTCTAAGCTTTTTAAGCAATCAGCTCTTGTTACATTCGAATGAGCCTCTTGGCCAGGTGTATGTGTTGGATTCTAGTGCAAGCAGAACAAGGAGGACGCAGGATAAGCAGCCACTCCCTTTGCCATGCTAACATGTACTCTGTAACCCTGTAATTCTCCTATCATGGAACTTAATAGACTCTGATGTAGAGGTTAGCTTACACATGTAAGCAAAACCTTCTCAACAGACATTTATCTACTTCTACCATCTACCAGGTACCTAGTCCAGAACAGAGACACATTCATTGTCCTCTACTTATTTCATTTAGGAAACAAAATAATTCAACCTGAGGAAAGCTACTGATACTGTCTTTTCTCTCACATAATGAACAGCCAGATCGCACTAAAAACTCATACACATCAAGTCAAAATAGAAGCAATACATCTACAAAGCCTAAGACTTTGGTTGTCTAGTTATATGTAGTCAAGTTCTGGAATTCAGGCTTGATTTTCAGTCATAAAGGAGGTTTAAGGAATACCTTAGCAACCCCCTCAGGAATTATGAGTACTGTGAGCCTGTCGTGTTGTCTGAAGGCCAAGTTAACAGCCAGCCCCATTCTGCAAGAGCAGAGTTTACCTCCCCAGATTTTCTCCACTCTGTTGTCCAACTACGTTGGAGCTGAAGAGCAGCATCTGACTGCAAAGAGAACCCCGAATAGAACTTCCCTATCTCAGCTCCTGATCTGGCCCACTCCTACCTTAGGTGAGTAAGGGGTGGTGGCTGAGGGGAGGTAAGTGAAGAGAGATGGATGTGGCCATGCTTTGATAAAAATAGAAACCAAAAAAGATAGCTGCATTAAAAGAGGGCACATACTCCTAGCTACTCAAATATCTTTCTGTCTAAACCAGAGAATGCATAAGACCAAAGATGAAGAGAGATCAGACATAAAAAGCAGTACTGATGAAGACTTGAGGAGAGGACACCATATATAAAATCAGTACTAATAAAACAGTCAATATGCTTACCATTTGTCTGCAATGATCTTGCCAGCATGTGTTAATCTTCTTTAAAAATAAAACACTATCTAGTGAGTCTGTGCACACCTGCTAAGGAAAACTTCAGAAATGTTGGGTAATTTATTGCAATTTTAACTTCTTAATTTCAGCTCTCTTCACCACAGAGTACTACATTGGTTAGTAATTAGAATACAAGATCAGAAGTTCAAAAACCATAAATGTAGTTTTTCTTTTTTCCACATTTCATATCTTAGTTGTAATTAGCCTTGCCTGTTCTCTCACTGCCCCCTTTCTGCTTCCCTTCCTTCTGGTTACAGTTCACTGCCAGATTACTTTCAGAACCCTGCCGGCTGAAATTAACAACCAGGTCACAGGCTTCATGAGCCGGGTGATTGAAACAAAGGCCCTACCGCACAAAGGGCAGATCCTGAACTAATCCTGTACCTGAGCTCCTGGGGACACTGTCTCAGTAATGAAGAAGCAGGTCGATTATTAATAGCACTGGGACTGGCAGCTGGAGGAAAATGGCTGAGGTTTAACTTGAACTTCTAGCCTCAATGAAAACTGACAAGAAGGCTCATTCACGTACTAAGTCATTCCGAGCTTGACTCTTGGAATGCATTTATAAAGAAACAATAAAAATGCTGTTTATAGGGAGAAAAAACCTGAATGGCTCCTAGAGCAAACCATGGCTAAGTGCTTTTGAGCACAGCCTTCACAGTTTTTTTGCAAAGTTGAAGTCATAAATTTTCCAAAACATTTTTTATACTTGAGCTTATTTAACATTCGTACAGGTGAACAAACAGCTTGTGGGTGTGGAAAGACATGTTTCCTAGGCTGTAGTTCTGTTCTACCACGTCTTAGCTCTAGGACAGTGGACAGATGAGGAACATCCCGAGGCCTCAGTCTCTCCCTGGGGAGAACACACTCCTCAGAGCTGTTGTGAGGTTATATAAAGCACTTAGCACATAGGGAGGAGAAAAACCACACCAGCCAGGGTGTGACATGTAAAATCATACAGTTGTTTTAAGTCTTCAGTTGGTATAAGATGACAGAGGGAGGGGTAGCCAGGAGAGGGCAGGACACTAGCCAGGACTTTAGAAAGGGGACAGAAGATCAGGAGAGCAGTGGATAGACTGACAGGCACATGTGTTGTACCAGTCCTAGTCGTACCAGTAAGGGTAACTGACCACAACCACAGTGGTCCTAGCTAAACACCTTACTTATTTTTTCTTGAGGCTTTGCCAATATATTAAAAGTAGTCAGTCATAGCAAAGACCTAATAGTTCAATGGTTAACAAATTACTCTGGAAGAACTGTTATAATTGTTCAAAACTGTAATAGCCCACTGTATTAGAACTGCATATGGACAGTCTGAAAAAAACAACAATCATTCACAAACACATTTAGATTGGTGTCACCATAGCAATGACCCAGCAGCTCTGACACCCCATGCTGGACACAAGTCACCCGCCTTGTGGTGAACAGGCAGTCACACAGCCTGCCAGGCTGCACAGGGTTAAACCCACACCAGCCAATCTGACACCACTGGTTGGCTCAGGTGCTGCAACTAAGCAAGGGGGAGCTCAACCTGGTGTAGGGTTTCATTAGGATACAAAAGTCTAATGTGATGGTTCATTAAACAAAAGATACTTTTCTTTAAAAAGGTAGGTAAAATCAATATACTTTTTTATTTTATTTATTCATTTTAGAGGGAGGTAGGGGAGGAGAGCAGGAAGCATCAACTCCCACATGTGTCTTGACCAGGTAAGCCCAGAGTTTTGAACTGGCAACCTTAGCATTCCAGGTCAACGCTTTATCCACTGCGCCACCACAGGTCAGTCCTAAATACGTTGTGTTCATGCTTTAATAACCTGTAAGGACTCTCAGATGCTCATAGATTTATGTATAAATCCTTAACGGTATATATAAAATAAAGATTCAAGTCAAGTTAAAACTTATCATTATAGTCTCAATTTTCACCAATTCTCCCAGTTTATAGTTATATCATACTGCTCCATGTTTTCTTCCTTTTGACTGAGGGACTACAGCAGAGTGAGTGACCCCTTGTTCAAGCCAGCAATCTTAGGTTTCAAGCCAGTGCCCCGGCACTCAAGCCGGCAACCTCGGGGTTTTGAACCTGGGTCCTCTGAGTCCCAGTCTTACGCTCTATTCATTGCACCACTGCTGGGTCAGGCACTGCTCCAAGTTTTCATTTTACTCTGCTTTCTGATGCCTCTTCACTCTCTAGCTGACTAGAACCTACTCATCTTTTAAGATGCAATTCAAGTGTTACTTCCTCTGGGAAGCTTTGCCCCAAATGCTTCATGTACTGCAGTTCCTGTCCCTGATTCTAACAGTCTTATATTTTGAACTCTGTATGCCTCACACTAATAAGACACATCTCTAATCTGGTAGAGTATGTTTTTATTTTCTTCTATGAAATAATTATATGGTAATTTCCTTTAATCTATCACAGTGTGCTACTTCTTGGAAGGTAGAGATTAGATATGGTAATCATTTTTCTATTTTCTTTTCTTTTTTTTTTTACAGGGACAGACAGAGAGACTCAGAGAGAGGGATAGATAGGGACAGACAGGAACAAAGAGAGATAAGAAGCATCAATCATTAGTTTTTCGTTGCTGTTGCGACACCATAGTTGTTCATTGACTACTTTCTCACATGTGCCTTGACCGTGGGCCTTCAGCAGACCGAGCCACCCCTTGCTGGAGCCAGTGACCTTGGGTCCAAGCTGGCGAGCTTTTTGCTCAAGCCAGATGGGCCCGCGCTCAAGCTGGTGACCTTGGGGTCTCGAACCTGGGTCCTCCGCATCCCAGTCTGACGCTCTATCCACTGTGCCACCTCCTGGTCAGGCCATTTTTCTGTTTTCTAGGAGAGTACACAGGAAGTAAGTACTTGTTGAATGTACTTGGGTTACATAGACACATTTATATAACCCATAGGACAGAATTAACTGGCAGAAGGATAAATTGATCAGCCAAACAAAAAGTATTCTTTTAAGCTGGGACAAAATCATATCAGCTCCTACAAGTTTCTGTCTTGGAGAGAAGGCCTAGGAATCTGCTGATGACTTCTGGCAAGCCTAGGAGTTAGGTTACCTTTTAGATAGCAATATCCTGAATGTAGGTTCCTGGTCCCAGCCCCTGAGATTCCTGAACTGTGGCACTGAGGCATTGAGTGTGTCTTCAGAGATGTGGTACACCCTGGCCAGGTTCCAAAAGACCAAAAGTGTTGTCACCATTAAGAAAGAGCTTTTCCAGAAAATACAGTAGAGGTATATCTATAGATGTCAATACAACAGAACCAGAATTGACTTCACTGATCTATTTATGGGGAGCACTACAAATATTACCCTAAACTGCAACATCTCACTCTGGACCTGGACTTCATCATCATGAATAACTAAAGCCTCAGCGCCAGGCAACAGTACGCTACGACTGCCAAGGGAGGTTTCAATGAGCTCTAAATGCTTCAGTTTCTCAATGGGAGAGAAAATAATTCCTTTGGCTGAAAGAAAACTTAGAAACAAATACACTCCAATTGCCTAATTTCACAAATGTAGAAACAGAGGTCCAGAAAATTACAGTCACAAGTAGGCTGTCTTCAATTATAAATCAACTTTCTATAAGATATGTGGCTATAGTAATGGGAGGGGGCTGGGGAACTAGATGGAGGCCTGATTGTCTACAAGATGCTAAGAAGCTCAATTTCCCTGGCAGTCATTTGGTAACAGATGACAAAATTAGTGGCAAAATTCTAAGATGCTCCTGCCTATAATTTCCTCCCCTTGACTGTGAGTGGGGCTGTGAATACAATGGGCTACATCAGATAAGATTCTATCTTAGCAGACCAGAGAAGCAATTTTCCTGTTGACCCAGAAGAAGGAAATAACCATGTTGTCAGAGAAGGGACCTCATGGCAAGAAACCAAGGGTGGCCTCAGGGCACTGAAAGCGAACTCATTTCTATAACTGAGGGAGTTAATTATACCAACATCTGAATGAGTCTGGAGGATGAGCTGACCACAGTCCTGGTGGACACCTTGATTTCAACCTGTGAGACCCTGAGCAGAGAACCCAGTGAGCTAAGCCATTACTCTTGACCTGCACAATTATGGGCTGACAAATAGGTGTTGGTTTATGTAGCCAAGTTTGTGGTAATTAGAAAACTAATACAGATGAGTTTTTATAAGTCCGTGGCCAGATAGCTCAGTTGGTCAGAGCATCATCCGATCAAATGCCAAGGCTGTGGGTTTGATCCCTGGTCAGGGCACATACAAGAATCAAATAAATAAATAAGTGGAACAACAAATTGAGCTCTCTCTCTTGCCCCCTTCTTCTTTCTCTAAAAGCAGTAAATAAAATAAAAAAAAAGAATAGCAGACCTCAAACTTTAAGACATTTTTCAGAACTTTTCCTAAACACTTAACCAGACTCAATAAATGGACACTGTTTAACTTTAAATCATATTAGCAAAGTAATATAAATTCTATTTAAAGAAAATCTAGTATACTAGGTCATATGAAGCAAACTTAAGTTTTTGTTCTGTAAATAAAAGGGAATTTTTAAAAAAAGGGAATTTAAAACACCATTGTTTTAATATTAAGAATACTCAATAGTTCTTTATCCTACTAATCGTTCAGTGTCAAAATATTTAGGTCAGTGGTTCTTAACTTTTTAAAAAAAAATTTTTTTGTTTGTTTGTTTTTATTCATTTTAGAGAGAAGACACAGAGTGAGAGAGAGAGAGAGAGAGAAAGAGAAAGGGGGGAGGAGCTGGAAGCATCAACTCCCATATGTGCCTTGACCAGACCAGTGCAGGGTTTTGAACTGGTGACCTCAGTGTTCCCAGGTCGACGCTTTATCCACTGCGCCACCACAGGTCAGGCGGTTCTTAACCTTTTTTGAGGTACCGAACCCACCAGTTTCATATGCGCATTCACCGACCCCTTCTTTAGTGATAAATAAAATACAATTTTTTTTCTCCAAATTCAAGACATAGGTATATGTTTTTTTACTGGTGCACAAAATGAGCCGTGCATGCACATCACCTTGCTCAAAGAACAAAACCAACAAAGTGCATGAACTCACAACAAATTACGGTTACTTTATTCTGGCCTCTGCGGCAGAGGCTTCTTCGAACCCCTGAAACCGACTCATCGAACCCTTAGGGTTCGACAGAACCCAGGTTAAGAACCACTGAGTTAGGTAATGAATAGAAACTTCACGAGACAACTAAAGGATATTCTCTAAACTGAAGAATTTGTGCTTGGACATGATCTTCACAGACCTGGCGGAGTTGCTTATAAAGCGCTGGGGAAACTTTATGAGAACAGAGATTTTCAACAGCCTAAAAACAAAAGGAATAAATTAATTACTCACTATGAATAGCAAATTAGTTCTTTAAAAATATCTCTGTATATATAGCTATAATTATAACAGAAGCACTTACATAATTATATATAGCTATAATCATTTACATAAAGCATCCCTCCCATACTTATGTAATCTACAAAAACCATTACGTTTAAGTTTAAGGCAATTACTATTGGAACACTGGAATCGAGTAAGTTTGGTAAAAGTGGTACTTTACATTCACCAGCACACTTATGACAGCCCATGATACCTAGGACCCCAATTGATACCATATTTGAGCATCTCACAATACTCCCATTTTATCCTACTGTCTCTCAACATGGCTGCACACCAGTCACCCATGACCCCAACAGCCCTGCTTCTAGATGTTCTGATTCATTAATGTGAGGTGGGGGAGGGGCACAGGAATGTGTGTGAGTTTACTGTGATTATTATGTGAAACCAGGGTAGGAGATCACTGCTCTAGAACCTCACCTTCCAAACAGGTGTGAGAACACAGAAATTTCCTTTCCTTTCACTTTTACTGTGCAATGATTCTATTTATAATGAGCTGAAGGAAATCAAGTCCCAAATGCTTGGGTGGCATAGGCCAGGTCGAATTGTTTCCTATTTATCTTTTTGCAGGTGAGATACACCATTTGTCTTAATTAATGAGAAAGTTTTTGAGGCAGAAATGTTTTTAAAATATTTTTATCTGTATCAAAGAAATGTCTGTATATTCATATCGGTTCTAATAAAAATTTCAACTCTAATGTACAAAACCAGCATCTCACTTAATCCAAATATTAAATACTATTAATAGAAATATAGTTTTTCTGATTAGTTTAGAAGCATTTAAAAAAACACAAAAGATATAGAATAAACACTTTAGAATCCAAATTCAATTAAAAAATATACTCCCGAGGGAAAAAAGGTAACTTAAAAATTTAAAAATATTCATTGTATTTATAATCACAATACTTAATATTAAAACTGCTACATATTAACCCAAGTTAGGTAAAAACAGTAATTGCTACCATATAAAACACATGCATATTTACAAGGGTCAGAAGAAAATGAATGTGAATGATGGCAATAATTGAAAAATTATAAATTCTATCCTGACCAGTGGTGGCACAGTGGGTAGAGTGTGGGACCTGGGATGCTGAGATTCCAGGTTTGAAACCCTGAGGGTGCAGACTTGAGCGCAGACTCATCAGGATCATCAAAATTATCCCATTGTAGCTGGCTCAACTTGAGGCATCCCCAATACCCTCAAGGCACATATAAGAAGCAATCAATGAACAATAAAAGTAGTGCAACTAACAAATTGATGCTTCTCACTTCTCTCCCTTCCTTTTTCTCCCCAACCCTATTTCTTGCAAACAATAAAAATAATTCCACCAATTTTATTGTATGACAACACAAAAACACAATCTTTCCTCTACATTTTGTTTTAATATAAAGATATGGGATTCCTATCTACATCCTTCAAATCTTTTCTCAAAGTCTTCAATTCCATCACTTTGTAGTCATGTCTTTATACTTTAGTCAAAAATCTATCATTTTCCCTCTTAAAAAATCTAGGATAAACCTGACCAGGCGGTGGCGCAGTGGATAGAGCGACGGGCGGGGATGCGGAAGACCCAGGTTCCAAACCCCAAGCTCGCCAGCTTGGACCCAAGGTCGCTGGCTCCAGCAAGGGGTGGTTCGCTCTGTTGAAGACCCGCGGTCAAGGCACATGTGAGAAAGCAATCAATGACAACTAAGGTGTTGCGACGGCAACGAAAAACTAATGATTGATGCTTCTCACCTCTCTGTTTCTGTCTGTCTGTCCCTATCTATCCCTCTCTCTGACTCTCTCTCTGTCCCTGTAAAAAAAAAAAAAAGATTTAGGATAATTCTCCTTTGGTTAAAGCTGGCTTATGGCATACTGCCACTAGTAATGCAGTGCACTTTGCAGTAAGCCCGATCAAATTTTTCCATGAATTTTTCTGCCTGGTTAGCTTGACCTAACCTGTTTTAAGAGACCGAGAGAGATCCAGAGACACATTTGTTGTGGGGACAGTGCATCAACCACAAGGAATGACATTTAATGGACAAGGTAAGTTAGCATTCAAGGGAAAGGCTCTTGGCTTTGGGCTTAAGATTGAGGAGTAGAAAGATCCTGAGCTCACCTCCTCTTACTGACTCCAAAACTACAATGACATGTAGAACAGCTATCTCTGAGAATGATCTGAAGACTAACAGAACAGTCTTTTCTACACCTATAAAGAAAAAGCCACAATGAGGCAAGCAGAAAGGGCAGGGAGTCAGTCTAGTCAAGACCTACTGATCACTCCCTGTGTGTTGACCCACACAAGTGGGTGGGGGGGTATCACAACTGTGGAGGGCTCCGCCCTAAAGAGTAAGGGTTCTAAGCCCCAGGCTGGGGAACTGAACCAAGAAAAAGAGCCCCCACAACATCTGGCTTTGAAAACCAGTGGGGCTTATACCTGGGAGAGCCAAAGGATTGTAAGGAACCGAGGCTGCACTCTTTCCAAGGTCCAGTGCAGAGATGGCAGTCTGAAAAGCACACAGGCCATACGTGGAGGTGATACACAGACTAATTTCAGGGCATGTGCTAGAGGGACAGGGATCGGCTGGAACTTCCTCAAAATAGAAGTGCTAGTGGGTGCCATTTCCCCCCTCTTTCTTTATTCTCCTTACCCCTGGCTGGTCTGATGCTGGCAGACGCCATTTCTGACACTCTCCTTTAACCTTGCTAATACTGTTCACCCCACCCTGGTGTTTCCCTGAGGTCCCACGCTGCTTGGCACCCCTCCAAAGTGGCTCGTGCGCAGCCACACCCAGTGGAAGCCTTAGTTGGCGCCCGCACACAACAGTGTCTGCAACAGTTGACGCTGGACTGTGCAGCCAGCCATACCAAAGGCCTGCCCTGCATACCAGTGTTCCTGCAACAGTTGTGGCCAGGCCTCAAAGCCAGCCAGATTCAGGACCAGCCTCCCCTGCATGTCCAGGGCAGTTATGGCTCAACCATAACAGGAGGTCACACAAGTGCACCCAGCGAACACCTCTGAAGCACCTGGCTCTACTGACAAGGGGGACTTCTACCACTAGGCCCTACAGGACACCTAAATTAGGTCCCCTTTTCAAGACCAGGAGATGTAACTGATCCACCTAGTACATAGAAACAAACAGGCAAAGTGAGGAGATAAAAGAATATGTTTCAAAGAGAAAAACAAGACAACAGCCCAGAAACAGAACTAAATGAAACAGAGGTGAGCTGGCTACTAGATAAAGGGTTCAAAGTAATAATTACAGAGATGCTCATCAAATTCTGCAGAGAAATAGATAAATAAGTTCAGTGAGAATTTCAACAGAGATAAAAGTTGTAAAAAAATAATAATAACCTAACAGAACTGAGGAATGTAACAACTGAAATAAAAAATGTACTAGAGGAGCCTGGCCTGCAGTGGCGCAGTGGATCAAGTGTTGACCTGGAACGCTGAGGTCACCGGTTCAAAACCCTGGGCTTGCCTGGTCAGAGCACATACAGGAGTTGATGCTTTCTGCTCCTCCCCCCTTTCTCTCTCTCCACTCTCTAAAATGAATAAATAAAATCTTCATACACACACACACACTAGAGGAAATTAGAAGATCAAAAAGAAAAAAAATTTAAAAGAATGAGGATAAGGATATTGTTAACAGACCTCTGGGACAACAGCAAGTATACTAATATTCACATCCAGAAGAGAAGAGAGACTAAGGGACAGAAAACTTATTTGAAGAAATAATGGCTGGAACTTCCCTAGGCTGGCAAAGGAAACAAACATCCAAATCTAGGAAGCAAAAAGAGTCTCCAAAAAAATGAATTAAAAGAGGCCCACACCAAGACACATCATAACTAAAATGTTAAAAGTTAAAGAGAGAATCTTAAAAGCAGCAAGAGAAAAACAATTAGTTACATATAAGAGAGTGCCTATAAGACTAAAAGCGAATTTTTCAGCAGAAACTCTGCAGGCCAGAAGGAGTGGCACAATATATTCAACATGAAAGGGAAAAACCTACAACCAAGAATACTCTACCTGGCAAGGTTACCATTCAGAGTAGAAGAAAAAAGTTTCCCAGACAAGCTAAAGCTAAATAAGCTCATCACACTAAGCCAGCATTACAAGAAATGTTAAAGGGAAAATTTCAAGTGGAAAAGGCCAAAACTAGAAATAAAAAAATACATTTAAGACAAAAATCTCACGAGTAAAGGGAAACATATAGTAAAAGTAGTAGACCACCCACTGGAAAGCTAGAATAAAAATAATAAAATGGAAATAAGTACAGATCTATCAATAATTACTTTAAATGTAAATGGACTAAGTGCTCCATTCAAAAGACACAGGGAGGTTGCACGAATAAAAAACAAGGCCTCTCCTCCCCCCTTTCTCTCTCTCTCACTCACTCTGTGTCTCCTCTCTAAAATGAATAAATAAAAATAAAAATAAATTAAAAAAAGACAAAAAAACCCACCCACACACACAAAATAAAAACACAAAAAAAAAACAAGGCCTTTACATATGCTGCCGACATGAGACTTTCTTCAGATTGAAAGACACACAGACTAAAAGGAATGGAAAAAGTTAAAGATATATGTACCCCTATGTTCACTGCAGCATTATTATTTTTTAAAAAATTAGATTTAATGGGGTAACACTGATCAATAAGTATACATAGGTTTCAGGTGAACATCTCTATATCATTTGAACTGTTGTTGCGTTGTGTGACCATCTCCCAAAGTCAGATCATTTTCAGTCACCATATATTTGTCCCTCTTTACTCCCCTCCCCTGTGTCCCCCTCCTACTGCTAACCACTTACTTCACTTTTATCTATGTCCACGAGTTTCAGTTTATATCCCACAGATGTGTGAAATCATATAGCTCTTAGCTTTTTGATTTACTTATTTCACTCAGTATAATGTTGTCAAGGTCCACCCATGTTGTCATAAATGGCAATATATAATCATTTCTTATGGCTGAATAGTATTGTATTGTATATATGTACCACATCCTCCTTATCCAATCCTCTATTAAGGGACACTTTGGTTGTTTCCATGTCTAGGCCACCGTGAATAGTGTTGTGATGAACATGGGGGTACATGTGTCTCACTGCAGCATTATCTACAACAGCCATGATATGGAAGCAAACGAGGTGTCCACTGACAGATGACTGAATAAAGAAGTGAGAGAGAGAGAGACGCGCGCGCCGGGGGGAGTACTACTCAGCCATGAAAAAGAATGGATTCTTGCCATTTGTGACAAAACGAATGAATCTAAAAGGTGTTATACTAAGTGAAATAAGTCAGAGAAAGTCAAATATTGTAACACTTAACTTACATGTGGAATATAAAAATTAAAATAAACCAACAGATTCATTGAAAGAGAGAACTAGTTTATAGAGGGTTGGGCAGTGGGAGATAGGCAAAACATTGAAGGGGATTAAGAGGCACAAACTTATAACTCATAAGGATGCTAAGTACAGCATAGAGAATAGAGCCAATTATCACAATAACTTTATTCAATGACAGATGGTTAATAGAATTCTGTGGTGATCACTTTGTAAGGTATATAAATGTCAAATAATTATGCTGTACATCTGAAACTAATATAATATTGTGTATGTCAACTATACTTTTAATTAAGAGCTTTATATTCCAGAATGAAAATTTTAAAAAGAGAGAAAACAACTATGTTATTTTTCATCACTGCAATAAAATGCAATGTATATAGCGGCAGGGCAGGGGGAGGCATACATTTGAAGAGGCTGTGTGAGCCAAAGGAAAGACTATTAGAACAAGAATAAATAAGCCTCTGTATCATCTTGGAAAAGTCATTTAAATTCTCTATGCATAAATTTCTACCTGCTTGTAACTATATACTTACTTGAATCTTATATAAACACTGATTTCTGTTTAAAAGTTTAGGTAGTAAGTCTTCTCTCTTTTTTTAAGATTTTATTTCTTGATTTTTATTTAGACAGAGGGGGGAGAGAGAAGGAAGCAGCAACTCGTAGTTGTTTCCTGTATGTGCCTTGACCTGGCAAGCCCAGGGTTTTGAACTTGTGACCTTAGCATTCTAGGCTGATGCTTTTAGCCACTGCGCCACCACAAGTTAAGGCTGGTTAAAAGTTTATAAATAAACATATTCTAAGTCTTTCCTAAGTATATAATTTATCAGCACTAATGGAAGCTTTTCATACTTTTATAAACCTATTTTACTTAAGAAATAAAAATGACAGATTTAGAGATATACTACTTTGATATATATTACTTTTTTCCTTGTTTGGATTTAAACCTCAGTAAAAAGAAATAAGAACAAAAACCAAACAAACAAAAAACCCAGGATAATCTCATAACAAAGGCTGCTGCTATAGTAGTCAATCATTAGAGAATTCCACAAACATAATTATTACAAAAAAAAAAATTATACACGAAGAAAATGTACTTGCTTTAGTAAAAATCAGGATCAGCTTAGTGGTACATGTCTTTTACACAACAACATCTTATTAGAACCATTTCCTGAATGCTCTAAATCAGTGGTTCTTAACCTGGGTTCTATCGAACCCTAGGGGTTCGATGAGTCGGTCTCAGGGGTTTGGAGAAGCCTCTGCCGCGGAGGCCAGAATAAAGTAATACCGTAATTTGTTGTGAGTTCATGCACTTCGTTGGTTTTGTTCTTTGAGCAAGGTGATATGTTCATGCACGGCTCATTTTGTTCACCAGTAAAAAAACATATACCTATGTCTTGAATTTGGAAAAAAAAAATCATATTTTATCACTAAAGAAGGGGTCGGTGAATGCGCATATGAAACTGGTGGGTTCAGTACCTCAAAAAAGGTTAAGAACCACTGCTCTAAATCCTAAATCAGGAGTCAATGTCCTTAAAATAATATTTTCTCGGTTGTGACAAGTTGTTACTGTTGAATTTTATAACCAACTCTTTCTAGTATGTGTCTTAATTGGCACGTACTGACTATTTAATGTGAAGCACCTGAAATTTATTTTGTTTTTAAAATTGGGAATTTGGGGACTTCTTATAATAACTAGCCAAACACTGAGGTGACCCAGGATTGCTGTGGGTGCCATCATTTCTCCATGTCTTTTGCTGAGTCACTGCTGGCATCATGTTACAGGAACCGCATTACCTTAGAAGACAGAGGACAGCCCTGCTCTCTACCCGTACTGGCAGGGATCCTGGCAGACCTATCTGTACTGTTATAGGAGCAGTAAAACACAGGAGTCCCCTCCTTCCCCAAAAAAGTTTTGAAGATATAGTCATATTTTGAGACTTAGAAATGCTTTCTCTAGGAGTACAGAATACTGAATCTGACCTGTACTGTGTGCTAATACTAGGGTGCTGTTGCTGTGTACATTTTTAAGAATCATCACAGAGAAAAAGAATTTATTCCAATAATTGGGGGTAGAATGCAGCAGCACTTGGGTTCTACTTGTATTACAATAAAGATGTATTTCTTGTTTCATTTTAGCCAAGTGAGAAAACTGCGCTTGTTTGAATTTTCCCATCACACCTGTTCTCTAATCAGTAGGTCTGTTATGCCACTGCACCCGAGTTCCTCAGATTGTTGGCTGTCTGTATTAGGGCAGACAAGTGTTTTAAAGCAAAACAGACAAGTACATCAATATCAATTACTTGTCTATTTGTAGTGTTAAACTCTAATGCCCAATGCACTCAAACTGATTTCCCTCAACTGTGGAATACCAAAATAGGAAATTAAAGTGAACTCTGGTGTAAAAAGAACTAGGCAGCATTTATGAAATTAGGGGGTACCAATTCTGGAAGATTGTTTTATATAAAGATTTTTAGGGCTAGAAGATTGAGATAAGAGAGAAAAAGGAGTGAAACAAATAGGCAAAGAGTGAAAAATCATGGCCCTGACCAGGTAGCTCAGTTGGTTAGTGTCGTCCTGACACCCCAAGGCTGCGGATTCGATCCCCAGTCAGAGCACATACAAGAATCAACTAATGAATGTATAAATAAATGAAACAACAAACTGAAGTTTCTCTTTCTCTCTCTATCCCTTCCTCTCTCTAAAATCAATTTTTATAAAAAGAGAGAAATCATAAAGAATAAAAGCAGGCAAGTATTAAAATTATTTACATAGAGGGAAAAAATGGAAAAATACAAAACAAAAAAAAACACACCTACCCTGGGAACACCAAATCCTTGTCTGACTATCATAAAGAAAGATACACTGGCTGGGGCACAAGGCAAAACCCACACTTCTTTATTTATTTCATAGTTAAAAGGCCAGCACAATGTCCTTCTTAGAAATACAAGTAGTTCAGAATTGAACAGTTTCCCTTCGCAGCAATGCTTCCCTGTTAAGCAATGAACAGTTGCCAAGATGGACCCTACTCTAAAGCAAGCCTATTTAAATAGTGACCAGCTTACCAGCACGAAGGTGGTAAAGGGCTCTACCTTTCCAGGTTCCTATTTCTAAAAAAGGAGTAAAAAATGCAAAAACTAAATTAGGGCTCAAATCTGAGTTGTGGGTAAATTATGAGAGGGAAATTTCCTAGGATGAGAGTTTTGAGGAAAACCAGTGACAGTCTATTGGCTCTACTGATTGCACAATAGATTCTCTGTTCCAAATATTAAAAGTTAATTACCTGACAAAAATAACTAAATTTATTGAGTGATGAAAACTGCTGAAATGTGAAATCCTTTCTGTTAGGCCTGATATATTTTTGAGTCTGAATATTTTCCTCTCTGTTTTCAAATAACTTATATTGGGTTCATCCTCAACCTGTTACTTCCTCAAATTGTCCATCAAATGGTGTTTATTTGTTGACCATTTTTTGAGCTTTTTCATTTTTTTCTAATCAGTTTTAGCAATCCTCTTAATAATTCTATACCTAATTCTACTTCATTCTCCTTCACTAACTTATCACCAGGCAGAGATTTTATAGAGACATTAGTCTGTGACAACATAAATGCATGTCTTTTCTCAGAACTGCCAGTCCTCTGTGACAGATTTGGTTTTGTGCACCAAAACTCAGTTGAAATCACCTAGCCTTCCTTGGAAACCCTTCTTAAAAATGTAATCTTCAGTTTTCTGTTGTCTCATTAAGCTGACAAGTGGGAGTAGAATGAAAACATGTAAGACACAAATATACTTTCTTCAGCAAGTAGTGATTACAAATTTACACTCAGGTCTTTAAAAACAGACAGAAAAGAGCTATGCATTCAAATATTCTCCTCCTCGTATTACAGGAGGAAGATGATTATGGGTGTCAATGTGCGTCTTAAGACTTTTCCATCATCATGCTTTGAATCTCATTTTTTACCAAAATAACAAACAATAAGCAAGTTGAACCAGACACACTGTAATTGGTTTCTCCTTCTAGCTCAGGGGTAGTCAACCTTTTTATACCTACTGCCCACTTTTGTATCTCTGTTAGTAAAATTTTCTAACCGCCCACCGGTTCCACAGTAATGGCGATTTATAAAGTAGGGAAGTAACTTTATAAAATTTATAAAGCAGAGTTACAGCAACTTAAAGCACATAATAATAATTACTTACCAAGTACTTTATGTCGGATTTTCACTAAATTTGGCAGAATAAATCTATATAAAACAAGTTACTGTAGTTATTTTTATTTATACTTTGGTTGCTCTGCTGCCGCCCACCATGAAAGCTGGAACACCCGCTAGTGGGCGGTAGGGACCAGCTGACTGCCACTGTTCTAGGTAGACCTCCTAAAATGTCAGTATGGGGTAGAGGATGCCTTGACAAGCAGATAAGCAACACTGACAGGGAGATACTAACTAGACCTCACCTCAAGGAAACTGATCAACATCAAAATATAAGAGGTTCTCCATCAAATCATCTCGAAAACTTCCTTAAAGAAATTCAAACTTTGACAAGAATTGTTACCTTCACATTACAGTCTTTGACAAAGTATATATCATACCACCATAGCAAAAACTTAAGACTTTATTTGAAACACCAGGGCACATGAACTATTTTATCAAAGATCAGAATAATGCGAGTAGTCAGTAATTTCACAATGACATCACTTACTATTTCTAACCCATCTGCTTCCATAAGATCTGAGCAGCTCACTCGGTAGATATGTACTGACTCCCTAGTACTTAATTCTCTGTGAATGACCAGGAAACTGTGCACGTGCCCTCCATAAGTTATCAACTGATCCTCATATGAGCCCTCCTGAGATATTCCCTGGAATGTGTGATGCCATTTTGGAGTAAGTATCACCATCCCTCAGGGTCTCAAGATATGCAATGGACACCCAGGGCATTTATTTAATAATATTAATAATAATATACGGAAACACTTTATGACAATACCTACAGTGACCAGTATGAGACATATCATTGTGTAAAAGGGTTGGCAAAGTTATTCTACTAGGAAAGATGATGGGCAAGTGATAACAGATAATCAAATCTTAGGAAAAGAAGAATAATAAGTCCTAGCTCTAAGATGTACTTTATTAAATTAAAAACCTATGAGAGTTTAAGCACCGGTGGGACTCTTACTTCTGGTAAAGGTAAAGTAAAGAAACTGGATTAACCCTTCTGCCTGAAATAATATACCCCCTCCAAAAAAAAAAAAAAAAAAAAAAAAAAAACAAAACCCTACCAAAGATAAGATACAACTTATAAAAAAAACTAAGTGTACACTGAACTATGAAAGACAGTGATCTCAGGGAGATGAAAAACAAGCCCCAAATGCTCCGGCTTCCTGCATCTAGAGATTCCAGGCTGCAGAGCAGGTGCCCTAAGCCAAGGCTGGAGTCTGCAAGATAAAGGCTCAGAAGGAAGAGATGCAGCCAGAACAGAGCCTGGAGATGTACAAGGAGACGTCAAAAACCCCCCTAGCAGAGCACTGACCAGCACAAATTTGTGAGGAAACTATCATAGAGGCCAGGGAAAGTACTGTCAAAAGATTAGACAACAGTGCCTGGTGCTCACACAGGGCCTGGAATAGCACCTTCCCACCAGCCAGGTTAAAAAACTACAGGACACCGGGTATAGTCAGGAAGATTTTGCCTCCA
Organism: Rhynchonycteris naso; assembly: GCA_037038555.1. Lineage (NCBI taxonomy): Eukaryota > Metazoa > Chordata > Mammalia > Chiroptera > Emballonuridae > Rhynchonycteris > Rhynchonycteris naso. The sequence continues at coordinate 33,655,915 of CM072998.1, forward strand.
TAGCAGGGGCAGTTAGCCATGCACAAAATACTGCTCTAGTCTTGCCTGACATAACTTAAAAGCAAGACTTTAAAAGATCAAACTGTTTCCAAATAATTTAACTATGTCTGGAACAAAGCTCAGGAATATTTATGGGAAAACATAAATACCACACAAGTCAAAATTCACAATGTCTGACAACTAATCAAAGATTATTAGACATGCAAAGAAGGAAAATACAATCCTTATGGAGCGAAAATCAGTCTCAAAAAGAAACAGAGATGACAGAATTGACAGACAAGAACTATAAAACTGCTGTTATAATTGTATTCCATATGTTCTAAAGTTAAGCAGAGACAGAGAAGATACAACAAAAATTCGAATTGAACACCTGAAGCGGAAAACAACTCCTGAGATGAAATTACACCAGATGGTATTAATGGCAGATTAAACACTGCAGAAGTTTAGTGAAATTGAACAAATGATTAACATGAGTAGTTCTACATCTACTAAAGAAATTTGTAGTTAAAATATTTCCACAAAGAAAGCCAAGATAGTTTTCCTGAAGAATTTTCTCAAACATTTCAGGAATAATAACAAGTCTATAAAACTCTTCTAGAAAATGAAAAGGAGGGACTATTTCCACTCATTTATGAGGCCAGCATTACTATGTTACCAAAACTAGATAAAGACATCATAAGAACAGAAAACAACACATGAATATCCTTTGGTATCACAAATGCAAAAGTTAACAAAATGTTAGCAAATTGAATCCAACAATATATGAAAAATATAACATCTCATGACCAAGTAGTATTTATCCCATGAACACAAGATTTGGATTTAACATTTGAAAAATCAATGTAATAAACTGAAAAACAAAACATATGATCACCTCAATAGTCACAGAATTTGTCAATATCCAACATGTATTTCTGATAAAAACTCTGGGCAAACTAGAATAGAAAGGATTGTCTTCAACCTGATAATGGCTATTTTGTATTTCTACATATTAGCAAGAACCAGAAATTGAAATCATGCTAGCACTTATAATACAGCAAATATATAAAATGTTTAGGGATAAATTTCACAAAAGATATACAGTAGAACTAGAAAACATTGCTGAGAAAATATTAAGGAAGACCTAAATAAACAGCCGTCCCTTGTGATCAATCAATACACTGTATTGTCAAGACATCAGATTCAATTCTCCCCACACTGATCTGTAAGTCAACATAACCCCAATCAAAATTCTAGACTTTTTTGTAGAAACTGACACAAAGATTCTAAAATTCATATGGAAATACAGAACATCTGGAATAACCAAAACAACTTTGAAAAAGGATCAAGTTGGAGGGCCAATGCTTCCTGATTTTGAGACTCATTACACCTATACATATATGGACAATGACTTTTGACAAAAGAACAAAGGCAGTTCAATGGGGGAAAGGATAGACCCTCTAACACATGGCACCAGAAAACTGGACATCTACAGGAAAGACAATGAACTTAAATTTATACCTCACAACATATACAAAAATTCACCCAAAACAGATTATAGACCTAAAAATGAAAAACCTAAAACCCTAAAATGTCTAGAAGGAAATACAAGAGAAAATCTTTATGATCTTAGATTAGGCAAAAATTTCTCAGATACTAAAGCATGATCCATAAAAGACCAAACTGATACATGGACTTCATCAAAATTTAAAACTTCTCTCTGAAAGACATAATTAAGAATCAAAAGACAAGCTGTGGGGGAGGTAGTAAAGGGTAAAGGTAGTCAAATATACTATATGTGACAGGAGATTTGACTTTAAGTGGTAAACACAATGCAATGTACAGGTGATGTATTATAGAAATGTACAACAACAAAAAGCAATCTGTAGACTAGAAGATACTATTTGCAAGGCAAATCTCTGATATAGGGCTTGTACCTAGAATACATAATAAACCAAAATAAAATATATAACAAACTCATACAAAATAAATCACTCCATAAAAAATGAGCAAAAGCCTGACCAGGCGGTGGCGCAGTGGATAAAGCGTTGGACTGGGATGCGGAAGACCCAGGTTCGAGACCCCGAGCTTGCCAGCTTGGACCCAAGGTCGCTGGCTCCAGCAAGAGGTGGCTCAGTCTGCTGAAGACCCGCAGTCAAGGCACATGTGAGAAAGCAATCAATGAACAACTATGGTGTCGCAACGGCAACGAAAAACTAATGATTGATGCTTCTCATCTCTCTCCATTCCTGTCTGTCTGTCCCTATCTATCCGTCTCTCTGACTCTCTCTGTCGCTGTAAAAAAAAAAAAAAAAAAGAGCAAAAGATTTGAACACATGCTTCATTAAAGAAGGTATATGGAATGGGGAAGGGCACCTAAAAGGATACTTAGTATCATGAGGAAAATAATCATTAAAGCACAATGAAATTCCACTACATACCCACTAGAATAGCTAACATGGAAAAGACTAACAATACCAAATGTTGACAATGGCATGGAGCAACTTGAATTCTCATACACTGCTGGTAGATATACAAAATGATGTAGTCATTTTGAAAAACAGGAAATGTCTTATAAAGTTAAATAAACATTTTCCATAAAACTGAGAATCTACATCTGGATGTTTACCCAAGAGAAATGAGCCTCTTTATGTCCACACAACAATGTACTCATTAATGTTCACAGCAGCTTTATTCAAAATAATCATAAACTGGAAACCCAAGTGACCATTAGCTGGTAAAAGGGTTATCAATTGTGGTACCCATACCATGCAGCAACAAAGAAATTACTGCCACACAGTATGCATAAACCTCACAAGCACTGTCCTAAGTGAAAGAAAGCCAGGTATAAAAGATTGCAGAAATCATGGTTTAATTTAGATGAAGTTCTAAAAATAACAAAATAAACCAACAGAAAGCAAATCAATGATTGCCAAGGACTGGGAGTCAGGAAAGAGGGCGGAATGCAAACATAAAATGGACCTCAGGAAACTTTCTGGAGTGAATGGGCCTTAGGAATCTTTTTGGAGTGATAAAAATAGTCTGTACAGTAATTGTGGCAATGGTTACACAGTTGGATACATTTTTTTTTAATTTATTTTTTATTTTATTCATTTTAGAGAGGAGACACAGAGTGAGAGAGAGAAAGAGAGAAAGGGGGGAGGAGCTGGAAGCATCAACTCCCATATGTGCCTTGACCAGACCAGTACAGGGTTTTGAACTGGCGACCTCAGTGTTCCCAGGCTGACGCTTTATCCACTGCGCCACCACAGGTCAGGCGTCACAGTTGGATACATTTAAAACTTACTGTAGTACATAGTACCTGAAATTATACCTTAATAAAGTTAACTAAAACATAATAAACTCACACAAACTTAAGACAAAGAGGGGACATGTCCACCAACCTGTCAAGAGAAGTCTTCTTCAGGTGATTTAATAGTCTTTGTATTTTTTTGTAGTTTCCATAATTTTTATAATGTAACCACTTATGTGAACAAAAATAGTTTTATAATTCATATCTCTTAACAGAAATTGTGATATCACATTGCTACTGATTAGACTAGTTAACAAATGTTATTCATTAAAAAGAAGATATTAGAAAAACCAGTCTGCTTGTAAATAGAACATCCAAATAGTAAAATGTACTTTTGACCAGTTTTTCCTTGTTAAAAATGGAACATCATCCCTTTAAATAAAATGTAACAAGTTTATTTGCTTGTTTTAACTGAAACAATCACAAAACACAAGGGGGGAAATCTATTAAGTAAAACTATAATAAGAGTTTTCTATATAACAATGAAATTATAATATTAATTTGCTGCATATTTGAAAAATGTTAAGTCATGTGCTCTTTGAAACACATCTTTCTCCTGTAATGGGATAACTTTAAATATCTTTCTAGGAGCTTAACACTGAAAATAAAACAAAAATTCCACAACCACCAAAAAATGAAAACACTCATTGATTTTGGACATGCTGTTATAGGACACCTACTGTTCTTGTTGTAGGCAAATTCTGGATTTCTATTATTTCCTTCATTATTGATTCCAAAATAATACCAAAGACCACACAATTCCCTCTGTATCACATTTCAGTGGAGTTGGATAATTGCATATTTTAGGCAACTATAAAAACAAGCTGATAGGTGAAAGACAGGATGCTGGCCTCCTCGTGTCTTACAGTTAGTTCTTCTTGTCTAAGAAAACTCTGCATTTACATCTCCAGGAGCACTCTACTTTTTGTCATGCCTGGAGCCTTACCTGGTAGAGCTCTTCCAGGTTGTATCTAATGGAGGTACTACTTTGTATGGCTTTCACTGCCTCATGAAGCTTCTGCCAAGTGTCCTGAGTGTAGTTATCAGGCAATTTAGGTCTGTCTGTAAATCCAGATAAGAGTTAGTGGTGAATGAAATCCTTGCTGTCTGTCCTACATCGTTCATAAACTGGTCTACAAAACAGTACTTTAATAGACATGCAAGTAAGGAATACAGAAATTAAGTTTTTCCTATACAAAGTACTGTACTTATAAATTTGTTACATTACAAACTATGTAACCAAAATACCTTTGTTTTACTAAACACATTTGGTATTAATACTTAGGATAAAGACACAAAAAGACAAGATAGATAAAAGTAGGTTTACATTGTGAGCGTACATTAAATAATTTATTTTTACATTACTATTAATTTGTATTAAAACTGTAAATCTATTTTTGCCAACCCCTGTATGCAAATCTTCATTTTACTTAATTTGACTTTATAAACACGTAATAAATTCTATACAACATTGAAAGTTGCCTTAAATTATTCAACGTTGGAAGGCGAAGAATAAGCTTATAATTGCTATATTCGCATCATAGATGCCTACTTTGAGATAGTAAAAAGGATACAGCTAGTAAATAGTGGAGGAAGTAGTAAAAAATTACATCACCAAGAGCTTCAGTAGCTGCTCCTTATGCTTGCTTGACCGTGCGAATCAAAATACCTGAGTTATTTGGCCTAATTTATTCCAATTGGACCAACTATATAGATTAAGGAGAAAGCTGCTACCACTAAGCTTAGCCCACAGCCCTCACCGCAGTTTAAGACAAGATTCGAAAAGGCCCGCGCCCTCACGCGGGGCACCCGGGGCCCTCCATCCCACTCCGAGAGCCCCGGGCCCGGGCTCAATGATTACCAACTGGGGAGACTTCTGAGTAGTCGGGGGATCCAGCAGACGACACCCCTACACCGTCTCCGCCCCGGGCGCCCTACGGCCACACGGCCCCAGGCCTCCAGCACCCCTCCTGCGGGCCGCCCCTCCCTCCCGCTCCCCCCGGCCCACAAGGTCCTTGCTCTTTAGGCCGCTCCGGGTACCCACCTCGGAAATTCTTGATCACTAGTTTCTTGGAGCCACCGCCGCCGCCCCCTGGCTTAGAGGTGACGGCGGCAGCGGCGAGGGACGCCGGCTTGGTGAGTCCGTTGGTGTGTCCGACGAGCGCCGAGAAGTTGCCCTTCCTGGGGGTCTCGTCGGCCATGGCTGCGGCCGGGAAGCAGTGGGCGCCCCGCCCCGTCCGGCCGCCTTCTCCGCCTCCTCCCCGAGTCGCGCGGCAGGGCCTCTCCCCTCCGCTCCGTTCAGGAACTCCCGGCTCCCTCAAAGCGCCCTAGCTCAGCCCAACCGCCGCACGGCCTCCGCCAGACACTGGCTCCGCTCCGACCCCGACGCGACCCCGGCCGCGACCCTGACCCGGCCCCAGACCCCAACCCTAGGCTCGTGAGCACGGCCAGTCCGCGTCAGCCGCGGTCCGTGTGGAACTTGCAACAGTAGAGAGAGCGGCGGAGCGCAAGCCCTGTCTGCTCCGGGGAGCCAGCACACCCCAGGTTGGCTGGAGCACCCAGGGGGAGGGGACCAGCCGTCCTCACCGAGCAGAGACTGGGGAATCGCAGCACAGAGACCCTCAGCCTTCCTCAGCCCGGGAACGTCGCCATGCCGGCCCCTGGCGCGCACTCCCACAAACTCTCTCTGGAACCAACGTGCTAGGTAAATCGAGTCCCGGAGGCAGGACCGGGAACGGACCGCCTGCCGGAAGTGACGCAAGGAACTGCGCGCATGCTCAGCCCAGTCCGGCGGTGGGCGTCGCCATGGCGCACATCACTATCAACCAGTACCTGCAACAGGTAAGGCTTGTTCCTCTGCATCGCTCGCGGTCTGTAGGGTCTTCTCCTGTTTCCTTAGGTCAGTCGGGCTTTCGGATCCGTGTCTCTCAGGGGTTGGGGTGGATGCTGCCCATCTGGCCGAGTCTGTTCACTGATTGCATTTGAACCCTTGGCCGCCAGAAGGGAAGCAAGGACGACTGAAGCAAGCACACCACTGTGCTTTGGAGGGACCCAGGGATGCGCCGATGTTCGCTACTCTCAGTTTAGGGAAATGTATGTGTATGGAGCGGGATGGGTTCCCAATCCTAGCGGATGCTAAAGGGCCTATTACCCACGCGAAGTAGTGGGGATTCAGCCCTTGTTAGTCATTCAAGGCCTGACCTAAGGGCCTGAGTTTTCTTTTTCGAAGACATTCTCGTGGAAGTAGGACTTGGAGATAGCACCTAGAACCGGCTGTGGGCTCTAGTCGTAGCTGCCGTTCAGTACACGCTCTGTGTTAGCACTTGGCATACTTTATGTCCTTTGGGAAGTGTTTCTCACAGGGGTTTTCCGTACAGCCAGTACACGCAGTAACATATTTCAAACAGATGTTTATGTTTCAAAGCTTGCATTCTTACCACTAAACTATGCTAATTTGCAGAACTAGAACTGTGGTAATATGGTTAAGGAAAAGAGGAAATGGATTTTAAAAGTATCTGAGGGAAACATTACCAGGACTTTGTGATAATGTGTGGTTGAGGTATAAGGAGGAGTCAAGAATGATTCCCAAGTTTTTAGCTTAGGCAACAGATGAGCAGAACAGGTTTGGAGGGAAAAATAGTTCAGTTTTGGACATGTTGAATTGCAGTTATTTGCTCACATCAGGTGAAGATACCTCGTTGGATATAGTCAGAGGTGATTACGATCATTAGTTGCTTGAAAAAGTTGATTAAAACAGGAATCATGAAAAACTAGATGCATATTTTTATTTTAATTTAAAACGTACAAATATATATTCATTTTCCAACCTTTAGATTGAGGCCTAAGACCTTTTCTTAAGGGTGAGTGTTCTGTGGCCTTCCTTATCTTTGCAGAGTTAACATTTTTCAATATCAGTTTATTTAAGGTTGAGCAAGGATTTAGACATTGAGGACCGATATGAATATAGAATCTCTAGAATTTTGTGTTTTTCCTAATCTTTTACAGTTTTCTTGCCCACATGTAGTTCCATTTTATCTTTTTCTTTTTCGGTTCTGGATGTCTTGAATAGTGTCTGACTCATGTAGATGTTCAATACAATTTGTTGATTGGATAAATGGTGGCAGGCAAATAGAAGGGATGACGCTCTTCCATAGGCTGGTTGGAAAAGCTGAGTGATTTGCGAATGCTCACACCTATTCATTCTAGTGAGGAATAAAGTTAGGATTCATGTTGGTTTGCCTTACTCTTAAGTTTTATATTCCCCTGTTGCACCAAACTACTTCTGGGTCTTGTTCTCTACATTCTCTGAGAATCTCCTTTAATTGTTTATCTTATCTGATAGAACAATTTGGGGTGATGATAAGAAGAACAATTAGTGCTTATAAAATGGTTACTAAGAACCAGGCACTGTTGTATACAGTAAACTCATTATCACTGTTTTTGTAGGAGGTAGGTCCATTGCAAACCTTATTTTACAGAGGAAGTTAACTGGCTTTCCTTGTTCGCTGGCAAGTGAGTACGTAGAACATTAAAACCAGGAGTTCCTGCTTCAATGTTTATGCTCTTAACACAAAATTCACTGCCTAGGTTGGTCATATTTTCAGCCTTTTCCTTTCCTTGTCAGAATCTGATTGTTTCTTAGTTTCAGAATTATGTTGGTTTTTGAATCTCAGTGACCTTGTCAACTTGGATATGTCTTAATTCTTTATAACACTTTTCACAACATTCTCAGCCAGCAGATAACAGTGGACAAGTGTGTCTCATTTCCCATTATATCTGTGATTACTTTCTAATAGCTGTTGGGTCCGGGATTTGATTTTACCCTAATCATAAGCTAATGTGTTCTCCTGTTAGCTTTGTGGGTACTGGCAGAACACCTGCAATTCATGGGTTAGAGATCCAGGACCTTATTACTCAGCATAGCAAGCAGCATGGCATCAGCACGTTAATATTGGTTTCCCTGGACCCAAGTCCCACAGGTGATGTGATGGTATCAGAAGTGTACCGCACACATGTCAAGAGGAAAACATTGCACTTGGGGAATCCACCCATTGTATAGAGGGCAGTACAGATAGTGCTCAACTTACGACCACGATTGGTTCCGACAGACCAGATTTGGTCGTAAGTTGAGTAGGCTATATGTACAGTACTGTGAAATGAAGTTATAAAAATCTTTAAGTCGCCTGACTAGGCGGTAGCGCAGTGGATAGAGCATCGGACGGGGATGTGGAAGACCCAGGTTCGAGACCCTGAGGTCGCCGGCTTGAGTGCGGGCCCATCTGGCTTGAGCAAAAGCTCGTCAGCTTGGACCCAAGGTCACTGGCTCCAGCAAGGGGTTACTCAGTCTGCTGAAGGCCCGCGGTCAAGGCACATGTGAGAAAGCAATCAATGAACAACTATGGTGTCGCAATGGCAACGAATAACTAATGATTGATGCTTGTCACCTCTCGCCGTTCCTGTCTGTCTGTCCCTATCTATCCCTCTTTCTGACTCTCTCTCTGTGTCCCTGAGGGGAAAAAAATTTTTAAGTCATATTTTATCATAATTTTCTTTCATTATTGTTATATATCATAATTTTCTTTGTTCATTTTATGCCATTTGTATCATCTCTACACCATTTTGTTTCTTATTTTTACATTCGTCAGGTTTAAGTAAAACCCTGCATTGCCAGCACAACTGGTTCAATATTTGCAAAACATACAAAATTACAAAATACAGGTGCATACAAAAACTGCTCCAGACGTGGAGCAGTTGTGGCTAGTGATTGTGGTTATAAAGTGGAATGGTCATAAGTTGCATAGGTCGTAAGTCGATCAATACCTGTATTTTGTCCAGGATTGGAGATGGAGGGGAAATACTACTTTATTTCTCAAGGTGACCTGCCATTTAAACAGCCCTGAGTAGCAGCCTTGGTAAAAGAGCCAGCAGTCAGGGTCTTGGAGTGCCAACACACCCATCTCAAGAGACCCAAGGATGGCTATCAGTGACTACGATGTTCCCTCATCTATTGGGGCCCCTTTTTTTAGTGTTTGGAGTTTCAACAGGCATTCAATTTAGTTTCTGTTTGGGGGGACAGGTTGAATTTACCTTACATTTTCTCAAATAGCCTACTTTTTGAAATTGTTTTTCTACCTAAAAAAGAATCAGTTTGCATATGCTTTTCCCTAGAGGTGGATCTTGGCATTTCTAGTATCTCTTTGAGGTCTGGTATTATTATTATTATTTTTAGCATTCTTTATTCATTCTGTCTGTTTTGCAAGCTCTTATTTCAAATGGCAAGTTACTTTTTAAAAACTGTTTACATTTAAAATTTATTTTTTCTTCAACTTTTCATTCTGAAAATGTTCAAACCTTTAGAAAACTTGAAGTACAAGAAGACATGTATACCCCTCAGGTGGGCAGGTTTGCTTTATACTTCCCTCTGGGTATGTCTACTCCTTTCCCCAGAACCATTTGAAAGGAAGTCAGTGACACTATGGCCATTTGCCCAAGACCAAGGCTGTTCCATTATATAGCTACAATGCCTTTAGTATACCCAAGAAATTTAATATCAGGATTAACAGCAATATTTTCTAATGGAATTTGTAGTTTAATTATCCATGCCCCCTAAAATGTTCTTTAGACTCCTTTTTTAAAATTCAGGATCCAGACAAATGCACATACTGCGTCTGGTTTATTTGTTCTTTTATCCTTTAGAAGAGTCCTCTTGCTTTTTTGAGGGTTTGTGAGTGGGTGGGGAGTCTTTTATGACATTTAATCTTGTTTTAAATGTCCTGACTAATTGACGTGTAGCTGTCTCACAATCTACCTGTGACAGTTTTCCTGATGATTAGATTCAGGTTAAATATGAGAGTATGGATTCCCCATAGCCTCATCTCAGAAGGTATATGTTGGTGATACTGATTCACTTGACATCCATTAGATTGCTCCAGCATTGAGGTACCTTTTCTTGTTATCAATTTGTAATCTTTTGGGTGGACTAAGAGTACCCAAGAGCATCCTGTTCCTTAAGACTGTCACAGAATGGTTTTAGCTTTAATTTGTGGCCCTTTCCAAGTCAATTATTACATTAATGTTTACCAACTGATGATTTTCTACCATTCTTTCTACATTTATTGGTATTTTATCGGTTAAAAAATGCTTTTCTCTATGCCCCCCCCTTTTTTAAAGAATCATTAAGGGTTATTTCTAATGCGATGTTATAATCCATTACTAATATTAGAAATATAATTATTCCTTTTGAAGCTCAAATTGGTTTTCAGATTGGTTTCTGTGGCTTTTTGAGAAGTCTTCATCCTTCTTAGAGCCCGGCTTTGCTTTCTGGCACAATAATGTCTATTCCTTGCTAACCGAGTTCATTGCCTGTCCCAGCATTGGATCAGCTATTTCTCTGGACTTCTGGTTCCCTTTAGTGGCGAATGGAATTTAGAAAACCAGTCTGAGTACTAGGGGTGCTTATTGCTACTGGCAGACATTACTTCTAGGCCCTTTAGGGAAAAGAGCTAGTAAATGTATTTTTGAGCAACTATGAGTTCCCAGAGTAGATGATTCCTCCTTGGATTAGATTGAAGCCGGGAGGTTTCGAGGTGACCAGCAGCAGTCAACAAGAAGAACTTATTCCTAGGAGTGGCCAGGGCCAGAGAGTTTCCCCTGGTGAGCTCTGTACCCCACGGATCAGTTTTCTCTTCTGTAGGCCTATAGAAGTATCTTGTTGCATTTCACTGGTGGGTAAGATGTGAACACCTTCTTGGGTGTGTACTATTTGAATATTTTCCTTATGGCATTCCTGGTCATAGTCTTGTGTGGGCATACAATTTACGTATTTAATTTTATTGTAGGTAAATTATACTATATATATGCAGTTTTATGCTGGGCTTTCTCCTCACTTACATAGTTGAGATTTTTAGGTCATTTTTGGTGAATATAATTTAAAAATCTCATTTGCTTTACTGATTAGAAGTGTCTACTGTAACAGTCTTCCAGTGTAAAAATTTATAAAACAAAGTCTCTTCAGCCCTTAGCCCACTGGCAAAGGGATTAGCTGGTTGGCATGGGGCCCTGCATTTCTTCCTGTGCTTATATGTCACACGTACTTTTCCGTTTTCTCCCAGATCTAGTTATGCAGTTTTCCTGTGAATAGCTTTTTTTTTCTTTTTTCTTTTTCTTAACAGTAAGCATATTGCAAACACTTTCCAATGTTATTACATATAGATTTATTTTATTCTTTTCTACAACACACAGGTACCTGTTGTATGACTCTGACACCATTCATTTAGCTATTGCCATTGCAATTTTCATTTTATTTTTAAATTTTAAATGTTGTATTTAGTCATTTTAGAGAGAGGAGAGAGAGAGACAGGAAGGGTGGGGGAGGAGCGGGAAGCATCAACTCATAGTTGCTTCCCGTATGTGCCTTGACTAGGCAAGCCTGGGGTTTTGAGCCAGCGACCTCAGCATTCCAGGTCACTTTATCCACTGTGCCACCACAGGTCAGGCACAATTTTTACTTTATATTTTGGCTGAGTGGAAGCCCTTTGAATTTTGGACACATGTAGTTTATAAGCTTTTCTCTATAAACTGTGAAAGTGAATTTTCAAATGTCTGCTTATATGACTGAGTAAAGCTAGAATAATTTACCTTCATTAATAATCAAATAATAAATTGCTTATTCTGCTTTTTCATGGTTTTTAACAGCAAGTGATCTGTTTATTTTTCTTCAGAAGATCTCATTTTGAAATGCAGTTATTGTTTGCTGCCTAAAGAGAATACTGACTTGTTATATTTTGATTATTCTGACTCCTCTCAAAGTAGGGAAAATGAATTTTAGTGGTATACAATGTGTTATTTAGTTAATATTAGGATACGGTGTTTTATTTTCTACTTAGTTTTTCTCTTCTGAAATGCTTCAGGTCCTTGAAGCAATCGACACCAGAGACGGGGAGTCCTGTGCGGAGCTCGTGTCTTTCAAGCATCCTCATGTTGCCAACCCACGGCTTCAGGTAGGTGAAGGGGCTAGGCACAGAGGGGTTGCAGGGTACCTGGCTTCCTGAGACAAGCTTAGAGTCTGAGCTCACCTGTTGATGATTATATTGGGCAGCATATAGACTTCACCTCAGACCGTGTAAACCAGCTTCTGGAGCAGTGGCAGGCCCCCCACCTTTTCTTTTTTAATTTAAAGTTTCTTAGGTTGTTCTGATACACAGAACACATTGAACACCATTACTCTAAATAGAAATTAGTACCAGGGACTTGATGGGATTCAGGTTCAGCTTGCTGGGTAGAATCTTCATAGCTGGTGCCGTGTGCTTCCTGTTTCTCATCAGGGCGCACACATCTGTTTGCCCATTTGTAATCTAAGGCTGAGTTCTTCAATATAAAATTCCTCATTAATCTTCCATGTGATGGTTCCATTCACTAGCAGCCTTGTCCGAATCAATTATTTCCTTAGGAACAGTAAATAGTGATTTTTCTGATGTCTCCCCCCCCACATTTACATATATATTGTGTCAGTGTAGAAGTAGACTTATTGATCCCTTTTTAAAAAAAATTTGTGTGCTATATAATCCATTGTAATGCTCATATTATTTTAAATTTGGCCATTGAAAAGAAAGGAATTAGAAATAAATGTCAGCTATTATATAGCCCAAGACAGAGAGAGGGTAGTTCTGTCACCAAGAAATTGAGGGGTGATTCCTAACAGGGCATCTTCTCTAACTCATTAGACCTTATTTATGCCTTATTTTTAAAGCACATAGTAGCTGCTTACTAAATATTTCGTGACTAATTGGCAAGAAATATGAAGGTATGTATAAAAAAGTACCTAGACTGTTTCCTGACCTCTGGTAGATGAAACATTGTATTCATCTAGTGCTTTATACATAGCTATTACTTGATAAATATTTGTTGAAGTAATGAACCTTTTATTTAGAAGTGCCCAAGTGTAAAATGTTACTGTTAAGTGTAAAGTGTAAATTCTTTTGAAACTGGTTTCTCTAAATCTCTACATATTGTGTTCTTTCCATGTTCATTAATTTTATTTTTGTTATTTATCATCTTATCATTTAATTTAGTTGGCCTCTCCGGAAGAGAAGTGTCAACAACTTTTGGAACCTCCCTATGATGAAATGTTTGCAGCTCATTTAAGGTAAGGAAGTAAAACAAGCAGATCTTGAAATAGCTGAACTGACTAGGGTTTTTATTTAACACCATCTAATGCTTGAAGCAGTGAGTAAATACTTGAAAAGCAGAAAAGTGTGTTTGTAATTTCACTTTGGTAAAGCTTGTGAAAATTTTGTGAAAGTTAAAAACTATAAATTTTAATAAACATTTTTTTCATTTCAAAGATAATGTAATATTTTTCAAAAGTTAAAATTATATTGTGATCATGTATCTTTATGTGTCTGTTGTGTGATACTACAAAAAAGTCACTTGATATTCATCATAGTGACTGTAAAGTAGTCTATCATTTAGTGGGGTATAGAGCCCATCACTGACTTGTATTTTTCAGGGGGAAATCCCTGGTTTTCACCTCTTTGCCTTACTGAGAAAGAAATTGCAGCCGAGCAAAGCAAATGAAATACTGCTTTTTATTTATATTTCGTTTATTTTATGTTTATCTCTAAACCATCAGTTTAGACAAAGCTTTATGTCCTCAAAGCATGTGGTATTTGATTGCCTTCTGCCTGCAATGCTTCCATTGTTTTAGAGCAGGCTGGGGTTGGGGCGGGGGCAAAGTGGGGAAGCCCTGTGAGGTCTTGGGAAAAGTTGGGATGCCACTGTGTTCTTTATAGTATAAAGGTGCCCTGCGATTTCTTAGATCTGTGCAGTATGCATGGGATTCCAGATTTGTTGAAGAACTGACTAATGCTGACTCAACCCAGCTGGGATCTAGTTAGAGGGCCATCACTTATTGAAGTGCCATACTGTATTATCAGTGCATGTTGCTAATAAAACCTGCTAGCTGGTAGGTTCTCCTGGGACTTGAATGAATAGTCTCAAAACTTAATACTGTATGGGATTTCATAATATACCAATCCATTTTAGTTCAAATAGTTATTTGTGTGTTTCTTAAACTTTTGTAGCCTGCCAAGCAGGAGGTCCAGCTTTTACTACAGGATCAGTTGAGAACTAGGGTGTTTGTGATAGAAGATGTGTGGTTTACCCTAGTTCACTTCTAGGTATTCATCCTATAAATGCACTTTCTGCTGCCTGTGTCCTCAGTTTTCAGCGTTTTGTTTTGTTTTTCAGGTGCACTTACGCTGTGGCAAACCATGACTTCATAGAGGCATACAAATGTCAGACTGTCATCGTCCAATATCTTTTGTCATTTGTGTTTACTGTTCAATTTATAACAGATACAGTGGATTATGTGTAGTTTAAGATTTTGAGACGTTGGGCTAATCTTATTTATTCCTGTAATTACAGCCTTTTAGAAGAGTAATTTACCTATTTCACTGGCATATTTAAATTTATCATAGATCTTAAACCTGCACCTAGTTAATTTTAGATAATAAGGGTTTGGTCATAATTAAGGATTGTATTTAATTCTGTTGTGTAATATTTTGTTTCCTCTAAGGCAGTGTTTTTCAACAGCTGGTCCACCAGAAATTTCGTGCAGTTCTGCAAAAGCATTAACCACCCTGATGTTGCAGGAAGATCATAGAGTCTATAATCATTGGGTCTGTAATCTTCATACAACATCAGGGTGGTTAACTCATTTGTAGACTGGTGGTTGAAAACCACTGCTATAAGGCAGTAAGTGAAGTCACAGAGACCGAATAAGTTCCTTTGGTAGAATATCAGAACTTCAAAATTCAGGCATAGATGGACAGGAGTGGACTCAAGACACATAGTCATTTAATTGTGGTCAATGAACGCCTTCATCAAGGCAATTTCTGATTTAAATATTTAAGTGACATCTCATAGCTAAGGCCCTAGTGAGTGAGTGTCCCTAGTATTTATATGTATCTCTGGACTCAGCTTGCTTATTTTTTAACTATCTTGTTTAAATAGACACAGAAGAGTTTGTTGCTAACTAGTAAGTCTCCTTTGAATTCAGGAATTCTATAATTGATGAATTGAACTTGATACTACAGATTCCACAGCCCATTACATGTAACTTGTGATCACTTGGGTTCAGAGAAACCAAGTAAAGTGTTTGAGATTGCCAATTTAAAAAAAATCTTGTAACAATTTTTTTCTTACTTTGGAGAAAGTATATATGAAATAAATAAATGTACTTAGTAGTCTTGTACCTTATGATACTCATATTTGTAAGTGGGTTAATATATTTTTCCCCTCAAGAACCATGAATCCACATAATTTTCTAAATAATGAGCTATCCCCTTAAATTTTAGAATTCTTCTTATTCTTTATCCTTATTATTTGTAGCATTATTTGAATTTTATAAGTCATACCTTCCTTAATGTTATACATCATTCCTGCGGGCATTTCAGGCCCACAAAGAAGAAAATTGGTAAGTATGAACAAAAACAACTAAAAATTAGCAGTCTTTTTTTTTTTTTGTAGCAGAAACTTTTAAAAAAAATTATTCTAGATAAATATGTATTATGTTTTCTGTGTGGACATTTAATATCGTGTTGATATAATAATATCAACATGGATAATGGAATTCTAATAGTTAATATAAACTTAAATGGCAGATCAGTGGATTATTTGCAGTGTGTTTATATAAACATGAAGTATTATTTTCATGTCAGCCCTTCCATGCCTTAAAATATTTATTAAATACAATTATTTCCTTCAGTTGTCAATTTTGAACTTACTTTTCATTTTAAGAGGTAGATCAACGGTTGATTTGGGGGTGATATAATACATAATAATTGGGTTAATATAATTTGTTTGCTAAACTAATTTTTAATTTTATGTTTTATGATTTGTTAACAAACTGTAGGTACATACTGAAATTTTGTTACGTTGGAAAAAAAATGGAAGAAAAAACACCCCCTCTTTAAGTGAAGACTTATCTTACCAAGGAAGACCAATACTACTGGCTAGATTTTTAAAAAATTGTTTAATGACATTTTGTCTATTGCATATTCTGGTTGCTGTTAGGAAATCTTACTAAGCCATATCTTGTTTAATGGAACTGTTTGGATAATTGTGAAGTGTTGGGGGGGGAGGAGGATGTCCTGGAAACAGGGTAAGGAGGTGCTGCCTCAGACTTAGGACCTGTAGATGCACTAAGATCTAGGCCTCTAAGGAGGGTATAGGACGATAGGTAGATGTGGAGCACATCAGTGGCCTCCGTGTTGATCAGGAAGCCCAAGTGCTACAAGCTGCCCTGGTGGAAGATGAGGAAGGTACCAGTAGCCATTGGTTTCCTAGAGGGGTGCTGACTCCCGATCTAGCTCTGTGTATTGGTGTCGCTCCCACCTCTGGTAATGGACCCTGACCTCATATCCTCTTCAAACACATCTGCTTGTTTTGCTCCTGCAGGGCTCTGCCTGTCATGTACGCAGTAGCACTTGACCTTCGAATATTTGCCAATAATGTAAGTTCAGTTTTTATCACTACTGTTTTATAGCCCAGACTTGGTATCTGTCTGTTTCTTATTTTCATGTCATTCTTTACAGAAGATTCAAAGGCATGAATGGGAATTGAGATATTTCTGGTCTAGAGAGCAAATCAATAAGGGCTGTCTTAATTATTCTTTTTGGGTTGATGTGAACAGATTTAAATAAACATCAGTTTTCACAGTGTAGCTGTAGAGGGAGTTGTTTCTGTATTTAGTTAACCATTTAAGGCACACAGCATATTTTTAAAGGGAGTGGAGTGTTGATGGGCACTTCTGAATTCTCTTTTATTGTTAAAATGTGTACTGTCCTCTGTCTTAAAGAATTTCAACGTAATGTAGATTGAGGCAATAGCTAAGGGTTTCTCTAGTATAGGGAAGTAAAAATCCTAGGTTTTATGGAGTTGATTTCCCCTTGAGGATCAGCATAAGCCAATTTTGGAACAGCATTTCTTAATATTTTGGTCCTAAGACCCCTTTACAGTTTTAAATATTATCAATGACTTCTGGCTTTGGACAAGACGGAGTAGCCACATTTTTTTCTATTTTTCCTGCTGGTGGAGAAAAGTAGGAGACAGGGACTTGTAGAACAGCAAGAAGTGAGTTTCCTGCATTTCTCTTTTGCCTCCTGTTGTCCTAAGCCTGGATCCCTGAGTATCCTGAAACCCAGGAACACCAAGAGTCAGAGAAGAAGCCCCAAGGAGAGCAGGAATGGGCAAGGCAGCCTATCAAGACAAACCTCTTTGATAATTTCTGTTGCACTCCACACAAAATCCGTAGGTCCCCAATTCCAGTCAGCAAAGCCCCTGGGAAGACGTACCCCTATCTCACCCTAGTGCCGAAGAGGTGCAGCCCCTGTTTACTCACTAGCATGGTGTCAGCAGAGCCCTGTGAAACAAGATATATAAAGTCCATGGTCTTATAAGGTAATAATACGCCAAATGTCCAGGACATAATAGAAAATCACTTATCACACCAAGAATCACGGGATTCTTAGCCTTTGAAACAAGTGAAAATATAGACAATCTCAGTAAAGAAATAGAAGATATAAAGAAAAACCAAATAGAAATAGTAGAACTGAAATTATAGTCACTTAAATAAGTATTGAGGACCCTAAAAAACTTGTTCATGTGTGTTATATCTATTTATATTAACTATTAAAATTTTTAACTGGAAAAAAACTTAACATTCATTTAAAGTAATAAATCTTTTACATGGTAGCATAATTGACTTTTAAGTAAAAAAATAACTATTTCCAGAATGAACAAAAAGTAGTAAAAAGAGTGGCATTCTTTTATAGTTTAAACTCTTTAATGTCTGGCCTAGCTGAAGCCATCAAATTTGCCATCAGAGTCTCATTTCTGCTCCTGCATTCACTGTGTTGCAATATGTTGTTCTGGTTGAATATTTGAAGACAGTCTGGCCTCATACTGATGTAAATGGAGACGGAAGGAGTATTTTAATAGGCTTTTCAGAAAATTGTACATCTTTGAGCTGTACCAAAACTCTAAAGGATAGTTTTTAAAGGTTAGTTACAGTGTGGCCTCTGAAGCTTAGCAATGAAGTTTTTCTGCTCTTACATCAAAATCTACTGATGAGTCATGCACTTGGAATGGATCTCTTATGCTTGCATGGTTTTGTAACATTGAACGCTTGGAAATTTTTACTTTGAAAATGTTCCCAATGTTAATATATTTCATTATGAAAAAAAAGCAAAACAAAACCAAAAAAAGCTACGTTTGTTATTATCTACAGTGACCTAATCAGAAAAGTCTGGAAGTGTTTGGAAATTTGCCAGATTCATGGTGTTACATACAAGTTTTCCAAAATGTTTGTTTTTTTTTTCTTGAAAATACAAATATTGTTTTTGGCAACTGATACTGTCAGTGGTTTCCCTGGAAGTAACAGGCTTCCTTCATTCTCTTTCAAGCGCACCTGATTGCTTGTCTGTCAGTTGTTTGTTCCATGGCGCAGCTGGCAGCTCCAGCAGTGCCCAAGTGCTTTTCCTTAAAGCAACCATCTACTTTGGTGTGTGACAGACATGCTTTGTATGTACTTCCTGTTTCATCACAAAGAATATGAATTCAAAGACCAAAGCAATAAAATTAATATTTACTACATCATCAGGACCTTTTTAAGTGAAATTAGCTTTATTGGTTGGTTGATTGTTGGATTGTTAGATGCATGATGTTAAGGAAACGATGAGTATTTTACTACATATAGTTCAGTGTGATGCCCCAGGGAAGATTCCAGTGCTTTCACCTACTCTTGTTTTTGCACCTTTAGAGCAAATGGCGCAAATGTCAATACAATAAAAAGAAACAATGGCTTAGTGTTATAAAACTAGTTTGACGCTATGGGTTATCTGCAGGCCTCTTGAAGGCTCTCAGGAATTTGTATACCATACTTTGAGAACATGGGATAAGGAGAACATGTGTTAGAGAAAATTGGTTCTTCTTTAATGATGACTATTCTAAACACAGGGAAAGTGTCAAACTTGGTAATGACTTAGATATCTTTCGAAGGGTTTTGACTAGCTGTGCACAGGAGATGGGAAGGCCAGTGACTGAGGGAACAAAAGGCCACATGCAGGGCAAGCTTAAAAAATGGGTGATAGGTCAGTGACTAAAGGATGTGATGTGGACTTAAAAAATTAGTGATTAACTTAAGAGCTTGAATTGGTTGAAGAGTTAATTTGTGGAAGAGTTGGACTAAGCTATACTTTATCCATTTTTAAATTTATTGTAGTGTAAACTAGATGATTCCATCGGTTCCTTTTGGGACTTCAACTCTTGGTTGTAGTCTTTTTTTTTTTTTTTTTGCTTCTGGCTGCACTGTGGTTTTCTCTTTTAATTAAGGAATCTAGCAGAAATAAAAACTGAATGTTTTTATATTCCATTAGGCAGATCAGCAGTTGGTTAAGAAAGGAAAAAGCAAAGTTGGGGACATGTTGGAAAAAGCAGCTGAACTGTTGATGAGCTGTTTCCGGGTCTGTGCCAGTGACACGTGAGTAAGGTTTTGGAGCTATTACCAGTCTCCTATCATAGCGCGTTGCCCCTTCCCTGTTCTTTGTCTCTTGTTAACATTTATTTTACTTCTACATATGCTGGAACCCCATAATAATTTTATTTTCTGCTTTTAACAGTCAATTGTTTTGTAAGGAAATATGTAAGAGAGAAAAAGTCTTTGTGCTTATTCACATATTTACTTTTTGAGCTCTTCAATGCTTTCTATGGTATCATTACCCTGTACTCTGGTAACTTGCTTTAGTATTTTGCTTTTAGTGTAGGTCTGCTGTCAGTGAATTCTCTAAGCTTTCATTTTTCTGAAGCTCTTTGTCTTCATTTTTGAAGGAGAATTCTAGATTGGGCATTTTTTCTTTAAGCACTTTACAGTGTCATTCCATCAGCTTTTGTGTGTGTGTGTGTGTGTGTGTGTGTGTGTGTTTATCAAGTAAGAGGCAGAGAGACAGATTCCCATATGCAGCAAGACTGGAATCCACCCGGCAAGACCACTAGGGGGTGATGTTCTGCCCGTCTGGGGCTATGCTCTGTTGCTTGGCAACTGAGCTATTTTAGCACCTGAGGTGAGGCCAGTGCCATCCTCAGTGCCTGGGGCCAAATGAGCCATGACTGTGGGAGGGGGAGGCGTGGAGAAGCAGATGGTTGCTTCTCCTGTGTACTCTGACCGGGAATTGAACCTGGGACTTCCACATGCCAAGTGGATGCTCTACCACTGACCCAACCAGCCAGCACAGCTTTCTTGTGTTCGTAATCAAAAGTCAGTTGTCATTCTTATTTCTTGCTATGTTAGGACATTTTTTTCTTCTGCCTGCTTTTTCTCTTTGCTTTTGGCTTTCAGTAATTTGACTCTGATATACCAATGTGTTTTTGATTTCTCCTGTTTATGGTGCATTGGGCTTCTTGGATCTGTAAATTGATGTTTCTTACTCGATTTAAATTTTTTTAATTTTACATTTGCTTAACTATTTTTGGCCTCATTTTTTTTCTTCTCTTTCTGGGATTCCAATTACATATATGTTAGACGACGCAATATTATTTCACAGGGCACTGATGCTCTGTTTATATTTCAATCTTTTTTACTACCTTCTTTTTCATTTTGGGTAATTTATTATGACCTGGTCTGAAATTGTCTGTTCTTAGTGGTCACTATTTATTTTTTGTTTCTAGACTTTACATCTGATTCTACTTGAGAGTTTCCATTTTTCTTCTGAAACTCCATCTCTTTGCCCATTATAAAATTATGTCTAGCCTGACCAGACGGTGGCGCAGTGGATAGAGCGTCGGACTGGGATGCGGAAGACCCAGGTTCGAGACCCTGAGCCCGCCAGCTTGAGCGTGGGCCCATCTGGCTTGAGCAAAAGCTCACCAGCTTGGACCCAAGGTCGCTGGCTCCAGCAAGGGGTTGCTCAGTCTGCTGAAGGCCCACGGTCAAGGCACATGTGAGAAAGCAATCAATGAACTAAGGTGTCGCAACAGCAATGAAAAACTAATTATTGATGCTTCTCACCTCTCTCTGTTCCTGTCTGTCTGTCCCTATCTATCCCTCTCTCTGACTCTCTCTCTGTCCCTGTAAAAATAAATAAAACAAATAATGTCTACGTGATTGAGAGTTTTAGGATATTAAAAAGCAAAGAAAGAAAAAGTAAAGCTTTTCAAGTGTAAACATGTGTAAACAAAATCTCTTGTCCCAGCTTCTCATTTCTCACCACTGGGTTCCCACCAGTCCCCCCTCAAAGCATTCCTCTCAAGCTTGATTTAAAATGACTCCTCAGGACTCTTCCACTGACGCTTTCCGTACATGCTGTTTCTTTTGCCTGATATATCTTCCCAACTGTTCCTCTGCTTGTCTTGCCCATTTCATAGCTTTCCCATCTTTAGCCTCAGAGTAGATGAAATTCTCTTTTCATAAATTTTCATAGCAGGCTGTACTTTGTGTTCACTGCACTTATCAAAAGTAATTATTTGAACAATGTTTGTTTGGTTGCAAAGTTTGTGAAGGCATGTGTGTTGCTTTCACATAGTATCTCACACCACAGTGGGTAGTGTTCAGTAAATATTTATTACACTGATACTTGGAATTCTGTTTGATTATATATTCCTGCACAGCAGTGATCTTCATGACCTTGGATTTGGCCATGGTTTTCTTAGCTGTGAAACCAGAAGCACAAGCAACCAAAGGAAAAATGGATAAGTTGGGCTTCATCAAAATTAAAAACTTTTATGCATTAAAGTATGCTATCAAAAAATAGAAAACAACCACGGAATGGAAAAAAGTATATTTGTAAATAATATAACTGGTCAGGGCCAGAATACATAAAGACTATTATAACTCAATAATAAAAAGACTAATAATCCAATTAAAAAATGGGCAAAGGGCCTGACCAGGCAGTGGCACAGTGGATAGAGTGTTATTGGACTGGGACGCAGAGTACCAGAACCCCGAGGTTGCCAGCTTGAACACGAGCTCACCAGCTTGAGCGTGGGGTCACTGGCTTAAGCATGGGATCATAGACATGACCCTGTGGTCGCTGGCTTGAGCCCAAAGGTCGCTGGCTTAAAGCCCAGGGTCGCTGGCTTGAGCAAGGGGTCACTCGCTCTGCAGTAGTCCCCTGATCAAGGCACATAGGAAAAAGTAATCACTGCCTGACCAGGCGGTGGCGCAGTGGATAGAGCGTCGGACTGGGATGCGGAAGACCCAGGTTCAAGACCCTGAGCTCGCCAGCTTGAGCGTGGGCCCATCTGGCTTGAGCAAAAAAGCTCGTCAGTTTGGACCCAAGGTCGCTGGCTCCAGCAAGGGGTTGCTCGATCTGCTGAAGGCCCGCGGTCAAGGCACATGTGAGAAAGCAATCAATGGACAACTAAGGTGTTGTGACGGCAATGAAAAACTAATGATTGATGCTTCTCACTTCTCTCCGTTCCTGTCTGTCTGTCCCTATCCCTCTCTCTGACTCTCTCTGTCCCTGTAAAAAAAAAGTAATCACTGAACAGCTAAGGAGCTGCAGTGAAAAATTGATGCTTCTCATTTCTCTACCTTCCTTTCTGTCTGTTCTTATCTGTTCCTCTCTCTGACTCTCTTTCTGTCTCTGTCAAAAAAAAAATTGAGCAAAGGGTTTGAATAGATATTTCTGCAAAGAAGATACACAAATGGCCAGGAAATTCATGAAAAGATGCTCAAAATCATTAGTTACCAAGAGAATACAAACAAAATCAGAGTGAGCTACCACTTCACCAGGATGGCTAAAATCCAAAGCAACAGACAATGCAAGTATGGACAAGGATGAGAAGAAATTAGAACCCTGTATGTAGCTAGCTAGAATGGTAAATGGTACAGTCACTTTACAAAATAGTCTGATAGTTCTTCAAATACTGAAACACAAGCCTGACCAGGCAGTGGTGCAATGGATAGAGCGTTGGATTGGGATGCGGAAGACCCAGGTTCGAGACCCCGAGGTCGCCAGCTTGAGCGTGGGCCCATCTGGCTTGAGCAAAAGCTCACCAGCTTGGACCCAAGGTCACTGGCTCGAGCAAGGGGTTGCTCGGTCTGCTGAAGGCCCACGGTCAAGGCACATGTGAGAAAGCAAATACTGAAACACAGAGTGACCATATGACCCAGCACTCCCACTCCTAGGTGTAGACCCAAGAGACAAAAGCAAATCTCAAGTGACAAACCTTCCCCTTAAGGTTTGCTTTATCACATGTCTACAGAAGAGGTCATTGTCCCTGGTACCAGATTGGTGATGGCAGTATCGTAAGAATATTTTGTGTAAGTTACAAAATACTTGGATTTTTTAATATTTTTATCATATGCCATTTGAGATAGAACAGTATTATTTGTCTAGATTTTACAGATAAGGAAAATGAAACCTAGAGAGAGAGAGAAGTTATCTTATTTGAGGTCATACCACTAGTTAGTGACAGGAATCGTATTAAGGAGCTCACAGTTATCACAGAACAAACTTTAATATTTTGATACATACTGAGTTGTATTTTTACAGTATTTTAAGTATTTTTATGTGGGCACACCCCACATAAAAATTTTCTTTTATGTTCTTTGACTTCATGTTACAGGAGTTAGTGGTTCGAGACAATCTGCAGTTGGCCCTCTCTCTTTCTAGCATCCTGTCTGTGAGTCTGTAAGTTCTGCCCAAGCATAGCCATTGCGGAGTGCGCAAACAGCAGACTCAATTCTGAATTGTCGTTCAATGTTTTATCGTGAAAATTTTCAAACGTTCAAGAAAGTTAGAAGAATTTTACACTAAGTACCTATATACTCACTACTGTCGTTAATGGTTTTCTGTACTTGCTTTATCATTTGTTATGTGTCTTTTCCTCTATCAGTTTATCTTTCCTGATGTATTTCAACATTGATTGCATATGTCAGTACAATTTCCCCTAAACAATGCAGTACGCATCAGTAAACTTTCCCCTAAGTCCTTGTTTCTCTTTTGTATTTTGAGGCTGAGTTTACATACAGTGAATCACACAGATCTTAATTGTTTATTTACTGAGTTTTGACAAATACATACATCTGTGTAACCCAAACCCCTCTTGTGATATAGGACATTATCACCACCCCAGGAATTCCCCTATGCCCCTTCTCAGGCAGCCCTCCCCGCAGCTCTGAGTTTTCCCACTCTAGATTAGTTCTGCCTGTTTGTAACTTCATGGAAATGGGCCCACCCGGTATGTGCTTTTTTGAGACTCATCCACGTTGCAGTGTATTTTAGAAATTAATTCTGTTGTAATGATAAGAGAAGATACTTTTTTCATTTTTCAGAAATGCTTAGGTAGGTGAGCTTTCCATAATACTGCTGCAGACCCAGCAGTCTTCCGCTGCTGCAGCCGAGGGAGGGTTGTGCCCAGATACGGTTTTCTGTCCTTGGGGCCAGAGTTCTTGATCTGGACTCTTCAGTTTTATCTATTAGTTTAGACATCTTCTTTCATAATGTTATTTATTTCATGACTATGACTTAAGCTTTGAGATTTTATCTCAAGATATTAATTTGTGTAGGCAGTTTATTTTGTGACTTATAAATAAGCTTCTTATTTCTTAAGTCACTTGACAAAATCTTTTTCCCATAGCCGCGCTGGTATAGAGGATTCTAAGAAGTGGGGGATGCTGTTTCTGGTGAATCAGTTATTCAAGATTTACTTCAAGGTATGCCTCTGAGTGCTTACGTAGTGCGTCTCTGTGAAGTGCATTTCTCCTTAGCTTCCCAGATAACATTCCTGTTCACTATCAGGCAGCCTCCTGGCATTGCGTGGGGAGCGGTCATCACCTAGCTACATTTATAATCCTAAGACCTAACGCTTGTTGAATGCCTGCTGAGCGCAAGGCACTACTGTAAACTGTACCCTCTTATTTAAACCTCGGTCCTAGGAGTTAAGTGCTGTTAGCTCCAGGGAAAACTAGGGTGCCTGCATATTTAGCAGTGTGCCAGGTATGGTGAACTGAGCTTTAAGTGAGGAGTTCCCCTCTGGAGCCTTCTACCTGCTATTGTAATAATTAACTACAGAATGCATGGGTGTGTGGATTGGTGAAGAAATTCCCTGCTCCATGAAGCTGGCCCAGTGACAAACAGCTATGTCACCAGCAGCTGGGGCAGGCCCCGCAGGGTGGGCCTTCCATTTGCGGGAGCATATGCCCTGGAAGCAGCTGAACTATTTCTTAGGGCCTTCTGAAGTGGATGTAATCTGTGCTGAACAGCTTGTGTTTTCGAGTTTAGTTTTAAATAATCGATTTTGATGATGTAATGGGTTTTGTAATTCCCAGTTTAAGAGCACATATGCATAGCAAAGGAAAAGTTTGCTTGTCATGCCTTTTTAAAAAAGTAATATTTTAAGTGGATTGTTATTTGTTGTAGATTAACAAACTCCATTTGTGTAAACCTCTCATCAGAGCCATTGACAGCTCAAACCTGAAAGATGATTATAGTACAGCACAGAGGGTGACATACAGGTACTATGTTGGACGAAAGGCCATGTTTGATAGTGACTTTAAGCAAGGTATGTTGTTAATCTTTTTTTTTTCCAGTATTTTAAAGACATTGCATTCTGAACAAATCTGTGATATCATTTCAGAGAACACAATTATTACATTTTATTATTAACGTGGAATATAGGTATAAACCAAGTTCAAGGTATATATGTTTTGTTTATTTTTGACACTAAAGTTGGTTAAAAAAAAGGAAAATTGTATTTGAAATTTCTTAATCTATACTGGGTCTCTGAAATACACGCGGAATTTCAGTTAACCCGCACATCTTTTTTTGTGAAGTAATTAAGAAGCAGTATCCCTGTACTGATCATGTTGGCACCGCACGTGGAGATTGGGCACCACTTAGCTCAGCTGCCAGTTACTGCTTAGAAATCCCCTGTGGAATCCCAAGGGAGCAGGAGGAGTGACCCTGGACTGGTGTCATCCTTGGTGTTTGTGGCCATGGGTGATTGTGTCATTATCACATCAGAATGGTGCTTTCAGGAAATGACATTATTATGTAGTTTATATTACTAATTTAAGAACATGATGCCAATAATTTTTTTCTTTTTAAACTTTTGATTAGCTGGCATGAGGTGGTTCTTTGTGATCTCTTTTATTGTCCTCAGACCAGACTTTTTAAACTGACTTCAACAGCTACTTGCTCATGAAGCAACATAATTCAGGCAATACAGGAAGTATGAGACATAAAATCAGCTTTTTCAGTAATTACTTTGGTTTTTTATTCTATAGGTATGTACGGACCAACTTCAAAATTTTTCATAGATCTAAGGCTTTTGAAGATGAGCTTTCCTTGGTTATTCCTCAACAATGTTTTTTTCCCCAAATATATAAAGCTTAAGAATAGAAGCTTTTAAATTATATTCTATTGAAGTCTGTTAAGTCATTGATATATTTTTCCTCAAAAGGTTCATTGAATAGTATTTTTGAATACCCAACACAGCAAGAAATGATTTAATTAGTATTAATATTAGATATTTATAGCTCCTGAAAACTTTAGAGCCTTTGTGTAAGGGCGAATGATAGAATAAGGAGCAGGGAGGGAACTTCAGTAACTCTGTATTGTGTAGAGCAGACACAGCCCATGATGGGCTGGTGGTCTGACTTTTGCTGGTGTCTCTGCAGCTGAGGAGTACCTGTCCTTTGCCTTTGAGCACTGTCACCGTTTAAGTCAGAAGAACAAAAGGATGATTTTGATATATTTACTTCCAGTAAAAATGCTATTGGTGAGTGATTGTTATTCAGCTCTTACAGACCCGTTGCTTTGAAGAAGTTCAGAGACTTTTGGTCTATAAACCAAATGGTGTGTAGTCGGTCCTGGTCTGAGTGGCCTGTGAGCACACTCCAGAGTAGAGGCAGAGCAGCTCTGTGTGTGGTCTGAACCATGTATCATCATCATTGACACTTGCAAATTCTTCTAGAAAAGCTTTATTTGGGTTTCCTTTTTCTTTAAAGTATCCAATTAAAAAATTTAACATTGTTTAGGTCAAAATAAGTTCATTTTATTCCTATCCTCCCTAAAAATCTACATTAACAGAAATGGATTAGCCAAGAAGGAAAAATATTGTTCCAGCCTGTTTGTAGGTGTCTCATTTGGTCATCAAAAGTTATTTTCTGATACTTAAAAAGCAGTGATAAATAACATGTTAATTGGCTAAAGTATTCTGAAAGTGATAGATTTTTCTTTCCTCCCATTTAAAAAATTTAGGAAGAGTTATCAAAGCAATACACACAATTGGTTAAAACTTATAATTCAGGATGCTTGTAATGGAAAAGCAACAGTGTTGTGCACACCCTTCCCTACTTCTAGCTCTACTTCACAGGAACAGCCAGTAGAATTATTTTAGCTGATTCTTCTAGAAGTTGTTTCTGTATTTCTAATTCTTAGTAAAAGATACTAGTATTTCTTCAGTTATCACTCCCCTCTAATGGTACAAATGTTAAGAGATATGAGAAGGTCAAGATCAAGGTCATATGTAACTGAATAATGAAACTATATTTTAGGTTTTCTGATTTCTAGACCATTATTATTTTCTGGCACACTATTATGTTTTTAATCCTTGTTCAACTACTTACGAAATTCTAAGAAACACAGCATTGCAAGTTTTAAAACTTAATTACTTGCTAAGAATTTTATCAAAAACAATTCTGTTAAAAATGAAAGGGTTCTTATTCTAGAAAATTAACTCTTTATCCTAGGGCCATATGCCAACCATTGAGCTTTTGAAAAAGTATCATCTCATGCAATTTGCTGAAGTAACCAAAGCTGTAAGGTAGAGTATTTTATTCTTTTATCTGAGATCTTCTAAAATTAATAAAAATTTCACACGTGTGGGAGAACTAAGTGCTATGGAAGAGCTCTCGTCCTGATGTTTCATTTTGTGACCACACTCGCTTGTCTTTCCCCATCGCCCAGTGAAGGCAACCTTCTCCTCCTGAACGCGGCTCTCACGAAGCACGAGACTTTTTTCATTCGCTGTGGCATCTTCCTTATCCTGGAAAAGCTGAAGATCATCACCTACAGGAATCTTTTTAAGAAAGTGTAAGCAAAGTATCTTTTTTACTAAGTTTAAACTCGTAGTATGACTCATGCATTAGACTTGTCAAGTGATGAAAACTGTTACAATAACAGGCACTGTGTCTTCTGGGGTGGGGATGTCAGTCTGTGTGAATGCGGTCCCATCACTTTTCCTTTAATTGTGGGGAAGAAAATCAAACTTCCCCGCCCACCCAGTGCCTCACAGTCCTTGGTGTTGCACAGGTGAGTGAGCAGGGGCTCACTTGTGGGAGGAATAACTCGGGTTATTTGTGATAAGAGAACTTTATAGTAGATATTTTAAAATGGCAACCCTAAGAATCATGAATTTCACATTTTATCAGAGCATGTTTGACTTAATTATTCATTTCCGTTATTTGTTATCAACTGAACCTCCCCCTGGCACTCCTATCTGTCAACATTGAATTCTTCTGGAGTTGTTGTTTTTTTCTATGTAACACTGGAAGTTGTCTCTTCTCCAACGCCTGGTCTCAACAGGATCTCAGTTAATTAAATTTCACACAAAGACAGACTTTTTATACCTGTGGGTAGTATATAAAAAATAGTAAGAACCATATTTCATCAGATTCATAAGACATCCACTTGAGGATTTCAGAGATATTAAAAAGTGAGTGCTGGCCCGTTGGCTTAGTGGTAGAGAAATGGCCCAGCATGTGGATGTCCTCCCGGGTTTAATTTCCCGTCAGGGCACACAGGAGAAGCAGCTATCTGCTTCTACACTCCACCTTCTCTCTCTCTTTCTCTCCCCGCCCCCTCTTCTCTTTCTTCTCCTCTCACAGTCAGGGCTCAACTGGTTTGAGCGCATTACCCCAGACGCTGAGGATGGCTCAGTGGAGGCTTGGCCTCAGGTGCTAAAAATAGCTCAGTTGTAGACATGGCCCCAGATGGTCAGAGCATGCATCCTGACAGGGAGTCTGTCTCTTTATCTCCCCTCCTCTCATTTGGAAAAAGAAAGAAAAATACCTGCATTTTAGATTCATTGAAACATTGAATATATTTATATGTATATATGTAATATATGTTATATATATTTATATCAGTAAATATAAAAATTCACATTTGTACTTGTGCCTTTTTAAATTGAAAAGTCAAAATTGTATTGAATTGCTCTTAGTTTAGAGTGTATTTAATAGGTGGAAGATTTTTTTCATTCCTTTGAACAGTGGTTTATTAGAAGATGTGTTTTCTACTGAGACAGTGCACCTTTGAGGTATTTGCATTCTGTTGTTAACTAGTATGGACTTCATTTCCCTCTTGCAGATACTTGTTACTCAAAACGCACCAGTTATCTCTGGATGCTTTCCTAGTTGCCTTGAAATTTATGCAAGTAGAAGACGTGGACATCGATGAAGTCCAGTGTATTCTGGCCAACCTGATATACATGGTGTGTGAGCTCCTTGGTTCAGTTTAGGACTTGGTTCAGAATTTG
Source organism: Rhynchonycteris naso (assembly GCA_037038555.1). NCBI lineage: Eukaryota > Metazoa > Chordata > Mammalia > Chiroptera > Emballonuridae > Rhynchonycteris > Rhynchonycteris naso. Next base: position 33,685,748 of record CM072998.1, read on the forward strand.
AAGCTTTGATGTAGTGTCGTTAAACTTGTTATCAGGCCCTTGGTTTTTGTGAAGGTATTTTCCGATAGAATTAATTTTATCCCAGGAAATACCATCATATTCAAAGGGCTTTGTTAGGGATGCAGGTGGGTGGTTATAATATATATTTTTGTATTCTCCATTTTTACGGCTCACAAAAATTAGTGGATATTTCAAAATGAATATGAAGCGATATAAAAAAAGTATTTGATTTCTTTTTTTATTATTAAACAAGAGCATCAGAAAAGCAAACACAAAGTCAAAGAAAGTTGTTCAGTTATACAAATGAGATACAAAACCAACCTGAAAGTACTGGAGTATCTGCATGTTCACTGATCCCCTAATTTTTGTGAGCAGTGTATGTGTTTATTCCTTTTTCTCCCAATGACTTGAATTACACTATGATTGGGGAAGAATGCTTATCCCACATGACCTAGTCATTAACATCAGTGACGTAACTCAGACCTGTGTCTCTCCTACAGGGGCACATTAAAGGCTATATATCACATCAGCATCAGAAGCTAGTTGTGAGCAAGCAAAACCCGTTTCCGCCGCTGTCTACAGTGTGTTGACGGTGTAAACAGTCCTTAGAAGTGTGTTCCTCTCCTTGTCATCGGACACATGAAACCAGTTTTTTGTCGTGACATGATCTTCTACAGCCGGAATCTCTTTGGGGTTCTTTTCCCAGGGCTATTGAGACTGAGTTGCCAGCATACACAAACACCTTGAAATGTGTGTCAACTTCGTGGAACCTTGAAATTCCTTTTTCAGGCATTGCAGACCCTCCTTTGGCTCTGGAGTGTTGGTGAAACTTCTGTGAAGGAGGCTCTGTCTCCAAGGCAGCTGTAGTTTACTTCTCATGGAGTAATTTATAAATGCATCTATGTAACTTTTTATATCATTCTCTGTATGAAAAGGTATTCTGAATTTATACAAGTGTCATATTTTTTATTATATCTTCTGGGAAACTGAATTTTGTTAAGTCTTTAAAACTACCGTTGTTCCCCCTCTGTCCTTCCTATCATTCTGCGTTAGAATAGTATGTTTATTTTTCCCAAGGTTCTTTCAGAGAAATGGGCTGGAGCACCTGCAGGTTGGCCCCCAAAAAAGAAAAAAAAGTTTAATTCTGGGATTAAAGTATAATGTCAGAATTGAAAAAGATATGTGGTATTTTTTAAGACCTGTAAGACTTAAAAATCTGAACTGTGTTTAAATTCCCTGTATTTCACTAAAGAGTGTTTAAATCAACTCACAGTTTTAATTCCTTGAAAATCCTCTCTACGCTTCAACACCTCTGGATATGAGGCCCTGGCAGAACAGCATCACCCTTCTGTGAGTGTCTAGAGTTAGAGCTGCCCTCTCTCCACTCGTCTCCTGGTCTACAGAGCACTTAGCCTGGAGCAGCTCTTTTATCTCAATGAAACTAGGGACTGAAAATTACTGGCACTTAGTTGAAGAGCAGCTTTGTTACTTCCATAAGTAAGAGTTAAGAGATTAACTTAAACGGAAACCTCATTTCTATCCATTTGCTCTCACATTCTTTTGGCACAAATCTGAACCCCCTCATGGAGTTCTGGCCTCCAGGGAAGCACATGTGGGGCTCTATTTCTTTACTTGAGTTGGAGCCACATTCTCCATTATGGCAATAGATAGTCCCTGTGACTCAACACTGTTCTAATTTTGAACTCTGCCCTGTTTGGTAGATGCTGCTCTTCTGCGTAGAGCCTAAGAGAGGAGCATGAGGGTGCTTAATAACGGAGAGTCAGCCAGCTGGTTCAGAAACAGAGTTGAAAGGCTACACAGCAGCCTGATCCACCAGCTTCCTAGCACCTGCCCAAGAGGTTTCCCTGCATGGGAAGTGCCTCTCCGAGCGTACCGCCCTGTGTACAGGCCCTACGTTGTCTGTCTTCTTTCACCCTCTTTCTTGTGCCTCCTGATTCTTTCTCTAAAACTGTTCTTCTCCCAGGCTGACTCCCTTCTAGTTGCTTTCTGGAGCAACCCTTTCCCCCACTCGGGCAATCGGCCAACCTGGCACGACTGTGAGGTTACTCTTTGTCTATAACTAGCCATTCTTAGAAGCTTTCATCCCAAAGGTATACTTCCTAAGCATGTTTGTAATCTATGTTCATTGACTCCATGGCATCAGAAAGCAGTAGATGTAGAAAAGGAGTGGATCGTGAGTAACGGCAGTGATGAGTGACAGATAGGTTTTTATTTAATGTATCTTCCCTCTCTTAAGGTCTTTGTTTAGATAAAAAGTTCCAAGGAAAGATCTTTTCACAGTCCCCAGTAATGGTCTCATAAGCCAGCGATTTCAACCTGTTTCATCTCATGGCACACATAAACTAAGACTAAAATTCTGTAACACACCAAAAAAATAGATTTTTTGCCAGTCTGACAAAAAAATAGGTGTAATTTTGATTCATTCACACTAGATGGCTATTGTGTTGGCTGTTGTTATTTTTTATTTGCCAGTCTAAGGGAAGAGAAGTCAGTGTCCCTGACCAGGAGTCCCCAGGTACTGCATGTTTTAGAAATTCTTGCTGCACGTTGGTTGAAAATTGCTTTCATAAGCAATAACCAATGGTTTGTTCTGAAGCAGTCCATGGTTTGGCGGTAAAATTTCAATTTAAACTCCATGCTTGCAGTTAAAATGTGCAGCCCCATTTTATTCTATCTGATTAGCTAGGTTTGGTCATTTCATGACTTGTCTAAACCAGAGTGAGTATCTGGAAACCTTGGTGAGAAGAAACTCCTGTCCGTACTCTTCTGTGCGCACCAAGCACAGGATCCCTGTCAGGAACCAAGTGCCCTCGTGTTCTCTGGCGACCACGCTGCCCTCCACCCACTGCACCCCTCCACCCACTGCTCCCCTCTCGCAGTATGTCCTCGTCGTGACTGTCACATTCAGGGCTTTGCCACACTCCTCGCTGTCCATGTGCGTGACTGGCAGCTGCATGGAGGCATTGCCCAGCTCGGAGCCGTTGAGTGTCCAGCCAGCGAGGAGGCCCCCTGTCCGCGGGATGAGGATGCGCTCTGCGAAGTCACTCTCGGGTATACAGATCGGAAGCCCAGTGTCTGGGCACTGGACAGACAGCTCCAGCTCCAGCAGCGCAATGTCATTGTCCCCCGTCTCTTCTTCATACCTCATGTGCACATGGATGCTCTTCACTTTAATCGTCACTGGGTCCTTGCTCGTTCTAGGAAAATCTTAAATAATGGATAATCACTGGTTTCTAAAGTCTGATTTTCAAGGTTGCAATAGTAAGAGACTAATTTCAGTGGCGCATGTGACTAGGCAGAGGCAGGTCAGGAGAAAACATGCCATGGCTAATTGCACTGATTTCCTTTCTTCATCTATGGATCGAGAGGGGAATTACAGAATAATTTTAACTAAATCCCATGGTCTCTCCTCATTCCTCTTTTTAAAAAAATCAGAATGAGTTATTTTCATGAGATAGTCAAAAAAGTAAGAAGATATTAGGAGGAACTTCTTCAAGCTAATCAAAACAGCTGTTCAGCCCTGGCCTGTTGGCTGAGTGGTAGAGTGGCGGTCTGGCACATGGAAGTCCCGGGTTTGATTCCTGGGCAGGGCACACAGGAGAAGCGCCCATCTGTTTCTCCACCCTTCACCCGCCCCTTCTCTCAGTTTTTCTCCCTTCCTCCCTTGCTAAAATCAAAAGGAAAAAAAAAATTTTAAGGTTACTTAAAAAAAAAACTAAGCTGTTCAGAAGTAGTTTTTCAGGCTGACATTTTGTTGACTGAAAAATATTCAAGGATGAGGAGTGAAATATATCAAGGTTCTTCATGGGAATCTGAAGCCAGATCTTTTGACTTTTACTCAGTTTTCTGTCTGATCCCACAGACACTCCATTTCACTGTCGATTTAAGTTACGTTCTTAGCAGCAGTGAGTTTCTCAGACTTAGTATTAGCCGAGACATCCCACCAGATAGTTTATATATACTTTTCATTGTACAAGAATCTCAGTAGTATTGAAACTAAATTCAGATCTGTGTTGCATTAAAAACAAAATTCTAGTTTTTAAGTTTTCATTCCAGTATAATCTTATAAAAATGGGTGCTAAAATACTTACTTGTTTTCACACTAATATTTCTGTGTAACAGTGAACATTTTGCTGTTGTCAGCACAAAATTTTCCTGAATTAAAACACCTCCACAGAAGTAATTTCCTTGGGAATTTGTTAGTTTTACCTTAAAAAAAAAACAAAAAAAACAGATGATAAGTAGCCAGTGACAATTTGCGGAGTTAAGATAGTATCATCTAGTGGTTAAGAATATGGGCTCCAAACACAGCCATTGAGGGAGACTATCAGCTGAGGGTACAGTAGGCCTTGCCAAACCAAAGATGTAAGCTGTACCCGAAAGCAGTTGCTAAACAAAACCATTCTAGCTAATACGCCAAAAAAACAAGGTGAAATGGAATTGTAAAAAATATATAAGTAATCCAATAGAAGGCAGAAAAAAAAGTGAGAAAAGAACAGATGGAAAAATATAGAAAACCAATAGCAAAATTATGATTTGAAACCTATAAATATAAAATGGTCTTAATGCCCCAGTAAAAGGCAGAGACTTATTAGATTGGATAAAATTGAAAGCCAACTATACACACTGGCTATGAAACATACTTTAAATATAAAAATAATTTAAAAGAAGATTTGGGGAGGTTACATGCTAAGACTAATCAACAGTGTACCAGACAAGGGAGGTTTCAGAGCAAAGAATTACCAGGGATATAAAATAAAAGTGAGGTTATTTTCAGGATTAAATAAAATAAAACACATATCCTCATAGCATAGATGCTGGCTTAAGAAATGTTAATTATAACTTTTAGTAGCTTAATAAAGTAAAAAATGCTGAACAAAATTAAAAATATTCTGGAACTCTCAAATGCTTATTAATAGTTGCCATTTATTGACTACATAAGTCAGGTACTTTTTTTTTTTAATCCACACTGCAACTCATTATTATCTTTATTTTATTGGTGGATAAAACCAAGTTTGGGGGAAGATTGCATTTTCAGCATTAGTCTGCTAGACTTGTAGTAAAATGCAATGGAACACATTGCCAATATCTTACATAGAATGTAAGAAACAAGCCTAGGCCAGTTTATTCAGTTAAATAGCTTCAGAACTAGTTATTGTGCCAGAGGAAAAATCTGATGGTATTCAGCTTGCCTAAATCAATGTGTCTCCAAAACATGTTTGGTTTGTATATAGCGAATGCTCACCTCACAGGTAATAGTGCCTGGTCTCATTGGTCCTAACACTACTTCTATAGATGAAAGAGGCAACTAGGAGTCCCTTGATGCACTGGAAGACTGATGACTGCAACTGGCGGGACTAGATCACACTGTCATTCTGAAGGTTTGATTGCTCAGTCATCCATCCATCAGCAGTCCCCCCATTCTGAGGCTTACCTTAGTGTACTGCTGGCAGCTGATGATTAAGAATGCAAGTATGAATAATGGGCCTTAGAAAGTTTAAGGAGGAAAAGCAATAGAAAGTAAAGTTCACCAGCTGATAACTAGACCATTCTGGTTTTGTCCCTTTCCATCATTTTATCTCCCTGCACTCAAGTCTCTTTTTGAATCTGGATTATTACAGTAGTCACTGAGCTCTATCTAATCAGTTGTCTGTCCAGACCTCCATATTAGCAGCCAAGTGATTTTTCTGGCTAAACTGGCTTAAAGTGACACACACACTCTTATTAAGCTCTAAGGAAACTTCTAAAGCTAGGCTTAGAAGCTAGGTAGCTTCTAAAGCTAGGTAGTCACATGTGGTTACTGAGCATTTGAGATGTGACTGGTTCAAATTAGGATGTTCTCCAAGTGTAAAATACACCCCAGATGTCAATGGTTTAATAATGAAGAAAAGTGTAAATATGCCAATTTTTCATATTTGTTACATGTGGAAATAAAATACATTATCCAGTTTATTTCATCTGTTTTACTTTCATTAGTGTAACTAGGAAATTTTAGTTATATATGTGGCTTACATTATATTTCTATTGAAAGGGCTATTCTAAAGGGTGTGCTTCGGGCAGAAGGAGATGATCTGCATTAGAGGCAAGGAAAAATGGAAAACATAAATTAAAACCCACATCGGTGGTATAAACCATAATAATAAAGATAAATGCTATTTTGTAGGGTTACTAAGAAAAGAACAAAATACTGGTTAAAATAGGTGAGCCTAGTGTGAGGTGCTTGAAATAATTGGTGTGGGGGTATGCATGTAAAAATACTAATTTTATATATTGGCAAGTTAAAAATGAATGTTTAAATGTCAAGAGTTACTAGTAAATAGAAATAGAATGTTTAACTTCCAAACCAGTCAAGGGGGAAACTGCAAAATAACAAAAATAAATGCTAAAGGAGAGAAATTTCCTGCACACAATAAGGGAGCTGGAACCCCACGTAGGTCGTTGGGGAGTGGAGCCTGGGTCCTTAAGTCTGGCCTCCTTCCTTCTCCGTGGCCACTTGCCAGAACGGACCCCATGTCAACTAATCCACCCAAGTGCAACTTTAGGAGGCCTATGTTTGTTTGTTTTTTAGAGGGAGAGAGACCAGAAGGGAGACATGAAAAGCATCAACTCTTAGTTGCAGCACTTTAGTTGTTCATTGATCGCTTCTGATATGTGTTTTGACTTGGAAGCTCCAGTCGAACTAGTGACCCGTTGCTCAAGCCAGTGACCATGGGGTCATGTCTGTGATCTCACACTCAAGCCAGTAAACCTGTGCTCATGTAGGTGACTTTGGGGTTTCAAACCTAGGACCTCAGCATCCCAGGTGGACACTATCCACTGTGCCACCACCAGTCAGGCGACAATGGTTTTTGAATTCCATAAGAAAGGCCCAGGTGTCTGTCAATAAAACCATGTTTTTATTTGGTGCAAAGAGTGAAGACATTTAATTTTTTTAATTTGGAAAAAATAAGACAGTTGAAGTGCATTCAGCATTAGAAAGTGCTCTGAAGTGTGATGTCAAGACTAGTACACAGTTCACCTAAATCAGGATGCCTCTTTTACTTAGACATTCTGTTTCTATTTGGGTTAGGAAAGAAGATGGAAATGATTAAGGGTGAAATCTGTACCAAGAGCCAAAACATGTTTATAAACTGTTTCTGTTACCTGCCATGGGAAAATTTGAAGATTCTCCTTGCTTTTCTGTGCTGTCACAATGCATTCAGAATCCAGGATTCCACACGCACACTTTTCTAAATTTGTGGGGACAACATAAGAAAAGTCAGTGCCTTCCAAGTCCAACATCGGGTTTCATCTATTCGAATGGTGTCGACAACTTGAATGTGATTTCTTAATGCCTATTAAACTTTGAGGTAACGGTGGACACAGAGTAAAATTAAATCACCTGTTCTTGGTGCTTGTGGGTTGCTAAGATACTGCTATGATCCAGACAAGGGCCAGCGCAGAGGCCAGGAGGCTGGCTGAGTTACAGTGACGCATAGGGAAGGGGTGGCTTTTCAAACATAGTTACAGCCACATAGTTACTGTAGAAGAAGGCACGGGGTGTGGATGGGAGCCAACAGGGTAGGAAAAAGAGACCACTTTTGTCATTTCTCATTGGGAACTCACCATGTGGGGTGCATGACTTGTGGTCCTGGCCCAGTTTGTATCCCTTTGCACAGCTACACAAGTAGGAGTCCTGTCCCGGGTGGCAAAAGTGTTGGCAACCATCAGTCCTCAATGGGTAACATTCATTTTTAGCTGAAAAGGGAAACAAAGGAAAATCTAGAAGTGCTAAGATGGAAATACTCATTTTTAAATTTTTTTAAGTTGATTTTGGAGAGAGAGAGAGAGAGACATCGATTTGTTGCTCTACTTATTTATGCATTCATTAATTGATTCTTATATGTATTCTGACCAGGGTATCAAACCTGCAACCTCGGTATACTGGATGGTGCTCTAACTCACTGAGCAACCTGGCCAGGGTCTTGCTTTTAAATTTCCTTGCACGTTGGGGTTCTGTTAGCCCAAATATTCTCATTCTTTTCAGATTTTTGGTTCCTCATAAGCATTTCCCACACTTCCATGTTTAGAAATGTGTACGAAAAATCAAAGATTCAGTGATGACAACCCTAGTATTTGTCCTCAGAAAATGTAACTTGGTCATGGAAGTATGTTCATACATACTGCAAGGCATCTGTCCATTTTTCTAACTGTATGTGCTCACTCACGGTCATCTTTCACTTCCTGGTACAATCGAGGTGGGCATGTGGGATGGGGGGGGTTTCTAGTGTGATTCCATGTGAGTAGCTGAGCAGCTGGGATGGGAGGAAGGAACATGTGGAATGAAGATCAAAACCTTACTTTGGCACATGTTGAGTTCGGGATGTCTGCAAAACATTACATGGGGCTGTCAGGGTGCAAATTAGAGTAGAGAGCTGGACTTCAGAGGAGAGATCTGAGGTGGAAATAATATTTTTCTCCAGAATATTGACTCTGTATTGACCAGACACATTGAAAGAATTAAGCTAATTTATTTTCATATCTGATAACTGGTTTCTCCCCACAAGTAAATTTTGTATTTTACTTATTTGTATTTAAGAAATATTAGTTCATGAAACTGCAAGTCTTGCAACTGTGCCTACTCTGAGCCAGCCTGTGTATGATTCCCATTACAGACTGACCTTCCTGATACCAGCACCCGTGCTTCGGATGGGTCAGGTTCCAGGAATTTTCAAGAATAGATTGTAAATGGGCCCTGGCGGGTTGGCACGTCGGCCCGGCCTGTGGAAGTCCTGGGCTCAATTCCAAGTCAGGGCACACAGGAGAAGCACCCATCTGCTTCTCTACCCTTCCCCCTCTCTTTTCCCTCTATCTCTCCCCCACCCGCAGCCAAGGCTCTATTGGAGCAAAGTTGTCCCAGGCGCTGGGGATGGCTCTATGGCCTCTGCCTCAAGCGCTAGAATAGCTGGGATTGCAGAGGAGCAACGCGGGGGGCCGAGCATCGCCCCCTGGTGGGCATGCTGGGGTGCATCCCAGTTGGGCACATGCGGGAGTCTGTCTGCAGCGTACCCCCCCCCCGCCCCCACCCTGCTTCTCACTTCAGAAAAATACAAAAAAAGAGAATAGATTGTAAATGGTTTAGGTGGGGGTGGGTTTGGGAAGACAAAGAGGGGACTCTAAGCCATGGGAACTGTAGGCAGGCATGTTTGAAAGGTAGGATGATATCTAGGGGAGAATTGGGTTGGAACTGGGTTTCCATGGGCACTCCTTGCTCACTCCTGGAAGCCCGTCGCTGGGCGGTTGGGGTGGGCCAGGGAGGGCCAGGGCTCACCAAAGGCGCAGTTTCTGCCTTCATAGCCTGAAGGACAAGTGCAAGTGTAGCTGCGGATGTTGTCCTGGCACAGCCCGTTGTTTAAGCAGGGCTGAGAGATGCACGGGGAGCCACCTGCAGAGAGGGATGCGAGAAACTTTTACAGGTGGCATCACCTGGGCCCTTCTGACATCCCCTGGTCCTACTGTCGGATACCAGGAGGCTGGTTCAGGCTGCCAGGTACCCCTCATGTGTCTCCTGGGGTCCCCCCGCAACCCATGTATGCCCACAGTGTTTGTCTAAGTCCCCTTTCTTAGCCTCCTTCTTTCTTTGCTGAGCGACCACGGTGACTGGTGACTGTCGCTGGCTGCCACAGCTCTACTCCTAATGGCCCTTACTCATCCTTTCCGCCTCAGTCACTGGTCTGCTGGGAGCTTCTCCCACAGGGATGCCCAGCATACCCCCAAGTCTAGGCTGAGTCATCACTTTCCTCAAATTAACCAAGTCCTGACCCTTCAGCCACAGGCCCAGGGAGCCTGTGAGGCCACAGGAATGAGAGGAGCTGCTCAGAACCGGGCACCCGTTGGCCTCTACCAGCCAAGCCCCCCATGGGAGCTTCCCTCTGACCCCAGCAGCACCTTGGGAAGGTTCCCAGCCTTGTCCTCATCCTTGTCCTCAGGGAGTGGCCAGGCACCTGAGATTTGAAATGTGGAATGCCTTACCTTGTCTCAAGAAAAAAGAAGAGGAAATAATCCTTGCGAGAGCAGAGAAAACTACTTACCCATATATACTTCCCAAAAGTTCTCCTGTAAAATTAAAATATAAAAGTGTTGCAAATAGATTTTTTTTTATAGCAAATAGATTTTTAAAATATATTTTCTCCTGTAGATTGGCTTAAAGGTAAGAAGATGTTGATTTTATTCACTTAAAAGAAAACCATTTGAAACAAATAATGTGAAGTTTCTTACTACTTAATCCAGATTATAGATTATGAGAGATTGTTTTACTATGCAGGCACTCCAGGGAGGGCTTTGTCTCTTAAAAAATTGTTGATATAAAAAAATATTGTTGAGCCTGACCTGTGGTGGCGCAGTGGATAAAGTGTCGACCTGGGAACACTGAGGTCGCCAGTTCAAGACCCTGCACTGGTCTGGTCAAGGCACATATGGGAGTTGATGCTTCCAGCTCCTCCCCCCTTTCTCTCTTTCTCTTTCTTTCTCTCTCTCTCTCTCTCTCTCTCTCTCTCACTCTGTGTCTCCTCTCTAAAATGAATAAAATAAAAATAAAAAAAATTAAAAAAAAATATTGTTGATATATTGAAACAATAGATATCTATCAAAATATATAATTCTGTCAGAGTCATGAAAATCTGAGTGATGTTCATGATCAATTAATTTAATCTTCCTACTGATTTGCTTAGTCAGAAGGAGTTTAGGGGTGTGGAACTGAGTATGTGGGTCCCCTCTTACTAGATGTGGAAAATTATTTCACTTCTTTGTCTCTCTTTCTTTATCTGTAAAATTAGGATTAAGTCAAGGTCACTGATAAGTAAGCAAAGTATTCATTTAGCTTCATCTCTTTGAGAAATTATGCCCTCTATGGCGGCAGAAATTTGAATAATCACAAAGTGTGTGAGTTTGTGGTGGGGTACATACAGCGATCGCGTCATTTTCAAATACTTCTCTTGCTTCTTCATAGACACAAATTTCTTCATAACATTCTTTTTCCAAATTTCCCTCGAAGAGCTCTTCCAAAAGATAGAAGCCAGCACGCTTCCATCTTACCAAAACTTCATTTGCCTTTGGAGATGGAAGAAAGACTACAGAGCAAGACAGGAATGTAGATACCATCAATAGGTTGGACTTCCCCAAGAATTGCAATGCCCACTTCCTGGGGGTCAGAGTACATGGTGCTGTGACTAGCAGATGTCTACCTGTGGCCTGGCTGCCACTTTTCCTGTCCCCACCAGACTAGGATCAACCTCTCACATGCCTGATTTTTTCTGAGTATCTCTCCTGGGAGGACCCCAAAGGACACCATGATTTCCAATATTTGTTATGAATGATAAAGAGATCAGGAGGGATCTTTTGGAAGCTGAATTAAGACCCACTGATGACCCAGGGGCTCCTCTGTCCTAGGAATAGGGCCCCTCCCCCGACCAAACCCACACTGTCTGAAAGGACGCAGTGAGGAAGCAGACACCAACCTGAGGGCTCTGTGCCCTGGAGGACCAGGAAAACCAGGAACAGCTGGAAGCGGCCGGCCATTCTGACCACAGCCTAAGGACAGGTCCGCAAACACAGGGGCAAAGTCCGCCCTGGGCTGCACTCACAACACAGGAGGGCTCCTTAAAACGACCACCAGCATTAAAACGTGGAGCTGAGCAGGAGATAGAAGCCAAAAATGAGAAAAGAAATGCTTCCCACTCAAAGGACATTTTGCATGGAATTTTATTGGATAAATCCCACATTCTCAATATATACTTCAGTTTTATATTTTTCTGTTTAAGGCAGAGAGGGGAAAGAAAAGGCAGAGAAATGAAAAGCCAAAGCGAAGAGGGCCTAGGTGTGGTTTTTAGGAGACAGAATTGAGTAGATTTCTTGAGGGTGAAGTCAGGAGTCTTGTCCAAGGAAACAGGGTAATAGAGTCTATCCATCCTCACACCATGCACAGCCCTAACAGGGTAGGGTGGATCCCCATCCGGAGCCACGTGTCTGGGACCTGGGGATATAGCAGTGAGCAAGACAGTGGCCTGGAACCCACATTCCAGGTGTGTGTGGAAGGGAGAGAGAGGAAGAGAGAAATAATGTCATGCACATTTCGTTATCAGGAAAAGAGCAGATTAGTGAGTAGAGAGCAATATGGGGGGCTATTTCAGACAAGCTGGTCACAGAGGCTTTCTTTTGGAAAGAAATCTGAACACAGAGAACCTCTGGATCCTTATGGGGGTGAGAGGTGTGATTGTGAAAGACCCTCGAGGACACAGAGTGCCAATGCCCTGAGGTAGCAAGCAGGTGCTGCTGCCAGAACACAAAAAGGAGGTCATTATAGGAGGGCGTCCACAGGAGGGCAGCAGAGGACCTGAGATCAGGTAGAGAATGGGAACCTGGGTGGGTGGGCCAGGGGTCCCCAAGCTTTTCTCTAAAGGGCTAGGAAGTCAACCACAGCAGTGGGGCCTCACCTAGTTCGCGGCGACAACAGCCGAGCCAGGTTTCCTGCAGCGTCATGTTCCACGCAGAAGAGTGGACCTAGGACCTTTTGTAAGAACCAAGTGTGTCTTTGAACCAAGCATCACACTCAGCACCATGAGGTGTTGAAATGTTCCGAGGGGACAACGAACTCATACCCCAATCCCCGACTAAACCCCGATCACACACTCACCAAGGGATCAGTACAAGGGATGGACCCCAGTGGATGCTTGCTTTCCCTCTCTGTGTCTCCTTTCCTCCTCTCCCCTACACCCTCCTATACAGGGGATTCCCTTCTGTTTAGGGGCATCTGATGGGAACCTCCCTCAGCCTCTGTCTCTCTTACTGCATCCAGTTCATTTCCTTCAAAATCCCAATTGATGTTTTAGGGCTTTTGACCCTGACATTATGGAATGTCCAGGTCTCCATCAGCAGGATTTGCCTGCTTGAGCTTTCACTGTTAGACTCGAGGTGAAGCCTGCCTCAGTGGACTGGGTCAGGGCACACCTGATATCACATCCGGTCACTTGGATAATTTACTGGGGAACAAAATTTTTGTTGCATCCACAAAAACACTTGTTCTTACCTAATTCGAGTGTGCTGATCTCAAATCTGACATTAGTTTCTCTCTGTAAGCTACAGTTTATTTGCAATTCAAGATTTTATGTTTTCATCTTATTGTAAAATTTTCAACATTTAGTTTAACATAATGACGTAGAATGTCTTCTTGAGCATTATCTTTGTGAAAATATAATAATTTATATAATGCAATAAATACACTAATACATTAAAAGATATGATTGCATCAGAATTTGTCTACAATTTCAAAATAGAACATATCAAAACACTTATTTTAATTATAAGATTTGCGCAAAACTTATTTAAATTCTATTCAGGCAAAAATTTGCATTTGTAGCTTTTGCGTTCGTGTACTTGTTGAGGACAATCTTGTTTGATGCTCCAGCAGTAACCTGTTCATCACTAACAGCTCCAAGGTTTTCAGGAAACTTATCAAGGTGACTGTTCAGGAAGTGAATCTTAACACACAGGTTACATCCGATGTTGTGGAAAGCCAACAGCATCCTTTGAACCAGAAGTTCTTAGTTTTCTGCTTTTTTGATGCCAAGGAAGTTCTTTGTAACTGCCACAAAAGACTGCCATGCTGCTTTCTCCTCCTTATTCATCTTCCTGGCAAATTCTTCGTTATATATGAGGGTTCAAATTTGAGGTCCATTGAATACATCTGCTTTTATCTTCTCAAAAGACAAGGCAGGAAAAGCAGAAATGATATGTTGAAAGCATTCACTTTCTATATTCAAAGCCTGAACAAACTGCTTCATTAAGCCAAGTTTGATGTGAAGTGGGGCAAAAATGATCCTGTCTCAATTAACTACAGGTTCATTCACAATATTTTGCATCCCTACTTCCAGAGCTTCCCGGTTTGGCCACTCCTTCTGTGTCCAGTGTTTCTCCCGATCTCGGCTGTCCCACAAACACAGAAAGCAAGGATACTTTGTGAAACCTCTCTGTTGTCTTAGCAGGAAATTTACCATGTTAAGATCCACCTAAATGATCCAGTTATGCTCCTCGTACTTCAGAAAGTCGAGGATAATTTTTATGTCATAATCTTCTCACAGATGAGTTGAATAACCAATTGGAACCGCTACATAAACATTACCATTGTGTAGGAAAACACATTTCAGACTCCGTTTAGAACTGTCAAGAAATAGCCATCATTCTCTTGGACTGTAAGTGGTAACACCTAGCTGGCTAAGAAGACTACTGATATCATGACAGTAAACAAAGAGTTTGTCTTGGAAAAAAAGTTCACAACAATTTATTCACGCTTCCTAAAATGAGATACTATAGCTGACCGGTGAAGTACATTTTTTTCTTGAAGCCTGGAGGCTAATAACTCAGCTGCTTTCTTTGATATGCCCAAATCTCTTACTAAATCATTCAATTCGGGTTGGCTAAACTGCTGAGGGGTTAATGACTGCTTGGCATCAGAAGAAGACCCTTCAGATTCTACAACCATTTCCTCATGCATCTTATCAAAATACACTTGATCACCATGTTCACTTTCTTCGTCCTAAGAAGAAATAAAACCATTGAAAACTGGAACCAGGAGTGTCTCAGAGTGTGGGATAGGCCGTATTGCTGAAAGAATATTAGGATATGTGATCATATGCCATTTTTTTCTTGCCAATGCCCTTTGTATGGATCAAACAGAAGTAATAGTCACTGCTGTGGTCCTCAGGTTCACACCAAACCATAGAAATACCAAACGGCATTCCTTTGCGTTTTCCTATTGTCCAGTCATGAAGCATTTCCTCACAATTATGACACACAATATGAGGAGCTCAATTCTTGTCTTGACCGCCCAAGGGAACTTGAAAATAGGCAATATATGCACGTGTCACAAATGATGAAATATTGTGCCTTTGATGTTGAAGTGTGTAAGAGCCACATATAGAACAGAAGGTGTCAGGACTATTCTTACATTTACACCTACTCGAAGAAGCCATGATTCAATCTTAAAACAAAATAAGAGGATGTTTTGATAAGATAATAATTTTTTACATATAAAAACAATTACAATTATGTAAAAGTGATGTTTGTATAACATGAATTGCCTTGTGGTTATGTTCAATCCAAGAGTCGTTGCCCTTTAACTCCAATTTAAAAAACCAATGTGTGCCATTAACAGTAACAAAAAGAAATTAAAATGCATAAAAACTAGAGCATGCACAAAAAATGAATTTTATATTTTTCATCAGCGATGCAGAAATATATAGAAAAAGTTCTAAAACCTCATGCAACAGAAAATGGAAAAAAAAAATCGTTCCCCAGTGAATGTGTGCATCAGAGCTCGCCGTTATGAAGCTACCCTATCCTGTTTGTAATGAAGTCATCTTTGGGGTGATGCTCTGAGGCTGACTTTTCCGACAGGGTCTTGATGTTCCTTGATGTTTTGCCTTTATCAGTGATTTCTGTGGTGGCTGCAGCAGCCGGGGTTCACATGGAAATGTAAACCCTCCAGTTCCTGTTTAGATGGCTCCATCACAGTGGGGAGGGAGCAGCCTCTCCCACCCACCAGGGGCCCACCCTTCAACCCACAGGAATGCTCAGCCTGTGTGCTCCACGCGTGCAGGTAGGGCCCCAGGACCTGATGGATGCTTCAGCAAGCCAGCAGGCCCTGCATGTGGAGGGTCACCTGTGTTCTCGCAAACCTACCACCACTGCTGGTTTTGAAGCAGCAGCGCTGGGCCCGGTCCCCATGTAGCTGGCTTGCACACTCTTCTTTGCCTCCTAACTCATCCTCCACTGGGCCTTCCCGTCCTTTCAAATCTCATATCACCGTCCAGGACCCATCCATGTTTCTAGCAAGTGTGCTCCTGGGCTGTCACCTTTATTCTTCTACCCTCAGGAACTGAGCATGTGTATGAGGGCACGGCAGTGCCCGGTGAGAAGATGGTTTTAGTATAGTGTTGTAACCAGTGGTGGGGTTCAGCTGGTTCACACTGGTTTTGGCAGAACCAATACCTACCTAATTTTTTGTTGAGTTTGGTGAACTGGTTGTTAAAGTGGCACTTGTAATCAGGGTTCTAAGGTGGACGCCTGGGCAGCCGCCCAATGTGGAAATCACAAATTTACATTCCTTACTCTTTTTAGCATTCATCTATCTGCTCAACAGAGTATTCTAAGCTCCCGTAGTAATGCCCATTCCATCCATAGGTGAAAAAAAATTGCAAGAGAGGACGCCAATCAAGAGGCAATATGTAAATAACAGTTTTATTGTTTCTTGTCAGGTATTACTTAATATTTTTTCATTAATATTTTAAAATTCTTTCTGATAACATGATCTAGCATTGTGTGCCTCCTATCTTGTTCTTATTTAAGTATTAAATGCACGAAATAATAAACTACCTTTTGGTATATCGTTTTTTCATATTTAAAACGGTCATTAGGGCAGAGAATCGGTTGTTAAATTATTTGCATTCCACCACTGCTTGTAACCTGTCCCTCGCTCTCAGGAGAAAAACATCAGCCCCTTACTCTGCCCCTCTTTGGTTCCTTGCCCTTGGCTTCTCGTTGATCTCCATGCTCTCAGGGCCTCACCTTCCACACCAAGCAGCTTTTTTTTAAAATTTTTTTTAAATTTCTTTTTATTTTATTCATTTTAGAGAGGAGACACAGAGAGAGAGAGAGAGAGAGAGAAATAGAGAAAGGGGGAGGAGCTAGAAGCATCAATTCCCATATGTGCCTTGACCAGACCAGTGCAGGGTTTTGAACTGGCGACCTCAGTGTTCCCAGGTCGACGCTTTATCCACTGCGCCACCACAGGTCAGGCATCCAAGCAGCTTTTAAATGACTTCCCTGAGGAAGCTCTGGTGGTGGCAGGTCCACACAGCCTTGACCCGAGTTTAGGGTTGATGTGGATGAGATGGCTTTGTTAGCCCTGTTTCCCCACGAAGACAGTGCTACTCAGAGGCGGAGTTCAGTTGTTCCAGGGCACACAGGACTGAGCAGAGCAGGGATGAGCCCTCTGTGAGTCTCAGACCAGGGCCGTCCCCAGGGCGTCCTCCTGTGCTCCTTCCCCTTATCTCCTCTAGAACCTCACCAATGAACTCTGTTTCCGGATGGGGAAGATACGCAGACCCGAGGAGGCAATGGAGGCTCCTCCTGGGCTTCGCTCTGTTGTGCCTCAGTATCCCTTCTTCTCCGATACATACATGAACAATATCGCTGGTAATAGTGGCCAACAGTGAGAGATCAAGTAGCAACAGCAAAAGTAGGTTTTATTTGTAAGTCTTCCCCGAGTTCTCTCTGGACCTCAAACAACCTTCGAACTCCAGAAACAGGAACCCACGTCTGGGGTTTGCCTCAAGACGGAGACCAGTCAGCTGTATAGACAACCCTCAACCTGACAACAGGGTGGTCTCCAGCCATCTGAGCTCTTTTTGGCACTGGCTCTCTTTGAGGAGGAGTCAAAGCAGGCAAGAGGAGAAACGTCACCCTCAACTTTTCCTGCTCTCCTCAGACTGTTTCTGGGAAACTGCACACTCGTCCACATTGATTTTTCTAACCTTGCAATGTCTCTTGTCTACAAAACACTCTAACCTTGCAACATCTCTTGTTTATGGGGTGGGGGGAGCTACTGACATTTGGGGAAGTTTTTGTAGTGAGACTTTGAAACTTTGCTTAGCAAAGTTACGCAAAATGCAAACTCTCTAGGACATTTAGAACACACCTGTCTGGTCTAAAGTGACCTTTTCCATTTTCTAAAAGCACGTTTGGATTTCATGACCATTTAAGTCTAGGGCCTTGGAGTTGGTGTGGACAGTAATGGAAAAGGGCTTGGCATTTAGACCTGACCCAGTTGAAGAGAGGGGAGCCCTCCTGCAGCCCCCACCAACACACGCCACATACACAGGGGTCACTTGAGGATCTGTAGACTCTGATTTGAGTGCTCTGAGTTGGACGAAGGACTCCAGACCACCCGGATCTGGAGGCAGTTGGTACCTAGTGGGCATGTAAGACCTTCTGGCTCAGGAGGCCATGCCAGGGTGGGCCTGGGCTTGGTAGCATTCTAAAAGTGCCCCAGGTGATGCTAGCATGAAGCCAGAAAGAAGAACCAGAGGTTAAATCAATGTTAAAATGTCCCCACCAATGAGAAGCTCTGTGGGCCTTCCCTTCCCAGGAAGCCTGCCTTTCATTGGAAGCCCGGAGGACACATTTCCACCGTCCTTTTAGTCCCAGAGGTGAATTACAGGTCTGGGGAAGTCACGCTGACACATGTGGAGAACCTCGACCCCGACCCCAGGGTGACACTACCCAGTCATGGTCTGGCCCTGACCCTTGCTGCACCTTCTCTCTGCACACCCAAAACATTGGTCATTTTATTTTCAACTGTGCAGGGTGTGGCCAGCCAAGAGGGCAGTTTAGGTCAATTAGAAACAGAAAAATGCACTATGAATGGAAATGGCCTCCTCACGGTTTTGAGCGAAGGAGTCAGTCATCCTGGCAAGTTGTAAACCCCCATCCTATAAAGTGAAGATTTCTGGTAAGAATCTTCCAACTTGGTGAGGGAAAAGCAGGATCTAGTTAGTGTTCCAAATGCAAATTTCATGTCCCACTTAACAGAGCAAGGGCAAAATCAGTATAAGGACCTGGTGCAGATCTAACCATCACAGATAGAAAACCTGTTCCAGGATTCAGCCTGTTCAGAATGGCAAGTGTTAAAACAAAATGAAACACCAAAGGTGACCAGCAGGTCTTGGGCTGGAATCACTTTAATGAAGGGGTAGGTGCAGAGACTCCCTGCTCATGCCGGGCCTTGGCCTTGGCTCTCATGGACTTATCAATCCACTTGAGGAAGTTGGTGACTTTGGTATAGATCCCAAACTTTCCTTTCTGTGCACATCCTTCTCCCCAGCTGACAATACCAGTGACATAGTAGGTATTTTTGAACAAGGTGACGTGGGGACCCCCGCTGTCCCCCTGACAGGCATCCTCGAGCTTTGAGTCATAGCCGGCACAGAACATGTTTGGGGTGATGGTGAATCTGGTGGAGAGCTTGCATGTGTTCCTGTCCACGTAGGGCACCTCCAGCAACTTGAGGGTGGTGGATGAGCGGCCCTTCTCGTGGGTGCGGCCGAAACCGCTCACGATGCCCGTTTTCTGTGTCATGAGAGTCGACTCTCCCCAGTCCTTCTTGGGTAGGCAAGCAGGGGCCACGTTCATGCGGAACACAATGGGCGTCTTCAGCTTGAGCACGGCGATGTCAAAGTCGTAAGTCTCCTTGACAAACTTGTTGTGCTTTATGATCACCTCCACCTCGTGCACCATCTCATTGCCGTCTTCCTTTTCTGTATTCCGATCACCTGGAACACGGTGAGAGCATGGCGGTGTTAACTCAGCCTGGGCCATGAATTCACATGTGGGTTACTTATTAAAAGTTGTGGAGTTTTTTTTTCTGATTAAAAAATGGTATATGGTCACGAGAAAACTAGAAAAATATCATAAATCATAAAAAGGTGAATAAAAATGACCTGAAATTTCACTACCAAGGGGCAACCATTAGTCACATTTTTCTCTGTAGGTTACAAACTTCAGAGACTTTCATTTCATTAATTTGTGGACAGATATTTTCTGAGTATGTATCATATGCAGGGTTGCGAGGGAGCTGAAGGTCTTATGTTCTAGAGCTATGCTGTCAAGAGGGTCTCTACTAGCCCCAGGCCCAACTGGGCATTTGAAATGTGGCTGGTCTGAACGGTGATATGCTGTGAGTGTCAAATTTCAGACTTAGAATAAAAAGAGGTATTCAAATTAGTGTATAAATAGTTTTTTTTTTTAAGTGAGTGAGTGAGAGACAAATGAACAGACAGGGACAGACAGACAAGAAGGGAGAGAGATAAGAAGCATCAACTCATAGTGGCGACACCTTAGTTGTTCAATGATTGCTTTCTCATATGTGCCTTGACCAGGGGGATTCAGCTGAGCCAGTGACCCCTTGCTCAAGCCAGAGACTTTGAGCTTTAAGCAAGAGACATTTGAGCTCAAGCCAGTGACCATGGGGGCATGTCTAGGATCCCATGCTCAAGCCAGTGACCCCGTGCTTAAGCTGGTGAGCCCGTGCTCAGGTCAGATGAGCCTGCACTCAAGCCGGCGACCTTAGGGCATCGAACCTGGGTCTTCAGTGGCCCAGGCCGATGCCCTATCCACTGTGCCACCACCTGGTCAGGTAACTCATAAATACTTTTAAAATTGATTACATATTAAAATGATAATATTTTTGATATATTGGGTTAAATAAAATATATTACTAAAGTTAATTTCACCTGTAAACTTATAAAATATATAATAGAAAATTTAATGTAACTAGAGAATTAAAATTACATATATGGCTCACATTTGGGGTTTGCACTGAACAGCTCAAGAATCTGATAAAGAAGGACAGACATTATGAAATAATCCCACAGACAAAACTATGGGAGGCAGAAGGACTCAGTGCTCAGATTGTTGACAGGGGGCTCTGGAAGCCTTCCCAGAGGAAAGGTCACTGAGAGGAGACCCATTACGCTGGGCATGGACACCAAGAGCCTCAGGGGGAACTGTGAGGGAGGACAACTGGACAGGCTCAGGAAAGGCTACCCTCTATCCCTTCCTAGACCTCTCCAGCGTCCTCATTTTTCTTCTACCCCTACTCTTCATCCTCATCTTCACCTTCCTTTTCCTTCTTTCCCTCATCTTCCTTCCCCTCCCCCTTCTCATCTTCCTCTCTCTTTTCTTTCTCCCCTCCCCCCTTTCTTTTCCTCCTCTGTGAAACTACCCCCAGCCTGGATTCCAGCAAGTTTATCTAGTGTTTCCAACAAATTTGATTAGTTCTAATGGTTTCTGAAAAGAGAAAAGTGACAGTGGGCCCTTTAAGGCAGCTGAGGGGTATGGTGCCACTTACCTACCCTCACTTTGAATCTCTTGGCTTGGTAAAGACAGTGAGCGGCGGTGAGAACATAGAACTCATTCAGGATGGTGCCTCCGCAAAAGCCCTGGTTCTCCTCGTTGACGAGCAGAGCCTGCAACGGTAATGCCAGAGCCAAACAGGTTGAGTCGGACTTTCTGAGAAGAGGAATTTGGAAACTTTAATTCAAGCCTTCCTCTCCATTGTCCCCACCCCGATCAGGGCATCCCCCTCCCACAGCTGGTGCCCAGCTGAGCCTTCCCCTGCTCCTGCCCTTCATCCTCTGCTGCCCTTTCCCACAAGAGAACTGTGGCATCTTCCGGGCTGTGGCCCAGTGTGGCCAGTCCTGCAGATCTTCCGACTTCGCATCACCACACCTGTCCCCCTGGCCATACAGTCCAGCACCCTGGCGTCTTCTCCAAGAGGTGGCTCATGGTTGACCCCACAGCACTTTCCAGGCTCCTCTCAACCTACTCTGATTCCACTGCATGGGTGTGGGCAGCACCTCACACCATCTAACCTTGGCTTCACCCACCAGCCTTATTCATTTACTCCACAGACATTTGTTGGGGCAAGCACTAGCTACTGAGTAGGGTTCTGTCATGATTTACCCACCTCTTTTCCCACCTGGACTATGAACTCTGACAAGCATTAGTCTTTTATATCTTCTGGATCTGTCACAGCACTCTCTAAAGAGTCATGCCCAGAACAACAATCTTTACTGTTCCCATGGCTCTGCATTATAGACTGAGACCAGGCAGAAGCCAGTCTGTAGAGAACATGCTTGCTTACATTGATGTGACCTCAGGGCTCTACAAGAGTCCCCCTACCAAGGTTGATTTCTTGATAACCTAAGTGATAACCAAGGCGGAATCTATGTGGCTAATTCTGTAAGGGGTGTTCACCTTGACTTGGGATTTGGGAGTGAGGAGTATTCCACCCGGGGATGAGCACTGATGAGCAACTGAAAGGCACCACAGATAATTCTCTCATTTTCCTTTTCACCCAAAGCACTGGGCTTGCAAATCCAAAGACGGAGAGTTTTTTATCTTTTCCTTTCTCTTGGGAATCCCATATCCTCTAAGCAAAAGGTATTGGGTGGAGATATGTGTAGGTTAATGAGACAATTACCATCAAGTTTTAAAAGAACTCTTGAAAACGTTCCTGACTAGTATGTTGTACAGATGTTCCTTGACTTATGATGATGAGGTCACGTCCCAACAAACCCATCGTGAGTTGAAAATATTGTAAGTCAAAAATCTATTCAATACACCAACCTACTAAATATCGTAGTTCAACCTAGCCAAACTTAAACGTGCTCAGAACACGAAGGCCCAAAACACTAGCAGCACAGTTCACTGTAGAATATCTGTTGTTTACTCTGATCACGTGGCTTCCTGCTCAGCATTATGAAAAAATATCATATTGTGCTTATCGCTAGCCCAGGAAAGATTAATGTGTGTCACTTTCATACCATCATAAGGTAAAAAAATTGTAAGTCAAACCATTAAGTCAGGGACTGTCTGTACTTTCTCCTTTTTTTGCATAATTTATCAACTCATAATCCAACTTGGGCAATGAGTGAGGGTGAGTCAGTCTTTTTAAGATTTGGACACCATCTGTTCTTCTTAAAGATGGAGATGAGGCAACTTGCTAAGACTGGAAGCAGGAGAGCAAAGATCATGAATCCCCATAGGCTCTCTGAGGGACCCTCTGGTGAGGATCTTTCTGACCAAGTGCCCTTCCTGTCCTGTCTGCCTGGGAAGTCCCATCTAAAGCCATTCTCAGAACTCCGAGTCAGACCCCTCCACGCCGTGGGGACCTTGTCCTGTTCATCCCAGGGGACCTTTGTTATACTCCCAGTGGTACCAGTTTTATGGCCTTCATCACACATCATCTTGAAATTTGGGTGGATCTCTCCTTTCGTCCTAGATACAGATGTCCTTATGTCAGAGAAGTAACTCTGATGATTTCAGAACCTGCATACACAACCCCCAATTCAGTGCCTGACATACAAGTTCTCCATCAATATGTGGTGGGTGAATGATGACTAGATGTTCAGGTGTCCCCCTTGGGCTCTTGCTAATTCAGACAAAGTCACACTTGTAATGTAGCTTGCAGGTGAGGGGTGAGCTGAGGTCATTTCTAAAGGTCGTTGGTGGCTCTGGGATTTTTGCTTGAAGAAGCTGTTTTGGCTTTGGACACTAAAAACGTAAAGTCCAAGTTAGAACTGTCAGAGAAAATCGAGGCCATTCAGTCAAATTTGAATCAAATAAATAGTATAACAAGTGTGTTCCATGTGATACCTGGTATATAGTTACATTAAAAATTATTCATTGTTTATCTGAAATTCAAAGTTAAGTGGCAGTCCTGTGTTTTTATTTGCTAAATATGGCCACCTGAGTGTAAACGAATAATGAAAGAATGATTTTTTACCTTTGAAAACAAATGGATGTATTTTTCTCTAAGATACTATCTGCCTCACTAGAATGTAGGTGTTTGAATAATTTTTTTTTTTTACCTAATTAAAAATGAAACACAAAAAGTAAATCTTTCCATCTCCCGTTTAGGACAAGTGCAAGCAGAGGCCTCACCCACCATCAGGGGAGACGCTCTCTACCTGCTCCCCTGAACCTGTGTCCTGAGCTGGTACCCCCTCCCCTTCGACTCAAATCCTGAGCACATAGGTGGGAATGGGAAGCGGGGGTTGGGAAGGCGTGGTGGGCAGGGGCCCAGTTTCTTCCCATCTCCGCTTCCTGCAGCCTCGGGGCTCAGTGCCTGCTGAGAGTCCACACATGTGCGTGGGCAGCTTGAGCCCGGGCCTCAACGGCTGTGCCTGCAGTGCCCAACCAGGATGGTTCCCCATTCAGACAGCTCAGGAAGCGCGCTCAGCAGTTACCTGCCAGGGACACTCGCCCTCTCTGCAGTCCCTCCCTCCCACAATCCTGACGATTTGGTTTTCAGCCTCCGCAGAGCTGGTCTCCGTGTTGTTCAGGTCCAGCAGATCGAAAGGATTCTCAGTGGGACCCAGGTCTTCAGGGTCATCCTGGTTCTCCAGGACGGTTTCAGGGTAGTCCTCGCTGCTGTGGGAGGCCTGGGCCACCGACCTCTTCCTACGTGCTTTAGTAAGCTTCCCACAGGGAAAAGACTCTGTGAGGAAAAAAAACGGAGTGGGACTTCAGCAAAGCAAAAATGCCCTCACACAACCCACGTAGTCACCATGTAGCAGGAGGAGCAGGAGAGAGGGTCTAACTCCCAGGGTAAGGGGTTGAGATGGCTCAAAGAAATGCAGCTGGAAGGGTAACTAGGAAGGGTATGAGGAACTTTTAGGGTGCAGAGTGCTCTGTATCTTGATAGGGGTGGTTTTACAAGGTGGATGTAATTGTTACGATTCAGGGAACATACACGTCATGTCAGTGCACCCCACTGTGTGTCAATTTTACCTAAGTGACACTGCTGTGAATATTGACCTCTGGGGTTGATCAGTACACTGAAGGAGATGTCTGCAATCTATTTGAAAATGCATCAAAATAATAAAGGGGCTTGTGATAGACAGGACAAACAGGGCTGAGGGGATGGGGCAGACAGGTGATCCAAGGAGAGTGAGATGTTAATGCAGTGGTTCTTAACCTTTTCTGAGGTACCGAACCCACCAGTTTCATATGCACATTCACCGAACCCTTCTTTAGTGATAAATAAAATATGATTTTTTTTTCAAATTCAAGACATAGGTATATCTTTTTTACTGGTGCACAAAATGAGCCGTGCATGAACATCACCTTGCTCAAAAAACAAAACCAACGAAGTGCATGAACTCACAACAAATTACAGTATTACTTTATTCTGGCCTCCCCGGCAGAGGCTTCTCAGAACCTCTGAGAGCAACTCATCGAACCCTGGTTCGACAGAACCCAGGTTAAGAACCACTGTGTTAATGGTAGAACTCAGGAAGGGGCACATGGGTGCTCACTGTCAAATCCTGTCAGCCCTGCTGTTTGTTTAGAACATTTCCTAATGAAATGTTTCAAAAGGGGGGGGATAGTCCCCCTTTTGCCTGGGCAAAAGGGACAATATGTGCAAACAATCTGAGGCAAAAGAAGAAGCTCTTCAACACGGCTTTGTATGATAATGTCTAACAACTATAGCTATCCTTAAAAGCATCTAGCACAGGGGAGATAAATGTCAGTTAAGTACGAAAAAGCTTCCTTTCTGTATGATTGCCACCGAAAGAACTGAGACAGACAGGGGCCCAAAGCAGGACGGAGAAAGAGAGAGGCGTGGAGAGCCAATCTCAAAATGGGTGGCTTCTCTCCGCTGCCCTGTATGTGTCTAAGATCAGATAAGCAAAACATAGTTCTTTTCAGTGTTTGCACTGGCTCTTGCAGGACCTGAAGGAACTCTACCTCCCAACCCCCACCAGCAGACTTTGTTGAATGTGTTAGCTGGAGATCAAGAGTTCTTCACCCAAAGGTTCGGCAGTTCTGCATTAATATTTGTAATCACTGACCTTTGAAATTCTAAATTAGCAAGTAGTTTACCTGATTTTATTTTCAAACATCGAAGGCTATTAAACTTATCTGTAGTTACTCCTGGAGTTTAAACAAAATTTGTATGCACAATATAATGTCTACCCTCCATTTTTGAAGCAGCTCAAGTTTAAAACTCATTACCAATAGAAATGTAAATGACACTGTCTTCTACTTGTTGAGAGAGTTGCTGTCACATACTGTCACATAATTGCTGTCATCCTGGGATACTTCTGTCTTCTGGAGCAAACCTGGAACTCTGAATTTCCACCCCACCCCCACTCTCTAGTTCAGGGGTCCCCAAACTACAACCTGCAGGCCGCATGCGGCCCCCTGAAGCCATTTATCCGGCCTCTGCTGCACTTCCGGAAGGGGCACCTCTTTCTTTGGTGGTCAGTGAGAGGAGCACAGGATGCATCCGCATCCATAGTTCCCATTGAAATATTGGTCAGTTTGTTGATTTAAATTTACTTGTTCTTTATTTTAAATATTGTATTTGTTCCCATTTTGTTCTTTTACTTTAAAATAAGATATGTGCAGTGTGCATAGGGATTTGTTCATAGTTATTTTTATAGTCCGGCCCTCCAACGGTCTGAGGGACAGTGAACTGGCCCCCTATGTAAAAAGTTTGGGGATCCCTGCTCTAGTTGATGCCAAAGCTGTTGGATTAGTCAGGGGGCCACAAATTGATGAGCAATTGGGGCCCTGTGAGATTAAGTTAAGAGAAAGGGGGCGCCTCTCAGGCCCTCTGGCCTGAAGCTGGCCTTGCAGCAGAGCAGGGACTTCCTACAGTGAGACCTGGGCCCTCCCACCCCAGACACTGGGCCTGTCACTCAGCCCCTAGATTAAGGTGACCAGATTTTAAAATTGGTAAAGCAGGATACCATTGACTGGGGGGGGGGGGGAATTCTTGATTAAAAATTTGGTCTATATGGAGCAAAACAAATTTTCATAGAATGCAAAAATAGTATTGTACTATATTTTTTTAAATTTCAACATAAGTACAATTTACAAATATAATACTTTTTAAAAAATTATGTATAGTATTATTTTATTCTTGGCATATTTCTTATTTTTTAAATCTTTTTTTAATTTATTTTATTTTTATTTTATTCATTTTAGAGAGGAGACACAGAGTGAGAGAGAGAGAGAGAGAGAGAGAAAGGGGGAAAGAGCTGGAAGCATCAACTCCCATATGTGCCTTGACCGGACCAGTGCAGGGTTTTGAACTGGCGACCTCAGTGTTCCCAGGTCGACACTTTATCCACTGCGCCACCACAGGTCAGGCTTTCTTATTTTTTAAATAAGAATTTTTTTTTAGTAGATTGCTGTCGTTGTTTAAAAGGTCATGAAATTTTTCACAAGAGTTTGTTAAATTATATTTCACACATAAAATGGCTTTCAAAGTCTCAACACTTAATTGTGATTTTTCTGATGTCCACACTTTATTTACCGTAGAAAAAACACGTTCAGTCACAGCATTAGTTCCTGGTAAAGACAGCGCGTATTCCACAATTTTTAGTTCATTATTGTATGGAACATGGTTTGTTTCAAAATGCTGAAATATTTCTAAGCATTGGTTCTCTACTGTGATTTTTGCTGATGCCCAAGATTTAACCTTTTTCTTATCAATCTATTTTTTTTTTACCAGTGATACCTCATTAAAAAGATCATTTTTGAAAATATTACTCTATGGGAAATTTTGAATGAGTCAGAGGGATCGGGTTACATGGTCCCGAAACCGATGCCAGAGCTGCACGAGCGAGCGGGAGCAGGCAGGGCAGCGCCGCCGGCGGACCTATGGGTAGTTAGGGGACTTGACAGCCGCTGCCCCAGCACGTACGTCCCGCCTGAAGTTCTTTGTTTCGGGGTCCTGCACGGGGCAGCCAGCTCTTGCGGCAGTGCAGGCGCTTCCAGGTGGAGGCGGGGTCTCCCCACTGAAAGCGTATATTCCCTTCCTATTCTCCCACCGTTCCCTAGCTTTTCGTGCATTCTTTCCAAAAATCGGGACTTTTTTAAAACGACGTGGGACGTGAGACAAATTGTTAAAAATCTGGACTGTCCGGCCAAAAGCTGGACGTCTGGTCACCTTACCCTAGATACATCATGCCCTCTGAGAGCTTCTAGGCCAGACTCATGGTGTCCAGCTTTTATCAAGGAAAAGAAAAAATAAATTTGATTAACATTGGGGCCCAAACCACATAAATTATTTCTTGAGGGTCCCCGGCTCCCCTTTTGGCCCAACTTCCCAGTTCCCACAGGCTTGCACTGCCCCTCCCCGCCTGCACTCTCACCCTGGTCCACTATAATCTCCAGCCTCCCTAGCTTCCTGCCCCACCCAGGTGTCAGGCTGGTGGCTGTGGCCATGCAGATTCCCATTGAATTTGGGCCAATGGTTAAGGAACTGTGGAGCCGGAGGATGGTGGGCCATTCCAATTTATTAGAGGCTCACAAAGACAGGCAAGGCAAAAGAAGAAAGTAAAGGAAAACCTGCTTTTCGGCAGTGGAAGACAAGGGATCAGGAAACAAACCGCACTTCACAGTGGTGGTGGTGGGGTACGGGGGTGGGGGTGGAGTGTGATCTGATCTCATGGCCCCTGAGGGAAGCACTTATATCCTTACAATAGTGCTGTCACGTGCCCATGCACTAATTGTACAAAGTGCTTGTGGCAGGTAAACCAGGAAGGAAGCCTAACATGGCTGTTTTCCCCACACCAGGGCTATGAAACATGTCTTCTTCACACTCTACATAGTTAGTTAGGGTTTGTTATGAGTCAGGCACTGTGCAGAGTGCCCTCCATGAATCTCTTCTTTATTTTTCACATTCACTAAGCAGTTAGGTAATATGATTGGTCCCATTTTTCAGATGGTTCACAGGAATAGTGGGTCTGTTTCCAAACCTTGCGGCCCATCCAGGATGCTCTAGCAGGGCTGCTCACCAGTATTGGCACCGCTCTCTCTGACTCAGGGGGCCCTAATGGGGCAGTTCCATACTCCTACCTGTGGTGATGCAGGACTTGCCGTCGTCACCCAGGATGTACCCACGGGCACAGGAGCACACAACGGAGTTCTGCTCCTCATTGCAGAACTGGTCACAATCCCCATTGTTCAGGCTGCAGAGTTTTCGTGTGACTGTAGGAAAGGCATATTGGCTCTCAGGAAAGGTGGGGGAGACAGGCTGCAGCTAGTCGGGAGGAAGGACAGCAACCCCAGGAGGACATACACCTACCTGTGAATTCTATAGTTGGCCACCCAGCTAGAACAAAGGACCAGAGCCACGTGGGAAGCGCACATCAACTGGTGCAAACAGGACAGGCTGCCCAGAGCTGGCTGGAGGGGTGAGGGGGCCATACCTCTGTGTGAGCTCCTCTCACTGCCCTGCTGCCTCCCTAGGCTGCACGGGGAAACCATGGCATGCACTCATGGGGAGAGCTGAGTGTCTGCAGAGTCCTGGGCACCAGCATCCCAGAAGCTCCCTAAGTAATCTGATCATGGCCAGTGAGGACCCTGGAGGTTGGTAGAGTTTATGGTCAGCCCTAAGAAAGCACGTGGGTCCTGACCAGCATGGATGAGCTGCCTGCAGGAGGTGGTTTTGGGGGTCATGCACCCAGGAGGAGCCTGGCAGAGTGGCCAGGCCAGGCTTCTGGCCCTCGAGGCTGAGCTGAGTGCACCCCCACAGCTCAGCAGCTCTGACTAGGCCAGAGTCATCCACCTGCCGCCTCCAGTGTACACTGAACATCAAACTCCAAACTGCATCAGCGATGCCACCTGGCACTTTACACTCCGCATTTGGGTTTTGATGAAAAAAATAATCACAGTGCAAAGATCAACATTAATGAACCTTAGAAAACATTCACAATGGCCCTGAGGTCAGCCAAAAGGTGTGCAGAAGTGGCAGCTCTGGACTTGGGGTGGAATGATGCATAACTGATACTCCGTCAGGGAAAATTCCAAAGTAATCCAATCCAAGATCACATTCTAAAGATTATAAATGATGTAATTTAAAAGAAATACAAATGCTTTTCATTAGGGAAAACTGGTCTAATACTAACTTAATTTTCATTTGAAAGTTAATCGCTATATATGAGGAAAACTCTTGGTGACTTTTCCATGTAGAATTAATTAAATGTTTCAAATTTTTATAGTTGGACAATCCCGAACACTTAGCATTGACATTTGCGTTAATAAACGTAAGTGAAAGGTGGTGATTTAGAACCACGGTCCAGGTCCTAGCCGGGTGGCTTAGTGGGTATCCCAGCACACATGCTAATCTTTCTCTCTTTCCCTTTTCCACACCTCAAATCAATGGAAAAATAAAAAATAAACCAACCATTGTCCAGGACCACAAGGAATGTGAGTACCAGCGATTAGGGATACAACTCGACTGCAAGAAGAGTCAATTCTCATTTCTATGTTGAGGGGCCACTGCTTCACGAATGTTCCACAGCCTGTCTCAGGGGAACTGAGGGTGACAGGGTGCCTCATTGTACTTCAAAACTGAGTGGATTGTAGGAAATGTGGGGCTTTTACTTTTTTTTCCCCTTCTTTTTGCTGTTTCTATAGTGGCTCATCATAGTGGAGCACAGACTCCAAATCAGAAGAGACATAAGATTGTTTCCTAGGACATTTTAGGTTTTGTCCTCTTACCCGACTTTGATTCTTTAGGTAACTCTGACTTGAAGGCATACCAAGAAGAGGAACTCACATAATTCACAGTTTTTGCCTTCATATCCTTCAAAACAGGTGCACGTATATTCCCCGAGGCCGTCTTTACACTTGCCCTGATTCAGGCAAGGGCTGCTTTCACACTGGTCACCATCTGCAAAGAAAGGATTTGGAAACCAAAGCTTGCAGGCAATTTCCGTTATCATGGAAATGACTTTGCTATGTTGATCTTGGCCCACATTTTTCAGATAACTTGAGTGAACTTGGAATTCTTCCTGTTTTCCTGTAAACAATTTCTCCTATCTGAAATTCATTTTATCCCCACCATTTGTGGCTATGTGTACGTGACGCCCTTATCTAATTGGATCATGGACTGAGCTTTCCAGTTTTTGCTGAAAGATTTGTCAACATATTTACATCAAAGTGAGGAACTCTGGGCTGGTGACCATGCGGGACCAGCTGGAAGGATGAAGGATGGCTGATTGATTGCCTGACACTGTTTCTGGTCTTAGCATTGAGGAGAGAGACATGAGGGTTCTTTCCAAATGCTCTGGGTTAAAATGCGAATGCAGAGACAATTGCTCAGCACTAACAAGGGACTTCACACTTCTTGCTGTATTTGTACAATTTAATTTAGAAATAAATCCAATAGTCATTCTGAGAAATTTGAATATTGTTACCAGAATGAAAACATAAATTATGATTAATACAATTTCAGGTGCTGTAAGCATTAAATTAAGGTGGTTACCTTATTAGAGGACTCAATATTACAGATTCTATTTTTTTTTAATATACTTGGATTTAAAAAATTATCACTAAATTTGGTATTCTAAAATGAGAATAAACTGATTTAAATCTATATTTAAGTAACAAAACTAAGATTAGTATAAAGTTACTATAAAAAACAATTTCATAATAACTGTTATAAAAATACTCAGAGGAAAAACATTTTAAATAAGTAAAATTTAAACAGGAGCAGAAAAGCAATTCAGGAAGCATTTTCAAGATTCAAATAGAATTTCTACCCATTTAAATATCCTAATGAACCCTTTTCTTTCTTTTTCTTTTTTTTTAAAAGATTTTATTTATTCATTTTAGAGAAGAGAGAATGGAGGAAAAGCAGGAAACATCAACTCTCATATGTGCCTTGACCAGGGAAGCCCAGGGTTTTGAACCAGCAATCTCAGCATTCTAGGTTGATGCTTTATCCAGTACATCACGACAGTTCAGGTCTAATGAACCCTTTTCACTCAAGATGAAAATAGAAAACATCTCACCTTTGTATTTATTCCAGAATTCATCCTAAAAGGGAAAAAATATTTTAAAGTGTATTACGAAAAACACAAACATTTTACAACAATAATAACCATAACCTAGTAACTCAATCTTAATAAGATATTTTCCCAAACAGAAGTGAAGTCATTTTCTGCAACATTGCTCTAGAACTCTTCAATCTAAATGGAAACATTTTTCAGATAGTCTACCTCTATAAAGGTGTGGCTTCAATTACCATCTCTGTTTAATTTTTTTGTTTGTTTGTTTATTTGTTTGTTTTTATAGGGACAGAGAGAGAGTCTGAGTCAGAGAGGGATAGGTAGGAATAGACAGAAACGGAGAGAGGTGAGAAGCATCAATCATCAGTTTTTCATTGCCATTGCAACACCATAGTTGTTCATTGACTGCCCTCTTACATGTGCCTTGACCGTGGGCCTTCAGCAGACCAAGCAACCCCTTGCTGGAGCCAGTGACCTTAGGTCCAAGCTGGCGAGCTTTTGCTCAAGCCAGATGGCCCCACGCTCAAGCTGGCGACCTTGGGGTCTCGAACCTGGGTCTTGCGCATCCCAGTCCAACGCTCTATCCACTGAGCCACCGCCTGGTCAGGTTCTGTTTAATATTGAAAATTTATTTTCAAGTTAATCACCAAGAAATGGATTGCTCCAAAAATGATCTGCTCTGTTTGCTACTCTAATGAATGGTTTTTAGTTGAAGTTCTCGGGTTAAAAATTCAAAAAAGGATTGAATTATTGGTGAATAATTGTGATAACTTTAAAAAATAATAACATCCTGGCTGGTTGGCTCAGCAGTAGATTGTTGGCCCGACTTATGGAAGTCCTAGGTTTGATTCCGGGTCAGGGCACACAGCAGAAGCGACCATCTACTCCACCTCCCCCCCTCTGACAACCATGGTTCAAATGAGCAAGTTGGCCCCGGCACTAAGGATGACTTCATGACCTCGCTTCAAGCACTGAAGCTTCTGCTAAGCAACAGAGCAGCGTTCCCAGATGGGCAGAAGATCAGCCCCAGGTGGGAGTTGCCGAGTAGAGCCTAGTCAAGGTGCATGTGATGGACTATCTCTCACTTGATTTTTAATTATTTTTATTTATTTATTCATTTTATTTTTATTTTATTCATTTTAGAGAGGAGACACAGAGTGAGAGAGAGAGAGAGAGAGAGAGAGAAAGGGGGGAGGAGCTGGAAGCATCAACTCCCATATGAGCCTTGACTGGACCAGTGCAGGGTTTTGAACTGGCGACCTCAGTGTTCCCAGGTCGACACTTTATCCACTGCGCCACCACAGGTCAGGCTTATTTATTCATTTTAGAGAAGAGAGAGAGAGAAGGGGGAAGGAGCAAGAAGTGTCAACTCCCACACGTGCCTTGACAGGGAAAGCCCAGGGTTTTGAACCGGCAACTTCAGTGTTTCAGGTTGATGCTTGATCCACTGCGCCACCACAGGTCAGGCTCTCACTTGATTTAATCAATTAAATAAATAAATAAATAATTGGTAATTAAATTAAAACCGAGCATCAAGAGCTTATATTACACTAAAAACTGTTTATTGTCTTAAAATTTTTTTTCTTTTGTTGTAGTAGGTTAAATAGTATCTCCCCACCCCCCAAATTCAGGTGTAACTTCTCAATGTTACCTTAATTGGAAATAGGTTTTTTGCAGATGTAATTAAGGAATTGATTGAGATGAGATCATACTAGATTAGAGTGGACCCTAAGTTAATGAGAATGTCTTTATAAGAGACAGAAAAGGACACACAGAGACATGCAGAGAGAAGGCCATGTGAAGATGGAAGCAGAGATTGGAGTGATGTATCTACAAGCCAAAGAATGGCAAGGATTGCTGAGAGCCGCCAGGAGCTAGGAGAGAGGCATGGAACGTATTTCTCAGATCGTCCTGAAGAAACAAACTCTGGTGACACCTTAATGTCAAGCTTGCAGCCTCCAGAACTGAGAGAATAATTTTTTTTCCTTTTTTATTTATTTATTTATTCCAAGGACAGAGAGAGAGTCAGAGAGAGGGATAGACAGACAGGAACGGAGAGAGGTGAGAAACATCAATCATTAGTTTTTCGTTGCCATTGCGACACCTCAGTTGTTCATTGATTGCTTTCTAACATGTGCCTTGACCGCGGGCCCTCAGCAGACCGAGCAACCCCTTGCTGGAGCCAGTGACCTTGGGTCCAAGCTGGCAAGTTTTGCTCAAGCCAGATGGTCCCGCACTCAAGCTGGAGATCTCGGGGTCTCAAACCTGGGTCTTCCACATCCCAATCTGACGCTCTATCCACTGTGCCACCGCCTGGTCAGGCGAGAATAATTTTTTTTTTTTACAGGGACAGATAGGGACAGACAGACAGGAACAGAGAGAGATGAAAAGCATCAATCATTAGTTTTTCATTGTGACACCTTAGTTGTTCATTGATTGCTTTCTCACATGTGCCTTGACCGTGGGCCTTCAGCAGACTGAGTGACCCCTTGCTGGAGCCAGCAACTTTGGGTCCAAGCTGGTGAGCTCTTTGCTCAAGCTAGATGGGCCCACGCTCAAGCTGGTGACCTTGGGGTCTCGAACCTGGGTCTTCCGCATCCCAGTCTGACGCTCTATCCACTGCGCCACCGCCTGGTCAGGCGAGAATAAATTTTTTAAGGCACCTAGTTTGTGGTTTTATTTTACTTTTATTTTTAAGTGTCTTAACACGAAAGCTTACAGTATCAGTTCCAGACCTTTCTTCTTTTCCAATACAACATTTTAGTACTACACATTCCCCCATAAGCACTATGTTAGCTGCATCCCACAGATTTTATATGTTATATATTAATTTTTGTTCAGCTGAAGATATTTTCTGATTCCTTCTAAGACTTCTTCTTTGAACCACATATTATTTAAAAGTGTGTTAATTTCCATATACTTGGAAATTTTCCTGTTATTGATTTTTCATTAATTTCCTCATGGGCAGACAATATACTTTATATGATTTTAATTTGTTAAGATGTGTTTTATGACACAGGATATGGTGTATCTTGTACAGAGAAAGTTCCATGGATTCTTGGCAAAAAGGTGTATTCTGCTCTTGTTGGGAACCCTATAAATATCAGTTAGATTCGGGTCAAGTGATGTTTGGAGAATTGGAGGAAAAAAATGGTAAACTCACAGTCTATGTATGGTACTTTGAATTCTCGTCTTCTTCAATGTATTGCTAATGTTTACTTTTCAGGGTTCTGAATACCTGTTCCATGCATTCTAGCCAGTTTTTGTAACTATATTCAATAGGAGTCAGGGTAGGATGTACTTTCTTCATATTACTTGGAATCATAGCTTGTTGATAACTTTTGACCCAGTAATCTTTCTCTGGAGCAGCTATTCTTAGAAGATAATCCAGAAGAAATATTGTAGGTGTGTTTTCACAATAGCAGTATAAAAATAACTTACATGGCTAAATCACAAGAAAAGTAAATGTGTCAATACAATAAAATATAATTTAGGTCTTCAGAATTTTTAAGTATGGTAGCTATATAGAGGTAAGGAAGACTGTCTGGGAAATGATGCTTAGAAAAAAAGTAGCACCTGAACTTGAATTAGCATTGCAATTATTTTTATTATTATTATTTTTAAAAAACTGTATG
Organism: Rhynchonycteris naso; assembly: GCA_037038555.1. NCBI lineage: Eukaryota > Metazoa > Chordata > Mammalia > Chiroptera > Emballonuridae > Rhynchonycteris > Rhynchonycteris naso. The sequence continues at coordinate 33,720,813 of CM072998.1, forward strand.
GATATGTGAATTAAAGGAACATTTAAAAATAAAAATGGTTCTTAAAATTACGAGTAATTTTTTAAAAAGTCAAATCACTTATTTGGTAATGAAAGCAAATGAATTCTCAATTCCTCTTTTCTCTTCTGGTGGCTGAAATGAACACTGGTAGTCAAATGAATAGAAACATACAAGAATCCCTTGCAAACCTTGACCTTTTGCAGAAATACAAAGATGTCTGACTCACACAACTTACAATTACTCTTTTCCAGACAGACCTGCCAATTTTGTTTTTATGGTTGCTACAGTCTCTTCTTATCTTCAGGTTTTATGGTAGGAAACACAAGTACTTCTTTAATGTTACCAGAGTCTGTGAGAAACATGTTCATGCCACAGACAGCTGCGGGTATCCATGGCAGCATAGAGGTTTTCATCTACAAACACGGCCTCCTTCCTTTCCTTCCTTCCTCCCTCTCTCTATCCCTCCCATCCTTCGAACTTCTATAAGAATTTATTTGAGCCAAAATTGATACTAGTTGCCAGGAAGCAAGACCTCAAATGCTTCTGTCTTGTTCTTTAAAAACCTGCCCTGCTTGCTGCTGCATGGGACCATTTAACTCATTGTAGGTACTGCACACTTTCTTTTTCATGACAAATAGCTCTAAGTGCTCAGGGAGACCGAGAGTGGTCCATTTGGCCGAAGCTCTCAGTATTTGTGCGTGATCACAGATGAATGAGGGGTTGCTGCAGCTCACGTTCAGGAACTCTCTGACAAGATTAGCAAAGAGTCTGGCTGTGGTCTGAGGTGAAGGACATAGATAGCCTTTGCCACAGATTTGTCAAGAATTAAAGACATTTTTTTGAGTTCTGAAGAGATTAGTTTTTGACAGCTTCTGGCATGCTAGTTTGTCCCAGGGCTTTCTCAAGTTATTCACCATGCTGACTCTCTGGAAGGATGGGGTGAAGTCACTCTCATGAGTTTGGAGTTTGGTCTTCTGGGCCATCGGGATCATTGGTGATCTTGTTTGTAACAGGCTTCATCATCCCTGATATAATAATCTCCATTACTTCATGAGGTCATAATAATCTGCAGAGGCTACATAAAACTTGCAGGCAACGAAGTAAAGTCAGATCATCTGGAACTGGTGTCCAATTTCATAAACCTGGTCAATGCCACTCACCACCAGCAACTTCAGGTAGAGTTCTGGAGCCATTCTGATATGTAAGCTCATGTCAGCTATTGTGATGGGTGATGAAAAGCTTGGCCACAGCTCCACTTGAGATGACATTCATCCTAATCATTTCAATGTCTAGGAACTCCAACTTACCCAGAAAACTTCTTATATATGTGATGCTGTGGATAATACATTACTTCTTCACAAAGTCATTCAGGTTCAAACTCAAGTATCTCTGATGATATTGCATTTCTTAGTCTTTGAAGCCAAAGGGAGGATGAGGTGACATGTGAGGAAGTAGGCAGTAGTGTACCCCTTAGTGAAGAGCGATGCTCAACAAACCTTTCTTGGTTTTCCCAGGATTCTCCTGAACTCCAATTATGTCTCCCTAAGGCAGTCTGTTATTGATATGAATAAATTTTTATTCTGATTTGAATTTCTTTGACTTGGCCATGACTTGCCACTTGACCTGTCCTCGAATGGCACAGAAGATGAACTTCCCCCAGAAGCTCTTCTGGTGAGGATCCTACCTGCCGCCTTCAGGGTGATATTGGTCGGGTGGTCTCCAGGAGCAGCAAGTGAGCAGGTCTCCGTGGAGTCCTTGGAGTGCGGGTCTCCCCAGACCCCAGAGTCTGGTGGACGCCCCCCTGTAGTCCTGTGTCAGTGGTATGGTGATGGCAGCAGTAGCCTAGCCCAGCTGCTTCTCCTGGAGCTCCTGCTCGGCCTCCTTCTCGGCTACGGTCTTCTCAGCTTCCAGGCATCTTCAGTTCATTCTTGCTGTTTCACTCACTGCCACCCATTGTCATCTCACTTCCTCATGGCGGCCATCTTTCCCAAGGGCCCTACCAATGGTGGGATTCAGCCGGTTCACACCAGTTCGGCAGAACCAATACCTAATTTTTGTTGAGTTCGGTGAATTGGATGTTAAAATAGCACTTGTAATTAGAGTTCTTTCTAAGGTGGGCGCCTGGGCAGCTACTCAATGTGGAAATCACACGTTTTCCATTTTTTACATTCTCTATTCTTTTTAAACATTTATCTGCGCAACAGGGTATTTATTCTAAGCGCCTATAGTAATGTCCATTCCTTCCATAGGTGAAAAAAATTTGAAGGAACTATGCTTGTAATATTCATTAATTCATTTCATAAAACTCATTATACCTTTGGTGAAATACTACATTTTAATTCCCTAGTGTTTGTTACTTCAGTAAACAAACTTATAACGTTAAGAGAAAAAGTGCCAAACAACCAGGGGTGACGCTTTGCACTGTTTTTTTGTCAGGTATTACTTAATATTTTTTCCATTAATATTTTAAAACTCTTTCTTATAACATAATCTAGTTTTGTGTACCTCTTTTATTGTTCTTATTTAAGTATTAAATGCATGAAATAATAAACTACATTTCGGTATATTGTATTTTATACTTAAAATGGTCATTAGGGCAGAGAACCAGTTGTCAAATTATTTGAATCCCACCACTGGACTCTAGCCAAAGAGAGTGAGGCTCATTAGTGACTTCACGGAAGGCCACGAGACCCCACCTGTGCCAGGGGTGAGAAGGAGGCAACATTCGGAGCTGCTGCCTTTGGAGGCGCAGTCATATGTGGTCACTCTTAAGGATGCAACTTGGGTGCCCGATGTCAAATATAACTGTGGTCATGGATTTGGTCAAAAACCCAATGGGTTTTATGTCTCTGTGTGTGTGGCCCAGCCCAAGGAGGTGTTGGCTTAGGGCGTGAATAATTTTTAAATACACTTGTTATGTTTTAGAATTGATTTAACAATACCATCAGAATTTCTTATAACTCTTGTAACCAATTTCAGGCCATAACTTCCTCTCAGTTTCCAACCCACGGAACACGTTGCTGTGCCTCGCTTGGTGGGTTAGGGGACAAGAATGAATGCCACTGAAACTGGTAGAAGGAGACAGTGGCCACACTCTCTATACAGGGCGTCCTTGGGTTATGACACAGTTCTGTTACTACTATAGTGACGTAACCCCAATTTTGGTGTAAGTCAAAACACACCCTATTCTCAGTCACTTACCTATCCTAACACAGTTGTAAAATCATAATCTAAAATGTAAAAACACAACTAAGCCACAGAAACAGAAAAAGGACATAAATATACTGTACTGTAGTAACAGTCCAAAATGGTGTAGGCGAGTGTACTAGGGAGTGCCAACTTCCTTCCTCACTCATACTCTGCATTACTGCGTATTCTTCCGCCATGCACAGTCAAGCTAGTTTGCCCACACAGTCTGTATGTATGATGCTAACACGTAAGCTGGAACACTCATGTCTCAATTTTTAAAAAGTTTTTATGGGAGTCAGCGTCATGAACTTGAAACGTTGTATGTCGAGACTGTCGTAGCTGGAGGACCCCCTGTCCCAGAAAATTTCTACTGGGCTGTTTTCTTCCTTCAGAGGCCACAGCACAGAAGGACATGTAATGGGGGCCCAACACGGGCTACAATAACAGCCTCCACCAGGGGCAACCAGCACTAGACAGCAGTAGCCCCATTTGGGCAGAACACAGTCCACAACTGATCTCCCCATCTCACCAACCCTTACCGTCTTCTCCATGTCCTCAAAGACCTCTCGGGCTTCTTCATAGGAACAAGTCTCTTCCCAACACTCTCTTTCAAGGTTTCCTTTCTTCATCTCTTCTAAGAATGTATTCGCCCTCCGGACCCTCTCCAGGACAGTGTTGGCACGTTCCCGGTTAATGAACACTGAAAGACAGGGAAGGACCCCAAGTGCCTTACGAAATTACCTGCTGTCCCCTCAGCCTGTAGTGTCTTGTCACCTCCCTGCTGCAAAAGGCTGCAAAGTCCTTCCTCAGGCACTAAGGCAGCTGGGAAGGAAACGCCCATCTCCCTCATGAGTGTCCCTTGTGTTACAGTATAAGACATCTGTTTTAGATACTGCACACCCTTCTCTGGAGAAGTAAACATCTCATCCAATCAGCTTACTATCCTTCCTGCACATTCACGCCCAGCTTTAGGGTGGTCAATCCAAATCCTTTTTTTTTAGCTCTCCTATCTCAGAGTGGTTCCAGGACACTGTCATCCCCCCCACACACACCCACACACATACAGGCAATTCCACTCTGTGCGTTGGCTCAGGCTGTACCCCTCCACTCCTATCCCCACTCTGAACCTCTCCCATCCTTCAAGATCTCAGCTCTGAGTTAAGTGGGGAATTGTGATATTGTTTTAATCACAATCAACAGGTAAAGGTATGATTTATATGAAGTCCCAGGATTCATGTACACACAATTATAACAGAAGTTTTAAGAAATAGTACTTACTACAAAATTTTCTACTTGATTCTGTTCTATTTCATTTTTTAAAACCTATTGACTTGATTTTTTTTTAATTTTTATTTTATTTTATTTTATTTTTTTCAGAGACAGAGAGTCAGAGAGAGGGATAGATAGGGACAGACAGACAGGAACGGAGAGAGGTGAGAAGCATCAATCATTAGTTTCTCATTGCCGTCACAACACCATAGTTGTTCATCGATTGCTTTCTCACATGTGCCTTGACCGCGGGCCTTTAGCAGACCGAGCAACCCCTTGCTGGAGCCAGCGACCTTGGGTCCAAGCTGATGAGCTTTTGCTCAAGCCAGAATGGCCCGCGCTCAAGTTGGTGAGCTCAGGGTCTCGAACCTGGGTCTTCCGCATCCCAGTCTGACGCTCTATACACTGCGCCACCGCCTGGTCAGGCTATTGACTTGATTTTATGACTCACAAATGAGTTCATGACCTGCCAATAAAAATGTCTTGGATCAGAGAATCTCTGGATGCTCCCACTGGTGTCTGTCTACAGCTGGGTCAGCCCCACCTCTCTGCCTAAGCCTTATTTGTCTCTCATTCATACATTTATTTTCTTTTTTCCATGGCAAACAGAATGCCCTCTGATTCTTTCCTTCACCTTCTGTACTTCTCTATTTTTCCACCATGGAAGAATTAAGAGTCTCACCATGGGGGTCGGGTGGGGGGAGAGGAGGGACACAAAGAAAACCAGATAGAAGGTGACGGAAGACTATATGACTTTGGGTGATGGGTATGCAACATAATTAAATGTCAAAATAACCTGGAGATGTTTTCTCTGAACCTATGTACCCTGATTGATCAATGTCACCCCATTAAAATTAATTAAAAATAAAAGAGTCTCGCCATAATAAAGACTCTTCAAGTTGATACTTCTAGTCCCAACTTCCATTCTAGCTTTATGTTTTCAACTTGCTCATCATGACGACGTCTGCCCTCCTCTCGGAACTCCAACCTCCCCATGTCCAAAACTGAACAGCAGTACTACAGACTCAAGCTTTGAGTTTCAAATACATCACGGTCACCTACTACTTAATACTGGCAAGTGAAAATTACAATACCTACTTACATCACAGGGTCGTTTGAAAGAATGTGTGCAGCTCCTAATGTTCAGTTTGGTACACAGTAGGTACTCAATGAGATCAGCTTCATTCCTACCTCACATTACTTGCCCTTTTAAATGCCTCTTTTTTTTTTTTGGACATTAATATGATCCCAACAGTATCAGGTTCAAACTCGCTCTTTGTGTGCCCACCCACCCCACCACTCCGACTCTCTGCTCCAATGCCAAGCACTCGCTTTGAAATAAAACCCAGACATCGGTTTCTCCCCTCTATCCTTTCCCTACATAGGTTTCTTCCCTCTTTTGTTTTTCTCCTTCACTTTTTCACTTTTCACCGTTTTCTCACGTCCCACGCATTTGGGTCCTTTCTGCCTGCTTCTCAGTGCTTCTGTCCTTGCACTTGATTAGGATACAGGCAACCCACCCCCACCCCGGAGTGATACCACTTCTGCTCTTTCCTCTCACTTTGCTCTGCTCCTCCCTTTTCTAAGCCTTTTCTCCTTGGATAGACCCTAGGGTCCTGGAAGTTCCGGAGACCCCTATCTGTCCAGCCTCACACTGGGCAGCTCCTCCCCTTGGCTGAGCCAGCCTGAAGATGGCGACATTGGCTTCTCCCTCATTCCCCTTTCTGCCATGGAAACTCCTCTCTGTCTGTGGCTCCCTCACGTACCTCTCCCCACCTTACTTTGGCAGAGAAAGAGGACTTCGCTGTTTCTGCCTGCCATCTCTCTCTTCACTTCCTCTCTTTCTTCATCTCCTTCCCTCTCTGTTTTCTGGCTTTCTTTCTTCAGTCTCTTTCCGTGTCTCTGTCTTTGTTTCTGTCTGTCTGTCTCTGTCTCTGTCCATGCATTTCTATCTGTCTTTATGACCTCTGACCTGGTGTCTGACTCTCCACCCATGAGAAGGCACACATAACCCTAAGCTACCTTAGCTGAGACCACAGCCCAGTTGTCTCGTGTCAGCCTCTGACAGGGTACGGGCACCCACTATCCACACTGTGGAGGTTCTAGGACACCTGTCCCCACCCTCTCTCCTCCCTGAGGCCACCTCTGCAGTCTGCAGGCTGAGGAGCGCTTACCACTTCCCCCTGGAAGCAGGAGGCTGGCCAGTGAGGCACTGAGCAGGATGAGACATAGCAGGCCCGCCATGGTGTGGCCTAAGACACGTCTCTGTCCCCACTGTGACAGGCCTCCAGGGCAAGGTTCACTCACCCTGGCTGGGAGGGTGGATGATTGCCCTTCTGCTTATCGCAGCCTTCTGATTGGAGCCTGGGCCAGTTGGGGGTGACGGGCAGAGGCAGGTGAGCACGCTGGGGGCATTGTCACCTGGTTTGTGTAGCCCTGGGGAGATCCCAGCGGGACCTCGGCAGTAACCGTGTGCTTCAGGCATAGGAACTTTTTGTTCTAAGAAAGCAAAAATGTCATTTTATAGTTTTCAGACATTTATGTGTGGCTCTCATTTCATCCTTTCAATCAGATGAAAGCTAAGTAGCATTTCCCCGAACTTTTCTGCAGAACAGAAAGCTGAACCTTAGAGAGAGTTGAAGCGCCTGTGGTACCTGTGGGGTGTGATCCCAGGACTTGCCACCTCAGTGTCTTGCTTTTCCCTCAGGTTTGAACCAGTCCTCCTGCTCACAGGCCTCTCTCTTCGGGTGGCATCGGGTGGAGCCTCACGAAGGGCCTCTGGCCTCCAGCACAGAGGATCCTGGCGCCTGCATTTTACCTGCTGTGTGTCAAGCTTATAACCCCACCCCCAAAATTTAGGGGACCTGGGAGGCAGAGCTCGCTTGAGCCTTCGTGCAGCACCACGCCCTGTGCATGGGCTCCTACATGTACTTCTGGGAGGATACACCCTACCTGGCATGCTGGAGGGATCTGCTCTGCCCCAAATGATCTGTCGACCACAGGGCAAGTAGGCTCGAAGTCAAGAGACACTCTGCCAGAAGGAGCTACTTAGCCTGCTTCTCAGCCTCACAGATAAGCCAGAGAAACACACAGCTTCTTTTTTTATTTTTTATTTTGTTTGTGTGACAGAGACAGAGAGAAGGACAGATAGGGACAGACAGGCAGGAAGGGAGAGAGATGAGAAGCATCAATTCTTTGTTGCGGCTCCTTAGTCTCCTTAGTTGTTCATTGATTGCTTTTTCATATGTGCCTTGACCTGGGGGTTGCAGTAGAGCGAGTGACCCCTTGCTCAAGCCAGTGACCTTGGGCTTCAAGCCAGCGACCTTTGGGCTTAAGCCAGAGATCATGGGGTCATGTCTATAATCCCACACTCAAGCCAGCGACCAAGCCGGCGACCTTGAGGTTTTGAACCTAGGTCCTCTGTGTCCCAGCTCGACACTCTATCCACTGTGCCACCACCTGGTCAGGCCACACAGCTTCTCTTTTATTTTATTTTATTCATTTTAAAGAGGAGACACAGAGTGAGAGAGAGAGAGAGAGAGAAAGGGGGGAGGAGCTGGAAGCATCAACTCCCATATGTGCCTTGACCGAACCAGTGCAGGGTTTTGAACTGGCGACCTCAGTGTTCCCAGGTCGACGGCTTTATCCACTGCGCCACCACAGGTCAGGCCACACAGCTTCTCTTAACAACGATTTTGCCTCACATACTCTACTAGGGGTGAGGGTGGGGCGGGGAGAATGCGCCCCGAGTCAGAGGCCTTACAGTGTGGTCCACTTCTCACTGAGGCAGAGCTCAGTACAGGTAGGGCATCAGGTTGAAAACTTAGAAGGTGGCGTGGTGCTTGAAGACCAGGACTGAAGGCGGCTCCACCATCCAGCTCCTCCCTGAGGCTCCCCCTTGCTACTTACTCCCCTCATGCAGGGCCAGGAAGTGTGGACAGTACCATCTCCAGGGAATATGGGAGTCTTATTTCTTGACTCTGGTCTTGAGGAGGTCCCAGAACTCAGGGTGGTGTCTCTTTGCAAGAAACGATAGGTGTCAGAGAAGGACAAGTCACCTCAGGTCAATGGAAGCAGCCTGCCACCTTGTAGGCACGCTGGGGAGGGAGGTGTGCATGCTAGGTAGTGGGTACATAGCAGGTACCAGGCTTCACTCCCAGCACAGAAACCTCAGCAGGGCATCAAGCGAGGGGACACAGCCTGAGCTCCTGGACTGACCAGGGCCTCTGCAGCCCGACGCCTGGCTCTGGCGGAAAAGGCCTGAGAGTCGGCCAGCAAGGTGAGTGCTATGCTGAGAGAGACAGAAACAGACAGGAAAACACCGCTCTCTGTTCCACAGTGCCCATCACTCACAATGCATTCCAAGGCCCATGGTCACTTAGATATAAGTCCCGTCATCTGGCTTGTTAGTTGCTCTGTCTCCAGCACCTAGAGGGACGTCTGGCACACAGTAGATGCTCAATAAACACCAAGAGACAGAGTGAATCAGTTCAGTTCTGAAATGTATCTGTTCTGTGTGCTGAGGCCAGGCTGGCCTTTTGCAGGGTGGTATACGTGACATGCAGAGCCTGGTCCTCAGGGGCAACCTGCGGTTGGTGCCTTGGGCCTGTCTCACCTGGTCAAGATGTGTTGCAATGTTGTTTCTGGACAAATTCAGCATGTGGCGGGGTGACTGGATTCTATGTGAGGCCCTCCTTGTCCCCAGTGCCTGGTGGGCAAAAAATGATCTCAGTGCCACTCACAGAAAGATGGTGATGATCCATAATGGTTGGCATATCTGCACATCAAATGTGAGCCTTCAGGGGTGGTCCCAATGTTGCTTGGCACCCATGCTCACAGCAGCTCTGTGAAACGAAGGCCTGTATCATCTACTGATCACTGGGGAAACCGAGGCAGAGCCAGGGACCCACCAGGGCCCTGTTTAACCCTATATGGGGCTGGGCGGCTCCTGGCCTGGTAACTTCAACCCCACTTCCTTTTCTTCCCAGCAAGAGGGTCCAGATGGCTTTCATTTCCAGGAAGTAAGAAGAGGTTGGGCTTAAGGAAGTGTCTGTAGCCTGGACTGTTGAGTGGGGGCCATCTGCCTGTTTGCAAATCAGCTTTACTGTCTGTGAAGACATGATTGAGTTCTCCCAGACACCTCGTTCCACGGGCACGGGTTCCATTCTCATGACAAAGATTGAGGTGGGCTCCCATTTTATTTTATTTATTTTCTTTTTAAAATTGATTTTAGAGAAAAAAGAGAGAGAGAGAGAGAGAGAGAGAGAGAGAGAGAGGAACATCAGTCTGTTCTTGCGTGTGTCCTGACCGGGAATCAGACAGCAACCTCTGCACCTCAGAACAATGCTTTAACCAACCGGGCCATCAGGCCAGGGCAGGGGCTTTCACTTTATGGGTGAGAAAACAAGGCACAGAGAGCGTAAGTGGCTTGGCCAAGAGTTACAGGCAGAGCCAGACTGACTCCTGGAGGTCAGGCCCTTTGTCAGGTCTCTTAAAATGCTTGTTCAACCTCTTGGTGTGATCTTTAAAAAATACAGCCTGACCAGGACAGCAAAACTTTTCTGTGAAGGCCCAGATTATGCATTAAGCCTGTGGTCAGATGGCCTCTTTGGCCATTTGGTCTCTGTCCCAACTACTCAACACTGTGGTTTTAAGCAGCCATGGATGATAGGTAAAGAATGGGTGTGTCCCAATAAAACCTTAGTTACAAAAACAGGTGGCTTAGACTCAGCCTTAGCTGTGGCGTACAGACCCTGGTCTACTCAAAACGAAGTATGGCTTGACTGTTTAACAGAGCAAGGCCTGGCACCCTGACTTACACATGCTAGACACTATTGGTGTTCCAGGCATGGGACAGGCCAGTCACCATCCTCCAGTCATGTCTTGAAAAAGGGGTATGCACACTGGGTTTGCTCCCCCCCATTCACCAAGCTCAAGTGGGACCCACTTGAACTTTATTGTTTCATTCTTCCTTACATGAGACCTATGAGACACTCAGCTTAGTGTGTCCATAATCACCTGAGGGACCTGATAAAAATGTAGCTCATCAGGTCGTACTGCCCTTGGATCTCACTGATCTGGGCAGGATGGGGGAACATGCATTTTGTGGAATGTCCCTGGTGGTTCTCAGGCATGTGGTCCCAGGAACTGTCTTTGAGGACTGTCATTGACTATGGCCTTGGCAGAAAGAGAACACTCAGTTCTATAGGGTTTGAGGAACAACAGCTTCCAAAATTCATCAGAGAGCTCTCAGTTTTAAAAACCAGCCTCTGTGTAAAAAGGTTCGTTTCTGTGATGTGACCAGCAGCTTGATAATAAGTGGGTCTCAATGGAGTGAATACAGACAACAGGAACAGCAGGCTGCCAGAAAAAAATGCACTGAGGGGACTCCGCTGTTTGTCATTCATGGGGACAACTAAGACAAATGGTGTGTGGAACATTTTCTGTAGCTTATTTTATGGTAAAAGAGACAGATACAGAACAAATCTGGAAGGCTATCTACTGAAGTGAATGGATGATGCTTTCAATTTATTTGGCACAAAGATGAAATACTTGTATAAGAGAGAGAAAAATGAAAGTTAATAGACAGCCCTCAGAAAGTAGCACACGCTACTAGGGGAACACGTGTGCACACCTCTGCCGCGTCCGCAGGGAGATGGAGCACAAGCGTGCAAGTGAGGTGCAGGTCACTTCCCATGTCCTCCATGGTGGGGCTTCCTGCCTCTCTCCCCACAGTCCTGTGTTGCTCATCTTTCTGTCCACTCAGTCTGTCTTCTCCGTGAACCTCTGAGTCTCTTTTGTTTTCCATCTCCTTAGGGTCTCTCCCCTCAGTTTCTGTCTCTCCGTCTCTCTCGCCCCCTCTCGATCTCTCCCCTCTCCTCTTGGTCTTTCTCTAGGCTTGCCTTCACCTTTCCTTCATCTCTGTCTTTCCTTATCCCTCATTCTCGCTACTTTCCTTCTCTTGGTCTCTTTCTCCTTTCCTCACTCTACCGTTCCTTCTCAGTCTCTCAGTCTTTCTGTCTCTATTCCTCCCTCTGCCTATTTTCACCCCAAAACAGGCAGAAGAATTTACAAGACTTGAAGCCAGGGCAACCCAAGCAACAGCAGCTTTATTTCGCAGGAGCAGGGTCCATGGAGCCGACACTGAGGAGCTAGGGGAACGGGGCTCGGAGGAGACCTGGGTGTGCTTTTGAGCTCATGCACCTGTGGAGCCACTCGGTGTACCGGGAGACCCTGGTGTACACCCCGAAGTTGCCCTCAGCTGCGCAGCCCACACCCCAGCTGACGACGCCTGTCAGATACCACGTGCCCTGGAACTTGGTGGCATGTGGGCCCCCGCTGTCCCCCTGGCAAGCATCCTTGCCCCCATCAAGGTAGCCGGCACAGAACATGTACTCTGTGACCTCTGGGGACTTCGGTTTCTTTTTCGACTGCTCCAGGCAGTCCTGGGTCATCAGCCTGGGCACATCAATGGCCATGAGCTCAAGGGCCATGGCACCCCTGTCGAGGAGCTGGCCCCAGCCGCTAACCGATGAGAATCGAATGAAGGCCAATGTCCTCTCGGAGAAGGTCTTCTCAGGCAGGCAGATGGGCACTGCGTAGTCGGTGAAGGCCACAGGCCTGCTCAGGCGGAGCAGGGCAATGTCATGGTTCGTCTTGCCTTTGATGTATTTGTTGGGGACAATGACCTGAGTGATTTGCCGCTCCTGCTCATCGCCGTCCTCCTCACTCAGGTCGTGCTCACCTATGCGGAGACCAGTACCACTTATGCAGCCTTAGGGGACATCCCTTCCCAAACCTCAAGAGGGCCGGAGCTTCCTTTGGGGCAGGAGGAGCCCTGTCCCCAAACCCAAGCTAGCCTCCATGCAGAACATGAGTTGGGGGTGAGTCGGGAACCTGGGGTATTGAAGGGGTTGAGGAGGGGTGCTGGGCCTGATTGCTGTGGGTAGGTGGGCAGTACTGTCTGATTCGCTCATTGCCTTCCAGACAGTGCCTGGCTCTCCCTGGGGTCCTTGTCATCTCATAAATCAGCTAAGAAGAGCCCTCCCCATAATGGCCCATGGAGTCCTGGGTATTTACATCCCACTTAGGGCTCTTGGCCCAAGCAAGAAAGGTGGGTACAGCCTGACCTGTCGTGACACAGTGGATAGAATGTCAACCTAAAATGCTGAGGACTCAGGTTTGAACCTTGAGGTCTCTGGTTTGAGCACAGGTTCATCTGGCTTGAGTAGGAGGTCGCTGGTTTGAGCATGGGATCATGGACATAATCCCATGGTCACTGGATTGAGCCCGAAGGTCCCTACCTGCTTACAGCCTGACCCTGGCTTGAATCCCAAGGTTGCTGGTTTAAGCAAGGGGTCATTCACTCTGCTGCAGCCCCCGGGTCAAGGCACATATGAGAAGCATTTAATGAACAACTGAAGTGCTGCAATTACAAGTTGATATTGCTCATCAACTGCTCCCTTCCTGTCTCTCTCACTAAAACAAAAGATAGGTGTGTACAGTGTCACCCCCCATGTCTTTATTTGGGGCGGGAAAGAGCCTGAGAAGATGGTGGCCAGTGGCTCCTTGAGGGCATTGGGGTTTGTCCAGATGCTGCCCACTTATCTTTTCAGTAAAGACCAACGAGGTGCGGAAGTTGGAGGTTTGATGCTCCATATCTTTGCCCTGAGTCATTATCACTCAAGAACCGATCTCTCATTGGAAGGATGTAAGAACAAAACCTACCCACGACTGCCGTCAGGTTCTTCAGGTTCCATGTCTTGATTCTGTCGAAACAGTGGGCTGCAGAGACCACCCAAGTGGCGTCGATCAGGGTGCCCCCGCACAGCATGTTCCCGTTCAGCTTCAGTGCAACCTGACAAGGGTACAACAGATGCTGGAAAGGCACAGTATTGTCCCTGGGGTCCCCTTCCTGGAGACTCGCCTTTCCCCTGCACCTTCAGGGATGGGCTGCATTTATAGGGGGATTTCTGAAGTCCTGCGGGGGCTCCCTAAAGCCTGTTCTGGGAAAAATTGTTCCAATTTCTCTCTAGCAGGCTGTTTCCTCATCTAGCTAAGGGAAGGGAAAGCTCACGGACACTAGCCTGGCAAAGGAAAAGTTGGTTGGATTCCTCTGTGCACTTCCCAGGGCTGTCATCCAAGCTTGACCCAACATGCCTGATTTGCAAAGATCAAATGCTCTCAGAGCACGTGAGGAGTAAACGAAGTAACAGAGGGCAGCTCCCATACAGTTCTGGCACACGGTAGACCCTCAATAAATGTTCCCTTTCCTCTTTTCCTTCCTAAGGAAAGGAGCATTCTTGAATGAAGCTGGAGTAGAGACATTTTTCTTACAGGGACTCTCCCATGATAGGTGGGAAAAGAGCCGAAGTCTCTGGCCAGGTAGGCCTGCGGACAGTAAGAAATTGCAAGGCCAGAGGCCTGGCTGAGGGTGAGGCTGACCCACCAGCGAACAGTCCTGGTCTGATTGTCAACAGTCACCATGAGTTGTGTGAAAGACCAACCAGGGAGGGAAGAGACTGGAAATGGGGTCCGCTCATCTGAAGCTTCATGTCCTATGTCTGAATGGCAGGACAAAGGTGTCAGGGAGATGCCTGTCTCCTCCAAACTGGCAACTACTTGCCCCCACAGTAAAATGCTCCCACAAGGGGCAAAAAGAGCTACGTTCATGCTCAGGGCCACAGTCTCTGCCAGTTGAAGACCCCCTGAAAACCTAACCCTGCCCTGGCTGACAGGGAAGCTGCAGCTGCAGCTACAAGAGGCTGTCTGGGTGGTTGTGATGTGGGCCTACTGGGTCCGACTCTCAGCTCTGATGTGAGCAAGGCACTGAATCTTACAGGGCTTCAGTTTCCTCCCCTATATGGGGTCAGAGGTGCACCTACCTCTCAGGTGGATTGTGGGGTTAAGTGGTATTAAGCAGTGAGGTCTCGGTGGGGCTGGGCACAGGGAGTTGCATGCAGGGGACCCATGCCTGCTTCAGTCACCCTGGCAGGCCTACTGAGTGCTCCCACTATAGATGCACGAAACCCACATCTACCAGCTCTGCCTCTGCCTCAGTGAGCACACCAGTTCTATTTGGATGTGTCTAACCCAGATTATTTCTCTGAACCAAAAGCCAGGGTTCTGCAAAGTGAGGAGCAAGCCTAGGGTTGCAAAGACCCCGTCCAGGCCCCAAGTGCTGTGGGAGGTGGGGTGGAGCAGGGCGAGGCCAGCCAACTCCGCAAGAAGGGCAGCTTCTTCCGAGGCTGGTCTGGAAGGGCCAGACTGCTGTGGAATGAGGATTGGAGCTTCCTGAAACCGAAGGCAGGCCAACAATGATTGGTGATTCTCCCATTTCGTTTGTAAGGTTCATACACGTTTAACTTTATTTCTAAAAATTCCTGGTTGTTTAAGTTGGGGTGTCCCGGAATGAAAGGCTAAGGAGGAGTCTCTGATTCGGGCTCGGACCCAAGGTTTCAGGTCTCAGAGTGGCAGCTCTTCTCACACTAGAGTGTGCACATATCCCTGGGCTCTTGTGAAAAGCAGGTGCTGACCCAATGGGCCTGGGGGCCTGAACTCTGAATTTCCAACTGGGACTAGGCTCATAGGCAGACTTGCAGAGAGATGCCCTGGAGAGTTCATGACACAGAGACCTGACTACATGCAGGGGACAGCCTCCCAGCCTGCAGGAGGACTTTGTTCTTTGTTACAGATCAAAAATCATAGTGTGGCCTGACCAGGCGGTGGCGCAGTGGATAGAACGTCAGACTGGGATGCGAAAGACCCAGGTTCGAGATCCCGAGCTTGCCAGCTTGAGCGTGGGCTCATCTGGCTTGAGCAAAAGCTTGTCAGCTTGGACCCAAGGTCGCTGGCTCCAGCAAGGGGTGGCTCGGTCTACTGAAGGCCCGTGGTCAAGGCACATGTAAGAAAGCAATCAATGAACAACTAAGCTGTCTCAACGGCAACAATTGATGCTTCTCATCTCTCTCTGTTTCTGTCTGTCTGTCCCTATCTATTCCTCTCTCTGACTCTCTCTCTGTCCCTGTAAAAAAAAAAATATCATAGTGTGTAATCTTACTTATATGAGGAATATAAGAAAACAAAAAATAATAAACAAACAAACACCCCCCCCACCGTAGATATAGATAATAAGCTGATGGTTTCCAAAGGAGTAGGGGTAGGGGATGGTAATTTAAATAAATAAATGAATGAATAAATGAATGAATGAATGAATAAATAAATAAATAAATAAAACGTAATTTCTGGCATAAAAAACAACCCTCACCAGAGGCAGATAGTAGGTGGAGCTTTGAAAGTGAGAGTGCTGAGTTCAAATCCTGCCCTTGCTACTTACTGGTTGTGTGGCCTCCGTTTCCTCACCCTCATCTGATGAAGCAGTGTGAGGAGTAGAGTTGGTGACAGTGGTGCTGTCAGGGGCGCCAGCATCTGAGCTGAACGGAGGCTGTTGTCAACAGCCAGACTTCATAGTGAAGGGAACTCACTGAAGCACCACTGTGAGCAAGGGTGACTTGGGGCCTGGGGTCTGTATGACTCCTGAGGCTGTGAGTGACCGTGGGGCCCTGAGCCTTACCTGCCAGGGACACTCCCCCTTGGGGCACACCTTGCCCCCCACAATTCGGCCTTGGGGTTGGCTGTTATTTCTTTTTTCCAGAACAGGTATTTTTCCACATGGATATTCAACTGTGCAAAACAAAAGTCAACAAGATGGGGAGGGGGCATGAGGAGTGACCGTGCTGGCGAGGAGAGGGCGCAGGTCCCTGCAGGCAGGGGCCAGCCTCGGGCTCCGGCCTGGGTGTGGGGAGGCCCTGGGGGGAGCAGATAGAGCAGGGCTGGTTTTGCAAGAAGAGAGGGCCCAACTTTTTGAAACTTGCTTTTGCTACTTTTTCTGGGGAACAGTGAAGGGCTTCGGGATTTTCCTGAACAATGAATGAGACCCTGCTAACGGCACCCCGCCAGCTGCACGCCACCCGTTGTTTTGCCCCCACGCTTAGTTTTCTGCTCCAATAAACTCCTGGGGCCAGGGGAAAAATTGGTCAGAGGTAGCAGCGGAATTTCAGGTTGCTTTGACCATGCTGGGCACATTTACCTCTGAAGAGACACAAGGCTTGGGGTGTCCCAGACTTTGGATTTGCAGCCCCCGTTAGTTTGAGGTTGGTTTGGAGAAATTTTCCTTTTTCCTAGAAGTGCTTGGTTTTAAAACAGATTTGGAAGCCAGAATTATGCTGTAGTCAGTAGTCACACTTGGGTGTGACAGTGCAAGTCCCTGGCACAGGGACTGGAAGTGGGGCTGGGTGAGAGTTGTTCTGCTTCTCTGAGCCCACCTAAGATGGGCGGAAGGTCCAAGGCCCATCCAAGCAGCTGCTCCCAGGGCTCTGTCCTGTCCCGTTGCCCTGGCCACCTCCACCCTCAGTTTCCTTTCTGCCTCTGAGCAGGTAGTGGTCAGAATGCAGTAGATGCTCAGTTAATGGTATGTCACCCCCTTCTCATAGAAGAGAACTTGATGCAGGACAGGAATTGGTGACTGCACATCTGAAAGTGAAATAACACATAGTCCTTGGGACAGATCCCTGAGGGCCTGTTACCTGTGGGTGCGCAGGACACCTCATCCATCTGGAGTGTGTACCCCTCGTGACACCAGCAGGAGCGCTTGGCCTCCACATGGTTGCTGCAGTACTGCTCGCAGCCCCCGTTCTCGTTCTCACAGATCAGCTGGCTGTTCTTGTCTGAGCACAGAGCACAGAAGGAGACAGCCTGGGTGGCCAGGGAAAGCCAGCCCTGGTGGCCACACCTCCTTAGGCAGGGCCAGCGTTCTGCGTGAAGGTGGTGCTCAGCTGTTAACTATAGAGACTGAGCTGGCTGGCACTCTGCAGACTGATCCAGAAAGGTGGGACTGCTGTTTGAATGCTCCTCACATCTGAGCAGCTTAACCAGTGGAGACCCAGGGTCAGCACGCAACAGTCTCCATACTGTTGCCCTTCCCAGGAGCTGGTGGGGAGCTGAGGAGGACCAGGGAAAGTAAAAGTTACCTGGGAATAGTAGAACCCAACTCAATCAGAGACCTGCCAGGAAAAGATCAGAGAGATGAGGCTGCCCTACAGCCAGGTTCTGATGCACCCTGACCACTGGTTCAAACAGGCAGAGATGAGGAACATTTGGCCTGACTCTGAAGAACAGCACTTTGGTGTGGGAAACAGGGTAGGCTTGCTGGGCAAGTCCAGAACCCCAGTAGGAAGGCTGGTCCTGAAAGTGAATCACTCCAGGGCTGCTAAGTGTCAAAGCTTGGGCAATGACACTGAAGCTGCCATCTCACTGGCAGGAAGCCTTTTTCCTTAGTCTTTCCTTCACTCTCTCTGGCCTCTGTTCTACTTAGAGCAGAAGTTGGCTGTGGCTCAGAAGAGTTCATACAGCATCAGAACGTACAGTTGTGTGGGAAAAGGTTAACCTTGCCCAAAGAGAGGCCCGGCCTTTGCCCTCAACTCCCAGGAGGTGACCTCTACATCCTGATTAAGTTGGACACTTTTAATTTAACCTGTCTGGAAAGAATGTTATTTCTCTGATTCCTTGGGTCAGACTGAATGATCTAACAACATTTTTTTATGTGGAGCTTAAGGCCATGTGATATCAGCTCATCCTCTGGAGGGGCTGGAGACTGAGGTCAGCCATGTGAGTGGTCAGCCATGTTTACGTGACTGAGCCCCAGTAAAATCTCTGGGCATGGAAGCTTAGGTGCGCTTCCTGGGTTGGTGATACTCCATACATGTGACTGCACATCAGCTTTGGAGAATGCAAGACTGTCTCTTCGCCTGCCCTGAGAGAGGACAACTGGAGGTGTATGCCTGGTCCCTTTGCTGATTTCAATCTGTATCTTTTTTGTTATAATAAACTATTAATGTAAATATATCAGTTTTCAGTGAATTCTGTGGGTTCTTCCAGGAGATTATTAAACTTGAGAATAATCTGGAGAAACCCTAGACTTTGCAATACTTTAATATATGGAAGGTGAAAAAGATATCTCCTGCCTTTGAATAGCAAGTAGTTAAGGTCAAGTTTACCCAACTGTCTTGGCTGGCAGGATGTGTGGAAGCTGAGTGACAATGTAGCGATTCTCACTTGTGCCCTTTTTAGGTATATCAGAATTTCCCAGTGCTAGGGGCCCAAGGGTTTTATATTTCCCTGAGGGAACAGGAGACAATCATATTTGAGAATTGGCACCTTAGAATCCCAGATCCAAGGCTCTCAGGTTGGGAGAGGCCTTCAAAGTCATCGAGACCAACTTCCCACCAGGATTGAGGGCCAGTTCCATGCCTGCCCAGGCCCTGCCCAGCAGCCTTCCACGGGGACCTGGTCTGCAAGCTATGGGGTTTCTTACTAGTCTCACAGTTCCGGCCCTCAAAGCCATCAGGACAGAAGCAGATGTAGGCCTGGAACTGGTCCTCACAGGAGCCTCCATTCTGGCACGGGTTTGAGGCACATTGGTCCCCATCTGTGGAGTGAGTCAGTGTTAGCACGCTGAGGAAGAGGGCTTGAAGGTGGGATATAAACGGGCCACTTACTTACTCACCTTTGTAAAAAGCCCAGAACTGCGCCTAAGGGAACAAAGAGAAAGCCGCATGAGGAACACATTCACAGGATGCAAACATTTATGGTATCCGTGGAAGGAACTGACAGACTGGGATGGGCTGGGGGCTTCCGACCAGGGGCCCTCACAACAGGCTCTGGAAGCTAGGCTTTCCTCTGGAGATGAAGAGGGTTCTCCCGGGGACAAAGGTGCATCCTAGTCCTTTCTATTCTACGCCAGGTTGTTAAGGCCACCAGAGGCTACAAATTTCTTTCTCCCAAGTCATAATACCTGAGTTTTAGCCCCAACTAGCCCCAACTCTGCCACGTCCGAGTTGTGAACCTGAGACAAGATGCAGATGCACTCTGAGCCTCCATCCCCTTCTCTGACGATGGGTGATTGACCATCCACACCCACAGGCTGCCACGAGGGGAAGGTCAGTGGTGGACGGGAAGGCGTTCTAGGAGTCACCAAGGGCCCCATCAGTAACATTGCTATCCTGAGGAACCTTTTGGCCAACTGAACTTAAACTCACAACGTTGATATGAGAATAAAACAAGATAAAAACTGTGAAAACAGCATTGAAAAACTAACTGGTACAAAGCCACAAAACCTGCTCACGCTCAGCTTGCGCAGAAGGGGTCACCTCAGCCTCTGTCTCAAAAGACCCTACCTCCCACTGGGTGTGAGGTGTCCTGTGAGCGGGAGATGCGTGTTCTGTGCGTATGAGGTGAAGCGTTCTGTGATTGTGAGGCGTGTGTTTTGGTGAGCGTGAGGCGTGGCCTTAACCTGACCCACAGGCCTATTGAAGTGTTTAAAGGGATGTGATACATTTTAAATATGCCTCTGTTGGAAAATGAAAACAGAAATGGCCCAAGGGCAGGTGAAGGAAATGGGATTCCCTGAGTGTTTCCTCACACAGGTTTCCCTGCAGGGTGCCCACGGGTGTGTGTGGGGTGTGGGGGGGGGGTGGGGGGGCACGCTGTGAGAGGCTCACCAGGCTTGTGTCTCAGATCTGCTGTCAGCAGCAACTCTGTGAAGCCGGGGCAGCTTGAAGGAACTGGGAAGGCAGGGGACACATCGAGTGTGCTTTTCAAACTCTGTATATTTTCTGATGCAAAATTTAAGATGCATGGTGTGTAAGAGAGCAAGATGTCCAAGGAAACGGGGAAAGTACGAAGCTTTGCAGGAGCTTTGGCTGAGAAAAAGGAAGTCACTCTTAGGAGAAAGAAAGGCCCAGGTCAGGAAGGGCTGTGTATGTAGCACTCATGTAGCATGTAGCACTCACAACCATAGAAGTGAAAGAGACGTGGCCTCTGAGACACAGGTAAGATTCCTGCTGTCACAGAGCTCCCTTCCTGAAGATTCAGGACACTGGCCTGTATATGTGGTGGTGCAGAGGGCGTCCCCTGGAGGCTGAACTCACCAATCTCTCATCATTCCTGAAGATCTCTTTGGCCTCCTCATAGGAACACTGCTCCTCCTTGCACTCTCTCTCCAGGGAGCCCGGCCACAGCTCCTCCAGGAACGAGTTGGCACGCCTTTGCCTGTGCAAGACGCTTAGGGCTTCCTCCTGGGTAATGAAGACTGCAAAATGGGAGTTCTATGAAACATTCACAACCTGCCACGGTGAGATGGCATGGAAACCATCCGTCCTGCTATCTTCCCACTCAGAAATAAGAGTCAAAAAGTTCCTGTCTGCAGGCCTGGTTGAATATGAAACAGGCTCTCCCTCCATGTACCAGAGCTCCTACATTTATTTCCACTGAGAAATGTGTCTGAACTCCAGATCTCTGTGTCCAACTTCCCTGTGGCCTGAGTCATCTATATTCAGGCGAGCACGTGCAGATCTACCTCCTTCATCTCTGCCCCCTCGTTTGGTCCAAATTGCATCTTGGTGAACAGCCCTGCCTGCCTCCCAAGTCACGTTTCTCTAACGCATCTGACCCTGGCAGCCCACTCTGCAGCTGCCACCTTCCCAAAGCTGCCCCTCCTTGCTCCACCCCTGTAATGCTGCCTGAACTAAGGAGCTCCAGCCTCCTCTGGGCTCTTGCCTGCTGCCAGGGGGTGCAAAGCGGCTTTGTGCCTCCCCCTGGACTATCACAGTGACCCCTACCATTACTGCAGTCCCCACTTTGCTTATGAGAGAGGGAGGAAGAGGAGGCTTAGAACTCATCCAAAGCCACCCGGAGCAGTGACTATGGGACCAGTTTGAACCCCTGGAATTGGAGGATTCTTTTGGACACCCAGGCAGACATGGGCTCTGCACCCTGGAGAGGCTTGGTGATGGAGGTGAGGATGTTGAGGTCGGTGGCAATTATGCAGGAAGTTGAAGTCAAGGACATAGATGAGGCCAGCAAAGCCCACAGAGCCCATGGCACGGTTCTGCTGTGTGTGACCAGTGCTGTCAGGGCTGTGCAGTGAGCGACCCCAGTGGTGAGCAGGAAGAGCGAGGAGTGAAAGAGGAAAGCAGAGGGAAGCCAGCATGGAGGGTAGAAGTCAAGTGCGGAAACAAGCCCCAGGGTAGAGATGGGTCAGAGACCGGCTTTAGAGAGCTGAGACTCCCAAACAGAAAGGGTGAGTGTCTGCATAGCATCCCTCCGTCCATGGGGAGCCACCGTGAGTGAGCCAGGGGCCTCTAGCACAGGTGGGAAGATTTGAGTGTGGGGAGGGGCAGGAGGGGGCAGTGCCAGCTCCCGAGCCAGCCAGGCTGAAGGAGACCACATCTTCTTTAAAATCAGACAGTGTCACCTGTCTACGTTCCTAGAAAATAGATCTGGTTTGGGATAATTTGAGGGAAAATCAAAGAATGGAGGCTCCTGGGAGGGGAGGTGGCTGCAGGGCCCACGTGGGAAGGGGGAGAGGTGGAGACCAGAGACCAGAGGCCCCGAAAGAGCCAGTGGTCACCAGAGCTGAATCCTCTGCCCACCGAGGAGGGCACGATTAATGCAGAGAATTTAGGGAAAAAAAGACTAGAACAAGGAAGATGATGAAAGTCACCCATTACTGTGGTAAGGTACGGAAGAATTGCAAAAATTAATCTTAGTATTAATTTTAAAAAAGGAAGAGTTAGGTTTCTTGCCTCCTCCTTACTGTGGAGAGTGAAGGGAGAAAGGAAACTTGGACCCCCTCCCTTCCCCACACTTGTGAGGAAGAAGGTAAACAGCTAGCCAGGTGCTGGAGAGGGAAGAAAGATTTGAGTGGCCTTTTCCTTTCTCCTTAAGGAGCGATTTACAGACGCTTATCCTCTGACATCATGTAAGCCCCTCCCATCCTGAAAATGTGTGATTGATGTATGTACCTCTAGACAAAGGGATGGCAGATGGACACTAAAAGATTTGGGAATGTCTTTTAATATGTAAAACAATACTTTTCACTATTGTGTTACCTTATAAGTTTTAATATGTAGGAATGTTTTTTATAAAGCCTATAGACGGATGTTATAAGCTTGTTAGTGAATTGATTATTGTGCCATGTTCCCTTCCTTTTCCCTTCCCCCAAACATGTATGTGATCAAATGTATATAACTAGCCTCAGATCTATACTGGACACTGCACGATTTGGGTTAGCCATACCTTGCGTTTGTCATATGCAGCCGGCTTATTAATAAATCTCCTCTTTTAATAAAATCCCTCAAAAATTCATTTGGACTTGGGGTCTCTACATAAACCTGGCGGAACGGTACTTTACAACACCACTGTTTTCCTGACCTAAGAAAGGACAGTGGACAGCACTGACATTCGCTGGAGCAGGACATGCTCCTCCTTTGGGCATCTGTAGTCATCCTAGCAGGTGACACCATCACTCAGATCCCCACAAATAGTTTCTTGCCATGGGATTTGAAGGTGACATAAAATAGACGTTAGGGAACAGAGTCAGCGCCTTATTTCCACCACAGCCACCACTCAGTGTTATAGTCACAGTGACTCAGTATTGTAGTCACAATGAGGACAGCGTATAAAATGTGTCCTCAGGCTTGGTTCCCCAGTCAAGCCTCTCAGCACCCTCGAGGGGTGGGGAAGGTGACCACAGTCACAGCCATGGTGGCGGAGCAGCGCAGTGCAACGTCCTCACTGAAAGCCCAGGAGAGCAGAGCAACAGGGAAGCACACCTTCACCCCGCCTCCCTGAGCCCCAAATTTTATGCTCCTGACTAACTGCAGGTCCCCACTGGTGACCAGGAAAACGCCACAGGTTCCCAAGAGTCTTTGAAAAATAACTCTGCCAAAATCTGTGCCATCAGCAGCACTCTTTCCGCCAATGTGCAGCAAGTGCTGGGCACTGTTTACTTTTTGGAAGAAAAGCAGGTCACCCTGGAGCCAGCAAATGCTCCTGGTGAACAGGAATGTTCCTGTAATCAGAAATGAAGGCGAGGTTTGGGAGGCTTGGCTGCCAACTGCCGGTCCGCGTTTCTCACAAAGTTTCTAGGGAAACTTCCACCCACCCTCCCTCCAGCACCTCAACGTACCTGCAGCCAGAGACCCCTGCAGGCCTAGCAGAAAGCAGAGGAGGGCCAGCCTACCAGTCTGGGAAAACATGGTGAGGTCCATGGTGTCACTCCCTCTCTATTGACATTCTAGTGGGGGAGGAGAGCAAAGTTCTTAAAGTGCCCAGGATGGGGGAGGGAGAACTAGCCTCCCAAATACTCTCTGCCAAAGGCATGCTGGAGAGGGGACCAGAGACAGAAAGATAGGGGCAGAGCCCAGGATGGTAGGTCCAGGAATCCAGACAAAGGCGTGGCTGAGTCTGCGAAGCAGAGATTCTTTCTCTGAAGTGCAGATGCTAGGGCCGTGATGGCGAACCTATGACACACGTGTCAGCACTGACACACGCAGCCACTTTTGATGACACGTGGCCGCATACGGCCGCATGATGAGAAGCATGGGGCCGCATGCCGAGAAGGACGTTTCATCCTCGGCTCCTGCATGGCCAGGTGCAGTAGCCGAGGATAAAACATTTGCTGTAGTGTAGACACTCTGTGCCGGAGGTCTGTAGGCCAGAACAACAGAACTGCGGCACAGAGCGTCTAGTTCTGGGACTTCCAGTTAGGCTGTTTTTCTCGAAGTGACACATCACCCGAGTTATGCTCGGTTTTTTGGCGAATTTTTACACAACAAGCTCAAAACATTGCCCATCACTGTGCTAGTGCATGCATCTGGCATTAGCGTCTCAAATGCAATCTAGGATTTTGAAGCCCGTAAGACTTATGAATGCAATTGGGGAAACAGAGTTAAACTTGAGTGAAAAATCATAGCCCACAGTAACAATACTGGTAAAAGGAGAGCATAGTTTGGGTGTGAATGTTAATGTTTCGAAGAGCCACAGAGTAAACCAATGGGGCTGTCCTCACGTTGGAGGCCTGGCTTCTTACAAAAGCCAAAGCATGTTGAGGACCGAAAGCCAACAGGGTCTTTGAAGTTTAGATTTTGGGGGCACAGAGGTGTAGGGAACTGGTAGTAAGCTGACAGTCTGCTCAACCTCCTACCTCATTTGTTCTGTGAAGTTGCTAAAGGTTATTTTGCTATGGTGCTGGATTGTTTATACTCATCCTACCCCCCATGTCCCTCAGAAATACAGGAGGCAAGTTTCTTTTTATCCTTTGTTTTGTGAAGTTAAGATGCTATGTATGGTGGGTGGTTTCTGCACTTGGGAGAATTCTTGGAATGCCTTGGAAATGTGACATTGCTTTATTGCTCTCTTTGATTTGCTAATGGCCTTACTTTGCCTTATAAATAAAGCAGGTTGCGGAATGAAACTTGGCTTTTTTTTTTTTTTACAGAGACAGAGGAACAGACAGAGACAGACAGACAGGAACAGAGAAAGATCGAGAAGCATCAATCATCAGTTTTCTGCTGCGACACCTGTTGGGCAGATAAAATATATTATGCTCACTTTGTTAAAGATGGTGCTGCCCACATGGAAGTTTGTTGATATTAATGTGTGTTTGGGGACAGGCTGTGGGCAGGCTGGGTCGTTATAGCCTAAGGCTTGGTTTTAAGAGTAAGCTTTTCCCCACACCCTTGACTGATTGGATGATGTGGGGTGGTGCGCACTCCTGAGGAATCCCATTATGCCTCAGATGGGTGACTTTGTATCAGAGACTTTCTTGTTTGTAGATTGGATTAAGGGTTTGGATTTTACACTATAAAGTGGGGCAGGCCGGGAGCTTGCTCTCTCTTGGTTCCTGAGTGTAGAGAGTAGAGCAGATTAAGGCCACGTGGAGGCCAGGAGAAGCAGCCAAGATGGCAGAGTGCTGAGGAAGAAGCCAGTTTGAGCAGAATTTGTGCAGGAGGAGATGGGGAACAGAGGTGAATAAGTCTGGTGAGCTAGAAACCTTTGATTCTAGGAAATTCGAATAAGTCAGTAGCTTTGTGAGCACTGAATGTGTGGGTTTTGGAGCCCAGTGTGTGTTTTTGCTTGCCTGTGGGGTGCAAGCTAGAATTAAAGCTGATGGCTCACCAGTTCTTGGCTCCGTTGTTTCCTTACCGACTGTTCGAACCTAATGCGAACCTGCACGGGCCAGGCGGCTGTGATCCTGACCCCGGCTACTGGTTTTACAACACCCCAGTTGTCCATCGACTGCTTTCTCACATGTGCCCCGACCACGGGCCTTCAGCGGACTGAGCAACCCCAGCTCAAGGCAGCAACCCTGGGTCCAAGCTGGTGAGCTTTTGTCCAAACCAGATGAGTCCGCGCTCAAGCTGGCAACCTTGGGGTCCCAAACCTGCGTCCTCCACATCCCAGTCTGACGCTCCATTCACTGAGCCATCGCCCAGCCAGGCTGGAGCTTTGCTTTTTGCAAAGTATCTCTTATGTTGCAAAGAGACTTCCCAAGCCCATCCTTTTTCTCTAAGCCAGTGGTTCTTAACCCTTTTGAGGTACCGAACCCACCAGTTTCACATGCGCATTCACCAAACCCTTCTTTAGTGATAAATAAAATATGATATTGTAAGGCCAGGAGCCGCCATCGTGGCCATTCACATGCAGGTTCCCATTGGATTTGGGCTGACGGTGAAGAAATGGCAGAGTCGGAGGGTGGTAGGCCATTCTGTTTATTGGTGTCTCACCAATACAGGCAAGCCACAAGAGAAGACAAGGGAGAAGCAGAAAACCAGCTTTTCCCATGGAGGTCAAGGGATCAGGGAGGCCCCTGCAATGGCAATAGCAGGAACCGAGAGAGCTCAAGCTACTGGTCTCTCCCATTTTATAGCATAGATAGTCCAAACCTTTAATCCAATTATACAAACAAGAAAATCTCTGTATAATGGGATTCCTCAGGAGAGTGCACCACCCTACATTATCCAATCAGTCAAGGGTGTGGGGAAAAGCTTACTCTTAAAGCCAAGCCTTAGGTCATAACAACCTGGCCTGCTTACATTACAGCCTTTCCCCCACACCCATCCCAAGCACAAGGGCAAATAATATCACCTGAATGATGGGCTTCCATGTGGGCAGCACCATCTTTAACAAAGTGAGCATATTATATTTTATCTGCCCAACAGATATTTTTTTCCAAATTCAAGACACAGGTATATGTTTTTTTACTGGTGCACAAAATGAGCCATGCATGCACATCACCTTGCTCAAAGAACAAAACCAACAAAGTGCATGAACTCACAACAAATTACGGTATTACTTTATTCTGACCTCTGCGGCAGAGGCTTCTCAGAACCCCTGAGACCGACTCATCGAACCCCTAGGGTTCAATAGAACCCAGGTTAAGAACCACTGCGCTAAGCCATTTTTCTTAATTCCGCTCTGTTCCCACTCAGGACCTGGAATTACTAGCTGCACTGCTTCGCGGCAAAAGGACCTGGTGGAGAAACACCAAGAAAGGGGCATCTGCCTCTAGTTGAGCCCCTGTTGGTAAAATAAGTTTGTAAATATGATACATATATTTGCTTGCTTATAGTTTGCATTCGGTGTGTGGGACAGGCTGTAAGCAGGTAGGGTCATTATAGCCTAAGACTTAGTTTTAAGACTAAGCCTTTCCCACCCTTTTAATACTAAGATCTTCTCAACACTAAGCTTTCCCCACACTCTGGACTGTTGCATGAGGGGGTGCACTCTCATGAGGAATCCCATTATGCCTCCGATAAGTGACTTTGTATTGCTATAAAGTACCATTCCGCCAGATTTACGTAGAGACACCAAGTCCAAATGATTTTTAAGGAGTTTTATTAAAGGAGGAGATTTATTAATATGCCGGCTGCATATGACTAACACGGGGCATAGCTCAAATTGTGCACCCTGTACACAGCCCCTGAGGCAGGTTATATACCTTTGATCACACACAGGTTGGCGGGAAAAGGAGCAGGGGGAGAGATGACACAATTCATTAGCAAGCTTATATCATTCGTCACATTAAAAAAAATATTTCTACACATTAAAACTTACGAGGTAATACAATAGTGAAAAATGTTGTTCTACATATTAAAAGATATTCCCAAATCTTTTAGTGTTCATTTGCCATCCCTTTGTTTAGAGGTATATACATTAACTATACAACTTCAGGAGGGACGGGGGAGCCTACATGGCACCAAGGGATAAGCGTCCACAAATGGCCCATTAAAGAAGGAAAGAGAAGACAGGAGAAAAGGGCTTGCCTTATCTCTCTCTCCTTCCCCCACACCTGGCTAGGTGTTTATCCTCTTCCTTACAGGTGTGGGGGAAGGGAGGGAACCTGACTCTCCCTTGCACAAAATTTCTTTATTTACAATATAATGTTATTGTCTATCCTGAGTTGGAGCAAATCACATTTACAAAATCTCTCTGTATGCTTAGCCTAAATTATAAAACACCTTTTAAGCTTCCTAGTAAAAGGGGTTTCCTACAAAGTATGTCTCTGCAAGACAGAAAACTCCTCTCCTAAAATATTAATATTAATTTTTCCATTCTTTGGTACCTTACTACAGTATCAGAGACTTCCTTATTTGTATATCGGATTAAAGGTGTAAGGTATTTTTTTCCGCTGAGAAAGAAGGAAGGGGAGCCGGAGTCACAAAGTGTGGAATAGCAAAGGCTTTATTAAGTACCATGCATCCTGCCCGATGAGGTCCCCTAGCCCCGGGGACAGAGTTTAATTCAGAGCCTGAATTAAACTGCGTAAGAGGTATTTAAAGGGGTCCTCTAGGGTGGGTGAGCTAATATGACGTGGTGAAATCTCACTGGCTGACAGACGGTTGCTCTTTTCCCAAGGGCCTCTGAGAAGCTGCTTTTTTGGCGGCTTAGTTGTGTAGGCAGCCCTAGCCAAAAGTCCCGGGTCTGAGTTCCTCACGTGACCGTCCCCATTATCCACCGACCTTACATTCTGATCTTTTTTGTTAAATAGAATAGGGGCGCCACTTATTCATCTGGCTACTTCCAGCTGGTTAGGGGTGTCGTGGGGAGGGGAGGTCGTAAGGCAGTGACTTTTAGAAGAGTCAGGAGGAACATCTGTTTGGCCATGAGTTGAGAAACTTTGCAGATGTGGTTGTAAGAATTTTAAAAAGAAAAGCAAATATGAGTTATACGCTGATAATTAGAAGATTTAGGATAGGGACAGCCCAGGTAAGAATGGGTGGCTGCCATCAGGAGTTAAGCGGGTTGTAGGAGGAGAGATTTTTGCTTAGTTTTCTTGCAGACAGTTGAGGAGATTGAAGCTTCTTTCATCAGACCAGTCTTACTGAACAGCATTGTTCCATCCTTCAGCTCACTCTGGCAGCAGGTTCCTGGTGGGAGGGACAGGAGGGACAGGAGCAACAGGAGGGTCTGCAGGGCCCAACCTTTTGGTGAGCCACAGACGAGTAGGGCCCAGTGGTTCTGACTGCCAGCGATCCTGCATAGGGGTAAGCTTGAGGTGAGAAACATGGTTAGAAATGAGGTAAGCATTGATTATGGGGGAGCCCTTGGTATTGAGGAATGGCAGGAGTAAGTGGGAAGATGCTGTCAGCTGGATAGTTACTCCAAGACTGTAGAATGTCTTGACCCAGAAAGGGTACAGGGCATGATGGCATAACTAAGAAGGAGTGCAAAAAAGGGGATTCCGTTCAAACTGCATTTCAGGGGTGGAGTGCAAAGGGGAAAAGAAGGGGTCCCATCCATTCCCATAATCGAGACCTGTGAGGGAACTAGTGGTCTAGAATGTGATGGCAAAACAGAGAAGGTAGCTCCTGTGTCCACAAGAAATGAGATGGACTTACCCAATAGTTGCGTATACCCTGCGTTCTCCGAGTCCAGGCCATGTTTTAGGAGTTTGAGTGATGCGCCCATGTGTCTGGTTCATCCTCCACATAGAGGCATTGAGGATGAGCCTGCTGCCCAAAGGGGCAATCACTCTGCCAGTGACCAGGCTGTTTGCAGTTAGGGCAGGGCTCAGTGAGCAGCTGCGGGCAGGGGCCCTGTCAGGCACAATGGTCCTGCTTGCCACACTTAAAGCAAGCTGCTGGTGAGATTCCTCTTTGTGGTCCAGAATTGGGCCGGGTGCTTCCTGTGCCTTGCCCCTGTTGCTCTGCCAGCCTCAGGGCTGCCACAAGAGCCTGGGTTTGGAGCGCTACCTCTGCTGCATGTGGGCCTGGTGAATAGCTTTGGCCTATTTCTACTAGCTGCGATCATTGAAAACTTTAAATGCCATGTTCACAGGTCCTGGATAAGGGTTTGGGCATTGAGAATAAAAGGAGAAGGAGGGCTCCTAGGGATCCCAGCACCCAGATCCAGTCAGAAACACTGGAGCCAGAGGCAGGACAGGGTCAGAACTTTCTGCAAGCAGACTGGGGTTGGGTGTCCTGCAAACCGGTGTAAAGGGCCAATGATAGGCTGAGAATGGCCTGACGGGAGAAGGGACTTAAGAACACAGTGGAGAAGGGAGGGGCCCCTGGCCAGCAGGGGAGGAGAAAGAGAGACTGGCATTTGCAAATGAATGAGACACAAGATCCTGTGAAGGGAGGGGAGGGGCTCTCTGGAGGGAAGAGGCTCGAGTGGCAGAGGTCTGCAGAGGGACCAGAGAGAGGGGCACCCCTGGGGGTCAGGCAGGATAGGGAGAGAGTTGGGAGTCTACGGAAAAGGAAAGATTAGGAGGTTTAGGTGGTTTCTCTAGCCAAAAACGGCCTGCGCATAGAACAGGCGGCACAGAGATTAGGATGGGTGCACGAATAATTAGAAGCCCTGTATGTAAGGGATCTCCAATCAGCTCCCAGCTTTTTTGGCGATAGTTAAATTGGTGAGGGTGTTAAAACCAAAAGTCCCTTCAGGAGGCTACCTGGTCCAATTATCCAGTGGGTTCTGTGGCCTGGCCAGAGTGGAGAAGAACAGTTTCTTCTTCTTTAGGGAGGGAGAGATTTCAGATAAGGCAACTCCCAGAGCGTTTTGGGATTCCTGAGCACTCACAGCCACCCACAGTCTTTGGAGTGGTCAGAGGTAAGAATTGGCATCCCAAAACTCAAGCTCTGGCCATGAACGAATAGGGAAAGTGGATGTGCTCGGGACGTCTCCACGGGCACA
The DNA here is from genome assembly GCA_037038555.1 of Rhynchonycteris naso. NCBI lineage: Eukaryota > Metazoa > Chordata > Mammalia > Chiroptera > Emballonuridae > Rhynchonycteris > Rhynchonycteris naso. Next base: position 33,751,308 of record CM072998.1, read on the forward strand.
CAAGCACTCGGACGGAAAAGACTTCCCTGACTTAACTATGGTTTCGGACAGGGAGTTTCGGTGGAAAGAACTGAGGGGAGTTTGGAGGCAGGGGACTTACCGCACCGTGCGCCGAAGTGGGTAGAAGGTCGGAGGTCCTGAGATCCTGCTTCTTTCTCTGAGGGGACAGGGAGAGGAGCAGCCCCAGCGGGCTTCTAATTCCTCCCGGTTATTGGCACCAAATGTAAGGTATTTTTCCCTGTTGAGAAAGAAGGAAGGAGGGCCGGAGCCACGAAGTGTGGAATAGCAAAGGCTTTATTAAGCACTGCGCATCCCGCCTGACGAGGTCCCTTAGCCTTGGGGACAGAGGCTAGGGGAGTTGCCCAAATTAAACTGTGTGAGAGGTATTTAAAGGGGTCCCCTAAGGTGGACGAGCTAATATAACGTGGTGAAATCTCACTGGCTGATGGACAGTCACTCTTTTCCCAAGGGCCTCTGGGAAGCTTCTTTTTTGGTGCTCTTAGTTGTGGGCAGCCCTAGCCAAAAGTCCCGGCTCTGAGTTCCTCACGTGACCGTCCCATTATCCACCGACCTTACAAAAGGTTTTGATTTCTACACTATGAAGTGGGGCAGGGGAAGGCCATGTGGAGGAGGCCAGGCAAAGCAGCCAAGATGGCAAGTGCTGAAGGAGAAGCCAGTTTGTGCAGAGAGAAGGAGATGGGGAACAGAGGTGAATAAGGTTGGTGAAGTAGAAACTTTTAAATTCTAGGAAACTCGGATAAGTCAGTGGCTTTGGGAACCCTGAATGGAAAGGGAAGTGTTTTCCCACTGTGTGTATTTCTCACTTGCCGGGTGCAAGCTAGGATTAAAGCTAATGGCCCACCAGTTCTTGGCTCTGTTGTTTCATTACTGTCTGTCTGAATTCACAGGGCCAGGTGGCTGTGATGGTGGCCGTGGCTACTGGCTTTACAGCCCCTAATTTTATTTTGGTGCTAAAGGCCCCCTCTGTGCTCCTGGCATCCAGATCTTGTTCTTCTTTGGCTTCCTGGTCCCAGGGCACAGCTAGGGCGACCACCTGATCTGGGTGCTGGGCAGGGAAGGGGTTCTCAGGATACCAGACTTTCTGTGGCCCACTGGGATGCTCAATTACCCTGGCGAGGCTTAAATAGGCACCCAGCCTCCGTTGGGCCTGGGCTGATTTTAAGACTAGTAGCCACGGCCACCATCATAGCCATCTGACCAAAGCAGGTTTGCATTAGATTTGGACAGATGGTAATGAAACGATAGAGCCAAGAACTGGTGGGCCATCATTTTTAATCCTAACTTGCACCCGGCGGGCAAGAAATACATACAATGGGAAAACACTTCCGTTTCCAGTCAGGGCTACCAAAGCCACTGACTTATCCGAGTTTCCTAGAATCAAAGGTTTCTAGCTCACCAGACTTATTCACTCTGTTCCCCACCTCCTTCTCCCTGCACAAACTCTGCACAAACTGGCTTCTCCCTAAGCACTCCATCTTGGCTGCTTCTCCTGGCCTCCTCCATGTGGCCTTTCTCTGCTCTCCTCCCTAATGCTAATCTCAGGAACCGAGCGAGAACAAGCTCCTGGTCTACCAAATTTTATAGTATAGAAATCAAAATCTTTAATCCTGCCTGACCAGGCGGTGGCACAGTGGATGGAGCGTCGGACTGGGATGCAGAAGAACTAGGTTCGAGACCCCGAGCTCGCCAGCTTGAGCGCGGGCCCATCTGGCTTGAGCAAAAGCTGGTCAGCTTGGACCCAAGGTCACTGGCTCCAGCAAGGGGTTGCTCAGTCTGCTGAAGGCCCGCAGTCAAGGCACATGTGAGAATGCAATCAGTGAACAACTAAGGTGTTGCAATGGCAACGAAAAACTAATGATTAATGCTTCTTACCTCTCTCCGTTCCTGTCTGTCTGTCCCTATCTATCCCTCTCTCTGACTCTCTCTGTCCCTGTAAAAAAATAAATTAATAAAACTTCTAAAAAAAAACCCTTTAATCCAATATACAAATGAGGAACTCTCTGATTGATACAAAGTCAGTTATCTGAGGCATAATGGGATTCCTCATGAGAGTGCACCATTCCACATCAAAAAGGGTGGGAAAGGCTCAGTCCTAAAACCAAGCCCCACGCTACAAGGATCCTGCCTGCCCACAGCCCACCCCAACACACATTAATATAATCATGCCCATCCCAAGCAAGAAGGGCAACTTATATTATCACCTGTGTGGTGGGCATCCACGTGGGCAGTGCCATCTTTAACAAAGTGAGAGTAATATATTTTATCTGCCCAACACTGATTCTCGCAAATCATATCCTTTCTGTGAATGGATGAAGACTGGGGACACCAGCTCTGCTCATTTTGGCAGGGTTCCAGCCCTACTCCCCAAATAGGAGAATTAGTTCTTAGAGGAGATGTTTTTTGACCACCTCTGGAATTTTTAATAATTGTTTAGAAATTCAATTATATAGGAATTTCTATGTGGAGTGGGGAGGAGGAGAAAAAGGGACTTGAGTGTTTGACTGCTCCTTCCAGCCACAGCCCTTTCTGGGGAAATCTCTGTCTTTGACTTTGGATTCTTCTCCTTAAAGTTATTGCTAAACTTATAAGAACATCTAAGCCTGGTATCTGGGGTAATGTGTTTTTAAAACCGTAAGTCAATTTCTTTGTTATTCATCAAGAAGTAAAATTCTTCCTGATTAATTTTAACAATTTGCTTCCTTTTAGAAATTCCTCTTTTGTTTTCAAATGTATTGGCAGAAAGTTGTTTATAACACTGGGGAACAAAATTTTTGTTGCATCTGTAAAAAAACTTGTTCTTACCTAATTTGAGTGTGCTGATATCAAATCTGGCATTAATTTTTCTCTGTAAGCTAGTTTTTATTGCAATTCAAGATTTTAGGTTTTCATCTTATTGTATAATTTTCAACATTTAGTTTAACATAATGCAGTAGAATATCTTCTTGGGCATCATCTTTGTGAAAATATAATAATTTATATAATGCAGTAAATACACTAAAAGATATGATTGCATCAGAATTTGTCTACAATTTCAAAATAGAACATATTAAAACACTTATTTTAATCATAAAATTTGTGCAAAACTTATTTAAATTCTATTCAGGCGAAAATTTGCATTTGTAGCTCTTGCGTTTGTGTAGTTGTTGAGGACAATATCGTTTTGATGGTCCATGTTGGGCAGATGAAATATATTATGCTCTTTGTTAAAGATGGCGCTGCCCACGTGCAAGTTTTAAAAGTAAGCTTTTCCCCACACCCTTGACTGATTGGATGATGTGAGGTGGTGCACTCTTATGAGGAATACTCCCAGTATGTCTCTGATAAGTGACTTTGTATCAGAGACTTCCTTGTTTGTAGATTGGATTAAAGGTTGGGATTTCTACACTATAAAGTGGGGCAGACTCGGAGCTCACTCTCTGGGTTCCTGAGATTAGTATCAGAGAGGAGAGCATATGAAGGCCATGTGGAGAAGGCCAGGAGAAGCAGCCAAGATGTCAGAGTGCTGAGGGAGAAGCCAGTTTGTGCAGAGTTTGTGTTGGAGAAGGAGATGGGGAGCAGAGGTGAGTAAGTCTGGTGAGCTAGAAAGCTTTGATTCTAGGAAACTCGAATAAGTCAGTAGCTCTGTGAGCTCTGAATGTGTGGGTTTTGGAGCCCAGAGTGTGTTTTTTGCTTGCCCACCGGGTGCAAGCTAGAATTAAAGCTGATGGCTCACCAGTTCTTGGCTCCGTTGTTTCATTACCGACTGTCCAAATCTAATGCGAACCTGCATGGGTCAGGCGGCTATGATTGTGGCCTTGGCTCCTGGCCTTACACTCCAGCAGTAGTCTGCTCATCGCTAACAGCTCCAAGATTTTCGGGAAACTCATCAAGGTGACTGTTCAGGAAGTGAATGTTCCATCCAATGTCGTGGAAAGCCAACAGCATCCTTTGAACCAGAAATTCATAGTTTTCTGCTTTTTTGTTGCCAAGAAAGTTCTTTGCAACTGCCACAAAAGACTGCCATGCTGCTTTCCCCTCCTTATTCATCTTCCTGGCAAATTCTTCATCACGTATGAGGGTTCGAATTTAAGGTCCATCAAATACACCTGCTTTTATCTTCTTGAAAGACAAGGCAAGAAATGCAGAAATAATATGTTGAAAGCATTCACTTTCTATATTCAAAGCCTGAACAAACTGCTTCATTAAGCCAAGTTTGATGTGAAGTGGGGGAAAAATGATCCTGTCTCTTTTAACCACAGGTTCATTCACAATATTTTGCATCCCTACTTCCAGAGCTTCACGTTTCCACCACTTCTTCTGTGACTAGTGTTTCTTCCGAGCTCGGCTGTCCCACAAACACAGAAAACAAGGATTCTTCATGGAACCTCTCTGCTGTCTTAGCAGGAAATTTACCATTTTAAGATTCACACGAATGATCTAGTTATGCTCCTCGTACTTCAGAAAGTTGAGGACAATTTTTATGTCATAATCTTCTCACAGATGAGTTGAATAACCAATTGGAACCGCTGCATAAACATCTAAACATTATTGCTTGGCATCAGAAGAAGACCCTTCAGATTCTACAACCATTTTATCATGCATCTTATCAAAATACACTTGATCACCATGTCACTTTCTTCATCCTTAGAAGGAATAAAACCATTGAGAACTGGAACCAGAAGTGTCTCAGAGTGTGGGAATAGGTCGTATTGCTGAAGGAATATTAAGATATGCAATCATATGCCATTTTTTCTTGCCGATGCCCTTTGTATGAGTCAGACAGAAATAGCAGTCACTGCTGTGGTCCTTAGGTTCACGCCAAACCATGGGAATACCAAAAGGCATTCCTTTGCGTTTTCCTTTTGTCCAGTTACGAAGCATTTCCTCACAATAATGACACACAATATGAGGAGCCCAATTCATGTCTTGATCGCCAAGGGGAACTTGAAAATAGGCAATATATGCACGTGTCACAAATGAAATATTGCGCTTTTGTCGTTGAAGTGTGGAACAGCCACATATATAACAGAAGATGTCAGAACTATTCTTACATTTCCACGTACTCGAAGAAGCCATGATTCAATCTTAAAACAAAATAAGAGGATGTTTTGATCAGATAATAATTTTTTACATTTAAAAACAACTACAATTATGTAAAAGTGATGTTTGTAAAACATGAATTGCCTTGTGGTTATGTTCAATCCAAGAGTCGTTGCCCTTTAACTCCAATTTAAAAACCAATGTATGCCATTAACTGTAACAAAATGAAATTAAAATGCATAAAAACTAGAGCATGCACCAAAAAACAGATTTCAGATTTGGAATCAGCAATGCAGAAATGTATAGAAAAAGTTATAAAACCTCATGGAACAAATAATAAAAAAAACAAACAGTTTTTCCCCAGTGTAATGGTTCTCTCATTTTAAAGCCTCCATTTGTTGTGAGGTTTTTTAGTTTTTTCTATAAATTGCTGTATTTTATTGTTTTCCAAGGAACAAGATTTTGATTTGATTTGTAGATGATAAAGGGGCCACATGCTGAACCTGACAAGTTCGGGGGAAGCCTGCCTGGTAACCTCACAGGATGGTCTAAAATTAAAGCTTTCTAACTAAAAGCAGTTCATGGTGGGTAGTCATGTCCTAGGGAGGTATTTTTCTCTAACAAACATCAATGTTTACCTAAATCAAGAGTGTCTGCTGGTCTTCTGCATCTACAATAATGTACCTGAGAGCATGCCTTTGAAATGTAAGAGTAATCTTTACCAGCCCTTTCAGAGAAGGCCCCCCCCACTAGAGCAGAGACCATAAATCCCCATTGTTATTACCATATTAATTGTAACTGTTGACTATTCTTTACTTGCCTATCTAAAAGAAGTAGGTTTTACTTTTAACCCAATCCCAAAGATCTCCCTCTTACTTCCCCCACCCGCCCGAATCTGTCACTAATTAATGTCATCATGTAACCCTCTCATGTCTTCTCCTTTGATTCTGATGTATAAAATAAGTGGTGAAACCACCATTTTCTGGGGCATTTTCTCAGTCTGTTGAGATTTTGCTTCCTGGAAATTGGTAACAGTTTGGCTCAAACAAACTCATAAAAATTCTTATAGGTTTGGACATTTCTCAGGTTGATAAATTTTATTTTCTTCTCTGAATTGTACTAATTCTTCCTTTACATTTTCTTTGGGTTATATTGGTCTTATTTTTAGCTTCTTTAAGTGGAAAATTCATTAACTTTGTCATGTAGAAAATTAAATGCAGCTGGGCTATCAATGTCAATCTAAGCTATGCTTTAGCTGCACCCTGCATATATCAGAATTTCCAATTACATTTAAACTGTCTTTTCACTGTTTTGTAAATATTTTGTGTATATCCCATATGTTTTGGAAAATAAGCATATTGTTCTATTTTTAGGGACAAATGGGTATTAATTTCTGTGAGAGATAATTACATTTTATCCGTGATTGCCTATTTTTGCTCACATTTTGAACATAATTGTTAAATGCTTACAAGTTCTAAATTTTATTTCATGTGTTCTCAATATGGCTATCTCAACAGCCTTTGGGGTAGAGTTTGTTTGTGTTGTTTTCTTTTATTTTCAACCTTTGTATAATTGTTTTGTGGCTTCTCTTCACATTTGTTATATCCAATTTGATACTTGTGGGTCAAATAAGTTTGCAAATATGATGTATATGTTTGCTCACTTATAGTTTGCATTGGGTGTGGGGGACAGGCTGTAAGCAGGCAGTGTCCTTATAGCCTAAGGCTTAGTTTTAAGACTAAGCCTTTCCCATTCTTTTAATACTAAGATCTTCTCAACACTAAGCTTTTCCCCATAGCCTTGACTGTTGCTTGATGTGGGGGTTGTACTCTTATGAGGAATCCTCCCATTATGCCTCAGATAAGTGACTTTGTATCAGAGACTTCCTTATTTGTATATTGGCTTAAAGGTTTTGATTTCTACACTATAAAATGGGGCAGACAGGGCTCTCTCTCTCTCTGTTCCTAAAATTAGCATTGCATAGGAGAGGCAGCCAAGATGGCAGAGTGCTGAAGGAGAAGCCAGTTTGTGCAGAGTTTGTGCAGAGAGAAGGAGATGGGGAACAGAGGTGAATAAGGCTGGTGAGGTAGAAACCTTTGATTCTAGGAATACTTGGATGAGTCAGTGGCTTTGGGAGCCCTGAATGGAAAGGGAAGTGATTTCCCCACTGTGTGTATTTCTCGCCTGCCAGGAGCAAGCTATGATTAAAGGTAATGGCCCACCAATTCTTGGCTCCGTTGTTTCATTACCGCCTGTCTGAGTCAAATGCGAACCTGCATGAGCCAGGCGGCTATGATGGCGGCTGTGGCTGGCTTTTTTAAAAATTTTTTATTTTTATTTTATTCATTTTAGAGAGGAGACACAGAGTGAAAGAGAGAGAGAGAGAGAAAGAGAGAAAGGGGGGCGGAGCTGGAAGCATCAACTCCCATATGTGCCTTGACCAGACAAGTGCAGGGTTTTGAACTGGCGACCTCAGTGTTCCCAGGTGGATGCTTTATCTACTGCGCCACCACAGGTCAGGCACGACTGGCTTTACAATCCTCTTTACATAAGTCAGCTTAGCATAATTACATTTGTTGTGACTAAGAAATATTTGGACTTATTTCTTCCATTATCTTTTGCGTAACTGTTCTTCATGATTTTCCCTTTCCACACCTTACTCTTCTGCTGAATCAATAACCATCCTTTCTTCTCTATGCTTCCTGGTTTAAAAATTATCAATTGTATTCTTGTTCTGGTATGGTAATTTTACATTTCTTTGGTTACCTTAACATTGTTGACATATGTAAGCTTGTTGTTATTCTATCTGCTTCATCCTCTGATGAAGTAAAGTGTATGGAACATATCTGGGCCATGTTCCACTGCCTTTTTTTGCCTCATTTCTTCTTTGACATGTGTTTGCCACATTGTGTATAGATGGGTAAAATAAAACAGCACACACTGCTGGGGACTTAAGACATAAGGAATTTTCTGCCTTTCCAGATGGAGGCAGACAGCAATAGTTACTGATATTTATTTAAACTCCATCCATACAATAAAGAACTTTGATTTTTAAATTTCATTGACAACCCCAATAAAATAAAAAAAACAAACCAGTGACTGAAACATAAGGTTTTAAAGTGCCTTTATGAGGAAGAAATCACAAAAAATGGTGGACAATCCCAGGCTGAGATGGCAGGAATGGTGTGTGAACAATCAATATGTTAATTAAATTATGAGACACATCACTTTTCAAATAAATTATACACCAGAATAAAAGCTGTCAAGTCTTGCACAATTTGCCATTTTTATTACCACACTTGAGAAAAGTCTGGCTGGCGATGATGGCCTTGCATGTGGTGGTGGATGGGGAGGAAGCCTGTCGGCTGGGAGACAGCAGGGCCTGGGACTCAGGGAGGGCTGTAAAGTGACACATTTCCAGCAGCATGGAGGCTATAAATACATCCCTTACATTGGATACATATGTACACACATCAACATATATACACACATATAAAAATATCTGCCCCAACCGGATACAGAGTTTCCAAAGAACAGAATTTGTTTCTGAAAGACAAAAAAAAGGTAGAACAGAAGAATTTTCTTTCTAGTTCTATTTTGATTGGAATAAAATAAACTCTGCACCTTTAAATTTCTGTATTCAAGGTGATTCTATACAGTACATACAGGGCAATTTTACTCCATATGCAGGTGGAGGAGGTTGGAAAGGAGGCAGAGGTGGCTTGAGCTCAGGTTTTCACAAAGCTGCATATGACATCATTGGTTCCGATGATACCCTGCAAAAACTGCATCTTTATTTATTCATTAAAAACAATTTAAAAATCCTAATTCAGGGAAGCTTGTTAAAAAATCAAGAGTCCCCACTTTTTTTTTTTTTTTGTAGAAAAGAAGGTTAGTATTTTAAATTATAGGTTAAATTTTCTTTTGAAAATTAACTACACAGGTAAAGGGATTTCCTTGGTTTCTAACTGCTTCTGTTTGTAGAAATGCTGCCTGATCTTATTGAGGGGACGTATTTTCATTCACCTGCCACCAGGTGGGCTTCGGAGAGTGCTGTCAATTTCCACAAGAGAGTCCCCCAAATCATTTAGCAGTATATACAACATGCTGCAATGTAAACCCCAGTAACAAAAAAATATTTTTATATCAAATGCAGTATCAAATTGCCATTTCATGTAAACACAGTGATTCTTGGTAAAGATTAGAGGCCAAAGTACCACAAAAATGGCCATGGGATTAATCCCTGCTTTAAAAAAAATTTGTAAAAGACAAAATAGTACCCCCCCTCCAACCCCCTCTCTCTTCAAGCTGTTGGGTCAGTGAATCAGTCACTTGTTTTGGAAGCAGTCCCACAGTATGCACATTCCTACAGAAAGCACCAGACCAGAAATGTCAGAAACCAAAGCAGAGTGGTTGGGGGTGGCTCCTCCCTGGTTGCCTGGCAGAGGCCGGAAGAGACGGCCCGCCCGTCTGCACAGGTGGTCTGTTGGCCTGCAGCCCTCCTCTGTTCGTTCCAAGTTTTTGAAGAAGCTTGGTGTACTGATCTTCCCATGGGAGCTGGTTTCTGTGCCCTGGGAGGGGATCCTGGCTTGGAGGCTGGAGGGCAGAATCTTCCCGAACCTTTACTCTGGATGCCCCTGCGTCCTGCACCATGAGGTTCTGTGGGCAGCAGGCAGCTCCTGTTCGAGTCTTCTCAGGGTCCTCCTTTTCCAGGGCGTCTTAGAGCACCATCCCCTCACCAAACTAGGCAAGCCCAAGCAAAGTAAAACTTAGAGGTTCGCAGGCTGGCCTCCTGCACGGGGAGCCCGGTCGGTGCTACCCCTGCAGGTCAGACAGGGGGGCGCCACAGCTCTCGCTGCAGCTGGAGGAGTTGCTCAGCACAGCAGACCCTGCGCTGGACTCTGCGGGAAAACCAGGCAAGAACGGCTTCGGCTCCATACTTGCACACTCAAGCCCCTCTTGCTTGTTACATAGGCTCAAGGCTGTGAAACTCGGCGGGCTCAGGGCACGGCCAGCGTGGAACGGGGGTCTTACCTGAGCTGCTCAAGCACTGTGCCGAGCTGGACTTGCCAAGGAGCATGGACAGGTTGCTGGCCGGCACCCAGCCCTCCTTGCTGGAGGTCAGGTTCCTGACATACCTGCAAGGGGTGTGGACCGGTCAGTGGCTCTAGATCTCATGCCCAGAGTGGCTAGAGGGTGCTCACACTGTGGGGCATCTTACCAGAGGCCTTCGTCGCCCTCCTGAACCACCTCCAGCATATCTCCACTCCTCACAGCAAGCGTGTGGAGGCCTCCCTTCTCATCATCCACCACTACGGTGTACTTTCCAGGAACCTGTGGAGGAAGGGGCACAAAACCCTCTGCTTCTGCCCCAGCCACTGAACACAGGCCACGGTGGCTATCTGGCAAAAGGTAGGGTCCCAAGAGAGTGTCCAGCAATGAGAGGAGCTGAGCACTTTGTCAGGGCCATGCCATTTGTGGTGCCTTTGGTGTGATGACTGCCTTAAATTGGGAAGGTCTCTTGGTTGTAAGAAGATGTTAGGTCTCATACTGTGACCATGCTAACAAAACCTACTCAACCTACAAAGTGCCCTCAGCTTGTTCCTGGTGGTCTGACCTTGTTCCACTGCTCCCTCTGCTCCTGCTATACGGGGCAGGTCTCAAACACTACAAACATAGCCTCTGGCCCCAGGATCTTTGCACCTGCTGTTCCTTCTTCCATCCTTAATTCCCCTCCCCCTCTTTTTTGGTGGCGGAGACAGAGAGAGTCAGAGAGAGGGACAGAGAGGGACAGACAGGAAGGGAGGGAGATGAAAAACATCAATTCTTTGTTGCAGTTCCTTAGTTGTTCATTGATTGATTTCTCATATGTGCCTTGACTGGGGGACTACAGCAGACCGAGTGACCCCTTGCTTGAGCCAGGAACCTTAGGCTCAAGCTGGAGGGCCTTGCTCAAACCAGATGAGGTCACTCAAGCTGGCAATTTTGAGGTCTCAAACCTGGGTCCTCCATATCCCAGTCCAATGCTCTATCCACTGCTCCACCGCCTGGTCAGGTCCTTAGCCTCCTTTCTGAAATGACAGCCATCCTCACTTAATATGCTATATATTTTACTTTATTATTATTGTTTCTCTTCCCTATAGAGAATTGTTTTGTCTGTTTTTGTGCCCTGTTTTATCTTCAGAGCCTAGAACCGTGCTTTACACAGTACATGCTCAGCACATATTTGTGGACGACGCTGTGTTGTGGATGTGGGCCCCCAGAAGTGGAAGCTGTTCTGACAGAATGTGGGGGGAACTCAAGCCCGATGTGGCAATAAGACAACACATGACAACACGCGGCTAACCTGCAGGACAGGGCTGCAGGGTTTCAGAGTTTGGAAGCGGGAGATTGAAAGTGAGAGTCCTTCATCCTCACTGGAGCTGACGTGCCCTCTCATTGGACCTGCACCAGCCCCTAACTGGTCCTGAGAAGCCAAAAACCATATCCTCCTGCTACACTGAGCATAGAATCCAAACCCCCATCAGAGACTGCCTGGTCCTCAGACCTCTCTTTCTGCCCTTCTCTCTCCTGCCCACTAGCCTCAGTCTCCCTATGCTGGGACCCCCAGTGCCTGGGCTCCTCCTCGTTCCCATGTTTGACTCTTCTCACCCTCAGTCCTCTTAGGGAAAGGCCACCTTGACCATGTCAAGGTTTTCCCTCTGTTTCATCCATTCAGTTGTGCCTGCCCCTCAGGGATGTTTTGTTTGCTGCGATAACACTGGTGTTAGAAACCAGGGCATCAGTGAGCGTGCAGTAAATATCTGTTGGTATAATCCTGACTGTAATGACTTAATATGTCAACAGCTTCTCCTTGCTGCTCATATTAAACCAGGAGTTTGTTAGACAGTTTTATTCTCTTAAAAAAATAAAATAGACGGTCCTAGTCAGGTGGTTCAGTGGATAAAGCATAGACCCAGCATGCCAGAAGTTGCAGGTTCAACCCCTGGTCAGAGCACATAAAAGAAGCAATCAATGAGTACACAACTAAAGAGAACAACTAAGTGAACCAACAAGTTAATGCTTTGCTCTCTCTCTCTCTCCCTTTTCTTCCCTTCCTTTTCTCTCTTTCTCCTTCCCTCTCTCTCTCAAATCAATAGAAAAATTTAAAAAGAGAGAGAGAGAGAGAGGTAGAGGTGCATTCATAGTTATACGGAAGCTTATAAGAACATTCAACTTTTCTGAAGGGCCAATCAGGGGTGGGTATGGTTCCCTAGGAAGGAGAACCTCCCTCAGTGTGGTGGTCTGATGGTGGTGAGCTAACAGAGAGGTGGGGACACAGAGCCACAGGGATCCCTGTCACCCAAAAATCCCTCCCAGGGGCCATGGGCACTGCAGACCACCACACTGGAGCTTCTGGGGTCCCAGAGACCAGCAGTGCCAGGCTTACCACCCTGGGGAACCAAGATTACCAGTTTTCTGGGGCCCACACCGCCTTCTTCTTCTGCATCTGAGGAATTAATGGGCTCCTCAGCACTCGACCAGCCGTCGTTGTCCTCAGGGGCCTCCAACGGGTGAGATGTTTTGCTCCAACCTGAGAGAGGAACAGGTTTCAGTGAGGACCACCCTCGATAACCAGCCTGTCTGAAGATGATCTGAAGAAGTCCCTGCAACCCTGGAAATGTGCACCCTGTGTGGAGCCTGCTCCTCCCAGGAGCTCATAAAGACTGCGGGAGGTGGGGGGGTGGGACACACACTGCTGGCTTCCCAAATGCCTGTCACATTTGTTTCAAGTGTGCGAACAGTCCAGGGAAATGGGGACAGAGTACCTGCTTCCATTGCCAGGCCAATCAGGGGAAAGAAATGAGCTTCCAGCCCCTCCCTGGACGGCCGTTCACTTATCCAGCAGGCCCTGCCACTTCCCAGAGGAGGGGCACTCCCCACCTGGCCTACTGCCTGCTGGTCCCAGTAACAGAGCCCCTGAGAGACTACTAGCTAGAGACACTGCCACCCATCTGTGTTGGAGCAGACACATGGAGGCAAAGCTGGGATCCCAACCCAGGCTTTCCGGCTGCATGAGCTCTGACCACCCACGCTGGCCAGAAAAAGAGGGAAAGATAGCTTTCTTCTGGACTTCATAAAATACATCTATTCCTTCATCAATATCTCGGCTACCATCTATCCCCAAAGGGAAGCAACTATTTTTCTCATCTAGGGAGAAAATGCAAATAAGTTGTGGGGAGATGGGAGGTGATGAACTCCTGATTCTGAATAAACGCAATAGCTGCCAGTAATAAAGCACCAAGCCCAAGCCAGGCTCCTTTGGGATTTGATCACAGTCATTACATATTACTGTATTTCCCCATGTATATGATGCACCCTTTATTGAAAAATTTGGGGTCTAAAAACTGGGTGCGTCCTATACAGTGGTTGTAGATATTTTTACTTGCATTTCTTGCTTTTCTGTGGGATGAATTTTATGATGAATAAAACTTGAGTTCAATAATTTTATGTAATACATTATTTTTTTTTCCAAGTTTTAGGCCCCCAAATTAAGGTGCGTCTTATACATGGGATCATCTTATGCATGGGGAAATACGGTAAATAACATTTCGACAGGAAGCAAGCAGATCTGGGAAATAAGCAGACTGCTCGTCAGATCTGGGTTTGGGCACATCTAGTTCCAGGCTACATCTGTGGTGGCGAGAACATGCTTTTCCTCCCAAAAGAGAGAGTGGGGGGTGTGAAGGTACTATAGCGAGACAGGTGCAAATGCACGCTCCCCTTTATGAAGTCAGGGCTGCAAGGGGCAAGTTGTCCAGTGGGCCAGTTCCCAAGGCTGATAAAGTTTAAGCCTGGTGATGAAAACCTTGTGCTTAAGACGCAGTCGACTTTTTGCTAACTTCTATCAAACTTAGTTCAGGATTGGCAAACTTTTCCCGTGAATGACTTAAAAGTAAATATTTAGGCTTTGTAGGTCACAACTCTCTGCCACAACTATTCAACTTGGTGGTTGTACAAAAGCAGTCATTGTAGGTACAAAATTGAATAAGCTTGACCAATAAAATATTATTCATGGAGATAAGACTTTGAATATTGTGTAATTTTTCCACTCTGAAATATTATTTTAAATTTTTTTCAACCACATGTAATTGGAAAAAATCAGATGAACAAAATACTTTTCTATTGTATTAATATTGTTAAACATTATGTGAACTTTTCAACTAGTATATAAAGTCTCCATAAACAGTGTTCACCCATTAAAAAAAAAAGAATAATAAAAAAGAGGCAGTAAAAAGCTACCTTTGCCTTCCTAGAAAAGAGAGCTGGGACCCAGAGTTCTCCGTTAGCCAGCAGAACAGCAAGCCCCAGTAAGAAAGCATGTGCCTGCCTGTGTCCTCAAAGCCAAAGAAGCCAGCAGATGCCAGCACCTGTGAGCTCCTCCACACTCCCTGCTTTGCAGCAGGCTGTGCCCAGCAGGCCAGGAAAGCCTCTGAGCTTTGCCTACCTGGGGCCCGGCTCTGGGGCCAAGGAGGCTGTGCTACGCATGGCTCTGCCCACCTCACCACCAGGCTTGCGTCTATGCAGGAATGCGGGACTGTGAGTTTCCAGCTACAAACCACCCACCCTCTCTGCTTCAGGTCTACCTGGAGTTGTCACAGTGTGGGAAGCTAAGATAGCACTGGGCAGGGGACGCTGAGAGTCATAGTGCCTTGTAACCTGGCGACAAACATCACCTCCCCTCCTGCTCACCACCAACAGATGCGGTGGGGTTTTTTGCATAAGAGCAGAGATCTGAGAATGAAGGTGAAGACTGTCCTATGGGCTGAGAAGGCCGTACTGCCTGGCCGATGGCCCAATGGCCCGTAAGCAAGCCTTTGCACGAAGAGTGGTGTGGTTGTTTGTGTTAGGAACAACTCCGCCCTCTGGTGCCTGCAGAGAAGAGGTTTTCTAGACACACAGCAGTGTCTAGACACTTTCTTCTCTGCCCGGAAGCCTCTGAGTGAACCTTTTTAATAGTCTTTAGTACTGTCCCTTTCAAAACAGTGTGACAAGGGAGTAAGCAGAAAATACTGAGACCCGACTGTGCCTGAAGCCCCAAGTGGGGGACAAGAACATGATATTGTGGTCAGTGTAACAATCACAAGTTGGGACAGCACCGCTCTTCGATCTACATAGGATGCTGGGGATTTTGCAAAAGGAAATTAGGCCAAAGTGACCATGAACATGAATATGGTCACCTCTATTTCCTATGAAAAACGTCCTTGGTATGTGTTGATAGAGTAAAACAATGGCCAATGAAGCTTTTTGGGAAGCATGCACTTAAGCATTTGCAAGAGGGCCAGCCAGGAAGGCCCAAGTTCATCGCCACTTGCTCTAGACCAAAGTGGCCAGTGATGACAGTGAGGAGGAGGAAGCTAAGCGCTGGCTGCCGAGCCCCAGGGGCATGGGCTCAGGGCTTTCACGCCCATTTATTGTGACCCTGTAAGGTGGCCTCGTCTGCATGTTACAGCTGAGGAGATGAGTTTTCAGAGATGACAAATTTGGCTATAAAGCAGTAGCAGCAGCTTTGGAACCGCACTGGGCTGTGTTCAAGCCCACAGTCCCGGCCGCCCCAGCCTCCTCCAGAAGGAAGAGACCACAGGGCAGAGGCCTCAGGCATCTCCAGGTCTTAAGTAGAAAGTGTGCCAGGGACAAAAGTAGCCCTTCCCAGGAGACAGTCAACCAGCTGGGTGTTGCTCCTGTGAGGCTGTGGAAGGTCAGCAGGGCCCTGGTATCTAAGCAGTCATGCCCATGGCCAGTAAGAGGGCTTCAGCCTGTGTCCTTAGGGTGCAGAGTATAGTTTGAAGCCAGAGTGGGCTTTGGGTGTCCTCTGGGTGGTCTCTGGTGGTGGTGTGGGGGGATTCTAGTTCAACCTATACCCCTTGGGAACTTTCACAGTTGTTTGCAAACTCAGGAAGATTCACAAAGTGAAATCCTCTGAAAACTTGAGAGCCTGAGGCTGGACCAGGGGACTGGGCTTCCGTGGGCAGCGGAGGTAGGGCCTTTACCCTTGGAATATGAGGGGGCAGGAAAGAAGGAGGCCTGATTTTCAACACAGAGCTTGACCCTACCTGTCTGTGTGATTGGTCATCTCCCATAAAATGGGAGGTCTGATGGAATCCCGTAGCTGCTATGTCTTGTGTTTCCACCAGGAAGCATTGATAAACTGGTAAAGTAGGGGGTGGCTGGTGCTGCAGGGGCCTGGGACAGGGGGGCCATGCAGCCTACAAAGCCATTGAGTCAGAAAGCCCAACCCACCCAAACACAGGTGTCAGCAGCCTCTAACTAGTGGCCAGAGGGTAGTTCTGTAGGTCTGAGCACACCTGGTGTGAGGAGATCAACATAGAAGCATGACATCATCACAGTATCTGCTGCCAGAGCACCATGCTTTTGAATAGAACAATGAGTTTGCGTCTGGCTAGTAGCTACTGATGTCATTTTGCATCCTAGACTATGCGTAATGGCAAAACAGACAGCAAGCATCCCTAACCAGACCAGGAAAGCTATGGCAGGCTATGTCAGGAAGGTTGGGCCACTCTACCTCGTAAACCAAAAGGCGTTGGATCGCTCTTAACTTCATGTCGCTTAGCTTTTTTGTCAGGACTGGTAGGAGAAGCTGCAGAAGGAGGTAGAGGCAAAAACACAACAGAAGAAAAGAGAGAGAGAGAGTGAGGGATTGCAGGCAGAGCACAGAGTAGGCCGTGAGAAACAACGATTCATGCAGGATGGGCACAGATGTCGAATGGCCTCAGTTTCACTGACCTAGAAGTTACCTTCCTGGGAACAAAACTAAGATGACTGGGGAACTAAGAACTGAAGGCAGAGTCTGAGGAAAAGTAAGAGATGAAACCGGCATGCAGTGACACTAGCAATTGGTATCCTCGTTTTAGGGAAGCATTGCTCAGTTCATTTTCTGAGTTCTAGGTATATTTTCTGAGCCTTGCACATACTTTCCATACTTAGCAAAGTACATTGTACCAGAATTTGTCCTTTCCTTTTCTTTTTTAAAGTTTGAGGCCAACTTAAAAATATTTTATAAATTAGGAAAAAGCCCTCTAATTTTTTGGACCGGCCTCTGGACCAATGAAATGAAAAGAACCCTAGACGACACCAGTTTTTAGTATCCAGTGGGGAGTCCTGTAAGGCCCCACCTGGAGCTCGAGGGCTTGCTTCATGGCTATCTTGTTGTACGTCCTTCCCAGATAGCTCCCTGTCCAGGAGCGCCCAAAGGTGGTCAGCAATCTCCTTCCATGGGGCCCTCGATCTGCCCTGGGCACAAGCAAAGGCCCCAGGAGATCACTGGCCCCAGCACCTGAGCGTTCTGGCACAGAGGGTGATGACAGAAGCAAGGTGAATGCCCACAGGGACTGACAGGAAAAAGCAAGAAAGGGAAGGTGGGCGTGGGAAGAGTTGGACCAAAAAAGCACATGACGAGTCGGTTGTGAGCAAGCTTCCTTAGGCAAGTGCACCTCCGCCTCCGCTTTCTCACAGAAAAGGTCCCCAGAGGGAGCGCTGGCTGCACAGGGAACAGGCACACCAGTGTCAGCAGAAAAGAGCGAATCGGCGGGAAATGTTTCTGGATGGCTGTACTTGGGGTGAAACCGGCAGATGCCCAGCCTGAGAATGTCCTCATGGATGATCACCACACAAATGGATGACAGATGTGTCACCATGGCAAGGGACACGCCCAGGAAATGATTTTAGGTGGGTGCCTTTTACCTTTCTGACCTTTGAGGTTAGCAAAACCCTGCAGAGTAAAGCGCTTCTTGGAAAGCGCAGAGCTTTCTGAGGTAGAGCTAGTGACTGTGTCATCTACAAAGGAAGAGAAAGGGACAGTGCAGAGGGTGTCCGTAACCCAGGGTGACTCTGGGGAGGGCACATGTCAGGTCAAGCTAGGGCTCAACTCTAAGGCTGGGTTTGCTGGATTAGGGCAAACACTGATGAAGAGGTTCTTCTGGGAGGTTCCAGTGCTTTCTGTGGGGTGGGTAGGGAGCTCTGAACTCTTTACAAATGATATTTTTGTGCCCAGAGGAGGTTATGCACCCCGATATGCCCATTTGTGGACACCTGTGATGCAGCTCCCAGTACACCTGGCTCAGAAGCTGCTGACACCCACCTTTACCCTTTTCAGGGGGTTTTGGCAACGTTGTTGAGCTCACATATCCTTCCAGGCTCAGGGGGTCAGTTTTTCTTTCTTCCAACTTTTTGATGTTTCTTGTGTTCCCTTTTGAAGGACTAATGACATGAGACACATTAAAAAAGAAATAGAAAGTTGCTTGGTTAGTTTTTTCAAACTCTTCCTGAGGATTTGAGAGGTCCAGACAACCCTGAATTCCTATCCAGTGTTTAAAGTATGGTCTTGCCACTTCAGAGTGGTAAGCATTGCTAGCTTAAGCCCAAACAGAACAAAATGAGGACAAAACCACCTTTCCGGCCACTGAGCAGGAGGTGGCTGTGTTATTGTTTTGAAGGAAAGGTCCTTTTCTTTTAAAACCATTGTTCTAGGGATTATTCCTTTAGATTATATCTTGTCCCACAAATGCTTAGAGGTGGCTTATATATGCAATAGTAACGATAACATTAAAAAATAAGTGAATGAATAAAATAATGTAGGAAAAATAAGGGCAAAAAGGGTTTGACAAGTCATGGTGAAGGCTGGTGTCTGAAATGTGTCCCACCTCTGCAAGTTGTGGCTCAGAGCCTCTTGTGCCCAATGGTCCTTGTCTGAGGTGCTATGGTCACCGAAATGCTTAACTGTTGTCTGGAACAGCCATGTCATTTGCTGACTGTCATGGGAAATACCCCACAGACAGAAAGTAATGAGAGGGCACTGTTAAGGACGGGCCTCTGTCTGGGATTGGGGCCAGAGACCCATGGCTGTGAGGCTGACCCAGCAGGACTAACCCACCAGCCTGGGATTCCAGAGGAGAAGCACTCCACGGGGCACCAAGCAAGTGCAAAGTAACCTCATAGTCAAGAGAGTCAGGTAATCAGGGCCAGGTAAAGTCTGTGGCCTGTGCAAATTCCTACTTGTGACTCTCATACGGTGGTGTTTCAAGTGCACGTGTCCCTCACCTCGTATTGGAGGATGCTGGCAGAGGCAGGCTCTGGGACTGCTCCAGGGCCCTGTGCTGGCTGGCTTCTACAAGGAGAACACAAACAAACCGCCTATGCATGGCCGGAAGAACTAGAGCCAGGCACCTTTACTTCTAAATGCTATGTGATCTCAGACAGCTAAGAATTCTGAGATGGTTTGGAACATATATAAAAATGCCCTTGCTGCAAAAGCTAAGAGAAAACAATGGCCGAAGACATTCTTACCTCGACAAGCCTGCAGCTGGCTGGTCAGCACTTTCCGAATCTCATTCACCCAAGCTGCTTTAATCTCGGGAGTGGGTGCCTATCCCCCCAAAAGAAATGCCAGGAGGTAAGGACCTCCATTCCTTAAAGACACATGCTTTGGTATTTTACTCTTGAGACTTCTGAGGACAATTTTAGAAATAGATAACAAGAGCACTGTATGTGAGAAAGAGGACGGGAGCAAAGTGACACGTCTCCTTGCTTCAGGACAGAGCCCAGGGTACTGCAGCACCTGCTGGTGGACTGCTAGCCAGCTGATATATTCACACAACCACTGAAGGCTGACTCGGGGGGAAAACGCTATGGCATAAGCTGTTCCCGGAGGGTCAGTCTCTCTGGGAAGCGGCTCTGGTCCAGTCATGGATTACAGGGACAGCCAGAGGCTGAAATCTCACAAGTAGATTCTAAACTTCCAAGGGCAGGGAGTCTCTGAGGAGCTGAACCACAGACAGGGCTTTGTCCTGCCTTAATACAGGGTGGGGCCTGAGGGGCAGTGCCAGGTTGACAGCTGGGCTCTGAAGACCCATGTCCTTGCCTCTGTTCTTTGGGGCCCTTGGGTCTGGCTATGCTGGTGTAGGTGTTGTGAGTTGTAGACAGCTAAGTATAGTGTGATACAGGGTTGCCACACAGCCCTGGGTCCAAACCACCAAGTGGGTCAAAATATTGAAGGCAACCAGGAGAGGCACATCCCTGTGCTGGCTGACCCCTTTATGGGGCACCCGGGGTCTTGCGTGGGCTCGCGAATATACTTACAGCCCCACTCATCTGCCCTCACCAGCGAGGCAAGGGCAGGTAAGGACTGAGAACATACAACCCCCCAGGAGAACCCGGTCACGCGTGCCAGCGTGGAGCGGGCGAGCTGTGCTCCCCTGCACCGTCCACACACATGCGGGCCAGGGCTGCAGGAACCTGTGCTTGCTTTTCTGGAAAGACACTTCTAAAACCCGTAACTTGCAGTGTTTCCCTGTACTTTGTCCTGGGCCCAGCTCAGGTGAAAGACGGCCCAGGGAAGTCCCCCAAATTAATAGTGGTGCTCCTGGCCTTTGGGTACTAAAACATTGTGGAAGATTCTAGAACCAGCTTTCCCTTGAAGCTTTCCATTGGCAATACTAAAGAGATGCATGGAATCCCTAATGCCCAGCTAGAGAGAGAAAGGTTGGGGTCCTACCTGGATGATGTAAACTTCCTCCCGGGCATTGTACCAGATCTCAAACTTCTTCACATCTCCTTTCACGTTCTCTGTGATGCCAACAGCTGTCATCTGAGAGAACAAAACAGGGAGACCAGTCTTAGTTCTGAAATGAAGGCTAAGGATGCCAGAGATCCCGGGTGCCCACATCCAAAGATAAGAGGCGAGTGGCAGAAGGTAGACGTCGTGACCGAGGCTCAGTTACAACCTGGAATGGGTCCCTGACCCTTCTCTTTAGGGCCAGCGCCAGGAAGGTGTGCAGCTGCTGGAAACAGGCCTTACTCACATTTAGGGACTGCTTGTAGCTGTAGGACGGGGCTTTCTCATACCCTTCCCCATTCTCTTCCCTCTTCTTGCAGAAGAGGATGGCCTTCTCGTGCAGGAACAGATGTCGCTGCATGGGCTTGAACCTGGCCAGGTCCTTCACCTTGGTGTGGCCCTTCTTGTGGTCAGTCCAGACACTGAAGGAGCCCTGCATCAGCAGCTTCCCTAAGTCACTCAGGTTCCCCTAAAGT
Organism: Rhynchonycteris naso; assembly: GCA_037038555.1. NCBI lineage: Eukaryota > Metazoa > Chordata > Mammalia > Chiroptera > Emballonuridae > Rhynchonycteris > Rhynchonycteris naso. The sequence continues at coordinate 33,772,434 of CM072998.1, forward strand.
GAATTGTAACACGAGGACCATTTAAAACCCAGAATGAACACGGGGGTGGGGGTAGGGGCTTTTAATGCACGTTGCTGAGGGAAATGGCCCGTCTGGGAAGGCTGCATTCCATGTTCCAACTACGTCATGTTCGGAAAAAAGCAAAATTATGGTGACAGTAAACAGAGGAGGGGTTTCTAGGCATGGGGGGCGGTGGCCAAAGAAGGATGGATAGGCAGTGCACAGGGGTTGTTTTGGGCAGTGAAGCTAACTCTGTAAGATAAGTACCCTGGTGGAGACATGTCATTATACATTGACGCAGACACCCAGAGTGAACCGTAATGTGCACTCTGGACTCTGGGTGATAATGACGTGTCCATGCTGGTTCATTAATTGTAATAAATGCCCCAGTCTGCTGGGGGATGTTGATAATGTGGGAGGCTGTGTGTTGGGCAGGACAAGGGGCATACGGGAAATCTTTGTCCCTTCCTCTCAATTATGCTGTGAACCTAAAACTGCTCTAAAAATAGTTTCGTAGTGAAAAGAAACTAAGAATAAAGGCTGAATAAAATTCTAGAAAGACAAACAAATTATTAAGTTGGCCTGATATGGGCATAAGAGGAGAATGTAGCAGTCTGACTTTAGTGTCCACTGGTCACACGTTTTTGGCCCCCAAACAGCATCAGAGAAAATAGATCTGAGTGATGATGCTGACCTCAGGAAAAGAGCAGGATGAAGAGGTTTTCAGAGATGCACTCCAAGGGGTGAAAGCTTCCCGTTTTTTTCTGTATGTTGTTGAGCCCTCATGCAGGCCTGCCCCAGGCCCCCTGAGTCAGACTGTGCTGACTGATTCCAGGCAATACCCAAGCTCATCAAAGCTCCGGGACACAGCTCTGCACTAGCCGTGGGCTGGCCTCAGCCCACTGTCTGGTAGATCCCCCCTCTATGCATGCTCGTTAGCACCTCCAGCAGGAGCGGGCAGAGAGGTAGGAGGCCACCGGCGGTCCTTACATCATAGCCCGTGATGGCGATGAGGTGCATGGAGTCATTCACAGCCTTGAGGATGCCCAGAATGGAGCTCAGCGCTTCCTGGAGGTCCTCAGCCCCCTCACAGCTCTTGCTGTATTTCAACATTTCCTGGGGTGGGAGGGAAGAAGTCTTGATCACACACCCATCTGGACGCTGATACCTACCACTCCCTTGAAAGCTGCTATAATAACTCCAGTGCTCTGTCCCAGAAGTGCAGGCCCTGGGTGGCCTTGAACATGGACCCTCAGGACAGAGGGTGTGGCTCCCTGCTCAGTTGTCAGTGGTGAGGTAAGATGATACATGCACGTGGACACCCACAGACTCCCTGAATGGGCGGTCTGCTTGGGGACCACTGGCCTAGGAGCAGCTTAGGAAGCTGCCCTTTTACCTCCCTGAGGCCCCCATACCCCGCCCCACAACAGCTTGGGTGGATGCTGCAAATTGGGGATGTCCCCTGAGCCAGTGAACACTCAGTGGAGCTTGGCAAGTGCAGGCGCCTTGCAATCCCCCAGGGCCAGCACCATTGTATAGTTCTGACCCCCAGCAAACTCAGACTGAGACCCCTGTCTCATGTTTCCCCACTTCTAAACTGATTACTCCTTCCTTTCACATTGGACACCCTGAATGAACATCTGATTGCTTGTTATGTGGGCACTTTTCACCTCCATTCACTTTGCTCACTCCGGCCTGACACAAGCCAGGCCTTGCTGGGAAGACTGGCGTGGGAGCACAGCCCTGTGTCAGTGTGGGGGTGCTTTAAGCCTATGATCTGTGAGGTGGGGTTCGCCATCTGCTCACCGTGGTGTCCCTGCCTTTGCCCCAACAACAACCAGCACACATAGACTCTCCACAAAGGTCTGTGAAGAGCCAGATCCTTGCAGAGATGGGAGAAATATGGCTGGGGCAGCCGCCGCTGGGGGGGTGTATGACTTGTGGGGGGACCAGTGAGGGTGGCTGCAGGGTGGCCACGCCGAGGGCAGGGCTCCAGGGGATGCCCAGCCGGGCATGGCTGCCCAGTGTCTCACCTTGAGGAGCAGCTGGTATTTGGTGATCCTCTGGACTGGCTTTAGCAGGTAGGAGTCCAGACTCAGTTTGTGGTCCAGTTTTTTCTGGCATTCCTACAACCACCAAACCTCTGGTTTAGACAGTTTTCCTTGTTCTTTGTTTGAAAGTCAACTAGTAAAGGAGATCAGACTCTAAAGGGAGTCCTGAAACATACCTGGAAAAATGGGCAGTCAGAGCATTGTCTCCACAGGCTCTCAGAGCGGGGCTTGTTCTGACAGTACTTCTCATAGATCTGGAACTCCTCCATCTGGACCCGGGACAGAGCAGTATCACAGCATGGCTCAGAAGGGCCAGTCTGACTTCTTCCTGAATCCCAGTTCACCCCTCCATCTCGGGTGCCATGTCCCTCATTGTGAGACAGTCAGGTAACATCCCCGCTAGAAGTTCAGGTCTCAGGGCTGTATTGGCCCTGGCACCTCTTTTATACAGATTAGCTCAATACTGAGGCTGGCTTTGGCCACAGGAATAACAGTCTAGAACTAAACACAGGACCAATACAGGCTTTCTGAAGAGAGAATCTCCAGAGCTCAGCCTACACATGGTGCTCAGACTGGCAAGCACATCTGGATCGCCTGCAGGCTTGTCAGAACAGACTGCTGCCCCCACCGCAGTTCTGATAGGGCAGGTCCGGGTTGGAACCTCAGACCCTGCGTTTATAACAGGTTCTTAAGGAATTCTGATGCTGCTGGCCAGGGAACCCACTTTGAGAACCACTGACCCCTAGCATGGCTGCCCCACCCTACTTCTAGATAGCACCCAGAAGCATTCTAGCCAGGCTGAGCCAAAATATCAGTATTGCTCCTCCCTTTACTGCCTTCATCTCAATTCATTATAATAGTAAAAATGACTGAGCTTCACTGCGGTTAGTAAGCTGCACTATCCATATTGCTAACCTAGCAGTTTATGGAGATCAGCGCAAGAGGGTCATGTGGGACCCTGCGCAGGAAACAGCAGGCCCCTGGATCCGGCAGCCTTTCCTCCCAAAGCTTCTCCTCAACCCCCTTCCCTGCCACACACACACTTTAGCTGATCATCATCCCGCCCTGGAAGGAGGTGGACATCTACTATTTCAAAGAGAAGAAAAACAAGGCTCAGCAAACGTGGATGACTTGTCCAACGTCCGCCAGGCAGTGAGCCCTGACCAGGACAAGAGCAAACACAAAACAAAACCCCAGCATGCGAAAGACCCAGCTCTGTCTAACACAATTGAAACTTAGACGCTTGATAATTCTGACATATTTCAAAGCTTGCGTTTTATAGTTTTTCTCTTTTTCAAACTAGTTACTGGGCTTTAGGAAAAAAACATATTCTTTCAGCCCTACCAAAAAGTGTTACATCATCTCAGCAAACTGGAAACATTGGTACTTTGTGATTTCAGTTGGGGACTGTAATAGAACTTAAAAGTTATTATTTTAAGTATTAGTAATTTTGGGAAGTAAGGTACGGAAAAGTATACATTTAAGAAAACACATACCCTTTCTAGAAAACACCTTCCAACCAGCTCTGGGCAGTCTATGTAGTTTTCTAGCTCCCTCAGGAATATTCTAGACAAAGAAAGTTTGTATGATAAACAACCTGAATCAGATGGCATCTGTAACAAATAAGTAGCTTTTATTTTCCAGATAGCTTTTATTCCTGGCTCTGGACAGTCCAGAAGATCTTGTGGGTAAGAATACATAGCCAGATTTCAGGAACCTACAGCCCACACCTGTCACTCTCAGAGTCTGACTATATCGAACTCGCAGGGTTAAGCAGACGCGGCCCCCATGGATCCCAATATGTTTTTGGTGTTGGTGTTCACACAACACACAGAACAGCTTTTATTTTGATCAGCACAGACACAAGATGAAGAGGCTATGAGCAGACAGACAGAGCATCTGGGGGTCCTGGAAGTGCAGCCCTCGCAGCCGTGTGCTCTATTGGGTTTCTGCAGATGTCACGGGGTCTTGGTTCTATCCCTGAGGCCTTCCCAATATATCTTTGTTCCTGAGCCATGTGCCCACGTTTTCCGATGTTTTGGGTAAATCCTGACAGGAAAGGAAGTTTCTGGGGCATCAGTTTACTACACTAGTCATGCAGCCAAGGTTCTGGTGCCCAAGCCCTGGCCAGAGCCACGGGGACGCTAAAGGTCCAAGTCACTCACGAAATTAAAATCCAAGGAAGGCTCTGAGGCGGGGTTTGGCCGTCACCTGGTGCCTCCTTTATCAATGGATGAGAGATGCTAGTGACTGAGGAGCAAAAGCAGGTGGTGAGACAGAAGTCCCAGATGTCCCCTGAAATCCATAGGTGAATGTGGCCCAAGTCCCATGCTGGCTAGGCTCCCTGGCCCCGGGCAGCACTGCGAGGGGATCGGCTCACAGCTGTCCCTTTATCAGGAAGCACAGACATCGCCATCACCCACCTGCCTCCCTATGCACTTACGTCTGCCTGCTCATTTCCTTTCCCATGAGCTCCCGTAAATTGCAAAAAAGAGCCCAGGGTAGACATCCCCAGGACTATCCATACTTTCCTCCATGTATGAAGAGGCCACAAGTCATTCTCACAGGGGATAACATGCAGGAAAGGGACTTCTGATGTCACCACCCTTTTCAAGAATGAGCTTGGGAACAAAACTGTCCTTGCTAAGTGGTGTGGCATTTGTTGCTGCTCCCAGGTGCCAAATACACACACTCGGGGTGGGGGCACTGGCTTCTGCTGGGCCTGAAGGACAGGGAGAGGCAGGAGGGGGTGCTATTTCTACATAATCATGCCAACAAAGTTCCGAGACATTTCCCCACTTCAGACAGAGGCCCATTTGTACCCATCCACACTGGCTCGGAGAACTAGCCCTGGGCACAGCCCACCACACTGCTCTGTGCACTTATCCACCCTTGAGAGAGGGAAGAAAGGATATTCTCCACCAGCAAAGCACAACTCAGGAGCCGTTTTGGCGTCAGCTCCCTGTAGGTGGCTACTTTAGAGGCCAGACATCACCGTGAACAGGAAGGGCCTACCTGTTATGAAAGTGGTAAATTTCTTCCATGTTTCCAAATAAAATATCCTTCTTGTTTTGAAGGCCTGTTGAGATGAGATGAGTCATTAAAGGGTTATCCATCTCAGCAGCATAGCCCTGTGGGAGAGGAGAGAGGTCAGCAGAGAAACCCTGAACTACAGCTAACAGCCCTCTGGGCCATTATAACAGCAGCCCAATCATTCGGCACCAAAGCCCCGTCTCCACTTGACTGCCTAGCGGGGTGGGTGACACTGCCTCAGGGTTTAGAAAGCAAATCTACCTCGTATTTATTCACTGACCATTTCTAGTATGCTTGTCTGGACAAGCAGTACAAAATTCGAATGAATTATAAACCGTACTAATTTTTTTTAGGGGGAGGAGAGGAAGTTCCATACTTCTCCCTTTCAGCCTTTTAAAAATTCATGATATAACTTTTATGAAGGGGACAAATCTTATGTGTACACCTTGATGAGTTATTTATATGTCTACATTTGTGTAACTGCCACCCAAATCAAGACGTAGAACATTTTAGCACTCAGAAGCCTCTCTGCCCTTCCCAGGCAACAACTACCAGCCAGGAGGCCTCCACTCGGACCTCTCCACCCCAGATGAGCTCTGCTTGCCTTGGGCTTCCTCTCAGGAAGAGCAGGCACTCGTGTCTGATTAATCCACTCATCGTCACGTTCCTTAGGGTCATGCATGATTCTGTGTAGCAGCAACTCTTTTTTTTTGCTATAAATATTGTCCCTGTGCATAATCCACCTAAACCTACCAGTCCCATGTCCCTCTGACAGACATTTGAGTTGTTTCCACTTTGGGGCTACTATGAGTGAAGCTGCCATGAACCTTCTCTCACATGCTTTTCGGTGGACACAAGACGACACAGTGTGGAGCAGCTCAGCCCATGGCACACTCCTGGCCACCCCCCACGTGAAGGCTCACCTCCAGGACACAGAGCAGCTCCTCCACATAGACCCGTTCCGTGTCAAGGAGTTCATTCATCACGTGCCTGTGAACAGGGTGGTAGGGCTTATTATCTAGGAGCAAATTCTCTGACCCGCCTCCCTGCTGTGGGGCCACCAGCACAAAACAAGCCCTGATTCCTCAAGTCTCTCCCTTTTCTAGGTCATGTCTCCGCATCTGCCCAACCCTGCTGATTCAGCCCCACTTCTTTCATCAGCTGCCCCTCTGTCCCCCAGGAAGAGCCCCTCCTGTCCTCCTGTGCTTGCCTGGGGGCCATCTGTGCCCCAACTCAAGGTATCATTTTAGCCAGTCCAATTTCTGTCACCACCTTCTTGCATGTGATGGCGAACAGTGACAATGTGTAGACCTAGTATGTGCCCATCCATCATGATACGACCTCCCAGGAAGGGCATGAACTTGCAAAATGAGGACCACCTTCTAACTGCCTATGATCCAGCATCTCATTTTAATAGATAAGAACTAGAGCCCATGGGTTGCTTCTTGGTTGGCATTATTGAGCATGCTCAGTTCTGAAACAACTGTCAGCTCTTAACAAGGTTTTATGTTTTAGTTCAAAGAGTCAGTGCTCCTAAATAGGATGAAGCGGCAGGGGAAAGACAGGGGCCTCAGGCCTGAACAGCACAGGTTGCAGGGGAGCGCTCCTGTCCGGGACCCTAGACACAGTGTGGGCAAGGAGGGAAGGATGTCCCTTGTGAGAACTGAGCTGCATGCTGAGGGCCAGGCAGCGAGCTTGGGGTCGGGGGACAGTATCCTGGGGATTGATCTCAGAGTGTGTAGATTCAGGAAGGTGGCATAGTACAGGTTACCTTTGTGGAGGGTAGATGGCCCAGCTGGGCTGGCAGGTAGGGGTCTATGGGGAAAGTGACTCTCAATCTTGGGAAGGACTTTGGAAGTGAATTCCCTGTCAAGTCCAGAGTTCAAACCTCATCCAAGCTCTGCATGTGGACGGATGCAAGCCCAGGGTGGAATGGGCAGGATACCCTTGGCAGGCGCCATGGAAACGGTCTAGGTGTGCAATAAGAAGGGCTGGTGGTGGGGACATGTGATAAAAGCAGGAGGGGAGAGATGAAGAAAGAGAAATGACCCCCAGCACATGAAGCCAGCAGGGCCCGGAAAGCCTCCTGGGACGGACCACGTCCACTGAGGAGACAGGAAGCTGGGTCCAGGGCAGTTATACGGCTGATCCTGCACATCTGACCCAGGGGCCTGGGTGGGCTGAATCACATGTCCTCTCACTTGGTCTTGAAGAAGGGAGAACACAAGCCATTTCAAATCATCACAGTCCTGGCTGGGACCCAGGGGCAAATGTGGCTTTTCTAAGGAAAACCTAAATTTCTCTAGGGTTCAGATGCAGATGTGCCAAAGGACACGTGCCCTCCATGTCTGTATGCTGTCTGATGCGTGTTCGTGTGTGGACCCCGTGACGCCAGCTGTGCTCCCACATTGCGGCTTTGGAGTAGAGGCTGGCATCTTCCACCAACTTCAGCTCATTTGCACTCAGACTGTCCTGGCCAAAGGCCGAGATCTAAGTGGGTTGCGCTTATCCTGTCCGGACCAGAGCCGCTCTGTGATGCCTGGAAAGGCAGCACACCCACCTCCGCAAGATGGCCAGGCTCTCCTCCTCGTCCCCCGCGGAGCTGCTCCGGCCCTGCCGGCCTTCGCTCATTTCACTCTGCAGGGAGAAGAGCACACAGTGCACAGACTCCAACAACGAGAAGATGCAGCCTCGCGTCCTGACTCTAAGGCTCAAGCCCAAGATCGTTTCCCACCCGGGAAAAGATCCGAGACCTCGCAGGACGAGGAAGGGAGGTGGACCCAGCGTGCTGGCGGGAGAGGGTCAGGGTGAACCAGGCCGGGTCCCGCCAGGGAGGACGAGGTGGCCAGGAGGCCGTGGGACCCGGGGCACTGCAGAGTCCTCACCTTGGCCCTCCTGTAGGGCCCCCTCCGGAGCGTGTTGCTGTCAGAACTGTTGTTCTCAGAACTTCTCCGGACACCTGGGTTGGGAAGGAGAAGAGATAGGTGGGTATAACTTCATATCTTATTTCCTAGAGAGAGATAAAGCACAACCAGGAAAGTATGGAATTTATTAATTTTTTTTACTTTTAGAGGAAAAAATCCCAGAGGATGGTGAGGAAAACACAGCAAAACAAAAGATAAGGGAAACAGAGTCAGGAGATAAGGTAGGGCAGAGGACACAAGGGAACCACCTGGGACTGGCCCACTGGGCTTAGTTCACATCCCTTACAGGGGCTTCCAGCTGACAGCGGGTCAGGCAACAGGGGAAAGAACTTCTTGGCCAGGATACCTCTGGTCCAGGAGGTCTCCCAACAGGCCGGAGAATGGTGTCCTCTGGAGCCCACATATTGGAGGCCGGGAGCCAGCTCTCCAGGGCTCTGAGGATACTTGCCAAAGCCCTGAAGAAACCATTAGGGGCTTCCAGCTGCTGGGAAAGAGTGTGTTTGGGGACAGGGAAGGGATGAGGAGGAGTCTTCAGGAAATGGTGCTGCATCCACCTGGGCCTTAGAGAAGGACCATGCTGGAGAGAAATGAGATGAGGGCTGTGGCCACCAGCGGTGGTGCCTCGGGGTGGCTGAAGTGGCTGCTGCATTGGACACAACACAGAGAGGCTTTGGGGCTGTGGTTGGAGCTGCGTGCAGAGAAAACTATTTTGGCAACAGCACTGAGGACAGATGGGTTGGGGAGAGGCTACAGTCCAGGGAAACAGGCCCAGGAAAGCCCTGGAATGGTTGATACTCCAGCTCTGACAGCCACACATTCTCTCCCACAACCAATCAGCTCTATTGTGCTCAGCAAAGAAACAGCACAGATGAGAGCAAACAAACAAGTGGGCCAAGTGCCAATAAAACTTTATTTACAAAATAAATCATGGAACAGAAGGGCATTCTCTGAAGGAAGGAGACATGCCTGCACATACCGGGGGAGGGGCAGGGAGACTTTGTGAGCGCCTCCGGCCGGGGGGCCACTGGCTGCACGGGCCTGGTCTGCTTGGCTGCCAGCTTCTTCAGGCTTGCTTGTCTCCGGTGAAACATCTCCTCCATACTCTCTTGCTTCTGGAAGACCTTCTGCACGTGTTCCTGAAGTGAGAGGGTAGATGGCAGACTAGTTAGCAAGATGCCTTATAAGTGTCATTTGTTGTCTGCAATTTAAAAACAGAACCACCATGTGTAGACTTGGCCTTGGCACGGCCTCCGTTTTAAATGCTCGTGACACGGCACCCATCATGAGAGCAGCAGTTCTGCACTGAGTCTGCTCTTTGTGGACAGGGTGGGGAGCAACCCTACTGCAGAATGAGGGATGCTAGGTCTAGAGGACAGTCAGCGGGAAGGGAGGGACATGCAGCCCTCTGCATGCCCCTGAAGGCTGCCTACGGAAGGGGCAGTACACCTGCAGCTTGCCAAGGGGGTGGGCTGAGTACAGCTGGCCCAGGATGGGGAGGAGTCCTATTTCAGCACAATATTGAGAGGAGCATACAAGAAGCAGGGCCCACGGAAATGGCTACTTCAAGAATACGTCCCTTGCAGGGAGTAATGTCACCTTTTAAGGGAGGCATGGCAATGATTTCTGTACAAGGAAGGCTGAGCCAGGTGACCCCCTGCCCCCAACTCGACATTTCTCTCAAATGCCTACTATCCTCTAAGAATTCATTAAATGATTCTTTCGAACATCATCAGAGTCACTTGCCACCACTCAGGACAGGTGAGCCACAGTGAAAAGCCCGAGCTGGCATACCATCAGGTCTTGGGTGAGGATGGGTTCATAGTCCTGGTAAATTTTATGGAGCTCCTGGATCTTATTTTCGGCACCGGTCTCCAAAAACTTCTCAATTTCTTGGAGGGCTGCCTCAGCCCCATCCTGGGACTGGCACTTGTCCACAGGCTGCGAGGCCAGCAGGTAGATCCCCTCATCGCACCATTTCATGGACTGGACACGTGAAGCATTGCAGAGGGAGAGAAGGGCACTGTTAGCCGAGTCTGGGTTCTCTTGGCTGGGGCCTATGGGCTGTCTTCCGTATGGTTGCTGACCACTGTATTTTGGGGAATATTCGCAGCGCTATGGGTCATTCTAATCCTGCTGCTATGTCCACAGGATGCTCCTGGAGGGAATGCAGCGCTCTAAAAAGTCGAGCGCATCACCTGGGACAGGACTCATTTACACAGAGAGAAAGAGGCAAAGTGCAGTGAGTTAGCTAGATGATAAGTTTCTGGTCCTTTCAAAGAAATTATTGGTTGTTGTAAGTGAATTCTAGAAAACAGACAACTGTGTCAGGACATGACCACCTGGGCCACTAGAAAGGCTCTACACAGGAGGAGGGGCTTCTAATCAATGACTGTGGTGCGTGCACAGTGGAGGGAGTTGGCCACGTGGGACCAAGATGGGCTTGACATTAGGGTGTGGGGCTGGGTCCTACCGCCTCCAGGAGGCTGTGCAGCTCCAGTGACTTGTTGAGTAGACCCCTCCTCTGCTCAACCTCCGTGGCAAACTGGTCACAGAGGTGCTGGAGCTCGTGGCACTTGGGACGGATAGAGTCCACGGCGTAGTGCTTGTTGTCGATGAGCTGCTCCCCCTCCAGGGACAGGGTGCGGGCCCGCTCCACCGCCACCTGCAGAAAGCCACCGGAAACACAGCTCACCTTATGTTCAGTATAAGCATGAAGGGCACTTTTGTCTTTGAGAGATCTGGCAACACCACAGTTGTTCATTGATTGCTTTCTCACATGTGCCTTGACCACGGGCCTTCAGCAGACCGAGCCACCCCTTGCTGGAGCCAGCGACCTTGGGTTCAAGCTAGCGAGCTTTTGCTCAAGCCAGGTGGGCCCGCGCTCAAGCTGGCGACCTCGGGATCTCGAACCTGGGTCTTCCGCATCCCAGTCTGACGCTCTATCCACTGCGCCACCGCCTGGTCAGGCTCCTGTGCCTTTCTAAGCAACTTAGTGTCACCATGATTACCACTTCCCCAGGTTGTCTCCCGCCCTCACCAGTCCACGTCCCAGTCCTTACTTTGGACTTCTCCTCAAAACCGGTAAGATCTTTCAGGAGGTGTTCCACGTGCGCCAGGCTGTTGCCCACGTCTGTGAAGGTCGCGATCTTCTGAGCCAATACGTCTAAGGAGGTTTTGACCTGAAACAGAGAAAAGGGTGAGAGACCCAGGCTCAAATCAGAACAACCACAGTGGAAGGGAAAGATCATGGAGACATGACTGAAACTGGGAATGAAGAGAGGAGGGGAAAACTAAGATCGCCCTCCCCGCCAGAAAAACAGACCTAGAGAGAAACTTCCTCAATTTTGAGGGAAGAGCATCTATAAAAATCTTATAGGCAACATTATACACACACTCTCAGCGAAAGCAAGGCTTTCACTCTAAGCTTGAGAACAAGGCAAGGATGTTCACTGTCACAGCTGTTAGACAAGTAGTAGCAGCATGTGCCAGTACAATAAAGTAAATAATAATAATATAAACAAACAAAAGGCAAACAGATGTAAAAGAAATCAAACTGTCTTTGTTTGCAAATGATCCAATCACCTTTGTAGAAAATCCTAAAGATGACAAAACAACTCCTAGAATAAGTGAGTTCAGCAAGGTTTCAGAAGACAAGATAAATATACAAAAATCAATTGTATTTCTATATATAGCAATTAATACACAGACACCACAACTAAAATATACGGCCACTTATAATTGCTTTAAAAATAAAATATGTGAGTTGTAAATCAAACAAAACATGTATTTCATACATATGTCGAAAGGTATACAACGTTGATTAAAAAAAGAAACCCAGGAAAATATAAATAAATGGTGAGACACATTGACCAAAAGACTCAACATAGTAAAGATGTTGATTCGCCTTCAAATGGAAATTTAGTATAATTCCTACCAAAACCCCAGAAAATTTTTGTAAATTAAGGCAAGGTTATTTTAAATTTACGTGGAAAGGCAAAGAAACTAGAATAGCTGAAACAATTTTGAAAAAAAAAATGGGAGGATTCATTCACCTGATTTCTAAACCTATTATATAATAGCTACAGTAATCAAGATCATGTATTGACAGAGGAACAGAATACAGACCCAGAAATAGACCCAAACAAATAAGTCCGACTCATTTTTTACAAAAGTAGGAAAAGAATCCAAAGCAGGAAAGCTAGCCTTTCCAACAAATGTGGTGGCGACTGGACATCCAGAGATTTAAAAAATGAACCTTGACCTCATTCTCTCATCTTACACAAAACGTAACTTAAAATGGATTATAGACTAAATGTAAAACTATAATCTTTTAGGGAAAAAACAAGTTAGGGGAATATATTTGGGATCTAAGATTTAGCATTTGACACCAAAAGTACAGTTCTTCAAAGGAAAAATTGATAAATTAGACTTCATCAAAATTAAAAAACTTTGCTCTGTGAAAAACCCTTTTAAGAGGATACAAAGACAAGTGATAAGCTGGAGAAAAATAATTTCTTTTTTTGTGTGTGTGACAGAGACAGAGAGAGGGACAGATAGGGACAGACAGACAGGAAGGCAGAGATGAGAAGCATCAATTCTTCATTGCAGCTCCTTAGTCTCCTTAGTTGTTGTTCATTGATTGCTTTCCCATATGTGCCTTGATGGGGAGGGAGGGGCGCTGCAGCAGAGTGAGTGACTTCTTGCTGAAGCCAGCAGACCCTGGGCTCAAGCCAGTGACCATGGAGTCATGTCTATGATCCCACGCTCAAACCAGTAACCCCGTGCCCAAGCCAGTGAGCCCACACTCAAGCCAGCAACCTCAGGGTTTCAAGCCTAGGTCTTCTGCGTCTCAGTCCGATGCTCTATCCACTGTGCCACCACCTGGTCAGGCGAGGAAAATAACTTCAAACTACATGTCTGACAAAGAGCTAACATTTAAAGCAGGGGTCCCCAAACTTTTTTCACAGGGGGCCAGTTCACTGTCCCTCAGACAGTTGGAGGGCCGGACTATAAAAAAAACTATGAACAAATCCCTATGCATACTGCACATATCTTATTTAAAGTAAAAAAACAAAACGGGAACAAATACAATATTTAAAATAAAGAACAAGTAAATTTAAATCAACAAAGTGACCAGTATTTCAATGGGAACTATGGGTGCGGATGCGCCCTGCGCTCCTCTCACTGACCATCAATGAAAGAGGTGCCCCTTCCGGAAGTGCAGCGGGGGCCAGATAAATGGCCTTAGGGGGCTGCATACGGCCCGCGGGCCATAGTTTGGGGACCCCTGATTTAAAGTATATAATGAACTCTCAAAATACAACAGTAGAAACATAAAAAACAATCCAGTTAGAAAATGGGCAATAGAAATACAGACATTTCACCATATCATCACTGATGATAAATAAGCACATGGAGAGATGTTCAAGGTCATCAGCCATTAGGAAAATGCAAAATAGAACTATAAGGAGATATCACTACACATCTATCAGAACATGTGTATAAAATTAAAAATTATTTCACACCAAATGCTGGTGAGGATGTGGGGAAAGTGAATTACTCATATATTGCTGGTGGGAATATGAAATGGTAAAGCCATCTGGAAACAATTTGGCATTTTTTTAAAAAGCTAAACATGCTACGTCTATATGACACAGCAATTATACTCCTGAGCATTTATCTCATGACACCTATGTTCACACAAAACTCTGTACATGAATGTCTGTAATAGCTTTATTTGTAAAAGCAAAAACCTGGAAGCAGCCCAGGTGATTTCAGTGGGTGAATGGTTCAACCATGGCACGTCCATACCCCAGAATACTGACCACTTGGCAATAAAAAGAAATGAACTGTTGTTATACAGAACAAGCCGGATGAATCTCCAGAGAACTGTGCTAAAGAAAAGAGCTAATCCCAAAGGTTTATGTGTTGCATGATTTCATTTACAGAACATTCTGAAATGACAACATATGAGAATGCTTGCCAGGGATTCAGAAGGGGTAAGTGGGTGTGACTATAAAACGGAAACATGGGGTCTTGGTGGTGATGAAAAATTTTTTTCAGACTTTATTCATTTTAGAGAAGAGAGGAGAGAGAAAGAGAAGCGGGTAGAAGCAGGAAGCATCAACTCCCATATGTATCTTGACCAGGCAAGGTTTCAAACTGGCGACCCCAGTGTTCCAGGTTGACATTTTATCCACTGCGCCACCACAGGTCAGGAGATGGAATGTTTTTTTTGTTGTTGTTGAGTATGTCAGGGCCAGTACCCTGGCTGCGATCCCATGCTTTAGTTTGGGAAGATGTCACCATTTAGGGAATCTGGGTGAAGGGTACAATAGATCTTTCTTATTTCTTACAACAGTACTTGAATCTACAATTACCCTAGAAAAGTGTGGTTGTCTGAAGAGCCTTCCTCAATCCCCACAGAAATAAGTAACGGATGACCGTCTTCTCCAGGTGCTTTCAGGGTGCTGTTCACATTGGTTGGTGTTATTTCTGTGGTCTGAGTTAGGGAGACTGCTTCACCTTGCTGTACCGAGTCTGAGCATGTGTGCTACCTTAACAGTGCTCAGTGAAGGCTGATGAACTAGATCTGACATTTTCCAAAAGGTGATATTCATGACTCTGAGATAGACCAGAACTGGAGGATGGTCCCCACAGAACTCTTCACCGGTCCTTCTCACCTGGCCCTTCGACACTGCCTCACCGCAGCTTTACCACCGAACTTGATGTGGTTACTTATCTCCTGTGTATTTGTGATTCTTTCTTCTTGATCAGAGGTTTCCTGAGGACAGGAAAGATGTTTCCCTGGGTCTATGTTGTTCCAAATGGCTGTACCATTTTATATTTCTGCATTGCATTGCACCAGGAAAGGGAAGACTCAGTAGATGCTTTATATATGATTAACAGTCTTCCAATGAGTTAGCCATCTCTACTGATCTAACACAATATAGCACCACTTCTACTATAGTCCTGTCAGACTGACTCCAAAGCAGAACTGTATCTTTTATTTGCATACACTAGGGCCCATGCCAGGCACACAATAGATACATGTTGAAGAAAAGAACATACAAATGATCATAAAGAAAGAACAGAGGTGGCTTGACTAATTGACAAAAATGTGGAAGGAAGTATATACCAATAAACAGATTTTACATAACCTTTGCAAATAATGATTTACTCCTCAATCACATAGTTCAAGGTTTAATCCAATTTGATCTTGCATCTCCATGTCGCTAATGGAGATCATTCTGCACTGAGCCACACAGTCAACTGGGTAACTCAGCTCTGGGCATCCAGGTGATCCAGGCTACCTCCTGGCTTCCTGCAGCCAGAATGCCAGGTGTCCACCTTCATGCTCTGGGCCACTCACCTCTCGGAAATCCTGCTCAAAATGCCGGAGCTGCAGACACTGCTCGAGTTTTTGCTGATGCTTTGCCCAAAACTCATCAAAGGCGGCTTCGGTTTCATTCAGCTGGGCCAGTAGCCTAGGAAAGAGGACAGGCACCTGTGCTGTGTGTTGGAGTGACCCGCGGGGCCTTGGACGCCCCCGGCAACGTCTCCAAGCAGCCTTCTTAAGACCCTCACCTCCTCTAACCCTGGGCACTGAAGCACAGGATTTGCAGGAAGGGATTTCTTCAGGGATCCATTTGAAAGGGTGGGTGGCTGGATGAGCTGAGTTTGTTAATTTTTAAAAGGTTGGGATGATAAAGGTTTTGGGTTATTATTTATAGCTGTGATTCAGGACTAAAGGAAGCAGCAAGCTGCCACAATGCTCATGCGGGGGAAGAGCTGCCACCACCATGCACTGTCATTCCAAAGTCTGAGAATCTATGCTCCAGACACTGTGCTGGGCAAGTGTGAGCCAATTTGATCTCACACCAGCCCGTTAGGCATGCCCAGGCCAGCCTCCTTGTGTAGGTGAGGAGACTGAGTCTGCAGGGAGTCGAGGGTGTGCTCCACCCTCCTCTATCCTTGATATCACATCTACACATGGCTCTCTTGTGCCCAGGGCCTAGTCTGCGTCCCTGGCCCAGAACACCTGCTCTGTGTGTGAACTTTGGCTGAAGGAAGGAACAAAGGTTAAGAGTAAAAAAAAATCAGCCAGACTCTAGGCCTGGATTTGACTGTGATGTTCTGGGAGCCTCTGGGCTGGCCAGCCTGCTTCTGCTCCTGTTCCCCTTTGTCCCCGCACAGGGAGGTGGGGCCTTGGTGCTGACCTGGCTCGCCGGGAGAAGAACATGGGATTGGGGGAGGTGTGTGGTGTGTGGACGCTGCAGGGCATCACAAGGTGTTAGCTAAAGCAGTTAACCATGCGGACACTTTACCCTGCGTTCTGTCACACGGCTGGAAACCAAGGGCGGAAAGTACAAATCACCCCCTTTCCAGTGAGAGAAAAGACCTGCTTCTGCAACATGGGGCTGGAGCTGAGAGAGGCCGCAGGCTGCTTTCCTACCTGTAAACCAGCAGAGCGGAGCCCAGGTGTGAAATGGGACAGGGGAGCGATTGAGTGCAGACCCACAAGCTTGACAGCTGCTGTCACCCCTGCTCTCCCTTAAAGAACTTCTGCCTTGGAAAAAAGAGCAATCACTCCCAAAACTTTCTCCCCAGAAAAGCTGCTTCCTTTGAGATTTGGAAGGAAAGAATTTCAGCACTAAGTACTCTGAGGTCCCCTTGCTTCTCTCTGAGATGAGGAAACAAGGCTCAGAGAGGTGATCAGGCAGCATGGGGTGGAGCTTCCATTTCCATAGAGGCTGTGCATCTGAAAGGCCCCCGCTGCCCAAGCTCCTCACCTCTGCACGGTGGTCTGGTTGTCCAGCTGGTCCTGGTTTAGGCTCTGCTCTGGGCTCTTGGCCAGAGGCTCCCTGATGCTTTCCAGGATGCTCTGCCCCTCATCCAGCGCCAGCCTCATATCCGCCTGCGGGAAGAGCACAGCACCTCGCACCCCAGGCCCACCCACTCCGCAGGACTCTGTCCAGGTTGGAGAGAGTGGTGGGCTTTGTGGGGCATCCCCCGAGGAGAGTGGGAAGGTCACGATGAGCAAGGCAGGCACAGCACCAGCCACAGTGAAGCTTTCCTACCCACTGTGCTGACTGCTTGCTCACAGGGGAAAGCAGGCCGGTGTTGGGGAGACTCCTCCCGCTGCGACCACGGCAGAGCTAGGGTTACAGGTCACTCAGGGGCAGCAGGATAAGGTAACAGGACACCAGACCTCTAGGTGCCATCCTTGCTGCCAGAAGTGAAAGGGAGCGAGAGGTTCTCTTGGCGTGGGTGGGGGCAGCCCCCTAGGACCACCAGGATGTCATAGTCACCACCGATTCAAAGCCTGCGATGTGCAGGTAGGGCAGGGGTGCAACAGACTCAGGGAGCCCATCTCCCTCAGAATGTGCTTATCCAGGAAGTGGTGGTAAACATGTGAGTACAGTGGCTGTGAGTTTCAGCCTCTCTGAGTCAGCCCACCACTGCTCCACCTGCCGTCCGTAGGACCCTAAGGGCGGAATTCCTCTCGGTTTATTAATAAGCGACAGAAACACCTAGATGGAGGGCCCAGCTGTAAGACAGCTCGGGAGCTGGTTCAGGGAGGAGACTCCTCTGATGCTTTGCTTCAGTCAGATTTCACAAGTTATTCAAGCCAGCCACGAGGTATCTGCATTTATAGCGTCCCCTTATGCTGCTTTTAAAAAGGAGCACGTTTCAGTACTCATTGCAGAGACTGCCTAGCTTATGAGCATCAAAAGGCATCTTTGAAAGCCCTTCAATTCTGCCTCACCTAATGCTGTGCCATCTCCCACTCAGACAGAAGACTCTTCCCACCCCTACCCCCGCAGAAGCCGCTCATACCTTCACTTTGTCTTTTTTCTCCGTGTGCGCGCAGAGCACTGAGCTCGTCGACTGGACATCATTGGGCAGTTCCGTTTCGGCCAGCTCGGTCCCGAAGGACTGTAGCATCTGGGCCGTCTGCTTAACCATGAGGGCAAAACTTTCGATGGCCTTGGGAAGAGGGAAAACACCATCACAAAGCTTTGCACGCACCGCACCCTCCTGCTGCCTGAAAAGCATCACCGAGGACCAGACGGGGCATCTTCAGAGGGGACTGGGCCACACAGCAAGCCTGATCTCCGTCAGGTAAATACCTTCCCACTGGTTTCTTAGCCTCACGACTTCTTCAGAAACATACCAGACACTCTTTACATATGCTTTCATCACCTAGAGCCATTCTACGCTCCAGGTCTCTCTTCCTGTTGAGAGAGATGTGAGTGCCGCAAACGACAGCAATGTGGGGTTTTTCTTTCTTTCTTTTCTGTCTCTGAGCCCAGAGAAAGCCACTCCCAAACTTATTACTCATGCTTGTTTCTTTGGATGACTAAGGTCCACTGAGACCATCTCCTCATTCTTGGGGAGAAAACTTGGGTTAACATGAACATGTCTTTGGAAAAGGCACTGAAACGCAAAAGCAATGCAAGAGGATGAACTAAGGATTATCGAGAACCATAGCCCGAAGCCAGCACCCACCAGAGAGTGGCCAGAAAACTCACCGTGCGGTGGCACAACCACCTGGTGTGGCAGTAATCCAGTGTCCCGCCCAGGTCCTCAGTCAGCTGGGACTTGTCGATGTAACCATGTAATTCTGGTACTGAGCTCAGCATTATGACCTAGCAGAGAAAGAAACTTGCCCCCATAAACAGAACGCCCAGTAGACAGTCAGGAAATGCTCTCCTGCAGGTTGTTAAACTTGGCAGTGAGGACAGCACTCACTGGCTTTGGACCCGGGTTTCAAAATCCCAGCTCTACCACGAACTGGCTGGTTGACTCTGGGCAAGTGGCTTATTGTCTCTGGGTCTCAGCTTCCTCATTCATGAAATGGGTGTATGATGACTGATATCATCAGATGACAGCCATTGAAGGACATAAAACCCTTGGCATAGCTGGCCTTGCAGTGGACATCAGGCAATTTATATTTTTCTTGCCCTTTCTGAGGTCATTCTGTCCATGAGTTTTGGATAAAATACAGTAAGTCTTTGCTTTGTAAGCAGTCACATAGATACCATAAAATAGGTCTTGAGAGGTTTAGCTCAAATGTTATTTGAAACCACCTCATACATTATTAAATACCATATTAGTTTAAGGCAGGGGTTCTCCCCCAGCACAATCTGTCCCTCAGGGGATGACATTTGACAATATCTGGAGACATGTTTGATTGTCACAATGTTGGGAGCGGTGGGAGGGACAGTCGGGTCTCCCTGGCATGCTTGGAGGATGCTTGCACCACTTTCGCAGCCCCTCTCTTGTCCCTGGCCTTTCCTCACTTGCATTTGAGGGGGTGGAGGCTGGGGGTGCTGTGGAGAACACACACAGGACTGTCCCTCCACAGAGAATAATCCTGCCCAAACATCAGCAGTGCCAATGTAAATCGAGATCTCTTGATTGAAGCATGATTTTCATTTAAAAAATAAGCTACAATGTCAATTTAAAGTAGAAAAAAGTTCTCAGCAGAGACGACTCCACTCTCTCTTTGTTCCACTAATAAAACCATCTATATGCAGCCAAACAATTCTGATGCATGACCAAAGACTAGTTCATTGGGCATTGTAAGAATTTAAGTCACCTTCTTATATGATTTCTGTATCTCCATTAACATTCTGTCTATGTTTCATATATATTTAACCACAACAGGAAAAACAAAGGAACCCATTGTTTTTCTTAACATTTTCTATCTAGCACTGAGTTTAGCACACAGCACCAAAATGCTGATATGAGTACATTTTTCTGAGAACAGATGAGACCTGGCGCTTTCAGCGTGGTATGGCGGTAGAAACGAATCCATTTTTAACAACAGCATTTAATGATAGCATTCAGATGAGGCTTTTGGTAGTTTTAAAGAAGGATCTAAAATGGGTCAGTGAATTGAAGATGCTGGGGCTGATTTTTGTGACACCCATTTTTGGCAATTCACTAATGTGCCTGATGCCAGGGAGGATCGCTTTCTAGAAGCTGCCCTGTGCCGGCGGGAGTGAGGAGATGGTGTAGAGGTCCGGCAGGGCCGAGGCTTACTACCCCCACTGACAGTCGGGCCTCCCTGGCATGCTTGGAGGATGCTTGTACCACTTTCTCAGCCCCTCTCTTGTCCCTGGGCACAAGCAGAACCTGGCCTTTCCTCACTAGGAGGTGGGCGATGGCACTCAGCCCATTAGGCTCCGTTGTTCTTCAGCTTTGTAAGAATGTTCTAGACTCATGGCTCCGATGAAATGCCTGAACATTTAAGGTGGTCCATCCACAGTCATACTTGGAACAGTCAGCCTGGGGTGGGTCCTGGCAGGTGGAGAAGAAGGATCATACTGCCCCTGGTTGCATAAGAGGAAGTACAATTTCCTACTGTGGGGTTTGGGGCTTTATTTATGCTCTGAGAGCAGAGGTTAGCACCTTGAGGATTTCAGTTACAATAGATGGGCCAAGAATACAATTAAGTTTCATTCTGCCTACAAAACTAAAGCAGGGTATACGTACCGGTACCTTCATCTTAAAGTCATCTCTATTGAATTTGAAAGCGAGGTCAGAGAGAGTTCTTTGGAAAAATCCTGTTGGGCGCAGAACAAGGACGAGCTGGAGGTTTGCTGGGAAGGATGCCTGTAAGACAACAGAAGGGTTGTTGCACCACCTGTGGACAGCTGCAGCGGAGCTCAGGGTTCCCACACACCTGCAGCTAACGGCACAGTCTGGACGCTGAAGACTCAGCTTACCGGTTCAGGTGTTTCCAACATCAACGCCATCCTAAGATAAAAAAAGGTTATAGGCACTGGACTCTGTTAGAGGCATTACCATTTCTTAAAAGAAAACAGAAAAAGTCACGTTGCTTTGTGCAACTATGTTATGCTAACTTATAAATGAAAAGGTCAAAAGCTTATTACACTTGTTACAGATCAAATTGAGTCTCCTGAAATTCAGATGTGGAAGTCCAAAACCCTAGTGCCTCAGAATGTGACCATATGTGGAGATAGGGTCTTTAAAGAGGCAATTAAACTAAAATAAGGTGTTAGGGTGGCCTCACACCCAATGACTGGTGGGTGCCTTATAAAAGGGAGAGATTTGGACATAAACATGAACAAGGATGGACATAGACACACACAAGGAGAACGTCATGTGAAGGTGAGGGCAGAGATGGTTGATGCATCTACAAACCAAGGATAACCAGTCACCCAGAAGCTGGGTGAGAACCTGGAATACGCTGTTTCTTGCAGCCACAAAGGGAACAAGCCCTGCCAACACCTTGATCTTGGACTTCTGGTCCCCAGACCATATGGTAATAAATTTCATTTGTTTAAACCATCCAGTCTGGGAACTTTGTGGTAACAGCCCCAGGGAACTAAAACACTTGTCAAATAGAAACAAAGCCATTCAGACACGTATATGTATCACCTAAAAGAAAGATAAAAATAATCATGCACATTCACACCCTTAGATATAATTATGTGAATATGTTCAGTTACCAGCTCTGCTTACAAGGTGACCTGGGGCAAGTCACTTAACTTCCTTTTGCCTCAGTTTTCCCAGTCTGAAGTAGAGTTAACAAGTGCCTTCCCTACTGTACCCTGTTAAAGGTTAAATGACCTAAAGGACATGCAGAGTTTAGTACAGTGCTCACACGAAGCGCTAAAAAAATGTGGTGATGACAGATATATGGTAGGAAAAGGCTATTCTAGATGCCAGATTATTTCCAGATGCTGAAATCCAGGCAGACCCCTTTACTAAAAGAAGAAATTTTGAAGCAAGGGAGTTTGATTTCCGGGGAACTAAATGCAAGTAAAATGTAATATGTAGGAAAGAATGGCATAGCCTAAGGCCTGAAACGGACCTGGCAGCAAGGAATGGAAGAGGGGAAACCAACTTGCCCAATATCATGGCTGAAAGGTCAGTCCTGGGTCCCACTCTCATATCCATGCTGGTCTCAGCAGAAGTGGTAGAAGCGAGCTCCGAAGGGCATGGAGCTAGGGAGTTCCCCATCAAGGATCAGTGGGTGACTCATCTGCACCCCAGAACCCAATACATCTGTGGGTTTTTCTGAGCTACATCATCAAGGTTTAAAACTGCCACCCACTTACTGGGGATGTCCATCCTGTGTCTGCGACCTGGCCACTCCTTGAGCTTGGCATTGAAGGTCCTCAACGCCTGCTGGGCACCTCCATCATTTTCTAGGAACCTTGAGGGCAGCGCTAAGACTTCAGTGATCTGCTGCCTCTGGGTTGGGTGTGAGGCACGTACCCTTCCTGCCTGAAGCCCCCTGGGCATACCCTCCCTACCGGTCACCAACGTCTGTGCACCACTGTCACAGCCCTGGAAACAGGGACCACGTGTCCTTGGTGGCCAACACTTTAGCAAGTCCTTGCTAAGTGCTTATGGCTGTGAGGACAGGGTGGTGAGCTGTTGTGAGGTACCGCTGGCCCAGCTGTGGTCTGCAGAGTCACCCATGGTCACCAGCTGGACTCACAGCTGGGCCTGGGTGGATCGGGGGTCACTCAGCCCTGCGCCCTGTGTCTCACCGTCACACTCTATGCTTGGACACAAACCCGTGGGGGAGCATGCAATGCAGTGGGGAGACTGATTGCTCAGTGCCCGCTCAGGGGGACTGCAGAGTAAGCCCCCTGGCAAGCAGCGCTGTCTCTGTTGCGCCCGCCCCTGCGGGCCTGCGCCAGCACTCACAACGTTCGACTCCTCAGAGTGGAAAGAAACAACTCAGAGAACCACATGAATAGTCAGCAGCCCGAGGGTAGATTCTGTGTCACTCACCATCAAGAGGACTGTGCCAACCTGTCACCGTCATTTGTGAAATTGGCCACCACTCTTTAAGGAAGACATCCTTATGAAAAGTCTCTTCCTAGATTAAGGTGACCAGATTTTAAAATTGGTAAAGCGGGACACCATTGACTGGCGGGGGGGGGGGGTGTTCTTGATTAAAAATTTGGTCTATATGGAGCAAAAAAATTTTTCATAGAATGCAAAAATAGTATTGTAATACTTTTAAAAAATTTCAATATAAGTACAATTTACAAATATAATACATTAAAAAATTATGTATAGTATTATTTTATTCTTTGGCATATTTCTCATTTGAGTGAATTTTTTTTAGTAGATTGCTGTCGTTGTTTAAAAGGTCATGAAATTTTTCACAAGAATTTGTTAAATTATATTTGACACGTAAAATGGCTTTCAAAGTCTCAACACTTAATTGTGATTTTTCTGATGTCCACACTTTATTTACCGTAGAAAAAACGCGTTCAGTCACAGCATTAGTTCCTGGTAAAGACAGCGTGTATTCCACAGTTTTTAGTTCATTATTGTATGAAACACGGTTTGTTTCAAAATGCTGAAATATTTCTAAGCATTTGTTCTCTATTGTGATTTTTGCTGATGCCCAAGATTTAATCTTTTCCTTATCAATCTATTTTTTTTTACTAATGATACCTCATTAAAAAGATCATTTTTGGAAATATTACTCTATGGGAAATTTTGAGTGAGTCAGAGGGATCGGGTTACATGGTCCCGAAACCACTGCGGAGCTGCACAAGGGCTCCCTGCGTCCAGCCCCATCATCCACTGGAGACTGAGCGGCTTGCGCCTCGCAGAACCCAGAGGCTCATGCAGCGTCCAGGACACGGGCCTATGGGTAGTTAGGGTACTTGACAGCCATCGCCCCAGCAGGTACGTCCCACCGATGTTCTTTGTTTTGGGGCCTGGCACGGGGCAGCCAGCTCTTGCAGCAGTGTGGGCACTTCCAGGACAAGGTGGGGTCTCCCCGACGAAAACCGTATATTCCCTTCCCGTTCTCCTGCTGTTCCCTAGCTTTTCGTGTGGGACTTTTTTAAAATGCCACGGGACGCGGGACAAATTGTTAAAAATCGGGACTGTCCCGCCAAAAGCGGGATGTCTGGTCACCTTATCCTAGAGGTGACAATGAGTCATGCTTTTCTAAATTTCAGTATCGTTTGTTCGCCCTAATTTACACCTCATTGGCAGATGTGTTCTGTAAGTACACATTTGAACTTACAGGATAAAACTGTGCCCTTAGATAAGTCAACGCAGGCGGCAAGAAGACACACGGGCAGCGAGCGGAACTGACTCCATCCCGAGAGGAAAGATGGACCCTGCTGAGCCAGCAGGCTGGAGGTGATTGTCAATGTAAAAAATAGTTCCTTCTCCTCCTTTTCTCTCCTTTGGTGTTTCCTTTTCTATAACCTATTGAATCTTTATAGTAAAGAGAGCAATTGTTGAGATCCTAGCCAAGTGAGAAGGCTTAAGGACATACACAAACCCGTATTTTGAATATAAACCATGGTACATTAAATTTTCTCTGGGTTGGAACCAACCATATATATGAAAAGCTGGAGAAAATGAAAACTTTATTTTAAAAATAAAAGTAACTGGTTGGAGGATTTGGGATGAAGGCTATAAAATAACATCTTTTTGTAACTTACTTATTAATCAAGTAATCATAAAGTGATTATAATAGGTTTCTATGTAATACGAAAGCAGTATTGTTTATTATCAGGGCTGACCTTGATTGACATAGGAATGTATATAATGGAATGATTACACAAATGTAATCTGGGGAGAGAAAAATGGCAGGTAACTGGCTTCTGAATTAATATTCCTAGAGACTTAACAAACTGAAGAGACTACACAGCCAATCCAACAGAGAACACTGGGAACTCTGTGGAACCCTGGTGCTCTGGGGAATTCTGCTTGGAATCTTCCCTGAGTCCAATAACAGCCTTACCTTGTGCTCAAAGCCACGTGAATCCAGCCTGACGTTGTATACTTCATTTCAAATGGAGCAGCTGAAACCTGGCCAATGATATCTGTCTCATAGTAGCCAAGAAACAAACACAACTTTGTGTAATAAATATAAATATGGACGTTTGGGCCTCAGCGTTAAGCGATAAAACACCTGGAGTGTGGATCAGAGAAGCTGACTGTGCTCAGAGGCCTGCAACCCTGGGGCTGTTCCTGGGGAGGTTTGGATGTGAGCATTAAAAAGGGGGCATGAGAGCAGCCTGCTGGTCAATACTGTTGAGACACTTATAAGCATCATGAAGGGAAAGACATTCTAGTGAAAAATAAGTAGGAAAGGCATAATCTTCGAAGGAAGGACAATCATTAAAATGAATACGCTCAGCATTAGGAAAACTGCATTGCCGTCTTCCTTCTGGAACACTCTGTGGGGCGGCACCACCACTGCTCATGTCCTCACCGCCACTAGGCATTCACTACCCCGTGCTTAGACCTCTAGTAGCTGGCACCCAGTAGGACTTTAGTAGCATTGTTTAACAGACAGTAATGCCTCGGTTTTCGTTGACTTCGGTTATTGTCGGTTTTGGTTTTCACCAATTCATTCCATAAAAAATCTGTCTCGGATTTCGTCGGCATGCCCACGTGACCTTGCTGTTAATTTTGCGAAAACAAAGGGCAACCCATGCATTCTCCTGCTCAGTGTGGCGTTGTTTCTCGTTGTGTGAGCATCACCCGGTGCCTCTAGCCAAACAATTCCATTGCTGTCGGGTGTTTTTGTGTTTGTTTATTGATTGAGAGTGCTAATACTACAATTACATGTAAGTGATTACTGCGGACAGTAACTGGATTTACATTGATTCATATGGAAATAATTACCTCAGTTTTCGTCGGTTTGGATTTCACCGATTGTTTTTGGATGGACTATTGATGAAAACCAAGGGATCACTGTAATATTATTTTGCCACATATGGTGTATTTACTGAATGACCCCAAAATCCTGGGTCCCTCAGAGACTTCACTTGGTTTCCTTTCCGCACACACAGGAGCGTGGGCTTTGCAGGCAACAACCAGAGCTCTCCCCAAGCAGACTCAAACCACCTTAACTGCAATTTTCTTCAGCGGCATGCTCGAGGGTAGAGATTTAGCTTGAATTAGGCTAGCTCTAAACATAAATCTGTACACTCTATCACAAAACCCCCAAAGGCTAACACACATAACACTCACACATACATACCCAGGAGAACTGGCACCCTAGAAGATACACTTAGGTATCTTATAAAAGATACAGCTATCCCAGGACAATCCAAACCATGAACTAACAAGTAGACAAAGAGCGGTGTTTGAATTCTCAGCTTCAAGTCTTGTGTCTGCCTGTGTCCACCTCTAGTAGCTGGCATGAGATCATGATCTGTGACAGGTAAGGTCACCCATCACCCCCGATGCCCCATCAGAGCTGATGAAGGCTTTATTCTTGATGGAGGCACAGCAAGGATGGTTTGGGGGACATTGGACTTTGGCTCCTCTAATGTCTTGTTGTTTTATCCTAAGCCAAGCTGAAGGCATCCAAAATAGAAAACGAAGAATACCCCAAATTAAGAAAAGCTTAGCTCACAGGACAGCACACACGGCAGCTAAAGATAGCCCGGAAGTACATGGCGTTATGTAAGTGCTGGACCTCACTTGGCTGCCCAGGCACGTTTGCTGATAAACAGTGTCTGCCACCGCCTTGCTTGTGTAGCACCTGCAAAGTGGCCAGGGCGCTCCGGTGGCACTGTGCACACAGGGTGCCTGTGTTTGTGCTGGCTCCTCCCGAGAGCTCTGTCTTCCACCTCCTGGTCCCACCACAGCGCCATGGTGGAGGTCAGACCCACGCTCCGACTCAGAGATGGACACACGCACAAGGAAGGCAGCAGAGCCTGGCTCATGGCCAGACCGTACATACGGGGTGCCTGCGGCAGGTCCTGAGCACCCTGTGACCCGGGTGCTGTTCCAGGCTCCTCCTATGTGCTTGTCTGGCGTCTCTGAGCAGAACTCTGTCACCGAGTCCTGTCAGCTGTCCGCACCCTGCTGGGCTGTGTATGTCTAGCTTACCCCGCCCCCCGCCCCGTGTCCCCAATACGTCGCACAGTTTCAGGCACATAGCTGGGTCTTCATAAATGTGTTGAATACACGAGTAGAATATTTGGCATTAATATCATTAATTTCTTATAACAAAAAGCAGTGGAGTTCAAAGAGAATTTTAACAACTCTGCTAGAAAAATGCTAACATCTGGGATTTCAAAACCAGTATTGGGGAAGTCAGACTTATAAGGAAAAGGAAAGAAAAAAAAAAAACCTTCGTATTTTTATTGTGTGAGAATCAGCACAAACCTAAAACCTCAAACACCAATGTTTTAGCTACAAATTTCACAGAACAAAGTTTTAAAGAAAACCCAGCTTGCCTCATGAATTATTCTGATTGTAGACTTGATACTGATTAAAACTCCAATTATACGGGGTAACTTGAGAGCTTGACTGACAGCTTGGGCAGGCGGGCCTGGGCCCTGCTGCTGAACGGTGGGGTGATCTGAAGGATTACTTCCACTTTAAAAAAAAACAACAATTTATCTGTTTCTTAAAAAGCAACCCTACATTTGAGAAACTTTTTATTTCTAACCAGGAGCAACTGATTAACTTGAGAGATATTTATGGTAAACCTGCCTCACCTGGGGTCTGGGCTGGGCACCTGGCCACATGAAGATGGACAGGGGTTGGCCTTGACTTCAGGGACACCATGATGTGCAAATAGAGAGTGACTGTGTATTCCCACAATGTAGAGGAGAGGCAGCAGACTCCCGCCTCCTGCTCGGCTGGGAGGCTGGGCGAGGGCATGAGGAAGGATGAGAAGCCGCCAGGGCTCAGGGGAGGGCACGCCAGGGAGATGCACGCGTGTGAAGGCGTGGAGAAGCATTTGCTAGCAAGGATGGGAGACCTGGACCCCACGTGGTGTGCCCGTGACCACAAGGGCATTACAAGAGTACTTGATAAGCTTTGGAGGATTTTAAAACAGGGGAAATCGGATTATATAACAGATGGACTTCTTTTGAAGCGCTCTGAAGTGTTTTGTTTCTGATAAGTGACGTCGTAGGAAGTGTGTGACAGGTGAGGGCTGGGAATGGGAGACGCACTGGGTTGGTACAGCGAGAAGCTTTATCAGAAAGACAAAGGTGGGTTCCAATAGTTCAAGAGCAGGTTTGCACCACAGTGATGTAAGTTGTAAAAGAGCAGATACTGAGCCTTTAATTATTGTTAACATGAAATAATGAGGTAACAGCTAAGAAAGGAATCAATTCTCTCACTCAACCCAGAGGAGAGGTTAGGAGAAGTTCTCCCCAGGGAGGTTAGGCTTTTAAGAAACGCTTGGGAGCAGTGGAGCCATCCCTGTGGAGGGAGGGTTCGGTCACAGTTGCTCTGGGTCACCCTGCTTGACAACAATAAAACTTTCCATCCTTTGGCTGCCAGGATCGAGCACAGGTAAACCCAGCGTGCTGAGAAGTACTCTGTGGAGGAGCTTGGGAGTTGGGGTGGAAGCTACTGGCAAAAATAAGATTCAGGGCTCCCTGCTGACTAAACTCTTCCCTCCTAAATTCTTACTGCGGGCTAAAAACAGCCACAGCATCAACCACAGACCAGCTGCTCTCCTGCCTGGAGGGCAGCATGCTCTCCGCAACCCAGTTTTATGGATGTAAAGATGAATTCCTTGGTAGCGAGGGTTACTAAACGCAGGAATGGGTTTCCAAGGAAGACTAAGGCTTCTGATTTAGGTGAAAAAACTAAGCAATTAAACAGTCCGTTTGGAAAGGAGAGGGTCATTTAGCAAAAGCTTTTTCAATACAGTTTTAAACTTCTATCCTGAAAATTCTCTGTAACACATCTACACTCTGTTATTCAAGGATCTTGTGCTCTGCTTTAGAAGGAATGCACAGTAAAATCATGAGCACCTCACATAAACTTAATGGTCAGAAATGAACCAGCTGGTGGAATTGTTTTCAAATTAAGACAGGCCCCTAAGAGTTAACCCATATGAGAACACATGCACGCGTGCGCGCACGCGCACACACACACACACACACACACACTCATGAACATACATGCCCTAGCAACTGGAGGAAGCCAAGAGTCCCTTGGCCCGGCCCCAGGCCACCCTGGGCTGCTGCTCTGAGCTGGCTGCGTACCACAGCTCTGCACCACACCATGACAGCCAGAACCTAAACTGCCACCCCGCAGAGACACACCGCCGTCACCCAGCCCAGGAGAAGAGCAGGTGGGAACGTCACAGAGCCAGGGCACTGACACTTACTGCTATTCGCAGGACCGATGCCTTCACAGAGGTCCATTTGTCCTGCCTTCGGTCTATGACCAGAATGAATCCAATGCCAGCATCTTGTAAGCTGAAAGGAGGGGGGGGGAGACACCAGCAGTTAATGTGTGCAGCAAGATGGGCTTTTGCGTAATCTCAAAGAAATCCTTAAAATAAAATGATTCCTCCTATAATCCTTATATGCCCCTTCCGCACTGCAAGGTAAAATGCGTGCCAAGCAAGCGTCCGAGCAGACTGCAGCGTTTCCACGAACCTCATCCAGGCAGTTTCCAGAACTCACTCTTATCTAAGGGTGGACCGATATGTTCTGTGCTTTGCTTATTTCCCAGCTTAACAACACCATCTCACAAGGCGAAATCCAGGCAGAACCCACCATTCCTGGAGCTCAATCAGTTTTGGTTGCACAGTAAGAGCTGAGTCATTTTCTGTTCTGGGTTGACCTGCTGGCTAAATCCTCCACGACAAGTTTTAAGACCCACACATTACATTAGTTCTAGCATCTGAGGCCCCCATGTTCATCCACGTTAGAGAATTGCTCTTGGTGGCATCACTCCAACTTTGGGAGAAAATCCCCGAGGCGTCCGAAGGCTCACGCGCATCTGGTGGAAGTGGGAGAGGAGGTATGGCTCCTTGCAGCAGCAACATCTGTGACAGAGATAACACCGAGTGGCTGGGTAATGATAACCTCCGTCCTGACTTAGCCTAAAGCAGGAGCCGGAGTCACTGGGTAGAAGCAAGGAGGTTCTCCTTCGTTGGCTAACTTCATATCTAAGCCAATTGTGTGATGCCAGCAGCTGCCGCTGCCAGCCAATCCACGCAGGAGCAAGAGAAGGGCGGCCGAGGCACCGGCCGGAATCGCTAATTTCCAAGGCTCTGGATTTAAGGGAGCCACTTCTGGGTTTAAATGAAAAGGATGTGGAACAAAGATAAGTTATGCAGTCTGTGACAGCCTGCTTGTAAACATTACGTAATAAAAGCCGGAGCTTGTCATATCCCAAATCCTTTCTGACTCTCAGATTTAATGATGGTGACAGTGACACACAAAACGCACGCTGCTGTGGGTGTGTGCACACCCATTGTTCATTCTGTGCTCTTATCCACATTTGACGATGAAGGACTCTGTGCCCAGGAATCTGGTTCAACAACAGCAAAGGCCTTCTGGGCAAATGTACAAATCAACATCAACTCTCTTTCTAAACAGCTTGTCTGCTGTTGACATTAGCACCCATGTGTGCATATAGAGCGAGGAGCAATGATTCTGTGTCACACCTGTACAAGATGCTCCAAGCAGAACTGTCTCCTGTGCTGGCATAGTTCTTATGGAGGTAAGGTGGTTCTTTTTGTTTTGTTTTGTGTGTCATTCAGGTTTCAGTGCCAAGAAGCTAGATTCACAGTGGTATTACTCCCCACTGCACCCCGTAGTGAGTGCTTGACACAGGGGCTGGCCAGCTTGCCTGATGCAGGCTGGGCAGGTAAGGTAGGAAGTTGGGATGGAACAGAAACTCTAGTCCTGGGACCCAGACCCTCCTTCTGGGAGGAGGGATTCTTTTGTTCTTTGGGGTGGCTCTTGGCCAGCCATTGCACTAAAAGTCTGGCCAATAGTCTTCCTTTAATCCTCATCACAACCCCATAAGGTTGCTGACAGATGAAACATACAAAGTTTGCCCAAGATTCACAGCTAGTGAGCACAGATGGCGTGAACCCCATGGTCTGGCTCTGAGTCAGTCAGGGCTCTCTGTCTGCATGCCACCTCCCAGGCCAAGCCTACCCTCAGGAATAGAAGAGCCTCCTCCTGCCCCTCCCACTCCTTGGCTGCCTCCTAATGCTGGACCAGGCAGAAACCCTCCTTCTGGGGTCCCTGCACTACTCTCAGGTGTCGAGTGTCATACCGAGGGGACCCAACCCCAGAAGCAAACAGCAAAGATGCCCATGTACCAGGAGCCAGCTCAAGGCCCAGGAAAGCTCTCTTCCATGTCCCCCTCAACTCACCTCTTACCATATCTGGGAACAGTGACACAGAGGCACACAGACTTAACAAATATAAGGCATCTTACATAACGATGCAGAGACCCTTCAAGCCTCCCATGTGCCCACGTGACTGCAGCCCCAGAGCAAGGCTCTGTGATTCGCCCTGTCCCCTAGGAGCTGAGGCTTAGCAGCCCACAGGGTCCCCTCATTCCACTCGCCACCAGCCTGAGGAGGGTCTGCATCTGTCCACACAAGGGACCTGGAGCTCAGGGAGCCCTGCTACACTGCCTCCCTACTCCTGAACATGTGACCTCACATGCCCAGGGGACAGGGTGGCTCATGCTTGCCAGAAGCTACCCCCCCTAAGGCCTGAGGCTGGCTGTGCTGGAGGTGGTGGCAGGGAGTAAACAGGGAGCAAATCGTTCAGAAGCTGGCAGCCACATGGAGTGTCCCAGCACCATGGGCACACGTGGCCTGCAACACACACATGTTGGCCTCCAACCTCAAAACAGTTGGATCAGAGGGCCGCCCTGGACAGCTGCCCGGCAGCTGAGTGAAGCCGATGAGCTCACTTTTGACCTAAATAATCAAAAGAGGCACAGAGCTTGAATGCACTGTTTTTGGGATTCACCCACTCACTGGGGCCTTCTCTAACACCTCAGGGCTCACTGGTCTTGGGTGCCCATGGCCTGCTAACTTCACCTGGGTGGCCCTCGGAGGCTGGGGGTCCGACCTCCCCATTGCTGGGCGGTAGCAGTGAGGACAGTTAGGAACGAGGGCTGGGCGGTTCCCTGCCATGAGTGAGGCCTGCCGTCACCCAGCATCACATTTGTCTAGCTCTGGGCTGAGCTGCCTCTTGTTCCCCAGACTGGGTGGGAGATGTGGGACTTGCCCCCTCCCCCTCCCTGGTTTAGACCCAATTGATCACAGAGCAGGGATGGGCGAGACACCAAGAGAAACCAGGATGACAGAGGAAGAAAGGCATTCACAGAGAGTGGCCATGGTGAGACAGCTGAGGGACAGAAGGGGGCATGATGAAACGGGCCTACTTCTCCAACCGCAACATACACCCAGGACTCCAATGCAAGACTCCTCGGGAAGCCAAAGTGGGGCCCGCCTTCATGCATTTCTAACAAGCTCCCTGAGCTGCTGATCCAGCTGGTCCAAAGACCCCACCCTGAGTGGCAAGTCCCACAGACAAGCCCTGGGGACTTCTTGTAGGGGGGAGAGCTGCAGTGTCTGAGCGCACAGCTTCTGCCAGGAGGAAGAGCCCGAGCGGAGGCTGGGACACCTGGGGTGGCTGCTCAGACCCTGAGACTTAGGCAGGGTGAGGGGACTTGTGCAGGGTCGGAAAAGGAGGATGGGAAGGAAGGGGGAGGTCGCAGCGACAAGGGCCCCTCCCCCTCGTAGCATGGAGTGAAGCAGGGGGGCCCCAATGATGCAGCAGGGAGGACATTGCAGAGGTCTGGGGTGGGGGCGTCAGCGTCATGCTGGAAGGCGGAGAGTGAGAGGAGGTGAGCGGTCATTGGGGGAGGGGAGCCGCTGACATTGGTGACAAGCCAGCTGGTGTTTTTGGAGGAGAGGCCATTGGGAAGAAGATCTGAGGGACTGGCAAGTCTCTGTCCCATTCTAGCGAGAGATTACTGGGGAATGGGAGGACACACCTTGTGCAGAACACAAGGGCCAGGGCCAGGGCCGGCCATCACACCCATCCCTGCCGGCCTCGGTCCCTACACCTGTTCTCTTCCCCTTCTCACCAGGCAGGGCCCTCCGGAGATGAAGCAAGGAGGGCAGTTAGCTGTAAGCAGCTTGCATTCCAAAGCCGGGCTATATGCACAATTTGAAACATATTGTGTCCTAGTTGTAGGAATAAACAAAAGCACCAGCGAACTGCAGAAACACATAAAAACCTGAGGAGGAACTTGTGCGGGAGAATTTGAAAATGTGTTCTGGCCAATGGCGCCCTCTTGTGGCTGGAAGTGAGTGTCGCATGTGAGCCAGGTAAACACCGGGTGCTCCAGGAAGGAACGTAAAGGACAGGCTAACTTTAACCAGCTGTAATGTGCTTATAGTGACTTCTGGGGATCCCACCACCCTCTCTGGCCCCTGGACACCGCTACAGTGTCCCAGTCACCTGTTGGGATACGTGTGTGGAACTGCTGCTTGGCCCAGGCATCTGGAGCAGTCTGAAGGGCTCAGAGCCTAGGGATCTAATTCTCAGTGCACTAATCTAGTGCTCAAGTGTGCTTTTCTGGTCTTGGAAAAGCCAGGATGACAGCATGGTCTTAAGGCAGACCTGCTTTGGGACAAATCCCTTAATGCCGGGGCATTTACCTTCTCGTGAGCATGTGGCTGATTCCTGCTGGATCTGCACTTTCAAGCATGAGAGGGACCATCACTCAAGAAGGCCCAACAGGCTGCAGGCATCACAGAAGATTCTCTGGAATCCATGGCTGTGCTCTGCCTGCTGACCCAGTCTGGCGCCCTCAGTGGGAGCTCCCCAGCCCACCAGAGCCCAGGCGGGAGGTCATTTAGAGAACAGGCTGGTCGGTTGTTGGCAGTTAGCTGATTGGGGGCTCTGTGGGCTTTGAAGCCACTGTACTCCTGGGTGGTGGAGGAGGGGAGGCTTCTCAGGAAAAGAGACCATGTTAAACCGCCAGGTACAGAAACCATGGGCTCAACTCTTTCTTCTAGAATTAGGAATTAGTGGCCCCACAACTTGAAATACCTCAGTAAGATTATCCACCCTCACTGGAGAGACCCTGATGGGACCTTGCCCTGGCTTCTGTAGCTGGTGTGGGATACACCGGAAAGGACCCCCATCATGTCAAGCTGCCTCTGCCCTTCCCGTGTGTCCAGGAGAGAGCTTTTGGTGCCATCAGATCTCTGGTAGCCAAGAGATCAGATGTGTTGCTGTGACAACTCTGACCTTCCCAGGAGCCATCATCACCCCAAGGTCTGCTCTGGGAGCTGCGGGACTTCTTGTATGGGGGAGGACCCAGTCCACAAACCCCATGGGGACTACATCCTGCCTGTCTCCTGCTGTGCTGAGCCCAAACCCACACTCTGCTCACCTGACTGAATGAACGAAAATAAGACTAAGAGAAAGCGCCAGCCTTCCTCTCCAGCGTGGTCCAGATCTACAGGGCGCTTTGTCTCTGCCCAGCCTTGAAAAGGAACGTGCCACCAGGGCACTGCTCCCGTCCCCAGATTCCTCCAGCTCCTCAACAGCGGTGTCCCTTTGTTTGGGGCCAGTGCTGAGAACCTGGAGTCTGTGCCTCCTCTGCTGAGTCAGCCAGTCCCTTGCCTGGATTTGTTCCCTCGACTCCACAACCTGTCCTCAAACAGCATCCAATGCCCTGTGCCAGCATGCCGGCTTTCCAATCAGCAGCAAAACAATCTCTTTAATTGAGGTTATAAATGTTTTTTAAAGAATTTATACTTGTTATTATTGCCACCAAGAGACTGAGTGTATAAATGGGCAACGGCCAGGCCAACCTATAAAGAATATATGACTCTAACCCACCCCCTGAAGCACCCAGCCCGGGCAGCCAGCCTGCCACCCAAAAGTCACACATACAGGAAGTTGGCTGTTGTCCGTAGCAACAACCCCAGAAGCCAAACAACCACCCCATAGCAATTGGTCCCTGACAGTCTGGACATTTCAATGACTGTGGGTGCAGCAGCTGCTCGTGAGGGCAAGACCCCAACACAGCCAAGTCAGGTCCGTTGTTCTGGAACAATATTTTCTGGGCTGTCAACATCAACAGGTTATAGCAAGCCAGGTGGGCTTCAATACAGGCTGATTCTGTGGGAAGGGAGAAGGCCTCAGTTTTAAAGAGAAACAGACTGGATAGGGGCATTTCTGAGTACACCCATGGCTCCCGCGATAAGTTATATATTTAAATATCTTACACATTTAAAAAATACTAGAGGCCTGACCTGTGGTGGCGCAGTGGATAAAGCGTCAACCTGGAACACTGTGGTTGCTGGTTCAAAACCCTGCACTTGTCTGGTCAAGGCACATATGATGTGCCTTGATATTTCCTGCTCCTCCCCCCTTTCTCTCTCTCTCTCTCTCTCTCTCCTCTCTAAAATGAATAAATAAATAAAAATTTAAAAATACTATAAAAAAACTAACAAAAACATATATCCTTTAAATACATTTAAAAGATTAAAAAAGGTACACTCCCTGGCCAGTTCTTTGTAACTGTGGAGTGAACTGCTCCCGGGGGTGGGGGGGTGCATAAAGGCACGGCCTTGCGAAGTCAGACCCAGGCTGAGGACATTCCAGAATCCGGAATCCGTTCGTTACCTGCCTCAGGTCCATGAGCAGCCCCAGCCGTCCACCTTTCCGGCTCCTGCGCCCAAGCTCAGTCCTGGACCTGGCAGCCCCTCATCTGCCCTGCCTGCTGCTCACCTGGCAGCTCCTCCTCTATCTTGCCTGCTGCTCACCTGGCAGCCCCTCCTCTATCCTGCCTGCTGCTCACCTGGCAGCCCCTCCTCTGCCCTGCCTGCTGCTCACCTGGCAGCCCCTCCTCTGCTCTGCCTGCTGCTCACCTGGCAGCTCAGAGCGTATCTGGTTTCTTCCTCTGCCCAGCTCTGCCTCCGGTGTCTCCTCTCCTCCTGCAGCTGAAACACTCGCTGCACCGGCTTCTGGGAGACCTGGTCTCCCCTCCTTTACCACTCCAGCCCCCATGGGGTGGGTGGGCTGGCAGGTGCATCCTGTGTGTTAAGGGACAGGCTTCCCAAACCCATGCTCCCATGAGTTTCCTTCACTTACACTTGGAAATGGTTAAGATGGTCAGTTATGAATATTTTTCCCTCACAGCAAAATGTCATTATTTCTAAGTAAGGCAAAGGCTGTGCTTTCTCCTCCTGGGCAGAGAACCAGGGTAGTAATCTCTTGGCCTTTTCCCTGTAAGTGAAGGCCCTGGCTTCTGTCAATGGGCCCCCACCCTGTCACAGCCCCTGTGTTCTAACAGACGGAAACCTCCACCTCTGGGCCGCCCGGTGTGGTGGCCACTGGCCACATGTGACCTGAAATTTGGCTGGCCTGAACCAGGGACTGAACTTTTACACGAATTTGTTTTTGTTTTTTTTTTTTTTTTTTTTTCGAATTTGGTTTTAATTTTTAAGTTTAAATAGACACACAGGCCAGTGGCCATCATACTGGATGGCAATGACAGAGAATGACCCCTTCAACAAAGGAAGATTCTCAAGGGGAGAGGCAGCCTCTGACTCCCCCAGGAGGACATCAGACATAGAGACAGGGCCTGTCGGTGTGCAGGAAGTCACCACAGTGGGCAGTGGTCACTGAGCTCCCACAGCTTCAGACCATGTAGAACCACGGGCTGAGCAAGGTCACCAGTGGCAAATGGCGAGACAGGACCTTTACTAGCTAATTACATGGCTGAAGGGGGGAGGATCACAGGGCCAGAGTGTCTGAGAACTATGACAAATGACATCCCTTTCTAGGCGCCCGATCTCATACACAGAATGCCAAACCCAGCGAGGATAGCAACAGGCCTATCCACCACAGCAGGACTCGGAGACGGAGGGTGAAGGAAACCCCTGAGAACAGGGCAGACTCAGCGGGCTGGGTCCTTTACACCAGAGGGTGCGCTGCAGCCATGGACAGATAGACACTAAAGGTGCGTGCAGAGGGATGTCCCCAATATGCTGGTGATGAAGAGGAGGAGGGCAGTAACAGCAGATGTCTGTGCTGCACGGGATAGAACAACATGGGTTTTACCCAAACTCTTAACTCTGTGGGGAGGGAAGCAGGAGATGAGGTGAATGCTCTCACTTTATTCACGTATACATTTTGAATTGCTCAGGATGCATTTGCACGCACACTCTTCTATCTTTATATTTAAAAATCAACTGAAAATTCCATTGGAAATCGGAGTGGCAGTGAGAAGTAAGGTGCTTCCAAGGGCTGGGGTCACACTGGTCTGAAGCTTCGATAGCCAGCGAGGCACGTGCCCCTGGGAAGAGGCAGCCAGCTATACAGAGCGTGAGCCCGCTCGGCGCTGGGGTTAGTCTCAGAACCAACACGTTAGGAGCGCTCGGAACTCTTGAGCGGGAGTCGAAGCCCACACTGACTTTGTGCTTCATTCCATATCCATCTGTTTCTCTTTCATACGGTCCATGCAAACTGCACGTGGGTGCGTGTTTGTGCCTGTGTATGTGTGGTGTACACATGCTAATGTGTGTTGTGCACACACGCCTGTGTGCGCACGCCTCTTATCAGGGTGAACGTGGCCCATCACTGAAAGCCAGCTGGGAGATGGAATCTTTGTCTCCCAAGCGGCTGGGTGATTTGAACCAGGTCCATGGAAAGTCAACGTCACTGTCAGCTTCAATTAACTTTCAGAGCCCCTGAATTACATTTTAATTGGGCTAAGTACAGACTACAGCACTGGTGATCTTCTTGATATTATCTTCCAAATGCCTGGTACAATAGGTGACTGAAGCCCTGGGGCCCACCACAGAGGCTCCTGCAGGGCTGCCCAGTGGAAAGGCAAGTCCCAGCCTGCTGTTTGTTTTTCTTTTAACATGAAATTTATTTTAATTTATTGTGTTTACATAGATTCGAGTGTCCCCCCCAATACATCCTCCCCTCCCCCGTGTTCCCCAGTACATTCCCCTTGTCCTCCTTCCCGTAAAGCCCTCCCCCCCTTTTTTAAAGAAAACCCAGAAATGTACTATCTCAGTGTTGGCAGCCCTGTGCATGCGAGTGCACAGACCTGTGGCCCTCTGTGCGTGTGTGTGCGTGTGCACACAGGCTCTGTGATCCCTACCACAGTTTGCTTGGTGCTGGATTCAGAGCACGTGCACAGAGAACACACGCCGAGGGTGACAGAAATCAAATATTGTCGCTCTTCCTGTTGTGCCGTTGGGTAATTTCTACAATCTCTACCAGCATAAACATGCTATTAGTTCTCTCACCTTAAAGGAAAACCCCGTTTGCCTCCCTCTCACCAGCTAACTGACCCATTTCTCTGCTCCCCTGGGGAGCAAATTCCTGGAAGGAGGTGTCCGCACCCCATGTCTCAGATCCCTCCCCTTCCGTGTTTGTTGAATTTACTCTAGTCAACAGCTTAATCCAAACCCTTCACCAAAACTTCCTCGACAGCCCTCAGCATCCTCAAAGGCCTGCATGCAGTGAGACTCCCACTGAATTTCTCATTCTCATCTTATTTCACCCACTGGTAAAGTGACCATAGAATGTGCTGTCACAGCTGGGACACTTGCGAGGGGAGGGGGCCAAGAGCAGCTGCAGGCCTAGCGTGGCCACCCACCTAGCGCCCTTTCCACCTGTATCAAGCCCCCCCCCCCAGCTCTACAGGATCTGGGTGGGGCTCTCCCTGCTGAGAACCCAGCTGGGGCTGAACCCCTCCCCCCATTGCATTTCCTCCTCCCTTCTGCCCTCCCCCAGCTGGAACAACTGGGGGATCCCCCTCTGCCCACCACCCCAGCCCTGTGTCCTTACCACCCAAATGCCTACCACTTCCAAATCCACACCCCTCTGGGGCCTCGCCCTAGAGTTTCAGACTCATCTCATGGTACCCAGAGGTACCAGCCCTTGACCGGAGAGGTCCCCTGGATCTGCAAGTGACATCTCAAACCTAACATGACCCTCCCACATGCTCCTCTGTTCTTGAGTGACTGCTGCCCCTAGACTGTCAGTTTGGCCATCTCTAATTCCTTTCCCCCTCCTTCCTGCTCCTGGGGACCTCTGTGAGGACTGTCCCCCATGAATCCTTGAGTCACCTTTTCATGGGGGATCCCTTCTCGCTGCCCCTTCCGGCATCCCTCACCTCCTTTCTCTCTCCTTCCTCTCTCCTTCCTCCTTTGTAAAACTCGAAGCCCTGTGTACATTTTATTGATTTACTACTGAGGATACAAGCAGCAGGACTGTTATCTTTGTTCACTGTTGGGTCCACGTTGTCCAGCACACCACAGACAGAGACAGGGTGACGCCACTGGAGCACCCTTCTGGGCCTTCTCTGTCATGTGACTGTCTAGGGAGGTCCCAGGTCCACTCTTCAGGGCTGGCCCCTGTGCTTCACTGTCACTTGTCCTCTCAAGTCCCTGGGATTGCCCCCGCCTAGGCCTGGCAGATGAAGGCAAACAAACCCCATTAGGCTTTTCAAGGGTTGTAGGCATCTGAGCAGAGAAATCCAGCCCCCTAGCAAAGGCAAGAACTCACAAGGACACTCCCACTGTGGCTACCATGTTGGCTGGATGCCAGCTGATACACTAGCCAGTAAATCATAAAGTCCTCCCATGTCCCCTTTACTGAGTCATTTTTTAAAAGGACAATAATCTGCCTCATGTTCAGGTATGTCTGACACAGCTGAACAAAGCCTCTCTGTTTCATGTGATCAATTTCACATGATCAATGATCAATTGACATTTCACAATGATCAATAACTATTAATCAAATGTAATGGCTAAAATTGGGGATTTTGTCATTTGCACTAATAACAGAATAAGAGCTAAAATCAGCACATGATATATTTTTAAAAGGATAAAACTAATGATTGGCTAACAACTTTAAGAGTTAGTGTCTCTTAAAGCCGTCTTCACTGGAGATTTGTCCATTTAATTTTTACTGACATTTAAAAGTGCACACCTGGTTCTAAATTCCCTTCTTTCTATTTAGAGGCTGTGTTGGCTCGGCAGCAGTTCAGGATAAACCCCATGCCAATGACTTGCCTGTATGAGATTTTCCTCCCTCCCAAAAGAAGTGCCGCCCAGCTCCTGACTAGAATTGGTTTAGGATGGACACTTGAAGGGACGTGCTGCAATGCTGGCTGTGTCCATCAGGTGGCAGCGCACCCTTCCTCCTGTAAATGGGGGAGGACAGGGTGGGAGGGGGGTGACTCTCTCCACATTCCCACAGGAGAACAGAGGGACTGCCTCCCACATGGACTGAACGGGCAGCACCCAGGGACCACTTTCGGTGCTTCTGGACGTGTTTCTCAGTTGTCAC
The DNA here is from genome assembly GCA_037038555.1 of Rhynchonycteris naso. Lineage (NCBI taxonomy): Eukaryota > Metazoa > Chordata > Mammalia > Chiroptera > Emballonuridae > Rhynchonycteris > Rhynchonycteris naso. The sequence continues at coordinate 33,812,556 of CM072998.1, forward strand.
TATCTTCCCTGGCACCGAGCTGGCCCCCTCATCCTGAATACAGGGATTCAGGGGATCCTCGCTTTACCTATAGACACAGGTGTTTCTCCCCTACATTTTCTAATTCCCGAGAAATGCAACTGTTATGTGGACTGGTGGAAGACTGCACTTTTGTTTTCTTTAGCACTTCGCCCAAAATCATTCCCTCTTTCAGAGACGATATCCGTCGCACCCCCAGGAGGTACCCTGACTGACATAACACCCTGGAGGCTGAGGGACTCCGAGTTGTACTCATGGGTGTGGGTGCCTGCCTGACCTTCACAACTCCTGGAAAGCCTGCTACACACATAACACCCAATTCCCTCTCTCTGTCGCTCCTTCATGTTAGTAAGGGCACCGCAGCTGTCTTTCAAAATGCTGGATGTGTTGGCTTTTACTGTTTAGGGGTTTGATTTCTGGATGAAAAGGGTGTGTTGGGTCTGACAGACTCAGACGTACTACTCCAGCATCCAGGCTTTTTATCACCCTCAACAGGAAGAAGAGAAATGTGAATAAAACGCACACCATTTTTTCCTGGAAACAGAGCTCAAGGGCCTAGGCTTCAAATATTCAAACTGGCCTCATGGCCATTTTTATTATAGCACCATGTACTATAACGTAAAGGTAATGTGCACTAATTCCTCAGCTTTCAAAGGAAAACTTGTGTTCTCACCCTCTGATTTTATGTACATATTGTGCATGTATTCTTGGAGATCAGGGATTTGAAAAGACTCCCTTCTTGGCCCTGGCTAGTTGGATCAGTGGTAGAGTGTCGGCCTCGCGTGTGGAAGTCCAAGGTTCGATTCCCGGCCAGGGCACACAGGAGAAGCGCCCATCTGCTTCTCCACCCTTCCCCCTCTCCTTCCTCTCTTTCTCTTTCCTCCTGCAGCCATGGTTCCACTGGAACAAAGTTGGCCTGGGCGCTGAGGACGGCTCCATGGTCTCTGCCTCAGGCACTAGAATGGCTCCGGTTGCAATGGAGCAACACCCCAGATGGGCAGAGCATCTCCCCCTACTGGGCATGCCGGGTGGATCCTGGTCGGGCACATGCTGGATTCTGTCTCTCTGCCTCCCAGCTTCTCATTTCAGAAAAATACAAAAAAAAAGAAAAGAAAAGACTCCCTTCTTTGGGGGCTATAAACCCTTAAAAATAAAAAAAGAGAGGAACAAAAGCTAATTATTCTAAGTGAAGGAGAGATCAAAGCACTGGGGTGAGAAGTCACAGGGGACACCCTATGTCACAGCAGACAGCCTGGCCTATGCGAATTTACCTTATTCACCTGCAGGTAGAGTTTATTTGCCCAGGAAATATTTTCCCAGGAACCATGTTTTCACTCCCTAGGACCTGCATTCTAGGGCAGACAGACACAAAAACCAAGCTGTAGAGTAATCTCCGCCATTTCTGATAAGCCCCTTGAAGGCAATAACCCTGACAGGTGAGAGGTATGGGGGTGAACAGACAATGGGCGTGATGGAGGACCTCCCTGACGAGGTGCCTTAGAGTATGAGAAGGAGCATCTTTTGAGACCCAGCAGAGGGAAAGCAAGAGCAAAGGCCCTGAGGCCAGAATGGCTGAGGACCAGCAAGACCAGCAAGGGTAGTGACTGCCGGGGGAGAAGATGGAACCAGCCTGGCATGTCCTGAGAGGATGTCAGAAATCTGGCTGCCCCCTTCCAGCGTCCTGCCTGCCTGTGGCCTGGGGAGGAGGAGGTGCACCTCTAAAGAAGGCTCAGAATGTTACGTGTTGACATTTCCAGATATAAAATAACGCTTTGACCTTTTAAAATCTTACAGTGATCAGAAAACCCGAGTTTCCATCCACAGGCAAGGAAGGATTCACTCCACTGAGCCCATCTTGGGTGGGCAGTGGGAGACCACATAGAGCACCCCTGTGGACCCTCTACCTGCTGTTTAGCCATTACTGTAGCAAAGCCGCCCTCGGTGGGCACCAATTCCTGGGCCAGCCACTGCGTCAGGCAGGGTTTGGGAACTGTGCCTATAACTACAGAGATGGCTTGTGGCGGATTTTCATCAACAGGACTTTTAGATCCTTAACTGGGGGCAGGAGAAGAACAAGACAGAGAGAAAATGAGCTGGGCAATGAGAGGGCCCTGGAAGGTTCTTCATCCAGTCTATAAACAAAGGTCTTGATGGACATGCACGTGCTGAGCTCTCTCAGCCTCTGAGTTCCACAGGTTCTATCCAGTTACAGTTTAGCCAAAGTTAAGAGGGTAATTGAACAATTCTATGAGCAAATGGAAGGAGGTTCAATAAAGGGAGGCAATGCCTCAGCTTTATAGCTCAAAGGTATAAGGACCAAGAATAGCTTTGACATCTGAGAAGTGACTTCATATACTTAGCATTCAGTGTTCATCAGATTGTACGAGCTCCCCCTGCTGCTGCCTGGGCTTTAGAGAGAGGTCTGGGGCTTAGGGGCCATCAGGGGAGAGAGGGGTAAGGACCACGGCCTCTTTTGGATGCAGAACTACCCTTCACCCCTGGGAGACGGTCCCTGTGGGGGAGGTTCCAGAAGCTGGTGCAGAAGCCCACCATTCGGATGACCAGCCAGACTGCCAACCACAGCCATCCCTGTTTTCTTTTTAAATTATTTGAACTTGTTCTTCCCTAAAACTACAGCTGAGTTCATCATTTTACATTCACATTGCTGTCCCCTTCTTCTTGCTGGTTTGTCCCAGCCTGTCCCCACTGCCAGGGCGTCATGTAGCACTTAAGCACCCTGCTGCTGGGTACAGAGTGCTGGAGCATTGTCCTGGGTCCCCACCCCAAGGACACCCCTCTGTGTCACACCACACGGGGAGTCTGAATCTTCTGGGTACTTTCTAGATGTGTGATCTTACTTCAGTGACATCATCCCCTGAGGTCCAGGGACGTCGTCTGTAGAATGGGAATGACAACTGCCCACCTGTCACTGTAGTTTCGAGGGTCAAGGGAGAACATTAAAGGAGACACTTTATAGAATGGTAGCCCCCACCTTGATGCACGTTCCTCAGCCCCTTGAGGGAGAACAGCTGGCCAGAGGGGGCCCTTTAGGAAGGCTGCTCAGCTCCCAGAGTGCCAGCCATCCCTCCTGCCACCTGGCACCTGGCACGCTGAGGTGAGTACTCACGAAGCCAGGACAACAGAGCTGGTGACTGCAGACGCCACACCGCTGAGCTAGGGAGCGCACTGCCCACGATTTTCCCATCAAGGGACACTCACCATCCACGTCTGTCCTGAGCCACCCCAATTGTTAACCAGCCTCCCTTCCTCCACCACCAGCCAGCTTGCTAGAACAATCTCTGCATCCCTCAGCACCCCAGCCCTGACTGGTGGTGGTCAGTCATTACTGACTGGTGGTATTTGTCACGTATCAGTTGAACAAACTTGCTGTCTTCATCTGTGTTCTAGATTAGACTGCTTCACGGAGCTCCAAGTTACCCACAAAGCTGAAACTTGTCCCTACAGATGGCAAGGACGGGAGAGCATTCCCTAGGCCTGTGGCGCTGAGCCTCCTTCTCCTAAATGTAAGCAGAGACGGCGAGAAGTCTCCCTACACTCACGTCTCCTGCTTACGGTCACTAAGTAACAGGAGAAAGAAAACGCCCTGTGCAGGGTCGTCCCTGTCCTCATGCTGCGTGATGTCCACTGCATCCTACACAGAAGCGGAAGCTCCTGTGTCAGAGTGGGAGGTGACTTCACCACTGAGGGCCAGGCTCGGCCCCAGAGGGTCCCATGGCCACCCCTGCAGTGTGGCCTCCCTCTTGGGGGAAGACCCGTTCCCAGCATTGTCTTGCTCATTTAATGAAGGACTGGACACTGACTCTGAGAGAGGACATGTTCCCAGGTTCAAACACCTTCCACAGGTGAGGGGGAGGATGTCACCTCTGGAGCTGGAGCAGCTGGGTTCTTTTTTTGTTTTTTTACAGAGACAGAGAGAGTCAGAGAGAAGGATAGCTAGGGACAGACAGACAGGAATGGAGAGAGATGAGAAGCATCAATCATCAGTTTTTCATTGCGATACCTTAGTTGTTCATTGATTGCTTTCTCATATGTGACTTGACCGCGGACCTTCAGCAGACCCCTTGCTCAAGCCAGCGACCTCGAGTCCAAGCTGGTGAGCTTTGCTCAAACCAGATGAGCGGAGCAGCTGGGTTCTGACCAGCACCTTTCACGGCTCCACTGCCTGACCCTCCTTAGCCACTTTCTCCTGATCTTCCAAAGGCCCTTTGCAAAACCAAGGGGATTCAGAGACACGTACCTGGGGATGCTGGTGAGATAGGTCATGACATTCTGGAACTCCTTGTCCGGCACGTCGCTGAAGGCCGGGTAGTCTGGGAAGGTGATAACAGGACTGCCGTCCTGACCCCTCCCGCCTGGGAAGAGAGCAGAGGTGGCACTTAGTTTGGCGGGCATCGGTGGACATCACTGGCAGAATGCAGCTGATTTTTCATGGGCACTGAATGTTTCACTTAAAATTGAGATTGGGTTCTTTTCTTTTTCTAGAATTTTATTTTTATTTATTTTTTTAAGATTTATTTATTTATTTATCCAGTTTTAGAGAGAAGGGGGGAGTAGCAGGAAGCATCAACTCCCATTATGTGCCTTGACCAGGCAAGCCCAGGATTCAAACCAGCAGCCTCAGTATTCCAAGTCGAAGCTTTATCCACTGCACCATCACTGGTCAGACAAGAGAGCGTGTTCTTCAATGTCACATTTTTATTATCAAATAAATGGATGCACGTTGAATGAAATATTTGGAATGTACAAAAAAGTGAAATGAATGAAAACAGTCATTTTGTCCCAGGATTGAGACTATAGGGCAGCAACTGTAGCATTGGGCACATTCTGTCCAAAACTTTTTCAGGGCATTTTTCTACATAATTGAGACTGTGTTGAATATAAAGCTGGTGGCCTGCTCCTTTCCTAACATCGTGAATTAGTGTTGCTGTATAGATGATGTGGCCATTATTTTCAATACTGCATAACATTCCATTCAGGCTGTGTCCTAATGACTCCCCCGACGCGCTGGTTGTGGGCATTTGGTCGTTTCTCTGATATTCCACTTGTTAGACAATTCTGGTCTCCAGGAAGTCACCCCTTTAGCATTTTAAGGTGAATGGAGGGTACAGGTAGAACCAGAGGGGACTTTTCTGAGGGCAGAGTCACCTCTGACATTTCATGGGGAAAAGCAGAGATGGCACACAAGGAATCAGAAATGACAGCCAGGTGTGTGCCTTTGGGATCCGGGAAGGTGAGCAGAGCTCTAATGGGACAGTTGGGAAAGGATGACCTTAGAGAGGAAGGCTGTCAGTTTTTTCTAGGACAAATTTGGTTTGAACTGTCCCACAAACAACTGGGAGAAGCCACATAGAGGGCGGGTGAAAAGAGAAAGGACTTGCCTGGGTCTCGGCTCTGGTCTGCCTGCTAGCCTGTCGGGCTGGAAACAGATGCCACTCTCTGTCCCTGCTCCCCCCAGGGATGGGGTCCATTTCTCTTCCACTGAACCTGAGTCAGCCTGGAGACCCATTCTGGCCCATCAGGTGTGGCAGAACTGATGGGCATTGCTCCCAAGGCTGGGCCACAGACACTGCAGGGCCCACCCACCCGCTCGAAGCTCCTGGAAACCAGTAATTATGTAAGCATCCAACAGCCCCTCATCCTCCATGCGGCAAGGAAGCGCAGGCAATTCCAGGGAGGCAGGGGCAGCCTACCTGAAGGGGACCGAGGCACCACATGTGTGTCAAGCCCCCCGTGTTTCAGCCCACTCCCCAAGTGGAGGCAACCAGAGATCTTATCCTGGATTCCTGATGGATGGGAGGTGGGGTGGAGAGAAGAAGGACTCCCCCTGGGTTTTGCTTGAGAGTTTCCGTGAGCTTTGATGAAAACCCTGGATAGTCTACGTTTGTTTTAGACATTAAAGCTTAGGGTGTTTGTTTATGTTCTAATGAATTCCAGCCCTGTAAATCAACAGCCCACAGCTATATGGCTCAGAGTTGTGGCTTGGCTTCTCACAGGCTAAAATCCAGGTGATAGCGGGGCTTGTGGTCTCACCTGAGGCCAGGCTCATTCAGGTGTTCCAGGCTCATTCAGGTGTTCACAGAATTCAACTCCCTCCGTTGTAGGACTAGGATTTCCCAATTCTTGCTGGTGTTGGCTGGGTCACTCTCAGACCCAGGAGCAGCCACTCCTGGCCACATGGCCCCTTTGTCTGCAAGGCTGGTGGCAGGGGAGCTCTTGCAGGAGGAGCTGGTCCCTCTGAGGGCTCAGCTGATGATGTAGGGCCCATCGAGTTTGATCCTACCATCGGCGTACTCGGGACCCTAATGATATCTGCAGATCCCTTTCCTGGGCACCTGGACAGCGTCGGAGTGCCAGAGCGAAGGTTGCCTGGGGTCCTGCTTCCCTCCTAACATTGTCAACTACAGTTCACAGCGCCTGGGGTTCTGCCTCCTCCCCAGGTACTGAAGAGGTGACCACCCGATGCTGAGGGGCTGTGGGATTGCAGCCTGGAGGAAGGTCAAGGCCACAAGTCTGGGTCACCACTGCACGTGGCTGTGAGCCGTTCGGGGTCTTGAAGGCAGAGTGAAGAGGTTGGGGGGACGCGAAGGAGCCGGCAAAGAGACTGCAGCCCCTTTGCTAAGTGTCCCGCTGCTGTCGGCCACAACTCATCCTTCGGTGGTGGGGGGGGGGTATTTCTCCTAAGGATACCCTGCTTTCTCTCCTCCCTCCATGAGGTCAGCGCCTGTCAGGGTGATTACTCCGTCTCATTGCCAACAAATCTTAGAAGTTCCACTTTCCTGCTCATAATCTTCCATTCTCATGGGGCACATACACCCCACAGCTACACCTCGGGTTCATGTGTTGGGGGGCAGGTCGGGTGAAACCACGTGGAACTGGCCTGAGGGACAGCTCCTGGCCCTGGGGAGGCCGGGGAGGCTCCTGGGAGCAGGGCTGGTTCTTGGGGTTCAGGAAAGAGCCCCGCCCTGTTGGCCGAGGGGAAAAGGACAGCTGCAGGAAGGGGGCCAAGAGGATGGCAGAGGTCGAATGCCTTCGTTCTCAGGAAGCCCCCTAACTAACAGCATTAGAAAGGTGTGTGTGACTTTTTCTGAATTAGCCCAAGGCAGGTGGACTTGCCCAGAAGGAGTGACCACTGTGCCAAGAATGAGCTGCTGCTGGTATAGTCACCATGCTCTTTGCAGCCTTGATGCCCAGCTCCATTCAGCGGCTGGGGTCGGGCACCACGGCCCGCTGGGCTGGATGGCAGCACGTCTCACAGGGTGCAGGAGGACCCTGGACCTGAGAGGAGAGTAGCACCAAGACAGGGGCGGGGATATAAAGCTCCCCAGGACAGACAGTGCCAGCCCCTTGTCCACATCAGCCACACTCTGGGGCCTTCTCCCCGAGGATGGAGCCGCAGAAGCCAGAGTTGCTCAGTGAGAGCAGCCTGGATGCTGTGAGAAGGAGGCCGACTGACCACACCACCCTGTGCGTAGTTTACCTGTTAGAGGAAAGTTCTGGATTCCAAGAGAGTGCAGCCAACACTGCTTGGGGCTGTGATCCTCTCAGGACCCCAACTGACCTCCAGCGAGCTCTTCCCATGGCTGCTTGCCAACTAGCACTGAGCTGCCCACTTCCCAGGCCTTGCTATAGCATCTCCTGGGCCCTCAGTTACACCCAAAGCAGGGTGCATTGAGTGGACTGTCCCCTGTTCCCACCCTGTAGAATAGAACCATTGAGGTCATGGAGAACCAGAACTGGGGGGGAGGGCAACCACCCACCACGCAGACACCTGCCTCCACGCACCCTGGCCCTGGCACTCACCAGACAGGTAAGCAAAGCGCTTCTTCAGCTGGTCCTGGATGTCGGCAGCACAGAGCGGGGTGATATCCTGGTGCATGATTTCATCTGGGAGGAGAGCAGATGGACACACCTGTCACTCAGTGGAAACACTGCCCCACGCCCTACAAGTCTGTCTCAGCCCCGTGCAGCCTCGCACATCAGCAGACGAGTAAGGGGCCGACGGTCACGTGCTTGGAAAAAATTTTTAGTTTCCAATACGCAGAAACCTTTGTTTCTCAGAGCACAAAAAGCTGTGTGCTGGGTGATTCATCAATATTTAAAATGTGGTGTGTGTCAGAGGCACAGAAAAAGGCAGAGAGAGAGGAGGGAGGAGGGAGGGGGCGGAGAGGGATGTGCAGGCAGAAGGGGAGACACAAAAGAGGGTGGGCTGGGAGTTGCAGGACTGAGCCCTACGACTGGTAGTCAATGAGCAGCACCGAAAACAGACACGCTTTGTTCTGAGAGTCTCCACCCATGTTTTGGAAGTGATCCAGGCAACTCTTGGGGCCCTTACCTGTTGCCTATGCAAAGACTTGTTGCTCAGAGAGGAAACCTGGCCTCCAAAGACACACATGCGTGGGGCCTCACCACCTGCCTGACAATGACACTGAGGAGGGTGCTGAGCCAAGTCTCCTGAGCCTGGCGCTGACAGGAAAAATGGCTTAGCAGACTGCAAGTTCTAGATCAGGGGTTTGGGAATAAACTGGCAGCACCTCCAGTCATACCCGGGTGGCATCGACCAGAAGCAAGAAGGTTTTGCAAGACTCAAGGGGAAAACCTAGAGACTGACTGAAGGTGTGAGTTCACTCATCAGGTGTGATGCTGGGGTGTCGGCAGGTGGCCCAAAAAGTCAGCTATGCTCGGGTGTCTTCTGCGTTTCCGAGTCAACGCCAGGTGAGCTAGCATGTGATTTATAGCCAGTGTCTGTGTCACCGGACCCCAGCTGTATAGCAAAACTTGCAGTCTTGACATTAACCCATTTTCTCTAAAGAGACTCACAGTTCATCGTGATGCCTTGCAAAGGCGTAATAGATCAATTCTTGTAGACCCGGGTGAAGGCGCTGGCCACAAACAGCCTGGAAATATGGGGCATGGAGATCATTTACCATGAAATTTTCAGTGGAGGAAGCAAAATGCTATCTGCACAGATCAGCCTTAAATCCTGTTCTTCTGGTCTTGCAAACAAGCAAGTGTAAACAGGTGACACACTTAAGCACAGAGGCGGGTCCCAAAGATCCTGGCTGTGTCATTTGTGGAGCTGCCAACCGCCACAACTGGACGGCCCTTCGACTATGCTTGTGTTGAGGAGGAAGTGACAAGGTCTAGAGCTATTGGGCCTGCTAGGGCTCAACAGAGTAGCGGTGGCACATGGGGGTCAGGAAAGGAGCAACAGTAAAGGCTCACTGAGCTCTAAAGGTCAGGAACAGTGCTGGGCCCCCCATGCACAGCCCGGGTGCCAGTTCCTGGTGTGCACTTAGAAGTTTCAGCAACGGCTTTCTTTTGTGGGAGAAGAATAGGGTTGGAAACAACTACTACAGGAGAGTTTGGAATATATATTTTTAATTCCAGGTGAAGTGACTTAAGGCTGTCTATACCTCATCTGTTTGGAATTGGTGTTAGGTGCAATTCACACAGCAGCCTGGAGATTTAGATTTTATATGGCTTTTTTCTTCTCTCAACAGGAAGGAGTGATTGCATTATCAAATAGGTAACCAGTGCTAACTTTCCTCAAATCCAACCTCTGCAACCCTGGGAGAAGCATGTCATTGAAACATAGACCACTGGGAAGTAAGGGTCTCCCTGAAGTCTGGAGACGTCTCTTGGGCAGCGGAAAATAGCACTGACACCGTGAGCTGCAAGTCCCGTAAGTGGGGACCCGACATCAGTGACAAGCATAGATGCTGGACCAGACCTTGCCGTGATCCTGGAGACATCAGCCCTGCATCTTAAAATCTCCCACCAGGACTCAACTTCCAGATGCCACCAACTTGCAGGGAAAGAAAACTACGAATGTGAAGGCCACTGATGGTGGACATTTCTACAGTGATTCTTAGACTTGATTCTCAGTGGCAGAGGCTTCACAGTAGCACTTCCTCTTACAAGCAAACTCTCACATTTGGCTCTTTTAGGGATACCACAGGCTGTCTGTTCTCTGTCTGGTTGGTCCTAATGGCAGACAGCTTTCCCATGTGCTAAAGACAAAGCCGATATTACAGACCATCCCTGTACTTTCTGTGACAGTGACAATTTCAGTGGCTGGACCATTGTTAATGTAATTTTGGTTCCACTGAGGGACATCTTGTTCACCCTTCTTTCTGGGTGATGGCCATCCTCACCTTCTTAGACTTTCTTAAAATGGGACAAGGCCTCTCTAGCCTCAGGGCCTTTGTATAAGCTGCCCCCTCTGTAATGCTTTTTCCATCTCTGTTTGCCAGTCTAATCTCACTCAATTCCTGGCTGAGATGTCGCTCTTCAGAGAGGCTCCTAGCCTGGGCAGGGCCTCACAGCATTCTACCAGCACCAATGGAGTGCCCACCATGCCTACCACCCACAGTATCCTACCCCTAGGACCTGGCTCAGTAGCTCCCATGTAAGGAGCTCAAAGAACATGTGTTGAACAAATGTAGCAAGAGGAGAATGGGAGAATGACTTCCTAGAGCATCATTTAGAATCCAACTAATTCGGCAAAGTTCTCTCTGGCTTGCACATGGGCTGGTTCTAGAGTTTCTGATCAGTCGCAGGCCACGTGGGGTGAAGAGCTTACAGACTGCTGACCGCTACAACACGTTTCCCTGCAGCCAAGCTGTGGGAACCAACCCTCGGGAACTTGCTGGGGCAGAACTAATTCTAACACTGTACCTTAGATCAAGTGCCCCATGAAAATGACTTGTGCCCAGAGTCTGGGAACCGTACAAAGGTATGTTCATACAAATGGATTATCGAAAAAGCTTTGATATCTTCAGCGGTCACTGGCTGCTTCCCAGAAAGAACATGATTAAAAACATTTTCTATCTGGGATTAAGGTACATGAGTTTTAGTTTGTCATGGATGCCTCCTGTGGCAACAGGCTGTGGGAGGTTGTCATTTTTCATCCTTCCAGCAGCATTACTCTCACCCAAGGACAGGGCAATTTTGCACTTTGTGCTGACAGTGATTTTCAAGGTCCTCGTCCACTGTGTTTGATTCTATAAAACAGTCACACTGCGGCCACTAGTTCAGCAGGAAATGGAGGTGCTAGGTGGTGGTGCAACGAGCCTGAGCCCCCAGTGCTGCCCTCACGGTGTGTGCGCCTGGCTGCTCCAGTGTCAGATGTCTGGGACAGGAAGTGGGGTCTCCAGTTCACTCAAAGGGTCAGCCAGGGCCCAGCTCCTTCACAGAACGTCTCTGTGAGAGCACAATGCCTTACAGATAACAACCCATTTCCAACATTCCTGTCTCGGCCCAGACGTAAATGGAGACTCCCAGGCAATTATCCCATCACTTCTGAGGAGAGAGGTTAAAAAGGACCCTGATTTGGAGGGGTACAGGCTGGGAGAGGACAGTGCTGCTCTTCTGGTCTCCTACAGGGTGGCGAGGACATGGGCTAGGCGTGGGACCTCAGGGCTGAGTGGCCTCCCAGCTCCAGCTCTGGGAGGCCGTCTGTGAAGGCTGTCCTATCTGGTGCATGGCAGGGGACACACGGCCCACTTTCCCCTTCAGTGGGAACTATCCCTGACTCGTAACATCTTATCTGGCCTTGGACCCAGTTCAGCTGTAGACGAGGACAAAGAGGGAGACACCTCAGCTGCTGAAATGTATTCACAGAATTGCCACCAAAATCCTGCCTGGTTTGGGTAGCAACCTTAGAGTCCCAGGGTGGCATTATACTTTTATCTTTAGATCGTTTTGTCCTAATACAATTAGACTACTGCAGCAAGCTTCCTTCCTCTTGCAAATGGACTCAGGGATTTGCTTTATTTATTGTAGGGCAATGCTGTAAAGGAGGTGGACACCATCTCACCTATTCCTGTCCACTTAAAGGGTCACCATGGGCCTCTGCTCTGCCCCCATGAGGTGAAGAGAAAGCACGGCAGTGAGGAGGGACTAGAGGAGGCATAGAACTGGTGGGACCCTGAAAATCAACCTCCAGATAGTAAATGTCCCAGGTTAAGTAGTCCCCCAGTGCACAAAGAGGAGCCTTGAATTCCAGTTCAAAGGCTGGTCCCTGCTGTTTGCTGGTGACCTTGGACCTCGCTCAAAGGGAGACAGGAATCTAAGAACGGCTCCTACAAAGCAACCAGCAGCTGGTGAGAAGCCCTGGACCACAAAGTCTATTATGGGCTATTTTCTTCTTTATATCTGGCTGGAAGTCCATACCAAGGCTTTTGTTTATTTTCAATCAAAATACAACAGTGATGTCTTTTTCGAACTCCAGGGTGGAGAGTCAAGTGGGATTATTTCACCAACTCACTTGGATAGCATTCCTATTTCACCAAGCCCACCACAGGAATCTCCAAACCAAGAGCAAAGTGTGTGTGCAAGAAACAAGAGGAGAGGCCACTGGCTCCAACTAAACCCCTCTCGGAGGCCTGCAGGCCAGGGATGGATGTCTCACCCACCAGCTGTTGAGTCCTCAGGGTCGGGACAGGAGCGGCGTCTCCATTGCTATTTATAGTGCATGTGGAGGGCTCTGTGATCTAGCCACTTGAGACGTTTGTGACCTATACTGATTTGGGCAGCTGAATGATCATTCACAGCCCATCCTGAGTTATTTCTAATTGACTTAGGCATAAAGATTTCACATCATATGCAAAGCATTGTTCACTCACTCAGTTCACCAAATGTTCTCTCTGATTTCCTAATCTCAGAAAGCAAATCCTTACAAAGTTTAAAATAAAAGACGCCCTAAGAAAAAGCGACTGACTGAAATTGCCATCAAGGAAAAGAAAAACACCTCCCACCACAAAGAAGTGTTGGTTCACATGTACTCCGCTGGAGGAAGCGGGAAGCTGGATAAAATCGAGCCGGAGCCATCTGTCCGAACTCTCTCTCCTGTGCGGGTGCTGGGGGTCAGCCCAGCCCGCAGAACCAGCTTGATGGGGCTGCAGTGAGCAGCACAGCTTCCGCAGGGGAAGCTGCACATACTGGAGGCCTGGTGCACCTCCTCACGGTATGGTCTGCGGACTGCATCTTCCAAGGCTCTGTGCTCATTCGCCCAACACATCTGTAACTCACGCCTGTGCAAGAATCACCTGAAAGCCTCACTCAGACACACGCGCTGAATCAACAGTCAACCTCACTTGAATGTGTTGGGTGTTTTCTATCCAGTCCCACCCCATCCTGGCTCCGGCAAGCCTCGGCATCCTCCTCAACACAGGCTCTGGGCAGCCTGCCCAAGCACACAAAGATGGCACACAGGCCACGGCCAGTGAGCTGCCCCGACCTATAGAGAGTGTAGGCAGTGCCCACAACTTGTCTAGCTACCCCAAACAACATGAAGCATTTTTTCAGGGGCCCCAACTCCCACTGCTGGGCCTCTGGGGTCAAACCCCCAGATCATCTCTCTGCACATCTCGCAGGGCCCTCTTCCATGTCGGGGAGAGAAGGGCTCCGTAGTCAGATTTGGGAAGCGTCATGGACACACTGTTGTGGAAGCTCCAAGAAGACCAACAGTGCCACCCTCCCAACGTAAATGATCACGGATTTTGGAGGAGTGCGGGAAAGGGTGTACATAACACCTCTTAACTACTGCAGAATTAATATTGAAAATGACTTTCTTGGGGAAATGCTACTGTAGCTAGCTTATTAAAACAAAGAAAATGTCTTAAATGAGATTCCAACACAAGCACTCACTGAGCCAAGGGCACAGATTAAGGTAAAAAGAAAAACAAAACAAACCACAAACCCCACCAAGGTCTTAAATCAATCAAGAAAGCACACATGTCTTAGACACCTGCACTGGGATCAGTTGGCATACTGGAAAGGGCAAGAGAAATTTCTTCAACTTATAGTCTGTTCAGAGCAACTAACTTACGTTTTAATTGGTTCGCATAGAAAATCTTTAATAGTAGTAGAAATAGCAGTTGCAATTCAACTACACTGTATTACTAAAATAACTTTTATGTATTAATGCATTTAATTGTCAAAAGACAAGAAATAGGAGCACAAATATCTCATTTTTTGGATGGGCAAACTAAGACACAGAGAGGATGAGTGACTTTTTTGAAGCCACACAGCAGTGCGTAGAGGGGGTGGAATTCTAGATGCCGGCCAGGGAATGGGGTTTAGCAAATAGCGAAGCTAAGAGGGGACATGTCTCATGTGGAAAGATGGCTTGGCTTTACAGACAGCCATGAAGAGCTCAACGTAGCAGAAACAGAAGCTGGGCATGTGGTGCCTCCCTCACGTGACTCAGACTGGATTACCATGATAGCAAGGTCCTCACTGCAACATTTGATTTTGTGAGTCCCTTACCTTGTGGTTAAAGAAGCAGCATTCAGCAACTAGCAGAGGCATTTTAAATCACTTCACTGTAGTTTTGTACCAATTCTTTTTTAGAGTCTAGGTAGATTTCATCAACTCTTCCCGCTGCAAGCAGAGTGTGGAATGCTGTCAGTGGATGGGGATTGCCTTGGCCAAGCTCATGGACTGCTGCAGCAGCTCCAGGTCGGGGCTTCCCAGAAGCCAGCAGGACACAGACAAGTGAGTTAACTGTAAGTGCCTTTAAACCTGAACACTGACCACACATTGTCCCTAAGGTTCACAAAGACATGCTGTCAGCAGAAGGGCTGCCTCTGTGCAGTCTTCTCTGGGTAGCTTTAATGAGAAACTGAAGACTAGAGGCTGCATTTTTCTTTGCTGAAATCACCTTTTATGCACAGGAATCCTTGATCTCCCAGGAAGCGGGTCAGTGCTATAAAGGGAGTTGGTGCTGTGTGACCTTGGGCATGTTACTTAACCTCTCTGGGCTGGTCTCTTCATCTATAATTGGGGATAATTATGACATCTAGCTCCCAGGGTGGCTTGTACACTTAGTGAACACTTACAGCATGGTGTCTAGCATGTGGTGGATATTGTTACTAACACCCAGAGATGGACAGTCTGCACTGTGCCCTGGCCAGAGTCAAGTCACTGCTGCAGTTTGACTTTGGTTTGATTTTTTAAAATGTCATTTCAATCTAGTCAAGGGCTGCTTCAGGGCTCCATGAGGGAAAACCACATTTCTAATACCACTAAGATTTTTGCTTCCCCCGCCTCCCTACCTGGATGCTCAGGGCTGTTCAGTAATCACATCCTGCGCTATACCAACAAGCTGCAGGAAAGCAGTCACAAACCCAGCCGACTCCCATCTTCTCACAGACTAAGGACGTGCAAAATGTAAAACAATGCCATTTCTTTCACACATTTGTTTTTTTGGTTCTGGATAATATACTTATTTTCCATATAAAATGTAACTTGTGCTACCATAACAGATTTGTCATTGTTATTTTTAAGTTACGATTTAAAATTCTTGTTTTAATTTCTAATATGGTAAGCAACCTAACGCAAAGCTTTTTGTGATCCTCTGTAAAGTATTCACAGTGGAAAAGGGCTAAGACCAAGATGTCCAAGAACCGCAGTCTGGAAGCAGCATGAAGGCTGGGTGGGCTCTCTCTCACAGACGTACGGGACTAGGGACACAGGTCCCTCCAGAGTTTGACCTCAGCCTTTCCTCTCCCTTTGCAGCTCTCCACCCATCCTGCAGGGCGAACGCAGAGCTGGCTCTGGGTTCTGCTGCTTCTGGTCACAGCTCCTATGGTGAGAAGGCTCAACTCTCGCTACACCACCACAGGGTTGGGCTGCCCATGGAGGGATCATCCAACAAGGGGACTTTGGGATCTGCACATTTCTGAGGCAGTGGGCTCCAGGCTGCACCTTCTGGGCCATGGGTGCCAGCCGGGTACTGTACAAGGGTCACTGAGCAGGCAAGGGGGTGAGATCTAACCCAGGCTTCTGCAAGGAGCATTCCCACACGCTACAGACCTTGAGGGTCTTTAACATCTCAGAGGCATCCCTGCGCTCCAGGTGGAGATTCCAGTCCTGGGAAGGTATGAAAGCCTCTCTCTGTCTCTCTCTCTTCCCTCTTTTCCTTCTTCCCCTCCTCCTCTGGGCACTCTAGCTCTCGGGCCTCAGCCTTCTAATGCTGGTCTTGCTCTGATGGTCATTGAGTGGGCTCACACTGACCCACCACCTGCGCGGATGGACAGAGACACATCGTTGCCATGTCCTGGAACAGCTGGTTATCTGATGGGCATAGGTCCAGACACCTGTCCTCTGGAAAAGGCAGAAAGAGAACCAAATGACAACAGGGTTTCTGCAGCCACATTCTCCTTTGGGCCTTCCTGCCCAGTGACCCGTGTGGCCTGGGGTCACAGAAAGACTGGGGCTGGGTGATGAACAGCTCAGGGACTTGTGTTCCCTCCCCATTGTCCTGGGCAGTGGTCAAGGAGCTCCTGAGGCCAATGGTCCAGCAGGGCGACTCCACCCGACTGTGTTTAATGTGGTTTCAGCTCTGCTTTTCTCTGTTCAGGAGCATTTAAAGGGGCTGTGCAAGAGCAAAGCTCCTGCAGTCAAAGTTGAAGGAGCTGGCACCTGTAAAGAGTCTGATTTAGGGACACAGTGTCCCCACACTGGGACGGAACAAGGTTGGATTTAGGATGAGCATGACCAGGGTCTCCTGACCCAATGGTTCCCTGGATTTTTGCTCTCGTCTCTCTTCAGCAGCTTTGTTTCTGCTTCCTGGGTAGGCAAGGCACCTGTACAGCCCCCTGGCACAGCCATGAGTGAGCACATCCAAGCAGCTGCCGGTAATGGGCAAGTCCTTGGGGGAGCACGTGGCACGCCACTGGAAGCACTTCTGTGAGCTCACTCCATCTGCTAAGACCCTGAAGGGTGAAGCCTCCTCAGTTTGCCTCAGAAACGAGAAAGGTCGAGGTCAGAGACCCTAAACGGCAGCCCATGCCATGAAGGTGGGGGCGCTGGGACTCAAACTCTTACCAGCTGGGCAGCTGAGGCCTGTAGAAGGTCATCCAGCCTCAGCGCTATCAGTGCCTGTTTGCTAGGCAGTCCAAGCCCATGGGCATCTCCCAGCCGTCGGGACAGAGCAGGCTGGGGTGGGGGGGGAAGGTAGGATGCTGCAGGGTGAGGCTTCCTATGGCACAGGAGCTGCCCTGTCCAACGGGAGAGGTGGTGAGGGAGCCGTCTGGTTGTCTTTCTAAACCACCCCATTTATTAAGCTCTTCCCTGTGTGGTCACTGTGAATGTAGCCTTCAGCTGGGCTGGCACTTCACGAGATCACAGTTTCTGTTTTGTTTTAAAGGCCCACAAAGGCGATCAGAGAAATGGGCACAAACAAGGCCCTGAACAGCAATGTTAAATGCAGGTCTGTCTTGCACTTGGCACCCCGCAGGATGCAGATGGTGACAGAGCAGCTGTGGCATGTGTGTGCTTGGCCGGGCTCCACAGCAAGTGCCTCTGTGAGCGTGGTACTGCCACGCCCTGGCCACACCCCTCAGGGCTGCGTCAGCTTGCGCAAGGTTGCAGCATCTCTTCCCAGGGGCTTCCCAGAGCCACAGAGGAGAGGTATAGCTGGGTTGGGGTGTGGCCAGAAGAAGGCACCTATGGAAGCCGGCCCTCCAAGATGCTACCTCACTCGGTTCTCAGTTCTTTGATGCTGTACTACCTTCAGGTTCCTTGAGCAGGAGTCCTGAATGGCATGCTCAGTGACCAGGCCCAGCCCTGCGTTCAAGGTGGGCACTGTGGCTGGGCTGAGAGAGTTCACTCAGCCCAAGGGACCTTGGGCCTTGCAGAGAACCGAGAAGAAACTCTTGCCCTAGGTGAGGGCTTTCTTTGCACCACAGCTCATGTAATGTCCTTGATGAGGCTGCCATCACACACCCCATCCTTCCAGAAACACTGATGTGGCCAACGCACTTGGTATCAAACCAGCTCTCACTTCTCTGAGACCTCCTTGCAGCCCTTGCTTGTCCATGCCATAGGTCTCTCCCATTCCTTCTGCTCAAACAACACCCGAGGGAGACGGACGAGTCAACCAAAGATGGAAGACAGCAAGAAATTTTATGGGGACTTCACAGTTGGAAATTTTCATGCCAAGAGCCCCATTTCTGTTAAATTCATCAGAAGACCGAATCGTAGCTGAGGGGCAAAGTGCGCACCTGTGCGAGTCTTGGGAACCAAAGGGAAGGGACTGAGAACACTTTGAAAGTTTGTTCTCTGAGCAGCTGGAGAGCAGGGCAGGAGGGTGTCCCCACCTGCAGGTGGGAGCCGGGACCTGGAGCTCACTGGGAGTCTCAGCATGAGAAACCTGTGGACCTTTCACTATTGACAACATTTATCTTCATGAACTTCCTGCCCAGTCCTAGCACTGGGCACGGTATTTCACAGAAATCAGCTCATGTGGCCCTGACGAGCCCACGAGACGTGACAGCATCATGCATTTCTGGCCGAGGTCAGGATGGAACAGGGCCGAGCGACTGCAATAGCAGGGCCAGCATTCTCCACGCCCCCCACCCAGAACCTCCAGAGCCTGGTGAGATCCTGAAAATGGAGCTGGGAAGCCATCTGTGGGAGGAGGGTGCTGGTCCATGAACCAGGCTTGGAACACTGGCAGTGAGATGTCGCCTCCTCTCCCAGGCCCCAGATGTCACCTGCCACACTGTTCTTTCAACGGGTTCAACATTAACAGAGGATCTAAGGTATCAAGTCATGTTCCCAAATGTTCTTCCTCCGCATGCCTGAGAGAATCTACCTAATGCAGTGAAGCCGCCACTTAAATTCATGCACCCACTCCCTCGGGTCCCTGAGGAAAAGAGTCGATCTTATAGACAGTATGGCCAGACTTCAGTTGCCTGCCTTTCTGCGGAAGCTTCGCTCCTCCTCTGAGCACCTCCTCTTGGTGCCCAATTAGGCGGAACCTGCGGACTGTGCTGTTTTTTTTTGTGTGTTTAGTCCACGTGGGGTGGAGCCTTCCTGCATACCCTCTTGCCTGCAGTCCAACCAGCATGGGTGGAAACAAGCTGTCCACAGGGGTCAGGGCAGGGTCAGGATAAGAAAGCTCCTGGGGATTCCAGTCTCCCCAAGATGACAGGGAACAGAGTTGCCCACTGTGGCTAGTCCCAAGGCTCCTTTGGGCTCACGCTGGCCTGATGTCTCCACAAGGGGGAACATTAAGTAGCCAAACTGAAGACAAATGGCCAGTGGAGAGAGCCTGAACAGACTTCTAGGGGTGCGAGGATGGGGGGAGAAGAAGTCAGGGAAGGACACCACACCATTCTAATTATCTAACAATCCCAGAGCACACACACCCTTCACGCTTACATCAATGTCTCATTTCCTCTTCAGAAGCTTCAACTTTTGGGCTTCAGTGAAATCAGATAATGTTAGCCCTAAGCAGTGTATGTGGCAACATGACAGCCACCCTCACTCTGGTTCTATGCTGAGCTGCCTGCCATGCTGGGCCCCCAAAAGCAGGTTGTAACAGCCACCTGCTGGGTCCCTTCTGGAGTTTGGCCAAAGTCCCCAATCACCTGACCCCTGGAGTTCCACAATTTTATGTTCTGAGGTATCAGCATCTTTGCTTCCGTTAAAGCAGCAGGTACAGCGCATGCATCTCACAAACATGCCATATATGAACATACTACATACAAACACCACAGACACAGACCCCCTCCTCCCCCACAGGAGTCCACTGTTATTTGGGAATAAAGAAATTTTTCTGACAGTTTTTTTCTTTTCTTTTCTTACTCATTCAAAAACAGTCATGTGTCAATGTTAAAAAAACAATCACTTTAAGATCAGGGAAATCAATGCAAACAATTTCTATAGACGTCATTCTTTCCTGGCTCCAAGGGGCAGAAGGCACGCTGAGGCAGGTGCTCACGTGTTCTTTCATCCAGAGTTGCATTCAGAAAGCTGCACAGAACACACCACGCAAGGAGGGACAGAAGTTCCTATTACCAACACCAACAACAAGTTCCTTCCAGAAACTCCAGAAAGCCTTCAAAATTCTTCCCGAAACTGTAGGAGTACATATTTATCCTCACTTTCTAAGTACCAAGTATTCTAAGAAGTTGCATAAACCTTTCTCATCCCCATCAAACAAAAGCAATGACACACCATGTGGAGAAGTTCAGGCTGCTAGGGCAAAACTTCTCATCTTAAGCCTCACCCAGGTGGACCCCACGCCAGGGCCCCTGCTAGCCAGATGGGTGGCACAGAGCACAGCAGGGACACAGGGGCTTCAGTGACACTGCCCCACTGGAAATCTGACTTTGGAGCCCTTGCCTTGCTTGAGTACACACAGAAAACAGGGAGAGACATGCAGTATTTGAGAGACAGACAGACAGAGACAGAGAGATAAAGAGAAAGATGAGACAGAATGAGAGAGGAGCAGGATGGAGGAGGCATGTGATGGGAGAGTGAGCTGGCAGGCTTAGGGTTTGGAGGTGAGAGGTCACGCACATCTATCAACCTCATTGATTTCATGAGTGACAAGGGAGGAGATGTCTGAGCCTGGAACAAGATCATGGTTCAAACCTTGGTACTTAGAATACTTGGTACTTTACTCAGCTCGGGTTCAAGGGGGCCTTGGACACAGTGAATAAGCCTGTGGTCTCCCCCACGTTACTCCCATCTAATTATCAGTGTGCTCTGGGCTCAGCTCCTGACCAGCCAGGTGCCAAACTTCCCCTCTGGCTCCCTCCCCATCCAGCCTGAACAGAAGTGACTAAAGAGGCACGTGCCCTTGTTTGTAAATAGCAGATGATAATGAAAATCGGTATCCAGTTATACAAACCTCTGAGGAGCCACAGAAAAGCACCCGCCTCTGGAAGGATTCCACAGTATCATTGAAAGAAAGATTTACTACTACGTGCACCAACAGCTCTGTTCCTTAATAAGTCCAACAAATGTTTTTTGGGGGACATAAAAAAACAGCAAATTATACCTAGAGATTGGAGAGAAAGCCCTCCAACCTTTAATTACACCAAATTCCTTCAGGACATTTATTCGAAAGCACGTTAACCCTAAAAAATAAACTATGTGTTAGAAAAACACTAAGAATTCTTAATGGAAAATTGTAAGAATTAAAATGTTAAAACTGGCATTTATCTAGGGAAACATATGGACATCTGAAATGATGACACAGTATAGCCACAATGAAGAACCCCCCCCCCCCCCAATGAAAAACATGAGGTTTTAGGATGGCAAAAAGACATCTGGTAGACTTCATAGAAAGTGCTACATGTTTCTGAAATTTCTAAAATTCCAGACAATAGCTATATTCTGAGAAAGCATTCTTTTTTGGGGAGCCTTTCAGCATTGTCACTGTGATATGGATTTCAGCTATGAGAACAATCACTTCTCATTATAGGTACAAGTGCTTACATTCCAGGTTTAAAAATGAGTGACTGAGCTTTTCACACTGTGCCACCTAGGTAAGCATTCATAATCCTCCGAATCTTACTGTGGGGAAGATTCACGTACTCAGTCATAGTCACCCATGCAGTCTCTTCATCATAAAATTGGAAACTTTAGATGTTTACTGTTGCCACGGATAGCTACGGTTGAACCAATTCATTAAAATTTTCCAAAATACTTATTTTAGGAATTATTCACCAATCCTTGGCAGAAGCGTCTGCTGGAAAATGAATTTATGACAAATTATTTCAAAATGAGTGCTGCTTTCATCCTTAGAAAGGCAACAAGGAAACCCACACTGTCCCATGTCCTCGGGCCCAGGGAGAGGGCGCTCCTCGTGGGTCTTTGTTCTCAAGACCACGGGGGCTGAGTCAGAAGTGCCCACCCTCCAATGAAGTTAGGACCCGGGATGACAAATGAAGACCACACAGAACCTCCCCAGGATGGGTCCCTCACTGCCCACAGGCACTAACAGTCCAGTCCTGAGTCCTGCCACCCAGAGAGCCCTTTACTGGCATGCACTGTGCACAGGAGCTGTGAGCCAGCGCTGTCCTAAAGTCATTGCCAGAGATCAGTCCTCACACCCACCAGGCTCTGGGACTCCCTTCCTGAGCGCCACAGACACGTCTACGGGAGAACTGGAACAAAGGAGCCCTGCCAGCATTCATTCTAGCTTCCAGGGTGAGCGTGGCGATCATGCACCTTTCCTCCAAGAGCCAGGCAGAGAGTGAGGCCAGGTGGCCACTGCCCCAGACAGGCTAGTCATGCCAGACATCCCCCACCTCCAAGGAGCAGGACTCCTGCTTTACCTCCATCTGCAACACCCCAGCCTGGATCTCTCTTACAAGGCCAGGCAGAGTCTGGGTCCTCTCTGCAGCTCGCCTCTGCCTCCGTGGGTGACATGCTAAGCCATTCCCACAAGGTCCCTCGGCCTCTCTCTCCCGGCACACCATCAATTCACAGCGAGCGCCAAAGTGCAGGCTTGACGCACCTGTGCTGGTCTTCAGGAGGAGCCACAGCCCGGAGATGTCCTGGGACAGTAAAGAGATGAGACTTAAGGTCATGCTGTTGCCCGCCAACGCGCCGGCGTCAGGAGGCGGCGACCTGCCTCCTGGAACGCCCGTCCTGGGCGCACAAAGGAAGGCTGCAAGGCTCCATCTTTGGGCTGGTCGCCCGCTGCCGGCCCGCCAAAGGGACGCGGATCCCTGGAGCTCTGCAGGGCTGCCTGCCCGGCCTGCTCCCCCAGGGCCTCCGGCTGGCTGTCCCTGAAGCAGGAGCCCTCCGCCGTGGCTCACTTATTCAGCCCGCGGACAGTTAACTGTTGAGACCCCAGCGGCACCAAAGCTCCTGCAGCAGCAGCTCCAGCCCTGCCTGTCGCCTGTCCAGACCCTCCCTGCAGGAGCCCCGCGCTTAGCTGCTGTCAGTCCACTAAGCCCGGTGGGGCTGCCACCAAGGGGCAGGGTCTGGACCTTCTGGCCTCAAGACACCTCACCAGGATGAAGACATGCTGGAAGACAGCATTCTTAGGTGGCTGCAGGATGCTGCTCTTCGTGTCAGTCTGTCTGAGCGCCTTTTAAAGAGGAGGGCATGCCTGTATATTCCTGCATGCCAGAGGGTCCTCAGCAGCTGACTACAGAGCGCCCCCCAGGGGCTAAGATATGGAAGATGTAATAAAGGGGACGCTCTACAGGTGGAGATCCCTGATCGCTTGTTAGAGTTCAGGTTTTGATTGGGGGGCGGTGGCACTGAGAGTCTAACAAGCTCCCAGGTGGTGGGGGGCTGCTGGCCTAACGGCTAGATTTCGAACAGGAAGAACCGGAGGGGTAAAGGGGTCCAGGTGCTTGAGTCCAGTGCTGGAGCCAACACACCTGGAGAGGACGGTCTTTTAAGCTGAACTAGGAGTAGGTTTGGCTCACGCCTCAGTGCTGGCACTGAGCAGAAGTGTTCATAGCCATCGCAGGCTTTGTTCCTACATCTGTCATCAGCACATAATGTTGCAGACACACTTTCCTTCCTGTCTGGGCCCTGAACAGAGAATACAAGTGGAGGCCATCAAATCCTGTAGGCTCACACCTGGGGGCACTTGTCACTGCAGCAGCAGCTGACATACACACTGAGCCATACCTCCCCTCTTCCTTCCTGCTACGTGGCTCTGGTTTCAGCCTGGTCTTTGCTGGATAATTCCAATCATTTTCTTTCTAATGGCTCCTCCTCAGCCTGATGTTGCAGACATATTTTGTAAGCACAACTCTTATAGCATTTCTCCAGAGACTGGGAACCTTGAGACATTCAAGTAGATCAAGGTGCAAGCTCCCAGGGTGGCAGGCAAGGTCCTTTACAGCCCAGTTCTCCTGTGACCAGACTTCACTCACATTACCCTAACCCTAAGTCCCCCAGCTCACAGTATAGGTAGGTCCCTGCCATGCTGAGCACCACTTTCTCCTGAAATGTGCTCAAGGATGGCTGAGGCCTGACCTCCTATGGAAGCCATGATGGCCCAAGTTCAGCTCTTCTCTCCTGCCCAGAGCTCCTGGCAAGGCGCTCTACCCCCATGGCATTGGGCAGAATACTTTGTGCCAAAAGACACCTTGGCATTGAGCATGGTGGTGGATGCACTTCAAATGAATAACGGACAAAGATGGTGTCTACTCTGAGAAAGCTGTCATCAGATCTGAACCTCTTTTACCGGAAGGGTCGCTGTTTCTAAACAAAATGATAAAGGTGCCATGTAGCAGAGGGAGGAACTACGGTGACATTCACCTAACCACTCATCTAATTTATTCCTCATGCTCCCACTCTGTCCCACTGTAGTCTCTCTGTGGGCCAGATCTCGTGTCTCCTGGCAGCAGGATGTGTTATCAGGGAGGCATGGCAGCCACACTGGTCACTGTCTTTTAGACCAGAGGCCATCTGTACCTATGACGGGAGGTCAGCTGATCTGTGTGCCACCATGCCTGCTCCTCTGTGGAGGAAAGCTCACTTGTACTCTTAGCCTGGGATGAACTGCCAACGTCCAGTTTAGTCCTCGTGATTAACTGCTCTGGGGGACGATCCCAATAGCACATCAGGGCCGGGCCAGAATGGGCAGTCACACACCTGGGAAAGCACAGGCTGGGGGCTTGGCCTACTGGCCCTGTCTGTCCTTTATTTCACCCATTCTAGAATGACTCCCTCGGAGCAGACTAAGGTGTAGTCCTCCCAGCAGCTCCTGACTGCTGCCGACTCTCATAACACAAGGGCTTCCTTAACTGCGAAGAAATAGTAGGCACTGTACTTCACTATAAATAGGGCTTATTTATTTGAGAAAATACAGCATTACTGGTCAAAAATCAGCAACATGTAGCACGCATTATGGCAACATCATATTTTAAACACACACAACATGTAAAAGACTGCTTTACAAGTCAGCCCATCGCAGAAACGTGCAGCCTGAAGTGTGCAGACTCCTCCGGGCCTGGGTGCACCCGGACTTCGGCCTAGCTGAGCTCACCTGTTTACAGGACCATGACAACAACCTT
Organism: Rhynchonycteris naso; assembly: GCA_037038555.1. NCBI lineage: Eukaryota > Metazoa > Chordata > Mammalia > Chiroptera > Emballonuridae > Rhynchonycteris > Rhynchonycteris naso. The sequence continues at coordinate 33,837,386 of CM072998.1, forward strand.
CCTCGTACAGAGATGCAATAAAAGCGAAACAGTGCATTGGACAATGTCCTTATGAGCAAAACGCTGTCCCCTTGAACCTTTAAAGACTATTTGTATAATTTTAAGATGGGCTCTGAACCCTGAATTATGCAAAGAAAAGAACCAAAGTGCTCCGTGTGCTCCAGCCATTTTCTGCTGGTTGACAACCTGGGAGGAGCCATCCTCGATTCACAGGGTGTGCCCTTATTTGCTGAGGCCTCACCACCTGGTCTTGTTTCATTGTCATGGCAACCAGGTGAGGTAGGTGTCATTGCTCAGTAGTCAGCTCAGCAAAGCCTCTGAAAGAAGGGGAAGCTGGATGCAGTAGTCATTTAGTCCTCCCCATGGCCATGGGCCCTGTTGGCCACTGTCCTTCTCTCATGTCCTCCTCCTGTGTCCTCACCACCCTTCTCCTACATCCTGCCCCCACGCTCCTCCTGTGCTCTTCTCCTGAGTCCTCTTCCTGCGTCCTCCTCCAATTGCCTCCTCCCTTGTCCACCTCCCATGCCGCCTTCCCCCAGTGTCCTCACTGACCTTCTTTGGTTCCAAAATCATCACAGCCCTTGTCCTTCCTACTCCCTGGCTGCTTCTCCTTAGGAGCTCTGTCCTTAGTTTTCATGTCCCGCAGGCCCCATTCACTCAGCTCTCCTCAGCTGAATGCACCGTCCCTGCCCCCTAAGTCAACCCACTGTTGTAGAATAAAAAGCATACTTCTTGGGGTGACATGCTGGCCTGCAGGAGCTGACCGGCGTGGCTGTCCTCCCACTGACCTTGACCACTCCACCTTCATCTCTCCACTTCTACAACAAGCTCCAGCTGTGAGGCATGGCAGTGACCCCTGAGCAAAATATGCTGGTGTCTCTCCATTCTTGGGCCATGTGCCCCATGGCATGAGGGATCCGAAGGAAGAGCTTGGAGGGGTAGTCTGTCTACCAGGACGGCTCTCAGCACACACAAGCGCCTCAGTTCCATGTGCCTGATTAAGTGAATCTGCAGACTATATTGCAATTTAATGCTTACCAAAGAATCAAATGGCCTAGGAGAAGACAAACAGACTAATGCAGCAAGTACAAATGCACAAAAGACGGTGGGCAGTTCAGTAAAATCTATAGTAAAACAGTGCCTCAAACAATAAGAACTCTCCAGGTCCGAGTTGAATAGTAAGAGAAAAAGCAACCACATTTTCTGCTAAGCTGAGAACATCTTCCCGGATAGATCATTTCACGTGTGCCATTTATATAAACTCATATGCACAAAAGACAAGTTTCTCAACAAAGTAAGCTAATTGAATAGTTACAGTGAGGTTTGAACCCAATAAACATAAACCCCTTAAAACATAAAAATTTAACACCTCCTACCTAGTTTGTAAGAACAACAGATTTGCAGTAGGAAAGATAGACATTTCCTTAACATCCAGGAAAAGGGAAACTCATCAGGTGAATTTCAACATAACCTGCATAACCTGAGAAGGAAACCAAGGATCAAGCTAGAGAAGCCAGCCCAATGTACACACACCCATTTCAGTCATGATGGCTGTGAAAACAATGTCATTAAAACTGAAACATGGTGCAGGTAGAAATCTGGCTTCGATTCCTTATATCAGATGTAGAAAACCGATGAAGCCTATTGAATCACATGACTCTCACTGAAAACATATTTTTGTAATAAAAGCAGAAACATTTTATCATTCTACTTTTTTTTTTTTTCATTTCCAAGTGAGAGGAGAGGAGACAGAGACAGGCTCCCAGATGAGCCCCAACCAGGATCCACCTGGCAACCTCCATCTGGGGCCAATCTTCTGCCCATTTGGGGCTCAAGCTGCAACCAAGCTATTTTTAGCACCTAAGGTAGAGGCTCCACAGAGCCATCCTCAGCACCAGGGGATGCACTCTAACCAACTGAGCCACAGCTATGGGAGTGGAGAGAGAGAGAGAGAGAGAGAGAGAAGCAAGAGGGGGAAGGGTGGAGAAGCAGATGGTCACTTCTCTTGTGTTCCCTGACTGGAAATCGAACTCAGGACATCCACACACCAGGTTGATGCTCTACCACTGAGCCAACCAGCCAGAGCCTATCATTCTATTAATAAAATTAAAAGGCATTAATATTTAGCCTCTCATCATTTTAACATCTTGAATCTTTCTGTGTATAGCTGACCCCTGAATGATATGGGTCAGAATTGTGAGGGTCCACTTATATGTGAATTTTTTCCCAGTAAATACACACAGTACTGTAAAAGTATTTTCTCTTCCTTATGATTTTCTTAATAATATTTTCTTTTCTCTAGCTTTCTTTATTGTAAGACTATAATATATAATACAAAGAACATATAAAATAGGTGTTGATTGTTTATGCTACCTGTAATTCCTCTGGCCAATATAGTAGGCTATTAGCAGTTAATGTTTGGGGGAGTCAAAAGTTATATGTGAATTTTGACTGCCTGAGGGGTTGGCACTCCCAACCTGGCATTGTTTAAAGGTCACTTGTGTTTCATAATTAGCAGAGTAGTTCTTGTACGTAATTTATAAGTCATTACATGTGGATGAGACGTACACAGATATGCTTTCCTGATAGGTAGGGAAGCAATGCCCCCAGGTTTAGAGACCACCACCACACTCCTGCGCTCTCTCAGGCCTGGCCTCTGCCTCTCTGTGCTCTTTGCCTGGTTAGTGCGAGCCCACCACCAGGCACCACAGTGGTTCCTGATCCCAAGGCTGGGTCTGGACCAACCCACTTTCCCAAGGGGATCGTCATGTCTTGATTCCTTTTCTTGAAGAGGATTCGGCGAATGGAAGTCAGGTCAAACCACCAACAGTCTTTGTGGCACTGAGTGCTGTCTCCTCCACTTTGGCTCCTGTCCCTTGGAGTCCCCACCAACTTCTGGTTCCCACCTCTGGGCTGGGGTCTGGCTCAGCCCTTCGGCTCCATGCAGCTCTCTCTTCTACATTTCTTTACCTGCCTGTTGAGTTTACAATGGTTTTTGTTCTTGGTTTGAAGCCTGGACCACAGTCTGCTGTAAAGGCAGGTAGGGTGACCTGCTCATCCTCAGGTTCCTCACACGTTGGTCCTGAGCCCCCATTAATGGGCTCCTGATTCACAGAAGGGCTATCACACCAAAGGCAACACAGCTCTTGGCTCTTCCTCATCCTCTAACCCAGGATGGCTTACAGGGAGCATGGCCAGTTGCCATCTCCTTTCCCCCGGGTTTCCTGTGTATTGTTCCTTCCTCCAGAATTTCCAGGCCATGCATGGTCTCGCTCACTCTGAGCACTTCAGAGTCATGGGTTTCCTGTGACACTGTGATCACAGACTGCTGCCTGAGGACTTGCGTGGGATACGGAGCACCATCGGAACTTTGTCAGTGGGATTCAAGTGGCCAAAGATGCTGGGGAAGGTCTGACCGCCTTTTTCTGAAGGAGCTAGTTTCTGTCCGGATTCCACATCACTTACCATTATGGGAAAACTGAGACAAGAACACGTGAGATCAGGTGTCCCAGTCAAATAATCCACACAGCAGAGGCCTATTCGTTCACCCTCCCTGCACTAGCTATGACAGTGCGAGAGCCTCGGTCACTGTGCCATGGCCATGGCGGAGCCCAGGCTGGGCCACGACCTCTTCGGAGCACAGGCTGGTTCTCTGCTTTCTCTCGGGTTTCCGTTCTATCTAACTTAAAACCAGCTCAAACCTGACCACCTGGCCTGACCAGGCGGTGGCGCAGTGGATAGAGCGTTGGGGATGTGGAAGGGCACAGGTTTGAGACCCTGAGGTCGCCAGCTTGAGCACGGGCTCATCTGGTTTGAGCAAAAGCTCACCAGCTTGAGTTGAAGGTCACTGCCTCGAGCAAGGGGTTACTTGGTCTGCTAAAGACCTGCAGTCAAGGCACATATGAAAAAGCAATCAATGAACAACTAAGATGTCAAAACGAAAAACTAATGATTGATGCTTCTCATCTCTCTCTGTTCCTGTCTGTCTGTCCCTATCTATCCCTCTCTCTGACTCTGTCTCAGTAAAAAACAAACAAACAAACAAACAAAAACCTGAACAGCTGGGTGAAAAAAGTCACCATCACCTTTCACGATGGTGCCAGCCCAACCTCTGCCTCAAACCTCCAGATGCAGCTCCCTGCAGCGTCCCCGCCCTTGTCTCCAGAGCTCTAAACTGCCCGGTCCTCTGAACACCACTCAGTTTGGTGTTTTCCTGTACTTTTGTGTCCTGTTTCCCAGTTATTTTATGCATTAACTTCCCAATCACAGTAGTAATAATGAATCCTTTGGGATTGCCCAGAGTGGGGATCAAAGTGGACTGTGGGAACTGTTCCACATACATTAATTTTCTGTTTAGTCTTTACTTATATTTTTGTTTATGTTTTATATTGTGCATAATAAATGTGCATGGAAGTTATACTGCTGGCACACAGTGACGCTTTACTTGGGGTGGGGGTACAGGAACACAAGGGACTGAAAGACAGTCAGAGCACCTCGGTGAAGTTCAGTGGAAACCAGGGGATACTGACGACTTGGCTGGACCTCACCTCACAAGGCCCAGGTCCCCTTCCCATGGGTCCCACAGCAGAAGTGTCGCCCAATGGGGCTGTGAGCAGAGCCTGGGCAGCAAGCACCCCATCTGGTCTCCATGAGTCAAACAGGAAGACTCTTTGTCTGACTGGAAAAACAGACACAGAATCTCCAGATCCCAGCTCTCAACAATGCGCTTCTCCCTCCTTCCGGGTGGGGCCCAGCACCCAAGTGTTTATCAGAACCAGCCCATCAATCCCCACCTCCGGGAGACGCGGGAACAATGCTCAAGTGTGAGCTGAATGGAGACGAGCTGGGCGGGAGCAGCAGCAATCTCCTCCTGCTAGATCAACAGCCGCATGTTCCAAGCCCAGCACATCAGGTGGGCGCCGTGGGGCAGACCCACGCCCCAGAGAGCAAACACAGCTGGAGCCCTCGATTACATAAAATGACACCAGAGCCGGATTCAGGAGGGTGTGGAGAGGTGACACCTGCTTTGCTTGGTTGGACCATGGTGGTCTGGGCTTCAGGACCCACCAAGGCTCTGAGTGGGAATTCTGGATTCCAAACCACTGAGCTGAGTCTCCATTTCCTCCATGGAGAGGAATAGGACAAGGGGACCTCACACTTCAGGGCTCACAATTACTGCTCCATTTATGGAATGGCAGGACCCGGGTCACAGGGCCCAGAGGAAGGCAACCCCAGGGCTGCACCCCTGCAGGATGTGGAGGCGGGAGCCCGGGTGCCAGGTGTGTCTGAAGGTCTGAGATGGAGTTTTGTGGGGATGGTGGGAAAGGGAGAAGCAGCTCAGATTCCAGGCAGCAGTCTGGCCTATAGCAGACAAGACATTGAAAGTTGGACAGCCCTGTGCTTGCAGGTAGGCGGGTGCTGCCAGGTGTCAGCACTCAGGAGGGTTAAGGGGGCGGGTACCACATCTAGGCACTGGGTTCCCAAGGAGCCTGCACCCAAAGGCCCAACAGATCCACATTGTGGAAGACGTCCAGGGATGCCAGGACAGCAGATGGAGGGGACACGTGCAGCAGCAGGAGGACTGCTTAGGAGGGGAGTCATGCACTTGTTTGAAGCTGTTTTCCAAAATAGTTACACATCACGGGAAACGTGGGGAAATTGTAGCACAAACAGTGTCCGACGCTAACAGCCCTGCTGGGCGCACAAGGCCGGGCAGAAAGGGGTTCAGGATTATCAGTAATGCCCCAGGGCTGGTTGCATTGCAGATGCCTTAGAAAAGTTTCTTTGTATTTTTAAAACTCTCTGACATACACGTTTTATTTTTAAATGTAATGTTTGCACTACAGAATATCATAAAAGGTGTTGAGAGGCTCAGGCCAAACCTGGGGATCTAGAAGAGACTTCTGATTATGCTGAGAAAGAAAGAGGGAGGTACAGCCCTGGAGGGCGGGGAGTGGGGAGGGTGTTGGTCGGGAGATTCTGTGGGAAGAGGATCAGAGCTGGGATCTGGTTAAAATCACCTCAGAGCATTGTTGGGACAGGATGGAAGCCTGCACTGTGTGGCCGGGTTTGGGGGCATCTGGGGTACATTCAAGGGACTGTCCTGCTATTGCCTTGTTCGTGTAGGGTGTACCCAAGATTGAAGGGGTTGTGAGCTAGGACCACCCACAGCCTCAGAATCCGCCAGCCCCATACACCCAACACCAATACATGGAAGATTTTCTGCTGTTCCCCATCCACCTCAGGTGACACAGAGAGGGCACGCTCACCTTCTTTGGGGCCCCCACCTCACCTCCCTTTAACCCTCAAAGGTAGTGAATGGGGAGCTCCCTTCTGCAGCGGGTGAAGGGGGTTAGGAGCTAAGCTGAGACGCCTGTGCCAGCCAGCTGGGGGTTGGAATGTTCTTGCCCCGCTCTCAACTGCCTCCTTTGGGTCACCTGGCCCAGGGATGGTTGCAGCCCCAACATGACTGAGACTAACAAAGCCAAAAGTCCTGGAGGACAGAATCTTAGACCAAAGAGATGAAGGGCTTGGAAATAAAACAATAATGACTGCAAGGCTAGCAGTTCCTGAGCCCTGGCTGCAAGGGGCTCTGTCCTAAGCTTTCTATGTCATTTTCCTTCACTCCTTCAAGGACACACTCCATAGGTGGTGGCATTTACCAGCATGGACTGGAGCCAAGAGCTGAGAGCGGAGTGCCCAGCCAGCACTCACCTTGGTGCCTCAGTGAGCCTGTCTGCAAAGGGGGGTGCCGGCAGCCACTCTCAGGCTAGTTACAAGGGCAATGTAAACCCGGGCTTGGGGCACAGTGCTGGGGGCTTAGCGAGCTATCAAACGAAGCTGTGTCCTGGTGCCGGAAGGAGGGTCAAACACACAGATGAGCTCCACAGACCTCAGATTATGTTATGTGAAAGGGAGGAAAGATGAGACCGGGAAAGCCGACTGAGAGTGAGGTGTGTGGGGGGTTATCCCTGACAACTGACCTAGGGCAAACATCTGGGGGTCCCAGAGACCCTATTAGGAAAATGTCATCACACCCATTTTACAGATGGTAAAACTGAGCCCCTTGTCCCAGTTCACAGAGAGGAAGGGGCGGCCCAGGGTCTGAACCCTGCCAGCTGGCTCCAGAACAACCTCTACTGCCTGCCTGGATCCATACCAGCAGACCTGGGTCCCACGGACTCTGACGGGCCACCCGCAGCCCTTCTGGGCATGTGCAAGGGGAGGATGGTCACCTGAGAGAAGAACGGAGAACGCGGTGTTTACAGCATGACTTTTTCCTGAGATGATGGGTATTGCAGTGGGTTTTACCGCAGGACTTGACAAGTAGGGCACGGGGTCCACTGGTCACTTAGCAGGACCTTACGCACGTCCCTGACTAGCAGACTGAGTTGAGTGAGATCACCAAAGGTGAATGCAACATCTTAAAATATTTTTTTTAGTGCCCCTCCCACCTCAGACACTTTTACAGGTGAAGCTTATAAACTCATTGAGAACTCTCCCTCGGGCCTCCAGGGCAAGTACCAGTGACTCTCCTGGGCTGTGCCACCTCGCTGCCCCCCCATCCCCTTGTACTCATATGTGCCCTTGGTTCTCGGTGTCCATGCCTGGCACTGTCATGTGCTTCTTCATTTACCGGGAGAAAGAAGGTGGTGGAGATCCGGGTTTGTACCTCAGGATCGAGGTACAGAGTCTGAGGACATGTCTCCAACAGGCCTGTGAATGTCTCTCCTGCACTCAGCATTCCCTTCTCGATTCTCGGGAACACCTGCCGTCGATTCTATTCTGGGTCACGATTCATGTTCTTCCCCAAACCCCTCCCCCAATCCCTGTTTATCTTTCCTCTTTCCCTGTCGGCATTGCACTCCTTTGGACAACTATTAACTCTATTTTTCTTCATAGACCAGATTCAATCTTTAAGGACCCTCCCAGTGCTTTTTGTCCATACTGTTGTTATAACCAGGCCGGCTTCTCTTTCCTGTGGAGCTGAAGCTTACTTCCTTCATTAATGGTTGCTGAACACAGCAGATAACTAGCAAGTACTAATAGCAAGCACTACTGTGACACTTACTGGGGAATCTTGCCATACCTGAGCTCTAGGAGAATGTCCCCCTTGACAGGCCTCTCACACCCCATCCCGGGCGTGGACAGCTCTACACAGCCCCAGCTAAGAAGTGACTCTACTTCAAGGATTGAAGGGATTTTAAGAAACTATCACATCTAGAATATCCAGGAAAGTTGGTTAATCATCTTGGAAAGGTCTTCTTTTATTCCAGAAATTTTCTGAGGTTCAACTTCTGTTTTCAGATAAATTTGAGGCGCAAACTAGCCAAAAGTGCAATTGGAGAGGCAGCTCAGGGCAGCGCTGGTCATCGACCTCCAGGAAGTCAAAGGTACCTGCAGTTTCCTGTAGCAGGTGATTGACAGACTGAAAACAAGCAACAGGACAGTCGCTTCAGATGAACAGTCTGTTGTCTCTATTAAAATCAAGCTTTTACTTAGAGGTAATTGTGGATTCACATGTGGTTGTAAAGAACAATGCAGAGAAATCCTGTGGACCTAGTTTCCCCAACGGTGACATCTTGAAAAACTACAATGAAAGTACAGTATGGCATCAAGACACAAACACATCCTATTGTGGCCACCCCCTCATCTCTCCAACCCCTACTACCTTCTTTTTCTTTCAAGTGAAGTGGTGTTTATTGTGTTGCTGTATTTTATGTGTATTTTTATGTGAAAGGGAAAATGATTAATCAAGAAACCTGTTGATGTTTCCAGTGTTCTACACTGTCCTTACCTTCAGTTTCTAGCAAAGTGAAGACCATATTCAGCCACATAAACACATCTTTTGAATTGAAGCAATTTCCCATGTATTTGTAACGTCATCCAGGAGGCTGATCTTTTACGCATCCAGACCTACATTCCAGCCCTCACAGATGTTGCCGGCTCTAAAATGGGTCCCATCACCTAACCTTCTCCTCTGACATCTGTTTCCATCAATGACACCACTGCCTGCATGCTAAATCCCAAGCCAGACATCTTAGAACCACCCTTGATGACCTCTCCCTATAAAACATCACCAGTTGTCTGTCTTTCCCATAAGTCTCTCCAGTCGCTCCCTCCCCTGCCTCCTCCTGCTCCCATTGTAGTTCAGAACCTCATTATCTGTGAGCTGGACTGTCCCAGAAGGTCCTAAGTAACTGCTTCCCCATCTCCAGTCCTCCGTACCTCCACCCCATTTCCATACTTCCTTGCTGAAACAAAAGCTTCACTAAAGCTCCCTAGTCTCAGGTTAAAAGTCAACTTCCTGGACCAAAATCCCCCACTTGCTTATCTAGCTACTGCCCTCACCACTTGGAACCATTCTCATGTTCATATTAACACGTGTGTTCCTTGACCTGGAATGTCCCAACCCATTGTCTCCGAGTGGCCTTCCCCATGTTGTACTGTGCCCACCACAGATGACTAGCCTCTCCAGGACCTGGAGCCACCCTGACCCTTCACCTTTGCAGGACCTGAGCAGAGCAGAGCATGATGCTCAGGCGTGTGAGTGAAGACAGAGCCGAGCTGCTGTGTGAGTGGTTGGGGGTTGCCCGGGGCCCAAGCTGGCGCAGATGATGTGACACAAACACCAATAGTTGACAGAAAGCATTTTCTTTTATCCTGTTCACAACTCAAATGTCATTTCAGAGTCAGAGTCTTTAAAATCAGACAGTAAGTGAACTTTTTGGTGTTTTAGATGTTAGGCGGATTTACAATGCATAAAGAAGTCCTAACACAATTTAAAAATAATTGGTGAATGGAGGGCTGTGAAATGTTAAGTGCCAAGTGCCCCCACCCCTCCCCATGAAAGACGCAAACCAGAACATTCTGTATCGATTTCATAAAAATGTAGCTCTGATGAAAAACTGTCCTCCACATCATTATTCAGCCGGCTCAGCTAATTAGGTCAACACACCTCACTAGGAGTTGTGCTTCCAAAATCTATCCTCAAGGAACAAGACTGCGCCTTTCACAGAGGCCGAGAAACAGTGGCTGGGGTGTGTCCCAAGCCCTCGGTGGCTTTATCAGACAGGAACCTGACCACCTGTATGTGTGCCATCCTTGGGACAGAACTCTTAGGGTGTCTGTACTCTTGGCCTAAAGCATATCATATACCAATTCAGGTTAGGCATAGTCCTAAATACACATTGGTGTCTATTAATAAAAAGGGAATACTTTCTTGTTTAGGGAATTATTTTAAACACGATGAGAAGATGACTAAGGAGTGTACAAAAAAGGAACTTCTAACAAGAAATGGTACTTGTGGCCCGAAATCCCCTGCACAGGCTAAACACTGTTGAGCGGGCATGTGGTCGAGACCAGAACAATCCGAATCCTGACTTTAGATAAGTTATTTCTGGGAACTTAAGACATGAGGAGGTCTCCTGACTCTGGAATTCACAGCATCCTTCACAGGCCACGAGGGCAGCGGCTAAAGCTCCAGGTCTGACCCAGCTGAAAGGGGGGCATGACAAGCAAAAGACTAACCTAACGAATGTGTTAAGATGCAAATTTCAATTGCATTCTAAACTGTCACATTTTAGATGACCTATTCACTGAATCCATTTACGAAATCTGATAGAATTTTTGGAATGCTTCTGATAAAATGATCAATGTTTTAATGAAATAATGCTTTAAAAATTTCTGCTTTACTCCACAGAATGAATGAGGCAACTGGAAAATGTGTTTGAAAGGTGTTTGTGTCATTCAGGAAAATACCCACCATAAAAGGGGAATCAGATTTCATACCATGTGAGACAAAATTAAGTGAAGAGGAAGGCAGGCTGGCCAGCTTTCTTAGAGACACTTTTAAGGAAGTTTCTGGCAAACTCCTGAGCTCACTTTTAGGTTTAGTTCCGACTATGCTTTTTGAAGTGAACACACCTTCAACTCAGGTCCATGAACAGAAGCAGCACTCCCTTCCCTGTGGCCAGCCACCAGGTGAAGTAGACCCAGGTGGCAGACCTTGTCTACCCTCAGATGGCTGCAAGGGGTAGCTTCTCAGGACAGGAAGAAGCAGGTGTCAAGAGCCCTGTTTCAGGTCAGGCAGTCCACCCCATTGATCTCTCTCCCCAAAGTTGGTTAATAGCCCAATTGTTATCTATCCTAATTGTTCACAAAGAACACAGATTGATTGTCACGGCTTTCCCTCCAGCAACGAGCACGGGTTTGACATACAGTAGACGCTCAGTCCTCGTTTCTCAATAAATAAGTAAATGAATGAAGAAAAGCACTTCTTGGGTCCTTGAACTCTTTTGTTAATTCATTTTTTCTAAGCTTACTACAGAAAACATTATTTTTTTTTTAAATTTATTTATTTATTTACTTAAGCGAGGGGGAGGGGTGGAACACACAGGGACAGACAGGAAAGAAGAGAGATGAGAAGCATCAACTCATAGTTGAGGCACCTTAGTTGTTCACTGATTGCTTTCTCATATGTGCCAGGGGGCTCCAGGTGAGCCAGTGGCCCCTTCTTTGCTCAAGCCAGTGATCTTGGGCTCAAGCCAGTGACCTTGGGCTTCAAGACAGTGACCTCTGGGCTCAAGCCAGTGACAATGGGGTCATGTCTATGATCCCATGCTCTAGACAGCGACCCCGTGCTTAAGCTGGTGAGCCCATGCTCAAGCCGGTTACCTCGGGGCTTCAAACCTGGATCCTCAACATCTCAGGCTTATGCTTTATCCACTGTACTATCACCTGATCAGGTCAGAAAAGTTTATTTTTCTAAAAATCTGTTACTCTGTAAAAGCTGTGGAGAGTTCTTTGATCACTTCTTTTAGGCAATCTTAGAAAATGAAGGTTTATTTGCAAGAGTGGACATATTTCACAAATATTTTGAATAAAAGTGCAAATGGGCATTGTCGACCCATCGCTTCCGACCTCACTAGTCTGGCAGTGTGACCTTTAGTATTTTTCGAGCATGGTTTTATTTAAAATGCTCTTTACTTTCTGTTGTTGAAAAAACCGTTCTCTAGAGAGGTATACTCCTCTCCCTGACCCTAACTTTTCTGATGTTGTAAGATTTAGAATAAAAATCCCACAAGAGGTTTTTACACTAGTGTGAGCGCACACGCTTGCTGACCTCAGTGACCTTTCAACATAAGGCAGTGACAAAGAAGGGCCCTGTTGTTCATGCAGCTTTCAGGATGGATAACTTTTCCCACAAATCCGAACCATGGTAAGATTGAAAAAAGAAGAACATTATTGAATTACAAATCCCTTTGCATCTTACACAGAATCTATAAATGAAGAAAGGACCCCAGATGTTGAGATTTCTTTCCTGCTCAACATAGACTGTCCACAGAGCCAGATGCCGTCAAAGTGTGCAGTGCGCCCACACGCAAAGCCTCCCCTGCAGGATGGGCTTACCCATACCTGTCAGAAGCTCCAACAAAAAGGTCCCAATTCCTGCTCCAGATGTAAACATGTGGCCTTTACTGTTGCTTTATTCCCGTTCTTTTGTGTATTTGATATACATTTTTAAAATGGCCCACTTGTACCCCACAGGTACTGAACAATGTTTTTGCTTGCCATATAATATTAGGAAAAATAAATGTGGTAGATAAAGAATATAAAAAGTATCATGTTCCCTGGTCAGAAGTAGCCATACCCACATAGCAAATAATATGGGCTGTCAGGTGTTATTCACATTTCCTCTGAATCGTAACACGCTAGGCAGCTCCAGTAAACAGGCCCAGCGTGTCCCCTCGACCTGCAGACGCACTATGCGCTCCTCCCCAAGAGGAAGCTTCCCACCCTCAATTTATTTCCCTGAAACTTTCTTCTAGATACATACTCTTCATTCAGAGCCATCACCTATGCCCAACCTGGCTTATCTTCTCTCAGGAACACAAACACAGTACCAGCAGCCAGATTTCCACTAATTGTAGAGAGGACTCACACTTGGGCATGTCCTCTCCCCTTGGCACCTCTCAGAGACCAGCTCTAAGGACGATGGTGGCCGTCCTGTTAGCAATCTGTACCAGGCATCCCACTTCTGTAACACACTCGCCTGTATCTGTATCCTTAACATGACTTCTATGGCATCGCATTAAACACCCAACACGTTGACCTCAGGCTCTGAGGCCCCTACCTGCTGTCTCCAGGAGGATGCTTCCCGAGCCCACCACTCCGGCCTCTGGCTCTTCCCGGCAGAGCAGCTAAGCTTTCTGAGATTCAGGACTCAGTCCGTGGAGTTCCAGAAGGTCCAGTTTCACTTCCCCTGTCTTGCTACTCTGACTCAATTTCAATGTATCAACAGAGTATTTTTAGCCCAGTGGGGGTAAAGGGGCACCCTGCTTGCGCCTCCTGGTCTTGTGGCAGCCATTCTCTGCTGGATTTCATTATCACATGAACAGCGGCTCTAGGGAACCAGGAGACCAATTTCGATCTTCAGTAAAAAAACAAAAGAGGAAAATCGCTAAGACTCAAAACAGAAACTCTATTGCCTGTTGATAACTTCACTTTGGGCGGGTTAGGGAGGCCCCTGGGCGGTGTCCTGGGCAGCCTCCATACCATCCTGGGGGACTGCAGCACCTGCTTCTCAGGGTGGGAGACCACATTTCAGTTTAGACAGAAACATTTCTGGAAAGTGCTGGAAGGAACTGTCAGAGAGGGACCTCTGTCAAAGTCTCCATTCAACCCTGATCAGCTGCAGGCCTGGGACCCTGGGGACCCAGGAGGGTATACTCCCCTAGCAGGCAGCCCCACACCTTCCCCGTTGTGCCCTGCAGAACGGCGGGAGGCCGGGGGCTGCAGCCCAAAAGATGTTCTGGTAAGAATGACTCCACTGAAGCGGGTTCATCTGATGTCCCAATCACACCTGAGTATCTGTGCGCCCGAACTAGGGCAAGGCCACTGAAGGACTGTTCCTGACTCTGTGACCTTCAGTGCCTAAGAGCACTGTGGCCATGGGTCCTGAGTCACATGTACACGTCTTTCTTGGTCTCATATGTGAGGACAGGAGAGCAAGAGGAGGGAAACCCTCTGAAAAGGCCTGTTGCTAGAGGCCTCGGAGCGGTCCTGAGGCTTATTTTCTTGGTAAAACCTAGACGTTGGCCAGAAGTGCTTCCTGAGAGAAGCCCAGAAGGCACAAGTGTCAGCATTGCAGGACGGGAGGTCCGGGTGCGGCTGTTTGCTCCAGCTCTGTCTTTGTGACACCATGGACACTTCCCGGGACCAAAGTGGAAGCAAGGGCCTCAGCGGGGTCTGGGGCTGAAATGACCAAGAACTGAGGCCAGCACTGGACAGGGGGCCAGCGCTCACACAGCAGAGAGGTCTCTCCTTCAACACTGTTCCTGTGGGGCTGGGAGGAGTGGGCATCTTTGCTCTGATGTCCCCAAGTTCCCAACCTTGCTCATGCAGCTCCTTCCCCAAAAAAACTTTAGTAGCGATAAAGTGTCCTCAGATCATTGAAATGGTACAATTTCACAGCCCCCCAAAGACCTTTCTATCTGGTCTACTGTTTTAAATGCAGCTTTCAAATTTTCAGACTTTTCCTTCAGGAGGCTTGCTCGGCACAATGCGTTCACTGTGAGGCCCAGGAGCAGGAGTGGGGAGACCCCGCGGTGTCAGGACAGAAGGGAGCGTGGCGGTCCCCTCTCACGGGCTACAACCTTTAGTCGCCAGCCAGGGCTGGGCCGGGGCAGGAGAAACTAACATGATTAACTCCTGCAAGGTGGTTCTGTCAGTATGTAAGTTTATTTCGTCCAGCTGTGGACTCTGCCTAATCACAGACTGCACAACTTAGCCTCCAAAGAAGCTTCAATTTCCCTGAAGGAAAGAGCACGTCACTGTTTCACAGACAGATAAACCGAGGCAGCCATCCATCTCCTGGGCAGAGTCCTAGCTTCTGCCCTAGCCCCATGCTGTGAAGCCAAATTCACTTCCGCTTTCTTTCGAGCTTCTTCATTTATGCGATGGGACCACAGGTTTCCAAGAATTCTCACCTTCCAGCCTTCCTTGCTGTTTCAGCCCAGTCATCGCAACCCTCCCATTCCATCCCCCAGGGGGCGTCGGGTGGATCCACGGCCTGGCCAAGCCCATCACCTTCCCTGTGTCCTCCCCCATTAACCCGCTTACTCTGCTCCGGGCCTCGGCATCCTATCAGAACTGTAACAGTAGCAACTAGGGAGCCTGGCAAACCCACGGGTCCAATGCAGCAAATCCAAATTGCATCCTCAAGTCTCCTGTCAACATGCCCACTTCCCCATCACTGTGGTTCTCTCCTGACATCCCTCCAGGACAAGCCATGTTAATTCTGACAACTACTTATTACCTGGCCCTCCCCATTTCTAAAATGGGTGACATTGAGATCAGACAGTGACGCAAAGCTTTATAAATGGCAAAGCTGTAAATCAGGCCATGAGAACTCAGAAGCAGGGGCTAAATAAAATGTCAAGAAAACATTCGAGGGCTCTTGTCTCCACTGCGGCTGCATCTTTCTCAGCAGGACCAGATCCTGGTCACGGGGACGTCAGAGTTCTCACCACAGAGAAGCGGGGATTCAGCCAATTAAGGAGCAATGTAGACTACTACATTCCAGGAGATTTTCTGAATTTCAAGGTTGAATACCCCTTCCCAGAGAGACTTACGCAGCCCGCATATGGCCCTGTGCTCTGCTGGAAGTGTGCCAGGAAGAGCCTCTGGGATTTGCAGCTTCCTGGAAAGCGGACAATGGATGCAGCTTTGAACTGTACTTAAACCGTACAAGTAAGTCACCAGGCTTGCATCATTCTGCCAAGGAGATAATCAATAACATGTAGCTAACGACTTGTGTTTTGTTTTGCCTTTTACATGTGTACCTTTGTGTATCAAGCGCCTTTAGAATGAGGTCTGGGGCAGCTCTGATGGGCTTGCAGCTGGCTGAGCTCTCCCCGTCATGTTCAGACCCGCCGCAGAGCTGACACTTTCTAGACAGAGATCATTTGCTTTGGTAGCTGATGACATGACTTAGAGTTATCTAACAATACTTTGCGTAAAACCGATACTTTGGGTAAAACGCTCATTTACTCCTAATCCTCTTTCCCTGAGCTATTCCAAGCTCCAAGGAGACAGAGAGTACACGTCATTCACCAAGACATCTTCCCTCACCAGCACAAGAAATCTCCACATTGCACAACCCAAATAACTACTGCATTGAAACAACAGCCACCGCAGCCGGGAACTCTGACAGTTCCCCAGACACCTCCTGTGGGTGGCTCCAAAGGGACGCAGGTTAGGAGACCCAAGGACTCACCCTCGGCAACAGAGAACAGCCAGGAGCACCATTCAGAATAAATGTAGTAGCTTTTCATTTCAGGCACGGAGATTTGGACAGCATTTCTGTCTCCCATGGCTGATAAGCACACGTGGAGACAGATTCCCCTGTGGTCAATCCTGCAGCCCTCCTGTGGTTACCCATTAGCTGTCTTCCACTGAACTTTGCTCCCTAAAATGTGCAAGAGGGACCAGCTGACTTTTTACTTTCGTTTTTACCCACGAACTAAGACGAAGCATTAAAAGGTGATTGCTCTCCTGCAGGCCAACATCTGCCACTCCACCCGGCACATTTACACACAACGCTGGGCCAGCTGGCCAGGTATGGGGTGACTGAGAGAAAAAGGAATGTCTGGGTCTGTCTTGGCCTCAGTTCAAGGCACAAGGGACACCTCTGTTGGCATGACTCTCCTGTGCTTTTAAGCAGGCAATGGGAAGGTCAAATACAGCTATGTTCCACACTGCCTGGAGAGAGAAGCATGTTCACTAGAAACATTAAGTCAGACAATACTGTCCAGAATGACTCCATGTCCCCACATTCTTCCATCTGATAAAGTCCAATTCTCTGGACACTAGTGACATTTGCAGGAACAAACAGAGGTGGAGCCTGTATTTGTTTAAAGGAAAGTGAGCAAAGCAGACATAGGCACCATATTCCAACGCCCTCTCTGCCCTTTCGAGTTTTCTTTTCATTCAAGGACTGTGTGCTTCTAACAGTTTTTGGGTATAAAGCATGCGCCCCCACCTGGACACCTTCTTTTAGAGCCCAGAGAAGTCTTAGCTCCCTCACACCCCATCACAGATGGCCCTGCCCTGCATACCACATGGCCTGGACTTCACGGGGACAGTGGGAAGATTTTCTCTTATTCCATGCTCAGAGATCAAACCAGTGGACAGAGTCCATAAACCCCAACCAGCAAGTGTCCAGTGATATGCCCTGTTAACATTGGAGTCCAAGCTACTTAGATGATGGGGTTTGGGGGGAAGGGGGATAGTGGGGTTGGGGCCACAGCTCCAGGGCTCCCCAAAGGGCAGAAATCTCAGTCTTCCCCCTCCAGCTCTGCATCCTCCTCAGGCCTGAGCCAAGCTGGCTTGGGAGGTTGGGGTAGGAGGCCAGGAGCAGTAACTTCCATCAAGTTGCCTAATAGTTAAAGATAAAAAAAAATGATAATAATAACCAGATTTTTTTTTTTAACCATAGAACTTCTCCTTACAAAGAAGTTGACTAGAGCCCCTAAGGGAATATCTCAATGAGAGTATCTCTCCTCAGAATAAGTGCACTTTAAATAAAACAGCATGCTTCCTTCTTTTTGGGTCTCACCGGCTCATCCGGGAGTTCCAAGAAGTCAAAGAGAACAACAGCCGTGAGGGTGAGTGCTTCCCCTCTGCTTTTTATAGCTCCTGAAAAGCTGCCTATCAGGTTTGCAAACATAAAGGCGGTTCTGGGCGTGACCCAGTGAATCCAAAAGGCCAAGCTTCGACACTGCCTACTCCACCCCATGTTTACACTCACTTGAAGCTCCTTAAAAGAAATCCGAGGGCCTGATCAGGCAGTGGCGCAGTGGATGAAGCGTCGTACTGGGATGCAGAAGACCCGGGTTCGAGGCCCCGAGCTCGCCAGCTTGAGCGTTGGCCCATCTGGCTTGAGCAAAAGCTCCCCAGCTTGGACCCAAGGTCGCTGGCTCCAGCAAGGGGTTGCTCGGTCTGCTGAAGGCCCGCGGTCAAGGCACATGTGAGAAAGCAATCAATGAACAGCTAAGGTGTTGCGACGGCAATGAAAAACTAATGATTGATGCTTCTCACCTCTCTCCGCTCCTGTCTGTCTGTCCCTATCCATCCCTCTCTTTGACTTTCTCTCTGTCCCTCAGGCATCCCCACCTCCCACTTCTGGCCTCAGCACAGACATGGGCCTCTGCCTCTCAAGGCCGCAGGGAATGTCAGCCCCACATCGGGCAGGCAGACTGTATGCTCTAAGGTCCAACTTGGCATCAACAGCGGCTCGTCTTCCTGAGACAGACAGCCTACCTCTCAGGTGAGATCCCCACTTCCAGCAGTCAGCTGTCCTGGAATGGGCAGAGGAACCCAAACCCAGGCAGATGCGAGATGCATGCTGTTGTCTTGGCTTACTTTGGAAAGGGGCTCACTGAGATTTAGTGATACGTTTTCAACATTTTTAGGTGCACTGATTTTCCAAAAGAAAGGAAACGTTCCAAAGATGTCACTCACTGAGTGATCCAGTGTCTCCAGTGTACACAGCCGAGCTACTGGTTTCCTCTAGAATTCTTTCCAGAAGAACTTTTTTGTTTTTCTTGCCGGTGGCCTTGTAGTATCCAAACTTTTCTTCTTTTTTGCATTAGCTACCAGGAAGTTCAAAGGGAAATTTGTGCTTACTTGTAGTGCTCAGTGCACCAAGTTGTTTTAAATATACTGGTTTGCTTCTTTTAATTAATTCTGGTTCTGCCTGACCAGGCGGTGGCGCAGTAGATAGGGCATCAGACTGGGATGCAGAGGACCCAGGTTAGAAACTCCAAGGTTGCTGGCTTGAGCACGGGCTCATCTGGCTTGAGCGTGGGCTCACCAGCTTGAGTACAGGCTTGCTGGCTTGAGTGTGGGATCATAGACATGACACCCTGGTCACTGGCTTGAGCCCAAAGGTCACTGGCTAGAAGCCCAAGGTCACTGGCTTGAGCCCAAGGTCACCGGTTTGAGCAAGGGGTCACTCGCTCTGCTGTAGTCCCCAGGTCAAGGTACATATGAGAAAGCAATCAATGAACAACTAAGGAGACTAAGGAGCTGCAACAAAGAATTGATGCTTCTCATCTCTCTCCCTTCCTGTCTGTCTACCTTATCTGTCACTGTCTCAATCTCTCTCTCTGTCTCTGTCACAAAAAAAAAAAAAAAAAAAAAAAATTGGGTTTTGTTTTAAAATTATCTGTGTCAACCTGAAACATATTTCTAAAAGAATTGTTCAATTCTTTGTAAGACTATCAGTTTTCCTGCCTTGTTGAAACTAATGTCCCAGGGCAGAAGAGCATGGAGTGGATGCCTCTCCCTATGCATTCAAGTGCCCCCTGTAGGTAGTGTTCAATTTCTGAAAGTAGGACAGATCAGAGGTGACATTCAAGAGGTCATACGTAATTTTCACTTAATTAATTGGTATTATATATCTGTTTCTAGCTATCAAACAAAATAAAACAAAACAAAAAAAACCAATAATAACAAAACACCCCTACAGTCTTGCAATTCTACTTTCTCACCATGCCCTGTGCTTGCAGTGGGAAGTCTGACTGTTGGATCATCCCCTAACCTGAAGAGGCTTCTTTCAATGTTCAACCCCAGGAAAAGAGCTGTGGTGCCCGGGAGGGCTATCCATGGTGACCAACAGGCCAACCTGACCCAGGTATGCATGTACACATGGGTTTTCGATGTGGGAACCAGAGCAAAACTCACAGGAAAAAATGCCCAGGCCAGACTGCTTCTCTGGGAGCAAGGAAAATTTAAGCAACAGGTATCTGAGAGCCTGGTAGACGTTCCTGCAGGTCATTGACATTTAGCTAGGAAATGCCAGGCTGCACTCCTGCAGGAAGTTCAGACAGTACAGAAAGTCAAGGGAAGGATGGTGCAGGTAGGTGGGGGACTGAATAGTGCAGGGACCCAAGGAGGTTACATGGAGCCACACTAACCCTCATGTGTCACAAAGCACTTCATTGCCCACTGTCCACACTGGGTCCTGATTACCAACAGGCAGAGTCATAGCGATAGGGCATCCTACTAGTGCTAATGATGAAAGGAAAAGCCATGCAAGTCAGATGGCACCCCCCCACTCTACTACTTACCCCAAACAGGCTCAGCAATGACCCAGCACCACGGGCTCCCGTGTCAGAGCAAGCTGCCCTGAGGGGCCCATTTCATGGTAGGGGATACCTCAGAGAGCCCCGTTTCATAGGGAGGGGATACTTTGGGGGCTGTCATTTCAGAAAGAAGATGCCCCGGGGCCCCACTTCCCACAAGGAGACACCCCTGGAACAGAAGATCCGCTTGTCCAGGCCACGTGGCTGGCACCAGGGGAGCAGATTCGGGCCTTGCCATCGCCCTCCCCATCTAAACCTCTGGGCATCAGGATGGATAATCCAGAACTTTTACAGTCAGGGGTCCTCAGTGCCACCTTAACGGAGCCAGAGCCCAGATCCCACATAGCCAAGGCGGGTCTGATTAGACAACTTCAGGACCCCTCTACCCAAGGACTATGGAGAGTCCTCCAGGCAGCGGGTTTGGCAAGAGACTTGGAGAGGCAGAAATGAAGCCTTCACACCCTGGCATGTGTTGGGCCAGGCCAGGGGGGTTACACAAAACCCCTCATAATCACCCAACTCACTCTGTTTGGGGGCAGAAGTCAGTGGACTCAGTGAGAAGGTTGAGACCCTGTTATGTTAACCCTGAATCATTTGTACCCATGCAGCTGAGCTCAGAATCACAACTAAGAAGCAGAAGCAGCCAGGCTTTCAGTGTGTGGGCTCCGGTCCTGCCCTAGTAAGGTGACCAGATGTCCCGCTTTTGGCGGGACAGTCCCGATTTTTAACAATTTGTCCTGCGTCCTACGGTGTTTTAAAAAAGTCCCGATTTAAAAAAATATATTACAATACTATTTTTGCATTCTATGAAAAAAATTTTTTTGCTCCATATAGACCAAATTTTTAATCAAGAACCCCCCCACCCCCCACCCCCCCGTCAATGGTGTCCCGCTTTACCAATTTTAAAATCCGGTCACCTTACAAAGGGAAACTACCGGGAGCTCTCCTGCCCATGGCTGAGTCCACCCCTAGGGCCACCAGCCAAACCATGGCCACATACTCAGCCCTGTCCAGGAGGTGCTGCTTGTCAAGGCCCCAACATCTGTGGAAGGGTTTCACATAGGCTTGCTGGTTCTACACTAGGCTTCCATCATCCTATTACCGATGCCAACTGGCCAGCCCCAAGCGGACTGCTCAATCTCTCCAATGGAGAGAGCCATGGGCCCCCCAAACCACGGAAAGATATGGGGCTGCCTCTGACCTGGTATTTCTGATGTCTTGCACTTCACAGTAGGGCATCTCTCCAGGGAACAGATGCCACCCTGACACCCTAACAACATCCTACAGCATGCCTGGAGTCACAGAGTCAGGTGCTGCCACAAGTTCAACAGCAAACCTCCTGTTTTCGGTTCCTGAAGGAGGGAGGTGCTCCTGGGAGGAAGGAACAGATATGTGTGACAAGGCTCTTTGTTCCAATCTCATCTATTAGAATATCCCTGCTTCTTTGGAAGCCAATTTGTAAAAACATTATTTTGAAACCTGTGAGAATTTCAATTGTTTCGTGTGGCTGAGCAAAAGCTCAAAGCTCCCGGGCCGTGCTTCTGGTAAAAACAGTGCCATTCAGAGAGAAACTCGTTCAGAGGCAGCCTGTGCTCCTTGGCAGGTGACCGCCTACGTGAGCCTGGCTTGCTGACTCGCTAATGTCTGGCCACCGGGGCAGGAGGTGAGAGGCCTCAGCTCCCTCCTCCCACCCGCAGGACACCCCTTGAGGCAGAAAGGGCACAGCACGTAAGCCTCACATGCTGAGTGTGCTCATCTTACAAAAGTGCTGTCCTTGTGTCTGACCCATTGTTGTCCCAGCCAAAACAGATAGATGCGAAAGTCCAAATTCCTCAGAACCAGAACACAAAGTAAATCAAACAAAACTAGATCGGAAGTCTGGCTTCAGCCCAAATGGCCCAGCATGTCATTTCTAACCTTCTTTAAAAAGTCTTGCAAATGGCACACATTTTTTTGTTAAAGGAATATACAGGGAAGTGACTGCTCACTAAGGGGACCCATGGAGTCTTTCCCTGTACACCCTGGATGGTGCCACCCATATCCCGCCTCACCAGGCTGTGGGCGCCTTGAGGTCCCTCGGCGCCTCCGGGTCAGCGGCCAGAAGCGACGTTGAAGGCTCCCTGCAGCTCCCCGTGGTGCTCCCCTCTCAGCCATCACTTCGTGTTTCCACCAGGGACACGCAGCAGCAGCAGCAGAGGCTTCGGTTCCTCAGGATAAACTCAGAGAGGGCCAAATATGACCCCTGTGCCACCCTGCAGGCACGACGTTGCGGGCAAGGGCGCCGGGCTGCTGCTCTGGGCGCTGGGTTCGGCGCACACTCCCTAGTGATCTGGGCGTCAAGTCAAGTCTGTCCCCTGAGGTCCCTGGCCTCCCTCCCTAATGACCACTTGTACGACAGTCCACTCTGGGCAGCTCAGAACCTGCCCTTGCCCCAGGCCAGCCTCTCACTACCTGCGCAAGGAGGGCCAGCCTGCAGAGACGGACTCCAGCGCTTGCCTGCCCTCCACACCTCCGCAGACAGGCAGGGGAGAAAACGCCTGCCTGCGTGCGGTATCAGACAAAGACTCCTGCAGAGTGGGGGCAAGCCGCACCCTGCCAATGTATTTGCAAGTTCTGGGCGGTTCCTTCCTTGGGGGTGGGGGTGGGGGGGCTTGTGCTAGCTGGAGCTCCGAATGTCAAGAAGCTGCTCCAACTGCCCAAAACACCTTCCAAGCTCAGGAAGTCTCAAGTTCAAACAAACAACTATACAACTAACTACAAGGCAGGAGGAAGGGAGGGGAAGCGGCCCCAGGCTTTCTTGAAATAAACTGGAAGTTCCGCCGTCTGTTGCTCCTGTCTGTTGTCCCGCTTGGGGAAAAGGAAATGATAACGCTGCTTTGCTTGGCAAGCCGACACTTTCCACAGATTGATGCTGAACCTGCCCAAGACCAACAGCTCCAGGCCTGGTGTCCATGCCGCTTCCCCAGGGGGGGAGCATTCAGGACTGCCCAGTGACCAATGACGACTAGGGATGCTCCTCTTGCCCCAGAGCTGCTGTCCACAGTACGCCAGCTTTGCGCTGGACACACTCTGGTGTTTCAGATTCTCATCTCTGATTTGACAGGCAGTAAATCTCAGTTCCGTCTAAAATATAATGCTGAGGCTCAAAGGGCTTAAGCGTGCTTATTATATGCTGAAGGGTGCAGAATAAGAGCATGACAGAAAATTAGCACTGAGGTCTGTCTGGACGACCATGGTCTACCCCATGTGCCGTGGTCGCCCTTTTATAAGCTTGTATGATTGAAGCAGGTGTCTCTGGTTTAGAGCAATTATTTAATTTCAGTCTTTCAGGGCACACTCCTCCACCCAAGAGTGTTCACAGGTTGAGGGGACCCTACTAAACTGATGTGTCCTTCCTGTCGGAGGCTGTGAAGCCAAAGGGACAGTCCTGGTCGTGGTCCCGGGAAAGTGTGCTTCCGCAACCCCTGAGAGGTAGCACCCTTGGTAACCATTGTCAGCTTTCCAGTGATTCTGCTCAGTGCTCTCATTGGTTACACTGACATTTGCACTTCTGAGCTCTAAAGGTGTCAAGAGAGTGAGAAAGGCCGGGAGGAGCAGGGGCTGGCCCCTCTAAACTCCCCTCCACCATCCTCCGTGCCCATCTGGTACCTGTGGGTGCGACAAGCTGGCCTCTGGGGCCACCCTGAGAACTCAGGGAGTGAACTCCCTGTGCTGCATCCTTAAAACAATACAGGAGGAAAATCATGCACAGAGCCTGGAAAGTCACAGTTAACACTTCCTTCACTCAGAAGCAAAGAAACCCCGCAAAAACTGCAACCAAGATTCAAAGCGTTAGCAACGGGTGCTGTCAGGTTCCTGAGTTTTCATTTCTGCCCCTTCGTACTGGCTTCCAAGCCGAGGTCCATCCCAGCACACAAGAGGAGGAAACAGATGGTGTGTTTGATGTGGCACATCCAGGACACAGGTCCTCTTCCCGTGACCAGGGAACCTTCAATTAGGTACAGTCCATAGGACCCTCAGGAAAAGGCATGCAGAAACGTGATTGCTCCGCGCCTACAAAAGCACGATGAGCTGCCTGTCATGTGTCGTTCCTGAGGTCAACACCAAATTTCTCTCTGTGTGTCTTTCCCTTACCCTGTGTAAGTGTTAAGATAGGCAGAGAAAACTATGAAAATTTGGAATGTCAGGACGATTTCCTGAGCAGCTATTTAAGTCAGAACCCACACATGGCCTCACCAGCAGACAATTTATGATTCAACGTGTTCTGGGTTAATCCAATTTCCCCTAAGTATCTAAATATGGTTAAAAGATGTTACTAATTAAAACCTCTCCAAAAGTCAGTTTTGAATATGAACCTCACTCACAATCTGTCAGTTTCTTCATCTTGTACGTTCACAGCCTCCCGAGTTGGCAAACATCTTGAAAACACTACGGGATTTTCCCAGCAGTCAGCGGACATGTCCTCCCTGATTGTTCCCCAGTGGAAAAAAAATACAGAAAGACACTTGAGATCTAAGTTCTCCCTCACACAACGCTGGCCCTCCTGAGGTGTGCCGAGTGAGGCTTAGGGAAGCTGAAGGAAGCAGGCCACTTGAGAAATGGACAGACTTATTTTATACCCCAAGAGTGTATTTTATACAATATAGCCTCAAGTTATTGTTAATTTCATATCAATAAATGGTATGATTTTTGGCAGTAAAAGCGTCTTAAATTAATCATGTCAGGAGAGCAGGGATTTGTTTAGTGCCATCCACAACCAAATGAGATGTTAGGTAATTGAAAATTCAATTCTTCCAGGGCAGGGATACGGGCAGGGATGGCCACCTGCTAAACTGCTTCTTTGAAGCCACATTTGAGGACTCAGGTACAAAAAGGTGTTTTCTCTCTTTTCAAAAAACCATGTATAGGAAACCACATGTGGCACTTGTATTCAGTGAATGTTCACGAGGCCGGCGTGTGTAGGCACTGCACACCAGCTCCCGAGAAGTCTCTGGCCCCGCCAGGCATGGCTGCCCCCTACAAACTCTCCTCACTTTATCCTTTTTCTGTGTTTGTCTCTGACCTGATGCCTGGCACCACCTCCCAGCTGTGGGTCGATGGTTCATTCTCCTTGCTGTATAATGTTTCCCATTTCTGGTAAGCCCTGATATCTGCAGGCAGCCACACTGGGTGAAGCCTCCTCCTTGCTTAGTGCTAGGTACCAGCCCCATGAAGTGGCACTGCTCTCGGCCACAACCTCGCAGTCCTACCTGATGGCAGTTTCCTGAGAGGGCCACTCTGCTGGCCACTACTAAACTGTTCAGTGTTTAATTGGGGGTTTCAAGTCAGGATGCTTCTTGTCAATTTCAATGACAACATCTTCACTCTAACAAAGACAGAAAGTTCTGGAAGGTGGGCCATCAAGACAACTCATAAGACACTCTGTAGTTCTAAAATTCTGAGGTCTCTCACCCACGGAGAAAACCATTGATGGAGAAACCATAGAGTGTCTGGAACTGGTTATTCTTAAAAAGCAACTTTTTAATTTTTTTACATCACAAAGAATACATCACAACTGATCAATCAGAACAAACCCTAGAGATTATGCCCGTCCAATGCATTTAGAACTTTATTAAAATGCAGATAACAGATGACATGGTGATTGAGGTCCTTTCTCAGCTGTGTTTGTAATAATCTTTCAAAGACACAAATTGGGATGTGGCTGGGACAAATTTTAAAGGAAGATTTTCCCTACACTGGGAATAAATGTGCGTGGGTCAAAACGCTCCTTTCTACTTTCCGTGTGAGGTTCTAACACTTAACACAATACGAGATGGTTTGTGTGTGGAGACAGCTCCCGGTGAAGCTTCCATATCCAGGCTGACCCTCACTGTCTCACATTCACCCAGGGTGGACACGTCGGCACAGAGCGGACTTTACGTGTCTGGTGAGTGGATGAATGAACATGTCCTTATGAATGAGCGATCCTGCCAATACTGAGGACCGGATTTCAGAAACCAGTAAACATTTCAGCCTTTTCAGAGTTGATAGAGGCATAAAATTACAAAACTGATAAATCATGGAGGCCCGACATCTACATGCATTCAACAACTTCCTGTATTTTGTTATCATTTAAATATTAAGTGATATATTCTTAAGATTTAGAAATCAAAACACTTAATTTTTTTTGTCCTTAAAGACAAAGTATCCTTATAAAAATGAAGTCATATTAGGGATATAAGTTCACCATCCCTAAAATCTTGCCCAAAATGTCACTGATGAAATTTAACAGTAGGTCTTTCCTTTGGCGAATTAAGTGCCACAGCCACGTGGTATGACTATAAAAATAAGAAATGGATTTTTATGTGTTGGGGGTTGTCTTCAGTTCTGTAATACAATTAATAATGAAATAGAGCAAAAACACTAGAACGTTTGCTGAAACCCCAATTTAGATACACATAATAAACTACTTTATCTCTAAAATTTGTATTGTCAAACTTATAACTTTAAATTTTGTTGAAGGTCTCCTCCCAAAAGTTTGGTTTCCTCTCAGTACTGGGTTATCTTTCAGGATTTGAGCTGGAACAAATGTTCCCCTGAGAGAAAGAAGACAGCAGTCTCCTTTGAAACACCTTCCTTAGGAGCTGTGTGCAGAAGCCCAGACCCAGTGGCGTTCTCCGTGTTATAACAGCATCGCTTTGGAGAATCCATTGGTAGGCATGGCCCCTACCACATCCCTTGCTCTCCAAGCCAAAGCCTCTCAGGCACTTCTCTTTTATTCTCACTTGCCTGGAAAATCTCCTCATGCTTCATTACTGAGATTGTTCATCAAAAAATCTGGTTTATAATATGGAGTAATAATAATGGCAGTGACATGTACAGAGTGAGCTCCAGGTACTGACTTAGCCGGTTCATACGAGACAAAGGCATGGACAGGTGTTTGCTAAGAGCTCCATGTCTGCAGGCAGCTTTAAGTGATTTTTGTGTGAATTTAACTCACTTGCTCTTCACAACAGCCTGACTGGGAAGCTGCTCTCACGAATCTGCTTTACAGATGGGGAAACTGAGGCATCTTCATGCCGACAGTTGGCAGAGCTGTGGGTTTGAAGCCAAGGGTGTAGCTCTCGTGGTGATTTAAGTTTCTAACACTCACACTTGCTCTCTACAGTGGTACTATTATTATTCCTTAAGGCAGAAAACCCTCAGTCCACATTTTTTTCAAAACAGTACTACAGGGATGTTGCTATATTTTAACTTCAGTACTTAACTAGAATTAAAATTTAGGCAACGAGATTTTTGTGGCTGCATCATACAACTGCAATTGTTTGTGATACAACAAATTTTTCTTTCTCTAAAACCAGAAGTATGAAGTGAATGTGACCAGATAAAGGCTTAGTTGATCAGAAATACAGACATGTGAAAATACTATGTATAATAGTACAAATCCAACTGCAAGGATTAACGATATATATTTACACAGAGCTGATAATTCTGGTGGAGAAGTAAGTTTAGACCAGTGGTTCTTAACCTTTTTTGAGGTACCAAACCCACCAGTTTCATATGAGCATTCACTGAACCCTTCCTTAGTGATAAATAAAATAGGATTTTTTTTCCAAATTCAATACATAGGTATATGTTTTTTTACTGGTGCACAAAATGAGCTGCGCATGAACATAACCTTGCTCAAAGAACAAAACCAACAAAGTGCATGAACTCACAACAAATTACGGTATTACTTCATTCTGGCCTCCGAGGCAGAGGCTTCTCTGAACCCCTGAGACCGACACATCGAACCCCTAGTGTTTGATAGAACCCAGGTTAAGAACCACTGTTAGACAGAAAGAGCTTCCAACCATGGCTATCCCATATGTGTGTAACAGGAGAAAACAAGCAGACACGCAACAGGCAGACCCCCTGTGTCGTATTAAGCTGCAGAAGACTACATTTGGTTAAAATGTGAATCAATTGGACCCTAAGGGACTTGAAATTATTCTCTTCTAGGGAAAATGTGTTGACCCCTTTCACAAGTAGCTCAGGATTGGAATGCTTTTCATTGCCATGTTTATTAATTGTTATTAATTATAACAAAAAAAGGGTTTTTCAGGTCATGTTTTTTTTATATTGACTAGTTCTTAAAAGTCTGATTCTGGGGAGAATTCTCCATTATTAAGCTAGTCCAGATGACTGACAGCATAGGCTCTTTCACCAGGAACATTTGCCAACGGAGCAGCTAAGAACACAGGAACTGAGTAAAGACTGGAGCAAGCCGGCACCCTAAGTGGTCTTTCAGGGGTCCCCAAACTTTTTACACAGGGGGCCAGTTCACTGTCCCTCAGACCGTTGGAGGGCCGCCACGTACAGTACCCCATACACTGACCACCAATGAAAGAGGTGCCCCTTCTAGAAGTGCGGCGGGGGCTGGATCAATGGCCTCAGGTGGCCGCAATTTGGCCCGCAGGCTGTAGTTTGGGGACCTCTGCAGACGCAGCACCATGTGGTCCAAGGCGGAGGCTCACAGGAGTCTGGAACATGGTTGCTGTTCTTACGGAGCTCCAAATGCAGTAAGGAGGACAATGAAGATCTGCCAGCAAGTTGACAGACCATGCAAACAACGTACAGAGAAATGCTACATGGGTGTTACATGGAAATGGGGTGAGGAAGGACAGGGGAGCTGACTGGTCCAGGAATTGGTTCTGAAATGAGGGAGGCTGTGTACTGAGCCAAGATGTGGGAGGACACTGACAATGCGACTGTTACCTGGAGACACTGGACATGGGCAGGCCAAGGAGGGCAACTCAGGGCAAGAACCATGTTGAGTTTGGGGATATGGTACCAACAACACAAGACCCATTTATATCAAAACAGTTTCCTGTTTGTTTGTTTTGCTTAAACAAAGGGATAATTACAAGCAAAAGTAGAAGCATGAATGTGATTGATTTCTACAAATCCAAATTAAGATTGCTCTCTCCACCCTCGCTGGGTAGCTCAGTTGTTAAAGCATTGTCCCGCTACGACAATGTTGTGGGTTCAATTCCTTGTCAGGACCCAAACTACAGTAGAATCAACCAATGAATGCATAAATAAGTGGGACAACAATTGATGTGTATTTTTCTCTCTCCCCCTTCTTCTCTCTCTAAG
Source organism: Rhynchonycteris naso (assembly GCA_037038555.1). Lineage (NCBI taxonomy): Eukaryota > Metazoa > Chordata > Mammalia > Chiroptera > Emballonuridae > Rhynchonycteris > Rhynchonycteris naso. The sequence goes on from CM072998.1 coordinate 33,866,653, forward strand.
ATCAATTTTTTTAAAAAGATTGTTCTCTTCAAGATGTTTAAAGCATGTTTTGTTTGGAATTGCCTTCAAAGTCTCCACTTGCAGCAGGTCCTCGATAACATCATTTAGTTATAACATTGGTAAGATAATGTAGGAAGTTAACTCTTATTTATATTAACAACAACCAAAAAAAGCTTATGGTAAAATTGGTTTCATTTCTCCTAGTCACATAACCTACTGAAAACATCAAGAGAGAACCTCACTGGGCCGTAAAGTATACACCGAGTCTTTCGAACATTCTTCAACAACCAAGAGTCATTACTTTGACAAACAGCCGACATTAATTTTTTGCAACCATGTCCATTGAATATGGAAATCTCAGGGATGCTTAAAAATATTTTGAGCAGGACTAGCAATTTCAAAAGCCACTAAATCTAAGAGCTTCCAGGGCCACTACAGGTCCCCAGCAGTGCTCTCTCTGAGTCAAAGGGACAACAACTAACACCTCTCCTTCAACAACTAGGGAAAATGCTCACAAATGCACTCTGTTTCTGAAGTCTTTTGAAAAAATATTTTCTTTTAGTCAAAATCTGCTTCCTGTAATTTCTACTCTTTGGTTTGCTGCTTTAATTCTACTATTTGGAGGCCAAGAGAACACCTCTCCCACTGGACAGTATGGCATGCTGGACGGGAGGTACGTGTTTCTGGCAGGTCTGTTTTCCAACAATAGTCAAAGAGAACATTCCATATCTACATATTTTAAAAATGAGAAGACAATAGAATCACGCTGAGGACTTCCATTCTCCCATTGGATGGCTGGTTGTTCAGTTGACTATTCACACTGCATTATTTATATTAGTCAGCGAGTGCCATACTCATGCTGCATGATGAGCTGCCCCAGCTCCGAGCCATATAAATAAGCATTATTCTCATGTTCACAACTCTGCATAGTTGGCTCTGGTTCACACAGCTCGTTTTGAACCTAGGCTGGAGGACCCATGGCTGCCTTGGGTATGTTTTCACAAGTGATCTCTGAGGAGTAGAGAGGGCCACCCACTGTGTAAGCACATATGAGCATCAGATCTGCCCAGTCCAGTCACTTGGCCAAGTGCAAGTCAAAGGGGAACAACACGGGCTTGCCCACAGTGGAAGGGGAAGTGAGTGCTTGCTGAAACGAATCCAAATAACCTCAATATCTTATAATCACACTCTCTGCTCTGTTCATGGAAGACAGCACAGGATATAAAGAGAGCTTTTCTCAAAATCCAGACACCAAAATATGAAGGTCCTTTTACTCTCACTCTCACACGCTCATAAAATGTTAGTTTATTAAGAATGTAGTATATCTGCTTTTAGTTGGAGATGATCACTTTCTTTCCTGTGGACTCACAATTATTTCAATCATCTGTAGTCAAGATAATTCATCTGTAGTTTCTCAATAACACATTTTCTTCTTGAAAATCAGAGACATATTCACAAATATTCATCTTTAGGTATTTCACCTATCTGCTATAATTTCTCAATTCATACCAACATATATTCTATACCTTGCTGGTTCAACATACACAGAGTATGTTTAAGATCCAGGTCTGGGAGACGAGGTCAAACGGCATCATCCAGATTCAGTGAACTGATGGATGTGGCAAAGGAGCCACCAAGCAGACCATACAGTGGGGACAGCATCGCACCCAGGGGTGTGGGTACAGGAGCACACAACAACATGGGCACATGTAGGCAACAGTGGAAGGCCTCGCCGGGCGGACTCTGAGCTGTTTCCTGAGGGAGAAGCCAGGATTAGCTGAAGGATAAGCAGGAGCTGCAGACAGGGGCCGCACAGGCATAAGCTGACCTCCCTGTGTCTCATCTGACTCTGTCTGGGGTCCCCTGAAGGACCGGGGTTACCAGATTTCATCTTCCCACTGACGTGGGCCTTGGTACCCTACCAAAATTGATGGGAGCCTCAAGCTTGGGGCACTACACTCACCTGGCTGGGCCAGGCCTGAGAGCCTGCGTATCTAACAAGCTTCCAGGTGATGCCTGGTCCAGGACCACACCCTGAGAGCCCTGTGTTAGAGAAAGGAAAGCAGTGACACCTCCAATGGACAATTCCAAAAAGAAATAAACCACTAATTTCATCCCACAAGCTTTTCTTTATGCTCAGAATGTCCAAAACTCACTCCTGAAACCCTGCTAACAAGATCCATACAAAATTTCCTATGTAAGCTCTTTGTTTATTTTTAAAAACATTTCCCATATTTCATAGCCACACTGATTTAACTAGAAATTTAAATTACACATTACAAAATATTCAACAACCCTCCATTCATGTCAATCTCACTCATCTGGGTGGTTTTCTTCCTAAAAGTCAGCCCCAGTGATGCCAAATGCAGGTTGTGGGCACCAGTTGGGGGTGGGGCATGGGAGCAGGTGAGCATCATCAGGGACCCTGGGGCAGATGAGTCACAACAAGGCCTATCAATGGAGAAGGGAAGGAAGCCAGACACCAGAGCCCTTGTAAGTATGAGGTAAGTTGTCTGATAGGAGCAGGACACATTCCAACATGACACTGGAGACAACAAGAGGGGAGAGCTCTCCATGGGTCAGAAATAGGGGGTGACACAGGCAGAGGTGACATATCCTCGGCTACAACCAGTCAGTCTTAGGTGTGGGACCGAGGGACCCCAGGGGCAGAACCATGGGGTTCCATTAAGACAGTAATAATTAACAGCTGCAGAACTGAACAGTGTCTTTAGGAAAACCCAAACACAGAAAGCTAATATCCTTTAAAAGGGAAGGCTTATGCAGGGTACAGGCTCCACAAATGAAAGACAAGAATGTGGCCACATCATGTCCTTCACAGGGCATTTTCTACCTATCTGGGCTTGTTGTTCTGTGTTCTTATCCTTCCTATCCAACAACGTCTATTTATGCTCCAAAGAAACTTCACAAGTCAAATTTGTCACAAAAACTACTTCCATTTTCCAACTTCAGAATTCTCTAGAGATCTCAGCACCAGAACTTGTTTAGAGTCTCACTTCTCCCTGCAACTGAATTTGGATATGGCATGCAGAGAATACCACTGTGGGATGCTTGGGTTCTTTAAAAGGAACATGTTAGAAGGACGGACACGAGTTACTTGAATGTTGCTATAATGACAGCAATGGGACAACATCCTCATCCTCCCAAACTGGCTGAGTTATAATAGCTTAGGTATCAGCTGATATTTAGCTTCTTGGGTTGTGGTATGCTTGGTGGAGAAGATGAAAATATGGGACAGATCAGGGGGGAAGGAAGATGTTTGGTCCAAAGAATATGAGTGTCATGGCTGATTTCCAACCAGAGAAGCGAGGCAGGCTCACCAGCAACCCTCCCCCACCATCACTTGTGTCTTGACGCAAACCAAGGATTTGTTACTTTAATATGTAAAGAGCTAAAAGTTGTTAGTCCTCATGGAAAGAGGAAGCATTAAAAATGAAAAATATGATATAGCTTCTATTTTTACTATCTTGTATGTGGCCTCATCCACTTATCCATTCATCCATATATATATATCCATCCATTCATCCACTTATCCATCCTCATCCATTTATCCATTCATCCATATATCTATCCATCCATCCATCCATCCATCCCTCCATCCATCCACCCATCCATCCTCATCCATTCATCCATGACAAGAGTTAATACTATTTTGCTCAAGGTTAATTAATGGAGAAGGTGGCACTAGACTTAAAGACTTTACTGCAGTGGTTCTCCAAGTTTTGTTTCTGGGTTAGCACATCAGCATCACCTGAGAATTTAAAAATACAAATTCTCAGACCCTGCCCCAGACTTCCTGAGTCAGAAACTCTGGGAGTGGAACCCAGGAATCTGTGATGATTCTCTCCAGATGGTTCAGATGCTCTGGTTTGAGAACGACTGTTCTTTTGCATTCAGAAGATGCTTAAATCAACTAGATATATTAGCATTTCTCCCTCAAATCTCCATTACTTTTTCACCAATTATTGCAAATATAAAGAGAAAAACAAAATAATGCAAATGCTGGAAAAGGAGCCCTACCACATAGAAGGGGAGCTCTTGCCCCTGGAAAGTGCTCCTGGCCTTGTGGTTCAAGATTCAGGTTCAAGAGTATACACAACTTAAATTCTCAAGGTCAAGAGATAAGATTCTCAGACCATATGGGCAGCGTGCTTTGCCCTACTTTACATGCCGACTAACCTAGATAATGTCCTTGCTGAGTGGGAGCAATGTATAAATCTGAAGTTAAAAGAAGCAGCAGCATGTCCGAACCACTGACAAAGATAAATTAAATGCCTGTCTGTTTAGGGTAGAGTCATGGAGGTCCGCCTCAGTGTAGATGAAATAGCCACAAAGCTCTGTGCAAGGTCACTGAACCCAAGCCCTCAGCTCTGACCCTGTCCTAAGTGGGTCAGGCTCCCTTCCCTGAATCTCTGCACCAACATGCAGATCTGGCACCACTGCCCACACCTGCCTCTGATTTCAAATCATCACTCTGGAGGTGGAACAACTGTACGACTTCCAGGTAAAAACCTACTACAGATGCGAGATTTTTCTGAGGAAGTGCTTGGGATTTAGACCTGAGTCAGTGAATAGGTTTACATCAACCTATAGCTATGTGCCCATGCTCAGTGGACAGCACGGTGCCAATCCAGCACGGGATACAGACCTACAACCCACACATGTCTCGCCACCTCCATCAGTAGTGCCCCACATGTAGAACGAGTGAAAATTGGATTTGTGCCAAAGGAAGCTGCGATGATAATGGGAGGTAAGCAAGGGCACGACTATAGGGGTTCCCCCTAACAAAATGATATTGGATATCCATTAAGCAGGATACCTGTTCACCTGGATCTTAAAGAGTCTTGGTGAAATCTGCGGTTGCTGGCAGCACAGAGGAATCAAAGGACGTGCATGCGAAAGGATCTGCTTAGAGTGAGACCATGGTCAAGGTAAGGACCTGCCTCACAATACACATTCAGTGAGTGGTCAATGCCATTTGTGCTCTGTGGTGATAGCGTTTTAACAATTCAAAATACACATGCGTTTTTCAGAGCTCAAGAAAAAAACCTCCATCCCGAAAACCTAGGGAATTACATCATTCTTGGAGCAGTTCCCACTCTGTAATTCCGACTCCAGGGCCAATGCAGAGGGTGTGAAGAACTGTCTCTCCCACTCCAGGAGAACCCCCGTGAATCTGCGGTCCTCTGTGTCCTTCACTTCAGCCACACACCAAATCCTGCACCAAGCAAAATGCCATTCGTGTTTCAGAAAAAGGGAGCGCGCTACCCTTCTAAGAATAAGGGGCCAGATGGCATAAAAATGGTTTTATTTCTTTTGACCCATATACAATAAATCCAGGAGTTTTAATCACAAAAATCACCATTAAAAACCAAATGCCTCTACAAGTCTTGGTTAGACCATCACAAACATGATGCTTATGCTGATTTAATCATTGTTTTGCTCTCGAAAGCCATTGGAGCCTGCCACTTATGGGGGGAGGGGGAGAAAGAGACAGAGGGCAAAAGAGAGGAAAGAAAGAGTACCACACCTAAAACACGTAACTGACAAAATCTAATCTCTCAGGAAAGTATTACGTAGACAATGAGGCAATGATATATAACACAACATGTGACAATATCAGGCAAACATCTGGCAACTTACTTTTAATGATACAGGATTATTTCCTCTTCGTTTCAAGGAAAACTAGTTAATGCAACTGTTTTCCTCCCGCACAGTGCAGCAGGAAAACTCAGATGTGACCGATTGAAAGCCAATAGCAGGGCAGTTTTTTCTTAAATCTAAACAAATCCAGCTGAATTGCTCCTGGAGACTTATTTTAAGTAATCTTTTCAATAATACAGAAAATGAACGTCCAATGATGCTCTACTTCTACTCTTTACCCATACCACTTTCAAACATTTGTCTTAGGTGAAATTATATTTGGTGGCGAAAAGAGCCATCTGATTAATCTGGATTTTCCTCCTCAAAATGAGCTGGTATCTCCACCATCCCCACACCAGGTTTGACAAACCCTTGGCTCAGATTATTTTCAATCGACAAACACTTATGCTTTCTCCATTGCTATGGTTGCAAATGCAACTGAAAAGCAGGTTGAATGAGCAGATTTCAGACAGCCACTCCACGTACAAACCTGGGATCGCCTAGAAAGCTTGTGTCCCCAATCTGCAGTTATTTTAACTATATTAGGTAGAATAAAATCATGCTCACTGTTCATGCAAACCTGTCAGCTGCCAGGTAAATGCCCATCATATCTGCTCTTTCTTATTATTACTACTAGGGGGAAAAAATGAAGGCTGTAACACAAAAATTAGACGCATGTCTCTACGATTCAACACATGATGTCAAGCTTAAGAACATAGAATTCAAGGCCAGCAGCTCCTCCTACCAGTGTGCTTGGAAACCGCATTTAATCTCTGCACCATTTCTTCCAAAGCCATCTCTTCACTTCTCAGCCAAAACCTCATCCTCCGGCAGAACAAAACGATCCTCTGCAGCTGCTTTCCTCTGCACCAGAAGGTGCTTCATGGGTGGGGTAGCACAAGTGGGGAGGGGGCGCGGCTGCAAGGCTGGGGGGGGGGGCACGGCAGCGCCTCCCTTTCCTGGATTGGTCCCCAGCCCCGCCAAGGGGCGCGCCCTGCGCCAGGGTGGGGGCTGCTCAGCGGAAGCGGAAGCACGCCCGCCCCACTTGTCCCCACGGCCACCAAAGAGCTCCGCGTGCACCCCTGCGGTCACCTGAGAGCCTGTGTGTGCACTCCTGAGGTCTCCTGGAAGCTGTGCGTGTGCACCCCGAAGGTCACCTGGGAGCCCCACATGTGCATCTCCAAGGTCACCTGGGAGCCCTGCGTGTGCACCCACCCCAGTAACGTGGAACTCAGGATGTGCACCCACCGATCGCCCTACATACAGTCCCGAGTGCGCACTCTGCGGAGATCTCAGCCCGTAGCCCTCCCCCACGCGGAGACACAGCCCGGCCCACCTTTCTCAGCCCCGGCTCTCTTCGCCCCCCTCCCCACACAGAGGAAGGAGGGACTGCGGGAGCGGCCACCGTCAAGGCAGACCCAGAACCTGCCCGCCGCCCTTTACCTCCAGCATTCCCTGGGCAGGTGCAGAGACCGCAGCAGCCAAGCGCACCCTGTCCATGCCGCCGCATGTTGCCGGGGCAGCCCCACGTCAGTGGGTCCTAGGGTCCTTGGAGGTGTCCTCGGGTGGCGGAGTGGACCCGCTGCGCTCGCAGCCGCAGCCGAGCTGCCTGCACAAGGACGCAGGCGGGGAGGAAAGCGCGCTGCAGGCCCTCCAACCTCACCATGGTTGGCACGAAGCCACTGTGTGCATTCTACACCTCAGTGCCCTGCAGATGCGAGTCATGCATGTGCACAGCTAGAGCTGCTAGTTCCAAGGACGTGCAAAAACACGGGTGTGCACACTAGGCCCTGGATAGAACCTCTCCTAATGGGGGGCTTGTCATCCTTCTGTGGTTAGCATTATAGGTAGCATGCCCTTCCTTACAGGAGTATTTCAGAAAAAAGTTCCTATTTATTTCCAGGAATGGTTTGAGAAATTCAAACAATGAGTGGCAGAGATTCAAACCATCCCTGATGTCAATACAGCGTGTGTGCCAACATCTCCGTATGGTGACTATCAGCCACCAAGAGGTGGGCCGGAGAGATGAATATAAGAAGGTGACACAACACTGACCCTCAGAGAGCTCATGAGTCTGGGGACAAGGAAGATCTGCAAACAAATCATTGCAACTTGATGGTGGAATATAACCCACACAGGGAAGGTGTGGCATAAAATTTAAAAATTGCTGGAGTTTCTTTTGTTTTTGTTGTTTTTTTTAATCAAAACCCATTGGATATAAGCAGCTTTCATGGTTCAAAGCAGAGCCCAGTGAAGGGAGGGGTCTGGCAAGGCTTCACCACAAGGCAGTGAGCCTTTTCCTGTGGATGAATGTCCTGGTCTGACCTTCATTGACCCAAAACCCAGCTTTGCTAGAGCCATATGAGCCGGACACAATCATTCAGCCCCCTCCCCATTAAACCATCTGCCTCTGTCTTCAGGAAGGCTAGTCAACTGGCAATGTCTTAAAACACAGCCCCTTTTCTCCCCAGGTGGCATCCACATTCCCGCCACTCCAGAAGCAATGACACCCACACTTGTTCTTGACACCCACACTTGTCATTGGGCAAAACTGGCCCCAGGTCACATTCCCTCAGGCCTCCACAGACACACCTGGCCAGGACATCCCCTCTCCCAGGCATCTCTACCTCTTCCCTTTGTCTGGTCCCCACCTCTTCCAGCACAGAAGTGTACTCAAGTGGTGCTCGAACTTGAGGCTCATTGGAATTGCCCCCAAAGGCTTGTTAACTCAGATGACCAGTTTGTGAACTAGTAGTGGGTAGAGTGCAGGAATGTGCATTTCTTTTTTTCTTCTTTTTCTTTTTAAGTGAGAGGAAAGGAGACAGAAAGACAGACTCCTGCATGTTTTCTGATCGGGATCCACCTGGCAAGCCCCCTTTAACTGATGATCTGCCCATCTGGGGCTGTTGCTTGGCAACCAAGCTATTTTTAGTGCCTGAGGCCCAAGGCTCCAGAGAGCTATTCTCAGCATCCGGGGCCACCTTGCTCTAACCATTTGAGCCATGGCTGCAGGAAGAGAGGGGGGAGGGGGAGAGGAGGAGGGGTGAAGAAGCAGATGATTGCTTCTGTGTGCCTTGACTGGGAATCAAACCTAAGACATCCACATGCAGGCCCAATGCTCTACCACTGAGCTAACTGGCCAGGGCTGGAATGTACATTTATAATAGGATCTTGGGTGATGGGGAGGCTGCTGGTCCACACTTTGAGAACCACTCATTGTGAGAGTCTAACCCATCTTTAAACCAAAAGCAAAACAAAGGAAGAAGCAAAGCTTTCTACCTACTCTGCTCTCACTGACTCTCATTCTCCAGTCACACTCTCAGCTTCTTTCCTGGCCCCAGGAAACACCTCTGGCTGGTGCCGTTTCTGGGCTCAAGCTGCTAACTCCAGAGCTGCTTCAGTGTTGAGTTTGATGGCATCTGTGATGGTTGCTCTTACGTGTCAACTTGGCCAGGTCTTGGTGCCCAGATGTCTGACCAAACATTACTCTGGTTGTTACTTTGAAGATATTTTGTATATCTGATTAACATTTAAATCAGTAGACTATAGCCTTAGCCAGGTGGATCAGTGGATAAAGCATCAAAATAGTGCACCAGAGGTCGTGATTCAACCCCCATCAGGGCAGGTACAAGAACAACCAATGAGTACACAATTAAATGGAACCACTAAGTGAAACAATGAGTTGATGCTTCTCCCCCCCCCAAAAAAATCAATGGAAACAATCTTTTTAAAAATTAAAAAAAAAAATCAGTAGACTATGAGTAAAGTAAATCATTCTTCCTAATGTGGGTGGGCCTCATCTAATCAGTTGAAGGCTTTAGAAGAAAAAGGTAGACCTCCCAGAGGAAAAGAGCATTCTGCTTCTAGATTGGCTTCAGATTTGAGCTTCACATGGGCTCTTCCCTGGGTCTCCAGCATGCAGCCTGCCCTGTAGATTTTAGACTTATCAGCCCCTACAAGAATGTGAGCCAGTAACTAAAAATAAATCTCCCTCCCTCCTTTCTTCTCTCTCTCTCCCAATCTCTATCAAACTTTTACTCTCTCCTTAAAGTATGGCACAAATCGTGCTTTCTATAAATATGACTTACTATTTGCCTAAAGTATAACAATCATAAAATACCACTAAATGTTTATGGAATACTAAGTTCCAGGGACCCTCCTAAACTCACATGGTGTGAACTGATATAATCTTCACAAGAATCTAGCAGATGGGCACCATTTTTACCCTGCTTTACAGAATAAGGCACAGAGAGAAGTTTAGTAGGTTTCTCAGGGTCACACAGCTGATAAGTGGCAGAGGCAAGATTCAAACTCAGATCTGTACAAACACAGTCTGGGAAACAAGTGTTCGTTTCAGAGAAATGTCAATTGGAATGTTATTCCCCAAGTTTCTTACAGTTAGATAGGAACAAGCAGATAAGGTCCCAAATTCAACACAAAATGAAGAATTTTAGCCTGAGTGTCCCAAGAGCATAGGCCTGCTTTTCATACTGCTTCACCCCCTCCCAGAAAGGGGAAGCAGGACAGGACTGCTCGTCCCTCTGCAGGAGGCCAGACGGAGCCCAGGTGGGAAGGTGGGACGTAATGTTATACCTGGATACTGAGCACATCCTCTTAGCAACTGTTCCGGAAAGTTAGCCATGAAAGGGAGGTGAGAAACAGGAGAGCTGGAGGGATGTGCAGGTTGGGTTCTAAGAAACCAGGCGCCCGCCCTTGTGAGACAGGTGGAGGATCTCCAGATGGGGCTGGGGGCAGAGACGCGCTATTGTGAGAGGTAACAAGAGATGGGAGCAGCCAGGCCTGGGTGCAGCCGGATGTTGGCCATGGAAAGTGAGGACGCATGCATGTCCTGCACTGCCTTGTCCCACGTCAAGAGCGTGGGCGCAGACAGCAAGGTGAAGGGGGAGGCGTGGAAATGGCTCTCAAAAGAAATCTGCAACCATTAACAGCACAACCTCTCTCCTGAGCTGGGTGCAGAGCAGGTATAACCAGAGGCAGATTAAGGTCGGTTGAGGCCCCGGGCGCAGAAGAAAATATTGGGCCCCTTACATTAGAAAAAAGTGGGAAGTTGGGGTTTTGCGGGGCCCTTCAGGAGTTGGGGCCCAGGGCGCGTGCCCGGCGCACCCGCCATTAAATTCGCCTCCGGGTGTAAGCTCTGACAAGACCCATACTGGAGCATCAGAAGCTTTGGACCACACCAGGACTGCTGAACAACTAACTCCCTGGGAGCTGGGAGCCGGGAACCGGGCCCCATACTGGTTCCAGGGTGCAGGGCTGAGCAAGGCAGGCAGGCTTCCTGCCCTCATGGGCTTCCACTGCAAATTGGAGCCAGTCACTGGTGGCAGATGGGGAAAAAGCTGGTGGACAAGGTATATCAATTAGCATGATTCCTTTGGGAACTGATGTGATGCTGTGTGACCAAGTCAGAGAGATGCAGCCTTGTTCCAGCAACGTGCTCTGATGTTGGCAGCAGTGCCACTTGTGACTGTGAAGGAGGAGAAGGGGCAGGGGAAGGGAAAGGAAGATGAGGGGGAGCGGAGGAGGCAAAGAGGGAGAAGAGTAAGTGGGGAAGGAATAGGGGAGAAAAGGGAGTAAGATGGGAAGGATGGGAGGAGGGGAGAGGAGGACTGCTGAAAGCAAGCCCAGCAACAGCGGACTTAATAAATAAGATGAGTTGAGGTCGTACAATGAATGGGGAACCACGTCGCAGTAGAAACAAGTGGTTTACAGCAGTTGAGCTACAACAACAAGTTGCAAAGAATACATGAAGCATGACTCCATTTATACCTAACTCAGAAACAGGACAAACTAAGCTATGTAGTATTAGGGACACATGGTGTTGGTCTCCCAAGTCCTCAGGCAGGAGGTAAGTTGTTCCGAGAGGAGAGGCTTAGAAAGCCGCAGAGACTCGGTAACTTTCCCTGAACAGCTGTGGGGTCCAGGGAAACTAACCACGTCACAGCACATGTTTATGTGATGAAGAGGGAGCTGCAGAGAGCCTCCTGAAACGAAGCAGGCGGCTGGGCCAGGGGGGTCTCTGTCCCTTCATCCCTTAGTCGCTGAAGATGGGACTTCAGAGATGGGCAGGGTCTGGAGAGAGGTGAGGGGCTAGGAAATGGGGGAGAAAATGGACCAGGGAATTAAGACCTCATGTTGTGGGGTTCGGGGGCGGTGGACAGCTCATGAAGAAATACACTGGAGATGCCACTGTCTTGTCACTAGAGCACTGTTCTCAGGCACCTCACCTGGTGGACAGCCTTGTTCTCCCGACCCTCCGACCCTCTGGACCCAGCAGCGTCCCCATCCAGTAGCCGGGATGACCCGCCCCACCTGCTTGAGGTCCCCACCAGCTACCTATCCTCTAACTCAGGGCCAAAGATGGGGACAAAACCAAACGCAGGATTCCCTCAGGACACTTGAGAATGAATGTTAAAAGGGCTCAAAACCATGAATAAGCAGGAAAATGCAAATCAAAACCATCAGAAGTCACCTCACACCTGTGAGAATAACTGTCATTAAAAAAGACAAGAGATGACAAGAGTTGGTGAGGGCATGGAGAAATTGGAATCCTTATGCACTGCGGGTGGGACTAGAAACTAGCGCAGCCACTATGGAAAACTATATGGAGGCTATCCTCAAAAAATTAAAAATAGGACTATAACATGATCCAGCAGTTCCACTTCTAGGTATATATCCAAAGGGAACAAAATCAGTATCTTTTTATTATTTTTAACAACCACGACAAATTTATTGAAAAAAAAGTATTATCAAGCCATAAGCTAAAGGTTATTAAATTCCCTTCCTTTCTTCCTTTCTATTAATTTTATTGGCATAACATTAATTGATGAAATTATATAGGTTTCAGGGATATAATTCTATAATACATTATCTGTATATTGTATTGTGTGTTCACCACCCATCAGGTCTCTTTCCATCACCATTTATCCCGCCTTTACTCTGTTCTACCTGCCCCCACCAGGGACAAAATTAGTATCTTGAAGAGATATGTGCACCCCCATGTTTACAGCAGCATCATTCGTGATAGCCAAAATATGGAAACAATCTAGTTGTCTTTCAAGGGATGAATGAATAAAGACTATATGGTATATACATACAATGGATATTTATTCAGCCATTAGAAAGAAGGAAATCCTGCCATTTGTGCCAACATGGATGAGCCTGGGGCATGATGTTAAAAAAGCCAGACAGGGGAAAAAGCCAATTTTATAGAAACAGAGAAGAATAGAATGGTGGTTGCCAGGCACAAAGAGGAGAGGGAAATGCAGAGATGTAGGTCAAAGGGTAAAAACTTCCAGTTATAAGATGAATAAGATCTAAGGACCTAATGTACAACATGGTGACTACAGTTAATAATATGGTATTGTATACTTGAAGGTCACTGAGAGTAGATCTTAAACATTTTCTCCGAACACACACAACAAATGAGTTGTGTGAGGTGCTGGATGCATTAATCATCTTGATCTTGGTAACCATTTCACAATGTATATCAAATCATCATATTGTCAATTATTCCCTCAATAACGTTTTTAAAAAACATGAGTGAGATTGCATAAGGATGAAAATTCTCCTTGATTCAGCATTTTGACCAGGTATTTCCTCTCTGCTTAGACATTATACAAGCCCAAGCCCAAGTCTTGATACCTATACTGGATCTCCCCCTTCTCCCTTTGTAAACATTTTTTTGGTTTTTTTTTTAAACATTTTTTTGGTAAGAACTTAGCATAGTGTAGAGCAACAGCCGCCCCCACCCCTACCCCGGTCGCCCAGAAGAGGCAGTCACAGTATGGGGTCTGCAGGGCACAGTGTCAGTGCTGTTTGGATTTGTTCCACAATGGCACAGAACTGAAGCAAAGGTCGAGATGAAAGACCAGCATGCACCACTCAGACGCAGTCCTCAGAGTGTGTCCTGCAGACAAAGCCAGGCAAGGGCATTCTGAGTCCTTTCCTGCAGTGTGCACCCCTGGGGAAACTAGAGACGGATCTCTTGGATTTCTTTTTCATGGCTTTTCCGGTAAGGATGTCCAGAATCTACATTAACACGAACTATAAACGAACAATCCATAGATAAGGTTAGTTAGTTGGAAGATGTCCTTTAGGTGAGAAAAATCTGATAGGATGTCTGATTTGGACTCAAATTCTCACATACAAATGATCGTTACATTTTGATGGCTAAAATAAGTAACTTCAGGTAACATATTTTTGTGTTAGTACAAAAATCATTGTGCTCATGTTAGAAAATATGGAAAATAAACTCTAGGGTCATGTAGAGATAATGTTTTTCTTCTTCTTCTTTTCCAAGTGAGAGGAGGGGAGAAGAAACACAGACTCCCACGTGCACCAGGATCAACCCAGCAGTCTCTGTCTAGGGCCAATACTCTGCCCATCTGGGGCCATGCTTGTAACCGAGCTATTTTTGGCACCTGAAAGGAGGCTCCAAGGAGCCAGGGGCTGATGTGCTCAAACTAATCGAGCCATGGCTGTGGGAGGAGAAGAGAGAGTAAAAGAAGGGGTAGGGGTAGAGAAGAAGATGGTCACTTCTCTTGCATGCCCTGACTGGGAATCAAACCTGGGACATCCACACACAGGGTTGATGCTCTACCATTGAGCCAACTGGCCAGGGCTAAGGAAATCTTTTGTTTATCCTCCTGATGTAGTTGTATACAAATTGTAACAATATATATTGTTTGTAACAAGTTTTCAAACTTTTTTTAGGCTACTACTCTTCTACATAATTTTAATAGCTATGTAAATGTTCCCTTGTGTGTGTTTTAAATTTTAATCAGATTTTTAAAAGCAATTCTTGATGATCATAATGATAAAAAATCCCCACAGACATAAAGGTTTTTCTCATGTTTGTTTCTCTGTTAAATTCCTAGAAACAAAATTACAAAGCAAAGGGCATAACCTTTTCTAAAGCTTCTGAAATTTGTACCTGATGTTTACATGTGCAGATATGTGTTTAACATGCATCCTCACCAAGCAAACACACAAAGGACTGGGTTCAGCAGCACTCTTTTTATTTTTTTTTTATTTTTTATAGGGACAGAGAGAGAGAGAGAGAGAGTCAGAGAGAGGGATAGATAGGAACAGACAGACAGGAACGGAGAAAGATGAGAAGCATCAATCATTAGTTTTTCATTGCCATTGCGGCACCTTAGTTGTTCATTGATTGCTTTCTCACATGTGCCTTGACTGCGGGCCTTTAGCAGACTGAGCAACCCCTTGCTGAAGCCAGCGACCTTGGGTCCAAGCTGGCTAGCTCTTTGCTCAAGCCAGATGGGCTCGCACTCAAGCTGGCAAACTCTGGGTTTCGAACCTGGGTCTTCCACATCCCAGTCCGACGCTCTATCCACTGCGCCACCGCCTGGTCAGGCTCAGCAGCACTCTTGGGAGGGAGGGGCCCTGCCACAGGTAGCATCCTGGTGGGCTCAGCTGGTCCCCAAGGGCCAGCACAGTGCTGCTAAGAGCTTGCAAGAAGGATAGGAGCAGGCGCAGGCTGGACAGGCCATGCCTGAGAGCTGCCTGCCTGGGCCCACTTGTCCCCCTGCTGGACCTCAGCCACTCTGAGGTCACGCCTGTCTAGCCACACACCACCTCCTCGAAAGGCACACTCATTCAGGCCAATTCTCAGCTCTGCTTGAGGAAGCCTGACTAATCTAAATGCCAGGCACAAAGTCTCCAGCCCAGGCAGCAGGCCAAGTCTCCTGGTGCCCACAGTGTCCTCAGGAAAAGAGGGGACAGCCGTGGAAGTCTGGGAATTAAAGAGAGAAGCTGTCCTCTCCCTGTTTTGGAGGCTAGAAGTCCAAAATCAAGAGGTCAACAAGTCATATTCCCTCTGAATCCTGTAGGGGAAGGTCCTTCTGGGCCTGTTTCAGTTTCTGGTGGTAACAGGCGGTCCTCTGTTGGTAGCTGTGTCGCCCGGTCACGTGACCCTCTTCTCCCTGTGTGTCCGTCTGTCCTTTCCTTATAAAGGCACTAGACACTGGCTCAGGGCTCACCCCACTTCACAGCGGCCTCAACATAACTAACTGCATCTCAGAGACTGTATTTCCAATAGGCTGCATTCAGAAGTACTGGGGAAGGGCTTCAACATATCTTTTTATGAGACACAATTCAACCCATAATAGTGGGTAAAGAGCTAAGAAAGGTTATCTGAAAGACAAACACAGGGAGATGGGGACAATGAATATGGGAAGGGGAGCCTGGCAGTGGTACATCAGTGGTGACTGTTTCCCTCACCGACCACCCCCATGGCTCGTCCTCTCATTCTGCTGGGCAGGTATTGCATTCTTCACACTACTGGCCATTTCTTCCTATCCCCTCTAGTTGAAGAGTTGAGTGAATATAAAATTCTGAGATGGCTGATTGGCTGACAAGGTTTAAAAAATAATCAACCCTCACCTCTATCTCTCCTGTGTGTATGACACTCTGCCAGACGTCAAACCCCTGGCCCAGAAGGAAAGATGAGACAGGAAGATAAGGCCTCCACCCCAGAAGTTTACATCCCCCGTGGCATGCCCTGGATGACTGAACTGCACATGGACACATGGACTGTTTTCATGGACACATGAAAACCCACGTGGAGCTTTGCTGCTGTGAGCTGCTGGGAGGTGAGTGATCGGCACCTGGCTGGGATGTTCCAGAAGTCCTGGGACCCCGGGATTTGGGAAGATGAATTCTTATGCACCTTTGGGATGAAATAGGTGAGTAGATGTGTAGGATAAACTGAATCTTAGATCCAATGTGCTTGTTCTGTGTAAAATGACACACTCCCTCCCTGTAGAAGGGAAAATTAATGTCCTTGGAGCTAAATTACTGTAGGGAAACTTCCAGTCCACCCAGTTAACTGAATTGCTTATTCACTCCCCAGCCTCTTCTCTCCAGGCATATTTTAACACCTTCCCCTAGTTCATGCCCCATGGGATGGTGGCAGGGAAAGCAAGATGGGCTTAAGACATCTGTCCAGTGTTGTGTCACCTTCTCTGCTGTCCTCCAGAGCTAGTGGGAAGAAGCGACTTCAGATGCCCAGCAAGGGGGACACTGCAGGGCTGTCCCTGGACTTTGCCAAGCCCTGCCGCAATCCGTTTCACGTCAGTCTATGATGGTGCCAGGTGCTGAAGATGCTAATGACCCCCAAAACGAGTCACCCCTGCTGAATTCCTACCAACACCTCCTCTTGCAGTGGCCATGCGACCCGTTCCCACACATCCCCAAATCCCTAGACCCAGGACAGGCTTTCCTAAGTGAGTTTCCTCCCCCCTCCTCCCCCACCCAGCCACTCTCAGCACTCAGAGCAGAAGAACGTGCCCGGAGGAGGTGGGAAGGAAAGGAGCACAGGCCCAGGAAAGGCTAGGTACAAAAGTAAGTAATGGGACAGCAAGCGGGATTCTACCTGTTGTCCCAGAATTTCAGCTAAGAGCCAAAGATGAAGACAGAGATGTCCAAATTCTGCATTCAGAAAACTGGGGTGTGCTGGGAGCAGGTGCCTGCTGTGGGACTCCCTGAGAGATCTGGGTCCAGAGACAGCTCCACTTACCTCCCCTTCCCCTCCCCCCACCAGCCCTGGAGAGAGGAGGCATTGCTGGTTTAGAAAAATGATTATTTTCTGGGGACAGAGGCTTTCCTACCTAGAGCATGGGTAAGGAGGCCTAAAGTACTGCATGGAGACTATGGCTAACAATATTTCATACTTACTTAAAAGTTGCTAATAGAGAGGATCTTAAATGTTCTCACCACAAAAGAATGAAATGATAATTATGTACTATGATAAAGATGTTTACTAACCTTATTGAGGTAACCATTTCTTACTACATACCTAAATCAAATCAGCATGCTGTACACTTTAAACTCACACAATGTTTTTGTCAATTATATCTCATATAGCTGGGGGGGGGGCAGAGAAGAGCACTCATTAGAGATGGCAAAAGTGGAACAGCCACCCAAATAGGGTTAATAGTGCCTCATTGCTGAGGTTTGGGGGAGATGAGTCTGCACAGGTTGTCAGGCATGGAGGCTCCAGGGGAGGGCAGCCAACATGGGCACCAGTCAGAAGTAGGGCCACCAGGGGTAGGCCTGGCCCACTACCACACATGGCTCCCCCCCCCCCCCCGCCCAGGGTAGCAAAGACAGGACCCAGGAGATAGCCAGGTGACTCAGTCACACAAGTGTGTCACGTGCACACGTGTGCATGGATCTTCTGTCCCTGCTCTGACATGGAGGCCACTGGAGGGAGGGCAGTGAGTGAAGAGCAATCCCCACCTCTCCTCCCAAGCCTCTGGTACCCCTTAGGGGGCAGGAGTGGGTAGAGGAGAAAGAAATCCAGGTTGAAGTTTTAATTTTTAAAAATATTTTATTATTATAATTTTTTTAGAGAGAGGGAGAAGGTGGGGGGTACAGTCAGGAAGGGAGAAAGATGAGAAACATCGACTCAGTTGTGGCACCTTAGTTGTTCATTGATTGCTTTCTCATATGTGCCTTGACCAGGGGGCTATAGCCAAGCCAGTGACCCCTTGCTTAAGGTGACCAGATTTTAAAATCGGTAAAGCGGGACACCATTGACTGGGGTGGGGGGTTCTTGATTAAAAATTTGGTTTATATGGAGCAAAACAAATTTTTCATAGAATGCAAAAATAGTATTATATTTTTAAAAATTTCAACATAAGTACAATTTACAAATATAATACATTAAAAATTATGTATAGTATTATTTTATTCTTTAGCATATTTCTCATTTGAGTGAATTATTTTTAGTAGATTGCTGTCGTTGTTTAAAAGGTCATGAAATTATTCACAAGAATTTGTTAAATTATATTTCACACATAAAATGGCTTTCAAAGTCTCAACACTTAATTGTGATTTTTCTGATGTCCACACTTTATTTAGCGTAGAAAAATGCATTCAGTCGCAGCATTAGTTCCTGGTAAAGACAGCATATATTCCACTATTTTTAGTGCATTATTGTATGGAACATGGTTTGTTTCAAAATGCTGAAATATTTCTAAGTATTTGTTCTCTATTGTGATTTTTGCTGATGCCCAAGATTTAACCTTTTTCTTATCAATCTGTTTTTAAATAATGATATCTCATTAAAAAGATCATTTTCGGAAATATTACTCTATGGGAAATTTTGAGTGAGTCAGAGGGATCGGGTTACATGGTCCCGAAACCGAGGCCGGAGCTGCCCGAGCGGGCGGGAGCAGGCAGGGCAGCACCACTAGCGCTCCCCGTGTCCAGCCCCGCCGCCCGCTGGAGACCAAGCGGCTTGCGCCTCGTGGAGCCCAGAGTCACTCGCCGGCATCCCGGAAGCGGGCCTATGGGTAGTTAGGGGACTTGACAGCCACTGCCCTAGCAGGTACGTATCACCTGAAGTTCTTTGTTTTGGGCCCTGCACGGGGCAGCCAGCTTCTGCAGCAGTGTGGGTGCTTCCAGGTTGAGGTGGGGTCTCCCCACTGAAAACCGTATATTTCCTTCACATTCTCCCACCATTCCCTAGCTTTTCGTGCATTCTTTCCAAAAATCGGGACTTTTTAAAAACGCCACGGGTTGCAGGACAAATTGTTAAAAATCGGGACTGTTCCACCAAAAGCAGGATGTCAGGTCACCTTACCCTTGCTCAAAGCAGGGACCTTGGGCTTCAAGCCAGCGACCATGGGATCATGTCTACGATCCCATGCTCAAGCCGTTGACCTCAGGGTTTTGAACCTGGGTTCTCAGCATCCCAGGTCAACACTCTATCCATTGTGCCACTGCCTGGTTGAAGTTTTTAAATAAACAGGACTGAGGCTTAGAAGCTAAACTAGACTTATTTTAGTGACCAAAAATAATAGATAAATGATGGAATCAAAATAACATATCACTAAGACCCCCACTGTTAGGGTAACAAAAGGGGCTAATCTAGGCATTGCCACATCCGCTGGAACCAGGCGGGAGCTCAGGAAACTGAAACAGACAGTGTCCTAATCTCACAGTGGCATTTCTCAGCAGAGGGGTTGGAGGCTCAAGTTCATCAGATAACCATGGATAAAGGCCCCTCCCCACCAGGGGCCCTGCTTTCCCAAGCTTTGCTCTTTTAAGAGCCTTGTGACAGGCTCTAAAGTGCCATTCCTGAGTTTAGCAAAGAGGCCAGTCCCCTAGAGATGAGGAGTAGACATGCCAATGGTGTCATCTTGTAAAAACCCATCGTGAATTCTAAGAGGAAATGCAAAATCAGTGTGTTTCCCCATTAGTCACAGCGCCAGTCACACAGGAGCAAGTCAGGGACACAGCTTCTGTCATTTACTGGGGATTGTTTACAGAAATTTCACAAAGGTCACACTGCAGGCCGTAAATGACCTCTAACCAATCAGGACAGGGACTCTGTGACATAGGAGTGACCTTCCAGAAGGACCCTAAGTGAGAAGTAAAGAGTCTGTCGAGTCTGAGTGCCGCACTCAGAAACTAGGCAACTAGAAGGGGGAGCCCCTCCTGGGGCCCCAGTTCTGCCAGGACCATGAAAATGAGAACAGGAAGGGCCAAGGCCTCAGGGTGGGGCAGGGCCATGCTGGGCGGAGACCCCACTTTGTCCCACTCACAGGGACCTAGAGTTTATCTAAATATGTCACCAGACTTGGTTGTAGCCCTGCTACCTCCCAGCTGTGCACCTTGAGCAAGTCATTTGGGGGTGTCAGATCTGTGCACCTCCTCCCGGGGCAGACCCGCATCCAAGTCAGATAGATTTCGCATGGGAGACAAGCTTCTACAAGTGTGAGGCAGTAAAGGAGCACAAAGGCGAAGCAACTCGACCCCTTCACCCCTGAGAACTAGTGCTTGTCAGAGCCTGTTCAGGCTGCGGTGACAAAATGCCACTGATTGGTGACTTGTACACAAATTTATTCTTCACAGTTCTGTAGGATGGAATCTCAGATTGAGGCATCTGTATGGTTGGGTTCTGGAGAGAACCCCCTTTCTAGAGCCTTTTCTCTGCAGCCTTACAATGGTGGTGGGGTCTCTCATCTCAGGGCACAAATTGCATTCATGAAACTCCACTCTCACGACTTAATCACCTGCCCAAAGCCCCATTATCTCATCAGGCATGACGATTTCAACATATGAATCTTGGGGGACACAAACATTCAGACCATAACAGTATATATGTCTATTTTATTTTAATGATAATAAAATAGTAATATAAAATTAGTTTATTTATTTATTATTTTAAGTGAGAGGAGGGGAGATAGTAAGACAGACTTCCACATGTGCCCCAACTGGGATGCACCCACCAACCCCCTCTGGGGCCAATGCTTGAAACAACTGAGCTATTTTTAGTGCTTGAGGCTAACATGCTAGGACTAACCAAGCTGTCCTCAGTGCCCAGGGCTGACACTGGAACCAGTTGAGGTACTGGCTGCGGGAGGAGAAGAGAAGAGAGAAGGGGAAGTGGGAGAGGGAGGGAAACAGATGGTCACTTCTCATGTGTGCCCTGACTGGGGATCAAACTTGGGACATCTATATACTGGACATACGCTCTATCCACTGAGCAAACTGGGCAACGCCAGTTAATTTTTTTGATTTTTGAGTCATACTTAATGTCCAATGTCTAACAGACCTGACCTTCAGAAGATCCTTGAGATGCTCTGCCACCTTCCTCACCTGGGCATACCTGAGAACAGGGGCAGTGTCCAGTGCTAGTGCTGCTGGAAGCCCCTTGGCAGGGGTGTTGGGGGACCAAGGCACCCTGTTAAGGGAAAGGGAAGGGAAAGAAAGGGAAGTTTAAGATACCTGAATGTTTATAACTGCAATCCCAAGCAACCCTGGTCACTGTAACCAGAAAAACAGCCGGCCCCTCGAGGGTCCTCACCTGAGCTGCTGCAGCTGCTTGGAACAGTATAGGAGTAGCCTGTGGACCCCAGCCTATGCATGACTGAGAAAGCCATTATGATGGGTTGAATGACAGCCCCATCCTCAGAACTTGTGGCTGGGTTACTTCATGTGGACAAAGGGACCATGAAGATATGGTTAGTGGGGGATCCTGAGATGGGGAGACCATCCCAGCAAGAGGATCAGAGGCAAGATATGCCGATAGAAGCAGAGGTCGGAATGACTTGGGGCTACAATCCAAGGAATGTGGGTGTTTCTAGAAGCTGGAAAGGCGAGGAAATGAACTCCTCTCTAGAGTTTCCAAAAGGCACCAGCCCTATCTACACCTTGGTTTTGGACATCTGACCTCTTGAACTGTAAGATAATAAGTGTGTATTGTTAAGCCACTGTTTGTGGCTATTTGTGACAGCAGCAGTTTACTGATGTGACTGCACACACCAAGACCTTGAAGCCCCATCTCAACCCCTGGGAGAACCTGTCCACCACCTCATCCAAAGTCCCTACGAAGTGACTAGAATGACCAGCAGGTCACGAGGACCCACTGAAAGTTGGATGGCTGGAACAGGACCACCTTTGGACAGGGTGAACACAAGCACCTCTTATAAACCCTCAAGCATTAGGAGGAAGAGTCCTTCTTTGTGACATGTGAGCCTGCTGCCCTTAGAGACAAACAGGCTTAGCATTTAAACTGTTCACCTCCCACCATGTAAATATTTGTGATTATTCAGAAAATCTAGGAATGTGCGTGCCCATTCCTAATATTTTCAATCTGATTTTATGGTCTTGTCAGGGAGTGGAGGGTGAGACCCAATGTCATGTGTGGTCATGAATAATTCACACGTTCTGGTCAGGTCACTGCCATAGTTCGATGTTATTGTGCCTGTGTGAGGTTGTGTGAGTTGTAAGGAATTATTCACTTTTTAGATTTTGATGTCCCTTTTGCCAACTAATGTTCTGCCTCTGTCTATGTTCTAAGAATGAAATATTTGTTCTCATTGTGAGAAAACAGAACTAGGAAGAGAAACTGAAACAGGGGAGAATGCATTTAACAGCTGAGGTTTAGGGAAACAGAGGAGGGTTTCCTTCACCGTCTATTGTTCTGTGAGCTGGCCTTAGACTGCCCAGCGGCTCTTCCAGGGTGACTCACCTACCTCGCCACGGGAGCAAAGGACACTCCATTCTCAAGAAGGAACAACCCCACCCCTGAAGAGAGAACCCCCCTCCAATTGTGGGAAACTATGCCAGGGGGGCAAAGAGGGGACAAGACCTCCTCATGCCACATACTGCTCTTAAAAAGGATGCTCTCATGTCACACCAAGTCCAAGAAATTCTCCAGGAGAGCCCCAGATGGCATGAGATACATATACAAATAACTGCTACACCAACTGCTCAGAGCACAGCGGGGAAGACACGGCAGATGTCTGCATGCCATCGAAGGGAGTGTGAAGGGCAGATGTTGGGAGGTAATTCTAGCATGATTTGTGAAATTCGTTCTAAAAGGTACATTAGAGAAAAAAGAAGCATTGGGTTTATCTTAAACACATAGAAGAAATAAAAACAAGGCTTTGAAATTAAACCGGAATTTTATTGTATAAAATTCTCTAAGTTAACACTTATTAATAATGTTGCCACTAGGTGGGAATGCAACTGTAATTTATTTGGGATAAGACATTCCTTGTAAGTTTAAGATAAGATTCTCAGAGATAGTACAGTGTGTCATGGTCCCCTCTAGTTTTCTTGCTGCTATTCCTGGTCCTTGGCCAGGTTGCCCTCATCTCTGAACAGGGGACAGAGGTGCTACTCAGCCCTCCTGTTCAAGTTACAGTTCTCAGCAGCTGCCACATTGATCTATGACATTGGGTCCATCAAAACCTACAAGCAAAGGGGGAAGTCTTCAAGGAGCTCACCATAGACCTCCAGTGCTCTGCAAGCCCTTAGGAAGCAGACACAGAACCCCACCATGTGGGTTGCTTTGGCACAAATCATCCCATTGCACAAGTATTAAAAGCACTGAAGTGTGAACAAGTAGGGTTTGAGAAAAGGAAAAGCTCAGGGCACAGTGCAAACACAGGAAAGAACAAATGGCCTGGGTCCCTCATATGGGGTGCATGGGTGGCAGGAGAAGGAAAGAAGACTAATGTAAGGAAAATAAGGAGGTGAGCAGGGATGAGGCTAGGCCATGAAATAGTCAGTGTGCGTGTCAGATTGGTGAGGCCCTTGTCCTATCATCCAGACCAACACTGATCCAGAAGCTACCGTAGGTGTGGTGAATTGACAACTATCAGTTGACTTTAAGGAGAGATCACTCTCTGTAATGTAGTGGGCCAAGGGCTTAAAGCAAAGACAGATTTCTCTGAGGAAGAGGAATTCTGCTTCAAGACTGAAACATAGAAACCCTGCCTGAGTTTCCAGGCTGCCACCTACCCAGCAGATTTCAGACTCCTCATGTCCTATCACTATATAAGCCAATTCCCTGAAATAAATCATATAAGGATATATGATTGATGTCTATACATACCCCACTGGTTCTGTTTTCCTGAGAACCCTGACTGGCATGGCCATGAGAGCCCATGGACAGCTGAAAGTCTTCACTCACTGGTTGATGAAGCAACAGTGAAAGAGAGATCTGTTGATACCTTGGGAGCTCAGGAACATTGGTGTTGATGGCATAAGAGATACATGTTAGTTTGCTTATGTTTTCCAATTGTGCATATATGCACAATTGATGATAAAATCCTTCATTAATAAGTCAAATAGGGCTCCTTAAATATAAAATAAAAACTCTAAGTGATAAGAAAAGAACTGAGTTTACTCTGAGTTGGCCAAAGCATTATCCTAAATGAAATGTACATTCATCAACTTCACAAAATTTATAAGCCACAGCAAACTTTCCACATTAGAATGTACACAATAGGAAAATAAAGAAAACTACAAGAATCACATGTTAAGGAGAGCATCACCATAAAAACCCATGGAGAAAGATAGTGTAATAAAAACACACATACAGAAATGTGCATAGTACATAAACCCTGTTCTACTTTTGGATAAAAAAATAAAACAACAAAAAGACAAGCTCTGGAAGCAGATGATTTAGCTGAGTCTGTCCAGTTAGAGAATGTCCTGACATACCCCAGACCTGGAGCCCTGTTTGCCCCAGGCCCATGCACATCACTAGGCCTCCAACCATCATCCACAGAATAAGATTCAACTACATGTTTCAGACCCCAGATCTCATAGTTCTTTATACACCACGTAGACCTAAAAGTACAAAGCTCCCTACAATTTGCAGACTTCAGAACTGGGCTGCGACTGATGCATGAATATGAGCATTAGCTGCATCTCTGAAAGCACCGCATCCTTTAAGAAGAGAGGCACCAGGGACTCCTGGAAAACGCTTCTGTGTTGACCAGCTGTGCTCTGATGACACCTGTAATAACACAGCCTGCTGATGGTCTGTGAGCAGCAGGGTGCATGTGGGGCGAGGATCTCCCATTTGTGTGGTGCAGGAAGAACTCTCCAGGCTCACATTTAGAGATTATCACCATTGATCCTTTGCTCTTTGTTTTCCTTCTCTGGGAAGTCGGCCTATAAATGCAGTTTCAAACACAACATCACAAAGCCGTCCATCCATGGAGTATGAGAAGAGCCAGGAGTCATTGCCGTTGGCAGGTGCTGGTATAAGGAAAAACAGCCGCACTTCTAAAGTGTGCACCAAAGACCGACTGTGACCAAAGCCTCTGGCTGTGAGGACAAAGGATTGGTCTACCTGGGGGCTGATAAACCCTGAGATGTTGTATAAATGCATGTAAAATTTGGCAGTGTTGCAGACTCACCCAATATTTAAGGAAAACCTCATGAATGGTGGGTATATCCTGTTTTGA
The DNA here is from genome assembly GCA_037038555.1 of Rhynchonycteris naso. Classification (NCBI taxonomy): domain Eukaryota; kingdom Metazoa; phylum Chordata; class Mammalia; order Chiroptera; family Emballonuridae; genus Rhynchonycteris; species Rhynchonycteris naso. Next base: position 33,892,071 of record CM072998.1, read on the forward strand.
TGGACATACACCTGTGGTCAGATAAATGAAAGCGTATGAGATTTTAGACACAATGTGCCTGGGTTTCCAGGAGACCTGGTGTGAAAGTCAGGCCTGGGATACACGTGGACCCAGGATTCACCTGGGGAGCCTGCTGTCAATCCAACAGCAGTAGATGCCAGCGACTAAAGCGTGCAGGCAGGAAGACGTGAACCTCAGTGCTCAGTCAGGTTACCTCCCTGAGTAAACGCTGGGTCCCAAAGACCCAGAGGGCGTTGCATGCTGCCCTTAGGACAGGTGCCTCTCCAGACCCCCAGCTCACTGTCATCACGTGGGCCAAGTACATGTAAACAATGTGATCTGTTCTAACAGTGAGTGTCAGAAACACACCAGGTATTCTCTTACATAACAACTAACCTCTTCTACAAAGGGAGGTTTCAAAATGTCATTACAACTTAATTCTATAAAAGAACATTTTTCATAGTCTTTTCCAGGCAATAGTTCTTGATAGTAGGCTCTAAAAATATGGTCCATTGTATAAAACAAGCACTGGCTGAAAACATTATCGTTTTTAAAAGCTGACTTATATGTGGACTGCTAATATTGTCCTCATATTATCTGAACATGAGTTCAGCTTTTCAACACAGAACTGTGCGTCTTCAGATCAGAGCGGTGGCTTTTGCTGCTCTGGGTAGACAGGGCCAGCATCACTCGCTCTTGACTCATATTTGGTTATTTGGGCTCGTTGGTGATCATGCCCCCTGGGAAGTAGGAAAAATAAATCAACACACTGTGGCTACTGGACTTTATTCCTACATTTCAAATACTTTCTAAGGGACCAAATGAAACTAGAGAAAAACATACCGTTGACCTTTAAGGATCTGGCATCGATCCCTCTGGGACTCAATGCAACATCTCAACTCAGTTCTGGTAACCTGAGCTGGGTTCTTTTCCCAGAGTATCTGGGGATTTCCTGGAGAGATATGTATATTTTAAAAGCTCACCCATTCAGGAAGTGTGTACATGGCCCTGTTCTCACAGTGAGTGAGTTATTGATTCTGGTTCTTCAGGATGACATTCACACACAGAATGTTGAATGCCTGAAGGTTTTTTTGTGTTGATGGAAATGCCTATTCAGGAAACTTTGCCTTGTAATGTGGTTCAGAGTTTGGATTCCAGAGTCAACTACCTGAGTTCAAATTCCAGCTTAGTTACTTCCCAGGTTGGTGACCTTGAAAAAATTGCTTAAAGCCCTGGCCGTTTGGCTCAGTGGTAGAGCGTCAGCCTGGCGTATGAAAGTCTCGGGTTTGATTCCCAGCCAGGGCGCACAGAAGCACCCATCTGCTTCTCCACCCTTCCCCCTCTCCTTTCTCTCTATCTCTCTCTTCCCCTCCCGCAGCCAAGGCTTCATTGCAGCAAAGTTGGCCCAGGCGCTGAGGATGGCTTCATGGCCTCCGCTTCAGGCACTAGAATGGCTCCAACTGCAGCAGCGAAGCAATGCCCCAGTTGGGCCAAGCATTACCCCTGGTGGGCATGCCGGGTGTATCCCAGTTGGGCGCATGTGGGAGTCTGTCCATCTGCCTCCCTCCTCCCCACCCCCGTTTCTCACTTCGGAAAAAAAAAGTTACTTAATCATTTTCTGCCTCAGTTTCCCCATCTGTAAAATGAGGTTCACAAAGTACCTACATCATTGGGTTGTTTTGAGGATTAAATACATACAAATGATTAGAACAGTGCTTGGCATGTAGTTAAGCATTCAGTAAATATTAGCCAATGCTATAATATTCAGAGAACCAATGAAAGCCAGAATGAACCACTGAAAGAGTCCAAACCTGTTCAGATCTATGACCATGTTCCCTGTGTTTCAGAGTTTGTTCATGACTTCCCACAGTGATCTCTGGGGACCCAGCCCGTGAAACCCAGATGGGACTCGAGGTTTGCCCTTCTTGCTTTCCTGCAGGTTTATTTCCCCACCACCTACTTGTTCCCTACCACCTACTTGTGCCTCTACCTTTGTGGCTCAAATCCTGGTCATGTCATTCTTCATTTGCCCCTGATTCTGAGGTCTGAGGGTTCAAGCGCCTGAACCTGGCACTGGCCAGGTTTCCACACTGAGGACAGCAAGCTGGTGTGACACAGAGCAACTCTGAGTGTCCCAGAATTGTTTCTCCCCTTACAGAGCCAGTCAGCAAATACGGGCAGCTGCTGTTGGCAAAGGAGTGTGGTTAACCCTGCAAAGAGCACACAAAACAAAACAGACACCCCAAAGCGTGGTTCTCCTGATGCCCCCCTTTCAAACCAGAGTCTCTGGGAGCCCTGAGCCTCCTAGAGGCGTCATCTCGAGAGGGCGTGCCAGGGGGAGAGACTAAGTCCAAGGAAAATGGTCATTCAAGGGGATCATATGGCCCCTGTGGACGCCTGACTAAGCCGCATAATCAGGTACAATGGAGAGAGAAAAAATAAAACTAGTTCCCCTAACATCTGTTTACAATTTTTATTTCAATATTTCCTTTATTCGACAGTTCTATTGTGATGTAATTGATATACTAAGAACTGCACCTACCTACGTAATGTGTATAAGAGTCTGGACCCACAGGAACACCATGACACCCTCACCACAATCCTAACAGGCATGTCCTTCACTCCGAAAGTTTCCTTCTATCCCATTTTTTTGTAGTAAGAACATGAAATCTACCTTCCTAATACATTTTTAAGTGCACAAACCAGTGTTGTTAACTAAAGGCAATATGTTGTACCACAGATCTCTAGAACTACTCATCTGTACAACCAAAACTTTATACCTAGTAAACATGTCCCTTGCCCCTCTTCCGGCAGCCTCTGCTTCTGCGAGTTTGACTATTAAATATCTGAGAAGTGGAATCATGCAGTGTTTGTTTGGTTCATTTTACTTAGGATAATGCCCTCCAGGCCCACCTATGTTGTCACAAATGGCAGGATTTCCTTCTTTTTTAAGGCTGGACATCTCAGTGAGGTGTTGAGATCATTGACACCAATGTACATGGTCAGGGTGTCAAGGTACCTGCTTGGGGGTTTTAGGAAAGGGTCACCTTCCCATCTCTGGGAGGTGTCAGGTGGAGCAGGGAGGAGGAACATCAGAAATAGTAAGATGATCCAAGCACTGTGCCCAACCTAGAAGGAGGGAATGAGAGAGGGAATGGGGGAACTCAGCAACAAGACTCAGGCAGAGCTGGAGAATTTCATTCTCTCGCTGCCACTATACTTGAGACCTGGGAAAGCTGGTGTTACAGGAAAATAAAACATGACCTCTGGATCCAAGGCACTTACAATCTCATCGGGGGACAAGACAAAGCCAGAAAAAGTTCAACAATGAAAGCAAACTTAAGTAACACTTCACTTGTACTTAGAAATGTTGGGTGATTACACAAAATTGTAAAAGAAGGTAGCGTTCAGAGGAAGAGGGCCCGAAGCAGGGCTCCTCCATCCTGCCCTGCCTTTATCTGCTCCCCGTCCGAGCCCTGCGGGTCTGGGTGCTGCTCCCAGATTCCCAGCTGAAAGGTTGAGAAATAGGGACCATGGCAGCCCCTGGTGATTGGCGCCTGGGTGGGCCAGAAGAGAGGTATGCACCAATAGATGAACCAACCTCCCTCTGGGGACTTTAGTTGGTAAAATTTGGAGAGGGATCTCCCACACTCCCAGTTTGGGCCACTGAACTTTGTGTCTCTGCAGAGAAGTAAGGGCCTGTGAAACAGAGAGAGAGAGAATGCGCCCTCCTCCTGCAAGCTCCCACTCCACCACACAGAGTTGGTGGTTCAGGACACATCTGTTAGGGTGATTCTGCCTCTCAGTAGCTGCTGACTGCTAACTCTTCCTCCTCCTCTACCTCTGCCCACCTTGCCCCGAAGTGAGCCCCTGGAGTGAGAACAGGTAGCCACCTTCACCAGATGGAATCTGAAGGATACGGACACCAATGACTAAAACTTCCCTAGATTTCATTGTCGGATGGCCAGCCCTTCCCACATTCCTACAGAAAATCAGAGCTGGAGATGTACCTTCCAATTCACCCAAAACACATCAAATAAGTCCTGATTCCAAAGTAGGGCTCCAAGCAGAGTGTGGCGTTATTTTTACCTCCTGCAAGGGGCAGAGGTGATTTCAGCTGTTTCCGAGTGGGGTGCACCCAGAGCACCAGCCCACAGGGCAGACTCACCTATGACAAGCAGCCCTTCACCCAGGTAATCACACTTGCCCCTCCTAAGTATCAACTGCTCTCTGTAAAACTAGAAATATGCTCCCAAAATGAGCATGTAACTCTTGTCTGCCTCGTTAATTTTCACACCGAGTGCTCTGTGCCCTGTACTCGCCCCGGCCAGTGGACTTGACATTGAAGTGGAAAGGAAGCTGGTAACAATAGAGCCACCGATGGGAATGATAACGCGGCCCGCAGCCCGGTGTCGTCCCAGTTCTGACGCAGATTGCTGTTTATAGGCCCGCTCCGTGTGAATTCAGTCCAAAACAGTAAACACTGGAGAACATGCCAATTTATAATTAGGAAGTTGGTTTATTGCTTTGTTTAGAAAATTGACAAATGTAAATCCAATTTTCTCATGCATTGTCAGATTCTCCCCAACAACATGCCCCACAAACAATTAACAAAATACAGAAAGGTCAGGAGAACAGAGACACAGTCGTGGAGATTCTGCAGAACCCAGGTTCTCACGGAGCCCAGAGGAGCGGGAGCTGGTATGTGGGAGACTTCAGTGTTCCGAAGCAAATGGAGCGTCCTCCCTTTTCTCCAGAACACAGATGTGGTTAGCAGGAAAAGATAACTCAGTAAGTCCAGCATCAATGAGGGGTCTAGAAAACAGAAACTAGGGAACCCGGGGGTGTATGTGTGAATCACACCCACCAACACCAGCCAGGGCACCTGCCGCTCAGATTGTCTGTCTGTCTTGAGCTTACTTCAAAGCTCCCACTGAGACTCCCAGAGTATGAGGAAGTGCTGTTCAGGGATGGCACTCACCTCGGAACCGCTCTGTTTCCTTCCACCTTCCTTAGCCTAGTGCTGAATATCTGAACACACCTGATTTAATTTTAGAAATGTCATTTATTCAAACCTTAACTTAGAGGAAATATTTCCCAAGGCTCAACATCAAGGTCACTGAAATGGAGTTGACCTATCTTGACACCTATTTAAACTTTTAGATATGGACCTATAAATCTATAGCAAGTATTTATTTTAAGCCAGTCAAGGTCATAGCTATCTAAAAAGAAAGCTCCTTTTCTCTCTCCTTCCCACACAAAACGATTCTATGAATTGGTGAAACACTTCCAATGCAGCACCTACGTGTGAACCTGGCTATAGGGCTATTCGATGATCTATTTCCTATTGAATGAGATTAGCAGTTCGTGTTGTTGAAGAAGGTGGTCCAATTTGTCTAAGTTGTCAAATATATGTGTAGGGTTATTCAGTCTGTCCCCCTTTTTTTACCTTTTGATGTCTCCAGAGTTTGTAGTGGCACTTCCTGCTTCATTGATGATGCTGGTAATTGTGTCTTTTCTTTTTCTCAGTCTTGCTAGAGATTTGCCAATTTTATTGATCTTTTCAAAGAACCCGGTTACCATTTCATTAATTTTCTTTATTGTTTTGTTTTCTTTTTTAAGTATAATCTCTTTTATTAATTTTTTTTAACTTAATAATTTGAGAGAGAGGGGGAAAGAGAAAAAGAGAAAGAGAGAGAAACATCAATTGTTGTTCATGCATCCATCAGTTGATTCTTTTATGTGCCCTGATCGGGGATCGAACCTTCAACCTTGGCATATTGAGACAATGCTCTAACCAACTGATGTACTCACCCAGGACTTTCTATTTTCAATTTCATTAATTACTGTTCTTGTTATTTCCTTCCTCCTGTTTTTGCTTTGGGTTTATTTTGCCTCTCTTCTTCTAAGTTTTTGTGGTGGCAGCTGAGATTATTGACTTGAGAATTTTCGTACTTCCTAATGTCTGCATCCAGTTCTATAAATTTCCTGATACTGCCTTAGCTGTGTTCCATAAATTTTGATATGCTGTATTTTCATTTTCATTCAGTTTAAAATACTTAAAATTTTCCCTTGAAGCTTCCACTTTGGTCAATAGGTTATTGAAAAGTGTGTCATTTGCCTGACCTGTGGTGGCGCAGTGGATAAAGTGTCGACCTGGGAACACTGAGGTCGCCAGTTCAAAACCCTGCACTGGTCTGGTCAAGGCACATATGGGAGTTGATACTTCCAGCTCCTCCCCCCTTTCTCTCTTTCTCTCTCTCTCTCTCACTCTGTGTCTCCTCTCTAAAAATGAATAAAATAAATTTAAAAAAAAAATTAAAAAAAAAAAGAAAAGTGTGTCATTTACCTTCTAAGTGTTTATCAATTTTCCTATGATCTTTCTGTGCTCAACTTTTTTTGTTTGTTTAATCTCAATTTGATCAGAGAACACGCTCTGCATAATTTCATTTCTTTCCACTTGTAGAGGTTTGTTTTATGGCCTAGGATATGGTCTCTCTTGGTATCTGTTCCATGGGCTCTTGAAAAGGACGTGCATTATGCTGTTTTAGGGTGGAACATTGTATGGATGTTGATTAGAGCTTGTTGGGTGATGGTGTTGTTGAGTTTTTCTATCTCTTTGATGAGTTTCTGCCTAGTTCTATCAGTCTGTGTGAGCGGAGTGTTGAAATCTCAGTATACCTGTAGATTTGCCTAATTGTTCTTCAGTTCTACCAGTTTTTGCTTCACATATTTTGTAGCTCTGTTGTAGAACTGTTATGCCTTCTTGCTTAATTGGCCCTTTGATCATTATGTGATGCATCTTTCTTTTCTTGGTAAATTTTCTTTCTTTAATGTCACTTTAGCTGACATTAATAAAGAGACTCTTACTTTCTTCTGACTAGTATTTAGATGATATATCTTTTCCCATGCTATTACTTTTAATCTGCCTGTGTCATTATACTTGAAGTGATTTTCTTGAAAACTGCATATGGTTGGGTCGTGTTTTTTAATTTACTCTGCTCATCCCTGTTTCTTAACTGGTGTATTTAGATAATGTACATTTAATGTAAGTATCGATATATTAGGGATTAAGCTTGTTTTCATTTCTCTGCTTTCCTGTGGTTACTTCAACATATTTAAGAATTCAATTTTGATTTTTTATTATGTTTTTGGGTATATCATTTTACGTAGCTTTTAAAATGGTTATATAATATACTACATTATACATTCATAGCCTATCAGAGTCTGCTGGTATTATCATTTTACCAGTTAAAATGAAATGTACAACCCTTACTTTTCTTTAAGCCCCCTTCCCTTTTCTCATTTATAAAATATTTGTCTTAAATCTATTTCCTTTACATACATTGAGAACTATATTGGACAGTGTTGTAGTATCTGCTTTATCTATCAAACATGACTTCAAAAGCCCAAGAGGACAAGGAACGTCTATCTCTTCCCCTATATTTTTGTTTATTGTGTTTTTTTTTCTTCCTCGTATTCTAAAAGTTTCCCTTTTATATTTTTAAAAAGAATTTCTTTCAGTTATTTTTTTAAGTTTACTGGCAACAAAGTTTTAAATTTTCTTTCACTAGAGAACGTCTTGATACTCTCATTTCTGAAGATTATTTTCACTAGCTATAGGATTCTGGATTGATTGTTGTTTTCATTCAGCACCTGAAAAATGTGCCCTTTCCTTGTGACCTCCATGGTTCCTGATGAGAAATCTACTGTCACTGAAATTGTTTTCCCTGGTAGGTAAAGTTGTCAGTTCTCTCTCACTCTGCTCAATGTTTTTTCATCTTCTGTTATCAGAAGTCTGACTATGATAAGTTTTGGTGTGGTTCTGGTAGGATTTATTCTGCTTGGGGTACTGTCAGCTTCTCACATATTTGTCTTTTTTACATTGTGTCAAAGTGGTCATGTTCAGTCATTATTTCTTTGAGTACTTTTCAGCCCACTTCTATCTTCTTTCTTTTTGTGACTACAATAACCTGAATGTGGGGTGTTTTTGTTAGAGTCCAACAGGCCCCTGAGGCTCTTCTCATTTTTTTTAGTCTATTTTATTTCTGTTGTTCAGATTGAGTAATAATTGTTTCATCTTCAAGTTTACTAATTCTTCCCTTGGTCCTCTCCTTTCTGTTGGTGAGACTATTGATTGAGATTCCTTTTTTACTTTAGTTATTGTATTTTTCATTTCCAAAATTTCCATTTTCTTCTCTGTATCTTCTACTTCTTTACTGAGACTTTCTATTTTTTCCTTTCATAAAGCATGTTTGTGATTGCTTAATGAAGCATTTTGTGGTGGCTCTTTTAACATCTGTGCTAGATGATTCTACTACCTTGGTCATCTCAGCTTTGGAACCTAGTACCATTTTTTTTTTCAAAAAATTTGATTTGAGATTTTCCTGGTTCCTGACATGACAATTTTTCATAGAAACTTTTGTATAATGTTATGAGACTTTTATTTAAATCTTCTATTTTAGCTCACCTCCTCTGGGTGCTACAATAGGCACAGGAAGTGAGGGTACCACCATTTTAATGCCAGGTAGGGGTAGAGGTCCAGCTTTCCTCCAGTGACATCTGGGACTGGGGCCAAGGGAAGAATCCTTATTACCGCTGGGAGGGGGTAGGAGTCCTGCCTTCCCACTAGGCCTCCACTGATGCCCCCGGCCTGGGAAGGCTCAGGGTGTCTGGCTCTGATTCCCATGTGTCTCCACTGTCACTGTGGTAAAGGTGACCTCATTACCCCTGAGTGGTGGTGAAAATCTTAACAGCACTAGGACTTCTCTGCTGTCATCCCAGTGGCAAGGAGGTTTGGGGTAGACCAAGTTTTTCATGTGGTCCCCACTTATTAAGTGTCAATGTAAAGGCAGGGAAACTCGTTACCACCCAGTGGGTAAGACTCCTTGAATTTGCTTTCTCTGTACCACTTTGTGGGGTATAAGGGGTTCGCATGCAGCCTCTCAAGGGTGGAAGCTTAGGCTCCCTGCTCATCTTTGGGGTCTGGGTAGGCTGGACCCAGTGTTCCTGTAGTGTTTGGCTGAGATAGATATTGCTTAGAAGAGTTCTGTCTGGCTACTCGGCCCCCTTCCCTGGTCCTCTGGCAGAGAGAGCAGGCTTTGTTTGGAGTTTTGATTTTTTTTCTATGCCTATTGGTGTTTCCAGGTGGCTGGCTTCTCCAGCTCTCGGCTGGAGTATGTACGCAGAAGAAATCTCAGGGACCCACCACTGTGTCTTTCCTTGGACTCTGGGGTCCCTGGCTGGTTGCTTCCTTCTCTCTACCTTTCAGACTCTTCTTATGTTTTTTCATATATAAAGTTCAGAGTTTATCGTTTTACCTAGTAGAAAGATTAGGGGAAAATACATCTGCTCTCTCTTCCCAGAAACAGTCTTTCTTAGGTTAATTTTTAATGTTATGTCATGACATAAGCATCCTCTTAAGCTGCTCTTCTGACTAAATGAGCTCTAAATATACACCTCACTCTGGCTCTGTGGTTGAATTCATTCAAAAAGAATTTTTGAGACAACAAAGGATGTTGCTGCTTCAGTTTCACAGATAAGAGGGAACCTTGACCTTGAGGAAAACTCTAGCTCATTTTTATGGCAAAATCTCAGAAGGGGTGAACAGCTCTAAACTCCTCTGAACCCTGTGGAATAAAAAGGGAACTTATCATTCTTGTTTCTATTTTAACTTCAAATGTTTATCTTGCTGTAGTAGACCATGCACATCAGCACAGATTTCAATGAAAGAAAGCAATGTATTTATTGGCTTGTAAGGCACCTAGTTGGTAATTATGCTTATGTGGGTCACAGTAACATCTATTTTATTTATTTTGATATTAAAGTTGCTGTAGTTTTTAATCAGAAATGAAAGAAAATGTATCTGTAATGATATTTATTGGAGGACTTTGGCTAGTTTCAGTTAGAATAATGTGGCTAGGTAACAAAATGAAGCCTACATTAACCCTGAAAAACCTGATAAAGCAAAAGAGTGATTAATTAGCATGAGTCATCAAGAGCTCTAGAATTTTAACACACATACATGGAAAAGAGTTTTCACATTTCTGAGAGAAATCCCCTCTCTGGAAAAGACAAGGCTCACCCACTGATGGATGAGCTCAGGTTTTTCATAGTAAATAGCCAATGATTTCCAGCCCAGCTGAAAACCATATGGAAGCCACAAGAATAGTCCCGGTAAATGTGAAGAATAAAATATATGGCAGTATCCATGTCACAGTGAGCCACAGTCCCATCAGTTCACCAATCTGTGCTTCAATTCTCTAAGTCTAAGAGGGGTGTTAGTGCCAACCCAACTACTGATTTTAACAGCCTCGCTTACTGAGTGCATAAAACATGCCAGACATGAAGCGATGAGAAAACAGCTATTGGAGTCGACGCCTCGGCATTGTACAGCACGCCAGCCCTGCTCCCACCCAAAGTCTGGACATTTAGAGAGAGCCTGAGCTGAGGATTCCCACATCAAGTTCCCACTTGGCTTTTCCTGGGGCCCTTTTTAAAATGGCCACTTAGAGTTGAGCTTGTGAAAAGCTAGTTACCTCCATCCCAACCACATTATAAGTAATAGGTGCTTTTTATCCTGCGCTCTGTCTCCTGCTTGCTCGTGACCTGAGATGAAAGGCTGCCCTTCCCCCAGCTCATTGCATCCCATTCTGAGATCTGTGAGTGATAAATCATGTGACTGCTTCCTTTGTGTGAGTATATTGAAACTGAGCCTTCAATTAAAATGATCACTGAGTTTTCACGACCCCAAAGAGGTGTTCAGATGACAAGAGACCTTGTCTGCCAATCCTGTTTGGATGATTTGTGCCTCCTCATTCAGCAAGTCATAATTTGCATGTTCTTTTTTTTTTTTAATTTTGTTTATTTTTATTTATTGATTTGAGAGAGAGAAGATGAGAGAGAGAGAGAGAAAGAAACATCCATTTGTTCCCATATGTGCCCTGACTGGGGATTGAACTAGCAACCTCTGTGCATTGGGACGATTCTCTAACCAATGGAGCTATCCAGCCAGGGTTAATCTGGATATTCTAAATTTAATATCCAGCTGCCAGCCCCCAACACAGATGCTTTATCTCTTGAAATGGGACCCTGACACTAGGAGACACCACCCCCATCGTACAGATGAGGTTTGTACTCAGGCTCAGCAGGAGCTGTCCTCACAGTTGCCCCAGGTTCTCCCAGCACAAGGCAGGCAATGCAGTGCGCTCAGGGTCTAAAGGGGGTGCAGAAGGTGACACTGCAATGTCACCACTGCTTTAAACAAATCTCATGCGAAAATATCCCAAAGACAGTGAAGCAGAATCACTTCCATGTATAATTGGCACTTTAAAATAACAGACTTTAATTTTTAGAGCAGTTTTAGATTTATGAAACAATGGACCAGAAAGCAGGGAGTTTCTATACATTCCCCCTCCCCATGCACTTTCTCCTGGTGTTACCAACTTGCTCTGAGTCAGCTGGTGCCCCCAAGCCCGGGCCCCTGGGCCACTTGCCCCCACTGCTCCTTCACCCTCCCCCCACAGTGGGGAACAGCCCTGCTGGGGGTCGTATCCCCACTGGCAGCACTCAGCACCATCTACACCAGTCCCGGCCGGAACACTCCCTCCACCCCACCCACCCCCGTTCCCATCCCCCCATCCCCCGCCCAAGTCCCATGCTGCACATACCACCTTCCTCAAATGCATTTTAGAGTCAAGATAACAAATGGCAGCACTGTGTGCATAAATGGTACTGCATCGATTTTCTTCAGAGCCGATTGGAAGATTGGAACGGAGTGGTTTCCAGGCGCCCTGGAGGACCGCTAATGGCGGCCCCAGCTGTGTTTCGCACGAGGCCTTGGAGAAAACTCTCTCGGATAATGGTCTAATCCACTTATTTCACTCGTATGTTTGGATAGCTCTATCTTTTTGGGTAAATCTTTAATGTCTGTGATTTTCTCTGTCTCATTCCTCTCCAAGATGGTGTCTGGGGAGGAGCGGAAAGAGGGTCTTTGTGGGGCTGCCTTTCGCTCCTGAGGGGTCTGCCTCCGCCTCAGGTGGATCCCGAGGGACCTGTGACCTGGGCCCCTCCCAGGCCTCACTATGGAGTGCTGGCTCCCACTCAGATCATGGTGGCCACCCTTTAAACCCCCCACTGGTAGAATGCCATGGGGCCCCCTCCCTTAGGCATCCTACCAGTGCACCCCCTCAGAGGCCTTCAGAAACTTCCAGAAGGTGCACTCAGGCTGTCTCACTGCCTAGCCCCATGGAGATCCTTGGTTGTTTTGAGGGTCCCTGTGATGTGATCCTTCCCAGAGGATGCAAGCAGGGAATCTACCTGACATGCTGGGTGAGAAAACTCTGCCTCCTATCTCTCCATTTGCCTGGCTCCCCAACGCACCCTCCATTTCCCTGATCCCCACCCACCCATGTCTCCCACCCCTAGGGCCCATCTGCAGACTGCACCCTGGAAGAATAGAAGACCTGTGCTTTGAGGTGCACAAGCCTGCAGGCACACACTAACCCTGGAAATGCACTGTGCTAGGAAGGCACTGCTCACCTATCATGTCTTCCGTGAAAAAATACCCTCTGAGAAACTTCATGTTTAAGTTTATATGCATATGAGGGACACACAGGTACTCATTCGCACAGGGAAACCCTGAGTACAATCACCAAGTGCCCTGCAAATGTCCTTGACGGATTAGTATATTTACCTAAAGTATTTTCTCACCCAGAGCGATTGTGACACCTAGGGGACAGTCTTGGTTGTTACAAGTTGGGCTACTGGCCTCTAGTGGAAGCTGGACACTGTGAAACACGCCCAGTGCACAGAATGCCCCACAGCAACAAATAACCAGCCAAATGCCCTTCCTGCAGAGGTGAGACCTGAGCAGGAAGCCAAGGACATAGAGGGGCCAGGGCCATGTATCCCAAGCATACACAGGACCCCCTACAACAACAGCAAGAAAGGTACACCCACTAAAAAAGGAACAGAAGGTCTGAATAAACATTTCTCTAAAGAAAATATAAAATGGCCAGTAAACACACGAAAAGATGTTCAATGTCATTAGTCATCAGGGAAATTCAAACGAAACTCACAGTGTGAAACCACTCAATACTCAACAATATGGCCTGGATGAAAATTATGGACAAGAGCAAGTGTGAGTGAGGCTGTGGTGGGACTGGAGTCCTCGTACACTGTGGTGGGCATGGGAAATGGCGCAGCCGCTGTAGGACACAGTGAGGAAGCTCCTCCAACAGTTAAACACAGAATCACCATGTGACCCAGCAATTCCACTCCCAGGTATAGACCCAAGAGGAGTGAGAGCATATTTCCACACATAAACTTGTGCAAAAATGTTCATAACAGTGTTATTCATAATAGCAATATAAGTAGAAAACCTCAAATGTCCATCAACTGATAAATGGATAACGTGTGGTCTATCTATACAATAGAATTTTATCCAGACATAGAAACGGATGAAGGACTGATTGCTACAACATGAATGAACCTTGAAGACATTACGCTGAAGGAAAAAGCCAGACACAAAAGGCTGCATATTATTTGATTCCAATAACATGAAATGTCCAGAACATTCAGACAGGACCACAGAGACAGAACATAGATGAGTGGATGTCAGGAGATGGGGGTAAAATAGGAGTGATTTCTAATGGATATGAAGTTTCTTTTCGGGGTAATGAAAATGTTCTAAAAATAGACAGTGGCAATGGTTGCCCAACTCTGTGAATAGACTAAAAAACATTGAGTTGTACAGTTAAAAAGGTTGACCTTTTATAATATGTGAATTATGTTTTAATAAGGCTGTTATCAGAAATAAAGTGAATGGCAGACAGGCAATCTATGCATGAACACATACACTCACAGACACATTTACTCACACCTGCAGAGACGCAACTCAGACACACACACACACACACACACACCAGCCCCTCTGGAAAACAAGTCTCTTTCACCCACTTTACTTGCAACAATCCAGGAGCTGACTGAGAAACACACAAGAACGCTGTGTTCACGGAGGCATCACTGAGCAGGGCAGTAATTCCTAAACTGAGTGTCCTGTGCCTGTACATTTCTATTTAAGCCTGTATCACAGAGCTGGCTGGAAAGATGTCAGGCCTTTTCTAGATCTTGATTTCCCCATCTTTTCTAAATTGTATTTTTCTAAAATTTCCACATCATTTTGACATATCATATCCTTTACACACTTCAATCCTAAATATGGATGAGAAAAAAACCACCTCTCACCACTGCATCCAGACTTTGCCTGCTCAGCAGCACCACCTGCTGGCACGTGGGGGTCCTGCAGGGGTGTTCTCTATAGAAAAAGCTGGTGGAACTAAGGAAATTTTAGATGGTCCATCATAGGGACACATAACTGCATCAAGAACTGTCCATGCTCTGCAGCCTTCTAGACATTACTGTAAAAGCTGTTAAAATGTGATTACATGTGTCTTAGCCTGGAAACTCATTCCACTTTACACATAACCAAAAAGCATTTTTTTTCCAATTATTAATATACATTAAATTTTCATATAATGCTCTGGCCATTAGCTCAGTGGTAGAGTGTCAGCTTCGTATGTAGATGTCCCAGGTTCAATTCCCAGTCAGGGCACACAGTAGAAGTTACCATCTGCTTCTCCCCCCTCCCCCCTTCTCTCTCTCTCTTTCTCTGTCTTTTTCTCTTTTCATCTCCTGCAGCCATGGATCAATTGGTTCAAGCGAGCCAGCCCTGGGAGCTGAGGATGGCTCCGTGGCCTTCATCTCAAGCACTAAAAATAGCTTAGTTGCTCTGCTGAGCAATGGAGCAACTGTCCCAGATGGGCAGAGCATCACCTGTTAGGAGGCTTGCTGGGTGGATCCCAGTCAGGGCACATGTCTCTCTACCTCCCCTGTTCTCAATTAAAAAAAATTTTTTTTTCTTAGAACAAATGACTGTGTAAATTAAAGTAAGAGTATACCTTGGTTCTTAAGACCTTCACCCAGAGCTTTTTGCTATTTCAGAAAACTTCGTGGCTATATCAGTGCTGTTTGAGAGTTCGGTCACCAATATCCACACCTGCCCAGCCTGCCCCTGTATTTTATTCATGGTGTTCCACACACACCCTCAAGACTCGGTACGCCTTCTCAAGAGCCTGCCAAGTACTTACATACAGAAATATGTTTCATTTTAGGTTGCTTTATTTTTCTTCTGACTTGTAATACAGATGAGGCATACTATTTCTTTTAGATTGTGTTTAGGTAGCTATATTGCCTATGAATTCAATTTTGGAAGGTGTAAGGAGACATTGCTACAAGGACTGTTGTAAAAAGAGTGCTGGGCAGTGATCAATGGAACAGAACAGAAAACCCAGAAATAAACCCACAGCTTTATGGATAACTGATATTTGACAAAGGAGGAAAGAACATACAATGGAGTAAAGACAGCCTCTTTAACAAATGGTGCTGGGAAAATTGGACATCTACCTGCAAAAAAATGAAACTAGACCATCAACTTACACCATGCACAAAAACAAATTCAAAATGGATAAAGGACTTAAACATAAGCCGTGAAACCATAAGCACCTTAGAAGAAAACATAGGCAGCAAGCTCTCCGACATCTGTAGCAGCAATTTATTTGCCGATTTATCTCCACGGGCAAATGAAATAAAAGGCAAGATAAACAAATGGGACTACATCAAACTAAAAAGCTTTTGCACAGCTAAAGACAATAAGAACAGAATAAAAAGACAAACTACACAATGGGAGAACATATTCGACAGCACGTCTGATAAGGGGTTAATAACCAAAATTTATAAAGAACTTATAAAACTCAACACCAGAAAGACAAACAATCCAATCAAAAAATGGGCAAAAGAAATGAATAGAAATTTCTCCAAAGAGGACATACAGATGGCCAAAAGACATATGAAAAAATGCTCAACATCACTAATTATTAGAGAAATGCAAATTAAAACCACAATGAGATATCACCTCACACCAGTCAGAATGGCGCTCATCAGCAAAACAACACAGAACAAGTGCTGGCGAGGATGTGGAGAAAAGGGAACCCTTCTGCACTGCTGGTGGGAATGCAGACTGGTGCAGTCACTGTGGAAAACAGTTTGGAGATTCCTCAAAAAATTAAAAGTCGAACTGCCTTTTGACCCAGCTATCCCACTTTTAGGAATATACCCTAAGAACACCATAGCACTGTTCGAAAAGAAGAAATGCGCCCCCATGTTCGTGGCAGCATTGTTCACAATAGCGAAGATCTGGAAACAGCCCAAGTGTCCGTCAGAAGACGAGTGGATTAAAAAGCTATGGTACATATATACTATGGAACAATATTCAGCCATAAGAAATGATGACATCGGATCATTTACAACAAAATGGATGTACCTTGATAACATTATACGGAGTGAAATAAGTAAATCAGAAAAAAAGAAAAACTGAGAACAGCATGATTTCATACATAGATGGGACATTAAAGTGAGACTATGAGACACAGACAAGAGGGTGGTGGTTACGGGATGGGGGGAGGGAGGGGAGGGTGGGATAGGGAGAAGGGTAGGGGCACAGGGAAAACCAGATAGAAGGTGACAGAGGACAATTTGACTTTGGGTAATGGGTATGCAGCACAATTGAATGATAAGATAATCTGGAGATGTTTTCATTGTACATATGTACCCTGATTTATTGGTGTCACCCCATTAAAGTTAATAAAAATAATAATAATAAAAATAAAATATAAAAAAAATAAAATAAAAAAAAAGAGTGCTGGGTTTGATGTGGGATCACTACGCTGCATCCTTTGTCAGAGAAGCCTCTTTCGAATGCTTCAATTTTCCTGGTACTTATTTATTTATTTAGTATTTTTCTTAAGTGAGAGGCAAGGAGGCATAGACAGACTCCCGCATGAATCCACTCAGCATGCCCACTAGGGGGCAATGCTCTGCCAAACTGGGGCTTGGCTTTGCTGCAACCAGAGCCATTTTAGCACCTGCGGTGAGGCCATGGAGCCATCCTCAAAACCCAGGCCAACTTGCTCCAGTGGAGCCTTGGATGTGGGAGGGGAAGAGAGAGACAGAGAGAAGGAAAAGGGGGAAGGGTAGAGAAGCAGATGGGTGCTTCTCCTGTGTGCCCTGATCGAGAATCAAACCTGGGACATCTGCACGCCGGGCCGACACTCTACCACTGAGCCAACCGGCCAGGGCCATCAATTTCCTGGTTTTGAGGACACACTGGGGTTGTATTTCTTAACTACCTCTCCCCTCTTTGGAGCTTCTCAGAGGTTCCATTGTGTCTTCCAGTTGTGCTACTGCTTCTTTCTTTCTGACACTTCTCCTGGCAGGGCGATTAGAGGCCCCTTGCCCCTGTGATGACAGCTTATTAAAGCACACAGGGAGCAAGCAGACTATAGGGAAATAAACCTGGGGCAGCCTGTTCTGCCCTGTCTGAGTTCCTGAAGGACTGTGCTTGCCTGAAAAAAAAAAAAACTTGGAGCCACTGCAGCCCACTTTTCTACAAGAGATTTATTTTCATAATCTAACGAGGACTCAGCAGACAGCCCAGATCGGGCGTAGCAGCTCAGCCTCATCTCAGGACTTCGGCTCCATCTAGCTTCCTTCTGATTTAGCCATCTCCGCATTGGTCCTCATAGGCACAAAATGGCTGCTGCCCACAATCGCATCTTATTCCGAGCAGGGAAAAAGAAAGGGGAATCCCCAAGGCCTCACCACAAAGGACCATCTACATAACGTTCTGCCGCTAGAGCTATCACGCCACCAGCCTGAAGGATGCGTGGGAAGACTGAGTATTACTACCAGGTGTGTAATTCTCACTAACAGGGAGCAAAGTGCAGATGCTGTTAGAAGGAAAGGGGGGATTAATATGAGCAGGAAATTACAATTCTGTCTCTCCCACTTCTTCTCTCTCTCCCAAAACACAGGGATGGGGGCTGGCATGTTTCATACCCAAGTTATTGCAAGGACACAGCTATGGCTCTGCCCTTTTCTTTCCTAGTCAAAAAATAAACTTTATGCCTTTAAACATCATATTTCAAATGAAAATTTTGTGCCTAACTTAGTAACAGTGAGAAATCCGGCTCCCACTTTGTCCAGCCGTATCGTTAATTGTTCAACTCTGGTGCACATGGAAAGCAGCGCCGGACTGGCTGACCTTTAACCCAGAGGGAAACCACCACCAACTAGAACATGGAGCTTGTATGCGGTTCCCATTGCCTTCGGTCCTACAGACTTCAAAGTGACCTCAGTCATTACCTTTCCCCACGTCCTTCACTGGGGCTGCGTCGTACCTCTACACTGAGTTAGAGTCTCTTGTCACGGTCGGCATTCCTTCCCGGGTCCCCAGAACTCCTCATTTTGTGCACATTAAGGTTTCTTCTTTGTGCTCTAAAGCTCTATGGGTTTGACAAATACACAATGTTTTATATCAGCCGTTACAACATAAACAGAATGGTTTCACTGCCCTATAATCCTCTGTGCTCATTTCTCTCTAGCACTGAATAAAGTCATTGTCTGGATGTAGCACAGCTCTTCCACTCACCTGCTGAAGGACATCTGGGTTGCTTCCAAGGTCTGGTGATCAGGAATAAAGCGGCTATAAACATCTGTGTGCAGGTTCCTGTGTGGACGTAAGTTTCCAACTCCTTTGGGTAAACACTAAGAAGGGTGATTGCTGAACCGTATGGTAAAAGTATATTTAGTTAAGCGACCCGGCTGTCTTCTGAAGTGACCGTACCATTTGTATTCCCGCCATTTCTATTCATTCCCATAATGAGATCCTGTCATTCTGCCTCAGCAGGTTTCAGTGTCCAGTGGGAATAACAAATGTCGTAAAGCAGGGTCACCGGAGAACAGGAAGCATACACACAAAAGGAGGAATACTAACAAGTCATCAGCTACTAACTAGAGGGCCGGGGCAGTGACTGTGCCGGGCTCCTTCTCCACCTCATACCCACACCACGAGGTGGCTTTCAAATCTTCCCTTGCACAGGTGGGACACTGCAGCTCACAGGTCCTGGGCAGATGCTCCGCATGCCCAGGTGGTGATCACAGCAGGCCTCTGCTTATCTACTGCTGATTTCTGACATCATCGTGTATTGGCCGTAAGGCAAAGATAAACTCTGCTTACTTCATAGATTTTATCAGGGAACTTGAAGAGTTAACCTGGAAATGAGTTTCCAATCAACTCCCCGTGTTTTTTTCCAGAGGGACTTTGCTGATGACTTAAGAGAAGGCGGAAATGGCAGCTCACATCCCCAATGAAAGATAAATTGCTTTATCCTATTTCCTGGCCTCCAAGCGGCAAGGCTCCAACAAGATCAGCCTGCTGACCGCATCCTACAGCATGTTTCAAGTTCGGCACCCTGTTGAGTAAAATAACCGTGTTGCTGCGGTGACACAGGGATGGGGGAACAGGTTCATATGAAGGACTGCAGGGCTCCAGAATGAGCTCTCCCGCTTACCCAGAGATCAGCTGCCATTTATGGAGAAAGCAAAATTAACTAACAGAACTCCATTAGGAGGCAAGAAAAATGGATATGGAAAGATTCCACTCCACCCCCACTCTCCTGGTGGGCTGCACCATGGAAACACATCCCAGAGGAAAGCCAGACTGAAGCCCCACAACCAAAGTCAGCTGAGTCTCTGGTTTGCGCTTGCAATGGAGGGAGCGGGGAGAGAGGCCGTGGGGCGCGGTCCTTCCTAGCACTGATACCCTGTGTGTCAGTCCCAGTAAAGGCTAGTTAGTGTCTCTCGGCTCTGTGTCCACAGGTGCCAACCTCAGAGAGCCAACTTACTTAGCAGAAAGCCTGGAGGGAGGAGCACCCTCATCCTTTAGGTATGCAGGAAAGCCATTTGACACGAAGCCTTCCTGACAGGGTCTGACACATACACGTCTGGTCCACTATGTGTAAGAGTCATGAAGCTTCTGAGAGACTCTTCTTTAACGTATGGCCCTTTCCTGGTGCCAAAGTCATGCCCATTTTACTCGTGGCTCTGAGTCCTACACATGCCCGTACAACTGGCAGACTTAACAGTTTCATGCTGCCTACTCTAGTGATGAAAAGAAACTATAAATGCCAACACACCTATAAAAAAACAACAACACTAAAAGCAGATAGTTATCATGACGTTTTGTACGGAAGAAAAAAAGCACTGTATTTATTTGAAAGGTCCGGAAATAGTTTCTTTCTATTCAGGTCACGTCTTTGCAAGCCACATTAACTTCTGGCATGGCTAGAGAGAAACACCCTCTATGACAATCTTCAAAGATATAATAGGCACATTCACACAGAGAACTAATCCTGATTGTGAAGACAGACAGACGCCACAGCACTTAGGAAACAGAGGAACATAGTGAGTAGGGAGATCCCTGCCATGCGAGTGACATTATCGGAGGATTTTCTCTAAATAAAAGAAATGTTAAGCATGTACAAAAACAGCGAGAACAGTGTGGTGACCACACAATCTCATCAGTGCATGGCCAGGCTTGCTTCATTTACTGTCCATTCCTGCCAACCGCTGCCACACGATTCATTCGTCCAAGGAAAAACCCAGCCATCACTGCATTCTCACATGGAAATCATTCAGTACATATTTCTTCCCAAAGGGTAGTGACCTTTTTATAAAATATGAACACAGTACAATCAGTAACACCATGGCCACAATAAAAAAAATAGTTCTACCATTTTAAGTACCTAGCCAGCACTCGCCTATTGTCTTTTCTCTGTGCCTTCTAAGCTCAGTTTGCTTGTTGTATTGGGATCCACACACAGTCCAGTTCCTATACTACACTTGGCTGCTGTTTTTCCGAGGTCTCTCTTGATTTACAGGTTTCTTTTCCCAACTCTGTTTTTCTTGGCAATTTTTTTTGTTGAAGAAAACAGGTCATTGGATGCGTAAATCTTCCCACAGTCTGGAGTTTGCCATTTACGCACCTTCAGTGATGTTTATCGTGTATCTCTGTCCCTAGTATTTCTTATCCCTTGTTAGAGCCAGAGGCTTGTTCAGACCCATTTCTGCATTTTATTTATTTACTTTGTTGGAGACACCTCACGAGGGAGGCATAACTTCAGAATCTCCCTTAGGGTAATCTCTTTACCCTTGCCTTCCTATCTTCCCACATCTGCTTTGAGGTCCATACCTACCTGTCTATAACGTAATACAGTTCCTGTTTCTGCCCTTTGTCTGAGCAGAGGGCCACCACACATTATACCGTGTTCCCCAGCTTGGATGGATCTCTTTTTTTCTCTCCACCTTCTGAATCCTGTCCACCCTCAAAAACCTAATGGAGCACAGGCTGAGGCACCCACCCCATGTGACGCTGCTCCCCTGGTTAACATCTGTTCGTACTCATATGACAGACATCAAATCTCAGACTTTCCTGACATCTCTTTCTATAGGCACCTGGCCTATTCTTCAACCAGGTTGTAAGTTCGAGTCATTTTATTTAACCACACCTCAGGAATCCAGCTCAGCCCAAGTGACACGTAAGTGCCTGTGTCAGATAATGAACCATGCCCGCACTTGCAAGCAGCAACATGCATACATCACTTGTCACAGCTACTTGCCAAGAAAAAGTTTTTTCTGTGGTTTGAAAGAAAACATATTTTTGTTAGATAACCTCAGAATTGTATTCGAAAGACTCAGTTCCCTCTTTCTATTTCCCAATGCTCTTCCCTCTGCAGTTCAGGAGAGGTACCGCGGGGCTTACAATGCGGACCCCTTTTCCTTAAAGACCTAACTTTCCAGGTATTGTGTTTATGTTGCTCTGTCTAGCTTCAGGAAACAGAAGAAGTCCAAACTGCATAAGGGACAGCTCAAGAAGAGGTGGGAAAACTTAGCACAGCAACTTCAGACACTGGAAAACCTGGCATTTCATGAAGAGGCATAAAAACCACTTGGTGTGTCTATCTAAGAATAGAAGGAAAGAAAATGATTCAACATGCATAATGCATCCAAGCCTTGACATTTGGACGAGGAGAAATTATACAGAAAAATCATGCTGGTTGTTGGGTTCTTCAAAGCACGGAGAAATGTGGTATTGCATCTCAAACACATTTCATGGTCTACTTAATTTAATAAATAAAAAATTGCATTTCAGAGTTACAGATGGTGCCGATAAAATCAATGAATATATAAATACTGTTACCAAGATTGTAACTGAAAAAAGTTGCCTTGGCTCAGTATTGAGAATAAATTTTCAACTAGCTAAAATAAGGCAATAAATACAGACTTATGGGAAAAACACATATATTATGCCACAATAAAAATTTGCATAGTTTATATGCTTTCTATTTTTTCAAAGCATTTCAAAGTGTTTTTTAAAGCAACATAAAAGAAATAAAAGGATAAGTATTTGCAGATTGGTTTGTACAATTATGGAATTAGACAGTATGAATTTTGGGTCACGTAGAAATAAAAAGGTAACATGAATGACTAGGGAAACCCTACCAAAGAGCAATAAAGTCAAATGAGGGTGACCAGAATTAAACACGCCATAAAGCCCCAATAATTACTGTGGTGCCAGAAACAAAAGACAAATAAATAGTCCAATGAAACAGAACAGAAATGGACTCAAATATGGGAATTTAACATATTTTCATGGTGGTATCTCCTATCTGTGGAATAAAGATAGAGATGTTTTAAAATGGCATTAGGACCAGCTGGCTAGAAAAACTAAGTTGGATCCATACTTGACATTCTATACAAAAAAATAAATCCAAATGGATCAAAGGATTAAGTATAAATAAAAATATTAATAAAAAATGGGTAATTCCTTTGTAACCCTGCAATAAGTAGGCTTTATAAAGATATGACTCAAAATCCAAAGCCACAAAACACTGGAATTCAGCAAAATTTTTAAAACGGCAAAAAAAAAGTCAAGAAAATGGCCTGACCTGTGGTGGCGTAGTGGGTAAAGCGTAGACCTGGGAACACTGAGATCGTCAGTTCAAAACCCTGCACTGGTCTGGTCAAGGCACATATGGGAGTTGATGCTTCCAGCTCCTCCCCCCTTTCTCTCTCTCTCTCTCTCTCTCTCTCTCACTCTCTCTCTCTCTCTCACTCCGTGTCTCCTCTCTAAAATGAATAAATAAATAAAAATTAAAAAAAAAAGTCAAGAAAATGATAATCTGAGAAAAAGTTCTTTCAACTCAAATCTCAAGGGCTAATCTCTTGTAAATGGTTTCAAGGGCCCCTCCTAGAAACCATTTACAAGCTTAGCAATGTAATAACAATAATAATAAAGGCAAACAAGAAATATAAATAATTTAAACAAATGAGAAGAGGCTCACTCTCACTTATGAGACAAGTGCAGTTTACACCTGAGCTGGAATAGCTGTTTTAGTTCTCAGACTGACAAACACAAAACATAGAAACTGGCTCCCACTGGGGAGTCTCTACAGAGAGCCACTCGTAACAGCTGGTGGTTGAAAAATGGAAGCCATGGAGCACAATTGTAACTTTGGCAAATCTATTAAAAAGCATTTGCCTTGACTCAGCCTCTGAGAACCTGAAATCCAGCACGTGTACAACATGAATATATCCATATACACAAAGTCATTAACTACAGTATTGTATACAATAGCAAAAAACTGAAAAAACCCAAGCATCCACTGATGACTGATGAGCTATGGTTAGCCACACAAAAGATTATTGTGCAACTAAATAAAAATGTTTTCTCTTTATTGATATGGAATTATCTTCAAGATATATTAAGTGGGGCAGGGTGGTATAGAACAGTATTTGGAGTATGTTACTTCCTCCATAAAACGGAAAGAAACCAAGAATATACTGGCGTCTGCTTGTACCTGCGTGGAGACCCTGGGAGGCACATGGAATACTGAAGAGGTGACCGCCTGGGGGGTGAGGAATGGGCAGTGGTGACGGGTCCGAGCAAGGATTCTCAAGGTGTACCTTTCACAGCATAGATGCTTCTGGATTTATGGTAGGATCATATTCTGATAAACTAAGGTGGCCAATCGTCCTCCTTTAGGGAGGACAGTCCTTTTGCAAGTTCTATCCTCCCTTGAAAAGTGTCCTCCTTTTTGATATTGGAAGACTAATCTGTAAATGTCCGTATTCGATCAGTGCAGAGTCGATCCATTGCGTGTGATGTGATGTATTTGTATCTAAATGAGTACTTTTTTTCTTACAATTATTATTAAAAATTAATAGGCATGTAAGCATAATTACAATATAAAATATTACAAATGTTTTTGTTATGCATTTGTCATATTACAGTGTAGTATTGTTGTGATGAATAAAATGTTCCTTTTATTTACGATATTGTTTTCTTCCATTTATTTTTGTCCTCTTTTTCATTGTAAAAAAGTTGGTCACCTTAGATAAACCCATCATAAGTTGAAAGTACATTTACTACATCTAACCTACCAAACATCACAGCTTAACCTAGACTACCTTAAACATGCTCACAAATTAGCCCACATTTGGGCAATTATCTTGAGTTTCATCTCAGGAGTAATCACCTTCCTCTTTTCTCATCAGAAGCAGGAGACACACATGGCTTTCTGTAGACGTGATGCGCGCCCTCCTGATGGTGGGGCTGCCTGGGAGCCGGGTCTCGCTCTGCTGCCCAGAACCCCGAGAGAGTATATCACACACAGCACTAGCCTGGGAAAAGGTCAAACTTCAAAATTCAAAGTACAGCTTCTGCTGAATGTGCATCGCTTTCACACATTGTAAAGTCAAAATACCACGAGTCAAACCATTGTAAGTGAGGGACTCATTAGTATTTTGACTTTGAACCATAGAGATGTTTGCTATTACAAACCAAAGCACAGAAAAAAGGAAAGTAAAGGAGAAGAGGGCAGGGGAAAGAGCTCAGTCTAGCTCCCAAACAGAACAGACTGGAATGTTGAAGGATTCAGTACAAATATGAAACTAATGTTTGGACTTGGTGTAGGTACTGAATGGGGACCCTGAAGGGCTCTCTCAGCAGCTGGGAAATAATATAATCCACTATGTAGAGCAACTGAGAAATAATCTGCAGGATTCAGAAAAGAAGATATATGCTTTAAATAGAAATGTTATAAAATTCCTCCACAGTGTATGAGATTGAATACAGGATTACGATACACTGCGATGTACTGTTACTAGCAACCCCTCATCCCAAACCCAGGGGTCCAGAAGGGCCTCGTGAAACCATTCTCACTTGAATGAACAAAGATCAGGTTTGTCCCCTGGAACAAAGGAGCCGGCCACATTCCACAAAGGTCAGTATTAAGGTAATCTCAGGAGATCTCTGCAATTGAGACGCTGTAAACCTCTGAGAATCTCTCTCAGCAGATTTTTGCTTTGTCAGGTGAGTTGAGCTGTAATGTTCTGTTTTTGGTTTTACATGCTCACGTACACTAACTCTCTCTCTCTCTCTCTCTCTCTCTCACACACACACACTTCATTCTCCCAGGAAACAAGGATCACCAACAATTACAGCATTAAGGGCCCCAACAGGGACGCTGCCCCTCCCTATGGCCACCTCTCCCACAGGACTTTCAAGAGCTCAGGTGAGACGGACTCCAGGATCAGTTTTTTCAGACTCTCCAGGGCTCTGGGGATGGCCTCAACCTCAAGAGGCAAAGTGTCCTGCTAACCCAGAAGGACAGGATCCCTAGGGAACCTGCAGGTGGGTATGCTCACCTGTGGCCTCACCTGCACTGGGCTGAGGAGGTGTAGGTCTGTGAAGGAGAGAGACTCTGGGCTTGCGGACAGACCTGGGTGGCCACTGCTGGCAGTTGCCTTTAGGTAAGCGGGCCCTCAGGTGACAGTGGCTGTGGACACTGGGCAATTCTACTCCCTGCAGTTAGAGACCGAGGGGCCTGATACAATGACCACATCCCTGCTAGACAGCAATGTCCAAAATTTATCAGGTAAAGGCAAGCATATGGAGGAAAGCATGTATGGAATCAGCCACTGATGCAAAATGGGAAGATACAAATATACATGCTTATATTTTAAAATATACACACAATGGAGAATAAGTCAAAAACTAAAAAGGAAAAATAGATTACTCATGGAAGAAGGTTATAACAGGAAGGGGGAAACAGGAACAGAGCCTGGACATCTCTGAATATTCTTTACTTGGCTTTGAAAATATGCAATTATCTTATATAATTACAAAACAAAGTAGAAATTTAAAACAGCAATCACTGAAAAATTAAGAATAGAACAAAGGGACTTATTTATCAGTCTGGTGGCGTAGCCACACTGACAAGATTTCAAAACACAGTAATTTGACTAAATCTCCCTGTGGGATATACCCCAAGTTTCCTACAAGCCAAAAATATAAATTCCACCTTCCTTAGGAATCATGTTATTTGTGACAGTAGGTATTCCTCTTCTGATATTATTGGATGTGGATGTGAGAAACAGCAGGTGAACAATTATGTTGTTGTCATTAGAAACGGGGATTTAGGACATGGGAATAGGAAGAAACAGATCTAAGATCTAAGCAATCCTAAAATTGAACTGAAAGTATCAGAAGTAACTCATGTAGATGTTTCTCTTTCCCAGACCACCTGTGAAGTAAGCTATCGCCTAGGTGTGCAGTTGATGAGCTTGTGAGCCCACGATCTCTCAAGAAATGGAATATACCCATCACACAAAAAAAGTTCCCTCATCACCTCTGCAGTCAATCCCCAGCTCTGCCTGTGAACCTCAAAACCCTGACCTGCTTCTTGTCACTACATGATTAGCTTTCCCTGTTCTAGAACTTTTTATACATGAAGTCATGTGGTAGGAACTCTGGGATACGACTTTTTGAAAGTCACAATGTTTCTGAGATCCATCTGGGTTATTGCATGAATGAGCAGCCTATTAGTTTTTATTGTTGGACAGTACTTCCTTGCATGAACTCATACATATATTTAAAGTTAAAACATTTTAAATATCCTTGGCCTGTCCACTGAAGAAGTCTAGAAGCAATTACCAACTCAGTGGTAATGAGTATTCCAGGTGCCTAGCTTGTGTGTGTGTGTGTATAAATATCTATATATATATATATTATATATCTATATCTATATTTATATCTATCTATATCTATAGATAGATATAGATAGATAGATAGATAGATATAGATAGATAGATATAAATATATATATATCAGTGACTCTTAACCTGGGTTCTATCGAACCCTAGGGGTTCGATGAGTCGGTCTCAGGGGTTCGGAGAAGCCTTTGCCGCGGAGGCCAGAATAAAGTAATACCGTAATTTGTTGTGAGTTCATGCACTTTGTTGGTTTTGTTCTTTGAGCAACGTGATGTTCATCACGGCTCATTTTGTGCACCAGTAAAAAACATATACCTATGTCTTGAATTTGGAAAATAAAATCATATTTTATTTATCACTAAAGAAGGGTTCGGCGTATGCGCATATGAAACTGGTGGGTTCGGTACCTCAAAAAAGGTTAAGAACCACTGATCTATATCTATATATCTATATTCTATCTATCTATCTACCTATTTTTTTTTCTGAAGTGAGAAGCAGGGAGGCAGAGAGACGGACTCCCGCATGCACCTGACCGGGATCCACCAGGCATGCCCACTAGGGGGCAATGCTCTGCCCAGCTGGGGCATTCTCCATTGCAACCGGAGCTATTCTAGCACCTGAGGCGGAGGCCATGGAGCCATCCTCAGCACCTGGGCCAACTTTGCACCAATAGAGCCTTGGCTGCAGGAAGGGAAGAGAGAGATAAAGAGATGGGAGAGGGGGAAGGTTAGAGAAGCAGATGGGCGCTTCTCCTGTGTGCCCTGGCTAGGAATTGAACCCAGGACATCCACATGCCAGGCTGACACTCTACCACTGAGCCAACTGGCCAGGGTGTATATACTTTCTCTAATTAAAGTATAGTTGGTGTCCTGGCCGGGTGGCTCAGTGAATAAAGCATCAACCCGGCACACTAGATGTCATGGGTTCAACCCCTGCTGAGCGCAAAAAAGAAAAGCAATCAATGAGTACACAACTAATGGAACAACTAAGTGGAACAACGTATTGATGTTTCTTTTTCTATCTCCCTTCTCCACCACCTCTCTCTCTCTCCTGTCTTCTCTCTCTTTTTCTCTCAAATCAATGGAAAAATTAAAAACCAAATAAAGTCTAGTTTGCATACAGTATTTATTAGTTTCAGTTTTAGGTATACTTCTCAGAGTTAGGAGACGGTCCAAGTCTCCTCAATGACATTGAGTAAAGTCAGACTCCTGCCATGAAGAGGTTCCCAAGGCCCCCAAACGAGACACTTTGACCAATAGAAATAGCTGTGAGGACCTGACCAGGTAATGGCACAGTGGCTAGAGTGTGGGATTGAGATGCAGACAACCCAGGTTGAAACTCCGAGGTCACTGGCTTGAGCATGGGATCATAGACATGATCCCATGGTCGCTGGCTTAGCCCAAAGGTTGCTGGCTTGAAGCCCAAGGTCATTGGCTTAAGCCCAAAGATCGCTGGCTTGAAGCCCAAGGTCACTTGCTTGAGCAAGGGGTCACTCGGTCTGCTGTAGCCCCCGGTCAAGGCACATGTGAGAAAGCAATCAATGAGCAACTAAGGTGCCGCAACGAAGAACTGATGCTTCTCATCTCTCTCCCTTCCCGTCTCTCTGTCCCTATCTGTCCCTCTCTCTGTTTTGCTTTTGGTCTCTGTCACACATATACACACACACAAGAATAGCTGTGATGAATTAAAAAATATAGAATATTAAGTTCATTGATTTCAAAATGATATTTTAAAATGAAAACGTTCACTAATTCCCTTTAGAAGTCACTAAGGAACAAACACACTATTCTAGAGACTGCTAAATAAACAGGGAAGAATCAGGTGTTTACACTGACTCTCCTAGAACTGTAATTCAAGGTAAAAGTGCATCAAGGAGGGGACAGTTCACTTTATGTAAAAAGGAATGACGGGAAGAGGTCATCTGCTACTCTTAAGAAGTCATAGACCTACGTAGTCATCACCGTTATGCGGATATAAACAGACAAGCAAACAGTCACCGACTTCTTGGGTGGAAGGGTGCCGCTAGGACATTGTCCTAAAACTAAAAAAAAGACCCAGGAGCTGGTTCAGGTTCTCATAAACTACCAGTTTATAAGAAACACAGGGACAAGGACACGTGAACGTGCTGCTCTGAGGTGTAGCAGCACAGTCTAGAAACTTTGCACGACAAAGGACACGGTCACTTCAACAGCTGAATTACAGGAAGGGGTCACCAACTGTGTGGCATGGCCACCACTGTGGCCACGTGACTCTTGGTGATGTGGCAGAAAGGACTGTTGAAGGCTAGCAGAACACGCCGCCCCAAACTATGCCACTTTGCTATATGGATTGTTTTGAGCTGAAGGTAACTGAGAAGCAGACACAAGGAAGGCTCTGCCCTCCCCCTTTGCTCAGGAGGCCCAGCCCGTGCCCTGGGTCCTCCCTGCCCTTCCCACTGTGACTGGGAAGAAGCATTGGGGCTGCCTGTCCCCCACTTTTCCGTGGCTTTATTCATACTTACCCCTTTCCCCCAGGGCCATCCAGCAGAGTTCCAGGACATTTTTCAAGATATTTTCCTTCAGAATTGCTGGGTGAGCTCCAGCCTTTAGGATCGGCACAGGCACAGTGTGGTAGCTGGGGGGGGGAGGGGAGGACAGGGGTGCCCGCTCCCTGTGAACAGGGCTCAGCGCAGGATGGAAGACCAGTTCCCATGCCTGCAGGATATAGCCTCACGTCCTGCTTCAGGAGACATGGATGCTCACAGGGATAATGGTTTTTCAAGCAGAAAAACAGAGAAATTCAAATGACAAATGTGTGATAATAAATATTTCCATGTCGGTGCATATTTTATGTCTTTTACCAAAATGATACATATATACTTTGTGTTTACAAAATTACTATCACAGTACATCGTTTTATATTTGGCTGTTTCATTTCTTATAGCATAAGACATGGGAGAACAATCATTCAAACAACTCAGTGATTGCACCAAACCCCTAATACTATGATCTGCTTTCCCTCAATGGTCGTCATAAATAAGGATCGTGATAAATATCTTTGCTCATGAATCTTTGCAACAATTTCTAAAATTAATTCCTTATATTTCTACAGATGGCAAGTATTGATTGAAAACAAAATACATATTTAAAGATTTTTATCCATTCAATCAACTTGTTTTCCAGTACAGACATGAGGATTGACATTCTTATCAGCAGTGAGTTTTAACTTTCTGTCCATAAAAATGGAAAAAAAGAAACCTTCTCATTAAATTTACATTTTTCATTTCTATTCATTTGTAGGACAGGATTTCTGGTCGTTATGGTAGTGTGTCATTTCTGCAAGCCTCATAACGAACTGTTTCTAAGATGATCATCCTGTTGATTCTGCTTTGCAAGAGATTTGTATAGATAAAGGCCACATCTTTTGCCATTTGGAATTTTTTTCTAGTGTCTTTGTTGACGGGTAACCTTCTTCCTGGAGATTTCTAACATACGGGTTTAATGCTCAGTACAATCTACTCCTTTTCTTCGCTTCCCTCAGGTCCTCCAATAGAATGCATCTTCTTAACTGACAGAATCTCTTCCACAACCAAGCACTACTCACTGCTCAGTTTGGTCAATCCATTAACTAATTGCCCACCCTACACACTAGTGCAGTGCCTCCCAAATATCGCCATGATGCGCACATGGAAGATGAAAACATTTGCATAGGACATAGGGTGAGCAGGCAGGGCTGTTCCAGACCTCCACAGAAGGCTTGAGGAGATCAATGCGTCAGCCCACCCTACTCCATGCTGAGCATAGCAGCCAGGAAGCCTTCGCTGCTGTGGACACAGCTGGAAGCAGATAGTTCCTGTCCTCATGCTACTCAGTGACTCTAGAGACACAGGGACCCAGATTGCCAGAATAAGCATTCTTTGGAGTCTAGGCACATCCCCAGAGCAGAGGTTGTGAACAGTGATCACAGCAGGACTGCTTCAGGAACAGGTGATATTTTTGTGGGTCTTGGACAGATGTGCAGGGTTTTAACCAGAAGTGGGCAAGGTGAGAAGGAGGAAGAATTTCTATGCAGTGGGAATGGTTCAAACAAAGCAAAGACCATCTTCCCAGATGACCTATTCAGCGCAGCTGGGAGAAGGTGGAGGAGCATCCAGTTAGCATCTTGTAGACTCAGCGTGGTCTGCACTGATTATACACTAACAAATGCACTTTCTCTGGAGGAGAGTTTGGGCCCTTGATGACCTTAATCATACAGCACATATTATAAAGCACACAGTTAAATGGAAACCCCACTAACTTTCTGATAGAAGACTAACAATACCACTGCCGCTCTTGGGCATGCTGCAGAGGTGGTGCTGGCTGCCGGGTGTGTGTGTAAAGGGGGAAATGAGGAGATTTGGGGCTCTCCTAGCTGAGCTAGCATCTTCAGCTCATGTGAAG
Organism: Rhynchonycteris naso; assembly: GCA_037038555.1. Lineage (NCBI taxonomy): Eukaryota > Metazoa > Chordata > Mammalia > Chiroptera > Emballonuridae > Rhynchonycteris > Rhynchonycteris naso. The sequence goes on from CM072998.1 coordinate 33,923,501, forward strand.
CACATTTCTCTACCAGCTCAGAGTCATTACTCTTGGTTTTAGGTGATATGTAACATTCATTTTAATCAACAATGACCAACACTAAGTCGATTCCACTTAGAAGAGTCCATCTAGACCTGACCAGGCAGTGGCTCAGTGGATAGAGCGTCAGACTGGGACACAGAAGACCCAGGTTCAAAACCCTGAGGTTGCCAGCTTGAGTATGGGCTCATCTGGTTTGAAAAAGGCTCAACAGCTTGAGCCCAAGGTCGCTGGCTTGTGCAAGGGGCACTCAGTCTAATGTTGCCCCCGGGTCAAGGCACATATGAGAAAGCAATCAATGAACAACTAAGGTGCCACAACAAAAAACTGACGCTTCTCATCTCTCTCCTTTCCTGTCTGTTTGTCCTTATCTGTCCCTCTCTCTGTCTCTGTCACCAAAAAAAAAAAGAAGAGTCCTTCTAAGTGATCTTGGGAAACTAGAGGACTCCCTCAAATCTGCAAAAGTCTTGCAGAGGCAAACAGGAAATTGCTTCTCTCCAAACCCTTCTGACCTGCATCCTGGAGAGTCACAACCCCTATGCCCTGGCCACCACCTGGTCCTGGCTCTGGCCCTTAAAGAGCTGCTTTGAGAAGAGTATCATCTGTACTTCTAGCACCAACTAGGAACAACCAGCTAGTCCCCAGTCATTTGTAAATCATGTGCAGTGAATGCGTATTCTAAAGAATCAGAACTCTTGCTAGATTCCTGAATAATATAAAAAGTCCAAGTGAAAAGACCAAGGGATCAGGAAAGGTTAAAAAAGACAAGTTAATTATTTATAGCAACACTGAAAGCTCCATTTCCAAAACCAACATATTCGTCCTTTCAGAATGTCCCATTTGGGACTCATAAGACCACAAAGACGGGACTGAGCACGCGTCACCCCTCAGTGCTGTCTCATGCTGTCCTGCCTCTCCTGTGCAGTGCGCTGTTGGAATGGCTGCTTCCCAGGACAACTTTTGCAACATTAGAGGGCATACAAGGAAAAAGCAATGACTCCTCCGAGAAGATAACAGGAGCTTTGGAAGACGAGGAGCCAGGAAACCACAAGTGCAACGTCTATCCTACTAAGCACAACTTGACACCTCCCCCCCCGAAAAAGCAGCAATCACTACGATTCACTCATTTTTCAGTAAGCTGTGATTACAACTCATGCCAGAAACACCGAAGATAATAAAAAATCCAATTTTCTCCCAAGCACCAGTTTCCTGTGGTCATTTTTGCCTTTCCCAAAATACATTTTCTTCAGCCCAAGCTAACTGCTTCCACAAACACCTCTGAGAGTCTTTCATAATGTGACCACTGTCTCCACATAGTTTCCAAGAAAGAGTTCTGCAGCCTTTTCCAACCCCCAGCCTCCCCAAGTGGACATGCCCGCCCCCCGAGATTTCTGTACAATCTCACACCACAAATGCATTTAGTTCAGCCACATGAAATTACCAGTATTCAAAAGGTTTTGACTTTCATGATGGCAACTTCACAATTCAACCTAATATATCAGGTGGTCTTTATTTACCTTAACTCCCAGGCAAGTATGGTTATTTTATTTGTGTTTTTCCCCCCATTAAAGCTGTGCCCAGTCCTGTTCAACACACTTGTTGGGGGAAAAAATGGTTGGCATCATTAAAGATATTAACCAATTAGAACTCATAAAACAAAACCTTTTAAAGAGTACACATGTATCACAGTGGCATTCTAAATTTTGCCTATGCCACCTGACAGGCCACCACGGCCACGGGCACGGGTTCTGTCCCTTCACCTCTGCTGCAAAACTGCTAATCGTTACAAATACAACTTCTTGATCTCTCACATTCAAGTCTTCAGATGAACAAAATGTTCCCATGCAAATGCTTTCTTGTCTGACTCGTAGCTTGTTTGGTGAGGTGTCTCCGACTGACACTAGCAGAACAGGAAGGCCAGCAGGAATATGAACACAGGACTGCTGTTACCACAGACACCCGGTCACCTACCCCGTCTGACGAGGGGATGCGAGTGGACCCGAGGCCGACTGGAGCAGACCCTGTCATTCACCCATGCAGAGGCAAGAAGCGGAGGGGTTCTGTCACAGGCCTGGTGTTTTCATGCAAAAGCACCAGATGACCTCCAGACAGCAAGAAAGCTGGGCAGCCAGATAAGCTGTAAAGCTCCCTTTGCTAAAATGCATTATGTGTGCATGTGTGTGCACGCGAGCATGTGTGCGTGTGTAGCTCTATAAGGAGAGAAAGAATAAGTCATCGGATGGTGATATTACTCAGAGCTGAGACGTACTAGGACATAGCTCTGCCATTACTGTTCTGAGCACCTTACACACACGGGATCCTCACAGCAGCCCCACTAGCATGGTGCTGCCATGGCCCACATGGTGGGAAGGTTTCACGACTCACCCACACTCCTGGGGCTGGAGAGTGGCAACATGACAAACTGGAATTTGAACCTGGGCTTTCTACTCTTGAGTCGTGTTTCTCATCACCGCACAGTGACCTCGTACTGTTCAGCTAGGGAGATGCCGTTACACTAGGCAATGATTCACGCAAGCAGGTTGGTGATAGAGATTCTCCATTTCCACCACAGGTCAACTCCATCACAGCCCTCAAACCGAAACACAGGAGGTTCCCTGGGGTTTGGGAAAGCCGACCATTGCTCGGTTCCAAGTAGTTACGGGCCATTCATGTGCAGCCATGCTGAGCACTGAAATACTAGATAAACTTCCAGCCATAAAATCTAATGATAACTAGAAATTTGCACCCTTTAAATCATCCTCTTGCTTAAGGAGGACGCATGCCTCCTTTCTAAGTCCTTCCCACAGAGCAGAAGCAGCAGATTTTGGACCCTCTCTAACCTGTGCTCTCCCAAGAAGTGCCCGTGCACGACTCACTTTGTCCTCACCGGGATGCATACGAGAGAACCAGAACTGCGCCTGGGTAGCGAATAAGGAAACTTGTTGGAAAGATGAGGCGCTCCCACCATGGGGAGACGAACTTAGAGGTTTAGGCTTCAGCTCTTGCTTGCGAACCATCACTGACAAGGGAAGTGACAAAAATCAAGTTACTAAATCTGCAAAACTAAATGCAGATGCTGGTGGGGCAACCACGCTGGAATTCAACCATCCAGCCAGCCGAGTTCAAATAGCCAACCATATTTATAAGTGCAGGGGTCTGCCAGCAGAGTTGTGGCTCAGAACTGCTGGGCCCAGGGCCATTTACAAGATACCCCACAGAAGCAGACATACAAATGACAGACATTTAAGGATGGCACAGCTATAACCCTTACTCGTGGACGCACGTAACGGGAAGGAAAACCTGGACACAACCTTGAGCAGGTGGCCAGGGAACTGCAGCACAGTCTCAGAACAATGACAATGACATCTTGGCCCAACAAGTCCAACAGTGCAGGTTAATTACAGCAAATGCCAGCTTGAGGCAAGGCCAAGAATGCTCCAGATTTAGAACACAGGGAAGTGTTATCAAAGTGCCCAGATGAACCTCTAGCTGTTGGCTTTGGAAGCCGGCCTGGTTCTGGTCCCGCTCCAGGTGGATACAGCAGTAGCAGCCCGGCACACTCACCATCAGACTCACACCTTCCCTTGGGTTGTGGGTGACCACGCTTGCCTTGTCTAATGAAAATGGTACTTTTGAAGTCAATTTGGGGGGAAATGGCAGCAGATAATTAAATGCAGGCAAAACTATAAACAGGGAGCCAGCCACTTCCTTCCATTAAGAAATGCAGGGAGCTCTCAGATTAGCCAAGAAAGGGAGAAAAGCACCCCCCAGGCTGGGATTATGGGGTCAGATTGAATTTTGAGTAGTGTGAGTCCTCTCCCCACAGTATCTGCTGCTCCTTCTGTCCTTTGAGCATGGGTCACTGATTTGGTGACTGGTAAAAGCTTCATCACCATCTCAATATAACAACACACCAAATTTAAACAAAAGCTCTTGTGTTTTTTTAAAACTGAAGCAAAGGCTGGAAAGAGTTCCCTTCAGGTGCACTGTGCTTTGTTTAAAACCCAAACAGACATTTCTCATGATCTCTTACCGAAGCCAACTTCATTTAAAAATGCTAATTTAAATAACCACCAGAAAGGCAAATAAGCAAACATCTTGAGAAATTCTCACCGGCGTGTGTCAGTTAACAGCTGCCTGAACTCAGTATAGCTGCCCCCAGCATATGACCAGGGAAGCTCTGTGGTAAACTATTCTCCCAGATCTAAAACACATGAGTCTCCTTTGAAAGCCAGAATAGCCAAGAACAAGACTTTTGAGTCCCATCAGTAGTAAAAAGCTTTAGGCTCAGAACAAAGTTTAAAACTGGCTTCTACCTTTAGCGGCCCCCTCGAGTTGATCTTGAACAAGCCTGATGACATCAGACACATCAATCTGATGATCCCTTTCTTCCGTTTTGGTCTCATTGGATCCTCGCGGTGAAGAACAGTTCTTCCTTCCAGTTTTCTTGCGCAAGATAAATCTCCAACAGTCAAAAATCAGTCTGTAGTGTGAAAAACAGATTTTAAAAGAAAAATGAGGTCAGGCTGCCAATACACATTAGAGTTATTTCTTTGAACAAAGCCCAAATGACTAGATAGAACCTTTAACAACATGTATACAGTGTATCTGTAAAGTCATGGTGCACTTTTGACTGGTCACATGGTCAAAAGTGCACCATGACTTTACGGACACACTGTATATCTGAAATAGATATAGTGTTTAAAATTAAATTTATTCTTCTCCGATGAATTTCTACTGCATCTATGTTCAGTTAACCAAGCAACCTTCTTTTATAATATGGAAGTAAAATAAAGGGTTGTGTAAGCAAAATTATTTACTTCTGCTGCTTAAGAGAAAGCAAAACCTAGATTTCCCCCCTGACATTTAGGCTCCTGTTTCAAGGACATAAAAGCCCCTGGTTCTTCTGGTTTCAATGTCACAGTCTACCTCACTGAGCTGGCAAACCTTCAAAACCATGGCTGAGGGCTGATTCAGATTACTTAAGAACATTTAAAATCCTCTAAGTAAAGAATGTCCTCAGAGGTCCAGAACAAACATTAAAATCTTATTCCTCCAGTGAAAATTTGGCAAAGCAATTTAAATCAAGTTTTTTGAAAGCAATCTTGAATTTAAAGAGACAACTGGTCACTCTGTCTCAAACAGAAGCCATCAGAAATCACTCTGGGTAAGCTATTCGCTAAGTAATCACCAACTACTCTTCTTCCTACTCAGTCTTTCAGCATGTTTATAATTCATTATTCCCTCCTGTCGGCTTAATACCTGGCAGGGTCCCTACTTTAAGAATAAAGGTAGAAATAATTTGACTTGGAATAAATTTGACTTGCAGCTCCAACAAGCAATCTCACCTTTCCATTTTACTGCTTGTATTCTGCTTTATCCATTTCAAGTTTGCTTTGGTCCCAGCCTCAAGTGGCAGCCCCCACCAGGAAACCCTTACTGCCCCTGCAAAGAAAACTGGCAGATTAGAAACAAGGGCCTGTCCAAGGTCACTGTTCTGCATCTCCCCCTTTCATTCCCTTCAGTGGAGCCCCCCACCCCTTCCTGCCGTTGTCCCGGGACAAGTCCAGGCCACTCCTTCCCTCAGGGTTCTCCCTGATCCCTGGCCACAGTATGCCAGCCTGTGCTCAGCAAGGTTCAGAGGTCTGGCCACTTTCCGGACACTTGGGCAGTTTCCTAAGCTCTCCCAGAGCCAGCAAGCCCTAGGGAGGGGTTCCAATAGGCTGCCTACATGGGAACTGCAGCACTGAGTCTTGATCATTCCAGAGAGGAAGGAGCCGCCATAGGACTGAAGGGGGGGGGGATGTCACACAGTTCAAATTCCAAACATTTTGGGGTGTCACCAACTCCACACCCATTCCTAACAAGAAGACATCACATTTCTCCCATCCTCTCCTCTTCCTTCCAAAACACACAATTCCCCTTGGCTTCACTGCCTACCCTACAAAATATGCCGTTCCCCTTGTTTTTGCTCACGCTGTTGGTGGTGGATAACTTTTTACCCGGATGTATCTATCACATCACTTTTCCAGGAACGTCTTCCAGATTCCTAAATGTCTTTGCCCAACACCATCGCCAGGAGCCTTCAAGATGAAAGAGAGGAAAGAGGAGCGCCATGTCCCGAACCTGCTCTCCTCTGGTGGGACCTTGTACCCTGGCATTTGTCACTTGTCTTTGGTTCCTGCGACATCTTTCAAAGGTAATCAGGCCATGCCTGGTGCTCCAGGTAGGGCACAGACTGTCAAGCACAGCAGACCCAGGTCTTAAGACTGCTGGTTGCTTAAATCTAGTTTTGACATTAAAAAAGAGGAAGATTTTCCTGATTAAAAACAAAACGTAAATCCTGTTTTGTCCTCTTCTTTCCTGATTCTACTGGGAGAATTTCAAACATAACATAAGTTGACCATGACCTTAAACTCCAGAAGGGACCAAGAAAAAAGGCCGTTGTGTGCTTGCACTTCTGTTCCTACTGGCCGGGATCTCCCCCTGGTCCCCGGAGAGCTGCTCATTATCTGAGCCTTTCCACCAATCCAAGAAAGGTTCCTGCTGTTTCTGTTCTCTATTCGGCAAGATTTTTATAAGTATCAGTATTCACTTGGTCTCAAGATATGATTGAGAAGATCTAAGGTTTGGTTTTAATTTAATTTGTTCTGAGAACAAACGTGCCCTTCACCTGACTCGACGGTGAGGCTATCTCCCACTTGGACAGGACAAGGTCCAGGGCTGTCTCCACTCCCTGGCAGGTCAGCTTTGGGCACCTGAGACTGCTGGGTTTTGCTGAGGACAGCTGGTGCCAAGGGCCTGGGGAGGGTGGGGCTTCTCTCCAAGGCTCCCTCCTGGCACTAGGATTGTTATTCTTACAGCTCCTTTAGCCAACAGGATCCTAAAAAGTGAAGGATGTCATGGTCGAAACAACTCCAAAGCATGCAGTCAGACACAGGTTTCTCCAACAGTGGGTTTCCCAGCTATTGTAACCTTTGGAGCACAGAGCACAAATCCAGTCAGAACCACCCTGGTTGTCATGAATATCTGTTCACTTTTAAAATCTCAAAACTGGCATAACCACAGAGCAGCAAACTGGGTCGATGTCCTTTGGGTGTGCCATTTCCCACTGAAGAAGCCCTGCTAAGCAGCTAGGTTCAAGGTGAAATGTCAGTGGAACCCCGGCTGGTCTTTGTCTCTCTCTAGAGCTCTAGGCGTCATGCATACAGTACACAGATGAGAACCTGGTCACCGGACGCCTGGGTCTTGGCCAAGCCCAGAGGGAGATTCAAGTCAACTGGCTTTATCGGCTCTTCTATCTGTTCGGCCAACATTCCAGCACACCTGCGTGGGCCACCTGAGTGCTGAGGGCACAGTTGTCAGCACAGCCCCACCCTCAAAGAGCTCAGAACCTTCGAAGAGCTGGTCCGTACACGGGCCAGAGTTCCACGCAAACAAACACATGAGCATCCGGGCTGAGCGGCACTCAAGCTCACAGCGCAAGTCACAGGGCGCCGGGGAGAATCTGATGAAGGGAGGTGTGGGGGCTGTTCCAGCACGTGCAGACTTGCACTCATTGGAGAGTGACAGCGTTAGGGTGAAAATCTGACTCTGACTGTCCAGCTGCTTCTTAGGTGAAGCAGGAACACTGGAAAGATGCATTTAAAATAAAAGTATTTCAATTAGCTACATTGCTGGCATTCATAACTGTATTATCAGTGATGAGTTTGCCCATATTAAAAATATAGTCTTACCATTGATTAAAAAAAAAAAAAGGAAAGTGGCCCTAGGAAAGGGACAGCTGAAGGTGAGGGGGAGGTGTGGCCGGTGTCCAGGGGTGGGGGCCAGCTTCTTTCACCACGTGTTTAATCTCCTAACCTCATCATCTTCTCCCCCATGGCCCTCTCTCCTCCCCTCCCCTCCATCCATCTCCCTCCTCACCTATCTATCTATCTTCACCCCTCACTCACATTCTACCTGTCATGCCCATCTTGTGTAGACAAGAGCAGGGCCTTCCCCTGGAGGAGTCACTCCTGCTCCGCTTCCTTCCTCTAATCCCGAGTAAGAGCTAAACAGGGAGAAGGGCGACCAGCGGAGACGGGCGATGCTTGTCGGTGGTGCTCTCACTGGCACCCACACCACTGCTTTCTTAGTACATCTGGTTAGACTTTTGTCTTTGTTTCAATTTGGTAATTTAGATTATATATATATTTCACTTTCTCAAGAGATTGGGCTGAATGGGCCCAACTGTGAGTTACAGCCAACAAACACCTCACTGACAAGTCCCAAAGGTTACCTGCCTGGCGCAGGCTCTATAGGACACTTGATCGCTCCCTGGCCACCTCCAGCTGGGAGGGACTGGTCCTTTGGGCTCCAAAGAGATACTAGGGAGGTTCTGGGGAGGGGCGGTGGATTTCCTGTGGATTCTGGAGCTGACTGAGCTGCCATGATGCTTGATGAGTAACATTCAGGATAGGCCCCTGACCACAAAGTCAACATGTCCAGCCCTCCAGATGTCCAAGAATCTCTTGTTAACCATGGAGTGTCTGATAGCCTGTCATGAGCTGGAAGTTCTGAAAGTTTTATTTGAGGAAGCCGGGAGGAGGCATGGTCATGCAGCTGTCCCAGAGGAGAAAGTGCTGCAGACAGCCAATGCCAGCAGAGCCCACGAGGGCACTACCAGCATCCAGGCAGTCCTCACCAGGGTGCCGTCCGGGCCTCCTCCAGCTGCCCCAGGATGACTCCACCTGGTTCCTTGCAGCCTTCTCTGTAATGCAGGCACTCACCCCAAAGCAGTTCTTTCTGCAGGTGTTTTGATAAAGACACCCCACTCCTATTTTCTACTGCCCTCTTCAAGGGAGAAACGTCATCAAGCATCACCAGGCCTGCTTCAGATGTGGGCTCCAGGCCCACCTCAGTCAGGTTCCGGGGACTTGGAGGGCCCAGGGGCCTGCATCATTATATCATTACATTTCTTTGATTATTACAATTATACCTCTAACTACTACTTCTCCAGGAGCCTCTTAGAATCATACCACATCAACTAAATTGGGGGCCAGATGCTGTCAATCAGAAATATTCCAGAGGGTAGCACAGTATCCTCTCTTTCAGTTTCAGGCTCCCTTTTACTCTTGTTACAAAAGTTAATTAAATAACCTAGTGGCAGAGAACTCTCCTTTTAAAGTGACTGCAATTTCACATTGAGTCACCAAGATACCTTTCCAAGATAAACATCCAGATTTTATTTAAAGTCTTCAACCTCAGAAAGGGAGCATGTCAACTAGAAAGTTGCTTGGACCACCTGGTTATGACATAAATGCAATAAAGCCCAGTGGTGAAGAGTAAGGGGATAAAGGAAGACTCAAGATCAAAAGACAGGATTTCACCCAGATATTTTCTCCCTGCACTGCATGCTACACATTTACTCATCTTTATAAGGTAAATTACTGTCCCCTTCTAACTGTTCTTTCTGGTTTCTTGTAAGAAACCTTGCCTCTACCACTCTTTAAAAAGAATCGCTCCAGAAGTTGGGTAGGTAACACAGAGAAAGTGGCAACTAAGCTTCCAGGCCTGTAAGCCCACCCTCTGAGTTGCAAGTCCCTCTGTATGGGACTTTACACAAGTCACCAGTGTTCACAATTCTCTGAGGCAGCCAGGGTAGGCGTCACCCCCATTTCACATAAAGCAAAAATGAGGTTGAAGAAGCATTGGTGTTTTTGACCGTAACTGCACCCAGGAATGTTAGCCACTGCCCAGGCCCCCACCCAGACTGTGAAGTCAGGACTTGGGAGGGTGCTGCAGGACCCAAATGGAGACGGGGGTGAAAAGCTAAGGGAGTCCCAAAATAGAGCCCAAACCCCTCTCTTCCTATTGGTCCCATTTACCAACTCATCTCCTCTCCAGCCACCCAGGACTGCAGGACAGGACTTTCATCTGCCCCCCAAAGGCAGCTGATCGGAAGAGGCTAGGGAAGAACTCAGAACTCAGGAAAATTTTGGTCTGGGAACTCATCAGGTCTCAAAACTAGCTTTGGGCCAGTCAGTTCATCAGATTTGCATATTAGAAGACCCTCCCGTGTGAGGGCCCCTCAAAGGGCCTGCGCTCCCCACACTTAGCAGCCAGGTGGGGTCTCCTACCTGCACAGGAGTGGGCTGCAGACACTGCACCACCAGCAGCCCCAGGGGATGAGCTTCTATTTTTGTGGCTGAGCCCTGCCACTGAGTGGCCACACATCCTGGGGCCTCCCACAGCCACCCCCTGCACATCCTGCCTGTGAGCTCATGGTCACCTGAACCCCTTCCCTGGCCAGGGTTCACAGGCAGTCTGTTAGGGCCACCTGCCTCTGAGTGGGACGTTTCCAATAAAGTAAAGATGACAGTTGCTCCAGAAAAGAGTCTCCTCCGGGTTTTTTCCCACCCCTCACCCAGCTCCACCACGAGTGGTATTTAAGTGTTCAGTGCCACACAGGGGCCAAAGGGATGAAGAGCAACAAAGGTGATTTTTAAAAATATGTGGTAGGAAAATCCTTGGAGTTGAATGAGAAAACGACAATATATTTTTTAAAGTGCAGGAGTCCTACTCATTAGGCAAAGCAGCTAGACCTCAGGACACAGTCCCTTCCCGCTGCCGAGCTGGGGGACCTGCCCTGAGGGGCACTGGCTAGGCAACACTCATCCAACACTGCCCGGTCCCCACAAGTGTCCCAAACACGGATGCTTCGGCAGGCACTCAGGGAGGTATCAGCTGACCTCGGGAGGAGAGGGCCCCTTGGGTGATGCCTGTCTGGGTGTGAGAGGATCCTATGCCCATGGCCATGGAGAAGGGCATCTGTGCACGTGGAGCACGAATCCTCGGGTCATGTGCCTTCAGGACACCCTGGGAAAGCGCCCTCTATCCAAGCTCCCTGGGCAAGGATCCCTGGGGCTCCCAGATGGGAAAGAAGCGGTAGGGGCAGCGGTGGCGCCCGCGGGGGCGGAGGGGGGGCGGTAGTGGGGAGTCTGAGCCTGCCCAGAGCACAGTTTCTCTGCCTCCCAAATGCCCTGTCAGCGCCACCTTCTCCTGCCACCCTCCATCCATCCCTCACGCCCCCTGCACACCTTGCCCGGCCGTGCGACCGTCCTCCCAGCGGTCCTCCGTTCTTCGTCCTCCACGCGCGCAGGTGCCCACAGGTGCCAGCGCGCTAACAGCACCGCCTCCTCGGGCCTCGGGGGCAGAGGGAGGGGAAAGGGGGAGGAGAGAGAGAGAGAGAGGAGGAGGAGAGAAGGCAGAAGGAGGGGGAAAGGGTTAGGGCAGAGGGACAGGAGAGGGAAGGGACAAGGGGGAGGAGGACAAGGGCGAGGGTAAGGTCAGGAGGGGAAAAGCCGTAGGAGAGAGGCAGGGCGGAGGGAACGAGTTAGAGGAAGGATGTAAGTAAGGAGAAGGGAGGAGTCGGGGGAGAGAGAGCGCTGAAAGAGGGGTGGAGAGCTCATGGAGGAAAAGGGTAAAGGTCCGAGAAAAGGCAGGATAAGCAGGGAAAGGAAGGAAAAGGGAGAGAGCGGCAGGGGAAGGGGGTTGGGGTAAAGGGCGGGAGGGGCAGGAGTCGTGAACTGGTGGGGTCCGGAGGACTTGAGGAAAGGGAGCTGGTGTCACCAGCCGGGAAGGAAAAGGGCCGCCTCCAGCCCGGCCCTCCCCTCCTACCCCTGCGTGGCGGAAGACCGCAACACGCCAGCTGAGAGCAGCAGGGTTAGGGTCATGTCGGGGGCAGGGTTCCTGCCCCTACGCTTAGGGTGACTCCGGTCCGGGACCCAGACCGCGCTATCGGAGGGGTATGGGATGGACTTGGGGGTCTGGTAAGGATTCTCTCCTGCCGGACCTCACATCCTAGGTCTCACCTGCAAAACGGGGGTCCCACGAGGGTCTGGGCCAGGGTTGGCCAGAAGGGAGATTGTGCGTCCTCTCTGAAGCACCTGGTCCCACGCTGGGACGCCCCAGCTGCCATCAATCTTCCTCTGAGCTCTGCGACTTCCCTTGAAGAGTAACCTGCTCTTCGCCCTCACCTGTGCTGGGGGCTGGCCGCTTGGCCAGCTGTCCTCAGGATAGGAGGAGGCTGCGCCTGTACAAAGCAGATAGCCACTGTACGTAAGTCAAAAAACTGGAAATCAGGGCTCCCTAAACTACTAGGACTAAGGCTGCCCTTCTCAAGTCCTAGGGCACCTGAAGTGGGCAGTAGCTCACTGCATCGTTTCATATTTATACAAAAGAGCCGCCCTGAGAGAAGCACGCAGGGCATTGTGCCTCTGAGCCTGAGCCGGTTGCTTGGGAACCTAACCCTGGAACACGTTTGCAAGAAAAAAAACACGTGCTTTTTAATTCTTGCATCTTCCAAGATTCCAGGGAAATATAAGTTCTTGGTTAGAACTTAAAAAAAAAAAGAAGAGAAGGTTTAGAAAGACTAAAACATCCCAAATGCTGATGGAGGCATAAACTTTAATTGAGGCTTTAAAATGGCTGCCGTTTAGGGGGTAAAAGTGGGCAGCCCATTTAACTAAAATAAAAGCGGAATTCTGACCAAATGGAAATAAATAAAAACGCAAAAGGCAACTCTAAGTGCCGGACACACCTTGATGAGAAGTCCTAGGGCTGCCTAAACTCTGCCCAGGGGAATCACGCACTGACCTGGGGTGGGGGAGCACTTGGGCACTGACCCGCGTGGGAGGGCACCACCTGGGGTCTTGTGAAACATCGTGGTGTGCCCCCCCCTCCCCGCCACCAGGTGTGCATGCACCCTGGGGCTGCTCCACAGGGGGCGGGGGCAGGCTCTCCCTGCCTACGATGCTGTATCCAGGTACCGCTCTCTCCTGTGGGGATTCTGGGACAGGTGGTGGGTGCCACATGGGAACAGGGGCTCCTGAGTGAACAAGCCAGCAGGATTCACCAAGGAAGAGGGCAGGCTGTGCTGGAGAGGGTCTGGAGTAATTTGAGAGGGACAGGAAATTAAATCGGAGGGCACCTCTCTCTGCCCAAGTGTCCCTGACAGAAGGAGCCTAGGAGACAGAACAGGTTCATTACTGGAAATGTCCCCCAAACCTGTGAGAGTGGTCAGAGTGGACCAACATGGTATTTCTTGCCAGTTTTTTTTTTAAAGACCAACACCCCATTTTCCATGACCGCATCAAAGACCTTCTAGTCACAGAGATTCTCTGACAGGTTATGTTAAATGTTGTTTAACTGAGCGATAAAAGTCCGGAGGGAGGCAGCCCACAGGGCCTGCCCGGGAAGAGCTCTCTGGCAGGATGAGCAAGCGGAGAGCACCGCTGGTGCAGAAAATGAGGGGAAATGGCCAGTGACCTGAGCCGCGACCCCGTCGGGAGAATGTGTGCAGGATGCAGGCTCAAGCTGCACAGGTGGCACAGCGCAGACTTCACACTGAGAATCGTTCTGCCACCATGTGACGATGCCCACCCAGGATCCGGAATAATCATCTCCCCACGAGCTGGCTGTAATTGCACACCCCACAAACTGGTGCGGCACTGGTAGGCAGCTCCCTGGGAACCAACACACGGGCTCACCTCCGCGAACGCCTACTGCTTTGGGACACAGTGAAGATACAGAAGACCAAACCCCAAGATTTCTGTGCTGTTCAGAAAATCGTAGGGCTAATTCTAAAGTTGAGGGACTTCAAAAGGAAATGAATTTCCCCAAGAACAAAAGCCCAGCTCAGCTTATGACTGTTCTGGGCAGTGCCCTGCTGATGTCTGGCTTGTTACTGCAGATGATTCCTTTGTGACTTTTCTGTGGCTTCCATAGCTACCGAAGCCCCAGTGAGGCACAAGGAAATTAACTCACAAAAGGGGTTCTAGAAAGCGCACAGGAGGAAACCTAAGGGATAATTCACCGGGGGTTGTGGTGGGGGTTATCAACATGCTCCTGGCTCAGAGCAGGGCTCCTCCGTGCCTCGCCATCTTTCTGCATTTAGAGCACGTTTACCGTCTTGGCACGTGCGTGTTCTCAGCTCTGTCCTGAGAGGTGGGAATTTGCAGTTTGCTTGCTGCCGGTTCCACGTAAGTCACAAAGAGCAATCACGTTGCATTTAGCAGCATCTACAAGGTTGTGAGGATGGGTATCTGCGGTCCTTCCTGTTTGGAATCCTTCAAAGGCATCCTCCTTTGGTCACTGTGCCCAGTAAGTAGTTGAGAAAGTTTCACCTGCTTTCCAGAGTTTGCTCCAATTTCTCTGACTTAGTGTTTGAAACTTGACCATTTGAGATTAAATTCTTTCTATAAAGCACTACTCTCAAAAGAAGTCTACAGTAGAAGTAATAACACCTTAGCTGGTAAGCGCTGCTGTTCTCCAGATGAGCGGAAGGAAAAGCTGGCAGGACGCTGGTCCTCCCTTCAGAAAACCCAGGACCCTCAGCATGTCTCAGAACCTGCCCCGCCATGCTGGGTCTCAGACGGGAGGGAACAAACTGGGACACACTGGACGCAAGTTAAGGGCTGATTTGGGGAGTGCTGAACTGCCTGAGGGCCATCCCTTTGGGGGGGCGGCTGCCTACTCCATTCCTACAGCTTCAGAGAACCCTGAAAAGGGAAGGGGGGAAGAAAAACATTACCTTCTCTGGCCCCCCAAATTAGCAGCAACCCTGCTTGACCCTGACAGCAGCCATCCCTCCCTGCCTTGCTCCTCCTGAAGGAAGGAAGGAGTGGGGTCTGAGTTTAGGCGGTGCTCTGCTGGTCAGCTCCTTCCCCCTCCCACTCTCCCCCACCCCCACTTTCCCCAGCTGACATCCCAGGCCCACAGTGGGAGGGGCTCTCCTACAAGTCTGCTTCTGAAAGCAAATGGCCAGGGCTGGCCTGGCTGCCCACAGCCCCAGCATCGCCCAGTGCCCCCAAAACGCTGGCTTGGCAGGGCAGGTTGGATGGGGCTCAGAGCCCTCCCGGCATGGGGTTTGTTCAGGCAGCAGCACGGTGCCAGGCCTTGAGCTGGACACTGGGCTTTTACAGCAGGCAGAACATAGTCTGCTGTTCTGTGGAGCTTACCTCCTAGCATCAGGGCTGTGAACACAGACCAGGCTGGGGAAGAAGACAGGACAGGGCGCTGCTTGCGTGGTGGGGGGTTCGCTGGTGCTGTCCAGTGGGGTGGAGATAAAAGCCGATGTGGGTGGGCTGAGAAGAGAGTGGCATGCAACAGAGACAGCAAATATAGACAGACACATTTGGAAGACTTTTTAAGAGGAAAGCTGAGAAATGTGTCAGCAGCTGATGGGAGGCTTTAGTTTCAGATGGGCTTTCTGGTGCTGATGGGGACAACTGAGTGGATAGGGAGACACTGATGCCACATTTGAGAATGGGAGAGATTGCACACCTGCCACAGACCACCTCTACCCTGTTAGGAGAAAGGCTGATTTCTGAAGGCATCGTACAGCCACGAGGGATGGGTTACATCCTGATTTCTAGGCTTCCATATCACTAGCACTCTTCTTCCTCAGTCCCGTTCTGCATGCCAGTGAGGTGCCTTGCCAGGCTCAGTGCCCCAAGAAGGACGTGCATTCCAAGTGGGACCAGATGGAAAGCATGATAAGTTCCCAATACAGCTCCGGGTGGGGATGTGAGCCGAGGTGTAGCGGAGGCTTGCCCCCAGTTAACCACGTGCCGGCCATCAGCTCAGCTCTTCACAGGACCCAGCAGATGCAGCCTCTGTGCTTGCCCAACTGCTCCACAGCCAGACTAAATGTTTCAGTGCTTCCCCAAAACAGCGGTATGGCTTGAATTGTGTCCTTTCCTTCCAAGTGATGTTGAGATCCTAAGATCTCCATTGCCCCAGAATGTGACCTTACAGAGGCAATTAAGTCTTATTTTAATAAAGTCATTAAGGTGGGCACCTAACCCAATATGACCAGTGTCCTCATAAAAATGGGAAATTTGGCCACAGACATGGACAGGGAGAATGCCATGAGAAGGTGGTGAGGGCAGAGATGGGTGTTGTGTGTCCAAGCCAAGGAACCCCGAGATCACCAGAAGCTGGGGAGAGCATGGACCAGATTCTGCCTCATGGCCTCAGAAGGAACCAGCCTGCAGACACCTGATCTGGGACTTCTGCCTCCAGCACCCTGAGACTATCAATACCTATTGTTTAAGCTGCCTCAGGAGCAAATACAGTGAGCAAGCAGGTAGCTTGTTTTACGTTGCTCTTCTGTTGAGTGCTGTAAGATGCAGATATATTTTCAAGTAGGGTGGCCATTTCTATGCTCCCTGCTTATTCTTTTATACTGATTGGGCACACAGTAGTTATCTACTTTTAACTGTAGTAAGACAACCTGCAAATGTTGACAATATACAGCAAGATCTTAGTTTTGATACATTTAATGCAACTAGTCAGTATTTTAACCATTATTTTCCTCTTACCACATATATATCTTTTTGCTTAACTAGTTTATGAAGAGGAACTATAATCATAAGTGAAACAAAATCTTAGCTAATTAAAACATTTATTTAGATATTTAGCTCTTTTGAGATCCTATTTATAGCAGATCTTTGGAAAATTCTAAAGGTATTATAACTATCTGAAATTCTCAAGAGGACATCTTTATTCTTAAACCCTCTCTCTTTCTTTAAATCTTATGAAAGCCAAATAAATAAGAGCATTGATGCAAATATTTTTTCAAATTATGATTCTGTGTAACTAATTTAAAAGGATAATTTATATTCAATAAATAATACATCCAGGAATCCGTATTTCTCATTAAAGTTTTAACATCACGTATTAGGTCAGTGTTTGTCAATAAGCCCTGGGGTGCAAGGTGCCACCTTCTATGGCTGCCAGGGTACTGCAATTTCCCTATCTTGCTAATGGGTCAACAGAGCAAACAAAATGATGCAAAGACAGAGACAGGTTGTCTCGAATAATCTGCTGTGGGCAATGAGTGTAAATCTCTGGACACGAGCAGCAAGCATTTACTCAAGATCCACCCACT
Organism: Rhynchonycteris naso; assembly: GCA_037038555.1. Taxonomy (NCBI): domain Eukaryota; kingdom Metazoa; phylum Chordata; class Mammalia; order Chiroptera; family Emballonuridae; genus Rhynchonycteris; species Rhynchonycteris naso. Next base: position 33,940,455 of record CM072998.1, read on the forward strand.
TTAGCCATGACATTTGTCCATTTATTGTGGGGCAGATGCCTTCAGTAAGGAATTCTTCATCTGATTCATAGATGGGTTTTTCAGATTTCTTTTGGGCCTCTGTCAGGCTTAAGACTTGTAAATGTATGTTGGTACATTAGAAATCTGTTACCTCATTAGATGTTTCTGAGTGATTCTATTAACTCCCTGAATAATAAAGATGGACAAAGGTAAGCATTTCCCCTGACGAAGTTAATATGATTATAAATTTGTAGTGGTATCCTTTAGTGCAAGAAAGGAATTGAGAGAAACTGTGTTCCAAGATTGATTTTTCCATTAAAGAGGAAGCCTAATAACGTACAGGTGTTGATCAAGCCGGGACATGAGCCAGGGAACTGAACAGCTGTGTGTCCCTGTGCATACAGAGGGGCAGCACTGGTTGTTTACACCTGCTGAGCCTCATACCAATGTGCAGCCTCTTGGCTCATCCTAGCTGCCAGGGTTAGTGTGGTCATACACATTTAAGTAACCTGAAGCAGGTGTGTACAACAAACAGCCAGTGGCACGAGACCCTGGATCCACCTGTGGCATTTACTTCCTCTTGCAGCCCTGGCATTTCAGTTTTTTTGTTGGCTACCAGGGTTTGGTCTGGGATAGTGAATGAAGGTCACCCATTCATGAAGCGTGTTACTCAGTGCTCACGGTGTGCTTGCTTGGTGGCATTCCAGGGCTGGGAAAAAGTCCCAAATTTAGAATTGCAAATGGCAGAGCCTGATTCAGTGACTTCCAAGGCTCTGGGCTAGTCCCTGAAGCTGTGACACCAGAGCAGAGCAGTCAGCCCCAGGGCCAGAGAAGCTATTTCCAGGGTTCCTCAACCTGACTCCACCCTTGTTACCCAAGCAGGTCAGAATCCCAGAATCAGGTTTTGTGAGCAGGAGGCAGATGGCCAGAAGAAGAGAAGTGCAGGGCTGGGGGGAGAAAGGTATTGGGGGCTAAGCTACAGGCCCTCCAGAGTCAGGCAGGGAGTTCCTGCATGTTTACGCAGTGCTCAGGCTCGACTGGGTGGGCAGTGGTGCGTGCACAGAACTAACTTGATCTCCATCATAAGAGTGGGGACATGTAGGGTCTGAGGGCCTGGAGTTTGGACAAGAGGAAAGGGAGAATCTAGATGGAAAGGGGAAGGTTAGACCTCAGGAACGTGGCTGAAGGCATGGATCTGGGGCAGGACAGTCAGGGAGGGAGGGATGGACGGACAGAGCAGTAAGAAACACAATATTGAGTTTCCTGTTGTGTTGTAGTAGGGTACCAAAAAGCTGCAAAATTAATATTGATATTTTAGGAAGAAAGGCCATGTTTTCCTGTCCCATCCTTCCCTTGGGGAGGGGAGGGAGAACGATGTAGAAGTTTCTGGCTTGCAAGAACAATGGGTCATTTAGTTTTAAATCTAAAAAAAGGTTAACCCAGAAACTTCTTTCAATGGGAGACAGAATTTACATACCACCTTACATTGAAGTTCCTCCCCCTTCCTGGAATCCTGAGTAACATACCTCTAGACCAGTGGTTCTTAACCTTTTTTGAGGTACTGAACCCACCAGTTTCATATGCGCATTCACAGAACCCTTCTTTAGTGATAAATGACTTTTTTTTTCCAAATTCAAGACATAGGTATTTTTACTGGTGCACAAAATGAGCGATGTATGAACATCACCTTGCTCAAAGAACAAAACCAACAAAGTGCATGAACTCACAACAAATTACGGTATTACTTTATTCTGGCCTCCGCAGCAGAGGCTTCTCCGAATCCGAGACAGACTCATGGAACCCCTAGGGTTCGATAGAACCCAGGTTAAGAACCACTGGTCTAGACAAAGGAGGGAAGATGACCCTGAAAGACTGTAAATATCTTTGTGTTACCTTAAAAGTCTTAATGTTTTTGTGTATCCCCTAAACAAATGTTGTAAGCTTGTGCCACGATGTCATGCTCTCCCCAGCCTTTGTGTGATCAAGCCCTTGAGATGTATTTGGCGCACATGATTTGGGTTTGCAACTGCCCTGTGTCAGCCATATGCAGCCGGCATATTTAATAAATCTCCTTTAATAAAACTCTTCAAAATTCATCTGGACTTGGTGTCTCTATGTAAACCCGCGGAACTGAGGCAGATACTTTACAACAGTGTGGCCCCTCAACCCACAGCTGGGCACCATGATGTCAGTTGAGTACAGGAGGACCCTGGTGCCAGAAGGGGCAAGAAGGAGGCTGAAATGTCACCCTACACACATATATTTTAGGGGAGCTGTTTCCACAGTTTTCCACTTTATCATCTATCTGTAGCAGAAATTTTAGTCGAACTTCTCAGATGCCTTTTATTTATAAAGAAACTAAATGGGACATTTTGTTTTCTTTATTGCAAGCAGATTCAAGTCTCCTTAGATAATCTGCAGAAAAGTCCAATATAATTAATATTAAGTCATACTTTACAGAAATAAAAGTTAAAAACAGCATACAAAATAAACTTTACAGAAATGTAAGATTTGGTTTAATTTACAATTTAACATTTCAAAGCAGGTTAATGAATTATTAACAATTATACATGACTGTTTAGAGGTTGATTTACCTTAAATGCACCTACTATATTCAGTAATTTAAAAATAAATTCCAGTATTTATGATGACAACTATAGATTCCATTCCTGTTAAATACATTTTTGAAGATTCTCTTTTATTACATTAAATTATCAACAGACATTTTAAACGGCAATGCAGACACACATTATAATTGAAGTCAGAGACAATATATGCATATTAAAATTCTGTATATTTTAATACAGTAAAAAATAAAGCTATATAAACTGATCTTTAGATTTTTTTCTGCAAAAGTAGAATCACACTTTAATAACACTTCCAACACATCGTCATTAAAACTTTGTTTATAGACAATATCAGAATGATTCTCATTTACCTATCCTCTAGCTAAAAAAGAAAGATGCATTTGCCAACAGAACTTCTTGTTTTTAAAGTTAGATATGGAAATCTTCCAAATGAAATGTAGAACACAAGAAATTACATACTAATGTGTGATACTGATTTGTCAAATAAATAATAATTTTAAGATAAAGTAGAAGTGGTTGCTTTAGGTTATTTCTAGTCAGTGCAAAACAAGTAAACTTAGTGGTTTGAAAGAAAACAGCCAGAACATTTCCTTAGGTTACGCTGAACATTTGGTTGATGCCCAGCAATTAAGAATAGTGATAACAGCATGGGTGAGACATTGTTGTAATTGAAACAAAATCTCACAAGGCCAAACTACAGTTCTGTAAACCTGTTGTTGCAGAAGCAGTTCGTTTTCAGCCCCCTTTCCTAGTCCAGGCTCTGCCACCGCCACCACCAGGCATTACCTGGTCTGCATTCCACTACTGAGTCAAATGCACAGGATGGGGTTGATACGGGCTCTAATAGGAATTGCCAAGAGAAGGGCACCTTTCCTCCTAGCCACCCTGTGGCAGAGGGCCAGCCCTGTTCCTGGACGCTGCAGCTGGGAGTGTCCAGATTCCACTTTCTGCCACTTGTCCTAAGGGCAAAGCTTTGGGGAGGTGTCAGTTGGGGACAGGGGGCTGGACTTGCTGAAAAGAAGGAGCTTAGGCCAGGGCACTGCTGCTTGGCTCATCCAACAGCTCCCCTTGACTCCCTGGGGCTGCCCTGCAAAGCCTCCCGTGTCCCGCATGGTAGCCCAAGGAGCCTTATCTTCTGGAGGCCCCTCGCAGGATCTCCTCAGGAAGGAGGCAGGATACTTGGGGCTAGGGAATGTGTGTGTGTGGTTGTGTGTGTGTGTGAGAACTGGCACCTATGCACGTGTGCGGCCGTGCATAGCGGTGGAGCTGAAAGCAAGACGAGGCAATGTGGCTGCGACCACTCATGCTTTATAGATGACCCGCTACCAGGATGGCGTGCGGGTTCAGAACCAGATTGTCTGGCCAATGTGGGAAATTATGAGTTAACACTCTATTAACATGCAGTCATGAAGATTTTCAAAACTAAGAAAAAATGCTTCAAGTTGACATTACTTGCTTTAAAGTTAGTTTAAGGCAAGTAAATGCTAAATGGTGTAAGGTGAAAAAAGTCACATTAATATCTGAATATCAGAGACATATCTGAAATGTCATTTCAGTGGGGTTCTTCTCTTCCTCCTTTTTATTTTTTACCTCATGCCCCTTATCTATATTCCAAATGACCAGGAACAGTCCCTTCACTTCCCAAACAATCTATTTTGCGGTATGTAAAGGTTTGGTGGCTTCCATAATGAGACTTGAATTATCAGAGGTAAATGGTAATAACCATCTCAATGCAGGCGGAAAGAAGATACCGAACCATCAAGTAAGAAGCTTCTGTTTTAAGGCTGAAGGATGGAAATGAAAAACAAAACAAAAAGCAGATGAAATGGCAATGAACTGTGAAGAATAAGCATAGCAAAATATCGTACTGTAAATACGCCTTTCAACTAATCAATGCCACCGGAAACACCAAAAACGAACAGGTGTGGAGAATAAAATCAAACCTGAAAATTCACATTCATCAGATATTGAGACATTCGGCCAAAACTCTCACCGGAATTTAAAGTGGCCATAATTTCATCAACTTAAAAAATAAAAGCTTTAAAAACATACTTTAAAAATCAGATATGGTTATGTTAACAAATAAATGAATAAGAGATATAAACAGCTATGAAAATACTTCAGTGCAAAGGCAATTTTAAGATTTCTAAAAAAATACATTACAAAGAATTTGTTAACTAAACATACAGAGAATCTGTCCCCCCACAGGTATTACATTTATACCCATATTAGGTTCTTAAAAACGGCTGTAAAAATGCACACACCATGGTTGTGGGGTCTAGTGTGGGCCAGAATGGCCAAGGGCTGCCACCACACATAGAACACGGGGATGTGACAGGACAAGATGGGGACTGGAGGGTGTGGTGAGGAGGACCCTCAGGATGGGAATGGTCCCCTCCTTCTTCTCTGTCTTATCTAAGCCAAACTTTCATTACTTTGTCTTTGGTATAATGTTTATATTTCACCTCAATTTATCCCAACTACTTTGTGTTCACCGTTCTTACTGTTAATTTATCCCCTATATCAATTAAATATCTTAGGTGAGACAGTATACAACCAAATTGTGAAACCTGAACTTCCAAAAATATCTAACATCAAACATCTCTGACGCAGACGCTCCATGTTCCCTTACCAACATCCCCAGAATTTCACAGCATGAAATCTGGCCGTAGACAAGGTCCCTCCCTTTAGCTTAGCTTCCGGGTGATGCTTTTCTAAAAAGGCATCCGTTTTAAAGTCCGAAGTTTGAATCTCAAACTGAAATGTCTTCTTTATGGACCATTAAGGCTATGTCGACTAGGTTATTCCTAGAAATAGAAATAACAGCACAGAAAAGTGACAGGGAGTTTACAACACACCAGCCTTCTGATGGTTTACCCACTGACAGCACGCTGAGACAAAGGAGAGATCGAACAGAAAACTCAGAGCAAGGCTGGGTCAAGAGTGACAGGGGAGGTAGCAGGCTAGAATGGCGATATTGCTTTTTAGAAGTTTCAGGCCATCTTGTGGGCAAAGCCATGTTGGCCTGAAATAGATTCTGGAAGATGAACACCGCCTCTAGAGGCTACCTCTCCACAAGGACACTGGGCGGGGGTTGGCTAGAACAACCAACATCTATCCAGGGCTCCCAGACCACCACCCGTCCCCTAATACCCATGATACAGACCTTTCCCAACAACAAGAAACTGACAAGCTTTACCCTTGGGATTGTGAAGATAAATATCTCAAAACTTATACTGGGAAAGCTTAAAAGGACAGTATATTACCTATTCCCCCCATGTGAATATTTTCTCTTCCCTCCAGAGGCAGCAAGGGGACAGGAAAGGAGGAGACATGGAAACACTCACAGAGACTCCAAAACATACAGGGGTGTCATCTCCCTCAGAGAAGCAAACTTTGAGTCAGACACAACCCTAACAATCAGCTTCAGGGTGTGGAGGGTTCTGAACAAGAGCAACAGTATGGTCTACGATTAAGGGGAAGTGGATGCACGATTATCTGAGTGTCTGTGCCAAAAGCCAAAGTACCAGAGGGTTCTGGAGGAGAGTGCAGAGGCCAGACCCACTGGCCCCACGGCAAGGGCGGGTCGCATCTGTGCTTAAATGATGGATGGCAGTGTGACTGCCACCTGCGTGAAGCTGGACCACTGGTCTCCAAACTGATGTCCTCCTCTGGTGGTGCCTGTGGTGGAGAGGACGGAGGGCACAGACAGAGACCCTGGCCCAGGACGGATATACCAGGCCCTGTGCACGTCCTGCTTTTTAGCAGCCCAACTAAAAGCACAAGGCCACCAGGCCCGTGTGAAATGAGGACCCAGACCGCTAGCCTATGCACTCCAGACAGGTCCTGTTGCCTCTTCCTCTTCCTTTGTGGGCAGAGGAAAAGCACACGCGTGCACAGCACACACACTTTGCTGTGCGGTTGGTTCTTAAAGGCTTGAACATATGACCTGTCTGCCGTCTGTCTCCCCACAGCGCCCATGGCAGCAGGGTCTCCAGCTGGGATGGGGGTGGCAGTTTGAGACACCGATGATGGGAGGGAGGACCAAGCTCTCCTTGCTCTCTGGCCACATCGTCACCTGTCTGGAGCAGGAGCCTGGCTGCATGGCCGAGGGGTTGGGGCTGGGGCTGTGCAGAGAGGCAAAATGGCGGACTTCTGAGAGGCGGTCCAGACCCTTTGTGCACGTGCTCTGTCGGAGAACAGAGAAGAGAGAGTCAGGACCCTCCACAGGAATCCCAGTGACAATGATCTGATGCAATCACTGTCATCGCTGCCTGGGTCAGACTCCCACTGCAGGACACCAGTCAGATGGCGTCGCTCCTGTGGACTACAGCACAGAGGCAGTGTGTGAATCTTGGTCTGGCTACGAACATCTCCCCTTGCTGGTCCCATCACTGGGTAAACGCAATGTTCATAAATATGCAAAGGTCCCAGAGAGTAAGTTTGATTCCTTTAAAGTAACAGTGGTCAACCACCATCAGAGACTGAAGTCTTCATTGCTCTGATTGGCTATCTCGTTGTCTTTTTTTATTTTTCTTTAAAGGGACAGAGAGAGAGTCAGAGAGAGGGATAGATAGGGACAGACAGAGAGAAACGGAGAGAGGTGAGAAGCATCAATCATTAGTTTTTCGTTGCCGTTGCGATACCTTAGTTGTTCATTGATTGCTTTCTCACATGTGCCTTGACCGCGGGCCTTCAGCAGAAGGAGCTACCCCTTGCTGGAGCCAGCGACCTTGGGTCCAAGCTGGCGAGCTTTTGCTCAAGCCAGATGGGCCCGCGCTCAAGCTGGCGAGCTTGGGGTCTCGAACCTGGGTTTTCCGCGTCCTAGTCCAATGCTCTATCCACTGCGCGACCGCCTGGTCAGGCTATCTCGCTGTATTTCTGCACAAACAGGGTCTGTGCAGTTTCTTATTAACAGCCCAAGGAGACTGGTGACACATCCTAGACACTGTTAAATTTAACAGGCAGGGAGGGAATGAGGGGGAGCCGTACAGGAGAAATCTATTTTAAAGGATAATCATACCAAGCACACCTGGTTTTGGATAGAGAAGATTGGTGGATATGTCAAACCTGAGAAATATAGCTCAGAGGTTTTGTGAATGTGGTTGCATTTCCTCTCCTTGTTTTTCAGACACAGATATAGCTTTACATTTCAGCTGATAAATCACGCAATACTCCATTATTTCCCCCAAAAATAGCCTTTCCTGATAGACCTTTGGGGTGAAGCGGTTTTCACCACCAAGGATGAGAAGGAATGACATTTGGTCTGGCACACTGCACAGCAAGCATACCAGGCAAGGACGTCACATAAGTGTATGTGGAACCACGTTTGCCACGGCATGTGTACATACATGTAGGGGGAGGTGTGCACATCCACAAGTGTGCATGTGCGTGTGTGTGCACCATACTCAACCATATGCAGTCCAGCCACTCTCAGGCAGGTCACTTACCTGGGTTAGAAATACACATGTGTGCGTAAAAAGTGTTTCCTTTATTAAAAAAAAGTTAACGAATCTTTGTTATCAAAAACAGCACAGCACAGCACAGCAAAACTTTGGAGGAAAAATGGACAGTTTGAAAGGCTCACAGCACACCCAGGAAGCCTGCCAGGCAGCATGGTGGACGCCGTTACCTATCCTTGGGCTAATCACGCCTCTGGCCCGGCAAGACGTCCTTCAGAAGTGGCCTGTCCGTGCTCGGCGCGGCATCGACCGCTGTTTTGAGTTTCGAGCTCTTCTGCAAGGCGAGGAAAGACACTGAGATGGCGGCCACACTGGGAACCAAGAGAGCTCTCTGGGCCGGCTGAAGGCCAAACCCAGCCATGCAGCAGGGATGTGGGACCAGCACCCACGAGGGCCGCTCCCTAGGCCCCTCTGCATAAAAAGGGTACATTGGATTCACATGGAAGTCTGTACAAAACTTGGGCACAGGGTTTCTGTGTGGGCACCTCCCAGGGGCTCCACTGGGGGAAAGGTGGTCTCTCACCTTCTTTCTAACAGGGACCTTCAGTGAAAAAGACCAAGGGACGGAGCTGGTAGAGAAGATGGGCCAGATGGGACAGCAGGGCCTCACTGGAAGGGCCTGCTCCCAACACAGAAAGGCCAGCCTCTGTCGGGAGCCTGAAACTATAATCCTGACACGCTCACCTAGAAGCATCTCGTGCCATTTACTAGTCAGTTGTACCCTACTCCCCAACCCTCAACAAAGAGCACCAAGGTTCCCTGGGGGGGGGGCGGTGTGCCTGCCTGTCCTTGTCCTTCTGTCTCTATCTTCCAGTTTGTCCCATCCCTCTGTCCCTCCCTTTCCTTCTGATCCTTAGCCCTGTCCCTGACCTTCAGATCTGTTCTAGTCAAACAGAAGAGTTGTGCCCAAGACTAGAATCCTGAAAGTTCAAGGTGCCACAGTGCTGCAGGTCAACGGGGCCAGCATCTGAACACTAAGATTTTCCAGCCAGACCCTATTTAATTTCTCAGCAATAGGAAGAAGGGAGTTTAAAAGGTGAAGAACCACAAGGTCTGAATTGCAGAACACCTTCTGAGGAGGAGGAGGATGAGCTAAACAAGAGGTGAAGTTGTTGCCCTTTAAATTATATATAATTTAATTATATATAAAAATATAGGTAGATAGAGCTATATAAACACATATAGGTTATATATGTTTATATGTGTATGTGTGTATATATATATACACACACATATATATATGAAACCTAGTGCCTATGATGTTTTACTTTTTAACAGAACAGATTAAAAGAAAAAAAACAAACATCCATTTGAAGTACTATATGTTCCACATAAGGACTGGTCAAATGTTTATTCCTCCAAAGTTTTGCAAAAGTCTGGGTGGTTTTATCGCAACGCAAGCATTCATCTCATGTGTGCCAGGAGTGTGCTGGCTACAGGGATGGTGTGAAGTGTGGGTGTGGGGATACCTTGGGTCACGCCCCCTGTGGCCTGGATGGACACCACAGAATGCTCAGTGACAACCTTCTCAAAGCAGCTCGAGTCTGGCTTCTGCAAATGTTCAGAAGCAAATCAAGTCTTAATAAACTGTATCAACAGTTAAAATATTTATTTTTAGCCCAGCGCCGCCATGACTGAACCAAGCTCATAAGCACCTTCTGTGACTTACTAAAGTGCTCCTAATAATTCCATCCTAAATGTTTTCGAGTATGTAAACAGTAACACGAAACTATGTAATTCTAACAAATTCTGATAGCATCAAATAAGAAAAAATTTGATTGCCAATAGTTACTTGAACTGAAAAAAAAAGTACCATCCTATTTGTTAAAAAACAGTGTTTGAAATGTATAGAAGTTGTTATTTGAAGAAAAAATAAAAGCCCTTTTCTTGCTTTAGGCATCTTCCTGTTAAGCTGCATTGGTATTTATGCACAGAAACTAGAAACTGACACACGGACAGGAGCTCTCTCTAGAGAACACTCTGTTTGAAACCCTGGCTCTGATGGAAAGGCTTTGATTCGAAACAACTGCCCAGAGAAAGGCTGTGTGAATGGCCCTGTAAGGTTGAGAAACAGGCCACTGTAGCCACGTACAGCCAAGTAGAAGGCTTATTCTAGAAACAATCAGGTTTTTTAAAAATTGGAGGAAAAAAGAACTTGGTGAAACTTTTGGCTCAAAAGACATGTCCCGGCTTTGTCTGCAGTTCGAATGGCTCGCCCGGACTGCCTTCTCTGCAGTGTTCTGCGGGGCCCCGAGTACCCTTCACTGCGGAGGCCTCAGTTCCCCTGGCTGCAGAATGGGTTTACAGAGGTGCATGGGAGCGAGGGGGTCCTGCTACCCATCCCCTCAGGGCTGTGGAGAGGACAGCCCTGAGGGAACTTTGTTCACAGAGGGGCTCGTGTGCCTTCGGAACGGCCACACCCACACCTCCGTGGGGTGGAACCACAGGTCTAAGAAGGCACAGCCTGAAGCATTTGGCTGGGCCTGAGTGAAGGTGGGCCCTGGCAGGTGGGATCGAATACTTCCAATGGACGCTGAGAGAGAAACACTGGTTAGTGGTATTGACAGGAAACACAGCCCAGACGCCCCTTCCACATCTCAAGGTACAAGTTATCCCCACATTTCTTGGTTGTTGGTGGTTATAACAACCACAGGAGTCATAAACACCAAAGTGTGTGTTCGATAGCAGTTGATATTAAAAGTAAGCCCTCTGTGGTCTTGTGACTAAGCCCCAAACATGCAAAAAGACAGAAAAGCATCACCTTGCTCCGTCAGAAACTCAGACTGCTGGAAGTCTGAGAAAGCATAAAGATGGTGGACTGCTCAACAGAAAGGCACTGATTCTTAGTCTCCAGTCCCAGGGGTTCAGGAGGAGCCACACACATCATTAGACAAGGTAGTAGCGGTTATTTAGGCAAAGAGGTCAGAGGATGGAAGGGAAGGAGGACAGGGAAAGAGAAACAAGAACAGAACGTGAGTAGGATTAAATGCCAACAACGCCCCACGTCCGGCAGTGCTGCCACGCTAAGGAAACGCATGGCCTGTTGACAGCGGACAAGGTGGGCCACATTCCTAACCGTCCTGGCTCCCCTGTCCAGGGACTCTCACTTGCTGGAGGGCAGTGTGGACACCCCCTGCCCCACTCCTGCCATGCTTTTCCTCCTTGCCACCAAAGCCCCGAAAACATCCCTGTCCTATCTCACTTGTTAAAGGTGATAAATTGAAACAATTTGGAGTGAAGTTGCACGTGTATACTCTCGCTAATCTCTTCCTGAGACTGTGTCAGCACCAACTTTACAAACGCGGCAGGTAGAGAAAGGAGAGAACCACTAGGAACTGGTGGCGCTGGCTTCAACATTTTAAATTAACACCAGAGTCCTAAGAGAGCTCACCCACCTGATCCCATTCAATGCCGGACTGGTGGAGGTGGGGCCAAGGCAGTGCCATACCACTTTCACTCCGGGCCCAGGGCAGGGCTGTTTCCCGTGCCAACCACGGACCGACAGCGCTTGGAGACTGAGACCACTGGGGCATCTGAGCTCCCGGGTGCCTCACCTCTGCTCCCAGAATGATGACCTGACCTCTTCTGCCTTCCACCCTCCTTCCCACCTCTACATGCACAACCACCTGTGCTCAATAGGAAGACATGCAGCCTGAAAGAACAGCCCTGCCATGGCTCCATCCTCTCACCAGGATCCTGCCTTCTCCTTACTGAGGCTCCAAACCTCCATGGGCGAGTCACAGGGGTGAGGCCATGGGGGTCAAGGTGGTAGGGGACATGCGCCCTGAGACTCTAGGGTCGAGGGGCGGAGGACGTGCCCATCCTCAGATTGCAGGGGTGAGAGGACGAGGGATGTGCCCGTCCTCAGATTGCAGGGGTGAGGGGATGAGGGATATACCCGACCTCAGATTGCAGGGGTGAGGGGAATGAGGAACGTGCCCGTCCTCAGATTGTAGGGGATGAGAAATGTGCCCGCCCTCAGATTGCAGGGGTGAGGGGAGAGATGTGCCTACCCTCAGACTACAGGGGTGAGGGGAGAGATGTGCCCACCCTGAGATTGCAGGGGTGAGGGGAGAGATGTGCCTACCCTCAGATTGCAGGGGTGAGGGGACAAGGAATGTCCCTGCCCTCAGATTGCAGGGGTGAGAGGACGGGGAACGTGTCCTCCCTGAGAACTCTGGGAAAGGCCAGAGTGGTTTTGGGAAGCTCTGATTACTACCTTCTGGTGTCCTATGCCAGTTTTGGCATTTTGCATATCTCATTCTTACGTGAATGAGAACTCAGGTATTCAGAATTCAACTTGTTGGCTTCATTTTGGGACTATGGAAAATAAGTAGCCACTAATAATTACCAGAATTTCCTAATACAAATGCTAAAGTTCTGAGCCAAATTCACCATCCCTAAAAATAATGCAATTTTACCTTTAAAATAATGATTAATTAAGAAAAACTTTTTAAGATTTACACAAAATAATTTGTCTTTTGTAGTGGCCTAATCTTTTTCTTATTTCAGCTAACTGCTTTGGTATAAGCCCTGGTCATCTTAAATTCTGCCTAAGTTAATGTTTAAAATCATCTATTATAAAATTCATTAGTAGTACTTGCATTGATGACACTGTCAACCCCAACTTTCCACGGTCACCTTTCTAATGATCTTTCCTACTCTGAACCTGGGGAGCTGCAGCGCACCACGTCCCCTACCAGAGCAGCTGAGTACCTGGACTCTCTCTGTGGCACTGGGCCACAGCTGCCGGCACAGGACTTTCTTGAGAACATCAGGAAGGAGGCTGACAGTGATGAGCAGGATGATGGCCAGCCAGGCAGGGCCACTGGATAACATCTGTATGAACACATAGTACATCCTTTGATAATTGAGGAATGGCCTGGAGCATAGAGGGAAAGAAGAAAAACATGATGGCAGGTCAGAAATCATCAGGACAAACACTGAAATCCTGCTCTGTATTCTCTATGAGCACGAAGAGCCCATTTGCCTGGCAGTTTTCATTCTGGCACCAACAGTTATTGGCTTGTTCAAAGCCTGCCTGCCGTGAATTAATCATATAAATAATGGGCTGGGGAACTTCCCCTAGAATGCCGGGCTGTTAATGAATGGGAAAAGAAGAAAGAAATTCTATGAAGTCATCCCAAAGGGAAAGTAAGTCCCTGAAGTTCAGCTTTAGAACAACAGAAAGATTTAAAAAGATTAAAGGATGTGATTTTTTTATATCTCACAATCACAATGGCTATTAACATGAAGATATACAAAGGTTCTGATCCGTACAGCTAGGTAACTACTTAAAGCTTATGCCACAAAAATCTTAAAATTTTTCTATAAAAATACAGAGCATGAAATGACTTTCCTATCAGGCAAATATGTAATTACATATATATATATATATATATTGGGCTCCATGAAAGAAGCTGAAAAGGATGTAGCAACTGAGATCATGCTAAACTTGAGTTACACAGTTTCATGACCCCTACACCCAAGGCCCAGAAGCTGGTCAGAGAAATCTTCAGGATGAAATATTCCTCTTACACAGCTGTAGCTTTGGAAAGTTCACTAGAACTTTGGGGATTTTTAGCTTGGGGCAGGGTTATTGGAAACCCACCTAAAGTTTACCTAATTTTTCTGTATTTCTGGGTCGCAAAGAGCATGTAATGCATAGCTATAGTCACTAGAGGGCAATGATGCAACGAGAGGTTGGTGGATATCAGCAATCACCAACAGGGGGACAAGATTTATCACAGAGGCTTTCTCTCTATTTTCAGGTGCTGCTTGTGTTTCTAGGAGCTGTGCTCAATACTGAAGATGCAAAATGAAGAGGACATTGTTTCTGGACTCACATCTAGCCAGGCCTAGGGTGAGGCCAGCGTGCCCAGTTAAAGGAGGCACTCCTGCCTAGGTCATGGCCCCTGGACCTCCTTACTTGCCTTCCTCTAGTCCCGGCCCTGTTCAGGAAATGCTCCATTGTACAGGGAAGGTGGAAATTTAAACAGGAGAATTATAGAACAAAACGGTATGTATTGTGACAGGAGAATGAATAAATGCTTTTAGGGGATGAGGTAGAAGCATCTATGAGGTGGTTCAAGGGAAGCATTGAAGATAACAAGGAACCTCTGGGTTTTGAACGATGAATAGAGCTCAATAGATAGGCTAGTTGAAAAGGACATTTTTGGTGGAAGGAACATCATGGGCAAAGTGTGCTTGTGATAGTCCCAGAAGAGATGCCAAATACAGCTACTTCTTGCCCTCATCAGGACTGACCAAACCAACAACACTTAACTGCTTTGTTGCAATAGTATCTAAACCATATGCCCTGCTTATTTTCATTCAAATGTTTATTTTCAACAGTGGTCTTTCTAAAACAACAATCTGACTATGCCACTCCCTCTGTTTACAATCCTCGATGCTGTCCCACGGTTGTCAGATTGCGGCTGAGGTCCTAGCTGGTCTATAGGACCAGTGCAGCCTGCTCCTACTTACTTCTTCAGCTGGACCTAGGCCACGGTCCAGCCATAATGGTCTCCTTCTGTCTGCCAGGGCCCCGCCTCAGTGCCTTTGCACATGCATCTCCCTTCCTTATGAGTAAGGCTCTGTCTGGAGTCAGACTGACTTGGTCCAGTGGAGCTGGTCTCTACATCCATCTTATCATTTGTATGTATAGAGAACGTGGTTGTGGGGAAGACTGAATGAGATACGTTGTCAGTTACTTAGCCCATGCTTCATTCTAGGAGGTGTTTAGTAAGTGTGAGCTATCATGATAATGATAGTGATTTTCTCTCAGGTTTCGGTTTAAATAATAACTTTATTTGAGAAGCCTTCTCTGACCTTCAATCTGCAATAGGTCCCTGGTTATGGCATCTGGTTTGTTTCCTCACTTGCCAAAAGCCTGATTAGTTATTATCCAGCATGTCTACCCAACTGAAACTATGGGCTCAAAGGAGCAGGGACCACAGCTGCCTCGTTCCCTCCATGGGGCCCCAGGCCCTGGCACAAGGCCTCACACAGCAGGCAGTCAACAGATACTTGCAGACAGGAATGAGGCTGTACAGAAAAAGTGTTTTGAGCCCCTGATGAAAGATACTGCAGGACTATAAAGGTAATAATGGTTACATAATATTTATCATTCATACCAGATAATTCCTCCCCAGAGGAGAGAAAAGACGATGTAAAATAGCAGCGACCCCCAGATAACAAAATGGTTTATCCAAGTCCAGTAGTGGGTATCTAGTGCCAGCTGAAAGAGAAAGGGGATTGATTACTAGTGATATTATCCAGACAAGTCAGTGTCAGCCATGGCAAGGAATAAAAGCCAGGAAATACTGAAAGAAACAAATCAACTAACACCTTAATTTTAGCCAAAATGCCCACATGAAACCGCTTAGGAAATACAAAACCTTATTCTTCCACTGAGGATAAAGAATGTGGGTGACATCACGTCCCTTGTAGTCACAACATTTCCAGGAACTCTCACCCAGATCCTGGGGAACAGCCTGGAGTGTCTCTCCCAAAGGGGCTGGCTGCTCAGGAGTGACAGCTTTAGATGTTGGCTATATTACTACTAAGGAAATCACTTTTTAAAACAGATTTATAGGTGTGGGGACTTTCACAATGATATCCCATATAGAATGTGACTTTTAAAAGAGCTGAATTTTTCATAATATATTCAGTTCAGTTAAAGTTGATCACATTGGGGGTGGGGGCTTGGCAATTAAAATAATTCTAATCTGAATCCTTTTTATAAAGTAAAGGCTCATTGGGGGATGGGTGAAAAAACATGAAAGGGATTGAGATGTACCAATGGCAGTTATAAAAATAGTCTCTGGATGCATAAAAAACAGACAGTAATACTGTAATAACTAGATATGGTGTCGGATGGGGGCTGGACATACTGAGCTGATTGATCACTTTGTAAAGTATATAATGTTTAATCACCTTGCTGTAAACCTGAAACTAATATGGTATTGAATGTCAACTGTCATTGAAAAATAACTTAATAAAAACTAAATTAAAAAAAGGAGGCCCAGCCCGACCAGGTGGTGGCGCAGTGTATAGAGCGTTGGACTGGGATGCGGAAGACCCAGGTTCGAGACTCCGAGCTCACCAGCTTGAGCGTGGGCCCATCTGGCTTAAGCAAAAAGCTCACCAGTTTGGACCCAAGGTCACTGGCTCCAGCAAGGGGTTGCTCTGTCTGCTGAAGGCCCACGGTCAAGGGACATGTGAGAAAGCAATCAACGAACAACTCTGATGTCGCAATGGCAACGAAAAACTAATGATTGATGCTTCTCACCTCTTTCCGTTCCTGTCTGTCTGTGTCTATCTATCCCTCTCTCTGACTCTCTCTCTCTATCCCTGTAAAAAAAAAAAAAAAGAAAAAAAGAAGGCCCATATCTTCATCTACCATCTGTATAATTCTGGGAGTTGGCATATTGGACTGTGGGGGGCACCTGACTCATTTGAATGATGGTAAAAAGACCCTTGGTGGGCGCAGGAGCTCATCTGGGCTGTGTGCAAGTACGGATTTGCAGTTCAAAGATGGGGAGTCCTGCACATGCAGGAGTTAACTGTGGCTATGAGAAGGAACATCAACATGAGAGAATTTACCTTTAATGTGACTGTAAAGACCATTACAGTGAATACCAGTGTCCCGAAGGTCCAGTTTCCAAACATCTGTGGGGACAAACAGTTAAGCAAGTCTCTTGTTAATATGTATATATCCCCTTTCACACTCAAAAGTGTTTAGAAAATATATCTCATTGTTCTTATGTGCCCACAGCTCAAACCCCAAAGACAAGGGATTTTCTCTTGTTATGACAAAGGAAAAGGAGATGGCAGTGAACACCCTGGGCCACTCAACACCCTCCAGGCTCCCAGTACCCTCCCACAGGGCGGGGTAGTGGCTCAGCAGTGGGAACAGAGCCATCCTACACTGACTGTCCTGTCCCGTCCCTTTGGGTGCTGTCAACAGACATCAGTCCTAAGGTCACAAACTGGGAGTTGGAAAATACCAAAAGCTGTTATTACAATATGCACGATGCTAACTATGTTTTTCTGTTTCATGGTTCACGTAAAGGCGGCATTTACCCAATAACTGAGTTCTATGCCTCCTGCAAGGTCAAGAATAAACTCAGTACAGTTTCTGTCTATTCTCTTTTGAACTCAAGTCAAACACCTGCCTGCTTTGGAAGAGAAGCAAGTGCTAGAACATTCTGCTAGTAAGCCATGAGAGAAAACAACCACGTCATATATGTGCGACATGGATGGGACTTTCCTCAGGAAAATCACAAGAAAGGGAGAAATGAGGGCAGACAAGACAGAGCCGCATGAAGGCCCCCAGCAGCCAGTTTGAGGCCAAAACCACAGAGAGGTCAATGGTCCATTAGAAGAGGCCAGTGAGAGGAGAGAACACGAGGCAGGGCTTCAGCCGCCCCTGAGGGCTCGGGCAGGATGCAGGGAAGGGGCCATGTGGGGGAAGCACACAGGAGTCACATCTTGAAAACATCACATTTCTCAACTACAGACAAAGACACAAGCAAAATAAACCACCTACTATTTGAGACTTGTTTCTCTTAGGGGAAAAATATCGGTCTATAAAGAGATTTTATTCTAGAAGAGTAAGTTGCTTCAAGATTTTTACACTAAGAATCTGGTACGCAAGATTCTTGAACCATGCCTTTCAGAAAATGTTCCTTGTACTTCTTAAAAAGAAAATAAAGCTTTATTTTAAAAAGGGTTAAGAGACTGGAATACAAATAGCTTCCTTCGCTGGTTAATTTTCAACCAAAGATGTATGGCAACACATAACTAGATTCAAATGAATAAGCAGACTAACCGTGTTGTGAAATATTTAGTGAGGTAAGAACTACTGGCAGAATTCTATAAGAAAAACTAAGTGTTAAGACTTTGTAGTAAACAGATTTTTTATAAGGACAACCCCACATCAACATTTTTTTACTGTTTATTCTTCACTTTATCATCATGATCGAAACTGGGTTTTCATCAATCAGACCCACTTACAACAGTGGCTCTCAATGGGGAGGGAGTGTGGGATAATTCTGTCCCTAGGGGATGCTTGTAATGTCTACAGACATCTTTGGTTTTAATCATTGGGGGAGGGATACTACTGGCATCTGGCAGGCAGAGACCAGGGGTCTGCTAACTGGACTGGGCAGCCCACCACCATCTAAGAACTCTCTCTGGCCCCAAATGGCAAGAGTGGCCAGGCTGGAAAAACATCCAAAAAGTGTTTCCCCTTCAATGCCTAACTTGAGGCAGGAAAAGTTTAAAACTCTGAGTCCAGCTGCAGTTTGGCAGAGGCCCACAAAAATGCTCGGCCCGATGAGTGCTGGGGAACACAGCGGCTCAGTTTTGTTTTCACTGGAAGCTGCTGCTGTTGGTCAAAGAGAAGGGTCAACCTGCAGCTTTGAATCCCAAGTGGGCACCGTCAGAGGGACCTGGCAGTAAGGCCACAACCCTGCCCTGTTCTCCACTTCCTCTCACCCTGGGCCTGCATGCCTGCCACCCCACCTTGGCGGGTATCCTAGGACTCTTTTAAAAAAGTGTTAGATAGTAACAAACTGTGGAAATGGAGTTTGCACAGAACAGTGATAGGATATTACCAACAGCAACACAAATCAGGAACAAACTTTAATTTGTGCAAGTGATTTCTTTATTTCTCTCCCTCCCTGAGGGTAGGGGGTGCTTCTCTAGGGTACTTCTGGGTTTTAGATTATGCTAGACCTGTGATCATAAACTAGGCAACCCAAAACCTAGTCCAGTAAAATACATGGTACTGAGCTGTAATTTTTACAGGTGAATAGCAACAAAGCACAACTATCCTGAACCCAGAATTGAGGATTTTGGTCAGAACCCTGCGCAGTGCCATCTGCTCAACTCTCACCTATGCCCTCTGGCTCTTCCCAGCTCATTGGGATAGACAATCATGGTAACATTTCCTTAAGTTCCTCTTAATTTCCTTATCTGTTTTAAGGGAGCCCTCAGCTAACTGCTAATAGTTAATTTATTATTAAAATTGTGTGCCATTATTTCTATGGATTTGGGGGATGGGAGGTGGGATTGCTCACTGGAATACCAACCCTCTTCTCAAAGGATTGTCCAGAAGGACGGCCTTTTTTTCCAAGTGACATTTGTTCCCCACCCTCCTGTGAAGCCCTGAGTCTGAGCTCTGTCACCTCCACTGAGAATTTCACTAACTCTACAGTCTCATTTGGATGATAATGAGAGTTTAGTGGGCATTTTGCAGGACAATTTCCTGCTTTTTAGAGCCCTAAGATCCAGACCAATTTACCTTTTATGTGTAAAAATATTCCACAACACACATGACCACAGTCATCAGAAACACCGAAGATATTCCTTTCATGCACAGACTCCACACTTCTACCAAGTCTGCTGTCGTGATTTGTTCTTGCTACACTGGCTGGTGACAACTCAAACTGAGCTATCACGATGCTCACTGACTATCTATACCATGCCTCAAATTTTCAAGTGTTTGAAATATCCTGCTGTTAAACAATAATAATTATTGCCTTAGTATTCTCTTTTGAGAAATAATTATGGCTCATGATGTCTGTGCAGAAAATGTCCCTAAGTGAATTACCCTTTTCCAAGAGTTATCCGTGATTCTAGTGTCTCTCAATTCCACGCATGTTCTATAAATATTCCTATAGAATGACTTATGTCTTTAAAAAGTGGTTCTTGGCCCTGACCAATTAGCTCAGTTGGTTAAGAGCATTGTCCTGAAACGACAAGGCTGTGGGTTCGATCTCCAGTCATAGCACACATGAGAACCAATAAATGTACAGCTGAGTAGAAGAACAAGAAATGAATGTTTCTCTTTCCCCTCCTCTCCCTCTCCTTTCCTCTCTCTGTCTCAAAAATAAAAAATAAAAAAAAGCCATGGCCAAATAGCTTAGAGCATCATCCTGGAGTGTGGAGGTTGCCAGTTCGAATCTCCACTCAGGGCAGATACAGGAGCAGCTCGATGTTCCTGTCTCTCTGCTCCCCTACCCCCCAAAAAAGAAGAAGTGGTCCTCCCCCACTGACAATCAATAGAACAGGGCATCTAAAGTAAACCACCAAGAAGATGTATTCTTGTTTGTCAGGGAATACCGTCAGAAAAGTGATGAGTGGTATAATTTCCCATTGCCGTGCTATCTCACATCCAAGGGCATCATAACCAGTTAGCTGAGACTGCCCCACGTTTACTTGTTTAGCAGATTTACTTGAATTTCTACAGAACCAGTCTATGATACTATTTTTAGTTTCACAAGTGATCTAACACTCTAATCCCCCCCAAACAAACAAGAATTTAAGCATCAACAATCCAGAATGTGAAAGGCTCCCTCTGGAGACGCCAAGGCACAGTGTGGGGTGGGTCTATAGTCATAACAGCAGACATTCAGCCTTGCCATGGGATGGCTTTGGGTTATCCCAACCCCCTGGAACTTATGTCCTCCTAGTCATACGGGCTAAAAGTGTCCACACTAGGTCCTTCCCACACTTGTCATTCATAATTAGGAATGCTATGAGTTTTATTCACCTGGCTCTTATAACTCTAAATATTTAGATTATTTAACTTCTATAGAGTATTAGTGAACTGGAGCAAATTTCACCTCTCAAGTGCATAACTATAGACAAACACCTCACATTAAATACCTTATTTGGCACCAACCGTCCCATGTGCTGGTTCATAATATCATCATGTGTCTCAGTAACTTTTCACATGACAAGATGCACACCATGTGTGTTGAATCTCTATTATGACAGGCCAGTAAGCAGAGGGCTCTCAAAGCTCTTGGTGAGTAGCAAGGTAACCACTGGGCATTTTTTAAGTGGAGTGGTACAGGCCAATTTGTATTTTCTTTATTTTGGTCTCTCTGTCATTGTTTCAAATTCTAATTAATAGTTTTGTCCAATAATGCCTGAGCAAAGGCATGCAAGCGGTAATTGTGGGAAACAAAAAGTATCACAGAGAAGCATCCCCCTAGAAGTTAGTATTTGGGTTCTCTAGGAGTTCAGGGCACCCTTAAGAAAACAGGAAATAGGAGATAAATAAGGAATTGGTAAAAATCCTTGGATCATATGAAGGGGCTCAAAACACCAAGGCACCCACTGACCCACAGCAGTATAAGGAGCTGCTGGATGGAAGTCTGGTTGGAGACACGTCAGGGCTGCAGGAATTTGAGCAGCAGGAGGAGAAGCGGCCTGAGCATCACACTGGCAAGGCCACCCTCTGGTGTGCACCTAAGGCACACCACACTTATCAACCAGCACTTTCGTTTTCAGGGTGCGTGAGTCAAGCATGCCTTCTAATAGCACTTCTTAAGATGTACCTATAATTACACTATGTAATCCTGAGATTAAAACAATTAAGAAGCAGTATGGAATAAAACAAATACATGCTATAAATTCTTTACTAAACATGTTGGGTTTGAGATTTAATTATCTGACTTTGTACAAATTCTTTAATCTGTCTGAGCTTGAGCTTCCTGAACGACGAATATGTCCAAGGGCAACTGTCATTGAGAGAGGATAAGATTTGTGAGAGAAAACTGCAAATAAAGTGCCAGAGGAAGGACACTTATTTCAGTATTGGTATGCTACCATGATCCTGAAACTTCAGTCCTCAGGACATAAAATCTTAGTTCTTTTTAAGATACATGCATGAAGCTTCCTTAAAGCCTAACTCATAAAGAATTCTTATAAAAGAAACATAAGAACAATAAGATAGCTTTATTCAAAATCTAGAAAAATGTGATGTTAGTAGAAGAGGGAAATACGACTATAAAAAATTCTCAAGATCCATTTAGTGAAAATTTGTTTCCATTATAATGAAAGATAGTAGCACCTTTTGGTAATGAGAAATGAGAAACAATGAGACAATGGTAACAAATTTCATAGGACCTGAGCAACACCTTTCTAAGAGAGAGCGATACAGGAAAACACAGTGGGGAAGAGAGAGGTGTGCTGTCAGACGGAAAATGAGGTGAGCTCCTGTTCACAAGTTACCCTTCTACATCAACGGCAGTGTTTCTTTTCACAGCAAGGTAAACACAGTGCCATGTAGGTGGGAACCATCCTGACGTGTACTTCACGTCTTTCACAATTCTCCCACCCAGGTAGCACTGGTTTGCCACATTCAAAGCAACGTCCCAAACAGGTCTCACATGCCTACATATGTTGCCTCTTATTTAAGGTAAAGGGAAGTTCAAACAAGTCAATTAAAAAAAATTCAGTGGCAATCCCGACACAGAAACCCAGAGATAAACGCCAGGTACAAATGAGCAAATGTACACATTCTTCTCTAACACAACTTCTGTCTACAGGAAGGAGAAGGGAGCAGCAGCTAATGATATTTCTACTGATGAAGCACACAGAAGAAGTCACATTTGAAAATATTTTCGAGAAATATTTTATCTAGAATGCACTCCAAAAACATAGAGGACACACCCACAATTGTCTTACCATATGTGTGTTGGTAGTCATTATCTGAGAGTGGGAAGGAAAGCAAGTTGCAGAAAGAAAAAAGCAAGATACAAATAAAACAAACCCTAGAGATTATGCAAATAACCAGAGAGCTGGTGTCTATTAGAAACTATCAATCTACTCATTGCAAAGAAAACAGATAATTAGGTACATGTGAAACAATGCTAAAATGTGTTAACTACAAAATTAATTCCCATATTAAATAAGACATGCCTGAATGATATAACTGAACCACTAGATAAAAATGCAAGTTACAAAAACAAAAAATCTGAAAACCCCCAGGAAGGGTATTTTCTACTGTCAGCAGAGCTATGCAGAGCAGGGCATTCCCAGATGTACTACAGCCTTTAAAGCAATTTGGCAGCTAGGTACTCAAATATCAGAAGACCTCACAGGCTGCGCTGAATGACTGCACTGACCAGCGTTCGCACGCGATTCGAGGGTTATTCCCAAGTAGCTAAGTCAACAAGACCCAGTTCTGTACTAACCTGTCCATTGCTGGTCACTGTTGTATTTTCAAACATGAAGTAAGCACCAAAGAAAAATACCAGAGCGTCGAATACTCCTAAGAATGTCCAGTAAATGAACACTCGCCAGCGGAGTAGAGCGTTCTTGGCGATATCTCTGTGTAACAAAACGGTGAGAACATAGTGACTGCATTCCATTAGAACGGGCCTCCCTCAGAGACCTGGCCATCTCCACTGTGCTCTGCAGTGACCATCGTTGTCCAGTAGGGGCCTCTAGGTCACTGGAGAGGTTCCCCCAGTGATAATGTCTGACAAAACTGGAGACATGGTACTGACAGGAACACCACCCACCCGTCTGACGCGGGTGTCCCAGTTCTATAGAATCTCTCTGCATTCTTTCTCACAACTCCACATGACTCTAAATTTTTCTGAAATTCAATTTAAAAAGCCACAAGAAATAAAAAACAGTAACACATCGACTCTGCCAGAGATCCTGGAGTGCGGTTCTGAAATAGCAGACAGACATCTTTTCTTATTACCAAATAGTGCTGTTCAGCAAAAAAAAAAAGAGCACATGACGATCAGATCTGTTAACTTTTTCTTTTCTCACTGAATAGAACATGTGTGGTTCTAAAAGAATAATTTAGGTCATAAATCCACTGGGGTCACAAGGGGATATAAACTCTTATCACAGACCTTTCATAATGATCAGAAATCATGGTAAAACACTAATTGATTTAATATATGTACATTTCAAATGCAACATAAATCTTCTATCCAAATTTTGAAGTGTGGCCAGTTAAATTTCATTAATTCTTGCTTAAAGACTCTGGTAAAAGCCAAGTGTCAGTTGACACTGAATGTTTTCTGGTTTTTAAATAATGCAACCAGACATTTCATTGAAAGCATCACTCTGTGGCTGCCTGGTCACTCCCTGAACTCAGTACCTGTAGAGGGAAGGGTCCCTCTTGAGCGTGTCTATGCTGACGTGCTGCTCCATCAGGCTGTACAAGAGAATCGGGAGGGAAGTGAAACTGATGTTGTACAGGGTCAGGTAGGCGGTGTCGTACAGAGTCTGTAGAAAAGAAATCATCCACTGAACACAACACCCGTGCACTTTGCTAAACTTTTTTGATGTTTTGTTAAATACAGATTTTTTAATTTGCAAAGGCCTATTAACACAATTATTCTGAAATACATACGGAGCCTTCTTTCTACAGATTTAGAAGGACCAGGACAATTTTCAAAGCATCGTGATGCCAACTGGTCAGTATTAAAATCACGGCTGAGAGAAGCCCCGACTGAGACCCACCCCATTCGGCAACTGCAAACTTGCAACTAAAAAAGTTGCATAAAAGTTGACATTTTCAAGTTTCAACTCTCCCCTGTCCCAGACCCTTCAAATGAAAGCAGTTGGCCCACAGTCCAACTGAGCAGGACAGGAAGAAAATGAGTGAATGAGAAAGGAGGTACCCCAAGGGGTCCCTTCTCCCACTAGATGGCCCGTACTCTTCCACTCGGCACTTGCATGTGTCAGAAGCCAGTGGTGAGACACCCAAGAGAGGATCTTGGATTTAGATTCAATCCTTTTACTTGGGGTCAGAAGGCCCAATACAGCCCTCTAAGGTCTGGGGTTGGCAAGGTCTGGGCACATCACACCGTGGGCAGTGAAGGAGGGCCTTTAGTCAGCAGACACGACACCTTTGCATTGTGCCTTCACTCCACCTGCTGACAGCATTGCGGAGGGCAGCAGGGCTGAGGGCACGCAGGCCTCCTTCACCGCCCTGGCCGGCCCACCTTTGCAGCCTCCTCTCCCCCCACTGCAGCCACCCTTGTGTGGGAGGGAGATAAGTCTCAGAGAGCTTCTGAGTTGAGACATGAGCACTCACCTGCTGTGAAAACCCACAGAAGAACTGGTATAAAAACTGAGGGAAAATGAAGCAGACATTCTGAAAGACAAGCCACATGCCTGTTAGTTCAAGGGCACACTGTAAGAGGCAGCTAACTTCCTAAGAGGTTGTCCATGTGACACCACTTGATCTGGGGACAGTGACTTAAAAGTGTCCTATGTTCTCAGAATAGCAGGCAATGGGCTTAAATTATTTTTTCTCTTTTAATAGCACTTATAATGCATATATGACCATGTTGTGGTCACCCGAAGAACAGGTAATCTAAGGAAGATTTATGAAAGAGAAATGAGGAGGCAATGTAGGTGTCAGTATAAACAGAAAAGAATCAAATTGCATAATGAATATGAAATTATTTTAAGGAATTATAAAAGAATGCCCCTTCCTTTATTTATTTTACTACCGATATCTTATCGGTTCCCCATTAAATTGTGTGAATGTGAGAAAGTGCTAGGATCAACCCCTTCCTTGCTGACAGTTACTTCTATTTTTAACTGAATCGTCCCTTGGAGCATTGCAGCAACCGTCAAAGATGTCATTTCATCATGTACATTATATTTCACTGAAACAAGGATAGGAGCAAGGCCATCCCTCCTACCTTATAAAAGAAGTATTGCACAAGTTCAGATATCCTAATGTAATAAAAATGCCCATGAACAAGTAGCATCTTCTTTAAATGCTTAAATTTCGGAATTGCATAGTCACTGTTCCTTGCAGCCTGACGACCTTCCTTTCCAATGACGCCTATAAGAAAAAAAATGTGTTGCGTGCATGCTTTCTCAACGCCGTGCAAATGAAAACCGGAATAAGCAAAAAAGTTGAGATTCAACCATTACTGTGAGATTTCCCAGTCATGAACGTACTAAATCCCAGATGCTGCTCTAAATGTGCCATCTAAAGTCCATGATCTGGCCTTTGGCTGTATCCCCTTCTTGTCTAGCTGAAGTAATAAATCTCAGTTACCAAAATGTGCAGGTAATCACAAGAGAAGAGACTTACCTATGCCCACATGGGCCTCCAGGATCATGCTGACATCATTGGCTCCATCACCAATTGCTAACGTAATAGGGTGCTCTTTTGAAAATTTGATTAATTTAACAATCTGAAAAAGAAATAACTACAGAATGTATCTTCTCTGTTTTACTTCTGTTCAGGTTATTCATTAACTAGGAATACATAAGAAAGATAAAGTTAGGCAAGAAAAATAAAAAAAATTATTTGCTTACAGTGAATGTACTACATTCGATCTGTTTTATCCATATACGGTAAAATCTATTTCATACTGAAAGAAAAACAAACTAAAGCTAAAGTATGATTACAATGAGGTAAGTTGGGAAGAGCTGGAATGCAAACTCTGAAGACAAAGACATAAAATACACGAAGTAATTTTCAGTTACTGCTACACTCACATATGCAAACATAGGGGAAATGCATTTAAGTGGAAAAAATTTGACCATTGTATCTTGTTAGGAAATATTATTCTAAGCTATTTGATATCAAGCATCTACTTTTTTTTTTTAATTTTTATTTTTCTGAAGCGAGAAGGGGGAAGGCAAAGAGACAGATTCTTGCATGTGCCCGACCGGAATCCACCTGGCAAGCCCACCAGGGGTCGATGCTCTGCCCATCTGGGTCGTTGCTCCATTGCACCAGAGCCATCCTCAGCACCTGGGCCAACTTTGCTCCAATGGAGCCTTGACTGCGGGAAGGGAAGACAGAGAGGAAGGAGAGGGGGAAGGGTGGAGAAGCAGATGGGTGCTTCTCCTGTGTGCCCTGGCTGGTAATCGAACCTGGGACATCCACACACTGCGCTGATGCTCTACCACTGAGCCAACTGGCTAGGGCCTCAAGCATCTACTTTTTGAAACGAGCTATTCTTAATGCTATTTTAATTTTCAAATTTGTCTTGTGTGTAGAATAAAATCTGACAATTCTATGCAATTAATAATTCCAAATGTTTTAGCTGATTTCTTTTCCATTTATGTATCTAAATGATGGTTAGAGATAGAAGACTAAAAAGATGAGAGAAGAAATGTATGGACTGTCTTCTTGTTTCAAGATGAGAGATTGAAACATGAATTAATTTGTATAAAAGTTTGCTAAAATTAGTTAAGAACTTAAAAAACCATAAGCACATACAAGATTTACATAATCAATAACATATGAGGGAGGGTAGGGAATAAAACCATTTTTATCTCTGATAGAATTTATATAAACTTTTCAGTCTCAGTTTGTCTTCATGGAGAATTACCCAGGGAGACGCTGGTGCTATGTTTTAGTGACACTGACATTAAACAGATTAGTGTATCACATGTACAAGGATGCTAAAAATGACCTCTTTGCATGTGGTTTTCAGTTTTTAACTTAACCACTGCAACAGTCTGAGAAGTACGCCTTTCTGTCATGAACAGTTCATGGGACATTGGTCCAGTATATCCAAAATGTGGTTTAACAACATTGGGACCGTTGTAGGTTTAGTCATAATGGAAAGACACCCACTCTTACATCTGTACTCCATAACGCTTTAAGGAATATTTTTTAAACACCATCAGGTGTGTGTTTCCACAAGAATATGCTGCAATGGGAATTCGACAAACTAGAAAGCAAATTCTGGCTGCCATTTTCCAAATGTACTCCTTTAGAAAAGTTACCCTAATTTTCTGCCTCTTAGGTACTTCATTTGCAAAATTAACATAACATTCTCATCTAACAGGATTACTTTGAAGGTTAAATTGGTTCACATCTATATCTGGTTCAATAATGATAGGGCACACCTTTCATCTTCAGTATACATTCTATAAATGATTACTCCTTTGTGATATAGTTTTATTTTATAAAAGAAGTCAGAGACATCCCTCCTGGTCATTGCATGGGAAGGGTCACTCATTTGGTTCAGTCAACTCTACTAATCATAACAAGCAAAATAAGATTCATGTTTTAAATTTTTATCATATTTGCTTCTATGTAAAAAATGTACTTTGCTGGATTTCAAAAACAGCCCCAGGTTGACCAGGCGGTGGCGCAGTGGACAGAGCATCAGACTGGGATGCGGAAGACCCAGGTTTGAGACCCCAAGCTCGCCAGCTTGAGTGCAGGCCCATCTGGCTTGAGCAAAAAGCTCATCAGCTTGGACCCAAGGTCGCTGGCTCCAGCAAGGGACTGCTCGGTCTGCTGAAGGCCCGCGGTCAAGGCACATGTGAGAAAGCAATCAATGAACAACTAAGGTGTTGCGAAGGCAACGAAAAACTAATGATTGATGCTTCTCACCTCTCTCCATTTCTGTCTGTCTGTCCCTATCTATCCCTCTCTCTATCTCTGTAAAAAGAACAAACAGCCCCAAACAATCAGAGGTTGTATGAACAGATCAATGTTTTCCTGTACTTAAATACCCATCAATCACCAGCTAATCACAAGGGATTGGAGCACGGACCTGGGCCTTTTGCAGAGGGGCCATCCGGCAGCAGAGCACAGCACTGCAGTTCCGGCAGATTTCAAGGAACAGTTCTCTGTAGTTGCTGGAGCTTCCATCTTCTCGGGGTTTCATTATTAAAGACAGTGCAGCCCCATCAATAATTAAACCATAGTCTTGCATATCTGCTGAAAGTCTGTTAGATTAGATAAATCACAGAGATTACTCAGTAACTAAATTTATAGATTTTAGAAGACTATATTACTTTTTCAAATATCTATAGCTGCAAAACTAGTATAGTAAATTTTCACCTAATGTGGTCAATAGGTTCTGCAACTTTAAGCAAAATGATGTATAAGAAAACAAATTTTACCATAGGCTAATTGATATTCACAAGAGATAAGTTCCTATGGCATCTCATCAATGTTATAATGAAAGAACACTGAACGAAATGATGTTATTCGAGGACCTGCCATACAGTAATCCCCCCTTACCCTCAGGGAATACATCCTAAGAATACCCCAGTGGATGGTCAAAAAGGAAAATGATACCAAACCTTATATACACTACAGATTTTCCTATACACACACACCTATGCTAAAGCTTAATTTATAAATTAGGCACAGTAAGAGATCAACAACAATACAACAATAACTAATAATAAAATAGAACAATTATAATAATGTACTGTAATAAAAGTTATGTGAATGTGGTCTGTGTCTCGGTCTCTCTCTTGAATACACTGGACAACGGATGAGCCACTTTCCGGGTGGGATGGATCACGACAGCTCCAGATTTCATCACACTACTCAGAACAGGGCCCAGTGAAAATTTGTGAATTAGTTCTGAAATTTTCCATTTAATAATTCTAGACCATGGTAGACCACAGGTAACTGAAACTGCAGAAAGCAAAACCACAGATGGACAGAGAAAGACTACTGTATTTCTTGTTCTATCGACATGGTCTTTAAAGCATTGAATGTAATGCCTTTGACTAAAATTTAAAATCATGTTTTAAATGTTCGCATTTCACTCAGGCAGGGCAAACACAGAATTCTAATTGTGGACTCATGCACGGGTCCCGTATGTCTCAACAACAGGAGAGCATTTCTGTAGCAGTCTAAAAAGACAAGTTACAGTTGCTAAGAAGAAATAGCTCTGGTCCTGTTTCAGGTGATCACTCTAACCACTTTGATGCCGCTAGGGAGGAGGAGGCAGAACCACATTCCCAGCAACGGTGTTGAGGCTCTGTCCTTGCAAATGGAGGTCATTTCAATCCTTCTGAAAACATTCTTTGCGGTGGGGAAGGGGGGTTGCCGCCTACCCTGAGAAGTTGTCCCTGGTTAAGCTGCCGCTGTAGCGTAGGACAGTTTTACTCAGCTCAAACAGGACGTCATGCAAACTCTGCTCCTCAATTTTCTTGGTGGTTAGCTCAAGCAGCTGTGTGTTTCTCCTGAAGAGTTTGCAGGCGTAGCAGGTGGCCGCCGCGGTCTCCATCTTGTCTCCGGTGAGAACCCAGACTTTGATCCCTGCCTTCTGTAGAGCTTCTATGGTGTCAGCAGCTTTCTCCTGGAGCCTGAAGAAGGAAAGAATGAAACACAACCAATGTCAGGGCTGACAAACGCATGTCAAAGGCAACAATTTCAGAAACCTGGGTTCTATTAAAATATTTTAGGCCCTCAAAACTAAAAAGCGCCACAGTGCTGGCTTCTGAGCTTACAGTAAAGTACTTGAATCTGTTTTTAAAGCAAATTATATTTTTTTACGAAAAAAACCCCACTTTCTAATACCAAATAAAGACAGATCAAATATTAAGAAGTAAATGGCTGTCTTGCAGAATTGCCACATGCCAGCACGGCAGTTTTCTGTCCAGCTGGGACTCACTACCTGGAGAGGATTTCAGGCAATTATGAGAAGGATCATATAATCAATAACGGCAAAAAAGTCTAAACCAAGAAAAAATGAAATCTGGAAAAGAGATGGTCGGTAATATTCATTATCTTTTCTTTCTGGCATGAACTATTCAATTTTGCCATTATCACAATGGAGCCTAGGTTCTTCTCAATCATGTAAAATACTGTCAATGTTGGTAGTGATTTACACTGGCTAACAGGCATCCCAAGCTTGTCATGTGTTTGCTGCTGTGTGAAGCATTTTTCCTGTGACGTTTCACTTTTACAACCAACTTATGGGGTGAGGACTTTATTATCACCCCATTTTACGTGTGGAAAACCCAAAGCTTGCAGAGGTTACAAAATGTATTTGAGTTGATAAAAGGCTCTCTTGACATTGGTCAGACTGTCTTGCTATCTATGGAAATCTGGCATCAAAACCATGCTTGCCTCATTTTTGGTGGGGGGCTTTTTTCGAGGTTCTAGAGTCTTGGGTTTTGGCAGGCGTGTGGAGTAGTGCAGTGTGTGACTCTGCCAAGCACTGAATAAAAGAAATGAATTCAGATTCTAACTGGAATAATTTGGTTATAGAATCAGTCTCCTAGATGAAAGTCTGGAGATCACACAATCATTGTATTCTACAGATAGAAAAAAATCTCTAATATCATTTTCTTTTTTTTTGAAAACAGAAACGGAGGCTCAGAGTGGTCTGCAAAGGGGCTGGCTAGAGATTTTAAAGATATAAATAAATATAATCACTTCAAAACTACTGTCCCTCACTTGGCCCCACCCCAACCAGTGTCTACGCTCAGTATTTTGATGTTCCAACTCCTCACTGAGGCAATCTGCTCCCACAGCCCTCCTCACGGGCTCCCTGCACACGAGCTCTGCCTGCTCAGTTCCTTCCATTGGTAAGAGCCTTCCACTTTCCCACTGATCCCTTCGAGGAACAGGCCCAACCCTTCCCCAGGCAAACACCAGCCCACTGAATACCTCTCTCCTGCCTAGCACACCACCTGTTCTATGACTGTGGCTCCGTGTTTTAAACCTGTCCTGTGCATGCTATGCTTCTTATGTTTATACCTGTGTTTATACCTGTTATACCTGGACCAAATGATAAAAGGGACTAAAACAAAACAAAACACCCAAACAAACCAAACTCCATACATTGTCCAATCTCATGCTATTGAGATTGAGAACGAGTAAATGCTTGTTCAAGACTCTGGGAAAATGTAGGTTTTGAGGTAAGAATTTAAATTTTGGATCAATATATAGATCTTTCAAAGTTTATGGGAAATAAAGTCTCACTACATTTCCTAAAGCTTCTGTTTCATTCTTTGAAATTGGGATATTTTTTCTTTTCCATTCCTTCAAAATAAATTGTGAGCCATTCCTTTCACTGCTCTCCAGACAAGAGCGGACTGGTGACCACGTCTTAGTGCATGAGGCCATAAAGAGCTTTTAGTGACAGATTATAGGCTCTTTCTTTGGAGGCATTTGAAAACCCGTAATCAGTAATTTTATCAGTTATTATTATTATGTTGTTATTCTTTGAAATATTCAACTTGATTATTTTAAGTTCCTTCAATGAGTAGTGACAAATACATCGAGTATGTTAGGACCTAAACCGTTACATCTGTATTTGGAAAGAACTAGTAACAAATTTAGCAACAGAATTAGTTATAGATTCTGTTCTAAAGAAAAAAATTAAAGAAACAAAACACTATATCCTGACTACACACAACATAATGTAAAAATGCTGACTAGTTCTGGTTTCTTCTGAGAAAGTGTCAATTCAGAAATCATATTCATGAAAAGTAAAACATCATCCAGTCATGAGTGCCCTGTGACAGTACTGCACGGCATGCAGTCAGACAGTCTGTCACTTCCTGTCATGTCCCCACTTGGTACAGCTGAGACATTCCCTCCCGAAGCATCCCCCATGGAGCCCGCGCTGTCACCCCGCATCCTGCTTTGTTTCGGGAGACAAGGCACAGTGTTTCCATTACCGATCCTCAACGGCAGTAGCACCAAGCAGAATAAGATCTTTCTCTATCTGCTCATAGGCTTCTGCTAATTTCTTCTCTCGATCTTGAAGTGCCACCTTGGCAGCCTGTAGCAATTTACAAATGCCTTCATATTCTTCTGGGATGAGCCTTTTGTAGGCAACACACAAAGTCCGAAGGCCCTCCTGTGGGATACAGTGCATTTCACGTGAATTCAAGGGTCACTGTGCCAATATATTATTTTTCAATAGCTTTCTCAATATCTCCTTTCTCTAATTACAATGACTAATCAAAGAATTAGAAATTAAACAATCCTAAAAGGGGCTGATCATTTACAACTGAGTTTTTCATATCTACTTTTAATAAAATCATTATAGATTATATAAAAAATTCAAGCTAGTCAGCATAGGAATAAGTAATAAAACCAGGGCCATCCAAAGGTAAGACTTTGTTTTTATTTATTTTGACAAATGAAGAGTTAAACTTTTCTTTAGGATAGTAATTTCAATTTTATGGGGAATACAAAATGATATTTCTAAAGTAACATGTTTTTACATGGAAATTTGTAATACAATTTGATCTTATTTAGCACTCGAAGGGAATGGCTAGATCATTTATCACACCTGCTGGGTTCACAGTAGAGTGAAATAAGAATCTAATAGCCCTGGCCAGTTGGCTCAGTGGGTAGAGAGTTGACCCAGTGGATAAGAGTGATGGTCCTGGGTTCGATTCCTGGTCAGGGCACATAGAAGAAATGACCATCTGGTTCTCTCCACCTCCCTCTTCTTTCCCTTTTCTCCTCCCATAGCCAGTGGCTCAGTTGGTCTGAGCATCTGCCTCAGGTGCTGAGGATAGCTCGGTTGGTCTGAGTGTAGGCCCTAGGTGCTGAGGATAGCTCAGTTTATTCGAGCATCAGCCACAAACAGGGTTTGCCAGGTGGATCCCAGTCAGGGCACATGTAGGAGGAATCTGCCTCTCTGTCTCCCCTACTCTCACTTAAAAAAAAACACAACAAAAACGAATGTAAGAATAACAAATTCTCTGCTGTGATCATAATTCTGGATGTCACCACACAGAGAATCCACACCCCAGCCAGTGAGGCACAAGTTGCACTCTCAGAGCCCGAAGAGGCCATACCTGGAACACTGTGATTGCATCAGTGGGTTAGTCTGGGGCTTTAACAACAGAACAGAGTGCCATCCCTTCCTGCCTGCCTGGCATGGTGGGGATGGGAGAGTGTCTAAAGCTCAGATTTCCTGACAAGCTGCACAGTGCTGTTGAAGCTCTAGAACAACTAAG
The DNA here is from genome assembly GCA_037038555.1 of Rhynchonycteris naso. Classification (NCBI taxonomy): domain Eukaryota; kingdom Metazoa; phylum Chordata; class Mammalia; order Chiroptera; family Emballonuridae; genus Rhynchonycteris; species Rhynchonycteris naso. The sequence continues at coordinate 33,973,993 of CM072998.1, forward strand.
CTACATGCTTTAGAATGAGATGTGGGAAGAAAACCAAAATAAGTGAAGACACAAGGAAGTGCCAACTGCATTTTGAAAGGAATCGTTAGAAATCATTCACGATAAAGATCAATTTCCTCCAATACAATTGCCGCAAATGTGCTTATAATTTGGACCCCCCACGTCATCAACCAACCAACCTAGCCCCCATGTCAAAACAAAACAAAAACATTCAGCAGCCTCCTAATAAACATGCTGGGGGTGGCACCCAGGCCAGGAACATCACCTGCGTGAAAATCCACAGGGGAGTTGTCCGTGCTGTGTACATGTGGCCCGTCCTGAATCCTAAGTGTACCTCTCAGGGAACAGCACACACATTCTTGGTTCTGTGTTTTCCCTTCCTGGCCCAGGAAACCCATGTGGTGCCCGCCCACCTCAGTCCCCATCTCACCACAGCGTTGCGTTCCACTCTGGACCGGATCTGATCAACTTTGCCTTCTATTACTCGGGGAAATATTGAAGAATCTGCTCCTTTGCAAAATAGGTAAATTTCTCCTATAAAATGAGAGAAAACGATGTTTAACTTAATCACAAGTTAGGGAAGACGGGGTTGGGGCTAGGTGGAGGCGGGCAGAGGTGGGGGAAACGGGGACAGAAAGAGGCATTGCTGGGGGCAGAGTGCACACGATGAGGTGGGCAGATGTGAGGGGTTGAGTTGTACACTTGAAACCTGTATGGTTTTGGAATGTCATCCCAAAAATTTAATTAAAAAATAAAAAATATTAACAAGGTACTACCATTAATAAGGAAAAGATTTTCTATCCTATTTTTAATTGTTCAAAATCATGCTTTATATAGTTGGAATAACTAAAAAATAATATTAAAATTCATTTTAATAAAAAAACAAAACAAAACAGGGATATTAGCACTGAAACTGCTGTAAAGGCAATTTCAACAGATCCAGTAATATATAAAATCAGAAAAAAGTTAATCTACAAATTGCCCCAAAGGCTCATTTTATCCCTATTATCTTAGAAATCTTGTAACACATAAGCCACAAACAAGGAAAAAGCCCTGGCTCCTAGGTGTCCTTCCTCTTGTCAGTCCTGCCTTCTCTCTGGTTAGGATCTGAGTGAGGTATAAAATGTCTCTGGGGCCAGGGAGGAGCGCTAAGGAAACTAAGGGTGTGGCTGACCCAAAGTGGGAACAATTTGCTCAAATATAAAATATAACAAGGCGACTATCAAATCCCCTTAGAATGCAATATATTAGGGGATATTTTACCCCTTCATATTCATTTTGAAATATCCCCTAATTTTTTGTGAGCAGTATATTTTAATGTAGACGATGACATCTGAGGCATCCTTTGCATGAACAAGAATGGAATGTCTTATTATTTTTGCCCCACACTTCAAGTAATGTCCTAATTACTTTGCACATATTTGTCCTGCAGATGCATGCTTCTCCTCCCTCAGGATTAAAAGGTACTTCTCTTCTGGATGAGTAGGGAACCTCTCTAGTACATGACAAAAAGGAGATTAACGAGACAGAAGGCACCAGCACTGGGACACCAGGACGCTGGCACGCGGAGGTTCCGCCGCTTTCAGGGAAGAATTGTCTGGCCAGCAAAGCCACACAGCACTTTGTCAGGTGGGCTTTGCCTCTCTGGCTTACGGAAGGAAATACCGTGGTGGTCTTATCAAAGTGGCTGCAGGGCCTCGCGAAGGGGCACTACCATTGTGACCTGCGTTGTGGTCTTAATTTATTTGCAGACAAAAAGCCTGAATGCTGAGCTCCCTGGCATGGCGTTAATCCCTAGAAACCCTAGACACTGACGGCCCCATATAAGTAAATCCAGGAAACCAAATCCAGAGGTTCCAGGAGAAGCAGGCAATTGTTCCACTGCAGCCACATCCCCAGATGGGGCGGGTCAGGAGGGCTGTGTGCAGGGGCTAGTGAGACCACACTGACTGGTGCACATGGGAACCCACACAAGAGCCCAAGAACTCAGCTACAGCATGCACAGCCCTCCTTGGCTTATTTTCCTTGATTCTAGAAAGAACTAACTCCTGTGATATACACACACAGTAAAAACATTGAATATGCAGCACAATTTATGCTCATACAAGTCTTGAAGGTAAACCAAGGGTAATTGCAAACTTCGGCCAGAATGGATGGTGTCTAGTTATGTCTGCATTGCCCGCACATAAACCGAGCTGGGGCTGAGCCACGGCTGGCACAGAACTGGGAACACAGCCTGCCAAACCGTGCAGGGCTCTACCAGAGCAGGAAGTGTGATCCTTAGAAGACACTTACGCAACTGCAGAGGTCTGTGACCTGGGATTCTTAAGTCATATACCAACCAGACTGACGTCAAGCATGTATTCCTGTTGTTGGGCAGATAAAATATATTATGCTCACTTTGTTAAAGATGGCGCTGCCCACATGGAAGTTCGTTGATATTAATGTGTGTTCTGGAACAGGCTGTGGGCAGGCCGGGTCGTTATAGCCTAAGGCTTAGTTTAAGAGTAAGCTCTTCCCCACACCCTTGACTGATTGGATGATGTAGGGTGGTGCACTCTCCTGAGGAATCCCATTATGCCTCAGATGGGTGGCTTTGTATCAGAGACTTTCTTGTATGTATAATTGGATTAAAGGTTTGGATTTTCTAGGCTATAAACTGGGGCAGTCCGGGAGCTTGCTCTCGCTCTCGGTTCCTGGGTTCCTGAGATTAGTATTAGAGAGGAGAGCAGAGTAAGGCCACGTGAAGGCCAGGAGAAGCAGCCAAGATGGCAGAGTGCTGAGGAAGAAGCCAGTTTGTTAAGAGTTTGTGCAGGAGGAGATGGGAAACAGAGGTGAATAAGTCTGGTGAGCTGGAAAGCTTTGATGCTAGGAAACTCGGATAAGTCAGTAGCTTTGTGAGCACTGAATGTATGGGTTTTGGAGCCCAGTGTGTGATTTTGCTTGCCCGCCGGGTGCAAGCTAGAATTAATGCTGATGGCTCACCAGTTCGTGGCTCCTGTGTTTCATTACCGACTGTTCGAATCTAATGTGAACCTGCAAGGGCCGGGCTGCTGTGATGGTAGCCTCGGCCACAGGCTTTACACCTGTCTACTAGACAATGTCTAGCCAACGCTCCTATGCCACGGAATACAGTTTAGAAGAATTACAGTAGACAAAATAATGATGTATCCTTAAACAATAATACTTTGTTTTTTCTAGGAAAATCATGGACCACTCACAGTAATAGCTTGTAAAATGCTTAAATTTCCAGTCTTAATTTGTCAGTTTCTCTAAACCCATGTTAGGCATGGGACAGGTACAGCCTTAAGACTTGGTGAGGAGAGCCTTGGACATAAAAATATCCACAACATAAAGCAAAATTAAATCTGCAAAGGACAAGATCCAACAGTTTTTGGCACTAGTTTAGATCCTACTTTTCCAGTTTTGTAAACAAGGAATTACTAACTCAGAGCGGAGCCCACACAGAGGACAGGAAGATAAAGCAGCACACAGTGCCCTGCTCCTCCCCTATGGCGGCACACACAGTTGACATGATCTTAACTCAAAGCAGAGCATGCAGTGGGGCCGAGGCTGGCTCTGCCCACTGCAGCTCACTTCTCTGTCAAGAGCTCTCAGAAAGAAATTCAAGTTGTTAACTGGCTGCAGTGGCTTACGGTCTCCAGTCTCCCCTAATGGAGTCAACCTTGCATTAGGCTGTAAAACTAGTGCAATTATAGTCATCTCTGGGGACATGTTACTACCGAGAGAACAACTTGTTGAATTAAATATTTAAACTTCTCTTAAAATTAATTGATGTAGTGTCTGGTCTGACAGTCTCTCTCCTAAAACTCGCAGTTCCTCAAAGGATGCCTTCAGAAACACGTAGATCATATCTCATGGAAGAGATATTGTAATGATGCAACTGCCTTGGGCACAAGTTCTTAATGTGACCTAGCTCTGTGTGAGCTCGTGATGCCCTTCTTGATGGAAAATGGAGGTTGTTTACGAAGATTCCCTGGCATATCCCCTGGGTACCAGCACTGGGACCATGCAGTTCAGGAGAATGCATAGAGGGGGCAGATGGTTTGTGGATAACTGAGGCATTGCTTCCTGAGATTGCAATCATTACTGCAGGCTCAGGAACTTTCTTTGAAGCATTTCAGCTCCTAGACTTCACATTCATAAAGGGGAAATAATATAAGAAAATGTGCACATGCAATGCCTTTCTTTTGGATAACTTAGAATGGCCTAAACGCTCAAGAGAGTGCTTCATTTATGCACAGTGGAATAATTTTCTGTACTTGGGCAAGTGTTAACATATCTATCTGAACTTCTTTCAAACACCATGGGGTGTATGCTTCCCATGTCCTGCTGATCTGAGTGATAAAACCTCTCTTTCCATGTATACAGCCAATATTTACATTACAAGTTAGTTTATGTCCCATGACACTTAGGGCAAGTCTCCTTGGTGGAGCCCCAGTTTGATCACCCGGTGTAGAGGGGAGGGAGCGTGTAGACAGAACAGCTCTGAGACAGCCGCATAGCTCCCAGGGGGCCAGGGCGCTGTCACCAGGCTCATTGTCCAGCACTTGGAACTCAGCTCCTTGAAACAAATGACTTCCATGATGTGCTGTAAGATATGCCTTCAGCAGCCTCCATGGTCTCAGAAGAGAAAACAGGAGTTGCTGGTTTATCAGGAGAAATTCAGGATGGCCTTGTTTAAGAAAAGGTACCTTGTTTATTTACTTCCCATTGAAATGAAATTCTCTCAAAATGAGTGTTAGATGCAGGCTGACATAAGATTCCCCAACATGCCCCCAGATCACGATTTCAGGCCGAGTCTGTATAGTTCCAGGGTAGAGGCTGCGTTTGGTTGCTCACCAAGCAACTTTCCAAAGAGATAAACACAGCTTGGTATTGTCTAGTTTTAAAAAAACCAAGAAGAAATAAGATCCCGTATCTCTTGATAACATGACATTTTGAAACTGCGTCATTAGTTGTAAATTGAAGTTGCAGGATTTATGAGCAGTCAGAAGTGTGCTGTGTGGGAGTTCTGCTGAGCAAAGTACAGGCTCTGCATGTAGGATGCCCGCAGTCCAGCCAGGTCAGAAGACACACAGCTCATCCACTGAGGCAACCAGGACAGGCTTCCTTATCAGGTGGCTATTGAGCTGTTCTTGGAAAGGACAAGAAGTATTCTAAGTTGAAAAGCCCACCCTGGGCAGAGGGCCTCCTGGTGGAAAAGTCCACACAGTGCACATGCTGGGGCGGCCTGAGAATGAAAGCTAAGGCAGTTAGTTCAGGGACTCAGTGGAAAAGCCCTGGGAAGGAATGGCTGCCTGATACAGACCGGGAGCCCACGAGGCCCAGCCAGGATAGTGAGCATTTGAGGGTCTAAGAAGACTGACGTGGTGGCAGGACAACAGAAAGGCAGAGGCTGCAGATGAAGACTCGGGGAAGCAGGTGCCGATGGGGACTGACAGGAGGAAGGAGGGACACTGTGGAGGCACTCTGCAGGGTGTCCAGCAGGGGGAACTGTCAGCCCAAGGCCCCTGGGAGAGGAGCAGCAGCGTGAGGAGCTGGGTGCTCTGTCACCTACAGCCAATGTGAGGAGCAGCTGTGAGGACTGATGTTGGTGTGAGGAGTTATGTCACCTGTGGTTGGTTTCCTGTATGTTTTTATTTTTAAAGAGAATAAATAGTTAAATCTTTAAAGCTACTAGAGAATGGAAACCTCAGAATAAAATATAACCACAATGCATAATTTAAGAACTTAAAAAAAAGAAAGAATTTCTACCTGTAGCCGATTTTACAATCACACTCATTCTCCTTCTTACTGAGTCAAAGCTCAAAATTTCCAGCAATTCAAACCTGAAAAACAAAAGATTAAAAACTGTTTTTAATGCCCATCTGGCTGTCATGAAATCTGGGTATTTCTCAGTCTTTCCACAAGGATGTGTCTTATCGGCACCCACCCCCACCCCTCCCTGGAGCAGCACTACAAACAGGAATGCCTCCTTCCAAAGAGACATCTGGAAGTAGGGCAGTTTCATCCAGACACAGTGGAAATGTGTGCATTCATGTGATTGGGGATTCTGCTCCTTCCTGCCGGCATCAGTGCCCTGTGGGAGGCAGAAGGAGACTGAGGAGGAGCTCTCATCTTCTTCCCACTGGGACCTTCACCTTGGACATCCACCTCCCACGCCCAGCCTGCGTCGCAGGTGCTCATGGGAGGTTGTACATGAAGCAAACTATGCATCTTATGTGCCGATTTACTTTCCTAAATTCTGTTGAACACAGACCCACAGGTTGTATCAGAGCTTTTGATCTCTCAGAACCAACCAGTCCTTTCATTTGATAAAAATCCTTTAAAAAGCAAAGAAAACTGACATTTATTTAGCTTGTGCAGTCTTAGTATTAAAAGACTCATGATGTCTGTCTGGCGTTTGAAATATTGAAAATAGTTCAGCCTCCCCTGACACCACCTCTGAATATACCTTAGGGTCTAGAGACTGCAGCCTGCAGCTCAGGAGTGACTAAGACTTCTGCGATGTCATTCCTGCTCAGAGCTGATGAAGGGGGGATTCAGGACTGGCCTCCCCAAGAGGTGCCGCTTTGACATGTGGATTATTTTGACAACCGAGATCTAGCAGGCTCATGAGAAACTGTTACCTCTCCCTTAAAGAATTTAAATTAAGGGCCTTGCCTACAATAAGAGTTTTCATCAGAGATAAGTTTTTATGACCGATCTATATGCAGAGTAAACATCTAATTACTGAACATCTGCTCTTATCTTCGTGCAAATGACCTCCCCTTTGAAGCCCTAGGGCTTCTGAATGTCACATATGCCTCATTAGTTCAGAATGTCCTACAGACCTCATTTCCCCTTTCTGTCTCTGTTGTATGTGGGGGTTCCTATACATACATATGCAATTAAACTGGGTCATTTTCTCTTGTTAATATGTCTTGTGTCTATCTGAGTACTAGAGCAGCTGAAAGCCCCTGGCGGGGCAGAGGAAATTTCTTCCTGCCCCACACTGGCAGACGGCTCCCTGGGACTTCCTCAGCAGCACTGTGTTGTGTGTTATAATTTCAGGAGCAACTGCCTTCTCAGTTGCAAATCAGAGGCCTGCCAGCAATGTCACTCTGTCTCCTCCCTGCAAGGGGTGACCTCACAACTGGTAGGAAGCCCCCAGCCCTGCAGGAAGGAACACTAGTTGTGCCAATCCAGGTCTAGCAGCCAGTTCTGCAGTCAAGGGTTCCACCACTTCCAATAACCTAGGAGTTAATTTTTCAAAAGGAAATTTTAAAATCCAGTTTTTTGAAGCCATCAGAACTAAATCTTATTTTCTTAACCACCTGTCTTTGCCTATATCAATTTCTGCATATTTATGTTTATTTATATAGGAGAGATGGACTATCTGATCTTCTGAGTCAAAATTTCAGATGTGCCGTTTGTCTCTGGGACCAGTAATTTTAGGCGGACTGTTCCTAAATATCAAAAACGTGTGGGCACTAGAGTTTTGAAAAGTGAAACCATCCAATATGTCGCTGTTAATTTCAAAGCACACTTCCTCTGACTCTTCTCACAGGACACCATGCTCCAGGGCCTGGCAGCTAGTGCTCTATGAACACAGGATTCCGTGGCTACTCCTTGGGGAAGGTGCTTACTCCTCCCCCCCCCCACTTCTCTTCCCCTCGCCCCTACTGACCCACTCAAAAAGGGTCAGAGAGTGGGAAAATACTGGAAGCTTTGAGAACTCTTGCAGTAAAAGCTGATTTTAGGTGACATAACCCAAAACCTTTTTAATGATGTAACACCTTCCAACCACCTTCTTTTCTAACTGTCTAACTCTTAAATTTTCCAGATGTTTCTGTGACATTCTTGGGGTTGTTACTGAGAAGGGGCAATGAGTTATGGGGAGAGTACAGAGAATCTGGTTTTTCCCCCAGCGAAAAAGCTTTGTAAGAACAATTCTTTATTACCATGACAATTCAATGTATATAAAATAGCCTTACCTTTCAATGTCATTGTCCCTATTTAATATCTCCATGTAATTATCCTTTAGCCTTAAGTATGTAAAACCAAGTCTGCAAAGGAGAAGGCAAAAACCCCAGTGGTTAATCTGAAATTTTGATATATCCTCTTTCATACATTATTTCTGTTTTACATTTTGGTAAAGCTTTCTTTTTGTAAAAGAAATTTTTTCTGATAAAACAGAAGTAGGAAATTGAATTGTAAACTTAGGAAATGATAACACTGAATTTATTATTCACCATCTCATAAAGTCCTCTAAGAACCAAAAGGATTTCTGACTTACCCTCCCTCCCACAAGCGCCACATCGATTAGGTGCATTGTCACCAGTATCCACAGGTTTCAGAAAGATAGCAGGTTTGTGGCTTGGTCCCTGTCTCTGCTGACCCATTTTACTCCCTGGTCAGTAGAGGTGATTAGTAGAGGTTACATGTCAGAATGATAAGGACCCTGTCAATCTCAATCTCCAGACTCACTCTCATTTTACTGATGAGAACACTATGCCCACAGCAGGCAGCCAGTCAACAAACACCTGAAGAGCCCGTAATCTGTAAGACCTTCCTCCAGCAGCATGCACGGCACGCTATGCTGTGCGCCATTTGGACACACACTGGGAGTATGAGGAGGAAAAAGAAGTGGATTCTGGACTGCAGGGGCTTACAGATACAGGAGGTGGAAATGTGTCATTCTAACATAACATGGAGCCATATGAAGGGGTCCTGGGGTCTTGGGGACCCGTCCCAGGCAGGACTTGGTATGGTAGGGCATCTGCAGGAAAGGCTTCTCAGGAGATGAGTCAAGAACAACAGGCAGGAACAGCCTATCATAACTTCATGTATCTATGACTGAATGAGGTTTAGTTTCTGAACCCTTGTTTCCCAAGAAGAGAGAAATCTAGCTTTGAGAAATCTCCTATGTGCACGTGTGGATTTATACATTTAATAACATCTGAAGTGTTATAATTTACGTACCTGATGTTACTATTCAAATTGCATGGGAAAAATACATTAAGTTAGTCAACAATGAAAACACTGTTGTAATTAGATGAGAGGTGTTCAGTGCCCACTTATCAATAGTAGTAGAGAGGGGAGACCAGTACTATTAGTATTAAATTCAAATTGTAAGCTGTAATGATTACAAAATATTTCCCTTGACTTGAAATTATGCCACATATCTAGAATACTTAAAGTATTTTTCCAAGTGTTTGCTTAAATATCATATGTAAGAGGCAGCAAGAACTCCCAATAAAAAGATATTGAAGGTAGGTGCAAGAAGCACATAAACTTAATAAGACAGGATACAAAGAAAGGAAAGCTAATGACACACAAACCCCAGTACCCCAGCTTAATCCGTTTCCATGCTGTGTGACTCTGGGAAAGTTGGTTGGTATCTCTGAGCATCAATTCTTTAGGATGTATGAGGAAGAATTTTCATAAGGGTGTCTAAGATTGTTTGCATCTTGGAAAGCCTATGATTATTTGGAATGGCTTCTAACCTTCTTATTGAAGAAATGAGGAGGAAAAAGTATCCCTATAAGACACTGACAAACACTGGCAGCTGGGAACAGCTGCTTCTCACGCCGACGGCAGGCTGACTCAGGAGGGACCCACCTCTCCCAATGTGGAGGCCGAGGAGACACTAGCACGTGGGTAGTGCCTGCTCCGCTCACCCCTCATCAAGCATCCAGGCACACGGCCTGCCTCAGGACACTTCTAGGAGTCCCGTAGGAGCACACTGCGGGGGCGGACAAGAGCTCCAAGACCCGATTGGCACACCCCTCACATCTGAGACCGGACCCATGTGCAGCCAGAGACGTACCTCTGGATGCCCTCCACTAAGGCCACCTCATCGGGCGAGGACGAGATGTACACGCAGGACTTTGCTGAGTCTGGTGACTTCCTGGGCCCGTCCACGTCATCGTCATCTTTCACCTGGATGGTGTGGCACAGACAGAGGGCCCGGAAAAACAGCTCTTCTCGCTCCTGTAAAAATGCAGTACAAAACCCCACACATCTGTGGCATATCAGCTTAGAGGAGAAGAAAAACAAACAGAAGGAAATAAACAATAAAAAGCAGGACATGCGACTTTTAAGGGTCAGGAAGTGTTCGTGTTGCCTGTGGTGGTCAGGAGGTAGAGCGCGACTGTGGCTTTTGTTCACTCCTGAGCACTTCTATGGTAGCTACGACCAAGACCACTGGGCTATGGAGACCGAAAGGAAATGAATGTTTGGTGAAACGAGGTGATGGGTTCAAGGCCGCAAGAGAAGAACACGCGCAAAGCCTCAGGTCAGCTGAGGCGGCAATGCAAGGCTTCTAGGAGCCCAGATTCCCTCGAGATTCCACACAGCTTTCTCAGGGGTTCTGGGATGCTGCTGTGGCTGAGGGGGGCCAACAAGGGCTGGACTTGTACCCCATGTGCTGGGCGGGGGGAACTGCAGCATCTGGCCAGAGGGTACGAGCCTGTGGAACACCTCCCGAAGGCCACAGGCCACCTGCCCCTCTCTTCTCAGACTGGGGCGAGAAGACAGTTTCTGTGTTGAAATCTCCCGAAGCACACATAGTGGGGGGCACAGTTTACTTGCCACAAAAGGCTGTTACAACACAGCCCAATAAGGCAGGCTATCCTTGGTGCCCTAAGGGACACCCCATAGGGCTATGTAGTCACCAAGTTTTCTAGAATGGTCTTCTGGCTGACCACTGATGAGGGTCATGGCTTCCTCCTAGAAATGCTGAGCTGTGAAGGCACAGCACTTGGTGTGTGTATGTGTGTGTGTGTGTAAGTGCAGTGTGTATGCCTTATCTGTGGGCACACTTATGATGGTATGTGCGTGGGGGCTATATCTACCTGTGCATACGTGTGCCTGTGTATACATGTGTTCACATAGAAGTGTAGGACATGTGTCTTTATGTGTGTATGTCTATGTGCACAGAAATGCACGTGAGCTCCCGTGCGTGCATGTGTGTTTGAGAGTATGTACACGTGGTATGAGCACAAGCACACACAGCATATAGGTTGCTTTGCTCAGAGCCTGCCGTTTGCTCTGACTGTCCACATTTTTAAAGCTGTTTCTATCATGATGTGACTGGCCAGATTCACCAGTGGGAAACAGTGGCATCTCACCATTCTTCTCACTCTAGCTGCTAGAAGATTCATGTCTTTCCTGGATCCCAGAGCAAGAGGCTACACCAGGCTATCCTGTAAACTGGGACAGTGTAACAGCAATGGCCCCTAAAGGGAAAAAACTATGGGGCAAGCGGCCACCTACCCTCCCACTGACACCTGGGGAAGAGTCAATCATGTCGATGCCGGAAGTGCCGGGGAGGACCTGCCCGTTGCAGATGACGTGTGGCACATAGACGTGGCCCCCGATGCAGCACTCCTTGAACTCCATATTGTTCTCCGTGAGGGTGCCGGTCTTGTCCGTGAAGATGTACTCCACCTGCGGACACAAGGCTTGTTGACAGGGGGCCCAGCATTCATACGCCCTTCTTGGAGAGGGAGAAGCTGCTGCTTACTGCAACCCCAGGATGCTGTGTTTCTAGCATCAACGTTTTCTGTATGAAACAGACTTCAGGTTTTACTCCAAACGGATATATTCACCAGCCCAAACTATGAGCATGCTGGACCATCAACCCTCCCCCAACCCCGACACAGCCAGACTTGGGAGCTGGAAGTGGCCTTTGCTCTCGCCGGAACCAAGATGGTTTTATTTTTCCTGGATGCAAAGCTTCAAAGAACACATCTTCTTAGTCACTTACCATGAATGGAAGCACTGGGTTGAGCCAGACTTCCATTTGTCAGAAAGATAAGAACACTGGGGAAATGGGGGTATAGACCTAAATCTTATCCAACAAAAACTCAAGGATATAAATACAATAAACTTATTCTATAAGGTCTGGGAGGTCAAAAATCACAATATGATTTAAGGTTTAGAAGATAAAACTCAAACAAATTAAAGAACAAAACAAGTTAGAAAACTGTGAAAAATGTTAAAAAACTACACTTAGTCTTAATTCCTAAATTTAGATACACCCAGGTCATGTATTCCTCAGGGACACCTGAAGAAGGTGGGAGACTCTGGAATCCATGCAACATGATGAGGATACGTGGGCCTCCAGTTGTCAGAGACCCGCTGGTCTGAGGGTCAAGGGCAGTGGGGGTTAAGGGGGGCAGAGTCCAGGCTCAGTTCTTCCAATACACAGGACACAGAGGTAGAATTTAAAATGATAATAAAGTACAGACCTGTGAAAAGCAGAAATGACCTAAAATAAAACCGGCTATGTGCTTTGTGCCTTTTCAGTTCAGTCTCTCACAAAAATGCTCTTTATGTCATAAATCTCACAGCAGAAAAGCCTTTTCCAACGTGTGTTTGGCTCTAATAAATAACTTATAAGTACAAAGTAGTGTCTTAGACTATACATATAGTCATACATATTTATATATATTTAATATATATTAACATTACTTTTATATATATTTGTGTATTTATATACATAAATTACTTTTATATTATATATAAATGTGTGTGTGTGTGTGTGTGTGTATAAAATCTCCCATTCAAAAACTCTGCTGAGCCTCTCTCCATGAGCTGGAAAATTAGCAGTGTGAGTGGACCACATTCGCAGTGACTGTGCTGTGTGAAGCGAACGATACCCAACTTTGTTTCAAAGTGCAGATCCACAATCACAGGCACATGACTTGCCAGGGTGTAGTGGAGACTGAATGAGACACCAGAGCTGAGGCACCCACCAGTGTTGAGTGGATAGTGCGAACTACTTTCTTGCGTTCCCTCCACTGAAACAAGCCTTTGCACACCTCTCTGGGGCTTCTGTGTAAGCACTTCGTTCTCAGACTCACCCTGAGCCAGAATAACTGGCTGCACTGTGCACAGCTCTACCACTTTTCCTGTTGCTGGAAAAAATTTTCCTCCATGAATTTCTCAGTATTACACAAAATATACCATCTATTATTGCAAAGGATATGAAATCCATGGAGGTAACGAGATTCTCGTACCGAGGAACTGGATTACAATGTGCACATTGCTGACTGAGACAGCCCTCCACCACGGGGACGTGGAGCATCCTAAAGGGACGCACTGAAAGTCAAACTCATGGATGAGCAAAATGTATTACCTTCTAGTAACAAATATCCTTGAGGGAAGAAGTAGTATGTATCTATCAGAGTCTCACCATCTATTTACAGATTACTGTTTCGGTGCCACGGGAGGGGATTTCAGCTACTAGTCTAAAATAGCGGTTTGCAAAAATAGCGCTCAAATATTTCTTTCTGCTAAAAAATGATAATAAATGAGCATTTACCAAGTGCTCTCTCTTACAACATGAAGGCTGGGAAAAGGTTGGCAGGGGGTGGTGGGAAGGTTCTCACTAAAGGCTGAAGGACCAAGGTGAGGTTGGGAAAACAGGTCTCTCCCTTGATCTCTTTACAAGGAAGAGGCTGAGTTTGGGGTCAGGTAGACCAGAGTGAGTATGGGCTCTGTCCCTCATCCAGGTGGATCCTGGATATCAATGACTCCCAGCCACGGCGGTTGCATTCAATACTGTGGTGGGTGCCTTATCTCTGGTATCTCTTTCAATCTCCACTACACCCTGGCAAGTCATGTACCCCTATTATTACACCCATTTTACAGACTGAGAAGCTCAAGGTACACAGAGCTCATGTCACCTGCCCATGCCATGAAGTTACCAATGTGGAGCAGGATTTCAATGTAGATATTTTGAATCATGTAATATAGCAGGCTATTGAAACTCCCCAGTGACTCATTTTTCTCATCTTAAAAATGGGATAATTCGCTATCAGAATGGAAAGAAATCAGCCGACTGCAATGCCTATGAAGTAGGTACTCAACAAATGTTAGCTCACTTTTACCCCTTCACCTCAATTTGCAGCATTACCTGGAATGAGTAGCACTTAGGTCATGGATGAGCTTAAATCAAACATTTAATATAATCTTGCATAACTTGTAAATACAAAAGCACTACCATCTGTTAAACAAGTTTTTTTAAAAAAGATTTTATTGTTGTTTTTCACCAGTTAAAGGTTATATCTCTCTGTACGAACTGAAATGGAAAAATTATCATTGGCCCACCTGGATGATTTTGCTTACATGATACAAATCATTTAAAATCTAGATACCTAGACATATAAAATGGAGGGACTCAATTGTCAAAAGACCAGGAAAGACAAATCAGAAGACACTGACCTGTCCTAACTCTTCGTTTAAGTCTGAGGTGTTGACCAGAGGCCCTTCGCCCATTTCCTCATCAAACATTTCTTCATCCCAGGTGATGAAATACGAGCCAAGGAACTTTTGCATCTCCACAGTGACATACATGGAAACGGGGATGATGTAGTTGAAGAGAACCATGAAGGCCAGGAAGTCTGTGAAGGCCCTGAGAAACTGAAAGAACACACTGCATGATTTCCCACATTCATGGCCCAACCTCACTACCATTTAAAACTTAGGCACAAACCACACAAGTGCGATTTTAATAAAAATATTTCAAATGCAAAGATAAGGCTTATTCAGGGGTTGCAGCAGCCACTGGGTTACTTGCCTGTCACTTAAATTTAGAGCTGTTGATGGCCTCAGGCCACTCAGGCCTACGCAGTAGTGGGGGTTAAGGACTGAGTCAGCTGTTAGCCCGTCACACTGTCACAAGACAGAAGGCCTTCCAACAGAGAGCCAATGGGAAACTTTACATTTTGAGTATTCCAAGTTTTCTTTGAGACTGACAAATGACAAATTAACTTTGTAGTAACCCATAGATGCCAAAAATATTAGTCTGGTACAAATGATTTTGTCCTCATCTCTAAGTCATTTAGTGTTATGAGAGGCCCAGTGGAACACAGGAAAAAAGTAGGGACCCTGGTGTGAATTTGCACAAACTCCCCTCTAAAATCAGTAGACCATGGTCTGGATATGCATTAGACCTGCTCTGGCCTCAGTGGGCCCTGGCTGTCATTTATACCCAGCTCAGGTCTGCACTGAGTAGACACTGGCCTGCATCTGCACATGGCCCCACTTGTACTGGGTGCACACTGGTTTAGAGTTGTACATGGCTTAGGTCTGGACTCATTGAGCCCAATCAGAAAACTATATTGTTTTAAGTAGAGGAGGTTCAATCAAATTATTTTATTAATCTAGTTTTGGGAAAAATACTTTTGGAAAACATGGGAAACTGATGTCCCTCTAAAAAAAAAAAAAAGAAACCAATTCTTGTCCTAATTTCCATAAAATTGAGATTCTCCTTTTTTCCATATACTTACTATAAGTAAATACCTCACAATCATTAATGGACATTTAATAAGCATCCTCTAAATATGGGACATTGCACTGGGTTCTGGAAACATCGAAAGCATTTATGGTGCATCCATAAAAATTTACTATGGGAACCAATACCTTTCCAGACTTGCACATTCCAGTATCCAAAGAAGGTAAGTGCAACCAGTGTCTACAGCTAGAGAGAAACTGATACTTTCAATGTCAATGAATACATCTATAACAATGCTTTAGTCAATCACAACTTCATCATACTCTCATAACATATTTTCATAGCAACAGCCTACAAGGCATCTTTGATTGCTGTAAAGAAAATCACTTTCCATACCAGGTTCCTCTGTCTTTCAGCTTCAGTTTTCTGATTATACCACGGCTCATCTCGAAATGGTTCACTTTGCCACACATATTTCAAGACAGTATTTATCAGTGCTTTACTGATGAGAATGCAGAGGTATACAATGAGGAATACATTCATTGATCTAAAACAGGAACATGATGGTACTTAGTTATTGCTCCCTGAAGAATTGAGACCTTTGCATCTCTGTGACAATATGAACACATTGTGACAAAACAAACTTTTTTTTTTACAGAGACAGAGAAAGGGATAGATAGGGACAGACAGATAGGAATGGAGAGAGATGAGAAGCATCAATCATCAGTTTTTTGTTGCCTTGCAACATCTTAGTTGTTCATTGATGCTTTCTCATATGTGCCTTGACTGCAGGTCTTCAGCAGACTGAGTAACCCCTGGCTGGACCCAGGGACCTTGGGTTCAAGCTGGTGAGCTTTTGCTCTAACCAGATGAGTCTGTGCTCAAGCTGGCGACCTCGGGGTCTTGAACCTGGGTCCTTCCGCATCCCAGTCCGACACTCTACCCACTGCGTCACCGCCTAGTCAGGCGTGACAAAATAGACTTGAAACAGCACAGCAATGAGTTTCAAAGAACTCCACCCAAACCCCCAACCAACTGACCCAGTGAAAATAAAGCTGAGAGCTCATATCTGAGTCTCCTCTGCAGCATGTGATTCTAGATGCCACAAGGGTAACAGCCAAGTAAAGGGAAGTTTTATGAATAGGAGAGACAACTCTACACAGCTCCACTGCTGACAAGAGTTTCTGCATTGTCTAGGATTCTGTCATTTAAAGAATGACATCCAGAAGTCAATTTCTTCCACCATTAAGCATCAACCAATGAGTTCCAAATTTAGAGATTACCACCACGGAGGAAGAAGGGAAGGAAGTCAACACTAAAGGAAATGACCTCTCTGTAAGAATAATGCTAAATCTTTAGCCAATGTCTTAGCAGATCTTGGGAAGGTATGATTTTCCAATATCTATTTCTGAAACTTATTTGTCAACATAGACATCTAGAAACAAAGCATTCTTGTTTAAGAGTCAAATATCCACTTTCATATTTGATATAGCCAGAGATGGGCAGGTACCCAAGATCACATTCCAAGATTGGCATTTTGAGTGGGCAGAAGACACCCTAACAGTCTTCCCCCAAAATCTGGAAGTATCACACAGCTCTTTGTAAGACATTTGTAACCGCTCAGTGGTCTGCTTCAAAGATGAAACAAGAGGCAAAGATGAAAAAATTTGGGCCACAATTTCTAACCAATTTAATTCACTCCTTGATTTATTTTCACAAGGACTTATGGTTTAATAAAAGAAAAACTCTGTTCTCTTTGCTGATACTTTCCTCAGTAAAACATGTGGTTTTCAATCCCCCAAATTTAAAATGACCCTATTTTAACTTTTTCATGAAAAAGTGGGAAAAGCTGTGGGGCATCTGCAAATGACTTTGAACTGTGACCCTGGGGTGTCCAAACGAGAGCCTGGGGAAGCAGGCTGAAGGTATGTGGCCATTTGTGTCCCCACAAAATAAGACAGCAGATCTAAATAATCAGCTCTACTGTTTGTCTAGACACCATAAAAAAATTGCTAATAAGGCCAAGAGAAAAATATTTTCCTATCTGCAGTTGTTTGGGGTAGTTTTAAACCATAGACTTTTATGCTCTTCAAGAGCGGAGGAAGGAACCTTACTTTTCTACAGCAGATCGTTTCTGGGATTTTGATTGATAATTTAATGCCATCTTGGTTTCCATGCCTGTGTAAATAGCAACACCTATAAAGTAGAAGAATAAAAGTCAGAACAGTAACACAATTATATTTCCCCTTACATAGTTACACACAGCTATGGTGAAAATGAAATTCTGGATAGAACAAATTATATTTTTAATTTTACTAAGCAAGCTAGCGGTTCACAGAGTCACACAATAAGATCCTTTAGAGTTGACTAAAGAAATACTTTATCTCCTGTATAGATAACAATCTATATATTTTTTTCCTAAAGTTCAGATTTTAATAAATTGGGTTTTCCCACAGCTGGATACAACTGTATATTTTAAGTTGTCTCATTTTAATTAAAACATAAAAAATAACAACAAAAAAGGGAGATACTAGCAAACAAATGCAGTCACTAAAAGAAATCTATTGCAAAATATGCTGTGTGAATCCCTTCATGGGTTAACTTTATGTTGCTGAGTTAAAAACTATAGGCACTAGATATACAGGTAACAGCCTCAGGTGCCACTACTTTATGTATTGTGGTTATGTGTCAATACTGGTTTCCTCAGTGAGGCACAATTATTGCTGCCATCAGGTCCACAGCACCTCAAAGCACAAGAGGTGCTTTTGTGGTACCACTATTTTAATCACTTAAAGTACCCTTAATTTCAGTGGCTACTATGAATAACTCACTAATTAAAACATTTACCAAAGATTTTCTCAGTGTTCTTTAGCGTGGCTCCTCTAAGAAGCAAGTTTTCCGATCCTAACGGCCTGTAAAGACAAGAATGACCAGAAACAGGGCAATGGAGAAATTACACAAGGCATGCTGCAAGGTGAAAACTGATTCATTTACCTACTTCATTTTAAGAGGAAATTGTCTAAATGTTGATTTGCTAATATATATTTAGATTAGACAAGTTAGCCTGGGTCCATGTAAAAGCATGTGTGGGAGGTTAAGAACCTGCACTGCTGGAACAATTCTGCTGACTTCTAGCTTTGTGAGCGCCTGCTATCCTGGTGCAGCCTTTCTGGGGAACGCAGGCTCTCAGCCCCTCACCCCACCCCCCGCCCAGACCTACTGAGCAAGATCTGAAGGCTTTAACAGCGTTCTTTAGTTCATGAAGGTGGTGGGTCAGCTCCGCACCAGTGTTATCAGCAGCACCTGGGAACCTGTCAGAAGTGTGACCTTGACAAGCTGAACCAGAAACCTGCTTCCAAGAGATCTCAGGTTTGAGGGCCACTGGAGGACTCCTAAATGTTCTGGGAAAGTGAAAGGGTGGTGCCTGGGGCTCTTGCGGTGTCAGGCTGTTTCTATCACATCTTCAGGGAGATTCTGTGTGTCTTATGTAAAAAATCATACATTAAGGATGAAGGCTGGGAAACTCTGTGTGCATTTAGAAACACTAGCAGTCAAGTCCACAAAAAGCCTCTGAATGCACGTGGCCTAGAAATCTGGGATAACCCATGCACTGATACTCTGGGGGGAAAGAGGCAACAACCAAGAAATTCAAAGGTCATTCATGCAAGGACAAGGATAGCTCTAAGCACTCAATACTCCATAGGGAGCAACAGACAAAACCTCTGCCTTTAGGAGGTTCATCTTGTTGATGGCATAATTTCTTCTCATTTCCCAAGAGTAAAGAAAAATAAGAAGCAGAATTCAACTTTACAAATTTCGCTCTTGTCAGCATTCTAATGATTTTCTTTGGAAAGGAAAGGGAAGAGTTGAAAGCGTGTGCTGAAGTTTGTTTTTTCTTTACCAGTGTATTTAATTTCCTTTTCCTTTTAACATGGAATGTTGAGAACCTACTGGACACTATGAACTTAAACTGTGTTCAGTATATTTAGCTGATACAGCTCAGACTGTATCCAGCTGAAGGCAAGAAAGAGAGGAGGCTCCTGGGAGTAGAAGTTGTCGGGGGCACACTTGACCTGATGTGTCTGCCCAGGGCTGTCCAATGGTCCCAACACTCACCCCTCAGCCTGACAACCAGGACAAGACAGAGCTCCCAGGGCTGCCCTCTTGCTGCTGTCTGGCTATATTATAAGCACAGTCAGCCTCTGTGAACAACACTGTTACAATAATTCATGTTGAATGTGCTTATGAAAACAAATGGCCCCTTTAAAAAGTGGCTCTGGAAAGTCTAAAAATAATTTACTTTAAAAAGTACTTTACTTCTAGTTTGGACAGGAGGATGAAGAAATACTACCCTGAACAAACTATAAGAACACAGTTATATAATTCACAACTGTCCACACCATAAATTCATAAACATCATTAAATATACAAATATTAAAAGTCTAATATTAATTAACATTAAATATCCAAATATTAATAGTATAAATACATTAAATGTAAACTAGAGTTGCTCTAAAAATACAGACTGTATTAATCTTCCCGAGCTGCTTAGCATTAAACTTTGTCTAAATATGAAATATAAATAACCTGCAGTGTTTACTTTTTTGGATTCGTCCCTTCAGCAAAATGAATAAGTCTAAATCTATTAACTGTTCAAACATTAATTCTCCCAAGACACCGAAATACAGGTTATTTCTCCGAAGTAACTAGAATTACCTGTGGACTAATCTGCATTTAGGAAAGACCGTGATGGTGCCTCCATAAACTCTGAAAAGCACCAACGAACCAGCTGATAAATGATGATAATAAATCCATGCACAAATTGTTTCCTTAAAACAAATCATCTCAGGAACCTTACAAGGAGATAAGCTCCAACAAATTATATTTCAGTAACTTATTATTTTGTGACAATTTCTCACTGAGTTTATTTCTACTTCTGGGCAACTTTTTTTTTTTTAATACATAAAGTACTATCAGGATATTGGCAATTTGGAGACTGCTTTACATTGGAAAAAATAATAATTTTTCTAACAAGTGAAGTTTACAAAAAAGGACTACTTCTAAACCTACTACAGTCAATTTCTTAATTTGTAGATCTCAAATACCTCGGCAGCAAAGGACTGCCAGCATCTTGAAGCAGTGTGCGGATGAAACAGCCACAGGCCTAAGAAGCAGAAGCAGCCCAGACGCGGAGAGATGTGGGCTAGATGACAGTGGATCATACTTGTCATGACCACAGGTGGGTGAACAGACTCACTTGTGACCCACACAAGTCATAGCCAATGCCCGGGCAATAGGTTCCTACAGCCCCCAATAGATATGAGCCTGAGACAGGCCCTTGTAAGGCACATCCCCTTAAGTCGAGATGAAATGTATCCCAGTAATGATTCTGCATAGATTTAAACATTCCAATAAAAGGACTTCCAAGTCAAAAATCTTTTAACTTTACAGTTGATACCATGCTTGCCTGTAAGTTATGAAAGAGAATTTCTGATGGGGGAGAAACCACATCCTCTCTTTTGCCTTGGAACTATTATATGGACTCCTGAACTTGCCCTGCCATGAGAAGACCCTCAGTAGAATCTTGTCAGAGAACATTTTCCATGAGCGTCATTGGTTTGCTAACACACAACAGTTGTGTACACAAAAGAAATCAGAAAACGCTAGAATCTGGACTTCTGGGAAAGTTGAATTCTGCTTTCAAAATCCAACAGAATGGCAACAATGAAAAACTCTTATCAGCAAAGGATACACTTATACTTAAAAAATACAGAGATGAAAATCACTCAAAGTGTATAGAAGAAGCACATTGCCTCACCTCACCACGGGGTCATTCTGATCGTTGTAAACATTTATGCGGCCCACAAACCTGGCAACAGAAAAGTCAGGTTACGGACACGGCAGCAACACGATGGGAGGGACAGACCAGAAGTGCCCTGTCCTACATACCTGCCTCCCTGTTTCTAAGGAAGAAGAAATGGGTGCTCATGACCTGGAATTCTCAAAAGCACAGCCACATGTAGCTAACGCACTCTACCTTCCTCCCCATTTCTTAGTTTACTTTCTGTTCTTATTAACCTATGCCTTAAATTATTTTCCTTACACTCACTTCCTCAAAATACAGAAAATATTTATTTTCTGCATCCTCTAATGTTTTTATAAGTAGCTACAGATTGAAATGTTGCTGAACTCTGAAAATATGTAAGTAACCTATTTTTAGCTCAGCCTTAACTTTTAAGCAGTGATCTACATTCTCTTTCCAAACAACCGTGCCACTAGACTTGGGGTAGAGAGCAAGAACAGTGCTTACGGGATAAAGAGATACTTAAGGGAACACAGATCTGGCTTACTTGTAGAGGTCGGGCTGGGGCTGCTCGCACTCAATGGTAGCATGTAGGCCATCTATATCTTCTTCAGTATGAAATCCCTTTGTGTCTTGAACTGCATAATGTGTCTACAGAGTGACAAGAAATTGAATTCACAACAAAATGAGCAATACTGGGGGTCATAACCGCTGGTGCCAGAATGTCAATTTTCTGGGGATATGCTACATAGAAAATGTGAAAGTAAATGCCAAAAAAAAAAAAACCACTTTGTACAAAGATAACACGAATTATCCATAAAAGAATGGTATTTCCTTAGTGTCTTCACAAAGGAAATTTCTCTCTCCCATCCTAGAAAGTACCTATCTTCATAGGTATTGTTTAAGCTCTGTGTTAGAGTTGCAATTTTGTGAGCTAACGCCTTAGAAAGGGTTGAATTCATTGATATATTCTCACAGATAGTTGCTTCACAGATAGAAGCTTCCAGATTTTTAAAATAATGAAAACCTTAAAATCAATACTGATATGTTCTACTCTTTCATGATTATTAAAAGTTTGTAGCATCAGCTACCAGTATAGAATTCCATATTGAATGTAAGAAATTAATTGTAACTTCAGATATTAAAATATTTTAACAAAAAGACACTCACTGACGTAACAGTAAGGCAAAATCTAGATTCATGGATGACTTTTCGAGTAAGTCCAGAGTAGTAAGGACACTAATTTTGACTGGTTAAATGAAAACTTTCAACAATATATTCACTATATCCTTAATTTGGTACCTCCACTAAATGAAGCTATTTCTGTTACCTCAAGATAGTTGTTACATACACTGAGAGGGGAAAGAAACAAGTAGAAAACAGAAAGAAACAAAAGCTGGGAAAAAATTTGGCCAGCACCACTCCCTGGGTTTTCATTAAAAATACTGAATTTCCAAACATGAAGTAGTTTCTAGCCACATAAGCACAGCTGGAATGGAAGGTAAGGCACTGTACTGGGTCTCTGATAAAAGAAAGGCACATTACTTTGTGACTCGATTCTCCATCTAAGCTGGCAGTTGTCACGTGGCAGGTCCCGTCTCCGCGGCTGCTGGAGAGGAAGATCAAGTCACAGGGGAAGGTCTCATCCTCCTTGACCATGACAATGTCCCCAACCTGCAGAAAGACAGCATCATTAAATGAACCTGACTCAGTGCAGCACAGTCTTCTTTTCCTTAAGTGTCAGTTGGTACTCACAGCTACCATTATAATATTTGTTTACAGGAGGCTATGTGGATACTAATGCGATTCTAGAGAAAGACCATTTCCCAGGCATTCTGCCCAACCCAAGATGGCCAGGTGAGGTTTCAATGTACCAATTTTAGATCTGTGAAGCATCAAAGTGCATGATGATTGAACATTTTGCAATGGAAATATAGACAATCATTCATAACAGGATTATCCTTGATTCAGCCCAACATGATGAATTCTAGTGTTTCATTAATGTGTCCAAGTGGGAATTATTCTTGTAGGAAGACGCTGATTTAAGACTTGGTGTCCTATAAACCAGGTATGAGAGTTCTGAAAGCTGGCTGAACAATAGAACCAAGACACTGTCAAGATCACTCAAACATGATTAAGAATAAAGCAGAAGTGGCAATCACATTACAAAAACTAGAGCAAAAATGGGTCATGGAATGTTTTTCATACATATTTTTAAATAAGACAAAATCATCCATTTCAGTATCATCACCAAGTAAGAACATCTAAATGACCTCCCAGGAAGGCCCTTTTTCTCCCATTGTGACTTTAGATGTTGTGTCTATGGCCATTAAAACCCCACAAATTGGGGTGACTAGCTAGAGGGTTTAAAGTCCTTCCAATCACTTGGATGTTCCTACAGTTACTTGCAAGGTGCTTCCAAAATCAGGACATCACCATGCTTCTGCCTATACTATAAGTGGAGTTCCCTGTCAGTCCATTATTGACCCAACTGAGTGTCCAACAACTTAAAATTGGAGGTTTATTCTTCAAATAGATCTTTTGGTTTAGTGAAATTCCTATTAAAATCCCAACAAAGATTTTTGTAGTCAGGAATAGGCTTAAGCTAAAATTTATAGGGAAAGGTACAGACCCTAATAACTACAACAATCTTGAACAAGGAGAATGAAGTGCGGGCGGCATCACTCTGCCCAGCTGCAGTCACCAGGGCTGTGCTGGTACTGGAGGACTGGCACAGCGACCAAGGAAACAGGACAGAGAACAGTGGCACTGGCCCACAACAGATATGCTTCCTGACTTTTGACAAAGATAAGAAAGCAATTCAATGAGAAGGAACATCTTTTCCAGCAGATGATAGTAGAATAATTGGGCAGTCATAGGCAGGAAAAAAAATAAGGAAACTTTGCCCTAAACCCCACATTTTATATAAAAATTAATTTCAAATGGATGAGCTAAAATTGTTGGGGAAAAGAATCAAAGGGCAACATCTTTGGGCTCCAGATGAGGCAAAAAGTTCTTAATCTTGACACTAAAATTATGATCCATAAAAGGGAAAGTCAATACATTGGACTCCCATCAAAATTTACATATTTTGCTTTGTGAATACCCGATTAAGGGATTTCTGACAAAGGCTTTTGCTTTGTGAATACCCCATTAAGGGATTTCTGACAAAGGTCTAACAGTTAGAATGCATGAATTTCCAAAATTCATCAGCAAAACCCCTCAAGTAATCCACTAGAAAACAGGTAAAAGCCACGAAGAGTTCTTTCCCCCGACAGAAGACGATATGCAAATAAGGCCATGGAAAGATACTTAGCATAGTTAAGTCTAAGGGAAATGCAAATTTAAACCACACTGAGATATTAGAATAACTAAAAAAAAAAAAAAAATAGTGCCCAAACTAAATGCTGGTGAGAACATGGAGAAGCTGGATCTGTCACACATTACTGATGAGAATGTGAGAACTATCCAACGCTCTGTGAAATTGTTTGGCAATTCATTTTAAAACTAAACACGGATTTACTAAATGACCCAGCAATTCAACTCCTGAGGTTTGATGCCAGAGAAATGGAAACTTTACCCATACAAAGGTTCATAGGAGCTTTATTCACAACAGCCCCAATTGTTGAATGTAAGCAAACTCTGGTCTACCCCCCACCACGGTCGCATCAATAAAAGGAAGGAGCTACTGATGCACACAACTGGGGTGAAATCAAGGGAAATTAGGCTGACCAAAAAGTCAGTCTCAAAAGGTTTCAGAATGCATGATTCCATGTATGTAATGACATTCTTGAAATTACAAAATTTTAGGTTGAACAAATTAAAGGTTTCTTTTCTAATAGCTTTGTGCATCCTCT
Organism: Rhynchonycteris naso; assembly: GCA_037038555.1. Classification (NCBI taxonomy): domain Eukaryota; kingdom Metazoa; phylum Chordata; class Mammalia; order Chiroptera; family Emballonuridae; genus Rhynchonycteris; species Rhynchonycteris naso. The sequence continues at coordinate 33,998,903 of CM072998.1, forward strand.
TAAGGCCTGAGCCATTCTGGCCAATGAGAGATGATGCCCAGTCACTAGGAGAACCTGATCTTTCTTCCTTGTTTTACATGGTTGATTTAGAATCCTCTAGTCTGGTTAGAACAGTCTGAATACAGAGCAGACACTTCCCATAGGAGATCAATGCATGAGAAACTAAATTTTCTGCTGGTGGACACTGTTTAGGTCTGTTTTCTAAAGAAAGAGATGTTTGTTAAAAGTTACAAAATGCCAACTACAAGAATAGTCACGGGGATCTAAAGTACAACATAGGGAACATAGTCAATAATATTGTTTGTGACAACATAAAGAGAAACAACATTCGCATTATAGGGGTGCCTAAAGAGGAGGAGAGAGGACAGGAAATGGAAACTTTGTTCAATCAAATCATAGCAGAAAACTTTCCTAAATTAAGGCTGGGAAACACTCCACACGTTCAAGAAGCACACAGAACTCCATTAAAGAGAAACCCAAAAAGATCTACACCAAGACACATCATAGTTAAAATACCAAAGCTAATGGATAAAGAAAAAATTTTAAAAGCTGCTAGAGAAAAAAAGGCTATCACCTACAAAGGAGCCCCCATAAGGATGACATCGGACTTCTCAACAGAAACACTTGAGGCCAGAAGGGAATGGCAAGATATAATCAAAGTAATGCAGAACAAGAACCTACAACCAAGACTACTTTATCCAGCAAGGCTAACGTTTAAAATTGAAGGAGAAATAAAGAGCTTCCCAGAAAAAGAAAGCCTCAAGGAATTCATAAAAACCAAACCAATTCTGCAAGAGATACTAAGGGGCCTCTTGTGAACAGTTTAAAGGGAGGAATGAATAGAGCAAAAGAAGAATACAGCTTTAAAGAATAAAATGGCAATAAACAACTACATATCAATAATAACCTTAAATGTAAATGGATTAAATGATCCAATCAAAAGACATAGGGTAGCTGCATGGATAAAGAAACAGGACCCATACATATGCTGTCTACAAGAGACACACCTTAAAACAAAAGATGCTCATAGACTGAAGGTAAAAGGATGGAAAAAAATATTTCATGCAAATGGAAATGAAAAAAAAGCAGGGGTAGCAATACTTATATCAGACAAAATGGACTTTAAAACAAAGGCTGTAGTAAGAGATAAAGAAGGACACTACATAATGATAAAGGGAACAATTCAACAGGAAGATATAACTATTATAAATATCTACGCACCAAATATAGGAGCCCCGACATACATAAAGCAGACTTTGATGGAGATAAAGGGCGAGATTAACAGCAATACTATCATAGTAGGGGATTTCAATACCCCTCTAACAACACTGGATAGACCCTCAAGAAAGAAAATTAATAAAGAAACAGCAGACTTAAAGGAGACACTAGATCAACTTGATTTAATAGATATCTTCAGAACTTTTCACCCTAAAGCAGTAGAATATACATTCTTCTCAAGTGCTCATGGTACGTTTTCTAGGATAGACCACATGTTAGGACACAAAAATGGTCTCAATAAATTTAAGAAGATTGAAATCATATCAAGCATTTTCTCTGATCACAATGCCTTGAAACTAGAAATTAACCACAAAAGAAAAACTGAAAAATACTCAAACACTTGGAAACTAAATAGCATGTTATTAAATAATGAATGGATTAACAATGAGATCAAAGAATAAAAAAGTTTCTAGAAACAAATGATAATGAGCATGCATCAACTCAAAATTTATGGGACACAGCAAAAGCAGTTCTGAGAGGGAAGTTTATTGCACTACAGGCATATCATAAGAAGCTAGAAAAAGCTCAAATAAGCAACCTGACCCTGCATCTAAAAGAACTAGAAAAACAACAACAAATAAAACCCAAGACAAGTCAAAGGAAAGAAATAATAAAGATCAGAGCAGAAATAAATGACATAGAGGCGAAGGAAACAATACAGAGGATCAATAAAACCAAAAGCTGGTTCTTTGAAAAGGTAAACAAGATTGATGAACCTTTAACTAGACTCACCAAGAAAAAAGAGAGAGGACTCAAATAAATAAAATTAGAAAGGACAGTGGAGAAATAACAACTGACACAACAGAAATACAAAGCATTGTAAGAAAATACTATGAACAACTATATGCCAAAAAATTAGACAATTTTGGTGAAATGGACAAAGTTCTTGAATCATATAACCTTCCAAAAATCAATCTGGAAGAATCAGAACACCTAAACAGACCAATTACAGCAAATGAGATCGAAACAGTTATCAAAAAACTCCCAAAAAAGAAAAGTCCTGGGCCTGATGGCTTCACAAGTGAATTCTATCAAAAATTCAAAGAAGAACTAACTCCTATCCTCCTCAAGCTATTTCAAAAAATTCAAGAGGAAGGAAGACTTCCAAACTCCTTTTACGAGGCGAGCATAATTCTGATCCCAAAACTGGGCAAAGACAACACAAAGAAAGAAAATTATAGGCCAATATCCCTGATGAATTTAGATGCTAAAATTCTCAACAAAATATTAGCCAACCGGATCCAGCAATATTTGAAAAAAATCATACACCACGATCAAGTGGGATTTATTCTGAAGAGGCAAGGCTGGTTCAATATTCGCAAATCAATCAATGTGATTCATCACATAAACAAAAGGAAGGACAAAAATCACATGATAATTTCAATAGATGCAGAAAAGGCATTTGATAAAATCCAGCACCCATTCATGCTCAAAACTCTCAGTAAAGTGGGAATACAGGGATCATTCCTTAACATGATAAAGGCCATCTACGATAAACCGACAGCAAACATCATACTAAATGGACAAAGATTAAAAGCAATCCCCTTAAGATCAGGAACCAGGCAGGGATGCCCCCTTTCACCACTCTTATTCAACATAGTTCTGGAAGTCCTAGCTACAGCAATCTGACAAGAAGAAGAAATAAAAGGCATCCAAATTGGAAAAGAAGTAAAACTGTCACTATTTGCAGATGATATATTGTATATTGAAAACCCTAAAGTCTCAGTCAAAAAACTACTGGACCTTATAAATGAATTCAGCAAGGTGGCAGGATATAAAATTAATACGCAGAAATCAGAGGCATTTCTATATACCAACAATGAACTGTCAGCAAAAGAAATTAAGGAAACAATCCCCTTCACTATTGCAGCCAAAAAAATAAAGTACCTAGGAGTAAATTTAACCAAGGAGGTTAAGGACTTGTACTCGGAAAATTATAGAACATTGATAAAAGAAATCAAGGAAGATACAAACAAGTAGAGGCATATACCGTGCTCATGGCTAGGAAGAATAAACATCATTAAAATGTCTATATTACCCAAAGCAATTTATAAATTCAATGCAATACCAATTAAGATACCAATGACATACTTCAAAGATATAGAAAACATATTCCAAAAATTTATATGGAACCAAAAAAGAACACGAATAGCCTCAGCAATCTTAAAAAGAAAAAATAAAGCAGGAGGTATCACTCTTCCAGATATCAAGGTTTACTATAAGGCCATTATACTCAAGACAGCCTGGTACTGGCATAAGAACAGGCACATAGATCAATGGAACAGAACAGAGGACCCAGAAATAAACCCACAGCTTTATGGACAACTGATATTTGACAAAGGAGGTAATAGCATACAATGGAGTAAAGACAGCCTCTTTAACAAATGGTGTTGGGAAAATTGGACATCTACCTGCAAAAAAATGAAACTAGACCATCAACTTACACCATTCACAAAAACAAACTCAAAATGGATAAAAGACTTAAACATAAGCCTTGAAACCATAAGCATCTTAGAAGAAAACATAGGCAGCAAGCTTTCCGAAATCTGTAGCAGCAATATATTTGCCGATTTATCTCCACGGGCAACTGAAATAAAAGGCAAGATAAACAAATGGGAGGGACTATATCAAACTAAAAAGTTTTTGCACAGCTAAAGACAATAGGAACAGAATAAAAAGACAAACCACACAATGGGAGAACATATTCGACAGCACATCTGATAAGGGGTTAATAACTAAAATTTATAAAGAACTTATAAAACTCAACACCAGGAAGACAAACAACCCAATCAAAAAATGGGCAAAAGAAATGAATAGAAATTTCTCCAAAGAGGACATACAGATGGCCAATAGGCATATGAAAAAATGCTCAACATCACTAACCATTAGAGAAATGCAAATTAAAACCACAATGAGATATCACCTCACACCAGTCAGAATGGCACTCATCAGCAAAACAACACAGAATAAGTGCTGGCGAGGATGTGGAGAAAAGGGAACCCTTCTGCACTGCTGGTGGGAATGCAGACTGGTGCAGCCACTGTGGAAAACAGTTTGGAGATTCCTCAGAAAATTAAAAATCGAACTGCCTTTTGACCCAGCTATCCCACTTTTAGGAATATACCCTAAGAACACCATAGCACTGTTCGAAAAGAAGAAATGCGCCCCCATGTTCGTGGCAGCATTGTTCACAATAGCGAAGATCTGGAACCAGCCCAAGTGTCCGTCAGAAGACGAGTGGATTAAAAAGCTTTGGTACATATATACTATGGAATACTACTCAGCCATAAGAAACGATGACATCGGATCATTTATAACAAAATGGATGTACCTTGATAACATTATACGGAGTGAAATAAGTAAATCAGAAAAAAAGAAAAACTGAGAACAGCATGATTCCATACATAGGTGGGACATAAAAGTGAGAATATGAGACATGGACAAGAGAGTGGTGGTTATGGGATGGGGGGAGGGAGGGAAGAGTGGGATAGGGAGGAGGGGAGGGACACAGGGAAACCAGATTGAAGGTGACAGAGGACAATTTGACTTTTGGTGATGGGTATGCAACACAATTGAATGATAAGATAACCTGGAGATGTTTTCACTGTACATATGTACCCTGATTTATTGGTGTCACCCCATTAGAATTAATAATAATAAAATATATATATATATAAAAAAATAATATTGTAACAACTGTATGGTGTCAGATGGGTACTAGACTTACCGGGGTGATCACTTTCTAAGTTATCTAAACGTCTAATCACTGTTGTATACCTGAAACTAATATTGTATGTCAACTGTAACTGAAAAATATTTTAATAAAAAAAAGTACAGAAACTATGCAAAAGAAATATAGTTGTTCAAGAAAACTGCATTTAGGGCCTCAGGGAGCCTGTTAACATGTATACGGAATTGCCTAAGGGAGACTGTTAACATGTATACGGGATCCGCACTGCTGTTCACAAGGCTGTGAGGCCCACGCTCCCAGCTGCTCATCTCTCTGACCCTGTGACTACTGGGAACACATCCCCAGTAGAGGCTGAGGGGAGCGCAATCATAATTGCTGAAACACCTGGACAATAAAATTCTAAAGCAAAGAAAATGTTGTTTACAAACTCAAAAATACATACAATAGTGTGTTTAATTATCATAACGTCTGGAAGTAGGTTACCAAAGATGGATCACATGCTGATGACATGAGAATAGGCCTCCTGATGTGTTCTTTTTTTAAAAAATTTATTCATCTTAGAGAAAGATAGAAACCCTCATTTGTCGTTCTACTTAGTTGTGCATTCATTGGCTGTTACTGGTATGTATCCTGACCAGGGATCAAACCTGCAGCGTTGCCATACAAGGATGATGCTCTAACCAGCTGAACTACCTGGCTAGGACCTGACGTGTTCTTGTATCCTGGACCCTGACCCTCCCCTGAGATAACCACCAATCCCCAGGCTGACTGGGCTGCCTCTCTTCGGGGATGTGCCTGGAAGTAGAGGCCCACTCCTCTGTCTCTTCGCACGAGGACAGGCACTGCTTCTTTAAGGCAACTTTCTGATGCCCCCACCACAATTTCTGGCCGGGGAAGCAGTCCAGAGTGACAGAGGAGCTGCGAGGCAAGGAGGGGAAGGTGGGTGGGGGAGAAGAGGTGTGGGCAGGTGACAAGGACTGGAGAAGATGACAAGAGGACTCTGGGCTCCACCCCTAGATTCACAACCAAATGTTGCTCCAGCACAAACAGTAAAATTATACTTATCATTTGTACACATACAGGTGCTTTTAAACAGTGTGAATGTAACCTACTTAATTTAAGCACACATTTTTAAATGATATAGCTTACACTAAATCATTGGAAAAAATTAAAATGAAACCTTCAGTGAGGTTTCAAAGCCAGTTTCTATAATTTCCAACTAGCGCAGTTTATATTAATATGATTTTACTTTGTTCTAAAACAGACTTTCTAAAAGTGTTTAGAGCTTCCCTTGTCTTGACTGGTTAGTATAATCCAGCGGTTTTCAACTGATGCGTCACAAGAACTTTTAAAGCATTCAATAGGTGACTATTCAGTCAGAGGCACTGACCACTTTTCTCTTACACTGTCAAATAAAAAAATGACAACAGCCAACCCAATGCATTTTTTATGAATGAATTAAAATTATACCACTTTTTTAAGTCAGATTGGTAAAAAATATATATAATAAATTTTTTGCTGTGGTGCAGAATTTTAATAACTAGTTTGTGGGTGCCATGAGATGAAAAAGGGTGAAAATCACTAGCATAATTATAAACTTCAGATCACCTTGGTGGGGCTGCTGATAGTGGGGGAGCCTCTGTGGGAGGGGGAGGACAGGATATACGGAACATTTCTGTACCTTTGGTTAAATTTTGATGTGAATGTAAACCTGCTCTAAAATATCAAGTTTATTAAAACTTAAAAAGAAAAAAGAAAATGATAGTGTAGGAGTTTGCCTGAAATATTTCTTCTCCAATAAAAAAACCTGTTACATTTTTTTTTTAATTGCTATTGGTTTACAGCCAGTCAAATGTGTTGGCTGTTCCTTACTCTCAGCTTGCGGCTCTGCTTCCGAACCAACTTGCCGTGCTGGATGAAATGGACGGGGCACTGGTTCATAGCGTTATCTGCTTTATGTCGGAGCCAGTCTTCATAGCCCTAAGGAAAAGAAAGAACCCATGTGACAAGTGAGAGAAACCGGAGAGTTCCTCAGCTCTGCGCCAAACCTTCTGGACTTGGCTACAATGGGCCACTACTGTAAGATATACAAGTGAGGTGGCTGGGAGCCCTGTGGTCCCCACCCTCCCAGCTGTGTCCATGAGAAAGACTAATGGGGCCACAGCACAACCAGAAGTCAACTTTCATTCTCCTTTTTTTCACACCTGAGACCCGCCCACCGCTAAGTCCTGGCAATTTTACCTCAAATGGACCCTAAATACCCCACTTCTTCATGTGCCTTGGCTACCACAGTGATCAAGGTCCGGTTCTTCCTTGAACTCTGGAAGGTGGGCCCTCCCTGAATTGAACGGGGACATGACTAGCCCTGTCATATCTGGAAGCCCCAACTCTATACCATCTAAGAGGGTTTTTCCAAACTTTCTCCTGCCTAGACATGTGTGGAACGGTCATTCTCAAGTCCACTGTGGTGACATGCCAGGCAGCTCACTGCCAGGGGGCATGGTTTGGGGCCCCTGAGAGGCCAGGGTCTGCTAGTGGCCTGAGGTCTGGCGCAGAGGTCATCTGGGTCCCCTTCCACTGGGCTCCCCTGGTTCCCAGCCCAAGTGAATGTACCAGAGAGGCCCCAGCACTGGCACTGCAATGCCCTGCAGCGCACATGGGGGTACACAAGAAGCGCATGGCTTCTCAGCGTGTGCAGCCTCCCTGCAATGTCTTGTTCAGCATTATCATCTTAACGGTCTACAAAAAGCCCGTACATGAAAGAAGCTCCATCAATATATGTGGAACAAATGAATAAAGGATATGTTTTATGCAGGAGATTAGGAAAGAAAAAATATTTTTTAATGATATGCCTGGACTGTGTTCCACCTGGTCTTTCTGGGTCTTCTGACTGGTTTTCTTGTCTCCACTCTGCAACTCAGTGCAGGAGGATGCATTTATTGAAGACAAATCAGGACATAAATAAAAGAGTCAAAAATAATTTCCCCAAATCAGTTTTCACCTTTTATAATACAAAGGTATTATGTGGTCTGTGGACAAAAATAAGAAATACATAAAACACACCCAAAAAAAGAAAGTAAAAAAGCCTTAATTTTATCACTCCACAGAGACTGTTAATATATAAATTATTACTATAGCACTATAATTATTATATATAACTATAATTCTAGCCTATGGGGGTGTAGTTTATCAAAATTAGAATCATACCACACATACTATTCTACTTCATACTCTTGATATATCATAGACATTTTTCCATAGCAATTTGGGTTGTAGTTATAAATATACTTCTGGTAAACATCTTTACAGTTCTATTTTTGTGCAGATGCATTATATATTCTTAGTATCAATTCCTAAAAAGAAAATGTTTGAGTCAAAAGATGAATAACATTTTTTGGCTTTTAATATGAACTGAACAAAAGTCTTCAAGACACCTGGCACTAATTATATTTCCACCAGCTGAACTTGAATATTCTACCTTGAAAAGCACAAGGCAGCCTACATACTGTATATCGCCTATGTCTTTTATTGGATCTGGCCACCCAGATTCTTAGCAAACTGAGTAAACTGCCCGATTGTGATACCCACATAAAGTTAGGTATAATTCTCCAGGCACATATGCATTTTACTGATTGTAACAAAGATTGAAAATTACCACTATCAGATGTTCCTATGTCAACCCAGACACTGGCTCAAATGTTGGAAAGGCAGCCTGACCTAATTCTCATAACTATCAACTCTGTTAAATCCTTTTGGTCTTAAATAGGCACAATTTCAAATGCTTTCAACTTTAAAAATCATCCCCCAATAAAGGAAAACACACTCTTTCCAACTAAGAGTTTAGGGTTTTCTAGATTGATTAACATGCCTTTTGAATTGGGTTTCGCTGGATGTAAAAATGCATTTGAGTTAAGGATGATGAATTACTTTTTCTCTGTAATATTTCCCAGCACATGAAAGAAAAACCAGGTGGCTAAAAGAGCTGTCTGTACCTCCAGATGTGGCTACACATCTGTACCCATGAGCTGTGTCATGTGGTGGAAATTTTCTGAACTAGAGAGTTGCCACACTAACCTGGCTAAATGCATAGTGGAAATAACTATGACATGTTCTTTTTACTGTTAGTCACGGGCTTTATCCATTAGGACCAGTGAGTTGGGAGTTAGCATGTTCTTTATGAAGCCACATCCCAGTCTCTCTGTAGGTAGCAGATCCTTGCAGTTAAGATGGTCAAGAACAAAGCCAGGTTAAACAACTCATCTAAAATCAGACACTATCTCTGGTTGAGTCAGTGTGAAAACTATAGTTTCTTCCTCAAACTCACAGGGAACCAAATTAGCAACTAAATTATATAATCTCTATTATTTTAACTCAAAGTATCAATCTAAAAAAGTTATAAAAATGAATTTTAGAATGTAGTTAAATTTTTCTATGAACTAGCTAAAACAAACTTTGCTTTGGATAAGAGGCAACATCATACAACAAAGATAATGACCTTTTTCCTCTGTCTGCAAAATTCTTACCTGTTTGATAGCTGTGACAGTAATGACAAAGAACAGTGGAAGTCCACTCGTCACTGGACTTGTAGGTGTATCAATAATCAACTGCAATTAAAAGAGTTGTAGAGCCATTTTCAAAAACATGCATCAGTGACATTAGACAGACTGGTTGTCCCTGTTATACTATCCAACATTTGCTTTCTCTTATTTTAAATTGCTTTGTTGATACCCCACCAGTAGAGATAAATCAGGTAAAAAGTAAATCATCCTCTTTTACTATAAAACAGGGCAGTTCTTTATAATTAAGTGAAATGCTTAAGAAACCGTGTTAGCAGTGGCAAAGATGCAAGTCTGATAGCATTGTATATTTCACTTTTTATTTTTTTAGCTAGAGATAAAGACAGAGACAGACAGGACGGGAGAGCGATGGGAAGCATCAACTTGTAGCTGCAGCACTTAGTTGTTCATTGATTGCTTCTCATATGTGCATTCATGGAGGGGGGGGTGTCACTCAAGGCGAGCTAGTGACCTGTACATTTCATTTGAATTTACTACTCTGCTTCTGGTGCCACAGTTTAACTACATTATCGAGATAACTTACTGTTGGGGAAATCATAAAAGTCCTTTTGATTTTATTTTGTATGGTTGAAAAAGACTGGACTGCTGTTCTTAAAACATACCTGACCTATTGTTACCTAATTCACACCTCACTGCAATTTTCACTCTCCTTTTTTTCATCCACTTCTCTCTCTCTTTCTCTTAACGTTTTCTTTGGAGAATCTATGCATACTTAGGAAGTACAATAATGCTCAGCTGGCCAGTGAATTCCTCCTAAAGATCAGGAAGCTCCTGATCCCCCGCCTGGCCTCCAGAGCTGGAAGGGGACCAGAACCAACTCAAATACAGTGCTCATGTGCATGTTTTAGCATACAAGCCTCTCTAAAACAACACACTTGTCCTTGAAGAAAATAAAGGAAGGAACTGTAGATAAGTGGCATTAAGTCCTTGTTCAAACTTCCTAGCAAACCATAGCTGGTCACCTGGGGAAATAATGTTACTCATATAGATTTATTTGAGGTGGCAGAAAAAAGGTTACTGGTCTTACCTGTACCAGAAATATGATAAGAAAATAAAAGTTGGCGATTCTTCTGAATTGTTCAAATAAGTTCTTGGGTATGAAGTTCCAAAACGTGTACTGTAGGAAAGAAAAACAGAAAGGTGTCATTTTGATCACATGTTACTTTCGTAGTGTTACGCTATGCTACATAAGGAGCCCTGAATATCAAAGTACATGGTGTTTAGTTTTAGATATAAAACTCAGAATTCAAAATTTAGAGTGTTTGCAGACACTTCATCAATTTGTTGACTACAAAAACAAACGGCTAGCAGAAAATGTGTTCTCCAAAAGTAGGCTATGTAAGTTACCTCGTTCCAGAATATTCAAGGTAATGCAAAGTAGCTTAATACTAGTTTTATTAAAATGTCTTCCATAAAATAGAAACCTATGATCGTTAACTCAAAATATACAAGTTTAGTATTTTTCCTTGATTGTAATTTCTTCATCAGCTCTTTTCTTGTATGCGCGACAGTGTGACTAGACACCAACAGAAAGCCAAAACAGAAAGAAATCAATGGAATTAGATGCTCGTGACCCAGTTTGGAGATGGTTCCTACAGAGGGAGGTGTTCCTGTCAGCGCCACGTATGAGAGCTCTTCCTCTTTATTAAGACGGAATGGAGAAGCAAGCAGGAAGAAGCGTTCGGGTTGCTACTTATTCTCCAAACCTTGCATTTTTGCCCCAGAAGGAGACTTTTCCTAACTTTTGTGCTCAAAGCAACAATGTCCCAGATGTCATTAATCTGCAGTAAACACTGAGCCTGGAAATTGTTTTTAAATTTTCATGACAAGCTTTTGCTTTTATTAAAGATAGTCTACTGAAGAGTGAGAAAGGATTCTGCCCAAACTGTACGGTGGCCTTGGCCCTCCTCTGCCCACTGTCTGTATAGTGAACAGAACCTACACAGCTCCTGCCAGGGCAGTGGGCTGGCATCGTCACCATGCTGTCCGACCAACAGCTCCTATAATGTCAATCACAAACACAAGTTCTTGAAAACTGAATATGATAACGAAAGCCTGGTAGGGTCCTAAATTAGCCAACATGTTCTGAATTTGGTTTTTATATCATTTCACGATATAGCCACGGTTTAAAGAAAAAGCTTCTTTGCCTTAAGTTTCTGACTGCTTACAGAATATATAGGAAATTTCCATTTTCTATTCTAATTTACATTCACAAATTCATAAATAAGTTCATTAATGAGCAGGAAAACAAAGGAGGGTTCCACCATCCCATGACAATTATTGGCTTACTTTCAGTTTCCTTCTCAAGTTGGCCCCAATAAATTACTCCAAGAGTCTCTAGGGATTGAGAAAGAAATTAATTTCCCACATCCCAAACCCACCCTGCCCCACCCACGCTTATCCTCCACATATTTCATACTAGTCCTTTATGGGATATGTGTTTTGGAACTATCTTCTCTTAGTCAATAACTTGTCTTTTATCGCCTACCAATGTCTTGAAGAGTAGAAAACTAAATTTTTATAAAATCCATCTCATCAATTTTACCTTTCATGGTTAGTGTTATTGGAGCTGTATCAAAAACTCATTGCCAAACCAAGGTCACCTAGGTTTTCTTCTGTGCCATCAACTAGGACCTTTATGATTGTGCATTTTACATTTAGATCTATGATCAATGTATTTAAAATTAATTTTGTGAAAAGTGTAGGATTAGTGTAAAGATTCTTTTTTTTGTTTTTGCACATGGATGTTCATTTGTTCCAGCACCATTTGTGGAAAAGTTTTCTTTCTTCATTGGACTGTCTTTGCTCCTTTGTCAAAAATCAGTTAACTATATTTATAGGATCTATTTCTAGACTCTCTATTCTGTTCGATGGAACTATCTGCCTACTCTTTCAGCAGTACCACAATGTCTTTATTGTAGCTTTATATAAAGTATGAAGTCAGGTAGTGTCAGTCTTCCAACTTTGTTCTTCTCCTTCAATATTGTGTTGACTATTCTGGGTCTTTCATATAAACTTTAGAATCAGTTTGTTGAAATCTCCAAAATAATTTGATGGTATTTTGGTCAGGATTGTGTTGAATCTATAGATTAAGTTGGGAAGAATTCACATCTTAATAACATTGACTTCCTCTTCAGAACATGGAATCTCTCTCCATTCACTGAAATCTTCTTTGATTTCTTTTATCAACATTTTCTATGTAATTTTCCCATATAGATGTTGTGCATATTTTGTAGAATTTATACTTAAATAAGTATAAGTATGTATTACTTTTCCTTTTGGTGCTAATGTAAATGGTATTGTGTTTTTAATTTTGAATTATAATCTTCCAGGTAATCAGTACAATTCTAGAGTTTAAAATCAGTTAAATAGTTTCTTTATTATCAGGCATAGAAGAACAATACCATAGCTTTGACATTAAGCTTTGTAATTTCCATATTTCACAGAATAAATTACTCTAAGTTATTACTTTGATTATAAATGTGGTCAAAAAGAGGGTTATTAATTATTGATGATGTATGATAAGAGAATTGAAAACCCAATGATTTAATTTAAACATTCATAACTACACTAATAGTAACATATGAATAAAATAAAATGAGCATTTTATTACATATATAAGAGCCAGAAAAGTGATAATGGTGGGCCAGTTGCACATTCTTTATCTTTGTTAGGTGGTAATGACCTAAATATTTGCTTAGACATGTAAGCCACGATATAATGCAATGCACTGTGTATTACAAAGAAAAATACTCTGACCCATACTTAGCTATCAAGGCTTACCTTTTGTTGTGATGCAATCAATAGAATAGTACTTAATAGTGGAAATTCCTGGGATTGAGCCATAGGCATGGGATAAAATGGGTTTTTTTCCTTTGCTACAAGAAAACTGAGAAGTCTGAGTCTATCAGAGATGTCTCTTCTCTATAACAGACATTTTGGGAAGGGCTGAATGCTACAAGACAACTAATGTTCCTGGCATTTATTTCACATTACAGAAAATGACATACCCTGAGTCTTTGCATCTATTCTGTGTGTGGTAAGCCATGAGATAAGAATGCCTCATGAGCATCTGAGCTCGGTTTTGTCCAATCTCTTCTCCTCTGTGTATAAGTCACCTCTGGTTCTGGGTTATGCACTGAGTATGGCCCATGACAAAGAAGAGAACAGTCTCACTTGGTCTACCTTTAGTCATGTAGTGAAAGAAAAACTCTTGAGAAGAAAGCCCTGGGCACTGTTCTTTGCCAGCTGCCAGAATGGAAGATAAGAGCTCCGGAAACCACCCTAAAGCCTCGCCTACTGTGTACCTGCAAGTGGATTCAGCACCACTATTGTGCAAGGGACAGTCCTAAAAACATGCCGGAGGCCGGTCACCGGATCTCCTGGGGAATGCAATCAACTCATATGGAGTTCAACTTTCTCTTTCACTTATGACTAGGATATGGGAATGTAAAAAGTAGAAAGTTATGCCCAAATTCTGGATTACTGATGTTAGAAAGTGAGTGAGCACCACAATGGGCTGGTAAGAGAGGAAGTGCCGGCCCTGCAGAGGGACTGCTGGGCTCAGGGTCAGGTGCATGGCTGAAGGACTGGCTCATCCACTTTGTTCTGTAAGTTGGTGTCTCCAGGAGCAGGCTGGATTTAATAAGTAATAATGGCCTCACAGGGTTGTTTCAGAGCTTAAATGACATGATAAATTTAGAAGTCATCAAGAGCACTGCCCATATCAAATCGGCAGAGGTTGTGGGAGACTGCAAGCTGACAAAAGTCCTCACAGTTTAAGGCTTAAGCCAAAGGACTAAGCCCTTCCCCACAACCTCTGATAGTTTGATTAAGTTGGTAAAGGCAATTTACAAGCCCTTCCCCACACCTCCATGTTAGCTGTGATGCTGATGGTTTCTACTTGTCCCATCCTCCATGTCCCTCAAAGAGACTGGAGGCAGTTTTCTTCTTACCCTTTGTTTTGTGAAGTTAAGATGTTATGCATGGTGGCAGTTTTCTGCACTTGGGAGAATTCTTGGTTTCCCTCAGAAATGTGACTTTGTATCTGAGCTCTCTGTTTTGCAAATGGCTTTGCTCTCTGCACTATAAATAAAGTGTTTAGAGGTGCAGGCTCACTCTTGCAGACCGTCAGTCTTGGCAATGAGTCCTCCCGATCCCATCCTTTTTCTCTGTTTGTTTTCTAATCCTCCATCGTTCCCTCTCGAGACCTGCAAAATTACAAGTTGCACTGGCTTACGACAAGAGGAAAAATTTCCCTTGCCAATAAGCAACAGTTATTTAGTTGAAAGTATGGAGTGACAGTGCAGCCTGAGCCTACTATTAATTATGTAGCATCTTAGGGCAGAGCTGGGAGCCACATGAATTTTGTGCCCAAAAGTATAGTTTTGTGAACTTGTTGAAACAACACTCCAACATTCTCTTGAGTCTAGGATCTGCCAGCACAGTGAGCTCAGACAAACCCTGGGGGGAAGTTCTGCATGTGGTCAGAAGGGGGTCAGGCTGGAAGTAATTTCTTGGTTTTCCTTCTTCTATCAGACACCTGTCTAGTATGTCTCCCTCAAAAGGAAATGGAACTTAACTCAATCACTGATCACCAATGACTGCGCTTCTATGCCACAAGTCAAAGTGTAACATAACTAGATTGGCCTTTTTATCCTCTAGTATAAATATGCACAAATGAGACTTACTGAGCATGTTCTTGTGTACTTAAGAAGTCTTAGCCAGCAGTCTTTTCCTTTTAAGATAGAAATAAAAGTTTTCTTCCCAAGAAAACACAGGTATATTACCACAAACAAATTCTCCAAGCTTGCTTAGAAACTTATGTTTTACAAATCAAATTGTATTTTCACATATCCTGAGCTGTTTTTAAATAAAAACAAGAACGCGCTCTGGGTTTCCACTCCAGGTGATCTAAATCAATGCCACTGTCGACCTAGTCACCAGCCTAGATTCCAAATCCTTGTCTTTCTGAGGTCCTCTCCTGAACCAAATTTGATTCACAATAGAGGTGATGTCATAGGTAACTTTCCCTTGAAATTACACACCATCATCTACTGATATAAAGCCACTAATCCTGCTCTGTGAAGAATTTGAGAGCACAGTCTCCTCTTTACTCTGAGCTGAGATGAAAACCGACCAGTACTTTACCCAACGCTTGACCCCTCTTCTGTGGGGACTCAGCCTGGCCCGCCCCCTGAAAGGATGTTGACTTTAATTCTATTAGTTCCTACTCTAGAGTCTCCTGATATGAAGGAGCTTTCCAAGAAGAAACAGTTTCAAAAAGGCCCCCAGGAATTTGCAAGTCTATCAAACCCCATGTCCAGCACCAGCACAGGGTTTCTTTTGTCAGGAGCCAAGGAGGCTCTGGGAGTTCCAGTTCCCATAGGGAAGCCGGGGGGCAGGAAGGTACCACAGCAGGGAGAGGAAGGATACTCGAACGAAGGAAGAGAAAAGGTGATGAGTTGTAGAGTGAGGAGGTAAGATAAGGCATCTCAAAATTATAGTTGGCTATTAGCTGCAGTAATATTTGAAAGAAAAATAGGATCATAATAAATTGGCTCTAAAACTTGAATCAGATAACAAAGCGGATAGGATTTAAATGTCACTGCTTTCAGGTTTCTTCCATAAAGGCTTTTAGTATAAATAAAGTATTCATCAACTTCCAGCTATATTCTGCCAACTGCACCAAGAAGACCCTTTAGTGCTGCCAATCAATAGGTGTTCTGCATTTCATATCATTCCTCCACAAAGCCTCGTAAACAACTTTCCATATCTACCAGAAGGAACTGGGGGCTAAAACTATCAATGCCAAGCTTTGCCCCTGGACAGAGAAAGCAGCTGCACAGAGACTGTAATAGTGGCAGAAGTTCCTGTGACAAACACCCTATCAGACTAGATACTGGGCAGCATGGGCAGGTCACATGCCCCATCACCTGTACCCCAGACTCCTACCCTGACAAGTTCACACACGGCACAACCTCTGAATGTTTTGCAGTGTACCACCCCATTTCTTGATGCATTTGTACAGCAAAGGAGTAGGTTATTAAAGAAACATTTTTGACAGAAACAAATTCATAGATACAGAGAATAAAGTGATGGTTGCCAGATGGGAGGAGGTTGGGGAGGGAATGAGTGAAAAAGGTTAGGGGATTAAGAAATACAAATTGCCAGTTATAAAATAGAGGGATGTCAAGTACAGCATAGGCAATGTAGTCAATGATATTGTAATAACTATGTATGCTGTCACATAGGCACTCCTTAAGGTACATAAATGTCTAATCACTGTCTTGTACACCTGAAGCTAATATAATGTTGTATGTCAAATGCAACTGAAAGAAATCTTCTTTATATTTTTCTAATAATCTTGAGATTTTCTTTTATTTTTTGGCCATACTGGTGGGTTGACAGAGTACATATGTGCACCGCAATCATCTTTATTGATCTCTACTTAAGACGGTGTCAAATCTATAAATGTCACAACCGGACCTGTTTTGGGTTACGGAGCTCCTCCTCATTGTATTCCTCTTCATTTATCACACCTGACTAACCAGGCCTACGCTTGTTTGCCTGAGATTTTGTTTATGAGCAATTACTTAACCATATTGTGTTTCTGGAGATTAAAGCTGCAATTATTATTATTTATTATTACTTTACATTGACGTTTTAAAATGATTCCATTTAAAAAAACTGCCTTGACAAACAAAGTTTTTCTGTTGTAAGTCTTCTTAACAAACACCCTTTGAGAACTCATAGAAGACTCCACACATCCTGGACGCTCATGTGTGAAAGCGTATCTACCACAGATCTACGCATCTAGTGAACCTAGGAATGTATGCAATCCTTCATGGGCATGTGTGTGTAGGCGCCTAGAAGGAAAGTTCTCTATAATCTGAAAAGCCATCATTTACCTATTCTGTCAAAGCCAGCTTCAATCTTCTCCACCCAGTCCTCAGACTCATTCAACAGCTCTCTTTCAACATGAAATATATGCATCTGCAGTTCCCCTCTCCAATCAACAAAAACAAGGCACTTCGTTCAAATGATGACATTCTAACCACCTTTTTTATCTTTGCATGTGCTGCACCTAATTGACAGCCTCTGACATGTGTTCCTTGTTTTCATTTACAAGGTGGTAAAAGGTGCACACACCCTTTCGCTGGGGACATCTCTATAGCATCATCTCTATTTTATAGATGAGAAAACTGCAGCCTGGGGTGGTTCATGACTGGCACACAGCCAGACAGCAAATAAATAAGTAGCAGTAGTAGGAACTGAACATCCTAGACTTGACACTATGTCCATAATATAATTAAAAGAGTAATGAAGAAAATGTGCTCTGACATCTTCCGCACTCGCAGAACAAGTCTGAACATGTTCTGGAGATAACCAGAGGAATGAGTTCACAAGCCCCACGTAAACTCTAATCACAGCCCTTAGTTGGGAGCAGCTCGCAGCTGTAACAGCGGTTCTAGGAGCAGTGTTGCTAACTGCTGTCAGAAAGTTCCAGTGCTCTCCCCCAAATTAATAAACACTCAGACAGGAGGTTACCTTGGAGGAGACTATTCGGTTGTCTGGGTACCTCTGCGGAATGTAGGCCTCAGCACCTGGGGGGGGCTCCTTGTGTCCCACGTAAATGGTCCGACTGTCGACCCAATTCTCTTCTCCAGCACACTGTGGGAAACAGAGTGGTGTTAGTGCAAGTGCCTCAGCCTCAGGGTCTGAAAGTTGTTCCCTGAAGTGTTGGATTTAACACTTGTCCAAAATAACAGAAGCCTGTGCCGACCGACTTATCGCATCATGCGGGACCACAGGGAAGAGCCACCCCCCACCTGCCATTGCCAGAGCCACCCCTGATCTGACTCAACCATTATGGGCTAAGTTCGTCAAATCCCTGCCCAATTCTTCAAGGGAATGGTCTCAGGGGGCATTCTGTACTCCCAGTAAGAGCTGAGGGGTAGCCCTGAAAAACCTAAGTGTCAGTGGAAAAAACATAGCATGGGTTCAGGTGAAAAAAATATGAATACAGCTCTCACTGGTTGGCTCAATGGTAGAGCGTCAACCTAGCATGTAGAAGTCTTAGGTTCAATTCCCAGTCAGGACACACAGGAGAAACGACCATATGCTTCTCCACCACTCCCATATCTCTTCTCTCTCTCTCTCCTCCCCTTATAGCCATGGCTCTAATGGTTCGAGCAATCTGGCCTCAGGCACTAGGGATGGCACCGGGCCTCGCCTCAGGAGCTGAAATAGCTCAGCTGTTGAGTAATGAAGCAGCAGCCCCAGATGGGCAGGGCATCACCCCATAGGGGGCTTGCGGAGAGGATTCCAGTAGGGGCGCATGTGAGAGTCTGTCTCTCTGCCTACCCACCTCTGACTGAGTTAAAATAAATTTTAAAACAACAATACAACAGTAAAACTGTAAGCCAAAAGGGAAAAGACAAGGACGGCTAGAAATGTGAGGGAATACTCTACTATGTAAGGAGATCACAATGGGAAGAAGAAGCCTATAAGTCATACAGAGAATAATGGGTAGGCAGAGAAGCATAAGTCATATGCTTCAACAAGAAAAGTCCTCAGAAAAAGTCCTGGATGAATCGAAAGTAATCAAATTACCAGATGCACAGTATAAAATAATAATTGTTAGGATGCTTAAGGATCTCAAAACTACAATGGATGGACTTAATGAACACCTCAATAAAGAAATTGTAAGCATCAAAAAGGACATGGAAATCATAAAGAAGAACCAGGCAGAAATGACACAATATCAGAAATGAAGACTACACTAGAAGGAATTAAAAGCAGGCTGGATGAAGCAGAGGATCAAATCAGCGATTCAGAGGACAAGATAAGTGAAAACACAGAAGCAGAAAAGCAAAAAGAAAAGAGGGTCAAAAAGTCTGAGGAAACCCTAAGAGTTCTGTGACAACATGAAGAGAAACAATATGCACATAATAGGGGTTCCTGAAGGAGAAGAGAAAGAACAAGGACTAGAGAAGCTCTTTGAAGGAATTATAGATGAAAATTTCCCTAAACTGATGTAGGAAAGAGTCACACAAGTTCAAGAAGCAGAGAGAATCCCATTAAAAAAGAACCCGCCTGACCAGGCGGTGGCGCAGTGAATAGAGCATTGGACTGGGATGTGGAGGACCCAGGTTCAAGACCCCGAGCTCACCAGCTTGAGCGCGGGACAATCTGGCTTGAGCAAAAGCTCGCCAGCTTGGACCCAAGGTCACTGGCTCCAGCAAGGGGTTGCTCGGTCTGCTGAAGGCCCGCTGTCAAGGCACATGTGAGAAAGCAATCAATGAACAACTATGGTGTTGCAACGGCAATGAAAAACTAATGATTGATGCTTCTCACCTCTCTCCTTTCCTGTCTGTCTCTATATCTCTCTCTCTCTCTGTCCCTGTAAAAAAAAAAAAAAAAAAAAAAAAAAAAAAAAAGAACCCAAAGAGACCCACACCAAGGCGTATCATAATCAAAATACTAAAGCTAAGAGATAAAGAATATTAAAAGCTGTAAGAGAAAAACAGTCAATCACCTACAAAGGAACACCTTAAGAATGACTTCTGACTTCTCAACAGAAACATTTGAGGCCAGAAGGGATTGGCAAGAAATATTTAAAGTAATGTAGAACAAGAACCTACAACCAAGACTTCTTTATCCAGCAAGACTATTGCTTAAAATTGAAGGAGAAATAAAATACTTCCCAGACAAAAAAAAAAAAAAAAACTCAAGGAATTCTTCAAACCAAACCAATGCTGCAGGAAATGTTAATGGGCCTGCTGTAGACAGAACAAAGCATGGAAAAAAAAAAAAATATATATATATATATATATATATATATATATATATATATATATAGTAAAAGAGGAATATAGATTTAAAGAAAAAAAAGGCAATAAACAACTACATATCAATAATAACCTTAAATGTAAATAGATGAAATGCTCCAATCAAAAGACACAGGGTAGCTGAATGGATTAAAAAAACAGGACCCATACATATGCTGTCTACAGGAGACGAAACCTAAAAAAAAAGATGCACATAGACTGAAAGTGAAAGGATGGAAAAAAATATTTCATGCAAATGGAAATGAAAAAAAATGCTGGGGTAGCAGTACTTATATCTGACAAAATAGACTTTAAAACAAAGGCTATAGTAAGGGATAAAGAAGGTCACTACATAATCATAAAGGAAGCAAGCCAACAGGAAGATATAACCATTATAAATATCTATACACCTAATATAGGAGCACCTAAATATATAAAGCAGACTTTGATGGACATAAAGGGAGAGATCAACAGCAATTCTATAATAGTAGGGGATTTCAATATCCCACTAACACCAATGGATAGATCCTCAAGAAAGAAAATTAACAAAGAAAGAGCAGAATTAAGGGACACACTAGATCAACCGGATTTAATAGATATCTTCAGAACCTTTCAGCCTAAGGCAACAGAATATACATTCCTTTCAAGTGCGCATGGTACATTCTCTAGGATAAACCACATATTAGGGCATAAAACGAGTCTCAACAAATTTAAGAAGATTGAAACCATATCAAGCATCTTCTCTGACCACAATGGCATGAAACTAGAAATCAACTACAATAGAAAAACTGAAAAACACTCAAACACTTGGAAACTAAACAGCATGTTATTAAACAATGAATGGGTCAACAATGAGATCAAGGAAGAAATCAAAATTTTCCTTGAAACAAATGAAAATGAGCATAAAACAACTCAAAATTTGTGGGACACAGCAAAAGCCGTCCTGAGAGAGAAATTCATAGCATTACAGGCATACCTTAAGAAGCTAGAAAAGCTCAAATAAACAATCTAATCGGGCAACTAAAAGAACTAGAAAAAGAACAGCAAGTAAAGCCTAGAGGAAGTAGAAGGAAAGAAATAATAAAGATCAGAGGGGAAATAAATGACATAGAGACTAAAAAAACATTACAGAGGATCAATGAAACCAAGAGCTGGTTCTTTGAAAAAGCAAAGAAGATAAATGAACCCTTAGCCAGGCTCACCAAGAAAAAAAGAGAAAGGACTCAAATAAATAAAATTAGAAATGAGGGTGAAGAAGTAACAATGGACACAGCAGAAATACAAAGGATTGTAAGAAAATACAGTACAATGAAGAACTGTATGGCAAACAATTAGACAACCTAGGTGAAATAGACAAATTCCTTGAAAACTATAATCTTTCAAAAATCAATCTGGAAGAATCAGAAAACCTAAACAGACCAATTACAACAAATGAGATAGAAACAATTATCAAAAGTCTCCCAACAAACAAAAACCCTGGGCCAGATGGTTTCACAGGCAAATTCTACCAAACATTCAAAGAAGAACTAACACCTATCCTTCTCAAGCTATTTCAAAAAATTCAGGATGGAAAACTTCCAAGGTCCTTTTATGAGGCGAGCATAATTCTGATTCCAAAACCAGGCAAAGACAACACAAAGAAAGAAAACTATTAAAGGCCAATATTCCTAATGAATTTAGATACTAAAATTCTGAACAAAATATTAGCAAACCAGATCTAGCAATACATGAAAAAAATCATACACCATGATCAAATGAGATTTATTCTGGGGAGGCAAGGCTGGTACAATATTTGCAAATCAATCAATGTGATTCATCACATAAACAAAAGGAAGGACAAAAACCACATGATAATATCAATAGATGCAGAAAAAGCATTCGATGAAATCCAGCACCCATTTATGATCAAAACTCTCAGCAAAGTGAGAATACAGGAAACATACCTCAATATGATAAAGGCCATCTATGACAAACCCACAGCCAACATCATACTCAATGGGCAAAAGTTAAAAGCAATCACCTTAAGATCAGGAACAAGGCAGGGGTGCCCCCTTTCATTACTCTTATTCAATATAGTTTTGAAAGCCCTTGCCACAGCAATCAGAGAAGAAAAAATAAAAGGCATTCAAATTGGAAAAGAAGTAAAACAATCATTATTTGCTAAGGATATGATACTGTACATAGAAAACCCTAAAGTCGCAATTAAAAATTACTGGACCTGATAAAGGAATTCAGCAAGGTGTAGGATATAAAATTAATACTCGGAAATTAGAGGCACTTTTATATACCAGCAATGATCAAACAATGAGATCAAAGAAAAAATAAAAATGTTTCTAGAAACAAATGATAATGAGCATACATCAACTCAAAATTTATGGGACACAGCAAAAGCAGTACTGAGAGGGAAGTTCATTGCACTACAAGCATATCATAACAAGCTTTAAAAAGCTCAAATAAACAACCTGACCCTGCATCTAAAAGAACTAGAAAAACAACAGCAAATAAAGCCCAGGACTAGTAGAAGGAAGGAAATAATAAAGATCAGAGCAGAAATAAATGACATAGAGGCTAAGGAAACAATACAGGGGATCAATGAAACCAGGAGCAGGTTCTTTGAAAAGGTAAACAAGATCGATGAACCTTTAACTAGACTCACCAAGAAAAAAAGAGAGAGGACTCAAATAAATAAAATTAGAAATGACAGTGGAGAAATAACAACTAACACAACAGAAATGCAAAGTATTGTAAGAAAATACTATAAAGAACTCTATGCCAAAAAATTAGAAAACCGAGGTGAAATGGACAAATTTCTTGAATCATATAATCTTCCAAAAATCAATCTGGAAGAATCAGAACACTTAAACAGACCAATTACAACAAATGAGGTCAAAACTTATTAAAAAACTCCCAAAAAAGAAAAGTCTGGGCCTGATGGCTTCACAAGTTAATGCTACCAAAATTCAAAGAAGAACTAACTTCTATCCTCCTCAAGCTATTTCAAAAAATTCAAGAGGAAGGAAGACTTCCAAACTCCTTTTATGAGGCAAACATAATTCTGATCCCAAAAAGTAATGATTGATGCTTCTCACCTCTCTTCGTTCCTGTCCATCTGTCCCTATCTATTCCTCTCTCTGACTCTCTCTCTGTCTCTGTAAAAATAAATAAACAAACAAACAACCAAAATTTATAAAGAACTTATAAAATTCAACACCAGGAAGACAAACAATCCAATCAAAAAGTGGGCAAAAGAAATGAATAGAAATTTCTCCAAAGAGGACATACAGATGGCCAATAGGCATATGAAAAAATGCTCAACATCACTAACCATTAGAGAAATGCAAATTAAAACCACAATGAGATATCACCTCACACCAGTCAGAATGGCGCTCATCAGCAAAACAACACAGAATAAGTGCTGGCGAGGATGTGGAGAAAAGGGAACCCTCCTGCACTGCTGGTGGGAATGCAGACTGGTGCAGCCACTGTGGAAAACAGTATGGAGATTCCTCAAAAAATTAAAAATCAAACTGCCTTTTGATTCAGCTATCCTACTTTTAGGAATATACCCTAAGAACACCATAGCACTGTTCGAAAAGAAGAAATGCGCCCCCATGTTTGTGGCAGCATTGTTTACAATAGCGAAGATCTGGAAATAGCCCAAGTGTCTGTCAGAGGACGAGTGGATTAAAAAGCTTTGGTACATATATACTATGGAATACTACTCAGCCATAAGAAATGATGACATCGGATCATTTACAACAAAACGAATGGACCTTGATAACATTATACAGAGTGAAATAAGTAAAACACAAAACAACTGAGAACAGCATGATTTCATACATAGGTGGGACATAAAAGCGAGACTATGAGACATGGACAAGAGTGTGGTGGTTATGGGGTGGGGGATGGAAGGAGGGGGGAGGGGAGGGGCACAAAGAAAACTAGATAGAATTGACAGAGGACAATTTGACTTTGGGTGATGGGTATGCAACATAATTGAATGATAAGATAACCTGGAGATGTTTTCTTTGAACATATGTACCCTGATTTATTAATGTCACCCCATTAAAATTAATAAAAATAAAAAAATTAAAAAGAAAGACTTGTACTCATAAAATTGTAAAACATTGATATAAGAAATCAAGGAAGATACAAACAAGTGGAAGCATATACTGTGTTCATGGATAGGAAGAATAAACATAATAAATATGTCCATATTACCCAAAGCAATTTATAAATTCAATGCAATTCCTATTAAAATACCAAGGACATACTTCAAAGATATAGAATACATATTCCAAAAATTCATATGGAACCAAAAAGAACACGAATAGCCTCAGCAATCTTGAAAAAAGAATAAAGTGGGTGGTATCACACTTCTGGACGTCAAGTTATACTACAAGGCCATTATACTCAAAACTGCTTGGTACTGGCATTAAGAACAGGCATATAGATGAATGGAACAGAACAGAGGACCCAGAAATAAACCCGCACCTACATGAACAATTGATATTTGACAAGGATGGAAATAGCATACAATGGAGTAAAGACAGTCTCTTTAACAAATGGGTTTGGGAATATTGGACAGTAACCTGCAAAAAAATGAAACTAAACCACCAACTTACACCATTCACAAAAATAAACTCAAAATGGATAAAAGACTTAAATGTAAGTCATGAAACCATAAGCATCCTAGAGGAAAACCTAGGTAATAAGCTCTCTGACATCTCTGGCAGCAATATATTTGCTGATGTATCTCCACATGCAAGGGAAACAAAGGACAGGATAAACAAATGGGACTACATCAAACTAAAAAGCTACTGCACAGCTAAAGGCAATATGAACAAAATAAAAAGGCAAACCACACAATGGGAGAACGTATTCAACAATATGTCTGATAAGGGGTTAATAACCAAAATTTATAAAGGACTTGTAAAACTTAACATCAGGAAGACAAACAATCCAATCAAAAAATGGGCAAAAGAGGCCTGAACAGGCGGTGGTGCAGTGGATAGAGTGTCCGACTGGGATGCGGAAGACCCAGGTTCATGACACCGAGGTTGCCAGCTTGAGCGCAGGCTCATCCGGCTTGAGCAAAAAGCTCACCAACTTGGACCCAAGGTTGCTGGTTTGAGCAAGGGGTTAGTCGGTCTGCTGAAGGCCCATGGTCAGGGCACACATGAGAAAGCAATCAATGAACAATTAAGGTGTCGCAATGAAAAACTAATGATTGATGCTTCTCATCTCTCTCCATTCCTGTTTGTTCCTATTTATTCCTCTCTCTGACTCTCTCTCCCTATAAAAAATAAATTTTAAAAAAATGGGCAAAAGAAATGAATAGACACTCTCCAAAGAGGACATACAGATGGCCAATAAATAGGCAGATGAAAAAATGCTCAACATCACTAATCATTAGAGAAATGCAATTTAAAAACAAAATGGCGCTCATCAACAAAACAACACAGAATAAGTGCTGGCGAGGATGTGGAGAAAAGGGAACCCTCCTGCACTGCTGGTGGGAATGCAGACTGGTGCAGCCACTGTGGAAAACAGTATGGAGATTCCTCAAAAAATTAAAAATCGAACTGCCTTTTGACGCAGCTATCCAACTTTTGGGAATATATCCCAAGAACATACCAAGAAGTCAAAAGAAGAAATGCACCCCCATGTATATGGCAGTATTGTTTGCAATAGCCAAGATCTGGAAACAGCCTAAGTGCCCATCAGTGGACGAGTGGATTAAAAAGGTGTGGTACATATACACAATGAAATACTATGTGGCCATGAAAAAGAAGGAAATATTATTTTTTTGCGATAACATGGATGGACCTGGAAATTATTATGTTAAGTGAAATAAGCCAGGCAGAAAAAGAAAAATATCATATGACCTCGCTCAGATGAGGAACCTGACGAACAATATGAACTGCGGAGCGGAATAGAGACAGAGGCGGAATCAAAGGATTCAGAAGGAAAGCGGAGAGAGGGAAAGGGGATGATAGGCTGATAGGATGGGATGAGAACAGAAAAGCAAATCCTGGAGGGAAAGGGGACAAGGGGAGATGTAGTAGGGAACATGGGGGAGGGGTGGGTGAATTCGAGGGGACACTAGAATCTATGTGAACACAATAAATTAATAATAAAAAATGGTTAAAGGACATGAACAGACATTCTCAAAAGAAGACATACAAATGGACACACCAGTATATGAAAGGTACTCAGCATAACTAATCCTCAGGGAAACGCAAATTAAAACTACAATGAGATAACATCTCATACCTGTTAGGATGGCTACTATCAACAAGACAAAAGGTAGTATGGAGGATGTGGAGAAAAGAGAATCTTTGTATGCTATTGGTGGGAATGTAGATTGGTACAGCCATTATGCAAAGCAATATGGAGGATCCTCAAAAAGTTAAAAACAAAATTAGTGTAAAGTTCAAGAGTTTCACTTTATTGCAGCAATATTCATAATAGCCAAGATACAGGAACAATCTAAGTATTCTTTATTGAATGAATGGATCAAGAAAATTTAATAATACACATTTAAAAAAAAGAAATGTGAGGGAATGCCTTTAATGAAAGAAAGTAAAACCTTGAGTTCGTAACAGAAGAATTACTCAGCCATTTCAGATGTCGTCATCAATAAGGCTTTCCTAGAAAGAGAGAAGACTTGGGTCTGACTCATCTTTGTATTATTTAGAGTGTATACGCACGAGGCAGTAAGTAAATATCTTCTGAATAGAAGAATCTTTTAAAAACACCCAACCAGACCATAGGCTGACAGCACATAAATGTCTAATAAAAAAAGTTACTAATTAGAGACTAAAATGCAGCCTCTTATAGAAGCCCCAGCACAGGATCCTGAGCATTACACCTCAATTACTCTATAGGAACTCTGAAGATACTGGTTTCCCTGAAGGTATAAGAAACCGTGCTGGAAAGGAAATGGAAACCTTCCTGGTTGAAGGAAATGTCATTGTGATGGAACAGGGAGAATAAATGAACATTGGAGTCAATGATCTGGCTCAGTTATTGCTGAGACACTCGTGAGCCTCAGATAAGTTGACTTTCTGAACTTGAACTCCATCATCATGAATGGTGACAGCACCTCCCTCAGAGTTGTCGAGACGGAACTGGGGCAACCAGATCTGTGGCAATGCTCCAGCCTGGTCCAGGTTCCTTCTGCTCTCTGACAGTGGGTCCACCCTTAGTGGCTTCAAGGAACCTCACTTTCCAAAGCCAAACAGACAGGGGTAACAAGAAATCCAGGATTTCTAGTGTTTGAGGTTATCATGAGTCTTACATTGCCTTTTTTTTCTTTTCTTTTGCTTATAACTATCATCTCCTTAGGTCATCTATCAATCTCTCGGGAATAACAAGACTTTTCATGTCACCCTGCACCCACCCAATACATTCTCCACAGTAGCTGCAAGCTTGGGCATTCCGTTAGTTAGTAAATGCCGCCAGTGCAGCCTTTTATTAGGGTCTTGCTTTGCAGGACAGTCCATGCGACTAAGGATCAGGAGCATGCTTCAGAGATGCTCTGCGGGTACCCAGGAAATGGTACAGGCTCCCTGGAACAGAACAGGCAGAGGTGCCCCCTGCCTCACCAGATGTGAGCAGAATGCTTCTCCCTTGGCAGGAACTTGGCCTATGCCCCCCATCTCCCCAGCAGCTGCTTTGTAGTAACCTGGGGAAGTAACCAGGGTACGCGGAAGGCCAGGGTGGCTCCAGGGTGGCTCCCCAGCCTGCACGAGCCCTCCCTCCTCGAGTCCACCTCACTGCCCCATGGCTCTTCCCTGCGCCCTTCCTATTTGGTGTGAGGCTACTCAGGAGGGAGGGATGTTTACTTTTAAAAAGCTGCCTAAGCTTCATAAATAAATCTCTGGATATGAAAGTTAAGAAAATTTATAAAGTCCCTGACTTCCCTTTATCTCTCTGAGCATGGCCAAACATGTGCTTCTCATTCCTGTGGGTTCAGGAAGTCACAGTGAAAAAGAATCTATAACAAATGAACCTGAAAGGGAAAGGCATGAAAATATAAATTTTAATACAAAAATAGAAAACCTTTCTTCTGAGCTTCAAAGACAGCAGCTGGCTTTCAGCCCTCTGCTTAAATCTGGGAAGCTCAAATCTTTCCACAGGTCATGTCGTGCTGCCCTGTCATGGGAGCTGGTACTTCCCAGGCACTTCCGGCCAGGGACAGAAAGGACCCCTGTCTCTGGGGAGGCAAAGCCAGAATGAATTTTATTAAGGCTAATTTATACTCAGTATCTCCAGTCTGGAGCTAGAGGATAAAGGCTGGGCAGGGCAGGGCAGGGCAGGGCAGGGGTGGGGTGGGGTAACACATGAGGACGAGGTTGCCTGGAGAGCCACCTGACAGTACTTCATGTTCTATAGAGGGGGCAAAAGGAGGACATTTACCCCTCCCCCAGCCAGTGTGTGCTCAGGACCCATGGTCCCACACAGGACACCAGTGGCAGCCACCTTTCCAGAACCAGGGAGGATGGCCGCAATTCCACCAAACAGGAGCCATGGGAAAAATGTTACCATAAATCACGCTGACATAGCTATTCAAATATCCTTTCCGTTTCCTTCCCTTACTTCTTTTTTCTAAAAGTATTTTTGACATTTGGGGTTGATCCACTGCAGCCTGAAAAGCAGCCTTTCTGAAAGGCAGGGCGCATGGTTGGTGGCTGAGGAAACATTCTGAGCCCCTGGGGTAGTGTTACCTGTGGGAGAACGCTCTCTAAAACATCCTGTGTCCCTCTCTGCCCAAGTGACACTCAGGCTCAAAAGCTCTCTGGCGCAATGCTCTGGTGTGTGCCGAGGTGTTCAGTTAAATATTAATTCCTGCTCTCCCGAACCTCTGAGGCCAGGGCTCGGAAACACTCCCCCTCCAAGTCACTTGACTGATTCACTCTTTAAATAGACTCTAATATAACCTCCCACTTGACAGAGAGTAATACCAAGCCAAGAACCTCCGCCAAGGAGGCCTGGGTCAAAACAGAAAAATGTCATAAACGGCCAATGTACAAAATGGCTTAAACTGGGTTCAATCAGCTATTTAAATAATGAGTGGCAACACTAGTCTAGACCACCCTGTGACCTCAGCCACAACTAGTAATAAAGTACTGAGAGGAACAAAACAGTACTTCTGAGAGGACAGGCAAAGCTGGAGGCCCTAAAGACTATGCTGTAGTTACGAGCTTAATCCAGGTGGATAAAAAGAAGATCTCAACTCTACTCTGGACTTTTTCATGAGTTAGTCCTTTGCCCGCGTATCCACAGTATACATGCTCCACACTCGCCAGTCATGAGTGGCAGTCTCAGCATCAGCTCCATTGCTGTGGTCAGCACAGTGCTTGTGTGCACGCAAGTCCTATCTTACTTAGTCCTGGCCTCAAAGTGCAAGAGGAGTGGTGCGGGCACTTCGGGCATGCCAAAGAGAGGCTGGGAAATGCTCCTTTTAAGTGAAAAGGATGTACATATAGGAAACAACAGCATATTTGGGTTCAGTTCTGTCCATGGTTCAGGCATCTACTGGGGTCTTAGAAATACCCCACCCAGGATAAAGGGAGACTACTGCTTTTGGCTGTCTGGCTGGTCCCAAGTTGAAAATGGGGGCAAAATATAGGTGGTCAGTAATTAACCCTGACTTTTCTGGACTGGTGGCTGCAGAAGTATGGGCAAGAGCTCCACTTTTGGGACTGGCCCAGAAGGTGTCAGCAGCTTTTACAAGTAAAGGAGAGGCCCTGACCAGCTGGCTCAGTGGATAGAGCGTCAGTCTGGTGTATGGACTTCCCAGGTTCGATTTCCAGTCAGTGCACACAAGAGAAGCTACCATCTGCTTCTCTCCCCTTTCCTTTAACCCTTTTTTCCCTCTTCCCCTCCTGCAACCAGTGGTTCAACTGGTTCGAGCACTGGCCCCAGGAGCTGAGAGCCAAGCATGTCAGGCACTAAAAATAACTCGAATGATTCAAGCATCGGTCCCACAAGGGTTGCCGGATGGATCCTAGTCAGGCACATGTGGGAGTCTATCTAACCACCTCTCACTTAAAAAAAGAAAATTTAAAAAAAAAAGAAGAAGAAAAAGAGAATCCTAGGACTAGAATTAAGTGAAATTAGTTTTCATAAAAGTTGTATTAAAGAAAAGTGAGTAACATCAGTACTGTTGTACCTGGAAGCCTGAGACCCTCAGCACCTCATGAATAAGCTCTGACCTATTCAGGGGTCAGAATGGGGTTCCAGGCTCTCTTCAGAGAGCAGCAGGAAGATGTGACCAGCCAGCCCTGCCTTTAAAAGTATGCTTTCGCTGTGCTCCAATCCTCTGACCTGCAGTGAGAAAAATTAGTTCTATCTTCCCAAGAGACATTAACACCCTTTACCAATCTCATTTCAAGAATATTGGTATCTTGCTGCTGAGCCAGACAAACAGCAGAGAATGTATCCAAATTATAAATGTGGACTTGTTTTAAGCTCTCTATTTCTACATACAAACTGTTAAAATATATAAAACTACCTATCTATTTTTCTCAACAGTAGTGCCCTCTGCCTGACCAGGAGGTGGCACAGTGGATAGATCGTCGGACTGGGACGCAAAAGACACAGGTTCGAAACTCTGAGGTCACCGGCTTGAGCCCAGGCTCACCAGCTTGAGCCCAAAGGTCGCTGGTTTGAAGCCCAAGGTCATTGACTTGAGCCCAAGGTCGCTGGCTCCAGCAAGGGGTTGCTCGGTCTGCTGTAGCCCCCCAGTCAAGACACATATGAGAAAGCAGTCAGTGAACAACTGAGGTGTCGCAACTAAGAATTTATGCTTCTCATCTCCCTTCCTGTCTGTCTGTCCCTATCGGTCCCTCTCTCTGTCACTGTCAAAGAGTAGTGCCCTCAACCAGACAGAAATCTCAAAAGACTATTTCTAAGCTGTCCACTCTGACATATACACAGGTAAGGAAAGATCAGGGCACAGAGACCAAAGGTCAAAGGAAAAGGCTGCTGAAACACGCTCCTCCAGGCCCCCGTCCCATTCGCAGGTGTTCACAGTGATGAGGGAGATACATTTCTCTTGCTTCACCAGAGTATCTCTCTTCAGGGATGGAGAAGTGGAGCTGAATTAGGAAAGAAACAGTGATCTGGAAAGGCCGGCCTGGTCTGGATAGATCAGAGCAAAGGAGCTGCATTGAAGAATCTTCTAAACAATTTGTACCCCTTCACTCAAGTGCTGGCCCTGATGATGCCTTCTCCCCTTCTGGCCCTCACTTCCTCCAGGGCCATGAAACCTCCCTCTCACCCCCAGGGCAGTAAAGACCCTGCCACCAGGAGCACAGACAGGTCGGACGGACGGAGGTGGAGGCTTTAGAGCCTGCACGGGTTCCTAAAGGGGGGCAGAGTGTGCACCACCTAGGGGAGTGGACTCAACTGCACAAGTACATCTAACGGGGGCACCTACAACCCAGAGGGGCTGTGATGAGAAATATCACTGACTCTCACGAAGGGCCGAATGCAGACTACACATAAATGTAAAAGGGCTCCTTAATCGCCCTGCTGTCCCCACACTGCTGTCCAACTCTTTCTGGACCTTCCCTAGTATCTAAGTTGCCTAGCAGGTCTGCAGGGAGGTAAATCCACAAAGCATCACTGTTTACTAGTAGTTCACAGGCTCTATTCCAAACCAAGAGGTGATGAGAAATTGTGCCTGGCACCCTCCTGGAAAAGTAGAGAGGTAGGGGGAGCTGTCCCTGCAGGCCTCCGCCTCCATATTCCTGAGGGAATCACAGGATCTTCTGCCAAGACGCAGGTGAACTAGAAATCAAGCTTTTGCTTGACTCGTAGCCTTGAGGACAATCTACGTGCTCCCCAAGGATATGTGAAAGGTCCCTGGGTATCCATGGTGGAGCCAGTCCCCTATAAAAATACTAGAAAATCATATTTCTAATAAGGGATTTTTACCTGACATACATACAAGACTGTCACAACTCAATAAGAAAATGATAAATAATGAGGATTTAAAGAGACATTTTCCCAAAAATTTACAAATGGCCAACAGTACAAGAAAAAATGTCCATATCAACAGTCCTCAGGGAAATGCAAATCACACCCTGCCCAAGGGAGAGAAGCTGGACACAAAGGGCCAGTGTGTGACTTCATGATTGACAGGTAGATCCAGACACAGAAAGTAGAGCTTCAGTTGCCAGCAGCTAGCTAGGGGTGCCACTGCTTAGAAGTATTGGGTTTCTTTTGGGGGTGATGAAAATGTTTTATAATTAAATTAAGGTGATGGTCCCATAACTTGGTAAATGTACTAAAACCACTAACTTACACCTTTTCTTTTTTTAAAAAAAATGATTTTTAGCCTGACCAGGCGGTGGCACAGTGGACAGAGTGTCGGACTGGAATGCGGAAGACCCAGGTTCGAGACCCCGAGCTCGCCAGTTTGAGCACGGCACAATCTGGCTTGAGCAAAAGCTCGCCAGCTTGGACACAACGTCGCTGGCTCCAGCAAGGGGTTGCTCAGTCTGCTGAAGGCCCGCAGTCAAGGCACATGTGAGAAAGCAATCAGTGAACAACTAAGGTGTTGTGACGGCAACAAAAAACTAATGACTGATGCTTCTCACCTCTCTCCGTTCCTGTCTGTCTGTCCCTATCTATCCTTCTCTCTGACTCTCTCTCTGTCCCTGTAAAAAAAAAAAAAAAGATTTTTATTTATTGATTTTAGAGAAAGGAGAGAGAGAAAGGGAGTGAGGAGCAGGAAGCATCAACTCATAGCTGCTTCTCATATGTGCCTTGGCAGGGCAAGTTCAGGGTTTTGAACCGACGACTTCAGCATTCCAGGTTGAGGTTTTATCCACTGCAAAACCACAGGTCAGGTGACTTGCACCTTTTCACCAAGAGAATTTTATGATATATAAATTATATTTCAATAAAGCAGTCAGTTAGCTCTTTCTGCACAAGTCCTGGGTTCCCAGCATTGCACATTCTGTGCCTGAGTCGGAACAGACATCAACTAGGGGCAGCAGCACCTCACTTCCTGGATGCTGCTTCTACCTTCCTGCTTCTCCCACCACAGAGAAGAATGGACTTTATCTGAATGCAGTATTCTCTCCATTTTAGGGAAAATTAATAACATTTTTAAGTTTCTGTTTTTAATACAGATCATTTCCTAATGAATGAAAATGAGTTAAAAGCATTTCCAAAGTAGTATGCCTAAGAACAGATAAACTTGAAAAGTTTACACTCGGCATACAATAGGAAAAACACAGCTAAGAGCAAACATTATGTCCTTATCCTGTGGGAGTAACCAAGGTAAATGCCTTATTTCCCCATGTATAAGACGCACCATTTCCCAAAAAATTTGGGGGTCTGAAAACTGGGTGCGTAGAGGTTGTAGAATTTTTTACTTGCATTTCCTGCTTTTTCGCATGGATAAGGTGTTGTATGAATTTTATGATGAATAAAACTTGAGTTCAATAACTTTATGTAATACATTTTTCCCCCAAAATTTCGAGCCCCAAAATTAAGGTGCGTCTTATACATGGGAACGCCTTAAACATGGGGAAATATGGTAACTTGCTCCTCTGGCTACACAGTGGCTATCGAATTATTTTAGATACAATGGCCATGTTCCTCCCTGAACTGCAAAGCCAAATAGTCAAGAGAGGGATTTCACAAGTGTTTCTTTAGTGTGAACATTTTCACAGACACACATCCCACCAGTCCAGTAAAGACAAGAGTCTTTCAGAATTTAGAATTCAATCAGAAAATGGCTGAATTGACACCAAGTTTCAGCAATCATAGCTTGACCAACTTTGCCACCAACTTAATAATGATTTGGTGTATGCTTGCCTGAGTGTTAAAGTTAGAAAGCACACAGGGATGAGAGATTTTTAAAAATATGCTGAAAATCAGTTTTAGCCAGTGTTAGTCACCTAATGGAAGTTTTGAATTTCAGCTGAAACAAACAAAACCGATTAGCTGAATTACATTGTGGGACCAGGACTGGGACACTAGCCTCAAATTACTAGATCAATTTTTATAGAGGTAGTTTCTTCCAACAACCATTTTCAAATTTACAGAGATCCAATGACAAAGTGATTCCTTGTTCTGGTATCTGTTTATAGCTTTGAGAGGCAACATTTCTTGTTCAGTGGGTAAGTAGACAACACAGGGCTTAGGTACTGTATTTCTAAAAATAGGGTTTTTTTCTGGCTCCCTTTTCATAGGCAGCTCCAGCATTCCTGTGACAAAGACAATGGTGACATTGGCTCCTTTTGTCCACCCAGTCCACATCCCACACACGTCTGTGTTTTTCAATCCTGCTGTTGTTAAGCCTCACTCAGGTATAATATAATACAAAGGGGAACCTTTGTGTTGATAGGTCAAAGCTGTGTGCCACAAACTACCAGCCCTTCTGATGGCCAGTAAGCAGGGCCTGGATCTCAAGGCTTTGAGGCCTCTCATGGTGCAAAAGAAACCCAGGCTATGCCTTCCCTTCTCTGCTCGCTAGACCTGAACCGCTGGCATCTGTTGGCACACAAGATGGAAACCTCACTGCAACTCTTCACTCTCAACGCTGTGTGACAACCAAAAATACTTTCTTGCCAATAAAATGTAACAAGAGCAAAGAAAAACTTTTATATCATCCTGCTCACCCTGTGTTTTTGACAAAAACAAGTTTCCAGATGAGGCTGCATATGAAGAAGCCACCATCTTTACTGCAACTGTAAATCTAAAATGGCAGGAAAGTGCCGAAATGGACTGGACATTCCATGCGGGTTCCCCACTATAGCTCTGAGTGACTTCCTTATAGTGTTCTTTATAGTAATGCATTTACAATAATGGCGACATCGCCACGTTTGTCATGGGTTACTGGAAGGGCTCAGAAGCCTTACCACAGTAAAGGCAGCTTCCTGTTAAACTCTAAGAAAATTACCTGTCACCACCTATCCTGTGTGCACCACAGAGACTCAGCTCACGTAGGACACCAGGGACAAGGGAAGGATTCACCGTATGCTGGTTCTGGGCCTGGGATAGGGCACAGGTGGAGAGAAAAGGAGCAGGGTAGTGTTCCTGCCTAGCAGGAGGGACAGCACAGAATCCAGCTCAGTAGGCAGATGCACCTGTGTAAGAGGTAAGCTCCCAAGTCAGAAGTCAGGAAACCAGGACCTGTCAATAAGAACCAACAACTGAAATATAACTGACATTAACAAGTGGGGAGGGGGCAGGGGGCCGGGGAAGATGAACCAAAGTGAGTGAGCAAGAAAATTCTAAGAGGAGATGAGGTTTACAGGTGTTGGGAAGCCACCAGGAAGAACTATATAGTGTGGTATTAGAATTGAAGGCCAGCTCCCCTGCCCCAGGGATCAGGGAATTCAGCTGGGTCTTCGCCAGAGAGAAAAGCCCAGCATGAAGGCCACAGTGCCCAGCACCAGCCCTGTCATCAAGAATGCAGGCCACTGCTGCCCAGCCCTGTTGACACTTACCCCAAGAGAACAGAAGTGGGAACTATGAGTCACTGATGAAAGAATTACTACCCTTCTGTGAACCAGAGGCAAGGGCTCCCATGGCCCACAGCACAGCACTTCAACTCCACACCCCTTAGAGCTTCAGAGGGGGACATAGAGGTGGGGAGCCCAGCTGTGGTGTGCGGGTACCAAGGGGCACAGAAGCTGGTGCCATTTATGAAGAAGGGAAAGGTACATGGCAGAAACCAGGTTTCAAGGCGGACAGTAGAGAGAAGTAGGCAGACTACTGGGTTCCTGTCCAGTTCCTATACCTACTTCTCAATTGGCTAACCTGCACCTAAAGCTGTTCATTACTCTACAGACAAACCCCCAATATCACCCCACTCATCATGACAGAAATAAATCATGGTGTGTCCCCAGCTATTGAAACTGTAATGCAAATTCAGTAGTTTCTCAGTAGTAAAATGTAGGTTAAGATACCAGAACACTGACAAGCCAAAGCAATTAGCCAAAGCACATGGGTCAGCACAAAACACTGCACTTAGGACAGTGGATGAAACTCAATTAGCAGGAGAGGTGCTCAAATAACCAAGTATCCAACTCCCCAGTTCTTCAAAAGGCTCTACAAAAACCCAGGAGGCCGGTGCAAAAACCATGTGATTTCTATATTTACTTCCCATTACTGAGTCTTTCTAGAGAGGAATTAGCTGGAAGACTGAGCAAACGACATACCCAATTCACAAACAAGAACATGTTGGTATACATATAGGCTTTTAACAGCTGAAATTATATACCTTCAACTGCCTTGTAGGCATATTTTCTAAATATTGAATATATATCTAATGAAGGCAACTGCAGGACTGAGTCAGGAATTATGGCACACTGTTTAGTGAAAATACTGACAAATTGGATAACAACATACACAGAACAGCTTTAGCAATCATGGTTCAGCTGGGCTACAGTCGGGAAACAGGCTGCCTGAAATCCGGCATGAATCTCAGACACAGAAGCGAAGATTCCATTTGGGGAAGATCGTTGCACTGGAGCCCGAGGCTGCGGTTGATCCCTCCTCACCAACCCCACAGAGGGCTGTAACCTGGGAGACTAGGAAGGTGACCAGCCAAAATCCACCAGCAAGTCCTTCGACCCAAGGCTGTGCTGGGTGGCAGACACCAGAGGGGAGAACAGAGGGAGATGCTGGTGGGGTCCCCTCGTGGTCGGCTGTGTTGTCTGAATGTGGCCCCCACTATAGGGCTGTCACGGGCCATTCAGGACCAAAAACTACAGAGTGAATGGAAGAACAAGTGATGAGGATATGGAAAGAGGTAGAGCGAACAGTCCCATAAAGCAAATCTGGGCCTGGAAACCCTTTGGAAGAAAGGACTACACTTAGAACACAGCCCGAAGGGGAGAAGGCCACCTGAAACCACCTAAGCCACCCATAAAGCAATGAGCCAGAAGGTCCTAGCAACATTACAGTGAAATTCTAGCAGAGTTCATTGTCATTTTTGTTAATGTAATAACACAGCCACTAAAACCTTCCAAGACTTCAAAGTCCATGGATTTCTAACAGCTAGTATAACAAAATACAAATGAACCGTCCTCAATAACACACTCTGGTCCCTGCACTCCCCTCCCCCTAGTAAATGCTTCCTGCAGCAGGGGACTGGAAGGGTCAGTGAGAGAAGCTTCTAGAACAGGAAGCTACAGGCTAGGAGGGACAGTCAACAACTGTCCCAGCACCTGTGCAGGGGGTGAGAAGTAGTATGCCACCTCACAGACAGATGAGAGGTGATCATAACAAAAGTAGACACCTCACAGAGAAAGGTAGCGAAATTAATTCTCCCACTGTTCCTCAGTGAGGTGCTGACCTTCCTGATGATTTGGGGAGGCAGCGATCCAACCTGAAGCCAGCAGAAGATGAAAAACAGACAAAGCACAATCAGAAAGTTCCCCAGGTCTCATCTCTGACAGACCCCACAGCAGAGACAAAGATGTGTAGCTGATGATGGAGCCATCCTGGAGACAGCTGCTGGGGCTGCACTTCTTCCTGAAAGGCCACGGGGCAAACGTTGACCACCTGTTCCTGGTCAGCAGGTCCAGAAACACCAACAGCAGGAGAAATCATTGCAGCCAGGGGTTCTTGAAACGGTGAAGCAGTGTCCTCATAACTGGCTCCCACAGTGAGAGCATTCTGGGATGAGGACAAGACACAGCCCACAATATGGAGGTCCTGATGAGCAGGCTTCCCTCGTGTTGGTCCCAGGATGACTGCTGGGAGGATGATGCCACTCCAAGACACTGGTCTTTAGGGAAAGTAGCGTAGAGATGCAGGGGCATGAGAGTCTGCTGCCTTCTCTGTTGGAAGAAGCCACCCTTGGGTCTGGAAGTAATGTGTCCCACGCAAGCCTCCAGCCCGCAAGATGAGAATGTATAAAAATTTTGGGAAATGGACAGCCACACAGAGACCCTCCACAGCCTTAGCTCTATTCCATGGAGATACAGGGCATGTCCCTGTGCAGAGGGGGCAGCAGAACCTGGGTACTTTACAGCTGGCATCCCACCCTAGGTCAGGGGGATAAGCCAGACCTGCCATCTCCTGCCCTCTGTCTCTCCATGGGCTAAGTGATATGACGTTAGAGTAAAACACAACCCTCTCCTGACTGAGGGCAACTCTGACTCACCACAGCAGCTCAGGCTGCACCCCCACCAGAACCTAGAAGAAAATGGCTAGTCCTAGGGGGGTTGCTCCTCTTGGTCAGCAAGTCCTTGCATATCAAAGCATAGTAACACAGAGAGTAACAAAAGCACAGTTAAATAGAACCGTGTTCCTGGAACCTTCCTTCAAGGTCCTAAAAATCCCTGAATAAAACTTTGTGTCTTCATGTGAAGTGAAGCTAGGTTCTGGGTTCGGATAACCATAAATGTGGGACAATTTTCATTATCTGAACTATCTCACACACTGCAGGATGTGAGACATCTCCGTCCTGCCTCCTCACTGCCAACGGGCCACCAACCATTTTGACAGCTCAAATGCCCCTCCCCCATAGCCAAAACTCCACAGGCAGGGTGGTCTTGCCTCTGTTGGGAATTATCACAATGGTGGGGAGTGGTTCTCCCTCCCGAGATAATAAGCAAATGAAATTAAGAAGGAAAGCACCTGGCCCTCACTGATTGGCTACGAGAGTGGGGACTCCACAGGGATAGACAACTGTCACCTCCTTTCCAACTCCCAGCTTGCAAGCAGTTCCTACTAGGGAAGATGAAATTGCTCCACCTGTCACACTCCAATTACGAACCCACCCTACCTTGTGCCCTGGGATACTATGGCTGGAATGTGAGCCGAGTCACATTTGACGTTTGATGCAACAGCAATACTGAAGTGGAAAAACACAGGGCAGGAATTGAGTAGGAGTTGTGGGGACATGGGCAAACAGACCGTGGAGATCCTGGTAGGTAAGACTTTGATGATGTTACCAGTCTTGGAAAGAGAGGGGAAAGCAAGCTTTAGGCAAAATGAGAGGGTAGGCACTGTGTGTAGTTCTGAGTAAGTCACGTTTATGTCCAGAACTAGATCACTGATCGGTTTCCTTCTAGTTTGCAAATACTGTGTACCATGAGCAGCTGTCAAGAAACACTGTTTGCTTTTGATGTTTTGAGTTGCGATGTCCCGACCCTGAATTAAGTTATTCCATGGTGTTAGGTTCAGGCCCAGGGCCCTTACCAAAGAATCTCTACTAAGCGAGGTTAAATGTGACATAATCTGGCACCAGGACATTCCTGTGACTCCCCACCTAAGCAAACCTGACTGATATTTCACGTCCCCTCACCTAACCTCCCACTGAGGCAACCTTCTCAGTAAGTGACCCCCTCATCCAATCTTCTGCTTCATCCAGTAAATTGCTTCACCCTGCCCCAAAATTTCCCACCAAATATAACTTCCTAAACTATAGCCTTTCTCACTAACCCTATAAAAGCTTAAATCCCCAAACCCTCAGGGCTGATGCCTCTAGGGTCTCAGCCCATCCATTTGCAGATGTATAAGTAAGTTTCCCATAAAACTCATCAGACCTGTGTGTCCCTCCTTTGGCGACCTAACATTTGGTGGCAAAACCTGGGAGAGTCCCACATGGGCAGGACCAGAGCAGCACTCTGGTTCCCTACCCTCTGGGGCTTGCAACTTAGAGAGCAATAGGTAGGCACCGTAGGCACCCCTCTTCAGAAGCAGGAAGGCACCGCTTGTCCTGGGCTAACCTCCGAATCCTGTTCAGGTCACAGCACTGACCAGCACTGGCTTCTTCTCCCATGACCCTACTAAGCCAGCCGAGGAAGAGGCTGGGCATTGGAAATTTCTTCTCTCAGTGCCAACTTCTCAGTCCACACTGATTATCAATCTTGGTGAGTGGCCCTATGGTCCCTCTCACTGGGTTTTCCAATTTGCTCACTCTCACTGTCATTCTCAAAAGCCCTAGCACTAGGCCGGAAACCTTCTATGCCTCCAGGTTTTGGACCCCTTAGTCTCGGGGACCTCTGACCTAAGGGACTCCCCTCACTCTCTCAGGGTGGCCTGTCTATGGGTAGGGAACACCTGTCCATAGTGAGACCCTCTCAGGGGTCACAGTTAGTCACTCACCCTCGTCCAATCATCATTCTCTCTCTACACTACAGGCAACACATGCCCTACACCCCCAAAATCTGCTCCCTCAGGCTGTCTCCTCAAAAATTTAAATTGTCTCAGCCTAAAGGGAGACATCAAGAGAAACACTTTCAATGGCACTTTTGATTTCCTCATGAATCCCTTCTTTGGCGACCTAACACATGGAATGTACCATTTGAGCATAAATGAGTGTGGAGGTCATTGAATTACAGTGATGAAAGTTTCCGGACAAGGACACAGAAATTAAGTCACACTAACCACTCCTGGGTACTCTGCTTGTGTTACACTCCCCAAAAAATCCCAAGTGTGGCTTTCTCTTACCTGCAGGTAATAAAATTACTGAACAACATGCTGAAAGACCGGATCATAACTCGCTCTGAACTACTGTTAAAGACTGAAGACACAGCCTCTCAATCAGTGCCGCTGAACCCTATGCAAGCTGTTTTATG
Source organism: Rhynchonycteris naso (assembly GCA_037038555.1). Taxonomy (NCBI): domain Eukaryota; kingdom Metazoa; phylum Chordata; class Mammalia; order Chiroptera; family Emballonuridae; genus Rhynchonycteris; species Rhynchonycteris naso. The sequence goes on from CM072998.1 coordinate 34,039,848, forward strand.
AACTATCATGGAGTTTGCTCTGAGGAAGACTGGGCAGTTTTCTTGTTTTCTAACTAACTGATTAACAGGCCTTTCATCAAGTCACAACTTGTCATCTCAGAATCTCAGAAAATCTCAGAAACAGCCTTTCAGCTTTAGCAGAAGCAAGAAAAAAATTCCAAGGTGGAGAGCTCAGTGATCTCTTCTGCCGGATTTTTTTTTATAAAGCCAAACGTAGACAATAACAGGAAGAGGCTTGAAAGTTTTCCACGCATTTAAATTCTATGGTAAAACACATTTCTTTTTAATGAAGAAGGGTTCCTAGGAACATGTGATAAGCAACCCCATCCCTGCCATCCAAGATGGCAGATGTTAACATTTTATGTCTGACTTAATGTTGATTTAAGAACACATCACCGATTAGAAAAAGTCCCCAATTTTCCCTCATCAGCCCCTTCTTTCACTTATTGGCTAGTTTGGTTAATTCTCATGAACCATGAGCTTCCAGTCATTTCCCCAATTGCTCTGTTGGGCTTTCTTTTTCCTACAGATTTGAAGAAATTTGCTACTGATAGATATACTTTAGTACTGCACACAACCCCTCACAGTCAGTCACTTCTCTTTTTAATTCTCATAGTCTTATCACACATAAGTTTTAAACTGTCATGCAAATTTACTCATCTTTCTGAAAACACTTCTTATATCTTGATATTTTTCAGAAAGTGTTATTTGACTTCAGCTCGTAGGAGATAGGAATTTGATGGCTGATTGTTCCAATGAAGAGATAGCCCCCAAAGGGGAACAACAATAAGGTCCCCAAAAGACAAATGACTTGCCAAAAATAACATGAAAAGGGCAAACCCCAGGGGTCTGATTCCCTGTTCTGGTCCTCCTATCCTAGAAGAACAGGTGTGCTCTCCTCACTGGTCAGGACTTGGAGCACTGAAATAAGATTCCAAGTAGTCAAGCTGTGAATAAATAAATGATTAGGGGAGAATGAAAAACTTTCATAAGTGTTAGTTTTCATGATCTTGGTTAGATTAAAACTCCTTGATAACAGGGATCATATTTAATGTTGGTTTCTATCTTCTATCAAGGTTAGAAACGCAAATAAATAACCTCAGGGCCAGGTAGGTAACTAAGCAAAGAAGTGGGTGGGTGTGTCCCAAGGCCAGCAGCCATTCCAGGGTCAGCTATGGGGATACAGGAATGTGGTCTCCTGTCCCCTACTGTAGGGCCCTTGGCTGAGTCTTGGAGTTTTTTAAAAAATATGACCAAAATGAGCCGTGTCATCTGTCCTGATGAGACAGCTATTTGCCTAACATGTAAGATGGTACGGTAGCATCATCCCAGTACCAGTAACTACTAAAAAGACCTGTGGAATGAACTAGTGAACATGTACACTCCTCCCCCACATTAACTTTCATGCTTTCCAGGCCAGACAGTTTAAATCTCAGCTTGATTTGATCAAATTTATGTCAAAGCAATGAATTTTTATTGGCAGAACTGTGAACACTGCCATTGTCACTATCTTAAGCAAACATGATTCAGTGACCTAGAACTTCAAGTCTCTGAGTGAGAAGGATCCACTGTTCCAGCTCTGAATGTGTATTTAACTGGCTGGACAAAAATCAGGCAAGTATGTTGGAGATAAATCCTTATAAAAAGAAATACTGAAATGACAACAACCACGTTGTCAAACAACATAGATACCATGTGTGCACATTTCTATCTATCTGAAAAATCTTTTCAACTTAAATACCAAAACTAATAAAAATAAAAAAGAGGCACTGAATGATCCCACCGGGCAGGATGTACCGCTGCACTCACTGGATGGTTCTGAGTCAGCATCTGGGTTCCTAACTCGGAGCACAGCACATAGTGGGTCTCAATCCCCATTAATGGGATGAATGTAAGTACAGAATCTTGCACTGAGCAACCTACTTGGACATTAGTCTCATGAGGTCTAGATAATCTGAGAAAGATAAATGACTTTGTTCCTAACTTCTGGAATGCATACACGGGAGACAATGAGAAATAAAACGGCTTGTACTCTGATCACAAAACCTTCAGTGGAGTCTGATCTGGGGATGACACACTGTTCAACATAGTGAAATCTTTATACTTCCCTTCCTTTAAAGCCCAGAGCTGCATCTGGTGCTGAGGCATATCGACAGAAGGATTACTGTAGTTCTTACTGAGCTGGCGATGACAGGAATTAGTACAGCATATCGATTGAACAAGGTTTTGTTTTCTGTTGTACACATTTTGTTAAGTGAAAAGCAACTCACATAAAAAATGCATAACTTGTTCCAAGTAGGTTACTATTGTTCTCTAAGAGAATAACTTACACAAGGTACTTTTGTTGTTGTTTTCATTACACACCATTAATTAAGAATTTGCCTTTACAGAACTGACGTCATTCTGTCTACTTGGAAAAACAGGAACAAAATAAAGTTGCTCCATAAAATAAAATAAAAATAAGAGCTTACCAAAAAAGCTCCAAACTCTTTCAGATAATTTTGGAACCATCTTTCACATAGCAAACAAAAGATAATGAATGCCCATCTCTGAGTTTTATATCAATAGAGCATATAAATTGGCTAACCATGATGACAAAAACATTTTATTGGTATGTAAGTTCAATAAACTGTTAACATAAACTGAGAAGTTGGCGAGTCATGGCTGGCTGAACCTCTGTGTCACACAAATCAGGTGATTGCGTCCCATACATTTGCACGAAAGGAGCACAAAGGTTGCAGTGTAAATATAGCCTACACACTACACTATTAGAAAGCGGCTATCTCAAAAAAAGAAAAAATACACATAGGAAGTAGGAGCAAGTCCTGACAGAGCACAGACCTTTGCCTTTTTTATACTAAATTGTCATCATTCACCTGTCCTTGCTCATTCCTTACCCATATTTCAATAAGATTTAATAATATTTTTTTAAAAGCGTGTCCCAGATGTCCAAAATGTCATCACATTTCTTATATAAAACTATGTGCCCTCCATACAATTATACCTAGCAATAATTTTTTAAAAAGAGGTATAAGGTACATACATAGAAATTGGAATTTCAAACATTTTAATATATTTTTGCTATCAGTTTACTGTAGGTCTCTTGAGTCCATCATCAAGAGTAAATGCACTCCACAGTGACATACCATTAACGCAACTCAATAAAGTTACTATATGACCCAGCAATTCTACTCCTAGGTATATGCTCAGAAAAACTGAAACATATGTCAACACAAAAAGCTGTACCTAAATATTCACAGCCACATTATTTATAGTAGTCCAAAAGTAGAAGTTTCCCAAATGTCCATCAACTGTTGAATAGATAAATCGTGGTGTATTCACACAGTAGAGTACTATTCTCCCATAAAAAAATGAAGCACTGACATATGCTGCAAAATGGATGAACCTAGAGGACATTAGGCTAAGTCAGTGGTTCTTAATCTTTTTTGAGGTACCGAACCCACCAGTTTCATATGCGCATTCACCTTCTTTAGTGATAAATAAAATGATTTTTTCCCCAAATTCAAGACATAGGTATATGTTTCTTTACTGGTGCACAAAATGAGCTGTGCATGAACATCACCTTGCTCAAATAACAAAACCAACAAAGTGCATGAACTCACAACAAATTACGGTATTACTTTATCTGGCCTCCGCAGCAGAGGCTTCTCCGAACCCTTGAGACGGACTCACTGAACCCCTAGGGTTTGATAGAACCCAGGTTAAAAACCACTGGGCTAAGTGAAAGAAGCCAGACACAAAAGGCCTTGTATTATATGATTCCATTTATATAAAAAGTGTAAAATAGGCAACTCTAAAAAGACAAAAAGCAGATTAGTAGTTCCCAGGCACTGGGGGGAAGGAAGAATGAGGAATAACTGTTAATGGATGCAGGGTTTCTTTTGGGGAAGATGAAAATGTTCTAAAATTAGACACTGGTGACTTTAGCACAACTCTGTGAATATCCTAATAAACACTGACTTGTATACTCTAAAAGAGTGAATTGTATGCTATGTGAGTTTTATCTTAATAAAGCTGTTATTTATATACACAAAGAAAGAAGAAGTTTACTACAAATTCTAGAATGGAAATGAAAAGCCATTCTTGTTTTTGTAGTCTGTCCAAATTTAAAATATGTATAAATGCCTCACCATATCCTTTTGAGTTTTATAGAATTACCAAGACTTTTGGCATAAAAGGAGGATGCTAACATAGCATTATTAGCTATGTTCCTTTGACCGAGACAGTGATACAGCGTGCCTCGCAAGAGAAAGAACAAGATGTTTTCCCTACTCAACACTTGGGGCCAGCTCCCAGGACAACTGCTCTGAAAGTTACCCTCATCTTCATCTTCTGTCTGAATTGACTCTCTCTGGGGCAGCTCCTCTACCCTTGTTAACTACATCCATCATCTGCCTCTGCCCCCATTACTTAACCACCCTCTCACCTTTCCTCCAAGTCTAATTCCTTGAGGCAGGATCTGGGTCTAACTCTTTGTAGAACAAATCCTTAGCTACATCTAGGACTTTACACAAGATAGGAAGGAAACAAAAGATGTAAAAGTAAGAATGGTATGTTGCCATTTTTACAAGAAAGAAAAGAACTTGGTATTATGTTGTGGGGGAAGAAGAAATTTTCCTCTATGCTTCAAGATTATTTTGGCTGGCCTCATTAAAACCACATGAGACAGATGAACAAGAGAAAATGGCCAAATTTAATTAAATACGTACACATGGAAACCCCACAGACATGAGAGGCTCAGAGACAGATGGGAAAATGGGGTATATGTGACACTCCGAACTAAGGATCACTTTAGGGCTTCAGGGAAGAGAACAGTCATTGCAGGATCGTAAGAGATGTTCAGTAATCAATAATTTGCCTTGCCCTATAGATAGGTCAAAAATTGTTTCTGGCAGTATCTCTTATGATGGGCTCATTTTAGCTGGTGGGCTCTTTCCAGTGTGAGAAAGGAAAAGACTAGGGGGTCTCTGAGAGGCTGCTCTGAATAATGCTTCCATGAGAAAACATCATTCCTGGGACATTGTTATTGACGACAGGCAACTTCTGTGACAATACATAGGCTCAACCACCTGGAAGGTAGAATACGCAGCTTGCACATTTCTAATCCCCTGCACTAAAAAAGGAAGACACACAGTACAGATGAGTTGAATAAGCAAAGATGTCTGGCACAATGCCTGGCACATGGTGAATGCCCAATAATTATTTTCTGAGTGAATAAACACATCCCCATTGCCTCAATACAGAAAAATTAATGCTTTAACTACACAGGACAATGATCCCATATTGGAAATAAAATATTTGAGAGCGTATGGGGGTCTAACAAGAGGTATTAGCTCTAGAAAGACATGAGGTGTATTCACAAGTAACACTAACATTAATAACATTTATACCAGACATTTGCAAAATGCTTTACAGTTTGTAGCTCATTCATATGCATTATCATATCTGAACCTTATGATAACCCTGAAAGATACTATCTTGCTTGCTGACAAGGAAATTGAGAAACGGTATGTGAAGATGAGTCAATGAACTTTGTTACCACAAACTAACCATCAAGTTCCATGGCTTCACGTCACCCACTAAGACTCGTTAAACAGCTGGGTGTCTGCTGCTGAATCCACATCAGCCATGCAGCCACACATGTGGACAGTACATCCATATTTAGTCCAGCTTTAAAAACTCAGACCAAAATCTAAAACAATAACAACAGCTGCCATTTTGAATGCCTTTCAGCAGCCAGAAACTTTAAATCTCCACTTTTACAACAATCCTGAAGGGCAGGTACTTCTTGTCTCATTACAACCAACAAACCAAGGTCAGAGCGAACATGCAAATATTGCACAGGCTGTTCAGAACTGCTTACATTAGATGATAGGTACATATGTGTTTATTATAGTCTCTGTATTTTAACTTTTTATTATAGACATTTTCAAACATAAGCAAAAAACTTTTGCAGGGTATAGATGAAACCAGCTGGGTCATAATTATTGTCGAAGCTGGGCTAGATTGGGATTATACCATTATGTCTATATTTGACACATTACTATTTTCATCTATACCTTAACTGCTATAGCTTCTATTTTCCACAATTAGTATTTTAGTTCAAAAGCAGTAAAACCAAACAAAAATACCCAACATCATAAATGACTTCAATATCTAAAATACTTTTCTACTAAAAGCATAATGTTCAATCAGACATTATCAATCTCAGCACTAGAGACATTTTGGCCAGGATAACTCTGTCAAGGGGTCTGTCCTGTGCATTGTGGGATGTTTGCAGTAGCCCTGGTCTCTAGCTACTAGATGCCAGGAATATCCCCCAACTCTGACAACCCAAAACACGAAATGTCCCTTGGGTGGCAAACCACCCTCCATAGAGAACTGCTGTGTTAAATATGTATTATGAAAACCTTTAGACGGTGGGCTATGTAATCTACATGTTCACTTGGTAATATAATCCTATAATTCCATTTATATTTCAAAATTCGTTTAAAAAATTTCAGCCACACAAATAAATTAGTCATTTCTTAAAGTATTTCTGCCTCCAGACTCACATGTGATTACTGAAAATTCCATTTGCTGATTATACAGTGTTGGTAAAGTCATGGTGAACTTTTTTCCTGTGACTGGTCAAGAGTGCACCATGACTTTACGGACACACTGTAGTTCTTTTTGTTTCTGTATTAATAATCTAGCTTCCTGGTTATTATACAAGAAAATAAGAAATTTGCTCATTGCTACTCAATACTATTCAACAACTATTTTTTTAAGCACTATTCTTACTTCTGGGCCATATCATTCTCAGCCACAAAAGTCACAGCCTTTCACTCACTCTGGCATTTCCTTTCTCCAAACATGTGTCTGCAAAGTAAATTAGTTTTGAAGAAGATACAATGCTGATGGTGTGAAATTACCCATTTTTGCCAACCTCTATTCCTCAGACTATTTGTGGCCCCAAAATATATTTTTTATGACTTTCATAGGAATTCACCCTAGACCTGATATTCTTATCTTCTCTCTCTTGTCTAAAAGTTGGATGAAAAGTGAAAAGACCACATCTTTGCTTTTAGCTTACCTGTGAGCAGGACTTGTAGATTATCTAGCATACATAAATAGTAGTTTTTTAATCTTCCTGACTAGAGGAAACAGCCCCAGGGAACCCCTAAGCAGGCAGCTGCCAGGGAGCAGGTGGAACAACCTCCCAAGGGGAACAATGTGATAGACGTTCCTGGAACTTCTTGATGTCACACTGTGACTACATTTCTCTTTAGCAATTTTAGAACTGTGAAAACTACTGCAGTTATCTATGATGGAGAGTAAATTGTTGGCATTCTACTGTTACTCCAATCTATTCAACTACATTATGGTATTTTATTTGGTAGAGATGGGTGTAATAAAGACCACCAGAAAATTCTTCCTTCTCCACCTAGCATCACACCTGACTCCCCCCAGCAGAAAAAGGTAGCCTGTCAGCGAACTGCATAGGCTACACTGCCAAGACACAGGGAAGGCGCTCACCCCTGTCATCACACCACAAACACAAAATTCCTTTGAAAGGAGACAGACCTTTTATAACATAATTAGACACAAGGTTCAAAGTGAAATGACCTGGGAAAGGTAACACACCTTAAATTGCTCAATATATGAATAACTCTATGACTGTGAAAAGGGAAATAGTCCCATAAAAGCATGTGGCATCCCAGGGGTCATAAAAAGATTACAATTTGGCCACATAATTATTTTAAAAATACTATTTATAAATACAGATATGCAGTATTTTATATTGTATATCTAGATATATATATGCCATTTTAGATATACAGATTCTTATATATCTATATTAAATACACACACACATATAGACCCTAATATCAAAAGAAATTAAAAGCTGGGAAAATATTTGCAACATGCATATTAGTCAAAGGGATAATTTACATAATACATATAAAAAGAGCTCTTATAAATCAAGAGAAAAAATGAATAGCCCAATAGACAAATGATAAGGCATATTAACAGGCTAGTCACAGAAGCTCTAGTGATTAAAATCGAGCTTCAGTATTTTCCCCAAGAAAAGTTTGCATTTTTTTTCCTTTTGGTTATGTATACTAACTCCTTTGCCCATTTTTATCTATAGGATTCAGAATACTTTCTCAACCAGTTGGAACTCTTTTCATGAAAAATTTATTGAGCCTTTGACCAATATTGGGTATATTTTATGAGAACACTTAATTCAAGAAGTGCAGTGTGTCCGTAAAGTCATGGTGCACTTTTGACTTTTGATAGGTCAAAAGTGCACCATGACTTTTCAGACACCCTGTAGTTATTCAGCCTGGCTTGTGGTGGCACAGAAGATAAAGTGTTGGCCTGGAACACTGAGGTCACCGGTTCAAAGCCCTGGGCTTGCATGGTCAAGGTACATATGGAAGTTGATACTTCCTGCCCCTTCTCCCTCTCCCTCCCTCCCCAACTTCTCTAAAATTAATAAATAAAAATTTAGAAAAAGTAGTTATTCAATGGTAAAGGACTTTTAAATTAATGCTATTACAAATGCTATAGAAGGAGAAGAGAGTTATATGATCAGGACAGACCCACAGGAGCTATAAAAAGTATTAGTGATAAACTATTTAGTAAGCTGGATATTTTTGTTTTCATTATCTTTAAACAACATATATACATTGCATATATACTCTGTTGTATGCATAATGTATTTCATAATGTTTATAATCCCTTCTTCCAAAATAAATAAATAAATTTTTCTGTTTGATTGTGTGTGTGTGTGTGTGTGTGTGTGTTAAGAAAAGTGTGGGATCACAAATACAAGTTGGGGCCAGGGGTGACAAATTCCAACTTGCTCTTAACTTTGACACTGCTGGCAAGACACAGGGCTATGGGACTGGGGACATGGCATCAGTATCTTCATGCCCAGCCTTGTCCACTTACCAGAGCAAACACCACCACTTCGTATGCATTCTGTTATATCAAGAAGGTTGGAAAGCATTGCTATAGAGAACAGTGATGGTTGTCCTTAACAAAGGTAAGATGTTAAAAAAGACAGCAGCATGAGATTGAGGCTCTTCTAGCAAGTAGAGCTGACCACACACAAAGTTTTAGGGTATAAATACTGAAGATAATGATCTATGAGCAGTACTCTCTGCCTGATAAAATGGTTTTAAAATATTTTCTATATTACCTCCATAGCTGGCTAGCTGACAACACAACTGCTTATTCAGATTACCAAATATAAGCACAAATTCCTGTAATTTTAAAATTGCATTCCTCCTCAAGTTTACTTCTCAGAATAAATATGCTGACTGCATGCTCATCAAAATTAAAAGGTAATAAAGACCCATCTTAGTTTGGGAGTTCTGTAATAGCACCTAGCATGCACCTATAAATGTTTTATACATTCATCCTATCCTTTCGATTTTGTCTTATGCTTTTAAAAAAATTTTTCCCATTGATTTGAGGGAGAGGTGAAGACAGGGGGGAGAGAGAAGCATAAACTTGTTGTTTCACTTAGTTGTTCCATTTAATTGTGTACTCATTCATTGCTTCTCATACATGCCCGGACCACAGATAGAACCTGAGACCTCTGGCATGCCAGGTTGATACTTTATCCACTGAGCCAGCTAGGGCCTATCCTTTCTTTTTGTACACAGTCCTACGTGTTATATAATTTTTAAGATTTTTTAAAATTTATTGATTTTGGAGAGAGGGGAGAGAGACAGCAAGAGAGCCAGAGAAAGAGAGTGAGAGCGCAAGAGAAAAAGAGAGAAAGGGTGGGAGGAATGGGAAGCATCAACTCATAGTTGCTTCTCATGTGTGCCTTGATCAGGCAAGCCCAGGATTTTGAACCAGCGACCTCAGCATTCCATGTTGACACTTTATCCACTGTGCCACCATAGGTCAGGCCTACATATTACTTTTTTATTATTTGCAAAAGGTTACAAAGGTCCTATGAAATATGCACATAATGCACTCTCTAAGAAAAGCTTTTGTTTCTTTGAAACACTGCCAAAAAAACTATTTTGCCTTTGCAGTATCTTGGCATATCAGCTCACATGCTGAGTGGAGTGAATCTTTGCCAGTCAATGGTGGGCACTCCAGGAGGCTGCATCAGTGTCTGCCAGCCTGCAGGGACAGGCTGCACAAAGGCTTTTCGGTCCCATCTCCCTCAGTGTCCATGTCCATTTTTCTCCAAGCCACTAATAGGGGACTGGGGATTACCATTTCTTTCCTTGCTCCCTGACCGGTCTCCCTCAAGGAATCACTTATTCTCAAGCTTTAAATATCCCCGATAAGTGAACCACTCCCAAATCCACATCCTGGCCCTGACTCTACACTGAGCACTTGTTTGCTAGACATCTCGCTGTCAATACGCACGGCAGTGCTCCTACTTCCTATAGGTAATCCATCCAGAGACAGTCTCCCACCCTTGCCCCAACCTTCTGCACATTTCGGTGTGTCTTATGGCACATAACCACAAGCTAAGATCAGACCTATTACTTAGGTGCTTGTTTTACATCCAGATCAGTGGTTTTCACACCTGGCAGCACATCAGTACCACTTACGAAGCTTTTCCAAAACAATACCAGAATAACTCAACAACAACAAAAAAATAAATTACCCAATTAGAAATGGGTAAAGGACTTGAATAAACATTTCTACAAAGATATATAAATGGTCAATAATAAGCACAAGAAACAATGCTCAACAGCACTAGTCATTAGAGAAATCCAAATCAAAACTGCAATAAGGTATCACCTAACATCCATTAGGGTGGCTATTTAAAAAACAACAACAACAGGAGATAGCAAGTGTCAGCAGGATATGGAGAAAGTGTGTAGTGTGTGTGAGAATGTAAAATGATGCAGCCACCATGAAAAATACTATGGAGGTTCCTCGAAAAATTCAGCATGGAATTACCATATGGCCCAGCAGTCCCATTGCTGGGTATAAATCCAAAAGAATTAAAAGCAGGATCTCAAAGACATATTTGTACACCAATGTTCACAGCAGCATTATTAATTGTACACAAGATCTAGAAACCCAAATGTCCATCAATAGATGAATGAATCAATAAAATGTGGTATATTCCCAACAATGAACTGTCAGCAAAAGAAATTAAGGAAACAATCCCCTTCACTATTACAACAACAAAAAAATAAAGTACCTAGGAGTAAATTTAACCAAGGAGGTTAAGGACTTGTACTTGGAAAATTATAAAACATTGACAAAAGAAATCAAGGAAGATACAAATAAGTGGAAGCATATACTGTGCTCATGGTTAGGAAGAATAAACATCATTAAAATGTCTGTATTACCCAAAGCAATTTATAAATTCAATGCAATACCAATTAAAATACCAATGACATACTTCAAAGATATAGAACAAATATTCCAGAAATTTATATGGAACCAAAAAAGAACATGAATAGCCTCAGCAATCTTAAAAAAAATAAAGCAAGAGGTATCACTCTTCCGGATATCAAGGTTTACTATAAGGCCATTGTACTCAAGACAACCTGGTACTGGCATAAGAACAGGCACATAGATCAATGGAACAGAAGAGAGAACCCAGAAATAAACCCACACCTTTATGGACAATGATATTTGACAAAGGAGGAAAGAACATACAATGGAGTAAAGACAGCCTCTTTAACAAATGGTGTTGGGAAAATTGCACATCTACCTGCAACAATGAAACTAGACCATCAACTAACACCATTCACAAAAACAAACTCAAAATGGATAAAAGACTTAAATGTAAGCCAGGAAACCATAAGCATCTTAGAAGAAAACATAGGCAGTAAGCTCTCCGACATCTGTAGCCGCAATATATTTGTCGATTTATCTCCACGGGCAAATGAAATAAAAGGCAAGATAAACAAATGGGAGGGACTATATCAAACTAAAAAGTTTTTGCACAGCTAAAGACAATAAGAACGGAATAAAAAGACAAACCACACTACGGAAGAACATATTCGACAACACGTCTGATAAGGGGTTAATAACCAAAATTTATAAAGAACTTATAAAACTCAACACCAGGAAGACAAACAATCCAATCAAAAATGGGCAAAAGAAATGAATTGAAATTTCTCCAAAGAGGACATACAGATGGCCAATAGGCATATGAAAAAATGCTCAACATCACTAATCATTAGAGAAATGCAAATTAAAACTACAATGAGATATCACCTCACACCAGACAGAATGGAGCTCATCAGCAAAACAACACAGAACAAGTGCTGGCGAGGATGTGGAGAAAAGGGAACCCTCCTGCACTGCTGGTGGGAATGCAGACTGGTGCAGCCACTGTGGAAAACAGTTTGGAGATTCCTCAAAAAATTAAAAATCGAACTGCCTTTTGACCCAGCTATCCTACTTTTAGGAATATACCCTAAGAACACCATAGCACTGTTCGAAAAGAAGAAATGCGCCCCCATGTTTGTGGCAGCATTGTTCACAATAGCGAAGATCTGGAAACAGCCCAAGTGTCCGTCAGAGGACGAGTGGATTAAAAAGCTTTGGTACATACATACTATGGAATACTACTCAGCCATAAGAAATGATGACATCGGATCATTTACAACAAAATGGATGGACCTTGATAACATTATACGGAGTGAAATAAGTAAAACAGAAAAAAACTGAGAACAGCATGATTTCATACATAGGCGAGCTATTGTTGCACCAGGAGCTTGTGCACAGAGGCATCACAATACAGATAGGATGGAACTCATGGGCGGAAGTGTCAGCAGTGGCACAGTGAAAACTGTATGGCAAGAGTCAATCTATGCTCAAATGAAGGAAGAGTGATCTCATGTTCAAGCTGTATCTTCAGAAGAGAAGAGGGGTACAGACTGAACTCTGGAAATTTTCCATACTTAAGACAGAGACAGAAGACAAGCCAATGAAAAAGACTGCCGAGGAACCCTCAGAGCTATAGAATGTGGGAGCATAAAAATAAAATGTTCTCCTACCTTCTAAGTTCCTCTATCTGGGATAATAATCACATTAACAAAGACTAATTAATAAAAGAAAATAAAAAATATTTAAAATGTGGTATATTCATGTGATGGAATATTTATTCACCTAAAAAAAAGAAAATTCTGACATATGCTACATATGGATGAAACTTGTGGACACGATGCTAAGTGAAATAAGCCAGTCACAAAAAAGATAAATACGATATGATTTCACTCAGAGTCCCCAGAGTAGTCAGTCATAGAGACAGAAAGTAGGAAGGTGGGTGCCAAGGGACAAGAGGAGGGAGATAGGGAATTTGGTTGGAGAGTTAGTTAGTATTTCACAGGTATAGTTTCAATTTTGCAAAATGGAAAAGTTCTAGAGAACTGTTGCACACCAACGTGACAATAGTTAACACTACTGAGTTGTACTCTTAAAAAAATAAGATAGCCAATTTTATGCTATGTGTTCTTTACTACAATTGAAAGGATTATTAAAATAAAAACAATGCGTGGGCCCTGTCCCTATGAGCCTCCAATTTAACTGGGGTAAGGCTTAGGTATCTTTTTTATTTTTAAGCTTCTTTCTTATATGGTCTTAATGTATAGACATGACTAAGAAAATCTATAAATCATAAACAAAAATTTTAAAAGTCTCTTTAAATAAGGAACATTTATTTCTTACCTATCTTTTTATCCTTTGTATACTAGGGTACACAGTAAGTGCTCAGTACTTATAAACATTCACACTACTACCAACTGAATACCTCAGAAGTGGTAACTAACACTCTATTGTTAAAACACCGGGCTAAAGTCATAAATAGCTAAATTCTGTTGCCAACTTACTTCAAGACTAGTTAAGTATTTTTTCGGCTATGCAGTGCCCAGTTTTCTACCACTAAAATAACAATGCTGATCTGTTACCATGTGCCAGGCACTGATTTATGCAGGCCCAAAGGGATTCTTATAATTTTTCATTTCATAGTAATTCATTATCTGGGGGCAGTGATGGGAAATGAAGTTTTGTGACTACATGCTTTAAATTGGGGGACATAAAATATGTCTCAAGCAACAGTAAAGATTAATAAAAATTAGCAAAAGTCAGTGGTACATAAAAGTTCAATTTTATGTCTTTTCCTTTTTAGTTAAGGAGAAAAAAATAAACCCCTAGAAGTTACAATGCTCTGTATCACTACCTGTGTGTCCAGACCAAGGCAGGCCACACAGCTGACACAGCCACACCGTGGGGTGCGTGGGTCGTGAGGAAAGACAGAATAAGATGCCACTTGATGGACAGCTGAGGAGTCACAGAACCTTGTCCGTATGAGGCCTGGAGACTGATAATTCTGTAGTCTTATAGCCATAGCCATGCACCACGACATTGCCGGGAACTTCCCTTTAACAAACAGCTTGCTGCAAGTCAGACATAAAACCCACCTGCTAATTCCTCATACAAGCCCTTCTGCAGGCTTCTGAGCTTCTGATTTGACAATCTTATCTCCCTACCTTTAGCCTAATTAGGGTGTTAACTTCACATCTAAATAAAACAATCAAAAAGACACAGCATCACAGCTTTCTCACGTACCGAACACAGAGCACTGTGAACTGGGATGGAAGGAAGAACTGGGGGGTGCTTGGGAAGTGGTAAATCAGTGGTCCTGTGATCAGCCTAACCACAATCTGGCTTCAGGATCAAACCTGCCTCTTTTTACTACTTGACAAATTAGCAAAGTTATAGTTTTAAATCATGCTCCTTTCACATTGCAGTTTGAAACACTGCAATTTAGCATGACTTGTTTAGACATAATTTTACTTATTTTAAAGAACTTTAATGTAGACTCTACTTTAGGTTAAAGCTGAATCTATATACTGAAATTCATCTTAAAGTGATGTAGCAGTAACCAGACGTGTCCCTTAGAAGGTGCATTTCGAGATCTAAGCAAATATTTGCTAAAGAACATCATACCCTTTGTGTTTCCTGTGATCATGGCTTCAGGATTTAAATTTTAAATGGTTCCTGACGCTTCCTTTAACACAATTTAACTACAGCAGAGTGCATGGGGGACACATCACACTGCCCTTTATTCACCAAGAGGATGACTAGGAGTCAGCCAGGTGAAAAGTGTGGAGAGATGTGTGTTCCTGGCAAAAGCCAAACACCTTCACAGAGGGAGGGAGAGGCGATTGCAGTTCAGTGAACTCCACAAGTGCTACATGTCACTGGATGCTATTTTAATTCCAAATATTCCTCTCCTTTGGATTCTGGAGAAAATGAAGTATTACCTAACAAAAAGGTCTAAAGTTAAATAAAGTTCGATATAAATAAAGTTAAACATAAACCACACACTTTACAGGAAATTTCTGAGGGCCACATTTTTTTTTAAAACTTAAGCAGTACACACCTTACAGTTTTTCTAATGAGATATGTGTAGTAGGGAAAACTAGCCTTAAAAAAACAACATCTTCCCACACCTGGAACAGGCTTGAAAACCTCGGCAGGCGGGCATCAGGGCCTTCCTTCAGCTGGCTGAACCCTGGAGTAACTCCTCAACATGGTGGAACCAAGCAGGCGGTGTGCCAGGTGGCTCATCTGGAGCTTCCTTCCTCTCCAAGGCCTTAGGGGCAGAGCTCCAGCCTTGCAGTGCCCGGCCAGGGGCACCCAGCCTGGTCCAGGACAAAACCAGCACCCGTGCATGTTGACAGGCTGGCTTCAAAGCCATCCCTGACTTTCCCACCCCAGCAGACACGCTCAGTGCTCCCGGCATATGTCCTCTTTCTTAATCTGAAAGCGACCCCAGACAAGAACAGGCCTTCTGCTCAGCTGGCCTTCTCCCCCCATCATCCATGAAGACTGGCCTCCTAACAACTGCACGAGGTGGGAGATGGCCACCCCTTCTCCCTCCCTACTCTCAGTTCTCATGTTCATAACCGTTTGTCCATACACAATGCAAATGCCACACAAGTCTGTTCAATCCTCAGTGAACAGAGGACTAGAGACCTTTCTGGGTTGCTAACACTTTCAGTTACAAACTGCCAATGTGACTGCAGCTATTGCCTCCAAGGCCCGCGCTTTGGAAAGCTACTTCTGACAGCTGTGAGAGAGAGCTTTGGAGGGCTTGGACAGTAGTTTGGTTCCAGGAAGAAGTGGAAATGGCTGACAGTGAGTATCTCTGAAGCCCATGCAATAGCTTCAAATGGCCAATCTCAGGCCACTTAGAAAGTTCTGGAAAACAGTGCTAGAAGCAGCATTTCCTGACACCGCAGCGAGCCAGTTATGGAGAACATACTCAGGAGCATTGCCAGGCACTGGAGAGCCCGTGCAACACGAGGAGCAGCTGCCACCTGACCGCTGCCGACACTGTCAGCACCAAGCAGAGTGAGCTTTAAGAACTCGACTTTTAACCGGTTGGCTCGTTCCACACCTTTCCTCAAATCCTCCAGAGTTTCCTATCCACTCAGCCTAAGAGGGAAAGGTGTGCTGAGGCTTCCAGCACCTCCGCAACCTGACTGCCACGGCTCTCCTGGTCACTCACTGCTCCAGCCACTCCACACTCCTTACTCCTCAAGGCCTTTGCAGCCCTCTTCCCTGCCTGGACCACCACTCCCTCAGACACGCACAGGGCCCCTCCCCTCCCCTCCTAGGTCTTTATCCCCACGCTAGTATATTCCCCCATGTATAAGGCACACCTTTTTTGAAAAATTTAGGGCCTAAAAATTGGGTGCATCTTATACAGTGGTTGTAGAAGTGTGGCATTTCAAATGCCATTAGATGGAACTGAGGACGAGGCAATATATGAAGACAGTGATTCGCCATCAGACATAGATGAGGACAAGCTAATGGATGGGAGTTTTGACAGTGACGAGGAGTTGTATAAATTTTATGATGAATAAAACATGAGTTCAATAACTTTATGTAATACTTTTTATTTTTCAAATTTTGGGCCCCCAAATTAAGGTGCGTCTTATACATGGGAGTATCTTATACATGGGGAAATACGGTAGTTCACCAAGGCCAGCACCCACCATTCTGTTTAAAATTGCAACCCACCCGAATCCATCATTTTCTACCACCAGTTCCCACTGGAGGTTTCTCCATAATACTGATCACCATATGACCTATTCTGTATTTCATTGAAAAGTCACTTACATACACAAAACGTGCCCATCCCAGGTGTGCAGCCTAGCCTTCAGCATGGTACCCAGACTCAGGTCAAGAAACAGAGCATCACTTCTGCTTCAAGAAGTCCCTCCTGCTATCCCCAGCCACTCCTGCTAGAAGTATTGGGCCGGTGACCTCTGTGCCTGGTTAGAACTTCATGTAAACGAAACTGTGTAATGTATACTCTCTCTGTCTAGTTTCTTTGACTTAATCCGCGGTCTGTGAGTCATGTCTGTTGTTCACGTTATTCCCTGTATACTATACCACTGTATGAACCTATCATAAATTATTGTGGGGGGTCTGTGAGTCATGTCTGTTGTTCACGTTATTCCCTGTATACTATACCACTGTATGAACCTATCATAAATTATTGTGGGGGTTTTCCCCTACTGTTGGCAAATGTTTGGGTTGTTTTCAGCTGCATATATTTAACTTGACTGGATATTGCCAAACAGTTGTCTGAAGTGGTCCTCAGTTTACACTCCCACAAGCCATACGCATATATAAAAGTTCTGACAGCTCCACACTCCTGCCAACACTTGGTATTGACTATTAAGTAACTTTAATAATTGACTTGTTTACTGTCAGTTTCTCCCTGTAGAATGGACACTCTATTAGTGTATAGCATTAGGGCACAGATTTTCAAAACATAGTTGTCAAGCTATGCTGGCAGAAAGCCTGCACAGTGAAATATATTATTAACATGCTAGAAACTACTCAAATTTTAACTTAATTTGTGTTGCTAGGTTAATACACTTTTTGTGTGAACAACTCAGAAGAGGACTTTTTTTTATTGTTTGTAGCTTCACGCTAATTTTTTTCCCCCTTAATTCCAGTAAGCTACGCTCTGAATCCCTCCTGGAAGAAGACTAGAATTCCTAATTAGCAGTTCTTTTTTTCTTTCATCAGTCTGACCCTCCTAGCTGAGTGGCACTGGTGACTTATATTACTTATATTATTTTCTAGAAATTGAGGCAGAGCTAAAATAACACTCAACTGTTGGAATTGCTATCTCAGGAGGAGGCCATGCTATCCTATAAAACAGGTTTTCCTATAAAATTAGCTACTACTTTATGTCAGACACTGTTTAACCACTTTACATATATTTTCTTATTTTAATCATTTTAAGATTCCCATGAAGACAGTATTATTATAATCCCTACTTTACAGACAAGACAACTGAGGCTAAGAAAAACTAAATAATTTGCCAAATGTTAAAGACTTGCTAAGTTATTCAGTCAAATTCAAACCGAGGGCAGCTGGATAGGATGCCAAGTCTCACCTTCCATCCACACTGCTCTTGTAACCAGCATCCCAGCACTGCGGTCCACATGCAAACAACTCTGCAGGGCACAGTGTGGTGCACCTGCTCTGCTCATGCTTAGATCCAAGTACAAGGGCAAATGGATGCATGTGCACAGAAGTCATGATTCGCTTGCACTGTAGCCAATTCAGCAACTACTCTAAGATTTGGATACACTGCTTGACTTTCATGTTTACAAATGCAGGTCAAAGTTAGGTAGGTGACTTCAAGCAGCTCTTACAGAATACAGAGAAGCTCAATATATGCTTCTCTAAAGGTTCTGGAACTGTTTGGACAGCCAAGGGAAGAGTTCTAAAACCTGCCACTATTTATAACTACTCCTGTATCAGCAACAGTTTTCCTCTATACAATGCAACCAAAAGAGCCCAGAAAGAAAGAGATCAACTCCAACAGGTGTCGCAACTTCCAATTTCAAATTTTGTGTTCATTAAAATCTCACTTTCTCACTGCACTTATATTAAGTAAATGTTCGAACTTATAACTTATAAATTAATACAAATAAAATACTTTGAGAAGAGGTCTGTTGCCAAAAATTTGGAAGAAAAATGGCTGCTGTGAGTTCCCTAATATGTTGTCTTTGTATGAATTCAGACAACCAGAAAGCAAAGCCTAATAACCATGTAGAAGGTGCCAGGCCTTTAACATACTCACAGAAACAACTTTTATCTAAAGAAAAAAATCTCAATCTGAACATTCTGGAAACATTAGCAAAATCACAGCTTAAGATATGTATTTAAGTTTCCCAGTCTCCTTTCATAATTAATTCTTCCTTGAATAGAAAAGTGTATTTTGACAAATAAATGTATAGAATGTCTTATCAGACCCAGACAGACATTTCCATTTTTGCTTTAACTGCCAGAAAACGACAGGCTCAAGTTAGCAACTGTCTGCTAGCATTTTTTTAACGCCCTGCCTCATATTGCACTTAATTGCATAAGCGACTTCAAATCGTCTCTGGAAGCAGGACTAGAACATCTCATCAGCAGTTCACTTCACCAGTCTGACCTCCTAACCAAGCAGCATCAATGGCTCATACCACTTCTGCTATATTCTGGAAATTGAGGTCTATTTAAAATAATGCTCAGCAAGTGGGGTTACAAGCTCAGGAGGAAGCCCATGCTATCCCTACACCATTCTGATGCCATCCCCAAATGCAGCTGGGGGCAAACCGCGCCAAATGTAGGATCCAGCCTACTGCAAGAAAAACAAACGACACTGACAAAGCAAATCCGTGTTGCTATTCACTTAGAAAACTACAAAACTATAAGAAGGAAATTAAGTACCTGTAGAAGTATTAAAGTATTGGGTCACATTTGTTACTAATATTTACCATACTAGTAAGTCTACTTGGTCCAAGGCGGATGGGTTTTGGCTGTTCACACAGCCTGAGGGTGGACCCACGTTTGATGGCTGAGGTTTCTGAGCAGGTAGGCTGAAACCTCATCTCTGCTCAGACTCCCTTTTCTTTAGAAAAGGATTAGAAATAAAGAATTTTTAATTTCACCTTAAACTTCTGGTTACTACAAATTCCGTGAAGGCAAACCTATGTTAGTCCAGTCTGGATATATATACTATATCTCAGATTATAAAAGTAAAAAAACCCAAGTAGGCTGCGAGGCTCTGGCTGGGAACAGACCAGTGTGTTGAGCAAATGTGTTGCACTGCTGTGGGAAGAGTCTGAAATTGAGCTTCTGTCTTTGTTCATACAGCATTTCTCCTTTATTTCATGATAAAGCTAATTTTTAAATATTTTACCTTCTGTTGCATTTGAGAAAGAAAGTATAATAAACACAACAATCCTCCCATAAAGAAGTACGGTTTGAAAGCCCACTTCCTTTGTGTCCTTACAACTGTAACCAAACTCAGAAAAATCCCCTGCAATGCTGGCATGCACTCCTCCGCTCTGATTCCGACCCTTTGGGAGCTCCTGGTTATATTAATCCCTCACCATTTGACCTAGAAGATTTTATTTTTACTTTGGGTGATATGCTGAAACCCCAATTGTCTCTAGTGTAAACAAAAAACCTGAAGCAAGAGGCAATCTGTGAGTAGCCTGAAAATTTTACAGCAATTCCCCTCCAAATATTTGAAAGTACTCCCCACCCCCATAGACTTACTCACAAATATACGAACTGCCCCCGATCCGTCTATAAATCCCTCAATCGGAAGCTACCTCTGTAATTGCATCCACTCGAAACCCGCAACTGGGCTCCAGTGTCCACACTATGTCTGTCTGGGGCACAATCATGTGCTCCACCTCTCTCACTTTATTACCACAGACCAGCGAATGTGTGCATCTCTTTTCGGAGGAGATAACTGACATCACACTTAAATCATGGGACCAGTATAGAAATTACAAAACATTGTGTACCCATGTGATCTTACTGTGAGAACCATTCTATATCAGGAATTTCCCATCCTCCTTTCCCCATCAACATCATCCCTCCCACAGGCTTCCTGGGCATCCCAGATCCATGCAAATAAAGACAACATAATCCAGTCAAGACATTCCCAGACCACAGGAAGGAGGCTGCCCAGATCACTGCTAATGCAGAGACCCAGCATATCGAACCCTGAGGCACTGCTATTTTACTCTGCGATGTCCTGCTCTGGGGTGGCCGGCCCAAGGACATTGCCCATTCCACTGCCTATGCTTACGGCCACTGAGGTTTCCCACAGGTGATCTTATTTCCTACTTCTCTCCACAGTCATCAGGAACACACACTTAACACAAAAACAGAAGATGGCAAACGAGAGGGCCACTGTATCTCGTCCCGGAGATCCAAATCTATAACAGTGAATGAGGCTTTTAATTTTCCTAGGTATAAACATTGGCTAGTGGAGAAGCACAAGTACTGTTATATCTAAAGTACTTGCCAAGTCCTAGTTAGGAGCCATGTAAGAGTGACCGTTTATTTCCCCTCGAGCTTCAAATCAGATTCATCACTGATCAAAACAGCATCTGCCAGACTTCCCAAAATAGCAGCTTCCCACGTTGCCTTTGCTGCCTGCCTTTTTAAGAGGTGGCGTGAGCCAGCCTCACAATTTCCTTATATCTCCTGTGAGGAGGGCAGCCTGCTGGCCTCGCGGTGCCCTGACTGCATTGGCTAAAGATAGCAGGATAACTAAGAATAGCTGGGTACCATGGCAGTCTCTTCTGACTTATTCACTTGCAGACACCATGGACTCTCCAAGGCTCTCATATCGCAGGGGGCAGAGAGACTCACGTGCTACTTTGGCAAGGAGAGCCTCAGTCAACCCATGAAGGCTGCAGGGAGAAAAATGTGGACTTAGTAACACTGAGCTACAAAAAGTGGGTCGTGATCAATAATAGGGTGGCATGCCACAGCAAGATGTGCTCAAAAAGAGACAGGAAGAATATTCGAATCCTAAGCCATCCTGGATGCTACCCTAGCCAAGATGTCTTCAATCTTAAGATTTAATCACTCAGGTTTTTAAGATGGCTGGACTCTACCCTGGACTTTAAAAGGGAAAAAAGTCCTTGTTTTAAATGCATTCAATAGTAAAGCACCCTGTTGGTCAAATAAGTTTGTAAATTATATATATGTTTGCTCGCTTATAATTTGCATTGTGTGTGGAGAACGGGCTGTAAACAGACAGGGTAGTTTCAAAACTAAGCTTTTCCCCACACACTTGACTGTTGCATGATGATGTGGGGTGGTGCGCTCTCATGAGGAATCCCATTATGCCTCAGGTAAGTGACTTTGTATATGAGACTTCCTTGTCTGTATATTGGATTAAAGGTTTTGATTTCTACACTATAAAATGGGGCAGACCCAGAGCTTGCTCTCTCTAGGTTCCTGAGATTAGCATTAGAGAGGAGAGCAGAGAAAGGCCACATGGAGGAGAGGGGAAGCAGCAAAGATGGTGGAGTGCTGAAGAAGAGCCAGTTTGTGCAGAGAGAAAGAGATGGGGAACAGAGGTGAATAAGGCTGGTGAGCTAGAAACCTTTGATTCTAGGACACTCAGATAAGTCAGTGGCTTTGGGAACCCTGAATGGAAAGGGAAGTGTTTTCCCACTGTGTGTATTTAGTCCCCACCAGGTGCAAGCTAGGATTAAAGCTAATGGCCCACCAGTTCTTGGTTCCGTTGTTTCATTATCATCTCTGTCTGAATCTAATGCGAACCTGCATGGGCCAGGAGGCTGTGATGGTGGCCGCGGCTACTGGCTTTACACACCCCAAATGCTGCTGCCAGTGAGGAAACCTGCTTTAGCCAAACCTCCCCATCACTCTAAATAGGTGTGCCCACTCACCCACCCCTCTGTATCTGGGGAAGGCTCCGGCCAAATCTGGAGCACAGGTGGCCTCCTGGGAGGGAGGCTGTGTGGCTGGGGGAAGAGACGAGGGGCAGCATTTCACTGTTTGTGCTCTTTTACGTTTTAATTTTGAACCATGTGTATGTACTGCCTGTCCACTAAATCCAACCAATCAATAAAAAATCAAGTTAAAGAGAGAGAAAACTAACAGCAGAGGTAAGCAATGACTAATATTTTTAGTTAAATCTACATTGATACTTGATTATGTGATACAGGTGCCAACATGGGAGGAGGGGTCACCAAGTTCATATGCCAACAGCGACCCCTTCAAACTGGAACAAAGGCAGGAGACTGTCTTGTAAACAGTGTTACTGGCACACAGCCACACTTATTTGTTACCTATTGTCCACAGCCACTTCCCTGCAAGACAACAGAGCTGACTTATTGCCACAGAGAATGAAATCTCATAACCCTAAAATATTTACTATATATTAAATGTTTAGGCCCATAAACCTAAAAGATTTGCCCTTTTCAGAAAAAGTGTGCCAACCCCTGGTCTAAGAAAAAGGGATGTTTTTACTTTGATCATCAGACAAGGGCCCTAGCGCAGAAACTTAAGTGTAACTATTGCTCTTTTGGAATTATGAGTAAAAAGAGATAAGTCACTTGTGCCAAGAACAGGGGAAGGGTGGGCTCACTGCTAACAAAGGCTCTTGTAGCCCTACGGACTTATTTAACACCATACCACCACCAGCTGAAAAATAACAAGACTGGCAACTGCGTGGATCAGTTTCCTTCTAGAAACACAAGTGGGTGTGAGTTGAAGGTCCCCAGCCACCATCAGTGAAATGGGCTGACTAGGAATGTCTGCACCCCCAGATGTGGGGCTGGGCAGCGTCTTCACACTACGTAATGTATGGAGCCTCCACTTTACAGGACACACGACTGCTTCTCGAGCAAAGAGCAGAAGCATGCTCTCTACAGTAATGCGTCACTAGTCAAACTTTTTTGAAAAGTTTTCTTTTGTTGGACTCTCTCAATGGAAGTTTTACATTCCAGAGAGAAGAGACCAATTCTTATTTTTGTTGCTTCTTTATTTTTTTTTCTGGTATTCCCAGCAACAGTGGATACCTGGTCCAGAGTAGGTCCTCAGTAATTCCTGGTTGAATAAAGAGAATAAATATAGTGTTGGGCAGATAAAATATATTATGCTCACTTTGTTAAAGACTGCCCATGGGGAAGCCCATCACCCAAGTGATCATATTAGTTGCCCTTCTTGCTTGGGATGGGCGTAATTATATTACGTGTGTTGGGGGCGGGTTGTGGGCAGGCAGGATCCTTATAACCTGGGGCTTGGTTTTAGGATTAAGCCTTTCCCACCCTTTTTGCTGTGGGGTGATGCACTCTCATGAGGAATCCCATTATGCCTCAGATAAGTGGCTTTGTATCAGAGACTTCCTTGTTTGTATATTGGATTAAAGGTTTTGATTTCTACACTATAAAGTAGAGCAGACAGGGAGCTTGCTCTCTCTCGGCTCCTGAGATTGGCATTAGAGAGGAGAGCAGAGAAAGGCCACGTGGAGGAGGCCAGGAGAAGCAGCCAAGATGGAGTGCTGAGTGAGAAGCCAGTTTGTGCAGAGTTTGTGTAGAGAAAAGGAGATGGGAAACAGAGGTGAATAAGTCTGGTGAGCTAGAAACCTTTGATTCTAGGAAACTCGAATAAGTCAGTAGCTTTGTGAGCACTGAATGAGTGGGTTTTGGAGCCCAGTGTGTGTTTCTACTTGCCCGCTGGGTACAAGGTAGGATGAAATCTAATGGCCCACCAGTTCTTGGCTCCATTGTTTCATTACCATCTGTCCAAATCTAATGCGAACCTGCATGGTCCAGGCAGCTCTGATGGTGGCCGTGGTTACTGGCTTAACATAGTTAAAATTTGCTAGAAATAGAGCAGCAAAGTATCACTAGAAACGGAGTTCAGACTTACTTACACCTGTAACACCAAGTTATTTTAATAAATCCATAGAAGATAGGCATGAGTTTCAAAGCTGCATATTAAACAGAAAAACCTGCAATGTTCCAAAAGTTTCTGAGATTTCCCATGCCCAAGTATACAGGAGTATCTGGTTATCACCTTTCTTATGGCATGAACTCGTTAAACTTGAAGTTTACATGTTAAGATACACAATAATTTTGTAACATTCTTCACCTCAATTTCTGCTCCTCTGAGCCTTTCAAATTACCAAAATAGGTGAACTTTTCTTCCAGTTTGCAAAGGTATGGCCAGCTGATTTTTCTCTCTTTCCTGCCATCAGCACTCTACCGCCTGCTAAGCGGTCAGGAGAGACCCGTAACAACACAGACGGGGACCCACGGTGACCCACGTAGAGTTCCAGCCTGGGGACTCACTAATGGCCACTTTGGGCTCATTTGCTGGGTGGATCTGGGAATCCGCTGAGGAAAGCTCTTAAAAGTGAAATTACTATCAGGCCTGTTCCCTCCAGCAGCACACACTGTAACTTGTAGAAACTCCATTTCATTAATATGACCTTTTCTCCTTTCTTTCCTTTTGGCTCAAACTGGCCTCATCCAGCACCCTGACTCACATGTTTCCTTCTGCCTTGTATATCCACTCCCTTAATCATTAAGCCCTCAAGACAATGAGGTTCTGATCAGCATCAAGTAATCATAGGAACAAAGCATCAGGTCTATTGACTCCAGAGCAGTGGTTCTTAACCTGGGTTCTATTGAACCTTAGGGGTTCGATGAGTCCCGTCTCAGGGGTTACGAGAAGCCTCTGCCAAGGAGGCCAGAATAAAGTAATACCGTAATTTGTTGTGAGTTCATGCACTTTGTTGGTTTTGTTCTTTGAGCAAGGTGATGTTTATGCACGGCTCATTTTGTGCACCAGTAAAAAAACATATACCTATGTCTTGAATTTGGAAAAAAAAAATCATTTTATTTATCACTAAAGAAGGATTCGGTGAATGCAAATATGAAACTGGTGGGTTCGGTACCTCAAAAAAGGTTAAGAACCACTGCTCCAGAGACTGCGTTTCATTCAAACTAGTGATAACTAGGCCTCAGTTAAGTTTCAGCTCCAGGCTTAGAAAAGAGACAAAAACTAGATAAAGAGATGCCATGGCTGATATCAGGAATAGATGCAATCAATAACCATCTACCCTGCCCTAGCACCCACCAATCAGTAGAGACCATGACCCTGAACACAACTCTAACTCCCTTAGTCACCATGATTAATTTTCCCCCGATATAATCTATCCCTTGGAAGCCACTGGGGTGCCAGGTATTTAAGCAATCGCTCACCTGTCTCCAGGCATGGGCCACTTCCTAAAATTAAACACTTACTTTCTTAGCTGTTTGTTTCACTGGGCTTTGATGTGTGTAGGCACACTGACCCCTTCTGTCCGGTAACAACACCCCTCTCCCTGCTGGCAGACAGTGTTCCTCTCCCCTTTTCTGCAGGAGAAGGTGCCCACCCCCATTTCCTGCAGGGACCTGAAATTTCACCTCCCAACAACAGATGACTATTCCTCCCAGAGATGCCTTCTTCCTCTTCTCCTTTATTGCCAGGGCCGCACTGGTATCCTGGCATCAACTAAGTTTGCAGGAAAGCAGGGAGCTCCCTTGATGCAATGGAGAGCCCCCAGCACCCTAACCATCAACAGCTGCGGGGGGGGGGGGAGGCTGCCTGGCCCACACCAGACCAGTTCTCATCTTCCCCACCTACATAACCACCTGAGAGAGATGATCCATACCAGACCTGGAAGACTCTGATAACCTACGGACTGACCTCAGAACGCTGTCCCAGGTCCCTCATCACAAACAGAGGCTCCTTGAATTCTGGAAGATCTCCAGGGATAGGCATTTTATAGCCACAGGCTGCAACTACACACTCGACCCGACTGGGGAATGTTGGGCTGTGACATTTACTTTACTTTGTATGATACTGAGATTTATAATAAGAAATACATATTTGTTCTTCATCTAGTCCTGGCACAGAACTCCTAACATCTTAAAATATCCTAAGTGAGCCTTGGCTGGATAGCCCAGTTGGTTAAAACATTGTCCAAAAGCGCAGAGGTTGCCGGTTTGATCCCCAGTCAGGACACATACAGAAACAGATCTGTCTCTGTCTCTCTCTCCCATCCTCTCTAAAATCCATAAAATAAACATTAAAATAAAATTTCCTAAGTGACGGGGTGGGGGGGACTGGGGGCAGGAGAGAAGATGTGTTTTGTTATGTTAATGAAACGACTTTTGGAAAGACTCTTTGGATGTGGATTAGTTGCCAGGGGAACTAACCTTGTAATTAGAAGGTAGTAACTTTTAGTCCCACCTCCCTGACCTCCAGGAGGGGAAAGGGGCTGGAGGTTGAGTCAATCACCAAAGGCCAATGATTTAATCAATTTTTGAATAATGAAGCCTCCACAAAAACCCAAAAGAACAAAGTTCAGAGTTTCTGCGTTGGTGAGCAGACGGAGATTAGGGGAGAGTGGTGCCCTTGGACAGAGCAGGGAAGCTCCTCACCCCTTCCCCATACTTTGTCCTATGCAACTCTTCCCTCTATTCCCTATAGCTGTTCCTGACATCTACACAGTGCAAATCAATAAGGAGGTTTTGGTTACAAATATTCATTCGAGGGTCTTAGGGCCTGCAAAATGGAAGCACAACTCAGCAATATCCTGAGTGTTTCAAAAAAGAAAAGAAAAGCTAAGAGTTTTATAGTAAAAAGGACATTCTTGAGAAGAATCATTCATTCTTAGTAATGCATTCTTAGCTTCTAGACTGATCTGATAATCTTCCAGATGTCTGGTGGTCCGGATAAGGGATATCATTCTAAGTCCTTCAGAGGTAATCAGAAAGTTATCAATAGCAGTGGTTTTCAGCCTTTTTAAGCTGGGGGACCAGTGAAAACAGGAGAATTATTTCAAGGATCACTAAGGCAGAAATCACCCTGAGCATAAATAAACTCAATTAAGATCATTGGGTCTAAATCTTCATACAACATCAGCGTGGTTAACTCTTTCACAGACTGGCACGAAATTTCTGGTAGACCAGTCCTCAGACTGGCAGTTGAAAAACATGCATCTCCAGGCATAACTGGAGAGTTCAAAAGTTTAAGTTCCCAAGCTAGTTAAAGCAAGCACAAAATCATTCCCTCATACCTCACCCTACTTGATTTTAGGAACTGAGCAGCTTGACTATAGTGACTTCATTTTATTTCTTCACCAAGTTGTATAGTTTTATAATAAAATGGTACTCTAGTAAAGTACAGCTTTCCTATTCTGTGAGCAGTTCTTGCAAATTCATCAAACCCAAGGTCAGGTTGCGAGAACCTCTGATTTATAACCAGTAGGTTAGAAGCCCAGATGACATTCTGGACTTTCAATTGGCATCTGAAGTTGTGGAAGTGGGGGAAGAGGGTGGAGGCACTGTTGTGAGGCTGAACCTTAACCTGTAGAATCTGATGCTATCTCCTGGTATACAGTGTCAGAACTGAGAGGAATTCTTGGACACCCTGCTGGTGTCAAAAACATTGCTTGAATGTGTGGGGAACACCTCCTCCCAGTGGGTTTGGGTCTAGAACCTGCTTTGCCTTGCACAGGTCGTTGCATCACTGCATCCTAATTTCACGCAGGGGGAAAAGCAACCCGCACTTGGTCTTTAGGGCTGTTAAACCAATCAGGCATTTGCTACATGCAAATTATTCCATGAGGAACCTAGGTAAGCTGAGACAAGTGTAAATGCAGGTGGTCCACGCAGGCTGCTGCATGAGGGGTATGTGAAGGGCAGTGGCTAAGAAATAAAAATGGAAAGGCAGACGGTGGCAAGAAGAAGGGCCTTGATGCTTAATGCCAGCCTCAGGGGGCTGGTCAGCCCAGGCACTGGATGCCAGGAGAGGCTGGGAAGGAGGGGAATAAAAAACAGCCTTCCGCATGCATCTCATCTCCCCTCCCTTGAAGCCTCCTCTTGCCCACCCTTCTGTGTTCCTAAAGCATCCTGAACTTGCCTTGACCCAAGAGGCCACATGCATTGGAATCACGGAAGTGCCTGTCGGTCCCTGCCTGCAGGTACCTGGCTGCCATCCCAGCCATCCTCACCACCCTCACCAAGTCAGCTCCCTTAGAAGGGTGGGGGTCCAAGTCTTCTGTAACAGTCACTTACAGGTTGAGGCAGGGAGGGAGTTCAAATTATCCAGCAGGAAGCGCACAGTCACTGCTTGGTAGAGAGGGGCAGGGCAGAAGGCCATGCCACAGTCCAGGGCAGAAGCAGCAGGTGCAGGCCTGACAGGGGCCGTGTGAAATACAGGAGGGTACAGATGGCTGTAGGAGGTAGCATGAAATAAAGGAAAGCAAATAAAGGAAACAGCAACACTCAGATTCAGATTCTGGCTCTGGCAGAACACATTATCTTTGTCCCACTTCCTGAAACTGAGCTTCAAAAGCCCTTGGAATTTCCTGTGTGGCAACAGCGTCTTTTGTTACTCATAACGAACCCCTTAGACCACACTTCCTTAGGTGACCCAGATAGGTCCCTGGATAGTTTCAAGATGGACTGGCCACAAGGATGGAACTCTCACCCATCCCTCTAAGGAAGCAGAAGGTGGAGACAGCTCAATCACATGGCCAATGGCGTGCTGAGACGCTAGTAAGAAGTATAGGGAGTGTCCTGATGAGTGGGTAGACACAGCAAGTGCTCGGAGGGTGACAGCTGTGTGCCCCCTCAGGGAAAGGGCAGGAATTTGGTACTCCTCCCAGACACCCCCATGCATCTCTTCCATTTAGCTGGTGCTAACTTGCGTCCTTTATAAAATAAAACTGTAATTATAAGGATCGTGCATTCAGTGAGCTCTGGGAGTTGTTCATGTAAATTATCACACCTGAAAGTGCTGTGAGAACCCCAAATTCCTAGCTGGTCAGTCAGAAGCCCAGGTGGCCCCAAGGCTTTCGACTGTTGTGTGCAGTGGGGGAAGCTTGTGGGACGAAGCCCTAACCTGGGGGTGGGTCTGCCGTAGCTCCAGGTGTCAGATAAGCACTGCACTGAACCTCACCAGTGTCAGGGAGCTGAGGTCAGAATAGGCTCCACCAGCTGTGACACCTGTATGACTTTGGAGGTGCAGCCAATTCTCTTAAGGCCCATTTTCCTCATTTAAAAATCAGGATCATACCACGTAGGCAATATGACAGGCTTTTCATTGTATCAAATGATACACTCCCACAAAATGCTAAGACTGCATATGTAAACATGATTCACTTGGAATCAAAGCAACTTGGCAGCCTGCAAGAGGAGGGCTGCCAGATTCACCTGGTTCTTCCACCCTCCTGCAGGTGCATGCCTGTATAAATTAACCCAGATGTCAGCCAACTGCATCTTCTCAACAGCCCCAGACTCTGGGGTCAAATTGTCCCAGGGCATTTGAATCAAAATGACTCAAACTGTCATTCTATGGAGGCTAGGATGTCAGCCTGTCCCCCCACCCCGCGCCACCTCTCAGGACCTGAGGCAGGGGCAGGAGCTGCCTTCGCAGCTCTCTCAGCTGCCCCAACACTCTCGCTCAACCCTTGACCTTTGCCTCTAACAGTGGACTCCTCCTTTTGCTCACATTAATACAATTGGGCAAACAGCCTTTTCACCATCACTCACAAGGCAGCACAATTTGGGAGGGGTGGGAGGGGCTAGAAATGATGTCCATGTGTCGATGTCCTTCAGCTGTGACTGACCATGTGACTCATTTCAGCCACCTCTACCCCTCCAGCCCACTCTACCACCTTGTTAGATCCCTTGAATCCTCCCCTCCCAAGTCCCTCTTTTTCAGGTCACACCTCCCATCTTTGTATTCAAGTGCAAAATCATGGAAAACTTTTAAACAATGACAGTCATGGAGGGACGGATGCCAACCTGGTTTCCAGCCTTAATATCCACCTAAACCCTTTATTCCCCATTCACGCCAATGTGTCCAAACACACGAGATAAGACTTTCTGTGCTCAGTCCACAAAGTCATCTCTGTCCAATTTTCCCTTTTGCTTGTTTTCTCTCACAGTGATTTCAAACATATTTTAAATTGTTCTGGGAGTACTTCTTTATCAGATTGATGCAAAGACAAAAATAACAAAAACCCACAATCTTGACATTCATAGATAATTACTGGCTAACATTTTTTGTGTATGTTTTTCAGATTTTTTTCTATGCTTTTATTTACATGAATCCATTAAGAGGCATTTACACATAAAATGGGATTGTGTAATATGTACTTTTTGTAATATGCTTTTATTACCCAACATAATATAAACAACTTTCTACATCAATAAATTTAAATCTATACTGCCTTTTTAAAGGGCTGCATAGTATTTTCTTCTATAAATTCTTAGCATCAAATTTAATCAGTACCCTGTTGATAGAGTTTTGAATTGCTTTTTTGCTACAGTAAACAATATTGCAAGGAACATTTTAATGTAATCATTTTTGTGCACTTGGGCCATTATTTCCTGAGGTAAATTCTTAGAAATTAAATGGAAATACATACTTTGCACCAAAAATATGTTTGATTAAATAAATGGGATTATTCCTACAACCAGCATGTTAATTAATCTTAGATTTTAATAGTGTTTCAAATCAAAATAATTAAACAGGAAAATTATATAAGAAAACAATTAAAGGTGGTCTATTTCTACTGCCTCTCTGAAAGGCTATATACCTGAAGCAAATGATCATAAAGTTACCTGTCTGTGCATCAAAAGGACAGACTCAGGCCCATATCTGCGGCCCCTCCCACCCAGTGCCAAGATAGCACGGAGACACACATAGGTACAGTTCAAACAGGCTTGGGCTGTTGACACAATGCCTTCTCTTCTGTTTAAACAAATAGCCAAGTTTTAAACCTCTTTCATCCCTTAATACTCTATTCTAATAGACCAGCCTTTAATCCGCCCAGGAACCAGGGTTCCCTGATAACCTCCTCGGTTATAAGAACCTAACAGAGGGGGCGCATCTGGGCCACCGTCCTGAAGTGCTGACCCAACACAGCACCTCTCACTCCTCAAAGCCCACAGTATACAACTTTGGAGGTTAAGACCCCTGCTAAAGGCAGTGTAGGGATTGAGAACAGGTCTCCCCAAAATGTACCACTTTGGCATGTGGATTATTTTGAGCTGAAGGCAATCAAGATTCTGTAGGCTCATGAGAAACTTTATCTCTACCTTAAAAAATTTAGTTAGATAACTCTTACTCATAATAAAGAGTTATCACCAAAAATAACATTATAGGACCAACCTGTATGGCAGCGTAAATTTCTAAATACTAAACATCTGTTCTTATCATCCTATAATGACCCTTTCAAGCCCCCAATGCACTTTAATGTATCTTTAGCTCAGAATGCCATACATACTTCATTTTAAGTTTCTGTCCCTAAACCTCTATGTATGTGGGGTATCTGACACTCTCATGTATGCAGGGTCCCATCCCAATGCATGTATTATATTTGGTCATTTTCTCTTGCTAATCTGTCTCACATCTATCTGATGATTAGACCAGCCAAAGGAAGCATGAGGGTAGAGGAAAGCTTCCTCCCTCACAGTAGCTCTCAGTCCTGTGAGATGAGAAATGGCACTTGCAGTCATCTTCTTGGTTAGGATGTGTGCAGAACATGCATAAATTATAAACTTGTTAACTGGAAACATTCATTTTTGGCTGGCTGACAAAGAAAATTTCATGATCACAGACAGAAAACACAACAAACATTGTTAGCTGAAAATAAATTTGAAATGATTTAAGCTTCAAAAAAACCCAGATGCTTTTATTATTCACGTTACTTTTATGGCTTTTTCTACTGGCAAAAGCAATGAGTGCTTCTTACAGAAAAGGCAAAAATAAAGACTAACAAAGGGAATCTCATGTAATGAACAAGGCAGAGATAAGCCTGCTCACACCTTGTGAGAGGTCATGGCAGTCATTTTTAACACAAATATATATATTTTAAACTTTTAAGAACAGCTTTATAGAACATGCACTGATTAGTCACCTACCACCATTGCTTAATGAACTCAGTATCATCAGACTTTTAGGAATCAGTTGGGTTTGCCATTACAAGCAGTGCAAAGAAGCTGAAAATGAATTAAATAAAAACCTAAAACCTGTACATTTAACAGCAGTGTTTTAACATACAGTGACGTAAAGTCGGTACAACCAGACGCACTAAAGTCACAAACATTTACCAGAGAGTATCTAAGGATATTTATTTCCAACCTCATTATGTTAGGTTGTTAAAATGCTGTTTGCTAAAACTGTGTTTTCTAAAGAATTCCATGTCCCTCCTGGACAGGAAAACCAACATCTCCTCTGGTTTCAAAGGTACATTTTGAAATAAAAATATCCGAACACACTAAGTGTGATACAGGAGGAAACAAATACTACTTTCGTCTGAAATGTCCACGCACCTGCCACACCAGCCTTTTGTTACATGCAAGTGAAACCATAGTTTGCATCTTACATTTTGTTCTGCTCGTTCAGTTCTTTTTTTTTTTTTTACAGGGACAGAGAGAGGGATAGATAGGGACAGACAGGAACGGAGAGAGGTGAGAAGCATCAATCATTAGTTTTTCATTGCCATTGCAACACCTTAGTTGTTCATTGATTGCTTTCTCACATGTGCCTTGACCATGGGCCTTCAGCAGACCAAGCAACCCCTTGCTGGAGCCAGCGACCTTGGGTCCAAGCTGGCGAACTTTTGCTCAAACCAGATGGGCCCACGCTCAAGACCTGGGGTCTCGAACCTGGGTCTTCCGCATTCTAGTCCGATGCTCTATCCACTGCGCCACTGCCTGGTCAGGCTCATTCAGTTCTTCATACTTGAAAACATTTTTTCCCAAATAGAAAAACCTTTGGTCATGGCTCTTGTTTCTCATTCACCATAGAATTCCCAGTAGAATCTCTTGTTCTCAGGGAGGTCCACGCCAATGTGCTGCACCCCCCAACTCGGTCCCAAAGCCCACCACCACCAGGACCCCGTGAGCTGAGAAAGCACAGAACAGGTGGACCCTGCTCCCAGCCATCCTCTGAACTGCTATTCTTTTTGTCATTTTACCTTTATAACGCTTGTTCCTTGTTAAAAGCAGAAAGAGAGAGGGCTGGAAGTGGATAAAGAGAAGTATCAACCTTCCATGGCATCCCTACCAATACCACCAAAGGGCCTCCCTGATGCACCAGGATGGCCACATTCAGTTCCACCGAGCTCCCACCAGCAGCACCAGTGCTGGCTTCCCAGCCTCTGCACCTCCTTTCTGACCTCCCGAGCTGCCCACACACCTCCAGGCACATTCTATCCAACTAAAGGGAGCAGTGTAGGAATCAGAGCCAATCAGCAGGATTCAGGCTTTGGCCTGGATAAGGTTGAGCGAGGGAGTCTGCCCTGGTCCTCACACCCAATCTGCACCCCCAAAGGCAGAGTTGGTGCATGTATGTGGTGATCAGGAACAGAGGGCAGGCACAGTGGCTGGGGTTGGGGTGGGGAGCGTCAACCTCATACATCACCAGCACCAGGTGGCTTCCTCTGAGCTGTGCTGGAAAGTGAGGTAATTACCAAGGTCACAAGCAGACACTATTTAATACCTTCTGTGGGTTCACTCTTCAACTCCCAGAGCTGCACATAAACCCTCCAGAAGGTAACCTAAGCCCTCTGGCCATAAGATTCGGAACATCTGGGGCCTATGGGCACTGCTGTGTGCTGATTCAGGCAGGACTGCCAGGCACAGAGAACAGCCCTCATTAGCTCAACCGTAATTTATTGTGGAGGCATTAGGCAGTGCACAACATCTCCAAGAGGCTGAACAACCAGGCTCAGATAACAAGCCACAGATAAGTGATTGGAATCTGCCTCCAGTCTCTGCATTGTCTCCCCAATATTCCAAAGTAACAGCTCCGGGGCCATCCCCAAGACTCAAGGCTGCTGGGGCCAAAAAAAACACAAACACAGCGCATCTAGTTCCTTCTCCGTGCACATGATTTCACAATGTGAACAATGAGAAATGTACAGTATTTCTAAGGAAGAGATGCCTTCACATCCTGCATTCCATCCCTCACAAGCAGACAAGTACCTCCCCAACCCGCTGAGCGACACCCAGACAGGGGGACCTTGGAGTTTCTAGTCCCTTAGGCACCAACCCAAGTTACTCAGCAATATTCACACAGCAGCAGAGAGGTTGCAAATTAACACATGCAAAGCAGTCACACTTGTGCGGAGAGGGCACAGATTAAAGCTGCATTTGAACAAAAATTAATCTGTAAAGAATTCCCAGAGAAAGGGAGATTTTAATCAAGAGTTGCAAGAACAGATGGGACTGTGCTGTAGCAAGGGGAAAAGCAGCCCAGATGTGGGGGGAATACAGCCAGCGCCTTTCAAAGCTACAACACATGGCCCCAGGTTCACCGGGATCCTGCCTCGTCCATAAATTGAGAGTTGTGCCAACACCTTCTCAGGTAGTCTGGGGCCACCTGAGGGCACTCTCCTTTTGGAAAGTTTTGGGCTCATAAAAATTGCTGCAGAAAATAAAGTCAGATAAATGGATAAACAAAATGTGTGATATACATACAATTATTCAACTCTCAAAAGGAGGGAAATTCTAACACATACTGTAACATAGATGAACCTTGAGGACATTATGTTAAGTGTAAAAAGCCATACACAACAGGACAATACTGTATGAATTCATTTATACGGGTACTTAGATTAGTCAAAATCATGGAGACAGAAAATAGAATAGGGGTTACCAGGGGAATTAGAAATGGCGCAGTGGATAGAACATTGACCTGGAATGCTGAGGACTCGGGTTTAAAACCCCGAAATCGCGGGCTTGAGTGCGGGATCATAAACCTGATCCAAAGGTCGCTAGCTTGATGCCAAGGTCACTGGCTCAGCTGCAGTCCCCTGGTCAAGGCACATATGAGAAAGCAATCAATGAACAACTATAGTGACACAACTACGAGTTGATGTTTCTCATCTGTGTCCCTTCTTGTCTGTTTCTCTCTCCCCCCTACCCCCCAAAAAAAGAAATGGGGAGTTAAGTGTTTAATGGTGACAGAGTTTCAGTTTTTGCGAGATGAAGAGTGCTATGGCTCCTGCAGCTGATTCTCCTTAGGCCAGTCATGGGTAATCTTTTGAGCTTGGTGTGTCAAAATTCACCAAAAAACCAACATAACTCGGGTGGTGTGTGTCACTTTGAGAAAAACAGCCTAACCGGAAGTCCCAGAACTAGACGCTCTGTGCCGGAGTTCTGTTGTTTTGGCCTCCAGACCTCCAGCACAGAGTGTCTACACTACAGCATATGTTTTATCCTCGGTTCCTGCACCTGGCCGTGCAGGAGCTGAGGATGAAACGTCCTTCCCGGCATGCAACCCCATACTTCTCTGGTTTGCGGCTACGTGTCATCGAAAATGGCTACACGTGTCAGTGCTGACACGCGTGTCATAGGTTCACCATCATGGCCTTAGGCGATAGTGATGGGAGCATGCGGGACCCAGTGAAGGTACCAGCTCAGATGCATCTGGACCGGACCCGCAGCTGGCGGTCACCACGGACTTCACAGGGTTCGGGGAAAAAAGCTCGCTCATTTGATTTGGAAGCAGTGTTCGAACAAACTCGAAGAACAGCTGTGGAAAGAAGTTGGAAAACACTGGCTGAACCAGTACTTAGAAGGATGGGCTAGAGGTGGCTGTCAGAGCTGTGTACACCCCTGACTGTTGACCCAGACAGTATAGAAAATTGAGACATACAGTGAATGTGGCCACTGCTGTTGAACCTCTGCACTGAGTTTTGTCAGACGTTTAATGAAGGTCTTAACTTCCAGACTAGCTGGTTTGATACCAGGCAGTTGACAATTCTATTCAATAGGTACCGCGGCAGGGTCTTTGAAGGAGACTGATTCCTCTACTGCTTTCTTTGGAGCTTCTTCAAAGCATTCTTACACTAGAGAAGGGATAGATGAAACCTGGTAGAGCAAAACAGAAGGGACTAGACATCAGGCAAGACTCCTGGAAAAATTCAAGTGAATGTTGTTTTGGTACTTGTCACCACTGGTTTTAGGTTTTTTTTTAAAAAAAAATTTATTGATTTTTAGGGAAAGGAGCAAGAGAGAGATATAAAGGGGAAGGGAGGAACGGGAAGCATCATCTCATAATAGCTGCTTCTCATGTGCTTTGATGGGGCAAGCCTGGGGTTTTGAACCAGCGACCTCAGCATTCCAGGTTGGTGCTTTATCCACTGCACCACCACAGGTCAGGCTGTATGTTTTAAAATGAAAAATTATATAGGAGTAATAGTTAATATTTGGTAAGTGAACTTCGCATCAAATCTTTTTGGTCTCTGGAAGAATAGTTTTTTCAAAAAGATCACTCTTAGCATATTCTATTTAATGTGTGAAATTTCAAACATGTACAAAAGTACAATAATAAAGTCCCATGTACCTATCGTGCAGATCTAACTACTATAATACCCCCCAAAAAAAGAAAAGAGTTCTATGAGTGGATGGTAGTTATGCTACTATAATGCAAATGTACTTAATACTACTGATTATTAGATCATAAAATGGTTAAGATGATAAATTTAATGTTATGTACATTTTACCACAATAAGAAATAATGCTGCATAATTATCTAGTCGGTCAGAAACTACAGGACAAACAGCTTTGGGTGTTCACATCCATTCTGTGGTCAGGAGTAATTTCACCGTCATGTTCTGTTGTGTCTCCATTAAAGGTTTATCACATGGAACACTTGTTATATCATGGAAGCATACAAAATACGCATAGAATGTGGGGCTAGGAGAACTACTTGCCCAAATGAGCATCCAGGGTTGCCCCACCCCCCACCTCTGCTCCTTCTTTCCTGCCACCCCTGCACCTGGCGGCATAGAGCTGGGGGAAGGGGAAGAGTTGGGGCTCCTCCAGTGGGCTACCTCAACCACATCAATCAACACAGGAAAACCACCACAAGCATAATCTCTGGTCAACATGACAATGTTCCCAGTCAAGTCTCTGTGGCTCGTGAGGGACCCCTGCACCCAGAAGATGCTCCCTAGTGAATGGGAGATGAGGGCTGGAAAAGGCAGGAGAGTCCAGGTTTATCATGGAGAAAGAACAGACATCAAGGGGAGAGGCAGCTGGGTAAGTCACCAAGAACCCAGCTGGAAGAATGAGATGTAATTAAAACCACATAGCTCATTCCACCCTGCACAGTCCCACAACAGCCAGCCAGCCCGGCTATCGCCTTTATATCAGCATTCCTGGCTTTCCTCTTCCCCAAATGGGTACACCAAACTGTTATCTGGTGTATTGCATCCTTATCAACAGTTAGCTGTCCGCAAAAGATTAAATGGCCAGAATGTGATCTTCCCTCAAGCTGAATAGGGAATGAAATTTCCATTTGCCGGAAACAACAGGAGCCTTAGAAGCCACAGCATTAAACAAGAATTAAAAACCCACTCAGGTCTTCATCTAAAAGGTAAGCATGATGACACTTAAATAAGACTACAAAATTGTCATTTATGTGGTACACAATTTCTTTTTCTTGAATATGCTCAATAACATGAATTCTTACATCCATAAGAACAATGAAATTTTAAAAAATCACTTCATTCCACAAATATGGCTTTGCGAACTGTTATATAATAACATGCAGAACTAAAACAGGTGTAACTTATTGCTATTGTAAGTCCACTGAAATTCCTTTGAACTTGTTTTGAACTTTCAAGCCTCTGCTCACATTAACCAAATATGTTTCATTCATGTAATCAACCCAGTGCCAACTCTGGGTCTATTCAAACGCTGAGTTCCAAGGTGACCACTGGAAAGCCCACCCACTCTGATAATGTTACAACAGTGAAGACAGCCTGACCTGTGGTGGCACAGTGGATAAAGCCTTGACCTGGAAATACTGTCAAAGCACATGTAAAGCCAGTATCCAAGGTCACCATCACAGCCGCCTGGCCAGTGCAGGTTCTTACTGGATTCGGACAGTTGGTAATGAAACAACGTAGCCAAGAACTGGTGAGCCACCAGCTTTAATTCTAGCTTGCACCCAGCAGGCAAGTAAAAACACACACTGGGCTCCAAAACCCACTCATTCAGTGCCCACAAAGCTACTGACTTATCGAGTTTCCTAGCATCAAAGGTTTCTAGCTCACCAGACTTATACACCTCTGTTTCCCATCTCCTTCTCCCTGCACAAACTCTGCACAAACTGGCTTCTTCCTCAGCACTCCATCATCTTGGCTGCTTCTTCTGGCCTCCACATGGCATTAATCTGCTCTCCTCTCTAATGCTAACCTCAGGAACCAAGAGAGAGCAAGCTCCCGGCCTGCCCCACTTTATAGTGTAAAAATACAAACCTTTAATCCCATCCGCAAACAAGGAAGTCTCTGGTACAAAGTCACTTATCTGAGGCATAATGGGAGGATTCCTCATGAGAGTGCACCACCCCACATCATCCAATCAGTCAAGGGTGTGGGGAAAAGCTTACTCTTAAAACTTGCACGTGGGCAGCGCCATCTTTAACAAAGTGAGCATAATATATTTTATCTGCCCAACAGCACATATGGGAGTTGATGCTTTCTCCCCCCTTGTGTCTCCTCTTTCTCTCTCCCCTCTCTCAAATGAATAAAATCTTTAAAAAAAAAAAAAAACAGCGAAGACACAACCCTACCTGAGAGCTTGCTTAACCCCAAGCCCCAAACAAGACTCAATAATAAACACCCCTTTGTTATTTGTCTAACAGACATCAGAAAAGGCATAAGGGGCACCATCAGGCCAGAACTGGTCCTTGGCCTGATTTCACTCCAATCACAGAACCACACGTTGGAAACAGGTTTTTAGCTTCAGTTAGTACACTAGGCTGGCCCATGAAAGGAGGGTCCATGGAAAAGAGAAGTTGGGGCCTGTGACCACCAGTTCATCAGTAGCAGCATTTCCAGCAATAAAGACAGGACCTCTGTTCCAGGACTGTCCATAGGTGTCCCTTCCTTCCCACCCACTCTATATTGTCCAAACTATAGAACCTAGCTGAGCTTCCTAATTAATGAAGGTTTCTGTGTTGATGATGCAATGAAGGGGAAAGGACCTGCCCTGGAGACAGGCCAGCCTCTGCCTCCCTATAGCCCATGTGTGACCTGGGACTGGTGATCTGTGCATTCTGGGCCTCCCTCTTACCACTGTGAGTTGGGGGTCTACCTGATACCTCCTAGGCACAAGGGCTGCAGGAAGCTAGCCTTCCTTCACACCCTGATCCCCTGATTAGCTAAAAACTTTAATACCATTTCATGCATCTCTGGAGGGTGGGAGGGAATGGGCAGCTCTTTACCTGTGGGGACAATGCACTATTAACTTCTGGGGAGCCTCTGGTCAAATTCCATGGGAATGTGGACAAAAAGGGGCCAAGTGCCAAACCTGACAAGCACAGGGAGGCCTGCATGGCAGGCTGTACAAACTCAGAGACCAAAAAGTAACCACACAGGATGGTCTAAACATATAATTCCTAACTAAAAGTGAGTCATGGAGGGTAGTAGCATCCTAGGTCTGTTGTAGCCTCTTTCAGAAAGGTCAATCTTTATCTTAAGTAAGTCTGTCCATTTTCTTTTAGCATCGAAGATAACATAGCCTTGGAACATCTGAGAAATCCTCTTTCTAGACCCTGTAGGGTACACACACTGCACCACAGCATAAGACCACAGAGCCCCTCATTGTTACCTTATTTCCCCAAATACTATCTCTACATGCTGTAAATGTGAATTGCTAACTAACCTGTACCCTTCTCTTTACCCAAATCTCTGAGATTTCCCCACTTTGCTTTCTCCCACTGCCCTAATCTACCACCAATGGATTTCATGTAACCGCCCCTTACATCTCCTCCTTTGATTGTAATGTATAAAGTAAGCTGCAAAACTGCCATTCTGTGGAGCATTTTAATCTGTGGAGCATTTTATCAATCCACTGAGAATTTGCTTCCCAGCAACTGTCATCTCTTTGGCTCAAATAAACTCATAAATATTCTCCACCGGTTTGGATGTTTCTTACATTGACAGGAAGCAGAAAACAACTGCAGAAATTTTCAAGGAGTATGCAGCACTAAGCATGGGGACAGGAGAATGGAGAAAGTATTTGGAAGTAAACATGGAGAAGAGGTATGTGATAGCTTTTTTTGTTTTTTAAACTGATCAATAAAAGGTCTTGCAATTCCCACACGGGGCCAACATTACCGGAGTCATACATCCGAGCTCTATTCCACGCACTGACCCCCAGACAAGGCTGGGCTGGAACGGGAAGCCTCAGATCCAGAACGTTAATTAAGGCCTTGCCTCTTCACCCTCTTCTCATCCGTGAGCTCCAGAACTGGGCCAGCAAGGGCTGCTCCTCAGGGTGGATGCAGAAGCAGAGATAAAGTAGAGGGGACACACACAGCCTCTCCTGCAGGCTGTTCCTATCAGCCCAAAAGTTGAATCTGACTCCACACACTGGGCCATCTCCCAGTTCCTAGAAATTCCACTTTCTAGTAAATTCAAATCCGGAATTCCAAAAAGCCACAACTTTCAGCGAAACCTGTAACCTCTGAAACTGGACCCTGTGACAAGTCATTTATGAGCAAGTTCAGGGTACAGGAGGTCCCTTTCCTTTACCTTCATTTTGTTTCATTGGGTAGAGTTGAAATTTCATGTCAGTTAGCTCCTTTCTCTCTGGGGTTTTATTTTGAACCAATAACCTAAGACAATTTCCCCCTTGATTACTTCAAGTCACTTTTTTCAATCACAGAATGTTATAGTGAATTCTAAGTGCCAACTTACAACAGAATTGGAAAAGAAAGTGGCTCTAGATTAGGAAAGAATGTCAAGAACCCCAAATTTGAGGCCCAATATCAACCTGCCCTCCCAATTGTGGGTACTGGCATCCTTAAAAATGTCCCCCTGGTGCGAGGACCAGGTGTGTGTGAGGACCACCTGGAGGGCAATGGGAGGAGACCTGGTATATGCCTCAGACTAGCAAGGACTGGAGGTCACATACACCTGGTCCCCAATCCCAGTCTCTGCCACCTGCTATGCGCCTGTGGCAGAGCTCTCGGAGGAGGACTCAGGC
Source organism: Rhynchonycteris naso (assembly GCA_037038555.1). Classification (NCBI taxonomy): domain Eukaryota; kingdom Metazoa; phylum Chordata; class Mammalia; order Chiroptera; family Emballonuridae; genus Rhynchonycteris; species Rhynchonycteris naso. The sequence continues at coordinate 34,081,730 of CM072998.1, forward strand.
AGCTGGAGGGAAAATGGATGACTCTGGTGTCAGCCTAGAGCTGGCCATTTTAACTGCTATCTGCCCTCTCATGCTAAAGTGGCATACAGGGACCAGCTGGTCACCTGTTGAGTCCCTTCTTCCCCCAAATACAAAACAATCTAATCATAGCTCCCTTTCGGGTTTCACCAACTACAAGTGACCTGACTCCAGCACTTAAGAGAACCAGTCCTTGTTCCAACAATGTGGGTGGTTCAGAGCTCCTGGCACGGAGCAGAATGACAGTGTCCACCCTCTGCCTTTCCTACCTGTCTCCCCAGCAAGTCCTCCTGGCTGCCCTCCACACAGTCACTGCCCAGTGCAGCCCTGGCCACCCTTCTCTGAGCTCCACCACTCACCATGGGTAATTACAAATAAGCACCAGTATTTGTATCATTGAGTCTTAGGGTTACAGCTGTGTATTAGCGGGTGGTATTCAAGTCTCCGTTTTGACCAAAAATTTAGATGCAAACCTATGTGTAGGAATTATGCTTATAAAGTGAGAAGCTTCTGTCCGCAAGTCTGTAAACTTGTGGACTGGAAGAGTACAAATGTAGATGCTCATTGTTCACAGTGCTAACTGACATCTCATTTTATATGTTCAGGAACCACACCTTCACCTCTAAGATATAATTCAAAATCTATTTGAGATTGAGCGTTCCCAAAAGGACCCATAAGATTAACAGATATAACTTAAACGACATGCCCCTGCATGTCTGCAATAAAAAAGTCTGAAAAATCTTTGTGAAATGATCAATGACTACTGATTCAAAGCTGGTCCCGCTACACGGATGAAACTGTTGGACACTGAGCAAGCAAAATGAATTCCTAGAATTTCCAGGTCTCCACACAACCTTGATTCCCAGCTCACAAGAGGGCAGGAGGGCAGAGGCAAGGTGTGCTGTCTGGAGGAGTGGATCAGCAGTTTCCAGAGGGCAGCTTCGACCAGGAGGGGCACAGAGGCATCACCGTGGGTCCATGTGCGCCATGGTGATAGCAGCGCTTGCCACGGAGCTACTGGAGGCGATCGATGACAGTCAACTGTTGCCTAATTGCACCCCCTTCTCCCTCATTTTAGGCATTTGATCCAGGTAAATGCTCTGCACTCTGCACTCCCTCTTAGAGTTTGTTCTTAGAGCCTGGCCAGAAGGCCTTCAGGTTAATGTGAAGATATGAACCAAATTGTTCTCTTCCTTGGCCCGGTCCACTAAAAAAACAAAACAGAATCAAATACATGATCTTAAATTCTGGACACAATCCCCCACTCCAGGGGGGAGGTACATCCCTGGCTGAGAAGATGACATAGGCCATGGACTGCCTGTGGCAGCACAGGGATGAAAATCAGCACTCTGCACCAGAGCACGGTGTCCATCTTTCCCGGCCACATGCCGAGTAAGGAACAGAAGGTACCACATGTGTAAGAGGGTGGCCGGGAAACATACAACATTTCTCCATTTGCGAGGCTAATAAAGTGACACACAAAAAAATGTCAACCTGATGTTTTAATGAACTAAAACTGTGGGGAAGCTAAAGTAAAGTCATTAATACTCTTTTTATTTCTAACTTTTCTATTTATTCCAAAGATCACCTGCCAAATAAGGCACCTAGCTGATGGTTCCAAGAGTGGTTTTTTTAAGTAGACAAACTATTTAAAAGATATAATTACTCAATTTTACAATTAAGTTTCTTGTCAATAAATAAAAAATAAAAAGAACGTGCAGCTTTTGAAATCATGCAGTTCTTTAAAAAGCAACAGCGCAATTTATGAAATCAAAGAATTCAATTTAAATTTATTTTATTTTTATTTTATTCATTTTAGAGAGGAGACACAGAGTGAGAGAGAGAGAGAGAAAAAGAGAGAAAGGGGGGAGGAGCTGGAAGCATCAACTCCCATATGTGCCTTGACTGGACCAGTGCAGGGTTTTGAACTGGCGACCTCAGTGTTCCCAGGTCGATGCTTTATCCACTGCGCATCCACAGGTCAGGCAAAGAATTCAATTTAAGAACAAAAAATTTCATATCCCCTTTATAGTAGAAAGAACAGAAAAATCGCCTTTCATAGAACCAATAATTTTATAGAAAAATATTCTTAAATGTTATTTTAAATTTAATTCATCTATTCATTATTAATATTTTAGATAGTGAAAAAATAAATGCTATAGATTAACTGAAAACAGAAATTTATTCAAACCGTCATTTAGCAAAATGGAGTTTCTGGAAGAAAATTTCACATAAAATGCTTTAATTCCGATTTCTTAATAATGCACTTAGAAAAAAGTCAGTGTAACTTTATAACATCATTAAACATACTTATCTTCATGACTGTGTTATTGAATGTACTGCTTTCATGATATTGTCTCTTATTAAAGAATTACTTGCTCTAAGACAAACATCAGTTTTCTTGTCTGAGAAAATAATCACAGCTCTTATTGCTCTCAGACAAGCCCATATTAAACAAAACATAAAGCTCAAATGAATCCTCACATTCAAGTATTTAACTTTTAATAAAACTTACCATCGCCAATTATTTAAAAGAAAAAACTCTCCTACGTGGGTACAGTTTCCATTAAAATTTAATTAGTGCTTAAGTTTCAATAAGTCTTCTCATGACCCTGTTAAGGTATTTTTCATTGATTAAAAAAAAAGTTTTTAAAAAAATGCAAGATATACAATATGAAATGTAGAACAAGCTACTTAAAATTGCCCATAAATCAGTTGTTGTTTTGGGATGATGGAAGAGTTCTGGAAACATATAATGGTAATAGTTGCAAAATAATATGAATGTACTTAGAGCCACTGAATTATATACATTTACTTAAAAATGGTTAAAACGGGAAATTTTGTTATGTTTCACCACAATAAAAAAAATTGCCCATAAACCTACTTATTGTATATTCATTCAACAAATCAACAAATCTTTATAAAGTTATAAATCACATTAATGTATGTATCATGTAGCATTTTTATTTGGCCATATAATTTTAAAACTATCAAAAGCAACACATATAACATTCTATATTTTAAGCAATAAAACTTGAGGGGCAGCCATATACTCTTATTAAATAAGATGTGAATCAACAGCCATCCCTCTGCTCACATTCCCCTGTGCCCCCCTTCCCATGGCCCCTCTCCCTCAGGCCCTGCATCCTCCTTCCGGCTACTCGGCTACTCGATAGGTCGGTCCAGCGTTCAGGTTTCCTCTACCTGGCACCATCTCCCAGCTTGCCCCTGGGCCCCTTGGGACCTGGCTCCTGTCACCTTCCCATGGATCCTATTACCTTCTCTACCACTTCCACACTTCTCCTGACCCCCCTTTCCATCTCATTTCTGCCTGCATCACTTCTAACACCTAGCATGCTATGTGCTTACTTATTTTCTATCATCTATCACCAAAATGCAGTCTCCAGGAGAGCCAGGATGCTTGCGTGTCTTGCTCCGCACTGAATCCCCAGGGCACACAGAAGGCACTGAATAAACACAGTACATACTGTATTTGATGAACATGCTGCGTACTTAGTATGTACTAAGTACATCAAATACATTTCTTTACAAAAATCCTGACAGGCTTACCCCTACCTACACATATTCTTCAATGCCAAAAGGTTCCATGTTTTATTCCCATTTTACAACAGAGAAATGATGAAGTGAGTTAAGTACCATCAGAAATGAGCACTAAAAGAAACTCAGCACCATGACAATCACTATAGCTTTCTTTATATGCATGTTGCTTTCAGCTTTGTATCAAAATTGGTTTATTACAGAGGGAAAATGCACGTATATACATCATGATTATCTAATATTTTAATGATTTATCTGGGTCAACAAAACTACTACTTTCAAACACTTTCTAAAAAGAACAGTAATTTAAATTATCCCCCACCTGCATAGAATTTATCTGTTACTTTCAAATATTTTATCAGGTATTTTATCTGAAAATAACAAATAAATCCAGGCCTGATTTACCCTAAAATGAAGTATCTTCCACATCAATGAACCTTCCTGGATTTTATCACCATACTTATGTTTTAGTAGGCAATCACTGAGATCTTCTTGAAAAAAAAAATCACACAAAAATCTAGATGACATTCTAACAGCAGGACTTCATTGTCCCTAATCCTTTGCTGAAAATAGGTTGGAGGAGAAATCCTCTTTTCTCTGAAGCAGGGAGATTACGTAATGCCCAGAAAGCGGCCACCTCCTTCCCAGGCAGCCATGAGGTCTGTCCAAAGAGAGAGGAGAAGCAGGCCCGCTGCCCTGTGCCTGACGCAGGTGTGAGGGAGGGAGGACACCGACACACCAGTCTCAGACTCACATTTCCCAAAATACGAACCTGAGAACTTCAGCAAGTGCATCCTGCAACTTCAGGATTTCATTGTGCACAGACAGTTCAGAGAGGCCCATGCTGTGAGGTGGAAGAACTCCACTGGGTCCTGTGGCTTTAAATAGTGTCACGATTATTTATGTTTTCTATTTAAGGCTGGAACCACTCAGCCCTGCACTTGTAGGCGCAAAGAGTAAAAAGTATCTAAAACTCCTCCAATAATCATCAGAGTCCATATTCCTGATCAAAAGATGATAATGCTTTAGGATCATTTCTGACATATGCTTATAACAGCATAAGCAAATATTTCACGAAATACTTGCTTTCATGAGGCTGTGATTATATTTAAAAGCAAAACTTAAAAAAGAACCCTGTCATGGAGACGTAAACAGTTGGTTTGGGAACTTACAGGTCGCCACAAAAACACATGAGATTACAGAGGTTTGTGTAACAGAGTATGTTTTAGTCCCATGACTACAGATAAATGTAGAGATTAACAACATGACCTTAGTATTTAATATTTCAACATCAACTTCCAACTATCACTCTTCAATACTGCCAAAAAGAAAACGTCTTCTTGTATAAAGGCAGGTCTCCAGAACAGGAAGTCCTTAAAATGCAATTCCATTTACTACAAGAATTGGATCATTACCCAGCAGCCTCCTTTTGTAATAAACAAGTGTCCAATCCACTTATGTAGCATATACCTTGACATCTGTCCCGTCCACAGCCAGACGCTGTGGATTTGGATTATAATACAAAACCCCAAACAATATGCTATATAGCCTTTTAAAATACCAACCAACATTCTCCTACCAACCCCCTACAGGGGGAGAAAAGAGATGTATCAAAAAGAAAAGAAAAAGATATAAATACATACGACCTTAGATAGATCTGATCAAATCTTGGAAGCTATAGTCTATTATATCTAAAAATGGTCAAATCACCTAAATCTGTTTCACAACTAAAAAACAACGCATTCCCACTAAATATCTACCTCATTTTACTTGTCTTTCAAGATTTTTGTGGAACATCTGATTCTGTCTATATTTGATAAAACCGTAAGTAATGTGCTTTTTCAAATTTCCCTCTTTGATATTCCCCAACTGTTTGAACACTTAAAATCTAAATAGTGTCTGCTTTAATAGTATACTGCTACAGACTGAATTGTGTTCCCTCAAAATTCTTATGTTGAAGTCTTAATCTCCAATGTGACTGAATTTAGAGATAGTAATTTTAGGAGGTAATTAAGGTTAAATAAAGTTATGATGGTGGGGTTCTAATCTGATAAGACCCTAAGCTCTCTCTCTTCTCTCTCCCATTCTGTATACACATGCACCTCAAAGCAGATGATGGTGATGAACTCTAATTTCTCTGTATTTCACATTGTAAAGCTACAAAGAACACTCCTCTTCTTGAGTTCACTACTAGTCCATTAACTTCTGCCTCCACATCCTCCTGAAGAGGATACAGTATCGTGCAGGTAGACTGCTCCCCTCAGCAGTTTACCTAAATCTAGTCTCATAACGGGAAAAGCAAGTCTTTGCAGGTACACCTGGGAACAAATTCACCAACAAGCTAAAATAAATAAAGAAATTTTAATGAAGTGATCACCCTACCAAACTGTGAGTGAAAAAGGACACTCTTTGTTAGTAAACTGAGGCTGAACTGAGCAAACTGCACATATGGTCACCTCTAGCTGTAGACAAACCCTTTATGGGGCGCACACCAGAGCAGACAGGGCAAAGGTTAGTCAAGACAATAGGTCCACCCGTATCTGCTATACAGTGATCAGTTTCCTTGAGCAGAATGGACACAGCCCTCCTTCACAGGGCTGTTGTGAAGATCAAGTGAGAGATTATGACAACTCTTGGAAAGGACCCAGCACATCAGATACCAATGAATGGCAGTTCCCTTCTTCCTCTGAAAGGGCACCAAGATGTCCCAGGTTGCTTTACCTGTAAGCACAGTAGTCATGGTCTCTCCCCAGCAACCCTTCTCCTTACTCCCATTTGGGGGGGGGGGCATGAAGAGAGGGGATAATAGAATAAGGATGGAGATGTCCTATTTGGCAGGCTACCCATTCTCCCACTTCTGCTGAACTCTTAATTTACTGGCCATTCATTGGCCAAAGAGACTTTTCCACAAGTAACAAACCTTCTCTTGAAATTCTTTTGACTTCTGTATCAGGGAAAATGATCTTACTTTCATTCCCTTTCTGAGCGTCACCCCCAAAATTACCCTTCTTGTAACATGAGATTCACAAGAAATTGACAGCCCTTTCCTGCTTTATTTTTACAGCCCCTTATGGTATACAAAATATTTTCACGGTCTTCATGACCCACAGAAGCAGAGACAGCAGATGCCATTAGTGTCACTTTACAGTTAGTTGCCTCTGGGGGCTGAGTGAATTGCCGGGAGCAGAGCTGGATGAGAAGCAGGGCTGTCAGCCAAAAGGCTGCTGGCACCCCAATCTAAAAGATCATTGCTGGCCTGAACCTCAAATAAGGTGCTGGTTAACTCTGGCCTCTACCAATTACATAGTCCATAAAACAGGTGCTGCCCACAACTCAACAGAAGTAAAATGAATAGCAGTTAAAACACTTCTTGCCAGTGGCTGCCTATCATTGTGAAACATTTTTACATGGCAAAACAGATTGTAAATTTCTCAATGGACTACCAACCCTGAGGGCAGCCAGCTAATGGAAAATTTTAAACCAAAAAATACATGGCATACTTCTCTCTCACAGGAAAACTGTGACTTTTTCTACTGTTTAAATTGTAAACCTTTTAATATGCCTCTCAAGAAATGCTCTGATTCTGAAACCCATAAAAATAAAATCAAAGCCCCAATAAAATGGGAAACCTTTTGCCAACAACAAAATAAGGAGCAGTCAGAGGTAGCTACTTAACACATCCTAGTAAGAATTTGAAAATAGGTCTACCTAAATTAGCGTTTTTTTAAAGAATGACTAACTCAACTGAGTTATGCGTGATAGAAAAACTGAAAGGAAAGGCAACAACAAATTAAGTATAAATATACCATATTTCCCCATGTATAAGATGCACCTTAATTTTGGGGCCTGAAATTTGAAAAATAATGTAGTACATAAAGTTATTGAACTCAACTTTTATTCATCATAGTATTCATACAACTCCTCATCACTGTCAAAACTCCCATCCATTAGCTTGTTCTCATCTGTGTCTGATGACGAATCACTGTCTTCATATATTGCCTCGTCCTCAGTTCCATCTTTGGTATTGGAGACGCCACAATCACTGCATAAGACGCACCCAGTTTTTAGACCCCAAACTTTTCTTCGAAAGCATGTGTCTTATACATGGGGAAATACAATAACTATATTACTAACAAATTCCTTATTGGTAACATAAAGAAAGAAATACATAATTTTTATTCAGTGAATGAGTTTCTTCCCATTCCACTTAAAATGGTGGAAAAACCTTTTAAAGGATTGGTTTAAAGAGGCAACTAATGATTAACTTGCTCACATGCTTAGGCCTGGCCTTGCCCAAGTTACAAAGGTAACAGGTGACAGAGGAAACCTAAAATCTTCTCTCTTGATTCTCAGTCTAATGTTTTGGTTTTTTTCCTGTCCGGGCATGCCAGCATGAGTAAGCCGAACTATCCTCCTGTAGATACTGCTAAAAAGGGCTTCTTTCCCTGGATATATACTAGAGGCAACAGAATCCTCCTCTGCTCTTGGCTACCACAGTCATGCCCATTCTGAACAAAGCAAGCACACCAAGGGACGAAAACACATAATGCACATTAGGCAACTTGCAAAACAATGTGAACAGTTTGTGTTAAGCTCAAGTGTCCATCCAAACCAGAAGAGCCTGTATGCTTCCAGTGTGTGGGGGTGGGGGGGTGGATGCTCACTCCAGCAGTTGTGATCACGGGGAACCCATCGAGCGCGGCATTGACACATCATACCATTTTTGAAAAAATAGGGGAATTTATGTATACTTATCCGTATTCAAATGTTGACAAGATGTTCAAATAGTTCTAAAGTGGGCCTATGCCTCCACTTCAGGTGGCCAGTTTCCTACCTGTGTTCTAGAACAAGGGATTTTTGTTTCTTTTTTTTAGAGAGAGAGAGAGATCTTCACATGTGCCTTGTCCAGGGTTCAAACCCTCAACACCAGGTTTGACCCTGGGCTCAAGCGAGTGACCTCAGGGTTGTGCTGGTGACCCTAGGCTTGGCTGGTGACCTACGCGTTCTGGGTCAGTGCTCTCTTCACTGCCACAACCGGTCAGGCCTCAAATAAGGGTTCTTAACCTTAAGAGGCTAAGCACCCCTCTGAGAAGCTAACAAAAATTGGGAAACTTCTGCCCAGAAACCAAAAAGCATGTATGTAAGTAGTTCTGCACGCTGTTCCAAGGGAGCTTGGGTCCCACTAGGGGCAAGTTAAGAATATTTGTTTTTAACCGGGCTCGAAGATGGGCACTGTTGTTGATTTCTCCTTTCTAGGCCCCATGGTTCACAGAATAAGTGCAAAAGAAGAGGAAACAAATCCTAAAGACCCCCATTAGAGAGGATCAGTCCATGATGCACCGAGAGAGCAGGGACATACTTACCCATGGGAGCTACTAACCGAGTCAGGTTGGCCCATTGAAAGCGCAGGGACCACAAGCTGCAACGTTGGGGATTTAATTTTCTACAATTCACTGTTTATTAAGTGAGGGGGATTGAGCCAGACCCTTCCCAGTCTGTTTCCACATGTTTATAACTTCATAAAATGTTCCAAGGAAAAAGAATCCAAAGTTTGAAGGGACAGTAAACATGATTTTAAAAAGCGGTCAATGATCACTTAAGTCCTTGAAAGTACCACAAAGTTTCCTTCAGAAGCACCCAAGGGCAACTCTTTCAATGTTCTCATTAGCAATATTGATGAGAAGAGTAATCACTCATTCAGCAGATGCTGGTGGAGTGCCAACCGCATCCTGCACCAGGAACTGTTCTGGGCACAGGGGAGAGAAGCTGAGATAGAGAAAGGATGTGGGCTCCACAGACATAGAGAAGGTATTTGGGGTCTCCTTCTCGGCAGAGATGTGGATGGGGAAGAGACAGGGTAACCTGACAAGGGACATTGGTAATCAGGTAAGGCCTCAGGGCTGCTGGTGCAACTCCACGGCCTTTATCTGTCTGGGACATACTGCCCAGACTCCATGTAACTGATCACTCAGCCCTTTAAGTCACTATTCAATAGGGCCCCAAACTGCACTTAGCCCCCATTCTACTCGTGTTTTCAGCTCTTGTCACTTTCCAGCACACTCTAACATTTATTTACGTGATTTCTTTCCTTCCTGCCATGCCCCAATCCAAAGATAAGTGCCACGGGGACAAGGACCAAGTGTCTTCTTCCTGTTTGGCTCACAGATTTACCAATAGGCACTCACTAAATGTACGCTGAGAGTATTTAAGAACACTGAGTGTTTCTGAGGTTCAGCATGAGGGCAGAGAGATGACCGTGGGAGTTGATGGAGATGGTGATAAGAGTGCCCACCTGGAGCGAGATAAAGATGTGTCAGTCACATTAAAGAAATCTGGCTGCCCTGGCCAGCTAGCTCAGTTGTTTAGAGCATCTTAGAGCATCAGCATCGTACTGACACACAGAGGTTGCTGGCTTGATTCCCCGTTAGGGCACATACAAAAAACAGATCAACAGATTTGATGTCCCTGTCTCTCTCTCTCTCTCTTCCTCTCTCTCTGAAAATAAAACAAAAATAAATAAATAAATAAAATAAGAAAGAAATTTAGCTGTGAAGGAAACAGAAGTGTAGATGACATCAGAAGGGGAACGTGTAGTTAAGAAAGTTTGGTTTTTAATAAAGGGTAATTGGGCCCTGGCCGGTAGGCTCAATGGTAGAGCGTCGGCCCAGCATGTGGAAGTCCCAGGTTAGATTCCCAGCCAGGGCACACAGGAGAAGCAACCATCTGCTTCTCCACCCTTCCCCCTCTCCTTCCTCTGTCTCTCTCTTCCCCTCCCACAGCCAAGGCTCTAATGAAGCAAAGTTGGCCTGGGTATTGAGGATGGCTCTGTGGCCTTGGCCTCAAGTGCTAGAATGGCTCCCATTGCAGCAGAGCAACGCCCCAGAGGGGCCAAGCATCACCCCTGGTGGGCATGCCGGTTGGATCAGGTCAGGCACATGTGGGAGTCTGTCTAGTCTGTCTGTCTGCCTCTCCCCCGCTTCTCACGTAGAAAAACTGCAAAATAAAAAAAAAAAAAAAAAGGTGATTGAAGGCATGATAACAAATCCCAGGGACTAGATGACATTACTCTAAAGAAGGAGACATTGATGATTCAGGAAAGAGAGTGATGGGGTACTGGAGGGGAACCCAGAATACAACTACAGGACAGGCCTTTAGCAGAACGAGGTCCATGCCCCACAGAAGGAGAGAGACAGCAGCACACAAGGCAAAGCCTGAGGGGGTGAGTTGGAGACGGGGCGCCCTATCTAATGACTGCTGTTTTCTCCATGAAGTACAAGGCAAGTCACCCACTCTCCACATGAAGAAGGGGTATTAAGAGGTCTGAGAAAGCAGGTGAGAATCACAGGGCTGCTGAGAAGCATTAAATCCGTATTTCAAACAAGATGTCCCTTGACTGAGCACCTACTGATGCAAGCACTGTGCCCCACTGTTCCTCCAAGCTACCCCTCAGGGTGTCTCATTAAGCACCTCTATTTCAGGATGAAACCAAGCATGGAGACATCAGCCGGCCTGCCCTAGTTGGTTTCACAATCAGAGGCCAAGGCAAGATCTGAACCAGCGTCATGCCCTGATGCTAAACTTTGATCTCTACAATCTGTTTTTCACAGATCCAGCATCCAAGTGAAAACAAAAACAATCCCTGTTCAACTTTGTTGAATTTCTACTGCTGTAAAAATTGCTTTTCATTGATTTTCATTGCAAATAAATAGCAATTTTTGCCTACATTTAACTTCATTAAATAAAAAAGCATTTATATGTCTGGGACTTGAGGATCTAACCATCTTATTAACCCTATTTCTACTGGAACAGATGGTCCAAGCACCAAGGAACTATTTGTATTCAGGTTTTAGAGCCCAGAACATCTGTAAACAAAGGACTTCCTGGGTAGCGAAGCAGCTAGGTATGTTCATCAGTGGATTCAATGCCATTTTAACAAACTGTAAGATGAGGACAGTACTCTCATCCCTGAAAATTTGACTGTAGCAAAACCCAGTAATATAAATTCCTTTTCTCCTGTGTTATCTTCTGGCATAAAATAAAAAGCATCTCAAGATCATTTGTTCCTAATAAGCACATATTAAACAGAGTTTGAAAGAACAATGGAAGGAATTGAACTTAATAGCTACAACAACAAGGTGAAATTATACACCTAGGCAGGTGTTTTAAAATGTCCAGTTAAAACTCATGAGCCCTGAAAAACAGGTATTGGGCTTGGTCAACTCATGTGTAAACACTTTACAAGGCCGCACCACAGCCTTGCTTGATACTGCCAGAGCCAGAGCAACTGTTAGTCCTGGATAATATACCTAAGGGTTACCTATTTCTAACACCTACAGCCTGCGTGGTTAAAGTGGCTTAATTTAGTGGTCCTGTGCTATAGACTCCAGGAGCTGAAGCAACCCCCCCACCTCATTGCCTAATCTGAAGCTGGATTAGGAAAGACAACTCCAACATTATGCAGCTTTTAAAGTTTTTAAAACAAAGTGGTATAATGGAACAAAACAAATAAAGTCTGCCTTTTAGAAGAGGGAAACCTCACAGGTGAACTGTGACACTCATGTCACAAACCATTTGGTAATTATAAAAAAAAAGGATAAACAAAGCAGACATATGTGTATATACAAAAACAGTTGAACTTTTTTGAAGGTTTAAGGCACTCTAACAAAGCCATGCTTGAAGTTTTCCAGGGACCAATAATGCTTATTTTTTCCCTCATAAAGAAAATCCTAATGTAACAGATTGTTTCATCAAAAACAAATATCTACGGTCAGCAAGGAAAACCACCAGATTTTTCATAAGTTTGCTATCTTAAAATGTAAGAAATATTCTGGAAAGCAAAAATTATAAGATTAAAACAAGTAGAAGCTTTGACAAGCAGCAAAATAAAACTAGTAAGCAATATCAAGGCTGATACTTGTATTACATACAAATTACAGAAACATAATAAAATTAAGCTCTTGACCTACAGAACTTTAAAATCTCCTAAAGGTGAATCATGAACAAGAGGAAGAGGAAATGTCGTACCAATGAGGTTGTCCCGGTCTAGAATGCTCACCGATAAATTTTATGGCTAAACATGGCTTGTAGACTTTTTGTTTGGCCTGTACTCTCTTAGTGCACTTTGTTTTAAACTTTGCCAAAACTCATCTGAGCCCTACACACTGCCCAATAGCAGGGTGTCCGGTTTATTTCTCTACCATAACTGTTACTGACCAACAGAACTTCTTGCTCTCTTCTTGCTAACCTACCCAGAGACAAAATTATATTAACAGCTAATAGTGATAAATTCACTAAGCACATCACAGAGTAAGGCACCATTCTTTGCTCCTGACCTGTATTAACTCAAGTAATCTTCTAAATAACCCTAGAAAATGGTTAAACACCACTATTATTCTCAGATGAGAAAACTGAGACAGAAAAAGAAGCAACCTACCCAAGGTTACACTCTAACCGTGCCTGTAGAAGCTACAAATAACATAAGAAGTTGCACTGGTTTCTCTCAGAACTTACTACCTGAATCTAAGTTCCCTACCTCACATCTTTAATAAGGAGATAACATTAGCTTTCTATACACTTGGTTAAAAATTTCTTCCGAAAAACAGCTCAAGCCTGACCAGGTGGTGACACAGTGAATAGAGCATCAGGCTTGGACACAGAGGACCCAGGTTCGGAACCCCGAGGTTGCCAGCTTGAGCGCAGGCTCACCAGCTTAGGCGCGTGATCATAGACATGACTCCATGGTCCCTGGCTCAAGCCCAAAGGTTGCTGGCTTGAAGCCCAAGGTTGCTGGCTTGAGCAAAGGGTCACTGGCTGGGCTGTAGCCACCAGGGTCAAGGCACTAAGAGAAGCCAATCAATGAACAACTAAGGTGCCTCAATGAAGAACTGATGCTTCTCATCTCTCATCCTTTCTGTCTGTCCCTATCCGCCCTCTCTCTGTCTCTCTCACATTAAAAACAAAACAAACCAAAAGACAGTTCAAACTACTTCATGGTACAACAGCACTGTGCTATTTATTTGTAAATACAAAATACCTCTAAATGGCTTATATCATCTAAATATTCAAAACAATAGTAACACATGCTTTGCAGTATATATAGTCTATTCCAGAACAGAATTCCCTCATTTGTTTGCCTACTATATCTCTCTGGAATTAACCCAGAAAAAAATACCTACATCAAAGTTTTCTAAGGACTTCTTTATCATTTGGGAACCTTTAGGCATCAGAAGAAGCTGAAAAGTATTTTTTATCCTAGAAATTCTGACTATGTGACCACTAGAAGGGAACAGGGGTGGAAATATGAATATTCAATCCCAGACTTTCTTCCCCTCCTCTGGCAAAAGGAAATATAATTTGGTCCTACGTATTAAAAGATAACCAAATTATAAGAAAACAGATCACACCTGACCAGGTGGTGGGGCAGTGGATAAAGCACTGGACTGGGCCACGGAAGACCCAGGTTTGAGACCCCAAAGTTGCCAACTTAAGCGCGGGTCACCAGCTTGAGCCCAAGGTCGCTGGCTTGAGCAAAGAGTAACTCGGTCTGCTACAGCCCCCCCCCCCCATCGAGGCACAAATGAGAAATCAATCAATGAACAACTAAGGAACCGCAACGAAGAACTGATGTTTCTCAACTCTCTCCCTTCCTGTCTGTCTGTCCCTATCTGTACCTCTCTCTGACTCTGTCACAAAAGGAAAAAGAAAAAGATCATGACTGTTTCTAGAAAAGGTCAAATTAGCTTAATAGGATAGACATGAGCTTAACAGCACAGAAATGAATGATTTTGTATGTGAATATGGTGAAGTAGCCAAACAATCAAACTGCAATATTCACAGTATCCCATAGCTTGCAATCCAGGGACATTTTCAAAAATGCATATGCTGAAAAAGTTTATTAACAATATTTACCATTTGGATTTGAGAGAAAAAAATTTTTTGTGAGTCTAATAACATAGCAAAAGGGAATTTTAAAAATGTAATTTACATTGAAATTAACATAGATTGATATAACACAAAACAGTTGAAGGCCTGAAGAAAATAAGGGAGTAAAAGACACCACAAAACCCAGACATCTGTCTCTCCCAGTCCCAGGACGGAGTCAGGAACGGCAGGAAGGTCAGACCCAGCAGGCAGTGCTCCCTGGCCAGGTCAGAGGAAGAGGAAAGATGGCCCAGCCACCCTTCACCTGGCTTGGAGACAAAACTGCACTTTATATTTCTCCCAATTCAACCCTTCTTTTTACTGCAAAATGTTAGGGTTGGAAAAGAACTAAAACTAACTTGGAAAATATATGGATAAGGACATTTTAAATAAAGACTAGTTCTCATGCTCCCTTTTTTCATTTTCCCTTTGAGGAAACCGAGGCAGTTTGAAAATAACTTGTCTGGGGACCCATACCTCCTGGGTGATATAGCTGAAAAAAGAATGTCCCCACCCAATGAAGCATTTCTCTTATAAATCTCTACTGTCACTGTTACTGGTTTTCCTAAAACGCATTACTGTAGAAAAACAAAGGTGTCCGCTGATGTTTACTACACACAATACAATCTGGACTTTGGGGAATAATGTGAGTTTTGCATCGGCTGAGCTTTTCCCACGCCTTATCAGAATCACAGAGAGAGAAGTTGTCTACACTCAGAAGGGTAACTCAGACTGATCTTCCTAAGGGAAGAACCACGAAGGTGCACACACAAGTTCCCTAGATTCTTGAGTCTTCTGGATAGTGAACAGGCTCAGGAGAAAAGCATTGGTTTGGTGGTCCCTTTGGATGAAAAAAAAATACTTTCATCTTCTGCCAAGGTCTCCCTGTCAAGAAAGTGCCTAAGGTAAGGGGTAGGGGGAGGATTCCCACCATAACGCCCTCTTCTAGTCTCAAACCTCTGGGCGCTGGACTTCTCAAACCTGTGACTAACCCTGGCCAGGGTGTCAGCCGCTAGGTACAATGAGCCTTTTGTTAAAGACAGCGGGAAGAAAACAACACCCTCGGGACAGTTTTCTCTCTCTTCTGCACACACACCCCCTTTTTATACCCAGTACCAGCGGGCACTGCAGCACAGTTTCCCCTCGGCCTGGTAAAACAAAACTAACTTTTCCCCTCCTAGTCTTCCCCGGACATCACCACTCGGCCACCACAGAAGGTGAATTCCATAGGAACTTCAGCACACCGGAGCCTCTGATCTGATTGGTTACTTTCAGGAGAAAGAAAAAAAGATTCCAAACTTCACACTACTGAATCCCCCAGTGGTGTGACAAATAAGCAAAATCACCGCCTTTTCCTGTAGAAGTGTAACGCTCCCAATCTCCTAATCCTCGTGTAGAAGTGACGGGCGGAGGCCGAACCTGCACATCCCTCCCAGCCCTAGGCCCTGGGCTGAGCCTAAGGAAGATCTCAGCTGGGATAGCTCCATCCCAGCGGGGACTCCACGGAGGGACGCAGCTGCAGACAGGGAGCAGGTGGGGGCCGGAACCGTCGGAAGCCCAAGGTCTAAGCACACTTCAGAGGTTCTCCCTGCGTCCTGCTCGTCCCCCAGGGAGCGGCCAGCATCGCAGGCCGCCCAAGCCCTAAGGGGCCACAGCAGACGGGGGCTGGGAGCGGCGGTGTCTGGTTCCCAGGGCCCGTCCGCGCCCGGTTCCCAGCCCTTCCGCAGGCAGCACTCACGTATCTCTGCACGAGCGTTCGCACGAGGCTGCAGTCCATGGCTCCTCTCGCCGCGCCTGCCCACGCTCAGCGCCCCCGCGCCCCACTCAGCGTGCCCATGGGCCCGGGCCCGAGTGTGGCCGCGCGCCCCCGCCCGGGTCACGGCCTGGGCGAGCCGGGCGGTGCGGGGGGCGGCCGCGGCCCCTCAGCACTCATACCCAGCCCGGCCCGCAGCGGCCGGCACAGTTGCTGCTCGGGAGCAGTGGCTTCGCGCCTGGGCTTCTGGCTGTGGGGCTGCGGGCTGGGAACGCGGCGCGGACGGATCCTGCCGCTGCTCTGCTCCTCAGCTCTGCTCCTCAGCTCTGCTCTCCTCCCCTCTCCTCGCGGTCCTCCGCCCGCCACTCCTCTCAGCCCTGCCTCCCGCCGCCGGGGCCGGCGCGCACGTCACTAGCGCGTGTGAGCATGCGCCCCGCGGCCCGCGGCCCCCGCCCCGGCACACTCGCCCTCGCACACTTATGCACGCACGCGCCCCGGCCCGCCCTCCCTCCATCCTCTTGCAGGTCCTGGCCCCCGGAGTTGAGGAGAGGAGAGGACCAGGGGCGGAGGGCCGAGGCCGGTAGGTGGGGACGACTCCCTGTTGCTTCCGCCTCCGGGGCGGACTCCGTGCGCCTGCCCTAGGGGCGGAGGTGGCAGGGACTGTGCTCCTCACACGGGGCCGGGGTGGCTGGGACTGCCAAAGGGATCAGAGTGCCGGAACTGTGTGCCCTTCGGAAGTCCCCCTGGCCGCCGTACCGGGCTGTTCTCGCACTCCGACCCGAAACTTTTATCTTTCCCCTGAAGGCCCGACGGTCGGAGCGAGATCGCGCGGGTACCGGGAAGGTGTACGCGGGACAAGCGGGCTGGGGACTGGGGATCTCGTTGAGCTGGAGACCCGCTAACCCGGATCGGGGTCGCACCCCGATGGGAGTTCAGCTCCTGTTTGTGGGCCCCGCCTGCTTTGCAGGCGAGACCAAGCAAATGTGTGCCTCAGGTGGCAGCCCAGGGTCGCGCAGCTTTTCTGCGCTAGGGCGAAGGTTAGCTCAGGGTCTCCCACCTGGGATCCGTACTCCTTTTTAAACACCGCCAGACCTCTACCCCTGGCCTCCGGACCTAGGTCTCCTGAGCTGTAAAAATCGCAGACACTAGTAATCCGGCGGGGCTGAGGGCTTGTAGTCAGCTTTTGGACCTGTTGCACCAGCCGCCAGCTCCAGCGGGCAGCCCTCTCCCGGTCAGGCCGGTCCAGCTCCTGCCCCCGCCCCCATGCTTGAGCTGGCCACCAGGAGGCCAAGCCCGGCCCTGGGCGGGGCGGGTGGTGGGGAAAGCTCCTGGCTTGCCAGGTCTCCAGGTCCGTGGGTACACACTTGATGCTGTTAACTGAACAATACTGAAGAACTGTTCCATCGCACTGACATCACGATTTCAATCTTAGGAAATGTTTCTGGTTTCCCAAACGTGAATCAAACTTTTTCAACTACACAGTCAGCCTTGAATTAATTGATGTTCTTTGTTTCCAGCTTCCCTTCTGCTGATCCCAGATCGTCATCACTTGTGAAACCAGAAAAGCATTAACTGCCCTTTAGAGCACTGCCCCTTACTCTCGCTGGAATGCGATTGAATGTGAATGTTTCCCTGACTGACTGATGAAGAGAAGCAGTATTGGACACTCTGGATTAGACACGGATGACTAGAAAATAGTAGTAGTGAATAGTAACAGTGACTGAACTACTTTTCTTCAGTGAAATGCTCCTGGTTTTGGTCAGCTAACTCCCTTATACTCGACTTAATATCCAGATCTGCTCTCTGCCTTCTCTGTCCTGTTTTCTGTCCAAAAGGCTTACGGTACCCTGAAGGGGTACCAGCTTTGGGTTGGAGACCAAGGAGAGAGGCTGAAGTACTTCTTCCGTCCTCTCTGCCCTGGCTGCACCTTGGGCCTGGAAGTATCTGTGTGCCTTTCTGAGGACAGTTCTTGATGGGCTTCTTTTTCCATTGCATCAACTATGTCAGGCTGCAGGAACTCCCATTTCTCTCCCCCATGCCTGGCAGTGGTATTTGCCTCCATGCCTCCTGATGGGTAATAGCACTCTTCTATGGGTTGTTGAACCTTGACTGCACTGCAGCAAATGATCCCTTTATAACCTATTCTCTTTCAAATCTCCAAAGAATGCCTTCTGCTTCCTACCAGGACTCTGAGTGCTAGAGCTGAATTTTGACTAGCCTTCTTCTACCTTGCAAACTGTGATATTTAATTGGAGGGTGGGTGGGGCACAAGCAGAAATCACTTAAGGCTACTAGATAAAGGCTGCTTATCTTTCAGGACTGTCTCTTTCATTCAGTGGTAAACGTTAATTTCATATTATGGTAGATGCACCATGGCTGCCAGTGCAGCAACCATGCCCTCTTCTTCCTTGCTGGTAGAAACTCACCTTGACCCAGGAATTTACCCTCTATGTGGCTAGGGCAAACTAGTTCATGCAAGCTAACCTTGGTAACTCAATTTTTCATCCCATAATTGGTTTAAAACAAGTTTAAGCCAATGAATCCTGCTGTTGGGAAAAGTTTCCTCACTCTTATAAAGGTACATAAAGAAGAAATATCCTTGTTTTCTGCTAGATGTTGTCTGTCTGGATGTGATTTCTAGCTTTTTGCAACCTTCTTGCATCCATGATAGAAGGTAACCTGAGGAACTTCCTCACTCTGAGGATGGCAGTGTGGAAAGATGGGAAGAACATGGGTCCATAATGACACTATTGGGTCATTAACCAATCCTGCCATGGCCCTAACATGGGATTTCATATTATGAAAGATAATAAACATCCTTACTGAGTTGGATCTTTTGTTACTAGTGGCTGACAGCATTTTAACTTTAAACCTGTGAAAACAATCCATTTATGACTCTCTATTAAAGTACCAGAAAATCCAACTCACCCTGTAAATAAGTTACTCATTTTTGTATAACAAACCACCACAAAATAGGGAACTTAAACAACGGGAGTTACTATTTCTCAGGACTGTGTGGTTTGGTGGAACGGTTCTTCTACTCTACCTGGTGTTGCCTGGGATTGTTCATGCGTCTGCATCCTTTTGGGGGCTCAGCTGAGCCTAGAAAGTTCAGATGGCTTCAGTCACATGTCCAGTGTCTCAACTGGGTGGAGGGGAAGCTGGGAGCAGGTTAACCACTCTCTCCATTTGGTTTCTCATTGTTTAGTGGTCCAGCCTGTGCTGTTTTCCATGATAGTTGGATCTCAGAAGAGTCAAAGTAGACATGATACCACTCCCAAGATCCTGGGCTCAGAAGTCTGAGAACATCATTTTTGTCACAATCTATTGGGAAAAGTAAGTTCTGATGATGGCCCAGATTCAAGGGGAAGGAGCAGAATAGATTTCATTTCTTGGGAAACAGACCTTGTAGATGAATGGATGAAGAATTTATCAGTGGTTACTTTGTAAATAATCTACATAGGCAGAATTAAACAATAATGGAATATGTTGGCAATATCACAGTAAGTTCAAAGTGCAATGGCTGCTGGAAACTCCATGGTCTACCTGTTTCTTTATTCACATCCAAAGGGAAAGAATTTTCACTGCAATTAGAACAACTAAATCCTGTGTCCCTTCCTGGCCAGTCATTAGGCTGTTGGAATGCCATCAGATGGTTGCCCTAGGCCTGGGTTGAGTGCAAACCCTTGACTAGTAAATGTCTAAGAGGAATAGAATGATATTAATCATCAGGACCTACCCCTGACCCACTAACAGTATGGCTACTTCCCTATTGTGTATTGATGTGCCACATCAGGAGGAGGAAGCAACAGGTAGGATGTGAACTACAAAACTTAAATGAAATTGTGGGTCTGCAGCTGGGTGCTCAAACTAAACCTCACCACACCTGTGCACAAACTCATGAACACCTGCTCTCTGCTCCTCCCCTTCACCTCAGAGACGATGAGGATGGAACCTAGGAATCTTGGATTCATTGACTTTTAAGTGAAAAAGACTTTTTAGAAATAAGGGAGGGCCAAAAAGTGGGGCTTTCTCACAAAGATAGTTTAAAAACAATTATTATTACTGGGTCCTCAACTTATAAATCTGAAGCTAAAAAGTGATTATGGAAAACATACAACAGGAAGGAGAGTGAGTTACTAACATGTTTCATTTTCAGGGAAAAAAGCAAGTACTATACATTATTAGGGGGCTTGGCCTCCTCAGATGAGCAGTCTTGTTCCTCCAAGCTGCTAGAACACTTTTACTGTAATAAGGTGCCAGGCAACTGTAAAACTTAGCATTAGCAACGCCATTTTAAAGAGGAAAAGTCAGGCCTCTTATCCCCTCCTTTCTGTGGAGAAAGGAAAGAAGAATGCAGGAGCTTCCTGGCTTACAAGGGCAGCTGGGTCATCTAGTCATAGTTTAGCTGATTCCTAAAATTCTCTGAAAGGGTGCCTGGGGCCACTTGCCACACAGAGCAAAGAAGATAGAACTTATCTGAAAACCTTAGAAAACAATGTTTATGTACCTTAATCAAGAATTCCTGCCTGACATGTGGTGGTGCAGTGGATGAAACATTGACCTGGAATGCTGAGGTCGTAGGTTCAATACCTTGGGCTTGCCTGGTCAAGGCACATATGAGAGTTGATGCTTCCTGCTCCTCCCTCCTCTCTCTAAAAGTGAATAAATAAAATATTAAAAATATTTTTTAAATAAAGAATTCCTATACTGGACTCACCCTAAAGTCCTGAGAGTAACTATACCCCTAGACAAAGGAATCACAAGCGCCTCCTTACCCATTCCAACTGCTACTTGATTTTGTATAAAAGCAGGCTCAGAACTGTAATTGGCCCTACATGATTTGGGATTGTGCCCTGTGTAGCTAGCCAGCTAATTAATAAACTACTCAAAAACTCACCTGGACTTGGTGTCTTTGTGGAACTCAGGTTACATTACAACATTACCACAGGTTCAGAATTATGTCGGTGCCATCTTATGACTGGTTGTAGAATTCTTCAATGGCAGAAAGTTTTATTTCCTCTACTTCCCAAAGGTTACACTCTCGACTCCCTCATCCCTTTTGTCTGGAATCTTCTACCCTACTCTTTGTCTCACAAAGTCCTACTCATCCTTTGTAGTCACACTTGCATGTCATTTTTCTGTACATATTCCTCAGTTATAATTAGTTACTCCTTCCCTTAGCACACATACTGATACCACTTAGTGTCACTTAGTTATTTATTCAAAATAGTATTTCTAAACCCTGGTTGTTGTTGCTTAAAACTAGCCAGAGGGATAAATAAATAAAATAAAGTAAATCACCCAGGGAGTTGTGTTTTTTGTTGTTTTGGGGTTTGTTGTTGTTGTTTTAATAGCAGTTAAGCCCTGGCAAGTAGCTCAGTTGATTAGAGTGTTGTCCCATTATGCCAAGGTTGAGGGTTTGATCCCGGTCAGGACACATACAAGAATCAACCAATGAATGCATAAGTAAGTCGAACAACAAATCAATGTTTCACTCTGTCTCTCTTATTTCCTCTCTCTCTCTAAAATCAATAAATTTAAATAAATATTAAAAATAGCAATTCCTTGGATTCCTTCCAACCTCGAAATTTTTTTTTTCCAATTGGTCTGGAGTGGGATCCAAGTGTCAATGTTTTTAAAAGCTCTCAGATGCAAATTTTGAGACCAGCTAATCTAAATGTCTCTTCCTGCCTGAGTGTGAACTTGATGAGAATGACTTCAGTTACTGATTCCTTTTTACTCCCTGCTGCATAGTGCACAGTCCCTTACCCACACAATAAGAGCTTGGTAAATGGTGCGAGGGTTAAATGTACCTAAACTGCTATTGCACCCACTCAGCATTATCATGATAGCATAATGGGAGGGCATAAGGTTTTCACACATGCAGAGAAAAGAAATGTATACAGTCAGAAAAGTCAATCCAGAGTAGATGCCTGTAACCCTATAGGAATGCTGTGGGGTGGGGAGCGAGGTCTTTGGTAAGAAATGTCAGTGACGTATTCTTACTCCACCATGCTCTGCCAACCCATTTTTCCTGAAATGTGATGATGAAACATTGCCTCCCACGCCTGGGAGGAGCTTTTCGGGCCAGTGTCACCGAGTTTGTTTTGAAAGTCTAGGTAAACTTTATCATTACACAGGTGTCAAAATTAAGTGAGATAAGAAACCTCTTACGAAAAGGCTTAAAAGGCATTTTATAATTTAGGCCAATGTAAAGCCAGTAGCCATGACCACCATCACAGCTGCCTGACCCATGCAGGTTCGCATTTGATTCGGACAGACCTTAATGAAACAACGGAGCCACAAACTGGTGGGCCATTAGATTTAATCCTAACTTGCACCCGGTGGGCAAGTAGAAAACACACACTGGGCTCCAAAACCCAATCATTCAATGCTCACAAAGCTACTGACTTATCCGAGTTTCCTAGAACTTAAGGTTTTTTCCTTCAGGTATTGAGACGCAGGTCAGGAGTCCCAGAATGAGCACGGTCTCCATCCAGGTCCTTTCCCTCTTTAGGGAGCTGTCCATCACACCAACACAGAGGAGCCCCATTTTACACCTCACAATGGGTAATCATGTAAAGAGATTATATGTCCCAAAATGAGCTAATGAGTGTAAGGTATTTTTCCCCACTGAGGAAGAAGGAAGGGCATAGCCACGAAGTGCGGAAAAATAAAAGCTTTATTCACAGTTCTTCCCAGACAATGTTCTCTGGTCCGGGGGACAGGGGCCAAAGAAGTCGCTTGGGGGGGATCCGAGTGGGGGAAATTTAAAGGGTCATTAGGGTGGTCGATTTGATATGACTTGGCGAAATTTCATTGACTAACAGGCAGTCGCTCTTTTCCAAAGGATTCCTGGGACGTTTCTTTTGGTGCGCTTGGGTGTGGGCGGTTCCAGCCAAAGTTCCAGCCTCTGTTTCCTCACGCGACCTTCCCCCATTGCCAACCGACTTCACATTCTGACCTTTTATGTTAGATAGGGGTGCTGCTGTTCGTCTGGCTACTTCCTGTTGGTTAGGGGTACCGTGGGGAGGGGAGGTCAGAAGGTGGTGGCTTTGAGGGGAGTCTCAAGGAACATCTGTTTGACCGTGACTTGAGAAACTTTGCAGGTGTGGTCTTGTAAGAATTTAAAAAAGAGGAGTAAATATGAGTAATATGCTGATAATTAGAAGAGGACCTAGGATAGGGGCAACCCAGGAGAGGATGGGTGTCTGCCATTTGGAGTTAAGCGGGTTGTAGAAGGAGAGGTCCTTGTGCAGTTTCTTTTGCAGACGGTGGAGGACCCTGATGCTTTCTTCCATTGGGCCAATCTCTTTGAACAGCATTGCTTCCTGCTTTAGCTCATTCTGGCGGCAGGTTCCCAGTGGGAGGGACAGGAGCAACAGGAGGATCTTCAGGGCCTAACCTTTTGGTGAGCTGGAGACGGGTTGGGCCCAGTGGTTCCGACTGCCAGCAGTCCTGCATGAGGGCAAGCTTGAGGTGAGAGACATAGTTAGAAATGAGGGTAGTATTGATTATGGGGGAGCCCTTGGTAGTGAGGAAGATGTCATCTGGAGAGTGGTTTCAAGACTTTGTAGAATGTCCTGACCCAGAAGGGGTACAGGGCACAATGGCATAACTAAGAATGAGGGCAGGAAGAGGATTCCGTCCAAACTGCATGTCAGGTGTGACATGCTAAGGGGAAAAGAAAGGGTCCCATCCACTCCCATAACCAAGACCTGTGAGGGAACTAGAGGTCCAGAATGTGATGACAGAACAGAGAAGGTAGCCCCCGTGTCCACAAGAAATGAAATGGACTTACCCACTATTTGCAGCATTATCCTGGACTTGGTGATGGGGGTCTCCGAGTCCAGGCCGTGTCAGTTGTCCATGAGGCCTAGGAGTTCGAGTGGTGGGCCCACCTGGCTGGCTTGTCCTCCACGTAGAGGTGTGAGGAAAAGCCTATTGCCCCAAAGGGGCAATCACTCTGCCAGTGACCAGTCTGCTTGCAGTTAGTGCAGGGTTTAGTAGGCAGCTACGGGCAGGGGCACTGCTGGGCACAGTGACCCTCCTTGCCACACTTAAAGCAAGCTCCTGGTGGGGTTCCTCTTTGCGGCCCGGACCTGGATTGGGCACCTCCTATGCCTTGCCTCTGTTGCTCTGCTGGCCTCAGGGCTGCCACAAGAGCCTGGGTTTGGAGAATTATCTTCTGCTGCATGCAGGACCGGCGAACAGCCTCGGCCTTTCCCTACTAGCCACGACCATTGAAAACTTTAAATGCCATGTTCACAGGTCTCGAATAGGGGCTTGGGGGTTGAGAATAAGAGGAGGGGGGCTCCTGGGGAGCCCAGCACCCAGATCCAGCTGCAAGAAGACTGGCGTTGGGCCATGGGGTCACGAGCCCTACAAACCTGCATGAGGGCCAATGGCCAAATGATGGTGGCCTGACGGGGGAGGTGCTTAAGAACACAGTGGAGAAGGAAGGGACCCCTGGCAGACAGGAGAGGAGAAAGAAAAACTTGTATTTGCAGGTGAATGAGAAACAAGATTTGGTGAAGGGAGGGGAGGAGCCTGATAGGACAGAGCCATGCAGAAGGGGAAGAGAGTTGGCAGTCTGCGGAGCAGCAAAGATCTGGAGCGGAGGATTTAGCTGAGGTTTTTCTGGCCAAAAAGGGCCTGTGCCGTGTAGCAGGTGGCACAGAGATTAGCATGGGAGCACAAATACTAGAAGCCCTGAATGTAAGGGTTCTCCAACCAGTTCCCAGTTCTTTGGCACTAGTTAAATTGGTGAGGATGTTAAAATTGAAAATCAGGAGGCCACCTGGTCTGGTTATTCAGTGGGTTCTGTGGCCTGGCCACAGTGGAGAAGAAGAACAGTTTCTTCTTCTTTAGGGAGGGAGAGATTTCGGATAAGGCACTCTAGGAGTATTTTTGGATCAGGTTTAGATTCCTGTGCCTCTATGCCTGCCCTCAGTCCTTGGAGTGATCATAGATGAGAATTGGCATCCCCCAATTCAAGCTCTGGCCACCGGATGGTTAGGTAGAGGGGATGCATCTGGGATTCTCCATGGGCACACACGCCCTCGGAACGGATAAGAGGTCCCTGATGCATCTGTGATTAAGGACAGGGAGTCTCAGCGGAAAGAACTGAAGGGAGGCTGGAGGCAGGGGACTTACTGCATCACATGCTGAAGTGGGTGGGAGGTCGGAGATCCTGGTTCTTCCTCAGAAAGGAACTGGAGAGGAGTGGCCCCAGCAGGCTTCAAACTCCTCCCAGGTTTCGGCACCAAATGTAAGGTATTTTTCCCCACCGAGAAAGAGGGAAGGGTGTAGACATGAAGTGTGGAATAATAAAAGCTTTATTCAGAGCATTTCCTGGACAATGTTCTCTGGTCTGGGGGACAGGGGCCAGAGAAGTCGCATGGGGGGATCCTTGTGGGGGAAATTTAAGGGGTCGTTAGGGTGGTCGAGTTGATATGACGTGGTGAAATTTCATTGGCTGACAGACAGTCGTTCTTTTCCAAAAGATTCCTGGAAAGTTTCTTTTGGCGAGCAAGAGTGTGGGCGGTTCCAGCCAAAGTTCCCATGTCTGCTTCCTCATGTGACCTTCCCCCATTGCCCACTGACATCACAATGAGGATTCATTTTGCCTCTCAATTTCCCATTTTCTCTTAGTTGTTTTTCAATGAGAACACATGAAAGGAAAATATGCTAAGAATTCTATTCTCTTTCCTCATTTATTTTCATTTATTTATTTATTTTTACAGGGACAGGGAGTCAGAGAGAGTGATAGATACAGACAGACAGACAGGAACGAAGAGAGGTGAGAAGCATCAATCATTAGTTTTTCGTTGCCATTGCAACACCTTAGTTGTTCATTGATTGCTTTCTCACAGGTGCCTTGACCGCAGGCCTTCAGCAGACCGAGCAACCCCTTGCTGGAGCCAGCGACCTTGGGTCCAAGCTGAAGAGTTTTTGCTCAAGCCAGATGGGCCCGCGCTCAAGCTGGCGAGCTCGGGGTCTCGAATCTGGGTCTTCTGCATCCCAGTCCAACACTCTATCCACTGCGCCACCGCCTGGTCAGGCCCTCATTTATTTTCTTCCCTGCTTTTCCTACCTTTTCTAAAGAGATCAATTATTTTAATTCCAGTTTTCTTTCAAGGAAAGAAACTAAGTTCTGAGGTGCTTAAAATGACTAATAAGTCACAAAAGCAATTTGCTGTTCTCATTTATTTGAACAGAAACTTTAAAATATGGTTCCTCCAGGCCCTGGCCAGTTAGCTCAGTTATTTAGAGCATTGTCCCAAAATGACAAAATTGCAGGTTGATCCCCAGGCAGGGCATACAATGGGAGGCAACCAAAGAATGCACAACTGAGTAGAACAGCAGATGAATGCTTCCTTTACGCCTCCCCTCTTTCTCCCTTTGTTTCTCTAAAAATCAATCAATCAGCCTGGCCTGTGGTGCCGCAGTAGATAAAGCGTCGACCTGGGAACACTGAGGTCGCCAGTTCAAAACCCTGCACTTGCCTGGTCAAGGCACATATGGGAGCTGATGCTTCCAGCTCCTCCCCCCTTTCTCTCTCTCTCTCTCTTTCACTCTGTGTCTCCTCTCTAAAATGAATAAATAAAAAGAAATTAAAAATCAATCAATCAATAAAAAATTAAGCCCTGATGGAATAGCTCGGTTGATTGGAGCACCATCTGAAAGTGCAGAGGTTGCCAGTTCTATCTCTGGTTAGGGCACACAGAGGAACAGCTCAATGGACCTCTCCCCTCCCCCACCCCCTTTCTTTCTTTAAAAAAATAAAAAATAAAATATGGTTTCTCCAAAATCATAGAATATCTGAAATAAGAGTTAGATAATAATTAGAAATTTAGCATTGTTCCAGGTAATTTGCATCTTTGCTCCCTCGGGTCACTTTGATGTTATTTAACATCACTAGTATTACTACATGTCCTATTTATAAACTATTTTTAGAAAACTAGAAAAATGGACCTTGCCAGTTGGCTCAGTGGTAGAGCATTGGTCCAGCACGTGGATGTCCCAGGTTCAATTCCAGGTCAGGGCACACAGGAGAAGCACCCATGTGCTTCTCCACCTTTCTTCCTTTCCTTTCTCTCTATCTCTCTCTTCCCCTCCCACAGCCATGGCTCAATTGGTTCAAGTGAGTTGGCCCTGGGCGCTGAGGATGGCTCTGTGGTCTCTGCCTCAGGCACTAAAGATAGCTTGATTGCCAAGCAACATTCAGATGGGCAGAGCATCTTCCCCCCAAAAGGGGCTTGCTGGGTGGATTCCAGTCAGGGTGCATGTGGGAGTCTGTCTCTCTGCCTCCCCTACTCCCACTTAATAATAAAATAATAATAATAATAATAATAAAGAAAACTAGGAAAATGCTTTCTCTTGTCCCTTTGTTTTTATAAACAGAAAGACAAAATGGCTTCCCTTACAATATCATTTATCTACCTTAATTTATAAGAATATTTTATCAGTTTTAACCAAAAATGATCTAATTTTAATCAAACATTAAAAAAGAACATTAACAAATTTAACAGTTTTAAAGACATCCTGAGTGAAATCAGCTACACAGAAAAGAACACTGTATGTTTCCACTGATACAAGGTCCCTAGAAGAATCACATTCACAGAAGTTGGGAAGTTAATGTTCAGTGGGTGTAGCTTCGTTTGGGAAGATGAAAAAAGTTCTGAAGAACTCTTCCACTGTCCAGTGGGAGGTGCTGAGAGGCTGGGTTGGGGTTGAGAAGCTCTTGGGATGAAGGGACTTGGGTTCTGGCCCATTGAGAGGGAGGTCCACCCCAGCACTCTACCCCTTCAGGCCAGTGCTTTGGAGGGTAAAAGACAGAGAATATGTCACATGGTTCATTTCCCCAGGTTAGGGGTGACAATCAAGTAAGTGTGCATGGTCAGCATTGAGAAGCAGAGAGAACATTGCTAAATCCCATGAATGTAATTTGATGTGTCCTATATGATTAAGTATTAACTTTCTTTCTTCTCTACTTGGTCCCCTCCAGTAGATGTACAGTCTTACTCCCCTGCTTGCTGTGTCTGAGGACCTTAAACAACCAACACTTCCCATTGGAAGTTCAACAGAGTTTTCATATTACAGTGATAACTCAGAGGCCTGCTTGGTCTCGCAGCCCATTTTATTGCCACTGTCCCACTACTAGGTCATTTCTCCTGTAAGCTTTACATCATCACTCAAGCTGGCCCAACTAGATGTGAACTCATCACAGTGTCCATTATAGTAGACTTTGCTTTGGACCTACATGGAAGAAGCGCACGCATGTGTATCTTTGAAAAGTTGATACCCTGGTTAAGAGCCACTGCCTAAAACAAAACCAGGACACCTGTGGCCAACACATCCTAACAAGGTTGTCTGGAGAGCATCCTCAAATGTTCAAATGGGTTCAGCTCTCAAACAGATGCTCTGAGGCTGCCGTATTAGAGTAGTCTTCTGTGGGAATGATATTTGGATCATTCTGAAACAACGTTCCAATTAGAAATGGAAGAAAAAAGGCAAAGAATAGTTAGCTTTCTTCTGTGTAATACTGCAGAGGTGCATCAAAGTTTGCTTTCTGAATTACAATAAAAACTTTTTAAATATAAAAATGTATTTTAACTGTAACCAAAGACATGCATTTGCATAGCTTAAGTATCTAAAAGAATTAGCTGGCTTATAATGATAACCAGATATCCTTCCCTCAACTCCAAATCCTTTTCTGCAGAGGCCATCGCTTATAACTCTTTGCTTTTTCTTTTATTGCTTCCATATTTTTAAGTAATGTGCTTATAATGAAGTTTTTAAAATTATAGAAGGCATCAATTGATTTCCTACTAGGAAAATGAAGTATTCACCTCTTTTCTACTCCTATGCACACCTCCCCCCACCTATCCCCACACAGTCTTACCACAAATCTTCATTAAATCAATAATCTGTGCAGTAATACATTATTATTAGTGAGTAAACATCAGTGAATGCACCACATACTACCACTGCATTTTCATGTGTTTTGACTACATTTCCTACCTTTTTCAACTTTTCTTTTTGAAGGTAACCAGTGCTTCTCTTTTTCACTTTTTTTTAGTTTTTCTATATACTTACCACTAATGCACAATTAATTCTGACAGGCTGTGAAACTCCTCTCAGTGTGAGTAATCACATTAGCATTTTCCAGCATTCCCCTGGAGACATCCCTCTGGTTACCCTTAGAAGAAGCCCTGCCTGATCAGAGCATTAACTTTCTAAGCTTGCCTGTCTTTCTCCTCATACTTCACTTCACCAATGTCTTGGGAGTTCTATCCACCTTTCTCATGATCCAATTTTTTATTCTTAATCTCCTGAAGTCTCCTTTCTTGATTTATTTCTGGATTTTGGTGAGATATATTCTCCAGTAGCTCCCTGTGAAAAAAACATTTTCCCTGCTGATGTTATGCTTGATGGATAATTTGACTGGGGTATACAGTTACAGGCAGGAAATATCTGTCTTAAAAATGTTGAAGGTGGCCCTGGCCAGTGGGCTCTGCAGTAGAGCATTGGCCTGGCGTGTGGATGTCCCAGGTTCGATTCCCAGTCAGGGCACACAGGAGAAGTGCTTATCTGCTTCTCTACCCCTCAACCCATCTCCTTCCTCTCTGTCTCTTCCCCTCCCACAGCCAAGTCTCCATTGGAGCAAAGTTGGCCTGGGTGCTGAGGACGGCTCCATGGTCTCTGCCTCAGGCGCTAGAATGGCTCCAGCCACAATGGAGCAAGGCCCCAGATGAGCAGAGCATCACCTCTTGGAGGGCATGCTGGGTGGATCCTGGTCTGGCATATGCAGGAGTCTGTCTGACTGCCTCCCCACTTCTCACTTCAGAAAAATACACACACACACACACAAAATGTTGAAGATGAATGGTGGTGTGGCATAGTTTTTAATCTTTCCAGATCTCAACATTAAAACAGAGAAACTAGATAGTCAAACTGAAAACCCATGAACCACATTTACAACAAAGTTAGGTGACAAAGTAGCTCCAGAATCCCCAAATACAAGTTGTATATGAGTAAATAGTGCTAAGGAAAGCTCTCATGGTCCACCATAGGTACCGAAATTTTGCAAATTAGTAATCAAACAAATAACTTAAAAAGTCAAGCAAACTGCATGTGGGAATTTCTTAAAGATCATTTCTTACTGAGGGAATCTCATTTTCATGAAAAGAATTCATTGTTCTAAAGAGCAGGTAGATTTAGTTTAACTTAGTGAGTTTTCTCTATAAGTTATTTTTTCAATTTTATTCTATTTTTTAATCTAAGCTATAAATGTAGGAAGGCTTACTAAATCTTGGGTAGAAATGAATACTTCCTGGGACAACAAAGCAGGACATAGTAAGATGGTAGTACTTCTGTTGGTGTGACATCTCTTATGAAAAATGAATGCCTGAGGCTTCTATGCATCAGAAGAGGCTACAGTAAGGGATGCTTTCTTCCATCTACTTTTGAAAGGCTTGAGCAAATAAGCCATTGTGCAAACATCTTCAGCCAGAAGCCAAGCATCCTGAGCAGACCCTATTGCAGTCTGGGAACCCAACATGACTTCAGGCTTTGAAGATAAAAATAAATTATTTTTTGCCCCTTAACTGGTAAAATTAGAAACTGAATTAAAATGCCATGAAGTGCAGCCACAAATTTCATGTATCCAATTTGAAATGTTATTAATAATAAGTTAACATGTGCATTAATTTCCATCTTCAAAACTCTTTATAAACACCATTTTTTCCTTCAACTATTTGAAGGGAACATTTGCTAAGTGGTAAAGTCACAGAAAATAAACATGCAGCCTGACCAGGCAGTGGCGCAGTGGATAGAGAGTCGAACTGGGATGTGGAGGACCCAGGTTTGAGACCCTGAGGTCGCCAGCTTGAGCGTGGGCTCATCTGGTTTGAGCAAGGCTCACCAGCTTGAGCCCATGGTTGCTGGCTCGAGCAAGGGGTCACTCGGTTTGCTGTAGCCCCTCGGTCAAGGCACATATGAGAGATCAATCAATGAACAACTAAGGAACCGCAACGAAGAATTGATGTTTCTCATCTCTCTCCCTTCCTGTCTGTCTGTCCCTATCTGTCCCTCTCTCTGACTCTCTTTGTCTCTGCCCCAAAAGAAAAGAAAAGAAAAGAAACATGCAGGTTGCCTATAATATGGCAAGAATCTTACATGACCTGACTAACAGGTAACAGGTGCATCTCTATAGGAACTTTATCAGCGATCATATCATTTACTCTTTGGAGAGCAGCGGGATATTTTGGATCTGTTCTCAAGTCTGTAGGGGTGGTAACAAGTTTCTTTGTCACCTGTTTGGGCTCTGATTCTACATTGTTTAGAATTCCATGTAAATGAAGAATAGGAAAAAATTTTTAACTTTATCTTGTTTTTATCCTTGAAGATTTCCAACTATGTGAGAACAGGCAAGAGGCAGATGAAGCCGTGTGGGTCTGTAATAAAGAGTGTTCAGAACTCCTTGATCTTTCTTGAACCTCACAGTGACCAGA
Organism: Rhynchonycteris naso; assembly: GCA_037038555.1. Lineage (NCBI taxonomy): Eukaryota > Metazoa > Chordata > Mammalia > Chiroptera > Emballonuridae > Rhynchonycteris > Rhynchonycteris naso. The sequence continues at coordinate 34,113,500 of CM072998.1, forward strand.
TGTTCCTGTTTCCTACTGTGTTTTCTCTCTATCCGCACCTCTTTATTTCCTTCTGCCCTCTCTTCTTATTCCTCCACCCGAGAATTCACTTATTGAATGCCTGTGCTCAAGGCACACTGGTGAGCTGGGGAGGGCTGGATAAATGGACCTCATTACAGTATCAGCAGCTAAGTGGGGGACAGGGAGAGAAGAGGAGGTACCCTTTGTTCGCCCTGACACCTGTTTTATAAGAATCAATACTACCTAGACTTCTTAATGACAGATCAAGGAAATTCTAATAGCATTGTGGCTTTCTGATCCAGCTGAATACTAAGCAGCTGCCTAGGGCCTATTTTTAAACATATTATTTGTTACAATACAGTTTTGGAATAATTTTACTTTTGTAAATTTTGCTATAAAGGATTTGATTTTATTGCTTACTTTATGTTCACTATATTAACAAATTAAATATTAACTAGATCTCATTGCATTTTATGGAATGAAACCTAAACTCCAATTTGTTTTTACAAACTCTCATAATCTGGCTGATACCTGTTTAACTAGATCTTCTTCCTTTCAACCACATTGCCTTTCATCTATCTGGAACGTTCCTCTTCTTCCTGTGTTCTGGGAAAAACCCATTAATCTGTATTTATTTATTTATTTATTTATGTATTTAATTGATTTCAGCAAAAGAGGAAGAGGAAGGAGAGAGAGAGAGAGAGAGAGAGGCAGGGACATCAATCCGTTCCTGTATGTGCCCTGACCCAGGAATCAAACCAGCAACCTCTGCACTTCGGATGATGCTCTAACCCACTCAGGGCCCATTAATCTTTAATACTGATGCTGGCCCCTGGCTGGGTAACTCAGTTGGTTAGAGTGTCATCCCGGTATGCCAAAGGTTGGGGGTTTGATTCCCATTCAGGGCACATACAAGAATCAACCAATAAATGCATAAATAAGTGGAACAACAACAAATTGGTATTTCCCTCTCTCCCTTTCTCTCTTTCTAAGATCAGTAAATAAAAATTAAAAATAAAAGATTGGTGCTGGAATACTCCCCTCCATTAGTTATTTGCTTTCTCTAGTATTGCTGGAGGTGGAATTCTACGATGGCTACCAAGACTCTCACACCGTGTTGCACACCCTCCACAACCCTTTTCCTTCTGGCGAGAGTTGTACCTGTGACTATAAACCCCTGACAATGTTGGAATACCTCTTCTGTGATTGGGTTACATCATATTGAGTAGAGATGTACTTGTATTGGTGTTAAAGGAGGGCCACAGGGAAGGGAATGGCAGGTAGACCCCAACAACTGAGAACAGCCCCAGCTGGCAGGCAACAAGAAAAGGGGAACTCAGTCCCTCAAATGCAAGGAACTGAATTCTGGCTACAATCAGCAAGCTTGGAAGGCAGCTCTGAGCCTCAGGTGAGACCAAAGCCCCAGCCGGTACCTTGATTTCAACCTCATGAGACCTTGAGCAGAGGACTCTGTTAATGGTACTCAGTCTCCTGACCCATGGAAACTGTGAGATAATAAGCTTGTATTATTTTTAGCACCTAAGTTTGTGATAATATGTTATGCAGCAATAAAGAAACTAATATAAGTATCCCATGGAACTTAGTATGACCTTTTCTCATACTTTCTTTGCTGACTATAATTATTTGATGACATGCCTCTCTTGAATTATGCTTTTGTAAATTCTTCAGTAAAGGCTGTCGCCATCGTTTGTGCACCTGGACAATAATTACCAGAGCATATCTGAAGCATGAAGAATACTTGCTCAGACAGATCCCTTGATATCTTCCACACCCTCCTTCCTCATTCGACGGTAGTGCCTCCCTGACTCTGCCTGCCAAGACTCAGCTCAGAGTCCTCCATCGTGAGCCCAGTACAGGGTGTGCTGACCAGTTGGGGGCTCTGTAGCATTTACAGTAAGCACCCCACCTGCTTTCTACTAGCCCTAGTCTCCATCTTGAGGCATCCCATCAAATGTGGTCTTAGATGGGGGATGATTCCCAGCAGCGCTTTGGTTAGGAGGTTGTTCTCTCCTTCATTCCCTTTATAGTACCTGCTGTTGGTTGGAGTGACTTACAGTGGGTGGAGGGTAATGGGATCTCTGACTGCAGAAGATCAATGAGAGGGACTTTCCCACTCTGCCTCTTGATACAGCCCATGGATGATGCTTGACCCTCACTCATGACTTTATTCTTGAATAAGCAACCCAAAAGCGAAGGGGTTGTTTGCACATGGATTCCTCACAGCTGAAGCACCTAGCCCAGGCCAACCTGTGATGTGATCATCCTGTTGCCAGACTGCATGGTGATTTTCTGAGCTTGTTGTTTAAGTTCGGCCTTGTAGGCTTCTCCAATTCTGTGAGCTCTATACTGTCCCAGTGAATTCCCCTTGTCCTACAACATAATATGATCACTGCCAGCAGCCCTGGGGGAGTCACCTTCCCTGGTGCTATTGGCCATCAGTAAGCATTTTTTCATGAAACACCTACAGCTGTCACAGTGTCAACAGTAACTCTGGAACCAGGCTATTGGGTTCAAATCCTGGGTCTTCTACTTAACTACCTTTCAGACCTTGGGAGGTTGCATATGCTCTCTGGGTCTTGTCTGTATAATGGGGAATAATGATAATCCCTGCTTCATGAAATATTTCAGGACTCATGGATTAACATAAGTAAAGCTCTTGAAACTGTGTCATTATATGTGTTGCTGTTATTTCATCCTATTCTGTATGACTATGGACAATGTTATTTTATATATTCTATTTTCCAATGTAAATTGTAAAACCGCCTTAGGTAAAAAGACATTCTTTATTTTTATTCCCTTCAGGGCACCAAGATGGAGGGAGTACATGGTATTCATGGGACTCATGACCACAGGTACTTCCCCAGCTGAACGATTGCACCTTCCCCTGTATAAAGAACCTTATGAAGGGTGGTTTTTAGATGTACTGTGACAGGTACTCTGTGAATTCTGTACTTTTCTTACAGAGAAGGCTCTGGAGTCTGATGGTACTGACCTGCATGTTTATTGCCTCCCAGTGGGGAACTGAGTGATGCCCAGTTACCTGTACCCCACTCCCTGCCTGTGTCAGCAGCCCTTGCCCTCTCCTCGAGCCCTCTCCACCTGCAAGTCATTTCTCAAAACCTCAGGGAAATAGTTTCTACTCCTTCTGGATTCATTCCTATAGCTTTTTTATTTGACTTTGAAAGAGTAGGGCTGTTCATCTATTCAGACTACATTTAGGGACAACATTTGCCAATTAATATAGCCGGAGAGAGAATCAAATTATTTCATAACCAGAATGGCATCAGCATAGACATCAGCTGTGGTCATCACATCAGATGGACCAGAGTGTACTGATGGTATCGGCTCTGAATACAGCACTTGCAAACAGAAAAAAATAACAAGGAAATTAAATAATTGTAAATGACTATATTTGGTGTTTTTTGTTTGTTTGTTTGTTTTTTACAGAGACAGATAGAGAGTCAGAGAGAGGGATAGATAAGAACAGACAGACAGGAATGGAGAGAGATAAGAAGCATCAGTCATCAGTTTTTCCATTGTGGCACTTTAGTTGTTCATTAATTGCTTTCTCATATGTGCCTTGACCGGGGATACAGCAGACCTAGTAACCCCTGGCTCAAGCCAGCGACCTTGGGTCCAAGCTGGTGAGCTTTTGCTCAAACCAAATGAGCCCGCACTCAAGCTGGGGACCTCGGGGTCTCGAACCTGTGTCCTCTGCCAGTCCAACGCTCTATCCACTGCGCCACCGCCTGGTCAGGTCTTATTTTGTTTTAATGTAATAAATTAATAAAATAATGAAATAGGTACTTTGAAAAACGGAAGATTGGCTGACATGGCCAAAGAATGGGATGGGATGGGATGAGATGCAAGAAAAGAAAAGGAAAAGGAAAAGGAATGGGAGGAAAGGGACGGAAAGGGGAGGGGGAAAGAAGGGATTAATGAAATTTCATGGGAAAATAAAAGCGATGTTAAAAGGTCATGATGGTGAATCAAAGCAGGGAACATGTAGCCCTGGTAAACTTAGACTAGATCTTTCTATGAGAGGGGTGATAAACCTAAGCATAGAGCATACATAATATTACACGTGGGACACTTTATGGCCAGCCAGACATTCAGATCATGCTATGGATCACAGCTTTATGCTGTGATTTGAGGAAATGTGATCCCACTCCAAACTTTCTATATCGTCTGAAGAGTGGGGAGCAGATGTCTTGGTGAAGGAGAGTGGACTGGCCAGTATTATAAATCTTGTGATGATAACACTAGTGTCTCTATAGCAAGTAGTTTAGATGACGAAATGGATTAACTAGGAAGTACATCAGAGGCAAGATGAAAAAAGAGGCTTGGAATCCAGACTGGATATTTTCTATACCATTTCTAGTTACTATACCCTGGGGTAGTGGTAGTCTGTTCCTCAAAGGGTTATTGTTAAATTAGTTAATTCTCACAACTAGCTCTGGCCAGGTAGCTCAGTTAGTCAGAGTGTTGTCCCAACATGCCAAGGTTGCAGGTTTGATCCCTGGTCAGGGCACTTACAAGAGTCAACCAATGAATACAAAAATTAGTGAAACAACAAATCAATGTTTCTCTCTCTATCTCCCCCTTCTCTCTCTCTAAAATCAATCAATATATTCTTTTAATTAAAAAAATTCTTACAACTAAATTATTAAAGTGCTTAGAATAGTACCTGGTTGCTAGTACTCGTTAAATGATTAAATCTTAGCTATTATTACTTGACACTGTTTTACAAACTAACATTTGTCTTAACAATTAAAACCAAAAGCCTGAGAAATGTTCCTCACGATAGTTATACAAGACAGTACACATGACAAATAGTTTTGTGAGCATGATGTGGCAGGTTCCAGGAGCCTTTTTAAGAGGGAGTTTGAGAAGGACCTTTGTTCCCTTTCTTGTTCCTTTCTTCATCCAGCTGCCTAAAAAATGATGGTGCCGGCACGTGGGGATGGAGAGGGGTAAACAGGAGGGAATCTGGAACGCTAAGACCTCCAGTGCTAGGCTGCTCATCTCTGACCTCTGTTTATATGAGAGAGAATTATAATTTCTTATCTTGTTGAAGCCATTAATATGTTCTGTTTGGTCGTTCTCATCTGAACCTAATCTTAACACTGTGGCCAATGGACTTATTGTTATCCACACCTGACATACAGCTTAGACTACATAAACTGGGTTATAATTCAGTGTCTTTTCCTGTCATCCTGCTCACTTGGGGTACAAACCAATACTAATGCATTATTAATGAACTGGCAGGCCACATAAAGCACAGATGGTTAGATATGTTATGAACCTCATGCATTAGTCATGAAGCCTTTTTCATTTTTTGGTGCTCTCTCATAGAATGACAGTATAAGTTTTTGTTTTTGTTTTCTTTCTGGTAAATCAACTGACATACTGTAAATGATATGAAACTTCAGTGAGGGTTCCTGAGACAGAACTTTTAAATTCAAACCAGTTTAATAAAACAAGTTAAAATACATTTTGACCCTGACTGGGTGACTCGGTTGGAGCATCGTTTGATGAAGGAGGACTGCGGTTTGATCCCTAGTCTGGACACATGCAGGAATCGACCAGTGAATGCATAAATAAGTGGAACAACAAATTGATGTTTTTCTCTCTCCCATTCTCCCTTCCTCTCTCTCTAAAATAAATCAATAAAAAAAATAAATTAATTTTAAGGTTCTGTTAAATATCTCAGTACACTTTTTTTTGTAAGGACCAACTTAATAAACATATACATAAATAAATAAAACTGATATAAAAAGGAATTAATGATAGTTCTAGTTCAATGTGATTCTACTTTGATAATGACATACAGTGACCACAGAGATTAATTTGATAAAGTATACCCAACAAAAATGATAAGCAGGTGGATCATAAACCAGAGAAATAAGTTTAAATGCTTAAATTTGATTTATTCTTTATGGAGACAATGAGAAGTATTTGAAAAATGTGAACTTTCAAATTTTCATATTATAATGTCTAAAATAATGATCGACCAAGAGTTGGTAAATAGCAACATTAATGAGTTTATTTATCTATTCATCCATTCTTAAATTTATCCATTTAACAAGCTGGTATGTAGCACCTGTGTGCCGGACACTGAGTAGAGTTTGAGGGATGGCGTCAGGTAAAGACAGATACTGACCTGTGCTTCTCAAGTCTGTAGTCCAGTGTGGGGGGATAACAGCAATCACCACATCTTTAAAACAAATACAGGGTCAAACCCTCAGTTAAAGGCTCTGAATGAAAGTGACTGTCTCCCATGTGTTTATCCAGCCTGGAAGGGTCCAGGAAGCTGACCCTGAAAAGAGTGACATTACTTTCACCTTCAAAGTGAGAGGAAGAAAGAAAAGACAAAAGAAAGAAAGAAGGAAGGAAAGAAGAAAAGAAGAAAGGAAGGAAGGGAGGGAGGGGGGGAAGGAAGGAAGAAAGGAAGGAAGGAAGGAAGGAAGGAAGGAAGGAAGGAAGGAAGGAAGGAAGGAAAGAAGAGAAGAAAAGAAGAAAAGAAAGAGAGAGAAAGAAAGAAAGAAAGAAAGAAAGAAAGAAAGAAAGAAAGAAGGGAAGGAAGGAAAGAAAGAAAAAAAGGAAGGAAGGAAGGAAGGAAGGAAGGAAGGAAGGAAGGAAGGAAGGAAGGAAGGAAGGAAGACAGGAAGGAAGAAAAGGTGTTCTGAGATTGGCTCCTGCATTCCTTTCGCTTTCTTTTATCAAACCCTTCCCTTTCCCCTGTCTCAGGATCTCTATTCTGCGTAGTTGGAATTCTATTCTCAGCACTCCTTCCTTAGAGTGGAGTTTTGCCCTGGAAAGTCACTACCCACAGTTCACAGGGTTCAGACCTGCCTGCTCCTTCAGATTTTGCGATATTTGCATTGCAGCCACCTGAAAATTGGAATCTGCTGACCATGACCCAGTTTGGGCTTCTGTTGTGTTTGTCTTGCTGTGCCTTTTGGTTAGGACCCACAGCCACTGTAGGCATCCTATCAGGTGTCCCACTACCTTCCCTCTGTGGTTTTAAATACAGATAATAGTACCACATCAGTTTTCCAGTTGTTGGTGATTTATTCTTACCAGCTCACATTTCGGGGTTGTAGAAATACTTTGACACTTGGTTTTGTTGTAGATGTTGTTCGTTTTGGGGGGCATATTACTTAATGTCTTTGAACCTCCACTTCCTTTTTGTAAAATGGGTTAATACATAAAATAAGGCACTGTAAGAAATACCTAGCATGTGGAAAGCACTTCGTAAATATTCACTGTAATGTTTAATGTGAAAATGCTACAGTTTCAATATTGCACAATTAAATTCTCTACTCAATTTATAAGTTAAATTAGCAGTCAGGTGTTTTTGTTTTTTTTAAAGCTTCCTGAAAATTTTCTATTTATTTATTAATTTTGAGAGAGGAAGGGAGAGAGAGAGAGAAACATGGATTTGTTGTTCTACTTATTTATGCATTCGTTGGTTGGTTCTTGATTGTGCCCTGACCAGGGATCAAAGCTGTACGTAAGCCTTGGCATGTTGAATTAACTTTCTAACCAACTGAGCTACCAGGCAACAGTAAGGAGTAAGGTATTTTTGAATGAACTGAAGAGAAAAGATGTATGCAAATTAAGTAAGTTTAAAAATCTAAAAATGGTAATGAAATTAGGAAAAGCCTGACCAGGCGGTGGTGCAGTGGATAGAGCATCAGACTGGGATGTGGAAGACCCAGGTTCGAGACCCCGAGCTCGCCAGCTTGAGCGCGGGCCCATCTGGCTTGAGCAAAAGCTTATCAGCTTGAATCCAAAGTTGCTGGCTCCAACAAGGGGTGGCTCAGTCTGCTGAAGGCCCGGGGTCAAGGCACATATGAGAAAGCCATCAATGAACAACTAAGGTGTCAAAACAAAAACTGATGATTGATGTTTCTCATCTCTCTCCATTCCTGTCTGTTTGTCCCTATCTATCCCTCTCTCTGACTCTCTCTCTGTCCCTGTAAAAAAAAAAAAAGAAAGAAAAAGAAATTAGGAAAAAACAAAACCCTAAACATCACATGTTTTACTAGCTAACGTATGAATGTTTTTCTGATATAATTAGAGATAACATATTAAGTACATCTATCTGCTTAGTTTTAGAGTAAAAAAAAGTACAAATAAAAAATTTAAACTGGAGCTATAAATATTTAACTTTGACATATTATCCTTTAGTTTTAAAAAAATAAAAGTACATCAATTAAATTTGTATTACATAAGCTAGTGACTGTTCTTCTCCAATAAATTCTGTTTATATTGACTACCTGACCAGTTATGATAAATTGTCCTAATAGTTTCTCAAGAAACCCAAAATCATATTTTAATCTTCATTATGATGTTATTGATCAAATCTGATTTTGGATGTCCTATAACCATTAAGCTTCAAAAAAGCATACATATGGTGTCAATACTGTTTCAAAGGCACTTCTATGTTGGTTGATAAAATCATAACAAAGAGCTATACCAATACAATAATAGGTTAACTAATATTACCTAACCTCATATGCAAAGCAATGAGCACTTTTAATTTTAACAAATAAAGGAAAATAAGCATTTTTGATGTCAGTTTTCTTGAAGTAATGAAAAATTTACATGGTCTCAATATAATATCTGGTTCTGTTCTACGAATATAAGTTAAAGTCCTATATAAGCATATTCTGTTTTTTAAAAATCACTCAATGCATTAAACAGAGATCAAAGGAAAACATTATATAGCTTATACCAGTGATTCTCAACTGAGACAGGTTCTGTCCCCCAGGGAATGTTTGACAATACTGGGTACATTTTTCATTTTCATGACTGAGGTGGGGGTTTTACTGGCACCTAGAGGGTCCTTCTGAACATCCTACGATGCACAGCACAACCCCCACAACAAAAAATGCTCTGCTCCAAATTGTCAATAGCACTGAGGTTGAGAAATCTTCTTTTCCAGCTATCTCTTCCGTATGAATGAACTCACAGACCTAAACCAGATGTCAGCATGGTTTCTTCTCCTGTAGTATGTCCATTTCAGGGGTCAAACAGTGGCCTCAATCAAAATTACTGTCAAGGCAGTATATGTAATGTTACTAAGATTTATGGACATGAATGATCCTCATCACTGGCATTTTGTCATGTTCAAGTCTAGAATTATGTTGAACCAATGTTAAGGAAACAAAGGGGTTAATTTTTATTTATTTATTTATTTATTTATTTATTTATTTATTTATTTATTTATTACAGGGACAGAGAGAGAGTCAGAGAGAGGGATAGATAGGGACAGACAGACAGGAACGGAGAGAGGTGAGAAGCATCAATCATTAGTTTTTCGTTGCCGTTGCAACACCTTAGTTGTTCATTGATTGCTTTCTCATATGTGCCTTGACTGCGGGCCTTCAGTAGACTGAGCCACCCCTTGCTGGAGCCAGCGACTTTGGGTCCAAGCTGGCGAGCTTTTGCTCAAGCCAGATGGGCCCACACTCAAGCATACCAATCCGACGCTCTATCGCCACCGCCTGGTCAGGCCAAAGGGGTTAATTTTTTTTTAAATGGTTAATATTATTTTGTTTCACTCTTGCCATCTCACTGGGCAGGGAAGAAAACAGCAATGAGTAGATTAAGTTTTGCTTGAGAATCATTGGCAAAATGCTACCTGTAGTACAATTTGACTCATTGTATGAAAGAACTTTCTAACAGGCAAATCAGAATCAATGGAGTAGGCTGCCTGCCAGGTTTAGAAAAGTTTCCACTAGAAACAAGCATTCAGGTATAGGATGGACAACTGTACAGGATGTTGCAGAAGGCATGCTGATTTAGAGGGAGAGTTGATTATAGGATTTTTATGGCTTCTTTCAACTCTGATATTCTTTTTGTTTTTAATTTTTATTTATTGATTGATTTTTAGAGAGAGAAGGGAAGGGAGAGAAAGGGACACGGAATGTACCTGCAACCTTGGCGTAGCGGGACAATCCTCTAATCAACTAAACTACCTGACCAGGGCCCAACATCGATATTCTTGATTTTATAAAGTTGAATTAGGATGGCAACCAAGGATGCTTAGGGAAATATACTTCCTATAGGCCTCTGAAAACAGCAATGAGCTTTTGTAAAGATCTTCAATAGTTTTGAAAACATCACCCTAGACTTCATTTCATTTGATAATCTAAAGCTATCAATGTTTCAATTGTATCCCTAGCAGATAGGAGCCATGTAAGAGGACCCTTATGAGACAAAAACCATGAATAGTGAAGGTGGAGATGACAAGCCAAGGAGATAATGGCAGGTAGGTGCAGGTCAGGTATAAAAGGAGCAGAAGCTGATGGCACACCACTCTTGTAGCTTAAGGCTCTATCTTTCCTAGCAGCTTGTTTATTTAAAAATACACATTTAAAACATTTAAGTCATATATGAACTGATCAATGTATATGATAACAACTTCATAGCCTACTATTCTGAGCAATAAACAAGATGTAAACATTTTATTTACTAACATTTTCCTTTAGAAGAATATGTTTTCAGAAGAATTACTTCAGTATTCGGCTAGAGGTAGTACACCCAGGCAACCAGACATGATTGTTAAACTGCTCTGCATGAGGAAAGAAAGAACTCAGTTTGCTCCTAAGGGGCACACTGGCCACTGCTCTTAGCATGGAATATTTTTTATTCTCGTTCTGAGGGATAGTTTTGGGGCAGTACAGAATGTGACACAAGGCAGAGGGCCCTATTTGTTCTTTAGTCCAATGAAACATTTTAAGCAATGATTATCCATCAACAGCAGGAGCAGAGGAATCTTGTACTTGACTCTTCAACATGCACAGTCACCTGGGTTCCTGCGAAAAGAGGTTTGAATTCTTCAGATCTGGGTGAGATCTGTAGTTCCAAACAGTTTTTGCTTGCTGCTGCTGCTGCTGCTGGTACTTTGAAGAGCAAAGCTCAAGTTATTTTGGGGGGGTGAGGTGGACAGATTTCTTTTCGTGACATTCTGTTAATTTTTATCCACTGATTTTTGCCACAATCTTTTTTTAGTTGAGGAGAAAAAAGTGATGGATGGAGAGAAAGTGGCCCTATTATTGGATATGACTTTTATAGATGGTGAAGTTGAAGAAATCAACTCAGCTACATATTCATTTTTCCTTTTGGTGGGTGAGAGTGATCACACAGGGACCGCAGTGATATGTGTCTGTGCGGCGTCCATTCAGAGGGACATGGCCACACAGATGAAGGACATTAACAATAACCTGAGACTTTACTGATGCTTCTTGGAGGGTGTCAGAAGGGATCTATTTCATAATCCGTCACTTTCTATGATTCCCTTTCTCTGTGTCTCGCTTCTAATTATGCCTCCCTTGGGCTCTTTCTTCAGCCAAAGCTGGAACTCACCACCAAAAGACACACAGGCTGCCTTGTCCTGTCCCACCTGGTTTCCACTTACCTCACTAGCAATTCTTCATTCACCCTCAAAGGTAAACCTCAACAGCAGCAGTCGTGCCTCCCAGGTTGTTTTAGAGCTATATACAGGGGCATTTTGGCTGTCACAATAACTGAAGTGGGCCAGCAGTGCTACATGTCATGGTGTCTTCAGTGTCATCCTGGATGTTCACATAGATGAAGAGCCTCTTTCTAATGATCTGAATCTAGAATTTAATTCAGTTTACATATGAACCAAAAGTGTTTGTGTGTGGTTGTAACATACAAACTAGACACCAGCTTTTTTTTTTTTTAATTCAGTGAGAGGAGGGGAGGCAGGGACAGACTCCTGTATGCACCCCTACAGGGATCCACCCCGCAAGCCCACTAAGGGGGCTGTTGCTCTGTTGCTCCAACCAGCTTTTCTTAACACCTGAGGCAGAGGCCAGAGAGCCATCTTCAGTGCCTGGGGCCAACTTGCTCCAATTGAGCCATGGCTTCAGGGGGAGAAGAGAGAGAGAGAGAGAGAGAGAGAGAGAGAGAGAGAGAGAGAGAAGAGAGAGAGAGGAGGAGTGGAGAAGCAGATGGTCATTTCTCCTGTGTGCCTGACCGGGAATTGAACCTGGGACATCCACATGCTGGGTGATACTCTACCACTGAGCCAACCTGCTAGGGCCGACACTTGCTTTTTAAATTCTTGTGTATACACCTACTGCTGTGTTGCCATTTTCCTCTACTTGTTGTACAATATTGCTTCTGAAATTACCTGTAAAAAAATCAAGACAAATACATTAAAGTAAGCATCTGACTACTTTATTTTCTATTGTAATCATATTGGGAGTATACATACATAAATATGTATTATTTTATTTGACATTACTTTTGTTTTCTTTTTCTTTATGTTTCTTTGAATAGCAATTTGGGTACTATACAGATTTTATAATAAATGGTATGCGAGGGTAGGTCATATCATGTGTGAATGTCTTTCAGGATACTGAAGGTGGCCCTGGGGACGGTATCCTTGCCTTCTCCTGTTTCCCTCTGCTGATTACACAGCCTGCCTGAGAAGGCCCAAGATGGGGCGGGGCTATGAGATGGGAGTGGGTAGGGCAGGGAGAAAGAAGAAGAGAGAGAGACAGAATATAAGCACAACTCAACATTTTTTCTTTTATCCTTGTCATACATGTATATAGTCACTTTTAGACAAAATATCAGTTCAGTACAACTCATACTCAGTTGTTTCCACCTATAAAATATATTGCTTCAAGCTAGTGAACCTGGTCCCAAAATCTTTGTCTTTATGTTATGTGCTAGGGGACTAAATATGCATATACACATAATATATAATATATATAATATAATACACATTATAGATGTATCCCTTCCTCCCTCCCTCCCCTCCTTTCTTCCTTCCCAATAGGGCTGCAAGTATCAAATTTCCACTTTATTTCCTGCAATCGACTCCAAGTAATTTCCATTAAGCTACCTGAAAAAAAACAACAAATCATTAAATGAGGGAAGAAAAAAGCCTGAAAGTTCATCCCTTTTAACTTTATTCTTTCAAAGCAAAGTTAAGAAAAAAACCCCCAAACTAAACACATTGGTATTTGCAAATGCAACTTCTTAAGTTGCTGTAAATGATTCGACACATGAAATTAAACCTTCATATAGAAGCCTGGGAGCTCTGATCATGCCGGCCCATGTAAGTCAATAGTGACATTTGGTCAGTCTTTGAGCCCCACTAGTGTGCATTTCAAGGAGCACTTACCGTTATATATACCCCCACAAAGAACAGCGGGGGGTTGAGGCTAGCCCTATTCAGGTTAGTGGTAGAAACCTTGGCAGACAGGTGGTGACTGGAAGTTAACAACCCCCCTCCCCCCAACCCACCATTGCTATCAGAGATGGTCCAACAGGGCACATGGAGGAGGTACCTGCAGGTAGTCACATTGCCCTCAAGTCAGCTCGGGTTAGTCCAGCGCAACTGTGGTGTGACTCGAGAACCACGGGGCTTGGAATGCTGGGCCCTGGGGTGACCAGTTGTCCTGGCTTCCTGGCCCTTGATGGTTTAGCGCTGCAAGTTCATCCTCTGGAGAACTCCTCAGTTTCTGACAAGTGGGGAAATGGTCATCCTGTGGCTCTAAGTACTAGCAAGCAGAGCCCCTTTGAAACGTGAGGTCTGTTTCCTGTCACTTGTTTTCTCCGTCCTACTGTAGTGTTTCATTAAAAAGAAGTGTTTCTCCATCCATGTTATGTGTCTGCCCTTTGTGAGGTACAAGAGGGGACTTGGAGTCTCAGTCCCGGGACAGGATTTTGGAAGTAGGGTACTGTTGAGGTTATAAAGATTGTGGGAGTGTAGGGGGAACAGGGCTAGTGAGGTAGACAGGGGGAGTGGAGTCAGACCGGAGACTGAGCACACATTCATGGTCCTTGAAAATGCCTGTGGCTGACAGAACCAGTCACCTGTCTTATTTCCTCTTCTGCAATTAAGAGAACTCTACTGCAAGGCCCAGAGGGTTTCTGTAATCAATCGTTAAGTGAAATAATATATAGAAAATATTTATGATAATGCTGGGCATATAATAAATTCTGTCCAAAAAACATCACAGCTTTTTTTTTTTCAGCTGAGCCCAGAAAAGTCCTCAACGTTCTGCACACCCTAACTTGCACCTCAATCAGGTTTGGCTTCCAAGTGAAAATGCATTTGCTGCTCCTGACCTTGATAGAAACATTTGTGTTTGAAACGAACTGATTGTGAGATACAGTCCCTTATCTGTGAGGACCAACATTTTTCATATTTGTTCTTAAGCCTACTTTTTTTCCCCAGTATTATAGGACTTGTCTTTGGCACCAGAAAACCCTCCTATCTGACACTGGTCAGGAGGTGAGGGTGGGAGAGAAGAGTCAGGGGGGAAAATGGTCAGAGCACTCTTAGAAAATGTTTTCTCTTGGGGGATATTGCACAAATTCAGGGAGGAACGGAGGAGAGAGCTGTTCCTGTCCAGCTGCTCCTGCTGCGGGTCCCGTGTCTCCTAAAATATTTATTGATGGGGACCAGACAGCGATTGCCCAACAGCTGGTCTTATTTCAACAACTGAGGTGAAGCCGGTGTTGGTAAAAGCAGAAAATACAACTCTCTATATAATTTCAGCCCCAAAAAGAAAGTGTACAACTTTTCTCTAAATGTGACTACCAAACAGTGATTCCCAAATACAGGGCATCTCCCAGGGTGGCACTTTGTAAGAAAAGAACATACTTCCTCAGACACTGAGTGTGGGTCTTTCTAAGAACAATTCACTATAACTAGTGTAGAAAAGCTCTTTGATTTAGGACAAATGTTTAAAATAAATCATTATTTTTTTTCCCTGAAGTTGAATCAATTCAAGGATGATATTTTATCTTTTCAACCTTGAGAGCAATAACTGGCCTTATGTTTATACAAGGCTTAATTCTTTCATGCTAACTGTTTGTTATTAAGTTCTTTCATATGAATAATCTCAAATAACCTTGCAAGACTGGGTTGAGTAAGTTCCCTCCATTTTGTACTTGGTAGAAGTGAGGCACAGAGGGGTCAGTTGGCACAGTAAGGTCCACATAGCCTGACTTCCTCTGCCCTGCTGTGACTTTATCGTGCAGTGATGGAGGGTGCAGCTTCTTGTGGACACATGAGAAGGAATTTGAAGGAATCCACCCTTCCTGTGGCAAAGGAGAGGCTGGTCAGGTGGCAGATGTTTTAGGGAGGGGTCTGAAAGTTTTGCATCCTTTCCTCCATTGCCAAATTGACTTTGGCTAACCTACTTGTAATCTTGAGTTTTTGCTATGTCAACACAAGAATATTGATGCAATCCATAGGGTTATTGTAAGGAATGAATGAGAGAGACTAGAAAATATTTATCTGACATGTAT
The DNA here is from genome assembly GCA_037038555.1 of Rhynchonycteris naso. Lineage (NCBI taxonomy): Eukaryota > Metazoa > Chordata > Mammalia > Chiroptera > Emballonuridae > Rhynchonycteris > Rhynchonycteris naso. The sequence continues at coordinate 34,128,833 of CM072998.1, forward strand.
GGAGGGTTTAATAATGGTATCTGAGAATAGAATTTTATTTCATGTACAGAAACATGAAAACTATTCTAGTCAAGAACATATTGAGATCACATCAAGTCCAAGTCGCTAGCGATCCATAAATAATGCTGCCTTGAGGTTGCAAAGGGGATAAGTAAGGAACCAGACAGTTCCAATCCACTATCAGAGTCTTCTATTTTCACAAATGGACTGTTTGAGATTTTTCATTTTTTCCCTACAGAAATTCAAGTGGTAAACTATTCAGTTGCATTTGGTTACTAACTATTAAATATCTGATTCAGTTTGGCTATATTCTTTATATATTAATGAAAAAGTCCTTTTTTTTTTTTTAATCTTGAAAACTTGAAAATAAGACTCTTCGGTAGTATGTATTCTTGAGCTGGTTTTTTGGAGGCATAACCCTGGACCCATCCCGTGGTGGATGGACAATGTGCTGGAGGCCTGGAGGGGACTTGGGTCCATCCTTCTGTTATAGTAGAGTCAGTTTATTTTTAAGCCTTTTGGGACTCTTTTTTTCTTCCTCTTATAAAAATAGTGTACATTTCCCTGAGACTGAGAAAATCATTAAAGAGTAAGGATTTAGGAAGCAAAAAAGCAATTTAACCTGTCATATAAAAGGAGAGATGGCATCAAAAGAGAATCTGTTACTATTTTAAATGTGGAAATATATCGAGGCCTGAGCGGAGGCTTCTATCCCAAAGACCAGGCGGACAGTGGGGACCAGGGTGAAGGACGTGCCCTCAGAGTGATGTTATAGTCACCACAGGTCTGATAATACCATAAACTAATTGTTCACTCAATCTGTTTACACTGCTGTTGTCTTCCTGGTCCAGAGGGCAGCCTGAGAAGCACAAGCGACTGGCAAGGTCAGGGGCGTGGCCCAGGAGTCCTGAGAGGTCTTGGCTCCTCTGAGAGACTTCCCTGCAGAGTAGTCTTCAAATCCACTTTCACAGCATCAGCAAGGTCAACCCCATGGCCATGCCAGCTTTGCCAGCTATCTCACGAAACAGCATGAGGGCGCTGCCCTGATTTACGCCACATGCATTTTCTGAATGTCTGTTGTGTGCCAGGTACTGTTCTCAGAGCCTCCTGAGAACACAACTGCCCTCATGGGACTCATGCTCAGAATCGCTTGGTTTGGACCAAGGCCAAGACAGATGTCTTGAAAAGGAAACTGATGGGAACTTCTTCCAGAAAGCCAACCTGAAAAATGATATACATATATATTTATAGTCAGGGCCCGATCCACTTCTCATGCTTTCCACGGTCTAGGTAGTAAAGCATTAAGGGGTTTGAAGAGACCATTTCACAATGATGTGCCAGGGCCCTGCCCCAGGTCAGCTATTGATAGAGTCAAGAAGGGAATCTAGGTCTCCCGTCCCTGCTGGGATGCTCTTTCCAGAGTCCCACTCCTTCCTCTGCAGTCGAGCTCCTTGTCTACCAGGGGCACAGGAGGCAGGCACTGTGCATCATGTATTTTTGAGGAGCCCAGAGAATAACTTATTTGGGATTGCATGTATTGAAATTCAATCTTGAGGTAATTAAAAAGTACAGAACTCAGGAGATTCTTTCCCCCTAAATAGAAGACCCTCAGATAGGCAAATTTTAATGACCTTTGTGTTGGAAGACTTGAATAGATTCGGAATCTTCTCACATATAAAGGAATCTTTGAGGCCCTATCCTCCTCTCTCCTCAAGTTCTCTCTGGGCAGTCTGGTTCACTCTCTGGCTCCAGTCACCATCTAAAGCCGATGGGTGAATCCTACAAAGCTGCTGGCTCAGGTCTCCCCTTTCTAGACAGGGCCAGGGCAAACAAATGCCTACGAACACTGATTTGACAATTCAGCCTCAAATTCAACATTGAAAACTCAACTCCATATTCCCCCCAACTTGCTCTTCTTCCACATCCACATCTTGATAAACGGGATAAGAAAGCAGTACACTTTGGTGGGGTCATTGTCATGAAAGAGATATTGAAAAATATTTATAGAACTGCTTTTTCATTATATGACACATTCATGTTTTTAAAAATGAAAATAATACAAAAGTGTCTAAAGTGAAAATACAAAGCTCCTCCCCCATAATGCCTAATTCTGCTCCCCTTAATTGGGTGTATGTGTGTGTGTTCCTTTTGTCTCTGTAATAATCTGGTGCTTGCTTTTTAGATAATTTTCAATGTCAACATGTGTACTTCTACGTAATTCTTTTCCACATAGTAATGTTGACTTTTATTCTATAGCCCTATCATATTTACTTTTCTAATTTTCTAGTGATAGATGTTCATATTGTAATCATTTTTGTTATTTTAAAAAATTCCACAGTGAACCTTTGTTCATGTCTAGGATCATTTGTCTGATGGTGAAGTCTTAAGTGGAATCTCCAAAATATACATTGTAAAGTTGATTCATATTGTCAGACTTCTCTCACCAGCAGTATGTGAGAATGCCCCTGTTTCTCTCGAACACTGGAGGGCTCATTAATTGCTGTGAAATATTATTTAACCATTGTTTTAGTTGGTACTTCTCTAATTCACTGTGAAGTTAATCAGTTGGGCCATTTTATTTCCTTCTTTCTGAACTGCTTATTCAGTTTTGCTACAGTGCTTTTACTTTGTAAAACTTCCTTGCATCAGTACATTAACCTTTTGTAATATGTGTTGCAAATATTTTCACAGTTTGACACCTGCCTTTCTCCTTCATGCATTCTTTTTTCTTACTGCTTAGAAATGCTAAGTTTCTGTAATCAAATCTATCAATTCTTTTCCTTTGTGACCTCTGGGTTTTCTGCCATCATTGAAAGTGTCTTCCGAAGTTCCAAATGTTGTACCCTTGTTTTCTTCTAATGGTTCTACTTTAAAATTTCTCTTCATGTTGTGTTCATGTGGCTCTATGGAATGATGGAGGGTTACAGCGCCCCCTCCCTCACTACCATCAGTGATGTCCCAGGACCACTTAGTGAACAACCAAATCATTCTTCATTGATCTGAAATGGTACGTCTGTCATATACGAAGTGCACATAAACATCTGGGTTTATTTTTGGACTCTATTTTCTGTCTAATGCTCTGTCTGCCTACACCCACACTAATTGCAGACCGTTTTAAGTGCTGTGGCTTTCGTCTTGTTTTGATAACTCTGGTTGATTGCTGAGCTCACTTCTTAACAGACTGCTGTGTAGTTGCTGTCACTGACTTCTGCATGTTATAAAGGGATTTTTAACAGAATTGCACTAACAGTTGCTTTGGTAGTGCAGTGGCCTGGGTCGCTAGGGGATACGTCAGAGAAGAGCCTAGACATAAAATTTGTCTAGAATAATGGTACGAACACATCCATGTCCTTGTTTTTGTGACCCCCAGCCATGCAGTTCATAACCTTAGAGGAAAACCCCTCCAGGTAGTGATGAGATTCGGCCCAATGGCACTGGTTCAGCAGAACCCATACCTAATTTTTTTGTTGAGTTCAGTGAACCTGTTCTTAAAATGGCACTTGTAACCAGGGTTTGCTCTAAGGTGGGCACCTGGGCAGCTGATCAATGTGAGAATCACAAATTTACATTCCTTATTCTTTTTTAGCATTCATCTGCACAACAGTGTATTCTAAGCACCTGTAGTAATGTTCATTTCATCGATAGGTGAAAAAAATTGCAAAAGAGGACGCCAATCAAGAAGCAATATGGAGCCTGACCAGGCAGTGGTACAGTGGATAGAGCATTGGACTGGGATGTGGAGGACCCAGGTTTGAGACCCTGAGGTCGCCAGCTTGAGCATGGGCTCATCTGGTTTGAGCAAAGCTCACCAGCTTGAGCCCAAGGTCGCTGGCTCGAGCAAGGGGTCACTTGGTCTGCTGTAAACCTCCAGTCAAGGCACATATGAGAAATCAATCAATGAACAACTAAGGAACCGCAACTAAGAATTGATGTTTCTAATCTCCCTCCCTTCCTGTTTGTCTGTCCTTGTCTGTCCCTCTCTCTGACTCTCTCTCTGTCTTTGCCACAAAAAAAATAAATAAAAAGAAAAGAAAGCAATATGAAAATATCTTAAATAACAGTTTCATTGTTTTTTTGTCAGGTATTATTTAATATTTTTCATTCATATTTTAAGACCCTTTTTTATAATCTAGTTTTGTATACCTCTTTTCTTGTTCTTATTTTAGTAGTAAATAGACGAAACAATAATCTACCTTTAGGTGTATTTTTTTTTTATATTTAAAATGGTCATTAGAGCAGAGAACCAGTTGTTAAATTATTTGAATTCTACCACTGCCTTTGAGGGTATATGGCCAATGGGAAAACAAACCAAGGAGGCAGACTAGAAGCCTCTTCTTCTGCCTTATCCTCACACACAACCTGCAGCCTATCCACTTGCACAGCCAGCCTCACTGGGGGTGAGGCTACTCTGGACTTGTGACTCAAGCCACAAGGTCAGCACTAAAATGCCATTAACTGACTGGGAGGAGCCTTCCATTTCCTAGGTTAATTTTTCTTTCAGTCCCGGGTTAATTGTGCTAAAGTACTTGCTTAATATGGCTTATAAGTAGCCTGTATAAAAGAAAAAGAAAACCAGATCTCTTGGACAAAGAATTCTAGGGCTGAGGGGTGAAGTATATTGTATTGCCCACAAACTAGATTGTTCTCACACTGTTCCTTGAAGTAGAGAACCCAACCAGGGATGTTATAATTCAGACATGTCCAAACAGCTCCTTAAAGTCATAAAACACTTTCTTTGGTCAAAAATTAATATATGCTCCTAACAAATTGTGCTAACTCCAACCCTTAAAATATGTTTTAAATTATAATTAAGTTCAATAGAGAAATGTGGAGTCAAAGATGAAACATCATATTGTGACACTTGCATGCTTTCTTCCAAGAAGTATATTTCTTATCTTATATATAAGTTGAGTATAATCAGGAAGGCTGGCTAGACCATGTTAGTCACCATTTATAAGCCAGTCATACTTTTGCTAAATAGCTCAGGATCACCTTACTAGTGACTATCAACAAAACTTCCTAGTGACTATAACAAAAACTATCAGCAAGTTGATTATGTTGAACTTTATTTATTGCACTTTACATTATAAAATGATGGATGCTTTTCTTCTTCCCCAAATATAAACTTTTGTATTGTGTATCTTTTAGAAAAAATATTTTTATTGAGATAAAATTCACATACCAGAAAATTCACTAATTTAAAGTATACAGTTCAATGGTTTTAATATATTCACAGAGTTGTACAACCATTATCACAAAGTTTAGAACATTTTCATCACTCTCACATGAAACCCCCTACCCATTAGCAATCGCTCTTTTATCCCCTCCCTCCTAGATCTAGGCAACTACTAATCTACTTTGTTTCTCTGTGGATTTAATGATTCTGGATATTTTATATAAATGGAATTATATAATATGTGGCTTTTTGTGAGTTCCCTTTTTTAATTAAGTAAGAGCAGAGAAACAGACTCCTGCATGTACCCTGACCAGGATTCACTGGGCAAGCCCCTTGTGGGGCAATGCTCTGCCCATCTGAAGTGTTGCTCCATTGTTTGGCAAATGAATTATTTTTAGCACTTGAGGCAGAGGCCACCAGAGCCATCTTCAGAGCCCAGGACCAACTCACTGCAGCCAATCAAGCCATAGCTGTGGGAGGGGGGAAGATAGAGAGAGAGAAGAGAGGGAGGAGTGGAGAAGCAGATGGTTGCTTCTCCTGTGTGCCCTGACTGGGACTCAAACCCAGGACATCCACACACTGGGCCAACACTCTACCACTGAGCCAACTGGCCAGGACCAACTTCTTTTTATATATAAACATTTAAAAATATTTTTATTTTGAGATCATTGTACATTTATTTTCATGCAGTTGTAAGAAATAATACAAAGATATCTATAGGTCCTCCCAATTTTTTCCAGTGGTAACATCTTGCTTAACTCTAGTACAGTATCACAGCCAGGAAACTGACATTGACAAAAGCCACTTACCTTACTTAGATTTCACCAGTATTCATGCACTTGCATGTGTATACGTGCATATGTGTGTTTACTTCTATGAAATTTCATCGCACAGGCAAAATACAGAAAAGTTTCATCACAATGATCCCTTATGCTACTCTTTTCAAAACTGTTTTTAAATTACAGATGACATTTAATGTTATTTTATATTAATTTCAGCATAATGATCAAATAGTTATATATTTTATGAAGTGATCCCCTTGATAATTGCATTATGTATCTGGCACCATTCATAGTTATTACAATGTTATTGACTGTATTCCATATGCTATACTTCTCACCTCCATGACTATTTTGTGACTACCAATTTATATTTCTTAATCCTTTCACTTTTTACACCCAGTCCTCCAAACACTGCTCCTATCTGGCAGCCATCATAATGTTTTCTATATTTATGAGTTCATTTCTGTTTTGTTCTATTATCTTGTTCTCTAGATTACACATATAGGTTAAATCAGGGGTCGGGAACCTATGGCTCGCAAGCCAGATGTGGCTCTTTTGATGGCTGCATCTGGCTCGCAGACAAATCTTTAATAAAAAAAAATAATAACGTTAAAAATATAAACCATTCTCATGTATTACAATCCATTCATTTCCTACCGCTCATGTTCATGGTTGTGGGTGACTGGAGCCGATCACAGCTGTCCTCCGGGACAACACCAAATTTTTATTGGATAATGCTTAACGTACACGGGTCATTGTCTGGCTTTCATGGAATTACATTTTAAAATATGTAGCGTTCATGGCTCTCTCAACCAAAAAGGTTCCCGACCCCTGGGTTAAATCATATGTATTATATGTCTTTCTCTGACTTATTTCACTGAGCATAATACCCTCTAGGTCCATCAATGTCACAACTACTAAGATTTCCTTCCTTCCTTTTTTCCTCCCTCCCTCCCTCCTTCCCTCTTTCCCTTCCTTTCTTTCTTCCTTCCTTCTTTCCCTTCTTTCTTCCTTTCTTTATTTCTCTCACTCTGTGTGTGTGTGTGTGTGTGTGTGTGTGTGTGTGTGTGTAGGGGAGAGTGCAAACACAGTCCCCCACTAACACAAATTATGCAGTCAAGTTTGCCACATTTTGGAAAATCTCAAGGATCAGCACATCCAGAGCGCAATGGATAAACCTTGCCTTGGGAAACCACCTTCATGATCATGGTATCTCCCTTTCCAGGTAAGTATGGAGATTTTCTTTTTTCTTTGTCTGAGTAATATTCCATTATATATATGTACCACTACTTTATCCAATCATCTACTTGCTTCCATATATTGGCTATTGTAAATAATGCTGCAATAAATATAGGAGTGCATATATCTTTTTGAATTAGTGTTTGGGGTTTTTTTTGAATAAATACCCAGAAGTGGAATTGCTGGGTTGTAACATAGTTCTATTTTTAATGTTTTGAGGAAACTTCATATTGTTTTCCACAGTAGCTGCACCAATTATCAATCCCGCTAACAGTACACAGGGGTTCCCTTTTCTCCACATCTTCATCAGCACTTGTTGATTTATTGATGATAGCCATTCTGACAGGTGTGAGGTGATATCTCATTTTGGTTTTCATTTGCATTTGTCTGATGATTAGTGATGTTGAGTATCTTTTTATATGTCTATTGGCCATCTGTATGTCCTCTTTGGAGAAACATTTATTCAGGTTCTTTGCCCAATTGGATTGTTCTGTTTTTGTGTGTATTGAGTTGTATGAGTGTTTCATAAATTTTGGATATTAACTTCTTACAAGATGTATCATTGGCAAATATGTTCTCCCATTTACTAAGTTGTCTTTTTGTTTTGTTGATGGTTTCTTTTGCTGTTTTTTTAGTTTGATATAGTCCCATGTGTTTATTTTTTCTTTTGTTTCCCCTGTCTGAGAAGATATATCAGTAAAAAATATTACCAAGAACAATGTCAGAGATTTTACTGCCTATGTTTTTACCTAGGAGTTTTATGATTTCAGATCTTAATTTAAGTCTTTAATCCATTTTGGGTTTATTCTTGTATATTGTATAAGAAGGTGACTTAGTTTTATTTTTTGCATGTGTCTTTTCAATTTTCCCAACACCATTTATTGAATAGACATTACATGTTCTTGCCTCCTTTGTGTAACTTCCTTCCTTCATGTAGCACACTATTTTCAATATTCATTCATTTTGTAGCACGTATCAATACTTTATCCCTTTTTATGGCTGAATTACATTTCCTGGTATGAATATGCCACATTTTATTTATTCATTCGTCAATAGATGAACATGGGGACAAGAGTTGTTCCTATTTTTTGACTATTACCAATTATGCTTTTATAAACACTAATGTACACATTTTTGCATGGACATATGTTTTCATTTCTCTTGCATATATCCATAGGAGTAGAATCATATGATAGCTTTATGTTTATCATTTTGAGGAATTTTCAAACTGTTTTCCAAAGAGGCTGAACCATATTTATTTTCCAACAGTACTACTGTATAAGAGTTCTAATTTCTCCACACTCTTGCCAGCATTTGCCATTGTCTTTTTTATTATTATTATATCCTTTTTAGTGGGTGTAAAGTGGTATTTTATAATAGTTTTGATTTTAATTTCCCTAATGACAAATAATGTTGAGCATCTTGCATGTGCTTACTGACCATCTGTCTATCTCCTTTGGAGAAACTTCTATTTAAATCTATTTCTTTTCTAAATATATATGGTCTTTTTATTGTTGAATTATAGGTGCTCTTCATCATAGTCCAGATGCAATTTCTCATCAGACATATAATTTGCAAATATTTCTTTCCCATTCTATGGGCTGTCTTTCTTATAGCTTCCTTCCTTCCTTCCTTCCTTCCTTCCTTCCTTCCTTCCTTCCTTCCTCCCTTTTTTTCTTTTTTTATATTTTTCCGAAGTTAGAAGCAAGGAGGCAGTCAGACAGACTCCCTCATGTGCCCAGCTTGGATCCACCTAGCATGCTCTCCAGGAGGTGATGTTCTGCCTATCTGAAGTCTTGCTTCATTGCAGCTGGAGCCATTCTAGCACCTGAGGCGGAGGCCATGGAGCCATCCTCAGCGCCCAGGCCAACTTTGCTCCAATGGAGCCTTGGCTGCAGGAAGGGAAGAGAGAGATAGAGAGGAAGGAGTGGGGGAAGGAGGGAGAAGCAGATAGTCACTTCTGTGCGCCCTGACCGGGAATCAAACCTGGGACTTCCACATGCTGGGCCAACGCTCTACCATTGAACCAACTGGCCAGGGCCTTCTTTCTGCTTTCCTAATGGTATGATTTACAAGATAAAGTTTTTAATTTTGATGAAGTCCAATTTACCTATCTTTTTATTGATTGCTTAAGCTTTTGGTAAAATATCTGAGAAATCGTTGTCTAATTTTTTATTTTAGCCTGACCTGTGGTGGCACAGTGATAAAGCGTCGACCTGGGAACACTGAGGTCGCCAGTTCAAAATCCTGCACTGGTCTGGTCAAGGCACATATGGGAGTTGATGCTTCTAGCTCCTCCCCCCTTTTTCTCTCTCTCTCCCTCTCCCTCTCTCTCTCTCTCTCTTGTGTCTCCTCTCTAAAAATGAATTTAAAAAAATATTAAATTTAAAAAAATCAAGTTTAATTTCTTATTTTAGGTCAGGAAAGGTCAGAGAGCAAAGATGATATCTGTCTTGTTTACTATGCCCAAACTTAGCTGTGCCCAACACATAGTAGCTTCTCAAACAGTATGTGTTGAGTGAATACAGTGCAGCAGGAAACATGTACCCCAGGGTTTGTTTCCAGACTAGTCTCACCCTGACAACCTCTCACTCATTGCTCAGTGTCTGAGGTTTGAGAGACTTCCCTCCTGGGTGCCTCCCCTGAAATTTATGTCATTGAGTTTTTACAAAGATGACATTTTGGTAGCAACCACTATCCTCCTACAAGGCAAGCAGTGTATTAAGACATTAAAGTCTGTGGTCCCTTGACCCAAAAGATAACACATCTGGGCCTGAGCCAGAGATGAGCCCTACAAACAATAGATTGAGTTGAACTATGTGAAGTCACCTCTATTGGACCCATTTTACCTACAAAAATGGCAGTGTGTATGGTTTGAAATAAAAAAAAAAAATTGGCCTGACCTGTGGTGGTGCAGTGGATAAAGCGTCGACCTGGGAACACTGAGGTTGCCAGTTCAAAACCCTGCACTGGTTTGGTCAAGGCACACATGGGAGTTGATGCTTCAGCTCCTCCCCCCTTTCTCTCTCTCTCTCTCTCTCTCTCTCTCACTCTGTGTCTCCTCTCTAAAATGAATTAAAAAAAATTGAATTGGTTTAACATAAGAAAGTGAAAATAAATTTAATTAATTTTTTTTGTTGTTTGGAACCTACAGAACTCCCTTTCCCTCCCTCCTCTTGTTTCCCATGGTTTTCTCTTTTTCCCTCCAGCCAAGGGATTACATCCTGGTCTCAGCTTTTTGTACCCATGGTAGAAAGACACAGGGTCTTGACACTAGTGCAGCCCTCCTTTCTCCCCTGATAGAGCAAGAGAACCATTAATGGGCACATGACATGCTAGTGCTGCCCATCACCCTACTTTCTCTCTCTCTATTGTTCACCTCCATCTTCTAATTCTCTTCATTTTCTCCTTCCCCTCAAACCGGGGCTGAGGTTCCCATGAGGGTAGCTGAGACCTGCCAGTGGCCAATACAGCTATAGGAACAGTGTGGCCTCTGTTCTTCTGCATCTCATCTTCACGTTTCATGTATAAGGACTGATGCTTTGCAAGCATCATATTCCTTGTTCCCAAATTCCCTTCTGTCCTAAAAGAATGATAGATCTTTCACTTCCGAGACAGAACTTCTTTGTCTGCCAGACTCTTAAAAGTCTCCTATTTCTTAAAGATAGAGGGAAGTGAGCCTGTGGGGAACCCGAAGCCCCTGACGTCAGGCCGGGATCAATGACAGGGAACATTTCGTACACAACAAACGGATGTCATTAAGTAAAGTTCTACATAAATGTTTGTGGGTTTTTTTCTGCAACTAAGAAGAAAAATTTCTCTTGGTCAGTTTTTTTTAAAGAGCTTGTAATATTTTATTGTTTCTATAGATTTCAAGTACTTAAATGATTTGGAGTTTTTCCTTTCTTTTTTATTTCACTAAATTTACTTTCTCATTTTCTTTCTTTTTTTAAGTAATTGCCATGCGCTTTATTATTTATTTATTTATTTATTTATTTTACAAGGACAGAGAGAGAGTCAGAGAGAGGGATAGATAGGGACAGACAGACAGGAACAGAGAGAGATGAGAAGCATCAATCATCAGTTTTTCGTTGCGACACTTTAGTTGTTCATTGACTGCTTTCTCATATGTGCCTTGACTGTGGGCCTTCAGCAGACCAAGTAATCCCCCACTCGAGCCAGCGACCTTGGGTCCAAGCTGGGGAGCTTTTGCTCAAGCCAGATGGGCCCGTGCTCAAGCTGGTGACCTCAGGGACTTGAACCTGGGTCCTCCATGTCCCAGTCCGACGCTCTATCCGCCGCGCCACCGCCTGGCCAGGCAATTTCTCATTTTCTAAGTCAAATTTGATAAGCATCTTATATAGTATAATCCATTATTCATAAAGAGCTGGTTGAAGTGAGAAAATTTAAGTTAGCTACTTTCTTTAGAAATTCAACTTGTATTATAAAATGTGTGGTCTAAGTGTTGAAGATGTATGTTCATGAATAAGACATGACTCATCAAGGAGGGTGTTCTGCAACAGTTTTTATGTTCATTTTTGCTCTTCTGATTTGCTTTTCATAATAGCTGTGCTTTTCTTGTGTCCCTTATAAGGTCCAAGATATCAGTAGGACAGTAAAGTCTTACAATTAGAGAGGCTGTATGATAATAAACTTCAAAGGCTGAAGTCTCAAAATTGGAGGTCATTTAAAGTTTTGAACAGCAAAATGCCATTGTTCTTCTAAATACTCTCAAGGCCTTATCTACCTGACAAATGTTAAAATCAGGATTGGCAAAAGTGCTGTATGGTGAGTTACACTAAGTTCTGGAAAGTTCATAAGCATTTCATAACTTTTGAGTCTCAAAGCCTCCCAGTGGATGGAGTACATGCTTAATAATTAAACTGGGCTTGCAATCCAACCTGCCACATCCCAAATGTATAGGGTGCTCTATCACTCTATCTTGCTGGGTTTCTACTTTTCTTGCTTCCTTCAAGGATATTGTATGCTTTCTCATGCTTATAAGGCCTGGGTGGTCCCTCTGAGGTGCTTCACCAGCTTGCCAAAGGAACTTTGGAGAGTTATTGTTATACAGCTAGTACTCGACTTATGACCACGATTGGTTCCGACAGACCGGTCGTAACACGATTTGATTGTAAGTTGAGTAGGCTATATGTACAGTACTGTGAAATGCTGTTATAAAAATATTTTAAGTCATATTTTATCATAATTTTCTTTCATTATTGTTATATATCATAATTTTCTTTGTTCATTTTATGCCATTTGTATCATCTCTACACCACTTTGTTTCTTATTTTTACATTCGTCAGGTTTAAGTGAAACACTGCATTACCAGTACTACTGGTTTAATATTTGCAAAACATACAAAATTACAAAATTCAGGTGCATACAAAAACTGCTCCAGACGTGGAGCAGTCGTGGCTAGCGATTGTGGTCGTAAAGTCAAATGGTTGTAAGTTGCATAGGTTGTAAGTCGATCAATACCTGTAGTTGTCTTTTGAGTTCTACCTCAAATTGTTCTTTTATTTCAAAGCTCTTGAAGAAATACCTTCTGATTGACTTGCCAGGTATAAGGCTCTGGCTTTGCCCAGACAAGATCTGTGTTAGCAAAACAGAATAGCATTCACCTGCTTGGGGATCTCCACTGCTAAGCTCTAAAACACTCATCTCTTGCAACCTCCACCCCCAAACAAACAAAAAAACAACCACAAAAATGTGAAGAAATCCACTGTCTAGCATGTGACATAGGTAGGAGACATAATGGCAGAGCCAAAAAGAGGGAAAAAGAGCGACTCCATGTAGAGAACAGACAGCTGGCCATAAACTTTCAGAGGATCACCTACAGTGAGCAGAGATAGAATCCTTAGTTTAAAACTAAAGCTCTGCATGGAAACTGAATGGGGGTAACACTCCACCACCTGTTCAACTTCTCTTTATTGGACATAACACTCTACAGAAATTCAGTCTTTTTTTTCAGATATCTTCAACCAGATTACACAGAATATGGGTGCTTGTTCTGCTAGTGTGAGTCTTCAGATGGTTCCATGGCATTGTTAGCAAAGACGTGGGCTTTGTGTGTCTCTCAGTATAATTAATACTTCTCCTATGTTGGACTCTGGCTGCTCCAGATCTAGTTAGAACTAAGAGTTTCCTGTCCAACTGTTACAGTAGGCAGCTAGTTAGATATTTATGAAAGAGAAAGGAGCCAGACATCTAATTAATCTGGATTAAATAGGAGGGGGCAGCATCATCTATACTCCAAGGAACAGCTGCATCCTCTGCCAAACAGATGCTAATCCTCGAGTAGGCAAGAAAGACCAGCTTTTCAATCTCCCTAGCAAACAACCGCCTGTTCCCCCAGATGAACTGGGGAGGAATAAACACGGAGGGGGCATTTCTTGGTGGAAGCATGCACACTAGAAGCCAAGATGAAGCAGGGGGAGGTCCTTTACTATGAGGCATACACAGTAGAAACAAAAATGGTGATAAACCTGGGGAAAGGATCAGATACAATGAGGACATTAAACCCCAGAAGATCCAGGAAAGAGATTGAATAGGGGAAGACACCAGCGTAGGCCTGGGTAGATCCAGGAAAAGGATCAAATAGTTTGAAAGAAAAAGCTTGCTCTCTCCCAAGCCCAAAGAAATATCAAATCTTAACAAAGGCTCCGGTCTTGCTGTCTCTCTCTTCAGTAGCATTGTGGGCTAAAGTACAGCATCAGTTATGGACCAGATTAGAACAGAGACTAAGTTAGACTACTGGAACCTCAGATGCTGGGTCAATGGCATGGCAGCTCTGGGTCCTGGTCCTCCTCCTGGGCTTGGTGAGGACAAGTGTGGGCCTGTGGCCGTTGAGGCTATAATTCTTCCACAGTGACACAGAGGTGAACCACCTGACTGTAAATGAGACATTACCTAAATCCTTCTTTGTTTTCACCCCAACAAATCTTACCACTATACCTCAAATCCTCCTGTGTGGGTATCCCTGAAATGCATTTCCTGCGATATCATGGAAGAACCCTATTTCTTCTGGCAACAGTTTCTTCATGTCAATGAGAAAACTGAAGCCATGTAAAGGTACATGACTCAGTTAAGGGCATGAGGCAAGATCCTTAGCAATCTAGAAAGTTTGACCTGATGATATTATGCAGAAAACTCTTTCCTGGCAATAGTATTCAACCTCAGACAATTTAGTTTGCTTGCTTGTTTTCTGTCAGTTGAAATATTTCCATGATCTTGCCATGAGATGGGGTGTGAGGGCCGAGACTGTAAGAGGTTAACTAATAACATTTCTTAGCAAGAAAAATGGCCAGCCTGTCACATAAAAATTTAATCTTTGCTTTATGTCCTACCAAGGAATATAGGGAATTATTTTGCAGATGTGTTCTCAGGGACTCAAGGCACCAGTTCTCTGGAGATAGAGTTGAGAGCATTTATGAGGCCATCACTGACATCAAGCAAGCGTCCTGGAGGACATCCCAGCACGACAGGTCCCAAACACCTGCACCGTCTTACGTGACTAACTGCATGCTCACTTTAGATCACTAACTTTCCCAATGATATGTAAACTAGTCAGTCAGCTGAAACTGTTAAGGCAGTTTTTCGGACCTGACTCCCTTGCCTACTCAGATTGTTGGCAATTTGAATTAAACATACTTTTATACCTACTTGGTTTCTGTCTCTCATGAATTGGCTTGAAGAGTAACAAGCAACATGAATCCTGACTTTTTCCTGTAACAAGACCACCAAGGGACAGTACTAAAAGCACAATAGATGGTCACAAGTGTGGGTGGGACTTTGTTTTGGTTGGACAGAGTATAGCAAGTGAGCATAGAGGTAGATTATTCACAATGATGGAGAGATAAGTAGAAGCTTCAGACAAAGACTTGGTCAGGATGAACAAAAGGAGGGAGGAAACTTGGAAGAGAACACAACTGCCCTAAAATAATTATGCTAAATTTCTGCCATGTAATGAGAAATATACATTCTTTCCCCATGACATCTTTTGGAAAAATGTTTCTCCTTCATGAGTGTGGTGTTAAGTCTGTTAATGGGGGAGGGTTGGTGAAATGGATGGCCTCCAGAGAGGGACAGGATGAAAACAGGGCAAGCTTTGTCTAACCACCTGGGCTGCAGGAAGAATGCAACCTCACCAGCATTTCTTGTTTTACTGGTGAGGTTCATGAGGAGCCCAGAAGAAAAATAATAGCCAGGAATTTTTTAATAGCAGTTGGGAGGGGTCTGTGGAAGTGAAGACCCAAGGCATCACCTTCCAGAGGGGATAAGCATTTCCAGACCATTATAGGCTACTCAGAAGTCACCTTAGGGATCTCTCTCTTTTTTTTTTGTGGTAGGGACAGAGTCAGAGAGAGGGACAGATAGGGACAGATGGACAGGGAGGGAGGGAGATGAGAAACATCATGATGTGGTTCCCTAGTTGTTCATTGATTGATTTCTTGTATATGCCTTGACCAGGGGTTGGGGGAGGGGCTACAGCAGACCAAGTGACTCCTTGCTCGAGCCAGCGACCTTGGGCTCAAGCTGGTGAGCCTTGCTCAAACCAGATGAGCCCCCGCTCAAGCTGGCAACCTCGGGGTCTCGAACCTGGGTCCTCCACATCCTTGTTTGATGCTCTATCCACTGCGCCACTGCCTGGTCAGGCATCTTAGGGATCTCTTGAAGTCATGCAACAATATATAGGATGTGTGGTCAACTGTAATTGAAAATAAAAATGTAGGAATTGTGGACGGAAAAGAGAATTCTATGGAAAGTAACTTCACAGAGTGATCTAGTCATAAACTGGGCAGGTCTTAGTGGGTCTTCACACTGCAGGCCTATAATTTTTTGGTAAAAAGATGACCTTTGCCTTAAGTAAGCCCTGCCCTTGTTCTGGTGCAATGAGGTTAACACACCTTTGAAATACCAGAAGCATTTCTCAAATGCCTCAGAGGGGGTATTGGGAACCCTCAGGGGAGCACAGAATCTTGTTAACTGATCCCGGACTTGCTGTCTCCCACTTCCATGTAATAATTTTCCTTATGATCCCTCCTTAATTTCAAATGCATAAGAGAAGCTGCAAAAGGGTTATTCTTTGTAGTGTTTGAGCTCTTGCCCCCTGTCATATGTTGTCATTTTGGCTCAGATAAAGGACTATAAAAATTCCTTACAAACTTCCCAGGAGTTAATAGTGAAGCCAAATAGAGGAGGATAGAGCATCCTTACCGGTTGCCTAGGCTGTGAGCAGGAAGGGGGAGTGACTGTGAACGGGCACTGAGGGTGTTAGAAATGTTCTAAAATTGGATCACCGTTATGGTTGTACAACTCTGTAAATTTGCTAAAGCTCACTGAATTAGAAACTTTAGAAGGGTAAATGTTATGGTATGCCAGTTACACCTCCGTAAAACTGGTTAAAACTAACAACAACACAAAATTCTCCACAGGTTTGGATGTTTCTTATGTTGACAGAATTCAGAGGCTTTGTGGCCAAATTAATGCCTCTCTGATTTTAGACCAGGCAATGCTCAGATAATGAAGTGTGGTCCAGTGTGTCTGTATCATGTGTTATTCTTCAGTTGCAAATGGTGGAACTCCCACCGCAAAACAGAGAATCCTGTATGTCTCAGAGGAGCATCAGCAGACCCAGCACGAAATAGGGAGTGGCACTGACTCTTCATGAAGGCAGCACAGTGAGGGTCTACTCTAGCTGCCTTGTCAATGCTGTGCTTCTCTAGGCCTCCAATGCTTGACAGTGTGCTGGCCTCTCGGTTGGTTCTTGAGAAGTATTTATGGAATCGATGAATGAATAAGTGAAAGTATGAAGTGTTCATTTTCTTGGTGTCCTGGCTTAATGTATACTTATATTTGCTATTCTTGCATAAATCCTAAAGTCCCAGTTAATGCAGAGAAGTCAAATTTGAATATCTATGCTACGTAAATCCTGAAATTCACAAATTTAGAGAATCAGATCAAGACCAGAGAGCAGAGTGCCTGCTAGCCTTTTTCCTTGCCTGACCTGACTCCAGGTCATCACCTTCATGCCTGGCCCTTTGTTCCTTTAAGATCCTCATTGTCATCTTCATTCGCCATCACCCCTCAGTTATAAGCCTGCATCCCCGTTACCCTTTCCCATGCCATTGGATTAATCTAGGTTCGTGATGGCAAACCTATGACACGTGTGTCAGCACTGACACACGTAGCCATTTTCGATGATATGGAGCCACATACCAGAGAAGTATGAGGCCGCATGGCAAGAAGGATGTTTCATCCTCAGCTCCTGCACAGCCAGGTGCAGTAGCCGAGGATAAAACATTTGCTGTAGTGTAGACACTCTGTGCCGGAGGTCTGTAGGCCAAAACAACAGAACTCCGGCACAGAGCGTCTAGTTCTGGGATTCCCGGGTTAGTCCGTTTTTCTCGAAATGACACACCACTCAGCTTTTTGGCGAATTTTGGCACACCAAGCTCAAAAGATTGCCCATCACTGATCTAAGTCATTTGAGATAAGCTTAGAGGTCAGTTTTGTCAGCTCCAGCCAGGCCCCAGCACCTTTATAGAAGTGATGACTCTCTGTGAGATCCGCAGCTGGGTGTCCACTCCTTTCCCCTCCTACAGCAGGAGCTGACCATGGGTCTTGAGTGTTTACTGTGAGATGTGACAACTCAGGCAGGGAAAAAAGACTAATCCTTCTGCCTATGTGATTGAACGAGGAAGTACACCATCTCTTTATAAATGTTGAGGAAACAGAACAAAATACACAAACACAAAAAGGATAATCCAAAGCTCTTCCTGATAGCAAATCCTTAATGTGAGATTATTTCTACCAATTTAGCTGTTAAACTTGTAACATAATCAGACCTGGTAAGAATTAGGGAAGACCCTGAGACACAGGGCCTACCTCTGCCACATTCCAAAGCTCAGTGCTGATGACCAATCAGGGGGGAGCACAATGTTGCTCTTTCCTTGGTTTGGTTTTCAAATTCTCAGTGTGACACGGGTTATGTTTCCAAAGATGCGGAAACATGGAAATGAGACCAGTATTTCTGGTTTACAGCACATGTGGGGGCCTCTGAACCAGCTGCCGTGACCCAGCATTATGACAGAAATGGTCTCCAAGCCAAGCTCTCTTCCTTTTGACAGTGCCCTTGACTAAACAGGCTGAAACAAAGCCACAAACACCAACCATCACCAAAAATTCACTAATATCCTTTTAAGTATTCATTTAGTTCTCTTATGATGGTTGAATGGGCTATGCATTAGACAATCTCTAGAATAATTCTGGGATAGTCATTCTCCCTGTTGAGGGGAGAAAACAAATTTGGTCCTTCTTTATTTTGCCCTAAGAAGAGATGTGCATAGAAACTCTTGGTGTGGTTAGCATGAAACCAAGACAAAGGTGAACAGTTCTCTTCACTTTTTCCCCACACTAACACTCTGCTTAAAATCTGAAACACCAGAAGAGGACTTCTGAGCCACAGCCCTTTACTCAGTCGTTAGTGGTGCTGAGGAACAAACAAAAGGACATTCAAACACCGAGGTGAGTGAATTAATAATTAAAAGGCCTAGCACAATCAATACAATATTGCTGGTGTGTTTCCTTGTAGATATTTCTGGAGTTTGCTTCAATATTTAATTTCACCCCAAACTGTAGGTCATTAGACAATGTCTATTCCAGGTTACCACAAGATACAGCTTGCATTATGTGGTCACACCGCGGAAGGACTCAAATTCTGGATGCAGATTTGGAGCCTGGTAGCCTTCATTTTCAAGACCTCCCCTGAAAGGAAAGGTTAAAAGACACTTTTCACATGCTTTTTTAATTTTTGTTTAAAATAATAAAAATTAAGAAACACAGGTGGCATTACTTCATTTTCAGATTCATCTTAAATTAACAAAATGCCAAAGAGTCTGGTGTGATAAGGTCTTTATTAAAGATTGTAAGAAATAAAGTAATTAATATCAAAGTATTGTGCCTTGTGTTTCTTGTTATTGGTATGTAAACAATGAAAGCAAAGGGGAAGAAAGTGTTTGTGTTTTTGATTGTGTGAAGCTGGAATTCTGTCTGCCCTAGGGCATGTGACTGGATTGCTTTCTTGTGAGGGCATTTTTTTACTTGGCCTAAACAAACAAACAAACAACCTCACACATTTAACTTTCATCCTTTTGAAAGTTATTGAATGAGTAAATGAATTTGCCTCCTCCCAGGCCAAGCCTCTCTTCAGCAGGGAAGCTGAGAGGAGGGATGGATGAAGTAATGGGGATGTTTGTTGTGAAAAGTACTAGGAAATAAAGTAGGATTGCACATTTTGGCGTGGTTGTTTGTGTTTAACAGTTGCTCAGAAGAGCGATGTCAAATTGTCTTTGCTTGCTTCAAAACATACAAATGAGAGCGTCTTCCCCCAATGTTCCTCTTTCATTCTGAGGTGTGACAGGAAGGTCCTCCTTCCACACATTTTTTCCCGGTTGTGTTACTCTCACTGTCTGAGATTTGTTCTGGTCTGAGCCATTATTCTGCTTTTAGAAAGACCTACTGTCACCAGTCATCAATACCTTCTGTATTAGCTTCCTATGGCTGCTGGAACAATATATCACAAACTGGGCGGCTTAAACAACAGAAAGTCATTGTCTCACAGTTCTGGAGGCCAGAAGTCAAAGTCAAATTGGCCGTGGGACCATGCTCCCTCCAAAGGCTGTAGGGGACAGATCATTCCTTGTCTCTTCCAGCTTCTGGTGACTGCTGTCAACCCTTGTAGGCACATCACTTCAATCTCTGCCTCCACTGTCACATGGCCTTCTTCCCTCCATGTGTGTGTGTGTGTGTGTGTGTGTGTGTGTGTGTGTGTGTGTATCTGTCCAAATTTTTCTCTTTTTATGAGGACACCAATTATACTGGATTAGTACCCACCCTAACTAGGTGTGACCTCATCTTAACTTGATTACATCTGCAAATACCCTGAAAAGCCACATTCAATAAGTTCTGATTGGACATAACATGGGGGGCACACTATCTAACCCAGCGTACCTACCATAGTCCTTCCAATATGACAGCCAAAAGACAGTGATGGTACCCCTGAGTCAGGATGTGTGGTCAGGGCTATAGACATTAGGGTGTGGCCCTGGAACCTATGATATAAGAGACAATGACAGGGTGGCAGAAGCCCAGAAGAGAAACATCATCCTATTTATTTCTGCATTGGGCAGTGTTTTCAAATCATCTCACAAATTTCTCATATCTCAACCCTACCCACTAAGCTGATGGAATGAGAAGAGGACTGGTAAGTAAGTGAGTTCCTGTTCAAGCCAGGATTAGGAAGATCTTCTACCATTCTCCTAAGCATGGGCGGCATTCCCCTTAGCCCCAAGTAAATACTTGACCTTGTGTTTTATGTCCACAACCATGCTTTTTAGACTGCACAGCCTAAATAGGATTACTTTTTACTAATTTTAAATAAGATTTCTTATTTTAAAATGAAGAATGTGTTTACACGTTAGTTGTATGCAAGACGTCAAGGTATTAAGGGCAAGGCAAATTCCAACTATCTATAAAGTACACAATAACATTCAAATCATTTACTGAATTTCCTTGTGAATGCAAAAATTTCTGCTTCTTGTTCTGAAACAGGATACATTAAGGAGGCATTAAGGTACTTTTTATAAAACCCAATCAAATTTCAAGAGTAAATTATTTTTAGCAGTAATGGAAAGAGCCTGTAGAACCAGTCATTTAGAGTATAATGATTTTAGTCACATGAATTATTGTTCCTTTTTTACTTGTTCTGAGCTTCTAGGGGCTGTATAAAAGAAAACTTTCCTCTACCCTTCTAGGTTCTTTCAGCTGGTCTATAAATCAGATAGATATGAGACTGATTAACAAGAGAAATTGACCAGATTTAATTACATATGGGAACCCCATCTACGGAGAGAGTCAGACACCCCACATACATGAGAGAGTCACAGACAGAAAGCTAAATATGATGTATATGTCATGTTCTGAGCTAAGTATCACCTTAGGGCTTCACAAAGGAGAAAAGTTATTCACTGGGTAAGAAGAGCAGATGCTCAGTAATTAGAAACTTGCCCTGCTCTATAGGTAAGTTTTTTTAAAAAAGTTATTTTTAGTGCTAACTCTTATTATGGCCCCTAATTAAAATTCTTTAAGGGAGAGGTAAAAGTATCTTGTGAGCCTGCAGGGTCTTGATTGTCTTCAGCCCAAAAGAATTCACATGCCAAAGAAAACATCTTGGGATGCCTGTTCTAAGCCTCTGCAGAGTCAAAAATAATGAGAAAGTGGAATCATCAGTGTAGAAATAAAATTAAAAATATCTCTTTTATAAAAGGTAGAAATGTTATGAGAATATTCTTTTCTACTTGAAAGTAAGATTGGCATTGAGTTAATTAACACTATAGCAGTGGTTCTTAACCTGGGTTCTATCGAACCCTAGGGGTTCGATGAGTCAGTCTCAGGGGTTCGGAGAGCCTCTGCCCCGGAGGCCAGAATAAAGTAATACCGTAATTTGTTGTGAGTTCATGCACTTTGTTGGTTTTGTTCTTTGAGCAAGGTGATGTTCATGCATGGCTCATTTTGTGCACTAGTAAAAAAACATATACCTATGTCTTGAATTTGGAAAAGAAAATCATATTTTATTTATCACTAAAGAAGGATTCGGTGAATGCGCATATGAAACTGGTGGGTTCGGTACCTCAAAAAAGGTTAAGAACCACTGCACTATAGTTATCCTTCTGAATTGGCAGCTGGGTCACGAACTGCCTCCTATGAAAGGGTCAGGAGTATCTGTATACTTCTAAATTTTAGTGAAATAAAATTTTAGTGGGATAATTGAAGAACACTTGTTTAATAACATACCCTAAAATCTCTGGGAGGGGGATCACTTGAGTTTAACTTTTATTAATTGGTAAATTCATTAATAAACCATGTTTCTGTTAATTCACCATTTGCCATTTATTTTTATCTTACCTAAATTTCCTCATGAAAAGAAAGGAGGAGAATCTTCAAATATTAACAAATAACACATGATCTTTCATCCAACTCTAGAAATAAAATTGAACAGATTATTTCTAGTTTATAAGAATGCATAATATAGAGCAAATAATAACAAACAGGAATGGTCAGACAAATCTAGGAGGTGGGGTGTTCTACACAAAAACAGGTCTACTCTTTCCCAAGAGCCAATGTTATGTAAATAATAAATGGAGAAAATTTGGGGAGACTTGTAGATTGAAAGAGATGAAAGAGACATAAAACAAAATATAATGCATGAATCTTGACTGGATTCTCTAATAAAAGTTATTGGACTTGATATTAGATGATACTTGGTGTGCACCAAGAATATTGCATGTAAGTGAACAACCTTCCTTTTCAGAGACACAGGCTGAGGCTATTTAGGGTGAATTGCTATGATGTCTATATGAAATGTATCAGGAAAAAGATAATGCAAATAGTTAAGTCAGGGAAATTGGTTTATTTATTTATTTTATTTATTTATTTATCTTTACAAACTTCCTCTAAGTTTGAAACTATTCATGAAGGAGAAAAATATGACAAAAAACAATACTAGCAGATGACTTGATCATGAGGCAAAGCCTTCTGTTTTTTGGGTCGAGATGTTTTTGCTAAGCAGCCACGCCTTTATAAGGTTGTTCTGTCAGCGCTTGTGAGAGTGGTCAGGTACAGGGTGGTCTGGAGCTGAAAGCAGGCTGTGATGCCAGCACCAGCGAGTGACAGTGCTTAGGCACATTGGGACAATGTCCTGTGTAAGTTTTCTCCTTATTCTTTTTTTTTTTTTTTTTTTTTTACAGGGACAGAGAGAGAGTCAGAGAAAGGGATAGATAGGGACAGACAGACAGGAACAAAGAGAAGTGAGAAGCATCAATTATTAGTTTTTCGTTGCCGTTGCAACACCATAGTTGTTCATTGATTGCTTTCTCACATGTGCCTTGACTGCGGACCTTCAGCAGACCGAGCAACCCCTTGCTGGAGCCAGCGACCTTGGATCCAAGCTGGCGAGCTTTTGTTCAAACCAGATGTACCTGCGCTCAAGCTGGCGAGCTTGGGGTCTCGAACCTGGGTCTTCCGCATCCCAGTCCGACACTCTATCCACTGCGCCACCGTCTGGTCAGGCTTCTCCTTATTCTTGCATCCTGTTTATGAAATGACATCCATACAACTGGTCTTTGTGGGGAAAGGTTAGTTTGGAGACCATTACTTTGGAACAGTGAGTCCTGCAATGCCTTGATCTTCCGGTACCATTAGATAACACTGATTTGGTGCTTCCTGTGTGCTGGGCCCTAAGTGCTTTATGTACATTAACTTCCCAGCAACATCAGTTATACTGGTAGGTCCACATACAGTCACATCTTACAGATGAGAAACAGGCAAAGAGACATTGACACACTTGATCATAAGGCCAAGATCACACAACTAACATGTGGCAGAACTATGCTGAAAAGGACCTGTGCTGATGCCTGTAGTTTATTTTGAAATACATAAGTAACAAGATGGATCGATGAGCAGAGAATTGGCTAGATGGACAGATGTGGATAAAATGTTAGCTGCACAGAATCTAGGAGATGGGTATACAGATATTCATTAAACAATTTATTCAGATTTTCTGTGTTTAAAAATTTTCACCACAAAATATTGAGGGGAAATAATTAAAAGTGGCAGAACTGAGATTCAAACCAAGACAGCCTTGCTCCAAAGTTCTTGGCCACCATGTGCCACTGTCTCTTAAGCAGGAAGAGTTAGACCCCAAAAGTTTAAGAGATTTGACCAAATTCTTGCTGCAAACATGCCATAGGGGTTTATAAAACAAAAGAACTTATCTGGTCAAACCCTTTTCTACTAGACGAGTCTCGGAGAGAGGATGATTTGCTCGAGGTCTAGAGAAGGGTTAGGATTTGTTCCTGAATTCCCATGGCTTGTCCCCCATCCCACATTGCCATGTCTCCTTCATCGGAGCAGCTAGGCACCCTGATGTGAGAACCAGTTTATCATCTAGATGCCTTGGCCACAAAATAGGACCTTTTATCGACTATTGGCATCTAACTACTGTGTTATCTTTCTTTCTGATGCCTCATAGACTGTCACACTTTCCAGCTCTCACGGCAGAACACTGTCCTTCACCTTTAGTTGTGCCATCTGCTCCTCTTGGAGTACTCAGTTTATTGAGCTGTACAGGAAATTTTTACCCTGGAGTATAAATGTCTTCTGTTTTCACTTCTATTTTTAACACCTGGGAGCACTTTCCTTTGAAGAGGTCAGGCACTTCACGGACATTATCTAATGAATCTTCCCAGACTTGTGGGTGACCAGTATTGTTAACCAGAGGCCACAGATGAAAAACAACAACCTTGAAGAACTGAGATGACTTGTATGTAATTTCTGGATAGAGGAAAAAGAGAGAGATAACTGGTCATCACACCTGAAATAGAATCATTATCGTCTGATTCTTCTTTTTAGGGACCTGCGAAATGGATTCCAGCATTTGGTATGAGTGATTGACTGATGTCAAAGAATAGAATTGTAGCATTTTGATGCAAGAAGGGACTGAGGAGATCAGCTGCTGCAACCTTCTTATTTTACTGATGGGTAAGGATAGGGAAGTTGGAAGACTTGCCCAAGGTCACAAAGCTTATTAATGGTAAATCCTTCAGCAAGGTCCTGGGTTACATGGCTCTTGAAATTCTACTTCTCAATGATTAATATTTTATTTCCTATTAAGTAGTATTAAGTCACAAACATAATTTCTTGCTCTAGGATCACACAAGCCTTTCTCAGCTCAGGACAATTCTGCCTTTCAAGGAAATTAACTTGGAAGGTTTACTCCAAGCCTAGAGACCTAGAAAATTCTGTAAATTTGCATCCCTTTTCCTAATATGTTAGCACAGACAGCACACTCTCTGGAGGAAGAAATGAGCGGTGGTGTAGGATCTTGCCTGAATGGCCAGATCTTGAGAATGTCGTCCACGTGCAGAGCACAATTATGGGCTGACTCATTCAGCTGGACATGACTGCTGGTTTGGGTCAACAACCTGGAGCAGGTCTGGTGCGGGTTCAGCTGCCATCAAGGTGCTTTATAATTCAGTCTAAGCTTCTGTGAGCAGGGTGCATGTGCCCTCCACAGTACTATGCTCTGGGCTCAGCAAACACACTGCAGGAATCAGGACCACAATTCTCTTTCTAGATGCTCTTAGACCTTTTTTTATTTATTATTATCATTACTTTACAGGGACAGAGAGAATCAGAGAGAGGGATAGATAGGGACAGACAGACAGGAATGGAGAGAGGTGAAAAGCATCAATCATCAGTTTTTCGTTGTGACACCTTAGTTGTTCATTGATTGCTTTCTCACATGTGCCTTGACCGCAGGTCTTCAGCAGACCGAGTAACTCCTTGCTCAAGCCAGCGACCTTGGATTCAAGCTGGTGAGCATTTTGCTCAAGCCAGATGAGCCCGCGTTGAAGCTGGCGACCTCAGAGTCTCGAACTTGGGTTCTCTGTATCTTAGTCCGACGCTCTATTCATTGTGCCACCGCCTGGTCAGGCACGATGCTCTCAGACTCTGTAGGGAGCCATCCAGAGAAACCAGTTGGTATACTTTTCTAGGACTCCTATTGATGTTGCATATGTGTCTATCTGGACACCCAGCAAAGTTGAGGGATGCTTAGATAGGGACTTGAAGGATGTCTTTAGCCTTTGCAGTATAAGATGTTTGCCCCCACAGGTGTTTTTGTAGGAGAAATTCTGCCATATTATATTAGTTTTCAATCACTTTAAACCAATGTCCCCATAGTATTTTCTTATTTTATCTTTAAGATACCACCTCAGTTAGAAATCTTTTTTGGTCAAACTTCTTTTTAAAATGAAAGATCTACCCCTTTTTCTTTTTTAGATTTTATTTATTCATTTTTAGAGAGAGAGACAGAGAGGGAGAGAAAAAGAGAGAAGGGGGAGAGGAGGAGCAGGAAGCATCAACTCCCATAAGTGCCATGACCAGGCAAGCCCAGGGTTTTGAACCCACAACCTCGGCATTCCAGATCGATGCTTTATGCTTTACCCACTGCACCACCACAGGTCAGGCAATCAAACTTTATTTCAATATTTTTATCCATCAATTTATATATCCATCCATTTATTAATTAAATTAACTTATTATCTATCCCTCTCTGTCTATCTAACAATAATCAGGTGTACAAACTGGATTAACCATAATCTTCGGTTCCTAGCACACTTTCATCACTGGCTAATAGGTGGTTGGTAAATTACTAGTTTACTAGTTATTTTTGATACACTAGGGAACAATTTTCTTTTTAATTTTCTGTTGCATGAAGTTTCAGAACTTTTTCTATATATTTCAGCATTGCTGATTTCAAATCTGAAATTTGTTTTTCGGTGCATGCTCCAGTTTTCATGCAATTTTAATTTCTTTTTGTTACAGTTAATGGATTGCATTAGTTTTTATTGTGTTAAAGAAAAACTTTATATAATAAAAAATAATGTATCTCCAACACTTTGAAATACAACAGAAGATTGCATTAGTTTTTAAATTGGAGTTAAAGGGCAATGACTCTTGGATTGAACATAGCCACAAGGCAATTAATGTTTTACAAACATCACTTTTACATAATTATACTTGTTTTTAAATGTAAAAAATTATTCTTTGATAAAAACAATCTTTTATTTTGTTTTAAGATTGAATCATGGCTTCTTCAAGTAGGCATAAATGTAAGAATAGTCCTGACGCCTTCTGTTATATATGTGGCTGTTACACACTTCAATGTCAAAGATGCAATATTTCATCATTTGTGATAGGTTCATATATTGCCTCTTTTCAAGTTCCCCTTGGTGATCAAGACAAGAATTGGGCTCCTCATATTGTGTGTCATAATTGTGAGAAAATGTTTTGTGACTGGACAAAAGGAAAATGCAAAGAAATGCCTTTAGGTATTTCCATGGTTTGGTGTGAACATAAGGACCACAGCAGTGACTGTTATTTCTGTCTGATCCATACAAAGGGCAGCAGCAAGAAAAAAATGGCATGATTGCATATTCTAATATTCCTTCAGCAATACGACCTATCCCACACTCTGAGACACTCCTGGTTCCAGTTTTCAATGGTTTTATTTCTTCTAGGGACGAAGAAAGTGAACATGGTGTAGGAAATGGTTGTAGAATCTAAAGGGTCTTCTTCTGATGCCAAGTAGTCATTAACCCCTCAGCAGTTTGCCAACCTGAATTGGATGACTTAGTAAGAGATTTGGGCCTATCAAAGAAAGCAGCTGAGTTATTAGCCTCCAGGCTTCAAGAAAAAAATATACTTCCCCGGTCAGCTAAAGTATCCCATTTCAGGAAGCGTGAACAAATTTTTGTGGATTTTTTTTCCAAAGACAAACACTTTGTTTACTGTCATGATTTCAGTAGTCTCCTCAGCCAGCTAGGTGTTACCACTTACAGTTCAACAGAATGGCGGCTATTTCTTAACAGCTCTAAACAAAGTCTGAAATGTGTTCTTCTACACAACAGTAATGTTTATGCAGCAGTTCCAATTGGTTATTCAACTCATCTGTGAGAAGATTATAATGACATAAAAATTGTCCTTGACTTTCGGAAGTATGAGGAGCATAACTGGATCATTTGTGTGGATCTTAAAATGGTAAATTTCCTGCTAGGAAAACAGAGAGGTTTTACAAAGTATCCTTGCTTTCTGTGTTTGTGGGACAGCTGAGCTTGGGAGAAACACTGGACACAAAAGGAATGGCCAAAACATGAAGCTCTGGAAGTAAGGATGCAAAATATTGTGAATGAACCTGTAGTTAATCGAGACAAGATCAATTTTCCCCCACTTCACATCATACTTGGCTTAATGAAGCAGTTTGTTCAGGCTTTGAATAGAGAAAGTGAATGCTTTCAACATATTATATCTGCTTTTCCTGCCTTGTCTTTCAAGAAGATAAAATCAGGTGCATTCGACGGACCTCAAATTTGAACCCTCATATGTGATGAAGAATTGGCCAGGAAGATGAATAAGGAGGAGAAAGCAGCATGGCAGTCTTTTGTGGCAGTTACAAAGAACTTCCTTGGCAACAAAAAAGCAGAAAACTATGAACTTCTGGTTCAAAGGATGCTGTTGGCTTTCCGCGACATTGGATGTAACATGAGCGTTAAGATTCACTTCCTGAACAGCCAGTCACCTTGATAAGTTTCCCGAAAATATTGGAGCTGTTAGTGATGAGCAGGGAGAATGCTTTTATCAAGATCTAAAGATGATGGAAGAGCGTTATCAGGGGTGATGAGACAGAAATATGATGGCAGACTACTGCTGGAGCATCAAACAAGATTGTCCTCAACAAGTACACAAATGCAAGAGCTACAAACTCAAATTTTTGCCTGAATAGAATGTAGACAAATTCTGATGCAATCATATCTTTTAGTGTATTAGTGTATTTACTGCATTATATAAATTATATATTCACAAAGATGATGCCCAAGAAGACATTCTACTTCATTATATTAAACTAAATGTTGAAAATTTTACAATAAGATGAAACCTAAAATCTTGAATTGCAAAAAAACTGTAGCTTACTGAGAAAAACTAATGTCGGATTTGAGATCAGCACACTCAAATTAGGTAAGAACAAGTGTTTTTGTGGACGCGACAAAAATTTTGTTTTCCAGTGTAATGTAATAAGCATCTATAAACTTACCACCCCAAACAAAAGCTAAGACATTGACAATAACCTACTATGAACTATAGAATTCCACTTCATTCCATCCCCCACCCCATTCCTCTTCCTTTTCACATCCAAGGTAACTATCATTCTAAATCTTCCATTCATTGTTCTTTTGCTTTCATTTTTATATGATTTTGTGTCTGTATGTATTCTTAAAAGTATGCATATAAGTATAGCTGTTTTTAACTTCATAAAAATGGTATTGCATTTTCTGTAGTATTTCTAGACTTACTTTTCACTTATTAAATCGCTGTTTTACCATATTGCTATATCTTGCTGTACAGTTCATTTATTTTGACCACTATATAACAGTCCATTGTTTGACTATAGTATCAAGAATTATAAAGTGACTGAGATGTTACTCTACTCACAAGCTAACATTAGCCAGCCAGAGTTTCACAGACATTGACAGGAGGAAAGAGACTCCTGGGTCAAGAACACATGACTTTATTACTCATGGCACAGCAGGCTGCATCAGCAGCATCTTAGGTTGTGTTGGTTTCCTTTGTCCTCAGTCTTCACAGGGGTGATATAGATGGGCCCGGTGAGACACGCACACACGGGGGCGCACTATTCAAAGATCCCTGAGCTTAGGGACCTTGAATCTTTTATAATAGGCAGTAAGCTTGCCTATTCTCTGCTCCAGAAAGAAACACCATCTATATCTTTCAAGGCTGTAAGCTATATAGACATTCTGGAAAAGATAGAAACAAAGGGCAGTTAGTGCACTGCTTGCAAGATGTGCAGAAATGTGAGAGATTTGTGAGAAACTATCTCCCAACATACAGCACAAATGATGTCAGCTTTTAAAACTTCAAGGTATAATAACTAATGGAATAGAAACATCTCTAAGGAAGAAAACACACTAAGCTCTAAGCCAGTGGTTCTTAACCTTTTTTGAGGTACCGAACCCACCAGTTTCATAAGCACATTCACTGAACCCTTCTTTAGTGATAAATAAAATATGATTTTTTTTCCAAATTCAAGACATAGGTATATATTTTTTTACTGGTGCACACAATGAGCTGTGCATAAACATCACCTTGCTCAAAGAACAAAACCAACAAAGTGCTTGAACTCACAACAAATTACGGTATTACTTTATTCTGGCCTAAGCTTTATCAACCCATTTCTATCTTAAAGAAAATTAATCTATCTGATTTTAACAACTTGAGTAATAAATGAGCTAATAGGAAATGGAGAAGTGGAAGACTTTGGGTTCGTGAGTTACAGGATATGAAGAGTAGATGTTACTGAAAGGGGGCATAGGCTTAGTTAGCTACACTTAATTTTTGCTAATTGGGTGAATTCATCCTGAAATGGCCATAGCCATGTATCTGATGGGATGGATGCCACCTGCCTATATGGCCATAGCATTGAGTAGCAATTAATTGATCTGATGGTACTTTCATGCTGGGCTGATTCAGCAACAAAGTAAGGGCAGATGAAAAGGAACACAGCTCCAGGAAAGAGAGTGGTTGAGACTGCCAGAATGGCATACCATCTGTGCTGACATTGAGCTAAGCAGACTCTGCACTTCAGGACTCCCATTTATTTCCCTCTAAGGAGTCTCTCTGTCTTTAATAGTATACTTAACTTCTGGGGTGGCTAAAGAGATGGATATGCCAGGACCACCTCATAGGAAGAGCCTGAATGTTTATATCCTGGGCACAGTGACTCTAAACCTATTTACACTTGGAATTACCAGGGCAGTGTTCACAGATCCCCATGCAAGGCTCCGGCCACACCAAACACAGCAGAAGCTCTGGGTAGGGACCAAGTATCAGTATTCTTCACAAACTGTCAAGCATATCCTACTGTTCAGTAAAAGGTGAGAACCCTTGAATTGGTGCTTAATTAAACTGGGCAGATGCTTCTACCCCATACTGTAAGACAAAGATCCAAAAGAACGCTTTTCAACTTGGCTTCACAGCAGAGTTACCTGGGCAACTTGTAGAAAACACCAATTCAAGAGTGGTACTCCAAGCAATGGACTCAAAAGACCTGGCAGTAGAGTCCTAGCAAGACTTGTTTTGATAGCACCCCAGGTGAAACTATGGCCCCAGGAAAAAGAAATGGAGACTCGGACTCTTATTTGCCATTTGTTGCAAATGTCAGCCTCAGCATCATTACAGGAGTATGGTGAAGGTTGGGAAAATGGACAAATGAATGATCTGGTCCACCTCACTCTTCAGTATCTCCCCCAAGACGTGTGCTATGGAGTTAGCTCAAAGAGCTGCCTCTCTTCTCTATCATCAAATGAATGTTTCGAGTGCTCTTATAGAACTCTACCCTATTTGTGCAGCAAGATGTTTTTCTACTATTTAGCTGGCAGCACAAACTTCCTCCAGTATTGGTGGCCAACAAATGAGGAGTGTTGGATACATTAAGGAAACTAGAATTTAGCTATATTTCCAGAGGCTCATCTTTAGGGTCTTGAGGCTCAAGATGGAAAGGAGAAAGGTGGGGGTCTCTGCTGAGTCTCTCCCTCCCCTCCAGCCTCTTCCCCAGGGCTCATGCTCCCAGGCCTCCTTCTCTCCCATACAACAGCCTTTCCTTCAGCATCTCATGCGGATCTCTGTTGCTAGGTGACGGAGCCTGGCTACATGCAGACCTGTCGGAGAAATAGGCATTTATTTGTCTTGGTGGTTCTCCTTTGTCTTGGTCTTCCCTTTCCCATATTTCTACCACTTTCTTAAAGTGATGCTTCCCACTGGAATAAGCAGTGCTGAATGAGAGGAGCGATCTGAGGCTGAGAACTATATCACAATTCTGGCCTTCTGTAACCTGCTCAGAGCCCTGAGTCTCACCCTAGAAGACCAATAAGGACTCTGGGCTCAAGAATTTGGGGCCATGTGTGCATGGAAAGCCCACCTGGGCCCTTATCATTAACAACCACAAACCCATTTGCCTTTGACCTGCTGGTGCCCATGGGAGCAAACTAGGAACCATAAGCAGAATCTGATAGAAGTGGTAGGGTGGTGTATGCCCAGCAGTAGCGGCCGGCCGTCACGGCCATTCACATGCAGGTTCGCCATCTGCACATCTTTTCTCTCTCTGCACAAACTGGCTTCTCCCTCAGCACTCTGCATTCTCTCTGCTCTCTCACTCTGCACACATGGCTTCTCTCTCTCCTTCTTCTCTCTTCCTCTTTTCAAAACTTTCTGGCACGAAAACCTCTCTTTCAGCAAACACTAACAAGACAATGGCCCTTCCCAAGCAGGAAGGTAATTTGCAATTTCACAGATCACATACCTGGTGCTGCCCAACACTATTTTTTAACAATAAAAGTGAGCAAACTCAAAAAATACAAATTTTACCAACTCATTTGCCCAACAGGTGGTCAAGGCTGCTACAGGACTCACACACCGACTCTACCATTAATTCACTGGATGTTTCTGTGTTTCTAATTTTCTCATCTATATATATCAGTCATAGTACATACTCTGCAGGATTGTTGCAAAAACTAGTGTATTAGAATAAGTCTTGCAAATGGTGAGCATGGAACAAGCTTTAGGTCTTCTTCCCCATTCTTCAGGGAGGAAAGAGCATTCTGAGGAAGTCATTTGCTCAGCACCCCAGCCAGGAAGTGGCACAACCCATCCACCTGGGGGTGGGGAAGCCTGGGTTTTAGAGCAGCGAGACAGACAGAAAGAACTGTGGTGTCTGTGGCCACTGCCTATTGATGAGATATCCTTCTTACTTTAGCTGGGCTTTCTGTTCATTGCAGTTGAGAGCATGTTGACAGTTACAGCTGCTTTTTCTTTGCATTCCATCACAATCTTAAAATAAAAAGGGAGACCCAATTCTTCTAATTCTGGCAACTTAGTTAAATTGCATCACTAATTGCCGAACTTTGAGCGCTGGCTTGACAGAGAGAACTAGCAGAGTGCCGCAGAATAGAAACCAACGCCTGCTGGTGAGTGAGACAGAAAAAGAACCAGTTTGAAAGGACGAGTAATTTAAATGCTGAATTAAGAAAAACACAAGATCTTATCTTTGAAAGAGATGTTGATTTTTCCATTAAAAAATGAAAAAAGCGAGAGCAGAGTGTAATTTGGAATCCACCACAAGAGAGTAATCAGTATCACTAGATCAATTCTGATTTAAACGTGCGATTTCTTAAACATTTTTAAATAAAAAAATAAAGTCACTCCTGTTCTATTATCATGCTTCTAGGGCTTTCATTTTTCTTTAGAAGATTTCCAAATTCTGAAATAACTAGATTTAGCCAGTGTTCGGATACCTGAATAACGAAAATATCATCTAGCACATCCCCCACGGTTCTATCTGACCAGTTCCAATAAGCCCAGGAGTAGGCATCTGAATTCCGCGGATCTTGGTCAGTGACTGCAGGACACAGACCACAGGACTGTGGCATGGAGCAGTTAAGCGCCTCTTCTTTCTCTGTGACCCTTATCTATCAGGATATGTTTGAGTGCTGCCTTCTCCAGGTCCTGGGGGGAGGGTCTCCGAAGCCTTTCCTTCTTCCTGCCCACCCATCCTTCCAAGGCAGTAAAGAAGGCAGCTTGAGGTGAGCCACTTCTGTCTGCAGGCACTTGCCCAGCTGCTTACAGAACAGAAAGAACTTGTAGAAATTCAAGAAAAAGCGGAGACTTGGGCGAGGGCTGTTGATCCCGCTAGATTCTAGCTTGCTAGAGAGAGTGGACCCTCAGCCAGCATGTGTCCCTAAACCTCCACGGCTTTGTGACAGCAGCTCTCCCCTCCCACTCGTCAATAGTGCTAACACCATAGATGCCTTCTTACTGTCATTAAAACAATAAACAGTAGAGCAGT
Organism: Rhynchonycteris naso; assembly: GCA_037038555.1. NCBI lineage: Eukaryota > Metazoa > Chordata > Mammalia > Chiroptera > Emballonuridae > Rhynchonycteris > Rhynchonycteris naso. The sequence continues at coordinate 34,162,572 of CM072998.1, forward strand.
GGTAGTCAACCTGGTCCCTACCGCCCACTAGTGGGCATTCCAGCTTTCATGGTGGGCTGTAGCGGAGCAACCAAATGCTATATAGTAAGTTGTTTTATAAAGATTTATTTTGCCAAACTTAGTGAAAATCCAACATAAAGTACTTGGTAAACAATTATTATTATTATATGCTTTAACTTGCTGTAACTCTGCTTTATAAATTTTATAAAGTAAAGTTAGTTCCCTACTTTATAAATCACCATTTCTGTGGAACCGGTGGGCGGTTAGAAAATTTTACTACTAGCGGAGATACAAAAGTGGGTGGTAGGTATAAAAAGGTTGACTACCCCTGCAGTAGAGAAAGGCTGAGGAATGGTTCACAGTAAGGGAGACTAGGGGATGAGAAAACCGAAAGCAATGTATGACCATAGAACAGATCTTGTACCAGAGGAAAAAATGGGATGAAATACATTATTGGGTCAGTGATGTAATTGGAATGCAAGCAGTCGATTAAACAAAAATATTGTGTCAATGTTAAATTTACTGAAATTGATAGCTGTACTTGGTTCTGTTAGAGAATATCCTTAATCTAAGGAAATGCACATTGAAATATTTATAGAATAAATGAAGTATTCAGGGGCCATGGTGTATGTAACTTAGTCTCAAACAATTCAGGAGGGAGATAGATGGTAGATAGATAGATAGATAGATATGTGATTATTTTTTAAGATGTTAGATATTTTATGAAATATATGTGATTGTCAGAGAAAGAGAGAACACAGATGGATGCTGAAGTAAGGGGCATTGTTAAGAACCAGTAACCATTCTTTGTCTGGACAAAGAATGTATGAATAGTCTTTCCACTATTCTTGCAAATCTTCTGTAAGGTAGCAAGTTTCCCAAATAAAAAGTTTAAGATCTCTGGACTAAATTATAACATCTTTAAGAAACTTCTGTTTTTCTTGTTGTGACAGTTCCTTATCTTTTTTTTTTTTTTTTTTTTTTTGTATTTTTCTGAAGTGAGAAGCGGGGAGGCAAAGAGACAGATTCCCTTATGCAACCAACTGAGATCCACTGGCATGCCCACTAGGGGATGATGCTCTGCCAATCTGGGCCATTGCTCCATTGCAACTGGAGCCACTCTAGTGCCTGAGGCAAAGGCCATGGAGTCATCCTCAGCGCCTGCAGCCAACTTTGCTCCAATGGAGCCTTGGCTGCCAGAGGGGAAGAGAGAGAGAAAGAAAAAGGAGAGGGGGAAGGGTAGGGAAGCAGTTGGGCACTTCTCCTATGTACCCTCCCCAGGAATCAAACTCAGGACTTCCACATGCTGGGCCAACACTCTACCACTGAGTCAACCGGCCAGGGCTTAGTCGTTTTGGCCTGTCATGACCTTGGCTGTTTTGAGGAGTGCCGGTCATACACTTTGAAGAATGTCCTGGAGAGGACACGTAGTGGCACCTCAGGCACTACGGACTTTAGAATGATTGAACTGCATCACCACCTCAGGGATCTGTCCTGTCTCAACTCTAGGGTACAGAGGTAGTTCCACCTGGAAAAGAAGGAGCTGGACAGCAGTTCGTACAGTAAACGTCCAGCATGGCCTGGCACCTTGGAGACCAATTTGCTCCTGCCACACCACAGTCTCCCACCCTCAATTGACAGAGTCATTAATCCTCCAATGATGCAAGCCGGTGGAGGTGCATGCCAGCTTTCTTATGCCAGAGGTAGGACGTGATCAAAATTAACATGTTCCAGTACAAATCTCTCCATTGGCTGCAAAGCCCTGAAAAGTATTTTGGAACATTGTTGCAACTTCCTAGGAGCAATTCTCATTCCAAATGAATGAAACGTGGATCTGTTCTTCCACCACATACAATGGTTCCCGATAAGGCTTATCAGATTAATCAGTAATAAATACCTCCTTCCCAGAGCAGGAGAACTAAGGTGATTAGGTGTGGCTAATAAACTGAAGTCAAGAATGCAAGGCGACAAACATCTTATTTCCCACCTGTTGTTTTTCTGATGTTGGTCTTGGATTATTATTCTCTAAACAATAGTTATGCATTATCTATGTTGGCTGTTTTTTAATGCTAAAGGCAAGTTTCCTGAAACACATTACTTCATGTATAATTCTTTCCTGCTTCCTCCCTTGTGCTTTAGTGCTTTATTGTTATTTTTAATTGAATTTATTGAGGTGCCACTGGTTGCTGCTTCCTCCCTCTCCCCTCTTTGGGCACTAGTTTCCAATTAGCTTTTCTCTCTCCCAACATGAGAAAAATGATATTGGTTTGTATGTTTTTAGGTTATTACTTTATATTTTTTATCTAATATTTCATGCCCTGTCCCTTAATGGTTTAATCTTTTAAGTGACAATAACCCCACATATTGTCTTTACAGCTCTAAAAAAGTGAGAAAAATAACTTGATTTGAATTCTTCATGATAAAGGTTCCCCTAAGACATTAGAAAGTATTCCTTCAAATGCAGGTTGATAGTAAAAATCCTTTAACATTGAATTTTTGCCCAGAAATTCATAATATTAAAGCAGTTTTCTTATTAATAAGTTGGTCATCAAATGTTAGTTCAATGTTGTGTTAACCAGTGTCACCTGAATAAATTTAATTAAAAAAAAATTAGTTCAAGGGATAATTTAATGTAACTTTTTGTCTTTAGTAGAACCACAGTGACTTTTCATTGTAATACCTTTATTTTTTATAAAATTACCTCTATTACATAAAGCAACACTAGCTTGACTATAAAGTTTTGCTGCTTCTGTAAAAGATTTGAAAGCCAGAGGTACATGGCTTTGTGCAGGTAACAAAATGCTCCTGGCTTAGGAAGAAAGATTTAATGAGAGACGAGAAACAGGGAGCCCCGTGAGAAAGCGGGCGTTCTGTAGAGGCAGCAGGTGCTCACGGCTGCCAACCCTTCTCCCTCCCAGGGTCAAACACTGTCAGCAGGTGGATCAGGTGGTGTAAGCCAGCGCTGAAGCAAAATTTTCTATGTGGCCGTAAATAAGTTTGCTTCTTCATTCTGAACATGCATATATCAAATAAATGTGGGCAAACAGCAGACTAAAAGTATCATTTCTTGCTATAAATTGTTTTTCCTCTTTTCTACTTTGTTGGAAGAGGTCTTTTGGCCACAAAGTAGATGACACACTTATTTCAACAAATAAGAAATTATTATTCTTATTGTATTGATACTTCTGATAACATATCATCTGTACAACTTGTTTTATTGCAGATTAGGTACATGGGGTAGATTTCTCTGTCCATCTCTTTTATTTATTTTTAAATTTTTATTTATTTATTTTAGAGAGGAGAGAGAGAGAGAGAGAGAAGTAGAGAAGGGAGGAATAACAGGAAGCATCAATTCCCATATGTGCCTTGACCAGGTAAGCCAAGGGCCCCGAATCAGCAACCTCAGCATTCCAGGTAGAGGTCCCATCCACTGCACCACCAGAGGTCAGGCACAACTTGTATTACAAATAAGTTCTCTACATCCTCCTCTCCATTCATAGTAACTAGAGATCTTAACTTTTTATAAAACTCATAAAGCTTATAGCCCTATGTAAAAGGAATTTTCTCCTCTATGCATTCATTTATTCATTCCATAATTCCCTGGTATCTTACCCATCCCAGACCCTGTCCTAGGTACAGGTCTGCCCTTCCCTGTATGAAGGGTGAACGGGTAGTGAGCCACAAAAGCATCTGTTTCAAAAAGCTAGGAAGCCACCATGGTCTTTTTGGAGCACAGGAAAAACTGAGACAGAGACTAGTTTCCCAGGGTTGAGGGCAGAGGTGCAATTTAAACAGCATCTTCTTTTTCCTTTTTGTTTATTTATTCAATTTTTTAGAGCCTGACCAGGCTGTGGCGCAGTGGATAGAGCGTCAGACTGGGTTCGAGACCCCAAGGTCGCCAGCTTGAGCACGGGCCCATCTGGCTTGAGCAAAAGCTCGCCAGCTTGGACCCAAGGTCACTGGCTCCAGCAAGGGGTTGCTTGGTCTGCTGAAGGCCCGCGGTCAAGGCACATGTGAGAGGGCAATCAATGAACAACTAATGTGTTGCAATGAAAAACTGATAATTGATGCTTCTCATGTCGCTCCATTCCTGTCTGTCTGTCCCTATCTATCCCTCTCTCTGACTCTCTCTCTGTCCCTGTAAAAAAAAAAAAAGTATGCAATTTTTCAGAGAAAGAGGAGAGAGAGAGAGAGAGAGAGAGAGAGAGAGAAGTGGGGAGGAGCAGGAAACATCAACTATCAAAGGTGGCTTGACTGGGCAAGCCCAAGGCTTGGAACCCGTGACCTCAGAGTTCCAGGTCAACGCTCAATCCATTGTGCCACCACAGGTCAGGTCCAGCGGTGCAATTTAAACCCCAATGGAGTTTCTTTAATTTTCCATCCTCCACTCCACTCTCCCTGTGAGTCCATGCATGCACTTGTAGGTATTATTTCACATAGATCATGGGAGAACAGTGTTGGAATAATCAATAGCGCAGCCCATTACTGGAGTCATTCATAGTGTTCTTGGCACCTGATGTCAGCACAGGCAGGGATGGGGGATCTGTGGTTGGATGTATTAACTTGCCAGCTCTTTCCTATTGGCCTCACAAGATATTTGTGCTTGGTAAGTGTAAGGCCAGGAGCCGCCATCGTGGCCATTCACATGCAGGTTCCCATTGGATTCGGGCTGACGGTGAAGAAATGGCAGAGTCGGAGGATGGTAGGCCATTCTGTTTATTGGTGTCTCACCAATACAGGCAAGCCACAAGAGAAGACAAGGGAGAAGCAGAAAACCAGCTTTTCCCATGGAGGTCAAGGGATCAGGGAGGCCCCTGCAATGGGGATAGCAGGAACCGAGCGAGAGAGCTCCCGGACTGCCCCAGTTTATAGCATAGATAATCCACACCTTTAATCCAATTATACATTCAAGAAAGTCTCTGATACAAAGCCACCCATCTGAGGCATAATGGGATTCCTCCCTACATCACCACCCTACATCATCCAATCAATCAAGGGTGTGGAGAAGAGCCTACTCTTAAAACCAAGCCTTAGGCCATAACAACCTGGCCTGCTTACATTACAGCCTTTCCCCCACACCCATCCCAAGCACAAGGGCAAATAATATTACCTGGGTGACGGGCTTCCATGTGGGCAGCACCATCTTTAACAAAGTGAGCATATTATATTTTATCTGCCCAACAGTAAGTCATTAAGGCTTAGTACATAGTCCTCAACATTTCAAATTCGAGAAATATAATGCTATTAGTTTATGCCACTTTGATAACCTACCACTCTAACCCAGAACTAGGGCAGATATTTAGACCACAGTCTATGCACTAATCTCAGGGGATGCTGTGCTTGGGGCAGAGTGCAGAACCTGCTTGGAGCCCTCCCGCCTGGTGTAGGGTGTGCCTGGAAGCCTTCCCTGGGTGTTTCTAAGTTGTCCTGGTTAGCCTAGTTTAGTTTCCTTTATTTATGTAGGTTGTATATGTTTGGTTTTTATTTGTTTTTTATTTTTATTTTTTGGCCTAAAGAGCCAGAACTGTCATCTAGAATAAAAGAGCCTCTTCTTTGATAGTTCTGAATATGCAATGGGTAATTTTCTAGCACTTCGTATTCCAGATAAAACCCCAAGGCTGTCACTTCCTTCCTCCCAAGCTACTAGAGTATGTAATATTGGGCAGGCTATAGAAACTCAAAACCTCTTCCTGGGAAAGTCAGAGAAGAATCATGCGTGACCTGATTTGTTCTGGCTCAAGGCTTGGTCTTACCAAACCCTTAGACATTAAGACCAAGAGAAAACATAAAAGGGAAAAGAGAACACAAGGCAAAGGCTAGGAAAAATCATTTTAGTTTCAGGACTGCTCCTAGGGGCTGGATAAGCTCCAACTTCTGACCAGATTTGTAGAAATTAAGGTTGAGATTGGAAGTGAACAACCCCTGGCCCAGGAGCCATGTTAGAAAGAAAGCATCCTTGAGAGAAAAGACCAGGGGACCCAGAGGGTGACTGAGGGGTTGCCCACCTGCCTCCCTGCCTCTCCCTTCTCCCAGCAAGCCCAGCATCCTCCTTGGCAGATATTGCCCTGACAGAGACCTAGTCCTGCACTGGTGCCAAGTCTGCCGGGCAGCCACCTTTCTGACCCTTTAGTTCAGCATCTTGAACAGGTTCCTATTCCTTATGTCCAAGTCATCGTTTGAAACTCCTTTTGGTAACTGTTCACTTGAGCCCTTTTGCCAGTAGAATGTTAGAATGTTATTTAAATATTGTTATCTCTGTGAAACTTTTCATGATTTTATAAAAAGGTAATTTTCTAATGAGATTGTACACTCTTCGAATAATAATAACAACTAACAGGTATGGATTGCCTATTCTGTGCCAGATGTTAAACACTTCACATGCATTCTTTCATTAGATATACATCTCACAACAACTTCATTGAGTAAGAGCTATTATTATCCTGCTTTTGCAGAGTAGGTACATGGGGTAGATTTCTCTGTCCATACTTTGTCCTTCTTATCTGCTGTCTCTCAAAGGTTCTTAATATTTGACATTATATCCTTAAGCACCAACTTTTCTGGGAAAGATTCTTTGAACAAGCCAGACTAGTAATACTGTCTTCTTAACACAGCTACTGGAACCCTAAGCACATGTGGCATGCCAGTTATTCTATTATTCGATAAGTGTGTGTCATCTTGCCTAACTCATGATCTTGAGAACAGACACAGGAGTTTACGTCTCTTTTGATTCTGAGCACCAGCACAGTGCCTGATATGTTGTAGATATTAAATAGCCTTTTGACTAAATGAATGGAGAAACTGGGGGTTTAGCAATGGAAGTGAAAAGAAAAAGGTAAGTTTGGAGGGACATGAGAAGAAAGAATGGATAAATTTGGTGATAAGAAGGGGATAAAGAGGAGTCAAGCACAAGCCCAAGAATTCTGGGTTGTGATAGGAAGGACAAAGGTACAAATTCAGGAAGGTGGCGGGTGGGTGGACAGTGAAGAGGCTCATTTGCAGACAGGTGGAGTTTGAGGTTAAAAGAAGCATTTAAGTGAAGTATTCTAGCCCAAGCAGATGAAATCGAAACCCAATGTACTGCTGTGGTCAACAAAAATGTCAACAAAATATTGCTATGCATCATCAAGAAAGATGCTGGAGACAGAGCAGAAAATATCCTACCAGTTTCTGCTCCTGGAAAATCTATATGTTCTTTTGGTTGCCAAAATTGAGAAATATATAATAAAGATAGAAAAATCCCAGTAGGCTATTAATATTCCCAAGCATACAGAGAGCTTTTCATAAAATGACTGATAGAGAAAAATATTTTACTATCCAGTTTAAAAATAAGCAAAAGAAAAGAAATATCTTAGAAAAATGTGATTTTTAAGCAAAACATTTAAAGCAAATTCTTGATTACCTGAATCAGGATAGGAAGGGCAGAGAACACATATACTGCCTGTAAATAGTTAAGTTCAATATGAATGAATTTAATACAAACATACATACATGTACATTCACTGAGAACTCATATTATGCCATAACTCTATGGAGTATCTTCATATCCATCATTAAATTCAGGGCTCACAACCTCCCTGTAACACCAACCTTTTGTCTCAATATCACCCATGGGTAGACTGAATCCTAGTGAACTTATGTTGCATTAATGATCCAATTAGTGGCAGGCAGAATTTTTGAAACAAAGTGAGTATTAATTAATATATTCAACACTAAAAAGGTGAAATTTGTTAACCACAAGATATTGATTAGAGCTAACATTTCAAACTTATATATACCATATTATTTATAATACAATGTAACTGTTAACTATTTTGTGTTATTTTTTTCTAATACTTGAGAAATACATGGTTCTCACTTGAAAGAAAAAAATACATTTGTGTCAGTTTCCACAAAGTATTTTTAAATTATATTAGTGCTTAAATATGTCCAAGTGTAATATTTTGTATGAACTCATATTTATAGCAAAGAATTTAAGATAAAACTATATAAATTAATAAAATCCTAATTAACAATATTGTTTTCATAATAGATGGGATGTTTTGATTTATGTAAAATACCAATAAATTTGCAAGTTTTGTGCTTCACTGGCCCAACTAATTCTTTTGATTGTGAACAAACACACCATCATTTGAGTCATCATGATTATATTTTTCCCCAGAAATCCATTTTATTAAGATTCATTATTTAGAATTATTAATAATTATTTAATAATTACCTCAAAACACAATTCTGAAAAATAAAAAAAATGACTGCTCTCATGAATGTTAGTATAAGGGAAAAAATCCATGAGACATCTATTTACGAAATTAACAAGTTATAGAAACTAAGATACAATTTAAAAACTTTTGTTATATATGACATAAAATGAGCTTATTCTCTCACACGTTCCTGTGAAACTATAATTCATATTGTAAACCTTGAAGTCTTTTGGCTTTTATTGGATTTTTATCTCATTTATATGTTTAGTTTTATCTCTTTATTTTTTCATTAGCCCTTAACATTGAAAAAGGTATATTATTCTGTCACATTGCAGTACTTTGGTAGTATCAAATCAAGTTTTAAATATCAAGACATTTAGAGTACCATCCCAACACACCAAAGTTGTGAGTTAGATCCCTCATCAGGGCACATACAAGAATCAACCAATGAACGCATAATAAGTGAAACAGAAAATTGATGTTTCTTTCTCAAATCAATAAAATTTTTGAAAAGTTTTAAGTGTCAATTCAAGTTTGTTAATAAATAAAGATGACAAAGTTTTATTCTTGTCAAGTGTCTTTTAATGGCAAAAATAAGTTTTGACTTAATAACTTGTCAAAGGATTAAACACAAACACAACAAGAAATGGATCGTCACTGTTTGAATTTAAGACAGTCAAGCCTAACCTGGAAGAGCATGCTTTGTGCACATAAGCAGACAGCACTGTCTCTCTAGGATGCTATCTGCTGAGTACTGGTCAGAGCGCAATCAAAAGTACAGACAGGGCAGAGCTGTGACAATCCTCATTGCTAAGGAGGTCATTCAGATCATTCTAATATGCTGAATGTTTTCAGATGAAGATGGAAAAGAAGGACAGTATCATGTAATAGCACTCTTGGACCCTAAACAATAGAGTACAACTTCTCTCTTTCATTTTTTTCTATTTATCTATCCAGAACATTCATATTCTAAAAAAGATTTAGAGAACATTATTAGAGATGGATATATAAATCTAAGAACAGCCTGACCTGTGGTGGCGCAGTGGATAAAGTGTCGACCTGGGAACACTGAGGTCACCAGTTCAAAACCCTGCACTGGTCCATTCAGGCACATATGGGAGTTGATGCTTCCAGCTCCTCCCCCCTTTCTCTCTTTCTCTCTCTCTCTCTCTCTCTCTCTCTCTCTGTGTGTGTGTGTGTGTGTGTGTGTCTCCTCTCTAAAATGAATAAAATAAAAGAAAATTAAATTAAATCTAAGAACAGCTATAATTTCTAAGGCAGGAGGCGATGAGTACCACCATGGGCTCTAGACCCAGCCTGCCTGAGTTTGAGCTTTCTAGCTGTCTGACTTTGGGTCCTCAATTAGCTTCTCTGTGCCACAGTTACCTCATCTTTAAAATGTGGATAAAAATAGCTCTAACCTCCCAGGATTGTTGTGAGAATTAAGTAAGTTAATACCTGTAAAGCATTTAGAACTGTGCTTGGTACATGGCACATGCCTAGCTATATTGACTATCTATGCATCCTCTAAAACAGGGGTCCCCAAACTTTTTACACAGGGGGCCAGTTCACTGTCCCTCAGACCGTTGGAGGGCCGGACTATAAAAAAAACTATGAACAAATTCCTATGCACACTGCACATATCTTATTTTAAAGTAAAAATCAAAATGGCCTGACCTGTGGTGGCGCAGTGGCTAAAGCGTCGACCTGGGAACACTGAGGTCGCCAGTTCAAAACCCTGCACTGGTCTGGTCAAGGCACATATGGGAGTTGATGCTTCCAGCTCCTCCCCCCTTTCTCTCTCTCTCTCTCTCTCTCTCTCTCTGTGTCTCCTGTCTAAAATGAATAAAATTAAAAAAAATGTTATAAAAAAAATCAAAATGGGAACAAATATAATATTTAAAATAAAAAACAAGTAAATTTAAATCAACAAACTGACCAGTATTTCAATGGGAACTATGGGTGCGGATGCATCCTGTGCTCCTCTCACTGACCACCAATGAAAGAGCTGCCCCTTCCGGAAGTGCGGCGGGGGCCGGATAAATGGCCTCAGGGGGCCGCATGCAGCCTGCCAGGGCCGTAGTTTGGGGACCCCTGCTCTAAAATATAAGAATCTCTATTTTTTACTTTTTAGCAATAAAGAATACAGAATCATTGATAAAAATTTATTTCTTAAAATTACCCTCATTTTCACATTCATTTCACTATCATATAAGTAAATCAATCTCAGCTACTTTGTAAAGCAGTCTAATAAACATAAACCTTGAAGGTTTAAGAAAATCAGGGGCTGACGGTGTAGTTGTGTCCAGAAGGACAATCCCAGCACTCAGCTTACAATGACCAGGTCCGCAGGGTGCTAACCAGCATCAAAAGGAATCATTGGAAAGATAATAGTAGAAACCATTAGAATTTCTCAGAACCCTGTGACATCAAACTTTAGAGTTTTAGAAGACACTCAGTTCAGGCAGATGACTAACTCACCCAAATCAGATAACTAGAAAATAGTGGACCTGGACCTCAAATAACTATAAATCTAGCTCCAAGCCCCTTGCTTATTCATTCCCATGCTGCCTCAAGACCAAGGACTGGCAGAGAAAGACTGTAGGCTTGATTCAGGGCACAGGCTCTCTAGTTCCTTGTTGCTGAAGCCAGCTGTAGCCTCTGGGACAGCTTTGGATGAGTCACTCAGGAGAAGACCCAGGAAAACAATGAGAGCTCTAAGTGAATCCTCCCATGTTGGATTTCTTATGATGCATAGGTATACTTAGGGTGGGAACTCAGTAATTACTTATTGGCTGGTTGTTGAGTTCTCAGGTTCACATCTGAGTAGGGGGAGCATGGATAGAGACTGCAACAAGCACAGTTTGTCAAGTTTGTCATGAGTTTGTCAAAGGGGTAAGGACAACCACTGTGGTGGGGGATGAACCAGCTGAGTCCCATTTCCTGAGGATTCCATACCAACTACCACTGTCCTGTCTCAAGATAGTCTTTTTTGCATTTCTTGTGAGAGATGGCCTCTTTGTGAAATGCAGTGGTGGAATTCAAATAATTTAACAACAAGTTCTCTGCCTTAATGACCATTTTAAATATTGAAAAATAATATACCGAAAGGTAGTTTATTATTTCATGCATTTAAATAAGAACAATAAAAGGAGTACACAAAACTAGATTGTTATAAGAAAGAGTTTTAAAATATGAATGAAAAATATTAAATAATGCCTGACAAAAATTATAAAACTGTTATTTAAGATATTTCTATATTGCTCCTTGATTGGCATCCTCACTTGTCATTTTTTTTAACCTATAGACAAAATAAACATGACTACGGGCGCTTACAATATGCTGTCGTGGAGATGAATGTCAAAAAAGAGCAAGGAATGTAAATTTGTGATTTCCACATTGGGCGGCTGCCCAGGCACCCACCTTAGAGAAAACCCTGATTACAAGTGTCATTTTAACAACCAGTTTATCGACCTCAACAAAATATTAGGTATCAGTTCTCCTGAACTGATGTGAACTGGCTGAACGCCACCACTGGTAGAATGTTTCCAGTGTGGAAGCTTAGGCCCTGGGAAGGTTGTGTCTGGAGAAGGCACAAACAGTTCAGTCCTCCGGGCTGCATCTTCACTTGGGGTGGGTGTGGAGTGTCTTCAGACTCAAAGTCATAAATTTTTTATTTTGTGGCTCCAAGCTCAAGCATGTAGAGTCCAAAGATGCTTGTCTATCATGTTGTAGTCTGGGCTCCCAGGGGATCTTTACTGCCACTTGGACAGTCTGAGTCTTCTGTTCATTGTTTCTCCTCTAATCTGTTCCCCACTTTAGTAAGGGTCATAGATGATCCTGCAGTAAGGCATAGGCACCTCAATTCTCTCTATTTCTATCTGAATCTAGAGGTCTGAGAGGAGCACACATCTGAAGCTGAAGTGGTGCATTCATTCAGCCCTGTGTACCTTCCAACAAAGACAGACAAGGCAGTGGGAATCCAACCCATCTATGTCAACTCCCAGCCACTGGGTTTGAGAAAGCCACCACACCCAGAGTGTAAGAGAGAGCAGCTCTGCACCTTGACTCAGCAAAGGACAAGAGGAAATAAACACATGCGTTCAGGTTATAGCTGGGGAGACGTTTCCTGGCAGAAATGATTCCTCAAGATAGGTTTGATGTATCCAGGTCTCACGAAGGAGATGTTTTAGCAAAAATTGATTGCGAGGTAAGTATGTGGAATCACCTTCTCTGAAGGACATTAAAGGTAGGATTAATTTCCCTCTCTCTGGGGTGGGTTAAATCGGTCCTTCTGAAGGAATAAAATGAATTGGAGATACTGTCAAGGTCCTTCCTAGCTCTGAGATTCTGCAGTTTCTCCACCACCTGAAATAAAGAAAGTTCAACTCTGAATGCATTTGGGAAAATTGAAAAGTCTGAATGGGTTTTGCCTGGTCTTGTATGTGTTCTGTTTGCATATGTGGTAGGAAGTAATTCAGATTATAGAAAACACTCTGTATTTGGTCTCTTATCAACAGCATCTTGTGAGTACAAGAAATACTGCAAAATGTCTTAGGTCATCCAAAAATATTAAAGACAAATGTAACACTTTAGCACATTCTAGGTCAATATTCTAACATGAAGTTCACTCTAGAAATGCTAGGACAAGTTCCAGGCACAGAGGAAGCAAGAGAAATATTGAGAGATGACCAATTGCAATAGCCACTTCTTGGGAAAAGAGTAAACTAGAAAGAGAGTCATCAGTCTGGAAATAGGAAGGCTTCAAAGGCAAGCCCGAATTCTGTAAAACCTTGATGACCAAAGGTACAGTGAACAGACTGGTTGTTAACCTGAAGTTCCCAGAACTGGGGAAGAACCTTCTTTAATTTGCAAGAGGCAAATCTATTACTTTTCACAATAAGTAAATTCATGGAATCTTTATCTGTAATTAGCAATAAGAAGATTTAGATGTCTTAAAGAAATTGGTGGTCAAGACACAAATTACTGTAAAGGAAAGTGGAGATATTTAACTATCTGATGTCAACTGTGAGAACAATCTTGAACCACCCACAATGAATGCTTGTACGTACCATTGTCCTAAGAGCACAGAGCCCTGAGCTGGTGGACCTTGGATCAATGCAATGCTGATTTAAGAGACCCTGCAGGGGAGCCTGCCTCCATCTCTAAGGAAACTGAATGCATTTAAGGCAGGTTAAAGTCCTGGTCAATGTGAAGAAATAACCATTTTCAAGTTATTGGTTTTATGCCAAACAAATGAATATCACACATCACTTATGTTATTTCACAACGCCAAAATTAGGGGGAAAAGTGTTTTTCTAGCTTCATAAAGTGCTTAAGTATACTTTGGCTGTTCCACTAAATATTTATAATTTACAAATGGTCTTTCCCCTAAGTGCCTTTTGAATCATATTTAATCAGCATTCATTTATTTATTCATAGCAAACACTTATTGAATGGCAATATATCGATATTGGGATATAGGTATTTATAAAATGTGGCTTCTGCATTCCAGGAGTTCACAGTCAAATGGATAAATCACAGGATGGCTGGCGGGGGCTCTGTCCAGAGCATGCTCCCTGTGCCTGGCCCTCACCCAGCACTGACCATTCCTGGGCACCTGAGACATCTTTCAGTGTTGACAAAAGAAGGAACCACTCAAGGAGACAAAAATAATGATCAACTGGTTTTATAGAACCTGGAAAGAATGGTGTTCCTGATATCAAGAGAAGATCATAGTCTAATGCTAGGAGAGCTCAAGTGGAATGAGGCTTCTGAACTGGACCACCAGGAGATCATGGGTGGCCTGGCCAGTGCCAGGACAGTGGCTATCTGCAAGGATGAGAACAGGATGGACATCACCTACTTGACAGTGAGTTTAGTCCATTGGAATTATTTAGCATCCTAGCACCTACAAAATCAGTTGCATTTATTGGACTGTAACTCATTCCAACCCCATGAAGTAGACAGGGTAGGTATTTTATCCCCAATTTCTATGAAGGTGGTCCACCATTTTAAAAAAAAGAGTGTGGAGTTAAAAAAACTTGCTAGCTGTCGTTTCAGTTGGTGTTCTTCTTTGTTTTCTTGGTGAAGTATCAATGACCTGCCCAAACGCTTAAGAGGAAAATGGTATTTGAGATTTATTGTCATCATGGGGAAAATAGTGAGCCTCAACAGAGGGTGAGCTGGGGAGAGCACACCCTGGGGCCAGGGTGGTGAAGGACAGTATCAGAACTACACAGTTCAGGGGGTGAGGTCTAGGGACACTGCATAGCAGGTACTTGTAGACAAGAGGCATGCAGGCTCTTCCTTAGCAAAACATGAGTTAGAAATCAGAAAGAAGAGTCAAAATCCAGAAGCAGGTAAATGAAAGCCTTATTATCAAGAAAAGCAGTTAGAGCCAGAAAGCCTGAGGTTGAGAGAGGGGACAGAGGGCTGAGGGGTGAGGGCATCTCTGTTCTATCCCAGGGGATGAGGCTTTGGCTGTACATTAAAATCACTGGGGAACCTAATCAGGTTGTGGCACAGTGAATAGAGCATTGACCCAGGTGAAGACCCAGGTTCGAAGCCCCAAGGTTGCTGGGTTGGGCATAGGATCATAGTCATCGCTGGCCTGAGCCCAAAGGTCACTGGTTTGAAGCCCAAGGTTGCTGGTTTGAGCAAGGGATCACTGGCTCAGTGGTAGCCCCCCAGTCAAGGCATGTATGAGAAGCAATCAATGAACAACTAAAGTGCCATAACTACAAGTATGCCTCTCATCTTTTCTCCTTCCTGTCTGTCTCGGTCTCTTTGTCTCTCACTCCTCTCTCTCTCTCTCACACACACAAAAAAAATATCAGGGATTTTAAAAACACTCATTCTGGGCTCAACCCCTGAAATCCTGATGATGTTTGAAAGAATTCTGGCAGTTGTGCAGCCAAGATTGACAACCATGGATTAAGGTGTCAGCTAGTACATTTTCAGGGATTATTGTAAGGGTAATTTATGTAAAGTTCCTGGCAATTAGTAGGCACACAATAAATCTTGGTTTCCTCTCCCTCTCTTTTAGTTCCTTCTGCATTATTTAAATATATGACAATGGCTTTTCTTTTCAAGCATCTCCCATATATTCTGCAAGCCTTGCAGGAAATGTGTCCTTGATTTTAATGTTGTGACCTATGATATCACTGCAAAAGAAAACCATTTTTTAACCATTATTTTATTTATTTTGCCAAAATTGCCTTTTTGAGTCTATTGTTGGCAGGGACTGCAGGTTATTTTTAAGCATTATCGCACAGTTGACACTGGTATTATGGAAACCTGACCCAAAACACTTTCTCTATCCTGCTTTGATATTGATTTAATATCAGAAGACCATTTTCTCTCAGCTCAACCAGATGCTAAAAGGCACTTGAGGTGGATAAGAAAGGACATTTCTTGAGCAAGATAATGCTCACCTAATCTAAAATATAAGACAAATTTTTCCTTTTCTTTGAAATATCTTGTTGTGTTTTTATAGATAGAAAGAAACATGTAACTGTGTGTTAAGAGGCAGCAAGATTCTAAAGAGTAAAATTTAGTCTAAAGGACACATTTTGCTTATTTAATGTATGTGTAGCCTTCATTTTTTCCAGTTCTATAGAGATATAATTGATAAGTGATATTGCATAAGTACAAGGTGTACAGTGTGATGATTTAATATACATGTATATAGTGAAGTGCTGACCCAACTAACGCTAGTTAACACACCCATCACTTCGCACTGTATTGTGCATGTGTGGCAAGAACATTTAAGATCTTAGCATTTTTTATTATGGTTGCCTTAAAAACCTTGTCAGATAATTTTACTATCTGATTTTTCATAGTGTTTATGCAAGTTCATTTGTCTTTCCTTATCAAGTTGTGTTTTTTCTGTTTCTTGCTATGACAGGTGTTGCCTTGTATGCTGTACATCTTTGATATTATATTGGAAGATCTTGATTCTATTCAAGTCTCCTGTTTTATCAGGAAGTTATTTTGGGTTACATTTAGTATATAAGTCCTGCTTATATTTTTGAGTTATAATTACAACAATAATTTAGTGTTGAGGGTTCTTTCATTTTTCTTGTGTTTTTTTAAAATTGATTTTATCGGGGTGACACTGCTTAAAATAATTATATAGGTTTCAGGTACCCAGTTTGACAACACATCTCTGTACAACATGTTGTGTGTTCACCCCCAACCCCCACACACAACAAATAATGTCTTTGTTCATCACCATTTACCTTCCCCATACCCTTATTCACCTCCTTCCCCCACCCAACCTCTGGGAAATCATCACACTGTTGTTCATGTCCATGAGTTTTTCTTTGTCTTTTTTTCTCAATCCCTCCACCCACCTCATCCAGCACCCCCTCCCCCGAACAGCTGTTAGCCTGCTCTCCATATATGAGTCTGTCTCTATTTTGCTTGTCAGTTCATTTTGTTCATTAGATTCCACATACGAATGAAAGCATACAGTATTTGTCTTTCTCTGTCTTTCTTCTGAATCAGTGAATCTCTATAGACCAGGCTTTTGATCATTGATTACTACTATTGAAATAATTCTATTTGTTTAGGCCTTTTGCTACTTTTAAATTTATCTTTGATTAATTTTTTGTATATAAAATAATACAATATTCACATATATATGCAGAATGCTGAATTAAGTTTGATTTTCAAAAAGATTCAGTGTAATAAAATGAATCTCTCTGTCCTTTTAAATGTAATATTGAAAAAAATCAAATACTGAAATCTACTACATTACATAATCTCTTTTACAGCTATAATTTTCAAATGCTTACCAGGTATCTTTTAAAACATTAACTTGTTAAATTGTTTCAAAAAAAGGTTTTTTTTAGGTGAAATAGTGAGGTAGACTTCCACAGGCACCCTGACCGGGATCCACCCAGCAACCCTATCTTCGGCCAATGTTTGAGTACCGAGCTATTTCAGGGCCTGAGGCTGATACGCTCCATTGGAGCTATCCTCAGTGTCCAGGGCCATGCTGAAACCAATCAAGGTACTGGCTGCAGAGGGAGAAAGAGGGGTGGGGGGAGAAGGAGAGAAGTAAATGGTTGCTTTTCTTGTGTGCCCTGACCAAGAATTGAATCTGGGCCATCCATAAGCTGGGCCAATGCTCTGTCCACTGAGCCACCAGCCAGGTCCTCAAAATCTTTTAAGGTAAAAATGTTCATTTAATTCAAGGACTAGAAAATTAAAGTTTGAAGAAATAAATTGCTCAGAGTCACATAACTGGTAGTAAGGTTTAAACCTAAGCTTTCTGAAGAACTTTGCAATATGCTTGGCTGCCTCTTACATTTTCTTACTGATGGCAGAATGGAATAGTCTTAACAAGCATTCTGAAAATGAGATGGACTATTCCAACACTAGCTTTTTTCAGTCTAGCAAAGATTGCAAACCAGTACAGGAGAGACATATTTGTATAATTATAAAAATTTTATTAATATAATGCTCACTAGATTTATTCTCTAAACTAGTTGATAAGAGCTGCAATTTCTGTGTCTCAGGGCAGCAATTTATTCCCCTGGCCAGAAGAGGGCAGCACTAGGCTGGTTCACAGAGGATGGTCCGGAGCAGTGACCAACATCACGCTGGTCCCACTCTCCTAACAGGTGAAGCTCATCTCAGGCCCCTGAGGGGAACTGGTGGCCTGGCTCTATAAATCATGAAGGGTCTAGTGGGTGTGATAGCAGAACAGGGGTGCCCTTTCTTCTTCTCCTCCAGCGTTTCTTTCTGTCCTCTGCATGTTCACAGAATGGAGAAGAGTTGGGACAATTCTGAACCAAATACACATTTTCCCAAGTAACTCATTCCACATAGTGATCCTGTCAGGAACTGAGAGCGTATTTTTTTTCCTGCATAAAGCTTACTAATTGCTGTTTTCAAAACATGCCTGACTGTATGTCCTGCAGCAAAAATTACAAATGATTTCCTGGAAGCTAGATGAAATTACAAAAAAAAAATCTTAAAATTTTTTTAAAGAATTTACTTATTCATTTTTAGGGAAGGGAGAGAGAGAAAGAATGGGGGGAAGCAGGGGAAACATCAACTCATAGTAGTTGCTTCTTGTATATGTGCCTTGATCTGTCAAGCCGAGGGTTTTGAACCAGCGATGTCAGCATTCCAGGGTGATGCTTTATCCACCGCACCACCACAGGTCAGGCAAAATCTTAAATTTGTATGCAATAAGCCAGGGACGTTTGGGAAGAAAATACAGTAAGTAGTGTTAACTGGGAAGAGAAAAATGCTTTCTTTTGTAACATATAAATGGCAGCTTTGTGACATGGTAGAAGTCAACTGGTTAAGATTTTTTAATATACAATTTTATGTTGAGTATTTTTTTATCTCTTAACTTTTAATAGTGTTAAAATAAGAAGTATTAATGCATTTTATAGACCACCATAATTCAAATAGAGATTTTAAAGTGTCTGCATTAGGGAGGTTTGTTGAGGAAATTTGTCTCATCCTTGACTCTTTGTTAAGAGAACAGATATAATCAAGGTGGATGATCAATGTTATAAATAAGAGTTTAGTTTGTGTAGCATTTTATCAGTATGTTTATTTTCACAGTGCAGTTGCTATCCACTGCACTGACCAGGAAGCCACAATTTTGAGTGTGTATGTGGCTTTGCAATGGTCAACGGCAGAGCAAGTATCTAAGGCTCTATCTTGGAGCTCGAAATCCTGTTTCTTTTCTGCCTCACAGTCCTGTCTAGTCAATCTGTGCGGGCTAATGTGGGGATATAAAGACTAGAGTTGTTCCAGATCATTCTAACTTCTAATGAGACCGGCTAATAGAAAACTTTGTCTTCAAGGAAACATTTGCAATGAAGATTCAGAGCAATTGTCTGCTCTAAATTTATGGCTTTACAAATGAACTTAGGGCAATGATTTGGATCCAATCGTTTGGCTTTAATGTCCTTCATACATAGTGAAAAATTTGAAAACAAACTGGGTGTCCAAGAACATGGAAAGGAAAATCAATCACATAAATTATGATATAACCATAGATTGAGATATTATATAGCCATTAATATTCTGGCTTTAGCCTATTTGATAACAACAACAAGAAAAGCATGTTATATAATATTGAGTGAAATGGAAGGTAACAAAACAGTGTGTGTATTATACTTTTGTGTGTATATGTATACATGCACACAAGGAGAAGACTGAGTATATAAATACTAAAATATTAATGTGGCTATCTCTGTGAGGCACTTATGCCTGATTTAATTCTTCAGATATTTTTTGTTATCTCTCAATTTGTAAATTTACATTTATTACATTGGAAACAAAAAAAATCAATTTTTAAAGATTTATGTATCTATAATATTGTCAATAAAATAAAAACAATTTTGTAGGTAAATATATGGAGTCAGTTTTCCAAACTAAAAGATGCTAAAAGAAAACCTTAGGAATCTAAAAAGAATTACTGAATTGGTAAATAAAAGTCGTAATGCCAAGACACTAAGAAAAATGGAGTAACACCTAATAAGACCTGGTAGAAATTAGAGCAAAGCTCTGAATTGGATTGGGTAATTTTCTTACAGGGAAATGGCAAATCATACCAGTTTATCACTAAAACCCTTTTTTGGAATTCTGGAACTAGAGCTTAAGCAGTGAGCTTTTAATCTGGAAATCTGTTAGAGGATCCTTGGGAGAAATATTAACCTGAATAGAGAAGGTGAACAGTTTGACAATTAAAATGAGAGGCTTGGAGTGTCCTTTTGGAGCAGAGCAAGCAAAACCAAGTTCCCATCAAGCAAGCAAAAACCAATCTTTCTCTCCTTTCTTCCCTCCTTCTGGGTCTTCTTTCCTTCCTCCTTCTAACTTGTGTCGCTTTTCTTTCTTTCTGTTCATGTTACCTTTGACCCCAATCTATAAACCAAAGATGAAAAAGTTAAGCGTGATAAATTTGTGAATGTTACTAACATTTGAGATTGTTACATTGAATGCTTAATAGTTTCTGGGTTTTAAAAACAAAGCAAAACTATCCTACAAAATAGAGCTAATTAATAATTTAATAAAACAAGCAGGAAAGAACAAAGAGTAGCCCAGTTTTAGGTGAAGTAAATTCTGAAGCAACCCACATGTAAACACAAAATCAGCCTTGGAAACTGCACAGATGTAACCTGGTCGTTATCTTGGCGTGTAAACCTGTGACCACTGAGGCGAGGTCAGAGTTTATGGAACGCGATACATGTGGCTCTTTCAACATGAATCTGAAACTAATAAAATACTAAAGTTTTGTGTTTCAGATCAGAGAGTGGGGTAGAGGAAATCAGACGATTCCCCTTTGTAAGTAAAGGAACACCCTGTCTTTAGTTTCAGTGTTCTACCTGTCCCGTTGCTTTTAAATTGTAAATTGAGTTTGTGCACCATGAGACTTTAGAACACAGGTCTTGCCTTGGAAATATGCACATGATAATTTTATATTACATTCTATACTGACTGTTAGTGTTGGTAAGGAATTGTCTAAGAGAGCAATTTGTGTAAATTAAAGAGTTAATGTGTAAAACACAGGATAGCGGCATTTAGTTTTGAGTCTATAACTTCATATTCTATAGACTCACCATTTATATTCCAAATGCATCTTTAAAAAGACATTAAACTAATTTTATGGAAAATGAATAAACTGTTGTGGTTGTGCATGATAGGTCGCTGGTCCATTCGGTTGAGTTGTGAGGCACAGTAAATATAAAAATGTGACCAAGAACAAATGTTTTTCTCTGCTATGCAGAGATGAACTGAATTCTGCCGCTGCCAAGGTAATGTATAACAGATATTTATAGAAATAAATGAGCCATCCAGACATTCATGTGCTTCAAATCAATCACTGAGCACAAAGCTGCATGCACAGAAAAAAGAGTCTTATTCAAAATGCCTGTGAGGCCTCAGCTCGCCACAACGGCTCCTGGAAGACTTTGCAGCTGAGGGTTTTGTGGTAGAAAGAGGCTCCCTATCTCCGCATATTAACTCGAGTGAAGCATTTGTTCAAGCAAAAGGGGAATAAGCACTCTAATCATCCGTAAAGCTAATTAAGTTCTTTTATTCTTTTTTTCAGATGCCTTATCAGATTTCTCCTTTGTAGCTTTCCTCCAATCCTTAGGACTAAAGGGCTGGAGACACTGGAGAATGGTTATCAAAAAATATATTAAGCAATCAAAAATGTCTTTGAGGGAGAGGTGCCTTTGCAGTCCTGAAGAGTTCCAGGCTCAGAGGCTTGTGACATGGATTTGAACCCTGGGTCTTCCCCCAGCTGTGATCTTGGACAGACTATTTATAACTTCAGATTGCAGTTTCCGCTTCTGTTAAAAAGGGTGGACAGAAGCGACCTCGTAAAGTTGTTGTGAAGATGAGAGATGTGACTATACTGCGCTTGACACAAAGAGCAGTATGCGGCAGCTAGCACGACTGGTGGAAGATAGCAATGATGCATGAGGTGGCTCTAGTGTCCTAATGGAAGTGTGTGACCCCACAACATAGAGCACCCCACATTCCCTGCCGATTTGGCCCTACGGGCCCAGGAGTCAGGAATTTGGAAAGAGACGGTCTGGGTCCCAGAATTATAAAAGATTTATTCGGTGGAGGGATTCCACCAGTTTGCACTGGTTTGGCAGAACTGATGCCTAATTTTTTGTTGAGTTTGGCGAACCAGCCGTTAAAATGGCACCTGTAATCAGGGTTCTCTCTAAGGTAGGTGCCTGGGCAGTCACCCAATGTGGAAATCACAAATTTACATTCCTTACTCTTTTTTAACGTTCACCTGTGTGACAGCGTGTTCTAAGTGCCCGTAGGAAAGTTCATTCCATCCATAGGTGAAAGAAATTGCAAGTGGGGATGCCAATCAAGAAGCAATATGGAAATATCTTAAATAAAAGTTTTATTGTTTTTTTATCAGGTATTATTTAATATTTTTTATTAATATTTAAAAACTCTTATAATCTAGTTTTTTGTACCTCTTTTATTGTTCTTCTTTAAGTATTAAATGCATGAAATAATAAACTACCTTTCTGTATATCTTTTTTTATACTTAAAATGGTCATTAGGACAGAGAACTAACTGGTTGTTAAATTATTTGAATCCCACTATTGGATTTTTTGGGCACATGGTCTATCCTGCCATGGAAATCAAACAGTGTTTTGGGGAAATCTGGTCCAGTAGGAGCTTTAACAAAGGTGTGTAAGTACTGAAAGGAGAGGACACCTAAACACCTGTCATATGCCTGGGGATGATGAGGTGAGGGATGGGGAGGGAAGGAGCTAATCAGGAGGGCCAGCCCAACTGTAACTTTAACTTGTCTTGAAAGGTGTTGTCCTGTCTTTAATCTTCAAGGTAGGTTTAATTTTTCCAACAGATCAGACCCTGGCACCCTGTGCCAACTCAGACCCCTGTGTTTTGGGTGTTATTCACCAGTTGGAAGCAGGCAGCATTCTTCACCATTTGCTGTCACCTCATTTACTTCTCACAACAGCTCTTTTAGACTTGAGGAAATGCTAAAATGTTGTTGGGTTTTCTACCAAGAGAATTCATCTATTCCCACCCCATCCCCAGACAACAGTTTAAGAATATTCAACCAGTTTATGAGTGAACTGTGAAGCTAAAGTTTATGGGTAAGTGCCCTATTAAATGAGAAAACTATGAGGAACGACAAGATAAGAATTAAAATGTTAGTCATAGACTTCTGTACCCAAACAAGAATATTTCATCACCATACAGAATTCTGACTAATAAAAGGATATGGGTAAAAGTGATTCTAGAAAAAAGGGGGGTAGTGGCTTTTGTTTGCCAATGTGGAGAGACAGGCAAAAGCAATATTTAATCCACTTGATATTTAGAGTAAAGACTTGTCAAATGTTAACCTTTGAAAATCAATTCCAATTTTAAAAAAAGCATAAGAAGAAACAGTACATACTCACAAAACAAGGTAACAGAAAGGACAGTGGTTCAAAAGACTTCTTGACTTCTAAAGCAATTTATCCATCTATTTACAACGGTTAAATGATATTTTCCTGAAATATATGACTTTTCAAAGACTAATTGGAATTTCTTTCTCTTGATCCGATGTCAGAACAATAAATCATTATGGTTTCAAAAAGATAAATGAAATCTCAATTTATAAAATAATTTTAATTTGAAAGATTATTTACTAGTTTTAGCCAAGCAATCAGAAGATCTTTATAATAACTGAGCTGGGTACTGATAACCTCATTAATCATAAAGCTTCTAATTTAGGCAGCTTGAATGCATTTCCCCCCCTACAATATCAAATGTGACATGAAAGAGAGAATATGAGAGAATGTTAAATCTCCATATCAGGAGAAAGGACACAGACCTACCTGCCTTGCTCTTGTGAGGAGCAGCACACTCACACAGGGGTGAAGGGATTAAGATGTGCCAGATGTGGAGAGACTACCGTGGTATCCCGTACAATTTTGCCTTGGAGGACGGATCTCATTTTACAGTAAACACGAGACAGTGGTTTGTGTTACCACACTATCCCATAGCTTAGAAGCACTGGACTAATTTAAACCACAGATTTTGGTTAGTTGTAATGTATCCATATTGGTTCATTAATTGTAACAAATATAGCACTGTTATACAAGATATTAATAACAGGGCTACTACATGCCAGGGGTGGATGGATATATGGGACTTTCTGTGCTATCTACTCAATTTTCTTTATGAACCTAAAATGGGACTAATAAAAACATAAAGTTTATTATTTATTTATTTATTTATTTATTTAAATTTTTATTTTATTCATTTTAGAGAGGAGACACAGAGAGAGAGAGAGAGAGAGAGAGAGAGAGAGAGAGAGAGAGAAAGGGGGGAGGAGCTAGAAGCATCAACTCCCATATGTGCCTTGACCAGACCAGTGCAGGGTTTTGAACTGGCGACCTCAGTGTTCCCAGGTCGACGCTTTATCCACTGCGCCACCACAGGTCAGGCTATTAATTATTTTTTTAAGAACTCCCAGTAATGAAGGAATGTCAAAGGGATACAGGAGCCAACTGAAAGAGTTTCAAAGGGTCATGGCTGCAACAATCTGAGCCAGGAAAGAAGTAATGTAGTATTGGATTATAATTCAAAGTATAAAATAAATACCCCTGAATACATACTGATAGAGTAAATTATTGAATAGACAAATCTCTCATGCAGAAAAATCCCAAGTAATTTATGTAGATATTTCACACTTAAAAAGGTAGATAGAAAGCCTGACCAGGCGGTGGCGCAGTAGATGGAACATTGGACTGGGATGCGGAAGACCCAGGTTTGAGACCCCGAGCTCGCCAGCTTGAGCGCGGGCCCATCTGGCTTGAGCAAAAGCTCGCCAGCTTGGACCCAAGGTCGCTGGCTCCAGCAAGGGGTGGCTCGGTCTGCTGAAGGCCCGCGATCAAGGCACATACATGTGAGAGAGCAATCAATGAACAACTATGGTGTCGCAACAGCAACGAAAAACTAATGATTGATGCTTCTCACCTCTCTCCATTCCTGTCTGTCTGTCCCTAACTATCCCTCTCTCTCTGTCCCTGTAAAATAAATAAATAAATAAATAAATAAATAAAAGTGTTGGTCTTACATAAAAATGCACACATTAAAAAAAAAAAGGTACATAGAACATAACTACTCACTCCTTATCTTTGACATTGTTCCAAAAAGCACAGTATGGAAAGGAAAAGGAAAAAATAACTTTACATTGGAGAAAGCTGACAAATACTACCCCTGAGGCCAGGTGATTAAGGTCAACATCAACAGTGAGAAATCACATTGATAGAATGCAGGTTTGAAATGATATAATTAGAATTGTGACTTACCTTTGTAATCTTAGTGTACTTATATTTAATGAGATCTATGAGAAATTTTGGTTTATTTCAAAAAATGTTTTAAATTATTCCTATTTTTTTTTTTATAAAACTTACATTATCATCAGGGATAAATACAGTTCAACAGCTCTGGAAGACCTTGACATTATTTCATGTGAGAAATAAAGGATTCAGAAATTATACTTGAACTTTGTCTAATAGTTTCTATTACAAATTATTATTATTATTATTATTATTTTAGTGTTTTTCCAAAGTTAGTAGTGGGGAAGCAGTCAGACAGACTCCTGCATGCACCCAACTGGGATCCACCAGGCATGCCCACCAGGGGGCGATGCTCTGCCCATCTGGGGCATTGCTCCGTTGTGGCCAGAGCCTTTCTAGCACCTGAGGCAGAGGCCATGGAGCCATCCTCAGTGCCCAGGCCAACTTTGCTCCAATGGAGCCTTGGCTGTGGAAGGGGAAGAGACAGAGAGGAAGGAGAGGGGGAAGGGTGGAGAAGCAGATGGGCACTTCTCCTGTGTGCCCTGACTGGCAATCGAACCTGGGACTTCCACACACTGGGCTGATGCTCTACCACTGAACCAACTGGCCAGGGCCTCTATTAAAAATTATTAATCAGCCCTGGTCAGGTGGCTCGGTAGATAAAGCATCTACCCCGGGGGTTGGGAACCTATGGCTCGCGAGTCAGATGTGGCTCTTTTGATGGCTGCATTTGGCTCGCAGACAAATCTTTAATAAAAATAATAATAACATTAAAAATATAAAATGTTCTCATGTATTAGAATCTATTCATTTCCTACTGCTCATGTTCATAGTTGCGGGTGGCTGGAGCCAATCACAGCTGTCCTCTGGGACAACACCAAATTTTTATTGGATAATGCATAATGTACACAGGTTCTTGTGAGGTCAGGAAGTAAACATCCTTCCTTTTAATCAAGTAGTCAGTCACCTAATTGCAGAAAGCCTTTTGACAAAGAAGATGGCTAAAAGAAAAAAAGATGAGGAGTATTGTACTTGTCAGCAGGAATGGACAGAGGAATTCGCCTTTGTGGAGAGAGCAGGTTCTGCAGTGTGTCTAATATGCAATGATAAAATTGCATCGATGAAATGGTCAAATATAAAGTGGCACTTCAAGCCTGACTTGTGGTGGCGCAGTGGATAAAGCGTCGACCTGGGAACACTGAGGTCGCCAGTTCAAAACCCTGCACTGGTCTGGTCAAGGCACATATGGGAGTTGATGCTTCCAGCTCCCCCCCCCCCCGCCTCTCTCTCTCTGTGTCTCCTCTCTAAAATGAATAAAATAAAAATAAAATTTAAAAAAAAAGTGGTCACTTCGACACATGCCATACTACATTTGCATCGAAATATCCAGCGGGGGACAGCAGGAAGAAAGCACGTCAAAAGCTACTGGGCAGAGTGCAAGCTAGTCAGCAGCAACTTCGTGTTTGGACTCAACAAGGTGACTGGAATTCGGCTAGCTTTGCTGGTGCTTTAGCAATTGTGAGAAACGGAAAGCCATTCACAGATGGGGAGTATGCCAAAACATTCATTCTTGATGTTGCCAGTGAACTTTTTGACGACCTTTTGTATAAAGACAAGATAAAATGAATAAAAGACATGCCTCTGTAGGCAAGACATGTTCACAATCGTACCATCATGATGGCAAATCAAATTGAGGCAACACAAGTGAAGGACATAAATGCAGCACCATTTTTTCCTCTCGTTTTGGATGAGTCAACAGACATAAGCCATTTATCCCAATTCAGTGTGATTGAAAGGTATGCTGTCGGTGACACACTATGTGAGGAAAGTCTTGCTGTTTTGCCTATGAAAGAGACAACAAGAGGGGAGGATTTATTCAAATCTTTCACTGAGTTCGCTAAAGAAAAAAATCTACTGATGGATAAATTTATTTCGGTGTGTACTAATGGTGCTCCATGCATGGTGGGGAAAAACAGAGGATTCGTAGCGCTTCTTCGTGAACATGAAAAGAGATCCATCTTAAGTTTTCACTGCATCTTACATCAGGAGGCGCTTTGTGCTTAGACGTGTGGTGAGCAGCTTGGTGAGGTGATGTCGCTGATCATTCGGGTGGTCAACTTCACTGTTGCCGAGCTTTAAATGATCACCAGTTTAAAACACTGCTAGATAAAGTTGGGAATAATTATCCTGGTCTGCTTCTGCACAGCAATGTGTGTTGGTTGTCAAGAGGGAAGGTGCTCAGCCATTTCACGGTTTGTCAGAGCGAAATTTGGACTTTCCTTGAAATGAAAATGTCGAGCATGCTGAGTTAGCTAACACTGAGTGGCTCCTGAAGTTCTACTATCTCGTGGACATGACTGAACATCTGAACCAGCTCAATGTGAAAATTCAAGGCATTGGAAATACAGTCTTATCCCTTCAACAAGCAGTGTTTACATTTGAAAACAAGCTGGAACTCTTCATCAGCAACATTGAAGCAGGTCATTTACTACACTTTGAAAAACTGCAAGAGTTTAAAGATGCATGCACAGCAAGTGACCCTGCTCAACATCTTGATCTCCAGCAGCTAGCAGGCTTCACATCTAATCTCCTGCAGTCATTCAAAGCACGTTTTGGAGAATTTCGTGAGTGCACTTGTCTTTTTAAGTTCATCACCCATCCATACGAGTGTTCAGTGGACAGCGCCGGCCTGAGTTACATCCCCGGTATCTCCATCAGAAATTTTGAGCTACAAGCTGATGACCTAAAGGCCTCAAACATGTGAGTGAATAAGTTCAAGTCACCAAATGAAGATTTGGAAAGACTTGCACGACAGCAAGCAGAGTTGGCAAGCAAACACAAGTGGGGAGAAATGAAAAAACTTCAAACCTGCGGACCAGCTGATTGTCAAAACTTGGAACATGCTTCCCCTCACATACCACACACTGCAGTGTGTGAGTATTGCTGTACCGACAATGTTTGGCTCTATGTATGCATGTGAGCAGTCTTTCTCACATCTAAAGAACATTAAGACCAATCTACAATCACGTTTAACAGATGGAAGTCTCAACGCCTGCATGAAGCTTAATCTCACCATGTATCAACCAGACTACAAAGCCATCAGCAAAACCATGCAGCACCAGAAGTCACAT
This sequence comes from Rhynchonycteris naso, assembly GCA_037038555.1. Taxonomy (NCBI): domain Eukaryota; kingdom Metazoa; phylum Chordata; class Mammalia; order Chiroptera; family Emballonuridae; genus Rhynchonycteris; species Rhynchonycteris naso. Next base: position 34,190,730 of record CM072998.1, read on the forward strand.
TAATGGTAAGAAGTACTTAATTCATCATTGGTTAGCAACAGCACAACAACGTTAATAAAAAGAATTCAGAGACTTATTGTACTTTAAAAGTGTTGGTCTTACATAAAATGCACACATTTACTTGTATTTTGTGTTAAACATATTGTATGGCTCTCATGGAATTACATTTTAAAATATGTGGCATTCATGGCTCTATCAACCAAAAAGGTCCCCAACCCTTGATCTACCTGGTGCACTGTGGTTATAGGTTCAATTCCCTGTTGGGGCACATATGAGAAACAATCAGTGAGTACACAACTGAATGAGTACACAACTGAATGAAACAAATAAGTGGGACTACAAGTTAATGCTTCTTTCTCTCTTTCTCCCTTCCCTCTCTCTGTCTCTCCCTTGTCCCTCTTTCAAACCAATGAGAAAAAGAAACTATTAATCATATTTCCTCAATGATTTTAAGTTCTATTCCTATTTATAACTTGGCTTGTTTCTTGATTCTGTTCTAGTTCATTTTTCTTACCTTTTTTTCTGATATAAGGCTGTTTTATTTATTTACATTTATTTTTTTCATTTTTAACTCATTTTTATTTTTTAATTACAGTTGACATACTTTGTTGTACTAGCTTCAGGTATACATTCCAGTAATTAGACATTACATAATTACTAAGTGATCATCCCAGTAAATCTCACACTCATCTGACACCATACATAGTCATTAGAATATTATTGACTATATTCCCTATGCTGTACTTTACATGCCCATGACTGTTCTGTAACAAACACTTTGTACTTCTAATTCCCTTCATCGTTTTTTATTCATGTCCTGCAACCCTCATCTTGGCAATTGTCAAAATGTTCTCTGCATCTATGAGTCTGCTTCTGTTCTGCTTGTTCATTTATTTTGTTTTTTAGATTCAATTGTTGATAGAGATGTATTTATTGCCATTTTATTGTCCATATTTTTTTTATATTTTCTTTCTTTTTCTTCTAAAGAAACTTCCTTAACATTTCATGTAGTACTGGTGTGGTGGTGATGAACTCCTTTAGTTTTTTCTTGTCTGGGTTTTTTTTGTGTGTGTGTGACAGAGACAGAGAGAGGGACAGATAGGGACAGACAGACATGAAGGGAGAGAGATGAGAAGCACCAATTTTTTGGTACAGCACCTCAGTTGTTCATTGACTGCTTTCTCATATGTGCCTTGACTGGAGGGTTACAGCAGACTGAGTGAGCCCTTGCTCAAGTTGGCAACCTTGGGCTCAAGCTGGTGAGCCTTGTTCAAACCAGATGAAGTGGCGCTTAAGCCTGCGACCTCGGGGTTTTGAGCCTGGGTCCTCCACATCTCAGTCTGACACTTTATCCACTGCTCCACTACTGGGTCAGGCTGGGGAGTTTTTTTATCTGTCTTTCAATTATAAATGATAGCTTTGCTGGGTAGAGTAATCTTGGTTGTAGGTCATTCCTATTCATCACTTTGAATATTTTTTGTCAGTCCCTTCTGGCCTGCAAAGTTTCTTTTAAGAAAACAGCTGACAGTCTTATTGGAGCTCCCTTGTAGGTAACTAACTGCTTTACTCTTGCTGCTTTTAAGATTCTCTTTTGTCTTTAACCTTTGGCATTTTAATTATGACATGTCTTGGTGTGGGCCTCTTTGGATTTATCTTTTTTGGGATTCCCTGCACTTCTTGGAATTGTATGTTTATTTCTTTCACCAGGTTAGGAAAGTTTTCTGTCATTATTTTTTCAAATAGGTTTTCAATTTCTTGCTCTCTCTTCTCCTTCTGGCACCCCAATGATGCAAATGTTGGTATGCTTGAAGTTATCTCAGAGGCTCTTTACACTAGTCTCAATTTTTTTTTTTTTTTGATTCTTGTTTCTTTTTACTGTTCTGATTGGATGTTTTTTGCTTTATTATATTATAAATTTCTGATTTGATTCTTGGCTTCATCTACTATACTGTTGATTCCCTGTATATTATTCTTCATTTTAGTTAGTGTATACATCATTTTTAAATGGTCCTTCTTTATGCTGTTGAGGTTCTCACTAAGTTGATTGAGCATCCTTATAATCAGTGTTTTTAACTCTGCATCTAGTGAATTGCTTTTCTCTATTTTGTTTAGTTCTTTTTCTGGAGTTTTGTTTTTTAATTTGGGAAATGTTTCTGTGTTTCCTCTTTTTGGCAGCTTTCCTGTGTTTGTTTCTATGTATTAGGTAGAACTTCTACAACTCCCAAGCTTGGTAGAGTGGGTTAATATAGTAAGTGTCCTGAGGGTACAGTGGCATAGCCTTCTGATCTCCCAAGTGGGTTACTTGTGGTATGCCCTACATATGGGCTGTATACACCTTCCTCTTGTAGTTGAGCCTTGATTGCTGTTGGTTCATCAATGGGAGTGATTTATCCCTAGGCCATAAGGTGCAAGGACTGGCTTGATCACCAAACACCATGCTCTAACCACCATGGAAGATCAGCTGTGCAGGGGCCCACCCCACAGAGCAGGACTTTCTTCAGTGGGGTTCTAGTTCCCACTGAGTTTGTCGCTTGAGTGTGTTGCTTGTGGAGGAGGTTGGGTGGTGATGCTTCAATGTGGTCTGAAGCTATACAGTGAGCATGCTGGCTCCAAGGCCTCCTGGGAGATGCAGGTTAAGGTCAGCCACCACTTGTGTTCTGCTTGGGGTCACCCAGCATGAGCTACAAAACAATCTGCAGATAGCTACTACTTGTGTTGGGTTTAGAGATGCTCAGGCAAGGACAGAAAGCCAGCCAAGCCAGCTGCTGCTAGTGCCAGGCCTGGGGCCACTTAGAGGTATGGTACAGAGCACACTGAGATCAGATGCTGCTCATTTGAGAGATTTTATGAAAATCTAAAGCTTGAGCAGCCACAGAAAAGCTGCTAGAACCAGCTTCCATGGGCTTAAAAGTTGGGTGAGGCAGGGCCTCAGGGACTCACCAGGGTGGGGCAAACAGTGTGAGCCAGGTTGATGGAGTCAGATATGCCACTCATCTGCTGGCTCAAAGAAACAATGGGATCTGCCAGCACTTCTGTCTGGGAGAAAGCTGGTTCCCCAGCTCTCATGTTGATGCTGGACAATTCAGTTTCTCCTTGTATGTTCTTGGTTCTTTTCAAGCTGCTACCACAGTGCTGGAACCCAGAGGGACAGAGTCTGAGTAAGTCCTTTTGTGGGCTTCTCAAGAAGAACTGTTTGGAACTCCAGCAGTACTTTGTCTCCCTCAACCTCAATACCTACTTATTTTTATAGCCAGAAGTTATGGGGACATCTCTTTCTGGCACTGTAACCCTGGGATGGGGGGCCTGGTATAGGTCTGGGACTGCTCACTCCCCAGGGGTGACCTCTGCAAACAAAATATCCCTCCCAATTTTGATTCACCACATGTGAGTGTAGGGCCAGCCAGTTCCATGTCTCTACTCCTTCCACAAGTCTCAGTATGGCTTTTTCTTGAATTCCCTAGTTGTAGGACTTCCATTCAGCCAGAGGTAAGGCTGTTCTGGATATGGTTGTTCTATAGTTTAGTTGGAATTTTGATGTGGTTGTGAGAGCAGGCAAGAACCACATTTTCCTATGCTGCCATCTTGCCTAGAAATTTTGTTTTAAATATGTCATCATAATATGCTTTCTCTTATCTTTTCTGTTCTATGTTCATTTAATTTATATTGATTAATAAAACAATTTTATTTTTCTATATTCTACTTTGTAATCATCAATATTTTTACTCTTTATTTAGTGGTTTTTCTAGAATTGTAACAAATGCCTTTGATCTATTGAAGTCTAATGTAAACTAGTACTTTTGTCTCTTTCCAAGACATTTTAAAGATATCAGAACACTTTAATTGCTTATACAATTAATATTTATTCACATTTACCTTGAATTTACACTATACATTGTTGTTTATTTCTCCTTGTAATCCCAACCTTTCGTCTCATATTATTTTCCTTTTGCATGAACATATACTTTAGCATTTAATTTCCTATAAATTTACTTATGGTGACTTTCCAGTTTTATTGTTCTGAAAATATATATTTCTTTCTCTTTCTTTTTAAAATGTATTTTGGCTGACTAGAAATCTAGTCATTGAGGTGTTTTTTGTTTTTCGGTTTTCTTTTTCTTTTTTTAGCCATTTTTATCTGGCTTCTATTTCTTTTTGTTGAAACACTGGCCCTCAGACTAATTATTGCTGCTTTGAAGGTGATCTCTCTTTTTCTCTGGCTAGTAAGATTTTATCTTTGTCTTTAGTTTTCAAGTACTTTACTAAGATTCGTATAGGTACGATTTTCCTGATGGCATTATGGGTGCAGTTTGTAGCACTTCTATCATTGGCCTGATGTCTTTTGTCAGTTTTAGAATGATCTTGGCCATTATCTCTCTAGTTACGGTCTTTGCCACTTTTTCTCTCTCCTCTTCTCTGGATTCCAATTATATAAATGTTAGACGTTTTTACTCTGTCCCATATATACTTCATGCTCTTTGTCGTATTTTAAATCCTTTTCTGTCAGTGTGCTTTAATTTGTCTTTTTTCATCTTCATTAATTACTTTTTCAGTTGTGTCTAAACTGCTGCTGTTAAGTATATTGATTGACTTTCACTTTCAATTGTATTTTTCAATACCAGCATTTCCGTTGGTTTCTATTCATTCTGTAAATTCTCTGACAAAAATTCTCATTTATTCTTTGGTTTCCCTTGACCATCTTATTCACAGTGCATTATCTGACCCTTCTGTAAATGTGTTTCTATTTTCCATGGTTTCTCTTGGTTTTCCATAACACTGTTGTTCCCTCATATGACTGGTTAATTTTCATTGTGTGAATGAGACTCTATATGAGGGAAAGGTATTGAATCTTTTTTTTTTTTTTTAAACATTTTTTTTTAATTTCTTTTTATTTTATTCACTTTAGAGAGGAGACACAGAGAGAGAGAGAGAGAGAGAGAGAGAGAGAGAGAGAGAGAAAGAGGGGAGGAGCTGGAAGCATCAACTCCCATATGTGCCTTGACCAGACCAGTGCAGGGTTTTGAACTGGCGACCTCAGTGTTCCCAGGTCGACACTTTTATCCACTGCGCCACCACAGGTCAGGCAGGTATTGAATCTTTTATCACTATGATGTTGACTTTGCTGCTTCTTGTAGATGACTTTATGCATTTCCCTTTGATTCCTACTTCAGTTAGAGGGATTTTTCTTTTTCTTTACTTTTTAAATTTAATTTAAATTGTTTTTTTTTCTGAAGTGAGAAGTGAGGAGGCAGAAACAGACTCCCACATGTGCTCGACCAGGATACACCTGGCATGCCCACTAGGGGGCAATAATGCTCTGCCTATCTGGGGTGCTGCTTCATTGCAACCAGAGCCATTCTAGTGCCTGAGGCGGAGGCCATGAGCCATCCTCAGTGCCCAGGCCAACTTTGCTCCAATGGAGCCTTGGCTGCAGAAGGGGAAGAGAGAGACAGAGAGGAAGGAGAGGGGGAAGGGTGGAGAAGCAGATGGGCATTTATCTTGTGTACTTTGGCCAGGAATCAAACCCAAGACTTCCACACGCCAGGCCAACACTCTACTCTGAGCCAACTGGCCAGGGCTCTTTTCTTTTTAATCAGAAATAGATGTTGAATTTTTATCAAAGGGCTGGTATCTCTTGAGATGATCACACAGTTTTTCTTTTTTAGTCTATAATATCTTTAATTACATTGATTGATTTTAAAATATTGAACCAGCCTTACATTCCTGGGTGTATTAGTCTGTTCCTGTTACCATTATAAACTACCACTGACTGGGTGGCTTAAACCACAGAAATTTTGTTTTGAGAGAAGGAGAGGCAGAGACAGAGACAGAGAGATGAGAAGCATCCACTCATAGTTGTGGCACTACAGTTGTTCATTGATTGCTTCTCATTTGTGCCTTAACCAGGGGACTCCAGACAAGTCAGTGATCCCTTGCTCAAGCCAACAAGCTTAAGCTCAAGTCAGCAATAATGAGTTCATGTCACTAATCCCATGCTCAAGCCAGTGATCCCATGCTCAAGCTGGTAAGCCTGCACTCAAGTAGGATGAGCCTGCGCTCAAGCTGGAGACCTCGGGGTTTCAAACCTGGGACGTCAGCATCCCAGGTCAATGCTCTATCCACTATGCCACCACTGCTCAGACTATCATAGAAATTTATTTTTATACTGTTCTGGAGGCTGGAATTTTAAGATTAAGGTGTCATAAAGGTTGGTTTCTCATGAGACCTCTCTTCCTGGCTTGTAGACTGCCACCTTTTTGCTGGGTCCTCACTTGCTTTTCCTCTGTGTGCATGAAGAGGGAGATATCTGGTGTGTCTCTTAAAGAATCTACTGGATTTGGACCTCACCCTTATTCTGTCTCCATTTAACTTTAATTACCTCCTTAAAGGACCTATCTCCAAATACAACACATTAGACGTTAGACATTCAGCATATAAATGTAGGGGGACAGAATACTGGAATTAAGCTCACCTGGTCATGTGTGTTATTCTTTTTATATATTGTTGGTTTAATTGGTTAAAATTTTGTTTAGAATTTTGGCTTTTATGTCAACAGGAAGATTGGGGGATACCACTTTTTTTTCTCTCTCAGATTTTGGTTCCAGGGTAATTCTGCTTTCCTGGAATGAGTTAGGGAATATTCTCTTATGTTTAATTTTCTGGAAGAGTTTGTATATACAGTGGTACCTTGAGATATGAACAGACCAACATACAAAAATTTTTTTTAAGATATGAGCTGCAACTTGGTCAGTATTTTGTTCGAGATCTGAGCGAAATTCTGAGATACGAATCGTGATTTGGGAAGCTGCTGCTAGTTGGCATCTTGGCGCATGGGTCCAGTATCGGCAGTTTGATATATGAGTTGACTGACATACGAGCTCAGTTACAGAATGAATTAAATTTGTATCTCAAGGTACCACTGTAATTGATATTATTTCTTCCTTTAATATTAGACAGAGTTAGCTAGTAGAGAGCATCTTGCTGTTTTCTTTATTGGAAGGTATTTAAACGTTTAAAAAAATTTTTTTCAGATATAGGATTATTTACGTTATCTATTTCTTAAGCTTGCTTTAGTAGTTTGTGTCTTTCAAGGAATTGGTACATTTAATCTAAGATGTCAAATTTATTGGCATAATTTTGCTCTTTATATTAATTTTCATTCTTTAATTATTTGTAGACCCTGTAGTAATATCACCTCTCTTGTTGTTGTGGTAACTTATAACTTCTTTCTTTATTCTTCTGATCAGTCATGGCTAGTGGTTTACATTTTATATATTCTCAAAAATAAAACAAACTCAGATTTGATTTCACTTACTTTCTGAAATTATCCTTATTTCATTGATTTCTGCTGTGATCTTTGTTTTTCTGCTTATTTTTAGTTTTGTTTACTCTTCATTTCTTAATATTTTTCATTAAAGTTTAGTCATGTCTTAAGACCTTTCTTATTTTCCAATATATGTGTTTATTTTATTTATTTAATTTTTTTTAAGTGAGAGGAGAGGAGATAGTGAGTCAGACTCCTGCATGTGCCCCAACCAGGATCTACCTGGCAACCCCTGTCTAGGGCCAATGTTCTATCAACTAAGATATTTTTAGCACCTGAGGCTGACATGCTTGGACAAACCAAGCTATCCTCAGTGCCTGAGGCCAATGCTGGAACCATTTGAGCCATTGGCTGTGGGGTGGAAAGAGAAAGAGAAAAGGGGGGGGGTAGTGGGGAGGAGAGAAGCAGATAGCTACTTCTCTTATGTGCTCTCACTGGGAATTGAAACAGGGATGCCCATGTATTGAACCTAGTATGTCCATATGCTAGGCTGACATTCTATCCACTGAGCCAACCAGCCAGGGCTAATATATGTGTTTAATAAAATTTCTTCCATGCATTGTTCTGGGTGAACCCTAAAATTTTTGATAACTTGTGTTTTTATTTTTATTAATTTCTAGGTTGCTTCTAATATCCCTTTTGGTGTTTCTATTAATTTTCTTTTTTATCCTTTGGTTATACTTACAAAAGTTACTTCCAAGTCTTTCACTAAAAAATGCAACATTTGAGCTCATTTATTATAGATCACACTTAACTATTTCTTTGCAAGTTTTGTAAATTTTTTTGTAGCAAATTAGAAATTTAACATTGCATGTTATAGCAGCTCTGAATTCTGAGAAGTGTGTGTATGTGTGTAAGTTGCCTGGACTTAAACTATATAATTTGTCTCCTCCATGGTGTACAACTGTTGATGTTTTAACTCAGTTTTTTAATTCTCATTTTTATTTTTAGCCTATTTTGTTAGGGCTTTGCCCTGTGTCTGCATAACATAGTACTCATGCAGTTTTTGAGAAAATCATTTTCTGCAGATGGATTCCGGTGTGGGTTAGAAATACACTAAAAAAGTTCTCATTGTCTCCCTTGGATATCACTGTTTTACAAGCGTCTCTCAGTTCTCCTCCAGGTTCCCCTTCAGATATTCGTGGATAGTTGACCTCAGATGTTTGTTGGCTCTCTCATTTTATAGCTCTCTCCATTTTTAGTAGCTAGAGTTCTGCAGAGAATCCGATTCAGTAGGATTCTCTCTCTCTCGGTCTCTTATTTGTCTATCTATCTATAATCTATCTATCTATCTATCTATCTATCTATCTATCTATCTATCTATCTAACTATCTATCTAGTGAGAGAAAGAGATTGATTTATTTTAAGAAATTGGCTCATGTGATCATGGGCTGTCAAGTCTAAAATCTGCAAGAGGGCTGGCAGGTTGGAGACCCAGGGAAGAGCTGATGCTGCAGTTAAAGTCTGAAGGCCATCTGCTGACAATAGTCCCTCTTGTTTTGGGTAAGTCAGTCATTTTGTTCTATTCAGGTTTTCAATTGATTAGATGAGGTCTACCCACATTAGGAAGGGTATTCTGCTTTGCTCAAAGTCTACTGATTTAAACATTAATCCTATCCAAAACACCCTCACAGAACCACCCTAGAACAATGTTTGTCCACATATCTGGGTATTGTGGCCCAACCAAACTGACACACAGGACAAACCATCACAGCATTAAAATCTGGGCTGGTCTGCCACTTGCACCAAGTGAGACCCCAATCTTGGGTCAGTGAGTGTCACCTTATCCATTTCCTACCCAGCTCCCCTTAGCTGATAAGCCATAACTTTTTACCTCTTGTCCCAAATAGAGCCTGCCCTTTCTGGTGCCAAAGCCAATGGGTTGGGTAGCCAGCTTTAACGTGGAAATACTACTGTTCTCTTTGATCAAGCTGAGGGGTGGGAACTGGGTGGTCAAGAAGACCACCCAACATCCATTGTTGCATTGAAAGCTTGATCATTTTTTCAAGAAGAAATGCTTCCCGTTTTGTGACTGATTCCCATCTTTGGTTGATTTTCAGTGCCTTGACTTGGTTTGTTTTGACAATTTTGTCCAGGTTTATACTTTTTTTTTTAATCAAGAAGAGTTGCTTACATCTTTATCCAACATCTCTAAGAAGTGCCTCTGGCTTCATGTCCATGTGTTTTGAAGTTCTGTCATTAAGCACACACACATTTGCCTTCTTAATGGAGTGACACTTTTATCACTATAAAATGTCCTTCTTTATCTTTAGCAATACTCTGCCTTGAAGTCTGCTCTACTTAATACTAATGTAGCTACTCCAGACTTATTACATTCATTATTTTTATGCTATATCTTTTCTCTAACCATTTACTTTCAATTTATTTGTCTTTATATTAAAATGTCATATATAACCTGTAAATGGTTATATATTTATATATTATAAAAAATATAACCTGTTTTTTGTTACATTCATTTTGACAACTTTGCCTTTTAATTAGAATGTTTCATCCACTAACATTTGTTATAGTTGTTTTAGTATTATTAGATTTAAGCATGCAATTGAAATATTTAATTCTGTTGTCTTCTTTAAATTTTTGGTTTTTTGTCTGCCCTTTATTCCTTCTTTTGAATTATTTCAATCTTTTGGAATTCCACTTTATTTGCTGAGCAGAATAACCAGACTAATTGCTTTCAGAAATCAAAGAAAGGTCAATCTTTATATGCAAAGAAAGATTGTGTTCTGTTTCAAAAGGTTCAGGTGACTTGGGATGTCATGTTTTACCCAAATGTCCTCTTCCCAACTCTCAGGTTCCCACTGCAATTAATGACCTGTCCTTAACATAAAAGACTTTGAAGTATGTAATTGGTATTTTAATAGGAATTGCATTGAATTTATAAATTGCTTTGGTTAATATAGACATTTTAATGATATTTATTCTTCCTATCCATGAACATGGTATATGCTTTCACTTGTTTGTATCTTCCTTGATTTCCTTTATCAATGTTTTATAATTTTCTGAGTACAAGTCTTTAGCCTCCTTGGTTTAATTTACTCCTAGATACTTTATTTTTTTGTTGTTGCAATAGTGAAGGGAATTGTTTTCTTAATTTCTCTTTTAGACAGTTTATTGTTGGTGCATAAAATTGCCTCTGATTTCTGAATATTAATTTTATATTCTTCCACCTTGCTGAATTAATTTATCAGGTCCAGTTTTTTGACTGAGACTTTAAGGTTTTCTATGTACAGTATCATATCAACAGCAAATAATGATAGTTTTACTTCTTCTTTTCCAATTTGGATGCCTTTTATTTCTTCTTCTTGTCTGATTACTGTGGCTAGGATGTTCAGAACTATGTTGAATAAGAGTGATGAAAGGGGGCAACCCTGCCTTGTTCTTGATCTTAAGGGGATTGCTTTTAATTTTCGCCCATTGAGTATGATGTTGGCTGTGGGTTTGTCATAGATGGCCTTTATCATGTTGAGGTATGTTCCCTGTATTCTCACTTTGCTGAGAGTTTGATCATAAATGGGTACAGAATTTTATCAAATGCTTTTTCTGCATCTATTGATTTTATCATGTGGTTTTTGTCCTTCCTTTTGTTTATGTGATGAATCACATTGATTGATTTGCAAATATTGTACCAGGCTTGCCTCCCCAGAATAAATCCCACTTGATCATGATGTATGATTTTTTTAATGTATTGCTGGATCTGGTTTGCTAATATTTTGTTGAGAATTTTAGTATTTAAATTTATCAGGGATACTGGCCTATAATTTTCTTTCTTTATATTGTCGTAGCCTGGTTTTGGAATCAGAATTATGCTTGCTTCATAAAAGGAGCTTGGAAGTCTTTCTTCTCTTGTATTTTTTGAAATAGCTTGAGAAGCATAAGAGTTAGCTATTCTTTGAATATTTGGTAGAATTCCCCTGTGGAGCCATCTGGCCCAGTGCTTTTGTTTATTGGGAGTTTTTTGATAACTGTTTTAATCTGATTTGTTGTAATCAGTCTGTTTAGGTTTTCTGATTCTTCCAGATTGATTTTTAAAAGATTATATGTTTCAAGGGATTTGTCCATTTTACCTAGGTTGTCAAATTTTTGGGCATATAGTACTTCATAGTATTTTGTTGGTGGTATCACACTTACTGATATCAAGTTATACTACAAGGCCACTGTACTCAAAACAACTTGGTACTGGCATAAGAACAGGTATATAGATCAATGGAACAAAACAGAGAACCCAGAAATAAACCCACACCTTTATGGTCAATTGATATTTGACAAAGGAGGTAAGAGCATACAATGGAGTAAAGACAGTCTCTTTAACAAATGGTGTTGGGAAAATTGAACAGCTACCTAGAAAGAAATGAAACTGGACCACCAACTTACACTATTCACAAAAATAACTCAAAATGGACAAAAGACTTAAATATAAGTCTTGAAACCATAAGCATCTTAAAAGAAAACATAGACAGTAAGCTAGCTCTCCAACATCTCTCTCAGCAATATATTTGCCGATTTATCTCCACAGGCAAGTGAAATAAAGGACAAGATGAACAAATGAGACTATATCAAACTAAAAAGCTTTTGCATAGCTAAAGACAATACGAACAAAATAAAAAGACAAACCACACAATGGGAGAACATATTCGACAATACATCTGATAAGGGGTTAATAACCAAAATTTATAAAGAACTTGTAAAACTCAATACCAAGAAGATAAACAATCCAAAGAAAAAATGGGTAAAAGAAATGAATAGACACTTCTCCAAGAGGACATACAAATCTGCCAATAGGCAGATGAAAAAATGTTCAACATCACTAATCATTAGAGAAATGCAAATTAAAACCACAATGAAATATTACCTCACACCAGTCAGAATGGCGTTTATTAACAAAACAACACATAATAAGTGCTGGCGAGGATGTGGAGAAAAGGGAACCCTCCTGCACTGCTGGTGGGAATGCAGACTGGTGCAGCCACTGTGGCAAACAGTATTGAGATTTCTCAAAAAATAAAAAATTGAACTGCCTTTTGACCCAGCCATCCCACTCTTTAGGAATATATCCCAAGAACACCACATCATTTATTCAAAAGAAGAAATGCACCCCTATGTTTATGACAGCATTGTTTACAATAACCAAGATTTGGAAACAGCCCAAGTGTCCATCAGTGGACGAGTGGATTAAAAAGCAGTGGTACATATATACAATGGAATACTATGGGGCCATGAAAAAGAAGGATATCTTACCTTTTGCTACAACATGGATGGACTTGGAAACTATTATGTTAAGTGAAATAAGCAAGGCAGAGAAAGAAAAATATTATATGACCTCACTCATTTGAGGAATCCAATGAACAATGTTAACTGAGGAATAGAATAGAGACAGAGGCGGGATCAATGGGACCAGAGGGAAAGCAGACAGAGGGAAAGGGAATGATAGGATGGGATCAGAGAAGGGAAAGAGATTGGTGAAATTATATACAGATAACACAGCGTTATAGAGAGCAGAAAAGCAAATCCTGGAGGGAAAGGGGGAAGCATTAGGGGGAGGGAGGCAAAGAAGATGTTGAGGGGAACCCGGTGGAGGGGGGATGAGATTTTGGCCTGACCAGGCAGTGGCACAGTGGATAGAGCAGTGGTTCTTAACCTTTTTGAGGTACCAAACCCACCAGTTTCATATGCGCATTCACTGATTTCTTTTTCCAAATTCAAGACATAGGTATATGTTTTTTTACTGGTGCACAAAATGAGCCGTGCATGAACATCACCTTGCTCAAAGAACAAAACCAACAAAGTGCATGAACTCACAACAAATTACGGTATTACTTCATTCTGGCCTCCATGGCAGAGGCTTCTCCGAACCCCTAAGACTGACTCATCGAACCCCTAGGGTTCGATAGACCCCAAGTTAAGAACCACTGGGATAGAGTGTCGATGTGGGATACGGAGGACCCAGGTTTGAAACCCCAAGGTCACCAGCTTGATTGCGGGTTTGTCTGGTTTGAGCAATGCTCAGGACCTTGGCTTGAGCAAGGTCGCTGGCTTGAGCAAGGGGTCGCTGGCTTGAGCAAGGGGTCACTCGGTTTGCTGCAGCCCCCCAGTCAAGGCACATATGAAAAAGCAATCAATGAACAACCAAAGTGCCACAACGCAGAATTGATGCTTCTCATATCTTTTCCTTCCTGTTTGTCTGTCCCTATCTATCCCTCTCTCTGACTCTCTGTCTGTCAAAAAAATAAAAAAAAAGAAGAAGAAGAAGAAGAGGAAGAAGCAAGACTTTGGCAGGAATTGTGTTCAACTTGCATCATTATTTATAGCTTGAACATTTAGAATTAGCATCTGGTCCTCAGTTCTGGCTACTTTCAGGTACAAAAATAAAAGATTTATTTTAGGGCTGCTATAGAAGTTCTTTGGTTCTATGCATGTACCTTGAGTTGAAAATGTAAGGATCTGAGCTTTCTGATGTACATCACTAGAGTCCAACCCATCCAATAGTCTCTGTAGTCATTAGTACTGCCAGAACATCTGCCTACAGCAGGCACTTAATTTTCCAAAGTCTTGCTATCTCCCAGTGCTTTGTTCTAAGCAGCTGCACATGGTAATATAAGCCATTTTGGTGCTCCAACACACCATTGATTCCACCTTCAAAAAGATCCCAGTGTATTTGAGTTCAGATATGTGATCGATCCAATGCTGGAATTTCATCTGAAGATCCCTTCTTGGAAATCACTCCTATTGGCAAGTATAGTAGGGAGCAATCTGCAAAACAGAAAACACTCTGATGTAGGGTATTTAATACAGGGGATTCGTAACATGGGTGGTTGAAGTACATGGTGAGGAAGTCAGAGATTAGCAAGTATAGAAAGTGGTTGCTTTTCATGGGAGTGAAGAGACAGCAGGAAGAACTGATGTTACTATAGCTCATATTCTGAAACCTTTCTATACAAATGAGATCTGTAATGAGAATTGTACAAAGGAGGTTGGAACCAAAGAAGAAATAACTGGTGGGAGATATTGTCAAGGAGGAGACTTGGCTACTGTTGTAGGCAAAGTGAGAGGTAGAATACTATAAGGTTTTAACTTTGGTTATTTCCCTCTGATCTATTGACTGAAGGTACCAGGAGACCAGTTATCAAGGGAGTTTTCATTATGGTGTACTCTAGGGTACAGAACAAATTGGGGAAGGGTAGTTAATGGATCTGAGAGTAAATAGGCAAATTACAGGCATGTCCTTCATGAAGTCACACTTGAACTCCACCAGACAAAGAAAATTTGTAGTAGTTATCTGTTGTGTCACAAATCATCCCTAAAGTTAAGGGCTGAGAACAGCAAACACTTTATTGGCTAAACTCAGTGGATAGTTCTGCTTGTTTTGTAGATAGTTGCTTGTGTGGCTGGATTAAACCAGAGGGTCCACAATGGATTGGGCTCAGCTCATGCGATTCCAGGATCTTTCCCTTTCCATGTAGCCTCTACCCATGATCTTTCTTCTGGGGTAGCTGGACTTTTAACCTGGTGGTTCAATATTTCCAGGAGTGCCAAAGAGGAACCTTCCAGGTCTTCTGAAGGCTGAGACTGGGAACTGTCATAGCAGGTTTTCCACTTCATCATAGTAGGCAAGGTAAGTCAGAGCCAAGGGGAAGGGATTAGAAAAAGGTGAGAATTCGGGGAGGCATGATTTATTGAGGGCAAAAAATGCAGAACACTACTACATAGTTGCTTTCTATACTATAGCATATGTGCCTTTTTATAGTAGTTTAATCTTAGGAGATTAAGCATGAAAAGTTTTTATTTTTTTGCTAGTTACACTTTCCCAAGTAGGGGACACCATTTGCCCTCTTATTTTCCTCTATGTCCCATTACTAATTTTAATTCTCTTGATTTGTCAGGATGGAGGGATTAGAGACTAGGGTTACATTGTGTGTATGTGTGTGTGTGTGTGTGTGTGTGTGTGTGTGTGACAGAAAGAGACAGATAAGGAGAGACAGACAGAAAGGGAGGGAGATGAGAAGAATAAATTCTTCGTTGCGGCTCCCTAGTTGTTCATTGATTGCTTTCTCATATGTGCCTTGACAGGGGGGCAGGGAGGCTATTGCAGAGTGAGTGACCCCTTGCTCAAGCTGGCGACCTTGGGTTCAAGCCAGCAACCTTTGGGCTCAAGCCAGTGACCATGGGGTCATGTCTATGATACCACGTTCAAGTCAGTGACCCATGCTTAAGCAGGAGACCTCAGGGTTTTGAATCTGGGTCCTCCGCATCCAGTCCAATGCTCTATCCACTGTGCCACTGCCTGGTCAGTCAAGGGTTGAAAAATTTTTAATTAACTTGGTACATGATCATATCTTCTGTTACTAGTCCTCCTTTTCTGATTAACTCTGAGTGGCCATCAACACCATCTCTGTGGCAGGCATTCAAGGCCAACCTTCTTATGGAATGCATGTACGACTTTCCTTGATGTTTAAACACAGTAGTTCTTACTTCTACATGGTTTCCTGGCAGGTAGATCCTGATATCCCTAAGATGGCCTTAAGACTTCTAGAATTTCCTCCTTCTCATGATCAACTGATCAGCTGTAGAGAAACTTTTAGAGATGGGATTGATGGTTGGCGAATTAGCAATGCCAGCTTGGTTGCATTCTAATAAACCCTGAGGCAGAGCCTGCCTCCCATTATCTGTGGTGTTCTTAAAACGCAGGATTCCAAGTTTTTGTATCTTAGTTGCCAATTCTTGGGCACCTCCTTCTCTACATCCTGTTACATGTCTATCACATTGTACTTTAGTTATTAGATTTCCATCTTTTTATGGAAAAAGCAGAGGCACATTCAGGTTAGGTTCAGTGATGGTGATGGTTGAAAGGACGCATTTGTACAATATCCACTACGCTGTGCCATTTGTTCTCCAATGTCCTTTCCTCTACGTGCTTCTCATTGTCACTCCCTATGATTTTACTGTTATGACTGCCACCGAGGCTCAGTTACTTGAGAAGCCCAGACTAGTATGGCAGGAGGGTTGGGAAGGAGGAGAACTATGAACACCTACTACTATCTGAAATTGCAATTCTGCTTTTGGTATGAAGTCCTGGCCTTCCAATTACCTCCCTCAGAGACTTTTGGTTTTTGTGTTGTGACTTTTATGGTTTTCCTATTCCTAGACTTCCACTGGTAGTCAGGTGAATAAAGTTCTTTTTAAGGTCTTACCCCTTCAATAGGTTCTATTCAAGGTGCCATCTGACATCCCTGAGTTCTAGCAGGAAGCCTCAGGTGGTCCTGTTTGTAAGATTTGGCTTTCTTCTCTCACCTTGGAAGGGGTGGGAGATAAGAGTTTTCTACTCAGCTCACTTGGTGTTGAAAGGTGACTTTTTTTTTTTTTCTGTTATAGTTCAGGCATCTAGAGATACAAATTCTTTTGATCTTAATTCCAAATTCCCTGTAAAGAAATTTAAGTTATTCCAAAGTGGGGTAAGTGTTCACCCTTGGTCTAATCTACTGTAGCTTTCAGGATCCCACACCTTTGAGCAGATGATGTGTAGATTGCGTCATTTATTCCTGGATTGGGCAGTTCTCCGTGCCTACTGCTTTTCTTGCACTAACGTTTAAACGTGTATAATTGACTTTAAAATGACTTGTAGTTGTCTATCTTTTTCTCTTTGGGCCTTTTCCTTCTCTTCATCTAACTGTCTCTAGTGACTAGTTACCTGGAATGTGGAGAGGTATGGGACTAGGGGATGGGAAGAAGCCACACACTGCTCTTAGGAAAGCTAGATAAGGTAGCAGGATAATGTCAGCGTTCAACCGAATGTTAAAATCACAGAATCCTGTATTCCTAAACAGACGTCTTCCACCAAAAGTGTGACTCGAAACAATGGCTTTTATTACTTTTATTATTATGGACTCTTAAGGCGCTGTTAGGCACCAAGCACTTTCACAGCAGGTTACGACGTCGGGGGTCTGAGCACTGAAGAAACACGTGCAGCCAGCAGCTGGGGCGGTAGGCGCCGGAACTCTGCAGGCCTGGCGGCTGTGGTCTGGCACTTTCGGAAACGGCGGGGGAAGTCTCCCGGACAGCGCGCGGGAGGGCCTGAACGCCCGGAAGAAGTGGGGCATTGTGGGAAAGACCCGCGGTTTCGGCGGGTTCCGTTAAAATGGCGCCCTTGTCGCCCGAGCTTCCCGCGGGGCCTTAGGCTTTTAGGGACGCCGGCTGCCCGCGGGGTGCGGGGCGGGCACAGGCAGCGGGACGCGGCGGTGCCTTCTGAGTGCGCTGGGCTCGGGGAGGGTGGGCTTGGGCCGGAGGCCCCGCGGGGCCCCAGGGGGCAGTCTCAGGCGAGGATGGCGACCCCCGACCAGAAGTCACCGAATGTCCTGCTGCAAAATCTGTGCTGCCGGATTCTGGGCAAGAGTGAAGGTATCGAGGCCGGGCCGGGCGGCTGTGGGTCCGAGGCACGTTCTGCAGGCCGCCGCCTGCGAGTGCAGCGCGGAAGCATCTCCGGGACTGGTGGGGCTGGGGCAGGGCGCCCCCCGGCTCCGCAGGCCGGCGGTAGCGGAACCGCGAGGGGCGCGGCCGGCTAGGGGAGTGCTGGGTGCTGGGTGCTGGGTGCTGCAGCCTTCAGGGCTGGAGGGTTGGGAGGTCGGGGCCCCCCAGGCGGGGGAAGGCGGGGAGGGCGTGAGGTGGGTGGTGGGTGGGCTGAGTCACCGCTCCCAGAGTACTCTGATTTTGGGAGTGGAGCCTGGGAAGACGTCAGTTTCCAAACGCATCCTCCTTCTCCAAAGTCATAGGACTGGGCAGGTGCTTCGGTTAGTTTGGGTGGATCGAGCAGTGAACTGTCCGCAGTCGCACGTCTGTGATAGTGCTGAGTGACGCCGCAGAGGGGGATGTGAGGTGGTGGCGAGCCACATTATTTTCCTTTTCCTTTAGGAAAGTATAGCAGACTTGAGTATGATATTAAGCGGATTATTCTTACGACCTTTACCTGACATACGTTTCTCCCATAAAGGGCTGAGGGTTGGATTTGATATAAAGGTATTTCTGGGGGAGTTCACATAGCAAATGCTGCTACCCAGTTCTGTACAATAGGTAAAGCCATTGTATGGTCGTGGTACTGTAACAAATGGCACAATATGTCGTTTCTTGATACTTGCTTTAGCGGGAGGGCATGAGAATGCACCATACAGGAGTATTTTGGGTAATCGTAGCAAATGAGTTACTTTTTCCTTAAGCACCATAATGTGGAAAAGAAATTGTGCAATTTTTGCAGGAAGACTAACCAATATTACATTTAAAATACTGGGACTATTTTGACCTGTTATGATTCATGACAATTAGTGTACATAACTTATTTGATATTCTATGATAATATTAGGGGCAAAAGATGAAAAATATTTTTGTCAACCTATTAAATGACAGACCATACCCAGACCTTGTTACATTATGTGAGCTTTCACGCTGTCACACAATCTTTGAACATCCCCACTCCCAGGCACTCTGCTAGGTGTTGGTGATGCAGAGCTGTACAGACAAGTCATTCATCTTACATTCTAGTGGAGACCTGATAAGTAGGTAAATGTATGATGTTAATTAGTGATAAATATTGTGATAAAAATAAAGTAGGGGAAAGGCATGTTGAGGAAAGAGGTGAGGGAAAGGCTCTGAGGAGATATTTAAACACAGACCTGAATGGAGTAAAGGAGGGCCTGTGGTGAACTTCTGGGGTGGGTTCTGGGTAGCGGGTGCAGTGACTTTGTGATGGGTGCAAACCTCTGGTGATTCTTCTGTGTTTGTGAATCTCTAGTCCTCTGCGTTACCTATCTGACTTGATGATCCTAATCATGGAAGAAACCAGAGAGCTAAGATGTTGGTTATGACTCACTCACCTTAACACCTGTATTTTCATTATACCAGTTTAAGGTTTCCTCCAACAATAAACCACACATTCTCTGTCACAACTGGACTTTGAAGGCCACTAGTGAGGGAGCATGATGTTTCTCAATTTAGAAAAGTTTAAGTTTGAGGCTTCTTTTGGTTGACTTGGTTTCATCCCCTTAAGGAGGTTGAAACACTTAATCCTTGCAAAGCTCAGCACTGTCCTTTCTCTCCATTTAGAGTTGTGTCTAAGTTAAGAATAAATAGGCTTTCTTTGAGATCCTCAGAGGATCCTCTCTGAATAAAATGCACAATCCATTAAAGATGATGCTCTGTTTGCTCTGTTCTGGAGAGCTAGGATTGCCAAACAATCATATTCATAATTCCAAATAATGCTATTAATGACATTTATAAGTGCACCTATTTAATAGCTTGCCTTGTTTTATATTAATTGCTGGCTTTATAATTTTGACATTTAATTTTTTTCTTTTTGTTAATGGGTTTGTTATCTGATAATTAAGTAGAACATCTGATTAATTCATTTTTTAATAACATGTTACAATTGGCCTTTTGCTTTTGTAATATACTGCTTTTTTATTAATTTTAATGGGGTGACATTAATAAATCAGGATACATATGTTCAAAGAAAACATCTCCAGGTTATCTTATCACTCAATTATGTTGCATACCCATCACCCAAAGTCAGATTGTCCTCTGTCACTTTCTATCTGGTTTTCTTTGTGCCCCTCCCCTCCCTCACCCTGTAACTACCACACTCTTGTCTATGTCTCATAGTCTCGCTTTTTTGTCCCACCTGTCTATGAAATCATGCTGTTTTCAGTTTTTTTGTTTTACTTATTTCACTCCGTATAATGTTATCAAGGTCCATCCATTTTGTTGTAAATGATCCGATGTCATCATTTCTTATGGCTGAGTAGTATTCCATAGTATATATGTACCAAAGCTTTTTAATCTACTCGTCCTCTGACGGACACTTGGGCTGTTTACAAATCTTTGCTATTATGAACAGTGCTGCCACGAATGTGGGGCACATTTCTTCTTTTCGAACAGTGCTGTGGTGTTCTTAGGGTATATTCCTAAAAGTGGGATAGCTGGGTCAAAAGGCAGTTCGATTTTTAATTTTTTGAGGAATCTCCATACTGTTTTCCACAGTGGCTGCACCAGTCTGCATTCCCACCAGCAGTGCAGGAGGGTTCCCTTTTCTCCACATCCTCGCCAGCACTTATTCTGTGTTGTTTTGCTGATGAGCTCCATTCTGTCTGGTGTGAGGTGATATCTCACTGTGGTTTTAATTTGTATTTCTCTAGTAATTAGTGATGTTGAACATTTTCTCATCTGCCTATTGGCCATCTGTATGTCCTCTTTGGAGAAATTTCTATTCATTTCTTTTGCTCATTTTTTGATTGGATTGTCTTCCTGGTGTTGAGTTTTGTAAGTTCTTTATAAATTTTGGTTATTAACCCCTTATCAGACGTATTGTTGAATATGTTCTCCCATTGTGTGGTTTGTCTTTTTATTCTGTTCTTATTGTCTTTAGCTGTGCAAAAACTTTTTAGTTTGATATAGTCCCATTTGTTTATCTTGCCTTTTATTTCATTTGCCCGTGGAGATAAATCGGCAAATATATTGCTGCGACAGATGTCGGAGAGCTTACTGCCTATGTTTTCTTCTAAGATGCTTATGGTTTCACGGCTTACATTTAAGTCTTTTATCCATTTTGAGTTTGTTTTTGTGGTGGTGTAAGTTGATGGTGTAGTTTCATTTTTTTGCAGGTAGATGTCCAATTTTCCCAACACCATTTGTTAAAGAGGCTGTCTTGACTCCATTGTATGTTCTTTCCTCCTTTGTCAAATATCAGTTGTCCATAAAGGTGTGGGTTTATTTCTGGGTTCTCTGTTCTGTTCCATTGATCTCTATGTGCCTGTTCTTATGCCAATACCAGACTGTCTTGAGTACAATGGCCGTGTAGTATACCTTGATATCCAGAAGAGTGATACCTCCTGCTTTATTTTTTCTTTTTAAGATTGCTGAGGCTATTCGTGTTCTTTCTTGGTTCCATATAAATTTTTGGAATATGTGTTCTATATCTTTGATGTATGTCATTGGTATTTTAATTGGTATTGCATTGAATTTATAAATTGCTTTGGGTAATATAGACATTTTAATGATGTTTATTCTTACTAACCATGAGCACGGTATATGCTTCCACTTGTTTGTATCTTCCTTAATTTCTTTTATCAGTGTTTTATAATTTTCCAAGTACAAGTCCTTAACCTCTTTGGTTAAGTTTACTCCTAGGTACTTTATTATTTTTGTTGCAATAGTGAAGGGGATTGTTTCCTTAATTTCTTTTGCTGACAGTTCATTGTTGGTATATAAAAATGCCTCTGATTTCTGAGTATTAATTTTATATCCTGCTACCTTGCTGAATTCATTTATAAGGTCCAGTAGTTTTTTGACTGAGACTTTAGGGTTTTCTATATACAGTATCATATCTCTGCAAATAATGACAGTTTTACTTCTTCTTTTCCAATTGAGATGCCTTTTATTTCTTCTTCTTGTCTGATTGCTATAGCTAGGGCTTCCAGAACTATGTTGAAGAAGAGTGGTGAAAGGGGGCACCCTGCCTGGTTCCTGATCTTAAGGGGATCGCTTTTAATTTTTGCCCATTTAGAATGATGTTTGCTGTGGGTTTGTCATAGATGGCCTTTATCTTGTTAAGGTATGTTCCCTGTATTCTCCCTTTACTGAGAGTTTTGATCATGAATGGGTGCTGGATTTTATCAAATGCTTTTTCTGCATCTATTGAAATTATCATGTGATTTTTGTCCTTCCTTTTGTTTATGTGATGAATCACATTGATTGATTTGTGAATATTGAACCAGCCTTGCCTCTCCAGAATAAATCCCACTTTATCATGGTGTATGATTTTTTTCATATATTGCTGGATCCGGTTGGCTAATATTTTGTTGAGAATTTTAGCATCTAAATTCATCAGGGATATTGGCCTATAATTTTCTTTCTTTGTGTTGTCTGCCTGGTTTCGAGATCAGAATTATGTTCGCCTCATAAAAGGAGTTTGGAAGTCTTTTTTACTCTTGAATTTTTTTAAATAGCTTGAGGAGGATAGGAGTTAGTTCTTCTTTGAATTTTTGGTAGAATTCACTTGTGAACCCATCTGGCCCAGGACTTTTCTTTGTTGGGAGTTTTTTGATAACTGTTTCGATCTCATTTGTTGTAATTTGTCTGTTTAGGTGTTCTGATTCTTCCAGATTGATTTTTGGAAGATTATATGATTCAAGTAACTTGTCCATTTCACCAAGGTTTTCTAATTTTTTGGCATAGAGTGATTCATAGTATTTTTTTATAATACTTTGTATTTCTGTTGTGTCAGTTGTTATTTCTCCACTGTCCTTTCTAATTTTATTTATTTGAGTCCTTTCTCTTTTTTTCTTGGTGAGTCTAGTTAAAGGTTCATCGATCTAGTTTACCTTTTCAAAGAACCAGCTCCTGGTTTCATTGATCCTCTGTATTGTTTCCTTTGCCTCTATGTCATTTATTTCCACTTTGATCCTTATTATTTCCTTCCTGGGCTTTATTTGCTGTTGTTTTTCTAGTTCTTGTATATGCAGGGTCAGGTTGCTTACTTGAGCTTTTTCTAGCTTCTCATGGTATGCCTGTAGTGCTATGAACTTCCCTCTCAGTACTGCTTTTGCTGTGTCCCATAAATTTTGAGTTGATGTATGCTCATTATCATTTGTTTCTAGAAACATTTTTATTTCTTCTTTGATCTCATTGTTAATCCATTCATTATTTAACAACATGCTATTTAGTTTCCAAGTGTTTGAGTATTTTTCAGTTTTTGTGGTTAATTTCTAGTTTCATGGCATTGTGATCAGAGAAAATGCTTGATATGATTTCAGTCTTCTTAAATTTGTTGAGACCACTTTTGTGTCCTAACATGTCTATCCTAGAGAATGTACCATGAGCGCTTGAAAAGAATGTATATTCTACTGCTTTAGGGTGAAAATTTCTGAAGATATCTATTAAGTCGAGTTGATCTAGTGTATCCTTTAAGTCTGCTGTTCCTTTATTAATTCTCTGTCTTGAGGATCTATCCAGTGATGTTAGTGGGGTATTGAAATCCCCTACTATGATAGTATTGCTGTTAATCTCACCCTTTATATCCATCAAAGTCTGTTTTATGTATGTCGGGGCTCCTATGTTTGGTGCGTAGATATATATAATGGTATATCTTCCTGTTGAATTGTTCCCTTTATCATTATGTAGTGTCCTTCTTTACCTCTTACTACAGCCTTTGTTTTAAAGTCCATTTTGTCAGATATAAGTATTGTTACCCTGGCTTTTTTTCATTTCCATTTGCATGAAATATTTTTTTCCATCCTTTTACCTTCAGGCTATGTGCATCTTTTGTTTTAAGGTGTGTCTCTTGTAGACAGCATATGTATGGGTCCTGTTTCTTTTTTTTTTTTTTTTTAATTTATTTTTCTTTTTTTCATTGTAGAGAGGAGACACAGAGTGAGAGAGAAAGAGAGAAAGGGGGGAGGAGCCGGAAGCATCAACTCCCATATGTGCCTTGACCAGACCAGTGCAGGGTTTTGAACTGGTGACCTCAGTGTTCCCAGGTCGACACTTTATCCACTGCACCACCACAGGTCAGGCCGGGTCCTGTTTCTTTATCCACGCAGCTACCCTATGTCTTTTGATTGGATCATTTAATCCATTTACATTTAAGGTTATTATTGATATGTCGTTTATTGCCATTTTATTCTTTAAAGCTATATTCTTCTTTTGCTATATTCTTTTCCCTCTTTGAACTGTTCACAACAGGCCCTTTAGCATCTCTTGCAGAATTAGTTTGGTTTACTGAATTCCTTGAGGCTTTTATTTGTCTTGGAAGCTCTTTCTTTCTCCCTAAATTTTAAACGTTAGCCTTGCTGGATAGAGTAGTCTTGGTTGTAAGTTCTTGTTCTGCATTACTTTGAATACATTTTACCATTCCCTTCTGGCCTAAAGTGTTTGTGTTGAGAAGTCAGATGTCATCCTTATGGAGGCTCCTTTGTAGGTGATAGCCTTTTTTTCTCTAGCAGCTTTTAAAATTTTCTCTTTATCCCTTAGCTTTGGTATTTTAACTATGATATTTCTTGGTGTCGATTTCTTTTGGTTTCTCTTTAATGGAGTTCTCTGTGCTTCTTGAACATGTGAAACGTTTTCCAGCCTTAATTTAGGGAAGTTTAGCTATAATTTGATTGAACAAAGTTTCTATCCCTTGTTCTATCTCTTCATCTTCGGGAACCCCTATGATGTGGATGTTATTTCTCTTCATGTTGTCACAGAGCTCCCTTAGAGTTTCCTCACATTTTTTGAGTCTCTTTTCTTTTTTCTGCTCTGCTTCTGTGCCTTTGTTTATTGTGTCCTTTAACTCGCTTATTCGATCCTCAGTGTGATTCATCCTGCTTATAATTCCTTCCATTGTGGTCTTCAGTTCTGATACTGTATTTGTCATTTCTGTCTGATTCTTTTTTATTATTTCAATTTTCTTTTTTATACTTGTTATCTCTTTATTTAGGTGTTCGTAATGAGTATCCATTGTTGCTCTAGTTAAAGGTTTTTGAACATCCTACCTCTTTGAACATCCTAACTGTCATTATTTTAAACTCTGCATCTGGTAATTTGGTTATATCTGGTTCATTCAGGTCCTTCTCTGGGGATTTCTCTGGATTCATTTGGGTTGCATTTCTCTGCCTGCCCATTTTGTTTGTGTATAAGAAGGTTGTGGCCACTGGAGTCCAATGGGTGTTGCCTCTGTGTTCCTTAGGTGTGGTCTGTCTGCAGGCCCACCACCCCCTCTGCCGCTGCCTTGGGCAGTTGGGTATGGGCATTTCGGGTACCGGCTGACTGCAGCTGTTGCTGTGATTTCCGCCTCTCCTTTGCAGGAGGGGCTGTGTTCTTGTGCCAGGTCTACAAGCCTCAGCCTGTCTGGGCCTTCGCCTGGCCCCTACAGGTGGGGTTGCGCACCGCACTCAAGCCACAAGCCTCAGCACCAAGAGTAGGAGTGAGCACCTTTGCTCAGCTGTGGGTTCACCTGTTCCCGGGCTTCCGCCCAGCCCGTGGTCAGAGCTGGCTAGCGCAGGATCGCAAACCATGGTTTCTCAGGTGGTCGGGCTGCTGGCTTGTGCTCAGCTGCGAGCCTCTGCCTGTTGCAGGCTTTAGCCCCACCCCTGCGATCAGGGCCGGCTGGCGCAGAATCGCAAACCTCGGAGGCCAGGTGATGTTGTGCACCCTGCTCAGCAGCAGATCTCTGCCCGTTCCTGGCCTCCGCTTTTTCCCTGCAGGTGGGGCTGCAGGCCGGCCTGCAGCTGCCGGACGCTTTCGTGCGTCCTCTCCACCCCTGCTGGGCTAGACCAAGCTCACACTGGCGAGCTTCCGCCCTCTCCGACAGAACCGCGTTTCAGCGTCCCGCTGCCACCATCCCTCCAGCAAGCCCTCAGCAGTGTGGGTAGGGGTACTGTAGTTCAGACCCCTACACTCTATACTGTAGTATTGGAAGCTCCCTCCGTCTAAGCAGCTCTGCTCTAAGTGCCACAGGAGAGCTTGTTTGGCTGTTGTCCTGGCTCCCTTTGCTGGTATTGCTAGTTCCAGGGGAAATATTCGTTTTTGATTAGGGAAGTGACTCAGCCCAGGGGTTAGGGTGGCTGTCCCTCAGAGTGTTTCTCCCTGTGCCTTCCAGTCCACACTCTCTTCCCGCTGCTCCGGTCCTCTCCTCTGTCCCCGTTCCCTGGAGCCCCGGGTGAGTGGTTGTGAGAGAAGTTTTCTGCGCTGTCCCTTTAAGAAGAATCCTGGGTCTGAGAAAACTGTCTCTTTCTCACAAATAGTATCCTCACTTGTTTCACAGCTCAGTACTGTCCAAACGCCTCTTCTAGGCTCTGGGGCTGCAGGCCGGGGCTTTGTTCCTGGGATCCAGGTCCCTCCCTCTCTGCTATACTCTCTTCCCGCCACGTGCCGTTCGCTCCAGGGAGCTGGGCAGCGCTTTCCACATTTTTGCTTTTCCTACCAGTCTCAATGTGGCTTCTTCAGTGTTCCTTGGTTGAAGAGTCCACTTAGTTTAGTTCAAAGTTGGTTCATCCAGATGATGGTTCTTAAAATCAAGTTATAATCCACTTTGGTTGCAGGAGTTGGAAGTTGCTAAGTCCGCCTACTCCATCACCATCTTGCCGTCCTCTATACTGCTTTTTTAATACTATAATATTGAGCCATAATGGACACATTACTTATTTTGTGAATTTCATGTGAGTCAATTTTTCATAGAGTACTTAGATTTTTTTTTTTTTTACATTTGGTTTCAAGGGACCTTCAGGAACAAAGCACCTACCTATAAGGGTGCTTAACATTTTTATAAAGTATAATCATTATTTCCTGCCTTTTCCAGCTTATATCAGCTGTGAATTTGCTTGAAGCACATACTGCCAATGAGTGACAGGGAAATTCTCTCTCCACATCCCTGGCCCTCTCCCAGAGCACATTTTATTTATTCTATCCTTGGATAGTCATTTCTGTTTTTAGAAACAATGTACTTGATGTTTTAGCAGTTCAGCTCTGTCAGAGACAACACTCTTTTTCATACTTTGTAATCCTCTTTCTAGCTGTTAGAAAAAGAATAAAGAAGTTTTTTATTAGATAAGTATTTCAGTGGAAATACTTAGGTATGACTAGTGTACACTACTGTTACATAGTGAAGTAGGATGATTGCCCTAATCTGTAGCACCTCTGCGTGTACTGTGAGCCACGGTGCAGACAGATAGGGGAAAGTTGTCTTGGTGATTCATGGACCACAGGTGGTGTTGTTGGTTCCATGGTTTTCCAAAATTGTGAAGAGGGGTTGGTGAAGTTCCAAATAACATGCTTTTCTTTTAATTATATGCTTGGGAAAATGAATGTACTTTAAACATATATTAAAACTTATGTTAAGTGTGTATTAAAATATTCACTAAATTTCTTATTAACATGTATATTGGAATTTCAAAGTTTTAGGGTTTTTTTTGGAAGTTGTACTTAATGGGTTTATTGTTATTCTTAAATGTGTTAATGTTTAAACACGGTCTTGGTTTAAATTTTTAATACAGTAAATATTGCTAGATGTAACTCACATAAATAAGCAAAAACATGTAGGGTTCTCAATATTATGAATGTAAAGGGGCCCCAAGACCAAGGTTTGAGGACCACAAATCTAGAGCACTGTGTTTTGTTTTGTTATTGTTTTAGAGCAGTGATTTTCAACTGGTGTGCTGCAAGAATTTTTAAAACAGTGATGGGCAATCTTTTGAGCTTGGTGTGTCAAAATTCACCAAAAAACCGAGCATAACTCGGGTGGTGTGTCACTTCTAGAAAAACGGTCTAACCCAGTGGTTCTTAACCTGGGTTCTATCGAACCTTAGGGGTTCGATGAGTCGGACTTAGGGGTTCGGAGAAGCCTCTGCCGCGTAGGTAAAGACACACTTGTGTGAAGTCGTGATGACACGCCCCGCTTGGCCATCACTTGCTGCAGAGGATCACGTTACATTGCTTGGCCAACCAGTGCTGTGGGGAATTTAGTGTGCACAGTAGTCAACGGCTGCCATAGTTGTATGTCGTTAGGTTTCTTTCTTAATATTTTAATCCATACTAAATATGTCGAGCAAAAAGAGAAAGTGTTCGGATGAATATGTACAACATGGATTCACATGTATCACAGAACGGGATGGGAGTCAGCGTCCTATCTGCATGATATGCAATGCCAAGCTGAGCAACTCTAGTGTCTCACCAGCAAAACTAAATTTGGAAAAGAAAATCATATTTTATTTATCACTAAAGAAGGGTTCGGTGAATGTGCATATGAAACTGGTGGGTTTGGTACCTCAAAAAAGGTTAAGCAGTCCAGAACTAGACGCTCTGTGCCGGAGTTCTGTTGTTTTGGCCTACAGACCTCCGGCACAGAGTACACTACAGCAAATGTTTTATCCTCGGCTACTGCATCTGGCCGTGCAGGAGCCGAGGATGAAATGTCCTTCTTGGCATGCAGCCTCATACCCCTCTGGTATGCGGCCGCATGTCACTGAAAATAGCTACGTGTGTCAGGTGTCATAGGTTCGCCATCATGGTTTTAAAACATGCAATACCTGACTATTTAGTCAAGGGTACTGACCTATTTTCCCTTAGACTGTCAAATAGAAAACATGACAACAGTAGCACAGCAGTAGCCGTTGGGTGTGAATGAATCAAAATTATACCTTTTTTTTTGTCAGATTGGCAAAAGATATATTTTTTTGGTGTTCCCCAGAATTTTGGTAATTAGTTTATATGTGCCCTGAGATGTAAAAGGTTGTAAATTGCTGTTATAAAGCTTTTCAACTAGAGCTATGTGCATCAGAATCACTTGTGATTACACAAGAGACTGATAACATTGCTTGTGGCAAGGGGAACTGGAGACTAGAAGAAGGCTTTTTTACTAATGTTACGCCTTTGGGTTTTGAATTCTCTAAATGTGATATGTATTTGAAATTAATATTGTGAATGGCTGGCTTCTCCAGAGATTCTGATCCTGTAGATTTCTGTTGGAGGTTGGCGTCTGAAACTAAATACAGTCATTCTGAACTGCATCTGGAGTAGGGGATTGCTGGTTTAGGTGCTGGACAGAGCACTTATGGTTTAGGTGGCTTGCTTCTGTAACTCACTGTCCTTTTGTCTTGTCCTTTAAACAGCATTGTGAACAGACAAGCTGACATATAGAGGAGATGCAGGACGGCAGAAAGTTAATGTCTTATGAAACAACTCAATTTTCCCCACCACTTTCTGAATCCCTAGCGAGCATACAACTGTAGAGTTTTTGTATTCACTGAGCTGTGCTTATTTTTTGTGCAGCAGGTCATTTGTCTTCTTTTATCTGGATGTCTATTTAATAACCCTTTTGGGATACAGAAGACAACTATCTTTCATTTAAAAACTCTTGGGTCCACATCTAAATTTTCACATTTGGGATGGAGATCCTCATTTCCACTGCGTTTCTTGCCCTGGTTTTACACTTTTTCTGGTTGCTTTTCTGCTCTACAACCAGGGGTTCTTTCTAGAGAACAAATGTAATCAGATCTGTTGGAATTAGAACTCAATTTGTAATCTATAGGATGAAGACCAAATTATCTTGCTTAAAGTTATAAACTCTGGATGTTTTGTTGAGTTGTGGTTTTCATGGCTATGGTAGACAGTGTACATTTAAACAACATTTTCAGTTTAATAATAAAAATAACTTTTATTGAGTACTTACTATTTGCTAGACACTGTGCTTATACTGTGAGATAGTGTATTTAAATCTCAAATGACTCTGGGAGGCTAGAATAATTATTATGAACTTCATTTATTGGTGAGGAAACAGGCTTGGAGAAATTAAGTCATTTGCTTACTGTCATCCAGCTAGTGAATTGCAGGGCCACAAAGGAACCCAGGACGCTGATTCCAGAGCCTTTTATCTTGACTTAATTCATTTCTATTCTTCTGTGTAGAATCTGATGGCTTATTTCTCTTTGTGCTGAGTAGAGGTGGGAAAGTCATAGCTCTGCCTGTGGGATGGCCTCTCTCTGCCCTTTCCAGCTTGTTTTTATAAAGAGTGTGTTAGCAACACAACATCTCCTCTCTGGTACTTGACACACAGTGTATCCTTATTGGTGTCTGGCTCTTAAGTGTTTTTAGAGGCTTGGCAGAGGAGTATTTTACTTACCACCCTTTTCAGGCTTCTGAATATTGTTTACACATACCCATAGCAGATTAGAGGTGAAAATATAATACATTCCTTTGGAATTTTGTCATTAAAACATTCAATACTCTAATTTTTAGTCTTAGATTAAGCCAGATCACCAAGGAGCTACAATCTGGACCTCCTCATCTAGAACTTTTTGAAATGACTTTGGCTTTATGATTTGGATTTTAGAATCAAATGGCATGGGCCTCCTTTGGAGAACAGTGTGCTAAGGAGACCTGTGAATCATAACCCATTGAGGTGTACAAACATTCATGTATGTCCTCATGCCTCCTGACCATCCAGAGTACAATTGTACATGTGTAAGGCAACATTAAAAAAGGCAAATGTATGTTCTTCTTGTTTTCATAAATTGGTCATCAAACAAACATGATTTTAAGTTAATAAAATTGTAACTGGAGCTAATTTCATTTTTTTCTTTTTATTCATTTTAAAGAGGAGACACAGAGTGAGAGAGAGAGAGAGAGAGAGAAAGGGGGTAGGAGCTGGAAGCATCAACTCCCATATGTGCCTTGACCAGGCCAGTGCAGGGTTTTGAACTGGCGACCTCAGTGTTCCCAGGTCGACGCTTTATCCACTGCACCACCACAGGTCAGGCGCTAATTTCATTTTTTGAAAAAAACCTCATTCCCGGGGGTCAGCGATCATGAAAAGAAACTAACTACTCATAGGGTAAATATTGTGTCCTTTTCATCTTTTTCTTTGACTTTTCACAAAGCAAGCTCCTTCCTATCTTATTAAAGTTGCTTCATTTTGTTGTGCATTCATTGATTGCTTCTCCGAAGTAGCCTGACCTGGGGGTCAAACCCACAACCTCTGGTGTACTGAGTCAACACTATCCACTTAGCCATTCAGCCAGGGTGAAGAGGTGACATTTAAATAGAGAACCAAATGAAGTGATGGAATGAGTCCTGGGAAGATGAGGGAGAACAGTGTCAAGTTTCTGAGCTGAAAGTGAGTGTGTGGTATGCTCAAGGAATGAATGGCAAGACTGCAGTGTGGCGTGGTTGGGAGAGACAGCAAATGATATTGTGTAGTATTGAGGGACTAGATCAGGGGTCGGGAACCTTTTTGGCTGAGAGAACCATGAACGCCACATATTTTAAAATGTAATTCTGTGAGAGCCATACAATGACCCGTGTACGTTAGGCATTACCCAATAAAAATTTGGTGTTGTCCCGGAGGACAGCTGTGATTGGCTCCAGCCACCCGCAACCATGAACAGGAGCGGTAGGAAATGAATGGATTGTAATACATGAGAATAGTTTATATTTTTAATGTTATTATTATTTTTATTAAAGATTTGTCTGAGAGCCAAATGCAGTCATCAAAAGAGCCACATCTGGCTCGCGAGCCATAGGTTTCCGACCCCTGGACTAGATTGTGTAGGCTGTCGTTAGGAGTTTGGCTTTTATTATGTGTGTGATGGGAAGGTCTGAGTAGAGCTATGCTGTTATTTTATTTATGTTTTAAAAAGATTACTCTGGCTACTGTGTGGATAATCTACTCCAAGGGGGCAAAAGTAGAAGCAGGATGATCAGCTACTTAGGAGAATTATTGCAACGGAGAGTGTTGTATCAGGACAGCGAGCTAATGAGATAACGGACGTCTTGCCACACAATCAGTCAATTAGCCAAATTAAGAAATTAGGAGCCTTTAATTAGCTGGCTAGAAACGGACCGCATAGAAACCTAAGTTGTTCAAATCAGTACAGCGGTGAATACAGTTTGGAGTTAGGTTTTATAGGGAGAATTACATACTGATTGAGGAATGGGGAGGGGAGAAAGCATAACAGTAAAACAAAGCAGTGAAGCAAGCTTTCTTACAATGTTTATAGCAGGGGTCCCCAAACTACGGCCCCCTGAGGCCATTTATCCCCCCCCCCCACTTTTGGAAGGGGCACCTCTTTCATTGGTGGTACAGTCCTGGAGTACTGTATGTGGTGTTGCTACTTCCGATGATGCGGGATGCACCATCAGGGCTCCGGAAGCGTCGGCCCTCCAACGGTCTGAGGGACAGTGAACTGGCCCCCTGTGTAAAAGGTTTGGGGACCCCTGATCTACAGGGTTAGTTCAGGGAGAAACATTCTGAGAATACCTGCTACGTTGCAAAGCTAGTCCAAGGCCACAGTCTGGGAAACCAGCCTCAAGGACAATAGGGAGTAACTTACTCTCAGAAAAAGTAAGTTCTGCTAAAAGTCTCTTTGTTTTAGAGAAAGTAAGTTTGCCAAAAATTGTTTATGTTACAAACCTTTCTTTTCTACACTTCAGATAGTAGCTGTGGAATGAGTGTTATACTGCTCACAAAAATTAGGGGATATTTTATCACTTTATATTCATTTTGAAATATCCCTAATTTTTGTGAGCAGTACATTTGGGATAATACTTTTAGAATTAGGGACAACAGGGTTCACTGAACTGAATAATTGCTTAAGAATCTGAAAATATCTTTATTTTCCTTCTTTCTCCTATCCCCATTCTCTTGAATTCTCAATCTGATATAGGAATTTTGGATTGAAGTTGGTTTCCTCTGTCCTTTCTAAAGGTATTCCTTCATTACTGATGAGAGGTCAGATGTTAATTTAATTTTTATTCCTGTTATACTGACAGCTTTTAGGATTTTCTCTTTATTTTATAAAATTTTGCTATATATAAGTTTTGCTATTATGTTTCGAAATTTTGTCAAAGTTTGGGATTTAAAAATTTTTTTAAAAGATTTTACTTATTCATTTTAGGGGGGAGAGAGTGAGAGAGAGAAAAGTGGGAGGAGCAGGGAACATCAGCTCCCATGTGTCTTGATTAGGCAAGCCTGGTGTTTCAAACTGACTGCTTCGGTTTCCAGGTCTATGCTTTATCCACTGCGCCACCACACATCAGGCAGATTTAAAAGTTTATCTGGAACACCTTATCTGTGGTGGCGCAGTGGATAAAGTGTTGACCTGGGACGCTGAGGTTGCCGGTTTGAAACCCTGGGCTTGCTTGCTCAAGGCATATATGGGAGTTGATGCTTCCAGCTCTTTCCCCCTTCTCTCTCTCTCCCTCTCTGCTCTGTCTCTAAAAATGAATAAATAAAATCTAAAGAAAAAATAAACAAAAAGACTATCTTGGAAATAGTTTAAAAAATGTTTATCTGGATTAACACTTTATGATCCATCAATTTGAATATTAATTATGGAAAA
This sequence comes from Rhynchonycteris naso, assembly GCA_037038555.1. NCBI lineage: Eukaryota > Metazoa > Chordata > Mammalia > Chiroptera > Emballonuridae > Rhynchonycteris > Rhynchonycteris naso. Next base: position 34,223,922 of record CM072998.1, read on the forward strand.
ATTTTGCTATGAATTATTCCTCATGAATTTTAACTGTTGTCTTTTGTTGCATTTAATTTCCCCCTAGTGGCTCCACTTTGCTATCAGCCTATTTTTTAAATTTGTGTTAGTTTTTAAAGAAAACTTGACAGTTATTTCTTTGTACTGGCATTTTGCTTCTGGCAGCCATTATCTGTTCTGTTTCTATATTTCGCCTTTTCTAGGGTATCATATAAATAGAATCATACAGTATGCTGACTTTTTTAACTTAGCCTATTTGAGATTCATTCATGGTGGTGTGTGCCTCAGTAGTTCACTCCTTTTCATTGCAGAGTAGTATTCCACTGTATGAGTGTACCAGAGTTTATTCATTCACCCATTGAAGGACATTTGGGTTGTTTCTAGTTTTTGGCAATTATGGATAATGCTGCTGTAAACATACATGTACAGATTTTTATGTGACTAGGTTTTTATTTCTCTAGCATAAATACCTACAAGTGTGATTATTAGGCCCTATAGTAAGTGTATGTTTAAGTTTTAAAGAAACAGCCGCATTGTTCCTGAGCTGGCTATACCAGTTTTTTTTATTTTTATTTTTTTTAATTTTTTTATTTATTTTTTATTCATTTTAGAGAGGAGACACAGAATGAGAGAGAGAGAGAGAGAGAAAGAGAGAGAGAGAGAGAGAGAAAGGGGGGAGGAGCTGGAAGCATCAACTCCTGTATGTGCCTTGACCAGACCAGTGCAGGGTTTTGAACTGGCAACCTCAGTGTTCCCAGGTCGACGTTTTATCCACTGCGCCACCACAGGTCAGGCCCAGTTTTATTTTAGTGTAAAAGAGCTCCAGGGGCTCTGCATGAATCCTCACCAGCACTTGGTGGTGGTAGTGTGTGTGTGTGTGTGTGTGTGTGTGTGTGTGTGTGTGTATATATATATATATATATTTTTTTTTTTTTTACAGGGACAGAGAGAGAGTCAGAGAGAGGGATAGATAGGGACAGACAGACAGGAACGGAGAGAGGTGAGAAGCATCAACCATTAGTTTTTTGTTGCCGTCGCAACACCTTAGTTGTTCATTGATTGCTTTCTCACATGTGCCTTGACTGTGGGCCTTCAGCAGACCGAGCAACCCCTTGCTGGAGCCAGCGACCTTGGGTCCAAGCTGACGAGCTTTCTGCTCAAGCCAAATGGGCCCGCGCTCAAGCTGGCGAGCTCAGGGTCTTGAACCTGGGTCTTCTGCATCCCAGTCCGACGCTCTATCCACTGCGCCACCGCCTGGTCAGGCTATAGTAGTATTTTTTATTTCAGCCATTCTAATATGTAATGGTACCTCATTTTGTTCGTAATATACATTTCCGTAATGATTAATGACATTGAGTATCTTTTCTTAAGTTTCTTAGCCATTTATATTCTTGGTAAGTTGTCTGTTCAAAACTTTTGTTTATATCTTGTTGGATCTCTCCCCCCTTACTGAGTTTTGAGAGTTCTTTGTGTATATTTGGTTCAGTTCTTTGTTGGATGCTTTGCAAATATTTTCTTAGTATTTTCATCTCTTAATAGTGTCCTTTGCAGAGCAAAAGTTTTAAATCTTGATTGAAGTCCAATTTATCAAAAAAAATTGTGAATCATGATTTTGGTGTCTTATATAAGAACTCTTTTGTCTAACCTAAAGTCACAAAGATTTCTTTCATTCTTTCCTGAGTGTTGTAGTCTTATGTTTTTAGACTTATAATCATCTGCATTAATTTCATATAGTGTATGGTGTAGGATGAGGTTCTTTTTTTGAGTTTACCAAGAAAGCATTTTTGTTTTTAATATTTAACTTACTTTTACCTTTAAGACTAAAGGTTTTAATTGGAGCCTTAAAAAATAATTGATACTTTGGCCCCACTCTAGACCAATAAAATAATGATTTGTGGAAGATAGGTTTTAGAATCAGTACATTTTTAAAAATAAACTTTTAATTTTAGAAATTTAGGTTGACAGAAACGTTGCAGTAAAAGAGTTCCCCTGTACCCCACAACCTTTTTCCCTATTATAAGTATTTTACATTAGTATGGTATAATTGTTATAATAATAATACATTATTTTTTTATTTTAGTGAAAGGAGGGAGGCAGAGACAAACTCCTGTGTGTGATCGGACTGGGATCCACGGGGCAAGTCCACTAGGCGCGATGCTCTGCCCACCTGGGGCGCTTGCTCTGTTGTAACCTGAGCCATTTTTTTTTAGTGCCTGAGTTGGAGACCCAGGAGCCATCCTCAGTACCCGGCCACCTCGCACCAGTTGAGCCATAGCTGCTGCAGGCAGGGAGGAGAGAGAGGGAGGGGGAGAAAGAAGCGAGAGCGGGTGGGGTGGAGAAGCAGATGGGCGCTTTTCCTCTGTGTCTTGGCCGGGAATCGAACTGGGAACATCCATACACCTGGCCGACACTGATACATTGATATTAACTAAACTTCAAATTTTATTCAGATTTCCTCTGTTATTACCCAATGTTCCTTTACTATCCTAGGGTTCCATCCAGAGTATTTGGTTACGGTGGCTTTCATGTCTCCTTGTGTTTCTGTGGCTCTGACAGCTTTTCAGACTTAACTGTTCTTTTGATGACCTTGACAGTTTTGAGGATTGAAAGTCAGGTATTGTGTATAATGTCTCAATTGGGATTTGTCTAATGTTTTTCCAGTGATTAGACTGGGGGTATGTGTGTTTGGGAGGAAAATTCCAGAGGTAAAGTACCCTTCTCATCGTATTGTATCCAGGGTACACACTCTCAAAGTGGCTCATCACCATGGATCTTGATCTTGATCACTTTGACTGAGGAGGTGTTTGTCAGATTACTCCACTGCTTAGCACTCTTCCCCCTTTTCTATACTCTACTCCTGGAAGGAAGCCTCTGTGCAGCCCATAGCTTCATGAGGGAATAGTTTCTACAAAATACATTTTTTAGTCTTTATTTATTTTTAAAATTTTTGTGGGATCCGTACTGTCCCTCTTTCATTCCTAAATTTGTATCTCCTTGTTTTTCTTGGTCACAATTTTATGTTATCAAGTCTATTATTATTAATAACCAACTTGTAGTTTCACTGATTTTTTCCATATTTTTGTTTTAAATTTCATTGATTGTTTTGCTCTTATTATTTCTTGACACTTACTTTGAATTTAGTTTTTCTTTTTCTAGATGTTATTGCATAAACTGATTATTATTATTATTTTCACAGAGACAGAGTCAGAGAGAGGGATAGATAGGGACAGACTGGAATGGAGAGAGATGAGAAGCATCAATCATCAGTTTTTTTTGTTTGTTTGTTTAATTTTTTTTAATTTATTTTATTTTTATTTTATTCATTTTAGAGAGGAGACACAGAGTGAGAGAGAGAGAGAGAGAGAGAGAGAGAGAGAAAGGGGGGAGGAGCTAGAAGCATCAACTCCCATATGTGCCTTGACTGGACCAGTGCAGGGTTTTGAACTGGCGACCTCAGTGTTCCCAGGTCGACGCCCCATCCACTGCACCACCACAGGTCAAGCCCTCAATCATCAGTTTTTTGTTGTACACCTTAGTTGTTCATTGGTTGCTTTCTCATATGTTTTTCCCCTTGACCGCGGGCCTTCAGCAGACCGAGTAACCCCTTGCTGGAGCCAGCGACCTTGGGTCCAAGCTGGTGAGCTGTTGCTCAAAGCAAATGAGCCCGCGCTCAAGCTGGCAACCTTGGGGTCTTGAACCTGAGTCTTCTGCATCCCAGTCCGACACTCTCTATCCACTGCGCCACTTCCTGGTCAGGCATAAGCTGATATTATTGACTTGAGACCTATCTTCCTTTTTGATACAAGCATTTTATACTATAAAGTTTCCTCTAAATGGTGTTTTGGCTGTATCCACGTATTTTTTTTTTTTTTTTTAAGTGAAAGGAGGGACAATACAGAGACGGGCTCCTGCATGAGCCGGGACCAGGATCCACCTGACATCCCCATCTGGGCTGATGCTTGCAACCAAGCTATTTTTAGCCCCTGAGGTGGAGGCTCAATGGAGCTATCTTCAGTGCCCGAGGCCAACGTGCTTGAATCAGTCAAGTCATGGTTGCAGGGTCGGGAAGAGGGGAATGGGGGAAGGAGATGGTCACCTTTCCTGTGTGCCCTGGCCAGGAATTGAACCTGGAACTTCCACACACTGGGTCAGTGCTCTACCACTGAGCTGATTGGTCAGGGCTCCCACATGTTTTAATGTGGTGTATTTTCATTTTCATTCAGTTCTAGATATTTTTCAGTTTCCTTTGAAACTTTCTCTGGCCAGTGTATTGTGTAGTAGTGTGTTAACTGACTTCCAAATATCTGAGGATTTTTAAGATATTCTATTGATTTTTAATTTAATTCTATTGCTAGAGAACATACTTTGAATAGTTTCAGTTACTTTATATTTAATAAGGCTTATTTGTGACTCTGCCCTTCCCCAGATGTAGTCTGACTTAAGGAATGTTCCATGTGCAACTGAAAAGAATGTATATTTTGTTGATGAATGGAATGTTCTGTAACTTAGATTTAGTTGGGTGGTGGCGGTGTTGAAGTCATATGCTGGCTCACTTTCTCCACTTACTTTTCTGACTACCAATGAAAGCACTGCTCTCAGTGGAGCCTGTGGGACTGCCTGGGGTTTTAGTTTTGTTACTGGTTTTTGTTTGGTGTAGGACTCAGCAGCAGGCTGCAGGACGGTTGTGCTTTACTGGGAACGTGCTGCATTTTGCTAGCACTCTCTGATGTAGGAATTTGCATTCCCATTGCCTAGGAGAGAGGGCTGGGTCCTTGACATTCAGTCCTTTACTTTATTACTTCATATTTTTTTTTGTCCTGGTGATTCTTTCGGGCCCTCTTTGGTTTGCTTGGGTGGGGCAGTCAGCAGTTATTTGTTTTTGTGGAGCGGGGTAGAGGACTCAGAAGTCTGTTCTCCATGCAGACTTTCAGCCAGTCCTTGTCCTTCTGCCCTTCTTCATCTACATCTTCTAAGCACCGAGTTCGTTTTCTGGAGCTTCTGTATTCCTTCTTAGCCTTTGTCACACACGCCCTCCCCCAACCTCTTTACCCCAGCTGGCATGGAGCTTCAGGGTTCACTCTCCTGAGTCAGTTCCCACCAATCCATTTGCTTTCCAGATTCTCACATTTTGTTGACTTCTCTTTTGCATTGTTTCTGCCTTGTTTTCTTTGCCCTTATTGATTTATGACTTTACAAAGAAATCTTTAGTGGGTTTTATGAAGGGAGTGGATACAAACATCTATTTTTTTTTAAGCCTTCTCTTTATCTAGAAGTGCAAACAGTTTATAAAGTAATTACTCATTTTGATTATTCCATGGTCCACTTCTGTTGTTTTTTTTTTTTTTGGCTTGAACCTTGGAGCTGCTCAGGGGCTCTCGTTGAGCCCCTTACTTCTCTCATGCATGGTATTTTGCACTGTGACTTTCCCCGTGTCTTTCTTTTATCATTATCAGTCCAATTCATTTTCTTTCTCTTACAGTTTTCAGATTATCTGGCCTGTTGCTGTCTCCCTTTCTTATTTTATGGAATTGTTGTTTCAGCCTGATTAGGCGGTGGCGCAAGGGATAGAGTGTTGGACTGGGATGCGGAGGACTCAGGTTCGAGACCCCGAGGTCGCCAGCTTGAGCGCGGGCTCATCTGGCTTGAGCAAAAGCTCACCAGCTTGAGCCCAAGGCCGCTGGCTTGAGCAAGGGGTTGCTTGGTCTGCTGTAATCCCCTGGTCAAGGCACATATGAGAAAGCAAGCAATGAACAACTAAGGTGCCACAAGGAAAAACTGATGATTGATGCTTCTCATCTCTCTCCGTTCCTGTCTGTCTGTCCCTATCTATCCCTCTCTCTGACTCTCTCTCTGTCCCTATTAAAAACAAACAAACAAAGAATCGTTGTTTCATTTATTTGTTCATTTATTTTATGTTTCTTTCTTTCTTTATTTTTATTTTATTCATTTTAGAGAGGAGACACAGAGTGAGAGAGAGAGAGAGAGAAAGAGAGAAAGGGGGGAGGAGCTGGAAGCTCAACTCCCATATGTGCCTTGACCAGACCAGTGCAGGGTTTTGAACTGGTGACCTCAGTGTTCCCAGGTTATTTTATGTTTATTTCTTAATAGCTTTTCCATACCCTCAGTTAAAATTTTGGGAAGGTGGAAGATGGTAGATACATGTACCCAGTCCACCGTCTTGAACTGGAAGCTTCAGGTGATCAAAACTGATTGGCAATAATTTGCTTTCTTTTATTTACCTTTCAGCTGATGTAGCCCAACAGTTCCAGTATGCTGTGCGAGTTATTGGCAGCAACTTTGCCCCAACTGTTGAAAGAGATGAATTTCTAGTAGCTGAAAAAATAAAAAAAGAGCGTATGTATTTTTCCTAAATATTATATTGTGTTGGATTCTTAGATTTATCAAAGCTTAAGAATATATATATATATATATATAAGCACACAGAATGGAACAAAAGTACATTTATAGTTGTGAGTATGTGAAACAGTTTATTTTTACTATGTTTTATTAATTATTGTATTTTCCGTGCTAATAACTGTAACCCTACTTTAGCCCCACCCTGTATGTAGTTCCCAGGGTACTATTATATATACACTGTTCACAAAAGTTAGGGGTCAGGGAACATGGAGAAACTCCAGTACTTTCAGCCTTTTGTCTAGAGCAGTGGTTCTTAACCTTTTTTTGAGGTACGGAACCCACCAGTTTCATATGCGCATTCACCGAACCCTTCTTTAGTGATAAATATGACTTTTTTTTCCAAATTCAAGACATAGGTATGTGTTTTTTTACTGGTGCACAAAATGAGCCGTGCATAAACATCACCTTGCTCAAAGAACAAAACCAACAAAGTGCATGAACTCACAACAAATTACGGTATTACTTTATTCTGGCCTCTGTGGCAGAGTCTTCTCCGAACCCCTGAGACCAACTCATCGAACCTCTAGGGTTCGATAGAACCCAGGTTAAGAACCCCAGGTCTAGTGCATTTTCACCAATGAATTAAAAAGTTGGTTTTGCGTCTCATTTGCATAATCGAACAATTTTCTTTGACTTTTTGTTTGATTTTCTGATGTTCTTGTTTAATAAAAAAGTAGAATGCTTTTTTATTGCTTCATATTTATTTTGAAATATCCCCTAATTTTTCTGAGCAGTATATATAAAATTATGTTAAAATTAAGAATAATTCAGTTTTGTCTTTTGTTAGAACATAGTGCAAGAGGATTGTTTTAAATACTATTATTACAATATAATTTGGTTTAAGAGTGTGAGGAAGATAAAAGGACTTAATATGGCTTGACCTGTGGTGGCGCAGTGGTAAAGCGTCAACCTGGGAACACTGAGGTCGCCAGTTCAAAACCCTGCACTGGTCTGGTCAAGGCACACATGGGAATTGATCCTTCCAGCTCCTCCCTCCTTTCTCTCTCTCTCTCTCTCTCTCTCTCTCACTCACTCATTCTGTGTCTCTTCTCTAAAATGAATAAAATAAACAAACAAAAAACTAATTTAAAAAAAGGACTTAATATAATTTCCTGCTTATCTTGTAATTTGCAATATTTAATATTATGCACCTTTGACCAGATAACATAGAACCATCACTCTCTTAGCAGTAAACAACTGAGTCAAATGTGGCTTCTATTAATTGTCAACATCCAAACTTATAGTACTTTAGAACTTACAATGGGTATTTTAATTCTGTGATGATACTGAAAGCTTTCCATTGGCACCTGGTTACTAATGCATTCTGTGTAAGACGGGCTCTGCCATCCCTCTATATGGCAGAGTGTCTAAGGGAGGGAGGCTTTGAGCATAGGATGTGAGAATTGCCCTTGTCCGGGCTGGAGAGTTACTTTTCTCTGGTGGTCAGTTCCCTACTCCTCAGTTTTCTGGGCTGTATGAGCCCAGCTCTAGCTGCCTGAAAAGCAGCCTGCCTTGAAGTTCAGTCGTCCCCTCACCGGGGCCTCACTGTTAAACTGCCCAAATGAAATGAGCTTTGGCCTTACTTCTAAGTGTCCTGGCAAACTGGTCATGACACCGAGGTGATCTGTTTTTCATGGCACAGGTTCCTACCCCCTGCTGTTGCATTATTAACTGCATTTGGCCATGTGAGGCTGACCTTTTCAGAGCTGTGTAACTGAGCTAGATGGTGAGGTAGTCGAGTTTAGGCTGTGGCTGTGAGTAACCGGATCTGGCCATGGCTACATTTACATGCTCAGAGCTTGATGAGTAATGCAAGTCTGAAATGATGACTCTGTTGATATAGTCAGATCTTGGCGTTAATTAGTCTGTGTGTATGCCTTATTTATGGTAGAGGAGCAAAAATACAGTATTCTGATATTAATTTGTAAGATTTATTTTCCTTTCTTGTCTCTAAAACTTAAAATAAAGACACTGTACTCTGTTCTACATTCTGATGCTTATTACATTTTAGATTGTTTTTACACTTAGATTATTTTATATTTTATTTTATTTTTTTGTGTGTATGTGACAGAAACAGAGAGGAACAGATAGGGACAGACAGGAAGGGAGAGATGAGAAGCGTCAATTTTTCGTTGCGGCACCTTCGTTGTTCCTTGATTGTGTTCTCATTTGTGCCTTGATGGGGGTGGGATGGGGCTAGAGAGGGACTACAGCAGACCTATTGACCCCTTACTCAAGTCATCGACCTTGAGCTTCAAGCCAGCAGCCTTTGGGCTCAAGCCAGGGACCATGGGGTCATTTCTATGATCCCACACTCAAACCAGTGACCCCACGCTCAAGCTGGTGAGCCCACACTCAAGTCGGTGACCTTGGGGTTTTGGACCTGGGTCTTCTGCATCCCAATCTGATGCTCTATTTACTGTGCCACCGCCTGGTCAGGCAGATTATATTTTAAATAATTAGTGAGAGCCCCACATATTGGGTTTACATGTATTAACTGACCGTTCCCTTTACACATTTACATTTCCAGGCCTCTTCCTTTTGGTGAGCATATTAGACATACATGTAGTAGCTTAAAAAGTTTTTGTCTTAATTCAGAGCTCAAGAACTGGTAGCTTCATTGTTGCAGTTAATATACAAGGAAGTTTTGGAATTTCTCTCTCTCTATTTTTTACAAGAAAACTGTAACCATGGGCAGTCCTTTTCCTGTGTTCCTTCTATAAGACTTGCTGTATATTGATGCAGTTTGTCTCCTCTGCCCATTTCCACCAGGTATCCACAGCTTCTGATGGGTGCACTTGCCATTACCCACCCAGAGGCCAGCTCTCATGTGGCCCAGCTCTAGGTTGTAAAGTGTTATTGATGGTCCTCTCATGTAAGGGTCACCATTGAGTTAGCATTTTTCAATAATCTTAGATATAATTTTTATAGCTTAACATGTTTGAAATTTGATTAGTTTTTGGTATGTTAGATTAGTTATGATAGTTCTGTCTTCTTATATAAAAAATGAAAATTTTCATTTTATATGGCTAAGTATAAAATGCTAATATGTTTTATATTGAAACAAATTGCAAAATTCATCATGTGTGATAAGATTTAACACCTATTAGTTTCTTAATTTTCACATTGGTAAGTGGGGTACATTGTAACTCCAAATTTGTTTTGCTGTGTTTAGCAATCTGTTAGATGAAACTTTTTTGTGTGTGTGTTCATTTTTATTCATACTATTTACTGTTGCTTTGTTGTCCTATGACTAGTTCTATATCTATGAATTAGGGTCAGTCTTATTCTATAGAATGGAAATCACTTAATTTCATGGTAGTGTTTATTTGGAATATTTTTATATGCTCTTTTAAGATACAGTAAAGTATATTGAACTTTAGTCACATTAATTTTGTTGAATGCATTTTGTAAGAATACATTCTAAAGCTAGTTTCACCTTTTGGCATAGGAAGACTTGAAAGTGCAGATGTGATTAGGATGATGTAACCTCTGGTGTGTGGTTCATATAATCAGTACATGATACCACCACCATTTCCTAGCTGATGAATATAAAAAAGTGTTGAATGTCAAGTCAGTCATTGTCTTTCTACAAATGAATTTAAGCTTTTAAAGCTAAGTGAGTTTGGCTGATGAAATGTTAAGAAAACGGCCCTGCTAAATGGAATAAATGAACACAAAGGTTCCTTGGAGACTACTGTAGCTGTAAGCTAGCTTTTAAAAGTGGTGCCTTTTCTTGTCGGTGTAACAGGGTTTCTTTGAAAGGCACCTATGCACAGATGGTGTGTCCAGTATTGTAGATGTGGGGAAGTAGGCTCTCCTCTCTCCAGCCCAAATCCTGTGTGTAGTCTTCTTTATGGAACAGAGTAGAGCATGGAATTCTCACTTGTAATTAGGGCTTTCAGAAAATTTGTAAGTGTAGTGGCAAGACATGAACTAACAGAATGAATCATTGGATAAAAATTCACTAATAAGCTGTTTTGATTTTTATTTTGAAACAGCAGTTGACTTAATTTTGCTATTTATGTTAACAAAAAATGCTTAGACTGTGCAGTTTCAAGGCAAACTATTATGAGTGGTATACTTTTTTGTTATTGCTCATTAGAATTTAGGATTCCCAAGGTATTTTTACTTCACCTCTCTCCTCAAGATAGACATTATGAACTCAAACTAAAACTGCTAGTGGTTTTTCTCACTGGACTATTAATATTTGTAGGTAGAATCTAAAAGGTCTCATTATTTTTATTATTTTAGCTAATTTTTACATGAACTATTTGATTTCAGTCTAAAATTGTCCCTTGTTTACAAATGTCAGAGATTACATGAATTGACCAAATTCACAGAGCTGAAGACAGGTCACTCATTGTCTAGTTCCTTTGATCCTTAATTTAAGAATTCTTTGCAGACTTTAGACTTATTTGTTACTATAGGTGAAATAGTATTATAAAAATGAATTTTGGTGTATGTCATTAACATTTTCTTTTCTAACTTGACAGTTATTCGACAAAGAAGAGAAGCTGATGCTGCATTGTTTTCAGAACTCCACAGAAAACTTCACTCACAGGTATCATAAGCATTCTGAAAGCCATTCCAGTAATGGTGAGGTTATGAGAGCGATCTGGGAACATTTGAACATTTTTTGGTGGTATTATTAAACTCTTCTACATTGAGTATTGTCTTGATTATAGATAGTTTGCTTTTTAAAATATTTTCAATGTTAGAAGTAACTTTTAGCTGGATTTAATGCTAAATTGCTTATAAAGAACGAAATTACATTGGGAAAGTAATCAGACTTACGTTCACAATAAGTATGGATTATAGAATCCTTAATTCTTTTACTGGGTGGAAGAACGTTGGTATAACAGCAAAAACTTATCTTGTTGATGCACTTTATTGTTTATTAGGTCCTGATTGTTATAGTGAATAACTTAAAAATTTGATTTTGAATATTTTATAATTGGATGTTGATACTTACACTCAGTATCTGCTATTTTCATAAAAGACTACCAGTCTTTGTATACACCAATATATTAATTGAATCATAGGGTGAGCTTTTTGTGATTATGACTATAATGAGTCTTAGTTCATCTTGCTGTCTCTGACTTTTATAGAGAAGAAAGTGAAATCCAGAGAAGTTTAATACTCGGCTCAACAAATATTAGGTTAGTGTTAATAACAGTAAAAGTCACTTAGTTGTGCCTAAGAGTAATTATCTCATAATTTTTCAGTTTTTCCTTTTTGTTTGTAAAAATAAGCTTGAATTTATTTGCTGGCTATTTTGATTGCTTAATTCAACTTGATTTACTTGGATTCACTGTTTTAAGTGTGCTTTTCCGTCTTTAATAATACAGTGTGTCCGTAAAGTCATGGTGCACTTTTGACTGGTCACACCGTCAAAAGTGCACCATGACTTTACGGACGCACTGTACTTACTTTGCTGGTGGTAGTCCCCGCCTGCTTCACTGCCTCTTGTTCCCGTCCTGTGCAGTTACACACAGCTCAGTGCGCATTCCCTCTGTCAGACGCTCCACAGCAGACAAATCCTGATTGTTTAATACCTGTTCTTCTATGTTTAAAAAAAGGCTGACACCACTTTTGAGTGTGTCATTTGTTGATTTTTTTTTTTTTTTGGTGGCAGAGACAGAGGGGGTGGGGGACAGATAGGGACAGACAGACAGGAAGGAGGAGAGATGAGAAACATTAATTCTTTATTGCGGTTCCTTAGTTGTTCATTGATTGATTTCTCATATGTGCCTTGACCAGGAGGTACAGCAGACTGAGTAACCCCTTACTCGAGCCAACGACCTTGGGCTCAAGCTGATGAGTCTTGATCAAACCAGATGAGCCCGTGCTCAAGCTGGTGACCTCGGGGTCTCGAACCTGGGTCCTTAGTGTCTCTGTCCGACACTATCCATTGTGCCACTGCCTGGTCAGGCTGTTGATTTTGTTTTTGAGTGTGTATAGTTTTCTTTTGTTCATTTTTGGAACTTTATGTCCATCACATATACATGTTTGTTTTTCTGAAACAGCTAAGGATCTAACCCAGGACTCTTGCTGTACAGGTAGAATGTCTGCCATCTTCCCAATGCCTGCTGGGTGTTTTTGCGCAGACCCTCTTATGAAACACAGGAGCTTGCAACTCGGCATCCTGGGAACTGAGAGGATTTCATACTTGTGGGAGTGGAGTCCATTCACATCCACCCACATATAACCTGCTTTTCCTCTGTTGTTCTCCCTTTTGGTGAATGATAACGCCATTCATCTCTTGCCAAAGACTAGAAACAAATTTAATTTGTCTCCAATCTTACTGCTCCTCTTAGATATGCCTCTCATTTGTCCCTATAGAGTCAGACAGACCTTGGTTTGAATTCTGGCGTACAACTTTGTGATGAAATTATTGAAGTTTCACCTCCTTCACTCATTTCTGAAATGAAGAGAATAAGGCTTGTGTCTCAGTGCGGTTGTGATTGGGATGGGATATGATGACTGTAAGGACTTGGCTCTGCATGCCTCCTTTAAATGGCAGTTCTTGGTGACTGACTGCCCTCTCACTGCTGAAAGGAAACAGCCTTGGTAGAGAGCAGCTCTTTGGAGATGAGCAGACAAGGTTTGGCTTCTTGGTCCTGTGCCCCAAGGGAGTCATTAAGCCCCAGAGGCCCACCTTACAGGGGATTGTCAAGGTTACCTTAGCAGACACTCCGTCACTGGATCCCAGCGTCTGGTCATTTCCCCTCCAGATGACTGCAGTTTCCTAAGGCGTGCCTGTGTTTCTTGCTTTCTCTCTCCTTAGTCCATCCTCATGGGACTGTTAATGAGCAGGTCCATTCACTCCCCTGCATAGAACCCTTCAAAGGCTGCCTGTTATCTTCAGCTTAAAATCCAAATTTCTTGGTACTGCATATGAGGTCCCCTTTGATCCTTCATTCAATTTTCAGTTTTTATTCCCATATCTAGCTTTAGCCAAATTTATTTATTTCAGTTCCCTGAAGAGGCCATGCCTATCTTCCTTCTCTGTCTTTGCGTCCCTCATCTTTTCAGGAGATCATGTCTTTTCTGGGAGACCTTTCCCAAGACTGGAGTACTCAGTGATCCTCCTGTGTCTGAAATGTAATATATCACACTGAACTAATTTGCCCATTAGTTCAGTGTGATCTGCTTACCACCAGACTGAGGACTGTCAGAACTGGGCCTTTTTCTTAACCTGTGCTGCCCCAGCTGGGGACTTTGTTGTTTCTGCAAAATTCTGTGTAAATCGTTTTTTGTTGTTTTTTTTTTGCATACTTTATAAAAATTAAAAAAAAAAATTTTTTATTTACAGAGACAGAGATAGATTCAGAGAGAGGGAAAGATAGGGACAGATAGATAGGAAGGGAGAAAGATGAGAAGCATCAATATTTTGTGGCACTTTAGTTGTTCATTGATTGCCTTTTCATATGCGCCTTGACCATGGGGCTACAGCAGACTGAGCCACCCCTTGCTCAAGCCAGCGACCTTGGGTCCAAGCTGGTTAGCTCTGCTCAAACCAGATGAACCCGCGCTCAAGCTGGCGACCTTGGGGTCTCGAACCTGGGTCCTCTGCATTCTAGTCCGATACTCTATCCACTGTGCCACCACCTAGTCAAGCTGTAAATCATTTTTTTAGGTTAGACAGTAATTTAAATACCTCAGATGAGTTTATTCTTTAGAGAAACTTTCAGAGAACATTTTATATAATGAAGAACTTGTATAATATAAATACCCCATAATTTGTTTTATAAATAAAGATATTAATATATTCTAGCCTGTGAATCCAAAAGTTAAGGCTATATGAATAGAATAGAATGCTTTATAAATTCAAATGAAATGTATTGAGGGTGGGTGCTGTTAATGGTTGTGAATCAGGGCAGAGTGAATTGGAAATCAGTGAAATCTGTAGGATAACCTTATATTATAGAAACTAGGGGTTAGTTATCCTGACAACTGAGATCTTGAGTTTGGGTATGCATGATGCCAGTACTTACATATTGTACTTTAGAATTCTTAAAAAATTTTTTTTTATTATAACTATTTTGTGGCCTAAATGGAACACTGATGGATGGATATCACATATTTTATGATGGCATTTTTCTTTTATGTTTGGGAAGTGGTTATTATGATTATTATTTCAAAGGGGAAATACTGTTATTCAGGAATAGGGTAATTTAAAACTTATGGTCTTTTTTTTTTTTTTTTTTAATTTAAGTGAGAGGACGGGAGATAGACAGACTCCCATATATGCCCTGACCAGGATCTACCTGGTAACCCCTGTCCAGAGCTGATGCTTTGCCCATCTAGGGCCCAAGCTTGCAACCAAGCTATTTTTAGCTTCTGAGGCGAAGGCACCACAGCCATCCTCAGCGCCTGGGTCCAATGTGCTCAAACCAATCTAGCCGTGGCTGCGGGGGAAGAGAGAGAAAGAAAAAGAGAGAGAAGGGGAAGGGGAGGGGTGAGAAGTAGATGCTCACTTCTCCTGTGTGCCCTGACTGGGAATTGAACCCGGGATAGCCACATGCTGTTCCGACTCTACCACTGAGCCAACTGGCCAGGGCCAAAAAACATGTTCTTGTTGTGGACTTTGGAGTAAGTTTTCAGGGAGTTAAGAGTTTCAAGGGATTAACTCTTGAGAACGTTATCTCTAGCCTTCTGATGGATATAGTTCTATTTGCAGTGCTTGGAAAATCAACACATTTAGATGTGACGTTATAGTGTAAATTTTAAAATGCAATTCTATTTTGGAAATAAGGACAGTGGAGAATAAAAGTGGGGAGTAATACAACATTCTTTCTTTAATATTTTTTTTCTAAACAGGGAGTTTTAAAAAACAGATGGTCAGTTCTCTACCTCTTGCTCAGCCTTAGTGAAGATCCACGCAAGCAGCCGAACAAGGTGAGAGACTACTTCAGCAGCTCAATACGGTTTTAAAGGACACTCTGCATCTGTTATTGGGAGTTATGCCAAATTTTGATAGGAATTGGCTTTTGCACTTAAAATAATATGGGTTAAACAAAAAACCTGGTCTATTTTTCTGGGCAGTCATAGAAAGCTAAGAGATTTCTTTTTCTTTCTTGTTTAAGGGCAATTTTAATTACTGTTCTGTGTTTTCTCAAGATATTTTTCAGAGGTGTGTTATTCAAATATAACAATGTTTAATTAAAACTACCACTTTTCAAAATATTTACTGTGTGAAGTCATTAATATTAGCATAATGGTGTAATTCTTTGAGTTAAAAGACCTTTTTGGATTTACCCGTGTTTTCAGATATCATTGTAAACTTTAATTAGTTATACCAGTGAAAACTTGGTTGTCACATGTGTTTTAATTTTTGACTTGTGCAGTGTTTGAAAAAGCAGTTTGGCTGCCGTCCCACGTACCTGAGTATTATAATAAAATACTCCACTACAGAAATTGAGTGCTTAAAAGTTGGAGAGTATAGGTGAAAGAACCATATTTATATATAAAGCCTTATTCTGAGTAATGAGCATTCTTTCATTATGACAAACTTTAAAAAAATATTTGAGTAATTATTTGCGTTTTTAGTTTGCATGATTTGAATAAAGTGTTTAGTTATCATACCATGTGAGAGTTTTAGAGTTCAGAAAACTTTATAAAATTGTATCAGTTCTGGCATATTTCAAAAATATAACAACTAATTTTGATATTTAATTACAGAAATAGAACTAAAATCTAAACAAATTATCTTTGTTGATTTGGAAACAGTGTTCTATAATTTTATATCTCCATATTCTTAATACTTTTAATTTATTTTTAGGTTTCTAGCTATGCCACGTTATTTGCCCAAGCATTACCAAGAGATGCTCACTCAACTCCCTACTACTACGCTAGGCCTCAGACTCTCCCGTTGAACTACCAGGATCGCAGCACCCAGTCAGCGCAGAGCTCTGGCAGTATGGGAAGCAGCGGCATTAGCAGTATAAGCATGTATGCCCTAAATGGCCCGACTCCCACACCACAATCTCTTCCAGGGTAAATCAAACTTAATGCGTATATTCCTGAAACAGTAGAGATGGGAAAATTCTCAGGCTTTAATCAGGTATTTTGTGTTCACTGAAGCTATCTTTAGAAGCTTGTATGGGCCAGGCATGTTCTAGGCACTGTGGTTGATATATTTTGTCTTTGGATTTTACTCTTCCTAAAAACTCCATTTCAGATAGGCATTCTTCCCACTTCTAATCTTAAGTTGACTATAGATTTATGTTGAACTCTCAACCTATTAATGCAGATGTATATTAGTAAAGGACCTAGTTCACTTTGAGCTAACTGATTGAAATTTCCCTTGCTCTATTCTCATATTTATCTCTCAGTGAATATTGTCCCCTTCATTGATTTATGCTGTTCTCTGCATTGAATTATTTTTAATCAATGTAAATTAAAGCTGTCTCATTCTCAAGTACTGAGATCTTTGAACTAAGAATTATGGTATCTTATAGTACAAGTGAATTAAGATGGGGAACTATAGGAACACACAACTAAAGATGGTGTATTCTTTGCAGTTTAGTCTGCTGTCACATCTAATTACATTTTGAGGAAATACAGAATTTATGGTGATGCCAGTGTATTAATGAACTTAGAACTTTTTTTTCTTGTATTTTTCTGAAGTGAGAAACGGGAGGCAGAGAAACAGACTCCCGCATGCGCCTGACTGGAATCCACCCGGCATGCCCACTAGGGGGTGATTCTCTGCCCATCTGGGCCATTGCTCCGTTGCAACCTGAGCCATTCTAGTGCCTGAGGTGGAGGCCATGGAGCCATCCTCAGTGCCCAGGCCAACAGGGCTTCAGTGGAGCCTTGGCTGCAGGAGGGAAAGAGAGAAAGGAGAGGAGGGAAGAGTGGAGAAGCAGATGGACCCTTCTCCTGTGTGCCCTGGCTGGGAATCGAACCTGGGACTTCCACATGCCAGGCTGACGTTCTACTACTGAGTCAACTGGCCAGAACCTGTTTTTCCTTTTTAAATGTACATTGCTATATATAGTTCATTCCAGGAAATCACATTAAAGCAGGCTATTATAAAGTGGTTATTTTTCCAGAAGAACAGTTTCCAAGGATTCACCATCAAATGATTTTCTTCATGAGCAAAATATAATTGTAAATCATTGTGTGATTAATAAAATTATGTTCAGGTTATCAGAAAATAGATGTGTGTATCATACACATGGGTTATAAATGGAGCTGGAGTTCCAGAAAGACAGCATAATACTTTCAACAAATTTAATCTCAAGTTCGCATTCTGGCTTAAAAGAATAAATAGACTTTCTAATTTTCACCTTAAAATTTGAAATAATTATTGTCACGATAATGAAAATATTTATAGAGAACTTTGAACTGAAGTGGTCTTTTAGAATTTTTCTCCTAAATTTAGAACTGTATTCAAAGACATAGTTTTAGTAGTTGTTCATGACTTTTTTCCCCATTGAAAACAGAAAAAAGAAAGAGCTGTTTGAGGTTTTTGCTTTTCTCTCTTACTTCATCAGTAGATTATAGACCCACCAGTATTTTACCAGTAATAAATCAGAGTTCTGCCACTTGGAAGCAATGGCGTTGTTGGAATTACTGGTTTTGCATTTTGCCGTCGCAGAAGGTGATTTTGTTACAGTTTTCAAAATATGTCATTCGAAATCAGCTATCAGGTTCTTAGATCTTCAAAGAGTATCTATGACATAGTGTGTCAATTATTAAAAGCTAACTTTTAGACCTGGGATGTGCTTTTGCTTCAGATTTTGTTTGTACATTTTTAAAATTAACTACAAATTAAGTTTTTCTTTTCATATTGAGCACCATGAAGGCTGGGAGACAAGTGAGGACAGGGAAGAGGGACAAGATTCCAGGTTTTTTTACTCCTGTGCCCAACAACTGTTGAGTGAGTGAATGTGTTAATATTGAAGTTAAAATAAAGCCTGACCAGGCGGTAGCAGTGGATAGAGCATGGGCCTGGGATGCTGAGAACCCAGGTTCAAAACCCTGCAGTCACTGACTTGAGCATAGGGTCACCAGCTTGAGTGCGGGGTTGCCGGCTTGAGCATGGGATTATAGACATGACCCCATGGTCGTTGGCTTGAGCCCAAGGTCGTGGGCTTGAACAAGAGATCACTGGCTCAGCTAAAGCCCTCTGGTTGAGGCAAATATGAGAAGCAATCAATGAACAACTAAGGTTCTGCAACTATGAGTTGATGATTCTCATCTCTCTCCTTTCCTGTCTGTCTTTCTTTCAAAAAAAAATTGAAGTTAAAATTAGTAGTGAATTTCAAAGTGGTTTTAGGTGAGTAGTGCATGTTATGTGTTTGTAAAGAAAAATCTAGATTTTAATTTTTATGAAAAGGAATATGCGTGGAAGTGGCAATAAGAGCCTCCAGTCTCAGAACGATAAGGTTTTATAATTTACTGCAATACTGTAAGGAAAATTTCTGGGAGTGTGTTTGTCTCTTCAGTGAATAACCTGAGTATTTGAAGATATAAAATGTTCCTTTTTTTTTTTTAGACAGTCTCATCAAGCTCCAGGAGTAGGAGAGGGTCTTCGACAGCAGTTGGGGTCACGTCTTGCATGGACGTTAACTGCAAACCAGCCTTCTCTACAAACCACTACCTCTAAAGGTATCCCTAACACTTCTCGCAATGTGACAAGGCCAAGGAGAGACGGGGATGCAGTTGGTGAGTGAAGATATATTTTAATGTAGCTTGTCTTTGAACATTTAGAATTTATGCTTCCCTTATTTTAATACACTCATCAGGAATCCCTCTTATAATTTTTGAGTGGTTTCTTGTTCTTATGATGAAGTTCATAGTTCTAAATATAGTTTGTGATGCCTTGGGAAGTCTGGTTTTATCACCTGAGTTACTGACCTTGTACTCATAAGCACTATCCCTTTTCAGGTCATTGTCTGAGTGGTTTCCTCCATCTGGATCTCTCTTCTATTCCTTGTTGCATTCTTCATCTGTGTTCATTCTGCCTTTCTTCCTGGGCAGGTGTCTCCAGGCTGGATCAGGCCCCCTAGTACAAGTTACTGTCTTATACAACAGTCTAAGTTCCATGACAGAGGTCCATTTCTGTCTTGTTCACTGTGTTAATAACCAGCATAATGTCTTGAACAGTGAAGAAACTCATTAAAAATTTATTTGGTGGTTAAAATGAATGCCTCACTGAGTTTTAAAACTATTAGATTCCAAAGAAAATATGGGGTTTTTATATTAGAACACTACAAATAGCAATGTTGAACATGCTTATTCTGAAAAAGAAGAATGAGCTTTATCGTTGGTTCATAATCTCCTAATTCCAAAATTCCAGTAGCTATTTTCTGTCTGTATGTGGGATGGGAGGATGAGCTGTGTCTTTTGGACTTGTGAGGACTTTGTACACAGCTTGGCCTGCCCCTGGGTAGCTGCACTTACCAGCCTCTACCTGTTCTCGACATCTGACGGCTGTTTATCTTGGGCTTAGAAGCTAGTTTCTAGACGGAGTCAGAGTGCTATTGTCTGCTTCTTTCTTTTTGTTTACTGTGACTCCTGATCCCTAACCAGTACCTTCAGATCTGTATTCTGTACAATGCTGAGATAAAAGGGCTTAAAAGTATGTATACCTGATTAATCAGAAAGAGCAGGGGAAATACAAAGGAAGAAACAACAGTGGAATAAACAAAAAAAATCTGAATAAACTAAATTTAAATCCAAACATATTTGTTACTTTATTAAATTCATGAAGATAGATACTTTGTTTAAAAGATTTTTAAAAATGCTATTTAGATAATTATACACTGCTCACAAGAGACATTTTAAATGTAGTGACATATAGGTTAAAAGAAATGGGTGGAAAAATATCTCTTAAAAAGCACTGACCGTGAGAAAGACGGATGGCTGAATTAATATTGAAGCTGACAGTGGCAGGAGTGTTATGAAGGACAGAAGGACATTTTATAACAATGAAAAGAAGGGGTCAGTTCTTTGGGAAGAAATAATACTCTCAAATACATATATTCACCTGACAGAGTTTCAAATGCACAAACAAAAACTGAAAGAACTGAAAAGAAAACAGATAAATTCACAATTACAGTTAGAAATTCAGTTTCTCTCTCTTAGTAATTGATGGAAAAACTAGATAAAATGGTCAATAATGATAGGTGAGGGTTGAACTACTATCGGCAAGTTGATGTAATTGATATTTTTAAACTGTTATCCCCATGACTGAAATACAAGCCTGCCTTGCCTTCTGAGTGTGCTGGCCTGGTTCTGAACATTCTGATCTCTGACTGTGTACTCCGATTCTGTGCTCTGGGTTCTGAGAGTGCCGATCTCCGACTGTATACTCTCAATTAAGTTTCACCTACTGACATATTGGATTTCTGTGCATTGCCTCCTTGTCATTATTTTGAGTAGTACCTAAATTCTGAGTTAGCTTTTGTTCTAAGGTTTATGGAAATGATAAATAACTTTTCTGCAGTATTAACTCCTTTTTATGTGGTGTTGGGAATGGACCAAGGTTTGTATATTTTGTAGTAAGCCAGTTTTTTCAAACACTATCTACAAAATAATTATCCCTTTGTGATTGATTTGTGCTGCTCTTTGATTATGTATTAAGTTTCCACATATTGCACTGTCTTTTTAAAAGATATTTTGTATAAGGAATTATATGACCTCCATACTCTTCAGAAAATTCTTGCTCCTAATAACTTTGGATTCTCTTTTCCATGTTAGGCTCATTTTCTTAGTTTCTAATTTTTGTCCTGAATGCAAATATATAATCTGGAACTGTCATAAAATATATTTCAGCTTCCAATGTGATCTTCAATAATTACTCTTCTCAAAACCCTTTTACAGGTGCTATGGAAGTGACTGAGGCAGCCCTTGTCAGAGACATTCTGTACGTATTCCAGGGCATAGATGGCAAAACCATCAAGATGAGCAACACTGAGAATTGTTACAAAGCGGAGGGAAAGGTACAGTAACTAAAACCCTGTCTAAAATATTCAAAAGGAAAACATAAGTGTGGTTAAGATCAGTTAGGAGCTATTTATTTGTAAGATATTATTGGAGTAATGAGGGCGGAATTTACAAAATTGTTTGTACCAACCAAGTTGTACTCTTAAATTCTGGTTTACATTTCCCTGTGCAGTTTGTGACTGTGATCTTGTCCTGGGGCCCATTGTCAGCCTTTCCTGTCCTGTTGCACCTTTCCCCTTGCGTTTCTTCCTTTCCTTGTTTCTACTGACACGGCCAGCCCACTTAATCGATTTCTGTGTCCTGTGATGGTGAAGTCAGAGTACCGGAGGGACAGCTCTGGCTTGGCATCTCTGCTCTTCCTTTTGGCTTCCAGATAAGCTGCCTGTATTTGCCTTTGCTTCCATCTTCTAGAAGCTGCCTTTCCCATAGCCCCTTCTTGTTGGTGTTGTGTTCCTCTGTGGCTCTCAGCTGTTTCATAAGGTGACTGACATCACAGACGTACCCTGGGTAGCATCACCTCCTTGAGGCAATGCTACTTGAGCTTAACACTTGCTTGGAGGTGTTTTGCTGCCCGGCCTGTCACCTGATGATGTTTGTTTTCACTTTAATGATGGCATCTTAGTTACTTTAAAGTTATATGTGTTGAAGCCTAAGAATTATATTAAAAATCCCAAAGGTTGAGAAAAATAATAACTAAAATTCTAGGGTTAATATTACCTCTTGATCTATTTACTTTTAGGCAAACCTGAGTAAGTCTCTGAGGGATACAACAGCCAGACTCGCTGAGCTGGGATGGCTACACAATAAAATCAGGAAGTACACGGACCAGAGGAGCCTAGACCGGTCATTTGGACTTGTAGGTCAGGTATGTTCATTATTGCTGGAACATTTGGGAGACCATTCACTTTGGGAAATGCTTAGTCTACTTAAAATCTTTTGGAGATAATTCTTAAAAGGGTTCTTTTTAAATAAACAAGCTTTAATAATGACTATTCTATCCATTCATGAAAATAGAAACTACAGTAGGTATTGACAAGAGTTACTCAAATACAGCAACTTACTGACATAGCTGTTGGATGACTACAAGCAAAAGAAAACAAACCCTAATTAAAACAGGTGGATCTGGGGGCAGAGAGAAGGTATTGGGATTGTCAGAGTCCAGTAGTTTGAAAGGGGGGCTCCCAATGGACACAGCCTTCTGAGGGGGACCTGCTGGGACACATGCCTGTGCGTAGGGACACTCCCCGCTGCTCTTAGTGCCCTGGGCAGCACAGTGAGACTGCATTTGGGAATGCTCTGGAGTCTGAGATGGAAACCAGTTGCTGCTGCTGGTCTGAATGGTCACAGCTGGGCAGTGTCTGACTGGTCCTTACTCTCTTGTTGCCTCTAACCTGACAGGAGGTGGCCAGCAGAGAAGTGATGTTTATAGAGTCCCAAATCCTTTTAATGGTTAAGCATCATAGGATTTTGCCCTCAAGTTGATTCTTGGGTAGTAATTATTTCTAATGAAGTCTTCAAAAAAGGACTGAAGGGGAGAGAAAGAGGCAGGAGTAAACTGCACTGTACGCACTGCCCAGCACAGCAGCAGGCTGCTGACCAGGAGTGTGGCTTTGAGGTGTGACACCCAGCGTTCACATTGGCTTCACTTTTTAATAGTTAGGTCATCTTGCACAAGTTACCTCCTCTTGGTCTTAATTTCAAATCTCCAAGGTGGTTAGCATTAGGAGACAGTGTCTAGAAAGCGGTTATCCCGATCCCAGCACTGCTGTGGTAATGCCATTCACCAGGATAGCAAATTGGCTAGAGGAGTCAGGGACCCTTTCTTCTCACTATAATGCAGATAGGAAGTGGCAAGGCCTTCAAGAGTCTTCCTGGTTTTAATGATACATAAAGTTTCCAACCCAGGTAGCACAGTGGTCATTGCTTCCAGCAAGCAGCACGTTCTGATTTCTGTGACTCGTACCCTTTTCAGAAGGGACCATTTTATCATGTTTTGAATCATTCCCTCATGAACACAAATTCCACAGATATATCCTAGTTAATTGATTAGATATGAAGTAAAACAAATACAAAATAAATACAGCAAAATTAAATTATTATATAGATGTTCCATTAAGTTGATTGATAATCACTATAGTAGTATCATATAGTATTTTATAGTACTGGATTTAAAAGCCTTTTCTCTCATATTTGATTCTATTAACAGCTTTCTGAAATTAGCAGGGCATATATAATCGTCCCCATTTTGCAGTTATAAAGGTTGAACCTCAGAAAGGTTCATTGATTTATCCATGTTGTCCTGACTGGTAGATGGCAGATGTGGGACCAGAATATCACATGTAATCTCTACTCTGTAGTTCTTTTCATTCCACTCTTTTTCTGCTATTAAAAAGCATTGCTCTGTACTGCCTGCTTATTGAAGAATCATTGAGTGCTCACGGGTACTACTGATTTGTGCCTGTTGTTCCAGGGTCATTATTATTAGTTCCCGTTTACTCTCAGAAGTGTCCTGGCTCTACACTCTCTAAATAGAACATTTTATTTATAAAGGAAGGTATTGTTTCCTAAGTATGACTCTTATATTTGCTTTTTAATAAACGATATTTACTTTAGTTAACTGAACACCTTTCATGTTGAATACACAGGGTGGTGAAATGCTTATTGTAATTTTGTTATTTTGGTGGAGACTTCTTCTAGGCCGACTTGTATACTCCTCTATATATTTGTTCTACAGGATAGATTATGATAGTTCTTGGGTTTTTACTTTCATGTGTTTGTGCTTGTGTGTGTCTGTCATGGGCACTGGGAAGGGTTTTTGTAAAAAGTGATGTTATGCCTGAAAAGATGCTATGTTGTTTTCTCTGTGAATATTACTTAACTGACTATTGTAGTAAGAATTCCTTTGAATCTGCAAAATTAGCATGTTTCGTGTTCCTTTTTATAGCTTATAAGAAGGGAAATATTTATATTATATCAAATCCACAAATATGGTATAGATAACCTTATCGATGACTGATTATGTATTGCCTGAAAATAAGCAGAAAAGTTTAGAGCCTGATACTTCAAGTAAACAGGTTTTATCCTTTGCAAGTTCTGTTATAGGTTCTCTCGGAACCCAAAGCTTCCCTTGAGTATCCCTGGGTTTATATCCCAGAGTTCATTTCAGAAAGTTCTTGTCATAGGACTATGTGAAGGTCCCCCTTATATCTTCTGATTTGGCACCGTTTTAGCATTTAAGATTGGAGCTACAAAGAACATTATAGTAATATGAGCAGTATAAATAAAAAAAAACTAGGGGAGAATTGGCGTAAAGTTGCCAATTAAAAAAATATCCAATTGAAAACAAAACAAAATTACATTTTAGCTATAAATTTAGAAGGGACATAATTTTAAAATAAAGGATCATTGCCTGAAGTGAATATACTTTTACAAGATACACCTTATTTTTTTATTTCTTCATTTCTCTTTGCAAAGTTCACTCTAAGGGACAACACTTCCCTAACATTATTAAATATACCATATGTATTGTGGTTAAACCTGCTAGAAGACCATTGATAGAACAAGAATTTAAGTCATGCAGAAAACCCGAACTGTGTTTGAAAGCATTGTGCCTGTGCAGGTCAGACGGATTGATGTGTAATGACTGTTGTGTGCACTGCTTCCGTCCTGCTTTAATTATACTTCCTCCTTTCAATACAGAGCTTTTGTGCTGCCTTGCACCAAGAACTCAAAGAATACTACCGATTACTCTCTGTTTTACATTCCCAGGTAAATACCTTGTTTTTATTTTAGTTTCTTCATGATTTGAAGTGTTGCATAATTGCAGCTACATAGGATTTTTTTTTTTAAACTTTTTATTTTATTTTATTTATTTTAGAGAGGAGACACAGAGTGAGAGAGAGAGAGAAAGAGAGAGAGAGAGAAAGGGGGGAGGAGCTGGAAGCATCAACTCCCATATGTGCCTTGACCAGACCAGTGCAGGGTTTTGAACTGGCGACCTCAGTGTTCCCAGGTCGATGCTTTATCCACTGCGCCACCACAGGTCAGGCGCAGCTACATAGGATTTTAAAGTTTTATTTTCATATATTAATTTTATAGATAAAAATCTGTTTGGTAATGCTGTTTGTGAGGTCTGGATATCTATAAATTTTACTGTAGCCTAGAGGCAGTTAATTTCTAATTTTCAAGATTCTGTTCACTCGTAGCTTGAAGGAACTAATTGCCCTTTCAGAGGGGATCTTTTCCTTCATTTTTAGGAGCACAGTCCCTTTTCTGTATTTCCTTTACTGGGATTAAGAAATGATTGACATATTTAGTGACCTGTACTTACACATTATATCTATTGTTTTTCAGCTACAGTTAGAGGATGATCAAGGTGTGAATTTGGGCCTTGAGAGTAGCTTAACTCTCCGGCGCCTCCTGGTTTGGACATATGATCCCAAGATAAGACTGAAGACTCTTGCAGCCCTGGTGGACCACTGCCAAGGTTGTTTTGCATCTGATGGGCCTGCTTTATTTCTAAGCAGGTCTTAGGGAATATCATCTGGGTTTATTTTTGTGCCTGTTCTATTGTATCCCTAATAGCTATAAATATGCTGATTAAATACAAATTAATAGATAATATGCTTATAGGGGAAAATAACAAGTTACCAGTGTGGCCCAATATTTATAATATGGAAGCTCAGGATTTCATTGACATGAAGGAAGAAGGGAGGTTTTTAAAGATTTTTTCCTTTTTTATTTTTATAGTCCTTGGTATTACAGCTGTTTCTCTATTTTTCTCTTTTCCTTGTTGCTTAACAAGCAGCCTTTTCTAGAGTTTCCTTCCTCCTGAGATTATGGTCCATGTCTAGCTATATGTTACAAGTTCCCATGTTTGCATATCTGGGTTAAGTTTCTCCTGGGCATTCGGTCTGTATTTCTAGTTGCTTTTTGAACCTTTTTTCTCACCATACTACCTTGGCCAGAGAACCCCTTTCTTTTTTTTCTCATCTGGGACATTGGGGCACTAATAGTTTGCATCTCTTAGGATTGTTAGGACTACATGACATGTGAGGTGCCAGTGTTCTGCCCCTAGTTCACGGCTCAGTGCTCAGTGCTGTTTTCTTCTTGGATGATTCATAAAGACTGGAACTTCAACATGTCTAAATCCAGGTTCATCACATCTCAGTGACCTGCCTTCCTGCCTCCTGATGCTTCCCCTCAAAAAAAAGAAAGAAGCCAAACTTAATGAATAAATATCTCCTTTTTCTCCAATTATCAGCACTTTCCCATAATTGGATTCCTACCACACTCCTTTTTATTCCTCCCAAATCCCTGTCCCCCTATTTCTTTCAGTGTCCAGTTAGCCACTGAAGTCCTGATACCTCTTAACTCCTTCATGTGTCTCAAATCATGGCCTCTCCCAAACCGGTACCTCAAACAGGGTGTTCTTTAATCCTGCTCTGTATCTTCTCTGCTGTAGTAGCCTGCTGCTCACTGCCTCAGTCTCACCCACCTCCATTGTGGTGGACATGCCAGGAGAATCTAATTCAGCTCGGATCACCTTTAGTCCTTTTCTTGAAATCCTCTAGCAGTCTAATAAAATCCTGAATTTTTAATATGAATTCTTTACATGCTTATATTTTTGGACTGATTTTTGCCATTTCCAATACATTATACTGAGATACGCTACCAGGATACGGGGAACTTATCTCAGTGGAGTGGAGTGTTTTTCAAACTGTAAGTTGCAGGCGTGTAATGGGTTATGAAATCAATTTAGTGAGTTGAGATTAGCACCTTATATCAAAAGAAAAAAGGAAGAAAATAGAAAATATTGAAGTGTAAGTATTGTTTTGTAAAACTTATTTTTTTAAATATATTTTTATACTGGATTGCAATATAAAGTATGAATCTTAATGCATTTCTTAGTAAAAAAGGTTGAAAAGCCGTGTCTGGATCATACAGCAAGTCAAGTTTTTCCTATGAAAACCTCTGTAAGGATCATGAAGAGATGAATGGCTTACCCTGACATAAAAAGCCAGGGGGAGATTCTCGCTCTCTTGGCTCCTTATCCATGACACGTTTATTGCTGGTTGTATGTCCAGTGTGGTATTAAGAAAACACACTTTATCTCCATTACTTGGTCATTTGGTTAGTGTTAAGTTACTAGTGTCTGAGTCTAAGTTTGTGTTTTCTCGTATCCCCCTCAGGAAGGAAAGGAGGTGAGCTGGCCTCAGCTGTCCACGCCTACACAAAAACGGGGGATCCATACATGAGGTCCCTGGTGCAGCACATTCTCAGCTTAGTGTCGCATCCTGTCCTGAGCTTCCTTTACCGCTGGATCTACGACGGGGAGCTTGAGGACACTTACCATGAAGTAAGGAATGCTACTCGATTGTCAGACGTGGATTTAAGAAGCATGGGCACTCAATTACTTATTTTTTTCCTGGATTACTGTTTTCTCTTAACAGTAATGCCACCACACTTCCTTTGAATGCCATGCATAATTGTACAGTTTTTTGAGAGCCAATTTTCTCATTTATTAGCAAAGCTGTGTTTGGTTAATAGAAAATTGTTATTCCATTTTTAATAGTGGGCAACTCAGCAGAGTCACATCACTTGTCCAAATCTACTAGCAATAGGAAGTTTACAGCAAAGCTAGGACTAGGTCTCCTAAGTCTTAGTCCAGTTTTCCTTGCAGAATAGTATTATATGTTCTGTTGCTTTGCATGATCAAATGAAAATAAACTATGGTGTAAACAGTTTTAATGAAATAACAGTTTTACTCGTATATGTGCCTGTTGAGATACTGTTCTGCTATAATGCAACGTGTGTGTTCCTAAAAAACCACTGTGCTAAAATCAGGTAAAACCGCAGGACTTCTGACAAAAAGTAGAATTAAGGGAGCATCACACTCAAAAACCTTGTCAGTGATGCTAAATAAAAAATATATAGCAACTTACAAGAAGTTGTAGCACAGTTTTAAAGACACATGAAGTTATTAAGTAATGTGTAAATTTTAGAATAAACATGGCATTTACCTTAAAAAAGCCCTGATGTTGACTTGTGGATTTGGTCCAAAGGAGGCTTGTTTGAAGTGGAACAGAAAGTTGTGGCTGCTGACACATACAATGGTAGATTAAGGTAACTGGTGGGTTTCAGATATGTTCATCTGTGCAATTTGTGGATTCCCAAGTGGCTGGGTTGCTGTTCTCATCTAGTTTCTCGTGAATGAAATTGCACTTAAGCAATCATGAAATCTTTTTTTATGCTCAGATAGTCTCCTGATTATCAGGTATGACATACAGGTTGTTTTAAAAACAAGCATGAGAGCAGAATCAACTGAATGTAGTATTTTTTTGTGGGTGTTTTTAAAACACATAAATGGCATTCTTTATGTGCATATGTATTGTGCAAGTCACTCAGCATGTCTTGTAGCTCCTTCCATGATAGCATTATAGTTGCACTTTATTACTGCATATTATTTCACTGTATGGACATATATTTAGCATCTCTTTTATTGATGGAGATATGTTCCTTGTAGTTTCAAATCTTATGAACATTATTAAAATGAACATCCTTAAATGTGCCTCTCTGTGCTATTTATGTTTCTCTAAGGTGAGTCCTGGGAGGTGGGACTGCTGGATGTGGGGAATGCATACTTTAGATTTTGATTCTGCCTTTTGAGCTCTGGAATGGCTCTACCAGTTTCCCCAACAACGGTCAGCTTTTTGTTACAGCTCTTGTTCCTCTATCCTCATCAGCATTTCGTATTACCCAACTTTAGTGAAAGTATTTTAACCTAATGTATGAGGTGGGGTATTTATTTACATTTCACTGGCTTTTCATGTTTGTTAGTTATTTTTATTTCTTCTACTAATTGCTGTTCATATTCTTTGCCCAGTTTTCATGGGGATTTGTCAGTCTTTTTAGAATTGATTCATGCAGTGGTTTTATATATTTGGATAACTTGTATCTGTAATTGAACTTTTTTTCTTTAATTATTTTTCTTTTAGTGGTATTTTCACATTATTCAGACTCAGAGTTGGCAGAGTAGTACAAAGAATTATAGCCTTGACTTAAACTTTCTAAATGTTAGTTTTGCCACATGTTATCATATAGTAAGTTCCCGTATACATCTGAGTCTGTTCTGGACGGTTCTTCTCTGAATTTTTATTTTGTTAGCTATTTGTCAGTATTGTTTAAATAACCACAGCTTTATGGTTTCATATCTGATAGGAGCAGTTTGTTCCTTTTCTTGCTATTTTTGTATATTTCTACTTAGATAAGAATTTAGAATTAGCTTGTTTATTCTGCCAAAGTTTCTATTTTATATATATGTAGGGATCACACATTGAATTTATAGATTAGGAAGAAATGTTTTTATGCTTCCTTTGCTCCTTGTGCTAAATGAGGTATTTTAAAAAAAACTATGATTTGAAAGCTGTTATATATATATTTTCATTTTACTAATGGTTACCTTTAAGTTTTTTCAGAACTTTCTTGAACCTGTATTTTTTTAAATGCTAAAATCAAGAAGAAAACAGTTTTTTAAAACCCTTGCCATTAAGATAGTTTTGTATCTATCCCCAGGTTCTTTTCTGCCATGCAATTATTCTCTATAGCTCTTGCTACCTTATTGCATTATTTTCAGTTTTTTAAATCCAACTTGGAAAAATTACCTATTTTAAGATTTTAATTTTTTTAATTTGCCTTTATATTTGTATCAGTTATTTAGACTTGTATCTTTTATGTTTAAGTGATATTATTCCTTAATCACCAAGCTCAAGTATAATTTCTATTATTGAGATACGCATATGGAAAAGTACACAAATCATAAAAGTTTGATGCCTTTTTGCAAAATGAGCCACCATCCATGTCAGGATAGCACCTTATCAGAACCCTCATTGTATGTTCCCCAGCCTCCAGTAACTGCCCGCCTCCCTCCTTCCCTCCCTCCCTTCCGTTTTTTTTTTTTTTTTTTTTTTTTTGACAGAGAGAGGGGCAGATTGTGACAGACAGACAAGGAAGAGAGATGAGAAGCATCAGTTCTTTGTTGTGACACCTTAGTTGTTCATTGATTGATTTCTCATACATGCCTTGACCTGGTGCTACAGCAGACCTAGTGACCCCTTGATTGAGCTAGGGGCCTTGGGCTCAAGCTGGTGAGCCTTGCTCAAACTAGATGAGCCCGCGCTCAAGCCAGTGATCTTGGGGTTTTGAACCTGGATCCTCCGCATCCTAGTACGTTGCTCTATCCACTGTGCTACTGCCTGGTCAGGCACTGCTTCCTTTCTTATTCCTAAAGCTAAACATTTTCTTCACTTCTAACATCATAGTTTTTTCTTATGTTAAATTTTACTGGAGTGGAGCCAGATTTCACATACTTACATAGTGAAATACATTTTACACGCAGTCTGTAGGGAAGAATCCTTTTTATTCATCATAGTTAAGTTTCTGGAAAGTGCCACACAGTTGCTTATATAATTAGAACTTTGAATCAGACTTAATTGTTCAAGTTAAATGGAAACTTTAACTCTTATACAATTCAGTTTTAATCACTTTTGTGATAACAAAACTTTTAGGTAATAAAATCACTTTGACAGAGTGAAACGTAAGTTTTGATTCATTTGAGGTCCGTTATTCTTTAATTACAGGATGAGATAAATTTTGGACGCTGTTTAAAAACCTGTGTAATTGATTATTTACAATGCTTATTAAACCTCTAGACCATTATCACAATGAGCAAAATGACCTGAGTTTTAGGAATTTGTCATTTATGAGCTTAAGAGAGTCTAAGTGATCTTATGGTTAATAAACGGGAAAAAGTAAATTATCTTTTTATATTATATTCAATTTATATATGATGACCTATGCTTACTATGTAAATTTATGAGGAATAGCTTGAATAACTTACAAACCAGAAATAAAAAGCTCTGTATATTATTATTTTCAGTTTTGAGGCTCACCTGTTTATCACTCATTAAAATTTTACCTACAGAATTAAAAAAGATCATCTTTTAAGGTAGGCTTTAAAATTAAGATTATTAAAAGATATAAAAATTGTACCTTTTATATAATAAAAAATCTGTATTCTAACTTCTTCCTCATCCAATAATTTGTTAATTATAATATGAATTTGGGTGATAAGAACTTTAACTGCTTATCAGTTGACTTGGTGAATCTACTTTACCTCAGAAATTGGGTTAAGAATTGTCTGTGATGTATAGTGCTACTGTTTAAAACAAAAATTAAAGCCCCAAACTGGCTAATTATCTTTTTTAAGTTCAATACCTGATTTCTATTTTTGCCTTTTTTCCTGAGACTAGTTTGTATTTTCTAGCAACCAGATTTGTAAAGTAGTTAATTATATCTCTAATTCTTTATAGGCATCTGTGGTTTTAAGAGTTTCAAAAGTGCCACAAATATTTTATTGATTGCCTGCCTTGTGTGTTATTCAGGCTTATTCATTTATTTATTTTACTGATAGTAATTACGGGACTCAAGTGATGGAAAATGGAGAGAGAATTGGGCACAAACTTCCAAGATTGATTTTCTTCCTGACTTTTTACTTTATTATTTTTGAACATTGATTCACTGAGGTAAAACATAAACAAGCTCTTTTTAAGACTAGTATAGCTTAAATTTGGATTTTCTTGTTTGAAGAACTCTTGTTTCATAGAATGTGTAAGGCAAACTTACAGGTTTTGCTTTTTAAAGACAAAATACTAAATAAGTATCCATGTCTGTTGAATACAGTGTTAGCACTAGAAGTGCAGATGGTCACTTAAGAATTTATCTCAGATCTTGCCTCATTGGTAAAATTATTTATTTTTAAATGTTTTTATTTAACTGTAGACATCTAGAAATATTGAAAGAATTATTCAAAACACTCTTAGGTACCTTTCTCTCAGATACCTGAATGTTAACATTTTACTACCATATATTTATTTATTTAAAGGTTCTATATTTACTGGTATTCATACTTAAGGTCTGTGTTTAGATGGGACTTTAGGAAATTCAAGATTCATAAATATTTTATTTGCTAGTATTATACCTCACGTGTTTCTGTTTGCTTTTCTAGTTTTGTTTGTGGGATTTTTCTAAAATGCATTGTGATTGATAGAGCTAAAATTAATCCTTTTTGCCAGAAGATATTTTATGTTCTTTGCAATGGGCCTGCCATGTTTATTACTGCTATGCCAGTGGACTTAACCATTTAACAGTGTCTTGTTATAGCTTATGTGCTTTATTTCTATGGGGTAGAGTTTAAGAGTTCAGGTTCTGGAATCACACAACTTAGGTTTGACTTTCAGCCTCAGTTTCTAATGACTCTATAGTATATCCATAAAGTCATGGTGCACTTTTGACCGGTCACACAGTCAAAAGTGCACCATGACTTTACGGACACACTGTATATATTAAGTAATTCAGCTTCTGTTAGCCTTACCTTCCACATCTTTCATATGTGCAGAATAATAGTGCCCTATTATGTGGGATTTTGTGTATTGTGAGGATTAATCAGGCGAATAGTAAGCATATAATATGTTATCTGCTGTTAATATAAGAAAAACATTGGAGCCTGATCAGGTGGTGGCACAGAGGATAAAGCGTCAACCTGGGGTGCTGAGAACCCAGGTTAGAAATCTTGAGGTCTCTGGCTAGAGCGTGCGTTCAACAGCTTGAGTATGGGGTCACTGGCTTGAGCATGGGATCATAGACATGACTCTATGTTTGCTGGCTTGAGGCCAAAGGTCATTGACTTGTAGCCCAAGGTCGCTGGTTTAAGCAAGCTGTCACTGGCTCGGCTGGCCCCAGTCAAGGCTGATATGAAAAAGCAATCAATGAACAACTAAGATGCCGCAGTGAAGAACAGATGCTTCTCATATCTCTCCTTTCCTGTCTGTCCCTCTTTCTCTCTTTCTTTCTTTAAAAAAAAGCATTGGATAAGATTTAAATAATTAGTGGCCCTAAGATGTCTGTGGCCTTTCTCGTATTTCCTTGTTCTCTGCCCCTTCTTTGTTTTCTCCTGAACCCTAAATTTTTTAAGTATTCATTTAAGTCTGATTAATTTTTGGAAGGTTTTCTTTAGTTTTTTTCTAAATCATATATTTACTATAAGAATTTAGTAGTTTATAGACTTTTTATTTATTTTATTTTATTCTTTTTTTTTTTAGAGAGGAGACACAGAGAGAGAGAGAGAGAGAGAGAGAAAGGGGGGAGGAGCTGGAAGCATCAACTCCCATATGTGCCTTGACCAAACCAGTACAGGGTTTTGAACTGGCGACCTCAGTGTTCCCAGGTCGACGGCTTTATCCACTGCGCCACCACAGGTCAGGCAAGAATTTAGTAGTTTAGACAATTTATATTCAATGTTTGATCCTTATGTAGTTAAAATATGGAATTTTTTTTTTTTAGTTTTTACATGGTTAAATTTTTTCTTCATCTCTATAATGAGTTATAACTTGGTTGTTAAGATATATTTCTTCAAGTATATGTCTAGTTAAGTCTAAATAGATAAATATGAGCTTTATTACCACTCATTTAATAGTAGTTTATTAAATATTTGCTTAAGGAATTGCTATTTTCTAGAATCAAAAGAAAGCAGAAAATATGAATAAACAGAAATTATAAAAAGAAACTATATAGAAATCTTGGAGTTGAAAAATACAGTAACTGAAATGAAGAAAATTACTCATGGGGCTCAACAGCAGATTTAAACAAGAAGAAAATAAGCAATTTGAAAATATATAAGTTAAGATTATCCAGTCTGAGGAACAGAAAATAAAAAGAAGGAAAAATAATGAAAAGAGCCTATGAGACCAGTGGTACACAAATTTGATGAAAAACATTACACATTTAGGGAGCTCAACAAACTCAAAGTAGGATAAATGTAAAAAGACCCACAATAGGACATTTTATAATCACACTAGAAAGGTGAAGACAAAATCTTGAAAGCCTTAAACTAGGAAAACATGGAAAGGATTCTCTATTATGTTAACAGCTGATTCTCATAGAAACTGGAGGCTAGAATGCAATACGATGATATATTCAAAATGCTGAGAGAAAATGGTTATCACTCAAGAAATATTCTGCAAAAACTCTCAAAAATAATAAAGGAAAGATGAAGATATTTCCAGGTAAATAAAATCTGAGAGAATTCCTAGAAACAAACTCAAAAACCGACTAATGAAGAAATAGAAAATCTGAGTAGACCTATAAGAAGTAGAGATTGAACCAATAATCTAAAAACTTTGCAGTAAAGAAGAGCCCAGAATCAGATGGCTTCAGTAGTGAATTTTACTAAATGTGTATGTATATATACTTTAAATGGACTTTAACGAGAGAAGAAGGGAGAGAGAGAGATAGGAACGTTGATCTGTTCCTTTATGCTCTAACCAGAGATCGAACTGGCAACCTCTGAGCTTTGGGATCATGCTCTAACCAACTAAGCCAGTGGTTCTTAATCTTTTTTGAGGTACCGAACCCACCAGTTTCATATGCGCATTCATTGAACCCTTCTTTAGTGATAAATAAAATATGATTTTTCCCCCAAATTCAAGACATAGGTATATGTTTTTTTACTGGTGCACAAAATGAGCCGTGCATGAACATCACCTTGCTCAAAGAACAAAACCAACAAAATGCACGAACTCACAACAAATTACGGTATTACTTTATTCTGGCCTCTGTGGCAGAGGCTTCTCCGAACCCCTGAGACTGACTCATTGAACCCCTAGGGTTCGATAGAACCCAGGTTAAGAACCACTGAGCTAAGCTATCCAGCCAGGTCAGTTCTGCTAAATATTTAAAAAGCTATCCTCAGTGCCTGGTGCCATGCTCAAAACAGTCAAGCCACTAGCAGTGGGATGAGAAGAGGAAGAGAAGGGGAGAGGGAAAGGTAAATAAGCAGATGGTTGCTTCTCCTGTGTGGCCTGACCAGAATTGAACCTGGGACGTCCATAGGTAGGGCTGACACTCTTGCTTTCAAAATTCAAAGATTTTCAAACTTGCTTCAAATGCTTACTTAAATGTGCTAATCATCTCTGTCCTTGATTTAGTAGGCCAGTGAACTATCATTGGTAATACAGGGATTGCTTTTAGGAATATTTATCTCTGGATTCTTTTAGCTTTCTTGTAATTATGTTCCTTTTTTAGTTTTGCTGATAATTATTGAAATTTAAAACTTTCCCAAGTAAACATTTTATTGTTTTAGTACTTTTGTGCCCCTCTTCTGAAATAGTATAATTTATCAGTTTACCTTGTCAATTCACATTCTTTTTCATCCATTCCTCTAGTTCAGAGCCATTTCAGATTTTCGAGATATGGGTCTCTTGGTATTTGCCTGTAGGATTGACAGGTTGAAGTTGAGGTCTTTTGTGGTCTGTATTAATGAATTTGGTTCTTAGGAACTAAGTTGCTTGCTAAGAAAATTATCCTCTTCATTTCTGTTTTTAGTAGGGAGGCCTTGGCATTTGTCCAGCAGTTAATGAGAAATCGTGGTACAATTATGTTTTATTTTTTCCCTCAGTTCTTTCTGTGTTTGACATAATGCTGAAAATTAAAGAACCTTGAGTGGAAAATGCAGCAATAAAATAAAAGCATATTGCAATTATATTCTGACCTTGATTTTTTTCTATAACTATATATTTTTCACAGGATTAATTAAATTCTAAGATGTACCTATTCCTCTCAGTGTTTGCTCTTAGATGTTTGCTAGTAGAGTAATTGTATGCTACTTTGCACTCAGATGAAGTGATGCTTTCATAACTTCTAAAGAAGACAGTATTGTCTGAGGTTTTTATCTTTTAAATTAAATTTTATAATTGTTCATACTGATAAAAATCCTGCTGCACTCCAACTAGCAGGATAAATTAGTCTGTTGTCTGTGGAAACTTAGCTCTTCTGTGTAAGTGAATAACAGATAAATACAATTTATATGCAATTAATCTAATTTGTTGAATGGCCCGTTACAGAGCACTCATAACATGGTGATTGAGTAACCTTTTAGATTAATATTCCTGTTGGGCTTATAAAATGTATTTATTTCTATCAGGGATAACTTAAGTATACTGTATGTTAAAGTGATGATAGTCTCATTATATAGTAGCACTGTTTATCCCTCAAAGCAGTGATTAGTTATGTCTTTAAAATTAGGGAATATAAATTAAAAACTAAAATATAAAGATTATAAATACTTTAGTAATTTAAATTATTACCTAATGATAAGAAACTTGAATTAAAAATAAATGTAGCAATTTCATTGTGGTCATAAAAATGCTGGCATTTATTCAAATACCTATTTATAAAGGAGATTATATAATTGATACTATCTAGTCCTAATTTACAAAGATCAAATATAAAACCATGACATCGTTAAAAATTTTGCTTCCTCAATTATTTACTCTTGGTATTAGATTTGTTAAACAGAAGAAACATTTTTTTATTTGATTGCCCTGGGAAAATGATGTCACTAAAAAATTCTTACTGATACCATGTTTACTCATTGACTTGAATTCCTTTGATCAATATCTTTTCTGATTTAAAAATATTTGTGTAATTAAAATACTTTTGAGCATAAATAATAGAAAGTAAAATTTATAAGTAATCTCATCATGCACAGATAACTCGTTAACACTTATATATCCTTTTTTCTAGTGTATTATATATTTCTGCGTATCATGCCATGCATAGTATTTTGTAAACATTTTAGGTGAAACTAACTTGATGCCATTAAAAATTATTCTTCTATACCAAGGCTTCTTAAAATGTGACCTCTGAAACTCCTGAGTAGTACATAAAATTATGTATATATGCATTTTTATATATGTATGTTATGGATATATGCATTTTTCCTGGGAAAAAGATCTGTACTTTTCATCAGATTCTCAGGAAGGTTTGTGATAGTTAAAAACAAACTTTATTTTAAATGACTACATGATGTTTTATAATTTATTTTATATTGCCTTATTTTGAGACATTTAGGTAGTATAATGTTCCCTGACCAAAAATATTTTATCTCCGTAATGGAAGGATAATATTTTATTCAGAATTTCATTTATATTCACAAATGAAACTAGTCTTTAGTTTCCATTTTGGGTATTTTATCAGTTTTTGCTAATGTTATATGGGATCCATAAAATAAACTAGCATTCTATGCATTTTTCTGTGATCTAAAAGTCTCGGTTTTAAATGCCTTAGTGATAACATCTAAACATATTGCCCCTTTTAGGTGTTAACATAAGGCCCTCTCCCTTCTTGGGCTAATTTTGGTCATTTAAATTTTGCCAGAAAATCATTAATTTTGTATTTATGTAAATACTAAAAATATTTTAAAAAATTTTTAAATTGATTTTGTATCTGTTGGACGCACCTTCCTAGTCAGGGTTTTACGTTGTTCATTTATTTGTGATTTGAAATTTATGTATCACCAAAAAGGCACTTTGGATATGTTGTGACTTAATGGATTTTAGAGCCCATCTGGGGAATCAAGCTGTCATGCATAACAGCCAGTACTGAGCCTCAAAGCATCCCACTTACATCTGAAAATCCTGTCAGGTACTGAGGTTGCAGTCCAAATGCCATTTCTCTGTAAAAGGAAGTAAGGCTCTTTGGAGAATTGACTGATTCTAGGTATGGGGAAGAAGTAAACAAGATGAGCCTGGAGAACCTTCCAAACCAGAAGCAAGGAAAACAACTTGGGTGAAGTCTGAGGGACCTAGAAGCCAGCTTGAAGATGCTCCCATCATCCCAGAATGGGAATCATGGAGTGCCAATAAGGATAATAACTAATGGATTGAAATATCTAATATACTTAAATTATGTTCATGATCAAATAAGAAGCCAATTGGTCACCATTGGAAGATGGTAAATAAAGACATCAAATATCTCCTCTTGATCTTGCTATAGTCAAATTTGCCCCTTTTTAATTTATTGCTTTAATTAGTTATAGTGATAGTTTCTGAAGAGGCATTTCTAGCTCAGAGGGAAGGATGGTATATTAAGTAGAAGTTGCTGACTTGGTCATTAAAGAGAAAGTTCTGTCTAGAGTGAAACACAGGCATCCCAATATCATACTATATCCAAGATAAAGTCTAGAAGGAAGAAAGATATAAATAAAAATAACACAATTGGAATACTAAAAGAAAATAAGGAAGAATATTCTGTAATCTAGGAATGGGAAGATCTTAGGATACTCAGAAGACATAAAGGAAAACATTTACCTACAAAACACATAAATAGAATAAAACATAAACATGAATCATACCATAAACAATGGCAAATAATTATCTTGGAAAAGTTTCATTTGTAATACTTAAGAATTTACAAATGGTCACTATCCCTAATATAACAAAGAAAATTGATTAAAGGACAATATCAGTAGATAAGTCAAAGATGAAAAGACAGGTCACAGGAGAAGAAAAGCAAATGGCAATCAGCATTGTGAAAACAAGCCCAACTCCCTTTGTTGTCAGTAAAATTGCAGTATAAGCAACCATGATTTTACCTGACGGGCAAAATCTGAAATGAGTAAGGATGTAGAATATCGAGTATCCTGCTAGTAGAAATATCAAGACAACTATTTAGAAAGGAAATTTGGCAATATCTATAAAATTGACTATTACTTTGACTCAGTAGTTCTGCTTTTGAAAATTGAGTTTATATAGAAGCACAAGTCTATTAGAATATATGACTGAAAAACGAGAATAGCCTTGTTGGAATAGCAAGTGAACTGGAAACTATAGCAAGTTAGTTTTCACCTTACCATCCCATGTTTTTTCCGATGTCAGTGATCAGGCTCATTGGTGGGAAAACAGGTTTTCCCACAGTAGATGGGAGAAGCATCTTAGCATGGGTGGTTCTTGGGGAGTTCTACTGAGAGAAGATCACTTCCTGTTGTGCCATTTAGTACACTCGTGCTGGTCATTCCCCTATGTCATGGTCAGTCTGTAGCCGACAGTCTGAGTAGAGTACATTAGCTTGGGCACCTCTGTGTTCCAGACTGGGGGCTCTGCAAGAGAACCTACAGAGGGCTGGCACGCTGGTAGAGGGCCCACTGCTGAGTAGATGGAAGTAATAATGTAAACAAAAACTACGAAACAGGCATGAATTAAACAGCTCCAGAAGTCAGTATGCTTTTACTAAGGTCTGAAGCAGGTTCAGTAACCCTTATATCTTTGATGTTACATAGCAGAGGCCATGATTGATGTTCATAATGAAGATCATAAGTCTTCAAGAAAGAGCTAAATTTCTTTTTATTATATTTTGGTTTTAAATGTCTTGGAAATATGTGATTACATTTAGAGAGATCAACCCAAAATGCTTTCTAAAACAAGTTGTAGTATATAAATGGTAAGTTTCCCTGTATCTGGAGAACTTATGCTTCCTGTAATAACATTCGTTGATGTTGTGTTAGGTAATATTTTGCCATACATATTACTTTTTAATGCTTCAATGCTTCTTTGTTTTCAGTTTTTTGTAGCATCAGATCCAACCGTTAAAACAGATCGACTGTGGCATGACAAGTATACTTTAAGGAAATCGATGATTCCTTCATTCATTACAATGGATCAATCTAGGAAGGTAGGGTTAGAGAGTTTGGGGTTTTTGATGTTTTAAGCTATATCTACCTGGATCATGTGACAAAAAGAAATTTTCAGTTGAACAAAATTTTGTTGCATTTTAGGATCAGTATTTTTGAGGTGAAGTAGCTATTAATTGGAAACACCAACATATTAATATGTGTCTGTTAATAGCATCTTTTCAGTTCTTAGAATTCACATTATACTATCCCACATATTGTTGTTATTTAGTTTTTAATCAATAGTTTCTTATGATTATTGTAACTGGATGATTATTTAATTTTATATAAAGGTGACTTTAGGATCTATTTTTTTAGGTTCTTTTGATAGGAAAATCAATAAATTTCCTGCACCAGGTTTGTCATGACCAGACGCCTACTACAAAGATGATAGCTGTGACCAAGTCTGCAGAATCACCCCAAGACGGTAAGATGATAATGGTGGTGGTGGTGGTTGAGGTAGTGACTGATCATGATGGTGGTGATGTGATGGTGGTGATTGTGATAATGATGATGGTGGTGATGGTGATAGTGGTGACTGATTATGGTGGTGATGGTGATGGTGACTGAGGATGGTGGTGATAGTGGTGGTGACTGAGGATGGTGGTGATAGTGGTGGTGACTGAGGATGGTGGTGGTGGTGGTGATGATGGTGGTGACTATGATGATGGTGGTGATGGTGGTAGTGACTGTGATGGTGGTAGTGATAGTGGTGATGACTGATCGTGATGGTGATGGTGGTGACTGATGATGATGGTGGTGATAATGGTGGTAACTGATGATGATGGTGGTGATAGTGGTGGTGACCGTAGTGGTGGCAGTGGTGGTGATGATGGTGGTAAGGATGGTATATATTGCTTAAAGTATGTTTTGCTCAATAAGACTGACACATTTTTTAAATTATTATCTAAAAATACCTTAATCCAAAGTGTCAAATGTCTATTACTATGTGAATTTTGAATTCCCCTTTTTATACAGAGTTAAACAATGCATTAGAATAGGTGTAGGTGTTTTACTCTTATTTGTATTAATGTTTTTATATTGTGATGGTATGCTAAAATAAAAACATAAAGGAAAAAATGTTTCTTTGGTAGCCATACTTTAGAACTCAGAGGCTTCTCAGAAGTCAGCAGGGATTAACAAGTGTTTATTATATCATATTGAAAATGCTGCATAAATTTCTGCCTGCATTATATGATTTATGTTATTTCTCATTTACTGCCATTTTCTCTTCTATTTTTTCCACTTGCTGCCTGCCCAAGCCTCACCAATTTTATGGTATTTTGTATGTGGCTGACTTAAATGTATCAGTGTCCAATCTTGGCTATGTTTGCTATTTGGATTGTCATCTTGGTTCATTCATGTTTATTTTGCATATGACATTATGGTAACTATAGGGGAGATAAATGAATTCACCATGGCTGTGCCTTTCATAAGTTTATAATTTAGGAATGGTGATAAGATGTGCAATAGAATAAAGTAATAAATAAATAATAAAAGGTAGAAAGTGCTAAATGAATTGAGATGTACAGATTCAAGTTCTTTAAGAATATAATACAGTATTCTAGGTACCATGTACATAGTAGCTCTAGGTACCATGTACATCATTATAAAGGTCTACTATTTAGATCACCAAAACTTGTATAACCAAAACTTTGTACCCTTTGACCTTTACCTCCCATTTCCTCATCCACCCAGCTCTTGTAACCATCATTCTGTCCGCTTCTATTAGTTTAATTATTTTAGATTTCACATATAAATGAAACTGTACAATTTGTCTTTCTGTGTCTGGCTTGTTTCACTTAGCATGTCTCCAGGTCCAACCATGTTGTCACAGATGGCAGAGTTGCCCCCTTTAAAATTTTTTATTGATTGATTGATTTTAGAGAGAGAGAAAGGGAGAGAGAAACACTGATTTGTTGTTCCACTTATTTAAGCATTCATTGGTTGATCCTTGTAAGGGCCCTGACCGAGGATGGAGCCCACTACCATGCTGTATTGGGAGAATTCTATAACCAACTAAGCTACCATGTCAGGGCCTGTATTGCCTTTTTTTTAAGGCTAAATAATATTCTATTGTATGTATACAGTATACCGCATTTTCTTTACCTAGCTATCTGTCAGTGGGAATTTAGATTGTTTCCATATCTTGGCTATAGTAAATAAGGTTGCAGTGAACATGGGCATGTAGGCACCTTTTCAAGATCCTGATTGCAGTTCCTTTGGATAAATATTCAGATGTGGAATTTCTAGATCATATGGTAGTTTTGTTTTTAATTTTTTTTAAGGACCCTCCAAACTGTTTTCCACAGTGACTGAATCAATTTACATTACCACCAATAGTGTACAAGAATTCCCTTTTCTCCACATCCTTACCAGCATTTATTTCTTGTCTTTTTGATAATAGCCATTCTAACAGGTATGAAAGTGGTATCTCATTGTGGTTTGATTTATATTTTTCCTGATGATTAGTCCTGTTGAATATCAATTCCTGTACCTGTTAGTCCAATGTGATTTTTAGTATCTGAGAAGACTCACTAGAGGAGATTTCCAGAATGTACTGGAAATGCTGTACTGAAAATCCATGCAGGGTTAGGTTGACTAGAGATTTAACAGGTTCTTGTAGTCACCATGGTGTTTTAGGAGAGGGCACAGCAATAGTTCCAGCTCTTGGGGTCAGACATCTATACCTCTCACCCCTCCAGCCCGCCTCCCCAAGTACATTTAACACAACTTTCCATATACATTTTAGGAATCCACAGACCCTAGGTTAATTCCAAGACCAGAGAGAGATGGGATTTAAGTACAGTTTTTTTTGGGAAATACCTGTTTTAAGAGATAGCAAAAGCAAGAAGAGCCCGGAGGAGAGTTATATTGATAAATTTTGACTTTTCCTTAGTGTCTAGAAAAGATGACTGACTTAAAAGACCAAGCAGTGTGTGCCTGTGCTCTCTGTGGAGACCCACAGGCATGGATTGTTGTTATTGTGCCCTGAGACGAAACAACATTGTAAAGCAACTAGTCAATGCCTGGCGTGTAGGAGTCCTCCATAGAGATAGCTGCTGCTATTCCATTACTCTACTACATTTTCTCAGTTACCGCGACTGCCACTGTGCCTGTTGTCCTCTCCACTGCTGCAGTC
Organism: Rhynchonycteris naso; assembly: GCA_037038555.1. Lineage (NCBI taxonomy): Eukaryota > Metazoa > Chordata > Mammalia > Chiroptera > Emballonuridae > Rhynchonycteris > Rhynchonycteris naso. The sequence goes on from CM072998.1 coordinate 34,267,007, forward strand.
TGCAGAGCAAGGTGCTGTGTTTTCTATGTGTGGGATTTTGTTTTTTCTTTTTTTGCTATTAAGCTGATAGTGCAGTTGGGAAGATAAAAGATGTAAATCCTGAAGGACTGCTAATAAAAATAAAAAAGCAATAGGGAAAGTCAAATTTATATTCTTATATATGAAAAATTTTGAAGATTTAAAAGTGTGACTATAAAGGTCCTGGCCAGGTAACTCAGTTGTTTAGTGCATCATCCCAATACACAAAGGTTGTGGGTTTGATCCCCAGTCAGAGCACATACAAGAGTCAACCAATGGGTGCATAAATAAGTGAAAAACAAATTGATGCTTCTTTTTCCTGTCTTCCTTCCTTTCTCTTTAAAATCAATCAATAATAAGTAAATAAATAAACGTGCAACTAAAGAGTAAGGAGTAAATTCTTAAAATAGGAGCATAAGACATGCCTCAATCAATAAGGGGTAGAGTGTACAGGGAAGCTCTGAAGGGTATGTATGTCTTTTGATAGGCCATTGTGGGCTAAAATTGGTTAATTTTGTTTTTAAGTGAGAGAAGGGGAGATAATGAGACAGATTGCCACATGTACCCAACCAGGATTCATCTGGCAACCCCTTTTGGGGCTGATGCTCGAATACTGAGCTGTTTTTAGTGCCTGAGGCTGATGGTCTGAGACCAACAGAGCTATCCTTAGCGCCCAGGGCCACATTGAGCCTCTGACTGTGAGAGAAGAGTAGGGAGAGAAGGGGGACAGGGACTAGGACCGAGGAGAAGCAGACGATTATTTCTCCTATGTGTCCTGACCCGGGATCGAATATGGGGTGTACATATGTCAGACCGATGAACTATCCACAAGCCACCGGCCAGGGCCTGAAATTGGTTAATTTTAAACCTTTTCTTTGTAATGAAAATCCTTAATGACTCAAACAATGGTATAGTAAAAATATTTCTGATGGAAATTATTTACATCTTTAAAACTACATAGATCTCTCCCATGAATAGTGTCCTCATGTAATCACATCATCAGACTTTCCTTCTACATAAAATTATGAGCATCCTGGTTTTCCCATGTTAATGTGTAATTGAAATAGTGGCAATGCTAAAACAGTTCCTTTTTAACAGGTTTATTATTTTGAAGAATAAACAAAAAACAAGTCTAAAGTCTTCTGATATTTTCAGATTGGTAGCTGAGGTAGTAGGGAGAATTAAACTGGACTCTGAGGGCATTGCCTCTTCTTGCTTAAACAAGTATTCTACCATTTTTGAGTCTTAGATTGTTTCTCGACATGGGGATTATTTTCTAGCTCAAGTGTTATGGTTTTTAAATAAAATCAAGTACTTAGGTATAAATGGTTTTGTGATGTAAATTAGCATTAAAAAGCTCTATTAATCTTCACATGTGATTTCTTTTCAATGTAAAGCTATAGAAATGCTTTTTTATTTTTCCCAGTTTTTTCAACATGTTACTGCTTATAGTTAGGCTTCTTTGTTGGTGACAATGAGCTCTTCTTATTACATGTCCCTTAGAAAATCTCCAAATCTTTCTCTAGTTGCTGTCTGGTGCTCAGATATGACTGCATGATAACAGTACCTGAGTTTCACAATTCACAGAGCTCATTACATCTACCATTTTGGTTTATTCTTGAAATTCGTTTTCAAAATGTAGACATGTGCGGGCGATTCAACACTGTCCCACCCTGTTTTCTTTATACATTTCACCAATGTGTTTTAGTGAGATTTTGAGCGAGTTATAACTTCAAAAGGTGATCTGAACTTTAAATCTGTTAAGTGCTGCACAGTCCTGGCAAGGGTTTGTCCCCTGCTGTAAATCCAGCCAGACATCAGCATTTTCAGTTTCATGGCTCAGGACGGCGTGCCTTCCTCACCACGCACATGAGCTGTTTGTTTAGGCTGTCACCAATGCCATTTGCAGTCACTGAGGATGGTTGTCGTACCCGCGCACCTTCAGTTTTTCCTTTGTTAAAATACCAGTTATACATGTATGTGTACTTTTCCTTTTGTTCTCTACAGCTGCAGACTTATTCACAGATTTGGAAAATGCATTTCAGGGGAAAATTGATGCGGCTTATTTTGAGACCAGCAAATATCTATTGGATGTTCTCAATAAAAAGTATAGCTTGTTGGACCACATGCAGGCCATGAGGCGGTACTTGCTTCTCGGTCAAGGAGACTTCATAAGGCACTTAATGGATTTGCTCAAGTATGAAAACTATTTTGATTTTTATAAATATAAATATATAGTAGATTTCAACAAAGAGTCTTGCATTAGAGGAAAATGTGTTGAATTTTTTTTTTTAAGTGAGAAAAGGGGACATAGTGAGGCAGACTTTTGCATGCACCCTGACTGGGATCCACCTGGCAACCCCATCTGGCGCCAATGCTTGAGTACAGAGTCATTTTTAGCACCTAGGCTAATGTGCTCCAGTGGAGCTATCCTCGGGGCCCAGAGCTGCGCTCAAACCAATCAAGCCACTGGCTGTGGGAGGGGAAGAGGGAGAGAGTAGTGTGTGGGGGGGTGCAGATGGTTGCTTCTCCTGTGTGGCCTGATCAGAATCGAACCTGGGATGTCCATACACCAGACTGATGCTTTACCCACTGAACCACCAGCCAGGGCTGAATTCTGTCTTATACAACATATTGGTAAGATACAATTGGAAAAGAAAACTGTTACACTGACATGTTAATGTTAAAGTCTCTTTAGTTTTGCCTGTTCTATATTTTGTTCTTAGGAGAAGCTTGTGCATTTTATAAACACTGGCATGCTGGCAGTGTAGTGGACGAGGAGCGCACAGCCTAATCACAGTTTGCTTAGCTTTACTTTGAAAGTAGTCATAAAAATAAAATGTTTGAAAACTGAACTTTTTAGTTTCCATTGCTTCTTGTTTTAAAAATAACTCAAAAAAACAACTATTACTGCACTTTTAGTTTTGCTACATGACATTAATTAAATTTGTGTCCTTCCCCTGCATCCACGAGATAAGATGCTCTGTACCAGAGCCTGTCATGCTCCAGGCTCTGGAGTAGACGTTTTGACCCTCCCGATACAGCCCAGAGCTCCCAGGCAGCACTGGTGAGAGTGAGCATGCCGAGTGTCAGCCACAGCGTGCAGCTAGTGATTTTCACTTAGGCCTGTATGAATGGAAATTACTGTTTTGGTATTCCCTTTAGGACACTTAAAATAGTACATTACCTTTCAATCATATCTGTGCTATTCAAGTAATTGTTTCAGGTCTTTGGTCCTCAGACTTCAGTGTGCAAAATCAAGAATGTCAAGAATGTGCATTTTTAACAAGTGCTCAGCTGCAAGTGATGCTGCTGGTGTGAGGATTACGCGTTAAGACCTATTTCAGTCACATAAGCTCCTGTAGCCCACCTCTAATTAGAAAGCAGTCTTCAATATGAAAAGTAATCTAGGTTTTGAGGGCATGTATAACAATAACTGACCTTCTACATGCTCGTGGGTAATGCTGTTTGATTAATTAGCTCATGAAAGAGTTGACTATCTGTTAAACACAAATGCTTTGTGTTATACTTACTCAAGTAGCATGTCTGCACTCCATACGCAGAGAAGGGGTTTGTTAGTTAAACGCTGGTTGTGAGGTCAGTGCCTATTGGAAGTGTGAATAGTGATGAGTTTTTAAAGGGGAAATGTTTTTTATTTTTAAAAATTTTTTTTATTTTATTCGTTTTAGAGAGGAGACAGAGTGAGAGAGAGAGAGAGAGAGAGAGAGAGAGAGAGAGATGCCAGAGGGCTAAAATGGGAATACATGGGAGGATGTGGGATGAGTTTACCCATAGGTGTAGATGTTCAGGCTGATGCAGGTAGAGATTAGCAAGGTGTTTCATACCGTTTGAAGTTAAAGCAGAATTGAGAGGTCCATGGCAACATTACAGATAAGATCATTAAGCTGACAACATATTAAAACCTAGTATGTGTTAATACAGTATTTAGAGCATCTCATTTTTGGTATTAAATGAAAAATTTATTTCCTCTCAAGGGCATGCTTTAAGTCTCTAGTTTTAAAAGAAATGCCATCAGTGTCTCGATTGCCTCAGATTTATATGAGTGAAGCTAACACCCTTTTCACCTGTCTCTGGTCAATGTTTCACTGCCATGAAGGCCTGCAGTTGATGGAGTCTTAAGTGCACACCTGGGGATCATTGGCTGTGCTCTTAACTCAGTCAGCTTCTGATTTAGAGACCCAGCTATTACTATCCCTTCAGGAATGTTTACTGACAGGGCAGTAGTTTTTAGCCATTAGAATCACTACATCCACCTAGCACAGTGGTTCTTAACCTGGGTTCTATCAAACCCTAGGGGTTCGCTGAGTCGGTCTCAGGGGTTCGGAGAAGCCTCTGCCGCGGAGGCCAGAATGAAGTAATACCATAATTTGTTGTGAGTTCATGCACTTTGTTGGTTTTGTTCTTTGAGCAAGGTGATGTTCATGCACGGTTCATTTTGTGCACCAGTAAAAAAACATATACCTATGTCTTGAATTTGGGGAAAAAAGATCCTATTTTACTTATCACTAAAGAAGGGTTCGGTGAATGCGCATATGAAACTGGTGGGTTCGGTACCTCAAAAAAGGTTAAGAACCACTGACCTAGCAGATTATTTTGATTTAATGAAGTTCTATCCTCCCATTGGATCTATGTAGGAAATTACAGCTGTTCATGCTACTTTAGGCCAGTTTTAAGTTGGAAAACTTTATTTGTTAACATGTATGGCACATTTAAGTATTTTTCATTTAAGCTGAATCAATATTAATATTTTTGGAGGTTTTAAGGAAATGCTTTGCTTCCCCAAATACAGTGTGTCCGTAAAGTCATGGTGCACTTTTGTCCTGTGACCGGTCAAAAGTGCACCATGACTTTACGGACACACTGTACTTCGTGAAATCCTACTTACAGTTAGGATTTTGGCCTGAAAGTTTTGTTACCATGTCATATTGGTTCCACTTATCTTTAGTTTTTATAATTTGAACTCTTTATAATTTTAAGTTTCTACACAGCTTATTAAGAATTCAAGTAACATTTTTTTTTTTTAATTTTAAAAAATCTGTTAAGACCAGAACTTGTCCGTCCAGCTACGACTTTGTATCAACACAATTTGACTGGAATTCTTGAAACTGCTGTCAGAGCCACCAACGCCCAGTTTGACAGTCCTGAGATCCTCAAAAGACTGGATGTGAGGCTGCTGGAGGTACAGCAACTCTGGGTTCTGTGCAAGCTACACAAAGCAGTGAGCTCTCACCGAGACCGGCCCACTCCCGCTAATGTTATCTAGGCTGTTTAAGGCACTTTTGTTCCGGAGCTAAAACCATTACTGAAATATTGGACAGCCTGAGTTTGAGTCCTTGCTCTGTCACCTGTTATGGCATCATCTTAGACAAGTTACTGCACATCTCTACCACACGGGGTCTCAGTCTCACCTTACACAGCGAGCCCCTCACAGCACTGTTGGGTAGAGAACATGCCATAGTTAACACAGTGCTTGGTGGCACATCATGGATGCCTAGTATATCCTAGGTCCTGCTACTGGTAACATTGATGGGAGGCACAGAGAGGATTGATAGTAATAATAATAAAATGACGGTTAAGGGAATGAGTTTCATAAACATCAGACACTGCTTAGCTATGATGAAGGACCATTAGCACTTGTTGATTTTTTAAAAAATACTGACTTTTAAGGATTTGGAACATATGAGGCAGTGGGTTTTTGTCATAAAGAAATGGTGATGAATTTTAAATACATTCTGCAATATTCATTTAAAAATATTCCATTCCAAAATATTTGTAGAGTGCCTACTGTGTACCTGTCATTGTCTAAATCAGGGGTCCCCAAACTTTTTACACAGGGGGCCAGTTCACTGTCCCTTAGACCGTTGGAGGGCTGCCACATTCAGTACTCCAAACACCACCATTGAAAGAGGTGCCTCTTCCGAAGTGTGGCGGGGGGCCGGATAAATGCCTCAGGTGGCTGCAATTTGGCCTGCGGGCTATAGTTTGGGGATCTCTGGTCTAAATGCTGAGGATTATGAGGTGGCGAAAGGAGGCAGTTTGCTGCTTGCATGTAGCTAACACTCAGAACTATGAAGCACCTTTTAAAAATTGGGCTTTATTTTATTGCCTTTTATTTGAAGATTTGATAAGTTCTTTAGCATTAAGTATAGCACATTGTGGAAAATCCTGCAGTTGTTTATTTTTGCTCTTAGGTGTCTCCAGGTGACACTGGGTGGGATGTCTTCAGCCTGGATTACCATGTCGATGGACCGATTGCAACTGTAAGATCATTCTGGGTCTGTTTATAATAGTCACAGCTATTTAGATTGCAAAACATTGGTTGTATTAGAATTGGCTTTCTGCTATAAGAACTTCTAATTAAAGTCATCACTTGACATCTATGATACATCCATGTAAATGAATACTTGAGCCAAAATTGTGTGTGTGATTTTAAATAATCATTAATGAGTGCTGAAATGCTGTATTATTTTAAGAATTCTTTAAAATATTATTTGTTCTCTCCCAAGTTTCAGCAAGTATTTAATAAATGGATTATTCACTTTGTTCCATTATTCTTAGACAGCAGCAGCTAATTTAGGATAATTTGAAAGGAACTATATAAAGTGTATTTTAGGGGAGTTGTATTTTTACTACTTAGATAAAATTTGATATTTAGTATTCATTTCAACTAGATGAGAAAATAGCTGTACTATTGTTCGTAGTGCTTTTACCATTCTTAAAATAAAGTACTATTTCTTTGAATAGTTAACCAGATCATAAAAGATTGACCAAGCAGTTGTCTATTTTTGTGCCTACAATTAAAATATAGGGCATTTTAATTGTACTTTTTTTATTTATTCCAACTTGCATAAATTCTTCTTGACCAAGATACCTCTTTGAACTTATTTCAATCATTTTTATACCTGAAATATTGAGAAAGGACATTCACTTTTTTAATGATTGGGGAAAATATTAAGAAGTAATATAATTTGGGTCTAAAATTTCTCCTTTGCAGTTCTTGCAGAGCTGTGTGACTCCATGGCTCTTCTGTCTCTCAGGGTGTAGGTTCCATATGCTGCTAGGGTACTGCCATCCAAGCTGTGCCTCCCTCTTTTCACTATTGAGGTAACAGATCTGCCGTTGAGAACTGGCTCTGTCGTGTCTGCTGTGAAATGGTGGCTGCTGGTGCAGTTCTTTTCACAGATCAGTTTCCACTGTTTAAGCTTTCCCAGACCAAATCTGCCATATTTTACATGCATGATTGCTCTCAAATTTAATTTTTGGTCATATTCAAATTTAATTTTTACCTTTTTTTTTTTTGCTCTTCTTAAAAATTGATATCTTGACCTAGCAGATGCAAATTTGGACATTTTAAAAACTAATCTTCATAATTTAAGAATTCAAATTTATCAGAGTAAACAATAAGCTAAGTTATTAAGATATTTAAAAGACAATACATTGGCCAAAACTATAAATCAGTAGTTAGGTTTCTGCAACTGATCATAAACCTCAAACTTTATATTTTAAACACAATTTTTTTAGAGAGACAGCTAAGGATGGAGTAGCCAAGTTCAGGAATAAAATGTTGACATTTTTACCTTTCGTTTATATTCTAAAGTGTCTTAAATAATTTAAATGTACAAACAGGATAGTTTAACAAATTATTTAAATTATAAATTTTTTATATTACTTAATTTGTTAGTGTTATATACATTACATATTTTGTCATAGTGTAAAAGATATAGTAAAAGCAGTTGCATTGACTACTTCACAAAATGTAAGTGGTGTGAATGATAAACTGAAAATGGTCTATATATATGGTATTATAATATTGCTGCTCTTATTAGGGAGTATCAGAGTTAATGCATTGTATATCTAGTGTATAAATAGTTGATTGTGCAATATTTAAAAATTTTAGATTTTTGAAAGCTCTAGTAGAAAGAATTAAAGAAAGTTTATATTATACATTTATTTTAAAAAAACAAATTTGATATACATTTCTGTCTATGGCCAGTAGGTGCCAACTCCACTGGGCTGAAGGTACAAACTGGGGGTTGAACTGGGAAGGAGAAAAGGGTCTCAGAGTTGATTAGCAAGATCTGCCAGGGACATCATATGGGAAGGAATTTTTGCATGTCTCTTCTTTGCCATTCCAGTTTTAGGGTTTGTTAATGTCCTACGTGGGTATATTTTTAGCTAAATGGCTTTAACGATAGCCATTTGCACAACTGCAGGTGTTCAAACTAATATTAGAAATTGAAATAATTTTTAACTATCAGATTAATTTTTATGCACTTGTATATCGAAGTTACAGGAAAGATAAAAAGTAGACTATTGCATTTGAGAGTACACTTTTAGAGTTAAATTTGGGGAGAATTTCCCAAAGCTGAATGGATTTTTTGCTTTTTCCCCCATTAAATTTAATTTACTGTATTATCTATTTCCTTTCTATTCTTATTAATTGAGATTGTCATTTTGTACAGAATTCAGTTATAGTAGATACATCTTATATAACATATAATTTTAGCTTCTTTTTAACTCTCTGAAGAAGGATGTGGAAAGATTATCCTTAATCTTTTCTTTTTGACAATGGGCAGGATAAAATCCATTTATTTCTGTCAATGATCTCCAGGGTGTTAGATGAAGTGTCAGAGCTTATTTAATTTTATCTGAACTTTATTCTGTAGTGGGCAATGAGCTGACAAAACATGTACACAACAAAAGTAAAATGTGGAGGATGTTTTTCCTGATACAAATGCAGTGGAAGAGAAGTGTCTTTTAAACAATATTTCTAGAGAATTGTTATTAAACTGAATTTTTGTAAATCAGGTCACATTAAATGTGCTTTGGGACCTTGGTACTTAAAGGAGCCCTGTAAGATACCATTTGTATAGCAAAGAATCTTTTTTTTTCTTTTTTAAAGGTTATGTTTTTTTAAAATATTTTTTTTATTTCATTTTAGAGAGGAGAGAGGGAGGGATAGAGAGAGAGAGAGAGAGAAGGGGGAAGGAACAGGAAGCAAGAACTCCCATATGTGCCTTGACCAGGTTGGCCCAGGGTTTCGAACTGGCAACCTCAGTGTTTCCGGTCGACGCTTCATCCACTGCGCCACCACAGGTCAGGCTAGCAAAGAATCTTTTTTTTTTTTTAATTTATTTATTTATTTATTTATTTATTCATTTTAGAGAGGAGACACAGAGTGAGAGAGAGAGAGAGAGAAAGGGGGGAGGAGCTAGAAGCATCAACTCCCATATGTGCCTTGACCAGGCCAGTGCAGGGTTTCGAACTGGCGACCTCAGTGTTCCCAGGTCGACGCTTTATCCACTGCGCCACCACAGGTCAGGCCGCAAAGAATCTTTTAATTTATTTGTAAAATTATTTAATTTGGTCACCCTTTATTTAAATAATTTGTAAGAATGTTAACAGGGTAAGCAGCACAGCAAAATGGGTAATCTCCAAAACATTCGTAGTTAGTGTCAATGCAGCTCCTAATTGCTTTTATTTAGACATGTAATCATCAGCATTGAGCACCTACCAAATACTATCACAAAAATGCATACAGAAGAATGACCAGATAGTCTTTGTGACAGGTGAAGAGTGCCAAGAATATATGAAGTAAGACAAGGTAGAACATTCTATGATTGTGCAAAGCTTCTGAGGAGGGAAGTTGGTGAGACCAGGGAAAGATGTGGCTTTTGTCCTTGAGGGTCAGGTGGGATTTGGGTAGAAGAGAATGATGGACTAGGGCACAGGGCCGGAATGTGAATCAGCGCCTAAGGGCATGAACAAACAAGGCTGCACTTGCGAGTGAGACGCAAACTCTGCAGGAACAGCGTGTACTTCTGGATGTCCAGCCTTGACCTGCTGCCGTGTGCACAGGTCCTGCTTTGACCAGTTACTTTCAGTAACACGTTTTTAAAGATTCTCTATAAATCATTTCGTTAAATGGGCTAGAGGCATCAGAAAGGGGTGAAAGTGTGCCCATGTATGTATGCACACACATTCGTGTCAGAAAAGTATTTGGCTGAAATATTCAAGAAACTCTGTTACTGTGTTACCTTTATGCATGCGACATACTTAAACTAGAAAATTACTTAATGGTTTATCTGACACTCAAATTTAGCTGGTTGTCCTCTGTTTTTATTTGCTAATTCTGGCCACCATTGTGTGGAGGTGGACATAGAAAGTAGTAGGCCTTGCCCAGTTCCTGGCTCATTCTCTCTGGTTGTGAAACTGTTGTCTGTTTGCAGTGAAATGGTCTTGAAAAGCAGTATGGACATTTATGTATTGAAGTAACCTGCAGGCCTCTTTTCAGACTAGAGATTCTTCTAGGCCCTCCTTCCATGAGCACCAGCCTCATGTATCCTTCAGCTGGATTGGGGTAGAAAACACTGCTGTACCTTTGGATTTGTGAAGAGTCCACAGTTTAGTCTAGGATTAGGCTTGGTTTAAAAATCTCGGTACAATTGTCACTATCTATGGGACCTTACTGCGACCTCTGTTTTCCCATCTGTAAAACTGGCATAAAAATATCTACTTTTTATTATTGTGGTTTACTTGCCATGCTTAGCACATAAATAATCAGTTTGTTATATACTGATGCTATTCTAAAATGAACCATATTAGTTGCTTATATACTATTAGAATCTATTAGAATTGGTTGTGTGTTCTCTGGTTTCTTTTTGTTAAAAAAGAAAAAATAACATTGAAACCTGTACTGGGAAAATTCTTATGTCACAGAATACTATTAACTTGTCTTCTGCTGTTCTTTTTAGGTGTTTACTCGAGAATGTATGAGCCACTACCTGAGAGTATTTAACTTCCTTTGGCGGGCTAAGCGGATGGAATATATCCTCACGGACATACGTAAGGGACATATGTGCAATGCGAAGCTCCTGAGAACTATGCCAGGTAAGGTAAACCCCATGAGAAGGCAGGGCGGACTGCGTCCCGGCCTGCTGTGTGCTTGTCAGCAGCTTCACGTTCTGTGTGGTGTCCAGCAGCTTAGCCAAAATGAAAGTCTACTTCAAGTAATTGTCCTGACGGCCCTGGCCGGCTAGCGCAGTTGGTTAGGGCATTGTCCCAACATGCTGAGGTGCGGGTTTGATTCCTGGTCAGAGGACATACAAGAATCAACCAATGACAACATGGGTAAGCGGGACAAGAAATTGATGTTTCCATCTCTCTAGCTCGCCCTTCTTCTTTCTCTCAAAATCAATTAAAAATAATGAACTGAAAAGTGATTCATTATTGCACTTTTAGATTGGGCTTTTGTGATAAAGTTCATTTGTAATATTGCTTATCTTGACTTCAGTGCAAATCAGAAAAAAAAATGAGTCAAGTTAGATTTATTTAAACCATGAAATTTATTTTAGAATCACATTAGTTTTTCACTTTAGTGTTCATGTGTAGTTTAATTTTTTTTAAAATTACTTTTAAGGAAAGAAAGCCATGTAATAAATCACTGGCTCATTTAACATTCACTTAGTATTTTAATTAAAGTCTGTTTGTGAATTGCTTTAATGTTTTGTTTTGGTTCATAAACCAGGAGATGGAAATATTTTAAAAGCAATAGTAAACATTCTCATGTCAGATAGTCAAATTTATTTTAATGTTATAAATGTTAAGTGATTTCAACTATGAATAATTTTGAAATCTTTATATTGAATTGAAATTTGGCCAAAACTTTTGAGAAAAAAAAATACATATATATTTAAATTTTTTAGATCTTATTTATTCGTTTTAGAGAGAGAGAGAGTGGAGGGAAGGAGCAGGAAGCATCAACTCTTCTATGTTCCTTGACCAGACAAGCCCAGGGTTTTGAACCAGTGAGCTCAGCGTTCCAGGTCAACACTTTATCCACTGTGGCACCACAGGTTAGGCGAGAAAATATTTCAACAAGTATGTCTGTAAAGAACAACTAAGCTATATATTATATATATGCTTAATCATTTCACTGATGAAACTAATTATTTAAAAAGGAGCAGTTGTTTGAAGAAAGGTATGTGTGATTTCTGTTTGCTTCTTAGGTCAAGGCTGATCCTTGAACAGCTCCCAAAGTTCCAGAATAATGGCACCCCAGAAGGCTGGGGGTCTAGGATACCTGTCCCTTTGTTGACATATGGAATCAGCAGTTTTTACTGCGTGTCCATGTTTTCTCTGTTGCCAGCAGGTTTTTTCTAATGGAACATGATTCTCATGCTCTTGGCCAACCTTCCTCTGGACACATTTTATAGAAAATTGTAGGGATCTTCTGAAATAGCTGAGAAGAAAGTGAGAGGGACATTTTCTTTAAATACTGTCATGGTTGTGAACAATAAATACTACCTTCAACATCTTTCTATTAATTGTGGGTTGACTAGCATGTGGGTGCCTTTTAAAGGAAGCAGGAGGAGGAATCAGACACGGAGAGAACTTCGCGCTGTCTCCAGGCTCTGCCTCTGTTACCTCCTGGCCATTACCTCAGGAGCCTCTCTCGGTGTGTCACAGGGCCACTCACTTATTTCTCTGGGTGTGTGTTGGCAAGTTAATTTGGTTTGTCTGCAGTGCTCCTTCTCTGCATTCTTTTTAATACTATTGAGTAAAGCGATTCTTAGCTGTCACTTCTTTGTGCCAGCATCTTTCTTATTGTCTGATTTAGATCAATTCAGTGTGATGCAAATACTTTGTCATTGTATCACTCTTCTCTTTTCAAAATAAGCATCAGTATTATGTTTAGCCCTGGGAAATCTGCTCTGTAACAATTTTAAATATTTGCTGGTTGTGATACATTTTCCTGATTTGAATATCAGTATAGCAATGTCTGTGTGAATTTGCTTTTCTCTTGTATTGAATAACCAGCAATGGGGTTTGTTTTCTACCTGAAGATAACATACATTTATTTGATCAATTTTCTGTGTATGGGAAAACTGTATTTTATTTTTTATAAAATTAATAACTTTAATTTTACTTGGTGCTGTTTTATAGAGTTTAGTTTCAACATCTTTCACTAATCTTTCTTCCTTGTCAAAAAAACTTTTAAATATTTTTTAATAGTATAATATTTCCTCATGTGTACATATTTTTCCTTTTTGGTTGAACACATAGTCCTTTCCCCACTTCTTTTCCCACTACTATAAATAATGCCATAAACTTTTTGTAAGTGTGAATATTTCTTTAGAATAGATAAATTAGAAATGGAATTGCTGGGTTAACAGGTATGAATTTTAGTTTATATTTGCTAATACTTAGTGTTTATAGTTTAAACCTGTTGTTACATAACATTTCTTTACTTTTCAGGAAAGCTATACCACTTGGATTTATATCCCTATAAGCACAGCTCTCACTGCTTGAAAGTTGTCTGCATTGCTATTTTTCTTTGGCTAACATTGGCTATTACATTCAAACAAATTGTCAGTTTGATAGGTGAAATGGAAGTTCATTGTAAATTTTTTTAATGCTTTTAAAATTATTATTCCTTTTAAACACTTCTTCCTCCTCTTTTTTTCCCTCCCCCCTTCTCCTCTTCTTTCTCTCTCTCACTATTTGTATTTCTTTCTTTAGGACAATGGTGGTTTGCCCTTGTTTCTGTTAGGATGTAATGTTCTTCTTACCTTTAGTTTATAAGGAAGTGTTTTTAAAATTATTAGTGGCCAGGCAAGTTAATGCACAGAAATCAACCAGGTAGTTAGTTTTGTTAAGACAACAAATTTAGAAATGTTTCACCTATCATATATCTGAGGCAAAAATATTAAAAATTTCTAAAATGTGCTTCTGTAAGCAAACCTTGGAGTTCCATACATATCTACAGTGTGTACAGGTTGTTGGGTCATATGTACAGTATAGTAATTATCATCCCAGGAATCATTTTAATATATTCATCAAAATAAGTGGGTTGGAATAAATAGCCTTGATAATGATGAGCTTCGAACAAGAGTTTTGATAATGATCTCCCAAGACGTTTATACCCATTTTTATATATTTGACATTCAACTGGACAAAAAACAACTGTTGATACTAAAATGGTTTAAAAATTTCTTTCCAGTGGTGTGGATTTTGTGGTTGTTGTTAGATTCAGTTAATCTAAAGGTATCTATTATAGCAACTAAATTTATTTTAAATAACATTTAATAAAATAACATAGACAATTATAGATAAGTGTGTTTGTATTCTTTCTTAACCTTTGTATATTGGGGGAAAGGAGAATGAATAGAGGACCCCTTCCCAAAAGAGCAGTATTAAAGTAATCTTTCTTTTTTGTCCGATGACATGTTGCTATGTGACTATTACAGTATTTTGCTAGTTTAATTGACAATGATTTTTCTTTCTCGTTGGTTAATATAATAATGATGGATCTTATAATTGACTATGTTCTAGACTGAGTAAGTAACTTAAAGAGGAGCAAACATTTTTCTAATTATTTATTTTTTTGACAGAGAGAGGGACAGATAGGGACAGACAGACAGGAAGAAAGAGAGATGAGAATCATCAATTCTTCGTTGCGGCACCTTGGTTGTTCAATGATTGCTTTCTCATATGTGCCTTGACCGGGGGGCTACAGCAGAGTGAATGACCCCTTCCTCAAGCCAGTGACCTTGGGCTTCAAGCTAACGACCTTTGGGCTCAAGCTAGCAACCATGGGGTCATGTTTAGGATCCCACACTCAAGCCAGCAACCACTCACTCAAGCTGGTGAGCCTATGCTTTAGCCAGTGAGCCCATGCTGAAGCCGGTGACCTCGGGACTTTGAACCCGCGTCTTCCGCATCCCAATCCAACACTTTCTCCATTGTACCACTGCCTGGTCAGGCAACATTATTCCCTTTAAAAGTTTATTTCTGCCTCTCATTTTTGTATCAATGGCTGAGTAAGTAGTTCTGAATAATGATATAGTTATGAGAAGTTCTCTGCTGGACTTTTAAGTTGAGTGGCTAGTTTGTCAGCACTGACTCCAGGCTTCTGTCTAGTTTAGTCCCTACTCCATCAGCATCAGTCTGTGATCTCAAGCTGATTTTCAAATCTTCTGCCTCACTTTCATTACTTCTGGAATGGGGATGATGATAGCACTCACCTCCTTTGGTTATCAGGATTAAATCTGTGTAAAGTACTTAGATGAGTACTGCGTCAGGAGAGCACAGTATGTAGTCGTTAGTGGTTGCCGGGTGATATAGTGGACAGACGCCATCTGTCTGCAGAGGACCAGCACCATGATTAGGTACACTGAACCCAGGAGATGTTTCAGGAGATAGTTCTTACCAATGTCATTTGAATTCTTAGCCTTGAGAAATAAATCAGATGGGCAATTAGATGAAGTCACTTTTAAATGTAACATCAGCCCTGGCTGGGTAGCTTAGTTGGTTAGAGGGTTGTGTCTGTATGCCAAGTTGCAGATTGACCTCCAGTCAGACACTTACAAGCATCAACCAGTGTATGCATAGATAGGCAGAACAACAAATCGGTGTTTCTCAAATCAATAAACAAAATATTAAAAATATAGTATTAGTTACAAATACAGGTTGAAGGAGTTTATGAAATTGTGAAAAAATGCTTTAGGGTATTTTAAAACAAGAAATTTCTATAATTTTTAACAACTCTCAACACTGTTTATGGTGTATCTTCGTATGAGCAGATGCTTCTGACAGAAGATGCCTAAACCACATGGTCAAGTCCTTTAAGAGTCATTTGTGTTTTTAAATCAAAATTGAAGTTCTTTCAACAACCTTTAGAGGGCAGTAAAGAATTACAAATGTATCTAATACTTAGATCTTAAGTAAACTAAAGAAAAGAATGGTCATTCTTGATGTTGTATATAAAACTTGTCTACTGTTAATTTAGGCTACTGAGAAATGTGCTGTATTCGCGTATTTATTGGACCTCAGTGCAAATGTTGCTTGCTTTTGGGATTCTTAGAATTATGTAGTTATTTGTAGGTCAACTATAAAAATACAACAAGTACTTATATTTTAACTTTGTTTTAAGCATATTTTCAAGGTTCTGGGTAAAGAGATTTAAGGGGTGTTTCAGGTGTAGTTCTTAAGTTGTATTTTTTTTTTTTTTTTTAGGAATTAACCAAATTATATACCTTTTGTGAATTTAATCTGCTTGTGAATTGGGTTCATAGTGAGAAATTCTGAAATACAGCATATATTGTTTGACTGATTTCTCACATGAGGAAGAGAAAGAAATGTGTTGTTACAGGGATTTCAGACTATTATTATGTGGACTTTATCAGATTTCTTTTTAACAGGCAGTGTCCGCAAAGCACAAGCCTAGGTCTCTCCATTCTCAGAGGCTTTATATTAGGAGAGTGCCATTAAGATGCTGTACTCATTTTAGACACAAGAAAAAAGATTTTTTTTTTTTTAAGAAAGAGAACAAATTTTAACATTGTTGTTAAATTTGCCTTGGTCATGAAAACCTTTTGAAAAGGATGTGAATTTAAATAATCAAGATATAGATGAATGAAGACTATCTGCTTTAATTTTGAGGGTCTAAATCACTCATTCAGTAAATAATTATTGAGAATTTACTTTGGCTGCCTCTTCTTGGTATCCAGTCATGGATATGACAACAAGGTCCCTGTGGTCAAGCAGTTTATGGTCTTTTAGGTCAAGATGTACGTTTCAACAAGAACTTAAAATACACTGTGCTAAGTTGTTCGATATAGGAAAGACCAGGTGCTATAGGAATACAAAAAGCAGGCACCTGACAGATGTGGGTAGGATAAAAAGGGCTTCCCAGAGGCAGTAACATCTAAGTCAGCAATCTAGAAAGGGTACATTAGTCAAGGGAAGGGCAGTGATTTGTCTGAATAGTATTTTCAGAAAGGGGGTGAGGTCTGACCAGGCGTTGGTGCAGTGGATAAAGTGTCAGACTGGGATGCAGAGGACACAGTTTCAAAACCCAAGATCACTGGCTTGAGTGCAGGCTCATCCGCTCAAGTGAAGGCTCACCAGCTTAAGCATGGGATCACTGGCTTGAGCATGGGATCATAGACATGACCCCATGGCCACGCTTGAGCCCAAAGGTCTCTGGCTTGAGCAAGGGGTCACCTGGTCTGCTGTACCCTGCCACCCCCGCCATCAAGGCACGTATGAGAAAGCATTCAATGAAAAACTAAGGTGTTGCAATGAAGAATTGATGCTTTTCATCTTTCTCCCTTCCTGTCTGTCTGTCCCTATCTGTCCCTCTTTCTGTCTCTGTCAAAAAGAAAAAAGGGGGGAGGGTTGAGAAGGATAGAGCAGGAGAGAGAGCTAAACAGGGACAGGGACCTTGAAGGCTGTTAGTTTGACTTTAATGGCAGTGGGAGCCATTGAAGGTTTTATACTGAGGCCTGGTGTGCTTGGATTTGTGTTTTTCAAAAACTTCTCTGGCATCACTGAGAAAATTAGATCCGCAGAGTGAAAATAGAGGTCAGCAGACCATTCAGTTGCAGTAATGTGTGAGGGATGGTGATGAGTTTGGTGAACACGGTAGCCCGGGGGTGGGGGAGAGTGGGCGGACTTGAGAGCAATGTGGGAGGCAGGACTTGGTACTTCAGTGTGCACAGATGAGGAGGGCAGCAACCTGGGTCTCTGACTGTTGGAGCTGGTGGAGTGTGGTATCATCATCAGTCTGGGGAGTGCTGAGGAGTGCAAACAGGAGTAATGCTTTCATTTCAGGTACATTAATTTGAGATTTTTTTTAATGTGACACAATTTTATTTTAATTTATTTTTAGAAAGAGAATGAGAGAAAGAGAGAGAAGCGGGGAGGAGCAGGAAGTATCAACTCCCACATATGTGCCTTGACCAGGCAAGCCCAGGGTTTTGAACCAGTGACCTCAGCATTCTAGGTTGAGGCTCTATCCACTGCGCCACCACAGGTCGGGTTAATTTGAGATGTTTTTATGGATATATGCCACACATCTGGTTAGATTGACCTGAAGTCCAATATAGAATCAAATTAGAGATAAAGACTTTAGATGTTATTAAGTTAGATGGTATTTGAAGCCATGGGATTTACGAGGTTGCCTAGGAAAAGAGCGAGAAGAGAACAGGTCTTGGAGTAAAGAGCAGTGGAACAGGACAAAACGTAGAGGACTGGAAGAGGAATGGAAGACTGTAGTTTCTCTGAGACCAAGGAGAGAGAAATTTCAAGGAAGAGGGAAGGTGAAATACGGCCACCGCTGCAAGAATACCACTGAGGCTGAAAACTGTCTCGGTTGTCATTTGAGGGTAACTCTGGCTAGGCTGATCAGTATTGCTTACTCTTGCAGTGAGGAGGGGAAAACATTGGGCAGTAGTCACTCATGCACAAAAAAGCTCATGGTTTCAGAGCTTGTTGAAAGGGCCAGTTGGTTCAGTGGATAGAGCATCATCCTGATGTATAGACATTCCTGATTCAATTCCTGGTAAGGTCACACAAGAAAACTGACCATCTGCTTCTCTCCCCCTCCTCCTTCTTTCCATCTTCTTCCGGACCAGTGGCTTGACTGGTTCAAGCATCAGCCCCAGGTGCTGAGGGTAGCTTGATTAATTTGAGCATCCGCCCTAGATGGGGTAAAAGGGGGGGAGTTGCCGGGTGGGTCCCGGTCAGGGCCCATATGGGAGTCTGTCTCACTATCTTTCCTCCTCACTTAAAAATGCTGATGGGAAGAAGGAAATAGAAGTTGATAAATCCTAGAATGGAAGGAAGAGAAGAGGACATTTAAAGCATAGAGGTGGATCTGAGATTAGCTTTAAAGCTGTGTTGATGCTGAGTGTGTGGGCTCGGTGGCCAGCAGGTGGAGGGGTTCCCAGCTGAGATGGCTGCTTTTCCTCATGACCTAGGAGGGAGAAGGGAGAGAAGGTGCTAGATCACAGAGTTCAGGATAGCAAGAGCTGAAACAGCTGTTTTACACTAAGGGAGAGAAAATAAAGGATTTCTTGGTAGCATGGAGGGTTAGCTGAGATTGAATGCCGTTAAGTTTAGGCTGACACCAACATTACATGATGGGGTTTTTCTTGTGGCCATTCAGTTGTATTTTCATTTCTAAATTTATTTTTATTTTATTCATTTTAGAGAGGAGACACAGAGTGAGAGAGAGAGAGAGAGAAAGAGAGAAAGGGGGGAGGAGCTGGAAGCATCAACTCCCATATGTGCCTTGACCGAACCAGTGCAGGGTTTTGAACCGGCAACCTCAGTGTTCCCAGGTCGATGCTTTATCCACTGTGCCACCACAGGTCAGGCCTTTATTTTCATTTCTAAATGTGGGTGACAGTAAAGACTAGAAAATTAATCATAATCATAATCAAAATTAATCATAAGTGGAGAAACTACACTCAAGTAAATCAGAGATTATAAACAATTAATGAATTAGTCACTACATGTCTTATTTTTTATCAAACTGTCTTAATGCCAAATTATTTATCAAACTGTCTTAATGCAGAAAAATAATTCTGGTTTACAAAGGAGCTCAGAAACGAAATGTAGAAAATGTTAGCAAAAATGTATAACCTGCTACTGAAAAACAATGCACTAGATATCTACATACTGCTGGTTTAAGTGTTGGTGTGACTCCAGTGGAAAACTCCAGAGGAGACCTCAAGAAATGAACACCAACAGGGCCAGTAAAAACTTCAGTTTCCATGGAATTGTATAGAAAATTAACTTGGAGCTAGGTAGCAGAGAGTAGCCACAAAAAAATGTTATGCTTCTGTAGTAATTATAGGGTCCCCCAGAGCTAGTCCTGAGAGCGGTCTAGTTAATGTTTTCTTAAGTCATCTATCAGGAGTGTATGAAGAAATCTATAATTCTGTCAGAGATGTTAAACTTTCTCTGGTAGAAAATTGTCAAGATTGATAAGTGTAAACTGCGTAGTTGTTCACAAGCCTGGAAAATAAGTTGACGGCGTTCACTGTGAACACGTGCAAAGCAGTGCATTTTAGGAGAGATTCAGAGTGCACTAGAGGATAGATTCAGAGACATTGGCTGTCCCAGTGAGACCTGAGTGTTATGTTTGATTTGTAAAGACAGTATTCAGTTTGTTTCCCTATGAAAAAGTTCATCAGAATTCTGTGATAAAATTACAAACATTAAAAAAAAATACCCTTCAACAAATGATATCAAGACTATTTTATATAACTTGATCATACTACAAAGAAATGAAATCACACCCTAGAAAGATCTTGAGGGCCATGTATGTGTTGTGCATGCCTGCACACATGTTGAGTTGTATCTGCACAGATAGTGCTCCAGCTAAGATGCCTGGCTTGGGGGAGGGCGGGGAGATCCAGTTGTCGTTCCAGCTCTGGGTTAAAACCCAAGATAGAGATAGAAGGTACTATAGAAATGGTAGTTACTTCCCTGAGCAGCTTACTTAAACTCTAATATGGATGAGTGTCACTTAAAACAGCATTTTATTATGCTCTTTTACATTGAAAAGTAATTTTGGTTTAATAGACTATGAGTATCAGAGTAGAAATCTTAGCCCCATTTGATAGTTTTAATAGAAAAAAGTAGTCTTCATTCTAGGCTTTCAAATGAAATGTGAAGTTTATAACCTGTTCTTTGGAACAGTGGTTTTCCACCTTTTACACTTGGGGAGTGATGAAAATAGGAGAATTATTTCGGGGACTACTAAGGCAGAAATCATCCTGAGCATAAACGAATTCAACTGTGACCATTGAGTGTATAATCTTACAGCATCAGGCTGGTTAACTCTTTTGTAGACATGCACTGGGCCTCGGACTGGTGGTTGAAAAACACTGCTTTAGAAGAATGTTTACCGTATTCATGGATTTCATGAATTACAGATTCTTAATGGTGTGGAAGACATCCAGTGTATTTGGGACATGTGCTCATCCTCTGAAGTGGCCATCCTGTTTCTTCTCCGGCCAAATAGTACATGTTAACCAAGGCCAGCAAAATCTCCACAGTACTGTTAATTCTTAACTTGCAGGAAGGAGTATTTTTAAAAGAATATATCATGCCCATTATTTTTTCATAATTATTTATATATTTTACTTCCATGATACTCTCTTAAGAAGGGACAAAAGTAAGTTTTCAAATAACTTTATGCAGCAACAAATTATTTATCTAGGAAGCTAATGAAAAGCACTTGGCCCTGACAAGGCTGTGACACAGTGGATAGAGTGATGGACTGGGATGCGGAGGACCCAGGTTCTAAACCCTGAGGTCGCCAGCTTGAGCGCGGGCTCAGCTGGTTTGAGCAAGGCTCCCCAGCTTGAACCCAAAGTCGCTGGCTTGAGCAAGGAGTCACTGGCTCAGCTATAGCCCCCTGGTCAAGGCATATATTAGCAATCAATGAACAACTAAGGTGCTGCAATGAAGAATTGATGCTTCTCATCTCCCTTCCTGTCTGTCCCTATCTGTCCCTCTCTCTGTCTCTCTGTCTCTCTCTCTCTTTCTCTCTCTCTCTCTCTCTCTCACACACACACACACACACACACACAGCACTTGAAGCAATAACAAGAATCTGTCAAGTCTGACACATATTAAAATCTCTTTGTAGTCCTTCCTCTGATGGGCCCTTCTCTGATTGAACCCTCATGTACAATAGTGTCTAATCATACTCTGGTTGAGTCTTTGAACAAAAAATTAGAAGTATGAGCAAAGAACGGCTGCTCCTTGGTGACCTTCAAGCCTTTTGATGGTTTCATAATCTTATAAAGAATAGAAACAGAGTCTGGGCTCAGGATCACCTCCCCCCAAGTTCATGTTTCTCTCAGGTGACAAGGTCACTTTCAGGTCCTTAAGGAAATGTCACTTTTGTCTCCAAATGGCTAGGGAATAGTAAATGTTTCATGCACAGTGGGCAGACTAATTGTAAAGAAGCCATAAAATTGAGCTTACATTTTATTCAAGCTATTGTATTATCATAAGATAAAATTTTTCTATTTAATTTTCAAATACAATTATTTTGTTTTATGCCATTCTTTATTAGATCCTTATATTTTGTAAAGTAATATGCTACTTGATTAGATAGCTAAATCTTTGTTAGCTTGAGCAGAACAGAAATTGATTATGAAAAGGTTGTTTCTTCTTTTAAGGGGGCAGGAGTTAAAGCAAGTGATTCTTTTTTTATTTTATTTTTTAAAGCTATATTGTAGACATATAGGAGAGAGAGCATTGTGTTGATCTTAAGTACATTTCCTGTGGTGTCTAACATCAGTTCTTTGACTATCTTGCAGAGTTCGCTGGGGTACTGCATCACTGTCACATTCTGGCATCTGAGATGGTCCATTTCATTCATCAAATGCAGTATTACATTACATTTGAGGTACATACAAATCATTTGTTGATTTTACTTTAAATGTTATGTGTTATGACTTTGTATGGGGTTATTTATAAAAGAAACTGTGGTCAGAAGAACACAGCCTTATCCCTGAGTTTCACATGTTGTTTCCTAGGTGCTCGAATGTTCTTGGGATGAACTTTGGAACAAAGTGCAGCAGGCTCGAGATTTGGACCACATCATTGCAGCCCACGAGGTGTTCTTGGATACCATCATCTCCCGGTGTCTGCTGGACACTGACTCCAGTGTAAGGCTGATGTATGGTTTAGAAACAAGAAACAGTCATCATAGTCTTCTTTTCTTGGGTTTCTCTCAAATGGAGACTCTTCAAAATTGCCCAGTGTCCACATTAGTAGTGATAATACAATTTTATTAATAATGTTCAAGGTACGCTGTTTCTGAACAGAGTTTGAACAATAGTGCTGAAACAAGAACGTGCTCTAAAATGGATGTAAAAATGGTACAGAATATAATACCCTTTCATTTCCTGGGTCTAATAATGTCCTCCTGTGGTTATGCAAAAGAAAAACTCATCATGAGCGATGGCTTTGATTTGTGGGGGGATAATAACGGAACAAATAAACCAAACAAGTCAGTGTAAAACAAAATGAACAACAACCTGTCTGAAAGTCCAGGAGAATGGAGCGAGGAAATGCAGGGCCCTCCAGGCTACACTCTCATTTTCTTCATTGGGGATAATGGTCTTCTCTATGTCTTTTGCCTTCAGTGAGTCAGCATCTGGCTGCATGAGTTAGAAAATAGGCTGTTTGTGCAGATAAACCCTAAGCATTTGCAGGGCCCCATGCTTTTTTGCTAATGTTCCTTTTCTTTAGACCCCTATTCTGAAGGTTGCATGTTCCATGTGGCCAGTTTACTGGGAATTTTGATTTTAGATGTGGGGATAAAAGGAACACCTTACTTACACTTGAAGAAATATATTGTGAAATAGGAGGCAAAATTTCATGTGCATTTTGACATTAAATGTGCAACTTCAAAGAAATTTCAGGCTTACTGAGGGCTGCTTCCTAGTAAACGACCACTCTCTTTAAGGGTCCTTCGGTGGGAAATGCACTGCTTGAAAGGGCTTTTATTTTGACTAAAATTTTAGTTTATCTGGGTTGGCCAACTATGGTTGAGAAAACGTTATGATAAAGAGTTATCAATTCTGTGTGTAAAAAGATTGCTCAGGTCAAAGATGCTTCTATATAGAATGTTTTTATAAATGTGTGGAAATAATGGCTTAAAAGCAGCTTAAAATACTTTGAATGTAATTAGTAATTTAAGAAATGCATATCTCAAACCTTTTAGCCTTATTCGTGTTGTTAAATGTCTTTATCAGGCTGAGATCATAGGAGTTATAGTTTCCATGTATTGTGTTGGTTGACACATTTATTTTTCAGTGAATGTGGATGAGCACCCTCATCCTGTCGGATGAGTTGTAGGAACAGATATGACATTATTCTTGGACTCGAGGCATTTGTTGTCACATGTGTCCCAAGTGTCCTGGTCAGACAACACAGAGGCTCTGTAGGCAGATGACTGAGGTCTCAGTCCCACACAGCTTTGACCCCAGTGTTCTCATGTTTTGAAAGGGCATGATGCTTGTCTCTGTTCCATAGATTTGTGAGAATTAATTATATGATTAACTTAATAGTACCTGGCACATAAATGCTACTCATGACTTGTTAAATGATTAAAAGCTATCTTGTCTCTGTGTGTTATAGAGATTTATGATTGTTAAATTTAATGCTTTTCAGAAAACATGTGAACTACTGAGAATTGTATCCACACTGAAATCAAATCTGACTGTGGTAAATAAGCAGCACTCCTGCAACTGGTTATGTAGAAGTTTTAACCAACTTATATATGTGAACATTCTGTTTGAAACAAGTGAAATAGTCCCTCTTCCTGCCCCTAGAACATCATCACTTATATGAACAGAATGCAAGGGAGCAATATGTTGACCTGTATCATTATTTCTTTTTGTAATAATGGGATATTTACATGTAAGTTGGTCCCGACTAACCTCATTGAAGGAGTCATTCATTGTTCTAAAGGCTTAATCATCATTTTTGAAATGACCCCACGCTGATGGTTTTACTTTTAATTTGATGGTTTGTTTAATTACTAAAGGATATTTGATTTTTAAGAAACCCAATATACAGTGGTAAGCAAAAGTAAGCTTATAGCTGTAAATAAAAATAAATATTACAATAATAAGTAATAAAACAAGAATAAACTCTTGTGTTTCTCAGACTCACAACTGTAAATCTACTTTTGCCTACCCCTCATAAAAAAGACTGAAATACTGTGTTATTGACATAAATCAAGTATTTTTTTATTATATCAGTTATTAACAAAAACAAGCCTGTTTCATACACATAATTTTTACATTAGAGGTGTGGCATGACAGTTATAGGTGTGTGTATACATTTTTGTAATTGTTATTTGTGCATTGTTGAGAAAAATCCTGAGTCATACAGTAAATTGTTGCAAACTGATGTCATCACAGAACACACTTTTGCAGCTGTCCTGTATGAACAGATTGCTAGCAGGAACTTATACTGCATCCTTAGCTTGAAGTAAAGAGCAGTAAATTATATCACAGATGAATTAATTACTCCAAAAATAATAAATTTTTATTTCACTGAAATAAAAAAAATTAGAGGAAATATATCATTATTAAAAACAAAATATTATATACTATCTTCATCTTTTGTTTTGCCTTTCTTTTTCTTTTTACATAAAATACGACCCATCCAAAAGAACAAACAGCTTTTAAGATAAGCACGGTGTTTGCTGGGTGTATCTCAGATTGGCCTAGCCAGGGGCACAGCAGTATGTGGTCAGGCACTTGCATCAACCTAATCAAGTCTGCATTGTTGTTTCCCACAAGTGCATTGTAGTAAATTACCAAGAACACAAACTGTCCATTTTGCAATATCTGAGTTTTCTTGTATTAGGTTGTTCTGTAAGTTATTTAGCAAATACGTCAATTTTGTTTTACCAACGCTTCGGACTTAGCTCTAATGTTAGTAAATGAAATTTGAGCCCAAGTATCACTGTTGCTTCACAAAGGAGAATATTTTAGCAGGGTAGAGCTTGCATCCATCAGATGATGGTGATGGGGATGGTGTAGCAAATGTCTTTGCTAACTCTAAAATTGTTACCAACAACAGTTAGTCCAAGCGTTTTCGTATCTTCCCTTCCATGAACTTGGAGCCTCTTGAGTTTTCCACGTTTTGTTTATGCTTCTCAATAAAGTCATACCATTTTCTCCCATAAACATCTTGCATATCTTTTGTTAGATTATTAACTACATTTTCGGAGTTTGGTTGGTCTATAGGAATGCTATTCTTTACTTTGATCTCTTATTCTATTATATTCTAGATTAAGGTGACCAGATTTTAAAATTGGTAAAGTGGGACACCATTGACCAGGGGGAGGGGGGGAGGGGAGAGGGTTCTTGATTAAAACTTTGGTCTATATGGAGCAAAAAAAATTTTCATAGAATGCAAAAATAGTATTGTAATATATTTTTAAAAATTTCAACGTAAGTACAATTTACAAATATAATACATTTAAAAATTTATGTATAGTATTTTATTCTTCGGCATATTTCTCATTTGAGTGAATTTTTTTAGTAGATTGCTGTCGTTGTTTAAAAGGTCATGAAATTTCTCACAAGAATTTGCTAAATTATATTTCACACATAAAATGGCTTTCAAAGTCTCAACACTTAATTGTGATTTTTCTGATGTCCACACTTTATTTACTGTAGAAAAAATGCGTTCAGTCGCTTCCTGGTAAAGACAGCGCATATTCCACAGTTTTTAGTTCATTATTGTATGGAACGTGGTTTGTTTCAAAATGCTGAAATATTTCTAACCATTTGTTTTCTATTGTTATTTTTGCTGATGCCCAAGATTTAACCTTTTCTTTATCAATCTATTATTTTAATAATGTTACCTCATTAAAAAGATCATTTTTGGAAATACAACTCTATGGAAATTTTGAGTGAGTCAGAGGGATCAGGTTACATGGTCCCGAAACCGATGCCGGAGCTGGCCGAACAGGAGGGAGCAGGCAGGGCAGTGCTGCTGGTGTGCTGTGCTCCCCGCCTCCAGCCCTGCCGCCCTCTGGAGACCGAGCTGCTTGCGCCCGGAGCTGTAGCCAGCATCCAGGATGCGGGCCTATGGGTAGTTAGGGGACTTGGCAGCTGCCGCCCAGCAGGTACATCCCACCCGAAGTTCTTTGTTTCGGGACCCCGCACAAGGCAGCCAGCTCTTGGCGGCAGTGCGGGCGCTTCCAGGTGGAGGCGGGGTCTCCCTGCCAGTTCTCCCTCCGTTCCCTAGCTTTTCATGCATTCTTTCCAAAAATCAGGACTTTTTTAAAACGTTGAGGGACGCAGGACAAATTGTTAAAAGTCAGGAGTGTCCTGCCAAAAGCTGGATGTCTGGTCACCTTATTCTAGATCTTATTAGATCCTGTTTTATTCAAGGAAAAACAGTTTTGTTTCTTTCTACAGGGTGTGCCTCTGCTTTTTCTTGCCCTAGGGTATCAGCTTAGGTTGCTGGCAGCACCAGCTGGACTCCTTATCTTATCGCTGACATAAACGAGATGTTTTATCATTTCATTGTTGACAGCAATGTTTGCCAAAACATCTGATAGGACCTTTATCAAATTAAGGTTCTAGTTTGTTTGGATGTGTTATATAAATCAGGAGTGGATGTTAAATTTTAACACATGAGCCTGACCTGTGGTGGCGCAGTGGATAAAGCGTCGACCTGGGAACACTGAGGTCGCCAGTTCAAAACCCTGCACTGGTCCGGTCAAGGCACGTATGGGAGTTGATGCTTCCAGCTCCTTCCCACTTTCTCTCTTTCTCTCTCTCTCTCTCTCACTCTGTGTCTCCTCTCTAAAATGAATAAAATAAAAATAAAATAAATTAAAAAAAAACAAAAAAAACATTAAAAAAAAAAATTTTAACACATGATTTTTTTTCTCCCTGCACTTTGAGGTTACCATGTTTCTTTAAATTGTTAATGACTATTTTTTTTTAAAGTGAGAGACAGAGACAGAGGGACAGATATCGACAGACAAGAAGGAAGAGAGATGAGAAGCATCAGTTCTTTGTTGTGACACCTTAGTTTATTGATTGCTTTCTTATATGTGCCTTGACTGGGGGGCTGCAGCTGAGTCAGTGACCCCTTGCTAGAGCCAGAAACCTTGGGCTTCAAGCCAGCAACCTTTGGGCTCAAGCCACAGCGACCATGGGGTCATGTCTGTGATCCCACACTCAAGCCCAGTGACTCCATGCTCAATCTGGTGAGTCTACACTCAAGCCAACGACCTCAGAGTTTTGAACCTGGGTCCTCTGCATTCCACGCTGATGTTCTATCCACTGTGCAACTGCCTGGTCAGGCGGTTTTTTAATCTGAGATGGCAGAGAATAGAGTTAATTCTCTTCAGTGGTGACACATTATTTTATCAGCCTTCTCATGTTTGTTGGGTTCCCCCCTTTGGCTGTTCCCCACCATTGGCACCCATGTCAGTGTGTTTGCTGTATAACCTTGGGTATAATCTATATAGTATTTTTGCATAGATATATTTTTTATTTACATAAATGATTTTGTGCTGTAGATCTCATTCTGTTTCCTTCCTCTTTCTATGATAGCTGTGTATTGAAGGACACTGTTATAACACATAAGCAATGAACTAGAGAAATATACTGTGGCATTGACATGTTTTCAAAACATTTAGAGTCCCTACCTCCCCAGTGTTCAGCCATCTTTTCATTCCTTGTCTAAAATATACTCATATTTTAAAAACCTTACTGAATTAAAAATATATACTTTTTATTAAGAATTTCCTTTGTTATAATCCCAATGTTTGGTTTTGGTATGAATGGCCAGACAAAAAGAAAATAAAAACCTTGAATTATTTGCCATTCCTTTCCTTTCTAAACTGTGGAATAGTTCAACTCCTGACTCAGCTACTTACTACTAGCTTTGAAACTTGGGGCAGTGCTTTGAGTTTGTAAGGGTTTTGTGAGGATTGGAGGTAATTTGCTTAAGAGAGCTTGGAGTATGTCAGACTGCTGTTGCTATGGTGATACAGAATTACAGGGCCAGGACCGGGTATAGTGCTGTTGCATGGTAGGTGTTCAGTAAATGTTTGATAATAAATGAAAGAATAACTAATGAGAATTTTGAGAATGAGTTGATCCTTGTTTTATAGTATTTTATTACTAATTATCAGTATTTTATTTGACGCTCTATTCATTTAAAAAAATGTCTTATCTCTTCAGGCACTTTTAAACGAACTTAGGGCCGTGTTCGATCAAATCATCAAACTTCAGAATACTCAAGATGCAATATACCGAGCTGCCCTGGAAGAACTGCAGAGACGACTGCAGTTTGAAGAGAAGAAGAAACAGCGCGAAACTGAGGTATGGTTTTTATACAGGTGGGTTTATTCTTTGAAACAATGAAGGCATTGCCATTGTACTCACAAATACAACAGATAGTCTTCATGCTGAAATGTTCCTAAAGCTGAGACTGCTCAATCTACTTTTGGAGTCCTGAGAAAGGGAATAGAATCACCGTCACTACCATCATGTTTGAAAAAATAAAGGCAGTATTCACGAGAATCACAAATCTCTTGCCACTTTTGACGAGTAAGTGTTGAGATGCTGATAACTGTATATACTGGCACCCTCTCAGAGTGGGACCCTGGCTCTGTGTTGCTTTATTATTTGAAGCTGATATATATATATATATATATATGTATATATATATATATATATATATATATATATACATATATATATATATATATATAAAATGAATCAAATTTTGGCACTTATGGCTATGCTCAGTGACCTTATGTCCTCTATGACCTTGAATTTTGAAGATTTATTGAGCAACTTTGGCTTTTTATGAGATTTCTTGCATTTGAAATAATTTGTATATATATATATATATATTTATGATTTTATGTATTCATTTGAGAGAGGAGAGAGAGAGAGAAGGGAGACACACAAGGGGGGGGGGAGGAGCAGGAAGCATCAACTCCCATATGTGCCTTGACCAGGCAAGTTGAGGGTTTTGAACCGGCAACCTCAGTGTTCAGGGTCGAGGCTTCATCCACTGCGCCACCACAGGTCAATTTGTATATTCTTTTACTTGTTCAAGATGTTTATTCTCGAGATAGTGACAATTTTTTTCAGTTAATACATTTTGATTAGTTATATTTTTAAATATTTGTTCCCTTAAAATTAGTGATAGAGGATCATGTTTAGTTTGAAAAATTTACAACTTAGCACACAAGTTATTTTTTCTGGATATTTTAGAAACAGGAGCACTGTACTTGTTGCTTCATTTGTATTGCCAAGGGCGGTTGTTTGTGATTATGGAATGTCAGCCTTTGCATACACTAGAGAGGCATGCCTACCTACCAGACAGACTGAAGTTTAACCCCAACTGTAACTCACTGGCTTTGTGCCTTTTGGTGACTTGGCTTTTTGTGTGTAAAACAGGAATGAGTTTTTGTGTGTAAAATAGGAATGGTAATAATATGTCAGTTATTTAGCATTTTAGTAAGTATTCAATTAATGCTAGCTATTGCTGTCATTTTTGAAACTGCCCACATGCTCAGATAATTTGCCCTTCTGCAGAATTACTAAACTATATAAATCCACAAAAATCAGTCCTCAGATTTCACACCGTGATAATAGTATGCCAGCCAGTTGTGTGGAAGCTGATGATGCTCTCACCAGACTGGTGACCATCAGCGTGGAGTGGAACAAGATCTACATAATAAATTAATACACTTAGGGATACAGTAGGAGATCGGAAAGCTGAAACTATATCAGAAGTTATTCAAATTCAGTGGGCAAAATAATTGATAAAGCAGTCATTTAGACCTGAAGCCCATTGAAATTTTAAAGAGATTATGCAAGAAGACTCATAAAGGATTTCCGAATCCTGAGGTTAATGAGTGTAATAAACCCAAGTCGGATGGAAATTGTTCTGCCTACTTTACTCTCAGCCTCCTGTCTTTTTCCCTTCATGCTGCTGTGGGGCAAAGATGTCCCTACGTACCTTCTCGTCTGAGAACGCCTACATTTCTAATCATATTTTTAATTCAAATTTAGGATTAAAGCACTTTTTTCTTTTTATATCTTATACATTAGAAATCTAGTTATTAGCTATCCAACAACACTCCCCCCCTAAACACACACAACATATCTATACACCCACTCTCAAAACAAGAACCTGGGTACTACCCAATAGTATAGCACCAGTGTAGTCACTAGGTGTGTACATCAGATTCCATGTTGTAAGTACCTTTTGAAATAGTTACTTACATGTGGTTATACCACCAATTCAATACACAGATTATATTGGTTTTATTTTTTCCTTTATTTTTTTGTGTGTGACAGAGACAGAGAGAGAGACTAAGATAGGGACAGACAGGAAGGAAGAGAGATGAGAAGCATCAGTTCTTTGTTGCGGCTCCTTAGTTGTTCATTGATTGTTCCTCATATGTGCCTTGACCGGGGGACTACAGCAGACCAAGTGACCCCTTGTTCAAGCCAGCGACCTTGGGCTTTAAGCCACCGACTTTTGGGCTCAAGCCAGTGACCATCGGGTCATGTTTAAGATTCCATGCTCAAGCCAGCAACCCCATGCTCAAGCCAGCAACCCCATGCTCAAGCTGATGAGTCTGCGCTCAAGCTGGTGACCTCGGGGTTTCAAACCTTGGTCCTCTGCATCCCAGTCTGATGCTCTATCCACTGCACCACTGCCTGGTCAGGCTGGTTTTATTTTTTCTTTTAATTTTTAGGGATAGCTTTTATTTATAAAACAAAGTTGAATTTAATTGTGCAAAATAGTTACCTGGTACCAAAGTCAAGTCCACAAAACAAAATATTTAGACAAGTCTGGTTTTGTTGCTCTCTGCTTGACACTAGTCTCTGTCACAAACATGGTGTAAAAACCCAAACAGAATATCGCCAGGCTGCGATATATCAAAGCACAGGATGTTAGCAAACTCCAAGACAAAGCTCTTCTATCATTCTAATAAAAATACTGTCATTCACCCATTTACAAACTAAAGGAGAAAAATTGTGGACATTTGACTAGGTGGAGAAAATAATTTAATACCAAGTAAAATTTGATAAAAAGTTTGTCATAGGCCTGACCTGCGGGCACAGTGGATCAAGCATTGACCTGGAATGCTGAGATCACTGGTTCAAAACTCTGGGCTTGCCTGGTCAAGGTACATATGGGATTTGATGCTTCCTGCTCCTCCCCCCTTCTCTCTCTCTCTCTTTCTCCCTCTCTCTCTCTCTCGTCACTCTTCTCTAAAATGAATAAATAAAAATAATTTTTAGAAAATGCAAATAAAAGTTTGTCTGAAAAATCTTTAAAACATATTTTTGGGGCAGTATTAGAAGTGTCTCCCCTGTTGTAAGAGTAAGTGCTGGGGCTGCCCCTGCTCTCTTCAGTATGCACTGGTGGTCCAGGTTGTACACCAAGGAGAAAAAGTACGAAACGAGAGAAAGAAAGCTGTCTCTTTCTTTTCTTTTTTGCAAAAGTCATAGTTTTAAACATAGAAAATCCAAATCTTTCAATGAATTTCTAGACTTAACAAGCCAGTTTATCAAGGTAGCAGGACAAATTCAGTATGCAAAAATCAGTTGTATTTCTGTCAGCAAGAAAACAAAATGGAATTTTAAAGAACTGTCTTTAACATTAAAATGTGATAAAATATATATAAGACCTCTGCCGAAAACTATAAAACAGGACCTGGCAACCTAAGGTTTGCAGGCCAAAGTGGTCTCCTATCCGTTTCCATAGATAGTTTTATTGGGACAGTAATGCCTGCTCATTTACATATTGCCTTTGGTTGCTTTTGTGTTGTGCTAAAATCCCAGAGTAGAGTTGAGTAATTTCAACAAAGGCCATGTGGCCCAGAGACTCTACGCTATAAATATTTGCTTTCTGATCCTTTACAGAAAGAACTTGCTGACCACTGCATCACTGACGATATTATAGGAGCTCTAAATAGTCAAACATATAATATTAAGTTCCTGGATTGGAGAACTGATGTATAGATTTAGTACAATCCTAGTTCCAGTCGCAGCAGTTTACTTATTTATTGGTAGAAAAGGATAGCCAATGTGGAAATTGATAGGGCCTAACATAGTAAAGGTAATATTGAACAAGAACAAAATTAGAGGTCATACATTTATAACTTAAAATTACAGTAATTAATGATGTTGGCTCAAGGAAGGACAACTCAACGGGCAGAGTAGCATACAAAAACAGCCCTACACAATTAGGGCTCGTTAATTCCTGGCAGAGGTTACACTGAGAACAGTGGGGAATGCATAAACAAAAACAGTGTTAGGTAACTATATCTTGATCCCACCTAACACACACACGCACAACCACTATGAGGTGGTTTGTAAATCTGGACATGCAAGTAAAATGCTAAAACTTTCAGAAGGTAACATAAAGAAGAGCTGTAAAATAAAAGAAAGATTAATCATTATGCC
Organism: Rhynchonycteris naso; assembly: GCA_037038555.1. Lineage (NCBI taxonomy): Eukaryota > Metazoa > Chordata > Mammalia > Chiroptera > Emballonuridae > Rhynchonycteris > Rhynchonycteris naso. The sequence continues at coordinate 34,299,844 of CM072998.1, forward strand.
ACAATTAGTAATGTCTGTTTATCAGAGCCCCTTAAGAACATGAAAAGCAAGGCTGTGGAACGGGAGAAGGTATTTATATACACTAAACAGCTTATCCAGATGTATAGAGCTTCTATAAATCAATAATATAACCCCATGGAAAATAGGTTTTATAAGAAGGTACTCATTCTCATTAACGTCAGATAATGAAGATTTAAAGTCCTAGTGATATACATTACACCCCCAGCAAAATGACTGAAATTTTTAAAATAGACAACAGCAAGTGTTGGTGAGGATACGACAAATGTGATCCGCCATACCGAGTTGTACAGGGACGTGTGTGTAGCCGTCGGGGGATGTGGATTGGCAGCTGAGTAAGGCTAATTGGGAACACTGTGACCCAGCATTTTCACTCTTACTTTATACTCCACAGGAATGCATGCTCAGATAGCCCAGGATTATTCCTCATAGCTCGGGGGGGGGGGGCGGACAGAAGTATGCTTCCAGTTGTTTCTATGGAAAATAATACAATAATTAATAATACAAGAAGAAACCATGTTTCACATACTCACAACTGAAAGCTGACTTTTGCCCACCCATATATGTTACATCCAGGAGGGAAGGTGGTGGGGGTGGAACAGGCTGCAAGAGGGTCTTCTGGGCGCTGGTGATGGTCTGTTTTTCCATGTGGGAGGGGGTGCCTGGGGCTATTCATTTTGTGGCAGTTTATCATGCTGTCCACTTAGGATTCTTGTACTTTTTAATATGTATTGTACTACAATAAAAAGTATATTTAAGAATTTTGTTTTAAAAAATAATAGACAAAAGTTGATAGGGGAAGGAGAGATAGGTAATATAAGTGTTGTAATTTCATTATCTTTTAAAACTGTGTCAAAAGATTTTTTAAAGCCCATAAAGCACACAAAAACAGGTATAAAGATATAAAAAAATAGAAACATCAGAATGTTTTTTAAAATCAGGTGGCAGAAAGAAAGAGAACACTAGTTATTATTGCTCAGGTTAGGGTTTCAATACCATTTAAAGTAATAGATTAGAAAAGTTGTAAGTTTCATGAAGATATGGTTAGTAATAAAGGCAACTATTAGAACAAAAATATAAATCTATCAGGTTCTCAGAAGAAACACAGACCATATAATAAAAGATTCCCACCATCAGGTAAACAGGAAAGCTTATTATAAATATGACTGAACAAAGACCAGACATACCCATCCAATTGATAAGGGTAAGTAGGTTAAACTCACCTAATGAAGGAAAGGGGTTCTCAGCAATAGACAGTACCTGGCTGGTTCTTTTTAGTGAGTGGGCAGGGTTGTCCATTGCTGAGAACGGCCTGTTAGTGGTCTGGAGGGTTCATTTTCTGGGCAGACCTGCTAGTTGGTAAGTTCTGGTTTAGAAGAGGTACCAGAACAGAGTGACATAAGAAGAATTAAAAGAATGGACATACTAAGAAAATGAAACTCTTTAAAGAAAAGCAGTTTATTCTCTGAGGCAAAAAGCAATAAACACGACCAAGAATACATTGTGCTGTTGAAAGGTGCAAGTCACAATGAAGACTGAAAGAGTATATAGTATCAGTATTCATAAAATAAAAAGGAGGAAATACCAGAAGAAATGGATAAAAACATCAATAGGAGAAGTATAATTTAGTTTCTCTTAGACCACAAAAACCCAAGTGCACATAAGTAAGGACATAATTATGAAAATCCATAAACCTGAATAGAGAGAATGCTGAATAGAGAGAATGACAGTAAGTAAACTGAACATCCCACTCGACCTTAGACAAGGAGCAGCAAAGTAAACCTGAAGGAGGCAGAGGAAATAGTAATGGCAGGAGCAAAAATTAATGGAGTAGAAAGCAGTAAAAACTGAATAAAAAATGAGAGCTTGTTCTTTCTGGGGCCCAGGGGCTGGTGGGAAAGAAAATAAGTTATTCACTCACCTTATAGGTAATGGGAGGAGAAAACACAAATATATAGAACAAGTGAGAAAAGACCATCTACGATTTTTCTCAGTTCTATGGGAATATATCTACATATCTGAAGGAAATTAATGATTTTCTAGAGATTTCAAAAAACGACCCTAGAAGAGAAAATAAATTCTAAATGAAACAATACTAAATAAGAAATAAATTTGTTGAGCTCTGCCACGTAAAATTACCGAGCCGGACAGCACTGAGAAATCCTTCTGGACCTGTCCGCAGTAAACTGTTCTTGTCGTAGAGCAGTCTCCAGATTTTGTTCATGAAGCGTTATAAAGTTGACACCAAACGAAAAAAGAATGACCAAATCTGGATTATAAATATCAATGTATAAACTTATATAAAATATTAGTGTGATATATTTAATAGAATATTAAAAGAATCATTCACCAAAACTGGGTTTATTTCAAGAATGCCAGGGTTTGGGGAATCTATTAATGTAATTTACTATGTCAGTCAATGAAAAGAATCCTTTGATAATTTCTGTGCTGGCTGAAAAGGTATTTAGTCAAATTCACCATTGATTGAGAACAGTCTTTTAAAAATAAAGTAGGTAGATGATCTTCAGTACAAGAAATAATTACATCATGCTTAGGGGAAATAGTAAAAAGCATTCCCATTAAAGGCTAGAGTTAATGCAAAGTTTAAGGGGTACCAGTTTTTAACCCATCTGATTCCACTGTTAGGTTTACTGTCTATTAAAAATATGTGCAAAATGATGAAAAGATATAAGCCGTTACTACAGCATTGTTGGTAGTAGCAAAAGACTGATTAGTTGTGATAAATTACCTAAATTGTTTACATATTATTCATTGTAATACTATAGTTACTGAAAATGATGAGAGAGTTCTATATTTACTCATATATACATTATTAATTGGGGAAAAAGTAAGCTAGAGAAGAATTTGGCATCAGAAAATCATCATAATAGTTCTTTGTAGTACAGAAGGCTATAGAAAGCATCCATTTCTCCACTCCTGACATTGTTCTCAGTCCCACTCTTTCAGTTTCCTCCACCCAGATTTTAATTTAATTTGGTGCTTCTGACTCTTCAGGGCCAGTGGGGAGTGACAGCAGCAGAGGAAGAGGAGGAAAACAAGAGGATTCAAGAATTTCAAGAATCTATACCAGAAACGTGTTTCCAATTGCGAAAATTGACGCATTTCTACCAGGTACCTATTAGAGTAACAAAAATGCTGTCCAAATCCCATCGCCCATTTTCTGTAGTTGACAGTGACTGTCAAAATGATTAAAAAGGCATTATTTCAAGCAGTGTACCACCCACAGTGGTTTCCGGCCTTGACTGACCCATCCTGGAGATTGTGGTCTGAGTGCTCTGAGGTGCGGCCAGGTCTGAGAAGCCTCTGCCTGGGATGGTGATTGGTGATCAGTGGTCAGGGGCAGCTCAGACTTCTGTGGGCCCAGAGAGAGAAGTGCATAGGGAGTACATATAGTGTGCATTTGTATTTCTTAAAAATGAACACCTAATGGTGAGTTCCGTACTGTCAGTTCAAGTAGTGTACTGCCCGGGCCAGATAGCTCGGTCGGTTAGAGCATTGTCCCAAAGTACAGAGGTAGCCGGTTCGATTCCCAGTCAGGGCACATACAGGAACAGATTGATGTTCCTGTCTCTCACCCTCCCTTCCTCACTCACTAAAATCAATAAAAAAATAAAATACAGTTGGACGGCTGTGAAGGAGTGATATATAACTAACGTATAACTTTAAAATGGGTCATTGTGCTCATTTCTAAAAGAGGCAGTGGTGGTTATACATTTTTCTGATAGAGTTAGTACATTTTTAAAATGTTATCATAAATCAGTGTAATCTTAGTTTTACCCCTATTATTACAGCCTTAATCTTTTTTGTAAATCCATTCAGAGTTCTTTTCCTTAATAGAAAAAATGTCCTTTTCTCTTTGAATTGGGGTTTGAAATGGTAGGCTTTAACAGCCACTCCTCATCCTCTGCTTATAAATGGACCCCCTTAGTCTCAAACCTGTAGGAAGAAGTACTCCTTGCATTTCCTTGTAGTGAGCTTCAACATCATCGTATTTCAGCACTTAACAAGAAGTCACTGTCTATATATTTTGAAAGTAATTTTTTATTTTTCAATTACACTTGACATACAATATTATGTTAGTTTCAGTGTACAACAGTGATTTTCATATGTTTAATGATATAATTCTTTAGGAACTTTTTCATAAGTTCTCTCTTACCTAGAAAGACAGTGATATTCACACACACACACACACACACACAAATACAGTATATGCTAGCTCAAGTGTAAATTATGTTATATAATATATATGAGTCTCCACACATGCAAACTCTCCAGAAACTCCCCCAGAAGCAAAGAGGGAAGGGGAGAGCTGGTAGTTTGGAAAGGATTTGATAAGTATGGTGGTGTCTCAGTGACTTTCTCTGCAGATAAGAACTTTTCCAAACCTGAAAGCATGAAGATGAACGGCACTTGCTTTGCGCAGATAAATAACTATCTGCGAGCTGTGCCAGGGGCTGTGGGACCTGACAGGAAGGGAGTTTGTACTAACTCCTTCAACCCTGAATAGAAGCAGTGAGCAATTTTGTCGTAGTAAAGTCTGAGATAACTGACATACCTCATTATCTTTACAGAGCCCCATTGGTAAGGAGTTGACGCAGCCACACTCTACCCCTCCCCCCACTTTAGCATGGCGACTGCAGCTTGACAGCCACAAAAGGCATTGGGACCCTAAAAATATGGTTTAGAGCATGTGCTCCATTTTTTATGTTTTCAAGTTTTATTCCCACCAGGGCTTTATGATTAAATACTCTTATAACTCATGAAAGATGAAAAGTAAGACTGATTTTTTAAGATAAAAAGAATGGGGATGTTTAACATGAGTTGCTTTGCTCTTTTTTTATTATTGTAAAATTTAGGGCAAAATGGAAAAACCTATTGGTTAGTCCTTTTAGATACTGGTTGCTGACTTGTATTTGTGAAAATGGGCATCTTTTCCTAATGCGGTTGCAGTAGGTGGGTAAATGGTAGGGTACCCGGAGCAGTTCTTACCTCCCGGGACACTTGCATTCTGGGTGTTTATGTTTGGAAGGAAAAATAACCTGAAATGGGATTAAAATGGGGAGGCATGTTTGGTAGGTAGTTTCTTTCTGAAATACATGTTTTATTCTTCTTGTTCCTTTTTAGGGGACTGTGCAGCAGTTTTTGGTGTTGCTAACGACCAGTTCTGATGAAAGTCTCCGGTTTCTTAGCTTTAGGTTGGACTTTAATGAGCATTATAAAGCCAGAGAGCCAAGACTCCGTGTGTCCCTGGGCACCAGAGGGCGGCGCAGTTCCCACACCTGAACTGTTCCTACTGTCTCAGGAAGCTTCAAATGCTATCAATTGCATTATGTGACATAAACATTCACATTTTGAGGCAGCTGGCATGCTGTGGCATCCACCATTCCTGCCCACAAATACTTCAGTGTTTCAACAGCATGGCGTCTGGTAGAATCAAAGTCATGTTTTTATACATTGAAGTTGAAAATATTTGTAATAGCACTAAACTAAATAGGCTGGTTTGCACTATTCACATTTATTTTTTAAAGTCTTCATATTTAAAAGATATGCCACACTTCGTTGAGGCTTCTTAAGCTCTCCATGATATAATTTATATTTGTCACTTTAAAAAAAAATCACAGTTTCTTTTAGAGAAAATTAGGACAATGGATATTCATCAGTTAAGATGGTAATGTCATTGGTATTTTTTTATCATCTTTAGAGAGAGTTTTTTGTTAATAGAATCAAACAAAATGTCCCTACTAAGAAAATATATAGAATATTTTATTTTGTTTTTAAGTGTTGTAAAATATTAGCCTCTCCAAGAACCTTTATATCTTAGTGCATTTACACATGTTTATTCTTCTTTTCAGAGTTTACATTTTTTATATTTAGTTTATTCTTTCAGATAACTGCTCAAATAGCGTAGAACAAAGTAAGAGCGCTGTGGAACAAGAACGACCTTACACTGAGGTCTTTTGAAACCATCAGCTGAAGCAGTGTAAATATGGATGACTAGAAAGTTAATGAAGTATTTTATTTTCAAAATTCTGATAAGCATTGGAAGAAATTGACTTGAATAATGAAGATTTCCTTTCTCCTGGCCTATTTTTTCATTGTAAATATTTATATACTACTGACTGGATGTTGGAGGGAAATGTTTTTTGTAAAAATGTCATATCAAGTCACATGAAATTTGCCTTTATTATGTTGCATAAGTGAAAACTTAGAAAATTAAAAGCAATTATCTTTCACATATTGGTTGTTTCTTGAGTAGTGTGTGGAGACACAGTTCACTTACCAGGTCTTGGGGGCAGGGTTCAACAGAGTTGGATTTAATGTGCTTCAATGTATAAATTATTTCATCAGCAAAACAAAGAAATTAGACCATGTGCAGCTTTCAGTGTGGAGGCAAAGGGAATACCAGCACTCAGTGCCGCCTGCACGGGCGGCTCTGCATCATGGATCAAAAGTATCAAAAATAAAGGACATTTACATTGTTGTTGATGTGTAGTTAGGTCTACATGACTGTGTCTATACTAAGCATGTACAGACTTTATTTTTTCTTGACATTATTCCCTAAACAATATAATCACTTACAGAACATTTACATTTTATTAGAGTATTATCAGTAATCTACAGATTATTTAAAGTGTACAGGAGGATGTGTGGGTAGGTTATATGCAAATACCATCTCATTTTATATAAGCGACTTGAGCATCCTCGGATTTGGGTATGGGTGTGTCCGGAAGCAATTCCCCATGGATACCTAGGGGTGGCCATCTATCCTTTTAGTTATATGATATTCACATCTGATTCCTTTGGAGTCCTGGCTATGCAGGAAGGAATCCATGGTGGAGGTCAGAACTTCTTGGGATATAAGTTTTATTTTAGTATAAAAATTTAGAAAATCAGAAATTTGAAACAGGTTACTCTATGCAAAGCTTCCCAGAATTAATGGTGTACAGTGTATCTCCGAGAGAAATTGCCCAGTGTTTTCACCTTGCAGCCTACTTTTATTGGAAGTTTTCTCCAGAGATTAATCCTTAATAGAAACTACTCCAGAAAACTCTACTTTGGGGACTAAAACTCCATCTGAACTTGAGAGCATTAAGTGACCTGACCAGATTTGTGGGTTACTGAGGAGCTTCTGAGAAAGGAGTGCCCTGCATGGAGCCAGGACAATCCTGGCAGGGCCAGGGTGCAGGTCTCACTCAGAGCGGGATGTGGGTCTGGAAGATGGAGGTGAGGACCACAGGTGGGTAGGGCAGTGCAGGGGTCCTGGTTAGATAGGCCTTGGAAGAACTCATTTCAGATCCACGGGAGAAGTCATTAATGGACAAGCTAGCCTGATACAGAACTGGGTCCCACCAACCAGGGTCAGCAAAGTCTTTGATGAGTGTAGAGCAGGGGTGCCCACACTTTTTCAGCTTGCAAGCTACTTATAAGATAACCAAGTCAAAATGATCTACCTACAATAAAAATGCAAAACAAATTTATTCTATATTATCATTATTTAAGTTACTATTATTACTATTTAATATTGTGTATTCTTCTTTCACCTTTCTCCTCAGCTCTCTTTTCGGAGGAAAGTCAATGTCATAGTTTTTATGAACAGTCCGAAAAAGCCTCTCCACATTTCCCTTCTTTGGAATAGCAATGGCACACAGACAGATGAGGCAAACGCACTTAGAATATGACATAGTGAAAAAAATCCCCTCCCATTCTGTATGAAAGTGGTAGGTTTTAGGCTTCTTACTCAGACCAGCTATGGCACTCATTTTTATACCCTTTGTTGTATTTAGTTTACATAAATTGAAGGCTAACTATGCAGCAATGCAACTGAACAAGTTAGCGCGGTTTAACGCGCATGCGTAGGGTGTCAAAAGTTCAGACATCAGATTGGCTACCCTGTATGTCAATCAAAAGACAAATGTCTAATGTCACGCGATCTACCCACACTTCCTTCACAATCGACCAGTAGATCGCGATCGACGTATTGAGCACCCCTGGTGTAGAGGGTCACCACAGGGTGAATCGGCTCTGGAGGAAGATGTCCCTGCCATGGCTCTGGGAGGGTCGCTTCATTCAGGGAACACTAATCATTCTAACCTTTCCAGGTTGTGAAGCTTAGAGAAAGTGTATGCATACTGTCTGGCTCATAACAGGTTTTTAATAAAGGTTGCTCTCATCTGCTGGTGGAATGAAGTGTCTGGTCTTTGGCAGCTCAGGAAAACATCCACCTCACTTTTCTGTCATTGAGGATTCATCTTATACCCAGGAAGTTCAGTTACTATGGCTGAAGGCAGTTATCTTCAGGTTCAAAGGACTTCCCTCCCTCGTGTCCTGTTACATTATTAATAGGCTGACTGAAGTGAGGAAAAGGCCTACCTTTCCTCCTGCCATGTGTCATACCAGCAGAATTCATGGCATCAGGATTTCCCTAGTCCTATGGAGAATGTGTCCTCCAGACTTTGACATATAAACAGAAGGGTACAACCAACTTAAAAATGCCACTTGTTAGGAAAAGAGCACCTTCACTAGATAAATAGCCACGGTCCTACTCAGTGAATTACAAGGCACCAAGTCTAGGTAAAGGGACAAGTATTACTAGAAACTGCCCGCTCTGGAAGTCATGTGCATAGCTCAAGAAGCTGTGGGCTGGTCATGTGAGCTGCTCGTAGCTACAGTGAGCTGTGGCGAGCCTCCTGTCCTGGTCTTCCCGAAAGAACTCTATAGGACTGAGGGTGGCTGGCTGGCCAGAGGTGAGCAAGAGGAAAAGATTTGTGGGTCTAGGATTCAGGGGAGAGTCCAGGGCTAGATACTCATTTGTGAATCATCAATATATATAGATAGTATTTGAAAACATGGGAATTGATGAGATTGCCTGGGAAGAAGGTCCAGAGAAGAATTAGGACCAGGCCTGAAGTTTTCCCAACATTCAGAGCCTAAGCAGTAGTGTTGGGAGTGTCACAGGAGGACAAGAGAACAGACAAGAGAATAGATCAATGGTCAACTCTTGAATGCTGCTGAGTTTGATTATGATAGAACTGATCATTGCATTTGGCAGGAAGATGATTTTGACAAGAGCTATTTTATTGGAGTGTTGGTTGGTTGGTTTTATAAGTTATTTTAAAAGCAGCTTTTGGTTACATGGATGTTCTTTCTACATAATTTGTGTATGTATTTAAGACCTGTAGAGATTAAAGATTAATTATAAAGCCAGAAGCCATATTCCTACTTCCTAGATTAAAATGCATAACATTTCTAGTAACCTGGGAGCTCCCTTTTGACTCTTCCTGATTCCATTTACTGCTCTTTTTGTGCAGGTGAGTCACCCCGGCTTTGGTGGCATCACTCCCTGTCTTTTTAAAATAATTTTACCAACTGTGTATGTACTCCTAACAGCAAGAGATTGTTAGTGACATTTATTTCAACATCTTATAGGGGGTTCATGTTGATACCTATAATTGAAGTGTCATGTTAGTAACTGATGGCTCCAATTGTAACTGCAGTTCAGCCCTGCTCTGTACACAGGCACATCTCCTGCACTGTGCTTTGCTTCGCTGCACTCCACAGATACCACGTTGTTCACAAAGTGGAGGTCAGACCCTCGCCAGCAAAAAGATTCAGACTCACTGAGTGAAGTTTCAGAGGCTGGTTAGCATTTTTTAGAAAATTGTTTTTAAATTACGGTATGTACATTGTTTTATTAGACAAGGCCATTGCACGCTTATTAGACTACAGTACAGTGTAAACATTACTTTTATATGCACTGGGAAACCCCAAAATTCGTGTGACTTGCTTTATTGCAATATTTGCTTTTTGTGTGTGTGGTGGGCTGGAACCAATCCCACATGATCTCTGAGGTGTGCCTCTTTCATGTTTTGATCATACCACAATTTACTTAGCCATTCTACTGCTAGTGGATGTTTGGAGTATTTGCAGTTTTTAGCTATACAAGCATTGCTTCTGTGAACATTCTTAAACACGTTTCCTTGGGCTCATGATCAAGAGCTTTAAAGTAAATACTAGGAATGGAGTTGCTAGCCATAGGCTAACTTCAGCTTGACTACGTGGTGCCGAACTACTTTACAAAATGTGCCAAATTACATTCCTACCTACCTAGTGTCTAAAATTTTTCTTGCTCAATGTCCTGGAACACTTGGCATTGCCAGATGAATGTTTTTTTTATATGATAGTATGTTGTGACTTTAATTTATAAATCCTAAATGTTGATAAAATTAGATATGTTTTAATATATTTAATGGTCATTTAAATTTTTTCACTTTTCAGTTACTGGCTTCTCTCTTTTGTACTTTTTTGGAGAGCTGTTTGCCATCTTGGTACTGATTTATAGGAGTTCTTTATATACTTTATATATTCATCTTTTGTCATTTACAATATTGCACATTCCTTCTCTCAATTTCTGCATGCTTTCTTTATGTAGGCTTTTCTTATTTTAAATTTCAGTATAGAACCATCTATCAATTTTTATGTTTTATAAAAATGTTATGGTTAGCAAGTGTGTTTGTTTTGTTTAAGAAATACTTCTCAATCCTGAAATCATGGAAGATAGACTCCTATATTTTATTCTATAAACTTTTTTTTTAATTAATGTGAGAGGCAGGAAGCCAGAGACAGACTCCCACATATGCCTTGACCAGGATCCACCCAACAAGCCCCTACCAGGTGATACTCTGCCCATCTGGGCTGCTGCTCCGTTGCTCGGCAACCGGGCTATTTTAGCTCCTGAGGCGAGGCCGTGGAGCCACCCTCAGAGCCTGGGGCCAGCTTTGCTCAAACCATTTGAACCATGGCTTCAGTAGAGGAAGAGAGGAAGGGAGGAAAGGGGAAGGCATGAAGAAGCAGATGGTTGCTTCTCCTGTGTGCCCTGACTGGGAATCGAACCTGGGACTTCCACACGCCTGGCTGACACTCTACTGCTGAGCCAACTGGCCAGGGCCTTATTCTATAAACTTAATAGTTTTGTTTTTAATTTACCTGAAATGAATTTTCACATATGGTGTTAGGTAGGAGTCCAATTTAATTTATTTTTATAAATGTATCTAGTTTCAAACATCAATAATTGAAAGTCTAATCTGAAATACTACCTCTGCCATAAAGCAAAAACTATATACTTGTGTTTTCCCCCCAGTGAACAAATTGTCTCTCCTTACATCAATATAAAACTGCCTAACTTTCTCTAGTTTTATAAAAAAGATTAGTATCTCTTAAGGAGAGTACTTCAAACTTCTTATTCTTCTTCAAGAATGCCCTGGCTATTTCTCACCTTTTTTCTTTCATATAAATTTTAGAATCCAATCTTCCCACCGCCAAAAAAAACCGCAAAAAAGTATTTTGATTAGGATTATCCTGTATCTATAATTCAATTTGGAGAGAGGTGACATAATATTGATTCTTCCAACCTATGAATGTAGTATAGCTATCTGTTGACTCAGGTCTTTCTTAATGTCTTTAAAAATTCTATAAACTTCTCCATGATGGGTTTGCACAACTTTTGTTAGATTTGTTCATAGGGGTTTCATTTTGTAAAATGCTATTATAAATGATATCTTTATTAAGTATAATTTTCTTCCTGTCACTGGTATGTATGAATGCAATTTTTATATATTCATTTTGTATTCTGAAGTCTTGCTAAATTATCTAAGTAATTATCTATAAATTCTAATAGTTAAACTGTAGGTTCATTGGACTTTCTATGTGCCTGTGTGTGGATCCTCCAGAAAGCAAATGGCTCATGGAATGAAATATGTGAGGTTTATTAGAGGGGCACCTGTGAGGGGCGCTGGGGAATGGGGAGGGGTTGGGTGGAGCATGAGAAAGCCGGCAGACCAAAACTCATGTTACATCCCTGTGAAGAAGGGTGGCAGGGAAGGATGGTTGGGCAGAGTAGTCTCAGACTGCAGTGCACTTCTGAGGGTGTTTGGTAAAGCATCAGGTAGTCCCTGAGCCAGAGTTACCCATCAAAGGAGTCCGTGTCTCAAACCATGGGTCTATATTACTCTCCCTGTGACTCTGTTGTGGGCTGGGAGAAGCCATGGGAAGCATGGCTGTGTCATGAAGGTCATGGGTTTCAGATCTGATATTCTCACAGGTGAAGATGTAAGAGGATCGTTTTCATGGCCCGTAGACCTGTTCCCCCCACAAGGTTGGGGAGCCTTAAGCCTCTCTTCCGGAGCCAAAACTCAGAAGAAGGTTGTGAGTGGTATGAGCCCCTCCCATCACCATGTACAAGGCTGTGACTGGTCATCCTCCTCTTCCTTCATTGTTCATTTTGAAGAGTCGTCACCCACCATCCTCACTTTGGTTGGTGTTGATGCCTTGCCTCCTGATGTGGCCCAAACCTTCATTACTGGGGTAGGGATCTTCGTAGTCCTACCCCTTTTAGGCCTGCATTAGTGGGATCCCTTGGTCCCAGTTTGCATGGGCCATCCCACCCTCTGTCAGTGTGGTGATTCCTCACCTGTAGTCCCTGGGCACAAGATGTGAAGGCTGTCTAGCAGCAGCCACCCCCATAGTCCCAGGACCCTTGCTGTTGGGGGGACACAGTACCACAGAGTGGTCCTGATCACCACGTACACTGTGTGCTACAGAGCGATGCCTTTGAGAGCTGCTTCTCAGAGGCCCGAGCCCATGTTCCTGATGGGGTGGGTGTGTGGCTCAACCAGCGAGCCTTCTGGGGGTCCACCCCGACTCCTGGAGCTCCTCTGGAGTGGTGGGCCCTGAACCCTCATGGGATTACCTCCCAGTCTGGGCCTCTAGCCACGAAGGCCGTGTCCAGGGTCAACCTGGCTGCATTGGTTTAGTGGGCAAACTAGAAACTTCCTGCATGGCAAGTGACAGAGGTACTGCTTAGTAAATTATTGTACAATCACATAATGAAAGAGGAGTGACATTAAAACCAAACTTTGGCAGAACAATAATATATGTGATATTTTGAGACAATATTAAATAGTTAAAATAAAAAAGAAACATATCAGACTTCAAAAGAGGATGTATGCACATATACATATATACTTTTTAATAGAAATATAAATACTTATATACATTCATTTATATATATGTGGACTGATAGATAGATAGACTAGAGCATATGCCCCATAATTACAGCAGGTTTCTCTGATTATAGAATTTAGGGGGCTTTCTGTTTTCTTCTTTATACTTTTTTGTACTATATCACATTTTATCACTTAACGACAAAGCACTTTTCTAAATTAAATAAACTCAGCATAAGGACAAGAGGAGTGGCGATGCTGTGGTTGAATCACCACTTATGAGAACAACATATTCTGGGGTGTTTGTGCATTCATTTCAGGTTGTATTAAGCTGTAATCTTTTTTCATTTATGTGTTTTCAGTTTGTCATCTTCCCCTTTTACAAATACTACAAGCTCTTCGCAACTTGTCCTCTAGGACACAGTCAGCGCTGGGATATTTAGAGACATTTGGAGTCTGGGGATACTGTTCTGTGAGCTTTCTTTGCAAGTCAGTGAGGCCCAAGAGTGGTCCATCTGGGCTGGGGCAGCCCTGCTGGGAGCCCTGCACCCCACCCTGGGGAGTAAGTGGCACTAACCTTGGCTAAGGGGTCTGTGAACATGTTGGATAACCTGTCAACTGCAGTGTCTGAAGACCCCTGGCAGGTGTGTCCTGAGGGGCCAGCCCCCCTTGCACTGTGGCTTCCCAGCATGCCCTCCCCAGGCTTGTTTGGCTGCAGTGCCCTCTGGCAGGAGGGATGGTTTCCATAACAGTCACAGCACCGGATGCTCACCAGGCACCTCCGGCAGTTTACTTTTACTTGTACAGCTACTGTGGAGGGTGTTTCTTTGTTTGTGTAATTTGTAGAGACTCAAATCAGGAGGTGAGGTCACCTGGTCCAGGCAAGTGCAGGCCAACAGGTCCCAAAGTCTGTTTGGCCCCACCCCAGCCATTAGAGGCCAGCCCAGCAGGGACAAGCAGGGCGGAGATCCAGTTCGGCTCTCCCACCACACTGTCCTGCTGCCCAGAGCGGGTGTCGGTGAGGCACTGCCACCACAGCTCTCTCCTGCTTTGCTGGGAAAGGGGGTCAGGGCTCAGCACCCTGCGCTGCCCAGCCGAGCCTCTTCCTGCTCACAGCCGGTCCCCAAGCTTAGTGAGGGGCTGCGCTGACTCTGCGGGGCTCCGGGAGGAGAGGGAGGAGAGGAGCATAAATTACACACAGATCTCTCTGCACTCCAAAAATATACCTCTGCTTTCCAGAAAATTGAGTCAAATGGTATGGAAATTTGGCTAAGTGATTATGGATATTGTTCTGTGGACGTGTTGCCAGGTGTCTCTTCAAGAAGAGAAATAAATTTGTATTTCTCAGCCTTTATTACGGGTTTTAGGTTTTAATAAAAATGCAGCTTGCCTGGAGCAGAGATTAATGTTGCTGACAACAGCTTCAGACTGTCTTGTCTCACATGAGTTTGTGGGCTTCCACTGGTAATCTCACCCTGTCACCCTGAGCCCGACGGCCTGCTTTGGTCCCCACCACGGGATGCAGGGCCCAGCCTCTCTGTCAGAACACTCTACTCATCCTAGTCTGAAGGCTCAGAGCTTGTATTATTTTTCTTTTTTCTTTTATTCATTTTAGAGAGGAGACACAGAGAGAGAGAGAGAAAGAGAAAGAGAGAAAGGGGGGAGGAGCTGGAAGCATCAACTCCCATATGTGCCTTGACCAGACCAGTGCAGGGTCTTGAACTGGCGACCTCAGTGTTCCCAGGTCGACACTTTATCCACTGCGCCACCACAGGTCAGGCTATTTTTCAACTAAAAAAACAAAAACAAAAATACAAAAAACGAAATGGAAGGCATACTTTATTAATATATATTTAAAATATGTTGTATGACTCAGTCTGTAAGTAGGAAAGACGCAAGTCATGCACTGTCATGAGTTGTCCCAAGAGAAAAGATGTGTGTGTGTGATGGGGGGTGGGGGGGTTGATGACACTTGGAGTGACAGGAGACGCCCTTTAATAACCTTTCATTTTTTGAAGAATATTTTTGCTAAATATAGAAATCTAGGTTAACACTGCCATAACTTTAAACATTGTGTTTTCTCACCTCCTGGCCTCTTTTATTTCAGGTAAGAAGCCAGAGGTGATTTTTATCTGTGTTCTCCTGTGTATGCACTATGTTTTGTTTTGTTTTTCCCTGCCTGTTTTCCAGATTCACACTTTATCCCTGATTTTGGGCAGTCTGATAAGGATGAGCCTTGGAGGGTTTTCTTTGTATGGACCCTACTTCCGGTTTACCCTCAAGCTTCTTGGATTTGGGTTCTCTATTATTTTGTCAATATCCCTGCCCACTATTTCTTCAAACATTTTTTATTATACCCCAATTTCTCTCTTTTCTCTTCCTGGGATTCCACTTACGTGTATGTTGGGCTGTTACTATTTACTCAGAAATCTTAGAAGCTCTATTCTCTTTCTTTCCCTACCCTATTTTCTCCCTTATGTTTCCAATTGGATAATTTCTATTCCCATGTCTTCAGGTTCACTGATTATTTGTAATGCTACTTTCCTCCTGCAAATAAGCCCAGAAGGAGGGTTATATGATATATATATATATTTTTTATTTCTAGCATTTCCACTTGGTTCTGTTCATGAATAATATCAACCTAGTTTTTGTTTTGTTTTTAGTTTTTTAAAAACATATTTGTCAAAGTTTCTCTCTGAGACCAATACCTGAGTCATTTCCATGTTTGATTCTTCTGACTATTTTTTCTCTTGTTGGAAGAACATTTTCTTGCTTTCTGATATGTCTTTTACAGTTTTATTGACTTCCAGAAGTCAATTTGTTTGTGTACAAGAACAGTAGAAATTAAAAATGATAAATATGTGAGGTGATGGATGTGTAAATTAACTGGACGGGATTTTTTTCACAATGTATATGTATATCAAATGATCACGGTGTATGCTTTAAATAACTTATACTTTTTACTTGTCAATTCTACCTCAGTAAAGCTGAAAAAAGTAAAATAATAAAAGAATAGCGGAAATGGAAGTAAATGGGTTTCACACCCTGCACAGGGCCGTTTCCCCTCTCAGTCTCTGTTGCAGTGGGTTCTCAGCCTACTCTGTAGTTGAGCTGTTTTTGGGGCTTCATGGTTAATGAAGAGTCTGTCCACAGAGGCTTTAAATTATCTGGGAGCTGGGTCAGTGCTTTCCCCTCATCAACGTGGCTGTGGACTTTATCTTAGTCCTGCTGTTTTATCCTCAGATTTTATCTTGCTCCTGCACCTGCCCCTGCACCTGCCCCTGCACCTGGGGGAGCTACCAATTCCACCTTCTTCCCTTGTAGAAAATGCCTCTACTTGTACTTAGGCAGGGTGTGGAGACCCTTTGGGATTTCTCTGCCTTTTCCCTGCTCTCAGACCCATGGCTGCACCCGAAGGCTGGGTGTCCCTCTCGGCTCTCCTGCCCCTAGAGAAGGTGGGGGGGTCCTCATGTCTTTCTAGGATCTGCGGTTGTACACTCAGTCTCTGTAGGCCATTGTTCCCATGTCCCAGAGGCAGCCTCTGAGCTAGCTGTCCTGAGGTTTCCGCAAAATTCCTCCCAGCAAAGATCACTGGCATGCAGATTCTCCTTGCCTCCCAGATGCACAGGCGCTATAAACTCTCATCCCTGCCCCCACACAGTTTTTACGCATAGGTCATAGGTTTGTGTTCTTCCTCCTTTCTACTGGGAGCTTTCCACCCCCACTGCTCCATGGAGTACAATATCCGTGTGGGCATCCCTCGCCTACGATTGTGTCGAGGTTCTGGGTTGTTCACACGTCCAGGGTGGGAGCAACATTTCTGTGTGAAACTCTGCAGCCTGAGTGGAAGCAGAAGTGTCCATTTATTATTGCAATTCATGAAATATTTGTAGCATTTTGTAAGAAGATGGGAAGTGATCCTGAAACTCCTCTGTGACGCATGGAGATTTGACGGTTACCTCAGAGCCAAGCACTTAAGAGATGCTGGGGTTTTATAAGAGACTTTAATTTTACCACATTTGTAGATCTTCTCTGTGGGGAGAAATGGCGCTCAGTTGCATGTTACCGAGTAAATATATTCAACGGTATTAAGACACTGAGTCAGCCCATTGCAAGGTAAAACCTCACTAACGATTTTTGAAATTTATTTATTTTTACACTAATGACCTTTTGACAACACAGCAGGATCTGGTGATAGTCGTTAGCACAAATTGGAGCCCAACAGCAGAGACCCACAACTTTAGAAAAACGTTTTATTCCCAAGAGACCATTGTTGTTTGTTTTAGTATTTTTTTAAATTTAAAGATTAGGTAACAGGATAAGGCAAGTTGAGCCCTCAAATTAAGTTTCTGTAGCATGACACTTGCCTTCACCCTTTGGGATGAATGCAGAATTGGAACGTGTGCTATCGTATCATAACACCCCCCTCCACTCCTGCTGTCCCTCCTGTCCCAGGTCCCCATCAACATCAGGGCAGCTACATCTGGATGTACCATGTCAAATGTGTTCTCATAAATAACATTTTAAATAATCACTCCAGAAGCTAATCTATCTATCTATATCTATAAAGCTATCTATATCTATCTATCTATCTATCTATCTATCTATCTATCTATCTATCTATTTTTCTATCTATAATAATCTGTAAATATTTTTTATTAATTTCCTATGAAGAAGAAAGAGAATCCTTGTCTCAATTCCAAATGAGGATATAGCTCCTGGCCTTGCCCAAGCTGATGTGTTATCAACTATGTCATTAGCTCACCTGCTTTATCTGCATGTCCTTGCTTAATATTTTATGTCACTTTGTGGCCTTTTGTGCCAGGATCCAGGCAGTTCTGAAACATCTATTCATTATGTCCCTGGAAACTCACTGTTGGTGTTACTACTCAGCAGTTTATAGATGTTGAAAATCAGAGACACGTTAGTTAACTGACCTGCTTGTAACCAGGCAGCTGGCCAAGAAGGGAGGGCAGCACTGAGCCATGGGATCGCTGGCTCCTGCCCTGTCCTGCTTGTTGCTGTGGACTCATGATTTGGGACCTCTGGGTGCTTGTCTTCGACAGCCACAGGAAACATGCCAACAAGGGAGTGCACACATGGCTCTGAGGGGCGGGGCCTGACGGGGACCTGGCAGGTGAGGGCTGGATGGGGAGCAACCTCTGGAGGAGCTCTGGCCATGCCAGCTCATTGGTGAGTCTGGCATCAGGAAGAAATGGCCAGGCCCTGTGCCACCATCTTGCTCGGTCAATGACCGGTCATCCCAACAGTTGAGGCAGAGATGAAGGCACTGAGAGCTGGAGGCTTTTCCTGGAGGGACCAGAGCCGTGCTCTCCTGTGGGCCACAGGCCATGGCTGCTTTGAGGTGCCCCACCCCATGCAGTGCAAGGCACACTATCTTCCTGAGGGCAGTTTACACAGGGACAGTGGGGGGAGCCAGCCCCATCAGAGCAGGTAGTTCCGGCTCCACCCTGGTCCTCGTATTTGTCCTGCACCCTCTTTTCTAAATCCCCCCTCAGCATCGCCTTGGCTGGGTATGGCAGCTTAGCTAGTGGTGTGAAACAAACCGCTGTTCTGGGGGGCTGAGGTCCAGCTAAACACATCCTCATCTGGTTGCTGCCTTTGTCCATTCCAACTGCTCAGACACCCACCGTGGGCTTCCACACACTCCTCCCAGCCCTGCCTCCCCTGCCATCCAGGGTTCTTCTGGAGGATGGCGGTGTCTCCCCTTGTCTGCTCTTCCCTGGACACAGGGAGCTCAAACAGGCAGCTGCCTTTTGCAGTTTAAGGTTGCAGGTGTATGTAGGATCGAAGTGACATCCCTCTACAATGAGGTGCTAACTGATGAGAATTTGTGTGACTTTTATGTTGGGGACTGCATTGGATTGAATGGTGTGCCCCCCACCCCACCCCTCTACCAAAGATATAGCTATATCACAGCTCAAACTCCCTGCCTCAGAGAGAGTGGTGGGGACTGCACCTCTTTGGAGCCTTGTACTGGAAAGGACACTTAAAAGACAGCAAAGCTTCTCCCATAGTGGCATCTAAATCCTGCAGTGTCCAAGTCAGAGGTGTTTGTGGGTGGGTGCCGGGCGCTCCAGCCCTTGTTGCTCATGTCCATCTGTCTGCGAACAAGCTGGGCACGATGTAGAGTCAACTTCACATTCTGAGGGGTAGGAGGGGAGCTGCCCACTGCCTGTCCCCAAAAGCGTGTGTGCTCATGGGTGGAGAACAGAAAGACAGCAGTCTCAGCTGCGATTACAGCACTTACCGTATTTTTTGCTCCAAAAGACGTACCTGACCATAAGCTGCACCTAGGGTTTTAAAGAGGAAAATAAGACAAAAAATATTCTGAACCAAATAGTGTGTTAAAATATTTAATATGATAAACCACAATAATATTTCAACAATGTAAACTCAACAACAGTATTAACAACCATTAGCACTGTTATTAACAACTGAGAAGAGACTTTAATGTTCAAACACTCTTCTAGTTGTCCGGGAACCCGCAGCAGCTAAAATAAAATGAACATTCGCTCCATAAGACGCATGGGCATTTTCCCCTCCACGTTTTGGAACAAAAAAGTGCGTCTTATGGAGCGAAAAATACGGTAACTTCTTTTTTTTATTAAGTGAGAGACGAGGAAGCAGAGACAGACTCTCACATGAGCCCTGACTGGGATGGATGCACTCAGCAAGCCCCCTACTGGATGATGTCTGCCCATTTGAGGCCACTGCTCTGATGCTCGGCAACCAAGCCATTTTAGTGCCTCGGGCAATACCATGGAACCATCCTCAGCACCCAGGGCCAATTTGCTCAAACTGTTTGAGCCATGGCTGCAGGAGAGGAAGAGAGAGAGAGGAGAAAGAGAGACAGAAGCGGGACAGGTGGAGAAGCAGACAGTCACTTCTTCTGTGTGCCCTGACAAGGAATCGAACCTGGGACTTCCACATCCTGGGCTGATGCTCTACCACTGAGCCAACCGGCCAGGGCCAGCACTTCACTTCTGTAGTAAGCTTCCCGTGCTATTTGATGGCTGGTCTACACTTGAGCCATCACACTGACCAATGAGAATAGTCACATGAGGCATTAGCATCCCTGCTCTCTTCAAGGGGACAGTTTGGGGGGCAGGGTGTGGTCTAGAGTGGCTAGGGCTATGAGGCCCTGGCAGGGGCGCTTAGGGAGGTGGCTGTTGACCCACCAGTAGAGGCATATTTTGATATTGTAACTGGCAGTGCAGCCCAGTTCGCATACCCCCAGTGGCCACATTCCTCCTGCTGCTTACCACACTTTCCCTTTATTCTTTCCACATCGGTATGCCCATCCACTCATTCCACCGCAAGGCCTCCCACTGCTTTTTCTCAGCACATCTTCTCAAGACATCATATGAGACAGGTGTGGTCCAGCTTATGGTGGCATTTACCCCCATAGGGAGAAAATGGGGCCTGCTCTTCGCCTGTTTCATCTCCAGGGCATCTGTGCCATTTCTAAGGATTTCTGGGGCCCTGGTGGAATAATTCAGCATCCTGTGGTTGCCTGGACAGTCTAGACCTCTGCCTCAAGCAGCTATTGCCACCTCCCAGATAGCTCCCTCCAGTACTGGGACATGGAGTGAAACCCTGCACACGATGTCTGGATGTCCGCAGAAGGTCTTAGATCTCACACATGCAGATTGGGTTGCAGTGTTGGCAGGCCCAGGGAAGGCATGAGCTGATGGCTGCTTCCCTTCTGTTTATTTTCACCTACTCCCTGACCCTGCACACCCTTTGCTTTCACCAAGGTTTAGTAGGTTTGCTGCGATTTAAGAATGATGTTCTTGCTTGTCGAATGCTAAAATGGAAGCCACACAGCTGGTTAGTATATTAAACTTAGTAAATAAACAAACCATTCTCTTTTAGTATTGTCTTTAGGTCTTATTTCTCGTGTCTCCCTTCATCAGAGGTTTTTATTGTCATTTCTTCGGCTCAGCAAAGACAACAGGATCTGCCCTGTTAATTTTGTAATTGAGGTCTATGCAAACATACTGTCGCAGCCATGGAAAGATGTTTACTCTCGTTCAGCTGAACACACAGTACATTTTTAGTTGAATAAGATCCAACTGAAAGGCATAAACCAAGGGTTTAAAAATAGAATGAGGACCGCAAAAGCTTAGTATGTCAATATACTAGTCAAGTATTAAATGACAACAAAGTAGAGATTAGACTGTCTGGTGTTGCTGGGAAAATTCAGTCTGACCTCCTTAATGTGTCACTGTTTGCAGTTCATTTCTTATATGAACCTACAGAAAGTCTTCTGACAGGATGAGCCAGCATTTGGAAGTATAGGAAATAAATAAGATTGTAAAATAGTTAAACTTTTCTTTATTCAAAAGTTAAAATCTGCTATTACTGTTTTGTTTTTTTCCGCTATGTCTGTGACCCGAAACAAAAATACTTATCTACGTAGTGAGGCTTCAGCAGAGTTCAAGGACGGAGGCTGGTGGATGCGTCTTGGCCAGGATGACGTTCCTGTCAGTGGAAACTGGGACACCCGAGGAGAGAGAAAAACACAGACCGCTCTCCTAAAACATGCGATTAATTTATGCGACTGGAGACAGGGTGGATGGCAGTGAGTGAGAGGTTGGCTAGACGCACAGTTAAGGGCAGAAATAAAAAAAATAAATTAGAAAAGAAAAAGGCTTGAAGAGCCTTTGAAATAGATTACCTTTTCTAAAGTACTAGCACAGAATTCCATTTGAGGAAACCCACTGCCTTTAACCAACAACTGAACAAGTATCTATTGTTATAGCTCCAAAAGTTCACGTTCAAAATTTCATTTTGCATACAAAAACCTGAAGCTGTAGACACTTACTAACTTGTCCAAAGGGTACAGAATCATCCCAAATTCAAACCCAGGTCCCTGTCCTGAACTTGTGGGGATGCAAGGATGAATTAGACATAGTCCCTGCCTGGGGGTTGTGCGGGAGTGGATGGTAACAGCCAAGTGACGGAAAGTGAAATAGAGCTTTAGAGGTGAGGCTGGACCAGACTGGTGCGGTTGGTCGATGAGACTGGTGTGGCTGGAGAGGGGGCAGGCATGAGTGGCGGTGAGGAAATACATGGGGTCTTTTCAACACAGGAATGGCTGTGCAGCATTTTTTGTGCTCTGCATCAAGCCTGTAATATTTTGATTGACAGCATCAGCGTCTAGAATTATGAATGATAAAAACTCGCATATGCTGAGCATGTTTTCTGTGCTCCATTCACCTCTTAACTGCTTTAAATTCATTGTCTTTTTCATCTCTCCCAACAATCCTAATGTTTGCCCATTTTGCAGGTGAAGAGCACAGGCTCAGACAGGGTAACCACCTTGTGTACAGTTACTTGGATCCTAAGGGGTGAAGGGGGGTTTCACTGCCTGGTCTCTCTGGCTCCAAATCCAGGGACTTTGTCACCACATAAAACCACCAGACTCCCCAGACCCTCATGGTGAACGCTGCCTGGTGCCCGTGCTGCTCTGGTGCAGCCCAGAGCCTTGGTGCTTGAGGGTTGTCTTGCCTGGGCCTGACATATCCACCCATTAAGGGGTCTTCTCCTTGGTCCCACCCTTGGGAAGGAAGTGACAATGATCTGAGCAGTCTCATTTTCCAGGAGAGGTGGGGTTGCTGGGGGTGAGGGCTTTCAAGCAGAGGATGCATGTCTGGGACAAGCCCCACCACTATCCAAATGTGGCCAAAAAAAAAGCAAGCTAGGGGGGACACCTAATTAACCTAGCCTGAACTTCCCCCCTCTGCGTAGTGGCTGTTATTCTTGGATGAGCCATGGAGAGGCAGCAGAGGACAGTGACTGAGGCTCTGGTCCCAGGAGCCAAGCTCCTGGCTCTGCCTTTGGCCCCATCCTTCCTCCACCTGCCCCTCTGTACCTCCAGGCCCCGGTTGTTTTCAGGGTGAGGCAGTGAGGCATCGGGTAGTTGATTTTACATGTCATCTTGGCCAAGCCATGGACCCCCTGTGTTTGGTCAAACATTAGCTGGGATGTCACTGTGGAAGTATTTTTTACATGAGAATAACTCTTAAGCCAGCAGGATCTGAGGACAGCAGATCACCCTCCATGACGTGGGGGGGAGGGGAGGGCTGCAGCATTTCATTGAACCTTGAGAAAAACAGTGTATTTCAGAGATTCTGCCTCCTGATGGGCTTTGGAATTGAATGTTCCTACTCTTCCAGGGTTTCACCGAACTCCAGCCCCTCAACTGGGTGAGACAGCTTCATAAAATAAATCTTTCTCTCTCAAACACACATATCCTATTAGTTCTTATTCTCTGTAGAATCCCAAATAAGCCAGGTAATGAGAGTGAGAGAGGATGTGTTCCTTGCAGGGCTACGGGGAGAATGGACTGACTGAGGGCAGTGGGTGATGGCAGGTGGGTGACGGCCGTGGGTGATGGTGGGCGAGGGCAGTGGGTGATGGCAGGTGGGTGACGGCCGTGGATGATGGTGGGCGTGGGCAGTGGGTGATGGCAGGTGGGTGATGGTGGGCGAGGGCAGTGGGTGATGGCAGGTGTTCCCATCGGTCTGTTGGATGGAATGTGCTAATCTAAATAAAGACCCTTTGGACAGGGCCTGGCATGTAGTTATCCCTTGATGGTGGCAAGGGTGTGTGTGTCAGTTTTCTTATCAACAGTGGCCATTATTTTCTAAAACTTTTTTTCACTTTTTATAAAGCTCTAAATTAATTCTTAGAACCACCCTTGAGCTGAGTGCCATTGTCTCCTGTTTTGAGTTAAAACAAAACAAAATGAAACAAAACAAAAACCCTGGAATCAACACTGGGGATGTGGCATTGCTAAGGACATGGCGTGGTCCACGTGGAGTCGGGTTCATGTCGCCGTGCGTCCCCCTGGGCCACAGCCTGCCCTCCCACCCAGCACAGTGCTGGGCTTCCCCGTGGGGCAGTGGCCGCTGTTCTCTGTGGGGAGGGCTGTCAGCACTGCTTACACAGATCCATTATCGGTAATTTAGAAGCAAGCAGGTAAACTATGTTCTGATTTGAAAAACATCATATGGGATCTTTAGCTGAAAAACATTTTCTAACAAATACTTCTTAACTCTCTTTGCCACTAAAAAAGGAATGTCTTGTTTAAAGAGCGTTTGGGCTTGCCACTTTTAGCCTCTTAAAGGCTCAAATGCAATTTGTTCTCTTTCATATAAAACTATGCCGCGATTTAGTCTGTCACAAGAAGCAAACATGTTCTTGGGTCTTCAAAGAATTCTTTTTTTTTTTTTTATAGGGACAGAGAGAGAGTCAGAGAGAGGGATAGATAGGGACAGACAGACAGGAACGGAGAGAGGTGAGAAGCATCAATCATCAGTTTTTCATTGCCATTACGACACCTTAGTTGTTCATTGATTGCTTTCTCACTCGTGCATTGACCGTGGGCCTTCAGCAGACTGAGCAACCTCTTGCTGGAGCCAGCAACCTTGGGTCCAAGCTGATGAGCTTTTTGCTCAAGCCACATGGGCCTGCGCTCAAGCTGGCAAGCTCGGGGTCTCGAACCTGGGTCTTCTGCATCCCAGTCCGACGCTCTATCCACTGCGCCACCGCCTGGTCAGGCTTAAAAGAATTCTTAAGGATAGAAGGGGTGATGCTGGAAAATGGGGCAGGTGCACACACAGAAATGGTTCTAATGGGAGTCTCAGAAGAGCTTTGAACTCCGAACAAAAGTTCAGTCACAGGAATCCGAGAGCCTCACTCAGAGCTGGGCTGTGCAAGGGGCCGTGGTTGGTGGGGGCAAGTGGGCCAGCAGCCACATTGGTCATTTACATTTAAATTACTTGATATTAAATAAAAAATTTAAAATACAGCTCTTCAGTCCATGGCTACATTTCAAGTGCTCCTTGACTCCAGGCCGCTGGGTTTCCGGCATGGTAATGCCCACCGAGAGCGTTTCCTTCACTGAGAAATTTTTCTGGATGGTGCTGCTATAAGCAGGCCAGCTGAGCCCATGGGCCAAATTGGCTCCAGCCTGTTCTTGTAAATAAAGTTTTGTTGCGACACAGCCACTATCATTTTTATGGATTGTCTCTGGCTGCATTTGTACTACTGTCTCTGAGTTGAGTTGTGGCCAATACCATATGACCTGCAAAGCCTAAAATATTTTCAATCTGGCCCTTTGCAGAAAGTGAATGCTGACCCTGCTCTAGATCACAGATCTGAAGTCAAGCTGGGCACGTCTGTGAGGGTGGTGTGATGGTCTGCCTTATGCTGGCCACATGGAGCTTGTGAACACTGGCCTCACCTGTGGTACGACCGAGTAGACAGGTGCAAGATGTGCCATCATGGGGACTTGATGATTTTTGTGCACGCAGCTCAAGGACAAGTCACAGAATGTGCTGGGTGGTACATGTAGGGAGGGATGGCTTCATGTGTACACACGTATGTGCATGCATGCACATTCACATGTGTGGTATGTGCACGTGTGTGAATGTGTGTGCACATATGTGCGTGTTATAAGGTGCGCATCCAGCCAGCTTGTGAGTGATGTGTCTGTGGGCGATGGCCATGGGGCTGCATGAGCCTATTTTCTTTCCCGAGGCGGACAGACAGCGAGGACCACACAGAGCACAAACTACCTTTCCTTTCTTTCTTTCTTTTTTAATAAGGACAAGGCCACCAGTTTATTTTCCAGAGAGACTGTAGGGATGGATAATAGGCCTCCTGGCTCACTGTTCCCTGGGGAAAGAGGCGCTTTATTCCTGATTACACCAGGCGACAGAATTCTCTCTGCAGGGCTCTTTTTAGAAAGTGCAGTTCACTGTAACAGCACAATTTCTGGAAGAAGAGAAAGCAGACTCTTAGAAGCAGAGCGGTGGTGCCTGACCAGGCGGTGGCGCAGTGGATAGAGCGTTGGACTGGGATGTGGAAGGACCCAGGTTTGAGACCCCGAGCTCACCAGCTTGAGCGCGGGCCCATTTGGCTTGAGCAAGGCTCACCAGCATGGACCCAAGGTCGCTGGCTCCAGCAAGGGGTTGCTCGGTCTGCTGAAGGCCCATGGTCAGGGCACATATGAGAAAGCAATCAATGAACAACTATGGTGTCGCAATGATAAAGCAATGATTGATGCTTCTCACCTCTCTCCGTTCCTGTCTGTCTGTCCCTATCTATCCCTCTCTCTGACTCTCTCTCTCTGTCCCTGTAAAACACACAAAAAATTAGAAGCAGAGCGGTGGCAGTGGTTCCCAAATCTAATAGCAAAATCCTTCAGACCAATGGACACACACAGCGACACGTTGGGCTTCAGACCAACACGGGGCTGTGAGGGGCCTGCTTTAGTCACTTGGAGCTCGACTGAGGAGAGAAGCTGCCAGGCCAGTGGGAGACAAGACAAGCAACCACATTCAATCCTCCTCCCTGTGGGAAAGCCTTGTGCAGGGCGCGCCGATGAGGTCACAAACACAACCGTGTGCTGCAAGACTCTTGTGAGGGAATAACACAAAAGCAACATCTTTGTGAAGGTGGATGAAATTTCTTCAGTGGGCTTAACTGCAGAGCGTATATGCTTCTGCGAATAAATTAAAGGAGTGTGCTGATGTGTATTCAGTTAAAATACTAGAGAAGACAGACATTCTGGGGTCAACTACATTCAAGGACATTATCTAGATTCTTTAAAGGACTCCTTGAACTTTCAAGTTGTTTTTTCCTTTATCTGGAGTTTTAAGTTTCTCACTAGTGCCGCCGCAGGGTGAGAGGACGCTTCGGGTTCCTTGGCCGCTGAAATGTGATCTCAGTAGGTGCAGGATCAAAATCAGTTCATGTAAGCACAACCATTGGCCTGTAATGCTGACTTTTTGATGGAGGTAACTTCACTTGGAGTGAAAGTGAGAAATAGGAGAGATGTTGGCCAAAAGTTCAAACGCATGATTGGTCATCAACATTTCAGCTTGTTTTACATTTTAGAAACACGACAGCCTGAGGCAACAGCTCTCAGCTTGTGCAGGTGCCAGAATCGCCTGGAGTAATGTCACTGAGCAGGGTCCTACTGTTTTTGCTTCTAACAAGTTCTCTGGAGTTGTAGATGCTGCTCATTTTGAGAGCCATCAGTCTGAGAGACAGAGCTACCAGCAACATCCTGACACCTGCAAGGAAGACAGGGTTTTGCTGCAAATAGGCGGAGCCAGGGCATCTGCAGGGTGGTGGGCATAGATAAGACTAAACCCAAAGGGAAGTGTGTTTGTGCATGGCAGCATGCTACAAGAGCTTCGGCAAGGGAAGAAATGACTCAAAGGCATTTGAAGCCATTCCAACACATTGGCAGGGAGTTACTCCTCAATGTCACACCATCCACAGGTCCAGCACTGTATGGATCTGGGTAGTGACAGCTAGGAACCAGAATAGCAAAAGCAATAATCAGCCATATCCTGAACTCTGTGTAGTTTAAGGACTGAGTGTTAATTTGTGGCAACAATATCAGTCAATGGCTAGAAGCACATGTACCAGGAAGAGAACAGCAAGATCTGGGTGATGGAAAAAGTGAGGGAGTGGGCTCAAGACCGGGGCAAGACAAGTATCCATAGGATGATCTTGGCAAGGTATTTGCAGAAATATATATGTGGCGAATGAGTGAATGTGTGCTGGCTAAAAGTTTTACCAATTAGGAGGATTTGAAACCTAGCAGCAGAATCATAAATAGTTATACCTGTGCCTTATCTGGAATTTTTCTTCCATGTTTATTGGTTGTTAGCTATGCACTGTTCATGCTTTCATTTTGGTTTCTCCATCAGTTACTTTCTTGTCCTTATAAAGAGCTTATTTAAAATCCATTCCCATACTATTCTAAGTGGATACTTAAGTGTAAAATTATATGACATTGCATTTTGATCAAATGTACTTGGGGAGCCACCTATATTTTCACTGTAACAAGAGAGGAAAAACTCCTTATTTGCTTCTTCATGGTTCTTTTTATAGTTCTTAAGGGATATTACTAAATAACAACACGTTTTTTATATGTCAAATTAAATAAATTCATTGTCTTTAATTTTTTATTTTCTTTATTTTTCTATTTTCAACCTTTACATCTTTACATACACAGTAGAAAAGGCAACTACTTTTCTTCCTTTTTTTAGGACACATACTGAACAGATACTGACACACATTTGGATTAGAGTCTAATGATGATACAACTTTAAAACTCTTACGGGATGATACCCAGTCTAAAAGGGATTCTTGGATGGACTGGTCTATGGCAAATAGGGTACAGTGGGGGGTGCAGGGGAAATCTCTCTCCTGTTCTGGGAAGTAACTCAAAGTATTCCCTCATAAAAGCCAATAGCATCATTTTTATATCAGAAAAACACAAAGAGGGAATGTTGTTTTGTGCTATTTTTTTCCTAAATACAAAAATAGACAAGTCTTATAAATTTTTCTCTCATTTCCTATCCTTACTACTCAAAAAAGATCAATGTTTCTCAGAGTTTCACTTCCGAAAGTGGTGAACTAGATTGTAGCAGACCAATTAGCTCACTGAAAACAACTAGAAAACCTAGATAAAATACAAATGTGTATATTGAAAAGCTACCACGGTGTCAAGAAGGAAGATTCATTGATGTGAGTTTTGTACGCTAGGATTATCATCCCATTAAAGCGTTTGTTAATTCTTGTGCAGTTGGATGCCAGAATTAAAGTCTCTCTGGGATCTCTGCAGGTTTTCACAATTCAACTTCCAATATTCAATCAAAAAGCACCAATCAAACCAATGACCAGGCAGTAAAAACAATCTCTGGCGTAATCCAAATATTGGAGTTATTGTATACAGATAAAAAATAACTATGGTTAATATAATTCAATAAAACAGATGACAAGATGGGAGATGACAAAGAAGTTGAATACATAAAATAAAATCAAATGAAAGTTTTAGGATTAAAAACACATTGAGATTTAGTGCAAAACAGAATTAACTACAGCTGAAGAGAGTAAGTTATCTGGAATTAGGTCAGCAAAACTATATATATATGGATAAAAGCCAATGAAAACAAAGACTAGAAAATAAAGAGAATTATAATAAACATATGGGACACAGTAGAAGATATAAGATGTATAACCGAAGAAGGGATAAGAGAAATAATGGTGCAAATTAATGTTTGAAGACATAATCTAAAATTTTCCAAGACTTACAAAGTAAACCAAGCTACAGAATCAAATATCACTATAAACCTCAGGTGTAATAGTGCAATGAAAATACATCCAGGCACATTATTGTAAATCTGCTGAAATCAAGAGACAAAATGAAAGTCTTAAAAATGTCGGAGGAACAACAAGGACACTGACGGCAGACTTCTCCATGGAAATGATGAAAGTCAGAAGACAATAAATCGAAACCCATCTTTAAAACAAGAAACTGAGCCTTACAAGGTGGTGGTGCAATGGATAGAGTGCTGACTTGGGATCCTGAGGGCACAGGTTCAAAACTCAACTTCAGTGTAAGGTTACTGAGTTGAGCATGGGATCATAGAAATGACCCCATGATCTCAAGCTTGAGCCCAAAGATCACTAGCTTGAAGCCCAAGGTTGCTGGCTTGAACAAGGGGTCACTGGCTCGGCTGGAGCCCCCAGGTCAAGGCACCTATGAGAAAGCAATCAATAAACAACTAAGGTGCTGCAACCATGAGTTGATGTTTCTAATTTCTCTCTCTTTCTGTCTGTCTATCCCAGTGTGTTCCCACCCTTCACATCCTCAAAAATAAAAAAAAGAAACTGCTAACCTAGAATTTCATATTTAGTAAAAATATATTTAAAAAATAAAATAGCTATTTTTAGACAAATAAAAACCTGATAATATATCTACCACACCCACATTAAAAGCTAAAATGAGCTCATTAGCCATAAGGACTATACTGCCAGTTGGGAGCTTGAAAAATGCATGATAGAATAAAGGTCTAAGAAAAGGGCAAATTATGGGAAATCTAAATGAATAGTAACTATATCAAACTATAACTAATGTTTTATAACATTTAAAACATATGTAGAATTAAAATTCATGATAAAAATAATATAAAAGATGGTTGGTTAGTAAGTGATATTAAGTATTCTCTTATCTTTGTAATTCCTAAGAAGTAGTGAAAGTACTAATTTAATTTTGATTAAAATAAATCTAACATGTATACTGTAATCTCTAATATAACAATTAAGGTAATATTAAGAATGCATAATTAACAATCAAACAGAAAGAAAAGTGGGATAAAAAATAATCCAAATAAAGTGATGCAGGAGAAAATTTAGGCAAATAGAAAACAAATAGACCCAACTATACCACTAATTACATTTAATGTAAATGGGTTGAGTGATCTAATTAAAAGACAAAAAAAATTAATTAAAAATATGACCTTCTATGTAAGGATATACACCCTATAAAAGATATACATTAAATATAATGAATGAAAAATTGAAAGTTTAAGGATGGAAAATGATATACCACACAAACATTAACCAAAAGAAAGTTAGTGTGGTTAATTAATCTTGGACAAAGTTGATTTACAGCATGAAAAAATATTATATAACCAGCTTTTGTTATCATTAATTATCTGTATTGTTTTTTTAGTCTCTATGTCATTTATTTCTGCTCTGCTCTTCATTATTTTCTTCCTTCTACTTCCTCTAGGCTTTTCTTGCTGTGCTTTTTCTAGTTCTTTTTAGTTGCAGGATTAAGTTGTTGTTTTGAGCTTTTTCTAGCTTCTTAAGTTATGCCTGTAATGCTATGAACTTCCCTCTCAGGACTCCTTTTGCTGTGTCCCACAGATTTTAAATTGTTGTATGCTTATTTTCATTTGTTTCAAGAAACTTTTTTATTTCTTCCTTAATCTCATTGTTGACCCAGTCGTTGTTTAATAACATGCTGTTTAGTTTCCAAGTGTTTTTCAATTTTCCTAATGTAGTTGATTTCTAGTTTCATGCCATTGTGGTCAGAGAAACTAGAAATTTAATTAATCTTAAATTTTATGAGACTCATTTTATGCCCTAATATGTGGTCTATCCTAGAGAATGTACCATGCACACTTGAAAAGAATGTATATTCTGCTGCTTTAGGGTGGAAAGTTCTGAAGATATCTATTAAATCCAGTTGATCTAGTGTATCCCTTAATTCTGTTGTTTCTTCATTAATTTTCTTTCTTGAGGATCTATCCATTGGTGTTATTGGAATATTGAAATCCCTTACTATTATAGTATTGCTGTTGATCTCTCCATTTATGTTCATCAAAACCTGCTTTATATATTTAGGTGCTCCTATATTAGGTGCATATATATTTATAATGGTTATTTCTTCCTGTTGGATTGCTCCTTTTATCATTATGTAGTGAACTTCTTTATCCCTTACTATAGTCTTTGTTTTAAAGTCTATTTTGTCAGGAATAAGTATTGCTACTCCAGCTTTTTATTCATTTCCATTTGCATGAAATATTTTTCCATCCTTTTACTTTCAGTCTATGTGTATCTTTTGAGGTGCATCTCCTGTAGACAGCACATGTACAGGTCCTGTTTTCTTATCCATTCAGCTACCCTATGTCTTTTGATTGAAGCATTTAATCCATTTAGATTTAAGGTTATTATTGATATTTAGTTGTTTATTGCCATTTTATTCTTTAAAGTTATATTCCTCTTTTACTATATTTTTCCCCCTTTGTTCTGTTTACAACAGGCCCCTTAACACTTTTTGCAGCATTGGTTTGGTTCAGATGAATTCCTTGAGTATTTTTTTTTTGTCTGGGAAGCTTTTTATTTCTCCTTCAATTTTAAACGATAGTCTTGCTGGATAAAGAAGTCTTGGTTGTAGGCTCTTGTTCTGCATTACTTTGAATATGTCTTTCCACTCCCTTCTGGCCTCAAGTGTTTCTGTTGAGAAGTCGGATGTCATCCTTATGAGGGCTCCTTTGTAGATGATAGCATTTTTTTCTCTAGCAGCTTTTAATATTTTCTCTTTTTCTCTCAGCTTTGGTATTTTAATTATGATGTGTCTTGGTGTAGATTTTTTTTGGTTTCTCTTTAATGGAATTCTCTGTGCTTCTTGAACTTGTGTGACTTTTTCCTGCATCAATTTAGGGAAGTTTTCAGCTATGATTTCATTGAACAGGTCTCTAACCCTTGTTCTTCCTCTTCTTCTTCAGGGTCCCCTATAATGTGGATGTTGTTTCTCTTTAGGTTGTCACAGAGCTCTCTTAGAGTTTCCTCAGATATTTTCAGTCTCTTTTCTTTTTGCTGCTCTGCTTCCGTGCTTTCACTTATCTTGTCCTCTAAGTCACTAATTCAATCCTCTGCTTCATCCAGCCTGCTTTTAATTCCTTCCAGTGTAGTCTTCATTTTTGATATTGTGTTTGTCATTTCTGTCTGGTTTTTCTTTATGATTTTTGTGTCCTGATGCTTTCAATTTCTTTATTGAAGTGTTCTTTAAATCCATCCATTGTAGCTTTGAGATCTTTAAGCATCCTAAAAATCATTATTTTATACTCTGTATCCAGTAATTGATTACTTTCTATTCATCCAAGACTTTATCAGAGGATTTATCTTGTTGAAGCATATGACTTATTGCTTGTCTGCCTACCCATTTTTCTCTGACTTGTAGGCTTCTTCCAGCTGTGATCTCCTTGCCTAGTAGAGCCTCTTTAAAGTCTTGATTTGTTTGTTTTCTTCTCACTTTTATTAACTCAGTAGTAGGCTTGTTTAATTATATCAGCAGGGGGCTTATTTGAAACTATATCCAGGAATGCAGTTGGTGTAACCTGATACTCTGAAGGCCAGATCTGCCAGCTTCTCTCCGGGGGCAGGGTGCTTTCTCTGTTTCAATAGGACGAGGTGTATCTCAGATTTCCATGGAGACCTGAGTTACTGCCTCATCTCCCCACTTCCTGTTTTCAGCTGTGTCTTGTTGCTCTGATTGGAGCTGGAGAGCTTTCTTAAGAAAAAATACTATAAAAAGAAAATTACAATAATAAAGTCTCTGGTCCACCAGAAGATGTGACAATTTAGTCTTTATGAACTCAATAACATGGTTTGGAACTATATAAAACAAACTGACAGAACTATTAAGGAATAAATCCTTCACCATCATAGTGGGAGATTTTAAACACAGCATCCTTAGAAATTGATAGACCAAATGGACAAAGTAATCAGTAAGGAGAAAATTTTGTTACACAATTGACTTTGTAGGACACTGCACACAATTGCACAATACATATTCCTCTCAAGTTCCAAATGAAATAGTCAGAAAAATTGGTTATGTCTGATAAAGCAAGCCTCAATAAATTTCACAAAATTGAAATTGTACAGAGTATATATCATTATTGTTTTAAGCATTTTTTTCCAACCCATACTATGTACTAGGACACTAAGGATGGTAGTGCCCCTATGTACCCCCTTGTCCTTCTTACCTTGGAAGGGTTAAATCCTCTCTGTGGAGCACTTGTCCAAGTAAACTTTGGATCTAGCAGATGGCTCACTTTGAGCTCAGAAGAATGTCTTTACCATTTACTACCTATAAACCAATTGATCAATTGAGTTTTCCTAGCTAATACTAATAGTTTTGATCATAAATCTAGTTCTTTGGCTCTGGCCAGTTGGCATGTGGAAGTCCCAGATTTGATTCCCAGTCAGGGCACACAAGAGAAACGACCATCTGATTTTCCACCCCTTCCCCTCTCCCTGCTCTCCCTCTCTGTCTTCCCCTCTCATGCTGCAGCGCGGCTTCTAATTCTGGGTCTTGAGGGAGAACAGTGCAGAATTAAGAAAACAAACTCATTAAGAAAAAAGGGTGGGATTGGGAGGCCTCTTCAATGCTGATGGCAATATCTGAGCGCCCCAGAGCCCCAGTTTGCTTTATTATATAGCCATATGCAAAACAAGGAAGTCCTTGATACAAAGTTACACTCTGAGGCAAAAACAGGAACTCTCCTAAGGCTTAAACAAAAATCCCCCCACCACCCATAAGTGAAATCAACCAACATCTGAACAAACAAAGAGTGAGAGGAAGGGCATGTAAATTACTTCCAGCTACTTAAGCAAGCAAGTGAAGTGGGTGCAAATACTCAGCTTCATAGCCAATATGGAGGTGGTGGTAGTGAGGAGAACTTAACCTTTTGCTAAGCCTCAAATCTACAAAGGCTTTTTGCCTCTTGCAGTCTACTACACTATCACAGCCATGGTTCAAATGGATTTGAGCTGAGCGACAGAGCAGAGGCCCCAGCTGGCAGAGCATTGCCTGGTAGGGGGCTTGCCGGTTGAGGTGCATGTGTGAGTCTGTCTCTCTGCCTCCCCACCTGTCAATAACAAACAAACAAATAAATCTAGTTTCTCAACTATATACTAAACTCCCTGAGGATAGCAACTGTTCATCCCCTACAGCATTCAGAAGTGTGCCTGGATACTGACTCTCAGTGACATTGAGAGTCAACATTGGACTTGACTGTTTTTGATGTTATCACTGAGACATTTTGATGCAGTCAAACTATTAAACCATTAAAGTTTCAGCTTGTAAAAATCACTGTAATCAGTGATACCATGAGATTAGGACTAGGATGTGAGAGCGGGAGAAATTAAGTCAATGATCTTTTTCTTTTTCTTCTTTTTTCCAAGTGAGAAGAAGGAAGATAGAGAGACAGATTCTGTCATGTGTTCCAACTGGAAACCACCCGTCAACACCGATTTGGGGTGATGCTCTGCCCATCTAGGGCCATGCTCACCACTGAGCTATTTTTAGTGCCTTAGGCGAAGCTTCCACAGAGCCATCCTCAGTGCCTGGGGCTGATGTGCACGAGCCAATGGAGCCATGGCTGTGGGAAGGGAAGAGAGAGAGAGAAGGGAAGGCGACAGGTAGAGAAGCAGATAGTCACTTCTCCTGTGTTCCCTGACTGGAAATCAAACCAAGGACATAGAAATGCTGGGCCATGCTCTACCACTAAGCCAATTGGTCAGGGTCTGATGTTTTCATATTTTGTTTTATCTGGGTCAGTCCTACTCTGTTAAAGTTCCCTTGAGGACAAATACCAGAAGGTTCCACCTGGAAACAATGATGCTGTTGACTATTGGATCATCTAGCAGGAAGATCCTGGCCTGTGACAGCACATTGGGTCCACTACAGACCATGTAGTGTTGTGACACTGAAAGTCACATAATATCTATCTGTGAGTAGAGACAAAGTGGAGATAACACCACCCTCCCAGCAGTAACTGTGGTGGGGGCACAGTGGCATTCATTATAGGAATGAAACCATTTAAAATCACAAAGTATTCTAAAAAATTTTTGTGATATTTAAACACAAAACAGAAAAATTAAAGTCATATGCACAGATATAGAAAAAATGAAATATCCGTTTATTGATAGAGAGGATGCAGAATGGCATTGTTCAAATAACATAGGGTTGGAAATCAGAGATACTTTTATCCACCAACTTGCTGACTAGCAAGCCTGTGACAACCTCTCTCTGCCTCAGTTTCCCTCCTCTGGGGTCATGGCGTCAAGGTCTCAGTTCTCTGATTCCAATTCTCCAATCTTCTGTTTTACAGTTGACTTGATGATAGGAAAAGAAGGTATGTCTCTCTTGAGAAGAATGTACAGCCAGCAATTACAAATAAAATGGTTTAGTTTAATTCACATTCCAACTGCCCTTAATCCACTGTTATGACTGTACCTTGGGACAAAAGTTCTCTATTCAGGGTTGTTCTAAGACATGACTCATGAACTTCTTTAGACCTGAATTTCTGAAAACATGGGACAACACATTTTTTTTCTAAGTAACTCTTTCCAACCTGGTCACTTCATAAGTCAAGCAGAAGAATAACCTGTCCACAGTCAGAATGGATTTAAGAAACCCGATGAGAAACACTGTATGTTCTGGTCACCTCCCTGCCCTCCCTAACCCCTACAGAAAATGCTGTAGTTTGGATACTGCATTTGGACCACACTTTTACTTCCTACACCACAGACACCCAATACAGTGGTATCTCGAGATATGAACAGAACAACATAAAATTTTTTTGTTTGTTTTTTAAAGATACAAGCTGTGACTCAGTCCATATTTTTATTCGAGATCCAAGCAAAATTCTGAGATACGAGTCATGATTTGGGAAGCCGCTAGTTGGCGCATTGGCGCATGGGTCCAGTATCGGCAGTTTGATATATGAGTTGACTGACTTAGGAGCTTGGTTACAGAACAAATTAAATTCGTATCTCAAGGTACCACTGTACTTGTTTTCTCAAGCCTGGTAAGCATTATGGTGCAATGCAATTGTGTGTTTTGTACACATGGGTACACAGCAGTAAGAAGATGTGGAAGGCTATTAGGTCTTCATGGACAGAATTCTCAGAATCTCTGTGGTTATGTTTCCTTAAACCTTATTCTATTAAAAAAGAGAAACCTTTAGATGTTCTTTCCAGACTCAACATTTTTTTTTTGTTGTTTGTTTCTTTAAAAAAAAAATAAAACAGGCTCTGGATGGTTGGCTCAGAGATACAGCATCAGCCCAGTGTGTTCAAGTCCCAAGTTTGATTCCTGGTCAGGGCACACTGGAGTAGTGACCATCTGTTTCTCCGCTCTCCCACCCCCTTCTTCCCCTCTAGCAGCCATGGCTAGCCATGGTTCAAATGATTTGAGCAAAGTTGGTCCCGGGAGCTGAGGGTGGCTCCATGGCCTCAGCCTCAGGTGCTAAAATAGCTCGGTTGTTGAGCAATGGAGCTGCAGCCCAGATGGGCAGAACATCACCTGGTAGGGGCTTGCCAGGTGGATCCCAGTTGGGGTGCATGCAGGAGTCTGTCTCTCTGCCTCCCTGCCTCTCACTTAATTTTTTTAAAAAAAGAAAGAAAGAAACACAACACACACACACACACACCACTTCTGGCTTAATGTTTAAGTAAATGAACTCTCCTTGGAAATACATGAATAAAAGAACTTTCCTTCTACTGAATGGTTAACAA
The DNA here is from genome assembly GCA_037038555.1 of Rhynchonycteris naso. Lineage (NCBI taxonomy): Eukaryota > Metazoa > Chordata > Mammalia > Chiroptera > Emballonuridae > Rhynchonycteris > Rhynchonycteris naso. The sequence continues at coordinate 34,336,812 of CM072998.1, forward strand.
TACATACATATATGTATATGTATGTTCTTTATTCCTAAGGATGCAGTGGACGGGTGTGTTTTCATTCAGTCAGGATTTCCTGCTTTATGGAGATCTCTCGGAGCTGATGGTCATGCTGTCCGCTCTCTGCTCTTTCAGCCTCGTGTATCTTCTTTTTGGGAGGAGTTCCTGTTTGGAGAGAGGAGATTTTCTTGAGAAATTTGAAGTGTTCCAGTCATTCCGAGGAACATGCATTTCAGAGCCTCTCCTGGAGGTCCTGCAGCTGCAGAGACTAGAGAAGCTTGAAATCAGCTTCAAGCATCCCTGGTGCCATGTGAACTGAAAGAAACAAAAAGCAAGAGTCCTGGGTTGGGAAATAAAGCCAGTTGGGAGCATTTTATGGTTAAGGTGCAGACATCACCCTGGAGAGGCTCAGAGGATGTTGAAGATGCAAGACAGAAACATCACAGTGGTCAGGGTACACACGGGCATTGTTTACATGGAGGGAAAAGTGGAAGTATGGATTAGGTGAGGTTGGCAGTGAATGACGCTGAGGAGAGAGAACTGGCAGGTTCTTGGGAAAGCAAGAGGCCCAGATAAAGGAAGAGTCATCAGAGCGATGGGAAGAGGGAAAAGAGGACAGGGCGGGGAGAGGAGAATCCAGCAGGCCAGGCACCAATCTACTTGCCTAGCCTGTTTTGTTTTAGGTCTCATTTCTAGTGCATTCTGCCTCAAACCCAGTGGGGGACTTCTCTGAATTCTGTGGCGCTGGAAAGTCTTCTCCTCCCCTTTCCTGTTCAAGCATTGCTGCGATCCTAAGTCCTGTATGTCCCCTCTCTCATTCAAGGAGCTTCTATTGCCTGCCTCCCAACACATATAAGTGCTGGGGTAACCAACAGGAACTTCACCAAATGGAGAAGCTCCTGTCATTTGGGTCACAGGAGAATTTATTGTTCTCATATCAGAACACTCAAACCCCGAGGAACTGAGAATTTGGCAAAGTCTCTCTTGAAATCTGCATTTAAAGCAGCAGAAGTTGGCTGGATAAGAGTATAGTTGGTAAATTCACAGCAGGTCGAGTGACCACTAACCCCCCTTTTCGACCTCTGTGTTGGACCAGTCTGCTGTGGGAGGGCTGCAGACCGTGGGGCCTAAGAGTTTGTGGTCCCAGGGCTCGCTCTGGTCCTGCAAAGTCTGAGGTGGGGAGAGTCTCACTTTGGAACAGTTCTTGGCCTGTGCTTGATGAGAACTGACATAACTGAGAGGTGTCTAGTGATGTGCCCAAGACTCCATCTTCATTGGCATTTAAAGGACAAGATGTCAGGTTTGCCGCACTGAGGATGATCAGGGGTTTGGAGGAGCAGCCAATAGGAAGGGTCAGGACCCAGGAATTTCCCAACAGGCTGGAACAATGAGACACATCTGACCCTCCCCTCGATTATGAGCTTCAGGAGGGCAGGGCTCTCTGTGTCTGTGGTGATGACTCCTGAGAACTTAGAACAGTGCCTGGTGCATGCAGGTCCTCAGTAGACATTGGAGGTGGAATGAAAGTGACCAGGCTTAAATGTTTGGCCTTGCACTTGGATCTACAAAAAGCCAACTGCATATGGCTCAGCATAAATCCTTAGAAGTTTACATTAACATTAGCTTGAAATTAATGGTGTGATGTGTCTCCAGATTGAATGCAGTCTTAGGGCGTGTGAACAGATATGTGGGACGTTGAATGCTGGAGGTGCTAAACCATCAACATGACTACAAAGCCTATCTCAGAGAGGCTGGGAGGACAGGGGGAGGCCTCGTCTGGAGAAATGGCTCAGAAGTGTTCTGGAAAGTTCCAGGGAGAAGCAGGAAGCCATGGGGCAGAAGCCATGGGGGATATATGTGGACCAATGTTAGCAGTTAAAAAATTATATTTGAAAAGGCAGTGGGGAAAGGTGGGAGGTAAGGAGCCCCCACTGATATGAGACTCAGCCCCAGGTGGAAGGCCGCTTGCAGTGAGAGGCAGGTCTGACAAGTGGTTTGAGAACCTTCCTGAGTCATGTCACAAGGAGCAGGCAACTGCTGCAGTATGGATACATGGCAGGAGCCTCATGTGTCCCAGTTACTCCTGGGAAAGAGCAAGAGCTTCTCACTCAGTTTGGCTGAGAAGGAGAGGAGACACCCATACATGGCCCATGGCTCCTTGGATATGGACTTAGGGGGCCAGCTGTCCCCACATTGACAACCACCAGGTTGTCCTGTAGGGCTCACAGCTGGTTTACCCAGGGGTTGAGTCACCTGATCTTTCCAAGAGCTACTTACAAGGCACATGGGTTTCTCAATAAATGTTTTACCTCTTTTCATACCAGGAAAATAACCCCAGAACCAGGAACCACTTATCCATTATTCCCGTTTACCTGAAACTCTTCCAATATTTTGAATGATTTTGTCCAGAACCGAAAAAGGTTGGTCAGTTTTTGAATTCTTTTTTTCTGTAGGGAAAAATAAGTACAATGACAAAGCTTTGGTAAACAATTAAGGCTTATTTTCAAACATCTTCTCTTTTCAACTTCAGAAAACCATCAACTCTGAGGAAGCAGTGTCCTGTTCACAGAGTAGCGACAGTGGGACAGACTCAGGGGAGAGCCTCAAAGCATACTTTCCTTCCCAGAGCCCAGCAGCAAGAATGTGTGGCCTGTGCTCAAGCCCTGGCTGGAGACTTACACCGTCATCATTTCCCCGTGCACCCCGAGGATACACTAGCATGGAAGTACTTTGCCAACCAGCTGTGGAAGCGGTGGTGAGCAGTGGTTCTTCCTGTGGAGCTAACACTCCCAGTCGCTTGGACACTGTCCTTGGACTTGGACTCATTTATAAGTCATTCTACTCTTCAAAAATGTCTCACCCTTCCTCCTGTCAAGCCCTTTCTACCGATAATTGTGGGGACTGGCCCTACCACTGAGGAAGAGGAACAGAGTGTGATACTGCACGGGGTTGGGTGGGACTCTCCATGGGATTCGGCCCCAGGGCCGACCCTGGTCTGACAGAGTCAGAGGCAGTCACTCCTTCTTCCCTGGGCACAACCTTTACTGTGCCCTGTCACATTCTCTCATCCTTCTCCTTCCCTCCTTCCCTACTCTCATACTCTTAAAGGGGATCAGGAAGGCTCACCTCCCTTCAGTTTTCCCAAAGCTCCATATGAGTACAAGTTGGAGCACTTAAGAAAAACCTATAAGTTTAGTCCATTTATATTTGTTGAACACATGAGTAAGAACTGGTTGGGTCTTCCATCCGTCTTTGGGTTCTTGGAATGGGACAAACCTTTGTTTACCTAGTAACACTTAGGGGTTGTTCAACAGATATTGAGCGAGTGAATGAATCTTTTGTTAAAGCTAATATAAATAAGAAATTAGTGATTATGGCATAAAATTATACATGCCTCATGGGACACTTAGATTTTAATGGAGCCCAAAGTCTTACACTACAGGCTAGGCACTACACTACAGTTTAGTTCACGATATTGAAACGGTATTGTAGCCCATGAGGACTTGCTCGACATGCTGGATATGACACAGAGAAAGTTGGCTACTTTGGCAACAAGAAAGGGAAGACATTTGCAGATACAGTACATTTTTCTTCACGCTGCTTCAAGCTTTAAAAATATTAATTTAATTTATTTTAAGGTATCAAATTATATTTTTAAAAAGTATTATAAACCCATGGGACAATTTTTAAATTATAAAGAGACCATCTTTGGAAAGTAAAGTTGTTTGCAATAGTTGAAGTTTTTTTTTGTTTCGTCCTGGGGCCCAGTCTTTACTCATTTTTGTGTGTCCTTTCAGGAGTAATCTACACTACAGAAAGTGTTGCCAACCTCATACTGTCACTGATTATTTAGAGTCTCGTTCATATTTGTTTAGAGGACATTGTTTAGAAGATTTTGGCACACAATTCAGGCAGATAAATTCAATAATTGATTTATGAAAACATATAATTAATCAGTAAATACAAAAATTTGCATCTGAAGTTTGCTTATTTGTGCAGTATAATCTTTAGGCTTTGGGAGTTTTCAGGAAGCACATAGCATAACATTTACATGGTCTCTATATAAATGTGGGAGGCAAAGCAGCTTTTGCCAAAGATCACTGAGGTGACATGTGGCCCACCTTGGAGAGAACCTAGGAGCTCAGGGTCTCTGGTCCCTGCTCCTTCCAGGCCACCCTGAAGCTTTCCCCAGGATTGAAATGCAGAGATATTATAGCTACAAAATCCCAATGGAACCATATTTGTAAAAGTCTAATATTTAAACTTTTCTGTCTAGAAAACTGAAGTAACAAGGACCAGATTTATCTTACCAAGTAAATTAGAATACTAGAAAAAATATATAGAAAACAGTGCTTTCCCATACATCTGACAATAGGCAGCAAGCTGTTTATGCTGAACACTAAAACTAAATGGAGTAATTCATAGATTGGGAAACTGAATATTGTCCAGGTGTCAATTCCTGCCAAATCGATCTATAGATTCATAGTAATCCAATCAAAATCCCATAGAATTTAAGGTAGTACAAGTTGTACCTTAAATTTATATGGGAAAGAAAAAGAACCAGAATAACCAAAATGACTTTGAAAATCAAGAACCTCATGGGAGGATTCATATTAGCGGATTTCAAATCTTGTTACCAACATAAATTAACCAAAACAATATTATGTAAAAAAGAATATATCTTAGGTCAATGGAACAGAATAAAGTGTCCAGAAATAGACTTATATATGTATGACCAACTGATTGTCAACATATGTGCGAAGGCAATTCAACAAAGAAAGCTGAGTTTTTTCAACAAATGGTATTGAAACAACTGAACATCGATATGCAAGAAATCAAACCCAAACAAAATAAATTATACCTTAGTAAAAAAAAAAGTCTAGTGATAATAGCTAATACTTATGAATCAAGCTCTGCTTCAAGTTCTTTACTTATAGCAATTCACTTAATTTTCACAATAACCCATATGCTAAGGTACTATTATCCCTAGCTTACAGATGATGAAACAGAGGTTCAGAGAAGTGAAGTTATTTAACCAAGATCACACAGCTAGTAAGAGGTGGAGCCAGGGTCTTAGCTTCTACCTTGCAGTGTTTCCCATGTCCCCATGTTCCATAGAAACTTCCACTTTCACTCCCCTTCAGCTGAGAAAGATATCAAGAGGCTTAGTTGGATTTCTACTAGAATATGACAGATACCATTAAGAAGCCAAGTTAAGATGAAGCTAAAAGTGATCAAGCATTAGGAAAAGGTGGTACCACATGGTCAGTGCCATCTTATCACTCGGTTGTGTAAAGAACTATTCCAGCTCAGAAAATAGTGATTGAGTTTTCAAGAGGTTCTTTTGCTGTGGTGGCTTGAATATCATATTAATAATTAATTCCTTGGTTCCCTACTTTAAAACCTCTTTACCTAATAATTCCAAGATATGTCTCATAAGAACAATGTTATGGAGCCTATACGTTTATATCTTTGGGGAGGTCACTGGTAGAGAGTTCAGTGTAGCTTTAAACAATGAGTCCAAAAAACTTGGGATTGCCTGCTTATTGAATCAATGAACACAAGCCAACCATTGTGAGCCAGTTTGTGCTGAGCATTTTGTGTGTCCATTTGGGGGGAAGGCTGGAACTCTAAGGAAGATGATTCAGCAAAGGAAAGGCTCTGCCTGTGGCGACAAGAACCGGAGGGGCTGCCTCTGACCCCAGCTGAGCTGGGCTGTTGTGTGAGAACTGTGGCTGGTGAGAAGAGGGGCCACCCTTCCTGAGGGAAGCCTGAGAGGCGCGCCAGCCGCTGCGTGGGGAAGGGGCACTGGGAATGGTTCCCCGATTGTGTTAGACCAATGAAATGGTGGGTATTGGACCATTTTTGAACTGCACAAAGAATAATTTTTAATGGTTCAACCTAATACATTGGTCCTCAAGGAGATGTTATAATCTAGTCATTTCTTCTCATTTTGAGACTTCCAAATCCCTGAAACCACTGTTGGCCAGAGAAATGTAGGGTGACTGCCTCCTAAGGTAATCGTTTGTCTATAGAGGGTATGGGGTTGACTACTAACTTAGTTTAGACAAATCTCCCAAAACTTTGGGAGTTTGGGTGATGAAGTAGCAAAAGTTTGTTTTGTATTTACTTATTTCTGACCATTGAGGCAATCTCCTGGAAGGGAAGAGAAAGTCAGGAAAACTGACTACGCAGGAGTACTTTAGCTGAGAGGATTTTATCTATGGTGACACAAAAAAGTTCTAGATAAATGTGCTCACACAGGATGGTGGGAATGCCTGTTCCAGGGAAGCCAACCTCCGAGAGGGAAGCCAGGGCTCACAGTCCCCTCCGTGTCACAACGGGGGAGCAGAAAGTGCTGGCTGAGGCTTCTTAGATGGAAATTTTTTCATGCAGTGGGCACAGTGGGATAAAATCCCACTGCATTGCCCTCTGGGGGAATGCCTCTAGTAAATTATCAGCAGAGGTGGAATCCTCACAGAGAAAGACAGGAAGGAGGCACGGTGGCAATGCTGGATATCATCTGAGTTAGAAAAACCAAGGACCAGTCCTCAGAGCTGTTTATTGTTCTGGGTGGCCTCCAGCAAATTCTAGTCTCCTGGTGGCTCACAGGTCCCTAGGTTCCCACCTTAGGGCTCCCAGAGGGGTGAATTAACCTCTCTGTCTCACATCTGTAAAACAGCCATAGGGTTGCTGAGGTGTAAAATGGGGTGATTCAAACACAACAGTGGTTGGGCACAAAGAACTCCAAGGTGAGAACTTCACCATTATAGAAAGGGTTACTGCTGTTATAGAGGGACAATTATTTATTCTTCTTCTTAGTTATGCATTATTGATAATTATGCCTTCATTGTTCATCTGCTCACTCATCTTTTTAACAAACATTAGTCAGCAGCTACTGTGTGCCAGATGAAAGCTTCCAGGCCCAAGGGGGAAATAGTAAATTAATGCTTCTTGCTGCCTGTCCTGGAGGGGCTTACAGCCCAGTATTACCTGCTGCTATTTGTTCTTTGTCTACTTCTAGTAATGTTCATGGAGGAGGATTAAGGGAAAACGTAGAGGAGAAAAGGGACAACCTTAATCATGAGAATGCTTTGAAAAATGTTTGCAGACAACCACAAGCTACTCTGGGTCCTCCCAAAGGAAAAGTAAAAATTACTTACTTGAAGGAACAGCTTTTCAAGAAAAAATATAATCTTAGACAATAAACCTTCTTTTCCCCCAATGAAATCTATATCTATAGCTCGGTCTGTATCTACATCTATAGCTATTATCTGTCATCTCTGCAGCTGTGTATCTCTATCAGCTATTGATCTAGACATATGGCACATACGTTCACCTGTTGGATCTCTTAGTAATATCTGCCAGTTCTTTGGAGAGGGGGATATTGGCAATTTGGCAGATGATAGTTTTGTAATCATTGAATCGTGAGTGGGTGGACACTCACACGGGGAATCTTCATGGAGTGCCTGCTGTAGGAAGCTACCCTGGGCCCAGCACAGCACTTTCCTGAGCGGTGTCTGTCTTGAGTCCTACTTATGGTGCTTCAGACCTCTGTGAAGTGAGAGCTTTGCAGGTGTTCTAGAAGGTGCCGTGCTCATTGTAGTCTGAGTTTGAGTTCCCACAGAGGAGGAGTCACCTCTGGGAGATGGCTGTTGTCTCAGCGATTGTGGTGTGAATGCAAAACCGGTACTTTTCTAGAATGGAGAAGACAGTGCCAGTGGCTACTGATCTTAGTGGTAAGGGCTGCTAACCCAGCCTGGCCTTAAACAGCTAGTTTCCTGTTCTATAAAAGGCATACATAGTGCCTAGCTCATGAGCTTGTTGGGAAGATTAGCCTAAGATACAGCATGTAACCATGTCAGACCTATCCACGAGTCCATTATTTGCATCCTCATCCCTGTATACATCTACATGTGGCCTGGGGGCAGTCATAGGGATTCAGGGATTTGTTTCTCATAATACAAGGAACTGAAAGGCTCACTGAGGCAGCATTGTTATCATCATGATCATCAGTACAATTACTTGCAAAAATGTGTTAGTTGAATTTCTATATGCATTTTTCTGTCTAGAACAATCAGTTTCAAGGCAAAACAAAACAAAACAAACAAACAACCTCCCCCCCAACAAAACCCCCACTTTTAGCCCACTAATAAGTAAACTGAATGCTCTTGGTGTTACAGCATAGAAGCTACCTGATAAGATTGAACAGACATCAATCTTGGCTCAGAAATGAGAAGAGTCTGAAATGTCACTTTCTCTACCAGACCACAGCCTCTTCAGAGAAATGCTTGATGGGATTGATATTCTGGTGGGCATTGGACACTGATCACTTAAGGGCAAGTTTATGACTAACTAGGCAGGTCTTTCTTCTGACAGCAGCTGCCACCACCACTATGGGAACCACACTTTTAGGATCCTCAGAAACATGGGCCCCGCTCTCATCATGCAGGACCGGGTGTCAGGCCTGAATCAGACCACACAAGGAAATAATACAGGAAAGACTCTAAGGCTGCCCTGAACCTTGCTCTATTTCTCAATTAAAATAAAATGGCAAAGTATTTACTTGTAATTTTTCTTTAAGAGAATTCAACATTCAGCGAGGAAGCTCCTGACTATTTCCTGGGCACAGGCTTAAAGGTCTTTGCAGGCAAATGGTGTTACGGGTCATACTAAAGTTTATGTGTTGAAGTCCTGATCTCCTGGTACCTCAGAATGTGACCTAATTTGAAAATAGGGTCATTGCAGATGTGATTAATTAAGATGAGGTCACACTAGAGGAGGGTGGCCATAATCCAGGATGATTAGCATTTTTATTAAAAGGGTAACAAAGACAGATACACACAAGGAGAACACCATGTAATGACAGGGTCAGAGATCAGATGATATAAATACAAGCCAAGGAAGGTCAAAGACTGTGGGGAAGCCTCAGAAGGCAGGGGACAGTGTGGGACAGTTTCTCCCTCACAGCCTGCCTTGAAGGAACCAACCAGCCAACACCTTGATCTCAGACTTGTGCCTCCAGAACTGAGAGATGATCAGTTTCTCTTGTTTAAGCCACCCAGGCTGAGATACTTGTACGGCAGTACCGGGAAACAAACATGGATGGATAAACCGGTGACTACGGCAGGTCTCGTTTTGGCTGGAAGCTAATAGTGCTCTGGGGGTACAGATCACCTAGAAAGCAAAAGAGCCTTTCTATTCAGGTAGAACATTGCTGAGTAGGTAGAACAGCAGGAAGTTGGCCCCAGCTCCAAGCCCAGTGCAGAAAGGAGATACAGAATACAAACATCCTCTCCCAGATCTCAGAGTCTTTCAGAGGATATGAGGGAGTCACCTGAAGCAGCAGCTTCATATCCTTTAGTTTTCTACCTATTGGGAAGGAAACTGTATTATATTGTGACCAAATTTCTCTTTCTCAGCAAAAGTTTCATCAACACATGCTCTCTATTCATACTATTCTGCTGTTTTGAATGTTGGCGCCAACTCAATACAGTGATTTCATAATCCACTCACAAGTCTTCACCCACAGTTTGAAAGCCGTTAGCTTGACGGAGCTCCTCCCTCCTTTGCAAAGGTGTCTAACTAACTGGGCCAGACTGGTCGGAAGTCAACTGGTGTCTTAACTTCCACGAAGAGAATGAGCTTCTCTCTAGTTGTGGCTATTTTTCTGCCAGTCTATCTTTGTCATTGGCCTTCAGTGACATGGAGAAAACATGTCTTTATGTTTTCCTGAACTGTTTTTCCAGTTCACTTTCTCCATAATTACAACTGTGTTTCTAGTATAATATTTTCCTGGGCTGTTTCCCTGACAAGATTCTGAACACATCGGGGAGAGGTGAGCAAACACACGGCAATATTGTCAAATTGTGTTTGATTTGCTTGTAAAGTTAGTAGAACGTGATGGAATTTTGCTTTTTCTTCATGTTAATGAATCTAAGTATTTTTCATACATTTCCATAGAAATATCTTTGCCAGTGCTTTGCTCACATGAACTTCAAAGTTTTATGTTCGCCTTTAGTTGTGATACTTCATTCATCCATTCATTAATTCATTTATTTAATCAACAGATACCTGCTCTGTACAAAATGCTGGGTGGACCCAGTATTCCCCTCAGGAGAACACTTCCTACTGGGGGTGGCAGCAGGGACACCTGCAACCAGTGTGGCAGGCGCTGAAACCAAGCATGCGCAGTGATGTTTCCCTCTGGGACCAAGGCCTTCATCAGCTTCGCCTTATATCTTTAATTTTTAGGAACCAAGCTAAATTAGGAGCTGTCTTAACACTTCCATTTAGCTTTTTTTCTAAAACTTAAAAGGTTTGACTCAGGCTATAGGAGGAGGTAAGAGGAAGCAAAGCAGTAATTGCAGATAAGACCCCCGGGGTTGCACTTTCTCAAGGCTCAGACTCTGTTTCTTTGACCTTTTCCCCTGGAGGGAGGGCTGGGACTTCATGATGCAGTTTTCTTTTCATTAAACGGACTAAACCTCTAACACAATGTCACTAGCTACTCATTGGCTACGTGTGCCACTCTGCCGTTCCATTCACCTCTGACAGCTAACTCCTTCTGGAGTACCATCTAGAGCTCTCCTGGCGCTGGTATCCCATCATCCTAGACTCATTGCAAAATCCAAAATAGACTATTTCAGAGTGAAGGAGGAGGGAATCAATGGCTAACTAAGAAGTGGAAAACATTATATTAATGTAATTGTAATGAAAATATCATTACATTAATATCAAAATGGCGATGGTGGGTATGAGGGGAGAATTTTCTACTGACTCTTCATCATGCAGACACACTTAAACTTGCCCAGACCATTTAGCCAACATGCAGAAACACCTGTTTGAAATTAGGGGGAAACCAATAAGCACTGTATATTGAATAAATGCAGTGAGGCAGAAATTGCTTCACTCTTATTGTTTAACTTAGGAAATCTTTGTTTGGATTTACCCCCTTGGTTATCAGGATTTTTTCAGTTCACTATTGCTTCTTAGATTTCAAATCTCCATTCCTCCTGCATTAAATCCTTTATGAATTGTTAATACACTTCTGTCAATGAGTAACTCACATTTTTCTAGCAAATGTCAGTCACATCAGTAATATAAATGTGCTTAACTTATCCATTAATTTATTTTTTTACAATTTTCCTTAGAAAACAGGATCCAGTATAGGCTGTATAATTAAAGCGATGTTGAATGATTAAAAATAATGAAATAGACAGATATATGTCAAGTAAATAATAATAAGAAAGCAGAGAGCAGTAATCCTTTTATGACAGAAAGTAAATTTAAACCCCAAAGTATGAAACATGACAAAAAGTGCTCTTTAACACTAAAAGCTACAGTTCACAATGAAAATATAACACCCATGAAAATCTCTGCAGCAAATAACACAAGAATCACTTATAAAGCAAAAACTACAGAAAATATAAGAATACATATATATAATCACATTTATAGTGGGAGACTTGTGTACACTATTCTCAATAAAAAGTAGGGGAATAAAATACAAGTAAGGAGAGAAGAAATCTAAACAAAATAATCAATAAGATAAATATTATAAACACACACTAAGTACCCTTTACATCTTGATAGTAAAGAATATACTGTACCTTCTTCTCAAGTGCTCATGGAAAATTTACACAATTCATTATATATTAGGTCAAAAGAAAACATAAGTCAAATTCAAACTAGAATTATTTTAAACAATACCCTCTGGTTATAGTACAATAAAACTAGAAATTATTAACAGAAATAAGAGAAAAGGCCCTACCACCTGGAAATTAAAAAAAACTTTTACTAGGCAGTTTTGGGTAAAAAGTAAGTACAAACTAAAACTATAGAATTTCTGAAAAATAATGTTAATGAAAATACTATGTATAAAAATGTATGGAATATGTTTAAAGAAGCAGAGTATTAACATTTATTGATAAAATAAAATAATAAAATGAAAAATTACTCAGCTCTAAAAATTAGAAAAAGGCAACAAAGTCAATTATAAGAAAAGATAAATGAAGGGAATACTAATGATAAAGACAAAAATTAAAGAGGTGCAGAATAGAAATATAGCAGAGTTAATTAATCTATCAAAACCTTGGATTTTGGAAAAAAATTATAAACTAGAGCAACTACTAGTTTACCTGATCAAGGAAGGAAGAAAGCATAAATTCACAAAATAGGAAATGAAAAGAGGAAAATAGCAATGAAAACCAATATTTTTAAAATCATAAAACAATTTAGAGACCTCTTTGCAAATACATTTGAAAACACATAATAAATAGAAAATTTCCAAGGATGTATAGGTTACTAAAATTGACCCCCTTTGATTAAGAAAGCTGAAATTAATTATTTTCCTATAAAAAATAGAGAAAGTTTTAAAGAAATTAGCCTAGAGTAAAAACATAAGAATGAGATGGATTCACAGGGAATTTCTAACAAATCTGAAAAGACCAGATGGTTCTGTAAATTTTCAAAGAGAATCAAAAAGGAAGGAAAAATTCCAATTCTATATTATAAGGCAGATATAACACTAAAACTTCAACCTGAGAATGATTGTACAGAAAACTACAGACTGATGTGACTTGTGCATTTGGTAGCAAAAATACTAAATGAAATATTAACCAGCAGAATTAAATATCATTTTAAGAAAATATTCAACATAACCAGGTGGTAAAATCCAAGGTTGATTCAATATTAGGAAATCCCGATGCAGCATATTAATAGATCTAAAAAAATGGTTATCTCCAAATATGATGAAAAAGAATTTGACAAAATTTAAAAATATTTATGGATATTCTCTTTACATGTGAAAAAAATATACTGCTGTCCTACAGCTGAATCTTACTTATTGAATAAACACTAGAGGCATTTCTACCAAAATCACAGGCAAAGCGATGATGCCTACTAACTTCACTACAACTGTATATTATCTTAGATATATTAGTCATTGCAATTAGGTAAAAGACATTTATGAGGTATATCAACATTGGTAAAGAAAAAATTCTATTTGTAGATGATAATATAGTGTATCTGGAAAATCTTATAGAGTCAATTATAAAAAACAAAGTTAAGCAATAAAAGAATTCTATAAAATAAAATAAGATAGTAACTCACAGAAATCTGTAGCATTCATATACACCAGTTAAAGGACACAATAATAGAGATGATCTCATTTGTAATAGCAACAAAGAAGATTGACTATTTAAGAATAAATTTATCATGAAACATACAAGGACAATTTTTAATTATCCTCAAAGACATGAAAGTAGGCTTAAACAAGTGGAAAGACGTCGCCTCTTGTTGGACAGAAAAGCTCGATATAATGAAGATGTCTTTTCTTCCCAAGTTATTTTGGAAATGTGATGCAATCCCAATAAAAAGACAAGTTAAAAACAGAACTTAGACCTTTTGACAAAAATTATGCAAGAATAATGAGGAAAATAGTGAAAAAGAAAAACTAAAAGTATTACTATGCTCCCAGAGGTGAAAATACACTTTTAGTAAAACAAAGTGGGGCTGGCACACTGATAGAGCAGTAGGATAGGCTGCATATCCTGGAAGAGATAACCGTCCACACAGACATTTAGTATAAAGTAAGTGTGATATTGCATATCATGGTGGCAAAAATGGACTTCTCAAACAAATGGTACTGGGATGAGTGGGTCACCATGTGTAAAAAGATCAACTTCGAAGCACATGGGCACCATACCCTAAGGAAACTCCGAATTGATAAGAGAGCTGTAGGTTGCACCACAGATGAAGTCATGTAAGCAGTAGAGGAAACATGGTGACATGTTCTTCAAAGTTAGTGTGGGAAACATTGTAGCTACAGTCAAAAGCTAAAGTCAATTAAAGATGGATACATTTGACTATACAAAAGCTGAATTTTTTTGGCATAAAAACATCAGGAACATAGTCAAAGGCAACTGACAAACTAAAAAAATAAAAAGGTATTTGTCACATACATCCCAGACAAAGGTGTTATATTCTTAAAATATAAAGAACTCTTACATTGAGGACAAAAGACCAAAAACCTAGAGCAGTGGTTCTTAACCTGGGTTCTATCGAACCCTAGGGGTTCGATGAGTCGGTCTCAGGGGTTCGGAGAAGCCTCTGCCACTGAGGCCAGAATAAAGTAATACCGTAATTTGTTGTGAGTTCATGCACTTTGTTGGTTTTGTTCTTTGAGCAAGGTGATGTTCATGCACGGCTCATTTTGTGCACCAGTAAAAAAACATATACCTATGTCTTGAATTTGGAAAAAAAAATCCTGTTTTATTTATCACTAAAGAAGGGTTCGGTGAATGCGCATATGAAACTGGTGGGTTCGGTACCACAAAAAAGGTTAAGAACCACTGACCTAGAGGAAAAATGAGAAAATGTCATGAACAGACCATTCACAAAAATGATATAAAAATCAACATTAAAAAAAGAACAAAAGTGATATAAAGAGCTGTATGAGATGGTCGAACTCACTCATAATTAAAGAATTGCAAATTAAAACCACACTGAAATCCTGCTCCTCAACCATAAGATTGGTGAAAGTTTAACAGCTCAACACCTCCCTGCAGAGACTGAGAAACAAACTATGCCCTATGTCTTTCCCTCTTCCTGCAGAGCATAGGCTGGGGTAATTACGGTTTGCACTTACTGTTATCCGAAATTCCGTCTTCTCTGCTGGGAGAAAGATAGTATTCACGAGAAGCCTCAGAACCACTGTCTTCGTAACTATCATCAACACTGGATTCTTTGATGAAAACATGGGGGGGGGGGGAGAAGGGATAGGGTCTTTGTTATACACCTGAGAATATTTTGGCCCATACCTTATTTTAAAACATTAAATTGAAACATTGGTTTTTGAGTTTTATTGGAAAATGTGTTTTGGAAAGTTATGTGAATATAGAGTCAGGCACCATATGACTATGAAGACTCAGTTTTTGACCCAGCCACCCCAATTCTAAGAATTTACTCTGAAAGTACATCTCCTACAATAAAAAAATACATATGCACCGGACTATTTATTTATTTCCATATGTAAGTGCTTCCCCTTAGTGACTCAGAGCCTCACTCTCCTGCACATACCCCCTGTAGCCCTTGTGTCCCAGAGCTCGGCTGGAGGTAGCCCTTGCCCCTGATTCCCATCACCCCCTCCAATTCAGACTCCTTGGTGCTGAGAGACTGGAGACTCCCCTGAAGTCACTAGACTAACTTAATTGATGCTGAATGCTTTGCAACACCCCTGGGCAATGTGCTGGGTAAGTGCAAAGCATAGTTATGATTTGGTCACCTGTCGTTTAATGAGTAGACACACTGTGCTGAGAGACCCTTGGAAGAGCTAAGGTGAATCAGTGCAGGCCACTGATGAGAATGCTGTTTTCTTGTTCCTGGGAAATGACCTAAGTGGCAGTGAGATGGCTCACCAAAATCCAACATGGAGGAAACCAGCAATTTTGGCATTTCAAGGAACAGACTCTTTGAAATGGCCTGAATGAACACTCTTGAACCTTATTACTTAAGAACAGAAAATTGACAAGTGCTGCTTCATGACTCTTGGAAGTTTACTTAGTGGTTATACTAGTCTCTTGCTTTGTGGTTTTACATAGAAGATTATCTTGGTCTCATTTGTTCCCCATCCAGAAACTGTGAGATAAGCTGGGTACAGGTTGACCAACTCAGATTTCTGATCTCATCTGATCTTTTCTTTGTTTAAAACCCTATGCAGACTTCTGGCTGTCTTTAGAATAGAGTCCAAAGAAGTCAATACAGTCCACAGGCCATGACCTGACCCCCACTCTCATTTAACTTCATCTCTCACCTCCCACTTCTGTCAGCCCTTGGCTCTGCACCAGGCTATTTATTGCAGCGTTGCTTATAATTGCAGAAGATTGACTACATGTGGAAAGACCACACACGGGTACTAGGGGCTCTAACTATGGCTTATACACACCGTGGAGTGCTTTGCAGCTGTAAAAAATAGAGGAAGCTCTCTATTAGCTGATGTTGAGTGATTTCCAGTTTACAATGGTAAATGAAGAGTGAAGGGTGTGTACCCCGCATGTAACAAGTAGGGAAATACAAATATGCATACATCTCTTCGTGCATGCAAAGAGAAATACAGGGAGGATAAAACAACAAAGGAGCTGGGTCACCTATGGGATTGCTGGGGAGTGGTAACTGTTTATGTACACCTTTTTCTATAGTTGTGACTTTTAAGACCATGGTAAGGCTTTGTATACTCAAATATAAATCAATATTTAAAATGAACAGGATGGGAGAACCAAAAAGGGATGCAAATTGTAGCCAATGAGCCTAACTTTGTGAGCAATGAGGAACGTGCACAACGAACAGGCAGGGAAGGAAAGAACTACTCTTGGTCACTTTGGAAAATAGTATGTTACTACGGACCGGGAGGCTAGAGACAAAAAAACTATCCACAAATATTCTTTGGTTGGTAAATCTAATTTCCTTGGGGGTATAGGATAACAATTCAAAAACTCTTTATGTTTTAGAGCAAGGGTCCCCAAACTACAGCCCTGCGGGCGGGCGCATGCGGCCCCCTGAGGCCATTGATCTGCCCCCCCCCCCCCCCGCTGCACTTCCGGAAGGGGCACCTGTTTCATTGGTGGTCAGTGAGAGGAGCACAGGATGCATCCGCACCCATAGTTCCCATTGAAATACTGGTCAGTTTGTTGATTTAAATTTACTCGTTCTTTATTTTAAATATTGTATTTGTTCCCGTTTGTTTTTTTACTTTAAAATAAGATACGTGGAGTGTGCATAGGGATTTGTTCATAGATTTTTTTATAGTCCGGCCCTCCAACGGTCTGAGGGACAGTGAACTGGCCCCCTGTGTAAAAAGTTTGTGGACCCCTGTTTTAGAGAGACAAAGCAAATGGTTAAATATATTGTGGAAAATGGAAGTCAGGGCCTAACAAAGAAAGAACAGAATGACCCTGAAAGAGCCCTGTGATGCCAGAGTGGAATCAGAGGTATCCACTCTGATAATAATAATAGTGGTTTCATTTTTTAATTTTCATTAAAACAATTATTTATTAATTTTAGAGAGAAGGGGAAGAGAGAGAGAAAGAGAGAGAGAGACAGGAACAGCAATCTGTTCCCATGTGCACCCTGACCAGG
Source organism: Rhynchonycteris naso (assembly GCA_037038555.1). Taxonomy (NCBI): domain Eukaryota; kingdom Metazoa; phylum Chordata; class Mammalia; order Chiroptera; family Emballonuridae; genus Rhynchonycteris; species Rhynchonycteris naso. Next base: position 34,353,951 of record CM072998.1, read on the forward strand.
GATCGGACCCACAACCTCCGTGCATCGAGATGACGGTCTAATCAGCCGAGTTCTCTGGCCGGGGTACCAAGTGGTTTTAGATAAAGGAAGGAGGGAGGGAGAGATGCAAAGAGTTCAGGATGGACGTGTCTGTGCATGCGTGTACACCTGTGTATGTGTGTGTGTGCATCTGTGTGTGCTGCTGTATGTGTGTGCATGCATCTATATTTCCAGCTCCATCTGCTGGGAAAGCCTGAAAACAATGACATTTTACAGAATTTACCCAGTACCCAGTACTTGGTCTCTAAGTACAGTTCCTCACAAAAGAAACCAGATTTCAGGACTGGGTCAGGGAAAATACAACAGGCCCTAGGACATCTTGTGGTGCCAGAGAGTAAGCATGCACCAGAAAGGATGGGGCTTGCCAAAAGGACAGAGGAGCAACGTGCAAAGAGCCCCCCAAGGCAAATCCGGATAATTTGGACAAGAAAACAATGACACTGGTTTTCATTTCAGAAAATTGTTGAAGGGATGCATTTCCTCCATTCCTGGAGGGGTCAACCTGGGGTCATCAACCTGGAGGGGCACCCTGGGCTTTCACCATCCTGCCCACCCCAGGGAGGAGCAGTGACTGAACTGAAAGTGTGGGAGGGGTGGACAGTGTGGCAGCACCTTCCTCGCCCTGCTGGATCCACCTGCCTGCAGGGACAACATGCCTGCCAGCTCCTCTTCGCTCTGGTTTCCCAGGGTCAGACCCACTGGCAGGGGTGGGTGGGCTGTCCCTCAGCCCTGAAAGAGACAGAAACCTGCCTAACCTGGTAAAGCGGCCATGCCCTCCAACCTCAATTCCCTCTCCATCAAGGAGCTGCTTCCACCTGCATCCGGCTGGTCCCTGTGCGCCCACCGCTCTCTGAACTCAATTGTCAGCTTGCGTTTACCTTTACCGAGAATTTTGTCTTCACTGCCAAGAGATAATTGTGAATTATCTAGCTGTTCATGATAACCCTCAGGACCAGCTTGAAAATCCTCATCAATGATGGCATCTTTGAAGAAGACCATGAAAAAAAATGAAGAAATGTTTTCTTGATTACACACTTATAAACATTTAGGTCCATACTTTATTTTAAAACACTTATAGAGTCTCCAAGTGCCATTAGGAATATGCGTTGTAAAGTTAACATGTAAACAGAGTCAGAAACCATCTGATTACCTTGCACCCAGGAGTTTGGATCTCAGTGGATATTGAGTAAGCTAATGCAGGAATTTGGGATTTACATCTGGATGCAAAATTTCAAGAAAATGCTGAATTTCCCTGCTGTTTTATGCTTTTTCATGCACTGAGTGTAAATCTCTGGTGCCTAGCACTCTCCTCAGCAAACACCAACCAAATATTTTGTCTTGGTTTTGAGTGAGTTAATTTATTCATTTATGTACACTTTGAATATCATGAAACTGCACTTTGGAAAACCACATTCTTTGCTTTTATTCACTACTAGCGTAGTGGCCTTGGGCGCATTCTTTTTCAGACCTTAGTTTTTTTCCCATCCAATAGGGTCACAGTCTCTGCTCTGCTGTCTTAGACGTTTAGGTGAGCACGACACATGCTAGCTTATGGAAAGTTTTTCTTTTCCTGAGCTCTGTATTTCTCAGAAACCCACTTGCTTGCACACGCATTACAGAGATTATCTAACAATGATGGGATAACTTGTCTCTGCCAGTCTAGGTCCAACCTCCCCAATCCTGGACAGGTTATAGAAATGCTTTGTGGCCCTAACCGGTTTGCTCAGTGGATAGAGTATCAGCCCAGCGTATGGACGCTCCAGGTGTGATTCCCAGCCAAGGCACACATGAGAAGTGACCGTTTGCTTCTCTACTTCTCCCTCTTCCCCTTCTCTCCCACTTCCCCTCCCACAGCCAGTGTTTTGATTGGTTCAAGCATAGCCCCAGACACCCAGGACAGCTCGGTAGGTCTGCATGGGTCAGCCTCAGGTGCTAAAAATAGCTCAGTAGTTGAGCATTAGCCCCAGGTAGGGTTGCCAGGTTGACTGTCCTTAGGGTGCATGTGGGAGTCCATCTCACTATCTTCCCTCCTCTCACTTTAAAAAAAGAAGAAAAGAAACGGTTTGTGACAAGCGCTTCTTTCACGTCTCCATTTGCTTTTGCCGCAGATGTAGTTGGCCTTAAGAATGCCAAAAGGATGGGATTGTGCATTTAGTACTTAAGCCCCTATGAATACATGCGATTACAGGGTTAAAAATGTATACTTGCTTTTTTCCTTTGATATCCTTGTTGATAGTGTTGCTGCTGTCTTGTGTGTTCCAGACCTGGATGATTTACTGGGATCCAATATCTGTTGCAGTAGCATTCCATCTTGGGAAAAGCACACAAGGACACTTTAAAACCGTCAATGCTAAACAGACCTAAGCAGTCTGTGAATGCAGTGACTGGAGACAGGAACTCAGGGACTCCATAGACACAGAAGTTGACTATCTAAAGAATTCTGTCTGGGGTGGGGAGACCAGTGTCTTCCTAAGTGATCTCTGAAAACCTGAGACCATCCAGATTCCTTGGAAACAAACACTGACCATCAAAGATACTAGACTAGAAACCGGGCCCTGGTGTAGTCATAATTCTTTTTGCTCTTGCTGTCATTCTGTCCCCTCTGAGACTTTGCCCAAAGTGTTCCCATGTAGGCAAAAATGTCATTCTTGATTTCTACATCATGTGGCATTGTGTTTTTCCTTTACATCCTCTGACCTCTCTTAGAAAGATTATAACATCAGATTCCAGGGCTTCGTGTCAAACGGAGCTAGACCAAATTCTGGTTCTGCTCCCACCAAAATGTGATCTGAGACATGTATCTCTCTAACCTACAGTTTTGTGAAATGCAGTCTGTATTTCACTGGGCTTTTTATGAGGTTCAAATAAAACAGTGAATGTAGGAAACACTCCTGAACTGTGGTGGAGGCTAAATGAATCAAGAGCAGGTATGAATCTCCCCATCTCGGTAACACAATGGTCACACTTCTAGCTTTTCCCTGTTGAGTATGAATGTTACCATAGCCAATCAAGAAGCCCAGGCAGCTTACACCATTAGCCATGATGGCGCAGGGGGTGATTCTTACACCAAGCACTTCAAAAGTTAGAAAGATGAATGGTCAGGGCCTGAGAATGCCAAAAACTAGCAAGATAATTGGATAGGAAAAAAGCTGTCCCCTCCCTATCCCTGTAAAAACCTCAGGCTTGAGCAGAAAGAGATGATCTTTGAGACGGGAGTTCACCATTCTCCCAGGTCGCAGCACCTGAATGAACTTTCCTTCCTTTTGCACCAGCATTTGTCTCACAAGTTTGGCTTTGGTTGTGGCAGGTTGTTGAACCTGCATTTTTGGTTTCATGATGTTAGCCGTGGGCCTGTCATAGATGGCTTTATTATGTTGAGGTATGCTCCCTCTTTGTTGGGAGTCTTTATCTTAAATAAATGCTGGATTTTGTCAAATAATTTTCTGCATCTACTGATATGATCACATAACTTTTATCCTTATTTTGTTTATGTGGCATCATATGTTAATTGATTTGTTCATATTTAACTAACCTTGCAGCCCTGGAATAAATCCCACTTGATCTTTTTAATGTATTGCTGAATTTGGTTTGCTAATATTTTGTTGAGAATTTTTGCTTCTACGTTCCTCAGGGACATTGGACTATAATTTTCTTTTATTGTAATGTCTTTGTTTCTGAAATGAGGATAATAGTGGCATCATAAAATGAGCTTGGGAGCGTTCCCTCCTCTTGAATTTTTTGGAATAGTTTGAGAAAGATAGTTGTTAATTCTTTGACTGTTTGGTAAAATTGGCCTATGAAGCCAACCAGTCCAGGACTTTTGTTTGTTGGGAATTTTTTGATTACTGATTAGATTATCTTTTTTTTCTTTGTGGCAGAGACAGAGAGAGTCAGAGAGAGGGACAGATAGGGACAGACAGACAGGAAGGGAAAGAGATGAGAAACATCAATCCTTTGTTGTGGCTCCTTAGTTGTTCATTGATTGATTTCTCATATGTGCCTTGACGGGGTTGGGGTGGGGCTACAGCAGACCAAGTGACCCCTTGCTAGAGCCAGTGACCTTGGGCTCAAGCTCAAACCAGATGAGCCTGCGCTCAAGCTGGCGACCTCGGGGTCTCGAACCTGGGTCCTCCATATCCCAGTCCGCCGCTCTGTCCACTGCATCACAGCCTGGTCAGGCTGATTAGATTTCATTGATAGTAATCCACCTGTTCAGATTTTGTTTTTTCTTGTTTTAATCTTTGAAGATTGTACGTTTCTAGGAATTTATCCATTTCTTCCAGATTGTCAAATTTGTTTGCATACAATTATTCATGGTATTTTCTTACAATCCTTTGTATTTCTGTGGTGTTAGTTGTCACATCTCCTCTTTCATCTCTGATTTTGTTTATTTGGACCATCTTTCTCTTATTTTTTATTTTTCTGAAGTGAGAGGCAGACAGACAGACTCCCGCATGCACCGGAACGGGATCCCAACATGCCTACCAGGGGGCGATGCTCTGCCCATCTGGGGTATTGCTCTGCTGCAATCAGAGCCATTCTAGTGCCTGAGGTGGAGGCCATAGAGCCATCCTCAGTGCCCAGGCCAACTTTGCTCCAATGGAGACTTGGCTGTGGGAAGGGAAGAAAGAGATAGAGAGAAAGGAAAGGGGGAAGGGTGGAGAAACAGATAGGCACTTCTGTGTGTCCTGGTTGGGAATTGAACACAGGACTTCCACATGCCTGGCCAACACTCTGCTGCTGAGCTAACCAGCCAGGGCCTGGACTATCTTTTTTCTTGATGAGTCTGGTTAAAAGTTATTAATTTTGTTTATCTTTTCAAAGAAAAAGCTCTTAGTTTTATTGATCTTGTGGGTTTTTTTATATATATATATTTTATTATTATTAATTCTAATGTGGTGACACCAATAAATCAGGGTACATAAGACTCTATTTCATTTATTTCCAAGCTTACCTTTATTATTTCCCTTCCTCTGCTCACTTTGGGTTTTGTTTGTTGTTTTTCAAGTTCTTTTAGGTATAAGGTTAAATTGTTAATTTCAAATTTTTCTGTTTTCTTGAGGTAGGCTTATATTGCTATGAATTTCCCTCTTAAGACTGCTGTTGTTGTGTCCCATAGCTTTTAGGGTTGTTGTGTTTTCTTTTTCATTTGTCTCAAGGTATCTTTGATTTCTTCCTTGATCTCATTGTTAACTCATTCATTGTTTAGTAACCTATTATTTAGATCCCATATGCTTATGTTTTTAGTTATTTTTCTTGTAATTCATTTCTAGTTTCATACCATTATGGTAGAGAAGATGCTTGATATGATTTCTTTACTTTTTCTTTACTTCTTTTTTTTTTGTTTTTTGAGGGTTGCAGGGAGAGAGAGACAGGAACATCAAGCTGCTCCTGTATGTTCCCTGACTGGGGAATCAAACTGGCAACCATTGTGCTCCAGATTGAACTATCCAGCCAGGGGTTAATTTTTAATTTTAGAAAGACAAAGAGAGGAAGGGAGAGAAATGGGAGGAGAAAAGGAAGCATTCATCTGTTGTCTCACTCAGTTGTGCATTCATTGGCTGCTTCATGTGTGCCCTGGCTGGAGATCAAATCAGCAATCTTGTTGTTTTGGGACAATGCTCTTAACAAACTGAGCTAATCAGCCAGGGCCAATATGATTTTAATATTCTTAAATTTATTGAGACTTGTTTTGTGTCCTCACATGTTGTTTATCCTAGAAAATTTTACATATGCACTTGAAAAAGTGTATATTCTGCTTCTTTGGGGTAAAACACTCTAAAAGTATCAATTAAATCCATCTGGTCTAATTGTCATTTAAAGTTTCTGTTTCTTGGTTGATTTTTTGCCTGGAAGATCTATTCATTGATGTCAATGGGGTGGTAAAGTCTCTCACTCTGACTGTATTATTTTTATCTTTTCTTTTATGTCTGTCAATATTTACATGATATATTTAGATGTTCCTATGTTGGGTACATAAATGTTTATGGGAATTATATCCTCTTGTTTGATTTTTTTTTTTTTATCATTCTGGAATGTCCTTTGTCTGTTATTATAGTCTGTATTTTAAAGTCTATTTTGTCTATTATAAATATTGCTATCCAGCTTTTTTATTTCCATTTGTATGAAATATCTTTTTCCATCCCTTTACTTTCAGCCTGTGTATATGACTAGTTCTGAGATGGGTCTCTTGTAAACAACAAATATATGGATTTTGTTATCTTATCCATTTAGTTACCTTATGTTTTTTTAATTAAAGCATTCAAGCCATTTATATTTAAAGTGATTACTAATAGGCACACAGTAATTGCCATTTTATTATTCATATTTATGTTCTTTTTACCTTTTCCTCTTCTTAGAGAAGTCCCTTTAACATTTCTAACAATACTGATTTGATAGTAGTGAACTCCTTTGGTTTTTTTTTTTGTCTGGGAAGCTCTTTATGTCTCCTTCAGTTTTAAATGATAGCTTTGCTTGGTAGAGTAGTGTTGGCTATAGGTCCTTGCTTTTTATCACTTTGAATATTTCATGCTAATCTCTTCTATCCTGAAAAATTTCTGTTGAGAAATAAGCTGACAGTCCTATGGGAGCTCCCTTGTAGGTAAGTAACTACTTTTCTCTTACTGCTTTTAAGATTCTCTCTTAGTCTTTACTCTTTGCCATTTTAATTATAATATATCTTGGTGTGGACCTCTTTGAGTTTGTCTTGTTTGGGACTCTCTGCTCTTCACAGACTTGTATGTCTTTTTTCTTCACTAGGTTAGTGGAATTTTCAGCCATTATCTCTTCAAACAAGTTCTTGATTCCTTACTCTCTCTCTTCTCCCGCTGGTACCCCTATGATGCATATATTGTTATTCTTGATGTTGTCTTTCTGAGACTTCTAAGCCTGGAGGATAGTATCAATGTCACACTTACCCTGTACTCTCTCTCAGACCCTGGGTAACCTAAAATCCTTAGTCTTTTTTTTTGTGTGTGTGTGTGGGTGTGGCAGAGAGAGTCAGAGAGAGGGACAGATAGGGACAGACAGACAGGAAGGGAGATGAGAAACATCAATTCTTCATTGTGATTTCTTAGTTGTTCATTGATTGACTTCTCATATGTGCCTTGATCAAGGGTCTATAGCAGACTGAGTGACCCCTTGCTTGAGCTGGCCACCTTGGGCTCAAGCTGGTGAGACTTGCTCAAACCTGATGAGCCTGCGCTCAAGTTGGCGACCTTGGGGTCTCAAACCTGGGTCCTCAGCATCCCAGTCCAACGCTCTATCCACTCACTGCGCTACCACCTGGTCAGGCTAAAATCCTTACTCTTGATCCCATACATGTCCTGATGTGAGCTGGGGGTCAGGACTCTATGCTCTGAGTCTCAACTCTTTGCTCAGAGGACTTCTCTAGGCATTAGTTTCCCCAAATATAAAATGAATGGTTGGATCAAAACTGTGGGCACTGTGGTTCTGGTCATACAAACACACATGGAAACTGGCTGGCCTAGATGAGATGTCCTCTAAATGAGTGTGAAGTACAACAGGATTTTGATAGTTCAGTGAGATAAAAACTTAAAATATTTAAAAATTTTATATTGGTTACATGCTGAAATAACATTAAATGAAATGTTATTAATTTTACTTGTCTTAAAAAAAAACTATGGCTACTACAAAATTTAAAATTACATCTGTGGCTTGCACTGTATTTCTTTTTTGACAACTGTCAGTGAGATCAGTGATTCCCAACCTGTTCTTGCTTTCAGGTGGGCTGGATCCAGGGATTTCTCACAAGTTCCCTAAGTGATGCAGGCACTACTGGTCCACGGACGTCACTTTGAAAAGTGAGACTTCAAGACCTTTCTTAGGTCTAATGGCCTAAAATTCTACATCTTAATTTCTTGAGAATTGTACTCTTAATTTATAGGACATGGGAATGTGATTCTAATTTCAAACAAAATTGCTTCCTTCTACTTTATGTAATTTACACCAGGTTATTTGGGAAACATCCACTGACAATCACCCAACTTCATTCAAATATAGATGTTTGATAAGAAGAGGCTCCTTACCAAATACTTCAGGCGTATCCTCCCGAGTTTTTGATTTGGCAGGTATTTCAGTAGTTGGACCTAGAGGGGAAATTAAAAACCCGAATAGTTTAACAATGTTTATTGAATATGCACTGACTTCTTTCTAAATAGATTGTTTTGTGGAGCCTTGCACAGTCCCGGGTCTGGGTTCTCATCTGGAAAGTGGAGGGCAAGGTAGCTATAAGGATGACATGTTTGCTCCTGTGCTCTGAGCTGACACCCGTGCTCTCGGGCAGTGCTCACTGGCGCCATCCCTCTGGAAGAATAGAAAATGTCCCAGCTTCAAGGATGAGTGTGCTTGTACAAATGCTCTGAGGAGAGCAAATGAAGAGGGACATGCATGTCCGTTTGCAAAAAGCATACTGTGTTCTCCTATATGAATGGTTCCAACAGTGAGTGCAGCTGAAAGCCTAGGCATGTGATGTGCAGAAAATGTGGAATGCTGTTGAGCATCGGGGTTCTCCAGTTGGGAGCGGAGACCCAGAGGGATTGGCCACCCTGCTTTCTCCTCTTTCATAAGCAGAGCAATTCTAAGTCGTTCCATTTACAGGTAAGAGCAGAGTCTCATGCAGGGTTGACCGGACCCATATGTCAGTCTATTGTAGGACCTCTGGACTCCTGACCTCAAGTCATTCTGGCCTTGTTGACCTGAGATAACTCTGCTGGGGACCTAGAAATGTGTGGTGACTCTGAACGCTGGTTTCGCCGCCCTACCTCCTACCAAAAAGTTCCTCCCATTCTTCCTTCTCAGAGCTGAGATGTCTGGTTCATTCTCTTGACTCAAGGTCAGGGTCAGCCTCTTCCTCCAGCCTCTAGGTAGTGGCAGGCTGACAAGAGAGGAGACAGCACCCCAAGGACAGGCTGGGCAGGGCCACCTTCCTCTTGCCGCAGCACAGAGCATTCAAGTGGCGTCTGCAGACGCTGAAGTTCCAACACTAAACCAATGACAACGCTGATTTTCAAATGGGTTTAATGATGGACAATCTGCATACCAATTGACTCATCTGTGCACGGAGGGCTTAGAACAATGCAGGAAAACGATGTAAAAAGGTCTGTGCTGCGATGACAATCACTTCCCAGTGTGCTGACCTTCGGTAAATGAAACAAACAAAAGTACAGTTCTCTTTGGAGGAGACATTAATGCGTCATTAAGAATGGGTACAGCTGCTTCGCGCAAGCACTTTGTTAAAAATATTCTTTTCATTTTGTGTCTGTCCCATAATTATAATGGGAGTATTGTGCAAGTCAGCCAGTAAGCGTATGCAGAAAAATATTTATGTTTTGTAATATCCGCACGGTTTCTAAAGCGCATTGTCAAGTGTAGCTGCCAAACCGTATTTTGCCTGTTGTCACCTCTGACAGCTTCTCAGTTTTAAACTGGCCCAGAGCCCATGTTATCATGATAATCGACTGTTTCTTCTCCATATTGCATGGTGCACATCCTGGTCACCAAGGAGGGCTCACTGATGAGTTTGGCAGTTGTGCTCCAGTTAATTGGGGGAAAACAAGACTGTAACTCCTCTATCACAAACTCCATGGCTGCTGATACCCCCACCTTCTTATGGTCAGGTAGACCAGGTGGTTAACTGCCACAGTGCCAACCAACGCAGGAAGACTCCAGAAGCAAAGTAAGGAAACCCAATGTTCTTTTAAGAAAATGGTTTAAAAACTACCCCTAACTGGTCTTTCAAGCTGGGCAGATCTTAGAGTGGAAACAGGTTTTCACTATCTGACGAGGAGCCTCGACCAGGGGAGGGGAGGCTGGCTTAAGGTTGCACCAGGAGCTCAAGCTCGGAGCTCTGGAGCTCCGTTTACTCCGTGTGCAGCCCTGAGGGTGGGAACAGCACAAACAGGAACAAGCCGGCTGCAGGAACAACAGCAGCATGGAGTGATGGCACTTTCTCCCAAAGGAGTGTCCTTGGTAAGTGTCTCAAACTAAATTTTCTTAAGAAAAAAAGGTTGGAAGTGTAGCTTCTTTCATGACATTGTCTTGCCCAGGTGACCCCTGCCTTCTCACCCAAACCAAGGCCAAATAGACTGTTCTTCAGTTAACTCAGGCCAGTGTGGGTGAGAGGGAGAGTGCCCCACTGGGCTCGGGGCAGGACCCACGTGTCCTGCTCTCAGGAGACCTACACAGACCCTGTGGAGGACTCTTCAGTGTCTGCTCACCCAAGCTTGGGAGCTGGGGCTTGGGACCCTCCCAGGGCTCTTTCACTGAGCTCCAAGCTTTGGAGACCTCTGTGGGAGGGGGATGATTGGGAGGAGGAGGGGAGAGGTCTGAACATGTAACTTCCTGGGCAGAAAGGGGGATGTCATTGAAGTCCTTCCCTTTCTGGGGCCTTCTGACCTCTCTACCACTGAGTCATATCCCCAGAAGTCTTTTCCCTATCCACTGTCCCTTTCTCAATACATAAGTGGTCAGGGCAGAAGGGCCAGGGCCAAAGGCACGTGGGTGCTGCTGGAACCAACCACCTGTAAAAGGACATTCTGTGACGATGGGAGAAATTTGAATATGGGTTGAGATTAACCCATATTTAATTATTTACAGGATTTTTGTTACTCTTGTCAGTGTTTAATGATTGCAGATATACATATATAAGTGAAAATGGCCTTTATCTTAGCAAGAAAACGTTTTCATGAAATGATAAGACATCTTGGACAGTGCTAAAATATTCCCAGTAACAACAAATATGTGTGTGTGTGTGTGTGTGTGTGTGTGTGTAGAAAACACAAGATGGTAAAACATATATAATTAAAACCAGGTGGTAGAGGTTCTTTATACTAGTCCTCTACTTTGGGGTAAGTTAAAAAATTTTCATAATGAAAAGTTAAAATACATAATGTGTGTTACTCTTCCATGGAGTTCTGGATTTTAAGAAGGGCTTCAACTACAAAAAAGGGAGGAGATTTCAACTTACTCCATTATCCAGGGAATAAATAGTAAATTCGGGAAGTTGGGGAGGAGATGCTCCCATGGGAGAAGGCCGCCCGCCTGGTTCAGGGAGGAGCATGCATTTCACCTGCCACAGTGATCCACTGGGACTGTACGTGGCTGTACCTGAATACGTGTTCATCGGCTGCTCGGCTTCCTGACAGCAGTACAGCAGCAGGACAAAGAAAGTCATTCCTCGTTTTGCTGCCATGTTCCCTTCCCGCTGAAGGAGGAGGACCTCCTCCTGAAGGTCCCTCAGCTCCTCTTGCCTTAGTCTCCAGGATACTGTGGAATGTTCAGGGACCTGTGACATCACGGCAGGAAGTGAGCTGGGTCCTGCCCTGTGTGTGGGAGGGTCATACCTGGATCTGTGACATCACGGCAGGAAGTGAGCTGGGTCCTGCCCTGTGGTGGGATTCAGCCGGCAGAATTGATACCTAATATTTAGTTGAGTTCAGTGAACTGGTTGTTAAAACGGCTCTGGTAATCAGCGTTTTCTCTAAGGTGGGCACCTGGGCAGCCACCTAATGTGGAAATCACATATTTACATTCCTTGCTCTTTTTTAATATTCATCTGTGCAACAGCTTGTTCAAAGTGCCCACAGTAATGTTCATTCCGTCCATAAGTGAAAAAAATTGCAAGTGGGGACACCAATCAAGAAGCAATATGGAAATATCTTAAATAAACAACAGTTTTATTGGTTTTTTTGGTCAGGCATTATTTAATATTTTTTGTTAATATTTTAAAACTTTCTTATAAACTACTTTTGTATGCCTCTTTTATTGTTCTTATTTAAGTATTAAATGCATGAAATAATAAACTACCTTTCAGTATATCGGGTTTTTTATACTTAAAATGGTCATTAGAGCAGAGAACCAGTTGCTAAATTATCTGAATCCCACCACTGGTCTTGCCCTGTGTGTGGGGAAGGTTGGGTTCAGAGTTTTTGTGAAGAAGTAGGGAGGTTGGAGGGAGCCCTAGTGTAATAGAGATACCCTCTACTTGTTTCAGTCATCTAGTCTGGTGCTGTCTTCTGATATGCAGACCTAGCCTGAGGTCTGAAGGGATAGGATATTTATTAATGAAGACTCTAAGTGCAAGTGGCAGAACAAACAAATCTGCTCAAGTGAAAAGAGGTGTATGAGAAGGAGGCTGGAAAGCTAATTGAGTGACAAGACACATGCTGGAACCATTAGTTCCAGGGTGTCCTTAAAGAGCAAAAAGGCTGATGCCCAGGTCTCCCCACTCTCTCTTCAGACTTCTTTCTTCCCCTTCATGTCAGCCCCAACTTCTCCCTGATGGTAAACTGTGTGTGTGTGTGTGTGTGTGTGTGTCTGCGTGTGTGTGTGTGTGACACGGGGGTGGGGGAGACAGATACAGACAGATAGGAAGGAAGGACAGATACAGACAGGCAGGAAGGGAGAGAGATAAGAAGCATCAATTCTTCATTGCAGCTCCTTAGTCTCCTTAGTTGTTCATTGATTGCTTTCTCAAATGTGCCTTGACAGGGGAGCTATAGCAGAGCAAGTAACCCTTGTTCAAGCCAGTGACCTTGGGCTTCAAGCCAGTGACCTTGGGCTCAAACCAGCGACCTTGGGCTCAAGCCAGCGACCATGGGGTCATGTCTAGGACCCTGAGCTCAAGTTGGTAAGTCCCCCCTCAAGCCGGATGAGCCCTGGGTCCTCTGCGTTCCAGTCTGACACTCTATATACTGCGCCACCACCTGGTCAGGCCCTGATGGTAGACTTTCATCACAAGAAATGGACCTGACCGCATGATCCCTGGACCAGCAGCCTTAGCACAAGACAGTGAAAATACAAATGAACAACGGCACCATAAATGAAAGTAAAACTCTTACGTCACTGCAGTGACCACTCGGGAAATGAAACTACCATCCACAGTAACCAGTTCAGATAGTGAAATTCTGTTGCATGGCAGCCAGTCCAGGAATTAAAATGACCATCTACAGCAACCAATCCAGGAAGCGAGACTGCCCCCGGTGGTGGAGGGAGAATTTTCTCTACCCTTTGAGGGTCTTTCGGTGGGCCTAATAATTAAATATGCATGTGATAAACAAGAGAAAAACAACCAAGTTTTATTTCATATGTGCATACAAGAATCCTACGTACAGGAGACCCCACATACATAAGAGGTTCAGGGACAGAAAGGTAAAATGAGTTATCATGGCATCCTACGCTAAGAAATGAGGGGAGGTGTTGAGGGTTCAGAGGGAAGGTGGATAATTCATAGAAAAATAAGAAGAGCAGATGTTCAGTAATGAGATGTTTGCCCTGTCATTTATCTAGGTCAGTGGTTCTTAACCTGGGTTCTGTCGAACCCTAGGGGTTCGATGAGTCGGTCTCAGGGGTTCGGAGAAACCTCTGCCACGGAGGCCAGAATAAAGTAATACCATAATTTGTTGTGAGTTCATGCACTTTGTTGGTTTTGTTCTTTGAGCAAGGTGATGTTCATGCACGGCTCATTTTGTGCACCAGTAAAAAAACATATACCTATGTCCTGAATTTGGAAAAGCAAATCATATTTTATTTATCACTAAAGAAGGGTTCGGTGAATGCGCATATGAAACTGGTGGGTTCAGTACCTCAAAAAAGGTTAAGAACCACTGATCTAGGTCATAAAAAGTTATTTCTGATAATAACTCATTTTAGGCTCAAGGCCCCATATTAAATTCTTTAAATGAGAGGAAAAAGTTTCTCTTGAGTCTGCAGGGTCTTGATTTCCTTCAGCTCAAAATAATCTACATGTAAAAATAACATATGCTGGGGGACCTGTTCTGGACCCTTACACATCTATCGCAAACAGCTAGGAAATGAAGGTTCTGTCTACAGTAACTAGGCCAAGAAGTAAAACTACCTGCACTAACCATTCATGTAGTTAAACTACAACCTAACTGAGTTACAACACGCATGCTGCAACAATTGACTGGGGTCCAAACCTACAACTTTTCTAATTTTTATCTCCACTTTCAACTTAGCACCAACCAGAGAAAGCTGGGGTGCTCGTGGAAGGAAGCTCTGGGCTTCTCCTGGTAGGGGTGTTGGAAGCAAAGCCAGAGAGATCCACCCTGGGCAGGTATGTCCTAAACAGTCACGTAAAATGACATAAATTTATTATCTTTTTGGTTCTGGAGGTCACAAGTCCAAACTGGGTTTCATTGGGCCCAAATCAGGGTGTGGGCAGCTTTGAATGCCTTCTGGAGGCTCTACAGAATCTGTTTCCATGCCTCATCCAGCTTCTAGCTACCATATTCCTTGGACTATGGGCTCCTTCTCCATCGTCAAAGTCTGTACTGTCTCTGACTCCCTATTTTCTATCTTCCTCAGCCATTTATATGGAACCTTGTGTTTAAATTGGGCTTTGTGATGGTTAATTTTATGTGTCAACTTGGCTAGTTCATATTTGGCTAGACATATGGTCAAATATTACTCTGAGTATTTCAATGAGAGTGGTTCTGATGAGATTTATGTTGCAATTGGTAGACTTTGGGGAAACCAGATTACTCTCCATAATGTGAGAGGGCCTCATCTAATCAGTTGAAGGCCTGACTTCTGAGCAAGAGGGACTTCTGCCAGCAGATGGCCTTCAGACTTGAATTGCAGCAGCGGCTCTTCCTTGAGTCTCCAGCCTGCCGGCCCCCTGGCAGATTTTGGTCTTGCCAGAATGCATAATCAAGTATATTTCTCTCTTCTCTACACATACACACACACACACACACACACACACACACACACACACACACACACACACACACACCCTATTGACTCTGTTTCTATGGAAAACCCTGTCTAATACAGGCATGGATAATCCAGAACAATCTCCTCATCTCAAATTCAGCTGATTAACAATCTTAATTCCATATATAATCTTAGTTGCCCTTTGCCTGATAGCTCAAAATAGTCACAGCTTTTTGGGAGTATAGGCCTGGGGACATGGACATCTTTGGGGGACCATTATTCTGCAGACACCAATGTCTTTTGTTAGTTCTCCAATTACATTTTTTTACTGATGAATTTTGAGAGTTCTTTATATATTCTAAATATAAATACTTTGTTAGGTATGTGACTTGCAAAAAATTTCTTCCAGTCTGTAGCTTGTCTTTTCTCCTCTTCACAAGGTGTTTTGTAGAAAAACAATCGTTTATAATTTTGCTGACGTCTAGTATATTGATTTTTTTAAATGACTTATGCTTTTGGTGTCATGTCTAAGAACTCTTAACCAGACCTTGGGTCTTGAATATTTCCTCCTATCTACTAAGCATTTTATAATTTTATATTTAAATCTATTTATGACTTTGATATGGTGTGGGGTTTAGTTCAAAGTTGTTATTTTTTCCTTTGCCTTTAGATTTACAATTGCTGTTGTGTCCTTTGCTGAAATGGTTATACTTTTTTCATTGAATAGCTTTTGATTTTTTGTCTAAAATCAGTTGGCTGTAATTGTGTGGGGCTATTACTGGGATCTCTATTCTGTTTTCTTGATTTATGTGTTATGCCTTCACCAGTTATTACACTGTCCTAATTACTGAAGCTATATTAAAAAATTGCTGGGATTTTGATGAGAATTATATAAAACCTGTACATCAATTTGAAGAGATTGTCTTTTTTTTTTTTTTTTTTTTTGCGTGAATTGAAATGATCATGTGATTCTTTCTTCATTAGCTTACTAAAATGGTCAGTTACATTAAGGAATTTCTATTGGTTCACCCTTTTTTCACTGATTCTGTTCTGTCTTCTTTATTCTGAGTTTTAAAATATTTTAGAAAAAGAATATTTTAGTTCTAAAGTATCCATTTGGCTCTTTATATTATCTATTTATTTGCTGAAACTTTCTGTGTCTTTGCGGAGGCTTCCTATTTTTCCACTTGTTTCAAGCATGTTTGTTAATGCTTATTGAACCATGTTATGATTACTGCTTTAAACTCCTTATCAGATAATGCCAGCATTTGTGCTATTTCAGCGTTAGCATCTGTTGATTGCCTTTTCTTGTTCCATTTGTAATTTTCCCTGTTCTTGGTGTGGCAAATGGTTCTTTCTCTCTCTTTTTTAAAAAAAAAAATTTTTTTAAAGATTTTATTTATTCATTTTAGAGAAGAGAAAGAGAGAAAAAAAGAGAAGTGGGAGGCAGGGGGAACAGGAAATGTCAATTCTCATATGTGCCTTGACCAGGCAAGTCCAGGGTTTTAAACCAGCAACGTCAGTATTCCAAGTCGATGCTTTATCCACTGCGCCACCACAGGTCAGGCTGACAAATGTTTCTCAATGGAAACTTGGATGGTGTGTGTGTTTTAAGACTCTGGATCTCATTTAGAACTGTCCCTCAGCAGGTCTCTGATGTCACTCTGGTGAGAGCCCATGCTCCCCTGCTTACACTCTACTACTACCCAAAAGGGTGGGTTGGGAGCACTTTTATAGTCCAATGTCTATAGTACAAGTCTAGGCTCCATACTCAGCTTCCGCGGGTTCTCTGGGGACAGAACTTCATTTTTTTTCTTGTGCTGTTACAGCAAAGCTGTTACTGTGTATACATTGTCTTTCTCTCCCTGGTTCTTTGGTAGGAGAGAGCAGACTGTTCTTATCTGGGTCTGTGGGTGTTCGCAGGGTACCCGCTCTCCAGCATTCTGTTGGGATTTATGAGACCAAGAGCCAAGGGGACTCAAGGCCATGCCATTCCTTGGGTCCTGAGGTCCCTTGTTCATCTATCTGTTTTCTCTGTACTTCTGGAGGTTTTTCACACTGGTTTTGCATGTTATGTCCAGGGCTTTTGTTGTGTTTAGCCAGAGGAATAGGGAAAAGGATGTCTGCTTCACTTTTGCCAAAGTAGAAGTTCATGCATGCTCTCTTACGAAACCTTTGGGGGCACACATCTAGCTTGGCAGAGCTTTGAGGAGGCAATGCACACTGTGGTATAGAGGTCAGTGCTGGTCAGACAGGATGGCTTCCTTTTCCCCCTCTGAGTGTCAGCTTCCACAGAATCCCACAAGAACAGCCCTTCTCACATGTCTGTTTGCTGGGCTGTATCCAGCCCCCTGGGGTCATCCCTGTCCCCACCTGGCTGTGCCCTTGCCTGTCCCTGCAGGTCCTCGGCCTGGCTCTCATCCCAGGGGTGTTTTGTCTCTGGGCCTCTGCTATTTGTCCTTTGGCTTCTGACATGTTTAAGTCCAAGAGAAGATTCTGTGCTAGCCAGATGCTGAGTGGGTAGAGTTGGCAGGATTTGGCGGCTCTGGTAAAGAAGATTTGAGGCAATTTTGGCCACAGAATAAACCCATGGCTCATGGTCCTTCAGTGTGGTGTGACAGCCTGGACAGGCTGGTATCTGTGGGGAGAACCCAAGGCCAGGGAGCAAGGTGCCGCAGACACATATGATCAGGTTTCCAAGTCCATAAAACAAATCTGCTTCCAAACACTGGAGAGGGAAAACATGGGATGTTTAGGCCACTTGGAGACCTTGAAATAGTGGGACCAGGTGACCATTAGACAGTCTGTCCGTATGTCACCAGATGCTCCAATTAAAGACTGTTTTCAAAGCACATTTGTAGTTGTTTTCACTTATGAAAATATCCTGGAGACCTATAATTTGGCAATATACATATAATCAATTGTTTCAAAAACAGAAGTGATGCTGGCTATTATAATGTAAACTGTTTTCTAAATGAAAGAATTAAAGGAATGTAATTGGAGAAGTATACAAACAGTGTTTAATATGCTGCTTCTCGCAAAGACATATTACAACTTATAATCTTCCTTCATGGTGTATGTTGTCAGTGTTTAATCAGGCGTGTGAATGTATTCAGGTGTTAAACCGTTCTATTAGCTGGGACGTTGCACTATTATCTGCTGAGCTGTTTATGTTATATTGTTGTTGGCTCTCTGAGCTTCTCTTTCTCTGCTCCCTTTTTTCTGGTCTCTGCAATCTGTATAATTGTCTTCTTACTTTTGTCTTCAGAAAGCTTTAAATAGAGTAACTAGGAACGATTAACTGTGTCAGATCACCAAGTTTTAGTACTTTACAGATTAATTACAGGGACTTGTTATGCTGATGCTTTAACAGGACCACAGTCTAGCATGGAGGTCAGCATGGGGTGGTGGCCAGTGGCTTTTTCTTCCCACCCTTAGGAAAAACATCCTTGATGTCAGTGAGCTGTGATAACTACGAATTCCTGAGATTCTCTACTGGGAATTTGAAGAGTCCATGACAAAAGTGAAATGCCCAAGGAAAGTATCACCCCCTCTGAGGAAGAAACAGGGAAAGGTTTGCCTGAGTAAGGAAATCCCTTAAAACATTTCTATATTCATTCATTCAATCATCTTCGTGGCCTTCTTATGCAGTGTGTTTTCTGGGAAGATTGTGTCCCAATTTTTTCTTTTTTTTGTGACAGTAACAGAGAGAGAGAGAGAGACAGAGAGAAGGACAGATAGGGACAGACAAGGACAGATAGACAGGAAGGGAGAGAGATGAGAAACATCAATTCTTCATCGTGGCTCCTTAGTTGTTCACTGATTGCTTTATCCTGTGTGCCTTGACTGGGGAGCTCCAGCAGAGCGAGTGACCCCTTGCTCAAGCCAATGGCCTTTGTGCTCAAGCCAGTGACCATGGGGTTACATCTATGACCCCGCACTCAAGCTGGTGACCTTGGGGTTTCGAACCTGCATTCTCTCTGTCCCAGTCCGACACTATCCACTGCACCACTGCCTGGTCAGGCCATGTTTCAATATTGATGTTACTAGAATCAGGTGGGCTGTAAAGTTTTACACACAATCAAATCCAATCTGTCTGCTGCGACTGGTCAGTTTAATTTTTCTTTTTATTTTATTTTATTCATTTTAGAGTGGAGACACAGAGTGAGAGAGAGAGAAAAAGAGAGAAAGGGGGGAGGAGCTGGAAGCATCAACTCCCATATGTGCCTTGAACAGACCAGTGCAGGGATTTGAACTGGCGACCTCAGTGTTCCCAGGTCGACGCTTTATCCACTGCGCCACCACAGGTCAGGCAATGACTGGTCAGTTTAGATACTTAACTGTGAATTCGTCAAGGTGTATTCACTAAGAACAATTCCATATTTTGGGTTTTGGTTTATATCAGTTTCTTGACTTCAAATGAGGAATCCAATGTTGCTTTAAGAAATAATTTTGGCAAAATCAAATATAATATATAAAATGCATTGTGATGTGAAGGTGGAATCACCTTACAATTAAAGAAAAAATATTTCTTATGTAGAATTTAATATGAATTGAAAAATTAGGAGAAAAATGGCTCAGAGTTTAGAAATAAAATTGTGCTGGAAATATTTATCCAGACCTACTCCTTGCAAAACAAGGTTATGGGGTAGGACCTCTGTGAGCTGTGCTTAAATGCAGGTGGTCATTGTTGTTTAAAGAACATCATTAACTTCAGGAAATGAACAGGAAAACAGGGCAAAGAAACCTTAAAAACGCTTAAAAGCAACACCCTACTAATACAAGTGCTTAAGTCTAACTGCTGTTTTCCCAGTCACTGCTGAAGGCAGACAATGGTTAAATACCTCCGGCATTCTCTGTGGAGTGCATTCACAAATTCACAGTTGTCAGTCCTACAATTATTGGGTTTAAGCGTGACTAAGATTTAAAACAGGGAATACTAAATGTCTAGGCCACACGACCATCCTTAAGATTCTAAAATCGTGGCATGAAATAAAACGATTCTGCTCATACTCATGGCTCTAACAGCTGTGTACCTTGAATGGTATGAAAAGAATTTTTTTCTGATACTTGACCATTTCAAATAGTCATCGCTGCTACCAACGGACTCAGGTAACAGCTTCCTCTTGGTGAACTTCTAAAATTGCGGTGATGGACATAAGGCTCAGAGAATCCTTAATGAACAGAGCAAAACCAGGGCATGCTTTGGTATCGTCTCACCCCTAGTCTTGCTCCATAAAAAGGGGATAGTGTTGGCTCATGACAAAGAAGAGAAAATTGGTGCTACACCCCATAGTTAATGTGACAACATTCAGCTAATGAGGACTTAATGATCCCCAGTCTGCTCATTTTTGTCACCCATTTGAGAATGTCACTTGTTTTATACTTAGCCCTATGGTGTAGGATTAGATTCATGTTGAAGTGAATTAGTTAAGGTTTAAAAAAAAATTAAACTAAAGTGCTAGAAAGTGTGTACAGATATGAAGAGACTGAACGTATATACACTTATTCAGATAATGTACAATTAACTTAGAAGAATTTTTGGTTGAATGTGTGAACTGGCAGTAAAATTTTACTTATGTTTGATAAGACTTTCACCTTAACATGGAACATATTTTTTAACCTGAAATCATTCTTGGAGAATTATTAAAGGTCCTGGGAAGTCAATTACTACTGTCAGGGCAGAGAAAAAATATCACTTTCGAAATGGAATAAAAAGTTCTATTTCAAAACCTGCAGATTTCATCATGTATTTATTTGCTTTATATATATAATATTATATATGTTAAACATATATATATATTTATACACACACACTTTTTAAAACACTACTTCTCCATTTTTTTCCCCACTCTGTCATGTTTCCCATAAAACTTCTCCTTTCTGTTATTCTCTTAGGTAAGTGCATCACAGAACTCAGAGGTTCCAGAAAAGAGGTAGCATTTGTCAGTATTTGAGAAAACTGTAAAGATTTCTTTCTGTTGTTCTAACATTCAACCAATAAGATCAACTTTGCAAAAGAGTTTATTCTGATGACTGTTAAATATTGCGATGAATGAGCGAAAAATATTTTTCTCATTTGTTGAATTTCTTAAGAGAACACCCACAATCTTGAAACAATCACTGGGTCTACTGTTTTCTTTCACACTGAAATTACAGATCCCCAGCTCCTACTCACCACAGTTCATGCTTTACTGTAAATAAGAATTCATGTTTCTTAAAACAATGCAGAATAAATAAAAGCCTACATACTTTGGAATTACAAGAAAGGGTAAAAATACAATCTTTATCTTTTGACTTATAAATGTTCAGAATAGAATAGCATATAGTTTTGCTGTATCATTTACTGGCTTCCATCACTGCAGAAATTCAACTGGGAATCTGCAGTTCTCGGAACTAACCATAGATGGCGACACAGTATGCAGCTCCTTAAAACCATAGAGGTACATAATGTTTTCTTACTGGCTTAGGTGGCTGAATTTTTACCATTAGAGAGTTCTTCCTTTGCGAAAGTATTATGATACTGAGCGTACTACTGTTTTTTTAAAGTTTCTTTTTATTTATTCATTTTAGAGAGGAGATACAGAGTGATAGAGAGAGAGAGAGAGAGAGAGAGAAAGGGGGGAGGAGCTGGAAGCATCAACTCCCCTATGTGCCTTGACCAGACCAGTGCAGGGTTTTGAACTGGCGACCTCAGTGTTCCCAGGTTGACGCTTTATCCACTGCGCCACCACAGGTCAGGCTTGAGCGTACTATTTAAAAATTAAATACTTTTGGAAGGGATAACAATAATTTACCAGCCATTGATACCCAAGAGCTAATTTAGAAAACAACTTCTCTAATGCAATATCGGTTTGGCAAGTCTGAACGCATAGGATCAGGGTGGAACAGTAAAGATGGATGAAGGTCCCTACATGATATATCCTGCTGGAGCACTATCTAGAGCTCTTGGAGTGGTTATCTTGGAGGGAGGAAGGGTTGGCTGCCTAAAGACACCTTCCACTCAATTCTAAATGAGCCTGTGGGACTTTTCTTTTTCTTCTTTTTTTGTCTACCCCTGTTTAACCAAGAACGCAATGCATTTAAAATTCATATGAACATAAAATTCTATGCTAATCTGTGTCAGGAAGCAAGGAAATGCAGCGGAGACTATTGCAAGTGCAGCATCTCTTTCAATTTGAAATTGAACACTTAGAATTCGGAATTTTCTAATATTGTTATCTAGTAGCTCTTGGAGGTGAATGGGCCAGACTTATAATTCCATTTTAATAGATCTTGTCATTAATGTCTGCTCATAAAAGTTGCTTCATTGCATTAGTGTACCTGAAACTAGAATGTAGAGTTGTTCTGGGGTCTCCAGGTGGCCCAGAGGTTCAATGCAAAGTTGTTTTGCACAAAGAGATCTGCAAAAATAATTCTGGCCTTTTAGTTTTGATTTCCTTTCTATTGATTTACACTAGGTACATTTAATTCCAAATCTTGGAGATGGCTGAGATGGTCATTCAATTGAGGCTTTATAGTGAAGAAACCATTAAGAAAGTGGAGAGGGAAGACCATACAATTTCCACAGGGATGGGGAATCAGGCTTAATTTTATTCTGAGATCAAATTCGTGCCAAAAGCTTAGCAGGTCACAGTCCAATGCCATCACTGAAGTATAAAGGACCTAATGCTTGGAGCAGGAGTAGAAAGATGCACCATTTGAATCTCTATTCATGTAGCATACATACATCTTGGGAACTGTAATTCTGTAGAAAACAAGAACTGGAATTTGGGTAATGCTGTCCTTATCTATTGCAGGTTGAACAACAACCAATTGTTCCATTTGTGTACCTCTTCAAAGTTTTTCTTTGAAATAATTGAGTGCAATTTTAAAAATTAATTTTGACCTTAAAAAATGATGCTATTTTTTCTGATGAACACAAATCTGACAATCACATGATAAATGCTCTGCTTCCCATGAAGTAATCTTCGAAGAAAGAACAATGTGGGAACAGGAGACTGGCTGCCCTGGCCATGCTTACAGGCTTTTTCTTTGCAAATGGCTAATTTAAGCACTCCATACATAGCTCACCCCCAAAGGTTTACCTTACAGGATTTGGAGGGAATAATTTGAAAATTTTCCAGTTTACTTTATTGTGAAGGGAATAAAATCTCATCAAAGTTTGGTGTTTTAGTATTTTCAGATGTGTTTCTCTGTAAGACAAACTTCACACTAAGATTCAGCATCAAGAGTGAAGGTTACTAAGGTGCTCATGCTCACAGGAGAACCCACTGGGTTGTGTGTGCCTAAGGCTGCTGGCTTTTGACCCCACTTGCTTTGGAGAAGCTTCAAGTGGCCATGCTGCTTTGGTGGGTAGGGACAGCCTCTTGTTTACCTGGGACCTGAGGCCAAGTGATCCCATCCTCACAGAGCCTGGCTCACCTCCAGGCTGGTAAGCACTCCTTAAAATGGGGATGGGCTCCTCTCTCTCACTGTATGTAAGGGATGGAGAAAAAGAGAGAAGACAAAAAGAAGACCAGGAGGCAAAGGAGCAGAGTAGGCAGCACACAGAGGAGGTAGTGACCAGGGTTTCTTACTTAGCTCAGCAGCTGCCATAGAACTGGGCTGCCATGATGGCAGCCCCAGTGGTGGTGGCAACGGTGACATCTCCTCCTATCACCACATTAACCTTAACTACCACACCTGAATAGGAGCTTTGAAGTAAAAATACCTGCAGGTTCTTCAAAAGCCTATATATACATGGGACACAAAAGCCTAGGATGTGGGCTAGTTCCTGCCCCACCTTCACTTTTCTGTAGTCCTGGCTTCTCCTCCTCTCTCTCTGAACCCTCCATCTCCCTGTGCCCCCTTTTTTCCCTTTTTTCTTAATTTTAGTGAGAGGAGGGGAGGCAGAGACAAACTCCCACATGCACCCTGACCAGGATCCATCTGGCAAGCTCACTAGGGGGTGATGCTCTGCCCATCTGGGGCCTTTGCTCCATTGCAACCAGAGCCATTTTTTAGTGCCTGAAGCAGAGGCTGTGGAGCCATCCTCAGTGCCTGGGGCCAACTTTCTTCAATTGAGCCATGGAGTGGAAGGGGAGAGAGAGAGAGAGAGAGAGAGAGAGAGAGAGAGAGAAGCAGAGAGAGGGAGAAGTGAGAGGGGGAGGGTGGAGAAGCAGATGGTAGCTTCTCCTGTGTGCCCTGGCTAGGAATCGAACCCAGGACATCCACACACTGGGCCAACACTCTAATACTGAGCCAACCGGCCAGGCCCCCTTTTCTTTTTTAAATCAAATTTATTAGGATGGCACTGGTTAACAAAATTATACAGGTCTTGGGTGCTGAATTCTAGAGTACATCTTTGTACACCATATCGTATATTCATCCCCCCTAAGTCAAGTCTTCACCCATCAACATTTATCCCCCTATACCTTCCTCCACCTCCCCCACGCCGCAATCACTACCATTGTCTATATCCATAAGTTTTTCTTTTTTTTGTTCCTTTTTGCTCAATTTCTCCAACCCTACCCTCACCCAGCCTCCACCCCTGCCGACACTTGTCAGCCTGCTCTCTATCTGAGTCTGTCTCTATTTTGCTTCTTAGTTCATTTTTTTTTTCATTAGATTCAATACTTGAGTAAAGTCATATGGTACTTGTTTTTCTCTGATTAGCTTGTTTCACTTAACATAATGCTCTTCAGGTCCATCCATGCTGTCACAAAAGGTAAGATTGACTTCTTTATATGTTTGTGCAGTACTCTGTTGTGTAAATGTACCACAGCTTTTTTATCCATTCATCTACTGATAGGCACTTGGACTGCTTCGATATCTTGGCTATTGTATATAATGCTGCAATGAACATAGGGGTGCATATATTTTTTTCTTTTTCTTTGTATTTTTCTGAAATGAGAAGTGGGGAGGCAGACAGACAGACTCCTGCATGCACCCAACCGAAATCCACCCAGCATGCCCACCAGTGGGTGATGCTCTGCCCATTTGGGACCTTGCTCTGTTGCAGCTGGAGCCATTCTAGCACCTGAGGCAGAGGCCATGGAGCCATCCTTAGCACCCAGGCCAACTTTTGCTCCAATGGAGCTTTGCCTGTGGGAGGCAAAGAGAGAGGCAGAGAGAAAGAAGAGGTGGAAAGGTGGAGAAGCAGGTGGGTACTTCTCCTGTGTGCCCTGGCCAGGAATCAAACCTGGGACTTCCACACACCAGGACAACAATCTACTGCTAAGCCAACTGGCCAGGGCCGTGTTTCTTTTGAATTAGTGTTTTGGGCTTCTTCAGATAAATTTCCAGAAGTTGAACTGCTGGATTATAGTACTGTTTCACTTTATCTTTTTGAGTTAACTCCATACTGCTTTCCACAGTGGCTGTACCAATCTGCATTCCTACCAATACTGCACAAGTGTTCCTTTTTCTCTACACCCTTGCCAACATGTGTTGTTTGCCCTTGCCTCAGAGACACAGGACTCAGTCTGTTCCTGATTTTTCCCTGACTGCAACAGGGTAGAGCCACTAGGAGTTGAGCATGTGGGGCCTCTGGAGCCCGGAGGGTTGGTCTACTAGAAGCAAGAAGAGTCATTCTATTGAACCTCCTGTGAGGAGGAAGCACAGGAAAGTGGGGGGGGGGATGGCCCATGCATCAAAGCCAGACAACTGAGTCACTCACATCCCCTAAGTCTACTCAGATGTCAACATCCTGGTCAAGACAGCTGGGTCTTTAGCAAGGCCTTTTCTCTGCAGGGTGGTGCAAGAGGGAGTCCGGGGTTGGGGGCCATCTTTTTTTTTTTCCCCCTCAGTCTGATGCCACACAAAGGGGAATGTTCAATTCAAGAAATATGACATCTGTAGTATAGGAGAATGACAGCATAGGAATCTTGGTGGCTGTCCCTTCAGTTGTCTCTCCAGAGTTGTAAACCCCAGACTTTCTTCACATGACTATAGTCTGTTCAGCCCTCCCTCCCCTGGAGCCAAGGGTAACTGGTTGCAAACAAGATTTTGTGCATTCGCCCTTTAAGAGGATGCCTGAGTCTCTGTGGCAGAAATCTTGCTGCTTTTCACAGCCAGATGGTATGTGGGTACCTCTTCTTCTCTGGGCTCTGGGATGAGGAGCCTGACTTGGGGTTTAAGCCTGATGCTTCTTAGGGGGAACTCCCCTCACAGCAGAGATATCCCTCTGGAACCTCAACTGCTGTTTATGGGAGTAGGGTCATCCCTTTTTACATCTCCGCCCTTCCTACTAGTCTCAGTGTGGCTTCTTCTGTGAATCTTTGGTTATAGGACTCCTCTTCATTTATTCTTCAGTTGGTCATTCCGGATGATTGTTCTTAAATTTAGTTGTAACTCCAGTTTGGTCCTAGGAGGAAGTGAGTGTAACATCCACCTACTCTGCTGCCATCTTGGATCTCTCCCGACACTCCTTTTCAACCACTCACTGCATCTGTGTGTATGGAAGAGGCAGGGGGTGCAATGTTTAGGAGGCTGACTGCCAGGTTCAAATTCTTTGCAAGCTCAGGTGAGGGCCTAGGCTCCTTGTGCCTCAGTTTCCCCACCTGTACTATGGGGTCACTGATACCTATACACCAGGTAAGTGTGCAGATTAAGAGTGTATGCTCAGGCCTGACCTGTGGTGGCGCAGTGGATAAAGTGTTGACCTGGAATGCTGAGGTTGCCGGTTCAAAACCCTGGGCTTGCCCGGTCAAGGCACATATGGGAGTTGAAGCTTCCTGCTCCTCCCCCCTTCTCTCTCTCTCTTTCTCCCTTTCCTCTAAAATGAATAAATAAATAAAAATAATTTAAAGAGTGTATGCTCAAGTGTTATCACTGGGTAACTGTGTGATTGGGAAAATGGTGGAGTCAGAGGGCAGGTCACTTCCTCAGGCACTATTTTTGGCAGCTCAATGAGCAAAAGGTGGTTGTCTGAGGCCCCTTCGAAGCTTAGGACTGGTACTCCCTGTTGGGTTTTTAGGTCAGGGTTTGTCTTTTCAATCTTCTCCACACAATTCCCTAACCTGACTCACGTCTGACTCTTTGGCCAGGTTTCAGTGACCAGAGGTTGGTCCCCACCCTGCTTCCAGGTGTACCCTGGATGGCCCCTTCAGATGACTAGGCCAGGTGTTGGTGTGGAGACTTCTCCTGGCACAGTTTTCTGGTGCTGCGTGGGTCAGGGCATTCTTTCGAAGGACTCTTATGAAATGTTTAGAGCTTTAGAAAAGCTGAATGCCACCTACCCTCCAGGATCTTAGCAATCTCTAGAGAGATGGCATGCTCTACTTGTGTTTCATAGAAATTGTCACCTACAGTGGGTATTTCAGATGATTCTTTGATATTTTGTAACTTCTACATTAAGAAAAAAACAAAAAACGGAAACCATTTTTTCTTCTATACCATCTCTTATCATTCATTCTCACCCTCATTTTTATTCTGTTGCCCACTGATTTGACTTCTGAAGGTGTTTTTAAGATTTCCTCTTCTGAAAATATGACCTAGAACAGGTCTGGCCAACAGTTTTTGCCCCCAGGCCAGATGAAAAAGAAAACTTTTTTCACGGGATGGACGAAATATTAAAATTTTAAAAATTGTTAAATACAAAAATGATTCATTTAAGTAAACAAAATTTTATTGTAATTTGTTTATGAATAAATGTAAGTGATTGAAAAAAAATTTAATATACAATATTATTTTAATAAAAATATAATTACATACCATATAAATATCCAAACTGTTTCATAATCAATCAAAACAATATTTAATTAATAGAATGAGCTTGAAGGAGTTATATCGCAAATAAATTATTTTATTTTACAAACAACCTGGACACTTTTCAGTTATCAACTGCAGCTATTGTCTCTGCTACAATGCCACTTGATTCAGCACACTTGACCACAAAAATAATGAATTGTTTGACCTTGGGTGCGCACGGGCAAACTCTGCCTAAAAGAATGTGGGTTTCACATCGCTGCTAAACGCCAAACTGTTCAAATCAAGTACAGACAAGTACAAAAGTTATAAATCTTTATAATGGAATTTTTTTAAAAAATAAAGAAGCATCGCGAATCCATTCGACCAATTATTGGAAGTTAACCTTAGATTAGTCACACGTGGAATTCTTTTCCGCGTGTTATTATCTTCTTAAATATCTCGATTTCCAATAATCAAAGACGCTTCCGCTTCTGAGTAGCTGAGATTTTAAAGTAGCGGAGAATATTAAAAATTTAATCGCGGGCTGCATAAACTCATTACTCGGGCTGGATGCGGCCCGCCGGCCGGATGTTGGCCATGCCTGACCTAGAACATACTTCATTGTACTATTATGTCCCACTAGTCAAGCAAGGTCAGCCTAGCTTTTCATGAGTTTCTAAGAGAGAGAAAGTCAGTGGGAGTGTTCAAGGTGCCATGTCCTCAAGAAGGGAGCCTAATAAGAACTTCTGAAATAATTTCTGTTATCAATAACGTTTGGCTTAAAACAATGAATGTTTGGAGGGTTAAGTAACAAGATTGATGCCTTCTTTCAAAAAAGCAAGTGGTCCTTACTAAGCTGTCATTTCCACCGCCTGGCTGACGCCACAGTTCCAAGGACAAGGGCCCCAGGGTTGACTCCACTTTGAGGCTGCTGACAGCTCCCTGTTCTGAAAATGCTGCAGCTTGTATTAAAAGTCAAAGTTCTGGCTACTTACTGTCCCTGTGTGGTTAGGTCAGAACACAGAAACTTTGATCGCTTTATTGAGCTCGCAACTGTTCAGTGTAGGTGTTAGCTCGCTGTAGATGGCCTTCTCGCTTTATCAAGATGGTCATTTACTTTTCATAGAAAGTATGTTTTCCGCTGAAAGAACAGAGAGCTGCCTCATTGAACTCATCATCTATTAGCTAGTGATTTGGATGTATGTATGACAAAGCAAGACTGTGCCAAGCCCATCAAAAACCAATACCATCATTCTCTTTTTCTTTTATAGGAAGCACGTTGTAATTTCACTTTGCCTGAAATGAAAGTGATCGTTATATGACTAACCAACATACCTGAAACAAGGTGTTATGGTTAACTTTTAATAAGGGAAAGTCATCCATATAAACTGTAATAAGAGGACATTAATATATAATAGCATGTATTTCAAAATGTACATCTCTGGGCAAAATGAAGTGGAAATCTTGCCCCTTCTTTCATAGAATTCGTCTGAGTTTAAGAGAAGTACAGTAATATTCACCTGACAGTTGTTAAGACTTTTGGTTTAATGTTTGACGGGCTAACCAATAGATTTGTATTTACAGACACATACACTGAGAGAGGGCCCCCGGGAATGTGCACGGTATGCAGACACATTCTACTGGAGTCAAATGTGCCACCGATGGTGGGATTCACTAGTCCGCAGCATGATTTTCCAAACTGGCAAACAACTATTGAAAAAGACATGAATAAAATAAAGTACCATCTTCCCTTGATTTATAAAGTTAATGAATTACTGGAAAATTCAGTTGATGCTAAAACCATGCAACAAATATTTTGTGTTTATAGAAAAAAAACAGAGTTGGGTTTGGTAGCTCTAATGACAGATTTTCACCCCAGGCTGATCTAAGTGAAAACGTGCAATGGGGCCCTGCAGCGCCGCAGCCCGCCCAGGCGGGGGCGCTCGTACCTCTGGAGCAGGAGACCTTAAGCTGTCGCCACCTCAGCAGGCATTTCACGTCCAAAATATTTCTCAAGGTTTGTGGATTTTTTGACCTATAATAACATCTTTGAAAAATAATACCTTAAGACTGCAGCAACTCAAAATGCTTCACAGACATTCAGGTAAAGCTCTCAAGGGACAATGAAGCAAAGTGGTCCTTCAGGAGTCTGAGCAACAGATCACCTTCCTCTGCTCCTGGGGCTCAGTGGCCCAACCCAGCGCCGTCGGAGAACCTTTATCAGGAGGCCATGGGCCCTGTGGTTAACACCCGTCACTCCGTCGTCTGAGGCCCATCTTCTAAAGCTATGCTGTGCCTCTCCCTAGCGGTGCAGCTCCTCTGTAACATCATGGAGTGACACCTCCCAGGGTGTGGGAATTGAATTAGAGAATCTGAGTAAAGTGCTCAGTGTGGTCCTCGTCCCTAGTAAGTGCTCAATGCACGTTAGTTACAATTTTGTTTATGTTCCCTCAGTTGTTGACATCATTATCTAATATAGAAACCCTTTCTAGCAAGAGACTTTTAGCAAAAGCTTCTTTTATTTAAATTGAACAAGATGCCATAATATCTCTGCAACCTGACAGGCGTACCCTCTGAGATGGAGCTTTCATTAAGAAAAGGATCCATACCAAATCCTTTCTGTCCTCTGTTGAAATGGAACTCCTCACAATATAGCAACATAGCAACAGTTTAACAAACCCCAAACTCCCATTCCCCACTCAACAATACACAACTATGCATAACCATTGAAACCATATTTAACCATTGACAACTACTACAACTATTTACTATCTCCCACAACCACTCACAGCCATCCACAACCAAATGAAACAAGCCAATGCCCCTCCCAGGTCTTGCAGCCACAATTGTGGGCTCAAACAATTAGTGAAGTTTGGGCATCTATCAATGGTTCTGTTTGTCTCTGTCATCAGGACCTTAGAATATCTACCAGAGACCCCTGCCTATGTGCCTGTAGGCACATCTGGCTGGGGATAGCAGCAGAGTAGGCAGGAGCAAGTACCATGAGAGTAGGAGGTTTCCAGAGGCAGACTCTACTTTTTCCTACATTTGAACATCCCATTTCTGTCTCTCATTCAAAAGAGCCAGCCACTGGGCAGAGCTGGGGTTTTCTGCATGTCAGTGCACCATGTCACTAACTGCCCCAGAAAAGGCAAGGCATTAGTCTATCAAAAGGTTGAAATAATGTCTATATAGCTTAGAAATTTAAGGTCCAGTTTAATAAAAAAAATGTACCAAAGCCCATGAAAGTGAAGGAAATTTCATAGTTCAGACCCTATTCCTTGTTTTCTACCTGAATGGCAATAATAGGTACATAGATTGTATTTCCCAAATTACACTTTCTAGGTAAATAATTCAGACTCTTTAATAATCACAGTTCACAAGTTATTGAAACAGATAATATTCTTTTTTATTTTTTTTTGACAGAGACAGAGAGAAAGACAGATAAGAAGGGAGAGAGATGAGAAGCATCAATTCTTTGTTGTGGCACCTTAGTTGTTCATTGGTTGCTTTTTCATATGTGCCTTGACTGGGGGGGGGGTCCCGCAGAGCGAGTGACCCCTTACTCAAGCCAGCGACCCTGCCCTCAAGCTGGTGAACCGGTGCTCAAGCCAAATGAGACCATGCTCAAGTCAGTGACCTCGGGGTTTCAAATATGGGTCCTCTGTGTCCCAGTCCAACGCTCTATACATTTTGCTACCACCTGGTCAAGCGAAACAGATAATATTCTGACATTTATCTTCAAGGTCCTTGAAGATCACCAGACTAAAGATGCAACTGAAATATGTAAAATATGATTGTAATTGTTTTCTTTATTAGCAAAAATGATACGATTTAGTTCAATAGAAATGTTCTGTGAAGACCTTCTATTAGAACCAGAGGAAATAATATTGCGGATCTGCTGATGCAAAATCTGAGGGCGTTGAATGTCTGGTTGGAATTCCGTGCCATGAATCTATGTACAAAAGGATGGCTGCAAAAATGTAAACACCACAATAACAGAAATAAGAAACATGTTTCTCCTTAACACCTACAGTAAGAGAGATTTGTGTTCTGTAAGACAGAAAATACACCTATATAATATGGTAATTTATTTTTAAAATTCTTAGTTTTGTAACATTAGGAAGCAGAGCGGTACCCGTTATACAATAATTATATCCACTGGTGCTGTTTTCCATTACTGCCATTTGAATAAGAACTAAAGAATGCTTTTTACTATGTCAACACATTTTAAATAATGACATATTACCTTTAATTTTCCCATTTGAATATAAACTTTTCTTCTACTGAACATTGATTTGTCAGTTATTTCTGCGTGCAACTTTTACTATAATATACAGCAAATTCTGAAATAGCTTCACAATCTCGGTTTAGCTGTCACCGATGTCATACCTCTGTCAGTAATGGCCGGGAAATGCATAGGGTTTTTCTTGGCACCTTATTTTTATTTATAAATTCCACTTCATTGTTGCAACAAGACACTACAAGTAGTGCATTTGTATGGAATTACTGCCTCCCTTCCTGGTTAAAGTCTCTGAGCCTTTAGCCATAGAGCACATAATACCCCCCGATGTGTTCAATAATCACCCAGAAATGCACTGCACGCTGGGACTTATGGCTTCCATATATTTAGTTTGATCGTTTAACAGGGGAGAAAGGACTATAATGAAGATTATGTGTGGAAATGAAAACTCAAAAAAGAATTAACTTTGAAATAATGTAATTGCCTGTAAGCTAGTATCTTGAACTTTTTAATATGCAGAAAATGTAAGAAAGTATTATATCTTGCAGCATACACTCTCTCAGGAGATAATAAATATCACCTTGGAAAATGCACTTTGACTTGTTGCATTGGAGGGACCTGGGCTAATTTCTTAAAAGGGTTAAACTGGCATGTTCCGCATTAAATTACCACAGTCATTCAATTCATTAGAAGAGTTTATGGAGATACAATATGTCTAATTTATAGGCTGCTTACTGACAAAGCTTAACGCTAACATACGCCTAATTTGCTAAGGTTATCTCAGGTTCCATTCATCTCCCCCACTAACAATACGCCTCTGATTCCATGCTTCATGGATGAGGTACGTGCGGTTTCATATTTAGCGCTATCAATCACAGGGAATTGCCTCTAGCTCCTCGCATCAGTGTTCAAAGTGATTTCTCTGCAGCCTCTGATGAGTGATGAGAGGATGGCTCAGCCAGTGGAGGGCGTTGTGATCCAACGTCCCCAGTGGGGACCAGCTAGCAGAGAGTCCTGGTCTGTTCTAGCCTGATGCTGCTAGCATCCTTGAAGCCACTGGAGGTGACTTGGGAAGGCCACGTGTTGCCCCAGGTGGCACACTTGTGCCATAACCTAAATGTCTTGGCACCACCAAGGCATTTCGGCCTGGTGGGGGATGGTATCTTGTTTATATACTGTCTGCACACATTTCACAGTTTGGATGTGAGAGGGGCAGGGATGACCCTCCTGCTGCAGTAAGATGTCCAGATTTCCATGCATGGGGCTTTGTCCCTGCTTCTCCTGCTGCATGCAATGGTCTCTGCTGGGGACACTAAGACCTGAGCTCAATGCTGGGGTGTCCGCCTAAAACGCCCCTCTCCTGGCTGTTGTTGTTCCCTCTGTAGAATCAATTTTGCCAAAATGTCTGTTTACCTTGTGGATTTTTTGGTGAGAAGTATCAACCGTTCAATATGAGGACTAATAATAAATATGGTTGTTCAGTTCTTGCTGTGTGGAAAAAATATTAAACATCATCACATACCTTCAAAGTCGACACCCCACCTAGAAACGAGTCCACGACATGTTTCGGCATTTGCTAGGACTTTTGGCATCTGACCCATCATGGCTGTTTCTGTGCTCCTTCTGAGCATGCACCCCAAACTCAGCACAGGGTCCAGGACAAGAGTGTGGGTTTGTAAAGCTGTTTGATCTAAATGCTGATTTTTCGTTATTTTTTTTTAGAAACTAAATTTAATGGGGTGACATTGGCCTGTAAGAACACATAGGTTTCAGGTAAACATCTCTATAACATTTGAACTGTTCATTGCGTTGTGTGCCGATCACCCAAAGTCAAATCATTTTTTGCCACCATATATTTATCCCTCTTTCCTCTCCCCCATCTCCTCCCTCTGGTAACCGCTTCACTTTTCTCTGTCCACGAGTCTCAGTTTTATATCTCACCTATGCACTAATGCGAAGTTTTAAAGTGTCAACTCACACCTGTGAGTGATGTGAGGGCAATCCAGCAAATAGGGGAAAATTGTTTCAGCAAGACCCAGAACTACTGGGGAGATGGCAACGTGATTTAATGAAAAATGTGACTTTATAGGTATTTTCACCTTTTGTGCAGGAGACCAGCAACAACAGTCATAAAAGATGAACTCACAAAGGGAAAAGGCTATTAGTCACATGGCTGCAGCTACAGCCCGAGCTTGCCACACAGAACCCAGGGCCCGACCTGGGGCCTTCCCTCCCCAGGGAGGACCCTTGTTCTTTTTCACCGTCCCCAGTTCCTTTGGTCAGACTTTTATCTCTTTACATATTCTTACATTAGATTCTAACTATTAGTTTTCAAAACCAAAGCCTGATGTGGTTGCCATGCCTGGGAATGGGAGATGTGCGAGGACCGCAGGGCTTTGGGTTTGCGGGATGACAAAGTTCGAGAGGTGACACCCACCGATGTGTGTATAGTGAACTGCACTGTACACGTAAAGATGGTGAGGATGGTACATTCTGTGGTGTGTGCATTTCACTACAATAATAATAAAAAAAAAACGAACCTAAACCTTGGATTATCAACTCACAGGATTGTGGTTATGATGTCATTATAGTAACTCTCTCCAGAAAACACACAGCACCTGTGGCTCCCAGTGGACTGATGGATAGGAAACTACTGCTTTGAAATGAAGTTGGTGGTCCCTTGTGTATGCAAGGAACTACAGGTATTGATCGATTTATGACCTATGCAACTTACGACCATTTGACTTTACCACCACAATTGCTAGCCACGACTGCTCCGCATCTGGAGCAGTGTTTGTATGCACCTGTATTTTGTAATTTTGTATGTTTTGCAAATAGTAAACCAGTTGCACTGGTAATGCAGTGTTTTACTTAAACCTGACAAATGTAAAAATAAGAAACAAAATGGTGTAGAGATGATACAAATGGCATAAAATGAGCAAAGAAAATTATGATATATAACAATAATGAAAGAAAATTATGATAAAATATGACTTAAAGATTTTTGTAACATCATTTCATGGTACTGTACATATAGCCTACTCAACTTACGACCAAACTGTGTTATGACCGGTCTTTTGAAACCATTCGTGATCATAAGTCGAGCACTAGCTGTGGTGTCAAATTTTCCCGTAGGAAAATTTGTTAGTGGCCTGATAGAAAAATCTAAGTCAGGAAACATGGGGATGCACATCACAGACAACCGAGACTTTTACATATGTCTTTTAAATCAGAAGTTGGGGGCATTTAGATTTTTCCTTGAACAACTTTCTTCCCAGCATCTCTGACACCAGGAGGGGAAGGGAACAGTGCTGAGATCCAGTTGGAAGAAGCTATTTTAGTTCTGGGTTATTACATGGCTAATTAGACAAGGTCACTGAGCTCCTTTTAGAGCCTGTCAAGAGAGGCATCACTGGCACTTTAACAAATCGGTTTATTATCTTTCAGGATCCTGTAATCTGAGGCCGACCCACCTGCAGCAGCTTGCTCTGCGGGGAGCACTCCCGCCCGCCAGAAGCTTCTTCTTTTTTGTACATGGCGGGTATGAGCCCAGTCCAGACCCTCTTCCAATGAGTAGCTCATCCCTGGAGAATTGAATCAGAATCCTGAATACACGCAGGTGGCATCACCTTATGCTTTCATAACATGATACCAAAAATTAGCCATTCATTTGCTAGGGACATGTGTCCTGAAGAACTCTCTGATCTTTGATGAGACCCTGACTTAGGGGTCTTGTTCCTGGATGCAGGTAGAGAGGGTGCAGCATGTTTTATGCAGACTCCTGTTTTAGATGTCTGAGAATTTAAGAAAAATGAGAAAGAAAATAAGAAGAAATGCTTTTCAGGTGAGCTCTATTGAGATAGGTGTCCCATTCTTTCTGGATCTTAAACTAGAGAAGTTTTTTAGTAAATGTGTAAAATAAAAATGCACATTCATCAGGAAGGAAAATGATGGCATGTCACATGGGAGAAAAGAATCCATTAGAAAGTTTATTTCTCTTAAGCCACATATAAATTCAATAACTAAGAGATTCTCTCTCTTGATGGATGATAGAGAGATTAAAGTCTAGATATATGTTTAGCTAGTAAATTAGACTTCTCCAGAGAAAGAGAATCAACAAGATATCTAGAGATGTATAAAAAGAGATTCATTGTGAGGAATTGGCTGATGTGATTATAGAAGTCAAGAAGTCCCATGATTTGCCATCTACAAGCTGGAGACAGGAAAGCCAGTAGTTTGGTTCCAGTTTAACCTTTGGGAGCCTGAGAACCAGGGGCCAATGATGTAAGTCCCAGTCTGAGTCCACAGGTTTGACAACTAGGAGCACCAATGTCAGAGGGCTGGAGAAGATGGAGGTCCCAGCTCAAGCAGAGAGCACATTTTCCCTTCCTTCCCCTTTTTGTTCTATTCAAGCCCTCACCTATTGGATGATGCCTACCTGCGCTGGTGAGGTTCTTTACTCAGTCTACCGATTCAAAAACTAATTTCTTCCAGAGACACCTTTACAGACACACCCAGGCATAATGTTTTCCCAGTGATTTTAGCATACCTTATCCTGGTCAAGTTGACACATAAAATTAACCATCATAGGCATAGATATAGTTAGTATTTGCATCCACCCCCATCCCCCAACACACACCTTGGCTCTAATAAAGAGGGAAACGTTTTTTAGTTATTTCTCAGTGCACAAGGGCTCAAAGCATGTCTGGGCTACCCTCCTCAGAACCAAAAGCACGATTTCTTCCACAAGCAGTGAGTGACACTACACATTTGTCTCTGGGGTCATTTTATCCTTAAACGACAAGGAGTAGAGTGCAGGGTGTGTGTGAACCTGCCTAATGGGGTGAGGGAGTGTTTTTTTCAGAAGGTGATACTGGAATGAAGAAGCAGGGACTTCAGAAGCCTAGCGCTGAGTGTGCTAAAACCCAGAAACTTCGGGAAACCCCCTTTTGGAAGCCAAAGTTTGTTCACAACCTCTCCCCACCAGCAGATCACAGCCAGTCTCCTGTCTGCGCCTCTTCAACCCAGCACTGAAAATATAGCGTCCACCCTCTACAAGTGACGGTTGAAAACCCCAGTCTCTCAGCAGAACAGGCTATACAACCTCTTTCACTTCTGCTTGAGTAGGGAGAAGATTCATTAAAAAGAAAAGAAGATAAAAAAAAAAAAAAACCCATCCAGTGCCTTTGACCAAGCAGCCCTTGATGACAAAAGGCGGCCTCTTGTTTCACTCCCCGGAGGGTTAGGGCCTAATCATGGGCTGGGAGGCCGGCTGCTGGGTGCAGGCTGCCAACTTTGCAGCGAGCACAGTCGCTTAATTATTGGTAAATTTTCCTGCTCGGGGCGCGTTCTTTGGCAGCGGCGCGCAAGCACCTGTGCGCTGAGACCTGGGGCCTGGACGTCCCCACAGATGTCGAGGCTCTTTTGTTGATTTCCTATTAATGGCACTTAATAGGCAGGGGCCGGACAGCTTTGCTAAGCGCCCAGCGATGGACAGCAAAC
The DNA here is from genome assembly GCA_037038555.1 of Rhynchonycteris naso. Classification (NCBI taxonomy): domain Eukaryota; kingdom Metazoa; phylum Chordata; class Mammalia; order Chiroptera; family Emballonuridae; genus Rhynchonycteris; species Rhynchonycteris naso. Next base: position 34,391,104 of record CM072998.1, read on the forward strand.
ATTGTTCCTGTGGTGGGCAAAGGGTCAGACTGTTTCTCTTGCCTCCAAAGCTGAGCCAGATAATTGCTGGTGATTAGCAATTTTAATTACCAGGTGCGAGGGGTCAAGACCTCCTCCTGTAATTGGGTAGGTTGTGAACAATCATGGAGATGTGACCAGGGAGTGTATTTTCCCAATATGCTCTGGTCTTTTAAAGTTAATTAAATTAGAACAACCAGAATCACCAGAGGCTGCCTGGAATCTGATGAACCCAGATAAAACAAGTTTTCGGTAAAACTGGCACTTTTAGTGAATCTTGAACACAGATCTGCCCAGCAGCGAGCGCTGAATCCCCTTGTAAACGCTACGCACGCTGTGGCTGGAGGGCTGGTGATGCCCACGGTCCCTCTTGCTACATTAGTCCTGCCGCAACTAGCCCACCAGTCACGGCTGACTTTTAGGGGGTTCCTTAGGACCTCAATGAGCAGGACATTGAGCAGGAACTAGGAATGCCTTCCTAGTTCACCGTGGAAGGGTTGATCCCACAGCCCCCAGTGGGCCCTTCCTCTTATTTCTGTTTATCTCAGAAATGCCTAATATAAGTTGATAAATGTCCCCCAACACCTTTCACAGAGGCCTGGAAGCCGGCTTATAAATTTCAGTCTCTACTGAAATTTTCCTGGGGTCCCTATGGCCCTAAATGTCACTTGCACACCTCTCTCTCTCTCTTTTCAGGTGACACTAGAATTTAAGAGCAGGAGAGAGAACTTGCACTCATAATGTTTTCTCCTGGTGGGTGTGCCAGCAGGGAACAGCTTAGCTGAAATGCTCTGGAGACAGAAAGCAAGCAGCTAAGAACACACCTTTCACTCCCGCACTGAAGGGGGGAGTTGGAGAGAAGATGAAACATACTCTGGAGCAAATTGAGAACAAAAAACATTCAGGATAACAGAGCCTCAGTCTCAGACCTCTTTAACAGGGGCTTGGGAGAGAAGAGAGAGCACAGTCCTCCCCTCCTATCCAGCTATATGGTGGTGCTTGAGCCCCCCATCAGCTGAGAGGTCCTGGGGGGGGGGGCACACCGACTCGCTCCAGCTGGGAAACAGAAGGCAGGTGTGATGCGAGCCTTAAGCCCATGTCCCATTCCAGCCTCGGTTTTCTTGGCCCTGTTCTTCGTAGCTTTAATTAAAACTATTTTCCTTTCATGGCACACTTATTATGCTCTTTGGCCACAAGACAGAACACTCGCGGCAAGTGCTAACAGGAGTGATTCATTAATGACGGTGGAACGGTAAGTACCCTGCTTCAACTTCCCACGGAAGGCTTTGTGGTTTCCACAAAGAAAAGACTGGCGCCCCGGCATGTGTGGGAGGGGCCCTTTGGGGTAGGGGGCAGGCTCTTGGAAAACTGGCACAGGACCCAAGGTTTGGAGGGGAGACGCCACTCAGTGAAGCTCATGTGAGCAGGGCCGGGAGGTGTGTGTGCCGTGGTAAGCTGGTCCTAGGTGGTCCAGGGGAGCAGCCCCAATGTTTTGCACGTGCATATAACAAAGAAACGCCAAAAAGTATGTGCATTACATTGTGTGCATTTTATGTCTGTATACTATGTATCATGTATGCATGCTATTTTCCAAGTGTATATGTGTACATGATATAATAGTAATGCATGTTACTTACATGTTTATATCATGAATGCTACACATGGATACTATGTGAGTTATATTTGTACATTAGACATACCACTTGGGTCTGTTATAGGTATGTGTGTTACATGTGGATCACACATGTACATGATGTGTTGTGCAAACATCACTTTATACATGTATGTATGTTATGGATCACATGTGCATATTATGGATGTTGTGTGGTGCTATGTTAATGTTAGTTTGAGGCCTAGGTTTATGGTCCTCTGTGATATTTATGAGGTTGAAAAGGGATTGGAAGGCAAAGATAGAGTGAAATGCTGGCTCAGCTGTGTATAAAAATGAAACATGCATTCCTACTTATGTGCCTCTTACTCCTTTAATTTGTGATTTAAAAAGCACATGCCTTTATGTGTAATTACGTCTGTGCACCTTTTCCCCAGCCACTCAGTGGCAGTGATTTTTCTGGGGCCCACCCCCACTGGTGGCACACAGACTACAGTGCATCTCTCAAGTGGCTGTATAAACCCACGGCCCCTGACACAGACTGAACGTCTCTCTAGTGTAGTCTTGTGAGCATGCTTGGTCAAAACGACCTAAGATCTTGCAGCTTCTATGGGAGTTTGCATTTCAAAGAGAAGTTTTTATTTATTTTTTATTTTATTCATTTTCTTTTTTAGAGAGGAGACAGAGAGAGAGAGAGAGAGAGAGAGAGAGAAAGAGAGAAAGGGGAGGAGGAGCTGGAAGCATCAACTCCCATATGTGCCTTGACCAGACCAGTGCAGGGTTTTGAACTGGCTACCTCAGTGTTCCCAGGTCGACACTTTATCCACTGCGCCACCACAGGTCAGGCTCAAAGAGAAGTTTTTAAAGAGGAAAACCTCCAAAAGTCAGTGAATGCCATGGGCGAGGGGTTCGGATGAGTGGGAGAGAGTGGGGATTTGTAGGTGGGGAGTCTTTCTTCCACCCTGGAGTTACATCACAGAACTAAAGAGGTCCCTGCACCTGAGCTGAGGTCTGGACTCTGCAGCCTGCCCCAGGCCCCTCTACAGGAGGCTTCTCCCACCAGCGGCCTCCCACTCACCCCAAGTCAGAGCGCTGTGTGATAGAGATGAGAAATTTGGAAAAAACAGCCTGTTAAAGTAACCAAAGTCTCATGTTGTATAAACACAGTCCAAGCCATCTGCTGCTGTTGTGTATCTGTGCATAGATTGCAATATGGTGTAGAATTGTCTGCAAGGTTTCAATAATGACTAGCTTTTGTGTATTTTATTTTTATTTATTTATTTATTTAAGTGAGAGGAGAGATAGGGAGACAGACTCCTTCCTGTGTGTGTCCCTACAGGGATCCACCTGGCAATCCCCATCTGGGGCCGATTCTAAAATCACCCGAGCTATTTTTAGCACCTGAGGCTGACCCGCTTGGACCAACCGAGCTATCCTCAGTGTTTGGGGCCAACACTAGAACCAATCGAGCCACTCTGGGAGAGGAAAAGAGAGAGAAAGGGGAGAGGGTGGGGAGAGAAGATGATGGTTGCTTCTCCTGTGTGCCCTGACTGGGAATCGAACCTAGGATGTCTAGATGCCAGGCTGACACTCTATCAACTGGGCCACTATACAGGGCCTTGTGTCTTTATTATTTTTTAAAAAAAGAAAAGTAAGTATCCATTCACATGGGTGTTTGTTTATTCTGCACAGCACAGTTGAGTTCTTGTGAGGACTTTAAATTGAAGCATCAGGAACAGCTTAGCCCTAGAGGAGTTAGAACTCAGCTGGGAAATGAAACATGTGTATCTGGGTACGTACATTGAGGGGAAATTGCCCGTGAGCTGTTTGATGGCAGTATCAGGTACTCTGAAATCATATCTGATGGAGTCCATATGGAGCGCTGGCAGTGACCAAGTGCCAGAAAGGAAGGCTTTGTAGGAACTTGAGGTCCTGTCAGCAGATGTAAAAGAAGGAGGTGCCTGGACACTGTGCGGGTGGGTGGAGACGGGACCAGGTACCGGTCCCAGGGTAGGTGAGGGGTGTTGGGGAATGAGTTGGAGCTGGGGAGGTGGATTGGGGTCTAGTGTGGGCTGGGAAGGGAGTGCAGTGCCATCCTGGGAGCAGCAGCATGTGTGGTTGGAGCGTGGAGGAAGACACACCCTGTTTTCCTGGTAGTTTGTCAACATGTTAATGCATTGATGCTGTTTCTAGCAGGCAAGGGAGCACAGGGGAAGCTCTGTTCAGGGGCAGACGAAGCTGAGACAGGACAAATCATGGGGTTTCGGGTGTGGAGCAGAAGGAAAGCCTGGCACTGTGGCTGTGGCCCCCATATAACATGGGCCCTTCTGGGGCTTCAGGATGGTTCCTTGATGAGGGAGGGGGAAACGGGGTGTTGCAAGGTTCCTGAGTCTGCTTGGTCTTCTGACCTGCAGCAGGGAGCTTTTCCTAGGTGGCCAGAATTTTTCTTGGGCTAATCGCCCTGCCTTCGCCACACCCAGCGGATTACCACCTGGGTGACCAGATAGTGAGTGTGTCTGTGGTCCGGGCTCTGTCCTAGTACACAGCCGAGGCATCAGCTATGGAACCTCACAGGCTGACTTAATGGGTTTGGTGACATTTCTCTGTAGCTGTCAGGCCAAGGCAGAGACACTGACCATGACTTATGGGTTCCTGGCCTTGGTGGACAAGGCTTAGCCCTGGCACTGAGCACTAGCCCACCCAACAATACGGGCTCTTTTAAAGAAATATTTAATGACTCACTTATTCAAAAAAAGTGTCTTAATGTCTTAAAACACAAAATTAAACACTTGTAACCTTCTCTCATGATAGGGACTTTGGGCTGGGGGCCTTCTCTGCATGATATCTCTTGGGCTGTGATCCATCACCGTGGTGGCCCTGCACGGTCCTGCTCATCGGGAGGTGGGATGACTGGTGATGTGAATGAACGCTTGTGTGCGTGTGAACACAGTGCTTTCCTTTTGGTCTGAGTGTCAGCCAATGCTTACTTGAAGATTTGCTTGGTAGGCAAGCAATAAACTGTTCTATATGTGGGAGTCTGCTATTGACTCATTATAGGCAACTTGCATTAGTTTAAGTTGTAATGACAGTGTTCTCTGGAAGCCAAAACAGACATAAAGTTTACATTCAAATGATAGTATGTATATTAAGTACATTCAGAAGTGTGCTTAAATACTGTAAGTCATACCCTTACTTGGGTATGACTAAGGTTTATTCTATTTCATTATAAAATTGCATTAGAAAAAGAGATCATCAAAATGCCAAGGCCTCAGCAGAGACATGGGGAAGGAAGGAGAAAGACAGGAAGGAGCAGGCCAAGTTGATGGAGACGACACAGGAGTGAGAGCTACAGAGAAAAACGACATTGAGCAAAGGTCACCTGAAGCTCTTCAAGTGATGCCTGTGCCGGTTACCTGTCCCTGTTCCAAATAGAAAGTTGGTCACTGTTCATTGATTTGCCTCTGCCCCTAAACAAATTTTTATTTTTCTGTGATGGAGCCATGGGTGTTAGAAAGTGATGCAGGGACATGTCTCCACGAGGCAGTGTGTCCCCAAGCTGCGAGGTGTGTTTAGGGGAAGACTTCGGCCTTAACTCTGCTTTTCCTCCCTTTTGTGGGTTGAAGTTCGACCCTTACTCTGTTGTTGGAACACAAATCCGGGCTACTTTATTGATATTAGTTACCTGCTGTGCCTCTGAGCACCTACCAGCTTCCTTGCTGAGCTCTGAAATGCAGGTATTGTGCACCTGAATTATAATCTTGCTGTGATAATACGCCCGTATTGATTCAACAAAATGAGTTGTCTATTTTGTTTTCACTCCAACATCTCTAAGAAGGAAAGACTGACAATCAGAAACATAAATATTTTGGACTTCACATATCTTGTGGTATGAAGAAGATAAAAAAACGTGTAATAATTGCAAAATAAAATTTTACCAGGACACACAGTCTGTTTGAACCTGAAAGATGAACTTCTTTCAAAAAGCACTTATTCCGGAACAGTGTTAAAATGTTACAATTGCCTAAGCACCTAAAAGGCAGAAAATAGACAGCATTACATTAAAGGTATAACAATCCAAATAAAATATGTAGAAACTACTGCCTGGAGTCATGATTGTTTTTGTGCTTTATAAAATTATATAAAAGGTTGTGCTTCTACATTGCTTTATTCTAGAGGTTTTCTTTGGGCCCTGAGGAGTTTCTCTGATTTACCTGAGTTATTATAGCCAAAACCCCCTACAGAAGTGATTTTTAACTGGTATGCCACAAGAATTTTTAAAACATGTAATACCTGACAATTTATTTAGTCAGGGGCACTGATCTCTTTTCCCTTACATTGTGAAATAAAAACAATTACAATATCCAACACAACAATAGCTGTCCGGTGTGGATGAATCAAAATTATACCTATTATTTTATCAGATCGGCAAACAAATAAATTTTTTGGTGTGCTGTAGAATTTTAGTACTTAGTTTATGTGTGCCATGAGATGAAAAAGGTTAAAAATTGCTGCCCTAACTCATTGTGGAATATTCTAACCTCACATTTCTACATGAGTGTGATTTTCTTACATGTTTGAGTTCATATTTAAAGGTTGATTTGGGTTGGATTTAGTGCTTAGTAACAATTACTACATATAACTGAACATTTTGATAAAACAACCCCATTGACTAGGCTTACTTTTATTTATTTTTTTAAAAAGTACTTTTGTAAACAAATAGGAAGATGGTTTTCTTCAAAAAGAGAATGGTTACGTTTTCTTAACTGATACCACCTCTTTCTTTGATAAGGTCGGTCCCATCACTGGTTGAAAATATGTTTTAGAATCACAAATTTTCATTAATCTCATAACTTTTGGGTTAAAATTGCAGGGTTTTTTGTTTTTTGTTTTTACTTCTGATAATCACGGTCTGTTGGCCTTTGCTTAGCAGACCAGGAAACATGAAAGAATGGCAGGCCTGTGGGGTAGAATTTCAGGGGGCCAGTGTCAGGCAACGCCTGTTTTTATCTCATGGCCAGCATCCATGTCCCCTCATTTTGGCAACAAAACACCAGTCTCCTCTGTAAAACGCCCCTCCTTCACTGCCAGCCACGTGAGTCTGGTGAGGTCAACTCCATGCTGACTCTAGGGTGGGCAGGAGACCAGCATAGCCCTGCACACCCCTGTGGCCACTACTGATCCCCGGGGGGCGGGCAAGACTTCAGGCTGCCCACGAGCCTCGCTGGGTCGTTATTGGAACTGACAGGAAAGTGGTAGGTTTAATATCTTCCCCTCTGTCTCACTGAAAATTTGTAAGAGAAGTACGTGTAAGTCCCAAAGTGCTTCACCCCTCAGGTTCCCCAAATGACATTCTGCCATACTGGCTTGATTGCTCCCCTGCTCTCTTTCTCTGTGTATGCATTATATGATATGCACATATGCATTCACAGGCACACATACCTTTTCCTGCACCACAGAAGGGTAAGTGAGGCACTCTACAGTGTGTCCATAAAGTCACGGTGCACTTTTGGCCTGTGACCGGTCAAAAGTGCACCATGACTTTACGGACACACTGTATTTTTCTGAGAACTGCTAAACTGCTGGGCTTTAATCCCAGAAATGCCAGTGATGACCCTGGCCCCCATGTAAGGCAGGCTGCCTGAAAATGAAGCCATCATGGATGAAAGCAGAGCGGGGGACAGTGACAGAGGTTGGCATTGTTTGAACACTCGGATTCATCCATGCCTATAGTTGGGCTTTGCAATTGCACAAACCAGTGCATTACTTTTCTTTCTTAACCCAGTTTAAACTAGATTACTTTTGCTTACATTCCAAGTCCTACAACCCAGAAACTGGGACCCTTCGGTGCTGTCATCATAGGCAGAATTAAGGAGGCAATTTCAGGGATGATGTTGAATCCATGAATGAATTCAACAGAAACCCATTTCTATAAACTACCACTGATAAGGGGCCTCTTTAGGCAGACATGTTAGACCTGTTATATGATTCTCAACATTAGGCCTGAAACAGAAGAGGCACTCAATAAATTGTAAAGTCAATGTTTGTCTATTGGACAAGCACTTGCAATCAATCCACCCCTGCCTATGTTCTAGCGTGGAAACTTTCACCAAAATAAATTGAAAGGTGTTCTTTCTTTCTTTCTTTCTTTCTTTCTTTCTTTCTTTCTTTCTTTCTTTCTTTCTTTCTTTCTTTCAAGTGAGAGGAGGGAAGATAGTGAGACAGACTCCTGCAAGCACACTGACTGGTATCTACCTGGTAACCCCATCTGGGCTGATGCTTGAATCAACCAAGCTGTCCTCAATGCCCTGGGCTGATGCTCAAACCAGTCAAGCCACTGGCTGTGAGAGAAGAAGAGAGAAAGAGGGGGAGAGGGATGGGGAGAAGAGGGAATGGTCGCTTCCCATGTGTGTCCTGACAGGGGATTGAACCCGGGCCGCCTGCACACTGGGCCGATGCTCTACCCACTTAACAACTGGCCAGGGCTTTTTTTTTTCTTCACTAAGACTTTTGATCAAAACAACACTCATTTTCTAGATATATACAACTTGGCTAACCCACTGCCATTTTCCTGGCATCTTGCCTGGCTCACCCAACATAATGATTATATCAAGAAGACCCTGGCTTTGCCTGACCAGGCGGTGGTGCAGTGAATAGAGTGCCAGACTGGGATGCGTAGGACCCATGTTCGAAACCCTGATGTTGCCAGCTTGAGCGCAGGCTCATCTGGTTTGAGCAAGGCTTACCAGCTTAAGCCCAAGATGGCTGGCTTGAGCAAGGTGTCACTCAGTCTGCTGTAGCCCACTGGTCAAGGCACATATGAGAAAGCAATCAATGAACCAACTAAGGTGCTGCAACTAAGAATTGATGATTCTCATCTCTCTCCCTTCCTGTCTGTCTGTCCCTATCTGTCCCTCTCTGACTTAATGATTCTCATCTCTCTCCCTTCCTGTCTGTTTGTCCCTATCTGTCCCTCTCAGACTCTCTCTCTGTCTCTGTCAAAAAAAGAAGAAGAAGAAAAAGACCCTTGCCTTCCACACTCTGCTTCATTCTCAAAACTACAGGCTGGGTGCTGACCACTGAGATAATAACCAAGCTTCTCGCAGGGCAGACTCCACCTGATGTCTGTCAACAGTCTCTACAAAGGGTGGCAAGTTGGCTTTAGCAGCCATCTCCTTATGAAAATGTTGCTGTAGTTAATGATTAGAATAACTCATCTGATGGAAGGAGTGACTCAGAGTGCTTCTGAACACATCTGCCTATGCTAGTATAACTGCTAAATAATCACCTTTTTCCTTGTGTGAGATAGCACCCTCACTGTTGTTCGTCCCAAAATGGACTATTTTAGAAGGGTAGAAAGGGAAAGAGAAAGAAAGGTCTCCAGCTCCAAAATGGAAAACACAATATTTGTCTTTTAAGAAAGTTCAAGACTAAAGATCTGTAGACTATTTGGGCTTCTGTGATGCCAATTATCCTCTTCTTCCAGTATAAGTAACTATATTACTGCTCACTCCGGTGTGATCATCCCAAGGGCTGGGTGTACACATGTGTGGGTACAGATGTTGTGGAGATGATGGAAATGAAGAAGAAATGCCAGAAATCACGAGAGAAAGGGACTTTTGTTGGTTCTGAATCTTTAGGTGGAGAATGACTTAGACTTAACCTCTTCTTTTCTTTGCCCACATCTGTGCAAACTAAAATCAGACACAAACCCTGCAGAGAATCTTACTGACCACAATCTTCCCCAGCCATCACTCACTGTGCCGTGGACTGAACCATTGTTCTCTGTGCCATTGGCTCTGGTGAGAATAAGGCCAAGCAGTGTCATGGACCCCTCATTTATTCCAGAAAATGTAGCTTTTTTGCATTTACTGACTGAGAGCAAGATTCATCCCCCTCTACACCTGAACAAAACGTGGCTCAGCACGCTTATCCATCTTTGCTTTGATGTGATTTCCAACTTTTTTTTTTAAACCTACAACACAATTAATTCCTAGGCACAGATAATATATAACTCAATACTTTCAATGAATTAACATCTGAAACATAAACCAGTACATTTATTTTTTAAGGGGGAAGATTCGGAGGAGGGGGGACAAGAACACATTTGTTGATCCACTCAATGGAGGGAATAAACAGTGTGACCATTTTGTTTCAAGCACCACCTATGTGTGTGAATGAGTGTGTGTGTGTGTGTGCAGCGCAAGCCTTCAGTAAATGAAAAAAATAGGGGGGGGGAGCTGAGATAAGCATAGTAGACAGGTTTTCAGGTACATACCCAGTAGAGAGATTGCTGGGTCATATGGTAGCTCTATTCTTAGTTTTTTGAGGAACTGCCATGCTGTCTTCCACAGTGACTGTACCAGCTTCCATTATATTTAATTTATTTTAAAAAAAGGAAGAATAGTAGACGGACAGGCACCACCTCTCCCTGACACCAACATGACGCACATCTGTGAAAAGAAAAGATCATTTGGGTCTACAAAAATGCAAGCAATGCCAAAGTGTATGTGTAGGAACTTCCTAAATACTAGCCTGCACTTGTTAAAGGAATAATAAAGTTTCTTTAGATATTTCTTTTTTGTTTCTTGAATTTTAATGAAAAGATTGATTTCTAGTCATTATTTATCTATTGTTAAACTTTAACAAACAGCTGTAGTGATAATTGCTGAATTTCTACTCTATGTTTAGAGGAAACTGTCAATTCACAAACATGGAATTGTGCTATTATCTATGTCTATGGCATTTTTTCTGTAAATATACAGATTTAGTGTTGGTTTTCAATAAATATACAAAGATGCTAATTATCACTAGAACTATTTGTTAACATTCAAAAATACATAAAAAATAAATAAAAGAAATGCCATTTTTCCATTACAAATTCAAAAATATTTGTGTTGAAGCAGTCTCTTACATAATATTTAGAAATCACACTATTATTACACTGTGTTAACTTTACCTTTTGTTTTTCAGTCATTGGAAACAGACTTCCTCATCCCACCTTCCTTAGCCATCCATCTCTTCTTGCTTTCTTGGGAGAACTCTTCTCTCTGACAGTGAGGCTCTCTCCGATGCAGCCCACATCTTGGTGAGTTAGGGGAGAAAGTAAAGTGCTGTGAAAATCCCATGTCTCTTGGATTTGAAGCTCTCACAATATTGTTATCTTTGCAGTATCTTCCTTCCATGCAAAGTTCAGCTCAAAGGAAGTGCTAACTCCTCAATAGACGTGTGCATTAACTCTGAGAGTATTGGCTTGGGAAGCAATCCTTGGTCAGGATAGAAGGGGGTTCAGTGCCTCTGGTTTCTGAGATTGAGCTTAGAGAGGAATAATGAAGTGAAAAGTAACATTTAAAATGTGGTTTATGTTTTTTGTCTCTACCACATCATCAGAGCTAACCATCATGGACAGTGTGTGCTATGGGCGCTGTGTATGTTGGCTCCAACTCTTATACCTTATATCCTATACAAAAATTTATAAAAAATGAACATGAAGGTCTAAAGTAGTTTTGCTATATCTTTCCCACTATTGTATGTAGTATATGTGTCTGTGTGGAGGGTGCAGATAACTATCTTTTTATTTTTAAGATCTTCATATCAAGATGAACTGTACTGAAGGTGGTAAGAACCATCATCTATATCTGGACCTAGTTTACATGATAAAATAATGGGCCTTGGAAGGAAATGGACAAGTGCATTTTTTAGGATGATGTGAATCACTAGAGACCATAAGGAGACTGTGATTGTCAGTTTCTAGGGTGGCCCCAATAATTCTCCCTTCCTCTCATGGGTGCTTTCGGTATTCCTCTATAGTACTGAAAGGGGCTGGCCTCAAAACATGGAAGCAACCAACATTCATTTAGTGAGTGAATAGATAAATAAACACTCGTATATCATTCAATGTAACATTATTTAGTGCTAAACAGAATTGCATTATCAAGACATGAAAAGACATGGAAGACCTTAAATGCATGTTACTAAATGAAAAAAAGACAATCTGGAAAGACTTGCAGATTATGGGATTCCAACTATATGACATACAGAAAAAGATAAAACTATGGAGACAATAAAAAGCTCATGACTGTATGGGGACAGGTTGGGCGAACTTACTCCCCTGTCCTGGCAGGTGCAGTAGGTAAAAGTAGACTGAGGACCAGACAGGAGTAAGGATAGTTTACCTTCTCCATTGTCCTTTGACCTGCCTTTCTGAGTATTTCAAAGGCAGGTGAATACAGACTACTTACGCGAGCCATTTCCTGATAGATCCATTTGTTTTCTTCCTACCCTCTAGATTATGCAACAAGGTCCACTAGAAGCCTGGGAGAATTTCCCATTACTGTCCACCTTGTCACTTGATCTGGGATGAAAGGAGCAGCTCTCCTCCAAGTAATGCTGAGTGAGCAGGCAGGCCAGCACCGGCCTTGGCTTTCAGCGTGTAAACAAGCCTTGCCGCTCTCTGGGCACTGCTGGTTAAAGCCTCGACGTGTTTCCCACTTGCACTTGAGCAATGGCACTAAGCAGGAACAGGCATGAATTGATTTAGAATCAGCTCGGGGTGGAAGAAAAGGGAAATGAAGCCATTTCCTTTTCAGTCTATTTTCGAGCAGGTGTCCATCTAGGGCAATAATCGGCGTGTCTGGAGAAGCATCCAGACTTCTGGAGAAGGTGGTCAGAGATGGAAGGCCATGGATGGACATTAAGAGTGGGAGGATGTGAGCGCTGACTTGCTGGTGTGTGACCAGCAGCATAATCACATGAATGCTCATTTTCGTTGACAGATGCAAAAAGTAAGTGTGAGCTTCTCCACGCAGCAAGCGCTTACTCTCCCTATTTAGCCAGGAAAATAATGCAACCACTGAGCTGGTTAGCCTGTGGGCTTAAGTAGCTTCTGCAATTTGGGGCCATGCTGACTTGCTAATCCTTGATCATAGCTGGATGTAATCACAGCCTTGCCTGGGTTCACCAGGGATAGGCTTACTGCTAATTGGCAAGCACTGGCACTGCGAGGGGCCAGGCAGGGGAGATAGTATAAGATGGCTGCTGAGGACCGTCTGCCATACCAACCGGCATAAATGGCTCACGGACCCACTTGCCAGGGAAACATTTTTAATTTTACTTCTTGTTATGTAATGTGCATTTCTTACCACTGTTATTAAAAATATTTGTAAAATTTGCCTGACCATTTGTGGCACAGTGGATAGAGCGTCGGCCTGGGATGTTGAGGTTCCAGGTTTGAGGTCGCTAGCTTAAGTCATCATTGACATGACCCCATAGTCACTGGCTTGAACCCAAACGTTGCTGGCTTGAAGCCCAAAGTCACTGGCTTGAGCCCAAGGTCGCTGGCTTGAGCAAAGGGTCACTGGTTCGGCTGGAACCCCCCAGTCAAGGCACATATGAGAAAGCACAATGAACAACTAAGAAGCTACAACTACAAGTTGATGCTCAGCTCTCTCCCTTCATGCCTCTCTCTCTCTCTTTCTCTCTCTCTCTTTTGCAGAAAAAGAAAAGAAAAGGTAAAATTTTATGAAGTTATGAACACCAAAGTTACAGATACATGGCTGCTCATGGTATTTTCTTCTAATCTAGTGGTTTTCAGCGTTCAGCTCCTGTGGTGGATAGTTTGGGGTACTGCCCCCACCCCCTCCAGGGTGAACTGCCAGGTGGTCACATATTGAGAGCTCACTGCAGAGCCCTTCCCAGGAAGTACCTTGGTTGAAGGGGCAGCTGTGGGGACACCAGCTCTGGGACAAGCCCAGGCAGCTTGCAGCAGGCTCTACCCATGCGGTCTTGCCCTGCAGTGTCAGCGAGTGCTGCAGTCACATGAGTCACCTGTGCCAGTACCCCTTCCTGCCACCTCAGAGCCTTGGTGGATATAAAATATCTCAGAAGTTGGGCTACTGTAGTCTGGAGGACATACACGATTGCCAGGCAAGAAGAGTTGTGGCATGTCATTTTTATTCAAGCAAATTGTGCCCTCTACAAGCTCTGGGAGCTTAGTGTCCTCATCTGTAAAATGAAGCCTCATCAGGCTGTGAAAATGAGTGGTTATGTATATCCAGTGTCCAGCATGTAATGAGATTAGGTAAATGTTAACTTCTTATCATCGTCATCATCATCATCACACATCGACCTTTGACCAGAAAACACAGAGGGAGCTCCCACATTTAACCAGCAGCGTTTCTGCTCTGCAGAACTGATTAGAGGACAGAGAAGCCTCTTTAGTAATTGATAGAGATGTGGTACTTCATGTGAACTTGGAGTAATTGCAGATAGAGAGGCCAAGAATTTTATGCAGATGGCAGCAAGGTCCCTGACACAGGGAAGCAATATTCTGCACAGACCAGCTTAAGACAAGATTAGTGTGGAGCAGAGGAGGATCAAGAGGATCTGCACAGAGCAGATAAGAAATCTGGACGAGGCCAGAAATGAGACGATTCCCCAGATGCCCTGTGTGAAACTGAGGATGGAACCGACTACCGGTCAGAGTCTCACAGTGCAGCGTTTGGAGTTGTTGGCAAATCATGACGCGTGAGTCAATGTAACAGAAAGTGCGCATGATTTTCAATACATGGAATTTGGGCTCTTTGTGAAACCATCTAGTAAGAAATTTGAACCTCATTTGATTTATTGCAAACAAGTTTTTGGTGTTCGGAAGAGGCAGACCAGAGTTCTGACTTCTTCCACTTGATTCCATTGAGCGGTGGTAAGTACCACCAATTTTTCTCTCTGCTTTTTGCCCCCATATGGGCACACATTGTTCTTATCTTCCTTCCTGACTTGGCTGCCCCTGCCCTCTGGTGATCTCCTTCCCCTTCTTTTCATTCTTTTTTTTCACCTGCTCCATTTGTAGTGAAAAAAAAGTCCCTATTATGGCTGATGGGTAAAAGATGCCAGTGGTAATCCCGTGTTGAGAAAACGAAAGACTGCAGGTTTGGAAGTGATTTAGACTTTAAAAATGTTAATCAAATCAGCAAACACTTTGGTGCCACTGAAAAAATAGCATCTCTTATGAAAATTACAGGGCAGCTTTGCCCGTGTGCACAAGTGCCTCAATCCTGAACAGAAAGTAGCAAACGAAACAGAGCCCTACGTTAAATACATGGCTCCATCCAGGTGGGGTTTCTTTGAAGTTGGTTCAATATGAAAACATCCTATTCATGCCATTTAACACCCTTACAGATGAAAAAATAAAAACCATATGATATCAAAACTCTCGGAAAAGTTTTTGATAAGAGTCAATATTCTTCATAAAAATCTTGTTAAAATAGGGATGGAAGAAAATATTCTGAAATTGATAAATCTCTAAAACAACAGAAAAATAATAAGGGAAAGAAAGAAAACCCCAAACTATAGCAAATTTCATTGTCAATAGCAAAACATCCATGTTCAAAACATTGGGCTGAGCATTGCATTAAACTTTGCAACTGCATTGCTGATAGACTGGACCATAAGTTTTGTTGTTTGCTCAGTATCACATTTTTCTATATTTTATGTTAAGTTCTTCATTCTAATTCATTTTTCACTTGTATGAAGTATCTCCTTGAGTAATTTTTTTAGAATAAATTTATTGTTTTTGAGACCTTGCATATCCAAATACACCTTTTATTTGCCCTCACACTTGAACTATTTGAATAATTATAAAAATCATCTTCTTACCTTAGGACTTGGTAAATATTGCTTCACCACTATTTTGAGTCAATGTTGCTGTTGAAAAATCAAATACCAGCCTGAATATCTTTCCTTTATAGATAATTAATAAATTTTATAAAATGTCTCCTTTTTTATTGAAATCTTAATTATTTTTCTTTTATCTCAGAAAATTAACAACTTAATCAAGACATGCAAAGATATAGAGCTCATCGTGATCCCACCTGACTCTCTGGGAACCACTTTGATTGAAAACAAAATCTTTTCTGAACCCGGCGGTGTAGGTGTCTCGTTGGTAACGTGGGTGGTGGTGGGGCTTGCAGGCTGCCTTCCTCCTTCCATCTGCCTCGAAAAGCATGTGGCTTGGGGATTTGGTTGTTAAATATGGTGGAAGTATGGTTTCTCACACACCCAGTGGGTGGCTCAGCATTGTCACTATATCTCTCCTTCTCAAATTATCTCCCCAAATCTTCCAGGCGCTGCATATGGGTGGGCCTTGTAGAAAAAGGACCAGTTTTGATTTGGTCACGATGGCAACATTGTGCAGGGATTGTTTATCAAGCCGGTAGGAGAGAAATACCGATATTGCTCATGCTACCTTGCTCTGTTGCTACTTCCAAGAAAAATATCAGAATAAAAAAAACATTTACCCATATTGGCTAAAATGCTAAGGTAGAGCGGTGAGGTTTACCCAGGGGTAAACCTTAAGGACAGGTTATAAAGTCAGCTAGTAGGGAATTTCTGAGTCATCTGCAGCACCGGGGATGGCTGTCCCTGGGACTGGTTTGGTAAACTTCCCGCACTACTTTTAAGTACTCAGCTTCCTGGCCGACAGCCTGTCTTGCAGGCACATAACCATGGGGGCACCCTGATTCCTGAGGATGGGGCAGGGTCCAGATATTTGGAAGAATGACCTAACTTCCAAAACTCTAAGCACACATCTTTGATCAAATAATCAAGTCTGTAATGCTAATCTCAGCGTCTGTCTCCGACGTGCCCTGCAAACTGGGACAAAATCATCCTCCATATATCTCACTTAGGAGCAGAATTTTTTCTTTTTATTGGGAATTAAATAAAGGGAGTGAATAAGCAAATGCATTTAAGTTGCCACTTCAGTCTCTATCAAATTTGTAAATATTTAAAGACAAAATGCTGCTTAAAATACATATTTGGACTGTTTTTTGATGGGAGAGGTTGGAGGGGAAGGATGTTTTCTAACTTGCTTAAATTAAATCGATGTACTGTACTTCTTTTTAAAGGTTAATTGCTGAAAGTCCCTGCCAGGGATTATGTATGACACTGAGTTGATGCAAGATAGTATTTAAAACCACACAATGTCCCTAATGACAAACTTGTACACATTTACACAAAGTCTTGACTTTACAATTTTCCTTCAGTCACTGTGTTCTTTGCATTCAGATGAGACTGTAGCTGAAGGTATTCTAAAATGCTGAAATTTGTAAAAAGAAACTTTATTTCAGCCCTAGAAATATAGTCTTCCAGAATTTCCTTAAGTTCTTACTTGAGATTCTCCTGTAATCTCCAGATTTCAAAAGTGATTTTAAAACCTTTAATAAGTTAGCTAATTCCTTCTATGTGTTATTACTTGTTATTAGGATAAAGTAATATCTTTGGTAAGAGTATGAGATGATCAGGAAAATTATTGCATTTGTTTTTTTAACTAAGCAATAGTATCTCTTCTAGTATTCATATATTTATGAAAAAAGAAAATGATATACTCTATGGGACAAAGATTTGAACAGGTTCTTAGGAAGGCCTTAAAATACAGAGATTCATATATTCTCCCAGAAAACTCTATTGAGTATATTATAAAGCACTTTATGACATTTAGTCAATCAAATTTTTCTACTGGCTAAACAGCCTGAACCGTATGATTTTTTTTAATATTGAGCACTCAGTGTAGTAGAAATAACTATTCATTGGATTGTTTCAAGGAACTAAATGAAGAAAGAGAGAGGTTTTCTATAACAATTTAAACCTTTAAGCAGTTGCATGCTTTTTCTTTTGTTTTTGAACAGAAGGTCACAGGCTGGGGAGCTGGGAGCTCACTCGAGAGAGAGGATTTAAAGTTTTAAAGAAATCAAGATATGCACTGAATCATCGTAGAAGTTCTTGTTTGGAAAATTTTTTATATCTCTTTCATAGATATAGAAAGAAAAGATACTTTTCGGGGTGGTCATTCCTTCTTAGAGTTTTGAGGCTGGGTCAGTTCTAGACAGTCTTGGGTGGGTGGGTAGAGACCAATAGATATAGGAATTATGTGCCATAGATAGACCATTTGAGAAGGTCCAGCCTACTAATCAATAGGACACTAGGACTTTGGGCCATATCTTGAACATGTAGAACTTCTAGGGACATGGCATCAACCCCGGGGTCACTTTTCCAGGCTCAGGTGATGGGGCTCATTAGATCCACTATCTTGGGGTCTGTCCTCATCTCTTTCCTTCATCTCTTAGCACCTACAGCTGTTTTTCTTCATGGCCTAATACACATGCTTTTCTGTGGCACTCACTTGTTTAATCCATTGAATTGGAGAAACACATGTGTGGGCTGGTCATGAGCCAAGAGAAGGGGAAGCCGAGGCCTGCAACTTTAGCCAAAGGCTGTGCTATGCGGGACAAGAGGTACTAAGGTAATACTCCTTCAGTTTCCACTGTCTGCAATTGGGTCCTTTTCTGGGACTCTGGGCTCATATATCTGTTGCCTATGTGTTCTCTCTATACTTAATGTCTGGTAGGCATCTTACACTTAAAATAACATGTCCAAAACAGAATTTTATTCTCCAGTTTTGCCTTAAAAAATCTCCTGTCTCCTAGTTTTGCTCATCTCCCTAAATGGCTCCATTATTATCCTAATTGTCCAACCCCCAAATCCAGAAGTTACCCTTCATATCTCTCTTTCCCTTCTCCATCATATGGACCCCTCTGCATATCCAGCCAACCCCAGCCCCCACTAACTATCCACCTTTCTTCTTTGTTCCATCCACACCTCTGGAAACACAGGGGTTGCACAGAGGGGTCCTGTGTTTACTGTTGCCCACACACAACCCATTTGCCATTTAGGTAATAGTCTTCTAAAAATATAAATTGTATCAGCTGACTTCCAAGCTACCTTTTCAATGCTTCCCATCCCCTTGGACTGAAACTTGAGCTCTTTACCCAGGCTCCTGCAGCTCTTCCACCTCTCCCTCTGGCACATGTGTGTGCCATGTGTGATATGTGTGCCATGGTGTGATACATGTGCCATGCTCTAACCATACTTGCCCTTTCTGAGTCCCTTTAACCTCCTAAGCTCATTGGACATTAAGGTCCTTAGTTCTTGTCCCCCTAATATGCTCTTACCTCTGCCCTTGATGTGGCATTACAAACAATCGCAGCTTGAATGTTGTCTGCTCACATCACCTTATCTGAGTCAAGCTCCGTCCTTCCACCCTTGTATGATTCCCTGCCAAGCTTTGCTCACTATCAGACTTCTCCTACTTAGTCTTTATTATCTGGCTCCATGTACTAAAATGGAAGACCACAGGAAAGATCTGGCCAGGTGAGTTCTCTCCCGTATTCCAGTGCCCGGGACAGTGTGTGGTGCTAAGCTGATGCTCACTTGGGGATGCTCAGAAATGCTGCAGCTTCTCGTTCTCAGTGTGACTGGGACACTGCTGGAAATACTCCTCTAGAACTGCTCACAAAATTCCACTTATTATATACATTTCTTTTTCCCATTTTTAAAAATTAAAAGCAAATAAACTAAAGTTGCAATTAAACAAGTCACTCTCCAGGATCCTGCCGTTGTGCTCTGTGGCAACAGCAGTATCACAGGTGGTGCTGGAGAGTAACATTGCGGGGCCTGTCAGAGCAGCGATCGGGCTCTGGGTCTGGCTGGGGTCTGGGGAGAGCTGCGGAAGCCGGCAGCTTGGCCAGTTGCTCTGAAGTCGTGGAAAGGGCTACAGGGCTGCAGAATGGTATTCCACAATCCCAGTGAGAACACACCTGTTGGCCTCATACACCTTTACAGGGCACTTACACGTGAGCTGAGTTCAGAACATCTTGTGCGGCCTGTGGTCGATTTTGCTGACTATAGCTTGAGTCTTGCTAATCCTTTATCTACCTTGGCGTGTTTGGGAGAAGACTGTCTTATCACACAAGACCTCCAAGGGAATAAAGGACCTTCCCATCCAGAGACAGTGTAGTCTCCTTGAAGAAAGATCTTGAGACTTTATTGGTCCAAAAGCTGTAAGAAAGGACAGTTCTACCAGCTGCCATTTTCTTTAGACTTTATCTTGGTGGGACAGGGCCCGTGGCTGATTCTGAGGAGGGCTATGAGCACACAGCCTGCACCCCACATGGTGCAGAAGTGACGTGGACAAGGCGGGAAAGCTGCACGCAGAGAAAGGAGGCGGGCACAGGGCTGCACCCTGGTCGTCCAGCTGCAGAGGGGACCTCCAGCCGGAGGGCCGCCACCTGCCTTATATGTTTATAGATGATTCTGAAAGGAACCAGGACATGTGTCACAAACTCCGCACACCCAGGGCCACACCAGGGGTACACATGGAAGGCCTAGGAACAGCCTTGCCTATAAGAATGAGGCCCCCAGCAAGGCCTGGCTATCTCTCAAAGCCTGGATTGCCTGAATTGGAGACTATCCTGGAGGAAGGGAATATTAAGTCAGGCAGCTTAATCTTCCACTGGGGACACACGTGTCTCTGTTAAGACCGGTAGCAGGGCAGCTGCAGTGACTCAGTCATAAAGGAAGTCTTGAAAGTCTGAGAACTTGGGCTGATGAGAACTCGTGGAGTGTTGTTGACAAAATTCCAGCTGGGCATACCGCCATTCCCAACATTTGTCATCCACAGGGTTTGTCACGTCCCCATGTGTACTCCTTGTCACTTTGTCCAGCTAGCAGATCTGCTGCGTGACTTAGCACGGATTGAGAAACCCTTAACTTCCTCATAAGCTGACACTTAAAATCCTGTCTAATATTTTCAGCTTGTTTGACTGTAATGCACCATAAGAAAAGCATGCACATACACACCCCAAATGTCTTCTAAATACATAATTACATGTGATGTGCATTGATATGTTCAGCTCTATTCATTCAATTCTATTTCGTTTAGACTTTATTTTCATTATTTTTAAAGTGTATATTTTCCCTAAATCCCGATTGCAAGTCACAAAGTTGATTTTGGCTAATATGTGAATTCTCAAGAGCATTGATCTATCTGTCCCAGTTTTTGTCACTAGGGAGAAGAGTCTAGACTAGCCCAACTTGGGTGGTCTCTGCTGGAAGTCGAGAGCAAAGTCAGATGTGGAATTCTGGGCTCCATCCATGCAATCCAGCTCTGTATCCACATAAGGTGTTCACCATACAGGGTCTTTTTGAAGATAGTCAATCACTTCACTGCTTTACTAAAGAAAGTTAGCAGGCAGTAACTTGATCTGTAGCCTCCTGAGCTACCGAGAGAGGGCTGTGCTTTCAGTTGCTTCACCCACAGAGCAGACTGCTCCCAGCCCAGTGAATGCACCAGGCAGTGTCCAGATGTTAAATTCCCAAAGCTCTCTGAGGTTTATGGGGCCTACAGACACAGATACACTGTTTTTTTTTTTTTCTTTCTTCCTAACATCACAGTAGCTCCTTTGAAACAAAGGATGTCACCTTTCCTGGAAATTTTTTACCCCGCCCCTGTTAGACCTTGACACAAACTGAGCTAGCTGGTGAGCTGTGTGCAGAGGTATATAATTTTGGTTTATATGATATATTTGCAACATCTAGATATTAGCATGCAGAAATGTGGCACCTGAAATCTTATATCAGAGCTCAGGGAAAATGCTCCCCATTTCGAGTTGTGAATCTGCTCCCCATTACAACGCAAAGTATAACTGCCATTAGTTAACATTGTGAGGCTGTCAGAGGACAAACCTTTTATTTCTCACAAGCTTGGAATGGAGTAGGAATCATAGAAACTCAAAGAGCACAGTGACATCCTGAAGCCATTGTGAGGTCAGCGCCGACCAGGGTAGCACAGTGCCTGTAATACACCAGCTGGGGGAAGGATTGTGGGTCATTATTTCTCACTGAAAAGATATGTTAAACGTTACCAATTTGTCTCTAGTTTAATTTTTAAACATCTAGAACTTTTCAAGAGAGTGCTTTCCCCCAGGCAGTGACATAAAGTCACCTAAATGTGTATGTAGATGAGAAATGTGTGTTTTGTCTGCCCGCAGTTGTACCATCAAATGCAGAACTGTTCCTGGTGAAGCCCCGGGCTTCAGGCTGGCACAGGGCACCTGCTTCATGCTGGTCCACTCCCCAGGTGCATGCTAAGGCTGCAGGAGGCCACTGAGCAGGCCTGGGAAGACCCCAGGTTCCATGCCTGACCCGGGGGAGGGCCTTCAGGGGAAGTTGGAGGTATTGGTGAGTGGGGGTGAGGTGGGGAAGAAATAGCAACACTTCTCCATCTGTGGTTCACATGCTCTGGGCCCTCTCTGAGATGGAGCCTCCAGTTGTACAGATGACGAGAAAGAGGCCAGCACTTGGGTGAACCTGTTGGGCTGTGAAGTTGTGACTCGGCTAGGATGTTGAAGCAGGCTAGAGCCTCCTCCAGGGCCAGGAAAGCCCCTGTGTGTCCCATCAGCAAAAGAGGAATGGATCTGGGGGCCAAGTGTCTATGTATTTGTGTGCATGTATGTACGCGTACATGTACGAACACATGTGCACAGCATACAGTCATACATGTGCATACATGTGAAACGCTTGTGTATATTATGTGCACTGTACATTTATATACATTTGCGCATGTGTATTGTGTACTCTGTGTGCACATAAATGCTGTGTGTGCACGTGCACACATGTGTACATGTATGGTCTATGCATATGCAGGTGTACTACACATGTATGTTCGCTATGAGTGTATGTGCGCCTATGCACATTGATGTTTGTGCTGTGTGCATGTGTATGCTCACATGCATGTGTGTATTGTGCACTGTATACCTGTTTGTGCATAAGTAGTAACTGATTCTGTAAGGACACCATTTAAGAACCTCAGGCTGAGTGCCTTCAGGACTAACATGAGAAAGTTGAGCTAAGTTATCTCTGAGCTGTGTGTCCAGAGCCCCTTTGCCCTTGGGTCAGGTTCTGGCATTCCTCGGCTCAAGCACGGTTCTGCAGAGGGCTGTCCTCTACATCTGGCTGAGGGGAGACTGAAGAGAGGCGGCAGGAGCCCGGCATCTCTGCCTCCTGGACAGGGTCTCTGGCAGGGCTGTGTCCCCTCCATGTTCGGCTCCCAGCCAGTCACCAACCCTGGTCAATCTGTCACTGATGCTTCATCTGACCCTTGGTTTCTGAGCTCTTCCTTCCCCTTCTTTATGTTGTCTCTGTGTAAAATACTTAAAGTGGTTCCGTTTACTTCAGGACCCAATTGGTACTTAGTCCTTTCTTGTCTGTTCCTCTCCTCAAAGACAGGCGTTTTTCAAATAAAGCTTCCTTTACCAGACATGCTGTGGATCAATGTGTGTCCACATGGGCACACACTCTGGGGTGGCACAGCTTGAGGGCACACTCTATGCCTCGTGTGCTCAAAGCGTGGACCCTGGAAAGAGCTGGACTATATGTGCCTCACAGAGCTTGTTGTCATGCTTCCGACAGTCACAACAGCTGCCATTTCATCAGCCAGGAGGGCCCAGGTGTCCTTTTAAAGCACGTGGCACATATTTTCTCAGTTAATCGTCACAACAGCTCTCTGGAGGCAGGTGACATTTCATGGCCAGCTTGCAGATGAGGAGATAAAGGGAATAAAGAACGTTCCGAGTGGCACAAGGCTGGGAGGGGGCCCAGCGTGGCGGGCTCCTGCTCTTTGTTCACCATTGCATTCCCACACCTGCATGGTGACCTGGGCAGAAGGTCCTGTCAGGCGTCACCTGTATTTCCAGGCCCGGCCTTCCATGGTGTCCCTCCACCTGTCCCCTTCTCAACCACACCTCACCCCTTCCAGGACAGCCTTCCTGTGTCACCTTTCTCCTTTCCTACAGACACCGTGGGTCACACCACCTCAGCCCCTCCCACACGTGGAGCTGTTCCCAGATCCTGTGTGCAGGAGCATTTTCATACCCTTCCTTCCACTGCAGCCCTCATGGTGCGCAGTGTGCGATTGCACATTACATGGGTGTAGTGTACATGTGTGTATCTCTCACACAAACAGCAAGCTCCTTGAGGCATCAGGGTCAGACCTGGAAGTCAGGCTTGACCCAAAGCTGTCGCTATAGAGGTGCTCAGTAAATGCTGGTGGAATGGATGAATGAATGAATGAATGAATGATCATCCAGTGGAGTCTTCCTTGCTCACAGATTTCCACATATAAGTAATTAATTCCTTAAGCCTGGCTGGCCAACCATCAGCCCCATTTTGTAGATAAAAAACCAACAGGGCAAAAGCATGATTCATATCTAGGCCCACAGAGATGTGCCCCAAAATGTAATGAGTCTGGAAGTCCCTGATGCAGGGCTAGTATTCAGACCACCAGTTTCATTCACCACTATCCCTCTCAGTTAGCAGCCTCCACAATAATCAGCATTATGAGGCAGTAACAAAGCACCCCATTATCCAGGATTGACATTTTTGGAACATGGACCAAAGCAACAAAAAGTAATATTTCTTAAAATGAACATTAGCTACCCCTGACAATCAGCCCAGTGGAACAGTCCAACAAGCAGTTAGCTGTGGTGTGCGGGCCCCCGGGATGAAAGATTACAGGGTTAGGGACGTGCAGCCAATCAAGGGATCTGATTGGCCGAGTACTCCTAAGTGCTTTATAATTGTGTTTCAGAGGACTGTGGTTTAATGCCAGCCAAGGTTCCCTGTTTTAAACTGTATCACACAATTTAAAAGGACTACCTTACATCCTTCTCTTCAACTCTCGCATTATGTAAATTGTTAAGACTGTTATCCTGGGAGTTTGCCTTAGTTGCTGGCTGTTTTAAAATTCCATTTCTTAAAAAAAAAAAAAAAAAGAGGGGAGGGAAAAGAAAAGAAAAGAAAATATCACCCCTCCTCCTCCTTCCTCTATAACATATTAGCAAGCTCAGGTTTATAGAAAGACAGAAGCAGAGACAGAGGCACTCTGGAACATTCCAAATGGAAGGGCACACTGTAGCCCTTGCTTTTTTCATTGCATTCACACAAGCCCTTAAAAATTAGTATTTGTGGTTGCATGGAAACTCTGGACTTTTTCTCTGGAGGGAAGATTTATAGCCAAGTAATTAAGAAACTTGGAGCAACCGATATGCAAAGCAGGAAGAACACACAGAACATATCCTTCCAGGGTTTAAAGGAAATTGCAGCAACTGCCCTGGGTGGCATGTGGGTGACTAAGCTGCACCCCTGTGACTGCTCTGCTGGGCTGGTGGACCACAGGTTGGTCTTGTCTGTTCACATCTATACTCCTGTCCTGACTTTCCCTCTACTCTTGGTCCACGAGGTCCTCAAGAGAGACTCACTCACAAGCAGGACAAGACACATGGCCAGGGGACCATCCTATGGGCAATTCTAACTGACCCGGTCAATGCCATGTGATCAAAAGGACCATCGAAGCTGAGCCCGAGGCCTTCGCAGTACCCAGTGGGCTCTCTTCTTTCTGGTGAGTCTAAGCAGCCAGAGCACAAGCCTGTGCTTTGAGGCCCACCTTCCACTGTGAAGGGAAGATTCACTGGAGAACAAAACCAAGAGAGAAGCTGGTTTCGGAGGGAGTAACCCCATGTCACCGGTGTCCCCAGATTCCTCCAGCCCCTCTTGCGTCTGAATAGTCCTGAGTCTTGTGTCATAGTTCATTGGGTTGGGCTGCTGTCACAGCTCCGATTCCCCTAATTCTAAGTGGCTCATTGTCATCCTCATCATTAGGATTGTTCATCACCCATGGTTATACCTTCCCCCTCAAGCCCTGCTTTTATTCCTCCTCATTTGGCTGGCATTTCTTTTTCTTTTCTTTCTTTCTTTCTTTCTTTCTTTCTTTCTTTCTTTCTTTCTTTCTTTCTTTCTTTCTTTTTTTTTTTACAGAGACAGAGAGAGAGTCAGAGAGAGGGATAGATAGGGACAGACAGACAGGAACAAAGAGAGATGAGAAGCATCAATAATCTGTTTTTCGTTGTGACACCTTAGTTGTTCATTGATTGCTTTCTCACATGTGCCTTGACCGCGGGCCTTTAGCAGACTGAGCAACCCCTTGCTGGAGCCAGCGACCTTGGGTCCAAGCTGGCGAGCTTTTTCTCAAACCAGATGGGCCCACGCTCAAGCTGGCGAACTCGGGGTCTCGAACCTGGGTCCTCTGCATCCCAGTCCGACGCTCTTTTTACTGCGCCACCGCCTGGTCAGGCCTTGGCTGGCATTTCAAAAACTGATTTCCTAAATAGCAAAGGAGACCAAAAGTGAAAGAAATACCACTGAATAGTTAGTTCTGGAAAAATATAGACAATTAAAATGTGCAGATAATCCTGAATCCTCCACTTTCTCTGTCCCCAGGCCCTGCCACATGGAGACACTAGGGAACACAGACCATGTGGTTTCTATGGCAGTGAAGGTACCATCAGGAGCAAGGCTCCGAGCTGGAAAGTAAAAACCCTTGACCTAGACATAGATAAGGGGACTGACTGGTTGCAGTGGCTGGTGTGGCCACTGGAGGTTGTAGCAGAGTTAGAAGTGACATCCACCCTCTGTGTCCAGGCCTCTGTCCTTCCTCTGCCTCTGCTTGCTCTGTGCCTGGTGCTCTGTTCTGTTCCTTTCCAGAGCAAGGCTCCTTGAGGGGAGCCCCCAGGAAATGAGGAGTGAGGGTCCCATGTCAGACAGCGGGACCTGTGCTGTGGGCATGCTGCCTGCCAGTCTTCCAATCTTATCTTCGGGGAGCAGAGCTCACATTCCTCCAATGCCTCTTTTATGCCCGATCGTTATCTCTGCAGTCTTCCTTTGAGATTTCTGTCCCTCAAACAGAGCAGCAGTGAGCATTCATCTTTCATTTGTGTTCTGATATTTAAAATATGTGTTAGACATGTTGATTAGTTGTATGTTTTTATTCTAATGGCTGCTCCCAGCTTGGACTTTGTAGATCAAATGACAGTGTGGGTGGATGTGATCCCAGGCCTGGCTGGCAGCAGGGAGGGGAGCTTTGGAGTCTCCAGCTGCCCAAACTTACATGCAGCTGCCAGTTGAAGATCTGAGGATGGAGCCAAGGAAGAAAGCAACTGTCCTGACCTTATAAGAAGAGACCCTGAAGAGGTTACTGTGGGACATGTGAACTGCCTGGCCAGCTCCCACAGAGCATCTCATGTAAATATACATACCTGGTTATTTGTTTGTTTCTATCTTCCATTGACTATGTTCTCTGAAGAGCCCTGACTGATAGAGTATTGAACCTCTCATTTTTCCATCTGTGTAATGGTAAGCTCACCTCACAGGACTGTTTGAGAATTAAATGATATATGATCTACAAGGCATTTAGAATCTAAGTTTGAAGGAGGGCTGAGGCAGAAAGAAAATGTGCCAGGTCTTAGCAATGAGAACTATGGGATGCGCATGTCGATTTAAATCCAAGCTGGTACCAGGGATACCTGGTCCGGAAACGCCCCTCAGCTGGCAGTGTTATCCTGTCATCAAGACAAGAATCAGCTTTAACTCTCTGCTATAAAGTGTGACCGAGTCATCCCCTTAGAGTCACAGGCAAGCGCTAAGGCTCTTAAGTGGTCCATTGAGTTCTCACATGCATATGAATCATACTGATTGTAAGTAGTATTATATAATTTAAATACCTGAAATTAAATTATGACCTTCAAACCCTTATGAGCATTCTTATTACAGAGCATTAGAAAATTTTATTTTTATGGCTGAACACAGGTTGGTGTTTGGGATGTTATCTTTCAGTTTAATGAACCACAGTCCAGCCTTGAATTGGCTGAATTCAAGGGGATACAAGAGAAATATGAGCTATAAACCTCGTTCTAAGCAGATTGAAGTCCCAAGGGAAAAATAACTGCTCACATGAAAAGAGCAGCAAAGAATGGCTGAGAGCATATCTGGGTGCTTTTTGGATCAGATGAGAGTTTTTAGGCAGAGCTGAACAATTGGGTGGCGTAAGGCCAGGGGCCACAGCCACCAACACAGCCACCTGGCCCTTGCAGGTTCACATTAGATTTGGACAGACGGTAATGAAACAACGGAGCCAAGGACTGGTGGGCCATTAGCTTTAATCCTAGCTTGCGCCCGGTGGGCAAGAAATACACATAGTGGGAAAACACTCCCCTTTCTATTCAGGGCTCCCAAAGCCACTGACTTATCCGAGTTTCCTAGAATCAAAGATTTCTACATCACCAGCCTTATTCACCTCTGTTCCCCATCTCCTTCTCTCTGCACAAGCTCTGCACAAATTGGCTTCTCCTTCAGCACTCTGCCATCTTGGCTGCTTCTCTTCTCCCCCACGTGGACTTTCTCTGCCCTGCTCCAGCATGGGCTCCTCTGCCCCATTTTACAGTGTAAAAATAAAAACCTTTAATCCAATATACAAACAAGGAAGTCTCTGATACAAAGTCACTTACCTGAGGCATAATGGGATTCCTCATGAGAGCGCACCACCCCACATCATGCAGCAGTCAAGGGTGTGGGGAAAAGCTTAGTCTTAAAACTAAGCCTTAGTCTATAAGAACCCTGCCTGCTTACAGCCCGTCCCCCACACCCAATGCAAACTATAAGCGAGCAAACATATACATCATATTTACAAACTTATTTGACCAACAGGTGGCAACTGGAGAACAAAGAAAAAGAATAGTTGAGATTTCCCTCCTTCCAATCATGAGCACAGTCCCCTGTCACCCTGGTTTGAGGTTGTGAGGCCTGTCTGTATCATCGGTTGTTACCAGTCACAAAGCACGAGGGCTTCGTTAAACCAATATAGTAGAAGGACTTTTATTGGTCCTTCTATGCTGGTTTTGTGGCAGATAAAATATATTATACTCACTTTGTTAACGATGACACTGCCCACGTGGAAGCCTGTTGATATTAATGTGTGTTGGGGGTGGGCTTTGGGCAGGCAGGATCCTTGTAGCCTGGGGCTTTGTTTTAGGACTGAGCCTTTCCCACCCTTTCTGATGTGGGGTGGTGCACTCTCACGAGGAATCCCATTATGCCTTAGATAAGTGACTTTGTACCAGAGACTTCCTTGTTTGTATATTGGATTAAAGGTTTTGAATCTACACTATAAAGTGGGGCAGACTAGGAGCTTACTCTCTCTCGGTTCCTGAGGTTAGCATTAGAGAGGAGAGCAGAGAAAGGCCAGGAGAAGCAGCCAAGATGGAGTGCTGAGGGAGAAGTCAGTTTGTGCAGAGAGAAGGAGATGAGAAACAGAGATGAATAAGGCTGGTGAGCTAGAAGCCTTTGATGCTAGGAAACTCGGATAAGTCAGTAGCTTTGTGAGCATTGAATGAGAGGGTTTTGGAGCCCAGTGTGTGCTTTTACTTGCCTGCCAGGTACAAGCTAGAATTAAAGGCAATGGCCCACCAGTTCTTGGCTCTGTTGTTTCATTACTGTCTGTTCGAATCCAATGCGAACCTGCATGGGCCAGGTGGCTGTGATGGTGGCCGTGGCTACTGGCTTTACACTGGTAAGCCCCAACAGCCCCTGTTTGTCCACAGAATCTGGAGGCTTCCAGAAACCCATTCTGGGGGATCCAGTGCCGGATCTCTTGTGAATATTTTTAACTCTCACCCAGAATTTTGTATACATCCATGTATAAACGCATGTGCACTCTGTAGGAAACAATTCACTTGGGATGGTTTAAAACAGAGTCTTTAATGAAATGACTCCTTACAGAGGTGTGGAGGGGTGAGTAGGATTAAAGGAATTCTCATGGAATGTCACCTATTTTGCCAGGCTGCTAACTCAAGGTCCCAGTGCTTCCTTCTTGCATGGAATGTTTACTTTATACGTAATGCAAGAGTTCTTTAGTATTTATTAAAATACAGACTGAAGACTCAGGGCTGACTATGACCAGGTGTGTCCTGCTCATAGCAGCAGTGATTACACAATGCCATAAGTTGCAAAGTGATTCATCAAACCTGGAGGAAGACAGTGTTTTGGTGAGAATGGGTAAGGAATTGGTGTTGACTGGAGAGTTTGGGTTTATCTGCTGCGGCCAGCACCTCTCCCCATGTGGGGTGGGAGGTAGCCCACGTCCTTGCTCTCTTGTGGTACTGTAATGCTGGAAGGGAAGGGGACCTGTGGAGTGTGTCAGGCATGAGCTAAAAGTTGTTCCCAGGAGCTGCCAGTTTCAGTTAAGATTACAAAAATAACTGACCCTAACAAGATCACAATAGCCTAGCCCCAAGCCAGTTTCAGTCAAGTTGTAAAAATAACTAACTACACATGACTCCTGATAGTTTCTGTAAGTTCTAACCTCAGGCTGGAAGGAAGCTTCCATTCCTGAGGGCACAAAGGAACCACCATGAGAATGTCCACCAGGCTAATGGACAAGATTACAAGACTGATGGATGCCAGCAACCTGGGCCAGCCATTCCCCTATGTAACTGCTCCCCTACCTTAGCTTGGAGAGGTTGTTGTCCCTAAGACACCCCCCACCACACAGCCCAAACGAGCCTCAAAGAAGTGCTCTTTCTGATCAGTTTTGAACTCCCATGACTTTTTCCCGCTGAACCTAACAGAGGACCACAGAGAACCTTGTAGGCACAGGGAAGTAGGCAACAAATATTGCCTTAATTATCAGTTCTTCACAGGTTTCTTCCCACCTTTTAAATTACCAACTAATTTCATTTCTTTCTCTCTCTTTTTCTTTTCCATAAGAATCAAACATCTCTTACTCTTAAATTTACTCTCGAATGGTCTTAGGCTAATTTCCAGGGAAGCAATTCATAATCTTTAAGGAAGAAGCCAGTGGGAATGTGTCTTGGGAGCCTGGAGAACAATGAATGTTCGGCCTTATCTGGCTGTTTCCCTGTGTCAACGTAAGAAATGTCCGATTGATTCTGTAAGAATTGTTAAGAGTTTATTTGAGCCAAACTGTTGACAACTGCTGGGAAGCAAAGTCTCAGTGGACTGAGAAAGTGCTCCAGAAAATGACAGTTTTACCACTTATTTTATACATCAGAATCAAAGGGGAAAACATAAGGCGGTTACATGAAATTGATCAGTGATAGATTAGGGAGGCAGGAGAAAGCAAAGCAGGAAATCTCTGGGACTGGATAAAAAGTAAAAATGTATATATTGAAACTCCTTTCACATAGGGAGGAATAAGATAGTTCATAGTTAATTAATATGATAATAACAAAAATGAGGTTTGTTTGTTCCTTCTCTGGTGAGATGCCTGCCTTGATTCGGGGGCAGGAAAAGAAGATTACCTACATATTATCAGGTAATGTACATTATTGTAAATGCAAAAGACAACAGACAGGCTCGATTTGGGTCAGCATTGACCTTTGTTAGAGAAAAATGCCTCCGTAGGACATGACTACCCACGATGAATTGCTCTTAGTTAGAAAGCTTTAGTTTCAGACCATCATGTGTGGTTAGGTTAGGTCTGACTCGGCAAGGCCCTCACGTAGACTTTCTCTGAGCTTTTCAGGTTCAGCGTGTGGCTCCTTTTTCGTCCACAAATGGCATAACCAGTAAGGCAGAAGGTGGTTAGTGTATCTTGCTACACAAGCTCCTCACTATGAGCCTCCCTGCTCATAGAACAGGGGACCGGCAGGAGTGGGTGGGCACACACACAGCATTCATGACATTCTTTGGGGTGGCATTCTCACCTGACCAGTGGCATTTTTTTGCTCTGCAACTTTAGTCATAAAGTGTCACTTCCTTGGACTATCAGGCCAACATTGCAGAACAGAAAATTGCTTTATTATTATGCTAAACTGGCAGGTTGTTTGGATAGGAAGAATGGTTAATGAAAATGATTGCACTGTACCATGCAAAAGATAAAGTGCTAAAAATGCTGTTATAGTCAACAGCCTACATAATTTGTGCTGTTATTAAGGACAATTTGTGACATTTTAAAAGTTGGGTGGGTCTAAATGTCAAATGGGGAAAACATTAGTTAAAACATCCAGGAGAAATGAATGATTTAAAGAAGAAAGAAATCCAAAGAGATTTAAATATCTCTATTTTAATTCACTATTTTAAACATACAGAATTTATACTCTACACTTTACACATATCTCCTTGAACCCCCATGAGTGCCTACCTGCTCTTTATCCACAAATGTGTCAGATGGAAGAAATAAGACTTTCTCCACAAAGAGAATTCCAAGAAAAGGACATTCTATTCTTCCCTCCAGTCTCTTCACCCAGACCTCCCATTTGTTTTGAGCAAAATAGTGTTTGAAAACTTTAGGGGATGTCACAGAAGAGAAGAAGGTCTCCAGCTAGAAGCGTAAGACCTAAAAGTGTTGTTTGGAAACAAACAACA
The DNA here is from genome assembly GCA_037038555.1 of Rhynchonycteris naso. Taxonomy (NCBI): domain Eukaryota; kingdom Metazoa; phylum Chordata; class Mammalia; order Chiroptera; family Emballonuridae; genus Rhynchonycteris; species Rhynchonycteris naso. The sequence goes on from CM072998.1 coordinate 34,422,836, forward strand.
TTGAGTAGAAGATGAGGGAGTGTTATCTGAGAACTGCTTATGACGCCTTCATGATTTCAACAAACAGTCGACCTATTGAATGTGGGAAAGTGCCACTTTACTGAACTTTTCTAAATTCAAAAGGTGGAAGGAGGACTGAGTGATTCATTCATTCAATCATCCATTCATTCAGTCACTCATTGATTCAACAATGAACATCTAATGTACGCCAAACCCTAAGGATACAAAGATGAGTAAGATGTGATTCTAATCTTTTATGGTGACTTCAGTGTTGCAACAATTTTATATATGATCCGAGGCCAAAAGAAATCCTGAACAGTTCTGTTTATCAAGTAGTAAAATCCAACAATAACTTTTTAAAACTAAGAGAAAAAAATACTTTGACTTTTGTTTTCAAATTACTAAAATTACTTACTGTTGGTCAAATAAGTTTGTAAATATGAAATATATATATATATATTATATATGTTTGCTCGCTTATAGTTTACATTGGGTGTGGGGGACAGGTTGTAAGCAGGCAGGGCCCTTATAGCCTAGGGTTTAGTTTTAAGACTAAGCTTTTCCCCACATCCTTGACTGTTGCATGATAGGGGGTTGTTGGGCAGGCAAAATATATTATGCTCACTTTGTTAAAGATGGTGCTGCCCACATGGAAGCCCATCACCCAGGTGATATTATTTGCCCTTATGCTTGGGATGGGTGTGGGAGACAGGTTGTAAGCAGGTAGAGTCCTTATAGCCCAAGGCTTAGTCTTAAGAGTAAGCTTTTCCCCACACCCTTGACTGACTGGATGATGTGGGGTGGTGCACTCATGAGGAATACTCCCATTATGCCTCAGATAAGTGACTTTGTATCAGAGACTTTCTTGTTTGTATATTGAATTAAAGGTTTAAATTTTTGCACTATAAAGTGGGGCAGACCGGGAGCTTGCTCTCTCTTGGTTCCTGAGGTTAGCATTAGAGAGGAGAGCAGATTAAGGTCATGTGGAGGAGAGGAGAAGCAGCCAAGATGGCAGAGTGCTGAGGAAGAAGCCAGTTTGTGCAGAGAGAAGGAGATGGGAAACAGAGGTGAATAAGTCTGGTGAGCTAGAAACCTTTGATGCTAGGAAACTGGGATAAGTCAGTAGCTTTGTGAGCACTGAATGAGTGGGTTTTGGAGCCCAGTGTGTGTGTTTTTACTTGCCCACTGGATGCAAGCTAGAATTAAAGCTGATGGCTCACAAGTTCTTGGCTCTGTTGTTTCATTACCGACTCTCTGAATCCAATGTGGACCTGCACTGGCCAGGCGGCTGTGATGGTGGCCGTGACTACTGTCCTTACAGGGGTGGTGACTTCTTATGAGGAATCCCATTATGCCTCAGATAAATGGCTTTGTATCGGAGACTTTCTGGTTTGTATATAAGATTAAAGGTTTTGATTTCTACGCTATAAAGGAGAGCAGAGAAAGGCCACGTGGAGGAGAGGAGAAGCAGACAAGATGGCGGAGTGCTGAAGGAGAAGCCAGTTTGTGCAGAGTTTGTACAGAGAGAAGGAGATGGGGAACAGAGGCGAATAAGGCTGGTGAGGCACAAACCTTTTATCCTAGGAAAACTTGGATAAGTCAGTGGCTTTGGGAGCCCTGAATGGAAAGGAAAGTGTAAAGCCAGTATTCGCGGCCACCATCACAGCAGCCTGGCCAGTGTAGGTTCACATTAGATTTGGACAATCGGTAGTGAAACAATGGAGCCATGAACTGGTGAGCCAGCTTTAATTCTAGCTTGCACCCGGCGGGCAAGTAAAAACACACACTGGGCTCCAAAACCCACTCATTCAGTGCTCGCAAAGCTACTGACTTATCCAAGTTTCCTAGCATCAAAGGTTTCTAGCTCACCAGACTTATTCATGTCTGTTTCCCATCTCTTTCTCCGGCACAAACTCTGCACAAACTGGCTTCTTTCTCAGCACTCTGCCATCTTGGCTGCTTCTCCTCTCCTCCACGTGGCCTTACTCTACTCTCCTCTCTAATGCCAACCTCAGGAACTGAGAGAGAGCAAGCTCCCGGTCTGCCCCACTTTATAGTGGAGAATCCAAACCTTTAATCCAATCTACAAACAAGGAAGTCTCTGATACAAAGCCACTTATCTGAGGCATAATGGGAGGATTCCTCATGAGAGTGCACCATCCACATCATCCAATCAGTCAAGGGTGTGGGGAAAAGCTTACTCTTAAAACTTGTACGTGGGCAGCGCCATCTTTAACAAAGTGAGCATAATATATTTTATCTGCCTAACAAGAAGTGTTTTTTCACTGTATGTATTTCTTGCCTGCCGGGTGCAAGCTAGGATTAAAGGTAATGACCCACCAGTTCTTGGCTCCGTTGTTTCATTACAGTCTGTCTGAATCAAATGCGAACCTGCATAGGCCAGGCAGTTGTGATGGTGGCCATGGCTATTGGCTTTACACTTACCAATGAGATATGAGCATCTATGGAGCACTGAACAACCTATCAAAACTTGGAATCATCAACCTGGAACAGTGAAGTTGCTGGTTCAAAACCCTGGGCTTGCCTGGTCAAGGCACATATGGGAGTTGATGCTTCCTGTTCCTCCTACCTTCTCTCTCTCTCACTTCCTTTCTAAAATTAGTAAATAAAAATCTACAAAAAAACCCAAACAAACTTGGTATCATTTTGGGTTTTGCCACATTCTCTTATTTGATTAGCATTGGTTTTGCACAGTACTTGCTATTTAACACAGCAACTGCTTAAAATTCAGTTTTGCAAATATATGACGTCATTAGAAAGAATGGAGTACTGTTGGACAAATAAGTTTGTAAATGTGATATATATGATTGCTTGCTTGTGCTTGTGGTTTGCACTGGGGGTTGGGCAACTCCAAATACAGTGGTCTGTGAGCTTGCAGGTCTCCTTCCTGATTTGGAGGGGCCATTGTCTTGCTAATGTTTACTGGAAGGGAGATTCTGCCCCACCACCAAGAGGTGCAGGAGGATTTCTTCTTTCTCCCCTCCCTGATCCCTTGCCCTCCAGGGGAAAAGTGGGTTTTCTGCTTTTCCCTTGGCTCTTCTTGTGGCTTGCCTGTCTTGGTGAGACACCAATAAATAGAATGGCCCACCTTCCTCCGACTCCACCATTTCTTTACCGTCTGCCCGAATTCAATGAGAACCTGCATGTGAATGGCCATAATGGTGGCAGCGGCCCCTGGCCTTCCAAATACCATCTAATATTGAAAATTGTGAAGTGTCTTGAACTGATGTTTAGTTGGCAGTCTGCAATAGATGCTGAGGATTGTTGCCTTTCCCTTATAAATGTAAACAATTGCATGGTGCCCTGTGGGTTCACTGTGGCACCCCTGGGTACCTACCCTGGCACACACTCTGGAAATCACAGGTCTAGAGAATGTTAAGCAACATGTGGGTTCAGATGGTTTGATGCCTCAAATTTCTTGTCAGTATATACTAAGTGCAGACTGAGAAAAAGCTTAGAAACATTTTTTTTCTTCTTTTACAAGTGAGAGGAGGGGAGAGAGAGAGACAGTCTGTTGCATGCTACCCAACCAGGATTCACCTAGCAACCCCTGTCTGAGGCCAATGCTCTGCCCATCTTGGGCCATGCTTGCAACCAAGCTATGTTTAGCACCTGAGGCTGAGTCTTCATAGAACCATCCTCACCACCCAGGACCCATGCGCTCTAAGCAATTGAGCCATGGCTGTGGGAGGGGAAGAGAGAGAAAGAAAGAGAAGAGGGAAGGATGGAGAAGCAGATGGTCGCTTCTCCTGTGTGCCCTGACTGGGAATCAAACCTGGAAATCAAATCCACACACCAGGCTGACACTCTACAACTGAGCCAACCAGCCAGGGCCAAGCTTAGAAATACTTTTAGTCATTTGACACAATGTTTCTTCTGATTAGGGTTTGCATTTTATATGTGTTTGCTTTTTATTTTTCTAGCAATTTATTTTCATTTAATGTTACAAAGTTAAGTCTCCAATAGATTGGAATTAAAAAACAAACTGGTACCTCCTCACAGAAAGTTTAGGAAGACATAAAAACAGATGTGTTTTTAAATGTGAAGTTAAAAACTATGTAGATTATTATTAAATTAGCACAACTAAACACAGCAATGGTAAAAACCCTTTAAATGCCTAGTTAATGAGACGATACTAATTAGTTTTCTCAAGTCCTGGAATGTTTATTTAACCACAGTATACTTTTGCAAATATGACAAAAATTTTGACATCATAATATGAAACATCAGCTTTATTGCACAAAATAATTTAAGGTGGTACTAATTTGCTTTTGAATATCTAATTAGAAAAGTTTTGTACTACCCAGTTTTCTTCCCCGTTCCCTACTCCCCCTTCCTTCCCTCTTTTCCTCCCTCTGGGCTCCTCTCCTCTCCTTTCTCTCTTCTCTAATCACAGAAATACTCTATGCAGAAAGTCAGTCCTATTCTTGAAACCACTGAGATTTTATGTTACCACGTTTTAGTGCTAAAGGTTTATCTTTTGGTTACCCTGTCCTTAAATATCACTTAAGGACATCTCTATCATAATTATTTAATAAATGTGTTTCGTTTGGAATATGGGGAAAGGACTATTTTGAATGAATTTCAAAGAGTGTAAAAAATGAAAACAAAAACACTGTCCAAGGTGCTGTGCTACAATGATTTCTCCCCATATTTGCTAATTGGAACATTATAGCTATAGAAATGGTTATAAAATAGAAACATGTATAGAATTTAGTGCCCAAAGGAATTACACAGAAGTATAATTATTTATCCTCCAGGTTATTGTGACTCACTTTTAGTCTTGTCTGGACTTGACTGGGGATTCGTGGTGAGGCAGAGAAATGTTGAGTAAATACTAAATGTATTGCACTGTCAAGTGGATTCTCACAAGGTAAATGTGCCTGGATTGTTCTAAGGCCACTTTCTGAAAGTTAAGTGTGTGTTGGGTGGTAATGGAGGAGAGAACGCTGTGCTTCTTCCTGGCTGAGAGCTCCATGGAGTCTGGGACCTCACTCTCAGAAGGGGGTGCTGTTACCTCATGGCTCCTGCAAGTGGGTCTGTAGAGACTCATCGACATTTTAAGGGGAAAAGGTATATTCTCCTGCATGCTTTCTCCTCCCTTGACTATTTTGCCTTTTTGTTGGTTCACAGCTTTTGATCTTAAAAATAAGATGGGTAATATGTATAATGCTTAAGAGCATCTTCTGTCTTCTTTTGAACAAAGGGAGAGTTTCGACTTTTGAATTCTAAAAGTCACTGGGTAGGAAAAGCTTTCCAAGATGCAGGAGAGCAGCCAGAGCTCCCATCAGAAGCTCGAATGTTGATGGCAGTTTATAATCCTCACCACTTCCAAACTTTTCAATTCCAAGAACATCCCAATAATGTTCCAAATATTTGATTCATTTAAAAAACCGATTCTAGGTATATGTTAAAGAAAATTAAATCTAGCTGGAAAGTACATTGACTTCATTTAATTCTGATTTTGAGTTATTTGAAGTTTAGAAAGATTTTTATTCCTGTTTTATAAACCCTTAAAATCCAGAGCATTGACTCTTACTGACAATAAGAGAAATTAAGTATCAAAGATCAAGTTTATTTCAAAACAAATTAAGACAGATTCTGAAGTTGACACAGTTAATTTTCTGCACACTGGATACAGTGAACTGCTTGTATGTATCTTTAAAAGAAAAAAAGTTTGTAGTACAACTAAGTGGTTTTAGAATTCTTCACACAGAGGATTCAAATTACAATGTCCACATTTGAATTCTAAAGTGAAGTGAATACATATTTTTTAGGTCAGGAAGTGATTAAATAATGCTATCATCTGTAATTTTTCATGTTAATCACTAGGAAACTATTAATTCTCTCATTCAGAATGGAACTGTTGTCAGTAAAGAACATTACAGTATTAGTTATTTACACACCAAGAAGTAACTTGACCATTTAAAAGAAGAAATGCACAAGTAGTTTTGTTAATCAGAAATGTAAGAAAGTAGAAAGTAGAAGGAAATATAACTTATTAATCTTCACATGGTAAGTCTGGGTATGCCGTTATTCACTTAGAACATTCTTACTGAGTGCTTCCCACGCACTGATTCTTGTCACAGTTTCTGGCAAATAGCTACCTATCCATCAGGTAGAGTATTTAGGCACAAAAGGCTATATTTGCTAGGGATTGTTGTATGAAGACCTTGGAACTCAGTCTCAATGGCAGCTACTCTGTTGACTTCTGTCAATTCTTTTGTTATGAGAACTTATTCAGCTATTGTTTTAAATTGGACAGGCCAGGGTTCTGGTCCTGGAAGGGCAGCTCTGCTAGCTACAGAAGATACCTGGGGAGAAGATATAATAAAACCAGAATTATAAACCCAGAGAATACCTCAAGATAGTCTACCCCCTCATTTTACAAATAAAGAAGTTGAGGTTTAGTAGACCAATAAATGACTTCTCCAACCCACATCAAATCATATAATCTGGTGTATATTTTCCTTCAGTGGTTAAAACCCTTAGACTATGTCTTACTAATTATTATGTACCTGTAATGTAGTAGGGTTTTCCTCCCTGAAAATCTGTTATTAAATTAATGCTGAATCTTGTAACTCCTGGTGTCTTAGACCATGTAAGCCATGAGAATGAGGTTCATATCATATTTTATTCACCAAAATATATCCGGTGTCTAGTCAACTGAAAAATAAATGTAAAAGTTGGGTAAAAAATACTAACAAATTCAACTCAGCTATATGTGTTAAAATGATAATCAGTATTGACCAAGTTGAGTAAAATTCAGAAATTCAAGGATGCTATCACATTAAGAAAATACATGCGTATAATTAATTCATCTCATTTACAGACTAAAGAAGAATAAGTATACAATTATTGCAATAGAGCCAGATAAGTATTTGATAATTGTCAACATTCAGTAATGTTAATCTTTTACTAAACTAGAAATAGAAAGAATCTTCCATAACTCAAGTGAGGGTTTATACCAAATGCTTTCAGTAGTGATCACTATTAACAGTGATAATTTGAAAGTGTTATTTTTAAAATCGGAGATAAATAAGGATGCCAGCTATCAACAATTTTATGAATGTTATACTTAAAGCCCTACTTAGTGTGTTAAGCCAGGAAAAGAAATAAAATATTTAAGGATCGAGAAAGAAAACTATAAAAATAACACAGTCAGAATTTGCAAACAATGAGATAATCCACATTTATTTAAGTTACAAGCATGAAAATAAACAGTTGTTTTAGGCCACTGAAATTTGAGTGTTGTTTGCTACTGCAGTGAAATCTAACCTTGTCCTGACTAGTCTAGAACTTGCTATCAGAAAGGAGGAGTTATGCCAAAAATAAAAATCATAAAATAATCGTCATTGTGGGTGCATCAATTTTAAGAAATGTCCTGATTTAGTGGGGGATGCTGAAGAGTTGATTGTAAAGGGTGGGAAGAGGCTGTGCCTGTGTGGGGACGGGAGTAGAAGAGATATCTCTCTACTTTCCACTTAATTTTGTTGTGAATCTGAAACTACTCTAAAAATAAAATCTAAACAATTCTGAAATATGTGGCATTGTCTTAGTAGTTAGGTGGGAAAAAAAGAAACAGTTACTGAAGGCTGAAAGATGATGATTTGTGTTAGGCTGAATAAAGCAGCTGGTGAAGGATTCCTCTACAGTACCAGGGAATTTGGTTTCATGTGCGGTAAGTGTGTAGCTCTAGAAGAAGAGGCTTTCAAGCAGAATGTTGGTGCTCTTCTGTATTGGTTGGCTTATTGTGTCCTAGAGCAGTCATCACAAAAATACTATAAACTTGATGGCTTGAAACAGCACAGATATATTCTCTCACAGTTCTGGAGGCCAGAAGTCCAAAATTAAGGTGTTAGCAGGCCTGTGCTACCACTGAGGGTCTGGAGGGAATTCTATTTTGCCTGCTCCTAGCTCCTTGTGGCTCCCAGAATTCTCTGCTTTCCTTGACTTGTGGATGCTTCACTCCAGTCTCTGCCTCTGTCTTCATTTGACTTTCTTCTTTGTGTGTCTGTTACTATTTCTTCATGTGGCATTCTCTATGGGTATCTTTTTATAAGGACTCTAGTGCCTAGGTTTAGGGTCTACCATAATCCAGTAGGAACTCATTTGAAGTTGATTGCATCTGCAAAGACACTGTTTCCTAATAAGGTCACATTCACAGACCACTGAGGATAAATAAGGACTGCAACATTTCTTTTTGGGGGGAGGGGCACAATTTAACCCACAACAGTTGATATTGTCTGCATTTAGCAAAGTTATTATAGAAAATAATTGAGCTCAGGAAAGAATTGGCTAATTTGGAAGCAGAAATCAAGGAGGATAGAGAGTCCACAAAATGTGGACCGGTACAATTAGAAAATATTACTTTTCCACCCCAAATAGTGAAAAATAAATCTGGAAATATTTTGAACTGCTAAGACTCTTCTTCCACTTCAGACTAAGACCACATTAACGGTATGGTCATTATACCCAGTGTTGAAACTTTTTAACAGATTAAGCTTCAAAGGGATCATTAGGGCTCTCTTGGTCAGTAATTCTTTTAGAGTAAGCAAAATGGTTCCTGGAAGAGACCAGGATGTGCCTCTCCTCGCAGAACCCAAAACCAGCAGGTAGGCCAATAAAGAAAGACATAAGAGCAAGAAAGCAAAGAAATAGAGAAAATATAACAGGTAGGTCTAGATAAGAACTGAGGGTGCAGGTCTTAGCACCTATACCTTAGTGAAATCAAAGAGATAAAAAGCTAACTAACCATCTGCACATTTTGCTGCCAAAAGAACTACCAGCCTGGCCTCAAAGATCTGTCATTTCAGGGATTAAGAATGACTGTTGGACTGCATCATCTACAAACCAGAAGGAGACTGAGATGATGTCTTTGCTATAATTCACATTGGGTATGGCCAGAAAATATGATGGAAAAGGAAGAACCTCCTAGAAGAATGGACTAAGTTTCACAAAAAATAGTGAACCAGAAGCTATTTCCAGGAGCAGAATCGGGGCCTCATCAAGAGATATTGCCCACTCCCAGGTCAGGGGATCCAGACAGCATCTGCTCAGAGGGATTTTGGAAATGTTATCAATGGTGATTCCCTTATTCTGAATGAAATTGTATATTGTGGCTCCCTTGCCCCTGTCCTTCCATCATAGATAGACTGGTTGCATGAGAAGCAGACCACCGATGTCTTTAGATTATAGGTCTTTTGTCCAAGAGGAGCCTGATCTGGGCTGAATAAGGAAATTGGGCATTGCTCAAAGACTGGACTTTGAGCTGGACACAGACAGGCAGCCATCTCGGGAAGTGGCCGTGTTCTGCATATGGAAGGAGATATGCAAGCATTTGATGATCAAGAAATGTGAATCGCTATAATAATTAGTACTGATTATTCCATCCAGACCTATGGAATTAGGTATAGCCATATTACTGGATTTAGCTGATGAAATGTGAATGAAAGTGTTACTCTCTCAGTTCAATCAAATTTGTCTTAAGTTATTGATCATTTAGAGAACTTTCTGTTTTATGGTTACCTTTGGCTCAACACTGAATCTTTTATTCTTTTTACAGACTATTAGCAGATTTGGTTTCTGTTAATCAAGTTTCTTTCCTGTAGGAATTGTAAGATTTTAAGTTTTCTTGTCCTGTGAAGAATCCTAATTATGAGAATGGTTGACTACTCTCATCACCTCTTCTGTTGTCACTGCCTTAGCAATTTATTGTGGACCACACAGAAGCATCTACTAACCCACATTCTGCTTGGTTTAGGCTTAGCTTACATGGGCCTACCCCATGAGATCTTCCTGGCTCTTTGTTCTGAGATATGTAAGGGGGCCCTGCTGTCTTCACTGGCGTGAATTTCTCCAGTGATTTTCCCCTCTATCTGGGATATGATGATGCTGGAATCTCCCCAGGGCTTGGCAGAAACTGGACTTCAGAATCTCCCAGTCATTTTAGTGGAGCATAAACAGTCAGTGAGAATTGGGAATTTCACACCATAAAAAACAGGGGCCTCATAGGCCAAGGATTTAAAATGACAGAATCGTTGACCTGGAATGATTTGCAGGCCCAGGCCTCCTCTAGCAGGCGAGCTTGGGAGCCTTGAAAGCAGACGGTGGAGAGAATCCACACCTGCTGCTGGGTCCCCCGCTGACTTCGGTGTGTTTCAATCAGCGCACAGGTGCAGCGCTAAGAATGACAGCCCTTCGGCCCTCCCGCCTCTGCGTAATGAGATTAGCCCTCATGCCAGTGGTGAATTTGAAGCGACATTATGGAATTTGAGGCACCCACTATAAGAGGAACAGTTTAAAAAAGAAAAGAAAAAACAAAAAAGAAGATGATGCAAAAAAGTAATGGTCATTTATATTAATATCTCCGCAGAAACGGGGGCTTGGGGTAAGAGCATTTGCAATGAAAATCATAATCGTGAGCATGAAACAATGATTAATATTGCAGTCATTGGGAAAGAAGGCATGCAAAAAATATCATGAACATTTCATGGGACTATTTTCCTGGTATAAAGCTTATTCTTATGATATTACTGCATTTCAAAAAATACAATTTTAGAAAAAAAAATGAACTATATAGCTCTTTGCAGTGATAGGCGACAGGTCAGAAAAGCTTTTCAGAATAATTTTACACCTTTTAACCTTAAAAATACTTTGCTGACAATTGAGAAAGGGCCTTAAAAGAAGCTCTGATAGGCGTTCTCACAGCGGGGGTGCCATGTCCCATCACCGCACCAGAGCTTCTGCATAATGCTTCCCGTAATAAGGAGTGCGCTGCACATCACGGAGGCTGAAGCGCCGTTTTTCAGAGAGCAATCCTTGGCAAGAGCCGCTATTAGTCATGACACTGAAAGTTTGTTACATAAAACTCTTGGGAAGACAGAAAGGAAGTAAACTGTTTAAAATTTTGATGTGAGCCAGGAAAAAAACAAAACTACATTGTCATAGGATTTTGTCTGCATTTAAATATATATTTAATGTTCTCTGTTTTTCAGTTCTGCTCACGGTTGGACAGTCTTGTGAAATGAAAACCCTACATGGTTTAGTGAAACGAATGGCACTTTTCCCCGACTCAATTGTTGAAAGTGGTAATTGTTAGAAAAGTGTTGTCACAATCACTGCTGATCACTGTGAATGCTAATACCATGGCTGAGAGTTCCACTGTTTTCCCCTTGCAAATCCTGTTCAAACTTGGAGGAAACTCAGCACTATTTCACTGTAACAGAAATGAAAAGCCATTTATCAAGGAAAGGTGCAGTTTAAAATCATTGCTTGTGCCTATTGGCAATAGGGACGGTCCTGAGTCAGGGAGCACTCAACCTTGGGCTGGAGTGGGAAGGTAAAGGAAATCCAGAGACAACAGAGCTCTTGTGGTTCTCAACAAAAATATGACTCAAGGAAAAGAGAGGAAGAGGAGGTGGGAGAGACATGTTCCTAAACAGGGTTTTCCTCTTTTTTTCTTCTTCTGCTGAGAGACCCTATCAGTGATGTTCTTAGTTGTCCTGGAGGTTTCCCTTAGAGTGGGCTCCTGTCCTTCCTTACATGAGGTCAATTTAATTAGAATGAAACTAACCTAAGGATTTAATTTTTTTTTTTTTAACAGGGACAGAGAGAGAGTCAGAGAGAGGGGTAGACAGGGACAGACAGACAGGAACGAAGAGGGATGAGAAGCATCAATCATCTGTTTTTCATTGTGACACCTTAGTTGTTCATTGATTGCTTTCTCACATGTGCCTTGACCGTGGGCCTTCAGCAGACCGAGCAACCCCTTGCTGGAGCCAGCGACCTTGGGTCCAAGCTGATGAGCTTTTTGCTCAAGCCAGATGGGCCCATGCTCAAGCCAGATGGGCCCGTGCTCAAGCCAGATTGGCCTGCGCTCAAGCTGGCAACCTCAGGGTCTCGAACCTGGGTCTTCCATATCCCAGTCCGACGCTCTCTCCACTGCGCCACCACTTGGTCAGGCTAAGGATTTAATTGGACTAGCTCCTCTAAAACGATGCCCTTTATTGTTTTAGAGCTATTCACAGATGAAATAATTGGCTATTTCTGAGTCCTATTTGAATCATTCTTAGTAGGATGCAGAGAAGAGGGTTGGTTGATGCCCTTTGCTTATCTTTTATCCTTTTCTTTCTTCCATCCTTTTCCTTCTTCTGTTTAACTTTTCTTTTCCAGTTTGGATGGCAATGTCATGTCTCTTTGACGTCATTCCAAATGTCCTTGTTATGGCCTCATGTGTTCACTTTTTGGAGCAGTCGCTCTTGGGAACATTATGTTCTTTAGTGCCTTTCTGGAAAAGATATTCTCTCATCCCAGATGTTTCTAAGGCAATGGAGATACCTTAGGTGCTCACAGCCACTAGTTAGGCACAGTCTCAAGAATGAGTTCTCTGCTTTCCTTTGGCAACTAACTCAAATTACAGGGAGTTCTGTAAATATACACAGAGGGAAAGAAACCCGCGGTTGGGGGAGCATTCACAGAGTAGGGAGAAGCAATGACCACAGGGTCACTCCAGTGTGGGGTGGGGCTTGGGCACGTAGGTGCTGCCTAAGGGCTTCTTAAGGCTTTTAGGGTTTTGTTGCTAAGAGAACATTGAAGAATAAGATCTGGGATTTTTACAAAATGGAAGGTAATCATTCTCTCTTATTTATCTTATAATACAATGTTATTTTATGTGTTGTTTTACAGTCAGTTTTTTTTTTAATATTCCTAGAACGACTGTATCACACCCCAAAACGTAGATTCACGTAATTGCATTTCTACCTCTGAAGCTCAAATTCTGTTTCAGTCAAACATAGAGACTTGTTTGGGATTGAGATGCAGTGAACTAAGTGACTGGTACTAGCAATTTTAACTATGTTGGGGCTCCGTGACGACCACTCCCAACTAAAGGAAGCTCCGACCAACAAGATTTAACAACAGTAACAAAAACAGGCACGCAGATCCTGCATTCCGCAACCACGGTGCCTGGGCCATGCCCGTTGCTGTGCTAATTACTGTTTCTCAGGCATCATTTCTCCATGTCTGTCATATGTACAGGGCCACCTAGAAACACACACATGGACACATATGCACAAAGATTCCTGATAGGAAACTGTTTTCTAATCTCCCAGAGGTTTGAATTTCACCTTTTCCTTGCGAAGCAGGTCAGGGTGCTGCAGGCTGGTACTGTTTGCTGGGGTGCTAAAACACCAGCAGCATTCTCAGCTCTCTCCTAAGTCATTCATTTTCCGAGAAACGAAAATGATGATTTAGCCCCATGCCTGCTCTCCAAGGAGTCCCAGCTACTGGCTAACACCAATCTACCCTCCTAGTTTTCTTGTCTTGTGAATGATGTGCACTTGGGTCACCCCCACGTTATCAAGGAGAACACAAGAGGAAAACAGTTTGTGACCAATTCTTTCTTAAGACTAACTGCTGAATAAGTGTCCCGTGACCAGAGAAAATTAGAAAAATCTCCAATTTATGACTTATTCTTCTGCTTGCCCTCCATTTCCAAGGTGAGTTATAAAGCTTAGCGCCCTCGCTTTCTGCATACCTCCTCCCTGTGTCAAAAGCAAATGGACTGGACTCCTTTCTCAGTACAAAACTCAAGCGTTGGGGTGTTCATACATTTTGTGAATCGGTTTTATTTGGCAACAGCATATAATTTTGACAGATGCATTTGGCTGAACAATTAACTTCAGGAGGTGAAGAGCTAACAGAAGGGTAATTGATCAATGGCTAATTGCATCTCCTCACTATGGGTGATTTTCAGTGATTTTCCTCCACTGTCTCTCTCTTTCCCCTGTGATACTGGTGCATTGCTGGAGTTTGAAAGTGATGTTGTCATCGCTAACTTTTACTTTTAACTAAAAAATCATAACAGAATTTTAATAAAACAGACTTTTCATTAAGATCATTTGTCTTTCATATCATTGTTGATCAAAAACTTTCTATGCTTCCATAATCTAGACAATTATATGCATAAACTTCTTCTCTTCACTTAGCATTTGGAATGCTGTGCAGTCTGATTCTAACCTATGTTTTCGATTTTAATTTTTGCTCCTCGCCCTAAAAGGCGGGTGCTTTCTCTTCTCTGCATTTTGCTTGTGTCACGCTTCCCCACCTGGAACTCCATCTTCCTACCCAACTAACTCTGCTGGAATTCAAAACCCGGTGAGGTCTTGCCTTGGCGGTGAGCCACGGCTGACGTATCAGGCACCATGTGCTCCATCTCTGAGTACAATCTACTCCATGTTGCACTGAGGCTGGGCCTGTGATAGGCCCCGTTTGGGATCACAGACTTAATTTTGAACACTTGTGTTGCATTCCTCATTCAGAGGATCAGTTAGTTCCCTGGCGGTGTGAGAAGGGGTCTAACCTTCACGCTCCCCGCAGCAGCCCCCCCCCCCAAATGAGCAGGACGTCAAAGTCCTCTTTGAAAGAAGCAACTCATCATGTTAGTCTCCACATGAGGTTCCAACAACACACTCTGAAAAGAGCCCTCTGTACTCAACTCAACTCACAAGGGATGTCAATGACTTGGCCCAAGTGCGGTGGAAAACCAGGAGGAAGAGGAACCAGTTTCTGCTCCACACCCAACCATTGCACACTCCTGGCACCCACTCGAGGTTTCCACTCTGACTCTTTTCTGTCACCAACCTGGAAACTGGGTGGTTTACCGTCGTTTGTCTAGTATTGAATAACAAATTCAAGATGCCTTCCCTCTAAAGAAAGATATTTCTACCTGAACAAAAATGTTTCAAAAATCATGATATTTGAAGCAAGAATCCAGAAATGAACACATCAGTTAGGAGAGGTGGTTCTGTGTCCTGGGTTGCAGTGGGGAGTTAAAAGAAAATATTCCTTTCTTTTTTAGAACATTGTAAGAGAAGAAATGATAAGTGTCCCACAGGGTAACAAGTTCTGCCTGAAACCTGGTATTTTCCCATTAACAGGAAAGAGTACAGAAAGGTGAGGAGAAGAGTGAGCTTCCTGTTCGGAGGCCACATAGCTGCCTAGAAAAGCCCAAGGTGGGTGGAACAGAACATAGTCACTGGTCTTTCTTCTTCACCATCTCCCTCTTCCCACTTTCTAGGGGTCTATACCCAACATCAGAGAGGCCAGTGCTACAACAGATGGATAAACAAATGCACTTTCATTTACTCTAAAGCCATTAATATTCAGGATATTGAGTTCTCTAAATCAGCTTCCTGAGGACGCCTGGAAATAAAGGGACCCTATCTCTGTTCTGTATAAATTTCATTTTATCTTTCAACTCTTGTACCTGACTCAGTAGAAAGGCAATTAAATTCAACTCTGCAAACACTTGAATCTTTCGCAAACAGAAAGATAAACCGAGTGACTGCTGGTGGAGAGGGTTTGGGCAGAGTATCCGTCAAGTGGGAGGAGCACGGGACCTGAGACACAGAACACAAAACCACAGGCGTGGAATTGTGGTTCTGCCTTGTGCCGTCATGTCTGAGAGCCAGTCTCCCAGAGCTGCAGTGTCCTCATTGGTGAGAACGGGCTGGGGAGTTGAGGCCGAGGTTGGCGACGGCTACACTGGCCCAAGTGTGCCATGAGTACCCAGCTTTCCCCTGGCTCTTAGGGGTGTGTCTTCCTTTCGTGGAGTCTTACTCAGAATTCCAGAGAGAGGTTCCCCAGGAACAGCAAGTATGGATTTCTGTTCTCAGCCTCTTGCATGTCCCTATGGAACAGAGTAGAAGTACCACGAGCAGGCTTACCCCTCAATACAGAGACAAGCAGATAAACAAGTGGGGAGAGTTTACCCCAGACAGAAAGCAGACCTCAGCCCTGTCTGAGTGGGGAGCTCTGGGATGAGGGCCTGACTGGGCATCAGCCCTGCTGTCCCTTCAACCCCATAGTATGTCTCCTCTATGACCTTTTAGCCTGGCCCCTGCAGGAAAGACTGGAGGCGGAGGCCTCCTCTTGCAGGCGTTGGGCAGGTGTGGGCTGGAGAGGTGGGTGATATAAGGTGTGGTCAGGATGGGAAGCTGAGAACCAGCATCTTCTGGGTGGCGTGCTGCCTGCACCTGGCAAGAAGCTGTGACTGACACAGGGTAAGAACACTTTGTGTCACAACCTGATCACGTCATTCATTTGCAATCATATTCTAATCAATGCTATTTACACATATCACTCACTGCTATTGAGGAATGTGTCAGCACCTTCAAACTGTGCTCTCTGGTGACGAGGGCTAATTATTGGTAAGAAAATGTCACCCTTTTCAAGCAGCAGAATGAAAGCCTTTTCAGTCCCCCTGAACCAAGTCCACGTGAGCTTTGTGTGTGAGAAAGAGCTTGATGGTTGGTATTGAAGAGTGACTTCGACACTGGGGCAAACTAAAGTCAAGGAATGTTTACACGGAGGAAAATAATTTAGCATAGTGCTTCTCTGGCTGAAGACGTGCTGCTCAAGCCTTGACTTTTATACTCCAACTTCCCACCTTCCTGCACCCAGCTTGTGGGAAGCGCACGCCAACAGTGGAGGGGCAGGTGGGTGCTGAGGGGTATGACAAGGTATGCAGCCACAAGGGAGAGATGTCATGATCCACTTCTGTCCCTCAAGACTGGTTCTGAGAAGGAAATCCCTTTCTAAGTATAAGACGTGTGTCAAACCAAGACCTCAGGTATGACATTTCCTCCAGGCCTCATCCCATTCATCCTCCTCCCTCTAAACCAAAGTAGGGCAAAAACAGAGGGCTAGATGCAAAATTACAGCTGCACGCCTTTTTCTTGGTCTGTTATAACCACACACTGGTCAGCACACTGCAAAAAACAAGCGACCTTCAGAAAACTTCACATTAACTCAGGAGAGAAGAAAGCAGGCGTAGCCCCAAGGAGGGACAGCACATAGCAGGTGTCCCGTCAATATTTATAGAAATGAAAGGACACATGTGATTAAGAAGGGGGTGAAGGGACAACTGGTCTGTCTACACCTTTGTGTTAAGTGCAGCCACCAGGCTCTCCCATAGGCTCTGGTAATGGTTCTAGGGCCCACCGAATCTGTAGCTAACGTAAAGTGACCCTTACTGATGTTTAGTGGCAGCACTCATTCATCCCCCACAAGCAGTCATTTGTTCTTTCAAAGACTCCATTATGTATATTAAACTTCACTCGCCTGATCTGTGGTGGCCCAGTGTATAAAGTGTTGATCTAGAAAGCTGAGGTCGCAAGTTCGAAATCCAGGGCTTGCCTGGTCAAGGCACATGTGGGAGTTGATATTTCCTGCTCCTCCTCACTTCTCTCTCGTGCTCTCC
The DNA here is from genome assembly GCA_037038555.1 of Rhynchonycteris naso. Taxonomy (NCBI): domain Eukaryota; kingdom Metazoa; phylum Chordata; class Mammalia; order Chiroptera; family Emballonuridae; genus Rhynchonycteris; species Rhynchonycteris naso. The sequence continues at coordinate 34,440,120 of CM072998.1, forward strand.
TCTCTAAAATGAATAAATAAAATAAATGTACTTCACTCTTCGCACAAGCTCAATTCTGACTCCTGCCTCCAGACAGGATAACTACTAAACGTGTCAGAGGTCCTATTTCCTTCTCTGACGTATTTAAATACTACCGAGGTATCATTTTTTAATCTACCAGATAAAAATCCAAGCATTTAACAGCATAGTCTGTTGGTGATGCCATCCAGTCAAAATACTCTTACACATCACTGAAGGAAAATGGTGCAACCACTACGGAGCAAATCAGGCACACCCTAGGAGATTCTTATTTCTGAGAATCACTTTCAAAGATACATTGGCAAAAATACAGAATGCCATAAACTTGGGTTATGCATTGCAGCACTGTTTGTAACAGCAAAAACAACCCTCCCCCCAAAAAACCCAAAAAACAAAAAAACGATCCAAACTGCAAGCAACCTAAATAGTCATTAATCGGGAACTTCTTGAGTAAACTATATTTATTGACACATAGACACACAGGAGGGCTATGCAGTGTCAGAAAAGCTAAGGAGTGTGTACAGCCTATTACCATTTATATGTAAGAAGGGGAGGAGGTCATACAAAAATTTCCATACATATATAGCTATATTTGTATTTACTTATATTAAAAGTACAATGTGAGAATTAGGCTATAAAATAAAAATGTTAAGTGGTACTTATGAGAGAGAGAATGGGTTATAAAGAGGTTAAACACGGAAGGGAGACTTCTCTCAAGAATCCCTTCCCTAGAAGGCAGGGCTGGAACGGTGCCAAGCACAAGGAAGTGTTCATTGTGCCCTGCAAGGTCAATGTCAGAGCCCACCGCAGCACACCCTTAAATCCAGTGTCCTAGCACCTTGAGTGACAAGCCTTACACATTTAGCTTTGGAACTATGTAAATATTGTACATAATTATAAAACAATGTTAAGTTTAAATTTTAAAATTTCTAAAAATCAAAAGCAATGACACAAATGAATATGATTGTATCAATTTGGCAGCAAAGCTACAGAGACTCTCATCCAAGTGACTTTAAAGTTCAGTCATTTGACTGCAACATTTTTACAGAGATATATTCTAAGGACCAAAAGAACTACAAAAAGAATGTTCTTTATTATTTTTATTTTGAAAGATTTTATTAGAATAATTACATATAATGAATATATATACTTCTTCACGTAGTTCAAAAATTTTACTGAATAAAATAGACTTTTTTTCCCCTCAGTTTTTGAGAAATGGTAAGATTTTATTCTATGAATAAAAAATATGACTTTTTTCTTCCATTCCAATTTACATAAATATCTGGTATCTCAGCCCTAGGTGACAAAACAATGCATCTGGTCATCTCCTTAAACTGTTTTTAATAACCATATTGTTGGTTATTGGCAGTGTACTTCGGAGACTATGTATTTTAATGAGCTTTTCCTCTTAGAAATGCATTCTATAGTATTTATGGAGGAAATAATATAATGTATGAGTTTTCTTCTAAACAATTGAGGGATTTTGAGCAGAAATAGGTAAGAATGAAGCTGGAACAAGAGTGGTTGTAAGTGATCGTTACTGAAGTTAGGTGACAGGGATTACAGTATTGTACTTTTCTCTCTACTTTTGTTCAAGCCTGATTTTTTTCCACAATAAAAAATAAACAAATTTGCTGAACAGTTAGCTGGCTGGTACTGTGTTGGCCTGGGAGGAAAACTTTTTGTTCTGATCAACATTGCCGTTTCTAGGCACTTGCACAAACGCTTCTCTGCTTTTACCCATGCCTTTTCCATGAGGCCCTCAGAAGGTCATGTGTCAGCCCCTGTTCCTGTGAGATCTCTGCTTATTTGTGGAGTTCATGCTCTGAGTCCTGGAGCTACTTGTAACCCTTACCCCTTGCCAACGGTAGATGAACAGAGAATGCCACTTTTTCTTCATCAAACAAGTAGCTCATCACACATGGACTGTGGTTCCACCCTGAATTTAGTATTAGGTCAGGACTAATTGGATACAGGAAACAGTCAAGACTAGCCTCTTCAGAGCTCAGGATAGACCAGGGAGACCATCACCGCTGCACAGGTACTATTAGCCGTGGCGTCATCACCTACAAGACTATAGAGCTGCCCTAGACACTGTGTCTTTGTCATAACCTTGGTTACTTCACACTGGGAAGTACAGCCAAGCAGGCCAACCAGAGCCAGCTCTCATGCCAGACCACTGGGACATGTGACCCATTATTTCACCACAGGGACTACCCTCTATACCTGGATAGTTATGCAGAATTCATGTTTAATACCTCACTGGAGGAACATTCAACTCCTTCTCTGATATGCTATGAACTATCTTAGCTCAAAAATCAGAACTGATCTTTGGGAGAAATTCTGAGCTGCAAGGAGCTGGATGGGTCTTCCTGCTGAAGGTGCCCAGTGTGGAATCCCTCCTCAGGGCCGTTCCTTGGTGAGCCAGCACATTGTCTCCACACTCTCACCCCATTTCTCCCAGGCCCATTACTCAGAGATTTTCTTGGTTAAAATAAGAGAGAAGACACACATGTCCATGGGCTGCTCACACAGGATCTCCAATTCTAATTTCCAGAAAGGAGAAAACCAGACGGAAGTTTGGCCCCAAGCACCTGCTTATGGCTGGCAATGCACCACACAGCCTGGTCACATTGACTCTGTGAACCTGAAATTTATCCAGAGTTAAAGGCTCATGATTTCAAAATTGAACCTGCTCTACTCATGTTATTTTCTGAGAGGAGTTTAGAATAATCACATTTTAGAGAAAAAGAATAAAGTAATTTTCATAATTTAAGGATAAGTCCCGTTGGAATTACAACTTTTGTGACTACTAAAAGCTATTAAAAGAAAAACCTAGAGAGTTAAGATATGGAATTCAAAGCATTAAACAGTTTTTCAGTGTGTCCTGGAAGCTCACTGCTGTTTCTGACCCAGAGGGACGGAGGGATAGCAGTTGCAGAAACTGGTGGCAGACATGCACATTGCTTTGGGAAAGTGGCTTTGTTTCCTGTGGTCTCCTAACAAAGTACAGTAGTTTTAAAACAACATAGATTTATTATTTTTACAACTCTGGAGGGTTGGTTCCTCCCGAAGCTGTGAGGCAGAGTCTGTTCCAGGGTTCTCCCAGTTTCTGATGTTGCTGGTGATCCTTGTCTTGTAGAAGCATCGCATGGCATTCTCCCTGTGTGTCTGTGTCCCTATGTCTGCCATTCCTTTTTAAATGACACCAGTCTTATTGGGTTAAGAGACAAACTTGTCCCAGTGTAACCTCATCTTAACTAATTACATCTGCAAAAACTTTATTTCCAAATATGTTCATATCCAAGGTACATTGGGTTTAGGACTTCAACATACGAATTTTGGGAAGATGCAATGCAACCTATAAAAAGAGGTAAAACAACAATGTGTAGCCGTGGTTAGAGAAACCAGGAAGAAAACCAAACACTGAAATGTGGTATTTCTCTGAATAGCACATACCAGACCAGAGCTGATGAACTTCAGCCCCTTTTGGTAGGGACACTACTTGGACTAGCCTCTTACTGGGCTCTCTGAGCATACGTACACACTTTCATAGCAAAAGTTCCTTCCAAGAATTTCAACACAGATTCAAATGTGATTCGCTAAGGCTTAAAATGAACTTAACCAGCCTGACTGCGGTGGCGCAGTGGATGGAACATTGGACTGGGATGAGGGAGACCCAGGTTCGAGACCCCCGAGGTCGCCAGCTTGAGCATGGGGCCCATCTGGCTTGAGCAAAGGCTCGCCAGCCTGGGCCCAAGGTTGCTGGCTCCAGCAAGGGATGGCTCGGTCTGCTGAAGGCCCGCGATCAAGGCACATGTGAGAAAGCAATCAATGAACCACTATGGTGTCACAGCAGCAACGAAAAACTAATGATTGATGCTTCTCACCCCTCTCCGTTCCTGTCTGTCTGTCCCTACCTATCCCTCTCTCTGACTCTGTCCCTGTAAAAAAAAAAAGAAAAAAAAAAAGAACTTAACCACAACTTTCTTCGAAATATTTCAAAATATTTTGTATCTATTTAAGACAATCCCAAATTTAACACAGTCCACCCTTTGTAAACTGAAGCCCAGAGACATAGAAAAAGTAAGAGAATCGAGAGAACTGTCTAAAGTCTTCGGGGCCCGTGGCCAAGCTCACCTGAGGAATGCAGGCGCTGCAGCCACGAGTGGGCTTTGGTGAGTCAGGAGCTTGTCTCCCTTTATCTTTTGCTTACTGGGTGTGAGCACCCTCTCATGGGCATCGTCTCTTTCGTTTTCATCATACACCGACTCTTCTGCCACTGTGACCACCTTGTGGGGAAGTTGGGAAGGTGAGTAAAAATTAGAGACATTTCCAACATGGAAAAAGCCCTTAAAAATAACCAGTTCAGCTCATCTGAATTGAAAACAATGACTGTATTATCAGCTGCTCTTAAACTCCATTAGCTACTTAATATGATGCTTGGGAAGACCTATGGGGATGATGCCTTGAAATCCTTAAGAGGTGATGTTGTGGAGAACTGTATTCTCATTTTATCAACGAAAAGTTGCCAGAAAACTAGAGTAACTGGTGGGAGAACGAGGACATCGTCGGTGCACGTCTTGGTATCTTCTTCAGCTTCATTTCATAGCCATTAACTGAGAAGCAGAACCCTGGAAGCTTTCATGTATGCAGATTTCTGCTTTCTTTTCACAAGACAGACTCAAACAACTCTCGTCCCCTGAATGACCCGCCTGTGTGAAGCCGGGCTGGGCTCGAGGCTCAGCCTTGCATGGAAATCGAGTGTGCGTCTCACAAGGCATCAAGGTGTGTAGCATGTGGAACAGTCGGCACTTTCCTTCAGGACAGCTCCTCTCTCCCCTTGGCACTGATGCTGAAAAAAAGAAAATGTGCATAATTAATAAAAGACATCCAGTTTTTAAATATTTATTGCTTACTTTTATTTCTTTGTGCCTTTTAAAACTTGTTTCCCTATGTATGAATACTGGTTATGAAAGCTGAAATTCTAATAGACTCTGTTTAGAAGGTAGCCAGAAAATAAAATCAGCACGGAGCTTTCCAACCCTTTGTCAGGTAGGGTTAGAAGGGTGGGGCTTTGAGGGGCTCCTTTCAGCATTTCCCTATGTCTTCTTCATAGCAAGCCTAAGAAATTACCTCCTGCATTAGAAATAGCATTGATGAAACAATTACATTTGCAACTTCTGTGTTTGAAAAAAGTTCAGTGTGAATGAATTCAATTCTTGACATGTTTTTAAGAAAGAAAAATGTTAATGATGATATATTTTCAAAACCTTCCAAACATGAATTTTGTTAGAGAATAATGGACTCCTGTAATTTATAGTTTAAATTTTAAAAAACAATGCTAAAACTTTTAAAGATTATTTTAAAGGTTTTCTGGAAAATAAGTGCGATAATTGTCTTTCTCTTCCACAAGACGAAGCTCACCACTTTTTTTTTTTTGTAACAAATTGTAAATAACGGAACAAACAAAGCCTTAAATACTGTCAGTGTCAGGAAGAGTGTAGGAAAAAAGAACATAGACTATGTATCAGAATAATATTTTTAGTGTTAAAACTACACAGAGACATGTTATTAAAGCCTTCCTCTTTTTTCATGTACAGAATAAAAGTGTGAGAGGGAATCTGTCAGACACATCCTGCTCCAACAGCAGACATCTGGGAGAAATCGCGTTGTCATTTGTAACTCAATTTCTCTTTAAATTGTACCTGAAAGCAGACTAGCATTATGCTGTTTATTAGCAACACAAAGAGTCCTCAGCTGAAACAGAACTTGCCAGCCCTTGAAGTACAACGGACTTTCTGGAAGAGATCACTATGAATTTTTCACTATTGGCGGTAAGGAAATGCATATTAATTCCCATTATCCGTCACATAGGCACCAAGGAAGCGATTATCTTGCTCCGGGGAATCCTGAGCCAGAACTCTCTTTTTATTTTTAATATAGTTAATTTTTAAAAAATACCTCTTGTTTTCAGGAGGCAAAAAGAACATTTTGCTCTCAGAATACAGTATGGCCTTTTGTTGTCTTAAAGATCTATCCTAAATTATCCGAAGCCCCTATTAATTTATGAATGTGGCTTTTCATAGATATTGTTCTGCCCGGAGAAGATTTTTCTTTTTGATGCCCCAAATAAATGAACTCAAACACACAAGCTAGATATTTGCAGTTAAAACGTGCCCTGTGTTCTTAAAAAGTGAAAATGTGACAAAGTAAATTTATGCTGAGCTGTAGCTTTTTTCTGAAAATTAGTGGTAACCAATATTGTTTCCCTCGGGTTATTTTTGGAAATGCTCTTCCTTATTCTAAGAACTGGATGAGCCTGTTTGCCTGGGCACGTCCTCCTCCGCAGGTGGCACAGGGCAGGATGGAGGTGCTAGAGGCCCGCTGAGCATGTGGGTGCTGAGACACTGTTAGATCCCAAATCAAAAAGCGAACCTCCTTCCTTGGGAGATGCACTTTTTCAGTCTGGATGTCTATTTCATTCATTGCTTTGAATGTTTCCTTGAAAAAAATGGTTATAAATCAAATTAATGTGCTGAACAAATGGAGACCCGAGCGGGAAGACCTTGGTCTTTACGGCTTTGAAACAACAGGTCCCTTATCAACTGCTGCTGAGCTTTATCCTGACACCATGTGTGCGTGTTTGTGTGGAGGTGCTTCCGAGGAAATTCGCCTCGTCCCAGGTCTGACCTCCTCATCCTCAAACCGGGGCTCAACGCCTAGACACTTCCTTTCCACACGCACAAGAAAAAGAAACATCCTGATGCTCATAGGAAAAGCACCCTTCGCTCCCTTGTGTTGACTTAATTCTGGAGCAGGACCTCTTGTTTCCATCTGTAAAGCCTGAAGGGGGTAACGAATGGAGCTTGGTGGACCTGTGCCCAGGGTGACGTAAGAATATTTGCAGCGGGAGAATGTCAGCTCTCCTCCGGCCAGGCGGCCAGGCGCGGGGCCTGCCACCCCTGCTCTCTCCCTCCTCCCCGCATTCTTCTGGTCCGGTTCCCACAGACAGGGAGGGCGAGGGAGGTCAGAGTGGAGGAGACAAAGGAGACCCCCTGCTGTCAGGGCCTTCGCTGGGCTGTCAGCACCACTAATTCATGACTTCACCTTTCATCTCACAGATCCATTAGGGGTTAAAAAGAGACCCATTTTACAGCTGACAAGATTGAAGGGCCCAGAGCTGAAGAGGAGGAGGAGGGAGGCAAATCACCCTAAAATTTATATTATTCAAACCACCTGCTAAAAATAGCTCTGGGCAGGTTCTCTGCTCTTCATTGGTTTCATTTCTCCCCACATAATGGGATATGTATTTCAGCCACAGCATAATAAACAGGCAATTCATGGCCCCGTGGATATTTTCATATTGTGTAGGTAGGGAGCAGGGGAACGACGGGGGACAGAGGAATGAATGCCAAACTGAGTAGCTCCGCTTCTTTCAAAGGGACGCAGTGTTCCAGGCAGATCATCTGCAGGCCTCGTCATGTCTGGTGTTTCTACAACACGTTACATTTGAGCAGAAACTAATAACTTTATGAAATTACTCACGTTGAGATAACATGCATTTGTGACATCAGACCAGTCAGTGTGTGTGAGTGTGTGTGTATGCAATGTTGATGGAAGAAGAGCATAACAGAAAAGAAGCTGTATACCTCTTTTAAAGAGATTCTATTTGTAACAGGATTTCCCCCAGTGGCTCCTAATTTGTCTATTCTAAAACCAGAAAATGGATTAATTTAACATACGTTTTAACTGATGATGGACATTATGTCTCCCAAAATAATTGAGTCTAATTTTCTTTTAATCAATAAGGGCCATCACCTTCTGTAGGAAGGATTTGCTGAGTATTTCTAGGTGGTGTTTTAAAAGATGTTGAAGGAGTCTGTCTCGCAATAAAGTGACATTTGTAAAAGAAAGGGCATGGCGTTGTGTGTGTGTGTGTGTGTGTGTGTGTGTGTACACCCTCTGGTCCCCAGCAGAGTTGGGTTTGAGCTGAAGGGGCCATACCATGTGTCTGGAACCTGTGTCCAGTCCCGGGTGTCTTCCTGGATCCCTCCCGACAGATCCTGTGCTTTATTTAGCAGTCCCCCAGTGGTTGCCTCTGGCCACCTTAAGAGAGCATTCCCAGACCTGACATCTCTATTTCTCATCAAAGGGCGATTATTGACTCAAAATTTGGTGTCCCTCTTTAAAGGATTTTTCAGAGAGCCAGTCACAGGACCCAGCACCGTCCTGCGATTATCAAAGCCCCACACCTGAGCCCCAGGACTTCACATGAACAAATTATTTTCTGCTTGCTCACTCATTAGGTTGCATTTACCAATTCCACAAAGGTTAACAATTTTGCTGCTTCTTTTTTTTTCTTGGCAGAAAGGAGAGTATAAGAGGAGCCAGTAAGATCAATCCACATGATTTCTCAGCTGGGCAATAATTCCTGGCAAACATAAGCATCCTGTCCAGTCTCATTTTTTTCTATCCCCTGAGTCTCTGTCACCAATGCCTTTTCTGATTACTGACTATGGCTCATCCTATGTAACTTAAACCTCTTATGGAAGGCCCAAGCGTCAAGAGGCTAGATGATTAGGGTAGGTAGAGGACACGCACACGTGTGTGTGTGTGTGTGTGTGTGTGTGCGTGCATGTGTGCGTGTGCGCCTATATAATGTTCAGTCAGAAGGAAAGCCGAGGAAAAAGCAGGAGTGAGAGATGTAGGGGACAAAAGCGCTGGGATGAATCTCACACAGGGAGCCTCAGGTCCAGGACAGGCGGGATGCACTCTTCCCTTTGTCCTGAAGCTGCCCTCCCTCCCCTCAGGGCAGAGGCCTGGGACATGCACCTTCCCCACGCTGCCCCCACGCCTTTGTAATCAATACAATCCTCACTCGTTGCTTAGAGAAGAATATTTTTAGGGGTGAATGGCCAGGGCTAGATTTGGGAGCTGGTGAAGGAAGATCAAAGAGCTCCCCCTCTGTGGGCACTTCCCATGTTGAGTCAGCAGGGCTGGCATTGTGATGCAGCCCTCCCTCCCTATTCCCCTGGCCTTTCCAAACTGACCACAGAGGCCCAACTGACCAGAGTGCAGGGGCCAGAGGGCGTGAGGATAACTTTAAGTAGCTGAAGGTCTCTAAGGCTGAGAGCCCATACAGATGGGGACTAGATGGGCAGAAGGAGCCGGAACAACAACTGAAAGGCTGAGTCTCCATGACAGAGGACCTCTCAGTTTCATGCCTCAGTCTCACCATCCAGGAACTACAGCTAAGTGTGGAGGAGACAGCTGTCACAGTGCACCACCGACTTACTGGGCAGTGACCTTGTTGGGAAAACAGCTGTGTTAGGCTTGCTCACTTGTACTTTGCCTGATTAGTGCATGAGCACGTGGCAGCGTCACGTGTGTACAGTCTATGTAAAGCTATGGGTGCTTGCCCTCAGGGCAGATGGCAGATTGTGGATTGCCTGCCCGCCACTGTGAGGGGCCATTTTGCTGTTCTTTTGCCTGAGAAGCAGTTTTTCCTGCCTGTGTGCTAGTCCAACATTGCAAGACTCTATTAAATGGGAATGACCCAACACTTCCCGGCCCTGCAGTTTCTCTACCATCTGCCCGAATCCAAGGTGGACCTGCCTGGCCTTGGCCATGGGCATTATAGACCTAAAAATCATTTTGTGCAAAATAGCCATCATCTGGATATTGAAGAATTATATACCACAAATTTGTCTTCACTTCTGTCAAGTGCATAAACCATTACGTTGACACTGGAGAAATGACTCCTCTGATGAACTTCTTTCAGAGCATGAACAAGTCAGGTGTGCTGCCTCCTGCCCCAGCCCAGCTGAGGAGTGACAAAACCTCCTTGGTGCTCACCATCCCTTTAAGAAAATTTTTGTACCCAGTGTGGTCCCCCACCCCTGTTTTGTCCTCAGACTCTTTCACCACATCATCTGTGACGTTTGAGAAGACTGTGTTCCGAGAAAGCACACTGATGTGCTGACTCCCAAATAAGGGGAGGTTGGCCGCTAGGGGTCCAGGAGGAAAAGGCTCAGCTTCTTCCAGGGAAAGAATTGTGCCCCCAAATCCCAGGCTATGTGGGGCACAAGGATGAGCATGGTTCATACCAGAAGTTCTCTAGGGAGGAAGAACCTTATTGCTTGTGGCCCTCCTTTGGGCCATAAATCAATCAACCACTCCTTCAGTGTTTGGTTTGTGATGTGGGCATGCAATTAACATTCATTTTCTTTTCTTTCACTCCCCCCTGGGGGATCTGAGACAGGGACATCAAGTTGGCATGACAGGTATCAGATTCTTCCCAGGTTAAAGGTAGGGTAATAGGGACACAGCATGAAGATCTGCAAGTTGGAGATGGATTTGGAGGGTAAACAGAGTGAAAGGCTGCTGGCCAGCCTTGACATCTAATAATTCCGCCTAAGGTTGCTCTAGCACTCATCACAAAGCTGTCCCATTTAGCACTGTAGCCGAGTTACAGAACATTAATGGCCTCTCATATTTATTAAGGTCGTATCTCTTTGTTATTTTATTTTTTAAACCCATCAACAATTTTAAGATATAGGCATAGTAGGCAAGTATCTCTATCTCCACTTTACAGATGGGCAAATTGAGGCCCAAAGGACTATGACTTGCAACTAGTTGACCACAGAATAGATCTAGACCTAATTTCACCATTTTCTGATGTACTGCAGTACCAACTTTAATACTGGATACTTCCATCAACCACAAGGAAATAGACATTTCTCGTAGAATGAAAAGTAGAACAATAAGTTTTTTATTGAAGTATATTTAAATTGAAATAAAGTTGAAATAACATTGAAGTGAAGTTGAGTATGAATCAATTCTTTTAATTGAAAGGCATTTAAAACACACTGGATTTGTATAGTACTTTAAAAAAAACAGTGTGATGAATCTTTCTCAAAGTGGCAAATCTTTTTGACATGTGAATAGACATCCTTAATATCTATTAAGGGTTTATTTTTTCCCCTCAAATATCACCTTTTCTTAAAACAGGTCACACCTTTGTAAATAGTCTAGAAGAGAAAAAATCGACAGTGTGGTTCTCCTTCATTGATGGGTTTTTGCAACTATTATATATAAAATACAACCTTTCTTCTTTTAAAGTAAGAACTCTTGTAACTGTTCATACAGTTTCCGTTCTTGGTACATCACTATGTCTGTGGCTTGGCCGCTGTGAGCAGTCAGTGCGTTGGCATGGCACAGCGAAGCTCATGTAGGCCAAGGCTGAGGAGAGCACTTGGGACCACTGAGAGGCAGACAATGCTCTAAGACCACAGTGACCTTCGGTGATAATTCTCGAGATTCATCCATCATTAACCCTGAACTGTAGAACCTCTAGCAAGTTGCTGGCACTTACTAAATAAAAAGAAAAAGCTTGGGCCTTATTTTCCACATGACCTTTTCGAATGAGATTTGAGAAAACCAGTAGATTTTTATTTCAGAACTATTACTTTTAACCTAGTTGGAAATTCATTTTGGTTGATATATCAGAAGGGAATTTTCAGATACCTCAGCACTTCATTTTAGCCAAAATCTTTGTGACAAACTCATATGGGAAAGGAAGGAAAAATCATGCAAAATATTTCTTTTCTTCTTTTTGAGTACTTAAGTAATGTAAAGTTCCCGAAGTCATTGGAGCCTTCTAATTTAGCTCCTTTCTTTTAAACAAGATCCAATCATAATACTTCGTTATCTACCCCGATGGTAACTCTCTCTTTAGTTTAAAAGTGAGATTAATGAAGTCCTAGAGTTTTGGAGGAAAAAGGGAACTTGATTCAAACACCTAACCTTACAGATAGAGAAATTGAGACCTGAAGAGGTGAATGACATCAATTTCTGAGCTACTTAATGGCAGAGAGAAGATTAAATTGGGGTCTTCAGACTCTTAGATTCACAAGTATGCTCTTGTCCCTTTGGAGAGTTCATCTGATGACCATTGCGACTCAGAGAGGATTTGACAACAGGCACAATAATAAACTCCAAAGTAGCCCCAATTACAAACCTAGAAAGACAGTTTAAACTTTAACCACATGGTCCTCTGATTCAACATGGTGCCTTGAACTACAGTATTTATGGTATTATTCATTGGTGAGATTTCCCACCATGGGGATAGATAGATAGATAGATAGATAGATAGATAGATAGATAGATAAATTTAGATGTATAAGCTCCAAGAGTAGCCAAGGAGCAACTTGGTTTGGGCTCTCCTCCCTTGTTTCCGACCAGCAAGTTCAGGCCCCCCTCCTACAGTGACCCCAGGCGCTGCCCTGTTGTAGGGACATCGAGGCAGCCCCAGCATCTGGTAGTGGTAGTGGGGCTCTGGAAGCAGCTTATGGAGGCAGAAGCTCTCACTATCTTCCTCACACCTGTTGGTGAGAGTTGGTCTATCTGGTCAACCTATAAACTACTTTTCCACATCAGCCTCTGCCTAAATGCCTCATGAGATCTCTCCATCCAGGGCCTTTATGGAAAAAGAATGAAAAAGATTTAAACACCCATGTGTGTTTTTCTTCTGAAGTAAATATGCTAGACTTCAGGTAGACCCTATTTTGGTATGTGCAAGTCCCTTGCAAGCTTGACCTTCTTCCTCAGAAAACCCTCAAATGTTCTTTCAGAAAGGTTCTCTCTTTTTCCTTCACCTTCCCCCCTTTCCACACAGGAGTGGATCAGCCACCCTGGATAAATAGAATCCATATGCCTATCAATATCTGAGATCAAGCATCTGGTGCTCTGAATATGGTCTCAAGCAGAGGGTGGTGGAGCTGAATGACATCGAAGGCAGGGAATCTGGGTAGGACGGGCTGTCTGAGGACATCGAGCTGCTGAGACTCGGGCTCTGGGTGGCATTTCTGAGCAAACCAAAGTAACTTATTTTCCACCTAAAGGGTTAAGTGGATGAAGACTATTATTGAGAACGTATAACCTAGAGTTTGAAATGGAAAGTAACCTAACTCTTCTCTTTGTTAGGGGTTTATTTTATTTTACTTTATGGCACTGTAAAATCTCAAGCCAGGCGTTACACAGTAAATTGTTCAGCTTATTGACATTTCCTTCATCGCCACCCTGACAGGAAAAAGACTACTGGATTCCCATTTGTTTTCCTTGCCAAAATAATAAAGACTGTGATGAATGTTTGTATTAATACCCACCTCCCTCCTCCTTTTGGAGAAGAGAACAGCAAAGAAAAAGCAGGGTTGGAGGGAGCATTAATCACATTCATAGTAAATGGAAAAGGTGTATAAATAATGAATTTGACAGTGATATAAGTTTAGGGTTCTAGGAAAGATAGAGAAAGAAGGGAGGGGAGGAAGGAGGAAAGGAAGGAAGGAAGGAAGGAAGGGAAGAAGGAAGGAAGGAAGAAAGAGGAAGAGGGGAAGGAAGGAAGAAAAGAAGGAAGGAAGAAGGGAGGAAGGGATGGATGGGGGAGGGAGGGAGGGAGGGAGGGAGGGAGGAAGGAAGGAAAGAAGGAAGGAAAAAAGAAAGGAAGGAAGGAGGGAGGGAGGGAGGGAGGGAGGGAGGAAGGAAGGAAGGAAGGAAGAAGGGAGGAAGAAGGGAGGGGAGAGGGAGGAAGGAAGGAAGAAAAAGGGAGGGAGGGAGGGAGGAAGGGAGGAAGGAAGGAAGGAAGGAAGGAAGGAAGGAAGGAAGGAAGGAAGGAAAGAAGAAAGGAAAGAAAGGTGGAAGGGAGGGAGGGAGGGAGGGAGAGAAGGAGAAAAGAAGGAGGCAGGGAGGGAGAAGAAAGGAATTTGTATTAAATCCATGTTGTGTGCCAAGCAGTTTCCCTCTAATGAGAGAGAACAGAGACTGAAGGACAGAGACTGTGAGAAAGTAGAAATAAAGAAGGCCCATCGTCATTTTGTTCCCAGGAAAGGAAGGGACAGGCTGTGGAGGAGAGATGAGATTTAGAACAAATGGGAAAAAATATCAGAGTTAGGATGGAGGAAACATTTCTAAGAATCCTCCTACCACTGCATCAAATTAAACTAACAACAGTGGCTAAAAAGAAAATTTATATTTTTATTAACTGGTGGTTTTTTTTTTCACATTGAGATTGAAAATGTCTGTCTTTCTGCCTTTTGAATGATTTTTCTTTTTTTTTTTTTTTGAATGATTTTTCTTTTTAAGGATGAGAAATAATCTTCTAGTTTTTTAGGAGCTTTTTCAGGGTTCTAGTCTTTTGTCAGAGATGCTCATTCAGGAGCATATACATGGAAATTAATAGCAGGCTCTCTAATTCTCCCTTCAGAACAGAGAGCACCCCCGAAAGCCCCATTACCAGGGACAGAAATGGAAGCTGAGAGCGACAGACCTCTTCCCAGCGCCTAAGAGCCCAGGAGAGAAATCAGTGTCAGCGCATCACACCTCATCACGGGGTGCTGTGGGGTGCCATTCCGGCAAGGTTTTTAAAAAGCACATAACACACACAGTTCTACAGGAACCTGTTCTGATTCTCCCTGATTCCTGTTCAAGTGAGATAATATCCACTTAGAAAAGAATCTTGATGGAAAGCCAAGAACCCCCTGCTGGCTGCAAGAAGCCAGGATGCAGCTTCTCCAGTGAGCACTGGGCCCCAGGCCAGAGTGAGAGGAGGCCACCGCCAATCCCCACAGGTGACAGTGTGACAGTCACAGTGATTCCAGGGAGACAAGTGTGCCTAGAGTGTGTATGACACTAACTCTTTTTTTTTGTCTTTTTGTGCTAATCACAAGCTGAGAAATGTCCACTGAGGTGTGAAAACCCACGTGGCTGCGACTGAGCCACAGTGATGTCACAGGATGAAGCAGAAAAGTCATTTCCCTATGACGACAAGTCACTTTCTTCCTTCTGCCTGAACAGGAACTTCCTATTGCAAAATAAGACAGATTTTGGCTACAGCCAATTGATACACGCCACTAGAAAAGCAGTCTTTTTTTGAAGTTTCACCAGCCTTCCCGGTTTGGGTGCCACCTGCAGATGCCAGAGACCTGACTTCACGTGACACGCGCACATACATGTGCTTCTGGTAGTTTCTCTCCGGGTGTCTGCCTATAATGTGGCGGTTATCTTCCCTTCCAGTTCAGTCAGGGAAACTTCTCTGTCAGGAAATCCTGCCCGGCACTTGCTTACCAGGCATACTGGGAGAGCTGGCATTTGTTCCCCCGCCATGCTGACCTCCACCTGCCCATGCGGGGTCTAAAGGGGCTAAATGAACAAAACGGTTGTTGCATGTTTGGTTACCAAGTCCCGAACTGGACACTGGCTGCCCAGGTGGCGAAGTAGGGAAGCAAGAGTACCAGGCTAGGAGTCCAGAGTTTGAGGCTGTTGTCCCCACCTGTCTCTGTATGTTCTTTGGTAATTAACCTTTTTATGTCCAAGTCTCTGTTGGTTTATCTACAAGATGAGGTAGATTATGTCAGATCATCTACCAGGAGATGTTGTAAAATGATGGTTATGCTTATGGTTTAGACATTTAAGACTATTTGCTTGGGCTTCATTTCTGGTCATGTGATAGATTAGCTTTTCAGAAACACCAGTCCTCGTAGATATAACACACTTAAAATGCCAGATAAATTAGAAGAAAACAATCGCTCTTAATGAATGGCTGACTTTGAGGAAAATAAAGGCAATTCATCAGAGTCAGATACACAGTGAATTGAAGGGATCCACAGTCACTGATCCTAGTACTATTTGTACCAAGACACCTGCCAGTCTCTGGTGGTTCTGGCCCAACTTTTAAAGGATCTCACATTCAAAGGGGAGACAGAGATCAAAACTGAGCATGCTGCTTAGCGCCCAACCCAGGGTCCCCAGGACTTATCTGTGAATAAAAACCTTTGCCACAAAGGGTAACTATAAGGATGCATGCCAGTCCCTGCCTCAGCTCTGAGGAAAATGAGAGAATTTTCTCTTACAATTTCTAGTCATAAACTGGTGCTCACAGGGGTGAGGCCCAAATGTACATTAAATACGTAATTTTTTTTAAAAAGACGAGAATTTAAAATGTATAAACGTTGACTCACTATATTGTATACCTGAAACTAATATAATATTGTATATCAACTATATTCTTTAAAAAAGAGAAAAATAAAAATATTAAATAAAATTAGCCAATGTATAGAAGGATTCTTAAAACTTCCAAATGTTCATCATTACTATATAAACTAATTTTTGAAACTTTTTGTTTTAAAGTAATTTTGTATTTACAAAAGCACTTCAAAGGTAGCATACAGTTCCTGTAAATCTTTCAGCAAGCTTTTCTAATGTACACATCTGACATAACCATGGCATATATAACATGGTTGGATCAAACAATTTAACAACTGGTTCTCTGCCCTAATGACTGTTTTAAGTATAAAAGAATGATATACTGAATGGCAGTTTATTATTTCATCTATTTAATACTTAAATAAGAATAATAAAAGAGGACTACAAAACTAGATTGTGTTATAAGAAAGAGTTTTAAAATATAATTGAAAAATATTAAATAATACCTGACCAAAAAACAATGAAACTATTATTTAAGATATTTCCAATGACAGTTTGTCATCACTTGGTTGTTTGGCACATTTTCTCTTTACATTATATGTTTATTTACTGAAGTAACAAATGCGAGGGAATGAAAATGTAGTATTTCACCAAAGGTATAATGCATTTTATGAAATGAATAAATATTACAAGCATAGTTCCATCAAATTTTTTTTACCTATGGATGGAATAAACATTGCTATGAGCACTTATAACACGCTGTTGAGCAGAGGAACATTAAAAGAGAGTAGGAATGTAAATTTGTGATTTCCATACTGGGCAGCTAACCAGGTGCCCAGCTTAGAGAGAACCCTGATTATAAGTGCCATTTTAACAACTGGTTCGCCAAACTCAACAAAAAATTAGGTTTCAAATCTGCTGAACCGGTGAGAACTGGCTGAATCCCACCACTGCCACTGCGTATATAGCAAAAGTAAGAGTCAACATTGGTATAATACTATTAACTAAACTACTGACTTTATTCGTTAGTTAGCTCTCATCAGTTTTTGCGCTAATATCCTTTTTCTACTTTTATACAGTAAGTTAGGGGTAGTGTCCCCTCTTTGTAAGATTAGAATCTTTACTCAACATTAATTTAGCAAAGTGCCTACATACTATGTTCCTGCCACTGTGCTACCTGCAGGCGGAGTATGCAATCTGAACAAAAAAGGCAGAACCATCCTCCTTGCTGATCTTACAGAGTGGATGACATTGTGTCTATGTGTGTAAAACTTTCCACACTTAATTTTAATGAATTAAGTTTCGTTTTAATTTCTTGACTGCAATATATAGGACATAACTTCTGTATCTTCTTAAAAATTGGAAATTTTGAATGTATACACAAAAATCTTTTAAAGTAATAGCACCAGGGTTCCATTTTGCTATGCTGGCTTTCCCCCTCATTTGTCTCTCTCTGCTTATTCAAACCATTGTGTATTCAACAACAACAAGCTGCTCCTTTTACAACTGAATCAAGGTTTTCAAGCAGAACTGAAAGGCATCTTCTATTCTAAGACAGTCTTCTCTGATTTTCCCTCTCTCCCAGTTAGGAGAATAGTTTTGTATAAACCTAGACACATTAAACCCACACACTGGATTTCCCTACTTTAGCTTGCAGTCATCCTGGGTCTTTAATTTAATTTAATATTTATAAGTATTAAAAAAGTGGAGATGGGACCCAATGCCAATCCCCAGTACCTTCACCTTTTGAAGGAGTGTAAGATGTAACCACTGATAAATTTGGTTAGAGCATCTCTTCAGAGACTGCCCATCAAATTCATAATAAAGTCTAACTCTTGGCAGAGCATAAAAAACCTTTCAAGACTGGGACCTTTTTTTCCACGTCCTTTTTCTTATATCCTACACTCTACTTATGCCAAAACTTTCTGTGAATCAGTAACTCTAATTCAAAGCTGAATAAAATGTATGTTAAACTAAAAAGGCTAGCTACTATTTATTGAACTGAATTTAGTTAGTATTTATTAAACAATGATTGTGAACTAAGCATTGTGCTAGCCATGGTGTTGTACCAGACAGAGATTGTAGAAGGACATTCAATTAACACTGACCTAAGGAGTCAAAAAAATTGTCAGAGGAGAGGCATGCAAAGTATTTTTCTTGTTTCTAAACATTTTATTAATTCTTCTGACCTGTGGTGGCGCAGTGGATAAAGCGTCAACCTGGAACACTGAGGTTGTCATTAGAAACCCTGGACTTGCCTATTTGGGGCACATATGAGAGTTGATGCTTCCTGCTCCTCCCCCCTTCTCTCTCTCTCTCTTTTTCTCAAAATGAGTACATAAAATTTAAAAAAAGATTTTATTTATTGACTTTAGAGAGAGGAAGAGAGAGAGCAAGTGCTGGGGTAAGAGTGGGAAGCATCAACTCATAGTAGTTGCTTCTTGTAAGAGCCTTGACAGGGTAAGCCCAGGGTTCTGAACTGATGACCTCAGCATCCCAGGTCGATACTTTATCCACTGTGCCACCACAAGGTCAGTATTTTCAAATGCACTTTCTCTTCTAAATTTTACAATATTTCATAAAATTGGAGCTGGTACTCCATTTTACAAATAAAACGAAATCTGAAGACATTAAGAGATTTTTCTAAACAAATAATTTTAATATATGGGGATCCAAGTACAGAAATCCTGGCTCCAAGTCTCAGAAAACTCACTTCTTTGTTCCACTAATTAGTCATTCACGTGATCAATCATTCAGTGGACAAATATCTACTGAACACACCTCATGGACAGGGTGCTATTTTAAGGGCTTGGAACATAGCAGAAAAGAAGACACACCTGGTGTCAAGGACGTAAGGCTAGACACCTGTGAACTAAGGACGAGTCCCTAAATGATTTGCCAATAAAGCCCCTGAGAACAGATCTATGGCCTAATGCTGCATGTACAGCCACCTGGGGAGCTTTGCTTTGTATTTGGACAGAGACTGTGATGAGGAGCTCTGCCCGGCTCTCTCTGAGGCTCTTTCCCTGGCAAGTTGGTAGCTGTGTCCTGCCTGTGTGGTCTAGAGGTGTCTTCGCGGTGATGAAAGAGAAAATGGATGGCATTTCCATTTCCCCCACTTGATCTGTCACACTGTCCTCTTTCACAGAAAATCAGATTTGTCTGGCAGCCCTTATCTTTATGAAGGATGCTTGCTGCTGTGGCATTCTGGTTTATTCAAGATGTGTGTATTAATTGTGTGATCATGCTCCCTTCTCTGTTCACCAAGGATTCTCTCAGATATGGATAACATCAATTTCAAAATCCTTCATTTTGACATTGTGTAGAGCCCACACAGCTACAGTCCTTTAGCAACAAGCCAGACTTTCACACCTATGTTAAGCTTTTGTTTTATTAACTACTGTGTTCTTTGAACTAAAGTAGTATGGGATTAGCAACATTCTAGAGCATTCAACAGTCCCAATACATCAGTCTGAGTTGCCAAGGAAGACAGCATTTTTTTTTGAGGCTCTGACCTTTGAAAATGTTTAAAAATATAAATCAGTAAGAAAATACCATTTAAAGTTATCCATTCTAGTTAATTCTGCATGCTAACGTTTCATTTCTTTCCAAAGAGGCATAAAGATGTAAGGATAACCCAGTGAGGCATGCAAGAGGAGCCAAAGGAAGGGTGAGGAGGTCAAGATGGATCACAGAGGAGACAGCAGTTTGGGCCTTCTGCCAGGTCTCTGTGGCTCACTCACCTATATGCTGTGGTCTTGTTTCCTTTCCTCACTTGACCATGTCGTCATCCACCACAGTCCATGAAGCCACCAGGCATCACAGGCGGTATGATTTAACAGTGAGCCGTTGAGGAGACACAAAACACACTGGCTCTCCAGATGAGGAACATCTAAAACATACAAAGCCAAGAAAGCAGTATAGTTGTGTCATATAGAAATATGGTGGAAAATTCTCTAAAAGGCTTGAAGTGTCTATTCTTTGGGACGGAATCAGACAGAGGACTGGTGTTTTCCAAAAGAAGCTTGTGGATTCATTATTTTTTAAATCATATTTATTTATAACTTTAATGCAGATGAAAAAATTTAAATAGGCAAATAAATGAGACCTATAAAAAAGCCATGCCACCTGTCCAATCCCTTGTAGCTCTTTTTCCCAACAGGGTTGGTCAATTTGTACCAAAGCATTTATTCAATTTATAGTTATTGAGCATCTGCTATATAGTAGGCACTGACTCCAATGGGGTCAGAGGTACAGTTATGAGCAAAAGTGCACATAAAACTAGGCCTTATGATGTTCACAATCTAGTTAGGGAGACAAACATTAGTCCAATAATCAGATAGATAAATATGCAATTTAAGATGTTTGCTGATCACTGATCCAAGGTCTCAGACTGAGAGATGTCCTTTCTGACTGATTGGGATGGAAGATAGCATCACCTGCAAGCATTACATACCCAGCATGGTCAGGGCAGGGATGAAAATAAAGTTCGATATGACTCCAAAGATCATACTCTAAATTTTTAGCCATAGCTACTCCCTAATAAAGGTTTAACAATGCAGAGTTAAAATATCAAATCAAGAGAATAAATGAGCATTTTCTCTTCAGAAGTAATACTATGAATGCCTACATGTGTGGCCTCTTCCACTCACGCTGTGGACCATAAGCAAATGTCTTAGCTTCTCTCTATCTGTTTTTTTTTTTTTTATCTATAAAATGAATATTTAGCCTGACATGTGGTGGCGCAGTGGATAAAGCGTCGACCTGGGAACACTGAGGTCGCCAGTTCAAAACCCTGCACTGGTCTGGTCAAGGCACATATGGGAGTTGAGCTTCCAGCTCCTCCCCCCTTTCTCTCTCTCTCTCTCTCACTCTGTGTCTCCTCTCTAAAATGAATAAAATAAAAATAAAAAAATATTAAAATGAATATTTAAAAAGCCTTATCCTGTAGGATTTTCAGGAGAATTAAAAGCTTTAATGTATATAAAGTGCTTTAAATAGTCTTCTAACAAAGAAGAGCCATTGCTGTTATATTTTGTGATGTAACCCATACAAATCACCCAAACCAAGGACCTGGACTACATGGAACTGACCTTATATAAGAAGGACAAGATGCATTACCAATATGTTGTGATACTGCTATCTCAATATTCAGTAATTGGATTTTAAAGGAGACCAGGTTGAACAGCACAGCCAACTGCCCTGAGAGTCAATACCAGGGCAGCTAGCACAGCATCCTGTTGCCTCTCCTCACCCTCCTGAATGCTTACAAATAACAAGCCCTGGTGGAGCACCCCTATGTCATGAAGCAGACACTTCAGGTTGGGGCATACTTTTTTTTTTTGCCCACTATCACTCCACAGTCCTGATCACAACCCCATTTGTCAACACTCTACCTCCAGTAGTCATCCTGGTTGCTTTCCTCCTTTTCTTCTCTCTTGCTTTTTCCAAAAAATATAAAAATCTCCATCTTGTGTCAAAGGAGGAAACAGTATAAATAGATCATAAGTAGGGACATGAGACAAAGAATGGGAGAACAGCTCTAATGCTCATAATATGTGAACAAACATCTTCTCTCATCCTCACCTCTTTTCTCTATTGATCATCTTCCACAGTGTCCTAAGGCTGTATTTTCAATTCTTGTGACAAGGTTTTAAATTTATATGCAGAAATGACAATGATCAGTTATAGGGGAAACTGATGTCTGAAAGCAGAAAGTTGTAGCCAAGGCGAGTTCATCATGTGGATTGTTCAGCCTTTTCTCTAGAAGCAGCTCTCCTTTGGCTGTTGGCCCAGGAAGCTATTTATAATCCAATAAAAATTAAAAGGACTTATGGGAAGGATTTACTTACAGAGTGGATTGGCTCTGGCATTCAATCCATTGCTAATGTTAATTCCTGTTCATTCTAAAAATTCTGAATATAGAGCCTTTCTCTTTACAGAGAATTTAGCTGAGACGAGCACCTTATTTTTTATTCAACACTGGGTAGCCCAGCCATAGAACAGTGTGTAGGATATAGTAGGTGGCAGCAAATGTTTATTTGGTAATACTGATATAAAAAATAAAAATAAACCTAGGTAGGTGTGACTGTCCTGGTGAGTGTAATCATGCCAATAAGACAAGACTGTAACAGTATAAATAGAGGACACTGAACTCACAGGCTTCTAACAGAAGGAAAACTATGTAGAGTATTAGAATTTCATGAGAGGGCCAATTGTCCTAGATTTTGTGAGGGCAGCCCTTATGTCAAATGTTCTATCCTCACATCTCTTTTTTTTTTTTTTTAGTTTTTATTTATTTATTTTCTTCACTCATACTGTACTTCATATTCTAAAGGACTTTGAATGCCTTACAAAGCATGTCTAAACCAAGACTAAAAAATGTATACCAGTGAAAACTAGGGTGTGTTGCAAATTTAAACCTCCAAGAAGTCAATGCCAAGACTAATATTCATAAAATAAAAACAGAGCAGCTGTTTCAGACAGTGATTACTTTTTTATATATACAAAATATGTGTATATAATTATATATACATGTATACCATGATACACAAAAAATTGTGAATTCTTGTATGGACGACACAGTAAGGTTTGCAAATGTGGTTGCTCACAGCCGTTGGTAGCACTACTCCCTTGGAAGTACTGTAGCTGTCCCCTGCTTTCCCCAGCCCGAGATGAAGGGCCTCCACAGCTCTGAACACCAGTGATTCATTCTTGGTGGCCCACAAGCTGGCTCAAGAAAAGATTTCTTTTTGTGGTATTGATTCCTTCTACCAAAATCTTGTGTCATTGAGGTATCTAGATAAGTATGTCTCAATCAAATCTCAGTAATAGTACAAAATGAGTTCATAATGGCTTATTTTCCATAATATCCTTTAATTAGCATTGTGTTAGCTTCCTAGGACTGCTGTAACAAGTTACCACGATCTGGGCAGCTTAACAACAGAAATCTGTTCTCTCACAGTTTTGGCGGCCACAGGTTTGAAATCAAATGTCAGCTGGGCCACACTCTCTCTGAAAGCTCGAGGGGAGGCTCCTTCTTGCCTCTTCAGCTCTTGGTAGCTTGAAGGCATTCCTTGGCTAATGGCTGCATCACCCCAATTTCTGTCTCTGTATTCACATATCATCTTCTTTCTGTGTCTCTATCTTTTTATAAAAACACCAATCATATTGGATTATGGCCACATCCTAACAACTTCATCTTAACTTACATCTGCTATGACTATTTACAAAAAAGATCATACTCAACAGGTACTGGGGATTAGTACATCAAACATATCTTTTGGGGGGGAAGTGGAGAGCAGAGGACACAATTCAACCCATAACACAAACCAATGAAAAATGCAACGGTAAAATAGGGAAATCACTTCTGTGAAGGCTCAGAATAAGGTCATCAAGATTCAGAGGCCTCTAGTGAGGGGCTTCCTCCACAACTGTCCTCATGCACAATGATCACTAGTAAGAGTCAGCAGCTGAGAACTTGAGAGCATATTCTCTGAGGTGCTGCTATTATCCACCCGTGATTGTGGGAAGGCCGGAGAAGAGAAGACAGGCAGGACATCCTTTTGTGAAAATCAGGGCTGGTCAAAATGTTCTGCTCTGGGTCATCTCCAACTTGAGCTCTAAATTTCTATGTCTCAAAGCTTAATCATAAACAAAATCATAGAAATGTTTCAGGAATTTCAGTGTGAGACCAGAGCTATACCTCCCAAATAACATTTATCTCTCAGATAAGGCAACAACAACAAAAATAGCAACACAATTCCATTATTAGGTTATTTGTCAGACACTTAAATATCAGCCCCTATATGGCTTGACTAACTCGCCTCACTTCCTTGCTTTCTTTCCTGTGACACAAATATAACTTGGTTTACATGTGACAAGTGGCACTTGGTTTTATACTGCATTCACGAGCGTAGATGTCCTGCCTCGCGCACACTCAGCTCCTTGAGAACAGCTCCTTCTTAGAATCTCAATTCTCCTTAGTGGCCAGTGTGCTGTTCATCGAGGCATAAAGGAAGATTAATTGATGGTGTTGAATGAGGGGAATTAAAGGTGACTCCACAGAATGCTAAATCTGAAAGTCCTGGCCCAGCAACGTGAGGAATCAGACAATGGGGCAAATGCAATGTATTCAGATGTTCACATTAGATTTCCTGGAAACTCCTATCTCATATCTTTGGCCCTACAGATCTAGTTAGTTTATTTTGCCAAGACACAGATAGGTTTTTAAATTGTTGGTTGATACCCCAGTGTACATGTGGATTTGGGTCTTCTTTGCCTGAATCATTCAGAGTAGCTTTTACCTTACAATGACAAATAATAGAGCAGTATTGGCAACAACATCAGGGAGTGAAACCTGTTAACTGTTTTCCAGAGTCCTTTCCTTTGTACTCTCATCATTTCTTCCCATCATTTTTCACCTCCAATATTCTCATTTTCTTTCTTTCTTTTTACAGGGACAGAGAGAAAGTCAGAGAGAGAAATAGGTAGGGACAGACAGACAGGAATGGAGAGAGATGAGAAGCATCAATCATCAGTTTTTCGTTGCAACACCTTAGTTGTTCATTGATTGCTTTCTCATATGTCCCTTGACCGTGGGCCTTCAGCAGACTGAGCAACCCCTTGCTCGAGCCAGCGACCTTGGGTTCAAGCTGGTGAATTTTCTGCTCAAGTCAGATGAGCCCGCTCTCAAGCTGGTGACCTCGGGGTCTTGAACCTGGGTCCCCCGCATCCCAGTCCAACGCTCTATCCACTGCGCCACAGCCTGGTCAGGCATTCTCATCTTCTTTTGTCTTAAGCTTTAGATGTCTTTATTTGGCCACCTATTTGATACTCTTACTAGCCTGAATATCCCTTGAGGGTAGGGAGAGCCAAGAATTTGTAGAGTCTATATTTCTAGGGGTGTCTGGCTCAAAGACTCAGGGGTTATGGAGTTACCTCAGGAAAGATCCCCAAAACTAAACCAAAATGAAACAGAAGACAATGGATCTTTAGCACAACACATGGTCCAGCTTTGCCCGCCATATTGTAAAGAACACCTTTCTTCCTCACTGAAGTTATAGAGACAGCAGTAAATAAAGGTTCAGTTAATAAAGGTTCTCTTATATGTCCCAAATATGATGCACAAGACTCGGTGTGTCTTGTCTTCAGTCAGGAAACTTTTCAGTCTTGTAAAACCCAACAATATTAGATATATCCCCCGCCCCTGCCAAAGACTGAAATATATTTCCATCTTAAAGAAAATGTATTCCTGGAAACCTCCTATTGCAGTGATAGGAGGGTAAAATCCAGCTGTTACCATCCATTCTCAGCCCCTCTTTTCCTCTGAGTTGGTGGATGCATTTTGTGTAATCATCCTGCTTGTTTTTCTGTGTTTTAACAATTTTCCCGGTAGCTCCTTGGAGATTATTTCTTGGTTAATTGCTTGCTTTGCATCTCACTTCACCGTGATTTCAGGGAGTTGTGTGCTCCCTAAAGGGTTTGCCGGAGTCACCCTCCACTGCAAGTCTGATCCTAATGTGATGAAGACACTGCTCAAGAGAAAAGAAAAGCCCTGACCTGGGAGGCCAGCTGATCGCTAGCTTTGCCTCTTTGAATCGTGGACTTGAGCTCTTGGCTTCCTTTCCCTGACTCCCTTGCTCTTGTGCACAGGACACAGTGTTCGCCACCATCCACTCAGCCACCACTGACCTTGAATGAACCCCATGGAGAGGCAACGAAAATAAAGCAAAGAAGGAAAACATTAGGCAGTGTCGCCCGTTCTTATGTAACTAAATCAGCTATATCTGGAGCTTTTCGTTAGTCCAAATTGCAGATTTGCGGTGCACTTTTTTGGGCTCTGTGCCACCTTCTGCCCCATTCCCCTGGCCCTTCAGTTGCGTTGCTGGGTGAGCAGTTTCTTTGGCAGTCTGGGCTGAGGAGGCTGAGCACGGTCTGTCTGTGTGGTCCCCCTATTGTACATCAGTCCGGGAAGTGATCCAACCTGCAACTTTAACCCCAGATGCCCAGCAAAGTCTAAAACATTGGTCCATTCAGCCTGGCTGAGGAAATAAACATTTTTTTTTTCCATAGGGCCTTACAATGGGCCCAAACAAGAGGGCTGTAGACTTAATGGCTTTTTCTGACTGATATTTGGAGCAGGGTTTGCAAAATATATCACCTCTGAGATCGTGGTTGAATGGCAACTAGAAACATTGTCTTGCTCTTAAATAGCATAAAATTTAGCACCTCAAAATTAGTGTTATGGCTTGAATTATATCCCTCCCAAAAGATATGTTGAGGTTCTTGACCTCCAGGACCTAAGATGTGGAACTTCTTTGGGAATAAGGTCATTGTAGAGGTATTAGTTAAGATGAAGTCAGACTGAGATAAGGTGGGTCCCTAATCCAATAAGACTGGTGTCCTTATTAAAAGGGGAAATTTGGACAAGGAGGAACACACAGAAAATGCCACGTGAAGATGAAGAAGAGATCAGGTGGTACATCTACAAGTCAGGCAACACCAGGAGTGGGAAGGAGGCCTGGAACAGATTCTGTCGCAGCCTCAAACGGAACCAACCTGCGACACCATCATCTCAGACTTCTAGTCTCCAGACTGTGGGGCAGCAAATTTCTTATTGTTGAAGCCGCCCCATCTGTGGTTCTTCATTACGGTAACCACAGGAACTAATTCAATCAGTATCTGGCTAATCAAACAGAATGAGACAGTAAATGCTTTCATTGTATTTGGGGTAAAAATAGAATTATTATTCATCCATTTTTCTAAGAAAATAGGTTCCTTCCATTAATCCAGAATTCTGTGATGAATCCCCTCCCCAATAACTCAGCCAGAAGCCTCAGTCTCACCATGGTTCCTTCTCCTCTCTCCTCCCATCCAAAACGGAACTGGATTTTACTGGTTTCACAGGATTCTTGCAGGGTGCCCTGCCTCCCATCTCTCTCCTCTGCAATCCCTCTCCTACAATGCAGTCTAAGTTGCTGCCAGAAGTCCAGGTCTGGCCATCTCTTACCTTTCGTGTAACCTGCAGTGACACCTGGCAGCCTCCCACTTCCATTTACATTCTGTAGGACAGTGGTTCTTAACCTGGGTTCTATTGAACCCTAGGGGTTCGATGAGTCGGTCTCAGGGGTTCGGAGAAGCCTCTGCCGCGGAGGCCAGAATAAAGTAATACCGTAATTTGTTGTGAGTTCATGCATTTTGTTGGTTTTGTTCTTTGAGCAAGGTGATGTTCATGCACGGTTCATTTTGTGTGCCAGTAAAAAAACATATACCTATGTCTTGAATTTGGAATAACAAATCGTATTTTATTTATCACTAAAGAAGGGTTCGGTGAATGTGCATATGAAACTGGTGGGTTCAGTACCTCAAAAAAGGTTAAGAACCACTGCTGTAGGAGAAACCTTTTCTGGAACAAAACTGGAACTCCTTAGGTCCCATTGGGCCCCACCCTGCACTGGGGTCCTGCCCACCAGGATTCCTGAACCTACTCCCACTAGCTTATTTTCACCCAGGCTGTGCTCTGGAGCCTTCAAAAGCTCTGTGTCTCTGCTCACGCTGTTCCTTCAACTTGGCCACCATATTCTTCTTGTTTTCTCTGCCTGTTGAATTCCTAGCATCCTTCTGGGTTTGGGTCAGTGTTACTTTTTCAGAAAGATTTCCCAGACCTTCCTTGCCAAAGTCAGAAATGACTGACCATAGCCTGCTTCTCAGATTAGAACTTTCCAGAAGGAAAGCAGCATATCTGATGAGTCTCTGCCCACAAATCAAGAACAATGTTTTCCAACCAGGAGGCTCTATAAATATTTGTTCCCTGATTAAATTATTATTTATGACAAATGCGTACAAAATGAACTCCAGCTGGTTTGTGATGAGCAACCCCGAGGAGCAAGGAGCTGCACTGTGATTCTCTTTCTCCTGCACTGAAAATGGACCTGCCACCCCCACTTCATCCCTGGCACCCTTTCCTTCCTGACCTGTGAGCATGTCCTCACTTTTTACGTGGCGCCACCCAGAGGTTGACATACACTGGCACAGACACATGTGGCTGGAAGGAACACAGAGATTCACCTGCAGGAAAAAGCTTTATTCTTTCTGGTTGCTGTCATCATTGCATGGTAAACCAAGTTTCTTTGAATTTTTTTTCTTTTATTCTTAAAGGTCATCTAAACCTCTAGGTTTATATTCAGGCCTTTTCCTTCATCCTTGTCCACTTGCCTTGGGGAAAAAAATAGTCATAAGATTAGAGCTAAATCCAACAACTGCTCTTCCAGTCTCCAACTAGAGACTGGAATGGTCTTAGAATCTTGTGGTAAAATTTGGGTAAAGACACAATGATAATAAGGTGTTGACACAAATATCTTGATAATCAGTAAGACAGGTTCCTCCTCCGTTTCCTCTTTGTACTTGTCTTCCCACACCCTTAAGTAAAAATTTACTTCACAGAATGGCAGAAGTTGCTGAAAAGATGTGTGTGTGTGTGTGTGTGTGTGTGTGTGTATATATATATGAAAAAAATAGGTGTAAGGTATTTTTCCCTGCCAAGGAAGAAGAAAGGGGCGTAGCCACCAAGTGTGGATAAGCAAAAGCTTTATTGAGTACAGTGCTTCTCGGAGGAGATTCACTGGCCCAGGAGATGGAGGTTAGGAAAATCGCGCAGAGAGACTGCGTGGGGCAAATTTAAAGGGGTCCTCTAGGGTGGTTGAACTAATATGATGTAGCAAAATCTCACTGGCTGGCAGTCACTTTTCCAAGAGTCCCTTGGAAAAGAGTTTCTTTTGGTGCTCATGAATGTGGGCGGTTCTAGCCAAAGTTCCCCAGTCTGGTTTCTCACGTGACCTCCCCCCTTTGCCCACCACCTTACAGTAGGTAAAGAAAAAGAAAAGCTCACTACTTCCCAAAGTTGGCTGTTGGAAAATCTTAGGATCACATCATGTCAGGTACTCAAAGCTGTGATTGGCAGAGATATGCCCAAGTTATTTCAGGTTGTGAGTTGGGGGTTGTTGCCACTGGGCTGGGGGGTCCAGGGTCCATGACAGACCAGGATCGGAGCTACAGAAGGGATCATGTCAAGCCAGCACTTCCTCATCTGTATTCGGGAATGACTGAGGTACCATCCAGTTAGGAGTTTGCCCGGGTATGCCTGCACAGTGTTTGTAAGCACTCAGCACAGTCCCTGGCTGGATGCAGCTGGCCATGGGGTGATTCAATTGTTCCCAATATGCCTGAGGCCTCTCTGCTAGTTTTACATACATTTTTTACTTCTTAGCTTCTCCCTCTGCCAGGTTCTGCCTTTCACAATTGGGCTTATGCAGAACCAGGGGTGGCATGGCCTCTTCTCATCCTTGGAGCCTCCCTTCCTTTTCTTACTGTCCTCATCATCTGGGAATTTCACAGAGAAATTCCTGAGAGGAGGGATGTCATTAGCAAGATTACTTTTCAAGGTGGCGATTACATGGGGAACCATCCAGTCAATGGGTTGACTACTCTAGTTTAAATGCTGTTGCTCAAGTAGGAACCACAGAGCAAGAAACAGGGAAATTTCTCCAAGGGATGGTGGTGAGGTGGGGGTGGGGGTAAGGTGTGGAGGCATAGGACAGATTTTCTAAGTCTTGGCCTGACAAAGCATTGTGACTTAAGTAAACCAAAAAAATTTAAATGCAGTCAACTAAATAAGCAAATTGGGTGAGTACTTTCCAAGTTAGCACCCCATTTTTAAATTAATACCTTGTACACTCAGGGTAATAGAACTAAACTTCTATTCTGGCACAACTTTCCAGCAAAAGTGATGAACAAAAAGGCAGGTACAAACTAAAAGAAAGAAAGACAAGAAGGAATTTTTAGTCAGATCATTAGTGCTCGTGGAGAAATAAACAGTTCATAAAAAATACTTGAGTAGGGACTTTGATTTTCAGTTAATGCTGAACTCCAAGAACCTAGCAAAGTCTCTAAAATCTGTCACTCAATAAAATATTTAAATGAATTTTTTATGTAAGTAAATTCGTGAGGTTAAAATAAGGGATAACATAAACAAACTGATGTACCCCTGACCTTTTGTAATTTACTGATAGAAGGCAAAATCTGTCACATGTTAAAATACTAAGCCATTTCAGATGGACGCTGGTGTGGGCATTTTAATCTTATTTACATGGGGGAACGGAAAGAAAGAAAATTACATATATTACTAACGGATAAAGCCCCAAGATTTAGAGATACTCAGTAAATGCATTTTTAGTCTATGGATCTTTGGGGACGAATTCCAAATAATTTTACAGTTTCCACTTCACCTGGCAACTAAAAGAGATTTCTCTTTTCACTTAATAAACTTTAAATGAACTTTTTCTGTATTAATCATGGGGTAGGATGTACCTGTGTGTTCTCTAGATCCACAGGGTTTCGAAGAGGACCCTTGTCCTCAGGTGAATTTTTAAAATATCTTATTTCATCCGTGGTTCTATGAATACAACTGCAAACCCAATTGTTGAAGGTGAAGTGAATGCAGGTCTGGACAATGTAAGGCCCAAAGGGCTGGATAAACTCTTAGTGGGCACATTCAGTAGCTTGGCTTTTCAGACCTGAGTTCTCCAGATCCTCCATTTAAAACAAGATGGCCCTGTTCAAGTGATTTAATTCTCCAAGAGTAATTTATAAAATGAGGTGCCAACAATGCCAGCATCATAGGGCTGGTGGGATGACAAAATGAGATCACTCATGTGTAGTCAGAACAGAGTGCCAAGCACACTCAGGCTCTCAAATA
This sequence comes from Rhynchonycteris naso, assembly GCA_037038555.1. Classification (NCBI taxonomy): domain Eukaryota; kingdom Metazoa; phylum Chordata; class Mammalia; order Chiroptera; family Emballonuridae; genus Rhynchonycteris; species Rhynchonycteris naso. The sequence goes on from CM072998.1 coordinate 34,470,874, forward strand.
AATCTTGGCTACTATTATTCATTATCACAATGGAAAGACTCACTACTGAAACGGATGCTTTACAGAAAGAAAATATATCTCTATGAATAAAAACTGAGTTAAACTTCAACACAGATTTGGAAGAGACCAAGAGAGGGAGAAGCTGAGACTAAGGCGAGAGATATACCTTGGGAGGTCAGAGGTCTTCCGCGAGCATCTCAATCCCTTAGTGACATCTGCACTTTCAACAGATGTTATAGCCCATGTTCACGCCAATCCTCGCAATCATTGAAGACCTTGTCCCGCCAAATGAACTAGTCACACACAAAATCAAATTAGAAGGCAACTGATATATTTGTGGCTTTTCATATTGTATTCGAACACTGATCAGTACGCAAGCTAAATTGTTGACTACAGTTTGCATTAAAGTTTCCCCCATTTGGGGGGCATGGGACTAATTATTGTAATCATCTTCTGTTGATATGCATGCCTGGCCTTTTGTGTCATGCAAATGTGTTATCCAGATAATATGAGGAAGTATCAGGGAAATCGCTGACAGATGAAAGACTAGCGATTGTGACCATGTTTTATTTTGTGCATAAAAGACCCTCAATTTTTGATACCATTCCGTGTTTTGGCCCTGAGATCTGCTGTGCTGGTTTTTTTTTTTCCTAGGAAGTTTCGGAAATGGTTGTTCCTGAACGCGTTCAATGAATAAGAGCTTTGGCCAGATAAAGAATGCAGCCAGCAGTGGACAGTTTTTCCATCTTTCCAACAGACATTCCACTGTAAAAATATATGTTTGTTTTCATTTCCTTCAAAAAGAGTCCTTTTCTTGTCTTAAGAAGACAGTTTAGTCTATTTTTTTCTTGTGTGAACACATTTTATAATAAAAACTATCATTCATTTTACTGTGTGAAGTGCTGCACTGGCATTGTCTGAGATATTCCCTGGACTGAAAACACCATTTTGTGCCCATTAAACAGATAATAAAACTGGGGATTAGGAAACACACACAGAGAACAGGAATATATCAGGATTTTAATGTAGTCTACATCTTTAGTTCTCATCATTTCTCCACCTCTTACTTCTTCTTCTTCATTTTCTCACATAACACTTTCTAAAATTTGAAAGAGATTTTTTCCAGGATTGAGAAGAGAAAAGGGTACATCGTCTCCTTGTCTGGCCTGGGTTTAATTGGCTTGTGTTTGATGTTGAAACCCCTGACTTGTATTTAGAAACCTAAAAGTCATAGGAGGCAAACTGCCACACTCAGTGACCAGGAATGCTTCTGGGGTCACTTTAGATGAAGAGGGTAAGGGGGACTGCCTTGGTTTCCTAAGGCTCCTGCACTATATTGTGAAGATACCTTTCCACAATTTGAGGACAGAGGCTCTTGTTTTGCTTTGGTTAAAAGCGATGCCCAGAGTAGAGCTGGATGACCTATTCTACACTTACCAATAGGTCCTGGAAAAGCCAGTTCAGAACTTAGAAAAGCAAGAATTTAGCAAAGTGACAGTGGTTTTGAAAAATAAATGTATCATCCCAAGACAACTTATGTCTCCCAGGATGTGGTTTATGTTTGCGATTGATCACCAGTCAGATATAATTTTTAAAATAATTTCATAATTAAAATATTTAGGATTTCATGTTTCTTTTTTTCCATTTATTTAAAAAAAAATTTATTAAGTAAAAGGCAGGGAGGCAAAGACAGTCTCCCACATGTGCTCTGACTGGGATCCACCTGGCAGGCCTCTACCAGGTGGTGATGCTCTGCTCAGCTGGGCCGCGCAGCCTTGTTGCTCAGCAACCAAGATATTTTAACACCTGTGGTCGGTTAAGGCCATGGAACCATCCTCAGCACCCCGGGCCAACCTTGCTCAAACCATTAGAGCCATGGCTGTGGGAGAAGAAGAGAAAAATAAGGAGATTGGGGACTGGGGTGGAGAAGCAGATGGTCACTTCTCCTCTGTGCTTTGACCAAGAATTGAACCTGGGACTTCAACATGCTGGGCAGACATTCTACCGATGAACCAACTAGCCAGGGCCTCAAGTTTCTTAATAAGTCAAAACCACACACTTTTGATCTGTTGTTACATAGTAAGCTGCTTTCTTTTTTACAAAATGTTCATTTATTGATTTTTAGAGAGAGAGAAAGGGATGGGGAGAGAGAGATAGAGATAAATTTGTTGTTATTATTTATGCATTCATTGGTTGATTTCTTTCTTTCTTTCTTTCTTTTTTTTTACGGGGACAGAGAGAGGAATAGATAGGGACAGACAGACAGGAATGGAGAGAGATGAGAAGCATCAATCATTATTTTTTTTGTAGTTCATTGATTGCTTTCTCACATGTGCCTTGATGGCGGGCCTTCAGCAGACTGAACAACCCCTTGCTGGAGCCAGCGACCTTGGGTCCAAGCTGGTGAGCTTTTGCTCAAGCCAGATGGGCCCGTGCTCAAGCTGGCGACCTCGGGGTCTTGAACTTGGGTCTTCACATCCCAGTCCGACGTTCTATCTACTGCGCCACCGCCTGGTCAGGCTGATTTCTTGTATGTACCCTGGAAGGTGAACCCGCAACATTGGTGTATGGGGGCGATATTCTAACCAACTGAACTACTCGGCCAGTGCCAGGCTACTTTCTTCCTGGTACAATGTAAGTTTCATAGCACTTATATCATCTGGCACAAGTATAATGCTTTCCCCCCTTGAGAATTTCCATTTAGAGTCCTGAGGATTTCCTAAGAGTTCATCAGCTAAAAAAGATCATTTCCCCTCCTAAATAGTCAATCCCTGCTAGTGTGCAGAGAAATAGTCCCATGTAGCATTCTAACTGTGAAGTATTTCCATCCTGGTTTGGTTTGACATGTCATCCTGCCTGAGTTATATATATTTCCATTGGCCAGGTTCAGTCCCTCCTGTTGGACTGGCCAGAACTTTTGGCAGCTCTCTGTCATCTGTCATGAGTGGCATTCATAAGGTCAGACCCTCAGCATCCCTAACTACAGGAGCCCAAACCCATCCAGGCAGGTTTGGGCTCCTGTAGTTAGGAGCCCAAACCTTATCAAGTTTTATGCAGCCATGAGTCCACATGATGGAGAAACCAACTGGGCTAAACATCATCATTTATATCTTTTTTTAATCCTTTTATAAATAGGAGAGACTGCAATTCAAGAAGTAATATGTTTTAGATTTGTTTTATAGTGTGAGGATAATCAGAAACAGTGAGGGGAAAACTTTTAGAGGTCAATTCTTAAAATTTAGCTGTGTGGTCATTCTTGTAATCACAATTCAAGTTGTGTTGCTATAACCAGTCTTTAAAAAGCTGGCTCATGAAGGTGTTCTCAGAATCCTTCATTGTAACCATTAGGGCATTCCTTTGCTCTGCCCTTCAGCAAGATCTTTGCTAACAGGTATTATTCTGCTGATGCACTCTTGGAAGCAAGAGTTTGCTTCCAAGTTTCTGCCAAGACAAATGAGTCAAGATAGCAAGGGCTCAGATAATGGGTAAGGATAAAACCACCAGTCTCACTCAGCCTTAAATCAGCAGTTGTGATTTAAGTTTCAGCAAAATAATAACAAGGGGTGGGGTGAGGAGGAGGAGAAAAAGGAGGAAGAATGCCTCCCAGCATGGGTTAGGGAAAAGGAGGCAGGAGATGAGCTTCTAGTTCTAATTCTAACTAGAAGCTCATCTCCTGTATCCTTTTCTTAGTTACTTCTCTGAGCCTTAGTTTTTTCATCTGTGAAAAATGAAAGGTCTTGGACTACGAGAACTTAGCATTCATAGTTCTAAAATTTTATAATTTTGTTTTTTCAGGGACAGAGAGAGAGTCAGAGAGAGGGATAGATAGGGACAGACAGACAGGAACAGAGAGAGATGAGAAGCATCAATCATTAGTTTTTTGTTGCCGTTGCGACACCTTAGTTGTTCATTGATTGCTTTCTCACATGTGCCTTGACTGTGGGCACGCAGCAGACCGAGCCACCCCTTGCTGGAGCCAGCGACCTTGGGTCCAAGCTGGCGAGCTCAGGGTCTTGAACCTGGGTCTTCCGCATCCCAGTTCGACGCTCTATCCATTGCGCCACAGCCTGGTCAGACTAAAAATTCATGATTTAAACTTCTAAATAGTACTGGTTTAAGAAAATGTCTGTGTATTTCTCAAGTGCTTCGCTGTATAATAAATATCCTAAAAAGATTTTTTTCCCTATATGGTACAAAATTTTTATAAACTCCCATTGCCTCAGCTGACATGACTTTTTTTTTTTTTTTTTAAACTTAACTGAGTTTGAGTTGACAAATGGTTTGGGTGTTTATAAACACAATCTGAATTTTCCTAATTAAATCCCATTTCTGACTATCAGGTTGCTGGAACCTCATCTTTGTTCGGAACCTGGGTACCTGCTTTCCGGAGTAGATGATCATTTTGATTATCTCACCTTTAGAACAGCTAAAGGAGGGGTCAGAACACTTATTTCAAACATCTTAGAGAAATAAACTTTCGTTTACCCCTGAAAATCTTTCAGTCTTGAAAATAACAGCTTAAATTGGCTGCTGCTAACCTGAAGAACAAATTAGGGAAGAGAGCTCAGCTTGGACCACAGCCAATGGGTTCCCTACTTGGTCTAAGATCCGAAAGCAACATAATCCTCTAACTTAATAGTGTGGTATTTCCTTATCCATCTCCTGTCCACCCGTCTTTTGTTGCAAATAATTCAACATCTCATTTGCTCTAATTTTCTTTCTTTATATCTTTGTATTTGAGCTTTTTTCCCCTCCATTCATGTTCCTTACTAATTAGAAGGTCTTTCAAAGAAAGTTCTCTTTGACATTTGCTCTCTCATTTATTTTGTTTTCCTATTTTTTTTTAAAAAAAATATAGAAGTTTTAGATTCAGATAAGAGTTAAACTTTTCTAAAAAGAAAAATCCTAAATGTATTGACATACAAAACAGAATATTTTAAGATAATATTTTTGTTATGAAAAGAATGGTTTTTGGAACAAATAACATGACTATTCAGTATTAAGTGGAAACACCTTATAGTATAAATGCAAAACTCTTCCAAATCCTTTTTGGGGAAAAAATCATGAAAGTCTTAAATTAGCAAATGAAAACATAGCGTCCAGTGATATTGTTTCCTAAATATGCCTGAAATCTGTCATAATCTGTTTTCCTGGAACAATAAAGAAGTGGTTTCAAGCCCCACATCACTATCATTTTCCAGACAAAGGTTATCTGTGCATTATATTCAATTTAGAATTTTCAAATTTTGAAACATTTTATTATTACAGTAATGGCTATTGCTGTTTCTAACAGACACCCTGTCAGAAGGTTTAAAAAATGTATGGCTCGGTTCATGCAAAAAAACACAAAGGTCAAAACTTTTAAAATGTCACTTCTTCTGCAGTTTTGCATAGAAAATACATTGGATCAGTGGGAGGGCTCCCTGCCCATAGAAACAGGCTGCAAGGGAAGAATGTAACCCCGCTGCTGAATTTCCACTTTCGCTGCAGCTGCGGGCTGAGCAGAAAGGCACTGTGGGAGCCTATTGTTACCCCAGCTGGGTAATAGTTTTCTTATTTTACAGTCAGCAACCAAGGGGGGTTGGGGTGTCTCCGTAAAGTGCCTGAAAAAAATATATAACTCCTACAAATAGATCACTTTCTCCCTCCTCGGTGAGAAACAGGAATCTATAAATTGCGTACTTCATTTGGCCCCACGGGTGTAATTAAATAGCACAAACAAAAGCAACGCCCAAAAGAATGGGACTTTCATATTCAACATATTTCCCTAACAAACCAGGGCTTTAGGGAAACGCGGTGGCTTGGTACCACGGTTGTTTTCTTCTTCTACCATCAGCCAATTATTCTTTCCTTTTCACTCTATTTGAAAGTCGCCTGCCCTATAGTGGAAGGACGAAGGCGTAAAAGTAAAATGTTAATTTCAAGTGTTTTCAGCACGGCAGAATTGCAGGCATCCAGGTTGTACCCAGCTTCCAAATCCCACTGTTGTTTACTACACAGATTACTAAATTTGTGTAAACGGATTTGGTTGTGGAGTGCATCTTCATGGTTGAAGTTCGGGCAGTGCCTCAACTTCAGGCTTGTTTTTCTTTTTTTTTTTTTTTTTTTTTTTTTTTTTTTTTTTTTTTTTTTTATTTATTCATTTTTTAGAGAGGAGACACAGAGTGAGAGAGAGAGATAGAGAAAGAGAGGAAGGGGGGAGGAGCTGGAAGCATCAACTCCCATATGTGCCTTGACCAGACCAGAGCAGGGTTTTGAACTGGCGACCTCAGTGTTCCCAGGTCGACGCTTTATCCACTGCGCCACCACAGGTCAGGCTCTTGTTTTTCTTTTAACTGCGAATTGCCCGTTGCATTTTTGTTGCCATGGAAACTCGTTTTTTAAAAGGTGAAAAGTCGTCGACCTCTTACCGTTTTCACTGCAGGAATTAATATTCCGGCAACTAGGAAGGAAAGAGCATCTTGCATGCAGGTGAGGCAGTTTCTAGTGATGGCCTCACAGTGAACTATTGAGTGCCTAGCCTTGAAGTCACAAGGGGAGCATGCTTCCACATCTCATAAAGCCAATGACCTTCAAATTGTGTGTTTCAAAAACAATGAGACTGCTTTGTGCAGAGACTAAAATGAAACTACGGTGGGCCAAAACTTCTCTGATTTTTCTCAGAGCAACCGGAAGTGTCAGCTTTCTTGTTTCTTAGGAAGTTGCCATAACTGGTTTTGAAATGTTCCTTCTGATTCCTTGGATCTCTGGGAATCCATGAAATAATTTCTTAAAACTAGAAACAAATAGTGAACAGTCCTAGAGAGTGCTGGTAAATTATACCCAGGCTTGTTCCTGGCTGGACATTCAGAAGGCTGAGGAGAAACATGATGGATTTTTGTTTTGAAATTACTAAATAAATGAGAGCTTGCCTTTATTCTTTTTTCATTGATCTGAGGAAAATTTAAGTTTCAGGGACCGATCTCAAAAAGGAAGAGAAAGCCTCCTCTTTATGTCGCTGAGTGTAAAAACGGCTTGGAGCAACAGAGTGACAAGAACGTACATAGTAAGTGTTCAATAAACACTTTTCCAATGTGCTGCACTGGCTGCACAGGGAAGTTTTAGTATGGTGTTCATTTTGGCAAGGCTGACGAATGAATCAACAAAGATGTGTATGTCTGAATGCATGTGTCGTTGTTTATTCCTAGGGGTTGTTTTTATGATCATGTGATGGTTTCAATCTAAGAAAAGGATCTGAACATGTGAGCTCTTGCATATGAGCAAACAGCAGTAACAAATGGCAAAGATAAGAACAAGTGAGATTTTAGTGTTCTATTTGCTGTGTGTGTGGGTAAGAACAAACTGCCAGAAATCACCAGGTAGGCTACAGGCGTTAAAAGGGTTGGGGGCATGTCAGAAGCTGATGGGTCCTTTTAGCTGAAGTTATCTCCAGGATGGGCAGTTTTCACCAGAGATGGGAGACATAAGGATGCAGAGACATGTAAAAACACAGTGCCTGCAATTCTCCTCATGTCCCAGGTATGACAGTGTGGATTAAGCCTAACATACTTCTCCATTAATTTTTGACCTGAATTTGCATACTCTGTTTGGGACCTTTCTTTAGGGATGGTGTGAAAAACAAGCTTAGACAAAAATAGCAAGGCAACCTGCTTCAAACTAGGGTCTAGAGCCAGACAAGCAGGCTGAGTTCAGGCCTCATTGGCCCAACACTGATGTCAGAGCAAGGGACCTTGTTTTCGGTCTGGGGGAGCTGAGAGGCGCGAAGGCCCTTCTGTCTGCAGAGTGCCAAGTCTGCAAGTGGCAGCTTTTGCGGAAAGAGCACATACTACACTGTTTTGCAATTTTCAGTTTTCTTTTCTGACTTAACTATCAAGCTATGAGCTTCTCCATGGCAAGAATGAGCTCATTAGATTCCTACTTGTTGAATTCCTTCTAGCCCAGTTCAGAAATGTGTATTGAATGAATGAACAAATGAATGAATGAATGAATAAATGAAATCACAACACATTGCTACCTTTTGGAAACAAATGAAAGACTGAAAGAAAGGAACCTCAAGAGAACCTTTTACTATGCTTTCCCTCCCCTCTTTGCTTCCCTATTCACCTCCCCACCCTGCCGCATTCCTCTCCATCCTATCCCGTCCCACTCTACTCTATTCACTGTCCAGAAAGTACCAGTGTAAGAAGCAAGATCCAAATAAAACAAGTCTCTGTGCTGAAGAGAAAATAAAAAGAACTGTGATACAAGGAAATAAATGATTTTGAAGAAAATTAATGTTCTTTCTATTTTGTCTCTTTGTATGCATTTCACTAAAGTCAATTTCTACTCTTCAATTATCCCATTGGGACAGTGACCTCTTTTACTTAAAATGCTTTTGTTGAGATCCTGGCATTTATTCTTAATATATTAACACCCTCAAAAATGGCTTTTGGCAAACTGAGAAACTACTCTTGGCATCTTAGGGAAACAAAACATTCAGTTGGGATGGATCAAATGCATCAGACATGACTATGTTTCAATTTTCTTCTCAGTGAAGTTGGGATATTAATATCTACTATCCCTAGACCACCCAAGTTATGAGGATGATAAATGGATAAGGCTAGCGAGTCCTTTGGAAAGAGTCAAGTAAAGAGCTGAGTGGGCTTTCAAAACAGTGAGTGTTAATCTTCCACCTGTGGCCAACTTCAAGAAAGAAGTAAGAGAAGAAATACTGGGTGACAATGAAATTTGCCACCTTTACGGTTAATTCCAAGTTAATAATAAAGATTTAAAACTTGTAATAAAGGAGCAGATCATGTTGTTTTAAGGGAAAAAAAGCATGCTTCAAGAGAAGACCTAATAATATCCTTGCGCTAAAATTGCTAAACTATCATAGTTTAACATTAACTATGCTAAGTAAAATGAGGAGGTACAAAGAGAGAACAGAGAGAAGATTACAACTGTTTTATTTAATATTTTTGTATAAAGGGAAGAGTCAGAAAATAAACTACTTTGGTTCTGATTTTCATCTAATAGTTGAAAAATGTGGAAAACCACTTGAAACAACAGACCGGTACAGTAAAGTCGCAGGATGTAAAATCAGTATACAAAAGTCCACTGCATTCATGTACACCAATGATGAAACATCAGAAAATGAACTCAACATAATAATCTCTTTTACAAATGCAACAAAAAAGTAAAATACCTAGGAATAAACTTAACAAAGAATGTGAAGGACCTATATACTGAAAACTACAAAACATTTATTTAAAATAATTTAAAAAGACACAATGAAATGGGAAAATATTTCATGCTCATGGATTGGAAGAATCAACATAGTTAAAATGGACATACTATCCAAAGCAATATACAAATTTAATGCAATCTCCATCAAAATCTCAATGTTAATTTTTAAGGAAATAGAACAAAAAATCACCAGGTTTGTATGGAACCATAAAATACTCTGAATAGCCAAAGCAATCCTGAGGAAAAAGAATGAAGGAGGAGATATCATACTACCCGACTTCAAATTATACTATAGAGCCACGATAATCAAAATGGCATGTTATTGGCTTCTGCCAATAACGGACATACAGACCAATGGAATAGAATCGAGAGCTCCCAAATAAAAGCATATATATATATGGACAAATCATCTTTGACAAAGGAGCCAAAAACACACAGTGGAGAAAAAAAAGTCTCTTCAATAAATGGTGCTGGGAAAATTGAAAAGCCACATGCAAAAGAATAAAACTTGACTACGGTTTGTCCCTGGCACACATATTAATTCAAAATGGATCAAAGACCTAAATATAAAATCTGAAACAATAAATTGCATAAAAGAAAACATAGGTACTAAGCTCATGGACTTTGGCCATAGAGAATAATTTATGAATTTTACCCTAGAGGCAAGGAAAGTAAAGGCAAAAATAAATGAATGAGACTATATCAAATTAAATAGCTTCTGCACAGCAAAAAAAAAAAACTGACAACAAAACAAATAGACAGTCAACTAAATGGGAAATGATATTTTCAAACAACATCTCCGATAAGGGGTTAATATCCAAAATATATAAAGAACTCATGAAGCTCAACAACACACAAGCAAACAACCCAATTAAAAGACAGGAAAAGGACCCGAACAGACTCTTCTCCCAAGAGGACATACAAATGGCCACAGATATGTGAAAAGATGCTCATCTTCACTTGCTATTTTAGAAATGCAAATCAAAACTACAATGAGATACCACCTCACACCTGTTATATTGGCTATTACCAACAAGACAGGTAATAACAAGTATTAGAGAGGTTGTGGAGGAAAAGGAACCCTCATTCACTGCTGGTGGGAATGCAAATTAATACAACCATTATGGAAAAAGTATGGTGGTTCCTTAAAATATTAAGAATAGAATTATCATATGACCCATCAATCCCTCTACTGGCTCTCTACCCAAAAAATTCAAAAACATTGGTATGTAAAGACACATGCACCCCCATGTTCATCATAGCATTATTCACAGTGACCAAGACATAGAAACAACCAAAATGTTGCTTGATAGAGGATTGGATAAAGAAGAAGTGGTACATATATACAATGAAGTACTATTTAGCCATAAGAAATGATAGTGAAATTTATGACAACATGGATGGACCTTGAGAACATTATACTGAGTGAAATAAATAAATCATAAAAAACTAAGAACTGTAGGATTTCACACATAGGTGGTATATAAAACTGAGACGCATGGACACAGATGAAAGTAAAGTGGTTACCAGGGGAAAAGGGATGGGGGAGGAGGATAGTACTGGGGGTGGGAGGGAAGATGTAAAGAGGGACAAATACAAAGTGACGGAAAATAATTTGACTTTGTGTGATGAGTATACAACACAATCAACCATTCAAATGCTATAGAAATATTTACATGAAACCTGGTCTGTTCAGGTCCTCTTGTTGAGCAATGTCACCATGTTAAAGTTAATTTTCTAAATAAAATTTAAAAAGAAAAAGAAAGAAAAATGTGGGTAGATAATCACTAGTTAAATGGAAAAGTACAAAAATGACAAATTAACAGAAGGAAAAATGAGAATAAATGTCAACTAAATCAAACTGTTCAAAATGAGAAAAAGGAAAAAAAAAGACAGTAAAATATGACAAATAATGATTATATATTATAGTAAGACACAAAAATAACATAAATATATCCACTATTACACTAAATGTGAATGAGATAAATTGCTATATTAAAATCAGAATTTGTTAAACTGTTTAAAACAAAACAAAACAAAAAAACAAGCCACATGTTGTTTCAAAAATTTGCTAACAGAATGGTAAGGAAAAGCTGAATGAAAAAGAACTAGCAAACAGATAGATCTTAGCACATACAAACAGAAAGAAGTGCTGATATTAACATCAGACAATGAAGAATTTAGGACTAATGGCTCTAAAAGACAAAAGGAATCATATTGTAATAATAAAATCAACAATCTGTTAAGCTATTAACCTAAATGTGCCAAACAATGTGGTAACTATAGATAAACAACAACAAAGATAAATAATAAAGTAACATGACAACAGTTTCCATTGTAACAGAACGAAAACGTCCCAAAACAAGTGAACATGATTTGTAAATGTTAAAGAGAGCCTTCATAAGCATTCAATGGCCCATAAGTACTTAGAACTTTTAAAAATGCAAATTCCACCTGCATTCCTAATTTAGATCATAACAATCAATACAATAATCAACCAACCTCAAGAATTATCTTGGGCTTTTTAGGTGCCCAGGAAATTCCCTAATATTAAGTGGTGTTCACAGTAACTAGGCAGTCCATTCTATTAGTGGTCAGTTAATTGGCTGGCCGGCTCAAGGTTCAAGAGCTGGGCGGTGCTATGTGGACATGGGTCTCTGGACATGCCTCAAGGGGGCTTAAAACCTATAGAGTCATTCTGCTTCTGTAGGAGAAGGAGAACCATCTCCAACAATATTCTTAAATAAGTGCATTTTTCCTTAATAAACATTACTGGGCTTCCTGCACAGACATGTTTATAGAAGAAGTTTTATGTAAATCAAATCCCATTTTCCAATTGACTAACCAACCATTTCAAATTTGTTTTATTTCTTTCTTGATTGATTCTCAATTGACAATGGTGCTTACATTTTAGCTTCAAGATTTTCTTCCCTGAGTCTTTCTGCTGAAGCATTAATGATCATTAAATAAGCGATTAACTGCATTTGGAGACAACTGCTTAAAGGAAACCATCAGTGAATCCTTCTGTAAAGTATCCTTTTGTTAAGTGAAGGCTTCTTTGTAATACTAATAGTAACCCCATAATTTATCTGTTTGGAAAGTACAGTAGATCTCTTTTTGTTCTGTAGTATTGTAGCCCCCTCCTCTGGTAACTATACCTTTGGTAGTGAAAGCTTTGTGAAATTACCCATTTTTATTCCTTGTAGTCCCAACACAGGATCCCATTCTCAACTCCAAGGATGGAGGGTACAGCCCAGGTCCAACTAGTGATAGCAACGCATTCACCACACCCAGTGGCCTCCTTGCTCAACCACAACCAAAGAGATGAAATGAAACATCTGACTGACTTCTATAAGAGAGAAACTTGTTTGCCATTGGAGCTGAACCCTATGAAGATGTTGGAAATGAAACTGTTGGTTCTATCTTATTAGCACATAAAGATTAAGACTGAAGGCAAGTTAGCAGAAGTCAGAGCAAAAACATTCCAAATCTGGAAGATACTGTGTAACTTTAGAAGTAATCTTGCCTGAAGCCAGTCCTCCTGAACTTTTTAGCTTAGTTGAGCCAATTAATTTGAGGTTCTATTTAGGAAGGCTTAGGATGGGTTTTCTCTCTCTTGAAACCCCTAGTGTGCCTTCAGACATTGAAAGTTTGAATTTTTGTGGATTAAAATTTCTAATTTAAAAAAAAAAAGCATTCACTTATCTACCAAAAGTAATTGCTGACATTTCTTTAAACACATGTTCTAATGTTTATGCACAGAATAGCAGCTCTCAGAAGTGAGGTTTTGGAATTCTTTTCAAAGTCTTTCCCAGAAGCCAGCGATTCCCAGAGGTCTCAAGCCTATGTCTGGGTGTTTTCTCTGCCAAAGCTGAAGAGTTTTGTAGTGGTACAGTTGAGATTTTTAAAAAGTTAACTTTGAGTTTTCATGAGTACTAAATCATGTATCCAGTGATTGAAAGTATTTGAAAGAACCCACATCCGCATGAGAGTTTAGAAGTCAGGGTGTTCTGTGAATATCTGGACACTAAGAACCCTCATTTAGCCTGACCAGGTGGTGGCGCAGTGGATAGAGCGTTGGACTGGGATGCGGAAGACCCAGTTCGAGACCCCGCGGTCACCAGCTTGAGCGTGGGCCCATCTGGCTTGAGCAAAAGCTCGTCAGCTTGGACCCAAGGTCGCTGGCTCCAGCAAGGGGTTGCTCGGTCTGCTGAAGGCCCGCGGTCAAGGCACATGTGAGAAAGCAGTCAATGAACAACTAAGGTGTTGCGACGGCAACAAAAAACTGATGATTGATGCTTCTCACCTCTCTCCGTTCCTGTGTGTCTATCCCTCTCTCTGACTCTCTCTCTGTTCCTGTAAAAAAAAAAAAAAGAACCCTCATTTACAGTGGAGATACCTTAGCCAACTGCTTCATTTTATTTTCCATGATGGTAGCAGCCACTGCTCTCAAGCCATGATATTTAGAAACAGATTGTGGTTATAGCCCAGACCAAAGAAATGGGTTGATTCTTAGACAGTTTCTGATCCTTAGATGGACAGTGCTTTTGCATTCTGTTTGTTAAAAACAAGAATGACATAAGATCAAAAATGAAATCCTAAAAAGTATAGGATTCTGTTTCCTGTCAGCAGATTTATCATCAGTTAATTCTTCCTTACCTGTTTCTCAATGAAAAATAAAAATTTAGATCCTACAGGATCTCCTAGATTCCTTTAATGAAAGTGACCCTTGATTGTATATGTTTGAAAGATGCTCAGAAAATATCCTCCTCTTCACATATTGCTCAATCCCATGAACTGGTACATTCAGCTCTTGGGGAGGGCTCTCTTTCTGGCTTATGCACAGCAGCAGCTCTCTTGCAGTGTCCTCACAGGTAGTTTCCTTGGTGCATGAGTGTGTGTGTGTGGGGGGGCCCTCTCGTCTCTTCCTCTTCTTATAAGTGTTCTAATTCCATGAGGGGGCGCCCACTCTCATGATGTCATTTAAATATAATTATTTCCCAAAGGCCCCAACTTCCTAATATCATCACATTAGTGGTTTGGGGTTTCAATATATGTGTTCATTGAGGGAACACAAACATTCAGGCCATAGCAGCTTCTATCGGTCTTTTGTCCTAGTCTCCATGCTTCTTCTGCTCAATGTCTCTCTTCGCTACTTGGTCCTTAGAATTCAAGAAGTTAGAAGTGCTGTCTGTCTCTGTGTTCTTAGCAGATGGAACCTGAACATACTAATAAGTCCTTATTAAATGTTTATGAAATCAATAAATGCATCAGTGAGTTTAACTCAGTAGAACAACTAGTTCATCACCAAATGTGTACAGTATCCAGAGAAAGAGATTGGAAAGAGGTATCCTGGGACAAAGGGGACATGCAACACACTGTGTTCCTGATTTGGGGATGGAGAGTTCTGGACCACTGACTTTGGAAAGAGCTTTTGGATCCTGGGCACTTGGGACTTCTGATATGTGTGCCCAAGGGTCCAGGATGAGGTGTTCAGAGGAGGGACTTGGGAGTTTGCACAGAGTTGGGCTAGGCTCAAGAGAAAAGCGTAAGCAGGCTGTATGTTTCCTTCATTGTTCTAACCCAGCTAAAGAGACCAAAACTCAGTGTAAATGCTTGACCCAGGAGTGTGCATTTGACTGAAACTTCCCCAGGATTCCATCTTCCAGGAATCTAAACACTTTGGGTAGGATACAGGAAAATGAGAAACTTCAACATCACAATTTCTAAAATTCCTGTCATCCTTTGGATTCCATTTTTCCTCTTCTTGATTTTATCACTCAACATGCAACTGCATATATATTAGCATATACCTAAAGCATTTCATTCAACAATTAATTATAGTTATCTCTAGAAGAAGGTTTTAGGGAATTTCTAAATTTTGCATTCTACAATTGTGAAATTCTTGACATTTTTTGATACATTTGTATGGTAGAAAATAATCAATAAGATATTTAATTTTTTTTATATTTATTGATTTTAGAGGAAGAGAAAGGAAGAAAGAGACAGAAACATAGATCTGTTGCTGTATGTGGCCCTGAATAGAGATTGAACCGGCAACCTCTGTGCTTTGGGACAGCTCTCTAACCAACTGAGCTATCCAACCAAGACAGTAAGATATTTAAAATAAAGTCCAAACAAGCTGGGAGGAAATGGGGCAGGTTTTAGAAAACGGCATATAATCCTGCACCCCAGATTGGCTGAGTGTATCAGAGACTTGGGACCCCAGTGCCGTCCAGTCCTGATGTGCTTTGTGTCTAAGAGACTCTGGGAGTATGATGGGAAGGAGGGCTGAAACTGAGAAAAGAAATCCTGCCAGGTATGTAACACCAGCCTAGACTGGCTCTGTCTGCAAGTTATGCAAACAACCTTACTCTGCGTCACTCAAAGCAAGGCAGTTTCTGCTTGTGTGCTGGCTTCTGAATCATCAGCCTCGGAGAGCAGCCTTTGAAGCCCACCTTCCCATCAACCACATGATGCTGAACATCTGAGATTGGGTGAAAAGAACACTTTCTGTTATTTTGCCCTTGTCTTTAAGACTCACATACCATGTCATATACACCAAGTTAATTTGCAGCACTGCATTCTTTTGAACATTATGTCTCTCATTTATATAAGGGTACACTAGATAGTAATCTCAAATTATTGTAACTCAAATTATTAAAGCCCAATGTGTTAGTTTCCTTTGGCTACTAGAACAACTGGGTGGCTTAATACACAGAAATGTATTCTTTCACAGTTCTAGAGGAGGGAAGTTCAAGATTAAGGCATCAGCAGAGCAGCGGTTCCCCCAAAAGCACTAAGGGAGGATCCTTCCTGCTTCTCCCAGCTCCTGGTGTTTGCCAGCAATCCTTGGAGGTCCTCAGCACCCAGCTACTGCATTTCAACTTCTTCTTATGTGTCTCTCTTTTTTTTTCTTGGCAGAGACAGAGTCAGAGAGAGGGACAGACAGACAGGAAGAGAGAGAGATGAGAAACATTAATTCTTCGTTGCGGTTCCTTAGTTGTTCATTCATTGATTTCTCATATGTGCCTTGACCGGGGGCTACAGCAGACAGAGTGACCCCTTGCTCGAGCCAGCAACCTTGGGCTCAAGCTGGTGAGCCTTGCTCAAACCCGATGAGCCCATGCTCAAGCTGGCGACCTCGGAGTCTCGAACCTGGGTCCTCCGTGTCCCAGTCTGATGCTCTATCCACTGCGCCACCCCCTGGTCAGGCTCTCTTCTTTTCTTATAAAAACACTAGTTATATTGGGCTTAAGTTCCATCCAGCTTAATCTCATCTCAATTAATTACATCTGCAGTGACCCTGTTTCCAAATAAGGTTGCCTTCTGAGCTACTATGGTTTGGGACTTCAACCTATCTTTCTTTAAAATTAATTTTAATGGGGTGACATTGATAAATCAGGGCACATATGTTCAGAGAAAATATTTCCACAACCTATCTTTTTGAGAGACACAACTGAACCCAAGAAGTTCAAGGTTTCACTGTTAGTAGTAGTATAACTTACCACTCAAGTCTCATGATGGAGTTTATTTCATTTGTTTTAAATATTTTTTGTTTTCTAGTCATCTTGACCAAAAAGATTATTCTGAGCATAAAACAATGGATGGATTATTCCAACTGTTCCACACCTGGCCACTGTCTTCTCTAAACGAGGTATTTATACCACCTCCACTGGCAGTGTGTTGGAGGGGAACTGAGATACCATGGCACCTGGTCCCGCTCCTCCCTCTCCCTGTTCCTTGGGAATATGGATGGAGCCCTTGCCCAGAGGAGAAGAGAACATTTGGAAATTGTTCCAATGAATTTTAGAACCAGGAGCACTTACAGCAAAATACTGGAGATGAAGGACTTAACTTTTTGTTCTCTGAGTGCCATCGAGCCGCCTCTCAGAAGACAGGATGGACAAGGCAGTGCCTGTGGGAGGGAGGCAGATACTTGAGTTCTATTTCTAGCTTTCCATTACCTTGATGCCTGACCTTGCAAAAGCGCCTTCTTTTTTCTTTTTTAATCTCTGTAGCTGAGTTCTTCATCCTTAGAGTGCAGGTGGTTGTCATGAATTTGTTTCCTGCAGGTTTGGTTTTGTAAATCTCTTTTCAGATAAAAAGTACCATGCAGCTGTGAGGTATTGTTCTTATTAATAACCTCATTTTGGCACAAATTCACCCACTTCTCATACTTCATATTAATATTCCACTGCAGAAAATATGCTGCAGTAAGAACCTGCGTGATTTTCCTCTGTCTTCTCACTTTGAAACCCATCTATGCACAAAATGGTTAAATTGTTTTAAAGCTGAATTTTTTCCCCTCTTTCCATGTCATGTCTAAATATGGCTATGTGTTCTATATAGAAACATTGATTTGATCTCTCTTGGTCTCTCTGGGCAGCCATTCGTTGCCAGTTGTATAGTCATCTTGGGCAGGTATAACAAAATACCACAGACTGTGTGGATTAAATAGCAGAATTTTATTTCTTACAGTTTTGGATGCTAAGAAGTCCAAGATCAAGTTTCTGGTCAGTTTTGAGTCCTGGGGAAAGCCCACTTCCTTGTTTGTAGATATCTGTGTCCTCACATGGTGGGGAAAAAAGTGAGGGGACCATGAGAATCCCACCATATGATATCATTTAACCTTAATTTACTGCCCAAGGGTCCCATCTCCAAATCTCATCACATTGGGAATTCGAACTTTTACATATGAATTTGGAGCAGCAGGAACACAAGTCAGTTTGTGGTACCAGTGATCAACTACTCATGAACAGGATTAATTTGTGCCAATCTGCTCAAGATTGTGGTTCATTTCAGGTCTTTTAAACTGATCTAGAGACATCAAGATAATTGGCTCATTATGCTACTGTACCAAATTCACCACTTCTGTCCTCTCCTACTCCAGGGACTGGGCCACAGTCAGAGCTGACCCCAAGACACCTCTGCAAGGTACAAGAGTCCCCAGACCTCTGGTGCAGGCACAGAGGGAATGCTACCCTATGGGAAACAAGAAATTGAGATCCTCAGGCTTGTCTAGGTCCAGGTGGTAAGACTCACTGAATAGCAAAGTTCTGAGCTCTTTGGACAGTACAAGGCACTCTAGCTGGGTCTATGAAAAGCTGTGAGCCTCTGGCTGTGCACTACCCTAGTTCGAGGGTGCCTCACTCTCCCTTGGCTGCTAAGACCGCCAAATGTGGTGCAAATGTTCAGAAGACATAGAGGACAACACAGGGCTATGTCTGCCCACCAGCACCCTCCTCTCACTTATGTCCTTTGAATAACATCTTTTCAGGTTTGGGATAAAGTGAAAATAATTTTGAATCAAATCCAAGATCATTTGCAACATCCTTGAGCCTGGTCAGAAACCTCTGTGTTCTGTGATGAGCACAGAAAACTCAGACCTGGTACCCAGCTGCAATTCCTTTTCACCCTACCATGGTGCTCCTACTGGAAGCATCCTAGGAATTCCGGTTAGACACAGTCCTAGCCTCAAACATAGCAAACGTGAAAACCAGAATTCCTCAGATACTCAGGGCTGCCACGTACTTCCCACGTTTTCAGTGAATTGAAAATATAAAAAATGTAGATGCATGCATGCACACTGGAACTCCTCCAAAATATGTAGAAAGAAGCAAAATATTCTAAGTGTTAAATGTTTATGGGTGTCAAGTTTTATAGACCTATGTACTCTTATTGATCAATGTCACCTCATTAAATTTAATTTCTAAAAAAATTAAAAAATTCTATAGACCTCTCTTTATGCTTGTTTTTCCAAGGAGTTTTTCCACACATTGAAAGTTGTGGTCACTCTGTCTAAGCTTTTGTCTTTCAATTGGTGAAGTCTGACAGCATTTCGTTTTTAAAGTCAACTCTTTTTTGGGCAAGACTGACCCATCCTTTTGGGCAGGAATGCAGAGCTGCCTGCAAAACCACAGAAACCACGCATCTCAGGAAATCTTTTTTGCCTGATGAGTCACTTTGCTAATAGATGTGTTTTTCCATAAAGTGCAATTAATAATTCATCCAGCCTTTGTCGAATGTAACTCTATTGTCTTTGAACAGAATGTGAAATACCCACAAGTGTCTGGTGCCCTCATCTTCCAGATTAGGACAGCAACCAAAAGAGAAGGACCCTTCTAAGAAGCTGGCTCTTGATGCCAGCCTTTGTGTTGGTGAAAAGTCACAAAACAACCCTAAAAAAGCTGGACACCGAGGGAGAGAGCCAGGAAACCTGCTTACAAGCTCCTTCTCTATTACCACGCTGACAATGATTGAAAAGTAAATTGCTTTTTAATAAGTGTGGTAGTCTCGGGGGGATGGGGCTAAAGGGTTAATTTAATGCTTGACCCATTAAAACATTTGGCTGCAGTGGGAAGCTTGCAGGCTGATCGGATGATTATTTCTGCAGGAGAAGTGGTTGAAAACTGAGCCTCACAGGACCAGGTAATCAAGAGAATTCGGCATTGGGGAGGAGACGTAGCCAGGGAATGCCAGAATGGCTACCTGAGATTCTATTACTTGTCGTCTTTCAAGCATAATAATGAGATTATAGTAACCCTAAACTGGCTGAAAACAGAAATCTGGCTGTCTGTCAAGTTCATTGTGTCGAGTTTTACAACAACCCAGGTCTGGTTCCCTGAACATGCGATGATTACACTGGGAAGAGGCCTTAATGGAATCCTGGTTCACCTTCAGGCTTGCTCAGATTTTGGCTTCTGACCAAGGCCCAATGTTTAGTGCATGAAAAACTTGCTAATGTGGTGTTGTTGTTTTCCCATGGTGTGATTCAAAAACTAATAAGAAGACGATATTGCCACAGCCTTTGCTTCCCAATATGAGTCAGGGATTATCTGTCAGTCCTGAAAGGGTGCTCTAGGATTCGTGAGCCCCTGGCTACCGCCACACCTGCACTCTCTGAGTTCCACCAGCCTCCATCACACACCCTTGAATTACCCTGTGTCACATTAACCCCGCCTGCACAGAGAGGGAGTGAGGGAAAATTAGGGTCTGAAATAAAGAGGCAAGAACCTCCCTCATTCTTGAGGAAAATGATTTGTCTTACTGGGATGTTGTTCTGTGTTTGTTCAATTGAAAACCAGTGGGGTCACCGTTTGGATGTTCGTTACACGCAGTTGAAATGCTGGGAGCTGCCCCCTCCCTCACAATGACAGCTAACGTTTCCTGAGCACTCGCTCATTTGAAGGTACTGTCCCAGGCATTTTGCATATCCCATCTCACTCAGTGCATACCAGCCCCTATGCTGGAGGTGCTACCTTCAGTGTCATTTTCTGGATTGAGGCACAAGGGATTAAATGACTTTCCTGAGTTTCCATAACCAGCAGAAACACAAGGATTTGACACTGGCCGGGGCTCCCAGCTCCCGGGTCACTGCTTCTTCTGTAGCACTGTAGCTTGACCTTGAAGACTGAGGCTTACGAGACTGCCTTTGAGATGCCATGTGTTCTTTTAAGCAACATAATAATTTAGAACAGCAAACACAAACGATTCGCAAATGGCTAGTCTTGCAGACACCTTGTTTTGTAAGAACTGGTCCCATGTGACACATCTGTTTTCAGAGGTTGCTTCTGTGATGCTCAGTGCCTGCAACTTTATCTCTTCAGAAACTATTTACTAATTAATATTCATAATGAACATCAGATGACTCCAAAACAGATGAAAGGAAAGGAAAATCTGGATGAACTAAAATTCAGCCTAAGTCCCTAGAAGAGTAGAAGAAATAACATGAATGTATTAATAGTCTCATGTGGAAAAGAGATTTGATGCTTCAGAAAACCAAGCACCAGCCGCATTTGTGAAGCAGTGGACTGAGACAAGCTTGAGATTCTGCATACTTCTTTTCTAGAATTTTCCCTTGGCCATGGAGTTGCCTAGTAGTTAACTCTGTAGCTTTGCATTTTCTTTCCCATCCGTAAAATGGGAACAGTAGTTGTCTCCTGTGCTTCAGATGAGACAGTTTGGATGGAAAAGCCCTTGGGAGCCTGGGACCTGACAAACAGAAGCCCCTGTGTCTGTGTTCACAGTGCCTGGTGACAGCTGGGTGTGCAGGTCACACAGCAGGACTAGGACGCTGCTGGCCACACTGGGAGGGGGTTGATTGATGGAGGCCTGAGAGCCCAGAGGAAAGCATCCTCACTGATCCCTTTGTATCTCGCTGACTCTACACAGACTATATGCAGTCAGTTCAGCAGTTAAGAATAGAATAGACACATATAACAGACGACAAGGACAAGTGGTCCAGCAGCTCTACCACAGTACAATTCAGATACTGTTAAATAAATGTCCCTGTCTTGTTTCTGACCCAATTTTCTCCACGGTCCATGTTCAGATCTGCTTCACACACCTCTAGTCCCTCACTAGCTGTAATAGCAAGTGTGTAGAGCCTCAGGCATGCCCCTCAGGGAGAACCCCTCAGTCTGCAGGGGTAGGCTTCCTTCCTTTGCCACCAGCAACCTCGAGTCACCAAAGAACTTGTGGTTCTGCTGGGCCAGCCAGGGCTCTCTTCTCCCTACGTAAGGATGCAGATGTGTGAAGAGTGGTCTCACAACACCAACCCTGAAGCTGGCAGACTTGTCTGCCCCTTTAATAATAGCCTATACATGGCCCTGTCACTACTAACAATGACACCAACTGTAATAACCTGTTTTCTGTGCCTCTCGTGTCTAGTAGGAATTAGAGAACAAAGTGGTGCCTTCGGATCCCCCCATAAGGGGCACAAGACAGATTATATATAAACCATCGTAATATCGTAATAGATCAATGTTAGTGAGATCCCAGACATGGAGAGTGCCTTCACTTTTATCTAATTTGATTATAAGGGCAAGTCTGAGATTAGTTGCCCAGGGCTTTTTACTCCCATTGTATGAACTTATAGTTGCCCAAGGCAAATGTTATCAATTATACTGAACTAAAATGCAGGGTTCTTTGCCCTCCATATGGCCAGGAGAACCCTGAGAAGACCTCTGTCACAGCTGGTCACAGTTCTGTTCTCTCCATGGCTGTCCCCAAACCCAGTCCCCTTGCCAGAACCTCAGACAGAGGGACTTTCTCAATTCTCCCAGCAACTGAGTTTTGATAGCCTGCTTGGGGCCATACCCTGTGGTGGATAAAATGATGATCCATGAACTGGAAACATCTGCAAGCCAGAAGCAGAAACTGGGCGCCAGCAAATACCCATTATGAAAATTAGGATGCACAACGAGAAATGAGCCAGGAGAACTGGGAGGGGGAGCAGTTCCTACTGGATTTGTAGGGAGGGCCTCACTTGGGAAAAGACCACGGAGAAGGTACAGAGAGATGTAGATGAGGAAAGTACATTCCAGATGAAGGGGAGGAGTGTGGACAGGGCCACGAGGCTGCAGTTGGCTCAGTCTGAGAAGAGAGCTCCATTTGCCTGAAGAACCGAGCAGAACCCTATGGGAGCAAGCTGAAAGGGAGGTAAGACCATTGCTGGAAGAGCGTTGAATATCTAAGTGAAGATGTTGGGCTGCATCCAACACTGATGGGTAGCACTGCAGCGCTCCCCACACTGAGCACTGCACCAGAGCGTGCTCAGGGAGGACAGAACCGGAGAGCATGTGCAGGTGCTCAGGAAGTTGGGAGTCTCAGTTGGCAGTTACGCAGCTTGACTGTGTTTCTCACTTTCTCTTCTTCTCATCCCTTGTCCACTTTGCCTGACTCAGAGGTTTGCAGTCATCCAACCAGAAGCAGCATCTCTCTGCGGCTCATGAATCAGATGTGGAACAATGTAGACTCTTTCCTTCTTGGAGAGGGAGGGCTTGGCCACTCTGCTGTGCTTGTCTTTCAGAAGAACTCTGTTCACCTTGGTGTGGAAATGTTTGCTCCTCTGACCAAATAGTTATTTGTGACATAACAGAACCTTGTGCACTTAGGATAGCAATAAAAAGTGGAATTCATGAAATTCTGCAAATGAACATTTTGAAAAGGGTTTGGGAGACCTAAGATTATGACTCAACTTTTGTACTTGGCATTTCAGTTTGTTATAACCCTGTGGCCATATATTAAAATAGAAATGTCTTTGATACATGAGTAAAGTATTTTAATGATGTGATGTCCCAATCCAATTGATCATAACATCTATGTCATAGATTGTAGATAAACTATTTATTTATTTTAAAGAGGCAGGAACAGACAGACAGAAGAGAGATGAAAAGCATCAATTCTTTGTTGTAGCACTTAGTTTTTCATTAATTGCTTTCTCATATGTGCCTTGATCAGGGGGTTACAGCTGAGCCAGTGACCCTTGCTCAAGCCAGTGACCATGGGGTCATGTCTATGATCCCACACTCAAGCTGGTGACCCTGCACTCAAGCCGGCAACCTTGGGGTTTTGAACCTGGGTCCTCAGTGTCCCAGGCCAATGCTCTATCCACTACTCCACCACTCGGTCAGGTGAAATGAGCTATATAAAAACTAGAATAAATATTAATGTGGTGAATTTGGTGACGATTTTAGGATATTACCTTGTGACTGTTTTCCATTAAAGATTTATGTGATAAATATTGGCGGAGGTCCAGATATAACAAAGTAACTTACGTATTCACACGTATTTATGTATGTAAACCCAAGCGCCAACCTTGTAGGCTTGAAATAATCTTGTAATCTTAAAAAGAACCAGAGTTCCTTTGGAAAAAAGCTGTTCTGGACCTGAAAAAATACAAGATGAATCTGGGGTAGCTTGTCATTATCATGTGGAGACAATATAAGGGGTCTTTTAAAGGTGGGGAAATATGAGCATCAAAGTATAATAACTGCATTGGATTGAAGCATACCACATACGTTTAAATCCATGAGATTTTAATGAAACTAAAATAAATAAATAAATAATTGGTACCATTGGAGGATGCTAATGAATAATTCATCATTTTGAAAACTATTAAACAAAGGGAGGGTATCAAATATTTATCCCACCTTTCCAATATAAACCACACAACTGGGCAGCCTGATATAATACGGGGAGATTTTTCACTTTGTAGACGTGTTCCAGCTTATTAATAATAGGGGGAGGAGAAGTGACAGAATTCGAATTGGACCACGTTCCAACCCTAAATGTGTTAGTGTATCTCAACACAGCAGCAGCAGCCACTAACATTACAAAGAAGGAGACAGCCAGACATCACCCCTCCTAATGAGATGCAGAACCACCGAGGCAATGGACTGGCCCTCTCTCCCCCATGAAACCAGAATCTGATCAGACACCCCAGATCAAATTACAATTTATAGGATAAATGGTAAGAAAGAAAAAGAAGAAGGAGGAGGAAAAAGAGGAGAAGGAGGAAAGGAAGGAGAAGAAAGAGAGGAATAAGGAGAAGAAATGGCAGTGAGACCTATCAATTGAAAAAGACTTAAGTAACATTTCAACCAAGTACAATGTAGGATATTGTTCAAGGAAAAATTTTTTAACTGAAAAATTATATTTATGACATATTTAATTCAGATTATGACATTAAATGAGACAACTGGAAAATTTAAACACTAATGAGATATTTTATCATTTTAAGAAACTATTCATTTTTTAGGTGTGATTATGTAGGTAGTAATGATTTTTTAAAAGTAATTCCTTATTTTTTTAAAGATCCACACCTAAGTATGTACACATGAAAATATGTGACATTCGGGATTTGCTTGAGGGAGGAGGGAAGCAGGAAGATGGGATGAATAAAACAAGATCTCTATGAATTGCCAATTGTTGAAACTGGGTGATGGGTACGTGAGGGTTCATTATATTGTTCTCTCCAGATTTACATGCTTGACATAATTCTTAAAACCAAGCATGCATACATATACTTATAGTCTCCAATTCTTAATCATTACAATTGCTGAAAAACTAAAGCTTTTCTGCTCCTACTGGCAGAGTTACCATGTGCACTCACGCACACACACATAAACATATGTGTAAATATATGTTCCTGCTAATGTCCTTGAGTATATGCATTCACAGATAACCATACATAGAGTCTAACTGTTTTCCCTGGGGAATAAGATAATGCACTCCGGAGCCATTGATTAAAAACATGAACCGTAAAATTATGCTGCAAAGTTTAGAAAACTTTCAGAGGTTACATTTTGACATACCAGGAGCTTGCCTTTAGCAATGACAGAAAGCCCCACAAAAATACTGCGTTTCGTCTGGTGTGGGTCTTTATCTTATCTTGACAGATTATTGGTGGTTAAATTGTAGTGCTGACTTAAAGGCAGGACTCTTCAAGGGAGTCAGAAATTAAGGCTTCACCAAATGGTAATAAAGCTATTAAAAATGCAAACAGCAAACAGCTACCCTGTACAGGTTAGACAGCTAATCCAAACTAGCAGTTTAAAAAGCAGAGCAATTACACTTTTATTTAAATGCAAGGAATATGAGCAAGAATAGAATGAGGAGCCTTGTTTAAATGCATTCTTTTGAATATTTATTAGAAATAATACATGTAGTTAAGCCACTTATCTGATTTCAGTGAATAAGTAAAATGCAAAAGATCAATTTTCATAATTATACCAAAGAAGTCTGTCTTTCATAAAAATCTCATTAATAACACCATTATTACTGAAAAAAATATCTTGGTATTATTATTGTTATTCTAATTACCAGCAAAATGCTACTGATAATGTTGTCATAAAATTCCCTTTTAGTATCCTATTAAGAGAGAGAGAGACTAAGTAGTGGTTTAAGTTAAATCTAAACCCTAAGTGGCATTATAAAAATCTTCTTTGTGTATTTGGTTAAGATACATTATGTGTATAATTACATAAATTACTATGAGGTTGGGAAACAGAACTCTATGTGCTCATATGTCTGTATATTGCATATTGTCATTAAGCATGCACAGATCTACATGTCCACGGGCAGGTCACCTGGGTGCTTCAGAATGACAGGGCAACATGAACATTCTTGAAAGTCATGACCTTGGTCATCTTAAAGTGAAATATTCTTGCTTAGTAACCAAGGTTGACTACTGCTTTTAAAAGTTTATACAGGGTGGGGTAAAACTAGGTTTATAGTTGTTCGGATGGAAAAATGATACAATGATTAATAAATAATAATACAAGAATAATCCCTGTGTTTCGTGTACTCACAACTGTAAACCTACTTTCCCCCCACCCTGTTTATGTTTATTTATTTGTACTGATAATAATTTACCTGTACTTACTGAAGTTGTTACTTTTCTAAGTGTGATAATCTGCTGCAACTTCTGCCTGGATGTGGAGGAAATGACTTCACTTCCCTGGATCTCAGTTTCCATCTCAGAATAAAATGTGCCCAGATGAGGAAGGCCTCAACAATCATTTGACTCCTGATTTTTTTTTTTTTTTTTTTTACAGAGACAGAGAGAGAGTCAGAGAGAGGGATAGATAGGGACAGACAGACAGGAACGGAGAGAGATGAGAAGCATCAATCATCAGTTTTTCGGAGGTTATTTTTTTGACACCTTAGTTGTTCATTGATTGCTTTCTCATATGTGCCTTGACCGCGGGCCTTTAACAGACCGAGTAACCGCTTGCTCGAGGCAGCAACATTGGGTCCAAGCTGGTGAGCTTTTGCTCAAGCCAGATGAGCCCGCACTCAAGCTGGTGAGCTCGGGGTCTCGAACCTGGGTCTTCCGCATCCCAGCCCGATGCTCTATCCACTATGCCACCGCCTGGTCAGGCTGACTCCTGATTGTTTAGGTCAAAGTGAAACAATGGGTTGCCTGCATCATTGGCAAATATTGCTGCAATGAAACAAAACAGAAAGCATTTTGAGACTTCTCTTTGTGTAATAAGCTCTATTAGGAGAAAAAGGATTTGAAGCAAAATCAACTATGCAGTTATTGTTGGGACTTTGTTCCTAGTTCCAATAATAATAATAACAATTAATAAAAACTCTGCAAATTTAAGTATTTTTGTTTAAGCAGCATATTTTCCCTCCGAACCCAGTCAACCCAACAACAGCCCCACAAAGTCATAGAACCGCCTTGTGCTAGATGGAAGTTAAATTTCCCCTCTTGTGAGATCTATAGACAAGTGAGCGGGACTTCTTTTACTCTGCATTTGAAAATGATACAGATGAATAAACAAACAAAAATAAATAAACACACTTATTTTAATATCTGTTTGTGAGTGTAGCTGAATATCACTGAGCTGGTATGAGTAAAAACTTATGAATACTTAAAGCATTTAAATGGTAAGCCTCGTTTACTGAATTAGTGATAAAATAGCTCTTTGAATTGGAAGAAGTAATTATCTTTAACAATGTAAACGCGTGGAAGAAGCGACAATAATGCAAAAGGTTAATTTTTACTTTCAGGGCACAGCTGAAAACAAAGAAATGTTGGAACATGACAGGACAAGGCCAACGCTGGCAACATATCTGCCATCTGTGATTATCCCAGGGAACAAACCGGGGAGGACGGCCCTTCAGGAGGGAGTGCTCTCTCAGCCAACCCCTGCGAACTGCTGCTCTCACCGTCTCCAGCTCTCCTCTTTGAAGAAGCTCCAGGTCAAACTACCAGATGAACCCCAGGGCATCGTTGGGGCATAAGAAATCTCAGGAGATGAGGCAAAGAATTATTTTAGTTTCAGATGGACTTCCCAACCGTGGAGATCAACCTCCACCCAGATAGTAACTCCCTCTACAACATCACTGAAAAAAGATCTGGCCTGAACACCCCCAAGAACAGACTTGCTGAACCCACACCACTGCTAGACAATTGGGGTAGAATGTTCTGCTTAAACCAAGTGAAACTGCATAACTTATACCTAGGAATCTTAGCTCAGGCTGTCGAAAATATGGAAAACCAACCTTTGTTTCTATTTGAGGGATCTCACGATCTCTGACGATGGTTATTATATGCTCTAATCACTGTTTCCTGTGCTAACTGCCCCCAGTTGTATCTCCCATCTTTGAAGTGACATGGTCTCACGTATGCCCCATATTCATCACCTTGCTCTGGCAAAGATTCAGCTCTTCTGAGTTCCTTTCTATTTGATTTTATTCAACAGAGCATCAGCTCTGTTGTGTGCCAGGTACTATGTACGAAGAGAAAGAGAGATAAAGAGAGAAACACATTCCTGGTGACAAGTAGATGCCACAGAATGGATCCTATAACGGGAAATTCAGGAGAGAGAAGGATCTTACCTGGAGGAGAGTTCAGAGCTAAGGAAAGTCTACTTGTGCAAAATTATTTTTAGCCAAGAACTGGAGGATGGGTAGGTGTGGCCAGGTAAAGGGAAGAGGAACCCGATAACCCAGACAGGGGTGAGAGAGCAGAGGGTGCACAATGGGGACATTCCTTCTTTCTCTGGTTAATGCAAAGCAGAAAAAGTTGTCAGCCAAGGCATGACAAGTGACCCAGCCTGGTGACACAGTCAGACTGAAGGTCAGTTCCTAGGGAGCCCATGAAAGTTGTGATGCAGGAAGGCAATGGAGAGTTATTTCAGAAGCATTTCTCTAACTGCAGCATAAAGAATAACCTGGTGTGAGCAAGTTAGAAGCAGATATTAGTGAGAAGGTTGAGACAGAGGGACAGAGAGATGTTGCCAAGGTTAAGAGATATTTAGAATAATTTTCTTAAACTATTTCTTTAAAACTTTAGCTACATTATGAATTAAATAGGCTTTATTACACTTATATAAGAACCTAGTTTTAATTTTTAACATTATTTCCATGAAGAAGTGTTCTAAGTTTCTAACAACTAACGTATAATTGAACTTGGGGTAGAATCTTTTTGTAACCTGAACATTGCTTGTACACACGCGTACTCTGCAAATGCTCAGAGACAGAGGGCACAGTTTGCTGGTGGCCCTTGGCACATGCTGGGTCTTTCCTAGACCCTGTCCAGGAGGAGATAATTTCCTCCACTGGCTGAGAGCCTGTGGGGCAGTTCCTTGTGGGGAGTCTCAGGACAGAGTTCAAGAAGGCTGCACAGGGGCCATTTGTGAAAAAACCAGAGCTGGTTTCCATGACTCTCTCAGTTTGCCAAATAAAAAGAACAGAAAAGCTAATGCCTGGAGATGGTTCAAAAAAAGTTTAAAAAATAAGCCATACAACTAATCCCTCTAGGAAGGTAGGCCTTGGCTAGGCATTGCAGTCATTCTGTCCTGTGGCTTCTGTCTGTGCAACTGAAACTACCAACTCTGTAGTGAAGGACTAATATTTAATTTAAATTTCTGACCATTCACGGAATGACACTTTTGTCAAATGTAATAAAGATGAATTACTAAAAAAGTGAAATAAAAATAACCAACAAAATGCAAGCCAATATTTTTCAATTATGAGATTCAATAAACATTACAAAAGTTTCTAAATTCTTCCTCTGCAAGTCTTTGCTTTTTCCTCCCAGCTGTCATCATCAGTTTGTGGTCAGAGGCATGGCCAGACTGCAGTTAGCAGCAGTGTGTGTCCCAATCGGCCTGTGTGACTAACTGGTCCAACAACTGATGAGCGCTCAACACAGTCCGGGGCATTGCTCATTTTTGTTTCCTTTTTGACATGGCTTCCTAGAATGAATGTGTGTCATTTCAGATCCCAAAACCAAGGCTCTTGTGTCCCCCACCACCCCGCCATTTTTAGGGAGGATATTGTTATTCCTACCAAATAAAAAGTTACCAGAACATTCAAGAAAAAGGAAGAAAATGATTTTTCTTAAATTGAAGTGTAGTCTCCTAAAATGATGAAGTGAGAGAGAAACAAAGTATAACAACAGTTCCAATCTCCCAACCCTTGGCAGGTGAATGTGAACCCCTTGAGATGAAATTACGATTTCATCAGTCATGGACAAATCATACTGTTGTCACATCACACCAGTAAATTTCAATCTTATATTTTAAGATTCTGACAAAAGAACCATCGGGCAGCAGGTCCATTCCTGTTTAATTGGGCTTTGTAGTGTTTGTCCCCTCAGTGTCTGCCCACAGACACCTACCAAGCCATTCCTGCATCTCAGCAGAATCCTGAGAACAGGTTCATTGATGAAATCATTAACAAATTATAGGTTTTGAAAATCAAGAGGTAATCTGGGGTTCCTGTGGAGTCATTTTGTTGGTGTGCAGAAACAGAGCTGAGCTCTGACCTCTCAGCTTGATGTCACCTCCACCTCGGGCTAAGGAAGTTCGGCTGATGTTGAGAGTCATGGGTTCCTGACTCACAGTCTCGCCTTGCTCTTTTCTATATGGTCTTATTTGTGAAGGTATGTGCATCATCAATTGGATTTTATTTTCAAAGAAAGGACCTCGAAGAAAAAAAAGGAACTCTAATGAATGTCACTAAGGGGAGAGTGCTGCGTTCTCCCTGGCTACTACATTGACCCTGCACGGACAGGAGCAGCCCCATGCTGTAAGCGGTCCAGTGTGGCCATGGTAACAAGCATTCTGCATTTAACTCTTCAGTAAGTGTATAAAGGAGGTAATTACTTCTTCTTTACATTTGTATAGTTTATAATAGCAGCGATGTGGCCCCTACCTCCCAGGTTGGACAACTCCTGGTGATTAATGACTGGCTGGACATTTTCGTTTGCTTTTTTCCCCCCTCTTAAGGGCCTTTGAGTTCCCTCCAGGTTTTTAAACTCCTCTGACCACTCACTAACTGCTAGAAAATGTCCTTCTCATGGGTCATGATAGCCCTTCCCACACCCTCTGGGTTTTAAAACAAAGGCAAAGCTACTCGCATCTCTGGCTGTGTGGCCTGCCGCTCCTCTGTTAGCAACGCTGCCTTACTTCCCTCTGAGTGTGCTTATGCAAACGGTTGTGTGTTTGAATAATTGTGCAGTATACTTGTTATCCAGCAAGTAACACACTGGACAACGGATGTACTTGTACAGACTTCTCCTGTTCAATGCTCCAGACCAAAGCATTGTAATTGAACACAATTCTCTGTATTTTACAAATGAAGACAGTGAAGCCTTCTGAGGCTTCATCCATTCCTCTGCATGTACGGGCAGTTCAGCTTTATTCATAACACAAGAAACATTTATCAATCACCATCGGGCTTCTGTGTACCAAATGATGTAAGATTATAGGTGCCCTTTTTTTCCTTAACCAGAAATGGATTGAACCTTTGCTGTGTATAAACTTCTTTGCTAGACTTGGGTGGTACACCTGATATCTTTATAATCTGTTGAAAGAGACAGGTGTAGAGAGTAAGCAATATCACAACACACAGAGACTAAGCATCAGTGAGGCACAGTGATCCTGAGAGTATCGAGATATGCTTGTGTCATTGTCATCTACAACCACAGCATGGGCAGCAATACAGCACTGCTTACCAGACATCTGACTGCATGGGGTACTTACCCAAATACTCATTAAACATTTAAATTGCCAGGGGTGTTTGCCTGCTCACAGGGCAAATCTCATGGTGGCTCAAATAAACAACACCTGGAATAAGTATTGAGGACTCTAACCAGGTGCAGGAAAACATCACAATTCTCTATCGTGTGTGGACATAGGGTTCAGTGTAGCTGGTAGTGTAGAAAATAAATTTCTAACCCTGGAACAATATCTATTGTGGCTTTTGAGATAAAAGGCTTCCTCGATGACCAGGTCCTGTGTCTGAGCATGTTGGCTGACCTGTGTTTTGGGTAGGTTTCATGTAGCCATTGTTTAGTGTTGGAGCTTCTCAGGTGACTGACTTCTGCCTATAGTTGGTGCTTAGAGAACTGTAACTAGCTCTATATAATTCTTTCTTTGGTTGTAATACTCCTGAGAATCCAATAGAGCTATATATGACCAGAGGTAAGAGCCAAATTATTAAGTTTGTTGCTTTTAGCTTTTAACTTACTTAGTACATACTGTGTACTCTATGTAAGCTTTTTAAATGGCAACCTTTAAAATAGATATCTAAATGACAAACACCAGCCTACTTGGCACGCTGCTCAGGCATTGTGTTGATGGCAATCATTCTGAAAGATGTGACTCATAATCTCCATGTAAACACAAGACCAACAGGAGGAGAAAGGCCTGGTCTGAGCAGGACTTGCTGTGTGGTGAGCTGACTGCTTTGGTCCCTTCACTCATCAAGTGTCATGACTCAGAAAGAAGAAGAAAGAGAAGGAAGAGGAAGAGGAGGAGGAGGAGGAGGAGGAGGAGGAGAAGAAGAAGAAGAAAAGAGGAAGAGGAAGAGGAAGGAGAAGGAGAAGGAGGAAGAGGAGGAGGAGGAGGAGGGGGAGAAGAAGAAGAAGAAGAAGAAGAAGAAGAAGAAGAAGAAGAAGAAGAAGAAGAAGAAGAAGAAGAGGAAAAAGAAGAAGAAGAAGAAGAAGAGAGGAAGAAAAAGAAGAAGAAGAAGAAGAGGAGGAGGAGGAGGAGGAGGAGGAGGAGGAGGAGGAGGAAGAGAAAGAGAAAAACCACCCTCACTTTCAGATTTACTCCGAAGCTGGTGTTGTTGCTCTCAAGGAACTAAAACCGAGCACGCTCTTCCCGCATGGCCGGTACTCTGAGGGTGTTGCTCTCCATCTACCCTTTGCAACCCAACCAGCTCTCACTGCTTCACTTTATCATTTGTTTCCAGTCACGCTCTTTGCTTGAGGTTCAGTGCTGGCGACTCTTAATGTCTCTTTTCCCCTCCCTGCAGTGATGACCACCAGGCACTTCTTTACAAAGCAACTAACTGCTCATGTCTGTCTGTCTGTTGTCCAGCCTCTCTAAACATGTGACCACCTTCAAGGGCTGAACTACCACATAAACAGTAAACCCTAAAAACAGTTTACCAAACCCTCGTTATCTTTCCTGGCCAGAGGATTGGCTCCTCTGCTTCACAAGCAGTCGTATTTTGCTTTATCCACCAACACACATTTTCAGGCACCTGCCACACATCAGGCGTGGTGCCAGGCATTCAACTTCTGTGATGAAGACTCACACGAGAGCTCACACTCCAGTGGGCAGGCCACAGCAAATGACACCAAGGTCACCTGACAGAACAGTAAGGCCATGTCACCCACTAGGTGGCTTCTGCAAAGGTGACATTTAAGCAGAGTCTGAGTCATAGGAAGAGCACCCTGGGCCAAGGGGACAGCAAATGCAGAAACCCTGATGGGGACACAACTCTGCATGCAGAGACCCCATGAGGGAACCTGGACTAATTGGGGTTAGGGACGAGATGGGACAGAACCCTGGAGATCATGATCTGGGATTTGATTTCCTTCTATTCGTGAAGGGAAGCCACAAAATGGTTTCAAACAAGGAAGTCTTGTGATCAGACTTATCATCTTAAAAATCTTCTTTCATGGTCTGTGGGGAACAGACCGGAAGAGGAAGGGGGAAACCAGCCCCGAGACTGCTGGGTAAGCAGGTAAGAGACAATGGCTGTCTGGCTGAGAGTGGTGGAAATAGGTGAGGTGAAGCAGATGGATGTCGATATGTTTGAAACATGGTGAAGAGGGAGAAGGAGGCATCAAGTGTGACTTCCAACCTCAGCAACGAGCCGATGGTGATGTACAATGAGTAGCGAGGTTCAAGATGGCTTGGCACCAAGTTGAGTATCTAGGCAGGTTGAGATTACCAGCTCTCAAAGAAATAAGCTGAACTGTGCTTAACAATAAAAGAATATTGAACTTGATTTGATTTTGGATGGCTTACAAGACACCTCATGCCATGGCCAGGTAGCTCAGTTGGTTAGTGCATCATCCTGATATGCTAAGGTTGTAGGTTTGATCTCTGGTCAGGGCACATGCAAAAGTCAACCAATGAATGCATAAATGGGTAGAACAAACAATGATGTTTCTCTCTCTCTCCCTTCGTCTCTTTAAAAAAAAAAGACTCCTCATGATTTTGCATTGTTTATGTTCATTATTTTGAACATTTGTATCACTCTCCTATAGAGATAACACAGGTGGCAGTTAAAATTTAGTCTGTTACGGTGACTCATAACCTGGTTTTTACCCCAATATCAACTTAACTGTCAATATAGACTTTGGGAATGCATATTTAGAAAATGATGGTCAGATTGGGAGTCATTATAATTTGGGCAAAGAAGCATCACACCCTTGCCACCTCCAAACCCCTTTTCTTTTGAAATTTTTAAGTTATTTTTTAGAGAGAGAGGAAGGGGGGAGAGAAAGACATCAATTTATTGTTCCATTTATTTATGCATTCATTGGTTGATTTTTGCATATGCCCTAACTGGGGATTGAATCTGCAATCTTGCTGTGTCAGGACAACACTCTAACCAACTGAGTTACTGGGCTAGGGCTTCCTCTTCCTTTCACACTGGGGAATCTTTTTCAATCCTCCTTTGCCATATTACAAGGTGTCCTTGTAAATTCCTAGCAGCCCAAATTCCAGGAACTTTTAAAATTTAGTTCCCTCTGACAGAGAATGAATCAAGTGAAAGGAATGGCTTTTATCTTAGCCTAAACTGTAGGTGAACAATTTAACTGAAACAGATTATTTTAGTTGATGCCATCCAGGAATTTCTGGTGATTTTTTGTATTATTTGTGTGTCACTAGGATCACAGAGATATTTTTTTACTTGGTTTTTAAACATTACTCACCTTTTTTTAATTTATTTTGCATGTTCTCCACCGCAGGTTCTCAACATGGTGTTCCTGCCACGCCAACACCTCTCTGCATGTAATTTTCTGTTGACTAGTAGCTGCATTAACATAACATTATTCTCTAAAGCTTATACCTGTAGCTTGACTCCCTGTTCCCTCCAGTAAATAAAAGAAGTGAATTTGTGACCTTTATATCTATTCAAAGCATTGTTTATTTTGATTTTTGAAGTCTGTTTTTAGAATTGGATAGCATGTTTTGTTATTTAAAAGGAAAAGTTTGAGAATAACTAAACAGAAATAATCTGCATTAAGCAGCTTTGTGGCAGAGCAATGGGGAAAAGGAATGGGAGAAAGGAAAAGAGGAGGGAGAAAGAATAAAGTAGGAAAGTCAGAAAAAGCAGAGAAAAGAAGCAGAGAAGTAGAAGCTGATGGTGGAAGGAAGTTAAAAGCCTCAGCTCCTACAAATGCTCAGTTACCTGTTGAGGTGACCAAGAGCTAGAATAGTAGAGCGCTTCTCCATCCAGATTCCAGAGGAAGACCCTGGGTTCTGGCTTAGTAGAAACAATTAGTTAAAGACCACAGGAGCAATAGAGCATTTACTGTTAAAACAACTGGAGAGAGAACAGAGGGAGTGAAAGTGGTTAGGAAAGACTCCAAGTGCTCAAAGGGCTCTGTGCTCCATCCTGTCACCCAGGGCAAGCTGGAGCTGAAGAGGTCTCTGCATCCAGAACTCTGCTTGGGGTTCAGAGACCAAAGGAGCCCTCTGATCAGACTGGGCCTTCATCAGGAACCCAGGAATACTTTCGCATTAGCCCTTTGGCAACACACACCACCAACACTCATCGTCCAAGTATCCCTAGTGCATCTCATGAATCATACCTACCATGAGCGCTTGACAATACTTTCCCATAGTCTGGGGGAGACATTGACATGGTCTATTCAGGGGGCTTACAATGAGGAAACAGGAAAATATATACGAATATGGCACAAGTCTTAGGGTATTTCTCTGGGACAATTCAATAAAGGAAATTAATAAGATGAAGATGGAGGAGCCAGCCAGTGAACAGAGGAGGGCCAATGGTTACCCCTGGATTTTTGTAATTTTCTACCCATGAGAGAGAGAGGTGAGAAGAAGCCAGAGACTCCAACTGGGAAAGAAAGAATTAGAAGGGTGCTGTAGATTGTGGTTTTCCATCTCATTGGATGAGGAGTTGCACTTCTCTAGTCAGTCCAGTTGCCAGGATGGTACACAGAGCCAGTCGAGGCTGTCCAGGTCTAGGTGCAGCCTGGCATCTTAGAGCATCACACGGACCATATCCTGAATGAACTTGCAGCCTCTGGGACCTGGCATGGAATAATTTCTAGGGCATGCTGCTGAGTGCAAAAACGTGGTACAAAAGAGTACACATAGTATGTTATTCATTCTGTAAGAAATAAGTTGAAATAACACACACACATATTTTGTGAAGAGAAACCCAGGCTGGATAAACCCAAACCAAAAAAACCGTTTGCCTATAGGGATCAGTAAATATCAAATAGAAAGGAAGAAACTGAGAATGAGACTTCTCTGAGGACCTTTGTGTACATCTGCTCACCAGAATGAGGGGATCAAGGAATGTGCAGATACTCCAGTACTTTCAGCCCTTTGTATAGTACATTTTCACCAGTGAAATAAAAGTTGGTTTTGCATCTCATTTGCATAATTGAACAACTTTTTTTGACTTGTCATTTACTTTTCTGATTTTCTTGTTTAATAAAAGAATTAAATGCTTCTCTATTTTATTGCTTCATATTCATTTTGAAATATCCCTTAATTTTTGTGAGCATTATATTTTGTGGGTTTGTATTAATGTACCAATTCTGAATCTATGTTGCATATGTTGGAGATAAGAGCACATGAGTAAAAATTTTGACACCCTTGCCAGGCCTGTGGTGGTGCAGTGAATAGAGCGTCAATCTGGAATGCTGAGGTCACTGGTTCAAAATCCTGGGCTTCCCCAGTCAAGGCACATACAGCAAGCAATCAATGAACAACCAAAGTGAAGCAGCTATGTGTTGATACTTCTCACTCTCCACCCCCTCTCTCCGTAAAATCAGTAAGTAAAATATTAAAAAATATATTTTGAAACTCTTGGGAGCCAGAGGTATGGCTGTAAGAAAAGGAGAAACAAGTATAGAATGGGAGAAGGTAAGAAAGAATGCTGTGGTGTCGGGTTTGAATTGTAGGTATCCGTATAAACCCACAACTTTAATCCTTAGCCCTACCCAGAGTATTGCACACCACTAAGATCAACATTTTAAAATTCTTCTCTCAAAGGAAGCAAGACTCCTTGAAGACAAGCTGATTTTAGGTCTTGCAAAGGTGAACTTGGAATGGCTTGTTGTGTCAGAAAGCAAGAATAAGCTAAAAATGAATGGGGTTTCTGGTGTTGGCCAACAGGGTGTAAGCCCACTACTGCCTATGGTAGTGGGATCCCATTGATTAAACTAATATCACTGAACAAAATACAAAAAGCAACTAATTGTCTTGATGCCACTGAAAGTAAACAAGAGAAGCAACATTGTGGGTAAAGGGAATGTCAAAATTGGAAGGGCAATCTATATGTCCCTGGTGAGTTTTCCAGTACAGTATTTCCTTTCCTCTTTGTATCTGCCAGCTTGGACCCAAGAGTATGTTCATCTGGGACCTCCTTGCTCACCAAGCATGTGCATATAGCCTTAAGTGAAATTCTATCTTGTTTCCTTGGTGTGAGCACGGTACCCATGGATAAGATAGCACAATCTGTTTTGCTGGAGAAATAGCCACATGCATTGGAGCAGAGCTTCTCTGGATTACTTTGGGATCTCCAGAGGCAGAGCCCCATTCTTCTTCCCAGAGATGGCACAAGTGTGAAGACCTCCTGGCTCCTGTAAAAGATCTCCTGGCTCCTGTAAGTGCCACTTATGGAGCATACAGCCTTAGAACATGTTTCTCTCCTTCCTTCTCCCATATCATGCTGCTTTCTGAAATAAAAATTTTTTAGAGAAAAATACTCTTGATTTTAACACACACACACACCACACACACACACCTCTGTAGGAAAGAGCTTGTATTTTACAATCTGCACCCCCAAAAAAGCAGTCATTCATTATATTAGTCATTTCTTCCCGCTATTCCCCAAAATAGCTGCAAAATTAGTTTGGTATTTCTTAATTCAAATAACCAAAACCCCACAGTAATT
Source organism: Rhynchonycteris naso (assembly GCA_037038555.1). Lineage (NCBI taxonomy): Eukaryota > Metazoa > Chordata > Mammalia > Chiroptera > Emballonuridae > Rhynchonycteris > Rhynchonycteris naso. The sequence goes on from CM072998.1 coordinate 34,508,806, forward strand.
ATACTGTATTTCCATGTACCTTGATAAGTAGAGAATTATCACAAAGCAGTTTTGTGGTTGTTTTCTCTTAAACAACTGTTTTCATGAAATCTAAAAATTACTATAATTAATCTCTGTATTTGGGAGTTTCTGGAACATCCCTAAGTAATTGTCTCTACCACTACTTCTCCAAGAACAGAATGATGGCTCAGTTTCTAAACACAAGCTGATCTTGGAGAAGAAGCTAATACTGCTTAACTCCCAGAAAAGCAACATGTCACATGAGAGTCTCCAGGATCACTGGTCCTGTTTACATCACATGTATTTATCATATGAACACCCCACACTGCCCACCATGCAGAGATTTGTAAAGTCAGAACAGTCCATAGTTGGGTCTATGATCTTTTATCCAGAGTCTAATATCACATTTCCTTGGTGCTCTTTGCACCCAAATTTAGAGCTTTATAGTTCAAGACTTAAAATTAAAGATGTTATAGCTCTTGGTATCAGATTGTTCAACCACAGGCTAGGTGCTGACAAGTTTATATAAACAGAAAAGCAAAGATCCATGTGCTTTGTATTAAAGTCAAAGTGAAGGTCTTCATCTTTCTGAAAGCATTGACAAGTCCTAAGAACTTGTAACGTTTCCAAGTTTCCCTGGAAGTGCTTCTTATGCTGGTGTCATGCAGCCCGTGTCTGTCTGTGCATTATAGCCATCTTTATGTTTAAAACACACCCAAGCCTCCAAGAGGATTTGGGCCATCCCATACCATCAGGAAAGAATGTCTTTTTATTTCTTAGAGAATAAAATTAAAAATAAAAATAATAAATAAAACTTTTCACAAGTCTTGCCAGCCAATCCCTGGAATAACTCCTGACCATTCAAGGGGAAAATCTGGTCCTGCTTGTGTCCAGGTGGAAGCTGAGAGATAGGACAGAGGTGAGTAAGAGGGAGGCCGACCCCGTGAGCTCCGTCAGCCCCCAGCTGACTGCTCTGTCCCAGAAAGAGCCAGTGCTCTCTCACCATGGCCAAAGAGAGAAGCTGAGGATGCTCCTGTAGATGGTGGGTTTTACCCCTTTTTCTGCTTCACTCCTTCCAAGTCCGGGCACATGCCAGTGCTGAAGGGACAAGGCAAACAAGGCAGGGCTCCTGTCCCCCAAAAATAAGAGGGACAGAAAAATAAACCCATGATTACAAGGTAGTGTTACAAGTTCTAGCTGAGAAAAATCCACAAGCTGCTTGGAGAGCCTCTAAATAGCATGAGGCTGGCGGGGAGGGAAGCTGTCCGCAGAGGGGCACCATGCTCCAGTAGAAGGGTGCTCAGGTCAGTAGGATAGGGACCAAGTTTCAAGGATGTAGGTGAGGACTTGTTCCCAGCCCGCTGAACCTGTTGGCACTGCTCCCCAAAGCCACAGACAGCATTTGGGTTTTTTGTTTGTTTGTTTTGTATTTTTCTGAAGTGAGAAGCGGGGAGGCAGAGACAGACTGCTACATGCCTCTGACCGGGATCCACCCAGCATGCCCACCAGGGGGCGATGCTCGGCCCCTCTGGGGTGTTGCTCCATTGCAACTGGAGCTATTTTAGCTCCTGACGCAGAGGCCATGGAGCCATCCCCAGTGCCCAGGCCAACTTTGTTCCAATGGAGCCTTGGCTGTGGGAGAGGAAGCGAGAAAGGAGAGGGGAAAGGGTAGAGAAGCAAATGGCACTTCACCTGTGTGCCCTGGCCGGGAATTGAACCCTGGACTTTCACACACCAGGCTGACGCTTAATGTTGAGCTAGCCAGCCAGGGCCTGATAGCATTTGGGTTTTAATATCCAAATTGTTCGTTTTGAAATGTGTCTATGTGAATCTATTTAAAGTCCTGTCTCCCTCGCAGTGGTGCCTTTGATATATAAGGCATTTTGATTTCATTCCTCATCTGTTATTCCTCATATTCAAATTCAGAATGTGTGATTTCACCCCGAGAGATCTGAGGAGGACCAGAGTGAAATGTGGACAGAGTCTCACCTCCTGGAAGAGCTGTTACCTGAATTGGCACAGCTGGCCTCACTTTTCAGCTCCCTCTGGGGCCAGGCCACATGGCTCGGCTGCTGCTGGTCACACAGCTGGTGACTGCAACGGAAGGAATGAACGTCCTGTCACTTCAGCTGTGTGCCACCTATTCCTGGGGTCTGCAGTGGAAGCTCCTGGCTGCTGAGCTCATTAGGGACCCTGAGGTTGTCCTGGTTTCCTGAGCAATCTCCTGAAGGGGCAGCATCAGGATCCCCCCTGACAGCCCCCTGATTGGGGCTCGACTGCCCAGCAGGGCTCCGGGAGCAGGGCTGAAAACATGCCCAGCCTCTCTGCAGTCTCAGGGGGATCACAGGCTCTAGGACCTGAGTGGCAGGCACTAGAGCTGCCTTAGGTTAGAATAATTCCAAGGTGGGACCCAGCCTCATGAATGCAGTTTTGAATCTAATCTCTCCTGAACTGATTGGCAATTATGTTGCCATGCGAGGTGCAATCAGATCTGAAATCATCTCTGCCCCAACTCCTGCGAGCACCAAGGCCTCTCCTCCGCGGCGGATGCAGCATCCCGCCGCACTGAGGAAGTCAGGTTGTGAACGAGGCTACACACTCAGGTCAGCTCACTGCAAAGGCCCTGGGCCGGGGACAGGGTTAAAACAACCAGAGGCCTTTGAGTAAAGAGCTGACATAGGAAAGGAGCTAGAGTGTCTACAGGGAGAGGAAACGGCCACACTAAGGCCTGAGGCCAGAGTAGAAAGACGGTCACTGAGGCCCAAGTGAACTGACCAGAGGAGAGTGTTCATTAAAGATGTGACCAGAGGGGAACATAAGCCAGGATGTGGGCCGCGCACACCCAGAGAGGGGCAGCCTCTCTGTTCCAAGAGCCCAGAGGTCAGCCATTCACCACCTGCAATGACCTCTCTCTCTCTCTCTCTCTCTCTCTCTCAGTTCAGTTGCTTTCAGATTCTTGTCAAGGAGAATTCTCATGGACAAAGGAGCAGGCAAAGCCACTGACATCAACCCTAGCAGTGAGGTGTCCCCACCCATATATACATATCCAGGATGTAGCAAACCTTACCTTGCTTTCCTGCTCAAAATCACCGGGTCTTGGTTGCCCAAAAATCAGGTCTCCACTTATTACCTGCCATCAAGGCCCTCCACTCTCCCTCCCCAACATCCTCATTCGCTCTCCACTGCTCAGTCTTCTACTGCACCAGCCTCAAGGATGCCCCAGCCCAAGTTCACTGCAAACACCCACCTCATTTTGCTTCCTCTGATGAGAGATGTTTTCAACTCAGACTTTCCAAGTGCGCTCTGTTTTAAGGCCCTAAGCAACTCCCCCCTCCTTCTCAGAGGCTTTCCCTGAGTGCCCAGACCCAAACAGCTCCTTTTCCCACAGAATTATTAAAGTCTTCATTCCTGAAAATGTGTCCCCTTGGCACAAGCAGCGTGCATTTTCCTGACAGCAACTTCCTCTTTCATACCTCTGCACCTTTGTAAGTGCTGTTCCCTGATTACTATTCTTTTCCCATCCCCTCTGTCTCCACGATTGAGATCTGTGGATGCTGGCTGTGATCTCACTGGGTACAGATGCCCACTGATCTCCTAATGTTCCCATGGAATCTCCTAATGTTCCCATGCAGCCTGCTGCTGCATTGCCAACCTGTGTGCCAGTCAAGCATTTCCTCTCTTTCTCCCCCACAAGGCTAAGAATTTCTTGAGAGCATGAATCATAATCAATATCTCTGTACTTTGTATCCTGCACTTTGCAAAGTACCAAGAATATAATAGATATTTATCAAACTCTTACCCTCCCATCTTCTCTATTCTTATCAAAAGGAATATGCTACTGCTGCAGTTTAAGAATCAATCCCAGTGAAGGTATCTGTTAATTTTTGCAGACCTGAAATAAAAAACCAGCTACTGATCTTCAGTAACAGCCTCTCATGGAATGAGCTTTGAGAGTCCCTCCCTCCCTTTGTTCCTTCTTTCCTCCTTGAGAGAGAAGCACATGAAATACAAGTTTTTAAAAGCCATAAACCCTGGGCCTACTCAGATCAAGGAGGAAGGAGGTGTGAATGGGAGTTGAGCTCATGAATGAAAAGGCTGCTCCTCCACCCCCACCCCTCACAAAATGTGCATTCTCTGGTGTGGCAGGCAAGACAACAGACTTGTTTCCTTCCGGAGCAGACAGGGGCTTCGCTGAAGAGCTGATGGCCATGGAGAGAGGCTCAGGGCACTGTTCCCCCTTCTCAGACACGACCCCGCTGTTGGAGCACATCAGGGTACAGCTGCATATAGTCAGAAAGCCTGTGAAAGGCCAAACCAAACAAAGTGCCAAAGGGACAGCAAGTCCTTCCACCCAAAGTGTGCCTGTGGTTTGAAAAATCAATCTCTCAAGCTCTACATTCAAATCATGTTGGTGCGATGAAGTTTCTGAGACTCGGGCAAAGAGGGGCTGCTGACTTCCACTTTCCTAGGGATGCCAGTGGCTCTAGCACCTGCCTTAGAAGGACACGGCAACAGGAGTGCCCTAGTGGCTGAAACTTCCTAAAAAGAAGTTTCCTAAGGATCAGAACATATCAGGGAGTCAGTGGTGGTGGTGGGGCATCAGTTCATCCCTGATAGTCCACAGCTTACCTGAGAGCACAACTAGGTGGCTTTCAACCCTCATTTCACATGAAATTTAGTATTTTAAATTAAAAAAGGAAATTCTTCACTTCAGACCTCAACCTTTGATTTATTTTGCTTTTCTATTTTTGTTCTGGCAAGTTGCCTCCCCCCCCCCCCCACAGTATATATCTCTGAGCAGGCTGTTGCTCCCTGTAATATTGAACTAATGCAATATTTTTCTGCTAAGTGATCCCTTTCCTATCAAAATGCAATCAAGAACGTTCCGTTTCAGGCTGTTGCATTTTTAGGTTGTCGTAGTACATCACATGCCCGAGCCAGTATGTCTACATGAGAAATGCAGTTCAAACCTGAAGAAAAAGTGGCTGCCCCTCAATAATATGTTTTAAATCTACTAATTTTTAAATGAGATGGCATCCATCAGTTGCTGGATTTGTCTTGTCTATTTTTGAAATATATTTCCTAACAGCCATTCTGTTAATTATATCAGATTGTCAACTGAAATATTTTTTGCTATAATAAGTAGATCACAATGGTAATGGGAAACAGTTCAATGAACTGTGATAAGAGAATGATCACAAGGATCTGACGAATGGAGTGTTTATTTGCTCACTTATGAAATGACTATGGAGGCTAGCTAATGAAAGTGATATTCAAGTATTAGTTTGTTGATATCTATCCATACTAGAATGTGTTAAACAGTCCAGACGAGGTCTCCTGAATGTGATACTATTTCAGCTATTTTATGAAATGTATCTTGAGGAAAAGTACAAAGACTCCCAACATCAATTGATGGATATATAAACTATAGTGACTGGCTTAGAATTCTAGAAACTTTAGCAATGTCTGCTTTCCCATACAAGATTTCTAACTTCCAAAAACATTTACAAATTTGCTTACAGCCATATTAAAATCTAGATAAGGTCTCTTATTTAACAGAGGATTTCTTTGCCTTCTTATCTGCTTTTGATAAACCTTGTAATAAGATTATTTTTTCGGTCTATAGTGCTTTTTCAGTCAATGTAGCTGACACCAGATAATTTTACCACAAGGGACATATCACACTTGCCCTGTATGGAAGTTGACCTAATTTAGTTAATCTTAGATTATTTATCCAGAATATCTTGTCTGTGAATATTTGAAAGTGTATGACCACATAGTCTTTCAGGAAAAAAAGAAAAACAGAAAGCTAATGAGTGTCCTCTAATTTTATAACATGATGAAGCAAAAGAAGCCAAGAATAAGTTAACTGGGAACTTTGCTGACATGTAGAATTTCCATTCTGTTAGTCTGGTTGCCACGTGCCTGGGTTTTCTCTTCTTTGTGCCTTTTTACTACTATTGAGGGGGTGTCTTTTGCTCCAAGATGATTCTAAAAATGTAGAAGAGTAGAGTTGACAGTAAGTGGCCACATTCTGGTTGTTTTTTTCTTTTTTGTTTTCTCAGTAAGTGCAATGACAACAAACACGAGTCATCAAAAAAATAAACAACTTCATCATATTAGTAAATATGCTATTTTATGAACCCACAGTGGGATTACTTTGGTTTATAATGGGATATTGATGGTTCTTCAGCAAGATGTATGTTAAACTTTATTTTATTTTTATTTATTGATTTTACAGAGAGAGTAAGGAAGGGAGAGAGAGAGAGACATCAATCTGCCCCTGCAAGTGCCCTGACTGGGGATCAAACCCACAGTCCTTGACAACACTAACCACCCGAGCTATCAGTCCAGAGCAATATATGCTAAATTTTAGTTATTTCCTTGGAAACTCTTTAAAAAACAAACACAGGCAGGTTGATTAAAGTATAAAATATTTCTGTAATTTATTTATTTATTCATTTATTTTACTAACTGAACAGAAGCCTCGAATGACAACAGTAATATTTTTAAAAAAATAAAACATTTCAATTAGCTTACCCATAAAACCTTGATATTCCTCTTATTCTACAATATTTTCTTTTCCTCTTAAATTGAATTTAGCCAAAACTTGAACAGTAAATGAATATAATAGTAATGAGTAATAGGAGAGTTCCTTTAATGATAGAAAAAAAATAGCTTTATCATAAGTTATGTATGAAACACTTCAAATTTACTGGCAAAATAGACTTGCCTCATAATGTTAGTGAATTTTTTATTAATTATATAACCCTCAACATAAATATATAAAAATACAATGTGTGTATGTCAAGTATATATGCATGCGAAATTTCCATTATAGTGAATTTATTAAAAACAATATTCTTAGAGCAATCTCTCCTTGCCATCATCAAAAGATGAAACATAATTTCTAAGTGTTATAATTTTACTGCTAGAAATCTTATTTGTAAAATATTATTGTATACTACTTTTACATGTCTTTCTTTAAAACATTAAAGATTTACAAATATATTTTATTGTAATCTCCTAGATCAAGGTACAATTTCATAGATTTCTAAAATTATGAGTCAATCATAGGGGAAATATATGGAAAAAGATCTATTCTTGCTTAGTAGAAAGCATTTTCATGGGGTGTAAATGCTTCCTCAAGCTTTTGTTTTGTTTATTTTGTTTAGGGTTGTAGTGGTGGTAGGTGGTGTTGGTAACACCTTGGAGGAGAAAAAATAAAGCGGGAATTACCAAAATGCTGACCTGATATTTGAAAATAACAGGAAAGAGGTTGTTTTAGCCCCTCTAGAGACAATATACAGAAAGCTGTGGTGATTTACATATCATCATTAGACAACATCGGTAGCTGGGGTCTTCAAAAGTTTCTTGAGAGTTCATTTGAGATTGTTGACTAAGATCACAATACAGTAATTAGACAGAATTAAAGTCAAAATGAAAAGAAAGTGAATCAAGAAATAAAATACTATGTGTAATGCCAGCCTCCCACCACCACCACTACCACCATCCACACTCAGGAAAGAAAAGAAGCTTTGCTAATATATATATTGTTACAAAAGCAACTTTAACACTGGGATGGGTCTGCATCCCCTCCTGCTACACTACAAACTCAGCCTTTTCCACCATTTTTGCATTTCCTCTTCCATTTTTAGAAGGATCAGTGGGATAGTATAAGGCTGCTGTGCAGAAAGACAAAACAAGCCACATAGAGGAGCCATGTAGGTCAATTTAAATTCCCAATAGCTGCATTTTTAAAACATAAAAAGAAGCAAGTGAAATTCACTTTAAGAATGTATTTTATTTTATCCAATACATCAAAAATATAATCATTTCAACCTGAAATCAATATTTTAAATGATCAATCAGATACATTATGTGCCTTCTTTCACACCACATCTTAAATCCAGTGTTTGTTGTGTGTTCACAGCATTTCCCCATTCAGACTGGCCAGAGTTTAAGTGCTCAGTAGTCATACAGGGCTAGTGGCTACCACACTGGATAACAGAAGTCTAAGTGGCAGCCAAGGAAATATACTGGGAGAAACGACAAGCCTGAAAGTGTTGGATACAACATGATCACTCAGTCCATTGGCAAGCTCAACAGGAAGCTCTGAGAGCTCAGAAGAAAAGGATTCAGAAATAAACTGCCCTTGTCCTTCATCAACATCACTCGTTTGCTGTATTTGTTGAATTCCTATCAGGATTTATGCACAAATCCTTGTGTGTACATAACAGAGTATTCTTCCCATCCTTTTGATTTCTTCTCCCATGAAGATCAGATGCCCAGGCACAAGCCAGCCAGCCCCAATACTCAGCCAGCTGTGACTTCAGGACCCCAGAGAAGTGTGTGTGTGTGTGTGTGTGTGTGTGTGTGTGTGTGTGTGTGTGAATTGTATGCAAGTGAACTTGTGTGGCTCTGTGTAGAAGATATCTGTGTGTGAGATTCTGGGAATTTATGTGAATGTCTGTATAGTGCATGTGTCTGCATGAGTGCATAAGAATGTGTGTGGCATGTGTGAGAATGAATGTGTGTGAGGAGAGGCAAGGGCAAGACCAGGCTCACCCGGGTCTTGGCCCAACCGGCCTGGGCACCCTGGGGCTCCAAGGGAGACGCCTGCCTTGGCCTTTGAAACTTTCCCACAGCCATCAGCTCCAGCCTTGGGAGGGCCTCCTCGATGTTTCGGCACATTTTGAAAACCCGCAATGAAGTAGGCGCTGTCTATATAGAGAGACACTGGTGCTCTAACCCCGGGAAACCTAGTCTCTCCGGAACTGTTATCCTCCTTCGAGCCTCCGCATAGCTAGGCCCTCCAGAAAGCCCGTCTCTGTCTTTGGACCCAGCGCCAGCCATTACTGGCTTTGCCCGCACGGGGGTAGGGGTCGCTGGAGAAGCTTTGCGGCCCAGACCCAGACTGGAGGGTCGCAGACACACAGACTTCGGGGAGCAACCGCAGAATCGGACCTGTCACTCTCCAGAGCCTCGAGGTCCAAATCACACAATTCTCCAGGGAGTGTTCTAGTTCAATTCCTCCAAAGACGCCCATATTTACGAAGAGCTTTCCCTTGAAGGGCGGCGATATTGGCCTCCACCTTCACCCTTGAGCCAAACAAGACACTCCCAGTGGGGCCTTTTATCCAATTATTTATCTTTTCTCCTTGTTGTGTTTATCAAAACATTGTTTGGTTGCAGTCCTCTTACAAATCCTACCCCCCAGGGTGCTAAGGAACGGGAAGGGGCCTCGAGAGGCCGCGGGGCGCCCGCGGAGCCCGCGGGGCTCACAGGGGAGAGCCCCAGCCCTTTGCCGCCTTCAACTTCGGCGCTAATTTTTCAGCTCCAGGCTAAAAATGAACGTGGTGGCTTTTTTCGTGTTGACTGCCTTTTCCTGGAAAAAAATTCCAGCCCAGGGATGAGGTAGGGGGAGAATAGAGAACATGGGAACTTATAAAGAAGCAGAGGAAGGACACTTTAACACAGATCGGTGGGTGTGGGGAGAACACAGGCTTGATAGGAGAGGAAAACTGCCTTCTTTGGAGCCCTGGGGCCTCCCGGGAGTCAGGAACGCGAAGCGCCGCCCGGCCTCGGCGGCCCGCGCGCCAAGCGGTTCCAGCGCCCGCAGGTTCGGTCCCGCAGGACCAACAGATTCCCCGCCCGCGCCCCGGCGCTCACCACCCACCTCACCGGCAGCTGCCGTAAGCACCAACAGCATTCCTCCTGTCTTCTAGTTTCTGGAAAAAAAACGAGATCACCCTGGAAGGTGTGTGTGGGGGGAGGGGGGCTGTGGGAAGGAGCGGGCGGGGGGGGGGGCGGTGGAGAAGGAGAAGATTCATAATCTCAGCACTCGGGAGAACGATTACAGAAATCTCTAAGACACGTGTCACCATGGGCAATTTAAGTTGGTGAGCTGTTTGCAACAGCGCTGCTGAGGAACGTTGTGGCCTTGTGTAACTAACTCGCTTGCTTTGGGCCCACAATTGCTCTAACATGTATTGTTTTGAGTTCAACCTAAACAAAAATTCAAAATCTCTCACTGGCGTTATGAAAGCAGAAAATAGTGTGTTTGTTAAATTAACCCCACTTGTTAGCTGCCCTCAGTGAATTTAAACTTGTAAGCAACACAGAAGAGAAAACGGAAAACCTCACAATTTCGGAGTTGTTTGAGTCCGAGCTCAGAGCCCCAAGGACTGGTTTTTAAGTTTTCAAATCCGCCACAAAGAGGAAATTAGGTATCAGCAGCGGTTGTTACTAGCAAAATTCCGCCCCCCCCCCCAATAGAAGGGGATCAGGAGTTTGAAACTTGTCATGAATAAGAGAAACCTTTGCCCAGAGGCTGCTAATGAATTCGGATTGTATAGTTTTCAAAATCTGATGTTTTGCAATGATGACATTAGTGTGGCAACCGAGGGTCCGAGGCGACAAGTCTGCGCAGCTGCTCTGCGCTTTGAAATGCCCAAGACAATGGGCGCCAGTGTCCCTGGGCGCTTCGCCTCTCCACCCCATTTGCATAGTCTGTTCTGCCTGATTGACCAGCGGGTCTGTCGCAAGGATCAGCATTGTTCACAGATCACTTCAAGATGGCCGAGATGACAAGATTCAGGTGAGAGATGAAGTGGGATGATTCCAGAATGCCACAACAAAAAGCAGCTCTGGGAAAATCGGCGAAGGCTGGGGCAAGCTGACTTCGGAGGGTGGATTTACTTGTTTGCTTTTAAAGACCCCATCAAATTGCTGGAGGGGAAAATCGAAGACTTAAAGATTTTAACAGGAATTTACAATGCCCTATTTGGGGGGTAATTTGGGGTCCTTCTTTATTTAAAAATCCAGTAATTTCATGGCGTTTATTTCGCTGTGTTCTTTCACTCATAGAAGTTTGAGTTATGGTGCCAAAAGAAAAACAAATAGCTCCCTTCTATGGGGTCTAGTACTGTCACGAATTGAGACCGAGTTTGCTATTTTTCAGAAACACCACTTTGAAAAGTTGTGGTGGTGGTCCCTTGGCTGGCCAGTCTGAGTTGTGAAGTAAATGGAATCTAATAGTTTAGCTCCAATGGACCGGCCACACGCAGTGGTAGGTTTCAGCAGTCAATCGCTTTATACTTCATTGCGCACGACGAAGTCTCACACGCGCAGAGAACCTCCACCATACGGATTTTCATTTGACACTCATGTTTTGACTTTAGCTAAGAAAGACAAAATCTTTGCCATACAAGTGCCTTTTCCCCAGAGGCCTCAATTCCATCTGCCATAGTGTTTTACCCCTAACACGGGAGCACCGTTGGGGATTGTGGCACCGGGACGTGTTTGCACACCCAAGGTTTTCTCTCTTGGGGATTTCAATCACCGGGAGAGTAAATACTGCCAAAGATTTGCAGAGATGGGTTCCTGGAGATAGGGATCTTGGGGGAGGGACCTAAGGCGGGAACAGGTGGTGGGGTAGGGTTTGAAGCTATAGGAATTCAGCCGAGGGGAGGAAGGGCCTTTTCCGCAGAGGAGGGAAAAAACTGTGAGCGTCCTCTCTCCGGGATCAAAAAACGATCTGACACTGGCAGGTCATCAGCGGGGTATACCCGGAGGTGGCGTCACCATGTGCGGAGGGCCTGCTCAGGCCCAGCTAGATCCAGGCTGCACCCAACCCTCCTCCTCCAGGCTCCTTAGTCTTCTTCCTCCGCCCTCCTCTTCCCCCTCCTCCTTTACCTCTCTCCGCCTTCTACACGCCAGCACCACCCACCCGCGGAAAGCCAGTCTTGGAAAAGGCGCCCAGTAGCTTCACCGCGGGCACCAAACCCCAGGAACACCAGGTCCCGGGAAATAACCGGGCTGGCACGAACCCGGCCCCTCAAACGCTGGGGAAGCGTTTTCATGTCCCCACCAGCTTTCGCTATGAATCGCAGCGACGCTCATCTCGGGAATATAACGATTAATCCAGCCGCAGGTTTCCAGATAAGTGATTGTGATGGAGATTGTTGGCGAGAAAATAGACAATTATCCGCTGTTAGCTTTACATAAAGATCGCATTAACTCAAATTAGTTATCAGACAAAAGAGCGTCGGCGTGAGCGCCGGGCCCGCCCGCGCCCTGCCCGCAAGGACCCCCAGGAGCAGCCGGGCTCAGCGCGCGGCTGGCAGGGAAAGAGGCGAGGGGGCGCGCAAGAACGAGACCCAGGCCGGGCCCCACGCAGAGACTCAAGTGCTGCGCTCGCCTGGAGGCAGTGCGGGGCTCCCTAAACTGATACTAGGTGCCCAAGGGGACCCCGCGCGCCAGCTCCGCCCCCACCCCGCCTCGCGTAACCTCCTACGCCCACCCCCTCCATCCCGCCCCGCAATGGTCCTTTCCCGCGCGCTACCCGCAGCGCTGCCCCTCAGTTTTCGCCGCCTTCAGCCCCTGGTTTGCGTTCTTTGAGCCCGATCCGGAGACGTCATTCATTCACTGCGAGCGGACCGGCCCTCCTCCCCTGCCACGGAATTAGACGTGCAGCGACGGAGTTCCCCGCTACGCCCAGCGCACTTCAAGGGGGCAGCCCTGTGACCTGCCGCCCCCGATCTCTGTGTCGGGTCGCCCTCCGTGGGAACTCACTGCCAAAAGGACGGATGGGGAAAAGCGGAATGGAAGATAAAAGGCACAGAGAGACTCTCAGAGTTGAGTGTCTGTGTCCTTGGGACCGGCATGGACCTGAAGCTTCAGGATGGGGAGGGGCAGGGTAGTGCAGTCTGAACTTGGGGTGAACAAGTGTTGCTCACTGTCCACGCACCGGGTTGCCTTCTGCACCCTTTTTTCTCCTGAGTCTCTACTGGTGTTGATACGGCCCATCAGAGCACCGATTTCACTGACGCTTTCGGTGCAAACACACAAACCGCGGTCCAGCGCCCCAGCCCGGCCACAAGGCCGGTCGTCGAGGTCTTTACTCCCACAGGCGCGCCCTGACTCTCCCGCGCGAGCCAGCCGCCCCAGCCCCGCTGAATAGGGCGGATAATGACCCCCGGTTCCCAAGGCAAGCTTTCTGCTGCCTGGTGAGCTTGGATTTGTGTGGTCCAAGCCTTTCCCAGCTTGTCCCATTCTGTCATCGGGATAAGGGGCTCCCTCGGCTCGTTTGCACCTGCGTCGCTTTTGGCTCCTTCAGGAATGCGCTGAAGCTTGTAATCAGCTTTGTGAAGCCATTGAGTGCACGGCTGAGTGAAACTTCCAAAGCTCGAGGAAAACTGGCCTGCTGAATAGGAGCCAGCATGGGGCTGCTCTCCAAGCCTCCGTGCTGCCAAATTCCAGCAGAGCCCCTCACAATCGCTCCGCGCGGTCTCCGCCGTTTCCCCACACTGAGAAAAGTGAGAAAAGAAAAGCGAAAATACCAGTCACCGAGGTTAGTCGTTTGTTCCCAGATTAATGGCAAACGGCTCCTTGGTTCCTTCTCACTGCCCCCCCCCCAAAAAAAAACTTAGCTCACTAATTTAGGAAATAAGACACAGGGGAGAGTAGGACAGTTATTAATAACTCCTTATCTGTTTTACATTTTCAGCATGGAGGTCTTTCCATCTCTGGTAGCTGATTTCCAAGTCCAAGTCGCCAGCAAGACCCTTGCCTGGAGACTTCTTGTCCGTCTCTAGGTGTGCACCTTGCCTGCATGGAAGAGTCAGATGAAACCAAACCTGAAAATATGCCAAATCAGCACTAGAGTAGGCCCCCAAAACCTTTCCTAGGAAACAAAACAATAAACCAGTCCCATCCATTCTCTAGGTCACCCTCATCCCATTCAGCAGGACCTGAGTCCCCAGTTAACAGGTGACTTGGATATCAGTGGATTTGGAGGAGGAGGATGCAGGGAAAATAGAACTTCTAAAAAAGTACAAGATGGTTTTGGGTGTTTTTAGGACAGATGACTTTAGAACTTGAGGTTTGGGAAGCTTGGAGCTATGGCTGCCCCCTTATGGCATGTGTTCCTGGCAAGAATTCTAGGAAGATGGATGTTCTCTGAGCTTCTACTTGTCTATGTAGAATCTAGGACCCTCAGACAAGCACCTCCCAGGGCTTCCTTTCAGGCCCGTTTGTCCCTCTTACCCTATCAAGGTAAATGGAGGGAAGCTGGTTCTAGGCTGGCTTTCTCTCCAGATAAAGAAATCCCTGGCAGCCAATAGATCAGCCAGTTTACAAAAAGCAAGGTCGTGCTCATCAACATTAGACAAGACATACCAGCATCTTGTAACTGTCAGTCTGTTCAGGGCAGGGATCTTTCTTGGCATGGGTACAATTCACCATCTCAGAACAGTGCCTGGCCCATGGAAGACACGGAATACAGATTTGTTGAATGAATGGTGTCCAATGTTTTTCTCTGAACTCAGAACCTGGAAGCTGGTCTGAAATATAGAATCCTTTCTCCAGATTGTGCATAAGGTTCTCTTCTGTGAATCCTAATAGACATGACTTAGGGAAAAGAAAGTGACAGTAACATCATGATTGATGCATAAAAACTCTTTACAATCCTTCCTATCACGAATTTGAAGCCTTTCTTCTTCTGAGAGCAACACTACATCATTTTAAAGATTGGATCTGGATTTTCATTCCTTCTAGTAAACATCACTTCAGTTCTGCAGGTTTTTCTCTTGCCCTAGCACATTGCTTTTGTGGGTACAACATAATGTCTGACTGCTGCTCTGTGCTAAAATAGTCCCCTGGCGAAAGGAAAGGCTTAATAGGATTCTTTGAACACCTAACTTATTACAAAGTCCTGGGGAAAATAATATTAACAGGCAGAGGAAGGAGAGGAGAGCGCCCCCTGTGGATGCCTTGCAACAACAGTGTTTCATGAGACCAAGAGTGGGCAAAAATTCTATTGATATAAGAAGCTATAACATCTGAAATGACCGGTTTGAGTGAGGAAGAGATTGTACTCAAAAAGGTCAAGGGATAAGCCCGGAACCACTCAGGGGCATCATGACACTTGTCAGTAATAATAATAACTTTAAAAATATAAGTGAATAGTTTGTCCTATTTTAAAATATCTCAAATAGTTCTGTTTAAGAGCAAAGTAATCCTACTGTTCATACACTTCTGACCCAAAAGTGGCACAATGAGAGAATGAGGTGCTCAAAGAGAAGTTAAATCTCTCTCTGTGCCAGGGTTTTGTGTATTTATTCATAGGTGCTAAAATGCTTTAAACACCCCAAAATCGTACTACCCATTTTGATGTTTAAAGTTTAATTTTTTATTATAAAGTTCAATATGTTGTTTTCAGCAGTGTTTCTCCTTCCAACTACTCTCGGTAACAAGTCAGGAGAATATGCAGTAATTCAGAAATTAGTGAAATTTTCTTCTTGGTGGGGGCATTGGATTAAGAGGCTGGGAGAGTGTGAAACAAATCAACGTGTAATTGTATGATAAGGCTCTCACGAGGAATTTATTGGCCAAGTTGCTATTTCTATTCCTTCCTAATCTCGTTTAGCACATTCATTCTCTGCAATCTGTCTCCATAATCTTCTGTGGCAGAATGGCAGCCAATAGAAGCATGCATGTTTGGAGAGAAGAGAAAATATGCAGAAGCGTGATAAACTGATGCTAATTATCCATATTTAGGACACCGAGTGCAGAAGATCAAGGTTTACAAATAACAAACCAGAGCCAATGATGATGGCTTCCTCGTGTGGAATATGTTGGAGGGGACCAGATAAGGGTTTCACGGGCAGGAGAGATTTACTGGTCAAAGGGTTTACCTTCCACTTTTCCACTTTTATATAGCAGTAAATTATTTAGGCTAAATTCACCAGAACATTACTCTTTTATCTGGCTATGTGCCATGACTTGCTCTTTCTTTGTGTCTTTTCAATGCAAATCCTTGTAGTGTAACATCAGTTGATAAGGGACAAATAATTGAAGTAATAGGTAATTCCCTTTAAATCGTACATATAGGATGATGAAGTAATGCTCCCAAAAAACATGAGATGAGGTAAAAAGTAGAGGGCTGAAAGTGAAGCAATACCAGCCTCAGCTGTTCAATGACTTCTCTGCCAGAAAATAAATGAATATAGATATTCTATATGTATGTGTGCATATGACTCTGTGGATTCCACAAGCCATCAAGCTTGTGGTAAGAGGCAGGTGTGCATTTGAACATTAAGCCAATATGTCTGTTTTTCCTGTCTGAAATTCCTGTCATTAAAAACATTTAAATCTTAAGATATTTTTTTCTTCTGTCTACTGTCCCCACATCACCTCAAACTGACCTAATATTTAAAATTGGCTTTCAATCCTCTCCAAGACTTCTGGCTATGAGAATAGGCATAAAGAGAATTCAGGCTGAGCTATCATGTGGCATGGTTGAGGGTCCTGTGGTAGAGATTCTTCTGTATTACAGAAATTGCCTTGTAGAGTTTCCAGAAAACAAGCATAAAGGTAACTTGGTATTTTGATGCACATTTGCATGTTTAATTTGAAATTTAAAATATTAACTAAATCTCATTTAATGGTACTATTTTTTTGACTCATCATCAGCTTTGGTATGAATTAGAAAATGGGTCTCCATGCATCATCCTTTGAGAGTCTTCTCGAGTTTTGATTTGTAACTTTTTCAGTTGGTGATGGACAAAGCAATAGGAACCCTCTGTCAGATACACATTGCAATCTAGCATGAACTACTTATGGTAAGTATTTATTATAAGTACATAACTTTTTAGAATAAAAAGAGTCATGCTGAAATTTGAGGGTATAATTTATAATTCCTACATAAAGAAGTATTAGGGAAGAACAGGTGATCCTTGGCACAGTTTTTCTTCACCCTAGACTGTATGGACAAGAAATTATCTACAGGGTACAACCACACACATGGACTTTTTCTTTTCAACAAGGCTTAAGATGTCATTATTGTAAAATATATCTTTTATTTTACATGGCACTATAAAAGAAAAGACTCTGCCAATTATAATTGTAAGCTGTCACTAATGATAACGGTGTATTTAGATTCCAAAGATGATAAAACGAAATATGTGTGTCTTAGGATCAAGGTAACACAGTATGCTAGTTGTGCTATTGAATAATGGATCCATACCATTTTGCCCAAATTTTTTTTCAAAATTGTCCATTACTCCATAGAAAACATCTTTGCTTATAATTGACAGATGTAAAATATAGTCATGCTCATCATAAGTATGTTTCATTCACGACAGAGTGCATATATGAATGTGGTCCCATAAAATTATGATGCAGCTGAAAATTTCCTATTGCCTAGTGACTTCATAGCTGTATTAATCAATACACACTTACATGTTTGTGTTGATACTGGTGTAAACAAACCTACTGCACTGCCCATTATATACAAGCAAAGCACATACAATTACAATAGTAAGCTAGAGCATCTAGGTTTACGTAAGTACACTCTATGATGTTCATACAATGACAAAATCACTCATCTCTCAGAATGTATCCTCGTCATTAAGAATTACAGGACTACAATATATAGTCAACGCATACAATACAAACTGTACACTGATACATAGCTTAAAAGCATAGAATTGAGACCATTATTCATTCAATTCATTTAAAAAAGAAAAAAAGACAAATATTTTTTTTATCAGTAATAATCCAGCAATTGAGGGTAAAGATGTAGGTTGCTGACATTTCTAGAAATTACCTAGTCTAGAGAAAGAACCCCAATTCTTTAATTTATTTGGTATATGCAAATTCCAAAAAAACTCAACAGGTAACACATGCATGTTTGGCATCTGCAAAAGTGAAATGAATAATATAGGCTTGTTTTATAGGCTTGTTTTAGTGTGGTTTGGTTTTGGTACCTCAGACTGGAGGTTGTTGATTTAGATAATCTGGTTCCGGGAATCAGCTTTTCTTTCTGAATTACAGGACTTTTATCTAAGTGAGTAATGCCTAAACTCTTCACCTATATATGCTCTTTTCAATAAACCCCTCTTCCCTCATTGACAGCCACTAACCAATCAACAGAAACTAGACAGCATTATGAAAACATGATTAAATTCAGAGAAAGATCAATAATTAGTTTTTAAAGTTAACAGTTCAGTGTAAGGACCCAGTTACTACTTTCCAGTTGAAGCTAATTTTTAAGTATTAACTTCTTTTTAAGATTAAAGTTAGGCCTAAACTGTGATGGCACAGTGGATAAAGTGTCAACCTGGAAGGCTGAGGTTGCCGGTTCAAAACCCTGGGCTTGCCTGGTCAAGGCACATGTGGGAGTTGATGCTTCCTGCTCCTCCCCCCTCTTCTCTCCAATCTCACTCTTTCTTCTCTCTAAAATGAGTAAATAAATAATTTTTTAAAAGATTAAAGTCAGTACTTTCTTTGAGAAGTAGTTTGAGTTCATGTATTTGGACAGAGGCAGATTTTCAGCCCACTAGAATATACCTTGGCAGAATGTGGAAAAGCAAATAGGCAGGAAAAGTTACCCAACCAACAGACCTAGGGATTCTAGATGTGGCTGCTGTCATAGCCAGGCCATTCTAAGTTGTGCTGTATGTTATATTTTGTGCATGTGTGAATGTATGTGTGTGCCCAAACATAGGCCCACACTCAAGTGGTGTCCACACTGTAGCAAGTCACAGCAGCCTGGCACTCTTTTCCTGGCAGAGCTAAGTACTGACTAAGCTGGGATGGGGAGAAAACATGAAAGTATAGAGATGCGCAACTCTTACTGTCTTTCTGGAGACCAACTTTGTCCTTCCACATTGTAGCTGATGATGCCAGCATCATGTAAAGGTGAGAACTATGCTCAATTTCCCTTCTTGGGGTTTTTTCTCTATATAAAGTGAGTGATTACTTTGGAGTATGGCTATGTTCTTTGCTCTTGTTTCTTCTCTTCAGATCTCCCCCCATACCCATTAACATCAAATATTTACTCAGTGCATGCAAACTTCTTTAAGCATTTCTGTCATAAATACCTAGTTCCTATTGAATCTTCAAATAATGCAGACGATCTCTGTGTGTTCATCTTTCTGAGTCGCACTTCTGGAACACTGTCATGGAGGCATTTCAGCCTCTCTAAAAATGCTTCTGAGCTGGATTTCTTATCGGTGGGCAGTATATATTGAGGTATCTGGAATAAACACAGAACTCCAATTATTGTTTGCCTGTGAACTGGTTAGCAAGATGATTACAAGATATGGTAAATACACTTGGCATGTTGAAACGTACTTTCAGCTTCGATGACTTCAAATAGCTTCTAAGTAAAACAAATAAACGGAATAATGGTGGGATTTATTTGGAACTATTCATTATGAGCCTACCCAAGGCATGACATTTCCAATCATGTCTTAATTTTCTTTTTAGGAGCAGAAAGGGTTTTCATATCTTGACGTATTCATCACCTGGGCCCAAAGCAGTTATCTCTTTTGCTCATTCTAAGGCTCTGAGAGCTGATGGGATGCTGTGGGGTCTTTGTGGATCATGCATGGCTTGCCCTGGCTTCTACACATTAAAAGTGAAATAAATACCCAGGCTGACTGTCCTTGATTATGATCTATGAGTTGATTTGTTAAATGAACCCGTTGCTTTAAAGGTTATAAATGACAAGATTTTTACCATTACAAGTAATTTATAGCTATTTCCTGTTTGATGTGACAGATCCTCATGAGAAGTCCAAATTTGTCTGCTTGACATATACATTTATTTTAACATTTCCCCCTTCTCCAAATTCTAGCATGCATTAACTACAACTACTGTTTTTCCTAGGTGTCAATTTGCACCTGTGGGGCTTACCTCTTGAGGCTTTAGTGAGGTCCCCTGGCCTCTACTCCAGATGGCTGCCTGCATTTCAGCAGCTAATGTGGGTGATTACTGGCATATTTACTGTAATTTATAAAAATCACAGGAAATGACATTTTTATTAGTCACTGACTCCACCATCACTAACTGCAATGGATGTTATGCATACAAATTCATTTAAAAAAATTGTTCTTTCTAAATCAGGAGCTCTTTCCAGTCTCTAATTCTGTAAAAAGATCATGTTTCACTTTTGCTTACCATGAATGGGATCACAAAGGAGCTCAGATCTCAGCTGATGTCTTAAAACCAGGACTTTTCTCATGGGGACTGGAATAAGGGTCGGGGAAATGCCCTGACAAGACTGAAAGAAAAATCCGGAAATATCCAGACCTCAGTTTCTAGGGGCAGGGTTGAGGGCTGTTAAGAGCGTGAACCCCTGACTCAGGCTGCAGACCACAGAATCACTTCTGACCCATAGCGAGGGCTGTATACGTGTTTGCTGTCATTCTCATGGAGTGTGTGCCAGTACCTGTACCCGCTGTTCAGTGACAGACTCTGGAACTGTCAGCCAGAGCTGTTTTCATGCAGGAGAGAAAAGTGCAGCAGGAAGGAGGAGGAGGGAAGGGAAGAGAGAGGGAAAGAAAGAACCAAGAGGAAGAGAGAAAAGGAAAAATGAAGAGAGAGAGAGGTGAGGGGGTGGGCATGTGTTGTGACTTAGAACCCTAAATCATGGGTATCTCACAGTACAATAAGTATTTTTTCTTTCTTCTTTCTTTTTTTCTCTTCCTTTCTTTTCTCTCTCTCTTTCTTTCCCTCCTTCCCTCCTTCTTTTCTTCCTTCCTTCCTTCCTTTATTCTTTTTTCTTTCTCTCTCTTTTCCTCCTCCTCCTCCTCCTCCTCCTCCCCCTCTCCCTTTTTCTTCTACCCTTCCCCTCTCTCCTCCTCCTCCTCCTCCTCCTCCTCCTCCTCCTCCTCCTCCTCCTCCTCCTCTTCTTCTTCTTCTTCTTCTTCTTCTTCCTCTTCTTCTTCAACTATGGCCATTACCAAAGATCTAATTAACAAGTCACCTGCTTTTAGGGAACCATCAGATCAAACAAATATTTGTTGAGGGCCAATAATGTCTCAATCTTTCAAGAATATTTCCCTCTTCAGTTCTTAAAACAATTATTCCACCTTACCTGTGGTGGCACAGTGGATAAAGTGTAGACCTGGAAGGCTGAGGTCGCTGGTTCAAAACCGTTGGCATGCCTGGTCAAGGCACATGTGGAAGTTGATGCTTCCTGTCCCCCCCCCTCTAAAATAAATAAATAAAATATTTTTAAAAATTATTCAAGATAGGTATTGTTTTCCCTATGAAGAAACTGAAGCTCAAAGAAGTAAAGAATTTGCCTTGATTTACACAACTAGTAAGCAGCATCTGACCTCAAACTAGTGCTCTCTTTACACCACAGCTAGTACTATGGGATTTACATACATGTATCTTTCACAGTACAACATAAGGTAGAATTTCACCAAGTGCCAGAAGGCATGAGAGGAAGATTAAGTGCTGTGGAAGATGAGGAAATTGGCAACTGCAGTGGTTGGGGTGACTAAGGAGGGTAGCTCAAATTAACCTCTGTATCTTCTGGAATCGTCTAAGCAGGACTTCTAAACTGTTTTATGACATCAACCCATTTGAAAGTCTGGTGAAGCCCATGAACCCTTTCTCAGGATAATGTTTCTAAATATCTAAAATAAAATTAACAAAAGGAACCAATGCATTATCTGGAAAATTAGTAAACACAGGGAAAGCACCAAGCACGTGCATTCTGACTTTCTACAATAATTTTACCCCCGGGTAAGCACTTTGTTATAAGGCAGATTTTTTTCTTATAGAAATAATACTGATGAAAAATTATAATAATGATAGAATTCAAATAAACTATTTTGTAACCCCTAATTAACTAATGGGTCTCAACACTGAAAATCAAAAACTGCTAACCACTAACAACCAGAATTATTCTCAGCCCCTCTTTTGTCCCCAAATTCTGATGGCATCAACTCTCTAGATCTTACTCTTATTTTATAGGAGACAGGGAGGAAAGAGGGCACAGTAAACTACACCACAGGGATACAATCTACAACCTAGACTGTGGGAAACTACAGGATTTCCCCACCCCCAAATTTTAAGAGATAAATTCAAGAAGAGAGAGAGAAGAGAATCAATAAATTAAGAGACTTATAGACATATCAACCAATTGAAAATGTGAATCAATTTGAATTTTCATGTTTAAGAAAACTGAAAAACTTATAATATTTACAGATACTATAAGATTTAAACACTGTTGGGATATTTGATGATATTTAAGAAATTATTAATTTTTAAATGGTAAGAACGGTTTTATGGTTGTACTTCAAGAAAAAAATTATCTTATACTTTAGGGGTACATACTAAAATATTTACAGATAAAATCAGTATATAATGTCTAAAGTTTACTACAAGATAATGCAGTCTTGAAAAGAATGTGGGGTATATTGGGTGATGGACATATGAGACTCTGTGTATCATAAAATGTAGATATCAAAATATTATAAAATATTTTGTGATATAGTAATAATTTCCCTTAATAATGTACTAAGTAACAATATGTGTAGCAGGTCTAAACTCTGATGTGATTTCAAAGTTATTGGGAAGATAGACGATATTTTGAAATATTTGAAAAAACTGTATTGTGATACAAAAATGCCAATTATTTCAATTGGTGACAAAATCCCAGGTAATGCTAACACTTGTGTGGTTTGTTGATTTCATTCATAGCTGAAAAAAATCCTAAGTTTCAGCTTATAGTTAATAAAAATAAATATTGTTATGTCCAAGGTCAATGGACATTCTGAATTCTATACATGGAATCCTTCCATCCCAGGTTTTCATGGTGGACCCCAGGTTAATATCCTCTTATCTGAAGTTATAGGAGAGTTCTTGAGTGAATACAGTGTTATTTAATATATAATAGATCCATCCATGTTGATATGGGTATTTGAATTGATTTTAAAATCATGGTTCTTATCCAATTGAAACATTCATAGATCTACCTTTGGTTCCTTTTTTCCCCTTTGGAGTCCTAGGAACTTTTGCTTCAGAGACAAATTGGGAATCCTAGCATTTCTTCTAAGCTCTCTATGACTTCAGAAATGACACAATTAACATACTACATTTACTATATCACTTAGGAACCACTTATAGTGATATAGAAGCACAGATTCTTAAAACGTTAGAATAGAAAGATACTTTAAAGACAATTTAATGCAACGCCTGCATTTTGCAGGAGGGAATAGTGATGTTCAGACCAATTAACACTCTAGTGCAGAAGTTCCCAAACTTTCTAAGTTCATGGCATCCTTAGTGTCTCAGTAATTTTTTAACAGGATCCTGAACCAAAAACAACAACAAACAAACACCTACTAGTTTTGTTTATTAAGTAGTTATTTAAAACATCCTTATATACTAATAACTCTGTAGCCATTTGAAAAATAATACATGTTGGCCCTGGCTCATTGGCTCAGTAGAATGAGTATCAGCCCAGCATGTGGATGTCCAGGGTTTGATTCCCGGTCACAAAACACACACGAGAAGTGACCATCTGCTTCGCTTCCCTTCCCTCTCCCTCTTCTCTCTCTTCCCCTCCCACAGCCAGTGGCTTGATTGGTTAGAGCATGGTTCAAGTATTGGCTCCCGATGGAGGTTGCCAGGTAGATCCTCATCGAAGTGCATGTGGGAATTTGTCTCACTATCTCCCCTTCTCTTACTTAAAAAAATTAATAATGCGTGTAAATTGAAGGGGGAAAGTATTATTTTAATTACATTCTTAAATAATCATAATTTTTTACTAATGGCATGTGTGCCTGCTATTTGAATCAGATTTGATTATCACCACTTTCATTTCACATTCTCCATTGATTTTTGTGTGGTACTTGCTTTTTATTTCAGCAACTGCCCCAAACCCAGCTTCACAAGGATAATGATGTTGTTGTAAAAATGTGGCACAATCTAGCATAAAATTGCAAAGTACATCAGGCTGGTAGTTTATGCAGTGTCCACGATATGACAGTATCACTGTGTCTCCCTTAAAAGTTGAAATATCCTGGGGCACCTCTATGAGTGTGCTGTGATGTCCCAGGTTACCCAGGCAAACAGTTAGGGAACCAAAGTTAGACAAGCAAGTGCCATGGATCCAGAAAAACCAAAGTCTTGTGCTTCCTAGTCCAAACAGAACTTCATGAAATTATGTGACAGATTCCTGGTCTGTTAAACCCTAAAAAATATCCAAGTGATCTAATTTATCTGGATTTTATTCTTTGGGGGAATTTATTTGATTAGTGGGAAGTCCACTATTTAAGTTTTTTTAAAAGTTCTGGCAATTCTTCCAACTGTGTTTGACAGTTAATTTCAATCTGCCCTTGTATGTCTGGCCATGATGAAAAACTGGTATTAACCTAGATGTTCTACTGTTAAGGCACTATAAAAGTGGATGAAATATATGACATAACTGTTCTCAAGAGCTGGACAACAAGCAGTGCAGGATTGTGATCTCTATGAATAGAAAAAAATGAGGTGGACCCCATGATTGCCCAGCTTTCTGCCTGGAGGCACTTCCCAAACCATCAGGCAATGATGGAGTGTCCAGGCAAAATAAGGCAGTCCTTCTGAGTTAAGGAGTCAGAGATTGGAGAGTAGGACCAAAGAGAGAGTTGTAGGGAAGATATAAAAAACACACAGAGACGAAGTTCCAAATATCTGCATAGGTATCCCCTTGAGTCTCTGACTGAATGGTTGGCTCTGCATGGTAAAGGCAAGATTCTGGGCCCTGGCCAGTTGGCTCAGTGGTAGAGTGTCAGCCTGGCATATTGACATCTTGGGTTCCATTCCCAGTCAGGGCACAGAGAAGAAATGACCATCTGCTTCTCCACCCTTCCCGCTCTTCTTTCACTCTTTATCTCTGTCTTCCCCTCCCACAACCACGGCTCAGTTGGAGCAAGTTGGCCTCGGGTACTGAGGATGGTTCCATGGCCTTGCCTCAAGTGCTAAAATAGCTTGCTTGCTGAGCAATGGAGCAATGGCCTCAGCTGGGCAGAGCATTGCCCAGTAGGGGTCTTGACAAGTGGATCCTGGCCAGGTCTAAGGCAGAAGTCTGTCTCTCTGCCTCCCCGCTTCTCACTTAAGGAAAAAAAAAAAAAAAAAAAAAAGCAAGGCTCTGACATGGCAGACAAAGATCAACTACCAAGGAGAAGTAAAAGTCCTGAGTGGAAATCCCAGAACGTACATGGGAATGAGAAACAACCAAGTACCAATGACCCAAGCACTCAATTGATATTTCAGAAGGGATAAGCCTTAAAAATATGTCTACTCTAGCCCTAGAGTGAAGATGACTCCAAATGTGTTCCAACAAAGCTTAAAAACAAAGTTTAAAAGATCAGGTTGATATATTAACTGCCTTGGAATTAAACTTGATTTTCTTTTTTAAGGTCTTTTTTTGTTTTTTACAGGGACAGAGAGAAGGT
The DNA here is from genome assembly GCA_037038555.1 of Rhynchonycteris naso. Classification (NCBI taxonomy): domain Eukaryota; kingdom Metazoa; phylum Chordata; class Mammalia; order Chiroptera; family Emballonuridae; genus Rhynchonycteris; species Rhynchonycteris naso. Next base: position 34,534,053 of record CM072998.1, read on the forward strand.
CAGTAGACAGACAGGAATGGAGAGAGGTGAGAAGCATCAATCATTAGTTATTCGTTGCCGTTGCAACACCTTAGTTGTTCATTGATTGCTTTCTCACATGTGCCTTGACCGCGGGCCTTCAGCAGACCGAGCAACCCCTTGATGGAGCCAGCGACCTTGGGTCCAAGCTGGCGAGCTTTTGCTTAAGCCAGATGGGCCCATGCTCAAGCTGGAGAGCTCGGGGTCTTGAACCTGGGTCTTCTGCATCCCAGTCCGATGCTCTATCCACTGCGCCACCCACCGCCTGGTCAGGCTAAACTCAATATTCTTTTAATGAAGACAATGCCATTTGGACATATAACAATGTGGCATCCACTGTGCCCAGGATACAAAAAAAAATGTCACTAAACATATAAAGATGCAGGCAAATGTAAGAAAAATTATTAAAAGAAACAGACCAATGACAGAAACAATAAACTTGAATACAACCATTATAAATAGGTTGAAATATTTAAATAAAAATATGACCATATTGTGGGGACAAATGAAGATATCAATAGAGGAGTAAAAATGATTTAAAAAGAACACATGGCTATTCTAGAACTAAAACATACAATTAAAAGGAAATATTTCCATTCATCTGTAAACTTTCCCATCACAATTTGTCTTACCCATAAATACAAGGTAATATACAAAATGTATTGTCTCCATACCTAAAATGCATTACAAGACTAGTAATACTCTTTTTACTCTAGCTGCTTTCTAGCAAGGAAGCCAAAGAACTTCATGAACATATCCGGTTACTCTCAAAGTCAGTTGAGTACCATTGGATCCAATTTACTTACTCAAGAGAACAATTTAATTGAACTTCCTATGATTATGAAAATGGTCAACATCTGCATTGTTCAGTATGGTAGTCACTGGCCATGTATAGCTATTTAAATTTATTTTAATTAAAAATGTAGTTCCTCGGTCGGTCATAGTAGTCAAAGTCCAAGTGATCATAGTGCATTTTGAAGGTTTTAAGAGGCTATTTACGGCCCTAACGTCAATTTTGTTAAAACCTAATTTTTTAATATTAAAAGAATTAATTCAACTTTAACTGCCAAAGGTTAGAATAACTCAGTGATTCCATATGTAGTAATTTTTACACTGGAAAAATCCAAATGGAATTTTTTTTCTCATTTTATTGGTCACTATGTTCACAAAGAAGTGAAGACTTTGTCTGAACACAGTGGTTCTCCATGTTACATGGGCAAAATAGATAGTAGAAATGAAGATTTCTGAGACCCACCCACCTGCAGATTAAGGTGTATCAAATCTGAATATCTATTCCTCAATGGGAATCCATATATCTAGAGAGCATCCCAGGTGATTCTGGCATATGATTACCTCTTAAGAAATGCTAGAGAAAAATACTAATATCCAAACTAAATATTAACACTTCAGTCAATATAATTTTACAGGTATAATGTAGACATATTTAATAATCTTTTTGTTCCTTTTGTTAGCATCCATCAGCTATGCTCTTCTTAAATGTAGAATAATATTATTTTTCCTTTTTTCTATTGAAAGCAAACTACAACTTTGAGATGATTTCAAATGGCAAGTTTCCGTGTGCTAGAACGTTGTATATACTAGGTGCTATCTGTTGAGTGGCTGACTCTAGATGACAGGTGTCTATGGATGCCATCTCTGAAAAGCCTTGCTCCACAAACACTGATAAATTAATGGTAAGAACAAAGATACTTGATCCCAGCTGACTGCCTTCCCCTTTTATATTGACAGAATGCATTTCACAAGTGAACCAGTATTAGCGTTCTGGATCATTAGTCCTTTTTTCCCTTAAGTAATTTATGATAACAATTGCACTCACTGACTCTCTAAAATGTGTTCTCCTTTGGAGATGATTGAAAATTCTTTCATATAATAATATAAGATAAATACATATTTGGCTTACAGAGTTTATTTTTGTTTTGTTTTGTTTTTTTTGTTTTTAAACTTCTTTTTATTTTATTCATTTTAGAGAGGAGACACAGAGAGAGAGAGAGAGAGAGAGAGAGAGAGAGAGAGAGAAAGAAAGAGAGAGAGAGAGAGAAAGGGGGGAGGAGCAGGAAGCATCAACTCCCATATGTGCCTTGACCAAACCAGTGCAGGGTTTTGAACTGGCGACCTCAGTGTTCCCAGGTCGACGCTTTATCCACTGCGCCACCGCAGGTCAGGCCAGAGTTTATTTTATGAAAATCAAGTTTGTAGGCATTCAAGAAGGAAATCAAAAAGGAGTGTTCAACTTTAGAAACTTTGTTTAATCAAACTCTTCACCACTAAATATGAAAACTGACTCTTAATTATAAGAAGGCTAATGCTTTCTGCTAGCGACTTGCTCATTAAACTACCGAGTTTCTTGTAAATCAAACTAAAAGTCTCTTTGCAAGAGATTATGCCTAGAGAGTTTGATTTCAGAATGATTTCTATGATGCTGTCATTGATGATGGTGGTGGGTGTGGTGGTTGTTATGCGTAGTTCCAATTTTGTAAGAACTCAGACAAGTACTCTTTGCAGAAATACTTCCATTTCAAGGTTCTGACTTAGTTGCAGTTCCCTCTTCAGAGTGCTCAGGTGTGTGAAGGACCCTTTCATCTCTATGGAGGGTACATTCACTTTCTTTTCCCCATGTCACATAGATAAAGTCTTTTCAAATTGAAAAGGGAAATGGTAGGGTCATAAGTAACTTTAAACCATAACAGCAAATTAAAATCGATCACAACTGGCATTGGGACATTTCATCTTTTGAAATAAGGACCTCACCAATCAGAAACTTTTCAATGAGCATTCACACATATCTGAAACTGTGAATTCAGGGGTAGAGATGAGAAAAAGCTGAAAATCAGTAGATCCAAACCTACCTTCTATGCCTCAATGTCCAACTTCTAATGTACATCATAGTTAAGTTTTTCCTTAAAAGCTCAGCAAAATGTATTTTATATAATGTATTTTGAATTTTTAGAATTCTACTTTTACCTTTTATTTCTCCTTATATGTATTCATTGACTGTGCTCAAAGCCCAATGTTTTATAAACTCATTTCACTTAATGTTAGGACGAGAAGGAGGTTGAAGAACTAAAGCTAGCTTTACTTTCCTATAAGGAATCAGTGTGGGAAGCAAAGCAAAAAGCATTTTGGGAGACAAAACAGCAAATGTTTAAGAGCTGAAGAAAGAGAAAACTCCAATATGATTAGAAATGCAGAACCTTAAAATGGATTATATAGACCAATGAAGGAAAGCCACTGAGATAGTCTCAGGATTTCTAATAAGGAAGAACCATCACCCATCAGAAACCTTTTTGTAGAATGGTAAGAGCAGGGGGCAATTCTGATTATATTTGGTGATTTTAGCAAATTCATTTATTTTCCTTCTGGTAACCCCATTAATATGAGAATTAAATGATAAGAAAGGAGAGGATAAAACAGTAGCTTATGAACAACACTAAACTTTTGGAAAAGAAAAATAAAAAGGAGGTGTAAATAGACTTAAGGAGCCTAAAATCAGTGCTTAAACTGAGTGGTGTCCTAAGAAACAAGCTAATAATTCTCACTATAGAACCCTCAAAAGGCTCAGAAATTTCAGGTTCTTTGAAAGGCTGGTGAAGTAATGGGACTAAAAATAGATTGGTTGGTGTCCATGTAGAGAGCTGTTGGGCCAGAAAGTTCCCTCCCTTATGCAGACCACCCAGTAGCTATCTGTCTTCCACCATACAGATATATCTGCAGAAAGCTGAATCAAAGAGGCACCAGAGTGTGGAACACCAAGTATAGCAGAGAGCAGGGGAGAAGAGCTGTACTGAAAATAGAATGAGTAAGTGAAAGTTTACACCTTAAATAGTGAGTCTCTCAGTCCCCTTCTGTTCTAGAAATGCTTGTAGGCAATTGCAAAATTCTTCTCTAGAGAAATGAAAGGATTCCAGAGGGGAGAAAACTATAGATAACTGATTTTTGGCTATTTCCACAATGAAACATTCAAGTTTCAGGACACAATCAATCTGGCTATCACACAGCCTACTTCCAAAGCTTTCTAACAGCTTTTTGATGTCTTATTTTTAAATTTTAACAGATGAAAAGGGTGAGTAGACAATTTGTAGGACCTCCAACCAGAAAGAGAGGGTCTAAACCTAACAGGCAAAGGGATTCAGAAAGAACAGAAGCAATCCAAGGTAAGTAGAAATAATTTTTAAAAACATTTTAAAAACACAGAAAAAAAATTAAGTCTATGAAATAAAATCAGTATGTTATTTAAAACAAAGCAAATAGACACACACACATGCACACACACTCAGAGAACAAAATAAGTCATGGAATACAAAAATGTAATTGCTGAAAAAATAATTGATAGAAAAAGTGAAAGATGCATGAGAAAAACTCTCCAAGAAAAGAGGACCAAAAGAGAGGGGTTAGGCAGAATACTAGAAAAGAAAAATTATGAAAATCAGAGGACAAAAGAGATCATATCACCTCTAACTGGTAAGAATTCCAGAAAAAGAGAAAAGAGAAAAATATAGAGAAGGAAAATATGAAGAAATAATTCATGAAATGTTACAGAATTGAAGGAGATAATTTTCAAGATTGAAAAACTACCAACAGATTCCCAGTATAATAAATGAAAAATGACTCACATCAATGCAAATTACCAGTCAATTAAAAAAAATAATCAGGAGTAAAAATAGGGGATAAAAGCAAACAAAAGACAAAACTAATTAAATAGGAAGACTATAGAGCAAGTTGTTTTTTATTTATTTTTAAACAAGCAAACAAAAATAGATCAAATATAAAGAATTAGGAATTAGAGTATGGACTACCTACAGCTAACCTCATATTTAATGATAAAATATTGAAACTTTTTCCAAAGATCAATAATAGGACAAGAATGTCTGCTGTCACTACATCTCTTTCTCATTGTACTGGAAGCTCTAGCTAAAACAGTAAGATGGAAAAAAAAGGGAAGAAATTAAAATGTCTTTATTTGCTGATGACAGGATTGTCTTCATCAAAATCTTACAGAAATTAACAACAACAAAAAACTCAAACCAACCAGAACTTATAAAGAAGTTTGCAAGATTACAAGATAGAAGATCAAAATTCAAAAATCAATGTAATTTTATATATTCGCAAAGATCAGAAACCAAAATTCGAAAACTAGCATCACTTATAATAGCATAACTAAACACTAAATAGTTTGAAATAAATATGACAAAAGGTGTACAAGATCTGTACAATGAAGACTATAAAACATTGCTAAGAGAAATTAAAGAAGATTTAAATAAATGGAGAAATATTAGCATGCCAATGAACTAGAAGACTTAATATTGTTAAACTATCAATTAGCCCAAAGATCATCTACATATCCCTTAAAATCCTACTAAAAATTGTGGAAGGTATTTTTTACATGTGTATTCTAAAATTCATTTGGATGTGCAAAGGGCATAAATAAGAAAAACAATTTTGAAATAAAAAGGGAAAAAAGTTGGAGAATTTACGCCACCTGTTTTCAAGGGTGATTATAAAAATACATGGTACTGGCATGAAGATAGAACTAATAGAACAATGTAGCAGAATAATGAGTCCAAAAGTAAACCCACACATATAAGGTTAATTGATTTTTGACAATGTTGCCAAAAATATCGAATGGCAAAAGAATAATATTTTCAAAATATGATACTAGAACAATTGAGTATCTGTATGCAATATATATTAATACTTACCTCAAATCACATATAAAAATTAATTCAAAATGCATCATAGACCTAAATGTGAGAGCTAAAACTAGAATGTTAGAGCATTGTTCAACAGAACTTTCAGTGATGATGGAAATATTCTTTGAACTGTCCAAAATAATACCCATTAGCCACATGTGATGATTAAGTGCTTGAAATGTGTGTAGTGCGATTGAGGAACGATTTTTTAAAATTTAACTCAATGAGATACTACTACACACCCTGTTATACGGCTAAAATTAAAAGTGTTAGTGTAGATGTGGAGTAACTGGAGCTCTAATACACTGCTGATGGAAATGTTATATAGTACACACATATTGAAAACAGTTTTGCAATTTCTGAAAAATGTAAACATATATCTACCACATGACGCAGCCATTCCACTCCTAGGTATCTACCCAGGAGAAAGAAAACACATTCATACAAAGACGTGTACACAAATTTCTGACAACCCAAAACTAGAAACAAATGTCCATCAAGAGGTGAATAAACAGCCTGACCAGGCAGTGGCGCAGTGGATAGAGCATTGGACTGGGATGCGGAAGGTCCAGGTTCAAGACCCCGAGCTCACCAGCTTGAGCGTGGGGCCCATCTGGCTTGAGCAAAAAGCTCGTCAGCTTGGACCCAAGGTCGCTGGCTCCAGCAAGGGGTTGCTCAGTCTACTGAAGGCCCGCGGTCAAGGCACATGTGAGAAAGCAATCAATGAACAACTAAGGTATTGCGATGGCAATGAAAAATTAATGATTGATGCTTCTCACCTCTCTCCATTCCTGTCTGTCCGTCCCTATCTATCCCTCTCTCTGACTCTCTCTCTGTCCCCATAAAAAAAAAAAAGAGGTGAATAAACAAACTGTAGTACATTCATACAGTGGAATACTACTCAGCAATAAAAGAAATGACCTATTGATACATGCTATAACATGGATAAATCTCAAAATAATTATGCTGAATGAAAGAAACTAGATAAAAGAGTATATATTGTACATTTCCATTTATATAAAATTCTTAAAAATGTAAATAAAATTATTAACAAAAAAACAGATTGGTAGTTACCTATGGGCAGAGAGGGCAGGAGGAAGGGTTTGCAAAAAGGATAAGAAAACTTTTGGGCGTGATGGATATGTTTATTACCAAAACCCTGGTGGTGGTTTTATGGGTATATACATTTGTCAAATTGTGCACTTTAAATATGTTTAGTTTATTGCATATCAAGTATTCCTCTGTAAACTGTTAAAAAAGTAATACCACTCAAAAACAACATAAGTTAGAAGACAAAAATCTCAAAGGTAGTTTATTTTTTTTAACTAGAATTCTATACCTAGCTAAACTACAACTCTAGTGTTGTACAGCCTACTAGAAGATATAGCTTACCAAATCAAGCAAGAGAGGAAATACGAGATTCAGAAAATGGAAGAAATGCAAATAAGAAAGGGAAAATGAGAAATGATCACAACATATACATGGAAATCTTCAGAAAAGCCCATCCAGTTTGGAGCAGATGGACAGAGGTCTCCAGTAGAAATAGCTCCAGAATGATATTGAACTCACAAATTATTGATGTGTTTAATTTTGCAGAAAATAATATTATAGGTGTTTAGAATACTGACATAAACTGTGGAAGTATTTGTTATAGGAGCAGAAAAACCTGAGTAAATGAACCACATTTCTCACTAAATAAGACCATTCATATCTTCAGGGAAAACAAAGTTTTGCAAGAAAGTATATAAATTCATAGTTACCACTGGGCCCAGCCATGAATAGTCTGCCACATTCAGACAAAGGTGTATACTGAATATTGACTTAACAAAGAACAATGATATACTTACTGGGAAAGGGGGAGTTGAGAATAATGTAAAATAATGAAAATAAATAATGTGGATACTAGCCAAAGGGTTATAATAAGTTGCTAATGGGAAATGGGACTGAGAGGTAAGAATGGGTGAAACATGGTGGATATTTGCTTTATTAACCTTACATATTGTTTGTCTTAAGAAAATATTCAGCAAAACTGTAGAGACAGTAAACAGATCAGTGATTTCTAAGTGGTAGGGAGAGAGAGAGAGGATGAATAGGTGGAATACAAAGTATTTTAGGGCAATGAAACTACTTCGTATGATACCATAATGGTGGATACATGTCATTATGCATTTGTCCAAACTCATAGAACGCATTACACCAAGAATGAATAAACCCTGATGTAAACTATGGACTCTGGGTGAAAATAATGTGTCATCAATTGTTACAAATGTCCCACTCTGGAGGGGTGTTGATAGTGAGGGAGTTTGCGGAAGACAGATGGGGGCAATAGGTATATGGGAAATCCCTGTACTTTCTACTCAATGGTGCTGTGAACATAAGTCTGCTCTAAAAATAAAGTCTCTTAAAATATTCATATATATTACATTAATTATAAATATTAGAATCTGTCAATTCTAGAATTTAATCCTGAATTTTATACTTTTTAATGATATACCCCTTGATAGATTACTTAAATTCTCTGTTTTTTCATCTATAAAAAGAGAATCCCTGGACGGTTGGCTCAGAGATAGAGCATTGGCTCGGCATGTGGAAGTCCCAGGTTCGATTCCCGGCCAGGGCATACAAGAGAAGCTCCCATCTGTTTCTCCATTCTTCCTCTTCTCCTTTCTCTATCTCTCTCTTCCCCTCCCGCAGCCAAGTCTCCATTGGAGCAAAGTTGGCCTGGCACTGAGGATGGCTCCATGGCCTCCGCCTCAGGCGCTAGAATGGCTCCAGTTGCAATGGAGCAATGCTCCAGATGGGCAGAGCATTGCCCCCTAGTGGGCTTTCTGAGTGGATCCCAGTCAGGCGCATGTAGGAGTCTGTCTCTATCTCCCTGCACTTAAAAAAAAAATACCAAAAAAGGGGGGCAGAATAATTATAACTTGGATGTGTAATGAGGATTAAATGAGATTATACATGCAAACTGTAATAGTGATTAATCTATTTATATGTCACAGTCTTTCCAAAAAAGATAAAGGTGAATTACAAAGATGCACTTAAAATAGCAAAATAAATGAATTAAAAATAAATAAGAAAAATAAGGCCAAGTTTGGCACCTAGGAGTGTTCAGTTTTCTTTCTCCTGTGATTGAAGCAAGTCATTCAGGATAAATGTCATGAGTCATGTGCTAACTGTGTGCTGCCTTACTCTTGTTACAATGAGTCTTCTGTTTTCCTGCAGCTTCTGCTGTGCTGATATAGACATCTCTATATCTATCTTAGTTCAAGGTAGAGTTCAAGCCAGTCTGAGCGTCCTGTTAATTTTAGTAGAAAGTCCTGTTTACAAATTGGCTTAGGGCATAATTGCACATAGAATATTTGAGAGCCCACAAAAATCTAAACTATTCATTTTCTACTAGGGTCCTCAGAATACACAGTGTTTATTACTAGGCAAGATAATTTATTAATGTCATAATAAAAAAAAAGTGAGTTGTACGCCTTAAATGATGTTTCCCTAGATGTTGAAGTTTAACCCCATTATGTCATTTTATTTGGAAATAGAGTCTTTGCAGATAATCAAGTTAAGTTGAGGGCAGTGAAGTGGACCCTAATGCAATATGACTAGTGTCCATACAAAAGGGGTAAATTTGGAAATAGATATACACAGGGAGAGCGCCATGTGAAGATGAAGTCAGAGATTTGGTGATACTGCTACAAGCCAAGGAACAGTGATTGCTCGCAAATCATCAAAACCTGGGGAAGAGCCTGGAACAGATTCTCCCTAACAACTTCAGAGGGAACCAGCCCTGCCAACACTTTGCTCTTAGACTTTGAGGATCCAGAACTGTGAGAGACAATAAATTTCTCTTGTTTTAAGCCATTGAGTCTGTGGCATTTTGCTATGGCAACCCCAGGAAACTACTACAATAAGGGACTATTTAGTATACATAAGCAGGTTTAAAAGTCTCCTTACTTAAAAGAATCCTACAAAAGCATAGATGGAGGGTGTGATCCTAAACATTTGTTCTTAATCTTTGACCCAGGTCCTTCACTTTGCAACAATATATAATATATAGCAACTCTCTGAGACGGGGTGGCCTCCCTGCCAAATTCCTTTTGTCTTTCTAATATTTTGGTCCTCCTAGTATGACCCATTTCTGACCCCCTCCATTTTGATTCCACTTCAGCTTCTGTATAACCCCTCATTCCTAATCATTTTCTTAATGGTCCATGTATTTCTTGGCCTGAATTGTTTTCTACTTGTTCCTATGTTCTTTCTAGTCATTTTAATGAAGATATCCAACTAAAACATTTTAGCCATATCTAATTCAAACACAATTATATATTTATAACAGAGTCCTGGCTTCAATGGGCAAGAGGATATTTAAAGAGTATTTTTATACTGAACATTAACATCAAAACCATCTCATTTGATTTCCCTGGAGCTGGGTGAAAACAGGCAATGAAGCCTATGTCTTTCACTTTTGTGCTCAAACTGGTGGTCAAAGTGTAGACAATCTTCCTGCTCCTGCTTCTTCCTTCTCTCATTGTTGTCCTGAATTTTCTTTGGTCTTCCTCAACTTTAGTCAGAATAAAAAAGGAGGAGGTGGAGGAGAAAAATGAATTTTAACATAACAAAAAGCTTTTGAAGAAAGTAGCTTAGAGATACATAACTGAGAGTTATCTCTTTCAAAAGGAGCATTTTCTCTATTTGTATACATTTGATACGCCTATATAATAAAAATAATTATTTGAAAAATAAAAATGTTAATTAAATGTTTGGGTTTTAGAGTAACAGTAGTAACTAATACTGACCCTTTGCACCATCTGAGCTGCCACCTTCATGTACTGACTGGTTACTTTTATCACTATCACATAGTATAAACACCATTGCTGCTATTACCATGGCCACATACATGTTCCTTGTATATTGCCCACAACATCCAGAACTACAGACATTTGTCAACACATTGTTTACATAGAGAAAAGAAAACCCTGTCCTTAGAAACTAAGAAAGAATGTACTGAAACAGAGTTGTTTATAGTGGAGTTCATGGGATGAAATAGAGAAGTGAAATGTAGAGTGATTCTTAAAGCTGTCTCACTCACAGTCAAGACCAATATAAATAAAGCATCTTTATAGAAAACTGGTAAAAATCCTAATGCTGGGAGCATTTATAACCAAAATAGGTAAAAAGCTAATGAATGTATTTTAGAAATTCCTTGGCATAGAGGTTTCCATGTTAGTATTTTACCATCTCTAATTCTTTCTGAGCTACATGCATTTATATTTCATTGTTAGTCTGAGTATGATACTAATGTAAAAACTTTCTTCTTATTGAAAAATAAGGCATTTATAGTAGTCTTTCAAAATGAGAATACTACTAAAAGTATAGTCTTAGTTTTAAAGGACTGTAAAATTTGGATAACAAGTTAAATTACCCACTTACTAAAATAAATTATTTAAAACTCATAAAATAATTAAACCAATATTCTATCATCCAAAATGAATTCATCACCTGTAGTAACTTTTGCAGGAAAATAACATTCTATTTAAAGTCACAGCTTAAATTAAATGATGCCATTGTATTGATATAATATAAGCAAAACCAGATAAATTTAAATCAATTTTTAAACTATAAATTCAATATCAATTTTAACTATATACGTTTTACCATACCTTTCGTGTCCCAGTAAATTTTTTACAGTGCTCCAGGTCAAAAGAAATATCTAACATTTCTGTTTAAGTAGCTAAATCTAAACAACTTAATATATATTTATGTCCTAATAAGTTAGCAGCGACTCAGAAAAATTATATAAATTGAATTAAAATAAATAATTCTTTCACTTCATTCCTTGACCAACCCAATTTACTAATTAATGGCCTGTGTGTGCCCAGTGTTCAGTCCTGAACAGCTTTTCTAGCCTTGCAGTTAGATGGGACCCCAACACATTTCCTGGTCCACATCACTCTTCCTATAGGAATTGATTTTGATATAGCAACTGCCAAAAACACAGTTTCACAAAGTTATGATGTCAGCAAGAGCTATGATGTCAACAAGCTAGTGTTGAGATTTCAGACTACCTTCAGCTTTAGCTCATATGGCATCTGACCAAATGTTCAGCATTGTGTTTCCCTCAAAATTTAAAAATATCCTAAACTATCCCTCTGTGTTCTTCGGGGCCCCCGGGGTGCCTCAGCTCATGGTTTGGGAAACTATAAGAATAAGGGACAGAATTGGGACAGGTCATTTTGCACTGTCCTGCCACTCAAAGCATGTGCCCATTTGCTTTTCTTTGTGCAGTTCTGACAGCCATCATTCTAATTATAAGAAATAGATTTCCAATTTTCTACATTTTAAACATACAAGCAAGTTACACAGTCAAATTCATACACAACAAGGAGTATTACAAAGAAGGACAATAAAGTAGACATCTGAAGACAGATCTGGTTGGGACTAGTTGCCCACCTATTTCTACATCAAGGTCACTGTCTTAAGATTTATCTCCCATAAATTCCCCCATCAACTTCTTGACAGTTCCATGATCATAGTCTTAAGTGATAAATTCCCACCCTGAGACTCCTCATATGCAATCCCACCCCCACAGTTATTTTTTCTCTAGGAGGGTGACTGCCTTTTCCCTGCCTTGCTTCCTCTTTTCCCTATGGGGCTTGAACCAGATGTGTCTTTCCCTTTATGGTCTTAAGAGGAAAACCTTCTCGTGATATGACAGAAACCATGCACACAGCTTGCTTGATAATATACTGTAATATGATACAACACAACACAATACGATTATAACACTTTGATAAACAAATAAACATTCCTTGTACCTGACTACATGCCAAATTACATAGTAAGTCTTAAGAATTCAGAGTTGAAAGAAAAGCTGCCTGGCCTCAACAGTCACTCAGTCTAGTATTTATGTAATACAAACCTGCGACTTCTTTACTCTTACAGAACCTCTATTATCCAAGCGCCAAGACACAGGAGAAAGAAGTCCTGTGTCCACTCTCAGGACTGGATTTTCCTTTCCGTATTTCCTGAGTAACCACAAGGACAACAGCCACAAAAGCGCTACTGCTCCCCGTATTTTGTGCTGTGCCAGGCACTGTGCTAAGCCCTTGAGGTGCCTTCTCTTCTTTATACCATTAGGTGCTGTAGACCCGAAAAGGAGGAGGGGCTACTGGGCAGCTGGGAGTGTAGGCGGGGCCTCCTGGGGCGAAACAGGCAGCCCTGTTCTGTACTGAGTCCTTGAGCTTCAGCTTTTTTCCAGCAGGCTAAGCTCTGGGTCTCTGCCCTGCTGTACTGATAGAATCCAATAGGTAGTTGTCCCTCTACAAGGTGCCTGGAACTGTGCTGATGCTTGAGACCAGACTTAAACAAACAAACAAAAACATCAAGCCAGAGTGAGGCTTGATTGAGTGTTAGTCTGCCTGCGGTCTCTGCCTGGAAGCACATCTCCCTCCGGATATTATTTTAGCATGGAAAAGTCTTCACCTACATGAAGCTGAGAGCGGGCAAGGTTCTCCACAGGCACTACAAGAGGAAGCATGAAGGTGGACCTCTTTTTATTTATTTTTTTAATCCTAAAGTGAAGACTTGCCCTTAAATGTTCTCATAAATATTATATTTTCCTCAAACCTAATTTAATAGAATCGTAACTGCTTCACATTCAGTTAACACTCAAGCTGTTCAAATTGGATTGAACTTGTAGCTTATAGATTGATTTAAAATGACCTATTTTTAATGCAAATGCGTGATTAAATTTGAACTGTGACTTCAAATACAATTTTAGTTTTCTGCAATAGTTACTGCAGGTGATGTATTCATTTTGGATAATAAAGTACGGTTTAATTATTTTAAGCCTTTTATGTAATTTCCTTTACTAAGTGCATAATTTGGTTTGCTATATTTTATAGTCAGTATTTTAAAATTGAGAATACATTTCTAGTAGTATTCTCAATTTAAAAGACTAATATAAATGATTTGTTTTTTTTAATGAACAAGAAAGCTTTTACATTAACATCTTACTCAGATTAACATAATCAGATTTAAATCCATGCAAGTCAGAGAGAATCAGAGATGGTGAAATACTAACATGTTCACTCATATGCCAACGTATTGCTAAAATAGGTTCGTTAGCTTTTTGTGTATTTTGGTTGTAAATGCTCCCAGCACCAGCATTTCTACTAACTTTCTAAAAAGATACTTTATCTATTGGTTTTGACCATGAGTGAGACAGCTTTAAGAATCACCCTACATTTTACTTCTCTGTTTTATTCCATTCACTCTACTATAAATAACTACTGTTCTAGCACATTCGTTCTTTATTTCTGAGGCCCAGGTTTTCTTTTCTCTATGTAAACAATGTGTTGACAAATGTCTGTAGTTCTGGATGTTGTGGGCAATATACAAGGAACATGTATGTGGTCACAGTAATAGCAGCAATGGTATTCATAAGGTGAGATTATCAAAATGAGAGTTAAAAAACTCTGCCTTCCCCATCATTCATGGCACCTGATTATCTGGATTGATATTCTTATCCATTAAAATTATGAATGTTTTAGTCAACAAAGACAATGTCATTTTAACCAAAACCTTTAGTTAAAATGCATAGGTTATCAGGTTTTTTGAATGATGCCTTATGTCCTGAAATTAGTTAAAAGCCATTGGAATTCATATTGAAATTCTTAGAGTATCAGCATAGTTTTGATTCTTTATATAGAACATTTTCTCTCACTATATCCCATTTAAAACTTACCTTCTCACATGCAACTCAAATAGATACTGACTTCTTCCATGATCATACCTTAACCTAGATTTGTATCTATATATAGAATGAATGTTGTCTTTATTATGCTCAGCAGGAAAAGTAATATGCATTATGTGGAATTGTGTGCTTTCTATCTGCTGATGCATATTGGTTTATTCTGTTTAAAACAGTAGCCCCCTCTATTTGCACAACCCCTTCTTCTCAAAGACATTTAAAATACTTAACACATCAAGGTTTTTTTTTTTTACAAGATACTCCCATTTTACAGATTATAATATTGAGAAACTTAATAGCTAAGTAATACAGTATTGTGATTATAATTATAATCAAGTTGACTAAACCAATTTATTCCATCTCATATGCACTATTAATGCCTTTCTAACTTTTCCAATGCCATTAAAATAACTCTCAACTAATAGATGTGAATACTTTGGCCTATATTGCATTCACAAGGACTATATAGACCTAGTCTATGTAAATACAAATTAGTTTGGTAAAATTGGAAATTGATAAGGCACAACATAGGATTTTGTTTAGTCTCTTTTATTGTTCATTCTTTAAAGCAAAGATGTGTATGTGGCCTATGCTCCTTGTGTTTCGCCCAGCCTGCACTTCAGGTGAGGCAAAACACATTTATAGGTAGCCAGAAAAACTACTAGGAAAATGGAAAATAAAATCAATAAATCAGTCAGTCCTTATTATTTACAACATTCAAATAACCCAACTTAAAGAAATTTTCTTCTCTAAGTTATTTTCCCCTTAAATCAGTGGTTCTTAACCTGGGTTCTATAGAACCCTAGGGGTTCGATGAGTCCGTCTCAGGGGTTCAGAGAAACCTCTGCCGTGGAGGCCAGAATAAAGTAATACCGTAATTTGTTGTGAGTTCATTCACTTTGTTGGCTTTGTTCTTTGAGCAAGGTGATGTTCATGCACAGCTCATTTTGTGCACCAGTAAAAAAACATATACCTATGTCTTGAATTTGGAAAAAAAATCATATTTTATTTATCACTAAAGAAGGATTTGGTGAATGCGCATATGAAACTGGTGGGTTCGGTATCTCAAAAAAGGTTAAGAACCACTGCTTAAATCATCTATCAAACAGTTAGATGTGAGCACTTTATAAATACTAAGTTGTTCAAATTTAAGTTAAATTATCTAGACACAGTCTTACAGTTATTAGGGCTATCTTCTAACATGAGCTTTCCAAGTGTCAGGTAGAACCTGCCTCAGCATCTTCTGAGAAAGAATCTGTCTAAGGAGGTACAGATTCTTGAGTCCCACTGGAACCCCTGAGTCAGCATTTCAGGGGCACTGGGTCTGAGAAATGGCTTTGTAACAAGCTCTGCCAGTGTCCTATATACCTTGAAGGTGAGAGACCACTGCCCTCTGAGTGAACCTCTGAGTCTAAAACTTTGATAACTCAAGTTAATTTGGCACAGTCATTTGTTGAAAACTAAAAAAACCCCACAAACCCAGCAGTTATCATATGTACTCTGCTCAAATTCACATTACAATCTTCATTGATGCATAAAAATATACAGTGTGCATGTCTCATGAGAAGATCTGCCATAGGGAGTGTTAGAGCAGTACTAGGATGTCTCAGCTTCCAGCCTCGCTTTCACTGTCTCTAAGAAGCCCTCTCTGACTCTCCCAAAATTGGGCGTGAATGATCAAGTACCATCTGGCATGTACTTCTGCCCCCAAACTGTAACCCTCAATATCACACCTGCCTATGTGACAATCAGTGTCACTCCTTGGACAGGGAGCCCCATTGGGTTGATCTTTGCATTCTCAGCATCTGCTAATGGTTCACACACTTAACACATGCTCATATAATAACCTGAAGATACAATGTACTCGTAATAAATGTTTATTGAACAGATGAATGAATGAATGTGATGATTATCAGGTAACTCTAAAGAGAAATTGTTATTAGTATGGAAGAATAGAGATATTGGTTTGTATAATTACCATTTTTTCCCACCTACATCAAATTTGGCAGTTAATGCTACAATTCTCTTATTTACCCCTGCCTGAGCTAACACAATCAAATGGTCATTTACTGAAGCCTACTATTTGCTAGACACAGCACACACCTTAGATCATTAATCCCAACTATATTCTTATGAAGTTGGTTTTATTTCTGTTTTGCCTATGAGAAGAAGAACTCTGAGTTAAGGACATTTAACAAGGACAGAAGC
Source organism: Rhynchonycteris naso (assembly GCA_037038555.1). Taxonomy (NCBI): domain Eukaryota; kingdom Metazoa; phylum Chordata; class Mammalia; order Chiroptera; family Emballonuridae; genus Rhynchonycteris; species Rhynchonycteris naso. The sequence goes on from CM072998.1 coordinate 34,550,739, forward strand.
CAATCTGTGACAAGCCATGATTTTATTGCAGTTTTGTCTTAATCTAATTCTTAAATTCTTTCCCATGTTGCTATACTACCACTCAACAAAGATTCAAAATAAAATGAATACCATACTGACTAACTTTTCATATTGATTCTTCTTTTTCTTTGAGCACAGGTATGTCATTTCTCTGTGAGGAAAAAATGCAAATGGTCAATTTTTTTCAAGGATAAACTTCACTCTTCAATTCAGTTTCTAACAAAGAATAAAGTTCTTGCTTCTCCATGTATATGGTTGTTCATGTTCAATTTACTGTTGAAGTTTGATCTTTTTCCAGTTACTGAAATTTCTCCCTCAGAATTTGGATTATTTAAAAGCATGAGGTTTCTAAATCCTTTTTCAGGTTAAAATATGCTCATCTGGATTTTCACCTATTCTGTTGCTTAGAAATAAAAAGATAAATGGGCTCTTTCTTTGAATTTCTTTGGGTAGATCTTGACACTGCTACCAGATTGTTTATAGATTTTATATACCTGTAAGGTACTTTGCCCTATAAATTCTGCTATTCGTCCTGTGAAATCCTGGGTCAATTCTTTAGATGTCTAAGACCCTTGTTTTCATATCTTATAAGTGTGTAAGACAAACATAGAGTGCTATTGCTGCCACTAGATATCATCTCTACTTAGCATTTCGGGGGTGCTCAGAGAGAAAACAATGTCTGGGTGATAACTCTTGTCAGTTACCCCATTGTCAAACTCAATCTTACATTCCTCCACACTCACAATATTTCCCCATTGGGAACATGCCTGACATTGCAGTTTCTCAAAACTGCAGCTCTGCAGTGAATGCCTAATTCCTGAAACTGCAAAATCTAACAAAGCTGATTTTTTCCACTGATTTGACTGGCTGACTATTTTGAGGCTTTGCATGTGATGACCTGCTGTTCTTCACAAACAACATCTTTAATGTACCCACACGTTCTGAAGTGGCTGGGGCAATTAAATCCTTGGGAGCTGCCTGCTGGCCATTCAGAATTACTCACAATGTCCAGAGTTTCTGCTACAGACAAATTTTCCCCATACGTTACATTTATCAACTTACCAAGAAGCAGTGTCTTACTTGTTTTGGAACCCAGAGCCCACTTAGCACTCTAGTGTACCAGTGTTACCAGGGGTAGGCGGTGGGTGGGTGTCAGTTCACTTGGACTTAGTTGTTCTGTGTTGCTTTAAAATTTTCTCTCCCTTATCTCTTCTTGGTGTTTATATATTTAAAAATGAAAAGCCAATTTAGAGGAAAACATGGCAATCCTGTTTTTTTCTTATTATCAAAATAGATTATCATTTTCTATCATTAGATATATCACTTTTTTGGGTTCTTTATCTGTTTTTCATATTTGTTAATACTCTTGATTGCGTTATTTCAGCACAAATTCCCAACCTGACTGCTAAGGAAGATACTTGTATCTACTTTCCCTCTTCCCTGACACCCCATCCTTCACAACAAACTCCAGTTTTCATTACTTTTGAGATGAGTCCAGTGGCTTTCACGCCCTGATGAACCCTGCCATACTTTAAAACCCAACTTAACTTAGTGCTTCAATCTTCCACCTTGATGGAGAATGAGGTCGAGACAACCTTAATATATATATTTAAAACCCTCCCACATTCTCTCTCTCTCTCTCTCTCTCTCTCTCTCACACACACACACACACACACACACACACACACACACACACACTTTGCAAAAGCCTAGTATGGCAACGATTCCTGGAGAGCTGGTAAGAACTCAAAAGGCAGAGCGACCAAGGACTTGTCTTTCAGTTTTGGTTTCTCATAGAAATGAGATTGCTTTTATAAAACAGAGCTTCAGAGCAGAAAGCCCATTGAGCTTTCTCCCTAGGCTCCGTCGGAGGAGCAGCCAGAAGACGGCCCAGGAAATGGAGGGTGCAAGCACTCAAGTTAAAAGAATTCTGATGGATAGCTATTCCGGCCTTGCAAAGCTCCAAGCCCGCACCGCGCTCATTCGCTCCACCCGCGCCCCTCCGCCCTGGCCCAGACAGTGCATAATTCCCGGGCAGCGGGTCTATCCCACTCCTCTCCGTCCTCTACTTGCTTAGCCCCGGGGTGCGGGTCGTCTCATCTCCCCGAAGCCCTCCCTCTCTCCAGACTGGGGCTGCGGATCTCCCCTTTTCCCTGGCGCCCCCACCCCGCTTCTCTGCAGGCGCTACAGCCTGGGCCGCCCTGCCTCCCCTCCCCCTTCTTTCTCCCACTTGTTGCTGCCCGACCCGGAGACGTGCTTGTTCCGCTGGCTGATTGTAAAGGGGTTTGACTTGCAGCTGACCCCGGGTCAGGACTTTCTTTCTACTAATCCTCCCCTCTTTAAACACAAAAAACACTTTGCCCTCTTCCCTCGCATCAGTCATCTTAATACCCACCCCTCCCAGTGGCTGACACCCCGGCTGGCCTCCAGTTCAGGCTGCACCCTAGTGAGTTGGGGGTGGACACACGGGTCGCAGGTCCCAAGAAGGTGCCCAGAGACTCCCAAACACATCCCGTTCCAAGCCCTTGGGAACGCAGCCGAAGGAAGGTTGGTGACGGGACACTCCCTGGCACCTACGGACCCTGACCCATGACTCCTAGGGAGCGTCCTGGGGCTTTCGCCGGGACCACTAGGGGCCAGGTCTTAAGCCTTGGGTGTGTATGTCGGGCGGGAGGAGACAGGAGGCGGCGAGTAGAGACAAAGGGAAGGCCGGGGCGGTAGAGAATGGGAAGCGTAGATACGGGAGTCATTGAGGGGAGGAAGGGAAAAGAGAAGAGGAAATAAGGAAGTGAATGGATAACGCGACAGGAAGGGGTGCCAGAAAGGTGGAGAGGAAAAGAATTGAGCGGGATGAGACAAGGAAGACTAAGGAATCGTCCACTGCTCGAGGCTTAACTGTGAACAGGGCAAGATGAAGATGACGTTGAGAAGCCGAAGGCCCTGGCTTCTCCTGCAGGGAGGGGACCCAGGACCCGGATCTTGGGGGCAGGGAGCCGCCCTCCACGGAGTCTGTTGGGTTCCCGGAGGAGGGCAAAGCGGGGGCCAGGCGGGCGCGCAGCTGGAGAGGAAGGGCCTGGAGAGTTGGGGGAGGGAGAGAGGTAGAAGGAGGACCAAGAAAGGAACCTAGGAAAGGAAAGGGGGGGGAGGAAGAACTCTGCGCCCCCCATCGGGCTGGGTAACGGAGGCCGGGGACCTGGAGCGGTGGGCGAAGGTGAAGGTGCCTGTTTGCCCATTCCTCGGGCCGGGCCTCCCTGTGCGCGCACCCGCCTGTACTCCTGGGTCCACGCGTTCCCCGACCCTGCAGGACAGGGCGCGGGGTGGGGGGTGGGGAGAAAGAGGGCGACGAGGGCTCATCATCTTGGGCTCCTCGCCCCAGTGAGCTCGCGCCCCCTTCACCCCTCCCTTTCTGGCCCGGCCTTTCAATCCCGCCAAATAGCCACTCTGGAAAAAGAGCTGCGCCAAGGCCAAGTCTGCTTTTTCACTTGAAGTTTCCAAGGAATCAAACCTATTATTACATTCTGCTGCCGACATATCTGAAGCCTCTGCCCCGCAGGCCAGGCTGTGGAAGCGGGGGTGGGAGCGTTGGGGCAGCGGAGGGCGTGTGCAGAAGCCCATGCCGCCCTAGAACGCTTCTTACAGGGGCCCGCCACCCGTGAAGGGTTTCTCGAGTTAACCGGAATTTTCCAGAGACAGAAATCTGCATTGCCCAGTCTTTGTTGGGAAAATGAAATGCGTGAATATGCGTGCTATTTTTCTCCCACAAGCATGATTTTAATAGACCTATCAGTCACGCTACCCGACACACATCTGCAGAGCAGTGCGCAGTACCCGCCACTGGTTTCAAAATTCATTTCACCTGGCCACTGGTGTGTTTCTTTGGCCGGGGTAAGTGGTGGTGGTGGGGTTCAAAGTCTTAATACGACAACAAAATGGGCCAAAAAGTTGCTTTCTGTTTCTTTTCTTTCTTTTAAGGCGAGGTGGGAACGGAGGTGGGGAAGAGACACGGGAAAAATCCCTCAAGCAAATCCTACTAACCTCAGCTGAGCCCGGCCGCGCGAATGGCCTGCTTTTGAAGAATTCCCGCAGTTGTTCCCGTAGGAAGTATGCAAACTTTGTACAAACTGTTTGCTCCCCAAATAGTCCTGTCCGCGTGCATTCTCCACACCGGTTTCCAACAAAATTGAAATAAACGATAGAAATACCATTCCGTGATTTGGAAAGTAACTGAAGCCATCACATAATATTTCATTTTGTGAATATGATGTGGTGTACCTTGGCAAGAATCGAATTCATTGTTCGGTTCTCTAGTGGAATAAATCTACGAAATTACATTGGAGAAATACTACTGGTGCGAATCTCATCCTGACAAAGGAATCCTAGCAAATCTCTACTTCCCCTACCTCATATTGTTTTAAAATGGAGTCATTAAAGAATTTGTTTTCCTCCATGTCCTTCTAACCAACAAAAAACAAATTCGCTGAATTTCAGGAATTCTCATTTTAAGATCTTCCTGGGTTTTTAACAAAGTGAATATTTCAGCTGACTCTGTAAGATTAAATGCCAAACTCTAAGTTCACCTCTGGAAAACCAAGGGACAGCTATGCCTGGAGTTCCCAGCATACTGCTAAACTTTTTATAGTCTAAAACATTTCAAGTGTGACCCACATTACTAATATGTTTGATGAGCTAAGACTTAGATGCCAATTAATAGCTGAAAATAGATACAAAGTTGGGCATACATTTTATGTGAGCATGGCCACACATCTGTCTGCCACTTTGGTAAATGCAGAGAGAGATTGAGATTGGGAGTTAGCAACAGAACCAGAATGTCCATTTAACTCTGCATATTTCAGAGTAAATGAGGTCTGGCCCTTAAACAGGCTGGTGAGTTAACAGAGCATTACGGAATTTCCCAAAGCATCTCTCCCAGAGGGGGCTGACTGTGTGTGCCATTTATTCCCAGACTATCTCTGATGCTGTTCTGTTTAGCAACCCATATAGATCCAAACACTTTTAGGAACGTTTCACAAAGGATCAGATTGCTAAAGCAGAGGGAAAAGGGAGGGAGGATTTATCTTGTTTGGAAGAAGCAGTCAACATATTTTCTGAAAAATTTGCAATCACTTTAAGGAATGTGTGGTTTAAGCAAAATTATTAAAATGACTCCAAAAAATTACACATATCACTTGTCAGGTTAGCATTTTACTTAAAGCTATTCTCAAATGCAGGCTAAATCTGGTTCTCATTAACCCACCACCATAAACCCATTTTTGGATGGATAGTCTACACTCATTCTAAGACAAGAAAAGATGTTGAGAAAATGAAATCAACATATTTTGATCTGGGCTCAAGGTTTCTTTTTTTCAAAAATATAATTTCACTTTTATGTTGTGACTAATTCCAAAACGTATTTGCTACAGTATAACTTTTAAATGCAATATTTAATGCTGTCAGATTACTTAAAGACAAAGTTTTACAGAAAACTTTAAATTCCAGAAAAAAACCTGCAATGTACCAATAAACACCTAGAAAAAATATTATTAAAAAATTTAAAGCATCAAACAACCTCAGATCTCATCAGGAATAATAAACACCGCATTTTGCATTCATATCCGTTAGCAACTTGCATCCCAGTTCACGCGGGGTTGGGAGGCTGGCCAATTTTATGTGTGCATGTAAAAACCCAACAAAATTATTTTACTCTTTCCCAAGGAGAAATAAGCCAGAGAGAGGGGCTGAGAAAGGGCAGAGGGCACTCAGTTACAGTACATTTTGGTTCAGAGATTGTTTCCTCGAGCTGAATCTAGATAAATTCCACCAGCAAGCTGCCTGGGAATAGGTAACACCAGTACCCCTGCCGTGGTCTTTTGTCATCCAACCTTGGCCTGGTCCCGCCATTGGGATCTTCTCCCCTGGCGGCATAGATCCGGGAACAGAGGATGCAAAGCCCACAGCAAGGAACTGAAAAATCCCGCGGTGTTGGCCCAAGATAAAAACATACCAAAGGGCCAGAGTATAAAACGATATATATATATTTTTTGGTAATTATTTCCCATTCTGTATCAACACTGTAAACTCTACAAAATAATCTATAGATTTTTAACTTCCTTTCCACTGGATGAAGCTCCATGAAAATTGTACTCTCCCCTGGAGTTCCCCTCACTTTTAGTCCATGTGACAATTTCTCCTTCGGTCAGATTTACTAATTGTATTTTGAACTCATAAAACATGCATAAAATTAGCACGTTTCAAATTTATGGGGGAAACAATTTTCTTTCTCTTAAATTTATTGACTCAAAACTCGATGCATTTTTAAAAGGGGGTATCTTTTTAGTTTTTAGGAGAAAGGCTTTTTATAGGAAATTATGTACATAATCTGAATATCCTTCCCCATGCCGCAACGCCTAAAATAAATTTGCACAATGCATTTACAAGAAATAATTACAAAACAAAAAATAATTGGAGAAGCTCAGATACAGAAAAGTTTTACAAAACCCAGAATATAACGCTGCCGTCTGAAAGGGGTGTGGGGGTTATCTCTTTGTATAAATTAACAAACGAAACCCAAAAAAGTGGTAACAACTACAAAAAACTTTTAAGTGTTTGGATCTGCCTTACTACGTCAATAACAAATGAGAACAGCTCCGGGCACTGGGTCCCGGGCAACCAAACGCCACCAGGAAGCGATGCAGGATGAGAGTGAGCACGCCAGCGGGATAGAAAAGTTGGAGTCAACTCTTGCTTGATTTGGTCTTTGTGTCCCCTCGAGCAAAGAAATGCTTTTGCCTCCGTGTATGATAAATACTGTACAAAAAGTCTCAAGAAAACTGCGAAGTTCAGTCTAAAATGCACGATTGTGTCCGCGCCATGCGGTTCCCAGAAGCTCCCGGAAAGGCGAGTGGGGGATCAGGGGGGGATGTGTCATCTAGTGTTCGTCGCCAGTGTTTTCCTTTTTACAAGAATTTAGAAAGGTCTGTACAAAAGCAAGGCCGCGCTGGGCCAGGCCGGGAACCCGAGGCGGGCCGCACGCTTCTCTGCGCGTTGCCAGCGCGGGCCGCAGTTTTCCCCGCGTCTCTAGATGTGCGTCAGGGGCACTGTGCCGTTGACGCCCGCGCCCGCGCCCTGGTAGTGCTGCGGCAGCGAGTGCAGCCGGCTCTGTGCCGCCGCGGCTGCTGCTGCCGCTGGGTCACCACCCTCACCCGCTGGCAAGTACATGCTGATCATCTCGCGTAAGTCCCCGGGGCATGGCGCCCGCGAGTGAGCCGGAGCCGGCGGGCTGCCGCTTGGCTCGGACTTGACCAGAGAGCCGAGCGCACCCAGGGCGCCCGAGGACGCGGCTGCCGCTGCCGCCGCAGCAGCCACGGCCGAGTTCTGGTGCGCACCTCCCGCAGCAGCGGCTGCGGCTGCCGCAGCGCCGTAGGGGAGGCCGCCGTAGCCCGAGGGCGAGGCGCTCATGTAGCCCTGCGAGTTGGAGATGGGGCTGTACTGAAGCGCACCCATGTCGTAGCGGTGCATAGGCTGCGGGTTGTGCGGATGCGCGTGCGGATGGTGCGGGTGGGGGTGTGCCGGATGCGCGTGTGGGTGCGCGCCCCCCGCGCCCGGGTGCTGCCCGTAGGCCAGCTGCGCCTCCTGCATCATGGCCGCGGCCGCGGCAGCCGCCGCAACGGAGCCGGGGTAGGCACCGTTGGCCCAGCCGTTGACGTGCGCATAGCCGCCTCCCGCCGCGCCACCGGGGCTCTCGAGGCGCTGACCCACTGCCGCGGCCCCCACGCCCACTCCCATGGCCACCGCCGCGGTACCACCGCCTGCTCCGGCCGCCAGCAGCCCTCCGGCCAGCGAGTACTTGTCCTTCTTGAGCAGCGTCTTGGTCTTGCGGCGCGGCCGGTACTTGTAATCCGGATGCTCCTTCATGTGCAGCGCGCGCAGCCGCTTGGCCTCGTCGATGAATGGCCTCTTCTCGGCCTCAGACATGACCTTCCACTCGGCGCCCAGGCGCTTGCTGATTTCTGAATTGTGCATCTTAGGGTTCTCCTGGGCCATCTTGCGCCGCTGTCCGCGGGACCACACCATGAAGGCGTTCATGGGCCGCTTGACCCGGTCCTGGTTGGCCTTGGTGCCCCCGCCGCCGCCACCGCCGCCCACCCCGGCCGGGCCTGACAAGTTCGTGGGGGCCTGGGCGCCGCCAGGCGAATGCAGGTCGGTTTCCATCATCATGCTGTACATTGGGGCGGCTCACGGGTTCACCGGCACCGCGCAGAGAGGGACTGGAGCATAGACGGCCGGGGGTCAGTGAGATGGAGAGGGGCTCAAACAGAGCGAGACTTGGGGGTGGGTGTGTGGGGAGAGGTCTTTGAGAGAATTGGGGAGGTGGAGGCAAAAACAACAAAAAAGAGGCAGAAACACACGCAACTCAGCGCTGGTCTGGCTCACAGGTGGAAAGTTTCTCTTTCTGCACAAACCACTTGCCAAAGAGGGTGATGACCGGCGTGCTGTCCTCGCTGCCGCCGCAGCTGGGTCGCCCTCGGCAGAGCGGTGCAAACAGGTGCAATCGTGGCCAAGTTGCAGCTCCACTTTTCGGAACAAGAACGATGCGCGGGGCCGGGACTCGCCGCCTCCTCCTCGCGGGTCGCCACCGTCGCGCACTGCCTCCTTCTTCCTGCGCTCGGTTCTCAGTGGCCTCCAACTCCGGGGCTGCAACTTCTAGCAGGGCGGCGCGCTGCGTGCGCTGGGCATGTGCGGGTCCCAGGTGCCTAGTGGGGAGCGAGGCGCCGAGGGGGGAGCGGAGGGGGGGCCGAGGGGGATTACGGTGCAGCTGGGGAGGGGGGCCGGGGGCAGCCGAGGGAGCGCAGGCGCGCAGAGAGGGCCGGGAAGCTGAGGCCGCCGAGCCCGGGCTGTCCGCTGCCTGCCCGGGACCGTGCGCTGGGAGCGGAGGCGCACACGGGGCCGACGGCGCGAGGGGCCCAGCAGCCATACGCTGGGCCCGGGCTGCCATTAAATGAGCGCGCCGCGGCCAATGGGAGCTGGCGGCGGCGGTGATTTGCATGGCGCGCTGGCGAGTGACGTGGGGAGGGAGTAGATACACTGGGCGCGGGCGGCGGAGCGGGGAGGAGGGGAAAAAGGAGGAGTGAGCCAGGGCAGGAAGGGGGTGGGGAGGCCTGGGAGGGGGTCACAGCCACGCTGCTTCCTGAGCGCGCGAGGCGGTGGCGGCAACGAATTCCGAGCTCGGAGCTCACCCTCTCCTTTCCGCCCGCGCGCTCCGCAAGATTAACGATTGGATTTGAAAGCGAGACGAAGACGGAATCATTCAGGGAGTGGGGAGGGGTAAAGAATATAGCCCCTAACCAAGTTTTAAAGGAGCGCATCCAAGACCCAGATACTCCTCTGGCCCATCCGCCAAGTCTGTGCTAGCTGGGAAAGGGAAAGTTGGGGACCGAGGTAGGAACCTTGCCCTCAGTTCGGCCCCAGGGCTGGACAGAAGGGGCGCGACTTTCGGAGCAGGAAAGACTGTCCCAGGTACACAACTCAAAAGGCCCGCACGGGATCTCTTGCGAGGCTTAGGCAACTCAGTCCCCTAAGCCCGCCCATAGATGCGTGCTTCATCGTCGCATGTACTGAAGTTCTCCAGTGCCCCCTCTCGTGAGCAAGGCCTTCACGGCCCAGGCCCCGATGATTCTCGTAACGGGGAAGCATTTGTGTCGAATTTGGCTTCGTAGCTTATTTTAGCATCAGCCCTGAAGTTGTTGTTTGAGGGAAATCTTTTACTAAGCCTGGCTGTTATAGTCACACACTCTTCTCAATTTAGCTTCTTCCTTCCAAAAATGAATTTCGGGGAAGGTAAAAAACAAAATCTACGTGGAATCTAGTTACTTAACAACAGTTGAAAAAGTTTAAAATCGCACAAGAATAGGATAGGCCACGCTCTTCTGGAGCGCATCTTCCACAAACTATTTGCCTAAGAACTTTGAAAACTGCGTGAACTGAGCGAGGCCCCCTGAAACTGAATCGGAAAAGTGAGGCCTGGGGACCAAGCGACAGATGCTGTTTTCCTGAATTATGCAAGCGAAAGGCCTGGTTCCTGGAGTGATCGAGTCATCTGCCTGAGGTTATAATTCATAAACCTCAAAGTGTCATCGATAACACCATTGCGCTCAGGCTACCTTCTGGCAGAAAATCCGTTGAGACCATGCTCCTCTTCATTGAATAAAGGGAAGTCTCCGTGAGCACAGGAGAAGGGAGGTGCTTGGAGATTGCTGATGGGTGAAGTGGAGCCTAACCCAAGCCCGTGACTGACATTCTTGTAATAGAAATAAACATACGATAATGATCATAAGGATAGTAATAAGCATGTTTAAGTATGTTGGCTAGTGTATATGGGACATCTCTCCCCCACCCCCAATTAAAAAAAATTATGAGGTTGTGAATTTTCTGACCCTATTGCTTGTCCAAGATACAGCAATAATGCTTTTTTTCCTCTTTCCTGTCAATTACTATGATTGTTACTGTAGTTTTTTTTAATATTGCAAGGTTGCTACAGTATGCAATGCAATAGCAAATTGGGCTCTGCAAATTAAACTGCTTTCATTTCGGGCTATTCAGCATTTAATAGGGAACTTGTTGAATAATATATAATTATATTAGAAAGGAAACACCATTTCATATTTTTCACTAAATGTCTAGGTTATAAATTTGGTTTTCAACTACCTTCTTATTTCACCAATTGAGTTTGTTAAATCTTTTGATTTGATTCATGGACTACTTTCAAATATCAGTTACATTGTGAATGAACAACAACAACAAAAAGAACAAGAATATTGTTTAGAATGCTATAGTCCTGTTTTTCCTTTGATAATTTAGGAGGCAATGGGTGTGCAGTAAGATCGAGTGTGTGTTATGGAAAGTCAGCAAGACTGAAATAAAGGAAATGGCTTACAAATTATAAACTATATTACCCACTTAGCAATTGAAAGATTTCTTTCCTCTGCTTTTCAATTTAAATTTTAAACCAAATAGCCTAAGACCCCCTGAAAATACTTTGTGTGAACCAGGTTTGGCACATTATTTTCCATATCAATGAAGCAATTTACTTTATATACACCCTGCACTCCAGTGTGCATTGCAGGAATGCTTTATGTTTTTGGGAACTTGAGTAGCTGACTTTGAAAAGTCTAGTTTTCTTTCTACATAGCCTTCAAAATTGTTTCCAAATACGACATTACCCTTGTTTTCCAGAGCACCTAAATAGGAAGTAAATGGTTTAAGCTTTTATGAGATCACGTTAGTGCTTAGTAGCATTTGGGGCACTCTCCATAAGTCCTTTATAGTGAGATGTTCCCTGGGCCCAAGGGGGGCACAGACTATGGGTACCCAAGTGCATAGTATTAAACTGGAGCTGCAGGTGTAACTTATTGCCAAGTGGTAGATGGTTGGCAGCTGCTGCTTGTGCCAATTAGGCGAAGGCAGGGCACTGCATGCCAGACCTCTCAGTGCTTTTCATCCTGGCACAAAGATTGAAGAGAGTCAGATCAACTCCTACCGGTAATGGCATTTGGGAGCCTCAGTATCTTGCTCTTTCTGACTCCTCTCCCTATTAGCTCTTTAAAAATAGAGGAAAAAAAAAAAACAGTCCAAAATCAGTTTGAAAAACATCTCTTCTCCCTATTGTTTCTCCCTTTTATCCCCTACCAGGTTGGCAGGGACCTCCTTCAAACCGAGGACTTTCTCAGAAGCCCGGAGCTGGAGGATTTGAAAATAGACTACACTATTTCCAAGAAACACCAGTCTAGAACCCCTAGCAAAGGATTACTTCACTGTTGAGTGACCAAATCTGCTTTGTTGGCAACTCGGAAACTTCGTGGTACCTCTATGCTCAAAAGACTAAAGGGAAGATCAACTTAGAAATATAGATAAATAAAGATGTTCTTTTCACTTGTGGGCATGATCCTTAAAGAAAATCCAGATCCAAGCAATCAGAGAAAATTATATACATACATGCATATGTATATATACATGTGTATACACAATATTTTATACACACACATACATGTGTACCCTCAGAATATATGCACACATATACTTGTGTATATATATAGAATATATGCATACATATATACACAAAGAGGATACATAAGTATACACACATGTACGTGTAATACAGAATATGTAAATATGTATACATGTGTATATACATATATACATATACACATGTATGTAAAATATATGCATTTGTTTACATACATGTGCACAATACATATGCATACATATGTATAAAATGTATTTAGGAAATATACACAAGCCCTGGATTTTCAAATATATTGAGTTCTGGACTTTAAACCTAACACCATTAGCTTAAACTGCCTCCATAGAGTAAAACTTTTGGGTTTTGCTCCCTTTCCCATGTTGTGTTCAGGAGAAATCTGGGAAGTAGAGAGGTCACTGGACAGAATCCTCTCCCTGTCTCTCTACCAGTCTTTTAAGTGAAAGCTAGCTTTCGGACACCTAGAGGTGACTTTCTGTACTGGCGGTCAGTCTCAAGCTCCCAGCAAGCAGAGATGGACAGGTTAGGAGTTCTGGAGAGACAAAGGTCACCATAGGGAAGCAATGAAACTAAAAACTTCTGTCTTCCTCCACCTTGGCCTGTCTAGTTACCCTCCGGGGAGAGGTATCCTCCTATGTCCCCTCCTCTTCCACAGTTCAGCCCCAGGAGCTTCCGAAACCCCTTGAGGATTCAGCTACACATCAGCGCCGCCGCTGTGGACCACCTCCGGCGCAGCCTTCCCGGTTATGGTGTCTCCCCAAAGGGCTGAAACCAGAGTTCTAAGGAGGCAAATCACGAGGGAGCCGCCAATTCCTTGGCAGGACTGTTGGGAGATAAAAGACTGATCTGAGCAAGGAAGAGAAGAAGGGGAAAATTAATAATAATAATAATAATAATAAAAAAACAAATAAATAAATAAATGGTTAAGAGAGAGAAAAAGAAGTTAATTGGAAGAGGCTTTCGAGATCATCTCGGCCAACAGGAGGGCCTCCAACAGGAGGCGCAAACCAAGAAGAAGCCCGGGGACTGCGCGCGTAAGAGGAGACGGACCACGGTGCCCGGCACTGTGCGCGCTGGGGCGTGGGGTGAGGTGGAGTGGTAGGGGTGGACACTGAGGAGAGAGGCGGCAGGGCGGTGGTTGGGTACCCCAATCCTCTGTACCCGGAGCCGTGGAAGGTTCGGGGTGAGTCCGACAGGTTGCGGAGCCTCGGCCCCCAGACCCCGCGCGCGTCTGCCCTGACTCAGCCACCAAGCGGGCCGCGATCGCCGTCTGCTGGCCACCGCCGCCCTCGCCGGCCACGCGGAGCTACCGGACTTGAGGCTCTCCCTCTCTGCCGCAGAGTCCCTCACCAGCTCCTGCAGCCACACGCCAGGTTCTAGCGGTCCGAGTACGCGTTTGAATGTTTGCGCGCCAGGGCGCGCGGGTGACAGACCTGGAAGTTGTAGGAGGTGCTCGGCTCTCCGGGTCCTCTGGCGCACTTCATTATTCCCTCCCCTACTGAGCCCTAGTCCAGCTAACTTGGCCCGGCTGTTCTCAAACAATGACGGAGTCAAAGTAACGCAAAAGTTTGTTTTGTTTTAGAGGAAAAAATGATAGAAAAGACGGAAGAGGAAGGAGAAAGACTGGAGAATCGTTGCCAGTATGGAACTTGGAGTGACATCTTTGCCATTAGGAAAGGCTACAGGAGGTCTCTGTAGCCTCTCAAGAGTGTACAAATCTACCGTCTCTCGATTAAAAACGTCCTGTATGGGAGGGCTGTTCCAGGAACGTCTGTAGGAAAAGAAAATAAAGCCTTTCCCCTCGAAAGCAAGCAGGGTTTTCTTTCCAGTGATCAGTGTGGAGTTTGTAAATTCACAGTGAAGAGCAAACAATCCTATGTGTGCGTGCGAGTGTGTTGTTTTGTGCCTCCTAGCTCTCTGGGTGAAAGCATTTGGAGAATCTCTGGGAGCTTTCGAGTAGGGGCTCACCCTGTGAGCAGTACTCACACATATAATTCAAATTTCACAGCTGACCTGCTCTGAAAACCTCAATCAGCTTCTAATTGAAGGGAAAACAAAATATTGCTTCCCTACAGCAGAGCTAACGATTTAATCATTATATCAGACATTATAGCTTTTAATTAGGCTAATGCTGATACTGTATGGAAAGAGATAATTCAACACAGTTCTTGATGAATTCTGTAATTGGGTTAACGGCGGTGCAGTTGGGGGAGAGACGTCAATATTCAAGCTGCGTCTGTAGCCACCAGGTTTATGAATGAAAGAAACAAGACAAGCGGAGGAAAACACTGGGATCCGAGGGGAGCATCGCGCCCTCCGCCCCTGCGGAGCTGCCGGCGCACTGAAACAAGGAACAAAACTGGGCGGTCGCTGGATGCCAGGCTGCCCAGGCCTCATAGCCAGCTCCAGCTCCTCCTGACCCTCGACCCGAAGGGCCTGCTTTTGCGGAAAATTTTCCGAGAAGAATCTCGGCCAATCTACCTGCCCCTTAAACCTGGGCGCTGGGGTATCCTCAAGGGGTGTCTCCTCGAGGGTGCCCAGCAAGCCCAAACCAATTGGGGCGAACATCTGGGCTGAGCGCAGTTTCTGTAGGGTGATCTTTAAACACGCGAACTTTCCCTAGGCTCCCACCCCTTGCGGGTGTGCCAGGCCGAAGTCACGGCGCCTCCGCCCCAGCCGAGAGCAGTCTTAACCGGTCCCTAACTGGGGGTGCGGTGGGCGCGCAGAGCGCGAGGTGCCTGTGGGCACGGCAAGTTATCCGCCTTCTTGTGTCCACACCGGTTGCTCAGGCTTTGGAAAGAAAATGGCTCGAGCGGGGACTGTGGCTAGTTCGTTGGCGCAGCAGACAAAAATTGGCAGACGAAGATGGACCTTCCTCGAACAGTCACTAAAAGTCCTGTAAAGGAGCCTGTAATTAAACAGTTGTCAGATTCATATGCAAAAAGTGAATTTGGCAAGGGGACGTCTGTGGACCCACTCTACATACTCCTTATCCAGTTCATGGCTTGGCCTGGCGGTTTCGGAGTTCTCTGAAATCCCTCTCGGCATGGGGCGACCGATAAGTAGTCCCTCCTTGCCGGGGGAGCGTGGCGGCCAAGAGCAGAAGCAGGATTGGAATAGAGTTCGTCGCCCTCTTCTGCCCCCCAGATTTCTTGGACCCACAAAAGTTGTGTTTAAGTCAGCGAATCAGTGCAGCTCTGTCACTTGACCATGACAGAGGAGATGGTTCGAGAGCCTTAAATTTTGGGTAGAAAATGCCGGCGCTTCCAAGATTTGGATGGGATTTTTAGAAAGCTACCTGAGCCGCGCCCAATTTGGGTTTAACCCAAAATGGTTTCAGTGTAATTTTTATGTATATTTTATACCTCTGCAGTCCACCCACCCCCCTTATTACTCTTTGGCTTAACTACAGAAGTGCAATATTCTTCTTCAAGATAAATATAATGTATTGTGATTCATCCTTGTCTTATTTTGTCAGTAATTACCACAACATTAAATGGGTCACTGCTAAAGTTTCATTTACACAAACCTCTGTAATTAACAGTTTGAATACACCTTTTTACGTTGCATAAAAGTTGTAATTTTCTAACGCGTGTGTTTTTTTCTTTTATTGGTGAAGAATGCTTGTGTTCGATGTGATAATAAGAATACAAAACACTTCAGATGAGCAGGATGTGTGTTTAGTTTTTGAGATAATGTAAAGACTCAGCACAGATCAAACTTTCTGGAATGGGGGAAGCTTTCTAACTATTCACATTAAAATTTGCAGAATATTAAGTTCTGCAAATATAGGGCATCTGATTAATGTTCACGTCTAAAGCTAAAACCCTTGGGAGAAACTGAACCAGAACCAGAGCTCGCAGAACAGACAAGCCCGGCAGGCCCAATACCCCAGTGCAGGGAGAAGGTGGGATTTGATAGAGGAGGTTGCGGTGATGTTCATCTCAAAGAAATAAAACAAAAAATATTCCAGATGCATGCAGTGTTCCAATCAACTCCAGGTGAGCTGATGACCAGCTAGTATAGGCTGGAAAGAGCTTTGGTTACAAGTAAACACCACCCTTTCTCATATTCTCTCTCATTAGCCCCCAAATAGAAAAGGCGTCACTCACAAGAGGAGACAAGCCATAAGGATTTTCTATATGAAAAGAAATAAAGTGAAATCAAAGATGCTTTTGCTTACAGGCCATCCCTGTTATTGCAAATTAGATTAGCTACACAGGCTTCAATATAAACATGACACAAGGTTCACATGAGTGAAAGGACCATCCACTCCAATCTCTCCTTTCATCGAAGCATCTCACATAAATTACATCTTGTCCTTTAATACACTTTTCAATGAGATTAAAACATCACTTTGACACGATTTCAAGCCTTTTCAGTTGCATGTGTTGCTTACTTCAGAAAACAGCAAACAGGGAAGCGGGTCCCTTGAAATCTTCAGGCAATGGGATTGGACCACTGCCCCGTGCTCTAAGCTAAGATAGGGCCCCTTGGCTCCATTTTAATGCCCTGTATCTTACCTCACAGAGGCAGAAGCCATCTGTCCTGCCAGGGGAAATCAGATCATTCATCAATATTTGGGGTGGCAGTCTTTGGATAGCAAGGATGGGGAAGAACCTGCAGCCCAAACCAAAGGGTCCCCATGGACCCCCCATATACACATTAACCATCTTAGGGGAGCTGGCACAATGAATATGAGAGGTTGAGCGGATCAAAGAGAGTCAAGCTTGATGGCCTTTGAAACCTAAATCTTAACTTAGGGGCAGTGAGGAAAATGTGGGTTAACAGTAGATTTTCCTACAAAACTGTCTCAAGGAACATTTCCACCCCTCTAACTGGCTGCTGGGTGCCAGCTCTCCTGTTACGGACTGACTACTCCTGTACTGGCACTCAGTGGGCAGTGGCTCTAAGAGGACAAAAATTCCCAGCAGGCATCAGGGGAAGGGTATTTGGGTCTGAGGGCAGTAACTATTAATTTTCATTGTTTTAGCCATCTAGAATTGTGTTTAACCCTCAGGACACACAGGTGAATTTGCTCCTGGAGGAGAGGCTGGTTACCAGCCTCCTTTGCAGGTGGTTGTACCCTCTGCCATTGCGCAGGTAGGCAGCCACCTGGAGCACAGCACCTCGTGGGGGTCCCAATGGCTTTCTGCTACTTGTGGGCAGAGAGACCAGGTGCAGCTAGCCTAGCAGCCCACAGTTCCCAAAGGTTCCTTGGAGGGATAACCCTTCCTTTTGATTCCAATCCTGTGCACCCCCACAACGACCTGCTGCTGAAACCCACCCAGTCGGCCTTTTGCGCCATCCTTTTCGGTGCTAATAAGGACCGGAATACGAGGTCACCTGGAAGCCTTCTGTCATCCTCAGGGCGCACACATAGCGTTTTTTATGAGCACGCAGTTCTCAGACAGAGCCACCCAGTCTGGGACGCTGCTGGGTGAAGAAACCTGGAAGCACAGAGGGGAAGTGGGGTAGGAACGGAATTCCACTTTGCGTGAATCGTGGCCTTAACTGTTTGCCTGCATCCACGGCTGAGCGCATTGAAGGACGGGCACTGGCCGGGGCATTTCTTCTTCTGCCTTGAGCATCACGGACCTACCAGACCCGAGCTGGGAAAGAGGCATGGGGTAACAATATCATGGTTTTGGGGGAGAACAGAGCAGGAGCCCTCCCTCCCGAATTCCAGCTGAGACAAAAGTCCCCAATCTGGTCACCTGGGCAGACATACTGTGGTGGACAGGACTTCTAGGGGGTCCTCTACGCCAACTAGGGAGCCAACAGTGCAGGCACCAGCTGCCCCTCGTTTCACAAAAGAGCTTCCAGAATCCCGGCCCCAGCGCACTCCTGGAAATCGATGCAAGTAAAGCGGGTTTTTAATGGGTTAATTGACTAGCTGCCGCTATCATATTCAAACACCTGTTTCTTGCAAGGAGGCAGCCAGCCTTGTCTTATTCCTAGTCGATGGCTGCCGGCCCCGCCTGGCTCGTCGACTTCACCACCGGTCACCGCTGAAAATCCATTTCACCTTTGAAACTTTGTGACCTTTCTTCTCCACGGGCAGATCAAACCCAGGAAATGGGGGGGGGGGTGTCAGATGCGGGCGACAAGCCCGAGCGTGTGAGTAGACTCTCGCTGCACGCGCTAAGGAACGAGGCACGCGTGATGTAGTGGGTACCGTGATACTAAGCGGGTGCAATTTCGCAGGAGGAGGGAGGACGCACTGGGGACGCCCTAGTGGGGGTCATTTTTCCTTTCCCATTCTAGGCGGTACACTCAGTAAGCAGGGAATTGGGGCACCCGGGACCCCATCATGCAGCGCCCTGCCCTAGCCAGCAAGATTGAGGCGTTGGCCTCGCGGGCGGGGTTACTGGCCAGGCGCGGGGTCCAAAGCCACTTGCTGCGTGTCAAGGGCTCGCTGCTCATTGAGTGTGTGTGTGTATGTGTGTGTGACAGTATTAACACTGTCCAGACCGTCGGTCAGTCAAAGTTAAATTGATTCTTTGCCCCAAACACCTCTCATTAAATGGCACACGCTCAACGTGTTAATTTTTAAAACGTAATTTCAACCCGCGGATTTAGTTCTCAGCGCTGCGGAGCGCGCACTGTTGAGCCCTCGGGAGCCCGCACCGCCAAGGGCATGGGCGCAGAGCACAAGCCGGGCCTTCGCGGGGGTGGGCGGCGCGTCGGCCGCTTGAAAACCCAAGATGCGGCGGACCTGAACCTGTCTCCCAAATCGACTAGCTCAACTTCCCTTCCCCTCCCCTAAAAGATGACCCTGAGTCTCGGTCCACTGGGCGGCGGCCAATCTCAAAAGCCTAGGAAGAGGGGAGAAGTGAACCTCCAGATAAGGAAATGACAAATAGACCCGGCATGCGAGTACGCCTGCGGCAATTTCCACAGCTACCCACCTGTTCTCTGTGGAGGACCAAAGCTGCGGGGACAGCCTACCCTCCTTTACAGAAAGTCGCCGTAGAGACACCGCGCCCCCTCCCAGAGCCTTTCCGGCCCCCTCCTCAGCTCCCGTCAAGCTGAAGCCCTCGCGCAAGTTTGAGACACACTTACAGTTAGTTCCTCCTTCAGCTCCAGCGGGTCTCCAGAGCTGGTCCGGCGCGGCTGCGCCCCCAGCGCACTGCCCGCGGGCACCTCCCTAGCCCCGGCTCCTCCGGACTGGGGGACCAGCCTGTTCTATACGCGGAACGCGCCGCTGACCTGGGACCCCAGCTCGGTCGGCTCCCGGCAGCGCCCGCACCGCAGACGCGGGCGCCGGCGCCACGCTCACGCACACTCACACGCGCACCCCCGCTCGCACACTCACTGCACACGCACATGCTCCTCTCGCGCGCGCACCCTCCCAGACACACACGCTGTAGGCGAGAGAGACAAGAAAATGAAATTTATTATTGATAGAAAAGACTTTAAAGACAATTTCAAGTTATTGTTTCTCTCTGGAAAAAGGGGGATCCTTCCACATAATGAAACGCCTTTTGTGTGGCACCGAACAATACCAAACAAGTATTCTAATAAATAGCCACTTTTTTGTTCCTACTCGACAGTGAATAGAATTGAGCAGTTGGTTCTCGAGCAGCTGCGACGCCGTTTTGAGCTGGGAGGTGGAGCCGTGTCTCCCTTGCTCCCGGCGCCGCGCCCCAGCCCCTCACCCCTCGCGCCCCCAACTAGTTCCCTTCACCTTTCCGGCCGCCCAGCCACCCGCGCACTCCCCACTTTTCCTGGGCCCTGGTTCCTCGTCGTCCCCACCCCCATCCAGTAATGGCCTGGCCTCAGAGATTCGGGCCCAATAAAACGTCTGTGTCCTGAAAATCCCCCTTCTCTCCTGCACCTCCTCCACGAGTGGCTCGGACGTCTTTTCCCCCATTCCCCATAAAATAGTTGTCACTCCTGTCATTACACAGGCTACCGACATTTGCCTCGAACTGCTGCTCTTCGGGTCCTTTCCCAACCTCTCGATGGGAGAACAGCGGTTGCCCACCCGTAGTCCGGAGTCACTTTGGTCCCTCGGTCGTTTCCTAGGACTATCAGCAGCCTCCTCCCCGCCCTTCCCCCCCACCAAATCCTCGCTATAGGTTCCCTCCTCTCGGGGTTATAGCTTCAGCTTTGTTCTCCCGCTCGGGAGACACCTTGGCCTAGCTTCCTCCCCCCTCTGCTAGCGCTTTTAAACAGCGCCCTCTACCACCCCCCCGTGTCTCCCCCACTCCCGTCCCCTGTGCCTTAGCAACTAATGGCAGCAGCTGCTGAACGAAAGACTGTCTAACTAAGGATTGGTGTTGTGAACACAAAACTACACGTAAAAAGTCGCCCCGGCCAGGCGCCTCAAGCTGCCAGCACGCACGGTTGGTGGGGAGTCCAGCAGAGCCTTGCCGCCACCCTACCTAGGTGCGCCAACCCTCTCTGCGCCCTGACTCCCCCTGCAGGCGAAGTCCCTGGCCACCCCTTTAGAGAACAGTGCCGCCATCGGGGAAGAAGAGGAGAACATCTTAAGAGAATAGAAAGAGGCTGGAGCGAAGTCTCGGTCTCTCTCTCTCTCTTCTTACCTTCTTCCCTCTGTCTGTCTCTCTCTTCAATTGTCAGCACTTGTACTTAACATTAGCACTCTCTGATCCTCTCAGAAAATTCATCAAAAGCAACTGCCTTTCTGAAAATGATGACCCCACGTTTTGCCCAAAGGACTTATGTCCCCCTTCCACCAGAAGGAAAGATATTTACCGACCTTTAAAAAAGAAAGAAGAGCAAACATAGTACATTTGAACATCTTAAGTGCTTGTCAGCGCCTTGCTGTTTCAGGATGTAGCGTATGTACTCGCTATATATCTTTAACAACCCTGTGATACCCCCTCTCGCCTCCCCCCCCCATTGCTGGCAGCTGCAGTTTTCAGGAGATCCTTGTCTGTCCGGCTCTAATTGTGGAGACAAAAACCCCACATAACTTTTATTCAATGGACCTTTATCTAGAGAAACACTATGTCATTTGCAAATTATTTCTCAATCGGACTAAGGATTTAGGAGTGCAGGGAGAGGAGGTAGTGTTTTGGAAATCGCCAAAGCACTCAGAGAATAACTAGAATACTCTTTCTAGCAGCTCATTTCCCCCAAAACGCATGTGGTGTAACTGTCCAATGCCAAATAAAGCAGGTAGTTGCTTTACTCGTGAATTATTATTTTTTGAAATGTACTTTTGAGCAACAGTTTCCCCCTGGAGTTTAAGGTAATTTAGTTCTGTCATCTGAGATTGGGGAGGTGGGAGGGAACGGTCCTTGACATTTTTTTAAAAATTGGGCTTGTGCAGGAATCTCGCGGTGGGAAACAACGGAGCACGTTGGAATTGGACCGATTCCAGCAGACACACTGAAAGCTTTTCCCTTTTGTATGGAAAATGGAAACATTTTGGAATCCAGATTTAAAACTTTGACTTACATTTTACATGTTAAGTCACTGAAAGATTGGGTACAACACTGCCTGACGCTTCAAATCCTGCAAATATTTGAATGGTTTTTGTAAGCGGAGCAGCTGCCAGTCAGCTGGCTTTGACAGGCTGCCACAATTTTGTCACTTAATAGTGGGTGTTAGGCTAAGTGCAAAACACTCTGGCAAACAGATGTCAAACTCATATCTCATATCAATGGAGGTTGTGAAGTGGAGTTTTAACCCACATCTAGGTCTGGCACACGGAAGCCCAGGTGCACACGGATGTACAGTGGCCCAACCCTGGGAGATAGAAACACGACCTTGGAATTCTGTAGAACCCAGTACGCGCTTCTCTCCTGATCTTGCAGAGAAGAGGCGGGCGAATGCGCGGTACTAGGCCTGGGGGAAAGACTGCTATAAGCGCCCCTCCTCCCCACTGCCTTCCTCCATCCTGCCCCCTTCCCTCCCCGGACTGTGGTAGCTTTGCAGATCTTCGGGCACAGAGGCGGAAAGAGAGCAGAGCCACGAGTTCCTCTTTCTGGTTTCGCTTTGGCCATTCTCCCAGTTTCCCAGGCCTCTGCCCAGCGAATTCGGCCCCTGACAGCAAGCCTTTCCCGCGGCCTCAGTAGTGACACTGGTGGTGGCAATCGCTGAAAAGACCCGCTTATTGCAGTGGAGGCGTCAGGTCCAGCCAAGGTCAGCCCTGAAGTCGGCAGCCACGCCAGATCGCAGCGAGGCTCAGAGACGCCAGCAGAGCGCAGAGGGCATCGGCAGCTTTATTCCCACCGCGCTGATTTGTGGCGTCTGGGTCAGAACCGGCGTTTCCTCTTTGTTGGTGTAGGGGGATGAGGCCAAAGGCCGCTTCAAGGAGCCTCGCAAAAGAACATCTCCTTTGTTCAGGCGCTCCAGGGATGGGTCTGGGACCCTCGCTTCTCTACAGCAGGCTCTCCTCCTCCAAGGTCCGAATTGTCCCTTTTGTCCAAGGGACCCTAGCTCCTAAAGAAGTGCACCCCCTTTGGGGCAGCTAAAAGGAACCCTCTGTATTTCTGGTCCCTGAGCGCTATGAATACTTGGCATGGTTGTGGGCACGGTGTCTTGTACATCCTGTTCTCCCCGCAAACCTCTACTCACTCACTGAAAGCTTTAGTCCTTCAGGAAATGTCCCCCCCCCACCACCGGATTTTGACCTCTTGGTGATGTCTCTTACACAAAATGCAGATATTGACAGGATCACATCCATAACCTAATGTTATACGGCAATGCCTGTGTCACAACAGATTATTAATTGTTGTTATATTTTATAGTATAAATTGCATTTGACTTCCTGCTTCACCCACATTTCCCCTTTCTTTTGTATAACCATCCTGCCAACTCTTTATTTTTAGAACTTATTCGTGAAGCTGGAGGGTCAAAATAGAAAATTTTGATTACACTACAAAATGTGATGGAAGGCAATGTGTCAGTGTGAAGATTAAAATAAAATCCTCAGGTCTTTCCCTTGAAAGAAAGCTGTGTCACTCTGCTTTGCATATTTCCTCATGACAGACATTGAAAAAATGACTAAGAATCTTGAGGCTACTATCTAATTTATAATAAACTGAGATCAAAACACTAATTTTAATTTGCTTTACTATAATATCAGCCTGAGGCCTATTCTTATTTTCCATGAATGCGTATGCATGAATAAGTGCTTGAAATAAGACCTTAAGTTATTTTTCATATTCTCATTGATGAAACAGAATCAAAACAGAATTTAATTCCTTTCCCTCAAACCCTCTTATAATACACAGAATAAATACTCGACTGAGGTAGAACTTTTAGGATAATCAAAGCTTCTCTGTGTCCATCGATTTAAACTGAATTTTAACAAAAAACTAGATGTGCTAACTTATTAAAATTTGTTTTCACAGGACTATGAGATTAATTCTAAATGTACAAAAATAAAAATGTGAGCATTTTCACTTTTGACTAGAGTTCATTCTTTTCACACGTAAAAGTATCTGACCTACGCTTGTAAACAATATAAATAGTTTACATTGGAACCGCCTGAATGAAGCCTTTTAGAACATTTCAGTGTTCAGGCCCCATCCCAGACCATCTGACTCAAACATTTAAAAAACTTAAAGGTTTCAAAAAGTGCCCAAAGTGATTCTGTTTGGAGTTTTGAGTTGAAAATCCCTGCCTTAAAATAGAATTTCTAAGAAATTCTTTGAAAATCCCAAAGAAAGCATAGTGTCTTATCATAAATTGTTTTCCAATTTTATGAAAGAATTATAATGTACAAACATTTACTATAGCCCATGTGGACATAGTTGTATGATTCCAACATGTCCCCATTTATATCCGATGTGCCATGATTGAGACTCTCATAATAATTAACAGAGTCCTGGTTGGTCCTCTGAAGTGCACATGCTTGCTGGGAAGATGGGTGTGGTAGGGGAGGTGCTAGTGGACAGGTGTCACCTCCAGCAGCAGCCCCACTTCAGCACACTGGTTATCTGACTTTGAGCTGTAAAGTAGGACTGGGCAAGAGGCAGGTCCTATTAGGTAGACTTATAAAGATATAAGAGACTTGCATCTTTTGAGGGAAGGGCAAGTTATCTTGCTAAATGCAACAGATATATAATAGGTATGTAGTGAAAGAACCACACAGCTTCCATATTACATTGTGTGGTGCAGCTGATACTCATCAGGAGGAGTTCAGATTAGAAAAGGTTCAACTTTGTGGAGGGCACCTGAAGGATAGAGATGATTCAGGTAGAAGGGTAGACAAGGAGGCTTCATTCAGAAGGATAATAGGTGGGATTCCTGGAGGTGAGACAACTTTCCAAAATCATAGTTAGCAGTGGTTTTGATGTTGTTAGAATTCATCCCATGAAAAAAAATTCTTTACATTTAAGTTCTACCTATCCATTTTTAAAGATAATAATTTCAGCCCTGGCTGGGTAGCTCAGTTGGTTGGAATGTCATTTGGATACACCAAGGTTGTGGGTTTGATCCCCAGTCAGGACACATACAAGAATCAACCAGTGAATGCATGAATAGGTGAACAACAAATTAATGTTTCTCTCTTTCTCTTTCTGTCTCCCTTCCTCTCTAAAATCAATGAATTAAGAAAAGGTAATAAAAATAAAGATAATAATTTCATTCTCATGGTAGTATGTTTCTATGCCATGTATCCAAGAGTTTAAATTGAACTAACTAGTGAGCCATTGTTGGGCAGATAAAATATATTATGCTCACTTTGTTAAAGATGGCACTGCCTACGTGCAAGTCCATTGATATTAATGTGTGTTGGGGGAACAGGCTGTGGGCAGGCCGGGTCGTTATAGCCTAAGGCTTAGTTTTAAGAGTAAGCTTTTCCCCACACCCTTGACTGATTTGATGATGTGGGGTGGTGCGCTCTCCTGAGGAATCCCATTATGCCTCAGATGGGTGACTTTGTATCAGAGACTTTCTTGTTTGTAGATTGAATTAAGGGTTTGGATTTCTACATTATAAAGTGGGACAGACCAGTAGCTTGCTGGCTCTCGGTTCCTGGGATTAGTATAGAGAGGAGAGCAGAGTAAGGCCACGTGGAGGAGGAGAGGCAGCCAAGATGGCAGAGTGTTGAGGAAGAAGCCAGTTTGAGCAAAGTTTGTTCTAGAGAAGGAGATGGGGAACAGAAGTGAATAAGTCTGGTGAGCTAGAAACCTTTGATTCTATGAAACTCAGATAAGTCAGTAGCTTTGTGAGCACTGAGTGAGTGGGTTTTAGAGCCCAGTGTTTGTATTTGCTTGCCCACCAGGTGCAAGCTAGAATTAAAGCTGATGGCTCACCAGTTTTTGGCTCTGTTGTTTCATTACTGACTGTTCGAATCTAATGCGAACCTGCATGGGCCAGGTGGCTGTGATCCTAACTACTGGCTTTACATTATTCATAATCAAAACATATTTCCTTTGAAGTTAAAATATCTTCCTAAAGTTTCTAATACTTAAGGTCTATGCCTGCTTCATAGGTAATGTGCCCATAAGCAGGGTAGAGGAGGCTTTTCAGCCTTTGTGTAGTAGTTGGTGTTCAGAGACAGAGGTGAGGTCACAGCTCTGTAGGGGGAAGCTCTCAGGAAAAGTGGGGGGGGGTCCATAATAGGTGTGGTGATGTTTGTCCTGGCTGGCTAGCTCTATTGGCTAGAGCATTGTCCTGATACACAAAGGTGCAGGTTTGATCCTCAGTCAGGGCACATACAGGAACAGATCAATGTCTCTCTCTCTCTCTATCAAATAAAGATAAATAAATAAATAAATAAATAAATAAATAAATAAATAAATAGAATGAAGTGTTTTTCATATGGGCAGCACCTCAAGACTGCCTATGTTGGAGCCTGGCTTTGTTCTGTTATTTTATGCTGTGCGACCTTGAGCAAGTTTGCTTAACTTCTCCAATTTTTTCCTAATCTGTAGAGTGGAGATATTAACTCTTACATTATAGGATTATTGTGACAACTAAATGATATAATCAATGTAAAAGTGCCTCAGACCTACCTCTCAAAAAAATCACCATATTATCTAAAGTCCTCATCTTTGGTTTTCCCGGTAGACTTACATGGAATTCCTGACAAAGGGGGAGTGGTGGATAGAGTGAAATCAGACCGAGCAGCACCTTATTTCTCCCGGGAAAACTACACTAGTCTGACCAATGAAGCCCACTTTTTTTTTTTTTTTTTTACAGAGACAGAGAGAAGGATAGATAGGGACAGACAGACGAGAACAGAGAGAGATAGGAAGCATCAATCATCAGTTTTTCCTTGTGATACCTTAGTTATTCATTGATTGCTTTCTCACATGTGCCTTGACCGCAGGCCTTCAGCAGACCGAGCAACCCCTTGCTGGAGCCAGCGACCTTGGGTCCAAGCTGGTGAGCTTTTGCTCAAACCAGATGGGCCCGCACTCAAGCTGGCAACCTCGGTGTCTCGAATCTGGGTCCTCTGCATCCCAGTCCGATGATCTATCCACTGAGCCACCACCTGGTCAGGCAAAGCCCACTCTAAGTGCTGCTCCTTGTCTCCTTTTCAGGAACCTGGGACTCTGTCCACCTTGACATTTCAGTATTTTCATTTGAAAACCTAAGGTGAACTCTTTTATCTCTGAACGTTAATACCTACAGTCTGCTCCAACAATTTGGTACTGGGTCACTGCTGTCTTCTTAATCATATTGGCTTTTTCTTGGGAAATAGTGACTGTTGGTCAAATAAGTTTGTAAATATGATATATATGTTTGCTCGCTTATAGTTTTCATTGGGTGTGGGGGACAGGCTGTAAGCAGGCAGAGTCAGTATAGCCTAAGGCTTAGTTTTAAGACTAAGCCTTTCCTGCCCTTTTAATACTAAGATCTTTTCAGAACTAAGCTTTTCCCCACACCCTTGACTGTTGCTTGATGTGGGTGGTGCACTCTCATGAGGAATCCTATTATGCCTCAGATAAGTGGCTTTGTATCAGAGACTTTCTTGTTTGTACATTGGATTAAAGGTTTTGATTTCTACACTATAAATGAGACAGAGGAGCCAATGTTGGAGGAGAGCAGAGAAAGGCCACGTGGAGGAGAGGAGAGGCAGCCAAGATGGTGGAGTGCTGAAGGAGAAGCCAGTTTGTGCAGAGAGAAGGAGATGGGGAACAGAGGTGAATAAGGCTGGTGAGGTAGAAACCTTTGGTTCTAGGAATACTCAGATAAGTCAGTGGCTTTGGGAGCCCTGAATGGAAAGGGAGGTGTTTTCCCACTTTGTGTATTTCTTGCCTGCCGGGTGCAAGCTAGGATTAAAGGTAATGGCCCACCGGTTCTTGGCTCCATTGTTTCATTACCGTCTGTCCAAATCAAATGCAAACCTGCATGGTCCAGGCGGCTGTGATGGTGGCCGTGCCTACTGGCTTTACAGTGACCAAATCTTCAAATCTTATTACTTCTACTGGGAAAGGCTTATTTATCAACTTGACTTAAAATTTAGTTGACACACTCAGGGAGACCCCAATTTCACAATGAATAGGCTTTGGAGATTTTACTTCTTTTTTAGAGAGTTTTATTTGTTTCCAAACTTCATTCATTTATTTCACAAACATTTATTGATCTCCTCCTATGTGTCGGGCATCATGCTGGCCCTACAGATGTGAGGGCAAACTGAAGCAGGCTGGGTCAGTGTCCTCATGGACTGTCAATCCTCCTGCAGAGAGCAGGCTTGCAGTAGGATTTGGGGACACTCCAGTCATTCTCTGGAAGAGCCCCTCTCAGTCCTTCTCTGATGCTCCCCATTTTACTTGCTATACACTTCTTAAAGTTCTTCTTTTTGCTCTTGTTTTAGTCTTTGTTTCTGGTGATGTGTTTCTTTTCCTCTTTCCTTTTGCATCCTTGGAAGAAAAAGTTGATAGGACTTTTCTCTGGTTTTGCATATACATGATTCTGAAGCCTCTGAACAATTCCATCTAAATTTCAGTTAGATTGTTGCTTGTGAGCTTGATGCAGTAAAATGGCTGACTATGATGTGGGTAATTGCTTTGCCTCTTGGGGACCTCAATTTTCTACATTTAAGAGTAAGGCAGCAGACCTGACCAGGCTGTGGCACAGTGGATAGAGCATAGGACTGGGATGCTGAAGACCCAGGTTCGAGACACCGAGCTTGCCAGTTTGAGCGTGGGGCCATGTGGCTTGAGCAAAAGCTCGCCAACTTGGACCCAAGGTCGCTGGCTCCAGCAAGGGGTTGCTTGGTCTGCTGAAGGCCCGCGGTCAAGGCACATGTGAGAAAGCAATCAATGAACAGCTAAGGTGTCGCAATGGCAATGAAAAACTAATGATTAATGCTTCTCACCTCTCTCCCTTCCTGTCTGTCTGTCCCTATCTATCCCTCTTTCTGACTCTCTCTCTGTCCCTGTAAAAAAATAAAAAAATAAAAAAAGAGTAAGGCAGCAGGATTCTGATGTGTTTGAATCACTTTTCTAGAGCTAATGCTTTATGATTCTTGAATTAAATAATGTAATATTTTTTGGTCATAATTTAGGCCTCTAGGGCTTAATTTCTTGATCTGAAAAGTGGGTACAATATTGTACCAGCATCTCAGGACCGTTTGTATTCAAAGAGGAATTCAAAAGTTTCTAAAGATGTCAACTTGTAAACTGCTCATTGTTACAGAGAATTTCCTCTTTTACCCTGTGTTGGTGGGGCAGCATGGTGGGCAGATGAGGAGGGAGCAGTGATAGCCCCTCATCCCCCAAGATAAGTGCTTCCTGCTATTTGAATCTTGCAGCTCTGGCAGAGTACTGAGTATTAGAAACTCAAAGAGTGATTTCATAAAGGAAGAAAAAAGTGTAGTTTATACCAAAATGGAATAAACCCCCTTTTGAGTAACAACAATCTGCATAAATGCTTTAAGAAAGCCTATAATTATGATAAAAATGTTGCTCAAAGTTAAAATTATGAAGCAATCAAGATTTATAAACAGTCTCTCATCGACTTTTAATCATTCTTTCTTTTTTATATACAAACTGTACACAATATATGGTTGCAATATATCATACTATACATTTTATTTTCAGTAATTTAGCTGAGTAAAATATATGTGAGGTGACATTGAGAAATTCGGTTATATATGCACATGATTATGGGCACAGAGCCGCCTGCAGTGCACACACACGCACACACACACACACACGCATACATGCACTGAGATAGTTATGCATCTTTTTGGTTAGTATCTTACACAGACAAGAGAAATGCCTTACTTTATCAGAGTAACTTAAAATTTTTAATTAACAGAGCTCCTTTTGCACCTGTTTGAAAAGGTATGACATACATCTGAGTATTCCTGTTTGCCAAAAACAATATTTTAATCTCAAGATGATTGAGACAAAAAGTGATGAGACTGACCCATTTTTGTCTATTTTGGTAAAAAGAAAGCCTAATTTGAGTGGATAAAAATAACAAGCAATTTGTGACCATGTAAAGGGTTGACCTACAAGATGAATTTATAGGTACTATGTTTGAAACTTTCTCTTTAATGATTTAAAAATGTTTAAGCTTAAATTGAAGAGGGAACCATAAATATAACTTTGTTAGCAGTAGATATTTAGTCATCACTTATCAAAGAGTCATTCTCCCCAATCTAAATTAAGATACTTTGTTGTATTTTAAACATATAACACCTATCACAGTTTTAACTATGATTGTTTATTTAATCCCCTCCAAAAAGATTGTAAACTTAACGAGGGCAAGATTCTTGTTATTTGTACAACACTGTAATTCTAATACCTACCACATTATAGACACTCGATAAATATTTGTTGGATAGGTAAATATAAAGCTGTATATATTTATATTTATGCAGACTGGCACTGGATTGCCCTCCAGCAGATAAATAACTAAATTCTGACAAAATATATCAGGCAGACAACAGGCAGAATGAGAGCATGCTCTTTAACCATAGGAAACACATTAAGTGGATCCCCTACCATGGCTGTTTGCCTGGGGGCAATTTCTTGGCCATGATGCAGAAGGCTGGAACCCAAGATAAGCATGGTGGTTCTTCCTAGTTGAGAGAGTGGAA
The DNA here is from genome assembly GCA_037038555.1 of Rhynchonycteris naso. NCBI lineage: Eukaryota > Metazoa > Chordata > Mammalia > Chiroptera > Emballonuridae > Rhynchonycteris > Rhynchonycteris naso. The sequence continues at coordinate 34,580,780 of CM072998.1, forward strand.
ACCAGAGTTCTGGCTACCCAAAGCAGCTAGAATCTTGGGGTGGAACTTCAGAGAGGTGAGAGCCATGCAAGGAAAGGGTCCCCCAAATCTTTGTAGGGATCTCCCATCAGCATGTGGTTGAAGGCCAGGCTGTCCATTTACATGGCAAGACTAACCAAGGCTTCTCAGATAAAAGCTGATAGAAGTTTGAGAGTGCAGTGAAACACTGGAGGGTGAGCAATACTGTCAGAGCTCCATCCTTGTCTGGTGGGAGAGATCTTGTTAACACCACTTTGACAACTGAGGCATCCAGATGAGACACCAGAAAGACTGCCTTAGGAGTTAGGATCACATGCTTGTGCAAGATTTGCTTAAGTCTAGCCTTAACTTAAATTAATTCCAAGCCCTGTAATGATTCACAAGGGAAATTAAATCAGGTTGGAGGTTAACTCTGGCCAAGTTAGACAGGCTTAGTATGCACTTTGGCACTTTGGACTTCCACAGATATGTGCTAACAAAGCATGAAACTAAGTTCATGATGATCGTCCAATAATTGGACTGCCTGCTGTTGTAAGAGTCAATGCTCAAAGAAGGAAACTAATAGAATCCAGTCTCTACAACATATAGTATTATCTACAGCCAATATAGAACCACATTCTATATCTGAGATAATTTAGCCATAAACAACTACCACTGAAGTTTTTGCCATGAGGACGGGCAGAGACTTCAAGGTAGCTATGTCCAGACCATTAGTCTTTAACTCCAACAGTCCTTCAACTCATAGGACTGTCTTTTATGATCCAGTTTATATTTTAATCAATCATAATCACTCCTTTGAAAATGCTCTCAATATCTTGGCTCCATTCTTGTTTCACTAATACTACTATAACCAAACCACAACCTTAGTTAAAATGCAGTCTCCATACTCTGTACCTCCAACCGAACAGCTGAATGTGGTTGGAGAAGAAAATAATAATAACTATGGAAAAAATTACTAGATATATTGGGAAACAGAAAACTGAGATCCATTGTCAAGAGAAAAAGCAATCAATATAAACCAATCTTGAGGTGGCACAGATGTTGCCCTTAGCAAAGATTTAAATGGCATATTTATAAGCATGTTTTAAAATTAAAAAACAATATAGTCTGAATAAGCGCACAGATTTGAAATCTTAGCAAAGAATTGGAAATTACGAGAAGACTCAAATGAAAATGATGAGACTTAAAAGTATAGTAAGAGCAGTGAAAAATTCAATGGATAGTCTTCACAGTAGGTAGGAAATATCAGAAGAAAGAGTAATTAATTTGAAGACATCAACAGAAATAATTCAATCTGAAGAACAGAGAAAAGAATTTGAAGAAAAACAAACATCCTTAGGGACCTATGGACAATATCTATGGTGTAACATACATGTGATTGGAAGACAGTAAAGAAGCAAGTGATGTTGAGGTGTAAACATTTTTGAGGAAATAATGGCCAAATACCAGCTTAATTTGGTGAAAAAAACATGACTAACAGACCTCAGAAGCTCATCAAACTGCAAGCAAGATAAATATAAAAACAACCATACCTAGAGGACAGCAAGATGGCGATGGAGTAGGCGGACGTACCAACTTCCAACTCCCAGAACCAAAGTGGATTATAACTTAATTTTAAGAACCATCATCTGGGTAAACCAAGTTTGAACTAAACTGAGTGGACTCTTCAACCAAGGAACACAGAGGAAGCCACATTGAGACTGGTAGGAAAAGCGTAAACGTGAATAGGGCTGCCCAGCTCCCCCGAGCGAACAGCAGCCCGGAGAGACCTGCGTGGCGGGAGGAGAGTTTGGCGGAGAGGAAGGGACCTGGGTCCCAGGAACAAAGCCCCAGCCTGCAGCCCCAGAGCCTAGAAGAGGCGTTTGGACAGTATTAAGCTGTGACAAGTGAGGATACTATTTGTGAGAAAGAGACAGTTTTCTCAGACCCAAGATTCTTCTTAAAGGGACAGAGCAGAAAACCTCTCTCACAACCACTCACCCGGGGCTCCAGGGAACGGGGACAGAGGAAAGGAACAGAGCAGCGGGAAGAGAGTGTAAACTGAAGGCACAGGGAGAAACACTCTGAGGAACAGTCACTCTAATCCCTGGGCTAAGTCACTTCCCTAATCAAAAACGAATATTTCCCCTGGACTAGCAATACCAGCAAAGGGAGACAAGACACCATCCAAACAAGCTGTCCTACGGCACTTAGAGCAGAGCTGCTTAGATGAAGGGAGCTTCCAGGACTACAGTATGGAGTGTTAGGGTCTGAGCTGCAGTGCACCCACCCACACTGCTGAGGGCTTGCTGGAGGGACGGTGGCGGTGGGACGCTGAAATACGGTTCTGTTGGCGGAGGCCCAGCCGGTGGGTATGAGCTCGGTCTAGCCCAGCAGGGGTGGAGCAAATGCGTGAAAGCAGTCCGGCAGCTGCGGGCCCACCTGTAGCCCCACCTGTGGGGGAAAAGCAGGAGGCCAGAAACGGGCAGAGATCTGCTCTGCGACTCTGGACACTGCGCAAGCCAGCCCTGACTGTGGGGGCGGGGCTAGGACCAGGGACAGGGGGAGGCTCAGGGCTGAGAGCACACCAGCAGCCCCGCCCAGCCTGGTAAACCGTGGTTTGCAATCCTGCGCAGGTGGGCCCTGGCCTCGGGGGCGGGGCTAAAGCTCCAGATGGGCAGAGGCTCACAGCTGAGTGCACATTAGCAGCCCCATCCAACCCGAGAAACTGTGGCGAGCAGGCTCTGACCGCAGGGGCTGGTCCAAAAGCCCAGGAACAGGCTGGGTCTGCAGCTGAGCAAAGGTGCTCACCTCTACCCTTGGTACTGAGGCTTGTGGCTTGAGTGCAGTGCACAACCCAGTCTGTGGGGGTGAGCCGAAGGCCCAGGCAGATTGAGGCTTGTAGAGCCAGCATCAGAACACAGCCCCGCCCGCGGAGGAGAGGTGGAAATCACAGCAACAGCCACAGTGGGCCGGCACTGGCAACGCCCATACCCAACCTCCCTAGGCAGCAGCAGAGGGGGTGGCGAGCCTGCAGACACCTAGAGAACACAAAGGTAACACCCATTGGACTCCAGTGGCCAGAACCTTCTTATACACAGACAAAATGGGCAGACAGAGAAATGCAACCCAAATGAATCAAGAGAAATCCCCAGAGAAGGACCTGAATGAACCAGATATAACCAAATTACCAGATGCAGAATTTAAAATAATGATAGTTAGGATGTTCAAAGAAATTAGAGCAACAATGGATAGTCATTATGAACACCTATGTTTAAAATTGAAGGAGAAATAAAGAACTTCCAAGACAAAAAAAGCCTCAAGGAATTCATTAAAACCAAACCAATTCTGCAAGAGATACTAAGGGGCCTCTTGTGAACAGTTCAAAGGGAGGAAAGAATATAGCAAAAGAAGAATACAGCTTTAAATAATAAAATGGCAATAAACAACTACATATCAATAATAACCTGAAATGTAAATGGATTAAATGATCCAATCAAAAGACATAAGGTAGCTGCGTGGATAAAAAAACAGGACCCATACATATGCTGTCTACAAGAGACACACCTTAAAACAAAAGATGCACATAGACTGAAGGTAAAAGGATGGAAAAAAATATTTCATGCAAATGGAAATGAAAAAAAAGTCGGGGTAGCAATACTTATATCTGACAAAATGGACTTTAAAACAAAGGCTGTAGTAAGAGATAAAGAAGGACACTACATAGTGATAAAGGGAACAATTCAACAGGAAGATATAACTATTATAAATATCTATGCACCAAATATAGGAGCCCCGACATACATAAAGCAGACTTTGATGGACATAAAGGATGAGATTAACAGAAATATTATAATAGTAGGGGATTTCAATACCCCAATAACATCACTGGATAGATCCTCAAGAAAGAAAATTAATAAAGAAACAGCAGACTTAAAGGATACACTAGATCAACTCGATTTAATAGATATCTTAGAACTTTTCATCCTAAAGCAGTAGAATATACATTCTTCTCAAGTGCTCATGGTACGTTTTCTAGGATAGATCACATGTTAGGACACAAAAATGGTCTCAATAAATTTAAGAAGATTGAAATCATATCAAGCATTTTCCTTGATCACAATGCCACGAAACTAGAAATTAACCACAAAAGAAAAACTGAAAAATGCTCACACACTTGAAAACTAAATAGCATGTTATTAAATAATGAATGGATTAACAATGAGATCAAAGAAGAAATAAAAAAGTTCCTAGAAACAAATGATAATGAGCATAGATCAACTCAAAATTTATGGGACGCAGCAGAAGCAGTACTGAGAGGAAAGTTCATTGCACTACAGGCATATCATAAGAAGCTAGAAAAAGCTCAAATAAGCAACCTGACCCTGCATCTAAAAGAACTAGAGAAACAACAGCAAATAAAGCCCAGGTCCAGTAGAAGGAAGGAAATAATAAAGATCAGAGCAGAAATAAATGACATAGAGGCTAAGGAAACAATACAGAGGAAATCAATGAAACCAGGAGCTGGTTCTTTGAAAAGGTAAACAAGATTGATGAACCTTTAACTAGACTCACAAAGAAAAAAAGAGAGAGGACTCAAATAAATAAAATTAGAAATGAGAGTGGAGAAATAACAACTGACACAACAGAAATACAAAGCATTGTAAGAAAATACTATGAAGAACTTTTATGCCAAAAAATTAGACAACCTAGGTGAAATGAACAAATTTCCTGAATCATATAATCTTCCAAAAATCAACCTGGAAGAATCAGAACACCTAAACAGACCAATTACAACAAATGAGATCGAAACAGTTATCAGAAAACTCCCCAAAAAGAAAAGTCCTGGGACTGATGGCTTCACAGTGAATTCTACCAAAAATTCAAAGAAGAACTAACTCCTATCCTCCTCAAGCTATTTAAAAAAATTCAAGAGGAAGAAAGACTTTCAAACTTCTTTTATGAGGTGAGCATAATTCTGATCCCAAAACCGGGCAAAGACAACACAAAGAAAGAAAATTATAGGGCAATATCCCTGATGAATTTAGATGCTAAAATTCTCAACAAAATATTAGCCAACCGGATCCAGCAATATATGAAAAAAATCATACACCATAATCAAGTGGGATTTATTCTGGAGAGGCAAGGCTGGTTCAATATTCGCAAATCAATCAATGTGATTCATCACATAAACGAAAGAAAGGACAAAAATTACATGATAATTTCAATAGATGCAGAAAAGGCATTTGATAAAATCCAGCACCCATTCATGATCAAAACTCTTAGTAAAGTGGGAATACAGGGAACATTCCTTAACATGATAAAGGCCATCTATGACAAACCCACAGCAAATATCATACTAAATGGGCAAAAATTAAAAGCAATCCTCTTAAGATCAGGAACCAGGCAGGGGTGCCCCCTTTCACCACTCTTAGTCAACATAGTTCTAGAAGTCCTAGCTACAGCAATCAGACAAGAAGAAGAAATAAAAGGCATCCAAATTGGAAAAGAAGAAGTAAAACTGTCATTATTTGCAGATGATATGATATTGTATATAGAAAACCCTAAAGTCTCAGTCAAAAAACTACTGGACCTTATAAATGAATTCAGGAAGATGGCAGGATATAAAATTAATATTCAGAAATCAGAGGCATTTCTATACACCAACAATGAAATATCAGCAAAAGAAATTAAGGAAACAATCCCCTTCACTATTGCAGCCAAAAAAATAAAGTACCTAGGAGTAAATTTAACCAAGGAGGTTAAGGACTTGTACTCGGAAAATTATAGAACATTGATAAAAGAAATCAAGGAAGATACAAACAGGTGGAAGCATATACCGTGCTCATGGCTAGGAAGAATAAACATTATTAAAATGTCTATATTACCCAAAGCAATTTATAAATTCAATGCAATACCAATTAAAATACCAATGACATACTTCAAAGATATAGAACACATATTCCAAAAATTTATATGGAACCAAAAAAGAACACGAACAGCCTCAGCAATCTTAAAAAAGAAAAAATAAAGCAGGAGGTATCACGCTTCCTGATATCAAGGTTTACTATAAGGCCATTATACTCAAGACAGCCTGGTACTGGCATAAGAACAGGCACATAGATCAATGGAACAGAACAGAGAACCCAGAAATAAACCCACAGCTTTATGGACAACTGATATTTGACAAAGGAGGAAAGAACATACAATGGAGTAAAGACAGCCTCTTAAACAAATGGTGTTGGGAAAATTGGACAAATACCTGCAAAAAAATGAAACTAGACCATCAACTTACACCATTCACAAAAACAAACTCAAAATGGATAAAAGACTTAAATGTAAGCCGTGAAACCATAAGCATCTTAGAAGAAAACATAGGCAGCAAGCTCTCCGACATCTGTAGCAGCGGTATATTTGCCGATTTATCTCCACGGGCAACTGAAATAAAAGGCAAGATAAACAAATGGGACTATATCAAACTAAAAAGTTTTTGCACAGCTAAAGACAATAGGAACAGAATAAAAAGACAAACCACACAATGGGAGAACATATTCGACAGCACATCTGATAAGTGGTTAATAACTAAAATTTATAAAGAACTTATAAAACGCAACACCAGGAAGACAAACAACCCAATCAAAAAATGGGCAAACGAAATGAATAGAAATTTCTCCAAAGAGGACATACAGATGGCCAATAGGCATATGAAAAAATGCTCAACATCACTAATCATTAGAGAAATGCAAATTAAAACCACAATGAGATATCACCTCACACCAGTCAGAATGGCACTTATCAGCAAAACAACACAGAATAAGTGCTGGCGAGGATGTGGAGAAAAGGGAACCCTTCTGCACTGCTGGTGGGAATGCAGACTGGTGCAGCCACTGTGGAAAACAGTTTGGAGATTCCTCAGAAAATTAAAAATCGAACTGCCTTTTGACCCAGCTATCCCACTTTTAGGAATATACCCTAAGAACACCATAGCACTGTTCGAAAAGAAGAAATGCGCCCCCATGTTCGTGGCAGCATTGTTCACAATAGCGAAGATCTGGAACCAGCCCAAGTGTCCGTCAGAAGACGAGTGGATTAAAAAGCTATGGTACATATATACTATGGAATACTACTCAGCCATAAGAAACAATGACATCGGATCATTTATAACAAAATGGATGTACCTTGATAACATTATACGGAGTGAAATAAGTAAATCAGAAAAAAAGAAAAACTGAGAACAGCACGATTACATACATAGGTGGGACATGAAAGTGAGGGTATGAGACATGGACAAGAGAGTGTTGGTTATGGGATGGGGGGAGGGAGGGAAGAGTGGGATAGGGAGGAGGGGAGGGACACAGGGAAAACCAGATTGAAGGTGACAGAGGACAATTTGACTTTTGGTGATGGGTATGCAACACAATTGAATGATAAGATAACCTGGAGATGTTTTCATTGTACATATGTACCCTGATTTATTGGTGTCACCCCATTAGAATTAATAATAATAAAATATATATATATATAAAAAAAAAAGAAATCAGAAGCATTTTTTATATACCAACAATGAACTGTCAGCAAAAGAAATTAAGGAAACAATCCCCTTCACTATTGCAACAAAAAAAAATAAAGTACCTAGGAATAAATTTAACCAAGGAGGTTAAGGACTTGTACTCAGAAAATTATAAAACATTGATAAAAGAAAACAAGGAAGATACAAACAAGTGGAAGCATATACCGTGCTCATGGCTAGGAAGAATAAACATCATTAAAATGTCTATATTACCCAAAGCAATTTATAAATTCAATGCAGTACCAATTAAAATTCCAATGACATACCTCAAAGATATAGAACACATATTTCAAAAATTTATATGGAACCAAAAAGAACACGAATCGCCTCAGCAATCTTAAAAAGAAAAAATAAAGCAGGAGGTATCACTCTTCTGGATATCAAGGTTTACTACAAGGCCATTGTACTCAAGACAGTCTGGTACTGACATAAGAACAGGCACGTAGATCAATTGAACAGAACAGAGAACCCAGAAATAAACCCACAGCTTTATGGACAACTGGATTTGACAAAGGAGGAAAGAACATACAATGGAGTAAAGACAGCCTCTTAAACAAATGGTGTTGGGAAAATTGGACAAATACCTGCAAAAAAATGAAACTAGACCATCAACTTACACCATTCACAAAAACAAACTCAAAATGGATAAAAGACTTAAATGTAAGCCGTGAAACTATAAGCATCTTAGAAGAAAACATAGGCAGCAAGCTCTCCGACATCTGTTGCAGCAATGTATTTGCCGATTTATCTCCACGGGCAAATGAAATAAAAGGCAAGATAAACAAATGGGACTATATCAAACTAAGAAGTTTTTGCACAGCTAAAAACAATAAGAACAGAATAAAAAGCCAAACCACACAATGGGAGAACATATTCGACAGCACATCTGATAAGGGGTTAATAACCAAAATTTATAAAGAACTTATAAAACGCAACACCAGGAAGACAAACAACCCAATCAAAAAATGGGCAAACGAAATGAATAGAAATTTCTTTAGAGAGGACATACAGATGGCCAATAGGCATATGAAAAAATGCTCAACATCACTAATCATTAGAGAAATGCAAATTAAAACCACAATGAGATATCACCTCACACCAGTCAGAATGGCGCTCATTAGCAAAACAACATAGAATAAGTGCTGGCGAGGATGTGGAGAAAAGGGAACCCTTCTGCACTGCTGGTGGGAATGCAGACTGGTGCAGCCACTGTGGAAAACAGTATGGAGATTACTCAAAAAATTAAAAACCGAACTACCTTTAGACCCAGCTATCCCACTTATAGGAATATACCCTAAGAACACCATAGCACTGTTCGAAAAGAAGAAATGTGCCCCCATGTTTGTGGCAGCATTGTTCACAATAGCGAAGATCTGGAAACTGCCCAAGTGTCCGTCAGAGGTCGAGTGGATTAAAAAGCTATGGTACATATATACTATGGAATACTACTCAGCCATAAGAAATGATGACATCGGATCACTTACAACAAAATGGATGGATCTTGAGAACATTATACGGAGTGAAATAAGTAAAACAGAAAAAAACTGAGAACAGCATGATTTCATACATAGGTGGGACATAAAAGTGAGACTATATGAGACATGGACCAGAGTGTCATGGTTACGGGGTGGGGGGAGTGAGGAGAGGGTGGAAGAGAGGGGAGTGGAGGGGCACAAGAAAACCAGATAGAAGGTGACAGAGGACAATTTAACTTTGGGTGATGAGTATGCAACATAATTGAATGATAAGATAACCTGGAGATGTTTTCTTTGAACATATGTACCCTGATTTATTAATGTCACCCCATTAAAATTAATAAAAGAAAAAAAAGAACAACCGTACCTAGGCACTCAGTGTGAAAACCAGTGTGAAGGGGAAAATCTTAAAATTAGCTGGAGAAAACAGACACATGTACAGGGATATAAGCTGATCCCTCATTAAATCGAATAGATACCAGAAAACACAGTAAGGGTAACTTCATAATGATAAAAGAAAACCCCTCGCAAAACTAGCAATCTATAGCAATTTCATATGAAGCAAAAATATTTTTCAAAGGAAGTGAGAAAGATATTTCCATGTCAGTGAAAGCTGATTATATTTACAGATGAAGAGCCTGCACTACAACAAAGGTTAAAGGATGCCCTTTAGAATTTGCCTGACCAGGCAGTGGCGCAGTGGATAGAGCATCGGACTGGGATGTGGAAGACCCAGGTTCGAGACCCCGGGGTTGCCAGCTTGAGCGCGGGCCCATCTGGCTTGAGCAAAAGCTCATCAGCTTGGACCCAAGGTCGCTGGCTCCAGCAAGGGGTTCCTTGGTCTGCTGAAGGCCTGCGGTCAAGGCACATGTGAGAAAGCAATCAATGAACAACTAAGGTGTTGCGATGGCAACGAAAAACTAATGATTGATGCTTCTCACCTCTCCATTCCTGTCTGTCTGTCCCTATCTATCCCTCTTTCTGACTCTCTCTCTGTCCCTGTAAAAAAATAAAAAATAAAATAAAATAGAGTGAAAGGATATGATACCAGGTAGAAACTGGCATCGACATGAAGAAATAGAGAGCAACAGATATGTAAAGTAAAACTATATTTTCTTTCTTCTCAGAACTTACTTAAAAGATAAACCTATGTTTAAAAAGTAAGCCTGCAACTTTGGAATTAATATAAAGTTAATAAATTCTTATAGAGATTGAACCCATATCCTTTGCTCCATTAATTCCCACAATTTAATGTTTACTTATATACAAAGTAAAAATGAAAAAGAGAAAACAGAAAAGTACAATGTTGAGAATAATGTTTGATCAGAAAGTGAACTTGATGCATTGGGAGGAGTGGATTTTCAGAATATTTTGCAATAGGGATTTCTGAACTCAGTCCCATCGAGTTTCTTGAAGATGAAATATGTGTGATCCTCCAGTCAGAAACTTGGCCATGTTGAGAAATTTTTGTGTTCTTTTAATTCTATTGTATTATTAGCTTGTTTTTCTACATGGTTCCTGATCTCCTAAGGAGTCCTTGTTTCATTAAAGATGGGGGACAGGAATGCTGAGTGAAAAATCTGGCCCATTTTTACAAGCTGAGATTTATTTGTAACATAAATTGAGTATTAGTTTTCGTATTGCTGCCCAAGGGCCCTTGGAATAATTTCTCCTCATAAGAGGTCTATAGGGAGACATTAGAACTGAATAGTTACTTGATTTTAGATTTCTATATATAATGATAAAATTAACATGCAATTTTGGGGGGGAATAAAAGAGTAATAACCAAACACCCACTATGAGGCTTGTTAATTTGTCTTTCTTTCCTTCTTCCACTCCCCCTTTCCTCTTTCTGTCTCTCTTGCCCTCCCTTTCTTTCCCCCTTCTCACTTTCTCTGTCACTGGATATTGGCCATGCATTTTTTTTTCTGTAATAGTAATGGATGATTTTCTATTTTCGGTTATGAGTCTTCTATTTTAAGTGAATTACAATCAGACATAATAAAAGCATGCTGTATAATATTGAACTTAATACTTGGAAAGAAGAAATACTTCCATTCATTAGGATAAATGTAGTATTGCCTATGAGGACATCTAATTTATATTTTTTTCTCCACTTTTATTTCTTTGCAACTTGACATAAAAACACAATGTTGTTTTATTGTCTTGAATGCACAACACACACACCACATGGCCCTCTCACCCTCTCCCGATGACATAGACACTTACCACGGTCTCTTCTTTAAGGCTTTATTCTCTACTCTTCTTCCAGCCCTCCACGGGATGCTATCTCAAAAACTGTGAAGTTTGATATATCAATAAAGAAACCTAAAGAAATGTGTTTCATATGCCAGATTGATAGTCATTTGTAGTGGTAAAAAATATTAAAAGAGCAGTGCTAAGCTTAAAGTCCTATCCAAATTATATTTAAACATAATTACAATGTGATTGAACATGTCTTACGGGTTTACTTACTCTATTTTTCTTACCTCCCCTACGTGCTATTCAAGGACTACATACCTCAGTTTTTTATCCTGACCAGCAGCATGAGCATCACCTGAAAGCTTATTAGAAATGCAGAATCTCAGGTCCACCCCACACCAACTGCCTCAAGATATTCATTTTAAAAGGGTCCCACAAAGTGTTGCTCTGCAGCATGGGTTTCAAATTTGTCTATTAGATGATGACTAGAATAGTTCTAAAAAAAAACATGTTGTTTTACATCCTTGAGGTAGCCTCATGCAATAAATTCCAAAACAAAAGTTAATAAGAATTGTAAGCCTGACCTGTGGTGGATAAAGCGTTGACCTGGAATGATGAAGTCACTGGTTCAAAAACCCAGGCTTGCCGGGTCAAAGCACATGTGAGAAGCAACAAGTTGCTGCTTCCTGCTCCTCCCCGCCCTACCTCTCTTTTTCTCTCCCCTCTCTCTAAAATCAATAAATAAAATTTTAAATTTTTTTAAAAAATTATTGATTTTGATGCTTTCCCAGAATTTGTGTTTACAATCAATGTTTTACATAGAGCAATGACTTGTTTTATATTTTAGAACAATAATAATGCATTATTAATTATACTTGATTATAATGTTCCTTTAAGACAACTCACAAGTTATTCTGGAGTTAGGTCACTGTAAATCTTAGTTTAGCACCTAAGTACTTAATGATCTAATGTTCAGTTACTTCTTATCACCTCATATTTAGCTGCTTTGTTCCTGCTAAAATACAAATTAGTTTCAATGATTTAAAAATTGTAAAGTTGTTTTCAGCCTATAGACTTCCTAAGATATATGTACATTTGTGTTACAACTCCTCCATCATTTAGACACTGAGAGAGGATGAAGGAGAATTGCAATGAAGTAAATACCCGTGAAATGTCGTGTTAGGTTGGGAAGCAGAGAACTGGTGGTTACAGCTAAAGACTAGGGACAATCTGCCTCTAAATTAACTTTACCTCTCTTCTCTCTGGATTTCGTAAGCCATTATTTACAAGCTGTCAAATTTTATGGTTGAAGTAATTAGTATAAAATATGCAGTGAAAGCATATTTTACCCATTGAGTTCTTGGCTATTTGTGGTTCATCTCCTAAAGAACGCTTTCCTGCTTGCGCAAAACATAGATGAAAACATCAGTCTTCAATCCTGTCTCTAATGCAAAGATAAAGAGAATGGGCCATGAAGTTAGCTAGGCCTGGTTTTAAATCATAGGGTTGCCTGTTACTAATTGTGTGCAATTTGGTCAAGTTATTCCATGTCTCTGGCCAACATATTCTTCATTTTAAAGTGTGGATATTAATAGTATAGAATTTGAGAGAGCTTCAGTGAGCACTAAATGAGTTAATACATGTAAAGCTCTATCACTTGGAAAAATTTTAAAGGGCTTTAAGAGGATTTTTTTAATGAACATTTTTATAAGTGCAGCTTTATCTATACTTAAGTTTTTTTATGGAGAGTACAGCCACTTCCAGTAACAGCCGATTAGGTAATTTGCTATAGCTCTTCCACAGAGGATAACCCCGAAAGCCAGGCAAAATTTAATATAAATAAATCAATTTTTTACAACGTGAAAGAATTAACAAGCTTGTGAAAAATGTGAGAGAAGACTGGAACCCACAGACAGACCCCAGCACATAGGGCCCTTTTGGATCTTATATCATTGACTGAGCAGAAAGAGAGAAATAAAACCGGGACTGTGCTTTTGGTAGCCTCACAAAGCCAAGGGGAAACAATTTGAGGCCCATCACACTGGAGACTTTGGTAAAGTTACCCTCACTTTGGCTGGCATCCCTGAAGGACTTCACCCTGGGAGTGAGGATGAACTGGTACAGACAGCCTTCTCCCAGTTCTGCAGCCCTCAAGAAAACCAGCACTAAGCTTGGTTTAAGGCAGTCCTACACTGCTCCTCCCCACTGTGAGCACTAGAAGTAAATAAAAAATATTCCTGAAAGGAAGGTAACATCATCTTAAGCCTAAAATAGTTTTTTCACATACTTAAAAAAGTAACATATCTGGTGCACAATCAATGATAACCAGATACAAGGTAATAACTTGCCATGAGTGAGAATGAGCAGAAACAAGAGACAACAAAATCAGAAGGTCAAAAACTGCAGACACTAAAATGATTAAATATGGTATATTATTGTAAGAGACAAAACCAGACTTTAAAAATGGAGGGGGAGGGGATTGGAAAACGTGAAGTAGAAATTTAAAAAAATTCAGAACAAAATATGCAATAACTTAATTAAGAACTCATTGGGTAGAGTCAAGACCAAATTAGAAAGCGCTTAAGAGAGAATTAGTGAACTGGAAGATAGTTTAGAAGTATATCCAAAAATCTCCATGGACAGATAAAAAATGAAAAATACAGAAGTAAAGGGGAAAGGCACAGAGCAACAGTGTAAAAGTTTAATATGTCTGCAATCAGAGTCCTAAAAAGAGAGGAATGAGAGAGAGAAGACAAAACAGTTGAAAAGAAAGTGGCTAATAATTTTCCATAATTAACAAATGATATCCAACCACAGATTCAAGAAACTCAATATAGTCCGAGCAAGATAAATAAAAGGAAATTCATCACTAAGCACATCGTAGTGAAACTGCAGAAAACCAAAGACAAGACAAAACCAAAAAGCACTAGTAAAAGAAGACAGACACACGTGTTGATCTACTTTCTCACAACCACAGAAGACACGAATAGGTAGTGAAATAATGTCCTCAGTCAGGGCCAGGCTCAGGGTGACAGGGATGAGGCACTCACTCCAGCACAGAATTTAAGTTATCAGAATAAATAATAGCTCTTGATGGGACTGAGGGAGCTGACAGATTTGGCTTTCACTGGCCATGTCAATGGAAGTGGGCATTTCCAGGCAATAACATTGTAAATCAAAACTGACAACTCACTTACTTAACCTCAGAATTTTTTTTTAATTAGCCTTAACAAAATTTTAAGTGATGTAGCAACCTTATATAAAATTGGAGAATTAGAAAAAAGAAACTAAACTCTTAATTTCATCATTAGAAATAACAATCACCTTCATATGCTCCCTTCTAATCCTTGTTCACAAGTACATGATTTTAAATGACTGGAAGAACAGGTCTTGAAATCACAATTCATGTGTACATAGCAATCTGTGTGGTAGGGGGGCTTCTTCCCTCACCACCCGCCCTTGCTGAGAGGACCAGGGTAGGACAGTGTATCAGTGTCCTGGGGAGCTCCCTAACCAAATACCACAAATAAAGGGGCTTAAATAATAGAGATTTCTCTCATAGTTCTGTAGGCCAGAAGTGGGAAATCAAGGAGTCAACAGTGTTGAGCTTCCTTTGAGACTCTGGGAGAATCTTTTCCTTGCCTCTTCTAGCTGCTGGTGGTAGCTGGCAGTTCTTGGCCTTCCTTGGCTTGCAGCTGTATCTCTGTTACCTCTCCCTCATTGACACATGGTGTCCCTTTCTGAGTCTTTGTACTTTGTCCTTTTTTAAAAAGGACAGCGGTCACATTGGAGCAGGGCCCTTTCTACTCAAGTGTGGCCTCATCTTCACTAATTATAGCTTCAAAGGTCTTATTATCAAGTGAGGTCACATTCTGAGGTGCTGGGGGTTAGACTTAAACATGCCTTTTTGGGGGGCATGATTCACCCAATAACAGAGACAAAATCAAAAAAGACAGCAATGAAGAAGACAGGGAGGTGATAGCATGGGTGTGACAAGCCACTGGGATAGAGGTGAGGACAGCTGCCCCTCAATCTTCTTCTCTGACCTTCCTTTACAAACTTCAAGTGTGACCACTTAGAAAGTCTTTCTCTACTCACTTAAAACCTTTTGTTGGGCTAGAGAAATTATTCACTGTAAAGCTGGACTTTAATGAGTCAACTTTCAGGAAATAAAAAAAAGTACTTATTTAACATATTTTTTGTCCAGTCTCATTGTTTTTCCAGCAGACAGTATCCTCCCATCCTGGCATCAACCTAAATTAACCACATCATTTTGTGTTAATAGTTCTAAGGATCCAGTGGGACTTTGGTTGACATTTAATACACACTCAGTTGAATCCCACACATCGTTCTGCAAATGCAAATGGAAGATCAGTAGCTTAACTGGTTTTAAAAAGACAATGATTTATTCCTTCTTAAAAAGGTAAAGGTATTAACACAGCAAAAGATGAAACAGCTTTGCAACAAACAGTTGTGCATATTAGCTAAAGGAAGCATGGTGTATGTTTCCATGCATATTCTATAGTTTGAGACTTACATTTTCTTTTGTATGCAAAAGTGAGCACTTGTCAATTACCCACTGAGGGGGTGCTGTGATAGAGAGGTTATTTCTCAATAAGCGCCTGAATAAAAACCACTTATGCAAAATGCCATTTCTGATGCATGTGTACAAAGCAGGTAGCACACTTGGCAAGGAGCACTCACTGGAGGCAGCCCTCTCCTATTCTCATGCTCTTAGCCTTCGGCTTAATGGGATTAGGTTTGCATCGGGATAATTTCAGTTGCATATCAAAGTCATTGAAGTGCAATAGATGAAGTTTCTTTCCAGGGAGCATAAAGCCTTTGGAATTAATGAACCCAGCCAATTTTCTGGAAGACAAACCAGGATTGAGGGATCCAAACCTAAAAAGTGCCCTGTTCAGGGTTCTAAAAACAGTGTTCACTTTGCAATGCAAAGGGACCAGGTGTCTTCATTTCGCACTGTCCCAATGCTGAGTTGGCTAAAGCATTGTTTTGTAGGGGTGGCACATTTCCTCTTTTAAAAATGAAATCTGAATAAAAGTTAGTGCTAGTTTGAACTTATTTTGGAAAGAGAGATGTGATGGCTACAAGCATGTTACTACAAAGTTCTAGAACCCCTGGTTTTCAGCAAAGCTTTTAATAGATATTAGTATTAATAACCATTCAACAAAAGTAGTAAAGGTCCTGTATATGTTCAATACTGAGTATCTTTATACAGTGGCATATGGCAAAAAGATGGAATGAACTGCTTTTATGCATGTGAATGTGAATGAATTTCTCATATATCATTTTTGGGCAAAACAAACCAATATATAAGAATATATACCGCAGGCCCTAGTCAGCTAGCTCAGCGGTGGAGCATTGGCCCGGCATGTGGAAGTCCTGGGTTTAATTCCCAGCCAGGGCACACAGGAGAAGCGCCATTTGCTTCCCCACACTTCCTCTCTATTTTCTCTCTGTCTCTCTCTTCCCCTCCCACAGCCAAGGCTCCACTGGAGCAAAGTTGGCCCAGGTGCTAGAATGGCTCCAGTTGCAATGGAGCAACACCCCAGATGGGCAGAGCATCTCCCCCTGGTGGGCATGCTGGGTGGATCCTGGTTGGGCACATGTGGGAGTCTGTCTGTCTCCCTGCTTCTCACTTCAGGGGCAATAATAATAATAATAATAAAAATATATATACACTACAGAACCCACTTTTAGAAAGCTAGGAATCAGGCAAATTAATCCATGGCATCTCAAGTCAGCTTAGCTGGGGACAGTGGAGATTGGAGCACTTCTGGGGCATAGGCAATGCTTTGATTCTTAGACCAGGTGCTGGTTATATGGGGGGTGGGCTTACTTTGTTAAAATTCATCAAGCTATATACCCTGTGACCCTGGCACTCATCTGCATGTATGTTGGTCTTCCATAGAAAGCTCCTTATAAAAACTGTGAAGGGTGTTGAAGGAGAGATACAACCAGGTGCAAATATTATAAAGAGTTCTCTTGTGTTGTGAAAAGTAGATTAGAAGAAAGGAGGAAGAGAGCAGAGGAACCAGCAAGGGACTATTGCATTTGTCCCAGTGAGAGATATGGTGACACGGTCTAGGGTGGTGACAGTTGAGACAAAGAGGATAGACATGTTGAAATGTAATTAGGAGAAAGAAATGCCAGGCTCGGCTGAGGGACGGGATGAGGGCAGGAAGAGGAAGAAATCTCAGTCTGGTGAACAGTAGCGATGTTCACCAAGAGGAGGAAATTGGAAGCGGAATTGATATACTCTTTTATTATTTCACACCTGAAGTATCATAGAGTCAAAAGCAGATAATATCACACTCATCTTAGAGACTGTGAGGCTTTGAAACAATTTTTAACTTGAGCATTTCTCCTCGAGTGTATTCAAATCCATGCTGATTTTCATTGTTTTAGCAGGGGTTACAGGTTTGGTCAGGAATTGCCAGCTCTATTTTGTAGTTGAAGAGACGCAGGACTGAGAAGTGACTAGGACAAGGCTACATGCTCAAGTTCCCAACTTGTGGTCCCATGGTGACCATGGAATCAGAGGGAATCCAATGGCCAGCGTATTTTTCAAGTCTAGAGATCCCTTTTCCAAGATATGAGAATCAGAGAATCAAAGGTTCCCACACATTTTTAGATAAAACAAAATACAGAAAGAAAAAAAACACACATGCCAAATATTACTAATATTACTTTTGTCAGCTCTGTCCCACACCACCATTTTGTGGTTACAGGGGCATCAAGATGAAGTCATGGCTGTCTGGGCACCAGCAGCTGTGTATACTATTACAGTTTTGCACCATACTTTATAGTGGGAAAACAGAGCCTTAGCAGAATTTCACTGCTCCCAAAAATTAGTGGATCAGGAAACATGCAGATACTCCAGTACTTTCAGCCTTTTGTATAGTGCATTTTCACCAATGAAATAAAAGTTGGTTTTGTATCTCATTTGCATAATTGAACAACTTTCTTTGACTTGTCGTTTGCTTTTCTGATGTTCTTGTTTAATTAAAAAAATAAAATGTTTCTCTTTTTTTTGCTTCATATTCATTTTGAAATACTCCCTAATTTTTGTGAGCAGTATATTACAGTTTGCTCCAAATGTTGGTGTCCAGATTCATCTTATACAGTTTTATTACTGTTTCTTTTTTCCATGTACTTGTCCAGGCAGCAAGATAGTTTATTAAAATAGTTTTTATGAATCTGCTAATTGTTGCTACCACAATATGGTATTTGAATAGGATAAGTTATTTTCTTTCTCTCTACATTAAATAACCCCAATCTATCCCTTTCCCCAAATTGGAGGCAGAGTAATTTTCAGTAACCCAGGGCTTAGACCTGTGTTTTCAGATGAGCTTTCTGTGGTGATGGCTATGTCCTTATCTGTCAATTGCTGTAGCCAGTAAGCATACGTGGCTATTGAGCACTTGGCATGTGGTGAATGCAACTGAGCCACTAAGTTTTCATTTTATTCAATTTAAATTTTGGGAACCACATAGAGCTGTCACATTGAATTTCACAAGTGTAAGCACACCTAGGCTAGTATAATCCATCATCTTTATAAGAGAACTCCTTAGCAGAGAAAAGATGCATTTTACATTTCCTCCAGAGCAATGCTTGGGACACTTCTAATAATTCTGATGAAGAAAACACATGCATTTGCTGTATTGCTCTTACTTTATAGCAGAAATAAGTGAAACAAGAAGTTAAGAGATTGGCTTAGGATCCAGGAGAATTAATAGATTTATTTTTCTCAGTTGATGGTTTTAAGAGAAAAGTAGCTCAGTTTATCATTAATTCAACACATATTTAAGAGCTATCTGTTGTCCGTAATCTAGGTCCTAGAGATTTAGCTCTGAACTAATCGAAGTTTCACCCTCATGGAACCTTCACACAAGTTGGAAAACAGACAATAAACTAACAGATACAGACATTATATGCTGATGTTAAATGGTCATCCATGCTTTGGAGAATAATAAAACAAGGTTAAGGGGAGAGGGAATATAGGTGAGTCAGGGAAGACATCCAAGCAGAGCTGTCTAGACAGAGTAAGAATTGTGAACAGAAGCTGAGTGTGGGAAAGAACTTGGAGTATTTAAGAAACCCCATGGAGGCCTGACCTGTGGTGGCGCAGTGGATAAAGCGTCGACCTGGAAACACTGAGGTCACCAGTTCGAAACCCTGGACCTGCCTGGTCAAGGCACATATGGGAGTTGATGCTTCCTGCTCCCCTTACACAAAATAAATAAATAAATAAATAAAATATTAAAAAAAGAAAAGAAACCCCATGGAAGCAGTTTTCTGGAGCAGAATGAGAGAAGTGGAAAGTGGTCAGGTCAGCGAGGTGAGGTGAAGGGGGAGATCTTGAAGGACTCTTCAGAAGCTTTTGCTTGAATTTTGAGTCAGTCAAAAGGCAATTGGAGGATTCTGAGCAGGAAAGTGATGAAATTGTGGTATATTTTTAAAGACCATGTTAGCTACTGGGTATAAGGTAGACTACGGAGCCAGGGTAGCAGCAGGGGTCCAAGGAGAAGGCCGGCATTGAGCAGGGGGGTCACTGTGATGACCCCGTGGGGACAGTGTGTGTGGGGAGCAGTGGAAATGATGAGACGGGCATAGGTTGGTATGCATTTGCTGATAGGCTGGATACGAGCTATGAGAGAAGAGATTCAAGGACACCAAGATTTTGCACAGAGAAGCAGTCCAAAATTTGCTGAGAACACCTGGAATTCACTGAGATTAAGTTTTCAGCTACAGGGTAGACTGGAAGATTGAGCTAAAATAGAGTTCAGTCATAGAAAAATAGAAAAAGATGTGCTTTTGCATTCCCATAGTTTGTGACTTTATGACTCTTGTACACTGCATATAAAGACAATACCCCTCATCTTGGCAATTTCTGCTCAGTGGCAGTTGGGGTGGGGGGAGGGGTGGAAGGGACCAGTAGATGGCACCTTGGGCTCTCACGATCTTTTCTAAAGAAGATTTGGTTTGGTTAAGAACAAGAGTTGAGCCTGACCAGGTGGTGGCGCAATGGATAGAGCGTTGGACTGGGATGCAGAAGACCCAGGTTCCAGACCCCGAGCTCGCCAGCTTGAGCGCGGGCCCATCTGGCTTGAGCAAAAGCTCGCCAGCTTGGACCCAAGGTCGCTGGCTCCAGCAAGGGGTTACTTGGTTTGCTGAAGGCCCGCGGTCAAGGCACAAGTGAGAAAGCAATCAATGAACAATTAAGGTGTTGCGACGGCAATGAAAAACTAATGATTGATGCTTCTCACCTCTCTCAGTTCCTGTCTGTCTGTCTCTATCTATCCCTCTCTCTGACTCTCTCTCTGTCCCTGTAAAAAAAAAAAAAAAAAGTTAAAGAAGAACAAGAGCTAAGAAAGTTTCAAGAAGTGAAAATGACCCATGCATGGCCTGTGCCTATAGCTGAGTTCACATGGTAGGGGTGAGAGGCATTTGTGTAGCATTGGTGATATGAGCTTTTCAGCTTTAGAGGGGGCAAGAGCTCTTGGAAAGTGGGTACCACAAGTGAAGGCCCTGAAAGCTTCGTTAGGATGTAGGCATACTATGGAATAATAAAATTATCATCTAAGTTTTACACTACCTCCTGTATTAGTTTGCTAGGGATGTCATAATAAAGTTCCACAGACTGGGCAGCTTAAACAACAGAAATATATTCTCTCACATTCAGAAGGTTGGAAGTTCAAGGTCATGGTGTCAGCAGGATTGGTTCTTCATGAGGCTATGAGGGGGGATCTATTCCAGGCTTCCCCTTGGCTTGTAGATCTGTTTTTATTGTCACATGGCTTTCTCTCCATTTGAGTGTTGGTCTCTTTGCTTCTTCTACCATCTTATAAGGACAATGTAATGCTGTGTTAGGACCAACCAAATGATTGATCACCTCTGTAAAAATTTTTCTCCAAATAAGGTCATATTTTGAGGTACAGGGATTTAGAACTTAAATGCATTAATTCTTGAAGTGTGTATTTTGATATTGAGCAGAGCCCAGGATGTCCTGGGGATTCCTCTGTTCCCTTTCCTGATTTTCAACTCCCATTTTCCCAAATTAGGAAACCCCTCCTCCTGTGTCTGCAGTGGTATGCATTCCCAAGGCAAGAGAGGCAGGGTGACCACTGGGACAGCCACCAAAGGAATGTTCATCACTATGTGCTAGGTTGACTTTCAGCAAGGGCTCTGGGCCTCTCAATACACCACTCTGTAAGGTCTTTACTACTCGGAATTGGGTGACCTGGGGCAAGTTACTTTTTAGATTCCTTTTTTTTTTTTTTTACAGGGACAGAGAGATAGTCAGAGAGAGGGATAGATAGGGACAGACAGACAGGAATGGAGAGAGGCAAGAAGCATCAATCATTAGTTTTTCGTTGCCGTTGTAATACCTTAGTTGTTCATTGATTGCTTTCTCACATGTGCCTTGACCGCGGGCCTTCAGCAGACTGAGCCACCCCTTGTTAGAGCCAGTGACCTTGGGTCCAAGCTGGCGAGCTCAGGGTCTCGAACCTGGGTCTTCTGCATCCCAGTCCGACACTCTATCCACTGCGCCACCGCCTGGTCGGGCTCATTTTTTTCTTAACTGAATAAATAAGCAATCCTCTTATTGTGAGAATTTGTACAGGCTCTGATATCTACTATGCATCAATAAATAGCACTAATTTTGTTATCATTTTAATAGAAGCAAGTTTTCCCTCCAAGAATAAATGCAAAGATTACAGTGATTGATGATGATGAACCTGGCCTTGCTGATCTGACAGTACGTAGATTTTTGGCCTTGGGAAATTCTGGTTCTCAGGATTTTGGTCAGTGGAATAGGTACCTAGACAAGAGCTGAACAACTGGGTCAGAGAACATGGGAGCATGTCATCTTTAGGTCCCTTGGAGACAAGTGAGGACCATCCACACGTGAAAGAGATGGGAGATATAATTGAAAAGATGAGTCCCAAATATGAAGACTTTGAAATGGGGTCAGGAAGGGGAATTTGTATGCCTAGTAGTTTGATAAGGACTATTTCCCAGTTCTGGCTGTGGTGGCAGCAGCATATCTTTTCCCTTTATGTGAATATGGCTTTCCACAAAACTCAGATGCCAACATATGGGTGAACATGGGCATGCTTCAATGCTGCTTCTGTTCTCCTTGGGACCCAAGGGGGACAAAAGCGCTATATCCCTCATTAAAATGGGGCAGTGTCTGCTTTCTGCCTATCCAGACAGTGTCCCTCAGGGTAAATGGTGTCATTCTGAGGGTCTGTGGGTTTCCAGGAAACCAAGTTTCTTCCACATGGGACACTTTCATCAGTGAAAAGTGGAGGGCCACAGTGGTACCACAGACTCTGGGGCCTTTCTGTGGCTTTGGGTTGTCTGGACAGATCCTCCTGCTTTATCACTAGTAACCAGCTCATCAGAGACCAGGAGCCAATGTAAAAATAACTCACTGATCCCTAAAAATAGACACAGCTGAAAGACAGTCACTGCTTAGATGTCAAATACAACATTAAGGCCTGGACTGAAAGAGCTCCATCAAGCTGCACTCAGTCAGGTTTATAAGGCCAACAGACTTCATTAGAGGGCTGATTTAAAAAAATAAATTAAAAATCAAAACATATTGTTCAGAGCCTTGGGCCCCACAAAGAAATTGTCCTGGGAACTCCTTGAAGTTAACTGGAGAAATTAAGGAGTTTGGGTTTGGGTGAGTTGGGAATGGTGAAACTCCTACTACAGGTCAGATTTTGTGCTAGAGGCTGCTCTCAAGCAGAATCTAAAGTTGTGATAAGTTGTGATGCCAAACTATGTTTGTTCATATGCGTGTGGAATTCCCACGGACTTTAGAGAGAAAGCAGGCATGAGGTAGAGGCACAGAGAAGTTCTCCACAGCAAGTTGGTTTCCTTTGGGTGGACAACATTGTTTACACGCTGGCCTATCTCCTTTTGGAACTGGAACATCCAAAATGATGCTTGGCTTTGCTTTTTATTTCAATGGGTCCTGAGGAGATTTCAGAAAAGAGAATACAATAGGAGTGTTTGAGGGGAGAGGGAATTGTTACATGAGATTCTGGCTGCTTCACTAATGAATCATGGAGTGAGAGGGAGGCCCAAGTGTGATCCAGAGCTGTCTGGGTGTGTGTGTGTTTATATCTAAGTGATGTTAGGTAGTTTTTGAGATTCTTATTGTTGCCTCAACAAGAACTAGTATCCACAGGAATTTGTGCCTTATTTACTTGCTAATGTTGGTAAAGAATTTAGATGCAGTGTCAGGAAGCCCTAAGTCCCCTTGTTGTTTGCAAGGTTCTAGATTCAGTGATACAAGGACTCTCTCTCTGCTCACTAGGCCATTGCCCATACCAGTCTGTATAAATACTGGGTTGGATATGGTCCTTTTTGTGCATCATGCATTTTTTCCTTTTCTTCTACTATGGAGGCTGGAGAGATCCCAGAGCACATTCCCGACTCCTTTGCAGCTAGAATTCTGAACGTAAGCCGCATTTTCCCACTTAGGGTTTTCTTCCTGAGGAAGATTTCAAGGTGAAAGTGAACACCATCCTGTGTGTTATCATTTTCTGCTTCCTAGAAAGGTGGAACAGGGGAGACTTACCACAGCAGTACTCCTGTGTTTACAGCTCTGTGGAGTGGCTTTTGTGATGGAGGCCACAGGGGGAACATTCAGTTTTATGATGAGTCACCAGCTTTGCAGGGCTGAGAGGCAGTCTCAGGGTGTGGGGCAGGCAGTGATCCTGGCAGTTTGTCTTTGGACTCAGTGGTTTCAGTGGCACCTGATCTCCCATTTTTGTGATTGTGACAAAGGTTGCCAATGGATTGCTTTTTCAGGGGTTAAAGGGTCCTTCCTGGAGGTCAAGCCTGGAGCCTTTCTGTCAGTCCTGCTACCAAAGATTCTCAGTTCTGAAGTGGGGCCTCTGTAGCAGTCTCTGTTTCTTTTGTTGACCCATCACTGATGTATCTCATCACTACCTGGGAAAGTTAATATTGTTTTGCACATTCATTCATTCATCTTTTTATTTTCTCTTTTACTGAACAAACACTAACATTCAACACCAATGACTTGTAGATACTTTTCAAATTTCTGGGGATATAAAATCAATAAGACTTGAAATTTAAGGAGATGAAAATTTAGGGGAGACAAATGGAGAGATAGACAATGGAATAAAGCATATCATGGATAATGAAAGAAGTGTGCAGGGTAGAGTTTCTAATCTTCCTAAGAATGTGGGCAGAAGGTGGGCTGCCAGGCGAAGGTTTCTAGAACCATCACAGGAGAAAATCAGAAAAACATAATTCCTGACTTCAGGAGTTTATAAACTAAAATGATCCCAGAAAATACTACCTAGCTATTTACTGACTGTCCTGTGTGCTCCGATTCTGTGCCTTGATGCAGGGCCTGCCTTTTCCATCATAGTTTCATCACAATCCTGAGTGGCATGCAATGTCCACAGCATGTGGGAATGACCAAGTGCAGTAATGACTCAGCATGGGCCACTTGGCTACTCAGTCACACCATAGACACTTACTAAGGAGCTTACATGGACAGAGAGGTTAAATTGATTGCAATAAGCAAGGTTTTTGTCTGCAGAACTAGGAAACCCAGCTATTCACACCAGAAACAATTGCATAAAAATAAATGAGAACTTTTCTCACTTATGAAGGTAACAGTCTAGTACAGTGAGCAGAAAGGTAAAGTAAAAATGAAACTCAAGGTGGCCAGGGCTGGCATAGGGGTATCTACCAATGTGATAAAAGGCAGACGAGAGGCATCTAACCCCAAGAGTAGGGCTAGCATGAAGTAAGCTGACATTAATGCTATATTGGCTTTATCGCAGCTGATGCTCACAGTAAGCAGTTCTCATTGCATCTCAGACACGAAATAGGAACGCAGAGTGCGGGCTCTTCTGCAGGGACTTGCTCATTTCCTTGCTGCTTTTCTCCCAGGGGATGCTGGCAGTAACCCACCCGACAACGCCCAGAAAACCCCTGCAATAGCTGAGAGCCACACCTGCTGAACAGGACTGCAGACCCAGCCGGCCCCCTGCAGGGCAAGCTGTCACAGTTGGGAGCAGTTTTAGACAAACGCCTCTCACATTATCTATTTTAGTCTTGGTACCTTACATCTTTCTCATAAGTGACAGTGCTATTTGTCATTGACTATCAGAATTGTCATGCATCTCAACTGTCTTTTAGTGATGCAACAGAACAACAAAATTTACCAATCCATGATTCTCTTCTTCCCCTACTGATCACCTGCCTTTGGGAGGAACTCTTTGAGGAATTGAAGAGATGAGAGAGTTTCCCATTGCCTATGCTCTGTAAACTTTAATGTGAACACACAAGAACTTCCTTCAAATAGTCAGGCAGGGCTGTATCAAGACAAAAAAGATAGAAAAAAAATGCTCTCCATCCCTTAAGAATGCCCAAGACTCTGGGCCTAAATGCATCTCCAGTGAGCTGGAGGACTCTTCCAGACCGCCCATCAGACGTATTCGTTGCTTTTCTTTCTGCCACATTAGAAAGAAGCCTTCCCTTTTCTTGTATTGATCCTGTGTACTGACCGGCAGGTCTGCAGGTGGAGGAGGAGTGACAACTGGGATATGCCAGACAGCATTCCTCTTGGAGAGCCAATAACCCAGCGTGACTGTTGGGGACATTTAACACTTAACCTCCCATGCACTGTAAAAACAAAGCCTGCCAAGTGCGAGGCCATTTGACTGGGCTTGCAAAACTGGTGCGGAGCCACTCATTGATTTTCCCTCGAGTGCACTGGCCACTGTGGCCCTTTGCTTGGACTTCGGCTTCATTTGAAACTCTGTGGGTGTGAAAATATGTCAATCGGGTTGTCTTTTTTGAGAATGAGGCCTTTGCTGACAGGCATAGAAATCTACCCTGCATGAAAGAATAAAAGATTTTCCACTAGACAGGTGGGGCGAACTGTGCATCCTTAGAAACTCTGGGGAAATTCCAGCAGCATTGGACTGTGAGAATATAGCTCTGGCAGCCAGAAGACAGAAAGCAGCTGAAAATTAACCTCCCTCCTTTCTTTCCACCTGCTCCAGTTTGTGGGTCCAGAGGTCTCTCATGTGGGGAGGCTTCCAGAACGTGGAGTCTTTTCCTGCTCCTGTTTGGCTCTTCGTGGCCCCTGGAACACTCCCCGAACTGAGGGCTGGCATCTGGTGACCAGGACCCATTCTAAAGGTGCTTGTCCTTCCAGGTGGGAACCCTCAAGAGTCAGATTCTCAGAATTCTTCTGCTCTTTTAAACAATATCCAATTAACAAAAGTTTGAGCAGAGTCCTTGTCATTGTAAAAGATGCCTTGGGCAGGCCTCCAGGTGTGACCTCACGTCCCCTGGGGCTCTCTTTACGAGTTCATATCAGGATGGTCTCTTTAGCTCTTGTGTTTCAGGAATAGGGCGCAGTGAAGAAAGAAGTTGAGTACCACTATGCAGGGAGGAAGGAACTGTAGATGCAGCATGGGAAGACACCCTGGGGTTTATTAGGGAAAATGCTGAGGGATAAAGGTTTCAAATATCAGGACGTTACTTGTCACATCCACCCCTCCCTGAGATTATGCCAGTGAGTCCATTTAGGTGCAGAAGCCATCTGGATCTGAAGCAGTTTATGTAATTTTGTGTCTTGTATTTTTCTCCTAAATTGTTTTAGCTCTTTAAAAAAGCCATGAAACTCTTCTTGCTTATCTGACAAAGTCCCATTTAAAAAGTATCTGTTTCCTCACATGTGCTGGAGAGAGATGAGCCACCAGCGGTCTGGGTTAAGTGACAGGTAAGATCATGCCAAAGTAGGTGTGGGTGGTCATTTCTC
Organism: Rhynchonycteris naso; assembly: GCA_037038555.1. Taxonomy (NCBI): domain Eukaryota; kingdom Metazoa; phylum Chordata; class Mammalia; order Chiroptera; family Emballonuridae; genus Rhynchonycteris; species Rhynchonycteris naso. The sequence goes on from CM072998.1 coordinate 34,607,874, forward strand.
AGGGATCCACGGTTGATTTTTTGAGGCAGTGTGAAACTTTCTGGATGAAATTTGTTTGGGTGTTTGGCCACGTTTACCCTACAAGGAGCAGCACTCACTAGTGTTCGCAGGTCCTAAAGGCAGGGCCTTTGTCTGTCCTCTGGGTTGAGCCCCTCACTGCATCCTAAATTCCGACCACACTGACCTGCACTTTCCTCCGCAATGATGCTGGTTGTTTGGACACTGCTCAGAAACTCTATGCATCTTTCTTTACCACATTGGCTCAACTTTCAGGCTTCCTCCCAGTATCCACTCCAATCCTGGCCTTCATCCCATGCTGTGAGCGGCCTGGTAGACTCCGACTGCAGGACTGACAGAGGAGAGCGCTGGGCTCCTGTCCAGCAGAGTGGAGTTGTGCTTTCACGAGACTGAAACATCTGGCCATTAATCAGTTAGTGAAAATAATGTAGATACTTCCCTGGAGACGGAAAGAATAAATCTGCACACAAAACTAATTAATTTTACCATATAAGTGATGCTGTAAGTTTTGGAGGGTAATGAATCTTACATTCAGGATAACTTCCAAGGTCTGTGTCTTTCTTCATGTCATTTTTCTCTCCTGATATGCCTCCTTTTTTTCAAGAACCTACTGACCCTTCCAAAACCCTCTTGAATTGTCCTCCTCCCCTGCAACCAGTCGGCTGGACTGAGATGTCCGTGGAGGCAGAGGCAGAAAGTCCAAGCTCATGGCAGATGCATAAGCATGGGGCATCCCTCACGATGAAGTTTGTGATGGCTCACACTACAACAGCCTTTGATAAAACTTAGGTCTCTGTGCCTCTGTAAACACATACCATTGTCTTTCCTAAATGTGGGTCTGGTACCAGGTTCAGTCTCTCAATGTTTTCTTCCCACCTAGAGTTCTCTGTGAAAGCATTACCCTGTGCAATAGGTTCTCCTGTTCCTGCAGCATGGGACCATGCTAGTTTGTTTTGTTTTCATTTGTGCAATTTCCACAATCTCATCACAGTTCCTAAACCATCCTTCTTCCCCAGTGTCCAGCATGGCTTCTCCCAGTGCCTTCAGCAGATTCTCTTTGGCATGGCCATACCTGACACTTATCCACATTACATTCACTTTGCACTCACCACCCCTTCCCACTTAGCATTCAGTTGGGTTCCCTCCTCTTTTGGATCTGTGGGTCAAATAAGTTTGCAAATATGACGTATGTGTTTGTTCGCTTATAGTTTGCATTGGGTATGGGAGACAGGCTGTAAGCAGGCAGGACCCTTATAGCCTAAGGCTTAGTTTTAAGACTAAGCCTTTCCCACCATTTTAGTACTAAGATCTTCTCAAGACTAAGCTTTTCCCCACACCCTTGACTGTTGCATGATGTGAGATGGTGCACTCTTATGAGGAATCCCATTTATGCCTCAGATAAGTGTCTTTGTATCAGAGACTTGCTTATTTTCTGCACTGTAAAATAAGGGAGACCAGGGCTCTCTTTCTCGGTTCTGGAAATTAGCATTGCGGAGGAGAAGCTGCCATCGGAGTGCTGAAGGAGAAGCCAGTTTGTGCAGAGTTTGTGTAGAGAGAAGGAGACGGGAAACAGAGGTGAATAAGGTTGTTGAGGTAGAAACCTTTGATTCTAGGAATACTCGGATAAGTCAGTGGCTTTGGGAGCCCTGAATGGAAAGGGAAGTGTTTTCCCACTGTGCGTATTTCTTGCCTGCCGGGTGCAAGCTAGGATTAAAGGTAATGCCCCCACAGTTCTTGGCTCCATTGTTTCATTGCCGTCTGTCTGAATCAAATGCAAACATGCTCAGTCCAGGCGGCTGTGATGGTGGCCATGGATACTGGCCTTACAGTCTGATGCTTTTGTAACATATATTCCTCACATTTTGGGTAGAAAATGGTCCCGCTGGCATTTTGTGAAGACAGAGCCTCTAAGTCCAGGATGATATTGGAGCTTCTTCTGGGCCAGGGTCTTTCCCAGGCTATTGGCCACTGGTTGACCCATCAGTGCCTGACAGCCCCTAAACCAGGCATGGCCAACAGTTTTTGCCCCTGGGCCAGATTAGAAAAAAAATCTTTTTTCACTGGCTGAACGAGATACTAAAATTAAAAAATGTTAAATACAAAAATGATTTGTTTAAGTAAACAAAATTTTATTATCTAATTTGTTTATGAATAAATGTAAGTGAATGAAAAAAATTTTAATATACAATATTATTTTTATAAAAATATAATTACATACCATATAAATATCCAAACTGTATTGCAATCAATCGAAACAATATTTAATTAATAGAATAAGTTATATTGAAAATAAAACAATTATTTCATTTTACAAACAGCCTGGACACATTTTTAGTTATCAACTGCAGCTATTGTCTATGCTACAATGCCACTTGATTCAGCACACTTAACCACAAAAATAACAAATTGTTTGACCTTGGGTGCACACTGGCAAACTCTTCCTAAAAGAATGTGAGTTTCACATTGCTGCTGAATGTCAAACAGTTCATATCAAGTACAGATAAGTACAAAAGTTGTAAATCTTTACAGTGGATTTTTTTAAAAAAAATAAAGAAGTATAGCGAATCCATTCAACCAATTATTGGAAAGCCTGACCTGTGGTGGCGCAGTGGATCAAGCGTCGACCTAGAACACTGAGGTTGCTGGTTCAAAACCCTGGGCTTGCCCGGTCAAGGCACGTGTGGGAGTTGATGCTTCCTGCTCCTCCCCCTTTCTCTCTCTCTCTCTCTCCCTCTCTCTATCTCTCTTCTCTATAATGAATAAATAAATTAAAAATAAAAAAGAGGGAAAATAATGGAATTAAAAAATATATATATATCACGAATCCATTCAACCAATTATTGGAAGTTAACCCTAGATTAGTCACACGCGGAATTCTTTTCCACGTGTCATTATCTTCTTAAATATCTTGATTTCCAACAATCAAAGACGCTTCCACTTCTGAGTAGCTGAGAATATTAAAAATTTAATCGCAGGCTGCATAAACTCATTATGCGGGCCGGATTTGGCCTGTGGGCCGTATGTTGGCCATGCCTGCCCTAAACCCAGTCCTTTTCTGTACCTTCTATTCCTTCTCTTCCTCTCTCTCACCTGGCTTGTGAGCTTGAAAAGTGTTAGCAGAGAAGACAGAGTAAAGGTATGTGCTTCCTTGTGCCCATTCACTGTCTCATCCTCCCTTTCCTTGCCTGCCTCTCTAAGTGGAACCCCGCACCAGTGGAAACTTCCAGGTCAGTGGTCTCCATCCCTCTGTCCCATAATCATGGCCCAGATTGTAGCCCCATTTACCAACCTCCCACCTCTCTGCTGCCCGGGCTCTCCTTTCATCGCTTGGCTAAATCCTGCTGCCCAGGGCCACAGTCATGTCCTCCTCCATCTCCTGTTCCAGATTGTTTCTAGAATAATCTTTGTGAAGTGCAGATATAATCAGAGCATAAAAGCTTTCCGAGCTAAAAGCTTTCCAGTGGCTCCTTGTTTCTCCAGGATATAACTCAGGTAGCACAGTTTCCTGGATCCCCTTCAATCTGACTTCACCTACTTCCATTTTTCTTTCTGTGATTAAACTGCCCCTTTGTCAGTGACGAGCAGCAGCTGAATGAGCGGGTCTACCCTCTGTTCACATCTCTGCCTCCTCTGCCCTTTGTCCACCTTTTCTTCCATCCAGCAAACATCTCAGCGTTACGACTCATCTTCAACATCAGCTTTCAGGTGGCATCCTGATTTCCTGGTGACACAAACCTGCCCTCTCTGTCAGACCCTTCAGCATGGCTGTGGCTTCTCTCTCACAGATTGTGAGTTTCTTGGGGACACATGCCACGCCTTATTTTTAGCCCCCTCACATCAAATTAAGTTCTAGGGGCTCTCTAGGAACAGCCAGAGGCCTAGCCATGTCACCTTGCAGACTGCAGGTCCTACTTTAAAGGTAGAGCCCGAAAGGGGGCTGCACTGGCCTGAATTGTTCTCCCGAGTATGGGGCAAAGCACATGTGGACATCGCCTGCAGAGCTGGAGAAGCTAGGAGACAACAACAGGAAGAGCTGGAGGCTTTCTGTTTACCGCCCAGGAACAGAAGGAGGTCCCTGAAGATGGAGGAGGAGAAAGAATCTCCCAGGTGCCAGGGAACCATAAGGCTTCCCAGAGGGCCCACTGCATATGCCTGCCCTGCCAGAGGAAATGAGCACCCCTCACCTCATATGGGCCACGCAGGTCTGTGTGCCTCCCATCTCTGCCCTGCAGGAGCCTAGGAGGGGTGGAAGACAAAGGGAGAGACCAGCCACACCCCAGCTACTAGTGAGCTTCAGGCTGCTGCAGACCCAGGCTGGGGTTTTGGGGGTGTGGCAGGAAGAGAATCTTTATTAATAAATGCATTTTGGAAGGTAGTGGATTAGGCATTTTAAGTACAGAAATAAAGCAATTTTTGTGGCTGGGGGTGCTTAGAGAACTTTGCATCATCTGCCCGGGCTGTGATAAGCTCTGAGGCTGTCCTCATCCAGGAACCTGAGGGACCAGGGGGTGGCAGACACCCATGCCCACAGATGCTTAAATCCTTTGTCTCCTACTTAGAACTCTGGTCCTTTCCAGGATTTGAATGAACAAAATAATCATTATTACAGACATACGACATGTGAAGCATTTTACATAGATTCTTTTCTTTTGCCTTAACTTTTTACTTAAAAAATAAATCTAACTTACAGAAAAGCTGAAAGAATAATGCAATGAACACATTATATTCACCAACTGTACCAGTTGTGAACATTTTCCCAAGTTTGCATCTCTCTCTATGTATGTGTACGAGTTGTATGTGTGTGCGTGCAGTTTGGCCTGTTCTTATTTGATGCTGAACTGTTTGGAAGTAAATTGTAGATTGGCAATCCTATACTCAGTATTCTAGCTAAGAACAAGGACATTCTCCTGCCACTCAGCCCAACAACTTACCCTTGATGCAGTACTGACTTCTAAGTTACATAGTCCATATGCAAATTTCCTCAATTATTCTCCCTAATTTTTTTTTTAGGTTTTTAAAAATACAGATCGAAGTAAGAATCACACATTGCATTCCCTCATCATGTTACCTCGGCCACCTTTTATTTTGAATGGTCTTCCTACCTATTCTGTTTTTGCCTTTTTTTTTTTAGCTTTAGTGGTATTGCCATTTTTGAAGAGTTCAGACCAGTTGTCGTTATATATATAATGTATATATTTTTTTATTTTATTCATTTTAGAGAGGAGACACACACACACACACACACACACACACACAGAGAGAGAGAGAGAGAGAGAGAGAGAGAGAGAGAGAGAAAGGGGGGAGGAGCTGGAAGCATCAACTCCCATATGTGCCTTGACCAGACCAGTGCAGGGTTTTGAACTGGCGACCTCAGTGTTTCCAGGTCGACGCTTTCTCCACTGTGCCACCACAAGTCTATATAATGTATATTAAAGTAAATATAAATTATAGATACAAACAACACATTAGAATGTAAAATAAAAGAAAGACCCCCATCTAGTACCACAAAAAGAATAACAGCACCACCGTTCCCAACAACAACAAAAACTAGGTGTGAACTCAAGAAACCGGAATCGTGTCTATTAGAAAAGCTGTCAAGCAGTTAAAGTACACAAAGACTTGAGTAATTTAATGCCAGAAAGATAGACATTTAAAAAAATTATCCTATAAATGTAATATTATCCTAATAAAATTATGCTGTTTCTGATGGGTACTATGTAGTCAGGCCTATGATGGTTGCATCTGTATTAAACATGTACTGACTTCTTTTTCTTGTCATTATTCCCTAAACAACACAATGTAACAACTATTTACATAGTATCTATGTGGTTTTATATATTATAAGCAATCTACAGATTATCTAAAGTATACTGGAGAATGTGTGTAGGTTATATGTAAATATTACACCATTTTATATAAGTGTCTTGAGCATCCAGGATTTGGGTATCCAAGGGGTCCTGGAACCAACCCCTTGCAGATACCAAGGGACAAATGTACTTGATAAAGATACTTCTCAAGTCAAAGGAAAAAGTGTTTTTCAATAAACAGTGTTAGCATAATTGACTAGTCAACTGGAAAAAAATAAATTTCAGTTTATATATCACACCATACACTGGAATGGATCCCAAACAGATCAAGAAATTAAATGCAAACTAAAGAAATCATACCAATACTAGAATCAATCATGGACAAAGTTCTTTATAATCTAGATTGTGAGAGAGTAATTAAGACTTATAACTTCAACTGTAGTTAAAAAAATGCAGCCTGACCAGGCAGTAGTGCAGTGGATAGAGTGTCAAACTGGGATGCAGAGGACCCAGGTTCAAAACCCTGAGGTTGCTAGCATGAGCACGGGCTCATTAAACTTAGGTATGGGCTCACCAGCTTGGGCATGGAGTCACTGGCTTGAGCATGGGATCATAGACATGACACTGTGGTTGCTGGCTTGAGCCCAAGGTCATTGGTTTGAGTAAGATGTCACTCACTCTGCTGCAACCCCCCAGTCAAGGCATATATGAGAAAGCAATCAATGAACAACTAAGGTGCCACAATGAAGAATTGATTATTCTCATCTGTCTCCCTTTCTGTCTGTCTGTTCCTATCGGTCCTTCTCTGTCTCTCTCACTGTCTCTGTCACATACACAAAAAAGAAATGCAATTTATACCAGAGGATGAATTTCCCTACTATGTAAAGGGTCTTATAAACCAGTAAGATAAAGACCAAAGACCCACAAGAAGAATGGGCAAAAACAAACAAACAAACAACAAAACAAACAAAAACAAAAGCAAAAAACAAAAGAACAAGTTGGTCCACAGAAAAAGAAATGCTAAATGATCTCCAAATGCCTGAGAAAATGCTCAACTTGCTGAGATACTATTTTTCACTTATGAGCTTGACAAAAATTCAAAATTAGGACAATATGCTCTGTGGGTTGGGAAAATAATACACACATTATTGGTGGGAGTAGATGCTAAAGTGTGATTCTGCAATATTTATTAAAATTACAGATATAATTCTACTTCTGGGAATGTATTCTAAAGACAAACCTTCAAGTGTATAAAATGTATGCAAAAGGTTATTTATCCAGCCTTATGCAAATTAGCAAATAATTGGAAATAATCCAAGTGTTTATCAGTAAGAGATAGATTAAAGATACGTTTTATGATAAATAAATAAAATATGAAGCTGTATAAACGAATGAGAAATCTCTATACTAGAAATAAGAAAATATCTCCAGAACATAATGTTTAGTGGGAAAGCATTATACAAAAGGGTGTGTATAGTATTCTATGTTCTGTGTAGAAAAAAGGGAGAAAATAAGAATAGATATTTATACTTTTTCCTGTTTACATAAAGAAACCCAGGAAAAAAAATATAGAAAGCTCATAAAAGTATGAATCTGAGGGAAAGAGTAAATATGGGATCAGGAGGGATGTGTAGGTTAAAACACCTTTTACGTTTTTAACATTGCTTTGCTGTTGAATCTTATAAACATATTCCTTATTTGGAAACACACACACACACACATTAATTCTTGGTGTGAACTGGGAGATTCACCTCAAAAACCTTTAGTCAGTATTTCCTAAAGCTAAAGCTAAGCCTCCTCCAATCTCCAACATTTCCACTTCTAGGTATGTATTCAAGACCAATGAGTGCAAAGTGCTGGGATAACCCAAATGCATGCTGACAGAAAAGTGGCTAAATACACTGTGGTGCATTCTTACAATGAAATTCAATTTAGGAAGAGAAAAGTACAAATGGTTAATATAGGTAACCATGTGGACAAATCTCAGATATGCTGAATAGAAGTCAAGCAAATAGACATGTCCAGGCTCTGTGATTCTGCTCCAGTCAGAGGGGAGTTCCTTTGAGGCACCCTATAATAAAAGGGAGGGTTGGGGAGAATGTTCTAAGGTTTTAAGGTGGTTACATGTGTGTAGAAATTCAGAGAAAGACACCTACAATTCATATACTTTAAGATGTATGTTTTTTTTATATTTTAATTATCTTTATTTATTTATTTATTCATTTTAGGGAAGAGAGAGAGAGAGAGAGAGAGAGAGAGAGAAGTGGGAGAGGAGCAGGAAGCATCAACTCCCATATGTAAGATGTATGTTTTACAATGAGATCAAGGAACAAATCAAAAGATACCTTGAAACAAATGAAAATAAGAACACAACAACCCCAAATTTATGGTACACAACAAAAGCAGGCCAAAGAGGGAAATTCGTAGTATTATAGGCCTACCTGAAGAAAAAGAAAAATCTCAAACAAATAATCTAACTTTAACTCTTAAAAGAACTTTTAAAAGAACAACAAACAAAGCCCAAAGTGAGTAAGTAGAAGGAAGGAAATAATAAAGATCTGTGAAGAAATAAATAAACTATAGTTTAAAAAACCCAAAATATCAATGAAATCAAGAGCTGGTTCTTTGAAAAGATAAAAAGATTGACAAACCTTTGACCAGACTCTTCAATAAAAAGAGAGAGAGGACCCAAATAAATAAAATCAGAGATGAAAAAGGAGAAGTAGCAACTTATAACAAAGAAATAAAAAGGATTAAAAAAATATTATGAACAACTAGTATATGCCAACAAATTGGACAATCTGGATGAAATGGATAAATTACTAGGGACATATAATCTTTTGGAACTGAATCAGAAGAATCAAAGAATCTGAATAGACAGATTATAGCTAGTGAAATTGAAGTAGTATTCAAAAAATTCCTAACAAACAACAGTCCTGGACCAGATGGCTTCACCAGTGAATTTTATCAAACATTTAAAGAAGAATTAACACCTATTCTTCTCAAACTATTTCAAAAAATTCAAGAGGAGGGAAGACCCCCAAGTTCATTTTATGAGGCCAGCATCATCTAATTCCAAAACCAGATAAAGAAAGACAAAAAAAGAAAATTATAGGCCAATATTCCTGATGAACATAGATGCTAAAATCCTCAACAAAATATTAACAAACTGGATCCAGCAATACATTAAAAACATTATATACCACTATTAAGTAGGATTTATTTTGGGGGTGCAAGGTTGTTACAATATTTGAAATTAATAAGAGTGATACACCACATAAACAAAATGAAGAATAAAAATCACATGATCATATCAATAGATGCAGAAAAAGCATTTGATAATATTCAGCATCCATTTATGGTAAAAACTCTCAGCAAAGTGGAAATAGAGAAAACATATCTCAATGTAATAAAAGCCATACATGAAAAACCTACACCCAATATCATATTCAAAGGACAAAACTACAAGCATTTCCCTTAAAGTTGAGAATAAGATGAAGATGTCTGCTACCACCATTCTTATTCAATACAGTACTGGAAGTCCTAGTCACAGCAATCAAGCAAGAGGAAGAAATAAAAGTCATCCAAATTGAAAAGCAGAAAGTAAAACTGTAATTATTTGCAGATGACATGATACTTACTGTACATAGAAAACCCTAAAGATTTAACTAAAAAACTACTAGAACTGAAAAATGTGAATTCAGGAATGTAGCAGGATACAAAATAAATATCTAGAAATCAGTTGCATTTTTATATACCAAAAATGAACTATCAGAAAGGGAAACAATACCAATCACATTTGCTTCAAAAAGAACAAAATACCTAGGAATAAATTTAACCAATGATGCAAAAGACATTTATTCAGAAAATTATAAGATACTAAAGAAAGAAATTGAAGAAGACACAAATATGTGGAAGCATATACTGTATTAATGGATAGGAAGAATTAACATCATTAAAATGTCCATATTACCCAAAGCAGCATATAGATTCAATGCATTTCCTATCAATATACTAATGGTGTATTTCATAGAACTAGAACAAATATTCAAAAAATTCATATGGAACCACAAAGTAATCAAAACAGCATGGTATTGGCATTAAAACAGACATTTAGATAAATGGAACAGAATAAAGAGCCCAGAAATAAACTCATGCCTATATGGTCCATTTTATTTGACAAAGGAGGCAAGAACATATAGTGGAGTGAAGACAGTCTATTCAATAAATTATGTTGGGAGAATTGGACAGATATGTGGAAAGGAAGGAAGGAAGGAAGGAAGGAAGGAAGGAAGGAAGGAAGGAAGGAAGGAAGAAAAGAAACTAGACCACCTTTCTTTACCATAAACTCAAAATAGATTAAAGACTTAAATATTAGACTCAAAACTATAAAAACCCCTAGATGAAAAAATAAGCAGTAAAATCTTGGATATTTCTCATAATATTTTTTCCTGATACATCTTATCAAGCAAGGGAAAGACATACACACAAAAATTACAAATGGGACTACAGCAAACTAAAAAATGTTTGCACAGCCAAAGAGACCATCAACAAAATGAAAGGACAACCCACACAATGGGAGAACATATTTTCCAAGACATCTGATAAGGGATTAATATTTAAAATTTATAAAGAACTTATAAAACTCAACATTAAAAAAATAAACAATCCAACTTTAAAATGGGCAAAGTACCTGAGTAGACACTTTTCTAAAGAGGACTTACAGATGGCCAGGGGATATCTGAAAAGATGCTCAACTTTACTAATCATCAGAGAAATGCAAATTAAAACCCCAATAAAATATCACCTCACACCTGTCAGAATGGCTATCATCAATAAATCAACAAACCAGTGTTGGTAAGAGTGTGGAGAAAAGGGAACCGTGTGCATTGTTGGTGGGAATGCAGACTTGTGCAGCCAGTGTGAAAAGAAGTATGGAGTTACCTCAAAAAAATAAAATAAAACTGCCTTTCGACACAGTGATTCCACTTTTGGGAATATATCCTAAGAATCCTGAAACACTAATTTAAATGAATATATGCACCCTTATGTTCATTGTAGCATTATTTACAATAGCCAAGATCTGGAACCAGCCCAAGTGCCCATCAGTAGGTGAGTGGATAAAGAAGCTGTGGTTGATTTACACAGTGGACAAAAACAAAGAGAATGAAATCAGGCAACATATGCCCAAGTGGGCGGGGTTTTGTGTTGGTGGCTGGTTTTCTTGGCTACATATATTCTAATTAGATTTAACACAGTTATAAAATAACAACTCTTATAGATAAAATGTGAAAACACCATACATACAATTTACCAAGCATCAATGACATCAGAAAACACATGGTAGATACATTATAATTATTGGTTAAGCTAAAGCAGAGACAGTTCTAAGTGCTCATTTCATTGTATAAGGTTTAATAAAACTTAAAAATAAATATTGCAGTTATGTAGTCTCTTTAATGGCTTATTAAACAGTGATAAAGTGATCATCAAATAGTCCAAACAAGACTTAAAAACACCTTGCAAATACTTTATAGTGTATTTTATATGTAAACTAGTTATGAAATACCAATATTCTTAAAATATCAATATACATTAGCAATGCATTTGCTTTCTGTTTTTAGATCTATCCCATTCTTTCCCCCCCAAAAGCTTATTAAAGACACTTAAAATCAGATGCACAACCTTTAAAACAAATGAGCTGAGAGTTGCTGTCTTTGGCATCAATCTGAAAGTCTCATAATATGGTACATTTTCAGCCTTGTTTTGCTTTTGCCTGAATCGAAGCCAAAAAGCTTTCAAAATCCTGCGTTCACCAAAAACAGAGTAAACTGCCAAGGCATAAATTGAATTCTAAAGATTATCTGCAGCGCTAGCCATTGTTAGCTTTCATTGCCTTTGTTTGCTTAAAGAAATGGATTTCTGGTCTGAAATGTGGATTGCCTGCATACTAACATTTTACACATTTTACACCCTATACCAAAATGACACTTTTCTTACTTTCTAGGGTTTTTAAAATTAAATTATGTAGTTGTTTTTAGGATGCCAGCCACATTACTATTTTTAAAAAATGAATATTGGCTTTCATTAAAATTACCAATAAATCTAATTTTACTGAAATTCATGTCCTGTTCCCTACCTCATCCTCAGTGGGTCAAGGAATGAAAGTCAGAGGTGAGTGATCAGCCCCTTTTTAGAAACGCATGGCCAGCCCATTGCTTCACCTGAACCAGCAGCACAGTGTTGGTTTAGACCAGGGGTCGGGAACCTATGGCTCGCAAGTCAGATCTGGCTCTTTTGATGGCTGCATCTGGCTCACAGACAAATCTTTTATAAAAAAAATAATAACATTAAAAATATAAAACATTCTTATGTATTACAATCCATTCATTTCCTACTGCTCATGTTCATGGTTGCGGGTGGCTGGAGCCAATCACAGCTGTCCTCCGGGAGGACACCAAATTTTTATTGGATAATGCGAACGTACACAGGTGGTTGTAAGGCTCTCACGGAATTACATTTTAAAATATGTGGCATTCATGGCTCTCTCAGCCAAAAAGTTTCCCAACCCTTGGTTTAGACTCTGAATTCCTATTCATTCTTTACTTGCAGTTTGGTAGATAGAGTCTCTCAAATGGCAGATGCTACTTAGCCTTTTATTAGTTAATATATCAGTTATTTCTAGGCAAAACCCTTCAGGCACATCACACATTTTGGCCACTTTGACAGTTAGAGATACCCCCACCCCCAACTAGAGACTGTGCTTGAGTTACTTTTGTGGGTTTCTGGAGTTCCCATAGATTTCTAGTAAAACAACTGCCTTATTTTTTTAATCTTTATCTATCATCTAAGTTAGAAGTTTTCAAAATGTGGAACCCAGGCATCTGGGGAACCCCAAAACCTTTGTGAAGGATCCCAAGATGCAAATTATTTTCATGATAATGCCAAGATGTTATTTGCCGTTTTTGCTGTGTTGACATTTGGACATTTGTTGATGGTGCAGAACCAATGGTAAGTAAGCAGCTGATGACTGAGCCCCAATCAAGGCTGGGGCACGCAGCTATGCTAGCGGACCTGGTGTGTTTCTCTGCCTTGTGTTCACAGGAAACACAGCACTTATTGTATTCATCATAGTCGTGTGTTCATGATAAATGATAATAGTAATAAGGCCAGCTGTACTTCAAAATTACCTTGATAATGCTGTAAAAACGGCTGATTTTATTAATTCTGGGCCTATGAGAATTTGTCTTTTTGGTGTTCTGTATGGTGAAGTGGGAAGTATTCACACTGAAGTGCAATGGTTGTCTTGGCAAGGACACTGTGAGATTGAGTTGCAAGCTAAACTAGCAAGTTTTTTTCTTGATGGAATGTCATATTTACTTGAAAGAACACCTGAAAAACTATGGATATTGGGACTTAATAATTGGTGAAAGTGAAATAAAAAGCCTGTCAACTCAAGGAAAATAATTGAAAATATTTGTTTCCAATGGTAACTTCTGATTTTTGAAATGAAAAGTCGTGATTTGAAGACTTGCATTTGCCACTATGAGCTTAATATCATCCCAATTTTTAAAGGTTTTTCTGATGAAATTGGTAGTGATATTGTTATGTGCAATTTTTAGATAAAGTATAATGAAATGTGTCAGCTGTATGACTCAGTGACCACTATTTTCCAAATGACCAATGCATGAAGTCACAAACTCATGAATTGGTAAAATACTCATTCCAAATGCAAAATAAACTAATGAGTTTAAATGTAAAATACTACAAAATGCTCATTGACATATTTTTAGATTCTATAGTGACATTAACCTATAGCAGTGATTTTGAACTCTTTTCTTCTGATGGCACACGTAAACTAATTATCAAAATTCTGTAGCACACCAAAAATATATATTTTGCTGATCTGACACAAAATTAGTATAATTTTGATTCATTCACACTGGACGGCTATTGTTGTGCTGGTTGTTGCCATTTTTACTTGACAGTCTAAGGGAAAACAGGTTGGTGTCTCTCATTAAATAGTCAGATATTACATGTTTTAAAAATTCTTGTGGTACACTAGCCTGCCTCCTGCAGCACACTGGTTGAAGATCACTGACCTATAGATACTTACATGTTACATTTTGTGCAGTGACAAAGAACATCCACAATTATTTAAAAGGGCTATTAAAACATTCTTCTCATTTCTGACTCCATATCTGTGTAAGGTCCAATTTTTTTCATGTACTTCAACCAAAATAACATAGCACTAAATTGAATACTGAAGCCTATATGAGAATCCAGCTATCTATATTAAGCCAGATTTAAAATTATGCCCATTCTCACTAAATGGTTTTCCTTCTTTTGAAAATATAGTCATTTTTTAGTAGAAATAAGCTATAAAGTAATGTTGATTTGCTTATTTATTATTGCAATTTTGTATTATTGTCATTTTAAAATAAGTAATAAATACTCTCAAATTCAGCAGTGCTAATTTTTAATATGGTAAATATTTATAGGTATAACTCACATAGACAAAGCCCTCTAGGTCTTCCATATTTTCTAAGCATACGCTGTGTGACCTAGACACCAAAATGTTTAGGAATTGCTGCTTACAAACTATGGACTATGGCCAAGCAAACTTAATGTGGTTGCCAGTGTATTTTACTTTCTTAATATTGAGGCTGGTAAAGAAATCAAATTTATTGGGAGCCAGCTTCAATTTTCTTATTTCCAGTTCCAAAAAGAATGTTTAAGATACACTATATTTTTTCATATCATAAAATAATCATTGGAGTGATGGCAGCTTAATTTTAATCTTAGGTTGGCAACCAAGAACCTCAGCTAGAGTGCTAGGGTATTCTCATTGGATAAAATTAAAACTGGCCTTAATTAAAGAGTACAATAATATTTCATTAAAATTAGTTGGGAGAGTGGGAGCTGTATAAAAAATCAAGTTCAGAATTCAATTGTTGGCAGTGTGTGGAGAAGTGGCACCCCTGTGGGATTCCTGTCTCCTTGAGCTCTATGCAAGTAAGAGAGAAATGACCTTAGGGGAAAGGGAATTCTTTTCCTCCCCTTTCTTTGTAGAGGTGTCGGTTTTCTAGGACTGGCTCACGGCCCTTGGACCATCTCTTTATGTCAGCTAAGCAGACTACTTATGAGTTTGAGTTATTCACACCCTTGTCTTGACTTCATTTACAGAAAAAGCTAAAAGTTGCCTCTATGAACACTGACTCATTGAAACAACCAGATCCTTGAAACTCTCAAATCTTAACAACGATATATAACAACTAAAAACTATTTACTATGGCTGAAGGCATGATTCCTGGAATTAAATCATTATTCCATTGTGCACACAAGTATACACATATTAGACATACATATTTATAAACAGATACACTTGAAATCACACAGGAAATATAAGAGTATTTGAAGTATACAATTTTGTAAGATTTTAGTTTTGTCACAGTAAATTTTGAAATCAATACTTATTAGCAAAAAGGTAAGAAGACTATCAAAAAAGGTAAAACAATCTTTTGAGGTCATAAATGCCTTCATTTAATTTGAATTCTGTTCACTGTATGGGTTTCCAGATCTGCACATGTTTTCCGTGCGTTTCTGATAGAATGCTCTTCAAAATAAAAATGTTTTAGAGCTCCTGCCGAGTTCATAACTTTCAAATGGTAATAACATTGCTTATTTCAGCTAAAAAATTCTTTACACTTCATAGGATTTCCTTTTTTGCCAAGGTCTTCTCACGTGTTCCAGGTTAATTCTCTGATGTCTTATAGTAATTAAAAATGACTCAATAATTTTATACAGAGACATCTAAAGTGAACAGAGGTTAAGATTTATCAGAAAGTATATTGTCAATTGATTTCTAATTCTGGGATGTGCAAAATCTAAGTTTTTAGCTCTAAGCAGCTATGGCCTTGATAAAGTGAAAAACATTGAGAAAATTGCCCTGTTCTTTGAAACACAGGCATGATAGGCCCCCGTGAGACTTACAGTGCGGGACAGGGATGGGTCCTTACTTGGGCATCCCTGTGCCCACAAAGAAAGACATATGCAAATGTATTTATACAATTGCATCTTTGATAATAAAGAACTGCTGCTATCATAATTTTTTTTCATGTGCAAGATCATGGACACTGCCAAAGAAAGATATAGATATATTGCCACATGTTGAAGATAAAGAATGAACATGTGTAGAGTTAATTTGCACATTTCATTAGATTAGTTAGGTGCTGATGGGTTGGGGCAGTGATCTTTATATTTTGTTTCCCAAAGGAAAGCCCTATGGTCTCACTGTCTGTGCAATGTTTGTGTGTGTGTATACATGTGTTTGTGTGTCATAATGAATGCTTTCTCACTGAGATCAATGTCACTCTTGAAAAAATATCTGAGTGTGGATGCACATAGCCTATGTATCACCTAGAGTAAAAATTGGGAGAAAACTTTATTTTAATTTATTCACTCATGTCTATATATTTTGGTGATAGCAAATTTCAACATCCAAACTAGCAGGGGTTCATATTTTACAAAATTGCAATATGTGTTAAAAAAATTGGACAAATGCATAAGGGAAGATAACATCTAAAAGTTAAATTAATTTTAAGTCTCTTGTCATATATTTTCAAAGGCCATGGTAAAAGCATTGGTTATAGAATTAGAAAGATGCATTTGAAATCTGGGATTGTTAGCTGTGTATAACCCTGGACAAATTACTTAAGGACTCGGCATCTGTAAATTGGGATTAACATCACCTACTATAAGACTGATATGAAAATTAAATAAAATAATGTAATAAAGGGCCTGCTATATAGTAAGTGGCATTCATTAATATATGCATTTAACATTGTGTGTCTATAATGTGGTTGGAGTTTATTAGTTGATGGGGATACAGCTTTATGTGGCAAAGATGTTAATCCCTTTTGTGTTAAATTCCATAGCCAACTATTGGGACAGAATGGTTTTTCTGGAACTGTGGCCCCATGCTGATATGTTACTGTAACAAATTACTCTACATGAATGTGGAAAGAAGAGACTTGAATCAGTAGAAGATTTTTGCTAGAGGATTGGTGCTGGTTCTTAAACAGGATGAGATGCACCTGAAGAAAAGATGACTTCTGGAGGTCAAGGGGTACCCGTGACATTAGGCCTGATATATAATTATGTTAAGACAGAAGTTATTTTGAGCTCTGAGAAGCTCTTCCAAGATAAAATACTTGTGGTAAGAATCTCCAACTTTCTCTAATGTCTCTAAAGCATTCTTCATCCACTCATTCCTCCTTTGTGTATCATTATTAGTGACGGGCTCCCCTCAAGACTCTGGAAGCGCTACGCTAGGAGGGAGCCAGATTGACTGGTTCTGCAGCGGAATTAGCAATCCCGCTGTCTTTTGTTTCTTGAATAGATTACCTTTGTGCTCCTGTCTCTGTTTATAATCATCAGCTGTATAATAAGAAACAAATTGTAATGAGATGCTTTGGGCTGTGAGTAGCAGTAAACTCCAATTTAGTCATTTTCAATGATAAGGAAAAAAAATTTTTTTTTTATCTCAAATAAAAAAAGTCCCCAAGGAATTTTGGTCCCTGGGTTTTCATTGGATGATTGAGGGCCCAGTTTCTCTCCCTCCTTCCTTCCTGCCATTTTCAGGGTGTCAGTTGGTCCTCAGGCCAGTTTTTTTCATGGTTGTTTTTACCCAGGTATCACAGTCAAATGTGACCAGGTTCTCTCATGAGAATGTCCACGGGGAGAAGAGGACACATTTTTCCATGTGTCCCATTTTATCAGCAAAGAAATCACAATCAAATGCCCCTCAGTAGACTTCCCTTTACCTTTCATTGGCTAGAATGACATCACAGGCCATGCCTAACCTTCTCTGTCAGCAACAGAAACCTGTCACAGTTTGACTGTTCCTTGGATTGGGACTGGGACACTTTACTTTGAAGCACAAGGAAGAGGATGGAAAAGCAGGATTTCATAAAAAGAAAGCATGTGGGTAGACCAGTATGTAATAGTGTTCACTAGAACGAGAGAAAACAGGCAGAACCCATGTCAGCTTTCCCACTTTTTCACATTTGGGAGGAAGTCAAGAGACCCTGGGAAATTTCCCACTTGGAATACTGGGGACACATTTAGTTGTTTTTTGTGCATCATCAGACCTTTGAACACCAGCGCATCCCGGCTTAAAAAGGCATTTATTTCTATCCTCACTCTCTGGTTCTTATTTCCACGGACTTCTACCTGTGCTCTGGACTTCAGTTATCAGTAAAGAAAGTGACTTTAGTAAGCAAGGATAGGGTCCCACATTTATCATTCTTCAGCATGAATTATAACAAGATGCCAAAAGCGAGTTCAATGTGCCTTTCTTACATCTCTCCACAGAGCCTCGCAGAGCTGATGTTGGCAACTTGAACACATTTATCCAGCATCAATGGCCCGAGTGAACAGAGAACCTGTGAGTGCGTAAGTAGAGATGAAAAGAGGACTCAAAAGAGGAGTGGGAGGCGCCCCTAATATAGTTTCTCCATCTACAAATGTAAGTGGAGGGAAGAGAAGAAGGCTCTTTGAATGCTCACTTAGCTCCTCAATACTGGATATGAGAGGAATAAACAAATAGCTAGAGTCAGACAGAGAAGGATATGAGAGGGTATTATCGATTTTAAGAAGAAACAAATTGTAACGTTAAGGGTAAGCCAGTGTGAATGGCCTAGACTGAATATAATGAAGGCACTGTCATATTCAACATTTATACATTATATGTGTCTAATGAGTTAGTAGAAGATTTTCAAATGAAAGACGACTCATAAAATAAAAAGCAAAGTTCTCAAGAAAGGTGACTTTAACACTGTATTTTCTGGAAGCCTAATTTTTAAAAACCATTTCATTTTGATCAAATATAGCTTATGATAAATAATCAAATCTTACTGGATCTGAAATAAAAAGCAATTTGGATTTCATAATAAATTGTTGTAGGGAAAAACCAAGATATAATGATATATATAAAATAAAACTTATTACTTGGGCCTTAGAAAAAAATTAATAGTATATTAATTACTTAAAGATTTTCTTTATAATTTCATGTCATCAGAACAAATTGATCCTGTAGTGAGTAAAAAGGCATAACCTTCAATTGTTTATATATACAAAAAATATAATCTGTATTTTACATAGAAACGAAAGGTACCTTGGTTTATCTTTAACCAGGTTTAGATGGATACACCATAAATATAAAGAAACACATTAAATAGGAAAAGGAAAGAACAAAAATATCAAGGTCATGATTTTTTTTAAGCTACATACTATACACAGTTAAGTGGAAGAAAAACGAAATGACATTGCTGCAGCCAATTCCTGTGAAAATAGTACTTACAAGTGTTACCCATAGTCAGTGTACATTAATCCCCTCTCCCATCAGTTAATTACATCACCCTTTAAGATAGACGTATAATGTAATTAGAGATTTGAACAGTTCACAGCCAGATCACTTAAAGTAACATTGTTAATGGGCTCTGGAAGTTCTCCCTTTAATATTGCCAGTGTTATAACTTCTAATTACCTTAATAATTAGAGCTCTGTCACTCATGATTGAGGTAACAGCTCCTAACACTAATGGGTATTGGAGGTCTGGAACAAGGCATGTTTTGATGTTCTCATCTAGTTGCTTAGGGTCGGGAGGAGCTATTTGCTCTTGGAAACCCGGCGGTTGCTATGAGGTGGCCTGGGCATCCTTACCAACCACTTTAAGGCGGCCTCTGCCACTGCTGTTTTCATTCAAGAAGGAATGTATAAACTCTATTCAATAGACACTACTCAGGAAATGCAAATGTGGCACCTATGGATGAAATTTCTTGAATTTCAATGGCTCCTGTTGCTAGAACTACAAAATAACAGTATAAACTTGGATGTCAAATCAACTGGGAAGGAAATTAAAAGGCACCAAAATTTCTTTTATGTATGGTTAGGGTCTGCTGTTAATAGACGAAGGTGAGACTTGAGAGTAAATGGGGAAAATGAGAAGAATCTTGCTGTCCTGCTGAGGTTGTATGGGCGCATGTGGGTGGGTGGGACTGTGCCTGGTAATTTTATATAAGTCTATTCAAAGAACAGGAAAAAAAGTTGAGAAAGACAATTTTGGGGATGAAAATTATATTTACAATACTGATTCAGAAAGTATGATTCTCAAAGCAGTACTGTGAGAAGATAGGCCCCCATCCCTCATGCCTGGGATGTACAGGAAGGGGTTGAGGCCCTCTCAAAGGCCATCTCAGCCACGAGTCCTTGACCCCTCAGCCACGGGTGGGTTCCCCTTCCCACAGGCATTTCTTTCTGTCTGGCGAAGGCACTAACACTCTGTCATCTTGTATTGTTGTCATTTGCATATTTACATCTTCTTTTCTGATTGTGAGTCCTCTGTAAATAAGTTGCAGAACTTTTTCATCTGTGTTTACCTGTTGCCTTTCACAGAAACAGACACCATTCATAGCACTAGGAGCAGTTAGGATGACACTTATGAGAGGGTAGTGATGGCTGAGTCATGTTACATGTGAAGGGGGGTCATTCATGAGGAAATAACCTGTGCATCACTGGAAATGCAGTTATGGAATTTAGAATGTAGGTGGTATTATGGGCTGAATTGTGTTTCCTAAAATTCATATGACCAAGTCCTGACCCCCAGTGCCTTAGAGTGTGACCTTAGTTAAGACTAAGGCCATTGCATTTGTAATTAGTTAAGATGAGATCATTCAGATGGGCCTTAATCCAATATGAGTAGCATCCCTATAAAAAGGGAAAATTCAGACACAGAGACAGACATGTACAGAGAAAAGACAATGTGAAGGCACACTGGTAAAGATGGCCAACTACAAGCCAAGGAGAGAGGCCTGGGACAGATGCTCCCTCGCAGTTGGAGAAGGAAACAACCTTGCTAAGACCTCGATTTCAGACTTCCAGCCTCCAGGGATAAGACAGTCAATTTCTGCTATTTAAGCTACCTTTTCTGTGGCATTTTGTTATGACAGCCCCAGGAAACTACTGCAGGTGAAAAGTGAACCCAACCTCAAATGTTAGGGAGCCCCTCCTCCCACATTTATAGGGCCGGTGAAAGGAGAGTCAGTAACGGAGGATGATTTAGAAAGGAAGGCTGTTGAGGATTCAGGACAACCAAGGGGAGAAAAGCTGGCATATGGGAGACCTCAGTAACAGTTATTTAGGGACCCAAGGAACATGCTTCCTGAGAAGGTGTTCCAGGTTGTGCCAGGGTGCAAAAGAAGTTTGGATGCTATTCCATTGTCAACGTGGGACCTATGAGGTTTGGTGACTAAGGGGCTGACACAATAAAAGCAGCAATTTAGGAAAATCAATTTGCCAGGGATATATAGGATAGACCAGAGCAGAGAGAGCTGGGGGCAGGCTGGAAGGTGATGAACGAGACAGACACATTGTAGGTTTACAACCTGAATGGTGGGGGAATGGTATTTAATTAGTTAAGATGAGATCATTAAGCCGGGCCTTAAGCCAATATGACTGGATCCCATGGTGGCCTGGATCCCTTATGTGAGAATAGTGTGACCCAGATAATGAGATCAGTGGAAACTGTGCCGGCTTCCCCTGCAGATTGTGGCTGTCTTCACCGTGTCAGTGGGTCTTAGAGCATCAGCATGGATGAGATTGATGAGAGAAAGAAGAACTGTAGTATGGACCACTGTTTTTATAAAGTGACTTTCTGGAGAGAACACCTTATTTCCTTGTTGATGAACAAAAAATAAGGAATACATTTTCTATGGGCAAAAAGGCTTACGGGATCCTGAATTTCTCCTAACAAATTGCTAGAGGATCTGCTAATAATGAAAGATAGAGCCTATTAGCACAGACTGCTGGGCAGGGGTGAGAATTCTCCTCCCCTAATCAATAGGTGCCTGGCCTCGTCCTGCCCAGCTTTACCCTGACCTCCCAGGTTGGGAAGGGTCGCTGGGTGGGGGTTAGGAGTCAACTGAGTTTTACCCTTGTTCTCATTACCACAAACTTTAATGAAGTTTGAATAACTGATAAATTTAGCTATTTGCATTTTTTTAAAGTATGCTTTTTAACCAAAAAGCCCTTGAAATTGATGGAATATGCTGAGGAGGGTTTCACTCTAAGTGTTCTTCAGTTATTCTGGGGCAACCTTAGCAGCTCCAGGAAAACAGAGAGCAAACTGCTAGGACCACATCTGAAAGATAGCCTGCACCCAGAGTAAGAGAAATCTCACCATGTCTAGCCAATTTAGGGTGACATAGGGAATGTAATCAGTGTCTACCAACGACATGTTTCACTCTAAAGATTCCTGCAGTTCGCAGCTTCAGTTAAACAGATCATGGGACTGCTTCATTCAGTGAATTTAAAATTCTGTTAAAGTTCTTCTTTGGGAAGTGGTGTGTCTGAACTTACTACAGCAACATCGTATTGACAAAGGGCATGTATTGACCACTAATCTATTTCCATCGTTTTTTTTCATGTTCTTCCCCAAATGGTCTAAGGACCCATTAACTCAGATGCAACCAATTGTTCAATCCAGACTTTGTCCATGTGGGGCAGCCAACTTTACTTTTAGTATTTGCCAGAATTCTGGTTTGTTAATGATTTCACATGCTTTTGTAGGTTCAGTGAATTCAGGGCACTGGATAAAAACACACACGTGGTTTTCTTGTGGTTTGGATGTGAAGGAAAGGAAACATCTGTTGCACTGATAGCTGCTAGGTAAGCCTGATTGTCAGTCCTGCTTGCCTTTGAGATAATTCAGTACTCATTAAGTTATGCAATCTGAACTTCTCTTTTATTTGAAAGATTCACCCCGAGAATACCTAGAACAGGTGTATAAGCTGTCATCATTTTTGAATATTTGATTGGAGAACAGCCAGGAAACCTAAGGCATGTTCTTTGATACTTGCTTTGATGACACTTACTGATTGTTTTAAAACTGTTTGACAATAAGCCTCAGTGACCATCCATATGTGAACCTCTGTCTGTGACCAACAATTTTGTCTTTGATGACTATTCCTTTTGGGACCCAAAGATGTCCAAAGAGGGAGCACAAGGAAGCCCAGGTTGCTCACTGAGACATGTGCTTTCACTCCAGTGCTGGGGCCAGCTGTCCCACAAAGCACTGTTGTGGAGACTAGTTCTGGGCAGCTGGAGGTATACAGGGAGGTTACTGGTAAGGAAGGTGGGCTGAATTGCCACCATAGGTAATATTCCTGCAACCAATAGTTGGAAAAAGCGATAGAGTCCTTTTAAACCTTTTCTTAGTTCAATTTCTGGAGACTCTCCTTTGAAGAAAAAAGAGAATGACTCTTCTCACAATCACTATGCTTCACTTCTATCTGGAGCAGGAACTATTCCATCATTGGTATTAGGTGCTTCAGTAACAGCCTTGACTATCATGCATTGAGCACTTACTATTTACCAGGCTCTGTGCACACTTCATTATATGCATATTTTATTTGTTCCTCACAATGACCTTGAGACACAGATAGCAATTTCATCTCCATTTTACAGATGAGAAAAATGAGATGCAGAGTGTGTAAATAATTTGCGTGAGGTCATGGGGCCAGGAAATGGCAGAACTGGACATCTAAGCTGGGAAGTAGAAGATAAATATTTGACTCTCTTGTACTGAGGCAAACTAGTAAGTCAGGATGAGTGGAACAGGGAAACTGAGACAGATAGTTAAATTGCTAGGAAGTTTATAGCCCTCCAGTAAATTGCAAAATCCTATCCAAGAACACTTAAGAATAAATGTGCCCTGGCCAGATAAGATAGCTCATCATCCTGATATGTCAAGGTTGTGGCTTAATCCCTGGTCAGGGCACATACAGGAACAGATCAATGTTTCTGTCTCTGTCTCTCTTCGCTTACTTTTTCTCTCTCTCAAATCAATCAACAAAAACATTTTAAAAAAGAGTAAATGATTTACAGTTTTTCTCCCCAAACAGAGGGTAAATAGCTTAAATCACCTTACTTTGAGAAATAGATAACAAAAATCCAATTAGTGCTATTTTTGCCAACCACAACCAAGAATGGATGAAGCTAAGGGAATAAATCTCATTTTGGCATATCAGCATAAAGCTGATGAATATTCTATTAAGATCCTCCCCTAAAACCTCCCCTAAACTCCCAATCTTTAAAAACTCTCAAAACAAGGTCCTTCCAGGAGCATGCCAACGCCTTTCTTTTTCCGCTTTTCTTCCCCACAGGTGTGCATCTCCTACATTCTAAGGGACCCCATGAGACTTGAAGCCAGGGAGCAAAGGGCAGTGCAGCTCATCTCAGTCTAACTCCTTGAACCTGTCTCCAAGGCCCCTTTTCTCTGATTTTTCCATGAGCCTGCCTTGGCTCACTTCTTTCATTGTGACTCACTTCTCAGTGAGCCAAAGCAGTCCTGCCTAAGATCTCCTATTGCTTCTTCTGTCCTAAGCCCTTTCTTGTTTCACTGTCCCCAGCTTTAATAAACATACTCTCAAAATCACCTGGACTCGTGTTGTGCAATCTTTCCTGCACGAAGTCAAGAACTCACCACTATAGGCCAACCCAACGCAGACCCACTCTGGCTCAGTCCTTGTCTCATAACAGTATGACACAACCTGTTTTGCCTTGGGAGATATATATTTTGTCATTCCTCTTCAATTATATTTTAGATTCTAGATATGTAGTCTTCACATACATATTATATAGATAAGTGTTTCAATTAATGAATTGGTTGAACTCTCAAAAGACCAGGTTTAATCTCCTATTGAATAATTTTCTCTCCTATGTAAATAAGTATATAATTAAAGATGATAAATATAGCTTCATTACAGAGTAGTAATATGAGCATAAGTAGAAATGTGAGAACCTATCAGTACATAGCATACTTTAATATATACAGACCATTAAGAGGTAACCCTATCATCCTTTATGATCCAAGATGAATACCCTCTTTATTAAAGTCTAGGCTACAGAAAATTGTTAAAATTCAACAAGCTGAGAATAAACTGAAGCCAACTGTAACACTAGGTATTTTCTTCTACCACTTATTTTCTAGGCAGAATCACCCAGATGTGAGCTTAGGCTCTAGAGGATAATTATAAAATTTCATCACAGTGGCTTCAAATCTAATTACTCCATCCTAAAGGATATTTGGCTCTACCAGATCTGAAAGGAGAAACAGTCAAGAGTCTAGTCTCTTTCACTGAGAATGCTTTGCCTCCAGGCTTCTTGCCTTGGGATATAATTCTGGAAAACACATGGTTATTATGAATTTCAAGAAAGGATTAATACTTCCTCTTAATATTTTTAGCTTCCTTGAATGGTATCCTCCCGTAGCGAGCCAAGCCTTAGACGCGGAGATATTTTCCCAAACTAGCGCTCACCAGAGAACAGACTGGGGAAGATCCTGGAGGCAGTACATATTTTTAATAGAAAATAGATGAGGCTCAGATGAGTGAACAAATACTATTTCCTGGGGCTTTTGGATTAAATGTAGACTTTAATAATTACTCTAACTGCTTCTGTTGTGATTCTACCTTTTAATCTACATCAATCTAATATATAGCAATTATTACACTTTCATTTAATCCATTCATTTTAGGAAAACTGTCACTATTTCCTCTTAATACAACTTTACCTGTATAACAAAGCCAGAGATAAGAATTGTTTTAATTATTGATAAACATGTATTTAGCACTTAGCAATACAATTTCTTTTCACACAAAATTTTAGTTCACTGACTACTTTGAAAGTCATTGGAATGCTGACTGCCTTGGAGTTAATAATACAAGTCATTGATCCTGTAGGTAACGAGGATGAGAAGTTTCCCACAATGCAGCAGTTTCCACCCACCAAGCCATTAAAGCTGATATACCCATTGTGGTCTGGCATACTTGTAGAACTTTATTCTGGAAAATAGCTTATTATAGTTATAAGCTGTTCCCCAAGGTTGAAGAATGTGGAGCATATATGTGTAAGGGTATAAATCAAGAGATATCCAGAGACCCTAATTGCCCCCAACCTTCAAATCTCTCTTCTATTTACCCTGACACAGTGTCTAAAATGGATGCCACAGTGTCTAAAAGAGATGCCACGCTGTCTGCAACGGATGCCCCGGTGTCTAAAATGGCCTCCGTAGCCTATTAGCTTTGTGACCATGGGCAAGTTACTCTTCTAAGCCAAGTTTCCTTATTAATAACTGAGAACAATAGTAGCACCTGCTTAAGTGAGTTGTGGTGGGAATTGAGGAGAGGCTATGGTATTTCCCAATTTGCTAAATTATTACATCTAACAAAGATACTTTAAAAAAATACAAATTTCCAGTCCTTCTAATATGGATGTTAACTTAGAAGGTGCAGGGAAGGTGAGAATCTATATGTTCAATAAACACTGCAGAACAACTCTATGATGGAGGACATAATAGAGAAATAAAGTTTCAGTACAGTAAGTTCTTAGTAGATGCAGCCAGGAGTTGATTGAGTATACCCTTAGCCTTAGTCCTTGCAGGCTCACAGTGGGAGCTGGGGGCTGGACTGTTCATCTTTGTGTAGGGAGCACACCCCTGGTAGATAGACTTTGACTAGGCTAGGTTCTGATGAGAGAAAGTTGCTAAGAAAAATTTAGACAATGGGGCTACCAATAAAGGAAGGTGACTCAGATGGAGGTTTGGAAGACATCAGAGTGCCAGATGGGTCCTAATCTATAGCTGCTGCCAGGGGGTGATAGTCCTTTCAGTGAGAGGCAGGAAATGCTGTGGGAACCTCACTCACTGCTCCCGAATCCTACCACTGGGAGCCAAAAGTTGATAGTCACCAGACCCTTATATCTATTGCCATGGTTCTCTCCCTGGCTAGGCATTACCCTTTATGCATGCTGGGGCATTCACCAGGAAGGGTCTGGTTTAGTGGGCCTGAGTCAGGGTCCACACTTGACATCACCTGAAAGCTGCTTTGGAGGTCCACAGGGTGGAGAATCCCAGCCCTGGAGTATACCTATACTAAATGGAAACTTCCAAGTCACTAACCTTGTTCTCAAGTTCTACCCATTCTCTGGGTGATCTGGGTTTTAGATGGCTACTGTTGTCTAGTCTTTGCCTTTGTCCAATTGTCCATTTCTACTGATCCCCCCCCCCCCCAACCAAGCAGACTTTCTTAGAAATAGACCAAGACTGCTGACTTATTTCAGGGGAAAAGTAACAATCCACCAAGTATTTTCATGATAAGGCAGAGGGCTGGGACAGCAGTCACTGTTGTCAAGTTTGTAGGAGCTTCAGGTCAGCTTTGTTGGGGCTGTTCAAAATGTACCAAAGAATAGTAATATGTGGTGATGTTTTCCTGTTAACATTTCTTTATGACATTCATTATTTCAGAACAAAACATTTTCTGCTTTTTCATGAGTTGAATTGTGTCCCTCCAAAATTCACACGTGATGTCCTAACTCCCAGTACTTTAGAATGTGACCTTATTTGGAGGCAGAGACATTGCAGATGTAATTAGTTAAGATGAGAGCTCACTGGAGTAGAATGAGCCCTAATCCAATATGACTGTGTCCTTATAAGAAGAAACATGGAGACACAGACACAAAGAAGATGGCCATACAATGACAGAGATAGATTGAGGGGGTATTTCTACATGTTAAACAATGCCAAAGACTGCTAACAAACAACCCGAAGCTGAGAGAGAGCACAGAACAGATTCTCCCTCACAGCCTCAGAAGAAACTAACTCCACTGACACCCGGATCTTGGACTTCCAGCCTCCAGACTGTGAGAGAATAAATTTCCATTGTTTAAGTCTCCAGCGTGTGGTATTTTGTTGAGGTAGCACTCACAAACAAATACGTGCTCTCAACCATTGCCTATCTTTATTTGTATTTTTCCTTTTCAAATCTTTCCTCTTTGGTGAACACAAATAAGTAAGAAGACTATGCTGTGGTTGTACAACAGATTAGCTTGACTGGATTCAGTTAAAGTAAAATGCTTCAATATGATGCCTTTTTTTTCTTCCATGTATCTTAATATAAATAACTAGTTTGAACACGTTTTCTTTATAGCATGTTATTCTGCATGAGCGTAGAAATAGCCAGGCTACAGCAGCCACGGCAGATGGAAGAGTGCTGATTGTGAGTATAGCTCTATGCTGGGATAGTGGTGTTAAGAGTTATTGCCCGTGTGCGTGAATCTAGGTGCACACACATGCGTCACATGTTACATAACATATGCATTATACAAATATGTATCATCCATCTGCAGCACTCAGCACTACCATTAAACCCTAACATTACCCCTGCAACAGAGCTATTGTTATGGCCTAATTTCCCAAGTAGTGAAACACAGAGAAAACAGAGAAGTTTAGTAAGTTAACCCAGGTATCACAGGCAGAAACTCTTTCAGTGCTGTAAGAAGTCAAAATAAGTAAGAGACTTGATCATTTCTTTTCTGGCCCTGAGCTCTATGAGACAACAGAATATATGGTTCTAGTGCAGGAAGGATGGTGCAGATGCAGAGATCAGATTCAGCCCTTGTTATTCGGGGCATATGTCCTTTGCAGACAAGAACTGGATGCAGCTCAAGGACACTGACCTGGTGGCCAGCTTGGGTTAGGCACCCAGGCCAGCATTGCTCTAAGCTTTCTTGGTTGTGTGGGCTCCTCCATTTACCTGGAAAATTCCCATTCTTGAGACTGGATAGGGAAGCAGAGGGAGAACATGGATCTAAATGATGTTTAAATGAGAATTTTCTAAATGAACAGCGAAGCTTTCTTTAGAAAGTGGCTGAGGGTCATGAGCTGCTACCTACTGTTATTTCTCTCCCACTTCACGCCAATCCCTTTGCCCCATTTTGAACCATAGCTCCCTTCCACTTATGCTTCTGTCAGGCATTTACTTGTGCATGCCTGCTTATTCTACCCCCAAGTAGCAATCTCCGTTAACCTCCACAGTACACTAGAAAATTCCTGGGGGTTGAAACTCTGGTCTGGAGGGCACAGCACAGTCAATCCCTCCCAACTTCCTCCAGCATAGAGGTCCTCTAGGATGACATCTGGGACAGGAAATTGGTTGGTAATCAGAAACATGTATTAAAGTTAGGGAATCATAAAATATATACACACTTGGAGCACTTTAACATTAAGCATATGGATATTTTGATTTGGGCCCAGGCTGCTGACTGCCTTTCAGAATCCTCTTTCTTGCATAAACAACATCTATCCATAAAGCGCATCTTCTATGATTCTTTAAAGTGAAACAATTAAAACCGCTTGTGAAGCAATCTGAATGTATAATATTAGGTTTCAGTGATTTTACCTAATAACTGACACTGCTCTCATCCATAGGTAATTCTATATTTTTCAATGCAAACTTGTTTTTTTATCTAGTCTTTCCAAAGTACTCAATTTAGTTTCATAGGAAAAATACCCAGATTTTTTCTATTTTGCACTCATATTTTAACGGCTCACATTATAGTTAGCTAAATTACAGATTACAACAATTGCACGTGGCATTAAAAAAGGTGTTGGAGCAAACACAAGTACATCTTGTATAAGTGTGTGCATATACTTCACTGAAGGACTAAAGAGGGTCATTAAGGCTAAGTTGGTTAAGATGAGGGCTCACTCTGGCTGCTGATGCCCTTGTGGGCTAAGCCTGTTCTACTTCTCCCCACGTCTACACTCTGAATTTCGACCTGCCACCATTTCAATTCATCCTGTTCAAAGATGGCACTCTGGGCAGAGGGAGAGACTGGTAAAAGGGTGCCAATTTTCAGCTATAAGATGAATAAGGTCTGAGGATCTCATGTAAAACATTGTGACCATAGTTGATAATAGTGTATTATATAATTGAACTTTGCTAAGAAAGTCGAATTCAGATATTCTCAAACATACACATAAAGATAGATGTGTTGATTAACTAGATAGATGGCGGGAATCCTTTCACAAGACCCACATATATCAAGTCACTACAATATACACTTTAAATAACTTATTTGTAAAATTTATTTGTCAATTATACCTCAATAAAGCTGACTCCCCCCCCCCCCAAAAAACCCTAACAATAGTATATAGCACACTGTCAGCTACTTTCTTGGTACTCTTAAAAAAATAAAGTCACTGAAACATTTTGGATGTTTCTTCATATCTTATGTATTGTTCTCTTACTGAATAGTAACCTTGGAGCAGAGTCAAGGATCTTCCTTTAATTCTGAATACAAATTATGCTACCAAGAGTTCTTTCCAAGGCCAAGCAAGATCTTTGTCATGGATTGTCTTGGAGAAAGAACAAATGTTCACTGGAATTTCTTATGCTTTATTTAGCAAGAAATGCTCAAATTGAACTTGCAGGAATAAGTGTGAAGCTCACTAGGTTAGAATTTAAAATTCAGTGTCATTGGTAAATCCACTAGTGGAAGTAAGAAGTAACTGACCACAGGGTATTCCATAATCTGCAACTCTAGCTGATGGGGCTTACACTGACCCTCTCTCTCTCTCTCTCTCATTTCTTTTGTTATTCTAAAAAGACACATAACATAAAAATTGACATTTTAACCATGTTTGCGTATTCAGTCCTGGCATTAATTACATTCCCAACATTGTAGGACTGTCACCTCTACTTCCAAAACTTTGCCATCACCCCAAAAAGAAACTCTGTATCCATTAAGTAATAACAACCCATTCTTCCTGTCCCCAAACTTCCACCTCCTTTCTGGCTTTCAGTTTCGGTGAGCCAGCATAGGTTTCCCTTTTTATACTATATCTTGATTGGCCCACATATTTAACTTAGAAATGGATGCTCCTTATTTTGTATAGGTTAACACCAAATCTCACACATTGTACATTCTAGGTCTTGTCCAGTAAATGAATTCATGAAAATAATTTACTTAGAATTATTTAAATCAAATAATGTTACCAATTATTTAGTAAAAATGAAGCAGGGTGGGGAATGAGAGTAATATAGAAAATAAATCATAACTGAGTTGCACATATTTTGCAAAATTTGATATTAAAGCTTGAATTTTCCTGAAGCAAAATGTACATATTATTCCAAAACTTTTATAACTAGGAAAAATCATAATTCTTTTCCTTGGGTATAGAAATATTGTATTTTATAACCAAAAAGAATATTTAACCAATTTCAGCTCAGTTAAATATATTGCCATCCTACATTCTTTCTCTTTCAGGAGTTTCCTCAAATTATGCTAGCCTGTTTGTGGTAGCTCCACACTATTCAAAAGTGATTTATCCTGGGTAGAAAAAATTTCTGGCATAAACTCTCCAGAAATATAGGAAATTTGAGGTTACTAAATAAATACCAATGAAAAAAATAAATGTTTCTGGAATTGTACTAGCTGTTATCAAAACCAATAACAGCAGTGATAAATGTTTTAGAAATTGAGCACCAGGGATTTTTAAGGCATTCATTATATGCCAATCTCTGTAAGCGACATGTAATACACACAAACATTTTTAAGAGCGAATAAATACATTGAAAAGTACATTTCTTTCAGGCAGTATGCGGATTTTTCAAAACATTTCTTAGAAAATAAAATCCCATTTCAAGCTGTATGTATTTCATTAGACTTTGAGAAGGAAGAGGGATATCCATGTCCTTTATCACGAGGAAGATATAAGGTGGCCATAATCCTAAATACAGTGTGACAACAGTGAAGTCTCGAGGTTGCTCAGAAATGGCTTGGATGCTGGGAGCAGAGTGTGTTCCCAGAGTATAATCCGACTGATACAGTGTTCTTTGCAAAAGGCTGTGAGGTCTTGGCCTAATAAGCATAATCTCATTACACTGCAAATAAAAGTTTCCTATTTATCTCCAGATTTCAAATGAATCTAATAAGGCTTATGATACAGTCACCCAATACCCTAATCATATTTCTGCCTATCTAAAAGCAATCAGTAATTGTGTTACAGCAGAACGTGCTGACAATACCTCTGACACAGAAAGGAGAATGAGAGCCCAGCTGTACTAATTAAATTAAATGCTAGGCTGATGGAATACATTTGCTGAAGCCGGGAGAGTATGGGTGCAGAATTAATAAGCATTACGGCTTAGAGCGGGAGATGATATCATAATGGATGCAAGGTTTTGATGTTGAAAGCCTCATTCAGATTCAATGTACCATAATGTACGGATCTGACAGCTGCTTAGAGAGGTGCAGAGCCTTGAACAAATTGCACAGGAACTTTCTCATTTTTGTATTCCTCGCTGAGGGACACAACATCTTGCATTACCCCCGCACCCTAAACACCGCCCAGGCCGGGCTACCAGGAGGCAGCCGCAGCATCTGCGATTTATTCTCTCTTGGCCAGTTTTCCCCTTTTCCTCACCCATCTCTCCTCTCTCCCGGCTCTGAAACTTTTGAGTCCATCCTTCTACACTCCCTTTTGGATTCAAGATATCGAAGTCAGAAGAGGCTGGGGAGATTTCCTATTAGAATTCTATTTTCCTACGAGGCATGTTTCGATTCTCCTAAGAACAAGCAGGGCTTGCAAGAAAGAGGAACAAATGGGTCACTCTGGAGCGGCTGGGCTGAAAGCTGAGCAAGATCGGGGACAGCCAGAGCCGCCACTGGCGGTGGGGACCGCCCCTCGGCTGAGCTGGGCGGCCTGCTGGTGCCAGCACAGCACAATCTCTTGCTCATAAATTAGCTGCGCTATCTCGACGGCTGCAGTGCTCTAGCTGCTGTGCCAGCCGGCCGGGCGGGATTCATTATCATGAGAATTTTGACAGGATATTAAATTTACTAATCCTGAACTTTCCGGACTGACCCTAACTGGGAACAGACAATGCAGATGTCTGTGGGGAAAACACTTTCTCTGTTTTCTTTCTTCCTTCTGCCTTTTTTTCTTTTCTCCAACCATCCTGCCTGTGCCCCCTCCCACCCCCCATACCCACTACCTAGGCTTTTTCAAGCAACACTAACATTCAGGCTCCTGCAGGCCCCTCCCCCCCACCCCCCATGGAGAAACTCTCTCCTGCAGTTTATTTCTAAGAAGACAGCAAGTCCCTGTCCTCTGTGGGTATGTGTGTAGAAATACGAAATTATACATGGCCCTCCCTTTTTGAACAGGTTGGCAGGCACAGTGGGTAATTAATGGGTTCCTAAGGCTAACACGATGGGATGTTCACGATTTCACCCAGTTCAACCTTTACCCACATGACTTTGACACCTATGGACAAACCAGCATGCTGGTCTGCAAAGTATGCTCCATCCTCATGCATGTGCACACGTGAAGGCGTGTACATAGGCACACGTGTGCATAGACACACAGGCACACACACTTCCCTGCTGTTACACCAAATTGCGCTGCTCTGGTCATCTGTAATTCACCACAGAAACACTCAGCTTCACTCTTAAAATTTTGGGAAGACTGACACACACTCACTTTGTTTGGAGTTCCCTGCCTCTCTATTGGAGATCCTCAGCATCCTGAGCAAATCAGGCACTGCACGTATGTTGTGATAGCAACTGTTACTCTTGGTTTATTCTGCCTATAAATAAACGACATCAGACCCCAGGCATATTTTTAGAAAGTTTCAGGTATCACAGCAGAATCCAGCACCTTGCCCATTCATAAGCTTTCCATGTTTCAGAAAAACAAAACGCAGCCCAGGCTTCCACTGACATCCTCCTGCCAGTGTGATCTCTAAATAATTCAGCATTAAAATCTGGTCAGCTCTCCTACCTCCCGAAAAACTCCTGCAAACACAGTGCCAATTAAGTTGCTGAAAACAGCAGATTTCCACTAATACTCTACAGATAAAGCTGACCATTAAATCGCAATTTAACATCCTAGGCAGCAGGAGCTGCTGACAGCCTCTAAAGCTTGTAATCTCATTTAACCCCCTCCTGTCAGGAGCAGACCCACCCCTTTAGCATAATGCGGCCAAATTAGACCTGACATGGCAACAAGAGAGAGAAAAACCTCTTTAGCTTAAAAGTCAGGCCACAGTGGGCAACCTTGACCTTCAGCGTCCCCTGCTCGCCCACTCTGTTCTCCAGGGACCAGGGAGACATTTACCCTGAGAAAGGAGGAGAAAGAAGAACAGAGGAGGTGGGGCAGGGGCCCCAGACACAAGGCACTTGGATTTCCCTGGGGGCAAATTACAGAGAATTTTCCTAGACAATGTAAGAAAATTTCACCTGGGTTTTTTCAAGTCTTTCTTTGGTAATAAAAGATGAACCCTGATGGTTCTGTTCAAACTCTTTGGCTCAATATTTCCCTTTGCCTGCAGTGGCCTCTGACTTCGAAGCCAGGGGATGCCTCTGTTGGAACACAGAGTTTCCCACTCCACACGGGAGCCACCATGCATTTTAAATGAGGTCATCTTAGCTGGTGGCTGGAGCCTTCAAAGCATCTCCTGGAACTGGCATTTACTGGAGCTCTGTTTTCATAAGGAAGTCGGGCTGCCTCTGAGATCCCTGACAACAAGCACTCTTGACACCGCCTTTTCCACCAATTCCACTTATTTTGTTAAGAGTGGTTAGGAGGAAGAAGGATGCGGGGGTGTGGGGTCCCAGCACAGATACTGGAAGATGATTTCTACAACATTCACAGCAATTTTCCAAGTCAAACCAGAGCTACTTCTAGAGAAAGAGCTATTACACATTTTATACCTTCCTGATGATTATAAACCCAGATTTTCCACCAAAACGACTCCAGTGTGCACTGTATTTGAAAGTAGATCTGTGCCATTTTTATTCCCCCAAAATAATCAGTCATTAAATTTAAAAGTGCTTCCTTCTCGAGGATAAAATCATTTCTTTCCCTGAAAAATTAAAAATATTTTCAGCCCAAAAGTTGGAGAGGCATCTTCCAAAGTTCGCACTCCTGTCTCTAGTGCATCTTTGGACCTTAGAGAGACCAAAAACAATACCACACTCAAAAATTCTATCCTCTATTTTTCCTTTGCCCGAATTTCAAAAATAGATGTTAACTGCACAAAACAAAAACTTCTAAAAGTCAAGGTAAACTTTAAGAGAGAGAGAGAGAGAAGAAAAAGAGAAAGAGAGACACAGAGACAGAGACAGAGACAGAGAGAGGGAGGCTCTCCCTCTCTGCACCTGGGTGACTCACTCTCTTTAGGAAGCAGTTCAGCAAATATATGAATAAATTAGCCCTTACAAAAGGAGAGAAAAGCCAAGATGCTTGCAAGGAGGAAACTTCTGGACCCTCCAGAGCCTTCAGCTGCTCAGCTTTGAGGGTGCCCCCCAGCCGGCCCCCTCGCTACTGGGTTTCTGCTGCCCCAGCGCCTCCTGTAACTCACCTGCTCCCGCTTCCAGGGGCCCCACAGCCGGAAGGAACTTTCAGCACATCTAGAAAAGGCAGCCCTCTCCGTGGCGTTCCAGTACCTGGTGCAGAGGCCAGCTCTCAGGTGCCGTTGGCCAACTCAAATCCTGAAGTCCTCCACCCCCATTTTTTTTTTTCTTTTTGCTCCTTGAGAAAAATTAGCTGAAATTGCTAGCAGAAATCGCCTCAATGTTTATTTCAACTTCCCGGGGCTGCAGTGGAGGGAAGTCCTGCCTGCCCGAGCCTTTCTGCAATGGAGTGGTTTATTTAATTTGTCAGTATAATGGGAGCGGCTGAATGAGAGACAGAGAATGCAGTGTGGTATAAAAGAAACAAAGGCTAAAAGTACCACTATTTTGATTCCCTTTTTAAAATTACTTCCAAAGTGTGGTATCTATTGTGAAGAATAATGCTGAACAAAGCACAGTGTCTTGGCAATATTCACAGAGCTTATTCACCCACAGCCAGTTCTGTCTGTACATTCAGAGGTAGAATACACTTATAAATGATGTATTGGAAGGACTATAGCTTCTATTGTGTCCCCAGTGTAAACAAAAAGGCAGACAGGAGCTGAATGGCATATGGGCAGCGAGGCCACACTGGATGCAACCATTCCCCCAGTTCTGGGGAGGGAAAACCAAAATCAGCTGCAACCCCATCAGAGTTAATGTGACGAAGGCTTAGCCAAGGCCCTCCCCACCCCCCGCATGGTCTCCTTTTCATCTATCACCCCTGATTTGTACCTGGAGGAACTTCTAGAAGGTTACCTTGGGAAACAGTGGCCAGTGATGTACCTTGCTGCCTACACTCCTAGGTAGAAGGTACACCCTAACCCTTCTGACAGTTTCCAGAATCTTCCACTTAGAGGCCGCTAGTCTCCCCCATTGATAACAGTCACCATAAGTTTCAGAAAAGTCCATTATGACCTCCATGTGCCCGTGTAGATGCTGGGAGGGTTTTCTCTGGTGGGCGGCGTGACTCTACGTTCCACTTATTGGCGGACACAACTTTTTTGTTAAATCCTTAATGTTCAGCAGATAAGTATTTCTTCAGCAAAATGACTCCACTGCATTTGTGGAAAAAGAGTCCTGCTGATTATAAATTGTATGCTTCTTTACTTCCCCTGCAAATTTCAGGAAAAAGCACTTTTTGCATATTGGTTTTTTTTGGTAAAACATTTTTAGACACTCCTACCAAGAGGGAAAACAATTTCGCACTTTAACTGTGATTCTTGCCATTACAGGGAAAAACAGAGAGTAATCGTTCACCTTCTCATTTGGTCAAGTGTCTATTTAGGCCTCCTCTGTCCTGACCATTGTTTTAGACACTAGTGAGACAAAATGTGCAAGGCCCTGTCACAAGGTGCATATGCTTCTGGTACTTATCTGAAATTTAAACACTGGTGATTTTTACAAAAATTACTGCATTCGTGTCTAAAACGACTGGTTAATGGAATCCACAGTGCTGGCTTTATTGGCAGCCCACAGGGCTCATGGGTCATTCAGTTTAATGTCTTCATTTCACTCTAGAGTAAACTGAGCCCAGAAGGTACAGGTCCAGAAGTGCATGGAAAAACAGAACCTGGTAGAAATCTTTGAAATCAATCAGTCTAACATTTTCATTTTACAGAGAGAAAAAGTTGAGATCAAAAGAAATTTGACTTGCCCCAGCTGGTGGCACAGTAGATGGAGCATCATCCCATAGCACCGAGGTTTCCCGATTGATTCCGAGGACTCTGGTTGGACCTTGAGGTCCCTGGTTTGAGCCCTGGTCAGGGCATGTATGAGAAGCAATCATTGGATGCACAACTATGTGGGAAAATGAATTGATGCTTCTCTCTCTCTCTCTCCCTTCCCCTACCTTTTCTCTGTCTAAAAATATAAAAAAAGAGAGAAAGAATGAAAGAGAAATGAAAAGAAAGAAAGAGAAAATTAAGGAAGAAAAAGAAGGAAGGAAGGAAGGAAGGAAGGAAGGAAGAAAAGAAGGAAGGAAGGAAGGAAGAAAAGAAGGAAGGAAGGAAGGAAGGAAGGAAAGGAGAAAGGAAGGAAGGAAGAAAGGGAGAGAGGGAGGGAGGAAGGAATAAAGGAAGGAAGGAAGGAAGGAAGGAAGGAAGGAAGGAAGAAGGGAGGGAGGGAGGGAGGGAGGGAGGGAGGGAGGGAGGAAGGAAGGAAGGAAGGAAGGAAGGAAAGAAGAAAGGAGGGAGGGAGGGAGGAAGGAAGGAGAAAAAAAAATAAGTTAACTTGCTCAATGTTAGCTAGTGGACATATTGGGATTGTGTTGGATCTCTTAGGCCACCCAAGTACTTTAAAACATTTTAAACATAATGGTCCATGAAAAGCAGTAGTAAACAATATTCATATAATTATTTTGATATATAGACAGTCCAGTAAACATCCATTCTTATCTACAAGAGTTTTTAATTTTGTACACATGATTCTCAGATCCTGAATGACTTAAAAAATTATCAAGTTGGCAACAGCTCTGAGATTCCATGGTTTGGGGAATTCTTCATTTTTGTGAATTTCTTTCTGTTTGATGATAAACTAATAGGTACCATTTGGTAAGCAGCTTGTACTCCTGCTAACATCCTACAGATGTCTCAACTTCCTTCCACTGATCCCTTTTAGGCAGTTCTCATGGGGCTGCTGAGGACAGTAAAAGCAAGTGGGCTAACTTCCACTTGGACAAAGGGGTTTGGATACTGAATTACTTCATCACCCTTAAAAAGAGATTTCTCCCCCTAAGCCATTGGAATATAATAGACCGCTGTGGTCTGTAAAATGTACAGTTTCACATTTTTTGCCTAGTTGGCAAATAATGAGTGGGCCATCCCAAGATTTAGTGGATGTGGCGTGGGCTGTAGGTTAGGAGATGCGTCTAGATCCCAATTCAGGTTTTGGGGACCCGACTGGGTCTCCTAATATTCCAACTTTAAAACGGTCTTGGCAATTTTGTATGCCTACTTACATACCCTCAACTTCCATATGTTTCCTAAGGACATGAAATGTCCCTATACATGAAATGTCCCTATAAGACATTCCATCAATAGTAGCCTTGGTGAAGGTAAATTAGAGATACGTACACATCTTAGGCTCCTAGGAAGAAAGGAGTAGTATAAATTCCAGGTAACTTCAGTCTCCACTGAAGGGGGCGTCAGCAAAGGTTGACGTGTTGTCATCACACACAGCCCCCTTCTCCCATTTAATCCATATTATCCTAAACATTTCAGAGCTTCTTTTTCGCCTGTTTTACATATAGATTCAGATAGGCAGACAATTTTAGAAGCTTATCCATTTCGTTCTGAGTTTTTCACATATAACACACAAGAATCTGAATTTTTGCAATGAGTGTGTGGGAGGTAGAATTTAGCTATAGTCACTCAGACTTTGAAAGTCCCATCAAAAGCTTGAATAGCATGATGGCTTTATGATGTATTTCTTGAATTTTATTTCATATTACTGGGTTCTGGGATGTCTAGATTCTCAGACTAGGATTTCTGCTTCCCCAGGAAAAGTAAGGAAAGGAGAAATTCACATTATTCGCAGAGCACTACGTGCTTGCCTGGATTAAATAGCAAACCCATTTTTAAAAAAATCAGTTCTTCAGTCTTTCTTTTTTTTCCCAGCTCTTCTTTCTCCCTTTTTTTTCATATGCTTTAAAATTCTTTGCATTCTTCCTTCCTAACTGCACAATATCAAAAGCTCTCTGTTCTAATCCTCTCCCTGGCTGCCTCAATTAATCACTTCTTTATTACAGAACTTGGCGTCCTGCCCTCTCACTCGCCAACCAGCACTTCCCTTACTTCGCTTCCACGCAGCGGAGGCTTCTCTTGTTCCCCTTCGCCGTCCAGCCCTTCTCATTCTCAGGCTCTCATTTTCTTGCTTCATCCCCCACCCCCACCCCCAATCCTCCACTTCACGTTATTTCTCAGCCTCCTGAAAAGCAACTTGCTTTTCCATCTATTATTATTAAAATTATTGCACGCCTTCCCGGGCCTTTTCTGACAACGTGGGTACTGGACGAGCTATGGCTAGGACAGAAAGAGAGCTGCGGTCCCGGTCCCTAGAGCTTCCTTAGCGGTCACTGTGCCCGGGGCTGTGTTCGTCTCTGTGAGCATTCTCACTGAAGCCTCCCGAGACTCACCCATCTTCCCTAGCAGGGGAAGTGGCGAACACAACCGAGAGAGGTTCAGAACCTGAGGCTGTGACCACGGCCTTCGTGGCTTCCCCAGAGCGGTATCTCGCTCACCCGCTGGTTCTGTGAAATCTGACTGTGTCCCGCCCTGCCCTCAGCGGGGGAAAGAACCCTGCCTCTGAGGACCTCCACACGGCTGGACCCGCTTGTGAGGTCTGCCTATCATTTGTCACAGGGACAGCTTGACTTCCTTCATTGATTGTCATGGGGGTCACTGAGGTGCCTGGGGAAGAAAGGACGTTATGGATGTAAGCTTTCTGATCATCATTGTTATTGCTCATGTCACCTCCAAAATGAGTGTTTTGGTACCAGATTTACTCGTTAGTAGCAACCTTACTTTTCAACCGGGCAGTCTAGCTCATAGTCAAATGCTCAACAAGAATTCTATATGTAAAGTAGTAAATAATCTAGATTTTACATTTTTTTCTAAAGGTCTATTTTATTTTTATTACAGTATATTGTTATAATTGGTCTATTTTATTTTTAGATTGTTGTTAATATATTACTGTGCCTAATTTGTATTTTTTATTTTTAAAAAATTATTTAAGTATAGTTGGTATATAATATTATATTAGTTTCAAATGTATTTTAAAACTAACTTCCCACCTTACTCTATAGCAAAGTAAGAAAATTCTGGTACTTATTATTTAATTGCCCTGAAACACTGCGTTTTTCTAAAAGAACAGTGATCCACTGACTTGGTCAAGCACATACTGAACCTCTGCAAGGCGCCGCTACTCCAGGGGGACTCCGTGAAATAAAACTGAGAACCCCCGAAATACCGTAGATGATGTGCTTTGAACTTTCAAGACAAGTGGCTTGCCCATGGGTATGTTTCAGGAAGAAAAGGTAAAAGCAGGAAAAGATGCTCACTTTAGTTGTTTCTTTGTGCCTGACAGGGAGTTGAGTGTTTTAGGTTTTATGGCTCCTTATCACATGCTTTTATTTAGAGGCAGGATGAACTTGGCATGCAGAAGAAACACCACACCCACAATGTTGCTGAAATGATGACCACAGAGTTTTCTAAGCCTTTAACCCCTGTTTTCTTTCCCTTTTGTTCCCCTGCTCTGGGCTCCATCCAGCAGGTTATGGACCCTGGTGTCCACTCAGAGCAGGGCTGGGGCAGGGGGTTGGGAGCAGGGTGCAGGGCTGGGTGTAGAGTGCAGGGGGCAGGGCTGGGAGCAGGGTGCAGAGTGCAGGGCTGGGTGCAGGGTGCAGGGTGCAGGGCTGGGTTCAGGGCTGGGGGCAGCATGCAGGCTGCAGGGCTGGGAGCAGGGTGCAGGGTGCAGGGCTGTGGCAGGGAGCAGGACTGGGGCAGGGGGCAGGACTGGGGGCAGGGTGCAGGGTGCAGGGTGCAGGGCTGTGGCAGGGAGCAGGGCTGGGGCAGGGGGCAGGACTGGGGGCAGGGTGCAGGGTGCAGGGTGCAGGGCTGGGTTCAGGGCTGGGGGCAGCATGCAGGCTGCAGGGCTGGGAGCAGGGTGCAGGGTGCAGGGTGCAGGGCTGAGTGCAGGGTGCAGGGCTGTGGCAGGGAGCAGGGCTGGGGGCAAGGTGCAGGGTGCAGGGCTGGGTTCAGGGCTGGGGGCAGCATGCAGACTGCAGGGCTGGGAGCAGGGTGCAGGGTACAGGGCTGCGGCAGGGTGCAGGGTTCAGGGTTGGGTGCAGGGCTGGGGGCAAGGTGCAGGGCTGGGTTCAGGGCTGGGGGCAGCATGCAGGCTGCAGGGCTGGGAGCAGGGTGCAGGGTGCAGGGCTGCAGCAGGGAGCAGGGCTGGGGGCAGGGTGCAGGGCTGGGTGCAGGCTGCAGGGTGCAGGGCTGCAGCAGGGAGCAGGGCT
The DNA here is from genome assembly GCA_037038555.1 of Rhynchonycteris naso. Lineage (NCBI taxonomy): Eukaryota > Metazoa > Chordata > Mammalia > Chiroptera > Emballonuridae > Rhynchonycteris > Rhynchonycteris naso. The sequence goes on from CM072998.1 coordinate 34,649,013, forward strand.
GGGGGCAGGGTTCAGGGTTCAGGGTGTAGGGCTGGGGGCAGGGTGCAGGGTTCAGGATGTAGGGCTGGGGGCAGGGTGCAGGGTTCAGGGTGTAGGGCTGGGGGCAGGGTGCAGGGTTGGGTGCAGGGTTCAGGGTTCAGGGTTGGATGTAGGGCTGCAGCAGGGAGCAGGGCTGAACCATCTAGGGAGGAAGCCACTTGTCCCAGGTGGATACTGAGACCTGAGATCCCACTGAATTGAGACTTCTGGTGAGTACAAAGTGCATGTCAGATATTAAAGATTTGTTACGGCAAAAAAAAAATATGTGTTTTTAAAAACTTCAATGAATAAACTTTTTCTGGGAGCAGTATTAGGTTCCCGGAAAAATTAAGGGGAAGGGAGAGATCTCCCATACACCCCATTCCTCACACACACAGCCTTCCCCACACACATCAGCGTCCCCACCGGAGTGGGACATTTGTTAAAATTGACACTTCCTCATCACTCCAAGTTCATAGTCTACATTAGGGTTCACTCTTGGTGGGATACATTCTTTGGGCTTGGACAAATGTATAATGACATAGAGGCACCATTAACAATATCATACAGAGTGGTTTTACTGTCCTAAATGTCCCTTGTGCTCTGCCAGTTTATCCTGTCCTCCCTAAACCCTGGTGGCACTGATCTTTTCACTGTGACCATAGTTTTGCCATGTCCAGAATGTCAAATAGTTAAAATCACAGTCTGTAGCCTTTTCTGATTGGCTTCTTTCACTTAGTAATATGCATTTAAAGTTCCACTCTGTCTTTTCATGACTTGATCAATCATTTTTAAAAAACATTGAATAATATTATTCCATCATCTGATGTACCCTAGTTTATCTAACCATTCACTTCCTGAAGGACATATTGGTTGCTTTCATGTTTTGGTGACTTTAAATAAAGCTGCTATAAATGTGCATTTATAGTTTTTTGTGTGAATATACATTTTTAAATCATATGGGTAAACACCAAGGAGCATGGTCTCAGATGGAAAAGAATGTATTTTTAATAGATTGAATTAAAAAGGTACATAATTAAAATTACTTTTTCTTATTTCTTTTTTTCTTGTTTTAAAATGTGGCTACTAGAAGATTTAAATTCACACCTGTGCCTTGCTTATGCCTCTACCTGAGAGCACTGGTTGGGAGGTGCCAGGAATCCCTTAGATGGTGACTGAGACCCAGCACAGAGTCACAGTACCCACAGCAGGCAGACAAACTGACAGCCGCCCCCCACTGACCCCAATAGACCATCTCTTTCAAACCAACCCAATCTCCACAAACCTCTTACAGGCCATTCTAGACCTGTGTACACATTCTGGAGACAAAGCAGGATCCAGAGAGGACTGAGCATTACATTTTTCCCAGCTGGGAGTTTGGGGGCTGGATGTAAAAACGAACAAGGTCTTGATATATCTCGGGTATCTGAGCTTGTAGATGAAGATTGATAGTAAGACACATTCAGGCCTGGGTAGCCAGGTCAGGTTTTCCCCTTTCCACCATACTCCAGGCTGGTTTCCTTTGTGACAGGAGCACGTTTATAGGAGTGTGTAAAGCATGACCCTGGCACCCCCGATATGTGAGTTTGTGGTGGATGGGAATGCTGCAACTTTTACATCTCCAGCCATCAGAGCAGGGGCGCAATCCATGTCATTCAACTGGACATTTTGTTGTGCCTGTGGCCTTGCCTGGAAGTGTCCTCACTGTGAGAGGCAGGGCTGTTTTGAGCTTGCTGTTGAGCTGCCCTCAAGGGGATGCCTGCAAGAAGTTTACAGAGGGTCCATTGGTGCAGCTCCATGCTTTAAGTCCCAAAGCTTGTAGAACTGCTGTGGGTTTTCAGTTACTGTTTCAGTGGTGCCATTTCCAATAGACGAGAGCCATCTGCCCAGACATTTCATCGGGGTGAAAGGACTCAGAGAGGGGGACCTGCTGCCTGGCAGAGAAAGAAGAGGGTGCAGACAGGTCCCAGATGGATGGGGGCACTTGATGACTCTTCAGCCCAGCTGGCCAAGTGTTGCACCAGGTTCCCAATGTGACCAGACCTCTGTTGGCTATGTGTAGACTGAGATGTGATGCCTCTGCGTGGGCTAGTTAATAAACACTGCATAGGGTTGGTTGTTTATTGTTGTGGCTACCAGTGTACAATCTCGGGACACACCCCCTGGGTTCAAACCTTTGCACTGCAATTTAACACGTGTATGGCCTTGGCCAAGTCACTTGACGTTTCTTGCCTCGGTTTACTCTTTTATAATGGGAATAATAATAATGTTCCCTACTATGTAGTGTTGTTACAAGGCTTGAGTTAGCCTGTGGAGAGCAGTGAGCACAGTGCTGGCATGTGGTAGGTGCTACACAGGCATTAGCGAGACTGGCCATGTTTGTTATCTTGATAAAATATGATTGTCTGGAGCCACTAAAGCAGAGGCACACGTGTGGTTAAGATCCAGGTGCCCAAGGGTGGCATTTTCATGGAGCAGCCACCAAACAAGGGTTGCATGATGTGGCCCATCCTGCACAATGTCATCTTTAGAAGCATTTTTCTCTGTGAGTCTACCATTTCCAACAATCACTGACATCCCTAATAGGGTATAAAATAGATTTTTGTTTGTTGGTTTGTTTGTTTTTGTTTTTATAGCTCTCTGGCAGGGATTAGTAGGAATGTGTGCAAAAGGACAGCAAAAACAAAACAAACCTTTTAAGTTGACATTATGTGTCTGAAACCTGTGAATATTACTGTATTTCTCGCTTTTCAGTAGATATATTAAGATCGTGCAGTTAGGGCAAAGTGAGGGTCTGTAATTTGTTTTGCATGCACTATTGATGCAGGGCAGTCATCATTGGTGGGGCTAAATTATGTACTGACTACTGTATTAGGAGTCCAGTTTCATGTATGATCCCATGCCCTGACTTGCTTTGCACGTCTGTCCCCCCATTCTGTGGCGTCAGGCTCAGAGGCACCTTTAAGGTGTAAAAATAGTGTCTCTGATATAATTACCAGGAGTAAAACGTGCAATTCTTTAGCAATGAATAACCAGCACTCAGAGAAAAAGATTTAGCATTCAGTCCTGGTTAGTGCTTTTGTTCCCAGCCAGGCAGGCAAGAGCTTCATGTTCTGTGGGCATGAAAGTGCTTTCATGGTCCAACACAAAACTCAGTGTGAATCTCCCCTCCTTGTGGCAATGTTGGGCTTCCTGGCTAGCTTGCTGGACATCCCAGAAGCCTGAAGAACCTTACTTTGCTGTGAGCAATGGGCTTATACAGACGCTTGACCCATTCCCCACCCCCACTCTCACCCCCACCATGGGTTAGTGAGTGTGGTTAAAACTTCAAGAAGCCTTAGCAGAGATTACTGGGAAGAGCTTGATCTGGTGAATTGCACTGAGTGGTCTGTGGCACTTCCAAATCAGTGAGTGTTGACATGTTGAGAGAAGAGTTCGGACCATGAACAAAATTCAATGCTCACAGTCCAAACATTCCTTCAAGCTGGACCAGCATGCGGAAATCTCACCTGGGGCTGTGGGAGGTGTACAGGTCCCCAGGTCTTGACCTGCAGATGTGCTGATGCAGCAAATGGGGGTGGGCATAAGAATCTTCCTGGTGTCAGGTGTGTGATCACTGTCTTAAATGGCTTGGACCCATGAGTGGTAGGAACAGACAGGACAAAGGCAGTTCCTCCATCTCATTCATTGCAAACACTCAGCTATCATTCACGGAGTCTTCTCTGGGTGCCAGCATAATGCCTGGTGCTCTCTTTTTGGTATTGCACCTAACTGTCACAGTGACCATCTTAAGAAGAGGACAGACACCAGGCTCAGACAGGTGGGTGACTTCTGCAGTCACAACAAGACTTGGGCACTCAGGTATAGAGTGTACCTGAGGGGACAGCCGTGGCCCAGATGCAGAGAAGCATCACTGTTCTCAGTTTGGGAGCTCCTGCTGCTTCAGACAATAAAAGACAGAAGCAGGAGAGGGAAAGCCTTCTCCCTGACTTTTGTTACTCCCCACCCCTTCCAATCCAATGTCACTCCCAAAATCTCTCTCTAGAAGGGTGGCTTAACTTATTTTTTCAGCTGGGAAGTTAGAGCCACCACCTCACCCCCACATTCTCCCAGAGAAAATGGGAGTCTTTTGAGGAAGAGGCCAAGGTAGAGTTATATCCCCTATTTAGGAAAAAAAAGAGGAGCTGTTGACAGAGCCCAGCCTCGGAGCCAGATGACTCTAGCCAAGGTGGTAGATGGGTGGGAGGGAGAACATGCAGTTGCCCCAGATGGAGACTAATGCACTTCTCCCTGAGGAGGTCAAGGTCTCCCCAAGTGCTTTGGAGTCCTTTTGCCTTTTGCTCCGAGTTCAGGTATTTATAGCAGTATTTCTGTGTCAATAGCATATTGTCTGGACACACACAGACTGGTTATGCTATACCCATGGCCCATGTCTCAGCATCTACTTGGAAATACCAGCATTCAGGAGCACCACACCCCACCACACCTCTGGCAGCAAACACGCTGAATTGAGGTGCATAATCTTAGCTGGTTAAGGACTCTATTGCCCAGGCCAGTTGACCACAGGCTCGTTCGAACATCATGGCCATCATGGTTCCAAGTGTGATTATGATGAGAATGCTGAACCAGACAGAAAGCCATTGCCTCTGTCTGTCCACAGGGTGAGTCCAGCCACTCACCTCAAACTACAAAAATAGCTCCTATGAGGAGTGTCACTCTTGCCAGGGGAGGAGGGAGTTTTGGTTCAAGGTTGCCTCAGAAGAGACAGGAAATGGAATGATGGGAAAGGAAAAGCTATGTCCACATGTCCACTGGCCCATAAATGAGAGGCAGTGGGAATTCAGGCGGTCTTTTGGTACCTGAAGGTCACTGAGCTTTGGGGAGTATCCTGAGCTGAGGTTGCATGTCCCCAGGCATCCCAGCAGGAGCAGGAAGCAGAAAGCACTGCCTTTGGCAGTTTTCCAGCCAGACAATTCATGAGCAATCGAGAGAACCCAGAAATAATGGGGGATTTAAATAGGGCCAAAGACAGTAGTGGTGTGGAGTTGAAATATCGCTGTTAATGTTGCATTGTTAAGGACCATGCATTCATAGATGGTAAATGGTCCAGAAACATGGCATCAAACAGCTTCTGTTATAGTACCACTGGGTAGTGCATACTATGTACAAAGGAAATGTAACATGGCCTTTTAAAGGGACTCTGAATATTGAAAGCTGCTTTACGATCCATATTGGAGGTGATAGCTACTTAAAGCTCTGCCCAGTAAGAAGTGTCTTTCTGACAACGATTTCATGGAAGAAAAAATTGTTTCAGTAAAGAAGAGATCACTTCAAGATCAGATAGCTCTAATCCATGAAGAGAAAGGAATAACTATTATTTGTTAAATCTCACCCTGCCTTCCTTCATTGAACACTTTTTGGGCCCCTTCCCATGTCATGCTCTGTCCCTGGCCCTGTCTAGGTTGGGGTCAACTGTACAGGACTGACTGCCATTCCTCATGCAGGTGTTGGGAGGAGCCAAGCACTGGGCAGGAATCCCAATGGTGAACATGACATGACAAGTCTTCATCTATCTAGTCATTCATCCATCCAACCAAGAGTGAGAAGCCCTGAGATAGTTAAGAGATGTGCTCTTACCGAAAACCGAGCTGAGCATCAATCAGTCCGACCTATAGGGCTCACAGTACAGTTTATGGGGTGCACTTACAAACTCAACACCGTCAAGATAGGCATAACAATTGGCTGTGCCGTGTCGGAATACACCACCCACTGGTTCATGAACCCACTGGCTCATTTCACACCTAGAGTTCTTAGAGTCACGCTCACTCAAACAGCACAATTGGCTAAGTGTGTTGTTTGTACCTCAATACAATTGTGCCCGTCCTTTGTACTCAGCTACTAAGTAACATTTAAATCTGCTGCCTCCATACTAAATTAATATATTTTAAGGCTTATACCCATAAATCATTCATTTCAAAATTCTCATCTCTTATGAATAAGTTCATCATTCTCATTCACATTTTGTCACAAAAATTAGGAGTTTAGCTTTTCGAAAATTTCATTTCTCACTTGTCTTTTATGTGCGGCAAGATAGTAAACCAGCAGATTAGCTTTTCTTTCATCACAGCAGAGGAGGACGAGCTAGAACGTAACACAATCAAAACAAATTGCTTAGGAAAATAATTCCTTTATTTAAAGGAATTACCAATAAGCAGGCTGCTTTCATAAGAAACAAAAACTGCCATGGAGCTAGCCAGGGTCGGAGAATGTGGAGACTGAATTAGGCTCTCTTCTGCAGAGCTACTGTTCCAAATTACAGCACTACTCACATCTTGTGAATGACTTCCAAAAGTGGGGTAAGTTGAACACCATGCAAAACCCGACTGCTCCTAACATCTTACATGCGCATACCCAAAAGGACATAATCTTTGCTGTATGTCTGATAGACTTGGCATCTCCTTAGCTGACACAGCACGACCTGGCTAAGGTTGGTCACATGCCACGTGTGCCCGCTGAACACTACTTCTCAGGGATCCTCCCCTGACCCCTGGGCAGTGAGTGTACAATTATTTTCTGCAAAAATGGTCAGACTGGTGAGGGAGTTGTTAAAATGATAGTTTTCATCATACAAGCATGCTTAAATAAAATGTTCTCATCTCGATTATACAACAGCTCAAGTTTAGTCTACTGCAAATAAAAGACATCCAGTGGAGCTTTGGTAAATTTAGAATACCTGAATTAAAATAAATATGAGATGCAAATTGAGATTTTATTTAATTATTTTCAAAAAGCCCATTTTAAAATAAATGAAAGCAAAAGCTTGAAAGTAATTTATATGTTTGCTGTCTTCAGATCATTTTCACTGTATGAATAAAGGAAAGAGGTAAATTAAAGTTATCCCAGGATATTACTCGTAAGAGGTTAAAGTATGTTCTAATGGGCAGATTAATTCTGTGGGGAAATAACATTAAATCGTTCTGAAGCCTTGAAATTTCTCAAAAGCATTCTTGCTGCTTTCTTGCATTGCAACAAATGCAATCATCTGGCTAGATAATCTGGCATCTTAAATAACTTTGCACTTAAGCCCTGTCAATTTGATCTTCCAAGGTTAATTGATTATTTCAACAAGCATTCTTGCCAGAAAAGATCTGAGTGCTTACATCTTTTCATTAATTCATGCTGTTTGGTGAGAAGGTGAAAAATAAGAAGGGGCTGCTTGATTTAACTCTTTTATCCCCCAGAACACAGAGGAAAAGGTATGGAGTATAACTTTGCTCAAACCAAAGCTCAATTTGCAGAAGCAAAAGGAATTAACACAACATCCTTACATAGCCAAGTGTAAAGGGTAGATGTGGATGTCCATTTTGTAATAAAAACAACTGATTTCATTTTGACTCTTTCCCCAAGCCTGACCCTCTCCACTTCTCTGCAACACCAGACCATTCACACTGGACAGAGCCTGTCTGGGGCTTTTTAGAATGGACTTGTTCTATCAGCAACCACATATTCATCATTGACATCCTTCTGTTCAGAATAACAGCCAAGACACTGGAAGATCACCCTTCTCGCACATGGTGCCACAACTCATCAGCTGAACAGCAGAACCTGGCCAAAAGTCAGATGTTTTTCTTTTTTTAATGGACGTTACAATTGTGTAGACATTCCTGTGTTTCTTAAAAAGACAAATAGCAACCCCAGACACTCTTAACATGAGAAAAACCTGTGTTTATCAGAACTTCCTATGTGGCACTACAATTCTATTTCTGCACGTGACCATTTTCCATCCCAAATGCTAGGAAACTAGAGATAACAGACTTCCTCTCCTGACCTGTTCATTTCTCAAATGACCCCAAATACACATGCATTCACTAACTTCTCTCCATGTTTGCTACTTCTTTTCCCACTCAGGTTTGAAAGTGCACACCCCATTTTGCTGAGAGCTCAGGGCCTGCAGCTGTTCTCTGTCCCCTCCTCTTCCTCTTCCATTGTGCTTCATCGCGGGGGATGGTTCCTACTTCTCTACACACCTTGGCACAGCCTGAGTGCCCGAGAGAGGAAGGAGGTGGGAGGGGTGGCTACAGGTTGCCATGGGACTCTAGAGTAGGCGCTGCCAAGCAGAGGATCCAAAGCGTCTGCATGCTAGGAGCGCATCCGCAGGCTGGCAGGGCTCTCCCTGCCCTCCCCCTGCTTGCATCCAAATGAAAGCAGCCACACCACCCTGGAATTGGAAGGAGAAGGCCACAGCTTTATTTACATAACACAAGAGATATCACAATCAACAAGCATTAATCATGATCATTACCCCAAATCATACAAAATGATGTTGCTGACCGCTTCTGCAGCTCATTGGTTGTATTTTGTTCCTTTTCTTTTCCTCTTGGAAAAAGGGGGGATGACAAAATTATTAGGAGCAATCTGGGGTCCCCCAAATAAAACATGTGTAAGTTAAACACACGTGAAGTGCTCTATGTGTGGCAAATTAGTGTGGAAAATACCAAGTCCCATGCATCTGAGAAGTCTGCCTGACTCTGAGATGTGACAGGTATTATTGCCCATAGAGTTATTTAAGCCTGGTAGGAATCCCAGTGTCCGGGAATGTCAGGGGACTGTTATTAGACAAGTTTAATTAGGATCTACCCTGCTGCTCCTAACAAGCATTTAATTAACTTCTAGGCAGGGTAATTAGCTTTAGATTGCAGCTGATTTTCTTCCTCACCTTCTGTTGACACTTGGCCTGCACTGAGGCATCCTGCATGGCTGACAGTGTAATGGATAGCATCGTTGCAAAGCCTAATATCAAGGTTGACAAGTCTAAAAAAAGAAAACACCCACAGCCCAGCGATGGAGATAACAAGTGAAATTGCGATGGTCGGGTCCTCGTGCTTGGGTGACATCACAAGGACCATGGATGGAGCCCATATGCAGACTCAAGATCCCTTGCCCCAAGGGGGACGTTGCCCCAATACAAAACCAGTCCCCTCTTTCATCCTTTGTCTGCCAGGGCCAGCCATAGGGGAAGGCATCTCTGTTCCCCACTCCAAACAAGCTCCTTGTGACTTATAGTCCCAAATGTAGGGGGGTGTCTGACCCAATGCCTGCTTTCCTGATGACACAAAGAACTGGAGGGCACGTGCCAGGCCGCTGGCCACCCTAGGAATTTCTGCCCTTTTTCCGAGGTTTGCATTTCCAAACCCACTCTATCAGAGCTGGACTTAATGGCATGCCTGCGCCCTGGGCCCTACTTCTCAAGGACCTCACAAACCCCCAACTTCACACATTTTTTCTAATGACACCAAGTTTGGTTTTATATGTGCATTTTAACATTAATAGTACATACTATTTTTTATTTATTTAAAAATATGATTAACATGTATTTTTGTGTGTGACAGAGACAGAGAGACAGAAAGAAGGACAGATAGGGACAGACAGGAAGGGAGAGAGATAAGAAGCTTTAACTCTTCGTTGTGGCACCTTAGTTGTTCATTGATTGCTTTCTCATGTGTGCCTTGACTGGCGGGCTACAGCAGACCAAGTGACCCCCTGCTCAAGTCAGCGACCTCGGTGTTTCGAACCTGGGTCCTCTACGTCCCAGTCCGATGCTTTATCCACTTTGCCATGGCCTTGTCAGGCTGGTTAACATGTATTTTTATTTTCCCTGTCTCTCTCTCTTTTTTAAGGGGCTCAATATTTTCTTCTGTGCTGGGGGCTTCAACCGACCTTAATCCACCTCTGTACACACTATGGAGTGTGTGCTTCAGTCTTCTCAACATCTCCGTTAAAAAATAACGAAACTTCATAATATGATTCTGTTAACCTAAAAATAAAAGACCTTTCAAAGTGAGAGGCAATAAGCATTTATTTGAGATCAGAAAGAATAACTCTTTTGGGAATCACTGATTCAGGCAGAAACCAAAATAGTGTTCTGATTAGGAGACAAAAGCAAGGGGTATTTATGAAAAAGGGAAGGGGAATGATTACATCAATAGAATTTCTATTGGTGCAGAAAAGCTTATTTAATGATGCTGATTCTAAAGAATGTTTTTATTTTATTTTTTTTATTTTTTACAGAGACAGAAAGTCAGAGAGAGGGATAGACAGGGACAGACAGACAGAAACGGAGAGACATGAGAAGCATCAATCATGAGTTTTTTGTTGCGACACCATAGTTGTTCACTGATTGCTTTCTCACATGTGCCTTGACCGCGGGCCTTCAGCAGACCGAGTAACCCCTTACTTGAGCCAGTGACCTTGGGTCCAAGCTGGTGAGCTTTTGCTCAAACCAGATGAGCCCACGCTCAAGCTGGTAACCTCAGGGTCTCGAACCTGGGTCCTCCGCATCCCAATTCGACACTATCCACTGCGCCACCGCCTGGTCAGGCTAAAGAATGCTTTTAATTTTTAGTCCAGTAACCATCAGTAGCCATCAGTCTGGTAGTCATAATATCTGCCTTTTTATCATCCTTGCAAGCAGTTCTTTGGGATACAATGTAGCTTTAGGCCCAGCCCAGAGGTTATTTTGCCTAGTTTTAACATTCCAAAGGCTTGAGGCCTAAACTGTGCAAAGCATCCTCTGGGATGGCAGCTTTGGCTCCATTTTAAAGCTGTTCCTTTACATTGTTTTCTAAAATGCAACTCTGAACACTTGGGGGCCGCAGAATGAAACATGCCTCCCCTGTAATTATGATGAAAGGTTTAATAATTTACGCTCAGCTCCAAAAGTACCTGTGCTTTAGAAGGAAAGTGGTTTATATTTGTGAACCCATGCTCATAGCAGCAGTATTCCTGGTAGCCCTAAGGTGGAAGTGACCCAATTGTCCACCGATAATAATCAAACTGTGGCATATCCATGCAATGGAATATTACTCAGCCTTAAAATGGAAGGAAATTCTGACAACGTGGGTGAACCTTGATGATATTATGCTAAGTAAAATAAGGCAGTCACAAAAGGACAAATACTGTAAGGATTCCCCTGATACGAGGTCCTTCAAATAGCCAAGTTCTTAAGAGACAGAAAACAGAATGGTGAGCAGCAAGGTTGGAGGAGGGGTGTGGGGAGCTAGTGTTTAGTGGGTACAGGATTCCAGTTTGGGAAGATGAAAGAGTTCTGGAGATGGTGGTGATGGCTGCACAACAATGTCAATGTCCTGGAGGCCACTGCACTGCACACCTAAAAATGGTTAAACTTAAAAAGTCTACGTTATATGTATTTTACCACAATAAAAAAGAAAGCTGGTTCTTAATTTTTTGCAGTATGAACCCAGACACCTGAGGGTTGTTTGCTGTTACTTTCCTTGGAAAAGCCTCGGTGTCCTGCAGACATCAACCCTACCTTACCATCTGAATTGTAGAACCTCTTACATATGGAATTCTACTTTTTAATACTTGGCATATTCATTTGTAGAGGTAGTCATGGGATATAAGGCTTGTTTTGAGAGCTTGGGAATGTGTCTGGGCCATTCGCCCCTTCAGATGAGACACACATCAGCTCACCTAGACCAGTGGTGGGTCTTGGAGGAGGCTGCATCTTTGTTCTGCATGCCGAGGGCATGGAGCCTCAGTCCTCACCAGGAGCATGCAGGCAGCGCTGTGCTCATGGGCTGGTGTTTTTGCTGTTAACAGGTGGCAAACCTTGTTAGCACATCCCCAGGAAGTTCTAGTAAGCATTACATTCCCCTGGAGAGACAGTGTCTATAAGCAAATCAAGGTTACAGCACATCAGCTAGTGAGAGGGGCTATATTGAAAAACCAGGCAGAGAAGACTATAGGTAGTTTCCAGCCTATCAGAGGGTCCTCAGGTGTTGGGAGCCGTCAAGTAAACACAGCTGTGTAACTTGAGGGCAAGGCGCAAGCCCCCGATGTTCCCTGGATTTATTATTAGCTGAAAGATCGGAACGACCAGCGTAAGGATATGGTCTGATAAAGCTCAAAGACTTTTACTCCCTGTTGATGTGGCTTTAAGGCAGGAGCCTTTGTACAGGAGACACCTGGTGTTTAACCATTTAATCTCTGACGAAGGAGGTCATGTGACTTTGGATACGAAAACATTGTACTTGCCAAGTCTTGCTGTATATAAGAAACTTGCTTGCAAAAATAAATTGCTGATGGCTGATGGTTCATCAGACCTCCCGACCCAGACTCATCAATTCCACATCCCCTCACCCCGTGGAATGGCTCTTCGCGCCGGCTCGTGACAATCAGGGAAGGTGCCACTGAGACTCTATTGGGTCCAAGTGGGTGTTTACAAAAGAATCCTACGAACGGAAGGACTGGCAGGTGCAGGGGCCTTGAGGTTAGGTCACTTGCTCATTGGAACTGCTCCTCAGGTACCTCTGCTTTTAATATCATGACACTGGGCCCTCATGCCACATGGCGATAAGCCACAGAGGTAATGCAGTTCCAGGAGTAACTGTAAATGTCCACTCTTTGCCTCCCCAACTCTCTTTATCCATGGATGGTTGGGAGGTATTCTATCACTAGAACTTTCTCTGGAGCAAGATTTTGATTCTTAATAATATGCAGAACTACCTGAGGATGTATATGGTCTCATTGGTCATTTTCACCTAGGTGAGAAATATGCAGGATGGCAGAAGTCACAGCTGCAGACATTGAGCCTCAGGAGTGAGATAAAATGTCTTCAATCGCCTAAATTTCCATCATGTGTTTCCATTAACAAATTATTTTAAAATTGTTTCTGTAATAGCATTATTATTGTTTTTTGAATTGGCCTGGAAATAGAAACAGTGAAGCTGGGAGTCCTCCAGAGCTGTGGTTGACTCACAGTAACAATGTTCGCCATACAAAGTGGGCACCAGGTGCCACCTCAGATTGGAAGCTGCATCGACACATTCTTCTGTGCAGCAGGGCCTGCTTTCTCCTTCGGGGGCTTTCTTCAATCCCCAGTAACTGGCCAGCTCAGGGTGGCCACACAGGCTGCAGACTCTCACTCGACAGCTGTGACACCAGCCACGTTGTCCCAAGTTGGGAAGCCGGACACATGCTGTCAAACCTCTAATGCTAGAGTTTGTACACTTGAAAATTTTAATTAAGTGGATGGTTTTCTCCTTGTGACTTTTGGAGGACAAGTCAAAAACACTGAAAACCAAAATAAAGCACCAAGAAAAAACCCCACAAGTGCTTGCCATTGTCCTTGAATTCCTTCTGCTGAAATGCTTCTAAGTTCTGACTCTCACCCGCTCATTACTTCCTGATTTCTGCCCGGATGCCATCTTACTCATCCCGGCTCCCCACCCCTGCTCTGGCTTTCTTCACAGTGCCTGTCCCCATCCTACCCATTATGCATTTATTTTGAATTTGACTATTCTTTCCCTCCCTGTTGGAGGGTAAGTGGCTGTTTTATCTGCAGTTCCTAACATTGTCGACCACTCAATCAATATCTATTAAATACAGAAGAATGAATAACTTCCTATAATAACATCAGAGATTTAGAAAAATGAACAAATCAAAAATAGGAACATTTTAATATGTCCCAAGTCTGATATTAATTCAGTCAGTCAGTATATTCCTTGTCTGCTGTAATCTCCAATGGGAACATATCCAGAGGAATGGTCTCGAGTATTGGAAGTAAATTAATTTACTTGGTTAATTGACTCCACACGTATTTACCGAGTGCCTACTACACACCTGGTACCCTGCAGGTGCTGGGATCCAGTGGTTGATCACAGGCTGTCAAGCTCCTTCTATCAAGGAGCTTAATATGTAGGAAACTTGGTTATCCCCCCACTGTCAAAGTAAATACGTAATACCAAGCTGAAGGGAAAGCTTGACGGAATGGAACCCCAAATCCTAAACCATCAGGTGATATTCTGTTTTTCAAATTATTTTGAAATAAGAACCTACAATAATTGCAGTTTCATTTTTGATATTATTATGTTTCTCCAGATTATTTACTCTTAAAATGCAGAGATTCCCAGGACCCTGCAGATTCCTGGGTTGAGGGAGAGATGGGCAGATAGGTGGTGGGCACCACTATGTCGAAGGAGGCAGCACAGTGGTGGCATTCCTTCTCCTCTGTGGCATCACCAGAGGGTCACCACAAAGCCAGCTTCGGTGGAAACTCTTGGAGGAAACTTCTTGGTGAGATATTGCCGGTTCAATTGGGATTTTGACAGAAAATAGCTCTGGAATTCAGCCACAAGCTGTCCCTAAAAGGTATGACTGGAGGGGAGAGTTGACATCTGCAGCATGGTCCTGGGGACCAGGTGGATAAGAACAGCCTACATCAATCCACACAGAAGGTAACCATGGGTGACGGCTCACACATGGGCTTTAATTACATCAATAGCGAGGTTTGTTTTCAGCCTCTCTTCTTTCGTCCTCTCTCATAGAAAAGCTGAGAGTCACAGATTGTCCTGAAGATGACCTGACCTTCCTGACACTTATCCAAACAGAGTAATCATAACACAGAACATTCATGTCCTTTTTGGTACTTGCTGAAGTCAGCGGGAGTGGAGTTGGCTTGTGACCTGACTCATTCATGTTGTCTCCTTCTCTTCGCCCTGCCTTTTGAAACTCCAGCAATATTATCACGTTTTTCCTCACGTCAGATCATTAAAAAAAGTAAAAAGGTAAAATCTCATCTGATGTGAGCTGGATTAGAAGCAGAGGTTTGAGGCACTCCAGCGGGGCGGGGAATGTAGATGACAGTCCCTGTCAGAACAGGGAACTTTCAAAACAAAGAAAAAAGAAAAACACAGAGTGAGGAAACACTTTTTAAAAAGACAAAAATATTCTGATTTTTGTGGGGACCTTAATTCTATATATCCTGGTCAGAACTGGCCACCTCCGAGACAGGACTCTGCTAGGTTGGTGAGCAAGAAGTAACAAGAGCTGCTGGACACTGCTTTCTTTGGGGCTCTAGCTGGAGAGTTCTCCTTCTCTACAGCTTCCTTAGCTCACAGCATGATCCTCTATGCCCAAAACAGCTTTAATTGTTTTAAAAAGCAAACACACACACACACACACACACACACACACACACACACACACACTATGGTATATGTTTTGCTCAGATACAAGTGGGAGCATATGATACTTTTTATTCTGCAAGACACTATGCTGCATTGAGCACAATCAATAAAAGTGAACGGAACTATGAGCAGCTACTACTGTAAATTGCTGCAATCAGATTAGCAAACAGCCGTACTCTTGGGGTGTGTAACAGATAATTTTAGAAAGCATTAGGCAGAGTACATTGGAAGAGATGATCAGTCTAGCAGGCTGGAGACTGCGAAGGTGCAGACAGGCTGGTCTTTTGTGGGCTGTGTTTGCTCACCAGCCTGGCCGCACACACACTGCATTTCAATAAACTCCCTCCACACTTCGGTGACTCGCGGGTTGGTAGGTTGACTTGTGACAAGCACTACAGAGTTAGGACTCTTTGGGACTTATTTGATGAAGCAACCTGCTTTCTGTGTATTTTTGTGATGACACAGTGCAAACCCTGCTGCTCCAGGGAGTTGGCTGAGGACAGAGTGGGAGGACACTTCTTATTAAATACTCTTTCTTGCCCCTTGAATTTGTTTCACGTGCAAACATTACCTACTTAGAAATAAAGAAAGAAAATGAAAAATGACAGTGGAAACTGAATCACATATAGGCATGTCCCCGATGAAGCAGGATGCTCACTCTCCACAGTTGATAAGAATCTGTGATTTCACTTGCTAGGCAATTGGTGTGAGTCTCTGTAGATCAAACTCAGGAGAGAATGGCGTAGGAGAGTTTTTTCCAGCATTCATTATTGTGCCTTTGCTAGTATAAAATGATGTCACTGTTTGGTTAAACTTTCTTTCTGGGGATACAGAAAGTGGCCATGGTTGACTGACCATCCAGTATAAGCCCCCCTCCCAACTCTGCAACCATGGATAATGCCCCACAGCCAAACAGTCCTCATCACAGGGACCAGGCACAGTGCCTGCTCATCCCTTAGTAGTGGCCTTCAGTTCCTTGCCAGCCCACAGAATTATTCAAAGTATCCAACCACATCATTCCATGGGAACCGGAGCACCCCATTCTCTTGTTACTACAAAGCCCTTTCAACAGTGCTTGATTGCTCACTCAGTCCGTGTGTGTCCTATATTGCTCTGTGGGGCACATGGTGTCCCCTCCCCCAGGTTGTGAGTATGTGTGGCTATAACTTGCTCTTTTTCTCATCTGCCCAGTGTAAGGAGTCGGGTGTTAGTAACCCTATAGCAGGAATTCTTACCTTCAGCAGGGTTACAAGGAGATGAACAACACATCCTAATGTAGTCCTTTAATCGTGAAATCAGAAACAAAGGGATTATTTGGAATAACCAAGTCATACCATGGGGCACATTTATAATAGAATCTGATAATGTGTCTAATATTCCAGTGAAGGACTAAGTGTTACTGCCTTTATAAAATGCTTTCCTGGGCTCTGGGTCCCTGCTCTTTCCCGTTCCCATCTCCCCTCAGATCTTCTCCTACCAGTTGCTTTGGCTGGCTTCTCTTTAGATTGTCTCCTAAATGTTGGTGTTTCTTTTCTTATTATTGATTTTTAGACAGAGAGAGAGGAAGGGAGAGAGAGGGGGAGGGAGAGGGGAAGGAAGAGATAGATAGATAGATAGATAGATAGATAGATAGATAGATAGATAGATAGAGAAACATCAATTTGTTGTTCCACTTATTTATGTATTCATGGATTGATTCTTGTATTTATCCTGACTGGGGGTCAAACGTACAACCTTGGTGTATTGGGATGATGCTCTAACCAGAAAGCTACCTGGCCAGGGCTAAATGTTAGTTATACTTATGGGCTGGTCCCTGGCTCTTTACACTCCATCTGTCCTCTTGGGGACCGAAAGCCAACAGGGTCTTTGCAGTTTATATTTTTGGGGAACAGAGGTGTGGGGAACTGGTCCTAAACTGACAGTCTGCCCAACCCCCCCACCTCACTTGTTCTGTGAAGTTGCTAAAGGCTATTTTTTTTCCACACCTTTATGTTAGATGTGGTGCTGGATTGTTTATACTCGCCCTACCCCCATGTCCCTCGGAAAGTCTTGAGGCAAGTTTCTCTTTATCCTTTGTTTTATGAAATTAAGATGTTATGTATGGTGGGGGTTTTCTGAATTTAGGAGAATTCTTGGGATGCCTTGGAAATGTGACTTTACTTTAATGATCTCTTTGATTTGCTAATGACCTCAGTTTGCCTCATAAATAAAGCAGGTTAGGGAATGGAATGTTGCTTTTTGCAAGGTATCTCTTGCATTGCAAAGAGGCCTCCTGAGCCCATCCTTTTTCTCTAAGCCTGTTTTCTTCAATTTTTTTTCAATCTTTTTATTTTTCTTCCAGGCAGAGAGAGGGAGAGAGAGAGAGAGAGAGGGATAGATAGGGACAGACAGACAGGAACGGAGAGAGGTGTTTTTCGTTGCCGTTGCGACACCATAGTTGTTTATTGATTGCTTTCTCACATGTGCCTTGACCTAGGGCCTTCAGCAGACCAAGCAACCCTCTGCTGGAGCCAGCGACCTTGGGTCCAAGCTGTTTTCTTAATTCTGCTCCGTTCCCACTCAGGACCTGGAATTACTAGCTGTGCTGGTTCATGGCACTGTCTTATCTGGGCTTTCATTCATTTTTATGGTCAACTTCTTCCAACATTTATCACTTCCTTTCAGGGTATATTCTATGTATAGAATAAATATATATCCATTAATATAAACTGTTTCTTTAGGTATTAGCTAAAACACTCGCATAGTGGGAGCCATGCTGAAGCAGTGGAAATGCATTTGAAGAAGGGGTGAGGGCCGGTGAGCAGGGAGGTGATGGCCTGGCTGAGGATGCAGGCAGAGGCCTGCAGAGGTCCCAGCACAGGCCAGGGTCCCGCACAGCCAATCGTGTTGAGGCCTCACTAGGCTGAAAACCCTAATGAAAAGAAATGCTCAGAAAAATGGGTAGTTGGGATAGATTTTAGATTTTTTTTTTCTGATTAATATAGTTAACCCAGGTATTTCTTTTTAATGAATGCGATTAGTCTTTGTAACATGTGGGAGAATATGTTTCTGCCTCTGTGAAAGGACACACAATTTGGTCTTTCTTTTCTTGTTCTGAACTTTGCAGTTTTGTGAGTCATCATTCTGAGTGTTAATTCTCAGTATAAAATGCTCAAGCCGTATTATATACTACCGTGTATATGTAGGAGGTAGAAGGTGCCAGCCTGTAGTTAGTGCTGTATTTGCCTTTATACTTAGAAAAAATACATACCTAGTGTCTGAAATTTGTATGGTGGTGAGGTTTTTCTTTAAAGTTTTGCACTGAAAGTGTGGTTTGGCCCAGCAGCCTAGGCATCACTGGGGAGCTGCTGAGGAATGCAGAGTCCCAGGCCAGTCCCATACCTGCTTGTGGCAGAACCTACTTTTTAGTGACATTCCTGAGTGTTGGGCACACACATTAAAGTTTGAAGAACACATCTCTGAAGCACTCTAGAAAAAAAGAAATTAAAGAGGGAAGGGGATAATAAAACGCAGCAGTAAAATACTGAAAATTGTAGGGTTGGATGAAAGGTTTGTGAGTTTTATTATACTTTTCTATGACTGTGTGGTGAATTAAAAATAAATCCCTAACATTCTCTCATTTGGTTCTTATTGATCTATTACTGCTAAAAATCAATTCTCCTATAAAAAAGTCAATCCTTTCCTTATATAAAATCACAGTTTATTCAGGTATGATATAATTCTGCTTAATCCAATTTTCATTGTACATTAAGCCCAATATACTTGTGAAATTCTCATTGAACTGACTGGAGAGAAATAAAAACCCACATTAAGGTCTAGCATTTATAAATGGCAAAAAAATAAATGCAAAAAGACTTTTGTCTTATTTCTTTATTTAGCGCAATGGTTCTTAACCTGGGTTCTATCGAACCCTAGGAGTTCAATGAGTCAGTCTCAGGGGTTCAGAGAAGCCTCTGCCTCAGAGGCCAGAATAAAGTAATACCGTAATTTGTTGTGAGTTCATGCACTTTGTTGATTTTGTTCTTTGAGCAAGGTGATGTTCATGCACGGATCATTTTGTGCACCAGTAAAAAAAATATACCTATGTCTTGAATTTGGAAAAAAATATCGTATTTTATTTATCACTAAAGAAGGGGTTGGTGAATGCGCATATGAAACTGGTGGGTTCTGTACCTCAAAAAAGGTTAAGAACCACTGATTTAGCAAATACTTCTATAGAGCTTACTATGTACACCACACTTCCTCAGGAATTTACAGATATAATCCATTTAATATATTTTGTCCTCACAATGATCTGGCTGGCAGGAAACCTTACAAAATACAGGATTCTGGCCCTGGCCGGTTGGCTCAGTGGATAGAGTGTCAGCCCAGTGTGCAGATATCCAGGATTTGATCCCCAGTCAGGGCACACATGAGAAGAGACCATCTGCTTCTCTTCCCCTTTCTCTCTTCCTCCTCTCCTTCTTCCTCTTGCCATAGTCAGTGGCTTGATTAATTCGAGCATTGGCCTCAGATGGGGACTGATGGGTGGATCTTGTCTATCTCTCCTCTCATTTAAAAAACAAAAAACCAAATACAGGATTCTGAGGTGGGCATGGCATTCCTAGGCTTGCTTCCAGAGGCACTCTGCCTGATCTTCTCAGGGGCCTGGACTTTGGCAGCCCAGCAGCCTGGGAGGTGACACACAGGCTGGTGAGGTCCCTTCCTCACTCCCCAAAACCTGTTAGGAGCTGAGGATGATGACTGCAGACTCAACTGCTCAGCAGAACAAAATGCTGACTTGGTGACTTGGAACACCCAGTTAAATCCTTTAAATACACAGCTAAGGGAAATAGAGATGCAATTGATGGAATTAAGGAAAGCTTAGAATTTAGTTATCATTCTTTCTCTCCATTCTCCCCGCAAAAAAGTAAAAATAAGCTACAGAGAGAACTAGGAACCACACTGCCTTGTACACCATAAGAGAGTCAAAGCCTAAAAGAAATTACATTGTAAAAAAGTACTCATTTTCATGAAGTGTAGAGATTTTGACACTGCAGAACTTGCACACTATTTTTTTCCCCCAGAACTGTGAATTGTAATAATTCCAACAGGCATGGTTTTTAGGTTAGGAAATCAAAAGAAACTTTACTGGATGTGAGGTGCTCCCGGCCATGTTTTTAATTCTGTAGAAAATGGAAATGCCTCTTTAATGAGGGATGATAAAATGGAAATGCGAATATACACCCGGTACAATTGAGCAATGAAATAACTTAAATGTTTTCACTGGAGGCATTCATTCTCATTTCTACTCCTAGGAGTTTGTGCTACAGACTCACTCCCTCTCTTTGAATAATGCACATGGTACAGCTTTTTGTAAAAATTGAAAATGATTTATTGCTAAAAACATTAGAAAAAACTCAAATGTCCTTCAGTAACAGATTGGTTAAAAAATAAACTACAAAACCATTTGTGCAGGGAAACATGACGCATCAACTGCAAAGCTAGAGAATGAAGTGGCTGTTTGTACTAGTGTGGAAAGACAGCCGCAACTTATTGTAAAGTAGAAAATCAAGTTGTGAAACTGTATGAAGAATGTGATTCCATTTTTGTTTAAAAGTGATAAGATGGGATAATAAATAAACAGAAATAAAAGACATTGCATCATGCTGTCAGCAGTGGTGCTCTGAGGATAGGAGCCAGCCGGGAACACTCCTGTGCACGGGAAAAATAATGCTTCCTAATTTTTTAATTTTATGGCTTATCTGAGGGACCTTATAATCCACATTTTCTCTATTTGTAAAAAACATGACAGTGTTTGCTTCAGAGAGAGAAATCATTGTGTGCAAGGGACATACATGTGTGCCCCAAAGGGAAACAATATCTGAGAGGGTAAAGAGAAAAAAAACCACACCAACTTGATTTTTAGAGCTATCTTAACCCCATAGGATTGCAATTCATAACAAAAGTTAATAATAGTGGTAAAATTGGAAGCACACCTGCTAGTATTTTAAAACTTACATGCATATTAAATGTGACCTTTCTTTACTCTTACTAATTTATTTCAATAATTAATTAATATGGAAGAATTTTCTTTCCCTCCCTTCCTTCCTTTTTCCTTCCTTCCTTCCTTCCTTCCTTCCTTCCTTCCTTCCTTCCTTCCTTCCTTCCTTTCTCTCTTTCCTTTCTTTTTTTTTTCCCCAACTGCCTCTCTCTTTCTTCTTTATTTCCTTCCAGGACAGAACCTTATATATGTTGCCCCTGTCAAATCAAAATGGCAGTGAAGAGGAAATGGAAATGAACTCTACATTGAAGGATCCACTTTCTGTGATCGAGTCTGGGATCCATTGTTGCCCATGGAGCCATGTGGACCTGTGCCGTTGAGATGAACCAGAGTGAGCTCCAGCTGCAGCTGAGCATCACGTCAAACTCGGACATATGCTCTATGGTAAGGGTGGTCTGAATGCAGATGTGGCTGAGACAGAGGGCAGAGAACCCTCATGGCTTTAAGGGCTGATACAGTCCCTGGGGCGATTGGAAAGGAATATATCTCCAGCTTTGTGCCGGGGTGGGGGAGTGTGTGTGTGTGTGTGGGAGGGGGCGGGGGGTGACCCAGATCAAGCCAAGCCTTTCCTGAGATGATTCCTCCTCCGTTTCCGCTGCAGTTCTGTGGAGGGGGCACTCTTCCATACCTCCCACGAATGAGCAATCTCTTGGTGAGAGTTTGTCTTAACCATAGAAAAGAAAATCCATCTTTGTTTGAGAATAGACTCGGAGTCTATGGTCATGGGGCAATGGGGAATGGGACCCAGGGTAGCTGTTGGGAGAGGATGGCATTGCCATGAATGTTATGATGGAGGTGGTGGGAGGGACATGGGCCAGGATGAGTGACAGCGGCACTTCTATGGGGGGCTACAATGCCAGAATCATTCTTTCCTCTGAGCTTGATGCTGCTTCGTGGGGGATGGACTGTAGTCTAAAGGACTGGTTTAAAATTGGAAAGAGGTGAGAGCAGATGGTGTAATTTAGAAATATTTTCACTATTTTGTTTACATGGAAGTTTAGTTATGCAGAAATCAATAAGAAAGAAAGTAAAAACACAAAAATTCATTCTGAAGAGTCTTAAGCAGTGTATGGCAAGTAGGTTGATGTTTCAGAAAAACAAAGGCACCTCATGAGTGTTGTTCTTGTGCTAGAAACAGGAGCGGAAATAGCAGTTCCTACAAAACATGTTTCTTGGGACACCAGGTAATGATTCCAGAAAAAAAATAAATCTGAATCATAAGCTTGTCACCCTTGGTTGGGATTTGGATAGAGCAGCCTTGGAAAATTATACTACAATCAAATGTATCAAATTCTATAACCAGCAATTTCAAATTGTGCATTCCAAATTGATATATTCTACACAAATAAAAGGATCTGATTTTGGGCTTTGAAATCAGCCGCCTGCCTTCTGTTTGCTGTACAATGCCATCTGACTTCCTAAACGCGCGGTGCCTTTTTTTCCCTCCTGCACCTGCTTAGCTTCAAAAATGTCAGCAGCTCATCTCAGACAGTGATGCTTGGGCTGCGATCACCTGACAACACCAGGGAAAAGCAAGGTGAGGGAGAAGGGAGGGCAGGATGGTGATGGGCTCTGGGGTGGGAAGGATAATGGGAACCCAACAGCCTGGGGCCTTACCTTATCATGTTTGCCAAGGGAAAGACCTCTTTACCATCTCCTAACTCACCTGGGACGCAAGGGCTAAGAATGTTCTTTGTGAGGAGAAGCTTCAGGTGGAGCAACTGTTCCTGACTGATAAGAAGACCTGGATCCCACTCAGGACTTTGAATTCCTCTTATTTATGCAAATAGGGTAAATTCCCATTTTAAGTCAGCATCACAGAGGGGTGCATACATTAACCGTACATCATCAGACAATAGCGGGAAAGTATCAGTAGGGTCTTTAGTTTGTGTGACCTTAAGAAAGTCAGTTAAGTTCTCTGACCCTCAATTTCCACATCTGCAAAATGGGTTGTTCATGATGCCTCCTTCTTGGGGTTGTGGTGAGGATCAAACAATGAAATATGTGTCAAGTGCTCAGAATGGTGCCGGGCATAAATGTAGCATAGTTATTGCTATGGCAACTGTTGCCATTATTATTATAGTCACCTTTCTTTAAGAGAGTATCTATTTTAGAGAAAAAAATAGTAGCCCAGATATTCTGCCAAAGGTCAAAGGCTCCCCCAAAACTACTATTATTATCAAAGGAGGAACAAGGAAACTTTCTTTAAAAGATCTGAAGCTGCTCATAGTGCTCAGTGACAAACAATAAATATACTCTAGGGTTAATTTACCTTTTTCATAAATACATATGGAAAAAGATTCAATCACTTACTTTTAAAGATGATTGGTAAGGAGAAAAGCTGTATCTACTGAACATAATAATAATCATGCTACTTTGGTTTGATGATACCTGTTTAACACAGAAAGTTTGGGGAGGGCTGACTGGGGCTGTGGAGGAGGTTTGAGCAGGGGAAAGAAAGGTGTGAGAAGGAAGGCCAAGGGAGGGCTGGACATTGAGCTGCAGCCATGGGGCAGGATTTGCACAGTGAAGAGGGGACTGCGGCTCTGTCTGGTGAGCCAAGCAGGAAGGTCTGGGGACAGTTGCAGGGGGTCTGCGGGAAGCTATGGAGCTGTGAGCTTCGAACCAGCTCTCCCCTGACTCTCCACTCTGAGAAAACAGCCTGCTATTTCGCAGTTGCTCTAGGCCTGTCTGACTTCATTTTTAGGTTGTAAACTTATTCTGGAAATATAGGTTCATTTTTTTTTTCTTATAAAACTTGGAAGATTTTGTTCAATTACCTGGTTTTAGTTTATTCTTGGTGAACCTCAGAGATGTCAATTAACTTTCCCTGCCACCCCGACTCTCTGTGCCCAGGACACAGCTGCCTGGGAGATGGAGACCCAGGCAGCCTCCTTTCCCAGGAAGCCCTTTCCTGCTGTCCACTCTCACGCTGAACTTTTCCCTACTCTGTGTCCCACCCTTTGTAGGATCCTGACTGCTTGTTAGACATCATTGAATATCATGCCTTATTACTGGTTATTTTATATGGTTTACTTATGTGCCTACTATCTCTTCCCTTAAAGCAGAGGACTTGGTGTATCCTCGGGGCCTCCCCTCTCCTTCCTTGCTTAGCAGAGTGCAACACTCATTAACTAAAGGATTGATTGAAGTCTAGAGAAATAACTAAACTGGGAATCAAAATAAAGTTAGACATATAAGATGAAGATGGAAAATATACATCCAGAGATATTTTCTAGAAAAACTTGGGAACACCCCTGACTGGGTAGCTCAGTTGGTTTGAGCATCATCCAAATATGCTAAAGTTGCAGGTTTGATCCCTGGTCAGGGCACAAACAAGAATCAAACAATGAGTGCATAAATAAGTGGAACAACAAAGTCAGTGTTTTTCTCTCAAGTCAATAAATTAAAAAGAAAGAAGGAAGGAGGGAAGGAGGGAAGGAAGGAAGAAAGGAAGAAAGGAAAGAAGAAAGGAAGAAAGGAAGGAAGGGAGGGAGGGAGGGAGGGAGGGAGGGAGGGAGGGAAAGAAAGAAGGAAGGAAGGAAGGAAGGAAGGAAGGAAGGAAGGAAGGAAGGAAGGAAGGAAGGAAGGGAGGGAGGAAGGAAGGGAGGGAGGGAGGGAGGGAGGGAGGGAGGGAAAGAAGGAAGGAAGGAAGGAAGGAAGGAAGGAAGGAAGGAAGGAAAGAAAGAAGAAAGAAAGAAAGAAAGAAAGAAAGAAAGAAAGAAAGAAAGAAAGAAAGAAAGAAAGAAAGAAAGAAAGGAAGAACTGGGAATATGGAAGTTAAGATTAGGTGAGCAGTCAGGACGGAGATGATGGTTAAACCATGAGACTAAGAGGACAAGGCCCCCAACGAGAGCCGACCTCAACCTTAGCCAAAACCCTTCTGTATCTCCTATGTTAGTGAAAGTCTATTTACTAAATATTTTAATTCACAGTGTCTAGGACATGGTAGGTGCTTAATAAATATTTGCTAAATACTGATTGAATGAATGAATGTGCTTGCCTAAAAATAGAGTAAAAATAAAGCATTCGATAGATGCAGGGCAAATTTGTTCAATTTAATGACTCAGAGAAGTTTTACCAACAGCTGTTTTGATGGAAAATGGTAACTCACAAGGGTCGCCCCATCACTCTGCGGTGGAGAACAGTCATGCTGAGCAAATTGAAGTAGATAGGACTGTAACCACGGAGGGCAGGCTATCCGCGCAGACGATGTGTTGGAAGGGAAGTCCCCCTCACACACGGAAGTAGTGCCATACTCCTGCGGGAGTAATGAAGGGCATATGGAGTGCCTACCTTTTGATGTTAGTAAGCTAGTGGTTATTTGTGATCATACTACATTATTAGAAAGCACTTGCTTCCAAAATACTATTTTTGCGTGCTTTACTCTGCACCTCTTCCTAATCATGAGGAAAATATAAAATAGTACTTATGACTCCAAAAATAGAGATTACAGCTGCCTCCTGCCACCCTCTGCTTCTAGAAAGGTGGTTTATTTTAATAGTTACATGTTTTGCTTGTTTCGAATATCAACAGAAAACCTGATTTCAAGAGAACCTTGCCTATCTGAGCTACAGAACAGAGCAATGACTTCCATGTTTTGGAGCTAAATATGAGGAAAATATAATTACTCGGTCTCCTCCTATACCTGTGATTAGACTTACATGAATAGATTTACATTTTAAAATTTCTTCCATGTGTAAACCTGTCTCATAAAGGGTAGTTCCTGCACCTAGAGAGGCTCATGTATGTTTCTTAAGGAGAAGTTTCATTTGACTTTAAGAACCTTTCCTGTGGAATAGGTCCTGAACAAATAAATATTCAGGCAGTTGGATCACTTGAACAGACCCTCAAGTTCAGTGATTTCTGGCAACTGTTTTAAAAATTGGTTTCTGGAGAGAAAGGTAGCTCTGAAGAGATGCTTTCCCCCCTCTTCTCTCAGGTGAACGATGGGCCACACTTTGCAAATAAGGAACTGCCAATTCAAGGGGGTGGGTTGAAAAAAGAAAGGGGTATCTCCCATCCCAGCATTGGTGAGCATGACCTAGGTGGAGAGTCCAGACCTAGATCCCAGTGCTGTGCAGGGGCCGCCATATTGTCTCCATAACACTACTGAGGGGAGACACCAACCCAGCTATAGTAACAATGACATCTGGGAGCTTATTAGAAATGCACCTTCTTAGGCACCACCCAGACACATTGAATGAGGAACTTTGGGGGCACAACCTGGCCATCTGGGGTTTAGCAAGTCCTCCAGGTGAATCTCATGCATACCCAGGTGTGTGCATCACTAATGCATACTTCTTTGTCTCCTTTCAGTGAGGAAGGCTTGTGTTTTCTTTTATTTGGATGATTATGCTGTGGAAGAGGCTCCTGTCGCCCTGGAGAGTTACCATAGACCCTCTCTTAGGGAGCGCATCCAAGGTGAACCCACTCTGGGCTATAAGGTGAGTCTACTTGTCTTGTCTTAGAGCATGTGCCTCTACCTGCACTCCTTGGTGGTTCACATCCAAGCCACAGGTGGTTTTGGTTTCTTCTGATCTTTCTTTTTTATGTTTTTATTTAGAAAATGAAATTTGATGGGGTGACATTGATCAATACGAGTGCATAGGTTTCAGGGAAATATTTCTATAGCATTTGAACTGTTGATTGTGTTGTTTACTCATCATCCAAAATCAAATCTTTCTATGCTACCCACAGGGTAGAACTCAAACCAATCTTTAGTATCAAGATGTCAAGACCCACCAAGAAATCTTTCATTGCATATACTTGACTGCTGAAATATCACACGAGGCTAAATGTTCACAAGAAGAAGATAAAATTAGTCATTCAAGGCCAAATTCAGGGCTAAGACTCCCCCTCCTAGCTGATCTGATAATGTCCCCAGGCTTGCCATAGAATGTGGGTTGCTATGGTAATAGTAGATGAGATAGAATTTAGAAAAAGACTGTAAAATATTGTAAGTCAAGAAAGGATTCTTATGACTTAAAATACTTGGTCTGAGTAAAGGCAGGTGACTTCCACTGCCCACTTCCCAGCATGTAGCTGTCATCATAACACAGGTCAAATGTCCTGGTTTTTAAGACAAAGCAGTTTCTTATTTTATTATGTATCCCAGACCCCAAAAGATCAAAGTCACAGAAACAAGGAATCTGTTTTCTAACACCTCCCTCATTACAAGCTAACTCCATGACACATGGTTTCACTCTCTGCAGTTGTATTTGAGAAACTGTGACTTAATGAATGGGATTGACTAATTGCTCTTGCAGACAGTCCAGGTCTGGACTGCACTTAATTTCACACACTGTGACGGAAAGTAGGAAGCCGTGTTTCGTAAGGATTGTCACTCAATAAGCACAAAATTACATTCAATCACAAATTTAATGTAAATGAATGTAATCAGGTAATTAGAATGTGTAGTGGCGTGATATTTACAACATGTATCAATGCACTTATAATGTGTAAAATTATGTTAAAACTTCTTATTGAACTTTGTAAAATAAAGGCACTGTTCAGCGAAAGCAAATGATTTTAAAGTTCAACATCTTGATCACTTCAACATTTCATTTATGAAATGCTGTGTTTAGCCAATACTTTTAACAATTTGCTAAATATATTTTTGTAAAAATCAAACAATTTTATAGTTAGCCAAATGCTAAAAAAGCCCTAGGATCTATTCTCTTGGCTGCATATAGCTCAAACAGCTGAAACCATTTTAAAAATATGCTTCATTATAAATCCTTGCAAATGGGGATTCAGAACAGAAATGCTGACACAATCTTTTATTCCAAATAAGGGCCTTAAGCACCACCAGATTCCTGAATGTGACCAAATGACAACATTCGACGTGACTCCTCGGGCAGAAATGATGCAGACTGAGCTGTTTGCCGGGGGCCCAGCTACATAGTGGCAATTGGCTAGCATCTAAGTAAAGTGACCCAACAGAGGATACACCTGCTCTTCCAAATGTACCTGTGTAAACATCTTGATGTTGTGTGAAGGTTTCAAAAGGTGCTTCCAAGAACTCCTGGGATAGGTTCTCAGGGTCGCCTTGGGGTACTCTGGGAGGAACCCCTGGAGGCCTGCGTCTCCAGCTTCCCCATCTTTCTCAGTCAGAGTACCTTTGCCCTTGTCTGCTTCATATTGTGATTCCTGAAAGATTTCATTTAAAAAAAGAATACTAATGTGAAAACATTTGGAAATTGCTGGTATACGGAGGCAGCTTCATCACATTACAGCAGGATTGGGGTTAGCCTTAGACTGACAAGAGCAGGACCAGGTGGTCCCCTATAGAGGACGGGGGTGGAACATACTCCCAAAGTTAGGGAGGCCACAGGTCAACCCAGAGAGGTTAATTAGTACAGACAGGAAGAAGCAGGTGAGAAATGGTCTTCACGCTCCTTTGTGTACACACAGGAGTCTGGGGTCCAGCGGCACTGTTTGGCATTAATGGAGTAAAGTTCTAGACATTCAGTTTCCCAGCCTGACTGGAAATGTGCCTGCTGTCTGCCATTTCATTGTTTCCCCTTCCTCTTCCTCCTCCTCCTCCCCCTCCTCCTCCTCCCCCTCCTTCTCCTCCCCCTTCTTTCTTTTCCTCCTCCTCCTCCACCTCCTCCACCTCCACCTCCCCCTTCTCCTCCTCCTCCTCCCTCCCTCCATCCCTCCCTCCTCCCCCTCCTCCTCCTCCCTCCCTTCCTCCTCCTCCTCCTTCCTCCCTTCCTCCTCCCCCTCTTCCTCTTCCTCCCCCCTTCCTCCTCCCCCTCCTCCTCCTCCTCCTCCTCCACCTCCTTTTTCTCCCCCCTCTTCCTTCTCCTCCTCCTTCTCTTCCTCCTCCACTTCCTTCCTCCTCTTCCTCTTCCTTCTCTCGCATTCAAAAGAAAGGTAAATATTTCCCCCATCCTAATCTCGCCCTGTATCATCACAGGGTATTGACGAAGTACACACAAACTCCAGCAAACCTCTGAGTTTTAGAAAGCCTAGGCTTTTTTTCTGATTATATTTTATATTGGATTGGTATCAGTACAAATAAACAGGTTCCATATCCAGTAAGCAGACCCTCTGAGGTGCTCAGACATACTGGTATTGGAAAGTGGTGGCCTCTATGTGACATGGGCTCATCAAAGGCCAGAGGCCATGGCATCACAACAGGGCTCATGCCATTACTGAGGCATCCGGTGCTTACATTATTCTTCATCTTACTGAACTCTGCCAAAAATCTGGGGCCGGCCTGGAATTTTGTTTCCTAATGTCACAGCCTGGTGAGGGGGTGCGGGGGTGAAGGACTTGAACTTAGATCCCAAGTCTGCACTTTAACTCCATGCCACATTGTCTGCCCACAGAAAGAGTGGAGAATAAGCATTAGAAGAACCCCAGTGAGGAATAGCAAGATGGACAGAACTGTGCCTGCCTGTCCTGGGTGGGGCCCCAAAGGTGGAGGCAAACGAGGGAGCTTGTGTCCCAGGCAGGGGGGTAGCTCGGGTTCTTGGCCTCGCAGACGCACTCTGTGTCGCTTGCTTGTCCGCCAGCCTGGCTGAGTAGAGCTCTGATAGCAGACGGCTTTGTTCCTAATGTCTTTCTTTAGCAGCAGGACAGTGCCCTTTGCCCAGGTCTAGTTTCAACAGGTGCCAGGGACTTTAGTGGGTTGAAACAGAAAGGCGCATTCATCCTTAAATCGTTGCTGTCCCCCAGCACTGTTCATCAAAGTACGGCCATGCCTCCTCCCATCCATTTGGGCACAAGTCTCCTGTCGGGCACAATGATTTATTCATGTCTCCTCAAAGATGAGTATCATATGGGACTCATTATATGATGGATTTCAACTCATCTGAATGATTGCAATGCTCGTGTGGGACCTGTCAGAGGCTCGGAGCCCTGGGAACTGGACACCTAATACCGGAGGCTTCGTGGGAACCCTGTGCCTGGATGAGCCCATCCTGGACGCTCAGAGGCATGTCAGCACAGCTCCAGGGCTTGGCTCCGCATGAAGGAGCCAGGGCAGGGGTGTCTGGCCTTGGGGAGAGCCAACTGTATAGTTTTCACATTGTACAGCTCTCTAGGAGCAAATAGAATCCTCGTGGGGTTTTCGGAAGCTGCTTGTTCCCTTGGTGTGCAGACTGGGCCTTGCAGAAGAACCTGCTCTTGGTTCTTTTTGGCCTCAGTGCTTTGCTGACGTAGAGTTGGAAAGGCGTCATGATGAGATGCCTGGAGTCCCTCCTACATACCCTGCCTTTTACCCTAGAACTCAGTGGGGAGCCACTGAATTTCTGAAGATGAGGTTGGCCCAGGAAAATCTCAAATCAAGTGTAATTCAACATTCATCTTGATCATAAGAACACATAGTAAGGCACAGTGGGGTTTCAAATGGGATTTGGGGACATGCTCTGGAGGAGTGTTTAGGGAAGTGACGAGGGGCCAGATCCTGATGCAATCTTTGGCAATGGGAAGCCATTGAAGAACTTCAATCCAGATACAGAAATGATTAGACTGGCCTCTAACAAGTGGACTCTGATATCTGAGGAGCTTTGAGCCACATGGGACTGTGAGCAGGGTAACTTGTTAGAAAACTATTGTATAAAATTCAGGCAGGACATGATTCAGACAGAACTAAAGACCCAAATAATAGGTAAAAGCAGGTTTGGCAAGAATACAGTCTAGAGAAATAAGGATTTCTAGTAGAGAATGTTTAACTTCCAACTCCTTTCTCAATGCCAGGACTAAGCTAGGAAACACTACGGCTAGACACTGACGTGCACAGAACCAAGGTCACGCAAAAGAAAGCAGTACCCGCTAGGCTGCCATGCAAAGGGAACTTATTGTTGGGAGGCCTCTCACAGTTGTGTGAAGGCTGCTGATTTCAAGGTAGTTGTTCCTACAGGTTACTTAGATAATTTTGAAGAAATTATTTTAATAGCATCATGTCGACACTCTAGAGAGCATAGTGACTTGAGGCGTATTTCATTGGCATATTAAAAAAAGTCACCTTCATGATAAGAGGCAAAGTGAGAGTTCTGTCCTGTCCTGTCCTGAGCTGACATTCCAAGGCAATCAATCAACCGACCTTTGGCAGTCGGCAGGCAGGATTAATGATCACAGGCAGGATTTGTAGCTGTTTCTTCCCAACAGCTCTGAATCCCATTGGATGAGACCTGTCCTTGGATACAGAACTGTCACCTCTGTCCATTAGGGCATCCATGGTCCTGGGATGCTAGGTTCCTGGCTGGTTTCTGCCAGGTGATAGTGAGATCACATCTCTGAAAAGGGTTCTCCTAAAGTCCTTCCACTGATTTGTCTGGATGTTTCTGAAGTCAAGGAGCCTGGTCCTACAGGCTCGAAACCAGGCCAGGCTCTCCACAGGAGAAGCAGTTTAGCATCGAGCCTTCTCCACCTGGATGCTCTGTAGTGTCAGATGTGCAAGAATTTGAAGACATGGGGGAAGAAGCGATATCACATTTTAGAAATTTAACCCTGGTCCATTGGGGTTTTTGAGGAGGAGGGGCCCCAGGTGAATATCAGTTCAATACAGAGTATCAGGCAAATGTCCTGTGTCAGTCTTATGGATGATCAGAATGGTTTATGGAGATTCTGAGGCAGAATCAGTCTTTCCTCAAGTGGGGAGAGCACAGAAAGCTCAGGGCATGACAATCAAACATGTTTTGTGGGAGCCTCTGGCTTTCTCCCACTGAAATTATAAATATGAAACAGTTCTGGGTTCCAGGGGGAGTGTGTGAAATGACAAATGTTATGAGACAATGGGAATCCTGCAACTGTAGCCCACTATCTGTCCTTTAATGCCCTGGTTCGGTTCAACATCGTAGTGAGATCTTGGAGACTGAGCGTGAATTTCAGAAAACCAGCAGATTGTGCCCACCTGGCCGGGCTGGCTCCCCATTGTTTCCATGCCGGAAGCTCCTTCTCAATCAGCTCCGATTGTGTGCAGTCATTGATCTGGCTCACACGCTCTTTTCTACCCCTGCTAATTTTGGCTACCAACATCCATTTACCTTCACCTGGCAGAACTGTTTACACTATTGTCCTACTACAGGGTGCTCAAGTTTTCCAGTACTGTATCTAACTCTGGTGAGGTAGAATAAAAACAGGTGGGTGGGCCGGACCTTAATCATATGTTGAAATTTCTCCAGTCGACGACATATTATGATATAGCTGAAGCTCTGTCTTCCTTTATTCATTTTTTTTTGTTGTTGAAAGAGGATGGGTCAGGGATGCTCCTAGACAATTGCCTTCTTTGGAGTCTAGTTATAGGAGAAACTAGGCAAGTGCTGTCCTGACCAAAAGTACATTTGGCCCTACAAGCCTATGTCATTAAAAAGGAGGCCAATTCCTTGACTAAATATCTACTCAAAAAACTTAAAAACATTGATACGCTAAGACACATACATGCACGCCCATGTTCACTGCAGCATTGTTCACAGTGGCCAAGACATGGAAACTACCAAAGTATCCTCTGATAGAGGACTGGATAAAGAAGATGTGGTACATGTATACAATGGAATACTACTCAGCCATAAGAAATGATGACATAGTGCCATTTACGACAACACGGATGGACCTTGAGAACATTATTCTAAGTCAAATAAGTAAATCAGTAAAAGCTAAGAACTATATGATTTCACGCATAGGAGGGATATAAAATTGCAACTCATGGACATAGATAAAAGTGAACTGGTTCCCAGGGGGAGGGGGAGGGGAGGGGTGTGGGGGGAGAGAGGAGTAAAGAGGGACAAATATACAGTGATGGAAAATGATTTGACTTTGGGTGATGGGTATATAACATAATCAACAGTTCAAATACTATAGAAATGTTTACCTAAAACTTGTGTACTGTTACTGATAAATGTCACCCCATTAAATTTAATTTTCTAAATAAAATTATATAAAAAAAGGAGGCCAGCCACCAATGAATTAGCATGTTTGGATAATGGAGAGATAATATCTACCATGAAATGCCTTTCCCCTCAACAGATCATTAAAATATATCAGAACACACATGGAATTGTAAAGAGGGTCCTCTTAATCTTTTACCCAGTTCAAGATACCTTCCTTCAGAGATACCTGCAGTGCTACCCAGGATTTTCTCAGATTCCCCAGGGTTTCTGTTGAAATGCAGATTCTGATTCAATGGGCCTGGGGCTGGGCCTGAGATGCTTGTCCTGAGGACTTACATCCTAGCATGGAAAGCAATCCCAGTGTCCTAACAATATGGAGTATTAGTAAGTGTTCTGGGAAATGCCAGAACCAGTGATTTGCTTGTCCAGGGTGGTGGTGGTTATGGGAAAGGAGGGAGAGGTTGGGGAAACTCTTCACAAAGGCAGCAATATGGGAGCTAGGCTTCGAGAGTTGAGTAGGATTTTGTCCTAGGACCAGTATCCAAACGGGAAGTCCCATTGCAGATTACAGTTCGGTTTTCAGGGCCTTCCCCCCATATCAGTCAGCTGTAACTGTCCCCCGAGAGATAATAAAAGATACCAGAAATGTCAGACTTTGGAAGTGAAGAGCACTCAGGACGGTGATCCAAGCATACATAGTGCAGTTGGGCAACGGATGCTTTATGATTGATTGAGCAGAAAGATTAGGTTTTGGAATCTTTAAAATTTAATTCTAAATCTTAAAAATCTCAAATTAATGCTTCCCCTGAGCCCTGAGCCTCCAGCCCTTTTAGGTCATACACAGCAGTGACCCACACTCCAGCCTTACCCATTCTCTGACCCCTGCCAGACCGTGTGTCCAGCTTTCCTGTCCTCCAATCCTTCTGTCAGTCCTGCTGTCTTGGGAGGTATTATGCTGCACCCATTACTAACGTCCTTGAAAGAACCATCTAGGTGCAGAACTTCCTGCTATCACATTGCTCTCACACTCTGCTATCACACTCTGCCCCCATCACTCAGCAGAGACTGTCCATTCCATAGTCACTGGTGGCTTCTGAGCTCAATGGCCTGAACCCCCTTCTCCAGGATGATCCCCTGCCATGCAGTCCCCCACACTGCCAGCAGATCAGTGTCAGGGCAAGCTGAAGCCACATGCCCTCCAGCCATCATCCTGGGGAAGAGGAGTGTGTAGGGAAGCAGAGGAGAGGCAGAGAGAGGCAGGTGGAGGGAGCAGATTCACGGAGGAACAGGGAGGATCCAGGCTATATGGAGAAGGAAGGAAGCAAAGTGTCATCATCCCACTTTTCCCCCTTTTCTCACCAGGACCCAGCAGTACAAAGCAGGAGGTCTTGGAGACCAGCAGCATCACGTTATAAAGATTGGGTCAGGTTTCAAATGGAAGTCATGCCCACAAAAGAGTGGACACCCCCAACATATGATCAGAGGCGAGATGCTAACCTAGCATACATTTTGCTTCTCAAGCATTTTCACTGTATTCAACAGCACAATCCTGTTCCCGGGTCTACATAAGTGCAAAGGATATTTAACAGTAGGATACTCAAACTGCTCCCACAGGCAAGCTGATGCAGTGGGACTGTGAGTTGGCTTAGCAGGAAAAAAGCACTAAAAATACTCAGAGAGGAAAGGAGTTAAGTATGGACCCAGGGCTGCTGACCTGCTGAGAGCAGCAGTGGCCAATTAGCCCCGGGGTGGCAATCGAGGTGGGGCACAGAGAAGGGCAACTCCTGACAATGGGCGGCCTGCCGAGAGGCACTGCTCTGGGTGGGTTCCAGGGGCTTCTGGCAGAGAAAGGACTGAAGGTCATGGCCTGGATTTTGCTGCCCACAGATGCATGTTGGGAGCATCATTTCCAGTTGCTGCAGAAAATCCAACTCTAGCAAAAATTAGGTGAAGTTTGGACAGAAGCATACAGAGATGGGGCTTGGAACTGGGGCTTGGTTATGACTGCTGTGTAAAAGATTCTCTAGCTTTCAAACAGTAACCACTTGCAGATGATCTTTAATGGTGTACTTATTGGTCCCTTACTGTATTTTTCCATGCAGTTTAGTTTACTGGAGTTTCTGTTATACTATTTTATCACATTTCTTTTTAACTCGGCCAATTGTTTTTCTCACGTTTTTACCCAGATATTATAAAGAATGATACTGAAAACCACTTGTTTGCCATACAAATGCCTTGCTCTGCTCTATTTTCTCCTTCCTGATCACAGGTCATCATCTGCCTTCAGCTTTCCTGCTCCTGGGACCAAGGCCAGTGTCCTGTTAGACATTTCCCTGTTCCTTCCATGCTCTCCCCACTGAGGAGCCATCACACTCTGCCATCTCAAAGACACTTCCTTGTGTTGTTGGGAGGATAAACTTACAGATAAGTGTGAAAATGGTTTGCCTGTGGTTTCATAGAGCAGACGAATCCATTTCCCATGAAATACATCAGCATAGCAGAGAAATTCCAAGGTGAGAGATCGTGTAAATAAAATGCAGTTTAAGGTTTTGACAAGTAAAGTGTTTCTGAAAAGCAGTTCGATATTTAGGACTTGATAAAAGCCTGTGTCTTAGTGCATGCAGAAATGATTATATAGCTAGATGTATTGAGGACTTGTCAAATAGGCCCTGTTATAAAGTGTGCTAGCACCTAAAGCTAGCACACTAGTTTGGGGTAAAAAATAAAAGGGACTTTGTTTAGGTACGATAGGGCTTAGACTGGCCCTGGCTCACAAGGACTGTGATGATTGGAATGATGATGGTGATGACACCAGCTAACATTTATTAAGTGCTTACAATCCAAGCTTTATGCATTTCCTCTTTTAATTGCCATAATGCTCCTATCAGAGCTTATTGCAATTACTATATAATAAGAAATTTGTCTGGTCTTTGCCCTTGTTCCTGGGAGGTAACCTCTAAGCTTGTGGAATTTCCCAAAAGGAAGGAGTGTCTGTGCCATTCATGGTGGGCCCCTAGAGGGCTTATGTTAAGGAGAAGACTCAGGATTGGGATGGCCATGCCAGGAACACCCATCATGTGATTAATGCATAGAAACCTTGGACCATGGGATATCAGCCCATCCTCTGGCCTTTAGAAAAGGAGGGAGGCTGAGACTGAGTTCAGTCACTTGACCAGTGATTCAATCCACCATGCCTCTGTAATAAACCCCCAACAAAAGCTCTGGACAACCCATGGATGGTCCAGGAGGGTGATGTTCCCTGATTCCATGGGACAGAACACAGAAGCACTGCATCTGAGACCTTTCCAGACCTGGCCTCTTTCTTTGTTAGGTCCTAAATGTTGTCCTTTATAATAAAACTGTACTGCCAGTACAACACGTTCCTGAGTTCTGTGTATCATACAGTGAATTAGCACACATGAAGAGGTCATACAATTTACAACCAATTGATTAGAAGTGCAGATGGCCTGAGGACCCCAAACTTGAGGCTAATGTCTGGAGCGTGGGCATGGGGTTGGTGATTCTGCCTTTGACCTGTGGAGTGTGAGGCTGCCTCTGGGTGGTGGGCACCAGGATTGCACTGCAGGACACCACTGAGTCCCTCAGACCTGTGAGGAAGCAGCCAGCACAAGACTCCCACCTAGTTTGAGACCTGACCCATGCGCCCATGTGCCCATGCTGCAGAAAAGCATGCTTGCTGTGAAAATGGCATTCCCTGCAGAACACGTTCGCAAAAGCAAGCTACTAAAAAGGGTTAGAAAAGAGAAAAAGAGACATATACCTAGAAATGAAAGAAGAGAGCTCCATGTTTGGTGATCAAGGGCCTCTTATTTAACGCACAAGAGGGCACAAATTAAAGCAGGTTTCCCAACTTATCCCCAAATAATCAAAACAGCAGAACCCCGTCGAGCCAGGAGTGTTCAAGAAAAAGACATAACATAACAAGCAAACATAAGCACCCACCTGGATGTATGGGAGAGCTTCCTTGGCGACAGCACAATGCAGGTTATGCCCCCCACCACCCTTATGCACCTACAAGTGTGTTTTCCAGACCTATTTGGTAGCAGTATAGAGGTTTTATTGCGCTGCACTGAATGCAGGGGATTTGTTTATTTTCATTCGGTTCCCATGGTTATAGGCAGATGTATAAGATGAGCTTTAACTCAAAAAAAAGAAGTGCCCACAGCTTCAATTGACGTGTTTAAACCTGAGGACTGTACAGAAATATTGCCGCGGCTGTATCTGCCCGATCTTGAACCGTTTATTACAGCCCCAGAGAACCTGATATTAAGCCGCTCTTTGAGTCTTATCCAGGCGTAATGTGCTGCTCGGCTGAAAGGCTGGCAGGGGAAGAAGATGCAGAGGGTGTAATCACAGCCATTACCGAGAGCCATCAACGCAGCAAAACCCACACTTTCCACAGTCAGCGGCAGGCAGCTCGTTGAAAAGGGACTGTTAGACACCAGACCTGGCCCTCGGTGTGGAATAAACGGCAGAGAGAAAGCCTGTTAGTGAACTGCTTCCACAGGAAAGGGGTGAGTGCTGTCACATGCTGAAGAGAAGACGCTCAGCGTTAGTTGTAAAAGGTCAGCATTTCAGGGTGCACCGATGAACGCAGGTATTGGAAAGCTGCCACCTGTCACCATGCACAGCCTTGCACTGGGAAAGCACCTGCAGGAAGGGGACACGCCCTCTCCTCCTTCTTCATAAGAGTGATTGTCTAGTCTGGCCGGGTCACCTGGGAAATGGGAGTCAAGGCATTTCGGCGGGGCCTTAGTGTCACTTCCGGCTTTTTCCCCCCAAGTCACAGCTACATCTTTCCAGTGAGTTCTCTGAGCTTGTTTCCACATAGAGCTGAGAGCAACGGCCAATGAATGGAACAACACCCCCAACGCCTCCAACACCTTGATCCTACTACACAATCTCCGATGAAGTTCATGACGTGACTCTAAAACTTGAGAAGTAGAAAGAAGAGGCTCCACTTCTGATAACAAAGGTGACACAGCAGAGGCCGATTTGCTCTGCCTTCTTTATCTGAAAACACAGGAACCTTTGTGCACAGGTCTGTGCAATGGGACGACATCACCTCCATCAAGCACCCAGCAGTTTGGACTTTAACTGAGTTT
This sequence comes from Rhynchonycteris naso, assembly GCA_037038555.1. Taxonomy (NCBI): domain Eukaryota; kingdom Metazoa; phylum Chordata; class Mammalia; order Chiroptera; family Emballonuridae; genus Rhynchonycteris; species Rhynchonycteris naso. The sequence continues at coordinate 34,687,030 of CM072998.1, forward strand.
ACACTCATCCCAAAGGCACCAAATGAAGTTGAACAAGAATGGCATACAGGCTTTTTTAGAGCAATGCTGCAAATCTCTATTGACTTTGAAGATAGCTTAAAGGAAAGTGTCGTTCTCTTCAATGATCTGTTTGCCTTATGCTGTTCTGCATGTCGCTATTCAGGGGAGTTAGACATTTCTGAGTGCCAGGTGGGCATGGGGGTCAGAAAAGGTATGTTTTTAAATAAAGCATCAGTGAGGGGTGGAATTAAAAACCAAGCCCTGATGGCAGCTCTGGATTTACCAATTAAGAAAGAAAACCCTGTGATAATGAAGGCTGACCACTTGGATAGATCAATCAACAGGAAGAGAAGAGCCATGTCCTGGAATGCAGACCCTCACAGTGATTAGCATGGACAGGGAGGGTGGTGATGGGAGGCCTGAGGCACTACGGTGGGATGTTAATGGATTTCATAATGTTTGTGATATTTGCTCACCAAGCAATTATCCTTGGCCCTGAACTGGATTTCACATATGCTATTTTCTATTCTTCATTTTTCTCCCTGTAGAATGGGGCATGAGCTTTTGGATGCTCCTGTCTGCATTCTGTCAGAGGATGCCAAAGCAGATGTTTACACTTGGATACAAATACACTGAGGAGGGATGGCAGCGTGAAACCCATTGGTTGATGTGGCTCACGCCTGGGTTCTTAGGTTCACCCAGAGTTTTCAGGGTTTCTATTTACAGTGGCAATCCCAGAACTCTCTCAAATCATCCAGTAGAATGGGGTGAGGAGCCCCAGCTGGGCCCCAGAACCATCAGAAATCCTATCTGAGCCTCAAACCATGTGATCAATGGGGATTTGTCCAACCCATGTTCCATAATAAAATCCAGTTCTCTGCTGCCTTTAACTGTCCAGCTTCCAGTTTTAAATCCAGCAATCTTATCTATGGACATTACTTTTCTTACATGATTATTTTTTTGCAATCTTTTTTATGTCATTTAAAAATTAGGTTTAGGGAAGATAAATCTCACCATTTCAGAATTAGTTTTCTGGCATAAGCTGACCTATGAAGCTCCTGCCTTCCACGCATTGTACTCTCCAGACTCCTGTGTCCACCTGGGTCCCGCATGCTGATCTTCCTGCTACCCAAGAGACTGAGGTTCTGAGAGGCTTGAGTTACTCAGCTGACATGCTTCAGTGCCTCAAAAGAAACCTTCCCAGGGAGGCTGGCTCCAAAGCCAGGATTCTAAATCACTATGGTTTACTGCTCTCAAGTCAGATAATTTCTTCTCTGTCAGAACATGTGGGAGTAGCTGTTTTAGGCTGTTTTTACCCCACATGAGACTCTTTCTTCTTTCAAAAAGTCTAGGGAACCTTATAGAGAAGGTGCACTCTCATTAGGACACCCACCAAGCCCCCTGCTGCCTTGACTTTTGTCTTCATAAATCTCCCCAGGAGTGTTCTATAATGTCTTTCCCAGCTTCTAAGACCCACGGGCTTGCTCCACCTACCAGCCTTCCTTTTCTCCTCCCTTTCTCACCTTGTACTCACTCCTCCAACCACGCATGCCTGGTTTCCTCCCATCCCACTCCACAGCAGGCCTTTCCTGAAACCAGCGGTGATTACCTGCATCAGGTCCCTCAGCTGTGTCCACTGTGGACAGCTCTCCCTCTCTCCACATATTCTGGGGCTCTGGTCTCCTGGTTTTTCCTGGGTAAGTCACTTTTTCCTGTCATGTCCTAACTGTTGCAGACCCCTAACCCTCTGGGCTGAGTGCTAACCTGGACTCTTCTTCCTCCACAGACTACCGCACCCCCCCCCCCAGCTGCCCTTTCATGCTCATGGCAGCAGTTTGCTGCCCCCCACAGAACAGTCACGCCAGAGCAGTGTCCTGTCCTCCAGCCTCACTGAAGATCCACCTGCCCTCTGGACATCCTACTCAGACGCCATGGAGTTACCACTTCCAATCCCAACAGATGTCTCTGTTCCTGCCATGCCCTCCAAGGCTTTCTTCTCTTTTCTCCTAACCTCCTACTTCTAATAATCACTGGCATATTTATTCTGTCTCTTAAATTCCTCTCGAAGTCAGCTTCTTATCTGCATCTCCCCCTTCATCTGGAGACAGGAAATCACTGTCTCTCCCGTTGATGCCTCCTGGAGCCTCAGTCAGTCCCTCTGTCATGGACTTGGCTATGGGGATCATAGGAGATTGTCAGTGCAAGCACCACACACATGAACACAGATGCAGCTCTGACGATGACAGCAACTGACATTTACCACCGGCTTTCTATCTGACAAGTGGCAACAGATACATCATTCCTATGAAGTGGGCAGAATTATTGTGCCTATTTTCCATTTGAGAGAACAGCACAGAGGTTCAAGAGTCTGCCTTGAGAGCTAGGAAGTACCTGTCTGAGACTGTAACCTGAGTTTCACACCACCAGGACATCCAGGACACAGGCCATGTGGTATCACATTGCAATGTTTTTGTTTTGTTTGTTTGTTTTTTTGTGATGGAAACAGAGACAGAAAGAGGGACTGATAGGGAAAGACAGAAAGGGAGAGAGATGAGAAGCATCAATTCTTCGTTGCAGCACCTTAGTTGTTCATTGATTGCTTTCTGATATGTGCCTTGATAGGGGAGGGGTGGTTACAGCAGACCGAGTAACCCCTTGCTCAAGCCAGTGACTTTTGGCTCAAGCTGGTGAGCCTTGCTCAAACCAGATGAGCCCATGCTTAAACCAGATGAGCCCACACTCAAGCTGGCGAACCTCGGGGTTTCGAACCTGGGTCCTCCACATCCTAGTCTGACACTCTATCCACTGTGCCACCACCTGGTCAGGTTCGTCAGGTTTACCATGCAATGTTTTAAGTGTCCATTTGGGCTCTGAGTATGAGCCTACAACCCTTCTGTTTATAACCATTAGCTGCCTAAAGCCCATGGGATTCTGGGTACCAGATGAGGGTGTATGTTTCCTGCCCAGGTTGACTGCCCACTAATCAAGTTTTTCTTTGCCTCTTCCAAATTCCAAATGCTGAAAGGAGTGGATTTGTGGGAGAAACAGAGATGCAAGTAGGGAGAGTCCTACCCTGCACAGAAGAGATGTTCTCTGGCTATATTGAGGGCTGTGTGCAAACAAGTCCCTTTCTTAGGCAGCACACCCGGGCTGGAATCTGATCCCCTCGCTGACGCAGCTAAAAATAATGAGCCTCATTAGCACATTCAAAACAGTGGCATGAAATTATATAGTACAAGCTGAAGACCATGCTGGTGCGTCGGCAAGGGGTCCCTTTCCTCCCATGCACCTCCATGGGAATTCTTAAACACGTTTTCTCCCAGAGGCGCAGGGTTGGCTCCTCTGGAGTGAGCTACATGTTCTTATTCTAATTGTGCTGGTAATTAGAGTTCAGTTCTTTGAACCGCAACCAACCATGTTCTCCTCCTCCAGGGAGTCACATGGAATGAGAATGGCTCCTGAAACTTTACAGCTCACTTGAGACTGTTTTGGCTCTTGGGAGAGATTTTTTTAAAAAAACCAACCAGCTCTGGTCAGTTGACTCAGTGGCAGAGGGTTGATCCAGAATGTGGAAGTCTTGGGTTTGATTATTTGTCAGGGCACACAGGAGAAGCAACCATCTGCTTCTCCATCCCCCCCCCCCCACCTCCCACTCTCTTCTTCTCTTGCAGCCATGGCTCGACTGATTCGAGTCCGTTGGCCCCAGATGCTGAGGATGGCACTAGAAATAGCTCAGTTGTGAGCATGTTCCCAAATGGGCAGAGCATCAGCCCCAGACGGGGTTGCCGGGTGGATCCTGGTCAGTGTGCATGCAGAAGTCTGTCTCTCTATCTTCCTTCCTCTCACATTAAATAAATAAATAAATAAATAAATAAATAAATAAATAAATAAATACATACAACCATACTATGTATTGGCGTGTTTATTTGTTTTGTCCTGCTTTGTCATAAATTGCTGGTGTCCAATCACTGTTTTGTGCTCTATGTATGTTGAAGCAAAGGGCAAAGAACCTTCCCCTCTTTCTCACTGATTTGAGTATGTTGTATACAAGAGTTAATATGTCTTTATTCCTCTAATGTTTAGGAACAGAGGAATGCATGCTGCAAAGAAACTGAACACGTGGAGTACATTTGTTCTATTTTGTTTTGAGAGGTCTGCTTCCATGTGTCCATTAGAATAAGGTATGTCTCAGATTTGGCAACAAATCCTTTTATATAAAAATTTTAAAAAATAAACTGAGCCAAATAATCAGGCTGATTCACAAAGCGATAGAGTAAATTTTCTCAAACCTTGCATATAGGATAAACACAAAGAGGTCTATTTTGAGGACTGGGTCTAAATAAATATTGCAGGCCGTGAAAAAACCAGAGAAAGACCTGGGTATAGAAATCCAATCTCCTGCCATCACTGTCAACACAACTGCTGAGAACATCTTACAAGCACAGCATTGTGCAAAGCACTTTGTGTCATTAAAATGACAAAGGCGCCCGCCATTCATGGGCCCATCACCCAGTGAAGGTGCATGTAGGCACCTGTAACCTGAATATTGGGACACCTGGGTCATCTGGAGTAACAATGGAGAGAGTCTTTTGTTCCAGACTCAGGAATATCGCCTATGGTTGCATGTCTGTCTTATTCCATCTGACCTCCTCCTTTATTTATAAGTCCTTATAACACTAAAAATGGTTGCTTTTATTTAAGACTATGACATTATATACATTTTTTGTTAAACCTAAGCAATATAAAGTTCTCTGCCAAAACATTGTAAAAGAAATAAAAGCTTCTAAAATGCTTCTTGAAGGTATGAACAGCAAACTTATAGTTGAAAAAATTAACCCCCAAATTAGAAATAATTCAGAACTCCAACTAGTGGCTAAATCTCTATTAGAACAGCAAGAATAGCTTGGCTTCTTACCAAAGACTGGGAGCATATTGGTTCCAGGTATTTAAAACATTTTTTGTCTAACCATTAGCTGTGCATTAAGCTAACTGAGCAGAGACTTCAGTGGTCAACAAAAAACCCCCACAGACTTTACAGAATTAGTTCAAGGAATTACTAAACAAATAGCAATAACAACAAAACATAAGTAGATAAGAGAATCTAATTTCCAGAGTTGACATGCTGTGTTGTATAAAGTGTCCAATTTTTCAACAACAACAAAAAATTATGAGACATATATAATAAACTAAGAAGTCTGGTTAATATACAAGGAAAAAGAAAAAATCAATCAATAGAAACTGTCTCTGAGGAAGGCCAAACCTTGTACTTTCTTAAAAAGGGCTTTAAACCACCTATTTAAATTATGTTTAAAGAACTATGAAAACTATGAGAACACTGTCTTGCAAAATGAAAAATAGCAACAAAAGAGAAATTATTAAAAATAAAATAAAAATTACGGGTAGATCCAAGATGGCAGCAGAATAGGTGGAAGCTATACTTACCTCCTCCCAGAACCAAACTGGAATTACAACTAAATTATGCAACAATTGTCCTGAATAATCAACTGAAGACTATTTGAAGAAAAGTCTCATAACTAAGGATTTACGAAAGAATCCACATTAAGACTGAGAAATGGTGGAGATGTAAAAAGAGCTGGCTCTACTTCCAGGGGTGGCGTCTGAGTTTCTGGAGAGATAGGGATATCTCAGCTGCAGCATGGGGTTGGGGTTCCCTCTGAGAAGCATGGTTTCTCAACCCCAAGCCAGGCTCCCCAGCCCAGAATACCAGAGCTTGGAATAGGTGCTCATATAACATCTGGCTGAAAAGAGCAGGGTTTCTGTTCATCAGGGAGAGACAGGGGTCTGCTAGAGACACAGGTGCTCCCTTACAGGGTCAACACACAAAATTTGGTCCAGGTCACTCACTCTGGGCTCTGGTGGAGGGAAGGTGAAGCATGCTAGAGTTGCCAAGGAGACATTGGGGTTAGTGGCTCTGGGGAGAGAGCTGAAGAGACAGCTGTCAGGATCCTAGTATTGAGTTACTCTCCCATACTGCAGAGGCCAGCTTTCTCGGCTGGAGCACTCCCCTTCTGGGGGAAAGTAATAGTCCCATGTTCTAGACTCTCTCTCGCCCCACTCTGCAGACCTTCTACCCTGCTGATGAGTCAGCTGCCTGGGTCAGGGGGTAGGTCTTGGCAGACTTAGGGCATGTCAGGGACTGAGTGGCTTTGGAGGAGTGTCCATTCTCCCCTCTTTCCTGTGAACCTGACTGGCACTTAGCCCTCATGGGAGATTGGCTAGAACCACCCTCTGAGCACGTTGTGGCCCGATTCTCTGGACTCTAGTGGCCCCACTTGCCCAACTCCTAGAGGCTCCAATGTGCTGAGAGAGAGGCAAAAATCTGGGACAGACTTGTTCTTCCTTTAGATTCTGAGGTTCATCTCTCTGCTGGTTCTCACACTTGTTCATATTGCCTTCTACAGCCCCATCACTGTTCATTTCCCACTCCATTCCCAGGAGTATTGGTACCAGTAATATGACCATAACAATTTCAATCATGTCTATGTTAGTGATACCTACGCTCTATTTTCAAACCCTGACTCAGTTCTGTGCTTCAGACCCGTCTGGGCAGCTGCCTCTCAGACATGAATAAACCATCATGTCCAAACTGCAGCCTTCATCCTTTCCCCAGACTCTGTTCTTCCTCTGTTCCTAAGAGAGGCAATGACCCTATTCTCCACACAATCAACCAAGTTAGAAAAATGAGCCATCTTTGATTTTTCTTTCTCCTTAATCTCATACATTTAATTGGTCAACTATCATATAAGTTTGAACCCATAATTAACTTTTAATCCAGAGATGGACCCCAGAACTCCTTGATATTATTGTAGTTTCACTAATTGTACGCTATGATACCAAAGGCTTTGAAAGTGTATGTGTGCGTGTGTGTGTGTGTACATGAGCATGCATGTATGCAGTTGTTTGTGTGTACACATGAACATTTTATTCTGGAGAGAGGAACCATAGTAGAAGGGATAGAGGATATTTTAGAGGAGTTTTTTCTAGATTAGATGGATTCCCAAAGGATCCATAACCATGCTTCAATATAGGAACCATGTATCAGTTAAGCTGGGGTTGCTTATATTAAAATTATTATCATTTACTGCCGATATCATTCTCTGATTTTACATATGCTTTTCCCCTGGCCTGGAAATTCTTTATCAATGCTCATCCATCTTTGTTGGCAAAACTGAGTTCTCTCCTCTAGGGAGTTTTGTCATGTCTTCTCTATTCTTCTCCCCTTGCAGATATAATTGTCATCTTCTCTGGGCAGGAGCATTAGACACTGTCTGAAAGGTCATAAAATAAACAGAGAGGAGGGGATTTGTAGCATTTAAAAGCCAAAAGTAAATCTATGTATTAGGATGGAAAATAAATTCTTAACCCATGTAAAGTTGCCAACAAAGAAAAGCAGTCAGTAAGTGCAGTGAAAATGAGGCTTTAAAATGATAATTCTGTGCTTTTTTACAGTGGTGTCTGGCTGAGGTTTCTTTTTCATTAATTTTTTTTTTCCCATTGAGAGAGAGAAAGAGAGAGAAGCATCAACTCATAGTTCTACTTAATTGTTCCATTTAGTTGTGCACTGATTGGTTGCTTCTCATATGTGCCCCAACCAGCAATGGAACCTGCGACCTTGGTATGCCTTTACCCATGATGAAGCTTTATCCATGAGCCACCTGGCCAGGACCCCTCGTTGAGGTTCATAAAGGAGACTTTGCCTTTAAGGGAGCTTCTAGTACCATATTTCCCACATATAAGACACACCGTTTTGGGAAAACTTTGAGGTCTAAAAACAGGGTGTGTCTTATACAGTGGTTGTGGCATTTCAAATGTCATAGATGGAACTGAGGACGAGGCAATATATGAAGACAGTGATTCGTCATCAGTCACAGATGAGGCCCAGCTAATGGATGGGAGTTTCGACAGTGATGAGGAGTTGTATGAATTTTATGATGAATAAAACTTGAGTTTAATAACCTTATGTAATACTTTCTTTTTAAAATTTCAGCCCCCAAAATTAAGGTGCATCATATACATGGGGGCATCTTATATACGGGGAAATACAGTAAGCCTTTGATCTGCTGCTCCTGATTCTATCAGGTTCCAAGTGAGCAAGAGGGTGGTTATGTTAGGAGTAAATGGAGCCTATGTCTATTGTGGGGCCTTGGATCACCAGTTTATCTGGCTCAGGAGAAGGGGGGAATGAATAATTGCTGGCAATTCTTCACCCTCCCTTTTATCTTCATTCTCTGCACATGACTTTGTCATTGTTCACCCTGGAAGTGAAGTGAACTTCTCTGCCCACAATATGTGTTCCATCATCAAATTACATTGGCCAATGGGTGTTAGCAGATTTAAAGTGAGCAGGACTTGAAATATGCTAGCCATTTTGCCTCTCTGCCATTGCTCAAGGAAAGCATGTCTGGGTAGCTAAAGAGACTTAAGGGTAGATGAAGCTGGCAAACTGAGATGGGAGACAACACTGCATTCTTCTCTGGAAACCTCAGTCTTTGCTCTTATAACCTTCAACTGATTGAATGAGGCTCACCCATATTATCCAGGATACTGTCTTTCATTGAAAGTCAACTGATTATAGATGTTAGCTGAAGCTACAAAATTTCTTCACAGTAGCACCTTAATTCATGTTTAACTAAATAACTGGGTATTAAAGCCTAGCCAAGGTGACACATAAAACTAACCATCATAGTGAGTGTAAATAATTGCTGCTTTAAGCTGCTGAGATTTGGGTTGGTTTGTTACTCAGCATTATAGGAGCAACAGCTAACCAATACAGAAGATAAAAACAAATAAGAACTGAAGACTATAGAATTGTGTCACTGCCATATAATACACTGGTGTTGGAATTTGATATTTGGTCTGTGCATTTTGGGTACCTGATCTCTCACACAAAGCCAGATAAAATAAGTGCTATGCCATGAAGCGGAACAGATAGCATGGATCAGTCATTCACCAGCATGATGATAAACAGCACTTCATAACAATTATCTAGTTAAAACACCATTAACAATTAATGACATACATCACAGAACTTATTGAACCCATTAAAGACTAATTTACTGGCTATAAAAATATGGCATTAAGAATTTATGGATCATTACCTTTTATTCTGGAATGAAATATTGCTGACTGAAAGTCAGAAACAGTTGAACACAATTACTCATTAAAGCACATGAAATTAAATGATATTTTAAAAAGTAAGAAATAAAGAAAAGAATCCAAGCAAAGTCTGAATTTTTTTTTTCTTGAGGAGAAGAAATAAGTTTGCATGATACTGAATGGATAAAGATTATATTTTCAAACAAGATTAAGATCTACAATTAAAGAATTCAAACAAAGTAATTTTAATGTGCAATAAAATCTTTTCAGAAAAAATGTATTAGATCATGACTGATAAAAATTCCAATCATGATTAATCACTGCTAGGTATTTTAAAACCTTATTAAGGAGAGTATAACAATGTTAAAATTAATTAACTAATTCCTCTAAAAGGTTTTAAAATATAATATGATGTAACAGCTGTTGCAGCTTTAAATATGATTACTTCTTTTCCGCCCTGCAACCAAAATTTGTCAGTTGGAAATCAACCTAATTTCATTGCAATTTCCAATTTATTACTCTGTAATGAGATCGACTTAATAGTGATGAGTCTCTTGTTTTCTAAGAGACCATATGCACATTTGCAAATTCCAAAGTCTGTGACATATGGAATATGCCTTCCATTTGCACATGGAAATAATGCTCACAAGGAGCTCTTGAGGGCTCTGGTCAGAGGGGCACGTGAACAACACATTTTGTCTCTAATGTTTAAATTCTGGTTCAAGAGAGTGGCTGGGAAAAATTAGCACAAGCTCATGTCAGAAAAGTATTGAGCTTATAGTAAATTTTTATATCAATGAAGCACATTATTATAAAACTTAAGAAGCTAGAAAAGGTCAAGTTCAACTCTATTGATTTATTAAGAACAAAACAAAATACTGAGTCCCAGAGAAGTTAAGCAATGTCCCCAGGGTTATACAGCCTTGGGGAAGCAGAATGAAAACCCACGTTTCCATAGTCCCTGTCCAGGGTTTCTGTTAGAAGCACTTTTCCAGGTGAAGGAGCTGTCCCTTTTGCTTATGCAGAGAAGTCTATGTAATCATGGCCATGGTGGCCATACTGCCAGGTTTCTCCAAATAAGTAGTAAGATACCTTTCAGATAGTTCAATTAGAGGTTAGATTGGCAATGTAAGTAACCAGGCGCCTCTAAGGAGGGCCTTTGGATACCATGTACTTACTGTGCTGGGCACTTCTTATACCACTCAATTGCTTTTTTATTAATTTTAATGGGGTGACATTAATAAATCAGGGTACATATGTTCAAAGAAAACATCTCCAGGTTATCTTATCATTCAATTATGTTGCATACCCATCACCCAAAGTCAAATTGTCCTCTGTCACCTTCTATCTGGTTTTCTTTGTGCCCCTCCTCTCCCCCCTTTCCCTCCCTCTCCACCCTTCCCCCACTCCATAACCACCACATTCTTGTCCATGTCTCATAGTCTCACTTTTATGTCCCACCTATGTATGAAATCATACTGGACATTGATAACATTATACGGAATGAAATAAGTAAAACCACTCAATTTTTAAGTTAAAAAAAAAGGTCTTCTTACTGTGAAGTGATTGAATTGTGTACTGGGCACAAAAGTAGCCAAAAGGCTCAGCCCACAATGCAAACCTGATGATCCACCCCACATAGCCTCTCTGAAGAGCACTACAAATGCGGCTGAGTCACAGGTCTACTAGACTGGAGGACATCTCCAGGTTGACCTTAATTCTTTCCAGCAGGCAGGAGACTGCCAGTGTTTCAGAACACTGCCGTTCTCAGGGCTTCCAGACAAATTACTTCCAGATCATTTTATAATGTGTAAAAGTGACATTTGTCTGCCCTTGATGACACCCATGGAAATCTGCAAGACTAATGTTATCGGTGGGACAATACCAAAGAAAGTCATAAGATTACAATGCATCGACTTTGGTTCCTTACATAGTGCCCTTCAACTATCACATTTCCCTGTGTATAAGATGCACCTTAATTTTGGAGCCCGAAATTTGAAAAAAAATGTATTACATAAAGTTATTGAACTCAAGTTTTATTCATCATGAAATTCATACAACTCCTCATCACTGTCAAAACTCCCATTCATTAGCTTGTTCTCATCTGTGTAAGATGACAAATCACTATCTTCAACAATGAGCACACTTGACCAGGCTGTGGCACAGGGGACAACTGGGATGTGGAGGACCCAGGTTAGAATCCCTGAGGTCACCAGCTTGAGCACGGGCTCCTATGGTTTGAGCAAGGCTCACCAGCTTGAGCCCAAAGTTGCTGGCCTGAGCAAGGGGTCACTCATTCTGCAGTAGCCACCCCACTGTCCCTGTGAAGGCACATGTAAGAAAGCAATTAATGAACAACTAAGGTGTCACAATGAAGAATTGATGCTTCTCATCTCTCTTCCTTCCTGTTTGTTTGTCCCTATCTGTTCCTCTCTCTGTCTCTGTTACAAACAAACAAACAAAATTGAGCACAAAACAAGTATTAAAAAGCAGGAAAAACAACTAAAATATCTACAACCACTGTATAAGACGCACCTGGTTTTTAGACCCCAAATTTTTCAAAAAAGACTGAGCCTTATACATGGGGAAATACAGTATCATTCCTTAACATTTTCAGATGTTAAGCATAAATAAAAACAAATGTTTGATCACCTTGTAGGTTTGGCAGGGGAGAGCCCACTCATTCCCTTGTATTTTCTATTATACAAATAGACTGTGTAAAGGTCGCAAAAATGACTCTATGCTAACTTGACAACAAAGAAATAAATTTTCTTCTAAAGATATAGCCATTTGTTTTCACTTCGCTTTAACTTTTCTAAACCTAATTATAATTATTAATATATGTTCTTGCCCTGAAAATTTTGTTCTAATTGCTGAACTAAATAGGTGGCAAATAATAAAAACAACCCAGTAAATAAAAGCCTGATAAGTTCATAGCTATCCTGAGCAAAATTATTAGTGCACACATATTATGTATCACAATATGCTTGCAAACTAATTTATACACAGAGGATTATAACTGTATTTTCTTTAAAATGGAAATTATGATTCTGTATCTAAAAATGTCCTCTAGTAACATGTGTTGTGTCATATCACTGGGGCTCCTATCAGCAAGTTCCTACTTGGGAACTGGTGGACATGATGACCTAGGTGGTCAATGCTGGGAAGCAAGTATCAAAAGTCCTTTTCCAGTTCTGAAGTACTGCTCATTCAGTTGATATGGTGGATTTAGGGAATATGCACATTGTGGAAGTAAACTTTTATCCTCATACTGAGAGATAGGCAAATAATTATTCTGGCTTGACCATAGACTATATTAAACCCACTGTATAGATGGTACAACTTTCCTATTTGCTTTTCTTTTCAATTTGTTTTCCCTTAAAGTATGGCAGTAGATCTGGATATTTGTGATGGGTATATCTCAAGACTTTCCATTCTCTGTTTTCTACACACCACTGTATTCCCAGTAGTAGCATGTGGTAAATTATATACATTAAAAATTGAGATTGCTCAATCAAACTGTAAATGTATGAGCATGTGGGCAATATTATATATAGAACTATTATCTGGCTGAGAGTTATCACTTTCCTAGATCTCTTTACCTTTGTCACCAATACTAGCAAGGAGCATTCTTTGTGGGACCATTTTTATGAATGAACACGGCGTTAATCAGTTCATGTGTATTAGCTATCTTAGCAAGAATGGTTGAGGAACTGCTGAAGTGTGGGCAGCCGTTGGGCTCATTTATGAGTAAGGTCTTCACCTTCACTTTCCTTCTAGCCTTGTAGTGTTTGAGATTCAAATTCAAGTCTGAATAAAATGCAAAATTGGATTTGGCAGTCGTTTAGAATGATTTTGATTGTCTCTAAGAAGGACCTTCAAAATACAAACTTGCCATGTTAAGTTTGGGTCTTCCCTAGAGTCCCTAGAATTAAGTGAGTCCTAGAAATCTGCATCTATGAGCAAATCTTACTATATTGGGGGGGTTTTAAAAAGTTTACTTGTTTCTTTATTAGAGTTTTGCATCCTCTTCTCGTTTTTCATACATCACCTAACCCACTGAGTTATTTAGTGTCTCGGAAACAGAAATGTCCTTAGAACCTTTCCTTCTCTACCTGTTAGTGAACTCACTTCCTGTCAACAGTGAATTCCAAAGAATAAGTAACAACAGTGAGATTAACACTGAAAAAATAAGAGTAAGCAAAATGTTAAAGAGATCAATGTAACACACCAGATGTAATATGAATGGGAGTGTAGTGTTTTTAGAAACAATCAAAACAAAACACCTCTATCTTAAGAACTTTTTCTTATTTTCTTAACCCTGTCCCATTGTCCCTAAATCTAGCAGAGTTTAATCAACATTGATGCTTTTGCCCTGAAAGATATTTACAGGCATTCATCTCTGTCATTAGTGTTTGGATAATTAGTCATTGTATAATTAAGGTAATCGTATCTTGCTCTTTAAATCTCTGCTCATAAACCATAAATCAAACAGTCCCACCAAGCCCCTTAATCATTACTCTCTCCTTTCTCTATGACTCCTCCCATTTCTCTGTATCTTTCTGACTCTGAGGTTTTTCTTAGGAATTTACAGACCTAGAGCCAAAGCTACCAGCACTCAATGGACTTCCAAGGGGACCCCATTGGGGAGGAAATATTTTTCATCAGGATGCTCTCACTTGGGCTCTTGATAGCTCAAAGTAGTCAGTCTCTTATTAGTATCATGATGATCCCATCTGCAAACTTGAACTTTCAACCTCATTTAGGGTTGCCAATAAAAATTCAGTTAGAAAATAAAAATATAGGATGCCCAAGCACTATTTGGGATATATTCATACTAAATAAGTGTTTATTGCTTATCTGAAATTCGAATTTAACTTGGGATTCTGTAATTTATCAGGCAGCCTTGTGAATCTTCCATTCCTTGGTGCTTTTCATGAGCTCTGGAGCGCTCTCTTGAGGCAGCCAAGGAACACACCTCCATGCAGCTCCCACTACTACCCTCCGTGCACAGAGAGACTGAAACACCCTCCACCTGATTAGTGCTGCTCACCCAAGAGGTCAATGCTATTCACAGAAAAGTACTTGCCTTGTTAGCCTCTTTTACAGTTCCTCATTTCCAGGGATTTAATTATTGCACCCACCATCAGCATTATCAATTTTTCACATTGTATGCTACAACCAAGATGCCTCATTGATGAAGTGACTGTCCACATGGGAAAGCTGGGTGAAAAAGCAGGGGATTTAATGCACTTTGATGAGCAGCTTTCATGTGTTAAGCACTGAGGTTTTGACATGGATAAAATGACCATTCTGATGCTCATGGATTTTACCTCCTGGTGTACATGGCCAGCACCTATATTCTTATCTTGCTTCTTCTCATTTGGAAGCAGGGTTTGCTGTGTTTGTAACCCTGACTTGCAGGCTTGTGGGTTGCCCAACCTCCATGGATACGCCGCTAGGCAGGCGTTCTATCTCTGGTTTCTCGGTTGTTGTTACTTCCAAAATTTGGAGCTACTCTGCATCACTCAATTTGTATCTTATAATATTCTTATAATGGAGTTTCAACTATGTATTTTCCCTTGCATAAGACTAAACTGAGCAACTGGCCTTGGAATGTGTAAATTAACAGGAGAGAGTCTACAGAAGGAAGTGATCGAGTTATGTTGGATCTCCAGGGCCCTGCAAGCAGGACCAGGACTAGGGCCAGGCACTCCCATGGATGCAAAATGTAAGGGGCACCGAGTAATCAAGGTAAGAAATTGTTTACTACAATGTTAAAATAAATCAAAGTCAATGTAAATATCCATGAAAAACAAATGACAAAAATTTAAAATGAAAACAAGGCCTTATCACTGATTTATCCTTTTCCCTCAAGCTCCAGTATAGTTTGTCGCAGTGCTGATTGGAAACCATTATGGCCACCCAAAAAGAGCTTGTGGTCTGGCTAAAATTGGCCACGGAGAGAGGCTGGCCAGGCAATGGCCTCATAGACAAGCTTTCAGAGAGACGGTGCTGGGAGAAGACCTGTCGGGTGGGACCTGTTGGTGTCTGCTCTGCACATTCAGAAATCTGGTTTCATCTATTTAGTGTGAATGAACTAATCTCAGAGATGACCCAATCTCAGAGATGACATGAAGCCTAAAACCCAATGCCATTTTAGTCATTTGTCACAAGTGTGGCATTCATGCTCAGTAACTCAAATATTTTTATTCATTCTCTCCATGGAGCTTATGGGATCTGTGTAGCAGAAGTTGGCTGGTCTTGAGTGCTCTTTCATTTCTCCCCACCTCCCAATTCTTGTTCTTGCTGTAAGTTCCTTTTTGAACCAGTACACACAGTCTTTTATTCTCTTTTATTCTCTATATCCTCTGAAGATGCTGTCTTTTGTTATTTTTTATGGAGATAACATATAACCCATTAGAGAAGCTTCTTTTCCATTAGAATGGAATATAGTCTCATCTTCCTCAATTGAATTAGAGGGGTGCTCTCATTTTTTTAAAAAAAATTTAGGCTACTTGAATGCCATCACTGATTTGGCAATCATCTTGACTGTCTTTGGGAAGGCTTTAAAGACCTCCACCTACACTTAAAAACTGAAAGACTGATTATACAAATGGATAATGGCCTGACCAAATATAAAGATAGAAATCTGACCCATTACCTGCAGAGACCTGCCCAGGAAACCAACCCTTTATCTATAGAAGCTGGCCTGAGAAGCAACCTGGTACAGGTCTAACTTGCAGAAAGCCAGACTGCTATCTGTAAGTCAGATGTGTTTCAGTAAGAAGTTGACCGCTATCTCTGGTAACACTCCAGGAAGTCAAACCACAACCCTGCAAAAATAGCTAAAAATAGCCAGGGCTTGATCAGTAACTAGAAGCTCCCCTAACTTTGGTTTTTGCTTTTTAACTCAGGACCAACCAGAGAAAGCTATATATGTTGTTCTAAACAATGATATAGGATGCCCTCTTCTAATTAGCTTTCTCTAGGTTTCCTAGACCAGCAGTCTCTATCAGGGCACACCTGAGATGTTTGTTTTCCAAAAAAGTGTTGGTGGCCAACTCCCTGCTATAGGAACCTCCGAATAGACTGCTTGCTTCCATTTGGGTTGTATTTGTTTACTTCCATAAAACCATCAATGGGCATAAATCCCTTTTGCAAACTGCACCTTAAGAGCCTGAAGGCAGGCTGTTGGAGGCAGCTGGACCTGGGGCCCAATACAGTTCTGTCTCACATTCTGTGTAGCTTTAGGTGAGCAGCTCCAAAGTAAATTGGTTATAAGACTCATACATGCCCCAATTTCAATCACATTCAATACTTAAAGTTCGCAGAAATCTACAAACGTCCAGGTTACAGTCATTATACTTTAAATAAACATTATAACTTGACTAATTTCACTAAGTATATATAGACCTATTCCCAACTTTTTTTTCTAGCTGATGAAACTTTTTAGGGATTTGGAGGTTTAGGGGAACAACAATCTCAACCCCATCATTTTGACCAACACAGTTCTTTACTCTGCATGAAAAGTAGACACTGGACTATGACACTGCAGGCTCACAATGGTCACATATACAATTTTGATATTTCAGATTCCCTGGGAAAATAGCAGTTAAACATGCAAATTCAAATCCGCAACATCTGGATGTCTTTTATACCAGTAGAACTCCTTAGCGTTCCACTCTCACGTCAACTTTAATGACTATATTACTCTATATGCATAGTAATGAAGCTCAACTATGAAATCACTCCACTTCAGTCACAAGAATATCAGTTTCAGAGCGGAACGGAACTCGAGAGAGCATCTCATCCAAACCACTCACTTCAGACAAGAAAGCTGAAGCTTTGAGGAGACAGCTTCTTGGTGTCAGATCTGTGATCAGAGCCCCACCCACAGCCCTTTCAACACCACAATAGCTGCCCATGAGTTCATTCAGAGTATTTAGTTGACATTTCCCACCATGTCTGTTTTCCTCTAATTCTTATTGCAAGATCACTGGCAATCAAGACTCTTCAGCCCTTAGAGGAACTTTGCTGCTGTAGCACTCTTGAGCTCAACAAGCAAAGCCTGATGTCCTCTCTAGTGTCTTGATACTCAGAATCAGATCCATGGGTTAGCAGCATTAGCATCGCTGGGAAGCTTGTTAAAAAAGCTTGGGAGTCCTCCCAGATTCACTGACCCAGAATCTGCATATCAGTAAGATGCCCAGGAATTTCACATGTATATTAAAGGTTAAGATGTACTACTGATCTAGACAATTTTTTTTCTTCTTTTTTTCTATCAGATTCTAAGAATTTTACCTGCTTATCCAAGCCTCTTAATATCCAGAAAGTCAGAGGAGTCTTTGTAGCATATAAAGATCACAAAGTATCTCCATGCAAAGAACAGACTTGGCCAAGCATAAACCACTCCATGTGGGGTGTGTCTTACCTCGTCAGCTCAACCAGCACACAGCATCTTCTTCTCTCCCTTTGTAATGTTTGGAAATATTACCATCGTGAAGGATTTTTAAAAATCTAGAAATGCATGAGCAAGATAGAAAGCTACTTAATTTTTGTTCTGGTATCAAGCATATTTCTTTCCAGAGACACAACAGTGGTTAATAATTTGCTTTTTCAGGAACAATCTTCAGACATGCCCATCTTGTCAAAAGCACTGAGCAATGTCCTGGTGTTGATTCTGCAGGTAGTTAGAGAGCAAGAATCTTAAACCCCACAGTATGAAAAGTCCATAAAATGAGGCTATTTCAGTAATACCAAGCAGGTGCCAGAGCACAGGTCAAGTGGAAGGTTAAAAAGGGACCATGCCACTAGGGTAGACCAGTGGGCAGAACCCTTTTCTCGTCTTTTGGAGCTTGTGTTGTAATTGGATTGCTAAAAGGAAAAGCCCCAAATAGTTCTTCAGGTTTAGTCTTCAGCTCTCCCTATATTTGGGGTCTCCTGTATAAGAAGAAATCCTGTTTAGACTCCCTCAAGGTCTCCCATAGAAAGTTGATCTGGGGTAACCTTCAGTGTTTGCCATTCTTCCCCTCAGAGGGCTCTGAGCTCCAATTTGTCTCCCAAACACTCTGAGACCACTAGCCTCTTAGAAGTTTCTGTCCACACAGCTGCTGGATCTCTTGCCTTTATTGACTAGAATTCAGCAAGTGCCTCAAGAAAAAGGCTTGTAATCTTCCTTATAAACCAGGAAAGCCCTTGGAGTGGAGCAGCACAGAACGCAAAGCTCACATCTGTAAGACGCCCATCTTCTGGGATCTTGGTCTCACTTCTAGGCTACCCTGGAAGCTTCTCAGGTATCTTCAAGCATATTTTAAAGCAATTTTATTATGCTTTTCTAGATGTTTTTAATGGGAAGGTTGGTTTTCTATATATCAACATTTTATAATAAATAAAAGTCCCGAAAACTCTACTAGCTACAGTGCAGTGGGTATCCAATGCAAAAACAAACTTAATTTTTTTAGGAAAAGAAAGGATACAGGTTCAGAGAATATAAGCAGGAATAATTTGGGCTAAATTAAAATAAAGATCTCATAGACTGAAGAAAAAATTCTGAACTACCATTTGGAACCATACTCTGATATAAATCAAGGATGTCAGAAGGTCCATGAACAAGTGTGGCCCCCTGGACAGAAACTGAGATAGTGTTGGTGGGGGCGGGGATTGTTCGTTTTCTATTATTTCCAATGCACAGGGATCTTGATAGAAAATACAATAATTTCACTGGACACAAAAGATGGGAACATTAATAAAGAACCAAGAACAGCTAATTCTGTACATAGAGAGGAGGCTGGGCAACCACAAAACTAGAGTGTAAAAAAAGAACCACTGTTACACAGCTTTCCTTACCTCCCCAACTCCTCCCCCTTGTCACAACTGGTAGGTTACCAAACAACTAATATAACTTTTATCAAACAGTTTACCAGCATAGGAGCAGATAAAAGGGCTTTACAAGCATGTAGATGAGCCGTGAAGACATTCAGGGATAAGCACAAGGTAATACCAGGCAGATGAAAACCTTTTCTTATGCAAAGGCAAATATGTAGGAAACAACAGAATCTTTATGTGGCATCTCTGGACATAGTTTCTGTACAAAAGGGATAAACCTAATGCATGAGGGAGGAGACCAACAGGGTTTTTTAACAAGATTAACTACATAAAAAAGAAGCAGATTTTATACACTTGCTTTGCACTTTCCATGAAATATAAGGATAAGGTGAAGTCTATGAAGTTGAGCTACAGGATGAGATGATGAGATAGCCAGCTAGATTAAGTAGTATCTGGTACACATATGGAAAGAATAAAATAAAAGAAATAATACCGTAGCAAATTTTCAAACAATGTTGGAAAGAAAAAGCAGAGAGCAAGTTGTGGAAAACTGGATTAGTGACGTGGAGGATGAAAGGAAAGAAAATGAATATAGAAGTTAAAACTATAATAAGGAGAAAAGCTCCAAACACACACACAATAGAGGTTAAACATACAAATAACTGACATTTTTGAAAAGGAAAATAGGGTAAGTAAAAGAGATATAAGAGTCAAAGCTATAATTTAAGAAAATATTTCTGATTCTGTAGTTTAAAATGATATATCCTGCTCCAAGTAAAATACACAAAAGGAAGATTTACAACTAGATATATCCCAGTATATGATTTCCAAACACGAAATTTCTATATGCAGCCAAGTAGATGCTTATAAATTATTTTTAATCAAGATTACATCAGGTTAGTTTTAATCTGAGAAAGCAATAATCAACCATTTTGAGATTCTAATATTAGAAAGTTGGAAATCAAGAATTTGTTGTCCAGCTGGGTTATTGTTCAAGAGTGAAAGGCAACAGAAAGATATTACTACTTAACTAAGAATTGAGGGCATATACCACAACATATTATTCCTAAAAAATGATTCAGATATATAGATTAACTAACTAAAAGGAGAATGTAAGAATGACTCAAGAAAAGGGATATATTAATATACAAAAAATGGGGATAAATATTGGTTTTATTTACACATAGGATTAAATACCAGCAAATTATGTAACTATAGTTTTTCTGAAACTAATTAATTAAGTGCAATACTAATCTTAATTTGTTTTTGAGGAAAAGAAAATGTTTTTAGATCAAAAGATGTTTTGTAAAATAGAATTACATTTCTTCTAATAAAGACTGACCACATCAAATCAGTAGCAAACCCGGTAGTTAATGGTGACAATAGCAAAGAATTCATGGTAAAGTCAAAGAGGAGACAAAGAATGCCTACTTTCCCTAATATGTTTTAAAGCAGAATACAATGTGATCTTTATTTGCAAAAAAATATAATTATCTATCTAGAAACCTAGAAGAATCAACTGAAACATATTAGACTAAATACATTGATTATAAAGTGGGTAAAAATATGAGTATTTCATTCATAAAAAATGTAAATCACTTATTCATTGTGGTAAAAATGCATAACATATAATTTACTATGTTAACAATTTTCAAGCATATAGTTCAGTGTGCAAAGAGCTGTATGTAAAAAGAAGATCAACTGCACTATAAAAAAGGAAAACCATATTAAGATAACACAAAAGCCATTTTTCACTTCCAAGACAGGCATAGATCAAAAGTGTGATAACGGGGCATTGATGAAAGCTGACACCATCATGAACTCCTTAAGTTTTATAGAGGGCAACATGGCGATAAATATGAAAATTACAGATGTGTCTTCTCTTTGATCTAGCAATTCCACTTTCAGGCATATACTCAGAGACATGTCTAAGTATGAAAAATAATGTTACTTTTTACAGAGGTGTTTGAAATAGCAAAGGATTGGGAGAAAAAAGGTCTATCAGTGGGGAATGACTAAATTCACTATAACAAGAAGTCGCTAGAATTTGAGCAGCTGAAAGCTAGGAGTGTTGCTCTTACACTAACAACAAGAAAAGCCAATAATCTACAAATGTGCCCTTTCTTGAATCCATCTGAGTGCGAAGGTTGCAGGTCAGCCAACTAGTCTGAACTCTAAGGAAAAACAGGTACCTCCAGGGAGAGATGCGATGCAGGCTTCTGCTCACGTGGGTTAGAGCACAGAAAGAAGATGGGGCTACACAGAGGTTAAACAGGAGAGAAGAATTCAGCTAAAAGCTTTAACAAATTGTCTACAGCTGCATGTAGCTTAAGGCAAGAGTGTCAAACCCACAGGAATCATGGACAAAGGGGAGTTTGCATCCACTTGTGGACAAAACTCCTCTTGTGGGCTAGGTTAAAAGAGGGGAATAACTGCCGCTGCTGGCAGAACAGAGAGCCTCACCTGACTCCTTCCCCACTACAGAATAATAGCCTTAGTGCATGGGGGGAAAGACGGCACACTCTGTCACTCCCAGGGCACAAAAGATAACACATTGCATTTGGAGGAGGGAAAAGAAAGAGGCTTTTCCCCCGGGTGAGGGGCAGAAACCCTCCTGGGTTTGCATCGTTAGAGATTTTTCACTGCCCAAAGAGAAAACATTATTGAGAAAGCTCCCCACCCAAGACCCAGGGAGGCAGTGCCTGCCAAGACTGACTTTCTACCTGCACAACAGAGAAGGCCCTGGACCAGGGGTCGGGAACCTATGGCTCATGAGCCAAATGTAGCTCTTTTGATGGCTGCATCTGGTTCACAGACAAATCTTTAATAAAAAAAAAACATTAAAAATATAGAACATTCTCCTGTATTACAATCCATTCATTTCCTACCGCTCATGTTCATGGTTGCGGGTGGTTGGAGTCAATCACAGTTGTCCTCCGGGACAACACCAAATTTTTATTGGATAATGCATAATGTACATGGGTCGTTGTGAGGTCAGGAAGTAAACTTTCCTCTTTTTAATCAAGTAGTCAGCTAGCTAATTGCAGAAACCCTTTTGATGAAGAAGATGGCTGAAAGAAAAAAAGATGAGGAGTATTGTACTTTCAGCAGGAATGGACAGAGGAATTCACCTTTGTGGAGAGAGCAGGTTCTGCAATGTGTCTAATATGCAATGATAAAATTGCATCGATGAAATGGTCAAATATAAAGCAGCACTTCGACACATGCCATACTACATTTGCATTGAAATATCCAGCAGCGGACAGCAGGAAGAAAGCATGTCAAGAGCTACTGTGCAGAGTGCAAGCTAGTCAGCAGCAATTTAGTGTTTGGAACCAACAAGGTGACTGGAATTCGGCTAGCTTTGCTGGTGCTTTAACAATTGTGAGAAACGGAAAGCCATTCACAGATGGGGAGTATGCCAAAACATTCATGTCTGATGTTGCCAATGAACTTTTTGACGACTTTTCGGATAAAGACAAGATAATCAAACGAATAAAAGACATGCCTCTGTTGGCAAGAACTATTTACGATCGTACCATCATGATGGCAAATCAAACTGAGGCCACACAAGTGAAGGGCATAAATGCAGCACCATTCTTTTCTCTCACTTTGGATGAGTCAACAGATGTAAGCCATTTATCCCAGTTCAGCGTGATTGCAAGGTATGCTGTTGGTGACATACTCCGTGAGGAAAGTTTTGCTGTTTTGTCTATGAAAGAGACTACAAGAGGGGAGTTTTTATTCAAGTCTTTCACTGAGTTCGCTAAAGAAAAAAATCTACCAATGGATAAACTTATTTTGGTGTGTACTGATGGTGCTTCGTGCATGGTGGGGAAAAACAGGATTCATAGCGCTTCTTCATGAACATGAAAAGAGACCCATCCTAAGTTTTCACTGCATCCTACATCAGGAGGCACTTTGTGCTCAGATGTGTGGTGAGTAGCTTGGTGAGGTGATGTCACTGGTCATTTGGGTGGTCAACTTTATTGTTGCCCGAGCTTTAAATGATCACCAGTTTAAAACACTGCTGGATGAAGTTGGGAATAATTATCCTGGTCTGCTTCTGCATAGCAATGTGTGTTGGTTGTCAAGTGGGAAGGTGCTCAGCCATTTCGCAGCTTGTCTGAGCAAAATTCAGACTTTTCTTGAAATGAAAAACGTTGAGCATCCTGAGTTGGCTAACACTGAGTGGCTCCTGAAGTTCTACTATCTTGTGGACATGACTGAACATCTGAACCAGATCAATGTGAAAAAAGCAAGGCATTGAAAATCCAGTCTTATCTCTTCAACAAGCAGTGTTTGCTTTTGAAAACAAGCTGGAACTCTTCATCGCCAACATTGGGACAGGTCGTTTACTACACTTTGAAAAACTGGGAGAGTTTCATGATGCATGCAGAGCAAGTGACCCTGCTCAACATCTTGATCTCCAGCAGCTAGCAGGCTTCACATCTAATCTCCTGCAGTCATTCGAAGCGCACTTTGGGGAATTTTGTGAGCGCACTTGTCTTTTGAAGTTCATCATCCATCCACATGAGTGTGCAGTGGACAGTGCTGACCTGAGTTACGGCCCCGGTGTCTCTGTCAGAGATTTTGAGCTACAAGCTGCTGACCTGAAGGCCTCAGACATGTGGGTGAATAAGTTCAAGTCACTGAATGAAGATTTGGAAAGACTTGCACGACAGCAAGCAGAGTTGGCGAGCAAACACAAGTGGGGAGAAATGAAAAAACTTCAACCTGCAGACTAGCTGATTGTCAAAACTTGGAACGCGCTTCCCATCATATACCACACACTGCAGCATGTGAGTATTACTGTACTGACAATGTTTGGCTCTATGTATGCATGTGAGCAGTCTTTCTCACATCTAAAGAACATTAAGACCAACCTACGATCACATTTAACGAATGGAAGTCTCAACACTTGCATGAAGCTTAACCTCACCACGTATCAAACACTACAAAGCCATCAGCAAAACCATGCAGCACCAGAAGTCACATTAATGGTAAGAAGTCCTTTATTCATCATTGGTTAGCAACAGCATAACAACATTATTAAAAGAATTCAGAGACTTATTGTACTTTAAAAGTGTTGGTCTTACATAAAATGCACACATTTACTTGTATTTAGTGTTAAACATATTGTATGGCTCTCAAGGAATTACATTTTAAAATATGTGGCATTCATGGCTCTCTCAGCCAAAAAGGTTCCCCTCCCTTGCCCTGTACCCTCACCCCTAGGCCAGCAGGTGCCACAAGGCAAGCATGGCAGTCTACTATTAGGGAGAGGCAAATGGGTAAAAATGAGGAACCTAAAACTAAAAATGAATTGAAGGACAAGAAAAATGATTTGACAAGGTAACCCCCTCTCCCCCAGGAAAGTGAAAGGAACTTGAAGCTGGTGCTGCACTGAAGGGAAACATAGAAACAGCAAATCACAAACTCAACTCCTGACTAGACTGATTCAACGCTCATATTTAAAACAAAGTGGAATAGGTGTGTCCTTTCCTGACTTAAATATTGTGAACTCAGTATGGTCCCACACATATTGTCTCATTCTCAACCAAAAATTTTAAAACTTACAAAGAAAAGAAGGAAAAAGGAAAAAAGGAAGGAAGGAAAGAAGGAAGGAAAGAAAGAAGGAAGGAAGGAAGGAAGGAAGGAAGGAAGGAAGGAAGGAAGGAAGGAAGGGAGGGAGGGAGGGAGGAAGGAAGGAAGGAAGGAAGAAAGGAAAGAAAGAAGAAAGGAAGAAAGGAAGGAAAGAAGAAAGGAAGGAAGGAAGAAAGGAAGGAAAGAAGAAAGAAAGAAAGAAAGAAAGAAAGGAAGGAAGGAAGGAAGGAAGGAAAGAAGGAAAGGAGGGGAGGGAGGGAGAGAGAGAGGGAAGGAGGAAAGAAGGAAAGATACTATTAAGAAATAAAGCAATCAGCTGACCAGGTGGTGGCGCAGCGGACAGTGTTAGACAGGGATGTGGAGGACTCAGGTTTGAGACCCCGAGGTTGCCAGCTTGAGCACGGGCTCATCTGGTTTGAGCAAGGCTCACCAGCTTGAGCCCAAGGTCGCTGACTTGAGCAAGGGGTCACTCGGTCTGCTGTAGCCCCTCCGTCAAAGCACATATGAGAAATCAATCAGTGAACAACTAAGGAGCCACAATGAAGAACTGATGTTTCTCATCTCTCTTCCTTCTTGTATGTCTGTCCCTATCTGTTCCTCTCTGAAGATAAATAAATAAAAGAAATAAAGCAATCAGCAGAAGCAAATACAAGCAAGATAGAACTATCTGACACAGAGAATTTAAATAACTATGATTAATATTTTAAAGATACTAGTGGACAATGTAAACATGCATAAGCAGATGAGGAATTTCAGCAGAGAGATGAAAATGTCAAGAGGATCAAACAAAAGATATGACAAGAGTTGAAGGAGATGTAGAAATTATTAGACTCAGAAAATAAAGTACTTTTAACTTGTTTAAATAACTAAAGATAGAAAAAAATGAGTAAAAAGGAGGTGCCATGAAGATTGGGAAACAACCAAATAGAAGTTTTAAAAGAGATTATAATAGTTAAAATAAAATTTTAACTGATAGGTTTAAAAGCAGTTAGGTTAAGCTGAAGAAAGAATCAGTGAACTGGACCATACATTGAAAAAAAATATTCATAATGCAGCACAGGGAAACAAAAAGATAGAAAATTGGAAAGAAGAATTAAAAGCCAGAGAGGCTATCCTTTAGGCATGACATATATCTAATCTAGAGTCTTTGAAGAACAACAAAATAATAAGACTGGCTCAGAGATAACATTTGAAGATATAATAGATGAGATTTTCCAAAATTGATGTATGATACTATACCACAGATTGAAGAACTACTTCATTAAAAACATAATAACTAAAAGAAGTCATACATTCATACAGTGTAACAAACCAATGGAACATCAATAACAAGAAGATGTCTGAAAAGCGACCAGTGAGAAAGGACAGGCCACCTTCAAAGGGATAACTGACAGCTAAGTCATCAGCAACAATGGAAGCCAGGAAACTGGAATTTTACCTCCAATGAAAGCAAATAACCATCAACCTCAAATGCTACACCCAGCAAAATCATCTTTGGAGTGAAGAGGGAGCAAAAGAGAACAGAATTTGATATTATACAGAAGGAATGTGGCCCCAGGTTACATGGTCTAAAATAAAGGATAAGACAGAGAACACAATATGGCAAATATTAGGGAAATCGAATTGAACACAGATAATAGAAAGCAATAATAATTTTGTCTAATAAGTTTAGAAAGAAATGTTCGAGGTAGGATTCA
Organism: Rhynchonycteris naso; assembly: GCA_037038555.1. Lineage (NCBI taxonomy): Eukaryota > Metazoa > Chordata > Mammalia > Chiroptera > Emballonuridae > Rhynchonycteris > Rhynchonycteris naso. Next base: position 34,713,279 of record CM072998.1, read on the forward strand.
AATAAATGCCTGCAATAGTATATAAGTCAAGATAAAGGGAAGGCAGTTGACATGTTCTAAGTTCTAAAGGAATCAGCAGAGGGTAAGCTAGTAAGTTCGCGTTTTGGTGCTCATTATTCTTGTGTTAGAAACTATGATAACTACTAAAATAATAATACCAGAATTGGTAACTACCAAGTTAGTAGAGGGAGAAAAATAAAATCAGAATAAGATATATAATATATCTAAAATAATCCAAGTAAGAAAGTAAAAAGATACATAAAACAGGTGTGCATTATTATTGTAATATTGCACACAACTTGTGAGCAATATTCCATAAACTTGGCATGGTAGAACACATCATTTATCATCATCTCACAGTTTCTGTGGGTCAGGAGTCTGGGCATGGTCAAACTTGGGGTTTGAGCAGGCTAAAATCATGATGTTGGCTGGGGCTGAGATTGCATACAAGCCTGGGATCTTTTCCTAAGTTTGGGGTTGTTGGGAGAACTGAGTTCCTTGAGGTTCTAGGACTGAAGTTCCATGTTTTCCTTTTGCCTGTGGTCTGGGATCTGCCCTTAGCTCCTGGGGGCTACCCCTAGGTCCCAGCTCCTGGGCCTCCACAACACAACAGGTCCCTTTTCCAGGCAGCGGAGCATCTTGGCTAAGATGGGGTCTTGAATAACATAACCTAATCTATTCATGGTTGTACGGATGTGTTCACCACAGGGAGGGATTCTTAGGATGCTGCCTAACTCAAGGTGGAATAAATACAAAGTCTAAAATAAGAAGCCAAGTACAAATTCAAATAGATCAGAAATTACAATAAAAATCAATACATCTAATTATAAAATGATAAAAGAAAGGATTTATTCCTTTTCAGTTTTTTTTTCCAGAAATTACTTTTGCTTATAGATGTAGCCCAAATGTATATAATCCATACTCATATCTTGCAGTGGTCATTTTACATGATCATTAATAATTTCCATAAGGTCAAACAGATTCAAAAAATTCCAACACATTTTGCATCATAATTTATAAAATGATTGCCAGTGATTCTATTTTCTTCTTACCAAATTTTGTCTATTATTAAATGAATTATCACATATGTTTTCATGTTATTTAGCATTTTCCCTTAGGAATGACTTCCAATGGTGAAACAAGTGGGTCAAGGTTATTTTGCTGAGGGTCATTTGGTGACTCCAAACACAGGCTGAAATTTCTTTCAAAAAATATTCATGCCGTCAACAATGTTGAAAGTACCAGTTTTTTTGCTACAACCTTGTATGTACTGGGAATTATCATTATTATTAGAAAATAACTGCCGCACATTATTGTAAAATATTTTATCAACTGAACAGAAATACATAGAACTGGAAAATAATAACCAGTTAGTTATCAAGACATGGGAGGTTTTACACTCATTTTAACTTTGGGAAAGTCTGCCATAGTGAGAACTTCCAGATAAGGGTGTGTGTGTGTGTGTGTGTGTGTGTGTGTGTGTGTGGCCTGCATCTTCATGCCCTTCACAACCAGATGACACTAGAGGAGACATGAAGTACACCTTGGGGATGGCCCTCTCCTTCAACGTTCATCTTTGTCAGGTAAACTCTATCAATTGGTTAAACCTGTATCTTTTCCCTCTCATTTTAGGAGATCTGACACATTACCCGAGGCTGTATTGGCCATGCCAGAATTTCAGCCCCCTTAGGCACAATTCCTCTTATCTGTGTCATTATTCTTTCCCAGATTAAAAAAGGAAAAGAAAAGAAAAAACACCCTAACTTGATTAACTGAAGCTTTTCACTCTGTATTGGATACTTTTTAAAACTAACTGGATTTTTTTTTAAAAAAAGACTAACTGGATTTAATGTATCTTTTTTTTATTATTACCCAAGCTTCCTGATTCCTATGGTTCTTTTATTCATTATTTCCAGCTCCTCCCTTTTTCTCATAAAACAGAAATAAGGCTGCTATTTTCTTCTAGCAATCAGGTTGCATAAACCTGAGAATATCCATTGTGGATCTAGGTCTCCCTGCAAGTAAAATTATGAGATATAAGAGAATAAAAAAATGGCAGGAACATTCTCTGAATACTGGAAAAGAAATCTCCCGTCTGCCCTGAGCACACCATGATTGTCCTTCTGGAAGCAAACCTCTTACAGAACATTTCCAAGTTGCAGACACCTGATGAACCTGCCTTTCTCAGTAGAGCGAGGAAGCGTGCATTTGTACTTACATGTCTGAAGACACATCGTGCAGGCCGGGCTGTGGTTGTCTGTTAACCCTCAGCTGCACAATAAAAGTCTTCTGAAACAGACTCCATCACCTCATCTCTCAAATGATTGCAATTTGTAATCCAAATCCAAATTGAATTTAATTGATAGGTTGATCCTGAGTTAATTATTCCTGATTTGAGAGGATGATAAGGAAACCAGCAAAATTCAGCTGCTGGTCCCTCCCATTCCAGAATAGGTTCTTGGTGGGCAGGCACCTGCAATATTTAGGTGTCTCTTTATCACGTCCTCCACTTTTCCATCCTTTCCTCATACCTAAGGCCACCTCAGAAATTTCACATTGAGCAATGGTCAGCATGTTTTGATGACATTTGTTCCTTCGAACAACTGTCTGTTCATTTTGTGCAAACAGGCCTTTGATCTGTGTTACATAGCCAGTTCCAATTTGGTGTATCCTAATTTCCTCCTGTGACTCACTCTGGGCAATCCATATCCTGAAATGTCAGAACGTTCCAGGCAAGGTCTTGTCTTCCAAAACTGTTGTGTGCACATCTGTCACTGGAAGCTCCCTTGCCACTGCTGAAGATGCTTTGACCTAAGATGGCCATGCATCACGGCCACTCTTCTCTCTTTAGGAGTGCTCTGCCCCCAGGCAGGTGAAATGCTCCACAGCTGTGCTCACACTTCTCCTTCCCAAAGAACTTCTCTTGTCCTAACAATATGTAGGTCAAGTTTCTTTCCTTAATCTCTGTTCTCATGTCTGTTACATGTTTTGCTCTTCTGGAGACTGGAAATCATACTGGTGAGAGAACTACTTCTTACCAAAAAACGCCTCCAATCACCCAATTATTTATAAATATATCATTTTGTCCTAAAAAATAACAGGCATTTGTAGACATGATTTTAGGTCTGGCATTTCATCCCGAGGAGGACAGGATGCTTCAGTAAACTGCACAGTTAGACACTGAGCTAATTCCTTTCTTGGCCTCATATTTTCCATCATATAAACAATGATCATGGCTCAGAGGTGCCTTCAGATGGATGCTGTGTGTCTGAAGAAACGTGCGGCTATGCAGTACTCTGAGTTCTCCAGGGAGGTGGATAAGGCGAGTCCCCTTCGGTAGATTGGGTGGTGTTCTGTCCATGGCTGCCACCCCGCTGCCTGCAAAGTGCTTAAAAACATTGACTGGATGAGCCCTTTGATTTGGTTTTGCTCTTTACCTGTTAATGCCTTTCAAGGCTCTGTCTGCAGTATTCTTTGTATGTGCATTCCTAAATAAACAAATAAGGAGAAAAGAAAAACACTCCAGACACTAAAGGGTGGAAATGACCAGCCAGCTAGTTTGCACTTGCTGTCTGCATGGGGCCTGGTACAATGAAAAGCCTTTCTGGGGCACGTGATTCAATTTGGTGAAGTTGGTGTGGAAAATGAAAGAAGGCAGTTTTCTTGGAGGGCATGGAGCCCATTCAGACACAAACAACCTCACACTAAACTAGTGTGCATTGGTTGTGAAGCACTGGAAAAATCACGTGAGCTTTCATGATGAAATAGATAGGAGAGGACATGGTGTCCCAGGATATCGCCTTGTAGCACCTGCATCATGCGTGCACTGATGAGGACCAAAGGGATCCAGAGGAAATGCTGTCACTTCTTGACGACATAGCCCTGACAGGTGGTGCCTGGCCCCTCATGCCGCCAAGACAGCAGTTTCGTGTTGATGGCTGAGAGAGTGGTTGGCTACTACCACCTCAGGTCCTCTGTGATGGGCAGCACTGTGTCAGGTGGCAGGGCCTGCAAAGCAAAGGTCAAAGATGCAGTAATTGTCAGGAGCTCATTTCTGGTAGAAAAATTAATGTTTCTTCTTTAAAGGGAAATCAAGTTGGTAGTAATATCACACACACACACACACATGCACACACACACACATACACACACGATAGAGAAGAGGCCTTAGAGAACAAGAGTAACTACCTGAATATCATTTGTTTGGGCCTAATGATGCAGAAATGAATGGAAGTCATTAAAGCTTTCAGAGCAACCACATAGTTTTATCTGTGACAAAGATGAAAACATTTCGGGCAGGGCTGCAGAAATCTACAACCAGAGGAAAGGATTCTGCTCCTGCAGATGACTGCGGGATGTCTCCCAAACTGCAAAGAGCTCAGGAAATGCAAGAAAATAAAAGATGGAATAATTATCATTGTTCAAAAAGATCTGAAATGACTATCCACCAACTGCACCATGAGGCAGTGACCTGGAGTAGAACATGGAAACATGTATTGGAAGAAATGCCAAACAAGAGGTCCCATTTAATGGAGCAACAAGAATGACAAAGTATGTGGAAAAAATTGACAAGAAAACTTTCAATGTTCCTTAAGGCAGAAAGTAAGCTTGAACAAAGGAAAAGTAAAGTACATTGCTCTAAACAGGATGATGAATAAATCACAGAGATGCACATTCTTTTTGTTAATCTATAAATTTAATGTGATTCCAATAAAAAGAATCTTGTGTGTAGGGGGGGCAAGATAAGCTGATTCATTAAAAAATAAAAGGAGAAGAATAGCTCAGAATGCTTTTTTAAAAAGATTTTCCTGGCTGGTTGGTTCAGTGGTAGATTCAGTCTGGTGTGTGGATGTCCTGGGTTCGATTTCCAATCAGGGCACACAGGAGGAATGCCCATCTTCTTCTCCGCCCCTCCCCCCTCTTGCTTCACTCCCTCTCTCTTTACCTCCTCTCCTGAAGCCATGGCTCTATTGGATTGAGTTGGCCTCGGACGCTGAGGATGGCTCCATGGCCTCCTCCTCAGGTGCTAAACATTGGCTCCAGTTGAAATGGAGCAAGGGCCCCTCATGGGCAGAGCCTCACCCCCTAGTGGGCTCTCCAGGCAGATCGGGGCACACACAGAAATCTGTCTCTGTCTCTCCATCCTTTCACTAAAATACAAAAAGAAAAAAAAGAAAGGAATAAGATTAATCAGTCCTAGTAGATACATAGTCAAACATATCATAAAGATATAACAAAATTCTGTAGCATTAGTACCTACATAGACAGATCTGTGACAGTTTTGAGAGTCTAGAAATAGGCCTAACTACATGTTGAAATTTAGTATATAATAAAGGTGACATTTCAAGTCAGTGTGGGAAAGATGAATTATTTAACAAGTAATGTTGAAACTATGGGGTAACCGGTGATTCTATCTTTCACCAGGTTAAATTTCATATAACCAATATTTTAGACATAATAAATGAAATTATAAAACTAATAGGATGAATTATAGTATATTTTAAATGAGGTAATATCTAAGTAAGAAGATATTTATAACCAACAAAAATCAAGTAAAGCCTGACCTGTGGTGGCGCAGTGGATAAAGCATCGACCTGGGAACACTGAGGTCGCCAGTTCAAAACCCTGCACTGGTCTGGTCAAGGCACATATGGGAGTTGATGCTTCCAGCTCCTCCCCCCTTTCTCTCTCTCTCTCTCTCTCACTCTCACTCTCTCTCTGTGTCTCCTCTCTAAAATGAATAAAATAAAAAGAATTTTAAAAATCAAGTAAAAAAAAAAAGGTTGGTCAACCTGGCTTTTCAAATGTATAATATTCATGAATAAAGCTGCCCTCGATTAAAAAAAATAATAATAAATAAATAAATAAATAAATAAAAGGTAGAAGACCATTTGTGAAAAACATTTGCAACTTACAGTATATTACAAAAATAGTTTATTTCCTTAAGCTATAAAGTTCTCTTACAAATCAATAGAAAATTTCAACTCGATAAGAAATGTTCAGAGTTACGAGATGGTTAAGTTACAAAAATGAAATATAAATGGGTCTTTAACATTTCGAAAGATGCTCAGCCTCCCTAAGACACTCAGAGGAATGCTAATTACAGCAAAAATGATGAATCATCTTCACCCCTTGGACTGGAAATGTACTGACCAGAGTGTAAAGAAACAAAAATGATCATGCAGTCTAGTGAGAGTGTAAGTCCAGACAACCTCTTTGGAGAACACTTTGGCAATGCATATTAAAATGTAAAATGCTTGCAAGCTTTTAACCTCAATGTCATTTTTAGGAAGTTGTCCTTCAGGTACTTTGTGCATATTACTTATGTTTTGTTATTTTAAAATATTAAAAAATGAATTCAACAATTGAGAGTTGGTTTAATAAATTGTAGTTCATTCATCCAAGGGAATTAATCTGTGTCATCATGAAAAAATGTAGAGTCTATGGATCCTGATATGGCTAGACTTGGAAATAAAAACTCAGGCAAGGCATATATATTATGTATAATATGCTACCACTTATATGTATATAAAAATAGAGAAAAGAATAAAAATGTATTTATTTGCTTGTATATGTTGTACTTTCATAAATATTTCTGAAGGTGTAACATTGGATGCATCCAGGGAGAAGAAGTGGTGGCTAGAACAGAGATAAGAGAAACTTGTTTTTATCATCTGTCAGTAAAAAAATAAGATTTCAAAGTAATAAAAGTGGTACTTAATATAGAATTGATGTTTACTTTGGACCTTGAAACTAGGTACTTCCATACTCAGCTCCCACCTCTTGAAGATCTCTGTCTTCTCTTTCCATTTTTGTGTACTTGTTGAGTATTTCTCATTATACAAAATTATGTTTTTTGAAAGTTGGAATTAAGTTTTATTGATTTTTGTGTCATTCCCATTTCCACAATGCTGGGAATACAGACTGGCAAATAGTTGGCTGGTACCTAGTGAAATATGATTGGAAACAAGATTTAACTCTTTTTCCATTTTACTGTTTTATGTGACTTTTTTACTCAAATTAATAGTACATGTACATGAAGGAGATGCCCTTGGTCAAGGTTAGTAATTGACAGTTTACCCTGATCTAATGTGGTCCACACAGGCACAGGGAGTCACCAGGCATTGAAAGAGACAATTAGTTGATATTTGTTCTCCTAAATTAAATTTTGCCTGAAGATTAAAAAGTTGGCAAAGTTTGCTCAGCATGTCTGAGACCTTAGCCTTAAATCAACAGCTGAGAGTTCCCATGACCTAAGCTGTCCTCTCCTGGGAACCATCACTCACCGTACATTAACTGAATAGACAATAATAGTGTGGCCACTCCCTCTCCAGGACATTTTATGACCAATGGTACATACAGCACTAAGACAATTCCATGGTTCAGGGCAGAGTCGGTAGGTACAGTGGAAAATATTTCTTTAGAAATGACTTTTATCTACAAAGTTTTTACCTCTGACCTTGGTCTTATGCCCTAGCTAAATAAGCAGTCCAGACTTAGCAGTTGGCAGTGTTCAGTGATGCTGTTGGTCATATTCCCCTGGATCTTCATCTTTTGAAACTTAGGTGCGTCCATAAGACCAATGTGGCCAGTGAAGCGAGATGAAGTCACAGGTGCCATTTCTGGTGTGTGGAGCTGCTGTGAATCACTCCCTTCTCCTCATATGTGAGCCAGCTATGGTCACTGGGGACATTTCAGGGAAGGTTCTGCTGACTAGGTCCCTGAGGAAAGATGATGAGGAGCTGGGTCCCCCAACCCAGATGGACATGTAACCTGAATAAAATACAAACCCCACTGAAGGTGGTTGTTCTGAACAAAATTGTGTGTCCTGTCCCACAGAGAAGCAAAGCTAGCACAGTGAAGTGAGAATTGTTATAGTAACCTAAAATATGTGGCATTGCGTGGTGCTGTGGTAGTCATTGGTAAAGAATCTCTTATTAGAGACCTGAAAGAGGGAGACTCATACAAGGCAGTGGCAAAATATTGGGTAGTAACTTGGGAGGCAAATGATGTATCACATCAACTTGTAGCTTTCAGAGGAATGATCAGAAAGAATGTAAGGTGCCTGACCTGTGGTGGCGCAGTGGATAAGGCATCAACCTGGGAACGCTGAGGTCGCCAGTTCAAAACCCTGCACTGCTCTGGTCAAGGCACATATGGGAGTTGATGCTTCCAGCTCCTCCCCCTTTTCTCTCTTTCTCTCTCTCTCTCTCTCACTCTGTGTCTCCTCTCTAAAATGAATAAAATAAAAAGAAATTTAAAAAAAATTAAAAAAAAAAGAATGTAAGGTGACTGCTGGCTGCTCTTGGCTGCCTTGGGGAAGACCTGACAAAATCAGAGAAGAGCTGATGAAAATCAGGAGAGAAGACGCACCCCACACTACACAGCCCTACCAAACTCCAAGCTCAGGGACATCAGTTAGCAGCATAAAACCCACCACTGTGGGAGTACTAACACCATGGCAACTGGCAAACACTACAAAACAGCGATCCCAGTCCTGGCTGGATTTTAAACATGTCCCAGCACAGCACTGGTTTAAACTTAACTGGGAGGACAGTGAGGCCAGAGGAAGGTGACAGCAGGAGTGAACCCAGGGGTCAGGGGCTGGAGGTCTGCACACTTTTATGTTTTCACTGGCTCTGCTCTTCGTTTGACTGGCTCTGTGTTTATTTGATTGGCACACCCTCCCTAGCCTTTCCTCATTTCCACGGTTCTTCTCACTGGCTTTGAACACAACTTTGCTGACTTTGGAATTCTACCTTGATTGTGCTTTTTATGGTGATTGGCACATCTTCCTCCTGTGCTGTTTGTAAAGAAGATAGACAAAACCACTCAGTGGGTTTGTCAGATGCCGTGCTGTGTGACTCCGCCATGAAAACAGCACAGCTCTGTGAGGGCAGGCTGTACCAAAGGGCTTAGAAGGCCCCCATTCAGAACATGTGTGGGATGGCCTCTCTTGAAAATAGCCTCTCTGGGAAGTATACTAATTACTCCTGGTGTGCAATCTTCCTGTGCCCAATTTCATAAAAGGCCAGTCTCTTTCCTGTGCCTTTTTATTAGCCAGTATTATATGAACTTAATGTCCCATTAGTATGGCCAATCACCTCTCCACGATGCTATGCCATTTCAATCCATGATTTGCCTCAATAACGTCACTGCAGAGATCTTCCTGACAGCCACATTCTTCACTCCACCGTCACCACCAGGGACACTCACCTTCAGCGACGCTCAAGCTGATGACACATCCCCAGTGGAGAGTCATGAAGTACGACAGTCACCTGGCTCGGGGTTTGTTCTGAGGAGGAGCCTGAAACTTACTTCCCAATTATTCACTTTTCTTCTTGTTAAAATTAATTGAACCACAATTTTTGGCTGGGCATGGTGCTGCCATGTTTCCTGGTCTCCCTTACAATGGTGTGTGGCCTGTGACCAAGTTGTTTCCCAATGAAATGTAATCAGAAGTTATGTGTTGCATGAAACTTCCATGTAGGCTCTTTGGAAGGGAAGGAGTATGGCTTTTCCCCCTCCCCACTTCATGCTGCTGCTTGGAACATGAACTTGGTGGCTGGAGCAACAACAGCCATTTTGCACCATGAGAGCAAGGTGTTATCCCCAGGTATAGTAAAGCAGATTTCTATAGACCATGCACCATTATATTCATCTGTATGTGACAAAACCAGCCCTGCACCCTTTCTTTTCTTCCTTTTTTATTTTTAGATCTCTATTATTTGGCCCTTAAACGTAGTCATTACAGATAAGTACTTTTCCTAATGACTGTATTATTAGTTCCCTCTCCAAGGCTAATAGTTTATCCCTTGCTGTTTATTAAATTAATCCCAATTTTCATTTTTACAAGCATAAATCAAGGAGTTTTACTAGCCCATGTTGTCTTCTTATCAAATACACACGGCTGTTTTTCATTCCTTGATTTGTTTTGTTTTTCCCTCACTGTGGTTCACATGGTTTTTCATCTAGAAGAAATCAGGCAGACTAAATTACCAGGTACAATACCACCCCTGTCCCCTTCAGAACTCTTTCCCTCTCTTCTTCACAGATGGTCTCCAGGCCTTTTTCTTTCCCCTCCTGCTCCTGGACTCCAAGCCCTGAGAGAGGGCCATTTATTGAAGCTCACATCAAAAGGTCTGCATCATTAAGTCTCAGTGGGGAGCAGGGGTTGGTGACAGTGAAAAGACCCAGAATTGAATAGAGAGCTCCAGCCTACTAAATTTAGACACAGGCTGTCTATATTTAGTTTGGATCTTAAGTAGGAAAATTTTCAGCCTGAAAATCTGTAGATTAAATAAGAAGTAGAACGGTTCGCTTTGCCCTTGTACTGAATTCAGGCTCCATCAACAGTAATCCGTATATCATCTTCAGTAAAAGCCTACTTAGTCCTGGGCACCCTCATTCCCAGTCGTATTCCTTATGTGGACTTAATGTCTACAGTGGATGGCCATAATAATAAACTATCAACAACAATAACAGAAACTAATGTTGACTGAAGTAAGTGTGTGTTGGGCCTTATCCAATCTCACAAAACTGCTGTAGAACTATTTAAACTCTCATTTTACAGAGGACAACACCAGAGCACAGAGAGGTCATATGACTCTTCTAAGGTCATACACCGTGGCAATGGGGCCAGGTTTGAATTCAGAGACTCATCTCTTCAATGCTCTGCTCAACTGCCTGCCTATGCAAGGAACTCTACCTGAACACCCAGAAATAATATACAGTGGATCCTTACTATTCATGGATTTTGCATTTAAAATTTCCCTACTTGTTAATCTTTGTTTGTAATCCACGGATCATTCACCACCATGTTTTGCAGTCATTCGCTGACACGCATAGAGTAGTGAAAATTTGGGCCGCCTGATGTGCCTGTTCCCAGCTGGGGTCTAACAGGGCCACACTCTGTCTTCCTGTTTCAGCTCTCATTTGGTAAATGAGTGTCTTTTTTATGGTCTATTTGTCCCCATTTTTTTTCACAATTTTGTGCTGTTTGTTAGTGATATGACTGATTTTCTATTTTAATTTATTTTTCAATTATAGCTGACATACAATATTATATTATTTTTAGGGGTACAACATAGGGATTAGACATTCATTTACCTTGTGAAATGATCTCACTGTTTCAATTTCTAATTTTTTAAAATTTTAATGGAATTTATTGGGGTGACATTGGTTAATAAAATATATAGGTTTCAGGTGCACAACTCTCCAATATATTATCTGCATATTGCATTGTGTGTTCACCACTCCAAATCAAGTTTCCCTCCACCACCATCTATCCTCCCTCTACCCAACCATGGTGCTGAAGTGCTGCCTACTCTTTCTAAGTTCAAGAAGGCTGTAATATACCTTATGAAGAAAGTACTTGCATTAGATGAGCAACCTTCAGGCACAAGGTACACGGTGCTGTTGGCTGTGAGTTCCATGTTAATGAATCAACAACATACATTAAATAAGGTTCTTTAAATAGAAACACACATAAAGTAATTCAGGGTTTGCAGTGACTTTATAGAATATAACTACTGCAAATAATGAGAATTGCAGGGACTTTGCAGCATGTTTGTAGGGAAGCTGATAACATTTCTTCTAGTTTTAAGTTCTATTTGCTTTCTCATCTTCTCTGCCTACAGCATGTAGGAGTCAATGGAGAAGGCTCTGCTGTTCCTTTTATAGAAAGTTATAAGATAACAAGGACTCTGTCTTCACCTTCCATCCTGGTCTGACCAGCACCAGTTGGTTAGTGAGCTATGACTCAGGACCCATGATTTTTCCTGTTTGCCTCTTTAAGGAGAAGAGAATAAAGGGACCTCAAGCCACAGAATAGAGTGAGAATGCCAGTAACCATAGTTCTCTGGTGTCCTTGTGACTTCTCCTTATATTTTGGAATTTCTTGGGGTAGGAAGATGTTATACATTTGACACTAAACCAGGAAAAAATGTCCAAGCCAATAAACAGCAAACCATCCTGTCTAGAGGAAGACAAAGAAAGGAGGCACGCAGGTAAAGCACATATTGTATAAATCAGGGGTTACTCTGGATGCCATGCACCAATGGTTCTCTTCTGAAGATGCAGGATACAGGGGAATGGAGGGAACACTGAGTTGATAAGAAACGAATGCAGCTGAATCTTCCATTGCTAGGTTCAGGTATTTACCTGTCTAAACACAGATTCAATATATGTAGTAGTTACAGGTTTCCAGAGTATCTTCTGACACTAATGGGCAGGGCCAAGTTTGCTTTATGAAGGGTCCAGCTTTTGTATCCTCTTCCCTTGCTCTATCCTCATTCCATGGCACAAGAGAAAACACATAGAAATCACTGAACCATTGCATTGGGATGGTTCTAGCTAAAATGAAGACTTTCTAAGGTAAATATTAGTCACCACTGTTGTTTTTTCAAGGGAAATCTGTGGGAGTGAGTGATACTGTTGAGAACTGTAGAGTTAAAGAATGACAGGAGCAGGCCTAGATAGAACCCAGCATCAGGACCACGGCCAGCGCCGCTGAGGTGTGTAATGACATCAGCCTTCACTGAGATCTTCTGTGATGCAATATGTTTGGAATTATCAAGTCGTTAAATAGGTTATTAAAACTTTTTCTTTTACAGGCATGGATATATTCTCTTCTGAACATTCTAATTTAGCCCTTAAAATGCATCATTCTTTTAGTAAACTCTTTCTCATGTAAACCCAACTTTATTTTTCTAAAATAAGGTTTGTTATATCTTGAGGTCAATTGGCACAAATTTATCTCATTTTTAAAGGAGTCCATGAAAAACTAAAACAAACAAACAAACAAACAAAAACCCATTGTAGCATAAAGTGATGAGTGTCTCAGCCAGGAGCCAAGGGAACTGACCCTGCTGGGGCCATTGGAGAAAGCTCTCCAGAGGAAGTGGTGCTGAGTCAGGCCTCTGTGGATGATGAGAAGGCTCTCATAGACTGGGTTTGAGAGCTGTGCTGAGAGCCGGCTTGGGCAAATGGGAAAAAGATCTATACATCACTGAGTTGTTACAGTGCGATGGTTCAAATTTGCCAAGACTTTGCCATGGCTTTCTTGGGAAATAAGACAAGATAAAGTTTTATTCAAAATGAGGGGTTTTTTATATATATATAAAGACAATAAATAAATGTGACACAAGCCAAACATGGCTTAGGTGGGGAGAAGAAATCTGTTACAGGATTCAGTTCATAACAGGCTGTTGGACTAGAGCTTCAGTTCCCGAGCTGCTCCTAGCTCCTTGCCACACAAGCCTCTCTGTAAAACAGCTCACAGCATGGCGGCTCCATTCACCAGAGTGAACAAGAGAGTGAGCAAGAGATGAAAGTCACAGTGATTTGTGACTCATTGTGTGTCAAGAACTCCAAAGAACATTTTAAGCAATGCCTGGTGCCCTCGAGCCCTGGGCTGTATTTCTAACTGACCACTTGATATATCTACTTGAATCTCCAATGAACATCTTCAATTTAACAAAACCAATGTAGAACTTCAAATGCCGAAGAGACTTCTGATTAACCTAGGAAACCCTGTTTCCTACCCACTTTCTTATGTATATAAGTAGAAATGCATATATATCTATGTAACATGTAAGAATAGTCAAATTTTATAACAAGATATTGAGGCAGACAAAGCTTTTTCAATGCTGACCGCCTCTTGGTGAAAGGAGCAGGTGTTTTGGAGTCAGACAAAATGGGTTCAGATCTACACTCTGTCCTTAGTTGTGTGATATCATGCAATTTATTAACTCTCACAGCCTTGGTTTCCCACAATTAACATGGGGAGAGTGAAGACCCACCGAATAAGGGAGGAAGTTGGGTCATGTGTGGGCTCAGGATCTGCATGAGAGGGCACCCAGAAAACATTAGTTCCTACTCCTTTCTGTCTGAGTTCTCTTTTGCCCTCCTTTGCTCTCCAAAGTTGCTTCTGGAAACAATTTGGGAGTCTTTGACTTCCTCCTTCAGCCTCACCTTCTCATGTGTAAAGACTGACCCTGTATCACAGGTCCTTGAGCATCCTTGCATCAGCCAACCACATAACAGGGGTATCCTTAGACCACCCCCTAGTTCTAAGTGCCCCCTAGAGGGACAGGGCCACCAAGGCTGGGAACCTTCAGCCTAAATGGTCTCTCAGGACCCTTCCACATTATAATCAAAATTATGCTACCCCCACACCTACCATGAGGGATGCCAAATGTCTACTAAAGGGGCTGAAGAAGTGACCGCTATGACACAGACATCACATCTCTAAAATACCCTGTGAAGTTTATAGTTGTAGTCACAAACCCCTGGAGTCGGCTGGTGGTTTTATTTTCATATGATAGTTAAGAAGCCTAAAGCTTTGGGATAATTTACCCAAATGCGCGGTTAGTTATTGACGGGCTGATGGTTTTTTCCCCAAACGTCTATATATATATGCTTGCAGTGTTCTCATTTATTACATCCCTGCCCAGAGGCAGCTAGTCCTCCTATAAATAGTAGTCCCTGACCCTCTGGAACTTCCTTCACTATCCAGAAGCTGTGCTGTTCACAAGGCTCCCCCAAGAGGAAGAATGAGCCCATTTCAATAACCAGGTAAATAAGTTTACTTATAATTTCATCAGGAGAAGGCAGGAGGACCCTTTTTATCCTATGGGTAACTTACAGTCTCTGGGCACTCTGCATGGAGTGAGCCCCAAATGTAAATAGAAGATACAGCACCTTACTAATTCCCAGAAATTCTCCCACTTCACAGCCTCCCTGGGCCAAGTTCAACACCCCCATGTCTGGGCTCCATCTGTTCTCTGCTAATGGAAATTGGAGTGTGGGAAGTGAAGATGTTTTTGAAAACACATTTTCAGGTGGGGTTGCCATTGATTAACCCTGCTTTATGTCTCAGCCTCTCTCCCGGGGCCCAGGTTGTGTGACTCATACCTGGCTGCATTGTGCATGTTGTCTGTGAAGGCTCAAGTGCTATTTGGGATAGGGCCCTACCCTGTGCGCTGTTGCCGAGAATACAGGAGGCCAAGCATCGCCGGGCTATTTATAAAGATAATTGTCGCCTGCGAGGGTTCTAGACATCCACTTGTCTACACCCCAGGAGGAGCGGGGCTCTTTGTCATGTCTGGACTTAATAAAGGATAAATAATGTGTGCTATATAGCTGGCTACAATGTGTCTCCTCCAGTAATCCTCTGTTTCAATTTTCTGCTTTGTATTGTGTACACAGAAAACAACCTCACGAAACAGCCTCAGAAAACGCTGCTCTAGTTTCCCCTTCGTGAGGACATGGGGGAAGGTTCACAAAGACACCTTTTGGCTTTAATAGGGTGTAAAATGGTGCAATGTTGCATCTTTGTCATGGCCCTTAGGGCTCAATGTGTGTTTGTGAAAAATTTTAATTTTATTAACATGCAAAAGATGTTTCAAATGGTTTTTCTTCCATCGTTCAGATGCCGCACGCAGCAAGTAATAGAAAAACTGTCTCTGGGAGATTGCAAAGGGCTGCCACGTTCTGGGAGGTGAAGCAGATGTGGAAGCATCTCGGAATACTGCAGGAGGAACTGAGGCAAGGTGACCATGGCAACAATGTGTTTTTGCTCCGCAGAAAGCAGGGCCCTCACGGGTCCATACTTAGTGCGGTCTTCTCTCTGGATGCTGACCGAATCAGGGTCCTGACCACACAGGGTGATTTGAGGACATTTATACTCTACATGGTCCTGAATCATCACACATCTGAATAAAAGCACAGCTTTAAGTCCAAAGGTTGCCTTTTCCCCCCCAGGCAACTTTATATTTTAAACATTCAAGGATGTAGAGAAACTACCTATTTTCTGAGGTTCCTCAGACACCTCAGATTGTCCAAATTCACTGGATCTGGCACTGCTTTCCTATTCTGGGGCCTTTTCTTTGTCATGGTGGGGATTTCTTTCCACATTCCCAGTTGTCCTGCTTCATCCTGAGCTTTCAGGGAGAGGAAGCACTATTCCTGCCCCCACAGGAACATGTCTCTCTCAAGTTACCGAATCCATTAGCTCATCACCTTCCTGGTCTTGCCCTGGCATTGAAGTACCACAGTCTTTTCTGTAAGGACATGGCCTGTCTGCATAGAAAAGCCCCAGGGCTGATGTTTGGTGTAGCAATAGAGCAAACCCACTCAATGCAATTGCATGTGCCCTATCCACTGGGACTCAGCCAGCTCCAGGAAGAGTTTTCCCTCCCGGGAGTACAATAAAATCTGGGTCCTTGGGGCCATTTGGATTGTAGCAATGCCAAAGAAAGCATGAACTAACTCCAGTTGGCAATGGGTTGGGGTCAGTGGAGACAGAATGGTGTATAGGATGCAATCACTGAGGAATGTGAGCCCAGCACTGGAATGGGGGTTGAGGCAGGCCATTGTTCAATATCCTGATCTTGATCAAACAGCCAAGAAGGAGAAAAGGTTCTAACTGGTCAGTACAAAAAATAATGTCTACTCCACAGAGCTAAGTGTCAAGGGCTTATTTAAATGCCTAGCAGAAAATAGAATATGTTAGTTCATTCTCAACCAGTGCTGTAATAAAACGGGAGACTTTTCAAGAAGACCTCATGACAAGATCCAGGTTCTGTGACTGATGTTATCATGAAACCCATGCACCAAGTTAAACATGATTGTACAGGAAGCCAGGCTTGAAGAGTAGATTACATAAATGTAAGCCTATTAGTTAGCAACTTGTAAAACACATTATTGACACTGGTGTGCAAAATGCACCCAGGGGAAAAAAACAACAACAAAGGACAAAACTGTACTAAGCAACCCATAATTAAATACTGGCTATTCATTGGGGGAGGGGATGGACAGGACTTCAGTGCATGAAAGAGAAAAAGGCTTCTGGGCCACCCCATAAAGTTACCCAGAAAATAAATAGCAGAACTGAGCTATAATATAGATTTAATAGCATTTCCCAAGATACTAGAAATATATAGATCACTGTTAAAGAAATTAGACAATTGTGATAAAGCCAAAGACCTTAGTGGATGTCCACCCTTTCTCAGTCCCTCCTGAATTTTAGTACCTGGTTCTTGCTGTCCTTTAGGGCAGCTGGCCTGACCAGCCTCGTGGATGGCCAGGGGAGGCCGCCCATTTCACCCCCTACAGAATCAGGCACTTAGGATCTGATTTTCAAATTGCCCTTCCTTTTGCATCTGCCTTGATGTTTTGCATTTGTTTGAGGCTTGCATCTGCTTCCAAACAATGAGCAGTAATTTTAAACCTGTTTAGCACGCATTTAACCCAGATACTTCTTTTGTGACCATTTCACTTGCATCTGGGGTTCAGTGCAAAGAGGTTGTGAGGAACAAAGCAAGAGCAAAATGGTATCAGCCAGCAGCTGCATGGGAGGGAGAGCAGCACACCCCCAGCAAGCCCACGCACAGGGTACACTCTCTGGCTTCAAAGGCACCCCTATTGAGGAGCATATTCCTGCTCTGCAGGGTGAGGGCTACTTCCGATGACTGATTCTCATGATTTGAGGTTGCATGTGGGCCGTGGATTCCCCCTACCTGGGGCTTGCTATGGCAGGAAGGAAATTGTCTCCATGAAAAAGTGAAGGAAACCCTCTTCCCTGTCAACTGCCCTATGGCAATAGTTGGGCACTTCTCACCAATGTTAATGAATAGCTTTCCTGGAAGGACAGAAAAATACCTTCTAGGGCTGCCAAACAATGGCTCAGAGGCCTGAAGATTAAGTAAGAAACTTGGAGATCCAAGAGGGAGCTGGCTATCTGTTGGATGGAACAATTCTTCATTTCTCACCCACTATCCTTAAAAACACACATCTTTTTAAATCAGTTATCCATCGATGAACACCTAGGTTGTTTGTATCTCTTGGCTTTTGTAAATAATACAGTGAACATTGGAGTGCAGACATCTTTTCAATATCCTGTTTTTGTTTCCTCTCAATATATACCCAGAAGTGAAACATTATTGAGTCACAAGAAAGGAAATCCTGCCATTTATGACAACATGGATGAACCCTGATGGCATAATGTTAAATATAATAAATCAGGAAAGAGAAAGATGAATACTGTATGATCTCACCTATATATTTGGAATCTATAAAAGCTAAACTCATTAAAACAGAGTAGAATGGTGGGTACAGAGATTGGGGTGGGGGAATTGAGAAGATATTGGTTAAAGAATATAGATTTGCAACGAAGAAATGAATAAGCCTTGAAGATCTAATGTACAACGTATGATTATAGTCAACAATACTGTATTATAAACTTCAAAGTTGCTAAGAGACTAGATTCTAGAAGTGCTTACCACAAAATGAAATAATAATTATGTGACTGATAGAGGTGTTAGCTCAAGCTACGGTAGTTATCATATTGTAGTATGTACATAAATATATCCAATCAAGGCATGGTACACCTTCATTTTACACAATTTTTATGTTAATTATTTCAATTAAAAAGAAAAAGAGCCTGACCTGTGGTGGCACAGTGGGTAAAGTGTTGACCTGGAATGCTGCGGTCACTGGTTCGAAACCCTGGGCTTGCCTGGTCAAGGCATATATGGGAGTTGATTATTTCTGCTCCTCCCCCCTTTTCTTTCTCTCTCTCCTCTCTAAAATGAATAAAGTCTTTAAAAATAAATAAATAAATAAAAAATAGGTCAGTTACAACTCAATTGAAAAAAGAAACAACACACACACACACACACACACACACACACACACACACACACACACACAATTCCAAGTCAACTTGTTGGTTTGTTTTAATCTTGGTGTTTCTAAAAAAAGAAAACTGAAGGAAAACCTTATAACTGAAGGAAACTTGATTTCTTGCTTTTGATTCTGTGTGCCATCCTAATGAGATCACGCCATAACAGCCTAAGACTGAGGGTAGGGGAGCAGATTCTAGATGGCCCACTGGGTTTTGACGCACTCGAATGACTAAGTTTTCTGGTTCTAAGCCTGTTTGTCTTGTCAGAGTTCAAGGAGCTGGACTTCTTATTAAGATCCCTTCCACCATGGGGGTTTGTGCAGCTCTGTGTACATGTCCTTATCCCATACACATCACTTGGGAACTCCTTTTCATTTCAGAAAGGGGTCCTCTAAACAGTTCATGGGCTTCTCAAAGTCAGAGTACATTTTAAAGCCAAATTTGAAACCGTATCTAGATAAAATCTGATTGTTCTCTCTCAAGGTATCAAAAATGAAAAAATTTGCCTGACCAGGTAGTGGCGCAGTGGATAGAGTATCAGATTGGGATGCGGAGGACCCAGGTTCAAGATCCCAAGGTTGCCAGCTTGAGCACGGGCTCATCTGGTTTGAGCAAGCTCACCAGTTTGGTTGGACCCAAGGTCACTGGCTTGAGCAATGGGTTACTCAGTCTGCTGTAGCCCCACGGTCAAGGCTCATATGAGAAAGAAATCAATGAACAACTAAGGTGTCAGAAGGAAAAACTAATGATTGATGCTTCTCACCTCTCTCTTCTCTCTTCATTTCTATCTGTCTGTCCCTATCTATCCCTCTCTCTGACTCTCTCTCTCTGTCTCTGTAAAAGAAAAGAAGAAAGAAAAATTTTTACAATCACAAAAATCATGTTATACTGTTTGGCATGGCAGCATGCTCCTTATTCACAAAGGCTGGCGAAAAGAAGAGTTAGAGATTTATAATAAACCCTTCTTTTGTTGCTGGATGACAATTAGAAATATGGGGATTTATCACGATGCTGTCAACAAAACTATGTGTGATGATGAAATTGTACATCCACTCTGTGCCACAGTATGATGGCTACTAAGCAGGCATGGTTGTTGAGTGCATGAAATGTGGTGAGTGCAAATGAAGAACTGAGTCTTTTAATTTTATTTGATAACTAATTTATATACAAATTTAATATTTAAAAGTCACACAAGCCCAGTGACTACCATATTGGGTAGCATTAATTAGGTTCTTTTTTATGTCATTTATTATTCTATACGTACTACCCTACCACATACATACAAACATATAAAAATAGCATGAAGACTATCCCTAGAAACTTGAATTAAAAGAAAAAATATCTGTCATAATCAATTTATTATTTTTGCTGATGTATTTCTTTTCTAATGGTTTTAAATTTTGATGCTAATTAATTTAGATGTTGGTTTTTTAAAATGCTATCTTTTGAGACCAGAATACATGCCTTTTTTTTTTTTCCTTAGAAGCCACAGGTCAATATAAAGGCATTTAACAATATTTTTATCCTCTGAAAATAAAAAAATAAGTCAGGTTTTGAAAAAATAATTTTTGAAAAGTGAACATTAAACCTAAAATAGAATTTATTTAGATTTTGGCAATATAATGTTAAAATAACCTATTGCTATTATAAATTATGTTTATTATTTAAAAAATCAGTGTTTTTGTTTACCATTTTATTCAGAGCCTTTGTCATGAAAAGAACTCAGCACATATTTACTGTGATTCTACAACATTATTTGCATATTGATGTTGGCATTTTCATCTATTTTAATTATTTGCTAATGTACCAATTTCTGCATCTGTAAAATGAAAGTTATGATAGGACTTTTGTATCAGGTGGTTGTAAGACTAGAGAAGTTAATAGATACAAAGTAAATTGATGTTGATATTGTCAGTACCACCTCCTTTTCTAGAACATGGTATTCTCCAGGTCTGGGTCTGGGGTCATGTCTTATTTATTGTTGTATTGTCATATATTATATGTTTATGTCTGTAAATGACTAAATGGAAGCAGGAATAAATAAATCAGGAATGGGCAGATGAAGAGAGAGGTCATGAATGGGACATTACCTCTCTTTTTTGTTGGGGGCCTTTGAAGAGTGAGTGGTTAGGACTAGATATTTTTTGTTAGTGCTGTTGACAGTTTGGCTGGATAAGACTTTGCTGTGGGGCTATTCTGTGCATGGTGGGGTGTCAGCAGCACCTCTGGCCCCCATTCAGTCAATGCCACCAGTATCTCCAGTCCTGACAACCAAAATATCTCCAAGTATTGCTAAGGGTTCCCTGCAGAAATATTTGGATGGTATTTCTGTTAGGGCTCTAGTTACAAAGTTCCATAGATATTGAGTCTGCCCAATCCAATTTCACTTTTGTTTTAAAAGTTTGCAGAACTGAGAATTTGTAGAAGCCTATGATGTCTGTGGTAAAAATTCCTCATCTGATGTACCATACCCATTAACAAAGATTCCCCCCTGGGAATGAGATTAAGAATAATTTTATTTTTTTCTTGGGGTTTTATATGTATTTCAAATGGGCTACCTCCCCCCATAAAGTTTTATTTACTATTATAAAATGCATATAAAATGTGTTTAATTTATTGAAAAAATTACATTGAAAGAATTCTCTCCTTCCTGTTGCAATCCTTTAAATATAATCCAGTCAGACCTAGTTCATGGGGTCATAAGGATGTGACTATAAAGTGATAATAATTATGCTATAAATATAAATTTGAAAAACGAAACCAAGTGCCACCTGCCAATCTGAAATGATGAAACATTCCCTGGCCTCTTCATCTTGCAGGAAATGGTTCTTCCACTAGACTCTGCTTCTGCTGTGGTTGAAGGGCACTTTGGTGTCGATGTCTCATTCCCCTTCCACAGGGTGTTTTAATGTGGTTGTTGAATTGATGCATAATTTTGCCTGGTACTAGAGTGCAGAAAGACGGGGCTGGTTTCAGTGCTGGATTGCTCTGTGCTCATTTGAATATCAGTAGATATTTATTAGTGTGAGATGAAAGCCGGGCTCTTTCCCATGCCTTCAGTTTGGAAATAAAGTGCAGTGCCACAGACTTCATGGAGATGAGCAAATGATCCACACAATGTTGTGACAATGTTTGGGAGCCTGAGGACGCTTTCAGATTTCAACCCTTCTTTCTGAGGTTTCTCAATGAAGATTATATTAAAAGGCACAAGGTCCGAAGCCACCAAATATAGGTTCTCACCATGTCACAGAAACATAAGGATAGAGTGCACTGGAAAGTCAAGTAGGGCAAAATGGAAGCAGCTTTTAGCAAATCGCATTCAGATCAACCATTTTAATATCCACAATTTACTTCTTTTCCCCTCTTGCTCTTAGACAACAGTTATTTCTCAAAACTGAAGAATAGGTTTCTTAAGAACAGCATCCATGCAAGACAAAGAGGCTCTTCTAGGTAACACAGCTCAATAATAAGATAACAAAATATTTCAATGCCGGTGTCATCTAAGGTTGATAATAACACATCTCATACTTCTCTTATTTTATTTTTTTATAGGCCAGATAAATTAAATTAAACTAGCTCTTTGCTCAACAACTTGAGATGTGGTGTTAATAACAGCTCTGCTCTCTTTCAATAGAACGACTGGCTCAAGGGTGAATGTGGGTGCTTTCCCTTCAGGAGTTGGGTGTGCGCTGCTGGTAAACGCTAAGTAGAGTTGGCGTGAGGGAAAGAGGAAAAGCTGTTCATGTTGGAGCAATGTCGGGACTGTTGGTGATGCTTAAACAGTAAATAGCGAATGAGCCTGGAGTAAGGGTTCATGTGGTGCGGGACATTCCCTGAGCCAGCTGGGTCTGAGTAGTGGAGGCAAGAACTCACAGCCCTGTGGATACCTCTGTCCCCAATTTTAACACCAGCTACCCAGCATTTACATGAAGCCCGGCCAAGACTTCAAGTTAACAAACTGTTTTAAAACATCTTCACTTCTCATTGGTAAACACCGTGACTACTAATATATATTAAGAAAATTAGTGTTTTCATGCAGTGTTTTCTGGTACATTACCTAATCTCAATACACAACTCACACTTGGCGTTTCATTGCTAGCTAGCATCGGATCGCAATGTTTCACCACCAACTACAGGCATCACAGCAATAATTTGACAGGCGATAAAAAAAGAATAAGCTCTTTGGTGCAATTTTTATAGTCTATTCTCCACAGTCTCAGTCACTGGAGTGGAAGAAATGAAGATGTACAATTTAACCAGTATGTTTACATGCATCCAATAGATATTTTTCTTTGGAGATTAATTGAATAACACCTATAAAATACTATATTGGATGCTTATCAATCCTGAGATGGTTTTGAACAATTAGGGGAATATGTTTTCATTAGTAATAAAAAGAACTACACAACTGAGCAACATCGAATGATATCCTATCAACAGAATGCTTTCCAATAATTTTTGCAATGTACTCTTTTGTGATACTCTATAGCATAACTTTACTGGGGTACTTAGCTCTAAAATCTGAAATTCTAACTGTAAAGCAATCTTGTCTCACAATCTGACACAGTATGTGCCATCACAATTGAATATATAGTAGAAAAAGCAATAAATTTTGTGAGGTGAAATTGACCTTTTTTTCCCCTCCAGTTTTGTTGTTATAAGTTGTGTTACATTAGGCCAGTCCCAAGTCTTTCTCAGTATTAGTTTCTCCATCTGTCACTTGTGTGCCACGGTCAGGAAGGGACTGGAACTGAGCAGGGAATCCCCATAGAAAACGATATGTGGATGTAAATTTTGTTTAGGGGTGATGCAGGGGGAGGTATGCTGGTGTTTCACAACTGGCTCTCAAAAAAGAAAGGGAGAGGGACAGACAGAGGAAGGAAAGGAAAGGAAGAGGAAAGAAAAGGAAAAAAGAAGCCCGATTTAGAGTGTTTGCCAGTTTCTCTACTGTAATATTCCCACCATGGCTGATTGCAAGAAAACAATGTGACATCCTTGATCATGGAGCTGGGAAAAACTCACAGGGCTGGATCTCCCGAACTAGCCCAGGCCACTCCAGAGCCCCACCAAACAGGGAGTGGTCACACGGCTCCGCCCCACCATTAACAATGCTCCAGCAGCTAATGTGGGTGCTGTGTTTTTCATGCTCCTGTCAAATCAGAAAGATTAATTGCACATAATGTTGTGTCTTTACTTTATGTTTTGCAGTATCATAGTAGTAATGTGTTAATATTTATAGTTATTATTGCAATCATTACTTTGGCGTTGAAATCCATAAGTATTAAATTTATTTTCAATAGCACTGTTTACGCTTCTTACAACGTTTTTGGTGAAAAGTGGGCTTTTTGCTTTTATTGTGGTGGGTCCATGATTATACTGTTACTGGGATGTAATCTCAAGGAGTTGAGGAGCTCAGTACCAGAGATTCCTAAGTTTCCTTCCATGACAACTACGTGTAGGTTAAATTACATGAGTAATACTGATATACAATTTCTAGAAATAAGCACCTGCTATTGTATTTTCCCAATAATACCTAGCCCCCTACTCACAGTGGCTGGAAGGGACAGTTGTGACTCAGGGTACACCCAGTGCCTGCCCTTCCCCTGCCTTTTTCCACTCTTCCAGACACATGCTCTAGGAATTAGCTGACTTGGTTTCAGGTTCTGGTGTTGGTTTCACCAAGACCCAGTCGACAGCAGGGCAAACAGCATTTCCTACCTGTTCATATCACACAACACCCCACTGTGCCAAGATTGCCAATAGCACTAGCAGCCAGCTCATAGTAGATGGCTAATAAATGTTATAGAAGTACATATATTAATATGTGGCTTACATATGGATAATAAGTGCTGAGTTTATACAAGCATCTAAGTGGTGAATTAGAATCTGAGACTTGTAGCACTGTATTGGAGAGGCATTTTGTTAAGTATCTACTCTTTGTCAGAGTGGTAAGATAAATTCATCCACTAAGCAGGTCTCTAGAGACCCAACTCTATGTCGTCATTTTGTAGGTCCTTGGTTTACAGTACAGATGCCACACACGCCAGTGAGAGGAGACAGACAGTCCCCTCAGCTCTCTGCACAGTGCATCAAAAGGTGACAAGCACTTCAGAGAACCATCTAGTGCTCCTTTATTTATTTATTCACCCCACCAATGTTAGGAAACCTTCCCACATGAAGGGGGCAGGTAGGACAGTGAGCAAAACCAGACAGCTCCTGCCTCTGGGTTGCTCCCAAATTAGTGGCCTAGCCTAGTGATCCCTCTGCCTGGGAGAGCAGGTGCCAGCCCATACTGGCTACAACTCCAGTAGAGATGGAAACTGGGGGCCAAGCACCTTCTCTGGAGAGGCGACACAAGGTGGAGCCTGAAGGGCCTAGGAGGCCATGCTAGGAGAATCCTGTCTGGAGACCGGATTTCCAGAGTAAGAGCTGGGCTGAGAAAGGGTGCTGTACCCTGGAAGCATACTGGGAACAGGGTGTGTTCTGCCACTTGGAGAACATCCGCACTCTCAGGGTGGTAATAGGTAGTAGTAGTAGGCAGGCCCTGACAAGTGCCGGCCAGTGTGTGGAGGGAAGCCAGACTCAGCCCAGCCACAGCTTCCGGCAGCTCTCAGCTATCTCCAGAGAAAAGGAAGAAAGTGAGGGGCAGCCTGCACACCCCTAACAGGTTATTCTGAAATACAACATTTGTTAAGAGGCATCAACTGAACACCTGCGGTAAGCCAGGTGCTGTTATAGGCCTTGGGAATACAATCATGAATAAAATACAAATGCCAGGTAAATGGCCCTAAATGACAAAGAGAAGCCCCTGATCCGGCACTGACCCACTATTGACATTTTTTGAGAAAAGTTGGGGTGGCCGAGGCCAGGCATGTCCACATTGGATTCAGGCAGCCAGTAGAGGAACCGCAGAGCCAGAAAGCAGCAGGCCATTACGCGGTCATTGGAGGCTCACAGAGATAGGTAAGTGAATAAACAAAAGAAAACCACTTTTTGCAGTGGAGGGCAAGGGGTCAGGAAAACAGCCCCTCACAGTGGCGGCTGAGGAATCAGGGAACCATACCTTGCAGTCACAGGAGAGAGATCTGGGAAAATCACCCCTGAGGGAAAGTACCCATAGCTTTTCACAGAGACACACACATGGCTTTCTGCCACATGCTCGTGCACTAATCTTGAAAAGTGCAAGTGAGTAAGCCTAACGAACACAGCTATTTTCCCAACAGGGACCTTCAACAGGATGGTCTGATGGGCTTAGCTCTGGGCAGCCTGAGGGGACAACCCTTGGGGCGGGGCAGGTGGGCACAGGCCAGCACAGCACAGTCACATTTGGGGGATTGCTCCCACTGCCTGTGACCATCTTCCAGACTGATTCTCATGCTGATCTGATTTCAACAGCCTGTGGCCTGCCAGAGGGCAGGAAGAGGCAAATTCCTCACTGGGGTTACCGAGGACCTGCACCAGCTGGCTTTGGGGTTCGGCTCATGTGCTCCTCACCTAAGCATGGCCGGGAATGGCGGCCACACAGGACTTTGCAGAGGCAGCTGAGAAGTCAAGGGTTCCTTCCATGTGCAGGGGTCCAGGGCACAGGCGTTTGCCAAGAAGGTGGTTTTATATAGTAATTGCATGAACACAGTCTGCACAGTTTCATCTAAATGCCTTTTCAGTACCTTTTTCATTCCAAAGTGCCCTTCGTAGATCACCGAAATAGGTGAACCAGGAAGATGTTAGAAGGATGGCGGGTTGAGCAATTTGTTAGAACTCCAGCCAAAACCTCCAAAAACAAGACATAAACACAAGTCTGGAGACAACTAGTCCTTGACCTCCCACTTGGTGCTGAGGCCGTCCCTTGGAGCAGGGAGAGTGATGTTCTTCTCAAAGAACTCTGCTCATTGAGAACATTCTCTACGATGCAAGGAGGCTTTTATAAACAATCTACAGTAAGCTGGCCTGACGATGAATTCCCCAATTGAGAGTCCTGCCAAAGGAGCAAATTCATTCGCGCGTGGGACGTGGTGCTCAGACTCTGATGGGCAAGGGAGGGTGGCGAGGGCTTCACCTGTGGTCACGAGCAGGGATCCTCAGAGGGCTAGAGCCTGGGTTTTAAAGGGCTCGAGGACTGCATGGGACCCTGGGAACCCAGCAAGACAGGCCCAAAAGTGGCTTCCTTGAAAGGGAAAGAGCCACTGCGGGACTCACTAAGCTGCGACAGTGCCGAACAACAGACTGGTGTCGGCCTGGTTATGTCTGCGGCAAAGCTTCCAGGGTCTGTAGGGTGAGAATTGAGAGCTAGGTGTTCAGGCAGCATGGCGGGCCTAGGGGATGAGAGGCTCACTCACATATAAACTCAGACAGCACAGTTCCAGGGAAGTGCAGGAAGCAGTGCCCCCTTCCCTTAGGCCTCTTCCCGAAGTGGACAGATAGGAGTCTGAAGGCAGGCAGGCAGAAGGAGCCACGGAAGTGCATGCTCACACCACCTCTTTCTAAAGACAGCTCAGATCCCCAGTGTGGACAAAGGGGTATGCTCGGGGAAATAGAACCATTTAATTCACAATTTCCTCTTCACCTCAGATGTATGGAAACGTTGTTTTTCCCAAGTATTTTTAAGGAGAAAAAGAAAGATGCATGCGTTTCTTTGGAAAACTGGGGCTACGAGGGGCATACTGTGATCCCAGAGAGTGAAGGTGTCTTCCTGGGCGTTTTCTTTCAAGGTCAGGCCATGGAAACCACCCCATGTTCTTATAGGAAACCCGTCATGCTCAGACCCAGGGGTGGGCGTGGGGCCTTTGCCCTGTGGCTGTGGAACAGAGTGAGTCTGGGTCAGGTGGTGTGGTGAGCATGCTCTCTCCCATCGCCACTGGTATGATGCTGTTTTTCCTGCAGGTTGCCACTAAAGTGTCATTTGTTCAGGGAAACTGTCCTGGTTCCCCTAACAGGGAGAGCTCCATAGTGCGCCCTGTGGCAGCTTTCATTGTGTGCTACTCATTGTAAATCATCATTTGTGTAAAGATTTGTGTGATGTGTGAACCACTGAACTCGAAATGCCATGAGGACGGAGGGACACCTTTCTTATTATCCGTTGCCTGTCTAGGGCTCACCATAGTTGGCGCGGATAGCAGTGCGCACGCAAGGAATAATCACTGAGTGACTGCGCGCGTGAATGGCTGGAGTGGAAAAACGAAACCTATCGGCTGGAAAGTTCGGCTCGTGCGGCCGTAATCTACGGGCACAGCTGTGACAATATGTGGTGTATATAGTGAATGGTCACCAGCTCGTGTGAGTATCCTACGTAGGCTCTGGCCATGGCATCGGTTCAGAGTTATTCCCAGAATGACACATACCACTAACGATGGACACGCCACTGCAGAGGCCGGCGATGTCGACATCTGAGTCCCCCACAACAGCCTCGAGACAGGCCTCTCCTACGGCCGCCTGTGTGATGGCCCCCTGCATAGAAAGCCTGGCTCTAATTAGAAATCGCATTCTTCACAAAGGTCCAGATGACCCCAGATTCCACGGCATGGAGGCTTCACCTTCTGAGGACGTACACGGGAGGGTCAGGCAAGGGCAGAGGTTCGACTTTCTGACCACATGGATTGGGCGGTGGGTGGGGGCAGGGCCGAGGTTCTAACTCTGTTGACCACGAGGAGAGAAAACCAGAGCTAAAATGCTGGCTCTATAGGAGGCCGTCCATGAACACGCGTGTGTCCCTCGTCCTCCCATCACCATCCCTATCTGAGCATATTCTGGTTCTCCAAGTGCCTGGGAACAGGTGAGCAAAGCAGGCTCTCAGTACTGCCTGAGACCCGCAGGATCAGAACCAGTGGCTGGTTCGGCATGTCCTGCAGGTGATTCTGACAATGCTCAGTGAGAGGACACAGGGCTGTGGTGAAGGGCGCCACAGCTTCCGAGGAAATAGGGGTGATGGTCTAAGGAGGAATCCGCTCACATCACAGAAGTCCGGGCAGTAGGGCAGAAAGGGAGTTCTAGCTAGAAGACCCAGAGGAGCTGCAGCCCTGTTTTATGTGTATTTCCTGTTGTGATGGTTTTGATAAGGGTCATAGCTTCTTTTTTTTTTTTTTTTTTCTATTTAGTATCTGAGAACTCAACTAGGACAGCTGCTCAAGGAACGAAAACTCCCACTCAAATCCCACTGAAGATGGGGAGAGAGGTCAGTAGCCGGGCCCAGCCTGGGGCTGCGTTGGGAGCCAATGACTCCCTCCAGAGAATATCCCAGCAGCTCATACACACCTAGAACACACTTCTAGGATACACCTGGAACAAGCCTGCCTCGCAGCGCTTGTTTCCTCATCAGTATGCTCTAGGTGGATGAGTCATGGGGTTCCTACCAGTGCTCCAAGGTTTTAAGGGCTGGTGGCCCTGCAGAAGGGAGGCTAAGTAAGGGCTTCCAGCCCCGCTCATGTTTTGAGCACAGTAGCAGTTTTATCAGTTAACACATCAGGTGTCTAAAGACTTGGGTTAAACAAAGATGCCATCCTATAAAAAGGTGATGTGATTTCCAGGGTTTCTTTCACCTGTGTCATCCATGAGCCCTCACTGCCCCCAACAGGGCTCTATGATCTGTCAACCCCGAGAATGTCTGGAGCCACATGATACCAGGGAAGCAAGGAAAGCTCAGGACAAGCCAGTTGAGACTGCTTAGGAAGAAAGCCTAGGTGTCCTGGGGTCCTGGTGACCTAGCTGGGACCCCTGGGGGCCAAAACCTCCAGATGGGGTTGGCCAGACCCTAGTGTCTCCCTGCTCCAGTCACTAGAAGCTTGTCTATGTTTGCTCAATGTTGGGTCCATGCAGATAGTGGGAAAAAGAAAGTGGCCCCTTACAAACGAGACTGATTCAAATCCTGGTCAGGCTAAAGGATACAATGAAGCCCCCACCTATTTTCCCTCAATAGAACAGCATCCGGGGGCTCAGAGTCACTCTGTCACAGGAGAGAACAGAGCACCTGTCATGTGTAAACGACCTTGGACAATGAAACACACTCTGGTCCCTCGCTTTCAGCCAGCCCGCTAACAGCACCTGCTCCATCATTCCCACCCTTTCTTCTTCCTAAGAAGTTCTCCTTGGAGACCTCCTGTGGGGTTGTGTTTCACAGACATTGCAAATTCCAGCCACACAGAGCAGAGATATGTCTTCACATTAAAAAAACAAACTCTGAGGAAAAGCAGGTAGGTAGTTTAACAATAACACCAGCAATAATAAAAACACAAGAAGGAGGAATTTGTTGTCCCCTTTTGTGCCTGGTGGTTCTCAGGGCTGCACAGGACTGTTTCACTGAATCCTCGCAGCAAACAAGCATGGTTTCCCCCTGGCACAATAGAGGGGCAGGGTGAGCGACTGCCAGAGCTTATAGGATGGCAGCACAGCCAGGATGGACAAGGGAGCACAGACATCCCTCAGTCATTGGGCACTGGGAGCCAACCCCCACTTGCCCATGCGGTCGCCTCATAGCCTTGGGAAAGTTCCTAAACCTTTCTGTCCTCATCTGGAAAGTGACAGGGTGTGTGAGGACTGGCTCTGAAGCCCAGTAGGGGCTGATACAAGGTTGGCCCTATGCCTTCCTCCCCCAACTCACTGTGTGCCCTGGCTGGCCACTGGCAGGAAGACAAAGCAGAAAGGGTCAAGCACATAGCACAATCTGCAGACCCAGCTCAGGATGACTTCTGTGGAGCTCCCACAGGTGCCTGGGCAGCAACTCTAGGATGTAGGACTTAAACACCATCACCGTCCTTTCAGGTGAGAAGCAGAGGTAAAGGAAGGCAGAATCAACTTTCTTCCTAGTTGTATATGTTCCAAACAGCTTTAAATTGAGCATGAATGCAATAAAAGGATGCAGGTGGAATTTTACTCAGATACATAGTTCAGATCACGGCTCAGAGGAATGCACTGTTTGCTCAGGGAAAGACAGTTTTGCTTGCTGCCCAGTTAGAACCAGGAGCAGCACTATAAAACCATTACAAGTACATCTGACGTTTGTTCTAGCTCATCTTTTGCTGCTTCCCACAGTTATTACAAAGACCATACAGATAATTAGGGGATAGGGAACAATTAGACAACGAGTTGAAAAATCTTTTTTTTTTTTTTTTTTTTAGCTAATTGCAAAAATATAACTATTTATAGTCCTGACTTATATTCACACGGGTCGACTGTGTGAACTCCAGGAAATGCAGGAAACTCAGCAGTTGCCACGCTTCCAGGTTGTGTTCATCAAACCAAGTGTGAGAACCCCGTGGCCTTTTATTCTTCCTTTCAACTTCACAACATATTTTTTATCAGTGACACATACGTAGTCTAGAAACCCAAATTGGCGTATGACAAAAACGGCCGTGTCCTGCTCTTAAGTCTCCATTGCCCACGAGGCAATCCTGTTAGAATCTTTTAGTTGCTTCTTCCCATAGTTATCTTCACATTTCTAAATCACATACTTATACTCTTCTTCCTTGACTTTTTAACTTCGTTTCACCTGATTTTCTATTATGGAGATTTAGCTTCCTTCTATGTATACCCCAGCTGCTGCATTTTAGGGGCCTTTCCTCCCCCATGAACCTGATAGAGTGCACAACTTGAGTAGGTTGATATTTGAGTAGAGGAAATTACGTTTTATGACAATGTAACTATCATTCACAGCAGAGCCGTGTGGTGTACTATGGCTTCTTTTCCTTTCTTTAACAGCTTTGTTTGTCCAAATTTAATCGATTTGATATTTCATTGCATTAGTTTTCACATACTATCACTAATTTACTACTAAACTCTCTGTAAGAATTGTAAATCTCCCCTAAAAATGCAAAAACCATTAGACAATCTGCCACTTTTCCCTTTCCTGGAAGACACCTGTCCTGCAACCTCCCTCCTCTGCCACAGCTGTGTCTTCTGACCCTCCCATTCTCACCCGGGAACTCCCTCTGCCTCCCCCTCTGCCTCCCTCCTTCTGGAGCCGTGACTCCTGAATCCTGTATCTTTGTCTCTGTTTGCTTTTCTCTCATTTGGTGGGGTACATCTCCTAGTATTACACTGGCATTGTGGGTGAGGGATATATTTACTGAGCATGTGTCTGAAAATGTAGTCAGTCACAATAGCTTGTTTGGATTAAAATTCTAGGGAGAAAATAATTTTTCCTATAAAATTTTGAAGGCAAATGTCCATTGTGCTAAGCTCACACAAGGAGGAAGACAGAGCCAGTGTAACATCGCTGGGGGTTGGGGGCACAGAAGGGTCATTCAGTGTGTTGGGACACAGCCCAACCCATGGAACAGAGATGATAAGGGCTCAGGTACTGAGAGTCACTGTGGGATGGGATTAAAAATCCAGCAAGGGACTACAGATATGGGAAGCAACACCAGAGAAATGAGATGAAAGGAACGTCCGGGGAAGCTAGTGACACCAGGGTTGAGTGGGCCGATGGGGGATAAGGAGCACCATGAATCACAGGTAGAGGGAGGTGTCAATTCATCCATGCATGTTAAGGAGTGCAAGCATCTGCCCTGCAGGGCGAAGCTGGGTACTGTAGGCTAGGTGTAATCTGAAGGCCGGGTGGTTGATCTGTGCAACTCTGGCTTCTGGTTGGTCCACCAAGGGGCCAGCCTGAGGATAACCAGGTGCTAGTCATTGGTGTGAGGTAGGGTTTTATTGTGAACAGGTAGACCACATTGTGTGGCCATCAGATTTTCTCATTAATTTAAATACATTATGGCTCCTCTGAGGGTGGTGACTTTCTGCTTCTCTGTGCCCCCTGCAGGCATACATTGGAGCAGAGTATTCTGGGATGTGCAGAGCATGCCAGGCCCTGAGATTAGAGGGTGGGAGAATGAGCTGGGCTGGAGACCAGGATGGACTGTGAATTCACAGGTGGTCCCATTAAAGCAACACAATACTTAAAAAAATAAAATAAAACTTAGTAAGCCACTGTGCAAAGATCTGCCAAAACACAGTTGTGACAGTTACAAATGGTAAGAAGGACTTGAGGCCCATTTTTTGACATTTCACACATCTCTGAAGCCCTGCTTTAATTGAGTGAGTCTCTTTCTATTTAAAAATTTTAGGTTTAATGACCCAAAGAATAGAAATTGATGAGGAAAGATGTGCCACCCCTAATTTTAAAATATATTTGTCATCACAATCATTAATCTTTCTAAAATTTTCTTCCTCAGGGAGGAAAATCAGCATTAAAAAATACAGTAGCTCTTCATCCTGGCCTTTCAATGCTCATGCACTCGTTCATGTGTTAACTGGGCTCACAGGCAGCCACGTGCTTGGCAGGAGAGAAGTTAAAGTACACACAGGCCCTCTCCTTGATGGGTCCCTGGCTCAGGATGGGTCTACAGAAAGCCACGTGCACATTGACGAAGTCTGCAAGGTGGAGAGTGTCAGCACAGAGCAGGAGTCAGGGGCAAAGCCTGGCTGCGCAGGGCACAATGTCCTGCTCTGTGATTGCCTGTCTCTCAGTCAAACCCCTTCTCTTCACAAAGGGTCCCCCAGGGCCTGCTGGCTCCGTCCACAGTGCCAAGTACCGTTTGTTCAGCCCCACGGCTGTGGACTCACATTCTTAGAGTCCTGACCCCAATCTTGTTCTTTTGTCCCCTGGAACCCACCTGCTGGCACCTTCTCTCAGCACAGCTACCCCTTTGTTATCTTGGGTCCTGCAGGATTCCACCTTTTGGTGTCCTAGGGTCATGCTGGAGACCGGGTCAAAGATGCTCATTTGAGGACTGGCCTTGGCCTTCTGGCCAGCTCTCCAAGCTCCCAACCTCTCTGAGATCAGCTCAGTCCCTATTTTCTCTGCCCAATTCCTCTGTTAAGCTAATTCCCCCACATCTTTGTGCCACCGTTCAGCTTGTCCTGTACTCAAGGACAAAGCCAGCAATAGAGCAGATGCCAAATAAAAGAAATGTTTCTTGTCAATGAGAGGTTGAAGAGAAGGTCATCTACTAGCTTATTGGCATTTATAGAGAGCCCATTGTGCACCAGTCCCTACAGTAAGTGTTCGGTCCACCTATAACAGAAAAGGAAAGGTCTTCCCTCATGGACTCACTGTCCAGGGGAAAGGCAGAAACCAGCCAAATAAACCCGCAGACAGAGATTCCACAAAGCGGCATAAGTGCTGTGGAAAGTATTAGGTGTTGGAGCCAGACCTATCTGTGCCACTTACCTCTTGAGCATCTCCAGACAATTTAACTTCTTGACACTTCCATTTTCTTATCTGAAAAGTAACCACAAGAACGCCAAGTTCACTGAGTATCATGAGGATTAAATTAAAGAATGTATTTAAAACAATGGTTACACAAAGCCCAGACACAGTAAGCACTCAAAAATGGCATAAATGTTATTACTAATAGTTATTATTAATAATCAAGTGTGTATTTGTCCACCCTGTGTCTCCTAATTCAAAAAGGGATTCGGAAGCTAAATGAAAATTCCGAGGTGTAACTGACTGCTTCTGAGAGGACTCCCGTGAATATCCTTAATGTCACCATGCTAATTAATGCGCGTGGCATGGGGACAGAAGCTGTGAGACAGGATTTTGGAGGATGGGTGTGGATGTCTCTCCCAGCTGCAGCTGGCTACGTCTCCACCAGCAGTCCTGGGGGCCTTAGAAAAGAAGTGGAACTTCCTTGCCAGCCTCTCTGTGCTAAACAGGAGCCTGGGGTGGCCATCAAGGATCCTGGCACAATTCAGAGATCTGAGCGGCTGGAGAAGAGGCCACTGGATGGAGCCCCCCAGAGCCTGGCAGGTGGTTGGGTTCCCTTTGCCCAAGGAGCTGAGGAGAAAGTCAAAGCTGGTATTTTCTACTCCTGACCGAGTGTGAGGGGCCAGGTCACGGAAGGTTGTCCTGGGCTTGGACAGGGCACTGGCCCAAACCAGAGGTGACCTCGAGCTGCCCCTCAGCAGGTTATTTTAGGCCCTGCCGAGCAGCACAGCACATCCTCTTCCAGGGATGGGAGCTGAAGTAGATGCACCTGGAATGGTATCTCAGCATCCGGCCATCAGAGGTTTAAGTCCAACACACTAGTTATTTCTTATAGCAAAAACCCCATTTCCTGCTGGAAAAACATAATAAGCTAAATTGTAGTAGAGAATGGTCCCTGTTGAGAACCAAGTTAATTCCCTAGTGGATGAAGAAGACAAGATATTTTAAAGCACCAAGGAAGAAAACATGGAGAAAAGAGACGAGAGGGTAGCTCCAAGAATACTTCCAGCCAAAAAATAACAGTCCCAGATGGAAAATTAAAGAAACAGATGGCAGACGGACACGTAATACACAAATAGTAAAAAAGCTAAAGAGGGACTAGAGTGCAGATCGAGGAAGCTCTGCTGAGTAAAGACACATGGCCAGGAATAGTTGGGAAATATCCCCTGCACGACAAGAATAAAGAGAAAAATCTACAAGCATTTGAAAATAAAGAGCAAGCAGATTACAAAGGAAGAAGAATCAGACTGGCATCAACTTCTCATCTGGAACACTGAGAGCCGGGAGATGAGAGGAAGGAATTACAGACTCTGCAAGGGGGTGCACAGCACGAGAATCTACAGTACTCAGGGAGTTGAGGTGAAGGCGGAATAGTTGTGAGTATTCAGGCCGCTTTCCTGGGGAAATACCCGAGGAAGCAGTGATGAGCAGTGAATCTTGAAATAAGCAAGCAAACAAACAGATAAACACACAGAGATACATGTATAAATGGTGATGATAACTTATCTGAGAATGAGAAATACAAGGGCTAAATAAATGTTTTGAAATTAAAGCAATCTGCCACAGGCAAAGCCTTATAATAATAGTCCAGTAGTAAAAGTATTCAATCTATAAAATCTAAGCATTATCATGGCGGAAACAGGGGAGTAGAAGTCATGTCATCTGAGAGGGCTGAGGTCCAAAGCAGAAACAGGCAGGAGGCCCTCCCCTGCTCTCCTCTGACTGAGATGATCGAGGTGTGGAAGGCTCGAGGGACAGCAATATGTGTCTCACTGGGAAAAATGCCTGGGATCTTGCTGTTATAGTATGCAAAGTAGTATACGACTGATTCTACACACCAGCAAGGAAAGACGCCATTAATAATGGTACAAAGGAGCTAACCATATAGTAAGAGGTGCAGAAGAGAATAAAAATGCCTGGTCAAACCAGCAAAGAGAGAAAGGGAAAAATAAATAACAAAATAAATAAACTTTAAAATGGAAGAAATAAAACCAAGTAATTAGTCATTCCACTAAATGCAATGGACAGACTTAGTTCATTAAAAGATAGACTATCTGATCAGATTAGCAACCAATCCCTTGCATATATTCTGGGCACAGGAAACATGCCTAAAATATAACAAAGAAAGGTTAAAAATAAAGGAATCAATATGTAGTAATATCAGATAAATGAAAGGCAAAAATAAAAAAAGGGGGGGGGAAGAACGAGTGAAATGACAGTTTCCTATCAGGTAAGGAGAAACACAAGGTAGAGTGTAACATTAAGAAAAAAAGGGGCTGACACTATCAGAAAAGGCACCATTCACAAAGATAGAAAAACAGGTAAGTGACCCCTTTGCTCACACCCAAAGTATGTAGGCGGGAGGGTGGGCAGGTCCAATCACAAGGACTTGAGGCTTCTCTCTGCATGTCACAGAGCTGAAAGTGCCAATGGATTATTTTCTGGCTAGAATAAATAATTTCAGATAAAGATAATTAAAGTTCAGGTGCTTTTCTACCCAAAGATGAGCAGATGGGGGGCAGCATTGATTTTCCATGGGTAAGAGAGGAGTTGACATTGTTTCAACATTAAAAAATTTAAGTGACCTCATTTATGTTCACATGATGTCAAAGTGGCTGGCCAATTCATTCAAACCAGTGAAAAAGTTACCAAAACGAGATTTTCCTGTGTAAGTGTGTGGCATAGTTGTTATTTGTTGGTGGATTCACTGTTCACTTTCTCACCAATATTCCTAGCTAAGATATGCTGAAGCTATTAGGTCTGATTCCACATTCATTGCCCTGTCACCCTCTTTGTGGGCAGCACGTCATGGGGTTTAAACTAATTGGCCTGGAGCCGGGCTGCTTGGGACGCAGTGCCCAGGAACTGTGGGAACTGGGGCAAGTCACTCCACTTCCGAATCTGTGAAATGGGAATAATAGCAGGATCTACTTCAAGGTGGTTGAGAGTTACTGAATAGATAGCTAAAAAGCTAGCACAACCCTGGCAGGCAACAATAAATATCAACTGTTATCAAATTGCACGTTGGCAGGTGAGCCGTAATAAAGGAGGTGGCTGCTGTGTGGCCATGGGCTTGTGCGTGTGCCAATGTTTTCCCAGCTGTGGGTCAGCCCTTGGAGATGAACAATTAGTTAGTGGAATTATCTTGTTGACTCATGCCCTCAGGTCAGAATGGCATGTATGTGGACATAAGCTCAGCCAATCTTTATTCTAGATGGTTCCATGGTCCACAGAAAGAGAATAAAGAGTTATATTTTAAAGATGAGTTTTTCTAAGAGACATATAAGCCTTCTTCTAATCCACCTGCCTTTTGAATTGAGAACAGGCAGCATTAAAACCATACGTGAGAAACAAAGTAAATATTAAAATGTGCAGCCCTCCTCCCTGTTGTTGTGAGCAAAGGGCCTAGGAGGACCAGCAAGAGCAGATGAGCACGGGGTGGGTACAAGTGGGCAGAGGGAGAGTGAGAGAGAGATGTAGAGGGCAGGGCTGGAGCCTGCTGAACTCTCAGGACTGCCCCACCTCAGAGGTCCTGGAGTCACCTTCCCAGACTTCCCTTGGGCTAGAGGGGCTTCTGTCATTAGGCTGACCTGAGTGTACTAACAGCTCTAGAAACCTCTGAGGTCCTAGTAAGGTATTTAAAGGTTTGAGCTCCCTTTCCTTTAGCAAAATAAGAATAACAGTAACTATGTCCCAGGCTTGGGTGAAGATCAGCTGTGCTAGAAGAGATGAGATGCCCGGCACAGGACTAACTCAGTAGATGCTGATGCTGACAAGATCACCAGTGACAATGGTGACAGTGATGACTATTATTAATGAAGAGCAGGTGAATGGACTTCAGTCTACTCTCCTTTGCACCAGACAATGGTTTTATCTGTTGAGGGGGTGTGGGGTAGAGATGAAGGAGAAAGGCTCTGAAGGTGACAAGTCATGACGGTGGGGGCCCAGAACCTGGCTACTTGCTCCCTGGTGGCAGCTGGCCCATTCTACCTTCATATGGTACCATTGCTAGACACTGTCCCTGCAGAGGGCTTTGGGGCCAAAAGACCCCTAACTCCCCTCCACCTGAGAACCTGTGCAATGGTGCTTGGGACTGTGTCTCTGTCCCAGGTCAACTAATGTTTCCGTCCCACTGAGAAGATGGCCGGTTTCGCTAATCAGAAAAAAAATTGGCTTCCATGCAGAAATGACTGCTTTTTCAAAGGTAAAAGATGGTGGACCAAGGCTCTTTCATTATTCAAAACAGTCCCTTTAATGCTACATGGGCATAAAGGTGTATAAAGTCGATCTCTGCACAGTTTACGAGAACCGTCTTTTAAAAAACTGATTTCTCTGGAGGCCCCGATGGGCCTCCTACTGCACACAGAGTGCAAGAGCTTGCCCCGTGTACTTTCAGGAGAGCACACTTCTCAGAGGACGAGTTGCAATATTTATGTTTCACAGCAGTTTGCCTGGTGTAGCGGCTGACTTGCCTCCATCTTTTCTGACCTCTGTTTTCTTCCTTCTTTCTGTACTTGTCTTCAAAACAAACCAAAGGCAAGACCAGATATTCAGTTCCCAAAACAAAGCAATAAATAAATAAAAAGTAACCCTTCTCTCCATTGAGCCAAGATATGGAGTGCCCTGCCTGCTGTTTGGTTTCTTTGCTGAGTCATACAACACAGGAGGTCCCAGTGCTAATAAGCAGTGACACGTGATAGCCTGGCAGTCCTCAGAATGAAGGCTCCTTTCAGAAACAACCAGCCTGGCCACAGTTTCTGAGTCACCTCCACCATATGCCAGGAGACGTCCGAGCTTTAGATTAGACTGATGGCATTTTTGAGGGAGCCTGCAGGGATAAGACTGGACATGCAAAGAGAAGAAATCGAGAAAAGCTCCTGCTGGATGGCCAGGGGAAGGCCCAGCAGGTGTGGGAGCTGGGTGGGCAGGGGCCGGACTATTTTTTTTATTTTTCAACCTGTTCATCATTCTTTGGACATGATGTGTCTAGGCCATGAAACCAGAATAAATATCACTTTTTTTTTCCTACCCAGAATATATCTCCCCTTATCCTAATTGTCAACAAACCAGAACCTGGTTTATTTTTAATTTGGCATCCGCCCCTACGTTAAACTCATGAAGTTCAGTCTTTTGACCACACAAGACATTTTGTTTGTCCACACCTGGTACCTATGTTATGATACTTGCAGTTGTGTGTCTCCCTGTGTGGGATAGAAGTGCTCAAGCATATTCTCTGTACACATGACATTAATTCACCACCACATCATGCCTGCAGTGCTAGGATCATCCAAAGACCCCAATTAATGGGGCTGATCAACTTTGACTCTGGGAAAAGATTGTGATTTTACTTAATGACTGTTAGGAATAGAAATACTATATGCTTATTCAAGTATGTGAATGAATGATTAAAAAAAATCAGTCACATTTCAGTGAACAGGACTTCATGAATATCTCTACTGGTGGGTGCAGACTCTGAGCAATCTTGAGCTTCCTATCCTCTTCCAAAAGTGCTCACACCCAAATGAGAAAGCCGAACAAGAGGTAAGGCATCTCACAGTAAGATCAGCCTGACTCCCACTAACTGAAGAAGGCCATTTGAGGTTGGCTTCACTCCTGGAACTGGCCTTCTGGCTTTCTTCTTCCAGTGTGCTTGCTGGCAGGAGGTAACCTAGAATTGAAGAGATTCTTGTGTTGACCATCCCATTAGGACTCGCATAAAAGGTCTGGTCAGCATTAGCATAAAAACTGATATAGACCAGAATTTGGGTTAAGTGGACTTCTCTGTGCTCTCTGCCTGCAGGCCCACCCTCCATCCTGGCTCTACTCTGAATCTCAGGGACTACATTTCCCAAGTTTCTTTTTTACTCTGGCTTCCCTGGGGCTTGGCCAATGGGAAGCACAGGGGATTGGCCAATGGCAGGACAAGAGGAAAAGCAAGGGAATTTCTTTCTGTGCCCCAAATACCTTGTGGTCTCTCTTGGGGAGGGGGAACCTCAATAGTGGCTATACCCTAGGATTGGGGATTCTGCTCCTGTTGAGAGTCCAGATGCTGGGCTTTGGTAACACAACTTGCCCTCTGTTATGGGCTGAGTTGTGTCTCCCAAATAGACAGGCTGAAGTCCTAATCTCTCCCTTCTTTACCTCAGAATGTGACCTTATTTGAAAATAGGTTAGTCATGCAGATGTAGTTAGTTAGATGAAGTCATTAGGGTGGATTCCATCCAATGCCTGGTGTGCTGATGAGAAGAGGAGAAGAGACACAGAAATACACACACACATAGAGAAGATGCTATGCAAAGATCTGGGTGATGCACCCACAAGCCACGGAACACCAAGGATTGCCACAAACACCAGAGCCAGGTGAGACGTCTGGAGCAGATTCTCCTTCACAGCTCTATCTCAGACTTCTGACCTCCAACTGGGAGGCTGTATGTTTCTGTTGTTAAAGCTGCACCATCAAAAAAAAAAAAAAAAAAAAGCTGCACCATCAGTGGTACTTTGTTCCACTGGCCCTAGGAAACTACTAGAGCGGTAGTTCTGGCTTGGAAGCAATTATGACCTATATTAACTCCTCTGCTCGCATTCAGTGTACTAGGTAAGGACACAGGCCCGTGAGTCAAACACAATGTGTGAACCTGAGCAGATTCCTAATCTACTCTTCCTCTTGTTTTCCCTGCTTGTAGTTTTTTAATTTTACTTTATTTTTTATTAGCACAGAGAGATAACAATAACAATCCTAAGACAGGAATGCAGGATACATTTGTCAGTGTGAAGTGCTTGTCCTAGGGTCCCACAGAAGCAGTGAGTCTTCATGGTGGCCCTGACCAGCAGCCAAGCATCACTTGGGAGCCTGCGAGACCTGTATACCCTCTGAATCAGAAACCCCAGGAGTGCACAGTAATCTATGTCTTAACACAGTCTCTGGACAACTCTGAGGCAGCAAAAGTTTGTGAGACAGGTTAGAACAAGTTCTCAGTGAATTTAGGGGACTCCAATAAATGCTATTTATCTATCATTGTTTCAAGTTTCCTAGAAGTCACAATGCTGATTCCTTGGTGGTCCAGCTCTGCCCAGCTGGTGCTAAGGCCCCACGTCCTGCAGACCCCTTTCCTAGGTAGACTGTGAGATGCCTGAGCTGCACTAGAGGGTCCCCTACAACGCCTCCCCATCCAGCAGCATGAACCTCTGTGTATAGTTTGGGTCTCAGATTTCCAAACTGTGCAATTTGCAAAAGGACAGAGGCAAAGGTTGTTAAGCAGGAGGCCAGCCTTCATGTGGACTGACCAGAGGTGATCTTTAAAGGAGCTTGGCAGCGTCTGGATGCCGGAACTTCAAAAAGCAGAGTCAGCTTGAAACGCTGCTCTCAGACCCTCCTGGAGCACACAGAGAATTTCAAATGTCATCCACCCAGAATCCAACACACATCACAGTGATGCATTTATATATTCTTCACGCTTTAGATGAAAGCATTTGGTATACCATACTAACCATAATGCAATCAAAGAAGGAAGCACTCATTCTGAATTAGCCATTTTGGTGTATTATCTTAATAGAGCATTATTTTTTAACTACCACAATATTTTAATTACATTCTCAGCATGAATCATTATGTACCTCAGCGGAAAAGCACTTCTGAGTGTAATTGCACACTGGAGTCCCATGATATAGTTGACGAACGTAAATCCTGAAATGGGCTGATGACAGACTACATATCTGCAGCTGCTCCCACCGACGACTTTGTGAGGTGCAGCCTGTGTTTCTCCTACCTGCCTCCTCTTCCTCCCTGTACCTCCCTTCCTTGTTGCCATTTAATCATCTTTAGTAGGTACCCAAACCATACCAGTAACTCTACTCAATGACAGGGACACCAACAAAATGCCCTGTCCTCATGGGGCTTGAGTTCCAGCACAGAAAGTGCATCCTTTCCTGAAAAGAAGTCCCTGCATGGCTTGCTGAGTAGTGGAAAGTGCTGTACAGAAAACTAAAACAGAGGGTTGAGGGCCCAGGGATCGTGGGGTCTGGGGATCATGGGAGCCTAATGATCGTGGGGGCCTGGGGATCATGGGTGTTTAGGATCTGGAGGCCTGGGGATTGTGGGGGCTGGGGATAGTGGGCCTGGGGATTGTGGGGGCTGGGGAAAGAGCTGCAATTTTAAGCCAGGCCTGGGAGAGGGCTGATGGAAGGGGACGCTAGAGCAAGCATGTAGGCTCAGCATGGCAGAGACACTCACTGCTCTGTGCACCAGGAGTGCAGCAGGCATGCTTCCCTGGTGACATTTCACCACACAGACCGCCGGGGATCTCCAGAACTGCTCCGTCAAAAGGCACTTGAATGAAATTTCAAACATATGGGATAGGAACAGGACAGCTGTCTCCTGAGTTATTACCCATTTTCTCGTTCAGTTTATAGGTGAATATTAAGGTACTTAAGGCACAAAGGAAATAGAGGCTACCATGTCTGTGTGCAAAATGGTCAATGGCAGTTCAAGCAGCCGGGCTGTAACTCCTGTGGCCTTCCGCGGTTATTACAGCCAAGTTATCTGCTATTTCCCATGGCAGATCCCTCCTGACACTTGAGGCAGACTCTCTTGTGAGCTCTCACAGAGTCAGGCCAGGTCCGTTGGGAGACGAGGGACTGCCAGGCGGTCCTTTCCCGGCGACTGCTCCAATGCAGCAACCCAGGTGGCAAAGCCTGTTCCTCAGAGGAGGACTCACTCCCAGCGAGGATGTGCCTGTGTTGTCCACAGTACTGGGTTTCCTTCCTCCCTGTTGGTCTTAATCCCAGAGAGGTCCTGGGGACACAGACAGAGGTCGCCCAGCAGCACCTGTCACCCCATGAGCTCCATGAGCAGCCACTTGTTAGACTAGCAGCTCCTTGAGGTCGATCAGGGTCTCATTAATTCTGTGCCATGACCCACAGCAGCGAATCCAGGTGTCTGTCCTGGGAGCTTCCGACTCAGCTCATTTCAGGGCAGCCCAGGAAACCTATCTCTAATAACAGCCGGGTGAATATTACTAAAAGGCATATTTTCCAAGATTGACACCACTTCCGCATAGCTGGGCTGGTTCTGGCCTCCTACAGACTG
Organism: Rhynchonycteris naso; assembly: GCA_037038555.1. NCBI lineage: Eukaryota > Metazoa > Chordata > Mammalia > Chiroptera > Emballonuridae > Rhynchonycteris > Rhynchonycteris naso. The sequence continues at coordinate 34,756,251 of CM072998.1, forward strand.
TAGCCTATGGCTGGACAGTGCAGGTTTTCATTCAGTTTTTCTTTTCCCTTTCTATTTTTGTGGCTCTTTCATAGAAGGGATGCAGGTGAACTGGTCATGGTCGCAGCCTTGAAACACTGTGGAGTGAAAGGGGTCAGACGGAGGGAGTAGGGACGCTCCTGGGTTCCCGTACAAGGGGTCCCTGCCTGGACCACTTTGAACTGACATGCTGAAGCCAGTTTCAGAGCCACAGGGAGGAATGGAAAGCGGTGGCGATGTCCCGCTGCTAAAGCTGTCCATCTGAGGTGGCAGTGTCACAGGGGCATGGGTTACCCGGGACGGTGTCTTCTGCTTGTCCCCCTCGTGTGCCCTGGAGTGAAAAAGAGCTGCAGTCCCCAGCTTGGTCTGTCTGCTGGGTGAAGTCTTGGCCAAGTTACTTACTTTTCTAGGTGGGCCACCCACCGCCCCAGCAGCTTCACCAACAGCTCCCGAAAATCGTTACCAGTGATCAGTGGTGGGGATGCCTTTAGCTCACCTTGTCTTCCCTTGGCCTGCCTCTACTTCCACCTGCTTTTCAGTCACATTCTCTTGGACACGGAACAGTTCGAATGGGCCCTCTCCTCTCTGTCGCCCACATAACCACTCCTAAAGCCCCAATTTCACACTCGTCGGCCATCCCTGCAGGGACAGCTTCTCCATTCGATTTAAGATTTCTCCCATTAGATTTTCCTCTTTTCCCTCAGCCTGGCCAGGGTCTTTCCTGACTTACAACCCACTCACACTCACTTGCACACTCCAGCTACAGGACACCTGTCTCTACATTCACCTCAACCTTCTTTGGTGATCCCTTCTCCTTCTCCTATTGGTCCAGCAGTTGGGCTGTTCCTTACAGGTCAGTTCACTGTCACACAGATGGAGATGAGCCTTTCCCAAGGGCCCCGCTAGGCCCTGTGCAGGGGTGCCCAGATGACCCTGGTGAAAGCGGACTTTGTCCTAGAGAACAAGTCCCTCCTCCTAGAGAGATGACCTCCCTCTGGCTGTTTCTGCTTCTTTCCCAGCTCTGAAGTCTCCCCAAGGCCAAAGGGACCTTTCTCAGAGAACTGCGTTCCAGAGCCACAGAGGCCTAAAATGGAAGGAGTGGCTGACTAGACACCCACCATGTGGCAGGTGAACCAGGTGTTCAGCCTCGATTTCATTTAACCCACAAAATAGCCCAGGAGGCAGCTGGGGCCTAATGAGACATGGCCCAGCTGGAAAGCGATGCAGTTCAGATTGAATGCCTACCTGTCCAAAAAGTTCATATACCGTCTTCCTCTGCAGATGTCTGTGGAAGTGATTGTATCAGATAACCTTTTATTTTGTTATTACCCTATTTGCAGTGTTCTTAACACACAATACATATTAGGAATCTACTCTCACCTCCAGGACTTGGACATTTATTATTCAGCACATTCCTCAGACAGAAAACAATAGACTTGCCTTTGCCTTATTTGGACCCTTCAGGTTTAGGAAGTATTTCCAGCCACTGCAACTCACTGGAAACGTCCACAATTCTGAGGGGAATTCAGGGCAGACATGATCATGCTTTTCTTTTCTTTCTTTTTTTTTTTTTTTTGTATTTTTCTGAAGTGAGAGTGGGGTGGGGGTGGGGGATGGGGGGAGGCAGGCAGACACCCACATGTGCCCGACCGGGATCCACCTGGTAAGCCAACCAGGGGACAATGCTCTACCCATCTGGGGCGTTGCTCCACTGCAATAGGAGCCGTTCTAGCACCTGAGGCGGAGGCCACGGAGCCATCCTTAGCACCTGGGCCAACTTTGCTCCAATGGAGCCTTGGTTGTGGGAGAAGAAGAGAGAGACAGAGAGAAAGGAGAGGGGGAAAGGTGGAGAAGCAGATGGGTGCTTCTCCTGTGTGTCCTGGCTGGGAATTGAACCCAGGACTTTCATACACCAGCCAACACTCTACCGCTGAGCCAACCTGCCAGGGCCATGATCAAGCTTTTCTACAGAAGAATCAGGTTTGTAGAAGTGAAGCACCATGCCTGATTGATTGTCTAGAGAACATAGCAATAGCCTCCCAAACCTAGTTAAAGAAATAGAATATATCCTGGATATCTGCAAGGGATTGGTTCCAGGACTACCTGCAGAAACCAAAATTCAAGGATGCTCATGTCCCTTATATAAAATGATACAGTATTTGCATATAATCCACACAATCTTCCTGTCCTCTGTTGTTTAGGGAATGAAAACAGGAAAAAAATTTGTACATGTTCAGCACAGATACAATCATCTTAAACCTAGCTATATAGTATGTGTCAACAATATAACACCTTTCTTCCAAATATTTTCACTTTGCAACAGTTGAATCTCCAGATGCAGGACCCAGGGATATAGAAGGTCAACTGTCATACCATGGCAGTGGACCTTGGACTCTCTGTTGAATGGCCCTAAGAGAAAACAGGTGGGACTAATGCTTTCCCAAGGTCTCTACCAGTCTTAAAATCCTATCAATCCATTGTTCAGATATAATCCATGGTTCTATCAATCCAGAACCCGTGACCAATCAGCTCACAAGAGATAAATACTCATACATTGAGTTCCCATGCCCTCCAGATAAGGGATAACAATGTTATGAACTATCTCTGTTTCTGGGGTGGGGATGAGAAGATAGAGAGAATGAATTAGTGATATGGTTAGAGACCATTATTTAAGTTCCACTTCACCAGGCAGTCTATAGCTTTAAAAGCAAATGTGATAAACTGTTATAGAAATTGTGCCAGGCACAGAAGTAACCATGCTTTTTGGCTGTGATGATAAGTTTGTACGGTCTGGGAGGATAATTTGCATTCTAAGTGATGATTGCAGGGTACACACACTCTGACCTTTTCCTTCTTGCCTACTCCCCTTCGCCATGGGCTTTCTGTTACTAGGGTTATCAGAGCGTGTGGGGGTGACATTAGCACAGTGGTTGCTAAATAGAAATGATGTGTCATGCCTTATTAATTAGAACAGAGTTGTGGTGAGATTTCTTGAAACATGTCAGCAACTCCAAGAAATAGAAATATCTGGTTTTGTTCCATTCCAGGCTTTTTTCTTCCCTTGTAGCTTTCCATATTCAGGAGGACCACTTCTGGGAACTGCTTAGCTTTGACAAGGCTGAGCTCTGCCTCTTTGGTCGATTATCTACAGTGCCCTCTCACCTACCCCAGCTAGTTTCATACAGCATGGAGGGAGGTAGACCTGACCTCCCATCTTGTCCTGTGAGCTCTCTCTACTTTTTCCTCCACAGGTTGTACTCAGAGGATTCATTCTATTCTCTGTCTTCTGTGCCAAACTCCTAGTTTGGGCAAACAGCTAACTCACATTTCTACCTTACATTGCTGACTATGCCCATTAAAGCCTCTTCCTGATTTAAAAAGTCAACCTGCAAATGAAAGAATTTGGAATTACAGAGAGGTAACTTGGGCCTCTGAAATGCAGCCATATTGAAGTAGTCTAATGCTAATGGTCACCCTGCCCCTCTGACATGGTTCTCTGGAAATCCCAACTCTAAGAATTCTCATGGTTTCCTGTTCTTGCAGGCTTGGCACCTTGCATTCTTCTTCTTTTTTAAAATCACTTTTAATTTTCAATTACAGATGACATACAATATTATATTAGCTTCCATTATACATCCCATTGATTAGATATTACATAACTTATTAAGTGATCATCTGGATATATCTCAAACCCATCTGATACCATACATAGTTATTAGAGTGTTATTGACTATATTCCCTATGCTGTACTTGACATCCCCATGACTATTCTGTAACAACCAGTTTGTACTTTCAATCCCTTCACCTTTTACAGAGTGGCTGTACTATTTTACATTCCCACCAAAAGCTTATGAGGATTCAAATTTCTTCATATCCTCAACAACACTTGTTATTGTCAGTCTATTTGACGATGCCATCTTGGTGAGATGTGATATCTCATTGTGGTTTTGATTTGCATTTTCTTATGACTAATAATGTTGTACATCCTTTCATGTGCTCACTGGCCTTTGTTTGGTGAAAAATATTTTCAAATCTTTTGCCCAGTTTTAAAACTGGGTTGTCTTTTTACTATTGAGTTCTAAAAGTTCCTTATATATTCTGGTGCAAGTTATTTATCAGATGTATGATTTTCAAATATTTTCTCCCATTCTGTGACTTGTCTTTTCATTGTCTTATGTGTCCTCAGGAGAGCAGATGTTCTTAATTTTGACTATGCTCAATTTATCATTTTTTTCTTTTATAAATCCTGCTTTCAGTATCATGCCTAAGAAATCTTTGCCACCCCTGTATAACAAATTTGAGAAGAATTCAAATTGCAGAAAGGAATAACAACAAAAAGACAAATGACTAAATAGATCAAAATATTTGAGCTCATAAGATACTAATTTGTCTAGTAGATAAAGAACTTCTACAAATCAATAAGCAAAAAACCAGCAAGCTAACAGAATAAATGGCCATGGGATATAAGCAGACAGTTAATAGAAAATGAAATACAAATGCTTCTTACACATAAACTCCCAACTTTATTCATAAAAGAAAAACACAAATTAAAACTATCATGAGACACTATTGCTTGCCTTTCAGGTTGGCAAAGATGAAAACATCAGATAAAATTTTAATCTGGGTTGAGAAAAATGTTAGTTGGGGGATGTACTTTCTGATGGGGTCTGAGGGGGTACAAGCTGGGCAGAATCCACAGAGAGCAATTTGGAGATGTCCTATCAAAAATGCACATTCATTTTGACCCAGGAATTTCACTTCAAGAAATTGTTCTTTCATATATGCTGATTCACATGCAATATATGTGTGTTCAAAGATACCCATTGCAGTGTTGGATATAATGTGAAAGTATTAAAAATAATAAACACCAGACTAATTAGGTAATATGTAGTAATTTATACAATTGAATAATGAAATATTGTTGGGAGGAGTAGGGTCCTCCTTTTCCCTGGGTTTATGGTTCAATGTGGAGTGGTCCTCATTCCTGAGCCCTATCCTAGAATATAAAAGAGAAAGTGTAGCTTTTGAATTTTGTGTATGTATTGCCAATTTGAGAAATAAATAAAGCAAGAAGAAGAAGAAGAAGAAAGAGGAGGAGGAGGAGGAGGAGAAGGAGGAGGAGGAGGGAAATAGAATGGAAATCAACATTCAAGTAGTTCTTTTATTATAAGCTAGCTAAATGAAGAAACTAGACAATACATTGAGTACCTACTTATGCCAGGAACTTCAAGTCTTACAACTCTGAGATAAATGCTTATTCTCATACACAGTTCTGAAAGCTCAGGTTCAGAAAAGTAAAACATTTGTTCAGGCAGAAGGAACTCAGATGGCATATGATCTCAGTTTTCCCACACTGCCACCTTCCCAGGAAGTTTCAGTCTGAACTGCAGACTCTGACCCTAACAGTTGCTGAAAAATTGATGATTGATGGAGTCATCTTATCATGTAAGTTGCCAACTATGAGAGAAGTCCTTTCAAATAACACTCCACTCTTATAAATATATCAGAAGGTGTTATGATAAAGCTCCCAAACATATTAATTCCAAATTATCCTACTTTTGGATTTGCCAGAATTGGTCTAAAACCTTACCATAGCAAAAACAATGGAACCTGAGTTTTCACGATGAGTATGGATGATCCTACAGGTGAAGAGATTCCCCAGAAACACCGTCTGTTCACTTGGTGGCTCACACAGCTTTGGTTGCAGTATTTGTTGGCTTTGGTGGCTTTTGTTATAATAAAATCTTTTGATACCCATCCCTGTGCCTTGGTTCATGTGGAGATTAAGAAAAAGCTTCTTGCTATTCATTATTTAAAGTATCAGGTAATGGATAGCATGAAGACACTGTCTGCCCACAAGCCAAGGACAATGCCAGTGAGAGTTTGCACCACACTCCGTCCAGTCCCCTGACTCTGTCCGGTGGAAGAGGGGAGCTCTGAGATCAATGTGTGACCTCGAGGATGTGCATGCCACCTCTGAGTGTCCTTCTCAGTGCAGGTACCATCTTCTCAGTACTTGAATTCTTCCCTTTCACGCAGGGAGAGGCAGGAATCAGGCGGGCACTTTTGCACACAATTCAAACTTCTTATTTCTCTTATTCAATGAAGAACATCTATAGACCCCAAATGTGTGTGCCTCTCAGACACCTACAGCTGATTCTCCCTTCACCCTACTCCTGACCCTTCTATTGATTAGTTACTGCATTTTTGTCACCAAGGCAAAAGTGTCATGCCCTGATGCAGAAATCTAATCCTCATGCCACCTCTGCCCCCATCCCTGGCCCCAGGAGCACCTCCCTGGCACCGCCCTCACCCCTCACCTCCCACCCGTGTTGCAGTGCCTCATCTCAAGTAATTCTGCTGCACATGAATCATTTTTTAATGTTTGGTTTAATACATACAGATTCTTTAAACAATAAAAAAAATCAGCAAACAGCATCACAATCTGGAAATCTCTTTCTTAACATAGAAAACGGTTTCTTAATGGCACAAGGGGAGAACTCAACAGCAAGCTTGACAACATAATTAGAAGATTGTTACTGGGAAGGGAAAAGCATTCTTTATACAGCTCTTACTACTCTCAATAAGATTATTCTCCCTGAATAGCTAATCAGCTTTTTCCAGCTTCCCAAATCCGTGTGCTTGAAGCTGCGCTCACAGCTCTTCTTACTTACTAAATGGCAAATGGTGACACCTCGGCACGGGAAATTCAAAGCGTTAACCCAATGTGAGCAAACAGCGCGATGGAGGCTGCAGATAGAGAGATCTCCGGCCGATTAGCGGCAATTTAGGAAGATGGTACTGTCACACCTGGGTTGACAAGGGCTGACAGGGTTTGTTGATCTCTGCTCCCTTCTCAAATTTGAGTGTCACATTTCAACAGAAGTGAGAGGAATTAAAAAAACTCCCCACAAAACCCCTTTCAGGAGTCAGTGTTGGCTTACTGGCAAGTTCACGGCACCTGAAACAAAGGGAAGGCGTGTGTATGGGCGTGACGGAGTCATCTCAGAGTCACTGTCACCCACTGGCCCCATCCCTGCAGGTTCTCTGGGCTGAGTGGGAATGTGAAAGGAGAAAGCACAAACCAGAGAGTCAGGTTGGCCAACCTTTTTCCTGGGGTGATTAAGGTTTAAGGAACTGACCCTATTCCGAAAGGAAGCACCTGCTTTCAGCTGCTCCCCTGCTCTAGTTATGGCACCGTTATTTACTCAGGGAGGCTGCTCTTCAAGATGAAAGATTCAAAGACCCCCAGAGGAGGGTCTGGCAAAGAGCGGTCATCTGTAAAGCCATGAGGACAAGAAGGCCATGAGCAGAATGGCTGGGACTGAGCTAGAGCTCACTTGAAGTCAGGCTTATAGCGTACACGTGCACGTGCTGCGTTGGGTGGTGGCAGGTGGGTAGGACCCATTTGTAGGGCAATCATCTACCAAACCTACTAGGTCAACTGATGGGCCCTCAAGGGCCTGTGAAGGGTAAAAAAAGATGTAAGCCCTGAAGGAGTTTCCACCCAACTTGGAGATATCAGACTATTCAGAACATAGGTTCTTGTTCTTCCCAGCTCATTAAAGACTTGGAAATTCATCGTCCCTTGGCTCTTTAGAAGCTATTCCATCTCTGGATCACAATTGAGGTGCCTTGGGAGAGATATTCTGTGCATGACCCCTCTACCAGACTCAGTGGAAGTGGAGCCAACTTCAGGTGTTCATGTGGTAACTTTTGCTCCCAAAACACCACACAGAAGAGCACACAAAGCTAAACTGAGTCATGCTGATGTTTAAAGTCAGAGATGCAGAGGAAGTAAAGTCTATGGGTGGACACAGACAGCCTCATCCTTATCCTTTCCACCTTCCTGCCTTATCTGTCTTTTCTGAATGTAGGAAGCAGAAAGGTTCTTTTCCTTAGAAAACACTGGCAGTTAGCCAGGCTGCTTATGTGGAGAATACTGGATGTTCCCATTTGTGGAAGATTGACAGAAAGCTGGCATCTCAGGCTTTATTTCTGAGATTGGAGCCCCATTCTTTCCCCATGTGAAAATGCCCTTTGAGACTGCTATGCCCTGTTCAAAGTCAGGGCTGTGTGTTCAAACCCCCACCTCGCCACAATCATTGTTAGATGCCTGACAGCTGCCAAAGTGAGTCAGGTTAGAAGTAGTAATGCACAAGCATGTCAGGGCATACTCAGTGAATGGTGAATGCACATGCTCACATCACTAAGTAGATAAAATGGCTGTTGGCTCACAAAGATGTGTATGTAATTTGTGCTAGTTCACTGTGAAGTGTTACTGTGGTCTGTGTCTGACGAGAGGTCCTGGGTGTAAGTGGAGGTTATGAGTAGCTATCTATATGATTTTCTTACTGAATGAGCTCAGAGCTGTTAACCTTAACTTCATTTCTACTGGACGTTGGGGAGCCATTCTTCAAAGACTTTTATGAAACCCCAGGCAACCTTCTTTCCAGGTGGTATTTCAATCCACTTTTATTTGAGTGCCAGTCCTGCCCCAGTGTGGTTTCAATAAAAACTTACAACAAGCTTGCCTTGACCAAAGGATAATGAAACAAAAACATTTTGTTTTAGTCAAGATGGGTTCAGTTATGCTGTTGTGACATCTAACATTAAATCCTCAATGGTTTAAGACAATTAATCTTATTTCCTGGCATTCTGAACTGGGTTGTGGGTCAGGGATACTCTGTCAAGCTGCACTCTATGGACTGGCTCAGCGTTCTGGAAACTTCTATCTGATGTCACTTCTATATCAGCCAACACTTTCATAATCACAGGGGAAAATGATCATAGAAACGCCACCACTCTTCAATGCATCCACTTCAAAGTAACACACATCCACATTCTGCTAACCAAAGTGAGTCTTCCAGCCAAGCCTAACTTCAAAGAGAAATGCAGTTCTTCTGTGTGTCTAGGAGAGAAGGACCAGCACGAACTCTGAGCAGCACTAACATTCACCCTGTACTGAAATGAAATATTTTCTGAGAGCTCATAGTATGAAAAGCCCTGCATACAGATGGGAAGTTTGATATGTATGTGCATCTCTTCAGTTCTTTGTTGATTCGTTCATCCAACAGTTATTGATAGAGGGTGTTCAGGGCACCGTGCATTCTTAGAGAAGTGTCAGAACTTAAAGTCCCCAGCATCTCTCTCCAACCCTTCCCAATGCCCACAGTATAAGAACCAGAGAGAACAAACAAAGTCCCCAGCCATAATGTGCAATGTGAAGACCAGCTGGTGTTGGGCTTCAAAGATGGGCTTGATCTTACTAGCAGAAGGGTGGATGGACTACCATTTAGAATAAACTTACATTCTAGGCACCTGGATGCAATAGCTCAGCCCTCCTTCCTCTTTCCCCCAAGTGTCCCAAAGAGGAACAAATTGTTCATCTGACAAGGATTTTTCATTCACTCATTAGTATTAGAAGAAACAAATGGAAACATATTTTCACCATTCCATGGATTTATGTTTGACCACTGTTTGCCTCCCTATATTACCAAGTTTAATTTAAATAAAAATCTCTTGATATTTTTAAATCACTTCACCTTTCCTTTTAAGCTCTAGGTCCCATATCATCCAAGGTTTTCCACTATATTTCTTAGTAGCCCATTGACTCTTCTTCTTACATCCTTCTCACTTCCCAGCTGAACTGGCCATGATGTGTTGAGGACCACTACTCTGGAAAACTCTTCTCTCTTGTTGTTCTAGGTGCGGCAGCTCAGCTCTCTGACCACAAACTTCCAGCCTACAAAGTTTTTACTAACCCTTTGTCTACAAAACACATTATAGCCCAGCATACTAGGTCTGCAGCTGATTTTTTCTATAATTAACTCTCCTTTCTCTCCCTTGTCACTCCACTGAAGTGAAACCCAACCCTCTTCTTGACAAAATATTTTCTTCTCCATTATTGGCCACAGCCCTTTGCCCTATTCCAATGTTTTCTCATGCTTTTCCCAAAGGTTTGAAAAGCCTCTAGTTTCATGGACAATGGAATTCTCTGTTCTAATGCAACATCTATTTCTAGTTATATTCTATATGAAGGTTACCAAGAATGCCTTTAGCATAATTAATGCAAATTAAACATTTTCATCCATGAAATAGTTATCTGGAAAGTCCAAGGAATTACCCTTCAAATTCTTTTTGGATGTTACCTTCTTCCATCAAATGAAGACCTTTGGTAAGATATGGTAATCTGCATTTATTTTGGATTGCTAGAATGGGAAGATGCCTGAGTTAAATCTTAAATGACATCTATTGCTCAGGAAACAAAATGTAGGTAAAACGACAGTGTCAATCTGAGAAATAATATTTCTCTTTCCAAGCATGTCCTCTAAATATACCCTTATTATTTAATTATTTTTTAACACTAACTGAAATCACATTTGTCATTAGAGGAAGAATTTGAGAGATTATCAAAGTATACTTGAAAGAACATAGAAAATTTATGTTATTTTGTGTGATAAGGCAAGCCCAACATTATGGTCGGTTCAACAAGTCTCTCTATACTTGGGCCAAAGGTTAAGGGACACAAACTTTTTCAAGTTAGGGCAAATGAATCAAACCCAAACCACTCACTGGTAGTCAGCCATCCATAATGAAATCATTTTACCTAAGATTCATAAACTGAGGAAAATGGTGATCACACACGCTGAAGATAACTATTAAATTTAAATTTTAACTAGATTACAAATGTTCTTATATACAGGTTGTTGAGAAAATAGGATAGTGTGACAACTTTTAGGTTTCTGTTTATTTTGTCTTTAACAGCTTGCCCATTGTCCTCAATCATAAGAGACCTTCCAAGGCCTGGAGAGGGTTTGTGCCCTAGTACTTCTACTCTTAGCATCATTCTTTGGCTGGTGAATAGAAGGTTTTAAAGCTGCCTAAAACATTCTAGCCTTAGCCATCAAGTGGGATCAAGTTTACAGTGACCTGCTCACCTATGAAGAAACCATTTATTCAGATGATCAATATTTTGGCTCATTTCCAAACTGATCAACTAAGTTGTCCTTAGACATAGCACCATCAATTGCCTTTTCACATCTGCCAGATATGTTTTCCTCAATCAAAAGTTAAAAAAGTAATAGCTAAGTATAGGAGCAATTTCTAATTACATCTCCAGCAAAACTGGAATAAATGATGGAAAGTGACAGATAATCCAAGAAAGCAAATTTTAACAAATAGGGATTATCAATGTGTTCAAAAGAAAACATCACGAGTATCCAGATTGAGAAGTTTTAGTTTCAGTTTCTTGTCTATAGTACAAAGGAAGTAGCTAAGAGAAAGAGTCCAGCACTAATCTTGAAGACGAGAAGGCTGTGGTCAGTTCTTAGGGGAAACCTACTAACTGAGTAAATTTATCTAATTTCTCTCAGCCTCTGATATCAACATAACCATCCTGTGAGGAAGGGACTATTAGATATAATGTTAAACAATGCATTGAAAACCACCTTTTAATACAAACATAAGGGAATTAGTTCTTGTTATTTGAAGCAATGTAACAAAGAGAAATAAGAAATCTGAATAATCCATTGACTGGATAATCTGCCCTTTAACTGAGATTGACTAATCTTCTGCAAGTTAATTGTCAGGTAGGAAATATTTTGTCTGCTATGAGAGTAGCTCAGTTACAACACAAAAGGATGGCTTGATTTTGTGCACTTAACACAAATCACCAGGGAAAATGCATCTCATCAACTGGCTTCTCCAATTTTAATCAATTGCTTATTATTTCCGCCCCCCCCACAACTTATTTTCATGATTTCTTCCATGTGAAATAATCATGAAATACTCAAATGAGTGTGGTCTGGCAGGAAAAGAAGCCACCATCATTGACCCTAAGTGGATGGGCTGATGGAGTCCTCCGTAGTGTTTATGTCCCTGGAAACTAAACTCAAGCTCAGCAATGACATGAGGTGTGGGTGACCTGTCTGAGCTCAATTAAGAGTAGCCTCTTCAACAGGCTATATGAAAATTATTGGCCTGGTGGAAAAAAGTTTAACTTCTGCACGTATTGTTAATTCCTATCGATTCATGCGTTTTAAAATAGAAATGGAATATTGCCAGTCAACAAGCATAGAATGCTGGCGTGCTCCATTTCCAGGCCACTGCTCCTGATTTCTTAGCCTTTTTTAAGTCCAAAATTTGGATACCTAGCAAGAGAGCAGAGACTCACAATAGCTGAGGCAATGTGCCCTCTGGGGTTCTGTTAAGCTTTCTGTCATTCTGTGCAGAGAACTGAATCTGGGGTATTACCTATTTGAGGCCAAACTGGAGAATAAAAGTTGAAAAGGCGGGTTTTCCTAGGAATTGTGTTGGAAAGAAACTGAGGCAATGGCCAGTGCTGCCTTCCTCGGGAGACCATGCTGTGTCCACTGTGGATGGACTATACAATTGTTTGGTTCTTCTTTGTCAAAAGTAATCTCTCCCACCTCCTTACAGATTATTGATACTCTCTCATTAGAGAATCACACATTTGACTTAAGTTAAATAAGATTTTTGTTTCTGTTTAAAATTCTAACTTCTCTTTCCCTGAGAGAAGCATTAAGAGATTAACATTTTCAGAATCTTTCTGGAAAGTAGATTTTCTGGAAGGGAAAAGAAAGACAAAACCAAAATTCTAGGTTTCTAAGACATGGGGATGGAGGAGGGAACATAGTATGCCCAAAATGATAAAAAAAAAAATAAATAAAAATGAATGAAAAAGAGGAGGAGCAAGATGGCGATGGAGTAGGTGGACGTACCAACTTCCAACTCCCAGAACCAAAGTGGATTATAACTCAATTTTAAGAACCATCATCTGGATAAACCAACTGTGAACTAAACTAAGTGGACTCTTCAACCAAGGAACACAGAAGAAGCCACATTGAGACTGGTAGGAATAGCGAAAACGTGAAGAGGGCTGCCCAGCTCCCCGGAGCAAACGGCAGCCCGGAGAGACCCACATGGCGGGAGGAGAGTTTGGCGGAGAGGGAGGGACCTGGGTCCCAGGAACCAAGCCCCAGTCTACAGTCCCAGAGCCTAGAAGAGGCGTTTGGACAGTATTGAGCTGTGAAACAAGTGAGGGAGCTCCCAGGTCTACAGTGTGGAGTATTAGGGCCCTTCCTACTGTGCTGAGGGTTGCTGAAGGGTATGGTGGCAGCAGGAGGCTGAAACGTGGTTCTGTTGGCGTGGGCGGAGGCCAAGCTGGTGTGAGCTTAGTCTAGCCCGGCAGGGGCAGAGGGGATGCGCAAAAGCGGTCCAGCAGCTGCGGGCCTGCCTGCAATCCCACCTGCAGGGACAAAGCGGGAGGCCAGAAACGGGCAGAAATCTGCTGTGCGACCCTGCGCAAGCCAGCCTTGACTGCGGAGACGGGGCTAGGACCAGGGACGGGCGGGGGCTCGCGGATGAGCTCACGCTACCAGCCCTGCATGGCCAGAGAAACCGCGGTTTGCCATCCTGCGTGTGCAAGCTGGCTTGGAATGTGGGGGCGGGGTAGAGTCCGGGACCAGCGGAAGCTTGCAGCTGAGCGAAAGCCAGCAGACATGCCTGGCCCAATAAACCTTGGTTTGCGACCCTGCGCAGGAGGGGCCTGGCCTCGAGGGCGGGGCTAAAGCTCCGGACGGGCAAAGGCTCACAGCTGAGAGCACGTCAAAAGCCCTGCCCAACCCGCGAAACTGTGGCGAGCAGGCTCTGACTCCGGGTGCTGGGCGGAAGTCCGGAAACAGGCTGGGTCCGCAGCTGAGCAAAGGTGCTCACCTCTTCCCTTGGTGCTGAGGCTTGTGGCTTCAGTGACAACCCCTCCCGCAGAGGAGAGGCAGAAATCACAGCAACAGCCGCAGTGGGCTGATGCTGGCCACGCCCATACCCAACTGCCCTAGGCAGCAGCAGAGGGGGTGGCGGGCCTGCAGACAGACCACACCTAGAGAACACAAAGGCAACACCTACTGGACTTCAGTGGCCACAACTTGCTTATACACAGACAAAATGGGCAGGCAGAGGAATGCAAACCAAATGAATCAAGAGAAATTCCCAGAGAAGGACCTGAATGAACCAGATATAACCAAATTACCAGAAGCAGAATTTAGAATAATGATAGTTAGGATGTTCAAAGAAATTAGAGCAACAATGGATAGTCATTATGAACACCTAAATAAAGAGATAACAAGTATAAAAAACGAAATTGAAGTAATAAAAAAAGAATCAGACAGAAATGACAAATACAATATCAGAACTGAAGGCCACAATGGAAGGAATTAAAAGCAGTATGAAACACGCTGAGGATTGAATCAGCAAGGTAGAGGACACAATAAACAAAGACACAGAAGCAGAGAAGAAAAAGAAAAAGAGATTCAAAAAATGTGAGGAAACTCTAAGGGAGCTTTGTGACAACATGAAGAGAAACAACATTCGCATCATAGGGGTGCCTGAAGAAGAGGAAAGAGGACAGGAAATGGAAACTTTGTTCAATCAAATATAGCAGCAAACTTTCCTAAATTAAGGCTGGGAAAATTCCACATGTTCAAGAAGCACACAGAACTCCATTAAAGAGAAACCCAAAAAGATCTACACCAAGACACATTATAGTTAAAATACCAAAGCTAATGGATAAAGAAAAAATTTTAAAAGCTGCTATGGAATAAAATGCTATCACCTACAAAAAAGCCCCCATAAGGATGACATCAGACTTCTCAACAGAAACACTTGAGGCCAGAAGGGAATGGCAAGATATAATCAAAGTAATGCAGAACAAGAACCTACAACCAAGACTACTTTATCCAGCAAGGATAACATTTAAAATTGAAGGAGAAATAAAGAGCTTCCCAGACAAAGAAAGTCTAAAGGAATTCATTAAAACCAAACCAATTCTGCAAGAGATACTAAGGGGCCTGTTGTGAACAGTTTAAAGGGAGGAAAGAATATAGCAAAAGAAAAATACAGCTTTAAAGAATAAAATGGCAATAAACAACTACATATCAATAATAACCTTAAATGTAAATGGATTAAATGATCCAATCAAAAGACATAGGGTAGCTGCGTGGATAAAGAAACAGGACCCATACATATGCTGTCTACAAGAGACACACCTTAAAACAAAAGATGCACATAGACTTCAGGTAAAAGGATGGAAAAAAAATATTTCATGCAAATAAAAATGAAATAAAAGCAGGGGTAGCAGTACTTATAGCTGACAAAATGGACTTTAAAACAAAGGCTGTAGTAAGAGATAAAGAAGGACACTACATAGTGATAAAGGGAACAATTCAACAGGAAGATATAACTATTATAAATATCTATGCACCAAATATAGGAGCCCCGACATACATAAAGCAGACTTGGATGGATATAAAGGGTGAGATTAACAGCAATACTATCATAGTATGGGATTTCAATACCCCTCTAACAACACTGGATAGATCCTCAAGAAAGAAAATTAATAAAGAAACAGCAGGCTTAAAGGATACACTAGATCAACTTAATTTAATAGATATCTTCAGAACTTTTCACCCTAAAGCAGTAGAATATATATTCTTCTCAAGCGCTCATGGTACGTTTTCTAGGATAGACCACATGTTAGGACACAAAAATAGTCTCAATAAATTTAAGAAGATTGAAATCATATCAAGCATTTTCTCTGATCATAATGGCATGAAACTAGAAATTAACCACAAAAGAAAAACTGAAAAATACTCAAACACTTGGAAACTAAATAGCATGTTATTAAATAATGAATGGATTAACAATGAGATCAAAGAAGAAATAAAAAAGTTTCTAGAAACAAATGATAATGAGCATACATCAACTCAAAATTTATGGGACACAGCAAAAGGAGTTCTGAGAGGGAAGTTCATTGCACTACAGGCATATCATAAGAAGCTAGAAAAAGCAACCTGACCCTGCAGCTAAAAGAACTAGAAAAACAACAGCAAATAAAACCCAGGACAAGTAGAAGGAAGGAAATAATAAAGATCAGAGCAGAAATAAATGACATAGAGGCTAAGGAAACAATACAGAGGATCAATGAAACCAGAAGCTGGTTCTTTGAAAAGGTAAACAAGATTGATGAACGTTTAACTAGACTCACCAAGAAAAAAAGAGAGAGAACTCAAATAAATAAAATTAGAAAGGACCATGGAGAAATAACAAGTGACACAACAGAAATACAAAGCATTGTAAGAAAATACTATGAAGAACTCTATGCCAAAAAATTAGACAATCTCGGTGAAATGGACAAATTTCTTGAATCATATAACCTTCCAAAAATCAATCTGGAAGAATCAGAACACCTAAACAGACCAATTACAACAAATGAGATCAAAACAGTTATCAAAACACTACCAAAAAAGAAAAGTCCTGGGCCTGATGGCTTCACAAGTGAATTCTATCAAAAATTCAAAGAAGAACTAACTCCTATGCTCCTCAAGCTATTTCAAAAAATTCAAGAGGAAGGAAGACTTACAAACTTCTTTTATGAGGCGAGCATAATTCTGATCCCAAAACCGGGCAAAGACAACACAAAGAAAGAAAATTATAGGCCAATAGCTCTGATAAATTTAGACGCTAAAATTCTCAACAAAATATTAGCCAACCGGATCCAGCAATATATGAAAAAAATTATACACCATGATCAAGTGGGATTTATTCTGGAGAGGCAAGGCTGGTTCAATATTCGCAAATCAATCAATGTGATTCATCACTTAAACGAAAGGAAGGACAAAAATCACATGATAATTTCAATAGATGCAGAAAAGGCATTTGATAAAATCCAGCACCCATTCATGCTCAAAACTCTCAGTAAAGTGGGAATACAGGGATCATTCCTTAACATGATAAAGGCCATCTATGATAATAAACCCACAGCAAACATCATACTAAATGGACAAAAATTAAAAGCAATCACCTTAAGATCAGGAACCAGGCAGAGATGCCCTCTTTCACCACTCTTATTCAACATAGTTCTGGAAGTCCTAGCTACAGCAATCAGACAAGAAGAAGAAATAAAAGGCATCCAAATTGGAAAAGAAGAAGTAAAACTGTCACTATTTGCAGATGATATGATATTGTATATAGAAAACCCTAAAGTCTCAGTCAAAAAACTACTGGACCTTATAAATGAATTCAGCAAGGTGGCAGGATATAAAATTAATACTCAGAAATCAGAGGCATTTCTATACACCAACAATGAAATATCAGCAAAAGAAATTAAGGAAACAATCCCCTTCACTATTGCAGCCAAAAAAATAAAGTACCTAGGAGTAAATTTAACTAAGGAGGTTAAGGAATTGTACTCGGAAAATTATAGAGCATTGGTAAAAGAAATCAAGAAAGATACAAACAAGTGGAAGCATATACCGTGCTCATGGCTAGGAAGAATAAACATCATTAAAATGTCTATATTACCCAAAGCAATTTATAAATTCAATTCAATACCAATTAAAATACCAATGACATACTTCAAAGATATAGAACACATATTCCAAAAATTTATATGGAACCAAAAAAGAACACGAATAGCCTCAGCAATCTTAAAAAAAAAAAATAAAGCAGGAGGTATCACTCTTCCAGATATCACGGTTTACTACAAGGCCATTATACTCAAGACAGCCTGGTACTGGCATAAGAACAGGCACATAGATCAATGGAACAGAACAGAGAACCCAGAAATAAACCGACACCTTTATGGACAACTGATACTTGACAAAGGAGGAAAGAACATACAATGGAGTAAAGACAGCCTCTTTAACAAATGGTGTTGGGAAAATTGGACATCTACCTGCAGAAAAATGAAACTAGACCATCAACTTACACCATTCACAAAAACAAACTCAAAATGGATAAAAGACTTAAACGTAAGCTGTGAAACCATAAGCATCTTAGAAGAAAACATAGGCAGCAAGCTCTCCGACATCTGTAGCAGCAGTATATTTGCCGATTTATCTCCACGGGCAAATGAAATAAAAGGCAAGATAAACAAATGGGACTATATCAAACTAAAAAGTTTTTGCACAGCTAAAAACAATAAGAATGGAATAAAAAGACAAACCACACAATGGGAGAACATATTCGACAGCACATCTGATAAGGGGTTAATAACTAAAATTTATAAAGAACTTAAAAACTCAACACCAGGAAGACAAACAATCCAATCAAAAAATGGGCAAAAGAAATGAATAGAAATTTCTCCAAAGAGGACATACAGATGGCCAATAGGCATATGAAAAAATGCTCAACATCACTAATCATTAGAGAAATGCAAATTAAAACCACAATGAGATATCACTTCACACCAGTCAGAATGGCACTCATCAGCAAAACAACGCAGAATAAGTGCTGGTGAGGATGTGGAGAAAAGGGAACCCTTCTGCACTGCTGGTGGGAATGCAGACTGGTGCAGCCACTGTGGAAAACAGTTTGGAGATTCCTCAAAAAATTAAAAGTCGAACTGCCTTTTGACCCAGCTATCCCACTTATAGGAATATACCCTAAGAACACCATAGCACTGTTCGAAAAGAAGAAATGCACCCCCATGTTCGTGGCAGCATTGTTCACAATAGCGAAGATTTGGAAACGGGCCAAGTGTCCGTCAGAGGACGAGTGTATTAAAAAGCTATGGTACATATATACTATGGATTCTACTCAGCCATAAGAAATGATGACATGGGATCATTTACAACAAAATGGATGGACCTTGATAGCATTATATGGAGTGAAATAAGTAAATCAGAAAAAAAAACTGAGAACAGCATGATTTCATACATAAGTGGGACATAAATGTGAGAATATGAGACATGGACAAGAGAGTGGTGGTTACCGGTTTGGGGGAGGGAGGGGAGGTGGGGATAGGAAGGAGCGGAGGGTCACAGGGAAAACCAGATAGAAGGTGACGGAGGACAGTTTGACTTTGGGTGATGGGTATGCAACACAATTGAATGATAAGATAATCTGGAGATGTTTTCATTGTACATATGTACCCTGATTTATTGGTGTCACCCCATTAAAATTAATAATAATAATAAAAAAAATCTGGAAAAAACAAACCAAAAAAAAAAAAATGAATGAACAAGAGAAGGCTGGGGCATTTCTAGTTAAACATGCCTTAGTCAGGATTTGCCTTGTTCCCTAACAACAGGTATCTAAGGGAAAACTGCGAAGGATGATGACAACTGGCCAATCCTAGACACGCAGCAAGGCCAGAGCTTCTCACAGCTGAATAAACCCCTCCTCTGTGATTTCATAGTGCACAGTGCAGTGGGAGAACTATTGTCCATGCTTTTGCCAATTTCCTGAACAACCTTCAAATGCCACACTGAGTGAAACTTCTATCACCTCTTCCATTCAGTTATTCTTACTCTCTCTTTATCACCCCATGTCTGTGGAATCCCCCAGAGCCCCTTGTCTGTATTTCTCTCTGGGAAGTAACTCTCTTCTCTTTGTGTTGGGTCATCCCTGGGCAGAACTGTCCTCCCTCAACTTTTGCATCCCCTCCAATATCTACCGTATAGTAGAGATTATAGATGTTTGTTGCATTACAATATTGTGTTCATTGACAAAATAGTGGCTGGTAATGCTAACTTAATGTCCAGCAGTAAAAATAATAATTACTAACTTTATGGTTAGATACTGGGCCAATATAATAAAATAATAATTACCTAATTTGTATGAGTACCACAATTAAAGGATAAACTCTGCATCAGCAAATAGAGTGTTTCCCGTCAAAGTCAATTTTAAGCCTATGAAAACCCTGAGTAAATTCAATGAGAAATAACAGGACAGGGTTTGGGAAAGAATAGCAAAACCCTCCATTCTTAGAAGACAACTTAGGTAAATAGAAAAAGCTCAGACTTTGAAATACTGATTTCTTTTACCTTCAGCTTCCTAATGTATAAAATGGATAGAATGCACATACTTCCACTGACCTTGGGAGGACTGGATGAAATAGCTCATGGGAAGTTCATCCAGCATACAGAGCATCTACATGGATGTCTCATTGTCCTGGGGCTGCCCTAGTACAGTATCACAAAACGGGTGGCTTAAAACAACAGAAATTTATTGTTTCACGGTTATGAAGGCCAGTCTAAAATTTAGGTGTTGGCCCGGGAGCTCTGCCTCTGAGGCTCTGGTGGAGAATTCTTCCCTGCCTCTTCCAGCTTCTGGTGGCTGCCAGCAATCCGTGCCTTCCTCGGCTTGTAGAAGCATTGCTCCCAGGCAATTCTCTCCCTGTGCCTTCACATCACCTTTCCTCTTTGTATGTCATCTCTGTGTCCAAATTTCCTCTTTTTAAAGCACACCAGTCATATTGGATTAGGACTACACTAATGATATAATTTTAATTGGATTACCTCTGTAATGACCTTATATCAAAATAAGGTCATATTCACAGGGACTACAAGTTAGAATTTGAGCATATATTTTTTGGGGGAATGTAATTTAGTCCACAATTTGTTACCTGATCAACATTAATGTATTTTTTCTCTTCCCAACTTGCCACCCCCATCTCACTCTGTACAATAAGATTAGATCAACCATTCTCAAAGTTTTTGGTCTTAATACTCCTTCACATTCTTAAAAATCGCTGAAAAACAAAAAGAACTTTGTTTTTGTGTATTATATCTATTGACATTTTTACCATGCTAGACACTAAAAATAGAAAAATGTTCACATATTTATTTTAATTAATTTAAAAATAACAATAACACAACCATTTCATATTAATACAAATAACATAATGTTATAAAAATAAGTATATTTTCCAAAAATAATCAATGAGAAAGTGGCATTTACATTTTTGCACATTTCTTTGCTGTCTTGCTGAATGAGAACAGCTGAATTCTCATACTTATTCTGTACTCAGTCTGTTGCTGTGTGTTGTTCTGGTTGAAATGTATCAAGAAAATCCAGCCTCACACAGATATGTAGTTGGAAGAGAGAGGAGCATTTTAATGACCTTTTCAGATAGTTGTGGATCATCTTCTTTGCTATATCACCAAACTCAACAAGGTTATTTATGAAATCTGAAACCATATTAATAAATATTTTACTATATTACATTAAAATCCATTGGTCTGTTTTGCCCTTTAAATGCATAATTTTGTACTCCTTGGCACTGACATTTGGAAATTACTGGTTCATTAGCATCATGCCGATCTTCCAAATGCTGATGAACTTTTATTAGATAATAATTTTTTTAAATGACACTTGTTTATATCACCACAAATCTCATTAGAAAGGCCTGTAAGTTACTAAGACATTTCAGGCTCACAGTGGCAGGTATAAGTATTCTAAAATTCTAATTTTCACTTCCGCATTCAAATTTTATTACTGACAACAAATAGTACTTCCAGTTATTTTCTTTGAAATGGCATATAGGAGAAAATGTTGGCCAAATGCCCAGGTCTGAATTATTGTCTGTCCCTTATACATGTACCAGGCACAAACGATGTTCCCTGTCAGTGCAGGCTGAGTGATCTCACAGGCGCTTCTCCTTGAAACAATCATCAAACGTCGGTTCACAATGCAAATGCTTCATGCCCACTCCCCATTGTGTCACAGAGGTACTAAAAAGATAGGCACTCATGGGTTAAGATTTAATAAAATAAATTTTTTTACTACTTTATCT
This sequence comes from Rhynchonycteris naso, assembly GCA_037038555.1. NCBI lineage: Eukaryota > Metazoa > Chordata > Mammalia > Chiroptera > Emballonuridae > Rhynchonycteris > Rhynchonycteris naso. Next base: position 34,777,864 of record CM072998.1, read on the forward strand.
GGAACATTTTTAAGTGAAAATGGCTCTTTCCTCCGCAAGTGAATAGTGGTGAAGAAGGCAATTGTGCTAGTGCAGTTGGGCGTCGTTGCCCAGGTCCATGCTAACGCCTCAGCAGTTTCACCCGTCATCAGCACAAACGTCTGCAGTAGAAAAAGGATATAATGTCGTGTTCCTTTTCTGTTGTTGCATAGCCAATTAATACACACGTAGCAGCTAGAAACAACGCACATTTGTTATCACAGTTTCTATGGGCCAGGAGTCTGTGCAGGGCTTAAATTCATCCTCTGCTCAGGCCTCCCAAAGCTACAATCCAGATGTCAGTGGAGTCTATGTGACCTTTATTGGGGCTCAGGTCTTCCTCCAAACTTATTTGGGTTGTCGACAGAATTCAGTTCCTTGTGGTTATAAGACTAATATCCTTGTTTTCTTACTTCCTCGCAGCCAGGGACCACTCCCAGCTCCTGGAGGCCACCCCTCTGTAGGCTGGTCACATCCGACTGTCTGTGTTCTCCCTCTTAGAGCAGCCAGAGAAAGATCTCTGCTCTCAAACAGCTCACCTGATTACTTCTGGCCTACTCAAGATAATCCCTTTGATTTACTCAAAGTTGGCTTCTTTGGGACTTCAATTATATCTGCAATATTCCTTTTGCCATATAATGTAACATAATCATGGGAGTGATATCACATTTCCTGGTTCTACCCTCTCTTAAAAAGAGAAGCTACAGGGTGTGTACAGCAGGGGAGGGGACTTGCTGTCCCAGAACTCTGCCTACAACACATGTCTTAGCACTATCACCACAGCTAGCTACATTGTTTGGAGGGTCCAGTGAAATATTTAGATGTGGATCCGCTTGTTTAAAAATTATTAAGAATTGGAAGACTCTAACATCAGATCATTGCATCAAGCATGGTACCCTTCTAAGCACAGGTCCATGAGGCCAGCCCTGACTGTTATACAACGAGTTCTCAACTTATGGACAATTTGTAAGGTCTTGGAGACCCCCAGCAATATGCAGACCCCCAGCAATATGCAGACTCTACTTTGGGAACTTCCAAGTACAAGTCTCAACTATTGTCTATGAGAAAATCTGACCCTAATTGTGTAGAAACTCTAAAAATTTTTAGCACTGGTTTCTTCCCTTTCCAGAAGTCCCATCTTATTTTTCCCTATGGTCAGAACAATTTCCCCAGGAGACCACATATGCTCTGGTTATCCAATGACATAAGCAGTCAAAGTTTATCCCTTTCATTGACAGATTCTAGAAACCTGCTTCTGTCTCAACATTGCCAACTTAGGACAACTTGCAACATAGGTCTGCCATTCCCTATGACCCCCAGAGATGGATGTAACAATGACTCCTGCGCTAGTGGAAATTTTAATGTGAAACTAATCTAAGAAGTCTACAGGGCTTCTAGGGAAGACATAGTTCTTACAGAAAGAAGTCATTCCATCTTCTGAGAGTCTTTAAGTGTTAGGAACCAACACTTCCTCACAGAATCTCAGACCTCTGAGTAACATTCTGTCATTTTCTGGGAACCAGAACCCCTTCACTTTCATGCTGGGGACACAGGTGGAAGACCTTTAGGGCCTACCTCATCGGCCCAATAGTGGTCATGGTCCACATTCCAAATCCAGCAAGTTTGTTTTTTGGATCCTTTGGTTGATTCCGGCATACAGGCAGCATTCTCAGATTTTGTCCTAAAGTGCTGAATTTGGCAAATGGACTCAATTTTCTGTATTTCTAAGCTTTCTCTTGTTCACTTGCACCTGGCAGGAAGCACAGTCAGTACTTGAGAGCTACCTGTATCTACCTGCCTAAGTTTGGTTTATGTCCTGTTTTAGGTAATGGGGGTCAGATCACCAATTGTGATTCTGTGGCTTCTTCTTGAGAGTTCAGCTAGTTTTTAAACAAGGGTTATTTTTGCCTGGAAACCTGAAATCCATTTTATAGTCAATATACCCCTGATAGCCACATCTATCTCTTCAGCTTCCAGAAACAGCAGCCAATAGAATTTTGCTCAAATCCTACTTGCTCAAAGTCTTGTCTTCTCTTCCCCCCACCCTCCTGTAAAGCCTCACTGCAAACAATGGTCTTTTAATAATGCAAATGCTACCATGTCACTTCCCTCCCTCAAATCTCTTGATGGATCTCCATGGAATCATTTCCACAAATATTTATTGAGAATCATGCATGGTTTCAGCCACCAGAGCAACATCTGAGAACAAAACAGAGAAAGACTCCTGCCTTATAGGAACTACAGTCTGAGGGGAAGTCAGACACCAAGCAAAGCATAAAGAGATCAATAGCATGTTAGAAGATAAGGACACTGGGAAAGTAGGTCAGGATATGAGAATCAGGAGTCTAAGGAATGGGCAAATTGCTCTACAAAAAGAGTGGCTGGGGGCCTCGCTAAGAGGTGGCATTTGGACAAAGACAAAAAAGGTTAGAGGAAGTAAGCCTTGTGAGTGTCTGGAGAGATGTTGCAGGCACAGGGGTTGCAGGTACAGAGCTAAGGCGGGGAGCATTTGTAGTCTTTGAGGAACATGTGTGGGCCGAGTGAGCATGGAGCAGGTGGAGGAGATCTGTCGAAGGGCTTTGAGGAGCTCACTATTTAGGGGTTTATACTTGGGGTGAAGGGATGTTACCCCAGCTTCATCTCCTGAAATTTTTCTTCACCTTTCTATGTTCTACTATATTGGCTTTTCAGTTTCTAAAAAGTAAAAAGCTTCCCACAAGTGATTCCCTCTTTCTAGAATTTTCTTGCCCCTTTGTCTGGCTAACACAGTGGTTCTTAACCTTTTCTGAGGTACCGAACCCACCAGTTTCATATGTGCATTCACTGAACCCTTCTTTAGTGATAAATAAAATATGATTTTTTTTTTCCAAATTCAAGACATAGGTATATGTTTTTTTACTGGTGCAAAAAATGAGCCGTGCATGAACATCACCTTGCTCAAAGAACAAAACCAACAAAGTGCATGAACTCACAATAAATTACGGTATTACTTTATTCTGGCCTCCACGGCAGAGGCTTCTTCGAACCCCTGAGACCGACTCATCGAACCCCTAGGGTTCGATAGAACACAGGTTAAGAACCACTGGGCTAACATTTAGTGTTACTTCTTCAAGAGAGCCTTTCTTACCCCCACCCTATTTAATTTGGGTCCCCTGACCTATGCAAGCATAGATATTTCTCCGTTTATGTTTGCTGAATGAATAAAGAATGATTGTGATAATTTGTTTAATATTTGTCTTTTTTGCTAGACCCTAAGTTCCAGGATGGAAAGGCTACTCCAGGCCACCTCTGTACCTCCAGAACTTGAAGTTCTTGGGGCTCAGAACTTGGAAATTAGTTGGTGCTAATATGTGTCAATTGATCAACTCATATTGGTTGATGGTGAGATACAATAAATGAAGAGCCTCAAGTAGAGCCTTGGTCACCCAGATTGGACAACAGTTGGGTGAACTAGGGTTTTTAAACTTCCTACCCTGTTAGGAATTGAGAAGGGGCAGTTATCTGGCAAAGATCCCATTATTCCCTCATTCCCAACATGGTCAGTTCTGTTTCTACCACAGCTCCTGATAACAATATGCCTTACATTTGATTGAGACCTGTAGCCCTTCCACAGATGAGCCTGAAAGAAATTAGATGGAGCTTTAATAATTCAGGCTTTGTAAATGCCAGGAAATTGGCAGCAGTGGTGGTAGAGTCCTAAAGTCTAAATTTGGTTCCCATATGCATCACTTACTAGCTCAGAGCATTGGACAAGCTGCTTACTGCCTGTCATCCTAAAATATCTCATCTATGAAGTGAAGCTGATGATAACCCCTGTGCTCCTTAATCATCCCTCCTCCCTGGAGTTAGTGATAAAATGTGAGAAGGTCTGGAATAGTCCTAAAAAACTTTATCTCTTCTTGGCTTTTGGCAAAGATCAAGAGTAAAAAGGTGCTAGCTATTATATAAGCATAAATATCTACAGCACTTGTACTCTATTTATACCCACAAATTGTGTGCATTTATACATCTTCTGTTGGGAAGGAATTATTTATTGACATTTGCTACTGTGACTCAAGAGTAAAATAACTTTGAAACTAATATGACAGCACAAACATCTCAGAAGGACCCTCTCTTATGTGCGACAGAATGAATGTCCCACTCACTGTGCTGTGCTTTTATTCGGTCCTAGTTTCTTTCTTTTTTAATTTATTCATTTTAGAGAGGAGGGAGAGAGAGAGAGAGAGAGAGAGAGGAAGGGAGAACGTAGGAGAGGAGCAGGAAGCATCAACTCCCACATGTGTCTTGACTAGGTAAGCCTGGGATTTTGAACCAGTGACCTTAGCGTTCGAGGTAAACATTTTATCCACTGCACCACCACAGGTCAGACCTGTTCTACTTTCTTAATGACACTTGCTTCTTCTGAAAATGGTTTTATTTCTTCCCTTACTCATGCATGCCTGGATGGTTGGTCCATGTGGACTGGAATGTGGATTTCCCAGGGAAACACAAGCTGTCCATTTTGTTTATTCCTTAATTCCCAGAACTGAGAACTCATTAAAATAGGTGGGATAAACGGACTGCTAAATAGAATGATATCAAGTTATGCATATTTATTTTGATTTAAATAATTGTGAAGACTTACATGAGGATTAAACTATATGTCAGAAAAAAGGGGTAAATAACAAGAAAACATCTCTAAGAGTACTTTGAATGATGCATGAAAATAAATTATTGGGCAAGGTAAAATGAGATCATGGAAACAGATAAGTGGTATTAACGGTATATCATTTCCTTCCATGAGAAGGTACTTATAAATTAATGTATAGTGATGTTTAAAAAATATCCCCTAAAAAAGAAAAAGAGAAATATCCCTTAGACTCCTGTTATGTTTTAGTGAATGAAAGATCATTTTAGAGTGTGTGATATGTACCTTGTAGGTGCTATTTCATGGGTGTTAGCTTGTTAAAAGGATCAAAGCACAAGCAAATGATTCTCATATCTAGGAGTCCATGCTGATTTAAATAAACAATTGAAAAAATTAATAAAACAAAAAGAAGAGAAATTTCCCATGCAGAGGAATTCCAAATAATTTGTAAATCTACTTAACTCATAAGAAAGGGGCCTTACTTTCCTCTCTAAGTTTGGGCCGTGCAAGTGACTTCCTTGCAATGAAGACAGTATGGAAAGTGAGGACAGGCCTCAGCCAGGGGTTCAAAGTCAGCATGTCAGCATCAGCAGTGTTCAAGTCCACTTGAGAGTCTGCCCTGTTACAGTGTGATGATCAGGAAAGGGATAGAGTTAGTAAGATCTGAGTATTTATTTTTCAAGGACAAAATAAAGGAAGAGTTTGGAAAGAAATAAGACAGGAAAATAGACCCCTCATGTCTCTAGGCCCCCAGCTCAACTTTGGGGACTTGGGGTTATTTGCAGCAATCCTGCTCAGTGTTCTAATCCTGACCACAAATGCCTGTCATTTGGAAGTTTAATACTATTGATTATGCAAGAAGAAAGAGAACACCCAATCTATTTAAATTAGGGGGGGGGGAAAGCACATGTTTTATTGCATTCTGGATAATTTACCTTAAAACAATTACTCACTGAGATATTAATTTGTTTTACATCTCAGATAAAGATGTGCAAAGTGATTTGTTATGTATAATTGGTTCCAAATTGTCTCTCCCATGACAAATTTTTAAAAATGTCTCCTGTAATAGTCTGATCATATCCTGATAGAGTATAAAGAAAAAAATCTAAGCAATAATCACATTTTATTTGAATGTGAGTGGGGTCCTTTCCAGGTTCTTCATTGAAAACTGGCGTAATACAAGCTAAATAAAGAAAATATGAATATGCGCTGAAGAAATTACTAACAATGTAGTCTTCACCCTTTATGCCTCAGCTAACCTTAAATTAAGAGCTTTCTGGGGAGACTTTAGAATCATTTCGCTATACTCAGATTCGATGTTAAAGGGTTTAAATGCCATTATTATTTTTTTCATGTACTGGACCTTACATATTAATATTCAGGCCAGGAACAGTTTAAAATTGCAGAGAACAAGAACATTCACCAATAGCTCAGCGGGAGGCTGAGTGTAAGTAGCTGCCAATCACCAGAAATGGGCCATTGTGAGCCCAGACAGCCCTAACAACCCCCTGATGGAGTCCCAACCTCTCTTTCCTAGTTTTGTGAGGGCTTGGAGTAAGTGTGGGTAGAAGGAGGGGTAGCTGGGACCCAAGCAAAGGTGAAATCCAGAAGCTCCAAGCTGTGGGCAGCAGGAGGAAGAGAGCCAGGCAGCAGGTGAGAGGCCCCTGGAAATGCCCTACAGCTTGGGCAGCAGGAGCCACCTCCCTCCTATTGTCTTCCCAGGCAGTGTGCCAGGAGACTTGGTGTTTTGGGGCTGCAAAGGGGGTGGTCCATTACAGGCAGGTGTGTCTTGGAGAACTGGCGCATGGATAGGCCTATTTATCTGAAGTCCGCGTGTGGTTAATGTTGTCAGGGTGGCCAGCTGTCCCCAGGACCAAGGTTGGCTGATGTGAGGCTGGCTGCTCACTGTATACATTTGAGTCTGTTTATTCACTGGTTCATCATGTGCTATTTACCCAGCTCCCCTGGCTGTTTTCGTTCAGAACTTATGTTTGCCCAACTTTGCTTAAAAAAGAACAGGCAGGATTGTGAGGCTGTGGCAACCAACCATTTCAAGTGACAGCCATGTACTATGTCCGTCATATGATACAAATTTAGTAACCCCACTCACATCCCTGCGAGGAGCGCACCTTTACTCCTGCCCTTCCCTCTGTGCAGGGGAGAAATGTGGTACTCTGGTAGGCATCTTCTGTCCTGAGTCTGTTGCAGAATGTTTGGGTGCTATGACCAAAAAACACCCCCAAACAAACGTGACATCTTATTACAAAGGATAATCAACATGAATATTGGCAATGACAGTAGCACCTTTTTACTCACGAGATGGTGTTTTGGAGAAGTGGAAGCTGAGAAACCCCAAGAGGAGAAAATAGGGAAGGGCCAGAGGAGTGTGGCCACTGACACCATTCTGCTTAGAGATGCCAGGAGACTGTCAGCAGGGCCAGCTAGATCTATGACAAACATGGTGAAGTGCCACACCATTCTGCTTCTCCCCCCGGGTAAGCATTTGAAGGAATTCATCACCCCCAAGAAATTGTATGGATATGTATGATTTTTTACTTATTTATTTATTATATATGTGTATATATATATATATATATATATATATAATAGGTATATATATATATTTATACATATACATATATGTGTAGATTCTAAATAGCTTTGAGAAATTTATTAATGACCATTATAATCTGCTATCAAAAACAACAAAAGCAACAGCAACTAAAATAATCCTTACTGTTGAGGCAATTTCTTTGTCTAGAAAGTCTATGTTCAATACTAGAGAGATTCCCTCTGGGCTGATAGCTTCAACGACTTTTGAAAGCAGCCCCAGTCCCTGTCCTTTGATTCACTCATTCATTTGACAAGCACGTCCCAAAGCATCCCCTGCGCTGGAAATACAGAGGGGGTGGAAACAAAGTACTATCTTGATGGGCTTCCACTCCAGAGCCATGCTGGTCATTTGGCAGCCATAAGCCATAACTTCAAATTGGAATGAATTAAAGTTCAATTAGATTAAAACTCCATCCGTCATTTCCATGAGCTCACTGTCAGGGACTGCCAGTTGTAACATTTTGGACAGTACATTTAAAGAACATTTCCATAATCACAGGAAGTTCTGTTGGATGTTGCTATTCTGAGAATGCATGTGGGCATGTATGTATGTGCATGTGTGCTGATGTGTGCAGAGGTAGGATGTGTGTTGGTGCACTGTGCATGTTTGTGTGTGTATATGCATGTGTGCTGATGCATGTGTGGAAGAAAAGGCAGAAAACCAGTGATCTGGGTTGAACACAGACAAGGGAGAAAATATGCTATCTTTTGAAGGATGGGAAAGTAAATGTATAGTGGTTTGTTCTCCCCCACTCCAATAATTTCTCTTATCATGTCAGCACCAGAATTTAATTAATTTAGAAGATGCAGCCTGGCCAATTCTATTTCCTAGACACTTATATCACATGTGGATGATCTATAGGAGCCAATGCCATTCCAGATGTTGAGATCCACAGAGAAAAGCCAGCAATGTAGATTTAAGTTCACACGTGCTAGGTCAAGGACCCTTCTCTCCCATATGGCTTGTCATCAATACTCCAGGAGGGGCTCACACGGGCTCTTCGGGTTTCACAGGCAGTGTCCCTTGTTGTGCATTACAGTGCTAAACAATAATGATGTAGGTCTGCGTCAACTGTTTATGCTGGGATATAAAGTAACAACTTAACATAATTGTGACAACTGTGAAACAAGAAATATGTTGCCTCTCGTTTTATCAGATACCCACTAATTAATCTAGTTCCAGAAGCTGTACAAGTTGCTGAACTGGGAGGCAGAAACAGAGAGATGTCTTTTCTATCTGCCAGCTGGCAGTATACCAACTACAGCTCAACTTTCAGCAACAAGGAAAACAATCAGAGAAATCTCCCCGCACTGCAAATGCTCTTCCTCCAGCCCCCAGGAGAGCCATTTGCTGTGATCACACTTTATTGTTAAGTCCCAACCAAAAACACATACATACTAGCAACCCCAAAACCACACACAGCCCCTGTACACAGACAGACACACACTGCCACTGAAAAAGTAGTTTAATTTATATAAAGTCATCCATTCATTGCTTTTATGCCTCAAATGTGGCTCTGGGAAAACTTATCTGTACTAACAGAGCAGATCATGATTCTAAAATAACAATCCTGGGAAAAGACGGCACATACAGTTTTGAACAGTGCAGTGCAATTTTCATTTCCCTCTTTGCACTCAGCATATGTCTTTGGTCCCTCTTGCTTTGGTGTTAAATAGCATTTGTTCTTCTGTGGTTGTGTCTAAGACATGCACATGTCTTGGCTTCCTAGACGGACTGCATATGGTGAAGATATTAACATCCTAGGGGGGAATTGTGTTGGTTCTGGAGCCAGAGGACTTTGGTTCAAAGTCCTGATTTTGTTCAAATCCTGTTGTTATTTACTATCATTGTGACCTTTGGAAAAGGTTACTTAGCCTCTTAGAACCTCAGCTTTCTCATCTGTTGATCAGAGATGATGATGACGATGATGATGATTACACATATTTCTTAGAGTTATGATGAGGATTAAGTGAGCTACTACATGCAAAGCAATAGATGAGTTCTTAACATATGATAATCATTCAATAAATTATGCTTTTTAGTATTATTTACAACAGTGACTTGGTCTTACTTTTTTATATCATTAATGTTTAGCAGTCGTACTGAATTGATATCAGATTGCTTTTAAAAATACAAGTTAATAAAAATTGGCAACAAATGGGAGAAATTAACTACCTGTTTACGGAACACGTCTGAAGGGAAAGGTTGTCTGTGTGTTGTTTGCTTACTTATTTACTCCCTCAAACACTGTTGGGTATTTACGTTTCAGACCCTCTGCTTAGTATAGAGTAGATGAAGGAGCTAGGAGGCCACCTGGCTCCTGCCCTCATAAAAACCGCAGTCTATTTTAATACTTCACAAAGCCCTTAATCTCTTGTTTGCATTTCTGAATCCAAGACATTCTGAAAACAGAAGTTTTTCCCTTGTTGTTGTTGCTCATTTGGTGGCAGGTGACAAGGTGTGAGCTCATGAGATATTGGACCCCTGACTGCAGTATATGAGGTTATTTATAGTCTTTACCCCACTAAGTTTATATATTTTAATATAGAAAAGATTAATGTGTTTGATTATGAAGGGCTGCCTAGACTCTGTGCAAAATATACAGTATATGTATCTATTATCATTCTGAAATCTAAAAAATTCTGAACTTGAAAACACATCTGCTTCCAAGGGTGATGGCAAAAATGTTGATGGACCTAGAGTTATGTCATGTTTTGGGACTATCTATCAGGAACACCAGAGGGTGACCTGAGACCAATCGAGATGAGAAGCGAGATTTCTCCAGGAAAATAAAGGTAATAAGAACAATATAAAAGTAATACAACATTTGACAGATAGTTGTAACATAAGGGACTGTATTTTCAAACACTTTGTCTGGGCTGTGAAACTGAGTGGGACATAGAGAGGGTTGTAGATGTTTTGTAGAAATGACTTCAGTCTTTCTCCACTCTGAATGCTGAGCTCTTGGCTGTGTGACTGGTCAATCTGCCCATCAAGAGGTTGAATTCATGTTCCACTCTTTGAGTATGAACTGACCTAGGCAAAATTGACTCTGAGTGAGTCTCAGGACCCAGGTGCCTATGTGTATCTCCTCTTACTCTTGACTTTATTCCCAACTGTTAGACTATCTGGCTGGAGCAGTGGTTCTTAACCTGGGTTCTGTCGAACCCTAGGGGTTCGATGAGTTGGTCTCAGGGGTTCGGAGAAGCCTCTGCTGCGAAGGCCAGAATAAAGCAATACCGTAATTTGTTGTGAGTTCATGTACTTTGTTGGTTTTGGTCTTTGAGCAAAGTGATGTTCATGCATGGCTCATTTTGTGCACCAGTAAAAAAACATATACCTATGTCTTGAATTTGGAAAAAAAAATCATATTTTATTTATCACTAAAGAAGGGTTTGGTGAATCCGCATATGAAACTGGTGGGTTTGGTACATCAAAAAAGGTTAAGAACCACTGGGCTGGAGGCTAAGAAACAGATGGCCAAGGTCATGTCAACCCAGGTGCCCAAGCCAAAGTTCCAGGCATGAGAGAGAGCTAGTTGACTGCCGTTGACCACCAGCACACAAGGAAACTCAGTTAAGACCAGAGAACTTCCTGCCCATGCCCACAACACTACACAAACTGAAGAATTGTATGCTCAATAAATGACTATAGATTTAAGCTACTAAATTTTGAGGTAGTTATTAAGTTTCAGGGTACCTTTTACGTGCTAACCTATAAAAGGGGATCTAGGGAAAAGGCTACAAAAAAAAAAATCTGTCAGGGTACCATCAGCCCTATCTTAGATAAGATTACCTTCCACCAAGGTATAAAATAATACCTAAGCTGGTCCAGCCCACCTCTGAATGCAGAGCTATTTGCTTGTCACAATCGCATTATTTCATTATTACTCAGTCTGTGGTCTGACACGGTTGCCATTCATGGGAATAGAGTTCCTTGCGATTTCTCTGAGAGACATGCAGAGAGGGTTTTCCCTATGTATCTGATTACTAGCTTTAATCAGGAAGGAAAAACTGAATGGTTGTAACTGGCCCACGAGAAAACATTCCCAGGCTATGAGGTCACCTACTCTAGGGGAAAGTAGACAGCTCTTGGAAAGAGACACATAATGCTTTGTTTCAGTTCTGAAACTTGTTTCAATTGACTAGAAACATTTCCTTCTTATCACATTGCAGGTTGGTGTGTTGCTTTATACAAGACACAAGTGAAGTAGGTAGAATAAAGCTATGTGCCTTGAGTGTTTATTTTGGATTCCTGGGTCATCCTGTACTACTTTTGGGACAACAGTCCTAGACTAATGCTAGTGGAAAAGTAACTTTTACTTTCTGTGTTCCTGCAATAAGACCAATGGGTATTTCACATCTTATTTCTGTGTACCTACAATAAGACTCCTGGCCAACTGTACTTCTTGTATCCCTATAAGACTTGTGCTAGTGGGAAGCTCACTTCCATTTCCTGTGTCCCTGCAGTAAGATGGGTAAAGAGTTCATACCCACTCCTAGAGTCCCTGTAAGGTATCTTGATTTGTTATGCTGGAGTATGATTAGGATGCACATTGTCCCTGCGTTTTCAGGGCAGCAGCCTCTCAGGGCATCGTCTTTATGAAATTAAAGTTCAGCAGTCTCACCACCTAATATTTGGAGGGATACACTTTATGTTATAGGAATGGCTAGGTAGTACTATCTTTACCATTTTTAGTTATATGACTTTGAAAAGCTACTTAATGTATCCACGTTTGTTTTCTCACTTTAATGTGGCAATAATAATAGCATTTGTTAGCATGTTATAAAGATTAAAGAAAGTTAAGAAAACTCTTTGAGAGCAGAGATTTTTGTCTGAAAGAAGTGGCTGGCACATTGTAGGTGCTCCATAAATATTCATTGAATAATAGCATATTAATCAGCATAATATATTTATTATAGTTACCATACCGAGAACATATTACCATATGGATATTTGTTGCCTTAGGCACATGCTTGAACTGACCATAGTCAGCATTTAGTAAATAGTAGCTGCAGGCCTGACCTGTGGTGGCGCAGTGGATAAAGCGTTGACCTGGGAACACTGAGGTCGCCAGTTCAAGACCCTGCACTGGTCTGGTCAAGGCACATATGGGAGTTGATGCTTCCAGCTCCTCCTTCCTTTCTCTCTTTCTCTCTCTCTCTCTCTCTCACTCTGTGTCTCCTCTCTAAAATGAATAAATAAATTTTAAAAAAATAGTAGCTGCTATTACTATTATTTGCCACTTTGACTCACAGGGTTGCCATAAGCATATGTAAAACATACTCATGCTTTTATACTATGTTGAGAAAAATTATGAGGTCAAGGGAGGAAAAGTGGTCCACAAATACAAATTATTATTGTCAATCTCAATTCTATATTTCAGAATCCTATTTCTGAGCACATTATTTACCCAGTAATATAGCTGTGCTTCCCTTTTGAACAGAATGCTGCAAATAAGTACCTGACCTGAATAAATGGACAGATTACACACCAGGTAGGGAATTGTGGAGTGACTTAATTTCCCAAGACGTGTGAGCCGTATATTCAGAAAGAGTCAGACATTGCACTGCCACAGTTCTTGCTCCAATGCAGGGAAGACTCGATCAGTAGATTTCCCCCAAGTCTTCTTCAAGCAGGAGAGTGTCAAGAGGTTTTTCAAACCTGAGAGGAAGCTAGTGGCCTCGTTTCCATTCCTCCCACACCTCCAGCTGTTTGCCACCTCAGGACATTTGGGATATTTGACTTGCTGTGCTTCCTTGCTGGAGCTCTCTAGCCTCAAACCTCTACCTTGATGGTTTCTTCCATCACTCAAGCCGCAGTTCCAAGGTCAATGCGTCAGGGGAATTTCCCTGCTCAATCCCTGAGAGATTTACATCCTTCTCTTCCAGACTTCTCAGTGCCACCACTCCACCCCAATTTCTGATTATCTCTATTTGTTTCCTGTGTATCCGAAAGCACAGGACTCATCAGCGTATTGGCACCACAGTATGACCTGTATCAAGAGGGTGGCCTGGCATGTCGTGAGTCCAGGATAGATGGTTATTAAAATGCTGGGGATTAAAGAGAGGAAGGCAACACAGTATAATCCAGAACTTGGTTCAGATCTGAAAGAATTGAGTTTAGAATAAAACAAAAAGCTTTCTTCTCAAAGGGTCTCTAAATCACTTCTTCTAGGTCTTTTATTGCATGCTACTGACACATAAAAGTGGTAATATTTGTATGACATACTTGGGTAAACACCAGCTATCACAGGACCAGGGCCAGGGTGGGGGAAACACTCCTTTAGCACCCCTCCTGCCACCATTTGCTACCTTGGCTGAAAAGTTCAGTGGCATTCCAGTTCATTTAATTCGTGGACTGTACAACTGAGACACAGAGGTGGTGTCATCTCCCCAGGAAGATGGTGACAAAGCTGGTGCTAATTGCCATTATATATATATTTTTTGTGGGAGAGTCAGAGAGAGGGACAAATAGGGACAGATAGACAGGAAGGGAGAGAGATGAGAAACATTAATTCTTCATTGCGGTTCCTTAGTTGTTCATTGATTGCTTTCCCATATTTGCCTTGACTGGGGGGCTACAGCAGGCTGAGTGACTACTTGCTTGAGCCAGTGACCTTGGGCTCAAGCTGGTGAGCCTTACCAGATGAGCTGGCGCTCAAGCTTGTGACCTTGGGGTCTCAAACCTGGGTCCTCCATGTCCCAGTTTGATGCTCTATCCACTGCACCACCACCTGGTCAGGCTAATTGTTATATATTTTAATTGAAGAATGTAACATAGGACACTCAGGAGTGACAAGACATAATTGATGATGCTCTGGGCAGACCCTGGGCTCAGGGACCACAGTGATGATGATTTGGGCCCTATTCTGACAAACTTTGTTCATTTAACCATCCTCATAGTCACCTCCCTTGACCATTATGTTAATGATGAATGCATTCTAGAGATACTGGGATATAACGGGATGGAGTGTAAGAAGCTTCTCCATTTCATGGAAGGAAAAGGAACACAGAAAATGAAACCATGGACACCCGCCTTTGCCAGACCAGGCCACAAACTCTATGCATGAAATAAATTCTTGAGCAGCTACTGCTTTCAGTACGCCATTGGAAACAGAATTTACACCACTGGGACTGACATTATGAGTAATGTTGCCAGAATCACAACAGGCTTAGTGAAGGGTGTCAAATTCTTCTTTTAAAAATTCTGATAGTGGCAGGCACACAGCAATAAAGGGCTGCTATTCAGCTTCCCCACAGACCTCTGGGTCTCAGGAAGCCACATGTAATGAAGCCAGCTCTGTAGGAAGAATGTTTGCATATTTGTTAGACTCTCATGAGGGTGTCTGTGGTCAAGTCATTCCGATAAATCACCACAAGGCTGCAGCGATAAAGCCATATTCAGATGCAAGTATCCCGTTATCATGGGTCAGAGCATTACTGTGTTTCAAAAGGAAGAAAATCAATCTGAACTTTACTTCTAAGCTCTGAAGGATGAGGGCTAACTTCCCTTTCCTCTATGTTTGCCAGGAACGTCTCAGTAAAGATTATCCAGTAAAGTTTCCCCATTCTGGGGTCTAGGTCCCTAAATTCTAGCAATTGAAAACCCGAAATTCAGCTGCTATAGGTTGAATTGTAGCTCACCAAAGATGTAAGTCTGAACTCCCAGCAGCACCTCAAAGTTTGACCTTATTGGGAAAGAAGGCCTTTGCAGATATAGTTAAGATGAGGGCCTATTGCCATAGGGAAGGTCTCAAATCCAACGTGATGGGTGTCCTTATTAGAAGAGACACAGACAGAGAGAACACAGCCATATGACAAGAGGCAGAGCTTGGAATGAAGTTTCTACAAGCCAAGGAGCACCAAGGATTGCCTGGGACCACCAGAAGCTGGGGGAGAGGCTTAGGACAGAGCCTCCTTCTGAGATACATACCAAGTAGCAAATGATTCCTGCTGACACCTGATTTCGAATATCTGGCTTCCCAAACCATGAAAGAATACATCTCTGTGGTTTTAAGTCACTCAGATTGTTGTACTATGTTATGACAACTTGAAAATACCTGCCCCCAAAACCTTCATGAAGTCTACCATGCTGGGAAATTGTACCTTATGCACCACATTGACGCCTCCTCAATGATCTCTCTCTCTCCCTGCCCTCACCTTCACAGAGGGGTTACCTGATATTTGAGGGCATGGCTGCTTTTAGAAATGGCAGCTTTGTAAGAGGGTAGCGAGAAACTACTAGAACAAACGCATGCACAACAATGACAAATAATGATTTGGATGGAGGAGACAATTACGGAGAAACAGAAAGACTTCACTGACTGGGCCCTCCTGAGTGAGGCAGGGTGAACTCTGTCACTCAGGTTCAACCTGGAGACATCAGCATTTATTCCTCTTGTAAGCAATGCATTAGGGTGATGGGGCATACTGAATGTGTGATGTTGAACTTGACTCTAAAAAGGTACAAATCATTTCATCTGAAATGTTTAAGTACAAGCAACTGGTTACTTTCAAGTTTCCCCAATTGGTTTTTCTCATTGACACCAGAGTGAACTTGACTAATGTAGTCTGTTGCCTGCTAACCAGACCTACTTAGAATGTTCCAGAATTCTGACAGTATTCATAGCCAAAATCAATCTCTGGCCGTGGATTCTGCTCATTACTCAGCCTCAGCCCTTACCTTCCCTTTCTCCAGGGTCTTGCTACACCCACCTGCTTCAGGTGCTAGAAAACAAGTTGCTCTCTCTCACCAGAGCCTTTGCACCTGCTCTAGGCTACACTCTGCCAGCATACACACACACACACACACACACACACACACACACACACGTGCAGACAGATATATACACAGACACATATCCTCAGACATAAACACAGAAACATAGACAGGCACACATACAGACACACACATGTACACACACAAATACATACATGTATACACAGAGATAAAAATATACACATGTACATGCATGCTAACCCTGCCAGGCACACACACACAAAGGCAGACAGACACTGTAGTTTACTCACCATGTTAGCTCCTATTTACACATCATGAACTCAGATCAAGTTCTTTATCTTCCGTAAAGCATCTCCTTACCTGACCCCTTAATTTCTTGTTATATAGTTTCACAGGACTATTCCTTTTATTAAGAGAACTTATCTCTGCAGGTAATTGCATATTCATTAGTAGGATTACTTAATGTTTTTCTCTAAATGCTATGCATTTGTACCTAAACTCTATTTCTGCTTTGCCACCCCTCAAAAAATGGCACATTTTTCTTTCACCTCTCTGCTCAGCCCAAGTCATAAGCAAGCTTTTTAACTACCTCCCTGCCATTCCCCACACACACATACACACATAGATATGTACACATACACACATGTGCCCACACACACATACCCCACATACATACGCATGCCAGTGTGAACACACACCAACTCACACCAAGAGACACATCCATATGCATGCACATGCTGAAACATTCACACACACTCATGCACTCTTAGAATAGCCCTGCCCAACAGAATGTGAGGACTGTCCATGTCTAGCTTTGCTCACCATCATGACCCTAGTGCCTGGGCCCTCAATCACTACAGTTTGAATGAGGCTAGAATTGAAGGACATTTAATGACAAGAACTCACAGTTTTAAAGGTAAATCCATAGAAACAGATAATCCTGTTCCAAACACAATTCAGTGGAAAAGAACATCTCAACATCATTCCCTATATACCCAACAAATAACAGGGTCAGTCGGTATCATGGAGTAAAGTCTCAGCACACTTATGTTAGGAAAGGAGGCCTGCTTGCTTTTATCATGGTCCCTGCTGGAAAGAACGATTTAATCCCATCTGAACAGTGGCAAGGTCAAGACATCATTATTTTCTAGGAAATCAATAACCTTTGCAATGCACTTATAGCCTTCATAAGCAATTTAATCACTGGTCATGTGCAATGATTCATCTGGTTGTTGGGTCCCACAAACTATGTGACTTTTCATTGCTGCAAAACCATTATGGTACCCAAATGTGATTATTCTGATAAGGAGTAACTTCTGAACACTATATTATCGTTTTATCACACTATACCTGGAATAGTCACATGCGTTATATAAATAGATATTCAAGTTAGAAAGTCATTTTTCTATCATTTATTTTTTCTAATATATACTGTGAACATATGTAGTATGCCAGGCATACAAGTAATCTCATTGTTATACTTGTTATATGTGCATGATAACTGAATTGTTAATTTCCAAGTTGTTAGAATAAAGATTCAGTTTACAATAAAATTATTCTAAACATAATTTAATATTTCTTCAATGATTCAGAAGGCTCATCAGCACTTGTCATACCTCAGAGTTATTAATATGCTCATCAATATCAATTACCTGTGAGTAAATGCTCCCAGTGGATTAAAGGTTCAGCTAATGGATTACTAATTTTTTTTTAATGTAGCTCAGGAGGTATCAGTAAGAGTAGGCACAAGAGATTGTTTTCTCCACAGCTTGGTTATGTATGTATACATATTTTTAAGGCTTATAAGATGAAAGGTAGAAATAGAGATGAGGACAAAATATAAACAGAATACTGCGTGGTCTTTGCATGCTGGGTAAGAGAGTCTTAGAGTAGAGAATGTCGGAGGATTGTACTAAGTCTCTCTAAAAAAAAGAATAAATTAAAGGAGCCTAAAACAATAATCTGTTCTTCATTCTCCATTTCTGACTATGAGGTTGCTTTGCTGTTCTTTTTATTTTTAATAAGAAAAGTTATGCCTGACCTGTGGTGGTGCAGTGGATAAAGCATTGACCTGGAATGCTGAGGTCACCTGTTCGAAACCCTGCATTTGCCCCGGTCAAGGCACATAAGAGAAACAACTACTACAAATTGATGCTTCCTGCCCCTCCTCCTGCTTTCCTCTCTTTATCCTCTCTCTAAAATCAATAAATAAAATCCTTTTTTTAAAAAAAAGAAAAGTTATTAAGTGACTCCATCAACAATAACAACTCCTAAAATACAAGATGACCATGGATGATCGATCCATACTGCTGCACCAGGAAAGACTGGTTTTAGTAATTGATTGTTCACTCGGTACTTAACAAAAACAACATCGAGCCCACTGATCGTTATTGCTGAGCATTTCTAGGAAGCTCGTTTCCCTGTTGGCCTGATGGCTCGTAGGAAGCAAGCTAGATATTTAAGGGTATAGTCCCCGTTTTTCATCTTCTTCTATGTTAAAAATACCGTGTTTCCCACTAATGGTCCTAGAGTGTAGGTTTTAGAAATCGATTACAGCTTTAATGGGGTGAGATGTGTAAGGATGCTCTGTGGCCTGCTTCTGAAGGACGTGGCTCTCCTCCTTCCCTGCTGGAGAAGGACCCCTGCATGTGGAATGAACTGGGAGGTCAGAGAGAAGCTGGTGGGGCCTGGGTTTGCCCTGCCTGAACCTCCAAGGCGGCATGTGAGCCTCTGGTAGCTGATCCAGCAGCGCCCGAGAGGCCAAGACAATTAAACCTCATAAGTTTGTGGAGCGCTTTAAGAGGAAAACACCATATAAATGCTAAGCATTATTATTATATGGCAAAAGGAAGGGTAAAGATAATGAAAGCTAAAAAAACAAACAAACAAAAAAGGTAATACCTGTAAGATATAAAGTATTTGGGCAGAGCAAAATGAGAAAATTATCTCGTACTGAAGTCTAAAAAGTTAAAAATAAAAAAACAGGTGAGAAAGCCATGCTCCAAAATAAAAGGAGGCTCCATGAAGTATGAAGATAAATTATGCGATTGAATGCAACTTGATAGAGCCAGGGGTCACTGAGAGACAATAGGAACACTGAAACATGTCAATGATAATTAATTCCTAAAGAAAATCAATTAATATTTTCTTCTCATCATTCACAGAGGGGACTGGAGCAGATGATGGCAATGCAGACATTTCCCAAAGGAGGAGCAAGGATGGGGAAGGAGTCAGAATCGTCAACAACGCTGACCGGGAAACGAGGGCTTTCACAACCCATGGCTCCATGGGGCAGGTTACAGCCCTCTCTGGAGCCTGTGGGGAAGGGCCAGGGATGCTGAGATGTATCACTTTCAGAAATCATTAGTAAATAAATTTTATATTTAGGGCTTCACGAGAAAGATAAGAATCACAGGTTCATTTATTTCCTGGTGCATACAAATAGTTTTTGGTGTTCTCTTCCATAAAGATAGAAATAAACAGAGAAACACATATACACACAGCAACATATGTGAACCAAGTTTTTGCAGAATCTGCTCAATAAAATTTCTTGGTAGTGCTAAAATCATCTTAGGAAAACAGACCTTCTTTACTTGCTAATAAGAAACAATGCATAACTGAGGTGAGTTCATAGAATGCCTTTTTTAGTGCTTTATTACAAATAAAAACAGCTTATAAATGTTTTCTGTTGGTGTGTTTTGGAGTCAAGAAAGAGAGGAAAATAGAAGAGACTAGACTTAGGATACTCGCTCCCAGGATCACAAATACCCAACTAGAAGTAACTCATAGTGCACTAGAAACGGACGATGCAGGAAAGCCACACTGTCCCACTAGAAAGAAAAACAGACCCTGGAAACAGGCACTTACTGCTGCTGGACTAGGCTGTGATAGAAGGTCAGGGCAGGACCAGTTTAGTCCTAAGAGAAAAGGTGCCCAGGACGGTAAGAACGCTTGTTAATGATATTCACCAGATCAGGCGGGTGGACAAAGACGAAGGTGAAAAAGTCAGTGTCACTCTGAGGGGATGGTTCCAAGTAGGATAAGTGGTGAATGCAATTAAAGAGAAAAAAATGAAAGATAATGAGATTAGGGATAAAACACATGAAAGGGCCTCTGGCCAAAATAATGACAGGGCACACAGTGGCCTTGAATAAGACTCAGAGGTGGGAGATAATGATCAAAACCTTGCATCAGAACTGTTATCAGTGGTGTAAAGATGCAAAATCCAGTTGCATGGGATCAGTAACTAAAATATATATTTGAGAAGATTATTCCAGCAGTCTTCCACGGGTGGAGTGCATGCGATCACATTTGAAACCATGTGCTTAGCTCAAATCACGCTCTTCTAAAAGGCATGTCATGGAAATGAGGAAATGGGAAACAGAGGGCATTCAGGACAAGCGGCCCTCACAAAGAGCTTAATTATTGCAGAAGGTCAGGGTCAGGCGGGGGAGGCTGTGTTCGAAGGGAAATGAAAGATTGAGGAAAAACCTCATTAAGAAAAGTGATGAATCTTTGATTTGTATTTAATTTGTACACAAATTACACCCTTTTCAAGATATTGAAACTTATCAGCACAGGGTTTTGCTATGGATGTCAGAAAGATGGGGCAGCCATTTTTGTCTCATTTGTTTTTGGTGATGTGGTCTGTGTGTCGGTATCCTGGTCCTCTCTGCAGGGGCCAGTGTCCCTGGGGTCCTTCTCCTATTGGAGGAGGGGCCCCAGGCTCCTTCAGAGGAGGGCTCACACAGGAGGTGAGCAAAGGAGCTGGTTCCCCTCCTCCTCCAGCATGGTACATACTCATGCTGTCTAACCATGTGTAGACAGCATGAGTATGTACCAGAGGACACACTGGATGTGGAAAGTAAGTCTCAAAGGGCAGGCAGGGGCAACCACTTATGAGTGGCCTTCCACATCCCCTGAGCCCCAGTTGGTAGTGCACCTTCCATCACATTGCTGCAGGTTCGTGGCCTCCAAAGGGCTCTTTCACCAAAGAGCATGCCCTAGATGGCTGGGTTCCTTGACATGTTGGTGCAAAAAGAAGTCCGAGAGCATGAAAACCGAATCTTTCGGTGTTTACCAGTCCTACAAGGCAAAGAATCCACGAAGCACGCTCACCAGCAACATGGCTTTGGGGAACCAGCTCCTTTCTCAAAGACACAGCCTGATGTTTATTTCCCACTGGACCTGGGAGGCGTGTTCTGTCAGAGTAACTGTTGCTAAACCATACCTGTTCCTGCCATTCTTGTCATTTTCTTTTTGTCAGCTTTAGCATTTTTAAGTTGTCATGGAGTTTTTCAACCTCCCTAGTTCTTTCTTCTCCCATTTACCTATTTTTATTTCCTTCTTTTAAGATGTGTTTGTATCCAAAGTGAAAATCCATGAGACCCACATTTTCCAGTTTATTTAATTCACAGTGAAGTAGAGTTTAGCAGTCTTCTAGAAAGAACCACTTACCAAAAATAATAGTTTACCCAAAAACCTAGTTTTGTGCTTCAAGTGGTGCTTAAATGCCAACCATGCCTTTGTCTTCACAGCCCCTCTTTGCCTTTCCCTGTGAGAAAACCTGAAACAGGTAATGGTCAATCTAGGGGCAAATCTGGCTAAAAAAGCTGAAAACTTCCTAAGTATGTCCAGTCTTCCATGTGGAAGTGTCCTAGGAGACTGACCACCAGTCTCAAGCTCAGCTGGCCCAAGGAGTCTAGCCCATGGTTGGGAGACTTGTGTGGTGATGCCAACAGTCAGGTGGTAACTGAGCCCACTGGTTGTAGAGAAGTGGGGAGGGAGGGTCATAAAGGAACTGACATAGGTCAAGGAGGTTGTCAGGACCCCCTTTAGGAGGACTGGGACTAGGGCCTGGTGTAGTCCCTGTGACCCCCAGAACTGGGGTAAAGCTCAGTCACACTCAGTGGGCACCCATATGCTAGCTGTGAATAAGCCACAAAATGAGGGTCCAGATTCAGGCTTGCAACAGGTGGTTCCAGGACCAGGGATGAGTGGATTTCAGGAATGAAGTCTACTGAAGACGTTCACAAACTTTGGGGAACCGGGCAAATATAGAACCCCAAGCCTTCCTCCCTAGTCACCCTGGCCCTAGGTCCCCATCCATAAGTTGAAAATTCAGTACTTAGAGGAATAGGGCTTCAGAAAGGCAAGAACTAAGTCCCTTAATGCATTTTGGGAGAAAGACTGAGCCAAGTGAGATGTCAGACAATTGGTTCTGCTGACAGAATCAGTTGGGCCACAGCAGAGTAGGTTGATGTCTTTGCCTCTGTTTTCTAACCCGCCCCTGATGGCACTTGGGGGCCTGGCCCCAGCCCTGCTATCAGCTTCTGCACTCCTGGCATCTTGCTTAACCCCTTCCTCTCCCTCCACAGTGACCCACTGATTGTACCTCTGAGGTCCCAGGAAACCAGCAACCTCCCTACAGCAGGTCACGTGGCCACTTTCCTGAAACCTACCATTTAAACCTGGTCCTGCCATCTGCCCTTTGTGTGTTTGATTCTTGCCTCTCCTACAACCCACCAGCCCCTGGGAGCCCAAATGATTAACATGAGCTTAAAAGATAAATTAAAACTACAGATTAAGGTTGCAAGGCCAGCAATATCTGCGGGAGAAACACACTCAGGATCAGCTGACTTTGTCCGAATGCTTTCTGCAACTGTGGAGAAGGTACATTAGAATAATTTGGAGACATGACTTTGTGACGTGGCCCAATTTTGAATGCCACTATTTATTCTTCAGTCATTCTGCACCTTGAATGGTTAAATTTTGGTGTTAAAACTGTTAGCAATTTGAATTTTCCTATTATTTTCTACCTTTAGACAAGCTGCTGATTGACATGTGGATATGGAAAAAAAAATATTTGGAGGTGGAACAACTCTAGCAGAATACCCCTGACAGGAGAAACATTACTCTTAGGAGAACAGCTCTTACAGAACAGGGTCAAAGGGGAGGGAAACGGGAAGCTAAGCAGTGCTCGCAGCCCGCAGCATGGCTGGCGAAGGCATCAAACTTTGCACAAACCACCAGTCTTTCAGACTAAGTAGAGCTTTGGTGTTCAGTAATATCATTTCAAAGGAGATGTGCCAAATGGTTGGGAGAAGTTTAAATATTTCCTCAAAATGGAGACAAGTGCAATTGAGTTTGGAGAAGACTGATTGTGTGGGAGTTAATCTCGAGAGACAGTCTTCCAGCGGAAAGTGACATGTAAGTCAGATTTCAGATGCCTATAAAAGTTCCTTAGGCCAGTGTGTGTGTGTGTGTGTGTGTGTGGGTGCGTGCGAGTGCTCATGCGCGTGTGAGCGTTTGTTTCACCCTCCATGAGGCAAAATTACAAAATTACTGAAATGCAGTGTGTCTGTAAAGTCATAGTGCACGTTTATCCTGTGACCAGTCAAAAGTGCACCATGACTTTACAGACACACTGTATAGATAAATTTAGTGAGGTCACTCAAAGCAATTCTCACTGTGCATCTTAACTGTTAACTGTTATGTTCCCTTTGTTTTCTCTCTGATTTAGTCCATATTGTTTTGTTTGACATGAGTCCTAGCAGAAAGCTGTGTGTTTGGTGTAGCCATCACCGCTTGGCTTTCTTACTACCAAATATTTGATCATTTCTATTCCAAAATGAGTTGGGCAACATTAATTCACAGATGCTATTTGCAACAGATAATTAAATCTTAACAGAAAGCCAGAATGGCATTTTCAAACAATTGCAGCGATGCTGGGATGAAACCTTTTCCACTCTGCAGCACAATAAAAAGTGATTCTGTGGAATATGAATTGATCAAGAGGCAAAACGGAAAGATGTGCGAGAAACTGAAGTGAATGATGCAATTGTAGTCTACACAGGCAATGGTTTTCAATTTCAGGACACATCTATTTCCGCATAACCCTTTCATTCATTTGCTCCATTGTCCCAGTGCTCCTGGGACCTCAGTTGGCCATCACACTTGCCCTCAGGAAGCACACATTCATCTAAGGGTGACTGCCTCCAATTGGCAAAATTGGATCATTTTTATTCAAGGAAGAAAGAACAACGTATTTAGAAGAAATAAGAACATTAGAAAAAAAAAAAGAACATTAGGACATCAAAACAACATTATAAATTCTTCATTTAAAGTAAAAAGTCTCCTGCCTGTAAATCAGTGCAAGCACCTTTCTGAAGTTTTCCCTTTCTATTCAACAGAAAGTCAGGCAATTTGAACACAAGCTAACAAAAGGTCTCTGGACTGGAAAGCTCAAGGGCTCTGATTCAGCATTAAGGCAGCGTTTGATGATGTAAATGTCAAGGCATTAAAGGATTCTACTAGCCAGCACGTGGTTCTCATTAAGATGCTTAGCTGCTCCCAGAACAGACCTATGCACTGAGAAATGTTTACCCAATAAGTAGGAAGTAAGAGAACAAATATTGTCTTCTTTGATTTTGAAATACAATTTGATGTGATCAGAGCCTTGCCATTTGTGGATCTACAGTGGCTTCTTCAGCTCTCTCTGGGTGGCTGCCCCTACCTCATGCATATTCTGTCTGCAACACAGCCCATCTCTGCCTTCATCCCTTCCCTTCCCTCCCTCCTTCCCTCCCTCCCTCCCTCCCTCCTTTCTTTCATCCTTCCCTCATCCCTCCTTCCCTCCCTCCCTCCCTCTTTCCTTCTTTCTTTCCTTCCTTCCTTCCTTCCTTCCTTCCTTCCTTCCTTCCTTCCTTCCTTCCTACCTTCCTTCCTTCCTTCTTTCCTCCCTTCCTCCCTTCCTCCCTTCCTCCCTTCCTCCCTTCATCCCTTCCTTCCTTCCTTCCTTCCTCCCTCCCTTCCTTCCTTCCTTCCTCAAATATATATTGAGCTTATACTAAGTTGCAGTTCCTGTTCTCAGATCTTGGACCCCATCAATGCAAAACATAAACAAAGCATCTATCCTTTCTGAATGTTATGCTTTAATTTGTAGGAAAAGTATATTTTCTATATTTTATATTCTCTATTGTAGACAGAACATGTATCTGCTAGAGTATGTCACAGGTGGAGGAGCTTAAGAAGGGGTAGGATACAAGGAAGATGAGATTTTATGTAGGGTGGTAGGGTAAGTCTCATGCATTTGTAAGGTATTTGAGTTTCTGACTTACATATTGTGAATATCCTTTTTTTAATATGTGTTAGACTGGATCTGTTTCTACCCCCTCAGCCACCTTTGTGAATGAATATACTGGCCCAGTCACAGCTCTAGAAAGCTGGCTTTCTTTGGGCAGTGGGACCCCAGAGTGAATCACCTCCTGATGAAAGCTAGGAGACACAGAAGTTAACTTTCTCCGGCTTCACAAGACAACCAAGTGTTTCCCTGTCCTGAGTTGTTGCCAAGTTGAGGGGGTTGTGGATGTATCAATCTGGGTCATCCTCCCTGCTCCTCCTGATGTTAGCTAGTATCATTGTCTCTCACTGTCATGTGCTTTTTCTCAGAAAAAATGTCATATGAGACAAAGATTTTGTGACTCAGCAATTTCCACTGCCTCTTGACAAAAGTTCTAGACCCTTCTCAATCTTGTACATGCAGCAGACAGGAAGCCTGGCCCTCCTTCCTAATTCCAATCTTCACCCACACTTTCCAGAAAACCTTCCTAGGAGCCCACCCAGCTATATGTCTTCAGAAGCATGTCTCTTCCTAACTGTTGAGGACATAACATTTGGCAGGAGTACAGCCAGTGAGGCTGGATTTTGTCATTCAGTTCCCCAGCTGGGCTGATGTCCGCTGGCCTGTGTAAAAACTGTCAGCCCTGTGGGTCATGTCTCCCCCTCCCCACACCTCCATTTGCTCAGGGTGGGCAGGAATGCCATCTAACCCAACAAGTGGTGTTTTTTTCTATGTGCACTGTCTGTTGCTCTCTGCAAGTAGGCCCCCAAAAGGAAGACCATATTGGAGACCCCAGGGTGACCTGTCATACGTGGCATGTGTTCTCCAGAGAGCAGATGCTCAGCAAATGTGCAGTAATAAAGACTTAGCTGCACAAAATGGCACGTGCACAGGCATGAAACACATTCAGAAAGCATTTTTAGGACCTGAAGGATAATTATTTGTTAACTATAATAGAGATCCAGCCCTTAGGATCTTAAACATGGCCCCTGGTGGTTCTTGGGCACCTCTTATATAACCTTCCTGGATCCATAACAACAGATAACCTATTATCCACACAGTGCTTTATTGTTTCTGCCAAGGGGAAGAATACATTAAGTTGCCTCTGAAATCATTATCCTGCTACTATCTGCATGCATTAGCATATTTTATGATTTAAATCTAATTATCAGGGTTTTCCAAGCGGTGAAACTGAAAGCGATCACAGCCGAGCACTTTAACATAGCCAGAATAAAAGGCAGAAAAATAGCCAAATTTGATGAACAGCTTTCACACACAATATATCAAAACTGATTAAAGATCAGAAATTTACAGAAGTAAAGGCAACCACCTTGATCATTATTTATAGGAAGCTTCCTGGATCTGCCTTGTGCTTTCATTGACAATAGCCTTGGATTTTCTCACGCAATCCCAATTAATTTGTCCCATGTACTAGACTCTCACTGGACCATGAAGGCAATTAATTATGGCCATTTCTCCAAGAGATTGCCCAAAATACATTCTAAACATAGTGCATTTCTTTTCATCAGAGGTCATTTAAAAGTAAACATTTGTGAGCCATATTTGTGAAGAATCTATGACATGTTCTTCTAAGCAACACAGGAGAAAATATGCTCAGTGACAACCTGGTTTGGGCCACTGAATTTAAGGTTCAGTGTATTAGTTTCCTGGGGCTGTCCTATGAAAGTTCCACAGACTGAGTGGCTTTAAACAGTAGAGAATGATTATCTCATAGTCTAGAGGCCAGGAGTACAAGACTGAGGTGTTGGCAGGGTTGGTTCCTTCTGTGTCTCTGAAGGAGAATCTATTCCAAGACTCTCCCTCAGCTTCTAGTGACCTCAGGTGTTTCTTGTCTTGTCTATGGTCACCTTCTGTCTGTGCCTTTGTATCTTCTTTCTATGTGTGTCTGTTTTCTGTGTTCAGATTTCCCCTCTTTATAGGGATGTCAGTCACATTGGATTAGGGCCTACTCCAATGACCTGTCCTCACTGTCATCTTCAAAGACCCTATTTTTAGATAAGCTCACAATCAAAGGCACTGAAAGTTAGGACTTCAACTTATTTTTTTGATGGGGGGAGGGTGAGTGACACAATTCAACCATTAACAGTCTACTAGCTTCATGTAGTTGCCTTCACTGGTCAAGTTTCAATCTAGAGGTCTATTTGGCTAGTTGTTATAACCAGACTTAACAAAAATTCTTCTTAGGGAATTTTAATGGTCAGGTATGGTGTTTCATATGTTCCTAACCTGATATTACCTGACAGGGAGGAGGAACAATTGACTGCCATGATAGCATTTAGGAACAAAAGGAAGGACCCTGATACCCCTCCCCCCAAAAAAATTTCAGGGGAAATAAGATTTATATAGATAGTGGCTGTTTTTAGCTAATATATCTTCTTATTTTAAAGTGCAAGTAGAAAGTATTAGTGATCATACAGCATTATGTGAACTCATCCATCACACCTTTCTCTAAAAGCTACCAAACACTTTGACTAAACTCCTCTCAGGTACTTTGGAAGACATAAGTGGAGAGATGAGGGCAGTTACAAAGTCCAAGGTGGTCCTGAAGGTGCAACCACGGAGGAGAGCCCTGGAAAGTAGGGCAAGGGGCAGCCCGGGACCCCAGGAAGTCTTAGCCTTGACCAACTTTGGCTCGTTTAGCTCTAAAACAAGGTTCCATTCCCGCACCACCACTGGGCTCACCCCAAAGATGCCTCGGCAGCTGATTTGTGGTTCCTCTCAGGTCACACAACTCAAGGAGGAGAAATAATCCGGTTGCACCATCAGGGAAAGCTGAGGATTCCCACTCTCCCAGCCACACACCACAGGACCAACAACATAATACTGTGCATCAAAAAATGCTTTACAAATGACAGACAGCTCTGAGATACAGTTTTGCGTAGAGAGGGGGCCTTCTCATTTGAGAGAGCTAAACTATAAATTTAAGTAAGCTCATACATTGTGGACAAAAGACATTTCAGTTTGTAATGTTAAGTGCTATAACCTATTGCTGAGCACCTTCACAGTATAGAAAATTCCTTCACCGAAAACACTAAAAATTTTTTTTTGCTGGTGACTTCTCAGAATAAAATCTTCCTTGGCTCTATGTTGTTCTACATCAAATCCGTACTCTTTCCTGGCCACAGTGAATTCCTTCCGAATCTGTCCTCACCTGAATTTGCATCTCAGGCGCCTGGTAGGGTAGCTGTTTGGGCACATGACATGAAATCTTTTAGTATTTGCTGAGTGGAACAGCACTGACTGAGAATTGAGGCTGGGCCATACTCCCATCCTCCATTTCCATAAGGAGAAATGTGCTTGTACAATGTCACCTTCCACTGCCTGCCTTGTATTCATCCTCCCTCAGAGCATCCTGTGTGGTTCTACTCATCAAAATCCTGGCTCAGCTCACATCACTCTCTCAATGCAACCTTCTGAGATCCCCCTGGATGAGTACCTCACAGCACTTTTGTAGTGGCTCCACCAGTGCTCTTGTTATAGCACTAGCCTCGCGTGACTCTGCACTCAGGACACGCCTGCTCTCTCCTTGAGGACAGGGCTGTGCATTATTCCCTGTGAACCCCTCACCCCCACAGCATGACCGAGCATCTGGCCCTTTAGCAACCGCCAAATACATGTGGATGAGTGCAATTCTCAGGCCTCCATGTTCCAAGGAGGTTCTGAATCACATGCGGGATGTGGCTCCCACTTTGGAGGCTAAGACAAAGGATGTACACACAGACCTACATGCAGAAGTGAATGCTGGTGCCTTCTCGATTGCCCAGGGGAAGGAGGGGGTTGGTTTTCTGCTCTTAAATGGTTCCCAGAAGAGCAAAACTCTAAATCAGTAGTTCTTAACTTTTTTTGAGGTACTGAACCCACCAGTTTCATATGGGCATTCACCGAACCCTTCTTTAGTGATAAATAAAATATGATTTTTTTTCCTAAATTCAAGACATAGATATATATTTTTTTATTGGTGCACAAAATGATCCGTGCATGAACATCACCTTGCTCAAAGAACAAAACCAACAAAGTGCATGAACTCACAACAAATTACGGTATTACTTTATTCTGGCCTTCGTGGCAGAGGCTTCTCCGAACCCCTGAGACCGACTCATCGAACCCCTAGGGTTTGATAGAACCCAGGTTAAGAACCACTGCTCTAAATGATCCACAGTCAGGAAGGGCACACTCCTCCCATGCTGAAGTTCTGTTTTTAGCCTTGCGCCTGCCGGGATCTGAGATACCATGGTGATAGGGGTCATAGAAATAGAGACAGAAGATCAATTGCCAAAAAGGCCCCTGCGTTCTGTGCTCTCTGTGTAATGGGAAATGCCTCAAGCTGGTGGCTTTAAAGTATTTTCCCACTTATTTACCATTTGCTCTCTCAGATGATTCTGAAAACAGAAAAGAGTGAGCTGTGATCAGGGCCTTTTAAGCCAAGCAAACATCAGATAGATGTCACTGCAGCTCTAAGTCTATCTAAGAGGGCAGAGTGAAGGTTCAGGGTGGCAATTACTGCTGATGAATTTATTCCCTTGACCTCCAGAAAAGCTTCAGGAAATGCTCCCTCAGGAGTCTGTACCCTCTGCAGGGCAGCCATGTGCCTCTGAGCAGAGTGGCCGACAGGCTCCCAGAAAGAGACGTTTTATTTCCACGAAGGAGTCCAGCCTGTTGTATTGAAGATGCCATTGGGCTATAAATGGCATCTCCAAACCTGGCCTGTATTTTGTGACAAGGGCCCTGAACAATCACCATCCTATGACAAGTATAGAACATACTGTCCACAGCAAACTGTCCTTATTTGGGGCTGCTTCCCTGATGCTCTAGGTTGGTCTTTGGCAGACAGTGACATCTATATACACAGGGTCACTTTACCACTCCATGAGATTGATGGCAAAGAACTGACCCCAACTATTTCCACATAACCCACTTTAATTGCATGCTTTTGCTGCATTCTAATTTGAAAACTTGGAATTTCGAAGTTCAAAACCTAAGGAAGGAAATTTGTAATAAACATTACAAATATGAAAAAGTATTCTTGGCATTGGTATCATTGTTTTGAAAGATGATTGCTTTATGGGAGGTGTCTCAAGCCACTCTGGAGGTTCCCAGAGCTTCCTTCCACAAGTAGAGACAGGAGGGGGAAATGCTGAAGGACTTGGCCCAGAGCTCACTTTTAGAAGTGGCAGGGACAGATCTGAAGCTATGTCTGGTCACTTCTTTCACTCCAAGGCCAGTCCCATGTCCCATCCACACTGTTCAGGTGAGATGTTGGTTTAAGCCCCATGTAAGGTTAAAGTGTCATGAGGTGAGCAGATGTCTCTATAGAGCCAGTCAGGAGCTGGACAGAAGAGCCTTCTCCCCCCAGGGGCCAGGTCTCCCCCCAGGGGTGGGTCAAGGGCACAGTTGGCTCTGGTAGAGGCAGCTCTGGCTCTGGTAATGAAACCTTCAGAGCCAGCCCAAAGGGGATCTCCTCTGTGATTTGAGGGAGTCCCTGCAACTTTGTGCCCAAATCCCAAGGCTGACTTAAGGGAAGGAATGGGTAAAGGGAACAAATGTCTTTTTGTTTTTTCTTTATATGACTCTTCAGGTAAAAGTTTCTTTTTGTTTTTTCTTTATATGACTCTTCAGGTAAAAGTTCCTTTTAGAACAAGTAACTCCAGTGGGCACAGTCAAAACAACCCTGTACAACAAACATAGCAATTTAGGGATAATAGCCCTGGGTTTTCTATGGTTACAGGCACGCAGCAGGTTGGGCTACCCTGCTACTTGTGGGAGGCATTTTGTTGTACATCCAAACCTGATTATCACATTTATTAACACAATCAAATGCTGTACTTGGACACAACCCATTTTTACCTTTTTTTTTAAAACCCTATGAATAGAAATACCAATCTGGTCAATTATCACCCATGGAGCAACTCCAGTTTTATAGATTGGTAATGCAATTGCTTTCACTCACTGAGCAATGTGACAGATAACAATGATAGATTAAACAGTTCAACTATAGCGTGCATATTATAATGGCATTTTACTTAATCTTTACATCAATACCCACTCCTCTGGGTTTCCTTCCAATAGTCAGAACCATCAGATTAGCCAGGGCAAGTAATGGAGAAACAGAAGCACTACTTTTAGAAGTCCCAGGGATAGAACACTGGATTTCTCTTTCCCTATTGGTCCAGGCCTCATTTTACCCCATGGGATGCCACACTGTATACTAGACCACTTTTTAGACTTGAAATTCCTGCTTATATTGACTCTATGATGTGATGTGTTTGGAGTCCAGTGAGATGGGTTCGAGTTTGGCTCATTTAGGAAAACAACCTCTTAAGCTCCAGTTTCCTCATCTATAGGATAGTGTGGCTCTATCTGCCTCAAAGGTGTATACATAGAATTCTCAATGTAAATTGATAGATAATGGAACAGAGAGAGTAGTTATCAATGAATCAAGGAATAAAGTGACAAACTGTTGTATACCCTGAAGAATCAATTTTTGTTCCAGCTAAACATTTTTTGGGATGAGTCTCTAGATTATAAAATAATGTAGACAGATACTAACCCTGAAAATGACAAACTGCAAGTTGCCAACAATTTGAGTTTCCCTGAGGTCTATAAGATGGACGTCTCCTTACTATACTTCTCAGCGGAGGATGTTTCCTGACTAAAAACTGAAAATGCCAAAACATTGACGTCTGATTTCCCCTGCAGATTGGGGAATTTCTGGAATAGAAGATGAAATTAGTCAATCTGGTAAATTCTGAAAGTGTTCTGGGGCATGGAAAGAAAACAGGATCCCCCAGTTCATGAGGCCAGAATAAGGGCCCAGAAGCAAACTGCATGTGCCAGCTCCTCCCCTGGACTACGAGTAGTCAACATCATTATGTGGCTTCACTCACTATTCACTCCAATCTCCTGCCAAAACAAGGCACTGCCACTGTGGACACTCTGCAAATATTCTTTTGAACAGACTGACAGTTTGAGGTTATTTATAAAGAATAGTCTCATGTCAGTGAAATGCTTAAATTGAAATGGGATATGAAGAGATCTTTTCATAAGAAGAACAGATTCTCATCCACCTGGGCTAATTTAAGCGATACGGTATCTACAGACAGGGTCAAAGATGGTGACCTCCCAAGGTCTCTTCCAACCTAAGATTCTATCATAGTTTTATATATTTTCCATACCAAAAGCAATAATCTATGTCTGAGACAACTCTCAGAATATCTTAGAACAAAATCTGAGCAAAACAGCCTGAGAATCTTCTTTATCCTATGTTTTCTTTCTTTCTGAAAAAACAAACAAAAAACAGATGAATTCTTGTCTCCCAAGAGAAAGCCCTGTGCTGGCGAGATATGAATGTCTCATCTTGAGACAGTCCTCCCAATAGTAAGAATCAGCTCTCCTGATGGAATGCTATTTTGTAGTGAAATACATAAACCGTAAAATGTCATATATTTTTATATAAATCATTTCTAAATGTTCAATTATACTGGTGTGCAACCACCACCACCATCAACCTTCAGAACATTATCTTCCCAAACTGAAATTCTGCACCATTAAGCAACAACTCCTCTTCCCTCCTCTCCCAGTCCCTGGTAATCACCATTTTACTTTCTGTTTCTGTGAATTTGATTATTCTAGGTATTTCATATAAGTGGAATTCCTTTGTGTCTAGTTTATTTCACTTCGCACATGTCTTCAAGGTTAATGCATGTTTTAGTAGTATCAGAATTTTATTTCTTTTTTAAGGCTCAATAATATTCCATTGTATGTCTATACACAGCACTTTTTGTTTACTCATCAGTTGATGGACATTTGAGTTGCTTCTAGCTTTTGGCCATTTTCAATAATGAGCCTAGGGACACTGATATACCAATATCTATTTGAGTCCTTGCTTTCAGTTCTTGGAGTACATACCCAGAAGTGGAATTTCTGGATCACATCGTAATTCTATATTTAATCTTCTGAGGAACTGTCAAACTATTTTATACAGCAACTACAGCATTTTTGATTCCTACCAGCAATGTGCAAAGTTCATAGTCTCTCCACATGCTCACTGATATTTGTCTTTTTCTGATTTTTTTTTTTGATAGTAGACATTCTAATGGGTGTGTGGTATCTCACCATGGTTTTGATTTGTGCTTCCTTGATGATTGGTAAGGTGGAGCCTCTTCTCCTTTTCTTCTTGACCATTTGTAGATCTTCTTTGGAGAAATGTCAATTCAAGTCCTTAGTCCACTTTTTAATTGATTTGTTTGTTTTTGTTTGTTGTTGTTGAGTTACAGGAACTCATCACATATTCAGAATATTAACTCCTTATTACATTTATAATTTTCAAAGATTTTCTACCACTCTGTGGGTAGCATTTTCACTCTGTAAAAGTGAGTCCTTTGATGCACAAAAATTTTTAATGTTCATGAAGGCCAATGTATCTGTTTTTCTTTTGTTGGCTATGACTAATACTTTAAAAATAAAGTGTGGTTAAATTTCTTCTACAAGGTCCCCTAAGTAGGCCCTAATGCAACAGATAGTTTAGGACCTTGAGATACACAGGAGAGTGTGTGGTAAATCATTCATTAAATATATACTTACATATGATGAATGCTTTTCGAGCCAGAGCCAGACCCACTTTCTCTTGGACCCAGCAGTGCCCCTGAGTCATCTATCCATAGAAATGAGCAGAGGAGATGGGGCATGGAAACTAGAAGCAATGCTGGGCAGATAGCAGCCATTCTTTAGCTGTTCTTAACCATCTGCTCAGCCAGCTATTAACTACATGACCTCTCCAACAGCAGGCACTCTGTAGGTATTTTATAAATGTGGTTTTGCTGGACAATTTTCTCTCTCTTACCAATTGCTGCCCTGGGCAACATAGGGATCACATTTACTGCCTAACTTACAAGGTTGTAGCTCAAAGAGATTTTTTCTGTGAGAGCCCTTGGCAAACTAAACTGTAAGGAACTGTCTTTATAAAAGGTTTTGAATACTGTGACCAGAGGAAGAGCCAGCCCAGGGCAGCACTTGTAGTAAATCTTTCACCTCCAGGGATCTTGTCCTCTGTATTTCCAATAGTAAAGATTTCTGAATTGATATAGGAAACTGCTTTTGTGGTAATAATTTCAAAATGTGTAGCCTGTCTGTTGCACCATAATCAGATTCTTTCTTAGCTCTCAGCTTATAGTATAAACTGGTCCTGGGAAAATGCCATATTATTTAAAGCAGTGCATATTCAGTACTTGGCTTATGTGCTATGAGGTAACTCTAATGATGATAATAATAAAATTACAAAAATAGTAGCAAAATTTCAATCCATTGTGATCTTCCTATCAAAGCCAACTAAGCCCACCACACATGTGCACAGGGCATGTAAAATACATGCACAAATGCCAGGAAATAAGTAGTAAGTCACCACTGCACAAAGGCAAAAGAGCTGTGCATTCTGCAAGAATGAGGAACAGAGAATTTCTAGATCCCACATACACAGATGAAAAGCTGCCCAATTACATCATTAATCTTTTTTTTTTCAAAATCTAATAACAACGTACAACAAAACACTATAGGCCAACTTCACTATAGATATAGACAGGAAAATTATAAATAAAATACCACTGGATAGACTTTTAGTATGGTGAGGGCATAATATGCCATCACGGGCACACAAGATTAGTCCTAGTGTACAAAATGTCAACCTAAAGATGCTTACTAGTGCCACGAAACACACAAATAGTTTAGCATAGCAAAACTCTAACCATCTCAAGATGTAACATTGTTTGCCTTCCTCAGATTATTAAAATGGAATGCCCTTTCCTAATAAACACAGCCATCTCATAAAAGAGATGGACTGCCATGGCTTTGTTTGAAACTTCCAAGCTTCCCTGGTCCATTTGCTCACTACTGCCTCTGAGTTCTGAACCATCTCATTTAGACCCTCATCACAGCTCTTTGGGCACATATGACTAGTGTTTGTGGATCTCACTGGGTCACAAGTTTTATGAAAATGAATCACCTTAGAATTTCTTCCTCCCAGCATTGTGCCTCACCATTTGTCTGTACTCAGTGAATGCTGGTTAAATGAATGAGTGAATAATTTAACTGGGTTGGTACATGTAGTATTCCTTCCAGAGTGTTGTCTTAGATCACTTCTCAGCCTTTTGGCTGAGATCAAATGCAGAATGTTGTCTTAGAGAACTGAGGATTACCATATTTTTTGATGATGACTTTATGCTTACAGTTGCAAAACCAAGCAAATGATGAGTTGCTTTAAAAAAAATGAAAGAAAATGCTACTGGTCAGTGAATGGAGGTCAGGTTTCCCTAGACTGCTCTATCAAATAGGCAATGAGAATAGTATAATATGTATTTTCTCATTTTAGTGAACATCCAGAAATATTGTATTTGGAGGAAGAAGGGAGTTAACAAACTACACAGACATGATTTTCTCAGTTGATAAGGATTGTAAAGACACGCAGAAGGGAAACAGAACATGGGGGCCTGTGGGGAATCACTGTTAGGGTATGAACAGTCATTAAAGTTAGTATAAGACCCAGCAGTGTCTGGGGAGTGCTGCCTGGTCTTCCTAAAAATATTCATCAAAACTGTCTCCAAGACCAAGCCCAGAAATGAGTCTGAGCCGCAAACTTACAAGGATGACTGGCTCACTTTGCCAGGGCACCCACCCTGTGAAGGATCTTTAGGCCGTACATGGCCTCTGGACAATGTCAGGCCATGCTAGCAAGGTCTTAAATATTGTCTTGGCTCATGTGGGTGAGTCTGGCCTTTGCAGTTTGGGAAGATGAAATGGGGGTTGATTGGAGAAAAATAGAAGAAAGGAAAAAGAAAGGGGAAATGCCAGCTGTTTTCTTGCATTCTACCTGACACTGTGGCCTCACTGGGAATGGTCCGGTTAGCTGTGCAGAGGTCATCAACCCATAGTGATGCTTTTCTGCTGCAAAAGGAAGTGAAAAAAGGTGAGGGTTTTATTGCTGAGGGTTGACATCCTTCCTACCTTCTCAACTCGTCTTATTCTTTTCCTTCCCAGTGGTTCATGGATTCCTCAGTTGATAAACCCTTAGTGTCCACTTTAGGTCTGTCTAGGCTCGGTGGGCTGGACCCCTACCCTCATGACACTGCAGAAAAATCTCTAAGATAATCTTGTGGAAAAAAGTTACACAATACTAATTTGGACCTTATAACCTGGGCTGGGTTTTTGGAAAAATAAGAAAATGAAAAGTTCTAGAACCGTGATGGCGAACCTATAATGCGTGTCAGCACTGACAGGCGTGGCCATTTTCGATGACTCGCTGCCGCATGCGGCTGCATACCAGAGAAGTATGGGGCCGCATGCTGAGAAGGACATTTTATCCTCGGCTCCTGCACGGCCAGGTGCAGTAGCCGATGGTAAAACATTTGCTGTAGTGTGGACACTCTGTGCCGGAGGTCTGTAGGCCAAAACAACAGAACTGCGGCATAGTGTCTAGTTCTGGGACTTCCGGTTAGGCCGTTTTTCTTGAAGTGACACACCACCTGAGTTACGCTCGTTTTTTTTTGCAAATTTTGACACACCAAGGTCAAAAGA
Organism: Rhynchonycteris naso; assembly: GCA_037038555.1. Lineage (NCBI taxonomy): Eukaryota > Metazoa > Chordata > Mammalia > Chiroptera > Emballonuridae > Rhynchonycteris > Rhynchonycteris naso. The sequence continues at coordinate 34,814,569 of CM072998.1, forward strand.
TTGTCCATTACTGTGCTAGAAAGTGGTAAAATACAGTTTTGCACATTTTATTTGGCTCCTCTAGCACCTTAATGTTCAAAGTGTGGTCCAGGGACAGAAACAGATTAAGGTCAGTTGAGGCCCCGGGTGCAGAAGAAAATATTGGGTCCCTTAAAAAAAGAGAGAGAGACAGGGAAAATAAAAATACATGTTAACCATATTTTTAAATAAAAAATATTATGCACTATTAATGTTAAAATTGCACATATGAAAACAAACGGTGTCATTAGAAAAAAGTGTAAAGTTTCGCGGGACCCCGGTGTGCCCACCATTAAATCTGCCTCTGTCCAGGGACCAGCCACACCAGCAGCACCTGGGAGATGGGGAGAAATGCAGGATGCTGGGCCACCACCTCGACCTTCAGATCTCCCTGCAAGATCCACCGAGGAGTCATATGCACACAAGTCTGAGAACATACATGAGGTTTCACATATTCCATTAGAGTATACAAGACCATAAAAATAATCTGGAGGAGCCTGACCAGGCGGTGGCTCAGTGGATAGAGCGTCGGACTGGGATGCGGAAGACCCAGGTTCGAGACCCCGAGCTTGCCAGCTTGAGCGCGGGCCTATCTGGCTTGAGCAAAAGCTCGCCAGCTTGGACCCAAGGTCGCTGGCTCCAGCAAGGGGTTGCTCGGTCTGCTGAAGGCCCACGGTCAAGGCACATGTGAGAAAGCAATCAATGAACAACTATGGTGTCGTAATGGCAATGAGAAACTAATGATTGATGCTTCTCACTTCTCTTTGTTCCTGTCTGTCTGTCCCTATCTATCCCTCTGTCTGACTCTCTCTCTGTCTCTGTAAAAAAAAAAAAATCTGGAGGAAACAGGAGATGTGCACAGAACAGCAAAACAAGAGAAGCCAGAAAACAACTGCTAATCGGCTTTTGGACATCCAAACACTTAACACAGAGTGTAGGTTAGAGAAGAAAGAAGGAGTAAATGTGGAAGTGACTTTGTCTGAAACATGAATATGTTTAACAAAATACATTTCCTTAAGAGACAAGAGTTAGTTCAAGCCATTCCAATGAACCTAACTATGTCCGGGAACAATAATAAAATTAGAGCAGTTGGCTCTTAAGAAAGGAACAAGGGAACCAAAAGCCAAAACACAATTCTTTTTTAATACTGGCAGAGTTCAATGCCAAATATCAATTGCATAGGAAAAAATTGTAATGGGAGATTGAGTGGGAAATTGAAAAATGAAGAATATATATACCTATAGGCAAAAGTAGGTTTTCAGTTAGTTGTATGGAAAAAGACATGTGGGTTATGATTATTACAGTAGCTTTATTAACTCAAGAATGTCACTATGCAACTGTAAACCTACTTTTGCCCACCCTTCTTTATTTTTTTTCTTCTACCAAAGTTAGAAGACTGTGAGATTGAAAACACAATAATACCAGGTACCAATTAGCAGTTCTTTTGGAGAGCTTCGTGCACCAGCCAAAAAGAAAAATCAAAAACATTTTTCATCTTGTTGGAGTCATTTTTGTAGAACATTATTGGGAAAAGTGACAAGGAGGCTGTTGTCACTGGTTTAGTGTTTCCATTTTTACAGATGGATAAAAATATAGCCGCCCTCAGTTCAGATGAGGTTCTCTCACAGAGGAAGGCATGGATACCAGTACAGAGATGGGTGAGCTGCATTTATAAGCAACAGATTCTCAGAGGATAAAATTGCTGGTTCCCAGGCTACACTCTGGAACCACCAGGGGAGCTTTACGAAATCTTGAAGCCTGGGTCTCACTTACATTGGGATGAAATCAATCTGGGTGATTCTAACAACTCAGCCAAAGTCAAGAGCCTCAGGAATGCAGACATCTCCAACTTTAGGATGTGTTGGCTCCATTTGGGAATGTTGTTAAAATAAAAATCCTGGAGAATTTTGGCTTCTGCCTCAGGATGTGTGGATTTGGAAAGTGTGTTGCTTCCATCCTCACAGTAAAATGAGTCAGCCTAACTTCATATTCACAACTTTGCTTGAACCTGTAAGATAGCTGAGGTTGTAGAGCCAACTGGCCCAAGATTCAAGGAGACACAGTGCAGGTAGGGAGAGAAGATGCAAATATTTGGTCACCTCACACAGACACAACAAAACACAGCCAGTAAGAGGCATTCAACTAGAATAGCTAAGGGGTTAGTGGAAGCCCAGGGTAAACCCCTAGGACTGCAGAAACTCAGGGAGTTCTGTAACCTTGCAGGTTGTTTCTCTAGCATTGCTATCAAATGCTCATGGAAAAGATTAAAAAGAGCCCAAGAAATAGCCCTTGTGGCAAAGATACAGGGAAGAAAATAGCAGCCACTGGGGAATAAGGGCTATAAACCCCACATAGGTCTTCCACTCAATCTTCATTTAGAACAAAGGCATTGTCTGTTGGCTTTGGTGTGTTGGTAAACACTCATTGCAGCTGGAAAAAGGAGATTGAGGAGTGGTGGTAGCAAAATATTAAAAAAAAACAAAAAACAAATAAACCCAACTCTTGCGAAGGAGCAGATTTAAGCTTAAGCCCAAGACTGCTACACGGAAGAGACAAGGAACTGAGAAAGCCACACCCCTAAAACCCAGGGAAATGCTGAATGCCTAGGAGTAAGCTTTAATCAGAACAACAGAAATCCCACCCACCACCCACCACTACTGCCAAGCTAAGAAGCTTCAAAGAACAAATAATAGCAGAATACTCAGAATCCTGCTGGGAGAGGGACAGGAAAGGAGAAACAGCATGCAAGACACCCTCTCGGAGGCACATTGTCAAGGAAAGGCCAAAAACATAGAATCAGATAGGCATCACATTGCTTGGCTAGCCCTCCTCTCCTCGACCTTCCAACCTCTGCCTAGTGATCTCAGCAGGAGTTTGAAGCCTGTGGAACTACTGGGGGTAGCTGGAGCAGTGAGAGATCAAGGCCACACCCAACTCATTAGGAGATGAATGTAAATCTCACACTGCAAGTCCAGGAGAAAGAAAGCCATGCCCATGTCCAGGGGTGAAAGCTATTTATCTCACTTTCTGCTGACCTCCATCACATGTATCGTGTTCAAGAAAAAACAAGTATGAGGCATGCGGAACAAACAAGGAAAACCAACACAGTCCCAAGAGAGAACAAGCATCAGACTCAGACTTCCATATGAAACAGTTGTTATAACTCTCTGTCAGGGAATTTAAAACAACTATAATTAGTATGGTAAAGACTACGACAAAAAAAAAGTGGGTCACATGCAAGATCAGATGGGAATTTCAGCAGAGGGATAGAAAGCCTAAGGAAAAAATATAAAACATATGGAAATACTGGAAAAAAAATCCCACCACTGTAATAGAATAGAAAAATGTCTTTGAAATGCTCATCAGTAGATTCGACACAGGCAGTCGGGTTATGACAGTCTTGACATATGATGTTTCGAGTTTACGACGCTCACTCCCTAAAAACTTTAAAAAATTGAGACGTGAGTGTTTAGACTTATGCCGTTAACATTGTACTTATGGAGTATGTGGGTGAAACAGTTTGGTTGCGCGTGGTGAAAAAATATGCAGTAATACAGCGTATGAGTGAGAAAGTTGGCATCCACCAGGACTCTTACCTACACCATTTTGGACTGTTAAAAGCACAAATGTTCCATTTGTGTTGCTTTGTTTGGTGACTTTTTGGCTTTTATCATGGCTACTAAACAAAAGTCAAGAGTCTTCAGATAGCAGTGCTTCAAAGAAGACGAAATCCACCACGATGGATGTCACAGAGCTACTGGCATCACGTGGAGAGGAGCTGTCTGCTGAAGACCTCATTCAGATGGAGAAGTAGCTGACTGAAGAGGAAGCAATAGAGACTTCAGAACCCAAGAAATTTACTACCAAGGGTTTTGCAGAAGGTTTTTTTCTATGATAGAGGATGAATTAGCAAAATTTCAGGCTGAGGACCCCAGTGATGACATTCAGTAAGGTCTATGAGCTTACTGAATGTCTGTTATGGATGCCTTGCAATGCTATAAGGAGATATTAGAATAGAAGAACTCATCAAACTTCCAGTCTAGCCTGGAGCAACTCTTTAAGAAGGTAGGGAGGCCTGCACAGATCTTGTGCCCTCTACATCAGCTGCTTCTCGAGAGAAAATACCTGGAGTACAGGTAGAATCATGTCCAGCATCTCCTGCATGTTCCTTAGACAATCCTGATTCACCTGGCCCCGTATCTCCAGCACCTTCTGCAGGTTCTCCTGTCTCTCCAGCTTCCTCCTCCCAATAGGTCACTCTCTCCCACCTTGCAGTGCCCCTTCCAGGGTGCAAGCGAACCACAGGAATAAAGGTAGGATATTTTTTTACACTCATTTTTTCTGTTACCACAGTACAATGTACAGTACAGTATATTTATGTCCTTTTCCCTTTTCTGTGGCTTAGTTGTGTTTTTATGTTCTAGATTATAATTTTACAACTGTGTTAGGATAGGTAAGTGACTTTGGCGAGGGCTGTGTTTAGACTTACATCAAAATTTGGGTTGCATCGTTGTAGGAATGGAACTGTGTCGTAACCTGAGGACCCCTGCAGTTTTTCCCAATGTGTTTCTCAAATATTTTCTACAGAAAGGAGGTGAGTGACATGGGGCACCACTTTGTGTCTGCCTGCCATCTTTCCTACCCTGCAAGTTCCAGGTAAGATACGTCTGCCAGGGACGCTACAGCCACCGCCTCCGCTTTCATTGTGAGGTTGTGAGATCGTTCTTTCAGAGTCCAACCTGATGTTAATGTATATATATTGTACAGACCCAAGCAACAAACTAAACATTACATTTTGAGATTTCTTTCAAATGTGTCAGGTTGACGTAATGTTTTCCCAGAAATGTAGCACCACTGTGCCTACCTAGATCCCACTAGTCCATTCCTATGCGCTTCATTCAACTGTAGACACTTCAGCAGGAAACCATGACCACTGACAACAAGCAGCTGTAATAATGTGAATGAATAACATAGATGTTGGCTTATTGTTATCCTTGAGGAAATCTCTTGTTACTTCATTCAAAAGGAGAAAAATACATGAAAAGTATGAAAGTGATATTAAGCAGATGTTAGACTGGAGTTGTCAATCTTGTCTAAGCAGGTGCTAATGTGTTATAATTATCCCTTCTGGCAGTTGATGTTTAAGATTTTGGTTCCCACCTAGTCAATCACAGCTATAATTGTTAAGCTACTTACCTTGCTAATATGCTGGGTAATAACCAGATAGGATTTAATATTTGACATTTACCATCAATTACCTTTCTTCTGACATGCAGCTCCTCTACACCAATATCTGTAGATTGGGCTCTCTCATGACTTCTGAATAAAATAAATAGAACTGTATGGCAAAAAAGGAAATGAAAATAAGATGCAGCTCTGTGTGTCTCCCTCGTGATGGTGTCACCCTTGGTGTCCTAGCAGGGAACAATGCCCTCACTTCAGTGAAAGCACTGTTTAGTTGCCAACTTTGCACATGCTAGAGAAAGCATTTTAAAAGATTTTGCTCTCATTCACCCTTATGGTAGGGGAAGAGGTCATCTTGATTTTCCCCAACAAATGGAGAGGCCAAGGCACAGAAGGTTTAAAATGCTCTCCCCAGGCAAGAGGGTAAGTTAGGCGAAAATATGCAAAACTCACCCATCAAGTTTCTTCCCAAGGATCTTATTCTTTTTTTATCTGCTTAAATTTTCAACAACAAACTAAAACGGACAGGGAAATGGTCATGGGAAAGACACAGGGCTCCAAGTCATGGGCCGGGATTTGAATCTATGCTCTTTCTGGGTAATTCAGGAAATCAGTTACATTTCCTGAGCTCCAGTTTTGTTTTGTTTTTCCATCCCAAGATTTTCCCAGGACAAAGGGCGATAACTCGTGCCAAGCCCTGCCTGGCGGCTGGCATGGAGGAGATCACTATTATCGGCTGTAATAACCAGCTGTGTGTTATTACAATGGTGTGCTGACCTGGCTGGAAGCAGCCTCTGAACCTGGCAGCTCAAGTGCTCAGTGACAAATGATTCCATGGGAGTCCAGTTTACCCACTGCCTGGGGCCACTCCAGGTCAGGACCATCTCTCATGTGTGTATCACAACAGGTCAGGCAAATGAGGGCCCAACAAAATAGTTGGATGAGGGCAATATAGTGTGGGTATCACTCACAGCAGGCTCTGTCACCAGGGTATCAGGGTTCCAGAAAAAAGCCCAGACTCTGAGCTGCCCCAGGACCTTGGGTCTGGTTCCAAACATCAAAAATCCACTGAGAGTCAAATTCCACTGGCTGGCGTCATCAAGAACACCAAGAAAGGGTCCTCAGTAATGAGACCGAGAGTCTATTTTTCTTGATTTTATGACTATGGTACCACATCACAGAGCTCCAGGGAGCACCAGTCACATGGCGGACAGTGGGAGCCACCTTAGAAGGTCCTAGTTACCAGACGTACACAGAGAAGTTTTCCTTGGTGGGTGTTCTTATTGAGGACCCGGCTGAAGATCTCAAAAATTTCTCTAAAAGTTGTTACCCAGGAGACTGCCGACATAGTTTAATTCTAAAGATATGCACACACACACACACACACATACATACACACAAATACAGGTACAAACACACATATATGCATCCACACCACACATATCACAAACATACACATACGACCCAGCCAATTAAATTTTGGTCTATACTCTAAGGTGAAACAGTTCCCTTTCAGTTGTCTAAACCATGTCAGCATGACTACCATGCATGTTTTCTGTCCATAACCTCACAGCATGGTCCAGCACCTTTGTGGACATCAGAAGAATCACTCAGGGTGACACAGCCCCCAAATATGATGATGGTTTTATTTGGGGGTTACTGGCACCCTTAGTAAGGTCAAGAACACCTCTTGCCCCCCCCATGAACCTCTTTTGATTGTCTTTTTTCTTGAGGGCTTACACATGTCCACAGGTTGCAACTCTGCTTGATACATCAACATTTGAACACATTTTTAAAATGAGAATGAATTTATTGATTACTCCAAGGATTGTGCAACTTTCCAACATTTTTACTGTCTGTGTATATGCCATCTACATGTGTCAGGATTGGTGAGTGGATAATAAAGATTAGAAAAGACAATTTAACAGAAAATAAATATCCATAACTATTAGACTCCCTTAAGTAAAAAGAGTAACTTAAGTTATCAGTCTCTTTTTCAGACATGTTGGCAATAAACCAGCTGGTAAGAGGTAGTGCACCAGTGACAATTACACAACAATATTTTTACAAGTTATTAAATAAATGCCCCTCATTCCCTACAGACAAAAGGGGCTCATTTCAAGGGGATCCTGCTTAAAGTCTGAATCAGAAAGGACTGCGTTGATCTGACAGCCAAGTAGCATTAAGACTTCAAAGCGAAGCAAATGAAGCTGGACCTAGTCATTTTGCAATAAAATGTGAAGTCGAGTAATAGTGCCCTTTTAAGCCACTTGGGACTTTTAAGACTTCAGATAAAATGCTATTAGCACAGACAGATAAACAATCTAAGCCACTATTTGCCTGGGCTGATACTCTTGTGATTTACAATGAGCAAAGAAAATATAGCAGCCTAGGTGCTCAGAAAGAATGACATGAATACCAGTAATCTCTCCGCAATGGCAGGTCTTTGATTTTCATACTTGCTGAACATCTCACTCCTATGTCAACTGTTTCGCGAATGGTGGCTACTTGGAAACTAGCTCCTGGTTTCAATTCAGTGGCGTAAACAGATTTAAGGAGAAAACATGGAATGTGAGAGATGTACTAAATTTTTTAGCTGAGCAAGGAAAAGGTAGTAACCTCAAGGGTGGCATTCCCATAGACCATAAAATTCTGCTTTTTAAGTGCACCATTCTACGCTCTGAAAATAAAGATGCTTGCTCCCAGGAAATTTGCTCTTAGCTTAAGTGATGCCTGGATTGTGTCACATTGCTCATCACAGCAGCAAAAATGTTTAGGAAAACAGGAGCCCTTTGGTCTCTGCGGGGCCCGTTCATGGAACCTGCTATCTCCATTTCTCTTTAGGAGAGATCTGTTCCAGGAAATTCCAGAGTTAGGGACAGGGGTAGCAGCCAGGATCTCCACAGCATCTATGCCTTGGAATTCAACTTTTCAAACGTTTCCCTGCTCCCCCGACCCGCGGGGTTCACACGGTTCCCAAGGCTGTTGCACGAAGCCCTGTAGACAAAGCACCAATCCAAATTAGCCTCTATGGCCAAGAGAGGCGAGGGCATATATTCCAACAAAAACCTGGAATGCAGCTTCCATTTTAATAACAGCAGTGCATCTAGACAGTAACTGATGAGCATTTCCTCCTTCCAGCTGGCACAGACGCGCGGGGCACACCGGCGCATTTCTCTGTGCACGTTGTGCGTCTGTCTCCTGTTTCTGCCTGGGCCACCATTGTGCTGTAGCAGCCAGGATAAAGTATGCCAAATAATCCTGGCAGAGGTACCGGCAGCTGATGAATTTAACTTCTGTACACATAATAAGATAGGGTAAAAGCTGCGAGAGCTCTTCCGAAGGTTTTGTTTTTCTAGCTTGTGAATGTGGCCCTGCTTTCACCTGAGAGAGAGAGAGAGAGGAGCATCTCACAGACAAACCAAGTCGTCGTCATCAAAATGCTGGCGGGGCTGCTCTATTTCCAAACCTATTGATCACTTATCTCAAGTCTGAGAAGTAGAATCTGGGTTTATTGCTACCATTCAAATAATCAGCGGTTAAGTAAAAATGCAATAGCAGCCACTATATAGGATTAAGCCAACAAGGCTATTGTCCCTTTAAATTGAAAAAAAGAAAAAGAAAAAAGAAAAGAAAAATATTCTACAAGTTCTATGGGGGGGGGGCGAAATGTCATATTTGTACAGACCCCCCAAATCCCCTCTGTTTAAACAGGGTGATTAATATCAGCTCCTGTAGGAAATTAAATTCAGAGAAGAACAGTAATATGCAGATATGCAGATTTCTGGGCAGAATGGCCATCTCTGGGAAGGGAGCTGGCTGATTAATCTGCGTTCTCAGAATACAAAATGAAACATTGAGCTCTCCTGGGCTAGTGTGGAGAAATGACTTTCCCTTCCCATAGAAGGGAGAAAAAAAGAGACAACAAGACACAAACAAGAGAGGAGGGGCCTCGTGCCACGTGTGTGCAGTGTGTCTGTGAAGGGCGAGACTCTTAACACTCAAAACACCAGGTCATGTTTGCAAAAGCTGACTGCTTCATTTGTAGAAAGTTCTCTCTCCCTCATTTCTGAAGACATGAAGGGGTTGTAGTAGTCTCTTCTCATTAATCTCAACACTTGTCTCTAATCCCCCCTCCAAGGTTTATGTTAAATGGTATCCCATTCTTCCTCATCAGACCCAACAGGAGCTCCCAGGGAAACAAGATGTGATCGCTCATGTGCTGACGGTCCTGGGAGCTCACGTGCAATGGAATAAACTCCACACATTTTACTTTTCTCTTTCTATTTTTTTTTTTAATTTCTGAAAGACTGGAGTAGAGAAATTTTTCTTTAAAGTAGAATGCCAGAAACTTAATTTGAAAATATAATCCAACCCTGTCATCATTTCCAAATATCAATATGGTCATCGCATCTGGTATGAAATGAGTAGATTTTTGATCATTAAATAATGATACTATTTTTTTTTTTTGAAAAAAAATATTTACAGCAAGATGCAAAATGTCATTTTCAGTGGGATTTTTTTGTCGTCACTGGAAACTCAAGCCTGTTATTCTGAACCATTCAGGGTCTCTTCAATAATTGTATAGAAGTAGGCATTATGCTATATTATTAAAGCTGTAATTTCCTGCTGAATCTGTCTGGATGTTTTTTTTTATCACTTGGCAATTTCTATCTAGTTATAGCATAATTAAGTTTCCTGACCTTTGCTCACTCTCTTAACAGGACGCTTAGAAATATACTAGAATTGCAGATCTTCAGGCTGATGTCCTCTCTCCCCACACAGTAATGGAATAAAATTATTAATCCAGTAATTGTACAGAACATATTACTTTGCATTGAATGTTCCTGGTTCTCATTTTCTGTCAGTGACAATCAGCCCAAGGGTACAAATCATTTCTGCAGGAGCACAGCCCTTGAAGAAAGCCTCTCATTCGCTCTCCTGGAGCTACCTGGGCAGCTGTGATTATTCAGGGGCTAATACAGCACTAGGCTCAAGCTAGCAAAACAAAGTTAATAAAATGGACTAAGGAACAAGATATTTTCCTGCCTGCAGCTCATGTGCCAAAATTAGATTCGAACATGGGCTAATGAACTGTACATCCAAATGTGGGACTTTCAAGAGCTGGATGAGCACCTGGGGCTCACCGGGCAGGCCAAAGGGCATGCTCACTCCTGGGCAGTTAGGAGGCACCAGAAGCTTCATTTACAACTCCATTTACCAGAAATAAGGGGGTTGTTTAGGCTGTCATTGTGTGGGTCCTGCAGGGAGGGCTGCAGACAGAGCCATGCTCCAACCCCACCGAAAGGCCCCATGAGAGCCCACATTCCATATTCTCTCTCCCCCAGCTCCACTAGACAGCCTCTGCATCTTTGAAGAAAGATGTCATTGAAACGGAGTGGGAATCTGGAGGATCATTGGACTGAGTTCTTGATCTGCTAGGGTGAGCTCATAGGAGGTCAGTGGAGCAGGAAGCCTGGCTGGTTTGCTTGTTTAATAAAAACCAATGGAAGCCTGATCACAGGAAGGATAAATGGCCAAACACAATTCTCCATCTTCATAGTGGCAATTCAATTCTGAAGCACTAGTAGGTTTCCAAGCAAAAGAGCAAAATGCTCTTTGACCATCCTTGTTTATATGTAACATGTATAACTATAGTATATGATAAAAATTTAATATGCATGTTCTGTGAGAATGTGGCTTGTATATTGCAGTCAATGTATATAACATAAGTGTGCTTAGTTTTAAATACCTTAACATGCTTTTGGTCATTCTTGAAGTCCCCAGCACTGATTTTTTGGTTCCCTATATCAGTAAACTTTTATGCCAGAGCAGAGTACTTACCAAAGTATTTACAGAATGAACCAACAAGTTTATAAACTCAGGCTTGTAACGTGCCTTTACATCTAGATAAAGGAACGTGTACTTTTTTCATTCTGCTGATAAATGCTTGTAATCATTTAATAAATAATGCTGTTTTAAAGTTTATTGACTTGGTCAGTTTGCAACCATATACTGAAGTGGTTGTTCTAATGTGTTATTGATATGCTATAAAAATACTTCCAACTTATTTCCACTGAATCACCCACTATGGAAGGCAAACCACAGAAATTATTAGGAAGACTTTGCAGAACTACAGATCGTAATGTCAGTTTATCTATATGCTAACTGTATTGGTGTAAATTAATAGTTTGCCACTGAAGGCAATTTGGCCCACCTTAAGGGGGACATTTGGCAATGTCTGGATGGTTGTCACACTGGAGGTGGGTGTGCTGCTGGCAGAGACCAATATCCTACAATGCACAGAACAGTCCCTACCCCCAACTAAGAAGTATTTGTAATAAATGTCATACCACTGAGGTTGAGACCCAGGTTTACCTGGATAAATATTCATTGCAAAAAAATAAAAATAAATCCCAGCCTGAGAGCTCTGGGTGCTGTCAATCCCAGGCATAACTGAAGCATTAAACTATATTCTCCCAGTTTCTCAGCTTCAGACATTGAAACACAAGAAACGGGGAAAGAATGAGATATTTTCAACCATAATTTTTATTACCAGCTGAAAGATAAACAGTCAAAGGAGGTGAATGAGAATTAAGGGGTTTATTTTTCTTCTAATCCTGATTTTACTAGTAAAGTAAATAGGATCAGAAACAAATTGTCCTTTCTGTAGATGCAAATTTAACTGTGAAATTTATAATTTACATTATCTTTCACACCGCAGGAAAGATATCTAATGCAATTGTATTGTGTAAGTGGTGTGAAACACAACTATTTGGGGGACAGTGGCAGCTGTTCATGTGCCCAGGCAGCTTTAAGGTTAGAACTATGAGATTCAACATGTGAGTGTGCAGAGGGAAAGAGGACCTCGTTTTTTTCTTTTTATTTTCATGAAGCTATCAATTTCTTTTAGGTTTCAAATATGACAGCCTATGTACCCAAAGAAACATCTTAGTGAAGGCAATTTAATAACCCGTTCAGCTACATCAGCTGTTCCACTTCTTAATTTTTGAAAGCAAAGTAAATTGTGACTCACATTTGTTTCATTGTAGCCTGTAAATGCCTCCTGTGAAAAGTCACACAAGCGAACTATTTGGTTGATTTTTGCTGCCTTTATTTCAAAATGCAACAGGGAGTGAGACATTCCCAGAACTCCCTTTTGCAGTCTCTGAATCAGCTTCTAATAAACAGACATTTGGGGGAGAAGGCCTGATGGGAGGACTCTCACTTAACTTCCTATTGTTTCATTGATAAAAATGATCTGGGGAGCAGAAGAATATATTAACCGTTTCCTTTGGTTTTCCAGTGAGAAGGCTGAAAGGCATTTTTAAAATAGATCTATTTTCTTTTCATTCTACAGAATAATGCATGAATGATTATAACATATGCTCTATCTCCTGGGTTTTTTTTTCTTTTTTTCTCTCTCTACCAGTGGAAAAGTGCCTGACACTGTAATCACAACTTGTTGGGTTTTCAATCTGATGCTGTCCCATTTTATCATCGTAGTTAAACGTCCATTCTTGTTCGGTGTGATAAATGTTATGGCCATTTAACAGTAACGAAAAAGAGAGACATGTTAAACCAAATATTGCTTCAGATTGTGTCTTTTATTCTCCTTTATCATCATATCTTAATTTATAGTATAATCATCATTATCACAACTGTCAGCCTCATTTAACCTTCCCTGATCTCCCATGATTCTTTGCCGTCAGGTCTGATTGCCTACCTTCTGCTGACTGGCTGATAATGGCTGACAGATTAGCCCTCCCCAAGAGGAAGACAATGATATATAGAACAGTGCGGCTTGCTCTATATATTAATGAGGAGCTGGCAAAGCTTTGATAAGGCTGCGGAATAATCCATCAGTGCGAGAAGGAGCTTGTAAAACTGGAGAAACATTTCATGGGAAAACACCTGGGAAGGATGTAATGACCCGGCAGCTAAATACCTGTCAGCTGTCTTCCCTCTGTTGTAATTAACATCAGATAGCAGGCGTATGGATAACCTGAGAAGTTTATCAAACCCCCCAATCCAGTTACATTCTCCCTGTGTTGCACCCACCGCTCCGTCTTTTACAACATATTTAGCAAGCCAGCAATTAATAGCTCATTTCCTTCGGCATTAGGAACTGTTTATCTTCTAAACTAGCTCTTATCAGGGGCTGTTACTATGAAAGGCAGGAGTCATTGGAGCTTTTTGTGTTCCAGTTGTTGCACTTACTCAGCAGAGGCTCGCTTTGCCATTAGATACAATGCTTCAGATGGCTACTTGAGTTTGAATGCACCGTTATTACAGGTATTATATGAAATTGCTTGTGTTATGTGAAGGGGATTATAGAGGTTCTGGATCAATAACTTCAGTGGATGTTGGGAGTGATTACAGTGCTCTGTCAATTTTCCCCATTTGGCTGTCAGTGTCGATTTACAACATACCACCTCTTTTATTCACATCAAATCACTCATTTCATTGGTAAATTCTATATATCTCAATTTACTTTAAGTAGCTGATTTGTGTAAAATAAAATGACTTCTTCTTCTGTGTGTGCAACAGACCTAATCCTATATAGTAATAAAAAGTGAAAACACAAGGAAACTCTTTGTCCTTTTTCAAGCTTCGTGTGGAGTGTTGTGGCTGCCCGCTACTTAAAATAGCTATAATTGAAATATCTCCACCACCTTGGCTTGTTTAGACCACACCTAGCCCCTTTATCTTTATTTTTTAAATCGTGGTAGGAAACCTCAGACCTGCTCAGTTTCTTCCAGTGTAAGTAAACGGATGCATAAGGCAGGTGTATTTTCCTGCACCCATTCTCACCTCTGTTCTCACATTGATGGGTGGGTTGGTGTACTGCTGTTAGGCACAGCCCCTGCCTTCCAAACTCTAACACTACGAATACAGTCTTAGGATATTCTCCTTAAACTGATTGTAGATGCAAGTTGCCTGAGTGTTTCTTTTTTTCTTTTACGTGTGGGGGCATGCATGCATGGTGATTGATAACACATACTGTCAAAATTTGGAAGAAGTCCAGAGGCGTTCAGTAATGGGAGAAGTCAAAGAGGCACAGGGAATGTTTTAGAACCAAAGTCTAGATGTCTAGATTTGTGTGTGTGTGTGTGTGTGTGTGAGAGAGAGAGAGAGAGAGAGAGAGAGAGAGAGAGAGAGAGGGAGGGAGAGAGTGAGACAGATTCCCACATATGTCCCAACTGGGATCCACCAGGCTACCCCTTCTGGGAATGATACTCCAGTACCAAGCTATTTTTAGTGCCTGAGGCAGACATGCTCCCGGGGCCACATTGGAATCAATTGAGCCACTGGCTACAGGAGAAGAGGGAGAGAAACAGATGGTCACTTCTCCTGTGTCCCCTGACCTGGAATTAAACCCGGGATATTCATATGCCAGGTCCATGCTCTATCCACTGGGTTACCAGCAAGGGCCTAGATTTTTCTATACTAATAGCAATTCTCTAAAATTAGTCACTCTAGGTAAAATATTGGGCAAATTTAATCCTGTCAGTCCATACATCTCCATGTGTCTGGAACCATGCTTCATTTGGGAATTTACTTTTGAACCTTAACTTGACACTCTCATCAATGTTTTCTAGTATTTTTTTTATCTAAAAGAGGCTCTTGAAAAACTGTGTGCTTTTCCACAAATAAATAAAACTTTCATAAACAAAGTATTTACAAAATCGTCGAAAGCAATCCCTCCACAAAGCTTCCCCCAACAATTGTCTATGGCTCAAACAGACAAATGAATAAACCACTAGATTCACCAACCTATTAAGGCACACAATTTCTGATACTAAAGCTATTCAAATAATAGACTAGAGAGGAGGGAAGGATGTGTTCATTGTCTGTCCTGGCATAAAATGTCCTTTGCATAAAAATATACAGATTAATCCTGCACATCTGTGGCTTTCACATTTATTCATTCACTTCTGTATATTTTTTATATATTTTGCACAAGTTATAAAGCCAGGAGAAAATACGGGATTCTGTTAAAAATGTAATGAATAAAAAACAAATCTCCATAAACTGTGCCTATATTTTCTCAAAAGCCCTATTGTCTCAGAGGAATAATATTATTTAATATGCAACAGAAATAAAAGATATTTAAAATCTACCATTTCTTTGCCCCTTACAAATCAGCATCTTCATGTAAGGTACTAGGTTTCCAGTGTAACATGCAACTCAATGATACAGGGCAGGTTGGACAGGTGGAACAGAATGTTCAACTCATCATCAGTATTAGCATAGCAAGAAAATGGAAATAAAGAACAGGAAAAGGAGCAGGCTACACCCCCCAAAAGGATATGCTCACACCTTGGATTGTCCCCATACTAAGAGCAGACAGATGGCCAAATTCCCTGTATTGTAAGGTCTTACATCACTGTGTTTCTGGATCTCTCCATAAGCACATCATGGCGCCAGCCAACCTGCTTGCCTACCAACCTCTTCTCTAATTACCTCTCATGCTCAGACTGAACAGAACAGAAGCATCATCTCAGTTTCATAGGTACCAGAATGCAAGTCCACGTAACTTGCTTTGATGTGTCTGTGGAGAAAGATGAGGCTAGGATTTCAACCTCTTGTCCACTAAAATCAGAAATGGTTTTAATTTGAACATGCACATAAACTGGTATTGATGATCTGACTTAAATCTAAGGAAATCTTTTGAACAGTGTGATACATCATGCACTGGAAATGAAGAACAGAGCTAGGAGGAAAACATCCATAGATATTTTAAAAATGATCCTTGCCCTCAAGAAGTTTATGATCTATTTGGAGAAATGAGACATAAACAAAAATTTAAAAACATCATAGTAAAAATTGTAGGACGTAATAATCTTAACTGTTAAATTAACTTTATAAGCCTTGGACGGTTGGCCACATGGTAGAGCATCAGCCCAACATGTGGATGTCCCGGATTCTATTCCTTATCAGAGCACACAGGAGACGCACACATCTGCTTCTCCCTCCACCCCCTCTCGCTTCTCTCTCTCTCTTCTCCTCCCTTCCTGCACCCATGGCTCAATTAGAGTGAATTAGCCCTAGGCGCTGAAGATGGCTCCATGGCCTCCATGGCCTCAAGTGCTAAAAATATGGCTCTCCTTGCAAAGGAGCAACAGAACAATGCCCCAGATGGGCAGAGCATTGCCCCCTAGTGGGTTTGCTAGGTAGATCCTGGACAGGGCACATGGGGGAGTCTGTCTCTGCCTCCCCGCTTCTCACTAAGAATAAACAAACAAACAAATAAATAAATAACCTTACAGTCAATAACTGTTGGGAATCAGGTAGAAAAAGCTCACTTTTAGCTGGGGTAACCAAGAATTACATAGTAAATGAGATTTTAATAGAACTTGGCACAAAGCAAACCACCACAGTCTCAGGCATTACTGAACATATAGAAATCCATGCAATCGCTCTTAAAGGAAAGTTGAATTTGACGGAAAATTATAGCATGAATCTGGCATTCAGGCTGATATATGACAAGCTACTGTTTGGAAAACTCTAGTTTCAATGGAGCAGTAATTCACTTTTAAATAGCAATTTATAAAAGATGGCAGCCTTTAATATATAAACCCCTAGAGTTATGTCTGACATTACACAAAGGACATACATATTGCATAACCATTTTCAAACAATAATAAAAAATTCAAATTAAGAATTTATATGCATCTCTCAAGCAGCTACCAAATCCGCTTAGGGAAACAATGCACTTTGACAAAGTTACAGAAAATACTAATTTACTAATAGTCAAGCAAAATGCAATTACAATTTTAATAACAAGTCCAAAACAAAGGGGATATCCATAAGGCTGGTGTCTGGGAAAATATCAGAGCAAAATGTTTAGAATGAACCATAAGCCCAAAGTTACACTTCACCTACTGATCTATACTAAATACCACACAGACGTCATTAAAGAAAGAGCCATACAAATGTTACGACTTAATTAGTGACTGAAGAAAAAGACAGCCCTCACAGTTTATGGGATTTTCCTGTCCTAATTGATCAGAGAGAACTGGAAGAGAAAAGGAATATATAACTAGACTAATCTTCCTGGGTCCAAATAATATTCACTATATTATATGAGCGGTGTGTTAATCATGGAGTAAACTTCCTTCTCCCTGCCTTTCCCCCCTTCAGGATGCATTGAGAAGGCAGCTCACTTACCAGCAGCATCTGAAAAAGGCAACCCCAAAAGATGTTCACACATTTGTTTGTGAAACTATTCATAGCACCAGAAATTGGACCTACCACAAAGTAGGCACGAAATAAATATCTTTAGAAGACCTAAATGAATGAATGAATGACGTTATCCAAAAGATAAATGACCACATAAATTGGTGGGGGGAAGGCTATATTAATTCCTTAATACTTGTGTTTTTCCAAAACCAAAGCTAATTTCATGATTGTTAGTAAAGTATTAATGGTTTATCTTTGGGCTCTGAATTCTCTTTAAATAAAAAATTAATTTCGATTGGTAAGCTTTGGTTCATTTGTTATATAATTTCCATTCAGGCTGATATATGACAAGCTACTGTTTGGAAAACTCTAGTTTCAATGGAGCAGTAATTCACTTTTAAATAGCAATTTATAAAAGATGGCAGCCTTTAATATATAAACCCCTAGAGTTATGTCTGACATTACACTTAGATTTTCAATCTAAGTCACACTGAAATCAGTGTGACTTAGATTGAAAATCTGATAGGACTATTAAAATCCCCATGTAGTTTACATCCCTGTGACTGTTTTTACAACTGGCCATTGGGATGTCTTAATCCCTTCTCCTTTTTCACTCATCTTCCTACCCCCTCCCATCTGTCAACTATCAAAATAGAGTCAATAATATTGTAATAACTATGTATAGTGTTACATGGGACTAGACTTATTGGGGTGATCACTTTATAGGTTTTAGGTTAGACACCTAAAACTAATATAATATTGTATATCAACTCTAACTGAAAAATAAAAATATTTATTACAAAAAAGTAATATTGGTTTCCCATGGAAGGTTGGTGCCATCTTGAATCTTGTGTTTTAGACAACTTTGAAAATCCTAGTAATGTCAGGGTAAGAGTCACAAAGAAGCCAGACAGACCATGAGAATGACTGACCTGGAGCAGTGGCCCCCAGAGGATGGGATTTCCAACTTCACTTAGTTGGGAACTTTATGCTGTTGCTGTTTTCGATTTGTCAGAACTGAGAGGGCAAAAGTGCTTCTTGTGCATTTGTGTGTGAGCTTATTCAGGTCCACACACCTGCTTTGATCTAATTCATCATTATGCAGAGGAGAGGGAAAAGGGAAATTCCGCTTGCCATTTTCATTTAAAATAACTCTACCTATTGCTTTAAAATAACTAAAACCACCAAAAAACTGTCAGTAAGTGCACTGAAAAAGGAAGTGTGTCCCTTTTGTTCCCCCCTCCTTCTTAATGCTGTTTCTTGTTAACAAATATCCATTGTTAATAATTGGGTTGCTACTCTTAAAAGCAAGTATGTCAGTTTTAACCTGCTTTCCAGGACCGGACCCTAAGTAATGGGCAGGATGAAGAGATGAAATAGTAAAGGGGATTTTAGAGTGAGACAGTTAATAGTTCATATAAAAAATAATTGACTACTTAGCCCATGGAAAGTAGCTGATTCCCACGGGGCCCGCGGTGTTGAGTGTTCCACAGTATGACCACATTCAGGCCAGAATGGACCACCCCATCAAGGAGCATGTTATTTATGGTCTTTTCAGGCTGACGTTTTTTTGTAGGGAGAATTCCTTTTTTGTAAGAGGAAAACACTTTAGCCAAAAAAGTGAGTTGAACATAAATGCTAGCAATAATAAACTATTACCGAAGTTGGAAACGCATAGCTAGCTGAAGCAAAAAGATAAAACAGGAAGGAGGGGCCATCTAGCTTGCAAGAAATCCAAGATTTTCTTTAGAACTCTATATTTCAAGTTGCTTCTTCCCTGCTCCACAAAATATCTGACAACACAGGGTTCTCCATCTTCTTAGGTTATTATTGAATCAAGAGGTGGGAGAGAATATGAATAAGTTGGGGCTCCTATTTCCTAAAACAAAAATCCTGCCCAGTCTCTAAATATAAATATGCATCGTAAACCAATCCTACTGTGTTTTGAGACCCTGAACTGTTACATTCTCAAGTCCACTCCAGCCTTGTCCATAAAATTGTACTCTTGTTGCGTCTGTGTCCCCAGAAGGAACTTGAGGTGTTAGAGGTTCAAGGTCTTCTACACCTAATGGTGAGCTGAGCTCAGCCTCTATCTTTTGAGGAAGGAGGGTTTGCTGTAGTAATCTGATTACAAATTCTACCCTGCAAAGGTAGCTTCCATGTAGCAGGATTTGCAGCATGCCATCTCCTTGATAAAAACGCACCAAGCTGAATAGACACGGCTTCCCTCCCCAGCCTCAGTTCTGCTCCTCTTGGGCTCAGAGGTTTTCTTCCCAAGGAAGTGTCTGCATACCTCTTTCCTTTTGTCTCAAGCAGAGGGGTTTAATAGCTAAAGTAACTGAAAAGGACTAACAACAGCAAGGCTCCGGTTTCCAGAGTAACCGTAAAAACAGACCCCAGTCTCCATGGCAAAGAGAAAAGCTATTTGCTACAGCCTTTTCAGACCTTGAGCAGACACTGACAGTTTTCCTATAATCACCCCCGATTATTTGTAGCAACTAACTATATTATAATGTTAACTATAGGAGGTCTTTGAAAATATGCGGGCTAAAAAAAAAGGAATAAAAAAATGTACTGGGTTTTCCTCTGCTTTAGCTATGAATACATTATCAATTTAAAATTTATTAAATAGCCTGTTCTAGTAATTCAGCCCAAAGTGGGTAATGTTTTATCTTTCAGCTTTCTTTCTTTAATTTTCTTAAGGTATCTGCATATATTTAGAGGTCCATATAGTCTAATTATCTTGAAGGCATGTGTTTCTTTTGAAGAGCAAAGTGAAAATAGATATGCAATATTTATACATTTTATTTAATCTACTGTAGATTGACTGTTCATTGTCCAGTGCTTGACAGCTGCTGTTTCTTTCAGTCATTTGCAAGATATGCCCAAATTATGCTATATGTTTATGCATGCATATATGTTTGCCTGTTTGTATGTGCATGTGTGTGCCCTTCATCAGTGAGGCCACAAGACCAGCAATTCTATGACCTAAACTGCCACACATGTGGCTGTGGCTCATTCCAGCTGGGTGAGCTGCTTGGTTTGCCAGTGGTTTGCTTCTTTGCACAGAGGTGTAACCTGCCTGCCTGGCCTGCCTGCTTTTCTTTACTGTTCTTCACTTGAATGTGGAAAGAACTTAAATTTCAGTGTTCATCTTTTATTTTAAAAACAAAATTTACTATAGAGCTGAGTTAATGATTAGATCCTTTATATTAATATTATCATGTTAATATAGTTCCAATATTAAGTTTATGCAAATTAACATCCAGTTGAAAACAAAGTACAATGTCATTAACCATTCATTTCTAGGTTTCTCTGTTCCTGTCTCTCTCCAAACACGCACATACACATACACATAAGCAGTGTACTATGGATATATACATTACATGGTATATTCAAATTTTCTATGCATGTCTAAAAAGATTACTACCAAAACATAACATTAATAGAAAAATAACTATTTTGTTTCCAGTTTTCTGGGGAAATGTAAATACTTTCTCCTTAAGGAACATAGCTAAAAAGTGTAATTTATGTCCAAATAAAAATCACAATTTTAATTTCATATATAAGAGCTTCCACTGAAAGTTCTCAACTATTCTTTGCTAAGGTTTGAAGAATAAAATTTGGGAAGTAAATATGTCATGTTGTTTAGAAATTGCCTCATTTTAAAATGGCATAATTAAAAATAATAAAATAAACCTTGCCCAATAATATAGAAGTCAGCATACTTAGATATTAATCAAGGTCTGAATTTAATTTTCTCATTATTTATTAAAAATAAACATACACACACTTGTTCTAAAACAATTCAGGGCACACATATGCAAATCTTCACTTAGTTGCTGTTTTTCCTCCCTAGAAAGCATCTCAAATGACTAAAGCAGAAAAGATTCTTCCAAATACACCAAGCTAAAACTGATGTATTTGTCTGAAGTGCCCAGTTCTTAAACAGAGCCCCACCAACCCCAAAAGAAATCAGTTTCATAGGTAATAATGCTCCCTCTTTTTCTGATTTTGTGTTTCTTCCCCAAGTCTATTTGAAAAGCTCTATGATCTTCAAAGGGGGTATCATTCCCAGCAGCTGGCCCAAAGGTTCAGTGGAGTATTTACTCCTCAGGGCAGGGAGGGCCTGTCTCCAGGATGGCTCACCTCCTAGGCCAGCCTCCGCCTGGCAAGGGGCCGGCTGAGGACAGCTAAGACGGGAAGAACCAGATACAAGTTCTGGGGAGAAAGTAGTAAACACTGTGGAACCTCCACCAGGATCCCAAGGAACAACACCCCAAATAGAAAGTGATTGCCTTGAGTTCCAACTATGTCACATCTACCCTGTGTCCCAAAGTCTCCATCTATCTATCTATCTGATTGATCTCCACTGTATGCCTCACTCGTATTATATGCTGGGTTTTATAAATTGCTTAAAGATAAAAGCTTACCCTGCTGTAAAAGAAGTAAGATATAATATTGAATTTGCACTAAAATGAAAGTTTCCTGGTGCCCCTTATATATTTTAAATTGCTGTTTTCTTGCAATGAATATAATTCACTGTCTTTTCTGAAGTATAATCCCACAAGGGTTTGACCAAACAAAAATGCTCTAATGATTGCAAATGGCTCAAATATTCTGTCCAGTGAGTTAAGTGATAAAAGTTTCCATGTAAAAAGAAATAATAAGTGGAATTTCACACATATTATAGTAATTGTGAAGCATCCAATTTACATAGAAATAATGTGAAAGAATTCTGACCACGGTGTTTTAAGTGAATCATTACATGCATTGCTGATACATTTAGAGGCTGCAATATGCCAGGTATGTTTCTTTTAGCATAATAAGTCCTGTAATGGAGCCTTTAAAAGCTTAAAATGTATAGTTAGATTAACCTTTCTGTTTTAAGGGGTTTTTTTTTCACCTAAAAAAGAGGAAGAGAGAAATAGAGAATCATTAAAAAGCCAATTAAAGCAATAGCCCCTTTTTTTTTTCTCCATCCAATGGCTCCTTGGAGGCTCTTCTTTCACTTCTCATCATTTTAGTCACTACTTTAGATTTTTTGGTAAAATTTGGTTATTTTTTTCCCTCCCTGTTTGGGATCCAAGATTTCACTGAAACTCTTGGACAACACACAGTGGTGATTCTGAAAGTTCCTTCTCTTAGACAGAAGGCAGATTTCTCTGACTAGAAAGGTAAGTTTCTTGGACAACTTCTAGACTTAAGAAAACTGTGACATCCAAAACAAAATATTCTGGATTTTCTCCTCCTGTGAAGATTATTAAGAAATGTTGCTTTCACTTTTTACTTTCCCAAATTAGCCTTATTATTTTATTCCAGCAAAAGGGCATTTCTGCTGTACTTTATTAGGTTACACGATTTAGTAGATAAATCAGTTTGAATAGATGCATTATTATAAATGCATTAATAAAATTAACAAGCAGATCACCCTAAACCAACTTTTCATTCATTTGGTGGTGACAAGGAAAGGTGAGTAGGTTAAGTTTCCAGGTGTCCTTCATAGTGAGGGTCTCTATGTGTAACCTCATCAATTCTTCTTTTCTTTTCTGTTACTCATGATCCTTTAAGTCCTTTGTTGCTATTACATCTGAACCAGGGTTTCTCAACTTTGACATTACTGCTATATTGGACCAGCTAATTCTTTGTTTTGGTGAGGGTGGGGGACAGCTGTCCTGTGTGCTATAAATTCTGAGCAGCATCCTTGGGCTCTACCCACCAGATACCAGTAGTGTCATCCTCCCCAGCCCAGTAGTGACAAGAAAATACTTATCTGAATATTGTCATATTTCCCCTGGGGGAAACTCTGCCACCCCAATTGAAAATAGTTGAAAACCACTGTTCTAGGTCTTTGGAGCATGAAAAAATAATAAAGCTCTTCAGCCCCTTTCTTTGGACTAAATATGGTTAATTCAAGCTTGTAGATTAAACACTAAAAATTGCCTAGAGTTTTTCATGATTTTCTTTTATTTAAAAAACAAGATGAATTTTCAGACACATAATAAAAAAATAAAATAGAAATGGTTAGTAAATAAAATTCTGATTTTTCTGAAGCTCTTTCTTTCTGATTAAACTTTAGCACTTTAAGATAAAAGGGAATAAGTGAAGCATTTGTCTGTTTTCCCATTTCATGTCCTTGAGGTCTAGAAGAATAGAAAAGGATGAATGGTGTACAAGTATCATTAGATGATCTGACTACTTTGGCATGCCAGATCTACATCAAAATAAAAATTAGTACAAAGATCTTATCGGTATTTTAAAATGTTTTTGAGAAGTGGTACAATATAAAGAATATAAGTCCAACAATAATGTCTTAATTCATACATTTTATTTTACGGTTTACTAAATGTATTCTAGCATGCCGTGTCTTTTAATTTTCATAAAGCTGCCTGTACTTTGAGATCATTATCTCAAATTTGAAGGCCATCTGGTCATTCATCCATCATCCACTCATCCATCCTACCCAGTCACCTACTCACCCATCTATCAGCTCATCATTTGTCCATCCACTCATTTATCTACCTATCCATCTGCCCACCCACCCACTCATCCATCCATTCGTTTATTCAATACTTATTAACTCTTTGCCATGTACTGTGCACTCTGAGAAAATTGTTTGCCAAAAACTGTTTATGGAGGGGAAAGAGTAATTCAGACATGATATCTATATGTAGCAAACAAATTTAAGAAATAGAGAAAACTCAGCCAAATAAATTTACCTCATAAGTGTCCTGTCTGCCTACCAGGTATGGCCAATAAATTCATGCATAAACACACCTATGTATCTCTCTCTCTCTCTCTCTCTCTCTCTCTCTCTCTCACACACACACACACACACACACACACACACACATTTCAGACCCAGAAAGAATTCCTCCCCTTTAATAGGCTGGTAAATATGACAATGGAGCGTAAGTTGAATGTATTAGATTTTTAGTGCCTTAGGAAATAAGGACAATATTTTGAAAGAATATATCATTTGTTTTACAAACTTCATTGAATGCTATATTTTAATATGTATGTATGTATATAAATATCTATCCATATATTCACATATACATAAAGTTATTTGAATTATATATTTCATATCACTTCCCACTCACCAACATGCAATACTGAGGTAAGCCTCTCAATACCACAAATTGTATGTTACTTATTATTGCATTCCCAATATTTATATGTCTATAACCTGCATTCTATAAATGTTTGATAAGTGAATGAATGGTTGGATGCCAGGCACTATGAGCTGGAGATAAATAAACTAAGACCCAGATCCCGTTTTTTAGAAACATTTTGTCTAGCTGGAGATATGGCACAGACAGGATGATTAAGGTCTAGGGTGACCCAAACAAAAGGCAGAGAGATCAGTTTTTGCTAGGTGGTTGGGCAGCGATTAGGCAGATAGCAAAGGGATGGTGAGCTTGTGGTTTTTCCCTGTAAGTATGGCAGGCTAAATTATACTCTAAATCCCCACCAAGAAAATAATAATAGTTCAGGATTTCTTTTAAAGGTATAAATCTGCAAGGATAGGGAGTAAAGGAGTAATCCAGTTTGGGGAGCTGGAAAGTAGACGGGTGATTGGCTGCTGACTTGAATAACCTGGGGAAGGAGAACTTCAGCCAGTATTGGGGGAGGAATTGAAGAGTAACCAATATCCCAGAGTCTCAGTAATTGCTAGCACCAGGGACCTTTGAAAGTTGTAAATCATATGGGGATAAAAACAAACAGATTGATTAAAAATCTCCTTTAGGAGATGTCAGATACCTGGATCACCGTTTCCATACAGGTAGGCTGGGGAATGACCCCATCCCACCCTTAATCCAAGCGGAAGACTTCAGAGTCAGGAAAGCAGGAGAGGGAAGCACAGCCGTGTGCAGGGGCTTCCACACTGAAGACAGGAAATAAATAATTATCTTCTTTCCTTGCTAGACCCTCAGAATGTGAGCTGTCAGGTCTTCTATAGTCACATAGGAGGTTAGGCCTTCTAATTAGGCATAATAATAATAATAATAAACCTAAAGATACTATTAAACTCTGGCACGTGTCAATGTGACCTTATTTGGAAATAGTCATTGCAGATGTAACTAGTTAAGATGAGGCCATACTGAAGTAGGCTGGACCCGTAATCCAATATAACTGGTGTTCTTATAAGAGAAGAGACACAGCAAGAATCACATGAGGAGAAGGCCATGTAAATACAGAGACAGAGATTGGAGCAACGTGTCTACAGGTCAAAGACACCAAGTTTCAAAGGCAACACCAGAGCTAAAAGAAGCAAAATAGGACCCTTCCCCAAAGGTTTCAGAGGGAGCACGGTGATGTCCCAACCTTGGTTTTGGACTTCTAGGTTCCAGAACTGGGAGAGAATAGCTTCCTCTTGTTTTAAGCCATCCAGTTAGTGGTACATTGTTACAACTGCCCCAGAAAACAGATACAATAAGGAATTTAGAAAAGACAACTCAAGGTGGAGTGAGCCAGTAGTTCAAGGGAAAGCAAAGCACTCTGAGGACCAGACTCCTGGCTCCGTGGAGACCAGCCCCATGGCTCCTCGGTCACACAGAGAAGAGAAAACAGCCAAGAGCAATGGGGCCACCTCAGCACCCATCATGACAGGCATCTAGCTGGGTGAGGAAACTCTGAACATGGGAAGAAAGAGGCCACCAGTTCCAGCACCCCAGCTGTCCTGTCCAGCAAGGCCACTGTCACAGCATAACCAGACAACTCCCGGCAGCAGGCAAGCAGGCAAGCCCCTTCTCCTGGCAAGGTTTTTCAAGGTTAACTATCTTTTCTGGCCCAGGCCAGTTGGCTTGGTGGTAGAGCATCAGCCTGGCTTGTGGAACTCCTGGGTTTGATTCCTAGTCAGGGCACAGAGGAGAAGCAACCACCTGCTTCTCCTCCCCTCCCCCTCCCCCTCCCCCTCCCCCTTCCCCTTCCCCTTTCCTCTCCTCTCCTCTCCTCTTTTCTTCTCTCTCTCTCTCTCTCTCTCTCTCTCTCTATCTTACCCTCCTGCAGCCATGGCTCAATTGATTTGAGTGTGTCTGCCCAGGCGCTGAGAATGGCTTTATGAAGCCTACACCTTAGGTGCTAAGAATAGCTCAGTTACAAGCATCAGCCCCAGATGGGCAGAGCATTGACCCTACACCAGGATTGCCGGGTGGATACTGATCCAGGAACATGCAGGAGTCTGTCTCACTAGCTTCCCTTCTCTTACTTAAAAACAACAACGAACAAACAAACAAACAAAAACCACAATCTTTTTCAATCTGAAAATTTTTTACAAAGATCTAGTGGGCATGGGCCTCCCTTTCATCTTCCGCCATGGGCATCCTCTCTCTGATGAACTCTGGGCCCTAATCCAATATGCCTTATGTCCTTATACCAGACAGGAACAGCTGGGGGTGTCCCCTCTTTGATGAAATCTAGAAAGGTCTGCTCAAGAGACAGGTTGCTTTAGAACAGTAGTTTTCAACCACTGGTCTGCCAGAAATTTTGTGACAGTCCATGAAAGAGTTAACCAGCGGCACGAAATTTCTGGAGACTGGCATTGGTCTGTGGCCGGCCCAGAGGTTGAAAACTATTCTAGAACACTTTCGATCATAACAAGATCCCAACATCACAAAGAAACAGAAAACATCTTTTTAAAGTCATTGTTCTTAGGGGAATAAAATGATTCAAGTCAGCACTTTTGCTTTAAACACACCTGCACCCATCACTGGCCTCGATCAAGGGGGTTTGGAGCCTGGCTTTCCCTCACCCTTGAGTCTCAAGTCCATGTAATTTCCTGTGACTTCTGACCTTTGCCCTTCTCATTTAGATCATCACCCTGGACTCTTCTCAAGCTTTAAGGCTTGAGTCAGGTACGCTAGTCAAAATCTAAAACAATCTGGAAATGGCCAAATTAAGAAAGACTTTCCTGGGCCAATGCCTATAGGCTTAGATATATTTTTAAACATACACAATTATCTACACTTTTAATGCAATGGGACTAGCTGAGCAGAACAAATCAACCCTCCTCTAATAGGGCTTCAACTCCTCGAGGGCCTCATTCATCCTTTGGCCTGTGGAGCTGAACACTGTGCCTCGTGTCATGGGCAGTTCATAAGTGTGTACTGAATGAAAATGAACTACCTCATCATTTCCAGGCACTGTTAATCTAATCAGATCTCTTATTAGCTTTAAAGACGTGAATTGCTTCTGAGAGTAGAGAACCAGAGTTCTCCCCCGGGAATCACCTGAACCCAGCTCGGAGCGGGCATTCTCCATGACGGGCTGATGAGGAAAAGGCTGAGAATCACTCCTTCTTCCAGCTCCTCTTGGTTAAAGAAGTCAGCCTGCAATGCTATTTACCTAGACACATGCTGCACCCATAGGCTCTAACTATGAGAATGAGGACACTCCAAGCTGGGGTGTTGACATGTCTAGCTGGTGGTGGCTCCTTGAGCCACCTGGCTGATAGGAAGCTCTGAAGTCAAGGTCCATGTAGACTACAGAATGCTGAGTTTAATCCCGGAGTGCTTGGCTGTGCTCCCCCAAAGACTGTCAGCAAGAATTGTCATTTCTTTCCTGCTTAGCATGTATCACCTGCAGTCCACAACAATTCTGGGAGATGTGTGGCTCCACATTATCTGTGACTGGTTCAGTTTGGCTTCTGACAGAACTGTGAGCATCAACTGGTGGGAGAGAACTGACCAGAAAGTCAGTGATGCCAACTTTCCAATATTGCTGTGAGTTCAGGCGGCTCATTTTATCAATTTGTGTGCATCATTCTGCTCTATAGATTCAGGACATTTTAGCTAAGTTTTGTTACATAACAAGCCATCTTCAAAACTTAGCAGCTCAGAATGATTTTTTATTTTTCACAATGTGGGTAGGCTGGGTGGTTCCTCTGTTGGCCTTGCCTTGGCTCTCTTAAATGGCTATGTCCAACTCGAGGGCTGGCTGAGCTGGCCCTCACTCTCGTGTTTGGTGTTTGGCAATGGCTGTTGGCTGAGCTGCCTCAGTTCTCCTCCACATGGTGGCTCATTCTCCAGTGGGCTAGACCAACTTCCTTACATGGGGGTCTCAGGGTGGTATGCAAAGGGGTGAATGCAGAAGTTTCAAGACCACTGAGAAGCCCAGTGACATAGCCCCAGAAGCTGCACTATGACACTTCCACTGCATTGCATTGGTTAAAGGAGATCACAAGCCAGGCAAGAATCCAAGGGTACAAAAATAGACCCTACCTCTTGATGCAGAGATTGGCCAAATGACATTGCAGTGGGAATGCATGCCCAAAAGGAAGGAATCTGTGGCCATGTTTTGCAATCTGCCACAGGACTAAACTTGGCTTGGGGTCATTTCTCTGAGTCATCAATTTAGTTCACCCTCCATGGAGCCCCTACAATGTGCTTAGTGGGCACTGTATCTCTCTATGCTGGAGACATAGATATAAATATGTCCAGGTTTTATCCTGAGACCTGACATTGTGGTTGGGAATGACAGAGAGGTCCACTTTGGGAGCAGTGCCACAGATAAGCCAGGTGCCATGGGAGCACAGAGAAATGCTCTTGGTGGGGCCGAGGATTCCAATGAAGGGTTCCTGGGAAAGAAGATGGTGAGTTAGATCACACTGTTGAGCTGGAATTGCATTGGGAAATGCCAACATTCCTGGGAGAGGGATCAGCAGAAGCAAAAGCAAGCAGACAGAAAAGAGCGTTTGTTTCCAGTGACTGACCACCTGCTCCATGGGAGGCTCAGGAGAGTGATGTAGAAGGCATGCTAAGGGCAGGAAGGATTTAAGAGAATATAGACCCACCACCACAATTCAGTGGAGAATATGATGGGAACTACCAGAGTGGCCCAAAGACCGCAGAAAGAGAAAGCTGCCATGGCAAGAATAAATATTCACAGAGGTCAGTGGAGCATCTGGCCATGCCTTACCTGGACCCTTCATTTTTTAGTTTCCCTGTGCCCAAAACTCTTACTCCTCACTCTGCTGATGGAAATATTTGCTCCAAAGTCCAACCTGCTGCCTGTTTTCTTAAAGACAAGACACAGCCCAAATGGGTGCCTCATGTTGGCTCCAGGTCCTTCTTACCTAAGCCATCTGTGCAAGAATGAACTCTTGGATTGACATGTTGGAGATGAGAATGCTCAGAAAGGTACTTTCAACATCCAACTGCCACCACGTCCTGCTGATTCTTCCAGGACAATATGTGCTGTTGCTCTTTCGTTTTCATCTCGACTACAGCTTGATATCAACCCTTCATCTTTATTTGTCCCTGCAACTCCTTCCTAGCTTGTCATTCATTTGCAATGTCACTGCCCTCACTTTCACCACCAACATAGATGCCAATATTCTTTCCTAAAAAAAATCGCATCATGGAACACCCCTGCTTTTAAACTTTTTAAACTGTTGGGAAAACATTGTATCCTGTTGCCACATAATCGTTAGGTATTAGGTAAATTATTGTTGTGTTCATACATTAATAATTGGTTAAGGAAAGACATTTATTTATGCTCCTGAGTCTCTTAGACACCAATCATAAGAGTTGCTTGCTTTCCTTCTTGAAACTCAGATATTTATTGGTGTTTAGAGAAAGTCACCTGAAAGGAGGTCTGGACACATGACAAGTAGCTTCCAAAAGGTGGAAACAATGTGTCCCCACATGGAGAACAGCCAGAGAATGGGAGGAGAAAGTTTCAGGCATGGGAAGTGTGCAGCCTTTTAGGCACCGGAATGCAGTTATTATAGCATTAAAAATATGCCCTTTGAAATTACTCATCAGTTGTGTGCCTTTCAAGTAAGTGTTCTCTTTTGTCCTTCCTCAACCTTAGGAAATCTGGTCCCAGCTTGCCGGAGCCTGAAGCAAAGCTCACGTGCTAAGGCTTTGTCATGAGTGCAACGGAGGGAAGCAAAGGCAAGGAGAAACAGTGAGGACGTGAGGGACGGAGGGAAGGCAGGGCACCCAGACCCTGGAGCTGGGTGGTGTTGGGTGGCTCTGGACATGGCAGACCCTGCCCCAGGGGAGACTGTATAGTAGAAGTGAGTGGCAAGCCAATGGCTAAAGCCTGTGCTCTGGGATGTGGCAAAGGCATGGACCATGGCCAGTACTGACCCAGCCAGCACACAGCCAACGAGTGGGCAGGTGGGATCAAGCAAGTCAGCGCTGGTACAGAAATGGGCCTGGTACAAACTCCTTCTGAAAGGCAGTCCAATTGAGTGCTGGCAAGAGGATCGGACATGGAAAGCTTTCCTGCCCGTGGCCTGGCTGGACTTGTGGAGGCAGCACAGAGCACCTGGGGACTCACAGTCGTCCTAGAGGGGACTCCCATGGGGAAGAAGCCCAGAGAGTGGGGTCTGCTGCTGATCAGCACCCTCCCACCCAGATGGGGCAGTGCTGGCCACTACCTGTTCCTGCCTGCAGAAAGCAAGGTGCATGTCCTCCAGAGGTGCATGGCCACATTGCCTTTTAGGGAATTTATTCTATTGCACAAACCAAGAGTCTCTACTTCAAAATATTTAGTTACGGAGGAGGAGAGAGAAAACAGAGTAGTAAAGCACAAAACTGTAAGGTTAAAACTATATAAGACTTCCCATTCTACATAGGGCAGGGTTATTGTGAGAATTAAATGAGATTTTGGCATGTGGTAAATACCCTGTATATGTTAGTGACTGTTGTTATTATTATGGGTGTTGTTGATTACCAGTGCTAAAAGAGACATATAGGAGGCCAAGCAAACATAAATGAATAAATAAATATAAACTGGAGCAGTGTGCGAGATAGTGAGCTCAAGTCCGAAGGATTTAAAGACCCCTGCTGGCTGTTACCTGTAGCTGATGTAGTTTAAGTTCCAAGAATTAGCGGGAAACTTCTTTGAGGGGCCCTTGTACCTACCACACTGACTGATAGAGTAACTAGAGACCTATTTCCCATAAGATGAATCAGGGCTGCCTTCTGCATAGCCATCGGGTTTGTGAAAACATGTTGTGTGACGTCACAGAACAGGCAGACACCACAGGACTGGATGACTGCAGTCTCTGTGGAATAACCAGTGAAGCTGTAATCCCTGCTCGTGTCTTATGCCCACTGCACATCAGCAGGGCTCTGTGTCCCTCCCACCAGTGGGGCAGCAGCCTTCCCGAACATGGCCAGTGTCTGTGCAGAGGTAGAGCAGAGCTTGGGAGGATCCTGGCCGAAAATGAAAACTTTCACCCAGAAGAGTTTGTCACCCATCATAAGATCGACCCCGCCTAAAAGTAGCCAGACAATGCCACCCTGCCACGTGACTAAAGGCAGGGAGCCAGCAATCCTGATGAAATGCAAATGGGACCACCACCACAGCTGCTGCTACAGGGTACCTGTGACATGCCAGCACTGCCAAAGTGCTTCAGAGGGAGCTGTGAATTTCAGAAAAATAGCTGACTCCAGGGCCCAGGCTCAAAATCAGTACTTACATCACCTCTACGGTGCTGCCTTCAGCGTGGTTAGAAGCTTTCAACTATCAAGAACTATTTCCAGCTCTGGGCCCAAGGATAAGCATGTTCTCTGGGTGTGTCAATGACTTGCAGACTATACAGGACACTACTGTTCTCATCTTTGCTTTAGGAAAGGAACATGTCGCGTGCGAGACAAGTTACTATTGGCTTTATGTAATTCTTAATTAACAGGGCAGGAAGGACTGCTACTCATTCATTCTGCTTTTCCTCTACAAAAGCAGTAATAATTTTAAAAAGTATTTATTGAGCTTTGCTCTCTGTCTCTGTGTCTGACTCTCTCTCTCTCTCTCTCTCTCTCTCTTACTCACTGTTCTTTCAAGTTAAGGTCACACTCTATACAAGAATACTAAAGTAAGTATCTGAGTGAATAGGAACTGTAAACAACAAAAATGAATTCTAAGGACAGAGCAAGATTAAAGAGTGCCCTGGGCATGGTTGATGCCATGAGACATTTCTTTAACAGTTTTGTCTAGCCACAGGTGGTGGCGAAGTGAATAGAGTGTTGGCCTGGGATGCTGAGGGCCCAGGTTTGAAACTCCAAAGTTGCCAGCTTGAATGTGGGATTCTAGACATGACCCCAAGGTCGCCGGCTTGAGAGAGGGGTCACTGGCTCAGCTGGAGTCCCCCCTGCTCCCGGTCAAAGCACATATGAGAAAGCAGTCAATGAACACCCAGGGTGCTAAAACTCTGAGTTGATGCTCCTCGTCTCTCTCCCTTCCTCTCTCTCTCTCATAAAAAAAAAAAAATCTGTTTCATTTGTTATGACTAATTATGATAGCACCAAGCATGTCAAGGAAATAAGTAAAATTTAAAACTTTGTAAATGTTTATAATAAACCAAAAGATTACTTTACAAAACAGTAAGACTGCCTTCTCCTGCCATTGCAAACGAGAGAGGATGCTAGAGTAGGTCTAGCGTAAGTCTCTCCATTTGTACAGGGGCTGTCAGGACTAAAAATGCAATACATATTGGAGTGAAAAATTCCCTCTTCTTTGTAGTAGAAAGTGAAGGGAAGGAGAAGAGCCACATATTTGGGGAGAGGAATTTATCATGCAGTTTTAAGAAAGGAAAGAAAAAAGAACTACTCTTAAAAGTATCCACAAATATATACTTCTCTCTGTGTTTTAGATAAGAAACAGGTCAGCTTTCCTGAACCCAAAAGGGAAAAAACTAGCTCACTGCCTACCAGCTCCTGGGAGAACAAGAATATGCCATGAGAGTCCTAAACTGGACAGCAAGAGGACAGTGAGAATATGGATCTCCTACTCTCCTTGCTCAGGATGAGCAATAAAAAAGAATCCAGAGGGAGTCTATTAAACTGTGCTGCCACAGGAAACAAAGGGAGAACTCTTTCATGATGTAGAGAAAAGGCATACTGATGAAAAGCATCTACTGTAGAAAACCAAAGAAAATTCTACAAGTGTTTTTTTGTGTGTTCTTAATAATAATCCATAAAACAGCCCTACATAAAAATCAGGAGAAGGAAGACAGAATGAGGACAAAGGCTATGATAAGAAAGAATGTAGGTAAGAATTAAGCAAGGATGCGAGATGGAATAAGAAAGAGTTACAAAGAAACTAAAATGAAACAGCAGAATTAAAATCTTCATTAAAGATCCCATCTGACAATACAGGAACTCAATTCATGTTTTGGAAGAGACACTAGAGATTCCTTCCTGAGTGCAAGTTGAAGATCCAATCAACTTTAAAAGAGTGAGAGAAAAACAACATGATGCATATGAAGAATTAAAAAATGAAGAGACTACCTACAATGAACTAAAACTTCCCCAAAGCTTACAAGCTTACTAAATATTTGGGGGTGGGGGAGGAAATACTCTTGAACAAGTAATTGTGCATTAAATATCAAGCATAAGGAAAATGATCCTATAAACTTTCAGGTATTAAGGGTAGAAATGCATGAAAATAAAAAGAGAGGAAGCTGTCCTCTGGCCTTCTGTTATGGCAGAATGTACCAAAAGATAGTGACGATTGGATACCAAGTTGGGTAGAGCGGTGAGCTAAGAATGCCAACTCCATGCAAGTCGGTTTCATGAGCAAAAAGCAGCGAGATCATATCTGCAGATATGAAAAATTCAGAAAGAAGACTACCTTCTTAATCTCTTTGAACAAAGTATCTAAGACATAGGGAACCCAATGGGGACAAAAACACAGAAATCAATAAGGGAAATTACTGATATAAACATAGAATTAAATCTATAGAATTGTAAATATGATCCTAAAATTAAACATAAAAATACCAAAATATTATTGGAAAACAAAGTATTATCAATTATTATCTTCATCTTCATTATCATCTGGCTTTAAAATCCTAGATTAATTGCTTCTTGGCATTTTGGCTAAAAGCAAGTGTAAAATACCAGATTATATATTCTTAAGTTTTAGAAATTGTTTCAGGGGACAGACAGAAAGATTCTTTCCTACTATTACACAGCTGAGAGTTGATGTTTCACATTGTTAATTAGAGAACAATAGGGTGAACTCAGGTCTGTAGAGACATTAGAGGAGCCACTAAAGAAATTAAAAAAAAAAAAATCTAAGTGTATATTTTTCAGACCATTAGGGGTAAAAATGCATAATTTATTTAGAGACAGAGAAAGGTAAAAGGAAATGTAGAGAATAATAAATGATGCTTGAGCCTGACCAGGCGGTGGCGCAGTGGATAGAACATCAAACTGGGACGCAGAGGACCCAGGTTCGAGACCCCAAGGTTGCCAGCTTGAGCACGGGTTCATCTGGTTTGAGCAAGGCTCACCAGCTTGAGCCCAAGGTCACTGGCTTGAGGGAGGGGTCACTCGGTCTGCTGTAGCCCATCGGTCAAGGCACATATGAGAAAGCAATCAATGAGTAACTAAGGTGCAGCAACAAAGAATTGATGGTTCTCATCCCTCTACCTTCTGGTCTGTCTGTCCCTATCTGTCCCTTTCTCTGACTCTCTCTGTCTGTCTGTCACACACAAGAAAATAAAAAAAAATAGAAAAATAAAAAATGCTTGAAAATATTAGCGATCAGATGATGATCAGTGGGAATCAAACATACGTATTTTTTATAAACTTCAAAAGTGATGCGCACTTCAATGGATAGTCTATGTTGTTTCAGTGGATACTTTACACAGGCCAAAGTTTGAAGGCCTCTCTCATTACTATTGCTTATCACTATTTGGAAATGGAAGGATTGGGAAGAGAGGTAAAAATCATCATTATTCTCATCCAGTAATATTTTCTCTTCCACCTCTCAAAAACTAATAATAAATTACAAAGTAATATAAAACTACAGTATCTATTTAGACAGCCAGGAGGAAAAATATATACAAAATTAATATAATTTCTATAAATCAGCAATAATGAAAGAACAGCACAGAATAACCACACATAACATAAAATATCAAAATAAAGATGATGAAAAATATACCTTAATCAAGCAAACAGACATAAATAAAATAAAAAACATATAATATTTTTAGATAAGAAAGCCAGTACTATACATGTATTATATAGATGTCAATTTACCCCCAAATTGAAAGAAATTTCAATAAAATAAAAATATAGTTTTTCAAATTTTAATTCAGTTAGATTAAACTACATAAGAAAGTAAATGAGTAATAAAAGAAATATAATCAAAGAGAAAATAATAAAGGGGTGTACTACCACTACATACTAAAGCATATTATATAAGACTACACTAATTTGCCTGACCAGGCGGTGGCTCAGTGGATAGAGCATCGGACTGGGATGTGGAAGATTGAGGTTTGAGACCCTGAAGTCACCAGCTTGAGCACGGGCACATCTGGCTTGAGCAAAAAGCTCGACAGCTTGGACACAAGGCCGCTGGCTCCAGCAAGGGGTTGCTCAGTCTGCTGAAGGCCCGCGGTCAAGGCACATGCGAGAAAGCAATCAGTGAACAACTAAGGTGTTGCGAGGGCAATGAAAAACTAATGAATGATGCTTCTCACCTCTCTCTGCTCCTGTCTGTCTGTCCCTATCTATCCCTCTCTCTGACTCTATCTCTGTCCCTGTAAAAAAAAAAAAAAAAAAAAGACTACACTAATTCAAATAGGGTAAAACAGTCAGAAAACTAAAGACTTCAATGGGTTAGACAAAAGGCATAAATACAATCAAACTATTTTCTATTTTTAATGGAATATAAGAATTTATTTGTCAATGGAGATAAACTAAATTGATATGTTCTGCTGAAATAATTATTCAACTATTAATAATAAATAACTTTTTACATTAGTACTCTTATCATGCATCTAGATAAACTACAGAAAGATTGCTGCAACAATAAAGCCATGTATACATGATTTAAAGACAGATTTTGTAAACATGGCATCAAAATAAAAATACAGGCCCTGGCCGGTTGGCTCAGCGGTAGAGCATTGGCCTGGTATGTGGATGTACCGGGTTTGATTTTTGGTCAGGGCACACAGGAGAAGCAACCATCTGCTTCTCCACACTCCCACACCTTTTCTCCCTCTCTTCCCTTCCTGCAGCCATGGCTCAATTGGTTCGAGTATGTTGGCCTTAGGTGCTGAGGATGGCTTCCTGGCCTCTTCCTTCTCAGGTACTAAAAAAATGGCTCAGTTGCTGAACAGCTGAGTAACAGTCCAAGATGGGCAGAGCATCACCCCCTAGTGGGCTTGCCAGGTGGATCCCAGTTGGGGCGCACACAGGAGTCTGTCTCTCTGCCTCCCCACCTCTCACTAAAAAATAAAATAATAAAAGAAGAAACACAAAGAAAAATATTGATGGATTTGATAACCTAGAAATTTCACACTCTTTTATACAGTACCTTAAAGGCTACTAAACATTTCAACATGTAAAGAGCACTTGCAAAACAATAGGGGAAAAGTATCTCCATAGAAGGTAGATTATAGATACAAGAAGGCAATTCAGAAAGGCAGACCAATAGTCAGTTACTATATAAAAATGCTTTATCCTCACTAGTGACCAAAGAAATACAATTTAAAACTATATATCTTTTTTTTTATGGTCAAAGTGGCAAAGATTTTTTTTAAAAATAACAATACTCTGTCAAGTGTAGATAGGAATCAAGAATCATACTCTGTCAAGTGTAGATAAGAATCAGAAATCATCCTCATACCTTATCGGTAGGTGTGTCCATTCATTCAAAATTTCAGGAGTGTAGATTTTCAGTGAGTTGAGGTACCTCATGTTTACCTCCTTTGAATCAGCAATTGTTATTACGTGATATTTCCCCCTGAGAAAATAATCAAAAATATACACTAAGATTATGACAAAAGATGTATAATTATAATTTTTATATCAAACTTGGGGGATAATAAACTGTTTATCAAGAGGACAATACTTTAAGTCAACTTGAAATTAATAACTGTGCACTTATAAGGGACCACTGTAAAATATTAAATATCAATTTAAAGAAGCACTTATTAACATGGCAAAATTCTCATGATGTAATGCTAAATCAAAAAGTACAGAATATAAAATTTCTTATATATTATCATTTCTATTTTATCTTTAAAATGTACTTTTCCTACAGTCAACATAAATTTATTTTTTCAATTACAATAATCACATTCAATATAATTTTTTTTTAAAAAAATTATGGCCCTGGCCGGTTGGCTCAGAGGTAGAGCATTGGCCGGCATGTGGAAGTTTTGGGTTCTATTTCCAGACAGGGCACACAGGAGAAACCCCATCTGCTTCTCCATGCCCCTCCCTCTTCCTGTCCCATAGCCATGGATCTAATGGTTCGAGCAATTTGGCCTCTGGCGCTGAGGATGGCTCCATGGCCTTGCCTCAGGCACTGAAATAGCTCTGTTCAGAGCAACAGAGCAGTGGCCCCAGATGAGCAGAGCATCACCTCCTAGTGGGCTTGCTGGGTGGATCCCAGTTGGAGCACATGTGGGAGTCTGTCTCTTTGCCTCCCTGCCTCCCCACCTCCCTGCTTCTCACTTAATCAAAATTTTTTTAAAAAAGAATAATCTTTTTAAATATTTGCTAATTTGATTAAGAAAAATCCTTCTCCTACCACTTACTGCTGAGAACCTTTGATTGAGACCACTGTTGGAAAGTAAGAAACACATTTTCTGCCCCAATAATGTTTTTAACATAATTTTCATATCTCCTTGCATGGATTTTGATTTCATAAACAGATTGTTCCACATTCCTATTACTTTCCATCCTCATTAAATTATTGAAATTCTCAGTCCTGCTGGCTTTAACCTATATCAGTGCTTAATGAGTTTCCAAAATACTCCTCAAGTAGCTTTGCACTCTGATGTATATGAAATACAAGATATCATATAAATATTATGATGCCTAGCTCCACATTTACCTACCCCTTTGTCCCCAAGACAACGTTAGGAAGCACAACAATCAGAGAGAATGTTTCAATCTGGAATGATTCAATAACAACAAAACAGCAGTTATTGTTTATTGAGGGTTTATTATATATCAAGCAGTACATAAAGAGCTATATTTTATTTTACTTAATTCTTACCAAAACACAATGACATAAGTATTATGGGGCCACAGTCTTTATTCTGAAATCCCTAGGACCAGCTGTTTTTCAGAAATAACTACATTTCATATTTTAAAATGGAAATTTTACCAAATACCATATATTATATAACATGCTGAGAGGCTCTCAGGCAGCAAACCATAATTAGGCATACTAATACTTTTGCAGTAAAGTGTATGAATTTTATACCGAAGAGTATAAAGATTATAAATAGGCTCATAGCAGTTAGGTTCAAGGCTTGCCACAAAATGCCATCATATAAGAGTGCATAGGAGAACATTTATGTTCCTATCCTCTAGCTATGGAGGTAGTCAACTGGCTTATCTAAAACTAGTATCCAGTGCCTGACCTGTGGTGGTGCAGTGGATAAAGCGTCGACCTGGGAACACTGAGGTCGCCAGTTCAAAACCCTGCACTGGTCTGGTCAAGGCACATGTGGGAGTTGATACTTCCAGCTCCTCCCCCCTTTCTCTCTCTCACTCTGTGTCTCCTCTCTAAAATGAATAAAATAAAAATAAAATAAAATTTAAAACTAGTATCCAGTCATTAACTAATAATCTAAATGAGAAGGAATCTATAACACAGTTTTTGTTTTTTCCACTGGGATTCCTACCCACTGGCAACAACTCAAAATATTATTAGTGCACAAATTTGGTTTAAACATCAATAACTATAGACTTCTGTTGGGTTGGTGTAATCTGGGACCTAAAAATTTCTGCCCAGAGTCAAGGGTCAAGGAAAAATTAATATCAAACAGCCATTTATTTTTCTAACATATTTTGCACAGGTAATTATAAACTTAACAATGAGCAACGTAGACTAACAAGCTAAGATCTTTCTTGACCATATGTGTAAAAACAGTGGTGTGAGAATCACTTTTTTAAATGAATGAGAAATCTAATAAATGAAAAATAGAAACTCTAATAGAAAGGTTACACAGAAGACTAAGATACAGCTAAAAAGAGAACTATATGATTGGAAGATAAATCTTAATTCTCAAAATCTTACCCAGAATGGAGCAGATATATAGAGAAAAAAAGTCAGATATAGAATAAAGTTTAAGAGGTATAGCATAATATGAGAAAATATACTTCTGGTCAGAATTTTAGAAAGAAAACTGGATGGAAGAGAGACAGTATTTGAAAAGATAATAGTTAAAGTTTTTCCAACATTTTCCAAAAACATGAATCTTTTATATTTAGGATGCTCATAAATTTCAAGAAGAGTAATTAAAATGATTTTTATACTTAGATATAGCCTAGTGAAACTGATGAATATAAATGACAAAGGGAAACTTTTAAAAATGGCCATGAAGAAAAAAATAGACTCCCTAAAATGAAACAAGAATTAGAAATATTGCTGGCTTCTCAAGAGAAATAAGGGAAGCAAGAAGACAGTAGAATAATATCTTTTGAATGCTGAGAAAAAATAGATCTTGACTTGAAATTACAAATCAGCTAAACATATTTTTCAAAAATAATGATGAAATAAAGATATTTTTAAAATTCCATGATTGATCCTCATTAGAAATTCTCTTATAGGATGATCTCTAGAAAGAAAAAAAGGATCCCAGTATAAAAGGATGTAAGGAATGTTTGTAAAAGAAAATAGTAAATATGTAGATAAGTCTAAACAAAGATTATCTGTGGAAAATAATAACATATAATTTGTATAGTTAAAAATAACGAGAGCGACAGAAAAAGAACAACCAAAACATATAATTTATAATAAAAGATTCTAAAGTTTTTGTACCATTTGTAAAGAAGGTATATATTAGCTGTAAACTTCACCTAGTCCAATGGCTTATGAATCATTAATATTTTAGGGTAATCAACATCATCATAAAAATATTATGTATAACTTCTAAAATAAGTTGGGAAATAATGTGAAAAGAATTAATATAAAAGGAAGTAAGAACAGAAGGAGAAAAATACTAAGAAAAACAGGACAAATAGAAAGCATAAATTAGTAGAAAGGAATTTCAATATATCAGTGATCACAATAAATATTAATGAATAAACTTCCTAACTAAGAGGTTAAGATGATCATGTTGAATTTAAAAAATCCTGTCTATATGTCATTTATGAGACACTTCTAAAATAAGGGCATAAACTGGTAAAAAGCAAAAAGAGGGAAAACTATGTTTTAAATACATAACCAAAGAAATTTAGTAGATATATCAGTTTCATTTAAAAACAAAAGCTTTAACCTGACCAGGCGGTGGCACAGTGGATAGAGCGTTGGACTGGGATGCGGAAGACCCAGGTTCGAGACCCTGAGGTCGCCAGCTTGAGCGCGGGCTCATCTGGTTTGAGCAAAGCTCACCAGCTTGGACCCAAGGTTGCTGGCTCGAGCAAGGAGTTACTCGGTCTACTGAAGGCCTGCGGTCAAGGCACATATGAGAAAGTAATCAATGAACAACTAAGGTGTCGCAACAAAAAACTGATGATTGATGCTTCTCATCTCTCTCTGTTCCCATCTGTCTGTCCCTATCTATCCGTCTCTCTGACTCTCTCTCTGTCTCTGTAAAAAACAAAACAAAACAAAAGCTTTAAAGCAAAAGATATTACCAGAGACATAAAAAAGGGTTACAGCATATTGATAAAAGACTCAGTTTAATAGGAAGATATAACAATTCTACACATTTTTGTACCTAACAACACAATCTCAAAATACATATAAAACAAAAATAAATGTAATTACAAGAAAAAAGTTTTTTAATCTTGTATCATAGAGGTAGATTTTAAAATGCTTATTGGTGTAACCTGACCAGTGATGGCACAGTGGAAAGAGTGTTGACCTGGGACACTGAAGTCCCAAGTTCAAAATCTTAAGGTTGCCGGTTTGAGTGCAAGCTCGCCAACTTGAGTGCAGGGTTTCTGGCTTGAACTCACAGTTTGCTGGCTTGATGCCCGAGGTTGCTGGCTTGAGCAAAAGATCATTGACTTGGCTAGAACCTCCTGGTCAAGGCACTTATGAGAAGCAATTAATGAACAAATAAAGTGCTACAGTTGATGCTTCTCATCTGTCTCCCTTCCTGTCTGTCTGTCCCTGTCTCTCTCTCTCAAAAACAAGCAAGCTTTACAAACAAACAAAAAAACCCCTTGGTCTAAATAATCAGTAAGCTAAGTAGACCCAAAAAAATCAGTTGAGATATAAAATATTTAAATAACACTATCAAAGAAGTTGATAACAGAAGAATATATAGAAGTAGAGAATTACAGGTATTGATCCACTTACGACCTATGCAACTTATGATCATTCGACTTTACGACCACAATCGCTAGCCACAACTGCTCCGCGTCTGGAGCAGTTTCTGTATGCACCTGTATTTTGTAATTTTGTATGTTTTGCAAATAGTAAACCAGTTGTACTGGTAATGCAGTGTTTTACTTAAACCTGATGAATGTAAAAATAAGAAACAAAATAGTGTAGAGATGATACAAATGGCATAAAATGAACAAAGAAAATTATGATATATAAGAATAATGAAAAAAATTATGATAAAATATGACTTAAAAATTTTTATAACATAATTTCACAGGACTGTACATATAGCCTACTCAACTTAACGACCAAATCGTGTTACGACCGGTCTGTCGGAACCAATCGTGGTCGTAAGTTGAGCACTAGCTGTAAATGTTTTTTTAAAACACTCTAGGAACATATACAAATACTGAAGACATACTTTAAATAAAAGGACATTATAAAATATTTGAATATGTTAATATAACATAGACACATAACTTCTGACTGCAACAAAATTTTATAGATGCTAAACAATACTCCTCTTCAGCTTTTAGAATTTCTAAATCGGTGTGTCTTATAATCTGTGACTTTTTATAATTGCTGTTGCCAGTTTTTCCACATTTTAATGTATCTGAAATCTAAATACATCTGGCATAACATTCAGGATTCAATAAATTAAGTTCAAAATAAATAAGAAAATAATTTCAAAACATATTTATATATTTGTGAGATAAGAAATACACTTCTAAAAACCTTATGGATTAAAATACTTAGAGCTGAACAATATATATAAAAGAAAACAACTAGGTATCAAGAATTGTAGGGTACAGCCAAAATCATGATAAGAGGTAAATTTATAGTCTTAAATTATATTAAGAATAAAAGCCTGAAAACTAATAAACTACATGAATAGCAAAATAAACCTAACAAAGCAAAAGAAAGAAAATGATAATAAACAAAATAATGCAGTTGAAAATAATGGCATGGGAGAAAGGATTAACAAAGCCAAATTTGGTTCTTTGAAAAGACTATTCAAATTAGCAAATCTCTGAAGATGATAAAGTAAAAATCAAATATACATAACAAATTTTAAAACCAGGTAATAATGTATATACAACAGAAATGTAAAATATCAAAGTATTAGGAATATATCTAGGCCAAGTAATTTGAAAAATATGTGAAAATAACAAATTCCTACATAAAACAAGTTATCCAAATTGACCCCAATACGACTAAATGCTCCTATAATCATTAAATACCTTGAATCAATACTTTTAAATCTACAAGTAAACACAGGTGATTTTGCATTTTATAATTTACCAAGCATTTTATAATATCATCATATAACCATTACAAAGAATATAGAAAAATAAGCATTTCTCCAATTTGCTTTATTGTGCTAATTATCAAAATCGAAGATACTATGAAAAAGAAAGATGAGAGGCTAATCTTACACATGAACAAATGCAAACTATTTTTAAAATTATTAGCAAATAATATCCATATCCAGATGGATATTATAACAGAATTTCAAGATTTCTTTTGCATTAAAACCATATTAATATAGTTATTATATTAGCAGCTTAAAGTAGGAAAGCCATATAGCAGATATGAAGATTTACAGGTATAGTAATCAAAATGGTGTGATATTGGCATTAGGACTGACAAACAAATGGAACAGAGTATAGACACCAGAAACAGATCTACACATATGTGGACACATGGTTTCTAACAGAGCTAGCACTGCAGGTGAATGAAGAAACAATGGGACAATTGGTATTCTAAATATCCCAAGAACTGGGCTCCCTGCTTCACTTCATATACAAAAACAATGCATCAGTAACCTACATGTGAAAGAATTTCTTTTCTCATTTAGAAGAAAATATAGGGCAACATCTTTATGAATTTCATGTAGAGAGGCGTTGTGTTTGAACTGTGTGAGTCTTAAGCACTTGCCTATATCTCCATGTGGGGTATATTCCTTTTTAAGAAATAAATATTAAAAATAAGATATGGTTGATGAAATTTAAGTAAAAGCTAAATCCAAAACCACTGAGACAAAAAGCACAAAAGATGGAGAGGAAAGATTAAGATAAAAGTCTAAAACCCACTAGATGTAAAGTGAAAAATATAAGAATAGAATCAGATTTAGAAAAAGAAAACAAATTTTAAACAAAAGATATTATAAAAATAACTAGGATTGAGGAAAACACTTTTTAGGAGGCAAAGGTTGAATTTAGTGTGACAG
The DNA here is from genome assembly GCA_037038555.1 of Rhynchonycteris naso. Lineage (NCBI taxonomy): Eukaryota > Metazoa > Chordata > Mammalia > Chiroptera > Emballonuridae > Rhynchonycteris > Rhynchonycteris naso. Next base: position 34,858,454 of record CM072998.1, read on the forward strand.
TAGACAAGGGTGGTGGACTGTTTGGGAGTCCCACTCCCCAGTGCAGAGCCCCGGTGCGAGGGGCGTCCATGAACACTGGTCCAGGAGGCCAACATCCATGACTGCCTTTGCCAGAATCTACTTGAACGTCTTCCTCAACACATGAATACTCTCTTATCAGGCCACAGATCCTTCCAACACTTATGAACTTATTCATCCATTTGCTATACATATATTTACCAAGTATCTACTGTATGCAAGGTGGGAAGCCCACTGTTGGTACAAGAGAGACCAGATGTTCAAAGGAAAAAGTAGGCAGAGGAAAGCAATTGGAATTGATGCAGCCGTATGCTACCAATATTTGCTTCAATAGAAATAAAGCAAAGAGAAAAAAATTTATCATTGTCCCGTGACCTATACTTGCCTCTTTTCTGGAAAAAACAAAAACGCCACAAATCCTGCAGCACACCTTGAATTTAGGAAGAGAAACAAGGGGAGGAACAGAGAGTCACCATTGTTTGTGGGTGATTGTAGGCAGTGAGAAGGAAGCAATCTGGGTGAATCATAAATAGAAATAATTTGCATGTCCTCCTATCAATCACAATGGAGGTGTCTAATTGACGCGTCATTATCAGAGGCCTTTCCAAGTATAATGTGGCATCAGATAATTCTATGGTGTTTCTTAATACACTTTTTTTCCTGTACTAATTCCTTTGTTTTACAAATCACTTCTGTACTTTACTCCTTATACCTAAAATTTTATTCTTTCTAAAGATAGACTATATATACAGAGTGAACTTACTTGTTTTTAATTGAGACTGGAAATGAAAAAAAGAATAGTTTCTCATATATTTCAAAAGGCATTTTTTCCCTACTAGGTAACACAGCTTCCTCTCACTTTGTCATGATTTATGTAATTCACTTTGAACTAGGATAGAGTTGAATGACTTTTCACTTTCATCTCCAAAACCCATATTCACAGGAAGAAACCTGTGACTTTGTGTGTGGGGTGGGGGTTGGGGAAAGAGCCTGAAGATTTGCTAAACATATAGAAAAGTTCTGTTGCTTATTGTTTCAAATAAAACATTAGTTAACATAAGGTGAGGCCTCTATCACCAAACAGTACAACTCAGCCAATATATGGAGATCTGTAAAAATATTGAACTGTCCAATAAATATCTTTGAAAAATATTGATTTTGATAAGACAGTCAGATATCATTGAACAAGTATGTTGTCAATCAGGTGACCTAGGACAGCAGTAAGAAGGTTTTAAAATGGTTTGTGGCATGCACTTACTTGCTGGTTCAGGGAAAACTAGTGATCTAAAAAGATCTGACAGTGCCATACAATTTTTTTTCTGTTGAGAAAGCAAAAGCTAAAGGGACATTTTTCTCCACCCAATTTGTGGGCGAGGAATGTCAAATTACATATTTCAGTGTAATGATTTTAAAAAGCAATAAGATTCTTTCCCCATTCAATAAGATCTCCTATAGCAAAAAAGCATCACATATGCGACTTAAGTTCTATCCACTCACAAATATTAATTCCAGGTAGAAGATAGACTACAAGTATGTAAGTCTCTGTGGATCAGAAAAGACAATCTTGGACATGCCTGACACCTCTGCATGGAAAAGAGTCCAAATTCTCTGTCTAGGATAAAGATGCCTAACTTACAGTGTTGGATAAAAATGCACAAAGTGCCTTGAATGCCAATAAAAAGATTGTGATCTTCATTCTTTCTCCTTAACACAACACATTCAAAGTACAAGAACCACACACACACACACACACACACACACTCACACTCACATACACCCATCCCACCACTACACAGAGACACCCCAATATCACATGACCTGGACACCACATCATTATACTACTTTGAAATACAAGGACATGAATACCTTCTCTTCCATTTATTAGTTGTGCCACCTTGTATTATTAAAAATTTTGTTCTATGTCAAAGTTTCAAAGATATTACAGTCATCCCTCGCCATATCATGGTTCACTTTTCACGGTCTCACTGTGTATTTTTAAATTGTATATATCTAATTTTGTATTGCAGATATTTCATTATATTGCAAGGGCAAGGAGAAGGGTGGTAAATCTGCATTTTCAGGAGGGAACACATGGCGCCGAGAGAGGGCGGACAGAGAAGGGAGCCAGTTAGGAAACACACAAGGTCCAGAGAAGAGTTGGTGGTCAGTGGAATGGGCGGTGGCAGTGAAAGTTCAGAGAAGTGGACTTTGGGGGCTATTTAGAAGATGACATTGAGGCTGATTGGACCATGTTTAGCAAAATAAAGTGGATTTTCTGATTTGGACAATGTAGAGGTTGGTAATTCTCTGACTTTAGAAGAGATAAGGGCTCTGTACTCACCCCGTCACCATCCTCCTCAATAACCTGTCTACTCTCAAACCCTCGCCCTACGATTTATTTCTGGGGAATCTAATGGAAGATGAGGACTGTAGATAAGAATAAGTAGCCATCACTGCAGTCCTCAGCCTCATATCAGTAGGGCCACATTCTGAAAGCCCTGGACCAGAGGGGATATATTCCCTGGACAAGTTGGACAGGTGCCTAGAGTCAGTCCCAGAGACCAAATGACCACTAGAAGCCCCAAGGAAACCCAGGAGGACCAAGTTGCTCAGCCAGCCACAGGCCAACACTGGGGCAGAGTCAGAGGTGCCAGTTCCAGGAAGGGGAAACCCAACGTGGCTTGAGATGGGCCAGGCCACCAGTGGCTCAGGTGGGCAATGGTCCCAAAGCCTTGCTGCTCAAAGTGCAGGCTTCACACCTGCAGCACCAGCATCTTCTAGGAGCTTGTTAGAAATGCAGAGTTTCTGGCTCCACCTGGACCAAAATTAGAATCTGCATTATAACAAGAGGCCCAGGAAATTGTGTGCATGTTCAAATTTGAAAAGCAGTAACCTAGTGAACATTGAGGCTAAATCAAAATATTAACTATAGACAAATTATCTTCAGAGGACCTATGTTAATTCCACATCACAGACGATGTGCTTAACATACGTGTGTGTGTGTAGGACTTGTCCATTCAAAATGTTTGTACGTTCTTATGAGTTGCACTTATCCCGAGCGATGGGGCACTACTGATATGACTCATGACTCTCCTCACCATGCCTGCCAGTTTTGCTATGTCCTATTTTCCTTGTATAAGGAAATAAGGTGACCCTTGGGAGTTGTGGCATTTCCTCATGCCTAAACTGATGAAGGTAGGGTTTTTGCTAATTATACACACCACCTCCTACACTCATAATCCTGGCACATGATGAACACCAAACATTAATAAAACAGCCTAAGAAGTCACAAAAAACCATCATTTTAAACAGGAAACATTCTGCCAACCCAGTTTAGTCCGTGTGCTAGAAAGCCACACCAAACAGAGAAGGAATCGGCAGTGAGTTCATGATGACCAATGCTCCCTGCAATTTCCTGCCCCCAGCCTGTGCTTGTCTCAGCCTATTTGGAACAACTGCAGCCCCAAACACAGCACTCTGTCTTACTCAAAAGGCCAATCCAAATCCAGCATCCTGAAAGAAATTTTCCAATTAGTCCAATAACTATATTTTTGAACCAAAATTTGAGATATAAGCTAGCAGATTTAACCACATTAGTATACTTCTATGTGTGATCTTCCAAATAAAAATATTCCCTGTTTTAAATTGAGATCGCCATGTCAAATATAAAATTGCACGACATCATTCTCTTGGGTAATTCTGAACAGTGTAAGTGCACTTTTTTTACAGTGGAAACCTAGGTCCTTGTTCTCTTAAATTTCAGGATCCCTGGTTTCTTCAGAGTAAGTAGCAATGGGAAAATTTTAAGATCGGTTTACAAGAACAGAACAATTGTAAAAGTAGCAAGACGCTTGAAAAAAAAATGCTTGTCAGGTCCTCAAACTAGGTAAGATACACACCAATATCTGATCAAGAAAGGCTGTGTAGCATCAGATCAAAAATGAGGATACGAGGAAAACCTGGAATTGGGGGGACCATGCTGGGAAAACCCAGTTTGGGTAAAAGATTAAGGAGGAAATGTTTTGCTCAAACCCTCCACCCACTCACCCAATTCTGACCCCGCCCCCAACAACAACAACATCAGCCTAAAAGAAAAATCTCATGGACACAAACAACAGTATGGTAATTGCTGGGGGGCAGGGGAGGAGGGTAGGGATAAATGGTGATAGGTGGAGACTGGACTTGGGATAGTGAACACGCAATACGGTGTACAGATGATGTGTTGTAGATCTGTGTGCCTGAAACCTATATAATTTTGCTAACTGGTGTCACCCCAATAAATCCAATAAAAAGGAAAAAAAGATTAAGGAGGAACCAACCAAAGACATTTTATATAACAAGGGGGAAGAACCCTGATAACCACTGAAACAGCCACAACTCCCAAGGGTTACCTCATCCCTGTGTCATTCCCCCTGCTCTGCGATGTGAGGCTCTGAGCAGGTGATGTAAGGATGTCTGCAACCACTCGAAAGGGGGAGAGTGTGCTGGGTCCTTCTAACTGGCTTCTGTAAGATCTGTCATGTGCTCTCCTGATGCCACCTATGTTTTCAGTGCAAGTTGGCATACAGGTTGAAAGCATATGTTAATTAACCAGCTTACAGAGTTAAATGCAATATTTCCTGAATCTCTCCAGAGGAATTCAGTCATAAGGTTATTATAACCGCCTCTTTATAAAAAGTTTACTTAGTTTTTAGTGTTAATGTATTTTTTAAAATTTATTGGAATGACATTGGTTCACAAAACCATATAGTTTTTAAGCGTACAACTCAACAAAACATCATCTGCATACTGCATTATGTGCCCATTGCCTAGAGCAGAGTCTTTTTCTATCCACATTTAACCCCTCTTGGCCCTTTTCTACCTACCCCCAGTCTCCTTTCCCTCTGGCTATCACCATATTGTTTTCTGAGTCTATGTATTATATATATATATATATATATATATATATATATATATATATATATATATATATATATACACACACACACACACACACACACATATACATATATATATGTGTGTGTGTGTGTATATATATAATCCCTTCACATTATTTTATCTAAACCCCAATCTCCCTCCCCTTTGATAGCTGTCAGTCTGTTTTATATACCCATGCCTCTGTTTCTATTTTGTTTGTCAGTTTATTTTGTTCATTAGATTCCACATGTAACTCAGATCATATGGTATTTGTCTTTCTCTGACTAGTTTATTTCACTTAGCATAATAATCTCCAGGTCCATCCATTTTTTCAAAAGGAAGATTTCCTTTTTTATTTCCAAGTTGTATTTCATTGTATAAATTAACCACAGCTTTTTAAAGCACTTAGAAAAATCCAAAATGGCAACAGAGTAGGTGGAAGCTACACTCACCTCCTCCCAGGACCAAACTGGAATAACAACTGAAGTATAGAATAATCATTCTGAATAACCAACTGAAGACTAGCTGAAGAGAAGTCTTTTAAGCAAGGATTTATGTCAGAAACCACATTGAGATTAGAATAAAGGGTAGAGAAGAAAAAAGAGCTGGCAATAAAAAAGAGTACCTATTAAAATCACTTTAAATATAAATGGCTTAAATGCTCTAATCAAAGTATCTTAATGTTTAAGAAAATAAGACCCACATATATACTGTCTACAAGAGATCCACCTCAGAATGAAAGATACACACATGAAAGGTAAAAAGATGAAAAAGGATACTTCATTCAAAGGGAAAGGGAAAATAATATTGGGGTACAATACTTATATCTGACAAAATAAACTTTAAAAGGAAAACCATAGAAAAAGACAGAAAAGGACCTACATAATAATAAAGAGAACAATCCAACAAGAGGATGTAACACTTATAAATATTTATGCATCCAACATAGGAGCACTAATATGTAAAGCAAATCTTGATGGACATAAAGAGAGAGACTGACCATAATGCAATCATAGTAGGAAATTTTAATACCCCATTAACATCAATTGACAGATCTTCCAGACAGAAAATCAATAAGAAAACAATAACCTTAAATGACACACTAGATCAGATAGATTTAATTTATATCTTTAAAGCATTTCACCCCAAAGTAAAAAAATGTACATTCTTTCAATTGCACATTCAAATTTTCTAGAATAGACAACATGTTAGGACACAAAATATTATATTTAAGAAGATTAAAATCATATCAAGTATTGTCTCTGACCATAATGGTATGTGAAACTAGAAATCAATAAGAAGAAAAAACTGAAAAACACACAAAATGGAAGCTAAATAATGTTACCAAAAACTGAATGTGTTAACAATGACATCAAGGAAGAAATCAACAGATAACTTGAAACAAATGAAAACGGGAACAAAACAACCCAAAATCTATGGGACACAGCAAATAAAGTCCTAATAGGAAAAGTCATAGCATTATTCACCTTCCATAAAACACAAGAAAAACCTCAAATAAATCTAAGCGTAAACTTAAAGAAACTTGAAAAGAACAACAACCAGAGCCCAAAGTAAGTAGAGGAAAGAAAATAATAAATAGCAGAGAAGAAATATATGATAAAGAGACTAAAAAAATAACACTAAAGATCAATGAAACCAAGAGTAGGATCTTTAATAATATAAACAAGACTAACAAACCTTTAACCAGACTCATCCAGAAAAAAAGAGAGGATCCAAATAGATATAATCAGAAATGTAACAGAAGAAGTAACAATTGACACCCACGACATACAAAGGACTGAAAAAAATATTATGAACAACTACATGCTAAGAAATTAGACAATCTGGATTAAATGGATATATTCCTAGAAACCTCTGAATCAGGAAGAATCACAGAATCTGTACAGACAGATTACACCTAGTGAAATTGAAGTAATAATTGAAAAACTCTTAATAAACAAAAGTCCTTGACCAGATGGCTTCATAGGTACATTTCACCCGATATTCAAGAATGCAAGGTTGGTACAATATCTGCAAATCAATTAACATGATATAGCACATGAACAAAATGAAGGATAAAAACCACAAGATTATATTAAAAAATGCAGAAAAAGTATTTGACAAAATTCAACCCACATCTGTGATAAAAACTCTCAGCAAGATGGGAATAGAGGGAACATACATCAATGCGATAAAGGCCACATATAACAAACCCACAGCCAACATTGTACTCAATGGGCAAAAACTACAAATATTTCTCTAAAGACCAGGAATAAGACAGAAATGTCCACTATTACCACTCTTATTCAATATAGTATAGCAATCAGATAAGAAGAAGAAATAAAAGAAATCCAAATTGAAAAAGAAGTGAAATTGTCATTATATGCAGATGACATGATACTATATATATAGAAAACCCAAAGATTCCACCAAAACTACTAAGACTAAAAAATGAACTCAGGAAAGTATCAGGATACAAAATAAATATCCAGAATCAGTTGCATTTTTATTCACCAATAATGAGCTATAAGAAAGAGAAACTAAGAAAGCAATCCCATTCACAATTACTTCAAAAAAAAAAAAAAACCACGCAAATAAAACCTAGGAATAAATTTAACCAAAGATGTAAAAGACCTGTTCACAGAAAATTATAAAACAATGGAGAAAGGAATTGAAGAAGATTCAAATAAGTTGAAGCATATCCTGTGTTCACAGATAGGAAGAATTAACATTATTAAAATGTCCATACTACTCAAAGCAATCTATAGATTCAATGCAATTCCTAAAAGATACCAATGGTGTATTTCAAAGAAACAGAACAAATATTCCAAAAATTTATATGGAACTATAAAACAATGAATGTGTTAACAATGAGATCAAGGAAGAAATCAACAGATAACTTGAAACAAATGAAAACGGGAAGAAAACAACCCAAAATCTGGAAGATATAAATCTCAAATAGCCACAGCAATCTTTAGGACAATGTTGAAGAAATCATGCTACCTGACATCCAACTATACTAGAAGACCATAATAATCAAAGCAACATGGTACTGCAATAAAAAGAGACATATAGATCAATGGAACAGAATAAAGAGTACAGAAATAAACTCATAGTTTTATAGTCATTTAATGTTTGACAAAGAAGGCAAGAACATATATTGGGATAAAGATAGTTATTCATAACTGGTTTTGGGCAAATTGGACAGAGACATGCAAGAAAGTGAATCTGGACCACCTTCTTACACTATACACAAGAATAAACTCAAAATAAATTTAAAACTTCAATGTCAAAAAACTAAAAATAAAAAAATAAACTTCAATGTCAGACTTAAAACCATAAAAATTCTAGAAGAAAACATAGGCAGCAAAATCTCAGACATTTCTCAAAATTATATTTTTGTCTGATATAGCACCTGGGGCAAGGGAAACAAAGGAGGGGGGAGTAGGGTGGAGGAGTGTGGGGAAGGGGTGGGGGAAAGGGTGTAAAGAGGGACAAATATAAAATGACAGAAAAATGGTTTGACTTTGGTGATGGGTATACAACACAATCAACAGTTCGAATGCTATAGAAATGTTTACCTGGAATCTATGTACTCTTATGGATCAATGTCACCCTGTTAAATTTAATTTTCTAAATAAAATTTAAAAAAAGAAACAAATGGGACTACATCAACCTACAAAGTTTTTGAAAAGCAAAAGAAACCATAATCAAAACAAAAAGACAACCCACCGAATGGGAGAAAATAATCACCAATGATACATCTGATAAGGGGTTAATATCCAAACTTTATAAAGAATTTATAGAACTCAACATCACCACCAAAAAAAAAAAAAAAATCCCAACAATTCAATTAAAAAATGGGCAAATGACCTAAATAGATAGTTCTCCAAAAGAGGACATACAGATAGCCAATAGACATATGAAAAGATGCTCAATATCACTAATCATCAGAGAAATACAAATTAAAACCACAATGAACACAAATACAGTGTGCAGATGTTATGTTTTAGAACTGTGCACCTGAAACCTGTATAATTTTTTTTAACCAGTATCATTCCAATAAACTCAATAAAAAGAAAAAATGTTTTATTAAAAAAAATTAGGCCCTAGCCAGTTGGCTCAGTGGTAGGGCGTCGGCCTGCAACGTGGATGTCCTGGTTTTGGTTCCCGATCAGTGCACACAGAATAAGCACCTTTAGGGCCTTGGCCTCAGGTGTTGAGAAGAGCTCAGTTGCTGAGCAATGGAGCAATGCCCCAGATGGGCAGAGCATAACCCCCTAGTGGGTTTGCCAGTTGGATCCTGATCAGGGCACATGTGGCAGTCTGTCTCTGCCTCCCCTCCTCTCACTGAATAAAAACAAACAAACAAATAAATAAATAAAAAACTGTAAGCAGTTATCACCTCATACCTGTCAGAATGGCTATCATCAATAAATCAACAAATAACAAGTAGTGGCAAAGGAGGTGGAGAAAAGGGAACCCTTATGTATCGTAGGTGTGAATGTAGACTGATGCAGCCACTGTGGAAAGCAGTATGGAGTTACTTCAAAAAATAACAAATGAAACTGCCTTATTTATGACCCAGCAATTCCACTTATGGGAATATATCCAAAGAAACCTGAAACACTAATTTGAAAGCATACATACACCCCTATGCTTATTGCAGTGTTATTTATAATAGTCAACTTTTGGAAGCAGCCCAATTACCCATCAGTAGATGAGTGGATAAAAGAGCTGTGATGCATTTACACAATAAAATATTACTCGACTGTAAAAAAGAAGGAAATCTTACTATTCGCAACAGCATGGGTGGGCCTGGAGAGCATTATGCTAAATGAAACAAGCCAGTCAGAGAAAGACAAGTACCACGTGATTTCTCTCATGTGGAATGTAATAAGCAATATTAACTAACGAGAAAAATAGAAACAGACTCATAGCGAACAGGCTGACAGCTATGGGGGACGGGGTGGGGGTGGAGTTGTGGGGCTGTGTGAGGGTTGGAGGGATTGAGCCAAAAAGAAAAACAAAAGAGGAACAACTTATGGACAGGGACAGCAGTGCAGTGATTGTTGGGGGGAGGTGGGGCGGGAGTGGTGGCGAAGGTACAGGGGCATAAAGGAGTCTTGACGTGGGGCAGTGAACACACAATACAGGGTACAGATGATGTGTTGTGGACTTGCGCACCTGAAACCTGTATAATTTTGTTAACCAATGTCACCCTAATAAATTCAATAAAAAATGTGAAGCACCTAAAATGTGTTGTATTAATTGCTGTAAGCCTCGCTGCTGTAATCAACTCTAAACCTCTGTGGCATACATAATAGATATTTAATTTTCTTATAAAATTCAATGCATGTAGTAATTGGTTCCTCAGACCTTTTTTAAATGAACCTAGAGCCACTGCTGGGGTAACTCAAACAGTAGGGAGATGAGAGTGTCCAGACATTGAGAGGACTCATAGCCCTGATATCCAGATATACAAAACGTCAGCATGGCCCCTGGTTAGAGTGAGCCCTATGAGAGCTTGTAACACTGGGGAACGATTTTTTTTTTTCATTTCTGTTGCATGAGGTTTTAGAACTGTTTCTATATTTCTGCATCGCTGATTCCAAATATGAAAACCATTTTTTGGTGCATGCTCTAATTTTTATGCAATTTTAATTTCTTTTTGTTACAGTTAATGGCATGCATTGGTTTTTAAATTGGAGTTAAAGGGCAATGACTCTTGGATTGAACATAATCACAAGGCAATTAATGTTTTACAAACATCACTTTTACATAACTGTAGTTGTTTTTAAGTGGAAAAGACTACTATCTGATAAAAACACCCTCTTATTTTAAGATTGAATCATGGCTTCTTCGAGTAGGCATAAATGTAAGAATAGTCCTGACACCTTCTGTTTGTTATATATGTGGCTGTTACACACTTCAATGTCAAAGACACAAAGGCATAATATTTCATCATTTGTGTCACGTGCATATTGCTTATTTTCAAGTTCCCCTTGGCAAGCAAGACAAGAATTGGGCTCCTCATATTGTGTGTCATAATTGTGAGAAAATACTTTATGACTGGACAAAAGGAAAACGCAAAGGAATGCCTTTTGGCATTCTCATGGTTTGGTGTGAACCTAAGGACCACAGCAGTGACTGTTCTTTCTGTCTGATCCATACAAAGGGCGTCGGCAAGAAAAAACGGCATATGATCGCATATCCTAATATTCCTTCAGAAATACAACCTATCCCACACTCTGAGACACTCCTGGTTCCAGTTTTCAATGGTTTTATTTCTTCTAAGGATGAAGAAAGTGAACATGGTGATCAAGTGTATTTTGATAAGATGCATGAGGAAATGGTTGTAGAATCTGAAGGGTCTTCTTCTGATGCCAAGCAGTCATTAACCCCTCAGCAGTTTAGCCAACCCAAATTGAATGACTTAATAAGAGATTTCGGCCTATCAAAGAAAGCAGCTGAGTTCTTAGCCTCCAGACTTCAAGAAAAGAATATACTTCACCAGTCAGCTAAAGTATCCCTTTCAGGAAGCGTGAACAAATTTTTGTGGACTTTTTTTCCAAAGACAAACACTTTGTTTACAGTCATGATATCAGTAGTCTTCTCAGCCAGCTAGGTGTTACCACCTACAGTTCAACAGGATGGCGGCTATTTCTTGACAGCTCTAAACGAAGTCTGAAATGTGTTCTCCTACACAACGGTAATGTTTATGCAGGGGTTCCAATTGGTTATTCCACTCATCTGTGAGATGATTGTAATGACATAAAAATTGTCCTTGACTTACTGAAGTACGAGGAGCATAACTGGATTATTTGTGTGGATCATAAAATGTTAAATTTTCTGCTAGGGCAACAAAGAGGTTTCACAAAGTATCCTTGCTTTCTGTGTTTGTGGGACAGCTGAGCTCAGGAGAAACATTAGACACAGAAGCTCTGGAAGTACGGATGCAAAATATTGTGAATGAACCTGTAGTTAATTGAGACAGGATCATTTTTCCCCCACTTCACATCAAAGTTGGCTTAATGAAGCAGTTTCTTCAGGCTTTGAAAAGGAAAGTGAATGCTTTCAACATATTATTTCTGCTTTTCCTGCCTTGTCTTTTGAGAAGATAAAAGCAGATATATACAATGGACCTCAAATTTGAACCCTCATATATGATGAAGAATTTGCCAGGAAGATGAATAAGAAGGAGAAAGCAGCATGGCAGTCTTTTGTGGCAGTTACAAAGAACTTCCTTGGCAACAAAAAGGCAGAAAACTATGAACTTCTGGTTCAAAGGATGCTATTGGCTTTCTGCGACATTGGATGTAACATGAGTGTTAAGATTCACTTCCTGAACAGTCACCTTGATAAGTTTCCCGAAAATTTTGGAGCTGTTAGTGATGAGCAGACTTCTGCTGGAGCATCAAACGAGATTGTCCTCAACAAGTACACAAACACAAGAGCTACAAATGCAAATTTTTGCCTGAATAGAATTTAAGTAAGTTTTGCACAAATTTTGTGATTAAAATAAGTGTTTTAATATGTTCTATTTCAAAATTGTAGACAAATTCTGATGCAATCATATCTTTTTGTGTATTAGTGTATTTACTGCATTATATAAATTATTCTATTTTCACAAAGATGATGCCCAAGAAGACATTCTACTTTATTGTGTTAAACTAAATGTTGAAAATTTTACAATAAGATGAAAACCTAAAATCTTGAATTGCAAAAAAAATTGTAGCTTACAGAGAAAAAACTAATGTCAGATTTGAGATCAGCACACTCAAATTAGGTAAGAACAAGTATTTTTGTGAACGCAACAAAAATTTTGTTCCCCAGTATAATAAATAGAATTCACCCTGTCTGGCTTACCGTAGGACCATGACCCAAAGACCCACATTATGGTGATTTTCCCAGTTCCTATGTGCACCTGGAATGGATGCATGCTGTAAAATTGGAATGGACCTATGTGAGTCCCTGGATGGTGGGGTGAGAACTTTCAGAGTGGAGGTAAGGGGAAGCCTCAAATTTTGCCCCCTCACAAATCAATTAGCAAATCAAAGATGATATTGCACTCTGATGACCTAAACAATGTAAGGGTGGTCACCTCTGGGTTATCCCCACCTAACTCTCCAGGGTGCCTCACAGGAAGCCTAAAGGAGCCTGGACAGCTCCAGACTCAATCACGGAGCAGCCCCATTGCAGCTGTTGTTGTACCTACTGTAGAATCTCCTCCAGGAATATTTCTAGGGTTTCAGGAACATGGGATAGAGCCACCAATCTGGAAGTTGCCTTGTTTCCATTCCTAATAAGAAACAGGACCAAAGTATTTATGTAGGATGGATATAGAATGCCTCTGTAGCTTTAACTGCTTGAGCTCTGCCATGATGGGATCCTATTGGACTTGGACCATCTATGATCTAAACAGGACCTCACATTAGCCTACCACATCGATGGTGTCAGGCAGCAAGAGCTGGGACTGAGAAGTACACTGAAGGCCATGGTAAAGTGCAAGAGCTCCAGAGGGTGGAGATGAACCCTGGGAATTAGCACTGATTCAAGGCAGAGACATGCCCTCCAAAGTAAAGGGAAAATGGTCATTGCTCACATCTCCTGCCACACAGAAGGAGCCAGGATCGGAGGCCCTCTTTGGGCTTTGGAAGCATCATACTGAAAACTGGGGAATGTGGTACCAACATTGACCTAGTGACAGAGCAAGTTCCCAGCTTTGGGCAGGGGAAGAAAGGGGCCTGCAGCTGGGCCAGGCAGTGGTGCAAGCAGCCCTCCCAGGGGCCCCTACAGTAGTACCACAAGCATCCATAGTGGGAAGATGTGCTGAGTTGTAGCTCACCAATGGGAGAATTGCATCCTGGACCCCAGGGTTCTGAAGCAAGACCATACCACCCACAGCACAGAATTAGGCACCATTTGAGAGAGGCATTTGGCATGCTCTGGGGCCCTGGTAGAGACTGAGCCCGCCCTTGCAGGGGATGTCTGGTGACCATGTCACTACAATTGCTCATCATGTGTGGGAATAGTCAGATTCACCAAGTCTTAAGGCCCACAGACCCTTGGCATGAGTGCCAGCATGGGTCAGACACATGTAGGGCAAGAGCCCTCGCCCCACGTCCTCTCCCGTCACAGCACTAGGATCCCGCTGTCAGCCACCCTATGTGGAGGGCCCCTCATGACCAGATGATAGGACAGGACAGAGAGTGATAGGCTCAGTATGTGGTGGGCAAGGGCAACCCCAGCACAGACCTTCCCAGGGTGGGGGACTGGCTGGAGCCTCCGACTCCTCCGCTGCCCCATTCTGCATCGCTCACTCCCCACAGAGGCTGTCCTCCAGATGGCTCCCCAGGAAACCCCCTGCAGTGTCTGGGTCTCAGAACCTGTTTTCCTACGAGTCCAACCCTGGCAACGCTTTTAATGAAAGAGTCCTAAAATATTATTCTTAGGAGAAAAATAAAGGAGTTTAAACAGTCATCACCAAGCAGCTTGCTGAGGACACAAAGCCACTTTGACCTGTGGCAGGTTCTTTAGGAAACAGACATGACAAAAGGCACAGAATCCCAGGATCAGCCAACCTGATTCGTGCTCAGTTCCTGAAGAAGTCGAGGTGGAGAGAGAATGGGTGTTGCCGTCAGTCCTGGTTCTCCATCCCATTCCCACGTGGGGCCTGTCCAACCTGGACATCCACTGAAACTGTGCCTACAAAATCCTCTGTGAGACGAGGCCAGTGGGAAAGGTGGAATGGGGTTACACACGAGGACGGCCCAACACAAGAGACACTTAGCACCGACTGGCCCGTTCTTCACAGTACTCGTGAGACCACTTCCTGAAAGCGGGAAGGATGCCAGGAGGAAGATTAATATTTGATGCATTTCAGTTGTCAGTTAGCTCTGAACACCAGCTGTGAGACATCTAAGTCAGCTTAGTCTCATTTTATTAGTACTTAACCACCAAACAGGATCAAAGTCAACAGAAAGTCTGCTTCATAAATTATCTTCAGAGCTCTAAGTTGTCATAGAAAAAAATAGAGCCTTGTTCTTAATCAAGAGTATTAAAACAAGGCATTTTTTAGAACCTCTTCTGAGATGGAAGGTGGGATAGTGTGATCTTGCATAATGATTCGCCAGACGACACCCAGGCTCGCCAGGAACCACCCTGAGCCTCATCCTGCAGCAGACAGCTCCACCTGCCAAACAGGTTTAAGGAAAAAAGAATCCTGACTTTATCTTTTTTTTAACCACCAACCTATGACAATCTCAACCAGCCAACAACAAGAGCTACCTCAAGGCCCTGTGAAAGGCAAAAATCAGCTATGCCATCATCTCTGACCATGCAGCAGGTACAACAAAATAGCAAAGTGGAGCAGGGGACAGGAAATGGCACCTCCACCTGGCTCAGCAAAGTTAAACAGAGCTAGATTTCAGTCAACAACAGCTGGGTTATGGTATCCCATTTCCAACAAGATTACAAGAAGCAGATTCATTCTCTCAGTGCTCCTTAATTGTGGGAAAGGTTTCTGTCCCCCAAATCCACCGAAGCTTGATGACAGGTATGTCAGAGGAAGGCTGATGTGACCCGTCTATCAGCTCAGAAGTGGGAGGAGGATCTCCAGGAGATGGTGCTTTGGGAGTCTGTGCACACACTCAAGGGAAAGGCAGATGTTCATTTTAAGTGATCAGGGCCCTAGATTTTTCAGTAAGAATTTTTGAACTAAAAAATCTTCAATAATTTAAATTGGTTTTTGTTTGTTTGTTTTGTGTGTGTGTGAAAGAGACAGAGAGAGAAACAGAGAGAGGGACACATAGGGACAGGTAGACAGGAAGGGAGAGAGATGAGAATCATCACTTCTTTGTTGCAACACCATTGATTGCTTTCTCATATGTGCCTTGATGGGGGGGAGGGGACTACGGCAAAGTGAGTGAACCCTTGCTCAAACCAGTGACCTTGGACTCAAGCCAGCAACCTTGGGCTTCAAGCCAGTGACCTTTGGACTCAAGCCAGCGACCATGGGGTCATGTCTATGATCCCATGCTCAAGCCAGATGAGCCCGTGCTCAAGCCGGTGACTTCGGGATTTCAAACCTGGGTCTTCTGCATCCCAATCTAATACTCTATCCCAGTAGTTCTTAACCTTTTTTGAGGTACCAAACCCACCAGTTTCATATGTACATTCACCGAACCCTTCTTTAGTGATAAATAAAATATGATTTTTTTCCCCAAATTTAGTTTTGCCGGTGCAAGACTAGAGTTACTCAACTTGGCATTGCATATCATGTAGATAGGACGCTGACTCCCATCCCGTTCCGTGATACATGTGAATCCATGTTGTACATATTCGTCCGACCACTTTCTTTTTTTGCTTGACATATTTAGTATGGATTAAAATATTAAGAAAGAAACCACACAACGTACAACTACGACAGCCGTTGACTACTGCGCACACTAAATTCCCCGCAGCACTGGTTGGCCAAGCAATGTAATGTGATCCTCTGCAGCAAGTGATGGCCAAGTGGGGCATGTCATCACGACTTCACACAAGTGTGTCTTTACCTCCGCGGCAGAGGCTTCTCCGAACCCCTGAGACCGACTCATCGAACCCCTATATAACCCAGGTTAAGAACCACTGCTCTATCCACTACTCCACCGCCTGGTCAAGCAATAATTTTAATATTTTACTATGATTTTAAATTATGAAAATGTATAGAAAACCTAAAAAAGAAAATAACATAAAGATTGTTTCTAGATATTTTATATATTGGACAATGAAAAGTGATATTCTTATTCTTAAAAATGTGGCTAACCGACTGATAAACTCACGTCTCCTTAACAAAAGACTAAAAGTAATGACTTCGAATTCACCAAAAAATTTAGCCAGTCATCTCTTTGGGCACTGAAGTCTCTCTTTTTCAATTATCTAGTGTGAGGGGGGTAAATGGAAGAGGCTAGTGTTATAGTAGCTGTGTCCCCCACAAAAAATTCCACATGTTGAAGTCCTAACACTAAGCACTCAGAGTGTGACATTTGGAGATAGGGTCTTTACATAGGAAATTAAGTTATTATATAATGAGGTTACGAGGTGGGCCCTAATCCAATATAACTGGTGTCCTTACAGGAAGAGGCGATTAGAACACAGACACAGACAAGGAAAGACCATATGAGGATACAAGAAGGAGGCAGACATCTACAAGCCAAGGAGAGAGGCCACAGGAGGAACCAACCCTGCCAGCATCTTGATCTCAGACTTACAGCCTCCAAGACTGTGAGAAATAGATTTCTGTTGGTTAAATGGTTCTGTGTGTAGTACTTTGACATGACAGCCTGAGCTGACTAATGCAGCCACTGTGAGAAGGAGAGTCGGTCCTGTGAGCACGCCCCTGAGAAAGAATTTACTCAAATGGAAAAGGGGCTCAGTCTGACAGACAAGGCACATCCCTGTGGTGAATATCCCTCTGGGGTGAGACCCTGGTCCAGCCCCCAAGAGGACCAAGAGTGTCAGGAGGTCCCCTCCCCTGGCCAGCATGGAACTGAGAGCAGCTGCAGCCCACCTGGGCTCAGGAAGCACAGTGTTTGGAAGTACCTGGGCTTCCTGATCAAGGTTAGTCTCCAAATGGCAGATGCCACAACTGTGCCTCAGAAAGGCAATGGTACCTGGTAGCAACCACATAAACCTGCCAATCTTCCCGGTGAATACAGCGGAAATATGCAGGAATGCTTTGGGGAAATGACTTGAGGATTAGGGTCCTAAATAGCAAAGAGATGTGTATGAACGGATGTGGGCTGTTTGTCCAGCAGTCCCACTTTGGGGGAATACCCCATTCCATGTGCCCACATGACAGCCGAGGTGAGACACAGTGCCACTCTTCAGAGCCTGGATTTAGCATGGAGCTTCTTCCACTCTTGGCCTTCCTAGTGGTGTAAACCTTTTTGGCTCAAGCTGGTTTCAGTCATTTTCTATCATCTGGAATTAAAGAGTTCTAATGCATATAGAGAGAGCCAAAGAAATGTGGATGGCAACTTTGTTTATACTCAGAGGCTGAGCATACAGGTGTGATGTGAGGCTGCTCTTCCACCATATTTATTTAGAAAATCTATACATGGCCTCATGATGTATTTATTTTAACCCCCTAACATAGCAATCCACAAAACATATTAGACAGACTTACTGTATTAGGAGAATTAAAGTCACACTATGACTTTGATATTTTATCTTCTCTTGGAGGAAAATCTATATCTGAATTTAGATATGTGATTTTCAAAGCTGCCTTTTAATATACTAGTCTTTTCTTCCTGTATTTTGACTGACTGTGCCAGGATTAAGTAGTTACAATGACTTTGATAATTTATAATATGAAAGTCAAAATGGGAATAGCACATTAAGGGTTCTAGATAGGAGATCTCATATTGGGCATTACTTATTGTATTTCCACATTGAGGGTTTCATCTTGGATTTTCCACATTGGGAGTTCTGAACTGGGTGGAAAACATTGGAGTTCTGTATTGGAAATACAAAGTGGGGGGTTCCACCTTAGATATTCCTAATTGGTGGTACTGCACTGAGGGTTCCACATTAGGGTTTCTCAAGGGTTCAACTCTGAGGGTTTCCCATTGAAGGTTCTACATTTGGGGCACCATTACATACTGGTCACCTCTATTACCTCCCAAGAAGCAGTAGTGACATAGCAGTAGGTATGTGGCCCTGGACTGAGACAAACTTGAGTTTATATTCAGCTCTGAAGTTCATCAGATGCTTACCTTTGAGCAAGTTATTTAATGTCTGAGTCAGGACTCTTGTGAGAATAAAAACTTAAAAAGTGCATATGAAGCATTTATCACAGTACCTAGTACCTGGTAATTACTCAACAAAGGCTAAATTTAGAAAAAGTGGATAGCACCCTAAAATAGAAAAAGGACATTTTATGGAGAAGAAGAACAAGAAGAAGGAGGAAGAAAAGGAGGAGGAGGAAGAGGAGGAGGAGGAAGAGGAGTGGGAGGAGGAGGAGGAAGAGAAGAAATTAGAAATGGTTTGGACTTTAGTTAGTAAAGTGTCACTGTGGGTTCCTTGGTCTGTCAGAGGTACCATTCTGATGTTGCATGTGCATAGCAGAGGAAGCTGGATGTGGGGTGTCTGGGAACTCTGTACTATCTTTGGAACTTTTCTGTAAATTTGCAACTATTCTAAAGTTTCAAAGTTCAATTTAAAAATTAATATGTACAGCATCAATCTGATTTTTAAATCGTGATACACTGTCCCCTCACCAGCCCTGAGTTCTGCACCATCTTTCTTTCCTTTCCCATGAGATGTGTCCTGATAGAGCAGGGAACTGGCCCCATTAATAAGCTTATAATCTCCATCTCCTGGAAGTTTCTGACACACAAGTGTTGAATGAAGGGATACATCTTTATAACTAACTGCTTGACCAGAAACACAGCCCTTGACCAGAAACCCAGCCAGCCCTGTGGTTTATCCACATCAGCATTTGTGAGACGCTCTCAGCCTTGGGACCCTGCTCAGCCTTCCCATACCACATCCACATCAGAAGGGGGACCGTCCTGATGGAGGGGAGGAGAGAAGAAAGGTGCATGATGTGTGGGAGATCATAGATGACCTGGTCCAGCCAGACCCTGTTTGTAACTACAGAGCCTTTCACAGTCCTGGCATTGTCATAGGTCTTGATTGTTCATCAGGTAAATCAGAAGATGTAAACTTTGTGAGTCTCCAATAGAATTTCCTCTGGCACTTTTTTCCCATTGCAGTTTTTCCCAGCGTGAGTCTAAGATGCCTGATGTGCTTTACAAAAATGCAGATGCCCAGGTCCTTGCCCAGCCTCAGGAATCAGAGTCTCCAAGGAAGGGTCTATTTAGAAAATGTCACTACCAGCTGGAAGCTCCGCCCTGGAGAGAGCCACAGTATAACCCAGCCCCTGCACCTGGCTCTCAGACATCACTGGCTAGAAACAATCTTCCTTGACAAGCAGGTTCCAAACTTGAGTGTGTCCCAGTGAGGGAGGAGAAACCAGAAGAATGCAGAGGAGTGGGGGGCCTGCAATATCTGGGGTCTTACACTCCAGCCTGTGACCTCAGTGTTCTTGACTGAGGGAACAAGGGTAGACAGAATAGTCTGAAAAATAACAAACCATGGGTATGGACCTTGCTTGTTATCTTTTCCTTGAAATGAACTTGCAGCTCCAGTAAGAAGAATGAGTAATAGGATAATCAAGGACAGACCCTCCAGCCTCCTCTCCCCTTCCCCTCCCTAAGACACAAAAGTCACGAAGGCCTGCAAACAAAGAAGTCATAGAAATCAGGCATTTGTCACATGAAAGCTAAAGCTGTAAAGGTATATAATGTAAGAAATCTAACTTCGGGGAGCACGTGTTTTGTTGACTCTTTTGGGGTCATGCAGCTCCACCAGCTAATATATCCTACTTCCTTTATCAAGTTGTCTGGGTGTTTTTGTCCTCCTTTGATTCCTGCAATACCAGCATTATGAAAAATGCAGATTCCTGGGCACAACCCCATGGGCTCTACTTTGGTCAGTCTGAAGCAGAGGTTGGGGATCTGCTTAGAGAAAGTTTCCAGAGGACTCTGACAGAGGTGACCAATGGACCACTGGATGGGAGTTTCTCCAAGTGGGAACACTGTCTAGCATGGTAACTGGCACATAGTGAGCATGCATAACTATGTTATATGGGAATATTATGAATCAATAAATTCCCTTGAAGGTGTAAGCTTTGCTCTTCTGAAGAAATGAGGCTCCAGTCATCCTTCCCCGCAAAAATATATAAAAAGCCACGTGTGTACGTGGAAGCTTGCTCTTATAATTATTCTATATCCATGCAGCTACAAATGTTTGCAGGATACTCCACATTCCATTTGACCAACCATCTGATAATGACTGAGCCACACCAATGGAAAGATTGAGGCCTCACAGTGTGTTCAGTATTTCTCAAAGACCACTGTATGGCCAGGAGCTGCCATCGTGGCCATTCACATACAGTTTCCCATTGGATTTGGGCATATGGTAAAGAAATGGTGGAGTCGGAGGATGGTGGGCCATTCTGTTTATTGGTGTCTCACCAAGACAGGTATAAGGTCAGTAGCCACAGCCACCATCACAGCCGCCTGGCCCATGCAGGTTCGCATTTGATTCACACAGACGGTAATGAAATAACAGAGCCAAAAACTGGTGAGCCATCACCTTTAATCCTAGCTTGCACCCGGTGGGCAAGAAATTCATAGTGGGAAAACACTTCCCTTTCCATTCAGGGCTCCCAAGGCCACTGATTTATCCGAGTATTCCTAGAATCAAAGATATCTACCTCACCAGCCTTATTCACCTCTGTTCCCCATCTCCTTCTCTCTGCACAAACTCTGCACAAATTGGCTTCTCCTTCAGCACTCCACCATCTTGGCTGCTTCTCCTCTCCTCCACGTGGCCTTTCTCTGCTCTCCTCCTACATGAGCTCCTCTGCCCCATTATATAGTGTAGAAATCAAAACCTTTAATCCAATATACAAATAAGAAAATCTTTGATAAAAAGTCACTTATCTGAGGCATAAATGAGGGAATATCATGAATGAGGAATTCTTCACAAGAGTGCACCAACCCCTATCATGCAACAGTCATGGGTGTGAGGAAAAATCTTAAAACTAAGCCTCAAGCTATAACAACCCTGCCTGCTTACAGACTGTTCCTCACACCCAATGCAAACTATAAGCAAGCAAACATATATATCATATTTACAAACTTATTTGACCAACAGAGGCTATAGGCTGGCTGGCTGTGGCCTAATGTTCTCCACAGGACCAAGTGTGGGTGGGTATGCAGGGCATGACCAAGATGAGGGAGCCCCCACTCCTGCTGTAGAACCACCAATGGAGAAAAATCTCTAAAGTCCCAGAGTGGCTTGTGCCTGTTGGATCGGGCTCCCCTCTCCTCTCTCCTGTCATCTACATTGGGTGAGAGAGGGAACCAACCAAAACTCCCTGGGACTCTACTCTAACCTAAGGTGACCAGACGTCCCGCTTTTGGTGGGACAGTCCCAATTTTTAACAATTTGTCCTGCGTCCTGTGGCATTTTTAAAAAGTCCCGATTTTTTGAAAGAATGCATGAAAAGCTAGTGAACGGCCGGAGAACGAGAAGGGAATATACGGTTTTCAGCAGGGAGACCCTGCCTAGACCTGGAAGTGCCTGCACTGCCCCGAAACAAAGAACTTTGGGTGGGACGTACCTGCTGGGGTGGTGGCTGTCAAGTCCCCTAACTACCCATAGGCCCGCATCCTGGACGCCGGCGTAAGGCTCCGGGCTCTGCAAGGTGCAAGCCAATCGGTGTCCAGCGGGCAGCAGGGCTGGACACAGGGAGCGCGGCCGCTGAGCGCGCCACTGGCGCTGCCCTGCCTGCTCCCACCCACTTGTGCAGCTCTGGCATCAGTTTTGGGACCGTGTAACCCGATCCCTCTGACTCACTCAAAATTTCCCATATATTAATAGTTCCGAAAATGATCTTTTTAATGACGTATCATTATTAAAAAATAGATTGATAAGGAAAAGGTTAAATCTTGGTCATCAGCAAAAATCACAATAGAGAACAAATGGTTAGAAATATTTCATCATTTTGAAACAAACCATGTTCCATACAATAAAGCACTAAAAATTATGGAATACATACTCTTTACCAGGAACTAATGCTGCGACTGAATGCATTCTTTTTACAGCAAATAAAGTGTGGACATCAGAAAAATCACAATTAAGTGTTGAGACTTTGAAAGCCATTTTGTGTGTGAAATATAATTTAATAAATTCTTGCCTGACCTGTGGTGGCGCAGTGGATAAAGCGTTGACCTGGGAACACTGGGGTCGCCAGTTCAAAACCCTGCACTGGTCTGGTCAAGGCACATATGGGAGTTGATGCTTCCAGTTCCTCCCCCCTTTCTCTCTCTCTCTCTCTCTCTCTCTCTCTCTCTCTCTCTCTCACTCTGTGCCTCCTCTCTAAAATGAATTTTTTAAAAAAAGTAAAAAAAAAAAAAAGAACTTTAAATTCTTGTGAAAAATTTCATGACTGTTGGGCAGATAAAATATATTATGCTCACTTTGTTAAAGATGGCACTGCCCACGTGCAAGTTTTAAGAGTAAGCTTTTCCCCACACTCTTTACTGATTGAATGATGTGGGGTGGTGCACTTTCATGAGGAATCCTCCCATTATGCCTCAGATGGGTGACTTTGTATCACAGACTTCCTTGTTTGTAGATTGGATTAAAGGTTTGGATTTCTACACTAAAAGTGGGAGAGACTGGGAGCTTGCTCTCTCTCGGTTCCTGAAGTTAGTATTAGAGAGGAAAGCAGATTAAGGCCATGTGGAGGAGAAGCAGCCAAGATGGCAGAGTGCTGAGGAAGAAGCCAGTTTGTGCAGAGTTTGTGCAGAGAGAAGGAGATGGGGAACAGAGGTGAATAAGTCTGGTGAGCTAGAAACCTTTTGATTCTAGGAAACTTGGGTAAGTCAGTAGCTTTGTGAGCACTGAATGTGTGGGTTTTGGAGCCCAGTGTGTGTTTTTGCTTGCCTGCTGAGTGCAAGCTAGAATTAAAGCTGATGGCTCACCAGTTCTTGTCTCTGTTGTTTCATTATCAACTGTCCGAATCTAATGCAAACCTGCATGGGCCAGGCAGCTGTGATGGTGGCCCTGGCTACTGGCCTTACAATGACCTTTTAAACAATGACAGTAATCTACTAAAAATAATTCACTCAAAATAAGAAATATGCCAAAGAATAAAATAATACTATACATAATTTTTAATGTATTATATTTGTAAATTGTATTTATGTTGAAATTTAAAAAAATATATTACAATACTATCTATGAAAAAAAATTTTTTTTGCTCTATATAGACCAAATTTTTAATCAAGAACCCCCCGCCCCCACGGTCAATGGTGTCCCGCTTTACCAATTTTAAAATCTGGTCACCTTACCCTAACCTCAGTTCTTTTAGAACATTCTCTCTATCCCCCACCCCCACTGCTGCTGGCTGCTTTTCCCTGGTGTGTTTTCTGTTCCTCTCATCAATAGCCTGAGGGCCCAGGGACAAATGACTTAGAATGGATAAAGAGATGGAGGTGGGAGCCATACTCTGAGACTAGGGGCTCAGGAGAGATGACTTGGGTTACCCCCCACCCCCATGGCCTGCCATCTTTAGAGCCCTTCTGTTAGCATTGCATTAATCTGGCTCTTGAGGAAACCCCTATCCAGATGACAGTGTATCCAGGCAGGCAATAGTGAAATCCAGCAGGTTCAAAATGGCTTGGCAGAACTGATACCTAATTTTTTGTTGAGTTTCACGAACCAGTTGTTAAAATGCCACTTGTATTCAGGCTTTTCTCTAAGGTGGGCACCTGGGCAGCCACCCAATGTGGAAATCACAAATTTACATTCCTTACTCTTTTTTAATGTTCATCTGAGCAACAGCATATTCTAAGCACCCCGTAGTAATGTTCATTCCATCTGTAAGTGAAAAAAATTGCAAGTGAGGATGCCAATCAAGACGCAATATGGAAATACTTTAAATAACAGTTTTATTGTTTTTTTGTCAAGTGTCGGTCAAATAAGTTTGTAAATATGATATATATGTTTGCTTGCTTATAGTTTGCATGGGGTGTGGGAGATAGGCTGTAAGCAGGCAAAGTCATTATAGTCTAAGGCTTAGTTTTAAGACTAAGCCTTTCCCACCATTTTAATACTAAGATCTTTTCAACACCCTTCTAGTACTAAGATCTTTTCAAAACTAAGTTTTTCCCCACACCCTTGACTGTTGCATGATGTGGGGTGGTACACTCTTATGAAGAATCCCATTTATGCCTCAGATAAGTGGCTTTGTATCAGAGACTCCTTATTTGTATATTGGATTAAAGCAGGGGTGCTCAATATGTCGATCGTGATCTACTGGTCGATCGCGAAGGACGTGTGGGTAGATCGCATGACATTAAAAAGACATTTGTCTTTTGATTGGCATACAGGGTAGCCAATCTGGCGTCTGAACTTTTGACACCCTACGCATGCGCATTAAACCGCACTAACTTTTTCAGTTACATTGCTGTGTAGTTAGCCTTCAATTTATTTAAACTAAATACAACAAAGGGTATAAAAATGAGTGCCATAGCTGGTCCAAGTAAGAAGCCTAAAACCTACCACTTTCATACAGAATGGGATGGGATTTTTTTCACTATGTCATATTCTAAGTGCGTTTGCCTCATCTGTCTGTGTGCCATTGCTATTCCAAAGAAGGGAAATGTGGAGCGGCTTTTTCGGACTGTTCATAAAAACTATGACATTGACTTTCCTCTGAAAAGAGAGCTGAAAAGGAGAAAGGTGAAAGAAGAATACACAATATTAAATAGTAACAATAGTAACTTAAATAATGATAATATAGAAGAAATAAATTTATGTTTTGCATTTTTATTGTAGGTAGATCATTTTGACTTGGTCATCTTATAAGTAGCTTGCAAGCTGAAAAAGTGTGGGCACCCCTGGCTTAAAGGCTTCAATTTCTACACTATAAAATGAGGCAGAGGGGAGGGGAGGGATACTTGCTCAGATCCTGTAATCAGCATTGCAAAGGAGAGGCAGCTAAGATGGCGTAGTGCTGAAAGAGAAGCCAGTTTGTGCAGAGTTTGTGCAGAGAGTAGATGGGGAACAGAGGTGAATAAGGCTGGTGAAGTAGAAACCTTTGATTCTAGAAATACTCAGATGAGTCAGTGGCTTTGGGAGCCCTGAATGGAAAGGAAAGTGTTTTTCTACTGTGTGTATTTCTCACCCTCCCAGTGTGAGCTAGGATTAAAGGTAATGGCCCACCTGTTCTTAGCTCCATTGTTTCATTACTGTCTGTCCAAATCAAATGTGAACCTGCATGGGCCGGGTGGCTGTGATGGTGGCCATGGCTACTGGCTTTACATCAAGTATTATTTAATATTTTTTCATTAATATTTAAAAACTCTTTCTTATAACATAATCTAGTTTTGTATACCTCTTTTTTTTGTTCTTATTTAAGTATTAAATGCATGAATAATAAACTACCTTTTGGTATATTGTTTGTTTGTTTTTCACAGGGACAGAGAGAGAGTCAGAGAGAGGGATAGATAGGGACAGACAGACAGGAACGGAGAGAGGTGAGAAGCATCAATCATTAGTTTTTCGTTGCCGTTGCAACACCTTAGTTGTTCATTGATTGCTTTCTCACATGTGCCTTGACCGCGGGCCTTCAGCAGACTGAGCACCCCCTTGCTGGAGCCAGCGACCTTGGGTCCAAGCCGACGAGCTTTTGCTCAAGCCAGATGGGCCTGCGCTCAAGCTGGCGAGCTCGGGGTCTCGAACCTGGGTCTTCCGCATCCCAGTCCAACGCTCTATCCACTGTGCCACCGCCTAGTCAGGCGGTATATTGTTTTCTATACTTAAAATGGCCATTAGAGCTGGCCATCCAGACAGTTTGGAAGAAAGGGTAGATTCTGGAAGTGGAAGTGTGAGGCCTGTGGGCAAACCCTGTTCCCAGTTCCCCGCTTGCTGTTACATTGAGAAAACAGCCTTCTGAATAACACCTGGAGATTGTGCTATGAGAAGAACATGCTGATGGAGAGAGACCAACTCTGCCTCTCAGTCCTCTCCCTCGGGAGACCTGTGGTGACTCCAGAGAGGCTGCTGATGTTTTAACATTGTGGGGCCAAACAGGGACATGGGGCAGAACTTAGATGAGCACAGCATGTTCAGACTTGGCTAAAGGCTGAAGGTGAACCCAGAGAGAGCATTACAAAGCAGTTATCTGAGGTTCAACTTAGAATGTGCCTCAGCCTGGGGGGGAGGAGGAGGGAGAGGGAGAAGGGGAAAGGGAGGGGGAGGGGAGAAGGAAAGGGAGGGGGAGGGGGAGGAGAATCAAGAGGGACAAATAAACGTGACTGAAAATGGTTTGACTTTGGGTGATGGGCACACAACACAGTCAACATTTCAAATGGTATAGAGATGTTCACCTGAAACCTATGTACTCTTATCAATCAATGTCACTCCCTTAAATTTAATTTCTAAAAAAAAAGAAAGAAAGAAAGAAAAAAGAATATGCCTCAGACCTTACAGATGGTCCGGCTATGAATCCTAGGAGATGGGTAACCCTGGAGGGTTTTCCCCCACACCAGGCAGTCTCTCTGGAGAAAGCTGCCTTTGCCCACCCTTTCTCAGCCAGGGCAGACCTCCCTGGAGAGAGAAGACACAGAGCACGCTCTGTCAGAACCTCTTAAGTAAACCACATAACATTCCTCTGATCTTTAGAGTTGGTTTTAAAACAATAAAACTGCTCAAAAGGTTAAGTCAGTGGTTGGTCCCTTGAGAGGTGGGGTTTCTGAGGGATCCTCAGTGCCTGAAGTCTGTCTCGGTGCAGGGAAGAGCCCCTGTGGCTAAGCTGTGCCGTGGGCCCTGGCCGGTGGGGGGAGAGGAGCAGAGGTGTCCAGGGTGGGACTACAAAAATACTATTGTGTTCCAAGCAATATGCAGAGGAGGCGACAGACCGGCCCAGCTTCATTCTTTGTCCTGCTCTTGTCCCATTCCTCCTGCCTGGAACACAAGAAGATACCCAGAGAGGGAGCAGCTTCCCTGGTGAGGACCAAGAGAAGGGGAGCAAGCAGGATCTGCAAACCAACGACCTCTTTGACTAGCTCATCAGTCTTCCAGCTCTTTCCTCAAATCCCTCAGGTTAAGCCACCTGAGTGAGTTTGTCACAAGTGGGTAAATAGAACTAAGGAAACAGTAAATACAAAGAAGCGTCTTGGAGAATTTCCGCTCTGCAAGGAGAGCCTCACCATTTACGAGACCCAGGCAGCATCCCAGAGAGTACAGAGTGTGGGGCCCGTATTATATTCAAAGTGTGTTTGCCCATCTAACAGTTTCAGACCTTACCGACCCCAACTTAACTGCTGCCAATTTAGCTGCCCCTCCACCAGTCTGTCATCTCGGGTTAGAGCAATTAATTGACTGTGTACAACTATTAGTTGAGAGAAATGGGAAAGGGGATGTCCCCCATTATTTAAATGTTAAGTGTTGGAATTTTATTTCCTTTTTGATGAAAAGTTTGAAATTTTTACCCTGTCACAGAACAAAAGGAACTGTGACTTCTGTTTCACCATTTGCATAGCTGATTTCATGCACTTTTGACAGTTCTATCATGCTTCTGACAGTTATGGTCTCCCTCACCCAGGGGAAGTTGAGAGGGGGAATCTGTTTCTAACCCATATCAGCTCATCCCCAAATGTTACACTTTATGTAACCTGAAGAATGAGCAGAACATTTTGCCTTCTGTTTAGAAAATAGCCCCACAAATCTCTAATGAAATTATTTCCTTACAAGTGAAACAAAATATCCTGATAAATCACCTCTTTCAGAATGCTAAACGTTCAGGGTTGGGGTCTCTCAAAGAACATTCTAGCATCGGCCTAAAGCTCCTCAGGGAACATTGCTGGGAGATGCCCAAGTGTAAAGCCAGTAGTCGCAGCCATTATCACAGCCGCCTGGCCAGTGCAGGTTCGCATTAGATTCGGACAGTTGGTAATGAAACAATAGAGCCAAGAACTGGTGAGCCATCAGCTTTAATCTTAGCTTGCACCTGGCGGGCAAGTAAAAACACACACGGAGCTCCAAAACCCACACATTCAGTGCTCACAAAGCTACTGACCTCTCTGAGTTTCCTAGAATCAAAGGTTTCTAGCTCACCAGCCTTATTCACCTCTGTTCCCCATCTCCTTCTCTCTGCACAAACTCTGCTCAAACTGGCTTCTCCCTCAGCACTCTGCCATCTTGGCTGCTTCTCCTGGCCTCTTCCACGTAGCCTTTCTCTGTTCTCCTCTCTAATGCTAATCTCAGGAATGAAGAGAGAGCAAGCTCCTGGTCTGCCCCACTTTATAGTGTATAAATCCAAACCTTTAATCCAATCTACAAACAAGGAAGTCTCTGATACAAAGCCACTTATCTGAGGCATAATGGGAGGATTCCTCATGAGAGTGCACCACCCACATCATCCAATCAGTCAAGGGTGTGGGGAAAAGCTTACTCTTAAAACTAAGCCTTAGGCTATAACAACCTGGCCTGCCCACTGCCTGTCTTCCAACACACATTAATATCAACGGACTTGCACGTGGGCAGCACCATCTTTAACAAAGCGAGCATAATATATTTTATCTGCCCCACACCAAGCCAAACCACATTGGAACATGAGCCATCCTTCCCCAAGGAGGTACTTGTGAGCCAGGTCTGTGTCCTTCTGGGGACACAACCACAAAAAAAGCGTGGTCCCTTCTTACGGAGCTTGCAACCAGTGGGAGAAATAGGCCACATTTACGTACTCACAGATGTGATAAAGATATTGAGGCACACACACAAAAAAATATGGAGGCACATGAAGGACTTTCCAAATGAAATAATGTTTGAAATGAACTAAGATGCTCCCCACTGACTGGGGAGCGGACCAGCGGTTCTCAAAGAAGGCTTAGTATCCTTCTCTACCATCGTACTCTTCCTCACCAGCGAGCTCTGGGCACCTCCTTTGCAGAGAACCCAATGATTTGACAGGAAGACCTGTTCTTATTTTCCCAGCCTTGCCTTTCCAAGCCTTTAGTTTTTACTCCCAAAAGCTCCATACCCTTTCCAGCTCCCTGTAAGGATGCGCTCAGGAATGGCTCTGGCAACCAGGGTCTAAAAAAAGAAAGGGACCAAAGAAAGGGCCAGGCTTGGGAGGAAATAGAAAATTTGAATATCATTTTCCCCAACCCTTTTGAGTTGCATAAGATCCTGGACTGTATGCCAAAGACTATCTATAATCCAAACCAAAGGACAAGCCATCCTGAGAGAGCAAAGAGTGAAGAACACAGTGCATCTCAGGTTTAAGGTCATGCCACACCTCCAGCAGACGGTCTGGTAGATCAGGAGAAATAGCCCTAGGAATCAGGTTTTAAAATGAGTCATTTCAAGTTGCATCTAGTTCATACACAAGAGAAAATAAAGAACTGTTACCATTGTAAAAGCAATTTGTCCCATTACGAGAAATTTCAGTATATATACAACACATTTTTCTCACATCTCAATGCAAATAGACTATTTTACAAGTTTGTTATTTTAAAACACGAGATTGGCACAGGTTCATAATAATGGTTTAAAAGAAAACCACCCATACAAATTCTCTGAATTGCATTTCTTGCCATAACTTTGATGATAACTCAGAACCAGGAACGGGTTACCTTATGCTGTTTGGTAAATGTCTGCATATGACTCTCCAAACAGAAATAAGATCATGCCAAGATGATCACAGGCATAGGCAGATGCCACGCATCTCCATTTTCCAGAGAGACGCTGCAGTAGATAAACTTGCTTATTCATTGGTGATCAATGGGCCATTGGGAGATAGGAATGGATTTCATTAGTCCAGTTCATAACTTGCAGCCCAAATTTAATCAAATGCACAAGACAGCGTCCTTCAAATAGGAACACAGATAGCCATTCTACTAAAGTTATCACACCATTAAAGTGCAAAATCGTCCTTCGAAGCACTTTCATGGGCATTTTATTGCCTCAACAGTAAAAATAGTGGTACTTTCTGGAGAAAAATTATAGCTGCCATTTCCAGGTTTTCTGTGGTAATTAACCTAGATGCAACGAGGTGATGAGAGGTCTCCCTAATGACTCTATCGCTCAGAAAGGGGACATTCCCCTCTGAACTCTTCAGACAGTATCATCAGGGTGTTGTCAGTGCAAACAATACGCTTATCTAGCTTCTTTTCAAGTCACCTGATTAACTGGAGAAAATAGAAACAGAGAGAAAAGAGCATGTCCTTGCACAGAGGAGGTAAATGTCACTGAAAGGCCAGGGGACAGACCTGCCTTGCCTCATGGCTCTGGCTGGGTCTCCTAGGGGCCACTCAGCTGCTCCTTGGCCAGCAGGTGGCTGGCTCTATACTCAGTGGCCTTTCAGGGATGGGCACAAAAGCCACCTCCTCCAGGAAGCCCCCCCCCCCCGCCAACTTGCTCCAAAGGAAAAGAACCCCTGTGAGGCCTGGATCATAGTTCAGTTTCCATGGTGTGATCTGCATATGAAGTTGCATCCTTGACCAAATTTGGAATTTCTCAAAAGAAATTCCCAGGGAGGCACCAAGGACAAGAGGACTCTGTGGTGGTGACTGACTTCTCCCACACCCAGCCCATGCTCCACAAGGAGGGGCAGAAGACCCTGGAGGAAGACTCTCAGACGCAAATGCACCCTGGGAGGTAGAGACTATGATAGGATTTCAGTCTAAAATGGAACCAGAGGATGGTTAATGGGGAACCTCACGCATGTGCCCTCATAAAAACAAAGTTTAAGAACTGAGAAACTGATTTTCTGTAAATACCTGCCTTACAGAGGTCTGAAATTTATTTTCTGACCAGCGAGCATCTTCCAAGACTCTCTCCCCATCCTCAAGCCAATAAGCTTCTTGCTTGAACCCTGGTTGGACACTCCCTTTTGCACTCCTTGTCATAAGTACAGCCCATCCCCAACCCTCAATAGACTTACCTGCAGCTTGTTAGGGCATGCTCAGCCCAAACTGCAAGTCCTTTGCTATTCTTAAATAAACTTAATTTCTGGATATTTGAGCTTTCCTCAGTTTACGTCTTTATTTAGGTTGACAAGAAGGTATTTTGTTTTGCACTAAAGTCAGGGTAGGACCTAGGAAGTGCTTGTTAATGAAGCTATACACAGTAATCATAATAGCTGACCTTCCTTCTGGGGTATGACATGCCCGACCCTGGGCTGAATGTTATCTCCACAAAGACTCAGGCTTCAGTGTGTCCACTCTGGCGAACCTTAAGGGAAAAGGGAAGCCAGTCTCTCATAGGAACATCTGGAAAAATGTTGATTTTTCAAAGATGCCCAGGACATGTATTTTCTAATAAAATGTCAAGGAAGTGGTGTGTGTGTAGGTGTGTACATGCATGTGTATGAGCGTGTGTGTGTGTCAGCATGTGAGTGTGTGTGTAATTTCTTTGTTTCCCTGGCCACACTGCCTTGGTGTAGGAGGGCAATGCTGCCTGCCCCATTTTCAGGAGAGGGAAAAATGCCCACCAATGTGCCGCCCAGCCTACCTGCCTGGTAATGGGTCCTGAGCCCCAGCAGGGCGCATGCCCTAGACGACCAGGTTTGGGGCTGCAGCCTGACACAGACTCCATTTGTTCCCAAGTCTCCCATGGGGTCATTGTCAGCCCAACTCATAAAACACCAAGTGTGGCCCCTGACAACACCGTGAGCCCCCTCCCTGGTCCCCGTGGCAGACTTGAGCTGGGGGTGTGTGAGGTTTGAAAAGCAAATGTTCTTCTGAACCCTATGAGCTCATTATTCAGTAGAAGAGTGGCAACATAATGCATTTTCATTTACTTAGCCTTAAATATATGTAAATTAAAGGGTTTTCTTTTATTAAAAATAACACTGAAACTCACCACTGATGTGTTTTTGTTATTCTAAAAAGAAGCAGTACTAGAGGAATGAGGCTCTAATGACATTTCACATTCAGATTCCTGTCTTGCTGGAGAGAAAGGGGCCTCTCCACACCAGGGTCTGAACTCCTGAATAAAGCCCTGCCCAACGACAACGCTGCCATGGGCGGCTCTCCCTTCGTGTACGTTCTCATTGTCTTACGTTGTGATGGAAGGAACCGTTCGCCCTGGTTGGAAGCCTAATTGTACCCAAGAAAGAAAAATAAATTGCTGCTCTCCCGTTGGAGTCACGCAATGCTGGAGAAGCGGTGCTCGGTGCGGGGTGGGGGGTGCCAGAACTTCACTAATGTCAGGAAGGTAAAGGCCCTGCCGAGTCTTCTGGAAGAAAGGACTCAGCCCTCACAGTTCTGCCTCCCTCACCCACCCCTGCCCCGACAGCCAGATGATCACAAATCCCCCAGAAGCCCTGCGTCCAGTCTTTCCAGTGAATCTCACATGCCTGAGCCTGTGCTTCTCACGGAACTCCCCTGCCAACAGCTGGTATCTATGCCCCCTCACTCCACCCCCAGCTCACCAAGCCTTCTCAGCCTGACCCCAGACTGTCCCTCTGGAAACCCCTATTCCTTTTCAATAGGACCCTGCATTCTAGGCCATTAGAATTGGTTCAACCCTCTGTATCAGTGTCCCGGGGCTGCTGTAACAGACTATCACAAACTGAGTGTCTTAGAGCCACAGAAATGTGTCCTCTCACTTGTCTAGAGTCCAGAAGTCCAAGATCAAGGTTGGCAGGGCCAGGTTCTCCTTCTTGGCTCCTGATTGCTCCGGCAATCCTTGGCATTCCTTCTTTGCTTCATGGACTCATCACTCCAATCTTTGCTTTGGTGGTCAGATGGTGCCTTCCCTCTGTGTATCTGTCTTCAAATGGCATTCTCTGCATGCCACTTCTGTTCTTTTAAGGACATCAGTCAGAGTAGATCAGAGCCCACCCTACTCCAGCATGACCTCACCATATCTTAACAAACTACATCTGCAATGACCTTGTTTCTAAGTAAGTTCAGATTTTGAGGTTCTGGGAAGAACATGAATTTGGGGGACAATTTTTAGCCCAGTGTACCCTTTTTTCTTGTATGTAAGGGGCTTGTATTGCTGAGGACCACACAGGGATGGGGTAGACAAATCCTTTCAATTCCCAGGTCTGTTGTTCTCCCACTGTTACCTGCTTTGAGCTGTCCCTGAGCTGCCGTGCCTCTTTGTCCTCTTAGGACACAACCCCCTCTCCCTGGAACCCAACTCAAGATCCAGCCCCTTATCGAGCCTTCTAAATGGAGTTTGCTTTCAGTGGACTCTGTCTTTCTGGCTGTGCTACTCTTGCACATTCACCCCATGTAACACAGGCGAGTCTGCTTTCTAATCACCTCCAGTCTCATGGTGATTACTTTCTCAGATGTGGCCCTTGTGTCTTCAGTTAACTCCTATGCCAGTAATGGGCCATCTTTTGAGCTTGGTGTGTCAAAATTTGCCAAAAAACTGAGCATAACTCAGGTGGTGTGTCACTTCTAGAAAAACGGTTTAACCAGAAGTCCCAGAACTAGACGCTCTGTGCCGGAGTTCTGTTGTTTTGGCCTACAGACCTCCAGCACAGAGAGTCTACACTACAGCAAATGTTTTATCCTCAGCTACTGCACCTGGCCGTGCAGGAGCCAAGGATGAAACGTCCTTCTCGGCACGTGGCCCCATACTTCTCTGGTATGCGCCGCATGCGGCCGCGTGTCATCGAAAATGGCTACGCATGCCAGTGCTGACATGCGTGTCATAGGTTCGCCATCACGGTCCTATACTTTTCCTAGACAGGGTCACATCTTACTTTCCTGTCTTCATTCCAGTATTTAGCAAGGTGCCGTACACCACAGGTATTTAGGAGACATTTGGACGGATGGGGAACCTTCCCGTTTCAGTGACATCCGAACCAGAGAATAAGATAAACACAGCTCTGTTGGGGATCACAGATTGGCCAACCAAGAAATGAAGACGACATCGATGTTGGCTTTTTCAATAAAAGTCACAGTGAAATCAGAGTCTTCAAACTCCTTCCCTGCTCTACTTCATTGCTTAGCTGGTATCAGAATTAGATGTTTTGGCTTCAGAGCCTTCATTCTCTTGCTACTTTTCCAGTAGTGATTATAGCACTAGAAACTGGGACAGGGTTTCTTACTCCACAGCCTGCTGCTACCTCTCCCAGGACTAAGTGGGAGGGGCCTCCCCAGTAATGATGATGGGCCACTCGTGATGCTGGCTAGGGTCCTCCAAGGCATTACTGCCATCTCGAAGGTTGGTCACATGGAAAAAGTGTTAATGATTTAATTGGATCTACTAGAGCCCTAACATGATCCCTCAGACAGACCCCCTACCTGGATCTGAGAGTAAGACATGTTTGCCCCCCAGGCAGGGGGAGTCATAAATAGTCTCAGTTCCCTCAGAGGGCAGGCAGTCTTGGACATGAACATGGGTTACAACCACTACTGTTAACATCTCAGGCCCCTCAGATGAATTCTTCACATGTGTATTCACCTCCACGGAATACAAACAGGCCTTACACATTATTCCTGAATTTACCTGATAACTACATTGAGTTTGTACAGAACCTTCAAGCAGCTGAATATAGACTATCATTCAAACCACTGGAGAATATAAACACCCACTACAGTCATGTGAGATCAAAGCTCAAGAATGAGCACAGAATGTTTCTCTTTCAAGTGTCAGGCATTTCCGAGACCAAGGCCTGAGCCCGGAATGGAAAGGACTGTGCACAGATTGGGATGAGGACACACTGGAAAGGAAGCCGGGAAAAGAAAGAGTGACCAGACTGAGAGCATTAACGACAGCTGAGAGGCTTTGAGGTAAGGAATGGTTATTGATTTTTTTAGTTACACAGTCAAGTCCTTTGAAAGAACCATGTCTAAAGCACACCCAGCTAAAGGCGTGTGGCCCCAGCAAATCCAAGGCAAAACTAATTGTGTTCTATAAATTATCTTCCATAGTTCTGAACCCCCAAGAGACAGAGAGGCACCATGTAAGGATTGAATACATCAATGGGGGTGTTTATTTGGACAGTTAAGGTCACCAGACCTGAAAAATGGGCAACACCTTTTGAGACATCAAAGCAATTATTTTCCCAATTCTTCTGTTGCCATAAGATGGCAAATTGACAAAAACTAGTCAAATGTTACAGCAAAATCCCAAATCTGAACCTCTTTGTGATCCTTTACAGACACCTATAACATGAGCATTTGCTCCTTTTTAAAAATAGCATCCATTTGAGCCCTGGCTGGTTGGCTCAGTGGTAAAGCATTGGCCTGGCATCTGGAAGTCCTGGGTTCTATTTCTGGCCAGGGCACACAGGAGAAGCCACTATCTACTTCCCTTCTCTCTCCCTTCTCCTCCCCCTCTTCTTCCTCCTTCTCTCTCTTTCTCTCTCTTCTCCTCCTGTAGCCATGGCTCCATTGGTTTGAGCACATTGGCCCTGGGCACTGAGGATGGCTCCATACTCCATAGAGCCTCTGCCCCAGGTGCTATCAGTTGCAAGTATGGCACAAGATGGTCAGAGCATTGGCCCCAGAGACAGTTTGTCAGGTGGATCTCATTCAGAGCACATGCAGGGGTCTGTCTCTCTATCTTCCCCCCTCTCACTTAGAAAAGAATAAAAATAATAAAATAAAATAATAAAACAGCATCTATTTGCATTTTGTTGCCTCTCATCTTTCCCTGAAGTATTCTACTACAAAAAAAAAATCTTCCTTTTGTTTTTTTTCTTATAAATATCTTCTGTGTGACTTGTTTTTTTCTTAAATTTTATTTTTATTTTTTACAGGGACAGAGAGAGAGTCAGAGAGAGGGATAGACAGGGACAGACAGGAATGGAGAGAGGTGAGAAGCATCAATCATTAGTTTTTCGTTGCCATTGCGACACCATAGTTGTTCATTGATTGCTTTCTCACACGTGCCTCGACCGCGGGCCTTCAGCAGACCGAGCAACCCCTTGCTGGAGCCAGCGACCTTGGGTCCAAGCTGGTGAGCTTTTGCTCAAGCCAGATGGGCCCGCGCTCAAGCTGGCGACCTCAGGGTCTTGACCCTGGGTCTTCCACATCCCAGTCCGATGCTCTATCCACTGCGCCATCGCCTGGTCAGGCTGTTTTTTATTCTTTTTAAACATCTCTTTAAAGGCCAGGGAAATAAAGACCCAATTTGAATGGAAATTAATTCCATCACCAAAGATGGAGCCATATGATATGAAGGGAGGCCATTGTTGAATGGTCCATTAACCACAAACTACCTCAATTTCAGCAGCCCCTGTAAGCTAGCAACCAACTATTGAGCATTTCATTGGTTTGGGCTTAGGAATTAGAAAGAATGTAGAGAAAGGAGGAGCCCCAAACCAAAACCAGCCATTAGTCACAGAACATACAACACTTGTCAAGGTGACAACTCCTTTGTTTTTATTAGGCTTCAAGAGAACCAAATGTGCCACCAACCCACCAGAGTATGAATGTGATCATTTAGGATGGTGCTAATTGCTCCCAAGCCCCATCCACAAATACTTTTTAATAAGAGAAACACACTCATGAAAGGATTTCTTAAGATATATTTCTAAATATACCCCAACTAATGACTGCACAGTGTAGGCATATTCAGCTCTTTCAAGCAGCTATTTTGAGCCTGCGTGCTTTCACGTATGACCACCTGGATCCTTTACTCATGTTCCTTGAGCCTGGCTCTTTTACTAGAATTTCAGATTGGGTAACCCATTGACAATATAGCAAGCCAATGAAAAAAACTTAGGCTCATGTAGTCCCAGGTATTCTAAAATTACTCATTTGCCATGGATTACTCATCACCTTCCTTCCAATGACTGTAGGCAAATTATTATTACTCCATTTTGCTTCAGAAGCGGTGCACTGGCTTTCAATGAATTTCCCTAAATTTCAAAGGGGAACAAATCTGATCCAGCCACAGATATCTAAGCCAAACCATACACTTTCACGCTTTCTTATAAAACAGTTGTTTAGCTGAGAGAGGAGAAACCATCAATATAAATACCATCCTCCCTCGAAGCTTAACACATGCTCCTTTCCGCATTTAGAGGGGCTGTGTATTTGTCTGTATCTCCATCTGGAGCAGAGGGCAGGAGGCAATAAATAGCATGAGCCACCAGTGGCATAGGGAACATAACTGGCGCCTGGGGCACGACACTTTATTGGCACCCCCCTGAGGGCGTAGTACGCTTTTCTTGTTTGTCTTGGAGACCATTTGGCGCCCCTCTGCGAGTGGTGCCCAGGCATGGTAGACCCCCTTGCCCCTACCCCCTACGCTACTGTGAGCCACACCCCATGAAGGAAACAGCACTCACCTGCTCACCCCTCTGATCACCACTAAGTAGGCTCACAGCAGCTTTGTTCATACAAAATACAGCCAAGTAGGGCCAAACCTTCAGAAACAAAATTCCTTCTCCAAATTTTATCTCATTCAGCCCTTTCTGGATCTACTGCATTCTGGATGCCTGCCAGAGCCACTGAAAGCTGGGGATGACCAGATGGCCATCGTGGGACATCACACCCAGAGACCTGGAGGCACCTTGCCATGAAACAGGAAGAAGGTTCTTAAGGAGGACAGGTATAAGTTAAAGAAACAGGCAGTGTGAGAAGCACAGTGTTCTCTTTCCCAGTGCCGTAATACAAATACCGATCACAGCATGGTGAGTCTGCAAGGGTCCTGGCAGGGCAGAAAGTAGCAAACATTCAGATAGGAAAGCAATAATGCCTCCAATGATTAGAGGTCACCATAACGTCAGTATTGGGGTATTTGCAGCAGGCTATCATTATGTGGTCCTGCATGGAAGGATCAGCCTCTCACACAGGATACAGGTATAGAGGCTTCTCCCAGCTGTAATGTCCGGTAACTGAAAGTACGAGCTCTGGGAACAAACATCAGCTATCAGGGGCTGTGATGGCTTCATCCACTGAAGAATAATCTGCAAGGAGTCAAATGATTAAATGGTCACTTTCTGCCCACCTGCTCCTTTCCATGTGCTATTGGGTCTCTCTTCAGCCAGGGACTGAGCAATGACATGTGCTTCTGTTTATTATTAGTTTCCAAACCTGCCACCAAACTGTGAACATTCACACAGCTGCAGCTGCTAATGCACCTCCTTTGGGCCCCTTTCAGAGAGGGGCCCAGGAGGCTTTGGGACTCATCTGCACCTGTAGTGACTAGGAGACCCTGGAGCAAGAGACACTCCCTTAGGAGACAAATAACCCAGATGTCTTTCTAGGAGAGAGGACAGAAGGGAACACTAGTACTTCCAAACTTCAGTTCTTTTTCCTTATAAACGCCCCGAGAGACCACGAAACTGCACACCTGCCTCGGGTTGTAAATTGAAAACATATGTATTGCCTTGTTTCTGGTTTCCTTTTTCTTTATCCTTTCTTTCTTTCTTTTTTCTTTTATTGAATAGATGAAAATTCTACTTTGCCACAAGACTTGCTGAAGAAATGCATAATTAAAAGTAAAAAGAGAAAGTCTCTTAAAGGCTGTTTACTTGGGCAATGACGGTGACACAAATGTTTCTTTCTCCTCACAGGGCCCACCCACAGAAAGAAGCAGAACAATGGTGGCGGGGGGGGGGGGGGGGGGGCGGGGGGGGGGGGTCCTCCAGGCACTAGACAGCACTGGAGAGGCCTCTGGCTCCGGCCGGCTGGGCGCATTCAGCTCTGTGGACCGTTCTACACTCCGACAGTCTGCTAATTACATGTCAGCCTGGCAACTCCAGCCCGCAGGCCACCTCCAATTATAGCCGCATTGACATTGCTCAAGTAGTTCATGTGTTTACATAGCTCGGTGAGTCTCTCTTAATTTTCAAAAAAAAGTAGAAAATTACTAATATTTTAAAAAAAGGAGTGGGCTGACCAGGGAGAAAGGATTCACTTTGCACGTGTATCAATATTAAACAAGAAGCCCAAAGTTCTGCTTTTTATGTTGCCCTTGCCTGGGACAAACTTGAACAATCACCCTATAAACTCTTAGGGCAAATTCCCAAAGGCTCTTTCAATCTGCAAATTGATAGATGCGTGTCAGAATCGGGTCCTCTGCGCATAGAGGGTTGAAGTTATCGCAGCAGCTAAATAACAAAAGTTACATCATTTTCATCAACATTCATCATTCTAATTGCCTGGGCCCCCCCCCCCCACACCAGAACAAAGTCACACTATAGTTTTATAGTATTTGATTAATGAGGGCAGGAAAATTGAAGTTTTTGCAATAAAGCTAAAAAAAAAATCCACAGACTTTTATCGTTTTTTCCCTTATGATTTTAATTTAATGGCTCGTGTTTTCATTACTGCAGAGGCTGTACACTTTAGCTTGCAATTATGTCCCATCTGTGAAGCACTGTGTTATTACAGTTTATTCTAGTAGCTTTTCAATCACTTTTGAGTTGGGCTTTACAAGTATTCTTGCAGCAGGTGGGCTTCCTGGCATCAGCCCAGGAACACACAAAGCGCAAAGCTGGAGTTTAATGGCAGCATATGCATGTGGCACAGAGCACCAGCCTTCCCCCATATGCTGCTAAGCAGCCTCTTCAGCCTGCCAGTCACTCTTCTTACTGACTACAGTCTCTAAGTAGTTTTCTGCCAGAGAAAAATATACCAAGGCAGCAAATTTCTCCAGTGCACCATCCTTATTACTGAGACAACCCTGTCATTAGCACAAGCACAATGAACCTGAACTGGGGATGCATACCAATTAGGTGGCATGGAGCACTTTTGCTTCTTATCTCTATGGAAACGCCCCCCTCCTCCGGCTGCAGTGGACAAGCAGGAATGTCCCCCACACATATGTCACGTAGTTAACACTGTACACTGTGATGTGAACCAAAATCTGCTCTAGCCCCTGCAGCAGCGGAGAGAAAGGAGCAGAAACAACAGAAGTCTCCGCATATTTGGGAGGCATTTGCCTTTAGAATTCTGGATCCTGCGCAGCCATAGCTCATAGCCACGAACAGGAAACAATGTTTCAATCTATAAATAATATTCTCCCACTAAATCTAGCAGCGGAGTTCAAGGAATCTAATGGAAATTGCTTTATCCCATTAAAAATATATAGACCAAACATTTAAAAAATATATATTACCATGAAGAATGTCTCACTTCTAAGAGGCTGGGACAGCTCCTGAAGCCACAAGCTTCATAGCCCTTCTCCCCTGGAATTTTTATCTGCCCCCCAATACAAA
The DNA here is from genome assembly GCA_037038555.1 of Rhynchonycteris naso. Classification (NCBI taxonomy): domain Eukaryota; kingdom Metazoa; phylum Chordata; class Mammalia; order Chiroptera; family Emballonuridae; genus Rhynchonycteris; species Rhynchonycteris naso. The sequence goes on from CM072998.1 coordinate 34,899,162, forward strand.
ATAAGCACGAAGTGAAAAATATCCAAAATGTTTGTGTGTAAAGAATGTTCCCACCTGAATGCTGTGAATTTTGCAAAGACATACAAATAAAGTCTTTTGTTTTCTTTGTGTGTAGATGTGTGTATGTAGAGGAGCAAGAAAGAAAGAGAGAGAGGGAAGAGAGAGATGGAGAGAGAAAATGAGGAAGAGACTCGGTTTTTATTTCACAGCTCGGTCTCCATAAACCTGAGAGATTCTAACTTCATGGGTCTGGGCTACTTTAATTTCAGTGTGAACTGTCAGTGAATGACCCAGCGCAGCTTTATTGGCCCCGAAATTCCACCAGCAGTTCTAAAACAGAGGATACCCCTGACGCTGGCACCTGACACTTGTCCCGTGCTCCCGAACTGGCTGCCCCTCTTCCTTAACCAAGAGCCCCTCAGCATCATTTTATGAGTAAGTTCAGTCCTTCTCTTTAGACTGAGTGTGCTGGAGACCTGAGTCTTACTTTCTTCTTGGAGGGATATTGTTTTCAACTCTGTCTCTCAGCTGTCACACACCTTTCAGTCAAGGGACCGTCTCAGCTGATGGTAGACAGCAAGGAACGCATTCACATGCTCCTTCTGTCCTGCACGTCCAGGGGACCCCCGCTGAAGTGCACGGCTCTTTGGAGTAAAACTATGCAACAGCCCTGAACTTACCGGGAATCTTAATGAAGTACTGTTTAAGGTGCACATAAAGTATTATTTTTAAAGAGCACCCATCAACTATTAGATGCCATGAAATAAAGTCCTGCTGCCAAGACAGTGACTCAGGGAGATGAAAAATAAAGGGAAGTCAGAAACACTGCCTTATGAGCACAGAATCAACTAAACTTATGTCAGGACGAGTGCTATTCCCCAGAAACTATCACTTATAGAACTTTTTTTTTTCATTAGGAAAGTAATTCTAGATATATGTGAAATTCAATGGATTCTAATGGGAATAATTTCCTCCTGCATAATGTGGCCCAGTGGGAATCGTACAACTCTTTGATTTTTGTTTTGAAGTTAAAGACATCAAGGGAAAACGAAAACTTCTGTATAAAGAGAAAGAGCAGTTCTCAGCCATAGCAACCCATCTCTGGCAAAGAGGTTTAATTCAGTGCTAAGGGCTATTGGTCTTCTCCCCAAATGCAAGAGAGTCAACATTAAGGACTGGCACTGGGAACAAGTCAGTAAGTAAACTGGCCTTCTAGCTACTTCAGGGATTTCTGGGGGAGAGTTGAATAATCATGAAGAAGAACGTTCATTCCCTGGTCACAGTGCTGCAAATTACTGTAAGAACCCAGGGAATGAAAGCAACTTGTATTTATTTCCATTTATTAAATTTTCTTCCTTTTCAAAGTAAGGTCCTGAAACCCATTTTAGGTGACCCTACCCACTGCTTCTAGGACTCTGGAGGGAATGAAGCATGGGGCATGTCAACCCCCCACTCCCAACCCCATTAATTTTTTCCTTTGTCCCTTTAAGGATAGCTAATCTCTGCCAGGACATTATAGGTTGGGATGCAGTTGGAGAGATAGGAGCTCCTTCAGACCACAATCTGATATCATAAACAAGGCCAGCATTTCCATCAGTGAGGAGCCTCTTTCTGTTCTTGTACAGGTAGTATTTCCCTGTCTGTGGCCTCAGACCTCCCACTTTCTAGGCCGGCTGACTTAGGACATGTCTACCCATGTGACAGACATAGGCAAGGCGTTGGCCCTATATCCGAGCCCCTGCATTTCTCAGTGTGTGGTCATTGGTTGAATTAAGTTCAATCCAGGGCAGCTGTGCTGCCCACCAGGGTTGCCCTTCAGTCTCATTCAGCCTGCCTAGGAGATGGAGAAGCCATCAGGCTGACCAGTGGGCCCCAGCCATGTGCCCATGAACAGGCATCCATTCCTTTTGGCTAGCGTTCAGTCCAGTCAGCCAAGTGACTATTCTGATTGGTCAGAACCCGAATCTCATGGTTAGTAAACATTCTGAGCACCACGCTCTTTGGGTCCATACTTTTCCTTCGTGGGTGCTGCTATGGGTTGAATTGTGTCTCTATAAGACAGGTGAAAGCCCTAACTCCAGTATCTCAGAATATGACCTTAGTTGGAAATAAGGCCATTGCAGATGTAACTAGTTAAGATGAGGTCACACTAGAGTAGGTGGCCCTAATCCAATATAAAGGGAAATCTGGATGCAGAGAAGAGACCACATGGAGAAGATGGCCATGTGAGGACAGAGGCAGAGGCTGGAGTGATGCATCTACAAGCCAAGGAATGCAAGGCCAGAAGCTGGAAGAGACAAGGAGGGACCCTCTCCGAGAACCTTCAGAGCAAGAATGGCTCTGCGGACACCTTGAGCTTGAATTTCAGCCCTTCAGGACTGTGAGAGAATACATTTCTATTGTTTCAAGCAACTCATTTTATGGTGCTTTATTGTGGTAGCCCCCCAAAAACTACTATAGGTGCTTATTAGACAATGAGTTTCTAGGTTCATAAAATAAAGAAAGAAACTTGACTTTGCAATGAAAAAGTGGTTTGGCTCTAGATCCCAGGGAATAAAGAAAAATTAGGAGTTCAAGGGCTCTGGAGCCCTGGAAAGGTTAGTCTCTCTGACCCTCATGTTCCTAGTTTATAAAATGAATATAATAGTACCTAACCTATAAATTTTCTGCAAGGTGGAAATTAGTTAATCCATGTGTAAAAATAACATTTAGTATATAGAAAATGCTTGGTGGATCATTTATATATCTCAATATAATAAATTTGTTAGGATAAAATATCATTATTTTTCCTGCTCTTAAAAACCACATTTAGCCTGACCAAGGTGGTGGCACAGTGGATAAAGCATCGTACTAGGATGCAAAGGACCCAGGTTCGAGACCCCGAGGTTGCCAGCTTGAGCGCAGGTTCATCTGGTTTGAGCAAAGCTCACCAGCTTGGACCCAAGGTCACTGGCTTGAACAAGGGGTTACTAGGTCTGCTGGAGCCCCCTGGTCAAGGCACATATGAGAAAGTAATCAATGAACAACTAAAGTGCCACAATGAAAAATTGATGCTTCTTATCTCTCTCCATTCCTGCCTTTCTGTTTCTATCTATCCCTCTCTCTGACTTTCTCTCTGTCTCTGTCAAAAAAACAAACAAACAAACAAAAAACCCACATTTAATTTTGTGCTATCACTGTTAAGTACTTTTCCAATTCTCTTGCAGTCATATCAACACAAGGTTTCTTTTCACATATGAACGAAAACCACAAACTTGTGTTACATGGACAAGAAAAACTGTTTCATAGAATTAATGTACAGCCTAGACTCTCCTAGGCTTTTCCCAATCTCAGATGACCTCCTCGACCTCCAATGCTATGTCACCCTTAGCATCAATAACACTATATTCTAAACCATATTATGAGTCGACATTTGGTTGATTTTTCTCTTTATGTTTATCTTTCTATCTCCCCAAATAAATGGTAGGTGCCTTGGAGATATGGATTCTATCTAACAATTTCTCATATCACTAGCCTTCATGTATTATCTTGTATATGAAATGACCTTAAGACATTGTATGAAGAAAAATTAAGTGAGATAAAAAGAAAAATAATAGAGCTTTTAAAACACTTTTAATATGCTACCCAGCTTGATCTAGCCTAATAGGGTCTTATTGCTTTTCTTTTTTCTTTTTACAATTTTTACAGATGAATATATAAAGAATCAAAAAGGCTGTTATTCTTTGGAATCCAAGCCTATGCCCTACTTAATAGCTAAGACCGTTCATTTGGCTCTTGAATCTTTGATACTTGGGGAGCGGTGACAATGGGAGACTCTAGGGGGTTTCTATCCACCTCTGGGTATTATCATCACAGGGTAGAGGGGACTTAAAGGTTTTCTTTTTTAATAAATTGGAAAAATGATAGTAAAATAGAAGTGCAGTAGGAAAAATGTATTTGGGTTCTAGTCTTGATTTTTCAACTAACTAGCCATTAGAAATTTGTCAAGTTATTTTATTTCTTTGGGCCTCAATTTCCTTATTTTTTAAGTACGATAACTTCAAAGGATTCACTCACCATTCCAATACATTTGCTCCTTCCCTCAGTATTTCACCAAATAAAATTATTCCTTATTTGAACTTAATATAGACACTAAACTTAATACATGCATGTGGGAGTCAGGCTCTACCACCTGTAGGCTGTGTAACCTTGGGCAAAATCACTTCTCTGAGCCTCAGTTTTCTTACCTGCAAAACAGAAACCCTAACACCTTATACACCAAATGTCATTCTCTGTATCTCCGACAGTTCTAAGTGCTCTGCAAATACTTAGCGCTTCTTCCTCATACAACCACCTGTCTTAGTCTCTGCATATACACATGAAAGCACTGGGCACGAGGACAATAACTAGCTCTCCCAAGCTCCATGGCTCACAGTGCCAGCGCCAGCCCCTCCACCCAAGTAGCAGCCTCAGTACCTGTGCCGTCTGAAGACACAATGCTATTCCTCCTCTTGGTGATATGGGGAAAGTTAAATTAAGTAATAGGTATAACCATGTAGAAGGTGCACAGTACTTAGGACTCAGTAGATGTTAACTGTAAGTGGGGTGATCACACATAATTCCTTTCTCTGTTTTGAAAGTGTAAAGTGTCACTGTTAATAATTACACTGAAACAATGGGTGGAACCAAGGAGTCTCTCAGGCAAACTGGATCACTGACTTTTAGCTGTACTTATTATTCTGGATTGTAAACTCTCTGAGAGAAGAGTCTATGTCTTTCCACATACACTGTCCACACAAAGACAAATGATAGTGTTTCTTTTTGGAAGGGGAGTCTGAGGCATAAACAACTGAGAGAAGACTGACTGAAGTTTCCTTTCAGCCTCTTAATCTGCATCCAAGATTCAGGGGCTGGAAAGGTGCTGGTGACACCTGAAATCCTGATAAGGTAACACTTTCTTTTACTTTTAATTCAGTAAGAGGAGTGGAGGCAGAGAGACAGACTCCCACAAGCACCCCAACTGGGATGCACCCAGCAAGTCCACTAGGGGGCAATGCTCTGCCCATCTGAGGCATTGCTCTGTTGCTTGGCAACCAAGCTCTTCTTAGTGCCTGAGGCAGGCCACATAGCCATCCTCAGCACCCAGGGCCAACTCACTCCAATTGAGCCATGGCTGCAGGAGAAGAAAGAGAGAAAGAGAGAGAGAGAGAAGCGAGAGGGGGAGGGGTGGAGAAGCAGATGGGTGCTTCTCCTGTGTGCCCTGACCAGGATTCAAACCCAGGACATCCACATGCCAGGCAGATTCTCTACCACTGAGCCAACCGGCCAGAACAGGTAACACTACTAAATCCCTACAACAGTGAACCAAATAAAGATAACTTGACTATTTGTGTGTGTGTGTGTGTGTGTGTGTGTGTGTGTGTGTATGTGTGTCTGTGACAGAGACAGAGAGAGGGACAGATAGGGACAGACAGACAGGAAAGAAGAGAGATGAGAAGCATCAATTCTTCATTGTGACACGTTAGTTTCTCATTGATTGCTTTCTCATATGTGCCTTGACTGGGGGCTACAGCAGACCAAGTGACCCCTTGCTCTAGCCAGTGACCTTGGACTCAAGCTGGTGAGCCTTGATCAAACCAGATGAACCTGTGCTCAAGCTGGTGGCCTCAGGATTTCGAACCTCAGTCCTCCATGTCCCAGTCTGATGCTCTATTCACTGCACCACTGCCTGGTCAGGCTTTATTTCTTTTCTGCCCCCCCCTGAAGTGAGAAGCGGGGGTGGGGGGAGGCAGACAGGCTCCCACATGCACCCGACCAGAGGGCAATGCTTAGCCCCTCTGGGGCATTGCTCCACTGCAATCAAAGCCATTCTAGCACCTGAGGTAGAGGCCATGGAGCCATCCTCAGCACCCAGGCCAACTTTGCTCCAATGGAGCCTTGGCTGTGGGAAGGGAAGAGAGAGATAGAGAGAAAGGAGAGGAGGAAGAGTGGAAAAGCAGATGGGTGCTTCTACTATGTGCCCTGGCCAAGAATCGAACTGAGGACTTCCACAAGCCAGGCCAACGCTCTACCACTGAGCTAAGTGGCCAGGGCCAGGCTTGATTATTTTTAATGTACCCATCAGTATGATCCTACCAAGGATGGAGAAAGAATAACACTGAACATCATTATGTCTCTAATTTCATAAAATCCACACATAATTCAGATCATATTTGTAGTTAAAATAAAATTAAAACATATTAATTATATTACATTGGAAGAAGCAGGCCTAAAATTTTCAGTTGCGCAAGAAGCTATTGATGTTTCTAGAAGCTTCTAGATGCTTCTGAGTAGGATAGAAGACCATGTGTGAGGAAAAGTTGCCTCAGAGTCAGAGGACCCAAAATTCAAGCTTAGCTCTTACTCAATAGGATAATCACTCTATATCCTTATTGTCTTTAGTGAAAATCAGGATACTATTTGTCTTTTCTCACCTTTACAGGATGCTAAGAGAATCAATCACATAAAGTAATTCAAAAACATTTTTTCAATGATTCGATATTTATTGCGTACCTACTCTGTGCTAAGTGTCTGAAGCACTGCGGATGCAGTGCAATGAGCGAGCGAGAGAGAAATAAACCAGCAACTATAATGGAATGTGTTGAAAGTGATGATAAAAACATGACTGGGGCCCTGCTCGGATAGCTCAGTTGGTTAGGGCATCATCCCAAAGGGCAGGGGTTTCCGGTTCAATCCCCGGTCAGGGCACATACAGGAACAGATATTCCTGTCTCTCTTGCTTTCTCCCTTCTTCTCTTTAAAATCAATAAAATAAACATAAAAAAAAACCAACTATGACTGGGGAATTGGTAGATTTTACAATGTATGCCAAGGTCTGTCCTGGATTCTGTGCATGTAAATCTGATCCTTAGGCTAGCACCACAGATGCTGTCTTATTTGCTTGTCCGTATTGAAACGATGATTTAAAACATTTTGTTTTTTAGATAGAAAGCCTGGATCTTTGCTCAAAATGAACAATTTAATGGCAAATATTTATAGCAAGTTGCCACTATAATAAGGCCAATTTTTACAATTTCTTTATAGGTGTTAAATTACATATTAATGAATAGCTGATTTTATCTTTGTCCCATTTGCTAAAATGTCTCCCCTGGATGACATTTAAGGTCCCTAGGAATAGCCCTGGTCATTCTTTCCTATTCGGAACTACCAATTTACTTCACTTCAGTTATCAAAGTGCAAATCGTAGCTCCCAGTTTTCCAATCCCAGCTCCTTTCAATTTGACATAGCACAGATGAAATTTCAGCTTCTGTCCCTTGTAATTATGCAAGCTGAGAACTTGAAAGTTGTGAATACATAAGAACACTTTTCTAACTTACTCCATTGAGTCCGCACCAGAATGGGAAGGTAAACAAATAAATGAGTGGGTAGTTTTGCCTTACTGTCCAGGTCAAAACCACAGAAAATTCTCCTTTCAGATTCTTTAAACTTAAATGACCTTGACCTTGGAGCAGAGTTGCCTGCTCCCTCCTTCCTGAAGACTCTCGTGGGTTGTCTTCTGTGACCTTTGTCACAACTATCCTCCCACTAAGGCTTTTTAGGACCTTCATAGTTTCCTTCTTCTCTATTTTTGTCTTAAACATTGGTGTTTTGGCCAAATACCCTTGGGTGACCATGACCATTCTCACATGTGGCAAAGACTAGCTAGAGGCTCACCAAAACTTTTCCACCAGCAGTTGAAGTACATTCCTCAGCCTCCCTTGCAGGTGGACTAGGGTGTGTGACTGTTGGGCCCATAAGAGCCCTAGGGACATTTTCCAGACTTCCATTCTATTGGCTATTCCAAGAGGCCAGAAGAGATGACAGCCCACAAATGGAAGCATCCGGATGGGTCCTCAGCCTCTGTTTGGAGAAGGAAGTCCAGGGGCGGTGTCTGTCCTGGAAGGCCCCATCACATGTGCCAGTGGGCAGTGAGCTTTTACCACGTTAAGCCTCTGCTCTAAGATTCAGGGTTGGTCTGCTCCGCAGCCAGCATCCACCTGCCTGCTTACCATGGCCCCAGATTTGTGCCCCTTTCCTGGGTTTCTGCCTGGAAATCCACTGCTGGTTATCCCTCTTCCCCCTCACTGCCGACTGCACTACCAGCATCTCAGGACAAGCTCATCTTCTTTCTGCTGAACCCCAACTGTTTTTTGCTCTGTCTGCTCTGCTTCTCGAAAAGGTGTTAACCTTCACCAACACCTAAGCCAGCTGACAAGTCATCGTCCACGACCATGCCCTCCTCTTGGCCCAAACCCCCCACCCCCATCAAACTTCCTGATGTCTCCTGTGTCTAGATATCACTGTCCTCTCAGATAGTGGCCCTCTGAACCCCTGGCATGGTAACCCAGGAAACCCTTTCTACATTCTTAACATAAAAGAATATATGTTTGATCAGATGTCACCCTGCCAAAATCAAAACAAAACGAATTTTCCCATGGGGTCTAGGACCATTCCAGAGAGGCTCTGGACATGCCTGAAGCCTCACCTCTCCCTTCGCCCTCTCCCCAAGTGGGATCAGCCTGCAGCTCCCTACCTGTGTTGTGCCCCTCCCAACCCTGCTCCTCCCTGGATGGGAACTGACCCCTGCAAGCATATCCAGTGTACTTTTCTTCATTAGTTTCCTACATCCTCTGCTAAGCACAGGCTTCCCTAACTCCTGTGTTTATGAGACAGGGCCTACCACAGAGAAAGGGCCTGATTAATCACACTGACTGAAGACTGTGGGTATGAATGATAGACACCATATTTCCACACACACCCCCCACCACCCTGAACCCACATTTTGCCCCTGTTACAGAATTGTCTCTTTGATCAGGTCCCCAGAAGCAGGTGCCCAGTTCTCACTATGTGACTGACCTCACTCAGCATTATCCGGTGGTCACCATGCCCGATATTGCAGGGTACCGGGTCACTCCTAGCTGCTCTGAACTGCGCTCCTCATTGACATTGTAATTGATTTCCTGTTGCTTTAAGTCTAATGAGAAGGGATGTATGGAAGCCCTTTCAAAGTTCACACAAGTATTCATAGGTATTGCCATTTTTATCTTCACTATTAGAGACATCAGTTGAGGTGAACTGTGACCAACGTCCATTTTATTTATTTGAAATGTATTTGTAAAGGTTTTAAACATTCTCTGACCTCAAACATGGTCTTTTCTAATGGGCCTAGTTAGTGATACCATTTTGCAGGGAGAAAAAAAGGAGGGAAATAGAAGCCCTGATTTGTCCTGTCTGGTCCTAGCTGGTTGGCTCAGCAGTAGAGTATCGACCCAGCGTGTGGATGTCCCAGGTTTGATTCCCAGTCAGGGAACACAGGAGAAACAACCATCTGCTTCTCTACCCATCCCCTTCTTGCTTCTCTCTCTCTCTCTCTCTCCCCACCTCCTGCAGCCATGGCTCGATTGCAGGTATTGGCCCTGGGCGCTGATGATGGCTCTATGGTCTCTGCCTCAGGTGCTAAGAAGAGCTCAGTTACTGAACAATGGAGCAATGCCCAAGATGGTCAGAGCATCGCCACCTAGTGAGCTTGCTGTGTGGATCTCAGTCAAGGCGCATGTAGGAGTCTGTCTCTGTACCTCCTCTCCTCTCACTGAATAATTTTTAAAAAGCCCACTATTTTTCTTAAACATCCTTTTAAAAAATATCATGCCTTATTTTTTAGGGGTTGGAGCAGGTAGAATGCAAGTTTATAGCTAAAGGCCAAGAGCTACACCTCAAGCTAAAGGATATTAGGCTGATTCCTAATGGGTCTTCCAATTCTTTTACTCCTTATAGCTAAAAGACAGATTTTAAAATTAGGTGAGCAAGACACTGCTCTAACCTCTCACCACATAATAAGGTTTGATATTGATAACTTCCCATCTGGGGCTGCTTACTGTCCCTTCAGGGCATCCCTCTCATCATATTCTATATCAGTGTCCCTGCCAGTGACATTCCTGGTTTCCCAGACCCTGAGCCTCCAAATAGAAGCCTGTCTGGGAAAGGCTGACTCCAAGCATATCACAGGTGCCTTTTACCATTACATGCTCCCCAAGGCCGCCCCAAAGCTCTGCCTTACACCTCTCACATGTGGTTATAGTCATCCAGAGATTTTATATACTTGACCCCTAAAAGTCCAAGGCATCACTGAAAATATTTTTCAAGGCATGTTTTCCTAGTAGAACTTCAAAATGTAAGAAAGAAATTTTAAAAAGCATCTGCTTCCTCCTTAGGGAGGATTTTCAGATTCTTTAAACTTAAATGACTAAGAAACAACCTATCGCTTGAACCAGCTCTCTTTCTCATAAAGGTCCTGCAGGAAAGGCAGCGGACAGAGGACGGGAGAGAAGGACAGAAGGGGCACCGTGCACTGGGCCCCACGGCCAACAGTAGATTTCAGACTGCTGTGTACAGAGGCTGTGTGATTGCTCAAAGCAGTTCTCACATTCTCATAAAAGACAAGAAAGCTGTTTTCTTCTGGATGCCCCACCTGTTCTTCTTTGACTTTACTGATCATCAGCTCTACCTCTGGCCTATTTCTGGAACTGCATTTCTCCAGACACGCTCAGTTCCCCACTCCATTCTGAATTCTCCTCTACCGTTCAATCTCTACCCTCCGTAGGAGTTAAAAAAAGACAGATGCTGACTGGGCCTAGGAAAGGGGGATGTAATTATCTGTAATTTGGTTTTATGCAACCAAATGCATCTATTTAAGTATATTCACATTAATATCCACAGATAAAAATAAACAGAATGGTCTTCTCTACTTAGTTACAAGACCTTCGAATCTTAGCACCAAAGTGGCTGTTTCAAATCCTGTGCCCAAACTTAAGGCCGCGCTACATGCAAAACCTTATCTAGGCGGAAGGGGCTGTCGCTTATTTATAGAAGAAATCTCACATATCTTTTTCAAGAGCTCTCTCCTAAAATTAAGTTAATGTCTTCACTATGGGTAAATTCTACTATCATGTAAGGCTCCCCATTTCTCCCCCTTCCTCTTCCTGTCTCCCTCCCTCCCTCTTTCCCTCCTTCAGGTTGGAGGCAGGTGGCTCTGCTACAGCCTTCATTGAACAGACTGTCCTTTTGGATCAAAGAACTTAACCCCTCAAATATGCCCCAATAACCACAAGGTTGCAGCATGCAGTTTGGAGTGGAGCAGACCTGGATTCAAATACTGTCAGGTATCAACTGTGAATTGGGAGAGTTACTTATCTGTGTCAATATCTTTATCCACAAAGTCAGGGTTACATAAGCCCTGGAGGGTGATTGTAAATATTAAATGAACTAACATACATAGACTTCTAATACAGTCCCTGGCTTGCAGCAGGTACTCAGTTAATGGCCTGTGCGCCTCTCAATGAAGCAGACACTCAGTGGGAGGATTGACACCAGAGCTGAGCATGGGCACTTGTGTCCCTGGGTTCTGCTCAGTGACAGTCAGCCTTCTCCATCATATTGCTATCAGAATGCTCAGGATGACTTTCAGTTCCATGTAAACAACAGGCTTTTTTCTACTTCCTTTCTGTACTCTGTGTATTTCTTTACCAAAGCAAACAGGAAGAAGAAAGAAGGCTAGCATCATGTTCATGGAGCATTGCAGTTCAGAGCTTTAAGAAGAGACAGGGGAACTGAGTCTGCTCACTCAGTCCACACTTTGACCTCTAGGATAGAATATCAGAGTTCTCCTGGAGACAGTGTGGGTGATGGCAGAGAGGAGGCACTGAAGTGGGGAATGTCAGCTGATGAGACATCACAGCTGGGATTTCCTCTCTTGTGCATTTACAGTGGACTCTGTCGTCATATTATATTACTTTCAGAATTTCCACAACGAGGAATGCCCAGTTTGTAATATGATGGCTAATAGTCAGATAGCAGCAAAGAAAAAGAGATACTAGCAAGATGCTCCAGTGTTTGGATTGAAGAAAACATGTGGCACCCACTTTTAAAAAGAAAGTTTCCTGTTACCACCAACAGAATCCAAACTGTCACTTGAGGAAGAACAACCCTTTCCGCCCATCCCCTCAACACACACTACATCAGACATCAGCACCCTACGCTGGCAGTGAACAACACTGGTGCCATTTTGATTTCTGTCCTAGGGGAAGCTAACCAAACTGTAGAAATGAAAGTAAGAGCACGTGAAAGAAAATAGAAACAAAGACATGAGAAATGTAAAATAGAAATGCTTCGAGCCCAGGCTCAGGTAGGGCTCACGGAACATTTCAGGGATGGCTCTGCTACTCTGTGAGCCTGATTCCTTTTCCCCCAAGGGGGGTGGATCATGGCAGAGTTTACGTTGTGGCTATATTTACACTTTGCTTTTAATAAATATCTTTTCAAATTTTGCTGGTAAGATGTTAAGAGATTTTCCCCTGAGGGAAAATAATAGTTTTTTCAATCACTAATATAATACATAGTATCCAGAAATTCAGAGGAAACCCATCCCACTGGCATAGCAGCATGTATGGTTTTCATATACAGGGTGGGAAAAAGAAGGTTTACAGTTGATATGTAAAAGAATATAATAATTAATAAATAATAACTCAATAATAAAGTCCGTTTTACATACAACTATAAACCTACTCTTGCCCACCTCATATTGTAATAAGGCGTTAAGAGAATGTTTTATTGTTAGAAGAGGTATTTTTGTGTTTTTCATAAAATGAAACAGGCAATATTTTACCAGAAAATATATTTGATAAAGAGTAAAATTCTAAATATAAATGTCACTAAAATATAAATATAAAAGTATACTCACCAAGATTATTTATGTTACAAGATAAAATGACAGAAAAAATCCTCTTATGTTCAATAATGCTGATAAATGCTCTCTGTTTAATGTTGAGCAGTTTCAAAATAGCAAGTTTTATTTCTCGTCAAGGCCAATAAAAAAATCGTTGCTAATACACACACGCTAACTTTCTTTGTTGCCCTTGTAATAAGATTTCTAAATTGCCAAAGCTACCACTTTAAAACTATTTCAAGGTTCTAAAATTAGGAGACAGTGAAATGTCAGACTTCAAATGGAGACTGAGGACTGAGACATGCACTGTGCAATCCCAAATCACGGAATAAAATTCCAGAAGGTTTTGTCAAATTCAGTGTTGTGTGGTTCTACCAACTCTTCTTGATCATCGCCAAGGGCATCTTAATTAAAAGTAACGATATCAGTCATTCGCACAACTTCCTTTTCCCCTCCTGGTCAGTTTTATCCCTCACCTCAATTATTTCATGACACACACACAGCCCTCCTTTCCTGAGCCAAGCATTGTTCAAACACACAATCACATTTCAGAGCAGTGAGGGCCCTGTGCAGGCCTGCAGCTCACCTGCTTCACAGCCGCCATCCAGGATACTGTAGACGGCAGGGCACCTTCCTGGGGAGTATTCCTGACAGGCGTCCTCAAATCCACTGATCCTCACTGTCATGCAGTGATTTTCTTAGATGTACATAAAATGCATAAACGAGCATGTTCATCTTTTTAGAACAAATGTATCAATCAAAATAGATATAACATTTGTAATTAATTTTTTTGTAATGGAAAATATGTGGTCTTTTTTTTTTCTTTTTTAGGTGAGAGGAGGGGAGATAGGTTACCACATGCACCTCAACCAGGATCCACCGAGCAACCCCATCTGAGGCTAGTGCTCAAGTATTGAGCTATTTTTAGCACCTGAGGCTGTCCTGCTTCCTAGAAGCTATCCTCAGTATCCAGGGCCATGCTCAAACCAATCAAACCACTGGCTGTGGGAGGCAAAGAACGAAAGAAGAGGGAAAGGGTGGGGAGTGAAGCAGACAGTCACCTCTCCTATGTGCCCTGACCAAGCATTGAACCTGGGATGTCCATGTGCCAGGCCGACGCTCTATCCATTGAGAAACTGGCCAGGGCCAGAAAGATGTGGTCTTGATTAATCCTAGAACACTATGGGTCTAGTGACAAAAGTAGTATGTTTGTTTAATTATCTTACTCCCAAGTTCAGGCTCTGTCTGGAAAGCCCTACTTGGGGGTAGTCAAAGTAAAACCAGCTATTTGGGCCCAAATACTACTACAGGTGCACACCCTCAGAAACAACATGGCAGCATGGACTGTTAGCTTGTGGCTGTGTTTGCAGAGGTGGGGTGCAGGGTCCGCCGGAAGATGTCCAATTCACTAACATGTGTACACTGCCAGGACTTCCTGCACTCGTTCTCAGGCTAGAGACTTGGGCATGAAAAGTGCGGCTCCCTCTGCGTCCACAGGAGGCAAGGAAAAGCGCCATCCCTACTTGCAAGTGCCCTCCAGGTTTGCTGCCCTTCACGGTGGTAGTGATTGAAACAAGCCAAACACAATGGCGAGGAGGCCCACAGTGGAGGGATGTGTAATCAGCAAAAGGGTGCCATCTTTGCCCACAGGCCGGGCAGGGCATTCCCAGCTCCTGTGCTGTGCAAAGCCACTGCACCCTGCAGAATGGAAACAGTTCCAGGACAGCGGCGGCGAGCAGCTCTGCCAGAGGGAAGCTCGGCGGATTAATCAACTTTATATTATCCATACTGATTAAACAATGAGGCGTCCTGGGGTTCCGCTGTCTGTCCCAATGCGCGCTCATCAGACTAATGTGCAAACCCCGCACAGCTCCCTTGGGAGAAAACTACCTTTTAATTTTTCTCTCTAAAGATTAATTGCATTGTTATGGAACCTGTATTAGAGGCACCATAAACTAATCATTAGTCATTTTCAAACAATCTGACCTTCCCTGCCACAAATCGTGGAGTGTTTTCCAAGAGGTCTTTTGAGGGGTTCTGGGGATTTTTTTTTAAGGTTTTATATTTTATTATTTTATTTATTTATTCATTTTAGAGAGGAGACACAGAGTGAGAGAGAGAGATAGAGAAAGAGAGAAAGAGGGGAGGAGCTGGAAGCATCAACTCCCATATGTGCCTTGTCCAGACCAGTGCAGGGTTTTGAACTGGCGACCTCAGTATTCCCAGGTCGACGCTTTATCCACTGCACCACCACAGGTCAGGCTCTGGGGATTTGAATCATGCAAGTTTGGAAGGAAGAGTAGAAAATAAACAATAACACGTCTGTCTTGTAACTTCTGCAAAAAAGGGAAATCATGGAAATGGCTTCTTTTTCACACGTTATTTTTCTTATATTTTTTTCCTTTCCATGCTTCAATAGCTTAGAAAGCAAAACAGAACAATGCTTTTGTCCCAGCCACACAACACATGCAGGGGGACAGGAGAGGACAGCCGAAATGGGCTGCCCCAGACCAGCACCTCACTCTGCATAATCTCGTCAGTGCTCCCTAAATCTTTTCAGATAAGTATGCTGACCAGTGTCCTAGGGCAGTTTAACAAAGTGTCACAACTGGAGGGGTTTACACATCAAAACCTTATTCTCTCATAGTCTTGGAGGCAGATCCCAGATCAAGGTGTGCGCAGGGCCGCGCTCCCTCCGCAGGCGCTAGGGGACAACCTGTCCGGGCCTCGCCAAGGCTTCTGGTGGCTCCTTGGTTGGTGTCTGCCCAGCTCCAGTCTTCCACAGTGTTCTCCTGTGGTCTCTTCTGAGTCCACACCTCTCCTTTCATAAGGATACCAATTACATCTGCATTCATCCTATTACCAAATAAGGTCACATTTTGAGTTCTAGGGGTTGAGGCTTCAGCATCAATTTGGGTGAAACATTTTCTTTCTTTTTTTCTTTTCATTTCTTTATTTATTTTTTTGCAATTAAATTAATGGGATGACATTAATCAATAAGAGTACCTATGTTTCAGGTAAACATCTCTACAGCATTTGAACTGTTGATTGCGTTCACCCAAATCAAATCATTTTTCGTCTTTATATGTGTCCCTCTTTACTCACCTCCCCCCCCTCTCCCTGGTAACCACTTAACTTTTATTTATGTTCATGAGTCTCAGAAGGGTGGGAAATTTTCAAAGTATGCAGAATGATTAGGATTATATGACAGGCGAGGTGATTAGAGTTCAGAAAGGTCGAGAGACACACTCAATATCTACAGGGTTAAAGTCGACCTCTGAAACAGACTGGGCTTACCTGAAAGATTAGATCTTCTCTGAAACCCTTCACTTTTTGAAAACTCTAAACTTGGCCTCATAAAAATGTCATCCAGAAAAAACAAATGCCTCAATGTATCATCTGTTGTTGGTTACGCCATAGTGTTGGGGCAGGATATGAGCTGAGTCAAATGCAGAGAAATGCCAAACTCCAGGTCATGGTGGCCGCAGTCCTAGGACCTCTTAGGACAAAGATCAAAAGAATTGTGGATCTCTGGTGTCGGCATACCAATGGAAGCCTTTCTAGCCTTATCTGCTCCCCAGTTGAATGTGTCTCTTCTTTTGGAGAACCATCATATCTTATGGTATGTCCTATATCAGGAGTACCGAGATAGGCATTTGAATGTGTGTTTTATTTATTCCCCACTCTCTCTCCAGAAGTTGGAAACATCTCCAGAGCTTAAGATTTTCCCACAGTACCAAGCATCATGAAACTGAGAAAGCTACTGCTGACCAGATGCTACCTTAGCCAAATAAAAACTCTAAGTAGTCAGAATTAAGTCTTCACTGGGGAACAAAATTTTTGTTGCATCCACAAAAACACTTGTTCTTACCTAATTCGAGTATGCTGATCTAAAATCAGACATTAGTTTTTCTCTGTAAGCTACAGGGGTTTTTTTTGCAATTCAAGATATTACGTTTTTATTTTATTGTAAAATATTCAACATTTAGTTTAACGTAATGAAGTAGAATGTCTTCTTGGGCATAATCTTTGTCAAAATATAATAATTTATATAATGCAGTAAGTACACTAATACACAAAAAGATATGATTGCATCAGAATTTGTCTACAATTTTGAAATAGAACATATTAAAACATTTTAATCATAAAATTTGTGCAAAACTTATTTAAATTCTATTCAGGCAAAAATTTGCGTTTGTAGCTCTTGTGTTTGTGTACTTGTTGAGGACAATCTTGTTTGATGCTCCAACAGTAGTATGCTCATCACTAACAGCTCCAAAATTTTCGGGAATCTTATCAAGGTGACTGTTCAGGAAGTGAATCTTAACGCTCATGTTACACCCAATGTTGCAGAAAGTCAACAGCATCATTTGAACCAGAAGTTCACAGTTTTCTGCTTTTTTGTTGCCAAGGAAGTTCTTTGTAACTGCCACAAAAGACTGCCATGCTGCTTTCTCCTCCTTATTCATCTTCCTGGCAAATTGTTCTTCATGTATGAGGGTTCGAATTTGAGGTGCATCGAATATACCTGCTTTTATTTTCTCAAAAGACAAGGCAGAAAAAGCGGAAATAATACAATGAAAGCATTCACTTTCCTATTCAAAGCCTGAACAAACTGCTTCATTAAGCCAAGTTTGATGTGAAGTGGGGGAAAAATGATCCTGTCTTGATTAACTACAGGTTCATTCACAATATTTTGCATCCATACTTCCAGAGTTTCACATTTCGGTCACTCCATCTGTGTCCAGTGTTCCTCCCGATCTCGGCTGTCCCACAAACACAGGAAGCAAGGGTACTTCGTGAAACACCTCTGCTGTCCTAGCAGGAAATTGACCATTTTAAGATACACACAAATTATCTAGTTATGCTCCTCATACTTCAGTAAGTCAAGGACAATTTTTATGTCTTTACAATCATCTCACAGATGAGTTGAATAACCAATTGGAACCACTGCATAAACATTACCATCATGTAGGAGAACACATTTCAGACTCCGTTTAGAGCTGTCAAGAAATAGCCGCCATTCTGTTGGGCTGTAAGTGGTAACACCTAGCTGGCTGAAAAGACTACTGATAGCATGACAGTAAACAAAGTGTTTGTCTTTGGAAAAAAAGTCCACAAAAATTTGTTTATGCTTCCTGAAATGAGATACTTTAGCTGACCAGTGAAGTACATTCTTTTCATGAAGCCTGGAGGCTAAGAACTCAGCTGCTTTCTTTGATAGGCCCAAATCTCTTACTAAGTCATTCAATTCAGGTTGGCTAAACTGCTGAGGGGTTAATGACTGCTTGGCATCAGAAGAAGACCCTTCAGATTCTATAACCATTTCCTCAAGCATCTTATCAAAATGCACTTGATCACCATGTTCACTTTCTTCATCCTTAGAAGAAATAAAACCACTAAAAACTGGAACTGGGAGTCTCAGAGTGTGGGATAGATCGCATTGCTAAAGGAATATTAAGATATGTGATCATATGCCACTTTTTCTTGCTGATGCCCTTTGTATGGATCAGACAGAAAGAATAGTCACCGCTGTGGTACTTAGGTTCATGCCAAACCATGGGAATACCAACAGGCATTCCTTTGCATTTTCCTTTTGTCCAGTCATGAAGCATTTTCTCACAATTATGACACACAATATGAGGAGCCCAATTCTTGTCTTGATCGCCAAGGGGAATTGAAAATAGGCAATATATGCACGTGTCACAAATGATAAAATATTGTGCCTTTGACGTTGAAGTGTGTAACAGCCACATATATAACAGAAGGTGTCAGGACTATTCTTACATTTATGCCTACTCAAAGAAGCCATGATTCAATCTTAAAACAAATTAAGAGGGTGTTTTTACCAGAAAATAATTTTTTACATTTAAAAGCAACTACAATTATGTAAAAGTGATGTTTGTAAAACATTAATTGCCTTGTGGTTATGTTCAATCCAAGAGTCATTGCCCTTAAACTCCAATTTAAAAACCAATGCATGCCATTAACTGTAACAAAAAGATATTAAAATTGCATAAAAACTAGAGCATGCACCAAAAATGGATTTCAAATTTGGAATCAGCAATGCAGAAATATATAGAAAAAGTTCTAAAACCTCATGCAACAGAAAATAACAAAAAATTGTTCCCTAGTGATTCACGTTCCCACTATTGAGAGAAAAAAGAAATATAGTCTTTAAGCTTATTTATACCAGAAAACTCCTTCTACTCCCATACTCATAGATGAAAGAAATTAAGATCATATTCAGAATAATAGTTTATGGACCTCTAATTAACTTGAACACATGCGCACTCACACACACACACACACACACACACACACTCACACACACACACACACACACACACACACCCTATTGAACTTTGCTCAGGGGTATTTCAGAGTTACTCTCCAGTGTTCTGAGCCTGGTGTCAAGGCTCTCCATATTCCGACCTTTATGTTCCTTGCCAGCAACATCCATCTGCAAATACATTTTCAATATTTGATGCAAAGACTAATATTCTTAATAAGTAAAGAGCTTTTGAAAACTAATAATAAAAACACCAGAATAAATGAGCCCAAGTGTGAAAAGGCAATTCAGAGAAGAGAAAGAGGAAATGAGAGAAAGGAAGGCTGAGGCAGGTGCAGGAATTATCGTGATAGTCTCCATGCAGTCCATTCCCAGTACAGCCAGGGAGCAGACTGTTGGAGGGGCAAACAAAAGTTTTCATGAAGTATTTAGAAATCCATTAAGGTACACAAGCCTGTGGCATATTCACAATCTCTTTGAGGTGGAAATTTAGCAGATACCTCCCTAAATGAAATACTTCACTGTCCTTCATGTGAGAAGGGGTTGAGCTGATGAAACTGGCTTGGGACAGAGTGGTCCCTAGATTTCAGACTTCAGAGATACAAAAATACCTAATAACAGAATTCTCTTACCGCTTCTTTTAAACCTAGAAAAAACTTTATATAGAGTTCTTTTTCCCATAAAATAAATTATCAATACATAAGCCCAAAGGACTAATCTTTTCTAAAGGATAATTATTGTTTCTTGCTTAAAGCAAAATTACATACCAAATTTACTGCATAGCATCTGACCTAATTCTTGGGAAGAAAAAATTCTACACAAAGCCAGAGCTTTGTCAAGGTTAAGGCACACTCTGAGGTCTGAGCACCTCCACATCTCCTGAGCACTAAAGCTAATCAGAGCTGCAGCCAAGAACATAACTTGTAAATCCTTTTCAGCTACTGGAACAAGAAACAGAAAAAAAGTCATCTATTTTTCTAGTATTATGCCTTCTAAGCATTTAAAATTTTTCATTAAAATAAAATCCATGTTATGTAATATAAACTACTTTAAAGTAAATAATTCAACAGCATTTAGTATATTCACAACATTGTGCAACCCCCACTTACGTCTAATTTCAAGACCCCGAAAGCGAACCCTATACCTGTTAAATAGTTTCTCCTCATTCCTCTTACTCCTAGCCCCTGGCAGCCACCAATCTGCTCTCTGTCTTTGGAATGGTCTGTCATGAATATTTCAAATAAATGGGATCATACAATGTGTACCCTTTTGTGTCAGCCCTCTTGCATGAAGCAAGTTTTCAAGGTTCATCCACATTGTAACAAGTGTCAGGACTTCACTCCTTTCTATGGCTGAGTAATATCCCATTGGCTGAATAAATCTCATCTGTCATCTGCTGATGGACATCCTTGCTGTTTTCACCATTTGGCCCTTGTGAATAGTGCTGTAATGAACATGTGTCTACATGTCGTAGGGTATATGTGTAGGAACAGAACTGCTGGTTCCTATGATAAATCTGTGTTTAGCTTTTTGAGGAACCCAAGCATATTTTACATGCCATGGAAACCATATCACTGTATTCCACAGATACCTATTAAGTGTGACTGTTGGGCCATAAAATAGAATGCCCTTTATGTGTTATAATGGTTCTTTTTGTCTTCAGGAGGCTTTGCTGATTTAAAAGCAGCTTCTTTACCTTTTTCTCTTTATTTTCTATAAAGGTTTGAATAAAACCAATGTCCAGTTGATGTTATTTTTTTCATTAATATCCCTGACCTTGAACTCAGACTATGAATGGAAAGGCTACCGGGTAAGACAGGTTATATGTAAATTGGTCATGTGACAGATGTTTTTCTGGTACAGTCATAACCTCAAGGCCCAATTCGTAAGAGGCTCCTCCAAGGGCCAAGCTTGTTTGGGAAGATGCTCCCATGGCCAAGAGCCAGAGCAGGAACAGGAGCAGGGGCAGGGCTTTGACCCTGGAAAATCTGGGCTTGGCATCCACAACATCCAGACAGCCTTCTGTTTCAGAGCTTCGTTCCCGCACCAAAATCTCCTTGGTGGATTTGAGCCAGAGTGGTGGCCCGTACCTTTTCTCTCCCTACCCCCATGTGTTTGAAGCCTCGGACATGCAGCAGGTGATTGCCCTCACTCTGTGTGGCATCATGTTACCAACTCTAGGCACACATAGGCTTAGCCTTCGATCACTGATTGAAACGATTTCGTTTTGGAGGGTGTTAGCAATTCTCTCTGCATTTAAAATGCTCATACCTTTGAACCGCTTCTAGGAATTCATCCTACTCATGTAGATGGGTGCAAAGACATTTATTGCAGCATTCTATAGAGTAGTAAAATGCAATAAGCAAAGTGTTGTGACAGTTATGCGGCCTACAGCACCCTCTTCCATTGACCAGGGGACAGACTGCAGGAGCAGAGGGGCTGGAGGTGCCAAGACGCACCTCCTGGGATACACACCTGGAGCTCCAATGGCCATGGCAGCTGAGTGGGAGTGGCATGGGTCACCTTGGGACCCAGGCAGGTACAAAAGCACTGGAAAACGTTACACAGGTGTGGGCATACTGTGCACATCAGATTAACCTTAGATGTGGGTAAGATCAGATAAAATAACTGTGTATGTTGATAAGAAATTATTTCCAAGAGATTTTACATAAAGTACAGAACAGTATTTTATCTTTAGAATACTCATACAGACATACAGAATTGAATATATGAATCATATATGTATAACATTGTATATATATCATATATACTCAATTATAGATTGATGGATATACATCAATATATGCTTATAGATGTATAGATTATTGATGGAAAAATATGTGATAAGTGGGAATAGTAGTTGCCTTTAGAGAACAGAACTACTTTTCATGCTACATTTTTCTTGTATTGGTTTAATTTTTTATTTATTTTTATTTTACTTATTTATTTATTTACTTACTTATTTTTCCAAAGTTAGAGGAAGGGAGGCAGTCCGACAGACTCCCGCATGCGCCTGACCAGGATCCACCTGGCATGCCCACCAGGGGGCGATGCTCTGCCCATCTGGGGCATTGCTCCGTTGTGGTCAGAGTCATTCTAGCACCTGAGACAGAGGCCATGGAGCCCTCCTCAGTGCCTGGGCCAACTTTGCTCCACTGGAGCCTGGTGTGTGTGTGTGTGTGTGTGTGTGTGTGTGTGTGTGTGTGTGTGTGAGAGAGAGAGAGAGAGAGAGAGAGAGAGAGAGAGAGAGAGAAGTAGAGGGGGAAGAGTAGAGAAGCAGATGGGCACTTCTCCTGTGTGCCCTGGCCGGGAATCAAACTAGGGACGTCTACACACTGGGCTGACACTCTACTGCTGAGCCAACCGGCCAGGGCCTAATTTTTTATTTTTTAACTGTAAACATATACTCCTTTTTTCCAATTCTTTTTTCTTAATAAAATACAGTGTGTCCGTAAAGTCATGGTGCACTTTTGACCCGTCAAAAGTCTAAAGTGCACCATGACTTTACGGATACACTGTATACATTTGCCATAAGAAAGATAAGATGTATTATTTGTTCTTGCCATCAAATGTTATATGTTTTACTGATTGATGTGACATTTTAAAGCATAGCTGTCACCTTCAAAAGCCTCCCAGTAATAAAATCAAATGTGTCAATAAGTAGTTATCTCATGTAGGGATTCACAGGCAAAAAGTGCTTGCCACTTTGCTGCCAAAGAAATTCAGTTCAAGATGGCTCTGAGGCTTGTCAGAGATGGCAGAAAAACCTCAGCCTCCCAGTCTCAGCCTGAGTCTTTCTGCCTCTGTTTATGGCAGAAAGTAGGCAGGAAGAGCTGGTGATGGTCATTGAGTATAGAAAGCTCTACCAAATTTGCAGTAGTGGGATTCAGCTGGTTCGCACCAGTTTGGCAGAACTGATACCTAATTTTCTGTTGAGTTCAGTGAACTGGTTGTTGAAATGGCACTTATAATCGGGGTTCTACCTAAGGTGGGCACCTGGGCAGCTGCCCAATGTGGAAATCACAAATTTACATTCCTTACTCTTTTTTAATGTTCATCTGCACATTATCACATTCTAAGCACCTGCAGTATTTTTTATTCCAGTGATGGGCAATATTTTGAGCTTGGTGTGTCAAAATTCGCCAAAAAGCCTAGCATAACTTGGGTGGTGCGTCACTTCGAGAAAAACGGTCTAACCGGAAGCCCCAGAACTAGACGCTCTGTGCCAGAGTTCTGTTGTTTTGGCCCACAGACCTCCGTCACAGAGTGTCTACACTACAACAAATGTTTTATCCTCGGCTCCTGCGCCTGGCCGTGCAGGAGCTGAGGATGAAACGTCCTTCTCGGCATGCGGCCCCATACTTCTCTGGTATGCAGCCACATGGGGTCACATGTCATTGAAAATGGCTACGCGTGTCAGTGCTGACACGTGTGTCATAGGTTCGCCATCTCAGGTTTATTCCATCCATAGGTGAAAAACATTTGACAGAATTATGGTTGTACTATTCATTTATTCATTTCATAAAATTCATTATACCTTTGATGAAATACTTCCTACTGAAGTAACAAACACATTTTGATTCCCTTGTGTTTGTTACTTCAGTAGGAAGTGAGGACACCAATCAAGAAGCAATACAGAAATATCTTAAATAACAGTTTTATTATTTTTGTCAGGTATTATTGAATATTTTTTCATTAATATTTTAAAACTCTTATAATCTATATTTTGTGTACCTCTTTTATTCTGATTTAAGTATTAAATGCATGAAACAATTATATATATATATATATATATATATATATATATATATACATACATATTCAGTGAAAGAAAGGGAGGAAGAGACAGACTCATGCATGTACTCCCACTGGGATCCACCCATCAAGCCCACTGAAGTAATGCTCTGCCTATCTGGGGCGTTGCTTTGTTGCTCAGCAACCAAACTCTTCTTACCACCTGAGGTAGAGGTCATGGATCCATCCTCAGCACTCAGGACCAACTCACTCCAATTGAGCCATGGCTGCAGGAGGAGAAGTGAGAGAGAGAGAGAAGCAAGAGAAGAAGGGGTGGAGAAGCAGATGGTTGCTTCTCCTGTGTGCCTTGACTAGAAATCGAACCCAGGACATCCACATGCTGGCCGATGCTCTACCACTGAACCAACTGGCCCCAGCAATATATAATTTTTTTATACTTAAAATGGTCATTAGGACAGAGAACCGGTTGTTAAATTATTTGAATCCCACTACTGCCAAGATGTTTCCATTTAAAACAAAACAAAACTATCTTATTGATTCTCTCACTGATTTTGGCCCCAAACCTTTTAACATTTCATAAACTCTTCTAGAAAATTTTTTCTAGGGCAAAGCGTTGCCCTTAATTACATGCATCGTCTCATCAGGGCCATCCACTCACACAGGCAGAAAAAATCAGTCTGAACCTTAATAAGAGCTTTTTGCAGTTTCTTTTAGAAATTAAATGCTGTTTTCTGCTCTATTTAAAATATAACTTTTCTTGAGTAGATTCCCTCTTCAATCTGCTGTACACCCTGTTCTGTTATGGCTACACTAAGGAAGATTTTAGGTAGCCCAAATGAACCAATCATTAAAATAACAAAAACAAATAGAGACGTATGCATTTGATGGGAAGAAAGTGGGGCCATGGAAGACTTGGCTTTCCTTCAGGGCTAACTACTTCTGAGGAGCCTACTTCTCCACACATGTAGGAGGAAACCATCTTGTGCTTTGAGTTCAGGCAAACTGCTGGAACTCACTAGAACTGTTTCAATTTATTCCCTGCACATTCTCTTCTGAGCTGCCTGCCACTGCTAGAAGTGCTAATGCAGATAATTACAACAGGTGAAAACCCCTCCATTACCAATGGATAGGGGCACAGGTGATACAGTCACAGACCTGAATTCCACCTGAATTCCAACCTATGTGACATTTTGCAAGACAGCCGATCTCTCTGAGCCTCAGCTACTTCATTGGCACAATGAAGATGATTAAAGTACTTCACATCTGTTGAAGTGGCTGTCTCAGAATAAGAAACTAAGCTTCTTTTCTGCAAATTAATCTATAAATTAAAAGCCAGGGTGACAAAGAGCTGAAACACTCATGTCCAATGGACATTTCAGGTGCTTTGTGCATTCTGGGCCCTCTGCTTAACTCACTTCTTCCTGGAAGTGAGGGACGTGCTCAGAAGAAGGAAAATGCACTGGAGGCTGGCATTTGCACGTCCCTGCCATGTTTACTTTACTGTCACTGGTGCCCTTCAGTGTTGAAAGTAATAGAACAGTCAGGATGTCAATAGAAAAGTCTTACGATGTCAGCATCTGCCACTGTCACAGCTCCTGCAATTGTTGGAATCAGACATAGGAAAGGAGATACAGCTCTCGACTGGCGTGTTGACAAAGCCAGTTGGCATCCCAGTGGAGATCTTGTAAGGATCAGCTGCTTACTCCGTGATGTTTACACTGACATTGATGTAGTGACAGTCTGATCTAATTACATGTCAATAACCAAAGTCCTGATGCACCGAGGAGACCAGAAGAGGATTACAAGACTCCATTGGCAATTCTTAAAGAACAAGGACTCAACCTTCAGATTCAATTACTGGAAAGCTAGCCAACTGGAAAGCCCTGACTCGGAGGGAAAGGGGGAGAGAGAGAGCTCAAATTCAGTTTTATAACCTGACATGAACTGGCCCCTTTCTAAAACATTAAGCTTTCTGCCTTTCGGAAGCTTGTTTTCACTAAGCTGACTGGCTCTTATTACATAGTTCATATAAGTGATAAATTTCAGAAACTTTGGGCAGAACAGTATAAAAATCTAATGTTATTTCCCTTGCAGATTAGCACCAGCCCTGCCTACACTTCTGCTCTGCCTTCAGTAGTAGGAACTGGAAACCCGCCTGCACAGAGGAAGGTGCTCCCGGGAGGCTCAGATTCCAAGGAGACCTAACAAAGCGGTGTCAGAGGGAGGCAGAGTGTGTTCAGTTTTTCTAGGGCTGCTGCCCAACCCTGTGGCCGCTGTGCCTAGAGCACACAGAATTCCTAAAACTTTGATGAAATAAATGCATGATCTTTAGGGAGAACAATTTGAAACTAGGACTGATTTGGCTTGCCTGCTGTTCCTGGTTCTTTCGTGTCAAACAGTAAACTATTGTGTATTTTTACTTATCCATCAGTGTTCATATCTTTGTTGCATTTTGAAGTTCCCCACATTGTGGGTTGAGAGCAGACTGAAAATATTTCCAAACCACAGTGCCGTGTACTTGGTAAATATTAAAGCAGATATGACCTGCAATAAATGCATCACAAACTTTTTCTTTAAATGGACAGATAGCAAATATTTTGGGCTTTGCAAGCCAGTCTCCTGCAATTACTTAACTGCCCTTCTAGACCTAAAGTAGCCATAAGTAAAAAAACAAGTGTGGTTGTATTCCAATCAAACTTCAGTAAGGGACATTAAAATTTGAATTTCATGTAAAATTATATACCATAAAATGCCACTCTGCTTTTAATTTGCTTTCTACTAATTTATAAATGTGAAAAACATCCTTAGATCACCAGTCATACAAATAATGGTGTGGGCCAGGTTTGGCCTCTGGGCTATCGTTGGCCAACCCCTGCTCTAATACTGAGAAGGGCCTTAACAAGCTAAAACTTCATTGTTAACATAAGGATGCTGGGCATGATGACCTCAAACTGGTATCCGTGCTTAGTAAAAAATCAAATGTGAATTTTTTACTCCCGAAAGACTCACTTAACCCAAAGAATTTTCATAGTTGATGAAAACTGGAGTGAAAGTCTTCCAGGATCTCTGGTTTCCTGGTTGAGCATTTTAAAATCATGTCTTCCAGTGCTCAAAGAAACTATCAGCATTTCAGGCAAACAATGAAAGCAGAAATGAGAATAAACAGGTTGTTAATCTTTTGAGGAGATCGTATATCAGGGATAAACATGCAAGAGCCTCTCTGGTAATGATAATATTCTGTTTTTGTATCTGCATTTTGAGAACCATGAGAATTTCTATGCATTTTGGGTCCAAGCACACCCATTTCTAAGTATGCCCCAACTTCACAAATGCGCTCCCATAGCATAATATAACTTAGGAATGAGTCAGATAGCCCCAGAGATCTCTGACAACTCTAATATTTTACTATTCAAGAGAACTACTTTAACAGTGAAAAGAAGAATTTTTCCTTGTGCATCTGCTGGGCAGATGTAAAACAATTAGGTAGCAGGAAGCTCAAAGACATATTTGGATTGAAAAGAAAATTTTTTTGGTATTACTAATGGGCAGAGGTAAAACAAGCTATTGATGATGCAAAAGAGGAAAAGACAAAGCAAATGAAGATAATGCCTTTGAAGCACCCTTAGTCGGGCACAAAATAAAGCAAGTAAGTTTTCTACTCAGGCAGCGTCAACAGCTGTGTCCTTGAATTGTTTCCCGGTTGGAGAAGGAGCAGTGTTTTCTGTAATTTTCCTTGAACTGTTGACACAAATCAATGCTTTGCAACTGAAAGTTCAAGTTTGTTCTAATATGCCACCTCTATGGTTTATTTTCAAGGTAGTTCACTATCAACAAAAAGGAATTATTATAAAATGGTTTACTCCTAGCAGAGTGTTTCCAACAAACAGAAAATATACACACAAATCATTAAATCAATTTCCATAGGGTGACTTTGGCTGGCTGAAAAGTCCTCCATGCTTGTTTTTCATATTTTTGTAGGAAACATAAAAAGACATTGGGCTATTCTCTTGACTCTCCTCCAATAGAGATAAAAGCTAATGAAAGGACTGAGATGAAACTAAAGTGCTTTATAAACTCAGCTACTCAGATTGCCTCTCACACAGGGTTGAATGACCTCTTGGAAGCCACCTGTGTATATTCTCAAGGAGAAAGGCCACCGAAAACAGAAGATACGGGGACTGGTGTTGGGACAGAAAATATTCCAAACCAAGACATGAGCTACCTAATTTATATTTTTAAAGTAGATGAACATTTTTAGAAGCATAGAAAGTTATAAAATTAAACTTCTGTGAGAGCCATCATCATTGTAATCTGTTGTAGCCACCAGCATTACTTTCTTTTGTCCCTATTAAATATGCTTCTTAGCATCTTCTACATTCTATTCCCCTCCAGGCACAATTCGACTTTTATTTGTCCCCATGAGACTGCCCAATTTTATATGAACTAGTCATCAGCAAACTAGGGCTCTCAAGCCAAATTTGACTCATTGTCTGTTTTATAAATAAAGTTTTATTGATACACCCCACCATAGTCATTCATTTGCATTTGTCTGTAGTCACTTCTGAGCTACAAGGTAGCATTAAATAGCTGTGACAGAGATTGTATGACCCATAAAGCTTAATCTATTTACTAGTTAGCCCTACAGAAAATGTTGGCCAACCTGATGTAGACAAAACCAAAGTGTCATAGTAAACAGCAAACAGGCAGGGCTGACTAATGTGATTGTGATTTTGGCTTCTGTCATATGACGGCTATCTGGTGCCCAGAACTTTATTTGTTTAGACAGGCTCCCTCATCTATGAAGTCTGGAGACAATGATATCTACCTCACAGTCTTCTTGGGAAGGTCATGAGGCAACCTATGTCAATTACCCAGCATAATACTTGATACATAATTCATGGTAAATAAAGAAAAACTGTGATAAACCATCAAGCATTGTTTTTGTTTGTTTGTTTGTCATATGGCATGTTTTTCTTATGCTGATGCTCTCTCTCACTGTCTTTGTCCCCTATTTCTTCTAAGTGTAACATTATCTCATATCTTCTGTTCTTCATGCCCTGGTTCCTGGGGGTTCATCCTGTTGTTTTGTCTCTCCTTCCTATCTCCCTGCTTCTTTTTCTTTTATTTTTTTTTATTTTTTATTTATTTATTTTTTTCCCAGTGACAGAGAGAGAGTCAGAGAGAGGGACAGACAGGCAGGAACGGAGAGAGGTGAGAAGCATCAATCATTAGTTTCTCATTGCCGTTGTGACACCATAGTTGTTCATCGATTGCTTTCTCACACGTGCCTTGACCATGGGCCTTCAGCAGACCGAGCCACCCCTTGCTGGAGCCAGCGACTCTGGGTCCAAACTGGCGACCTCGGGATCTCGAACCCGGGTCTTCCGCATCCCAGTCCGACGCTCTATCCACTGCGCCACCACCTGGTCAGGCTCTTTTTCTTTAATTGTCTGGTTCACTCACTTTACTGAGGACCCAGTATGCTTGGCAGTGTCTTTGTGCTGGTGATTAGTACCTTTTCTTTCTGAAGACCTATTCCTTCTATCATTATCTTTCCCTTTAAAAGGAAACTTTTAAAGGTCCCTGCTCTTTTGTATGTGGCCAACGAAAGGAGGCCATCTAGGCCAGACTTCTAAGAAGCCAGCAGCCCTTTGCAATAGCCCAGATCCTGGCTGCTGAACTCAGGTGTGCCTGTTGGTCTCTCATCTGGAATATCCAGGCATGAAGGATAACCAGTTACCAATCTTATTTCAGAACCTGGGAAATCAAGGCCCTCAAAAATCAAGCAGCTCAATGAAGACAAAGCGAAGGCTTGGTCAAAAATATCTAGCAAAATGAATTTGTAAATATCTTGTTTGGTTGTTTGGTTTTCTGTTTGTTATTTTGGGAGGGGGTGACTCTGATGACCCTAAGATAGGGTTGTGTGTACTCCAAGGCATGTAGATGTCTCAGAGTTAAACTTGGTTCATAACCTCAGATAAATAGATAATGGGCTATTAGGGGGGAGAAAGCCAGAATTAACTGAATGCTTCAAGTGGCTGTGCTATCCACTGTGTGCTCACGTAAGAATTTTAATGCAATTAGCCAAGTGCAAGGATGGATCTGATGAGCTGCACCAATCTTTTGATTAACACCCAGGTTTACTTGAGAAGATGCATAACTTATTTTGAAAAAATACACAAACAAATAAAAGGCAGAGGATTCTCAACATGTTTTTTCACAGTCCAGAAGGGAATGTAACTCTCTTTTGGGGCAAGATTATTGTTTCTGATTTAATCTGTCACCCAACTAGGGAGAAAGGGACTGCATTTAACATCTAGTCTCTGAAGTCTTATAATTGCCTAATATTTGACTTCCTGATTACAGTATTTATCTTTTAAAGACCTGGATAAACACACAGGTGTGACAGTGCCTTCTTCATGGCTTGCCTTCTTATCTCTGTCCTTTAGGACATACTATAAAAGAACTCCACTGAATCTAGTCGAGGTGTTATGTAGCTGATAAACATTTGTTGATCTTTCTACCCAGAGGTGGTCATGCTCTAGAAGTGGATTAGTGGCCCCCAAGGATCAATGGTGGGTTATCTTCATATACTAGATTTGTAAAAGCTTAGGGATTCTGACAGATAAAAGGTACCTTGGAGGGTATGTGTACAGGATTTCAAAACCCAAATCAGAAATATGTTAATGGATATAATATCTAATAAATAACTAAATGCTTTTACTTTTCCTCCAAAATCACAGGAACAGAAGGGAGTAGCTCTTAAACACTCATGCTGTGGCAAGGTTTGAGCCATGTGACTTCTGCATATTTATATATGACCTTTCATTTAATCCTTGAAACCCGAGGTGCAGGTGGCATTATCCCATTTTACAGATAGGGAGCCTTAAGCTTTAAAAGATTAGATCACAGGTTATATTTTCCTGGGTGACACAGCTAGAGAATGGTAAAGTGAGGCTGTCTCCTGCATGCCTTCTTTTATATTGTGCCTCACATTGAACATGTGGCTTTTGAAGATATTAACATCTTTGGGGGAAAAAATGGAAGTCATCTTTGTAAGTATCATTCTCTTCCAGTCACATATTGAATAATGCTTCCTAATGCTAATCACATCAGATAAATATTCTAACTCAGAGATATGTACAGTTAAAATGATGGCTATCCTTGAAGATGCTAATTTTTTAAAGTTTTAAAAATTATTTTCAGCTTATAAGAGGAATCAAGGTTTTCAATTATTTCAAAATTTATTATAAATATATATATTTTTTGGTACCCAAACATTTTTTAGAGTATGGTTAATCACTTGTAAAGGAACAGTAGTTAATTAGAAAGGATCTTGGTCAATGCAGATATCTGGAACATACCATATTTCCCCGTGTATAAGACACTCTCATGTATAAAACGCACCTTAATTTGGGGGCCCAAAATTTGAAAAAATAAATAATGTATTACATAAAGTTATTGAACTCAAGTTTTATTCATCATAAAATTCATACAACTTCTCATTTGTGCTAAAAAGCGGGAAATGCAAGTAAAATAATCTACAACCACTATATAAGACACACCCAGTTTTTAGACACCAAATTTTTCGGAAAAAGGTGCATCTTATACATGGGGAAATATGGTACATCCTGATTGAATCTCACGCCTGTCATCAGAGACAATGGTTTCCAGATATATTATCATTACTGAATACATGGCACACTAAGCCAGGGAGAGCAACACCCATCTTTAGAGGAAGTTTCTGAGGACCACAAACTTATCAAGAGCCATTTACATGGTGAGGGTGAGGGAGGGTGAAGGAGCTCCATCTTCCTGGGTATCTAGCATAGGACAAGAACAATAGAAGTGCTTCCTAAAAGTGGGATGAAGATGACATTACAGATTAAATTCCTTTAAAAAAATTTAAAAAGGCATCTAACTGTTAGCCAGTTATAGAAAACACCCAGAATTCATACAACTCTCAAAGTAGGTATTTTGACCCCTGTTTTGCAGATAAAGAATCTGAGGAATGAAGAAGACATTGAGAGACCAGCCCAAGGTAATGTAGTTTTAAGTGTTGGATTTTGGATTCTAACCCAGATCTACCTGGCTCCAGACACATCCAAAAGGCTGCTACTGTTGATATTCACCATGTCACATGAGAAGTGAGCTCTATTCAATCATCAGCACCATGAATAGATCAGCAAACAAATATGAAAGTGTTACTTGCTGAGCACCTACTGTGTGCTGGGAGTTGCACACATTCCTTCTAATGTGGGTGACATTGACATTATTGTCTACACTTTAATTTTATGACTTCTTTTTCTATACTATATTTAAATCACAAGATATTACTATATGAGTGGATAAATGAGAAAGAATAGAGCAAAAAGACTAAGTCTTGGGCTATTTCAAACTTAGTCTGTATTTAATTTAGGAGAAAAAAAAAGATTTCCTAGACAGAGAAGACATAAAATCATTTAAACAAAACTACTATTTCCCACATTTACACACTGAGAAAATGAACGCAAAAAAATGAAAGTATACCACCTGAAGTAACACATCTAACATAGGAAATCCCCATATCAGTGTCTCTCTATATCCACCATCTTAAAACTAGTCACTTAATCTTTACTCCCATGAAAAGATAGTCTAAGAATCAGCCAGCAGATAGAATAGATACTAAAAGCTGTGACATCCCTGCCAGTGGTGACCTCCTTTCCCCACCACCTTTAGGACTGAATCAGCATTTCAGCCCAAGGTATAATTTGTACCGCAGGATGCTCTGAGCTTCGGTTCTATAGATTTCTTCCCAGGTGAGCAGATGTAAAGCACAGCTTTCCACCGGAGCATCAGGACCCATCACTCAAAAATTCTTCCTCCTCGCCTGAAGGCTCAGAAGGACAGTGCCTCACAGATGTCCTTAGAGAAGATTCAGTATTAAACAGTAATATAAAAATTGTCACCATTAGTTGGCTTGTGATGACTATTGTGTTGGATGGGATTTCCTGTTATGGAAATTCATAAGTTGTGTCTCCACTATGAGGAAGGGTCAGTCATTTTCTTTCTTCCTCTTCAAAAAAGTTTGATAAATAAAGGGGATATTTTATTATGATACGCTAATTTAAACAGATAATGGCTTTATATGTACCATATCATGAATTAGTTTTTAATAGACCTTTAAATCAGAAACAAAAATACAAAGCTGTAAATCTAATTTTTTTTCCCTTCAGTCGCCATAGTTTAATATGAGCTATGCTAGCATGCAAACAATACAAACATCAGTGGAAATGATATCTAATGGGAAAAGAGAATCTAGCAAATAAAAGAATTCCATTTAATGGGCTAATATCACACATTAAGCTTATAAAACAAAAACCTGTGCTGAAGTCTAGGATGAACACATACACTTGTCTCATTTTTTCACTTTAAAAATTAAGCATTATTTAAACATCTCTTAATGCTGCAATTATTCATCTCCTAAAAAAATAAAAAGACCAACAGTGTTTTACACATTTTGAAGGTAAAATAAATAGCA
Source organism: Rhynchonycteris naso (assembly GCA_037038555.1). NCBI lineage: Eukaryota > Metazoa > Chordata > Mammalia > Chiroptera > Emballonuridae > Rhynchonycteris > Rhynchonycteris naso. Next base: position 34,932,469 of record CM072998.1, read on the forward strand.
GTCCAAAGATATATTATCAATAGAATTTGAATTTGCTATTTATGAAGAGCCCCCTTTCGGGAAACATGATCTACTTTGGGATTCAAGCAATTAATGCAATAACCCTCTTCCTAACATGATAAACACTGAGAATAAGGCATTTATTTAATGAATATAATGCACTTCTAAATAACAGAGGATTTATATGTGGGATGACTACAGGTGGTGAGACCAGCAATGCCAGCTTTGACTCTGATAGATAGGTGAGTGACAAGGCAGGAAATGGGTTACTTTTCTGTTCCTACAGACAAAAAAAACAAGGCAGCAATGGTCCCTCACTCTACAATCTTCTGGGTGTGTCTCATACACTTTAAGCAGTAATCTCTCCCCTATTTTACCATTATGGGAAATCAAACAATGTTCTTATGGATACCTGCTGTTCATTTGAAAAAATAAATTTAGAACATTTGCAAAATGTATTTCATAAAGATAAATTATTGTTCCAAGAACCTGGATGACATAATTTATACTTTCCCAGCTCAATGAGAACATACACACAATACACACACAAACACACACACATGTTTGAAAAAATGCATTTGAAAGCCATTTTTAAATATGACTTGGCAGCAAATAAATTTGCCAAAGGCCACACTGCAGTAACTAGCATATTAAACACAAATAATATCTGCGTATTCTTATATTTTCCATATATTTGTTTTAAACATTAATATAAAGGAGAGTACTGATATGTGGTAACTAGCACTGTCCCAACTGACACAATGTTGACATGGAATTATAGAGGATCCCATGATTTACTTGTCAGTAAACATGAAATACTTTTAAATCTTGACTTCACACAAGTAGGGACCACACTGGGAATAGATTTTCAGCTACTATTAATTACCTGGGCAGACACTCACTCCTTTTGTAGCAAACTCAAGAAAAGCAATTGATTTTGAAAACATACTTCTAAATATAATGGAGAGACAGAGAGAAGGAGAGAGAGTAAAACCTAGGTTAAGACCAGAAGTATTTCTGTATTGTAAAGATCTAAAATTTTAACAAGAGAAAGAGAAATAAGAAATAGTAAAGTTTATCAAAATTTATGCCAGAAATGCCTTAGAAATGCAGTGTGTAAAAATAAAGATGAACTTTGGCACTATGTGATATATCCAACAAACAGACCATTTTGTGAGTCGAAAATCTCAGCATCACGATGATACGGACCAGACTTACTTCCATTTCTTACTCCTTTCCCTTCCCAAAGGTGCTGAGTTTTTTACACAAGAAGCTTTCATTGAACCTGCCTTCTGCTTTTTAAAAATGAAAAACATATGTAGTTGACAAAAATCCAATAACCATTTATGATTAAAAATTCTGAGCAAACTAGAAATAAAAGAACCTTCTTCTAACCTAATAAAGAGACCTACAGAAAAACCCTACAGTGATCATCATACTTAATGGTGAAAGGCTGAACATTTAAGTTTGGGAAAAAGGCAAGTACATCTGCTCTCACCACTCTCATTAAGCCTAGTTCTAGCCAGTGCAATAAGGCAAGAGAAGAAAATAAAGAGCATACAGATTGTAAAGGAAGAAAGAAAATGGTCTCCATACACAGATGATATGATTGTCCATGTAGAACTCCTAATAAATCTATTAAAAATTCTAGGACTAATACATAGTTCAGCAAAGTCACAGGATAGAAGAGAAACATACATAAATTAATTGTTTCTATAAACTAACAATAAAAGGGGGGGACCAAAATAAAAAATGTAGTACCACTTATAGTTACTCCACAGAAACAAACATAAACAGGAGCTGTATGCTGAATATTACAAAACGATGATGAAATGAATGGAAGAAAACCAAATAACTGGAGAGACATACTGTGTTCAAGGATAGAAGACTCAGAAAAGATAGTTTTTCCCAAATAAATATATAAGTTTAATGAAATTGCTATCTAAATCCCAGCAAAGTATTTTGTAAACATGGATAAGCTTATTCTAAAATATATATTAAAATGGAAATGTCCTGAAATAGCCAAAACAATTTTGAAAAAGAAAAGTAAAAAGAAAGCCTGACCTGTGGTGGTGCAGTGGATCAAGTGTCTATCTGGAACGCTGAGGTCACCGGTTCAAAACCCCGGGCTTGCCCAGTCAAGGCACATATGGGAGTTGATGCTTCCTGTTCCTCCCCCCTTTCTCTTTCTCTCTCTCTCTCTCTCTCTTTTCTAAAATGAATAAATTTAAAAAATTAAAAAATAAGAAGAAAAATAAAATGAGAAGAAATCAATTTGTTATATTTTAAGACCTTCTATAACTATAGTAATCAAGATAGTGTTGGGCAGAAAACAGATATATAGATCAGTTGGACAGAATAGAGAACTCAGAAATAGATTCATAGGAATATGCCCAATTGATTTTAAATGAAAATGTTAACACAATTTAATGTTGGAAAGATAGCTTTTTAACAGATGATGCTGGAACAACTGAATATTCATGGGCAAAAAAATAAACCTTAACCTAACCTCTTACCTTATACAAAAATTAACTCAAATGGATCACAAGCTTAATGTAAAATATAAAACTGTAAAAGTTAAAAAAAAAAGAAAAGAAAAACAGGAGAAAACTTCAGGACGAGTACTAGCAAAAGAATTCTTAAACTTCAAATCAAAAAGCAAGGAGAAATTGATAAATTAGAATACATCAAAATTAAAAGTGTTAATTGAAAGAACGTTAACAGGATAAAAAGACAAATTAGCCTGAAAAGAAATATTTGCAAATCACAAAGCAGGCAAAAGACTTGTATCTGGACTACATAAAGAACTCTCAAAGCTCAACAGTAAAAAAAATTAAAAATCTATTTAGAAAATGAGTAAAAGACATGAATAGCAATTTTACCAAAGTTGCCATATAAATGGCAAATAAACACATAAAATGAAGGTCAAAATCATTAGCTACTAGAAAAATGCAAATTAAAACCACAAGGAGTTATCAGAATGGCAAAAATAGAAGCAGTGATGACCTCAAATGCTAGGGCTCTGTGGCCTTGTATTTAAACATCTGCAACCTTTGAGTGCACCTCCCTTGGGACAAGACTTTGGGTAGAATGAATATGCATGCCTGGGCCAACAGATTTTTGCTGGACTGACCAACAATCCTCCCTCATACCCACTAGGTCTCAGACCAGGACCGAATATGGTTGGCTCACCCTGAAGACCCCAGGATGAGAAGTTCCATCAACACCATTCACAAGACATTGGCTCAAGCTGGCAGAAGCAATTTCAGTAAAGTCAAGCAGGAAAGAGAATCTCTTCCGACTGCTATACAATTCCATGGAAATGTCCCGTTTTTACATTTCACATTGCTTAGAATTCATCATGGATGGTGGCCTACAGGCTCACCGCCTGCCATTTCGGCTCGAAAATGTTTCTGCAAAGACCCTTTTGTGACTATGTCTGTTCTGGTTGTGAGAGAGAGGATTATCTGAGAGCATGAGTGGGATGAGAAGGTAGGAAGGAAAAAAGCGAGCCACACAGAAGTGACCCCAGTGATGAAGGAAGGGTTCCTGCCGGGCACATCCAAGGCACAGTCTCCATTAGCTTCAAAGGAGCTGTGTGCAGGGCTGAGCCCTACGGGTGTGGGTGGAGATGAGAGACTGGCCCAAGGAGGGGAACAAAGCACATCAAAGACGCGGGCTGACCTGTGACCACCCCTCCCTGTGCACACTTGGGGGCTAAGGGGCTCTTTCCCACTCAGCTCTACCTCATGCAGAAGAGCAAGGCGTTTGCACCAAAGGGGCACTCATATGGAGCTTTGATGGCCACACACATGAGGCTTGAGGGCTAAAACACAAAATGATGATAAGAAGAAACAAATGCCCCAGGCCAGGGGGAAGGGGACACAAAGAGAGAAGTGACCTGTTAACCTCGGAGCCTCTCCTGGCCCAAAGGTTGAGCCCCTCCTCGGGAGAATGTGATTTCAGTATGGAGGTTCCATAGCAAATTGGAAGAGGGTGGTGAGTCCAAACCCTAGCAGAGCGATAGATGAGAAAGTGAGGATCAAAAAGAATGAACATTTATTTTTTTGCCTAATTAGGCCTTTCCTCCAAGTGATGGCTTCCCCTTAGTAACAGGAAGGAAAAGCATCTTTACTCACATGTCGCAATTGTGTTTACATGTCTTTTATCCTCAGTTGTCTTTGCTTACAGTTGTATACCTTCCGTTTGGTTCAATATTTACCAAAGAACTGCAAAATTAAAAGAGGTCCCATGGTTGCAGGAGACAACATAATTATAAGGGTCAGCTTGATAAGACATATAATCTTCAGAAACCTGCAGGTTTGCCTAATAAAATATTTATTATCAGTCACTGTTGGACCCAGAGAGACTAACGTAAATGATGCCTCCACCTCAACTTTCCAGTGTGTGCAAAAATGTCACACGCCTATTTAACCAATATATGCCCTTTTTAAAATAATATATTGACACTAAATATTACTAAGAAACGGTGACTTTAATTCGAGTCTTAAATTTGATTTTTTAAATAAATTTTAAAAAGGTAAGTTATTTTAGTTATATTTCATAAAAAAAGAAACAAACTAATGAAACCTAATCCTTATTTTAGTTTGTACCACAGTCTTTATTCTCATACATTTTATTATTTTTAATATAGCATAAGCATTTTCTTTTGAATTCAGTTAGAATTGAAAATTTTAAAATAATAAAGCAATATTAACAACAAGTAATTTATGCTTTCAGAGCATATAGTACAAGGGGACTTGAATTCTATTCCTAACTATGCCCATAAGATTCCAGTTTTGTTCCTATTACTATAGTTATACACATGACAAGATAAAGTCACTTTTTAAGCTGACAATTCGGTAATATGGTCTCTAAAGTCATTCTGAAGCATCTTAGAGTGAATGAATCTACAATTATTAAAAATTACTTTGTAATATTAGCTGCACTTGGAGATACAATCAAGGTGATCATATTGCTAAAATAAAATGTGTTAAATTTAACATTATGGCAATTCTGTCATTTCATTCAAAGCCCCATAAATTGCCACCGTATTCTGGGTAAACTATTAGACTATTAGCTTACTCCTTTTACTTATGTTCCTTTCTTCTCTTTTAAATCCCAAAGAAATGGCTGTAATGAGTTGCTAATAAAATGACAAATAGTAACAACCCCAATTCATTCAAAGATTGCATATTCAGAAGAGACCTGATTCTAATTCCAGGAAGAGCTAAAGAAGGCGGGTGGACCAAGGTGACCCCTTGTCCATAAGCCCTCTCGTTACACTTGGTCTGGTTTACAGAATGGCCCAGGTGGTAGAGCACATCATCGCTACTGACAAACAGCAGTGTGCAAAGCCACTGGTGGAACCCAGCCATCAATCTCAGGTAAAACTCCTCTTGTAGCAAAGCTGCAGGAGCAATTCACCAAGAACCTCTTCACACCTGATCACCGATAAAGCCACTGGAAGTATTTGGGGGAGTCAAGCATTCTCACTTCCAAAGACCCCACCCCAAGTAATCTCAAACATATTCACATGCCCACATTTAACCTGGTTCTTTTGAGTTAAAGTGTTTAAAGAGATTTTATCATTGTTCTTTTGAGAGATAGCCTGGAACAGTGAATGAGTGCTGTGTTAAAACCCCACTTCTGTGTGATTTGAAAACTGTTACCAAACACTTCTCTGCCGCATTTATAAAATGGAAGTAACGATAGGGCTTTTTTTTTTATCATGGGTTATTGTAATGAATAAATGAGTTAATATACATTAGGGGGTAGAAAAGCGTTTAGCACAAAATAAGCCTTACACAAGTATTCTTTTATGGTTGCTGTTGTGTCGTTTGGCAATAAATAACTCATTTGATTTACAATTGACTATGCCCCCTTGGTAATTTTTATGTGCACTCAGGGATCCTGGATGTAAGAAGAACTAATGTAAACTTTTTCCAAATGTAACACAATGTTGATGAAAACTAAATTTAACCATTAATGAGTTTTGATGTTATGTTTTAAAACCATTTATTAAAAAGTTTAAATTTTAGTTTTGCAGCTTTCTTATTTTATATTTGGAGTTGCTCGTCCTTTTTTTTTTACCAGATCTCTTCAGAGATTTGGAAGAGCTGACGGTCCCAGGCACTATGCCTGGAGCATCTGTGGAGGCACTGAACACAAACCCTATGGAAGGAAGCACCCAGCCACAGTCAGTGGGGAGACTTGGGATGGCAGAACTCAGTGTGTTGCCTTCTATTTATAACTCAGTTGTTTATAACTTCCCTTCTGTCCACTGCATTCATTCTATCCAGCCTCATTCTCAAATTTTCCCCCAGGCAAGCAGCTAGGACAGTTGTCACTGCATCCCAAATTACCACTTTACAGGAGGTGTTTCTCATTATAATATGAGCATGGAGAGGGGCCCATAACTCAACAGTTCCTGTGGCTTTGTGTTTGTTGAATTATCTGATCTTTCACCACAAATAGTCTATGTCAAATAACTAATATATAATCCTAATACATAATCCATAACATACTAATACTTAATAATACTTAATATAAATCCTAAAATATACATAATGCTAAATATAAATCCTCCTACAAAAATATTCTCTTATAAAAGAAATCTCTTTTTCTCAGATGCAATATTGCCTTGTTGTTTCTGGCTATGACATTAAATGTCACTTTTCCTCACAACCTCCTGTAAATGTTGCTTGCAATGGTCAAAAGGATACATTTATCATGCCGCAATGGATGGTCCAGTGATTACCGATTACTGGAAAAAAGTAGTGAGCTGAATTAATTGGTTACAGACATGTTGACACTGATCGACACCCTGTACCTTACAGTGGACACTAATGCACAAAAAAGCACTGCAGCAAATGGGCCTTCAAGTCCAAGTGGCCACAAAATATATTAAGTCAAGTCACTGGGGAGATGGCGAGTGCAACAGAAATGCCAATGGGCTTGATATTAGGTCTTCAAATAAATGTCCATCTCACAGGTATCCAAATTTGCCTTCTGTAAGCACCATGGCCTTTTTTTCCACAATGCTGAATTGTAATTTAGTTACTTACCTGTCCAATACCTGGGCCATTCTGAGAAAGTCAATGATTTTCTAACATGTAGAAATCCTTGCCCATGTAGGAAGAATTTTCTTTCTTTCTTTTTTTTTTTTTTTACCTGAGAGGAGGGGAGATAGATAGACTCCTACATGTACCCTGATCAGCAACCCCATCTGGGGCCGATGCTCAGGCCACCAAGCTATACTCAGTGTCTGGGCTGATGCTGGAACCATTTGAGCCACTGGCTGTGAGAGGGAAAAAGAAAGAGAAGGGGGAGAAGCAGATGGCTGCTTCTCATGTGCGCCCTGACTGGGGATCAAACCCAGGATGTCTGCAAACCATGGCCAATGCTCTGTCCACTGAGCTAGCTAGCCAGGGGCTCAAGAAAGCTTTCTAAGAGCAGCATCTTGATTGATACATCCTCATGTGCATGCAAGTGCATGTGCATTTCTCTTCTTGCCTACAATGCTCAGTTAATGCTGACAATAGACTGGCTATCTAGAGACCATAAGACAAGATTGTGCTAATAACAGCTGAGGAGAAGTGAAAAAGAAACAGGGCCCCTCAGCACACTGCTGGACTAGTACACAAGCTGTGGGCTGAGGATTTCTGGACCAGCCAGTTAAGAAATATAAAATCCCTAATAAGTATCATTCTCTGTTAGTCTCAGCTCAAAGCATATCCTGTACTGCTATTCCAAATGGAGACTCTCTTGCTTGGCATTACTCAAATGTGTAGGGTTCTCTCACTCAATTTCCATTTCCTGTCAAGTTGAAGCCACAGTAACTAATATTTTGAGGCCAAATAAATGAGTTAGCCCTCTTTTAGTTCTTTGAAGAGTCACTTGGGACTCTTCTTCAAGAAGTACAGAATAATAATACTTACATCCACATAAGTAGTCACTCAATACTCAATAAATTGTGGTTGAATGGCCTGGCCTGTGGTGGTGCAGTGGATAGCATTGACCTGGGATGCTGAAGTCACTTATTTGAAACCCTAAGCTTGCCTGGTCAAGCACATACAACAAGCAACAATCAAGCAATGAACAACTAAAATGAAGCAACTATAAGTTGATACTTCTTGCTACCTCCCTCCTTTCTTTGTAAAATCAATAAATAAAATATTTTTTAAAATTGTGGTTGAATGAGTAGATAAAGTCAGGAGATGCTTATTTTCTCAAAGGGGAGATCAACAGTATATCTCACAATTAACAAGGACATTGATATTGCTGCTCTATTTAGACTAAGAGTCCTGGGCTCTTCTGCTTTCTATCTTCCCTCCGCCATCTGACCACCGTCACTTTGCCCTTTAGCAGAGCCAGCTCCACACGTGTCTTGGATGTCCTCCAGTCACCGACCCAGGACCCAGTTTCCCTCTGCTGGCCGGTTTCCCCTTATTCCTTCTGCACCAAGACATCAGGGGGCTTGAAGAGGAGAGCTGAAGGGACTACTCACAGAGGACCCTTCAAGCAAGTAGGTGAGAAAAGGGGAAAGTCTTAGTGCTGGAGGGTGGGGACAAAACTCAGAGAGAACAGTAAGAATTGTCCTTCACTGAAGGGTGTGTGTGTGTGTGTGTGTGTGTGTGTGTGTGTGTGTGTGTGTGTGTGTGTGTGTGTTAAAAAGGGTGGAGAGAGAAGGAAAGATAGGAAAGAAAGGGAAGCATCAAGACAGAAAAGATTAAATCATAGAAAGTTTGAGAAAACTGCCGATTTCAATGCTGTTTATAGATATGAGTAAAATAAGGAAAAGGAAAGTGAGGGGAACAGAGTTTGGCTTTGTGGTGGTATACTAATTACTGTCATTTATGAGCACTGCTTACTGTTTATGGCCAATTACTATTACCATATGCAAAGTTATTATGCACGCCATTAGTATGTGTTAGAGTTTTTATTTGATTACAGCACAAACCTCTGTGTGTGGTCCTTAGTCTCACAGAGCAGAGCCATCTGCTCAGATTTGGAAGCATTCACTAAGATGAGTAGAAGGAATCAGATCTGGTAGGGGAATATAGTCAATGACATGGGTTCACATAGCAAAACTTCCAACACAGAGTAATGTGTAAGACACGGAGAAATGTTATTCCACTGGGACCTCCCCTTGCCTCGGTTCTCATTAAGACATCTAAGTTTCAATCACTGTTAAGAGAAGGGAGGACTCTAGGGTAAATTGATATAATATAATGCATAGCATATATTCAAATTGTTATTGATTAAAATGAGAAGGAATAGATGATATATTGGGAAATTTTCAAGGAATTAGGGCTGCTAATCAGGGTAAGACTGGTTTAGAGATGTAAGTGGCTTCTAGAAGAAGGCACTCTATATCCACATAAGTACCAAGTAAGAGGGGCCCCAACTCTTCCATGACCCCTCAGATAATCCTGCGCGAGAAACATAATTTCCAAAATGGTTTAAATGGGATTTTGATTAGCCTCAACTGCCAGGATGATGCAACCCAGGTAAGAGCCATGATAGCTGGGTTTGGAGTCTATGCTCTTGGTTTCTAAAAGATGCACAAAAGACACATAGATGCTCTCTCTTCTGGAATCAGTAGCTCCAAATGCATCCTTTTCCTAAAAGTAGGTAAACTTAGGTAATGCCTGCTACTTGGACTCTTGTGACATACATGATGATATCATTTGCTTCTGTTTTATATAATTTTATTTAGAAAAGTAAATTGAATAGGGTGATATTGATCAATAAGAGTACATAGGTTTCAGGTAAACATTTCTATAGCATTTGCACTGTTGATTGTGCTGGTATACCTGAACAGCCGCTTCTCCCATTTGCTTCTTGATTTTTATTGCTTGCTAAGGAAAAGAAGGAAAGAAGGGGGAATATTCTTTGGGTAGCAGAAAGGCATCATGTAGAATGGTGCAAAAGCTGCATTTTTCATAGCTAAGCATCCTGAACCAAGTTTATCATAACTGCCAGGATTTTAAAGGCAGATTTAAACCTAGAGTGTTACACCTTTAATGTCTTTGAAGGTAGATAGGAAATAGTGCTGGGTGAGACAAAGGGGAGAAACCCAAAGAAGTGTGGGAGCAGCTACAGAAGCTGGAACCTCGTTCTGACTGGGCCATCACATCTAAAACCTTTCAAATCACTGAGCTAATATTACCCACATCTTTCCCTACAAGAACTATACCTTGTCTGAACTTTTCATTTCTGTGACTGATTCCTTTTTTCAGCTACCACCTTTGACTTGCAAAAAATAATCTACACGCTTTATGCATGTTTGGCAATTATCCAGTTAACCTCAGCTGTCTCTCCTATGTATAGCCTTGGTTTCTAAGCTCTCAAAAATCATACATTGTTTTGTTTCAAGTACTTTATATGGTGCCCACTGAGGAGCCACAGGCAATAAAAGCTCTTAATAATAATAGAATTATCTTTAGTGCTGAAGGCATCACCTTCAGTCTCTGAGGCCCCGTGTCACATGACTGCTCATTGGCCTCCCACAGTAAGTCCATTTATGATATCATCTTACCCCCAGCATGAACCAAAGTCACCTCTCTTTGTTATGCAAAATTATAAATTTCTAAAATTACACAGAGAGTTTAAATATTAATTTGCCTGTCTGTATATTCTAATTCCAGAACACCAAGGAAAAACTTGGCGATTGGTGATTGCTATCACATTATTTAAATATTGCATGCATTTACTTGATAATACACAGTCATTTTTCTTCAGCTGTATATGTAATAAATACACTCCCAAGCCATAATTCTCTATGATATTTATCTGAGTGATATAAACATTCCTTTGAATAATAATACATTGTGTAACCTCCCATGACAGTTTGTCTATTAAAAAGGAAATTAAATATACAAAGGTATGGGAAAAATCACTGTGAGGCAATAATGAACTTAACAAATTCAAGAAGGAAAATGAAATCAGGCTTATTTGAAGCCTAAACTTCCCTTTCGATTTCTATCAATTCATCACTTATCATTAGAAACATGGCTGGAACACTGTCCTTGCATAACATCCATACACTGGACACCCAGGGAGTTACACACAGTAAATGAGGCTCAGCTCACTAATCAATGAGGAGCTGAGTTTCTGGAGAAGGAATTTGTACCTCTCTTGGACGCATTCTCCCTGCTTCTCCCAGTTTCTGATTCTTTGCTTAACAAATGTTCCCCAAAATTAAATTTCAATTCAAAACCCAGTTTCTGGTTTGAAATCATCTAGCCTAGGGCCCATGATCCTGTTTTCTGGAACAGTAAGAAACTTCACCCTAGAAGTAACACCCAACCTCCACCAGTATTTTTTTTTTTAAAGCCCAAACCAATATAACAAGGAATATTAAGTATGGATACAGTCAAGCACATGCTGAGTAATAGGTTCTTGTTTTAAAGCTGAGCACACGTTGACATTCAAACTTTTAAATTTTTTGGAAGAGAAGTGGGGAGTGCTATACTCATACAGCAATAATAACTTTACAAATATGAGCAATTTGCAGATAGGTTATTTGAGATATAAGTTGTTTTTTCTTTTATTAATTAACTATTTTTGGCACTAAATCTGCCTAAAATTGCCATTTAACTGAAGTCAAAGATGTATGGCCACATTGATTTATTAATTTTTTTTACAACCCAAAGACAACTTTTAGAATGAGGAGAAAATTTTTATTTTCACAAACAAAATAACATTTGCCATCTTTTTCAAAAAATGATAAAGAAAAGTTAGACCCAAGTAGTAAAAGCTATACCTCCGAGAAAACTAACCACCTCCCCACCAAATAAAAAGCAATATTCATGACTTTTCACTGGTGAGTTTGCTTAAACCGTGCTTAGGTCAACTACTGGTTTAGTCAAAAGCATGAAAAGACAGTACCATATTGTAGCTATAAAATAAAAGTCTTCATTTTCAAAGCCCTCCTGGTAATGCTTTTAAAATCAGCAATCGGGAAACCATTAGAATAATGACCAATCCCCCCAAACCTGGTAGTTTACATTTCTCGACTCTTGTCTGCAGCAGCCCTGAGATCTGCCTTCCTGTCTATCTCCAACAGCAGCTGAAAATTTCTATGGCAGGCACTGAGCTGGCACCAGGGTAAAAAGAGGCATCAAGCTAATATGAGTAGGTTTTACTCAGCTTGGGTCAAATGAGAGACTATATGTCAGTGAGGAAGTTTGAAGTTTGTTTTCTGAGTGGTGGATTGATTTGAAATCTCACCAGGCACCCATAGCCTGGGGTATGGCTTTAAAGTCTGGTCTTTATGTCCCAAGGTCTACACCCTCCCTTATCCCAATGCTGCCTCTCAATCTACTGTCACAATAAACAGGAACTATTGAGACACTTTCCAGGACATGCTCCCATGTGACACAGTTTATATTCTAGAAAGCGTGTTATTGATAAATCCAGGAAAATCTGAATTTCATTCCAAATAAAGTAGAGAGTTCTTCATACCTGCTTATTTTGGATTTGCTTATTTAGTTTGTTGTCTTTGTTTTGTTTTACAGCTATAGATGCTGAACAGGAATTAAATTCTTAATTCTTGATCATATGGTGTACAAGAAACTAAAAAAAAGTAAAAGATAAATTATGTCAACGTATGTACAAATTGATTTCACAGAAAGACAGGAAATAGAAATGCTTCAAGTTCTCCTTTTGGTAATGGCTCATTTTCCCTCCCCTCCTTTTCCTTTTCTCCTTCTCTCAAAGCCTAAGGTATCAGCAGGCCTGCAGGTGCTCATCCTGGCCAGTGCTGGGCCAGCCCCAGGCTTGCTGAAGGGCTCCTATGCCTTGTCTTGTAGGTGTGAACCTGCCATGAGCTTCAGTCACCTCAAAGCCTTGCCACTGGCTTCTATTCTTGCAATCAAACACTTGGCAAGAGTTACTAGGTAATGGTTCACTGTACTTACCATTTGTGAATGTCTAGAATTAAACAAAAAGGGAATTTCATGGAAGGTAGCAGAACGGGACCTCAGTGTTTGTCAATTCTCTTTCAGCTGGCACCTGTTGGTTAAGCCTAGAGCTATAGCTGGCAGTGATTTTTAAACTTGGACCATGTAAATACATGCTTTTACTCTTCCCTCCCAATGCTCAATGGATATACTTAACATTTAAATCTAATTCATAGTCCCAAACAGAATATTCTTTAGATGCAAACTCACAAACTACCCCGACCTCAGTTTCCTTATCTACATGGATGAGAAAACTCTTTCTTCTCCAACTTTCTACACTTAACTCTCATGAGTTTTAATTTTGGAAGGAAAATCAATCAGGATCCCAAAGTTATGATTTGCTCATATAGTTGAGTCTTGAGCAGCGGGAGACTTGGCAATGCAGAGGTGATGCTGGGCTATCTAGGTATTATGCACTGGGGGGGGGTGTACACTTCCTGACATAGACAGCTGTGAGAGCACTGGGGACAGTGTGGCACAGAGCCCTCAGTGTCCCATCAGTGTGTCTGGCTGTCTAAATACGTAGCGGGATAGCAAATGCTGCTCTCCTTCAGTGACGCCAGCACTGGACAGACTGCCGAATTCCTCAAACTTGGAACCGACAAGAAGAGAGCAGAAATAAATAAAGTTTTAAAAAACAAAAATTTATTGCCAATATCTCAAGCCTGATGGAGAAAAACTGCTTTCCCCATTACTGCAAGTCAATACATAGCAAGGCAACGTGTCTTCCATTTTCCTCTATTTCACGCTAGATTTACCTGATAGATGAGTGTACTTAAGTAAATAGCCCACACGGTTTTAATAGGACAGGTGCTTTAAATGTACATGGAAGATCATTGCTACTATATCAATTAATAGCATAAGCTACGAAAAACACACAAGAGTAAATTAATCTAAAGCTTCCATTTAACACTACCAGTGAGAACATCTTTGGGCCCCCTGGTTGTCTTGGCAACTCAGGCATCCCAACCAGCAGAAGCAGCCTCTGCCAGTCCCCTTCCTGGAACACACAGAGTTCAGATAGTACATTAGCAAAGAATATGATGCCCATGTAAATGTTGAAATATTTCTGTTGCCATAGAGATAAGAATGGCAAAAAAAAAAAAAAATACAGGAGTACTTGACATATTCTGAGGCAGACTTTTAATTTTAAAAAATCTCCAATGACAATGCCAAGATGGCTGATCACATCATAGGGTTTTTATGCTCACTCACTATGTGCAGAAGTCCCCCATCCAAATAATGTGGGCAGAATCAAAGCATTCTGGCTGACTAGCCAATGAGAAGACATGAAGCCACTCAGGGGTACAGTGGCCATAATCATTATCTTTATATTGAGCACAGAAAAAGAAAGAGATAAAAGATAGTGGAGACAATTTGCTATGTTAGTTACTTTTTTGTTCAGAGGTGGGAAGCCAAATCAGCGACAGTGTTTTCATACTTCCACGGCTGTGGAACCTGGAGTGCTGGCAAGAATAACCTTGAATCTGTCGTGATGTGCTTCCTTGCCAGCCTCTCCCCTCTGTGCAAACAGATTGAACAATTTCTTTAGAGGAGGTGGCTTGTTCAACAACGTGATGGTTGTGCTCTGTCAAAGCAAAAGGTGGTGAGGGTGAGGAGGGAGGATTTGCACATCGTGTTCTAAATGGTGAACGGTTCCTCTAAAAACCTGTCATTCCAAAACGTTAGGGGAGGATAGGAGAGTTTTCGCTTTTCTCCAAAGTTAATTATATAATTTTTACAAAAACTATGAAAATGTCCATGAGTTTCCATCAAAGGGATCTGCTACTCAATATTTCCTAAATGAGTTCTTGCCCAAGACCTGAGAAATGCTTACAACCACATTCAATATGGCACCCTGTTAGGACAGTGTGGGAGAGGACAGAGCGGTGATAAAGGGCAAACAGAAGATGCTTCGCTTTGCTTCCTGGCAGCACTGGCCAGTCAGCACTAGCCTCTCATTCATCTCTCTGACTGTGACTTCCTTTAATTAGTTCTCTGTCCATGGCAATGACTCAGTGTCAGAGTTCTCCCAGAGTTTTGTCCTCTTCCTGCTTATTTTTCCTGTATAATCTTATCAACTTTCTTAATGTCAGCCACCCTGTAAAGCAGTGATTTTCAACCTTTTCCATCTCATGGCACATATAAACTAATTACTAAAATTCTGCAGCACATCAAAAATATTTTTTTTCTTATCTGACCAAAAATAAAATGGTACAATTTTGACTCATTCACATCAGAAGGGTGTTGTTATATTGGCTGTTTTCATTTTTTATTTGACAGTCTCAGGGAAAAGAAATCAGTGCCCATGACTCAACAGTCAGGTATTGCATGTTTTAAAAATTCTTGTGGCCCACCAGTGTGCCATGGTACAATGGTTGAAAATCTAGGCTTGAAAGTGATCAAGCCTAATTAATCTAGGCTTGAAAGTGATCAAGCCTAATTAATCACCCAGAACCCAGTCCTGACCTCTGCTAACTGCTTACTGGTTTTCCCCACCTGGCGTTCTATCCCAGACTTAACATATCATAGATCAACTCATCGTCTTTCCTCTCCCTCCATCCCCATCTCTATACACATAGCAACCTAAGACTGAAACCTTAGTTTTTTTCCAGATCCTTCTCTCTGCCATGGGCTTAAAAAGTCACAAAGTCACTGATAATCAAGGTGATGCTCCTCCCTTGGCTAGGTGTGAACAATTTTCAAAACCAGATCAATCCAACTTTTTCTCTCAGGATTTTGTCCAGGATGTGACAAGATGAAAATAAGCAACAAAAAAATAAAATTAAAAAAAAAAGAGGGAAGGGCCCATTCATTCTCCCACCAGCACATTGCAAGAGTGTCTTCTTTTTACACGGACTCCCAGAACTGCTCTAGCTTCCGTCTTCCAGGACATGGCTCCTGACTCTTTCCTAGATTCAGTCCAAAATAAAAATATCTTTCTGCTTAAAATAGCTAAATTGGGTGTTTGTTATTTGTAGTATAAGAACTCTGATCAATACAGATATTGATGGAGAAAATGTTTCAGGAGAGATATTTACAGAAAAAGGAATGGGGCAGAACCTTCATAAACTATATCATGTGATTATTCTAAACTTGAGCTCATCAGTATCTTGCAAGGTTGAGTTTCCTTAAAGAAGCCATTAGTGTATAACTCCCCTCTGGACTTGAAGGTCAGGACCAAGAGTTACTCATCTTAAAATCTCTACCATTCACAGAGTATAGGGCTTAGTAAACGATTTTGACTGTCCACAAACCCACTCTGCTAATGCTGAACCACTATTTCTCTCTGCTTCAAATCCTATCCTAAGAGCACACTATATTCTAAGGTTCCTGAGATGAGAGTTTTACTTCTAGGGCAATAACACATATATAGTCAGTGCCCAATCAGAGTTTCTGATTGGTTCCTTTTAGAAAATATGTACTTCCCTGAGATATACAACCACTTTTTAGTCTTCCTAACGGCATATTGAGGAGCCACATGTAAAGAATGCTGAGGCTACAGCTGACCCAAGGTGGAGAGCTCCAGGATTCAATGGTCCACACGCCTCCACAGTGGCTAGCTATACTGACATCATCCTGCTCTTCCAGTATGCCAGTCATGGGATTGGGTCCTCCTGACCTTATCCCTCTGTTGCCATGCTATAGTTTCTGTCAGTCACTATTCCTTTTTTCCTGAGCACCCACCTTATGCCAGGCATCACAAAGAAACACAAGCCATAGTCATGGGTCCCAAGAGCAGGCAGGCCAGGAGGTCCGATAAACATTATAACATACAGGGGACCCACTCCAACAACATCAGGCTACTATGGAGATGTGACAATGATGAGAGGGCTAACATGGCAAGAAAGGCTTGAAGGAGGATTCAAGACATAACCTGGATCTCAAAGTATAGGTTTGAAAGGATGAGGGGAACGGTGGAATGTGAGGGAGATGAGGGAGGAGCAGCACAGCCTGTGAGCAGAGCTGTGAAGAAGGGAATACCTGAATCCCAGGTGGGAGGAGTTGACTCTTAGTCTGGAGCAAAGATTCCTTTACTATGTCAAAGAGACAGGGCTGTGCAAAAGACTACCACAGATTGTGAAGGAAAGGTCTCCACACTCCATGCCACATTTTCTTTAGGGGCCAATGAAGCAAAACAACACAAGGTGTCTCAGAAGGTGGTTGTTGACATCAAGTAAGATGGTGCTGCCAAAGACCCCTGGCACACAGAAAGCACTCTACAACTCTCCACCACTCTATGTCCCTTAATATCACCCTGCCATTCCCCAGTCACCTTCTCCCCCACTCCAGGCTCTCCCTTAGAGGAGCCAAGCAGTATTTCCTGTGGACTTTGGGACTTAGGAACGACTCCAGTGTGACTTGCTCATCCTTGAAAGCTCAGCCTTGTGGTGCTTGTACATTTGTCCTTCCTCTAACAGGATCGAATGCACAGTTCACCAGTGCTACCTGGGAATACCAAATCCAGGTTTTAGAACAATCCTACAGCCAAAGACAGCAGCCAAACCCTGCTCTCACCATCCCAGTGTTTCTGAATGGTGATGACCCAAGAATAAACGAGAAGAGAGGCCTGCTTTCCTTGTCATCCGGAGCATGCTGGCAGATGGCCAGAAGCAGCAGCAGGGCGGGAGGGGCAGGAAGAGCTCCTGGGGTTCCCTTCCTGTCTTTGCATTGGCTGCATTTTCCCTCCTTGTGCCAGGCATAACTGGATGATGAGGGGAATGTCAGGCTCAAGTGTGTGGTCAATGTGAATGAGTGGTGTTGGAGAGGTCTGCTTGACAGAAGAGGTGACTGAGACCCCTTCACCTCCCCAAGGGGTCCAGGCTCTGCCAAGTCCTTTGGCCAGAAAAGAGAACTTGGCATCTCGGTGGGAGTAATTGCACAGCTGAACTTATGCCAAATCTATCTGTGCCTTTTGTGAGTCTGAACTAGCCATGCACCATGTCCAGAGGAGCCCAAGGGCATGGTGAGGCTCTCCCAGGAAGCACTTCCTCCTGCCAGGACCTAGATGGGAGAGGAGCAGGCAGCCTTGTGTGTGTGTGTGTGTGTGTGTGTGTGTGTGTGTGTGTGCCCGCGCGTGCGAAGGGGGTAGCGGGGTGAACAGAGGCCAAGTTGCAGAGGAGACAGGGTTTCCAAAATGGTCCCCGCCAGTACAATCACACTCAACTCTTCTTCACTCTTGGAAATATAGAAAAAGCCTCAAAATGTGGCTAGGGAAAGCCTGAGAAAGAAATTTATTTAGACAAAGTAGAAACTGAGAACACTTCGAAACTTTTAAATCTTTATACAAAACCACTTCTGTCCCAGCAAAGGTTCCAGTACAGCGCAGAAACTAAGGCATGCAGTCAACTTCCTGCCCTGCTAGGAATTATAAGGAAAGGAGGCAGAGGTTCCAACTGGCCACAGTTTTCTTTCCGGCCCCAGGATCTGGGCCATTACTACCTCATAGAGTTATTTTGAGAATTAAATAATATATAAAAAATATTTAGCACTTAGTCATTACTAAGAGAAACAGAACCAATAGGTTTTTGTGTTTCTAAGGAAACACACACACCCACACAGAAGGGGAGGGGGTGAGAGAGAGGGAGGGAAGAAGGGAGGAAGGAAAGGAGGCAGGGAGGGAAGGAGGGAGGAGAAGGGAGGGGGAGGGAGGGAGAGGGAGGGAGGGAGGAAGATCTTTAGTTTAAGAAACTGGCTCAAGAGATTGTGGGGCAGGCAAGTCTAAATTTTGCCGGCATGCTGCAGGTTGGAGATTCAGAGAAAAGCTGATGTTGCAGCTGAAGTCTGAAAGCAGTCTGTCTGCTGGCAGAATTTCATCTTCTGAGGGGACCTCAGACTTTTTCTGTTAAGACCTTCCACTGTCTGGATGAAGCCAACCCACATGGGGGAGGCAATCTGCTTTACTCAAAATCCACTGATTAAAATAATAATCACTTCTAAAAAATACTTTCTCAGCAACATCTAGACTGGTATTTGACCAAATATCTGGGTACCAGGGCCTGGCTCAGTTGACATATAAAACTAACAGACACAGATCATATCCAACATCTCCTTCTTCCTACCTAATCATCCTTTCTTAGATCTAGACAACTTGGACCCCAAACTGTGGGATTCTAGGTGTAGAGCCAAAGATGATGGAACATTTCCCATGGGAGTCTGCTTGGCATTTGTTCCAGAGGAAATGTGGGCTGTAAAAGCATGCTCTGAACATTTTGAAAAATCTCATGAAAGGTTTGGATTTTCTCCCTAGAAAATATACACGCACACCAAACCTGCACGCAAAAGGAACAAACATGGTCTTCCACACAGCGGTGGTTAGTTGCCATGATGGGGGCCAGTGACTTGCTTCCTGGTTACTTCATTTGCATATTTACCTGGCAGGCCACATTGAGGACCCCACAGGGAGCCTCATTTCCCTTCATAGTCTCTCCAGGCAGTGTTCATCCATTTTTTCCTCTGCACACAAGAGGAACCACGCGGCCTTCCCTAAAGCATCAAGGGTGGCTGAACATTGAGTTTAAGAACCTTACAGCTAAAAGTACTGATGATGCAGACAGTGAAGGAGGAAAGGGACTTTATTAGCACCAAGATGCTTTCACCATAGGGAAGTGAGTGAACGCTGCCTGGAGAGACTGTGAAGGGAGATGAGGCTCTGTGTGGGTCCTCACTATGGCCTACCAGGTAAATATGCAAATGAAATAACCAGGTAGCAGGTCACTGGCCCCCATCATGGCAACTAAACACCACCTCTGCGGAAGCCTGTTTGTCCTTGCAACCTTCTGCTTCTTATTCCAAGCAGATAGTTGATGAGATGGCCCTGGTCTTACAGGACAAGCTTGGTCCCATGTTCAAAAAACCCCAACGATGTATATTCCCTCCTAAGAATGGCAGGCAGTCTCCACGTGTCTGTACATAGGCAAGTAACACTCTTATGAAAGTGGCAAAATTTCAAACAAAAATCCTTTTTATGTATAACAAAAATGTTTCCATATTGAACTCCTTTTTTGTAACGAACTATAGAAATGATCCCTGAAAGTAGTCTTTCGAACTCCTTTTTGTAGAATATCTATATCACCTCTCCATCATTCACATCGCCCCATGTTTACTCCTCCTTTGCAACCCAAATATGCACTGTGATTGGTTTTGCCTAATGCCTGTTTGTTTTGCCTGTTAAAAACAGACTTCTGCCAGGCTTCACTTGGTTCTTCAGGTCAAATTTAGAGGTATTTTCCATATGGATGCATGTGTGCCATGAGTTTCACAGGGCAAGGTATCACTGCAGAAATGAGACTGACCAAGGCCAGTGAGAAGATTGCAGAACAGTAAGGGAGGGCCAAGCAGAGGAGAACAGGGAAAGAGAGAAAGGTTGGAGTTTTCCTCAGAGGGACCCTGCAGGAAAAGGGGGAGTATGTGTAGGTAATATACTCAAGGAGCTGGGCACTGACTGAGCTACACAAAGACAGAGTCCTCAGTATAATAACGTTTGCCTGACTCTCTGACCAGAAAAGGGATTTTAACACAAGCTGGGGACAAACACACCTGTGTGTCTGGACAGGAGACTGGTGACTCTGGGGAACATTTAATAAAATTCCATAGCCACAGAGAACTTGAGTAGAACTGAGACCCTTATTACTGTCAGAGAACCCAAAAGAGGTATAGTTAGTTACATGGAGAAGCATAGATTGAATAAGTGAAAACTGAGTAAACACCCACTGTGGGTAAAGACCGAGGATAGATACCCCCATTCACCCATTGATACCCATCTGACTACATAACACATCACAGCCTAACTCTAGACCTTCCTCTTTGATCTCTTAGGACAACTGTGTGAAGAACGTGGGGCATGTTGTTTCTCACGTATTAAGAACAGAAAAACTGGGAATAAAAATGACTGTCTTAGTCCATATGTCCATAAAATGTCAGCGCCGGGCAGATCCCAGCTCTTCCAACTATTGCGTACTTTCTTCTACTGGTCAGAGGTGAGCGCTGTGGTGATTCTGATATAAATTCTCTCCCTGCTGCCCTCAGAGCTGCCCACTGGGCAGTGTCAGAAAAGAGGTGCCCATTAAGATGACTGTCACAGCCTTTCAGGCAATGGAGACTTATTTCACTAACAAATATAATAATAGCAAGAGACATTTAAAACACAGCAATGAGCGCATTTTGAGGGCATTTTCTCTCTGGTTATTCAACAGTCAGAGAGGCTCAGAGAGAAATGTCCCCTAATGAAAAGTGACAAGGTTCCTGCAGGTAGGCACGGATGGAGAGTTACTGAAGTGGTAGGGGAAGGGAGGGAGCTGCTGCAGGGATGAGCTGGCTTAGGAGGGCAGGCACAATGTCCCATACCTTAGGGAACATGGCAGCTTTGGAACTGTTTCCTAAGCATTGTTTTAAATCAATGGTATGATTAGATCCAAGTGACATTTTCACGTATATGAAGTGAGATGGCCTTGGAGTTAATGCACAAGATGTTGTCTCAATTATGACAAAAGTGAAAACCGCACTAAATGCTCGGAAGAAAGGAAGGAAGGAAGGAAGGAAGGAAGGAAGGAAGGAAGGAAGGAAGGAAGGAAGGAAGGAAGGAAGGAAGGGGAAGAAAGAAAGAAAGGAAGAAAGAAAGAAAGAAAAGAAGGAAGGAAGGAAGGAAGAAAGGAAGGAAGGAAGGAAGGAAGAAAGAAAGAAAGAAAGAAAGAAAGAAAGAAAGAAAGAAAGAAAGAAAGAAAGAAAGAAAGAAAGAAAGAAAGAAAGACTTGTGTAACTCCTTAGTCATTGTGAGCTTGCTGCTGCAGCCAGTGGTCTGCATTCGCGGGTTTGTCAGAAAGTTGTATTGATTTCCCATGAAGGCACATCACACAACATGTACACAGGAGGGGCATGGATGTCAAGTGTTTTAAATTCCAAACTCGGGTGGAGACAGGCAAATGTGTTGGAAATTTAGCATTTGGATCATAACAAGAATACAGGTGAGGGATGAGGTCTGCAGCCAGTCACAAGAGCCTGGGAAGGCAGCGATGGTATTCTTGCAGCTGGTGTGCCAGAGAGAAGGGGGTGGTCAGAACCAGCCAAGTGCTAGGGAGAGGAGGCGTTTGTAGTCAGGCGGCTGAATCCTTCTAGCTGGCAGTTGCTTCCAAAAATCACTGACAGTTTCCTGTGGCCTTACCTTCCCATCACTCCAAATTCCTGCATACATTTCCTCTATAATCCTCCTATAAATCCTATTAACATTTTAATTAACCACTCTAGCTCCTCTACAAAGAGTCTCCCCTAGTAGAAAATAAAGTCACATCGAATCACTTAATAATCTTCCCTGACATGCTGGCCACACAATGTTTACCAAAGCTGCTGCACCACCTGGAAACCACAGACCAACTGGACGCTGGCAGTCCCACCAGGAGGCTTCAGGCCCGTGATGGCGAACCTATGACACATGTCAGCACTGACACGCATAGCCATTTTCGATGACACGCAGCCGCATGCGGCAGCATACCAGAGAAGTATGGGGCCAATGCTGAGAAGGACATTTCATCCTCGGCTCCTGCATGGCCAGGTGCAGTAGCCGAGGACAAAACATTTGCTGTAGTGTAGACACTCTGTGCCGGAGGTCTGTAGGCCAAAACAACAGAACTCCGGCACAGAGCATCTAGTTCTGGGACTTCTGGTTAGGCCATTTTTCTCGAAGTGACACACCACCCGAGTTATGCTTGGTTTTTTTGGTGAATTTTGACACACCAAGCTCAAAAGATTGCCCATCACTGCATCAGGACTTCCCCTTCCAAGAGACTGACTATGACATTAGGCAGCAAAGCGAAGCCAGGACAAAAATTCCCCAAACCCTGGACAATGTGGCAAGATCAATTATGCTAGCTCTTCAGGCTTTTCTTGCTTTGCAGTTGGACGTTATTAAAAAGTTCAGTAGAAAATGCGCACACCAAGTATAATTTTGTTTCTGTGTTTGGGACATGCACAGCCTTCAAAACAACTAATTTATGAAAGAGGAGGGTGAAAAGAGAAGAACCCAGACCCCTAGACCTCTTCTGCATCCAGCCTCTCTTTCTCCATTTCTGAACTAATGCAGAGACACAATCATACATGAACAGGAATCAGTAAGTACCAAAGATTCTAATAACAATAATGATCATAAACAGCCTAAAAGCCTAAAAGAATTCTTGTCCTGCAGTCATTCACCTCGGGAATCAGGGATGGGTTTATTCTCTCCAGAGAAGGATACAAAAGCTTGATAAAGTTTTTTCTTTTTAAAGGCTTTAACAAAAATCTCTGAAAGAATAATAATAAGTGGGAAGGAAAAATAAAGCTGAGAATCACTGGTGAATGCAGTAAGCACTTATATTTTAGGCCAATAAGCACATTCCATTAAAAAATATCTGTGAAGCAAGTAAAAATGCATAAGAAAAAAAAAACAAAAAGAAGAAAAAGAAAGAAATTTAAAACTTGTTGACTATACCTAGGGGATTGTCAAACATTATCTATCACTGTGTGAATAAATATATTACAAGCCCTAGAGTGTTTCTCAGGAGGCTTGTGTATTAGTGTATGATAGCTGTTGTAATAAAGTGCCATAGACCAGGCAGCTTACACGACAGAACTTACTCTCTCACTCTGGAGACAAATGTCCCAGATCAAGGTGTGCACAGGGCCGCGCTCCCTCCACAAGCGCTGGGGGACGACCTGTCCAGGCCTCACCAAGGCTTCTGGTGGCTCCTTGACTGGTGTCAGCCCAGCTCCAGTCTTCCACAGTGTTCCCCTGTGGTCTTTTCTCTGTGTCCAAAGTTTCCCTTTGATAAGGATACTAGTCATTGGGTTAAGACCACCAGTATGACCTCATCTTAACTAACTACATCTACAAGACCTTTATGTTTTCAAATAAGGTCATACTCTGTGGTACTGGACATTGGGGCTTCACTTTTGGGGGGGGTAGGGGGGGCAGGGGGAGACACAATTCAGTCCACAACACCAGGTTAGGGGAGGAGTATCTCTTCACATCAGGTGGGCAAACTGCTGGCACCTTGGCACAAACCAAGGCATGCCACCAGACCCCACTGGTCATCATAGGATAGTTCACCAGCATGCTCAGAGTTAAAGAGAGAAAGCTACTGTCACTCAAGAGAGAATGGCCTGAGTGAAGCACTAACCAGTAGTAATTTTAAAAAAGCCCAGCCCTGGCACACAGGACTTTCTAGGACCACATGTCACCGGCACACAGAACTCCGGCTCATCTCCAGATGTGAGGGTGTCTCAAGGAAAAGCAACATGTGCGGAATGGTGGCTCAGCCACTCTCTTCTGTGCCCTTGACATAACTGACACCTAGACCAGTGCGGCTCTTAGACTTGGGTATTGAGGAGATGTTTTCTTGAAAGTGCACAAAGAAGAAATCTGTTACTTCAAGGAAAACAGTCGAGAGTATTTGTTGCCAAGGATAAAATTTGAGCTTTCAAAGGAAACATTAACACTTCGTAAAATTTGCTTTGGCCTCAGTGAACTCAACATCTTGGCAGTGCTTAAAGACATCTTTGATAACACGGGTAATGAGATTTTTAATAAATGTGATCTTTGAGTAGTGGATGATGAAATCTGTGAACATTTGAGAGAGCTGCATAACTGAGAAAATCATTTTTTTTTCCCAGTGACCAAAGCACGATGTTACAAAGTCATGTTTGGGTAAGTAAGATCCATTGAAAGAGTAACAGGTTTAGTAGAACAGCATGAAAAGTCATTGATCTGGTTTCAGATTTCAGTTCACAACCTATAAGATTCTTGTTCAGTTTCAGTGTTATATCAGAGAAGATGATCTACAATTATCTGAAAAGGCTATTAAAATATTTCTTCCTTTTCCAGCTATATATCTGTGTGAAGCTGGATTTTCTTCATTTACTTCAACCAAAACAGCAGATTGTAACAGATTGAAGACAGAAGAAGCACCATTGTCAGTAAGCCAGACATCAAAGAAATGGGCAAAAATGTAAAATAATGTCACTATCCTCAATATTTTTGTTTGAGAAAATGTAGTTAGCTTCCAGGAAAAAAACATGTGAACTCTATTACCATAAAATTATTTTTTTGTTTTGTTTTGTTTTACAGGGACAAAGAGAGGGTCAGAGAGAGGGACAGATAGGGACAGACAGACAGGAATGGAGAGAGATGAGAAGCATCAATCATCAGTTTTTCGTTGCGACATCTTAGTTGTTCATTGATTGCTTTCTCATATGTGCCTTGCTCGAGCCAGCAACCTTGGGTCAAAGCTGGTGAGCTTTTTGCTCAAGCCAGATGAGCCCGCACTCAAGCTGGCGACCTTGGGGTCTTGAACCTGGGTCCTCCGCATCCCAGTCCGACGCTCTATCCACTGCGCCACCGTCTGGTCAGGCCATAAAATTGTTGATCATTATAATTTATAGATTAATTAATAAATATTTCAAACATTTGTTCTTATTTTTAATTTGGTCAACATCCATGGATATAACCCAGAGAAACAAAAGCTCTCTGGGGTCCTCAATAATTTTTAGGAGTGTAAAGGGATCCTGAGACCAAAACACTTGAGAATGGCCAACATATATCATTTTATCTCTGGACCAGACTTAATTCTAAAATTGAACTTTATAATAATTAAACAAACTTTTTCAAAACACCTCAACTTGCTTGACTTAATCCCTGATAAAAGCACTTTGCCCTGAATTTTAATGAAATCATTTCTTCCCAGCACAGCTGATAATTACATGTACAACCTAGAACAACTGGCATATGGCAGGCACATTAAAAATAGCATTTTTATATATCATGGGCTGCTGGAATCACATTGCTTTGGTTTGAATCCCATATCTGCCTTTTACTAGCTGTGTGATCTTAGCAAGTTACTAACACTCCCTGAGTCTCAGTGTGCTCACATGTAACAGAAGCATCAGAACGCCACCCTAACAGGCTGCCAAAAACATCAGTGATTTAATCTGTGAAAAGAACTTGAACCAGTGGCTGGCACACATTAAATATTAGGAAAGCGTTAGTTGATGTTATTGTTATACAACAGAGCTTATGTCTGCTTATCACATCTTCTCAAGTCTGTAATAACATTAGGTCCATGGCTAACAACATCTAATGTTTAATGAATACTTAGTATATTCCAGGCAGTGTGCTCAGGTTCTTTATTTGCAGTACCTTATTTAGTCCTTGGAATAAGCAAGAGCTGGATCTTGAGCTCAACACGGGGGTACTGAATGATTTCTCTGAAACCACCAGGGCTCAGAAAGAAATACAGGGCTTGAGTTCAGTGAGGGACAGAGAGTTTGGAAAATATAAATAGTTCTCAGTCATTGTCTTTAAACTTTCTAGTTAATGGCATTAGTAACCATTACTGAGTTTGCCGACTCATTCATGTATTCATTCAATGAACAACTATTTATAGAACACTAGTTGCTGGGCACAAAAGATGAGCAAGGTAGAGCTCCTGTTTCAAGCCATTTCCATGTGGTAGCATGCAAGTGGACGAATTCAAAGTGGTAAACACTGTAACAGATATGGATACAGTACTCTAGGAGCAAAGCAGAAAGAGCAATTCTCTTGGCCTTGCAGAAATTAAGGGAGGGCTTCATCAAGGAATTGACAGGTGAAATGGCTCTTGAGGGATGAGTAGGAGTTCAGTGATTTAGGGAGGAAGCTGCTGTGTTCTGTCTGTCAAGGAACACCTTACCAAGCTGTAAAGGAGTAGGCAGTAGGCTGATGAATGGAGCGAGCTCAGTCATTTACTTTCCACATTTCTACTAGCCTCCCTCGTGCCAAAGCTTGAACACACATTATCTCAGCTTTGTAGATGGTGCTGTCACTGCTAGGCAAGAAATAAAGGCTACTGGCTTCATTTACATCCATTTCTCTTTGGGGACACTGCTATTTATAAATTCACAGTTATAAGACTGGCTTAATTCTTGTTTACAGCTGCTCTATTCTTAGCATTCAGTCAGCAACAAACTAAATACTAGGGTTTTAATGAGCTTTCTCTAGGTCTGGATACTACAATATTTTCAAGAACTTTTTCTCATTCTTCCTGCATCCCAACCAAATACCTCTAGTACCTTTTTAACTTTAGGAGAAATTTTTCCAGAAAGTTAACAATGTCCTACACTTATCATCTAAAAATCAGGAAGGAAAGGGTCTCATTATCTTTCCAAATCATGGTTCAACATAAATGTGTATTAACAATACAGGGGCAAGGGCCCAGGGCAGGAAAACAGGGCAAGTAAGGAAAGTTTTGCCAAATTCTGTAAATTTTATTTCAGCAGTTTTTGCTTTGACCAAAGGTGTTACTGCATACGGATATGGATGAGTTACAGAACAGATATAGGACAAGGCGTGGGATGTAATGATAGGGACTCATTGTGCCTATGTGATAAAATATGGAACAAGTGCTCTTGTGAAACAAGACTCAGAAAAATAAAACCTAAAACCTGGAAACGTAAACAACTTTCATATGCTCAGGAACTTGATCAAAGTACAACCTCTCCTTTTTGGTAAAAAGATATATAACTAGAAACATATTTCCTGCACTAAGTATTCTTTCCAAGGAAGAAATTATCTGCCTTTATGATTTTGTCTGCCCAATGAGTCTCTATATGATGTTTATTTACTGGGGCCATTCAATTCGACAGCTGTTTTTACATATCAGAACATGTAGCTTTTTAAAGTTAACTGTCTTTGTGTCCTGTGATTAAGCCAAGAACCAGTTATTGCAAATTAAACACCAGAATTGGAAAGAGATTAGTTCAGGAGAGATTCGCCAGTGTGTGCCTTATATACATGAAGTCACATACACTAAGATGATAAATGGTGCAGCCTCTTGTTTTAATGCCTTCCTCTGATATATCTGGTTTGATTGGCATGAATGTCATTAGGTAAAACAGGCTGAAGCTACAATGCCAATATTTTTGTGACTATTTTGCAATCGAGGTTAATCAATGAGATGGGACTATAATTGCTGCAATTTTCCATCACTCCCTCTCTTCCTGGCTCCAGAATCACAGATATAATAGCACTCTTAAGAGTTCCTAACAATTTGCTATTCACAAATGGTATATTACACATACTGCATAACATTGTCTCCTGACACTCCTCTTTTATTTTCTCCAAACTCTCTAAAAATCCATCAAGTTCAAGGGTGTTGGTACTTAAAGACTCAGTCTCTCCAAAGTTTTCCGCTGAGCTCCCTGGCTAAATCTGTCCTTCAAAGCTGTGTTGAAAATTTGGTTGCATAGCCTCATAATATTTCATGAATTCAACTTCATTTTGGAAAATTTTCAATCACTTTGGTGACATTGACAATTTTCCATTTCATTATAATGCAACAAAATTCAAGCACCTGCTTTGCTTTTCAAAATGTAAATCTACTGAAAAATCAGAGAAAAAGCAGGTGTTCCACCTTAATTGACAGAATAGAATCTCCTACCCGAAAGCAAGCATCCAAATAAAAACACTGGCTCCAAATTATTGGCCAACATCAGAAAAAAGCGAAGGCTCCAGCCCCAGCACAGACACTCCTACAGGGTAAACAGACAGATACCCCTCTTATTAGATTGTTTTTTAACCTAGGTAACAACAGGACATTGGGCAGAAATGAAACTCAACTAACTTTTCTAACCTAAAAAATAAATAGAAGTAGTGAAAAAAATGTGTATCCAAAGACTTCCAAACTGATTTTTTTAGTACACTCACATCTCAGATGCTTAGTGAACAGTCAGTAGTGTTGTTATACACTAATTTTAGAATCAGATGCAGAAATTCAATTCCATAGAGAAATATACTTCCAGGAAATTTTAATTGTGCTTTTCACTTTTTTAACTCTTTAAATTCACAGAAGAATCTGTTCAACTTGAAGAACATCTCCTCCATCTTAATTCACTGGCAGCCTTTTCTTGCAAATGGCGGTCTCTTCAGCCTGATTCACTCCAGCACTCCCCTCTTTCAGTAATGTTCCACAAAATATTAAGTGAAGCTCAAAAGCCATAACTATAGACTTTGGGGTAAAGAAATATTGCTCTGTCTATCAAAAATACTGCAAATTATCTTATTACATAAAATTGTACTCTGGGCATCTAAACCTCCACTTCTCCAAGAACAGGAAGGGTGTGGCTACACTGTAAAAGTGTAGGAAGACCTGCTTAGTGCTGGGTGTGGCTCGTTTTATTATATTCTCAGGTGGAATAACTGCTTTGGGATCCTGAGCCCAACTTACCCTGTTCCACACAAGCTGTGCCACTCTGGACACATCATTTAAGTTTTGAACCCAAATTCTTCATCTGGGGCTGAAATAGCATCAGTTATTTTCCAGAATATGGCGAAGATGGACCGTGCAAATAGTAAGGCACACAGCGAAGTGCTTGACACAGTCACAAACTCCATGCATTATTGCACCTGCTGTCACTGTTGTGGTCATTGTCATTTCAGGGTAGGCACTAAAACTGGTCATGGCAAGGTGAAACTATGCAAAACAGTATTTGCAACGCTCCCAGACAGCTGCAGAGAGATTGGCTGGAGCTGTGGCTTCTTACGTGGTCAATACAAGCCTGGATCGTCAACATGTGTCAGTGACACACGTGGCTTACTCTGTTGCTTCCCATGTGCCGGGTCATGAGAGACTTAAAAAAGAATTTTTTTTTATTCAAAGAAATCGCCATTGGTAAAACTTGGCAGCACAAGCTAAACTGTTTTTATTTGACTATATGAGGGCACATTTTTAGAATATGTCAGATTTTTTTTTTTGTTATGATTCTAATATGAGTCCTAATTCATGTTTGGGAGTTGCCATTTAGAGAGAATTCTTATATTAGGCAACTACATGGACATCTCTTTATCCCTCCTCCAACTCCCCCAACCAAAAAAATCTATCTAGACACACCCAGAACAAGACGAACAGGATGCCCCCTAACTCTGCTTTGGAAGAGGCATGACTGCTTTCTTTGAGCACAAAACACAGTGATGTCAACATTCAGAAACATCTTGTGACTTTCATCCAGAATTCACTTTACTATATCAAGTAATATGACAATTCAATCCATGGATTAAAGTCTGCTAGGCTGCTCACGAGAATTATTTTTAGTTCATTCTGTATATCATTGTATTTCCCAATCTGGCACCGTGAACCATAAATAATCCTATCATTTATTAATTACATTTCCTAACCTAGTCAAGAAGAATCCTGCAGTGTGGAGCAGCGGATCATGAATAAATGGTTCATTGAAAAGCAACTCTTATTGCCAAGTAGTTGTAAATTAGGGTGTGATAATTACCCACTTTAACCTTTTTAAACAGGTTCCTCTAAAAAGCTCCAAGATGAATGTTTTATTATAATAACTTTGACCTCCAACACACAACAACACAATTAGTTGTGTGCCTTGACAAAGGGATGCTTTGATTAAAAATCTGGTATACCATATTATTATAAGGTATTGAATGTGGGTGGATACACGTATGCTTTATACATACACAATATTCACATATTATGTCCTACGTCTAGTTGAAGTATAGATCTAGCTAAGTAGAAAATAATGAATAAGTACGGACTGTAATTACATAAAAATGGGCCAGCTCTGTCATCATAAACCATTACGAGTGATGCCCCTGTGGAGTGCGCTGTCCCCAGCGTCCTAACCCTGCTGAACATCTTAACTAATGTCACAGAAACCACAGAAATCCAGCAAAACAGGCAAACCCACTCAATCCACACACTGCAGTCAGGGTCCAACAGAGTCTCCCAGCAAAACCTGAAGCCTCATATCTCAGAAGAAGCAGGACTGCTATCATAAATAAGCCCTGTGGTGCTCAGACCAGAGGGGACTGCAGCAGCACCTGGAGC
Source organism: Rhynchonycteris naso (assembly GCA_037038555.1). Lineage (NCBI taxonomy): Eukaryota > Metazoa > Chordata > Mammalia > Chiroptera > Emballonuridae > Rhynchonycteris > Rhynchonycteris naso. Next base: position 34,963,286 of record CM072998.1, read on the forward strand.
GCTGGTTAAAATTCTAATTCCTGCACCTGTCCTCAGGTGCACTGATTCAGTCCATCAGGGGTCACACCTGAGGCTCTGCATTTCTAACAAGTTGCCTGTGAGGTCTGTGCTCTTACTGGTTGAGGGACACATGCTGAGAATCACTGTCTTAATCATAACCTACAAACATGCTAAGACCACCTGATTCATGTCTCATGAGGGGAAGATGTCATACAACGACATCCTTCCTCTCCTTTCCAAGACTCTGGTCTTCAAGTGTCACCATCACTCCCAAAGCGTGGGGAGGAAAGTCAGTGACTGTACCTTCAGTCAGGTCTTCATCCCCATCCCCACACACTCCATCAGGACATTTATACTTTGTATTTGTCTATGAAATGGCAAAGTCTAAAACAGAACATTTTACCACTCCATAAAGTAGGCACTTGCCTGAGAGAAGATTTAAATGCTAGAGGGAAAGGGATGGAGAGAGGGAATAGAAGACAGGAAAACAAACATAAAGTGGCCAGTGCCACACTGCCCTCTGTCTATAATTATCTGAAAATCATTACCCTAAGGTAGAAGGAGCACCGTCTCATTCATCAAATGTTATTGTAGCTAAGGGGATGTATTGCCTTTACAATATAAACTCCCTTCTAAAGAGGGCAGAGCTTGTCCAGGAGAAGGGTCTTTTGTTCTGTAGAGCACCTTCACTCTTTGATATAAAGGTCTGACCTTGAGACCATTGGGGGGTGCAGGGAGGAGGAGTGCATTGCTGTGCATAAGAGTGAGAGGGATTTGGAGCTCCCCAAGGATCCCAGAGGAGCAAGGGTAGGGGCAGACAGCAGGACCAGATGAAAAGGACCTGGCTGAGCCCAGAGGCCTGCCATGAGCCATGTCTAATATTCACTGACAGTCCGCCTTGCTTCTGTGCACCGCTATCCGTCCTGTTGCCACTCCAAATTCTCCAGCTGGCTTAAGAAGGAATCAGGCTTTTGTTTGCTTGCTTTTAAGAGGCCAGAGAAGGGCCTGAGTTTTACATCTACGTCAATAATGGAATAGAACAAAGACCGAATGATAAAAAAAATCCAAAAACTGAACCAATTTAGCAGAAGCACGAGTTAAGATAAAAACTAGAGATGATCATGAAAAAACACCAAGAGACAGATTGGCTTCCACAGAACACAGAACGTGGATGGGGAGGGAGGTTAAGAGAAATCTTACCCAGATCTCTGGAGGGTTCAAAGTGCTACTGTCACACTGGAGACAAAGTGATTCCCACACCCACCCACCAACAAGCTGGTGTTGGGGAAAACATTAGTGCTAGGGTAAGTCACCTAGAAACACGAGCAAGTTCAAAAACATGTGAGATGTTGGCTCACACACTGCTGTTGGAGTTGAAAATTAAGACCATTTGGGGGGAAAGCAATTTGGCAACATATGGAAAACCTAAAATGTGTTCCTATCTCTTGTCACAGTAACTTCACTTCTGAATATCTATTCTTTAAAAGTAATCCTTAATTCAAAGATGTTCACTGTGAGATAATCCTAATACCACAAAACACGGGAAGCAACTAAATGCCCAATAATAGAGCCAGAGATAAGTGAATTAGACAGCAGCTATATGCCAGAATGTTTTACAATCATTGCAAAGTGTTGACAAAGAATTTTAATGACATGGGAAAATTCTTATGCTCTAACGTTGCTAAAGGAAAACCAGTACACTAAATATATAACATCAGGAACTCAGTCCTGTAAAATTATAATCACACAAAGAGAAATACAACATTACCCTGGTTGAATGCTACAGCTGCATTAAACATTGTTGCTGCTGAATTGTTCCTGTTGATCCATACTTTGACACGTTTCCCACATTTTTATAACCATGAATTTACATTAAATATAAGAAAATAGGTTTTATTTTTAAAAAGATGATATAAATTTACAAATGAAAAATCCAGAATGAGCCGTCATATACATTTTTCCCTTAATCTATTGAGTCGATAAAAAGCAGAACACAGTCATACATAAATTTACTAACAAGGCCACTGACAAATAAAATTGGGTACAGGTGCCAGAGTGTGCCAACAATCCATGACTATAACACTAATTTAAAAGTAAATAGAATACAAATCTGAATGGCAGCTATGGTGTCATTTGATTTGTCTAAATACACTATAACCTGATTCTGATGGCATGTCATAAAATGCACCACCTGTCTGTCCAACTGTTTCTATATATACATGGTTACATCCATCAATGTACATTTGTCTATAAATATGTAAATGATTGGATATGTCTGATAGATAAAGGTGTTTTGTATGAATATTTGTATGCATTTTGGTGTGTATATGCAGATTAATATATATGTATATATAAGTGTTTAAGAATGTGTATGTGTGGCTCTGGCTGGTGACTCAGTGGATAGAGTGTCAGCGTGGGATATGGATATCCCTGGTTCAATCCCCAGTCAGTGCACACAGAAGAGACCATCTTCTCCTCCCTCCTCCTTCTCCTCTCCTATCTCTCTCTCTCTCTTTCTCTCCCTCAGCTCATGGCTCAATCAGATCAAGCATGAGCCCCAGGCACTGAGGATAGCTTGGTTGTTTTGAGTGTCTGCCTCAGGCACTAAAAATAGCTTGGTACTCAAGTACTGACCCCAGATGAGGCTGTCAGGTGAATTCCATTGAGGAGCATGTGGGAGTCTGCCTCACTATCTCCCCTCTGCTCATAAAAAAAAAAAAATGCATGTGTTTATATGTATGTGGAATACACATAAATAGATATATAAATATGAATGTTAGGTGTCTGTATGTTATAAATATATACATATATGAATGTATTTCTGTGAATAGGTATGCAGACATGCATATGTGTAGAAATGTGCATATATTTACAGGCATATATTTATATTTATAAATGTGTGTATGAATATGTATGTTTATATATAAACACGATAAGTTTTTCTCTCAGCTTCTATCTACCTAATTCCAGAAACTTAGTTCTCCCTTTAAAGTTGTGACTTTAATTGGATAATGATATTTACTACTAAATAAAAGTGTATAAGACAAAACATTTTTTTAAACTTTAAGACCAGAATAATTACATTAGTCCTATAAAAATTGATACAGTTTATTTAATTTTTTTAAAACTTTTAAATAAATTTTATACCTAACTGCTTAGAAAATAAGTTATTGGTGACTTTAAAGTTTATACTGTTAATATTTTGAAATGATGGTCAAATTAACAACTATGGGAGGAATTATGTGTTTCCATGCTGGTCAGTGGAGCAGTTAAAAGTAGAGCATTCTGATGTACAAATCCACTGGGACTTTGATTAAGCTTTGCCAATATTATTACTTTTGACTCAATTGAAGCACATAACCTCCATCTACAGGAACATTTGAGAAAGTTTAAAACAACAAAATAGAAGAATTTTCAATGAAGTAAATATCTTTTTAGCCTAAACAGCAGTAGACATTATAGAAAACACTATTATATCATCAGTAGCTTTCTTCTTTACCCATCGGGGGGTCTGTAATTATGTCATAATTCATATTTAATTGTTTCATCTGAAGACTATTATCTCATTTCTTCATGATTATCTTATTCTAGCTGTTTATATTTTTCCTTATTCACAATGTTATAATTTTCAGACTAAAATATTGAGCTTAGAGAATATTAGTTCTGTTATAAATGATATATGTATATGATTTAATTTTCATTTTAACTTTTTAAGAAAATCAAACTGTAATCCAAAGATGTCTTGTATCATAACTATAGGACTCTGTTTTGAGTGCTTTAAAATATCACATTGCAATGGGAATTTATATCTACAGCTCCCCTCACAGCAAATATTAAACATGCTTTTCCAGAGTATGGTGTTAATTACTATTATAAATATTTTCAAATAAAAGAGTAGAAAATATATACCTTGAAAATCTACAGTTTCCTAAGCATACAAAAGAACTGAACCCCAACATTACTACTGAGAACTAAAAGCTACATTGAAATAGCCTTGTTCTTCAGAAAGTAGTTATTTAAAAACTGTAATGCGAACATTTTTATAAAATGGTTTTGTGAAATTCAGAAAGACTGTTAGCCAAAGTTACATCTTTATTTAGACCTAACATTGGAAGAAATTAAGTTTGGGCTTAGGAATGAAAGAATTTCTGCCTGCTGGGAAAGAAATTTGGTTCACAAGAGGACATTCCTTTATGAGTCCTGGCGCCCTGGGCTGTTGAGGTCATGGCATTGATCGATGTAAATCCATGCTCACATTTGGAAAACAATTTTGAATGCATATCTTCTTAAGCACCAGTTGTAGTATGAATAGGGTTACTGCAGTGGTTGGTGTGCTGGCAAATGTACAATCGGCTCTCCACTGGGGGTGGAAGGTTGGGAGAGCCCTGCTCAGTTGTGTTGGCCAATTTCCATGGTGTGAATACATCCACCGTAGCTGATTCCAACCTGCCACTGTGATATTACTAAATACACAGTTGGGAAGAAAAGTGGGTAGCATATCATCATACAGTACATTTACCATATGATAGACATAAATAACTTCAAGAGTATGGACAATAATAAAATATAGTAAATGTAATTAAAGTGATGTTTTGAGTATTTGTTACCTTTGTTGTTGAAATAATTTATTTAATTGGAAGTTTACACAGTACAATTTAATTTTCAATAGTTACTGACTATTATAATGGGCCCACAGAATTCCTGAAAATGTCAGAGTTGGTTCTCACAAGCCATTCTGAGCTGACTCTGCACCACTGTTTAGTGCTGCCTTAAACATGCCTGGGGCCATGACTCACCAGACCCATGAGAAAAGGTGCTAAAGGGAAAGGCAAAGTCTAAGACCGTGATAGCGAACCTATGACACGCGTGGCAGCACTGACACGCGTAGCCATTTCCAATGACACACGGCCACATGCGGCTGAGTACCAGAGAAGTATGGGGCTGCATGCCGAGAGGGACATTTCATCTTCGGCTCCTGCACGGCCAGGTGCAGTAGCCAAGAATAAAACATTTGCTGTAGTGTAGACACTCTGTGCCGGAGGTCTGTAGGCCAAAACAACAGAACTCTGGCACAGAGCATCTAGTTCTGGGACTTCCGTCTGGTTAGATCTTTTTTCTCGAAGTGACACACCACTCGAGTTATGCTCAGCTTTTTGGTGAATTTTGACACACCAAGCTCAAAAGATTGCCCATCACTGGTCCAAGACAAATAAACAGCAAAGAGGAACTTGGTCAGGGATCAAAAGAATTAAAAATAAAGAACTATCACTAATAATGTCAGGAAGAAAAGAGAAGATAGCATATTTTAGTAACAAGGATATCCAAGTCATACTCAAAGAAAAAAATAAGAGATTTTAGGAATTAAAAATATGATGAAAATTTAAAATTTAATAGAAGAAAAAGATTACAAAATTTTTCAGAAATTAGAACAAAAATCAACATGATGAAAAATAGAGACAAAATAAAAAAAAATAATGATTCTGCAGGAGATAAACTATTTGATTACTGAAATTCCAGAAACAACAAATAGAGAAAATGTAAAGGAAGAAAGCATAAAAGAATTAAAGACAATTTCCAGACTGATGAACATGAGTACCCAGGCTGCGATGACCCATCTGCCATAACAGAATGGACAAATACCCACATGTAAGTAATATAAATAAAAAGGACCATACGCTTGAAAGGGAAAGGAGTCTGTTACAAAGGATGGAGAATCAGCACAACCTCAGGTCTCTCAGCACCAGAAGTTGAAAGACAATAGGACAGTAACTTTATCCCCAACCAAACCACCAACTAAGGATGAATGTAGAAAATAAGAGAGTGTCTTAAATTGTTTATCTTTTGCACACACTTTCTTCAGAAAGTTAGTGAAAGGTGTGATTTACCAAAAGGAAGATAAAACCATGAGTGGTTGATCTGAGACCTGGGAAACAGATACTGCCAACGGAGTGATTAAACTACCCCAGGATGTCCAAGCAGAAGAATCCAGAAAACCAGCCGAGGTGGTAGGTTTAGATAGCAGGCAGTCCAGATGGAACAAAGCCAGTCTACTGTTTGTATTTAAATTATAGTAGTTCCTCCCTTATCAACTGTTTTGTTTTCTGTGACTTCTCTTTCCATTGTTTTAGTTACCTAGAGTTAACTGTCGTCAGAAAATATTAAATGAAAAATTCCAAAAATAAGTAATTCCATTGTACATTGGGTGCTGTTCTGTTCATGCCTCCTGCTCTGTCCCACCCAGGATATGCACCACACCTTTGTTCAGTGTGTGCTGTATGCACAGTACCCTAGTTTGAGAGACCACATTCACATAATTTATATTATAGTACATTGTTATAATTGTTCTATTTTATTATTAGTTGTTATTATTCCCATACTGTGTCTTATTTATCATTTAAACTTTGTCATAGTTATGCATGTATAGGAAAAATATAGTATACGTAGGATTTGGTACTATCCACAGTTTCAGGCATCCACTGGGAGGGGGTGTCTTAAAACATATCACTTGTGGAAAATAGAGGAGTAACGTACAAGCATTTAGAGATGAATTCAGGGAAAGTATGTAGAAAATTAGGCAAGTAGAAGAAACAGCTTCAAGAAAAACAAAAAAACATAAGAAAAATAGCTCAATCTTTATATAGTATATAACTCAGCATAAATGATAAGTAGAGCATCAAATTAATATGAATGCTGAATGCCAGTGTTAACAAATGTTAAAATATTCCTAGATGGAGAGAATGGAAGAGAGTAAATATGTTTCTGGGAAGATGTAAGGAAGTTAAATCATCCTTATCTTAGGTCAATAAATAATATTTAAAGCTAAAAAGTCAAGCAATAGCAATATAAGCACAGTATTTAGATATATGGAGGACATCCCAGAGAAACAACTAGAAGAATGGAGTGTGGCTGCCTCTAGGTAATGGGAGCTGGAGGTTCGGAGGAGTGATATAAGAGATACCTTTACCCCTCTGACCTCTGAAAGTTGAGAACACATAGTAGACTCAGGGGAACAAACCATTACTGTTGTTAATACATTCAAGGCTGTGTAGACAGACACAAAATAGGCACACTGACCATATTCATAAGTCTCCAACAATTCACACAGTGTGGTCTAAGAGATACAGTTTCAACTAACAGTCATCAGACACACTTTGAATGATACTATAGAAACCAATCAGATCTGTTTCCCTAACAAGGTCTTAAATGTTGAGCAGTGGTACCTCTCTAGGGTCTTTCACAGAGAGTCAAAAACCTTCATTGAAAGGAATACATTTGTCTTGATGACATGAAAGGCTCTGTGATCATCTTTTAAGAAACCTGTGAGAGGTGCAGAAGATTTGAGATGCTCTTCAAACTCCACTATGTAAATATCTATCCCTTGTATTGCCCATACTTAAAATCAGCACCCATCTACTTAGGCAAGGGATGATGACATCTAAAATTAGAGTAAAAACCATTCTTGCTTTTTCTCATTTTGAAAAAAATGAATGTTACCAGATGACTCCCAAAACAGACCCAAGTGTTGTAGGCCAGTAAGTGATATTTTGAAAGTAACCAAAAACTGTTATAAAATTAGCAACCCAACAACAACAACAAAAGTTTATTCCAGTGCAGCAAATGTTTTAGGTGGGGACAGAAATCCTAACGAAGCTACCGTTCAGAAACAAAATTTTAAGAAACCCATCAAATAAAAATACCCCCCTTTCTGAATGAATTTCCAGGGAGCCCCAGCCCCAGTGACAATCCCTCACTCCACTGTGACATTCCCATTGTGAGGCTGTGTCACTGCAGTATGTCATCACATATTAATGCAGACATCACAATGCACTATATAATGTCCAGCCTTTTTGCCTCTCTGCTCTCTCCACTGCCTCGTGCTAGCACATCGGAGGCTTATGGGGAGCTGGCTCAGGGTTCTGCAGGGGTCAGGATATTCAGGGATCCAATGTCCCTTTACCAAATGGCCTCAGCCAAGGCCAGTTAGCCCTCTGCCTCAGTTTGGATTTGTACTGGATGGTAGCTGTATCTGGGAGACAGTAGTGAATAGCAATTGATGTGCTCAAGTGGGCCATTAAAAGTCTTTGTTTGGTTTTGACTTTTCAGCTGTAATTCCTAATGGATAAGACCTATAGAAATGCTGAAGGAATTTGGGTGCTAGAACCTTCTTTCCTAGGTTGCAACACTGCTGGTGAGGAGAAGGATGTGGGGAAGGTAGGAAAGCTGAGACTTCGAGGGGCAGGCGTGAGAACACACACCTCTCTAAGGCTGAGTGCTTCCTTCTGAGCTTTAGATGAGAAAACTCCACTTCCTGAGAAAAGTAAACACTACTAGTTTCATACTTTCTGCAAAACTTAATGGTAAATGAAGGAAATCCTCCTCTGGGTTAGTAGTCTAGCTTCCTCAGAATTCCTTTGGAATGAGAACAAAAATTAATTAATTTGTGATTAATAAATTAAGCCATTATTCAGATAAGAAAGGAGCAAATCTTTATTGCAATTTTTTTTTTTCCTGAGATTAGTGCAGTATCTCCTCATGCAAAAAGATGCTATGGCCACAGAGGGATAAGTTTTCTATATCTCCAGGGTGATGCTGTACCATCAGTGGCTACTACCCCGGCAGAGCTAAGGGAGTTTATCCATGGGTCACCAAAGTCCACAATTGTGGTTGGTGAGACTCATGAATCAATAAGTCTGATCAGACAGTATGAGGTATTTTGTATGCTACAGTTAATGACTGAGACCCACTGAGTTTCAAATTATGTTTTAACTTCAGTTTAATTTTATTTGACCCTAATACAATGTGATCTTGTTCTAGAGACAGTGTTGAAACCAGAAATTTATTTTCCCTAGCAGACTCTCAAAGTAAGCCTATAGGACAGTGATTTTCAACCTTTTTCATCTCATGGCATACATAATTATTAAAATTCTGCAGCACAATAAAAAAATATATTTTTGTCAATCAGACAAAAATTACATATAATTTTAATTTATTCACACTAGACGGCTATTGTTGTGTCGGTTGTTGTCATTCTTTTATCTGATAATCTAAGGGAAAAGAGGTCAGTGCCTCTGCCTAAATAGTTACTTATTACATGTTTAAAATTTTTTAAATTTTTTTGAGGCACACAAGAATTCGTAGCACACCAATTGAAAATCACTGATATAGAGGTATGGGGACTCAGTGGACCCAACAGCTAGCATTGAATTATCTAACATTTGCATTAGTTTTCATTATCACTTTAGATTATTTGATCTCCTCAAACCCCCAACAGAGATTTTACTTGAAAAAAATTCAATACTCAAATATCTCAAGAAGATGGATGACAAGAATCATTTTTGTTTTCAAATAATATACTAAATGTAGTGCATTGCAACGATCAACATTTGAACCAGGTTCAAACTAAAAGAGCCTTTGCAAACAACCATGTGTGTGTAGGGCTTTTCCCACACAGAAAGGTGAAACATTAAACTAGTAAGTAATTTTGTTTTCTTTCTGGCTAGTCTCACTTGTACAGTGACAAATGGGAAAGCTCATTGTCTGTATATCATAGAAATAGGATGCTCAGTGCATCTGCATGCTTTTCAGATTTCTTTCCCAAAAAGCATGTGGCTGAGATGTTGTGACTTGATGATGCTGTTTATCATTTTAGACCAAAAAGAAAGGTTTCCAGACATAAAACAGGTTTTGTAGCATGGGCTGCTGGGCAGGATAAAGTGTGTCTCTGTCCCCAGTGTCCCAATGCATGCTGGATGCAGTAATGGCTATTTTATGATAAGTGCATTCATATGTGCAATAGGTAAAAGCCCACCTGACTTATACATCTAGACTCATTGTGCTGAAGGGTTTAGGAACTCTACCAGAAAGGAGGTAAAAATGGGAATCCAGGAGGGAGATTTCATAGAACACACCAGCCTGTGGGTAACAGTCTGATCACTTGTAAATGAAAGCAATCATTAACTTAATGCAAAAGGCCAACTTAAAAAAATTGAAATACAATAGCTGACTTTTCATTGACCAAGAACCATTAATATTATGTCCAAGCATATTAATCACAATGTCACAAATGTAGAATGTTCCCAGGGTTGGGCTCACCTAGCAAAAATCCTCTTTGCACGTGCCTGTTGACCCGTGCTCAGATCATTGTTAATTCAAGGCAACAAATTTTCTCCTAAGCAGGATGCATTTCATGGGGTCATGCCAGGTATTTCTGTGTCCTATAATAGCATTTCTAAGATGTTTCCTGCAAAGGTAATGGTCTCTTCCTGGTTCACCTGGTCTTCCTACTGGGCAGTTTATAAATGCTTTCCACCTCAATAGGATTGATGGCAGTTGATCTGCAGCCTAAGGCCAAGGTGCATAAGATGCAAGAGGAATTACAGGTCACAAGGGCTCTTGGTCCTTCTGTTATTCTCTCTTGCTTTTATCTCCCATGTATACCCAGTCACATGGTCCTGCTCTTACGTCAACATGTTTCTTTCTCTCAGCCTTTCTCTTGGTCCCTAGCTCAACTGCATATCACTCTAATTCCTTTCAGGATGGTTCCCTAGCTCAGCCACTTGCCTAACCTATAAGCACCATCACTGGAGCCATTTTACAAAAATAGACTTTTCAAACCTGTCCTCTATTTGAAAGCTGACTATGGCGCCCCTACTGCCTATCATGTTGGCTGATCTCCTCTGCTTGATCTTCCACCATGTGATCCTACCTTGTATGTAATTTTGTCCTCCATTACTTACCTGCCCATCACTCACAACTCCCCATTTTTTTTAACATCTAAGAGCTTCATTGTGCCATTGGACAAATATATTCATTCTCTACTCCTACAGAAGTTTTTCCCCACCTAGGGAGTCCATTTTGCATCAGCCATGAATAGTTCATGCCTACCCCTCCTTAGTCCTCAGGAATTCCATTCCAGCTTTCATCTCCTACAGTTTCTGTCTTTGATTGTATTGTGAGCACAGTGCACCTTTGGAGGCTGACCTCGTCCTTTCTGGCTCTGGTAATAAGCCACATTATGTCCCTAATGTGGATGTAAAAGAATCATGAGGTACTACTGTACCCACCCCACAAGTGGCCAACTCAGTACCTGGAACATAGAAGGGACTCTATTCTATGAATCATGCAAAGGGACAAAGTGAAGGTCAAGACCCACATTTAGACCTATTCTAGATGGGATCCATCAGTGAATGTGTATAAGGAAAGCATTTTTTATTTTCAGAAAACTAACTATAAAATGACCATTTTTTTTCACCTTTCCAGGCTGCAGATCAATTGTCATCGATCCTATTGAGGTGGAAAGCATTTATAAACTGCCCAGTGGGAAGACCAGGTGAACCAGGAAGAGACCATTACCTTTGCAGGAAACATATTAGAAATGTTAATATAGGACACATTTTGAAAGATGTTTATAGACCACATAGTTCTGATGGGCAATGAATCAAAGACAATTCAAAAGCAGTTGTCATAGCATGAAACCTCTCCCTCATCAAAAAAATAAAACATAATTCTTCTACCATGTACTTAATTACTTAATAAAACATTAGGTAGGACTTGGGTAGAAGTAAATTAACTCTAAATGTCTGACTATCTTCTAACTTGGATGGTGACTTCACAGCCATAATTTTGACCAAGCCACTGACACTGTCCTGGGCAGAGCTGTCCCACAGGATTTCCATGTAGCAGAAGGACAGACTAAAGGGTTTCAGATTTAGAGCTCAAGTCTGCGGGAAGGAAAATATGGCCACAGGCAGGGCATGAGTATATGGACAGCAGTTGCCACCCGGCCCAGGTAGGCAGTCTGTATGCCAACCGACCTCAGCAGGGTCAAGTGCAGAAAACATGCCCATAGGCAAAGGCACACAAGCCTATTAATTAAGGTGATGTCCTCAGGGCACATTGGTCAAATCTAAGCCAACGTCAACCTCATCCAGCCTATGTTCCTTTATACAGAAACAAGAAGGAATAAAATATAAGGCCAGATGTTTCATCATCCCATTCGCAACAGTCCAAAGAGGAGAAAATTGAACAGAGACTCATAGGACGAGGTATGATTATCCCAGTCTCTTAGCTCAGGGCAGGGTCGTGCTGCTACTCAGGCACGTGCCTCTTAATATTAAAGTGAAATATTGGTCCCATTCATTTCAAGGAATCTGACAGTGGCAAATTTGTAAGTTGACGACTCCATAACTTGATCCCTAAAAGAAAATGTAATAGGCTCACATCCAGAAGCACATCAGAAATGTATTCAAAGGCCACAGATTTTCCACTGATGAGATGGCCGCACATTTAAAGTAGTGTTAGGACACCTAAAGTTCAGAGATTCTGCTTGCAAGTGCATTGATCCTCTTCTCATCATTAAGGGCTAATGGGAACTGGATTTTTGTCAACGATAGTTCTAGGATGTACTAGAGAACAAGGGTGAGAGCAAAGAAAAAAAGAAATGAACCAAAGAGCAAAAGTGTGAGAGAACAAGAGTAAAATCCCAAAAGGGAGAGGAAAACAGGGAGTTTAAGACTGTTGTGGACGCAGAAGGGAAATGCACCAGGCCTTCCCTTGAGGAAGCACACCTCAGTGACTTGGAGAATCTCAAAAATCAGCCATAATATCATCATGTGCTGATATGCCTCCTGGGCATAGAGCCACATGCACCCATTAGGACCATGCCATGTGCTACTCCAGAAATGGAACTGGGAACAATGGCATTTTGGAGGGCTTCTGGTGGTTAGGACCTATTCTTAGTGGTTGATAATATATTGTGACTTTCTCCCAATATTGAAGACTAACAGGGAAGTTTTCTCATAACACAGCCCTATGAGGTGGGTTCTGTGATCCCCAAGGGCCAACTATGTAATTTAAAGTAATCTGCCCATGTAAAGATTAGCTTTATTTGCTACAGAATTTCCAGGAGGAGTAGCATAGCAATCAAAAAACCCACATTTGAGAATAGACACTATGGACGAAGAAAATTCCCTAGAGGTTCTCAAGCCTTGTCTATTATTTGACTCCTAAAAGACTCCCTGTCTCTTTCCCAGTCTCTCTCTCTCTCTCCTGCTGGATGCATTCCCTGTTTTGTTGTTAAGGTCACCTTCACATGTTATAAAAATGTAAATTTTTAAGTTCACCAAGAATAATCTTACTTGGTTATGAAACAACATGATCCCCTTAGGCTTGATCCAAAGATTCTTTTTTCTCTCTCTCTCAAATAGGAAAAACACCCTCAAGTACACCCCATTGCTCCTGTGGATTTGTTTTCTGGCTACTAGGGTTGCATATGGTGGCTCAGCTGGTCAGCGGCCCCAGCTTCATCCCAGTAGAGATGTGTTTTCCTCTTTCCCACCAGACAACTGGCCATGGCCCTGCCTCCCACCACTGGGTACCCCGATGCAGAAACTAGCTGATACAACCACAGGTAGAAAAATGCCTCTGTTTGATGATGTCCATGACAGCTGCTAACTGTGATTTAAAAAAACTAATCGTAATGCATTCTGAATGGTTGGGGGTCTTGTGTCAAATTTAAAAGTAGTGGGCTTAAAATCTCATTTCTCCTGAGATGGGTCAGAGCAAGAGCAGTGGCAGTGGTGGTGGCCTAGGCCTGTCCACCTCCTTGAAATCACTAATTAATTATTGAGCTGCAGTGCCTCTAGACAGCTCTCTGAGGAGCCACGCTTCCATTCCTAGATTCAATGCAAACCAACCCGAGAACAGGAGTCTGGAAGAGGCACGGGACTGTGCTGGCCAGGGAAGAGTGATTCTGGGCCAAGCGGCCCAGCTGGGGGACCAGCCCAGGAGGTACATTCCACGCTGGGTCTGGGAACATCAGCGCGATGAAATATCTGTGATATCACCACAAATGTAACGAGCCCAGGAAATTGACGGCAGCTCCAACTAAATTACAGCTTAAAAGACAAGGGAGGTCCCCAGAGATGGCCACAAAAGGAAACTCAGCTGACCAGGCTGAGGGGAAATTGAATTGGAAATGGTCCCTGCCTGATTAGCATAACAAAAGTTCCAATGTTTAAAGAAAAAAAGTCATTCCGTGTAAATGAAAGAAGGAACAAAAAAATAAAGAAGCCCATCTCCCTACAAACATAGTTATCTTTTAAAATGTCCAGTCCAAGATAGATCTAAACTGTGTTGAAAACAATACCCTATATAAATGAATTCTTAAATAGTTCCCCTAAATCCATATTTATTCCTCTTTCATTTGGATGGAGACTGACCAGCTATTTAAAACTCCATAATAGCTACCCACGCACATGTGCCCATATATTTTTTCTTCTCACTTCACAGAAGAGCAAGGGCAAACTTAGCTGGACACTGTTTACTACCGACATTCAAAAGTACAATAAAGCACATAAGGACATATTGGATATTTATAGGGCTCTACTTTATACCAGGAATTTAGAGAGTAACCTCATTTATCAAAAAAAGTTGATTATTGTTATTATATTATTATTTAAATTTACTGTAAATTACTAGAATGAATGGCCATGCAAAAACCAAAGCAAGATAGAAATTAGAATTATATCATTGCAAGGAAAGCAAAATATCCCATTCTTTCTTTAATTTTATTCTAAGATAAACTTAAAGATTTATTATAATGATGCTAGAATTATAACCATTGTGTACTGAATTCATTCTAGGGGCCAGGCAATCTCTTGGCAAATCTAACTACCAACTTTCAAAGCAGTATTATGGTGCCCATTCCACAGATAAAGAAGGAAACTGAGTTCACAGAAATTCGCTAATTTGTTTAACAGGTCAACTGGACCAAACTCTTGTCAAAAAGAGTGCTTAGCCTGACCAGGCGGTGGTGCAGTGGATAGAGCCTTGGACTGGGATGGGGAAGACCCAGGTTCGAGACCCCGAGGTCGCCAGCTTGAGTGTGGGCCCATCTGGCTTGAGCAAAACCTCGCCAGCTTGGACCCAAGGTCGCTGGCTCCAGCAAGGGGTGACTCGGTCTGCTGAAGGCCCACGGTCAAGGCACATGTGAGAAAGCAATCAATGAACAACGATGGTATCACAACAGCAACGAAAAACTAATGATTGATGCTTCTCATTTCTGTCTGTTCCTGTCTGTCTATCCCTCTCTCTGACTCTCTCTCTGTCCCTGTAAAAAAAAAAAAAAAAATTGAGTGCTTAACCCAACAAGACATACATTTTATGCCTTACAGAAAGATAAATTCAATGAGAGGTTTTTTTATTAATTTTAATGGGGTGACATTAATAAATCAGTGTACATATGTTCAAAGAAAACATCTCCAGGTTATCTTGTTATTCAGTTATGTTGCATACCCATCACCCAAAGTCAAATTGTCCTCTGTCACCTTCTATCCGGTTTCCTTTGTGCCCCTCCCCTCCCCCCTCTCCCTCCCTCTCTTCCCTCTCCCCACCCATAATCTCTTCTCTCTCCCCACCCATAACCACCACACTCTTGTCCACGTTTCATAGTCTCGTTTTTATGTCCCACCTATGTATGAAATTATGTGGTTCTCAGTTTTTCTCTGTTTTACTTATTTCACTCCGTATAATGTTATCAAGGTCCATTCATTTTGTTGTAAATGGTCCCATGTCATCATTTCTTATGGCTGAGTAGTATTCCGTAGTATATATGTACCAAAGCTTTTTAATACACTCGTCCTCTGACGGACACTTGGGCTATTTCCAGATCTTTGCTATTGTGAACAATGCTGCCACGAACATGGGGGCGCATTTCTTCTTTTCGAACAGTGCTATGGTGTTCTTAGGGTATATTCCTATAAGTGGGATAGCTGGGTCAAAAGGCAGTTCAATTTTTAATTTTTTGAGGAATCTCCAAACTGTTTTCCACAGTGGCTGCACCAGTCTGCATTCCCACCAGCAGTGCAGAAGGGTTCCCTTTTCTCCACATCCTCGCCAGCACTTACTCTGTGTTGTTTTGCTGATGAGCTCCATTCTGTCTGGTGTGAGGTGATTCAATGAGAGTTTTATATACAAAGTAAGTTCTGGCTTTTTGTAGAAACAGAAATGAGGCAAAGCTCCTGTTTTCACGGTGATCCTCCAGTTCTCCCTCTTGTCAATGTGGGTCACCATTTCCTTTCACAGAAGCATTTCTTCCAGTGGGTGTGGAAGGAAAAGCTCTGGCCCTGAATATTAGCCAAAATTAGGTTTAACTGGAAGTACAGCAGCAAAATCCTGGAGACGAGTGACTTTACCCAATAACAGTTTATTTCTTTCTCACTTAAAGGAGCCCAGAGCAGGCAGTCCCTGAGCATCAGAAAAACAGCTCCTTCCTTTCAGGTTACCTCCAGGCCCATGACAGCTGCTATCATGCCAGCTCTCTCAACATCCTTCCAGTTGGCATCATGAAGAATAGCACACTTTGTATCTCTTAAAGAGACCCTCAGAAAGTCTCTCTCTCACACACACAGTTTTTGTTTCATTATATTAGCTAGAACTTAGGGATGTGGCCAATGTCGGCTGCCAAAAAGGCAGGGAGATACGATCTTTATTAGGGACAGCTCAGCCAGAAACAGAGCTCCATGACTAAGGATGACAGTGAGAGGGTATCAGCGGTCTCATCAGCAAGCGCTACTGTGGTCTAAAAGCCTGGGAGAATCATCAAGTGCACTAAGTGAACTTGAAAGGCCATTTAACTTCACCCTGTTTCCAAATAAAAATAAGGAAAGCCATCTGCATTGCTCCAAAGCTCTGCATTTTCCAGAATCCCTTCTGAGGTCATTGTTGATCCAACAACAACTACCATCTGTCTAACATCTATTCCTCCACTTATTTTTCCAGTCATGACTGAACATCCAAAGTTGCCCACCTCAGATTGAATAAAGCGAAAAGCGTATATAACTTTTGACCTTGACTAGGGTTCATCAGCCTCTCATTCTTAATTTCTGGCCTCTCAGATTTCTTGAGCTGGGGGCTTTACACATCCACGAGATATGCCACCTTTTCTTCACAAGCCTGTTCCCACACTCACTCACCTACATACAGTACTCCGAGCACCCCCTTCACTCTTCTCCCATACTATGTTTTCTAAACTACATACTGAAAGACATAACAGGATCCATGATCTGACAACTTTTTTCAGATGCTTGAATCTGTTGATATGCAAAGCCTCACAATGTTTATTTTTTAAATCACTTTTAAGTGAACAGGCAATGGATTCCTTGCAGAAAATATTAAATAATATGAAATTATGATAGCCATGAATAAATAATCAGGGATGTACAGTATCTGTTCTTTACAGCAAGTCTGTTTCTAATCTAGTGTCTTCTATTGAAAATTTTTCTTTCCTCTTTATCCATTCTACAAAGCTCATCATTTTGCTTCCGAGGTCAGACCAGATCCAGTGGATAAAGCTCATCATTTTGAACCTGCATTATTGCCACCATCTTCTGAGAAGGACTAGGCCCACCAGCTCTCTGATCCTGGTTCATCTTTGGCCAACAGCCCTTGTCCTTCTTCATCAAGTCAATGTCCTTCTTAAGAATGGATGGCGTCTGCTCACTGCAAGCAGAGTTCACTTTAAACATTGCTGCTTGTTTTCAAAACCTTCCATAATCTGATCACTCTAATCTCTCCTACCCAATTTAATTCCCACCCTCTGCTCACACAGTTTCAGGCTCAGAAGCCAGATTCCCCACCATCCTGCAAACACACTTCACCGGCATTCAAATTGCTCAGAACCTTCCCTTCCTCTTCCACTACCACTGGGGCACCGGGGCTTGCTTAAGCAGCTCTTACAGCCTGGCTTAGTCATATTTCCATTTATTTTCGAGGCCATCTCTAACTCATCCTTCTGAAATCCTTTTATAGTTTTGGTGGAGGGAATTTACAGCACATGGTTGAGAGCATGCCCTCTGCTCACACACTGATGGCAGCAAAACTCAGCACAGCTGAGACCTTTAGAGAAAATGACTCAACACTCACTTTTTTCTAGACAATGGGATGAGGGTTTCCTCCTGAGAGAGGGCTGAACCCCATGATGAACACAACAGGCTTAGCATAGTTCCTGGCACAAAGTAAGGATGATGAGAAGCTCCCTTTCTGTGTGACTGTAGAGTTGAAATCATCACCGCTCAGGCCTTCGCTCATTTCCACCATGCCCAGAACAAGATGGTGCCTGCAAGCACACGCTTGTGTTGGGGCTGCAGCACCACTGGCACCATTGCAGGGATCAACCCCTCTGCAGCCAGGAGGCACGGCTCTGACTTCAGTAGATATCACAATTCACCACCCAAAGACACATCCTCTCCCTGGCATGCCGAGATACAGGACTTCCTGGCCTACATAGCTGCATCTACTCCTAGCCAAGGGGTGTAGCTTATTCCACAAGGGACTATGGGAACAGTTTTTATTTCCCCTCTTCTTGTAGACTCATAAAAGCTCAAGAACATGAAACCAGCCAAGTGATCATAGCATAGCTCTGGATCAGGGCCCAGTTTCTTTAGATCACCGCCCTGAGTATGGCAGTATCTACTCTGCCCAGTGGCAACATGCTGGTCTCTGCCAGCTGCCTTGCCCAAAACTGTAACTGCTAGCTCTAGTGTCATGGGTTGAATGGTGTCCTCAATAATTTATAGCTTGAAGCCTTAACCCCTAGTATTTTAGAATGTGATCTTGGAAATAGGATCATTGCAGTTGTAACTAATTAAGATGAGGTCATACTGGGGTAAGGTGGGCCTAATGCAGTGGTTCTTAACCTTCTTTGAGGTACCAAACCCACCAGTTTCATATGCGCATTCACCAAACCCTTCTTTAGTGATAAATAAAATATGATTTTTTTTCCCGAATTCAAGA
Organism: Rhynchonycteris naso; assembly: GCA_037038555.1. Classification (NCBI taxonomy): domain Eukaryota; kingdom Metazoa; phylum Chordata; class Mammalia; order Chiroptera; family Emballonuridae; genus Rhynchonycteris; species Rhynchonycteris naso. The sequence goes on from CM072998.1 coordinate 34,982,078, forward strand.
CATAGGTATATGTTTTTTTACTGGTGCACAAAATGAGCTGTGCATGAACATCACCTTGCTCAAAGAACAAAACCAACAAAGAGCATGAACTCACAACAAAGTACAGTATTACTTTATTCTGGCCTCCACGGCAGAGGTTTCTCCAAACCCCTGAGACCGACTCATCGAACCCCTATGGTTCGATAGAACCCAGGTTAAGAACTACTGGCCTAATGTAATGACTAGTGTCCTTATTAACAGGAAAGCTTGGATACAGAGTAGAGACCATAGTGGGAGCACCATAGGAAGACTAAGGTTGTACTGACAGAAGCCAAGAAACCACCAAAAACCTGGGAGAAACCTGGGTAGGTCCTTCCCCAGTGCCCATAGAGGAAGTGTGGCCCTGCCCATACCTTGATTTTAGACACCTGCCTCCAGTGAGTGCTGTAAAAAGTAAGTTCTGCTGTTTAAGTCACCTGGTCTGTTTATTTTGTTACAGCAGCCCCAGGACACAAACACAACCAAGACCTGTACCTACATCTCTAATATCCTTCCATGTAACATATATCCTAAGGAATAATGTATGCGGCTTAATACCTCTGGTTGTCTCATTCATATTTGGTTTTTTTCTGAAGCTAGAGGAAAGCACAGCCCAATCTTAATTTTGCATCTTCTAGGGAATTGGCCCAGAGATGATCAAGTCAGAGTTTCTGATAAACATTTGCTAATTGCCATCTGGAGACCTCACCACCGAAATGCAACATAAACCTCCTTCAAAGAGCATACTCCCTAGAACATTATATATATATAATCTCTTTGCAAGCACGTGTGACATAGCCACTTTCCACAAAGCCAGTTACACCTGCATCCCTCTGCTGGATGAGGAACCCAAGGGGTACCCCACGCGTCCTGCAGGCACACAGGAGGGAAAGTAGCAGACACCACCGGCTGTGCGCAGGCGGTAGTCTGCTACTGCGGCGGGAAATTCGTGGCATATCACTGCCGCACTTAATCGGTATTTTTGCAGCTGAAGTCACAATACTCATTTCAGGATAGAGTTGGAGTGAGGAGAGCCTATCTATATCTGTAAATGAATGATATCATTATTTTGGGAAATGAAAGTTTAAGCTCTGTAAAACATACAATCCCATGGAGATCTCAGTGGAGGAACTTGTGCGTGCAGGTGTTCAACGTGATAAGGTGCGTCACCATTTATCTGTGTACTTGCAGGCAAATATTAACATAGTCATGAATTAAGCTTTTAATCCCTTTTATTATAAATTGAATATCTTTATTTTAACAAACATCAACAATGCCCATTATTGTGGCCCAAACTATTCATTACTATTCCCTACAGCCTACCATTACATGATACACCGTAATACACGTGTTCCTAGAGCAGCAGCCATCTGCCCAAATACTCCACAGTATATTTCATTCCTATTCCCCCCTTCAAAACAAAGACACACTCTCACAAAGGCACTTTTTATGTAGGGAAGGAGGACCATGGCTCCATTTTGTGTCCAAGAAGTCTAGGAATGTTTCACATTGGAGACATTTGTTAGGAACCAAGCTATTTCTCAGAAATCTTGAAAGAAATTGGATTGAGGTGCAGAGATTATTAGAACAGCAAACTTAAGGGGCTTAGTACAGAGCAGCATGCCCAGCCAGGGCAGTGGGTTAGGACCAAGTGTGGGTCTAATCTCCACTTGCTCCAGCCCTCTGTCCCACATGCAAGTGACATGGCTGTTTCTGTCTAGGATCAAAGACAGAAACAGAGAAGGAGGACACAGCCTCAAAAGGTTACCTGAGGTGTATGATTTTACTCATTGAGCCATTATAACAAGTGTTTCGAGAGCATCTATTGTGCACAGAGCCTATGTCAGGAATTGCACTATTCAAGGGATTGACAATGAATATGTACCCAGATAGTTAAGATATAATCAGAAGATGATAAAGTATTTCATGGAGGCATGGGAAGTGGAAATGGAGGAATTAACTCTCATCAGGGACTGAATCAGGTTATGGAGTATAGAAGAAGGTGCCATGAATCGAATGAACATGCAAACACGCAAATGTGCACCAAGGAGTGTTGAAACACAAAAGCGGGCCACAGCATGTTTGTCCCAGGCCCGACTTTATGGGTCATGATTCTAGACAGATCCATCTTTGATAAGTAAAGAAACAAAGACCCACCATAATTAAGCAGCCCTGCCGAGGGTATAGGGTGGTCCGTGTTGGTTCTCCTGTACCTCACATGGCAATTTTTCCCAGTACATCACCCTGACTTTTCTGGCACTGATCATTACATGTGATGCTTTTAGCCTTATGTTTCAAAGAATGTACTTCTACTGTTATCCCATGCACACACAGACAATGCACCACATACAGCCCGAGATTATATGGAAAGTGAAGTCATCAGAAACAGCACACAGTTTTATCTCATGTCACATTATAGCTACCCATCACTCCCCATGTCCCTGACAACAATGACAATATAGTTCTAGGAAGTGATTCCTACTAAATGGAGCAGCAAAACCTCTGCCAGAAAAATCACTGACTGCTTACAGATATGTCTGCCACCAAAGCCCGCAGTGTTTTAGATGTTGCTTTTGAAGGGTGGTGACTGCTAAAGAGGGAAATGAGCTGTTGAGGCTGCCCTATTTCTCATGGCCAACATATGGGTTAGGTTATCAATAATAACCTTCGCTTTGCAATTTTAAAGGCCCTCCAAAATAAAAGTTCAAGATGTCTTTGTGTTCCATACAGTGAAGGATGGTGAGGACAATGTCACGCCCTTTTTCCAACTATGACCTGGATACACAAAGACTGGGAATCACCCTCAGTAACTTGGAGGAAACCAGAAAGTAAAAAAGGGTAGAGCTAGGGAACTTGTCAGGAGTATTAGCACTGATTGAGGGTCCCCATTTCTGCCCTGGCCCCTATTAAAATTATTTTTTCACTCCCTGCATTTACAGAAATATTATTCCTCCAGATAATATTATTAATCAGAAAGCTACATGGTTGCCAGGTAAAGTTGAGAGAATGTTTCTCCAACAATATTACCTGGAGACCTAGTTTAATCTATAAAAAGACAAATGCTGAAAATATACCCTGATGGCATAAACAGTTCCTGAAGAGGGAAGCCAGAAGATAATTTGAAGTATATGACTTGTTTTAAAAGCTGTATATCCAGTTTTAAAAATTCAGAGTAATCTTCATTATCTCCCAAAAGCCTTCTGATTGTTTTATTCCTGCAAATGCTACCTATTTAGATAATTTTCCTAGCTGTATAGATGGCACTACATTATTAGCTCCAAAAAGTGTTTGCATGATGTCTCGAATAGAATCCTCAAGGCTCTGCAATTTGCTACGAGGCTAACATTGTCATAACAATGTATTTCTCCTATAACACATCAGAGCTCCAGGCACTACAATCGGGAAAACAAATCCCATGTAGGCAAACACAAGTATAGGCTCTAGGAGAGGAAAACATAGTTCTGCCTGTGTCAATCTGCATGGGCATGAGGTGGCCTTTGTCCATTGTGTCACGTGGGTTGGTGGCATGGCAGTGGATGCAATGGTATCAGGGGCTGGGGCTTCTGAAACTGCCTCCCCTTTGAGTCATAGATATCGACAAATGGCCCTCTGATGAAGACACCTTCTTTCTTCTTATTTATTGATTTGAGAGTAAAAGAGAGGGAGAAACATCTATTTGTTGTTCCACTTATTTATACATTCATTGGATAATTCCTGTATGTGCCCTGGCTGGGGATCAAACCAGCAACCTTGGTGTATCAGGTCAACACTCTAACCAACTGAGCTATCTGGCCAGGGCCTAAAGACATCTTCTTGAAATAACTTGTAGAGTGTGTTCAAACAGTTCATATTATTCATTGATTATGAGTATTAAACAGGACTATAGACATAAATGAATGTTTATCTTGTTAAGTGTTGTGGTTTTATTTTTACTTCATACACTTTGGATTGCAAATCTCAGTTCTCAAAAACCCTTTATTTGAAGAATTTTGACTGAATTAAGAGATGAAAGAGCAGTAGGGTCTTTAAAATGACTCTCCCCCTGAGCTACGTAGCTTCATGTCTGGCAAACTTCTCTGTACACTTGTTTCCTACCCTGTATTTTGGGGGATTTTGCAAACAGAATTCTTAAAATTCTTGTTCCCTACCCTGTATTTGGGGTATTTTCACAAACAGAATTCTTAAAATTTTTAAACATACAGAATTTTTAAAATTCTTAAAATAGGGCTTTTCTTAAAATTAACACAGATACAGAACAAAATGTTTAAACTAGACCCTGGCCAGTTGGCTCAGTGGTAGAGCATCAGCCCGGCATGTGGATATCCCGGGTTTGATTCCTGGTCAGGGCACACAGGAGAAGCAGCTATCTGCTTGACCCTCTCCCCCTTCTCCTTCTCTCTCTCTTCTTCTCCCACAGTCATGCTCAATTGGTTCAAGCACATCACCCAGGGACTAAGGATGGCTCCATTGAGCCTCTGCTTCAGGTGCTAAAAATAGCTCACTTGCCAGCAAGGCCCCAGATGAGCAGAGGATCAACCCCAGAAGGTGTTGCTGCATGGATCTCGGTCAGGGCGCATGCGGGTGTCTGTTTCTGTATCTCCCCTCCTCTCACTTGGAAAAGAAGAAAAAAAAAATTATACTATAAATATTTAAACTATATGCCTTAGGTACAATTTCAAAAATTAATTTTAATTAATTAATTATTAAGAAACAAACATAGCTCTTGCCTTTATTTTTGTCCCTTGTATTTATGACAACAAAATCATTATAAATTTATCCAAAATTTTTGGCATCAAGACTCCTTCTTGCACTTCTGCCTTAATTTGTTAAGTGCATGAAATACAAATGCTATTGTATTTATTTAGTTATGTTGGTTATGGTACTTTATATTAAAAAAAAATTGTTTCCTTTTTCTGTTGTCTCTCAGGCTCTGCTACTAAAGTAATTTCTGAAAAATGACAGGTCATTTTCTCAAAAATTCTTGATTTACCCAGTTCTACTGGACAAAATTGAAAGGAAATTGAAATGAACCCTAAAGAGTTCTGAAGTGATTTGATGCTTCTGGTCCATGTAATTCCTTAATTTTTTCATCATCCCAACTTTCCCTCTTTGGTGTTCAAAACACCCTATCTGCCTGTAATATTACTGAATATTCATCACAGTTGTTCTCTTTGTGATGAATAATTCACCTCTTAAACAAATCATTTTTATTTTTTACTTAATTTATTAGGGTGACACTGATTAGTAAAACTATATAGGTTTCAGGTGCACAATTCTATAACACATCATCTTCATATTGTATTGTGTATTCATCACTCCAAGTTGTCTCCTTCCATCATCATTGTCCCCCCTGTACCCTCTTCCACCTCTCCCAACTCTCTTTTCCCTCCAGTAATCACTATAGACTGGTGCAAAGCAGTATGGAGTTACCTCAAGAAGTTAAATATGGAAGTGCCTTATGACCAGCAATTCTACTTCTGGGAAGATAGCCAAAGAAACCCAAAACGATAAATCCAAAGAATATATACAACCCTTATGTTTATTGCAGCATTATTTATAACAGCCAAGATTTGGAAGCAGCCCAAGTGTTCATCAGTAGATGTATGGATAAAAAAACTTTGGCCCATTTACACAGTAGAATATTGCTTGGCCATAAAAAAGAAGGAAGTCTTATTACCCTTTGTGACAGCATGGATGGAGTTGGAGATCATTATGCTAGATAAAATAAGCCAGTCAGAGAAAGATAGTGCCATGTGATTTCTTTGATATGTAGAATCTAATGAACAAAATGAACTAACAAACAAAATAGAAACAGACCCATAAAGAACAGACTGCTGTCAGAGGGAGGGAGTTACAGAGCTGGGTGGAAAGGTGAAGGAATTAAGAAAAAAAAAAAAAAGTCTCATACAAAGCTCACCACCATTACAAAAATCTCAACTTGTACCAAAATCTATTTATGCTAAGATCTGGTTCTCTTTCACAATGAACCATTCTCTAGTACCCAGAATGCCTCTAGAAAAGAGGGTGATATAGAATCCTGTCTTCTTTCATAGAACTGATCAAAACCTTTAAAAAGAAGTAAAAGTAGTGAAGAAAATATCGTCAACATAATGGTTAGCAAAACCATCAAACACTGAGTGACAGTTCAGAAATTGGGATCCCCAGTTCACTTCTATAAGAGAGCAGCTTACAGCAGCAGGAAGTGGAGAAATCCTGGACAATCTTTCTTCTAGACCCGCACTGGGGAGCTAAAGTCGCAGGTGGGGGAGAACAGAGGCAGGATCTACACGCCCTCCCATGCCTACTTCCTTCCCCCGAGAAAATGTTGCCCAGGCAGAAGGCTGAGGAACCAGGCCGGGTGATCTGGGGGAAGCCATTGTTGCCACAACAAACTGGGATTCACAGCAGCACATTGGAGAAACCTAAAATCTGGGAGTATCTTGCTGGAAGATAAGATATACCCCCAACCTGGAGAATCTGCCCCAGTACAGGTGGTTGAAAACTTCAGGGAGACGCTCTGACACCAAGCTTCCTGTTCACGGTGCCTTCAAACCAGAACGTGGGTCAGGCTGATGCATGAATGCAAAGGACAAAACAGAGAATATGGAGAATTACACACTGAGTGACAAACAGAGATTTTAGACAGAACCTCTCCCCTTCAATTCAAAAGTAAGGAAAGGGGAAAAACTACCATAGAAATTATAGCAAAAGAACAGGAACCATTGCATGCGTAAGGGAGATGAGAGAATACTCTGGGATAGGGTGTATGCCACAACAAAATAAATTTTATAAGACTGCTTCATACTCAAGGGAACTAAGAAAACAATGAATTTTTAGGATAAGAGAGAAAATGTGAGATGATAAGCAGAGATAATAGAAGAAAAGAAAGCTAATGACTAAAGGAAGAAATTGAGATGGGTACTAGACAGTGTGGTGATCACTTTATAAGGTATATATATAAACGTTGGATCACTATGTTTTACACATGAAACTAATATAATATGGTATGCCAACTATACTTTAATCAAAAATATAAAAATAAATAATCTAATAATAAAAGAGGAAACTGAGGCTATAAATAATACCATTATAACACTCAGCATTGCAGTAGGAGCCAGAGATGGCAGAACCAAGATTGCAGAAAACGTCATGATGTGGGTGCCCAGTACAAGAAACAAGCACCCTGGATGCAAAAGAAAAGGCAAAAGATGAAAACAATTAGAGAAATGATTAAGTATGGTGAAAGACCCCCAAGAAAAGGTAGTTTATATTCAAAAATATACAAAAAAAAGGAGAGAGAACTATTCAGAGTTATTGTAAGAAACTAAGACCAAAAAAAAAAAAGAAACTAAGACCTGCTGTTTACAATGCTCCCTGCGCATGTACAGGGGTCCTCGGGTTATGACAGTCTCAACATACAATGTTTTGAATTTACAATGCTCACTCCCATAAAAACTTTAAAAATTTGAAGGAATTTTTTATACTCATTTTTTGTCATTTTTCACTCGTTTTTTCTGTCATTGTACAATGTGCAGTACTGTATATTTATGTCTTTTTCCTTTTTCTGTGGCTTAGTTGTGTTTTTATGTTCTAGATTATGATTTTACAAGTCAAGATAGGTAAGTGACTTAGGCTAGGGTATGTTTCGACTTACACCAAAATTCAGGTTATGTCACTGTCATAGGAACAGAACTGTGTCATAACCTGAGGACCCCCTGTATATGCTTTTAAGCAATACTAAATTATATCAAGTGGGTCTGCAGGCAGAATCAGGTAAAAAATCAGCCTAGTTCATATTAAAGAGAATGACAGTATATGTATATATGTTTACTTCCTCCCCAGATGTTATCAAATTGACAAAAAACATCCAAACAAACAACAGCAAAAAGCCCACACAGACAAGAGAATGGTTGATAGGGATCTGCAAAGTACCAAGAAACCACAACTCAAATTCCTAAAAATATTAAAGAAATATGTTATCTCACATAAGACTGTCCTGAGTTGTGCTGGCCAATCTAGTAATCATTAGCCACATGTGACCATTTAAAATTTAACTTTAATTAACTAAAATTAAAAATTCAGTTTTTCAATCACCTTAGCTGCATTTCAAGTTCCCAAAAGCTACTGGACAATGCCTGGATATATGCCCCAAAAGAATAGAAAGCAAGAACTCAAACAGATATTTGTATAACCATGTTCATAAAAGCATTACTCACAGTGGCCAAAAGGTGCAAAGATCTTTGATGTCCACGAACAGATAAACAAAATGTGGTCTATACATACTGTAGAATATTGGTCAGCCTTAAAAAGGAATTGGATTTTGACACATGCTACAACCACCATGAAAACCTTATGCCAAATGAAGTAAACCAGTCACAGAAGGACAAATACTATAGGATTCCACTCATATGAAGGACCTAGACCAGTCAAATTCATAGGGGCAGAAAGTGGAATGATGGGTGCCCAGGCCTGGGGGAGGGGAAATGGGTTAGTGTTTAATGAAGACAGGGCTTCAGTTTGAAAAGATGAAAAATTATTGGAGATGAATGATGGTGATGGTGGCACAAGAACATGAGTGTGCTTAATGCCACTGAACTGTACACTTAAATAGCGAAAATTGTAAATTTAATGTTATATCACAATAAACAATGATTTAAAAAATCAAAGCAATAACTCTGCTCTGCCAGTAGTTTTAAATATATCCCAAAGATGCCACTAACTTCCTTGGACCTCAAATTGCTCCCCTTTCAAAGAGAGTTTGAGAACAGTTTGTATTATGTATATTTTAAAGCAACAGAACTTATTTTCTTGTGAAATGTCATACATAAACCCAAAATATTAGGTTGCTTTTGCCTTTTTCTGTGCTGAGAATTGTTGATCATAACAGTTTCATGTAAATCAAATTAATCTAATGAACTCAGTCAGAAGTTTTCTGGTCAAATTAAGAGAACTCCTGAATATGGTTTCAAAACCACCAAGATGTACCATCAGTCAAGTCTCCTTAACTTTTAAACATTTATGATTCTGTGATGTAGTCTACTCTAGGAATGAAAAACATCAAGTAAAATATCATGCTCATGGGTGACAATAGTGCCCCGGGACTGCATATCAGTTTCCTGTGTGACTCCACAGTCTGTAACAGTATTATAATAGTTAATTCTGGAATCATCTGATGTCTGGCTACCCAACAAAAATGTGTGCTTCACAGAATTTAGATACATTCATCTTTCCCAACAAATGTGTCATCACTAATGTATACACCAAACACCCCTGACCCCAGCTCCCAGGACACATGACAGACGTGTGTCCTGACCCCGTGTTTGGAAAGGCCCATAACTAGTTCCTCCCAATAGATTATGAGTGAAAATAATACATGTCAATTTGGTGCCAAAGCACTGAATTGCTAGAAGAAGGTCTTCCAGGGTTCCATTCTCTCTTCTACTGGAGCTGGCAATACTCCCAAGAGCAGGTCCTGGAGGAAGGAAGATGCAGGGCAGAGCCCCAGCTGGACCTGGGGCACATATCGAGTGAGTAAGAAATAAGCCTTTGCTGTTTCAGGGCACTGAGATCTGGGGCTGTTTGTCTCCTTCACATAATTTGGCTTGTTCTGACCAGTTCACCATAACTTGGCTTGTTCTGACCAGTTCACTAGTCTATACCCCATGTCTGGTCTCTAGCACGCACCCTAAGATTGGTCAAATACAGTGTGTCCGTAAAGTCATGGTGCACCTTTGGCCTGTGACTGGTCAAAAGTGCACCATGACTTTACGGACACACTGTAAATGAATAATGCATGTTATAATCAAAGAGTCTATAATAAGCTTATCCAAACATTTCTGATGAGCAAATTATCACTACGCTCAATGGTATGTGGCATCCTTCAACAACTCTTTAAAGCCTTTGATCTCCTCAGAGTCCCGCTATTCTATCCTACTCCCTGACCCTAGAGTCAGCCTTCACTGGTAAGGGCCACCTGGCATCCTCAGCTTTGCTACAAGTCAAAGAAGGAAGAGATCAGAAATCAAGTTGCTCAGGTAAGCCATAGTCTGGTCCATAGAAGAAGAAGGTGACAGGAGTGGTATTCATTATGAGAAGTGAAATTAGTGATCTTCCCGTTCAGTCTAGTACCCATCTGACACCCTACATAGATATTACAATATTACTGACTATTCCCTAAGCTGTACTTACTTTACTTATTGAGGTAATTATTTTATAAATTATATAAATATTTAATCACTGTATTGTACACATGGAATTAATATAATATTGTATGCAAGTTGTAATTAAAAATAAATATTAAAGAAAAGTTTTTTTAAAAAAGTAAAATTAGGACAGTATTCTGGGAATCCCACGGACAGGAACAGATCAGGTAGATCTTAAGTGTACTCCTTTTTTTAAATTTATTGATTTTGGGGAGGGGTAGGGGAAGTAGGGAAGTGAGAGAGAGAGAAAGAGAGAGACATTGATTTGTTGTTCCTCTTATTTATGCATTCATTGGTTGATTCTTGTATGCACCCTGACCAAGGATCAAACCTACAACATTGGTATATCAGAACAACGTTCTTAAACCAACTGACCTACCTGGCCAGGACCTCAAATATACTCTTATTAAGCAGTCTTCTTGAATATGTTATTATTTAGTTTTAGTGCCCAACCTGGTGACTCTTCCAAAAGGAAGAGGAGGGTCAGTTGCCATGAATAGGTTCTGACGCAGCCCAACCATTTCTAGAAATTGCTGCCTGCTCCACTAAAAGGAGGTTTATGCCACTACTGACTGTTGAGGTTATCAACCAAACATGGCAGAGACAGGATGAAGGTGTTTTATGCTGTGCATGTGCCTGGTCACAGCTTACTAAAATGGAGATCAACAGCGCTGAGATGACAGGTCCAAGCTGCAGTCGGCAGCACTTCCTCATGGAGCAGAACTAATTAAAAATTACAAGCTAAATAAACCACCCTAGGAAGATTATCTCCCTTCATAATTGAATTGTGAACTCTGAGGCTTGTGAGTTCAACTATCTTAAATTAACGAGCCCTGTCTGGTGGGATCTCAGGCCTTCCTTAAAATGAAAATTATACATCCCCTCTTCAATGACTGTGGAACCTTCATCACACCAGTTGTACTATTTGCTGCCATTGACCATTTACTTTTCTAAAAATTTAAAGTCTGTGTTTCTCAGGACAATATTCTACATGAAAAACATGCAAGACTCTAGGCAGAGCTATAGATGACCGTTGCATTCTTGATCATTTTGAAGAACTCAGGTTGAAAGAAAACAAACATATTTTACAGCTTTTATTTATTTATCCAAAATCTTTGCATATGTGAGGGAAATCCAATCTGAGCTAAGTGATATGTGCTCAATTTAGAAACGCTAGTGATTAACACTTATTCAAAATCTGCCTCTTAATACTACCTCAAGTGTCAATATGGGTAGCAAAAATCTTTTGATGAATCATACAATCATGTCTAGTAGGGGAAACAAATAGTATGTTTAACTTCATATATTTCTAGATGAGCTGCCCATATGTTTTCTCCCCCTTCCATCCCCTAAAATGTTGACAAGCAAGTATTTTCCATTGCAGATGGCACAGTTCTGTTGTCATTAACAAGGATGATATATTCCAAAATTAAGTTTGACATTATTAATATCAATCACCATTATTCAGCTGGCTTATAATTAATAAGCTCACGCAGCAATTTACCTCCTTCTGTTATCACTGAGAGAATTCGGCAACCAACTTACCTTGGACTGCTCACAAGCATATGGCACTTTTTAAAGTTGTTGTACAGGTAAGATATTTATATTATTTTCCTAATGGCTAAAATGAGCACCTGTTATAAAAATTATTTAGGATTTTTTTCCAGGAGAAAATAATTGCAGCCATGCAGAACTGTATTTGAATTTCAAAGCCTGACTCAATGGCTTGTCCACAATAGCACCCAGTGCAAATAGAGACACCCTCATAGTTTGGTAGGCAGTTTTTACTGCCCTGCATCCCCAGATCCACCCTTGGATCCAGAGACCAGATGGGAGATGAGATAAGCGGGTGGAAGACCAGGGGCTGTGCTTGGAGAGGAGAGGAGCATGGCAGTTGGCTGAGTTTCTCAACAAGTCCGGGCTCTTCTACCAGATGGCCTGAGACTTTTTGATGAGTTAAGGTGCAAACTTGGGAGTCAGGCTATTCAAATTACTTCTTCACTCAACTCCTATGACTGTGGCAGGGATTAAGTGGCTAACATCTTGAACTCCAGACTCCTCCTTCTCACCTTCACAGGCTGACCCACATTCTCTACATTCCAGGCCTCCTTCATTTACAATGGTTCTTAATGCACGATAGAGAGTAATATTTCTATCTTATCCATAAACTGATGCACATGGCACCTTAACTATTGTACAAAGTGAGGTTTACATATATTTATGTTTCTATCCACATACATATGTCCAGACCATTCCTAAATATGTATATATGTCTCTCTATATATACATAGTATATATGTATATACATATGTAGATATAGAACTTAACTCATAGTGTGACGGGCTCTGGAGCCAGGCCACTCAGCCTCATGTTTGGCTCATCTACTTACAGATATGTGCTGTCTTTGGCTAAGTTCTTCATCATCTCTGGATGCAAATTTGTTACTAAATAGGAGTAACAAAAAATCTTTCCTCATAAATTTTTTGTGAGGATTCATTATAATGTGTTTCAAAGGTTCATGGCACACTGAAAGTGGTAAATACATACTAGCCATCAAATACCCCTGCCCCCTCAGTAGTGTACCAGGTGCTGTGATCCCCACCAATCAGACCTAAGACATGAAGGTCCTGCTCTCCTTTTGCAGGGAGTGCTGTTGGCAAAGGGCCCTCAGTTGTCAGCCCTTCTCTGGAACCGCCTTGGCTAGAAGGGGCTGTCTTGCTCCAAGTCACCTCCCTCCCAGTGCAGCCTGCATCTGAAGGCTGGCCCACACAGGGTAGAAAAGGCTGGCCTTCTTGCCCCAACTCTGGAAACTTTGAAAGGCCAGCTGGGTTCAGAGCACCCTGTGTGGCCAGCCGGGTCCAATGTTGAGACCGTGTTCATCCTGATTTCTCCCAGGCCCAATCCCACTCCCCTGCCTCCTGTGCTCAGCTGAAGATCCCCAGAGAGCTCCCAGAAGAAAGGCCTACACACTGTACCAGATGTGCCTTCCCAGGGGTCCCAACTTCTAATAATCTATTCATAGTCTAACTCTAGGGACACCTGCTCAGTGGGTATGTCTGTCTGCTTTGTTCCACATCTGTAAGGCCTGAATTCACCACACACTGCCCAGCTGCAGGCAGAGTACAGGGATGGGGGCATCCAAGGGAATGCTCCAGAGATGGTGCCCCTAAATCCATCTCTACCTTTTGCAACTAGAGCCTTGAGACTTTCACCATGATTTCTCTACACAAGAGACAATCTTACATGGCTTTTGTGGAGAATCTTCATGCTTGGGTGCTCTATTCCCCTCGGCGAAAGAGATGCAGTCTCTATGTAAGCCTACTAATGACAGACATCTGATTTTCTCTGAAGGGCTTTGCTACCTCATCTATTCTGGGATTATGTAGTCTTCAGGATGCATGCAGGTTATTTGGGTGTCGTGTGGATGAACAGGTAACAAGACAAGAAAAGTGAACAAGTACATCAAACCCATGACTTCATACATGGTACTGATGACTTAAAAACTAAAATAGCTATTTTAAAAATAATAATTTAATAAAATTAAAAAATAAAAGACAATTACTAAACATTCAAAAAAAATAAAAATAGTAATTTAAGCTTTTAAAAGAAAATTAAGTTGAAAAAAATGCTAATGACATACAAATGGCACTCAGATAGTGAAAACATCGGGAAAGCAGTGCAGGAATGAAGACATTTGGGGAAAGCTGATTTCAGCTCTTCATTTGGAGGAACATTAGACAGCTTCATGGCTACTCTGAGCGGGCAGTAAAAACTCACCTAGCCCCCTGGCTGGGTATCAATGCTACTCAGCATTTGTCAACATTTCATCAAGAGAAATAACCACTAGGAAGGCTTGTTGAAGGATGAATTCATCCAGTCCTCTGCTCAAGGTAGGTCAGACCAGAAGCATATCTAGAATTATTTTGGGACCCCACTTTATATGACTTTTATTGTACTGGATTTAGGTTTACCAGTGGCCCATCTTAAAGTGCACCATAAGAAATAGCTCCTGAAAGGCTGTGGACAAAAAGGAACCCTCATTCACTGCTCGTGGGAATGCAAATTAGTACAACCATTATGGAAAAAAGTATGGTGGTTCCTCAAAAATTTAAGAATAGAATTACCATATGACCCAGCAATCCCTCTATTGGGTATCTACCCCCAAAATTTGAAAACATTGGTACATAAAGACACATTCACACCCATGTTCATCACAGCATCATTCACAGTGGTCAAGATATGGAAACAACAAAAGTGTCCCTCAATAGAGGACTGGATAAAGAAGATGTGTTACATATATACAGTGGAATACTACTCAGCCATAAGAAATGATAACATAGTGGCATTATGATAACATAGGTCCATCCAACATGGATGAACCTTGAGAACATTATACTGAGTGAAATAAGTAAAATAGAAAAAGCTAAGAACTGTATGATTTCACACATAGGTGGGATATAAAACTGAGACTTATGGACATAAATAAAAGTGAAGTGGTTATCAGGGGGAAGGGAATGTGGAAGAATGGGAAGGGGTGTGGGTGAGGAGAAGGGTGTAAAGAAGGACAAATATATGATGACAGAAAATTATTTGACTTTTGGTGATGGGTATACCACATAATCAATAGTTCAAATGCTATAGAAATGTTCACCTGAAACCTATGTACTCTTATTGATCAATGTCATACTGTTAAAGTTAATTTTCTAAATAAAATTAAAACTTTTCTTTTTAAAAAAAAGAAAGAAAGCTGTCCTCCCAACTCCCATTAGGATGATATTCAGCACTGGAGACAGCCATCTTTCTGTAAGGACCAAGAAGTAAATTTTTCCTTAAGTCTTAATACCAGGGGTGAAATCCTAATCAGATTATAGATTAATGCACATTTGTTACATGTTTTTTGTTGGTATATGTCTAGATTTCATATTTGATTTGACTCCCTCAGCATGTAGCACCTCATTTTGTACAAGTAGGTACACAATAATTTCTCGAATAAATGACAACATAATTTTAAAAAATAAAGAGTTTAATTGATTAAGAATAAGTTCTTAAAACATAAGAGTGTGAAACATAACAGCAAGGACCTGGTTAGCCATCATCTGTGATGTAATGAAGATCTGGAATAGAGCGAGGCAACAATATCCGGTGACTACTTTCATGAGGGAAGAGACCCAAGCAGAAGGCACGGGAAACTGGAATGGTGAACTGGGTCCCCACATAAATGAGCTCCAGTTGGGCCATGTTAATTACATATAGATTTGCACTGTCCAAACTTTAAATCCCTGCTTGTCACCAAAAGCACTAATCAAGGTCCTCACTCTAATTAGTGTGTGACATTGAACAAAACCTAATCTGTCAGATTCTGTGTCAGCTCAGGCTGTTATAACAAAGCACCACAGACAGGGAAGCTTATGAACAACAGGCGTGAATTTCTCACAGTTCTGAAGGCTGGAGCCGATAGAAAGGTGCCCACATGGTTGTGTTCCGGTGAGGGCCCTCTTCCTGGCTTGGAGACAGCTGCCTTCTCACGATGCCCTCACATGACAGAAAGCAGAGAGAGAAAACAAGTCCTCTGGGGTCTTTTCTTATAAGGATACTAATCCCATCATGAAGGCTCTACCCTTATGACCTCTTCGACTTCTGATTACCTCCCAAAGGTCCCCACCTCCTAATACCATCACATTGGAGGTTACGGTTTCAATAGGAGAATTGGAGGGATGGGGGCACATTCAGTCCATAGCAGGTTCATTCTGCCATTGCAAGGAGCTTACTAAGAACTGTGGTTCTAGCTCTAAGAGGAATATATTTGTATGAAGTATAAGCACCTAGTAACAGAAGTGGAATGTCTTGCCTGGAGGTAGAAATTCTGAATCAACTTTTGACTTAAAAATAAAGTTTTCATAACAGGAACTTCTCTGAAGCATGGGAGACCACCCAGCTAGCAGCAAAACTTGTGCCTGTATGACTGAGTAGCCCCTAATTGGAGTGGCCAGATTCAGCAGATGAAATCCAGGATGCCTAGTTAAGTTTGAATTTCAGATGAACAAATAACTATGGCCCCACGGGACACACATGTACTAAAAATTAGTTGTCATTTATCTGAAACCCAAATCTAACTGGCCATCTTGGATGTTAACTGGAAATACCTATCATCTGATTTGACACAGTATCTGTGGTTCTCAAGAGCCCACTGCAGCCTTGTGTCTGTCATGCAAGCCTGCTGCTGAGGTCACTTCCAGCAATGACAAGGCCAAAAAATAAGCCATCCACAAGGCTCACTCCAAAAAGGAAAAAAAAAAAAAATGGGGCTTCAGGCTATGCTCACGTTAAACCTACAACTGTGCCATCAGCAAATTAAAATCAATTGAAATCAATTTAGCCGGGATAAAGTCTCCCTCCCGGGCTGAGGCTCATCTGCTGTGCTAACAGCTCCCAGCAATGAAACAGGTGCTTGTAAATTAATTAGCCTACTGAAACACACCTTAATATGAATTTCCCAGAACTCCCTGGCAGGGAGCCATCCTGGTCCCACGAGCTGATCAGCGTCTGTAAATATTGAGATTTGATAAAGTAAGCGCTGCTCCGGCAGCAGATGGCTGGGGATGATCTGTTGACACTGCCTATGAAGACTTTACTCTGCAGGCCTCCTCTGGGAGCCGCTGGAGGACCCAAGCCCTTCTGCAGCTATTTGCCTCCTAATTGAAAATCCTTATTCCCAGATGGAGCCAAATGCGCTGCTCCAGGCATCGCTCTGTGCTGCTTGACTGTTGATACATGGGTAATTGCTTTCAGTATTGCAGGTTAAATGTGACATTTAGTGCTTAATAAAAATTATCAAGGCCAAAGCCGTTTATCATTCTTACACTTTGGGCTGTCACTTCTAAGGGGATTCTCAAAATTCATTTGAATTCTTGAGGAGAGGCCACTCCATTGCAAAGCCAACTCAAATTGTTGGAGAAGTCTTTCTCTCTCTCTCTCTCTCTCTCTCTCTCTCTCTCTCTCTTTCTTTCTTTCTTTTTTTGATACTTTTAAAAGATTTGTTTGTTAACAAAATACATTCCAAATTAACCAATCGAGTGCTGTGTCTCTCTGCCTTTGTATTTAGTGTGTTGTTGAATAATATATAATCAGCTGCTGTTGTGTACACAGAGCATTTAAAGCAGATGCACTCTGCACCTTGGGGGGGGGGGGGGCGTGGAGCTGAAAGTCACCCCTCCAAGCAGCGTAAAGAAGGCAACCTGAAGGGAAAAAGACTGTGTTGGCCTCACTTGATATCAATCACAAACGATTTTAAACAGAGAAGGAGGAATTGCTGTTTAGATCAAGAGCTTGGGGTTCCTCACTGTGATTATTTTTTACCAACAATGGAAACAATTTGAGAGCTGGCCTTTGGGAGAAACCACTTCACAGAAATAACGGACCCAAGAAAGAACTCCCCTGAGCTTGTGTGGGTCTTTGCAGAAGAGCTGCTTCCAGAACATGCTGGACATGCTAGCAGACAGCAAAAACCACAGGGCTTTGGGCTTCTTAGTAGTAGAAATCCTGGAAGAAATAGCTGTGTGTGAGAATCCTGTCTATGTTTGAATATTTGTCTAATTCCTTTCCCCATATATTCATAACACTTAAGTGCTATGGACTGAATGTTTGTGTCCCTCCAAATTTCCTATGTTGAAATCCTAAACCCCAAGGTTATGGTTTTAGGAGGTGCAGCTAATGGGAGGTACTTAGCTCATAAAGGTAGAGTCCTCATGATGAAATTAGTATCCTTATAAAAGAAGCCCCAGAGAGCTCCCTTACCCCTTCAGCATGTGAGGACACAAGAAGTTGGTGGTCTGCGAGCCAGGAAGAAGATCTCACCAGAACCTCACCATGCTAGCACCCTGATCTCAGACTTTCAGCCTCCAGCACTGTAAGAAATAAATTTATGGGCCCTGGCCAGGTAATTCAGTTGGTTAGAGCATTGTCCCAAAATGCTAGATTGTGGGTTGATTTCTGGTCAAGGCACATACAAGAAGCAACCAATGAATGCATAAATAAGTGGAACAACAACAACAAAAAAAAACAATGTTTCTCTGTCTCCCTCAATTTTTTAAATAAAAAGAAATAAATTTATGTTGTTTGCAAGCCACCCAGTCTATGATGGCTTGTTATAGCAACCTGAACAGACTAAGACAGTAGTTCTCAAAGTGTGCACCCTAGAAGATTTCCAGGTGCACCCCATGGTATTCCAGAGAAATATGTGCCTGTTGGGGGCCAAAAAAACAACAGGGTTTTGGGAGTTTAGATTTTTGGGGGGACAGAAGTGTGGGTAATTGGCTATAAACTGACAGTCTGCCCAACCCCCCACCTCACTTGCCTGATTAGCTTGTAAAAGGCTGTTAAATTATGGTGCTGGATTGTTTACACTACCGCCCATGTTCCCTGAAAAGACTGGAGACAAATTTCTTCTATGCTTTGTTTGGTGTAAAGTTAAGATGATATGTATCGTGGGGGTTTTCTGCGCTTGGTAAAATTCTTGGATTGCCTTGGAAATGTGATCAGAGATCTTATTGATTTGCTAATAGCCTCACTTTGCCCTAAAAATAAAGCAAGATGTGGTTTTTGGGCGTGCTTTGTTCTTGCCAGCAGCAAGAACAGGGCCCTCTCAACCTCATATTTTCTTAATTCCACATATTTTCTTAATTCTGCACCATTCCCACTCGGGACCTGGAATTACTAGCTGCACTGGTTTGCGGCATGTGCCCAGATATAAAAATAAATATAGTTACTCTATTATATCATTTCATTACGGAGATACCACTCTTGTTGTTAACATATCATTATTATATTTATTATTAACACATCATTATATTATTTTTAGACAAATACACCCCCCAAGGATAGATTTCTCAAAAAGAAGCGGGATATTGAAGAATCTAATTCTGGAAGTGAGCAAAAGTTAAGTGTAAATAAAATAGGACTTGAAGGCTGACAGGCAGAATTTCATTTATAGCATTTTCCATCACTTAACACTGAACAATACGATTGGATTAGAAACCCATTCATGGAAGCTTCAAGTGATTTTGGCTTAACATTAACAGAAGAAGAACTGGCTGCTATATCCACTGATCGTGAATTGATGATTAAACATAAGGAATTATCTCTTGAAGCCTTTTGGATTTCTATTAAAAAAGAATATGTGGCAATATCTTAAAAAGCTTTGAACATTTTACTACAATTTTCAACATCCTATTTATGTGAATTAGGATTTTCTACCCTCAACACAATTAAGAGTAAAAAGAAAGGAATTCTTCAATGTATTGATGAGGAAATGAGAATTTGCCTTTCAAATATATGCCCAAGCATTGAAGAAATCACTAGGACACACCAGGCTCATGTTTCTCATAAACATAAGAATGAAAAAACTTAACATGTTTGCATCAGGACCTGCCGAATTTACTAAATCTTACTAAGAATGTATCTTTATATATAAAAAGATAACTATTTTGTCAGGGTTTTTTATTTTTTAACCCCTCTTTTATACGAATTCTAAAACACATAACAAAAAATGTAACATAAAAATGTTTTTTAATGTCAGAATAAATTTAATTTTGTTGTATTTATTTTGTTTAATTACCATAAAAGCACACTTGGACTTTATATTTTTTTCTTTAATATTTGACTTAATTATTATAACATATTTCTCATAAATTTTATCTAGTGTGCCTCCAATTATTTGTAGGATTTTAAATGTGCCCCGACTTCAAAAGTTTGAGAACTACTGGACTAAGACATCAAGTAAAATGAGTTTTTTCCTAATATAGTTGTTATGCCCCTGAGGTACCTAGAAAAGATGTAGCAGAAGGTAAATGTTGGGACTCACCAACCCAGCATCCTTTGAAAGTGCCAGCCCAACACAAGGAGATCCAGGGACCCTTCATACTAGGTTAGAAGGAAACGGACAAATGATTCCAAAAACAATGTTAGGAAGTCAAACTCCTGGTCATTTGAATTAAAGGTAAAGATAGCACTGAACTCAGCCAATTCAGGGGTAAACACTAGGCCAATAAGCCCCCATTGGGTGGGAAGTGGCAGGCCCTGAGCAATTTGTACAGCATCCTGGTTGACCTCAAGGATTCACCTTGGTTCCTGAGCCTCAACAAAAGGAATTCAAAGCACTCTACCTCACTGCAAATTCTCTTTCCAAACCGCACACATCCCCCAGTGAGACACACCCCAGAAAAGTAAGGAACCACTGAGTGACAGATGTAGATGGAAAGAGACTTTTCTGCCAGCCCATCCAAACCTGAATGTTGCATGACTCAAAAATATCCTGGAACACACACAGGCCCCTTCTCTCTACATCAGGGACACTGGGCCTTCCAGGGAAAACCATCCACAGAGAATTCAAAGGTCTATGACATCTGCACATTTAAATTTTTTCTGAGGCCCAACTTCAGATTACAAACTGGGAGGGGGTTTGCTGAAAGGAGTTATCCCATGAGGATGAACCCAGCTCTACCCATCACTTTGCCCGTGTGTTTTCCCCCAGCTTCTTGGGGACAGTAACTTGGTTGGGGGGTCTGCCAAATGACCTATATCTTTTATTTAAATTGTTGAGGGATTTTAATGCTCTGGTGTCATGTTCCTCCCATTTCTGGTAAACAATAACCTTCTTGAGAATTTGATAAACACTGGATCCTTGTCCCAGAAAACAGAAAGTCTGTAAGGATATATATACTTAATATTTTGCCTGCAACCTTTAAGATGTTTGAAGACCTGCTGAAAACTATGCCTCTTAAGAGCTCATGTTATTGCAGCCTTTTACAATTATATACAGTAAGGTCTCTAGGTGCAGCAGTCCAGGTAGTCTGCTACCTGCATGTTATTCAGAGGGTTTTTAAGGTACTTGAAGTGTGCAGACTCAGTCTCCCCAACCGGACAGGCACTTGACAGGGTGAAAGATTTGGACCTGTGTTTGCATCTAATACAGGGTCCTAGTCAGACTCAGGACAGAGTAATGGATTTATGAATGCAGGTGCCATAGATAGAAACAACTATGGCAGCAAAGCAGAAAACTCTTACTGAACTGTACCAAACAAAACCCTGAGTTTACAATAGCAACTAAACATTTTCTTCTTAACTCATCTCAAATTTGATGCCTGCATTTTCCCTAAATTATAAAGCAAATGCAATAAGACATTGCTTGCAGGATATTCTCTCTTCAACGATTTATCCCCTCTCCTCTCACCACCCTTTTTTGCAAGAATACTGTATATCAGCAACCTCTCTGGGGAAAATAATTTTGAAAAATTGTATAGTGGATGCTAAGTGACTTAATGGATAATAAAATGGCTTGTGCTTCTGAGACTGCTATTTAAAGACCAACTTGACATTTTCTGTAAAATGAACACTATTTTTTATATAATCATGGGGCCTCACCTAGCTTTTCTGCCAAATTTGCTATTTATGGAGCAGGTATTTCTTTAAAGCAAGTTAGACACCACTTCTGGGGCTCAACTCTGAAGGACAACTGATCTCTTTAACCACCTCCAAAGTGGGTTTAAAAAAAGAGAAGGAGTACCTTCAAACTCCAAAAGATAACCAAAACTTTAAGATGAAATTGTAAGAGATAATCTTTGTGTGTTTGCATGCATTGCAAGCTGAGGTTTGAACTTCAAGTTGTAGAAACATTTGGGAATTCACTTGCACCCCCTGGAAAAATCCTGGGTGTCATCCTATGCTTCACCCTACACGTTCCCTCATCAGTCCTCCAAGTCCACCTCCCAGACATCTCACCCATCTGTCCTCTCTATTTCCACCCCACTCCCCAAGGCCAGACTCTCATAGTTTTTCACTGGACTGCTGCAATGGGTTTCTAACTCTCTCTCCAACTCTGGTCCTGCCCCTTTTATTCTAGCATCCAATTATCTGCTAGCATCACATTTATAAAATACAAATCAAGTCGTATCATTCCCCAAATGCAAATCCTCAGATAGTTTCCCAGTGCCTTCTACATAAAATTTGACTTCTTAGTGGGGCACCCCATGCCTTTCACTGTCTGGCCTTCATCTGTGTCTTCAGTCCACTTTTTGTACCTCAACCACGATGGTAGACCTTTCCCCTATTGCTAACAGAACTCTGACTTTTGGGGGTTTTTCCAATTCCCTGCAGCCCAGGGTGGCCATGAGACACATGCTAGCCAATGAGATATAAACAAAAGTCTACACAAGGTTTCTAAGAAAACTGTCTCTTTTCTCACTTAATAGAACTCACATAGCTGGTCCCTTTGTTCCTTTTCTGGTTTGAAAATGTGACATCTGAACACGAAAATGTTCTTACAACCTTGAATAAGAAGTCAACATGCTGAAGATGGAGCAAAGAAATAGAAACCTAGGACGCTGTTGACCTTCAAACAGCTAAACCAGTGCCAATAGCTATCTTATCTTGAGTAAATTCAACCCTATTTAGCTTTTCCATTACTTGAAACCAAATTCCATCCAGTTAATATCAATGGGTTCTCTTACGCCCACTGCATTCTCTCACACCTCTTGGCCTTAACGCATGCTCTCTTCTATACCCAAAAGATCTTTTTTCGCCCTCCCAGGTACCCTTCAAAGCCAAGTTTAATATAGATACCTTGGGAAGCCTTCCCTGACTGCGAGCTTATGGTCAGTCACTTCCTTCCTATTGTTATTAATGTTCATATTCTATATTTCTCTTCTAGCAGATGAGTTTGGGGGAACAGTAATTCTTTACCTTTTGCACATGTATGTCAGAACATTAATATTCAAAAATGTCTAATGAATTGGATAAAGTAACAAAACTACCAGATTATAATTAAAGAAATTAAAAGAAAATTTCCTAGGTGGTTGGAAGATGAGAGATCCACCCAGTGCCTCAGTCAATACAGTGCAACTATCTGGTGTCACAACAGTCCAAACACATTTTGAAAATACTGACATCAGGAACTGCAGAAAAAGAGCTTTGAAATAGAATTAGGTCCACCAGGACTGAGAATAGACAGGAGCAAGTATACTGGCCTACTAGTCAATATTTACTCAAAGTGCAAAAAGACACAGAACCCAACCAGAAAAACACCCCTCACTCCCCTTTTTGTTTAATTTTCTAGTTCTTTTGAATAAGTAATTCTTGAACTACAGATAGGGCAGGTTTCTCTCTGGTCACAGAATCATAGCAAAGTTGGCAATGGCATCCAAGCCTCTTCTCTCTTAAAAGAAAGAAAGAAGAAAAGGAAGATTGCACAGCTAAGGTGCTGCAACAAAACATAGATGCTTCTCATCTCACTCCTTTTCTGTCTGTCTGTCCCTATCTGTTCCTCTCTCTGTCTCTCCCTCTGTCTCTGTCTCTCTATCTAAAAAGAAAGAAGAAAAGAAAGAAAGAAAGAAAGAAAGAAAGAAAGAAAGAAAGAAAGAAAGAAAGAAAGAAAGAAAGGAAGGAAGGAAGGAAGGGAGGAAGAAAGAAAGAAAGAAAGAAAGAAAGAAAGAAAGAAAGAAAGAAAGAAAGAAAGAAAGAAAGAAAGAAAAGGAACATTGGCTCTAAGCACTCTGACAATAGTGACCCTTTATTAAATTGTTGGGGGAAGTGAATAATGGTAGCTATTTGGGCCAAACCAGGTCACATTCCAGATTTTATACATATTGCCAGATAGATAGATAGATAGATAGATAGATAGATAGATAGATAGATAGATAGATATGGAGATATAGATGATATAGATATAGATAAATGAAAGAGAGAGACAGAGAGGGAGATGGGCCAGACTTCCTGGTCACATTCTAAAGTATTTTATATAAAAATATAAAAAATTAGGGTCAGACCACATAGGATCCAATCTTTTTCTGATCCTTAACTAGCTTTGTGACCTTCATATAAGCACTTGGGACCTCATATTCTTATTCACAAAATGAGCAAATTAGACAAGATAGTTTCAAAGATGCCTGCCATCTCTAAACACATACACCATTCTCTGTCACATTAGTCATGGTACAGGTTACAATCTAATATTTTTTAACATTTATTGGATTGTTTTTATCCTACAGAGAATTAATTCACTGATTTATTTGTCCAACACCTAGTCAAGCTCTGGCCCCAACAGTTATGAACCCCACACAGAGACTCCATTTCTCCTGTGACCACTAATTCATTGACTATTGAGGCTCTATGAACCACAGAATCACCCAGAACCTGGAAAACAGTTAAAATGCCATGCTAAACCTGCTGATTTCTAGGGTTCCCACCTCAGTCAGCCAAGCTAGATATCTGAAAATATTTACCTCCTCTTCCTGTCTCCCTTTCCCTTCTTCTCCCCAACATCCAGTTTTTAACTGTGAATTGTCTATGATAAATATCCAAGCTCAGCTCTCTCCCCACGGCACTCCCAGCCTTGGTTCAGGCCCATCACCTCTGCCTGCTCCCCATCCTAACCGCTCTTCTTGGGCACAGTGGCCAGAGTTATCTTCTTCAAAAAACAAATTGATGTGAACATGCTCCTGCTCAAAGGTCTCCACAGGCTACCAGTTTCCCACAGAATATCTAACCCAGTGGTTCTTAACCTTTTCTGAGGTACCGAACCCACCAGTTTCATATGCACATTCACCGAACCCTTCTTTAGTGATAAATAAAATATGATTTTTTTTCCAAATTCAAGACATAGGTATATGTTTTTTTATTGGTGCACAAAATGAGCCGTGCATGAACATCACCTTGCTCAAAGAACAAAACCAACAAAGTGCATGAACTCACAACAAATTACGGTATTACTTTATTCTGGCCTCCGCGGCAGAGGCTTCTACAAACCCCTGAGACCGACTCATCGAACCCCTAGGGTTCGATAGAACCCAGGTTAAGAACCACTGATCTAACCCCTTATCCTGACACATCAGACTCTTTCTGACCTGACTCCAGCCCACCTTCCAGATCATCTCCCACTGCTTCCCCAGCCCATGCTGCAAGCCATTTGTCTGCCCACACCATCTGCCACACTCAGGATGCTAAGCCTTGGCGCATGCTGCTCCGGCTGCCTGACACACCTCCCCTACTTGCTCTTCTCTACCTAAAAGGTCTTGCTTATCTTTAAAAATCAGTTCAGGAATTCTGGAGCCACATGTGTGGTTCACTCCCTGACTTCCCTGGTTCTTGTCATTTCTCCTGGGCTCCTGAGTCACTGACTTATGCCTCAACTCTGCCTTTCACGGGCGGGCGGGGGGGGGGGGCGGGGGGAGGAGGTACCACACTGTGTGATCAGGGCCAGTGACTTGTTGGGGAGAATCATCCAATTTTATTTTGCATTTTGGCTGCCTTGCCCAGTGCCAGGAAAGCCATAGGCCCTCGATTATTATTTGCTAAAGTGGAGGCTCACAGTCAAACTATCCAGGGCTTTAGAAATCAAAGAAGGTGATCCTAAACCAATGCATTTATGCCTTCAGTCTTCCAATGTTCCAATTCCCATCTGTGATTATCTCTTTCCCAGGATAAGGAAAGGAAATAAGACTGAGAAGTTTTTCTCTTTTTTGATGATAAAGTAGAAAAGTGATAGGATTGTCAAAAAAAAAGTAGGCAGTGTTATAACAATTCTCTCCTACCTCTTGGCTTCCACACCTCCTACTTACTATTCTCCATTCAATTCTGTTTTTATTTACAGTGCTATCTTCTCTCCATCACCACACGCAAGTGAAAACATGGGCTTTGGAGGTTGATGAGGGCACTATGTACTGACAACTGGAATTCACAGAACCAAAACAGGCTACTATCTCAATAATTATAAGAGATACATTATAAAGACTTATGTGCTTTGAAAGAAATGAATCAAAAGAAGCATTTTTAAGTTACAAATATCTACTACTACTTATAAGAGTAAAATCAAAGGCAATTTTATCATGAATCAGCCATCTCGCATTTTTGCCACATTTTTTGTGTGAAGTGTGATTTAAAATTCTGATTTTGGTCATCAACCAAATACTTATTTATACAGGGGCAGGCAAAAAGTAGGTCTATAGTTGTGAGTACATGAAACACAGAGTTTATTATTGTATTAGCATTTATTTATTTATTATTGTGTTATTTACTATTATTAGCATACTTTTGCCCACCCCTGTGTATTTCTTAGAATAAACTTTTTCTTTGAATGAAAAGTTCAATGAAAACAGAGAATGCTTGGAACTATAAATAAAACCAAAAGGAAAACTATCCATACATATTTAATAATGTATGTGACTACACGCAGACGTAAAAGGAAGATCATATAACCATTACATGAGGGAATGCTACAGACATATGGTAAATTTGTCTCATATATTTGAAGGAGAGTAAAGGTAGAAGTTTGAAAAAGAGAAGAGATACCTGGAGTTGAGCAAAGTAACAGGAAGGACCTAGAAATGAATCAAATCTCAGAGGCTATGCCCTGCCCTGATTCATGCCCTTGTCAGATTCTAAGTTCTAGAAAGGCAAAAGGCATGATGTCAGGAAGATAAGAACTGTCCTGCATGCATAAGAGGGCACACAGACTCAGTGTCTCAGTCAGTTAGACCCACTGTTCTTTTTTTTACCACTTTTTAAAGTTTTTATTTAGAAAATTGAACTTAGTGGGGTGACATTGATCAATAAGTACATAGGTTTCATGTAAGCATTTCTATAGTATTTGAACTGTTGATTGTGTTGTATGCCCACCATTCAAAGTCAAATTATTTTCTGTCACCATATATATGTCCCTCTTGACTCCATTTCTCCTACCCTTCCCCCATATCTCCCTCCCCCTGGTAACCACTTCACTTTTATCTATGTCCATGAGTCTCAGTTTTATATCCCAGCTATATGTGAAATCATATAGTTCTTAGCTTTTCCTGATTTAATTTCACTCAGTATAATGTTCTCAAGGCCCATCCATGTTGTTGTAAATGGCAATATTTCATAATTTCTTATGGCTGAGTAGTATTCCATTGTGTATATGTACCACATCTTCTTTACCCAATCCTCTACCAAAGGACACTTTGGTTGTTTCCATGTCTTGGCCACTATGAATAATGCTGCAATGAACATGGGGCTGCTTGTGTCTTTGCGTACCAATGTTTTTGAGCCTTTTGGGTATATACTCATTAGAGGGATTGATGGGTTATATGGTAGTTTTATTCTTAATTTTTTGAGGAACCACCATACTTTCTTCCATAATAGTTGTACTAATTTGTATTCCCATCAGCAGTGAATAAGGGTTCCTTTTTCTTCACAGTCTTTTCAACATTTGTTTTTACTTCTCTTGTTAATAACAGCCAATCTAATAGGTGTGAGGTGGTATCTCATTGTAACTTTGATTTGCACTTTCCTAATAGCTAGTGAAGATGAGCATCTTTTCATATATCTGTTGGCCACTTATATGTCTTCTTGGGAGAAGTGTCTGCTCAGGTCCTCTCCCAAATTTTAATTGGATTTTTAAAAAATAATCTGTGCTACCTTAAAAAGAAATACAGGTATTGATTGCCTTATGACCTATGCAATTTATGACCATTCGACTTTACGACCACAATCGCTAGCCACGACTGCTTTGTGTCTGGCAGCGCAAGTGTTGCCCAGCTGGGCGTACAACAGTGCGGACCAGCTTCCGGCAGCACTACCATCTCCGTGTGCACCATTTCAACTGTTATCCCAGACTCAGTACAGCAATTTGTGTTTTGTGTTTTGGATATTTTTCATCAAACCCCTCCCAAGATATCTACCAAGAGGAAATTGTCTTTATCTATAGCCTACTCAACTTACGACCAAATCGTGTTACAACCAGTCTGTCAGAACCAATCATGGTTGTAAGTCAAGCACTAGCTGTAATAGATAATAAACTCTACACTGATTAATCAAAGTGTCAAAAAAAATCAACTCTAACAGAATGAAAAGAAAGATAATCATAATAGAAGTAAAGTAAATCTCAACATGAAGTTCCTGGGCATAACCATACCCAAAGGCATACTCAAGTCATCCCACATTTGCATGGATATTTGACTTGCTGAGACTGTGATGACCACAAAAGTCAAAGGATAGTCGTGAACATGGTAATTCAGTGGTGAGTGATGTTCTCATCAATGAGGTAGCTTTCTGAAATGGTGAGCAACTCTTAATAAAGCTCCAAATAACGTAAAGAATAACCTTTCTTCAATTTAAGCATATGCACACTTCTGGAAATTTTAACATATATTAAAATGATTCAAAAAGACTTTGACAAATGCCATGAAAAATAATTTGATCTGAGGCCCAGATACTTAGAAACAGGGTTTCACCTTCGTGAAGGACCTCTTGAAAGCTGTATGCGACAAGGGACATTGCTTTAATGTGTGGAACTGTCCTGAGGATCACATGATATGTCATGATGCCATCAAGACCACCCTTCCCATTCATGTAGTGACTGAAGAGGCCCCTGAAGGTCTGAAAGGCTCCCCAGAGGCGGTACCCTTTGTTGAGAACAGGGCATTAACTGATCAGTACACTTTGGTACCAGTGGGAAAGTTGGAGTTAAAAAGGCAAAACAGAGGGGCAAATTCAGGAAGGGGAGAGTGAGCAGAGACATGTACGGCAACCATTCAAGGGAAGAACAGAGCTCAGAATAGGCAACCATCTTCCCCTTTGTAGTTACTGTGCCCCCTTGAAAAACAGTGAAAACAGTGAGGCCAGCTCTGCCCCTCAGCACCCACATAACTTCTAATGGCACAGATTTCAGCTGAGTCTGCAGCGTGTCCAAGAACCTGCCATCTACACCAGCCATTGAGAATCATGTGGGGTAGAGCACAGCCCTAGAGACAGCTCCACAGAGCCCCCAGTCCCCACGTGTTTTTTAGGCCAAACATTTATTCTCACAATGCATGTGCCTAGTCCATCCCAGCTTCATAAATGACAAAGAGGCGCTATTACATGCTGAGGAATCTGAGCCTGAATGATATTTAAATGTAAATAATTTGGATGCAGTGTCAACTTCAACTTGAAACAATCCACTTCAATATTCACCTTAGATGCTCTGGGTTTACTGGTTCTGAACTGGTTCCCATAGAACCTGGCCCTGAAGAAAAAGCATCAGGTTTCTCTCGGAGGTGATTAGCATAGCAAAGCTAGACTGCACGTGTACCTGGCCCCAGTGAGCAGGGGGTCACTGTAGAGGGCTGGAAAATAATGAACAGGAAGCCTTCTGGCTTTTCTTCTAGAGGACGTATCACAAAAGTGATAACTGTCACTGTTTTAAGGGATGGGTTCAAAATCATCTTCATCCCTTGATAAGAAATGTGAACACTGTCTTGGGGAAGATGAAGGAATATGACTGAGAGAATGAAAATTTCAGTTCAATAGACTACTCTGGACTGTGCCGAGGCCGGACCCAAAAGGGAGCAAGATTTCTGTCAGAGAGCCAGGTGAGCTTGTTGTAGCAATAACCCCATCAAGAAACAAAGAAAGACCTGACCTGTGGTGGCAGAGTGGATGAAGTATCAACCTGGAATGCTGAGGTCACCAGTTTAAAACCCTGGGCTTGCTTGGTCAAGGCACATATGGGAGTTGATGCTTTCTGCTTCTCTTCATTCTCTCTCTCTCTCTCTCTCTCTCTCTCTCTCTCTCTCACACACACACACACACACACACACACACACACTCTAAATGAATAAATTTTTAAAAAATATTTTAATTAAAAAATAAACAAAGAAGGACTTGGGAAGGCCAACGCCCATGGGATGGGAGAAGGAGAGACACTCAGGGGGTATTTCTCACATAGACTAGTGGGAAGAGGTTTCTCATAGTAGAAACAGACTAGAAGGAAACAGAAAACAACAGACAGTGGTTATAGGTAATTTTTGTCTACTTCTTTATAATTTTATGTTTTCTAACTGTTCCTCTATAAACTCATTGTTACATTTGTAATGAGGAGAAAATAGTACATGATGAAATAAATTTTTGCATTTTCATAATATGGAGATAGCATACTTGACAAAGGTTAGCAATGACTATTTGGTGAATCAGTAACAAGGAAGAGAAAATGTGTAAGATGTCTTCTAGGGTATTGCTAGAATAGAATCCATCCAGTGAAACTGGGAATCAAGGAAGCAGGTTTTGGTAGTAGAAAGTTATGAATTTGCTTTGAATTGATTTTAGCATGACAGCAAGTTACCAACTCACAATTGTCCCATATTAGGTAGCAGAAATGTGAATCTAGAATTCAAGAATGATCTAGAATGAAGATTCGAATAAAATATATGCAGTGAAAAGAGAAGTTGGAATTGGTGGGGAGGTAGTGATTTTCTTTTTATTATTTAATTAACAGATTTGGTTTTGGGTAAAAATGAAACATCACTATAGTCACATCTTCACATACTTATTAACAGTAAAGGAGAGTGAACACTAACCCAAATACAGTGTGTGTGAGGGTGGATGAGACATTAATTCTAAAGACGTAGCCTGACCTGGCAGTGGCACCATGGAGAGAGCATTGGCCTGGGACACTGAGGACTCAGGTTTGAAACCCCAAGATCACTGGCTTCAACGCGGGCTCACCAACCTGAGCACAGGGTTGCCCTCTTGAAAGTAGTATCATAGACATAACCCCAAAGTCATTGGCTTGAACCAAAGGTCACTGGCTTGGGCAAAGGGTCACTAGCTTGGCGGAAGCCTCCCAGTCAAGGTACATATGAGGAAGCAATCAATAAACAACTGAAGTGCCGCAGTGAAGAATTGATACTTCTCATCTCGCTTCCTTCCTGTCTGTCTGTCCTTGTCTGTCTCCCTCTCTCTGTCTCTCTTTCTTGCTCTCACTAAAATATAAATAAATAAAAAATAAAGATGTAGAACTTCACTTCCTTTCATAGCCATGACTTCTTTTCCTTATGTGTGTTTTAATGGAAAATGTCTTAAATTATGTTCAGATTAAACAACTTATTTGCCTTTTTAGTATCTGAATGATACCAGTATTCTATGAAAGTATATTCACATTTCAGTGTTAAAACACAATGCTTTATATCTTCAGCTGTACCTGCCTGTCCTCCTGTCCTGTGCTTCTCCCCTCCTCTCCAAAGAGCACTGTTGAGAGCCAGGCAAGAACGGATGGAAGGTGAGCAGGGCAGGGGTTAGGGAGCAGCGATCCTGTTCCCGTGAAAATGCAGAAATGTGCTCTGGGTTTGGGATGAAAGGTCATGCAGGGCCGCCCACACTCTAGAGTACGCAGTTGTTGCCACGGCCAAATGAGTCAGAGATGGAAACATTCGTCAGCCACGTTTTAGTTGTTTCAGTGTCATACTGCAGAAATGATGCCAACAAACTGGCCTGTCACGAAGTGCCACTCTGCAAAGCCCCAGTTGCTCTCTAATTACAGTATATTGGCTTCTCCATGAAGCCTGGAGGTGGAGGTAACTGGGAGCCCCTCAGCCTAAAGCGAGGCCAGTCTGCAAGGATGTGGTCACAGATGGATCAGCCCCACTCACAGAGCATCAGCTGGGAGCTTCTTAGAACAGTGACTGACACAGCCCAATGACAAGGCAAGGCTGAGATTTCACGCCACCAAATACAAGGAGATGTAGTTTTCAAAGAGTAGCATATTTCTTTCTTGAGGGAAATTTCTTTTGTTAACATTAAGGAAGTAGAGGCCATTTAGTTTTTATATAATTCATATCATTTTTCATGAGAACTAAGTCCTTGGTTGGCTTATCAAATGCTGCTGCTTTGATTTAATGTGTAAGCCCCGATCTCTGAAAGCAACATGCTGACAATGCACCTTAGCTGCCCTCGCATTCTGTAATGCTCCCAGCAAGACGTCAGACAGTGGGGAGGCTGTGCATTCACCTGCAGTATCCATGGAGAAAGGTGAAATTTTGTTTCGGAGTTTGGCAGAGGCCTTGTATTTATTTAACAGGCATGGCTGGGGAGTGAGAGGGAGCATGTCACACATTGTGGAGCAGACATTCTAAATAACATTTTTTTTTTTATTTTCTAACTGTTTTTTGTTGTTGTTGTTGTTGTTTTTATTTTATTTTATTTATTTTAAAGCGGGGACACAGAGAGAGAGAGAGAGAGAGAGAAAGGGGGGAGGAGCTGGAAGCATCAACTCCCATAGGTGCCTTGACCAGACCAGTGCAGGGTTTTGAACTGGCGACCTCAGTGTTCCCAGGTCAACGCTTTATCCACTGCGCCACCACAGGTCAGGCTGGAGCAGACATTCTTAACCTTTGATTTCACAAGAATTCCCGGCAAGCTTGTGGAAATGCAGATTCTGATGCAGGGGTAGAGCCTGAGACTCTGCATTTCTAACAGTCTCCCAGGGAATGCTGCTGCTAGGTGGAGAAACACACTTTGCACGGGTAAGAACACTCTTCTTGCCCACAATAACACCCATTCATCCCCTAAAACCCAGAAGACCTTTTCTAACCCACCCACACATGCTAGAGAAGTAGCCCCCATCTTTCCTTGGGACCCAGTATGTGCCGTGTCAGTGTAATTCCCACATGGCATTATCATTACCAATTTAAAAGTCCTCGCCCCAATAAGCCTAAGAATTTGCACATAGGAACCATAAGTTTTTCAACTAGGAATGACCAGTGACAACAGCTTCTGCCATGATGTTTGATAAATGTTGGATAGAGGGATGGAACGATGGAGAGATTTATAAGTAGAATGGGTGAGTAGATGGTTAGATGATGAATAATGAATGAAGGGATGGATGAATAGAGAGATGGAGGTATAGAGGTATAGAGGAATGGAGGAATGGAGGGATGGAGGAATGGAGGGATGAAGAGATGGAGCAATGGAGGGATGGAGGGATGGAGGATGGAGGGATAAAGTGATGGAAGGATGGAGCGATGGAAGGATGAAAGGATGGAGGAGTGGAGCAATGGAGGAATGGAGGGATGCAATTAAAAGCCTGGTTGAAGTTCTGTCACTAATTATATACTGCTCACAAAAATCAGGGGATATTTCAAAATAAATATAAAGCAATAAAAAAAGAAGCATTTTATTGTTTTATTTAACAAGAACATCAGAAAAGCAAACAAGTCAAAGAAAGTTGTCCAATTATGGAAATGAGATGCAAAACCAACTTTTATTTTATTGGTGAAAATGCACTATTCTAAAGGCTAAAAGTACTAGAGTATCTGCACGTTTCCTGGTCCTCTAATTTTTGAGAGCAGTATATAATCATCAGCTAGTCTCTGAACCTTCTCACTTTCCTACTTGATAAAATGAAGGTGCATGATGGTTTCTAAAGGCTTCTTCAACTTGCATATTACCACAATGAAAGTTATAATTTGTTGACAGCATGCTTTAGGTTTAGAAAAACTGAAGTTGTTGAGCCTTAGATTCTTAGTATAAGAAGAGAGTGACATCTATGCTGAGCTGTGTGTTCCTGTGTCACTACCACCTGACCAGTGGCTTGAGCTGACCCCCATGCACAAATAGTCAGCTGCCCACCTTTAGCTGGTTCCTTTAGACCATGCTGATAGGAGAGCAGCCACCACAACAACAAACCTCTACAGTTACCTTCTAGCTAGGTAATTAGAGGTGGGTAAAATGTTGTTGGGAATTTTTAAAGGGTGTTTCATCAGTTTTCTATTGCTATGTAATATACCATCCCAAAATTGAGTGGCTTAAATTATAAAATTTTCTCTGCTGATTTTACCTACCATTTGGGCAGGGCTTGGTGAGAATGGCTCATCTGCTCTATGTGGTATATAAACTGTGGCAACTTGACTGAGACTAGAGGTTCATTTCAAAGATGGTTATTTGCATGGCTGGCAAGTTAATGTTGGCTTTGTGCTAGCTGCTGAACTGGGGCTGTAGGTAGGGACCTCAGTTTTCTCTACTTGGCCCTGTTCACACTTTGCTGAGTCTTCCTCGCAGTATGACTGGGTTTCAAGAACAAATATCCCAAAAGAACAAGAAATAAATGCTTATTATTTCTATCATCTGTCCTTGGAAATCGAGAGCATCAGTCCCACCATACTCTGAGTGGACAAGAGTCTACACAGGGTCAAAGAGAAGGGACATGGACCTCACCTATAGCTCTGGAATGGCATCCATGATGCAAAGCTTAACTCTTTTAACCAAATGGTAAATATCACACTGGAAATCAAAGAAAAAAACATCACCTCTCCTTCCCCCATCTATAGTCATCCTCACTTTTATGACTTCCAAAACTGACCCTCTGCTCAAGGCAAGCCATTTCCCCAAGTGTGTCCCCTGCCCTTCCCTTTTACCCTATCACCAAAACTGTATTTCCTCCTTTTTCTCCCTCAGCCAACCTATGACGAGCATACCCTTTTCAAGTCTCCCCCAGGACACAACTCAAATAATGGCAACCTCCTCTAGTAACTCAACTCCATGCAACCCCCCTGTCCCTAGGATGGTGTTAGCCAACATCTCCTAGTTGTCTTTCCACATCTCCCTACTTGAGCTGATGTGCCAACATTCACCACAGCTCCTCACATATTGAAGCCAGGCATACAATAAGTGCTCAGTTAA
This sequence comes from Rhynchonycteris naso, assembly GCA_037038555.1. Taxonomy (NCBI): domain Eukaryota; kingdom Metazoa; phylum Chordata; class Mammalia; order Chiroptera; family Emballonuridae; genus Rhynchonycteris; species Rhynchonycteris naso. The sequence continues at coordinate 35,016,757 of CM072998.1, forward strand.
TGCTAAGTGGGTGTCACTTGGATTCTGCGCAGAAAAGCTATATAGAAAAGTCTTTTATTAATTTGAGAGATGGAAATGAGAACAGGAGGGAAAGTATGCCATTGAAGGAGCAACATAGAAATCCAACCTTGCACGAGTCATGTATTTCATGGGATCTTTCTAAATTCTTTGTCTGTTTACAAATCCTACAGACAACGCCATTGGTAAAATTGTTTTCAAGATTATCTCTGTACTATTCTATAATACAGCATCTGTATACTGTATTGTGTATTCAACACCCAAGTCAAGTCTCCTTCCATATCATATATCCCCCTTTTACCCTCTTCTATCTCCCCCTACTTCCTTTTCCCTTTGGTGATCACTACACTGTTGTCTCTGTATCTATGAGTTTTGAGGGAGGGTTGCTTAATCCCTTCCCCTTTTTTACCCTGTCATTCCAATAAATTCAATAAATAAAATTAAAAATTGGAAAATATTATATCTGAAGCTTTATTATCAGAAAGGTATGTTTATATGACCACAATGTTGATCTTACAACACCATGTTCCATCCATGGTATTTTTTATTTATAGAAAAATGTTATCACCAAAGAGATAACACTTCTACAGAACCCCCTTTTAGCCTGATTAACTATTACATTACCATAGAAAGTGTGACTGTTTAAGAATATTCATAACAAAGATAGCTAATAGGAATTATGAAATTTAAGTGATTTCAGTCCTAAGTTCCACCTGTACTCAATTACTTTCCCACTCATGTGAACCATTTTGGAAGAGGGAAAGCAGCGGTAAAATGGGCCAGGATCCTTTATTGCCTTGAAAATTGAGTATCATATTTCGTTTGTTAATGAGTTGGGTTTTCCAAAAGCCATCAGCCTTCAGTACTGACTAGAAATGGGGTACTTGATGCCCATAGTTGTTGAGAAAATACTACTTACTCCTGCCAGTTGCTTCATTTAATAGGGTAAAAAGTATGGAAAGCTCTGGTAAGGATTTAGAGCAGGGGTCCCTAAACTTTTTATACAGGGGGCCAATTTACTGTCGCTCAGACAGTTGGAGGGCCGGACTATAAAATAAAACTATGAACAAATCCCTATGCACACTGCACATATCTTATTTTAAAGTAAAAAAACAAAACAGGAACAAATACAATATTTAAAATAAAGAGCAAGTAAATTTAAATCAACAAACTGACCAGTATTTCAATGGGAACTATGGGTGCAGATGCATCCTGTGCTCCTCTCACTGACCACCAATGAAAGAGGTGCCCCTTCCGGAAGTGTGGCGAGGGTTGGATAAATGGCCTCAGGGAGTCACATGCAGCCTATGGGCCATAGTTTGGGGACCCCTGATGTAGAGTAAACTGCGGTCAGCACTGAAGTTCCTTCAATGATTTAGAGAACAACTGGCAATGTTTACATAACATAAGTTAAAGAGATACATCCCTTAGATCTAGCAATTCTTGTGGTTTTATACCCAGCGAAACTTGCTTATACATGTACCCAAGAAAATTCATGTAAAGCAACTCATTACCACACCGTTGTTATCGTTGAAAAGCTGGAAACTACCTGTCTGTCCATTAACTGGAGGTGGAAAACTAGACAAAACTAAAAATGAATGAGTTCAAGCTACATACCACCACGAATAAGTCTTTAAAACAGACATTAAACAGTCCCACCAAGAGGCACAAAAAGTTACATAACAGGTTACTATTTGCATAACAATTTCAAACCGCAAATTAATATTGCATATTGGTCTTAAAAACAACCAATTCAGGATAGCCATTTCCTCTAGGGAAGGAGAGTCGAGACTGTCCAAGGAGAACGTTTGTCACAATTGTTAAGGTCAATGGTGAAGCGCGTGGATATTCATAGCTTACGTCTCCTTTTTATATGTCTGCTGAAAATATTTCATCATATAATTTTTGTGTGTTATTTATAAGAAAGAACCTAATACTAAATCACATTCTAGAGAATAAAGAGCAATTATTCCTCATGAATCTACCACTTTTTGTTCCACAGACTCACATCGCTCCTCCTATAGAAGCCCTTCCCAGACTAATATTATTTTGGGAAGCCTTTCCCAGCATTCAAGGAGTTTACCCAGATGCTGTGAACCTGCTCCCATCACCTGACCGGAGCACGTCTGTCTTGCTGAGAGCATGAGGTCCCTGAGCAGGAATCAGGTTGCACTGTGTTCATGGCAGAGCATCACCAAGGCTAATTGTTGAGTCAGCAGCAGTTAGCCTCCTACGCGTTTTGACAAGCAAGTTTATAAACACTGCCCTTCCAAACCAGTGATGTCACAGAGCAGTGGTTATGTGCTGCCCGTCACAGTGCTGGAACAGGCAGGGCTGCCACCATGCTAACACGGCCTTGGGCCTCACCCCACTCAGGTCACTTAACCTCGCCCAGCCTCTGACTTCTCCACCTATCCAATTGATGATGAGGACACTCATTAACAAACTATCTCCCACTAGCTATGCAGGGATCTAAAATAAGATTGTCAGAGTACTTTGACTTCTTACAAGGAGGATACTAAGTAATTATCACACTCACTAATACAACTTTTGTATGGATTCCTCTCATCATTTCTTCATCTATAATCATATGCGCACACACATGTGCACATATGTATGTGTACACACATACACATACATACATGAATTATATACATACACGTGTATGCACTGTACACACCATATGCATGCACTTGTGCACACACATGTACATGTGTGTGGTACATGCATGTGTGCACACAAATGCATACACACATACATTTGCATGTACACCCATGTGCACAACATGCATTCCCCTCTCAAACCAAGTCATTTCCTCTCAAAATATAACTACTATATCGTGGGCATAAAATGATTGTTTTGAACACTGAGTACTTGCTCTCCAGATAGTCAGGCTTTTCATTTAATCCTGGGCAATCTTTTTAGTTAATGACTTTTGTTGCTTTAAAAACACTTAGCCAATAGAGAACTAGAAAGGAGAACTGATCCCCTTCTAAAAGTTTCACAGTAGCACAGCAATTGCTAGCCTTGGGGTCTCTCTAATGCAAGAGAGCCATGTGGTGGTGTCACCTAAAATGTCACCTGCAGGTTACAGTGTCTCTGCCTTACAACCAAGACAGGATGCAGAGCGTCTCTGAGGCTGCAGGCAAGCAGGGTCCCCAGCGATTTTGTTTCTGTCGGTCTATTTTATAAGTTCCCCTAGCTAGCAAGTCTAAAGTGCAGTGAAGAACTTCTGATAGAAAACATGAGGTTCCAGGGCACTTTAACAGGAACCAGAACAATCCCTTCACGCAGGCCTCCCTAGGGAGGACAACTGAGCAGCTGCCTAGACCTCACCGACAGATTGTTAGAAATGCAGGGTCCCAGACCCACACCCTGTAGCCAAGGAGTTTGACATGCATTAACATTTGAGGTGCAGACACATGGCTCTAGGGACTCACTGGGCTTATACATGAATTATGTGAGTCCTTCTTTGAGCCCTAAGTCAATAACCATGGTCAGAGGAAGTCAGTGTTCAGCTAACTGAGGTTGGCATTTGCCTGAAGACATTCAAAGAAGGGGCTCAGGAGGCAAAAATAAGCCTCTACTTTTGGCCTCCTCCAATTCAATTTTTTTAAACTGGTCAAAGTGATCCTTAACATGGCTCAAGAGCCTGTGAAGCCTCACATTCTATCTCATGCCATTTCTCCTGTCCTGCATGATGTCTGACCACTCAGCCTCCGCTAAGAGCAGATGTATCAAGTGCCACAAGAATGGGGAAGTTCAGCTTGCCCTCAGGCCAGGCACATGCCCTGGCCCTAGCCTGGAAGGCTCATGGGGTATCTCTGGGACAGGTTTCTCAGGGCAGGATTGACCAGGCACCAAAGAATCTGGCACACCCCAGCTGTCTGAAGAATCACAGGCATTGTGACACCAAAATTTGCCCTACCATTTCCCCAAGGCTGAGGGGAACCCTGGAGTGGTCCCAGGGTATAGCAGACAGAGGTAGAGAGCCCCTCTGCCCACCTTTGATAAGCGATTCCAGCCAGTTGGAAGCCACGCATGTCCTAAGGCCTTTGAGAGAAAGTCAATGGTCAATTAAGCATCGCTTGATAAAAAGTAAATTTAATTACCAGGACACTTAGGTATTTGGATCATTTTGATACTGTCTTCTAAATTGGATGTCACTTTGGTTATCATTAGAAATTAGAATCAAATGAATACATACTCTGTTATTTAAAAGTGACGTTTTTCAGAAGGAAAAATATAAATGAGTGGATTGGGTATCTAATGTCTTAGGTACCAAATGGTGATTTATTTTTTTCTCAGTTACCCACATATGAAAACAAAAATGCTGACCCGAGCTGGAGGGGTCCCCCTGGGTGTGTGTCAGCGGCCTGTTTCCCAGCTGTGTAGAACTTGGCAAGCTGGAACTAAGCCTATCTGATAGTCACGTGAATGTACTTTAACCAATCCAAAGGGGGCTCTTTAAAGATCTCTGACCTGTGTTTTTCTCCTCCGAATATTTTTTTCTTTTCCCACTTAATCAGCTCTTTTCTGCATATTTATTAAATACCAGTCGTTTCTGTGCATTCCTTTGGTTTAATAACCTTAAAGTGAATTATTTTACCTCTGATCTGGCTCTTAAAAATAAAGAGACTTGTTGTTCTTTTCACCGCTCACACTGTGCTTACTAAAAACACAAGGAAATGTTTCCATTTTAGGGAAGTATGCCCAAAACAGTTCATCTTTAGTTATGCTACTTCTGTTAGTTTCTGACTAATGAGGTGTTGGTCAAATAAGTTTGCAAAATATGATTTTAATGTTTGCGCACTTATAGTTTGCATTGGGGGCTGGGCAGCGCCAGGTATCTGTGGTCTGTGAAATTGCAAATTACTTTCCTGCTTGGGAAAGGCCACTGTTTTGCTAATGTTTGCCAGAGGAGGGGTCAAGCGTGGGCCCAGGTAGTTTCGCAGAGGGAGAAGAAGGAAGAAAAGCAAAAAAGAAGCAGTGTTTGCAGAATGAAAATGGAGAGAATGCACAGTGCTGAAGAATAAGCCAGTGTGTGCAGAGACAGAGAAGGTGTGCAGATGGGGAACCAAAGGTGAGGGGCTTTTGCGAGCTCAGCTGAAACTGGTGAGGCCTTTGATTCTAGGAGAAACCAGAGAAGAGTCTCCTGGTTGTGGAACCAGATAATGTGTCAGGGCTTTGGGAGCTCTGAATGAGTGAAAGGGTAGTGTTTTCCCTGTGTGTTTGCTCATTGGCCAATGCGAGACTTTAATAAAGGAATGGCCCACCATTTTTTGGCTCCACTGTTTCTTTACCATCTGTCTGAATTCAATGAGAACCTGCATGTGCATGCCCACGATGGTGGCGGCCCCTGGCCCTACATGAGGAAATTAAGTTTTCTACAATAAAGAATGACCACTGGGCCATTTACATCTGTGAGATGGATGGTTAGTGACTGAAGACGTTGAATAATACAGAAGATTCCACATATTAACACCAAACACCACATTGCCTTATAATGCCTCCCGTCCTGGGCCTCTGCACGGACTGACCAAGGTTCACTCCTGTCTTCAAAATATTTGTCTTGTAGTATTTCATCCATTTTTAATTAAATTTAAATTAACTTTTAAGGCCTGGCTGGGTGGGTTAGTGGATCAACCTGATGCACCAGAGAGATCTCGGGTTTGATCCCCGGTCAAAGCATGTGCAAGAAGCAATCAATGAGTGCACAACTAAATGGAACAACTGAGTGAAACAACAAGTTGATGTTTCTTTCTCTCTCTCCCCCCACCTGCTTCATTCTATCTCTCAGATCAGTGAAAATGCTTTTAAATATTAAATGTTTTAATTATAATTAATATTTTAAAGTTAAGTTTGAGGGTTCCCTGGCCTAACCCCCACCGCCTTGTCCAGGTGAGATGGATGCCTTTTGTGATGGTATTCATCCTCATATTTTCCATCCTTTGGTTTCTTAACTATCCTCTCTTCTTTCTCAGTAATGAAGAAAGGGACCTCTCCGACCCTAGCTCCTGTGAGTCACCTCACCTCTCTGCTTACGCCCTCCGCTCCAGAAGACTCCCCCGCCTTCTCCATGAAGTCCCCTCCCAACCCAGGTCAAGGTCCTCCAGAGGCTAAATTTGATTCCTAGACACATGCCCCATCCCCACTTCATTCCTTTCAGTTAGAATTTTTATTTTAAAAATCACAGGAGCTCTGGGTTTCTTCCCTATCACTGGAATAAGATTCCATTTCCTTGGACACTGAAGGCCTGGTGGTGGCATCGCAAGTGCCCGGGAGGAAGGTTAGGCATGTTCTCATAATGTTGAATATACACTTATCATAGGACGAGCCATCCCACTCCTAAAGAAATGGAAACTATGTCCATTCAAAACCAAATGTTCTTAGCAGCTTTATTTATTAAATCCAAAAGCTGAAAACTATTGCAATGTCCTTCCGCAGGTAAGCGGATAACTGTGGTGTATCCACACTGTGGGGTGCCACTCGGGTAGCCAGAGCAACCACCTTTTTATTGATGGACGCAACAACCTGATACACCTCAGAGGCATTACGCTGAGAAACAGAAGAGAACTCAGGCATTGATGATCCAACTTACTCAATATTCTTGAAGAGATGCTAATGATGGGAAAGAGACCGGTGGTTCCTGGAGTTAGGGGTGATGTGATAGGGTAACTACCTGCATTGGTTTCTTTGGGATTTACCCAGTGTTAGCACTGAAAGCCCCACATGCCAGGAAAACTGGATGCTTGGTCGCCATAAATGTGACTGTAGAAGGCCAGCAGGAGGTGGTATGGAGCTGATGGAATTGCCTGGTTATAGCAATGGTTATATCACACTGGGGAACAAAATTTTTGTTGCATCCACAAAAACACTTGTTCTTACCTAATTCATGTGTGCTGATCTCAAATCTGACATTAGTTTTTCTCTGTAAGCTACAGGTTTTTTTAAAATTCAAGATTTTAGGTTTTCATCTTATTGTAAAATTTTCAACATATAGTTTAACATAATGGAGTAGAATGTCTTCTTGGGCATCATCTTTGTCAAAATATAATAATTTATATAATGCAGTAAATACACTAATACACTAAAAGATATGATTGCATCACAATTTGTCTAAAATTTTGAAATAGAACATATTAAAACACTTATTTTAATCATAAAATTTGTGCAAATTTTATTTAAATTCTATTTAGGCAAAAATTTGCATTTGTAGCTCTTGCATTTGTGTACTTGTTGAGGGCAATTTTGTTTGATGCTCCAGCAGTAGTCTGCTCATCACTAACAGCTCCAAGATTTTTGGGAAACTTATCAAGGTGTCTGTTCAGGAAGTGAATCTTAACGCTCATGTTATATCCAATGTCGTGGAAAGCCGACAGCATCCTTTGAACCAGAAGTTCATAGTTTTCTGCTTTTTTGTTGCCAAGGAAGTTCTTGGTAACTGCCACAAAAGACTGCCATGCTGCTTTCTCCTCCTTATTCATCTTCCTGGCAAATGCTTCGTCACGTATAAGGGTTCGAATTTGAGGTCCATCGAATACACCTGCTTTATCTTCTCAAAAGTCAAGGCAGGAGGAGCAGAAATAATATATTGCAAGCATCCACTTTCTCTGTTCAAAGCCTGAACAAACTGCTTTATTAAGCCAAGTTTGATATGAATTGGGGGAAAATGATCCTGTCTTGATTAACTACAGGTTCATTCACAATATTTTGCATCCGTACATCCAGAGCTTCACATTTCGGCCACTCCTTCTGTGTCCTGTGTTTCTCTCGATCTCGGCTGTCCCACAAACACAGAAAGCAAGGATTCTTCGTGAAACCTCTCTGTTGTCCTAGCAGGAAATTTACCATTTTAAGATCCACACAAATGATCTAGGTATGCTCCTCATACTTCAGAAAGTCGAGGACAATTTTTATGTCATAATCTTCTCGCAAATGAGTTGAATAACTAATTGGAACGGCTGCATAAACATTACCATTGTGTAGGATAACACATTCAGACTCCGTTTAGAGCTGTCAAGAAATAGCCGCCATTCTGTTGGACTATAAGTGGTAACATCTAGCTGGCTGAGAAGACTACTGATATCATGACAGTAAACAAAGTGTTTGTCTTTGGAAAAAAAGTCCACAAAAACTTGTTCACGCTTTCTGAAATGGGATACTTTAGCTGACTGGTAAAGTACATTCCTTCTTGAAACCTGGAGGCTAATAACTCAGCTGCTTTCTTTGATTGGCCCAAATCTCTTACTAAGTCATTCAATTTGGGTTGGCTAAACTGCTGAGTGATTAATGACTGCTTGGCATCAGAAGAAGACCCTTCAGATTCTATAACCGTATTTCTTCATGCATCTTATCAAAATACACTTGATCACCATGTTCACTTTCTTCATCCTTAGAAGAAATAAAACCATTGAAAACTGGAACCGGGAGTGTCTCAGAGTGTGGGATAGGTCATATTGCTGAAGAAATATTAGGATATGCGATCATATGCCATTTTTTCTTGCCAATGCCCTTTGTATGGATAAGACAGAAATAACAGTCACTGCTGGGGTCCTTAGGTTCATGCCAAACCATGGGAATACCAAAAGGTATTCCTTTGCATTTTCCTTTAGTCCAGTCACGAAGCATTTTCTCACAATTATAACACACAATATGAAGAGCCCAATTCTTGTCTTGATCGCCAAAGGGAATTGAAAATAGGCAATATATGCATGTGTCACAAATGATGAAATATTGTGCTTTTGATGTTGAATTGTGTAACAAGCACATATATAACAGAAGGTGTCAGGACTATTCTTACATTTATGCCTACTCAAAGAAGCTATGTTTCAATCTTAAAACAAAATCAGAGGGTGTTTTTATCAGATAATAGTTTTTTACATTTAAATACAACTACAATTATGTAAAAGTAATGTTTGTAAAACATTAATTGCCTTGTGGTTATGTTCAATCCAAGAGCTGTTACCCTTTAACTTCAATTTAAAAAACAATGCACGCCATTAACTGTAACAAAAAGAAATTAAAATTGCATAAAAACTAGAACATGCACCAAAAAACAGATTTCAGATTTGGAATCAGCAATGGAAAATTTATAAAAAAAAAGTTCTAAAACCTCATGCAACAGAAAATGAAAAAAAAAATGTTCGCCAGTGATCTATACCTGTGTTAAAATTCAAAGGACTATATACTAAAACAGTATATTTTTGGGAAAAAGAATAATTTTACTGAATGATAATTTTTAAAACTAAAGAAACCAAAAATGCCTATATAGAATCTCTTTTGGGCAGGGTGCTGGCTCCAGATCTTTATGGCCTCCCATGGAGAGTGGAGAGAAGAGAAGGAATAACAGGCTTCCTCTGCAGATACCAGTCTGCCTATATGCCCTCGCTGTGCTCCTCAGATGTCATCCAGACAAACCTATCCTGCATCTCTCTTTTAGTCACTCCAACCTGTTGGCACAAGTCCCGAATTCTTACAGCTTACAAGTCATTTCGCCTACCCCCTATTTTGAAGCCTGAATCCTTCCACAGTGAAACCCACTTGGGGTGAGTTTTCACTCTGGTCCTCACAAAGATCTCTGAGGCAGGTAGAATCAATCTCTGTTGGGTTTTCTTTAGTTAGAAAACAGGTACAGAGAGAGGGGCTCACTCAATATTGTACACTGATGCTTGGTTCACCTCAGCACACCTGAGCTGCACACATATTTTGTTTTCAGACAGAGGCAGAGGGAGAGAGCAAGAGAAACAGAAACATAGATTTGTTTCTGTATGTGCCCTGACCAGATATCAAACCGGCAACCTTACTCACTGGAATGATATAACCAACTGAACTATTCAGCCAAGACTGCACACATATTTTAAAACACTTCTTTTTTTATGTCTTCAAAAATAGCGGAGGTTACCATGGGCCATGAGCCAAATGGAAAGGTAGCCCTTAGACTCTATGTCTTAGAACCCCAGTGCCAGGGCATTGGGGTCTGTGGCTCAGCAGCTAGTAATTTTAAAGAAAGTTAGGGCTTCCTAACCCTCAGCTTCTCCCTCTCTGCCTGGCAGGTGCCTCTGCCAGCACAGTGATGCATCAGCACATCAGCGGTGCTGTGCCAGGCCGCCACAATCAGCAAAGGCAAGTCTGCTTGTGAAACCTGCAAGGTGGAGAATCTGAGAGAACAACTCTGTAGATACGGAGCAGTAGTAATCGCCCACGCCCTTGGGGGTGGAGCAGGGAACCAGGACTCTGTGTCGAGGATGGAGCAGCATGCCACCAGAATGGACTTCGATACAGGGGGTGGTGGTGAGAGAAGCAGAGACTACCGCAGCCATCAGCTCCACTGTGAGGGAACTGAAAGCAGTTACCAGGAAAGCGTAAGGATGTGCCTTGCATCACCCCCTGGGCCCTTCCCAGGCCCTTAACCTACTAATGGGAGCATGAGTCCCTAGCAGGGAAAGAACTGTCCTTTGGGAGCCCCTATCCCGAGGTTGCACCTGCATGGCCCAGAGGGACCCCAGCTACTCCCTGAAGGGGGGGTGGATGGAGGTCTCAGAAGACAGCCTTACAGCAGCACCACAGGGAAGCTGTTAAAGATGATGGAATTCTCTAGGGGGGCTTTGTGGTCTCTTCTGAGCAGCTGAGCTCAAGTCCATGTGTGACTGATGGTAAAACAGTGCAGCTCCTTTACCCATCCTCCCACCAAAATCTACTGAGAGCCTTCCAAATTCCACCTCCACGAAACAGCGTTACTGTTGTTACCTGCTCACATGAGGCCTAGTGCTACAAGAGAAAGCAGGAGGAGTTCAGAATCAGAACTCAGAGATTCAAGGCTATTCAGCCCTGACCTTGGATAAGGCAGCCCTTCAGCCTCAGTGCAAAAATGAGAGTAAAAACACTTCGCTCCTGTGGTGTTGGAGCAGAGAAATGGAAATACACAAGAAGAATTAAGACCAAATGAGAGAGCTCATCTTATTCTAATAGTCTATTGCTTACTCCCTGCCCCCCCCCCACGTAAGCACATTATAAGTTTCAATTCTAGGGCTAGGACTTTGGCTGAATGGCCTGTGCTGTGGGTGATGTGTGACCTCAGTGGGTCTTACAAACCTGTGTTCAAACCATTTATAATCAAATCAACAGCCTTTCTCAAGGACCTTACCCGAGAATCACACATTTACTCAGCTTGAACCAAGAATCATGGGGAATCATCACACCCCAACCAGAGTCTACCTGTTCTCATGGACAGAGGGACTCACCCATTCTCTCCTGTGGTTTATATTCTATCCGGTATCATAACTAAAAATTCTTTTAAAAAAAAAAAAAAAGATCCATCCACCGTTTGGAAATACAAACTGTGATTCAATTGATAAAAATGACATTTTACAATTTATTCATCGTCACCAGTCCTTCCTTCCTACTGATTGTTGGCCTGAGCAAATAGCCAGTGCTTTCCTCTTAAGGTAGAAAACTTCAGAGCATATATATAATGCCAAACTATGCAAATGTGACCAAGCTGTAATTGCTGTGAGAACCGGAACATTGAATTTTATGACTTTTGTGCATTTGAATTTCCTACTCTAATGTTGCATTAACGAAGGGCATCTTTTTTTTTGCATTGAATTTATACCTAATGTGATTCCATTTTGCATTCTTTACATATGCAGATGAGGTAGCTATACTGTTCCTGATGCAAAAGCTGTTTTTGCTAAATCATATCAAAATGTTTCATGGATCACACCACAAAGTATTGATATACGGAAATTGCTCTTTTTCAAAAACTGTCCTTAAAATCTAAATGGTAGACTTTGAACTTCCCTCTCCACCACACCCTCCCCAGTATTTGTGGAGAATTAGAGAAATTAAGTAACATATTAATGCCATGCTGCCAAGGAGGGTGACCAAGATCATGGGAAGAGGGTGACCAGAATCATACTCATTTTAACTACTGTTAAAATAAAAGGAGGTTAGTCTAGGGCCAAGGAGTAACTCTGGCAGACAGAGTAGTGCACATTAATGTTTAGAAGGTCAGAAAGGTCTGGGTAAGGAAATAACTGAATAATGCCTTTCTCAAATAATTATATAAGCTTTATATTTCCATATACAAAGTAGGTGTGGGTAACTCAGTCTTATGTTATATACAGTTATAAATGGGATGAAAACAAAACTGAAAACTGTAAAGATCTGTAAAGGGCAGCATTATCTAATAGATGGTGATTCTGGTGAGATGTGCTGTCCGCAGGGAGAGAAGCTCAGGAATAGTGTCTATTTTCATCTAATAGCTTTCCAAATTCTTTAGGTAGATTGAAAACCAGCACAAAATATGCTGCGTTGTGAGAATAACTGCTTTAGGTCTTATGGAAAAAAAAATAATTAAAATGCACGTGAGCACAATTACACAGATTAATGTAATTAGAGGAAGGTACAGTAGCCAGATATCAAAGACGTGTTCTAAGCAGCTCCAGAAAAAGCAAGGTGAAGTGCAGGACAAGGCTCTGTAAAAGGCCGGGTGGCCTTCTCAGCAATTAATTGAGTTGAGTCGGAGAGAGAGCTTGAAAAGCTGAGGGAGAATGAATAAAAAATTTAAAAAAAGAAAAAAACGAGGAAGAATATTTAAAAAATGAGACAGACACACAAACAAAAAGCAAGGGCTCTCTCCAGTTGATGAAATTCTTTCAAATCCAAGCATAAATTGACCTGAAGCTAGTTATTTTACTTCCTCAGATGAAGAAACAGTGTAAAACACACAATGCAAATGCACTGGTTACCACTGTTATTGGTGGTCTTGCACATTTGGCCACAACAGTGTTAATCTGCCACAGGACTCGGCTAAAACACGCTGGGTTCAGTCTACCTAAGGTGAATCTGTGCAGTCCCAGCCATGTAATAAATATTCCCGAGGGTGAAAGGAATGTCCAAGGTCTCAACATTCTTCCTATGGGTGCGTCATAATTATATTTTTAAGTACATAATATTAACCAGCCTTTGACTTTCCCATACATTAATAAATTTTAACACAGTCTGGACAAATCAAACTGTTTTAAGATGCTGGGCAAGGACTCACCTTACTCTAATAAGCATCACAAATCAGTTTTTCTATTTTTTTTTTTTTTTTTTTAGTTTTGTCTCAGGGTAGGAAAGGGAGACTGCTGAGATCAGATTCAGAAACTATTTAATAATGCTACTTGAATGGTGTATTTTCCAGTTCAATCATCTTACTCTAATAGAATAATATACCTTGATTTTTCATCAACGTTAAGTGTTCTTTTTAATATATATAATGGTATTTGGATGGCATTTATTTAATAGATTCAAATCATACCCTGGACATCTCTGTTATTGATTTGGTTCTCCTTAACGTCCCCAAACATATTATGGATATGCTCCAGATTATCGCAAGGTGGGAAGTTTACACAAAAGCTTGCTTGCTGAATCTACGCACATCGCCCAGGGCACAAGGGAGAAAAACTAAACTGTGGAAATTTTCTTCTGCTTCGAATGTGTCTCTGACAGCCATGATTGCAACATGTATCATTGTCCCTCATTCATTGCTTTTGATCTTTCATTAATAATTTAATGTTTAGAAAAAAACAAGCTCTTCAAAGCAGAAAAAATCTATTCAAAGCTAAATAAACTATATTTCTTTTTTGCCAGAGTCAAATGTCTTTGTATTTTGAAATGTGAGTTTCTTTCACGCGGGCTTAATTAAAGCTACTGGATTTAGAGAAAAAGGAAGTTTTGTTGGCAAGCTAACCTCTCCACGCTCTGTCAATATGAACAGAGTTGGAAATTACCTCTCAATGACTGAGAATATGTGTACACATTATCATATTTTTAACTAATCGCGTTTTGCCCTCACACAGAAGCAGACGTGTTTATTTATATAGATTTAATCAATGACAAGGGTCCCTCTCAATGTAGCTTTGAATCATAGCTTGAAAGCAAACTGTTATTGCAGCATTTCTAAAGTTACAACTTACAACCCAGACCCCTCCCAGGACCCTCCACATTCGGAAATTGCCATTTTGACTTAATTACCAACCCTTTTTGAATGGAATTATTCAGGATATTGTGATAGACAGATACAAAACAATTTTCCCTCTGCCAAAGGAACATACAGTGATTGATCTAAGTCAGAAACCGCATTCATCACAGCCCAGACCCAAAGGCCAGCACTGAGATTCACAGGTGAGTTTGGCAGGTAAACACACACTGTAGTCACTGGCTTCAGGACCAGTTGTAAGGAGAGTATTCACACTTCTACAGGACAGAGCTCCAGGGAAACAAAACTTCCCCATGAGCTCTGGCTGTTCAGGTTATGGAACTGAGTGGCTTCTGCCCTGACCTCTCCTGGGCTCCCACCATTATGCTCCCCCCTGGGAAGGGAAAGTCTCTGCTCTCTCCAACCCTACCGGCTGAACTTGACCCAAACAGCTCACTTAACATTCATTCAGTTCCCAATAACTACTGTCCTCTCCGAAAAAAACTACATAATATTGGTCAAAGATTGTGAAACCAATGCTTGACTTAATATACCCCATCTCAGTAGCATGAGCAAAACATGAGAAGGGGAGGAAGAAAGGAAGGAAAAACTCACTTAGGCTTAGGAAGATACAGTGGACAAAAAGCACTGACATGGAGAACCCTTTGGAAAGACAAAAATCAGATATTCTCGTAAGAATGTAGATGCAAAATGCTGAATATGACCTCCATGAAATTTATGTTATGAGCTATGTTGAATTCAGGCATTCTGTATTTTCTTTCTACCCCCGCCATGTGGAAGCACAAGTTCTGACCACTGACTCAGAGTGAGAGAAAAAGTTAGCCAAGTGTTTTTAGAAAGTGCAGCTGTTTCTTGCTGCAGAAATAACAGGATGGGGAGAAGAGGAAGGGGCATGTAGGGGGTAACAGATTTCTTTAAAATTATACTCTTCAGTCTACACTATTTTTAAAAACAATTTCAACTTTTAGTAGAAGCATTTACAACCTCCAAAATTAATAAATGAATATTACTATTTCTCCTTAACTATAACCCAACTTAAACTACCCCCATCTTTATAAATTTGGCTAATTGGTAATAAAGCATGCAGCAGCATTTGCAATATGCTAATGTTCTATAGAATTCACTGTTTCTTATTCTAATAAACTACCCTAAAAAACAAACAGCCAATGTGTTTTATCTAAAACTAAATTATTTTAAATAAGTTCTTGTATTGTTTGTTCACAACTTACATAGGAAAAGTTGTTAAAGCACTTCTTTTTTACTTCTAAGGACTTACTGTTTAAAAACTTAGTTGCACCTTTAAATTCAAAGATCACTTCATTCTCTTAAAGGTAACATGCTATTTTGCCTCATTATAATAAACACTAATGTTTTTACAACTGCAACAGTTCCCCGCCTCATTAGCATATTTTGGCTGAGGTATTGTTTTACTCTGACCTGTATAATAAGTGTCACATTAGCAAGACAACAAATCAAACGTTTGTTAATTTCCCTCGCTTTCCCACACAGCTGGTGGTGTTATCGTGTCACCAGATTTTAATTAATATGATAAGTAACACTTGCAAGACAACAGCCGGATTTTTTCCCCTCTGGGTGCGTGAGGGTCTATAAGCCTGTGTCTGTGTGTGTCAGTGTGTGTGTGTGTGTGTGTGTGCGTGCGCACACACACACACGCGTGCACTCCTACACACACGTGTGTGCACATGGGAGAAAAGGGGGAGTAAACCAAGATATTTACGAGGGCCTTTCACAGCAAATTAGTCAGTAAAAACATTCACAGCCCCACACAATGCTATTTCAAATCAAACTTTCATTATACCATTTTATTTTGCTCTTCCAGATCAAAGCTCGCCATGCACCAATGCATAATAAAAACCATAAAAACATAATGAAATGTACTAATTCTCATACCTGGGGTAGTGGTAAGTTTAAGGTTTTAGCATTTAAGAGAGATGCAATACTGCTGTCTTCGGTGAGGCTTAATTTTAATTTCTCCAGCCTCCACATGAATAGCAACACATTTCTGACTTACACGGAGATAGACCATTGTGAGTGTTTTCCATATGCGGAGGTCTGATCAGCAGTGCTCTTGGCTAAGTCAAAAGTGCCATCTATTTGCAAAAGATAGAAATGCAACCGAAGCCAACATGAAAAACCCCTCATCCAGTTCCAGCCTCCAGAGCTGCTAACGTTTCCAGTGACAGGCCCTAAAAAGTGGATCAGCTAAGCAGAGGGAAAAAAATTTTAGCACTAAAATACATAAAATAAAAATTAATTTCTGTAATGTTTATGCTGTGAAATATTTTACAGTGCTAGTGCCAAGATTTTATTTAAAACTGTTTCAATGCATTTTTAATAAAAACAAAAGCAGTATCTAATTCCAAACAAAACTATAATATAAAATCTTACCTGAAAATGAATGTATTTTACCCTTACAGTAAATAAAACACTCGCTTAGTAATTTTTTAAGACACAGTACAAACTAAGGTATAAAAAAATCACAGTAGAAACCCTTAAACCCTTTCTGCAGAGAAAACGCCAATAAGAAAAGTGGTGTTCAAAATTAGAACTCATTCTAATGCTTTCTGATTTTGAATATTCTAAAGAGAAAAGAAACCTCTTTCTCCTGGGATTGGAAAGCAGGAGGCCCTTTTCAAAAGCTGAAATTCTTCCAAATCTCCTTATTGTTGTTTAATTTAACATTTTCCCCTCTGTTGGAAAATATAAGATTTCCCCCAATGAATCCCAAATGCTAATATTCCACCTACATAAAATTAAACCCCAGAAGCAGGATGGCACCAACACCCTTAAAAACGGTTTTCTCTGTAAGTAGGATTAAGCATAGTAGCATTTCTAAGCACGTAGGGGGTTTGTTGAGATGCAAGGCCAGCAAATCCAATTACTAACTGTGCAATGGCATAAGGCCTACCCTCCCCTAAAGCTACCTACCAAAAAAACTGCCTTTAATTAATTATGTAAAAAGAGGCTCAAATTTTACAACAATTTGTAGATTGAGGGCAGTGGCTCTAAAAGTAAGTCTGGAAGCCTGACACCTCTTCCAATTTCCTTTCTCCTCTACGGGTCTGCAGAAGCAGATTATGCCTGTTCACGTGCATGAGGTGTGCAGGAAAACCACACCCACAAGCCAATCTTTCAGAAATCAACTCCAGGGTAAATCATCTATGAATTCAGAAAACAAATGAAGGACCCAAGGGACTCCTGCCAAGGCAGGGGCAGGGTCTGTCAATTGTGGGGAACCAAGAACCCTGACCTCACCCTCCCGCACACACTGAGGAAACTCCTCCTGCATCCTTTGCTTCCTCTGATGGTAGTGCCCTCCTGAAGTGACATCAGAGGTCCTCTTCTCTTGTGAGAGAGGCCGGCAAACGTCGGCTGTGGCAGAAATGCCGCTGGCTGAGTGTATCCCTTAGCAGTCAGATTTCCACAGGTCCAAAGGGCTCTCAGGAGACCCTTTGTCCATCCCCAACGCAACCAAGAGAGAGCTAGCTAAACTGCTTATCTGAGGCACAGAATAAAGACCCCATAGAATTTACCAGCAATCATTGTACTGCTCTGCCTTACCATCTCATGGGTTAGCAGAAACAGGACATGGCCCTTTTCTGTTTCCACTTTCAGCCCCAGCTAAGGGGCTTTAGGGACAGGATGGCAGCAGAGGGCTTCCTGTGGTCGGATGGTGCTCCTTTTTCCCTGAGAGAAACACTGGCCTGAGGTGGCAGCTTAGGGACTGCCCCCACCCCCCAGAAATTAAAAAAATAAATAAATAAATACCTGGAACTCAAGCAAGAGCCTCGTTCTCAAGAAGCAAAGGAAATTGAGTGACTAGTGGCCATGACTAGAAGGATAGTGGAAGTCAGGGTGTCTGTAAGACCATCTCAGAAAATAATCCATAAGCAAAGGCCGTCCTAATTTCAAGGGGAAGAAGCTATGAGCTTCAATCAGATTTCTAAATTAAAAAACTGAAAAATACACATTTTATTCTCAGAAACAGTGACAGAAAAGAGCTGTGATGGGCAACCAGCTAAAGAAAAACCAATATGCAATTGATGAAGGTAGGTGAAGATGGGCATCTACATAGGAACATCACTCAGGGCAATAGGACCCAGGGATCTGCAGAAGTGTGCTTTAGACAAGAGAGGGAAGGAAGAGGGTGGGTGAGAGAAGGGAAAGGAGGCAGGGGAGGGGAGGGGCAGAAGAAGGGAGGGGCAAGGGAGGGGAGGGGAGGGGAGGAAAATAAATGAAGGGAAAGACAAGGAAGAGAAGAAGGGAGGAAGGAAGGGAAGAAGGAAGGAAGGAAGGAAGGAAGGAAGGAAGGAAGGAAGGAAGGAAGGAAGGAAGGAAGGAAGGAAGGAAGGAAGGAAGGAAGGAGGAAGGAAGGGAAGGAAAGAAGGAAGGAAGGAAGGAAGGAAGGAAGGAAGGAAGGAAGGAAGGAAGGAAGGAAGGAAGGGAAGGAAGGAATTTAGCATTTTTAGAACCAGAAATTGTCAGAATTTGGTCAGAGTAGCAAACAGAGTATAAAATAAAAAGATAGTCTTGTTTATCTTCCAAATAAGGATTTGGAATTTGTAAGGTAAAGCACTTTACCTAGTCACCAGCGACCCCAAAATAATGCACATACACACTGCAGAATAATATGGAGTAGCAGGAACCAACTTTCTCTTTAGGGAATGGAACAGCACATCCACAATAATACTTTAAATAAAATGGAGGACTCTGTCAGTTATAAGACATACCACTCAGGAAGAAAAATACAGACAGTTATAATAGTAAGGTATCACAGATAGTAAGATGCATCTGATTTTAAAATTGTTAAATGTGAACAATATCTCTTAGAATAAGTAAAGTATGATCAGAAATATTTAGAAACTAAATAGAAATTAGATGACATTGCCCCAGTCAGGTGTTGTTAAAACTGGAGGAAATTCAAAGAAAAGCTTGAAAGTCCTTGTGAGATCCTACCTATTCACTTTCTATAGATTTGGGAGGTAATTCTAAAAATTAAAATTAATTTTTAAAAATCTCCCATTTCATAAAGCAAACTTCAAGATTCATTCCAATCTTTGCATTTATGGTCACATTGGTCCTCTGGAGAGACCAGGAGCAGCACCACAGGCAGCAGTGGACCATGGCCTGTTGACACCAGGGACCCCACTACCTGGTGGTAGTGACCCTGCGCTGCCTTCCCCAAAGCCTCTCATGTGGAGGGAAAAGAAAGAAGGAAGGAAGGGAGGGAGGAAGGAAGGAAGAGGAAGGAAGGAAGGAAGGAAGGAAGGAAGGAAGGAAGGAAGGAAGGAAGGAAGGAAGGAAGTAGTAACACATGCAACAAAGGCCACTCCACAAATTTAGCTGTTATAATTTTTCAAGGGCAATGACAACAAGAATGAGGAAAAAGAAGTTGGAAGCTGAAACCCTTTGCAGGCAACATGAGGAAAGTCCCTGCCTGGGATAATCACAGATGCCACTTTGGGCAGACAGTCTTCTGAACAACAGCCTGAAGACTGTGTAATGTAGCACTCACGGAGGCTAATGAATCTTTTAAGGTAGTAAATGATGCAGGAAAATTGTGTTCTTTGTGAAGGGTTTTGTTTGTTTGTTTTTTGGTTAAACTCCTGAAAAATTATTCTTGTAATGTAACAATTGCCTTGCCATGAATAGGACTCCTAGTCATTTGTTAGCTGACCCATTTGACTGTTGCACAAATCAAAAAGATATTGATTCCGATGATCTGACATGCAACTGAAGGGGACACAGACCACAGATGAACAAAACCTCCAAGTCTCGCGCTGGTGAACGGATCCATTCTGTACCTGCGTCAGGTGTCTGCAGCCATGTTGAAAGAAGAGGAACAAAGCCACACTTCCCTTATGTGTCTGGTCTTTACTGTACTGCATATTCTTCAAGGGGGTATGGCTATTCCTACTCTCTGTTGCAAGTTATGTTTTTTAAGTCACCCTACCCTAAGCACTATTTACAAAATGCCTGGTAAAGAAGCAGAGAGAGAGGAAGGAGGAGGATGAGAAAGGGGGAGGGAAAGAGCACAGTTTCTTACATTTAACCCCAAATACCCTTCATCCATAACTAGTGACTAATGATCACCAAAAAACCTAGTAGCCTTCTTGTTTAAACATTCTTGTTCTCATTAGCAGACCTAGCATTATTCATTACCTGAACCATACAGCTCAGCTCAGGAGCACCAGGATAAAAGGACTTTTAGCATTTGCAGTATGCAACTTGCTCTTGCTAATTTTAGTGATTACACTGGGAAAGGACATATCATTAATCTACTTCTTGTGCCTAGTTTATTTCAAACAAATAGGAGGTATATCATTATCCTGGAAGCTCAGGCAATGCATGCCTTACTCAGGGCCCCACTGCCAGGGCCAGCTTTGGGAGGAAGATGGCAGCTGTGCCTGTGAGTCCACAATTACATCAGTTCCAGTCAGTTTCTCTTCGTGTACATTGGCAGCTTAATTTTTCTCACTTCATCTGGTAGTCACATTTTATACAGATACTCTCTCATAAATCTCTGTTCACTTCTGGGAAAACACCACCAAAGTAAGTATTCAGAAATAAATATGGGGGTCTGTAAAGATTAGTTCACAAAGTGGTTTGAGAATTTGTTATGCTTGAATTGCATAGAGAAAGAGAGATTTGCATTAAGTGAGGTACTGAGAAAATCTCCAGAGAAGAGTCTCCTTTTCATTTATTTTCAATCATCCATCTACCCATTCATCCATCAATTGAACTATCAGTCCCACATACCTACCCACCCAGCCATCCACACACCCAGTTATCCACCCATCCACTTGCCCAGCCTAGCATAGCCAACTAGCACATAGGTGGAAGCAGGAAAGTTGCTGATGCCACTGAAATTGGTATAATTTGTTATGCAGCATTATCAAGGTAATAGCTAACCAATACAAGAAATGATACTATATTATTAAAACACATTTCATTACCCTGAAACAAATACCTTGCTGAACATAATCCAACAGGTTATAATGTAGCCTATCCCCGTTTGCCCACAGTCTAGGCCCAGTTAACATTACTTAACAGAGAATATTTTATTTGATGTACTTACTTACAACTCCTTTACATCAATGCTACTTAGAGAGAAGCTCTTTCTAACTAAAACTTTCCTAACCAGCTTAAGTAGGCATTTTCCTCTCCCTGATTCAAGATTCTTGTACATAGTAGGTGCTTAACAATATTTGTTCAGTAAAAACTCTAATTTCTCCCACTTGATTCTCAACCCTAACTCTGTGGGCTTGTCACCTCTCTTGTCCTAAATGGAAGGCAACTAAAGCCCTAGATGAACTCTGCTTATTTTCCTATTTCCTTCTAAAATCTTTCTTCTGATTTCTAGTGGTTTCTACCAAATCAGGAAGAAATAAAAACATTTTCAGCTTTTTTAAAAATCCCAATGTAAAATTTTTAGCAGTATCAAAAAACTTAATTTAATGTAAAGGCCTTGCTTTTTCTTAACCCATAATATCTCTTCTGGAAAACAGGTTCATTTTAAAGATCACCTGAAAGAATTTCAAGTCAGTTATTTTACTTTATTACTCTATATCTGTTCAATAAAAATGTAAAATCTGTTATAACAAGATATTTTTAGTTTTTTTATTGAGTTATAACTGACATACATTAATTAGTTTCAGATATACAGCATAATGATTCCATATTTGTATATAGTGCAAAATGATCAGCACAATAAGTCTTAGCATAATGTCCTCAAGGCCTATCCAAGATGTTGCAAATAGCAAGATGTCATTCTTTTTATGGCTGAATAATATTCCTCTGTGTGTGTGTGTCACATTTTCTTTCTTCATCTATTGATAGATATAAATCTTTATCTTTATTATGGGTATCATAAATAATGCTGCAATGAACATGGGAATACATATATATTTTCAAGTTAGTGTTCTTCTTTTCTTCAGATAAATAACCAGAAGTGGAATTGCTGGATCATATAGTAGTTCTGTTTTTAATTTTTTGAGGAATATTTATACTATTTTCCATAGTGGCTACAGTAATTTACATTATACACCAACAGTGCATAAGGGTTCCCTTTTCTTCACATCCCTGACAACACTTGTTATTTCTTGTCCTTTTTCTTTTATTTAAAAATTAATGAGGTGACATTGATCAATAAGAGTACATAGGTTTCATGTGAACATCTCTATAGCATTTGAGCTATTTGTTGATTGTGTTGTGTACCCGTCACCCAAAGTCAAATCATTTTCCATCATCATATATTTGTCCCTCTTTACTTCCCTCCCCCTGGTAACCACTTCACTTTTATCTGTGTCCATGAGTCTCAGTTTTATATCCCACCAATAGCCATTCTAACAGGTATGAGATGATAACTCATTGTGGTTTTAATTTGCATTTCCTTGATGATTAGATATGTTGAGCATCTTTTCATGTACCTATTGGCCATCTATATGTCTTCTTTGAAAAAACATCTATTCAAATTTTCTGACCATTTTTTAAAAATTTTATTTTAGTGAGAGGAGGGGAGGTAGAGACAGACTCCCTCATGCACCCCGACCAGGTTCCATCTGGCAAGCCCACTAGAGGGCAATGCTCTGCCCATCTGGGACCCTTGCTCTGTTGCAACCATAGCCATTTTTAGCGCCTGAGGTGGAGGCCATAGAACTATCCTCAGTGTCCAGGGCCAACTCGCTTTAATAGAGCCATTGCTGCAGGAGAGGTGGAGAAAAGAGAGAGAGAGAGAAGCAACAGGGCATGGGGTGGAAAAGCAGATGGGCACTTCTCCTGTGTGTCCTGACTGGGAATCAAACCCAGGACATCCACACACTGGGCTGATGCTCTACCACTGAGCCAACCAGCCAGGGCCTGACCATTTTCTAGTTGGCATTTCATTTTTTATTTTTTGTTATAGAGTCGAATGAGTTCTTTTTATATTTTGGATATCAACCCTTTATCAGATCTATAACTTGCAAATACTGTCTTCCATTCTGCAAGTTGCCTTTTTATTTTGCTGATTTCCTTTGCTCTGCAGAAGCTTTCTAGATGTAGTCAGCATAAATTTTTACACCAGTCTTCTTTCAGTTTCTCAAACCCACTGAGACCTTTCCCTCTTCAGGTCCATGCTGATGTTCTTCAGTCTAGCTAGAATGTTCTCTCTGCTCTCAGCTGACCGGGCTCCTTCTCCTCCTCAAGTCTCAGTTTAAACAGCACACCATCCCAGGGATGCCTTTCCAACCTAACGAAGCCTTCCTACTATGCTTTCTCAGCACACAGTTCTTCAGAGCCCTCAGCACAATTTGAAATAATTATTTTGTATTTAGTGTTTGGTTTGGGCCTGCCCCTACCTACAAACACTACCCACAGTGTAAGCTGTGGGAGAACAGGACAGCATCTCCTGACCCTGCTGTTCAGCACGCAAATGCACTGGGTGCAGTTGTGCAGGTTGTTCAGGGTGTGAGACACCCACGATGGGGGCCGAAATCCAGCGAGCTACTCATCATGGCTCAGATGTGGCTGGGTCTACACAGAGAAATGGAGTCTTGTCTACTCTGTACTACAGGCACTTTCTGGGTTACTGGCAGGTCTGCCCATTTATATCAGCTCTCAGCACAGGGTCTGACACACCGTGGACCCTCTAACTCATCTTAGAAAGGAAGTTTCCTTGTGCTCACCCGGCTGGAATAAGCATGTGCTCTGTCCCCTCATCCACTGTGCTGACCCCAAAGCCAGAAGTCTGAGCCCACCTGTGCCATGACCGCCACACTCACACATCCCCCGCCCCAATGTGCCATAATTTGAGGGATCGCTTGCCCCCAAAATACACTGCTCAAAAAATTAGAAGATCAGAGGACAAGCAGTCACTCCAATACTTTCAGCCTTTTGTATAGTGCATTTTCACCAATGAAATAAAAGTTGGTTTTGCATCTCATTTGCATAATTGAACAACTTTCTTTGACTTGTTTGCTTTTCTGATGTTCTTGTTTAATTTAAAAAATCAAATGCTGCTTTTTTTTATTGCTTCATATCCATTTTGAAATATACCCTAATTTTTGTAAGCAGTATAGACCAAAATAGTGTGGTGCTACCTTTTCACTCCTATGAGCCATTCTCTCTAGTATGATGTTACCCCTGGAGAGCGAGGACTGATCCTAAGTCTTTGTAACCTCTACTTCACAATATTAGCACACTGGTAGGAAAACCTGTGCTAGTCCCCTAACGCAGTCTAACAGGCCCTGAAGTGACCCTGAGGGCACACAGGAAAATGAGGAAGACCACGCTGTCTGAGTGTCAAGTCAAGACTTCTGTGTGAACCCAAGACACCCAGTGTCCATCTGGGCCTTCCTGAACCTCAGTTTTCTCATTTTTAAATTAGGATTTGAGTATCCTTCCTTAAAGGGTGGCAGCAGGAATTAAAAAATAAAAATTCAGGTGGAGAACCTGGAGCATAGCTCAATTTAACCTCACCACGGCTTCTGCTGTGGCTGGGAGGGCTCATCAATGACCACGGCCCTGGGCAGCACGTCCACAGAAAACTGTTCACAGGCAGGTCCCGGGTCCTCTGTGGACTCTTGCTTCCCCTGTTTGCCCCCAAACCTGGACGGGTGGTGGGAAATAAAGGGGTTAGGAATCTGTGACCGATCTTCACCAGTCTAGTTTAGAAAGTGGTTTGGCCAAGGCTAAAATCTTTTACTCTCAGTACCATGTAGAAGGGGATATCTCAAAATGCAGGGGGCGTTCCAACCACCTAGGCCATTGATTAGAAACGCAAGTTCTGGGCCTACCAGATTTACTAATTGATTCCACATAATGAACCGTCAAAATCCTTTGGTGGCTAAAAGAGAGCAAAGGACATCCTCAGTATGACAGAGTCATACGGGGACACCTCCTATAGACCTTTTTCCATCCAGGAATGTTTAATACTGGTTTCAAGTGCAAACATGGCATGTAATCATGTGTGCTGAACCAGCCCCTGAAGCACTGGCAGCTGAGGACTGCCATGTGAATGAGAATGCACAATTAATTTTAGGATGATGCATACGGGATAACAAGCCGACCAATGCGTGGGATTACTGCACACAGGCTGGAATGCACACACCAATCTTTATTAAACTGCCGTTTAAAAATTACTACACAGACTCTACCAAATCCCAGTTTATAACGTGGTGTCTTTCCTAATCTCCCTAATTGCACACGGTGCATTTGCACAGGCACTTTGCACAGCCCCCAGAGCTGGTCTTGCCCAGCCATCTTTACGCTACCAAATTATCCGTCTCTTCCTGCATCCAGAATGGTTCTGAAGGAGGCTGTTCGCTGTGAGACGCATTTTAAGAAATCACTTTGCCAGTTATCACTGAATTTCCCCAAGAGACCAGACTGGGTGGCATTTATTCCCATTGTATTAGCTGCACTGAGCAGCTGCTTCCCCTACAGCTGGCCGATTTGTTCAAAGAGCCCCAGTCAATGAAATACAAGAAACTTTTCTCAAGCAGACTTACATAAGCAATATTAACACCCAGTCCTGGATTTTCAAAGCTGAGTGTTCCAACATGAAATTGGGCTGGGGAGCCCAGGGGGGCTCCTGCAGCCATGGGGGCTGCCACAACGTGGCCAGAGCCACGAATTGTAAATGGCCCCATCAAACACCTTGCAGGAGTGGGTCCACAGCTCTAGCAGCCACACATGCCAAACACCTCCCTACCCCTGGGGGCGGGGTGCTCCCAACTCTCCTTCCTCAGCTTCCACTCTCTCCAAACCAGTTCCGGACTGGAGTCCACCCCAGTCCTCACCAAGTCCTCCAGCAGAGCTGAGGAAATGGGTCAGGAATAAAGAGGCCTGGTGACTACACAGAGCCCAGACCCGGAATCTTCCTGTAAACTCCAGTACCAAAATGTCTGGCAGAGTCCTGAGGCCTCGGCCCTATCAGCACCTGGGTGATTTCCTTGGATGATGACCTGTGGAAGGTTTGCTTTCTAAACATCTCTGGAGGCAGTTGGTGAGAGAAGGGAAGGAGAGAGGACAAATCCTTCTCAAGTAGTACTGACCCAGGTCTGGGGCCCATGTTAAGTATCGTCTTGGTGATGCCCAGAAGTGACCAGGAAACATTTTGTGCAAGTCTACATATCTGAGTATTATTACCACAACCTCTAAATCCCTCACCATGCTGGCGACAATAGGGACACTGGGACCAAGGCCACCCTAGTGTGGAGATAACAGTCCAGCTTCTCAACTCTCCACTTGAAGTGACACAAGGAGAAGGCAAGGCAAGGGCCAGGTGAGGTAATTTAACAAACAACACCTTGCTTAGGATCCTTATGCTGAATGGAAAAGGGGTTATAGAATGGCATTTCAGTATGACATCATTTGTGAAAACTAATGATGAAAATTAATACTTAATGTATAATAAGTATATGCCAGGCCCTG
The DNA here is from genome assembly GCA_037038555.1 of Rhynchonycteris naso. NCBI lineage: Eukaryota > Metazoa > Chordata > Mammalia > Chiroptera > Emballonuridae > Rhynchonycteris > Rhynchonycteris naso. Next base: position 35,043,197 of record CM072998.1, read on the forward strand.
CATTTTACTGTCAGGATAACTTTGTGATTTCGGCATCATCAGAGTTCTTGTCTGACAGATGAGGAATTGGAGCCTAGAGAGGTAGGTTGGGTGAGTGATCACGCGCAGGTCTGAGACAGTGCCCAGGCAGCCTGAGATCACAGTCCTCCCTCTTGGTGGCTATCTTATGTCCTCTACATACATACACTGGATCAAGTTGTCATTAGTGTAACGGAACACCGAGTCAAAATTGCCTGTCGGGAATGTCTGGCCATTGAGATCACTGAGGTGCTGAGGCTCTAACCTCCTCCAGGAGGCATGGAGAACACTCACTACCCACCCACCAAACGACAACCACAGCCAAGAGACTATCCTCAAAGGGAAAGGAAGAAAAGGCAGGACGTAGAGAAGACCTGCTGGTGGAGGTTTCTCCCTCCACCTGAAGGTAACACTGATGGAGGGAACCAGGCTCAAGCTGACCCATAGGTCAGCCAGCTGGAGCAAATCCCCAGAGCAAGGCCTTGGCCGGTGTCTCAGTGGATAGAGGGTTGCCCCACTAGGCAGACCTCCCCGTTTGATCCTTGGCCAGGGCACACACAAGAAGCAACTGTCTGCTTCTCTTCCCCTCCCTCTTCCCCTTCTCTCTCATCTCCTCTCACAGCTAGTGGCTCAATTGGTTTGAGGGTCGGCCCTGGGCACTGAGGATAGCTTGGTTGATTAGAGCATTGACCCCAGATGGGGGTTACCAGGTGGATCCTAGTCAGGGCATATGCAGGAGTCTGTTTCTCTACCTCCCCTCTTCTTACTTAAAAATAAAATCCCCAAAGCGAGAGACATTGAGCCTCTGCATGGCTAGCTCTCATGACTCGCCACAGCCCGGCACTATTGGCCAGCCTGGCTGACACTCAACAACAGATTAAAATTAGAAACCCAGAGAAATTAAATTTTAAAAAAGTCTTGGGCCTTTTTTTTTTTTTTCCAACATAGAAGGAGACACATCATGTCCCAAGTCAGTGTCTCAGGCCTTACTCAGGGGAGGGAAAGAAGCAAATAAACAGAAGATCAGACTGAAGAGTTAACCTGGACCCGCCTGGACTGAACTTCGGACAGAGGAGAGTGAGTCAGGCGCCACGGATTTCCTGGGATCTTATGAAGGGACATGCCTGATTATTGTTGAAAGTAGCAATTAAAAAAATTATATAAAATCTTGTCAAGGTAATTCAAATTAATAGTCTTAAAATAGGGCCACAAAAGAATGAATCTACCAGATAAAAATATCTATTAAACACGAGTTTCATTAGAAGTGAGTTATTTTGTTGTTCCAAAATATATAAATGGATGCATTTCCTCCATGAAAAGCAGAAAAAGAGAGAGAGAAACAACCAGCACTGACCTAAGATGGAAGTCCATAAAAAGAACAGCCTTACTGTATACCTATTCATACCTGTGTGAAAAAAATAGAGATGTTCCGTTAAGCGGGGGGATAAAAGGGTAGAGATTGGAAAATATCCTGCCTTTTAGTAATAACTGTCTAAAAACAGCTATTCGCTGCCTTTGTGAGTTCCAACTTGGCTGTTCACACTAGAAATTGAACTGCAATCCTTGAAACCATTAGACTCTGCCTCCATCCCCTCCGTGGAAGCGAGCCATTAGCCAGGTTCAGGAGGCATTTTTACGTTCTTCCCACTCTATGAACAACTCACTCTCAAAATCCACTTACAAGTGGATGATAGCAGGAAAAGAGCACAGGCTCCAAGACTCGGCCAGGTTTGTGCCACGTCATCCCTAAGCTATTGATGGGGAAACGGCTTGTCTCCCAGGCTCCTTCAGGAGGTAAATTCAGCCTCGCTCTCCACAGCAGGGCAGTGCTGAACCCATTGGACTGCACTGCACACCAGACAGCGGCCATTCGGAAAGGCTTTTGAGCAGCAACAACGAGCAAGTCTGATTTCTCTGAGGGCTTGAGACTGAGGTTGGATTGAAACCCTGCAGTTCTCCGGACACCCTGTTCTAGTGCCACCTATTAATATGGGGCAAAAGGTGAGCGCGCTGGCTGTCTTTGTTTGATCCGCTTTCCAGTTTTCCTCATTGGCACATAAATCCTTTGAAAGCTGAAACTATTATCCTCCACATAGTATTCCACACACTAGAACGCGTCACATAAGTGTCTAACACTAGCCAGTACCCCTTCCACTGATAGACTCCACACTGGTATCTCACACTAATGCCCTTCACACTAGTACCCTTCCCACTGGTACCCCTTATACCAGTACCCCTCACATTGGTACCCCTCAAACCTCCTCCATCCCTTTCGTTGTGGGAAAGGACCAGAAGCCAAGGGTTGTCAAAAGTACAACTCTAAACATAAAAATGTTTTCCGTGCTGGGAACTGTCAAGGTTTGGGGGATGCATGGGGCATTAGTTTCCTACTGCTACATAACAAATTACCACAAATTTAGTGGCTCAGAGTGACACCTCTCTGTTATTTTACAGTTCTGCAGGTTAGAGGTGTGACATGTGTCTCCTGGGGCTAATGACAAGGTGCATCAGAGGGGCAGGTCCTTCCTGAAGGCTCCAGAGGAAGATTCCTTTCTTGCTTTTTCCAGTCTCTGGAAGCCACTGCACTATCTGGCCTTTGATACTTTCTTCGTTGTCACCACCAGCACTGTGAAGTCTCCCTTTTCCATCATCACATCTCTCTCTGACGGAAGCCGAAGCTGGGCAGGTTCTCTGCTTTTAAGGATCCACATGATTAGACTGGGCCTCGGGGATTATCCCAGGTAATCCAGGATAATCTCAAAATCCCTGTTGTTAAACATTTCTGCAAAGTCCTTTTTGCCAAATAAGGTGACACGTTCACAGATTCTGGGGATTAGGGGTGGACATCTCGGAGCCATTATTCAATTGACCATATGTGGACAGCAAAACAAGCACAGTTTGCTGACATGGAGCTAAATTCACCAACCAACAGTGAGCTGCAGTCACATCTGAGATAGGGGAGGGAGCAGGGCTGGGAGGGCGTTGCTCAGCTCTCACTGGAGTGACCTGAGAGCTGAGAGCTTGAGGGTGAGCAGGCAGCATGAGCCCTGAAGGCCTCTTTTTCAGATGAGCAGGGAGGCAAGGCTGTGTGTGACCGAGAGAGAGGTGGATTAGGTGGGTGCTTGGAGGCAATGTGAAGGCCTGAGCTTGCCACTGGAGGAAGTGGAGAGGCAACTGACCAGGAACAGGAAATGAGCTGACCACCAGGCATGCCGGGCAGGACAGACTCGTGGTGGCTGTGGGCTGAGTGCACCACAGTGCGACTTTCTCTAGCAGCAGGATGAGGCCGCCTCGCTCAGGCTGGGGAGAGAGTAGATTAGAACTTGATGGAGCAGGGGTGGGGCTTCAATTGGGGGAGGGGTGGATAGAGTGGTGCCAATAATGGTGGGGCCTGGTGACAATGCTGGCTGGGGATGAAGTCAGCCCAGGGATGTGTAACTGGGGTCAGAGGAGAGTGAGGTTTCATGCCTGTATGTTCAAATGGGCCTTGAACTTGCTCCGCCTCTCCTTTTCTCTTATGTAAGAGTTGGTGGGTACGTGCAAATGGGTGAGTATGAGTGTGCACACATGTGTATGTATGTATGTGTAGAAGAGGTGTGTGCACATGTGCACATGTGGGTGAGCATGTGAACCAGTGTGTTTGTGAATTCATGTGCACGTGGATGAGTGTGCACACATGGGTGCCATCAGTCTTGGGGTGTGGGGAGGGTGAGGGCATGGCAAGGCAGGGCTGGGGGCAGGACTTGGAAGAGAAGCCTGATTCCTGGGTGGACTCAGAAGACCCATGTGTAAGTGGGAAGACTATTTCTGCAGCTGCATGCACACATGTACCCACATGCATTTTGGTTTATTCTGGCTAGTTCTTTCTGAAGAAAGAAGTGGTACCTGTGATCACTTACAGATCAGCTGACCTTATTTTGGTTCTAGGTAAAGACAACTTCAATGATATGACAGAAGCTGATTCTCCCCAAGAAGCAGGACAGACCCCACAGTTCTGCCTGCAGTTTCGGGAGGTGCACAAGGGTCGTGTTCTCCCCAAGGTGGGTAGGAGCGTACGGGGACCCAAGGTCATGCACATACATACATTTAAGTCATCACCACATCATATCAGCTGACCTTCCCGAGGCCAAAGTCATCCAGGTCCATGCAGACTCGGCATGGTGTCTAAGGAAGTGCTGTAGGTCACCTGGCAGAAGGTAAGTTGGGGACCAGACAACAGTAAAATCTACCAGCATAGAGAGGGCCTCTAGAGTCCCCATGGGTTCCCTGGTCTTTAGACCTCTGCTCCATAGGCCTGGAGAGAGTCAGCACCATCTACTGCTTCCTCCTTCGTTTTCTAGAGAAAAGGGTATGCTGTCACAGGACGTGAGGCTCCTTAGATGTACAGCAGGTCACAGCTGAGATCTTTTCCCCAAAACAGTGCCTCACCCACAGTAGAACTTGATAAATCCTTGACTGGGGAAGGATTAACCAAAAAGAAAACTCTGAAGTTTTCACACAGCCTACTTTTAACCCCTAACAAAGGCTGGCACATGCTTTTAGATGAAATTGGAATGCTCCGGACTACATTATAGAAAGCTCTGCTAATGCCTTTGAGACCCACAGCGGAGGTCTCCCTGAACACCCAACAACGCGATCAGAACACCGGAGTAGCAGCTGCCAGGCTGTAGACCACATATGTCATGTGCAGTGAGCACTACCCCGGATTTGAAGGACAGAAAGGGCCTTCTTTCCCTTGCTATCAACCCATGAACAGCTATGACTTTAGGCACAACCACCGAATTTCTTAAATGCCCTCTAAATGTTATGAACTCTTTCGCTCTGCCATCACTCGCTGGTTTTCTCAATGCAGTCCACACCAACTGGTTTTCAGCTGTGCAGCAAAGTCACCCACCTCCTGGATTTTCCTCCCTGCTGAGTTGAACAATGAGGTGTTTTCATTTGTTTGTTTGTTTTTTTCATCATTTTCATTATTTCAAACGTTTTTCACAAGCTTAATTTAAAAAGGGAAAATTCCCCATCATATTTTCGGTCTGATTATCAGATGATGATGGACAATAGATTGATAAGAGTCACTCAAGGAGATACAAGCTCTTGTGTATAACAGCTCCTCCAATTATCAGACACTACTAAACCATTATTGATCCTGCTCACATTGGGTGATAACTGAGCATTTTCCACTTCTTTAAAGTACTGTTAGCTAGAGACTCCCATCAATGAAAAAGCAGTAGATTTCCTTTAAACACAGCTCAATACAATAAATAGCACACACTGAAAGTTCAGAGTTCTGTAATCTCAGTGAAACAAATAACTACTCAGCACAAACACACAGACTTTCTAGTTGCTAAATGGTTTATTATAAATCTGGCACCCAAGGAGGTCACTTAATATGTAACCTTAGCTACCGCCCAGAGGTGCACTGAAGTTCAAGTGCAGTTCTCCCCATCTGCTTTCAGTGATTATAAAATCAGGATCGAGACAGGTGTGTGTGTGTGTGTGTGTGTGTGTGTGTGTGTGTGTGTGTGTGTGGTATCCAGAGTGACAATTGTTAAATATTAGAGGTGGCTTCCTCATAAGCTTTGGCAATAAACCTCCAGCTTTGGTGCAGCCCCTGGACAGAGTGCTGGTCAAATAAATATCTCTGTTAGGCTGAGCTGATAGGTTGTTGTTGCAAAACATGCTGATCTGTGACTGCTTCTCTCCTGGGTATTTTGCTTGGCTAGTGACAGATAGGTGCTATTCTCCTGATGGACCAAGCTTTTGTTGTAGGTCCAGGGAACATAAAGCCAAGAAAATTGACAAATAAGGAAATCAGCACATAACTGTGAAACTAATCTCTTTGTGCCATCAGTAGTTAGCCAGAGGGTTGACCACTGAGACTTGGGGTCAGGTCAAATGACCTGAGAAGTCAATGAAAAGTGGTTTCCTTTAATTATTTTGCCATATTTTTTCCCATTGTGAATGGTTTCACATTTTACTGTACCAAAATAAAAGCACGAAATTTCTTCAAACAAAGGCATTGTCATCATTCTAGAGCAGTGAGCTGTTCTGTGGAGCCCTATGGCCCTGGCTCACTCACCCAACCACTGGGCATGTCTGGGAGTTGGTGTTTTCAGCAAATGCCGAAAGGGGCTCTGGTTGGGGGGAAGAAGACCCCCAACAATTCCTCATGAACAAAGATGTAATAGATGTTGGGGCTCCAAAAAGAGAGATGGATATTGAGGTAGGAGGGATGGGGCGAAACTAGAGGTTAAAATAAATTTCAGGATTAACCATCACTGAGTTGCCTATAGTGTCTGATTCTCTCTTTATTAATCCATTTAACACACATTTATTTGTTGGGATCGCAAAAGGTTCAGACTTAATCCTGTCTTTCAGTGATTTGCAATTGAGCAGTGAAGCTAAACAACTGAGAGTATAAGGTGGTGGGATAGAGGAATAGGGTGTGATGGAAACTTCACAGAAGGCCTGGAGGTGTCCAGGAGCCCCCTGCAGAGGAAGATACTTGGGTTGGGCCATTTGAGTGGGATGTGACACCTGAGAAAGCATGGAGGAGAGGCAGCTCCTTCCTTCAAGGGCCTATAGGCAGGCACTCAAACACATACTTGTGTACCTGAGTTCATGGTAGCATTGTTCACACCCAGCCAAATGTAGAGACAACCAGTGTTCATTAACAGATGACAGATCAGCAAACTGTGGTCTACCCATATAATGGAATATCATTAGCCCTTAAAAAGGAAGGAAATTCTGACACATGCTACAACATGGATGAACCTTGACGACATTATGTTGAATGAAATAAAAGTCACAAAAGAACAAATAATATATGATTCTACTCATATGAGGGATCTAGAGTCATCATATCCATAGAGACAGAAATTGGAAGGGTGGGTGCCACTGGCTGGGGGGGGGGCGGGAATGAGGACTCAGTGCTTAAAGGGGGTCAGAGTTCAGGAAGATGAAAATATTCCAGAAATGTACGGTGATAGTAGCACAGCAACGTGAATTGTACTTAATGCCACTGAACTGTACACTTAAAAATGATTAAGATGGAGATTTTATATTATGTATTTTCCACCATAATTTAAAAATCTGCAGGCAATTCGGGGGAGAAGACAGGAGGCTGAGTACAAAAGTTGAACTAAGCATTTTTTGCAGGAGACAGGTTTGAGGAGGAAGGACATAGCCAAGTTTATATTTAGAAAGAATGGCTCTGACTTCTGATAGAGGACCCAGTGAGAGACCACCTGAAAAGCAGGAATGTTAGGTAATTTGGGGCTGTCAATGATGGTGATATCCCGAATTTGAGCAACACCAATGGGATCCACAAGGAGGCAGGAGAAAGACAGTGGAAGTCCCAGTACAAATGTGACATGCAGGCAAAGGCTTCCTACATGCCAGACTCTGGGTCCCCCATGAATTGTCATGCTCCATGTTTAAATCTTGACAGTCTATGGGTAATGGAACTCACACAAGAAGAGGATCTAAGTAAAAGCTTTCTGAGCAACGGGGTAGGAAGGCATGGCTGGCAGAGACAACACAGTCTCTGGGGACCCTTTCCTCAGAAAGAACAGAGGAAAAAAGTGGCCACCTCCCAATTGCTACCCTAAGCACACAGGTGTTCAAACACTTCCACTTGGATTTGTAAGGTGTGTCACCAAAGGTAAAGGAGCCCCACTGCTGCAATGTCCCAGATTTGGGGCCCATTAAGCAGAGCCAACATAGCTTAAGAGAAAAGTGTGGTGACTGTGGGTAGGTGTAAGATAACAATGCTGGTTTTCAAGTCAGGTAACTCTGGGCCTCACTTTGCCATTTATCATCTATGTGATCTTGGAAAAGTCTTGGACAAGTCCTATAATCTCTGTTTTGACCTCCATATCTGAAAAAATGGGGGTAAATGGCAGTGGCTATCTAACAGAATTATTGGAGGAGGAAATTTAGAATGGAGCCTGTCTCATGGTGAGCAACATATAGCATACCTGCTGTTATCATTAGTGGTAAATTTATTTTTTTCCTGAAGTGAGAAGGGGGGAAGGAGGTGGCAGACAGAGAAACTCCCGCATGCACCCAACTGGGATCCACCGGCATGCCTACCAGGGGGTGATGCTCGGCCCCTCTGGAGTGTTGCTTTGCTGCAACTGGAGCCATTCTAGCCCCTGAGGTGGGGGCCATGGAGCCATCCTCAGTGCCTGAGCTAACTTTGCTCCAATAGAGCCTTGGCTGAGGGAGGGGAAGAGAGATGGAGGGAAGGAGAGGGGGAAGGGTGGAGAAGCAGATGAGCGTTTCTCCTGTGTGCCCTGGCCAGGAATCAAACCCAGGACTTCCATATACTGGGCCGATGCTCTACCACTGAGCCAACCAGTCACGGCCGGTAATTTTTTTTTAAGATTTTATTTATTCATCTTTTTTAGAGAGGGGTGAGAGACAGATAGAAAGAGAAAGAGAGAGATGGGGGGAGGAGTAGGATGCAACAACTCCCATATGTGCCTTGACCAAGCAAGCACAGGGCCCTAAACCAGCCACCTCAGTATTTTAAGTCACTGCTTTATCCATTGTGTCACCACAGGTCAGGCTACTGATGATTCTTATCACCAACCTCTCCAAGCCCTAATTTTTTTAGCATAGCATCCAAATGAAGTCACAAGTCCCTGGGTGGGTAATAAAACCCACCTGTTACCATTTTTAGCTACTGACCTCACATAATGAAATAATAGCAGTCAATAAAGACTCGGTCCCAACTAGATGTTGGGTGCCACAAAAAAAGTGTTCCACATTTTTAACCTCATTTTCTGCTCATTGCAGTCCTCTGTGGTGAGAAGCACTGTTAATCCCTTTTTATCTGGGAAGAAATAGGATTGGATATATAAGGACTAACCCACTGCTCTTTGGTCAGTAGGAAGTAGAGCCCGGCTTTGGCCAGACTGGCTGCTGGGAAGGCAGGATTACTAGGTCCTGGGATTCTTTGTAGTTAATATGCCAATCCTGAAATAAGCATGTGACTAGCCCAAGGGTGGGTGTCTTTACATGGACCAGTGAAGAAACCACGAGCTGATCAGTGGAACCAAAAAAAAAAAAAAAAAACAGGAGCTCAGCCATCAAGAATAGTCATTACCCAACTACTCCTAGCTCAAGCCCTTCCTACATATTAGTGAGAAGAACAGTGTCCTAGAAAACAGAACTTTACTCTAACTGGAGAGAAAGAAAATTCATAGTATCTATGTGTTTACAGGTATTAGATTGGTGTAGTAATCATTTTGTGGGTGAAAAGTGGTCAAACATTGTCAATCTCACAACTTCATATTTGTACCTAACATGTATTAATAAATTATTTAACTAATCTTATAGTTCAAGTTTAGTTCTTCCCATCAAATAGGTTTTCATCATCTTCAATTCTAATATCAAATAACCATCTTGAAGCATTTTCATTCAAAATCAAGACAGGATGCGGGAGGTAAGGAGGCCAAACCCTGCCACATGGAGTCCTACATAATAAGGAAATTAAGTTCTCTAGAGCTTCTACACCCAAACTGAATACAGTTCCAGAAGATGAGTAGCAAAAAATGCAACAGCACCAGGACAGAGCCACCTAAATTAGAGAAACAGCCTGCATCGAGGTGTGAAACAAGGCTGCATGATGTTCATACAGGTCTCTCACACTGCTGCTGAGGTTCACATGGTAACCCAGGTCTTCAGCAAACTTGGCATTTAGTAGAGGAGGTAAGATGCACTCCAGGTCAAGAATCTCCATGGAGCAAGCATCCACGAAGAAACCTGTGGAAATACGTGTGCACATTTTGCTCTACCTGCATTATATGCTGCATTGAGTATTTTGGCACAAGTACACATACTATTAAAAAGCAAATTAATGAATGATGATCATTTATGAATTTTAACATTTTTCTGGGGGAAAAAACACTATATACACCTCCTGTACTTCCAAAAATCTTGAACTCTTGGGGATTAATTGAATTGAAAATAAAAGAAAGTACATCTTACTCTAAATGAGTTTAGTCGAGTGGGAGTGCGGAGCTGAGTGGGTGCAGGAAGATAAGTGACTAATGGAGGTAAGAGAAGGGAGCTTAAAAATAACTAATTTGCATCTGTGCCTACTCTGACTGAAATAGGTGCTGTGTTGCTAAGTGCTCCACCTGGTGCAGTCAAGAAAGAGGCAGACAGAAAACCACGCATTTGTAAAAGAAAGAAGCCTTCTTAAGCAAAGGGCCATACAGATACTTTGCTGGCAATAAAGAGTAGCTGGAAAGGAAACCAGCAAAGGATTCTTAATGCTGCTTCTGGGTACAAGAACTAGCCTTGGAAATAGAATTTAAATGGTAAATTATATAATTAGCAGAATATTTCCAAGGATTAGATGGTTTCTCTTTAGAGAAGTATTCCAGCTGGTAAACGAGACTGGGCTGACAGACTCAGAACATCAGCATTTTGTAACCCCTACTGGATCTAAGTATTGAAAAGAATGACTGCAACATCACAAGTTCAGAGACAACCCAACAGTATGCTACCCACCAATGGAAGAACGCATCACCAATGCCCAAAGTTTTAACCTAATTGATCAAGTTTCCAGGGTTTCACATCAGCACTACTGATATTTCTGGTGTGTAATTTTTTGTGGTGTGAGCTGTCCTGTGCATTTTAGGGTGTTGAGCAGCATCTTAGCTTCTGCCCTCTAGATTCCAGTAGCATCTCCCTCCAGTTGTGACGACCAAAAAGTGTCTTCAGACATTGCCAAGCGTTCCCTGTGCAGTAGTGACTTTCCTCATTGAGAAACTTTGTATCCAACTACCAATTTGGAGGAAATACAGAAAATAGAAGAAGCAGCTAAACACACCATGGAGATGCAATCAACAAAACCCAAACAGTGGGAAACTCATTAGGACAAATCCTTAACACATGACTTGCAAGCAGAAAAAAACATAATTGTGGAGAAAACTTACAGGTTAAAACAGACTTAATGGCAATCTATAGATCTTACTTTGATATTGATTTAAACAAAAGCTGTTAAAAATGATAGTCTGAGACTATTGGAGTGTTGAACACTAGCTATTTGATGATTATGGAATATTGGTAGCTTTTTAGGTGTAGTAATATCATATTATATTAAAATTTGTCAGTGAAATTTAGAAATAAAAAATTAGCATGCTTACCAATGAAATAATATAACATTTTGGATTTATTTAAAAAAATGAAATCAGATAATGGGATGGGTATGGATGAAACTAGATTGGCCACAAATGGCTAATTATTGTAACTGGGTGATACACAAGTTCACTATACTGTGGTCTTTTTATGTATTTGAAATCTTCTGTAAGAAAGTGTTTAAAAAAATTAGGAGGGTTTTCACAATAAAAACTATCCAGGGAAATCTGCTATGAAAGTGCGATGCATTGGTGCCCAGCACCATGTGTGCCTTGCTGAGAGTAGGTGTTTGACAGACAGTCTGCTTGGTTTATTGGTGCATGGACCTCTGCTAGACACTCGGAATGATTTGTATAACCCGCTCCAGGGGTGGACTTTCCAAGAGAAAGCCAGTGATGCACATGAGCAGACTGAAGATACATACTTTAGAATGCTATCAAATGATACTAAAATGAAGATACGATGTTATATTCTTTTGCTGCTATGCAAGACAGTCCTGGAAAAGACTTGGGAGGGGTGACCAGAAGACCCTTAGGCAGGACATTCTGAGGATTTCTTTAGTCCCTTCCTCTCAGGTCACACCTGCTCACGCTTCAGGTGAGTGCCTCCATTGTATACCTGCATCTCTGTCCTGCTTTGTGATACTCAAAGCTATTGTTCAACATCTCTCTTCCCTACGTGACTGGGAAGCTCTCTGAAGTTGGGAATTGTGTTGGTCCTGTTTACCACTTTACCTCTGGGGCTTGGCAATGGGTCTGTGCTCAGAGAGCGTGGCTGAATGGACAAATGAATGAATGAGGTCATGCTCAGGAGTTTCACACAAATGAGGCCAGAGGTGAAGTAAGCAATGTAGAGAGAGTCCAAAGCCCATGTATGTCCACAGAAGACCCTTGACTTCAAGAAAAGACCCAATGTGGATTCCTAAGCTAAAACTTTAAATATTAAACTGTTATTAATGTTTATTTCTTCAGAAGCATTACATCATGCCTACACAATTATATGTTGCCCTTGTTTATACCCACGAGTTTATTAATACCTTATAAAGCACAGTTAATGCATATTTTAATTAAAATTTTCTTACAAGATACCCCCCCAATGGAGGCTTTCTCTCCCTTACTGCCTGTGGAGACAAGCCTATCCACCCGCTATAATTCATGCACTGCCATTCACTGGCGGCCTCTATCACATTTATGGGCACATAACAGGGAGGAGCTGGCCAATTCCAGCAACATATGAGCAAATCTAATCTTTGAATAAGATCTGTCACCTTGCTGCCTCTAGCATCTACAGACAATCCAGGGATGGGGACCTCTCTGAGCTAGAAGTCTAAGGACCTGAGACAGTTCTACTTGGACTACTAAGCATCTGTTGATCTCAGGCTTTTCTGGGCAAGGTAATCATTCCAGCTCTTTCTAACTTCTAAAGCATTATAATTCTGTTTGCCCCAGCCTTCACTGCTGCCATATACAGGCTGGGAATTTGGTCCTGATCATAACGATGCAAGTTCAGCATCCATCTCACACTATGAGGATGGTGGGCTCATTTGTCTTTTTGATAGCGTGTTATGGTTTGGGGCTCCCATTTATGAACAAGCTGAGGGACTTCATTTTCTAAAAAAAAAAACTGCACATGAAGCCAACTCTCAAACTGTAGATTCCCATGGCAAGAAGTCTTTGAAACTGAGTATACATGATCAAGATATAACCCTACTGGTATGCCTGGAAAAAATAGCAAAGAAAGCACGATGAATAAAGTTAGAATTAGAAACTGGAACCACAGTAGCACTGGTATTCATGAGAAGTGGCACTTGTGACTACCCTACCACTGCTCCTTAAAGGGGGATGAGTTAGTAACAGAACTCATCTTGACACTTTTCTTTTCTTAGCACAGCCCGGGAAGGCTGCATCACACACTTATGGGTTTCAGTCATTAGTACCACATCACAGACGACACCATGAAAGAAATGACAAATTAGCAATTTCATGGTACCAGCATAATACTATCATTTGCATCGCACAGTCAGCAAAATCAAGCCCCCAATAACTCAGCTCACCATTCTCACCCAAGACTGGCCATCAATACGGTTTTATGTGCCTTGTACTAATCACTAAAGGCAGATAATATGCAAGGTTAATGGTTGCAGACAGTCTGGGGAAATATCTGAGATCTGATAAGGACACCCCACATTATTGCAGTTCCTTGTGTCTATATCCCAACCAAGAATAAACGAAGGACGGAAATCGATGTTTAAGGCAGTCGTAATACATCTCGCTGTGTAACATATAAATTGGCCCTTCATTTGCCCATTCACTTTTCAGTTAATAAATAGTTCAGACACGGGCCACTCTGATTGTGAAGGAGTGTAACCATTGTACACCCGTCACCCCCCTAGAGATTTATGCTGCTCCAGCACAAGGGACCCTGGCCAAGGCTTTCTAATTACTTCGCCCATCTCTTAAAAGAAAGTGTGTACTGAGTTCTGATGAGGAGTTTAATATCTGTATATATCAAGCCCTCAAAACTGGGAGCTGCACTTGCCTCTCCGAGCAAAGCACTTTTATTGAACAGTAACTAGACAAAGCCCAGCTTGGGGCCTCTTTGTCCCAGTATCGACTGTAGGGCAAATGCAGAGACCTCGCACAGACAGCATTTCCTCTGGTGCACTCTTGATGACACTTGATAACATCTCAAGAAAACCTGGAGAAACTTCTATGATTTTCCACATTTAATTATGGTGTTAAATTTCCCCATGATCCTTCAGAGGCTCTGGAGAAACTCCCCATCAACAATAAGCTGGTGAATTTCGGCATGTTCCCCTCGAGAAAGACAGTCCCGGTTTGCAAATACACCTCCTTCATTCAGCACAATGCACAGGCAAAATCATCCCTAGGTGACAGATCCCAGCCTTGGCAATGTGTTTTTCTTCAAATTTAAGTATGCATTTCTAAGTCCCAATATAATTACTACAATTTACCTTCCCGAACTAAAATAAAGCATGCTGGCAACATGCTTAATTTGTAACGAAACTACTAAAAGCAAATGCAGAATTGGCAGCTTGGCCATGGCAGCATTTGGGGGAGTTTATCTCACCCGTGACAGTTAGAAAGACACTCTCCTAGGACCATGAGTTTTGACAGTCCCTTCGACAAATGAAAAATCGCCCAGTTCTGCTGCCCTGCGGAGGCTTTGCCCATCCTTCAGTGCCTCTGCTCCAGCACTTGGAACCACACACTCTTGCAAGCAAGACATGGGCAGCTTGTTTTCCTGCAGCCCAGAGTGATCACGGCCCTCTTGTGGAGAAAGAACAGTGGGAAGCAGCCGTGGTCACTCCCCCTCTAGGTTTTATACAGCAGTCTTTGGCAAAAGCCATCCTTCCACCGCCAAGTGTGAGAGGAGCAGAAGAATGATGGAGTCGGACATCCCAGGTCTGGTTGTCCCAGCATGAGTGAAGTGACACACACCCAGCCACTGTCCTCGCTCTTGCCATGAGCACTGGCTATGTGCCAGGCACAGTGCGAAGCCCAGGTCTTTGGTTATGCATCCTTCCAGGTATTCACGGTGAGAGGGAGGCCAGGCGACCCTGAGAGGCCTGGCTTCAGCCCAGTGGAGCAGGCAGGATGGTCAGGGCACAAACCTGTGGGATCGCATCCTAACAGATTTCACCTAAACCAGCTTCATGGTGGAGCCATTGTCGCATTTTAATCAAACTATTTTGTGCATTAGAATACAATGAACATCTTTAAAATGATACTCTGGCAGGTGTGTTCACAAGTCCCTACAGACTGACTACCCCATTAAGGTATGCAGTGGTCACAATTCTGTTTGCTTGCTGTGCATGCAGGTAAGATTATTCAGCAGGCCGGTGGCCTGCTTGGGTGTCAGGTCAAAATGAAAATCTTTGATCCCACTAACCCAGTGTACCTTCTAAAGAACAAGAGGAAGAAAAAGGAAATTGCATTTCCTCCTTTGTTATAGACTTAGATTCTCTTTTTTAAAAAAAAAATTATTTTATTATTTATTTGGAGAGAGAGAGAGGAAGGGAGAGAGAGAGAGAGAGAGCTAAAGAGAGAGAGAGATACCTCTGTTTGTTCCTGTATGTGCCCAGACCAGGGATCAAATCAGCAATCTCTGCATATCAGGATGACGCTCTATACAACTTAACTATCTGGGCAGGGTGGATTCCCTTATTTATATGTTATTTAATAGGTCTTACCTGTCAAACTTCTGCTTGGGGAATTCCGGGGCACCCCCTTGTCATACTTATAAGACTACAAAAGCTCTGATCCCCCTCCGGTGATGCTCGCTAATAGCACCCCAGCCACACCCCAGCATGAAGCCCTTTAATCTCTACAGAAAACTATTCTCATCCCAGCCCCCAGATTTTCACGCTTTTCTTCCTCTAACCCTCACAACACAGTGGTCTAGCTTAGACCCACAGTCACTGATTCCATTCAGCCTTTGTCCCTTCTGTGAGAAACCAACCGAATGGTAATTCCAACCTTACCAAAGAAGGCATCACCACTACCTGGGCCACAGGGGGCGCTTTGTAGCGAGACATAAACCTCATGGAGCGTTCTTTCTGATATTAATAGAAAAATGGTCTTTCTGTCCAGAGGATACTCAGGCGCCCCCCAGGGGAACAAGCCTGTTGTTTCCCTTTGCTTCTGTTTCCATCCTGCATCGCACCCCCCACGCTGGTGCTGGGCTCTCGCTGCCACACCTGGCCCATCTCCAGGACCTGCTCTGTGTGAAGTGTGGCCTTCAGGCAGACAGGCCCTAATTCTCCTCCCCCTCTGCCCCCCATGGGCCCCCATTCTTCCTCCCTGCTCCTCTCTCTGCTCACCTAGAGGAGGGCTTCACTGCCACCTGGTATCCCACAAAACCATCCCCAGTTGACAACACCCACACACATTTCCATGAGGGCAATATTCTGGCTGCCCTGGTGATTCAGAAATGCCAGGAAGAGTGGCAATCACAGCCGCGGGAATCTGCCATTGCCGCTCTCTTGACACCTAGTGCATGGATAGAGACAGGTGCTGCTCCTCTTGCCACATGGCCTCTGTCGCAGGGGAAACACATCAAGTGAACTTTGGTTCTTGAAGCCACATCATCCACGGCAGAGCCCCTTCCTGGTCAATGGTGGGAGGGAGGGGTCGAGGTACTCCTGCGTGCAGTTGAGGACCGGAAGGAATGGAGACAGCAGAGTTCAGGGCAGAGGCCACCTCCTGTGAAAACAGGATCCAGCGTGTCTCTGGCAGAGCCAAGACCTACGGAAGTTCTGCTTCATCTAAAGAATTATTTACTTATAGATTCAGCTGCCAAAGAGGACCTGGGCTCTCCCAGGAAGTAAAGGGAATACCCGATGGAGATATCAATCAGCAATTTGCGCACAGAATGAAGGCTTTAAGCAAAGAGCTGGGAGTGGGGAGGGGGCGATTTGAGCAGACCTCCCGAAAGATCTTTCCACCCCGAGAGTCCCTGAATTTATATGCCCACACCCTTGCCTGATGTTTGTTGACCAGTAAAGCTCCCTGGTAAATTTCAAATCATGGCCAACCCCCCACTCACCAGAGGCTCCATCCAGAGCCGGAAGGAGCTAAACCAGAAACAGGTGATCTTTGCGGATCAGGCCCCTCCCCAAAACCAGTCCCGCTTTTAAACACTTGACATTTGAGTTTTGAAATAATAGGATCAGAAGCAGCTATGAATCACCCCTGCTATGGAAAGACGTTACCAGTGTTCACTTTAATATATATTTAATTGGTGTCGTTCCTTAGGAAGAGCAATTTTTTTCCAGAGTGCTTGAGCAAGAAGAAAGCTTTTAAGAAACATCCCAAATTTTCATTCCTCAATTCCTTTCAGGTCTAATTTGTGTTAATTCAATTAAGGGCATGTAATTTGGCTGTCACAGAAATTAAATATAAAGAAAAATGTACATGAATGCAAAATTTGAAGAGTTAGGCACACAGAATCCAAGAAATTTTTTTTTAAAGTTTTATTTCCTCCAAAAAGAAAGGATTATATAAATTTCTTTTAATTTTTTTATTATACAAAAAGCTTTAAAATAAGGTATGCTACAGAATTTAAATAGGCTAATATGCAGTCAGAATTTGTTGTCTCTAATTTCCTAATGTGATACCTTTTTAATATTTATACTGTATATATCAGAACTCTATACCTGCTACCACATCCTGGGCTCCAAAGTGTGTTCTAAGCTACCATAACAATGCTTTCATTGAGGGACACACTATGTTTAAAAGCTGAGTCATTTGATGGGTGGGTAATGCTGTCAGTGAACAAATCTCATGCAGGGGCAAAGTATGGATGGCCCGAATGCTTCGCAATCCTGCTCTCTCCCGCTCTGGCATTTACACTTCAAGTGCGATCAGGACAAGTCAGTCTATCAGGAGCAGGACTAGTCCCTGGGATGGCTGCCTTTGCCAGCAAAATTGTCTTCTGTAAATACAAGGCACTCACCATGTCCCTCAGCTGACCCTGCCACCCCTCCAATCAGACCATGTTAGGGGGCCTAGTTCCCATGTTCAGACCCAGTGGGGCAGGGCTGAGGTGAAGTGTGCGGAAAGGAACCAGGTTAGAATAAAACAGAAATAAAAATCCCTCAGAGAGGTCTGTGAAAGCAGCATTACTGTCCCATGATTCTATTCCACTGGTTCACCATGGCATCCCCAACACCGAAGGTGGTATTTTGCACATACCTCTGACCACGTCTCATTAGGGTTAAACTGCTGAAGGTGTCATTGACTAATTCCTGCAAGAGTCCCCTGGTAGCTATTAATGCCCTGACTCACAGGTGAAGAAACTGAGACTCATAGAACTTAAGCAGGGGGTCTAAGAACACTCCACAAGAAACCACAGAGAGAGAATTCAAACACACTTCTGGCCCCAGAGCGGTGTTAGCGGCTGGTTAACTAACAGGTAGGGGTTTGAGCAAAGCAGGTCCTGGCACCAAGACAGAAGGATGGGTAGACATCAGAAGAATGGAGACGGGCTGGGAGGGGAGGAAAGGCCCTTGCAGGCACTGTATGCTGAGACCGAGAGGAAGCCAGGCCACCATGCTATGTGCTCACATGACCCAGAGGGCAGAGAGCCAGCTTCTGGAAGCTGACACCGGCCATGGTCCACTACACTAGAACATGGGTTAGGGTTAGGTTCCCTCGAAATGGGGAGCCTCCGCAGGTGTCTGAGTGAGGAGGCCGAGAGGGGCCCACGCTCCCACAGACCAAACAGAAGCAGGCAGATCTGGAAAGTCATAAAGAAACTCCCCCCAAAAAGGTACCAAGGACTTGGATCAGGTAGGTCAAACCCAGGACAACTGGGTTTTTTTGGTGGTGTTGTTGTTGTTGTTTTGTTTTTTTATAGGGACAGGGAGAGAGTCAGAGAGAGGGATAGATAGGGACAGACAGACAGGAACGGAGAGAGATGAGAAGCATCAATCATTAGTTTTTCATTGCCGTCGCAACACCTTAGTTGTTCATTGATTGCTTTCTCACATGTGCCTTGACCATGGGCCTTCAGCAGACCGAGCAACCCCTTGCTGGAGCCAGCGACTTTGGATCCAAGCTGACGAGTTTTTGCTCAAGCCAGATGGGCCCGCGCTCAAGCTGGCGAGCTCAGGGTCTCGAACCTGGGTCTTCCGCATCCCAGTCCGACACTCTATCCACTGCGCCACCGCCTGGTCAGGCGTGGACAACTGTTTTTAATTAAGAAAATTTAGTGGCACATCCAATAAAATTAGTGGGCAGTGTGCAATTTCGCAGCTGTGCTCTCTTGTTCTTCCTAACCTGTAAAAATCAGTCATCCTAATGTCAACCCGTGTCCTCTGTGGCCTGGTCCAACCCTGGACAGGCCGCCCCAGAGGAGAGCCTGAAACTGGGCACCCCTCTTCTCGTCCTTTCTGCTGCCCTCTGTGGTGATCCCAGGTCGCCCACACATCCACGGTTATCACAGAGCCCCTTCCTCTATGTCCATCTTCGGGGCAATTATGAGCTCCTCAGGAAGAGTAAAGGCCTCTGACCACATCATCTACCCCACCCCCCAAGTGAGCGTTAACAGATGGGGTTAAATCTTCATGGCTGGGACTGTTTTACCTGTCACCCTTAGCCTACCTTCTCAGACCCAGCCAGTCCCTTCAGGCAGCAAGGCAGACTCCTCTGATTGCCCACCCAAGAGGCTACTTTGAAACAAGACTTAAGAATGCATCACTTTCCCATTTTTCTCTCGGGGCAACGGGTGTAGAAACAATGAAAAATTAAATTCAAAAAGTCACTTTTCTATGATCACATTTACTAATTTTGACACAAAGCAGTCAGGAAATGCAGAAGTTAAGCGTTCCATTCTCATTATCTCACCCACATCTCAGGTAGCACCTATTAAGCCATCATTTTAAATAGTTTAACATGTAACAAGAAATACCATGAGGAGAAAAGATGAGTTCACATTTCTATGAAAGCCTGCTTCACTTCCTAACTCCATTGTTCCCTGATGCTCCAAGTCATGGCATTAGTATGTATTTACATTTAGACTCTGAAAATAACTCCTTTTGTTTAATGGCGTTGGGGATTGGGGAGGAGCTGAAAGCAAAATGAATACTCAGCCTGTTAAAAATGTAAACTTTGAAATCTGATTATTAGGAAATGAGTATTCATTATACACACATACACACACACACACACACACACACACACACACACACACACACACACGTTACCACTAGTTCTTGTTGATAAATTCCCAAAGTTAATTTAAATTATAATTTGATTTTACAAAATGAAATAAGCTTTAACACAATCATGTTGCTGGTAAATACACCCAAGCACATAGTAGGGCCTCAAAAATATGTCATGAGAGTTCAGAAACACTACACTAGGAAAGTGACTGCATGTGGTTCGTGCCAATCTTGGCCTGTCTGTCCTTTAGGCCACAGTTGCCCACACAGGTAACAGACACCTGCTGACGAGGAATTTCCCATGCTCTTAGGTTAGCTGGGCTTGTATAATGGAAACAGAGCCCTGTGAACACTCCTCCATCTATTTCCCCACTAGGTTCCAAAACAGAAAAAGAAATGTTGAGTGGCAATCTATGTAGTCTGTTGCTCCCAAATTGGGATTCTTAGAAATGGGGGTTTGTCCCCAAGAATACAATTAATAAGCTTACCTCTCCCTTATCAGCAGACCATGCAAATAGCTTGCAGCGTGATAAAAAGGCAGGCAATAATCAGAGAGGATAATAGCTCAGGAAAATATATCCCATTAGCCCTGTTGGACTCATCTTGGCAAACAGCCCCATTCACTCTATGGGCTGTGACTAGATCTTCGGCTCTGCCAGGACACAACCTGCCCAGCTGCGTGTCCCCAAAGGAAGGAGTGGATTTGCTCCCATGAAACAAACGCCGCCTCATTTTCAAGCCAGTAAACAGTGTTGGCCAGGCCGGTCAGGGCAGAACAGAGTTTCAACATAACAACAACAATAATAAGGCATGCCCAGGGACTCGAGGAAGGAAGGGTACAGGGGAGCACTTCTCAGCATTTGGGGAGGAAGGGAAGGAGAATAGAAAAAGTAATGCCTTTGGAGGCCGTGTGAGCAGATCTGAGATCTGTTCCTGAGCGAAGCTAGCCTTGAACTGGAAGAGCTAGAACGTTCTATTTGAGCTGCAGGAGGAAAGGAAAAAGCCAGGACAGTATGGTTGGACCTTGTATATCTACCTCCACATGTGGGCGCTGTAAAGGGCATTCATTGGGCAATTGTTTGTTGAGTGCTTTTTAAGTTCCAGGCACTAAGTCCTGGGCACTGGAAAGGGGAGGCAGCTACATCCCATCTTTGATCATCACGCCTTCTGGCTTCATATCTGGATGGAAAATTTGCTCTCCTGGACATGGACAGATGCAATGAACAAGGCCTCTGGTCTCAGGAGCTGTCCCTGAGAGCTGCTGAACAGGTGACCAGTTAAATAAGGTGCTGGTCCTTCCTATGGGCCCACACAATGCACGAGACTCCTATTGCATCCCCCTTGAGTCTTTCCCACTCTTAACCTTCAGATTTCTGGGCAGAAATAATCTTTCTTCTCTAAGCCCTCAGGCTTTATCACCTTCTCAATTAAATCTTCATTTCCTAGAGTAGGGACTAGTTTAGTGCTTCCTTGTGGCCAGCATACTGCCTCCCACAGAAACATTCCCTAGATTTGTGTCACACAAACCCTACACGAGCCACACCCCTTCATCTTGGGGTAGGGTAGAGAAGGGACAGCCAAGCCATCTGTCTACTTACATAACTTAGAGTAAGGGAGGAGATGATTATTTAATCGTCCCAGGGCTTCATCGGATCAAGCACCGTTAGAAAGTCATTTGAGCTGTGAGGAGTTAGGTCAAGATTTGAACTGTAGGGCTGTATTGTCTTAAACAGTAGCCACCAACCACCCGCGGTGTGGAGCGCATGCAGTGTGGCCAGTCCAAGATGAGATGTGCTGTACGTGTAAAACACACCTGACTTCAAAGACTTAGAATGGAATAAAGGACTTAAAATATGTCATTAATACCATTCTCATCAGTGATAGGTTGCCCTCAGGTGGCCCAGTTCTGTGGTGAATCATTGGCACTTTTCAAGTTGAAGTCCTACTGTGTGCTAGCCATTGTGAATCTGGACATGGGAATCTGCCTCAAGAGGGAAAGAATTACAAAAGGCGAAGTTGCTGCCTGACCAGACAGTGGCACAGTGAACAGAGTGTCAACCTGGGATGCTGAGGATCCAGGTTCAAAACCCCAAGGTCACCAGCTTGAGCACAGAATCATATGACGATGACCCCGTGGTCACTGACTTGAGCCCAAAGGTCATTGGCTTGAAGCCCAAGGTTGCTGGCTTGAGCAAGGGGTCACTGGCTCAGTTGAAGTCCCCCACCCCATCAAGGCACATATGAGAAAGCAATCAATGAATAACTAAGATGCTGCAACGAAGAATTGATACTTCTCATTTCTCTCCCTCCAAGTCTGTCCTTATCTGTCCCTCTCTCTTTGTCTCTGTCACAATACACACACACACACACACACACACACACACACACACAATAAATAAATAAATAAATAAGCAAGCAAGCAAGCAAGCAAAGCTACTAAGCCAGTCCCCTTCACATTTGTGACTGACCTTCTCATGTAGTATCAGAGCAATTGTGAGCTTCAAGGAAATCTGCTATAGATTAAAATGTGCCCCCTCCACAAAATATTCATATGCTGAAGCCCTGACCCTCACTGTTTAAATTTTTGGCCTTTAGAAGGTGACTAGGTCTAGAAAATGTCATGAGAGTAAAGTCCCTATGACGGAGTTGACACCCTGCTTATTCACTCGCTACCATGTGAAGAGAGCGAGAAGGCAGCCCCTGTGAGCCTGGAAGAGAGTCCTCCCCAGAACCCTATCATGCCAGCTTGCTGACTTAAACTTCCAGAATCCAGAGCTGCAAGAAATATATGTCCATTGTTTAAGCCAGTCTAAGGTATTTTGTGGCAGCCTGAGCTGGCTGAGACAAGATTCAACTAAAGGACAATTGAGTTGGGACTATGCTTCATTTGGGTTGGAGGGATGTATTTATGAGGTTCATAGCACTTCTGTGATGGGGTCTCAGAAAGATCCTTCCACCACTTTTATCCCTCGTTCTGCATCAAACAGCATTTTCTTTCTTTAAAGAGGAAAAGCATACAGACCCTCCTACGCCTGGGGTGGCTGGTACTTGCTTGGTAAATAAAGGCAATGAGAACTCAAGAGTCAGAGTCAGATCCTAAGTCTTGCAATTTCCTGATGCTCATCCATTACTAACTAATTGCTAATATTTATTGCATAATTACAAGGTATACTTCTAGACAGTTTTCTTGCAGTATCTCATTTAATTCTCCTATAACACTCTGGGATAGGTAATAGTATCCCCCTTTTTACACATGAGGAGACCACTGAGTGTGTAACAAGTTATGAAATTTGCCCAAGGTCACTTGGTGAGTGGTGGGGATGGCTCTCAACTCTCATGGCTCCCAGTGGGTCACCTGTTCCTCCCTCTGGCACCAACACTGCCACCTGCTGAGGGGCCATCCAAGCTGAGTTAGGATTCACAATTGTAATCACACAGAGAGTCAATGTGCTCCAAGCCAAGGTGTTATAAGAAACACATAAGATATTAAAGGGTTCTGAGAAGTTAAAGTATTTAAATGTTTCTATAATAGCCTGACTGGACAGTGGTGCAGTGGATCGAGCATCGGACTGGGACACGGAGGACCCAGGTTCGAAACTCCAAGGTTGCCAGCTTGAGCATGCACTCATCTGGTTTGAGCAAGGCTCACCAGCTTGAACCCAAAGGTCGCTGGCTTGCGTAAGGGGTCACTCGGTCTACTGTAGCCCCCCCAGTCAAGGCACATATGAGAAAGCAATCGATGAACAATTAAGGTGCCGCAAGGAAGAGTTGGTACTTCTGATCTCTTTCCCTTTCTATCTGTCCCTCTCTCTGTCTTTGTCACATACACACACACAAAAAAAAATTTCTATGATAACATTTGATTGACACCTACCCCCCAAAATGATTAAAGTATATGGCACAAGATTTTAAAAAGGATGTTTCAAGTCTTCAGAAAAGAAGTCTAGGTTTATTATAAACATTTTGTAGTACTTAAATGTCCATACATGTAAACACACACACACACACACACAAATTAGTTCTGCACGTATGCATCAAGTCATGCTGATGTGAGCACAGAAAGCCATAGTCTGAAACAGGCAAAGACTTAATCATGACATGAGAGAACTAGTCTCCCAGGTGAGGGCACCTGCAAAGTCTCTCTTTAGTCTTTCTCGCTTTAGGCTGGCACAAAACAGCTACACTGGGCCATGGTAATAAAATAGAATTCATTGCTTCCCACTCCCACCACTACCTGTCCTAATCGGTTTTCAGGCCTGTGCCTGAAACCCTATGCCAACAAAGGTTCAAAGGCAACCTGAGAGCATCGCTCCCAACAATCCCCTTCTCTGTTTTCAGCCGCCTTTCAGGTATGCAGAAGAGTAATCCTAGATTAGGGTGACTTCGTGTGTTAATAGCTGACCATTGTATTACCCCCAGTTCCTTCTAGTGCCAGCGATGTCCCCAGTGGGCCTTCACTCAGCTGCAAAGGGCATCCTGATCCAGCTGAAATGAGCCCAGCCTGTTCCTCTCCTCTGCTGGCTGTGTTTACGGACCCCCATCACACAGGCCCATCTACAGAAGCAATGCTCTTCACCTTGACACATGGTAACCTCTGTATGGGAAGCTGACTCCCTGCTCCTCAGAGTGAAGCTCAACCTTCCCTCCCCACCTGCAAACCGAGGAGCCCTTCCCACTATTCTGTGTGATCAGCGGGTGTATCTCCCAGTTGCTTCCATTCTGACTCAAAGGTTTTCAGAGAAGGCATCTCCCTCACATTGCAGTCTCAAAAAATCATGCTCTAAAAGGTCAGGACAGAGAGTGGGGAGCCAGAGGAAGTGGGAGGAAGGCACCGTGAATAAGGAGTAGAGGAAAGGCTGATGATAATAATGGAGGTGGTGGACAGATATAGGTGGTGGACAATGGACGGCAGATGGACAATGAAATGTATCATCAGTATTTTCTTCCCTTTGGATACTAAGCATTAATTGTCTCCACTCACATGTTAGTATATTGTTTTGTTCAAATTCCATAAATGATGGGTCAAAAAAGTTTATCTTTTCTAAAACATAAGTAAATCCCATCACTTGCTAATGATGTTTTCTTTTCAGTAGGGAAACTAATTAAGTCTCTCCATGGAGAGCCTTTGGATGGTATGTGCTCTGCTCACATCACCACTAAGTTTTGGAAGGTGTGGGTGCAGGCAGTCGTGGGCGAGGCAGTAATAAGAATTCACCTTTGAATGCACTTTGGAGATTTCTAAACATCTTCACGATGTTGACCACAGGAGCTCACAGGAGTGCTAAGAAAGAGCTTTCACCACACTTTCCCAGAACTTTGCTCTTGGCTGGGGGGAGGTGCCCTGGAATTCACCGCCCAAACCTCAGGAGCATGGATGCAGGCAGGTGGTGTGAGGTTCCTCCAGCAGCCTTGAGCTTATCACCTGATCTTCCTGAGCCTCACTGCCTCATGTGAAAATAAGAAAAGTTAGACTAAAATGTCTCGTTTCAGCCTTTGTTTCTGTGAGCCACTATTTCATTGTTCTCGCCTCTGCCATACTTGTCTTCATCCCAAGCAATTTCTTCAAAATGTTAGCAAATTCTCTCTTCAGCTAGATTTGATTAATTCTTTAAGCCATTCATTTGTTTTAACTTTAAAGATTGCTTTTCATTCCTAAAAGTTCAGCTTGGCTCTTCTTCAAATTTTTTTGTTGTATTTTCATGGTGTCTTATTATTTGGTTACATTTCATTTTCTTCTTAAGTGCTTCATAGTTTTATTTTATCCTCTCCCCCCTCGCCACCCCCATCAGTTCTATTTTGTAAGGATCCTATGTCTTCTATTCTTGGTGAGTTGGCTCCTCTTAGGTTTTGTAATTTGGGACTGTAAGCTCAGGACTCTGTTGGAAATCTATGATGCAAAAAAGTTCAGGGCTTGCACTTTCAATGCCTCAGAGATGGATGCCACCCTCCCAAGGATGACTGTTGATATCTCAACCTGGGAGTCCCCAGGTTATACTGGCAATATGGATTCAAAACAGTATAGAAAGAAAACCAGGGCTATAGTTCTCGTATCACTCTCTTCATCAGTGGTCCAGTTTCTTTCTTGTCTAGTTTCAATGAAGGGGATGGCATTATTTCTAGGGTACCCTTTTACCAAGAACAGAGCTCTTGGCAAGGATCTGGACTTCAGGTATTTGGGAAAAGTAACATCACATTCAATGTTCCATCTCACACAGGTCAATCATCTGTTCAGTTTAGAGAAGTTAAAATATAAATCTGTGGGTGCTGGGTCTATGAGATCAACAATGCCAACCCTGTCCTACACCCCCTATCTCCCAGGGGTGCCAATGCAGCCTCTTATTCATAGACCACTCTGCTTTCCAGTTTCTTCTTTTGTCTGATCCAGTGGGAATTTTTCTTACTTTCTTTCAAGTTTAACTATGCATTTAAGTATCTGTTATATTTATGCACAATTTCTGTGTTTTGTAAAAGGATAGTTTCCAGGCTGTCTAATCCATGAGATAGTCAGATGCACAGGTAATCAAATGTAAGGAAGGTTTCTAAAATTCTCTCAGATTCTCAAGTCTATAGTCCTATGGGTTTCTTTTCAACAGCTTTATTAAGATATAATTCACATACTGTATAATTCACCCATTTAAATCATACAACTCCATGACTTTTAATATACAGGAGTGGGCAAAAGTAGGTTTAAAGTTGTAATTACATGAAACACAGAGTTTCGTCTTGTATGATTATTTATTAATTGTGGTATTATTCATTTATTTTATAACTGTAAACTTACTTTTGCCCACCCCTGCATTCACAGATGTGCGCAACTATTGCCACAGTAAATTTTAGAATATTTTCATCACTATCACCTTCTATCTCCCTGTCTACTCCTCCTCTCCAAACTCTCAGCAATCACTAACTTACTTTCTGTCTCTACAGAGTTCCCTATTATGGAAATTTCATATAAATAGAATCCTATATAAGATCTTAACATGGCTGGCTTCTTTCATGTAACAGAATATTTTCATAGTTCATCCACATTTTAGTATTCATTAGTGCTTCGTTCCTTTTCCTGGCCAAGTGATATTCCATTGCATGCACAGACCATATTTGTTTATCCATTTATCAGCCTAACACATTGGTTGTTCTCACCTTTTCGCAATTATGCATAATGCTGCTGTAAATATTCAGATATAAGTTTTGTGTGGATGTATATTTTTATTTCTCTTGGGTAGCTACGTAGACACGGAACTGATGGATCATGTGGTTACTCTATGTTTAATCATTTGAGGAACTGCTGGACTATTTGTTTAGAAAACTATTTGTTTCTCTATAATTTTAATCTTCTTCCATTTAATTCTTTTTTTTTTTTTTTTTAACAGGGACAGAGAGAGAGTCAGAGAGAGGGATAGACAGACAGGAACGGAGAGAGGTGAGAAGAGAGGTGAGAAGCATCAATCATTAGTTTTTCGTTGAGACACCTTAGTTGTTCATTGATTGCTTTCTCACATGTGCCTTGACCATGGGCCTTCAGCAGACTGAGCCACCCCTTGCCATTGCCGGAGCCAGTGACCTTGGGTCCAAGCTGGAGAGCTTTTCGCTCAAGCCAGATGGGCCCGCGCTGAAGCTGGCAAGCTCGGGGTCTCGAACCTGGGTCCTCCACATCCCAGTCCAACGCTCTATCCACTACGCCACTGCCTGATCAGGCCATTTACTTCTTATAGAAAACAAAAAAAAATCTATCTGTAGAATTTGCTTAATTTTTTCATTATAAATCACCATCATTGCATTTTTTGAAAGACTGGCAAGTATACCATTACTTTTTATTTATTTATTATTTTTTTTTATTATTATTTTTTTTACCATTACTTTTTAAAGTACTGTGGATATAGAAAAAAGTCATAAACAATGGTTCACGGACATGGTTATCACCAGGAGAAAGAAACATTTTCATTTTGTGAGTTTCCTTCTGTAAAATCTTAATTTTTAATAATGAAAATACATAATATTTGTCATAAAATAAACTAAGAATAAAAAAGTGCTGTTTTACAGAATACGATAAGGAAGTGTTTTTGGCTTTTGTTTTTTTAAAACCAAAATCTAAAATAAACCTTTCTGTAAAATGTTGGGAATGCTAGCACATGGACACCCCTTTCCGGAAATGGAAGTGACAGCCTGGGCTTGTTAGGCCTCATAAACAATAAAGAACAGTCCAGAGTCACTGACTATTTATAAGGCAAAGTAACGAAACATAGCGCTGTGTCTGTGGGTCCCCCTGCCTCCTCCTCCAGCATCACCACCTTCCCTTCCATCCCAGGGCCTCTCCATGTTATGCAGAGCGATCCTGGCAGGGTCCCTGGTAAAGACTCCATGTGGTTTCTATAGTTGCATTAACAAGTATCATCACACTAAGGACGAACCATTGCCTCTCTCTCTCTGCCTGCACCAAGTCCCACACTTAAAGGGTCCCAGGCTTCCCAGCAGCAAAGGGTCTGAATGCTGGTAGAAGCACCTTCACCAGGGTTGGGCACCATCCTCACCAAATCTCTTCCCTTAACCCCCACTGCTCTGGCTTCCTGCACAAGCAGGTGGGCCAGCCAAAGAGGTGTAATTCACCAGTTAGGGAAGCTTTCAAAATTGCAGGTCCACACCAGGGACCAGGGACCAGTTCTGAAATAGAATCACAGAACGCCAGCCTTCTCTGGGCCCCATCCAGTATCAGCTTCTAGAGATGCTCACTGCCTTCTCCTGCATAAACTCACCCAACTGCACATTTACTTTCAGAGGGATTTTACTGACATCTGGTGGCAATGTGAGAAAACTCACTTTTTAGAAAACTACGAGTTCAGAGTTTATGTGCCTATATTACAGTTTATCAATCTAGAATAAAAGGGGAAAATTTTTAAAAGATGCATCACTCTCAATCACATTGCTCTCATCTGGACATTGACTCTCACTCTAGTATTAAGGCTCCATTTCTCTAAAGAGAGCTAAGAACATGAAATGAAGCCCAAACCTGACCTTATTCTCCAGGGACAATGTCCCAGGGTCAAGACAGTAAGTTAGGGATCAGGAGTTTGGTTTTGAACACACTCACGATATACAAACATACATTGGTTGGATCATTCCATCATTAACAACTGAAGCCTTTGGAAGACCCCACTTCCGGGGGTTTTAATGCCAGAAGCCACATTCCTGAGTTCTCTCAGCTTTCTCAACACCTCTTCCAGCCGAGAAAGGTTTCCCCGACCGCTCTGCAGTGGCCAATGTTCCCATGTAGGATTACAACCCTACAGCCATGCTATGAAGTCACAGGGAACAAATGTCAAAGGACTTGCAGCACAAGTGTGCACAACAGAGCTGTGTGAACAGGCTATTGAAAAACCCCACAACTGATACTTAATCAAATACTCATGCAATTGTAATTTTCATGGACCAGTCTCTCTCAATAATACTCACCTCAGGAACAGATGTAACACCACGCTCACCAGCGAAAATCTCCCCTAATAAATTAAAGCTAGTTCTTGACTGGACAAAAGAATAAAAAGTGGAATTTTCAGTCCAAAGTGAAAGAGTCACATCTTAACGGCCAAAGGGGCAATGCAAACAGTATGCAGCATGGGCACGCAGGCAGTCGCAGATACATCCACACACGTTTAGGCACAGACTCTCAAAGGAAAGGCACCAGGTGTTACCAGTCGCGTTTGCAGCGTTTGTCAGGTGCCGTTATAAGCGATTACACTTATCTTGCCACAACCATGTATTTTTCCAAATTGTCTGCTATGACGATACGTAATTTAGAGCAGACCAAAAGCTATATAGATAGCAGGTTTCAACGTGTTCCCATGTTGTAGGAACAGCCCTCGCTAGCCTCTCCCCTGCAACCAGTGTCCCCTTCTCTCAGTGTGAAATGCACATTTAATCACGTTCTTTCCCTCCCTGACTACAGCAGGGCTCAAACACTGAGAAGTTTTTTTTTTTGGGGGGGGGGGGAGAGGGGGGTTCTCAAATTTAAACAATGCCCAGAAAGTCCCTGCTGCCATTACCCCCTCCACCCCCATACCCCAGAGGACACCTGGCCACGCCCACCTCCTCGGCTCCGCCCCAGGACTCTCCTCCAGTCCCGCAGACCTGGGGCACCTCCCAGGCTGACTGGCCAGCTCCTTTGTGTCTGCCTCTGTCCTTGTACAGTGACCGCCATCAGGGCCTCAGTGGTGCCAGCCCCCACCACAGTCACAGCACCAGAATGGTCACTGGGCTAGTATTTTTAAAATATATGCATAAATGAACAAATGCAGCATATTAGGGCTAGACCATGAATGGGCATTTGTGTGTTTGGATGTGTGAAAGGGGCTTCCAGGCCAGATCACCCCTTGGAATGTACCTTCCTCCACCCCAACCTCACTGCCATTCCCACTTGTTACCGCCTTTTCTGTCACATGGCCTTCACTCCTCCTGGTTTTTAGGTCTTCAGTCAGCCAGGGGTCCTTCCCTCCACCAGGCCTCACGCCTCGCTCTGGGCCTTCCTCCATCTGTCCCTGTCCCCACCAGAAGGCCCTGGGCCCACCTTTTAGGAGCTCTATCTCTGCCAGGGAAGTTCTCTATGGCCACAGGGACTCTGGTGATCCTTGGACCAGTGGTCTGCGTTGTAGGTCCACTTGGATCATATTATGAGTTTAACAGAGGAATCTACACACCAACCACCCTATGAAGGACCTCTTCCATTGTCGACAGGAAGTGGGCTATGGGCATATGGAAAAATCATTTGCCCAAACTCCTTGCAAAGTATAGCAGGTAGGACAAATATCACAGCCACATCTTGGAGATGTGTGTAGTAATAATATTCTATTTCTCCGCAACTAAAATATAACATATCAGACTGACCTTCCTTTACTCTTATAGCAGAAAACTTAAATTTTGCTGATTAAAGATCATGTGGTCCTTCCCAGACTTCAGTGGTCACAGCAGCTTCCCTCCCAGCTGCCACTCTCTGCTTCTTCTATCCCAAACAAAGCCTCTCCAAGGCCTCTGCCACTACCATTCCTACATAACAGAGAGGGAAACTGAGGCTCAGAGAGGCTAAGTGACCCCCTAAAAGTGATAAAACTGGGGTGAGAACAAGAAGACTCATCTCCTGGTCAGGCATACATGTCCCTACCAGGTGTGGGTGAGGAGTCAGCACAGGCCTAGAAGGAGGCACTCAGGATCCCAGACCCTTCAAGAAGTGAGGGTCGGAAAACCTAGTTTCACTTCTGATGAGCTGTGTGATTCTGGGAAATTTCCTTTACCTCTCTGAGCTTTTTCTCTCATCTATAAACAGCAGCATTGGACCAGGTGATGTTAGGGTACTTTACAGACCAAAACTGGGATTTCTGTCCTAGTCTCCTACCTCTAAATAAACCATAAAACATTCTATATTTCTTCAGATGTTAAAGCAGTAGGGGGTCATACCAGCAGAAAGTGGAAGGGATGGGATTTGAACCCAGGCAGTTTGATTGGGAGGTCCTCGGGGAAGATGAGGTTTCTAACAACATGAGGTAAACTTAGGAAGCTGGGAGTTCCTGGTTTAACCTACTGCCAGTTGCTCTGGGAAGACAGCACCTTCAGCTGGTATCTCTACCCATCCAACCACCAGAAATGTGATCAGCAGGCTTGTTGCCTGTTTCCAGGGTCTTAGCAAGGCAGAAGAGGATGAATAATGAACAAAATTAACATGGGGAAACCGAGGCCTTCACCACTCTCCTTTCCTCCTTAGACGCTCATCCCATGAGATGTGTTCTGCAATAGTGCCCAAATGCAGTTTAATTTCCAGAGAAGAGGGGAAATATAAAGCCTCTCTAAATGCAAAACACATATACATACATACACATAAGACAATAGAAGGCACTCAAGCGAGCCCATTAGGAAGTATTAATGCATTTCTGGGGTGATTAAGGTTGCTCAGCCTTTAACCTCACACCTCACAGCCTGCACAGGGCAGTGTATTGTTTAATTAAATGAATAAATGTTTTACACATGAATACATCTATTAGCGATACCACCATCTTGCTACACTGAGAACTCATTAAATGTGGAGAAGATAAAGTATTCAGACAGTGTAATTGAAGACATTTGGGTTTATCTGAAATGGAACATCCATATAAATGTCATCTACAGCAGCAAGAGCAGAAAGTGACACAACATGGTCATAGGTGAGAACAGCTGGCCTCTCAGAACCTGGGCCCAGGCTGGTGGTGTGGGAACCAGCCTTGCACGCCACCTGGCAGGGCTCTGGGCACACCCTGCCAATAGGTGGCGCCAGAGGCTGCTCTTTTGGCCAGGACCAGCCTCTCTGCCATGGACAGGGGAGGGAGTTCAGGATCTGCAGCTCTCAGCCACAGACCAGCCATAGTGGAAAAGAACCACAGGGCCCAGAACCCCAGCTTTCCTTCCCACTCTCCCCACTGTGTCTTTCTCAGGTCAGAGACAGCATACCCTGAGTGCCACCAGTGTCCATCACTCACACCCACCACCATTCACACACTCCCCCAATCCAGCTAGTGGATTCAGTCTCCATAGGTATGCTGAAAAGCATTCTTCACCTCCGCATGCAGACAAATGTGTGTGTCTGTATGCAGACACATATTTGCCTACACATGCACACACTGCACAAACCACACACAGAGACACCATATTCACAGGGCACAGGGCAAATACATAATGCACGCACAACACACAATGTACACAAGTGCACATGTATATACAATATATACATACACCACACGTGTATGCTTGTGTGCACACACCATGCACACAAACAGACAAACACAATACATATATATGCATGAACACACCACCCATATATGACACACATACCACACATGCATGTCCACTCCCACACACACAATAAGCAGACCTCAGGCAGAGCGAATGCAAGCCCATGCCCCCAGCTCCCTCCTGTCTCCCCCCCCCCCCTTGCAGTGGTCCCCATCCCCACTCTGTGCCTCACTCCTCACCTTGCTCACCTGGCTTTCCTCACTCATGCCCTGGATCGCTAAGGTCCTGAGCTGAAGGCAAGGGTCCCTCCCCCGCTCATCTTAGCTCCCAGGAGGTCCTGCTCAACCTGCTCACTAGTCATCCCCTGCTACTCCTCAGCATCCACCCCAGACCTCCACCTCCTCTGCCTGTTTCTATCCAGCTGGAGCCCCTTTACTCCCTTGGCATTAGATCCCATGACTCCCCAGTGTCCATCTCCAATGCAGATGCCTTTCCCTAATTCAAGAATTTCACCTGATCACTGCTGACACTAGCGCAGCCCAGCATCTCAGCCTCAGCACACCTACCAATGAGCATCCTCTCTCTAGGCCCAGCCCTTGTCTGACCTCCCCCAGTCCTGGGCACGCACCACGCAGTGCACTGAGTACCCAGTGCTCCAGAGCAGTCACCCTGGACTCCCCTCCCAGTCACCTTCGCCCCCAGCATGTCAGCTGCTTGCCGTGCTCTAGCCCATCCAGATGGCTAGTCCCAGCTGCACCACTCATAACCTCTGGTGGGGGGGTTCTCCCACATTAACCTAGTCCCCACTAAGGCCTACCACCCAGCCATCACCCACACTGGTCAAAGCCATGCTCATAGCACAGAAACTCAGTCACATATTATACACACACACTCACATATGCACATGCACACATACCACACCCACACATATGTGCAGGCACATACACACCATCCAGTCACACATGCATAAACATGTACACCACACACATATGCACACAATACACATGCACACACACATGCTATGCCCAGTCACACACACATCATACACACACTAATCATACATATGCACACCATTCACACTTATTCATACACTCACATCACATGTGCACATGCACACCACATATACACATATATCAAACACATCCACACACACAACACACAATCCCACACCACACTTTCACATACAGTCACACCCCACCCATCAGATGCTCCTAGTATCAAATCCAGACCCCTCACATCGTCCGCACAACATGGGTCTAGGTGTCATTCCAGCCTCCCACCATGCTCAACCCCCACCCTTTTATTCCATTCACCCTGGGGTTCCTCTCATGATGTATCTGTCTTGTCCTGTCGAAGCCTTTGCGTGTACCATAGTCTTTGCCCTTGAACATTCACTCTATGCTCATACCCAGCCTGCCCTCTCAGGTGTATTTTCTCCTAAAATACACCTGGACATCCTGCAGACCTCCGCTGGACCCTCATGTCCCTGAGCTGTTCTCTCCCTATGCAGGCTGGGCCCCTGGGTGTTGGCTGCTCCAGCTCTGCCCTGATGTCCTTGCTGGGACCTCTCCAAAGTGTCCTGCTTGGAACTGTCTCCTCCCCAAGGTGGCCCTATTTACAACCTAACCCCAGAGCCATGGCAGGGGGTATGGCACATATGACATTCAATATGTGTTTATCAAAATAAAGAAGGAAGGATCACGATGCAAACAGATCCCTACCAGCACAGAAAGGGTGAAAATGTTGGTCTTGATCATATTTGGGTCAGTGTGAGCTAGATATAGTCTGCAGCATGGCACTGTGTGAAGAAAGAGAGGCACATGTCTGTGTGTGTGTGTGTGTGTGTGTGTGTGTGTGTGTGTGTGTGTGTGTAGGGGGTGACCTAGCTACGTCCATATCTATATCTATATCTATGCTCACATTTTCACTGAGGAATTTTGGAAGATTTAAAAGACATCATCTAGATTAATTTGCTCCAGGGAGAGGAGTATGTGTGAGAGGTCAAATTGTAGGGGAAGACTTTCAGTTCTCATGTTTGATCACATGCAAGTATTCTGTGTTTTAAAGCAAACAAAAGAAACTGGATAAAAATTATCTCACTTAAGCCTATATAGTCTTAATAAGGCCTATGTATTCCTTAAATACACACATACATGTATCATTACAGGGCTGTGAATAATAGAAAAGGGGTGAAGATGGTAGCGATAACATAAGAAGTTCACTAAACATAATTAAAACCACATTTTTTCCAAGTCAATTGTGCTGATTAACATTTTGTCTGCACACAAAGAGCTCAGTTCTCTCACTCCCACTGTGTCATAGACACTCGGACAATAAGAGCACCCAGACAATAAGAGCTCCGCTGAGAACTATTTTCAATTTTTCCTTCCTCATGAAAGATGTTATTTAAAAATCTGATCTTTTGTAATGCTTTTACTGGTAAAGTCTCTACCAAAATTAAGTTGTAATAAGCTAAAAACTGTGAGAATAATAATTAGGGGTTATAACTCCTGAAACACCCATGACTGCTACTATAAATATGACACGACCAAGGCAGTGTTATTCAACTCAACAGCTGAACATGGACTATTCATAAGGCCTGCTTCCACCTTTGGCCTAAATACAGTGTGTTCGTAAAGTCATGGTGCACTGCTTTCCTGTGACCGGTCAAAAGTGCACCATGACTTTACAGACACACTGTAGAATCCATGCACCTCAGGCTGGAAGAGACTCTACATCACCCTCAAACACGCCAACAGCCAGTCCCCAGGACCCACCTGTGCCCTTGGAAATGGGATGGTCTTGAAGGCAACAGGACAATCTGATCAGCCTTGCTCTGTCCACAGAACCTTTTCAGGATAACATATAATCTTAAATAAATATAGTTGGAAGAATATAAATAAATAAATTTATCATTATAAAGAATTCAAAGTAAAATACTTTAAGTTAGGAAATAAAGAAATGTCTGTAAGACACATATGGATATAGGATAGAAGTATAGGGAGAAATTCAAAGATAGGCATACAGAAATAAAATTCCAGGAGGGAATGTTCCAGAAACCTTGAGTGCTACAAGAAAGAGCTACCTCTTCGTTATGACACCCAAGAAGGATGGTGCCTGCAGGAGAAAATAAGTAGCAGGCTACACAAGAGAGCTTGTTTGCAAAATCTTCCATATAGCTCTGCTACTTGGACAGATATGTGCAAAATGCAGCCGGTGTAGAAGAATATATATGTGTCCACATTCCATATATCCATCCACATCTAAGCAAGAGTAAGCTCCACTGACTGTAAACATATGTCAGCTTCAATTTAGTTTTGTTAAATGAAAGACAGGAAGCATCAAATACCCGGGTATTTATCCACTGATACTCCAGGAAACAGTGAAAAGAAAAAAGAAAGCCCTCTATGATGGCTAGCAGAGTTTGCCCAGCCCTAAAACGCAAAGACGTAAGCTGAATTGCATTACATTTATTCTACAGTCCTTACCCTTACAGTACAGTAGTAAACACATTGCATCAGAGTCAGGGCCATGCAGTTTGGGTGGCCTTTGCTATCTCAGGGCTCTGCCAAGGACTTGTGGGGGAGCTCATTCCCACAGAGCTTCCAGAAATATTTATCTGACACTGTTAGTAGCCCCCAGGGGTCACTTACTGCTGGTAAAGGATGTGCTATGGTACTCCAGGCAAAACATGTGTTCAAATTATTGCTTAGTTTTCCCAGAGTGTTGAGGCTTTTTTTTTTTTAAGTTTCATTGACATCCCCTTTATCTGGAATTTGATGCACATATAAGCTCAACTGGGATTTTTTAAATTAGGTTTTTCTAAACTGCAGTGTCTGAAAGGACGCCATGCTATACTAAATTGACATGGCTAGGTAAAAGAGAAGACAATCATTAAAAGTTAAAACAAGCCCCAAAGTATATATGCTTCCTCAGATAGCAGAGTCAGAAATAGTCCATAGTCACAGTTACACACCTGAAGTTTGTATACTGCTGCAAATAGAGAGCACTTTACATTATACTTCAGTGCACACAACTAGCTTTGTGATGCACAAGGAAAAGATTTTAATACACATTTTATTTATTTTTTTAAGGATTTTATTTATTCATTGTAGAGAAGGGGGGGGGGAGCAGGAAGCATCAACTTCCATATGTGCCTTGACCGGGCAAGCCCAGCATTTCAACCAGGGACCTCAGCGCTCAGCGCTCCAGGTTGACACTTGATCCACTGCGCCACCGCAGGTCAGGCCAGTATACCCATTTTATTGAGGAGAAAACTGAGACCAGGTGTTTGAACTCTAATAGGTATCAGAGGCAGTTTTACTGTCTAAGGCAAGTGGGTTTCCACATTTCAATGCGGGATTGTTTTAAAACTGTGGTAAAAGAAAAAAGCATGAAATCTGCCATCTTAACCATTTCTAAGTATACAGTGCAGTAGTGTTAACAGTACTCACATAGTTGTCCAAGAGAGCCCTAGAACGATTCCATCTTACAAAACTGAAAGTCTATACCCAATTAAATAGCTCCCTGTGTCCCCCTCCCCCAACCCCTGGCACCCACCATTCTACTTTTTTGCCTCTATGAATAGAACTCCTCTAGGGACCTCATATAAGTGGAATCAAACAGTATTTGTACTTTTGTTTTTTGGGGGGGTTGGGTTTTTTTTTTTTTTATTTTAATTTATTGTGTTTACATAGATTCTAGTGTTGCCCCGAATGTACCTTTGTGAATGGCTTATTTCACTCAGCATAATGTCTACAGACTCATCCATGCCATACTATGTCAGAATTTCCTTTTCTATGGCATTGTACATATGGACCACATTTTGTTTACCCATTCATCCATCATGGGCATTTGGGTTGTTTCCTGTATCCTTGCTATTGTGAATAATGTTGCGGTGCACATGAGGATGTACGTATCTCTTCAAGATCCTGATTTCAATTCTTCTGGATATACATCAGAAGTGGGATGGCTGGATCATATGCTACTCCTATTTTTAATTTTTTGAGGAAACATCATCTTGTTTTCCATAGCAGCTGCACTTTACCCTCCCACCAACAGTGCACAGGGTTCCAGTTTCTCCACATCCCCGCCAATGCCTGTTATTCTCTGGTTTTTTTTGAAACCAGACATCCTCATGAGTGTGAAATGATTATCTCTTGGGAAGATAGATATACTTGGAGATCTAAAAAAGAATTTTAACTTAAGGCATTGAAACTTGCAGCCCATGATTTTAAATAACATGTGAAAATGTTTAATTATTGTCAAAGTATGATCATGTAATTGTGGTTATATGGAAGATCAACCTTACTAGGAGATGCATGCTAAAGCACTTCGAGGTGAAGGGTCAGAATATGTGAAAATCACTTTCAACTGGTTCAGAAAGTCTAGATGGATAGATATAGAGAGAGATTGTGGATAGGTAGGTAGACAGGGAGGTAGGTAGACAGATAAATAGGGAGATAGAGAGTGAACAAGGAGAAAACAATTGTGGCAGAGGCTATTGCTGAATCTAGGGGAAAGGTATCTAGGCATTCATTGTTTATGTTTGAAACTTTTCCAAACAACAGTCTGGAAAAAAGAAAACCGAGGGCAGCATGCACACACAGTCCTGTCACCAACAGATGCTCAGCCTGACCAGCTGGTGCAGAAACGGGTGGCTGCTCTCCACCTCCTCTGACCCTGCTGGCTGGGCTCTGTTGAGCCTGGAAAAGTGACAGGGGTGAGAGAGAAGCTGGGCCCAGTGTCAAGTGCCACCTGCACTCTGTGCCCCAACTCACTGCACTCTCAGGCGTCACAGGGGCTTCTTTCAGGTGAGTGTGGGCACCTCTGCCCTATGGTTCCCACAGGGCTTTCTTTCTGTTACATTTTCCCTGACTTTCTTCCACCTGATGCCCTTAATCTTCTAACAATGATGTGAAATGTGCCTTGCGTCTCCTCCTCCTCTCCTCTGGGTCCTCTGTGGTTGTCCTCCCTGCCCAGCAGACAGACTGGCACCTAAGTGCCTGAGCTCAGGTGTCGCCAGCCTCTCAGAGGTGTCTGTGGCATTACGTAAGCCCTTGTAATTTTTTTTTTAACAGTGACTCTGTTAATTACATGTTCATTAATCTTCAGATGTATTGTTAAACTTATCTTATTTGTGTTCAAAGATATTTGAAAATTTCCTTCTAAAAAAGGCAAGGAAAAATATCTTTAGAGGTACTTTTGTACCTCAGGAACACATATTCTTAACTGGATGACAATTCATTGTCTTGACACTTTTCATTTACACTGTGAGACAAAGGACACAAAATAGAATAGGGCAGTAAGCTTTGTCGCTTAGTTTTGTCTGGTGCGGAGGCCAAGTCTGAGAATAGAACAGAAGCACACGATTCTGCGATGTCTTCTGGCATCTCATCGCTAGATGGCAGTGACCCTCTCAAATTCCTAATCGGCGAGCCACCACGGTAAAACCCAGACAGGCTGTTTCCTGTTTCCAGCAGTTTTCCTTTAAAATAACAACAAACAAACAAACAAAATACCTAGTGGTTCATTTTGTCCTGACTTCTTAGAGCCTGTCCACCAGGTTGGGCAGCCATAGACATGAAGAAACTAAGTTGAAGACCTTGAATTCAGAGGACACTTTGAGATGGACGTTAGAGTCATCCTCTGTATTGTGCTAGAGATTGCTATAACATCTACCTAACAAAAGAAATGTATTATTTCAAACCATTTTCCAGCTAAACACAGTTAAGCAAGCCAAATCTACTACTGCAGTACCTCACTTTGAGAGGTATTAGGCCCTGAAAGTCAGGAAGATCCCAGGCTAATTTTATAATAGCTGTGGCCAATGTGTCACACACACACAACACAACATCTCCTCCTTTCCCTAAAGCAGCGGTTCTTAACCTGGGTTCTATCGAACCCTAGGGGTTTGATGAGTCAGTCTCAGGGGTTCAGAGAAGCCTCTGCCGTGGAGGCCAGAATAAAGTAATACCGTAATTTGTTGTGAGTTTATGCACTTTGTTGGTTTTGTTCTTTGAGCAAGGTGATGTTCATGCACGGCTCATTTTGTGCACCAGTAAAAGAACATATACCTATGTCTTGAATTTGGAAAAAATAATCATATTTTATTTATCACTAAAGAAGGGTTCGGTGAATGCGCATATGAAACTGGTGGGTTTGGTACCTCAAAAAAGGTTAAGAACCACTGCCCTAAAGTATTCATGAGTTATTTCACCAAGGAGTAAAACGAGAAAACAAAAAACATGAGATGTTTTTCTTTTTATTGTTCCCTCTAATTTTTGGTCAGTTGCTTATAGATTGACTTTTTCTTTTTCAATAGAATTCACACAATTTGAACATCTTAGTTACTCATACCATGTATGTAGACATGATAAGTAAATTTGAACTATAAAATATAAATGATTTTTATAGTTGGTAACTTAGAATAGTCTGTAAACAATACTAATCCCAGAAAATAATCTGTGTCATCTCTTTTAAAATCAATGAGTCCACAGTTGTCTGATTTGTCAGCAATGCAGGGTGGCTTTAGAGAAGTAAGGTTGGTCAGCATGTCCTTTTAACATCCTCTTTGTTCCAGTCAGCTCTCTTCCCCATTCTAGCCTGCCCCCACCCAAAATCCTCATGTGAACCATTGACTGTGAGGGCTCTTTACTTGGGAGATTAAGAAAAGGTCCGGCCTGACCAGGCGGTGGCACAGTGGATAGAGCATTGGACTGGGATGTGGAGGACCCAGGTTCGAGACCCTGTGGTTGCCAGCTTGAGTGCAGGCTCATCTGGTTTGAGCAAGGTTCACCAGCTTAAGCCCAGGGCCACTGGCTTGAGCAAGGGGTCACTTGGACTGCTGTAGCCCCCGGTCAAGGCACATATGAGAAAACAATCAATGAACAACTAAGGAACCCAACAAAGAATTGAGGTTCCTCATCTCTCTCCCTTCCTGTCTGTCTGTCCCTATCTGTCCCTCTCTCTGACTCTGTCTCTGCCACAAAAAAAAAAACAAAAAAAAAAAAAACGTCTGTTCACTTCTGCTTTATCCACTAAGACAAACTGTGAGCCAGTCAACAAGTGAACAGATAGGTACTGATTGATGTCCACTCCTCTCCCAGGAGTATACCCATGTCTATGTAGACCTTCCTTCATATATCCCCCCAGACCCACACACTGAGGGGCAGGATCTTAGGCCATGAGGTCCACATACCAAGAGAACAGGTAAAGAGCCTCTCTTGATCCTGCCTCTCTCTTTGCTCCCAGGACCTTCCCAGGTAAACTTGCACCAGGGAGTCAACCAGTCTGATGCTTCAACTTGGGGGCAGCTCTGCCAGTGCTGTGTCAATGGTGAATTAGAACAAGGTGGAGGGGGGCCAATGATACCTTCTTGCACCCCAAACTCTGAGATTCTGTGATTTCACAGATACTCAACATTAAGAGTGCTAAGATGAGTAACTGTTTTCCAAAGACTCCACATTTTCTTTTTTTTAAATTAATTTTAATGGGGTGACAGTAATAAGTCAGGGTACATATGTTCAAAGAAAACATCTCCAGGTTATCTTGTCATTTAATTATGTTGCATACCCATCACCCAAAGTCAAATTGTCCTCTGTCACCTTCTATCTGGTTTTCTTTGTGCCCCTCCCCTCCCCCCTCTCCCTCACACTCCTCCCTCCCCCCACCCCATAACCACCACACTCTTGTCCATGTTTCATAGCAAAGACTCCACATTTAAAAGCCACATGTGATTGTTGGAACCCAGGTGCTAGAATCAAATACAGGAAGCAGAATATTCCCAAGAGCTGTGATTCATACAAACGCACAGGCCCTGCACTGAACTGGAATAAATGTCACAAAGTTGGGATTACAGTAAGCAGTATTTAGTAAAATGAAGGTTTGAACCACAGTGAGATTCAGTTAGTACCAAAGTAGTTAACATATTTTTAAGCCTGCTTTTTATTTTAGTCTGATAAAAATAAACTTCTAAAAATCATTCAAATGTTCCCATTAGTGATCATCTACACATAGAAACTGATTATTTTAATGGAGTTATACTTTTACAGGGAATTATCTTTAGAGTCCCTGTCAATGTGATTGGAGCCTCTCTGCTGCTTCCTGGCACCCGGATCACCAAGGACGTGCCAATTACTGAATCAAGTGCTAAAGACAGAGACTGGAATTCTGTAAACTCACATGTTTCCTAAGTGACCCTTCTGCCCTGGTCTGGATCACATACTCCCAGCCAGCTACCAGTGGAGAATGCTTAACCAGTTGCTTCATGAGGCCATACCCAGGAGAAACTCAAGTAGCTAAGACCTACCAAGAGGACACAGCTGCTCCCGGACCCCTGCCCAGCATTGCCTCCTCAGGGACAGCCTCTAGGATGCATGGGATCCCCTTCCCCCGCTTTATGCCTGCATTTCCCAGAGCAGACATCAACCTCTGTCATATCTGAGTTTCTGGCAGGACACTTTGTCCAGTAGGTAGGTCCCTATAAATGCTCTTAGGTCAAAAACAAGGATGAAGTAAGTCCCTTCTGCCATTTGGGGTTTGATGACTGACTCTAAAATGGTAGCAAATGTCACACCTTCACGTGTTCAAGATGCAAGGCTATATATATTGTTAGCCCAGCATGCAGTATTCTAAATAGACTCAAGTGCACATGCAATTAGGGAAACAGGCTTTACAGTGAAAAGGAAAGAGCTAGGGCTATACCTTAGACAGTTCTGGGTTCCATCTTGACTAACTCACCAGCCGTCCGGCCTTGGTTACATGACCTAATGTCACTGCAAGTTCCTATATTGGCAAAATAAACATATTTACATGGCAGGTGAATGTAAGAAGTAGTAAGAAGATGGAGTATGGGCTTCAGCTATACCCCTGGCTCCCCAAGTCTTCAGGTCAAAATCCTAGGATTGCTGACCTGTACTTGATTATAAAAATGAAGTCTAGAAAACATGCCCTATTCATCACCAGCTAATATTACTCATTTAATAAGTATGTACTGAGTCCCTGTTATGTTCCAGGTATGGTACTGCCCACTGGGGAAGACCCCCTTCCTGCCCTGGTAGAGATGATAGCCAGATTACCAGCAGATTGCAGACCTTTCCATGAGAACTGCCAACAGTATGAAATGGAGGGAAATCTAAGAAGGCCTTGTTGTGAGTATCTAGACTAAGAATAGCAGTTGCTATAGCGTCTAGGACATCCCTCACAAAAGAACACCAATCTACCTAAGCAGCAGTCCCTGCACAGAAGTTTCAAATGCTGGATGTTCAAGGCAGAGTGGCAATTTAAGTCACTATTTAGGAGCCATTAAGCCAAGAGATAACAGTGTAATTAACATCAGATTTCATTATATGGCAAGGATACTTGTGACTTTACTCAAAGTTAATTTGCTGTCTTTACTACATATAAATAATCCCAAAGATACTAATTCAGGGTCTCTGTAGATTATGTACATGTTATTTCAAAGAAAACCATTAGAGAAAGAATAACGCATATTTTTATGGAATT
This sequence comes from Rhynchonycteris naso, assembly GCA_037038555.1. NCBI lineage: Eukaryota > Metazoa > Chordata > Mammalia > Chiroptera > Emballonuridae > Rhynchonycteris > Rhynchonycteris naso. The sequence goes on from CM072998.1 coordinate 35,086,305, forward strand.
ACAATCTCCACCTTGTAACCATTCACTGAAGAGTTATGAGCTCCCCGGGAGCATGTACGACTGTGGAATTAACACCACACATCAGTGGAAAATGTTCCTGATACTGACTTTGATTGATAGCCCACCTCCCTTATAAAGGGAGTGCTTCTCAGTGCGCAGTAAGCAATTACAAGCTTCCTGGGAAGTTATTGGCTGCATTTTCTGGGAAGAGAAGAAAAATGAAGAGTCCTTTCTGCCCCCTGAAATCAGATTAGACAAGTGGGACATCAAGTAAGATTTCAACTGTTGACCTTTCATTCACGAGCTTCGGGGACAAATTCACTTTGTTCATTATCTGGTGAAATCCATTACTGATCTGTAAATTACACACGGTCAGACTTCTGCACCTCAACCCTCCTCTTATGGGGATAACAGAAAATGACAGTACATATGAGCAGACTCGGGGCACCTACCCAGAAAATTCCCCTGCCTTTGGTTATTGTCCAAGACAAAAATGGTTTCTAATGGAGAACGGACCCCTCCTACGAAATCCTCCCACACTGCCTTGCAGAATCCCTCGATGCCAGCTTCATTTATAAGTGCTAGAGATCTGCACGGGTGACCTTGCCCAAACTGTGGTTACAGTTGGATAATCTTTGAGCACAGTCTCACAAAACACACCCATACAGCTCTATATTTCACATTTTGTAACACCCTATTGAGAGGGAATTAAATTATTACCCTGTCTCTTGCCCATGGTTCAAGAACTGATACCTTTTCTTCCATAATCTCCCTCAGTATAGTTCACTTAGCAGGCACTCGGTGCCCTTCAGCGTTGTGATAGAGAACGGTATTCTGAAAATCGATGAAAAATGAATGTGTCCTTCAAAGTTGACGCTGCCTAGAGATAACAAAATGACAGTGATGGCAGGGAAGATGCTGGACATAAAAGAGTGCATCCTCTATGTAGGAGAGTTCAGGGCCGCTGGGAAGGCAGAGGCAAGAACCAGAGTCACACATTGCAATTGCCTCTCTGTGGGAGTCCCACAAACATAATTGCACCTTTAAAAACCTAAGAACATTTCAAAAAGACAGGAATTTCAGTATTTAACTACATGTCTGATAACCGGGACTGTTTCAAACCATGTGAAAGCATTTGAAAGTTTTTGTATGACATGATCTTTAAGAATCAAAGTGTTAGTGTCTTTCTACAAATATCTGTCCTACCATAATCTACACAGGAGAAACTCTGAATCAATAGTGTAGCTAGTTGTAAGCTAATTTGAATTTTTATGATGGGGTAGAGAAGGAAAGTGAAACTTACATTTACTGAGTGCACATTATGTTGGGCACTGTGCTAGATATGTGAAAATCCATACCCTCTCTTAGGTTCTGGTTCTGCCTAAATACATTTCTCTATATACAATTTTGTTTTGTTTTGTTTTGGAGAGGATGTTTTTTACTGAAGTATAATTGACATACAATGAGCTATATACATCTTTAAAGTGAGATTTTGATGAGTTCTGAGATATTACTATATACCCGTAAAGCCATCACCACAATCAAGACAGCGAACATACACATCACCCCCAAGATTTCCTCCTGCTTCTCTATAATCCTTCCCTCCCACCCTTCCCAACTCACTCTGGCCCAAAACAACCACAGTTCTACCTCTGTCATTGTAGATTAGCTTACATTTTCCAGATTCCATATATATGAAATCATAAAGGATGTACTCTGTCCTCTGGCTTTTTTCACTCAGCATTATTCTTTTGCAATTCATCCAAATTGTTGGGTATAGCAAGTTTCTTCCTGTTCATTGCTGAGTAGTGTTCCACTGTATGATGATACAATTTGTTTAGCTGGTAACCTGTTGAAGAACATTTGCATTGTTTCCATTTTTTGGTTATTACGAATATTGCAAGCATTCATGTACAAGTCTTTGGATATGTGGTTATTTTTGTCCTTTGGAGTAAATAGCTAAAAGTGGATTGGCTAGGTAAGTATATGTTTAACCTTTTGAGCTACCAGTTTGCCCTCTGCATATCTTCTTTGAGTTCTTTTATAATCTGGATACAAGTTCTTTATCAGATATGTGTTTTTAAGGTTGTGACTTGACTTTTCATTCTCTAAAAGATATCTTTTGAAAAACAGAATCTCTTAATTTTGATGAAGCCAAGTTTTTAAATTCTTTATTTTATTATTGTGCTTTTGATAGGTCTAAGAAACCTTTGTATAACCCAAGATCATGAAGACTTTATCTAATGTTTTCTTTTCTTGAAGTTTTATAATTTTAGGTTTTACATTTAGATATAAAATCTATTTTGAGTTCATCTTTGTGATGTAAAATATAAATTGACACCTCCTTTTTGCATATAGATATGCAATTTTTCTTGCACTAAACTTTCAGAAACAATCCTTTCTCCACTGAATCACCTTTGCATCTTTGTTGAAAATTAAGTAATATACGTGTAACCCTATTTCTGCACTCCCTACCCAGTTCTATTGATTTATTTAACTCCCTATATATACAAACTACACTGCTTTGATCACTGTGGTTTTATAATTAGCCTTGAAATCAGGTAGTGCTAGTCTTCCAAATTTGTTCCTCTTTCTCAAAGTTGTTTTGGTGATTCTAGGTTCTTTGTACTTTCATAAATGCAAACTTTAGAATCATCTTGTTAATGCCTTTTTTAAAAGGCTTCTGAAATTTTGGTTGAAGTCATAAGGAATTGTCAGATTAATTTGGAGAAACCTGACATATTAAATGTTCTGACTCATGAAAGTGGCAAATTTTTTATATTATTTAGGTTTTCTTTAATTTCTCTCAGCAATATTTTATAGTTTTCAGTAACCAAGTTTTTTACATATTTTGTTAGATTTATCACTAAATATTTCTATTACTTGATGCTATTGCACATAGTAATTTTTGTTTCAATTTCTGTAACTATTCATAAATTCAAAATATTTTTGAATATTCTTCTTGTATCCTATAATCTCGCTAAACTCACTGATTAGTTCTAATAGATATTTTTATAGATTCCATTAAAATCTGATTGAGGCCCTGTCTGGGCAACTCAGTAGATAAAGATCCTGGTGCACCGAGGTAGAGGGTTCTATCCTCAGTCAGGGACCGATGGGAAGCAATCAGTAAGTACACAACTAAATGGATCAACTAAGTGAAACGAGTTGACACTTCTCTCTCTGTCTCTCTCTCTCCTATCCCCTTCTCTTTCTCTCTCTCTCTAAACAATAAAAAAATTTAAATATCTGATTGGAAAAAGCCAAACTAAAAGTAGTATTATTTCATTTATATAAAACCCTAGGAAATATAATCTATTGTGACAGAGCATTAGCCAAGGAAGAGAAGTGAGAAAAGAGGTTATAAAAGAGAACCAGAAAACTTTTAGGGGTGATGGACAAATTAATTCTTTTCATTGTGATGATGATTTCCTATTTATATGCAAACGTCAAAACCTTATCACATTAGACATTAAAAAAATTTTTTTTTCTTAAGTGAGAGGCGGGCAGGCAGAGATAGACTCTCACATGTGCCCTGACCGGATCCATCTGACAAACCTCCTACCTGGCCATGCTCTGCCCATCTGGGGCTGCTGCTCCAACTGTTCAGCAACCGAGCTATTTTAGTGCCTGAGGTGAGTGAGGCCTTGGAGCCATCCTCAGTGCCCGGGACCAACTTGTTTGAACCATTTTGAGCCATGGTTGTGAAAGGGGAAGAGAGAAAGAAGAGGGGAAGGGGTGGAGTAGCAGATGGGTGCTTCTCCTGTGTGCACTGACTTGGAATCAAACCCGGGACTTCCACACGCTGGGCTGACGCTCTACCACTGAGCCAACCGGCCAGAGCATACACTTTAAAATTAATATGTATCAGTCCTGGCTGGTTGGCTCAGTGGACAGAGTGTCTGCCTGCTGTGCAGACATCTGGGTTTGATCCCCAGTCAGGGCACCCATGAGAAGCGACCATCTGCTTCTTTTCCCTTCCTCTCCCATCTTTCTCTCTTCCCCTCCCACAGCCAGTAGCTCAGTAGTTTCAAGCATCAGCCTCAGGCACTGAGGATAGCTCAGTTGATTTGAGCATCAGCCCCAGATGGGGGTTGCCAGGTGGATTTCTGACAGGGCGCATGTGGGAGTCTGTTTCTCTATCTCCCCTTCTCTCACTTAAAAATATATATTATGTATCAATTAAGCCTCAAAATATTGTTTAAATTGTTTTTAGTAAGTTGGAATTAAAATTTCTATTGATCCGAATATGCAGAGCCAGGAAGGAGGAAAGCAAAGGTCCACCAAGACCACTGTCTTCCTTAGGGCTCAAGAGGAGGGACTGTGAAGACTGTTAAACCCTAACATCCATGCTGTAGAGAATGTGAAGCTAGTCAGGTGGATCTATAAGTGCTTAAAGACTTGATGCACAGAATATAGTGGTTAGGATCAACCTACAAACAGACATTCTCTTCCTGGAATTCCTATCCTATAATTATGAGTGGCTTAAATCATGACACAGAAGACATGATTTAAGAAACTTATAGATAATTTCCCATAATTATGATTGATTGCTAAAATTCTGGGTGCAAAACTATGATTCAAAATAATTTTAATACACAAGGATGATAATCCAAAATGAAGATCGAATTCATTAGGAATAAACATAAAATACTGATGTTATGTTTTAAAAACCTACTCTATAAGGTCAGCATGGGTAGCATTTTACTTCATAGTAGTTCTTATCAAAGAGACCTAGTAAGGAAAGCTGACCAAAACCCAAACATAAGTAAAGAATATGAAAACTAAAGGGTGTTGCGGGTTACGTTAATAGAAGCATAGACTCTACACCATGGTGACAATAAAGCCCTCTCTCATTTACCACATTGGGAACAGTGTATCCAGCCAATTTCTGTATTTTAGGAGAAACAGAAACAAGAGGGAGACATCTGAAAGTGGGTTACTGTTGAAACCATCTCAATAAAGTATATAGACAAGAATGGAAGAAGCTCTACATGTTTAACGTGGAAAGAGGGGGCACTCAGGACATCTGGCAGTGGCTACAGATACATGTGCTCAAAGTGTGAGAGCCGACTGGGTCTGTGCAAATCAGAGAGCAGCAGAAAAGCCAACAGGTGAGAGGTAGGGAAGGAGAAAAGCTCTAGAGAGGCCACGGCAGCCTCACAGAACAGTGAGTGCCTCATCCCTGGCAGCATCCCCAATCTTTGTTCATCGGTATTACAGGGAGGATTGCGTTATTGGATGAGAAGTGCACAGAGCACCTTTGAAGCAGCCATCCAACTCTGAGAGTTCATGATATAAAGAGCTCTGCAGGAAAAGACAACTATGATTATCTTGGTTTTCTGATATTATTGGTCTTAAAGGATTTACCCCAGAGTCTATAGTCACAGTTTTCATTTCACTAGAAGCCTTATACACTCTGCTCCACAAACAGTGTTGCCTCATTCATTGGCTTTTCCACAACAGCAGATGTGACTCACCAAGTGGATAATAAGGTGTTCTTCTGGATTTTACTTAGAAATCTACATTTAGAGACACTGTTTTCCTCATTGGAGGCTGAGAGTTGATGCAGGAAGAATGAGGTCTCAGAGAACCAAGAATAGGGGCAGGACCTACATAGAACGAGTGCCAGCCATGTGCCAGTAATGTGACCTCTTGAAAAGTCAGCTTCACCCCCATCTGCCTCCCAAGCAAACAGCTGCCCATCATTTAAACCACTATGACATACATAGCTGTTGGGCAGTAGTGCCCAAATTCAAACCGCTGCCGGGGCCTTTTCCCTGTACCTGTTTGCCATGGGCATAAAGGAAGCCTTTGCTAAAGGCTTTATAAGAGGCCCAGCATGGCACGGTGGGTAAATGAACACAAGCTTGGGTACATGGTCCCTGAGCTAGAAATGTTCTGGTTCACCTCTGAATTCCTGGGGCCCTATACAGGATGTGATAAAAATAGTTCTTTAAAAATCATTTTTAGCTATGTGTGCAAGAAGTATTTGTTCAGCACACATTTGAGAACCAATAGTGCCCAATGCATTATAGGGAATGCAAGATAAGGCAGACCCTTTTTCTTTCAGAATTTATAAATAGGAGGTTGAAAATCAGAGAAATACAGTTAGGCCTTTATGGCAATAGAAGGGAAAATAGAGCACTTCATAAGAAGTCTCTGTTCAAAATGTTCATAAGAAATCTCTGAAATAATTCTGTGGCTTAATGGTGATACCTACACCACTATACTAAGCATTACTACAGTCTGGGCACAAAGCACTCTATATACGTTGTAGTTCTGCCTCCTGATTTTGACTTGATAATTGTCAGTATTAGACCTAGAAGCTGGCTTGTCCAACCTCCCATCAAAGAAAAACTGTCTTTTTATAAAACACCTAGCAACCAATTGTCCATCCTCTGCTAAAAACATCCCCAGGACTCAGCAATGCACCAGAGGAAGACATTTTGCAAAATCTGACCACAGTCTTCACACTGAGAAAGATGCCACAGTCTCATGCAAAGTCCTGATTAGATCATGCACAGTACCAGAAGCACTGACCCACATTAAGAGGGGAAGAGAGAGCAGCTGTGAGCCTGGACACACTTGCTTTAAACCACAGGCCCCACCAGTGTTCTCCTGCAAGCTCCTAGTTCCAAACCTGGCACCATGTCCAGTTCACAGCAGCTCCAGAGAGATTTGCTCAGTGAAACTCAGGCAGCAGCAGTTGGGGGAGGACCTATGACTGAGATGAGAAATTGTTTCCTTCAGATTCTGTTCTCGAATATTTCCCTGGGAAAGTCCAGTCCCAAATCCTCAAGGTCAGAATCCTACAGTTCTCAGCTACTGTACAAGGCAATTGATGTCAGGTATTAGCCTTTGAAGAAACTACTGCACATTTTAAAGATCCAAGAGAGGGTAGCAGACTGGCAAAATGGCTCCTCGGCTATTGAATGCACAATTATTGCTGAGACATAAAACATTCTGGAACAGAAGCCCACAGAGAACAAAGACTGAGTGTGTGGTGTTGCTTTTTATGCCAAAAAATACAGACTCCAAGCAACTTCTGGATCTATTACTGGGTGTCTGCTGGCAGAAACCTTTGTTGTTTCTAATACAACAATAGGAAGAGTCCTTTCTGTTTGCACACGGGTGAGTTCACATCGGGGATGGAGGCAGAATGCATAAAAGAAGTCTTTCGTCGTTTCTAGACGAATGACTCGGATATTACCCGCGCCTGTATCGTTGACACACAGAGAAATTAAATTAGTTCTTCTGGACCATAGAGAGCCATCCAACTCTTTCAGATCCAATTCCTAGATTAACAAAGAATAAAAGGGCTGAGTAGAAGCCTGTGAATACACTCACTTCTCTGCTAACAAAGAGGCTTCTTCTCAAAATTGTTAAGGGTGCCAGCTCTGGGGTTCACCTCCTGCCAATTCGGCGCAAACACCTGACCCCACTTTCAGGGCAGTCTATCCACCTGCTCTCAACCCCACCTCCCTCGTCTCACCTAGATTCTGGCTCCAGCTGAACTGAAGAAATAAAAAAATAACAAAGGGCCATTTTTTTAATACTTCCTATCAGGCACGATACATGGTATGTGTATATATGTGTTCGTGTGTATGTTTGTATGTATTTGTATGTTTGCGTGTGTGTGTGTGTGTGTGTGTGTGTGTGTGTGTGTGTGTGTGTGTGAAAACATCTGTGATTTTGAAGAGCAGCTTTTGGTCAGAGAAAGGAAAGTTACTCAAGGAATAAGGACATCCACAGAGGATGTCCTGGCTGAATAGCTCAGTGGGTTAGAGCATTGCCCTACAATGCAGAGGTTGCAGGTTTGATCCCCAGTCAGGGCACATCCAGGACCAGATCAATGTTTGTGTCTCTCTCTCCCTTTCTCACTTTCTAAAATCAATAAACGCTTATTTTAAAAAGGACCTCCGCAAAGGAGATGTCCTGTACAGGAAGGGCGGACTTGAACCACAGAACCACATTTTCCAGAGGGGCAGCTCTGCACTCAGAAGCTCTACCGGGTTGAGTCCATTTACTGGCAATTACATCTCTCCCTCCAAATCTCCCTTTCTCTGTAAGTAATATCGTATCCCAGTTAACATATAACACATGATCTACATAGATGGTCCAGAATAATGCAAATACTACATAAGTATGCGAGCTTTACCAGGCCAGGATCACTCAAAGATTCCCAACTATTTTCTCAGGTTATCCAAAAACAGCCTCTTCTTTAAAAGCCAGCCACCAAATGCACACTTCACACCAAGCCTAAGAGCAAGAACACCTTCTCATGTCATTTGCATGTGATAAGCTCGGTATTTGCAGTAGTCACAACACATCCAGACTCCTGAGAAGCCTCGTCTACTCTTGAAATAGTCCGCCAAACCCAAACTGTCCCAGAATATCCACTGTGTGCAAGAGCATGCAGAGGTGAAACCAATAAGACATCAGCTCATGGAAATGGTTGGGAGAATAAGTACAAGGTCATCTCAGTAACAGAGATAAATATAATGCATCATATGACAGCACATGTGTTTTGTTAAGGGGGTGAAATAGTTCAAAGTTTCCACTTGGGGTTAGGGGTACATAGCAGTGGGCTGGGAGAGTCAAGTACTGGTGGGGCTTGGGCCAGGGGCCAAGGAGACCAGGATCCCTGACCGGGAAGGAAAAAGGAGGTCAGGATAAGAAGAATGATGCCCACACACTGGCACAGGAGAGCCTGCTGTGACATAGTGTCACAGGTCACATACAGTTCAACCCCACACTATGGAGGAATAACTCCCTGGGACAGAAGGACACAGGACCTCTAGGCCCACCCACTCACCGAGCCCAGGAATCACACACACTGTCTTAGGCATCGATTAAACTCAAAGTACCATTCCAAGTTCTAAAGGGATACAAAAGAAAGTATAAAAGACACCCTTATTCTCCCCAAAGAATTTATCATTTAATTTGGGGAGAGAACAAGCAAGCACCCTGTGTCACCATGCAGACTGAAATAACCGAGGCTGCTGATGAGAGCTTCAGGCCTCCATCTGAGTGCTTCAAGTTCATGTTCAGTGAGCAGACAGGAGCGGGGAGAGGAGCTTAGAATGGTCCTGTGGCTATCAGAGCAGTGGGTCAAGGCACCAGGCACCCGCTAAGCAGAGGGTCACCTAGAGCAGGAGACACTTCACCTCGGGTACCACCTGGTATCAACCATGATCACACCCCACTGGGGAAGTGCTGTGCTGGTCCTGCCCCATAATGAAGTCCAAGTCTGGTAGCAATTCTCCCACAGTTTGGAATCTCTCATGAGTCAATATAAGCTTCAGTTCCTGAGATAGAAATGGGAATACAGTTAGGCATAAGAACTCACCAAATGGCTCTTCTGTCAACTCCAGCAGCTAGACACAGGTGAGATGGAAGGACTGGAGCGTCCACTGATGGCCTTCTCACTGCATCCCTGCACGTTCATGTTCTGTCTGTGGCCTCCTACCTGGCTGTGGCAAGACCCAACTTGGAGAGGCTGAGTAGATGGAGGGTTCGCTCCTGGCTTCTATATGAGCTGGGCGTGTGGCCCTAAACATGTCACATCATTTCACTGGGCCTCCATTTACCCCTCAGCCAAATGGCGTTGAATTCCTGTTCTAAAGTAGAGAGACCTTGCAAGATGGCCAAGCCCACAAGAACAGTACGCTGCTGCACCCAACCTCACTGCCTTAGAAGCTGTCTCGCTTTTTTTGTCCCTGTGCTGTTCAGTCTCCCTGCCGGGATGACACTGGTTAACAGAATTAGACAGGTTCCAGGTGCCCTATTCTACAATACACATGTCTGTACATGGTGTATTCTCCTGTTACCTCTTTTGAATATCCTAATCAGCTGTATGTTATAATGATTATGATAAATAACAATAACAACTACCATTTATCAAGTGCTTGCTGTGTTCTAGGAACAGAGCCATATGACTTACCCATCACATATAACATTAATAACTTTCAATAAAGCATTATCTTTAGTTTGTGCATTGCAATACTAAAGTTAAGCAAGGCTGAATGTTTCCCACACAGCTACACAGTGAATGGAAAAATCTGGCTTTTCAGCCAATGCTTCTCTGGATACAAAGTCTGTTTCTTTATTAGATATACCTCTCCTAGGTATGTGTACCTGTAAAAGTCAGCATGATGATGACCTGGGTTTCTGCCCAGCCTTCTCATTCTTCTCCAAGTAATTATTAGGTGAATGTGTGTTTGTGGGAAGCAGGACTTACAAAAAAAGACGTCACCTATACAAAAGATCAAATACTTGCCACCTACACAGGACCCTGTGGATCTGGGGCTGCAGATGCATGAAGTTCAGCTACAAGTAGTGATGACGACTCACTTCCCCCAAATAAACCTCTTCTGCACCTGTTCCATGCTTTCAAAAGATCAGAATGCATACTGCTGCCTCAGTGATCTCCAGTTCAATGTCTTTCTGACTATGATCAGCAGTATTTACTCAGAATGTTTTTCCAGTCGCTTTATTTTTGTCCTCACCCAGCTGACATTCTATTTTTTACTCATTTTATTTAGTTTCTTTCACATGTTCTATTGTTTTTCTTTGAGTTCTAATTTTTTAATTCTAATTTTTATACTAATTTTAGCAGGGTAGTGATGTTATACCCTTCGCTCCTTCTAGACCCAGCTCCCTATCCCCCTGGGTTGGAATTAGGATTAGGTTGAATATCCACCATCACTATTAATTGCAGAAATGTTAGCAGAGGGCTGTCAGTTTTCAGGCCCAAGTCCTTCCCGCATGGGCTCATGGCATAAGCTCACGCAGAGAGTAGAGCTCACAGGCACAGGAGACAATGTGCAGGTGGGAAGCCTGGGAAGCCATGCTTGGGGCCCAGGGCCTTCATTTTCCTCTAAATTTAAAAACGATAATGGGTAACTAGGGGAAATTTTTGAAGAGAACATTTTCTAAATTTCCTCCAGCAGGTTCCCTACACAGAGAGTAGCACATTTTAAAATAGTGTTTGTGGCCCTGGTCGGTTGGCTCAGCAGTAGAGAGTCAGCCCGGCGTGTGGAAGTCCCGGGTTTAATTCCCGGCCAGAGCACACAGGAAAGGCACCCATCTGCTTCTCCACCCTTCCCCATCTCCTTTTTTTTTTTTTTTTTACAGGGACAGAGAGAGAGTCAGAGAGAATGATAGATAGGGACAGACAGACAGGAACGGAGAGAGGTAAGAAGCATCAATCATTATTTTTTTGTTGCTGTTGCAATACCTTAGTTGTTCATTGATTGCTTTCTCACATGTGCCTTGACCGTGGGCCTTCAGCAGACTGAGCCACCCCTTGCTGGGGCCAGCGACCTTGGGTCCAAGCTGGCAAGCTTTTTGCTCAAGCCAGATGGGCCCGCGCTCAAGCTGGCGAGCTTGGGGTCTTGAACCTGGGTCTTCCACATCCCAGTCTGATGCTCTATCCACTACACCACCGCCTGGTCAGGCCCCATCTCCTTTTTTATTATCTCTCTCTTCTCCTCCCACAGCCAAGGTTCCGTTAGAGCAAGGTTGGCCAGGGCACTGAGGATGGCTCCATAGCCTCTGCCTCAGGTGCTAGAATGGCTCCAGCCGCAATGTAGCAGTTCCCCAGATGTCAGGTGTTTTGTTTGTTCAAATGGAGCTGAGATGTCCATGAACATCCGAGCAAAGTTGTCAACCAGGCAACTGGTTGTACTTGCCCTGGTCTTTTGAAGACGATTCCCTGTTCCTCCAGTTTCCTGCCACCTTAATCCCGTCTACTCCCTTCCGCCCCACTTGAGAGAGCCACAGGCACCTCTCAGAGGGATCCTGCCAGCCTCAGTTTGTGGTACTGTCAGCTGCAGGGCTAGGAAGGAAGAGAGGAGGGAGGAAACAGCCATCAATTCCCTTATCCCTCCCCAACAGAAGGTGCCTGTTCTGCTTTGAGGTCTGCCTTTGCATACGTGACGACCCCTCCTACAGAAGCTGGAGGGGAAGCAGGGAGGTTGCCCCATAGACTGACTGTGTTTGTGTGTACTCTCTCCCAACATGCTCACTGTACTGGGCTCAGAAGCCAAGTCAGAGTGAAGGGGACAGCCAGGCTTCTCACACCCAGGGTAGAAGGTGGGAGAGGAAAAGTGCCTGAGAAAACCCATTCCTGACACAAATCCTGCACCGCACCCATGCAGTGAGCCCTAGAAAATGCCTTTTTCATACCATAAGCCTGAGCTAAGTCCTGCATCTCTCCCAGTGACCTGTTGTGAAGTGTCAACTCTTCAGAAACACAGAATTGCGTAAAGCTCTGAGTGCAGGGAAATGAATCAGAAGCCCAGCGTGGGACACAGACTGAATAATGGAAGAAAGAGGAAAACAAAATGTCTGTGTAAAGAGAACACTCTTCCTGAGAACAACTTATCATTGACAGGGGAAGTGCAATTTACAGAAATATGAATAAATGGAGAATTTGTTCATAATTGGCAATTAATGCAGGCTCATTATGCTAATCCAAGAGCTAGGAGGAGGCCAGGATTGCCTTTAATGACTTTTAATTTGGGTTAATTGGAGGCTGCCAGCTCATTTCCCACAGAGCAGGACTGCAGTAGATGTGTTACACAAATCATATTGGGGTGGAGGCCCTCCAACTTAAGGACAGAAGGACGGAAGAGGAGGATGGGAACGCACTGTCCCTGTGACTTTAGCCAGTAGCTCAGGCCCTCCAGAGCCTATGTTCAGCCCAGGGAAGAGGGGTCCATGACTCTGCTTATGACAACAGCCCCATGGACCCCACACAACACTGCATGATGGGAGTGGGGAATTAAAGAGTTGGTACAAACCAGATCCTCCACAGGCTCCCCCCTCTCCCCAGGTCATTAAGCAAGAGGCACATGAATCAGCACATGAACTTTGTCGTTCTCTGAAAACTCCCTCGCACAGTACCAGGTTCATTGAAACCGTTGGCTCAACTGACTAAAATTTGCAAGTCTCCCAAACACTTCACTTTATTGCTGTCTACACAGACCAAACCACACGGAACATCAATAACATGAAGCTCTGCTGAGGGCAGACTCTAGACCAACTCTGCTACCCCTTACACACCCATTTACCCCACACACACGCAGCCACACTGATTACCATTTAAAAGATGAAAACAGTGAGGTCCAGCCAAAGTCTCAGAGCTGGTCAGTACCTGAGCCATGATGGCCTGCCCCTGTGGCTGCTAAGCCTTGCCCTACCTAGACAGTGACCACCTTACTCTCGAGCCCCGAGAGGCCAGGTGTTCCCATCACCCTGTCTGCTGTCCTGTTAACCCAGGTACTCCCTGCCTGGTCATGATCTGCCCCCTAAATCAGGGCACTGGGAGTATGGAATGAGGCTCCAGTTGTGCCCCAGAGCCATCTATTCCCAGAAACAAGATGGCTGCGGCAATGATAACAGGTTTTCCTTTCATGGAAAACAGGATGCGCAGGCATGATGACTGGAGATATTGGGAGGAGCGAGAAGGCTGAGTGGGATGGAGGGGGTACATTTGTCTTCTATTCAAGTTCTGAGGACAGGCTTGGGAGAAACTGAGGCGCCAGAGACATGAAGGCCAGTCTAGACGTGCTTAGTTGGACTGCCCTAATTTCAGAACATTCAGCTGAATACATCCGGTAGACAGTAGAGATAAAGAGCTGAAGCTGAGTGAAGAGGTGAGGCTAGTACTAATGATTCAGGGTGAACTTAGGTGCAAATTATAGTTGAGGGCATGGGAATATAAAGTGAAAAAGAAAGGAGGCCAAAGATGGTACTGGGGAAGGGGACATTCGAATGCTTGCCAAAAACCAACCCTGGAGGACAACCAGTCCCTAAATAATCTAAACAACTTAACCTTGGCCTTTGCTCTTCATTACCAACATAGATCCTAACGTTTGCAGTTATATATGTGATCTTTTTCCTACTCATGTCAAATTTTGAAAAGAATATTCGCAGGAGCAAGGGAAATTATCATCTTTAAAATAAGAACTTTTAAATAAAAAACAATGTTAGATAATGATTATACTATCCCCCTCTCAAATCCTTACAAAAGATAATAACTTCCAAGCAAACAGAAAGAAGGCACAAAGGCCATCACCATTGCTCACCTCCCACTGGAGCAGAAGCAAAACCAACCTACACACTCGTCTCCACATGGTAATTAGTAGTTAACGTGTGCTGGGAGTTAGGGAAACAGTCTGAGTCTGAAAAGTGAAGTAACAGCTCCTCACCACTGAAAGAAAAAGAAAAATTCTAGCCTGTTAATCCTACACCAAAAATATCAGATGTTTCATATAAGTCATCACTAGGGTCCTCTGCACACCTGACCTGACATTTCACACAACAGACAGTCCCTTCTGCTCTCTGGGTGCTCCTCCTTCATGATTTTGGTTAGTTTCTTCTTTCCACACACTGCCTTCATGTTAGAGTTCTCACAGCTCTTTCCCAGATCAGCGTGTTTCCACATTTCATGCTCTCCTTGGCTGAGGAAGTCACTCTTGACTCTCCCTCAATCACTTCATCTCTCCCTATACTCAATCATCAAGTCATATCAATTATAGTTCCTAAAAATCCTCAAAATCTGATCACTTCTCCCCCCACATAACTCTTGCCCAACATTAGATAACTAATGTATCTCATCTGTTTCATTCATGTCAGTTTCTTCATTCATCTCCTGCCTCCAGTATGGCAGCCCCATTTCACAGCTCCCTTTCCATGCATTCATGTATGCATCTATTCATCCACCCATCCACCCACCAACTCACCCACCCACCTATCCACTCATTCATCCATCCACCCATTTATTCATCACCCAACTACTCATCCATCCATTAATCTACCCATTCATCTATTCATCCACCCAAATCTACCCATCTACCCATCCAGCCACCCAAACATCCATCCACACATTTATCCATTCACATACCCACCTATCTAACCCCCCACACATACCATTCATTCACCCATTTATCGTGCATCCACTTATCCATTATCCATCCACCCATCCATCCATCCGGTGATCATACCATAGTCAGTGTGCTCCCCCTAGAGAGAAGGTTTGCTTCTTTTCTTACAAAGGCTCTTCGCTAGTCTTAGATGGAGTACAAACTTCTCAAAGTGATAGATGTCCTTTATGGTTTATCCTTGCTTATTGTTCTGACCTTATCTCTTGCCCTGCCATCCTTGCTTCCCAAGCTCCATACAAGGAATTCATTGCAATCCCAAGAAAATTATCCTCTGAGTCTCTCATCTCTGTCCAGTTCTCAGCACTAACTGTCATAAGACACTATCTTGACCACCCCCATGACCTTACAGTCAGCTATAAGAAGGGTGAAAGGGGGGACAGGGAGAAAAAAAATCTTAAGGTTAGATTGAGGATGCTCTTGAATTTTAAACTAAAATATTGACCACTTTTAAATGAACTACCTAAACATTTCTGGAATTCATACATCTAAACACTATTTTTTCTAGTAACACCATGTTAGAGTAAACATATACACAAAGACCTTCCCAGTGCAGTTCTGGTGTTGAAGCATATGTTTGTGGATGGTTCCCACACATCACTTACTGAGGAAGATCAGTAAGTGTTTTTCCACTACTTTTTTGACTTGCATTGGAAACTTCCCTGATCATAATGCAAGACACTGTCCAGAGATGCACTTGTGGGAGGAGAGAGTGAACAAATAAAAGCAGTTACATCTGTGCCAGATGCTCTTCTATATAACATGTTATCCTGGGCACACAGTAAAGAGAATACCAGCTACAGACTTTTCTCAACATTTCCAAAGCCAACCTCACTTGAATGACCTGACTGTGGTGTGATGTTTAAATGTGTCATATTGCCATTGGCAGAGTGAAGATGAATGGTCTCTGTCATACAGGTTCCTTAGGCTCCATCTGACCCAACCTAAACCTTCACCCTGCTCTCTGGGGTTGAGGATGATCGCCAAGGCTGATTTTCTCCACTTCTTTATTGATGCATATTATGATGATGTCTGAATGTGTAGAACTTATTCTCACCCCAAACTTCACATCTCTTTACAAGAATCACTTCAAATTAAGCATTTTAATAATTAATAATGTCAGAAGTAGCTAAGTCATTGAAGACAGTATTTCCATCTACACTAAGATTTCCCATCAGTTTTTTAAAGGTTAAAACAAACATTTATTTAACAAATTATATTGAGAAGATAAACAATCACACAATGCAACTTTCCTTTGCCAGTACAAGAGTAAGGACAATACACACAGTAAGGACGTCGTTCCAATGGTGAGTGCCCAACAGCCCCTCTGCAGCCTACGCAGTTGCACTGCAGCTTGCACCCTTTGCTGGGAGAACAGACCCCCATCTCATGGTGGTAACAGCTGCAGCTGCCACAAGGCCACATTCACAACATGTACAGAAAGCTGAGCTGACCCAAGGGTACAAGGCAGCTTGGGGTGAGCACGCAGGGTCCTGGCCTCCCTCCCCAGGTCCCAGGGGTACAGTAGACAGTGAACCAAGTTGAATGAGCTTCACTTTTGTGCACCGTGCAGGCAGGTGGTGGTTTTGTCAAGGACCTTCTCTGTCCTCATCCTCATCCTACTTCTACCATGACTCGGGAAAGACATTTTCTGAGGACTTACAAGAACATTTTAAAGTCAAGTTGTAACAAATTGTCAATGAAAAGCAAATAAGCAAACAAAACCTAACAAAATGTGTGATTTAGAAACTCATATTTCTGGCCTGACCTGTGGTGGCACAGTGGATAAAGCGTTGACCTGGAACACTGAGGTCGCTGGTTCAAAACCCTGAGCTTACCTGGTCAAGGCACATATGGGAGTTGATGCTCCCTGCTCCTCCCCCCTTCTCTCTCTCTATCTTTATCTCTGTCTCTCTTCTCTAAAATGAATAAATAAATTAAAAATGAAGAAGCTCAAGTCCACAATTATAAGACACGGATACATGTGATCTTAAATTGAATTTTTAAAACAACTAGTGTATAAATAATCACCAGCTTATTCTGTATCTCCCTGAACATACAGTGGCTATCCCAGAATTTATACTCTCAGAGCAACAGATTTTCATTGCTTCAATGAGTGCCATCAAACTTCAAATGAGAATTATAATTTCTAGGTAGTGCTGAATTAAAGATTCTAGAACTTCTGAAATTATGTCCATAATAAAATATGAAATTTGAAGGACAAGGAAGAGCCTGCAGTGACTGTGTCTTGGAGAACTGGGTAAACTAACCGAAATAGTTAACAGAATAACATGAAGTTAGCAGAAGAATAATAAGTTAGTCCATTTGGGGCTTATGGACATTCAAGTAGAGAATGTGGGTAAGCCAATTTGTCATCAGTCTGGAGTTTGAGAAATCTGGCTTAAAGATGTCTATTTAGAAAATGTTAACCTCCTTACCATAGACATTAACTAAAGACGTAGAAGTAACTGGGAGCTCAGGGTACAGGTGAAATGAAAACAGAAGGAGAGGACAAGCTGATCCAAGACCTTAAATAAGGGTCAGGTATGCAGACAATCACCCCCAGGAGAGTTGTGGGACAGTAGTGAGAGGAAAAGAGTAGGGCCAGAAAATGTCCTACCATGGAGGCCAAGGAAGGAAGAGTTCCAAGGATAATGTTGTCCAAGAGGCTGCCAACTCTAGAAGGGGACAAACATGAGGACTGGAGACTCTCCATGGGATATGGTGATTAGGAGGGCATTTGTGACCTCAGCAACACACTTATAGCTTAATTCATCAAAATGTCCTCTCGTAATATCTAGATTCAGGTTTCTGAGAAGGTCACCAGGACTGTTGAGGATCAGCTTCTATTCTTGGCTGCCAAAGATCTCATGGCCATAAGGTCATGCAACAACAAAACAAGTTTTATGGGCTCCCCAATAGCCAAATCTGGAACGAATTGACTGTCAATAATAATAATAATAATAGTAATGAATTATACTCCGTTGACTAAAATAATTTAAAAATTTGTAAAGATGTAAATAAATAATAAGTAAATGAGGTAGAAGAGATAGTTCTTACTGATAGTAGAATGCCTATGTCTGCTTCTATGATATAATATGATATATGATATGATATTTTCTGTTGTATTATATCATATTATATTTATTACAGAAATATTAATATCTAAGTAATAGATAAAGAAATGAGCCTGACCAGGCAGTGGCACTGGGATAAAGCATTGTATTGGGATGCAGAGGACCCAGGTTTAAAACCCCGAGGTTACTGGCTTGAGGGCAAGTTCATCTGGCTTGAGCACAGACTCACCAGTTTGAGTGCGAGGTCGCTGGCTTGAGCCCGAGATCACTGGCTTAAGCAAGGGGTCACTTGCTCTGCTGTAGCTCCCCAGTCAAGGCACATATGAGAAAGCAATCAATGAACAACTAAGGAGCCACAACAAAGAATTGATGCTTCTCATCTCTCTCCCTTCCTGTCTGTCTGTCCCTATCTGTTTCTCTCTATCTTTCTCTCTCTGTCACAAAAAGGAGGAGGAGGAAGAGGAGGAGGAGGAGGAGGAGGAGGATTAGAGGAGGAGGAGGAGAATGAATAGGAGGAGGAGGAGGAGAAGAGGAAGAGGAGAAGAAAGAGAAGAGGAGGTGAAGGAGGAGAAGAGGAGAAGGAGTAAAAAGAGGAGGAAGAGAAGAGGAAGAGGAGAAGGAGAGGAGGAGGAGGAGAAGGAGGAGTGGGAGGTTGAGGGGAGGAGGAGGAGAAGGAAGAAGAAGAAATGAAAGGGTTAGGAAAGCACCAAGAGATGCTAAAATTTTTGAATAAAAATTGAATGAATTACAGAACATTTCTAGTCTCAGTGTATATCCCCACAAATTACTAATTAAGTTGGGTAAAATATAACTTTACAGTGAAGAAGCCTGATAGACACACATTAACCAAGTGCTCAAAGCCAGCATCACCAAGATTGGAGCAACCAAGGTCAGTGCCTACTAGAGGAAGACGCAACACACTTCAGCTACAGCCCTACCCCAAGTGCAGCGCTTGCATCCAAGCATTTGGAAGCACCAGGTAAACCAAATAATGGGGCCAATCACTTCAAAATCAAAAGTGTCAAGGTCAAGAAAGACCAGGAAGAGCTAAGGAATTGTCCCAAATTGAAGAGCACTAAAGAGACATGACAACAAAATGTAACTCACGATCCTAGATCAGATTATGGGTGGGGAAAAGAACAGATATAAATGATGTTGAATCAACTGATAATATTTGAATATTACCTGTGAATTGGACCAGTGGTTCTAAAACCCTCACTGTGTCAGAATCACCTGGGGGATTGTCAACATAAAGCTTTTTGGGCCCCATCACTAGGATTCTGATTCAAAGGGTATAGGGTAAGGCTGAGAATTTGCATTTCTAATAAGTCCTCAGGAGATGCTGGTACCTTTGGCCCAGAGACCTCACTTGGAAAATGGATTAATAATATAACTGGGTCAATGTTAAATCTCCTAATCTTTATAGCTATACCGCATGTATGTAAAAGAATATCTTGATCTTAGCAAACACACACTGGGGTAGAAGGACTTGACTTAACCTCAAATTAACTTCACATGGTTCAAAACTCTGTGTGTGTGTGTGTGTGTGTGTGTGTGTGTGCACACTCGCACGCATGTGTGTGTGTTTAGAAAGAGAAAAATGATAAACAAAAGGTGCAAAATGTAAATAATTGTAATAATAAATGTAAATGTAAATGAATCTAGCTAACAGGTATATGAAATTTTGTTGAACTATTCTTGTAGTTTTTCTTTAAGATTGAAATAATATCAAAAAAATAATTTGTCAAAAATATTTTTAAATAAAACATCACCCCGGCCCTGGTAGGTTGGCTCAGTGGTAGAGTGTTGGTCCAGCATGTGGAAGTCCTGGGTTCAATTCCCTGTCAGAGCAGACTGAAAAAGTGCCCATCTGCTTCTTTCCCCTTCCCCCTCTCCTTTCTATCTCTTTTCCCTTCCTGCAGCCAAGGCTCCATTGGAGCAAAGTTGGCCCGGACACTGAGGATGGCTCCATGGCCTCCATATCAGTCGCTAGAATAGCTCCAGTTGTAATGAAGCAACGCCCCAGATGAGCAGAGCATCACCCCCTAGTGGGCTTACTGGGTGGACCCCAGTCAGGCACATGTGGGAGTCTGTCTCTCTGCTTCCCTGCTTCTCACTTCAGAAAAATACAAAAGAAAAAAAAAATCACCCTTTTTGCAGTTCAGCTCACCACTGCTGAGAAAGTGCTCTGTGACACCTGAGAACTTCAGCCAGTCTATAGACCCTTTGATTTGTATGCAAAATTAGGTGTGTAAATATCTTTTTCTAGAGAGATGGTCATTAGCTTTTGAACTAAGAACACTACACTACAGTATATTTTTTTCTAAAAAAAGGAATTACTGTGCTACAAGAAGTACTGTAAAGTCTTAACAAAAATAAAGCCTTTGTTGCCCTCTTAATTCAGTAAGACCCGGCTGGAAGGGCTGATGATGATCTAGAAAGCTGCTACACCAGTGCTCGCAGTGGTCATCCTTTCTGGCCAGTGGCTGCTCAGGCCTGACTTACTGTTAAATGTTTGTTTGTTTGTATGTTTGCTTGTTTGTTTACAGAGGAAGGAAGGGAGGGAGGGAGGGAGGGAGGGAGGGAGGGAGGGAGGGAGGGAGGAAGGAAGGAAGGAAGGAAGGAAGTAAGGAAGGAAGGAAGGGAGAAGGAAGGAGGGAAGGAGGGAGGGAGGGAGGGAGGGAGGGAGAGAGAGAGAGAGAGAGAAGCATCAACTCATTGATACACTTAGCTATACAATGGATTGCTTTTTATATGTGCAGTGACTGGGGCTCAAACTGGTGACCTCAGGGGTCAAGCCAGCACCCTCAGGACTGAGCCAAAGCCCTCAGGGTAGAGCCCTGTCAGGGGTTCAAACCTGTGTGCTGGGGTGGTTTTCTATTCTCTGCACCACCCACTACACCACTGGCCAGGGTTGGTTGCTAAATATTTAGAATATCAACCTAACATGTAGGGTGCCATTTGTGTACCCAAGGAAGAGAGCAAAGAACTTCCTTTCCTTACATAGAAGTCCAAATAGGTAAGCAAAGGTTTAGTTAATGACAAGTGCACAAAACACAGAGTGAATCTACAGCCCCAGTAGAGTCAGATAGGCCACAGGATCTGAACACAGTGGCATTTGTCAAAGTCTTCTGCAGTTATCTAGGTCATTCCTTAAAAAGGACAGGAAGGGATAAACCTGTCATTAACACCTCTGCATTCATGTGTCTTTGAAGTGGAGGCGCAGACAAGACTGTTCTGTAAGTAGTTGGGTAAGAAAGGGAATTCAACTGCCTAAAAGATTTTGTTCCTCCAATAACTCCTTTAACACCCCCACCGCCCGTGCAGAACATTATAAAGGTGCTCCCAAAACACAAAGCATTTCTATAACCATTTAAAGCACTGCACATCACAATGGCCGCCGCCTTTCCTGATGTGGAACCTGTGGGCGCCGGGCAGGCAGAGCAAGCTCGGAGGAAATCTGTCTCCATAATGACAACCTACTTTGTGCCTTGAGAGCCTGGTGGTTTTAACAGAGTTGGAGTGGACACTTGGGAGTGCGACTTCTTGGTCTAGAGTCAATTTCCACTCCACCCCCTCCCAAATTTAATACCATTAATTACCTGCCCTGTTATTTTGCTGGCAATAAATGAGAAGAGAAATCCTGCTATTTTTATATGAACAAACCACCTGGTGCCCATTCCCTGCATTGAGGTAAATTCCATCACCATCTTCTCTCTGCCACTGATATTACGGAGGCGCTGAGCAGGCTGAGATGGCATTTTTATTAAACAGTGGCATATTAAAAATATGGTCTTAACATTGGAAGAAATGAAAGGCTGTTGGAGAGAGCCCACAGCTATAAGCCAGGGCCCAAATATTCAAATAATTTTCTTGTAGGGTCACTTAACTTCCCAGATGAGGTGTGTATGTTCCAAACATTTTATTGTACTTGGGGAAACTTGAAGGTTGTTCTAAGGTCGTCTCCATCAGGATAACTTTGTCCTTCAGCAGAGTAAGGACATCTTTCAACACGTTATTTAAGCCTCATTTTTTATACCCACCACAGGTTACGTATCACAGGGTGTTTTCTTCTTGCCTGCCATTTTCTTCACTTTACTAGATTGAAAACAGAAGAGAAAAACTGAGGTTGAAAAACAATTTTTCCCAAAATGTCTCTTTCCTATAATGGGTTGAGGGGGGAACGCAAGTTTTAGAAAAGTATGATTTTAGCACACAAAAGGGAGCTGTGGGTTGGGACACACCGTGGTCACTTCGATCAGAAACTTCTGTGAAACTGACCCTAAGAACTGGTGTGATTCCTGATTGCAGCACCTACTGGGACCTGGGCAAGCTCAGGACGTCTCAGCCTCTGTCTCCTGTCCAGGAAATAAATGCAGGTGACAAGAGCAGCTCTTTACCAGTCAGTTGTGTGGATTAAAGAGAGAGTATTTAGCAAAATGCTAAGTGAACATTAAACACTTAATGTAAAGCTATTGTTTTGTTTGTTGTTTTTCTTTAACTGGGTAAGACTCCACTGCACTGGGTACCGCTCCATTCCTTGTTGACATCAGCCACATTTTTCTATAGCTGTGCAGCTAAAGTATCTCACAGCAACCGGGAGGCCTGTCTGCCCCATAATACCCACTTCTGATGGTCAAGAAGTGTGAAATCTTAACAACTGAGGTTTTCTTTAAGATAAATGAGTCCTGCCTGGCCTGTGGTGACGTGGTGGATAGAGCATTAACCTGTAAGACTGAGGTTGCTTGTTCAAAACCCTGGGCTTGCCCGGTCAAGGCACATACAAGTAGCAGGCACTGAACAACTAAACTGCAGCAACTATGAGTTGATATTTCTTATTCCCTTCCCTCCTCTCCCTGTAAAATCAATAAAAAATCTTTAAAAAATGAATGAATCCTTAACCAAATGCCATTGTAGAGAGCAAGGCACTTCTGGGTTCTGTGAGCGGCGGTCTTGGGGCAGGAGGTGCCAGAAAGCACCCATGTCCAGAGAGCAGATGCCCCCACCAGGGCTGCAATGACTTGAAGAAGAGGCCCAGCAAAAAGTATCCATCAGCTGGGGAACTGTGTACACACGACACCTCAGGTTCCTCAGGAAAGGGAGGAAAGAGCTGTTGGGAATTGGAGAAAACTGAAGAAAGGTAAGAAACAGACTGACAGCCCCATCTCACTCTCTCAGCTGTGATGAGACCCCTGTTCCAACTTGTTCCAAGCCCATAACCCATCCCTCATAGTTTATAACAACTTTCAAGGTTTGGGATGAGCTAGTAGAGTCCACAACACACACTAATCACAGAACATTTGCCAAAGACCAGGCCTGAGAAGTCTGCACTGTCCAATATGGCAGCCACTAGCAACATTTGGCCAATTAAATCTGAATTAATTAAAATTCAAAATTCAATTCCTCAGTCATACCAGCCACATTTTAAATACTCAACAGCTACATGTAGCTCTGGCTATTGTAGTGGACAGCACATGTAAGAGCATTCCCACCATCACAGAAAGGTCTACTGTATAGCACTGTTACTGATCCATGAAATTACACAAAACAAAATATGAAATGGTGCTCAGCTGGAGTGACAAGGAGACAGGGGATGGGGAACAGGAAACTGGGAATGGGGAGTATGGGGGGTAACAGATGAAATAAGAAGATATGGCAGGCAGAATAACATTTTATTTAGATTTTTCTCTTGTTTTTCTTCCTCTTCCAACTCCTTTCCTCTCAGAATTTAATTAGATTTTATGAATAATTTATTTCTCAGAAAAATAATAGAATCTAAAGGGATCTTTTGAGGGTCTACCATGAGTCAGGTGCTTTCATGTACACTTGATTATCATTATTTGTGTTAATTGGGTTGTATAAATCTGCCTTGAAAACTGATTGGTGAATACTATACCATTATTACTAGGAGAAGTGGAGGGTTAGGTTTCTGTAAGCCTTAATCACCACATTCTCTCTCTTTTATTTCTTTATTTATTCATTCATTCATTCATTTTTATTAAGTGAGAGGTGCAAAGGCAGTGAGACAGACTCCCACATGCACCAACCAGGATCCACCCACAGGTCCCTACCACAGTGCTCTGCCCATTTGGGGCTGCTGCTCCATTGCTCAGCAACTGAGCTATTTTAGCACCTGAGACAAGGCCATGGAGCCATCCTCGATGCCCAAGGCCAATTCACTTAAACCATTCGAGCCATGGCTGCAGGAAAAGGGGGGAGGGAGAGAGGAAGTGGGGGAGGGTAGAACAGTAAATGATCACTTCTCCTGTGTGTCCTGACTGGGGATTGAACCCAGGACTTTCACACACTGGGTCGACGCTCTACTGCTGAGCCAACCAGCCAGGACCACAATATTCTCATCAACAAATCAATACATTGTTTTTTGTTTGTTTGTTTGTTTTTGTTGTTGTTGCTTTTAGTGAGAGAGAGAGAAGGACAGACAGACAGGAAGGGAGAGAGTTGAGAGGCATCAACTCATAGTTGTGGCACCTCAGTAGTTCATTGATTGCTTTCTCATGTGTGCCTTGACCAGGGTGCTCCAGCCAAGCCAGTGACTCCTTGCTCAAGCCAGTGACCTTGGGTTTTAAGCCAACAACCTTTGGGCTTAAGCCAGCAACTATGGGGTCATGTCTATGATCCCACGCTCAAACCAGCGACCCTGCGCTCAAGCTGGTGAGCCCATGCTCAAGCCAGATGAGCCAATGCTCAAGTCAGTGACCTCAGAGTTTTGAACCTGTCTTTTTAAAGACACTGTGATGCTTAATTTCATGTGTTGACTTGACTGGGCCATGGAAGCCCAGATATTTGGCCAAACATTATTCTGGGTGTGTCTTCGTGGGTTTCTGGATAAGATTATCATTTGATTCAGTGGACTCAGGAAAGCAGACTGTCCTCCCTAATGTGGGTAGGCCTCATGTAATCAGACGAAGGTCTACATCAAACAGAAAAGCTGGGTAAGAGGGAACTCCTGCCTGTCTACTGAGCTGAGATATTGATCTTTTCCAGCCTTCAAATAAAAACTGAAATATTGACTCTTTCTGGGTCTCCAGCTTGCCAACTACAAATTTTGGGACTTCTTGGTTTCCATAAACACATGAACCAATTCCTTATAATAAATCTTTTTTTCTGTATATATAACTATCCTGTTGGTTCTGTTTCTCTGGACAATCCTGACTACTTCAGACACTGTTGACTCATTAACATGGAGCTCACAGCCAATAGCACTATCTCAAACAACCGAACAGTATTTTCTCCATAAGGCACAACACAGCCTTCTGTGTTTAGGAATACTAGACAGCACTTTAGCACTAAGCTTCTAGACCAATTTAAATGACTAAATCACCAACAAAAATCATGAACATGTGACAAAAAAGTCACTAAACAGATGACAAAAAGGGCACTTGTATACAGTGTAAGAGCTGAACCAAGAAGGTAGAGCACTGCCTTGCTCAACCTCCACTAGGAACATGAGTATCAGTGGAGACAATTTTTATTTTTTTGCCAGTTATACATTTGTGAATGATCATAAAACTCCATAAGCACTGATTTTAGGGTTACAAGTAAATTTTTGTGAGCAGATGAATTTACAAATACAGAATTCTCCCAAAATAAGGGTTGATTGGGTGCTATTTAACACTCCTAAAAGGCAGTACCTGATATGGGCTGAGTCCAAACCCTGGTCTACTCAAATCCACAACCTACGCTATTTCCACCAACCACGCCTCATCCACAGACCACTGTTATGCCTCAAAGCACTTTTCTTGATTCCTCCAAATGAGCTCACAAGTTATGCAGAGCAGATGTTGTTCTTCAAATTTTTTAAATGAGAAAACCAAAATCTACGATAGATGCAAAGTGGCTGAGCTAAGGAAATAACTCAGATGTTATCTTCACTCTTGACCCCGATCATTCTTTCAAAAAAAATGTTACTGCTACTATGATTCATTCATCTATTCAACAACATCACTGAGTACCTACTATGCTCTTAGTACCTGTGGCAGGTGATGAGAATCTCACCTGACTAATAAAGATCCTGTCCCTACCCTAAGTTTCCAGTCACAGAGCCATAAGCAAGCAGACAGGAAATTGCAATCACTCATGATAAGTTCTACAATACAGGACTCTGAGAAGACATGAGGACCTCCAGATTTGACAACTACCAAAATTACCACCTGAAAACTTGCAAAGATGAGGAAGATCCCCCAGAACATAGCACTGCCATATGGAGCACAGTTCTGTAAACCCCCTTCACATCTGTTTGCTGTCAGAAGGGCCATATATGGAGAGGGAGAGAATTCCCTTCATGAGAGCTTGATCCATCTGGTCAGCTGTGGCAATTAATGGAATAACACACTGGAGCCACACACCCACCCCAAAACTGACTGGAATATATATAATTATAATTCATGCATTCTTGTCCCATTGTATATTGTCCCATACAATGTCCCATTGTACTTATCTGCATGATGTGTAAAATGAAGACAGAGGAAAAGGGATCTACCATTCCTTCTGATCTCTGGGGTCTGGCAACAACATCATCTGAAGGGGTCCCTTCATGGCCACAGGCTGAGGGTCTAAGGTTTCAGGAGAAGCCTCCTTCTGCAAACGTCAACCCCCTTTTCAAATTGGATACTGACCTCCTTTCTCAGCCCTTAAGAGCAGGGTCCATGGTACACAGGCCTCTGTAGCACGAACTGAACTTGCAATAGAGCCTGACCTCCCACAGTCGCTCTGGTCTTCCCTCACCCACCTAACAATCACTCTCCGAAGCAAAGTGCCTGACTGGACACTATTTATATTGGCAGGAGAGCGGCACGACAAGAAAATCTTCCAAGTGTTTTTGTTGTCCTCTCCTATCAATTTACAACGACTCTTAATGTCTTCCCATCTTACCAGGTCAAGCCTCCTGATTACCTCAACTGTTAAACCAACCGATATCAGGACAATTCTCCACAGGGAATGAGCTGGACGCTCAGGCAGAAGAAAAAACTGATGGTGATTTATTCCGTGTGAACATTCTATCTTTCCCTCAAGTGACCCTTACTAGTTCTTTCTTAATAATGGTTTAATTTTCATGGCTAAGTCTGAAACATAATTTTTAGTAAAGTATTCATTTAACCAAATTATAATCCTATAAGAAAATAATTAGAGATTCTGTGGGATATTTTACTTATCCTGTTTTCAATTTTTTTCCATTGCTCGTGAATTTCATGGTTAATTCATCCACAGAAAATCCAGAATTTCCCTCAGTGCCTTAATTGTACATTCTTTTGCTGACATGAACAAAAGGTATACATTATAGACTGAAAATGTGTATGAACGCTACGGAAAATTTTTTTGACTATTTGGAGTCTTTGATAGATAATGTTCTCCTCAAAATTCTAGTCATTCTCTCACTACTATGACATTACTATTTCTATAACAAACACCCAATTATGACTACTGCACATTTCACTATGTTCATCTCATCTGTGTGGAATTGTTAGTCTCCTGTGTTCTGGTTGTTTACACTCTTCCTTGAAAAGCAGCAAGCGTGAATACAAACTAATAAATATTGATCAAGCGCCTACTGTGAGTAGAGCACTGTGCTCCACACAGTGGCAGATTGCAATCTATTCCAAACGCCTGCCATTTGTCTAAGTGCTAATTTCTGCATTTGAAGGGGATTTCCAAACATTACCTCCAGCCTGGTGTTCACCGTGGCGTTTTCAGAACTTATTACTAATGATGAAGTCTAATGATTTTCATTGAACAAAAGCCACTGTTGCAGACCTGGCTAACAGAAAGCTCTGTGAGGTGAATGGTTTGGACTTGGAGGATCCATGTTGACCACATCAGTTCTTACCATTCTGTAGATGTGTCACTCTGGGTAACTTAGTGAGCCTCTATCAGCCTTAGGTTTTTTTTTTTTGTATAACGAGGAAATTAAAACCTGCTTCCTAAGGCTTTAATGAAGGCATTAGTTAAATAATGGCTCTATGATAGAGGCGCTAATCTGCCCTGTCTGCTCAATACTCTTTGAGTATGCAGAACATTGGAGGGCTGCCTGCTGACCTATGAGGCCAGGAAAGAGCTAGTGAGGGAAGCTCTGGAAGTGGATGTGCAGCTAGGAGGTCCACACTGAGGCTGGGCAGAGGAGATCCTAGCCATGGTTTGGCTGACACAGCCTGGCAGGGTGACACGGCACAGGTGCCAGAGGACTCCTGGCCATATCCTGGATATCCAGGTATTTTCACTGGAAGCGCAAAGCCCTCCTTCTCCTCAAACCTGCAGCACAATGTCCACACCCTGATGCACTAAGCACTTTGTTTCTCAGCCTTTATGGAGGTGAGCTGGTTCTCCCGCTGGGCCAGGAACCCACACCAGCTCTGGGCAATGCAGGAGAGGTGTCACGAGTGACCAGGCAGACCTCTGCTGGGCCAGGAACCCACAGCAGAGACCTAGAAGTGGGTGGGATGGGCTAACTTTGTAGTTCTGAAGGGACAGTGACCATGCTAACTTCTGAGTGTCATTTGAATGTACTCAGCAGGGTTCCCTGGAACACATTAGGTAGACAACCTATTTTACTAGGACTAGCATGAGTAAAGAAACTTAGAACATCTTCATTGCCTTCACCTACACATATGCCATAACAATCTAGACTCTGTGCTGATCCCCATCAAACTAGTCCCATCACCAAGTAAGTAATTCAGAACCCCATCTCCAGCCTTATACCCCCAGGCCTACAAGGCTGAGGTTATATGAAATACTGGGAGGGCATCTTTGCCAAAAGGATATGTGACCAAGTTTAGTTAGTTCTAAAAAGGGCCGTTGATGCACAGATGCAACAGTGAGGAGGCCCTCATGTCCCTGAGAAGAGTTCCAACCTTAGCCGGCCCCACCTGCTCTCCTCCACATCCCAGAGTTCCACCCTTTCCCTGGTATCTGACACCTCGGCATGTCCCGCCTCCAGAACATCTGAGTACATCACCCAACCAGGCATCCTAGAAGCTTGGGGCTCCCAGCTCTGTCTCAATTTCCCCTCCTTACTGCCTAAGCAGTCATGCCTGGGCACAAGGACCACAGTGCCCCTTTCCCTGGCAAAGTTCCTCTTGCCTTTGTTCTCTGCCCTCAATTCTCAGAGTCCTTTCTCCAGCATGTATTTCCTCTGGTCCTCATAACTCATCTCTGCATCACATAAGTATTACATAAGGCTAAGGCTAAGTTCAGAGTCCTAAAGTAAAAGGAAGAATGGCTAGAACTCACCCCAGGTCCTAGAGCACCTCCCTCGGTCTGCTGCTGGCAACCCTGTCCCCAAGCACCACCCTGAATTTCTCCCCATACTGCTTAGTCTTACAAGAGTGAGGAAAGCTTGCTTGACCAGGCGGTGATGCAGTGGATAGAGCATCAGAAGGAGACGTGGAGGACCTAGGTTCGAAACCCCGAGGTCACCAGCTTGAGCAAAGCTGACCAGCATGAGCCCAAGGTCGTTGGCTTGAGCAAGGGGTCACTTGCTCTGCTGTAGCCTCCTGGGCAAGGCACATATGATAAAGCAATCAATGAACAACTAAGGTGCCGCAACAAAGAATTGATGCTTCTTATCTCTCTCTTCCTTCCTGTCTGTTTGTCCTTATCTGTCCCTTCATCTCTGTTACACACACACACACACACTGAGGAAATCTTCATTCCACTAGACAACTGCAGAGCCCCCATATGGACGTTGAGTCATAAATACAAATTGTACATGTTATGTGCCTTAAGTGAACCTTCACCAAGTGGAGCTTGTGGAGGTATTAGGCCACAGCTGGTGGTAACTTTTGCGTCTTGTTCTGTCAGTACGGAGGGCACACAAGGAGAGTGACCACACCCACCCAGGGTCAGGCCCTCACCTAGTACCACTCAGATGCAGGAACAGAGAACCCTGGGGAAGGAGTCCCTATCCTTCCTTCCTAGTGACACTTCAGAGCAAAAGGACTAGCCCTCTGAGAAACTCACCGACACTGAGTACAGGAAGATGATACAACTGACCCCGGCTAATATTGGTTTGCTGGTGCATAACATGTAACCACACACATGTGAACATACAATAAAGACAGGAAATGAAGACTCACAGCCCTCACTCACATTCCTCTTGAGAATAGGAATAGGAACAGGAGCAAATTACAACACAGAGCAGGTCAATATTCAGACTGGTTTTGGAGCATTGCAGCTGTGTGGGCCCCAGGGGCACCACCTGGATGCAAGCCAGCCCACTGGCCTCATCCAGATGCTCAAAGGCCCATGGTGGCCTCAACAGCCTGCTTTTCTGTGCCTCTTTCCTCAGTCAGTGTTGGATAACAAACTGGCCCCCATACCCGAGGGCAATAGAAGCCGGAAGTAGCAGGCCACACCATATGGGTAGGTGGCAGGTTTAATAAGCAAGGGAACTGACATACAAGGCTTGTCAAGGGCGGCTGCAAAACAAGGAGATCTCTACATCTGTCTGTCAGAATCTTTAAAGTTGATAGAGAGACCTTCAGTCAGAGCTCCGTTCCAAATGGTCTCAACAGCACCTTACCCTCTCCAGGCCCAATCCTTGGAACGGCTCCCCTGCAGGCGTGGTGGGCAGAATGCCCATTCCTAGGGCAGGGAAGGAGGTGAAGAATCTCCCATTGCCCAGGTCCAGCTCAGGATGCTGGTGTCCTCTCGATTTCCAACAATCAGTCGCAACATCTTTTACCTTCTCCATCTGTTCACTGTAACCTCCGTTTATGCCAAAGCAGCTCTTCTTGCAAAGGTCTGGTCTCCTCATCGCACAAGTGTGTGACTGGTAAGGCTGATGCCGTGTGGGAGCCTACGCCAAAGCAGCAAAGCTCTGAGTGTGGAATTTCAGTTCTCACAGAAAGGTGAGAGGGATGTTTTCCTTGTGGCTGGGGTTAGGGGGGGGTTCCTGAACCTGGCCACACAGGGAAACATTCTCTGACTCAGAAGGACACATCAGGGACAGCAGGCGTGGCACTGCTCTTTGCACTCACACAACCAGCAATTAAAAAAATCCTGACCGAAAGCCATGCGACATCTGCTCACTGATATTCTGATGAATTTGGGGATCTGTCTTATTTTTCTGATGTGAAAGCAAAAAGATTGCAAATCAAAAATGTCTTCTAGATATGATGGACTATATGCAGGGAGGAAAAAGAGTAAAAGAATCACACCAGGGATGAAGAACAGTTGCCTTTGGGTATTTTTTATTATTTTTCTATTATTCTTTCAATTTGCTATAATGAATTTATATTCCTTTGAAAAGAAAAAATAAACTTTTGAAATTTGATGGCTACAGGGTAGATTCTATTTGGGTAACAAAAAATTGTAATGGCAATTTTAAACATATAGAAACCGTAAAGTAATATCTGACTTTAAAAAATGACAATGAACGTGTGCTGATTTTACATTTGTCACTCGGGTTCCAAGCTACCTTGTTTCTTGTGCCATGTTGCTAATCCTATTTAAACAAATTTGACCAAATAAACAAATAACCTATGCGGTAGGAATGATTTAATTACGTCTTTGAGATAATCTGACAAGAACTTTTCGAAATACCATCAGTTCCAGGTGAAAGGTTCTTTCTGAATTTGACCCTTAATAGAGTCACCAGGTTTGGGGGGAAGGGTTTCAAAACCTGCCCTGGGCCCCTCACCCCACCCACATGTTTCCTCCATTCTCTCCTCATATCACCCAGAGTCCCCTGAGATACAAAGAGAGAACCAAGGGCCCAGCCCTCTCTCTGCTTCCTAGGATGATGTCAGACATGGTTTAGAATGCCCTAAAGTGTTTCTATTTGAATTCATTTCATTTTTATCTTTAACTATCAGTTTTGAAGGTGGTTTTTTTTTTTATTCCTTATGAGCCCTGTGTTGGGTACTGTCAGCCTGACTCTGCACTCCCGTCTTCTCCATTCCCATCTGGAAGCCATCATCCAGCTCTCTTGCTTCTGGTTGATTTTTGCCAATGGGAGACATTTATAGAAAATTAGAGTATTCCAAAAACGAGAGAGTCTGGGGTATGTATTTATTAAGCCAGGCTGTGGCTTCGTGGCTGCCTTCCTCAATCTAAGATCACAGTTTCAAGAAGGCAGCCCACAACTGCAAGCCTGGGGAACAGGCAGAAGAGTCAGGGGGCTCCCCCATTCCTCCCAGGTCCCTCATCCCTGCCTACTTCTTTACAGATAATTCTTTTCTTTAATCTCTCTCATTTGCCCCATTGCAGGTGCCAGACATTTTCTGCTAGGGCCCTGTCCTGTAAATGTGCATAATCTATTAGCACAGCAGTACCGAAGCGATGTATTTATAAGAATAAATAGACATATTCTGGGAGAGTATGCAAATCCTTTTGCATGAAGAGACTATAGCTCTTGATCACCCCTTTTCAATCAGCATTAATGAAGTGCCACTCTAAGGGTTGCTTTCCTATCCAGGTAACCTTGAAAGTTTCTAAGTATTTACAGGTAAGAGTTCAGTTGGAGAACCTGGCACACAGGAAAGAGTTGGAGGAGATCTGGCTTTCCCATGTCCTCCAGGTGACCTTCCCAACATCTGAGAGACCTGTCTCTCTTCAACCTCCACCTTTCACATTCAGTCCCTCCCCAGTGAGCACAGCCCTTGCAGTCTGTCCAGCACCACAGGCCACACATAGAGCATGCTCAGAATTAATAAGATGGCACCATTCTCTTTTCTCAGGTACTAGTCACAGTGCACCTGTTTTACACTTTCTGCAGAAAACATTTTTTGAAGCCTCCTCATTAACAGAACCTGGCCCTTTGGAAAGAACAAACCAGGTTCTCTGATGGTGCCAGGGCAGCAGGTGCAGGAACCAGGCAAGCTTTGTAAAGTGTGAACTCTGTACTTCTAGTTGGAGAGGAAG
The DNA here is from genome assembly GCA_037038555.1 of Rhynchonycteris naso. NCBI lineage: Eukaryota > Metazoa > Chordata > Mammalia > Chiroptera > Emballonuridae > Rhynchonycteris > Rhynchonycteris naso. The sequence goes on from CM072998.1 coordinate 35,119,210, forward strand.
AGTGCACTGGTCCTGTGGCCACAGCTTTGGAAGGGTTTAACACGTGGGCGAGTGTGGTGAGTAGCACTCAAGAACAATGCACTCTAAAATGAGACGAGGTGGACATGGGGAGCTACCCTGGGGGTCTGGCTTGGTCTATCTGTGTGTTTGGAAATGAGTTAGGACACAGACCCTTTATGAAACTAATGGGGAAAATGATGGTTCTGAAAGGTTTGCTTTGTATGAGATGCTACATCTTGATGACAGCTGATCTCTTTCCAAGGGAAGGGTGAAAGATTTCAAGTCAATTATCTTCTGTTTGTAAAGTCTGTTTGTGCCCAGGATATGAGACAAAATGTTTTGTCCCTTTCCAAATAGAGTAATTTGTGTCTGCTTGAACATGAAATGTTCTGGTAAGGATTGTGCAGCTTGTTGCTTCAAGATGCTGTTTGTTCAGCTTCTCAGCTTTAATGATTTGACCATCGTGAATCTAAACACTTGCTCCATGGTTTCTCTTTACCTGAGCTCTCCAGGGAAATGGATTTTGGAAGACAGGTTTTTCAACAATGATCAATTCAGATATCTTTCCCTTCTCGGAAATCCAACAAATTCTAAGAAATTATTTATTGTTGAAGAGTCAATCAGATTGATTACCACACTTCAGCAAATCCAAGATATTATAATAGAGACCTCCTGGTTTCAAAAAAATTTAAAAGGTCATGCTAGAATCAATGAGAATAACAATAGCCGGCATTCACTGAGCACTTATCATGTACTACCTATAATTCTAAGCCCTTCAGATGTATTAGCATTTTTAGACCTCAGCACAAACCCATGAGTTACATCTTATTGTTTTCCCAATTTCATAGATGTGGAAAGCCAGGCCAGAGAGGGAAGGTAGCAGAGCCAGAATGTACCCAGACAGATAGACTCCCAGGTCTCATTCCCCTGACAGGGGATAATTCCTCTGTCAATTAATTACCCCTGGTATCAACTGAAAGGATGTCCACTGTCTACAGGCAGCGCTATGCTTAAATTCCAGCATCTAGTTTAAGGTTCAACAATGTCAATTGTTTACTAAATGAAATAAATACTATTTTAAAGCTGAATAGCCTTTAATGAGGACTGTACTTACCAAGAGTTGAATAAGTGAAGTTAAGACTTTATAGACCAAGAGAGACACAGCCCACTGCTCTATAATCTCACCCATTTTCTACAGAATTGTTCAGCTGGGGTGGTCACTGATTACTCTATCCTTAGACCACCAACAGAGGGCAGTTCCTGCTCTGGCCGCCCCTGGGATCAACCCCACCTCAATGGACAGTGAGTGATCAAGAGAACACGTTCACTCAGACTGGACTCTCATAACACTACATTAGGGCCTCCAGGACTTCAGAATTCCCTGTGTAAATGGACACAAGCCCCCTTCCTGGGCCTGCATGAACCATTTCCTCAACTCATCTTCCCAAAGAGGAATTAAGACAAAATTGTTTGTAGGTGATATTTGCAGGGCAGGAAAGGGGTAGTGTGCTGTGGCTCTACAGCCAATTTGCCTGAACTAACAAGCTTCCTGTGCCAAGTCCCAAAGGTGTGAGTTCTACATAAAAACCAGGCCTTCAGGTTATACTGAAGGCTCTTTCAGAATGGTGAAAGACAGAACCTACATTTGTTAGCTTCATTTGGAACTGAAGTATCGAGACCTGTAATATGTGTGCCTCCTTGTACACTCTAGCTATGGGCCCACACACATTAGGGCTGAAACACACTCTCCATGCTTTGAAGTGTTGCTGTTTGAGTGCTGGGTGTGTGTTCCTTGAAAACAAGAATTGTGAGAATTTAAATGACCCCAGGACCAGTGCAAGTAATTCCTTTATTTTCTGCTAAAGGATGTAAAGCTCAGAGAAGTAGCTAATGTCAGCAATGGAAAAGATGTCTATTTTCAAATAATAACCAAATCCAAAATAAGGACAATTATATATTTATATGCTAAGGTAATAAACTAGTTTTAAATAATTAAAATGACCCAGGGTGAAGGGACAATCATCTTGTCAGACTTCATACTTAATGCTTAGTATTGTTACTTGAGGGCAATGTTAGATTTTCCTTCTTAATTATTTTTTCTTTAAATTTATGTTTTCAATCTTTACTTCAATCTAAGTCAATAGCAAGAATGTTTTCTAGCAGAACTCAACTACAATTACTTAAATAAAACCAATAAATCCAATTGGATAGATCATGCACATTACAAAATGTGCACATATCACTTAAGGTGCCTGCAATATAAGTTAATACTGACAAAAGACTAAAAATTAACCCTAACAATAATAAGAAACATTGTCTCCAGAAATAAGCATACTTGTGAGTTCTTAAACATAAATTTTAAAGGTCATCAAAACCTCAAAACTATGGTGTAGGAAATAAATGCTCTTCACGTTAGAAATACAAACCAGATATTTCTATAGTGATTAAAATAAAATCTCTAACTGAATGCTTCTAGCACACCCAGTGCTAGAAATTTTGATAGAAAAATTATATCCTAAAACATTGTCTTAAAGAAAAAAGAAATAATATTTGGAGAATTTATTCAATACCTCCCAAAGAATGTTAGAGTCACTTTTTTCACTTTTGAGATAAAAACATCCCTGATCCCTGATGGATGCCATTCTTAGTCATAATGTAAACTGAGGCACAACTAACACAGGGTAAAACAGATGATTGTGTATTTTCAGGTTTGTCTTTCAGCAACATGTAATTTTTCAGGAATAGCTGGAGGAAGATTCAGCCACTAGGTTTATGAAATGTGTGCTCGGGATGAGAACACAACATTAAGTGAGAGTTGTAAGCCTACGTGTTGGCAGTGTACAAGAAGCAATCATCTGTACACAGGCAATTAATTTCAATAGCTCAAGGAAATCTTGAAAGTCATGACAGGCTTTGTACCAGATATTTGACCTTTGGAGATGTGATTCACATAGAGCAATAGAAAAGCATTTAACCTAAGCCCTTAAAGTTTCAGAGAGAAGGTCAAGTAGTGCAGATTAAAACATTAAAAAAAAATAGAAACAACATAATGCAAGTTTTTACAGATAATTATTTACATAATGTCCTTTGAAATTGTTGATATTGGCTGTAAGCATTTTAAAAACAGCCAATTTTGTACCCAATTTTTATATCTAACCTTTTCCCTAATTATCAAAAGTCATCATTGGTTTTAATATACAGTTTGATTCCTTAAAAATAAAAATATGTATTCAAACATCCCTATTGCAAACTCAATATATTTCCTGGTCTTATAGAAAATCTAGTCTGGGCAAGATAACCAAAAATCAATTGATAATCAAGGATTAAAATTTTTAAATAGTGTTAATAGGAGAATAAAGGTCCATAAAAATAAATAATGAAATATCTTTAGACTTCATTGATATTCACTTTAGTTCAAATTCACATTATTTGCCTTCACATTTACAGAATCATTTCACCTTGCATTAGGCAATGTTACTGAGATGAGACAAGCCACAAGGGAATATTTCAATGTTTTCCTCCATGGGTTTTTATCTCTTTGTCTTTATTCCTTTCTCCTCCACTTTGATAGTCATTCTACATTTAAAATAAAGATCATTAGAGAAAATAAAGTCAGTCAATCTCACATCTGTCAGACACTGCCATGACCTGATCCACTCAAGTATGGCTTCACGCACCAGGAGTAGCACTTCCTCAACCGTCGGTGCTGACCCAGGTCACCCATGCCATGTGAGAGGTGAGTGACTGTGTTTCATGCAGGAAGCTTGCCATGGCGGAGGGTCAGCCTCCCTCTCTTCATGGAAACTGAAGAAGCTGCTGCTATCATACTGGTCTCAATAGCACGGGGCCCCAGAGCATGAGACAGGAGCCTTGAGATGGTGGTGGGAACTCAGCCCTGAGGTGGCCTCCAGGTTGGAGACTAAAGACTTGGTGACACCATACAAGGCAAAATGAACAGGATGCCACCGTGATGCGTGAGCTGGGGCAGTTCTAGAGGAGCTGGCAGAATCTGGAGCAGGGACCTCTATGAGCAGTTGGAGGGTTTATCAAGACAGGTTTCTGTGCCTCAGCTGAGAAAGCTCTAGATTAAGAGCCTTCCTTGTTGGTGTGGCTGCCCTCCTGAGTCCTTGAGCCATTCATTTTCCTTGCACTGTCAGCCCTGGGAGACCCAAATCCTCAGGGGGAAAAAGATGTTCCTCTTCCAAAAGAGACAGACACTTATCTCTTGGGTGTGAGACTGCCATGGGGACCTGAGTAGGGAGCACAAGAGTTCCCTTGTCACCATACCGAGGCTGAACCCAGAGCAAGGACAGGAGCGTGGGTGCAGCTTATAGCTGGAGAGAAAAAGAGCTGATCTCAGTGGTCAGCATAGGTGGGGAAAAGACCCCTTGACATTCCTCCACCTGCTGTTACAAATTTCACAGACAACACTATGCATCCAAATTGTCTGGTAGAAGACTCGCCCTCCATGGTGACACCTGGTCGATTCTAGTCTGAAGGCCTGCATGGGTGAAATGTCCACCATGCTCCCAAATGCAGCCAGTCTCTCGTGCTCTGGGGCAGATGTAAGGGGCTGTGTTGGGACCAGGAGTGCCTGTGGACACTATAGCCTGTAACAGTTTATGTCATGGCATCATTCACTACTGAGAGTAGAATGCAGGAAAAATGCATTTAGCCATCCAAAGCTTTTCTCTTTTATAAATAACTGAAGAGAAAAATCAGACACAAGACTAAAGTTCCAAACACTAACAGTCTCCTTTCCATATATCTGCCCACCAACCGGGCTCCCCTCCTGGGATTGTTGAAGCCCCATAACTACCCCACAGAAACGCTTTCCCCTTCTCCTCTCTTTACCACACGTATGTCAGGTGTGTGTGTGTATGTGTGTGTGTGTGTGTGTGTGTGTGTGTGTGTGTGTGTGTGTGTAAAGCCACTGCACATTTAACAGGAATTATTAGAAGGAGAACTTTTCATCAAGACCACCGAAGAGTTAAAATGAAGAAAATTATAATTTTCAGGTTGAGAACAGACTGTGATACTTGATCAATGATTTCCGTAATGAATGAACTCTATTTCATCATTTCTTCCATAGTAAAAATACTCCATGAAGTTTTCTTTGTCGTTTCCTTTACATGAAGTTGAAAGCTAATTCTCTGACAATTAGCAATCTTTCCTTTCACATTGATTCAACTTCAGCATCAGAATAAAGCTGCCGTGCAAGGCAGCTCTGTCAGTGGGAGAAAATAAGAAGGATCTTGTCAGGGGGTTTCTGACAAGGTATATAATGAAAGCTCAAAGGATCCTGGCTTTCTTTTTTTTCCCAAAACAGGAATAAGAAATAGATTTAAAAATCAAAATTTATTAAGGTGCTCAAGATACTGAAAAGCTCAGAAGACTTAACTGCAGCAGAGTATAATATATACAATTAGAAGCCTCATTTTGAAAGACTTCAATGAAAGTCATATTTGTTAGAGTTGAAAACACACAGAGGTAGTTAAACAAAGCATAAAAACATACATTCATGTAAACTAATTGGATAATGGCACATATTACCACAACTGTCAGCCTCCCCTGTGCTTTTAAAAGTTCCTTTTGTAAGCACACAATTTCATCCTTAAAATACCAGAACAACATAAAAATACCTGTTAGCCAGCATTAAACCTAGCACACATCCCTGCCACATCTGAGTGTGAATAAACACTCTGCTCTTCTCTCATTTTCTGTTTTCTGATCGTTTCCATGGGATAGGCTCACTGTTTATTGACTCAGCTTCTCTGAAACTGTCAAAGTTTAGTAGTTTCATACTGCACACTGTGCTATTCATTTTTTTCTCCATTCTTCAGTTCTGACCCAAGAATGGAGTTGGCAGAGCCCTGAGGCGAAGCCAGAAAAATACCTATTATCTCATAGGACCGTCACAAAAAAAGATAACCCAGAGTGAAACTATCAGTGGACAGAAAAGGACTGTTGTCTGTCAAACAACCAAAATTCTGCAAGAATGACATTATTCTGACCAGTGTTAACCTGCCCACACCACCCTGTACAATTCTGAGCATTCAAAAGGGTTTTTTTTTTCCCTCTCTTTCCTTTTCTGTCAGTCCACCAAACTATTTTCAGATCCCAGATATTGGCACTTAAAAGGCAACCAAAAACAATTCCCAAATGAACTGTTAAAGCATTCTGTCAGAAGGGACTTAATAACCTAGTTAGCGCTTCATTATTCTTATAGCTCTGTGTTAAATGGTAACAGAAAATGACCTCCAAGGAACATCCCTTTGATCTGACCAGCCCAGTCCTGGGTCCAGGAGCATGATGGCTGTTCTCATAATCCAACACAAAGATGGGGCTGGCATGCATTTTTGCAACCACCGAAACCTAACTTTTTATCAACTTGAGAGAGAGAACAAAAGTTGCTTTTACCCAAGTAACAACCATCAGGAATGAATCTGTTTGTGGTAATTTCAGCCCTCCCTAAATCCCAACAGCATGTTCCACCTGCACAGGCGGCTTCCAAACTGAGTTCAGCAAACACAGATCTCACTTGAAGAAACAGTCATTCTGCCCCCAGGTCACACAGTGCCCTGCACCCAGGTTCTACCAGGTCCTCAAGGACTTGAAACACGGCCCCAGGGGCCAGCAGACATGTCCCTAAGCGCCCTCAAAAAGGTCCCGCACCATCTCAGCAACAGAGCTGCCTTGGCTCCACCTGTGACCCAGCTGGAAGTCACCACAGTTCAGACAGCCAGACACTCTCCTTCCACACCTCCCAACGCTCAGTGAAAAAGGCACAGCAAACTGTCCCCCCAACATTCACCCCTCTTCCCATGGAGCCCAAAGACGCCCTCCTCTTCCAGCAGCCTACCTTCTGTGCCCACGTCCAGCAGCCTGTCTAGTCCAGAGCTCTGGGACTTCAGTCCTTGTGGGTGCTGAGAGCCAGCTCCTGCGAATTGTGAGCATCCTGTGGCAGCAGGCTGGGTCTCCAGCAGCCGCAGCAGCCGTGGCCGTGATGAGCACAGCTGGAGACCAATTAACCAAACATTGTATGGCAGCAACAAATCAACAACGAAAACCTGCACACAAATCAAGCAAAGTACCATTTCAGAGGGACGCTGAAAGCTGAAGTCACCCGCGCTACATTTTTTCTTCAGGATCATTCCAGCCAGCTCCTTCTGCTATTTTTACTGTACCATAATGCACTAGGTCTGGCTTTTACCCTATTGAAAGAACATGAATATATTATTATCCACACAAAAGAGCAGGTTATTGTTTATGAATTACCAGCCTTCCCAGCAACAAAGGCTATTTTCATAAGAAAACTCAATTTCATTTTAGCTCCAATTTGATTACCAGCTGAAGAAAAGAAGCTCTGCTCCTAACCCTCAAAGGATTTTTATTCATACCATTGAATGGGCTTTATTGCTTCCTTTTCAAAACTGACGTAGAAAGCTTTTAGAGTAAAACATTGACAAAAAATTATTGCGCTGCTATTTTGTGCAATAACAGAGCTGAAGAGGGCAATGATTTCTCAGCCATCTTTCACTGTACTTCAGAATAGCAAAGGCTGGAATTAATGACAGACCAGAGAGAGGAGGCAAGCTCAGGTCTCACAATGCCCGTCAAATCTAAATGATCACTATACATTGAAAAGCCCCCAAAAAAGCCCCACAGCTGATTGATGCATGGCTTTCACAAGAAAGACAGGCTTGAAGAGTTTATTGCACCACAATTTGCTCAGAATTATCATAAAAATAAATGTAGAGGCTGAATGTCACCCTGGCACACTCCAAAAACACACACCCAGGGACAAAGTTCACACAGACATTATGGCATGCACACTTTATCACGAGCACACTCATGCAGCTGATAATAATATATTCATGTTCTTGAGACAGTCAGGGTGTCCGTGATCGGGGCTTTACTTGCTGTTGACAGGTTGGGCCAGGCTTGACTTGGGCTCCATGGAGAAAAATATTCCCCCTACCCTGGAATATTTTTCCATCTTCACAATTTAAACAGGAAAAATCAGCAGCTGCAAATAATAGCCTACTGTCCCAGAAGCCAGACCAGCTTGCTGCACATCTAGACTGTCTTGGGGCTGCTCTGGAGAGTGTGTGTCTGTCACCTTGTTTGTTTTCACGCCCCAAGGAAGCTGGAAGTTTGCGAGGACTCCTTGGCCCACAAAATAGTTTTGGGGTAAATGTTCTAATGATACAGGTAGCTGTTGCTGAAATGGCTTTCTCCACATGCACGGCACTTCTCTTTTTATTAAAATTTAAGCAATAATGGCTAAGCTAGCAGGGTTTCCAAAGAAACCTGCACTTGATATTATGCAAATAGTCTACTGTGTAATTGGCATTCCAGGTGCCTCCACCAATGACCTGATCATGTACATGCCTCAGGGAAGACTGAACCAACCAAAACTGAAAGGCTATTCTTAAAATCTGTTTATTAGCCAAGAGGTTAATTCTTCTACTTCAAGGGTGCTCAATACGTCGATCGCGATCTACTGGTCAATCCCGAAGGAAGTGTGGGTAGATCGCATGACATTAAAAAGACATTTGTCTTTTGATTGGCATACAGGGTAGCCAATCAGACGTCTGAACTTTTGACACCCTATGCATGCGCGTTAAACCATGCTAACTTGTTCAGTTACATTGCTGCGTAGTTAGCCTTCAATTTATTTAAACTGAATACAACAAAGGGTATAAGAATGAGTGCCATAGCTGGTCTGAGTAAGAAGCCTAAAGCCTACCACTTTCATACAGAATGGGAAGGGATTTTTTTCACTATGTCATATTCTAAGTGCATTTGCCTCATCTGTCTGTGTGCCATTGCTATTCCAAAGAAGGGAAATGTGGAGCGGCTTTTTCGGACTGTTCATAAAAACTATGACATTGACTTTCCTCCAAAAAGAGAGCTGAGAAGGAGAAAGGTGAAAGAAGAATACACAATATTAAATAGTAATAATAGTAACTTAAATAATGATAATATAGAAGAAATAAATTTATGTTTTGCATTTTTTATTCTAGGTAGATCATTTTGACTTGGTCATCTTATAAGTAGCTCACAAGCTGAAAAAGTGTGGGCATCCTGTTCTACTTGCTTATAGATATGGCACAACCGGGATTTATAAGTAAAGAATGGGCAATTCAATGTTAAAAACAAACAAAACAGTGAAAGGCAAACTACTCCAGTTGGCCATGACATTTCTTAAAGGGTAGTGAATTCAAAGGTCAAATAAATGCTGGTGTTTCTGCACTTCTGTCAGTCCAGGTATCTGAGCTTCACTGTTTAGTAGGAAGCAGAAAGATTTCCAGTGGTTATAAGTTGTTTTCAATGACTCCCCCCACTGTACCTGCTTCATTGCTCTGGAACAACCTCTGTGTTATAACCAATGGTACTGTCAGTCGACAATGTCAAAGCTGATATTCAAAAAGTGAAAATTCCATCAAACATTCATATGCTTACAGATAGTTAAATGGTGAATGTTGGATTGACAACAAAAGCCAATAACTAATGCATGTTGCACCTTTCTGTGGGTTTCTTGGCATTCTGCACACACAGCCTGTTCAACTAATAATATATAATTAATTCTCTAGTTAAATATTCACTGAAGTTATGTTCTATAAAATCAATGTGACCACTGAATTAGCAAATACTGGTCGTGGCCCATGGAGAAATAGAGGATTGGGTTCCTGTGAGCCTCTGGTCACATGTTCATCAACCAATCACATCATAACATTGTTTCACATGTGTCTTTTCAGAGACACTTGAATATACAGTGTTGACTCATTAACACTGAATTCGCAGCCAACAGCACTCTAACTCATGCCTGAAGGAAGCTTATCGAACACACACATTTTCCCCTTGAGATTCAACACACCTTCTTGACTGAGGAACGGCAGACAGCACCTCAGAACTATGCCTGGGGGCCATTTTATTTATTTATTTTTAAAATTTATTTTTATTTTATTTACTTTCATGTAGAGGAGAGAGAGAGGAGAAGCAGGAAGCATCAACTTTGTAGTAGTTGCTTCCCATTTGTACCTTGACCAAGCAAGCCCAAGGTTTCAAACTGGCAACCTGAGCATTTCAGGTCAATGCCACTGCGCCACCATGGGTCAGGAAGTGGGGAGCATTTTAAACTGCAAAATTACCCTGTTGGGAAAACAGCTGTGTCAGGTTTGCTCGCTTGCACTTTGCATGATTGTGTGTGAGCACGTGGCAGAGTCATGTGTGCGTAGTTATAGGCTTCAAGTCTCCTCGGATGATACTTGAACAGGAATGGCCATTTTATGTGCTCTTCCGATGAAGCACACACCCCAGCTGTACATATCTGCAACCTGAAGGGAGAACGGTCCTCACCATGTGCACTGGATCCGTCCTCCTTCTGTCTTTCCCCCAGAAATGCATCCAAACAACTGGAGAATGGCCACTGAAGTTGGAAGGAAATTTGTGCTCACTTCTATTCAACCCTTCAGGAGCCGTGCTGCTAAGTTAAAGGCTGGTTTGGCCTACTGATGAGTGCTATTTTAATATAATGAATACACATGCCTTTGAGACTTACAACCATGGAGCCATGGAGCACTCATACTTTTACCCAGTATGTACAGTCTTTGCCTACATCCTTCCCTGGGCCTGGTGAGGCCACACATGGTGTTCTTGAGAGCTCAAAGTGATAGCTCAGTCCGGATGGGAGAGGGCTACACAGGTGCTCTGTGTGCCCTGCTGAAGTGGACACTCAGGTCGCAGGATGAGCCAGCCAAATCAGGATGAAAGGACACTTGGTCAAGATGGAAGAAAGGAGGCCATGATGACTGAGAGGCAAGGGAGCAGCATGGGGCAGGCTGAGGTCAGGGCCAGCTGTCCAGAGATGCCTGCAGGCTTCAGGGCTATGAGACACAGGTCAGTATCTTTGATTGTAGCACCTGGTTTGTGTGCTTCAAGCCAGAGTCATCTGCTTCAACTGCGTAAACAGGCCTGGAGCTGGCCAGTCTGGTGCACCCTTTCCCAGATACACAGTAGATGGGGGTAAAGGCATTGGGCACCAACAAAACTGGCCCTGAACCTGGCTCTGTGGCCTTTGTATTTCCACAAACCAGGCGTCCTCAACAGTGAAATGACCTGTGATCCCATCATGGCTCACCAGGTTTCCCTGTCCCAGGAATAGAGTCTCATGACTGTTATTTAGTGCACTGTCTATTTTCCTCACCTACTTCAACCAGAGCAATTTGAGTGCAGAATCTACTCCCTCTCGAGCCTTCCATGTGGAAGAAGCAGTGTGTGGTCTCTATCAGCAGCAGAACCTCCACGTCCTCCAGAAATGCCAGACGCGATAGGCGTGCTAATGTGACTTCATCTTGGATACACCTGGCCCTGTGGGTCACAGCTCAGTTCAGAATTTCCTCACATCTGAACACAAGTTCAATCTAAAAATAATCAGCCAGTAAATTAACAGCTACGGGCATTTTCTTTCGCTAAGAAAAATAAATAGAGATAGAAAAAGTCTAGAGAAAGTATAAAGCCCAGGGAAATAGCAGAATAAAGACTTAGAAAGAGAGACGGAGGGTGAGGTATAAGAAAACACTGGCATGGGACAAGAGCATGGGGAAAACACATGAAGGGTGAAGAACCAGAGAAGATTAGGAAGGTCATAAAGACCGAGGCCCAAGGGGAAGGGTCAGACAGAAAAGAACGCAACATGATCTCTTAACAGACTTAGTGTATGTACATCCCTTTAATGGGAAAAGGCCGTACTTGAAAATAAAAACAATTTTCTCTTGGAGAAATCAAAATATTACGGTAAAAGTCAAAATCAGCCTTGTAAGCCAGACTTACAATAAGAAAAAACATGAGTTAATGCTTAGCTAGTGTAGAAACAGCTGAACAATATGTTGAGTCCAGGTTCATTTTCATCACACACACACACACAACTTAGAAAGAAAGTACTAGAATTGCTCCTGTGTATCCAAATCAAAGAAAGGAAATAAATATTGCTGAAGGTTTTTAAATGGGGAGGAAAAGCTGTTGGTGAGAGTTAAATGGCAGAAGCACAAAGCCTCTTCACAATGTAGAAAAAGGGTAGCTGTCAATGGGAGGGATATTCTAGAGGAAAAAGGATTGGGGGCGGGGAGGCAAAGGGAAGGTTGGTTCAAAAGAGGGCTATGGTACGTGATGGCCTGAAACAGATGTGCATTGTGGCAAGTGTCTTCAAGAATAACAGAAAAGATCTGGCTTCGATAAAGACCTCAAAGCAGAGTTAGAGGCATAGCTGAGCCCTGCCTGCAGAGCTGTTTCAAGATAATTTGAGCAAAACTGGTGTCATAGTAATTGTGAATCCAGTGAAAGCTGAATGAAGGACAATTAAGCAAATAAAACAAATTTTACCTGATAATTAATCATCAAATGAACCAGCCCCCTTGACTCATTGCCTATCCACCAACTGAGGCATTAAAGCCTGACCCCAAGTTCAACGTCAGGATCCCCTCTGTACCATTTGTTCAGTCAGAAGCAATCTAGCAGTTACTACATAAGACTAGCATCCAATCTACAAGTCATTGAAGCATCATCCCCATTTTACAGGTGGGAAAACCAAGGGCCCCTACCGCAAACCAAAAGCTTGATTCCAATTTGGATCTCCAAACTCAAGGTTCCACACAAGAGACTTCCTGACAGAGCCCTGCCCTCTACCCCCTTCTGGCCCCACTAGATTTGAGGAGCTTTCTCTAGAGCTATGGTGACCATTTCTTTTGTCTCCCAAGTGGGACACTTTAGAGAATATAGGGGGGGGGGGACTAACAGTCGCGCCAGGCAATAAGGTAGTGCCAGGACTGGCCTGGGTGCCAGGAAGGTCTGTGACTCCACCCACAGCCCAGCTGCCTCAGCCCAAACAGAAATAGGCATTTCCCTCTGCCTGTTCTCAGCACGGGTTCCATTTTGCTTGTGGGTCAGACTGACTTGAGAAAAGGAAGAGATAGAGGCTTGGGAGAGAGCAGAGCTGAGATAAACTAGAAAAACAGAGGACAATCTGTAATGGTCAGTTTTTGCTACATAAAAAATCCACCCCAAATTTAGTGGCTTACACAACAGCTATTGATTAGGTTAGATTAGATTATGGTTCAAGGAGTCAGCAATCTGAGCAAGGCTCAGCTCGTGGCACATCTTGTCCATCTTGACTAGGTCATCCATCTGCAGTCAGCAGTCAGCAGCTAGTACTGCTGCTGGTTGGCCAGCTCGTGGCTGGGTGGGAGCTGGTCGAGCTCTACAATATCAGCCTCCAGCAGGAGACTGTGGGGGTGCTCACAAAAGGCTGCTGCCTTTCAGGAGGGGCAGGAAGATGCAAGTTCTGGACTCAGACAGGGACAGTGGTAATCCTACCGTATTCTGTTAGCCACAGTAAACCATGGGGTCAGCCCAGATGCAAGGGATGAAGAAACAGTCCCAGCTTTGTGGGAGGAGCTTTGTAGAGGGAGGAGCAGAGCCATCTTTTCAATCTACCACAAAGTTCTAGAAACAGATGATGTCCCTAAAGCCTCTAGACTGAATGGGGCCAGAGAGAGGTTGGCAGGCAGGACCTGACCTGGAAAGAGCTATTCAATTTTCAATTTCAAATGTTCGAAGAGTCTGGGAAGAGGTGGTTCTTCGGGATATTTTTGCCTGGAGGCCAAGAATAAAAATGTAAGCCATTGAAGTCAATTTTTGTTTAATGTATTTATTTTTTCTTTTACTTATTAATGAAATCAATTGAGTTCAGGAGAAATTTTCCTCATGTGTTTTCAAATAAGGCTTTCAAAGGCTGTGCCCTAGGCTCTGCATTTTCTTGGCAGAGTCACTGAACACAGCTTTGCAGACAGTTAAGGGAGGATGTATTTATATTTAATGCAGTCACATCTGATGGGTATTTGGGTAAGGGTTTTTAAATAGAAAAAAAAAAGGACTGAATGTACAAAAGATCAGAAAGGACATGCATAGCAAAGGCTGAGCAAGGCACAAAGGAGACCTGGGGTTCCACATTTGTTCTTCAAGTGCATTAAGCCCATTATGACAAAAGCAAGTTGTATTGCTCTCTGCCCAACCTAATGAACCAGAAATTCTCGACAGTGAATAAAGCTATTTTTTTCTTGGATAAAACAAAATTCTTCTATTGATTGGCTCTGCATTTAATCTGAATAAATGAGATTTTTAAAAATGCATTTAGTATGATAGAAGATTCACCATTTTATGTAGAAAATAGTTGCAGGCAGCTGGGATCTGCTTGGTGTACAGGGGAAGCAGTTTTTTATTCGTGTTTTAATATTACCACCACCACCCCGGTAAAGACCACAGCACCTTCAGATTGCAGAGTGGAATGCCGAGGCCAAAGATGTCCCAAAGTCCCAGAAAATGCACCTGCTGGTGTTGTACATAGGCAGGATGAAGGAGGCTCTCCTTCCCACCACTGCGCTGCCTGCTTCCCTAGGACATCCCCAGACTTAGGATGCATGATCAGCTCGGAGAACACCATGACAATTCACTTCAGCAAACTTCAAAGATTGAAAGCAAAAACATTTTCCTTTCAATTTGGTTCTAAGAGGTAGTTATCATATGATTCTACCTGGGCTGGCTATGTGTCAGCAAAGGGTGTTCTGCCCAGAACTAGAAGCTCTGAGCAATTGAACTAGTCCAGCCTGCCCAGGGGGCAGCTCTCAGTGAGCCCACCCTCCAGGAAGGAAGCCTGGCCTAGACCCGCACCCAGTGACCTGAATGACAGGGTTCCCTAGCTTCACCCATGACAAGTTGCAGACGTAAGTTCAGAGGAAGTTGTTGTCCCTCTCTGGACCCATGTGCTTGATAAGTTGAGGTGCTGACAAGGAACTCCGTCTCAGTACCATTGCTCTGGGAATTTTCTCCCAGGGGTATTCACACCTGTCCTGACAAACCTCTTGCAAAATTATTAGACACAATGAAACCCTTCAGCTCTCAAAGAATTTGTCTTGGACACCTGAACTTACAGGGTTCAATACCCTCTCACAGGGGATCAGGGGAGCCTCAGAGAGGTGACATGACTTAGTCAGGTGGCCCAATTCCTCAGACTAGAGCTTGGAAGAGTCTAGCCAGTTGTTTACTCTGTACCAGGCCCACCACTCCAGCCTGCTCGGGGGTGGGCACTCAGGGGGCTTAGTCTGACATTTGATTCTTCAGGGCAGTTGTCCACATAAAGCACAGAGCTGTCTGTGAGGATGAGGAAAGGCCCCAGACCCTGGTTTGGGAGATAGGTATTTTGTTGGGAAGTGACCAGGGGGATGGGGTCTGAAAGTTAAATAATGTAGGAGTCTTCTTTTAAAAAAGAATCCCAAATTGCAAATCCAAAATCGGGCGTAGACCTTGGAGGAGGCCTGAAGTTTCCCCATGTTCTTAGCAACACGGTAAATCTACCTCTGAGTGGTCCGAGGAGAGAGAGAATTGAACCAAAAGAAAGACCTGCCATCATCTTCAGAGAGGTATCATTTTCAAACATAAGTCTCTAAACCCAGAGAAAGGAAATAAGAAGGTAGCACTGAGGGTTGAATTGGCCAAGAGCAGCCAGGTGGAGTGTTCTCCTGCTGACATGAACAGGGGCACAGAACATCCGGTAAGCCAGCCTGGGGTGCGATGGTCAGGACAGAACCCGGATCGCTCATGCTGTGTCTGAGCCCGGACAAAATATGAACACGGTCCAACAATGACAATACGTCCTCCCATCCTGGCTCACACGGGCAAAGCTGCTTCTTCACCGATCACAGCTTCAGCCCACTCTGGGCTCACTGAGACGCCCCACGATTCCCCACATGTGTGCTCTCTGCAGGGGGGCTCACCCAACCTCACCTCTTCAGGTATGTCCTGGGGTCTTTGCTGAAGCTGCTGACTACCCCACAACCACTGCTGCCAAAGCCAGGAGTGGCTGTCTTGCCCTTCCAGATTATGCCTGATGTTCATTTTAGCCTTATTCCATCCTCCCAGAGTAAAAAAGAGATAAACAGAAAAAGGGAAGGGAAATAAAAGGGGTGAATGAAGAGACAGCATTTCCTCAAGAGTGGAAAAGGAAAAGTAGAAGTGCCCGGGTCACTGCACCACCCCACCTGCCCGGTTGTCCAGGACCACTGCACCAAGGGAAGACCACAGGGCATGCTTCTCCCCACCCTGACAATCAGCCCTGATCTTTCCTTTTAGTCTTGGCACCTTAAGGCTTAATTAATTCCTTTGAACCCACAGCATGGCCCAGAAGGCTGCCTGATCCCAGAGTTGGGGAGACTTCCAAGGCTAGCCCCCCATCGCCACCGCTGCACTCTCCCTCAGCTGACGGGCTACTGGAGAGCCAGCTACCTCTGCCCATCCTCTCTGGGAGGCTCTACTTAGGCCCTTTCTGAGTTTCTCAGGCACACCTTTCTCACTAGACGCAGTGTCCAGTTCCCCTCAGATGGGTCACAGTGCCCAGAACCCCCACTGGGGTTTGAGCCTGGACCCTCTGCTTGCCCACACACCTGGAGATGACTTTCCAATCAGTCCGATTCAGAAGTCCCATGGCAGAGCCATGTAGAGGGTGGATTGTGGAGATGGGTAATAATAAATCCTGAACTATGTGACCATGGGTAAGTTTCTTAGCATTTCTGTTCCTTAATGCACCTACTGGGAAGTGGGGGTGATTGATTGATGTACCTTATCTCATAGTCTTGTTGTGAGGATTAAATGAAATAATGAAATGCTTAGGACAGGGTCTGATACTGAGGAAGCACCCTGAATATGCTGGTGGTTGATGCTACTATCAGGAGGGCACCTGCCAACCATTGCACTTCCCGTCACAGCAACTTATAAGAAAATCACTTTTAAGATCACATAGTGCTAATGCTGTATTAGCTCTTTGTCTTCTGTCTCGTCTTTCTCCCATTTTCTCCACGATCTCATTGTTGCATTTTTAGGGCTCACCCCATCCCATTCCATTTCTGCTGCACCCAGGGGACTGTGTTGACAGATGCAGTCCACCCAGGTTCCAGGCACCCTATTTCCCATTCTGATTCTGCTGCGGGGATGAGCGGAATTCATCCTCACTTCTTTATGTCCCATATTTTCCATCTGTGAAAGAAACGTCATCCCTGCCAAATACCTGTCCTTCCAGAGATGGGGCCAGAATGAAATGTGTCTGCTCAATGGCTTGACATTTGGTAACGAAAGGAGCCACAGAAGCAGAAAGTATTGTTTGTATGTGTGATGGGTTTGAGCTCTTTGTTTTCTGCAGGACGGATGGAGTCTGCAGAAACAATGAGAATGGCAGTGCGCTCACTACCATCGCATCCCCATGGGAGAGCCCTGATCCAGCTCTAGTCTCTTTCTCATGCACCCTGCGTGACGTGGGTCTAAGGCATGCTTTCTGTCCCACAGACTGGACACTGGCCCCAGACCCCAGCCAGCTACTCTGATCAATCTAGGCTATGAGACAACACAAATACATATTGAGAACATGGTTGAAAATGCCTGTCCTAATGTCAGTAATCCTTAGTGTCATCTTTACACCTACTCCTACAACATGGTGACATTTCAAGACCTTTCGTCACACCATCTCACACTGCCTGGGTTTCATCTGCACATTCTGAAGTTCTGAAACCACTAATCTTTTCTGATACAAATTCAGTGCTAAACTTATTGTATATTTCTGTTTCTGAGGTGGAAAAATCCAGGGTGAAGAACCTTAGTTCTTTAAGAGGGAAAGATATGCAGTGCCTGATCACATGTGTCTTGGATCACATTCTCTACTGTTTAAAATTTACTTGCCAGTCTGTCATCTGATAATCTTGAGGTCAATGAAGAATCATTCAAAACCCACCTGTCTTTTTATAAGTGGTTGAGCAAACTGGCTAACTGTTGCCCTGACTTCTTCTCCTGAAGTCCTCTCACATACCCACGCCACTTCTTGTTACCCCACACTATGAATCTAATAAAAAAAACAGGACCCCAAACTCTTACCTTCTCAAAGACACGTGCTTATTACTTGGAGAACTAGATCCAGTCAACATAAACAGCACCAGCTTCTGTTGCGGGAAGCATCGCTCATTATTTCTGGCATCTGCTAGGTGAACTACAGTGCCCCTGAGTGAATGACTGTTCTCACCCAACACACAGTTAAAAGCAGAGCTGGCTACCTTCACTCAGTGGCACATGCACTTCCATCGCTGAGATGCAAGGATCTCCTGACTTCAGGAGCGAGGGAGGTTTGTGGTTGGCAATTACTCTGTAAATCACTGAAAAAGGAGATGAAGCAGCAGATACAGAAAGAATGGAAGGGTTTGCTCCGGCCACACCATCCACAATTCTGGATTTGAGATGCCCTCCTGTGTCTCCAGAAGTTACAAATCTGACCAGTGCCCACTGGTGAACACACAGCTGGACTGAACTGACAAGAGAAATTAGGTAAATGAAATGATGAACAAAGGGGAGAAAAAGAAAGGAGGAATCAAGTAGATGAAGAGTAGGGAATGGGAAGGAATGAGATGCCGTATTTTTTGCACCATAAGATGCACCTGACCATAAGACACACCCAGGGTTTGAAGGAGGAAAATAAGAAAAAAAATATTCTGAACCAAATGGTGTGTTAAAATATTTAATAAGATAAACCACAATAATATTTCAACAATGTAAACTCAACAGCAGTATTAACAACCATTAGCACTGTTATTAACAAATGAGAAGAGACTTTAATGTTCAAATACTCTTCTAGTTGTCCGGGAACCCCAGGAGCTCATCATTGCTAGTGTCAGAATTTAAGAAGCTCAGTTGCTCACAATCACTGGTATTACTTTCTTCACTATTTTCATATATAATACCATCTCCAGTGCCATCTAAGGCATTGCTAATGCCACATTTTTTGAATGACCGTACCACGGTTTTATTCTTCACTGCCATGATGTTTTAACCCATTCACAAACTTGAGTAATAGTGGGTCTCTTCATTCATCCAGTTGGTGTCAGATTATGATTCCCAGCAGCTGTCCATTTGTTCCACTCTTCTCACTAAAGACTTTAAACAGTTTATTGATGGAAATATCGGGAGCTTGCAACTGGCTGGTAAGACCCACAGGAATTATAGCTAGTAAGTCTTCACTTCTTTAAAGTTTTGTTTTGTTTTTTGGTTTTTTGTTGTGTGTGTGTGTGTGTGTGTGTGTGTGTGTGTGTCTGTGGTTTCACTAATATGTGCTCTAAACTGGTCAAGCACTAATAAGGCAGATTTTTTCAGAAGCCCTCTAGCACCCTTGGCCCCTCTCCTATCAGCTAGCCAGCCAATGAAATGCTATTAGGCAGGCAACAAGTGAGGTCAGCACTTCATACAGAGCTCCAGCAGCTGCAGCACAGCCCTCCACCGCTGCAGCCCACCTCTCTCGTCTGCCCTCGATGATGCTAGATGATGAATGCACCCACATAGCGTCACTCGCTCTCCCTCATGCGCTGCATGCAACTGTGGAAACCGGAACCAGGAGATCACTCAGCAGATGCCGGGGATCCACATGCCGCTGTGGCGGGTATGATCACGCTCCCGCTGGCGCTCATTCTACATATGTTTACCAGTGCAGCGCCCTGCAACTGCTAAAAAAAAAAAAAAATGAACATTTGCTCCATAAGACACACAGGCATTTCCCCCTCCACTTTTGGGAGTGGAGCAAAAGAGTGAGCCTTATGGAGCAAAAAATACAGTATGTACACTCCTCTTGTTATAGCCTGTAAAATTCATTCCTCCTAAGAACTGAAATGTGAGGTCCATGTTGACATTAGAGAAGGGGCCCCTGCTCTAACGCTAGCAGCAGACAGTGCTCTCCCAGGGGCGTCATCGGTCCCTCGCTCCCTCGCTCCCCAGTACCTTCATGCTTACCTTTCTAGGTTCCTGTCACCCCTTATTATTTCTGCCTCTTAGTCATAAAAGCAGGCATTGGGTAATAGTGGGAAATAAATGCATTAATGGATTAAGAATTGAGAGTGTATTTTGTTCCAACCCTCTAAAAATCAACCCAGGGACTACAGTAATACCTATTAAATGTAATTCATGGTGTGTTAAGACTAGCCAATGATCCTCCTTTCTTTTTTTCCTTTTTTGGGGGATCAGAAGTCCTGTGTTTTATAGAACCTCTAGCAGGGTTCCCTTACCTGAAAATTAGAGATTAATTCATTTTTCTTCACTTAACACAGCATTACATGTAGTGCTAGGGGCTGGAGGTGGGGGGGGGCGGTGTTGGGAAGGAGAAGAAACTACAGTTTCTGATCCCAACCAACTTGCAGATTAAACATTTAAAGTTTATGTCCAGGGCACTATTTTTCACACATGATACTGCCTAGGGATACAGGTAAACACAAAAGCACTGCTCTGCTGATGGGGGTGAGGGCATGCTAGGCCTCTGACTCAGATAGCAGGGGTTCCTCTCATCTCTCCCTCTCCAGGATCTAAGAACCCTGAGGGTTCCTAGGAGCACAATGTACAAACCATCAGTCAGCTCACAACAGTTTTGTTAGGAATCTCAGCCGTGCCCTCACCAGGTATATGCCGTCAGAAATGTCATTCATCTTTTCTGCCCTCGTATGCAGAATATCATTGGATTAAGCAATCTCCAAGATGCTCTGTCTTTTATTTTCAAGTGACTGAAACTCCTCAAATATTTTGAGAAAAATAAACAAAAAAAAGAGAAAGTAGGAGAGTCTTATTCACCCCTGTACCAAAAATAAATAAATAAAATTAACAAACAAATATGCTATGAGTCTGTTAAATTAATATTTTTTCTATATCTACATGTGTGTGTGTGTGCATATATATACATATTATTAAATAGCATGTGTTAATAGTTAACACTGAACTTGAAAGTTTTCCAACAGAAAAACAACCCTGGACCACAAACTCCCCAGGCAACAGCAGCTTCTTTTGACTTTGCAAAGGAGGCACTATCAGTAGTTTTCAACCTCTTTACACTTGGGGACCAATGAAAATAGCAAAATTATTTTAGGAACTGCTAAGTCAGAAATCACCCTGAGTGAATTAGACTAAGATCATGCAGTCTATAATCTTCATACAACATCAGGGGGGTTAACTCTTTCATGGACCTGCATAGAATTTCTGGTGGGCCAGTCCACGCACCCACAATTGAAAAACACTGAGATAAAACATGCTAGAAAAGAAGCCTCATGTGTCAAGTGTCTTCTCCTTATCACATCTCCAAATGCTCCAGAAACTCTGTCCCATCAAATAGGAATTGCAACTGTGGAGGCCTCTGAAGCCCTGCGTTGAGAGACCCTTACTCATCACCTTGAGTCTCAGCTTCTCCTGGTCTCAGCCAGTCTTGACATTAACCCTCCAGGGCAGGTCTCCAGAGGCCATCGGAGGTGAGCATAGTTGTGTCCAGCCTCTCAGAACAGGAGTTCTTGCACAGACAAATCGAGTGTCAGGCAGTACTGGACAGAAGGAAAAGCCTCACTCTGGCCTCCTACAGCCTAGCCATTGTCACCCACCCATGAAGTCAGACCCTGTTCCAGCCTTGGGGACACACATACAGGGAAGTTGGCCCTGTGTGGCAGACCCACCCTCCCTGCCAATGTGCTGTACTCTCAGGAATTCAATCCCTTGTAAATGTGAATCATGAACTCTTCCTTGGACTGTTGTTCTGAGGCAGTGAATGAGCGTGTGTAGTGTGTTTGACACACATCACACAATACTTAATGGTATGTGGGATAATGGAGCCCTTTCCTTACTTCCAGGAAAATGTCTGCTGTTTCAAAACCTACCTCTACAGTGGATGTCAGCTCATCCCAAAATAGTTCCCTAATCCAGCAAGTGCTTGAATCAGCAGCATCAGGACCACTGGTGATCTTATTAGAAATGCAGATTCCTGGGGCCCTCCCCAGATCTGCTGGTGGGGAATTGGTGGGGCCCAGCCATTAGATTTTAACAAGGCCAAAGCAATCTCAAGTTTGGTCACCTCTTCCCCTAAATCAAGCACCCACTGATAAATAACACAGATTTTAGAATCTAGAGAATGTCTTTCCAAGGACACCTGCTCTGATTGTCTCTGGACACCTGTCATTTCTCTCTTTTTCTGCAGAAACCACAGAAGGCAGCTGTCGTCACCAGGCCACACACAGGATGTATAAGGTTCCAAAAGCAAAGCTTATTTGCTTTTCATCAGCATGGACCACCCTGGGCAGGGCCTTGTATCCAAGAAAAGTTTAAACTGCTCATTTACATTTATAAAGCATTCATCTCCATAGTACCAGGCATTGCAACAGCAACACAATCAGACTTGAACGAAAATCTATTTGTCAATGTTTTAAGCCTCCATAGGAGCTGGGTTGGCATTATTTTAAAAATAAAAGATTAAAATGCTTTCCAGAAACCCTCCCCAAAATAGTCACAGAGCTGAGATAAGCCTACCTTGGTTTCTGGGTCCACTGCGCTCGGTCCTGCGGGTGATGCCCCACCAGACAGTACGGGGCCAGACTTTGCTAGAAAATTTGCCCTTCTGTTAGCTTGTGCAATGCTGTCTATTAACAAGAAGCCAGTCAACTGCACTCCTGTAGGGAATATTTCATTGTATTCTGAGGTTTGCCATCTCCACACGTCCTCGTCCTAAACACAATATGACAAGGAAGGAAGCAGACAGGAGAAGGCTTCTCCCTGTACTTGAAGACAGAAGTTCTTAAACTGAGGGTTGACATGTTACCATCACACTACAAAGCGCCCACACTGTTCCCAGGGAGCCACTGGGGCCTCAACACCACCACTGAGCAAGTCTGCTTGGCAGTCACTGTCCCTCAAAGGTTGGGGGCCCTCCTTACCCTGTGAGGTCCTGAGTCTGGCCACCACAGAGGGCTCACAGCAAGGGTGCTGTGATAACTGATTCCATAGCTTTTACCTCTGCTCAGCTCCCTTCAGCCCCCCCCCTTTTCTGCACTAGAATTGCATCCTTGTAAAGTGGTGCTGTTGAGGACAGCAGCCGCCCCATCATCACATCCTCTTCCCCACCATCTCTGAGATGCTGGGGGTCCTGGATTGTCGGTCCCTTTCCCAGGTGGAGAGCCCCCACCCTCACCCCATCTAGAGTTGGTCCAACAAGAGAATACACTGCTTTTCAGGCCCCAAAGCCCTGCCCACACTGCCTTCCGACAGGCCTATGTCAGTCTCAACCCACACTCCTCCAGCTCCCCAAGGAGCGTGTCACAGAAGGTTCCTCTGCTCCCCTTCAGACACAGTGCCCCTGACGGTGCCAGGACGAAGGCAGAAGAGGAGGGACCAGTGCCCCGCAGGTTCTGGTGGCTGACGGTGTGCGGCATGGCTATGAAAACGCAGCATCGTTTCTGCTTTTACTACTCTTTGCTCTCCCCCTTCCTCCTTTGGAAGGAAGAACTAAGCACCATCTGCACCACAGCAGCTTTCTCTGCTCTCGTCCTGGTCCAGAATCCAATGCCCTGGGTGAGGCCGCCCATCTGTGCCAAGATGCCACCCAGAGCCAGAGAGGGGCTCAGAAGTACCACCCACCATAGACACCAGGCCCCGTCCCGCTTGCTTTGCTTCCGGAGAGTAAGTTCAGTTCTCTCATTAAGGAAAATCTTTCTTTGAAAACAGGATAGCTCCTCTTCACCAGAACAGGCAGAGAAGCAATCCAGTGAGTCGTACAGGGGTCACTAGGTCATGCAGCACACAGCAGGTCTCCTAACCATGCTCCCCACTTCCCGCTGCCCTACCCTCTGACCCCGGCTCATCAGCAAGTGCCATCTACTGCCTTCTGCACCGCCTGGTCTGTCCCTGAATCCTGCAGCCTGCACTCCCACATGGGCCTGGGCTGTCCTTGAATGTTGGTCACTCCTTCACACATGCATGCTCTGCTCCCCAATACACACTCACACACACACACACACGCACACACACACACACGCACTAGCACACAGATTGACATACTCATGCACATATAGACTCACATTCATACATGTACACACAGATACGTTCCCACACACACACCCTTTTCTCACATACATCTATGGGTAAAAATGAAAGGATTATTTCACAAAGCAGAGAACAGATATGGCACTCTGTCTGCAATTTCAGGATAGCAGGTAAAGGGGATTTGAGAAGGAGGGAGAGACAGTCCCTCCAGGTCATGTTTGTTTCAACAGAAGGGGGAAAATGAGGCTGGAGGATCCTCAAGTCCCTAAGTGAGGGGCATTATGTAAATGAAACCTACTGAGTGTGGGCAAGCCGTGGTCTAGACCTGGGGACAAAATGGAGATCTCCCAGAGGGACAACTATGGTGGGGGAAACAAGTAGTGTTGTGTACCCACAGTCCTGATTGCTGCTCTGAAAGAAACTTAACCAAAGGCAGTGACAAGTCAGATAGGGAACCTGATCCAAGCTCAGGGTCAGAACTTAATGGTCCCTAATTAAACAAGCCATCTTTTATTCTAAGATCAATGGAACATTACTGAAGGCTGGAGCCAAGGGGGTGTAATCAGCTTTGCATTGGGGATACATCCGGCTACAGTGTGGGGAGTGAGAAAGGCAGCAGAAGAAATGGAGACTCAGTCAGGGGGCTTTTTCAACACACCAGTGAGTGATGGAGGTTGGCTGGGGTAGGAGCAAGGGGATCCCAAAGCCATCAGGGACCCTCTCCCTCCTTCCTCCGCCCCAAATTTGGACAGAATAGTCAAATACACATAGTCTCCTCATAAAACTGAGGGCAAATAAGTAGGTGTTCCAGTTGTTCTACAGTTAAGCTGTAGAACAGTGGTTCTTAACCTGGGTTCTATTGAACCCTAGGGGTTCGATGAGTCAGTCTCAGGGGTTCGGAGAAGCCTCTGCTGCTGAGGCCAGAATAAAGTAATACCGTAATTTGTTGTGAGTTCATGCACTTTGTTGGTTTTGTTCTTTGAGCAAGGTGATGTTCATGCACGGCTCATTTTGTGCACCAGTAAAAAAAACATATACCTATGTCTTGAATTTGGAGAAAAAATCATATTTTACTTATCATTAAAGAAGGGTTCGGTGAATGCGCATATGAAACTGGTGGGTTTGGTACCTCAAAAAAGGTTAAGAACCACTGCTGTAGAATCATGTTTTAGACACGTACATATACCATCTAGGGGTGGCTTTCCACCCAATTGACCAAATGCCCCTTTTTCATGACATTTGGTAACAGCCCCTTTTCTGTCTTGTAATGAAAGTTAAAAATAGAGTATCTTTCTACAACTATAGTTTCAAAAAATATATAATATTGTAAGTACAATATGAATAAGAAATGAAAATAATTGACAGTAAGATCATTTGTGCACCCCGACCAAGGTATGCCACAGACAGAGTGGCTGTGCCAGGTCTGTGCGTGGAATCACCGCGCATGCGCCCACAGGGCTCTGCCGGGGCAGCTCTGCTTCTGTTGCTGTTCTGCTGTGATGAGTGACTCCCGGTCAATCCCAAAGTATATCTTCATTTTAGTAGCTGCATTCTTAGGGGGAAAAAAGTGTATGTTATAAGTGTGCAAAAATGCCTTGTGTGCATATGTTAAGATGAGGTTAAGTTTTCAGGTCAGCTAACAACAGTTTCTCACCTACATGAATGTGTCTGGTAGAACATACAAAAGTCATGTGAGACACAGAACAAATCTGTTTTTCCACACCCTTCCACGAGTTATCTGAGGTCTGGAGCTGCTGAACTCAACCCACTATATCCCTTTTCAGCTCAACCTCAAAAGTGACCCCTCCAGTAAAAACTACTTGTGTAGCCCAAGCCTGTCATTGACATATGAGGACATAAACTCCCAGAAAGTGAATGATTTGTCCAGGGACGTGCAGCTGCTCAGCGGAGGCGCTGAGACTGCAGTGCAGACCTGCCTCCCCACCACCTCCCCCAGTGCTGCTGAAAACATCAGGAAGAAGAGAAGCTCCCTGAGGCAAAGAAGAAAACATCAAACACTCAGATATGTCACTGTTGAACATGATCCAGGAACTGCCAAGCGTCAAGTGGATTTCACACAGTAGACTTGGGACTCAAGATTTCTTTAAATGTGTGTTTTGTTTTATCTCTCATTGCAAAATAAAATGTGTTCATTGAAAAAACAACTAGAAAATGTAAATGTAAAGAAACAAATCACACAGAGGTAAGCATTTTCATGAATTTTCATATATATATATATATATATTTTTATTGTGATGGTTAACTTTATGTGTCATCTTGGCTAGGCCATGCTGCCCAAATGTTAAGTCAAAAGTCAGTCTGGATATCTCTATGAAGGTATTTTTCTTTAAGATATGATTAAGATGTAAATCAGTAGACTTTGAGTAAAGCAGATCGCCCTCCACAATGTTTATGGCCGTCATTCAATCAGCCGAAGGTCTTCAGAGAAAGACTGAGGTTTGCAAGGGAAAGGGAACCTTTCCTCCAGACAGACCTTGGAACTGCATATCAGCTCTGCCCTGGGTCTCCAGCCCACCAGTCCCACAATCATATGAGCCAGTTTCTTAAAATGAATTTCTATCTCTCTCTCCCTCTTTCTAATATATATGTGTGTGTGTGTGTGTGTGTGTGTGTGTGTGTGTGTGTGTGTGTATATATATATAAATATATATATATTAGTCTATTTAACTGTAAACAAATACACACATGTATTCTATTGGTTATGTTTCTCTGGAAAACTAGAGAAAATTAGTCTCCTAAGAAATACATACATATATACACACATATATGTACATATATATACACATTTTTAATAAAAATCAAATCTTTTGTTCCTATTCATTCTTATGTTGCTTTATTCATTTGAGCATAATGTGGATATATTCATCAAGAAAGGTTCTCCCCACCTTGCTCATTCCTAATCGTGTAGAATTCAGTTGCATGGATATGCCAGAGTTATTTAACCAAGGGTGTAGTGATTTTACAGATGACTCTTTCCTACTTTTCTCCAATGTTTCTTACATATTCCCTTTCAATGTTAACACAAAAAAAAGCCATCCAGGGCCCAATATGAACCAGCCTCTAGCAAGGCTCCTTCCTGTATAATGTAGAGGGGTCTCAGAGTTTGTGGCTCTCTTGCCTTTCATTAGCTTTGGAGGTGCAGGACCGAGAGGGGTCTGTGGAGACCAATGCCTTCTGTTGGGACCTAAGCTCCCTTTCATGAAGCACCTTGGACCTGCTGTTTGACAGGTCTTCCCAGGTAAGTGGTGTGCACCCCAATGACAGTCTACACCAAGGCTGCACCCTCATTGATAATGTAATTATCAGAAGAGTCATATTGTTGCACACACAGCATTTTCAACCATTTATCACAATGTTGATCTTTATTTTAAATATAAATCAGGCAATCATTTATGTCTTTTATTTCCTTTGTATTTATTCAAGAATATTTAACTGTAGACAAAAGGTGACTTATTCATTATTCATCCTGAACAAGGCAAGTATGGCAATTTGAAAAGGCTGACATTTGAGCTTTTTGCCAACACTAGCAAAATTATATCCTTCCCATTGTAAATCAATGAAGTAGAATCATTGTGCACAAAGGAATTAAATTGCCTTGTCACTTTAATAAGACCACCTTATATACAACCTTCAACCAATGCCATTGTTCAGAGAAAGGGTGCATCCTCATCCTCAGCTGCCTCAGATCTCAGCTGGGTGTCCAATTACACAGGCATCCTCTAAACCCTTCTCTTTCCTAAGAGACCATGTCAGAATGTCATGAACACAACTTGCTATCAGTAACATGCATGCACTGGAGCAAATTAGCATCCCAGCCATAGCTTTGCGGCATTTTATAAACTTGTCATTAGGTCTTCCTCAACTTGGACCCCTCTTCTCTCATTCTGTCTCCCACTTCTTCCACCCATGCACACATCTCCCTCTCTCTCTCTCTCTCTCTCTCTCTCTCTCTCTCTTTCATTCTCTCTCTGTGTGTGTCTCAAACACATATACACATTGAAAAATAATTCTACTAACTCATTTTTGCTTTCATTGAGAAAGGTCCAAATTTTCCAGGCAGAAAGTATTTTGGTAGCAACTAATGACAGCCTCTCAAATTTAAACATCTTAGGTAGACAGTCCCCAAAAAAAGTGGGGTAGGTTTGAGGAGCAAGGCAAAACTATAAAATAAAGAAAACTTGTCGGCAACATAGAAAGCCATTTCCACTTTAACACAGCGGCTGAAACATCCTTCATCCCTGCTCCTCTACATTAAATTCATCACGATGGAGGAGAAAAGGTGGCCACAGCAAGGACAAACAGCATGGAAAAGGCCCTGATCGCAGATGCACAGTATCTTTCAATGCATCATTGCCATTGAAAGATGGAAATCAGATAAACGATAACAACTGACATAGAAAAATAGATGAATGGTGAAATCTGAGAGCCTACCAGGTTGCAAAGGCAACACAAGCTAGCTGAATCACCCCACAGGACCTCAAAGGTTCAGGAATTGCAAACAACTATGTTTCTCAAAGTAGAGGTATGAGAGGTCTTGAAGACAAAGGATTTGTTGAAAGTTTGTTGAGACATATTTAGACCCCAGATTCCTTTTTCTAGCTTCTAGCACCAGGAAACAGATCCCTCTCCACTCCAGCACAGGTAGGAAATTTAGTCTCTGAACAGGATGGTCAATAGACTCTAGAATGAAGGACAAGAGGAACAGCTGAGTATAAAGGTGAGATGCCATCCTGCAAAGAATGAGCAAAGGTCTGTGTACCAATGAAATGCCGTCATTCTTCCTCATCAGTTCTCAGAACACTAGCAGCCAGGCTCTGGGCAACATCAACAGGAAGAACAACTGTTTTTGGGTAAAAATGATAGTAGTGTTTGGGGTCTCCCTAACAAAACAGCAAGGCCCCCACCTAATCACCCACCAGCCAACAGGCCTCATCCATGAAAACAGAGTATTCAGGGCAGTGGTGGGATTTAGCTGGTTCACACTGGTTTGGCAGAACTGATTCCTAATTTTTTGTTGAGTTCAGCAAACCAGTTGTTAAAATGACACTTTTAATCACCCACTCTAAGGTGGATGCCTGGGCAGCTGCCCAGTGTGAAAATCACAAGTTTACATTCCTCTCTCTTTTTTAACATTCATTTATGCAACATCGTATTCTAAGCACCCATAATAATGTTCATTCTGTTCATAAGTGAAAAAAATTTGACAGAACTATGCTTGTAATATTTATTTATTTATTCATTTCATAAAACTCATTATACCTTCAATGAAATACTACATTTTAATTCCCTCATGTTTGTTACTTCAGTAAACAAACATATAACGTAAAGAGAAAAAGTACAAAACAACCAGGGGGTGACAAGCTGTCATTTGTTTCAGCTTTGTGTTGTGCCCAAAATCCCCACGAGATATTATGAGTATTATTTAATATTTTTTCACTAATATTTAAAAACTCTTATAACATAATCTAGTTTTGTGTACCTCTTTTATTGTTCTTATTTAAGTACTAAATGCATGAAATAAACTACCTTTTGGTATAACCTTTTTTATACTTTAAAATGGTTATTAGTTCAGAGAAACAGTTGTTAAATCATTTGAACCCCACCTCTGAGCCAGGATCAAGAATTCTCAGGCACATGATGAAAGTTCCCAACATAATATCCAGAGTCAGAAAAATAAAAAATAAAAAAAATTAACTCAGAGGAAATAGAAATAGTAAAGGAAGCAGGGGAAACTTTTGTTAAAAAGTGTAATTAACATCAGAGATGAGATGTTAATTTTATGAAACAAAATAAAAGGATATGATAAAAGAGATTGTTCAGCAAAGAAAAGAAACACTATGGGACTTTTTTTCAAGTCAATTGAAGGAATAAAAATAGAGAAAAATCATTCAGATAATGAGAAACAAAGACATGGGAATTCACAGAGAAAAAGTTCAAGGATTAATCCAACTTTAACTGGAATTAAAAGAATAAAAGCAGAGAAAGGAGTGGTGAGGTTGCCCAGTCCCAGAGAGCCGGGGCTGGCGTCCCTGCTGGGAGGTAAGTCTCAGCATGTCATATCCTGGACTGTGGTTTCACCACTCTAGGCCAGAGGCAGGCTGTGCTGGGGGACAGTTCTGCCACCCCTGGACTCCCTATATGGTGACTTGGGCAATAGAATTCCCCCTCTGGGCTTTGAATGCCTCATCCCAAAGCTGGGGTCAAGGTGCCGACCTCCACACGAAACAGGTGAGCAGCAGTGTGACTGGGAAAAGAACAATCCCCTGGGTGCGTGGAAGGACACGGGTTGTGTTCTCTAAGAGGGAGAGTTTCACTTTGGAACCAGGCCAGGTGTGAGATAGGGAGCTGAGTCACATCTCCTGGTGAGTGAGCTTGCTCAGGAACTTAAAATGACTTGCACAGGTCACCAAGTAGATCAGATAGATAGGAGTATGCAGAAATCATTTAAAGCCAATAAAAAGAAAATAGGGGTGCCTAAATAAGAGAAAAAGAAGACTAAAGGTATTATAAAAAGTTTTAGTATCCCCTTAGTTCAAAGAAATAAGCCCCCTAATTACCAAAAGAAAAAATATAAAAAGGAAATAAAATTTATTATGACATAATATACACAGTAAATATAACATTTAATAGTATAATACAATTAAAATCAAACATAACATTGATAACTCAAGATGTTCAAATTAGTTCACAGGGTGAAACCCAGCCCTAAATATACAAGAGACATGTCTACACGGAGTATTTCCTACTGCTAAATCAGCAGTTACCAGCACATATAGCCGAGAGGAAAGCAGAAATGTAAACAGTCGCCATAAAATAGAGAACACAGTATTCAAATGCTCATGGAACAGTCATAAAAATTGACCCCACATTAGTCATAAAAAATGTAATAATAAAATGCAAACATAAATAGAAATGCAAAGATGTTAGAAATTAATACAGAATCAAAATACAAAAAGGCCCATTCTTTTGAAAATTAAAAGAAAAGACCAACAGTGTATCAAACAGTTGACTGAAGAACAAAGTACAAGTAAAACTTGCAGAATTACTAAAAATTAATGTGATAAAAACACTGTGTATCAGAATCTATGGGATACAATTAAAACAGTGATCGGGGAAATTTTATAACTTTAAATAATTGTACCAATAGAATAAAAGAATAAAAATAAAACAATTAGTTCCTAACTCAAAAGCTGAAAAAAATAAACCAAGAGACAGCAGAAGAAAAAAAATAAAAATGCTAAAATCAACAGTGACACAGAATGGAAACTAAATTAATATTTATTTTATATTTGTTAAATAATATTAAATAGAACTATTAATAGAACAGTACAGAATATTAAATAGAACTGTTTAATAGTTGTTTCTTTTTTAAAAAATTAACAAATAGACACTTATATAAATTTTTCTGATCAAGAAACTAACAAAAAAAGAAATGACAAGAGAGAAGAAGATAAAAAAAGTTACAAAAACTATTTGGTACAATACAAATTCATTTAAAAACGTATAATTTCAAAGGAGAAAACAATTTGCTAAAATTTACCCAAATAAAGATAGAAAGCTTAAACAGACCTACCTCCACAAACAAAATACAGTAAATGATGAAAGAACTGTCCCATAGGAAAGGACCAGACCTAGATGGTTTCACAGGGTATCTACTAAGCAAATACAGGATGATCTTGATGTTATATAATTTGATCCAGAGTATAAAAGAAGGAAACTTCCAAATTCTTTCTTGAAGCAAGTATAACATTGATATCTAAACCAATAAAGGTAGTTCCAAAAAGAAAGCTATAGACTTACGTTTCTTATAAATTAATGCAAAAATAAATAAATAAAACATTAGCACACAGAATCCAAAAAGACATTAAAAAATAGTACATCATGCCCAAGTAAAATTTATTCTAGGAACATGAGGCTGAATCAATATTATAAATTTAATTAATATAATTTGGCATATTAATAAAAGCCATAAGGAAAAGGCTATATGATTTTCCTTATAATACTAACAACTGCCTTCAACAAAATTCAATAATAATTACTGATAAAAAAAAAATACTCAATAAGAATCCATGGATACTACCTGACCTGTGGTGACATAGTAGATAAAGCATCAACCTGGAACGCTGAGGTCACTGGTTCAAAACCCTGGGCTTGCCTGGTCAAGGCACATATGGGAGTTGGTGCTTCCTGCTCTTCCCCCCCTTCTCTCACCTCTCTCTCTCTCTTTCTCTCTCTCTCTCCTCTCTAAAATGAATAAATACAATCTTAAAAAAAATAGAAGTTAAAAAAATCCATGACTACTTCTCAAAATACATAAATACACATCTCTATCGATCTATACAGACATTTATATATGTATATACATACATATATAGGATATATACATAAATATATGCATGTATTCATAAAATCAGCCTTTAAATCATTATCTTTTTCTTTTTTTACAGAGATTCAGAGAGAGAGAGAGTCAGAGATAGGGTTAGACAGGAACAGAGAGAGATGAGAAACATCAATCATCAGTTTTTTGTTGTGACACCTTAGTTGTTCATTGATTGCTTTCTCACATGTGCCTTGACCATGGGCCTTCAGTAACCCCTTGCTCGAGCCAGGGACCTTGGGTCCAAGCTGGTGAGCTTTGCTCAAACCAGATGAGCCCGCGCTCAAGCTGGCGACTTTGGCAGAACCTGGGTCTTCCGCATCCCAGTCCGATGCTCTATCCACTGCACCACTGCCTGGTAAGGCCATTTTTTAATAGAAAAACAATAAAAGTATTTCTCACTAAGTTCAGAAACAAGGGACTACTTTATAACAATGTACTGATAATATGATGAATATAATTAAATAAGAAAAAAACATTATAGAATTAGAAGTTCTGAGAGAAATAAAATTTTATTTGCACATGGTGTAATAATATATGTGGAAAAACAGAGACTCAATAATGAAAATTTACAAAAATAAAAGATTCATAAAATAGAATGTAAAATGAATCTACAAAAATAGTGTATGTGTATGTGTACATATATAAATATACACATAAACAATAAACAATACAATAGAAGAGAATCTATGTACAAAAGCAAAAAAAAAGGATAAAGTACTTAGGCAAAAAACAAGAAAAAGGCAAAACCCATATAAAAATAATTTCAAAAAAATTTTAATGATCACAAAATGACTTAAACAAACGCAAAAACATCCTCATTGTTGGATAGGATAATTCAAAATTACAAAAATAGCAATCTTTCTAGAGATAATATATAAATTTAATAAAATTAAAATACAACTCCCAGTAAAATTTTATTCTGGACTAACACAAATTGATTCTAAAATTTAAAGGAAAAATTAAGCATGCAATAATAGGTAGAAAAACTCTAAATAAGAGCAATGAGGGAGGATTAGTCCTATCAGATACTAAAATATACTTAAAGATCTCAATAATTAAACTGGTATGGGCTAATGAATAGACAAACAATGGAAAGTCTAGTCATAAACCCAAGTGAATATGGTAATATAGTACATGATAAAGGTGACATCTCAAGTCATAGGGAAAAGATAGACTTTCTGATAATAAAGAATATTGTGCTCATTAGATGGCCATTGAAAAAAGGTAGAAATGGACCCACCATAATCTAGAATAAAGACCAAACAGATCAGTGATCTAAATGAAAAAACCTCAGGAAGAGATTATATATGAATTTTTTATAGTCTGAATGTGAAAAATGTGAAGAAAGGTTTTAAACTTTAACTTGTCATTAATATGCAATAAAAATGATTAATTAATTTGACTATAAAACTTTTTAAAACATTTTTTAAAAAACACCATAAACCGCGTGACCTGTGGTGGCGCAGTGGATAAAGCCGTCGACCTGGGAACACTGAGGTCGCCAGTTCAAAACCCTGCACTGGTTCGGTCAAGGCACATATGGGAGTTGATGCTTCCAGCTCCTCCCCCCTTTCTCTCTTTCTCTCTCTCTCTCTCTCACTCTGTGTCTCCTCTCTAAAAATGAATAAAATAAAATTTAAAAAAATTTAAAAAAAAAACACACCATAAACCAAGTCAAATACCAAGAAAAATTGATAGAAAATCTGTGCAATAATTCTCACAGATAATGTGCTAAGCTCCCTAATATATAAATAATCTCAAAAATAGAAGAAAAAAGAATGCCATCAAAAATCCAATAGAAAAATGGACAAAACACATAAACAGTTCACAGAAAACACTATACAAAGGTTGTTAATATATGAAAAGATGCTCAAATTTATCTATGAATACAGATTGAAACTCCTCTCCTCTGGGATACTATCTCTCATCTATCATGCTGGCAAAAACTCAAAGAATGACCACATACCCTGTTGGCAAGACTATGAAAGAAGTGGTCACTTGTATACATTGCTGGTGGGAATGCAAAATGGTACCTTATCTATGGAGGGAAGTTTGGCATCAACTAAGAAAATTATGTATTTACCCTTTGACCAAGAAATCTCACTTCTAGGAACTAGCCTTGAAAACTACATTTCACAAATACATGCCCAAGGTTATTCACTGCAGCATTATTTGTAATTGCAATATATAACAACCTAAGTTCATAGTTAATGAGTTACATAAACTGTAGGACAGCTACATACTGTATTAGGCAGTTATGAACTGGAAAATGTTATAAATACTACAGAATTTTTTCCAGGATATATTTTTAGTTTAAAAGAAAGCAAAATACAAAGAGTGTATATAGTATACTACCTTTTGTGTACAAAACAAGATTAAGAAATATATATAATCATATATAATAAGCACATATATACATATACATACAAATGTATTTACGCAGACGAATTAAGTAATAAACAAAGAAACTAATAACTAAGAAACTAATAAAATCTATAACCTTAGAGGCTGGTTGGTGGGAAATAAATGAAAGGAATGTGGATGAAAATTAGAATTCTCCGACTACACTTTATCATATACCTTTGTCTTTTGAGCATGTAGAAGCTTAACATGTTAAAAAGTAAGTCAAATATGATGATAAATGACATACTCTAAAATTATAAACCCACAGAAACAAATGAACTTAATAAATATTAGATTAATAACACAACCACAAAGAAGAATAATGCAAGTAAATTTTTAACCAAGTTCTCTGATTATTCACACTTTGTTTTATATTCTAAGTACAAAAATCATTACGAAGAAATATTGAATTTGCCTGACCAGGCAGTAGTGCAGTGGATAGAGCGATGAACTGGGACACAGAGGACCCAGGTTCGAAACCTCGGGGTCGCCAGCTTGAGTGTGGGCTCATCTGGTTTGAGCAAGGCTCACCAGCTTGAGCCCAAGGTCGCTGGCTACAGCAAGGAGTGGCTCGGTCTGCTGAAGGCCAGCGGTCAAGGCACACATGAGAAAGCAATCAATGAACAACTAAGGTGCCACAAGGAACAATTGATGCTTCTCATCTCTCTTTGTTCCTGTCTGTCTGTCCTTAACTGTCCCTCTCTCTGAGTCTCTCTGTCTCTGTCCCCCCACAAAAAAAAGAAATACTGAATTTTTTCTTTACAAATTTGTTAGTAGTAGTTTTGGTGTAGTAATTCTGAACTGAGTTCATGGATGCTAAAGCAAATAGCTGAAATAAAATACATTAAGCTTTTGGAAACCCAAAGTCTTAAAAGAAATCTAGAACAAGAGGCAACCTATGGTATTGGACTTGAATTGGAATATTAGTGTGGATTTGTAACGTCTAGCTCTGTTCATCTAAAGGATCAGAAGCAATGACATCCCAGTTGCAACTAGCACACCTAGTACCCAGGTCTTTATTTATAGAACCACTCCCCACACAAAGTAACCAAGAATCCTTAGAAAAGTAGCTCATTTCAGTCTTATGCAGAGAAAGTACAAAGTGAGTTTGAACCATCTTTTTATCAGAAAGCAAAGAAACACTTAAAGATGAATGGGACATGTCAAAAAGATACAAGAACCTGATTGAAGAGGCTTCTATGGGCCAAACTTGGAACAATTTGATTAAAAAAAAGAATAATGGCTATAATCAATTATACATTGAATTAAAAAAAAAGAATAATTGAATCTATGGTGAATTATTTTTTAAAAGACTTGAGAGATAAAGTTATTCTTTACAGAAGAAAGCCAGTTAATGAATGTAGGAGGAATGATAGAATTAGAATATCACTATTCTGCAACCATAATTGATATGAGCAAAAGTCATTAAGCAAAAGGTTATTGGGGAACAGAATATTCACACAGCTTTGATTTATCATACTACAGATTTCCTACCAATTTCAAAAAGGAAAATGTTTTTATATACCTCAAGCAATCTGGTAGCTGTCTGAAACAAATGATTAAATTTAACAAATTGTGATAGACTCCTAATGCAATGAAACAGGAAGGACACAACATCACCTATGTAACAGTCTTGCCACAATATATGACTTGAATCAAATTATGAGGACACAACCAAACAATCCATACTGTGGATAATTAAGAAAACCTGGATGGGCTTGATGGCTTGAAAGGGGAAAGGGGGGGAAGGGCAAAGGTACTATTCTATGTATATTAAAGGAAATTATGGAGACATTATAAACAATGTCATGTGTGATCTTTAATTATACCTAGGTTAAAAAATATGTAAAAGATATTTGGGGGCTAACTGGGTAAATTGGAATATGGACTGTCTGATTTGTTGGGGATGAGAATAGCACTGTCAGGTTGGAAAATATCATTGTTTCTAGGAGAAACATACTGAAGTACCTTCAAATGACTCAAGAATTGTGTGTGTGCACCTGTGCACAAGTGTGAGGGACAGAGACAGATACCAAGAGTGCACAAAAATGCACCAGTTTGTGTTCTGATAGGAAAAATGAAGGAAAATGTATGAGAATGAAGGATAAGAGAGTAACCTTGACCTTCCATGATAGTAACTCAATACATAATATACAAAGTTGACCAATCAAAAACATGAGCACCAGACGTCAAGAGTTCAGATCCCCACCTTACCTCTTACTGTGTGTCTGGGCCGCCTACTTAACCTCTCTGCACCTCAGTCTTCTCATGAGGCTATTGATATAGCACCTACCTAATTGGGTTGTTGAGAGAATTAATAGTTAGAATGTGTAAAGCACTTCGGAATGCCTGGCACAAAGTAAGCACTGTAGAAACAGCTACTTAGTAGGTCTGTTAAGGAGATTGTTTAGAAATATAGAGACAAATTCTGGAAGACACGCTGAAACAATTAGCAATGGCTGCCCCTGAAAGCAGGATCTGGGGTGGGAAGGAGAGAGGCAGGAGACTGTCCATTCTCGTTGTAAATTACATGGGACTGTTTGCCTGTAAGCTATGCTCGCGCATAATATGACGGAGGGTAATTCTTAAGAAAGCAGCAGCACAAGAGTAAGAGGTACAGCTTTCAACACAGTTGGGAGAGAGTAATTAGCTGAGACTGAGGCACTTCTGAGTTCTGTTTCTCTCCGGAAAAATACAAAGGTGAAAAATACAAAGGTGAAATATCTGAGCACCCAAGACATAGCTTAAATGGTTTTTATTTTGAGAAATAAAACCCCACAGCCAATGAAATATTAT
Organism: Rhynchonycteris naso; assembly: GCA_037038555.1. Taxonomy (NCBI): domain Eukaryota; kingdom Metazoa; phylum Chordata; class Mammalia; order Chiroptera; family Emballonuridae; genus Rhynchonycteris; species Rhynchonycteris naso. The sequence continues at coordinate 35,156,732 of CM072998.1, forward strand.
ATAAAATCTTGGGGTTAAATTGGAAAACAACAACAAAAATATATTCTATTGTCTGACCCACTACGGGTTCTATTGCAATGACCAAAGTGAGCTGGTCTGCCCGGCCTCACCTGTGGGTGCAGCTCCTAGGAGTCGGAGCCTCTGGAAGCCACTTTGCCCACAGGTCACTCTGCCTATTAACTAGCCCAGACACCCTCCAGGTCTGACAAGAGCAGGGTGCTTCTCTCAACCTCACCCCACACTGGGATCAAGGAAACTGCAAAATGTCATCATCAAAAGTCAATGAAGCTGGCCCTGCCACCACAAGAACCGAAATAAATACATTTTCTCAAATTTAGAAGCACACATGCACATCTGTGTAGCATTAGGGCTCTTTTCTACTCTCAATATTTAGTCCTGCTTTGAGAGTTTCCTGAAATTACATGACTAAAAACGGACCCACAGAAGAACAGTGTGTGGTGACAATGTTCTTAACACTACTTACATTACTAGTTTCAGCTGGAAAACATTAATACCGAATGACCTTTTTCTGAAGGGTATTTTAGAGAGACAAAGCAATTTTTTGTAATATGGTTACCATAGTGATTGGCCCTTTAAAAAGGCTGGGAGAGAAATGACATACATCTGTAATCAAGAGCCGCTGAAACAACAAATGGTTTGACAAAGCAACATTTGGAGATTAATTTGAAACAGAATAGATAAGCGGGCTTTTAAAAAGTCAACGAAAAAAAAAAGAAAAGAAAAAGAACTCTGTTGGGCGGCACAAGCAGGGCTTTGGTAACTGGCACGGATCTCTGCTCGGGAAGAAATGGAGTCTGCTCAGGGACCCAGGAGAGGCTCACTGATGCACAAAGGCTGGTGAGTCCCCAGAGGTGGCAAGTCAGCAGCCTCCTCCCTGAGGAGTGGGGAAAGACCTTCCCGCCTCCTCTCATAGTTGAATTTGACCAGAGCTGGCATCTCATATTTCAGAACAGAGGAGGCACCACTAAAAGGAACCAGGGCTTCTTAGAGAAACGGCTGACTCCAAGGCTGGGGAAGGGAAGGTACCAGAGGAGGCTGAAATATTGTGTTCTGTCAGAAAGCAGGAAAATTCTCAAGAGATGATGCCTAAGACACACAGTACCCAGCTCACAGGGGCTTCCTCTAGCCAAGCTTGGGAGGATTTAAGCATCAAAATAAATAATAGTAACATTATAGTCCATTAAACCGTTGCACCATGAGTCCATACAAATATGAATGAGTGAATGAATGAATATACACATGGGAAGTTTAATGAGGATACTTACAAAATTTTTACACACAAAATACTAATTAAGAAAGAATAAAAGAGTAACACATAATAGATAAGCCTTGGAGATGTCATCTTAATCTAGTGATAAAATGACAAATACCATATCATTTCACTTATGTGTGGAATCTGAAGAACAATATAGGCAAACAAACAAAACAGGAAAAGACTCATAGATACAGAGAACCACAGACTAATGTTTGCCATAGTGGAAGAGAGTTGGGGGACTGGATGAAAACTAAAGGGATTGAGAAATACAAATTAGTAATTACAAAATAGTCACAGGGATATAAATATGGCATAGGGAATATAGTCAATAATATTGTCATAACTATGAATGGTGCAAGGTGGGTACTGGAAATATTGGGGGGAACACTTTGTAAAGTATATTATTATCTAACCACTATGCTATACACTTGAAACTAAAACAAAAATAATATTGAAGGTGAAATGTAATTTAAAAATTTAAAATAAAATAAGCATTAAATTACCAGTGATGGAGCCACTTAAAAGTGAAAACTGTGGTACATATATACAATGGAATACTATGGGGCCATGAAAAAGAAGGAAATACTACCTTTTGCAACAACATGGAGGGACCTGAAAATTATTATGTTGAGTGAAATAAGCCAGGCAGAGAAAGAAAAATACCATATGAGCTCACTCATTTGAGAAATCCAAGGAACAATGAGAACTGAGGAACGGAACTGAGACAGAGGAGGGATCAAAGGGACCTGAGGAAAAGAGGACAGAGGGAAAGGGGATGATAGGATGGGATAAACCTGAAGGGAAGGGGGGAGGGCACTGTAGGGACGGGGGCAAGGAAAATGTTGAGGGGAATATGGTGGGGGGATGCATTCAGGGTGACCCTATGTAAACACAATTAATTAAATAAAAACATTAAATAAAAGTAATACCCGATAGATGCAATGAGTGGACTCAGCATCTCTCCTGTGATATAACACCAAGATACACAGCCTAAATGTATTCATGAGAAACACGTCAGACAAACCCTAAGTAAGGAATCCTGGGAAGTAACACATCTACAATCTTCAAAAGTGACTTTTCTACAATAGTCCAGGCAAGCCTGAGGAATGCTCCTCATGTAAGTTTGTACATATTTTCTTAGATTTATACCTACGTATTTCATTTAGGAGGTGCTAATGAAATGATGAAAGGGACATGACAGGTAAATGTAGGATGCTCTGAAACAAATCCTTTTGATATAAAAGGCATTATTGGGAGAATTGGCAATATTTGAATGGGGTCCAAAGATGAGATGGTAGTAATATTCAATATTAATTTCCTGATATTGATAGTCATATTGTTGTTATATAAGAGGATATACAGTGTGTCCATAAAGTCATGGTGCACTTTTGACCTGTCACGGGTCAAAAGTGCACCATGACTTTATGGACATACTGTATTTGTTTATTAGAAATACACATTAGAATATTTGGGCAAAGGACAGTATGTCAATAATTCTGAAATGGTTCAGTGAAGAAAAAATTGTTGTACTGTAACTTGCAACTTTTCTGTAAGTTTGAGAATGTTTCAAAAAACAGATTTTTAAAAGAAGGCAAATTACTAATACCAAATGAAAAAAGGACATCACTACAGATTTCATGGACTTTGAATGGATAACACAGAAATACTAAAAAAATCTTTATGCCCCCAAATTTGATAACCTAGATGAAATGGACCAGTTCCTTGAAAGAAAATCTAAAAGACTTTACACAACCACTCCTGGAACTAACAAGCAATTATTCCAAGGTTGCAAGGTACAACATCAATATACAAAATTTAATTTTTATATACCAGTCATGAACAAATGGAATTTGAAATTAAAAACTCTATACCAATTCTTCAGTACCATGCAAAATTAAATACTTAGGTATAAATCTAACAAAATATGTATAAACCTGTATGAGAAAAACTACAAAACTCTGGTGAACAAAATCAAACTAAATAAATAGTTATTTCATGTTCGTGCATAGGAAGCTTCAATATGGTCAAGATGCCAGTTTTTCCCAAATTGACCTATAGACTCAATGCACCTCAACCAAAATCCCGGCAACTTCTTTTGTGGAAATTGACAAATTGATTGTAAAGTGTATATACAGTGTGTCCGTAAAGTCATGGTGCACTTTTGACCGGTTGACCAGTCAAAAGTGCACCATGACTCTATGGACACACCGTAGAAGCAAAAGACCCAGCATAGCCACCACAATATTGAAGGAGAAGAGCAAAGCTGGAGGACTGACAATACCCGACTTCAAGACTTCCTCTAAAACTATAGTATTCAAGACAGTGTGATATAATCAGGGTGATCCCTTTGTAAGCTACGTAAATGTCTAATTAATATTTTGTACACCTGAAACCAACATAATATTATATGTCAACTACAATAGAATTTTCTTAATTTATAAAAGTAGTAAAAAGAAATTAAAGACAGTAAAGTATTGCTAAATGAATAGACAAATAGCTCGATGAAATAAAATAGAAGCTCAGAAATAAGAGCCACATAAATATAGTCAACTCATCTTTGCCTAAGGAGCAGAGGTAATACAGTGGAACAAAATAGTCTTTTCAAAAGAGTAATGCAGGAAAAACCAAACATCCCCATGCAAACAGTGAATGTAGACATAGACGTTACATCCTTCACTATAATTAGTTCAAAACTGATCACAGACCTACATGTAAAACTAAAAACTATAAAATTGTTATTTCCCAAGGTCCTTTTATTAGAATTTACTCTTAATCATCATACTTGACAGACTAAACTACAACCCTACTTAATCTAGTTGTCCATCATGTTCACACTTGCACCCACCAGGCTAAATGAGTTGATGCAACCTACAACTGTCCTGACTCATCTCACCTTAAATTCACAACCACTAACCTTGTGGGTGCGCAGAGGTGCTTATAGGTTCTACTTGTCTCTATCTACCCAGTCCCTACTTGCCTGGCCCCAGCAGGCACCTGCTGGGGACACCTGTCAATGCACATTCTGTCTGCTGTAGGCACTGGGGGCCTGCATCTCTGACAAGCTCCCACATGATGCTGATGCAGCTGGGTCCAGGAGCACATTTGGTATCCAACGTTCTAGGTGGAGACTTTATAGTGGCCCCTGACTCCTCTGACCTCTAACACCACAGCCTTCATTTTCTATTGTTGCCATAACCAATTGCCAAAGATTTAGTGGAGCAATGCAACACAAATGCATTAGCTCATAGTTCTGCAGTTTAGAAGTCCCACAGTTTTACTGACCTTACGTCAAGGTGTCTGCAGGGCTGCCTTCCTTCTGGAGACTCTGGGGAGCATGTTTCTTGCCTTTCTCCAGCCTCTAGGGGTGCACTCATTCCTAGGCTCTGAGCTCTTCCTCCATCTTCAAAGTCTGCAAGGAGGCGTCCCTCTGCCTTCCTTCCATGGTCACTTCTCCCTCTGATGCCTGCCAGGAGAGCTCTCCACTTTTCAGGACCCTCGTGCTTAGTTAGGTTCTAACTGGATATCCCCAGATTAGCCTCCCACCTCAAGGTCACTAGCCGCCATCATATCTGTGAAGTGATCCACATGTGCTCCACTTGTAGGGATTAGAAAGCAGACATCCGGAGGCAGTTTTCCTGCCTCTTCCCTGTCTTCACTCCCAGCTGAGGACAGTGCCTTCCCCTCAGCACCGTAGGATGTGGGCAGCTCCCCTCTCATCTCTGTGGCCCCAGGCTGCTCTGTGTATCCCACGGATCTCACCTAGAACCTGACACATGGGTTCCTTCATTCACTTGAAAGGGCTGACTGCACGCTGCTCTCAGTCAAGGTCACACCGTCTGCTCTCAGCCACAGGGCCAGAGAAAAGGCTGCACTCCACCTCACTTCCACACCACCCAGGCCTTGTTCACTCCCTCCTGTGATGCCACAGACAACGTACCAGACCAGGAGGTTCCACACGGAGCATCCCCATGACCAACCCTCATCCCATGGTTTGGCCATTTGCTTGAGTCTCAGTTTCTATTTAAACATATATCCACAGACATCAAGATACAAACTGCTCTTTCCACCTCCAGCCACTCTCCAAAAAGAAAACAGCCCCTCCCCCCCCCGCCCCAGTGAAAGGATGACAAGCCTTTCCCATACACAGGGACTTCTGGTGACCTTTATTCTAAGAATCCACACTTAACTTAGAAACTCTCTCTATGGAGGCAAGAGATTGAGATTCAAATTTTTTAAATCAATTGGCTTGCAACCTAAAAACAAGCAAAAAGATTCTGGAAATCGTTATGGGAGGGAAGAGTGGGTTTGGAGCCAAAGAAAATGCTCTTTGTTTTTCTTCTTTGTGAAGAATCAATAGCAGCCTCGGTGTGGATTAGATCTGGAAATTGCCGTGTCCCCATGGGGTAACACGTCAGTACACATGTACTCACAGAGAACGGAGGATACTTGCTGAACGGCCTCTGATGGTTAAACACACTGGATCCAAATTAAGACTTATCAGCAAGTTCATTATCTAAAAATAAACCAGCTTTTCTTTGCTTCATCAGAAGATCAGGTTACAGTGTATGCAGCCTTACTTTCAGAATAAATGTTTTTATTCTTAGACAAGTGAGGGCAATGGAAATTATTACATAATCTGTCAGGTACTGTACAGGCTGACCCGGCAGGGTATTGTTCCTCTGATATGAGGGGTATCTGGTGGTTCCCCCATTGTAATTGTAACAGTACACCAGACTTCAACAGTTAAGAACAAAAACAATTCCAAAATAAAGCATGAGAACAGAAAACATCAATTGCAAGCATTTCAGACGAGACGCTCTGAGCCAGGACTTCAGGTCTCCTGATTCAGGCACAGATGGTCCTGGCATCCCGAGGTCAGGCTTTGGTACTGCCGCCATCCTGCATGATCTTGGCTAAGTGTCTTCTGTTTTGTGTGCATGTACAAACCTAAGAAGACTCTACCCGGGTCTGCGCCCTTACAATAAGATGAGATTAAAGAAGAAAGCAGGTATATTGTTCCTCTACCATACTCATCATAAGTACGTAAGTCTACCCCTGCCCCCGCCAGTGCATGGGGCCAGGCTGTGAACTTGCTGCAGTGATAGGGGCTACGAGGGACGCCCATTGTTGGGCAGATAATATATAATATGCTCACTTTGTTAAAGAGGCGCTGCCCACATGGAAGCCCATCACCCAGGTGATATTATTTGCCCTTATGCTTGGGATGGTTATGGGGAAAAGGCTGTAATGTAAGCAGGCCAGGTTGTTATGGCCTAAGGCTTAGTTTTAAGAGTAAGCTCTTCTCCATACCCTGACTGATTGGATGATGTAGGGTGGTGCACTCTCCTGAGGAATCCCATTATGCCTCAGATGGGTGGCTTTGTATTGGAGACTTCCTTGTTTGTATAATTGGATTGGAGGTTTTGATTTTACACTATAAAGTGGGACAGACCAGGAGCTTGCTCTCTCTTGGTTCCTGAGGTTAATATAGAGAGGAGAGCAGATTAAGGCCACATGGAGGCCAGGAGAAGCAACCAAGATGGTGGAGTGCTGAGTGAGAAGCCAGTTTGTGCAGAGTTTGTGCAGGAGGAGATGGGGAACAGAGATGAATAAGTCTGGTGAGCTAGAAACTTTTGATTCTAGGAAACTCGGATAAGTCAGTAGCTTTGTGAGCACTGAATGTGTGGGTTTTGGAGCCCAGTGTGTGTTTTTGCTTGCCCACCGGGTGCAAGCTAGAATTAAAGCTGATGGCTCACCAGTTCTTGGCTCCGTTGTTTCATTACCGACTGTTCGAATCCAATGCGAACCAGCACGGGCCAGGCGGCTCTGATGGTGGCTGCCACTACTGGCTTTACACCCATCAAACTGTACAATCTGAGGGACCAATTCTCATGAGACTGCTGGCACGTCAGGTGCCAGTCACAAGTCAGGGGGTCCCCACACCACCCACACACTTCAGACCAGTTGGTTACAAATTCAGGGGTCTTCACCATCACTCCTTTGTCCCATAATTTGCTAGAACAACTCACAGAACTCAGGGAAGTACTATAATTATAATTTCAGTTTTATCATAACAAAAAGATTTAACTCAAAACCAGGAAGGGTGAGGTGAAAGGGTTCTACAGGTAAAGCTTCCACGTCCAGGACACATCTCTTGACCCATCAATGTAGGTTACCAGCCAGAGATGCTCAGCCCAGCTTCAGTGCTGGGAGTTTACTGTGGCTTCAATTGCCAGCCTTCTTCCCTCTCAGAGATGGGGTTGATATCACCTGGTTGGTCTTTCTGGTGTGACCAGTTTCCATCCTGAGTCATCTCATTAGCATAAACTATCTAGGGGTCCATTATGAGTCACAAAGACACTCCTATCATGTGGGAAACTCCAAGGGTTTAGAAGTTATCTCCCAGGCATGGGAGGCAAGGGCAAAAGCTCTCTTTGGACTGAGGCCAACTTTTTTTATCACACAAGAGGTTGTATTGTTCAGGATTCTCCAAATAAAGAGAACCAACAAGAGACTTATTTATTTATTTGCTTACTTACTTATTTAAGAAATTGGCTCAGAGATGGACAAGATGGCAATGGAGTAGGTGGATGTACCAACTTCCATCTCCCAGAACCAAAGTAGATTACAACTTAATTTTAAGAATAATCATCTGGAAAAACCAACTTTGGACTAAACTAAGAGGGCTCTTTAACCAAGGATCACTGAAGAAGCCACACTGAGACTGGTAGGAAAAGCAGAAACACGGAGAGGGCTGCCCAGCTCCTGGGAGCAAACAGCAGCCCGGAGGGACTTATATGGTGGGAAGTGAGTTTAGTGGAGAGGGGAGGGTCCTGGACCCCACAAACGAAGCCTCAACCTGCAGCCTCAGAGCCTAAAAGAGGCATATAAACAGTATTTAGCTGTGAAACAAGCCAGGATACTGTTTGCAAGAAAGACATATTTCTCAGACCCAGGATTCTTCTTAAAGGGACCCCGAAGAAAACCTCTTTCACAACCACTCACCCAGGACTCTGGGAATAGGGAGAGATGAGAGGACTGGAGTAGCAGGAAGAGAGTGTAATCTAGGAGGCTCAGGGAGAAACACTTTGAGGGATAGTCACTATAACCCCTAGGCTGAGTCACACCCCAAATCTAAAGTGAATATTTTTCCTGGAACCAGCAATACCAGCAAAGGTAAGCAGGTCGCCAGCCAAACAGAAGCTCTCCTGCTGCACTCAGAGCAGTCACTTAGAAGGAGGGAGCCATCAGGGATATAGTATTGAGCACTAAGGTCTGAGCTGCATTGCCCCCACCCCCCACTGCTGAGTGCTCACCAGAGGGCAGGCAGCGGCGGGATGCAGAAGGGGGTCGAAGCTGAGGGTGGTCGTGGCGGTGGAAGAGGCACACAAAAGTGGTCCGACCCATGGCTGCTGGCCAGGTGAGCAAGAGCAATCCAGCCTGCAGTCCCGCCCGGAGGGGCAAGGTGAAAACTGGAGAACTGGCTGAGGCCTGCAACTGAGTGCAAGTGTACAGCCCCACCAGCGGAGGCAGGACAAAGGCTGAGGCTGGCCAAGGCTTGTAGCCTGGGCATGTGAACACATTCCCGCCCCTGAAGGTGAGGTGAAAACTGCAGTGACTGCCGCAGTGGGCTGGCACCAGCTATACCTGTACTGAACACCAGAGGCAGTGGCAGAGGGGTTGGTGGACCTGCAGACAGACATCACCCAGGGAACACAGAGGCCACACCCATTGGACTAATGTGGCCACACCCTTCTTATACACAGACAAAATGGAAAGGTAGAGAAATACAACCCAAATGAATCAAGAGAAATCCCCAGAAAAGGACTTAAATTAATCAAAAATAACCAAATTACTGGATACAGAGTTTAAAATAATGATTGTTAGGATGCTCAAAGATCTTAGAACAACAATAAATGGACATAACGAGCACCTAAATAAAAAGATAGCAAATATTAAAAAAAGACATTAAAATAATAAAAAAAAAGAATCAGTCAGAAATGACAAATACAATATCAAAAATGAAGACTACACCGGAAGGAATTAAAAGCAGGATGGATGAAGCTAAGAATCAAATCAGTGAGTTAGAGGACAAGATAAATGAAGGCACAGAAGCAGAGCAGAAAAAAGAAAAGAGGCTCAAAAAGTCTGAGGAAACTCTAAGAGAGCTCAGTGACAACATGAAGAGAAATAACATCCACATCATAGAGGTTCCTGAAGAAGAAGAGAAAGAACAAGGGATAGAGGCCTTGTTCAAAGAAATCATAGCTGAAAACTTCCCAAAACAACAGAAATACAAAAGATCATAAGAAAATACTATGAAGAACAGTACGCCAAAAAATTAGACAACCTAGGTGAAATGGACAAATTTATTGAAACATAAAATCTTTCAAAAATCAATCTGGAAGAATCAGAAAACCTAAACAGACTGATTACAACAAATGAGATAGAGTTATCAAAAAACTCCCAACAAACAAAAGCCCTGGGCCAGATAGCTTCACAGGTAAATTCTACCAAATATTCAAAGAAGAACTAACTCCTATTCTTCTCAAGCTATTTCAAAAATTCAAGAGGAAGGAAGACTTCCAAGCTCCTTTTATGAAGTGAGCATAATTCTGATTCCAAAACTAGGCAAAGGCAACACAAAGAAAGAAAATTATAGGCCAATATCTCTGATGAATTTAGGTGCTAAAATCCTCAACAAAATATTAGCAAACTGGATTAAGCAATATATGAAAAAAAAACATACATCATGATCAAGTGGGATTTATTCTGAGAAGGCAAGGCTGGTACAATATTTGCAAATCCATCAATGTGATTCTTCACATAAGCAAAAGGAAGAAGAAAAACCACATCATAATTTCAATAGATGCAGAAAAAGCATTTGATAAAATCCAGCACCCATTTATGATCAAAACTCTCAGCAAAGTGGGAATACTGGGAACATACCTCCACATGATAAAGGCCATCTATGACAAACCCACAGCCAACATCATACTCAATGGGCAAAAATTAAAAGAAATCCCCCTAAGATCAGGAACAAGACAGGGGTGCCCCCTTCCACCACTCTTATTCAACATAGTACTGGAAGTCCTAGCCACAGCAATCAGACAAGAAGAAGAAATAAAAGGCATCCAAATTGGAAAAGAAGAAGTAAAACTATCATTATTTGCAGATGATATGATACTATATATAGAAAACCCTAAGGTCTCAGTCAAAAAACTACTGGACCTGATAAATGAATTCAGCAAGGTAGCAGGATATAAAATTAATACTCAGAAATCAGAGGCATTTTTATACACAAACAATGAACTGTCAGAAAGAGAAATTAAGGAAACAATTCCCTTCACTATTGCAAAAAATAAAATAAAATAAAATACCTAGGAGTAAATTTAACCAAGGAGATTAAAGACTTATACCTGGAAAATTATAAAACATTGATAAAAGAAATCAACGAAGATACAAACAAGTGGAAGCGTACACTGTGTTTATGGGTAAGAAGAATAAACATCATTAAAATGTCTACATTACCCAAAGCAATTTATAAATTCAATGCAATACCAATTAAAATACCTATGACATACTTCAAAGATATAGAAAACATATTCCAAAAATTTATATGGAACCAAAAAAGAACACAAATAGCCTCAACAATCTTGAAAAAGAAAAATAAAGCGGGAGATATCACACTTCCTGATATCAAGTTATACTAAAATGCCATCGTACTTAAAACAGCTTGGTACTATTATAAGAACAGGCATATAGATCAATGGAACAGAACAGAGAACCCAGAAATATACCCACACCTTTATGGACAACTGATATTTGACAAAGGAAGTAAGAGCATACAATGGAGTAAAGACAGTCTCTTTAACAAATGGTGTTGGGAAAATTGGACAGATACCTGCAAAAAAATGAAACTAGACCACCAACTTATACCATTCACAAAAATAAACTCAAAATGGATAAAAGATTTAAATGTAAGTATGAAACCATAATCATTTTAGAAGAAAACATAGGCAGTAAGCTCTCCGACATCTCTCACAGCAATATATTTGCTAATTTATCTCCATGGGCAAGTAAAATAAAAGAATAAACAAATGGGACTATATCAAACTAAGAAGCTTTTGCACAGCTAAAGGCAATATGAACAGAATAAAAAGACCACACAATGGGAGAACATATTCGACAACACGTCTGATAAGGGGTTAATAACCAAAATTTATAAAGAACTTATAAAATTCAACACCAGGAAGATAAACAATCCAATCAAAACATGGGCAAAGGAAATGAATAGACACTTCTCCAAAGAGGACATACAGATAGCCAATAGGCAGATGAAAAAATGCTCAACATCACTAATCATTAGAGAAATGCAAATTAAAACCACAATTGAGATGCCACCTTACACCAGTCAGAATGGCGCTCATTAACAAAACAACACATTATAGGTGCTGGCGAGGATGTGGAGAAAAGGGAAACCTCCTGCACTGCTGGTGGGAATGCAGACTGGTGCAGCCACTGTGGAAAACAGTATGGAGATTCCTCAAAAAATTAAAAATGGAACTGCCTTTTGACCTAGTCATCCCACTTTTAGGAATATACCCCAAGAACACCATATCACTGATTCAAAAGAAGAAATGCACCCTCATGTTTATGGCCCCATTGTTCACAATAGCAAAGATCTGGAAACAACCCAAGTGTCCGTCAGAGGACGAGTGGATTAAAAAGCAGTGGTATATATACACAATGGAATACTATGGGGCCGTGAAAAAGAAGGAAATCTTACCTTTTGCAACAACATGGACGGACCTGGAAACTATTATGCTAAGTGAAATAAGACAGGCAGAAAAAGAAAAATATCATATGACCTCACTCATTTGAGGAATCCAATGAACAATGTGAGCTGAGGAACAGAATTAAGACAGAGGAGGGATCAAAGGAACAAGAGGAAAAGAGAACAGAGGGAAACGGGATGATAGGATGAGATAAACCTGAAGGGAAGAGGGGAGGGTGCTGTGGAGAGGGGGGCAAAGGAGATGTTGAGGGGAATATGGGGGATGGGAGGATGCATTCGAGGTGACACTAGAACCTATGTAAACACAATAAATTAAAATCAATAAAAAAAGAATATAAGAGGTACACAAAACTGAAAGAAAAAAAAAAAGAAATTGGCTCACACAATTATGAAGGCTGCCAAGTCCCAAGTCCTGCAGTCAGCACACTGGAGACCCAAGTAGCCAATGATGTAAGTTCCAATCTGTAGGTCGGCAGATTCAAGACCCAAAAAAGGCCATGTTTCAGTTCAAATAGATGATGTTTGAGTCCAAAGGCCATGAGGCAGGAGAAGTGCCCTTTTAATTGCAAGAGGGTCAGCTCTTTTGCTCTATTCAGGCCTTCAGCTGATTGGCTGAAGCTCAGCCACATTGAGTAGAACAATCTGCTCTCCTCTGTCTACCAATTTAAATGTTAAGCTCAACCCCCGATGTCTTCACAGAAATACCCAGAATTATGTTCATCTAAATATCTGGGCACCCCCTGGACCAGTCAAGTTGATAAATAAAACTAATCCTCACAGAGGACAAAAACAAGTATGTATTATTGTCCCAGAGGAGAGGACAGACTCAAAATACTGTGTGGTTAGGGCAGGGGTCGGGAACCTTTTTGGCTGAGAGAACCATGAACACCACATATTTTAAAATGTAATTCCATGAGAGCCATACAACGACCCATGTACATTACACATTATCCAATAAAAATTTGGTGTTGTCCCAGAGGACAGCTGTGATTGGCTCCAGCCACCCGCAACCATGAACATGAGCAGTAGGAAATGAATGAATTGTAATACATGAGAATGTTTTATATTTTTAACATTATTATTGTTTTATTAAAGATTTGTCTGCGAGCCAGATGCAGCCATCAAGAGTCACATCTGGCTTGCGAGCCATAGGTTCCTGACGCCTGGGTTAGGGAAAGAATGAGAAGAAAATACCAGCTACAATCGAATATTAACTATGGTAATTTGGGGTCATGGGAACAATTTATTTTTATTTTATTTTCTGGATTTTTCATATTCCTTATTTTCTTCTTGAGGGCATTATATGAAATGAAATAAGTCAGACTGAAAAAGATAAATACCATATGATCACATTTATACATGGAATCTAAAACCAAATAAAGAGCTCATGAGTACAGAGAACAGAGTGGTAGTGGCCTGAGGCACAGGGTGGGGGGTAGGTGGGTAGAGGAGGTCAAAAGGTACAAATTTCCAGTTACAAAGTGAGTAAGTCATGGGAATGTAAAAATATTCTTTCGTCCTCTTCCCTCGGTTACAAGTTTAGAAAGGGCAAGAGCTTTGTCTTAATTTTATCCTGCCCATTATGGTATTTTCCCTTCATTCCATCCTACCTCCAATTGCCAATTTAAATATAAACATATTCAAATCTATATGACTTTACTAATAATTTAAACTTAAAAAGTAAATTTCAGTTTTAAATCCTGGAAAATATTCCAAATCAAAAGATTTTCCTTACTTTCTGCATTAAAAACATGTTGCCCATTGAGCATATACTGGCCACACAACACTTTGTGATTATTCTTTCCAGCTTGTGTTGTGTGTGAGACTGCTTTACAGAGTTGAGTTTTTAAGGCCGGCAAGGTAAGCCAGTCTCGAGACCTCTCAGATCTCTGGTGTTCACGTTATAGAAAAGGTATAGTAAGTTCCCGGAGGTGGCCTGTGAGAGCTCACATCACATTCTAAAATTAAATTGACCTTGTCTCCATATCTTGCAGCAGAGAAAGACAAGAGGGCTAGGCTACTGTTTTCTAAAAGTCTCACCCTCTTCAATGAGCCACTCCACTCTCTGTGTAGCTGATGCCTCTGTCAAGTTTATCTGAGTGCACTCCAAGCAAAGCAATCTGGGACTAAAACACTGCAAGGTATTTCCCACCACTGAGATGAATCCTTGCCATTCATAATCCTAGACTAAATAGGAAACAATGCTTGGGGCTCCTGCCAGCGTTTAGTGCTCCAGAATCAAGTGTGATCGTGGCTCCAGTCAACCTGGAGACCCATGAGGTCAGCTTCAAAGCCATGCTGCTGTCAAGAAAACATTTTCCAGACCACTTTCCTCTTCAGTTCTAAATATATGCAAAATCCTCAGAGTCTCACTCCCCAAACACCCAGAAAGTCGTCATGCACAGTGTTTCTTCACGGTAGCCTCCTCCAGTCATTGGATATCTCTTAAGCACGATAAAGTTCCAACTATATGTGATTCCCTGGGAAGTGTCTTCCACTCTCCCAGAGTTGTGGGGGCATAATAAGTTGCAGGCTGTTGTACTGTCCACCCCTCTGCTTCTCCTATTACCCACAAGAAAGGCCACATTTTTTCGTTAATCTCTTTATCCTTATTGCATAATTTTCCACGTTACCAGCTCTATATTGGTGTCCACCTAATCAAATGTCATTGAAAAATCTCTGGCCTCCAAAGTTTTTGATATTTTCTTATTATACCATGATACCTTCCAGACTACTTTTTTTTTGGATAAGCAAATATGTTTTTGCCATCACTTAGTTTGCAAAGTTAAAATATCTAAAGGAATTTCTTCACAAAGGATTTACCACAAAAGTATATTTGTTCCGAAGTGTTTGAGAATAATTTTGGAAGCTGGGAAATATAAAGCACGTGCATTGGGGTTCAAGTGACTGTGACTCCAGATGGATTGAAGAGGGGGATCAAGTCCACAGAGTCACTCACTGGTATGAACTCACTGTTCACATTCTAGGAAAGAAGAAAGAAATAAGCAATGTTCAAGGCACCAGGCTGACTTTGATACTTTCATCAGAAACTGAGTAAAAACAGAGTCAAGGTAAGGACACAGAAGTACATCATTACAGAGGTGACAGAGAAGGAAATAAAGACAATCTGGGGGAAAGGATAAGTAACATTTTTCTGTGCTTGAGAGAAAATGTATGTATAGACTGGGATAATGGGCACATAGAAAAGAAAAGCCATGGAGCAAAAGAATTTTTACACAGGAGGTCTGAAATCTTTTATAGAAGAGTCTTCTAAATATTTCTTTTTTTATTAGCTTTGTCAATATGAAAAGATGCTCTTCAACTATAATTGATCAACAGTCTAAATGTGAAGACTTTTTATGTTTTTCCTATTTTTTGTCTTGTTTTTGCAAAATTATATCATACATGCAGAAGAAAAGATGCAGGATAGTTAAGAAAATGCAAACTCTTACAGGGAGTTCAATGTCTTATTAAAGTTATATTATTGGTCATGGCCGGTTGTCTCAGTGGATAGAGCATCAGCCTGGTGTATGGACATCCCAGGTTTGATTCCCAATCAGAGCACACAGGACAAGCGACCATCTGTTTCTCTCTCCCTCCATCTCCCCTTTCTCTCTTTCTTCCCCTCCTGCAGCCAGTGAGTGGCTCAGTTGGTTCAAGCATGGCCCCAGGTGCTGAGGATAGCTCATTTGTTCGGAGTGCATCAGCCTCAGGCACTAAAAATAGCTTGGTTGATTGGAGTATCATCCCAAACGGGTTGGAACCTGGCCACATCCATGCATTCCCATCATTGTGGCCACCTTAATACTACACTAGTAGAGCTGAAGAGTTGTCAGAACTTACGGCCCACAAAGCCTAAAATAGTTGTTGCCTGGTCTTTTACAAAAAGTGTGCTGATGCCTGATCTAGACCAACCAAAGGGCCAATGACTAAGGCCAGTAGGACAAATGTGAGAAGGAAAGGGTTGGCTTCTACCCCTCATCCTCATCCTCATCCTCCCTCATCCTCTTCTCCAAAGAGTTTGGGCAATAAGACCTTGACCAAACCTCTGTTTATCACATGCATAGAATTTATAAGCTTGAAAATAAGTGAGGACTTCTAAGGGCTCCTACATACTGATATTTATATATAATGCCTGCAACATATAGATATATGAATCTCAGCCACTCTGGAAAATGCAAGTTTCCAAGGTAAAAAACGGAGATTCTCCCTGACTGGCTTGCATTGTCCATGGTTAGCACTGTCAATCACTCTGGAATATATGTGCATCCTGCCCCAGATGAGGGACTTTGAAGAAACTGCAGCGGATGGTTCTTCTGGGCCTCTCAGAAATTGATGCTGCTCTTCGCATTAGCACAGCTTACTGCTGGGCAAGCTCTGAATTTCCTGCAAGTCTGAGTGACTTGCATTCCATCCTGTGAAAATGTAGCCTGCCTTCTGGAAAGGGGACCTTGGTGACATTGCTTTGTGTCAATTTTATAAGCTGCCTTCTTTCAGTATCAATAACAAACAGTGTCATTAAAAAAATCAAACCTTCCGGTTCTCCTCTCTCCTAAGATAAAAATACAGCATTGACTAAGACAACATGAAACAAAGCATTTCAAATACCTTTATTTTTTAGCCCTGGCTGGTTAGCTCAGTCAGTTAGAACATCATCCCCAAACGCCAAGGTTGCAGGTTTGATCCCTGGTCAGGGCACATCCAGGAAGCAACCAGTAAGTGCGCAACTAAGTGGAACAACAAATGAATGCTTCTCCTTCTCTCTCTCTCTCTCTTTCTCTCTCTTTCACTCTCTCACTCTCAAATCAATCAATACATTAAAATTTTAAATAAAATAAACTACCTTTATTTTTTTCTCACTGCATGGTCATCATCACACATTTTACAGTGGTTCGCCTTCTCTACCACATCATTTGAATATCTCCGCCAACCTTCACATTTTCTTCACACCTCTCAATCCTCAGTTTCAGGATCACCCATTATTGTCAAGGTTACTGAATTTGAAACAAAAATAAGTGGGTTTTCTTTAATGAACTAATTAGCAATGCCAAGGAAGTTTCGTCAAGGTCTGTGAACACATCTACATGACATACAATTCGCCATGATTTACTCAGTCAAGTTAGGTAGATGGGTTTGTGCTGCCCTCTTCCCATCCATCCCTGGGAGAGGATGAGTTTCCTGAGGGGAGAAGGGTCTCCACCCCTTGAGGCTTTATTCTGCAGAAAGCATCTTGGGAAGGCAACATCTCGCCCATGGGAGAGTGTCACAGCACTGACACAACACAGTTAGGGGTGAGCATCAGATCCTAGGAGTCAGTTAGGCAGGCTGCTTCTTCCCTCCTCTCCCTTTCCCCATTGGCTCCAGAAAAACAGGTGTTTGCAACTAATGGATAAGAAAAGACCTAGATAGTGTTCCCATACGAACATCACCTAAGAATGAGCTGATTGTTTGGGATGTTTGTTTCTCTACCTGGCAAGTCGCTAACCTGTGAAAAGCCTCAGGCAACTACTAAGGCCTACTAAGAGTGGATAACATACAAGCAGCTCTGCTTCCTAAAAGCCAGAGGGAGTGGAAGATCGCTGTTGCTCTCACCTCTTTAGCCGCAACCACCACGCTGTCAGGGAGTGCACAGGAAGTGCTGTGTCAGGCACTACTGCCAGAAGCACCTTGACGAGACCTGCCAGGGCCTCAGAGGCACCTCAACCCCGCCCAACCCTTACCCACTGCCCACCCCTGCAGCTGGCCCAGCTGGACAGGGTGGGACTGCAGAGAGTCAAAGAAAGGAGTAAGAAAAGGTGGAAGACAGTACTTATGAAAGGAAATGTGCCTTTAGAGTAGGAAGCCCATGCTGAGGGCTGACTTCACCTTACAAACTAGACGACTCTCCTAGTTAGACAAGATAGATTACAATAGTCCAAACTAAAAAATAATTGCAACTTTTGTTGAAGGGCTAATATAGCTAGCTACTGAATATCTTTCAAAGATAAGATCTCTCAAGGGAAGGAAGCTGTGTCCTGTGCCCTGAGGACAGGACAATCCTCATGTCTTACTGCTTACTGTTCTTCCTTTCAGGCTGGGCACTCCGCAGTGCTGCGCCAGTCCAAGACCTCACCGCAGCCTTCCTGCTGGAGGGCACTGCTTGCTTGCTGGAGGGCACTGCCTGCCCACTGGAGGGCGCTGCTTGCTTGCTGGAGGGCACTGCCTGCCCGCTGGAGGGCGCTGCTTGCTTGCTGGAGGGCACTGCCTGTTCACCCTTGGAGGAGGCTGCCTGCCCACTGGAGGGCGCTGTCTTAACTTGATCACTGTACTTGGATGACAAAGGTAATTCCATAGAGACTTCCTTTTCTCTCCTCTTTTGAACAACTCTGAAGGGAAGAGAGGTTTTTTGTTTTTGTTTTTATCACAATCAGAGAAATTAAAGATGTAAAACTAAGCCATCCAGTCCTCCACCAGGACTTCGCTCCTAAAAATATAGGGTTCATGACCACGCACATAGAGAATTTGCCTTAAAAGCTCCCATTTAGTTTCTTATATATGCCCGAGCAGGTGATCTGTAGGTGTCATCTAGACCCCCAAGGACAAAAACAAGAGTGGGAAGCTGTATCCTGTGTGCAGGTTACAGCCAGGTCAGTCACTCAAGATGTTGCCTAGCACCACTCAGAGTGGGAAAATACAGTTTGTCTGTAAAGCCATGGTGCACTTTTAACCATGTAACCGGTCAAAAGGGCACCATGACTTTACGGACACACTGTAGTTTAACTTAGTTACTGGACAAAGCAACTAAACTAATCTTGTGGCTTTTATTCATCTCACAGGGAGAGGCTTGCGGTGGAAGGCCCCCAAGGAAGAAAGCTGCACTGCAGTCCTGCCAGCAGGCAGCAACCGGCTTCCGTGGCCTTGCTGGGGGTGCATGTCCTCACTGTTGAAGCGAGGGGAGACTGGTGTCTGAGAACATATCCACGACATGTCTCGACAGCAGAATGAAGGGGCGTAGTGAGCCTGGATTGGGAGTGTGGGTCAGCCAGGGGTCTGCAGACACAGTCGTCTGGGAGCCCCCACCCACTGGTGGTAGGAGAAATGTTAGGTGCTCATTAAATGCTGGCTGCCATTATTATCAAGCTCTGGGGAAGAAACTGGATCCTTAGGCCAGCTGGCTCTCAACCGCACAGGCTGTCCTCATGGCCCCCACAGCACTGAGCTAGGGAGAGGCGTCCCCCAACATCCATTCCTTTCCCATCAAAGTTCTGCCTGTGAAACGGAAAGAACAAAATGGCTGACCTGTAAATAATGGTGATAATGAAGGCCATGGGGATGATCACGATCAAGGCAAAAATCACTTGCACATGAGCTGAAAAACAAATTCCATTTATCATCATTTGGGTCAATTAGAAAAAGGCAATCCTCATCCCCCGAGCTGGCCCGCGGCCCTCCACCCTGCTGCCCTTCTCGGCCATCATCCCTAAGCACCGCCTCTCCACTGCCACTTCCCTCCTGAAGCCCCTCCTCAGACCAAGGTCACCCATGAAGAGGTGGAAGCTCCACGTGGAAAGTACTCAGGGTGGTGGCCAGTGGCTACCCAGACAACACCTGAGGACTCTCCACTGAGGGGAGCAGTGCAGAGATGGCTTTCTTTTCTGCTCAGGAAGCAGTGGCCCTGGGACTCCTGTGATCTGGGCCTCTCACTACCTCCAACTCCCTGAAAATGATTCCTTGGTATTCAGGTCAGTTATCCCCAAACTGAATATAAGAAAAATAAGGGCTTTCTGGATGAAAAATTCCATTGGTCTGATTTCAGATTTTACTGAGTTTTTCTGTACTAACAAAGAGCTTCCATTGTCCTCAGTTTCTTGTGTCTTCTCTAAACCCACCCCCAACAGAAGAACCAGAGCCTTCAAAGCGACTGTTAAGGGGCAGCCTCTATTCCCGTGTTCCCCTGCACAGGGGCATCAGCTGGTATAAATTCTTGGTCCCTCTCCACTCCCAGGGAAGGAGTGGGAAGCAGGACTGAGCATGACCCCCCACTCTACCCCGAGCTTTCTCCTTGGGATATAGCGTAGAGCATAGAGAAAGTGAATTGAAACTATGTTGAATGAAATGAATTGAAATGAACAAATACAGTTCACTTTATCTGAAATAGTGAAATTAGAAGATGATAAGGTACAAGAAGGTAGACCTTAAAATTTTTGAATTTCAGGGATTGTATATTCCTTAGTGTAATCTTATCTCTTGGTTCATGAAATAAATTCAGAATTAATATATGAGTGAAGTCCTATGAGAGACAATGCTTTAGCATTCAATTATCAGCATATCTTCTATATCTTTGTATGTGCAAGTATTTTTGGTCCTTGATGTCAAGTTCCTGGAGGCAGAAACTGAACCTCTATGTCCCTATCTGTACAGTGTCTGGCCAGCACACTATTTGTTAAAAATAATACATATGGTTTTTTAATAAACCATATGTGATGATTAGTTATTCAGAAATAGCAGGAAAGAAAGCATTATTTTCCTTAAGAAATATCTTGGGAAATTCTCCCTCCAATATAGTCAAACAAAAGTTTTGAAATCAGCTCAGCAAGTCTCGTGAAGAAACTGAAGTCAAACAATGAGAAGAAATGACATGTTTCATAATGTACCCTAAGTCAAGAGTGAAGAATGGAGGCAAGTCATTCTCTTTGAATCCCCAATTCTTTCTCACAGATCTAATGCTAATTCCCTGAGTTCGTATTCTTAATAATACAGATTATGCCTTAACACAATGTGCTCTTCAAACGAGCCAATTTAAGAAGTTGGTGAAAGGTTTTCATAACATGGAATTATGTGCACAAAGAACTCCTAATACCCTGTCACTGAATACTACAACTTGCACAGCACAAAGGTTCGTTCGCCGTCTTGAATGAGTAAGATGTCAAAAAAATGAAAAATAATTTGAGGGCACAGTGAGAACAGAGTGGAGGGCTCCATGCCCAGACTCTTCTCACAGATGGCCCAACCTCTCAAACTTGAAAGAAGTCAGAAGGTGAGGAAAAGCTTAGCCCACTCAACTCACTGAAATTGAAAGGATGGAAAGAGGATTAATATTTGTCTCCATGCAAAAATGACATACCAATTTGCAAAACAGTGGGCTCTCAAGCAGAAAATAATTCTTGAGAGTTTGTTGAGGTTCGGAAGGGAAGTGGTCCCTGAAGACACTAATAATGAAGGTCCTGTAACGTGTAAGTCTCATTTTTTAAATGAATGATAGGCATAAGCTAACTATACTAATTTAAACAATGTTTGTTATACATACTAACATTTATAAAATAGGCAACTCCCACAGAAAATTCTGATGAAAGATGCTCAGGGACAGCACAGGCGGGGAGTTGCATTCTCTTGACAGCTGCGATCTCCCTCAATGATCTGCTTCACTATGTCATAATGCTGTCTCTGTGTCACGAGATATGAGAAAATTGGGATGACTAAAGACCAAAGACTATGACCAGTTCTGTGACTTCACTTAGGAATTGAGTCTTCTACTTCTTTATATGTAGCAGATTGAAAAAACAAACTCAAATACCCTTTGGATGTGAATGTGTCCTGCTTTGAGGAGCCCTAAGTGGCACAAGTCTCAGAAAAACTAAGTTACGTAAGTGCCCAGGATACTGGAGTCCTCTAGGAAGCAAAACCCTGTGGTGGAAATGAAGTGAGCAGGACTGTAACCATCGGCTATTCTCCAGATAAACAGCAAATTAAGGCCAGATCACCACCCAGTGCCATGAACTCAGCTCAGGAGGACCTGTCACATGCCCCAGAGAAGGAGCTGTTGGAATATGGCAATATAATAGGTCATTTCACATTGAAAGACCTTGGACTCAAAAAGACTTCTCCAATCAGATTCTGCTAAGGTTGTAGGTTTTGTGATGAGATAGGTGTAGGATAATAAACTCCTTTAAGAAAAAAGCACTCTGTCCATTTTTTTTTTTAACAGAGACAGAGAGAGAGTCAAAAAGAGGGATAGGTAGGGACAGACAGACAGAAACAAAGAGAGATGAGAAGCATCAATCATTAGTTTTTCGTTGCGAAACCTTAGTTATTCATTGATTGCTTTCTCATATGTGCCTTGACTGTGGGGCTACAGCAGACTGAGTAACCCCTTGCTGGAGCCAGCAACCTTGGGTCCAAGCTGGTGAGCCTTGCTCAAGCCAGATGAGCCCACGCTCAAGCTGGCGACCTCGGGGTCTCGAACCTGGGTCGTCCGCATCCCAGTCCAACGCTCTATCCACTGCGCCACCACCTGGTCAGGCAAAAGCACTCTATCTTGTTGCAACTCTCACTACCCAGTTATGTACAACTAAACTAGAGATTTATTAAAGCTCAGAATTAACTTTCAAGGTGACAAAAATGCTTTATAAGAGATACTGAAGAAACTCCTTCAGGATAAAAGGAAAAACACTAGACAATAATAAATCCACATGAGTAATAATTTGATAAAATCCAACATTTTTTTTTATTGATTGATTGATTTTTAGGGAAAAAAAAGGAAGAGAGAGATAGAAAGAGAGTAATATCAATCTGTTCTTGTATGTGCCCTGACCAGGAAATCAAACTGGCAACTTTTGCATATCAGGACATCACTCTAACCAAATGAGCTATCCAGCCCAGGGTAAGTCCAACTCTCTTTCTTGATTTAAAAAATTAAAAAACAGCAAGAAACTAGGAAGAGAAAGGAACTTTCTCAACCTGACAAATAATGTCTAGTAAAACCCATAACTACCATCATACTTCAAGATGAAACACTGAAAATTTCCCCATAAAATCAGGAATAAGATGAAGATGTCCACTCTCATTGCTTCTAGTCACCATTGGATTGAAGGTTCTAGCCAGGGGAAGTAGGCAAGAAAATGAAATAAAACCATCTATATTAGAAAAGAAGTAAAACTATTTTTATATGCAGATGGTATAATATTTATGCAGAAAATTCTAAGTAATCCACTAATGAATGAGTGCAAGAAGGTTACAGGATACAAGATCAATACACAAAGTTGTATTTCTATATACTGGCAACCTTTCATTTCTCTTGGGTGTATACCTAGGATTCTATATATAATCTAAAAATAAAATTAAGAAGACAATTTCATTTAAAATAACATCAAACAATAAAATACTTAGAAATAAATTTAATAAAAGAAATACAGCTTTATAAAATAAAAACTACAAAATGTTGCTGAAAGAAAATAAAGGAGACCTGAATAAATGGAAAGATATTCCCTGTTGATGATCAGAATAGTAAATATTATTAAGATGGCAATAACCCCAAGTTATTTACAGATTCAACACAATTCCTGTCAAAAACACCGGATGGATATTTTGCAGAAATTGACAAACTGATGCTAAAAAACTGAGATTCATTGACATAGACAAAAGTGAAGTGGTTACCAGAGGGAGGGGGTGTGAAGGAAGGGAGGAAAGAGGGACAAATATACAGATGAAAAATGGTTTGACTTTGGGTGATGGGCACACAACAAATCAACAGTTCAAATGATATAGAGATGTTTACCTGAAACCTGTGTTCTTATGGACCAATGTCATCCCATTAAATTTAATTTCTAAATTAAAATTTTTTAAAAACCAAATAAAATGCAAAAGACCTTTAATGATAGCAATCTTGAAAAAGAACAAAATTGAAGAACTTATACTTCTCAGTTTCAACACTTATAAAACTATAGTAAGTGTGGTACTGGCTAAAGACATAGATAGATAGATAGATAGATAGATAGATAGATAGATAGATAGATAGATAGATAGATATAGATATAGATATAGATATAGATATATAGAGAGATAAATATATATATAAATAGGTATATATCTATCTATAGATATATATATCTATAGATAGATATATAGATAGACAGATATAGATAGATAGATAATAGAATTGAGAGTCCAGAAATAAATTCTTACATTTACAGGCCATTGATTTTCAACAAGGTTGCCAAGACAACTCAATGGAAAGGGAAATTTCCTTTGATCCCCTGTCACGGCACACATGAGAAGCAACCAAAGAATGCACCACTAAATTTAACAATAAATGAATGCTTCTCTTCCCCCTCCCTTTTCTTTCCTTTCCTCTCTCTGTCTATAAATTTTTTAAAAAATGAAGCTCTGGCCAGATAGCTTGGTTGGTTGGAGTGGCATTCCAGAGCACAAAGGTTGCCAGTTTGATTCCCTGGTCAGGGCACATATAGGAGGACCTCAATGTTTCTGCCTTTCTCCAAAAAAGGTTTTTTAACTAATTTAATTTAATTTAAAAACAAAGAACTGTCTTTTCAACTGATGGTGTTGGGACACTTATATGTCTACATAAAAAGGAATAAAGTTGGATCTCTGCCTCACACCTTATACAAATATAAACTCAAAATAGATAAAAGACCTAAAGGCATGAGTTAAAATGATAAAACACTTAGAAGATATCATAGATGTAAAACTTTGTGCTCTTGAATTAGGCAGTGGTTTCTTAGACATAACACCTAAAGCACAAGTAACCAACAAACAAACTAAACATCATCAAAACTGTAAATACTATGGTGCTTCCAGTACACATCAAGAAAGTGAAAAGACAACCAACAGACTGGGATAAAATATACTGCTCACGAAAATTAGGGGATATTTCATAGCTTTATATTCGTTTTGAAATATCCCCTAATTTTTTTTTTGAGCAGTATAGTTGTAAATTATACTGTATATCTGATAAGGGTCCACTATCCAGAATTTGCAGAGCTCTTACAATTCGACAATAAAGACCCAGTGGAAAACTGGGTTAAAGATTTTTCTCTAGAGATGATATACAAATGGCCAGTAAGCACATGCAAAGCTGCTTAACACCATTATTCATTAGGAAAACACAAACCAACTTTGTGCCCATTACGGGATGACAGATATAATAAAAAAGACAATAAATGTTAGTGAGGATATGGAGAAAATGAAAGCTTCTTCCACTGCTGGTCAGACTGTAAAATGGTGCAGCCACTTTGGAAAATAGTTTGGCAGTTCCTTAAAAAAATTTTAAATAGAGTTAATATATGATCCAGCAATTTCACTCCTGTAAATACCCAAGAGAATTGAAAACATATGTTCATAAAAATTTGTACACATGTCTGGTAGCATTATTTATAATAGCTAAAAAGTGGAAACAATCCAAATTTCCATCAACTAATAAATGGATAAACAAAATATAGTGTATCTATATGATGGAATATTACCATCCTTTAAAGGAATAAAGTACTGACACATGCTACAACCTAGATGAACCTTGAAAACTCTATATAAGTGAAAAAAGCCAGACACAAAGGACCACATATTGTATAATTTATATTTGTTTATATGAATTATATTCATTTATATGAAATGTCCAGAAGAGGCAAATCCATAGAGACAGATGAGTGGACTGGAGGGAGAAGGTAATGAGTAACTGCTTAATAGGTACAGGATTTCTTTTTAGAATAACAAAAAATAGTCCAAAATGTATAGTGATGATGGCTGCACAACTAAACACCAATAAATTACACACTTTTAGAGGGTAAATATTATGATATGAGCATTTCATCTCAATCAAAAGAATAAACAACAAAGAAGAAACTTCCACTTGTTTCTGTCTGCAGGATGTTGGGGTCTCCCAAAGGTGAGGGATGGGACGAGTAAGGAGGTATGGTCCCATGTCTTCTAATTCAATTTCTAAAGGAAAAATTGTCATCAGAATATCCTCCTGGTATAAATGGCATTCATTGTGACCTCTCATCTGTCACTTTTTGAGAAGCCCAACTTCCTTTTCTTTTGCCCTAAGTGCCAAATCTTCACCTAAAAGTGGACAGATGCTCTCCCTTTGGATGAGCCAGGGTCCTGACAATACTTTAGCTTCTTGAATCATTTTGCCTAGAATATCCTTTTTTTTTTTTCCACAGGGACAGAGAGAGAGTCAGAGAGGGATAGACATACAGAAACAGAAAGAGGTGAGAAGCATCAATCATTAGCTTTTCGTTGCCTTAGTGACACCATAGTTGTTTATTGATTGCTTTCTCACATGTGCTTTGACCGGGGGCCTTCAGCAGACCGAGCAACCCCTTGCTGGAGCCAGTGACCTTGGGTCCAAGCTGGTGAGCTTTTTGCTCAAGCCAGATGGGCCCGCACTCAAGCTGGCGAGCTCGGGGTCTTGAACCTGGGTCTTCCGCATCCCAGTCCGATACTCTATCCACTGCGCCACTGCCTGGTCAGGCAGAATATCACTTCTTAAAAGCACTGACTTAGAGTTCTGAGTGTGGGATCAGGCAGGCCCAGCGGGTCAATATTTGGTGACACTCCTCAGTCACCAATATTTGTGACTTCCTAGGCCTTACTGTATCCCCTTCATCCACTGCAGGTGGTGACAGAAGAGAAGCCTGGGACAGGGAGGGCCCAGGACACCTCTTTCCATAGCATCTCAGCTGCTGAGTGTCCCCAGAGAGTGACCAGCTTTCGTAGCTGCAGGGGCACCTCCCTCCTCTTTGTGAGGTTTTGTATAGGCCCCCTGGTCCACGACTCATTAATCCTTTCCCAAACAGCCCGGGAGCCCATCCACCCTCATTTCTGAGAGGGCCACAAATGGCAGGAAAATGCATCACTGTCAAATGGATTATTTTTTTGATTCATTGATTGATTGATTTCAGACAGACAGAGAAAGGAAGGGGGTGGGGGAGGCTTTCATTTCTTGTTCTACTTAGTTGCGCTTTCATTGGTCACTTGGTTCATGTGGAATTTTTGAACATTTGAAGATATTTTAAAAATTCCAAAAGCACAAAAGGCCAAAGTGTGAAAAAATATCCAGAGAGTATATTTAGAGCACCTCTTCTGGGCCAGGCATCCTCACTTATATCCTCCTTTGCGCCCACCTCCTCTAGCCCTGCCCACTGAACAACACTTCCTCACTGAGCACCTCCCCTGGCAGACTGATGGAAGCAGGCCCTGTTTTGAGGATGGCAGATTCCCCCCCCCCCCCGGTCCCACAGCCTCCCCCGGGTCCCACAGTGCCCCTTCCCCCGGGTCCCACAACCTCCCATTCCCAGGAGTGTCTGCTGGCCCTACCTGCCCAGGCACATCCTAGACTGAATTGACCAGGGTGCAGACCTTAATGTCAGGTCTGCGCTTTTATCCTGATGATGATGAGCCAGCCTGTGGAGACATCCCCCTCTCAGCCTCATCTAGGGGTCCTCAGTCATCCTCAGGGTCCCAGGTATACGTTCCAGCTCCCACCCTGAGTAGGTCTTACCTTGCACACAGCCAGCAGCCAGCCCCGCCCCAAACCAGGTGTGTTTGTAGTACTGTGTCCTCAACTCCCACCTCTACATGCCCCCACACCCTAGTATTGGCCTTCTTCAATAGCAAGTCGGCCTGTCTGGGAGTGAACTTCTCTCTGGTGGCCTAAGTCCCAGTCCCAGACACTCAAAGCCCTCTGCTCTCTCTGTTATAGAGAGATGTGACCAGGGAACAGGGGAGACCCGGGGAGGAAAGCGGGCCTCTCCTGGGCTTCCATGGCTTTGTCCATACAGGGTGGGACTCGCCTTCATACTTACTGGGAACTGATTTTTCATAGCAGACGCCTTTATGAAAACAGCACCCGAGTACCTGACACCGATCTCTGCTGACGTTGTCGTCACACACGTTGTGCAAAGGAATATCGCACACTGCAGAGCACAGACACACACAGACCAGTTATCACCGAGAACACAGCTGCTGCTTGTCATTCCAAACATCATGGGACCTGGAGGGAAACTTCAGGCTTTGCCTTGTGGGTTTTGTTATATTTTTAATTATGCATCCTACAAATCTCACTTTGAAACTAAGATTTGGAATAAATTGGATTGCTGAATAAAATAATGTCAAGTTAATTACACAGACTAATGCAGGGTCCTCTAATGATGAAGGAGATAACGCAGCTCAGCGGAGCGCTTGCTTGCCGAGCTCAGCGCTCGACAAAGACATCGGGAAACAAAGATCTAACAGAATGGGTATTGGGGAGTGCAGGTTATAATGTGTAATTGATTCGCTTGCAAGCAGATGGTGAATTAAAATAATCAATATGGGAGGAGGGATTATTTCAGAATTTAAAGTTGAATCAAAAGGAAAGTTTAATGCCAGCTCTGACAAAAAAAGGAAAAATAATAATGAATGTGCAATACACTATAGGAGACAAGTGACTGTTTTTTAAGACAGCTCAGCTTTGAGGACATGTGATTTCCCTAATTGGCAGCAAGCAATGTCTGCCCCAACCCCGCTGGGGTCTCTGTCACAGTGGGGTGGGGTGCTGCCCACTTTCTTGACTTTCTGAGGAACTCCAGTCATTTTCCGAGGATTGATTTCTTTCTGACTAAGGGATTCCAGAGAAACAGCTGTCCCTCATGCCCTCCTCTCCCTTTCTCAGGACACCCCCTACTCCAGGTTTGACAAATACGATCGCCATGGCCTCCCAGGCCCATCAGCAGTGTGAAGGGACTGTGATGTTCCTCTGGATGCCATTGCAGCCACAGGGACACACAGCTGGACACGCCGGCAGAGTGAGAGGACGAGAGATCCAGCTGGTCACCACCTGCACCACTGTACTCTCCGAAAGGTGGGTCCCAGCAGCCAGAGCCCAGCTCACTGACCGGGAGGGGCAGAGGGAGCCTAGGCAGCCAGCGGGGCCTGTCCTTGGCACAGATGGACTAAAGTGGCTCAGAGGCTGGTCCCAGAAGGGCCTTGGTGTGCTGGCCTCCCTGGACGCCCTGTGATCACTGAGCTCTCAGTGGCTCTCTAGAGTGGCCATCAATTAAGGGAATGGGATCTGTGCCGGGTTTTGTGTCCAGTGTGGCCCCACCTAAGGCCGCAGGGCAGTGATGACATCGCAGGGACACAGCGCTGAGAGCACCACCCTGTCCCCTGTGGCTCCCTCAGGGTTTACACAGGGCTGCAGATGACAGAAAGGAGGCAGAAAACACTGCCTCCTGTGTGCTCAACCTCATCCAGAAAGACCCAGGAAGCCCCAGACCACACAAGTGGTGGCAGAGCTGGGGTCCCCATCATCCCCACAATTTCTATCCCCACCCCATGGGGTTGAAACAGCTAATATACAACTCCTCCCTACTAGAGCCAAGAGGACAAAGGTTCCCAGACTTGCTCCATAGCAAACACCATAGGCAAGAAAAAATTCATTGAGTGAAGCATCATTTGTGTTCATACTGATTATTCTCTTGAATATCACCACACAGGTGAGAACATCTCAGTACATATTTCCTATTTTGGCTGCCTTACTGGACTATGTTGGAACAGCAGCTGGTCCCCTCCCCACACCTTCATGGAAGCTCAGTCTCCACATCACATCCGAGACCCTTGGGCAGGGGTCCCCAAACTACAGCCCACAGGCTGCACACGGCCCCCTGAGGCCATTTATCCAGCCCCCGCCGCACTTCCAGAAGGGCACCTCTTTCATTGGTGGTCAGTGAGAGGAGCACAGGATGCATCCGCACCCATAGTTCCCATTGAAATACTGGTCAGTTTGTTGATTTAAATGTACTTGTTCTTTATTTTAAATATTGTATTTGTTCCTGTTTTGTTTTACTTTAAAATAAGATATGTGCAGTGTGCATAGGAATTTGTTCATAGTATTTTTTTATAGTCCGGCCCCCCAACGGTCTGAGGGACAGTGAACTGGCCCCCTGTGTAAAACGTTTGGGGACCCCTGCCCTTGGGCCTCCCTTGCCTTCCTGCTCCTCCTCTCCAGTCCTGTTTTATTTGCCTGGAACTCCCATGATGTCTCAGTGCATTTCCTAAAGCCGCCACAGACATCCTGAGAAGCTCCCTTGTCATTCCTGTTCCAAGCCAAACAGATTTTAAAAAAAATCTTTTCTTTCTATTTTCTTATCTTTTGTTTATTATTGCTGTCAGGCATGAGAAAAGTTCAACTGATAAAAAAAAATTCAAGAAACATATACACACAGTGGAAGTAGCACTTCCCTCTTCTCACCCAATCCCCAGGGGTTTTGCACGTTTAGAATTTTTCCCCACGTGGTTTTAAGTGACTGCAAGCACATGATATGTACACACTAACCATGTGACTTGGAGAAATGCACATTTACATGAAGTTTCCTTCAACACCCAGGTACAAGTGTCCAACTTCGCATCCTCGGCACCCAGGATGGGGCTAGGGAAAGGTGAACTTGATAGTTAAGAAACATTTTTTCTTAAAATAGAAATCCCTCTTGCCATAAACGTTATGAACTAGTTGAAGTATATATTTGGTGCCTCATATGAAAATGCCTTTAGCCCTTTAGATCCTTGGGAAATAGTTCAATATATTTCTTAGGCTGAAAAACTCAGGTTCAGGGGTTTTGCAAAGAAATTTTAAGAAAACAAAGACTTCACAGTATTATTCTTTTAAGAAAGAAAAAACATTTCTCTGCCTTCCCTTCTCAGCCTGGTGATGTCAACACCCTGGCTTGAAGGAGGTCCCTACAGGGAGTGGTCTTTTGTTACCTGCATATTTTTTCAGGAGATGCGAGTGGGACTTGTTGAATTCTGGCACATGTGGCATTGTAGCGGTTGAAAGACAAGCGAAGGGTCAAGGGAACCTGGGAGACAGAGAAGTTAGCACAGGCCGGACCATAATGGCAGCCTGTGGCCACAGTTATTGCCAGGAATGGAGGCGGACAGGCTGATGTGATCCGGGTCTCACCTGCTGATCATGTCCCCAGGTGAACCCCACTGCCACACAGCTGCCTGTTACACTCCAAGAGAACCACTTTTGAATCAAACAATAAACTGGCCGCTTGCTTCCTCTCAATGCTCCGAGCCAGTATAGAACCAATAGCTGGCCCGCCCTGCCTGCTGTGATGTCACACAGCCCCATGACACCACACAGAGGGGAGCACTGTGACACTGGCCACTCCAGGGCAAACAGGACACTGACAGGGCCAAAAGGGTCTTAAGGGCAGGCATGGCATCAAAAACCCTGCCCTCATCCAGATCCCGCACCCAGTCCCATTCCTGGGGGCCACCCGCCCACATTGCCCAACAGGCTCAGCTTCAGAACCAGCTGAGCCCAGCCACACCTGTCATCACTGCACGGTGCTTGGAGAGCCCACTTCTGCTGGCACTGCTGGGATGCAACGGTGAGCAAAAACAAAGTCCCCACCCTAAGGGACATATAGTCTCGTGAAAGGAGACAGAACAGACCTGTCAGATCAGACATGGGCTAGAGAGAACAGGATATCAGAGCACGCGGATTAGGGAGTGCCTGCAGCAGGGAGTGACTTTGTTATACAGGAGTGCCCAGGTGGCCTCTGAATTAAAGGGCATCTGAGCAGGTTTGGAAGAAAGTGAGGGAAGGCACTATGTGGGCACACAGGAAGCTCATGCAAGGCTGAAGGAGCAAGTGCAAAAGCCCTGGGGTGAGGCAGCCTGGCGAATCTGAGAACCCAGAAGGAGACCAGCATGGCTTGAGTGAAGACAGAGATGTCACAAACCAAATCGTGAGCAAGGACTTTGGCCTTCATGCAAAAGGAAATAGGGCACGAGAACAGGATTTTGTGAAGATGAGAAACTGAATTATGTTTTAGCAGCATCGCTCTGGCTGTGCTGAAAATAGACGGTAAGAATACAAGGGTAAACTTGGAGAATAATGTAATCATCCAAGAGAAAAATAAGGGTGGAACAGGGGTAGTAACTGGTTGAAAGTTTTTTTGTGTGTGTTGTTTTAGAGTCAGTAAGATTGGCTGACAGATCTGTGAGAGGAAACAAGTCAGTGATGAATCCAAGGATTTAGCCTGAGAGGCTGGAGGGGTGGACCTGCTACATGGAAAGATGGACATGAGAATCCAAGTGGACAAGCCAAGCAGATATGGCGTCTGTGTCTCTGGTTCTGGCGGAGGCCCAGGCAGGGCATGCACAGTGGATAACTGGAATGGATAGCCGTCTGTATGTGGGAGAGCACCAGGGAAGCCAGCGTTGAAGGTGATGCCCTAAACTGGCAGGGACAGGGAGCCTGCACACTGGAGGAGGCAGCCGGGAGCCCAGGTGGTAAGAGACACAGCATACATGGTGTTCCAGAGACGAATGAAGAAAGCATTAATCTGTGGGCAGAGGAGGGAAGAACCCATGAGCCTGGACCAGATGAGGGTGAGGTAGTCAGGCAGGGTGTTGAGAAAACGGCTGTGTTTGGCTTGCTCACTTGCACTTTGCATGATTAGTGCATAAGCACATGGCAGAAAGCTATGTGTACGTCTCTCTGAAAAGCTATGGATGCTTTCCCTCAGTGGCGATTCTCCCAGATTGCTCTCCTGCCAAGGTGAGGTGTGATTTCCTTATTCTCTCAGCCACCACCATGAGGGCAGTCCACTGTGAAAAGTGGCTTTCCCCTGCCTGTTTGATCATCCACAGTTGCAAGAATCTGTTAAACGGCAATAGCTCACTGCTTTCTGACCCCTCAGTTCCTCTACCATCAGCCCGAATCCAATGTGGACCTTCCGGGCCTTGGTCACCGCATTACATCTGGTGTAGCAAGCAGTGTTCAAATCAAATCAGTATGGAGCCGCCAACACACTTTAAAAGTAGAAGAGAGGAGTGGCTGTTCCCTGTGGCTACCTGTTGGGGGCTGTGGGATGGGTGTTTTTACATCCCTGAGAGAAGAAACCAAAACTCTGTGCAAAAGGCTGCACAAGGTCGAAAGCTCCAGGATGAGCTACAGACTGAGTGCCAACAATGGCTTGAACTGTAACAAGTGCTAGAGAAGGAGGCTGACCACTTTCGAGAGCTCGTGTGAAATACAAGCTGAACACCAATGGCACCTAGAACTGGAATGATCACTTGAGAAGGAAATACAGGTCTGAGAGCTGCAGTTTGCCCTAGAAACAGAATGTAGCAGTGACAGTTGTTAGAGAAATAACTGAGAGTTCAAGAACTCGGATTTCAGCTTCAGGCTGAGAGCCAGCAGTTGCAGGAGCTGAAGTGGTTGCTGAAGAAGGAGTTGCATTTGTGCCAGCAGAGTGACTCTGAGTCAGCTGTTGTAGCCGTTACTCATTCCTCCTCCTCTGAGGAGGAGGTTTGTGCTAAAACAGCCATCGGCAGACTCAGATCCCGGCCAGTAGTCACCCAGAAGGTAAAAACCCAGCAGCCAAAGAGTCCCTCAGGGGCAGGCACAGCTCCCTCTGCAAGTAGTTGAATACTCTGTCGTCCAACCCTACACCCGGTGTTGAAGTTAGGTGTGAAATTCAGGCAGAAACCCACGAAGCCTCTTGCAGCTTGGTTGTTGCAGCTGTGGGACCTAAGTGTGGGTGGCATCATGCTCTCCAGAACAGAGATGGAGGAATTGGCTGCCATTACCACACGTCCTCCTCCTTGAGGTAGTGTCTTCAGAATTTCCGTGACAACCCTGGAAACCATACTCTATTAGAATGGGTGATGGCTGCCATCCATACCATCTAGCAGAATGCTGGAGACTGCTAGGGGCAGTGAGTTGGTGGCAGTCATATACCAAGCTGCAGCAGGTCCTCCGGGAACTAGGTATGAAGAATCTGCTTTCAACCTGAGGTTCCGTGGGCCAGTTGAGGAAGTGTTTATGGCAGGGATGAGGAACTTTATTCTCTGTAGTGCCCCATTAGTTGTTTTTGGGTCACTAGTGGCTATCTTGGGCCCCTATGTGGGACAGCCCATCAACGCAGTTACAAAAATGGTGGCAGATATTGGGGGAGGTGGAGGCAGCACAGGACCATATGGTTGTGTGGTCCAGTTTCCCTTCCCCCAACTAATAAGAGAAATGGGCTTATAAAGATGACCTGAACACAGATGTGGATAGATTTGATCATGGCTAGGGCAGATAGAAAGCAATTGGATGGCAGGTCTAATAGAGTCCTGTTAGAGTTTTGGCGGCAGCTTGAGCTGGAACAGAAGTTCCAGCCACTGAAAAAGCAGGGGAAGTGGTGGCCCCAGCAGTTGCCAAGAAAATGGCTTGCATTCAGGTTGCACAAATACAAGATTATATGATGGAGACAGCTGAGGAAGATTCCCCAAGACCTGTTGCCCTAGTTTGAATAGGAGGAAGGTGAGGGACCCACTTATAATAGAGATGGGTGGGGGATGGCCCAAGACCCCATGTAAAATTGACAATCCACTGGTCCCTTCCTAATGTGCAGCAGATGTTGGTATAAGAAGATAACAGGTGCTTTTGCAGCAGCAGCAGCTAAGAGAATTGTCAAGGCAGCATGGGCCTTGAATGTGTTTGACCCCGCCAAGCCCTGTAAGCTTGCTGAGGGGTTTAAATGGGGTTTGTGGCAATGGACAGAGCACTTATGGAAAGGCGCTGAGGTCTGTTTAGCAAAGAGCTGTATAGCTAGTTGCCTGTAACGAACTTTCACCTTGGGTGATTTGCACAGACAACTGGGCTATTGTGGACTAATCACTGAGTAGTGTAATAGACTCTTGGACTGTGACCGGAGGGGGTCATTGGCTCCCTTGCTCGATGAACATGAGCATATGCTTGTGGACAATACTATAAAAGACCCTGATGGGGCGGTGCTTTGAGACCTGTGGATGCCCTCCTGCACTGGGAAGCTGCTCCCATCCAGTTGCAGAGACACACCAAGGACACTTAATTCAATGGACATGGCCCTGGACTTTACCGGCCCCACACTTACGATGGGGGCCTTGTTGTTACCTTGGGGTAAGGGGCTAGAGGTGGGCCTCCAGTTAACTTTCTGGGCAGAGTGCTCAGGGGACATTATAAGGGCATGCTTGTAATTATTGTATAACTTGTGCTGATGCTACAGGGTGTTTATGTGATGCACCTCACTCCTCGCACAGGAATCTTCATGGAAGATACCTGTCACACAGGTTGTGAGGTGAGCAAACCCTAAAGGGATAGATTGTTGGGAAAACTGTTAGGCTTGCTTGCATGCACTTTGCATGATTGGTGTGTGAGCACGTGGCAGAGACATGTGTGCACAGCCTATGTAAGGCTACGGGTGGCTTGACTCGGGGTGGTATTTGGCAGATCGCTTGACTGCCACTATGAGGGGCCATTTTGCTGCTTGTTCCTCTGCTGCTGTGAGGTTTTCCCCTACCTGTTTGCTCATCTGCCACCGTATTCCCAAATCCAATGGGAACCTGCCTGGCCTTGGCCACCAGCATTACGCAGGGGAATATCACCAGGAAAGGCAAGTGGAGGCACGACTACCCAGGGGAACGACATGGCCACTGGAGTTGACCTGGGTGGGGCGAGATTTGCACAGGTCAGGGGTGTTGGTTCTGGCAGGACTTAAGCAAGGTAGGAAATGTGAGGGCAGAACAAGAGAGGAAGGATGAACCCAAGGAAGGGGTTGCAGAGAGAGGAGAGAAACTGCCCAGCCACCGGAAGTGGCCGCACTTCTTGCGTTCCCACACGAACAGTTGTGTCCTCCCTCCTGGGAATTGCAGCCTACAGCAGACACGAACCCTGTACACGTTGGTTCAGGTTCATTTCCTGACAAGCTTTCGGCAATTCACAGAGACAGTGAGTCAACTGTGGTCATTTAAGGCTGAGGTTTGCACCGGGAGGCTGAGGAAGCCCTTGAGTGGGAGGAGGATGCCCACAACAGGCTTCCAGGAAGAGGCAGAAGAGGGCCTGAGATTCCAAAGGGTTTATTCAAGTGAAGACAGGTAGGACATGGCAGCTAAGGCACAGTGTGGGTGACTGCACCGGGGCACGGAGGGCAGGCAGCCTCCCAGGGCAGAACGTTAATACAGTGGTGTTGGTTGGACTGAGAGAAGGAAGGGGTGATTGCAGCTCCACCAACATGCTCTACCTGGGGCCACAGGACAAGGACATGTCACTTCACTCCCACCAGTCCGGACAGAACTCGCAGAGTGCCGCTGTTCAGGGACACCCCCATGGCACCTGACATGTCAGGGTGATGGCTGGTACCACCTGAAGCTGCTGTCCCCACTGCGGAATGCTGGGTGAGGCCTGTGGAGGATGGAGGCTTAGCAGCCCACAGGATGGAGAGCCAATGGCCAGGGCTGGTCTTCCCCGAGTCCCGTTCCCATGTGACAGCCAGCAACTGCTTTTACTGACTTAATTTTAGCTAAGAGCAAGGCACTTGCTGTGGTGAACTGTGCTGTCTTCCCGTGAGAAAATGTAGGCAATGGCATGGGTTTTCTGAAATAGGAAACGTACCCTTGTGATCCATGACAACCTCTGAGAACTCTAACTACCAAACCTGGATTAGTTAACACCATAATGACATTTAAAGTCAGGGGATCAGACCAATGCCTAGAGATGAGGGTCCACTTCTCCTACCATTTTGAGTTGAATTATTCCCCCCCGCCAAAAAATATATACACACACACACACACACACACACACACACACACACACACGTACGTGCCATATGTATGTTGAAGTCCTGATCCCAATACCTGTGCACAGGACCTTGCTTAGAAAGAGGGTCTTAGCAAATACAATCAGGTCAAGATGAGGTCATACCCAGGGTGGGCCCTAATCCAGTATGACTTGTGTCACTAGAGGCAGGGAACACTGGGACTGCTGTAAGCACCAGAAGTGGCAAAGGCAGCAAGGATCCGTCCCGAGAACCTTCTGAGGGAGTGTGGCCCACCAATGCCTGGGTTTCAGACTTCTGGCCTCAGAACTGAGAGGATAAGAGCAAGTTCTGCTGTCCAAGCTCACCCATGTGACAACCAGCAACTGCTTTTACTGATTCAGTTTGTGGTACTCATTAGAGCAGCCACAGAGACCAACACACCTGTGTGAACAATTTTGCTGGGACAGTAACCAGAGAAGCAACAGTCTTCAAAGTCATTAAGAAACACCCGTGTGATACAACTGTGAGGAAAGACAGCAAGCCCGAAGCACATGGAGTAAAGGTTGGCCAGGTCAGTTCAGTCTTTGCCTCCCAGACCTCCTCAGGTGCTGTGGCCCGGGTCTTCGACTGGCACCCACAGGCCCACAGGCCCCTCAGGGCCTCTGGCAACCAGACATTACAAGATAGCCAAACCAATCCATCAGCTGTAAAGTGACAGGTGATCACCAGTTATAGCAACAGACCTCACGCACTACTGTCACAGAGCGGGACTTCCCTGCGTGATCCCCTCACAGTATGCAACCGCCAGCTTCAGCGTCGTGTTGCCATATTCCAAAGAGCTGCCACTTCCCCATCTCCTTTCCGTTATTAAGTGCCAACCCCTTTGCTCACAAATAAATCAACTTAATTAAATACAGCAGGTTCACATTGGATTCGGGCGGACAGTAGAGGAACTGTGGAGCCAGAAACCATTGGGCCATTATCATTTAATAGATTCTAGCAACGGAGGATAAGTAAATAGGCAGGGGAAACGGCTTCTCAAAGCAACAGGTGAACAAACAGCAAAAAAGGCCCCTCACAGTGGCGGGCAGGCAGTCCATCTGAAATCTCTCTTGAGCACAAGCACCCATAGCCTTACATAGGCTATACACACATGGTCCTTCCACGTGCTCACACCTTAATCACGCAAAGGGCTTGCAGCTGGTAAGCCAGCAAACAAGCCCAACACAGCTGTTTGCCCACCATTCCATCCCTTTAGGGTTGCTCGCTTCACAATCTACATGACAGGTATCTTCCAAGATGGTCCCTGTGCAAGGAGTGGGGTACATTATTACGTAAACAGTGCAGACTACAGCAACCAAACTACAAAGACATAAGATACTACCAAAAATGACAATTACAAAGTTGCCCTTCACAATGTCTCCCTGAGCACTCTGCCCAGGAGTTAACTGGAGGCCCACATCAAGCCCCTACCCTATGGTAGGTGGGAGGGCCTATTATAGTCCAGGGCTATGTCCATTGAAGAAGGTAACCTTGGTGTGTCTGCAACTGGATGAAAGCAGCTTCCCGGTGCAGGAAGGCCTCTGCAGGTGCCACCCCTACCCCCAATCAGGGTCTCTCATAGTACTGTCTACAAGCGATGTGTCCATCCATCAAGGGAGCCGGTGCCCCCCTCTGGTTGCAGTCCAAGAGTCTATTACAATGTTCAATGATTAGTCCATAATGGACAGCCCAGCTGTCTGTGCAAATCACCAAGGTAAAAGTTCATTACTGGCAACTAGCCACACAGCTCTTTATTAACAGACCTCAGTGCCTTTCCATAAGTGCTTTGTCTGTTGCCACAAGCCCCATCCAAACTACTCAAGAGGTTCAAGCTCACAGGGCCTGGCAGTCACCTTGACAGTTCTCTTAGCTGTTGCTGCTGCAAAGAAGTTCCTAATACATTTTAATGCCAGCACCTGCTGCACATTAGAAGGGGACCAGTGCATTGCCAATTTCACATGGGGACTCTGGCTCCTCATCCCTATTGGACAAGTCCCTTGCCCTTCCCCCTATTCAAACTGGGATAACGGGTCTTGAGGATCCTCCTCTCCCTCAGCTGTCTCCCATCATATAATCTTGGAGACGTTAGCCCTAACATCTCCCTATCTGTCCCAGCCGCAATCAAATCTACCCACATCTATGTTCGGGTAATCTTTGCAGCACCCCCGTCCCCCGTTAGTTGGAGTGGGGCAGGCAGCATGAGCAACAGACCTCACAAGCTTATGGTACAGAGCACATGATGCCATCTGCCCTGTCTCCCGCAACCACAGCAACCAGGCTGCCAGGGCTTCTGCTCAGCAATCAGGGCTTCTTCCTGAATTTCACCCCTAACTCCATCAGCTCTGCCTGGGTGTAGGACTGGATCACAGAGTGCTCAACTACCTGCGGAGGGAGCTGTGTCTGCTCCTGAGGGACTCTTGACTGCTGGGTTTTTACTTTCTGGGTGACCACCAGCCAGGCCTGGAGTCTGCTGATGGCAGTTTCCTCTTGAACCTCCTCATCCTCAGAAGAGTCAGAAACACTTGCTCCCACAGACTCAGAGCCTCTGTCAGTACAAACACAGCTCCATCCTTGAAGCCTGCTTCAGCTTGTGAGGCTTCTGGCTCTTGACCCGAAGCTGGAACTTGAGCTCCCAAACCTGCAGCTGTTTCTCTAACAACTGCTGGTGCCAATGTTCAGTTTCCAGGGTCAACTGCAGCTCACAAAACCACAACTCCGTCTCCAGCAACCATTCCAGTTCCAGGTGCTACTGCTGCTCAGTCTGCCTCTCACACTGAAGCTCTCGAAAGTGGTCAGTCTCCTTCTTCTGCAACTGTTGCAGTTCCCGCGTTGTCAGTGCTCAGTCTGCAGCTCACCCTGGAGCTTTCAAACTTGGGAGGCCTCTCACACAGAGCTCTCGGTTTCTTCTCACAGGGCTATAAACAACACCCAGCCCACGGCCCCCAAAAGGACAGCCACTCCTCTATCCCACTCCTCAAGGGTGTTGGCAGCTCCATACCAATCTGATCCAAATCCTGCCCACTACGCCAGATGTAACTGCTGGTGGCTGAGGCCAGGCAGGTTCACACTGGATTCAGGCAGACAGTAGAGGAACTGTGGCGCTAGAAAGTATCGGGCCATTACTGTTTAATAGATTCTTGCAAGGGCAGATGAGTAAACAAATGGGGAAACCACTTCACAACAGCAAGCTAACGAACAGCAAAAATGGCCCCTCACAGTGGTGGGCAGGCAATCCATAATCCGCCATCTGCAATCTCTCGTGCACAAGCACCCCTAGTCGTACATAGGCTATACCAGTGGTCGCCAAACTCATTAGTCAACAGAGCCAAATATCAATAGTATAACGATTGAAATGTCTTTTGAGAGCCAAATTTTTCAAACTTAAACTATATAGGTAGGTACACTGTTACTAACTTAATTAGGGTCCTTCTAAGCTGGTCACACTCAAGGGGCCAAAGAGCCGCAAGTGGCTCACGAGCCACAGTTTGCCAACCACTGTGCTATACACACGTGGCCCTTCCACGTGCTCACGTTCTAATCGCGCAAAGGGCTTGCAGCAGGTAAACCAGTGAGCAAGCCTAACACAGCTGTTTCCCCAAATGCATCTAAGAAAGAAATTAAAACAGCATCCATTTCAGCCCAGGCAGAGCCGAGATCAACACCAGCAAGGTGTTATGGAAAAGGCATCCCTGCATAATCCATGCAGAAGGTCAATTTTTAGAAGGGCAACACTTCATTTTGTCCTGCGCCATCAGAGCAGCTTTCAGAGATGAGGCGGTATCTGGCTCCTTGGCCAGCTGTTTAGCTGACAAGCTGACTAGAGCTTGGCTTCTGAGCTGCAGTCCCATAGCTTGCTAACACTGCTCCCCCGTGAACAGAGCCACATGGGTTACCTGCCGTCTGCCAGTCAGAGCCCCCACCCTCATGGAAAAGACAGTAGCATTGTTCACTGAAGAGAAGCACTTTGCAGCATTATAGAGATGACAAATGTAAAAATTAAAACAAAAACCTACAGTATTTCATCTCATCTTCCCTCTCCCCCTGCTGCTTAAACCATTTTAACATCTTTAAAACTTGGACACATCTGAGAACTGATCACTTCTACAAATGCAATGGGCACCACTGTCCTCTGTGGCACAACATCTGAGTGTGAGAGGTAGGCCAGCTGTTCTCTTCCACATGCCTATTTGGATACTAAACAAATACTGATCATGTACAGAAACATGAAAGACCCGAGCAGATCAGCCCACCTGTCTGCTGACTGCACGTCTTTCCTCAAGTGTCCCCTCTGCCTGGGGCTGGGCACTGACCTTTCCCATCAGCACCCAGGAGCTGGGGAGGAAGGTAGCCCACTCAACCCTCCACCTGCTGAAAACCTGTTCTAGAGGAATTTGGAGAGGAGAGGGGCAGGGCTAGAGGTGAGGTCATGGTGGTAGACTGAGGGCTAGTTTTATCTGCTTTGTAAAGATAATTTTTGCAACTTAAAAATCAGATGAGAGACTGGGGACAAAACATATTGTACAGACAGATGGGAGTATGCTACCACAGCCTTCTCTCCCAATGGCGTGTTCATTACAGAGTCGCAACTGAAGCAAAGGTTTCAGACACCATTTATTACCTTGATTTTTTTTTTTTAAAAAAACTGTTACATGTAAAATTGTCAATGATGTCAATTTTAAAACATCTTCTAGGAATTTGGCAAACTCTATCAAAATCTAAAAAGTGCACAAACCAGTTCTTGAAGTTAATCGTAGCCACTCCCAGTCACACAGTAGTCAGTGGGGCACTTCTGAAACAAACCTCCCCTGCCAAGTATCTATTAAGTGACCAAAAATAAACTGTGATCCATTCAGTCAACCGAGTATTTATGTAGCTGTCAAAACAATGGGTCAACCTATACATGCCTAAGTGGAAAAATAGCTAAGATATGTTAAAAACATAAGATGATCCTAGCAAGAGATCATAAACATTCTGCCTTTTCTTCTAAAATTTACAAGTTTTGTTTTCCCTATGTAAGTCTTTAATATGTCTGGAATTAATTTTTGCTCTTTGATGTAGTATAGGAATCTATTATTTTTCCAACATGGTTTTTTCTTTTAAAGCATGTTAATATGACCTCACTGTGGGAAACAAAACTGTACACACATACAAATACATAGATTTGTATTTGCCCAAAAGAATACATAAGACATGTCACATTGGTTACTTTCGAGAGAGAAGGATTGGGAGAGAAATACTTGCTTTTTACTTTATATTTATACCCTGTGTAGTCCTTATCTACGAGCAGGTAAAGACTAGCAAGAAAACTAAATGCCTAAACTGCTCCATAAGATGAACAATTCAAATTAGAGTGTCTAATGCACCACACATTCTATTCACAATGCAATTCAACACAAATGATTTTTTGA
This sequence comes from Rhynchonycteris naso, assembly GCA_037038555.1. NCBI lineage: Eukaryota > Metazoa > Chordata > Mammalia > Chiroptera > Emballonuridae > Rhynchonycteris > Rhynchonycteris naso. Next base: position 35,198,588 of record CM072998.1, read on the forward strand.
ATGCCTAGTCATTTTAGCTGGAAATGGAAATCCTCTAAAACTTTGGATACCAGCTATATTTGGGTTCTTGGAGGCCAAGCCCCCTACCCCCAGCCTAGTCACTCCACCCCAGTGGCTGTGAGCTGAGCCAGGTGCTTGGACATACTGGCTACTTCATCTTGTCCTCAGAAAGCCCCCTTCCAGAGATTCCCCTCACTCCATGTCCAGGAAAAGCACCAGGCTTCCAGCTTCAGGCTCCCTTGTCCCAGTCTCTTGACTGGGAGGCTCCATCACTCATGGCTGTGGGCATGGCCAGGACATCTGTCCTCACTACCTCTGAAGATCTGCCTGCCTTCCTGAGGATCAGAGGCAACATTAGGGGACTGTGAAAATGTGAAAAACACACAGATGCAGGTTATAACAGCATCAAGAAAGACTGGTTTTTGGTTTCCCAAAAATCTGGTGCAAAGATGGCAGAATAGTGGTTCTAAGTTATCTAACAGAAAAGCATAGTGACAGAGATCACTGTGCTATGGGCTCACTCCCTAGGTTGAAGAGTAGAAATTCTGAGGGAAGACCTTTCTACACACTCCCAGCGTGGCTGTTTAACTCGAGGCTTCTTTTCCTCCCTGACTCCTGTTTTCCAGCCCCTGTAACTGGATGGGAAACCCTGCCTGGAGTGAGTGCCCAAAAGGGCAAGGCCTGTAACAGATAAGCAACTTCCTGTTGTCATGACTTTTGTGGAAGGGCCCCACAGAAATCTTGAAACATGCTTTCCCTTATTCACCCCACAGCATGGTTTACTGAACATCTTCCGGGCTGAAGGTCATTATTCTGCAATGGCAGAAGAAGTGGAAGCCATACCTAACAGTGTCAATTTCATTTTCTAATCTTGTATCTTCAAATATTCCCAAATCCTAGATTTCAGAGACATTTTCCAGTATCAAAATTCAACCCAGAATTTAAAAAAATATAAAACAGTAAAAGTATAAAGGCAACACACAAACACATTATGAAAAATAAAGTGACATATTTGTAACATAAGAAAAATAATCAGTTTAATAATTACAATGTAGCATGAGTAGTCAATGCCAGGACAGTCTGTGGCATTTGCGTGAAGTGTCCCCACTGCTGTAAAAGGAGACTGTGTGTCCTGGAGAAATGAAGTGAGGGACCTCAGGGAGTCCACACAAAACCAGGAGGTCTCAACGCCCCAGGCGCCCTGGTGCATGTGGACAGGCACACACCACAAAGCACAATGGACCAAGTTTCCGACGCCACATCTCAGCATCGTGTGGAAATGAAAGTGCTTCACATATCAGGATAGGAATGGCTTCGTCTCCTCGTCCATGAAAGGTGAGAGCAGAGAAGTAACCCTTAGGGTAAACAATGTCCCTTTCTACCGTTCCCATCAGCTCTCAACCCCTCAGAAGGTCACGTGCAGAATCACACACAGTCTGTTTACAGAAGAGGGCAAGTTTGTAGAAAGAATTGCTCTCAGATGCATTTTCTCTGCTCCCTAAAAAGCTCAGTAAAATATTGGATCCATGGGAAGAAAAGGTAATGCATTACACGGGCATCTCAAACGTCACCCCATCAGGGGAAGGGACAGTGAAAACACAAGTTTTCACTTGTCACTGTAATCAACAGTTAAGGCAGGTTCTGTAAGAGACCCGTCCAGGATGCTGACGGCAACATTGCTCGTCACAAACTGGTGGAGAGATCAGGTGATGAATGCTGTTCCTGAGTTAAAATTTGCTTAAGACAGCAAATTCAGTACACTCAAATTTAATTGTTTTTCTCTGCAATGTCTTATGCATCACCAAAAATAATGCTACTGTAAAAATAGGGCTTACAAAAGAAATAAAACCCAATCTTTTCTAGTCCTAGAGCTAATGAACAAATGCAGGAAGTTGTAAAGGAAGTTGGCAATTCTAGTTGAAAGGTCAAGTGTAGACAGGTCAATGCTAGGCCCTAGACACACCTACTGAGCTTGTAGCCAGGAGGCCAGCTCACATGACCACCCTCCAGTGGGAGATGGGTGGGCACAGGGACTGATTAGCAAGAGCAAAGAACAAGAACAATGGACAACCAGAAAACCAACTAGTTTCAAAGTTGCCCAGTTCATAGGCATCAGAAGATTCTGATGCAATTAAAGGGTCACTTGACCAATAAATAGATCTCAAATCATGAAAAGTCACATCTGATGCTAAATGGGTATTTCTGAGAAGTCTCTAATGCACAGTGCTACAATTTTGCTTTAAAGATATAACACTTGTTCTATGAAGATGTTACCTCACTTTAGAACAACCTCTTTAGAAGAGGAAAATGGAAAGCCCAGTTCCTGTAACATTATGAAACTATCTCCAAGACAGAAGGACAAGCTGGGTTCCAAGGCCAGCCTGCTGCCCAGGGGCTGCTGAGGCATCTAGAGCCTCTGGCCCCGAGGTCAGCAGAGCCAGGGTCAGGACTGGCTCCCTCCTCTATCTCCTCTGCAGTTTGGACACAGGGAGGAAATGGACTTCATTACTTATTATGGATATTGCTTTATTCTTGCTAAAAAAGGGAAACACTTTTGCAGTGAGCGCTGCAGTACTGCTTGCTGCGCCCTGATGGTCAAATAGCAGCTGGGTCTCGCGGGCCTGATCAAGAAAGCCTGCCCGCAGAGTCAGCTCACAGCATCGTCTTGACTCTTCCTCACTGGCTACAGTGACATGTAATAATAATACATTTTATTTACAGGTCCTAGTGACGCTTTCTCTTTTGTGAGAAGACAAACAGTGCACTTTGTCAAGTTATCAAACTAGCCTACATACAAAAGTCTGTGTGGTCTCTCCAAGTACAGTGAATACACTCTGATGATCACAGTATTCACACAAAGCAGACCAGAGGGCACACCTGTGGCTGGACATGTCACACGGGTAAAATTTCCTCAGATTCACGGCTGAGGCCCAGACTCTCCCTCAGTCAGCCAGATCGCGGCACTTGGGAGTCACGCACGTCAGAGACTGCAATACTGCTTTAACAGAAGACTTTCAAATGGCATTAAAGTGTCTTTGCAGCTATAAATAAGATTAAATTAGTTAGGTATACCAAAGTGGAAAGTATTTTTAGAGCACTGTGAAGACTATGGTGGTGGAGACCAGTCAGGCATCTACCAAAAGCCATTCGGGCGTCCTCTGTGTCACTGCTTTCCATGCGTGCATTAACACGACTTCTAGTTCACGGGGCCAGCAAGGTTAGTGGGAAGGAAGTTCTAGCATGGGTATCAGCCCAGACATCACAGTCATGGATATGCATTCAAAATGGGGTATTTACAAGAAACATGTATATATAATATTTATATATATTCAATAAAAGCCTGAAAGACCAGGATTGGTAGTCAGTCACTGCACTTATTGCAAAATGAGGTAATTGAGATGTTACCAGAGTTAAGATTAATGAAGTTCGCCCTCAGTCTGTGCCTCATGTTTGGATTTGTCAGGAACAATGTGACTGTTTCTATTTGTATGAACTCCAGCTTCTGTACGTACAGAAAGCAAGTCAGCTTCCATCAGCCCCGCTGCCCTGTCCTGTGGTCCCAAATGTCACATCGGCTGAGACCGTGGGGCTCCCAGCTTGGTCTCGTAACTGGTCTTCCAGAAAGAACCAAGGACGTTCCTTAGAGGTTAGTCTCGTCCCAAGCAGGGTCATTCATATTCTTTAGAACTTTCCTCACAAGCTTCTCCAGGTCTTTGCGTGCTCTCTGTTCCTCCTCCAGAGACTTCTTCATCTTCTTGTTATCCTGTAAAAGAAGCAGACAGGTTATTCACTGTGTGTGGCCCAAGAGAGGCATTTCTTTCCCCAGGAGACTTGGGAGCCTTGCTGATGGAAACCTGGGCAGGAATCGTCCTGCCCTGTGGTCACAGGTATATTCAACAGACTGCCTAAATGTCTAAATAGACAACCAGGGCTCCTTACTGCAGTTGCTCCTGAGAGCCAAGACCAATCACAGATGGAAAAGCAGTCTTAATGTCTCTTACAATTTAGTTCCAACTACTGAAGGAGAAAATCCTGTATGACATTCCGTAAGAAAATGCCTGAGAACAGCAAAGGGAAGAACTTGCATCCCACTGATTCTTCTCCCAGTTGTAAAGATCTTACAGAGTTATGTAAGAATGGCAGTACCCAGCTGAATGAACACACAAGTGAATGAATAAGCACCTCCTTCTGTACAGTCTGCACCCATTCGTTCCTCTGCATGGAGAAGATGGGCGCACAAAGACGTAGCCCACTGTCAAGGGGGAAGCACAAACCCAGAGGCCCCTCAGGAAAAGTAAAGTACAAGGAAGCTTCCCCGGACACTGCCATGGAAGCTGCCCCAGACACTGTCGTGACAGCTGAGAGGAGCGGCTCTGAGCATGGGTCCAACGCAGGCCATGCTGTGCTTCTGTTTCTCCTCGCTCCCCCCCCCCCAACCTCCTGGCTTATGTGGCAGCACTCACCTCTCCCTCCTTGAAGCTTAAAGCCATCTGTACAAATAATATACATACACAAAACATACTTCATCAAATTGACTTCTTGTTGGAGTTTTTCAAGAACAACCACTGTGTTGTAACAGAAAGTGGCAGAGAATAGTCATAGCAGGTACTTAAAACTTTTAACTAGATGGAGTTTTAGATATTTTAAATTATTGTTCAACAAAATTTCAGATTTTTTTTTTTTTTTTTTTTTTACAGGGACAGAGAGAGTCAGAGAGAGGGATAGATAGGGACAGGCAACAGGAGCGGAGAGAGGTGAGAAGCATCAATCATTAGTTTTTCGTTGCCATCGCAACACCTTAGTTGTTCATTGATTGCTTTCTCACATGTGCCTTGACCATGGGCCTTCAGCAGACCGAGCAACCCCTTGCTGGAGCCAGCGACCTTGGGTCCAAGCTGATGAACTTTTGCTCAAGCCAGATGGGCCTGCGCTCATGCTGGCAACCTCGGGGTCTCGAACCTGGGTCTTCCGCATCCCAGTCCGACGCTCTATCCACTGCGCCACCACCTGGTCAGGTCAAATAGTTTTTGATGTCAAAACCAGTATCCTAAAGAGAGAATTTAATCAAGTCCTTTTAAAGATTCATTTCCTGGTCTACCACATTTACAGAAGACCAATGATTTGATAGGCTGGAATTCTGAAAGGCAGAATCACCTTTCTATTTTATTCTGCTTACAGAAAAGCAGCTTCGTTTTCAATATAATGTATTCCTCCTTTACCCCATAAAAAAAATTTAAGAAACTGATTATGACGCACCTGTCTTAATTCTTGGACTTCATCCTTCAATGCATAGACCGTATCAACAAGACTCCTAGAACAGAAAATGGAATGAATACCTGAACAGGGACAAGAAATGAAGAGGACACCGAACAGCACTTCGCCAGGAACCAAGACACCACCAGGTGAAATAAACAGGGATGCTCTGGCCCACTTACTAAACATCTAAATTCATATACCTCAGAACAGTCCACTTCTTTCTGTGGGAAGTTAGAGCCTAACCAACGTTAACTCCAATCCATGAGGGCACGGAGCAGCAGCTTTGTAGGCCTCCTGGAATTTTTCTGACTCCAGCACTCTGCTCCTCCCCTCTCCCCACCCCCCAACCCCCACATACAACGCCCCACCTCCGTACACACCCACAAGCCTGCTTTAAAATACTGGAATACATCTTACTTTTCTTCTATCACTGTCTGACCATTGCTTTTAGTTTCTTCAACTATAATTTTTTCTTCTTCTGGAAGCAAAACTTGTGGAGCAGACTCTTTACGTGAACCTATCATCATTAAAAGAAAAACAAAACGCATAGATGAATACCATAGCAAAACAAAAAAGAATTTAACTATACAACACTATTTAAATATTCATATTAAATTCCAGAGATTATGCAGTAAAAAATTACTTTCTAGGTAAACTAGGGAAGACAACTTCTACCAGTTTTCTCTGTCTCTGTCTCTGTCTATGAAGCCAGTCTCTTTCATGCCTAACGCGTTCCAGAGGAAAGAAAACAGCCTTTTCCTAATTCATTAAGCTTTAGTTTCTAAATCTAATTGTGGATCTATTAAACCTTGAATTTTTCCACAAGCAGTAAGTTAAAGGATCCAACCACAGTGCTCTGAGTATATTGGAATATTCCAATTTTTTGGAATATTTCAATTTTTTTGGAATATGCAAATCAAACATACTTTGAGCCACATTGTTCCACGTGTGTCTGACTATGTAGTTCACATACCCTGAAACCTTATAAATTAAAACAGTAACAACAAACTGGCAATCAAAACATTTAACTCTATAGAGACAGTTAAAAAGAAAGATACCATGGCACATGGTTTAGAAAAAGTGAAATTTATTCCCTGGTTCCTTTATAAAAACTTTATTCTACATTCCCTGGAATATAAACTTGTTTTTTTTCCAAATGGAAGTAAACTGCTCACAATTTCAGATGTTTATGTCATTTAATCAACTCCCAGCCCAACAGTGGTCGGCAAACTCATTAGTGAACAGAGACAAATATCAACAGTACAACGATTAAAATTTCTTTTGAGAGACAAATTTTTTAAACTTTAACTATATACGTAAATACATTATTAACTAAATTAGGGTACTCCTAAGCTGGCCTTTGCGTCCGCACTCAAGGGGCCAAAGAGCCACATATGGCTCGTGAGCCGCGGTTTGCTGACCACTGACTGGCCTAGGACAATGTCTCAATATATGTTTGCCATAAAATAGATACTTTAGAAATAAACTGAGAAACCCAAATGTTTATTTTAAAAGTGAGAAAGGAGAACCAAATCTTATTTGAGGATACAATAAAATCATTTCTTTTTAAATATTAAAGGTTATATAACACTCTAACATATATCATTTATATTTTTTAAAAATTATATCAGATGCAAATTTGAGGAAGGATATAGTCTACCAGAGAACTCAATCACTTGGGAAAGTGATCTATTTCTCCATTAAAAAATACACTTAATGTTTAATATATGTTAATTAGATGTTGGCTCAACTTGCTTGATCTTGTTTTTCCTGGTTTATCTTTAATTTGCCTTCCTAAAAGTTCATCAAACTATAGGATGGCACTTATTATATATCTTTGTATCATGGGAACATTCAGCATAACACCAATGTTTTAACAGTTTGATTTTAAAGAACAGTTTCACCTGTGTTGTCTTCTAAGCTTTTACTTGTCTGAATGGAACAAGATTAACAAGTACTATCAAAGCTTGATGAGAAGAGGGCTCATAAAACATTATTGACGTCCAGAGAGTGCCTCTATCATTCCTCTGGCAGCACACCGAGGGAACAGGATGTGGGGCCTTGGCCAAGTCTCTCCCTGCTGCCTTTTGAACATCTGAAACACTTTCTCTGTCCCATCCTCACAGACTTGGACAGGTACCAAACACAAGCATGCTGGTAAACCATAACATCCAGAGCAGAACAAAATGAAGATGCTGACCTCCTCCTCTGTTATCTCAGGTATACAAAATTAAGCTCTGGGTTAGCAAGTACTATTCTATGTTACAAAGCACAAAATTCTATATATACATTTTTTACACCAATAAAAAGGGCCTTTATATGACTGAGAATAATTTTACTATTATAATTAAATGCAGTACTTAGAATTTTGTCACAAGCCTTAATGAGCCGGTACTAGAATACGGTATGTACAGGACAACCCTCTGCTAATGTTTTTGTGTTCACACCATGCTGCAAATCCTGGCCCAGAGGATCTTGCTGTTGTTGGGCTGAAGGAGGCGCTACTTTGCTTATACCCCTCCTTAGGGCCACATTCTACCCTTTTTTTTTCATACAGTGACCTGCACAGCCAGGGAATTACTTTTTAGACAGAGGGTAAGGTCCTTCAAGACACGGTCCCCAAAAGGAAGACATTTTAAAGATATTATTACACTGATAATAATCTGCCTCTATGGGGTACTGCCTGCTCCAGGTGCCACAGGGCCATGAGAGGCTGTGGACGTGTCTTCTTCCCGGCCTTTCTCGGTTAATGAAAAACGCTGTCGGGACATCTGGGCTACTTGGGGAAATATTGCTTCAGAAGGAAACTGGTATGTGAAACAAATTACTGCAAAAGTACAGGGATAAGAGCCAGCTTAAAAATTCTGAAGGTCGAGGAAATCCTGTGCTTCTAATACAAATGCAAATGTTACCCACATTTTTATAAGGAAGTTAATTCATGTGCTATTTTCTAGAAAAAGAGAAAAAGATTCATCAAGATTCACATATGTAGAACAAATTTAATTTGCACTGTGAAGAGAAGCAGGCTGATGACATCAGACAATTTAGGTGGCTCATAATTTTTCCAACTGGTATCTGCTTCGAGACCAGTTATTGACTGTGTTACAGTCAAATTAAAAAAAGTAATCAGCTGTGTATCTCTCACATTCAGTTTGTAATACAACATTCTTTCAAATGGATTAATGAAACAAGAGGTTGAAAATGTTTTTATATAAAAGCACTTGAGGAAATATTAAATTCTACACATTTCAGTTATTTATGCATCTTCTAACTTTCTAGGCAACCTATTTACATTGTATTTCCAGCACTAAAATGTTCAAATAACATAACAGAATCACAAAGGATGTCTACTTTGTAAAGAGGGTCAGACAGCAGGCGGCTCCAGCAGGAGTGCTGGGCCACCTGAACTCACATCCCGTCTATGGGCGTCTTCAGCAAACTCAGGCCTCTCACATAGAACTACCGAGCCGCAATTCTATCATTGGTAAAGTAGAAGAACAAAACTAACCGTCTCTGCAGAGCTGTTCTTAGGATTAACTTAAAAATTACATTATATAGATATCTTTTACCAGATGAATTCATAAAGATAAAAGCCTTAAATCTCATTATGTAACACACTAAGAGAAACTAAAAACTATGAAAACTGGTACAACAGTTGCACATGCACGACATGGTTCTGATTTTTTACATACACTTGAAGCACACAAGAATTTAACAATATATTATAGAAATGTCAAGCTGGAGAATACTACAGACAGATGTACTAAACTGCTTGATTCCTGAAATGTGCCAATGTAAAAACTGTCATTTATGGATTTGATGTTGAGCCAAGAGGCTTGTTAAAGAATTTTATTTCTTTCATAGAAATACATAGAATACTAATGATCTGCCCAGTTTCAATACAACATATTTTTCTAAAATAACTGAAAAGATGTTAGTCTTTCAACAAAACAATAAAGAAATATTCTCCAGCCAGGTTTAAAATAAGTTTACTCCTTAAGAACAAAGTTTTAGAAAGTAAACAGGTTTAACAAGTTACCTCAGATTACTGAAGTATTTTCAGAGGTATCAGAGCATGTTTTCCCCTCATTACTTAGGTTAGAAAAATAATTTAACAGCAGAACTACCAAACATGTTCTATTGCTTTATTTAAAACCCTCTAAAAGGTCAGAGACACAGATGAGCAGGTTCATGATGGTTCCAGCACACTCAAGATCTGTTTCCAAAAATCTGTGTTTTACAGGAGATAATGGGCTTCGGCAACACACCGTTATGAAAAATGCTGAATGCTACAGCCACTTCTTCAAGATGCACAGTGCATATGTAGCATTTTTAAGGTTTTCAGAAGGTTTGCAGTAAAAATAAACAATGAAATTTAATGCAGCATTCCTAAATTCATCTGAGTGCTGAACTCCTCTATTTCAGCATCAACATGAACATTTTGAGGTTTTCTAGGTAACAATCTGAAAAGTGCCAGACTAGCCTAAGATCCTGTCCATAAATAAATACACACAAATGCTGGTTGGGTTTGCTGTTTTCCAACATGGAGGTGAACATAAAGAAACAACTTATATACTTAGCACCAATCCAGCATTTCCTAAACTTGAGGACTCCCCAAAACATGTTCTAGACGCCAATGAGTGCTGACACAGGCAATGACAGTTCCACATCGTCACCAGCAGGAGTCACTCTGCAACACAAATTGGAGACAGAGCAGGCACTGGGGCCCCTGGGGGGACTCACGTAGACATGTGATCCTGAAGCTAAGACATGCTTAGAATGCTGCCCCCTAAAATTGTCACAGATCCCCAGAGCTTATAACCTTGCCCCTAGAACACGCAGAAACATTCCCCTCAGAGAACTATGGACTTTAGTTTGAGAAACACAGGTTGATTGAACATTTCCATTTCATAGACAGATGGCTTGTCCAGGCAGCAAGAGTAAGCCCTATGACATGATTAACTTGGTTGCTAGAACACCATTTTGGTGCCTGATCTGACAATGACTGTCAAATCCAGGGCATGTACACGGTGTGTTTGCACTCATGAGTGAACTGACCTCCACAAAACCTAGGAACAAGTTTATCAGAAAAGAACATTTGCCTACCTGGCCAGTGGTCTAGTACATTTGTAGCAAAACTTACTTAATTTTATAATCTAATCTATGCATCTACTTATACTCCACTAAAATTGAAATAACTTTCAGAATGAAGGAAAATATTACACTTCTAAAAATCTACTTAAGCTCTGGCCGATTGGCTCAGTGAATAGTGATGGCCCGGCATACAGATGTCCCAGGTTCTATACCTGGTCAGGGCACACATGAGAAGCGACCCGCTGCTTCTCTTCCTCTCCCTCTTCCTTTTCCCCTCTCGTGGCCAGTAGTGCAATTGACCCAAGTGTTACAAGTGTCAGCCTTGGGCACGGAGGATAGCTCAGTTGATTTGAGCATTGACACCAGACGGGGGTTGCTGGGTGGATCCTGGTCAGGGCACATGCGAGAGTTTGTTTCTCTATCTCCCCTCCGCTCACTTAAGAAACCTCTCTAAAGGGCCATTTATTACTTATGGCTATAAGCTTCTAATTTACTTCTAATTTACTTAGAAAAGAAAATGTGAGGATTCTCTTTGGAGCATGGCTTGCATGGTCCATCATCACACCCTGTCCTACCCCCATGCTAACATAGTACTTTCTTCCCTTTCATTTTGCTTTTCCTAGTAAACTGGGCATGCACTTTAAAAAAAAAAACAACAAAAACGAAAACTGACCTCAGCCTAAATAAAAAGCTATTAAAGTTGGGCTCCTTTTCTATTTATGCCCCTCCCCGCCAAAAAAGTGAGAATGCTTCCTTCTGAAGACAAACCTCCCAGTGATTGAAAACTTGTTTTTAAAAAATCAGAGGAAAACAGATGAAATAAAAATGTACAAGGAGTGACCCTGTCATGTTCAGAACATACTTAACCTAAGAAAGTGCAAGCTTGTTCATCAGGCAGACAGGAAGTGTTCTACTGCCTGGCCTTCCTTTAGAAGACAATGTTCAGAACAGCCAAATCATATTAAACTGCAAACTAGGCTACTCCCCTTCCCCCCATGTAACAAATATTAAAAGCCACAGGCTAGCAAATGCAAAATTTATTTCAACTGTACATAACAGATGTCTTTTTTTTTTATAAAACAAACACTTCATTGCCATATGCAACCACAAACAATAATATGATACTGTACAATACAATGCAACATTCAGGTATACATCCAACTGAGTCTTCAAATGGCAGTTACCCACTAAAAATGGCTTTCCCATTCAGAGATAAAAAGCACAATAAATAAATGTTTTCCAGGTCTAGGTCTTATACCACTATACACACATTACTGTGTTTTGGCAATTTTATGCAAAACACAATATAGCTTATATACTTGTGGCAAGTGTTACTTCAATGGGAACACCATTTAGGCCATTTGCAAAGGGATTGGTAATGGCTTAAGCCTACCTTCTAGTTCAGATTCTTCATCCTTTTATTATAATACTAACTGTACACATAGATATTACAGAATTGTATAAACATAAAATACTATTTCAGCATGACTAAAGTTCCACAGAAGTAGTAACACGGCCCTTTGGACGCCTTATCACCACTGCCACACAAGAACTGTTTGCAGGCCTGTGGCACTAATACTTCCGACAAGGTCACAAGAGCTAATGTGCCAGACAGCCAAAACAAATCCAAACAGACAAAAAGCCAGGTTGTTATTGTGCAGTCATCTTAGCATCAACAAAAATCATCGTCAAAATGGCTTTAACTGGTACAAGAAGGAATAATGGGAAAGTTGTCAAAACTTTGGCATCTAAGAATTAAAAGTGTCTCATTGAGACAACCCAAATGATATTTAGTGTTAAAGAAAAATCGGAGTGCAGCAACTGTACTTCAAAGCTGTGGCATATAGCACATGACACAGGCAACCCAAGTTTACTAAGGCATGGCAAAGGCATTAAAGCCAATGCCCCGATTATTCTCTCAATGCAAACAAAAAGATGTTCTATTAGTATTAGAAAAGGTGACTACTCTACATAACATAAAACGAAACTGCTTCCAAATTCTTGGTGTGGTATTGAGTAAGCATATGAACTTCATAGTAGTTCTAGTTCTTCAAAAATTCCATTTGTTACTTGGCTGAACATATATAAACCCCATCTCTACTGTGGGTTAATACTAGGTTCTTTACTTTTAAAAGACTGCTCCTCAACTTTCTAATTTATACTAATTAATATAAAAATATGAAATCTCCAGATGGCATAAGCTTGGAAACAGACAGATATTTGGAGTTATTGGTTTTCCTAATGACCTCATTGCATGCAGTACTGAAGCTGTCTGGCTTTCTAAGCAATATGCTACTGCCGGGAGTTCACTAGCACCTCTGGGCTTGTGAGCAACAGGACCCAGCTCCCAGAAAACAATGACATAGTGCATCAGAGTTGTCTCTGTGAAAACGAGATCAGAACACTGAATACATGGGTTTGGCAAAGGGGATGTGGTGAGGGAAGAAAGAATTCACAGCCACCTGGAATTACAGCCACCCTGAAGAAAGGAAAAAATGTTATTCCCAGTTTATTATGGCATCTTATCTTCTGAAGCTGGTTTCAAATACTTAAAATACAACCTTAAGGTTCCATTTTAACACCAAATATAGCATGCATGGGAGAGAACACAGTTGTTCCCTTCTAGCAACGATGAGATATGGATCTGGATGCTACAACTGAATGCAACATGTCACATTCAGTTCTTTTTGAAGCAGAAATTAGTCTTGAGTGAGGCCAGTGAAATCTCTTTACAACAAATTCCAGGAAAGTGGGAGAGTCCGCCCCAATCTGAGATTTCCTAATAAGTGAGTTACACAGTAACTCAGTTAAGTCCTCAAAAGACTCACATATCCCCATTACAATCAAGAATGAGGATGACATAGGACAAGGTTGCTGTAATGGGGTTTCACTGCAGCTGATTGCTGAAAACACACAATGTGTCCATCACAGGCAGTGTAAGTATGGATGTCAGGGTGAAGCCAGGCTGTGACTGAAGCCAAAGCACTTGCGTTTTGAAGAATACCAAACGCCTGTCTCTGAAAGCAATCTAATCTACACTTTCAGAGGCTGAATGCTTCAGAGTTTGGGTTTTAAACCTTCAGTAGAGTAGTATAGGCTTGTTAAGTGCCATTTAAGAGAAATTACTCCAATTAAGGAAAGTTTGGTGTGGTAACGACAGTGTCTGAGCTCTGACAGTAATTTGGTCTTTGGAGAGGAAAACTCGCACCCCGAGGGCAAGTGGGGAGCACAGAGAAGACCATATGCGGCACACTGACAACAAGCATAGAGCTGTGAGGGTGCAGACAAGCTCTTCTGTGCCCCTGCCAAGGCCCAAAGCTCATACCAACACATGGTTCTTCATGGTCACAGTGCCCTAAGGAGTCCTCAGAACATGGCTGTCAGAACTGAACTCACAGTACATTTGCTGCATGCTTTTTTATTTTTTTCTCTCCACAGGTACTTGATCAGTGTGTCCAATATGCATAAAAAATTTAGATCCCTATATATAAGGCCAGAGTCTCCTCCATGTTACTGGCACTTAGATCACAAACCTGTATGGTTTCGGTATAAAATATAAAAGTGCTCATACAGCTGTATCCAAAAAGAAATGAGACAGTTGCTACACTGAGAATAAAAAAACAAGCCATTTGGGGCTATAAAACCACCACTACCCATTGAGAAAAGAACCCTTAGGTATAGGCTGTGTGAATTTACCATCTCCTTCAACCGCCAGTAACTTCAAATGGATGCTTGAACTGGCAATTAAGCCTCCACAAAGTACAATGGGAAATACCAGAAACGCTCTCAAAAGTTGTTAAAATATCACATAAAAGAGACAAGGAACAGCAAGAAAACATCTAAGAAAAGCAGGCTGCGATACAACAAGCATTTGTTAAGAAAGCTCAGAAGTGCATTAGTTCTGGTGAGAGATATATGAGCAACAGCTCTTACGAGATGTAGAACCCATTCTGTAACTATGGGCTGTCCATATACTGTCATAGTCAGAGTCTTCCGAGAGGTCTGAAGGCTCCAAACGAGAAAGGCTACTGCGACGACCCAAGGAGTCTAGACTTGATTGGTCATCATCAGCCAAGACGTGATTATGCATCAGGTCAGTGCCTTGCCATGCTAAGACGGGGGTGGAATGGAGTGACAGGTGTGACAGGCAAAGGTGGGATGAGAAGGAGGACGGACAGGAAGAGCCACAACCAAAAACATGAAAACAAAAGCAAAAGGTGATGGGAAGAGAAGGAAAAGAGAAAATATTGTTAAAAAATGGCAATAATGTTCATTTCTCCTTATATATGGCTGGGTTTTAATAACAAAGTTAGCACAACCCTTAGAATAAAACCAGATCAATTACTGTTTAAATAAACCTAAACATGATATTGTTTCCAAATTGTTCCTTTTAAAAAATATTACTATTAAGCCCTTAATTAAATCTTTTTCAAATTAAACCCATGTCCACACATGATTCTATAGACATTTAACAAGTAATCAATTAATTTTATACTTAACAACCTCGTTTAGTACATTATTCATAAAAGGAACCATTTATGTGTTGAATTAAAAACTGCTTCCTATTCATTAAGTGGATACTGAATGCAAAATAGTTTCAAAGGATTTTTGACTTACTTCTTCAGCTATCTCTCTGTCAGACTATAGATCACCAGAAGTCATCTTAATGATGGGGGTCTAAAACTTACCTTACCAAACTATAAGCACTGCAAAAATTTCAGAATGGAGAAAGGGATTAAACAGGGTGCACTTCCCTCTCACTGCCCCTCTCCCGTCACCCCACATCTCCACTCCTTAGAGCACTGAGCCAGTGGATATGGATAAAGTGGGAAGCCATGTCTGTTCAAATGTTATCAACCCTGATGAAGATCCTCTTACTTGCAGGAAGAGAGACATGAACTGGTAACGGCACTATGTTAAAAGGAGGACAACAGAAGGAAGTGGGCACAAAATGGGAGAACAGAAATAATCCCATGAATGGTTGACATCCATGAGCAACAACACTGGGCAGACGGCTGTGTGTGAGGCGTGCAGGCTGAAATGGGCCAGGGCAAAGGGAAAGACACACTCAGTGGGAACCAGGGAACCCCTCTGTGACAGGGAATGGCACGGAGAGCAACCACTGGTCCCATCCTGTTCCTGCTTCTGATCAAAGTTAATTCCATTCCAAGCCCATAGCAAGAACAAGCAGTGGACTACTGTGGATTTCTTCAACTAAATCCCCATACTCTACAAAGGTCATTATTTCCTTGACATAGAAATAAATATGAAAGATGTTTGGTTTATACAGTCTTACTGGCATCTAAATGTATATTGAGCCTAACTGTCTTCATTAAACATTTAATATGAAAAGACCTGCTTTTGCTCTGATCCCATTTCCAAATGTATTAAGGATATCACCTTTCCAGCACAAAGGATCCATTTCCCTTATCTGACCTAATCTTTAAAATGTTTGGTTGAAGGCCATATATGATTATAAAAATGAGGGCCCCAAAAGGTTAGCTCATACTAATAAAAATCAATGTAGCCCTGGCTGGATAGCTCAGTTGGTGAGAATATCATACTGAAGCACAGGTTACTGGTTCGATCCCTGGTCAGGGCACATACAGGAACAGATCAGTGTTCCTGTCTGTCTGTCTGTCGTCTATCACCCCCTTCCTCTCTCTAAAATCAATAAAAATAAACATAAAAAAATTAATGTATTGTCCAATGCTTTTCTTGCACAGGAGAAATGGAAACACATAGTAAGAACGTGATAAGAAAAGATCTGCACAAACTACAGGCCATTCCTTTCAGGCAGCCAGAAGCAGCAAGGTCACAGACAGGCACATCACAGGGCACTGTCTCTTGGATGAAGAAATGCGGTTTGCACAAAAACATATAAAGCTCCTATTACTTGGTCTATTTGCCTGATACTACCAGGTTAAATTTTATTTCAAATAATCAAAGTTGAAATGAGTAATTGTTTAACATCTCAAATTTAAAACCCAAAAAACTATGGCCACATTTTATAGCCTATTACTTAAAGCACAATCTCTTATCAAATACATAGAACTGAATGTAGTATCTTAAAGGATAATAATCTACATATATTTACGAATTACTCCTTGATTTTATGCATGTGCACTCCCCACTCAGGCCTCTCCATTTCTCTCCTTCTCTACTGACTAGTCACCATGAAAGGCATTTGCACCAGTGAGAGTATGGACAGAAAGTCTTAATGTCACAGGTGGGATATGTAACATACTGGCCACAAGGAAAACTGGTAGATTATCTGCAGGTGCCACTTGGGGTTTAATCCTGTTAGTCCTACATTCATCTTTAACAAAAGCTAAAGCAGCTGAAATTCCTTTTCCCACCTTTTCTTTTTTTCATCATTAGTTTAAAAACAGGACAGGACGCTGACTGCAATCACCATATTCCAGGTAGTGAAAATAAGGGTGAGGTAAGTGACTTGCCAAATGTCAGGGTGGAATGGGAACCAAAAATACAAAATCCACCAGAAACCAGTTTTAATGCCAGAAACAATGTATAAACCATCCAGTTCTGGGTGGGGGTGGGGAAGAAGCCCACCTAAGAAACAATAATACAAAAGGACAGACACCCTGTGATGCCTGTGGCCTCGGAACCATCAAAGAATAAATCTGGCCCTTTTTTGTTCTGAATAAACCACATGCTCTACTCCCTTTGCCCCACTGTGCTGTACTCCACTCTCAAATGCTATGAAAGTGTTAAAAGATAAAAAGAGCCCCTTTTTACTGTTCTCAGAATAGATTAAGATTTTTTCATTTAAGACACTACACATAAGATGCAGGTAAATTCAGTGGTACTGAAGTCTACTAATAAACTTAAAAGTTACTGGCATCTACGTACTTCGAAAAATTTTTAAATACAATCATTTAATAAAGAGAGTGGACTAAAAGAAGCCTTGCTCTAGGTTTATATATTAATAACAATTCCAAGAAATTAATAAATAAAATTCCACTACCAATCCAACAGTGTAAATACATAGCTTAAATAATTGAACTGATTGAGTCTTAATGTTTAAATACCTCTTCTTTACACAAAAGAAAGCTTTATACTTAAGAGGTTCCCAGTAGAACTTTCTCTAAAAGTCAGTTACTTTACTGACAGCTCAGACCCTTTT
The DNA here is from genome assembly GCA_037038555.1 of Rhynchonycteris naso. NCBI lineage: Eukaryota > Metazoa > Chordata > Mammalia > Chiroptera > Emballonuridae > Rhynchonycteris > Rhynchonycteris naso. The sequence goes on from CM072998.1 coordinate 35,216,085, forward strand.
CAATGACTCAGGGATGTCGGGCTCCAGGGGTTCAGTACCTGGCTGGCCACAGATCATCTGTCACTAAAGACTGCTCAGGCAGGACGCAAGAGGCCCTGCACAGGCCCCTGCAGCACAGTTTCCTTCCAATTGTGATTTTAAACAAAACGAACCAACACAATTCCCGGTACATTACTGTAAAACTTACTTGAATTGAGTGTTTGCCGTGTTTTGGCGCTTGTGCAGTAAGCTTCAATGACTTTCAGAATCTGCGCATCTTCTTCCAAAGCCGCGGTGCCTGTCAAGAGATACAAGACATGTCAGGAGCAAACTACAAGTGACAAGTACAACATGTCATAATCTAAAAATAACTAGAACTATTAAGTAAAGGAATGTGAAGGCATCAATGCAACCAAAATGATGACAAAACAATATCTCTTTTGATTTTGTCAGATAACTGTTTTCCAGTATTTACAAAATAATTACATTCAAAAAGATTTTGTTTCCTAAAAGTATTTGTCTGCAATATATGAAAAACGGTTAATACTGTAAATACATAAACATTATCTTACTAATCCGTAAGAAAAATTATCCCACGTCCTAAAATTGAAAAAAGGGCAAGACCTAGAAACAAGCAATTCACACAAGAAGAATACAGTCAGTAACAAAGGATATTCAATCACGCTAAGTAGTGGAAATTAAAACAAAGCATCAGACTTTCACATGCCATAGTGACAAGTTCTGACAGTTCTCAATGTTGACTCAGACAGCAGGAAGAAAGGCCTTCCCCCACCCACAGCTGGCAGAAATGAAGACAGAAAAAACCCTCCAGAGAGGCTTTAAAAAGAGCATTTCTCCTGATCCACAAATTCCTACTTGAGATTTCACCTAAGAAATTTATAAAGCACAATCTAAAGCTTGAAAGGATCATTTCAGAGCTCTTCTTTAATCTATGGATTATTTCAGACACTAGCTTCACTCTCAGAGATCACAGGCACAGAGGACTGAAACTTTCAGACTAACAGCATCTAATCGTATTAGTATCAAGCACAGAGCCTCACACCCAGCATACTTCATATGATCCATTGGTTTGTTTTCCTTTATTTTCTACATTTCCTAAGATATTATGTGGATGTATATTTTAAAAGGCTAGCCTACTGCTAATAAAAATGTGGAAAGAATGGAAGGCTGAAATATTTATAAGTTGCACAATAAGCCTCAACATCATTTTATAATAGCAAGATAGACATAAAAAGGCAAGCCAAATATTCCCTACTGAAAATAAACTTCAGTACCAATAGTTAAAAGCAACTAAGAAATTGACTTATAATTTCACTAATTGTAACCAATCATTAAGCAAGTTTCCCATAATAAGCTCTATGATAAGCTCTTCTTTTAGGAGGAAAAAAGATGACATTTAACTAGTTCAATTTCAGGACATTTTGCAAGGTAACTTCCAGGGGCAGGCCATTCCATCGTGGCCAACATGAAAATGATCTGTCCAGCTGATGTAGCTGAATTAGTATTTTCAGACGTGGGAAGTACATACAGCAGCATCATCCTCAGTGCCAAGAAAGCATGATAATGCTAGAAAGGGCACTGGCTTCCTTGGGAAGGCAGAAGAAGGTAAACTGACGAGAGGACAGCACAAATTTTCCACGTGGCACAGACTGTTCTACAAACTACAAAAATTTCTAGGATTCTGAATATGCAGAGGTTGAAATAACTTACAAAATTACAGTAACTTTAAAGCAGTCAGGTTTACTTGCTGTACAGTACTTGCTATGCACAGATATCTACACAGATATAAAGTTTCTCCTCCAACTCACAAAAAAACCTTGGTTTTGTTATTACCTCCTGGTTCTTCTTCTGCTAGCTCAGTGGTTCTTAACTTGGGTTCTATCGAACCCTAGAGGTTCGATGAGTCGGTCTCAGGGGTTCGGAGAAGCCTCTGCCGCGGAGGTCAGAATTAAGTAATACTGTAATTTGTTGTGAGTTCATGCACGGCTCATTTTGTGCACCAGTAAAAAAACATTTATCTATGTCTTGAATTCGGAAAAATAATCTATTTTATTTATCACTAAAGAAGGGTTCGGTGAATGCGCATATGAAACTGGTGGGTTCGGTACCTCAAAAAAGGTTAAGAACCACTGTGCTAGCTCCTTACCTCTCTGATCTCCTAAGACTTGAACTCTTTCCCTTCTCTGTCTATTCAATCTCACAGCTTAAGGAAACCATCGAAGCACAGAGAACAACTCTGAGATTCTCACCACCAGCCCTGACTTCCCTTGGTCAACTCTGTTAACTCTGCCCTATCACAGTCCCAGAGGCCGACAGCCTCACTCTCACACACCAAGTCGAATCCAACAGCACATCCCATGGTCCTGATTTCTCAACCGTGGATGGCATGACTGACATTTTGGGTCAGATACAGTAAGTCCTCACTTAATGTCATCCATTGGTTCTGTGACTTTAATTGAAATGACGTATAATTAAACCAATTTCATCATACACTAATTGATTTAAACGAGAGTTATCAATGTTATAATAAAACAAAGTTATTCCAGGACCTGCTAAAATTCTTTGCTGTGGGGCTGTCATGTGTGCTGTAGAGTGAGTGCGTAGCAGAACCCCTGACCTTCGCCTGCCCGACGCCAGCAGCACCCTCATCCAGTTGTGACACCAAAGCTATCTCTAGACATTACTAAATGTCCCCTGTGGTGCAAAGTCATCCCCAGTAGAGAACCACTACTAGAGGCCTCATCTCTAAAGAAACCTGAACTCCATCTACATTTCACTTGTCACTGTCACCACCTTGGCCAGGCCACCATCATGTCATCCTCTCTGGGCGACTGCACCGTCTCCTACCTGGTCTCCTTGTTCCTGCCCCTGTCTGTCCTCTGATTTACTTATTTCACCCTCAGTTTTATATCCTACTATGTGTAAAATCATACAGCTTAGCTTTGTCTGATTTACTGATTCCCTGTCTGCTCTCAACACAGAGATCAGTGGTCCAATTAAAACCCAAGTCCCATCAAGGCCTCTGTTCACAACTGGACTGCGGCTGCAAATTCGCACAAAGCACTCCTGGGAACCATCTCACTCTCTCCCTGTCACTCCCCCATCACCTAACCCCCAGGCCAGGGGGTCCTTACTGTCCCTTGAATACACCAAGGAGTTCCTGGCTTAGGGGCTCTGGAGCCAGTGCCTGAAAAACCCTTGGAGAGAGCTCCTCGGCTGGCTTCCTCAGCCCTTCAGGCTGCTTATTCAGCCTCCCCACCACCCTATTTAAAACGGCCCCACTGCACCCCGCTCCCCTGCTCTTCACACCACCATGCTATCAGCTGCCTATTCGGTCTCCCGTGATACCTTTCCACTAAAGCAGAGTACCAAGGGGACAGCTTTCCTTTGTTTACTGCTGCGCACCTGGCACACAGAGACACTGAAACAATCTGTCAAGGGAATGGCACTTCATGTGCTGCCTGTCCCAATGCCCAGCACAGTGCCCTTCACACAGAAGGGGCTCAAAACATGCCCATTGATGAAGAGAGCCACATAACACTCCCCAGGTGTAGCTAGTATGTGTGGACCAGCTGTGCAATTTCAGGCCTGACACTCGTCACTGGAATGCCTCATCACCACTTCTTTAGCTGTCCTGGACTGAGGCACTGCTCTACATTGCCAAAACCTGAGGAGAGTGACCACCACGATGGCACAATACACACTGCCTGCCCACTGCAGCGTACACCAGGTGTCAGGGCAATGAGAGCACTCGTCCTCACAGAGCAGCCTGTGGGCCATAGTGTATTACTTCTCCCGGACTATTACCACACCCGTTCTAAGGACAAGAATGTCCACAGAACATGACTAGTGGCAAAGCAGGCTCAAGTGCAGGCCGCTGGTCCTCCGGGCTTACGCTCAGCCACTGCTCCCTTCCTCTGGGTGATGTTGGCTGTGTGTTCTAAAACTATCTCTCCTTGGATGAAGGGTCCCAAATGGGTATGGCATAAATGAGAAGCAATGCTCCAGAAAGTCAGAAAGACCTGTGACAAATATGGGGCACATGGGGAATAAGGAGGTACAGAGGTGGGCAGGCTGAGCAGGGACAGAGGCGGGGCCCTTCCAGAGAGACCCCACGACTTCCCTGTGGCTCCTACCAGGCCAGGCCATCCCCCATCAAGGTTCTCCCGCAGTCATCTGCTCACAGGGAGCCTCCTGCCTGTCACACTGGGGAACAGGTTAGGCACTGGGAAGAAGCAGGCAGGCATATGCTGAAGCTCTAGGTAGTCACATGCTATCCACTGAGGATCTCCTATGCGTGAGGCTGAGGAACCCAGAGCTGAATTCGACACCGTGCCTGACATTTCACAAGCTTACATTTGAGCATGAAGCGTGTCCAGGCAGACAGGTCTGGGAAAACGAGCCCTACAGTGATAGACCAGTGTGCAGATACAACTCTGACATATGGATATCACAGGGCAAAGGGGGTCAGGAAGGGCAAGTGGTCGCAGAAGAAGTGATAGACACAGAGGCCAAGAGAGAGCCAACAGTTCCACCACGGGGAAAACCACAGACATGCTCCATCACTAGTGTATCTCTCTTGCTTCCGAGAGTCTACGCTGAATTGGATTGTTGCTATTGCTCCTCAGTGTCCTTCAGAAGGGACACCAGGATCCGACTCAGACTCTCCCCATCCTAGGATGCTGTGCTGTGCCTGAGGCCGACCGTGTCTTCATGCACGTGTAACTCACTTTTCCTCAGTGCAAACTCTTCGTCCGAAGGCTTCCGCTCAGGTTTACGCTTAGGTAGCAGCTTTTTCATGGTCTTGGGACTCTTACTAAGATCCTAAGAAGTGAAAACGAGAAAAAAATGCTGACAGTTCCCAAAGGCAATAATTTTTACTGACATACAGTAAGACTCCTGTGCAGGGGTGAAATATTAAAGCACTACAGACATTCACTGTTAAGAGTTTCCTACTTTTCCCATACTTGGACTTTTCTCTGCCAGCTGTTGAGCACTGATTTAAAATCAGTAACAAGGCAACGACTCTGATAAAAATGTCGCGTTACTTGGATCCATCAGCACCGTCACAACACACAGCAGAGGTGCTGCCAGCTTGCAGGAGGCTGGCAGCTTCTGGAGGAGAGAAAGGGCAGCTGGCGGTGCGTGCGCAGAGACCCACGCATGCTGCTAACTCTGGAGCAGGTGCATCTGCTGCAGCTACCTAGGAAGAGAGGAGGAAACTAACATTTTTAAAAGAAAGGTAAGTGAAGAAGCATTCCTTTGGGAAAATACCTGAAGCCTTGAGAGAAGAAAAGGGAGTAGGACAGCTCAGCCCATAGGCCTGGAGCGCAGATGCAGAGAGAAGACAAGGCACTGGCTCTTGGCGGAGTATCCACACTAATTCAGAGCTATGTTCACAGGGTAGCAGTCTCCCCCTCACCGCTTTAACACAACTGCTAAAAACTGTGCAGAAGATGAAAAACTGAGAGCAGGAGAAAGACCAATGGAGTGGACAAGGTTTTCAACTGCCAAGCACGTATTAAATAAATATTGATATCAAAAAGCATTAATTCTGCATCATTTAAATTACATAAACCAGTTGTGAATTTCAAAATAAGAAACCAAGACTCAGAAGGTGACATGTGCTATGGGATGAATCAGAATAAAAGCACATAGAGAACAAAGCTTGATTTTTAAAGATATCTCTTCAAAATATTTTTTGTAAAAATAAATATTTAAAAAGCTTTTAGAAATTGAGCAGAGTGGCCCCAGCTGGTTGGCTTAGTGGACAGAACGTCAGCCCAGTGTGCAGACATCCTAGGTTTAATCCCCAGTCAGGGCACACATGAGAAGTGATCATCTGTTTCTCTTCGCCTCCCTTTTCCCCGTCTCTCTCTCTTTCACTCTCGCAGCCAGTGGCTCAACTGGTTCAAGCATTGGCCCCGGGTGCTGAGGACAGCTCAGTTGGTCTGAGCGTTGGCCCCAGGAGCTAAGGATAACTCAGTTGATCTGAGCATCAGCCCCAGGGGGGGTTGCTGGGTGGATCCCAGTCAGCGCTCATGTGGAAGCTGGTCTATCACCTCTCCTCTCACTAAAATAAATGAAAACAAATGCAGCGGAAATTTGTTCACAAATAACACAGCATGTGTTCTATGGCTTCTCTAATTCAAAGCAAATACTGATGAGGCTACTGGCAATCCACAAGGCAACATGTGCGCAGGGCACAGATCCACACACATCGTGCCCAACACCTGGACCCAGGCAAAGCTGGCGGCTCCATTCTTGCCATACTCTTAAGATGACTTTTCACTAAGTATTCTGAGGTGTTCAGCAATACTGTACATAATTAGAGTGGGAAACCTTTTCTCTAGCATGAGGTCCAGGAAAGCAAATGTAGCCAGCTAGCCAAAACCAGGTGCTCATGGTCACTGCCACACACTTTCCCTTGCCTTTCTGTTCCTGTGCTTAACATTTTTACCTCAATCTTTTCCCGGGTAATGAAAACTCCACCACTGCTTGCCTGCACTATCTGTAAACACTAAACCAGGTAATAAAGAGTATCAACATTCTTAACTGTTATGATAAAGAAATTTCTGACTTGGGCATATGATACCCAGCAAAATATGTATCATAAAAAAATAAAATTTGTTAAAAACAAAGAATGTAAAGAACTGATTATAATTTATGTAGTATTTTTCTAGGTGTCTAAAAACACTTAGGACTGCTAGCAAGGATGGAGGCAGGGTCTGCTCCAGATTCTTCAGCAAATTCAGCCCTTCACTGGATGTCGAGACTCATACCAGGAAACAGTGCTTCACCATGCTCACACTCATGATGACCACAACCATAACACTCACTCGGGATAACCATGTTCAAAGACTATACTTGCAGGGATCATTTCTATAGTTCGATAACCATGTTCACATGCTCACACAATAAACGTATGCACATTCATGATAACTATATGTGTTCTCACACTCATAACCATATTCTTACATGAATACAATAACCATGTTCACTCTCACTATAACCACACTGACACTCCTAACATCCTAATAACCATATTCTCACTTATAATATCCATACCAACACTCATGCTCATACAATAACCACACTCACACTCACGGTAACCATATTCACATTCACAGCAACCATACTCCCAACTCATACTTAAGTTCACACTTATATAACCACACTCATTCATGCCACTGACGCTCATGATAACCCCACTCATCATTTCATTTATCAACCTTCCTCAAGTGCTAGTACTTCTCAGAACTTAGTTTTCAGGTACTTCTTTTCCTCATCAAAGCAAGCTTAGTGTATATAACTTAGTATAAAAGTGTAGGAAACTCGTTACCACATTTAGGGGTGGGAATCACAGTTTAGCAGCACATAATACATACAGAAACACTAGATTAGAATGGAAAAGAGCGAAGTACAGGAGAGAAGAGCTGTCTTAATCGTCTTCCACTTTTATTTGTAAACGTAGGGCTCCAGGGCAAGATCTCAGACTTGCAAGAGTCATAGAGCATAACAGAACAGGATGCAGAGATACGGTGAGACCATCACAATGGAAGCAGAAAATAATTTCAGGACAGCTACAGGTCCAGAGAAAGCCCATGTGAAGCCTTCTAATTACTCAGGGCCAAGCCCTAGTGAGCATAGAAAAGGCCCGTCCATAAAGGGCACAGAGAAGGCCCAATGCTGTATTAGTCTCCCCACCCCCCGAGGGTTCCTTGGCCCTCCTAGACCCCCAAATAGAAGGAAATGACAGAAGAAAGGCAGACCCTTCACAATTCAAAGAAGGTGATCCATATTTTTTATGTCACAACTAGACACGTGATTTTTCATATTTCTGAATTCACTGGAACGGCCCAAGTCATGCGCACTTTTGCTTAGACCTCACCTCCTTGTAGCAGAGAGCAGCTGAGGGCCGAAGGGGGGGTGCAGGTCGCAGACAGCTCAGGCTCCATGGCTTTGGGGTCTTTGGAGGCTCTAGGGGTCCCCAGTTGATGGTTGTGTGTGGTGTGCCATGGTGGGAGGGGTGGGGCAGCGTGTGGTAGGCAGGCGTCAGTGGCACTGGCTTGCTGTCTGCATGCTTGCTAGATGGGGTGATCGAATGGGAGGGAAGCTGCCCATGGGAAAAAAAACAAGAAAGCGAAGAAATAGAACATTCACCATCAAAGAAAACTTGATCAAATACACTTACTTTCACTGTTTTTAAAATGTACCCAGTGAAAAACCCCCAGGTTATCATTTCTCCTACATCTCTGACTCCAAGCAGTGGGATTCGTGGGTTCCTCCATAGTTCTGCTCCAGGCTACAACAAAGCTTGGTTTAGGAGGCAGGATGCTGGAGGTCTACCGCCTGCACATTCCACTGCTACTTTTATTTACCATGGAGCAACATTTGCAAAAATGTATTTTATTTAATATAGACATCAGAATTTTATAAAAGAATAGACGTTCTTGTACTAGGGGTGTGGTTATGGGGGAAGGTAATGCTTACCAGTTGAGTATTAGTGCCCTGTGATTTAGCGGTGGACTAAGCTAGGACCTAACACTCCAGTTTCTGATTAACAAAAAAGTGACACAGCCAGGCTCATTTCTGTTGATAGCTGCCTTTGTATTAAAAAAGCAAAATATAATTGCAACAGAGACCATATTGCCTGTAAAGCTGAAAACATTTACTTTTTCTTTACACTTTTTGCCACTCCCTGGAATAAAAGAAGTTATTTCTCAGAAAAAATAGCTTTAATTAAAACAGAGTTATAGAAATCTAATTTCTGCCTGACTAGTGGTAGTGCAGTGAATAGAGCACTGACCTGGACATTCAGGTCCCAGGTTCAAAACCCCGAGCTCACTGGTTTGAGTGTGAACTTGAGCACGGGCTTACCAGCTTAAGTGTGGGGTTGCTGGCTACAGTAAGGGGCACTGGCTTGGCCTAAGCCCCCCAGTCAAGGTACATATCAGAAGCAATCAGTGGACAACTAAGTGCCACAACTCCAATGTGAGGCTTCTCATCTCTCCCCCTTCCTATGTCTCTCTAAAAATAAAAATTTAATTTCTCCCTTGCTAAAAATAAAAATTTAATTTCTCAGAAGAGATTACTGGGGTTTATATTTCCGGAAAACCCAACACATTGACAATTAAATAAGAAAATGTTTAATAAATTAAGTAATTCAACATTAGTTAGTGACCTCAAATTAACCAAAGCAATAAGGCATGCTTCACAGGATATATAGCTGATGGTCCTGTGAGCTGAAAACCTGAATAAGGACATTATTAGAAAGAACAGAACAGTATCTGACACACATGCTTAGAATAAGGAACCACAGCTCTAGCTGATGGCATGGTATTCAAGAACAGAAGGATCAACTAAATTCATGAAGGAACCACACGCCTGTCCTGGAGTGTACATGAGTGTTTTAGAATATGCTGCACAACTACTACTAATTCTTTTCAAACTAAGTAATTCACAAAAGGAAAATATTATGTAAAACATCCCTTCTAGCAATAATGCAGTAGGAAGCAATATTTGATGGTGTCTGTCCTTACTTGAAAAAGTCAAAAGAGGTATGCTTTGTGCTAAAATTAGAATATTAAACAGCCACGTTACAGGGAGAAAACAATTTCCCAAAAGCAAAGAAGCTCCCAGAGAAAGCAGCACATTTCAAAAGCCTATACATGAAAAACAGTGCCCTCCACAAGGTGGGGACTTAGAGCTCTCTGCTGATGAGGTATCTCCTTTGCCACTGGGTGACACGGAACAAGCTTTTATCTGGTATGAAATTTTATAAAGTTTAGTTTGGGACTGTCACAGACAATCTGAATAAAAAGGCACTTCTATTTTTCTTTATAAATACACATGGTCTTTATAAACACACATATATCTTTGGAATAAATTTGGTACCATGAAAGCTAAACATCTTTAGTATTTTTTAAAGTATGGAGAAGTTATAAGCGGCAGAGCCACTCAAAATGAAACATCAGCTATACCAAATGAGTAGTTCAAGCCTCCAAACTGTTGAGAGATTTTAAGTAAGACGATACTCTGATCAGAGGGCTATCCTACAGGCACACCTGCGGGGCTAACCTGTAACACTAAGGAGAGCAAACGCAGAAGGGACACGATAGGAAAAGCCCTAATAAAGATCTTAATCTAACAGTATGTAAGAAAATACTAACAACTGGAAATGCTATGTCATTAGTAAACAGGTGTGCGTGGTTCTTCAATATTGTTTGATAAAGATGACAAATGGATTTTAAAAACAACAATAAAGAGAAGTTTTAAACACCAACACTTTGTTTCTGATCTATCCAGAAATATAAATACTTTATCTAAAACACCAGTGAGCTGAGCTGTTTTTTTCTTTTTTCTAAGTAAAAGTAAATTTCTTAAAATCAAAATTCTAAGTCAAAAATTATATTTTAATGCTTTCAACAAGACAGGTCCTTTTCAAAATTATAAATAGTTGTGTTTTTATTTTAAATAAAACAATAAATAGTTAAAATTCTCAGAAAAAATAAAACAATGGAGCAGATGCTCTTGAAATTTCAATTGAAAATGTCCAGTAAATTAGTCTTCGAGGATCACACTAAGGACAGAAGCAGCCTCCTTGCCCAAGTGGCACTGAACTGTATGTAACAAAGCACAACTTAGAGCTGTTCTACAAAAGTGATCATTGAAACTATTCACTAATCAATGAAGATGAGCAAATATCTGCAGAGAAATAAAAGGTAAAGTATGTATGTTTTTGATCCAAATATTGACTACGCTTTAAATTACTTGATCACTTGCTGACAAGTGAACCAAAAGCTGACTCTGGTGTTTAGAGGCAGAAGTATGGGGGTCCTTACAGTATGAGATGGCACAGAATGAGGCTTAATGGGGGGGTTGCTGACAGATGTGACTTTTGTTTGCTTCTGTAGATGGTCTACCCATTCATGGAGATCCTGCTGGTTGTTGCATGATACTAATATCCGCTCAATCATACTCCCTAGAAGAGATGAGAAAAACAAGCTGAAATGGGAGAAAGGACACACATGCACATACACACACCCAGAGTATAATTCAACATCGCTTAAACATCAGCCCTCTGCACACAAATGATAAGCTGCCTCTCATCACCATGACAGATAGCATCCACAAAGTTTTTGCCTATCACCTGATATTTCAAATGCATTTCTATGATTTTCACTGTCCTCAAGCTTTGTGATTGTCATTCCTGTCGTTGGTAGCTTTCCCTAAAAGAGACCCCCCCCAAAAAAAAACAATTAGTGCTTTTATAGTAAAGAAGGTACCATTATTAAATACTAAATGAGTTCGACCCCCCCACAAAAAAAACAATTAGTGCTTTTCTAGTCAAGAAGGTACCATTATTAAATACTAAATGAGTTCAGAAATGGCAGAGGAACTAACTGCATTTGTAAACCACGGAAGCTGTTTTGCTTATACCAGATGCAAGTATATTACGAAAACCTCTATCTCAAATAAGTAATCATAATGCTATAACCAAGAAATTGAGCCAGCATAAAAGAATAGCAAACTATGCAGAACACAAATAAATTACAACTGATGAGTTACTCTATACATAAACATGAGGACACAAAAACATTATCTATTACGATTTTTTTTAAAAACTGGAACATATTGTAGCTATTTTAAATAACATGTTTATGGAAAGGAAGCACAAGGAAACACAGATTTGCTTCAAAAAGAAATGCCGAGACAGTTCCATGTTTGAAGCAAAATAAGGGGGAAATTGGAGCATGAGGATGTACAGCGGTTATACTTGGTTGTCTACCAGACAGGAAGTCAGTAGCTGTGCCTAGCACTGCACAAAGTGCAGAAAGACAGCAGCCAACCTATCCATTCTGAAAGTGGAGGACTTGGGAACAGAAACGGGAAATGTCACTGGAGATATACAAGAAAAGGACTGCAAACAGCCTTGAAGGACATTTGGTCCTACCCAAAATGTCCACTGAGACATTTCATTTCCACCAAAAGGTCCTTGAAATTTGGAGCTGTCAAAAACGCCCACCCTTAAGAAAAAAAACCCTGGGTTCATCCAGCCCATACCATTTAGTTTTCCTTCTGGCTTACAGAATACCTAAAAAGTTATCATGGTTTATAGGCCCCATGATTGGGCTGTGGCTGTATGGCCAATGATAACTCTTATTGCCTGGATAGCCTAGCTGGTCATGGCACATGGAGTTAGGTAGATGGGATGGCATGGACCAAATGTCTCCATGGATACACCATGGCGACCAAGCAAGTCTTGAAGAAAAGTCTATTGATGTTTAGGGCCAAGCTGCCTACAAAGGACTCTCTCAGCACCTCCAAAAGCAGCAGTCTCAGCAACATAGGGGGGAAGGGCTGCCCTGCAGAAGATACTGGCAAACTCACAGAGATGATGGTGCTCCTGATACCTATAGGGGAAAAGGCCAGAGGTGCTACTGAACATCCTATAGCACAAGGGACTGAAATGATCCAGTCCACCAAATCAGCAGTGCCCAGGCTGAGAAAGCTAGTCATGTTGTTCAGCAGGTGGGACTTTAGATAGTGTTTGGGTTCTTCTGCGGTCAAATGAATTTGAAAAACCACTACATACTGCACACTCCTTTCCAAGATTCATAATGCAAAGAAGTGTTTTAGTAGCTTTGAGAAGTTCTACAGAAATAAAGCTGTGTGACTATATTTAAGCTAACAATCAACACCAAGGGATAGAATGTTCTGGTTGTTGCTAGATTAATATTTTTTAATGTCTCTCAAAGCCAGAAATAAATATTCACAATACACAGGTCACAGCAATTAGAGATTACCTCCCTGGAAATCGTGCAAAGTGGAAAAACAGGTCCTACTGGTTACATGAATGCCACCATTCATGTAACATGAATGCCACACCATGCCAACATCAATGTTCGCACAGCAACGCCAACGTCCAAGCAAAAGCACCAGCCTTGTCACTAGGGGCATGACCTGAACCAAAGGGCAACCTTTACTTCCTCAGGTCAGAGCAGAGCCCCATCTCAACCTCTTGAGGTAGAAATCATGAAACCAGAAGTGTTGGCAAAAAAGGACTCAGCTTTACATTTATCGGGGTCATTTAACAAAGCAGGAGCTGCGAGTTGAGAGGGAACCCAAGTTGCTAACTCAGCCACAGACATCTGCTCAGAAGCCATCTTACAAATTAAGAGGCATTTTTGTCTGGCTTTGTCCATATATATTTGCTTTATCAATTTTACAGTGCTCCTTCTGGAATAACTGTGATGACAGCACCTTTGGATGGCAGACAACGCTCTCTGGAGATACAAACAAGCTGCAGACATTTTTGACTCAGGATTCTCTAGTGTGCTTGTGGAGGACAATACAAAACAACACACTATGTTCTGAAGAAATGCAACCTCAAAAACAAAGTGGAGACTTCTGTTGAAGCAGTATCCGGTGATCGGCTAGGCCTTTACACACATTAGCTTCTGTAACTACACAGAAAAAAAGGCAATAAAACCTTGCCAGAAGCACCTACTGGACATACAGAGAAAATACAATCTACTTAATACTGCCATTTTAAATTATAGTTGGACCTCCATATCCATTAAGTTTCACATCCACAGATTCAACAAACTGCAGATCAAAAACAGTATTTTCTATCCATGACTGAAAATTCGAGGATGGGGGTGGGGGGTGACTACATGCATTGTTCTATTTCATTTTTTATAACACTTGAGCAGCATCATGCATTTTAGTATCTGAGGAGGAGTCGTGGAACCAGTTCCTTGCAGACACCACGGGACAACTGTACAAAAAAAAACAGAAATAATATCCCCTGGCATTTTCTTCTTAAGTCAGCTCTCACATCTTAAAAAAAAAAAAAAATCAGTGAAATTATTAAATATAAAAAGATTAAAAGAGCATTCAATACTACTTACATCACCTGACATCTATCTCTTACAGTGCTATACTGCTGACGAAACATCTCAGCCTGAGGCACTGTCCCACTGAACCCAGCCCACAGTGGCACCCACGATGGCACCTCAATGACCAGGAAAAGAGGGTGACAAAGCTGTCCTTGTACCATAGTATCTGTGTCCTTAGGAGATAAATCTATGAATTTCATTGTTTTCTTCTTTATTTTGCTTAGGATTAATACAAGGATATTTGTACAATGACATTAAAATATACAGACAGTAGCTATGTGTACATAATTGAATGTATGACAATATACACATAATACTTCATAAAACACAAAAATACAGTAGATACAGGTAGTATTTAATGAAAAAATTCAAAATATGCATGGGAATGATTCTCAAATCCACACCAAACACTAAAATATAAATTTAAAATGTGTTTTACCTGATAGATAAAACCACTCATCCTGGGACTGGCAGACAACATTAGCAAAATATTTGGGAAGAGTAGAAGATATCTTTCATTCTTTTCCTAATGTAAAAGAACAAACAAATCCAAGTAATTTTTTTAAAACATATACTTACAGATGTGAGAATATGTAAAGTAAGTCTATTAAACATGATACTGTATTTCATGCTTAAGCATTTCTTTCTTCCAAAATACAATGAATTCTTAAGACTCACAAGTAGCCCATTAAAAGAGGTACAAGTTTTGTGACCCAATAAACATGTAACTTTTGTGAATATTAAAACACAAACTGCCCAATTTTCACTGTCTGGGGATACCACAAGAATATGGTTCACCTCTCAGTTAAAACAAACCTATAAGATAACTGTGATTCCCATAAGCAAATGCCAATTAGTATACATACCAGAAAAGCATAATGATCTAACCATTAAAAACAGCAGATTTCCTAGGTAAGAAGCCCTTGGCCAGAGAGGCACATACTGCTCTGTGGCACACATATGCAAAACTGGACTCCTAGTGAGGGACCTAAAGTCCTGTTTGAATCCCATCTCCTCGTTGATACTGATACAAATTTTGATCATAACTGCTCTTCACTGAATCTAACTGGTCAAGTAATCCACAATCAGCTAAGCCTTTCTAACATACACGAAACCAATTTTATACCTGGCAATCGCAAAAGGTAGACAACAAATTATAAGATACGAGGCCTACTAAAAAGTTGTCATTTGATATTCCTTTAAAATTTTGAATTACACCATTAGAAAAATATAACAATCTGAAGTATTTATAATCTTAACTGTCACTGAGGAAACTAAAAAAGCATTCATAAAACATAAATTACATTTTTTTTTCTTTGTGACAGAGAGAGAGAGGGACAGATAGAGACAGAAAAAGACAGGAAAGGAGAGAGATGAGAAGCATCAATTCTTTGTTGCGGCACCTTAGTTGTTCATTGATTGCTTTCTCACATCTGCCTTCACTGGGAGGCTATAGCAGACCGAGTGACCCCTTGCTCAAGCCAGTGACCTTGGACTCAAGCTGGTGAGCCTTGCTCAAACCAGATGAGCCGCACTCAAGCTGGCGACCTCGGGGTTTCGAACCTGAGTCCTCTGCGTCCCAGTCCAATGCTCCATCCACTGTGCCACCGCCTGGTCAGGCAAACATTAAATCACATTTAATGCAAGTTATGTTCAGCTCTTAGTATTTTATCCAAGGCATTTAAATGGTTTCAGGGAAAACAACCGAGAGACTAGCAGAGGAACAAAGTCCAAGAGTGCACGGCTGGTGTCCCCTCCCATCTACTCTGCACAGTGGGACAGAAGCTGTAACGGCGCACACTTGCACTGCCATACCTCACTGCCAGCACACTGAATCATGACCTGGGACATGTAAACGACGCTGCCCAGGGTCTTAATGTCATCGCCCTCCCAGCTCCGGACGGCTTCCGTCAGGATCTGCAACTCCAGCTCTTTCCTTTTCCGTACGTCCTGACACTGGGCCTGAAGACACAGGAGAACACTAGTAAAAGCTCCCAGAATCCTAAGTTTTGGCCATGTTGCTTTGTTCCTACTTTTTCTTAAGACAGGTAATCTACTGAATGACGTGTCGAATTCACAGATATGGATGGAATCAAGTCAAGAGAGGCAAAACAATCTGCTGTGGAATAAGAATCACTTTTTGAGGAAAAGATAGCAGATCTTGCCACTTTGTAGAAGAAAAGATGTAGACTGAACAAGAAAAATGTATTCTGATTCCATTACTAGCTGCCAACATAGAAGACTGGGAAGAGGGAAAGCAGTACCAGTTCTGCTATAAATAAGGAGCGTATCTCAGAAGTGCAGGCGGTAGGACAACATGACAGAACATTAAATGGAGCCACCAGTATTGTTTCCACACCCTATCACTAAGGACACTAAAGGTTAAAAACATATTCAAATCATTTTGCAAGCAGCTATAGCATCATTATGTGGTATCTTTTTAAAATGTAAATAATCATCATTTCATTGTTCTAGTGTTCAAAGTCTAGTAAAGCAGGAAAATTTATCAGCCATGGAATAACTACTACATGTATAATTATTCTTTTTTCATCATAGTAAACCTGAATTATACTTCAAAAGTAATTATTTTACCAACGTTTTTACCTGATAAACAACATTTCTACAAACATTTGCCAAAATATCTGAGAAAACACTCCATAATACGCTTAATCACTTACTGAAAGGTTTTTGAAGGCAGTCATGGATTTTTGAATATCTTGTCTATCTGGATGATAATCCTTTGAATAAAAGAAACACACCATTAGGTTTCATAATAAAGTCTTTTCATAAAAAGGCACTACCCATAGACCAGCCTGAATCTTCCAATTCTTTTCCCAGCAATAAAGTGCCACCTCTTATTCCTTCAGGGAATCATGGAGCCGGCAGACTCAGGGAAACAGTAGTTTGGAAGAGGGACGTCCAGAGCTGGAGGCAGGAAAACTACACCTGCTGTGGTGAATGAAGGTGGCACACATGTACCCACGACCTACATCCAGCCTCTCTGCTCTGGGCTTTGGCAGCAGGGGTGCAGTTAGCGAGAAGACCAATGGCCTGCCCTTCACAGAAAAAGTTCACCCACCCCTAGCCAATAACTTGAACCCAAATTTCTACAAGGCCCCACAGCCAGTTATTCAGAAATAAGATATATATATATATATATATATATATATATATATATATATATAATTAATTTATGCTTTTAACATATTACTCTACAACTTACACATTTAATATTTGTAGCTAAATGTTCCCGATAGGAATCCTCAGTGCTATTAATATTTTCTACCTTTTGGAACTTCTTCTATCAGCAGCAGTGGGTGAAAGAGGAGATAAGCTATGATAAGGGGAAAAACCTTAACAAAATCATTTTTGAAAACCCACTGAATTAAAAAAAACCTCAGTAAACATTTTGTTGGTTCTAGCCCATAAAATAAATTAATAACTTCTTTGACAGTGGCTAACAGATTCCAAGTGACAGACACGTAATAAGCAGTACCTCCATGTGCCTCTCGAGCTCCTTGAGCAGAGTAGGGTACTTATCCAAGCGCATGAATGGTTTGCTGAGGCCAGTGGTCAACACGAGAATCCCTGGACTGTTGGCACCTTTCATCTCCATAAATTCTCCCAACTCCTCACTGAGCAACAAGCGGCCAGCAATAAAAGAATAAGATACCACTGTTAGAATTCAGTGTGATCAAGCCCTCTTCCCCCACAAGCAACTACCAAGAACATAAAACATAACAGGATATCTTTAATATTGTTAAAACCACAGCTTTTCTAGCCAAACATGCTGGTTATTTCAAAAGACCAGAGGGGAACCCCCAGAAGGTTCATGTTACCTCTCTCATTAAGAACAAAAACAGCCTGACCAGGTGCTGATACAATGGACAGAGCATCGGCCTGGGAGACTGGGGACCCAGGTTTGAAGCCCCAAGGTCACCAGCTTGAGCATGGGCTCACCAACTTCAGCGTGAGGTTGCCAGCTTGAGCGCAAAGGTTGATTTGAAGCCCAAAGTCGCTGGCTTGAGCAAGGGGTCACTGGCTCGGCTGGGGCCCCCCAGTCAAGACACACATGAGAAAGCAATCAATGAACAACTAAAGTGCCACAACTATGAGTTGATGCTTCTAATCTGTCTCCATTCCAGCTCGTCCCTGTCTGTCCCTCTTTCTCACATACAAAAATAATTTTTTTCTAATAAAATGTTATCATAGAAGCTGTCACACTACTTCTAGGGTTGTGTGTGTGTGTGTGTATGCGCGCACGTGCTTGCTTTCAAAATCAACACATAATTCAGTTTCTTTGCGTATATAACTTCGTGCTTTCTAAGAACGGCTTTCTTAGGAAAGTCACAGGGCTGGGATTACTGAAACCAAGAACAGCAATATTTCAGAACCTTGTTATGGATTAGTCTATAGTGTTTACCCAGAGGTCATGAAGATTTAAAAGCCAGAGGCAATGTCCTGAAGTTCCTGTTTGTACAGTTTTATCATCAGTTTGCCTTTTCCCTTCCTCAACATCGAGGTCTTCCCAAAACAGAAACTGGATCCGTCAAGAGTGCTCCAAGAATGATTCTCACCTGCTTCCTCCTCTCTCACCTCCTCACCATCCCTATCCGCGCTCCACTGAGCTCAGGCAGAAGTGAGAACAGCAGACCACACAATCAGAAAAAAAGACAGAAGAGAGTGCCACTATGGGACAAGCACTCTGTACTGGGCATCAGAGCAAAGGCTTCTTTCTGTACATTCTTGACAACATCACTTTGGGCCTGTGGCACAAGTATTACAATGCATGTTTACAGATGAGGATGCCCAGTGAAGGCCACTGTCTCTGCTCTCACTGCTGGGAGGACGGCTGAATCAAGTGGGACCGGAGTCTGGGCAGACACGTCTGGTCTGGCCCCTCTGACAACACCACAGTTCTTTCACACTCATTGTGCTCTCCCCACATGCCTCAGAAATCCTTACTCAGAAATACTCCTTTTCAAATTACTCTGTCAATACCTAAAGCATGAGTGGAGTAATGGATTGAAGAAGGAGCAATTTATATTTTATATGCATTTCTTTAAGCATTGAACATATGGTCAAACACAGTCCCATAAAAACGAAACATTATGATACTAGAAAAATATTTCAACTCCTTTAAATATAATCAATGCAAGACCTTTTCTATCACAAGAAAAATCACAGAAAAGTCTATTCATGTCACTTTTGATATCTCAGGATTATATTTTAAGTTTCATAACTATAGTTAAAGCAGAGAAGAGTTAACATAACTAAGAAAGTTATCCTTATCACGCCACCCTCCAATAAACCCGTTCAACTTAAAAGTGAAATAAATCCTTTTGCAAGCAAAAATAACTTCTATTAATATACATATGACATTTTTGTAATGCCAGAACATGTACAGTTAAGAAACAGAACTTTATAAATCTTTATAAAGCACTGTTTCATTTTTTTAGGTATTCTTTAATACAATAAAACAAAACAGTTACAGCTATTTTGACAAAACAATGGCTCTTTCAGCTTAACTTCTACTGATGTGAGCAATCCTTATACAGTGTCTCTCCTCTGCGTTTATGAAATGACACTGTGGGCTGCAAGAAGACAATAAAAGGAACACAAATAAGGAGAATTATCTTGTAGCCAAGCAAAAAGTAATGATTAAAGCACTGGAAACAACAAAACTCATTTTACAGACTAGATTATGTAACCCACAATTCATTCAAAATAGACAGCCATGAACATATGATGTCTACTATAGTATGATAATGCAAAAGGTACACACCAGTTATAATTCTAGAATTGGTGGTTCTATAAATACATTCACAAGATTCACCCTCAGAATTTAACCCAGTAAGACCACAAATAAGACTTTAGCACTTCAAAACACTACACTTAAATCAATCGTTTAAAAAACATATTTAAGCACAAACACAGACTAATCTACTCATAAGTGTGACACCTCTAAGACTTCATCAAATGCAGAGAAACAGGGAAGAGGCTACAAGTTGAAAGCCCAGACTAAAAGTGGTGAATGCTGACAGAAGCTACCAGACAACTGTGCTCCTCATCTCAGTTCATGGACTTAATACTTTAGAAGTGGGGTCTGACCTGTGAACAGAGTGGGGACTCTTGCTGCTCAGAGAGACCTTGGAGGACACACAGGCAGCGCATCCTGCCGCGTCCTCTCTGAAGGCTCACACTCCCACAGTGTGACCTCAGTCCACCCACCTCCCAACTCTGGGACAAGGCACATGGAGAAGGCACAGTTTACCCATTCAGGAAGTTATCTGTATTCTTTCCCTGTTATTTTGGGGAAACGCTACACCTACATTTCAGCTATGATAGTCATTAAAGTAATAATAGTACAGAAGAGAGGATAAACAGTACATACTTGCAAGCATTTCCCTTGAAACTATTATTTAGGAAACTAACAGTCTGAATTTGCTTTAAATATCTTCAGGACAGATCCTCACTTTCATGGGAAAAATATTTAGTTAGAATCTTTTCCTTAAAATTGTTCACCCGCTTCCATACTTCCAACCCAATCCCAGAAACTCAATCCCCCCCAAAAAGAGGGAAGAGGAGAGCAAAGATAAAAAAGATTATAATCTTGCCCTACCATTCTATTTGCTTTCTGTTTATCTCCCCTATCACTGAAACAATTCCTTTAAAATTTTTCAGAAACACAAATTTAATTCTCAAGTTTCACTTTTGTAGACATTTCATTTAATTTGTAATTCGCAGGAATAGATAGCAGAGAGCATAGCTGAATGCACGCTTCCTGGTTTTAGAAAGGTGCATGCTAACTCAGCCCGTCCTCCTGGAAAGGTGAGAGAGGGTGAGGTACGGGGTGGGGTGGGGAGCGGGCCTCTGGATTTTTGTTTCTGTTGGACACTGTACACCCTAATCATCACCATGTCAAAGAATGCTGCTTCATTTATCATGTTCACTCACGTGGGACCAATTTACACATGTTTTGCTCAATGCTACAATAACCCAATGCAACAGGCACTTTTAGAGATGTGAGGTGACCCAGACCCACCTTCCTAAAAGCCTCCGTCAGGGCTCAAACCAGTTCTGACTGGTCCAGAAGCCTTGCTGGCACTTCCATACTCACTGGGACACTACACCTGAACCTCAGCTCACTCTCTAAATGGCTCAGCAGTGCTTGCTTACCAAAAACGTTTCTAAGTTTTAAGTTGAAATATTCACTTATAATAAGATGAAGCTTAATATTATAATTAGAAGCACAGTGGCATTTATCTTGATGCTACTAAAACTATTTTTCCATTTGTGGTTTAAAAACTT
The DNA here is from genome assembly GCA_037038555.1 of Rhynchonycteris naso. Classification (NCBI taxonomy): domain Eukaryota; kingdom Metazoa; phylum Chordata; class Mammalia; order Chiroptera; family Emballonuridae; genus Rhynchonycteris; species Rhynchonycteris naso. Next base: position 35,237,300 of record CM072998.1, read on the forward strand.
TTGAACCGTTTTCAAAAGAAACCATAAACATTTTTCTGAAACACTAATAAAAAGTTGTGCCACTGGGCTCTCTAATATCTAATGACTGCAACGTTCCTGAGTCTCCTTACAATTCTCTGGAAACGTCACCACCTTTTCTTCACAAACTAGCAGAAAATTTGTACATCCTGTTTCATGTGTTTTGTTTCAGGTTAAAAAGCTAAAGCTAATGGTCTCCAATTGAATGTTCAATATACCTATAAAACCCAGTCCTAATTTTAAATGGAACATTTTCTCTTACAGCAAATCTAATTCTCATATACTTTCAGTTTTATGGAAATGTGATTCTGGCAGCTTGGGTGTAGCTTATAGCCACATTGCAGAATACTCACTAGGCTCCTTCGACTCATTCTCCAAAGCACTCTAGGCTGAAGGGGAAACGTCAAAAAATATAATAATATGAACTTCAAAGACTTTTTACTAGCTCCTTTCAGGCACTAATATTTAAGGGATAATTAAAATTTTCACTCTTGAATAATTAAGTGAATATCAGCATTGTTTAGGAGGGTACCTGGAGAAGTCCTTACTTTAAAGTAAGATGTGTAAGTAAACCCACCTGTGCTCTGTGAGAACATTCACTGCAGATGGGTGATTGGCACAATACGCAAGGTACAAGGTTTTCATTTGTGGCATCAGATTTAAAAAGCAGCCTCCAACTCTCTGCTGAGCTTCAGGCAACCTGGAGACATGCAACACAAGGAAAAAATCCTAAAATTTACAGACAGAAGAAAAATTGCTAAGTAACAAACACAGACTATTTTCAGTAAGAAAGACCTCCCTGTGTACCACCTCTAAAAAAAAAAACATACAGATCTCAGAATATGTGTGTTCATAGCACCCCACAGGGAAAAGTACCTACCTTGAAAGCTGCTCTGCTACAAAACAGTGAACTAACTAACCCCCAACCATTTCTACGGCATCCAGATGCCAGGACCTGTGCACAGCAGACCTACAAACCCATAAGCCCAGGCTTCTCTGGGCAGAGAGGAAAACAGATGTCATTAACACCTTACATTTTGCAAAAACAAGAATTATAAAATGTGGCTATTTGGTTACTAAGGTTTTCTACCAAACTAGCATCATGATAGGCACACCAAAAAATAAAAAGCCACCTATCCCTTCAGGTGAAGACTTGACTTTGAGCAAATCTGCCAATCCCTCTCCTTCCCAAATCCATACCACAGTGGCGGTTGCCTTAATTCTTTAGAGGGTACAAACTCACAAAAATAAAAAGAATAGAAAAAGAGACAATCAGAAGCAATTCTGGAAGCTGAAAAGCTGATGACAGCAGTCATAACTGGGTCAGCAAATCCAACCCCAAAACCACACCTGCGGCCCCAGCAATCAGGCCAGCCTCTGGCGGTGAGGCCACAAGCACAGCTAGTAAAGGCCTGCCAGGCAGCCAAGACACTCACTTCCATGGTACAGGTCACTGGTGGAGCCTACCAGTAGTGACAGAGCAGAGTCCTTAGAACAGGGATCATGAAAGGACACTGACCAACCCGCCCTCAGCCCAAGTCTCCTTTGCCCACGAGAACCCAGAGCATTGACAGGATTCCAATCTTAAAAGCAGGAGACCAGAACGGCCTTCTCTTCTCTCTAGGGAATTTGACCCCAAGAAAAAGTGACCAAAAGGGGTTCCTCAGCACTTCCACTCAAGTGTTAGTGCACCAATCTTAATTGTAAGACACAGAGATAAAATAACCAAATACATTTGAAACAAAAAAAATCGAACAAAAGCAAGGGAATATGAAGGGGGAAAAACATGCTAGTTACTCTTCAGGGAAAAAAATATTCCAAAGAACTGTAATTAATCCTAAGAATAATAAATAAGGTCTATGAAAAGAGAAAAAGGTGTTGTTATTGTTGTTTGGGGGTGGGGGCGTTCTATGAAAAGTCACCTCACAGGGTGATCTGATCACAAATTCCTAAATTCCTGACTGGCAGGTCAAGGAAGGCAGTCATGCCCAGGACTGCTCTTTGTAGTAAAAGGTTTATCTTCCCTTAAGCAAGCTGTGTCCATGGTTCAGTGCACAGATCTTGCTCTCTCCCATCTTCAAGTAATCCTCCTAAGTTTCCTCCTTAATCTCAAATGCATTAAAAAAAAAATCTGCGAATTATTACTCCCAAAAGCGTTTGTCTCTGCTGACAGGACATTTGTTCCAGGTGTATCCTCATTTGACTCAAATAAATTTTTATAAATTCTTACATCAACACTTTGAAAATAAGAACATTCAAGACAAAAGTAAAGGAGCTTCTGAAAATTAAAATGAAAGTACAACTGAAAAAGTCAGTAGGAAACCTGGAAAATGTTCTGAAATCTGCCAGATTAATTGGAAAGAGAATACTAGAAGTCTAGGACAAGCAGTTCCAGGTCAGGATAAAAATTCCAGATACAGAAAAAAAACAAAACAAACAGAAGTAAATCAGAGAAATGAAAATAAAATTCGGCTAACAGACATGAATCTCCAGATGGAAGAAAGCTAAAGCGCCAGCCACAGGGATGCAATGTGACCCAAACCAAATGCATCAGCACAGAAATCCAGAGTTCTAGAAACAAACACACTAAAGCCTTTGAGGGAGAAATACAAGTTTCAAACAAAGAATCAAAAATTTTAAAAAGAAAGAAATTAGAATGACCTGAGATTTCTCAATAGCACTGAACCTTAACACATGATAGACATAACTTCCAACAAGTCTACCTCCCTGCATTGTTAGTATGAACAGGGATTAACTGCCTTCCATGCACTCTTTCCTCAGGACATCGCTGGAAAATGAGGGACTACTACAGCAGCAAGAAGACACCAGCATCCAACACAGAGGGTGAAAGGCAGCAGGATAACCATTAGAGGAGACCCCGAGATCATGTTGTGGGGCTAGAAATGAAAGCCAGAAAGCTCCAGAGTGATTTCTAGAATATAACATTAATAAACACCTAATATATGTGAATATTTTAAAAGAAATGAACATAAGCCAGGAATAAATCAGTGATAAGTATGGGGGGGGGGCAGCAAATAAAAAATAAAGGCAATGTATCATCATTACTATCATGAGAAAAAGAGCAAGAAAGGCACATTAATAACTCTGGCATAGAACATGGCTCACCTGTAAATGACAATTATGTAATACAATAACCATTTAGCCCTGAGCAGGCTTATCTGAGGATTTATTGTTCATTTATCCTTATCTGAAGTAAACTAGCATCTGCACTACTAGCAGACACTGTTCCAAGTGTGAACTCTTAAGTGGGTTTTTTAATAGCCTTCGGGAATTAGCCACAGTTGTATCTGCAATATAAATAGTCACTGACCTAACAAATAAACTTCAATTACTTAGACACTGGGAAAGATTAAGAGTAAGAAATCTTCTCTACCTTAAAAGAGAATACAATCATTTTCGGTAACATGAAACAAGTAAAAAATAAAGGGAGTACAAGACAGCCGAAGATGCCTCACTATTATGAGATACAAACCGCTGCCAGTGTAGAGGGGCACACACCCTCCTGGAGAAGGCACAAAGGCCAGCATCCTCTCTAAATCACCTGAAGACCAGTCATCACACACGGCAAGGATGCTGCACTAGGAGACACATTGGACAACCTGCTATCAGGATCCAGACACCCAACATACATCTATTTTGAAACTATTACATACCAACATTTGAGCAGGTGATGCTCATACGCAAGGACACAGTGAAAAAACAGAACCTGGCTCCTAGAACGGGCGTGCTCCAGCAGGGAACCCCGAGTGCCGAGCTGAGGGGGCTGAAAGTAACTGCAGTGATGGAATGACAGTTTTATGAACATGAGATGAACACTGTCAGAGATGTGCACATGGAATGATGAATTATGATGATTGCATAACGCCTCTCAGTGCTGTGCCATATACCATGTTATGATTTCACTTCCCACATGATCCAACACCACAAACCTTGATGAATTCAAAGGAGAATGTACCTAAAATCTAGATCAATGGATTTTCATTTATTTCATCAATTAATTAATTTAAGTTATATTTTAGGATGGCTTATACATGAACAATTACTTCTACTACACAGGTTTTGTTTCTTTGTTTATTCAGCCCCACTAAATCTGGCCCTAAAGTTTAATTACCTCTCTAAACCCAACTCTACAAGAATTCACTATACTTGCCATCACCATGTAAATGATTTTACAGTTTATACAGCCACTGTAATCCATACTCACTAGATAGCATCAACAGACGGAGCTCAGAAAGGTTACACGAGTCACCCTAAGACTGGAACCTAGATCAAGTGCCAACATGTCTCACACATAACACCTTCTAGGATCACTAAAATCAATGGAACAAACAAGCAAAACTTAACAAAAATCATCAGTGCAGACTACAGGAATAAAAATAGAGGATTTTCTTTTTGGCTCTCTCTTGTGCTTCTAGAGGTTGTTTTTCAGAGGCAGTGCATGCAACATGATGCTGACTGAGGCCAGGTGCAAAGGAACAAATGGTGCACAGGGCTGTTACTGTCAGCCACTTCCATCTGCGGCCTCCTGGTAGTACTAATACCAAGCTCTAATAATGGGCCGGTATTATCAATGGTCTGAAACAAATGGTGTTGTTGATGATCTGACAACAGTTGTGCTGACAAACAATCCAGTCTCTAGTCTTTGCAATAATAATAACAAAAAGTACAAGGAGATACCTAACGGGCCTTTTTCCTTTCCCTAAATGAAAATTAATCCCAGGAAAAACTGTTGAGAAATCACAAAAACTGACCAAACAATTTTCTCCCATAACACATTTATTCCTTTTGGTATTGCTAACTAGATAAAATGTTCACAATTCACTAACTACAGATATCAGAGAGGAGACTAAGATCGACAAGAAGACATCACAATGAGCTGGGTGAACCTCAGTACACTTCATTGTTCTTAATGAAGTCCACAGAGTCTGTCTGCGACTGACAGGCAACTTCAAGAAGAGACTAGTAAGCAGCCCCAGGTTCCCACACAGGGAGGGGCCACAGGGCCTTGGAAACCACAGTCACACAAAAACCACAGCTATGGTTGCAGATGGTCCATGGCAAGTCTTTTCTGAGGACTCAAAATCCTAAACATGGACAGCTACTTCAAGGATGCCAGAGCCCCAGGAAGGCAGCAGAAGCTGAGACCTCTTCCATAGCTCCCTCCCTGGGTCATCTGCTTATGTTCCCTGTACCTGCCACTGGTTTGCCATCACTTTCTAAATTCCTAGACGCCTAACATTCTAGCACTGGACATATGCTTTGAAATCAAGTTTCTATGCGATCATGCAGTCAAAACAAGTAGAGAAATTATGGGGAAAGCTACTCAGGGGCTCCCCAGGTGACAACAAACGGCAACCCAGGGGCAGAGGGTCAGTCTCTGCAGACACTGCTTCCTCTGCTGACACACAGGAGGTGAACCTCATGACCTGAATGACATGGGTCAGTGCCTGCTTCTACAAATGTGCACAATTAACACCATATCACCTTCAGATAAGCTCCAGTCCTAGGCCCTGCTTCTTACTGAAGATGGCCCAGGCAGAGTCAGAAGTGAGCTCTGGGTCTAAGAGTCTGCTCTCCAAAGTTAAATATCTCTATATCAACAAGGCTTGCTATTATTTGGACAGTTTAAAAAGATAGCTTTCAAAATATAATAAACTACATCCTCCAGTTTAAACCTGTATTTTAATAATAATATAAAACAAATACTATTTTGTTGTGAAAATCTTATTATATAGGTCCAAACAGTATTTACAAAAATAATTTATATCTTACGGTAAGCTTTATAATTAACTTTTGAACAAAATGACAAGTGCTTATTTAACTATAATAATTACATGATTTATATATAAAATATTCTCTTCAACAAACTGATTTTTATCATAGATAAGGGAACTCAGTCTACTGAGGTCTACAATACACTGAAAAAAGAGTTTGCAACTAAAATAAAACCCAAATGTGCATGAAAACAAATGCAAGGGAAGAAGTGATGCATGCTGACTGGGTCTAACGAGAGAAGGTGGTGAGCCCACAGGGATAGAATGGCAGGGAGAGCAGGTGGGAAACCACATTTGTCGGCCCCCAGGGGGCAGAGAGAAAGGCTTTCTTTCTGAGTTAAGGGAAGGGGCCGGAGAGGAGTCTGAAGCCACAGGACAGGAGCCCACCTGAGGGACTACCATACATAGCAAAACTTTAGACCTGATCTTCTAAATCAGCTTCCACTCCCTCCAGATGTCCTATTCAAACACCTCAAAAACCGGTTTATAAAAACTGCTGTGAACAAATTAATAACTGGGAGCCATCCAGAGTTTCTGGGTGGGATGTTGCCCGAGCAAGGCCCAGTTCAGAAAGAGCCTGGCTGGTGGAGAGATGAATGTGCAAGGGCCAAATGGAGGCCAGCGCCTGGTTAGGAGATTCACACAAGGACACAGGGAGGACGAGGTGACCTAAACCCAGGCAACTGTCAGAAGTAAGGGTAGTACAGGGAGGGGCACAGCCAAAAAGAAAGGAAGCCTTAGAGAGGTGTCCATGGTTTCTAGAAAGTACTGACAGGTAGGCAGTGGAATCATTAAGATAAGGACACAGGGGAAAAGGGGCAACAAGGGGTGAAGAAAGGCAGGGACAATGACGAAGATTCCTGCTGAGCAGATCTGAAGGGCTCTAAGGAGATTAGCACAAAAATATCCAGCAGACTACTGGGAACACAAATCAAAAGAAAAGGTCAGCTCTGGGAAGGCAGATATAAGAGGGAGAGGCCAAGAGCTGGCTTTGACCCTGGGGATGGCGGCCACAAAGAGCAGGAGAGAGGGCTCGGCACAGCCGTGAGGATCTGCAGCAGGTAAAGTGCGCCAGAAGCAACCATGTGAGACAAGGAGACAAGGAAACAAGGAAAATCCCTACAGTTGCCATCACTGCCTCCCAAAGTGACCATTTATAATGTCTACTCAGTCATCCCAAACACTTTTTATCTCAACACGGAGTTGTTGTCACTTCCACAGTCCAAGTGAGCCTCTCCTGACTTTTTGACATAGATCAGACTCCTTCCAAGTAACTGATGAGACTAAGATTAAAAATATTTTGCTGCTTTCTACCACTCCAAATATAGGCAATAATGGTCTTAACTAGCTAGTGGTTAAAATAAGTTATCTTCTAGATCACCGAATTCACTGAAGTGTTCCCTAGTTCCAACATGATTCCATGGCTAGTCAACTGCCTGTTAGCTATCGCCAAAAGTAATATGGCAAAGAGAAAAAAGAACTGAGAAGATGACAATTTTATCATCATTTTCTACAGAACAATTTCGCCCAGAAAAAGATAGTAATATCTAAAGTTATATATCCTATATGTTTCCTTTAATGCCCTATATTAGTCTGCAAGCACAGAGTAAAACCAACTGAAGAGAATGCCTAACAACTGAAAGGGTGAGGGAAAATGGTCAATTAGAAGGAAGAGAGACTTTTCCTTCAAGATGTCAACAATTCACCCAGGGACCTCCAAAATCAGGGTTTTATTGATTACTAAATTACAAATGGCTCTAATAGAACTGGGAGGTATTGCTGCAAAAGGTAGGAAGAATGGGATTGTTGCAAAAAAGTAAAAAAAATGCATTTCCACAGGGAGAAACGAACCCCAACCCCCACCATCGGCTGACTTTTTGTTAATCCTCACAGTATATGCTACCATCCCCATTTTAATTTTACAGATGAGAAACTAAGATATGCAGAGGCAAACACCCCTGGGGCAGGACACTACAGCTCCCAAATCTCCACCTCCAATCTTATGTGATTCCAGGGCTGGCCAACTGCCTGTCAGACATACTCACTAGAAGGCACACAAACCACAAAAGGAAATTATTATCTTATCCTAAGTCCTTTTCTTAGTCTTGCCTTCATATGTTAGTGACACCAGTATCTCTCTCCATCAATTCAACTCAAAAAGCACAACGTTTTAAACTGTCAGAGCAAAAGCTGAAAATCATAAAAAGTTTCAACCATTTTTTAACTAAAAATAAAATAGTTCAAACAATTAACTAGCTTATAAACTATTTCTAGAGAAATAAATTCTTTAAGATTTACTGATTTAATCTTAAACCACTTACTGAAAATTTACTATATATCAGAACTATAGAAATAAATAACTGGGAATAGAGAGTAATAAGACACTACCTACCTTGCCCTCTAATAGCACCCATGAGCCATAGTCCATCCAGATTTCTGGATTGTAACCAAGTAACTCCTATCAAACTGACTACCTGAAGGCGCCAGAGAGCAAGCAGAAGTATGAAGATTCTAGAAGAGGTCTGGCATTTGGAGAAGAAAAGGGAGGAGGACCTGTCTCCTCTGCTTTTAAGCCAATGGTGGCTAAGTCTATCATGTGGGATAGCTAAACTCCAAGAGAAAACCACAGGGTTTGGTTCAACCTCAGCTGCTGGGAAGTCACGGGAAACCCAGAAATGAGAGTTAGAGAACGCAACCCTGAATTTTGTCTCTGAATTCTGCCCAAATCTCTGATAACTTTCAGAATATTCATGGTCTTAAAAATAGAGAAAGAAAACTGCTGATAAGGAAAGCTAGTCTCAAACATTTTATTTCATTACAGAAAATTCAACAACCCATATCTATGGTCATGCCAATTTCAGAGACAAGGACTGAAGTCTGACTAGATATTTGACTTAGAGCACACTAATGATATAGTAGGCAGCTAGAAGGACATTAGCAGAGTAGAAACAATAGGCCGGTACAGAAGGTCACCAGGGCAGAAAGCCCAGGTAACTTAATAATGGCCAAAACTGGGAAACAATTATTGTAGGTGGGACCTCACCCCCAGGGTGACCTTTTTCCCCCTAGCATATCACTGGACATGTGGTTTAGACCGCCCTGACCTTTCACATCGCTGGACATGCAGTTCAGACTGTCCCCTGACCTTTTCCTCCCCTGGCATGTCGTTAGTCATGTGATAGACACCCTGAGAGAAAGAAAGAGGGGGCTAAAGAGCCTCATTCTGACTCCCCTAGGAACCCTTAAGCATTAAGCCCTTAGGATAATGAGGTTCTGACCCCCCATCAAACAAATAATCTTAGGAACAAAGCCTCAAGTCTACTGACCACAGAGACAGAATTCTGGTCAAACTAAAGATAACATCTAGACCTCAGTTGTGTTTCAGTTCCAGGCCCAGGAATGCAGCAAAACCAGATAATGCTATGGCTGACATCAGGACTAGCTGCAATGACTAATGACCACCCTGGTGCCGACCAATCAGTAGAGACCAAAACCTTAAAGGACACACCTGGAAAGCTGATTACTATTCTATTGAGATCCTCCTGAGACCTCTCCCCAAATCCCTGTCTTTAGAAAATAGATAAAACTCCTCAAGATGGAGGACCCTAGTGCTCTCTCTCTCTACCGTCAATGTTGCTGACAGTCAACATTCCTTTACTACCCTGAACTTCAGTTTTTAAATCTATACTGTGAGGATAGTAATACCCGCCCTATTTCACAGGACTGACATGAGACTCACAAGAGGTACTGTGAAATGTACTACATAAATATTAATTTAGTCTACATTACCTATGACCAGTGGGAAAGGAGAAGCAAACATTTACTTCCATTTTGTGCACAACAGTGCTGGCCTCTTGCAAACAATCCAAACTGCTGCCAAATGATCTTCATTCACCAAAAGAAAAGCAAAGTGATTTTCAAACTAATCTTTCTATGATCATATAAGTAATGTCATTTTATGCAAACCAAAAATGCTGCTAAAAAAGAAACCCACAACTATGAATTTCTGTTTGAGAGCCAGTATTTAGACACGCGGACACTTAGCTTTCCTTGCCACACCTTCCAATGTGAAGTGCCTTCATGAAACCCTGAAGCCAAAGTAAAGTGAGCAAACCTACTCTCAGCATGGCAAACGGTTACCAATGCAGAGAACTGCTAGCACAGAGGGCAGGCCACCCCTAACCACTTCCAAGACTGAAAAAGCTGGAAGGAAAACCAGAGACCAACGAGAGAGAAACTTTTTCTGGTCGTAAGGTCGGTGGCCGTGGCCATGCAGGTTCCCCACTGGATTCAGGCAAACAGTAAAGGAACTGTGGAGCTGGAAACTGGTGGGCCATTCCATTTATTAGAGTCTCTCAATGGCGGACGAGCAAGCAGGCAGGGAAAACCATTTCTCTCCCTCAGAGGCTGACAAGCAAACGGGGGAGGAGGGGAGGCACGGGGGAGGGGGGGTTCCCTCTGGCAAACAATGTCCCACCCCACGGCAGCAGGCAATCTTCAATGTACAACCTGCCGCCCTGAGGGCAAGCACCTGCAGCCTTACGTAGACTATACACATGTGGCGCTGCCTGTGCTCATGCACCAATCAGGCAAATTTCAAGCGAGCAAGCCTAACACACTTGTTTGCCCAACACTGGTCCTTCAGGTGGCTACAAAAATAAAGATAATGCAAAATTAAATGTGTTAACTCCCTTTTCAAGCCCACAAATAAACATCAAATATTACCTGTGGACTAAAATCTCAAAATTTTCCAGGTGTATTATGACATATTATAACACCCAGCAGGTACTTAATAAATATCCTTTAATGTCTGATGTTAACAAAGAACATAAAATAGTCACACAGAAAAAAATCTCATGTCCACTCATCCGGAACACACCTGTCCCCCATCACAGCGGAAAAGAATCTTGGAAAAGTGACAAAACCAAGTCCTTAATACATCCAAACAGCACATTATGTATGCAGTGCTTTACAAGTTCTCAGCTTCCTGATGACCAGGAGCAACATGTGCTGGAAGACGATGCTGGGAAGGCCTGGCCTCCAAGGCTGTGTGCACACACGCCTCCCATACAGCACACAAAGGCCCGTAAGGAAATAAGCCATTGGCACCTCTATGCTCTTTCTCACGCCAGCCTCTCCTCTTCCGGGCTTATTCATCCCCTACTTTCCCCCAACACCTTAAAAATCATTGCTCACGTGAAATCGTTCTCCTTTCTCTGACTAATCCGTAGAGCCCTCCTTCCAAGAACACTGCTGTAACATTTAGATATTCTAAAACACGGCTTTTACTATAAAAGATAATATGCCTTATAAATTCAAAATAACCTAGTTTCCATCTTTGGAAAGGTAAATTCTAAAAGTAAGTTAAACTTGATCCTTTAAATGCTAGTTATACCAATCTAAATTTTGGACATTTTAACATCTTACTTACTTGGTGCATTCTTCTAAAGACTGTACCAGCGTTTGCTGGAACGAACATATTTCTTCTAGATTTCCCATTAAGTATGAAGTGTGTGCTGAACTTAACCTAGAGCCAAGAAAAATAACAGTAAAAATATGTCAGCAGTTTTACTTACATTCCTCTCTCCCATCCCTATGCCCTATTAAAGTCTTAATCTAACAAACCGATTGCTTATCTCTAAGGCAAACTGGAACACTGAAGTCTGTTCCAATATTTCACCCTCTCGTCTCCAAAAATACAAGGGAATGAATAGCCTAAGGTGACAACTACTCTACAGTTAACACAATTTATCATCTAACTTACTTCTCACTGGTCTGCAATGGCCGGAGATAGGTTGAAAGCACAGTCTGAAGTTCTTTAGAATATTCATTTTCTGTTTCCAAAATATTCTGTAGCACCTACAATAAATGATGAATAAGTATTATTTGACATTAAGATTTATAAGCTTTTGAAAGTTCACCATTGTTCAATTCAGTGCTTCTATATAATACTGTTTAATATCATAGATCCCTATGATTAACTTATATTAAATCCATTAATTACCATCACCACAGCTACACTGTGAATTCATCTTACTGCCAAAAACACTTGACACAAGTACACCTAAAATGAGGCTAGAATCAATTCCTTCATCCAATAAGAAACGCCAAGTCTATAGATAAAAAGGAATCACTCATAATCACAAAAGCACAGATGCATGGATGAATCTCTAAACATTACGTGGTGCAAAAGAAACCATTCACAAAGAGCACACCCAGCATATTCCATTTATAGTTAAGTCCAAGAATGGACAAAACTAATCTACAATGGCAGGAATCAAAATGGGGGAAGGGAGTATAACAAGGGAGAAAGGGGCATTAGATAAATTTCTAGAATGATGAACATTTTCCATATCATGATTTGGGTAGTTGTTACATATACACTTGTCAAAGCTCACTGAACTGTACACTTAAAAATCTATACATTTTAACATATACAGAGTATATGTCAACTGAAAAATATACGGTTTACTCCAGGGGTCCCCAAACTTTTTACACAGGGGGCCAGTTCACTGTCCCTCAGACCGTTGGAGGGCCACCACATACAGTACTCCATACACTGACCACCAATGAAAGAGGTGCCCCTTCCAGAAGTGCAGCAGGGGCTGGATAAATGGCCTCAGGGGGCTGCAATTTGGCCCACGGGCTGTAGTTTGGGGACCTCTGGTTTACTCCTTAGACTACATCTAGGAAATCTAAATCAATTTCTGGGAACTACAGACCTTCATTAAAGAATATGATAGTCTCAGATCATCCTACACACATTTATTAAAATTAAGGTTCTACTGGTATAACACAACCTTTAAATAGCCACTACTGGCACCCCTCATTTTACTGCGCTTCTCTTTATTGTGCTGCACAGACTTTGTTTCTTTTGTTTTTACAAACTGAAAGTAAGACCCTCCTCTACCAGCAGCAGAGATTACAACTATTGCAATATGTGTTTTCTGGAACTAAACCCACAGTATCTCTAAGGTATGCCTGTATTTTATTTAAAGATAGCAGATTAATTCTAAATCAACTTTAAAATTAAAATGTCTCGCCTGACCAGGCGGTAGCACAGTGGATAGAGCGTCGGACTGGGATGCGGAAGACCCAGCTCACCAGCTCAAGCGCGGGCCCATCTGGCTTGAGCAAAAGCTCGTCAGCTTGGACCCAAGGTCGCTGGCTCCAGCAAGGGGTGGCTCAGTCTGCTGAAGGCCCGCGGTCAAGGCACATGTGAGAAAGCAATCAATGAACAACTAAGGTGTCGCAACGGCAACGAAAAACTAATGATTGATGCTTCTCACCTCTCTCCGTTCCTGTCTGTATGTCCCTATCTATCTATCTGACTCTCTCTCTGTCCCTGTAAAAAAAAAAAAAAAAAAATTAAAATGTCTCCTGCTACCCAGTATTAGTGCAGCAATTTAGCCAAAAATATCACTTAACTCCTAAAAACTGATAGATAAATATAAAGTGCAAAACAGCTAAACTAAAGAATGAGCCTCTTTCTATTAGTACTGACCAAGAGCAAATCCTCCTCACAGGGCAAAGCGAGAAGGTGCTGAGGTCTGCAGGTGGAGCCCGGATGCACAGCACAGGCAGGCCTAAGACTAACTGCCAGTGCTGGCACCGTGTACAGTGCTCTACACACAGTACCTCTAATCCTCAGAAAACCTTTTCTTTTTACAGAGGAAAAGATTGAAGCCTAGAGATTATGTAATTTATCCAAAATCAAACAGCTAGTGAATAGCAGAACAGAATGTGAGCCTAGGTGTTTCTGAATACATTGCCTGACATTGCCTTCTCCAGCTATTAGACTAAGCCAGTGGTTCTCAAAGTGTGTGCCAGGGCGCACTGGTGCACCCTAGAAGATTCCCAGGTACACCATATGGTATTCCAGAGAAATATGTGCCTGTTGGGGACCAAAGAACCAACAGGGTTTTTGGAGTTTAAATTTTGGGGTTACAGAGGTATGGAGAATTGGCTGTAAACTGACAGTCTGCCCAACCCCCCACCTCATTTGCCTAATTAGGTTGCAAAAGGCTGTTAAGCTGTGGTGCTGAATTGTTTATACTACCCCCCATGTTCCCTGGAAAGACTGGAGGCAAGTTTCTTCTATCCTTTGTTTGGTGTAAAGTTAAGATGATATGTATGGTGGGGGTTTTGGATTGATGTTTAAAAATAAGGAAGTGTCTCTTAAAGCCTTTTGGATTTCTAAAAAAGAAGAATATGTGGCAATATCTAAAAAAGTTTTGAACATTTTACTACAATTTTCAACATTCTATTTACGTGAATTAGGATTTTCTACCCTCAACACAATTAAGAGTAAAAAGAGAGGAATTCTTTAATTTATTGACGAGGAAATGAGAGTTTGCCTTTCAAATATATGCCCAAACATTGAAGAAATCACTAGGACACATCAGGTTCATGTTTCTCATAAACACAAGAATGAAAAAACTGAACACATTTGTGCCAGGATCTGTCGAATTTACTAAATCTTACTACGAATGTATCTATGTATATGAAAAGGTATCTTTTTTTTAACCCCTCTTTTTTAGAATTCTAAAAAGCATAACTCAAAAAATGTAACATAAAAATGTTTTTTAATGTCAGAATAAATTTAATTTTGTCATATTTATTTCATTTAATTACCATAAAACCATGCTTGGACTTTATATATTTTTCCTTTAATATTTGACTTAACTATTATAACATATTTCTCAAAAATCTGTATATAGTACACCTACAATTATTTGTAGGATTTTAAATGCGCCCCAACTTCAAAATATTTGAGAACCGCCGGACCTGACATGAGTAAAGAAAATGAAATCCCTTCCTCAACTATCTTTTTCACTCCCTGTTAAGAGCCAGAATGTTCTTTCATCAGGAAGTCTATTATATGTATTTCCTGAGTATCTACTTACTACATGCACTAATGTGTGCTATGTCTTCAAAAATTAACAAGTCATCCTAATTTAATCATACAAAAGAAACTGTATAGAATAAAGCTATCAAGCATACTCAGTTTTTGCCCCGATTTTTAATAATCAAATGTATGTTTAAACATTTAAGAAAAAAGTTATCGCTAAGCTAAACTCATAAGAGCATTAATAAATGCAACCCAGATTATTCTGTTCACTACTGTTTTCTGTGTACTCTGAGAAGGGACTACAGTCACTCATGAGTAAATGCAAACCGGATTAAATAACTTACATACTACACTATTTAATTTGAAGAGAATCAGAGGTTCTTTCACTGTGACACTGAACACAGGTTTCTCCCCTGAATGGGTCTATTCATGGAAGACTGGTGGAGTGAGCCAGAGGGAGGAGGGGCCACTCCAGAGTCCATTCCTTTGTGGAGGAATCTGGGTGGTGATCCTATGATTCTAATGTCTTCCTTCGAAGAAATACTCATTAGACACAAATGTCAAAGGACTAGTGGACAGAGAATACAATGTGACACCAGCCACTGCATCATCAGAAAATTAAACTTAAACCACATCTTACCCTTCAAAAATAACAAGAAGTAATAAGCCAAGTATAATGGGTCACTGAACTAAAAATAAAAATGTTACAAATGAGTACGACAAAAAATCCTTTTTCAATAAATTAAAACAATTTCATGTCTTAAATACAAATATTAGGAATTATTAGCAATACTGCTTAGAGCATGCTTGAAAACCTTAAAATCTGTTAAAACAGCTCCCAGGTGACATAAAAGAAAAACTGTGCAAGATAACATCGCCAATACGGGTGGAAGAATAAAATGGCATTTCCTCAATGGGAACATTAAGCACAGCAAGCAGCTGTCAAAGCTTCCATAAGAACGTACCAAAAACAACACTCTACCAAAAAGCTACATTCATTAAGGCAGTTAAGTTGGTTCACTTGTACTGTCATAAGCATTATCTTCAAATAAGTGCTAAAGACATTATCTAATACTCCATCTAAACAATCCAAGTTACACTTAGCTTTTCCACCAACGCAGGACCAAGACTTGGCTAACTGAGTCAGACTGACGCCGACTGTCCACTCTGCCCTCCTCCCTAAGCTCATCAGCACACCTGTGCACTCCAGTCATCACCTTTCTTCTCTTTCTTGGCTTCTGCACACTCTGGCTGCTGCAGGACCCCATGACACCTAACAGCCAGGTTGCCAAAGTTCCATCACACGAAGGCAGGATACCAGCGAACGCGTGCAGTTTTCACAGAAAAAGCAGTCTTTACTCCACAGCCGTGAAGAATGACCCAGCCTGTGTTCAGCCAGCATGAATTCTCCCTGAGGCTTAAAGGCGTGGAGAACTAAGTCCAGTCAAACAATGGTGCCACACAGAAGGAGGACATCAGGCAAGCCACACGAACAATCGCTGAACTATCTATCAGCCATTACAGCAAACCAAAACAAAGGACGACTGATTTCACTAACTTCCAGACATACAGAAACTGATTTTATTACCACCACCATTAAAGGAGCACTTTCATACCACTGATTTTACAAACAAGTTACAACTTTCATTGAAAATCTTGGTAGGTGTCATGTTTTATATTACATGGCATTTATAGTCCTTTAAAAGTAAATGAACTACATGTAAGAAATAAGTAACATTAGGTAATTTTTAAAGATCTGACCCAGATAAAAAATTATCATAAATTAAAACCAAATTTCAAAAACATAATCCTGATTCATAAACACAATGGAAAAAAATAAAGAATGGCACAACTGTTCAAACTCCTCTTCCACCCACCTAATCAGACCCTCCCCACACAAGGAAAAATAATCAAGTCACGTTTCTTTTCTACCCAGGCTATTTAAACTGTATTTAGTACTTAAATTTCCAAACAGTTAATTACAAGATAGGACTTGAGCTGCTAATACATTGCCAGCCTCTTGGGAAAGGAAAGGAGGGAAGGGTGGTGCTGCTGGAGGAAGTGGTTCCCACAGCTCTCCCGGCCCCACAAATCCAGAGGCCAAAAGAACAGAGGAGCAACCCCACTCCCATAGCCACCAACAATTACTGATTTAATGCAGTTTGCTTACTTCTGCATGTTCTTAATACTTAACAACATTAACTCTTAAAAAGAGTCTGGAGGCCATGTAAAATGTTTTATTTTACTGTATCTATGGAAAGAAGTTATGTTATTACAGTATTTCTTTATCTGAGTGTTCACAAGGTCCAGGGTTCACTAATACAATAGCTACAGTAAAGGCTTCAGGTTCACCATGATGGATGTCACCACAGAAAGCTGGCCTTAGCAAGCACGCTGATGAGCATGACCGCACCACAAAGTGTGCCAAGCTAGCCTTGAGAGCAGGGCAGACCTAGGCACAAACCTGGCTCTGCTATGTCCTACTTGTCTACGGGTCTGTCTCATTTTTTACAAAAAGAGATTTCTTTCTCAAGAGTGTCAGCTTCCTGATTTAAGGTGAAAGGAATCTTCCAAACCACCTGGTACAGCCTTCCAACCCAAACCTGGAATCCTATTTGGAGCTACTTCTTACATAACTCTATTAGTGAAGAGGTAATTATTTTACAAGATGGCCTTTTCTATGATTAAATAACTCAGTTCTTCATTTGCCAAATGTTTAGAATGTTTAGTTCCTACTCTGTGCCAGGCTACTGCTACCACCTAAAAACCTTCATACAGATCTTGATCCATGTAAAACACAGAAATTATATAAAAACAACGGGAGTAAAATTTGTTAAAGACATCACCAGCCCCCTCACTATCGATATGAAATGTGGGGAGGATTTAAGAGAGAAGGGCAACAGCTCTCTAAGAGAGCCACAGGGAACGAAGTTGCATAATACCCAGGACACATGAGATAATGAACCTTATCCACACACAGGCCTGGGCAGAGACATCAGATGTCAAAGGATTAAAAAGCCATCTTGATCAAGATGGAGAGAAGCCAAAGAACAAGTAAAAGGTAAAAGCAACAAAACTAGGTCTGAGGTGGGGCTGCTTGAAATACACGTACAAGGTCAGGCCAGAGAGTCAGGCATTCTCCTTGACCCAGCATGCTGAGGTTCCCGGCATCTCCTTGGCTTAGCATGCAGAAGTTCCAGGCATCTCAAGAAGCAAAGGGGAAAGACAGGTTACTATTTCTCTGGAGCACGAAAAAGGTCCAGGCAAATTTGCTACAGCATTATATGAAAGATGCATGCCTATTTCGGACATTTATTAAAATTAGTGACTGCTACCTATTATGTCAAATTTAAGGCAAAAGCTACCCTCTGCCTTTTCAAGATATTTGGCATGAATGGAAGGAAAACTGTTTGCTCTTCCCATACATAAATAGCACTGACATAACACCTTTAAGTCAAAGTGTTTAATCAATAAAACCAGGAAAACAAAACCATAGTGTATCACTGAACATGTAAGGCGGTCAGAAGAACCTATAACTTCCCAGATTGACATATTTAAGAAACCTCATTCCCTAATGATGACTGAGGAAACTCCTGATCCCTTAAAAAGAAGTGATTCAAGAGCTTTTACTCTCTCAGGGTGGGCATCAGCTTCTACAAAAGAAGTGCCTTCCTTCATTTCTATCAGGAAAGATGTCTGTTACCACCCTGCAGGTGCATTTAATGCTCTTACATTGTCAAAATCTATCAAGCTCAGGCATGTCACAAACATGTTTTTTTTTTTAATTATACGATCCTGTCACCCTTGACTATAGCTCTCCCAGGTGATCCTTAAATGCAGTGCCTATTTGCAAACAGAAGGTATGGTGGCCTCAATGATGCCTAACATCCCAAATGGTCCTAAATACTTTTCCTAATAACTTTGAAAACTTCTTAAAGAGGGTCAAGTACTTCACCAGATACCTTAAAACCAATACTACAAGGCCTAGGCCAGCACAATCAACCTCTTTTACAATGAAGTGACTACTACACAAGCAACTAGGGACTTCCACTGGGCCAGCCCACCAAGAGGGCACACAAACACAGCACAGAAATCCTGAACCCCCACCCATCCCCTAAGGCAGAGCACTCCTGATTATTCATTTACCTAAGACACTGAAAACAAATTGATTTCAAGTAGTTTTCATATTCGAAAATAAAGGTAACAATGGGGTTGGCCGTGTACAAAAACTAATCAACTCTATATATAAAGTATCTTGAATGTTTTTATCTCCCCTCCACTGTCACTCTCTAATTCTGAGGTCTGTGACCCCAATGCCCCCATCCACAGTCCCTGATGCCCTGCTTCCATCATCAACAGTCTAGATTCTGGTGTCAAAGTCATCTTCCAAAATCACTACCACCTGTACTACCAAGCAATAAAATTCTGCCATGCAAAAGAAGCCCTTCTCTGGCAAACTACCTTTTATTTTCTATGTCAGCATTTTCACACAATTAACATAAAAACATTGTGTGCGCGTGTGTGTGCGCGTGCGCACACGCCCTGACCTAGGGAGTAGAAATGGCGACCTCCGCGCTCCAGGACAATGCTCCAACCAACCAAGCTATCCAGACAGGGCTTTTGATATTTTTAAAGTACATTCTTAATCATTATAAATGGATGTACCTCTGGTTACTTAACCAGTGCTGTACTGCTACATATTTAGGTTGCTTGTACTATATTACAACAAATAATCCTTTGAAAACACCTTTTGCACAAACATCTTTAAATACATTCAGGTAATTTTTCTGGGGTGGAGTTCAAGAAGTACAATTAGATTAAAGGACTTGAATGTTATCAGAATTCTATGTACACCTGCCATATTATTTTTGAGAAATCCTATATATATTTACATTTCCACCATTATTAGAACTGAAGATTCTTCCTTTATATCTTTTCTTACTGGATACATATAATATTGCTATCAAATTTTTTATGGTAAGCGTAACTATTCTGGCAGAGTGGTGCAGACTGAATGCATATGCCCCTCTAAGATGCATGGTGAATTCTAAATCCCCAATGTGTTGGTATCAGAAGTTGGAGCCTTTAGAAAGTAATTAGGTCATAAGGGCAGAGCCCTGGTAAATGGGATTAGTGCCATAATAAAGGAATGGCAAGAACAGAGCTTGCTCTCTTCACCATGTGAGGACACAAAAAAAGGTGGGCAACCCTCTGTAAACCAAGAAAAGAGACTTCATGAAAGTACCCAATCATGCTGGCATCTTGATCTTGAACTTCCAGCCTTTAGAATTGTGAGAAATAAATGTGTGCTATTTAATTCACCCAACACCAATCTGTAGTATTTTGTTAGAAGAGCCTGAACTGATTAAGACACAGGTATCAATATTTCCCACATTTTACAATGTTCACACCATATTCGATCTATTAATCTTAATGTATTTGTCTTAATGAGCTCCTCACACATTAAAATAATCTTGTGCCCTGGCCAGATAGCTCAGCTGGTTAGAGCACTGTTCAGAAGTTGCTGGTTCAATTCCTAGTTGGGGCATATGTAGGAATAACTTGATGTCTTGCCTGTCTCTTTTTCTCTCTCTACCCCCCTTTTCTCTCTCGCTGAAATCAATAAATAAAAATTTTTTAAAAATTTAATAACTTTGTATTGTTATAACTGTTGTAAATAATGCTCCAATTAACTTGTAATTTGGTTGATTGTTTAAAGGCAAATAATTATTAAACTTTTACGTAACTTAACGGTTTTTATATTTTCCTTAGTTTCCACTCACTGTTTTTAAGTTCTAAAAAGCTTCCACCCACCCCAGTCCTGCTCCAATGCATTATTAACCAACCATATAAAACCCACTAGCAATGAATGAAAGCCTGTTTAAGCACAATCTTCAAGCAGCTTAGGCTAAATATTGAACTCTGTTGTCCCAAGTATAAATACAAAAAATGCAAAAAAATAATAATCAGAAAATGAAAAGTGCTCATCAGTGACTTTGGGGGAAGACAAACTACAGTTAGTCAACCGCAGACAGCAGACACTAAACAAACAAAAGAATAACAATAGTAACAAATTCTGGTGGAGCAAGAGTTGAGAATCTAGAGTTGCTAAAATCTATCTCCTAAAACATCCAATTTTCAAGAAAAATTACAAGATATGCAAAGTACATGTGGCCCATGCACCCCAAGAAGGGGAGCACACAATGGAAGCTGCCTCTGAGCTTAGCAAAAGGAGGCCCCAAACAGCAATCATAAATACATCCAAGGAGTGATGTCTGGTTTCCAGTTCCATGTGGAAGGAGCTTGGAAGTCACACCACCATCCTACCAGTAAGTAAAAAGCTGAACAGACTGAAAAATCAACAACTCTCTTCTCAGATCCAGAAGAGAAGGGAGGATACACAGCAAACTTCTGCCCCAAGGCTGGAGAGAATGACAGGAAAATACACGTTAGGAAGCCACACTCTAATTAGACCAAAACAGAGACACATGAGCAGTAACCAGAGTGAGAACCTAGAAAACCTGAAGAGTGATTGATAAATTGCTAGAGCTCAGTACAGACAAATCAGAGCTGACAACCCCAAGCGGACCCAGTGATATGGAAGCACTCAGCATTTTGGGGAAATTTACCTCCAGGAACTTGACCAAGTTCCCAAAATAAGTATCAGAAAAAAATACCCTTGGGCTTCCAGCTGAGGAAGAGAAACAGAACCATTCTGTAATATACCAGAGTACTGTTCTTAACAAGGCCTGCCCTTAAAGAAAGTTAGATAACTAGAGCCTAACGTGCTGGAGTATTATAATAGCTAACTGACCAGCAGAAGGGAAATACACAACTCCAGGTGGCCTTAACCATCCTGCCCCACCTAAAAGGGGAAAAGGAGAAAATAGAAATAAGAAAGACTTGTGAAGTTCACAGTGCACAGGCAAAGGTTCACTAAAACCTAATCACTGGGCTATGGACCATTTCCCCTCCCTCACATCTCACCACCACATTACTGACCTATCTGCAGCAGTTCCTTTTACTCAGTACACCACGTCTGGTTATAAAAAATAAAAAAAATACAAGGTACAACAAAAGACAAAAAAAATTTGAAGAGACAAAGCATCAGACCCAAACATGGAAGGTCATCATATAATTCTAACCAGCTAAGAATTTAAAACTGTGATTAATAAGCAAAAGGCTCAGCCTGCAAGAACAGGTATACTGTATAAGCAGAGATGGAAATCCTAAGAACCAAAAAAGAACTAGAGATCAAAAACACTAACAGAAATAAAGAATGAGATTGATAAGCTTATTACAGACTAGAAAGAACTTGGGAAAGAATCTCAGAGCTATGTTTTATCAATAGAATACTAAAACTGAAAACTTAAAACCGAAGAGAATAAAGACCAAAAAATCAAACAAACAAACAAAACCAAAACAATTTCCAAGGACAGTGAAATAACTATAAAAGGTGTAATCATGTATGTAATGGGAATACTAGAAAAGGAAAAAACAGGAAATATATTTGAAACAATAATGACCGAGGATGTCTTCAATATCATGTCAGACACTAAATCACAAATCCAGGCAGCTCAAAGAATATCAGCATACAAATGTTTTAAAAAAAGAAAGTACACCTAGGCATATCATTTTCACACTACAGAAAATTAAAGATAAAGGAAAAATAAATCACATCTAATTAAGGACTATTATCCAAAACACACCAAAAAAACTCTTAAAACTCCACATTAAAAGAAAAGAAAAACAATTAAGAAATGGGCCAAATATCTTAACAGACACCTCACCAAAGATATACAGATGGCAAATAAATAAATGAAAAAAAGTGCTGCATATCATATGGTATCAGGGAAAAAAAATTTTAAAAACACAGTGAGATGCCACTATACACCTATTAGAATGGTCAAAATCCAGAATACTGACAATACCAAATGATGGTGAGGATGTGGAGCAACCGGAATTCTCATTCACTGCTGATGGGAACACAAAATGGTGCAGCTACTGTGGAAGATAGTTTGACAATTTCTTATAAAATTAAACATACTCAAGATATTCCAGCAATCATACTACTTGGTATTTACCTAAAGGATTTGAAAGTTTATGTCCACACAAAAACCTACATACAGATGTTTATAGCAGCTTTATTCGTAACTTCTAAAACTTGGAAGTAACCAAGATGCCTTTCAGTAGGAGAATGAATAAACTTATACATCCAGATAATTTGATATTAGTCAGCACTCGAAAGAAAAATACTATCCTGTCAGGAAAAGACATGGAGGAATCTTAAATGCATATTACTAAGTGAAAGAAGCCAATCTAAGAGGCTACATTTTGTATGATCCGAACTATATAACATTTCTAAAAAGGCAAAACTATGGGGGCAGTAAAACATCAGTGGTTGCCAAGGAACGGTAAGAGTGAAGAAAAATGAAGAGAAAAAGCATAGGGCAGTGAAAATACTCTATGGTATTATAAATATGGATATATGTCATTATACATTCATCTAAAGCCATAGAATGTATAACATCAAGAGTGAATGCTAAAGTAAACTACAGACTTTGGGTGATTATGATTTGTCAAAGTAGGTTTATCCTTTGTTTAGGGTTTATCCTTTGTTTAGAAAAACAATGCACCATTCTGGTGAGTGATCTTGATAATGGGGATGTCAGGCATGCATGGGGGCAGGAGGACCTTTGGAAAATCTCTGTATCTTCCTCTCAATTTCACTGTAAGCCTAAAACAGCTCGAAAATAAAGTCTTTAAAAAAATGTTCAAGGAACTGAAGGAAACCATATAAGAATCAACCAACGAATGCAAAAATAAGTTGAAAAACAAATCAATGTTTCTTTCTCTCTCCCCCGTCCCTCTCTCTAAAATCAGTAAAAAGAATTTTAAAGAATTAAAGTATTAAAAAAATGACTCAAATATTCTATTTGACTATAAAACAATCAAATGGAAATCATTATTAACTGAAAGGTGCAACAAATGAAAAATTTACTAAGAGACTCAAGAGCAGATGTGAGCAAGTAAAATAATCAGCAAACAAAGAGATCAGTAGAGATAATTAAAAATAACGGCACCTAAAGTCCTGTGGGACACCACCATGCTCACCAACATGTGTGCAATGGGAGTTACAGACAAAGAGGAGAGAAACAGATGATAAATCTGCCAAAATAACAGTCATAAATCGGCAAGAGTCAATTTTTACTTCACAGTGTTTTTCGGTTTGTCTTGACCATGACCTATCAGCAAGATACATACCCGATCTCATTTATGCTTATCTTCTGTCTCAAGTTTAAAATGTTTGCACCTTTGCCTAGAACACTCTCCTCACTGTCTCCACTGATCCCAAGTGGAGACTTAAATTGTCTTTCAGGTAACGGTATTTAGTAACATCAGCCCACACTGGTCTTGCCTCTTAGAGAGCCTTCTTATCTTTCAGTGGGATTAAAAATACCTATACCTCAGTAGTTTTCTGTGAAAACAAAACTACAAAAGGAAGTGTACAAATGACTAACATAATATTATCTACTGCATTTTGTTCTGTGTGTTACATATTCTGTCCTATATTTTACTTTTATACTGTGGATGGAAAAGGAGTCACATGCTGAACCTGACAAGCTCAGGGAAAGCCTGCATGGTGTCCTTACAGACTCTAGGACCTAAAGTAAACACACAGGATGGTCTGAAATTGAAACTTTTTAACTAAAAGCAGTTTATGGTAGGTAGTCATGTCCTAGGGAGTATTCTCTATTCTAACAAGGTCAATGTTTTTGCTTTTGAAGCCTGTCTGTTTTCATCTACAATAATGTACCTGATGATGTGCCTTGGAAATGTAGGGTTAATCTTTTTCCTGCCCCCTCAGAACAAGCATCCCACCAAAGTAGGAACCAACAAACCCTTTCATTATTATTATCATGTTAATTAACTTACCCTATCTTGTGCCTCCCTATGTAAGAGAGGTTCTAGTGTACATTCTCACTTCTATCTAATCTGAGATCCTCCCCTTTGCTTTCTCCCATCTCCCTAATCCATCACCAATTTCATGTAACCCCCCCTTCAGTCTTTCCCTTGATTCTAAAGTATAAAATAAGGAATGAAACTGCCATTTGGAGCACTTTCTCAATCCGTTGAGACTTTGCTTCCCAGCTATTGTTGACAGTTTGGCTCAAATAAACTCATAAAAATTCTTACAGATTTGGAAGGTGTATTACGCTGACAATACACAATTTGGAAATACAGAATTCAGAAACGCCTGATCAGGAGGTGGAGGAGGGGACTGAGCATCGGACTGGGACACAGAGGACCCAGGTTCAAAACCTCAAGGTTGCCAGCTTGAGCTCAGACTCATCTGGTTTGAGCAAGGCTCACCAGCTTGAGCCCAAGGTCACTGGGTCTGCTGTAGGCCCCCGGTCAAGGCACATATGAGAAAGCTATCAACGAGAAACAGGTGCTACAACAAAGAATTGATGCTTCTCATCTCTCTCCCTTCTGGTCTGTCTGTCCCTAACTGTCCTTCTCTCTGTCTCTCTCTGTCTCTGTCTCAAAAAAAAAAAAAAAAGATAGAAAATAAAAGAAGCGCTGAAACTGATTCCTGTCTTAATCACTAATCACTGTGTCACTTTGGACAATTTCTTTAACTTCTAGAGCTTACTGTTTTCTCTAAAGTAAAATGAGAGTGCTATACCAAAAGATGGTTTTCTATGAATTCCATAAGTTTATGTGTATAACGAATGCAATTTTTTTGTGTGACAGAAAGAGACAAAAGAGAAAGAGAGACAGACAGGAAAAGAGAGAGATGAGAAGCATCAATTTTTCGTTGTGGCAACTTAATTGTTCATTGTTTTCTCACATGTGCCTTGATGGGGGGTGGAGGGGGAGCTACAGCAGTGCGAGTGACCCTTTGCTCAAGCCAGTAACCTTGGGTTCAAGCCAGTGACCTTGGGCTTCAAGCCAGCGACCATGGGATCATGTCTATGATCCCACACTCAAGCCAGCAACACCACGCTCAAGCTGGTGAGCCCATGCTCAAGCCGGCGACCTTGGGGTTTCGAACTGGGTCCTCTGCATCACAGTCTGACACTATCTACTGCGCCACCACCTGGTCAAGCAACAACTGCAATTTTAACATTCCTTATTTTAATGTAGCATTTCTGAATTGCCAGCATCACTATTCTTGCACTCTGGGGCCATGATTAAGTAAGATGAGGGTTACTGGCACACAAACACTTTGATACCACAACCATCAATCTGAAAACTGAGACTGCTACTAAGTGACTAACAGGTGAGTAGCATAGACAGTATGGATACACTGGACAAAGGGATGATTCCTGTCCTGAGCAGGACAGCAGGAGATTTCATCATGATACTCAGAACAGTACACAATTTAAAACTTATAAATTGTTATTTCTGAAACTTTCCATGTAGATTTTCAGACCACGGTTGACCATAGTTA
Organism: Rhynchonycteris naso; assembly: GCA_037038555.1. Lineage (NCBI taxonomy): Eukaryota > Metazoa > Chordata > Mammalia > Chiroptera > Emballonuridae > Rhynchonycteris > Rhynchonycteris naso. The sequence goes on from CM072998.1 coordinate 35,263,422, forward strand.
ACTGAAACTGCGGGAAGCAAATCCATAGGAAAGAAGCAACTACTTGAAACTCTAATAGAAAATAAGTAGCTCCCTCTCTGGAACATCACTATGGAGCACAACTTTATTATTCACCACATGCAGCACTCCCCAAAAAGGAAACCAACATGTCACATAAGAATGCAAGAGGAAAACACACCATGAGTTAAAAGTTGTTTTCCTACTAAGAAACCCTAAAGAAACAAAAATGGTTTTGTCCTTTTTGGGCTATGTGCACAAAACCACACATGTAACATATTACATACTAAAAAGCAAACAAGTTAGTGGAATCACATCCCAGGAACAAACGTCCAACACACAGAACGGAAGAGGATGTAGAGAGCTGAGCATAATGAGGAAAAGAAGGTGGCCACTCGAAGTTGGGGTACTGGACATGCTGAGAAGTCCAACATTCTGAACATTGACAGTGTTGGGGTGGCAGATAGAGTCCAAATGAAGATTGGTGCAAAGAAAAATGAAACCAGAGAAGTAGAAGGTAAGACTCAAAAGATTTCTCAGGAAAATATCAGGAGCTGACAGAGACAAGGAAAAGAAGTCAAATACTGTTAATGGCATGTGTTTAGCGGTATCACACACAGGGCACAGTGAACAAGAAGTGGTAAAATGAATTCATGAAAAGAGCAAGCAAAGAAATGGACACAGGAGGTGAGAGAAAACCATTAGTTGTATCCATGCACCAGAATATATGCTGATTAAGGGAGATTTCTGCCATTTCTGTTCACTGCCATATGCTCAACAGGGCCTGGCACAGAGCGAGCACTAACACTGACATTCACTGTTAAATGAATGAATTTTCCCTCGGGCCAACTTGTTCTGTAAGATTTAAGGACAAATGGAAGGTAAATGCTTAGAAGAAAGCTGAGTGTGCAGGCTTACAGCAAAGAAGACTATGGCAATAGGTCAGTGTGGTAGAACTGATTCATAATCAAATCTGTCATAATTTTTCACCATTTCCTAGTAAAAGTACAGAAGATAAAACACTCATGGTAAAAGGTCTGCCACAAAGAAACATTAATCAGTTGTTATTTCACTTCAAAAACTCAAATATCTCATGGCCTCAGATTTATATATCTCTTGATCAAGAAAAGTACATGAAAATTATCTAAATAAATGTACACATTACATATTTAAAAGTTTACTTTGCTGATTTATCATACCAAATAGATATATAATAGCAATGTAAAATTTTATCCAAATAAAGAGTATCATTTTCTATTTTCTATACAACTGTGCAGGGACAAAGAAGGTTGGGATTAGATATCAGATTTAATACCACAGACATTTTTTAAGCTCATATTCACGTTAAGTTTCAAAATCCAACAAACACTTGTCTTTGCTATGCACAATGTTTAGATGCTCTCCTCCAATTTCATGCTATTTGATATTTTATATATGTATATATGTATATACACATATGCACAAACACACACACACCCGTCCCAGAAAAGACTATGTTAAAATATAAAGAAACTATATTAATCTAAAGTACTTACAATCTCCAAATATAAGCATAATGGCATTCAATGCACATTAAATCTTTGAAACACCTTATACATCTTTTAAAAACCTCATTTTTGAAGATTTGTAATGGTATGGGGATATAATCACAATACCAAGTTATATGACAAGAACAAGGTATAACTGCATATATACAAGATTTTAAAAATATACAATTATAAAATATAGAGAGATTAGAAGAAAATATACCAAAACATTAATGGTGGTTGTATGTGTGGGACAGAAAATGACTTTTTTTTTTTTAAGTGAGAGAGAGAGAGGGGGAGAGACAGGGAAAGACAGACAAGAAGGGAGAGAGATGAGAAGCATCAATTTTTCATTGCAGCAGCTTAGTTGTTCATTGACTGCTTTCTCGTCTGTGCCTTGACCAGCAGGCTGCAGCCAAGCCAGTGATTCCTTGCTCAAGCCAGAGACCTTGGGCTTCAACCAGCAACCTTTGGGCTCAAGCCAGCAACCATAGGGTCATATATATAATACCACACTCAAGCCAGCAACCCCGCACTCAAGCTGGTGAGCCCACACTCAAGCCAGTGACCTTGGGGTTTCAAACCTGGGTCCTCTGCACCCCAGGCCAATGCTCTGTCCACTGCACAACCTGGTCAGGCCAGATAATGACTTTTACTTTTATATCCTTACCATACTCTAGGTAGTTTACCTATATTCTACATGCTAAGTTTTAGAGACACTCAAAAAACAAGGTATTCTTTAAAAATGTTTTACAATTACTCACCACATTATAATAGCTTTTGTTAATGGCAGTTGTATCGAATCCTTTGGGAGGGCTCTTCAATGTTCCAGATTTGGGAGATACAGGTTTTTCTGAAATAAAATGCAATGTAGTTTTACTGATCAAAACTAGAGACAATCAAATACATCAGCTTCCCACATTGCCCAACATGGCTGGCCCAGCAACCTCAATTAGAATAAATCAAAAAGGGGAAGCTAACAGGCTTGAGCACCTCCAGGGAGTCATCACAGTGCTCACACCACCTTCCCATGCTCAACAACCTGAGGTCAGGGAGTTGGCATCCTTCACAGCCACGTGTCACTAGCCCACTGCCCTAGTTCAGGCTGAAATCTCTGAAAGATTATGCTCCATTGTTGTCAGCAACGAACACTAAATTGTGAGCTCCCCACATATGAGTGTAGTAAAGGTAAAGTATTACCCAAACAGGAGTAGAGGAAATGTTGGCAGTTATGTGACAAAATTAAAACATCAAGACCTACGGTTGGGATTCTATTTCAGGGATTCTCATCACTCAGAATGCAAAAGTCTCTAAACAACATGGTCTGACTCAAAGTAATATAAAGGAGAAGGAAAGTCACCCAAAATAGGGGCAAAAACCAGAAAGCAACACACTGCCTTAGAAATTTCCACACAAGTGACAACAATGGAAGCAGTCATGAATACTGCAAGGATTCAAATATTTTTAAATTACATGGCTTCCATTCAAGAGATACTGAAGAGGTTCTTGCTAATGAATAATACGGCTCTCGTGTGTGTGTGTGTGTGTGTGTGTGTGTGTGTGTGTTTATCACTGGGTCTATGCGGCGGGGTGTATCTGTCTACCATTAGTCCTATGTGTGTGTTTGCATCACTGGTTCTATAGGATGGGTGTGTGTCTATCATTGGTTCTATGGGGTGGATGTGTCTGATAGCTAGAAAGTGACAGGATTCACTATAACTGAGGGGTGGAGAAATGGTAAGAACATATTTTAGTGCTACCTTTCCAGGGGAAAACTGAAAAAAACAGGCATTCCCTTTCTTGCAATAAACTATAAAAATGCTGAAAACCACAGAATTTAACCTTTGAGTAGTGAGTTTTTTTCATGCTCACTGACCGCTGGGAGTTTTTTTCCAAAAAATAAAATTAGTTCTAGTTACAGTTTTATTAACTTAAAATGATGTTTCGTTTGATAACCAATTTATGGAAACAAGATGAACATACATTTGCCTTTTTTAAATGTTGCCTTACACATTTTTAAAATAAAAATTTTTGCATGATCATACTCTAGAGGTCAGGAGGCACAAATACATACATAAACATTCATACTACTCAAAGGGTTAAACAAAGATGTAGTAAAAGAAAGGGGGGATGGGACTCCCTAGATGCCAAAGTAAAGAGAATAGAAAACACTGGCAATGACAAGAACAGGCCTATGAAGAAGGGGTTGGCCCCAGGGGCTGGGGTGCAACCAGTGCAGGAATAAAACACAGCCTAGGCACAACCTGGGCAGAGTAAAATGGGCTGGATCTCTTGGTGACCTATAAAACTGATGAAAAGCCTAGAAGCTTCTATCCAAGCTTCTTCTCTGCTGGTCCAGAGAAATAGCAAGGCAGTGTGCTGGTACTCAGGAGTTGGGTATACAACCATTAACAAATCAAACACCAGAGCCTAACCCTGCCAAGGTGTGCATCCGAGGTCTACACCATGCTCCTGCAAGACCATCAGGACTTGCCTAGCACAAGAAAACCTTTGGGAGCACCTGAGGAAGCAAATGTTATTCTTCTCTGTCAGAATAGTTCTTCAACCCAGGGTACGAGGGTATTCCACTGAACAACCACTCATTCCACACCAAAGACTGAGGGCTAAGGGGCAAGATAGTGATGGAGTAAGCAGACGTACCAACTTCCAACTCCCAGAACCAAAGTGGATTATAACTTGATTTTAAGAACTATCATCAGGATAAACCAATGCTGAACTGAACTGAGAGGACTCTTCAACTGGAAAACACAGAAGAAGCAACATTGAGACTGGTAGGAAAAGTGAAAACGCGGAAAGAGCTGCCCAGCTCCCCGGAGCGAAAGGCAGCCAGTGGAGACTCGTGTGGTGGGAAGAGAAGCCAGCAGAAGGGTAGGGACCTGGGTCCCAGGAACAAAGCCCCAGCCTGCAGCCCCAGAGCCTAGAAGAGGCATTTGGACAGTATTTAGCTGGGAAACAGGTTAGAATACTGTTTGTGAGAAACAGTTGTCTCAGACCCAGGATTCTTCTTAAAGGGACGGCACAGAAAACTTCCCTCACAACCACTCACCCGGGACTCCGGGAGACAGGGAGAGAGGACAGGACCGGAGCAGTGGGAAGAGAGTGCAGTCTGAAAGGCACAGGGAGAAAAGCTTTGAGGGACAGCCACCCTAAAATTTGGGCTGAGTCACTCCACAAATCTGAAACAAAATTTCCCCTGGAACCAGCAAGGGGAAGCAGGACACCAGTCAAACAGGCTTTCCTGCGGCAATTAGAGCACAGTCACTAAGAAGGAGGGAGCTTTCAGGACTACAGTATGGAGTGTTAGGGTCTGAGCTGTCCCCACCCACACTGCTGAGGGCTTGCTGGAGGGCGGGTGGCACGGTTCCGCCGGTGGGGGCAGAGGCCGAGCAGGCAGGTGTGAGCTCGGTCTAGCCCAGCTGGTGTAAAGGGGACGCGCGAAAGTGGTCCTGTGGGGGAAAAGAGGGAACCCAGAATGGGCAGAGATCCGCTGCTGGGCAGGGGCAAGAAGGCGTGCAGCCACACCAGCCTCCGAGGCTTGAAGCCCTGCCCAAACCAGCTTTGCCTGCTGAGGTGAGGCAGAAGAAGCCCTACGTGTGGGCTGAGCACATAGCAGTAGCCCCGCCCAGCTGAGGAGCCGAGGTTGACCGGGGCGGGGCAGAAGCCCAAGCTACCAGCTGAGCCGCACCAGAAGCCCCTCCCGGCAAGAGGAGGAGGCTGACAGGGACGCGCAGCTGAGCAAAAGTGCTCATCCTTGCCCTTGGTACCCAGGTTTGTGGCCTGAGTGTGGTGCACGGTCCTACCCATGGGTGAGGGGCGAAGACCGAGACCGGCTGAGGCTTATAGAGCCTGGCACAAGAACACAGCCCCTCCTGCAGAGGCGAGGCGAAGACCACAGCAGCAGCCGCAGCGGCGGCGCCCACAACACCCACACCCAACTGCCCTAGGCAGCGGCAGAGGGGGTGGTGCGGATGCAGACAGACCACACCTAGGGAACACAGAGGCAACACCCATTGGACTCCAGTAGCCAAACCCTTCTTACACACACACAGAACGGGCAGGCAGAGGAAAGCAACCCAAATGAATCAAGAAAAATCCCCAGAGAAGGGCCTGAATGAATGAGATATAACCAAACTACCTGATGCAGAGTTTAAAATAATGATAGGATGTTCAAAGAGCTTAGAGCAACAAAGGATAGACATTACGAACACCTAAACAAAGAGAAGCAAGTATAAAAAAGGAAATTGAAATAATAAAAAAGAATCAGACAGAAATGACAAATAGTATCAGAACTGAAGACCACAATGGAAGGAATTAAAAGCAGGATGAATCATGCTGAGGATCGAATCAGTGAGTTAGAGGACACAATAAACAAAGTTACAGAAGCAGAGAAGAAAAAGGAAAAGAGACTCAAATAATCTGAGGAAACTCTAAGGGAGCTCTGTGACAACATGAATAGAAATAACATCCGCATCATAGGGGTTCCTGAAGAAGAGGAGAAAGAACAAAGGGTAGAAACTATGTTCAATCAAATCCTAGCTGAAAACTTCCCTAAATTAAGACTGGAAAATGTTTAACATGTTCAAGCACTGAGAACTCCATTAAAGAGAAACCCAAAGAAATCTAACCCAGACACATCATAGTTAAAATACCAAAGCTAAGGGATAAAGACAAAAATCTTAAAAGCTTCTAGAGAAAAAAAAGGCTATCACCTACAAAAGGAGCCCCCATAGGGATGACATCGGACTTCTCAACAGAAACACTTGAAGCCAGAAGAGAATGGCAAGATATATTCAAAGTAATGCAGAACAAGAACCTACAACCAAGACTACTCTATCCAGCAAGGCTAATATTTAAAATTGAAGGAGAAATAAAGAGATTCCCAGACAAAAAAACCTCAAGGAATTCATTAAAACCAAACCAATTCTGCAAGAGATGCTAAGGGGCCTGTTGTAAACAGTTCAAAGGAGAAAAATAATATAGCAGAAAAAGAATACGGCTTTAAAGAATAAAATGGCAATAAACAAATACATATCAATAATAACTTTAAATGTAAATGGATTAAATGATCCAATCAAAAGACATAGGGTAGCTGCATGGATAAAGAAACAGGACCCATACATGCTGTCTACAAGAGACACACCTTAAAACAAAAGATGCACATAGACTGAAGGTAAAAGGATGGAAAAAAATATTTCATGCAAATGGAAATGAAAAAAAAAAGACGGGGTAGAAATACTTATATCTGACAAAATGGACTTTAACACAAAGGCTGTAGTAAGAGATAAAGAAGAACAATACATAATGATAAAAGGAACAATTTAACGGAAGATATAACCATTATAAATATGCACCAAACATAGGAGCCCCGACAAACATAAAGCAAACTTTGATGGATATAAAGGGCGAGATTAACAGCAATACTCTAATAGAAGGGAATTCAATACCCCACTAACAGCACTGGATAGATCCTCAAGAAAGAAAATTAACAAAAAAACAGCAGCCTTAAAGGATACACTAGATCAACTCAATTAAATACATATCTTCAGAACTTTTCACACTAAAGCAGTAGAATATACATTCTTTTCAAGCACTCATGGTACATTCTCTAGGATAGACCACATGTTAGGACAAAAAAGTGGTCTCAACAAATTTAAGAAGATTGAAATCATATCAAGCATTTTCTCTGATCACAATGCCAAGAAACTAGAAATTAACCACAAAAGAAAAACTGAAAAATACTCAAATACATGGAAACTAAATAGCATGTTATTAAATAATGAATGGATTAACAATGAGATCAAAAAAGAAATAAAAATGTTTCTAGAAACAAATGATAATGAGCATACATCAACTCAAAATTTATGGGACACAGCAAAAGCAGTACTGAGAGGGAAGTTCATAGCACTACAGGCATACCATGAGAAGCTAGAAAAAGCTCAAATAAGCAACCTGACCTTGAATCTAAAAGAATTAGAAAAACAACAGCAAATAAAGCCCAGGGATAGTAGAAGGAAGGAAATAATAAAGATCAGAGCAGAAATAAATGACATAGAGGCTAAGAAAACAATACATAGCATCAGTGAAACCAGGAGATGGTTCTTTGAAAAGGTAAACAAGATCGATGAACCTTTAACTAGACTCACCAAGAAAAAAAGAAAGAGGACCCAATTAAATAAAATTAGAGAGTAGAGAAATAACAACTGACACAACAGAAATACAAAGTATTGTAAGAAAATACTAGAAAGAACTCTATGCCAAAAACTTAGACAACTAGGTGAAGTGGACAAATTTCTTGAATCATATAATCTTCCAAAAATCAATCTGGAAGAATCAGAACACCTAAACAGACCAATTACATCAATGAGATCGAAACAGTTATCAAAAAACTCCCAACAAAGAAAAGTCCTGGGCCTGATGACTTCACAAGTGAATTCTACCAAAAATTCAAAGAAGAACTCCTATCCTCCTCAAGCTATTTCAAAAAATTCAAGAGGAAGGAAGAATTCCAAACTCCTTTTATAAGGCGAGCATAATTCTGATCCCGAAACCAGGCAAAGACAACACAAAGAAAGAAAATTATAGGCCAATATCCCTGATGAATTTAGATGCTAAAATTCTCAACAAAATATTAGCCAACCGGATCCAGCAATATATGCAAAAAATCCTACACCATGATCAAGTGGGATTTATTCTGGAGAGGCAACGCTGGTTCAATATTCGTAAATCAATCAATGTGATTCATCATATAAACAAAAGGAAGGACAAAAATCACATGATAATTTCAATAGATGCAGAAAAAGCATTTGATAAAATCCATCACCTATTCATGATCAGAACTCTCAGTAAAGTGGGAATACAGGGAACATTCCTTAACATGATAAAGGCCATCTATGAAAAACCCACAGCAAACATCATACTCAATGGGCAAAAATTAAAAGCAATCCCCTTAAGATCAGGAACCAGGCAGGGGTGCCTCCTTTCACCACTCTTATTCAACATAGTTCTGGAAGTCCTAGCTACAGCAATCAGACAAGAAGAAGAAATAAAAGGCATCCAAATTGGAAAAGAAGTAAAACTGTCATTATTTGCAGATGATATGATATTGTATATAGAAAACCCTAAAGTCTCAGTTAAAAGACTATTGGACCTGATAAATGAATTCAGCAAGGTGGCAGGATATAAAATTAATACTCAGAAATCAGAGGCATTTCTATATACAAACAATGAACTGTCTGCAAAAGAAATTAAGGAAACAATCCCCTTCACTATTGCAACCAAAAAAATAAAAGTACCTAGGAGTAAATTTAACCAAAGAGGTTAAGAACTTGTACTCGGAAAATTATAAAACAATGATAAAAGAAATCAAGGAAGATGCAAACAAGTGGAAGCATATACAGTGTTCATGGTTTGGAAGAAAAACATCATTAAAATGTCTATATTACCCAAAGCAGTTTATAAATTCAATGCAATATCAATTAAAATACCAATGACATATTTCAAAGATATAGAAAACATATTCCAAAAATTTATATGGAACCAAAAAAGAACACGAATAGCCTCAGCAATCTTAAAAAGAAAAAAAGAGCAAGAGGTATCACTCTTCCGGATATCAAGGTTTACTACAAGGCCATTGTACTCAAGACACCCTGGTACTGGCATAAGAACAGGCACATAGATCAATCGAACAGAACAGAGAACCCAGAAATAAACCCACAACTTTATGGACAACTGATATTTGACAAAGGAGGAAAGAACATACAATGGAGTAAAGACAGCCTCTTTAACAAATGGTGTTGGGCAAATTGGACATCTACCTGCAAAAAAATAAAACTAGACCATCAACTTACACCATTCACAAAAACAAAATCAAAATGGTTAAAAGACTTAAATGTAAGCCATGAAACCATAAGCATCTTACAAGAAAAATAGGCAGTAAACTCTCCGACATCTCTCACAGCAATATATTTGCTGATTTATCTCCACGGGCAAAAGAAATAAAAGGCAGGATAAACAAATGGGACTATATCAAACTAAAAAGATTTTGCACAGCTAAAGACAATAAGAACAGAATAAAAAGACAAACTACACAATGGGAGAACATATTCGACAATACGCCTGATAAGGGGTTAATAACCAAAATTTATAAAGAACTTATAAAACTCAACACCAGGAAGACAAACAATCCAATCAAAAAATGGGCAAAAGAAATGAATAGAAATTTCTCCAAAGAGGACATACAGGTGGCCATAGGCATATGAAAAAATGCTCAACATCACTAATCATTAGAGAAATGCAAATTAAAACCACAATGAGATATCACCTCACACCAGTCAAAATGGTGCCCATCAGCAAAACAACACAGAACAAATGCTGGCGAGGATGTGGAGAAAAGGGAACCCTCCTGCACTGCTGGTGGGAATGCAGACTGGTGCAGCCACTGTGGAAAACAGTATGGAGATTCCTCAAAAAATTAAAAATCGAACTGCCTTTTGACCCAGCTATCCCACTTTTAGAAATATACCCTAAGAACACCATAGCACTGTTCGAAAAGAAGAAATGTGTCCCCATGTTCGTGGCAGCATTGTTCACAATAGCGAAGATCTGGAAACAGCCCAATTGTCCATCAGAGGACAAGTGGATTAAAAAGCTTTGGTACATATATACTATGGAATACTACTCAGCCATAAGAAATGATGACATTGGATCATTTACAACAAAATGGATGGACCTTGATAACATTATACGGAGTGAAATAAGTAAAACAGAAAGAAACTGAGAACTGCATGATTCCATACATAGGTGGGACATAAAAACGAGACTATGAGACATGGACAAGAGTGTGGTGGTTACAGGGTCGGGGGAGGGAGGAGGGGGAAGGAGAGGGGGGAGAGGAGGAGCACAAAGAAAATCAGATAGAAGGTGACAGAGGACAATTTGACTTTGGGTGATGGGTATGCAACATAATTGTATGACAAGGTAACCTGGAGATGTTTTCTTGGAACATATGTACCCTAATTTATTAATGTCACCCCATTAAAATTAATTAAAAAAAATAACATGAGTGCTGGTGGTAGAACAGAATAACATTGTGGTTACTATCCTCTTTCATGATGAATAAAAAGAATTACTCTTTTCCAAGATTAAAAAAAAAAGAGGGCTAGAGAACACACTTATTTCTAGCAATACAAAGAAAAGGCTGTTTTACCTTTGTCCCTTTCTCTGCACAAAAATATTTATATCAAGTACTGTTCTTTCACAGTTAAATTAGTAACTGTGTCCAACAGCTTGCATTTGTCTTTTTTTTTTCCCCAGGGACAGAGAGCGAGAGTCAGAGAGAGGAATAGATAGAAACAGACAGGAACGGAGAGAGTGAGAAGCATCAATCATTAGTTTTTCATTGCCACTGAGACACCTTAGTTGTTCATTGATTGCTTTCTCACATGTACCTAGACCGCAGGCCTTCAGCAGATCGAGCAACCCCTTGCTGGAGCCAGCGACCTTGGGTCCAAGCTGATGAGCTTTTGCTCAAGCCAGATGGGCCCATGCTCAAGCTGGCAATTCGGGGTCTTGAACCTAGGTCTTCTGCATCCCAGTCCAATGCTCTATCCTCTGCGCCACCGCCTGGTCAGGCTCATTTTTTTGATGTCAAAAACAAACAGAAAATATTAAAAGTGTCAAATTTTGGAAGTGGCAGTGTGACTACTCATTAAAGATCTATGGATCAGCAATTGACAGTTACATTTAAGTTGTCACATCACTGCCTAGCATAGGTTATTACTCATCACCTCAAGTTAACCAAAATCCAAAGTAAGATTTTTGTTGTTCTTGTGACAGAGACAGAGAGAGGGACAGATAGGCACAGATAATTAGGCAGGGAGAAAGATGAGAAGCATCAATTCTTCATTGTGACTCCTTAGTTGTTCACTGATTGCTTTCTCATATGTGCCTTGATGTGGGGGGTGGGGGCTACAACAGAGCAAGTGACCCCTTGCTCAAGCCAGCAACCTTGGCCTTCAAGCCAGAGATCATGGGATGTCAATGATCCCACGCTCTAGCCAGTGACCCTGTGCTGAAGCTGGTGAGCCCCCTGCTCAAGCTGGATGAGCCCGCACTCAAGCCAGCAACCACGGGGTTTCGAACCTAGGTTCTCCTCGTCCCAGTCTGACACTATATCTGAGCCACCACCTGAACAGGCAGGATATTTTTTTAAATAAAGCCTTTATACTATACCAGGAGTGCTCAATACGTTGATCGCAATCTACTGGTCGATCGCGAAGGAAGTATGGGTAGATCGCATGACATTAAAAAGACGTTTGTCTTTTGATTGGCATACAGGGTAGCCAATCTGACGTCTGAACTTTTGACACCCTACGCATGCGCATTAAACCGAGCTAACTTGTTCAGTTACATTGCTACATAGTTAGCCTTCAATTTATTTAAACTAAATACAACAAAGGGTATAAAAATGAGTGCCGTAGCTGGTCCAAGTAAGAAGCCTAAAGCCTACCACTTTCATACAGAATGGGAGGGGATTTTTTTCACTATGTCATATTCTAAGTGCATTTGCCTCATCTGTCTGTCTGTGTGCCATTGCTATTCCAAAGAAGGGAAATGTGGAACGGCTTTTTTGGACTGTTCATAAAAACTATGACATTGACTTTCCTCTGAAAAGAGAGCTGAGAAGGAGAAAGGTGAAAGAAGAATACACAATATTAAATAGTAATAATAGTAACTTAAATAATGATAATATAGAAGAAATAAATTTATGTTTTGCATTTTTATTTTAGGTAGACCATTTTGACTTGGTCATCTTATAAGTAGCTCGCAAGCTGAAAAAGTGTGGGCACCCCTGTACTATACAGATAATGAGCTACCTAGAAATAGAATTAACTCAACGTGTCAGAAAAATGCTTTGAAAGAAATGTGGTGAGTGTGTATGCAGCACACATGAAACTGTACTTGTGAGTACAGAACATGATTTATACACCCAGCCAGCTTAGCCCTCAATGGATTCATTTTCTAACTGCATGTGCCTCCTCATGCTGCCCACTAATGACTGAGAGCCTCCACGTCTAATAACAGCAGCAACCAATGTCACTCACTCCCAGAGCCAGCCGTGCTGTTTCTTTCCTTCCATCTCCCTTGAATATAAGATATTCTCTACTGTGTGTGTGTAAAAATATACATCTGTGTGTATAAACGCAGGAGATATCCAAGAGTTTTACATACCAAAAAATGTGTACAGAAATAAATGCTAAGTAACAATGATATACCTTCCATAAAATAGCACAGATTCAGAAAGAATGCAGTGTTGTTTGCCCAGCAAGCATTAGAAATATCCTTATGCATTTGTCTTTGAAACTTGACCAGAACACTGCCATGTCTCACCACAAGAGGGCAAACAATCATGGTTATGGCACTTAAACTTCCGCAAGACATGGAAGAAACTGCACGTGCTTGAGGACTCACCTAGAGATACATAGCCCAAAAGATATCACTTAAAGGCAGACTTTAGTTTTGTTTATTCGATAAAAATATTTGTTTATCAAATCAAAAGAGAAACTCACAATTTAAAGGAAGTCGGTGTTTTTGTTTAACAAAAAATTGATGCTAACAAGATCACCAGTTAGAAGACCTGGCATACTCTGCTTACAGAAAGTAAAGCATTAATTACGCTATAAATTACAATGCTTACATTATACATACTTTTCAAAAAACAAACCTATTCCAAAATCAGAAAGCCACATAAATTACTCAAAAGATGTAATACTGAAATGTTACTGTGAGACTAGCATTTTATTCTAAATATGGTAAAATGTTGTTTTGTGTATTTCTGTTTCAATGCTGGAATTTAAAATCAGCCCTGGATAACATTCCTTAGAATACATGGGTAACTTGAAACATTAGGGATGGGAAGTTATCCCCAAAAGACATTATTCCTTTAGTTCAACTGTCACATATAGTAATTAGCATAATGGATCACTAATGAGTCAATGTTATCCTTATGCCTTAAAAAATAAACAGAAAAAAATTCTTTCAAAGTTACTTGAATATACAGACTAGGGAGTCCATGTGACCCCAACAAGAGTTCTTGAAAAATGCAGTTACACAGACTTCTTTAAAAGGGCCTCTCACAAACACACACACTCACACATACACACAGAGAAACCTGGGGTAAGATGGGAATTTCAGACAGAACAAAATGATGCAGTTACTTCTGTCATTAAATAAACAGTTATAAATATGTAGTGGCAGGTTCTCCTTAGAGCTGCATCTGTCCCCACCGGCTCTCAGGCCTCACACTCTACTCCAAAAATGGGACCTGAGAGCAAGATGTCCGTGCTATACTGAGGACTTTAAAAGGGTAACAATGTACGATGCAACTACAGTTGACCCTTGAACAACACAGGTTTGAACTACATGAATCAATTTGTGTGCGTGTGTGTGTGTGTGTGTTTTACACAAAATACTGTAAATATGTATTTCCTCAATAATATATATTTTGTCTAGCTTACTTCATCATAAGAATACAGTATATAAGACATTTAACATAGAGAATATGTGTTAATTGACTGCGTATGTCATCAGTAGGGCTTCCAGTCAATAGTGGGCTATCAGTATTAAGTTTTGGGGGAGTCAAAAATCACTTAGATTTCCTACCAGGCAGAAGTGGGCACCCTTCACCCCCATACTGTTTAATAGTATACTGTATTACATTCAAATCAATTTGAAAATAACTCCCAGAAGTCACCTGAAGAAGACTTTGAGACATACAAACTCTCTTTCCAGTCTAACTGGCAAAGGCTAACTTTCAAAACTCCATGAGCACAAAATACCCAAAAAGTAAAAATTCATTCACTTTGTATTCTTACTAACCAACAAAAATTCCCATTTAAGTCATTCACAGAATTCAGGAAAGCCCAGATTCAACAGATATCTGTCCCATCAGTAAGCTCCACTCCTGATGATGTGCCCATTAGCTCTGTGACTTCCTGATGGCATGCCCCATTACCAGCTCTGTGACTTCCTGATGGTATGCCCATTACCAGCTCTGTGACCACTTCATCCTCCCCCTCCCTTCATGACTGGATTGTCCCTCTGGAAAAGGCCCAAGTGCTGCTCTCTCGTCCTCAGCGAAGGAGCTGCTCTCACATCATGGACTCTGACTATTCCAGCCCTCAGGCTCGAGGGCCGGAGCCAGGGCTACCCAGCTGTCACAGACTGACCAGGTTATATGGTAAGTTCAACCAAGTGACAGACTAAACACATTTCAGAGCAGCTCAGTCTAAAGTAAAAATGGCATTTCCATCCCAATTACCTGATACCACTGCTGAACTCTCAGCTTTTAATCTATCTTTACTTAGATAGATTAAAAGAATATTATTTATTTATACCGTATACCCTGAAAATCCCAGCAATACTTTGCTTCTGGGGTTGTAGTGAGGACTGAATGAGGTCACAAATAAAAAGCACTTTTATAATAACCAGAACATAACAAGCCACCACAAAAATCTTTACTAATAATTTTATTATAATAATGATAAAAAAATACTGTTTTTATTATCAACAAACAGAAAAATATCAATGAGATACTACTTCACCCCCATTAGGATGGCTATTTTTCTTTCAAAAAAAGGAGAGAGAGAGAGAGAGAGAGAGAGAAAACAAGTGTTGGTAAGAATGGGGAGAAAATAGAAACTTTTGCATTGTTGGTGATAATATAAAATAGTGCAGCTACTGTGGAAATAGCATGGCAGCTCCTCAAAATTTAACAAATAATTACCATATGAACCACAATTCCACTCCTAGGTATACACCCAAGAGAACTGAAAGCAGGGACTCAAACAGATACCTGCATACCCATACTCACAGCAACATTACTCATAATAGCCAACAGGTGAAAACAACTCAAATGTCCAGCAAAAGATGAATGGACAAATAAAATGTGGTTGGGAAGGCCTGACCTGTGGTGGCGCAGTGGATAAAGCGTGGACCTGGGAACACTGAGGTCGCCGGTTCAAAACCCTGCACTGGTCTGGTCAAGGCACATATGAGAGTTGATGCTTCCAGCTCCTCCCCCCTTTCTCTCTCTCTCTCTCTCTCTCTCTCTCTCTCTCTCTCACTCTATGTCTCCTCTCTAAAATGAATAAAATTAAAAAAAGAAATTTAAAAAAAATAGAAATTTCTATTAAAAAAAATGTGGTTGGGAAACAGAAAGTATATACAGGGTGGGCAAACGAAATTCATGGTTGTGAGTATAGAATATATCATTTATTCTTATATTATTATTTGTTAACTATTGTATTATTTTCCATATGAACAAATGTGAACACACTTTTGTCTCACCCTATATGCTGGTCTGTGCCTCCAGTTTGTGCCACAGAGCTAAAACCCTTCAAATTTCTTAAGTGGTAAGAACACTAGGAGCATCTTTTGTTCTACTGAGGTGATTCTGGGTGGGCCCCTGCATGGGGCTGGTCACCAGGAAGACTAGCCATGATTAGAAGCTTGGAATTTTCAGCCCACCCCCACTCTCAGGAAGGGGAGAAGGCTGGAGATTTAAAGTAACAATTAATTATGCTTAGGTGATGAAGCCTCCATAAACACCACACTAATATAAGGCTCCGAAAGCTCCCAGGCTGAGGAACACATCCACGTGCCAGGAGCGTGGCATTCCCCAAATCCATGGAGACAGCAGTTTCTGCACTCGGGCCCCTTCAGGACTTCACCCTAAGTGCCTCTTCATGTGGCTGTTCATCTGTATCCTTTATTATATAATAAACCAGTATATGTAACTAGCACATCCCCAAGTTCCATTCTAGCAAGTTATCAAACCCAAAGAGAAGGTCATGGGAACCGGGACTTAGTACCAGTTGGTCAGAAGTCATCATATCCGCAATGTGGGGGTAAAGTAAAAAAATAACTTTCACTGAACAAAAGAGAATAGGGAAGAATCTGAATACTCAGCCCAGGGTCATTTACACAACTCCAACTGAATAAAAACACTTAGTATATACTGAGCACATTCATTTCTTTCTGTTCCTTCTCACCTAAAGAAAAGCATCAGTCCATTCTGCCAATGTGCCACTTACCACTGGGCTTGATCTCTCGCACGTAGTTGCTGGGGAACCAGCCAGTCCTGCCATTGTGAGTGCCCTCCCACCAGCCCCCTTCCTCCACTCGAGTGACATGGATGACGTCTCCTTTCGTAAAGGAAAGCTCATCTTC
Organism: Rhynchonycteris naso; assembly: GCA_037038555.1. Classification (NCBI taxonomy): domain Eukaryota; kingdom Metazoa; phylum Chordata; class Mammalia; order Chiroptera; family Emballonuridae; genus Rhynchonycteris; species Rhynchonycteris naso. The sequence goes on from CM072998.1 coordinate 35,280,194, forward strand.
ATTTGTCTGCTGGAAGTTAAACTTTGCTCTTACTACCAGTTGATTGTTGGTATTATCGGTCATGTCCTACAAAAGGGAGAGGGAAAGAAAAACTTCATGAAGTATAGTCTATGTCATTATAAAATAATTAGGTATTTTACTATTACAAATGTAGTATGAGGCCCTGGCCAGCTGGCTCAATGGTAGAGTGTTTACCCAGTGTGGACGTCCCGGGCTCAATTCTCAGTCAGGGCACACGGAGAGGCAACCATCTGTTTCTCCTCCCTTCCCTTCTCCTGTTTTCTTTCTTTCTCCCTCTCCCTCCCTCCCTCCCTCCCTCTCTCTTCCCCTCCCGCTGCAGTAAATCAATTGGTTCAAGCATGCTGGCCTCGGGAACTGAAGATGGCTCCACGGAGCCTCCCCTGAGGTGCTTAAAATAGCTCAGTTGCGAGCATGACCCCGGATGGGCAAAGCATCAGCCCCAGACAGGGTTTGCTGAGTGGATCCCAGTCGGGGCGCATGTGGGAGTCTGTCTATCTCCCCTCCTCTTGCTTAAAAAAAAAAATGTAGCATAATTAACATTTTTTAATCATGGAGGTTTAAATTCGAGAAATTTAAATATCCTATCCCCTACAGTACACCCTGACCACCCTAATACCCCATTTCCAGTCCAGGATGAAATTCTCTTAACAGCTTAACAAGTCTTATTCCTGTCCCTATTTGCCTACATACATAAATTTTCACATACATTTTTATGAAATTACAAACTTTTCTACAATTTAAAAAAAGTTAATATACTGTAGTCACTTTTTCAGCAGTATTTTTAATTACTTTAGTCTTAATTAACTGTAAAATACACTGCATTGCCTTCACCCAAAGTCAAATTGTCTTCTGTCACCTTCTATCTGGTTTTCTTTGTGCCCCTCCCCGTCCCTCCCCAGAGAAGACAATTTGACTTTGGGTGATGGGTATGCAACATAATCAAATGTCAAAATAACCTGGAGATGTTTTCTCTGAACATATGTACCCTGATTTATCAATGTCACCCCATTAAAATTAATTTAAAAAAAATAATAATCTGCATTGCTATGCCATTACTTACTTAACCAATTCGCCACTACTGAATTTTAGGCTATTTCTAGTATTTTACTACTGCAAAGCAAGGCTGCATTAAAACTAACTGAACATCTATCTTTGAATATTCCCATAAATCAGATTATGTTAAATTCAGACCAAAAACTATATATAATACATTTCAAATTTTAACACCTATTTATAAATGCCCTCCAAAAACGTTCTACAAACTTACACCAAGCTACATCCCAATAACGATATCTAAAAGTTATTTCTTCAGCCTGACCTGTGGTGGCGCAGTGGATAAAGCGTCGACCTGGGAATACTGAGGTCGCCAGTTCAAAACCCTGCACTGGTTCGGTCAAGGCACATGGGAGTTGATGCTTCCAGCTCCTCCCCCCTTTCTCTCTCTCTCTTTCTCTCTCTCATCTGTGTCTCCTCTCTAAAATGAATAAAATAAAAATAAAATAAAAAAAATAAAAACAACTACAATTTAAAAGTTATTTCTTCATACATTCACCAATTCTGAGTACTGTCAAGTATTTTTATTTTTGCCAAACGGATGGGAAGAAATGGTACCTCATTGTAGTTTGCATTTTTTCTCACAGATTAAGCAAACTTGCAGATTTCTGCATTGTGGTAAGAAAAAGGCAGACTGGCTACAGTTTTTTATGTTATCCCCATCTATATCAGACTGGGTGTTAGGCTTACAACTCAGACAACAATAAAAGTAAATAAATAAATAAATCCCCATGAAAATCATTCCCTCTTGGCCAAAAGAGCAGCCAAAGGACAGCAGGCACACACAGTGAGCAGAGGCACTCAGCCTGCACCTGGGTGTGCACAGGGACTGAGCAGAACATCCCACACCCCGCCAAGTACCAGCACCCCACCCTTCCAGGTGACATTAGAAAAAATCAGACAGGGATTTTTTTTTTATTCATTTTAGAGAGGAGACACAGAGTGAAAGAGAGAGAGAAAGAGAGAGAGAAATAGAGAAGGGGGAGGAGCTGGAAGCATCAACTCCCATATATGCCTTGACCAGACCAGTGCAGGGTTTTGAACTGGCGACCTCAGTGTTCCCAGGTCGATGCTTTATCCACTGCGCCACCACAGGTCAGGCCAGACAGGGATTTTCAACCTCCACCCCACCAGGTGGCAGCAGACTGCCCCATCTGCCCACAACACACCCTTCCCTGCCCCTATTCTCAGGGAACAAGTCAAGCCTAGAATCTCCCCACCTTCCATCCAGCCTCAGGGGAGACCAAAGGTGCCAAATCTCCCCTTTCAACTCTTCAAATCCCTCCCCCTGTCCAGCAGGAACCCCAGCAACACTAGGAAATGAGCCTGACCTTCACTGAAAGGGCTTTGGAAACAAGCTATCAATGGAACCATACCCTACCAACTTAGGCCAGGACCACACACTAACCCCATCTGGGCCATGAGCTGCTAAGAACAAGAGTTAAGTAGGAGCCAGCACCTCCTACCAAAAACATCTGCAAAGCCTCCAGAATATAATCAAAAACACTCCTCATTCTGCGAACCTGAAAAATCACAGTTTGAATGAGAAAAGACATTGATACTGAGTGAGATAAAGCAGATGTTGGGATCATCAGAAAGGGTTTTCATCATCAAGAGGCTTCAAAAAGCAATTACTAATTCTCTCAAAATAGAATAAAAAATCTCAGAAAAGAAACAGAAATTATAAAATTTACTCAAACAGAGTGGGAGAAAAAAATAACAAGAGCTCTAGAGACTTGTGGGACAAAGATCTAAGACTGGTATCAGTCTTGGAGGAAAAGGAAAGCAGCGCTGAAAAGTCATGTAAGAAAACATTGTTGGCCCTGGCTGGTGGCTCAGTGGATAGAGTATCAGCCCGGCATATGGATGTCCCAGATTCAATTTCCAGTCAGAGCACAAAGGAGAAGCAATCATCTGCTTCTCCACCCTCCCTCCCTCTCCTCTTCTCTCCCTCTTCCCCTTCCACAGCCAGTGGCTCAATTGGTTTGAGTATGGCCTGAGCACTGAAAATAGCTCCCCCAGAGCGCAACAGCCTCAGGTGCTAAAAATAGCTCGGTACTCCAGCAGTGGCCTAAGAAGGAAGGAGGGAAGGAGGGGGGAGGAGGAAGGAAGGAAGGAAGGAAAGTTGGATGTTGGCCTTAGCCAGTTGACTCAGTGGATAGAACATGAGCCCATTGTGCAGACATCCCGCATTCAATCCCCAGTCAGGGCACACATGAGAAGCAACCATCTGTTTCTCTTCTCCTCTCTCTCCCCAGTCAGCCTGGGTACTGAGGATAGCTCTGTTAATTCAAGCATCAGCCCCAGATGGGGGTTGCTAGGTGGATCCCAGTTGGGGCACATGTCGGAGTCTATCTCTCCTCCTCTCACTTAAAAAAGAAAAAAAAAGAAATATTGTTGAAAATGTTCTGAATTTGACAAGACACAAATGTACAGATTCCAGCAGCTGAGTGGCCACAAACAGGATTAGCCTAAAGAAAGCCAAGTCATACCAAAATTAACTTCAGAAAACTAAAGACAAAGAGAAAAAATATATTAGTATCAGGATAAAAAAGATATCTGTGGATATATGAGGTCTCAAAAACTTTACCTCCCATGCACACTTTCTCAAGAAGTTAGTAAAAGATGTGCTCCTGCAAGACAGGGAAATTATCCAGGGAAAGAAAACTGATGATGGAGAAAAAGAGGTAGAGGAGATGACTAAGGTCACAAGGAGCCTACAGGACGATGATGAAGAAAACCTCAGAGAAGCGCCCATTTACTCCTCCACCACTCCTTCTCTCACTTCTCTTTCTCTCTTCTCCTCCTGCAGCCATGGCTCCATTGAAGCAAGCCGGCCTCGAGCACCAAGGTTGGCTCCAGGGCCTCAGCCGCTATGCAATGAAACAACACCCCAGGTGGGTATAGCACTGCCCTACAGTGGGCTTTCTGGGTGGATCCTGGTTAGGGCACATGCAGGAGTCTGTCTGCCTTCCATCCTCTCATTGAATAAATAATAAATAACTCAGGGCAGCTGCATAACCTGGCTGACATCCAAGACACTCAAGTGGGTCAGAAGACTTCAAGTCCCTTAGGAAGAGAAAATGAAAAATCCTAACATGTCTGAATCATGTTTTGCCTTTTTCTAATCTCTTGTTTAAGAGATTAGAAAAAGGCAAAACAATAAAAGTGCAACCTGCAAAAGGTACACAGAAAACTAAACACGCAACAATTATTAACTCCAGAAAACAAAATGTTATGAAAGGAAGAAGAGTCACACACAGATCATGGCTTCACTGTGAGTCTAACAATGTTATACTAAACACTGACCCAGTGAAAGCCATAATGAAACTCGTGAGTAAGAAGAGCTGGGAAGCACTGATGCAGGTAAGGGACACAAGGCCGCAGAAGAGCGCTAACCCCCCTATTCCACTGTGGGAAGTCCACATTGGTAACATCTCGAGGTAAAAGAAAAAACAAATCACACTTAATATAGGCATTTTAGTTAGAGACACAGGCAAATTCCTAAAGAATTGAGGGAAAAAATGGAAAATTGTTTTCTCTACTGACTTTTTTCCTAATAGCAAGTCTTAGAGAACTGCCTGAATCTCTACACTGGTACGTGTGTCATTCAACAAAAATATAAAAATAAAGCACACAGTGTTAAGGCAGATATTTAAAAGGAGCTGCCCTGTCCGGTTGGCTCAGTGGTAGAGTGTCAGCCCAGTGTGCGGATGTCCCAGGTTTGATTCCGGTCAGGGCATACAGGAGAGGCACCCATCTGCTTCTCCACCTCTCCCCCTTTCATTTCTCTCTCTCTTCTCCTGCAGCCATGGCTCGATTGGAGCGAATTGGTCTCGGTTGCTAAGGATGGCTCTATGGCCTCCACCTCAGGCACTAAGAAGAGCAAGGTTGCTGAGCAACAGATCAATGCCCAGTCAGAGCATCGCCCCCCAATGGGCTTGCCAGGTGGCTCCTGGTAGGAGTCTGTCTCTCTGCCTCCCTTCCTCTCACTGAATTAAAAAAAAAAATGAGGAGGTGCTGATAGAATTCCTAAAATATTTAATGCTTATTTATCTACTTAAATATTAACTATTATATAAATATTATATATTTATATATCATATATTAACTATTATATTATAAATATTTAATAATTCAAATACATTACATATTTCAAATAAATTAAACATTTAATGCATACTTAATATTTAATACTTAAAATATTCAATAAACAATGAATATTGGCAATGAAAGCTCTGGCTGACCACTGTCAACTCAAACATAATGCTTGCTAGCACACTTAAATATTGAGGGGTGGGATAAAGCTCATCTGTCCACGTGAAGCTCACAGTTGGAAAAATGGTACATGTTGTCCTTGTCCTGGTTCAGTGAAAGAAACATTATCAGGCTTACTATACTGTATCGGGTTCTCTCTTTCTGCAAACCCTTGTCCTCAATCATCAGTTGATCACAATGATCTTCATTACATTCTCCTTTCTTGTGGCTTATCCTGGCTTTGTGTAAAAGCATGCAGCCAATCCTGGTGATAAATTTCCACAACAGAATACGACACATAACAAATAAACTTGCAGAGCAGGCCTCTAAGGAGGTCAAACTGCTCCTGGGGTGAGCCTATTGCCGGCCCATCCACCCCAGCTCACAACCAGCACTAGGCCCTCACTGCACACAAGTTTGGCCTGAACATAAGTCAAGGCATTAGTGGTGGGATCTTGTCTTGGTGGTACCTTATAAATGAGGTAAAAGGTAAAGTACATTCTCCCTACACGTAGGATTCTCCACACTTAAGGCACAAGATAGACAACACCACTGACACCTGCTCTGCTTCAGAAGCAGACACTCCACTAAAGAAAGGACAGGGAGCTGTGTGAGAGAGGAGGTGGAAAGAAAGGCATGAGTTACAGGCAGCCAATCCAGATCCATTTAAATTTCTGATTCCACAACTTTCCATTGTTCAGCACTTAACACGCTGAAGGATATACAGATTTTTACAATGCTGCCCTATAAGGTGCTGATTAGAGGGCAAGCTGCCAAAGACGGGCTGAAAGGAGGGTGCCCTACAAAGGGCTGTCCTCCAGCACATCACAATGGCTAAGCGAGCTCCGGTCACTATCACCAGAGTCACAGGAATCCAGAAAGGATGTATTGAATCATGATCTTATTACTTTGGAATATTTTCCTCCCGTTTTTTAAAAGTTCTTCCGAAAGTATACTCTGTCATCTATCTGGGCTCAGCATGACACTGTGCGACAGTCTAATATATAATGAGCTGAGCAGAAAGGGCCCGGTACAAAATGAGTAAATGCTGTGGAATTCCATTTACTACATAAAATACAAAACAGGTAAAACTCATCTTTACTATCAGAAATGAGGACAGCAGATGCCTCCGGGAAAGGCAGACCCAACAAAGGCAGGCAGGGACAGTCAGGTTCTGCCTCTTGATCTGGGGGTGCTTACAAACTGGTAACGTTGAACCTGTAAAAATTCATCAAGCTGTTTGCTTAGAAAAGACACTATTTTTCTATATGTCATATATGTCAAAAGTTAGTGATGGGAGGAAACTGAAGAGGAAAAAGGTAACCCCTACCACCAGGTAAGACACACACACAGAACCTCCTCCAGAAACTCATCTATACCCACCACATTAACTCTTAACGGCCTCTTTTTGATTTCTACAATCAAAGCACCACCCAGCAGTTATCACACATGTATAACTTCATCAACTACTTTATTTTATCCAATGTTCTGAAATTATCCTTATAACCCAGAACCAGAATATCATGGTGTGCTGCCTTCAGACAAACTCAACCCTCTCTTCCATTCCCTAAAAATACCTATAATCTCATTTATAGGAGGAAAGGTCATCAAGGAGTGAAAATCAATTTCTACTCTAATGGTAAACTATTTCCCAGTCCTGTAACTCTGAGTAAATATCTTAACTTCACAAAGCCTCAGTTCCCTCATCATGTATTTCATCAACTATAAAATGCCTGAAATTAGACAATGCCCACTGGTATTATATTCCACCAAGTATTATCAATTATGATATCAACTGTAAGACACATGCTACTTTAGGGCATGTTAATTTTTTTTAAAGGTCACAGAACTGATTAAATACGGTATGTTAGAGAAGTACAATATTTTCTCTGTTTATGGTACAGGGGAGCTAAACATTTTTTTAAAAAACATTGTAATACATTTTACTGTCTGTCATGCATGCCTTGGAAATATATTTTGTGAACTCAATAACCAGGACTGGCACTGGTCCCAACAAGCAGTGGGGACTACAGGGAGAGGAAATGCTTTAAGAGCTCAAGTCTTCCATAAGTGAGGGATACAGTACAATAACCTCACAAATATTCTTGCAAACTTTGAGAAAAACTTCAGAAGCCCAAGGTCATACTTATGAGGATAAAAATATAGGACACAGCAGAGACATAAGAGATCCCAGAAGCATTCCATTCCAGTTATTTAAGAATAAAAAAGGATGAAGTCAACCTTACTTAAATATGAGAAAAACTATGACCCAGGTCGACAGGGTACCCCACTCCTGCCCAATTCAGTTATGGAGTCACTCTTTCTGGTGGTGATAGGCAAGTCACGCTCATTTTAGCACAGGGCATTGGAAAGAGGGTAAAAAGAAATCACCCCAGAAAAAGCATGATCAGAAAGCAACTGGGAAGAGCCAAAATAAAGGAGTTAAACTGCCACTGCAATACGAACACCACACTAAAATTTTTCAAATCTGCCTTCATCACAAGGCAAGAGATCTGGCCTAAAACAAGACAATGAGTTCAGACACTGAAGCAACATTAGGCAGACAACCAGCACCAAGTGTTAGTTAGGAGAGACAGAGATGCAGGCAGCCACAACAGCACCTTGAAAATACTGATCCTTGTTTTGGGGATGATAGTGCCTTACACAATTTCAAGGCTAGGCTTTATTTTAATGAGTTCACAAAATGTTCAAGAAACAACATGGTTTTTTTTAGCTTAACTTTATTATTGAAAATTTCTAACAAAAAGTAGAGAATAATAAGTATACTTCCATGTATCAGGCATCTGTAACTTCATCAAGTTATAGGTCACCCAGCTTTAAATAAATATTTTGTCATTCTTGTTTCATTATAAATTATTTTTAATCCAAGAAAATTACCTCAAAGTACTAGTAATAACACATACAGGAAAATCTAAGGGCAGATAACTGTTCTTACCCAGCATGCAACAGGGGCCTTGCCACATTCATGTCATTAGCAGATAACTGTGTCTACCAGCCACAGACACAAAAGCAGGTGAGGTGACTGACGTTTTATTTCTGGTGTAACTTAAAAAAATTTCTCTAGCTAATGAAAAATTAATCCTATACCTATTGTGACTTCAGTAACATTAATTATTATCAACATTACATTTAACTTTATTTTACTTCAAATTATACATTTGCAATCCAGTTCTTATTTAAGCAAAACAAAAAGAATTAAAATTGCCATGGGAAATGAGAGCATGTATTTCTTTACCCAAAGTTTCCTGATTTATCTTATTTATCTTAAATAAAGTATTGCTTATTTCATGCATTTAAAATACTTCTCAAAGGCTTTTTTCTTAATTTGTTAAGAATTACAGTGCTTCCAATACTCTACAAAATTCCTCTACTATTAAACTCTGTACTTCATGGGGTCGCTATGAGAGTTATTTGTTAGTTCAGGTAAAGCACCTAGAACAATGCCTGGAAGAGAGAAAAACGACTCAATGCATCATAAATAGGATAACGGAGTTCTCTAAGAGGAAAAGCAGTCAAAGATAAACAGCAATCAGAGTGAGTGTGAGTTTTAAAGTTCAGGAAACATAAAAACTATATGCACTCTATAGCTTTTAGTTTTTAACCATGCTTTGTGAACTAAAATTTCTTTCCCTCTACAAAGTACAGCTCTAACCAAATTAATTTTTGTTTCTCTAGGATCACCATTAGCTTACTTTACAGTGTTTCTTTGTGTTAATGTAGATAGAAAGCTATGGTCCCCTAAAAACTCTAGAAAAATCAGCCTGTTCAGAATTAGGTTACAAGATCATTTAGGTTTCTAACATAACATAATTCACTAAAATGTTACATGAAAGCAAAGTCACATCACTTGCTAACCAACCTAAGTGCCAATTATCCATTAGTTCAAAAGAGGGCTCAGCAAGTTGTCACAATGACAACAGGGAGCAGCCTCATCCTGGTCAGCTGATGTGATAGCCCCTTTCCACAGTTTCTCCATTCAGTACTATATTTACTCTATCCCTAGTCTCTCGGTAACAATTTCACCATTAATCTCGAGTTCTCTGCTCAGAGCTTGTATCCTGACAATTTATAAATGGAGTTTTCTTCACTTTCCAGGATGAATGTCTAAGTTCTTACCCATCTTACTACCAGCCGTGACCAGGGAGCCCCTTCTTCATATACTGCATCCTGACTCGGTAAAGCACTCCAAGTCATGCTTTTATAAAGAGAAAAACCCCCTTTAGGTCTTTTTAAGCTTTTAACCATTTCTTCTTTATACAGCTGAAAACTCTTCTAAATATGTATTTCTTATTCCTATAGTTCTGTACATTTGTACATAGCAGATGAGAAAATACTATGCAAGTGACCAAGGAAATAGTGTAAAGAACACATTTCTCTAGATAAACTGATTACGCATCTTAAAATATACCACCCAAAATACACAAGTTTCTCAAGAGCTGTCTTTAAGCATTACACCTGGATAATGTGGTGATGAGCAAATCCCAACCCAAGTAAAGGAACAATGGGGCAAAGTCAAAGCCCCCTTCAATCTACAACTCTGTTAATAGAAGCATACGTCTGTTCTAGATACACCTACACACACTCACTTCCCCAACATACTCCAATTTCAATAACCACCTCTCTCAAACTTACCAAACTCCGATACTGGCCCTGGAACAATTTTGAAGTTCGACTGTGTGAAGGCTGGGATCCCAGAGAATCAAAAGACTTTATCCGATGAGATGAGGTCCGGGCACACACAGAGTCACTTCCCAGTCCAATGTCTGAAAAGGTCGTGAACACAGAAAAGAGTGAGCTCAAACGCCTGACACTATGCACCCTCCCTGCACACCAGACTCTAAACTGGGGCAGCCCCCAAGGGACGCACCACAGACCGTAACAAAGCAGGCCATTTATGCAGTAAACAAAGCGCAGATTCTGTCTGCTACAGAAATGACTTGCACTTACTCCCCAATCACCTTTCCAGAAATTAACTGGAGATAACTATTTATCAGTTCTTCCCTAGTATAATTTTCAAATTTTTGAAATGCTCTGTAACCTATTTTTAATACTTTCCCTTCATCTGGAAAAAATAAGCCTCTCAAATTCAATCACTTAGCAGAGCACCACCCAGTACTCATTTCCAATGTACCACCACCACACGCCTACTTCTCCAGGATCACGCTTCTCACATGTAAGCAGCAAGAATTATTTGATGACAAAAGGAAAAGACTTACTTAAAACCAACAAAAATCCCCCTGGATTTTTCAGCCAGAGATCCTCCCAAGGATTATTACCTCAAAATGAAGGCAGCTCATGCTTTACTCACCTCACAAAGTTGGTGGAAGAATCAAAGTAAATAGCTATCAAAGGGCTTAGTTCTCTCTGCAGTGTCGGCAAACTCATTAGTCAACAGAGCCAACTATCAATAGGACGACTGAAATTTCTTTTGAGAGCCACATTTTTTAAACTTAAACCATATAGTTAGGTACATTCCTTATCGAGGTAGCGCCCCGCACGTGGTATTTTGTGGAAGAGCCACACTCAAGGGGCCAAAGAGCCGCATGTGGCTCAGGAGCCACGGGTTGTCGACCACTGCTCTAGAGTCTCTTCATGATTAGCACTCCACTTAGGCCAACCTAATAAGTAAATGTTATCAACCCACTTCTTCAAAGTAATTTAATTCTTTTTAAAAAAGAGGTCATGAAGAGTTTTTTAAATCACTGTTCTGAAATTCTACTTCTCCCAGATGCCAAAAGGTGAGTACACTCCATTTAAAGGGCCAGGACAAAAATGGGAAGAAATCATGACAAAATACACTTGAGGTTTCTGATTAAAAGAGACATATCAAAGTCTAACTTTCCTCCAGAAATCTAAAACAAAATTTGTAAATAGAAAAAAACAAGCCCTGACTGTTTGGTTCAGCAGTAGAGCATCAGCCTGGCAGGCAGAAGTCCCAGGTTCGATTTCCAGTCAGGGCACACAGGAGAAGCAACCATCTTCTTCACCACCACCCCCTTCTCTCCCTCTCTCACTTTTCCTTTATTGCAGCCATGACTCAAATGGTTCAAGCAAGTTGACCCCAGGTGCTGAGGATGGCTTCATGACCTCACTTCAAGCGCTAAAATAGCTCAGCTGACAAGCAACAAAGCAGCAGCCCCAGATGGGCAGAATATCACCCTATAGGGGCTTGCTAGGTATATCCTGGTCAGGGGAGATGTGGGAGTCTGTCTCTCTGCCTTCCTGCCTCTCACTTAATAAAAATAAAAATACAGAAAGAGAAAAATGACTCTAAAACAAAAGAATCACTAAGGACCCAAAAGGATCCTTTCTTTTAGATCTACAAGATAGTTCTCAAAGCTCATGAGATTGGCATAGCCCCCCTCAGAGGAATCTGCATAGAATCTTTCCTTGTCCTCGCTGCAGTCCGGAGCCCACAGAGGGTCATACTGTCTACCTCCACTCACTCCTCTCCATAAGATATGACCGGGGCTCAGAACACTACAAACCAAGTGCCCCTGGTACAACCACCCTCACAGCCCTCAGGAAACCTGGCCCAAGTAGGTGTTTACTTTAGAGGCCAATTCACTGGCTACTCCACTGTCATGATCACACTTCAAAAAGTCACTAGATGTGCTAATAAGTGAGTTTTAATCAGCATAATAAAAATCTAAAGAAAGGCGCTTTTAGTTCCCAGAAAAACCCATGAGTGTAGCCCCATGAATGAGACATTTCTCCTCTGCTGTATTTTCAGGTAGTAACTGCTCTGCCCACAGAAAGGAAAACATCTGATAGTCACCCGAGGACCTAAAAAAAAAGATTCTGTTCTAATAAGAAAAAAAGTCATAGCAAAAGTGACAACCAAAAATTTAGTGTCACAGAGGCTTACTTTTTTTTAATTCGATATTGCTCATTTTTACTTGCTAAAAGAATAGCAAAGGTTTTGCCCATTTGTCTTTGCAACCCCTCAAGTTCAACTTAAAACAGGTCTTACCTGCTGTTACTTTATTTAGAGTCACCAAGGAACTGAGGACTTTGTTAAAATTCTGCCCCTGGTACAAATCATTTGCATCAAATGTCTGAAAGAAAAAAATAAACAAAATTAGTAGTCTTATATTGTGTGCAGGACAAACTTCTCACAGTAATCAGAGAACCACATGTAGGATTTCCAGATGCAATCCTAAAGATACGGCACAACCTGAAAAAGGAGGACGTATAAGCTCACCTTCCAGTCTGGGGGTGGAAAGTCCAACAGAATTCCCTTAGTTAAGTGTATCTTAAGCCTGGGCCTGAGACCAATTCCCCACCCTCCTTCATAACCTGGGGTCCCGCACTCAGTGAATGCTGAGGTGGTTTCCCAATCCTCTACTTAGATTAAATCAGAGGTCGCAGGGCAGGCATACTAACTAAAGATTTCCCCTCCCAATCACAGTTGATTCCAAAGCTAACAGCATTAAGAAAAAACAGAAAGAGAAACAAAACAGAAGCAAAAGCAAAAGAGAAACACAGGCATCAGAATGGATATATATGGGAGCAAAAGGAGGGGAAGACAAAGGATGCAGATCCCAGAATGAATACAGGTACCAGGGCAGAGGGCTAAGGCCAGACCAGGACTGTCTGTAATCTGAAATTCCTTCAACCTGGGCAGCCTAAAAACAAGGGGAAGCACAGTCAACCCCAGTGGGACCATGCAAGCATGCACAAGCATGAGCATGCACACACGAGCACACACACACAGAGCTGAAAAATAAAGTGCATTACTTGCTCAGAATCCTTAGTTAGCCTATGATGTGTGTGTACACACACACACATACATTAAAACACAGAAATCTCATTCCCAAATACTATCTGAAGACTACATATAGCTTTTCATTATCAAACAACACCCACAGAAACATGTTTTAATAGGCAAATCATCCACAACTCTGCCAGAAAAATAAAGAAAAAAAGTTTTTTAAAGATCCAAATAACAGAAAGATACAGTATTTAGATATCAAAATGTAAATTTGTGTTAACATACTTCAAAGTTTTTCTCAGTGGGACAAAAATGAACAAACATGACTAGTCATCCAGAAATAAGTATCAGCAAAGGGGGGGTCCCAACTTCCTCTCCCTGTTGACTGCCACCTCTCCCCTCATTTGGTCACAGGTCCTGCCAGGATCACCCCCTCCTTCCTGCCTCCCAGCCCCTACCCCATTTCCTGCCTAAGTCTTACTCATCTGACTTCCACAGTCTCGCTTCCTTCACCAGACTCAGGTCCCCTAACCAGGCTCTACCAGCATGTTCATCGCAAAGACAAGTTTATGTTTGGTGTGCATAGGTCACCCCAGACTAGGGAATCTACAAAAGCTGATTTTACAACACCCAACATCTAAGCAAAATGGCCAGCACATAGGAAAAACACAAAGTTTGCTGAATATATGTACCAATTCATCCACCCATCCACCACTCAGCTGCACTAAATGTCACTATGAGTGATATTCACATAAAAAGCAGCTAAAAGGAGTCCAAATCTGAATAATTACCGTGTTTCCCCAAGTATATGATGCACTTTCCGAAAAATTTGGGCCTAAAAACTGGGTGCGTCTTATACAGTGGTTGTGGCATTTCAAATGCCATAGGTGGAACTGAGGACGAGGCAATATGTGAAGACAGTGATTCACCATCAGACACAGATGAGGACAAGCTAATGGATGGGAGTTCTGACAGTAATGAGGAGTTGTATGAATTTTATGATAAAACTTCAGTTCAATAACTTTATGTAATACATTTTTTTTCAAATTTCAGGCCCCAAAATTAAGGAGTGTCTTTTATACATGGGGAAATAAAGTATTGCTTATTTCCTCAAAAATCATCTTCGCTAATGATCTTCTGCCTTTTAATCTCTGAAATAATGAGTAAAAATTGTCATGAGGTATAGGTTTAAACATGAACCAAAAAAAAAAAAAAAAAAAACAACTGTTGAAAAACTTCAAGAAAAGAGGCCATCAAATCACTGAGTTAAGAGAGGAGCTGAACACACAGCTCACTTTTTCTAAAAGCTGAAAGAGAAAACTAAATGGAGCCTCAAAAGACTTAAAAGATGTGAATACACCTAAGCATTCAGTATAAAATTACTGACACCACTTCTTATATAGTTGAAGTACAAAATAAAGCTAATTTCATAATGCCAGACCCTTCCTATGAAAAGAGGTAGCCCATAGAACAGTTAAGAATCATAATATACAATTCAACTAGTTTATTCTCATATTTATTTTTTAAGAAATTCCAAGTCAAATAAGCACACTATCTAGTCTGACATATCCACCTACATTTTTAATGGGTTAGTGGCATTATTTTTTAAAGAATTAAAGCATTGACCTCAATAGGCCTCAGTTTTCTTATATGTAGGAAATCAAAGTTTCCTCACTTGTAAAATGCTGGAGTAGGTGACCTGCATATCTTTCAGCCCTTAAGTTATAATTCTAAAGCCTAGAAAATTAAAACTGTGGTATTCTACAAAAAAGATACATAAAAATTTCTACTTACCTTCATTGTGGTGAAGCAGCGAGTCATAAAACCCAGAAAAACAGGATGTTGAAAACTGAAGTTTCCTGTTATTCCAGAACTATATATCTTTCTTACTTGGATACCAGGAAGTGCCTGGTTGGCTAAAACTGCCCACCAATGGGATTCCACGTGACGTCAGAATTTAGGTGAATTCATAGACACCCCACATTATTAAACAGGAAACTACACAATGAGACAATACAAATGCTTGCCACTAAGAGGCAAAAAATGCATATTCTGAGTTAATAACATGTTTTGACTAAAATACTTCTCCAGAGAAAGATAACAGACTATTTCCTGAAATAGGAATCTATTCAACAAAAAGGAAAACCAGAAACATCTTAGGGCACTGAGAAAGTCTGTACTATGCGAACAAAAGCAAAGTATCATTATAACTTCTAATATGTCTGGAAAACTAAGTCAGCCAGTATATGAGAATGACCAGGACATTTAGCCACTAAATGGTGTTCTGGGGCACTCGGGGCTGCAGGAGATAAAAGTCCTGGGAGTGCGGCCCACCTCCTGACCTAACCACGGATGTCTTAGAGCAGCAATCTGTCAAGCATGGCTGGCGTAGGCTGGTGGAACACGGGGCATGTGGGGAAGGAGGAAACAAACACAGGTGTTCCTTTTCTTCAGGGGGTATTGGGAGAGTGATTATCAGGAGGGGCTGCACATTAGGATCTTCTGGAACTTTACAAAACCAACATACTTTACAAATCAAGCCATATTTCAGACCAATTTAATTAGTATCTCTATGGAAGGAATCCAGAATCAATATGTTAATGCTCTCCAGGTGATTCTGAGGGGACCAAGAATGAGAGGCACCTCCCTGAAGAGATAAAGTGCCCTGAATCCTCACCCTCAGCAGGCTCACCCCTCATACCCATCCCTCCTTATAAGCACAGTAAGGTGGAAACACAATTGTGGGGCAGCTGTGGTAGTTAGGCTTGCTCGCAGGGTTACCGGCTGCAAGCAATTGGCCTAATTGGTCTGTGAGTGCGTGGCTGCGCCATGTGTGTATGGTCTACACAAGGCTATGGGTGCTTGCGCTCGGGAGTGATAGGGTATTGTGGATGGCTGATTGCCTGCCTGCCTGCCACTGTGAGGGGCCATTTTTGCTGTCTGTGTGCCAGAGAAGCGGTTTCCCGTGACTGTGGGCTTGTCCGCTGTTGTGAGACTATTAAAGAGAATGGCCCAACGCTTTCCGGCTCCGCAGTTTCTTTACCGTCTGCCCGAATCCAGTATGGACCGCCTGGCCTTGACCACAAGAATTACAACAATACATCTTAGAATCTATACAGTTGGAAAAGTGTGTTACCAAAACCTCACCCTCACTTTTACATTTAAGTGCATTAAATGTGCAGCAAAATAATACAATATTCTCGACAAAAGAAAGAATTATCTTACCATTATTCCACCAAAACTCATTAAATTCATTAGCTGATTTTTAATATTTTAATAGAAACAATACTACATAATGAAATACAACAAATATGTACAAACCATTTAGAAATCAAGATAGAAGAGGTCCAGAGTATTCAAAGTAGGACATAAAAATACTTGCTAAAAACTCCCTCTAGTCCCATGGGAGGAGAGGCTGGGCTGAACTAATGGGACAGGGCATGCAGTGGGAAGGAGGCGATCCTGTTCTGTGAGGACAGATAACCCTTCTGAACTTGAAGGCTGCTCCCTGCTGCTTACAGCCCTTACACAACTTACCGAAGGCCTCCAGACCTCAAGCTGCTCATCCTTAAAATGGAAATGAGAAAAAGAAGATACTGAGATGACAATGATGGCTACAGAAAGCAGCAATGTGTAAAAATGCCTCACATGTTCAAAACAGATCAAGGTTAAAAAGTACTGACTCTTGCACACCAAGACTTAAGGTCTTTTGTAAAAAACTGACCCATCAATAATAATGTTCTACCAAGGAAAACTCTTATTTTTTAAATGTAATGCCGGTGCCCGAGGCCAGGCAGGTTCACATTGATTTGGGCAGACAGTAGAGGAACTGCAGAGCCGGAAAAGGCTGGGTCATTTCATTTAATAAAGTGTCACAACGGCAGACAAGCACACCGGCAGGGGAAACCGCCTCTCAGGCAAACAAATAGCAATATGGCCCCTCACAGCAGTTGGGCTGGGCAGGCAATCCACCCATCCACAATCCCCGAGAGCAAGCACCCATAGTCTTATATAGGACAGAGACACACACACACTCGGCACCGCCACGTACTACTCACGCACTAATCAGGCAAATGGCTTGCAACCGATAAACCAGCAAGCAAGCCTAACACAGCTGCCCCACACTAAAATACAAAACTATCAAGGAAAAAAGCTTCCTCATGACTGCTAAAGAACACCTTAAAGACCATCAAGGAAAGGGCCCAGAAGTCTCCACACCACACAACACATACACTCACTGCTTCTGTACCACATACTGCGCGCGCGCGCGCACACACACACACACATGCATACTGCTTCTGCAGCACACCACACCTCATGTGCACACTGCATGTACAGCACACACCACACACACTGCACGTGAACAGGGCCTCTGCAGCACACACCACACAGGCACGCTGCCTCTGCAGCACACACACCACACACGCACGCTGCCTCTACAGCACACACCACACATACCGCACGTGCACGCTGCCTCTACAGCACACACCACACGTATGCTGCCTTTGCAGCACAAACACCACACACACACGCTGACTCTGCAGCACACACCGCACACGCACGCTGCCTCTACAGCACACACCACACATACCGCACGTGCACGCTGCCTCTACAGCACACACCACACGCACGCTGCCTCTGCAGCACACACCACACATACCACATGTGCACGCTGCCTCTGCAGCACACACACCACACACGCACGCTGCCTCTGCAGCACACACCACACACACCGCACACGCACACTGCCTCTGCAGCACACACCGCACACGCACGCTGCCTCTGCAGCACACACCACACATACCGCACGTGCACGCTGCCTCTACAGCACACACCACACGTATGCTGCCTCTGCAGCACAAACACCACACATGCACACTGCCTCTGCAGCACACACCGCACACGCACGCTGCCTCTGCAGCACACACCACACACACCGCACACTGCCTCTGCAGCACACACCGCACACGCACGCTGCCCCTGCAGCACACACCACACACACCGCACACTGCCTCTGCAGCACACACCACACACGCACGCTGCCTCTGCAGCACACACCACACACACCGCACACGCACACTGCCTCTGCAGCACACACCGCACACGCACGCTGCCTCTGCAGCACACACCACACACACCGCACACGCACGCTGCCTCTGCAGCACACACCGCACACGCACGCTGCCTCTGCAGCACACACCGCACACACACGCTGCCTCTACAGCACACGCCGCACACGCACGCTGCCTCTGCAGCACACACCACACATACCGCATGTGCACGCTGCCTCTGCAGCACACACCACACACGCACGCTGCCTCTACAGCACACGCTGCACACGCACGCTGCCTCTGCAGCACACACCACACATACCGCATGTGCACGCTGCCTCTGCAGCACACACACCACACACGCACGCTGCCTCTGCAGCACACACGACACACACCACACACGCACGCTGCCTCTGCAGCACACACGACACACACTGCACATGCACGCTGCCTCTGCAACACACACCACACACATCGCACGTGAATAGTGCCTCTACAGCACACAGCACACACTCTCTGGTGCCAACCTCCACTAATGTACATCAGCAAGATTCCAGCTCATAATGCACAGGCGATTGCCTTACTCCATATCAAAACGCTAAGGTTCCCATCCAGAATTCCCACCCAAGCTTCTGCTTCTGACACAGCCTCAACACTATGGACTCTTTCACCATCCCAAGGCCCATGAGGGGGAAATACAGACACCAGCACTCCAGGTGTGCTCAGCGTTGTGGATGTGATGAACTGCGCCTGCTGCCCATCACCAAAACAGCTGCCCCTATTTGAGAACACTTCTGTAGGACCAGCGTCTCAAATTCACTGTCTGCCCGACATTGAATTATCCAATCAATGCCTTTTCCCAATATTAACTCTCAGAGTAGGAATCATGGCCAGCCTCACCTGAGCCCATTTTTAAATAGTGTGTGAACAATGCGCAATCACGAAGTCCAAACAGCACTGTCAGTGAAGGAAGCGGTGTTAGGCAAAGGCTGTGGCTTTCTCTACCAACCAAGAAAAGCCGGAAATGATCTGATTTTGTTGTTCTTAAGTGAGAAGTGGAAGGCAAAAGGACAGACTCCTGCAGGCACCTAACTGGGATCCACCCAGCATGCCCACCAGAGGGCGATGCTCAGCCCCTCTGGGGCGTTGCTCTGTTACAACCGAAGCCATTCTAGCGCCTGAGGTGGAGGCTATGAAGCCATCCTCAGGGCCTGGGCCAACTTTGCTTCAATGAAGCCTTGTCTGAGGGAAGGGGGGGGGGGGGGGGGGAAGAGAGAGAAAAAGAGAAAGGAGAGGGAGAAGGGTGGAGAAGCAGATGGGTGCTTCTCTTGTGTACCCTGACCAGGAATTGAACCCGGATATCCACACGCTGAGCCAACGCTCTACCACTGAGCCAACTGGCCAGGACCAGAAAATAAACTATTTTAAAGTGAAAAGTTCTAAAATCCAGGCTGATGAAATTGTATTCTAAAAGTACAATTACCGGCAGAATGTTGTTTTTTTAATATTCAAGTACAGATATGGCAGAATCACTCCTAAACTAAAAACTTGTCAGGGAAAAGTACCAAATACCAAAAAGATTCTAGTCAAGAATGTATCATTCTCCTTGAATCAAAGTAGAGCACTGCTATAATCTTCATAAAAGTATCAGCAAAAATACTTTTTTTTTCAGAGGTTTGGCTAACTTCCCCTTGCAGGTAGGCAACACAGGGTATCACTAACAATTCCTGTCTACAAAACTCAACTTAAGTGGGCAAAAATGTCTTCAGCGCAAAAAGGAGAAGCTCTTAGGTCTGGCCTCCAACCCTCCAGTTTCTCTCACAAGCATATACGCCCTACTCCTCTATTAGAGGAAAACCTGAATCATATAACCCAGACAGACAGCGGGTTACAAATATCTATATAAACAAAAAAGAGCACATCACTCATTCAGCTGATGCCAAACCTACTAATGAAGACTCCGGGCTGATTTTTTCCAATACAGGCTAGTCCTGAATATCATCTTCCACATGGTACAATTTGAAAAGAAATCTGGAGGAAAATTAAAAGGATCAACAAATGCAAAAGGGCTCTGAAAACACGAGGAGTGCAGAGAAGACAAAAAGTTGAAAATACTGTAGAAGGAACATGAGCCAAGTAGACATGGTCTTCACTATAGGACACACTGGACTTACCAGCCACAGAGTCACTGGGAGAGAACAAGAGCTCTACCAGAAACTGTCCAGGACAGTCAGCATAAACCAGGGCCACCCCTGACAAACAAAGCTCTACGGCCTCCAGGAGTCTACAATTTCACAATCCAAACCCAGGAGGGCAGGGAGGATGACAAGTAAGCACGGGTCAACTCACCTCTGAGCACTGGCCCCTGTGGGCAGGTCACTGCTCATCTGGGGAGAGAAACATAACTGGCTGACCTATCCGAGGCACCTCTGACACAGTGCACTTTTTAAAGAATGACCACTAACTCTGAGCAAGGGTGAACCAGGGACAAGAGACCTGGCAGAAGGGAAAATGTAAGGGGTGGAAGGTTCAGAAGCGCGCCTTACCGACATGCTTTTATAAGGCTGAAGCATACGAAAAATAAAAATGGAGAAAAATTAGTTACAACTCCACAAAAGGCAAGGAAGGCATTCTTCTGTACTAGAGCTGCACCCCCATGACTACATTCCAGAGAAAAGAGGCTCCAGAAAACAGAGAGGCAAAAGAAACTGCTGCTGGGCCTGGCAAGACAAGGACGCCACCAGGAGAACGTCAGTCAGCACTTTCCCAGAGAGGACACTTCTGAAGGCTGGTCAGGATTGCCATCCCACCTAGCAGGCAAAAGAATTAAGTGCTCTCCCAAGCTGTGACTTGCCTCAGAAGAGACGAGGGGCTGCTGACAGCCCCAGTTCACTGGCACTGTGCTGGACGCTACAATTGCTCAAGGAAAAATTGCAGCCTTGGCTCAAGAAAAAAAAAAAAAACACCTGTCATAATAAGACTTCAGAAAGGACTTCCAAAAGAAGCTGGCAACTGTGTGGTCTTAGCAGATGTGCAGGCTCTCAGCTACAGACAAAAGGCAGAGAGAGAAGTTGCACCATCCAGATCAGAAATACACCATCTGGCCTGAGAGGATCTCAACCCCGTCCAGTGCTCCTCCCAGGTAGGTCCAGCACAGAGGCCCAAAGTAACCAGCTCCTCCGAGAACCCATCACCTTGAGCACTAACCGCCATAAAACACTGTCAGTGACATATTGCTGAAAAGGCTAAAAATGACCATCAAAAGCTTGGCAATCTGGCCCAGCCTTAACTTCTGCTAATCTAAAAATATCCTATTTTGATACAGTCCTTGTTTATACAGTTACATTTATATCAAGTTTGGTTCCTAAATTAACACCTGAAATAAGGAGGGCTCAACTATACATGAGGAAGAGGTGCCTGTGTACCTATATTGACCAACTGTGACCAACGCCCAGCTGACAGGGTGATGCTACCAGGGTGACCCCGTGTGCACTTGTGAGAACTCCTATAAGCATAAATCTCTAGCCAGGTAGAAGATGACTGGTTTAGCAGAAAGAGCTATCATGGTTTTTCAGTAAAGCCTTGAAATCAACAGAATATTGTTGAAAAAATAGAAGTTTTAAGGGCACAAATACTAAGAGGTAACACTGATCCAATCTAGACTTTTCTTATTCATCACACTATTTTCATCTTCATCTCAAGGCACTACAGCTCACTGTGTCACTGCTCTCTTCCATTCACACCTCTCCCTGGAAGAAAGTTGTGCATTCCCACTGACTGCCACACCTTCTCATGGGCTCCAGCCAAGGAGATGTGAGACACATGACATGCAACAGCTCTAAGCAGGATGATTGATGCCCATAGGTTCCATGCAAAATCTTTAGGAGCCTTAGTGTTTCTACCAACCTCTGTTCTTTTTCTTAAAATGACCAGCACACCATGCTGTTTGTGAGAAAGGAGTCATCAGTGCAGGTCAGGGAAGGGGGCCAACAGCCCTGCCTTTAGGCGGAGGAAGGAGTATCCAAAAATATGAGGACAGTGCCCAGCCACTGTGGGAGTCCTACCTTCACCTACCACGCTTTTCTCTTTAAATGAATTACCACACCTTCTAATTGAACAAATCAGATATCAAATCTATGCTCAGAATGTTGACATACTTGACAAAGAAGTGGAGCAAGGTTCCCCAAGGTAAGCGGAAGACGCCTGAATCTTTTTTGTCCTAAGGGGAAAGAGCAAGTTTCCCACATGTGGGGAAATCTCAGGGGTCAGCACATCCAAAGTGCAATGGATAAGGCTCGCCCTGGGAAAACCACCTTCATGATCATGGTATCTCCCCTGCCAGGTTAGTAGATGATGCCTGAATCTTAATGAGACCTGAAAGGCTCCCCAGTATCACTGAGTTTACCTCATCATGGCTTCCAAATTTACAGATGGTACTACACTGTTATACATCATATAATAAAGATCTTGTTAACCAGGAGTCTTTTAACTATAAGCAAGTGAAACCTAACTCAAGTTGGCTTAAACAAAGAAACAAAAAATTATTCGTTCACATAACTAACAAGTCAAGAATGGCAAGAACCACAACACAGAAATGGAAGCTTAAGGCCATCTCTTTCCTCTGCTTTCCTCAGTGTGGGCTGCAGCTTCAGGAAACTCTTCCCTGTAAGGTACCACCACTGCCAGCAAGCCCCAGACAGCCAGCAAGTCCACCCCTCAGCAGCACCTGGCTGTACCTGCCTGACTCCAACTGCACAGTCGCTGAGAAGGACCAGCAAGGAGAGCTGTGCAAGTCAATAATGTGCATAGCCTTCAGGCAAACCTGCACATGTGACAGTGAGGAAGGTGAGGCAGCCCATACATTACCGGACTAACCAGATGCAGACCAACTGGATCCATAGAGGATGATGCAGTAATGCACACTATCACAACTGCTTTCTCACATACCCTCTGAGTCTCAACAATCACAGCAACCTAGCCGGAAACATCGCAAACCAAAACAGACTCTGACCCACCTGGCCATACTGATTACAAAAGCAAAAATAGATGACCCTCACCTAAACGATAACGCCCACAGGTATACCTATAAAGGAAATACCAAGGAATGTGGAGAGAAAAAAGTCTTTTCACCATCTCTGCACTAATGGAAAGACCCCAACAACATTAAGGCCAACTAAGCACTTTCTCAACCACGCAGCTTAAACATTCCAAATGCAGCGAGCCAGGTCAGTTCTCCCAGTGAGTTTATAAGGAAGCTATTTTTGACAAAGAAATTGCTACTTTTGGCACAGTTCTACAGTGTGGTTCGTGAAGTTTAAAAATATAATTTTGTCCTATCACATTGTCAAATGGAATTTGTGATTTTAGAAAAAAATGAATAAAAATAAATCTTAAATAAGTTGTGCTATTTAAGTTTAATGCAAATGGTCCACGTCGATGGGATATGTGAAAGGCAGAGATCCAACAGTGAATTTTCACATTCTCGGCCTCTGTAGTTTGTACTGAATTTCACCTACGCCCACACCTCAGGAATAAAATTAAAGTTTGATGATGGATTCTATCAATACATACAGCACTTTCACTCAATATGCCCCAAACAATTTCAGTTTAAAACCAGATTTAAATCATATTCTTTTGTGGATTCTACTGTATCAACACCCAAAACACAAGGATGGGGACCTAAAAACAGAAATGCCAGGTAACTATTTTAGGAACATTTTCCAAGAGGGGATGGAGGAGGAAGAAAGACAACGTCCAGAGAAGGGAGGCAGGAAAACTGAGCAATGAAAGCATTGGAAAGTCCTGGTCACAAACAGTAATCACCAGGAAGGCTGAAGCACACGCAGCAAAACAGAGGAGGGATGTAGCATCTTGCTGAGAACAAGGCCCCTGGTGCCATGCTTAAGATTTCATGCCAATCTTATTTTATAAACAGGTGTGGAGCAGCCTAACCTGTGGTGGCGCAGTGGATAAAGCGTTGACCTGGGAACACTGAGGTCGCCAGTTCAAAACCCTGCACTGGTTCGGTCAAGGCATATATGGGAGTTGATGCTTCCAGCTCCTCCCCCATTTCTCTCTTTCTCTCTCTTTCTCACACACTCTGAGTCTTTTCTCTAAAATGAATAAAATAAAAATAAAATAAAAAACTTTAAAAAAAAAAAAAAAAAAAAAGGTGTGGAGCAGAAAAGCAGACTGGCTCAGGGCTTTGGAGCCTGAGAAACAATATGGCAGTGGGTTCTCTGGATTTTCTTTTTGCTTCAAATGCTCCATACTAGGTGTTAAAAAAAACTGCAGCCAAGACACACCAAAGGGTGCAGATAGGAAGAGCCCCTAAGAAAAGCCGGTCCTCTCTGGCCAGAGAACTAGGAAAAAGGCAGCCCAACAGACAAGACTCTTCTAGACAGGAACACCAGAGGAAACATGGTCCACCTTACCCATTGTAATGAAGTGCCCTCCCTGCACCCTGCCTTCCATGACCTGCGGAGTTCTTCGTCTCTCATACAGTAGTAAAGCTGAAGATGAAATATTGAGAAATACAGGTTTCTAGCATATTATTTAAACTTAGTAACTACTGAAAAGTTAAGAATCAGCTAACAGTGCAATTAGTAAAAACTGGGATGTAGAGGGTTGTGAAGAAGGTGAGAGGCAGGGCAAGCACACTGAATCCTTCCTTGCTATGGGGATCTAAATGAAGGAAGCCACAGTGGACACAAAGGAGTAAATTAGAAAGGGATTTTATAGGTATGCTCTAAAGGGCTTTGTAACAATTAGCTATGGTAACACGATAAAGTATAAGTACTTTATAAACTATTCAATGCCATGCAAATACAATGTTCACCATGAGACATAAATAGTTTAAAGGAAGTTTCAGTGATAAAAAAAGAACAGTAACTTGACCAGGTGGTGGCACAGTGTATAGAGCCTCAAACTAGGATGCTGAGGACCCAGGTTCAAAACCCCGAGAGGTTGCAGGCTTGAGCACGGCCTCATCTGGCTTGAGCACATGGTCACCAGCTTGAGTATGGGATCATAGACAAGATCCTATGATCACTGGCCTGAGTCCAAAGATGATTAATTTGAAGCTCAAGGTCACTGCCTTGAGCAAGGGGTCACTGGCTCAACGGAAGCCCCCCATCCCTGTCAAGGCACATATGAGAAGCAAACAATGAACCACTAAAGTGATGCAACTACAAGTTGATGTTTCTCGTCTCTCTCCATTCCTATCTGTCTCTTTCTCATGCACGCTAAGAACAGTGACAATAAAGAAGATAGAACAGTAGATGGTGCCTGACATGGGAATTGAGGGTAGATGCCATCAAAACATTCAGATGTTGAGACACTTTCAGAGAGAAAGAATAAACTTAAGACTAAATATTTACATTCAGAACATCCTTGATTTTTAAAAAATTAGGACCCAATACTTGTAAATGTCATAAAATGCTACTCTTTGCCTATCTTTCTCTGTAATTTCTAGTTTCCAGTATATGTACAATGTACACTTATTTCAAAATAAGTACCACATGATTAAGCTTGCTAGCATGAGCATAACGGCACAACGTGACTGCTGGCATGGTGCACCCCAGATCTCTTTACACTTTATTGGTCATAGTCATATATTGTAGGGCTATATTTGAGTCCCTGGTGCTGGGCCTAATCTCTATTAACTTAAAAAATAATTATTTTTCCAAATGTTTGGCACCTAAGCTGAGCATTCCCCTTCCATGCCTATTATAATCTCCATATTAAAGCTATCCCCTACCAAAGTACGAGGTTACCACATACTCGAAGCAGTTAAGCCCCAGAATGCCACAGTTCTGATTCCTCTTTAATCCCCCTATTTAGAACAGCTCATCAAATCCAAGATATTTTGATGGTTCAACTCAACAAATCAACTTGGGAAGCCTGAAGGTCAACCAGGAAGCAGTGGCAGGCTTTGCCCCATGCCAGGTGTTTCATCTACCTATTTTTTCAAGCCTAGACATCTGAAAGGTCTCTCTTTGTCTCTCTCTCTCAATACCAGTCCTATGTCACTATCCTTCTTGCAGGACTTACAGTACCTGCCTGTATCCGTTATGTGTGTTCACTTTATCTGCTACAGTGCTGCCCGCACAGACAGTCAGTGCATCTCTGTGCATTCCCTGGGGACCAGAGGTGCAGGGAATGTCTTCATAAATTGTATGCAAACTAACATAACCAGAAGAAACACTTTCCTGTTCTCCACTAGCAATACAATACAAACTTGCTCTTCAACATCACATTTTTCAGAACATGTTCTATCCAATACTCTGCCAAAAAAAAAAAAAAATCTCATGTTCTCATCCTATTTGAATGATGTGGCTATCTTCCTAAGAACACTCCCAGTCATATGTGAAACTACCTTTTCATTGTCCATGGGCCAGTTTTCAACTAAGATTCCAATGAGATGCTGAAAGCCAGGAAGAATGTAAGTTTCTAGGTCTTGTAGTAGCTAAGAGAAATCTAATTTGAAGTTGAGACAACATGAAACTTAAGACACAAACTTCCAATCCATTAAATTGCCATGTCCTGGTTCTTCAAACACATCCATATGATTGCTAGTCTTCAAACTCCTGGCCATGACCCATAATAAAAAATGTGTTTTCCATTCTAACCAATACGCACACAAAACCCAAAGTTGTTGTGCAACTTGAATTTTTAATAAATTCACCACTAAGGGATAAATAATTAGCAAATGCAAGGATAGAATTTACTCAAGCTTTTAATAAAGCTGCTAACGATCTAACGGTCATAATTTTTTTATTCTCCAGGTTATAAATCCTTCTCTGTACTGAATGGCTTTCACCGAGTTATCTACCACACCCAAAATGATGGGGTATATGTAGGAAACTAATAGCCTGCAATTAAACATCCTAAATCTTAAGTAAATTCTACCTCAGCTGCATGGTGCAGATTAGTTAACACATTTATTAAGAATTCAAAATACATAAACGTTATGGACACTGCATTTGCCTAGTTCCCTGAAAAGATAAAATGTCCCTAGGTCCATAATCTTCCCTCAGTCCTCTTCCCTTTCACAGAGCTTCCACCAACTGTACTAACACCATCCCCTTGTTCCACTTATCTTCAATTTTAAATTTAGAAGTTCTGGAATCTCCATAAATATGATCCAAATACCAATTCTGCCACTTAATAAATGTTATATAGCAGGCACATTTCTTAACCTCTCTAAATCTGTTTCTCCTCAGTGTGCCAAGGCTAATTGCGTCTACCTTACAGCATTGCCCTGCGGCCATTCTTAGAAGTCACTCAGCGAGCAGTCGCTATTACTATTAAGCGCTGGTATAAAGTTTTTAAAGTTATTATTACATTTCTAACTCTTCTGTATTTCCATCATTTCTTCTCATTCATACAATGGAAATGTCCTCTTTGTTTCCTCCTCTTCAAGTAACTTTTTTATTACTCACATCTGAAGTCCACATGGATAAAAATGAACTCATAGCTTTAGTATGAGTCAGAGACTGATTGGTTGCTTGATGATGGAAAGTCTGTACCAAAGCAATACAGAGCTCACAAACAATCTCCAGATTCTTGAAAACAAAGGTAACGTCTTCTCTTCCACATGCCAAATTAAACACAACTTTCTACCTTAGATGCCCAACGCACCCTCAAATGTCCTTTCCTGAACAGAGCCTCTCAGGCTCAAAAGCAGCATCATACCATCTGGCTAACACCATAACTAACTTGGGAAGGATGATCAGGGGATGCTAGAAAAATCAGGTGAAAGGTTTTTGGGGACACCATCCACAGATTACATGCTAGAAAAATCAGGTGAAAGGTTTTTGGGGACACCATCCACAGATTACATACTAAATACAAAGGGAAAGGGCATTTTTGCAACTGAGAGATCTGATGAATGTCACCTTAGCTAAGTGATGGAACTTAACACCAGCAATATGGAGGATGACAATATGCTTGTTCTAATCCATGGGAATACAGAACATCACTTGTGAAGAATTCTTGCCTAAAATGTTTAACCTAAGTCAGGTCCTGTCCAGAGTGTAGGATATTCTACATAACAACCCTGTATTCTTCAAAACCATCAGTCATAAATGATAGTAGTGGAGGAACTCTTCTGGAAATGAAAGGCTAACAAGCCATGACAAACCAAATGCAGTGCATGAACCTTGTTTGGAGCCAACATATTAAAAAAAAAAAAGCTACAGTCTGACCAGGTAGTGGGATAGAGCATCAACTTGAGACCCTTAAGACCCAGGTTCAAAACACTGAGATCACCGGCTTGAGTGTGGGCTCATCCAGCTTGAGTGTGGGGTCACTGGCTTGTGCAAGGGACCACGGACATGACCCCATGTTCGCTGGCTTGAAGTGCAAGGTTGCTGGCTTGCGCCCAAGGTCACTGGCTTGAGCAAGGGGTCACTGGCTCACCTGGAGCCCCCCGGTCAAGGAACATATGAGAAAAGTTATCAATGAAAAACTAAAGTGCCACAACTACAAGTTGATGCTTCTCATCTCTCTCCCTTCCTTCCCATCTGTCTGTCAGTCCCTGTCAGTCCCCCTCTCTGTCTCTCACTTGCTTAAAAAAAAAAAAGCTACAATGGTCACTTGGAAATCATTGGGGAAGTGTGAATGAATATGGCCTGTCTCTGACATAGTACTACTAAAACAATGGAAAAGGTCTTGGATGTGCCAACAATTCCTTGGTCATATGAAGAATGTTCACATTTTAAAAATATACACGCTGAGTCTTCAAAATCAAGCATAATGAAGTCTACCACCTGGTTTAAATGATTGACAAAATACAAATGTGTCAAAAACATTCAGATAACAAAGGGGCAAAAGTGTTCACATGGCAATCTAAGTGAAGGCACAGGGTATTTACTCTAGTCCTTCCAACCTTTCTGTTAGTTTAAAATTTTTCAGAATAAGGAAAAGGAGGAGGGCGTATTATAAAGCTCTCTCCAGAATTCCCTCACCAACCCAACCCCTCTTAAGTAGAAAAATAAAAATATTTCACTCTTCATCCACAGACTTTTCCTATAAACAAGGATTCAAATGAACAATTCTCATAGGCCCAAACATCACTTCTTCAAGATCCCAATTGTTGCCACATGGATTTCCTTCAAATTCCCACCACAGCTGGGCTGGCCTGATTTTGCAATGAGAAGGCTGGAGAAAAGTGTCCTTTCCTCTGTCTTGCCTAAGCTGGGCAAGATTCTTGGCTCTTCAAGCATGGGAAAATCATGTGGTTCCCTCTCCCAGCCAGATCTCTCCGGACCTCACCACACCCTAATTTAACTGATGCAGCTGGATCAGCTTAAACACCCAAACTAATTAAATCAGAAACTCATCAAAGGGACCCTGGAATCATTATTTTATAAGCTCCACACTCTGCAACCCAAGCAGATATTACCCATTCTAACCTATAGCTCTTCCCTGAAGAGCAGGTATACACACTCTATTAGCATCAAAGTGGGAAATACTAATAGTCACAGGAAGTAATATTGTATCACTTCTCAACTCAAAGACCAGCTAACTACTACTCTAAGCTATCAGAGAAACACCCAATATATATAGACTAATATAAATTAGATCAAAATATTCTGGTTAATGTTACTTATTTAAATAAACTACATGAAGACTTCACATCTAAATATGATCTGAAAGGCCTTGGATTTTGTTTTGTAGTTAGAGGAAACTGTACTCATTGGTTCCTATGACTTAAGGCAGGGGTCCCCAAACTTTTTTACACAGGGGGCCAGTTCACTGTCCCTCAGACCGTTGGAGGGCCGCCACATATAGTACTCCATACACTGACCACCAATGAAAGAGATGCCCCTTCCAGAAGTGCAGCAGGGGCCGGATAAATGGCCTCAGGTGGTTGCAATTTGGCCTGCGGGCCATAGTTTGGGGACCTCTGACTTAAGGGAATTCTTCAGAGACAAAAACTGCATCAGGGCAAGTAACTGTCAGGAAAAAGGGGGAGATAGAGAATTTCTCTTTCCTACAAAACCAACTGGGATTTTCTTGATTTATTTTTAAGTCATAATAAAACAGCAATGACTAAAAGATATTAAAAGAAGCCTATTTTACTGGACTAAGAAAAGAGCCCTGACCAGATAGGTCAGTTGGTTAGTGTCATCCTGAAGCACAGAGGTTGCCAGGTTCGATCCCCCGTCAGGACACATACAGGAGCAGATGATCAATGTTCTTGGTCTCTCACTTTCCTATCTCCCTTCCTCACTCTCTAAAATCAATAAAATAAACATTTAAAAAAATAAAATGAAGAAATAGGAAGTAATAAAGAGAATGAGGTCAAAAGGCAAAATATTGCCTGACTAGGCAGTGGCACAGTGGGTAGAATATCAGTCTGGAACACTGAAGACCCAGGATCAGGACCCTGGGGTCACCAGCTTGAGCAAAGGCTGATCCAGCTTGAGCACGGAGGTCGCTGGATTGAGCATGGGATCATAGACATGACCCCATGGTCGCTGGCTTGAGCCTAAAGATCACTGGCTTGAAGTCCAAGGTCAATGACCTGAGCCTAAGGTTGCTGGCTTGAGCAAGGGGTCACTGGCTCAGCTGGAGCCTCCTGGTCAAGGCACATATGTGAAAGCAATCAATTAACTAAATGCACTGCAACTATGAGTTGATGCTTCTCATCTCTCTCCCTTCCTGTCGGTCCCCCTCTCAGTCTCAAAAAAAAAAAAAAAAAAGGCAAAGTACTAAGTAACTAGAATTTTCAATGGTCAGGGAAACAGGCAGTGAGGCTACCTCAGCATTCTCAAGACGGCACATGCACTCCAGATTCAGACTGTTCCCACTCATCCGTCATGACTGACATTTCATTTTTCACAAGGTCTTACTGGAAAATAAGAACATGGACCTTGATAAAGAGTTTCCCCACCAACTGGCCAACACTGAACATTCTGAACAACTGCAAGATGAAAAATGCACATGACCTAGTAATAGTCAAAATAATGGATATTTAATACACAAAAAAACACTTCTTTCCCCCACTCTGGGCCAATGATGATGCATCTGAGGCTACTGAGACACACCCAGACACCCCCATGGGGTCAGCTGAGCCAGCCCAGAGAAGCCACCACAGATCAGCAATGCCTACAGCGACAGCTGCAAGCAAACAGCTAACTGTAGAGTCTAGCAGAGGGCAAGTAGCCCTCCTCTTCAGTGCGCATGGCCCTCTTTACACTCTGCATAGATGCAGAATGCATCATATCCAACACCCGAAGTGTGTCACCTCCACCAGATTGCCTCTGCCTGATCCGTTTCCAACCACCAACAGGCAATGACATCTGTTAACAGGAAAAAGATTCTGGGCCCCTTCCAGCGTAGAGAAACAAAGACTCGTAATACAGTTACACTAGGATTTCTTCAATACTTCTCCTTCCCCAGATTCTCCTAGGGTCTCCCACAGTGGGAACCACAGAAATTCCCTGTCCCTATGTACGGAGTCTGAGAAAGCTCTGGACAGTGTGTAGCACATCACCCCCAGTGGAGGCCTGCGGGAAAGAGGCAGCAGAGCTTCCGTCCCACTGTGGCTCTCTCTGGGATAGCCTGTTTCCCTTACACCAGCGCTAAGGAAATTTGCCAAATACAGTTTTCTCACCAGGCTCAAGGTCCTTCATGACTTTAAGACTCTAGAATGCTAAAACTGGAACTGCCAGGCCCCCAGGCTGCCTCCGCTGTGCTCTGCGAAAGGTAAGCCATCACCAAGAAGAGCCATAGAACTGCTAAGCCACAGGCAAGCTACGCTGCACAGCCAGCTGCCCAACCCTTCAAGGTGACCCTCGTTTATTAGGATCAGCAGACACCTACTTCATAAAGTGAGGGGAAAGGCTACTTTTTCACTTATCTTTTAGCTAGAAGGAGTTCATGAAGCAAGGCCCTGAAAGAATAAAACAAAAATTTAAGGAGTGATGAGACAGAAAAATTAAAATGTGAATGGGGTGGGGGGCTA
Organism: Rhynchonycteris naso; assembly: GCA_037038555.1. Classification (NCBI taxonomy): domain Eukaryota; kingdom Metazoa; phylum Chordata; class Mammalia; order Chiroptera; family Emballonuridae; genus Rhynchonycteris; species Rhynchonycteris naso. Next base: position 35,312,286 of record CM072998.1, read on the forward strand.
AATTGTGAGAGAACAGATGGAACTCTGCAGACACACGGAGTCCCTTTACCAATGGTCTGGATGGGGCATCCTACAGGGTTTTTACCAAGTTAACAAATACCTGCTTAGTTCCTATTAAGTAAGAGATACTAAAAACTTAAATATTAAACAAAAACACAGAACCAGCCCTCAAAGAGCGAGACCAGAGACACAGGTACAACTTATGACACTATGTTGAAGTTGCCACAGACAGACAGAAATAGCAATAGCAGTCTGAAAGATACTGGAAGTGGCAGCAGAGACAAGATTAGCCAGCTTGAGGCGTAAAACCATACAGAGAGCAATCTCAAGAACAGGCTCCTGGCACAAAGACAGGATGGGCACCAGGAACAGCTCCCAGGGTAGATGCCAGCACAGCCCAAGTCCCAGTTTCAACCTGGCCCCACCACATAGTAGCTGAGTGACTATGGCTCTGTTCCTATACCTCTCCAGCTCCATTTCTCTTCTAAAGTGAGAGTCCTTACAAGTGTAAACAAGTTAATATGCATGAAGCCACCAGGATAGCACCTAGCACAGAACACATACCACTATTTGTAAAATGAAAGAATTAACAACTACTACTCAGATATTTCAAATAGTCTGACATGCCTGGAACAGGAGGAAGTCCAGGATCACCAGGGAGGGCTGGCAGAAGTAGACAGAATTCAGGTCATGAAAAGTCCCACCCACTATGACAAGGCACCTGGGCATTACCCTCTGAATGATGGGATCAGGGGCAGACAGGCTGGCAGGACACTGGGCTGGAGGCCACATAGGCTATCCCACATGTGGCAGCACTACATGAGGCAGGCAGAATCAATACCAAAATAAAGACCAAAAGAAAGAGCTGTGTTAAAAGTTGGCTTCCAGGGTAAAAGACAGGTAAGAGAAGTTTCCTTCTAAGCCTTGTAGTATGCTACGTACATGTATTACTTACTGAATAAAAGGAAGTATGCTACGTACATGTATTACTTACTGAATAAAAGGAAGTTTTCAATTGTAACCTGATGACATGCCCTTGATGTTCTCTAAGTCCTATGTTTCTAGCCCAGAGGTCGCATTTTCAGTGGCAAAATAGCCTTGCTATCCTACCATGTGTGTTAAGCAATGCCAGTACTAGCTGAGATACAAGTTATATAACTCTTAGGTGAGCCTGGCCAACTGCATTAAAAACACTTACAATGGTAACCCAAGGAGGTTCCACATCAAGGGCCTACAAAGAAACATTGTAATCGTGGACTAGATCCTGTTACTAAACTGGTAGCTGGTGGAGGAGGTAGAAGTTTCACTGAATTACTATAATCCTGTCTCTGCAGAAACCTTACAAATATCTGGCCCAGTGCTGAGCTCTAGCTAAGTCTCCTTCCTGGAGGCACTGGAAGAGTTAGACACAAAATGAGGAGGAGAACATGTTCTCCAATTCTTCTGAGAGCCTCTTCCTCCCCTATCACCCTGAAGTTCTACCATTTGAAAATGCACACTGACTCCCACTTCCCACCCTCTTATCATCTCAACACCAGAGGATGGCTTTCTCAAAGGATCCTTTATAATAAAAACAAAATCCTGAATCTATATTACCTCCTGCCATTATTACTGATGGGCAGGTGGAATGGACTGCCTGGGAAGCTGTGACAATTTTCAGTGCACAGAAGATATTATCTTGAGTTCCTAGCAGAGGAAGCATTCTCACACCAGGCATGGATATGGACAGAGTATGCATCATGTATCTTATTCCTCCACCTCCTCTTGCCTGGATCAGGAACACAATTTATCAGGCTTACCCAGCCTGCCTAGACTTTAGCCTTACTAACACAACAAATAACAGGAGCTTAAAATGTGAGCCACCTTCACTTTTCCCTTTTTACGCTTAATCCCAACTTACTCTATTCCTGCATCTCTTCAGGGAGTTTCTCAGGGTCTCACTGTTTAGGAGTCCTCTGATTGGTGGGACAATGGGCTGTTCTGAACCTTGCGCAGGTGCCCTACTTTCCCAGCACCTTAGTTTTCTAAACATAGTTTGGGGGGATAATAATGATAAAACCTAATAGAAACCCTTAAAAATTAAATAAGTTTAATGCATTTAAAACAGGGTCCAGGATGTAATAAGCACTCAGAAAATGCTGCTTATTCTTGTTATCTATTATACACTTCTAAGAATTTAATGACCTTTTTAAAATTACATAACATCTCAACTTCCTTAAAAGGCAAGTTCTGGTACAGTCATAAATAAAGTTACTTCAAGAATTTCAGTAAATCAACTAATAAATACTATGTCATTACCTACCATTTCCAGCTTCCCACTGAGTCAATAATACAAAAGATGACTAGCTAGAAAGGCTGCAGTGTGGCCTCAAACACCTTTAATGCAGTAAACAGCTTACCTACCTGTCTAAATCTAGGACAAAGATAACACATGGGTGGGGCTGCCCATCCTTAGAGAAAAGACTATAGATATACTTTTGTTTTTATTCAAATTAACTCTTAAACCTGCATCAACAAGTTTTAAGTTCCCATATGCACATGTGTTAATTATTTTAATAGTATTTTAAAATATTCTTGGATGAAATCTCAATCATAGCCTTGGCTAAAAATCTAGACAAGAAGTGAATGTTAAGGGCAGAAAAGTATCATAAATAAAAGAGTCTGTCCTTCAGAAATACACAGGGAAGATAAGTGTGTTAGGAATATTTAAAGGCAATTTCTCTCCCAAACCTAACTCACTAAATCAGCCCAGATGATTACAATACTGGAGAGTCCTTTCGAACACCCTTCCATACTCTCTCAACTTAAAGAGAAAAAATGAAAACACGATCACCCACACTCAAGGGGATATCAGCACCTTTGCAAACAGTCGCAAGATGCACTTCCAGCCAGAGTTCCCCTTGTACGGAGCAGCCACAGGATGTCTCTGGCCAGTGCCACGACAGAGGTTACTTGTGAGAAAGCTGGAAGGCAACTGACAACTGTCTAAGGTTTTCAATTTTTATTTCCTATTCTAGCAGCTTTTCTTTGCATCCTCTTACAAAAATCCAATACAGGAAATTTTGAGTACCTCACACTTGCCTTAGTTTACCATGTACCAAGGAATATAGGTACTTTCAACAAAAGAAAGGGGGGCCAAAATGTTTGTCCAAAGAGGTTTCCATCTTCCTGGGTGAAAGAGAAAACACAACAGGTACAGGCAATCACAAGACTGGAAAGAAGAGCTCTCATATATTGCTACTGGGCAAGGCAAAGTGATATTAAAAAATGTCTCTGGAGACAATATGGCAGTGAGGTATTCAAACCCTTTACATATCTCTACCTTTGACTTACCAGTGCCCTATCAGGAAATTTCTCCTTAAAAGATAATCAGCGATGGCCTGACCAGGCAGTGGCGCAGTGGATAGAGCCATCAGATGGGACACAGAGGACTGAGGTTCAAAACCCTGAGGTCACTGGCTTGAGAGCGCGCTCATCCGGCTTGAACAAGGGGTCACTAGCTTGAGCATAGGATCACAGACATGACCCCATGGTCGCTGGCTTGAAGCCCAAGGTCACTGGCTTGAGCAGGGGGTCACTTGCTCTGCTGTAGTCTGCCAATCAAGGCACATATGAGAAAGCAATCAATGAACTAAGGAGACTAAGGAGCCACAACGAAGAACTGATGGTTCTCATCTCTCTCCGTCTGTCTGTCCCTATCTGTACCTCTATGTCACAAAAAAAATAAAAAATAATTAAAAATAATAAATAATAAAAAATCAGCAATGAAAGATTTTGTACAGAAATGGTCATCACACAGTTCAATATTTACAACAGTGAAAACTTATGACCGATAGGTCTAAAAATGGGAATTAACACTAGAAACTATGAGCCACCCTTTAAAAATAAGTAGGCAAATACTTAACATGAGTAAAGTCACACTATATTAAGTTAGAGCATGTTACAAAATATTATGTAGACCATGATATCGTGCATATTTTATTTTTTAATTTTTAATGGATATTTTAAAGTATATTAACATATGTGTAAAGAGGGAAGACTGAAAAATACATAGTAATTTTAACACGTTGTCTCTAGATGTAGCATTAAACAAATTTTTATTTTTTTCTTACATTTCTCTATTTCCTAAATTTTATATAATGAATTTTTTGTAAAAATTTTTTTTGTAAAAATTCCACCACAATGTGGTTCAAACTACAAAACAAAATAGTTACAGTAACAGTTACTGTCTATGTAGTACCTAAAACATGTGAGGCACTAATTCTAACTATAAATGCAAACTGTATGATATTCTTTTAAAATTAAAACTTCTTTCATAATCAGAACAACTTATTGGAGTATAATACTTGATTTTCTATAGCTAATTAAGATGCATATGCATTAAAATAAGTAATATAATAATCACGATGTTCTTCTATTCCTTTAAAAAAATCTAAAATGGTAGCAAACAAAATATGACATACTATATCAAAAATAAATAGTCTGTTATAAAGAAGTCAGTCTAAACAAAGCCCTGGAAAAAAAGTATCTTGATACAACTATAAAGCAAAACTAATCTAGAGTATCAGTTTTAAATTTTGTTTATAATTTCAAAAAGTTTCTTGTCAGTCTTCCAGAATTTTATAAAAATAAAATGTGTAAAACCTAGAATGCATTTCAAAAGTAGCCAGGTCCTTCCCTCCTCACTACCTTTCTACATATTCTTTCTTTAAAATCAGTGGAAAATGGCTGCACAGGGGTCCGAGAGCAGGCCATGTTCTAGGAAACAGGCTTCTCTCTTCACACCACAGATGAAAACAAGCCTAGAAGCACAAGGCAGGTCCATACACTCTCCTTTTCCAGGAGACCTTCATAAAAATTAGAGTGACAAATAATTTATGAGGTTTCTGATGTGCTGTTTTATTGTTTAATTATCCCTAATGTAATTATGAGTTTTAAATGTGACATGCAGCTGACCTTGATAGAACATTAACAAAATCTGCCTCTATTTTATGTTTAATAGAAGAGATATTTACTCTTTAGAAACAGCACGTCATAATTTCCCTTTAATTAAGAAGAAAAAAAAAAGACATCTGCTATCAACTAAATTTCAAACTCATCAATCACAATATTTACTGAAGGTCTACTATGTGCCAAGCACTGTTCTAGATGCTTGGGATATGTTAATGAACAAGCTCTTTTCTAAAACATCTTTAAATAAAATCTTAATTATTTTAAAAAAAAGTCAATACATGACATTTCAACAGTAACCTTTGGAAAACTAAAGATGAGGGGTTTTTAACAATCAATTTTCTTTATAATACTTTCTTTAAAAGTCTTACACTAAAGTTGTCAGATTATAATCTTCATGTGCAAACTGAGTATCAAATTTACCATAAACAAAACACCAGTTTGAAGAGGATAACAAAATCCCACAACAAACATTAAGAAAAAGCAAAAATGGCTACAAGCCTATTATCACAGCCCAATATGGAAGGTTAGTGGTGAAACCACAAAGGCCATGCAGCAAAGGTAAAGGCCCTGTGAAAGTGTCTCCCCATCTTAAACAGCCCCAGAGTCTCTGGAATCTCCACTAAGCATTCTCTGGCTTATCTGTACATAATTTCCTCACAAAAGTCAATCACTACCAACAATAAAATATCTCGGTTTACAATCATTCATAAAAACAGTACTTTCATCTCTATGAATTCCTGTCTCACTTCAAATAACAGTTAAGCTTTCCTTATAACCTTCCCTTATAGACTGGATGACTTTTAGCTTTTCCCCCCAAGCATCCTACACTAAGGGACTGTCCTGGAACAGCAAACCCTTATGGCTCCATCTTCTATAACAGGCTCTGTAAAAGATGCTCTCATATATGTACTGTTATCTAGGGGCTTAGTATAACACTCACTTCTCAGATAAGGAAACAAAGGCTGAGAGTGTAATAAACTAGAGAGCAGAAAAGGCGATATTTACCGACTACAACCAAACCAGCCTGTAATTATGAAGTACAAGTACAGCTACATTTCTGAGTCTAAAGCACTCCAAGATCAATACAAATCACATGTTAAAATAAGAAGTTTCCAGAGGGCTTCCCCTGAAAGACTGTATTTAGTGTAGTGACAATACTTTAAGCAACATGGAAAAGACACACCGCCTAGTGTGCTCCCCAAGACACAGGATAGTATGTCTCTAACCTAAACGTCAAGTGTTATAGTAAAAACCACCTAACTTCTGGGACAGAAAAAAAAAACGCATTAAGGTGTTAAGGCTGGAAGAGGGTCTGGGGTCCATTTCTTTCCTGCCCGGCTGTGCCTTACCTTTGGGGATTCTTAAGCGCTGACCCAGACCTGCATGCGGGTCACCGGAGAATCCCTAAAAGCAGTTAAAGCCTAGGCAGGTGCAAGGGAATCAGATCGCACCCCTTGACAAGCAGTTGTCGAAAATGTGTGTCACCTGCACCACGAGCTACCATTTTTCCTTATTGCAAAGGGGGCTAAGTTTGGGGCTCCGTACAGTGCCTCCTCCCTAACCTGGAACCGCGTTCACACCCTGGGTCGGCCCGCGAGCCGGGGCTCTGGGCGCCACTGCTCCGGGCCCACGGATCCCCTGAGCCTCTACGGACGCCTGCGCCCTCAGTCACCCCCTGCTCCGCCACCGCCGCGTCCCCACCGGCTCACCTCCAGGCGCAGAGAGGCCCCACAGCCTCGCAGGAACTCGCGGATGTTGCTCAGGCACTCGCTCTCGCTCCGGGGCTCTGGGAACACCTGCAACACAGAGCACAGACGCTGAGCAAAACGGCCAGGCCGCGGACGAGCCCTGAGGCGAACCCGCGGCAACCCCGGCGGGAGGCTCGGCCGGGCAAGTCCGGGCGGGCAAAGCCGGCGGCCCGGAGCGCCCCCGGCTGCCCTCACCGCTCGCCCGCTCAACCACTGCCTCTCCTCACCCTCTTTCCTTCCTCCAGGCTGCACCAATCTCAGGCCCCTTCCCTCACCAGGAAGTGGACGGGCACCGGAAGTGACGTATCAGGCCGCGCATCGGGCAGCCCCCCGCGCGACCTTTTCCGGTCCTCTCCCTCGACCCTCGCAAAGTGGCCTCCTCCTCCTCCTCCCGGCAGCTGGTCCTTCCCCTCGGACTCGGCCCACCGGGACTGGCCACACTCGCCCTCCTCCAAACACCTGGTGCTCCACCACAAACGCAGCCCCCTTAAACACAGACCGCTCCACCCAGAGGAGCCCGAGTGAGCTCGGCCTCGGTGGCCTGAACAACCCTGAAGGGGCTGGAAAAAACCCGGTGTTTCTTCAGTTCTTCCTCGCCCCGGCCTCGGGGAAGGAGTGGAGCTAGCATTCTAATAATTAGCAACATAAGTTACACATGTTGGAATTGCAGTTCAATGCTGCTTTTCCCAAATACAGACCATGTGCTTCATGAATGATTAACCAAAGTAGCTGGCTACAAGTCAGCTGGGGCGAAACTATGGTGAGTGTAGCCTCCACCACAGGTGAAGAGCAGCGAGGAGGGCTCCTGCAGACTGCCTGGCGCCAAGGTAGAACTGTGAGGGCCACTGGTCACACGTGTAAGTATTGACAACCGCCCTAGGAAAGAAACATTAAGGAAACCAGAATGGTACTAATTATACAGAACAATCAAGGGAGAAGCCTGAAACATCCGAAAAGCTTTTTGTGTTGCTCTGAAGTGCATATGAAGTCTAAGTTTTGGCAGTTAATACCAAACCATATTCCAGAATTCTGGCACTTTGGAGGGTATTCAAGGCCTTTTTGTACTACTCTCTTATAGGAGGAAATCAGGACACTCCATCAGTCCTCTCTCAGGAATACTGAGGTTTCATCTCAAAGTGTTCAGGTCTTACATAATTACAAATCAAAACAAAACCAGTGTGTTAAGAGGTGACAAGGGAGAAAATAAGACTTTTACTCCCTATGTAATGCGGATAGCCAAGACCAGGCAGGTACACATTGGATTCAGGCAGATAGTAGAGAAAATGCAGAGTCAGAAAGCATTGGGCCATTCCCTTTTAATAGACTTTCACAAGGGTGGACCAGCAAACCGCCAGGGGAAAACCATTTCGCAGGCAAACAGCAAAAAACAGCCCCTCACAGTGGTGGGCAGGCAATCCACAATCTGTCATCCACCCTGAGGGCAAGCACCTGTAACCTTACAGACTTCACACGTGGTGCTGCCTCGTGCTCACGCACTAATCAAGCAAAGTGCTTGTGGCTGGTAAACCAGTGAGCAAGCCTAACCACAGCTGTTTTCCCAACACCCCTACAATTTAAAAATTCTTCCTAAATAAAGCCAACGTGTTTCCCTCTAAATTAAACAGACGTGTTTTATTTTTGTAGAACAAACCAAAACTGCCTTAGTTCATTTTGCTCCTCTCTCTAAAAGAATTTTGAAAATCTATGTATGAAATGTGTAGTTAACATCTAAAGTCCTCATGTTAAATAGTTGCAAAGTATTAATTTCTGACATCCTGATGACATTTTAAAACTAAATTGTTAAAAATTTCTTTTTAAAATATATCCAATAGACTAAATACTATATAGCCATTCTCCATCTAAAAATTATAATAGTCAAATTACTCATTAATTTCTTCCTCACTTAACTCATTTCAACTCCCCCCACGAAACTATTCTAAAGTAAAAATATTTGTGCTTGAAAATGTTATCACACTGTTTTTGCAAGACACCCATAACAGTTTTGGGGAAACAGCTGTGTTAGGCTTGCTCACTGGTATACCAGCTGCAAGCACTTTGCTTGATTAGTGTGAGCACCTGGCAGAGGCACGTATGCACAGCCTATGTAGGGCTATAGGTGCCTACACTCAGGAGAGATGGCAGATTGCCTGCCTGCCTGCAGCCAGCCAGCCAGCCAGCCAGCCAGCCACTGTGAGGGGCTGTTTTGCTGTTCACTTGCTGCTATGAGAAGCGGTTTTCCCCTGCTTGTTTGCTCATCCGTGGTTGTGAGAATCTATCAAGCGAATGACTCAACACTTTCCAATTCTGCAGTTTTTCTACGTCTGCCTGAACCCAATGTGGATCTGCCTAACCTTGGCCACCCGCATTACAACAGCGAATCCTCATTCACTAATTCTGTTTTTGAAAATTCTCCTACTAGATAAAATGTAAGTATAATGCCAAAAGCAGTTCTTGTGACACTTTCTTAGCCATTTATGGATATGTGTAGAAGTGGGAAAATTTTAATTCCCATATGCACACATTCCCAGCTGAACTTGAACCAAAGTTATGCCCTGTTCCATTTCGTTTTAGCTCATAATACTAAGTAAATGTCCTTTCCACAGTCTACTAATGTCACATTTTTTCACATTTTTGTGCTTTTTGTTGATTTCACTGTTTTAAATGGCCCCTAAGCATAGTACTAAAGCACTGTTATCTGTTGCTAATTAAGCACAAGAAGTCTACAATGTGTCTTACAGAAAAAATACATTTGTTAGATAAGCTTCATTCAGGCCAGAGTAACAGTGCTGTTGCCCATGAATTCAATGTTAATAAATCAACAATACAGTACATCCAGAGAAAGGAAGAGGAGATTCACCAATCCGTACGTGAGGCTGCTCTGGAAAAGATGGAAAAGCAGTTAAATTTGTGGATTCATGAGATAACAACTGAAAAAATAAGTGTGGTAGACAGCCCTGTTGTAGGGCTGAAGGCCAAGGGAATTTAGTCATGTTACCCAGGGTCAAGAAAATGTTAAACCTTTCTCAGCTACTGTGGGCTGGCTTGCATGTTTCCAAAGGTGATACCAAATGAAAAAAGTTAAACTTCCGGGTAAAGCAGGTTTAGATCAGAAGATGGTAGAAGAATGTTAAAAGTATCTGCTAAGCATCATACATGAAAAGGGTTATATGGAGGAGCAGGTTTTCAATGCTGATGAGACAAGCTTGTTTTACAAGAATGTCAGCAAACGAGCCTTGTAATGCAAAGGGTCTCCAAAGTTCCTGACTTTAAATCATGCAAAGACCGCGCAACCTTGCTATTATGTGCCAATGCCAAGGGCAACTCGAAATACAAATCCTACTGGTACACAGAGCACAAAACCCACAAGCACTTTCAGGGAAAGCCTGACCTATATGCAAGTCCATTGCGGTGGAACAAAAAAACATGGATAGCATCTGAAATATTCTGGGATTGGTTCCACAGCAGCTTCATCCCAGAAGCTGAACATTATCTCCATGGCAAAAACCTTGCCTTCAGGGTTTTGTTAATTTTGGATAATGCTCCAGTTCATTGCCAAGAAGAACTCGAAAATGTCCACTCTGACACAAGTTCTCTTCATGCCCCCAAATCAGTGGTTCTTAACCTTTTTTGAGGTACCGAACCCACCAGTTTCATATGTGCATTCACCGAACCCTTCTTTAGTGATAAATATGATTTTTTTTCCAAATTCAAGACATAGGTATATGTTTTTTTACTGGTACACAAAATGAGCCATGCATGAACATCACCTTGCTCAAAGAACAAAACCAACAAAGTGCATGAACTCACAACAAATTACGGTATTACTTTATTCTGGCCTCCGCGGCAGAGGCTTCTCCGAACCCCTGAGACCGACTCATAGAACCCTTAGGGTTCTATAGAACCCAGGTTAAGAACCACTGCCCCAAATACTACATCTCTCACCCAACCCCACACTCAGGGCATAATAAAAGCTCTCAAGGCACTACCACCAGGGAGCTTTCCTAAATGCTTTTGGGACTCTTGATGCCAATGAGGAAAGCACCATGATGGACTACTGGAAGTCGGTCACTATTCACAATGTTATTGATCATACTGGCACAGCCTGGGACAGCATCAAGCAAGATACTAGCAATAACTTCTGAGGAAATATTTGGCCAGACTGCACAAAAAATTTTGAAGGCTTTGAAGGTGTTACAGAAAATGCAAAGAACCAGTGTCAAAAGCTTAATGCATATTTCACAGCAAATAAGTGGAGAAGGTTTCAGTGATGTGAAGGAAGGAGATATAGAGTCTATTTTGTCAGAAATAGCAGAAGCTACCCACAAAGACCTGGAGGAAACAGCAAAACATAGCATTGGAGTCAGTGATGATGAGGATGGTGCTAAAGTCAGCCTAAGACTCCAAGAATCATTCCTCTCACAGCAGTCAAAATATCAGAATGGAATCTGTCTTGAAATAAATTATCAGTGACATGGAAGAGTATGAACCTATGTTTAATCAGCCTCACATTTAAGCACCTGATGTCCACTGCATTTGTTTCTTATGCTGAGACACTTAAAGATTTGAGGCAAAAAGCCAAGCAGACAAGGCTGAAGCAATTTTTCAATCCAGTGTGGGAAAAAATACTGCTGACACCATCAACAAGTTGTGGAAGCCAAACTCATGAGGCAGTATTGCCAGATCTCACATGCCACCCTCATTGACTCTTCCTCATTTGCCAAGTAAGTTCTTTCCCTTGGTTTTCACGGGGCAAGCCAAGGTCAAGAGGTTTAACCACACGGTGTACTGTCCTATCACACATCTCAGCTCTATCAACAGTAAGGTTTTAGTTCATGTTTTGATAAAATTTTAAATATTTAATTTTTGCATAATGCTTTTTTCAGGGCTTTTTTATATGACTGTAGTATACTGTATACAGTATATACTTACCATATATGTATATATGAGCTATATATATATCTATATATATATACACACACACACACACATTGTGTATTACTGAGCAGGAGAGTTAAATTAGGACAGTCACATTACAGTAGACCATATTACATAGTACTATAATTGAAAGTGTTTTATTATAAAAAAATATTGCATGTAATCATTTGAAAATGTCTGTCTTTAAACAGAAGAAATACACCTAAAACAAGATTACAGTATTTGTTGATTGGTTGATGAAATGTTGTGACCAGAGTCTCAAAGAAATTAACCCTGTATTTTTTCAGGAACAATGGCTCAGTATTTACTAATTTAATATTTGCTGTGATTTTGTTGAATATAGTTACCACAATAACAATTGACCCTTAAGATTATTAAGCCACAAAGTTCTAATTGTTATGATTTTTATTCTAAATTGAGTTAACTATGATTACATAAACAATGGAAATATTACAGTTTCTGATGAAAATTATTAAATATATAAAAATTTATTTGGAAATGTGTATCTTAATGAGATGGATAGGGTTTTTTAATTAGTTTATCTATGAATGATTATTACATATTGCTAGAAGATAATGCTCAGCATCAATTCTATTCCTATCTTAGGGTTTATTTTATATGCCAATACTGAGTAACCTAGTTCATAAGAATAAGTATAGATTTTCCCCATTTTTCCTTTTTTTTTTTTTTTAATTGAGAGCAGGGGAGGCAGAGAGACAGACTCCTGCATATGCCCCAACCAGGATCCACCCGGCAAATCCCCGATGGGGTAATGTTCTGCCTATCTGGGGTGTTGCTCTGTTGCTCTACAACTGAGCTATTTTTAGCACCTGAGGCAGCGGAGGCCACAAGCCATCCTCAGCATCCTGGGCCAATTCGCTGCAGCCAATCAAACCATGGCTTCAGGAAAGGTAGGGGGGAAAAGGTGAGGGAGGAGGGAGAAAGAGAAAGAGAAGGGGAAGGGGTCGAGAAGTAGATGGTTGCTTCCTGTGTGCCCTGACCAGGAATCGAACCTGTGACATCCACACACATGGCCGACACTCTACCACTGAGCCAACCAGCCAAGGCCTCCCCCATTTTTGAAAAATTTGCTTCACACCACTTTGCCTTTTTGCTAACTGAAAGAAATCCCAAGGGGATTTTCACTTTTACAAAAAAAGAAAAACAACATTCAATGTTTGTTTTGTAGCACACTATTATAGAGGCAGCTCGCACCTGGAGGAGCAAGAATGGAAACGCCGAGTTCCTTCCCCAGGAACTACACTCAACATCTCAGCATCATGCCACCATAGCTTTGAACTGTGTTTGTGCGCATTTGTGCTTTATCTTGATTTATTTTGTGCATCCATTAGCTAGATGTGTCCTAAGGTAATTGCTTCTTCACTTTATGCATTTCAGCTGACAGAAGGTTTCACAGGAATGCTCTACTTTCAGATTGCAGAGGAAACCTATATGTTGAAATGGAAGTTTTATGATGTTATTGATTCTTTGAAGCCTTCTGAGTTACATAGCCAAAGTCCAGATATAATCTATCATAAATAAGAAAATTTTAAATCATCAGTAAACAGTTGAGTCAAGTCCCCTGCAATTCTATGAAAGCTAAGAAGTAGAAACTGTGAGCTGCAAAATTCCAGTCATTAGAGTTATTCACTTCTTAAGACCATGGATATTTATAACTTTCCTTTTGTTACAAGACCTGGAGGTTTTCCATCCTGCAGCAGAGTACCTCAGAAAGACAACAAATGGGTGAATCGTCGACCCTTTAGTGTGTGGTGGGAGAAAGGCCATTGTGAAAGGGGAGGTGGGACAGCTGAACCACCATGATGCCCTCCTTGGTCACAGGCACCTTCTCAGACTGGTCACTTTTAGGTAAGTGCATATGCAAGTTGAGGATCTGGAAACGGATTCCCTTAAAAACAATCCCACGCCTTCAAGTCATCATAGGTGCATGTTGCTAGCTATTTCAATGAACACTGTACCTTGAACACCATACCTGTTTGGAAAACTGTAATGTAAAAGTTAAAACTTTATAGTGAGTAGTCTCTCATTCTGTAACATATATGCTGACCTTGGACACGTCACTTGACCCCTCTAGATCTATTACCTGATCTCCAATTTCAAGCTAATATATTCAGCCTTTCTCACAGATCTAGTGGGAGGATCAAATGGATAATAAATTAACTCAACAATATTGGACCTAGACTCCATGCCAGACCATGTGATAAGAGTGAGACAGGGAGAACTGCACACAACATGGCAAGTACAACCACACAGATGTACACTCAGGACCATGGAAGCAGAGAAAAGAAATAAATTCTATAGACATACGACAGGGACAGAGGCTTAAACAAACCAAAAGGTGACATCCAAGTTGGGGCTAAAAGGGTTAAGAAGCAGACGGAATTACATATTCAAAAGTATGACATTCAAGAAGTCCATGGCGTTTTAAAGAATGATGAGAAATAAAGAGCAGTTGAGATCAGGGGTAAAACTATAGTAAAAAATAATACATGTGAGATATGATGGTACAAAAGAAGATATTTAAAAACCTCCCTTATTATTTTGCTAAAGAAGCTATATGAATAGTAAGTGAGCACATGAAAAAGTGTTCAATGTCATTAGTCATCAATGAAATGCAAAATAAAACCACAGATAACACTACGCACCCAACAGAATGGATAAGATGGAAAAGGCTGACAATATCAAATGTTGGCAAGGATGAAAAGCAATTGGAACCCCCATACATACTAGTGGAAATATAAAATGGTACATTTAGAAAACTGCAAGTTTCTTGCAAAGTTAAATATATCTAAGCCCCAGCAATGTCTCTCCTAGGTATTTACCCAAGAGAGATTAAAACATGCCCACAAAAAGGCATGTACAAAAATGTTCATAGCTTTGCCATCACCAAAGGTGAGCTCACTCAGTGCACTCTCCAAGGTATTTAGAGAAGAACTCTGGCTTCAAATGACCAACAACTGCCCCATACACTGTCTAGAAATCCTATCCCAACTTCACATTAATAAACTCCAGGCTCTTCCATCAAGAACTCTAAACAGGCAGAGTCATAGGCAGGCCCAAAATCATTGTAATTTTCATTTCAAATATGGATTTGATAAAGAGTGTTTTGATGTTCTCAGAATTTGCTGTAAACTAAATCATAAAGCAATGTTTAGGTCGAACTTCCGAGACCTCCACAGTTGTCCAGTTTCCTTCTCAACTCTTCGCCACCCACACCATGCCAAGAACAACCAGCTCCACCCTCAGTCCACACATTGCCAACTAAAGCAACTGCCTTCTCCCTGACTCTGAAAGTGTTTAGAGTCTGAGTGTAGAGAGAGAACCCGCATGAGAAAATAAGCCAGTTCTAGCAAGGCAAATAATTAAACTTCAGTATTACTACAACAATTAAGATCAAGAGGATAGAAAACTTACAAGACAACTTATACTATCTACAAAACGCTTAACTCCCCAGGACCATAGTTCTCAGAGATTCTGACTGAGTAGGTATGATATACAACCTAGGAGTTGGCAGGGAGAGTGGGGGCAATTGTTTGAAATTCCCCGTCTGATTTTCAGCCAGCTTTGGAACTGGCTGATATGGCATAAGTCACTGTTTCTCAAATGGACACATGCATCAGAATCACCTGAAGTAACAAACTACTCAGACCTGCCACAGAGTTTGAACACTAGGTCTGGGGTGGAACCCATGATTTAGGATTTCTGACAAGGTCCCAAAGATGCTGATGATACCAGGACCATACTTAGAGAACTAGTGGTATAAGTAGAGTGAGCTAGTCAAGAAATGGGTTATTCCTCCCCAGTCGGAAAAACAAATTGCCAACTGCACAACAAAGGTCTCCCCAGGTCTCTGCCATCAACAGCCTCATCACCCCAGCTACAAAGAACCACCTTCTCTGAATACCTGTGGTTCTGTCTGCAGACCCCACCATGTAGCTGGACCTACTGGTGCATGTGTTATCTTCTCCCATTAGACAAACTCCCCGAGTACAGGGGCCCATAGCATCTCCTGTTAAATAGTCAGCAAATACAACTATACTACCTACCCACTTAGGCCATTGAATTCACTAATCAGAGAAGTTAAAGAACCTTACTTGGTACAGAAAGGTTCAACATGCAAGGCAGATCTGTTCTTATACAGATGAGAATACAGGTACTCAGGATAGAATACCTGCCCAAAATTATGTAGTTATGCAGCTTGCATACCTCATCCACTGTGTACTTCAGGACACTGATCTGTGAGGACTGCAGCAACTAGACTCCCCAAAGCATTGGCTTCTAGTAGAATTCAGTCCTAACAGGAACCAGGCTTAGAAGCTGCCTGACAGAGCCACAGTGATATGCTGGAGCCGCTCACAAGACTATGTACTTCCCACCTCAACTCCGCATTCAGTAACATCACCTTGGGTACTTGGAATTGGGCAAGGTGGAAATGTTTGCACCACAGTAATCAACAAGCACTATGAACCAGGGATCCTCACCACAGAAAGCTGGTTGTTAAGCCTTTACTAACACACCACTGGCTGTATTCCTCAAATGAAGACCACAGCTCCTGTAAAGGAGTCTTCTCCTGTGGCTGCAATTCGCACTGGCTCCAGGAACCCGCTTCCCTGACTTTTCTCTTCAGGTCTAGGGGAAGCCATGGCCTCCTGGGATATTTCCACGTCGTTACAGATTTTCCTTATCACTGCCCACACTTTGTAAATAGCCTCTTCATTAAACTTTCCCCAACCATCTCTGTTTAGCATGCTATCTGCTTTCTGCTGGGACCCAATCCTAGTGAGCTTCCTGGTGGTACAATTCAAAAAAGAACACAGAGTCACAGCAGAAGATAAAAAATAATTTAGAGAGAGGATTGAATCAATTATAGTACTTCCACAAAACAGAACACCACCTACCACACAGCCTTTTACTATGTATTTTTTAAATTATTTTTTTATTATTTTTCTTTTTATTTTATTCATTTTAGAGAGGAGACACAGAGTGAGAGAGAGAGAGAGAGAGAAAGAGAGAAAGGGGGGGAGGAGCTGGAAGCTCAACTCCCATATGTGCCTTGACCAGACCAGTGCAGGGTTTTGAACTGGCAACCTCAGTGTTCCCAGGTCGACGCTTTATCCACTGCGCCACCACAGGTCAGGCTATTTTTATTTTTTTTTATATAAAAGAGAGAGAGAGAGAGAGAGAGAGAGAGAAGGGGGGAGGAGCAAGAAGCATCAACTCCCTTATGTGCCTTGATTGGGCAAGCCCAGGGTTTTGAACTGGTGACCTCAGCGTTCCAAGTCAACGCTTGATCCACTGCTCCACCACAGGTCAGGTCCCACCACACAACACTTTAAGAGAGGCAGTTTTATATACTGAGATGTTACAATCTCCTAGTCACAGTAAGTAGAGGAAAAGAACATAGGGAACAGTATGTATGACATGCTACATTTTGTGTAAAAAAAAAAAAAGAGGCAAGAAGAATATGTGTGGGTGCTCAGAAATGCATGGAATATCTCTGGAAGCACATGTCAGACACTTTTATTTATTGATTTTTTATTTATTTTTTTTAGAGAGAGAGAGAGGAAAGGAGAAAGAGAAACAACAATGTGTTATTCCACTTATTTATACATTCATTGGTTGATTTTTGTATGTGCCCTGACCGGGGATTGAACCTGCAACCTTAATATATCAAAACAATGCTCTAGCTAACTGAGCTACCCAGCCAGAGCCACATGTCAGGTATTTTTAACAGGGGTTGCTTGCCTCCAGGGAAAGGAAATGGGGCATAAAGTTCAGAGAAAGATGGAGACTTACTTTTTACTCTATTTTTTTTGTACCTATTAAATTTGTACACATTCGAGTATTAAGTAAATACATTTTTAAAAGAAAAAGGTTCCAATCTAATGTTTTCTTAGGCCAAGGTGCCTTCCCAGTCCTTAGTGAGTCAGTGTGTTAGGGTCATTGTATGGCCAGTCTCCACCACTCCAGGCCAAGATGCAATGCTATGTTTAAAATCCTGAGCTAATATTCTAAAAGTTTAATTAGCACTTATTGATTCACCTAATTTTTAATTACCTGGTAGCCACTGCTTTATTCTAATTAGATTGCAGCTATCTCCTGGTCAGGGATCAAGCTCTTCCATAGCACTGTGTGCTTATTCAACAGTTAGTGATATTCAGTGGAATAAAAATGTAGGTTGGTAGGGCTCACTTGGCAGCCTATGGGTAGCCCTCCCTCCAAATCTATTGGAAAACAAATGAAGCACCCCATAGAAATATCAAAGATTTAGTTGCTAAACATCTCCCAAAATACAGAGCCTGGGAATACATGTAGTTTACTGAAATTTAGGCCTTAAAGTATATTTTTCTTTTGTTTTCCTTCAACTTATCCCAAAGCCCAATTCTTATATGGATGCTGTAATCATCTGGGGGAAAATAAAATGTCTTCCATCAGTGTGGAACTAGCCAAATTATAAAGGGCAATAAGAAATATGAATGTACAAAGTCTCCAGTTCCCAAACTAAATTCAGATATCCAAGACATGTGAAATGTCAAGAAGAGGCCCAGCAAGACTACACAGCTTAAATTAACTCATGTGTCCCCTGAGGTTTGGTTCCCACAAACTCCAAGAGCACATTTTAAGTCCTCCAGAAATGGTCACAACCATCCAAAATCATGCCAATGCCAAAAATGGATATTTTTTAAAATGTAACCATGAAACACATCAGACAACCTAGAATAAACTTCTCCACTGGAGTTATATTTTGTTCCCCCAATAATGTTAGATCAAAACAGCCAGGTGTACATTAAACAAGTGAGAGCACTCTAGAAAACAGCATATGCCCTGTCTGGCTCAATCCCAACACCAAGGAAGCAGAAGTGCACGGAACGGGCCGTTGTTCACGCCTCATTACGTTCCTTAAGCAGATGCCTTTCTTAGGATTTTGAACGATCTTGATACAAGAGAAGAGAAGAGTACCATTTCATAAGACAACTCAAATTGGGCTTTGTGGTCAGAGATTTTTCTCACCTGAAGCTGTCACCTGTTCATATGGAATCATCATCCTTTTTCCCCTCTCACACTCATGCTTGTAACCTAATGAAAAGAGCCCATAAATTATGGCACGGCATTTTGTAAATCTGAGCCACTGCTTCCTTTCTCCTTCAGCTCCATTTCTATGTTGTTTCTGATCTTTTGACATCCATTTCCTCTCCTGCTCAACACAGTTCAGAATGGTCGGTGGTTTCTTCCTTTTGTCTATCGGTGGCAATGCTTATGGTAAAGGCTTGTGGTCTAATGGAAAGGTGCTAAAAATATCTAAAGCAGGAACTTGCTGTGTATCTTTACAGTATCAGTGTGGCAAGTAGGACTGAGAACCTTCTAGAAGGGGAGGAACTCCTGCTCCCTGAATGGGGACTGTTGGTGGCTTGTTCTCACAGGTCTCATGTCCCGATGGTTCTACCTTTGACCAAGATAGCTTGGGTTAAAATGTCAACTCCTGCCCTGCAGCTACTGAGGGTAGTCCACTGTTTAAATCTGTGTTCTCCGATGTATCAGAGGGGTTTTGCCTGCCCTGCAGGTCCCCATTTGTTTTACCCTAGTTATTTATGCTTCCTCCTGAACACCCCTCCCCATGCCCTTCGCATACACCCTTCTGCCTAAAGGATCTTTTATTTTTAAACTGCCTGAGAAGCTGCATTTGAGTCAAGTTAAAGCCTCAGAGCCCACAGATTAGACATTGACCACCTAGGAAAAAAATCTATTTTAATCTACATCAGAGGTCCCCAAACTATGGCCCACGGGCCAAATTGCGGCCACCTGAGGCCATTTATCCGCACTTCCGGAAGGGGCACCTTTTCATTGGTGGTCAGTGTATGGAGTACTGTATGTGGCAGCCCCCCAACGACTGAGGGACAGTGAACTGGCCCCCTGTGTAAAAAGTTTGGGGACCCCTGATCTACATGATAGCATGTGGGAGGTTTGAAGGCATACAAAGAGGGCTGGCTGACTTTGGAGAGAGACTGGGAAGCAAAGGGAGCCTTCATTTGAGGAAGAAACCTGAATAAAGGGACAGAAAACAGCTGAAGACATTGGCTGGCAAGCACTCTATAAATAGTAGCCAAGAGTCTTCCTAGAGGGAAAGACAAGGGGAAGGAGGCCACCACCGCTTGGATACCCTCACTGGAAAAGCCTCTCGCATGATAGAATTCAACAGCCAGTAGAGACTTTCATAATAATTGTGAGTAATAAAAAGGTGATAAAAAGATCATTATCTCTCAAAACTCTTAAGTATCAGCAGAATACAGGCTGAAATATAGGGCTGTGAAGATGTGTAGCTGACTGTATTTGGAAACTATTCTTTCAAAAATCACTTAGAAAAACTGACCTTCATTAGTTAAAGATAAGGCTGTCAATGTATACTCAGGAATTATATTTCTTCCATACTACTACAACTGGAATATCTCATTTCATATTGATAATTTGCCTGCCACATCACTCCTGTGCTCAAACCCATCAAAAAATAACTCATTTCACTCAGCAAATGCCAAAGTCCTTTAAGAGAATGAAAAGAAAGCCACAGACTGAGAGAAGGTATTTGCAGAACACACATCCAATCAAGACTTGTATCCAAAACATGCAGAGAACTCCTAAAACTCAACAATAAGAAAACAGACAACCCACTTTAAAAATGGGCAAAAGACCTGAACAGATACCTCACCAAAGAAGAGGCACAGGTGGCAGCTAAGCAGATGAAGGGATACCCCACATCATATGTCATTATGGGAATGCAAATTAAAACAGTGAGATACCATACCATTAGAATGACACCAATCCAACACTGACAACACCAAATGCTGGTGAAGACATGGGCCAACAGGAACTCTCTCATTGTTGATGAGAATGCAAAATGATACAGCCACTTTGAAAGACAATTTAACTGTTTCTCGCCATATGGTCCAGCAAGCACATTCCTTAGATAAATTTGCTTTACTCAAATGAGTTAAAAATATGTCCATGCAAAAACCTGCACTCAAATGTTTATAGCAGCTTTATTCATAACTGCCGAAACCTGTAATTAATCAAGATGTCCTTCCAGAGATTAATGGAGACTGTGGTACATCCAGACAACAGAAGATCATCCAGCTCTAAAAAGAAATGAACTATTAAGCCACAGAAGATGTGGAAGAACCTTAAATGCATAATTCTAAATGAAAGAAGCCAATCTGAAAATGCTACGTGCTACATGATTCCAATTATATGACATTCTGAAAAAGACAAAACTATGGTGACAGTAACAAGATCAGTGGTTGCCAGGGGTTGCTGGGGGTAGCGTGGAATGAATAGGCAGAGCACAGAGGATTTGGGGGGCAGTAAAACTGTCCTGTATGAAACTGCAATGTTAAACCCACATCACTATGCATTTGTCCAAACCCACAGAATGTACAACACAATGTAAACCATGGACTTTAGTTAATAATGTATCAGTATTGGTTCATCAACTATAACAAGCATATCACACTAATGCAAGTTATTAATAATAGGGTAAAGTTGGGGCTGGAGAAGGGGTACATTGGAATTCTCTGTACATTCGGCTCAATTTTTCTGGAAACTAAAACTGCTCTTAAAAATAAAGTCTATTAATGTTTTTAAAGTGAAAGTCTTTATGATGGCTGAGCACGCTCTATACAAGCTGCTCCCTTGTTCCCTTTGTGACTTCATCAGCCCAATTACTACTTTTCCCCCCCCAACTTATACTGGCCTCTGCTACCCCAGACGTGCCAGGCTGTATCCTACCTCAGGACCTTTGCACAGGCACTCCATCTGCCTGAAATCCTCTTCTTCCATTCACGTCATGCCTTCATCATGTTCAGCAAGTGTTTGCTCAAATGTCACTCCTGATATAAAATTGTAACATCACCTGAATTGCTGGCCCTCCCCTTCTTCCTCACTCTCCTGTTTCTTTCCATAACACTTATCATCGTCTAACATACTATGTAATCTACTTGGGTACTATGCATGTCTATAGAACATCTCCCTGCACTATGAAATATATGCTTCATATGCACAGTATTTGGTCTACTGGATGAGTGCTATATCTCACACCTGGCATATACAAGCATTTGTTATTTGTTCAGTGAATTAATCAGTTAAGGACCTATACCTACAACACTAATTACTGACCATTAAGTACTTGATTATAGTTACTGAAAGTGAACTTGAGTGATATGGACATAGCACCTAGAACCAAAAGAAATATAATTGGTTTAATATGAAATTGAATATTTGAGGCAGAAACTATCCTGAAAAAAACTTGGAAATATAATCACCACAGGCAAAATGATACAGAGGACTGAAAGATGCTCCTGGGTTTTACTGTAAAACCTCAATCCCTTTCTGTCATGAGTGACAGATGCATTTTGTTACCACCGGCTCTGCCTGAGGCCGGCTGCCCAGCTGCTGCCCAGCTCTCTCCAGGACTGCCCACATTCCGTGTCCAGGGCTCTGTTTTCTCTTTGTGTGTATCAGGGCATCGGTTAGCTGGGTGCTGTCAAGAGACAGCACTCTGGTTTCAGCTCTCATCTCTCTATCACTAAGGAAAATCGCTGGCTCTCAGTTGGTTTCCCCCTAACCAGCTGGTCTACTCCCTCAGGCCTCTTCAGGCTCCTGTCAGTCGGCAGACACTTTATGCAGCCGTCCACAGACCTACATGTTTAATAAGGTTGCCTTATATTAGTTTCCTAAGTTTCACAAAGGGGCTGAAACAAGCTGATGAAGACCTCATGTGATTCTGACATTTCAGAAATGAGAGCTAGGCAGACACACAGAACCAGGAGAGGGAAGGGAGTGAATAAAGGCACCTGCCAAAACTGCAGTTACGTTACTGTTTTTGTTATTGTACCTTGTCATCTATTTTGTCTCACAATAGCCCCAGGGAGTGTTTACAGCCCTTAGCAACTTCCTCTTTTCCTTCAGACTGTTTTCTGTCTGTTCAGACTGAGCAAACTCTACTGATGGGTCCTCAAGTTCACTGGTTCTATCTTCTGTCATGTTCACTCTACTTTGAGCCCAACCACTGAGCTTTATTTCAATTATTCTATTTTTCAGTTCTATGATTTCCATTTGCTTCTTTTTTATAAGTCCTATTTCTTTAATGAGATGTCCTATTTTTTGTTTGTTTGTTTTCATTATAAATGCTTTTTGAAACTCCTTAGAAACCCTTGTCAGGTAATTCCAACATCATTCACTGGAAGGAGAAATGGTCACTAAAGGTCACCTCAGTGATGACATCAAGAAAAGCAATCATCTATATAGAAAAGGAGCTTTCTGTGACCAGACTCAGGATGGGAGAGGTTGTCAAAAATTGTCATTGTTTTTTCCATATTCAGTAACAAAATGAATTCTTAATTGGCTATTGAATTGAAAAGCATAAACTGGAATGAAATCAAGGCACTTGTCCTCAGTATTGGTAGAAGGCTGGTGAAAGCCACACAGCCTCCTCCAGGTCTTCAGAGAACAAGAAGTCCCCAGTTTAAGGACCACAGTCCCACCACACTTTAGAAGCAGCATCAGCATGAATCCTACCACCCAGCTAAACTCTATCATTAAAGAGCTTATGCTTTGATATAGCATTCCAGACTCTTCCCAGAGGCAACTCCCTAACCCCACAGCCCCAGATGAGTGATTTACTTTTCCTTTAAAAGCACTGTGTTAGCCTGACCTGTGGTGGCGCAGTGGATAAAGCGTCGACCTGGGAACACTGAGGTCGCCAGTTCAAAACCCTGCACTGGTCTGGTCAAGGCACATATGGGAGTTGATGCTTCCAGCTCCTCCCCCCTTTCTCTCTCTCTCTCTCTCTCTCTCTCTCTCTCTCTCACTCTGTGTCTCCTCTCTAAAATGAATAAAATAAAATAAATTTAAAAAAAAAATAAAAAAAAAAAAATAAAAGCACTGTGTTAAAGGAGAACCCTTACCTAGAAGTGTCTCCATATCTCTGGGTAGCTTTTAGTGACTAATTATCTTATTTAGCCACAGTTCTCTTAACCCTAATTTCAATATTCAGGGACCTGTCCTTAAGTGCTTTAATTTAAGTAACATATTCATCAAATCTCATACAAACCGCCTGAGCTGATCCCTTAATAAAGATTGTGTTTCTTTTTTGTTTCATATAAAAATTTTGTATATGCATAGAAACAGGTGAGGAATCCCATTTTTCAGGTATATTCCCAGTGTCCTTTCCAACCCAAGGCAAGATTTCTTTCCCACCTAACCTCCATGTGTAATGCTCCAAAAGCCCACAGGGCGGCAGCATGGGGTCTGCTCTGTCTTTAACTGAAAGGAACTAGTTAGGAAACTGCTCAAGCATGAGGGGGTAACCCAAATAGGCAAGCAGCCAGTGCTCACCTGTGGGAAAGCCCTCAGCTGATCACACCTCAGTCTCCTGTCTTCTTAAAGGGTCATGCATAGAATCTGGTTGGTCCAGGTTACGGTACTGCTGGGCTGATGGGTTCAGTGGGCTGTTTGTGGTTCTCAAATGTGGTCCCCAGGACCAGCAGCATCAGCATGAACTGAGAACTTTTAGAAATGCAAATTCCCAACTGCCACTCAGACCTAATGAATCAGGAACCCTGGGGTGGGGCCCAACAGTCTGTATTTTCACGGGCCACCAGGTGACTCTGACACACACATAAATGTAAGACTCACATAACCACCTGAAATCAAAAGTACAAAATGAGAGAAAGCCCACCGTTACTTGAAAATAACCTGAAATGCATATACTACTAATTCTGATGTCAGTAATATGACTAACATTTTTATATTTAATGGACAAAAATTAATGTTGAGAAGCTATGCAACATCCAGTTATAAGAGGTTTTATATATATATATATATATGAAAAACCAAACCAACCCAGGAATTTTCATTCTGTAAGCCCCTCAATAAACATGTCTCACACTTCCTTCTTTTAACATCCCTACCCTACCCCCTCAGTAACATTCTCCCCACCATCCTCCCAAAGAAAAAGGATTAAGGAGAAAAATATAACTGGTCGGCTTACTTCTCCTGCACACGGATACAGAACTGAATAATACATTTTTATTGTTTTGAACTGGAAAATAATACCCAAAGCTAAGCACTGCTTAGATTTATTGTGGTTATTTAGGAACAATATTTCTAGTAAACACCACTTGATTTACTTTTACTTTTCTTTAATAATAAGTAACAAATTGTTTGTATTTTTTAAATGAGAAAGAGAAAGCGAGTCCCAGAAGAGAGACATGTATGTTCATAAATTTATAACACAAATAGTCCTTGACTTGAACCTGAACTTTCTAAAAATTATACACTTACATCCTGATAATGCTTTATCCTACATCAGATTTGGACTTTCAAATGTCAACTACAAAACAGAGAAATAGCAAAAAGAGTTAGTTTTCAGCAGTGTCACCAATTTTATCTCAAAAGCCATTTGTTGTAAAATGAACCAAAGGATGAAGATTAAACACTTGATGTTAATACATTTAAGATGGAAATTTCAGAAGTGTTCAGAGTGACAACTGTTTAGCCTCAACACCAACTTGTTAAAACACATAGAAAATGAGACAGACCAGTGGTGGCAAAATGGTCAACATGGATGCTGAGGTCCCAGGTTCAAAACCCTGAAATCGCCAGCTTGAGCATGGGGTCACCATCTTGAGCGTGGGATCACTGACATGATCCCATGGTTGCTGGCTTGAAGCCCAACATCACCGGCTTGACCCTAAGGTTTCTGACTTGAGCAAGGGGTCACTGGCTTGGCTGGAGCCCCCTGGTCAAGGCATGTATGAGAAGCAATCAATGAACAACTAAAGTGCCACAACTACGAGTTGATACTTCTCATCTCTCTTTCTTCCTCTCTCTAAAATAAATAAATATATATATATATATATATATATATATATATATATATATGAAATGAAAGAAAATACCATAGCTATATTTCTCTGAAGCTTGTGAAAGAAATACAGTTTAGTTCTAGAGTCTCCCTAATCAAGGAAAAAACAGATGAAAAACTTCCTCTTAACAAAATTGTCAAAAGTAGATACGCATCGTAACGTTCTGCTCCGCCCCCTGCAAAATCATTATAAATTCATACTGCCACATCCATCGGGCTCTCAATAGGCTCTCTGCTATCCAATCACTCTCATGGAATCAATTCACTCATGATCCATATTCTATTTCCAACATTTTCTACTTCCCTCAAACCTGTACTCAAGGCTTGCCCACTTTTAACAAACCTCCCACCACCTCCTCTGTCCTGAACCCACCCTCATTACTTCACTCAGGCACCCTTGATAAGGTCACTAATAACTGGGAAGACCACTCACCCAGGCTTGTCCAGGACAGTCCAGTGCATTTGTTGTCCTCAAACCATTAGTAATAGTGGCCTCTTGCCTTCCCTACAAGCAAGTTGTCAGAGCTTTTTTGGTTTTCTGAGGTATGCTGTCTTGGCCATCCTCTTCTACTGGTCACCCTCCTCTCCCCCGATTAACCACCCTTCAACCACTGTCCTTAGCCTCTTCAGGCTCATCAATCACTGCAAGCCAGCCATTTCCAGGTTCCTCAAGGCTTGCTCATGATCTCAGTCTATAATTTCCCCATGAGAAATCTCACCACTCCTGTACTTCAGTTCACATCTCTGTGGTGTGACTCCCAAATTTATATTCCAGGTAAGTGTCCTCTCTGAACTCTATCTAATTCAACAGACTCTGCACTGAATCCATTCGCCATTATCCTGTATCAACCCTGGGCCCCACCCTGCCTGGCCCATGTCTACCTCTAGAGGTGCTCTTACAGCCTTATTACAGTCTGCTCACATCAGAGCTCTGCTCAAGTACCACTTCTGGAGGAGAACCTTCCCTAAAACATCATCTGTCCCCATCTGCCAGGTGTAAATCAGGCTCCTCTGCTACGCACTTTTAGAAATCTGTTCCTTGCCTTCAGAGCACATATCACAATTTGTAAAACAAGTTTATATAATTACTGTTAATCTCCCCCACTGAGAGAGTATGTGAGTTTATTTTTGGTAATCGTTAAGTCTCCAGTGTCTGGCACAATTCTTAAACCACAGTAGATACCCAATTAAAAAAATGTGATGAGAAAATAGACAAAGTAAATAAATGAGGTCTCTGGCAACAAATCTAAGTATACTATTTACCTTTGTGAATTAAAATTCTATACATGTTTTCTGAGTTCACAATTAGGTTCAAAAGTAGGGTATTGGCAATAAAATGAATTAAAGCTCCATTGCACTGAACAAAAACTTAACTATAGCCAGTGAATACTGTCATATAACACATATTGAGATATAACTGAAATACAATGAAGTGCTCGTAATTAAAGCATACAATCTGATACGTTCTGACATGTACACCTTTGAACCCATCAAACACATTCATTACCCTCAAGTCCCTTTGTGCCCTGAAGTGCCCCTAAGCAAGCACTCATCTACTCGATGTCACTGTATTTTCTAGAATTTTATGTAACTGGAATCATACAATATATACTTTTTTGTCTAGCTTCTTTCACTCTACATAATTTCCCTCTATTCCCTTTTACTGCTGAGTCCACAGATATGTCATAATTCATTTATCCATTTACCAGTTAAAAAACATCTGAGTTTTGTCTGGTTTGTAGTTGTTAAAAACCAAGTTGCTATGAACATTTGTGCACAAGACAATGAGACCATTTTCCATTTTCTTGGGTAAATACATAAAAATGGAAGGGCTAAGTCATTTGGTAGACATATGTTCAATATTTAAGAAACTGAAAACCTGGTTTCTAAAGCCTTTAATGTTACATTCCCATCAGCAGTTCCTCCACATCCTTGGCAATAGCTTCGATCAGTCTTTTACATTTCAGTCTTCTAACCGGTGTGAAGTGGCATCTCACTGTGGTTTTAACTTATATTTCCATAATGACCAATAATGTTGAACATCCTTTCATGTGAGTGTATATCTTCTTAGGTGAAGTGTCTGCTCAAACCACTTGTCCATTATTTAAATTTGGTGCCTTAATACTGAGTCTTGAGAGAGTTCCTTATATATTACTTAATTGTTTGGTAGAATTAACTACTGAAGCCATCTGATCTGGAATTTAATTTATGAAAAGCTTTTTAAATGCAACTTTAAATTCTGTAATAGATACAGGGCTATTAAGGTTATCCATTTCTTCTTGAATGAGCTTTGGTAGTCTGTTTTCCATGGTCATTGTAAATTTCACTTAAATTGTAGAATTTATTGGCATAAAAATATTGATGATATCCAATTATTACACTTTTAATATGTGCATTGTGTCTTCTCTCCTTTTTTCCTAATCAGTCTAAAAAGTTTGTCTATTTTACTGATTTTCTTGAGGAACGGCTTTTTGTTTTGTTGAATTTTTCTAGTAGTCTTGCTTTCTATTTCACTGATTCCTATTCTGTTTTTTGGGTTTTTTGTTTGTTTGTTTTTACAGGGACAGAGAGAGAGAGTCAGAGAGAGGGATAGATAGGGACAGACAGACAGGAACGGAGAGAGATGAGAAGCATCAATCATCAGTTTTTCGTTGCCGTTGCGACACCATAGTTGTTCATTGATTACTTTCTCACAGGTGCCTTAACAGCGGGCCTTCAGCAGACTGAGCCACCCCTTGCTGGAGCCAGCGACCTTGGGTCCAAGCTGTCGAGCTTTTACTCAAGCCAGATGGGCCCACGCTCAAGCTGGCGAGCTCGGGGTCTCAAACCTGGGTCTTCCGCATCCCAGTCCGACACTCTATCCACTGCGCCACTGCCTGGTCAGGCTATTGTGTTATTATTCTCTTTTGTCTAATAATTACTCTGGGTTCAATTTGCCCTTATTTTTCTCACTTCTTAAAGTGGGAGCTCCATTATAGACAACAAAAGAATTATGTGCAAGGGGAGTATTCTCACACCCAGAATATTATTTTAACAATTCATAAACAGTATGCTTAAGACTCACACTAAAGAAAATATGACTACTATTACTTATTTGAAGAGTCAATCTTGGATTGCTGACAAGGCAGTTACTCAGATTTAATCTATGTAAATATGCTTTCCTGGAGGTACAAGAAATGAACTCTTGGCCTACTCTCCCTCCCGGATGCACGCCCACGCCTTTCTTCCCCCACAAGCGTGCATCTCTTAAACTTTAAGGGTCCCCATGAGACTTGCAACCAGGAGGAGAGCAATGGGCAGCAGCAGCTCATCCCAGGTTAATTCCCTGAACCCGTCTCCAAGGTCCCTTTTCCTGACTTTTCAGTGAGCCAACAGCCCAGCTTTTGTTCACTTCTCTCCTATTACGTTTCTAGAGAGCCTAGACTCCCTCCTGTTGCTTCTTCTGTCCTACGCCCTTTCTAGTTTCACTGTCCCCAGCTTTCATACATGCACTCTCAAAATAAAAAATAAAATAAAATAAACGAACCCTTTTTTTCCATTTGTCATCAGTTGATAAAGTCTGCAAGATACTCAAATATAGTCTCTTGTCACCTAAAAGTATGGCTTCGCTGGTACTTTCTAGAAGTTTAACCTCTGCCACAAGTCTGTGAAGAATTTGACCACATTCTATGTATAGAGCTTGTTTTCAAAAGAAACAAAAAGACACTAATAAACAGAACTATGGCCAGAAAACATCATGTTTCCATGAGAAGAAATGTTACCAGCACCGATGTTTTATGAGATTTGTTGTACAAAGGTCTTGAACAAGGCAATTCCTTCAGCGCCATAGAAAGATCACGATGAGGTTACTCAGAAATAAAGACCTAGAAATCAGATTCCGTGTGTCCTGATGGTCTCTACTTCCCACTGGAGAGCAGCACCAGGATGATTAATTTTCTGTCAAAAGTACTGTAACATTCTTCCTCAAAGTGAATGACAACGTCATAATCTTTTGGCATGTGTTCAGAAAGCAACAGGTTTTTTCAGAAAATCTGCATTCCTGACAAAAGACGTCTGAATAAATTCACTCACTGTGGTTGGATACTTAAAAGTCTCTTAAGAACGCAAACTACTTTAAGGACAGGAAGTAGATGAAAAGGTGTCTTTTTGGTATAGGATCTTAGTAGTGAGACACTCAGAACTGAGAGAAAAGAGGCCATCCTAGGCCAGGGTATTTATAAATAATACCAAACTTGATCATTTTAAAGGCTTTACTAACAAAAGTCATACTGCTAGAACAAGACTTCCCTGAAAGAAACTGCTCAAATTCAAAGGGAACTTGACGCTGTGGATTCCTTTTCTAGACTAAAGCAATTTAATATAAACTGGAAGAGGCTTAAACTGCTTTCACATACCCTTTTTGGGGTTCTCAATTACATACAGCTTCTTTAGAGAAAAGGTAAAATATTATAAGCCCATTTTTAAAAAGTTGTTCCAACTGTAATAATAACAAAGTTACGCACAAAATTCCACTTCCACTCTCCATCCTTGTATGCATTACCTGTTGCCACAGTAAGGCTGAGTAACAGCCACAAAACCTCAGCGGCAGGCTGAAATAAGCATCTGTTTTTGTTCATGAGGCTACAGGTCATCTGGGCAGTCCTTCTAGTCTCTATGGAGCTTCCGCATGCAACAGTGGTCAACTCCGGTTCGTGCAGCCGCTCTGCTGATCTTGGCTGGACTCTCCAGTGTTTAGGGCTGGTAGGCTCTAGGTGGGTACAAGAGGCCTCGGCAAGGACAGCTGAGCTCTCTGCCATGTGGTCTCGCATCCCTCAATGTCTAGACCCTGGGCTTGTCCTCTGGGTAAAGGCAACATCTGAGAGTTGGAAAAGAAGCAAGGCCTCCTAGGCCCTGAGCTAGGAACGAGCACCTGTCACTTTTGCCACATTCCACTGGCCAGCTCAGATTCAAGAAGTGAGAAAACAGGAGCCACCTCTGGATGAGAGGAGCTGCAATGTCGCTCTACAGTGGCATGCCTGGGGGGAGGGGTTGCCAATTTGTGCCCTAGGAGGCTTACCTTTATGGAGGCTCACCTCTCTGCACCACTGCGCCAGGGCCCTCCCTAGCGTCCTGGAGACACCATTCATCTAGCCTGCAGTGTGACGGACTCTCCCTAGACTGCAGAACTTACGCAGCAGCCAATATGCAACTGCCCTTAGTGAACCCATCTGTAAAATTACGAGTTTGGGCTACGTGACCTCTTGAGAATTCCTTCACATTGAGAATTCACAAAAGCTTTACACGTTAAGACGCTTTGGTTTCTCTTATGACCTGCCTGAAAAGGTAGTACAGAAAACATTCATGTGCGTGCATGTGTATCTGTGTGCATGATGTAATACACTAGCAGCACGAACATAATATGAACCCAATAGATACATGTGTGTTTCTGTGCACATGATGTGTACACTAGCACACACATAGTAGGAACCCAATAAATACATCAATTACATTTAAATAATTTAAACAAACATGTTAGAAATGTATCTTCGCACACCTCATGTAAACATTCTTACCCTTTCTCCCTGGCCTTTAGACTACAGCAGACAGAGCACTATGCTATAAAAACTGGGCTGAGAACTACCAGCCTGGTTCATAAAACTAAAAATTCAGGGCTAAAGTTAGAAATACAAAAACATCAGGAAATAAATTATCCTAACCTAACTTAGTAGACCTGGTGGAAGGAAAAGTCAGAAGTCGTACACAGGATACAGGACTCAGGGCAGCCCCAACGCCCTCCCTCTGCAGACATAGGGCAGGCTGTCCAGGTCCTCACTGCCCATCTGTGTGACTCCTGGCCCTTCTCAAGCATGAAACTCTATATACATGAAACCTGAGCCCCCAGCCCGGCCCTCTGGCCCCTCTGAGCTAGCAGCTGTGTGTACTCAGCAGCTGCGCAGGGACCTGGTGCTCACCAGAGGGCCCTGGAAGCCAAATTCACTGGTCCCACCAACCCAGACAATGGTGGTCTGTCAGGGTGGAAAGGGAGGGGTCGGCAGCCCCCTAAAGTTGCAAGAATCTGCCCTGCTGTTAGAATAAAGACGTATTCCTGGGTTTTGGTGGCCCTATGGTTCAAATCCTGGCTTAGCATTTTTCTGGACTCGACAGGGAAAGTTTTCAGTGTCAATCCATAACATACTAACTGCCGTGTACCGGGGACCCACTTCACCCAGCATTGCACAAAACCCCTCACAGCCACTCATTTACCATTCTCTCCAGGCATATATCGTTAATTTTGTTTTTAGGAGGAAGAAATAGAGACTCAGGGAAGTTAGGCAGGTTGCCCCGATCATGCAGCGAATGAATAACTACATAGCACGTACTGGGACTACCTCATATTACAGTGACTCCCAGAGGAACCAGTAGGTCTTAGAGACCACTAAACTTCCTAGCCCCTGACATTGCCCATGGCAGAGTTGAGTCCCAGAGGAATGGTGTGCTTTTGCTGCCGTTTGCCAATAATGACAGAAAAATCCAGTCATGTGGGAGTCCAATCCAAAAGGCTAGAGATGTCCCCACCAAACAAGAACTAAAAGCTTTTCCAACTACCCTGCTTGTGGTCCCCAATTCCCTCCAATATTTTTTTATAGTAAGCAGTTGCCTCTGAAGAAAGAATCCACTGAATATATACATATACAGGACTTCCATTTTAAAAGTTTATTATCTACATATACATACATATACGTGTATGAATTCATATTATATTGTAGTATATCATATTATATTGTTTTAAGTCTTAGTATAGATGGTCTTCTAGTAAACTCAAAGTCAAATGGCCCAGGAGCCACAGTGAGTTTTCTGATGCCAGAGCTAGAGTTTAACTGAAGTCTTTGGGGGTATCCTCCCATGGAATCAATGGGAAGGCTCAAAGTGAGCTTTCCCAAGTCCATACCCCAAAGACAGCGCTCCCCAGAGCTGTGTGTCCTCTTTCCAGTGTCTCTGACTTCCAGTCCAGCCAGGAAGGAACACTGCTCTTACTGACAGCTGTCTACCCAAACCTCCTAGAGTCCCCACTGTGTCCCCTTTCCCCTGGGGAGCCCTGCACACCAGCAGTCTGTGGACTCTGTCCTGGCCGCTGTAGTCCTTCTCTATGTCTGTCTGGCTTGCTGACCTGCCTGTAATTCCTGAAGGCATCGCTACTATCTCCCCCGATGCAGCGGAGCTGAGGCAGCCAGCAGGTGTTCAAAGAGCAACAGAAATGTCATCTCCTGAGAGATATTGAGCTCTGGCAGCAGGCTGACTGGGGTTGGAATGTTCTGCTTCCATGTGCCAGCTAAGTGACCTAGGCACAGCAAACCGTTGGACCTCTGTGTTCTCATCTGTGAAATGGGTACACCATGAGATGACACTGGATCAGCATTTTAGCATGGTGCCTGCTACTCAGGGAGAAGATTTTTTCTTTACAAGAGATCTATTTAAAGGCAGGGTGGGCTGTGCTTAAAGAAATGAGAAGAGAAGGACCTTACAGGTCTTATTTCTATTAAAAGAAAGAGGTGCTGGGATAGCACAAATGCTGAATTCCTGCAGAGTTCACTGAGGCAGCTGCCCCTAATAAAAAGCCATTTTGTAATCCTTTCCCTTGGAGTCGCCCAAACCCAAGCCAAATGTGTACGTAAGAGTATGCAAACGTATGTGTGTGCACAGGTGTAATGTCGACAGAAACACTACAGCATGTCCAGCGTGGCTCTCAGGAAATCACTGTATGTGTTCGCAATTTAAACTAAATTTAGGTTTCTTTGCTTTATGTTGCAGGAGCCACCAAATGCAGTTACAACTGCCCTTTCTCTGGGCCTAAAACTCAAAAGTGGAGTCACTCTGGCAGAGGATTGAGATGGTACTTCAGTCACATGCTTCAAAAGCAGTTGTTTATTATTGCCAAGTTAACTTCTGAAACCCTAAGTAGTTTCATTAGAAGCAACTTTATACAACCAATAATTCAGTTTGCAAGGTCTAATGAAGTCTCCATAAAAACACAGGAGATCATGTTTTATAACTAGAACATTCTCTCCGGGTGCTTTACCAGCCAATCAACAAGTATTTATGAATAGCTACAGGACATGGGCATTCCAAATCAAAACAAGACTTACCCTCACACCACACTGCCATCACTGACTACATCCTTAGTGGCCTAAGAAAAGGGAAATCTCACAGTGGGCAGCTACTGATACTGCATTTCTCTTCCCACCTCCATCCTCAACCAACCCCAGGATCCTAGGACAGATCGGAAAGTGAGTTGTGTATCAATTAGGAAATAGCATTGTCTTTTGCTTGTGCTATATCAGAATTCACTGATTTTCTGTGCTATGGAAGATCATCTAGGGCTGCCAGATCAGTTCGGGGAAATGCAAACCATAGTCTAATCTACGTGTCAAAATAAAATCATCAGAGACTGGACAGCTCAAATATAGTCTCCTTGGACTTCTTCATTCTTCTCTTCCTATCATCAACACCTGACTCCACGGCTTTTGATTCCCTTCTGCCTCGCATGGTTATGCTTATTAGTTATGTTTTCGCCTGTAACAAAACCCCCAAGAACACATTGGTTAGTCTCTTTATCTTCCATAGCACTTGGCACCCACCGGTAGGCAAGTGCTTAACAAATGGACTTGGTTCAAATTTATTATATAACCTGTTACAGGATGAATTGTGTCCCCCCAAAAAAGATACGTTGAAGTCCTAACCCACAATAATTCAGAACAAGATCCCACTTGGAAACCAAGTTCACTGCAGATATAATTAGTTAAGATGAGGTCATACTGGGGTAGGGCGGTGTTGTTCCAATGACTGGTGTTCTGATGCGAAGGGAAGGTGTGGACACAGAGAAGAGACTACTGAAGGAACACAATGGGAAAAGACGGGAGCTGTGCTGACACAGAAGCCGTGGCGAGGCCTGGACAGGTCCTCCCCTAGCGTCTGCAGCCTGCAGAGGGAACATGGCCCTGCCCACACCTTGATCTGGGACATCTGCCTCCAGCATGTGAGAGAGTAAGGTCTGTCATGTAAGCTGCCCATCTGTGGCACTTCATTACAACAGCTATCGTACACTAATACATAGCCCAACCGTTTAAACGCATGCACAGCTGTACACCCAGGACATCCAGCAATACCAGAAAGGTAGCATCTGACTTTCAGTTATATTCTAGAAATATTAATTGATGGTCTCCTGCGCCGCACTTTATGGATTACTGTGTGTTATGAGCACAGGAAGAAAGAACCAGGTTTCTTGAGCTTTTCATGGTGAACCAAGCAACTTGATGTATAAGTATAAATAAAGCTGCATTTCATGATTTTAACTATTTTAGAGTGTTTTATTAATCTTATAGTAATGTTCCATCCTCTAAAACTTCTGAATCTTGATTTCACCCCGTGACAACATACAGGTATTGAATGACTTATGACCTATGCAACTTAACGACCATTCGACTTTACAACCACAATCGCTAGCCACGACTGCTCCGCGTCTGGAGCAGTTTTTGTATGCACCTGTATTTTGTAATTTTGTATGTTTTGCAAATATTAAACCAGTTGTACTGGTGATGCAGTGTTTTACTTAAACCTGATGAATGTAAAAATACGAAACAAAATGGTGTAGAGATTATACAAATGGCATAAACTAAACAAAGAAAATTATTATATATAATAGTAATGAAAGAAAATTATGATAAAATATGACGTAAAGATTTTTATAACATCATTTCACAGTACTATACATATAGCCTACTCAACTTACGACCAAATCGTGTTACGATCGGTCTGTCGGAACCAACTGTGGTCATAAGTCGAGCACTAGCTGTAGTCTAGAGATGTTTCAAGTCTTAACTCATGAGCTCACTGCTAATAGGTCTCACTGGATTCTGTGACCTTTGTGTGTTTCCCATCCACAGGAGGAATGAAGGAAGCAAATAGTATTGGTAAGACAGCAAAGCATCCTGGCTCTTGCTGGAGAAAATCAAAGTGTAAGATCCTCATACACAAAGATTTGGGAAACCTTGTAATCCCCACTATTCACTTCCCTACAGCAGAAAACATATCGTCAGCAACCATGAAACATGTCCCTTTTCTGAACTGCTTTCGTGAAGTATATAATCCATCGATTTTTCCTGTCTAACCTTCCACCTTAAAGTAGAACTGCATAACAAAAAACTTTTCTAAAGAGAACAATCTGAACCAAATAAATGTCTCTCAGTTCTCCACCCTTTTACTGGCTCTAAAATAGAACAAATGAACAAAATGAACAAATGCAAGAAAACATATTAGGGCATGTTTTCTTAATAAAAGGCACATGGGAAATCTGAGCCACCCCAAAACTTTTAATTATGCACTATTCCCAGTCCAGTGGTTCAATTTTAAATGATAAATGTGCAAATATATATTAAGTTGCAGGCTGTTTACACACCATAACCATTACACATCATTAACCCTATGTCCGTGTGGCAAACAGGCATAAAGTTAAGATCTTTCCAACTCCATATGAATATTCAATTCAGTTTCCAAATGTTCCCTTTTAAGCAAAAAAAGTCCTTAGACTAACGTTCCTACATTCCAGTGAAAGCTGTTCAGCATGTGTGCTTTGTGGCATCTTATTTGGTGTGCATGCAAACATCAGAAAGCTCATATAAATAACTTCTCAAAAAATGGAAAAGGCCCCTGGAATTTCTGAAACCCAGAGTTTTCAGAAGCAGAGAATAGCTAATATTTTACTCCAAAAAAAGCTACCTTTGAACCACAGAAAATCTGAAGCTCTGTCTATAATTGGCTACTTTGATGTTAAACGTTCATTGTGATAGTGTCAGTCTAAAACCAACTGGGGCCTAGAGGGAATAAAAAGCATAGCTTCAATATAAGAAACTCCCAAATTACTATAGTTTTAGAGTATGTTGGGTTGTTTCAATTTGGCTTCAGCAAGCTAAACATTTTATTCATTCTTCTCTTTGTTGTGTTAGAGATGAAAGGCACAGTACAGTGTTCTAAGAAAATTTTTCTAGAACTTAAAAGAAAATGATTATTGAAGTCTGCCAAGCAATATTAACGTAGTTAATATGCCAATATGCATTGACAGTGGTATGTTTTTATCTAGAAAATATATGAAGTTTCTTAATGCTTTTCATTCTTAGAAATGGAACAGCATTTCATATAATCCTATTTTGGTAAACTTAGCATGCATGGATTTCCAATTCTTTTCAACATCTGTCTTTTATTACCAGAGATTCTGATATCCAGATGACAACAAAGTATTTTGAGTGCCTTGAAAGTTAGATCCTGCTCCTTATTCCTGTCTTGTCATAATTTTATTGTGACATCCGGTTCATTTACAAGGAACATTTTTATTTGCTGGACAGGCAGGCAGATATTTCCTCTAAAATGAAGATTCTGTCTTGATAAATATGTTCCAAGTAAGAAAAACACCTAAAACGAGTATGCATGCAAAATTAAAATTAAATAAAATCTTTTCTGACCTTGAAAATATAGCTCCAGGACATGCACAAACTTAAAAGATAGAACATTTTACTTTATGGAGTCACCTACTATTATTATTAGCAAACTCTTTGTTTTGGGGGGCCAATGCACCCATTTTAAAAGTTAAATCGTTTTCCCTAATCATGGTGTACTTCAATTTCTACATTTAACACTTTTAAGTAATTGCTGATCTTAAGATTATGTATTGGCCAAAATAACTGGGGTAAGACTAGCGTTTTCGAAATATAGCAAACGCATCGGTTTTAAAAGTTTTTCTCTCCCCTCACCCCTGCTTTGTCAGCTGTGGGAGAGGAAAGCAAACTTTAATCACTCACAGAGATGCGGGTCAAGGTTCACACTCCAGCCCCGGGGAAACTACCAGTCACGAAGAAGAGAAGCAGGGTCTGCAGGGCTAGGGATTCTGTTCAAAATCAGGTAGGAACTGGAAAATGAAATCTAGAATTTTAAGCGAGCCTTAAAGAATGTCAAGGCTTTTCCAACCCCGTGTTTGCCATCCTCTGGGCTTGGAGACAGGAGGAATACTTTCGTGGGGAAGGCAGTAAGTCATTTCACAACCTAGCCCTCAGCTGTTGATGAATGCATCTTTTAAAAATGCACAGCAATTGGTCAATTAAATGGGGAGGGCGAAACTCTCACAATACCACCAACAAAAGCTGTTCAAACAAAGCCTCGGAGGAAGCGGTGCGCGTCAGATGGAGTACGGTTTTTTGGTGGGGTCACGGAGACGGGCGACTCTACCTTAGGGCGGAGAAGAGCGCTCTCATTTCCTCCGGGCCCCCTTAGGGTCGTTCCTCTAGAACGCGGCCCCGAACCCCTCCCTAGCCCATACCGCACACAATGGCGCCCCGAGCTCCCGCCACTGGGTCCTCGCGCCGCCAGCGCGCCCCCCGCGCGCGGGCCGCGTTCCCGGGTCCGCGCACAAAGGAGACGCGTGGGCTCCTCCACGCCCCGTGCTCTCTCCGCTCCGCACGGCCACCAGGTGCAGACGCGGGCGACCCCGTGCCCGCAAGTCTCCGCGCATCCCGGGCCACTGTGCGGGCAAGGCGTGGCGCGGGGCCTCCCACCGCCCCGGGCTCCCACCGCCGGGGCCTGTCCTCCGTGATGGAGCGCGCCGGGGGACACTCACTTTCTCAATGGTCCCGGGCAGCAGGCGCTCCAACAGCCTGCAGAGGACCACTCCATCCTTCAGAGACGCCTGCAGGAAGCCCTCTGGGTCCGAGATGGTTTTCTTGGGCGACTCTAGCACCCCCAAGGTTATAAGCCACGTAACGGTCTGCTCAGCCGAATTCATAGCGGCGGCGCGCCCGGCCTCCCCGCGCCGCGAGCCAGTCTCCGCGCTGTTCACCTCGGAGCGGCCGCGGCCCGGCCGGTTGCGCTCACCGCCCCCTCCTCCTGCTCGCCCATGGAGAGACCGACGACGGCGATTGGCTCGGGCGGCGCCGCGGTCCGGCCGGCTTGCGCTCCCTCGCGTGCGTCCTGGCCGACTGTCAAGTGCCTTTTCATTACATGCACATGAACCTGCGGCGGCCGCCCGGCGCCGCCCCCGCCGCCGCCTCCCGGCTCCCAGCCGCTGCTGTCGATGACATCACTGTGAGGAGAAGAAAAGACGCCGCGCCGGAGCGGCCCCGTGCTCGGCCCCGGGCCGCACACGCACCCCGCGCTCTGGCCCCGCCGCCGTGCTCCCTCCACCCCCCAGCCGGCCGTGCGCGCGCGTCCGCACCTGCGCCCGGGGCAGTGGACCCCCGC
This sequence comes from Rhynchonycteris naso, assembly GCA_037038555.1. Lineage (NCBI taxonomy): Eukaryota > Metazoa > Chordata > Mammalia > Chiroptera > Emballonuridae > Rhynchonycteris > Rhynchonycteris naso. The sequence continues at coordinate 35,351,118 of CM072998.1, forward strand.
CCCAAGGGCCCGTTGACCTCCAGGAGGCCACAGCCTACCAGCCAGAGAGGGCTAGCCGAGCCTCCCAATCCACCGGCAGTGCGCACCCTTAACTGTATGCGCCTCGCGGGGCTCATGCACACCCCCTCCGGATCCGAGAGCCCAGCCAGGCTCCTCTCACGGCCCGTCCCTTCCGCCGCCCTCTCCTCTCCTTGAAGGACTGGGAATCCTTTATTTATATATTCGTAATTCGTGAATGTTTAAATTATTAAATCTTCCCAGAATGCTCTTTTTATTTCTGCCAGTTTTATTTCAAGAGGTTGGGGGCTGGGGTGCTGACAACGAGACGTTTGCTTCTTCCTGCTACTTTGCGAGCCAATAATTACAGAACACAAATGATAATTAAGTGTTAACCAGATAGGTCTAATTTGGGGAAGAATTGGTTTTCGGGACTCTGCTTGTGATCCTTGGGGAGAGGAGGGCTATGGACACTACACGCGCGCGTGCGCGCGCGCGCACACACACACACACACACACACACAAGCTGTCACGCATGCCCCCTGCTGGGGGGTCCAATCCTGCGCTCTTATGACCTCACAGCCGGGATGCCCCTGGCTGACTCTCTAATACCAGAAAGAAACCTTGGAGCGACTCCACTTTAAATTAATGGCAATGTTTCAAACACTGGGAGGAAGGTCAGGAAAACAGCAAAGCCTAAACTGTGTCTGTGCAGATGATCTGGAAGGAAGGACTGTAGCAAACAGCTCAGTCCAAACAGGCCACTTGGATATGCTCTTGGAAGAGATGCTGTGAACCAGCACAGGCAGGACCTAAAGAATTCAGACAACCAAGTGACACGCAATTTAACAACTTTCTTTAAATAACCAACGACATTGACACATGTAAATACTAACCAAGGAACAGAGCCTCTTCCTAAAAGCAGCACAGTATGAAGGTGTACAACATCTACGTCTTTTCCTCCATCCAGCCCCAGTGCTTTCCTTGTTTGCTTGCTGTGACTGTGCTTGACAATTTAAAACAGCGTTAGCACTTACCTACAGAGAGCTTGCCAAGTGCCAGGCACATATATTGATAGAGCTAATGACAAAACCTTAGAAACCATATAAAAATTAAAAACAAAAACAGACTTAACTCTTTCTCTTCCTCTGCCTTCTTTCAGAGTATTTCTATTATAATCACGAGTTGCATTTATTTCCAGCTTCCAGTTAAGTGATTGTTTTCTTTCCAAATGCAAAGTAATTAAAAGAGCAGTATGAATTCTGTAGTATGAGGACTGAATATTCAGCATAACAGCTACCACTGCCTGAGCACCCTGTGTCTCTGCCCAGTTATCTCTTCCTGTATTATGTCACCATCATTACTACAGCCTAATGAAGTTTCTTTCCTAACCCCCATTTTACTGGTCACACATCCAACAAGTGGTGGAGATGAACTCAAACCTAGGCTCTGCCTCCAGGACTGACACATCCCTCCCATTTTCTACACCACTTCCCTAGGAAGCAAAGCAATTAACAGCTCCATCAAGTATTGTGGCTAGGCTCTGTCCCATCAGCTCAGTGGTAGAGCATTGGCCAGGTGTGTGGAAGTCCTCGGTTTGATTCCCGACCAGGGCACACAGAAGAAGCGCCCATCTGCTTCTCCATCCCTTCCCCTCTTCTCTCTCTCTTGATCGGAGCAAGATGGCCCCCGGGGGGTGAGGATGGCTCCATGGCCTCAGCTTTAGGCACTAAGAAGTGTTTGGTTGCTGAGCAACAGAGCAATGTCCCAGATGGACAGAGCATCGCCCCCTAGTTGACTTGCCAGGTAGATCCCAGTCGGGGCACTTGCGGGAGTCTATCTCTGCCTCCCATTCTCTCAATTAAAAAAAGAAAACAAAAAACTTTTTGTGGCCAAATCTTTATCAACAGAAGGGTGTTGACCCAAGAATAGTTGTCCACTGAAGCTCCTGTTCACTCTCATTACTGCTGAGTTGGAGGGAAAATAATTAGAATACAGTCAGTCGTTACAATTTTAGATTTAATTAAATTAGGTCAGGTGCTTATAAGCTTGTAAATAACAGTAAGATTCAACTTGACTCAATCAAATGGTCCTACAGAGAGACAGCTCTAGGCAGTGGCCTTCAGTGGCTAATGACCCTGGCAGCTGATTATTGTCAGAAGGGTGACCCACGGGCCACTTCTTAGAAGTCCCTGGATGTTTAAATACTTTATAGCTGCTAGTGGCACTCTTTTTACCTTGATGTACATTAATTTCAAAAATGTTTATTTGGGAGGGATTCTAGGAAGTAATGTTTTTCAAAGCTAGGTATTTTTAGGTGTTTAGTCAAGCTGTTTTAGTATCTAAAGTGGGAATTTGGTTAAACTTAACATTTTTCCAAGTACCTATTACAGAGGACGTGTGCTCTGAAGAACTCATTGTTATGTTGGGTTGGAGCCAATTAAGATTGTTGTCAATGTCAGTGCAAGCATGTGTTCTTCAGTTCCCTCATCTCTTAAGAGAGGATTTCAGCCTCCCCAGGTTGATGCTCATCGATACCTGATTCCAGGCATTGTTAAGGGTATACCCACAGACAACAGCAAATTAATAGCCACTCAAAGTTCAGTTGAACTGTGCTAACTAAATTTGTTAGCTTGTCAGTGTTTGGATGATGGGGTCACAAAATGTTAAAATCTATCCCGAACTGAAGCCAGACGGGCAGATGGCTATGCACGTAGCACTGTGTTGCAATCACTCCCTGTAAATTGATTTTATTGATTTGGACCATTATCTAGATTTAAAAATGCAGTAAGAAGAGGTTCTATGCAGCTCATTGTATCTATCGTTAAGTATGTTATCAAAGGCATTCATTTTATCAAAGTGTCCTATTTATTTAGCATAAATATGATCAAATGCTAAAATTTGCCTGACCTGTGGTGGCGCAGTGGATAAAGCGTCGACCTGGGAACACTGAGGTCGCCAGTTCAAAACCCTGCACTGGTCTGGTCAAGGCACATATGGGAGTTGATGCTTCCAGCTCCTCCCCCCTTTCTCTCTTTCTCTCTTTCTCTCTCTCTCTCTCTCTCTCTCTCTCTCACTATGTCTCTCCTCTCTAAAATGAATATAAAAAAAAGAAACATTTTACATATAGTATAGCGTGAAGCATAATGTCATTAAGGCATTTATCCTAGTTTGGGTTATCCCAAAAGCAGATCCTAGTCAACAACTTGGGTGCAAGTGATTTATTTGGGAAGTGACCCCAGGAAGAACAAATGAAGAAAGGAAGAAAGTGAAACAGGAGAGAGGAACAAGTGAATTCAAGTTGTGTAAATGGGCAGCTGGGACTCAGTTCCCCTGGGAAGCCTTGAGAAGCAGTGGAACAGGTCTCATGATTTTCTGACCAGAGGACAAGCAGACTTTTATTCCTCAACTCCCATCTCCTGTGATTGAGGGTCTCCCCTCGGGTCCGTGACCTCTAATTCAGCAGAACCAAAGGTACAGAGCAGGAGGCACAAATCCCAAAAGTGGACAACTGGGAGTGATGGTAAGAGGAGCCAATGCTATTTCTACTTATTGGTGCCTGGGTGCTGCTTTTTAGCTACTGGGGCACAATGCCATATAAAAGCCATTGACTTTGAGCGATGGGTACACAACACAATCAACAGTTCAAATGCTATAGAGATGTTTACTTGAAACCTATGTGCTCTTATTGACCAATGTCACCCCATTCCATTTAATTTCTAAAATAAAATTAAGCCATTGGTTTGATGTATATGCCACATCTTAAAGGGTAGGTCCCTAAACCTGCAGGAGGTCATCTTTAACCAAGCTGGCTCCCTGATAGTATACACACAGTGAGACACATTGCTTCTCCCTCCAGGACTGCAGGGCTCTGATGTAATCACCTTGCCACCAGGGGTCCGGTATTGCCATACTAAGGGGTTAGAATGAGCCTCTGCTATAAATAGCTAGGTTGGTCTTGGTGAGAGGGAACTCAAAGCATGGGTCCATCCGTACCACCGTGACTGGGCTGTCCATGGCGTGTTGCGCAGGGCACTGGGCTGGTGCACAAAGCCTGGACTGGCTGCAGCACTTGGCCATAAATATCATTATGTACCTGCTTTCTGGGTGCACCTTCTTCAGTGATGCTCTCTGGAGATTGAAGTGGGACTCAAGACCCAGAGGCCTACGTCTGTACTCACAGGTCCCTCCACAACACCACACACACACACCCGCACACACCTCCCTGCTGCAACTTACCCCATTTTGCCCCTTCTAGACAAAGAGCCTAGCACAGATGCTGTATCTGTGCACAGAGGAAATGACCAGCAAACTGCTCAAAGCTTTGGCAGTGAGAGTGCTCCTCCTCACAGTGTCCTTCAGCACCACCCTGGAGTTGGGCTATAGCATGGCAGCCATCCATATTTGGCTCACACTACATGATCAACCAAAGCCATTCCTAAACCAGGCTAGTTCTCTATCAGCTGCTCATGGTAAACATCCCATGATGTCACACATGTGAGCTGAGGAGTACTGGAAGTCCAACCAATTGAGGTGGGTGACTTGGAAGTCTGGGCCATTTGTGCCAATAGCTTACTGTACACGGTCCCCAATAGTATAAATGGCTGCTGTGCCAACTCCACCTGCTCACCTGGTGCTCCTCCCTGGCTGCTGATTTCCAACTTTTCTTCACTGCTTCATTTTAAGTTGAACTGTGTAAAGCGGGTTGGGAACCTATGGTTCACGAGCCAGATGTGGCTCTTTTGATGGCTGCATCTGGCTTGCAGACAAATCTTTAATAAAAAAAATATTAATGTTAAAAATATAAAACATTCTCATGTATTACAATCCATTCATTTCCTACCGCTCATGTTCATGGTTGTGGGTGGCTAGAGCCAATCACAGCTGTTCTCCAGAACAACACCAAATTTTTTTTGGATAATGCCTAATGTACACAGATGGTTGTATGGCTCTCACGGAATTACATTTTAAAATATGTGGCGTTCATAGCTCTCTCAGCCAAAAAGGTTCCCAACCCCTGGTGTAAAGAGTATAATCTGTGCTTTATTTTTTATGCCATTTGAGTCTTTTTTTAATAGGAAAATAAGTTCATTCAGATTTTGTGTATTGCCTGATGCATTTTATTTTTTCCCATTTAAATAAATGATTATGTATTTTACATTTTTGTAAATCTACTTTTAAAAAATCAACAGGCATTTGAAGATTAAACTATTCCAATAATTTTTTGGGTGTATAAATTCTAATGATGCTATGACAGACAAGGCTTGTTGGAAAATAAAATGTTTCACAAGTCTGTTTTCTCCTCCATGTGAGTTTATGTCAGGGATACCAGTGAGTATCGTTCTCAGTGCCCTTGACTGCATACTATATAAAATAATGGAGGCAGGAATAGACAACCAGACAAGAGGACTCTGTTAATCTCTTATAAAGTTTAAAATAAACATTGGCCTAAAAATGGGTGATGCTTTGATTTTTCATTTAAAATACCCACTGATATTTTCATCTATAATCCATACAAAACTTAAGAAAAAAATTTTCTGCCTAACCAGGTGGTGGCACAGTGTATAGAGCATCAGACTGGGACACAGAGGACCCAGGTTCAAAACCCCAAGGTCACCAACTTGAGTGTAGGCTCATCCGGCTTGAACGTGGGCTCACCAGCTTCAGTGATGGGTTGCTGGTTTGAGTGTGGGATCATAAATATGACCCCATGGTCACTGGCTTGAAGCCCAAGGTTGCTGGCTTGAGCAAGGGGTCACTCACTCTGCTGTAAGCCCCCTTCAAGGCACATATGAGAAAGCAATCAATGAACAACTAACGCACTGCAACTATGAGTTGATGCTTCTCATCTCTCTCCCTTCCTGACTGTCTGTTTCTATCTGTCCCTCTCTCTGTCTCTTTCACAAAAAGAAAAAAGAAAAAAAAATGCTAGTGGAGAGATACTTTTTGAAAAGAAAAGAAGTAGATACCCTCAAATAACTGTTTGGTGACATAATTAGTTGCCTGCCGTACTTTATCCTGGGGCAGCGAAATCAATCTTAATTTTTTGCTTGATAAACGGCCTCAACCATTTGACTGTAATATCAGTTTCCATAGGGAAACATTTTAATTGCCCCATTTTGGGTTCTTTTGACTTAGTTCAGATACATCAAACAAATTATGGGTTAGATTAATTAAATACAATTTTCAGAGGCCACTAATTATTCAAAAGAGAGAGGTCCCTTAGGGAACAGGGCAGATTAGCCTGAGATGAAGAAGCCTCACCCGCCACAGACCAATTTCTGATGGAGGTGGTTCTCTTAGCTCAAGGAAACTGAGTAGAGAGGAAGGTGACAAAGTGAAATAAGAACTTTTCAAAAGTTAGAAGAACAAAGCCTGCAATGACAGGCCCAGAAGAAAAGTAATCAAGTAAAAGGATTAAGAAAAAAGGTGGAGAGAATGGAAAGATAGAGAAATTTGTCTGAGCAGAGATGGTTTTAATAAAACATGGATGTGGGATCCCAAATAATTTTAATGTAAGGTAAAATGATAGAGTAGAAAAGTATGAGGATAAAGAAATACGTGCAATGAAGAAAAAACAATATACACACGTTTTGTTTTGTTGTTTTGTTTTTTACAGGGACAGAGAGAGAGTCAGAGTTAGAGAGAGGGATAGATAGGAACAGACAGACAGGAACGGAGAGAGATGAGAAGCATCAATCATTACTTTTTCATTGCCGTTGTGATACCTTAGTTGTTCATTAATTGCTTTCTCACATGTGCCTTGACCGCGGGCCTTCAGCAGACCGAGTAACCCCTTGCTGGAGCCAGCGACCTTGTGTCCAAGCTGGTGAGCTTTTGCTCAAACCAAATGGGCCCACGCTCAAGCTGATGACTTTGGGGTCTCAAACCTGGGTCCTCCGCATCCCAGTCCGACACTCTATCCACTGCGCCACTGCCTGGTCAGGCTATACACACATGTTTTCACAGCAGTATTATTTATTAATGTGGGAAATGGCCAAATAGCCAACCATGGGGAAAGAGCTTGGGAAATTAGAGTAGTAACTTTATGGATCATCTTGAAATCAGTGAGATGGGAAATATGATGAGTATGAAATAAGTATACATAGAGTAAAGCCAGAATTATTTATGGGATGATTATCACTAAATACCAGCAAAAGGGCAGAAGGGACCATGAATAAGCTGTTGAGAATAGTGAGGAATTTTGATTCTTAACACTGTGCAGGTGCATTATTAATTATTTCTAAGGTTGGAAGACGACGCAGTGTTTTCTGCAATGTGGTGGTGATGATTTAGAACATGCGGATACAGAGCTAAATTGCATCATTCCCTAAAAAGAAATCTTACCTGTCATGGAGCTAGTACCCACTCTCTTCACCCCACTCTGTCATGATGGGACCAGGACCCTGCAATGTCTCAGGTGTCCCTCATTGACTGGTCTTGGGTAAGACTCCCAGAGGTGGGCACACTCAGAGGGGCTAGAAGGCAGCAGGCGTGAAGGCAAGATGCCTTCCTATTTCCTTGTTCTTCCTGCCCCGCTTCCACCTGGATCAGGCTGTTTGTGGTGGTCTCCAATCTATCCCCACTCTCCTAGAAGCAATCCCTCTGCAGCCATCTGGAGGCTCCAGCACCTTGGGACAGACCCCTCCCCAGACTCTCGACAGCATCCTCCGAACTCCTGTATTGCCAGCAGCCCGGTGTCCCCTACCTGCACAGGTCTGCCAGTTCTGCCAGGCCTGTCCTCAGTTTTCAATCCTGGTAGCCCAAACACTCCCTTACAACTCCCAGCCCCGGTGGTCCGTGCAACCTCAGTGCTTTTTCCTTTGGCCATCCTCCGATACCCCATATTCAACAATACCTTAGACTAAATTCTATCCATTCAAATGACCAGTGTGTCTTCTGTTCTCCTGGTGGGGACCTAGCTGACACAGACCTCTGAAGAGTGGAACACGCAGTCAAAGCCAGGGGCAAGATGGTTTAGATCAGGGGTCGGGAAACTTTTTGGTTGAGAGAGCCATGAATGCCACATATTTTAAAATGTAATTCTGTGAGAGCCATACAACAACCCGTGTACATTAAGCATTATCCAATAAGAATTTGGTGTTTTCCCAGAGGACAACTGTGATTGGCTCCAGCCACCCACAACCATGAACATGAGCGGTAAGAAATGAATGGATTGTAATACATGAGAATGTTTTATATTTTTAACGTTAATATTTTTTTTATTAAAGATTTGTCTGCGAGCCAGATGCAGCCATCAAAAGAGCCACATCTGGCTCGTGAGCCATAGGTTCCCGACCCCTGGTTTAGATGCAAAGAGCTCAGGAAACTTTTAAGTGAAATTAGGAGTCAAGAGTATGTGAGATAGGATGATCAAACCACTAGAAAAATCATTAAGCAAAAGGGAAAAACAAAAGATCAACTGTATTGATAAAGAAATGCTTAGGGACTCCACGTTCTAAAATAAGGTACCAGGGGTGCCCTGAAGCAAAGGTTTTGCCAGCCCCCCCACCCCATCATTCACCTTCAGGCTAAACAAGAGAAGGCTGAGAATTCGGCTGAGGACTGCTGAGGAGAGAGGGAGCCCTGTCTGGAAGGGGAGTGGAGGCTCTTTCACTTCCCACCTTAGAGGGGAAGGCGTGTGCCTCACCAAACAAGAGAGGGAAGCTGGGAGACCCACTCAGAGCTTCACTCGCTCTCTGGGTTAGTAGGGTATAGTGACAGCTGGTGTCCTGAATGTGGTGGGTCAGGGAGCAGTTGTGTTTCCCTGGGGCTGGGAAGACCCTGTATACAGACTTGGGTATCTCTGTAGTGGACCTGTGGAAAGATGAGGTGACACCAAAAGCAGGGTCTCTGTGTTGGGGAGGGAATCCCTGATTGCCAGAAGTGCCAGGAACCCATAAGTGGAGGGTTCCTGCAGGGCCATCTTGTAAGGACCCATACAAGCATCCCCACAGGTCAGAAGTTGCCAATTCCACTCGCAAGTAGTGAGCCTGTCCTCATGGCTATCCTGTCCTCTCCCTTAGCACCCAAAGAATCCAGAGGTAGTGTGGTAATTGGGGCAGGGTGAAGATCCAGGTGGGAAATAGCAAGAAGCCAAACAGCCTCGAACCCTGACTCCAAGTCCTGGATTGAGGTTGGGATTGGGCTGGGGGAGGAAAGAAGGTTAAAATTGAATGAGAAATGGAAGTCTTAATATTAGAATAGACCCGGATTTTTTTATACTGAAAAGATGTGATTCTTTGTTAATACCTCACAGCCCCAGAAAAGCTGTGGCTTCTGCCCTAGATCTCTGGGATGCCCACAAAGAAAGGAGGGACAGAGCTGTTTAAAGAAGCTGTGGAGAAAAAAAATAAAGCATATGTATTAATAAACTGGAGACAGTTTTCTGTAAAAAAGAATGTTCTGACAATGTAGGGAAGTCAGCATGAAGCTAGAACGTGGAGCCCAAGGAGCAAGAAGCCATCCTGGGCTCCGGGACTGATTAGGGAGCACATGGTCAGGCAAACAGACCTCAGCCTTTTTGGCAACACATGAGACTGTGATGGACACTGGGCTGTAGAGCGTGCTGGTGCTGGCCATGAGGGTTGATTCACTGAAAGCTGCTTGCACTGAGCCAGTGCCATCTGGGCTTCCCTAAAATACCTCCCAAGAGCAGGACATTTAAGCTGGCAAGAAGACTTGAATGGCTAGTCCCCACAGCTGCTACATTTTTCCAAGTTAATAAGTTGCCATTCTGAGTCTAGTACTAACTCAGGTTTGGTTCTTATGAACCCACCCCTTCATACACATGGCCAAATAATAGTTTCTGATCTTACAGAGTTTGAGTCCAGCCTTCAAGAATGTTTCTACAAATGTTGTCATCTCTGGCAAGACTCTATCACACCTAGTTCTGAGAATGCCCCACCTTCCCTGCCTCCCCTCTGAACTAGTTCAACATTGACGTGTGCTCATGGGTTGACCAGGAGCCAAATCATGTGCTTGCGCACTGGGACAATGGTGAGGAACATAGTCCTTTCCTGTCTGTGTTGACCTCTCTTGGATGTTTGCCAGTTATCCAGGGCCTAAACCACAGAATCTGTCGTCATAAACTCTGAAGGGCAGCCTCACTCCACTTTCTACCTTTAGGTTGGTAATTTTGGGTGACAGGGTGGTTCGTAGCACAAGGGCCCCAGGAGAAGAGGAAGGGAACACATGTTTCAACACAGACCCAGGCACTAGAGAACCTTTTTTCAGTCATATCTACTTATTCTATTACATATGTCACAATCATCACAGCTTCTGAATAAGCTAATAGGATGAATAAAAGTGATTTTTCTGTTATGTACAAAAAGAACTCAAGCTATACGGACAGTTTTCATAACAAGAATAAGATGTACGCACCCAGTTTTACATAAGGAATGCATTAGTAACCCCAGTGTCCAAAACCCAGACTTACAGAGTGTGATTATTCATTTTCATTGGCACATTACAATTATTCTCCCTGTGCCTGAATATCTTCCACCCTAATAATTTTTAATGGTCTCTCCTCAGGCTTATTTTTACTATTCCAAAACAATAGAAGTCTTCAACACAGGTACATTGACAGCCTCTTGGAGACTGAACCACCCAGGTCAGATATTTGAGAATACAATGGAACACTTACATCCCAGACAGTGGGCCGTGTGACGAAAGTAGTTGATACCTGCACTCTTACACCTCAAACATACAACCACCAAACCAGTTATAAACTGGGGATGAGAGCAGTGGTTTTTATATCTTTTTACTCGTGAAAAACTATTATAGCCTTGCATATTTTTAATTTGACATATAAAAGTTTTTATTGCAAGTTAAAATGGTTGCAAAAGATGTCATTTCAGTGTATTATAAACACTGACTTAAAAATGAACTCACATCATTTGTTTAACAGTATCCAATAGAATCAATATACCATAAAATTTCATACCCGTCATTATCCATTAAAAATTGTGCTGACAATTGTTTTAAAAGTTTATAATTTAATATTTTACTTTTCTCTGAAAATTATATTTTAATATACTTTCTCTACAGACTTTATCTTAATGTAATATACTTTTATATTTAAGTGACTTTTATTAATCATTTTAACATACTTCTTTGAAAACAAAATATGTACATATAAATAGTTATATATTTTTAAACCTGATCATAAAGCCCTAGGTGTCAAAAATATTTAATCTATATTGTGTTATTATAACTTTTATCAGTTCACACTTGATCAAAAACAATGCAGCATACCAATTTTTATAATGAAGTATACATAAATTTTTTATGTTTACATAAAAAAGATAATGCTAGAAGTGAGTGACTGTTTTAATGAGCTGAATGGGGCTGGCTATTTTACTTTTTTAATTAGTTCACGTTTGTGAGTAAATGTTTCTTAGTGCTAGCCTCGGACAAAGTTCAGCATTTGTGTTAAAGATCTCTCCTTTGCTGTGGAAGTTTGGCTTGGGGTTAACTTTCTAGCTCTGCTCCCCTGTAAGGTGTTACCCTGTGTCAACAGTTAACATTGCTGATGATGAAAATTACTACTGATTAGTGCCCTGTATCTAGACTGGGAGGACTGAGAGAGGACTGTGAATGATGGGAGCCCACAGTGTAGTGACAATTATAATTAAGCATGTCCTTACTTCCTATATTTTAAGACCTAAAATTCCATGTGCTTCCTTGATGTCTTTGAGCTTCCTAGGGCTCCAAAAGCCCAAATATGAGATCCCAGCTCTCACCAGATATGCCACCCACTCAGCAGAAAAGCCTCCCTACCTGCCTAGTTCTCCGATCATCTGGAACAGCTGCACCCCACTTGATCTTTGACTTAATGGGTTTCACCATCCTACCATCTCATGAAATTATTCAACATGGCAATCACCTTCTCCTGTGGGAACCACGGGGTGCCCCTCCTCTTGTTACTACAAAACCTGCCACTTTCCTAATAGACTGAATCTCTGTAGAATCAAGAATTCTGTCCCATGTCCATAGACCACCTCCCAACATTGGAGCTGGGAATTCTGCAAACATGACCATGGCAACAAAATGGATGGTGATGAACCACTGAGGAGTATGACTTATTGTAGAAAAATAGCCTAAAGCCCCTATGAGTCACCGGTGTTGTTGGACTTACTCATCATGTTTCACATCCCTGAGCCAGGAGAGTAGGGCAGAGGTAAATGAGAGGACAGGAGAGGCCATGACTAAGAGGTGGTGGGCCTGCTTGTTCAGAAGTCTGGGCAGATGTATTTGCCCCTGTTCAGAGAATATCTGGAATTCTCAAAAATGATATACATAGGAAACTTTTGTCTCTCAAAATCCAGAAAAAGCTAAAAATCTATGGTACATATATACTATGGAATACTACTCAGCCATAAGAAACGATGACATCAGATCATTTATAACAAAATGGATGTACCTTGATAACATTATACGGAGTGAAATAAGTAAATCAGAAAAAAAGAAAAACTGAGAACAGCATGATTTCATACATAGGTGGGACATAAAAGTGAGAATATGAGACATGGACAAGAGAGTGGTGGTTACGGAATGGGGGGAGGGAGGGAAGAGTGGGATAGGGAGGAGGGGAGGGGCACAGGGAAAACCAGATAGAAGGTGACAGAGGACAATTTGACTTTTGGTGACGGGTATGCAACACAATTGAATGATAAGATAACCTGGAGATGTTTTCATTGTACATATGTACCCTGATTTATTGGTGTCACCCCATTAGAATTAATAATAATAAAAAATATATATATATATAAAAAATCCAGAAAAAGCATTGTTCTTCTGTGTTCAAGAAGAATGAATTTAATAATTCAGATCACTTTGAGAATATCTCTAATTTGTCAACACTCATGCAGTGGCCTTGAGTAGAACATGCAGCCTCCTCTCTGTTTCACTCCATGTTCACCATGTTCAAGGTAAGATCTGGGGGGAAACCAGTCCTACTTAAATGCTGTTAGCCTCAGCACTCTCTTCTTCCCACATCTTCATTACTTTCTGATTTCATTTTCAAACAATATTGAAAAGATGTTCACATTGGTAACACACAGGTTATCTCTGGATAGGTGAGATGTGACAGGAACACTGCTGAGCTTTAAGGCACCTCCTTGGTTCAAGGAAGAGCTGAGTCTGCTGAGGGAAGTTTGAATCCCTCTGTTTGTCCTGACAATGATGCTCAGATAGAGTTGGGGATAATCACTTCAGCAGCTAAAGTGTAATATGAGCTGATAAGTGTAAGAATAAAGAATTTTACCTATAGTACCTTTCTCTGATCAATAAAAGGGCTTCTTAACTTAACACCATAAGATTTCCATTAGAACACTCCATGGGTTAAATACATATTCTGAGTGCTTGCAATCTACACAGTTCTTGTATTTTCATTACTCTTTTCCTAATAGCTAGCTAAAGTTATACTGCTTGGTAAATTCTTGAAAAGCTATATAACAAGTACCATAATAATTTTACACTACAAAAACAATAGGTTTGCAATAACAAACATTAGTAAGGATGTGGAGCAACTGAAACTCTCATATGTGGCTGGTGGGAGTGTAAATTGGTACAACCTTTCCAGGAACCTGTTTGGCAGTATCTTCTAAAGCTTACATATGTATACCCTATGACAGGGGTGCCCACACTTTTTCAGCTTGCGAGCTACTTATAAGATGACCAAGTCAAAATGATCTACCTACAATAAAAATGCAAAACATAAATTTATTTCTTCTATATTATCATCATTTAAGTTACTATTATTACTATTTAATATTGTGTATTCTTCTTTCACCTTTCTCCTTCTCAGCTCTCTTTTCGGAGGAAAGTCAATGTCATAGTTTTTATGAAGAGTCCGAAAAAGCTGCTCCACATTTCCCTTCTTTGGAATAGCAATGGTTCACAGACAGATAAGGCAAACGCACTTAGAATATGACATCCTCCCATTCTGTATGAAAATCTCCTCCCATTCTGTATGAAAGTGGTAGGTTTTAGGCTTCTTACTCGGACCAGCTATGGCACTCATTTTTATACCCTTTGTTGTATTTAGTTTAAATAAATTGAAGGCTAACTACGCAGCAATATAACTGAACAAGTTAGCGCTGTTTAACGTGCATGCGTAGGGTGTCAAAAGTTCAGACGTCAGATTGGCTACCCTGTATGCCAATCAAAAGACAAATGTCTTTTTAATGTCATGCGATCTACCCACACTTTCTTCATGATCGACCAGTAGTAGATCGCGATCGACGTATTGAGCACCCCTGCCCTATGACTTAGCAAGTTTACTCTGAAATAAATATCTACCTATACATATGTGCACCAAATGACGTGTACAAGAATGTGTATAACAGCATCACCTGTAATAGCCCTGAACTGAGAGTGGCCCAAATGCCTGCTAGCATGGATAGATAAATGTGGTATATTGAAACAATGACGTATGCTATACCATGTAATACTGCTTCATGAACCTAATATTGAGCAAAAGAATCCAGAAACATTATATAATTCAATAATATAAAGTTTCAAAACAGCAAAACTAACCCATAATAAACAATTTAGAAGAGTACCTGCTCTGAGCAGGGATAATAACTGGGAAACAATTTGAGGGAACTTTCTACTAATATTCTATATAATTCCCCCAGAGAGTGGTCCCACATATGTGTTGCCTTTGTAAAAAAATTTCCAGCTGCACATTTGTGATTTGTAAACTTTTCCTTTCACATGCTACCTTTCCATTTAAATGTTGACTTAAAAATATATCTATATATCCTTTAAAGTTTATTTGTAGACATTTAGAAACATTAGTTTTGATACTAAAGAATACATAAGTGAAATCATCGAGTGATAAAAAATCCTATAAGAATCAAGAAGTTAAATATTTATTTTTAATAAATGAGCTGAATTTTGCAATCTTATGATTTAAGATGTGAGAACAGTAATAAAGCCATTGATCACCGCCCCCTATTGGCCATCAACAGTAGGTGCAGGGTAGAACCAATAAATGAAATTAGATCAATGATTGCTAGCGCTAACACTCATCTTTGCTCAGAGGAGTTAAAGTTTACAAACCGGCGTTAAAGTTTAGTAGAAAAGGTGAAAAAGAGGTTGGGCTTGTAAAAATTGTGTTTGGTAAGAGGACAGAGCTGTAACAATTGCAGCTTTATTTCGGAATACCTATGTACCTCATTAGTCACTTAACCATCTGGGTGCTCACAGGACAAAACTCCCCTGTCACCCATGCGGGAGCCCAGTGCAGAGACATCTGAGAGGCAAGCAGCGTGAACAAGAACCCACAGCTGCACTCCACTTAATTCTGCAATCTGCTTCTGCAATGCAATATTCAATGGAAAACAGATGCTCCTAAGAAACTACAGCCATCTGATTACAATGAATTCTCAGAGAGAATTAAGGGTGTCTCTAGAATAAATATGGGTTCTCCACATCACATCTTGTTAAAAGGTCCAGATGCAAGTTCAATGTTTTTCCAAGACCTAAATTCTGGCTTTTCTTTCACTGGTAAACATCCAGCAGTTCAGAGGGGTTGGTGATGACATCCAGTACCTCCAGCCCATCAGAACATAGTATAGATCTTTAACTCACAACCCCACATAGGGGCTTAATTCTCGTGGTAGCTTTCACCAGATAAAATGAATGGTTGAGTTGGCATTCTGGCTTAAAGCAGCTATTTGCTTTTTTCCTCTGTGGTCCTCACTGCCCAATGCCCATGAAGGAGTGTGGAGGTGCCATCCCAGAGGCCCTTCCTGGAGCTTCTAGAGGAATCTGCTTGTCCTGGTGCACACTCTGCTCCTCACTCATGGTCCCCTTTCTTCCTAATTGGCTGTGAGTTAAAGATCTATACTATGTCCTGATGGTCTAGACGTACTGGATATCATCACCAACCCCTATGAACTGCTGGATGTTTACCAGTGAAAGAAAAGCCAGAATTCAGGTCTTGGAAAAACATTGAACTTGCATCTGGACCTTTTAACAAGATTTGATGTGGGTTTGCCTGGTCAAGGTACATATGGGAGTTGATACTTCCTGCTCCTCTTCCCTTCTCTCTCCCCTCTAAAATGAATAAATTTAAAAAATAAACATATAGCAATAAGCCAGTCAAAAACAAAACAAAACAAAAAACAAATCTTGTATGACCCCACTTATATGAGGTTCTAGAATTGTCAGCTTCAGAGACAGAAAGTAGCCACACACATCTGTTCTCAAATGTGGGTGTGGGAGTGTGGGCCGGAAGAGGGGAATGGAGAGTTGTTTGATGGGACAAAGTTTCAGTTTTGCAAGATGAAAAAGTTCTTTTGGTTGCACAACAATGTGAATACATTTAAGACTCTAAAACTGTACACTTAAAATGGTTAAGATAGCCAATTTAATATTCTGTGTATTTTACAACCCTTGTAAAAATTAAAAAAATAAATGTATGCCATGTTCTTTGGTTTAACATGTAAACCATTTGCCTTTCACCTCTCTGTTTATCTTTCTAGTAGTCATTCAATGTTTGATTTTCTGCGCTACCTATTAGAAATTATCCTGGGGAGTGAGAGAGGAATCTCATTTCTGCATCAACAAGAGATTTCAAAAGGGATGGGGAGAAATGTTGAAGAAATCCGAAGGCCCGTCTTGTGATATGTTTTCTCTTTCTCTCTGTTTAAATGCTTTATTTTAACCCTTGATTGCAGTACCTTTTATTCTCCCTTTCCTGTTTTTTTTTTTTCCTTCTTCCTTCTCCTGTTTTTCATAACTTAGCTGGCAGGACACTTTGAAGAATTAACGTTCAGCAGAGTAAATTGTTGAGGATTAGCAAGGTCGGGTGCCACTTAGCCGCTCACCTGAAATCACTCAGAAGTGCTTCTCTTACCCCAAGGGGGCAGTCATCCCTCGCGTTTTGATGGAGAAGGGCAGCAAGCTGAGCTGCCTTGAAGACAACGACAGAGGTTCACCAAGGCCACTACTTATTTTATTTTCAGAGAAGGCAAGATACCTGTAACTAGGTTTCAGGGGCCCTAGGGGACTGAGAAGGAGGAACGGCGCTTGGATCAACAGTTGGCCAAGTGGGAAAGAGAAAGCTTCCAGAGGGTGGGTGGCAAGTAGGCACTGACTGGGGCCAGAGTCCACCTTGGTCCTGAGAAAAAACAGGGGCTGCCCTGAGAGGAGACCTCTAGTGGTGAAGCCAGCAATCAGGGGCACATGGGACTATGCCATATGACAGGGCTGGGCCACATAGCAGAGAGCCAGAGGCTGCTGAAGTCCAGGGTCGAGAGATACATGAACCTCCAGAGTCCTTACACAACCCAAGGAAGGGTAAGGAGCCTCCTATGAAAAACAGTATGGGCTGAATTGTGTCCCCCAAAGGATAGTTCATGTTCTAATCCTCAATAGCTGTGAATGTGACCTTATTTGAAAAGAAGGTCTTCGCAGGTATAATTAGCTAAGATGAGGTCATATTGGAGTAGAGTGACCCTTCAATCCATATGACTGGTATAGAAAGAGAGTTCAGTTCCCCCTCACACCACTCCCATCCTGCATGTATTTTACAGTTTAAATTCTATTCCCAACAAAGAGATAAAGCTAAATACTTTTTAGAAATGTATTTTAAACAGCAAAGAAGAGAGGTTATATCCCTAGAGCTTCAGGTTTGTCTTGCCATACTTTGCATTTTCTTACCTCATAATTCAATTTTCTATAACAGTTATGACAATGAATTGGCATTTTCTTGTGGACGACAGGTATGATTTTCTATTTTATAGAGTCAGCTCTTACATGAGCAAAAGCAGCTGACATGGTGTCTGAGCTATTTCTCCTGTCTATTATTGAGTAACAATTTGACAAATCTTTCTTGAGCACCTACTATTCATCAGGCACAGTGCCTGGAGCTGGGAACCTAATGATCAATGAGACAGATGATCTGTGCCTTCACAAAGCTCGGGTTTCTACACTGCCCCTTCTAAGTGCTCATTTGTCTTTTCTTTTTTCCTATATAAGCTGAGGGCTTTAAAAATTAATGATATTATATCATATTCTACGTAATCACAGGAAAATTACTACTCCGGTTTTCAATTTTATTGTAGTATAATTAGCCATGTGCTTTCTGATTTGGACTGCAGAATTAAGAACTTTTTGGAGATTTCTTTTCCCCTAAGCATTGGTTGCATATTTATTTATGGGTGATTAGAAAAGTTTGTCTATAATATATAAAGAGATAAAATGTGATTGGTTTCCACTTTATGGAATAAGATATATTAAATAAACTGTTAAACTGCCATCTTTCAGTTTAAAATGTCTGATTCTTCTTTGCAAGACAATAAGATGAAACGAGAGGCCCTGGCTGGTTGACTCAGCAGTACAGTGTCGGCCCGGTGTGTGGAAGTCCCAGGTTCGATTCCTAGTGAGGGCACACAGGAGAAGCGCCCATCTGCTTCTCCACCCTTCCCTCTCTCCTTCCTCTCTATCTCTCTCTTCCTCTTCTGCAGCCAAGGCTCCATTGGAGCAAAGTTGGCGAGGGGGCTGAGGACGGCTCCACGGCCTCCACCTCAAGCACTAGAATGGCTGCAGCCACAATGGAGCAATGCCCCAGATGGGCAGACCATCGCCCCCTGGTGGGTATGCTGGGAGGATCCTGGTCGGGTGCGTGTGGGAGTCTGACTGCCGCCTGCTTCTAACTTCGGAAAAATATAAAAAAGAAAAAAAAGAAACAAGAGAACATGAACCTGGTTTAGCCCTAAGTCTCAAGAGGAGTTAACATGGGCCTGATCAGGCGGTAGTTCAGTGGATAGAGCATCGGACTGGGATGCAGAAGACCCAGGTTCGAGACCCCGAGCTCGCCAGCTTAAGTGCAGGCCCATCTGGCTTGAGCAAAAGCTCGTCAGCTTGGACCCAAGGTTACTGGCTCCAGCAAGGAGTGGCTTGGTCTGCTAAAGGCCTGCAGTCAAGGCATATGTGAGAAAGCAATCAATGAACAACTATGGTGTCACAACGACAACGAAAAACTAATGGTTGATTCTTCTCACCTCTCTCCGTTCCTGTCTGTCTGTCTCTACCTATCCCTCTCTCTCTGTCCCTGTTAAAAAAATAGAGGAGTTAACATGGGATGAGTCATTGTCACGTAGACTATGTCCTAAAATTATGGTGTGACAACCCACATCAAGATAAGGAGAGCCAGGAAATAAGGAAAATGGAATCCCAAGTGAAGTCATAGCTTCAGAATCTTTTCTCAACAGATAGTTGAGATGTCCTAAGATGACCTAATTTAACCAAGGGTGATTTGGGGACTTGATGAAGAATCCTAAAACATAAATGAGAGGGTAGTGAGCCAAAGGCGTGGGAGTAATGGTAGCAGCTGTGACAACTGCAGCTTATGAAAAGAAAGTTTGTCTCACCACAGACCTGGGCCCCAGAGGCCCCAGTAGGTGCTTCCATTGCATGTGGCCTCGTTGAGCACTGACAACAAGATTAGACAAGATGAGGCAGAACCAATGCTGGGACAAATGGTCAGAACCAAACTACCAGCTACAAGTAAAGCAGCCACTGCAGATCCTGTGCTCTTAACATCTTCAAAACTATCATAGCTCTTTCAATTATGTTCTGTTTTATAACATGTGCATGGTGTTGTGCTGGGTACCCCCAGCTGGGGACCCTGTCGGTTGCTGAGTATGTCTATTCCCAGTGACGCACTGTGGAACTAGAGGGATAACTAGGGTGGGTCTGAGAATCTGTCCTCATGACTCCTCCCTAACAATTTCTAAAGTCCAGGATTCAGAGGGTTTCCCGGTGAAGGGGCTGGAAGGTTGTTGCTCCCAGAGAGGACATGGAAGGTCTGTGCCCACTCCCTCATAACTGTGCATCGCTAACTTTCAGCCTCCAAAACTGTGAGCAAATAAATTCTGTTGTTTTTAGCCACCCTGTGTATGGCACTTTGCTGGTGCACCTCAGAAAACTAATACCCTTTTTATTAAGGCCATTGTTTATTGAGTACTTCTTTCTGTGTTGACCACTGAGCTGAGCTTTTACACAGGTGATCACAGGTGCAATAACATTTAATCCTCTGAAAGCCCCGTGGGGAGGTCCTACTTAAGAGATGAGAAATAAGAGGGTCTCAGAAGGATTAAGTAACTTGCCCAAAGTCACAAGCTATCAAGTTGTAAACCAAGATGCAAGTCCTGGTGTGCCAGGCTAATGTTCAGCCGTTTCTCCTGCAAGACAGCGCCACAGGCCAAATCATTGTTGCTTTTGCTCCAAAACTATTTTAAATTTTATTATGAAGCAATTTCAAGCTTATAGAAAGGTTAGAGGAATAGTACAATCAGCTCCTGCTGACCCTTTACCCAAGACCCCTGTCCAGATTTCTTCCATCAGTTGCCCCATCATTGTCTATTAAAAAAAAACCCAATCTAGGATCAGTTATTGTGCCTCTATCACCTCTTCAACCTAGAACATCCTTCATCATCTTTGATTCTCACGACCTTGACATTTTGGAAGATTGTAGGCAGGTCATTTTGTAAAATGACCCAAAATATGGGCTATCTTACACTTCCTCATGATCAGACTGCAAGTTTGCCTTTTCATCATTTTTAATTAATGATTATTTTGTGGAGAGATCCTTTGAGACTGGGTAAATATCTCATAACTTATCACACTGACTTATACTGGCTTGATATATGAATGATGATTTCCTCATTCCATTATTTCTGCTAGTTGAAGAGTTTCCTCTTTCTCCATTAATATATTTACTTGTTTGTTTTTATTATCGAACCAAATTTTTAAAAGATTAAAACATATTGAACAAAAAATTTTAAAATGGAATGAATTGATTGGTTATTTAAAATTTTAGTTGTTTGAGTAGAATTGATTAGTTTCCCTACAAAATTTTATTTGGGAAAGCCTGACCTAAATGTTGTTAATTTCATGCCTTTCTGTTCCCCTCATTATCTTCACTGTCATCCTATCCATTATTGGTAATACAGTGTGTCCATAAAGTCATGGTGCACTTTTGACTGGTCACAGGTTAAAAGTGCACTATGACTTTATGGACATACTGTATAACTCAAGTTATTGGTAATGTAGAAATAGATTATGTCACACAAACAGTCACTCATGTATGTTTCAGACCAGTCTATCTTATTCACTAGAGAAATAGACTACTTAAAACTTTAGGATTTACTGACTATCGTTTTACTTTTAACTGAATCATAAAGTTAATATCTATAAATAGAAAAACCCATTAGACTGGCATCTAACAAATAGCCAGAGTATACATCTTTCTTTGAGATAGTATATTATTTGTATATTGTCATGAAAACATTTACTAAGAATCTAGAAAGCTTGATTTTCGGTTCAGTACCATTACTCCTGTTTGGCTTAGAGTTAATGCGATCTTGCAAACATTCCCTATAATATGTCACTTTTGACCAGAAGTTTAGCAGCTTGTATAAATTCAATTTTCTTTGCAAGTTTTTCTACCACTATTTGTAGACAGGCGTAAGACACATAAAACTGAATAGAATTGGTTCAGACTACCTATTTCAGTCATAAAGAATGAAGCAGATTTTTGCCAGAAGTTGGAGGCACTTCAACCAATGTGATCTAAACACAAAAAAATTCTGGCCAAGGTCATGCATCTCAACTTCAAGCTGATTGTTTTACATACTCATCTTCTTCTCTGAAGATCTCAAGGTTTGAATGTGAATGTTGATCATCACTTCATAGGGATATCAATACTAGCTAAGAAGTTGTAGTTTTCCTTACAATGTATCTCCAAGGAATTCTGGGAGCAAACAGGGATGAGGACAAGCCAGTGGAAATTTTACCCAGGCAGCAGCCTTTCTTGAGCTTCACGCCTATTATCACGGTTGCTCTACATTTCTTCTTCCATTTCCTACCACACCAAGATAAAGAAACACTAATAGGTACGGGCAGAAAGTGCACCCTGACATCACCTGGTCAGCGAGAGCCCTGGAAATTCACTATGCAGTGGAGCCTGGTGGACTGCATTGAACTTACTCAACCTTGCCTGCCTTTCTGTGAGCTCTGCCCATCAGGCCAGTCAGGGAGGAGCCCTGCCGATGCCACAGATGTGCTATCTAGGTGATTGGCATTGTCCTTTCAGTCTGTTGTTTGTTTTTGAATATAATTTATGCAATGTATTTTTTCTTAAATCTAAACTCTCGTCCCTGGGCACCTCTCTTGAGGCAACATGTCCATAGGGCTTTCTGCGCTAGCACCTCTGCTGACCCCTCGCTTCCTACCAGCCCAGGGTAAGGGAAAGATTTGATAGAAACCAGAAGTGCTTTCTCAAAAAAGTTGTTCTGCCTGAGTATTATCTTTTTTTTCACCCCCTCCCAAAATAAATCACCTTCAGGATATTAATAACATAGTAGTGGAGCTAGATTCTTACAGTATACAGAACCCTAACTTAACTCTAAGAGTGGGTTCATAAACAAAATAAACAAATATTTTGGAGTCAGATATCATAATTTTATTAAAAATTGTGACTCAATATAATGACTCGCTATTCACAGGGAAACAGTTGCATGGAACAGATTATTGGAAGTGATTCTGAGACCACAACACCCCTACTCATCAGTTAATGGGGGGCCCTGACACAGGATTGCCAAGTGGGGTGTGCCTTCCCTCTTCCCTGCCCACTGAGGAGGCAGCTGCAGGCTGAGCAGCGACCAGCCTGGGGCCACTGCAAGGCAAGGCTTCAAAGAGGGCAGTGTGAGCGCTAGACCCAACCTTCCATTGAGGGTCACATGAGGTGTGTTCATAGGTTGTGAGGTTTTACAGAGAACAATTATTTCTCTCTCTCTCTCTCCCTACCCACCCTCCATTTCTCCCTTCTCATGTCTCCTTATAGCTGCCTTAGCTTGTGTATTAGTTTCCCAAGGTTGCCATTACAAAGTACTGGATGCTATTGGCAGGGCCACACCTTGATTTAGGGAAGGCTCTGGGAAGAATCTTTCCTTGCCTCTTCCCGCTCCTCGTGACCCCAGACATTACTGGACTTATGGCAGCATCACTTCAGCCTCCGCCTTCACCTTCACAGAGTCTGCTTTTCTCTGTGTCTCTCTGTCCTCTCCATTTCTTATAAGGATACCAGCCATTAGATTTTGAGCCCACCCCTGAATCCAAATGATTTTATCTCAAGATCCCTTTGCAAAGAATCAATTTCCAAATAAGGGTACTCTCTGAGGTTCTGGGTGGATGTGAATTGGGGGGAGGGGCACTATGCCATCCACTATAACTTATAAAATAGAAGCTATTGCCTTCATAGGACATTCAGAAAAAGCTCTGCTTTCTCTCTCCTCCTCCCACCCCCTTCGTTCCTTCCTGCCCATAAGAGGAGTAAGGTAGAAAAACTCTCAGATCATGGATATTCCAGACTCCCTTGGTCTGAGAAATCGCCTTTCTTCAGACACATGCGCTCACATCACCCTCCCCAGGAAACCTATTAGGCTGACTCCATGGTTGTCCTGCCAGTGACCCAACAGGCAATTTTAATTTGGGGCAGGGGGATATTATAGAAAGCCTAGATCAAGGCTCAGGTGCAAGCCCTGGTCTCAAGTCCAACTTGACAGGTAACACAGTTGTCATCTGTCAGATTTCTGCACACACCCCTCAAGTAGTTTGGAACCCAGAGGGGGAAAGGGTGTGACTAAGAAGCACCGGGGTCCCCATCAGCAGCCTCCTGTTATAGTAACTACTGTCCCAGCAGACAGGAGGCTGTGGCACCAAAGAGAGCATTCCTGAAGCCCAGCAGGCCTCCCTCACACATCCAGTGACCTTCCCTGGGAGCAAGGCCCTTAGGATTGGACTAGGCTCCAGGTTAAAATGTTGGTGTGCAGGCTTGGGGACCGCGTTCTTCATAGGAGAACTGGAGGGCGGGTGCAGCCAGATTACAGAGAGGAGAGCTCGGGAGGAGAACAAGACAGAAGCCCACTACTATTACCGTCTTCCTGATGGTTCCCAGGCTGTTCTCTCCCGAGTCCCATTGAGGGAGTGTGGGTGGGGCAAGGTTGAGCAGGGATCAGTCAGGCCCAGCTGGGAACAGCTTGGGGGTGAAGGGGGGGCAAAGGGCAGCTACTGATTGTTCCTTCCTACTCTCCAACCCTGCCCTCCTCTGCTCCTTAGGCCAAGGCCTGTGATGCGGAGCCAGCCCCTAATTAGGCCTTTGGGGGCTAATCCTCCTGGGTGAAACAGTTACTCCTCCTCTGGTTTTAATAAAAAGCAAACATTGCAGGAAAGTCTAGGTCCTTTGTCAACCGGCACTCTTCCACCCACCTGACCAGGCATGGGTGGCTGAGCTCACAGGGCTCTGCAGGCTGAGTCAGAGTTTTAAATAAGAATAACATGTGACAGGACACTTCAGCTGGTTGGGGAGAAAACTCTGGCTTCAAGGTCACTAGGTCAGATCAGGACCAGGGACAGCTGGGCCTGTCATGCACGGCCATCTGAGCCCATCAGAGGCCCTGAGTTCATACATCAATGAGCTGCGGTTTCTGTCTGTTTCCTGTTGGACAGGTGTCTCCATCACAATTCACTGGTCACAACAGAAAGGCCCAAACTGGAATGGGCCTTGAGAAAGAGCCATCTCACCCCTCCAAACAGTGCCAGTGCCTGGCATTATCCAGCATGAAGTGGCGTTACTATGGGATTTGTCATTCAGCAGTCTCATCAGAGAAACAATTGTTAAGAGTGAGCGAATCTATTTTAAGAGTGTAAGAATGAATGGGGGGTGGCAAGATCATTTATAGTAAAAGTTGTGATCATTTTCTTAATGGAGCCAGTATTTGAGAAATGTAACTTCATCACAAGACAGTTACAACTTAGTCATGATATAGACAATTCTGAGAAAGCCAGGCAAGGTGTAGCGATCTGGCAAGCACACGTTAACTCTGGATAAATGTTATCTGTGACATTGGTGAAGGGTGTGCACTGACCCAGGAAGCAAAACAGCAGCTGGTGTGGTCACTCGGGGGAGCCTTTGATGATTTCACAGCAGGTGATTGTACAAGTTCACCTGCATTCCAGAAGCACCACTGATCGAGGGAAGGTAGCTCAAAGCATTTTGTGCTGATTCTAGATGAAAACTTTGATGCACAGAATTTAGATACTAAACAATCAAAAGATGACTAGAGATATAAAATTAAACCCTCTTTAAAAATTAAGAAAGTTAACTGATTTAGATTCATTCTGGAGTTCTAATTTCTGTTTATTTTCAAATACCCAAATCATCTGCTTTACTAACGAGTAAGACGTGGGCTTAGGCCATAGTTGTCATTTGTGTACAGGGAAAGAGAGGCGAGGTGCAAGGGATTTAGGAACAATGTCTGCAAAAAGCCTTGATTTTAGAAGTCATGATTAGAGTTCACTTTAGAAATCCTTTTGAGACTAGGGTTGAGATCAAAAAGTAGTTGAGATGGGTGTTCGATCAGCTCACTTCTCCATCCTGAGATAGGCAGTAACAGGGAGAGGGTAGGGATTGCCTGAACAACCGTGCCTCGCAGTACTGTCTGACCCAGATGCCACTGGCCTTAAATGTCCTCCTGGTTGCTAGAACTCTGGGGATGTGTCAAGAAGGCACAGCGCCCACAGAAATCTTGACTAAGCCTGTGGTCTGCGAGCCAAGAGAGAAAGAAGGCCTCCGCGGGCAACTGAGAACCCTTTCAGTGGCACCTGTTCAGCTGGACGTGTTTTCTGTGACACTGGGCCAGTGGACCACCATTCATTCCCAATTGTACCTTTTGCGATTTGATTTCATAAAGAGGACAAGTCCACAGAACCTTGACCAAGGACACATGGAGGTTTCTCCTGGAAAATGTGGTGGGCGACATGGGGGCAGCATGGAATGACCATCTCAACAGCTGAACACAGCTGACCCACCAGCAGCAGCTGCGCTGGACTTACATTCCGAAAGGAGAGCACTGAGAAGCCGGCAGCAGGACTTGGCAGCTCCCAGCATGGAAATAACAGGCCAGAGGCACAGAGACTGAATGTAGGTGCTCAGCCTCCAAACCTCAGAACACAAGAGGACTTGGAAACACCATTAGGTTCGGCCAGAATCTCACATAGAAAAAATTCATGCTAAGCTAGTGTAACGGACATGAACTGGAAAGCCATCATTTTCTAGGCCAGTGCAAGGTAGAAGCCAGCAGAGTGAGGTTGAAAGCATTTTGTCAAAGAAAATAAAAAGCCATGAGGAGAAGCATGGGAAGGAGGGAGACATATACCAAACCAGTGAGAAGAAGAAAATAGCGGGAAGCTGCGGGTGTTTAACATAATACAAGTTTGAAAATGTGCCTGCCCAAGCTGGGGCCCTCCATACTCACAGAGCATACTCCTTTTGCACGTCATTACATACCGCATAATTTAGAAATAGACTTAATATGTTTCAGAATGTGATATTTTCTTTATTCTTCAAGCCACCAAAATCCAAAAAGTGTGGAAACGTCCGCTGTTTATTAAACTCATTTCACGGCCTGACCTGTGGTGGCGCAATGGATAAAGCGTCGACCTGGGAACATTGAGGTCGCCAGTTCAAAACCCTGCACTGGTCCGGTCAAGGCACATATGGGAGTTGATGCTTCCAGCTCCTCCCCCCTTTCTCTCTCTCTCTCACTCTGTGTCTCCTCTCTCTCACTCTGTGTCTCCTCTCTAAAATGAATAAAATAAAAATAAAATAAATTTAAACTCATTTCACAAAGGATAATATAGTGTTTCCCTTTCCCTGTGAAGCACAAGTGTCTGGAATTTTTTTAATTGTTTTTTTAAGAGAGAGAGAAAAATAAAAGAGAAAGATGAGAAACATCAACTTGTTGTTGTGTCACTTCAGTTGTTCATTGATTGTTTCTCATATGTGCCTTGACTGGAGGACTCAGACCAAGCCAGTGACCCCTTGCTCAAGCCAGCAGCCAAGCCTGCTACCTAGGGTTTTCGAACCTGGAACCTCAATGTCCCAGGTCAATGCTCTATCCACTGTGCTAACACTGGTCAGACTTTTTCAACTGTTCGTTTGTATATGGTTCAGTTGCAGGTTGTGATTTCCAAAAATGACCCAACAATGTCTCTCATTTCACACGCTTTATTTTTTAGAGAATATTTTTCAGAGTCTATTTGAGCTAAACTGACAACATGTTTGGGAACAAGATATCGAATGATCCCTCTTTAAAGTTTTTTAAATTTTTTTATTCTCATTCTTCTTCTTCTTTTTTTTTAGCAATGTGATTCTGATGGGACATGCTCTGGGAACCCAGCAGCCACGTTGTGAGGAAGACCAAATTATCCTACATTATGCTTTAAACTTTTATCCGAGTTCCTTTGCATCCAGCCCGTGTCTCACATTTATCTGAGCCATGAATTTTTTGTAATGATGTGGATATAGTACCTACAGAGGCAGATTTAATGTTGGGCACTCTGGGCATGCGCCCTGGGCCCTGACTTCTGAAGGGCCCCGCAAAACCCCAACTTTACACTTTTTTCTAATCTAAGGGGCCCACTATTTTCTTCTGCACCCAGGGCCTCAGCCGACCTTTATACGGCTTTGAGTAACTATTTTGCCAATTATTTTCTATTTCGCCCGGAGTTATTTAATACTTTCAGACCATCTTCAGCTACATTTCTGCAAGTTAAAGAAAGTTGGAGATACATGAAACGAAAAGAATTTGTCCTGATCTGATCTCTATTGCTTGACAACAAGAGAAATAAAATCAGCTCCTTTAAGCAAATTTTAATTATATAAGCAAGACAAGTACATTTGAAAGCAATTCCAGGAAAACTAATGCACAATAGATAAAGCCAACACATGTTCCACCTGGCCCTGCTCCTGCTTCCTCATAGCTAACTCTCTTATCAATTTTATATGTTCTTCTCAGATCTTTTATGCTTTTGTAAAAGCATAAAACACAAGCATGTGTTCTCATAGTGCGATTAAACTACGTGGGGTCGTTTTATGTGGGGTTTTTTACCCTTCATGGTATTGTAGAAATTGTTCTGCAGTGTCTCTTACTTATTTATTTTAAACTGCACACTGTGATTCCCCAAACTCCACAGCACTTTCACTGCTTTCAGAGCACTCCCTCCTACCTAAACGGTTAGGGCTTTAAATGTCTCTATATTTTATGTGATAGAATTTGCATTTCTGCCTCTTGTTCTCCTTCCCACTGTGAGGCCATTTCTGGGTGGTTAAAAGGTAATACCTAACTTTATGACATTTCCCTAAACTGAACATCTTATGTATATTTTCTGTTAAGTGTACTAGGGTTATATCCCTCATATAATTTTTGCTATAACATAAAGAATATTTTTTTATCACAACTGATAGCCGGTTATTACTAACACAGAAATCTATTTACTTGATTCTATTAATTTTATATTTATCATCTTGCTAACCATGGGTTAAAGGTTAACGCTAAAAGGGGTCTGAGGATTAGATAGTGGTAATCTAATAAAATGTATTATTATGTAGTGTATAATATATCACTATTATTTTCCTAATTTTGAAAGGTATTTTATAGTCATGTAGGAGAAAGCTATGTTTGTAAAAAAAAAAAAAAAGATACTGAAGTATTTGGCTGTGATGGAGTATCATGATCTCAATTTATTTTCAAATGGTTCAGAGAAAAAAGTGTTTCATTGTACCCTTGTGATTTTTATGAAGGTTTGAGGTGTGTGGTTTTTTTTTTTAGGTTTGTTGAAAATATAGCTGGAGATGCCTGCTGATAAGGAAGTGAAAACTTAAACAAAAGATAGGAATGAAAGTGTTTAGCCAAGAGGGTTTTGAATGCATGTAGCTATGATGTTGTCTGATTCAGAAAACTGGAAACATCTGGTAAGGAGGCCATTAGCTGGTTCAACTCAGTTGTATAATGCCTGTTGAAGTCAGGTAGTGATGGTACCAGGGGAGTTGGGAAACAGATGTGTGTTCATCTTCCTGAAACATCTCAGGTGAAGCTGTCAGTCCCAACAGGCACAACTTCCCATCTCACTGTTTCATGACTGCCTCTTCCACTTGAATTTTCTGGAAGTTTTAATCCTATAATCAGCTGCCAGGTAAGATTATCATCTTGGTCCTAACTGAACTTAAAAAAAAAATTTATAAATGCTCTTCCAGGGTAGGGGCTGAACAAGTCACATTTTAACTCCTTCCAATTCTGTGACTCTGGGTATAAAATTAGGCTATGAGCAGAGAGTAGCTTGAGAATATTAATTCTGTTCGGTTGCTTCCCCTCCACCCCCACCCCCAGCTCTGAGCCAGGATCTGGGAAGAGAAAGACACACTTAAACCAACTCAGCTTTCCGGGCAGAAGATTTAAAGGAAATCTTTAAATAGTAGCAGCTGTTGCTTTCTCAAGGAAGTTTCTGGGAATATGTCTACTAAGTTCAAGTAATATTTTGGCATTAAAAAAAAAAGAATACTCTAGTAAGAAATATGGAATATTAGCCTCAAAAATCAGTTTAATCACATATTCAGGATTTTATGACATACACATTGAGAAACTGAATATACCAATGGGCAATAGCCAGAACATATATAAAAATAGAACTTTGACCTACAACCTTCCTGGCCTGCTAGGAAACCAACCGTTTATTTACAATAAACACCCAGGAAGCAGCCTGCTATAAGTCAGACTTGAAGGAGCCAAGCAGTTATCTCTAGCAGATGATCCAGGAAGTTAAACCAAAACATCCGGAATAATTAGCCCCCAAGGGCCAGGACTTGGTCAACAGCTGACAGCTACCCTAACTTTTGTCCCTGCTTACAATTTAGAACCAACCAGAGATAGCCAAATGTACTCCCCTAACCAGTCACATGGGATGTCTGCTTCTGGGTCGTTTCTCCAGCTTCTCCTGCCCAGAAGTGCCCATGAGGGCACACCTGACCAGTCACTTTCTTCCACTATAAGCTTTCCCCTCCTCTGACTGCTTTGAGTGTCTGTCAAACCTAAGTTATTATTACTCCATACTGTAGTGAGCTCTGATTAAACAGCCTTTACGTTTCTAATTTGGGTAGTGTTCATTTATTTCCCAATATCATAAAGTATTTTAATACATATGATTAAGGTGATCATATTTTAAAATTTGTAAAGTGGGACACCATTGACCAGGGAATGGGGGGGAGATTCCTTGATTAAAAATTTGGTCTATATGGAGCAAAAAAATTTTCATAGAATACAAAAATAGTATTGTAATATATTTTTTAAAATTTCAACATAAGTACAATTTACAAATATAATACATTTTAAAAATTATGTATAGTGCCTAACCAGGCGGTGGCACAGTGGATGGAGTGTTGGACTGGGATGCAGAAGACCCAGGTTAGAGACCCCCGAGCTCACCAGTTTAAGCACGGGCCCATCTGGCTTGAGCAAAAGCTCGCCAGCTTGGACCCAAGGTCGCTGGCTCCAGCAAGGCGTGGCTCAGTCTGCTGAAGGCCCGCGGTCAAGGCATGTGTGAGAAAGCAATCAATAAACAACTATGGTGTCTCAATGGCAACGAAAAACTAATGATTGATGCTTCTCACCTCTCTCTGTTCCTGTCTGTCTTTCCCTATCTATCCCTCTCTCTGGCTTTCTCTCTGTACATGTAAAAAAAAAAAAAATGTATAGTATTATTTTATTCTTTGGCATATTTCTCCTTTGAGTGATTTTTTTTAGTAGATTGCTGTCGTTGTTTAAAAGGTCATGAAATTTTTCACAAGAATTTGTTAAATTACATTTCACACATAAAATGGCTTTCAAAGTCTCAACACTTAATTGTGATTTTTCTGATGTCCACACTTTATTTACCGTAGAAAAAACACATTCAGTCACAGCATTAGTTCCTGGTAAAGACAGCGCGTATTCCATAATTTTTAGTGCATTATTGTATGGAATATGGTTTGTTTTAAAATGCTGAAATATTTCTAAGCATTTGTTCTCTATTGTGATTTTTGCTGATGCCCAAGATTTAACCTTTTCCTTATCAATCTATTTTTTTAATAATGATACCTCATTAAAAAGATCATTTTCGGAAATATTACTATATGGGAAGTTTTGAGTGAGTCAGAGGGATCGTGTTACATGGTCCCCAAACTGATGCCGGAGTTACAGGAGCGGCAGGAGCAGGCAGGGCAGCGCCACCAACATGCTCAGCAGCTGCGCTCCCCACATCCAACCCCGCCGCCACCTGGGAGACCAAGCAGCTTGCGCCTCGCAGAGCCCGGAGCCGCGCACCCGCGTCCAGGATGCAGGCCTATGGGTAGTTAGGGGACTTGACAGCCACCCAAGCAGGTACGTCCTGCCAGAAGTTCTTTGTTTTGGGGCCCCGCATGGGACAGCCAGCTCTTGTGGCAGTGCGGGCGCTTCCAGGTCGAGGAGGGATCTCCCCACCGAAAACCGTATAACCCTTTCCCGTTCTCCTGCTGTTCCCTAGCTTTTTGCACATTCTTTCCAAAAATCAGGACTTTTTAAAAATGCCACAGGACACTGGACAAATTTTTAAAATTCGGGACTGTCCTGCCAAAAGCGGGATGCCTGGTCACCTTACATCTGATCCCACTTGACCCTCATATAACGCTGTAAGAAGGGTTGAGCAGACATCTCACTGTCATTAAAGGCACAAAACTTCAAAGGACCCACCTGAAGTTGCTCAAGAGCCAAGTCAACACCAGAATTAGGTCATCTGATTTTTCATCCTGGTTCTTTCCAAGGTATTCGTTAAGTATGTTATCACTTACTATTGTAATCCTGCATCTGAGGCTACACTGAAAACTCAAGATTCTTAGGATAATTTAATAAGCTTTTTTTTCTTCTCTTTCTTTCTTTTTTTTTTTTTAGTTCTCATTGAATTTTGTCCAGGATCTCTGTAGAGGCCCTGCATAGGAACATAAAACAGGGCCAGAGTTCAGTGCCCTGAGACAAAGGCCACAATGCTTTACTGTATTGAACACAGCACAATAGGGATAGAATTAGAAATTCTGATTAATCAATAGGTGGAAACATTTGAGCTACTTCACTTGCCCTTTAATCTACTCTAAAGATCCCCTTCCTGACTTCCACATTCTTATCCCTGCTTCTATTTGTGTGTGTCAATAAATACCTGTAAGGACTGGGGGTATAGGGGATTATGAGGCGGTCTCCCCTAGGTCCCTCAGTGCACACCATGTCTTAGGGTCTCTGAGTAGTCATTGTCTCCACAACAAGTGCTGCCCCATTTGAGGAATGGGAACCAAACAATGAAACAACCTCCCAAAGCCTGGAAAAGAAAAAAACGTCTGACACATCCTGGTAAGTGGGACATAGATGAGGAGTAGCCTCCAAACATTTGCGGAGAGGTCAAATACAGATCCAACTAGGGGACTCCCTCCCTTTCCCCCCATTCTCCTTCATTTGTCCTTGTGGTAAGGTCCTGTTGGTCAAATAAGTTTATAAATATGATATATATGTTTGCTCGCTTATAGTTTGCATTGGGTGTGGGAGACAGGCTGTAAGTTGGCAAAGTCATTATAGCTTAAGGCTTAGTTTTAAGTCTAAGCCTTTCCCTCCCTTCTGATACTAAGGTCTTCTCAAAACTAAGCTTTTCCCCACATCCTTAACTGTGTATGATGTGGGGTGGTGCACCCTCATGAGGAATCCCTTTATGCCTCAGATAAGTGACTTTGTATCAGAGACTTCCTTGTTTGTATATTGGATTAAAGGTTTTGATTTCTACACTATAAAATGGGGCAGAGGAGCCCATGCTGGAGGAGGGCAGAGAAAGGCCACATGGAGGACAGGAGAAGCAGCCATGATGGCGGATGTTGGACAGATAAAATATAATATGCTCACTTTGTTAAAGATGGCACTGCCCACATGGAAGCCCATCACCCAGGTGATATTATTTGCCCTTATGCTTGGGATGGGTGTGGGGAAAAGGCTGTAATGTAAGCAGGCCAGGTTGTTATGACCTAAGGCTTGGCTTTAAGAGTAAGCTTTTCCCCACACCCTTGACTGATTGGATAATGTAGGGTGGTGCACTCTCCTGAGGAATCCCATTATGCCTCAGATGGGTGGCTTTGTATCAGAGACTTTCTTGTTTGTATAATTGGATTAAAGGTTTTGATTCTATACTATAAAGTAAAATGGAACAGACTGGGAGCTTGCTCTCTTTTGGTTCCTGCTATCAGCATTTCAGGGGCCTCCCTGATCCTTTGCCCTCCATAGGAAAAGCAGGTTTTCTGCTTTTCCCTTGGCATCTCTTGTGGCTTGCCTTTCTTGGTGGGACACCAATAAACAGTATGGCCCACCATTCTCCAACTTCGCTATTTCTTTACCGTCTGCCCAAATCCAATGGGAATCTGCATGTGAATGGCCACAATGGCGGCTCCTGGCCATACAAGCCCCTATGGGCTCTTTTGCAAGTGTCCATCAGAGACCTGACGAACCCTATATTGAGTTCATTAATCACCTTTAAACTGCCATCTCCCAACAGGTAGAATAAGCAACAAAGGTGCTGACCCTACAATTGGCTTATGAGACCTCAAATGCTGATTTCCAAAAAGTATTGGTCCCTCTTTAGGGGAAGCACCCTAATATAGCAGAAATAATTAGAGCTTGTCAAAATGTAGGTACTAAATTACATCAAGCCCAGGTACCTGCTACCACATTGAGGCCACAAACTTATAACTGTGACAAAGAAGGACATTTTCAGAAAGATTGCAGGCAGAGCCTAATGGCAACTGTGTAACTTGGCTTTTGTGTGTGCCCTGAGAGGCTAATTAAAGCTCAATCTGAAAATTCCTTATAAAGTTCTAGCAGATTGTAAAAAGCCAATATGATCAATTGGTGTTTATGCAAATTACCATGCCAACTTAAAACTGGACTTAATACTGTGACTAGGTTATCAGTTTAGGATAACCAAGATGTGGCTCTTTTGAGGCTTAAATAAAGTTCTTGCATGCAAAAATTGAAAACACCAATGTTGAACTAAAAATAGTTTCATTCCTGTGCTTAAATGCTCTGGGCATTGTTGTTTAAAATTAAAATATGTGCGTGGTGCTCATTTAAACTTAAATAGAATGAAATCTTGGATCTTAAATTTGTTTCTTTGTTTTGTACTGAAATATAGAAAAGAAGGTTTTTTTTTTATCAAATACGTAATTTAAGGGCTCTTAGCAAAAGTAATTTCACTTAGCTTCTCTTCTTATCTTAAACTAAACATTTCTCACTATTGTAGTGTCAGGGATAGGTTCTAAACATTCCTAGAATGTTTAGGAATAGATATGCAAAATCTTTCTCACTATTGTAGTATCAGGGATACAATAAATCCTAGAATGTTTAGGAATGTTTCTGTTAGATATGCGAAACATTTATCACTCCTGTGTTATCATCTTCAAAAGCTTATAGTCTTAGTATGTAGAAATATATTTTCTTTTTTAATGAGTCCTATAGATAAACATTGTAACAAGACAGTTGTTGGGCAAATAAGTTTGTAAAATGTGATTTTATGTTTGCTCACTTTTATTGTTAAAAATGGCCACCGCCCAACTGAATGGCAATGCCAGGTGAAACTGCTCATTACCTTTCTGCTTGGGAAGGGCCATTGTTATGCTAATGTTGCTGGAGAAGGGGTTTTTGTGCCAAAAGGATTTAGGAGGAAGAAGGAAGAAGTCAAGATGGAAGGGAAGGAGAGAGAAGCCAGTTTTGCAGAGTAAGAAGCCATGTTGGCAGATGGGGAACCAGAAGTGACTGAGACTGGTGGGGGCCTTTGATTCTAGGAAAACACAGATGTGTCAGTGTTTAGCTTTGTGAGCTCTGAATGAGTGGGTTTTGGAGCCCTGTGTGTTTTTACTCTCCTTCCAGGTGTAAGGCTAGAATAAAGGAATGGCCTACCAGTTTTTGGCTCCACAGTTTCTTTACCATCTGTTCAAATCTAATGGGAACCTGCACCTGCCTGGCAGTGATGATGGCCATGACTACTGGCACTACAATAGTAAAATTCAGTGAGCTTGTTAGTGAGATTAATAACTTTTCTACCATGCTCCCCCTCCTTCCTACCCCAACCAGTATATGATTTTGTCTTTAAAAGCTGGCCCCAAACTGTGTTCGAGGCCACATGATTTGAATGACTTAGGTATCCATGTGGTCACTGGCTTTAAAATAAAGACTTCTTGTAGAGCCAGTAGCCAGGGCCACCATCACAGCCGCCTGGCCCGTGCAGGTTCACATTAGATTCGGACAGTCGGTAATGAAACAACGGAGCCAAGAACTGGTGAGCCATCAGCTTTAATTCTAGCTTGCACCCGGCGGGCAAGTAAAAACACACACTGGGCTCCAAAACTCACTCATTCAGTGCTCACAAAGCTACTGACTTATCCGAGTTTCCTAGAATCAAAAGGTTTCTAGCTCACCATACTTATTCACCTCTGTGTCCTATCTCCTTCTCTCTACACAAACTCTGCACAAACTGGCTTCTTCATCAGCACTCTGCCATCTTGGCTACTTCTCCTGGCCTCCACGTGGCCTTCATCTGCTCTCCTTTCTAATACTAACTTCAGGAACTGAGAGAAAGCAACCTCCTGGCCTGCCCCACTTTATAGTGTAGAATCAAAACCTTTAATCCAATTATACAAACAAGGAAGTCTCTGATACAAAGTCACCCATCTGAGGCATAATGGGAGGATTCCTCAGGAGAGTGTACCACCCTACATCATCCAATCAGTGAAGGGTGTGGGGAAAAGCTTACTCTTAAAACTAACAGGTGGGCAGCACCATCTTTAACAAAGTGAGCATAATATATTTTATCTGCCCAACACTCCTTAATTTGGCTACTTAATTGGTGTGGCAAAATGTCTGTTTCTTGCTATTCTGATACAACAGTACTCTATAGGGTGTTGCCATACTAATTGCTGTGCTCTATGTTCATTGTATTCAAAGTTAAGGGTTAAGTAGCAACTCTGTTATTAGGTTTAGTCAGGTTTTATTTATGTGTCTCTGTTCTATAACTCTTTTGTTTGTATGTCAAGTTGTACTCAGGTCTTTGAAATAGGAGTCAATTTCAGTTTGAAAGCTCTTGTCTTTCTCACCTATCTGTCTGTCTATCTGAAATTTTTACTATTCTATATGTACTAGAAATCCTCTACCTACACAATTTGGGTTTTGTCCCACCTAGATCTTGTAAAGGTCATTTATAGTACAGGTTAACATCCAATAAGGTTTAAAGACTAGCATCTCAGTCCCTCCTTCTAGAGGATTTGGTTATAAATACTTTTTGTTTGAATTTTGTCTTTTGTGTGTGTGTGTGACAGAGGCAGAGAGAGAGAGGGACAGATAGGGACAAACAGACAGGAAGGAAGAGAGATGAGAAGCATCAATTCTTTATTGCAGCATCTTAGTTGTTCATTGATTACTTTCTCATATGTGCCTTGACAGAGGTCGGGGAGGCTACAGCAGAACAAATGGTCCTTTACTCAAGCCAGCAACCTTGGGTTCAAGCCAACGACCTTGGGCTTCAAATCAGCAACCATGGGGTCATGTCTATGATCCCACGCTTAAGCCAGTGACCCGCACTCAACCTGGATGAGCCTGTGCTCAAGCTTGTGACCTCAGGATTTCAAACCGGAGTCCCATTCTGATGCTCTATCCACTGCGCCACCACGTGGTCAAGCTGAACTTTGTTTTTACTTAGAATTTGGTTTTTATGTTATGTACCAACTTTTTCATGTAGAATCTTTAATATGTTGTTCATATTAAAGATTCTACAGGAAAAAATTTAATAATTCAAAGTGGGGGAAAGATCTCATTCCCCTTTCCAGACAGTCAAACTCAGAAAAAAAGAGAAACCAGGTCATTTAAATATCTTAAAGCCTTCTGGAAACCTGAGAACTATAGGAAAATCCTAAGAACAATAGGAGAATTAACAACTCTCCAGACTCTGTGCAGGCTGTAAAAATGGGAAGGGTAATACCACAACCTCATTGTAAAAGGGAAAAAAAGAGACACTTTTAAAATCCAAGTGGCTCAGTAGCCCATCTTCTCCCTTCTCTTCAGTCAACCTGGAAGGCTGCCAAGGACAAATAAAGAGTCTTGTCTTCTCTGTAGTTATTAATAATACTGTAAAATATAAAACTATTCCCATTTCTTTTAACCTGGTAGTCAACAAAAGCATTTGCTGTTACTACTAGATTAATTTAATTAATGTGTTTTAATTTTCTTAACAGAAAATATGTTTGTTTTGCCTGGGTTTACTTAAGGTTCCTGT
Source organism: Rhynchonycteris naso (assembly GCA_037038555.1). NCBI lineage: Eukaryota > Metazoa > Chordata > Mammalia > Chiroptera > Emballonuridae > Rhynchonycteris > Rhynchonycteris naso. The sequence continues at coordinate 35,388,336 of CM072998.1, forward strand.
TATCTCTGTTATATCTTTTGATAATATGTTTGTTTGCCAATGAAAGAACCTGTTTCTAAAGGTCATGAAATATCTTTATAAAAGTATCACTCTAATATTGCCAACTACTAACTTAGTCCTCCCCTAAAGTTAAGGTTTTTGGAAATTGAGAATTCTGATTAATTGGAAAGAAAATGTATGGTTTTAATGATATAGGGTATAAGGTATGGAGGTACTTTTGAAAGGTAAAAGTGTTGGGAAAATAAGTTTGTAAAATCTATATTTTCTGGGTTTGCTCACTTTTATTGTTAAAATGGTGCTGACCACGTGGGGCAGCTGATTACCTTTCTGCTTGGGAAGGGGCTTGGTTATGCTCATATATGCTGGAGCAGGGACTTTCATGTGGAAAAGTTTTTTTTTAATTTTTTTTTTTACAGAGACAGAGAGAGAGTCAGAGAAAGAGATAGATAGGGACAGATAGGAACGAAGAGAGATGAGAAGCATTAATTATCAGTTTTTTGTTTTGACACCTTAGTTGTTCATTGATTGCTTTCTCACATGTGCCTTGACCGCGTGCCTTCAGCAGACTGAGCAATCCCTTGCTGGAGCCAGCGACCTTGGGTCCAAGCTGGTGAGCTTTTGCTCAAACCAGATGAGCCCACGCTCAAGCTGGCAACCTCGGGGTCTCGAACCTGGGTTCTTCTGCATCTCAGTCTGATGCTCTACCCACTGTGCCATCACCTGGTCAGGCCATGTGGAAAAGTTTTAAAAAGAGGAGCTAGGAGGCCATTTTGACGGAGAGAAGACCACATTATCGCAGGGAGAGAGGCCACGTCGTGGCAAAGAGGAAGCAAACTAGATGGTGGGGAGCTGAAGGGGAACAGAGGTGAGGGGCTTTGTAAACTCCATTGAACTGGTGAGCTAGAAACCTTTGATTTTAGGAAAACTCAGATGTGTCAGTAGCTTTGTGAGCACTGAGTGAGTGGGTTTTGGAGCCCTATGTGTTTGTTTTTACTTGCTTGCCGGGTGCGAGCTAGGATTAATGGTAATGGTTCACCAGTTCTTGGCTCCGTTGTTTCCTTACCATTTGTCCGAATTAAATGGGAACCTGCATGGCCAGGCTGCTGTGGTGGTGCCCGCGGCTTTCCTTACATAAAGGAAAGTAAGTTGTTCTGAAAGCTAGTTATTTCTGAATAGAGAAGAAGGTTTGTACAGGTTGTTGAAGGCTTGTGCCGATTTCAGAAGGTTTTTGCAGAGGGAAGAAACAAAAAGAGAAAGAACTAAGTTAGTAAACAATGGTGAGAAAAAGAGAGGAAGAACTTTAGAAGATGGATTTTCCTGAAAGGGAAGCAAAAAGAAACCTTGAGACATTTTTGGGGGCCTCAGGAACTTGAGGAATTCACTCAAACTTACAAGTATTGCAGAAAAAGCCAATGGCCTTCTTAGGCACCAATTGAACAAACAAAAAAGTGGGAGTCAGCAGAAGAGACTTACCCTACAAGTAAGGCTCTTTTTACTCTTAATTTTTTGAACATCGTAAAGCCAGTAGCCGCAGCCACCATCACAGCCGCCTGGCTCATGCAGGTTTGCATTTGATTTGGACAGTCGGTAATGAAATAACAGAGCCAAGAACTGGTGAACCATTAGCTTTAATCCTAGCTTGCACCCGGCGGGCAAGTAAAAACACACACTGGGCTCCAAAACCCACTCATTCAGTGCTCACAAAGCTACTGACATCCAAGCTTCCTAGAATCAAAGGTTTCTAGCTCACCAGACTTATTCATCTCTGTTCCCCATCTCCTTCTCCCTGCACAAACTTTACACAAACTGGCTTCTTCCTCAGCACTCCACCACCTTGGCTGCTTCTCCTGGCCTCCATGTGGCCTTACTCTGCTCTCTTACAGCATGAATTCCTCCTAGAATGCAATCAATCTTCTCTTGAATAATGGGATCTCTCTTCCTTTTAAAACCTTTTGGTGCAAAAGCCCTCCCCCAACACACATTAATACAATCACGCCCATCTCAAGCAGAAAGGACAGGGCAGCTAATGTTATCGCCTGGGCAATGGGTTTCCCTATGGGCAGCACCATCTTTAACAAAGTGAGCATAATATATTTCATCTGCCCAACAAACATTTCCTCATCTAGACTTACTGCAGCCGAGAGGCATTTTATACCAGCCAAGCAACAGCCTAAGCCTCTTGTGTAGAACTGGGATGTATTAGCTGGCCCTGAGTGGCAGAGTCTGGTCAAATAGCTAACCCCGGGGACAAGGGTATGTTGCAATTTTGTTATCAACGAGGAATGTGAAGCCTTAACATGAGTTGGCATCTGCCCCTAGGAAGCAATCCGGTTCCAGAGATCCAGAAGCTGATAATGAATAAACATGAAAAAGAGAAAGAGACCTAACTTGCTCCCAAGCACTCAGGGAGCACCTGACATCACCTGGGGTGCTTTAAACCATCTAACTGGGCATGCTGAAGAAGTTTTGCAAAATACAGGCACACCTGTGACCCCTGAAACCTGTTTCTCTCCATGCTCATCATTCACCTTCCACTGCAACTACTGCCACCTGTAGAAAAATGTCCTCCTGGATCTATTGAAAATTTTACTGTTATTAGACAGCTCAAACAAAAAAGGAGGAGGTGTAGAGACCCTAAATAGGAACTTAGAACTGGGATAGAGTTCAGTGCCCTGAGGTAAAGGCCACAGTAACTTTACTGACAAAAGTACTGAATGCAATACAGTGCTGAACACAGCACAGTAGAGATAGAATTAGCAATTCTGATTAATCAATTGTAAGGCCAGGAGCCGCCATCGTGGCCATTCACATGCAGGTTCCCATTGGATTCGGGCTGACGGTGAAGAAATGGCAGAGTCGGAGGATGGTAGGCCATTCTGTTTATTGGTGTCTCACCAATACAGGCAAGCCACAAGAGAAGACAAGGGAGAAGCAGAAAACCAGCTTTTCCCATGGAGGTCAAGGGATCAGGGAGGCCCCTGCAATGGGGATAGCAGGAACCGAGAGAACTCAAGCTACTGGTCTCTCCCATTTTATAGCATAGATAATCCAAACCTTTAATCCAATTATACAAACAAGGAAATCTCTGTATAATGGGATTTCTCAGGAGAGTGCACCACCCTACATTATCCAATCAGTCAAGGGTGTGGGGAAGAGCTTACTCTTAAAGCCAAGCCTTAGGTCATAACAACCTGGCCTGCTTACATTACAGCCTTTCCCCCACACCCATCCCAAGCACAAGGGCAAATAATATTACCTGGGTGACGGGCTTCCATGTGGGCAGCGCCATCTTTAACAAAGTGAGCATATTATATTTTATCTGCCCAACATCAATAAATGAAGACATTTGAGCTACTTCACTTGCCCTTTAATCTGCTCTAAAGAAGTTCTCCTTCCTGATTTCCTCAGTCTTATCCCTTCTTCTATTTGTGTGTATCAATAAATGACTGTAAGGACTGGGGATCAGAGCTGTCTCATGAAACCTGTGTTGGGATGATGAGGCAGCCTTCCCTGGGTCCCTCAGTGCATGCCATGTGGTCTCTGAGTAGTCATTGTCTCCGTGACAGGTCTCCAACTCCAAAATTCATTCCAACTAAAGATTTGGTTTGGTCTCCAACCAAAAATTCCATCCTGACACTGTGCCAGTACATAACCCAGTTTCCTCTACCTCTCTGAGTAAATGGAAACATGAGTTAATACTACCCAGAAATGTAAAGAAGGGTGTTCCTCTAGGACTCCCTTTAGTGAGTATTGCCCCTCTGTGGTCTCACCTTTCACTGAATTCTAAGGGAACCAAGACACTTTCACAGTGCAGCCTGCTCTGGTCTCCAGTCTAGCTACGGATCTCCATTATGCAGCCATGAGCCAAAGGCCTTCCTCTCTCCAAAGAAAGCTCGCCTGTGGACTCAGTAGTGAAAACTGGCTGATGAATACACTGTCTTAACCAAATGTATAAACTGTCCTTCCTGCCATTAAACTCAGTCTCATGCATGAAAAAATATAAATAATAATTAGATCAAGGCATGTTGGCCAGCTTTTGAAGAAGACACTGATGGACTTACAGGCCTGTAGATGCCTAAAAAATAGGTTATATTTTATGTAAATATACATTTTATGGGACAAGGTTCCATTATTTTTGCTAAAGGCAATTTTTTATAAAAGCAAAATTATAACTCTCATAAAATGTAAAATGAACACGTCTAAGATTCTAGCCAGTAGAATGTTGAATAAGACTTTAAAGAAGAATTTTTAAAAATTCAAAATACAACACATTTATAATAATAATAGTAAACACTAAAAAGTGTTTACTAACAGATGCAAAAACAGCAAATTTGGCCAATATCTACAGAGCAATAATAACTGCATCCCATCTAACAGAATTTTCATTTCTGTGGATAAGAATGATCTGCTATCAGTTTTTTCTTTTTATAAGTTTTTGGTTTTCTACAAATTACAGAGTTGTGAAATAGCTCAAAGCCAGTAAAAGGTAGAAATAGCCTGGGTTGGTGAACTAGATAGACCACACACAAGTCCTGTTTTAATTTTTTCTCTATTTCAAAGTCTTCCCAAATCTTTTCCCTTGTGACCATAATAATCTCAGAGATTATACTTATCACAATATAAAGCTGGTCCCTGGTTTGGCCTGATTATTTATGTAGAAGCAGCAAGAGTGTTATTTGACCTTGTCAATAGGCATTGGTAAGATTAAATCTGAAATTAATAACCTTCTACAAAAGAAAGCACCAGACCCAAAAGGTTTCCCTGGTGAAGTCTATCAGACTCTTAAGGAGGAAATGATGTCATTTCTTCACAATGTCTTCCAGAAAATAGAAAAAGAGGGAATATTTCCTAACCTATTTTATGAAGCCAGCATCACCCTAATACTAAATCCAGGTAAAGATATTACATAAAATGAAAAACATAGTTTGATGTTTTTCATGAACATAGGTACAAAAATCCCCAACAAAACACAGGAGTGGGCAAAGGGAGGTTTATAGTTATAAGTTAATGAAACACAGAATTCATTCTGTATTATTATTTATGCATTAATTATTGTTTTATGTTATTATTTTTGTTATTATTTTGTATCCTTACCTATAACTTATATTTTAGGCAATGATGGCTAGTAATTTAACCAATGACCAACCTGCGTGTCTTTTTCCATACAAACAGCTATAAACCTACTTTTTGTCCATTGCTGTATTAGCAAACCGAATCCAACAATACATAAAAAGAATTATATATTCATGGTCAAGTAGATTTTTTCCAGGTATGCAAGCTAGATTAATATTTAAGAAATCAATTAATATAATGTCACATCAACAGGCTAAAAAAGAATAATCATATAATCATATTAATGCAGGAAAAAATTCTGTTGGTAAGTCTGATGTGCAACCCTCATTGAAAGCTAATGACTCAGAAGATGCTAGATTCAAATTAAAGACTGTGGCCAATCAACATTCTAAGTAATGACTGAAATTTGACTAGACTATTATTGCTTGATATCCCCAAACTCTAGCAAAGATGGGCAGCACTGGTTCATAAGAGGTGTTTTTTTTATTATTATTTATTTATTCATTCATTTTTAGAGAGAGGGAAGAGAGAGACAGAGAGAAAAGTGAGTGAGGAGCAGGAAGCATCAACTCCCATATGTGCCTTGACTGGGCAAGCCCGGGGTTTCAAACCAGCGACCTCAGTGTTCCAGGTCGAGGCTTTATCCACTGCACCACCACAGGTCAGGCTTCATAAGAGTTTTGATTAGTGTCCCCTGAGATTAAACTGACCGTGGGCAGCAAGGGCATTGGCAAATCTTCAGGAACTTCCCATGAAGCCTACAATTTCCAAACATCTCTTCAGATTTGACCGTTTTTCCTATGAAACTTAACTATGCAACATGTCAAACTGATTTACTACTTTAAGCCCATCTCTGGAGACTCGGAGAATTGTTTTTCCACTTACCATTCTCTGTGTTGTTTTAGGGAACCTCTGTTTTTGGAATAAAAGATATCCTGAAATTTTATCTTATTTTTCTACATTTATGATATGATTTGGAGAAGGCAAATATCAAAGTTGTCAGACTTGCACACTTGGTTAAGATAGGATCATGGGTGCCTGTGATAACTTGGTTTCCTATTTGATAAAAGTGACAATGAAACATTTAAAATAAACATAAAAGAATATAATATTACTGTTTTAAAGTTTCAGTTTCTTATTAGGGAAGTAAAATCCTTTTATGTCCCCTTATATAATTAAGAACATGAAGTCAACACATAGTACTGAAAATGATTTCAGTAAGACACAGAATCTCTGCTATCCAAGGATATTACACATGAAAGTGATGAATGATCCTTTGTATTGTAGGCAAAGTCATTAAACAGTAAACCAAGGAGACATCCAACAAAATTTTGTAAACTCTACCAAGATTTTACACATTTCATTTTTTTTTTTTTTAAGATTCAGGTATTCTAAACTCAGGTGAATACAGTTTGCTTTCCAGTTTTTTGTTTGTTTGTTGTTTTTCTCCATTATGCTCCTAATATTCTAAAACATATCTCAGTGCCCCAGGAGGTCAAAGTTGATTTTATAACAATTCTAAAATTTTGTTTATATTATGAGAAGGAAAATAAAACTCTCTTTTTTTCTTTAGTGAGAGACACATTAAGGAAGAGAGAGATAAGCATCAACTTGTAGTTGCTGCACTTAAGTTTTCATTGATTATTTTCTCATATGTGCCTTAACCAGGGGCAGCTGAGCCAGCAATCTCTTGCTCAAGCCAGTGACCTTGGGCTTCAAACCGGTGATCTTTGGGCTCAAGCCAGTGACCATGGGATTATGTCTATTATCCCACACTTGAAATGGCGACCCCACCGGTACTCAAGCTGGTGAGCCCGCACTCAAGACAGAGACCTCAGGGATTTGGAACCTGGGTCCTCAGTGTCCCAGGTCAACACTCTATCCATTGTGCCACCACCTCGTCAGGCATAAAATGCTTTTTCTTCTTTCTACTTTAAGTTTTCCAGCTGGGGTCCTGTAAATTTGACTGACAAAAGGCAGGTTCCAAAATAAAAACAAACAAGTTTATTAACATGTACATCCTGCATACAAATGGCAGTACTCAGCAATTAGTAGCTCAGCAAGGTGGTTAGAACGTGGGCTGATATAGCATCTTAATTTTAGAGACATTGAGCTTCTAAGGATGACACACTGTGATGAGGCAAGTATATGGGAAAATGTAGATTATGGCTATTACTATTATTATTATATATTAACAAGGTTTCTTATGTAGCTTCCTCTAGTGCCCTCTCTGGGCTGATAAGGGTCAAGAATTGTCTTTGTCCTTCCCAGTAGAGAGAGGAAAGGCAACACATTTAGAAATGTATGGCCTATTTTTAGACCAATGGGGGAGAGCAGAGCTTTTTCTTTAACTGATTCTCAATTGCTTTCAGCTCAAAATAATCCTTATGCCAAATTGGCATGTTTGGGGATGGCATGTTCTGCCATTGTTCAGTATGCAACAAGTTTATCATTGCCATCTTCAACTGAAATGATAACAGCGTTTCTTTTAAATTTCCCAGTTTCCATTTTTAACGTGGTAAATGTGAATACTTATAACCTGCATGAATAAAAGCTGAGGTCTTTGCCAAGTGCCGAAGGTGTTAAAGGGTTCTGTTACCAAAAAAAGTCTGAAACCACTTCTTGAGGGCAAAACTAACATCTTCTTTGAATAAAAAAAAGGAACACACTGATGTACTTCTCTGTCACTGTTGCTGCTAGTGTGGCTTAACCACTCATATTTTATAAAGGGAACTGAGGGGTGAGGTTGACTAGCAAAGTTTACCATACAAGTTTCTACACGCCACACACATCCCTTTTAATGTGGTAAAATAGAACACATTCATTAACCTGAACCAAAGAGAAAGTTTTCTTAGCACATAAAAATAAATCAAAGTATATAAAATTATGCTTAATGATTGAAGAATAGAGTAGAAAAACAAAATGGAGTCACTATAGTCAAGCTGCTAAATTACTAAAAGCATGTAGGGTGAGACATTAGGAAACAATTCTATTTTTGTTTTAACTAGCCTGGGAACTTAAACTTTAAAACTTTCTAGTCCATGTCAATGCCTGGATATACATCAAACCTCCAGATAAACCTCTGGTTACCTATTGAAAGACTAAGGAAAGAATGTTCACATATCCAAACCACTTGACACCAATTACCTAGACTACCAGTCATCCAGTAGATGTCTTGAATCAATTATTGTCTTGAATTAATTCATAGGCCAATAACGCAGGACTGATTCTTCTCAAGAATATACTTCTAACTATAAGAACTACTAACTTTTCTTCCTTTTTAGAATACTTCTGGGTTTTTGCATATCTGTGTTCCCAGTTTACAAACACTAAGACCCTTGAATAATTTTTTTTTAATTAAGTGGGAGCAGGGAAGGCAGAGAGACAGACTCTCGCATACGCCTGACCAGAATCAACCAGCAAAGCCCTTATGGGGCATTGTAAATCCAGTAGTCACGGCCACCATTATAGCCGCCTGGCCCATGCAGGTTTGCATTAGATTCGAACAGACAGTAATGAAACAATGGAGCCAAGAACTGGTAGGCCATTAGCTTTAATCCTAGCTTCCACCCGGTGGGCAAGAAATACACACAGTGGAAAAACACTTCCCTTTCCATTCAGGGCTCCCAAAGCCACTGACTTATCCGAGCTTCCTAGAATCAAAGGTTTCTACCTCACCAGCCTTATTCACCTCTGTTCCCCATCTCCTTCTCTCTGCACAAACTCTGCACAAATTGACTTTTCCTTCAGCATTTCGCCATCTTGACTGCCTCTCCTTGCAATGCTAACTTTAGGTACCTAGAGAGCAGGCCCTGGTCTGTCTCATTTAATAGTGTAGAAATCCAAACCTTTAATCCAATATACAAATAAGGAAGTCTCTGATACAAAGTCACTTATCTGAGGTATAAATGGGATTCCTCATAAGAGTGCACCACCCCCTCTCATGCAACAGTCAAGGGTGTGGGGAGAAGCTTAGTTTTGAAAAGATCTTAGTATTAAAAGGGCCAGAAAGCTTAGTCTTAGCTTAGTTTTAAAAGTAAGCCTTAGGCTATAATGATTTTGCCAATTTACAGCCTGTCCCCCACACCCAATGCAAACTATGAAACATATATATTATATTTGCAAACTTATTTGACCCACAGGCATGTTCTGCCCATCTGGGTGTTGCTCTGTTGCTTGGCAACTGAGCTATTTTTAGTGCCTGAAGCAGAGGCCACAGAGCCATTCTCAGCAACTGGAGCCAACTCGCTGGAGCCAATTGAGCCATGGCTGTGGGAGGGGAGAGAGAGAGAGAAAAAGAGGGAGAGAGGAAAAGAGAGAGAAGGGGAGTAGATGGGTGGAGAAGCAGATAGTCACTTCTGTGTATGCTGACCAAGGATCAAACCCAGGACATTCACATGCCTGGTTGGAGCTCAACCACTGACCCAACTGGCCAGGGCCTGAATAATCTTTATCATTTACTTCTAGCCAAGGCTTTGGACTCTTTTTGAAATAATTCAGTATGATCAATGTTTAATATATCTTACTTTAAAAGTATCTAGGTCTTCAAAAATTGTCCGTTAATTAGTGCAACTTAAAATTATTACACAATCTTGTTATCTAATGATCTTGAAAATTTTCTTCAAGCTGACAATATAAAACATAATTACTATTGAAATAAAAAGATCATCATAATAATGCCTCAATTTACTTAAACCCAAACTTATATTTCTCATAATCTGAAACATTATAGAGTGGCAACTTTAACATATTTGATCATTAAACCAGTTTTAGTTTAAGAAAAGCAAACCCAAGTAGTTAAGCATTTTGCTTAACATTGATAAATCAGGGACAGCTATTTTTTAAATTGAATTTTGAGATCAAATTAATCTCACTTGCCAGAGATTTGCCTCATTTGTATACTTGGAGTCTTAGTGCATTTCTGAGTTAGATTTTACATGAATAATATTTTTTTAAATAGCTCATTTAAGAATACTTTAGATTTAATTAAGCTCAATTGCCTTATTTTCTCAAAATTTTAGGAATATTCAATTTATATAAGTGCTTGTTTATTTTTATAAACCAATCAGACAGAGCTTCTTTAATTTAAGAGACTTTCTAATCTGATTTAGTAATACCCTCCAGAGATAGAAAACCATTACACACTCCCTGAGAAATACAAGTACTTTCTGAATCACAGACAGGTCATCTTAGAGATACAGAAAGAGCTGAGCTCACAGGTTCGGATATGAGATGCTGCAAAGAATTCATGGCCTGACCTGTGGTGGCACAGTGGATAAAGCGTCGACCTGGGAACACTGAGGTGGCCAGTTCAAAACCCTGCACTGGTCTGGTCAAGGCACATATGGGTGTTGATGCTTCCAGCTCCTCCCCCCTTTCTCTCTTTCTCTCTCTCTCTCTCACTCTGTGTCTCCTCTCTAAAATGAATAAAATAAAAAAAGAAAAATTTAAAAAAAAGAATTCATAATTCTACAGTCATTTAAGAAATTACTCTAGTCACATTTTATAGTCACTTCTGACAGTAAATCGCTATCACATTTATAGCCATAAAATGCTGAAATGAATTTATAAATAGATGCAATATTGGAGCACTGGTCACTATTCCCAAGGTGATAATCCACTGCTTTACTCTGGATATAATTTACATTTCTATGAACAAGTAATATTAGCATTTTTATCAGTTTTCTACAATTTACAATGTTTTAAAGTTTTCTGTTGTTTCTTTGTAGAGGTTTTTTGTTTTGTTCTTTTTGAAATCCTTTAAAACTTTCCCCTACAGCCTTGGAATCTGAAATGTGCCAAGTGGCTAATCCATCCTTTAGGTCTCAGTTTAAATTCCACATCCTGGAGGGCCGCTTTCCAGAACAAGCAATCTCAAGTAGGTTTGCCCGAGGTTCTCACTCATGGTTGTATTTTTTCTCTTTGTAGCCCTTATTATATTTTTTATTTTTATTGGAGTCTTCTTTAAACTCTGTGCATCTCATAGGACAGAGATAATTTCTCTTTTACTCACCACTCTATTTCCAGTGTCTAGTGTAATGTCTGATCATGGGAGATACTTACAAATATTTGTTGAATTAAGACATAAAAGAAAGAGAGAACTACAGAAGTAGTGAACAGCTTTCTGAAAGCTGGATTGATTCCAAGTCCTTTATGAAATGGGCGCGGGCCCATCTGGCTTGAGCAAAAGCTCACCAGCTTGGACCCAAGGTCGCTGGCTCCAGCAAGGGGTTGCTCGGTCTGCTGAAGGCCCGCGGTCAAGGCACATGTGAGAAAGCAATCAATGAACAACTAAGGTGTCGCAATGGCAACGAAAAACTAATGATTGATGCTTGTCATCTCTCTCTGTTCCTGTAACAGGTGCTATAGGAGATGAGCTTTGGTTGTTTCTCCGCCTCAAATTAGTTCCCGGACTTCTCACAGCACCCTCCAGCTATCCTAAAATTCCTTTTAGGGCTCCTGAGGGTGTTCGTGAAAACACAGGTCTAATCGTCCACCTTAGCATCCTAAAACAGGTGCGAGCACAGGCCCCACCTGGGTTCAGCATGTGTGTTCAGACCAAAGATCTTCACAGTGCCTTCTCTTGAGCCTCAGATCTGTCCTAAAAGGCCAGGGGAGAGATGAGAAAAATGAGGACTGAGAGACTCAAAAACCAGGCCTTTTAGTTATAACAGGAGCTCCTCTGGGTGGTGGAGTTTATCCTGCGCCAGGCACTTGACACTGATCATCTCACTTAAGTCTCCCAAAGGCTCTATGAGGCAGGAATTGTCATTACTTTTCAGATAAGAAAATGTAGGCACCTGACCAGGCGGTGGCACAGTGGATAGAGCATCGGATTGGGATGCGGAAGACCCAGGTTCAAGACCCCAAGGTTGCCAGCTTGAGTGCGGGCCCATCTGGCTTGAGCAAAAGCTCATCAGCTTGGACCCAAGGTCGATGGCTCCAGCAAGGGGTTGCTCGGTCTGCTGAAGGCCCGCGGTCAAGGCACATGTGAGAGAGCAATCAATGAACAACTAAGGTATCGCAACGGCAACGAAAAACTAATGATTGATGCTTCTCATCTCTCTCTGTTCCTGTCTGTCTGTCCCTATCTGTCCCTCTCTCTGTCCCTGTAAATAAATTTAAAAAAAATGTAGGCAAAGGGAAGCTCCCAGTCAGTGGGGGAAAGAGGCAAGATATGGGACCACACTGGTAAATTAATTCCAGTACCCGTGCTTTTGGCTACCATGTTATTTCTCCCTTTCCACCCCCCCACCCACCTACACTTGTACTTCCAACTTCTACTGTCCCCATACTACCAGGCTTCTCTCCAGGGTCCAGAGATGTGCTAGGAATCAGGACACTGGTCAGAAAGGACAGTTATGTTTGCTAGACAGTGGCTATTTCAGAGGCTTAGCTTCCTAACACCCTCTGCTTACAGAGCCAGGAAGCCCATGGGGAAAATAAGGTGACATGCAGAGCTGTGCAAGTCTGTGTCACTTGACAGCTAATTATGCACCTGTCATTATGCATCTCACAGATGAGAAGAGGTGCTAAAGAGTGAGGAAGAGAGAAGCACCTCCCCTTTCCTCCCAAGCTCTTGACAGGACACAGCCCCAGGAGAACACACCTCAACAAAAGACCTGGAGTAGGGGCCTACAGCAGCGGGTGAGCCCTGGGGCTAGGCACTCAGAATGACCCGCCCTTCCTACAAACAACTGGCAGACAAGTAGATAGATTAGAATTAAAGTACAGTATTTTTTTTCTCACAAATATTACTTGATGTTTGAAATTAATAATAGGTATGGAATGGATTGGATAGAAAGAATATAAAAGCAGAAATTCTAAGTTTAATTTTTAAAAAGGTATGCAAAAAATGTTTATCTTTTAAATATATTCATTCTTCCTTCAAAGCACAGCTAAAAAAACAACAACCCTGTGGTAATAGCTTTATAAGACTTTTTAAAGCCTAGGAGTAGAGTTTTTAAGAAGCAATTTTCATTCAAATGTTTTATAATCATCTACTTAATAGCTCTCTTTAAAATTTCTATTCTGTTTATTATTCCCAGTTAATGGCTTAAAAATTAAATTTAGTTATTAAATTTCTATTTCAAAAAATCTCAATTCATCAGAGGCAAGAAAAAAAAGGAAAATAATCCTTTTCATAAATCTATTTAAAAGGCTGGTTTGGCCTGACCAGGCGGTGGCGCAGTGGATAGAGCGTCAGCCTGGGATGCGGAAGACCCAGGTTGGAGACCCCGAGCTCACCAGTTTGAGCGCGGGCCCATCTGGCTAGAGCAAAAAGCTTGTCAGCTTGGACCCAAGGTCGGTGGCTCCAGCAAGGGGTTGCTCGGTCTGCTGAAGGCCCGTGATCAAGGCACATGTGAGAAAGCAATCAATGAATAACTAAGGTGTCGCAACGGCAATGAAAAACTAATGATTGATGCTTCTCATCTCTCTCCGTTCCTGTCTGTCTATCCCTCTCTCTGACTCTCTCTCTGTCCCGGTAAAAAAAAAAAAAAAGGCTGGTTTGTCATCCTAGCTAATTACCCATATATTCTTATCATAAATTGTCCTCCTGACTAATTCATTGAACCAGGAAATATAATGGAGTTATCTACTGTATTATCTTCATTTTCTGGAAACAACATAACTTCTCAGGGCATGCCAGGGATCTATGTCCCCAAAGCCAAATTTATCCTTTGGAACAGGGTCTCCCATCTCAACCACCCCAGTGTAGGGTACCCCCCACTCATCAAAGATTTTACTGACCCTGTTTGGTGGGACCCAGCTCTATGACAGGTTAGCCTGCCCATTAATGACTTCTCCCGTGGATCTGAAATGAGTTCTTCCAAGGCCTATCTAACCAGGACCCCTGCACTGCCCTACCCACCTGTGGTCCTCACCTCCATCTTCCAGACCCACATCCTGCTCTGAGTGAGACCTGCACCCTGGCCCTGCCAGGACTGTCCTGGCTCCATGCAGGGCACTCCTTTCTCAGAAGCTCCTCAGTAACCCACAAATCTGGTCAGATCACTTAATGACTCCCAAGTTCAAATGGAATTTTAGTCCCCAAAGTAGAATTTTCTGGAGTTGTTTCTATTAAGGATTTATCTCTGGAGAAAACTTCAAATAAAAGTAGGCTTCAAGGTCAAAACACTTTGGGAAATTTCTCTCGGAGATACACAGTACACCATCATTTCTGGGAAGCTTTGCATAGAGAAACCTGCTTCAAATTTCTGATTTTTATAATATTTTTTAAGTGAGAGGAGGGGAGATACAGAGACAGACTCCCGTCTGCACCCTGACCAGGATCCACCCAGCAACCCCCATCTGGGGCGGCTGCTCTGCCCATCTGGGGCCACTTGCAACTGAGCTATTTTTAGCATGTGAGGTTGATGAGCTTGAATCAATCTAGGCATGGCTGCAGGAGGGGAAAAGAGGGGAGGGGGAGGGGGAGAGAAACAGATGGTCTCCTCTCTTGTGTGCCCTGACTGGAATTAAACCCAAGACTTTCACCCACTGGATCTACACTCTGCTGCTGAGCCAACTGGCCAGGGCTGTGATTTTATAAATTTTTAAACTAAACTTAAATATATATCCTCATATGTTTTTACCTGCATCATGGATTCATTCTTCATATCCAGGACTTCTGATATCTCTTTTTAGTTTAAAGGTACTCTACACCCAACAGAATCAGAAGTAGTTATAGATAACTAAAAGAACACATTGTGCAAGTACTAAGTGGTGGTATTCCTCTTGGCTCTACATTGAAAGTTGTACTTGGTCTGATATCTTGGTTTCACTGATTAAATAACTCATATACTGAAGCACATTAAACCTAACTCTGTCCAAACACTGCCCCCTAACCTGACAAGTGGACTGTGTCTCTATAGACTACTCAGGAAAGAACCAGTATGTGTGATAGATAATAGCTTTTAATTTTTAAAATCTTCAGTTATACAACATAATAAAGGCAGATCATGTGATATATTAATATGCCATTTTTACAAAAACATTTTCCTTCAACCTCTTGTCATTAATGTATTTACAATGCAAACACAGGCAAGGAAAAGGAAATCTTCATTCTTCGAGTCAATTTCTTTCCAATGCTTCTCAGAATTTTGACAATAATAATTGTTCTGTACCTCTAATGGGACACAGCAGTGAACAATTCAGGAACAGTATCCTATGAAGCTTCTATTGAGTGTGGCTAGAGACAGCGCATAAACAAAGACATAAAAGGATGCGCTCACACTACTGGTGATAACATGAACAGGGTGGATATAACGACAGGGCGGGTCAGGGGTGGGGTGGAGTCATTTAGACAGAGAAATTCATCCAGTCAGTCTTCTTTATATGGGGGTATATATAACTGTCAAAGCATTATGACCACAGGGAAGAGATTTCTACATTTATCTTCCGTTAACATGTCTAATCTTTGGAGAACAGTTAAATGAGTAAACTATTAATTGGTGGTTTTTAAGATTTCTTTGATTTACATTTCATTCTTAACCATATAACTAACAACTGCTTTGAGGAATAAACAAACCTACTATAATGAGGTTATCATCGCTTTAGCATATAATTGAATGATTTCTGATAGAAAACAAAACATTTTATAAATGCAGCATGAATAATCTAAAAGGCTATTCAACCACCATGCTGAGCCTCATTGTTTTATAATTCACCAGTGAACAGATTAGATTAATTCCCTGTATGGCTTTTATCTGCTCTTCACTTACACAGAGAGCTAGTTTCTACAGACAACACACTAATTTACCCGTACATGTGGAGTGCAGCCATATTTTTTATCGGTATCAACAATTAGGAAATTTAATTATTAACAGCTAAAAAACCTCAGACAATTCTGTCTTCCTTAGAAGTTATAAACGTATCACTTCATTTGAGGACAAAGTAGCATGCACTTGTTCTACTAGCAAACACTGAGAGAAATAGGTATACCTTAGAATTTACTTAATTCTGTGAAAATTATACAGTCACAGAGGAAAGGTCAAGGTCAGAATGTAATTCCATATGCTTTTACTTTATTGATACATTTTCCATTCAAGATTTAAAAATTTTACCCTGGGCTTACCTGGTTAAGGCACATATGGAAGTTGGTGCTTCCTGCTTCTCCCCCTTCCCTCTCTCTCTCTCTCCCTCTTTCTCTCTCTTCTCTAAAATGAATAAAGTTATAAAAAAGATTTTAAAATTTTCACCATTATGGCAAACACAGAAAGAACTGAAGGGAAACAATAAAACCATTGGACCATGACTTCTCATTAACTGTTGAACAAATGCCAAGGTTTTCCTACTAAAAACAAAAATGAAGAGGGTAACTGTTGGGCAAATAAAATATATTATATTCACTTTGTTAAAGATGGCACTGCCCACGTGAAAGCCCGTCTCCCAAGTGATGATATTAGTTGCCCTTCTTCCTTGGGATGGCTGTGATTATATTAATGTGTGTGTGTGGTGGGAGGAGGAAACAAGCTGTAAGCAAGCAGAGTCGTTAGAGCCCAAGGCTTAGTTTTAAGACTAAGCCTTTCCCACCCTTTTTGATGTAGGGTGGTCCACTCTCATGAGGAACCCCATTATGCCTCAGATAAGTGACTTTGTATCAGAGACTTCCTTGTTTGTATATTGGATTAAAGGTTTGGATTTCTACACTATAAAGTGAGGCAGACTGGAAGCTTGCTCTCTCTTGGTTCCTGAGGATTAGAGAGGAGAGCAGAGTAAAGCCATGTGGAGGAGAGGAGAGGCAGCCAAGATGGCTGAGTGCTGAAGGAGAAGCCAGTTTGTGCAGAGCTTGTGCAGAGAGAAGGAGATGGGGAACAGAGGTGAATAAGGCTGGTGAGGAAGAAACCTTTGATTCTCAGAAACTCGGATAAGTCAGTGGCTTTGGGAGCCCTGAATGGAAAAGGGAGTGTTTTCCCACTGTGTGTATTTCTTGCCCACTGGGTGCAAGCTAGAATAGAAGCTAATGGCCCACCAATTCTTGGCTCTGCTGTTTCATGACCGTCTGTTCAAATCAAATTTGAACCTGCATGGGCCAGGTGGCTATGATGGTGGCTGTGACTACTGGCTTTACAACAAGGCAAACTGATAAATCACAGTATTTTAGGGTAGGACATAAAAATTCCAAAACAGTAGGATATTTTGCACTGCAAAGTTTTAAATTTCACTCGTTCCAAGCCAACGTATAAAAGGAACAAAATAATGAGAGCTGAATATAGCCAGAGACAGATATTCCCTGAAGCAGTTCCTGTATTACCTACAATTCACTGTCCTTCCAATTTAAGAACAGAGATTTTTAGTAGCATGTTAGAGCATTTAAGTAAACATTTGAAGCAAGCCTGAAAACTTTCTAATTTGAAAGCAGCAGTGCCCCATTCCAATTTTCCCCTTCTGTTTGCCTCAGTTTGAAGCACCTATCCTTACAGCTCTGACGAACTTACCCCTAAAGCCTCTCTTGCCCTTCTATTTTCTCAACACTAAACTGACTCCTTCTCACCCACAACAGGCATGATTTTACCTCTGTCAGTCTAGATGCAGGGGTCCCCAAACTTTCTACACAGGGGGCCAGTTCACAGTCCCTCAGACCATTGGAGGGCCGCCACATACAGTACTCCGTACACTGACCACCAATGAAAGAGGTGCCCCTTCCGGAAGTGCGGCGGGGGCCAGGTAAATGGCCTCAGGTGGCCGCAATTTGGCCCGTGGGCCATAGTTTGGGGACCTCTGGAGAAGATAAGAAGTCCTTTTAGCCACACACACAAAAAAAGCAAAAGGATATGATTTCTATAGATACAGTATTTTAGTGACAAAGTTTTCTTGTAAAGTATTGCTTTTCCTTCAGAAAATAATTAGAAGCTTTCTCCTCCCCCAATAATTGAAAATATTTTCTGCACTAATTGTTCAGAACATCTGTAAATTTTTATAGTGCTCTATTTTCACTTGTCTTTTCATTTCATCATACTACAAGATAAACAAAATAAAAGTTGGACACCAGTCCCTGCACCACTGGCCTAAGAGATCCTGTCTTTTTAACAATCAAAAGTAAAATTCCCACCAGTAGGCCCAGAGGCAGACTTTAATGATGCCACACCAAAAATAGCAAAGCTCAGAGGCCACCAAGAAGTTTTATTTCAGATAAAAAGAGTAAAACCTCCTCCTTCGGCTGGCTGCAAGTCAGCCAAACCGAGAGACAGCGAAGACAGGACACTGAGTGGCAGGAGAGGGAGAGAGCCTTTCCTGGAAACAGGTAATGTTGGGCATTTAAAGAGCTTCCCAAAGAATAAGAGCAACAAAGCTACTCTATACCAAAATTGAGCTCTGAATAGCCATTACAGAGCCTGATGCAGGAACATTACTGAGGAGTAACACTGTAAAGCCAGTAGCTGAAGCCACCATCACAGCTAACTGGCCCATGCAGGTTTGCATTTGATTTACAGACGGTCATGAAACAACGAAGCCAAGAACTGGTGGGCCATTACCTTTAATAAAAGCTTGCACCCGGGGGGCGAGAAATACAGTGGGAAAAGACTTCCCTTTTCATTCAGGGCTCCCAAAACCACTGACTCATCCGAGTTTTCCTAGAATCAAAGGTTTCTACCTCACCAGTTCCCCATCTCCTTCTCTCTGCACAAACTCTGCACAAATTGGCTTCTCCTTCAGCACTTCGCCATCTTGACTGCCTCTCCTATGCAATGCTAATTTCATGAGCCAAGAGAGAGCAAGCCCCTGGTCTGTCTCATTTTATAGTGTAGAAATCAAAACTTTAAGCCAGTATACAAATAAGGAAGTCTCTGATACAAAGTCACTTATCTGAGGCATAAATGGGATTCCGCATAAGAGTGCACAACCCCACATCATGCAACAGTCAAGGGTGTGGGGAAAAGCTTAGTTTTTAAAAGATCTTAGTATTAAAAGGGCTGGAAAGGCTTAGTCTTAAAACTAAGCCTTAGGCTATAATAACTTTGTTGGCTGACAACCTATCTCCCACACCCAATGCGAACTATAAGTGAGCAAACATATACATCATATTTGCAAACTTATTTAACCAACAAGCATACAGCTGGGTCACAGAGAAATAAAGTCCAAGAACCCCGACAATAGGCAAGAGCAGAGATGGTTCCCAGTCCCACAGGTGACAGGCATTTCACCAGTTCCAAGGCAAGAAACCTAGAAATAGATGTTCATATTCACACTTGTGTTAACTCTACAGAGAACTAGCTCCATTGCACGATGTTGGGACAAGTTTACAACTTTTCCTGTAGGTTTCGTTCTGAAAGTTTCTTGACTTTGAGTCCACAGGCATGGAATGCAGAGGGTTCTGTGATCTATGAAGGAAGGTAATCACACCTTTATTTGCACTGTTCTCTATCTCAAATTTAGCTTTTCCTTCAATAACAAGCCACAGTTCCAATAAAATCCTCTATTTTCACATCACATATTAAGTTAATGAATACACCTCGAAATAGCTGCTGTTCCTTGTTATTTCATATAATAATAAAAAGTACACATATATTACTATAACACCAATTTGATGTTAAGTTTGGAAAACATTGAATAGAGTAAGTTTAGACAGACTTCTGTGCTACAGAATTTCTCAGGGTCTATGTTGGGCAGATAAAATATATTATGCTCACTTTGTTAAAGATGTTGTTGCCCACGTGCAAGTTTTAAGAGTAAGTTTTCCCCACACCCTTGACTGATTGGATGATGTGGGGTGGTGCATTCATGAGGAATCCTCCCATTATGCCTCAGATAAGTGACATTGTATCAGAGACTCTTTTATTTGTAGATTGAATTAAAGGTTTGGATTTCTACACTATAAAGTGGGGCAGACTGGGACCTTGCTCTCTTGGTTCCTGAGGTTAGTATTAGAGAGGAGAGTAGGTTAAGGCCATTTGGAGGGGAAGAGAAGCAGCCAAGATGGCGAAGTGCTGAGGGAGAAGCCAGTTTGTGCAGAGAGAAGGAGATAGGAAACAGAGGTGAATAAGTCTGGTGAGCTAGAAACCTTTGATGTTAGGAAACTCGGATAAGTCAGTAGCTTCGTGAGCACTGAGTGAGTGGGTTTTGGAAACCAGTGTGTTTTTTTACTTGCCTGCCAGGTGCAAGTTAGAATTAAAGGTGATGGCTCACCAGTTCTTGGCTCCGTTGTTTCATTACTGACTGTCCGAATCTAATGCGAACCTGCACTGGCCAGGCGGCTGTGATGGTGGCCTTGATTATTGGCTTTAAAGTCTGTGAAATTGCAAAAGGGAGTGTGAATATTTGAAGAGGCGATTTGGTCTGCAGAGTGGGTGTGGAATAAGGAAGTACTCTAAATTCATCTCTTTTTGTCACCCACAACCTTTAGGACAAACTCTGCAGATGTCCCACTCAAGTCTGGTTGGTGCTGCAGGGGATCAGAGGGGTGAGCTGTATAGTACAAACCTGCAGAGCTTTAGAAATCCTTTTGCCAGTCATGATAAAATACCCTGAAAGATTCCCAAGTGCAGTCAAAGGAACATGCAGATTGAGAACCACCACACTCTGCTTAGGTACAGTGAATATATAATGTAATATTACTTAGCAATGAAAAAAGAATAAAATGTGGCTATTTGCAGCAACACGGATAGACCCAGAGGGTATTATGCTAAGTGCAATAAGTAAAATAAAGAAAGACAAATACTGTATGATTTCATTTATATGTGGAATCTAAAAAAACAAACAAATGAATACACAAAACAAAAACAGACCCATAGATATAGAGAACAAGTTGATGGTTGCCAAAAGGGAAGGGAGTGGGGCATGAGTGAAATTTAAAAAGTAAAAACCAAAGAAGGTGTAGTGCTTGCCGTAAAAAAAAAAAAAGAAAAGGTTGGTGTCCCCAAGGGTGGTAGAAAGGGCTGCTGTCGGCCACCCCATGGTGACCTCCATGCTAGACTCCTCTGCGCTTTGGGATGATGTTCTAACCAACTGAGCTATCTGGCCTGGGCCCTTCCTGCCTTTTAAAGCATCAGTGTAACAAGTTTCTGTAATTAATCTGTAAAGCACCATGTAAAACCAGTGGTCAGTGCCACCATCACAGCCGCCTGGCTAATGCAGGCTCGCATTGGATTCGGACAGTTGGTAATGAAACAGCGGAGCCAAGAACTGGTGAGCCATCACCTTTAATTCTAGCTTGCACCCAGTGGGCAAGCAAAAACACACACTGGGCTCCAAAACCCACTCAGTCAGTGCTCACAAAGCTACTGACTTATCTGAGTTTCCTAGCATTAAAGGTTTCTAGCTCACCAGACTTAATCATCTCTGTTCCCCATCTCCTCCTGTACAAACTCTGCACAAACTGGCTTCTCACTCAGCACTCTGCCATCTTGGCTGCTTCTCCTCTCCTCCACGTGGCCTTAATCGGCTCTCCTCTCTAATGCTAACCTCAGGAACCGAGAGAGCAAGCTCCTGGTCTGCCCCACTTTATAATGTAGAAATCTACAAACAAAGAAGTCTCTGATACAAAGTCACTTATCTGAGGCATAATGGGAGGATTCCTCATGAGAGTGCACCACCCCACATCAGACAATCAGTCAAGGGTGTGGGGGAAAGCTTACTCTTAAAACTTGCATGTGGCCAGCACCATCTTTAACAAAGTGAGGATAATATATTTTATCTGCCCAACACACCAGAACTTTATGATTCTGACTTACTCTATTTAAAGCTTCTGAAGACAAAAGAAGACAATTATACTGATTGTAAAGACCAGAAACAACAGAGCAAGAGAAAGAAAAGGTCAGAGAGCCAAGAACAATAGAACATAAACAACTCAGCAGAAAATACTGCAAAGTCACAGCTAATAGAACGGTTTAACACCTGAATACATTTACACACCCGATTAAACACTGACGATAAACACCATGAAGGAAGATTATAAATTGTAATATGTCTTTGCAAGAAGCAGCTTATTAACCACTGTTTGTATACCTCTCAAATTACATTCAATTCTTTCATTTAGGAAACAGTTTGCATTAAAATAGCCAGTGTCACTTTTGTTTCTGAAAGAATTGTTATATGACATTGCCAAATTATGGGTCCACAGTACATTTTCATAAGAGAAAACAACTGCTGCTGTGCTTTGAAAATGACCTTTAATTGTTAGTATATGGATGTTTAACAGTTGAAGGGTAACAGAATATGTTATCCTAAAATATGCCACTGTTGGGCAGATAAAATATATTATGCTCACTTTGTTAAAGATGGCGCAGCCCACGTGGGAGCCCATCCCCCAGGTGATGTTATTGGTTACCCTTCTTGCTTGGGATGGGCGTGATTATATTAATGTGTATGGGGAACAGAGGTAAATAAGTCTGGTGAGCTAGAAACCTTTGATGCTAGGAAACTCGGATAAGTCAGTAGCTTTGTGAGCACTGAATGAATGGGTTTTGGAGCCCAGTGTGTGTTTTTGCTTGCCCGCCCGGTGCAAGCTAGAATTAAAGGTGATGGCTCACCAGTTCTTGGCTCCGTTGTTTCATTACCAACTGTCCGAATCTAATGGGAACCTGCATGGGCCAGACAGCTGTGATGGTGGCCTTGCCTACTGGCTTTACAATCTCTGAAAACAGAAGGACAGCTAGGAGAATGCCAACATACAGCCTTTGCAGTTTCCCTAAATTTATAACACTTATCTCATGTTCTTTGGCATTTCGTACTCCTCCATGACTGTTTTGTCTTCATCAAACGTAGCATAAGAATACTTGGATCTATCTGATTCTTCAGATCTTCATTTCTTATAAGGCTTCCATTTCACATAAAATTTATTTTAAATACATTTGTCTGCTTTCCTCCCGCTAATCTGTCATTCTCAGTTTCATCTTCCAACCCAGCCAGGTCCCATGAAAGGATGAAAAAAAAAGCTGTTCCCTCCCTTACAACAGCCATAGTAACTACTAAAACAATATGCTGTAGCCCAGTGCTTCCCAAACTTTATTGTGCACATGTCAAAAAGGGGATCTGGTGAAAATGCAGACTCACACTGAAGAGATCTGAGCTGGTTGCTCAGACTACATTTCTTACAAGTTTCCGGGTGATGTTATGGAAACAGATAAAGGATCTGCAGGACTGAAGAAGAAACCAGAACAGGAACTGGCAGTGAGTAGAAATCTCCATTACGGTACATCCAGGCCCTCTCATGCTCCACCCTCCTTCCCAGTCACCCACCCTGACTCCCTCTCAACCTCCACACAGAGGGCAGGACCCAGCTCACTTCCTGCTGTGAAGTTATAGGACCCTTGACATTCCACAGTATCCTGCAGACTAAGGCAAGAGGAGCTGAGGGACCTTCAGGAGGAGGTCCTCCTCCTTCAGCTGAAGGAAACATGGCAGCAAAATGAAGAATGACCCTCTTTTCCTGCTGCTGTACTGCTGTCAGGAAGCTGAGCTCCAGCCCATTAACATGGCTCCAGGTTCAGTCACAGGGAGTCATCGTGGTAGGTAGAGAGCATGCTCCCCAAGGCCTGGACCAGGCAGGGGGCGACCTTCTTGCACAGGTTCCTCTTCCTTCCTGTCTCCCCGAATTTACCATGTACTTCCTGGGGAATGAAGCAAGCTGAAGCTCTTTTTAAAATCTGGAACTCCATGGGAGATCAGCACACACTCTATTTTAACTTTTTATTATGGAAATGTTCTAACTTATCCAAAAGTAGAGGACTAGAATAAAGGACCTCCATCACCTGGTTTCATTTATATACTTGTGTTTTGCCATCTTGTGTTTTTTATACACACACACACACACACACACACACACACACACACTTGTTGTTACTGGGATATTTTAGCACTGTCCAAGATGTCTTATCATTTTATGAAAACGTTTTCTTGATAAGACAAGGACCTTTTCCACTTATATACATATATCTACAATGTCATTAAACCTGGAGGGAGTAACAAAAATCTCATAAACAATTGAATTTGGGCTAATACCCAGCCCACATTCAAATTTTTCCCATCGTCACAGAATGCCCTTTTACAGATAGCTGTTTCCAATCACACCCAAGCAGCAACCATGTGCCTTTAGCTCTGGCCCTTTTGTTCTGACCATTTATGTATTGAGAAAGGGACAGTGGATAGGGGACAGGCTTCTGGGAATATGACTCGGTAGTCAGAGGCAGATTTAATGGTGGGTGTACCAGGCGCATGCCCTGGGCCTCAACTTCTGAAGGGCCCCACAAAACCCCAACTTTACACTTTTTTCTAATGACACCAAGTTTGATTTCATATGTCTAATTTTAACATTAATAATACATAATATTTATTTTTTATTTATTTTAAGATATGGTTAACATATTTTTTATTTTCCCTGTCTCTTTTTTTTTAAGGGCCCCAATATTTTCTTCTGCGCCCGGGGCCTCAACCAACCTTAATCTGCCTCTGTCAGTAGTAGAAAGGCCAAAAAGACAGCAGAAAGAAGGCATTTTCATAACCCTTCCTTTCTGCCCTGAAAGCTACATGTTCAGACCTCCCCCACTCCTCCATCTCTTTCATTCTTCCCTCTTCTTCCCCTCCCACAGAGGTCTCCAAAGCTGGGAACTCAGTGAAAAACCCCTGGGAGGGTCCCAAGCCCTAGCTCCCAAAGTTGGGTGAGCAGACACTGAAGAGTCCTCCACAGGGTCTGTGTAGGTCTCCTGAGAGCAGGACACGTGGGTCCTGCCCTGAGCCCAGTGGGGCACTCTCCCTCCCACCCACACTGACCTGAGTTAACTGGGGGACATTCCAGGAAGGCATTGGTCTGCATGAGAAGTAGGGGTCCCCTGGGCTAACAACTTCATGAAAAAAAGCTAATATCATCAGCCTTCTTTTCTTAAGCGAACAGTTTAAGGCACTTACCAAGGACAGTGTCCTTTGGGGTGCTAGGTGCCAAAGGGTCTGGAACAGATGGGAGACCTGTGGTCACTCCATGCTGCTGCTGTCCCTGCAGCCAGCTCATTCCTGTTTGTGCTGTTCCCACCCCCAGGGCCACACACTGGGAGTAAATGAAGTTCCGGGTGCAGCCATCAGCCAGCATCCCCTCCCCTGATCTGGTCTCCTTGTCAGACAGTGAAAACCTGTTTCCTTCCAAGGTCTGTCCAGCTTGAAAGACCAGTTAGGGTATGTTGGGCAAACAAATGTGTTAGGCTTGCTTGCCTGTACTTTGCCTGATTGATGCATGAGCACAGGGCAGCACCACATGTGTATAATCTATGTAAGACTATAGGTGCTTACCCTCAGAGTGGCAGATTGTAGATTGCAGATTGCATGCCACCATTGGGAGAGGCCATTTTTTTACTATTGTTTGACAGAGAAGGGGTTTTTCCCCATGACTGTCTGCTCATCAGCCCAGAGAAACAAGTGCTTTTCCCTGCCTGATTGTTCGTCCACCATTGTGAGACTAATAAACAAAGAGGCCCACCACTTTCTGGCTCCACAGTTTCTTTACCATCTGCCCAAATCCAATGTGAACCTGCATGGCTGTGGCCACCAGCCTTACATGTGACACAACTGGCAGGATTCAGATCAGATTGGTATGAAGCTGCCAACACCACTGAAGAGTGGAATAGAGGAGTGGCTATTCCCAGTGGCTCTCCTGTTGGGCTCTGTGGGGTGGATGTTTTTTACAACCCTGCAAGAGGAAACCAAGAGCTCTGTGTGAGAGGCTGTGTGAGGTTGAAAGCTTCAGGATCAGCTGCAGACCCACCAGCAACAACAGCTTGAACTAGAGTGAGCGCCGGAGGAGGTCAACTATTCTCAGAACCTGCAGTGTGAACCTGACCTGTTGTGGCGCAGTGGATAAAGCGTCGACCTGGAATGCTGAGGTTGCCGGTTCAAAACCCTGCACTTGTCTGGTCAAGGCACATATGGGAGTTGATGCTTACTGCTCCTCCCCCCTTTCTCTCTCTCTCTCTCTCCTCTCTAAAATGAATAAATTTTAAAAAAATTAAAAAAACCCCACAAACCTGCAGTGTGAAATGCAGGCTGAACACCAACAGTGCCTGGAACTGAAGTGATCTCTAGAGAATAAGTTAGAGGTTTGTGAGCTCCAGTTTGCCCTGGAAGCAGAATGCTGGCACAGACAGTTGGTGGAGAAACAAGTGTGAGTTCAAGAGCTGGAATCTCAGTTTCAGGCCAAGAGCCAGCAGCTGCAGGAACTGAAGCCAGCATGGAAGATGGACCTGCATTTGAGCCAGCAGAAGCAGACGTTTCCAACTCTTCAGAGGAAGAAGAGGTTCGGACTGAAGCTGCCATCCACAGACTCAGAGCCCAGCCAGTGGTCACCTATAAGGTAAAAACCCAGCAGCCAAGAGTCCCTCCGGGGCAGACACAGTCCCCTCTGCAGATAGTGGAGCACTCTGTGGTCTGTCCTTACACCCAGGCAGAGCTGATGGAGTTGGGGGCACTACTTAGGCAGAACCGTACCAATCCCCTGGTAGCCTGGTTGCTGCGGTTGTGAGACATAGGGGGTAGATGGCATCATGCTCTCTGGAACAGATGGAGAAATTGGCTGCCATTAATTACCACACTTTCCTCCTTAAGGCAGCATCTTCAGAACTGCCATGACAGCCCAGGAAACCATACTCTATTAGAATAGGTGGTGGCTGCCATTCGTACAGTCTGGCAGAGTGCCAGAGACTTGTCAGGAGCAGTGAATAGGTGGCATTGCTACAGTGAGCTAATAAAGATCCTTCAGGAACGAGGTATGAAGAATGCTGCTTTCAACCCAAGGTCTCATGGGTCAGACGAGGAAGTGTTTATGGCAGGGATAAGGGACCTTATTCTCTGCAGTACCCCATCTGCCCTTTCTTGGTCACTCATGGCTATCTTGGGCCCCTGTATGGAGCAACCCATCAATGCAGTTACACAGATGGTAGCAGATTTGGGGGAGCTAAAGGTAGCATGGGATCATAAAGCAGTGAGGGCTGTTGCCCGTGCTGCCCCCCTCTCCAGACTAACAAGGGAAGTGGGCCTGTAAAGGTTACCCGAACACAGGTGTGAGTAGATTTGATTGTGGCTGGGCAGGTAGGGAGAAATTGGATGGCAAGTCTAATAAAGTCCTTTTAGTGCTTTGGCGGCAGCTTGAGCTGGAACAGAAGTTCCAGCCACTGAAAAAGCCAGCAGCCCTTGCAGCTGCCAAATAAACGGCTGGTATTCAGGTTGCACAGTTGCAGGATTACTTGTTGGAGACACCTCTGGGAGAGGAGGATCCTCCGCTAGCCCCATTTTTCCAGTCTGAATAAGGGGAAGGCCGAGACACCCTCTTAACAGGGATGGCAGGGAGGCCTGAGGCCCCATGTGAAACTGACAATCCATTGATCACCTTCTAATGTGAAGCAGGTGTTGGTGTTAGAAGATAATAATAGGTCCTTTGGCAGCAGCAACAGATAAGAGAACTATCAAGGTGGCACAGGCCTTGAATGTGTTTGACACCACCAGCCCCTGTAAGCTTGCTGAGGGGTTTGGATGGGCCTTGTGCCAACAGACAGAGCATTAATAAAGAGCTGTGTGCCTAGTTGCCTATGATGGACCTTTACCTTGGTGATTTGCACAGACAGCTGGGCTGTCTATCGTGGATTGATCATTGAACAGTGTGACGCACTCTTGGACTGCAACCAGAGCGGGCCACCAGCTCCTTTGCTGAATGGACATGCTGCTTGTGGATAGTACTAGAAGAGACCCTTGTTGGGGGGGGACACCTGTGGAGGCCCTCTTGCACCAGGAAGCTGCTCTCATCCAGTGGCAGAGATGAACCAAGGACACTTTATGGTTTCCATGGAGACAACCCTGGACTATAGAGGCCCTCCCACCTACCGTGGGGTAGGGGGCTAGAGATGGACTTCCAGTTAGCACCTTGGGCAGAGTGCTCAGGGAGACATTGTGAAGGGCACCTTTGTAATTATTGTAATTGTATAACTTGTTCTGTTGCTGTAGTCTGTTTATGTAATGTACCTCACTTCTTGCACAGAGACCATTGTGGAAGATAGCTGTTGTGTAGATTGTGAAGTAAGCAACACTAAAGAGGTGGAATGTTGGGCAATCAAGTATGTTAGGCTTGCTCGCTTGTACTTTGCCTGGTTGGTGCATGAGCACGGGCAGCGCCACATGTGTATAGTCTACGTAAGGCTGCAGGTGCTTGCCCTCAGGGTGGCAGATTGTAGATTTCAGATTGCCTGCTGCCATTTTGTGCTATTCTTTGACAGAGAAGGGATTTATCCCACCAGACTGTTTGCTCATCAGCCCAGAGAAAGAGAGAAGGTGTTTTCCGTTCCTGCTTGTTTGTCCACCATTGTGAGACTAATAAATGGAATGGCCCTCCATTTTCCAGCTCCACAGTTTATTTACCGTCTACCTGAATCCAATGTGAACCTGCATGGCCACAGCCACCGGCCTGACACAGCAGTTTCTAAACTGTTTTCTCAAAAGAACGTTGGATTTCCTTATTCTGCTTCTTGGGTCTTCCTGCCTTGGTCAGCACTGTGGACACTGGGCAGCCAGTTGACATGATCACAAGGAGAGGGAGAGGAAAGCAGGAGCCATGGGCCTTGTGATAACGGGGCAGTTACAGTCTCGTTTTCCCGATTTAATCGGAGCACAACTGCCAAACTCATCTGTGAGCCTTCCCTGGTGGCTAGGATGTGCACGCACTGTGCAATATGAAGAAAGAGCAGTCAGCTATCATGATAACATAGGTGCTGGGCAGGTTTAAAACTGAGAGACTGTCAGTAAGAGTTGACAACAGGCAAGATATGGTTCAGCAGCAACACTCGACAATGCACTTTAGCAAACATGCAGATATTATTAAACATAAATATTTTTCTGCATACGTTTACTGGCTGACTTGCACAAACTTCCATTATTATTATAAGACAGACACAAAACAAAAATAATATTTTTATAACGTATGTACCCATTATTAGTGTTGCATTAAAGTCTCCTCCAAAGGAAACTGTACTTTTGTTTTCTTCATTTACCGAAGGTCAGCACACTGGGAAGCAATTGTCACTGCAGCACAAACCTTTTTACATTGTTTTTCTGCATTATTCTAAGCACTTCATGCACACAGATGAGATGTTGATTGTCCATCATTAAACCCATTTGAAAATCAGCATTGTCATTGGTTTAGGTTTGGAACTTCAGCATCTGTAGATGCCACTTGAGTGCCCTGTGCTGCAGCAAGGGGAAGGTGGTCCTGCCCAGCCTGTCCTTGGGGTGCTGTCTCCTCTCTCATCAGCCTGGGGCCTGGAGGAAGAGGCTGACCTAAGTCAAGGGAACGAACCAGGACATCCCAACTCTAAGAAAGAAGAGTAGATTAGCATAGGTCAGCAAGGCCAGGATGACTTGAGGTCAATGTTAGGTTTGGGTTCAGTGATCATTTAAGTCCAAAGCCCCTTTAAAACTCAAATTCCCCTCAGGGAACTTCCCACTAGGACTCAAAACAGAATATTCTCATCCCCCACTGTGAGGTTGTAGTTAATTTGCTTGCTATTCTCTCTCTTAATGGCTTCCCGGCTTTTACTTTGAAATGTAGTAAAAAGTTCACCTTTGCAGGAATGTCAGGGAAAGCTTACACTGAGGAGGGACCTGACCATTAGGGGAATTCAAATCACAATAGTTGTTTGTGAAAGCCTAGCCACAGGCCCAGAAGTGCCAGGTCCCAGCTGTTCTTGAAAGATTTCTGACCCCTTGGCTATCTTCAAGATTTACCAAGGGCATCAGAAAGAACCACACTGATTAGGCCTCTGCTACATCAGAAAAAACTTGTGGTTCTGCAGTTGAATTCTCCTCCTCCTGCTCATCCTCAAGTTAGTGACCGAGGACACAAACACCAATATGCTCATCTGAGTATGTCCAGGTGCGCCCAACCCCATGCCAGCAAATGTCGGCAGCAACCCCTATATCTAACCCTCTCTCCCGCAGCTCAGGGCTTTCCTTTTGGAACACACCAGCCTCTTGTTTTCCGTTTGGCCCATGGTTTCTGCTTTTCAGTCAGGAGCCCAGGAGTCCCCTGATGTCTGGACCTGGTCAGCCCCCATGAGATTGTACTTTTACCTGTAAATGGAACCACTCAGAGTTGCTCTGCTTATGAAAGAGGAGAAAGCAGGGTGGCCAATCCCTCTGGGTCTTCCCCTCCCAACTGGAGAACCCCAAAGCTCAACAGCATTCCACACTTTCTGCACATCACATGCCTAAGTTTTCAGGTGCACTGTTAAAATCATTCATACAGGAGAACTTCTATTTACACAGGAGAACACAGTGTACTTTTTGCAAATGAACATGCATGTCCCTCTTCACGTGCTCTTCTCAGAGCACTTGTACAAGCACAGTCATCCTTGAAGCTGGGACATTTTCTATTCTTCCAGAGGGATGGCGGCAGTGAGCACTGCTCGAGTGAAGGTGTCAGCTCAGAGCACACAGGCAAACGTGTCACTCCATCCTCACGGTCATCTTGCCCTCCACTTTCCAGATGAGAACCCAGAACCAGGAACTGTGCAAGGCTCCACAAAACTGAATCTATTTAGAGAGAAGTCAGTGCAAATTCAATAAACATTATTAAACTATTAGGCCCAACTACTGAAATACTACCCAGATTAGAAGCTCAGAAGAATATACCTGAAATATTGGGTAAGGAGCCTCCTCCTATTTAACATCTGGTCTGTATTTGGATGGGTCACTTGAGTGTCAGTGGTTGTTTCCCAAACAACCTGATGCAAATTGCACAAGGTGGAGGTGATTTGGTTTGAGGCTAGAATGACATTTCCATGGCCCCACAGCTCATGGCCTTTGGTGTCTCCAGGAGACCACCTCCTGCTTCCTGCATGGAGCAGACTGATTCTAGGAACACCGACTGCTTTGCTCTGGTCAGCCAAGTTCCTGTCCCCTGCCTGTCCCTACCTGCCCCCAGCCCCTATGGGTTCTCTTTTACAACTGAAGCACTGTACATAATCACATCCATAGAGTCCTGTCCCTCACACACAGCTGGCTTGCTTAAAACAGAGACCAAGGACCTGGGCTGGGTCATCCATGACCCTCCAGCACCTGGATAATTTCTGGTCCACAGTAGGTGCTCAATAAATGCTTGTGGTTCATATCACTCTCCATGACCCAGAATCTAACTAGACATGAGGTTTTAGGGACTTCAAATTGGTTCTTCTGTACAATAGCTGCCCTAGTGGTCAAGGTCTTCTTGCAGTGGAAGCAGGTATTGCCGGAGCTGCTGCACCAGCTAGAAATAGACTGGCTACATGAACAGAACCTGAGTGGTGGTGGCTCACCCATGCAGGGATTGTGATCCTCTGTCACCAGAAGCTCAGCGACATGAGGCCATATCCTTGAGTTTACACTGGGCATCCCTTGAGCTTGTGCTCCATGTCATGTGTGAAATCTATAGCTCCAGACATCACGGCCATTTCCTGGGTAGAAAACTTGGGGAGTACAGGTCAAGACACCATTTCCCCTTTTATCTGGAATAGTCAAATTTTTTGCAGACTCCATAGACTCCTGCTTACTTTTGCATGTCCTGTAGCCCACCCCTGTGGAGAGAATCTCAAAGTACCCCACTGGGGTGGACACATCGCTCCCGATGGACACATCAGGTTCTGTGGGGGAGGAAGGAAGAGAGCGTGGTTATTAAGTAGGCATGCGATGGGTGATGGAACCATGAAAGAGTGTTTCCGTGTGTGTTTGTGAAATTTTTGTTTTCAGTGATATTTATTTTTCATGCTAAACCAGAAAAATCAGAGCAAACCAAGGCAGGTTGGTCACTGTCACCACAGCCCATCATGTGGACTGGCTGGTCAGGATGACAATTGTGTGGCTAATATAAGGGGACACACAGCTACCACTGTCCCAGACTGTATTAGTGCTTATATACACTGCTTTATCTGACCTCATAAAAAGCCCAATATAGTACAGACTCCATTTTACAAAAAATAAAACCAAAAGTCAGAGAAACTTGTCATGATCATGTTCCCATGAGACCAGAACCAGAATGTGGGTCAAATCTGTCCAACACAAAGCCCTGGACCAGGGGTCAGGAACCTATGGCTCATGAGCCAGATGTGGCTCTTTTGATGGCTGCATCTGGCTTGCAGACAAATCTTTAATAAAAAAAAATAACGTTAAAAATATAAAACATTCTCATATATTACAATCCATTCATTTCCTACCGCTCATGTTCATGGTTGCGGGTGGCTGGAGCCAATCACAGCTGTCCTCTGGGACAACACTAAATTTTTATTGGATAACGCATAATATACATGGGTTGTTGTGAGGTCAGGAAGTAAACTTCCCTCCTTTTAATCAAGTAGTCAGCTAGCTAATTGCAGAAACCATTTCGACAAAGAATATGGCTAAAAGAGAAAAAGATGAGGAGTATCGTTCTTTTCAGCAGGAATGGACAGAGGAATTCGCCTTTGTGGAGAGAGCAGGTTCTGCAGTGTGTCTAATATGCAGTGATAAAATTGAATCGATGAAACGGTCAAATATAAAGCAGCACTTCGACACACGCCATACTACATCTGCATCAAAATATCCAACAGGGGACAGCAGGAAGAAAGCATGTCAAGAGCTACTGTGCAGAGTGCAAGCTAGTCAGCAGCAACTCCGTGTTTGGACCCAACAAGGTGACTGGAATTCGGCTAGCTTTGCTGGTGCTTTAGCAATTGTGAGACATGGAAAGCCATTCACAGATGGGGAGTATGCCAAAACATTCATGCTTGATGTTACCAATGAACTTTTTTTTTTTTTTTTACAGGGACAGAGAGAGAGTCAGAGAGAAGGATAGATAGGAACAGACAGACAGGAACGGAGAGAGGTGAGAAGCA
This sequence comes from Rhynchonycteris naso, assembly GCA_037038555.1. Lineage (NCBI taxonomy): Eukaryota > Metazoa > Chordata > Mammalia > Chiroptera > Emballonuridae > Rhynchonycteris > Rhynchonycteris naso. The sequence continues at coordinate 35,421,221 of CM072998.1, forward strand.
TCAATCATTAGTTTTTCGTTGCCGTTGGGACACCATAGTTGTCATTGATTGCTTTCTCACATGTGCCTTGACCGCAGGCCTTCAGCAGAACGAGCCACCCCTTGCTGGAGCCAGCGACCGTGGGTCCAAGCTGGAAAGCTTTTGCTCAAGCCAGATGGGCCTGCGCTCAAGCTGGCGACCTCGAGGTCTCGAACCTGGGTCTTCCACATCTCAGTCCGATGCTCCATCCACTGCACCACCGCCTGGTCAGGAGCCAATGAACTTTTTGACAACTTTTTGGATAAAGACAAGATAATCAAACGAATAAAAGACATGCCTCTGTCAGCAAGAACTGTTCACAATCATACCATCATGATGGCAAATCAAATTGAGGCAACACAAGTGAAGGACATAAATGCAGCACCATTCTTTTCTCTCACTTTGGATGGGTCAACAGACGTAAGCCATTTATGCCAGTTCAGCCTGATTGCAAGGTATGCTGTCAGTGACACACTATATGAGGAAAGTCTTGCTTTTTTGCCTATGAAAGAGATAACAAGAGGGGAGGATTTATTCAAGTCTTTCACTGAGTTCGCTAAAGAAAAGAATCTACCAACGGATAAACTTATTTCAGTGTGTACTGATGGTGTTCCGTGCATGGTGGGGAAAAACAGAGGATTCGTATGCATGGTGGGGAAAAACAGAGGATTCGTAGTGCTTCTTCATGAACATGAAGAGACCCATCCTAAGTTTTCACTGCATCCTACATCAGGAGGTGCTTTGTGCTCAGATGTGTGGCGAGCAGCTTGGTGAGGTGATGTCGCTGGTCATTTGGGTGGTCAACTTTATTGTTGCCCGAGCTTTAAATGATCGCTAGTTTAAAACGCTGCTGGGTGAAGTTGGGAATAATTATCCTGGTCTGCTTCTGCACAGCAATGTGCGTTGGTTGTCAAGAGGAAAGGTGCTCAGCCGTTTTGCGGCTTCTCTGAGCGAAATCCGGACTTTTCTTGAAATGAAAAACGTCAAGCATCCTGAGTGGCTCTTGTAGTTCTACTATCTCATGGATATGACTGAACAACTGAACCAGCTCAATGTGAAAATGCAAGGCATTGCAAATACAGTCTTATCCCTTCAACAAGCAGTGTTTGCATTTGAAAAAAGCTGGAACTCTTCATCACCAACATTGAAACAGGTCGTTTACTACACTTTGAAAAACTGGGAAAATTTAAAGATGCATGCACAGCAACTGACCCTGCTCAACATCTTGATCTCCAGCAGCTAGCAGGCTTCACATCTAATCTCCTGCAGTCATTCAAAGCGCGCTTTGGAGAATTTTGTGAGCGTACTTGTCTTTTTAAGTTCATCACCCATCCACATGAGTGTGCAGTGGACAGTGCCGACCTGAGTTACATCCCCGGTGTCTCCGTCAGAGATTTTGAGCTACAAGCTGCTGACCTGAAGGCCTCAGACATGTGGGTGAATAAGTTCAAGTCACTGAATGAAAATTCGGAAAGACTTGCACAACAGCAAGCAGAGTTGGCGAGCAAACACAAGTGGGGAGAAATGAAAACACTTTAACCCATGGACCAGCTGATTGTCAAAACTTGGAACACGTTTCCCCTCACGTACCACACACTGCAGTGTGTGAGTATTGCTGTACTGACAATGTTTGGCTCTATGTATGCATGTGAGCAGTCTTTCTCACATCTAAAGAACGTTGAGACCAACCTACAATTACATTTAACACATGGAAGTCTCAATGTCTGCATGAAGCTTAACCTCACCGCGTATCAACCAGACTACAAAGCCAGCAGCAAAACCATGCAGCTCCAGAAGTTGCATTAATGGTAAGAAGTACTTTATTCATCATTCATTAGCAACACCATAGCAACGTTATTAAAAAGAATTCAGAGACTTACTGTATGTTAAAAGTGTTGGTCTTACATAAAATGCACACGTTTACTTGTATTTAGTGTTAAACATATTGTATCGCTCTCACAGAATTACATTTTAAAATATGTGGCGTTCATGGCTCTCTCAGCCAAAAAGGTTCCCAACCCCTGCCCTGGACTATTTAATTATAATCTTCCTAAAAGAGGTCAGAGGGATATAAAAAGAAGAACATATCACTGAATGTAGCAGTTAGAAAAGACATTTTTGCACACATGGGGACAGGTTGGGGAAAGTCTCTGAGAGGGCACAGAATGACTGACTGCAAGGGCAGGAAAGAGAATTATACCAATGCCTGAGGCCATGTTTCCAGCCTCCTATCTTTGGGAGGGTGGCAAGGCTTATTATCCAGGGAATCTGGATGGTCTCAGGTTTTCAGAAATTAGCTACAGAAGTCCTCCCACCCCAGACAAGATTCTTTAGATAGCCATGGAATCCCTGAGTTTCTGTTTCCTTTCACCAAAATTCATAGACTAATTTAGGTCCATGTAAAGGAGTGTGAGTCCTTTTTTAAAAAAAAAAAATTATTTATTGATTGATTTTAGAAAGACAGAGAAAGTAGCAAAGGAAGAGAGAAGGGGGAGGAGCAGGAAGCATCAACTCCCCATATGTGCCTTGATCAGGAAAGCCTGGGGTTTTGAACTGGCGACCTCAGCATTCCAGGTTGACGCTTTATCCACTGTGCCACCACAGATGAGGCAGTGTGGGTCCTACATTGCTGGCTTTACCATGTCCTTGTGTGCTTTTCCCAAGACAAAATTCTAGTCCAAGAGATTTTGGATCAAAACAAATCAACACCATTTGAAACACAAGGACTGCTAGAAATATCAGAGATAAAAAGCAAATATACATTTTTTAAAAACATGTATTCCTAATGAGTCTATGGTGTTAAATGCAGAGTCCCATCATTTATCATTGATAAGGCCAGCTGCTTCTGGGGCTACAGCAAAAGAAGATGTGAAGAAAGCAGTGATCACAAACCATATTCATTGCCTCCCCGAGCCTGGGGAGGTCAGACCTAGCCTGGCAGAGACAAGTTCCCTCAATTTTGGGGTGGTCTATGGAGTATACATGCAAGCCAAGTCTTGAGCTTGGAATGGGGTTCAGCCACTGCAGGAACACAGGGCACAGGAAAATAGGAACTTTCCACAAGTCAGCAGATGTGATGCTCGCCCATGCTGCTAAGAGAGCAGGGCAGCCACTCTGACCCCATTTGACAGGATCAACCTAAGGTCTGATAAAGGACATACCCAAGGCCATACTGCTGATGGTAAACAAAAGCAAAGAATGTGCTTTTCCAAAGGGCAGGGTTACATTATTCAAAATGTACATAAATAAATACAATAGCCCACTGCAAACCAAGACAGAATATTTTATTGACATTGCTAGGAGAAGGCTGGGTGCCAAAAATCTACATGCAGTGCATGATAGTGCGTAAAGCAGCAGGGAAATTTGGCACTTTCTTAAAATTTTGCGTCCAGGTGTAAATTTTCAGTCCTTGGATTGGCTCACCCAACATTTGCCGAGATCCAGACTGCTGGGTTCAAGGCATTCAGATGACCTCTGCCCCTCTATTTACTTATCAACTTTTCAAGGCATATTTAATGGAACTTGAAAACTCTGTTAGCATTCTACCCTAATGTTTTTATATAAATTATGGACCAAAATGTTCATAAGAGTATATACATTTATGTTTTTCTCCATTTTCTCCCATGTTCTTCATCAAAAAGAAATGTAAAAGCCCATATTAAAATAAATGATCTGACTGATGCTGATAAGCATCATGAAATGGAATTCTCTTCTGGGAATGAAGACAGACTCTCCTTTAAGGGTAAATGTAAGCCGACAATTCCCCTGCCCGAGTTCAGAGAGCGGTGGGCGCACAGGGACCAGCCGGATGCAGGTGGAAGCAGCTCCTTGATGGAGGGGGAATTGAGGTTGGAGGGCACAAACCAGAGGGAAGAGGAGCTGGCAGCCATGTTGTCCCTGCAGGCAGGTGGATCCAGCAGGGCGAGGAAGGTGCTGCCACACTGTCCATCCCTCCCACACTTTCAGTTCAGTCACTGCTCCCCCTGGGGTGGGCAGGATGATGAAAGCCCAGGGTGTCCCTCCAAGATGCCCCCAGGAATGGAGAAAGTATATCCCTCCAACAGACAAATTTGCTAAAATGGAGACCCAGGGTGCCAAGGCTCCAAGACTGAGGAGCCAGCATATCTCATGGCTGACAGATCTTTTCTTTACCCTGAAGACTAAATAAAAGAAAGGACACCTGTGCAGCTCCTAGGACACCCTGTGAGTCTATACTGAGTGGACTGCCCGTGAGCTAGAGTGGCCTCAAGAACACAGTCTCTGTGCATCGTCCCATTGCTCTCACCACAGAAGCAGTTGGAAATAAGAAAATTCTGAGACAGGCTGAGAATGAGAGTCAGGGGGCAGAGTCTAAATCAGGGCTCAGAGGTGAGGAGGAGAAAGCTGAGTAAGGCAAACCAATGCCAGAGAAGCCCCCAGTCTCCCAGGGTCTCCACAAGGGCCAGAGAATTTCCAGACCTGCCGCGTGTGCGTGGACGTGTGCACACTGTGTTCCTCATCACTGATCCTTTGCTCGGTCCTGAGACTTGTCAGAGAGCCTCTGCAGAGCCCTTCTTTCCTGAGTGCCTCCCTGAGCTGCTGAAACATGCACTAGATTTATCTGGGCCCCAAGGCAAATGTCACACTTTGATCTAAAGAAATCTGTTTAACTGAATTGTTTGGCTCCTAACCAACAGACCAAGGCCAGTTACTTTAGGGACTAAGAGGAAACAGAGGTAAGTTAAGAGTTTAGGGAGGGTTAGGCAAAGGCCAGCCTAGGAGGGGATTTAGGGTCAAACAAAAGTTAACCTATAGTCTGAAGCCAGAAAGGAGGTGGTGTCCAGGGTTGCCAAAAAGAGGGATGAGAGGGGGAACAGACAATGGCATCCTCAGGTCACCATCTTGTGTGGAACCTGCACTATTCTGCCTTGATGAACCGGTACCTGATGAAAGAAAAGCCCAGAACGCCATTGCGTTTTGGCCATTCATCCCAGCAGCAGTTCTGTGAATGGAGCCTTCTAGGCTACTCACAGTACTTGGGATGCAAAAACCCCACCTCTAGAGCAGCTGCTCTTTAGTTGGCTTACCCATGAGCAGAGGTGGGTGGTGGCCCATTGATACTTGGGCCCACCAGTGTCTTGACAAAAAGCCTAAGAGTCAGGAACTATTGACTGGCACAAGCCCAGAGAGAGGGATAGATAGGAACAGGCAGACAGGAACGGAGAGAGATGAGAAGCAACAATCATTAGTTTTTCGTTGCCGTTGCAACACCATAGTTGTTCATTGATTGCTTTCTCACATGTGCCTTGACCGCAGGCCTTCAGCAGACCGAGCAACCCCTTGCTGGAGCCAGCGACCTTGGGTCCAAGCTGGTGAGCTTTTGCTCAAGCCAGATGGGCCCACGCTCAAGCTGGCAACCTTGGGGTCTCAAACCTGGGTCCTTCCTCATCCCAGTCTGAAGCTCTATCCACTGTGCCACTGCTTGGTCAGGCTGTTGTTATTGTTTCTAAAAGAATACTAGAGCTAGGGGCAGCAAGCTGGACACTTCTGGTTTAACACCGTACCCCTAATAACTTGAATGGAAAGGCAAAGTGGTGTCTGGAAAGGTTCGTGGCTTGTGCTCTTCAAAGGGCCTACATCCCTGGCATTAGGACTTTCTCAAATTGTGCAAATACTGGACATGTGTGCAAGGCAGATACCAGCAGTGTTCCCACCTTCAATGTGCAGATCATGAAATTTTTTTTACCATTAAAATTTCTTTTTTAGATTTTTTTTTTTTTTTTTAGAGAGACAGGAAAGAGAGAGCAAAAGGGGGAAGGAGCAGGAAGCATCAACTCCCATATGTGCCTTGACCAGGCAAGCCCAGGGTTTTGAACCAGCGATCTCAGTGTTCCAGGTCGATGCTTTATCCACTGCGCCACCACAGGTCAGGCATTTTGCAGATCATGATTTAAAATGCACAGGCAGCACTAGTGACTCTTGGGCACCCAGGCAGACCTCTCTCTTACTTTCAGCAATGCTCTGCCCTCTGCCATAAGCCACAGGATGTGAGGGATGGTGTGAACGGGAGGAAAGCTGCATTGGTGGCGGCCAGATCAGAGGAGCACTGTGTAAGTGACTGCAAGTGATCTTAATCATTTAGACTATTTTGATTATTTTCAGCAAGTGAAGGGCTTCTATGCTGGCAATGGCTTCAGTGTGGCAGCACTGGACTGTGCTCTGCCTAGCTAGAGAATAAAATTCTTCTAGTCCTAGTCCTAGGTATTTCCAATGGAGAAACTGAGGAGCCCCTAGGGTAAGGGATTGCCTGTATTATACAGCAGGCTATAGGTACATTGGGTACTGGCATCCAGGCAGGACCGATCAACATGATATGAAGAGGACAAAAGCCTTAGTTTTTGTTGTTGTTTGTTTGTTATGTTTTTGTCACAATAGAAGCTCCAAGAAGGGTAGGGTAGTCCAAGGGCAGGACGTCTGATATGTCAGTGAGTGAGGGGATGAGTGGAGGGTGCCACTTGGGTACAGATGAAGGTTCCTGGACCCTGGAAGAGCACCTGCTTCACTTGCTGGGAAGGGGAACCAAGGCTGGGCTGCCGCTTTCTCACCCCTGGTGTAAGCCTCCCAGCTGCAGAGGGAAGAGGGAAGACATTGCCGAGCGGATGGAGAACTATCATCCTCAGCAAAGATGATTCTTTTTTCTTGCAGAGACAAAGAGTCAGATAGGGAGAGACAGACAGACAGGAAGGGAGAGAGATGAGAAACATCAGTTCTTTGTTGTGGCACCTTAGTTGTTCATTGATTGCTTTCTCATATGTGCCTTGACCGGGGGGCCTACAGCAGACTGAGTGACCCCTTGCTCTAGCCAGCGACCTTGGGTTCAAGCTGGTGGGCCTTGCTCAAACCCAATGAGCTCGTGCTCAAGCTGGCAACCTTGGGGTATCGAACCTGGGTCCTCTGCATCCCAGTCCAACGCTCTATCCATTGTGCCACCGCCTGGTCAGGCCTCAGCAAAGATTCTGATGGCCCATCTTTATAAAGATATTTACTTGCAAAATGTTGTTGGAGATAGGCAGATTGTCTCTGGGTGCTTATTAATGGAAGAGGGTGGCTGCTGTGTGTACGCGAGAGTGCCGAATCGCAAGTGTGCCGACACTAATGTCGGCATGTCTGGGAAATAGCTAACAGGAAAACAACAGAATGGGTAAAACAAGGACAATGAGAGCATTTCAAACTTTCTATCCTGAAGTAATTTTAAACTTAAAAAAGTCTGTGTATGCAGTACAAAGTGTTTCCTGTGTTCCCTTTGCCTAGTATTCTGGGTATTAACATCGTCCCAGACTGAGTACAATTCCTAACTCCAGGCATTAACACGGAGGCAGTACTGTCAAATACCTGCAGACCTGATCCAGATTTTGCCAATTATCTTACTAGTGATATTTTTTCCTTTTGGGTCTGGGGTCCACCCAGGATTCCACTTTGCATCTCACTGTCATGTCACTTTACACTCCGCCAATCTAGGAGGTTTCTTAGAGTGTGTTTTTGTTTGTCTCATGATCTTGAAGAGTATTGGCTAGTTACTTTGTCGACTCTGTTTTAATTTGAGATTTAGATTCAGATTATATGTTTTTGGCAAGAAAGTTAATGAAGCGATGCTATGCTTCTCTTTATACAGCACACAAGGATGTGCTCGACATAGACATATGCTCTCACACTACTAAGAGGCATAATGGAACTTACAATGAAATTTCTCCTTTTCCTGACACTTGATCTTTTTTAGCATATTCTTTTATATTTTGGTGTCTTAGTCATGCCTGCCATACTCTGATGGATGCCTCATGACATGGGGATGGATGATAAAAGAAAAAGAGGCACATACATGGCCCATTGTGTACATGTTGATGAATAGGCGGAGGATATGTGGACAAAGGAAATCCCACTGGTCCTCCCAGCACCTTTCTGAACTGATGGGGAGGAGAATGAAAGGCTCATAGAGGGACACAGGAATGTGGGAGACAGTGCAGGGGAGAGGCTACACTTGGGGTTGAGAGCCAAGCAGCCTGATTGAAAGGCAAAACATGAGTTTGGAATTAAATCATAATTGTTTATTGAATTTTGATCACTGTGCTTAATTTTTCCTACAGAAGAAGAGAAGGAAATAATGCATCAGATTTAAAACATAAAAGCTCTAAAAAAAAATCATTGACAGTCTTCAAAGAGGTTTAGGTAAATGGAACTGGGAGCACCTTGGAGAGGGGAAATGTGGAGGATGGCCCCGCGTGCTGGGCCTTTTCCTTCTCCTGGTATGGAGAGAAGTAAAATGTCTACTTGAGGGACCTGTGTTCCTGTGAACAGCTCTCCGGAAAAGCAGGTGACTCGGTCCCTGGGTAGACCAGTTGTGAGATGCACAGGAGTTGCCTGGTGGTTGTCAATGTGGGGACACCTGGCCCCTTAAGTCCACATTTGAGGAATCATGGGCCACGTATGGGAGTCTTCTCTCCCTTCTCAGCCAAATTTAAAAAAGAGTCATTTAACTTTCCCAGGAATAACTGTGACCTGTGAGACCACTGCCACACACCAACATTGTGGTGATTGTCTGCCCTTGTGACCAGGTCTAGGAAGTCCCCAAAATACCTGTCATACCTGCTTCTCACCTGGGGCTGAGTCTCAAATCAGTGGAGGTCCCTCATCGCCCACCTTGCCCCACTGCCTTTTCAAATATGATTTCCTAACTACTTATTTTGATCCATGCATTTTCCCTGTGGCTTTTACCCCTGGCTCTATGTTTCTCCCCAGAACTTTCTAGAATACCTCTGAGACTTTTTTCCTGGCCAGTTCTGCCCCTGTCCTCTCAGCCTCTCTGAGATAGGCTTTGTAGTCATGTTGATGGTTCAGTACCTCCAGCATTCAACGTCCCACACATCTGTCCACACACCCTAAGACTGCATTGATTCTGGGAACTCATCACACCATTAATTTCAAGCTAATGTTAATGAAAACTTCTAAGGATTTGGTAAATGATCTATTGCTAATCCATATGCAGTTGGCTTTTTGTGCATCCAAGTGCAAGACCAAATATATAAGCCTGGTCACCTTCATTCAACCTTTAATGATTTTTGAACACCTACCATGCACCAGGCACTGTTCTAAGTTCTCAGGAGTCACCACCACAGACGCAGAGAGCCCTGCCCTCCCAGAGCTCATATTCTAGGGGAGGGTCAGATGTGTCTCCTCGTTCCAGCCTGTTGGGAAATTCCTGGGTCCTGGTTCTTCCTATCGGCTGCTCCTCCAAACCCCTGATCATCCTCAGTGCGGCAAGCCTGATGTCTTGTCCTTTGTTGTAATGCCAATGGGGATGGAGCCACAGAAACATCACTGGAGGCCTTTCAGTTGTACAAGTTGTCACCAGGTACAAGCTGGAAGCTGCTCTAGAGTGAGGACCAGAGCAAGCCCTGGGACCACAAACTCTCAGGCCCCACGGTCTGCAGCCCTCCCACAGCAGACCGGTCCAACACAGTCAGAGGTAGAAAGGGGGGTTAGTGATGACTCAGCCTGCTGCGAATTTACCAACTATACTCTTATCCAGCCAACTTCTGCTGCTTTAAATGCAGATTTCAAGAGAAACTTTGCCAAATTCCCAGTTCTCTGGGATTTGAGTGTTCTGACTTGAGAACAAAAAATTCTTCTGTAACTCAAATGTGTAAAGATAGGGACCTCTCCACTTAAAGAAGCTCCTTTAAGTCACCCCAGCACCCATACATTTGAGGGGCAGGCAATGGAAGCTCCTTGAATGACAGTGAGGTGTACTGGGCTTGGGGCCCCAGCAATGCTTGGACAAGAAGGACTGAGAGTCCTTGGCTTCCCCAATATAACATCACAGGAATGTTTCCCCAGCAGGTTGCACCTGAGGGAGGAGCCCACCAAATCTCAACGAAGGCCTCCACTGGGTTTTGAGGCTTCTGCAGTGGAGATGAGATGCTAAGCTAAACAGACTATTTGTGGGGAACAGATTGCAGCCTGGCCTGTTGGATTCTCCTCTCTCCATCTTCTTCTCCCTCCTCCTCCATCGCTGCTGACTCCTCCCCCACCCAGGCTACTTGCTCCCCAAAAAACCTGTCAGTTCTCTCTCCTGTCCTTCGTTAACTGCCAACCTCACCTAAACCCATACTTCCACTTAGCCCTTCATGCAAATAATGCCCTTGTGAGCCCTCTCCACTCTGGGATTTCTATCTTTCATCTTTAACATCCTCTGATCATCTCCAGGGTGATGTCTGCACCTTATACTTGGAGTGCCCCAAATCAGCCTCATTCCCCCACCCAGAACTTGCTCTTCTTACATCTCCTTCCAGAAGAGACTGCCACTCACTGAGTGTCTTATGTATGTGTAGAATAAGAAGGTCTGACTCAGTGCTGGTGGAAGCTGGGTAGTGGTTCAGAATGCACGATTTGAATTGATCCAGTTCCAATTCTCTACCCAAACCTGAATGAGTTATGTGTCATTAGGGTGACCTGAGGCAACTGAAACAAGCACCTCCTAAACTTTGGCTTCTCCCTCTTCAAAGTGGGCTACTCAGAGCACCTATGTCATGGGGCACAGGGGGTTTAATAATGTTTGCGGAGTGCTCAGCACAGTGCCTACACACATACATGCCTACCTGCGCCTGTGGGAGGGCCCCACCTGCAGCAACCAGAAGAAAGTGTTTGCTGTGAGTCAGGGACAACAAAGGAGGGAATCCAAAGCTGTGCCTCGCCCTGGACTGGACTCCTCAGTCTCCCAGCCCATCTCTCGGCTCACTGCTCGCTTATCTGAGTGAATCATGGGAGGTTCTAAAATGCAGGCTCATAGGAACGCCTAGAGTTTCTTAAGAAAATCTCCTCTTTTCAAACAGAAAACATTCTCAAGAAAAGAAGAAATATGAATAAGTACCACAGGGTGAAAGAAAGCCTAAACGAGGAAACCAAGACTACCCGAGGGGCTGTCCACTCACTTCCACCTCGAGGAGTAAAAAGAAAACAATTACTAATTATACGGAATAAAGAAAAATCACTTTATTCAAGGAGTACCAAATAAAATAAACATTTAAATATTAAGTTAGAAAAAATGTGGTTTTTTCCCTTAAGCAAACAAAATATAAAAATCTAATTCAGACTGAAATAAAATAAACATTTAAAAATTAAGTTAGAGGCAATGTGTTTTTTTAAAACAAACAAACAAACCATATATATATATACATATACATATATATACATATATATATATATATGAGCCTGAAAAATAAGAATGTTCAAAGCTTGCTATTGCCTAATACAGTGGTTCTTAACCTGGGTTCTATTGAACCCTAGGGTTCGATGAGTCGGTCTCAGGCGGTTCAGAGAAGCCTCTGCTGCGGAGGCCAGAATAAAGTAATACCGTAATTTTTTATGAGTTCATGCACTTTGTTGGTTTTGTTCTTTGAGCAAGGTGATGTTCATGCATGGCTCATTTTGTGCACCAGTAAAAATACATATACCTATGTCTTAAATTTGGAAAAAAAATTCATATTTTATTTATCACTAAAGAAGGGTTCGGTAAATGCACATATGAAACTGGTGGGTTTGGTACCTCAAAAAAGGTTAAGAACCACTGGCCTAACAGGATGAGTTTTTTATTGTTGTTGTTTTTAATTTATTGATTTTAGAGAGAGACAAGAATACCTGTTCCTAACAGGATGAGTTTTGAAGAAACATAACATCTCAGCCTGCGTAGTTGTCAGAGTCCTTTAAAGAAACAGAACTAACCGGATAGATGCATAAATATAGGAAAAGGTTTATTGTAAAGAATCTGCTCACATAGTTGTGGAGGCTGACAAGTCCCAACATGTGCAGTCAGCGAGCTGGTGGCTCAGGAGAGCCACTGCTCTACGTTCAGAAAGAGCTGATGCTTCAGTTCGACTCTAGAGGCAGGAAAAGATTGACGTCCCAAGCTGGAAGGCCATGTGAGAGGAGGAACTCCCTTTTATTTGGGGGAAGGTCAGCCTTTTGTTCTAGTGAGGCCTTCAACTGAATGGATGAGGACCACCGGCATCAGGGAGGGTCAATCTGCTTTACTCAGTCTACTCCTTCCAGTGTTAATCTCATCCAGAAACAACCTCATAGAGACATCTAGAATTAATGTTTGACCAAGTATCTGGACTCTCAGGGACCCAGTCAAGCTCACACACAAAATAAGCATTATTACATCCTGTAAATAATTCTGTCCATGGAGAGCCAGAGCCTACGAAGGCCTGATAGTCAGCTCTCCCATGGCCCCTTCTTGCTGCAGCACCTGCATAGTGCACACGCACCAGCAAAGTATGCCTGCACACACAGAGTAAACTTCATTGCCCCATGCAGGTCAGAACATGCACATTGGTTTTCTGCAAGATGGAGACAAAGCAGCATCTGAGGGAGCGCACATGGCTGAGGTGGATGGAAAGCGAGGGCTGACATTGCCCCTCGGTGTGTCCAGGCTACTTACAGCCAGCGCACAACCTTGAGGGCAGTCAAATATTTTGCATATCCTCCATGACTGAAACCAAGACCTCTACAGGAAAAAGAAAAGTTTTCCATCCCCTAGAAATGACCCAACCTCAAGTAATTTTCAAGGTATTGAAATTCTGATATAGCAAAATGAAGTGGACTATGGCTCAGAGACAATAGGAAGTACTTTGGGAGCCAGCCCAGCCCTTGTACTAATGAGCCTGTTACTATCAGTATTTTAGCTGCAAAGGATTTGACCCAACAGCATTTTAAGGGAGTGATTAGAACATTTCTTTGAGCAATTGTCAAGGTTTCTTCTAAGTTTTCATACCCGAGCTGGTTCTGGTGGATGAGCCCTACCTCTTGAGATGACCAGACTGAAAAATGTTATTCAGGTTAAAATGTGAGATTTCTCCAGAAATGTAGGTTTGGGGAAGTTCATGAATCTTGTCTTAGAAACAACCCTGGATAGAGAAATTCTGTTTCCTTTGTTGTTTTCAGCAATGGATTGGTATACTTTCTAAAATATAATTTTAAAAGGCAACTGGAGATTGAATTTAACTATACCATTTTATTTGTAATTGCTGGTTTTATGTTTTTCTCAAAGGTAGAAAAGCTCTATCTTCTTTCCCTGATGTCAGGGAATCACCTGGAAAATACAGGACTGGGGGCTTAGAGTTCAAGAATGTTACACTGGACTAGCCTTTGGAGGACTTCATCCAACTCTGCAATCCCAGGAAACTGAGGCAGAGAAAAGACACAGAACTCACCAGTCACTGAGGAAGTCAATGGCAGAACAAGATGCAAAAATTTCTGATTTTCAACCCTATCCCATTTCTATTTTTATAAATGTCCCTCTATCAATAAATGGGTATTTTAGTGTTATTATTTTCTTTTTTTAGACTTTATTTATTCATTTTATAGAGTGGATAGAGATGAGAGGGGGCGCAAGCAGCATCAACTCCCAGATGTGCTTGACGGGGCAAGCCCAGGGTTTTGAACCGACTACCTCATCATTCTAGGTTGATGCTTCATCCACTGTGCCACCACAGGTCAGGCAGTGTTGTTATTTTCTATCTTTGTTTTCTACTTGACTCTCTATTAGTTTGTTCAAATTGCTATGACAATGTGCCCCTTATTGGGTGGCATAACCAACCTAAATTTATTGTCTCACAGTTCTAGAGTTTAAAATCAAGAGCTGGGCTGGTTTCTTCTGAGGCCTTTCCTCCTGGCTTGCAGGTGGCCATCTTCTTCCTGCCTCAGATGCCCTTTCCTCTGTGCCTGCATTCCTGGTGTTTCTGTGCATGTCCCAATCTCCTCCTTTTATGAGGACACCAGACAGAGTGGATTAGGGCCCACCATAATGGTGTCATTTTAACTTAATCACCTATTTAAGGCCCTACCTCAAATACAGTCACATACTGATGTACTGGGGGTTAGGTTTCAATATATGATTTTTTTTAAAAAGGTTTTATTTATTTATTTTCCAGGGACAGAGAGAGAGTCAGAGAGAGGGATAGATAGGGACAGACAGACAGGAACAGAAAGAGGTAAGAAGCATCAATCATTAGTTTTTCATTGCTGTTGCGACACCATAGTTGTTCATTGATTGCTTTCTCACATGGGCCTTGACTGCAGGCCTTCAGCAGACTGAGCAACCCCTTGCTGGAGCCAGTGACCTTGGGTCCAAGCTGGTGAGCTTTTTGCTCAAGCCAGATGGGCCCTTGCTCAAGCTGGTGAGCTCAGGGTCTCGAACCTGGGTCTTCCGCATCCCAGTCCGATGCTCTACCCACTGTGCCACCGCCTGGTCAGGCTCAATATATGAATTTTGAGGAGACATAATTCAGCCCAGAACTCCTCTCAAACATTTTTGCTTTGTGATTTGTAAATTGTTTCTATTCCTATAATTAAACCCTCACCACAGCGCTGGAAGGGAGGTGTCACCTCCACTTTGTCTTCATTCAAAGATATTAAGTGACTTTCTTATTGTCAAACCACTGCATGGTCTGTGGTAAACCCAATACTCCAGCTGGCCTTCTAATTCAGAGATTAGTGTCTTCTCACTAAATGTTTTAAAATCATGACCATCACTGTTGGTGAATCAGGACATACTGATATAATCCATTTACATAGTAGTACCACCCTCAGGTATGGACAAAATATTTAAAAATTTATTTTATTATGTTGCTATTAGTTGAACAGGTATGTTTGAACTTTACCTTCCCTTGTTCTGTCTCTGAACCTTATAACATTTTTCATCACAGCATTCTTGAAAGTGTAATGATTTAATATTTTGACCATGTAACCATGTTTTCAATCTGAGATCATCCAAAACAGCTGAATGAACGTGTTGGGTCCCTGAAAGATACCTGAACTTCCATTCTCTAGAGATCTGTTGCACAACAGTGTAAATATACTTAAAGACACTACTGAAATGTACATTTTAAAATGGTGAATATGATAAGCTCAGTGTTATGTTTTTTAACTACAATTTTAAAATATGTCTACAGCTGCACCATGAAGAGTATAAAAGAATACACAAAATAGAAGAAATATTTTGCAATCATATATATGTTAAAGCACTTGTATCTGAAATATTAAAGGGTCAATTACAACTTAATAATAGACAAATAACCCAATAAAATGGGCAAAGGATCTGAAGAGGTGGTTTTCCAAAGAAGATATACCAATAGCAATTCGCACATAAAAAGGCACTCAGCATCATTAGTAACAAGAGAAATGCAAATCAAAATAACAAGATACTACTTCATACCCACTAGGATGGCTATAACAAAAAAGACAGATGATAGGTAATAACAAATGGTGGGGAGAATGTGCAGAAATTGGAGCCCTCATACCCTGCAGGTGGAAGGTGAAATGGGGCAAATGCTTTGGAAAACAGCTTGACAGTTCCTCAAACAGTTAAATGTAGAGTTACCATATGACTCGGCAGTTCCATTTCTAGGTTTGTAAACAAGAGAAATGAAAGCGTATACCCACACAAATATTGGTACGCTTATGTTAATAGTGGCATTACTCATAATAACCAAAACGTGGAAACAACCTAAATGTCCCTCAACTGATGAATGCATAGACAGTGTGGTCTATCCCAGAAGCGGATTAAGGTCGGTTGAGGCCCTGGGCGCAGAAAAATAAATTGGGCCCGTTGTCATTAGAAAAAAGTGTAAAGTTGGGGTTTTGCGGGGCCGTTCAGAAATCAGGGCCCAGGGTGCCTCTGGTCTATCCACACAATGGAATAAAAAGGAATGAGGCCCTGACACGTGCTACAATATGAATGAACCTTGAAAATATACTGCTTCACAAAAATTAGGGGATATTACAAAATAAATATGAAGCTATAAAATAAGTGAAAGAAGTGTAATTGTAATGTAACTCAAAGAAAACAGACTCAAAAGACTACATATTATATGATCCAATTTACATAAGATGCCTACAACAGGCAAATCTAAGGAGACAGTAGATTAATGGTTGCCTAGGGTAGGAGGTATTGACTGGGGTATAAAGGTATAGCAGCTGAGCTATTGGGGCATTTCTTTTAGGGGTAATTAAAATGTTTTAAAATTGATTGTGGTGATGGCTGCACAACTCAAGATATACTAAAAGCCACTGAATTATTCACTTTAAATATTTGAATTTGTAGTGTATGTAAATTATTTCAAGACATTTGGTATTAGCAGAGGGTTAGACACATGCAGAAACAGAATAGAATAGAAAACCCAGAAATATATATTTTTTAACAGGAACAGAGAGAGAGTCAGAGAGAGGGATAGATAGGGACAGACAGACAGGAATGGAGAGAGGTGAGAAGCATCAATCATTAGTTTTTCATTGCCATTGCGACACCTTAGTTGTTCATTGATTGCTTTCTCATATGTGCCTTGACCGCGGGCCTTCAGCGGACCAAAGCAACCCCTTGCTGGAGCCAGAGACCTTGGGTCCAAGCTGGCGAGCCTTTGCTCAAGCCAGATGGGTCCGCGCTCAAGCTGGCGAGCTCAGGGTCTCGAACCGGTATCCTCCGCATCCCAGTCCAATGCTCCATCCATTGCGCCACCGCCTGGTCAGGGGAAATTTTTTTTTGATAAATATGTAAAAGCAATTTAGTGAAGGAAAGATAACTTTTTCACCAAATGGTACTGGAGCAATTGGACATCATACACAAAAATTTAAAGCTTGACCTAAATCTTATATAGTATAAAACATTATTTTAAAGTGAAGCATGGAGTTAATTATAAAATAGAAAACTATAAATCTTTCAAAAGAAAATACAGAAGAAAAATTTCAAAACCCAAAAGTTGGCAAAGAGCTATTAAATATGACATTAAAAGCAAAAGGAAGGATAAACTGTACTTTATCAATTTTTTTTTGCATTTAATCAAAAAATTTTGGGCTGTGATGTACCCCGTTAGGATGATGAAAAGGAAGGCTATAAACTAGAAAAAAAATATTTGCAAACTATATATTTGAGAAAAGTTTTACATATAGTAGTTATACATTCTTTTCATAGCCTTTTATCACTTTCCTTAGCTATGCCTCTCTGACTTACTAGAATAAAAAATACATAGTACTTTTACTCTTCTATAGACAAGCAAAGACAATAGGGTAGTTAACTCCTATGCACTTTTTTCTACATTTTCCATTCTGTTTCCTCTTTGGGCTCTAATCTGAATGTGGCAAATTTGAAAAAGGAACCCCTGCTCCAGCAGCCACCCCTTGCTTGATACATGATGTGACAAGCAGTGGGAGCTGGGCTTCAGCCCCCAGCTGTGTCTTGGACAAGTGCTCCTCCGGGTATGAGCCCCAGATCAAGAGCTCAAAGAGGACTGGTCAGTCTTGGCAAGAAGAAGACATTCCATCTTCTGAGTAATCAGCAGAGGAGGAGCGAATGAGGAGAAGGAGGGCTTAGGGTATGATGTGGCATTCCAGAGACATGGCTTCTGCTACTTTGCCACTGCCCATGTTCTCTGCAGAACGGAGGGAGGTACTCCTCTCTTCCAAATCAGACTTCAGTGGATTTTATGGTCAGAAGCTGCATTTGCATCTTTGTTTTGCAAAGAATGTAATCATGACATCATTGTGTGCTAGCTTCTAGGTACAAGAGGCATAGTTTGTTTGGAAAGATATACAACACCTCATAGGTTTTTAAACAGTGTGTTTTGGTGATAATCCTAAGTACTATGTAACTTCAGTTATTTCTTTTTTGCTTCTGAAACAAGTTAGAATTTTTAATTTTCCAATAGGTTACTTTTGTCTATTGTTATTTTTAAATTTTATTATGAACATAGATTACCTAATATTTCTAAGAAAGGAAGTTACTGGTGATTGTTGAGATTTCCTTTTGGAACAAAAAGTGAAGGGGAGTTTGGCACACTGTATGTTAAAGTGTGTTATAAAGCTACAGTGTATTAAAGAGTGTGGCACAGGAATAGACAGAAAGAAATCAGTGGAATGGAGTCAAATGTTCAGAAATTTTGATAGTCGTGATGTTTATTATATGACAAAGAATTATTTCAGACCTATATGGGTTGTTTAGGGAAAATGGGTGAACTTCTGGAAAAACATTAAGTTAGAGCTTTAACACATCCGCACAGGAAAACAAACTGAGATGAGTTAAATATTTAAATATCAAAAATAAAAGCATTGCAATGACTGATAGAAAATATAAAGGAATTGCACCAGTCTGGGTCCAGTCAGTAACTTAAACCAAATTATTAAGTGTGATAGGATGGTAATGAAAAGGATGGAGAGAGAACACTGAAGGGTACCCCAGGGGTGAGGGAGAGTGCTCAAGGAGGACAAACTTGGAAACTGAGACCAGCACCCAGACTCCATGGAGAAGGTCTACCTGAAGACCACCAGGCAGCGGAGAAATTGCAGTCAGAGCTGGTCCCTAGTCACAGGGCAGCAGGAAACAGACTCCAAGCTGGGCTCTGAGGGGCTGTGAAGCTGTACCCTCTCCCTGCCACATGTCCCCCCACCTTGTACCACCAGCAGACTTCACAGAAGGGACAAGAAAGAGAATAAACACAGCACTCCCAGACCACGAGGAAAGGGTGTCATCCTCCGGCTGTATTCCTCTAGCGTCTCCAATTATCGAAGCTCAACACTGTGCCTACCACAAGGGAGAAATGCTTAAAGCATCTAGTCCATTATGATAGAGTGGATACCAAAGTGGATCCAATAAATTCATAACTAGCACAAAGATATTTTAATAACTTCAGCAGACTTAGCCCGACTCCAAGGATATAAACCATGAAGAAAAATATGTCAGACCTGATGACATAAAAGACAATTTAGTAAAGTAAAAGGATCCATTATAATGGTTAAGACAATTCTTTGTGATATAACTGAGTTGATATTCTTAATGAAAGGCTCTTATACATTAATATTTACAAATAATCAAAGCCTAGCAGGTGGCAATCAGCAGCAATACACAACATATGGAAACACAAAACACATAGAAAGATGCTCAATAGCAGTCTCATGAATAAGTTTACAAGGGAAAGTTAAAAAGAGCATGTGGCAGGTGCTTGATAAATACTTGCTGAATGATTCATTTTTACACATCAGATTTCCTAAATTTAAAAACATGATGAATTTCCAGTACTGATAGGTTTGTGTACAAATAGGCAATCTCAAACATCGTTGATGAGAGTATAAATTAACCCAGACTTTCTGAATGGCAAGTTGAAAATGTATGAAAAGCCATTAAAATGTGCATAAAATTGACCTAGAGATTCTACATCAGAAAATGAGACAAGTATGCCAAGAACTATATATAAGTATATTCATTGCACCATTGCTTATAATTGCAAAAAAATATTCATCAATAAAGGATGAGTAAATAAATTATGTTACAGACACACATCTGTGTACTACACAGCTATTAAAAAGAATAATAGCAAGTTCTATTACCAGCATAAAAAATTGCCTAAACTTTAGTAAGCAATGACTCTGCTACAGACAGTCTGTAATAAGATTCCAGTTTACATGAAAAAATCTTGGGTAGATTAATAGATAAGTATACTTATATTTGTGTGTGTGTATGAAAATGTATACAACAAATATGACAGTCTCTGGTGTGGAATTACAGGAGGTTATTCTATTTTGGGGATGAAGAGGCCAGGGGTGGGCAGTGCCTCCTGGCCACAGGTCAGCATGCTGTCACCAGCAGCCCTGTAGATGCCAGTGCCTAGGAGAGGCCATTGGTCTTAGGATCAGGGCAGGGTCCAGGGGACACTCACAGTAGCTGGCAGGCACTATAAGTGGTGCCACTTTTTGACAACAAGGCCTTTGGAGGCCTTGACCACTGTAATTTAGCCTTCAAGGGAAAGAAAGAATCTAACAGCAATACCTCATACCAGGAAAAACTAGTAACTAAAATTTTTATAAATTGCCTGGTGGCAGAGTCAATAATAAAGTTCTTTGCAGAACATATAATAACCTGCATCATCTAAAAATCCTCTTCATATCTGCAATCTCATCTGACCCTGACAACGACCATTGTGCCCGAATTAGGTCCTTTTTTTCTTCCTTTAACGAATGAGGAGACTAAGCTAGAGAGACTGAGAGATATACTCCCTCCCTCCAGCAAGGGAGACCCATTAATCTTTCCTAAGATACCATGCAGCCCTCAGAAATGGAGAAAGGGGAGAAGTCGCCATAATGAGAAATGTAAGTACCCAGCTGCAGTGCCCTGGGCCACCACTGCAGGATGGCGCTGTGTCTCCACCTCCCACTCTGACTGCTCCCCCTCAGGCTCCACAGCCACTCCCCTGTTTGAAAGGACCGGGATGCAGGATTCTAGTAGAGTGAATAAAAAGACAGATGCTCATGTGTTTGTCTTCCAGGTACAGACCATCTTGAGACCCGAGTGACAAGATCTTTTTGCTCCAACCTCACTCCGTGGAGCCTCTGTGTTCCTGGCTCACGTGGCCTCTCCATGTTGCCTCAGTTCTCCAGCATCCACTCACCTAAGATCCTCTGTTAGACAGTGATGGGCAAGAGTACTTTTAATTTGACAGCTTACTTCCTGTTATTTTATCAGATGTTTGGGATTACATTATCCTCGGTAACAGAGATTCCTGTCAGGCTAAACGCTCTTGTTTCTGGAACATTTTTAAGGAATAAATTCAACAGTGGGAATTTCAGAAAGGGTGAAGAAGATCCGATAAACCTCAATCACACCAGGTACCTGGGTCTTGTCCAGCAAGTATGATTAGTTTCCTCCTTCTGAGAACTATGGCTATGTCTGGAGGGAAATGGGCCTCAGGGTGGCCACGTGGGGGATTTCCTAGCCAGCTCTGCTGACGGAGGTCACCAACCCCACCCAGTGGCACTGCTGAAGCACATTTAATAATAGTGATGACTCACTAGGGACTTTTCTCTCCAGTAATAACACTGGGAAATTAAGGAATAGGCTAAAACATTTGAAAGGACTGCATGGTTGCCAAGTTAAAGGTCAAGGGGACAGCAGACTACATGTGGTCATCATTGGTGGGTCAGTTTGACCCTCCTCAGGAGCAGCCCTAACCCTGGCTGCCTTTGCCTTTAGGATGGCAGGTACCTGACCATCCTGCTGTTTCCTCTTTCTTCAGAACTTACACCCCTCCATCCCCAACCCCCAAGTATTCTGCTATCACAAATCTGCTTCTGAATGGAGAAGAGGTCCTATTGGTCTTATTTTAATGGCATTTGTGCTTGTGAAATTATAAGAAATATGTATACATATTGGCTTCTGTCCACTGTTCCCAGGAGAGCTTCTAAATCCCTTGTAATTTCCTAAGTGATAAGATACTATTAGAATCTCTTATTCGAAATCACCACACATTTGTTGACCAGAGTGTTTAAAGTGAATGTTCTTTCTGAAGGTAGAGACACACAGGGAAGAAACACACAATAGGGAAAAACTGGGGTTTGCCTACATATGAAGAAAAAAATTTTTTTCTATTATAGTGCTAGTCACTTTTTAAACAAGATATAAGTAAGACATAGGACAATTGGTAAGATTCTAGAATCTTGATGTTCTTTATAACCAAGATCCCTGGTCCATAACAGGTCTCCCTTTTCTGAAAATGAGCAGCCAAATGATCTGAGATTCAGCCTGCAATTTCATGTCAGTTAACAAATTTGTGTTGGGGGCTTACTGTGGGTGGAGCACTGTCCTGGTGGAAGGGATACAGTGATTATGGAGAGAGAGATAGAGACAGAGAGATACAGAGACAGAAAGAGAGAGATACCAAGAGGGAGAAATAGAGAGAGAGGAAGAGATGAAGAGAGGAATAAAAAAGATGAAAAGAGAGAAACAGAGATAGGGGAGGGAGAAGCAGAGAGATAATAACAGAGAAAGATGGAGAGACAGAGACAGATAAAGGGAGAAACAGAGAAAGACTGAGATGGAAACAGAGACAGACCTGGAGAGAGGGAGTGAGGCATCAATCCATAATTTTATTCAACAGAACACCTGGTAGGAAGTGGAAATTTTCAGAGTGAGTTCTCTGACATGCCTGGGGGCGCCCTTCCACAGCAGAGAGAGGCAACCTCTGGAGACAAGCATCTGCTTTCACACTTAGAGCCTCTAGGAGCAATCTGAGAGCATGTTTCTACTCATCAACGGATCCAGCAATGTGGAAGCGATCTCAGGGAATGCCACTCTGCTATCAAGATTTCATTTTTCTTTTTTGTCACTTTAAAATTTTATTTTATAATTTAAAATAAATAACATTTATTTTTTGGGTTTTTAAATTTTTTCATTTGGGGTGACTGGAAACTAAAATTCTAGACATATGGAAACTCTCCTCCCAGAAGTGTCTCATGGGGAACAGAGTTCCTGTTGTTACCAGGGTCATTCATGGCTTTTGAAAGAAGACAAGAGGAGTCAGGTAGGTACGTTCAAAGCAGAGCAGTGAGGGATTCTCCCAGTCTTTGGTGTCTCCAGATCAAACCAGGACAGTAGGGTGTGTTGGTGTCCTGGTGCTGCCATAATCAAGTACCAAGAAAAGGAAGCTTGAACAACAAATACATTCTCTCAGAGTCTGAAGTCCAGAATGAAGGTATCCACAGGTTGGCTGCTCCTAAGGCTATGAGGGAGAATCCATCCCAGGTCTTCCCCCAGCTTCTGGTGGTTCCTAGCATTCCTTGGTGCCTCTTGGCCTTTGCTGCATTACCCTGATCTCTGACTTCATCTTCCCAGTGTTTTTCTTCTGTGTGCATCTGTGCCCCAATTTCCCTTTTTTTATAAGGACACCAGTCACATTGGGTTAGGGGCCTGTTCTCAACCATGACCACATCTTAACTAGTTACATCTGCAACAACCTCATTTCCAAATAAAGTCACATTTTGAGATACTGGGGGTTAGGATGTCAACACACAATTTTGAGGGGAATACAGCTCAACCAAAAACAGAGAGAGTATACTGGGGACAGGGCGGGAAAAGCTTCTGGCAGAGGCAAACTCAATTTTAAGAACTGAGTAAAGAGCCTTTCGTGGGTCAAGAGGCGGACAGGCCTCAGCTGTAGATTTTATTGCTTGGGGAGTAATTTCCAAAGCAAGGTGTGAGTACCACTAATGGTGAGAGCAGACAGATTTGGAAAGCACTTAAACAAACTTTATTTTGTTGTGTATTTGTTTAAATGAGTAGGAAAGAATATGTAACTAGCACCTTAACTTGCAAATGTTTTGTTAATGAAGAAGATAAAAAGTTGATAAGTTTTCTTTTTTTCTAAAATTATTTTTAAATTTCTTTTTATTTCTTTATTTTAGAGAGGAGACACAGAGTGAGAGAGAGAGAAAGAAAGAGAGAAAGGAGGGAGGAGCTGGAAGCATCAACTCCCATATATGCCTTGACCAGACCAGTGCAGGGTTTTGAACTGGCGACCTCAGTGTTCCCAGGTCGATGATTTATCCACTGCACCACGACAGGTCAGGCAAAAAAAAGTTGGTTAGTTTTAAAAAGTAAACCTATTTTAAGAAAAATATGCATAGCACAGATCCTACATGGATATAAAAATCCACATAGACGTGGTGAAAATTCAGTTGGTATCTGAATGACCAAAGTTTGGGAAATGGTTTGTTATGGACTAAATATTTGTGTCTCCCCAAAACTCATACCAATGTGATGCGATTTGGAGTTGGTTAGGGTTAGATGAGGTCAGGAGGGTGGGGCCCCATGATGGGATTAGTGCCCTTATATGAAGAGACCTGAGAGAGATCACTCCCCTTCCACCAAATGACACAGCAAGCAGGTGACCATCTATGAATCAGGAAGAGGCTTCTTACCAGAACCCAACCGTATTAGCAACCTGATCTCAGACTTCCAGTCTCCAGAACTGTGAGAAACACATTTCTGTTGTTTAAAGTCTCCAGTCTGTTTTTTTTAATTGATTAACTTTAGAGAAATAGAAAGAGACATCAATTTGTTCTACTTATTTATGCATTCATAGATTGATTCTTGTGCCCTGACCAGGGATTAAAACCTCAACCTTGGTATATCAGGATGATGCTCTGATGCTCTAACTAAGTTACCCAGCCAGAGCCTATGGTATTTTGTTATGGCAGCCTGAACAAACCAAGTTACAATTCTTATGTCCAATTTTAAGCAGATTTGCCTTCTTAAAAGATGGATCTGGCAACACGGTCGGAAATGGATGGGCGGGTAGAATAGATGATAGAACAGTAACATTCTGGTCCCACTTTTAGACTAGGGTGAGGGCACCATCAGAATGGGATTTCCCATCCCCTAGAATAAGTTATAAGTCAGGTCTGTTTCTCTCTATGAGCCCCGACCCCCCACCCCCCCGCCTTACCTGGCACCACAGCAAAGCACCTCACTGGTCCAACACTTCCAGAAATTAAAGACAGAATATAATCAACTGTTCAAATGATGTGGAGATATTTACCTGAAACCTATGTACTCTCTTTGATCAATGTCACCCTGTTAAATTTAATTTTCTAAATAACTAAAAAAATAAATGACAGCTCCTTTTTATGGTTACACATCCAATTTGAGCAATTCCTCACACAAAGCAATTTTTTTTAAAAAAAAAAAACCACAATGCCAATCCTACACACAGGGTTTTGGGGTTTGGTTTTTGATATACTGAGTCTTGTGTCTTTTGCTTTCTTTCATGTATTTAAATCATATTTTTAAATACCCAAGTTTGCCAGGTTAAAAAAAATTATTCAAACAAAGAAGAAAATTGTTCAGTGATTCTTGTTAATACGGTGTCGGGTGAATTTCCCGCCAAAATATAAGATGGCGCGGGCAATTATTTAGGTTTCCCGCGCAAAATCAGAGTTAGTTTAAAATGCCTATATCTTTTGAAGTATGGGTTCGATTGAAATGAAATTTTCGCAGGTAGGTATCTTTGTGAACGGCAAACAAACAAATATTTGGTAATACGCAGTTACAATCGGCCGGAGTTTACACGTTTCCCCGCACTCCACCGCAAATCTATATGAACCGAGTTAAGACGGCTCCCGCGGAGTACGCGCAATTCACGCGAGCCGACTTAACTCGTTTCCCGCAATCCAAGTGTTAAGGCATGGTAGGGTATTTACTCAAGTGGGGCCATCACGATGGGTGTAGGGACCACTGTAGTGGGTAAGACACCACTATTTCTTACAGTTGGGGGGAGAGATTGGACTCAATTCTCAATACAGCATGTACAAGTTGGAATGTATAGCCACAACACAAGCTGGGTTTCCATGGATGGAAAATGGAAACATCAGCTAAACATCAGGAATTCTGGCTAAACCAACTTGACAGGATTCTTGCTGAAGGCAGGAGAGGGTGAGCAGATATCACCTGAGGGCTGTGGGGAATGAGGAACCTGATTAGACATCAGGAGTGACCATATATGGGGATGGGGATTCTAACTAATCCAACTTAGTAGCCTTGTTAAAACTGGGCAATGAGGAGACGAATGCGTAAGTCCAAAAATGAAGGCCTCATTGAAATTCAGGGGAGCCAGAATAGAGTTTGGTTCAGAAAAGAAACTTGTCATTTATTTATGGTTGCTTTGTCAAATAAAATCAAAAGATGTGAGTTATGAATCTTTTTTCCCGTTTTTCCTAGAACTTTTTAGAAACAAGAGTCCTAAAGAGAATCAGAAATTGGAAACAGTTTTAAGAGGCGCATTTGGAAACACTAAATAGACTCCCCCTTATAATTCTCATATCCACAATTATGAGACATATCGTAGGGATCCACCATCATCTATATGCTGTCCTATTTCTCTACAGCTACTTAAATGTGTATATAGTCCAAGTAACCCTAAAAAAACCCAGAAAGTCATATTAGTTGAGGAAGGATGCCCTCTATGAATCTTATCACTATAACCCACTTTATTTTTCTTTATGCAAAATAAATTCCAAAGTTAAAAAAAAATTTAACAGTGGGGTGGAAACTAGGTCTGGATATTATTCTAACCTCTGGCACAGGCATGTAGGAAGTTTGTCCTTGGGCAAGTTCCTTAGCTTATCTGTGTCTGTTTCATCATTTGCAGAAGGTAAGAAAGAGTAATCCCTCCCTCTGCTTACTATGGATCAGAAGGCAGGATTTTGTCCTTTCCCAGAATGGAATGCCTCTTTCTTAGGAAGGGTGGGAATCATTATAAGGACGTATATCAGATAATTTGATTAACATCAGCATAGTGTTTACAAAAAGAAATGACTAATTCTGAAGTAGATCAAGCTTGAAATGCATTTAAGCATATTTCTATTTTTTTGGTCCAAACAAAAGTATATTGCTTGAATTACTGAAATATTCTTTCCTGCCTCATCTAATAAATAATAAGCTCAAGCCTGACCAGGCGGTGGCGCAGTGGATAGAGCGTCGGACTGGGATGCTGAAGACCCAGGTTCGAGACCCCAAGGTCACCAGCTTGAGCGCGGGGACCCATCTGGCTTGAGCAAAAGCTCATCAGCTTGGACCCAAGGTCGCTGGCTCCAGCAAGGGGTTGATCGGTCTGCTGAAGGCTCGAGGTCAAGGCACATGTGAGAAAGCAATCAATAAACTAAGGTGTTGCGACGGCAACGAAAAACTAATGATTGATGCTTCTCACCTCTCTCTGTTCCTGTCTGTCCTTATCTATCCCTCTTTCTGACTCTCTCTCTGTCCCTGTAAAAAAAAAAAAAAAAAAAAAAGAATAAATTATAAGCTCGAGAGAAGACAGTCTAAATCTCAATATTTCCCATTTACTAGGAATTGCTCACTGAATTGAAATACTTGCTAGTTTTTATCACTTTATCTAGAGCACTTCCCAATGTTTCATTCACCATTGTACTCAACACATTTCTTTTATGAATAGATAGCTGTTGTTCATACTGTAAGTTAACAATTTCCCTTTGTGAGGCGCTATTTCTAATTTGTTTTATTAACTAATGCTGCAATGTCCTATTTGTGCATCAGACATGTGGTTACCCACTTAGTTTGATTATTATGATTAGAATCTTGTAAAAGAAAGAGAAAGAAAGCAATATACACAAGGAAAAAGAATATATACAAATCAAACTCTCTTTATATATAGAAAAGCACTATTAGTAAACACTCATAAATGTTAAGTGGTTATTTCTCGATAGTAAAAATTATTGATAATTTTTCCATTTTACTCATTATCAGAAAAGAAATCTATTTTAAAAACAAACAAAATAACAATGATTAGCCCTGGCCTGGTAGCTCACTTGGTTGGAGCATCCTCCAGATATGCCAAGGTTGTGTGCCCTCCCGGTCAGGGCACATACAAGAATCAATCAAGAATGCGAAAGTGTAACAACAAATATATGTTCCTCTCTCTCTCAAGTCAATAAAATAAAAAAATATTTCAGTCATTGAAATAGAATTTACTATTTCTTTGCATGCAGCATTTCTTCCCCCTCAGCATTGTAGTGTCCATTCTCGCAAACGACCAGCAGGCGCCCTAATTAGGGCAGAAAGCGCGGGAACTGGTCCTCTGCTCCCGGACTGGGATCTCGGATCCCAAGGAGGAGTGGTCTCCCACTGGGCGACCGAAACCTGCCGGGGACCAGCATCCCGCTTGTGGTCACAAAACCCCAGACCTGAGGTTCCGAGGCATTTTATTAAGGCAGGCGGGCTTCTTCCCAAAGGCCCCGCTGCGGGGCCGCCCACCGCGGAACGAACAGCACCCTTCCCGGCCTAGAGTCTGGCAGAGGGCACCTCGGCCCCGCCCTCAGCCCCCGCCGCTCCCGGAGTCAGCCCCTGCCCGGGCCGCGCCGTGCCCCGCCCCCTACCCCGGGCCCTCTCCGCTGTTGCTGGCTCCACCCCGACCCCGACAACCTCGGAACTGCCTTCAGCTCTCGGCCTGGCAGGGTCGGGTAGCTCTCAGCCCCGACCGCCCCAGGGGTCTGCAGAGTCTCGGACCCCGCTAGGCTCCGCCCACATCGCTCCAACCCTCCCTTCAGACCCCGCGTCTCCGGGCGCCAGCCTCAGGCCCGGCCGCTGCGACCCCGCCCTCAGCCCCGCCCCCCGTGCGCGCTCCGCTCGGCAGCCGGCGGGACGCGGCGGTGGCGGTGGCGGCGGCAGCAGCGCTGCTTGTGCTCCTTTGTGCTCGGGCAGCGGCGGCGGCGGCATCTCAAGTCGTCACCGACGCGTCCTCCTAACCCGGTGGCGCACGCTCTTCGGTGACGGACCATGTCGGCGGCGGGAGCGGGCCCGGGTGTGGAAGCGGGCTTCTCTAGCGAGGAGCTGCTGTCGCTCCGCTTCCCGCTGCACCGCGCCTGCCGCGACGGGGACCTGGCCGCGCTCTGCTCGCTGCTGCAGCAGACGCCGCCTGCCCACTTAGCCGCCGAGGACTCCTTCTACGGCTGGACGCCCGTGCACTGGGCCGCGCACTTCGGCAAGGTGGGCGCGGGCGCTTTAAGGCGCCATTTTCCGCGGCTTCTCTGTGAGGGTCGGGGAAGATGGGGGCTGACGCGCGGGGGGCGCGGGGTGTGCCGGGGCGCGGGTCTGCAGCGCCGGCGTCCCGGGGGGCCCGGGGCGTGCCGGGAGCGCGGGGCGGAAGTGGGCCCGGAGGGGCCTGGGGCGCTTGTGCGGCGGCGCAAGTTTCAAACGGGGGTGGCCTCCCGGAGGCGCCGGCTTCCCGGAGGCGCCGCCCCTGGCTGAGTGAGGATTAGCGCTTGTGGTCGGGAGGGAGGTTTGGGTCCACCCCCGCTCGCCTGCGCTGAGAACCCGGGCCTCTCGCGGTCGGCCAGCCCCCTTGGGTGGTGGTGCGGAGACGAGGCCCTCGAGGGGGCGCACGGCTGCCCGAGCCCCGGTGCTCCAGGGGAACGCCGCGGACTCCCAGGCGCGGGCGCTGTGTGACTGCGGACCCTGCAGGTCTTCTCGCTCCCGCTCTGACCCAGGGGAGGATTACAGGCGCCGGGAGCGAAGCCGCGCGAATTGCGGAGGATCGGTGGGCCAGGTTAACGTCCCTAAATGCCGAGTGTCGCCAGCGTCGAGCCGCGTCCGCGGGAGCCGGAGCCGGAAGGGGTCTGCGCGTCTGCGGCTGTCGGAATTCCTACCCCGCGCTGCTTCGGAGGCGGCCCCTCCCCTCTCCCCTGCTCCGCGGCCCGTGCCTGCGTCCTGGTCCCGCTTGAACGAGGTGACCACGAGTTATCTGGAGAAAGCTTCTCTGTTAGCTGAAGGTTGTATTACAGATGATTTCGGTGATGGAATAACCTGATTGAATTGTCAAGTCACCGGGCCGTTGTGTAAGATGAACGGTGACACTTTAAAAATAAAAGGTTTTGGGGGGATGTTGTGTAGAATGTTTGTATACTGCGGAGACTTTTAGTTCTCCCAGGTCTACTAGAATTAGCCAGGGTTGTACTATCTTACGTGTAAATTACTGTAAAGGTGTTAAACTAGGTAGGGTTATCTTTCTTTGGTAATTTGATAACAGATTGCTATTTTAAATTTTTTAAAGATCAGACGAACTTTTTCCTGTGAGTGCAGTAAATGAGTTTATTTGATCAGAGAAGCAGTCATAAAGTGAGATTTACAATGCATTTCAGAAGGGACTAAGATTTATATGCCAAAAATCAGGGGCAGTTAAAAATGTTTTCCTCGGAAATGATGAGGTTAGATTGAAGCAAAGAAATGTTTTTGCAGAAATAGATGCAGGACAATGCGACCATAGCTTATTTCATTTCAAGATCTTAACATTTGTATTAGTATTAGCAGTTGATGAAGTTGCTTTACTTTTCACTTCTTGGTGCTGTGCTCACAATACCGTTGTGTCTTTTGGGAAACAGTTTGTGATTCCCCTCGTAAAGTGGGAAAGTCAGAGGTATATTTTATTGAAAGAAATGAAAAGGAGTTATGATAGTGAGGGTGAGGCAAGTAACATAATCAGCTGTAAGATCCCATGGCACAGGTTTCTAAAGTTGTGTTACTGTAGCACCAGTTACTGAAAATGGGCACCCATGGGAAATCAGTCTCTTAAACAAAGTAATAGAACCCTTTTCTGCCCTTCCCTTTGTAGCCTTGAATGTAGATTTCCCAGAGCAATCAGTAATCTGAGGCATTACCTCCCTCCTGAGTACATCTTGCTCTGGTTTATTTTTACATTAAACTGTAGGTAACTCAAAGCATTGATTCTCAACATTTTTTTGTCCCTCTTTGTTTTGGGGGTACCCTTGTAACAGACAAGGACAGGTTTGTTTGTTTTTTAAAGATTCCCCCGTTGATGCCTATCTTTCCTACCCCTGTAGACAATGACACAGTATTGTGTGATAATCCAGTACATTCTGTAGAATGCTTAAGCCTCACTACAAATGGTCATTTAGAGTATTTCCTAATCCAAGGATGCCTTTGGGTATAGTTTCTAGGGATTAATTATGACCATGACTACTTTAAAATGCTTAAATGGTAAATGTCATGTTGTGTGTATTTTATGACAAAAGTAAAACCGACTTTTGTAGGTCTCTTTTACAGAACATACTTAATAAACGAACCATGGAGTGCAAATGCTGTAACTAGAGACAGTTACTGTAGTGTTTTCAGCCGTCTTTAATCATGATTGAATAGCCTTTGATACAGAAGGGGCCATAGAAAAAGCATCATTCAGTCTTTGAGAAAAAGCTGTTTGGACAGAAATTAGGCCAGGATTCAGGGCTATAGGTGCCCAATCCAGTATCCCACCCCTTGAAAACAGCTTTTCTTATTTTATATACATTTATGCCTATACTGTTCTTGGCCTGTGCAAGAGCCAACTTAGCATTTAACATATTATTAATTATTCCCAACTTTCAAGCTTGTGTTCCTGGAAACGTGCCAATTGTGCACAAGTCAGCTAACTTTTTAAGAGGCTTATTTATTTGTTCCCAGAGCACTAAACATTTAAAATCTCTAATTATACCTTGCTTTTACAAGCTATTAAACAATATTTTTCCAGAATTCCAAGCCTAATATCCTAAGTTGAACTGATAGGTAACAGATTTCAGTCCAGGGAGCTGTCAATTAATATTAAGATGAACTGTTTTTAGCCTGCTTACTGATTTTCATCTTTGTTTCCTTTTTGTTGAATTTGGCAGCTGTTCATTTTATCACTAGTATTGGCATTTTTTCACTTAGTACATTAATAAAGGTAATATATAAAAATATACCCAAGTTGTCTATTAGCTGCCACTCCAGATTCAAGTTCCTTGAAGACAGAGGTCATGTTTTAAATTGGTATGCTCCCAACTGTGAGAGTTCGTTTCATAAAAATGTTGATTGCAGTAATCTGTCCTTTGCAAGGAAAGGCTTAAATTGCTGAAAGAGAATAGGGACGTGGGGTAAGATGGGAACGTAGCTATTTGTTCTTCATTTGAGGTCTGTCCTCTGGAAGAGAAAGAATTTTGGCAGTTAATTGTGCATGGTGCTTCGTGTGGGGAAACAGGGCAGTCTGGAGTCCAGCATCTGAGGACACACCAGGTGGAAGAGTGTAAGTCCTTGAGAACAACAGGCCTTCTTGGACAGTGCTTGGCATGTGGTAGGCATTTGTTAAATGTTTGTTTGAGTGTAATGAATTCTTTTACCCAGAGGCTAGTATGATATGGCACCTGGCTGCAGTCTTATCTTGACTCCTGTCTTTCTTTTAATCACCTGCTAGGTACAGAGCTCAGCAATGCTCTAACCCTTTTTTTCTATTTTTTTTCTCTACAATCAGTTTGAAAAGACTAAGTCCTGCCCTCTCATTCTACATATCGTTTTTTTATGAGAAAATAATCTTAAGGCTGGGCCTCAATTGAGTATTCATCAAATGCTGCATTGTATAAAGGTGTACAGTTGTACATACTGCAGAAAACAGCCTTTGACTATGAAGAGTTTACTAGGGCTACAGAAACATTATTTTTCTTTTGTATCTTTCCGAAGTGGAAGTTAGAAGTGGGGAGGCAGCCAGACAGACTCCTGTATGCGTCCCTCCTGGATCCACCTGGCATGCCCACCAGGGGCAATGCTCTGCCCATCTGGGGCTCTGCTCCATTGCTGCTGGAGCCATTCTAGCGCCTGAGGCGGAGGCCGTGGAACCATCCTCAGTGCCCGGCCAACTTTGCTCCAATGGAGTGTTGGCTGCAGACAGGGAAGAAAGAGATAAGAGAGAAAGGAGAGGGGGAAGGGTAGAGAAATAGATGGGTGCTTCTTCTGTGTGCCCTGACTCAGAATCAAACTCGGGACCTCCACACGCCCGGTTGACACTCTACCGCTGAGCCAACCGGCCAGGGCCCACAAACCTTTTTTAAACTGCCAATCACTGTAACATTTTTATTCTTTAGAATAATATGTGAAATGGCAAAACCTAGTTTTGTTAGAAGTCTGAATAAGCAATCAAATCCTATTTTGTCTTTTTCAAGTGTAGGAAAAACAAAGTGTTTAAGTTTGTGTAGTATCAGTCTTTTTGACTTTATATTCCTGTGACTTTTTTACAAGGAAAAATGTTCTTTTAAAATGCCTTTTAAAATTTGCATGGTATTGGGAAGAAATGACTTACTTTGTTTCCTTAAATAGAAAAAAAAATTTGGTAACAGAAAATGCCACTTAATCTCTAGTATAGAATTTAGACTGTGTAATATTTAATGGTATACTGACATTTATGCATGTTTCATTTCTCCTCCTCCTGTTTTTGAAGTTGGAGTGTTTAGTACAATTGGTGAGAGCTGGAGCCACACTCGATGTGTCCACTACGCGCTATGCACAGACCCCAGCCCACATCGCTGCTTTTGGGGGACATCCTCAGTGCCTCCTGTGGTTGATTCAAGCAGGGGCCAGCATTAACAAACCGGTAAGGGAGTGCCAGTGTTGGCTTGTTTTGTTTTGTTTTCTTTTTCCAGTTATAATTACATGGTGTTGAGTTTTCAGTCAAGGCCTTAATTAGAATTTGGTACTTTTACCTGTGGGCTAGTTAGAATTTATGTTTAAGTTACATGTGGATAACAGGCCTTTCATATAGCAATGCTTTCTGATTTTAGTTAGAGTAGTCTCACCTGTTACAAGCCTTACTGTGAACCAGTGACCCAACTGATTTGCTCAAGGTTACAGCTGTAACTGGAGGAATCTGGCCTTGAGCCCAGCTTTCCTGGCTCCCCTGCTCACAGCTGCCTTAGTGGTGTTTCCACTGATAATTGTGAAAACGTATCCATGCTAGCAAAAGAATGGCTATTAAATCATCCCTGTGGTTCATTTAGTCTTAGCAGTGACCAGCTTGAGTTAATGTTGCTTCAGATATAAATTGGGAGTGATGATGATGCAGGTAAGTAGCCATGTGTCATATAGGAAGTGACTCCTGAACACCAAATGGAAGGATTTTTGTATTCAAGCAGACATACATGAACATGAGAGTGGCAGTTTTTTTCATGGTGTGTTTTCAGTATTCCTTGTCAGTTGGGGGGAAAAAAAACACCACACTAGGAGAGAGTTTAGCTTATTGGGAACTGCCCTGAACAAGCGTTTGGTAGAAGACTTCATGGACAGTCTGACTGGAGTGTCCCCAATCTTAGTACCCTGTCCCCAGCATGGATACTGGACTTATGCCCCTGGATTTGTAGCTAGTCTTTATGCTTCTCTGCTTTTAGTGTTTCCCTTTAACCTATTTTTATGTCCTTTTCCTACTAATAATTATCAAGGGCCTACTGTTTGCAAATGAACTATTATTTTCTCTTCTGCTTTTTTGTCTTTCCTAAGATTCATCCCTTGATGATAACCACTTATAAAGTATTTGAGAGCCACTGTCCTAGAGATAACAACACAGCTACCCACCTACAAAGCAAGTAATTGAGAAAAGGTGTTTTAGTGGTAATGTAACACAAGGATTGGTTAGAAAGGGGAATGAGAGATAGGGAATTTGCTCTTCATAATAGACTTTTTGAAGGGAGGACTGTAAAGGGAGAGCCCTGGATTTTAGGCCTGTTTCTGTTAAAAACTGGAATTCAGTTTTTAGGCTTACTGTGCTATTCCTTTCTCTTCCTTCCATCTCAACACATGGATGCCTTTATATAGTGTGTCCGTAAAGTCATGGTGCACTTTGACCTTGTGACCGGTCAAAAGTGCACCATGACTTTACGGACACACTTTATATACATACAGACTGCTCTCCTTTGTTACTTTTACCCACTTATTCAGGAGTCAGTGACTGTATCATTATTGATCTAGGCATTACCTGTCTCCACACATCTCATTCCTTGTCCTGCATTCTCCTCCATTTCTCCCAGTAGAAAGGGCACTGGGGCCTGATTCCATACTCTGCTTCCTTGGGCAAATCATTTACTTGTTCTATGGCTTATGGACAAGCCATGAATGGCAGTAATTAATATTTTCTATGGAATTTACAGAATATTCTGTATGTTTTATTTTCATTAAATTGTTCTATAGCCTCTAATTTATAGCTAAAGAAATTGTCTAATGCTATTTTTCAGACCTTTTTAAATCTAGATGCCCACTTTCCGTGTAACGTTTTTAGCAGCTCAGGATTTTTCACAGGTAAAATGTTTGTCCCCCACCTCCTCTAGAGAGCACTGTGTGGAAATCTCTCTTGCACTCTGCTCTCAGGGCTACAGTCCCCAGATTCCACCATCTCACAGCCCTTTCTATGTTTTTGCTGTTGTTGATTTGAGAGAGAAACATCGATTTGATTGATTGTTGTCTGTGCCCTTACTGGGGATCTAACATGTAACATTGGCACATCGAGGTGATGCTCTAACCAACTGAGCTACCCAACCAGCGTGCCCTCTATTTTAACTGCTCACCTGGCTCAATATCCCCACGTTTTCTCATGTGTGAGGGTGTTGCTTGGATTTATTAAGCATCCTGGCATTGCTCCTGAGAAGATCGCAATTGGCTGTGATCCCATGTGCCTGAGCTTCAGTCTGAATCTCAGATGTAATCTTGCTCCATTAGGTAACAGGAGGACTGCTGTGACAGGTACCCAGTGACCTTTGAGGTCCCAGTAGCCCTTTTCTTGATTCCTCCAACACACTGTTGACTCATCATGAGGTAGATGGTTTTTCTGATTTTCCAGATAAACTATTACAAAGCCAAATCCAGGTTTTTCTTAGCTTTTTTATTTGCTTGTGTACATGTAAGTTTTTTGAACCTAGCATTGTATTTCTTAATAATATTTTGTTTTAACCCATCTACTAGTTTTAATCTTTTGGCATGTTAATGACTAGCCACTTTTCTCAAGTTTAGTAGATACTATCTCTGCCATTTCTAAGGTTGCCATGGGGGTTTCTGAAACTTAGATGTATCGTCTAGAGACTCAATGTTCTAAATTTACACAAAGGAAGTGAAGTTAGTTTTCGAGTGATTTATTTTTGTAAGTCTGTAGCAGCGTTTTCGTCTCATGACACTTATAAAGTAATTACTAAAATTCTGTAACACACCAAAAATATAGTTTTTTCTGATCTGACCATAAAAATAGGTATAATTTTGATTCATTCACACCAGACAGCTATTATGTTGTCTATTGTCTTTTTTTTTTTTTATTTGACAATCTAAGGGAAAAGAGGTAAATGTCCCTGACTAAATAGTCAGGTATTGCGTGTTTTAAAAATTTCTGCAGTGTACTGGTTGAAAATTACTGGTTTATAGTGACTGCCCACGGGTGTCATTTTTCATATTTACAATACTCCTTTTACAGTTTTGCTGGCATATGATGTTGCTTATATAGTTTCTTATAACTAGATTAGAAATAAGATTTTTTAAAATGAAAATTAAAGGTGACTTGTCTGTGTTCAGACTTCTGGTAACTTCTCTCACTTTCCTTTATTAGTCAGTGTTAGCAACAATACTTCTAGAATCATACTATACACTGTTTGCTATTTTTGAAATGTGGTTGGTCTGAAATGTAACCTCACAATGGCTCTTTACTTCCTCTCTTGGCTGCAGAGCTTATTTTGATTGTTTGCTTTTTGTTTTATTTTAATTGATTTTAGAGTGAGAAGGAAAGAGAGAAAACAGAAATATTGATCTGTTTCTTTATGTGCCATGACCAGGGATTGAACCAGCAACCTTTGGGTATCACGACATTGCCCTAACCAACTAAGCCAGTCTTGGCTGCAGTTTTCTTTAGTGTTTATTCTGCCCTTTACAATAATAATGTTTTTCTTTTGTAACAGAACAGGAGCAGGGTAGTTTTGCTTTTTCTCTGTTATAATTGCTCCTTCATCTTTTGGAAATAGCAAAAACCCTTGCTTTTTTCTTCTTGTTCTAAAAGGTAGCTTTTAAAAAACAAAACAATACTATATTTCTTGAGGGGTTTTGTTGTTATTTTGCTTTGTTTTATGTTTCCTGCAAAATCTCATCTAAATCTCAGTTCTACTTTTCCTGGCAATACTTGTGTGTAATTTTAATTTGTCCTTATTATGTACCTGCCACCCCCACCCCCAAATTTTGAGGGAGGATAGGAGTATGTTTTTGTTCTTTATAAAGTCTGAGTTCAGTAGGTAGCTCTTTGTATAGCTACATGGTTTTCTGTGTTTCTTCAGAAATGGAATTATTATATTTAGTAGTCTACATCACTTTTGAGTGTACTTTAAAATAAATGTGCACACATTTCCCTTTACTAAACAGTCAAGCCTTTCATATTGTGTGTGTGTGTGTGTGTGTGTAAAATA
Source organism: Rhynchonycteris naso (assembly GCA_037038555.1). Classification (NCBI taxonomy): domain Eukaryota; kingdom Metazoa; phylum Chordata; class Mammalia; order Chiroptera; family Emballonuridae; genus Rhynchonycteris; species Rhynchonycteris naso. The sequence goes on from CM072998.1 coordinate 35,457,821, forward strand.
ATGTACCACTCTTTCTACTTTAGCCTTCACCTCAGTTCTCCCCCTGTGAGTAGTTACTCTGCATTGGTGAGGAGCTCAAATATTAACTGGATTTATGAACAAACTTTTCTAGGTACCAGATAATTTTTGCAGTTGCCCCACTCCTACTTTATGTCTTTATCCTTAATTAATGTGATATTCTTCTTCAGCCAAGTTCAGCTTCCAGTGACTTGAAAGTGTGACTGATTCAGGAACTGTTGCTGCTTAGCCTCTTGGAATTTCCCAGGCAAAAGTCCTAAATCAAGTTATTTAGCAAAATAACTCTCTTGATTGTTGTATCTTTCTTTACCTCTTGTTTACATAAGAGCCTACAAATGAAGTTGTGTTTCAGATTTTTTTCCATTAGTGCAGTGTAAACTAATGCATATTTTTTTTGAATGACTACAAGTAGTGTTCAGAATTGTTTCCTGGAGTCTGTTCACTTCCTCTGCCTCCTCCAGCATTGCTTTCTGAAGCATAAATCTGGTTCTAATGCAGCCTTTCTAAGAGCAGACCTTGAACAGAGTTTCCATCACAAACAGCCTGCGTTGTATACAAGCTACCTATGTTTGACATCCCTGTTCTTCCTTCCAATCATTTCCTGACACTTTAACCTCAACCATGTTTTCTAAAGTATAGCCCTAATTCAAGTTGAAGATTTTTTTAAAAAAAGACCCAAGGGAGGCATTGATGATATCTTGACTCAGGCTAGCCTTGTGGTAGGTAGGTACAGGTAAACTAGACTATACATTAGATATTGGTGCTATTTCTTGGCCTTGATTACTTTTTTTTACTTGTCAGAAGATAATTATTTTGGCTCTTATTTGAAATATATTTGTGCTAAGATTCAGCATAAAGTGATTTCCAAACCATCTAGAGCAGGGGTGCCCACACTTTTTCAGCTTGCAAGCTACTTATAAGATGACCAAGTCAAAATGATCTACCTACAATAAAAATGCAAATCATAAATTTATTTCTTCTATATTATCATTATTTAAGTTACTATTATTACTATTTAATATTGTGTATTCTTCTTTCACCTTTCTCCTTCTCAGCTCCCTTTTCGGAGGAAAGTCAATGTCATAGTTTTTATGAACAGTCCACAAAAGCCGTTCCACATTTCCCTTCTTTGGAATAGCAATGGCACACAGACAGATGAGGCAAACGCACTTAGAATATGACATAGTGAAAAAAAATCCCCTCCCATTCTGTATGAAAGTGGTAGGTTTTAGGCTTCTTACTCGGACCAGCTATGGCACTCATTTTTATACCCTTTGTTGTATTTAGTTTAAATAAATTGAAGGCTAACTTCGCAGCAATGTGACTGAACAAGTTAGTGCGATTTAACGCGCATGCGTAGGGTGTCAAAAGTTCAGACGTCAGATTGGCTACCCTGTATGCCAATCAAAAGACAAATGTCTTTTTAATGTCATGCGATCTACCCACACTTTCTTCATGATCGACCAGTAGATCATGATCGACGTATTGAGCACCCCTGGTCTAGAGTATACATGCTGACATAATAGCCATCACTGCTGTAAAGGCCCCACAGATTTTTTTGTTGTTTATTGAATCATTGCCCTTTTCCTGGTCTGCTTTCATTTTCTCTTCACATCTACATTTCTTTGTGTTTTGCTTTAAATTGGGATTATCACATTGTTTTATTTCAAAGTTGATGATGTGATGCATGGACTGTGTTAATTGTTTACTTTAAAATGCGGAAGTCTTGTATCTGAGTATTTATGTGTGTTGCTTTTTGTTGTTTCAGGACTGTGAGGGCGAGACTCCTATTCACAAAGCAGCTCGCTCTGGGAGCCTAGACTGCATCAGTGCCCTGGTGGCTAACGGGGCTCACATCGAGTAAGTGTCTTTGTTTATTCTTCCCATCTAAGATGTAGTAAAGGGTGTTGTGTTTAGAGACAGTATTTAGAGCAAGCAAACTGAACTTTGATTTTAATGTTAGTAATATAATTTTGATTTTTAGATCAGTCGATGATAGCAGAATTGTAGTGGGTTAAATTGACCAGCAGAAGGGGCCTTGGTTTCATAGCACTATCAGAATTCTTGCCATGAGAGAGAGCATATTAGGATAGAAAGAACAATTGACTAATTACATTTGAACCTAGCAACATTGACTTTGCCACTAACTAGTATCTCTGTGGGCAAGTCTTAAAACTTTTCTTGCTAAGTTGTAATTTCAAAACAAAGGCCTTGGATTGGATTTAAGCATTGGCTCAAAAATCTCTTGCAGTTAGCTTTTCTAAATTTTATTTCCTTGTCTTTTAACAGATGTGACCTATTACGACTTTTGATGATATATAGCTCCTTGTAAAATGTAACTATCCATTAAAAACATCAAACTCTCTCTGAGCTTTTGATACTGATGGCATTATTTTAGGATATCCTTGTAGCCCAGTTAGCATCAACTAGCTTATTTATGATTTGTAAAACAATATTTTTAAGAATATCTATTTTAAAATGTTATTTTGTATTTGAATCATTAGCTAGCAGTGACATACATTTATTTTAGGTAGTAAATTTATTTGTATTTACTTTCTCTTAAAGATTTTATGTTATAAAAATTTTTCTTCTGCAGTTCACAGCATTAACAAAATGGATGCGGTTTTCACCCTTAAATGTTGAGTGTAAGCTATAGAGCTGTAATAGCCAAAATAACTATGATAATATCAGCTTTTTTGTTTTACCTTGAGTGTCTTGAATATTTCATAAGAATTAATTACAAGCCACTTTATTCTAATTGGAAATGTGAAATTTAAACACTGGGAGAAACAAAACCCACCAAACTAACTTAGTTTAACCCTTTGGTTTCCACTTCATTGTTTTGATGCTGTATTATATATAATCAATACTGAAAATAGACCCTGGACAGTAAAAATCATATAGGTTAATGCAAGACCTGTCTAATACTAGGGGCTGTCATTAGGCTCTTAGTATCCTAGCTTCTGTTTCGTTAAGTATTGTTATGAAGATTAGTCATTAGTTTGGGTGTGGATCATTTAGTTATGTAGTAATTTAGTGTTATAAATATGACCTGTATTAACTGTTATATTGCAGGGAACCTCGTGATTTCATATGTAGTTATGACTTAAGGTAACGTAAAAACAATTGAATATCTATTATATGATGTTAAAAACATTGAGATGATTCTCAATGGATTGCTTTAAAGCAAAAATACATATGCAGTTTTCTTAGCTGTATTCAGATCAAAAACTTGTTTTTAACAATAAGCTTTGCTTATAAAATAGTCATATAAAATAATTGATTAAATTGTTTGTCATTTACTGAAATAATTAGAAGTTGATCTTTTTAATGATTTATTTTTCTAAACAATATTCTTAATTGGTCCTGAACATTTTATTACTAAAATGTTAGTTATACTCATTTTAATGGATAGCTTAATCCTTTAAGACAATAAATATCTATTGCTATGTCCTTTTAATAGGTGTCTTTAAAATGAGATCATTTTATTTACAATTCTGTCCTTGGTTACAGGACCTTCGAGTGTCTCTTTTCCACCAAGTGTGACTGAGCATGGCCTCAAGTGCCAGTCTGTTTTTCCTTCTCAGTTTAAGAGCCACTCCCTCGAGACCCTGCATTATGGTGATTTCCCTTGACTGAACTTTAAGATATTTTTTAGAAGAAATATTTAGCCTGAGTCACCTAGCCAAAAGCGATTCTTAAAATTATTAGTCTTTGGCCTGGAGATGGAGCAAGTAATCATTAATTTTATATGGGGTTATTTAGTTTTAACATCTAGATAAAATGTCAGTTTTGCCAGTAAGCTAAATTGTAAATTGCTTTTTGATGTTTATTCTGCACGTTTTTATAGTTTAACAGTTTTAGTCTACCAACAAATCAATAATAGTTTGATTTCCCCAAATTATACTTGGATCTATTGTACTTGTTATCCAGTAATGCTGCTTATATAGTACTGTAAGGTGTAGTTTTAGCAAATGTCATTTTCTTGTTTTAAAATCAAGGGCACATCATTAATTCATTTAAAATTATTTATTTTCTAGTTCAGAATAGGCTAGATTATTAGTTCTTCACATTACATGCCATAATACTAAGGAGATAATAAAATTTTTTTTCTCTTCCTGTGAATAGATTAAAAACTGTCTTACCTGTATTTTATCACACTTGGTGGTATTTAATAATTTTGTTAATTCCTATTTTGCTTTTTATCCACTGCATAAAGTGACCAAAGTCTTAAGTTGCTGCTCTTTGATCATTGGGGTAGATAGTGGTGAGGGTCAGTGTACCACACATCTGTGGCTAGAATGGTTTGTTGTATAACTAACTTGTCAATGTAGGCTGCATCTCTAAGATAACGCATGTCAACTGCTGTGCATCGTATTACATTTTTCTAGCACCACACGTGAGTATATTGATGTAGTTTCTTTTTCTTCTCTTATTTTACATCTTGAGTTTTGGTGCCAAGTTTTCTTTTCATGTATGGTTTTGTTTCTGCTTATATGATGGTCATTATTATTTGCCATTGAAACAAAATTACACAGGATTAAATGTCAGTTCTGTGACCTCACTAAATGTTTGTATACTTTAAATGATCTAAACTTCTACAGATGCTTCTCATTCTTTTTTCCTTTTTCAAGTATGTCAAGTATGGAGTTTTCATTAAGTTTGTCATCCTTAATTTCATTTATTCAGTTTTTCATTGCAGCCAGTATTTGAGTGCTGCTTGCTTCACACTTAGGATATTTTATTGGGAGAAGGACATATACTAACACTAACATGAAAAAGTTGCCTCATTTTTCTTTTGCGATCAAATTAGTTACAATGTAAGATTGTCTTGCTATGATTTTAGGAAAAGGTGTTTGAAAACTTGCTATCTGCTGATAATTTAGAAGGCCATTTTATTACCAACATTGTAAAGTGCAGATTTTAAGCCTTGTATTATCTTTTAGTATGTTGGCACTGATGAATTTTGGTTACTTTGTATTTATTTTCTTAAGTGATTAAAGTGGAGAATGTTCCCATATCAACCAAAGGGATTTAGCAGACTTTAGAGTGAAACCAGACTTACTTAAACGTCTCAGGCAAATTTCCTAGTCCATTTTAATATCACATTATGCAGGTACTAAGGTTTGATTAGATCAGAGGTCCCTAAACTACGGCCCCCGGGCCAAATTGCGGCCACCTGAGGCCGTTTATCCCGCCCCCAGCGCACTTCCGGAAGGGGCACCTCTTTCATTGGTGGTCAGTGTATGGAGTACTGTATGTGGCGGCCCTCCAACGGTCTGAGGGACAGTGAACTGGCCCCCTGTGTAAACACTTTGGGGACCCCTGGATTAGATTATGACAAAGTCTTATAGCTTTGTATAGGAGAATATTTCTGTAGAAGCCGTTAATTCTGTGGTAACCAGATTTTCAAATGCGCTACATATATTTTAACTTAATTATTTTGGTCCCAAGAATAACTTAACTATGATCATCAGATAGCTGGAGAAGCATCTGTAGCCTTATATAAACAAGTTCAGTGACTCATTCTAAAAAGTCTTTCTTGCCTAATTTAGAAAACAGGCGCAGTCGGCTATAATAATAAAAGTCCAAAATGTGATATTAATAGACTTTGTTTTAATGTTGCAAAAAAAGGTATGTTGCTGAACTTTTAGGAATTTTTTTATTGAAATGGAATTGGTTTAGTTTGATTCATAATTGGTGGCCATATATATGACCCACCTTTATTTTTTTACCCATAGAGCCCTGTCTGGAAGCAAAATTTTCATTAGGGCAAATCATGTGATAAGCATATTTTTAATATTAGTGTAAGAAGTGTCTTTACAACTTTTGCCTATGGCAAGATGTAACTCAGATTTACTTTATTAGCCATTCATTCATGTTTGAAATTTGTGGTTTCTTTTACTTTTTGTGGTTTCTTTTCACTTATTTGTCCTACAGAGTGATAATAGTCCAACTATGAAATTTATTAGAATTAAAACTCTGAATTAGTAGTTTCTGATTTTGGATCCTCTGTATTCTGGTCACTCTTACCTAGTGTTGCCTCCCTTACCTATTATTACTTTGGCAAACTTGTTTGATCTTGCTATTATTCCCTGGGTCTTTTTTTCTTGTATTAAAGTGTTACAAGCAAGGTAGAAGAATTAATTTTCTGAAATAGCCATTAAAGTTCAGCCTGCTGGGCAAGAGCAAATGGTGCACTGATAATATTGTGGAGTTGTTGACAAAATAGTTTAGAATTTTGATTATTTTCATGCTTGAATAAATATTCAAGTTATTTATTAGGTTTTAATAGTTAACTATTGCTTTTATAAATAGTGCTTTCAAATAAAACCAGTGATTCTAAATATAAATATATTTTTCCTTTCCTGAAATTTAGTGGGAGCATGTTAAATATTTCATCAGAGTTTTTGAATGATGCTCTTATATTTTAATGTATGCAAACATAATTGGGGTTTGTTGCAATGTACAGCTATCCTTATCAATGTTGAACTTAAAATGAAAACTTGGCACCAAATTCTATTTAGGTAGAAACTTTAAAAAATAGTTTCTTCCTATTAACTAAAGAATATGTTTAAGAAAGTCTCTATAATTATATAAGAATTTGGATACCAAAGGGTTAAAAATACACATTTTTCTTTTACTGAAGAAATTTTAAGATGTTTGCTAATGTTTTGTTGTACAAATGGACATTTAGTAATGTTTTTAATCTTTTTTTTTAATGATTCCATATTTGCTTATTTCCATCTAGGAATAGTTACTAATGTATTTGAGATACAGCATACCAAATTTTAAAGTAACCAGAATCGTGAGTTAATAATGGTTTTTAGTCCATACTGTTAAATTTTGTTGAAATGACATAATTAAATTGGCTTCATGCTAAAAATTATTACAAGTGATTAAGAAGGCAGTGTTTTAGAGCTTTTGTTCAAGGAGGTCACATGACAATGGCTTACGCTCAATAAATGTGCTTCTGCACCTCGTGTATGTATATGTATTTTTAATCCAAATGTTGCCTGCAAATATGTGATCCCTTATTATTTAAGTTTCCTGTTTTATGAACCATTGCCCGTTTTAAATCACACAGAAGATTCTGAATCTGTAAAAACTACACATGTCAATGTTTTACAGCTACGTAATTCGAATTGACTTGATTTTTTCAAGTAATCCTAGAAAGGGGGAGCATTCCATATAGAAACTGCTGAAACTGCCACAGGTGCTTCTCCGAAAACCTTACAGTTGTGGCATTGAATGTTCAGTATGGCTTCCTTTCTCCACACGAGGCATACTGTTGAGGTATTTGTTGCGGTGATTGGTTTTAATGCTAATCTAGGAATTCAGATATAGATTCTTTAGATTTGCATGCTTTGCTTACCCTAATTTATGATATCTACCTTTTTATTTGTAAACTAACAGTAGTTAAGTTGAGATCAGAACTTTAACAGAAATATTATTTATATAAAAATTTGTGGTTATTCTTTATTGTCATATGGCATTAACAAAAAGAAAACATCCTGAAGGTGATGTGACAAGTCAGATTCTAAAAATTATCTTTCAGGTTTTTCCTGATCTGTGGTTTTTCAGGTTAAAAATAAAAACAGTTCTTATTAGAATGGCTTCTCATATAGTCTAATATTGTGACACTGTAAGTGGAAAATAGATGGGGGAGTATTTTAAAGTTCTTTGGATAGAGATTCTTAGGTATAATAAGTTTAATATTCTATTCAGAATTTTACTATAGAAAATGTATTATATATATATATATGCATTTATATTTTAACTTTAGGAAAGTTTTAAGAAGGAAAAGCTTGATTTTGCCAGTTACTCAGCAAAGCAAGTAATTCATAGTAAAGATTATGTCTCCCGTGTTTTTATATTCCAATTTTGAAAGAAAATTAGGAACTATTGGGAGAAAATGGGTGTCTGCCCAAAGATGGCTTTTCATTTTCTGGCTGACTGCTACAGAAACTAGAACCTACAGATCACTTCCATAGTAGCAAATTGATCTGACTAGCCTAAACATCTGAATATATCAACTTTCCTTTAAAGAAAATAAATTTTAAACCTTCAATATACTAGACCCAGTTTGAAAATCAAGTTAAAAGATACCTGATTTCTTTACATTTCTGCCCATTTTCAAAGATTTTTAAAGTGGATATTAGGACCAGAGATGGTAACTTAGAGCTATTGAACAACTTGGTCCCATGGGGGACCCTCTTGTTTTCAGAAATAGACAAAGGAAGATTTTAGATCAGGTGTAGTCTGTCTGCCCAAGTGCATCAAACTGAACATGCTAAGTTAAAAAGTGTATGTTTTTTAAAATACTTAGTGTAAAAATGATGTCTATATTTTCATTGCTGCCCCAATTATCATGCACAATAAAGTTTTTGGCAGTGATTTTGAACATTTTTTCCCCCAAAATACTGTACTTTTTGTTTTTAATTAGTGTAAAGACTACAGTTCATGTTAACCCTTATCTTTACCAGTAAGTACCTCACTTGAGGTTGATAGTAATGGCCAACACTTAGTGCACTGTGGCCTTATCATATACCCACAGCGATATCTGTGAGTTGATTGAAGGGTGAAGGCTTGACTGTTTACAAGTGTTCTGATAGAACATAGTACCACATTTGATTATGAAATTACAGGACCTTTTAATTCTAAATCACATTAATAATGCCCAGCTCCCACTGAGTTTTAGGAAACTAACATGATAATACCTTCTTAGGTATTATACCTACTTAATACCCACTTAAACTTGGAACACTGAATAGAGTTTGGAGGTTTAATACATTGACAATTCATTTTAACCAGTATTACTGTTTCAGCTCTTAAAACAAAATTTTAAAACATCAAAATTGAAACATTCTTAAAAATAAAACAGCTGATATATGTAAAAAAAAATTAAGACTTGAGCTTCTTTTATTAACAATTAAAATGTTTTGAAAATAATTCCACATAATCATTTAGGGTTTTTTTTGGAAACTTGTGATTTTCAGACTATATAGTACATTTGAAAGTCCTCTCTACTATTAAACATTAAAAAGTGGTTTGAGGAATTAAATCCTATAAAGACAGTTTTAATATTATTATTAAACACATTGCCTAACTGAATTCTAAAACAGAACTTTAAACAGGGAACACTCAAATAGAATAAGAATGATTGTATTCTTCATGTTCTCTCAAGGTCTTTTATTTTACATTCTTCTAAAGTTTACCTTTAGATATTTTTTGTGATATTTAACATTTTGTGATTTAATAGATTTGGCAACTTTTTAAAAGGTTTTTTTGTTTGTTTGAGTTGAACAGTTCATGAAATTTACTAGAAAGACTTTTTTCAGGAATCCATAGACAGCTATTAAGTCTAGAGGACTACCTGACCGGTGGTGGTACAGTGGATAGAGCATTGACCTGGGACTCTGAGGACCCAGGTTCGAAATCGTGAGGTTGCCACTTGAGCACAGGATGACCGGCTTGACCATGGGATCAACAACAGGACATGTCAGAAGCAATCAATGAACAACTTAAAGTGCCACAACTATGAGTTGATGCTTCTCATCTCATTCCCTTCCTGTCTGTCTCGCTAGAAGAAAAAAAAAGACTAGTTACCAGTTTTGTTTATTGATTAAATATTAACAGACGCACGCTGCTGCTTGTTTTTGAATGGCCCGTAAACTAAGAATGATTTTTACATATTTAATAGTTGAACAAAAAAAATTAAAAATATTTTGTGACTCAAAATTATATTAAATTCTAATTTCAATACCCATCAATAAAGGTTTGTTAATACATAGTTGAGCTCAATTGTTTACATATTGTCTAAGGCTGCTTTCAGGCTACAATGACAGAGTAGTTGTGATTGAGACTGGCTTATAAGACTGGCTTATTTTCTAGCCATTTGCAGAAAAAGTGCCTACCCCTGAATTAGATGATGCCTAACATTCCTTTCCAGTTTCTGAAATGTGCATTCAACAATTGAACGGCCACTTGCAAGTTTTTAAACCTGAGGAAAGCAGAATTAGTGAGTTAAACATTTCACTGGAGTCATGAATGTAGGTAAGGAGGAGAGGAAATGGGAAAGAGAGCATTTAGGCAGAAGAGGGGTTTTGGTGGGTTTGGGTGTCGTGTATCACTGTCAAATATTAGATTTTTGCTTGAAAGGAATATAAAGGCTATTAAACTGTGTATTATGTACATTCAGGCCTTAGTAACATGAGAAATAATATAGTTGAAATCTTAACTCTCACAGGAAGCAGGGAAGAATACTTTTTGTCTATTTTCTATAATATTATTGGGATGTGGCCAAAATTACCATCTCCCTATTGATTTTCCCAGTTATTGAATGCCCCAGATTCTGGTACCTGTTCGTACATTTTATAAAATGTTTAGACGTCCCTTTGGGTTACTGACTTCCAGTTCCCCAAAGTTAATATGAGGAACCAGGAGAAGTTCAGTTTGACTTGTGGTTCTCTCTTACTTGTGTGGTCCATACATAGGGAGTATATAGCATGAGTTGGCTGTATTTCCTTTGAGTTTTGAAGATAATACCTCACACAGCCTCAAAAATTGGTTGACTCTCAATCAGATTTTGTTCAAGTGGTTGACTACTTTTGGTAGGGGAGGAAGCATGGTAAGGTGATGTTGGCTGTATTATCTTAGATTTAGGCAGATACTCCTCCCGCTCAAATATTTACCGTATTTCTCCATGTTTAAGATGCTCCCATGTATAAGACGCACCTTAATTTAGGGGCCCAAAATTTGAAAAATATGTATTACATAAAGTTAATTGAATTCAAGTTTTATTCAACATAAAATTCATACAACTCCTTGTCTCTGTCAAGACTCCCATCCATTAGTTTGTCCTTATCTGTGTCTGATGATGAATCACTGTCTTCAACAATGAGCACAAAATAAACAAGCAGTAAAAAGCAGGAAATGCAAGTGAAAAAACTACAACCACTATATAAGTCACACCCAGTTTTTAGACCCCAAATTTTTCAGGATAAAGTGCATCCTATACATGGGGAATTACGGTACACTCTATGTTCTCTGGATATTGGAACTAATTTGTTGCTTATTTTTCTTTAAGGTTATGTTTTCTTGGAAGAACAGTAAACTTGCTATTCTAACCCAAATCCAATCTACTGTTTAGTTTCTGAATGAAGAGTAAAGGATTCAGTGTATTTTGAATGTTACTCTTTTTAACAACTTCAGAATGTTGGCATGCTCCTTAAACAAGCTTTCCTTGGTGAACTGGAGCTTATGGTGGTAAATGCTAACATTTAAAAAATAAATCTCTGTTCTGTTCTTTTTTATTCTCTGATAAGGAGTAATCCTCATTCTCAATTTTATTCTAATTTTAAGCAGCAGCTTCTCATTTCTGTATTCTTTGATTTTAAATGGGAAGGACGTCCATATTTACTGTTAGAAATGATCATTGTGTAAACTTTGCTCATGTTCTGGGTCTTTTTCTTCAAATTTTGAAGTTAGATTTTTTCTTCTTTTTTTTTTTTAATTTTCAGGTGGCAACTTTTATTTTTTTGTTTATAGTCTTGAAGTAGACCTTTTTGGACCATCTTCACTTGTGATATCTTCTGAAAATTATATACACCATTTGAAAATCATCCAGCTGTATACTCACTTTAAAAACAAAAAACATGTTAATATTTGAATAACGTGTTAATATTAAAAAGTGTATTGGTCATTTTGTATACATGTAATTTGCTCTGCCCAAACCTCAGTGTTTACTTCCCATTTAATTTACATATCAAAATAAAAATACTAAGAATTATAGAATAATATTCATCAGAATTCACAGCTATGAGGTAAAATTAAAATGTCAATTTTAGTCCCCAGTAGTTGCTCACAACTACCTTACATGTTTAAGAAAATATTGTGGGTTTCTCGGATTCTTAAATCTTGTCTCTTTTAGATCTGATAAAATTGAGTTTGGGCTGTTGCCTTCCTTTAAAATGTATGATACCTTTCTTTATCTCATTTTCTGAGAAGTGAAGACATGTTTAGTGGTTGCCCCAAAATAAATAATTTTTCATTCCTGAGGTTGGAGTTTTCTGAGTATGATGGCTGGAAATATGATTTCTAGGCTTATTGTTATCTTTAAAAATGAGAAACCCTTAGTTGTCCCTGATTCTTCAGTTTTCTTTAAAAACAATTTTTAAAAATATTAACCTAGGAAATAAGCATCGAGGGTTCTGCATTGGTTATTTCCCTTACCCCAAATCAATCCTTATTTGGTATCATCAGATCTTTTCTCTGTTCTTAGCATAGCTTGCTGAGTAGATACGGGACATTTCCTTGCTGTGATACTTCTGCAATTTCAGTTTATCAACCTGTAGTTAACACCTGTTTTACCTTTTTTGCAGATCTGTTGCACAGAGTGTATTTTCTTATCCTCCAGGGAAACTTCAACATGGAGTTGCTTTCATTCTCTAAATTCTTATTTTTTCCTAATTAAGGTCTACAAGCTCATCTGGTTCTTCTATATTCATCTTACTCAGTTATATCACTTCTGTTCTGCCACCACTTCTTTAATTTGAATCTTAGCTTTTGTAGTAGAAGACATCAGACCCCTACTTGTTAGGGTTATTAGCCACAGAAGATGTTGATTCTTTTCAGTAGTAGGACTCTTAGCCTAGGGCATGAGTTCCTAGAATAGTTACTAACTTGGCTTTCACAGGAAACATCCATTCAAATGCTCTAGAATGCCAATTCATACAAGTGTTTTCTAAAGCAAAACCAAAAAATAAAATAAAACACACACAAACCCCTCAGCTTTTCACACCTCCCGTCTGACGATACATTATTTTAATGTCAGGATATCCTTTTAAACTTCCACTTAAAGTGTCACATGTTAGCATAAAATCTGGCTTGTCAGTAAGTAAATTACACACCTTTGTTTTTAGGAAGCCGATTGTTATGAATGCCATGGACAATTTCAGTACATGTTTGTTTGTTATGATCTTATTCAGGCTAAAGAAATGAATTAGTAAAATTAAGTGCAGATAATTTAGAATTCAGGTTAAGTCTGAAGTTAGCATAAATTTAGGTTCTTCAGACTAACAAAAAATTATTTGCGAAGTTAAATAGGAAGATGCCTTTTTTTAAAGTTTACTATATTGATTTTTAAATTACTATCTCCCAAATCTTGCTTCGTAATCGAATGTGCATAAGAGAGAAGTTAGTTACAGAGCTAGGATGAGTAACTCCTTTAATGAAGTAAATCTGTATACTCTTTCATATCACCTTCAGATAGTTAGTCAGTTCGGCAGGAGCAGAGACCAGATGAAAATGCTAATGGGGTGTAATTCAGTGTTTTTGTGTTGTACAGCCTGAGAAATGCCAGTGGCCTGACAGCAGCAGACATTGCTCAAACCCAGGGTTTCCAAGAATGTACCCAGTTTCTCTTGAACCTCCAGAATTGTCATCTGAACCGTTTCTATGATAATGGCACCTTAAATGGGGGCCACCAGAATATATTTCCTAATCATGTTAGTGTGGGAACAAATCGCAAGAGATGCTTGGAAGATTCAGAACCTTTTGGAGTGAAGAAAGCTAGAACCGAAGGTGAGACCACTCTGTGGGCGGGAGAGAGCACACTTGTTTCCTTTTTTTTTTAAACACGTTTTGCTTTTTCATGGCTGAAAGCATCTTCAAGATGAAACCTTCACTTAAGGTGGCACTGTGCCCGGAGGATTCTGGTGCAGTGATGGTGGAGTTTTACCTGTATTGCTACTTTGAAGATTGGCCATTTAACAAAAAGGGGAGGATATAAAAGGACAGTGTTGACAGCTCAAATGTAAATGTGATGTGTGTATATAACTTTTCTGCACACCCGGGTTTACCTGCCATGAATTAGATTTTTCTGATTGTGTCTGTTGGAAATATAACTATTAAAAAAATCTGCCGCTGTGCCTGATTATTTTGTTTTCCTGTAAATGTTCCTGAGCTTGTGACAGTTGTTGGTCTGGTAGTAAAGCAGTTTCACATCTGGAAAGATAGACGTTGGTTGTACTCTTCCACCTGCACCATGATTTGGCCTCAGCTGGTCTCCTACCCCACATTGTAGTGTTGTGTGTTTGTCACACAATCTGGTGTATCTTTGCCATTGAGGACTTGTCTCTAAGGTAAGTCAAGTTTTAGGTATCCTTCCACTGTTTTATCTTAGTTTTGGAGCTTGCAAATAATCAGAATCAGCTAGTCACTCTTTAAATTGAAAAAACTTCCCTTGTATCTAGGGAAAAAATTATATATACATATATCTATATGTAAAATATATTAATCAGAAGACTAATAGCTTGGCAGGAATGTTTAGCAAACTTATTTAGAAGGAACTTTAGAGATGCCAGTGAAGAGTAATCCCTGAAATTATGCACTCAGATAAGATTTGCTGAAATTAAATACAAGTTGTGTCTTTTGGCTTTTAAAAAAATCAAGTAATACTAGTATGAGAAAAGTAGGCTGGCTCAAGGTTTTAGTTGACTTTAAATTTGATATGGGTCAACACTATCCTTGTTTCAATGCTCTGTCTCTTTAACGGAAGTATATCCAGATAAAAAGAGGTTTATTTTATGATGATACAAATTGTGTTCCCTGCTTCATAACTTTTAAAGTCTTGGTCACTATAAAAACTTGTGATTATGTGACATTTTTGTAGAAATGAATGCATGAGTTCAAATGAAAGAATTTATCAAATTCATAGTGTTTATAAATTATGAGCCTAATAATCTAGAAGGTGCTATAATAAACGAAGCACAAGGAGGTATATGCAAAGTTTAAAAGTGGCATTTTTTAATGGTGAAGTATTGCTCAGCATTTATTTGTAACATGTTTCAATATATTCTAATGTATTTTAAAAGCTCTTTAAGAGCATTCACTTTTTAAAAATAATTCTTTTTTATTTATTTAATGCCTGATTAATGTGTTAGAATGGTATTATGTTAGCTTCATCATGCTTTCATGCAAGAATTGTGTGTAAACTTTGTCCGTGTATGTAAGTTTATAGGATAAAATTTTAATTCTGGGGTTTATTTTTGTTTTATTTGTTTTTAAGGATTGTCACTTAATATTCTTAAAAGACAAATGTACACAGAGCAATTTTTAAACTCGTTTCTGAAGGTTTTGCAGTTAGCTGATTTGGCCAATACCTTACTGTTTTAAGTGTCATAATAAGCCTTTCGAAGGATTCCTGAAACTTGAATTTAATTTTTCTAAACCCTATTACTACACACACTTGGTTTGAAACATCATGCAGATTTTCAGGGGGTTTTATTTTCCTTCTCCAGATGAGGATTCATTTTGATGAACCAGGGTTAGCGATTCACATTTTGCACATTAAATTCACCATGCAGCTTTCCCAAATTGCCCATTCCTAATACTCAGCCTGAGGATTTCAGTTCAGAATAAAAGTGGTTGACAGGTGGTAATAATGCAGACCTAAGGTAGAGCGCTGCTTCACATGTGCATGAAGTGATGGCGCCCTCATTGCTCCTCTTCCAGTGTTAATCATAAATTCATAGTGTTTGTCTACTGAGCATTATTTTAGGTATCTACTCCCTAAACTTTCTAATATTCCCAACTTTGGTGGTGAGGTTAAGTCCTGACATTATCTCACATGTCACTTAAGAGCGTGTATAACATATTTGTAAGCAGAGATAGGTATATTCATTCCACCCCACCGCTACTACTGCTCTCTATGGGGAAGGAAGAGTAGGTTTTTTCTTTTTTCATTTCACCATTACATACTTGCTTTGAGTGGTGTATTGGGGCAGTAATTCTTGATTACTAAAATAAGATCTTGCCCCCCTTCACCCTCCCCAGCTGCGTGAGTGTTTTGCATGAAATTGTTCATTGCTTCATAGCTCTATAGTTATTTCTATTTGACCAATTTTTCAGTATGCAATTCAAGCTTGATTACCTTAGTTCATTAAATTTCTGGCATTTTGTCTTTGCTCTTTCAAATATGTGATTTTTTTTAATGGAAATTTTATCTTAGATTTTTATTAGAGAGAGACGAAAGAGATAGAACAGGGGGAGGAGCAGGAAGTATCAACTCCTATATGTGCCTTGACCAGGCAAGCCTGGGGTTTCAAACCAGTGACCTCGGCATTCTAGGTTGATGTTTTATCCACTGCTCCACCACAGGTCGGGCCTAAATATGTGATCTTAAGTCTTGACTCATTCTGAGTTCATTTTGAAGATTAAGTTTTGGTTCTGCCAAAGTGGAAGTATTTTTTTCTAATGTAATATGCATATAAAATACTTCTGAAATAACTACATGTGAACGAATTTAGAAGAGTTTAAGATCTTTTTTTTTCTTCGTTGAAGTACAAGTTTGATTTTTTCTTATGGGCACCTAATATAATATCTTAGCTACATAAATGCATAGTTTGAACCAACTCTTAAAGATATGCCCTGTAAAATTCACTCTTTAATTCTTTCTTTACTATGGAATCATATCTGAAAGTAACTCTTCTCCACAGAAAATAGTATCCTTTTAATAAACTTTTCAAACATTTTAAGGTAATTGGAGTGATTCTCCCTTGGAAACTATATTGATGTAAAAGAACTAAAAGGAATAATAATGCCTATTCCTGGTCGGCAAACTCATTAGTCAACAAAGCCAAATATCAACAGTACAACGATTGAAATTTCTTTTGAGAGCCAAATGTTTTAAACTTAAACTATATAGGTAGGTTATATTCCTTATCAAGGTAGCACTCACACGTGGTATTTTGTGGAAGAGCCACACTCAAGGGGCCAAAGAGCCGCATGTGGCTCGTGAGCCGCGGCTTGCTGACCAGGGGTAAGCCTTTTTGTACTCAGATATAAACTGTCCTTTGGAAGCAAGTTGTACTATAAAAATTTATACTTTAAAATATCTTCTATGCAGTCATTTATGCAAATATCAAAATGCACTTTGGTCAGAACACAGTAATAGATGTGGCCATGAACTCAAGGGTGAAATAAAATCCAGTTTTTTGAGCAGTTAATTTTGATGCAAAGTATTTTGGGATGATATTTCCCCAATATGGGATTTTATTCATTTATGATGTACAAGGAAATATCTATATAATTTTAGGTAGGTTTGGGGGTTTCCCCCCATTTATAAACCATTTGCTCAAGGTCAAATGGACTTCAGATGAAGCTGCTTTGTACGGGTTTAGTTTGTTAGCATTCTTAATCTTCAGGGCTAACATGCAATACACTTATCTATATATGTATTTCTTAGAGTTATTTTCCAAATGATCAGTGATCCTGGTTTGAAAAGAGCTGTCCCACCCATGACAGAAACCTTTATCTTGGTTTTAGCCAGTAATTTTGGGGGTGCAGCTCTAGAACCTTGAGTAAGGAGAGGCACTGAATGACTGACCAGATTGCTTACAGTTTTATTTTGGAGACAATTTCCATAAGAAGTAGGTTTGGTAATACCAGATCTCAGCTGTTAAGTTTACTAGTTTTGTTTTACTCGGATAGGTAGGTATATTACTGATTTTAGCATCTCATACATAATCTGTAGGTACTTATATAATATAAAAACATCTTTTAGGAAATTATCTTCAATGTGACTCACTTTAAAATTAGTGAGAAGTTTCTCAGTACACTTTTCCCAGGGTGAATTTAACAGATTTTTTTTACTTTCTTAATTGTTCATGTTGACAGCCTTAATGACAGGGACAGGAGGGTGGATGTGGCTGAACACATATGTAGAGTATGTTGGCTAGTTATTTAAATGTGAGATTCAAGAAATCAGCTTTTTAATGTAGTTCTTTATTGTATATACATATGAGATGGAGTCTCATTTATATAATACTTTAATTTTTTGTTTCCTTAGTGTTCTCAAACCTGAAGTAAATGGCTATATTTGTTTCTAAAAATTTGACCAGAGTTAGAGAATACCTAATTGTGTTTGAATTACAAATGGTTGTTTTAATCCCTAAAGACATAGCATTTTATAACTATAATCTCAATGAATTATACTTATTAGCCAAGCGATTTCTGTGATTTCCACTGTTGGAACTTTGAATTCAGCCAACCTCAGGTGCCCCGTCACTTTCCAGCAGTGTACGGCTACTGCTACTGTGGGAGTCAACCGCTGGCACCTCTTCAGGACGGTCTGCTTCACGTGTACCTTTCATTCCGAGTTATTTTAACCCCAAACATCTCTTAGGGTTTCCAGTATTGTCACTGCTACTCCATACCCTTTGCACCTCCACTGCCCCATCCTCTTGGATTTTCCCACCCCCTGGTCTGCTGCAGTATGGACTGTCAGAAGTGCCACAACACGTTCCCTTGGAGTAGAACCACCTTCACACTAGCCGTAGGTACTGTTTCTTGTCAACATGACCTTTATTTTACAGTAAAAGGTAGTCATTTGGATTAAAAGTGCTCTGTAGAACAGACTAGTTCTGATTAGTAATGGCTGATAGGAAATACACTTCCTGGCTCAATTTCCAGTTAAGTGACCTGCCCCTGACCCCACCATTGCCCCTAGGTGTTGTAAGCCTGCACCTGGGAAGCGCCTCTGGCATCTTAAAAATGCACAAAGAAAGGTCACTACCCCAAGCTTCACTTAAACCCACTGCATGAAACTACTTGGCAGTTTTTATACATCAGATTGTGTCCCTGCTTTCTCAGTTTATGTAGTTTTAGAAGTTCCCTCAGAATTGGCTTTAGGATTTTTTTCAACCCTTGAGTTTTAGATGAGAATATAAATGCAGAACTCTCCATTGTCCTGGGCACTTTCCTGAATGGAACATCTTGGCTCCTGGGTTCAAGGATGAGAGGATTTTGGCAGTGACTGCCTGTGGGGAAAGGAAGCTGTTTATCTTGAGCCAATTTTAGATTGTTTTCCTTAATAAGTGTGTATTTAATGTGTACTAGAATCTCAACAAATACCTGCTTTGGCAGCAACTAAAAGGTAAGGACACGACAAAATATTCAGTAATTTTTCCTTTTAACCATGGAAGTTAATAGGAAAACAGGTGCTTTTCTAAAACAAAATCAAAATTCACAGTTTTGGAAGGAGGCTTTTTCTGACTGGTTTCAGGCCACCTTTCTCAAGTGCAACATGGAATGTTTAAACAGTTCCTGTGGCAATGGCGGTAGATACATGTGGGAGAAAATACCACAAGTGACATCTGTGGTTGTAGGGGAAAGGAGTCAAGTTCAGGTCCAATGTTAATATTCTGAGAGACCAGTTAAAATTTTATGACAAACAATTTTAAAAAGCAGGTGCAACCTTAGTGCCCCCATTTAGCTAATTGAGTATTTTGTAGGTGCTGAGAAGAAAGAAGTGAAGACAGTATAAAATACATTACCCAAGCTTCCGGGGTAGCTGTATTAGCAAAGTAGTGAAATATCCTTGCAGATATTTTATGGGAACAGGTCACTACAAAGATTGTGTATCTGTGGAGAAAAATTCTTGGCTGACTGTTAACATATGCCTAGCACAGTGATTCTTAACCTTTTTGAGGTACCGAACCCACCAGTTTCATATGCGCATTCACCGAACGCTTCTTTAGTGATAAATAAAATATTTTTTCCAAATTCAAGACATAGGTATATGTTTTTTTACTGGTGCAAAAAATGAGCCGTGCATGAACATCACCTTGCTCAAAGAACGAAACCAACAAAGTGCATGAATTCAACAAATTACGGTATTACTTTATTCTGGCCTCCGCGGCAGAGGCTTCTCCGAACCCCTGAGACCGAGTCATCGAACCCTTAGGGTTCGATAGAACCCAGGTTAAGAACCACTGGCCTAGCACATTAAAGATCTTCCCACATTAAAAAGTTTGACTAGCAAAATATAAAAGCATTTGGTTTTGTTTCATTTTTACCCTCTAATGAGAAATTACCTGCATTAACAAAAGATAATCTGCTAAATGGAACCTTGGTGCACTTGATAAACCTTGAGTGAAGGGGCTAATTCTTGCTTTAAAATGGCATTGTGTCCCAACTCCTTTTTATATACACATTTTTGTGTTCAATGTCCCCAAACTTCCTTTGCCACTGACTCGGGCCCCCCCTCTCGTGGCTGGTCTTCATGTCCCACTTCCAATCTTCCCTGAAATGGTGATTCTTTTGGGTTTTACTGGTTGCTTTCTGTGTTTGTGCCTTTTCTGGCTAGAGTGAGTGCTTCATTTGTTGACATTGGGTACTAGACTAGGCACAGGTCTCAAGGAATGAATTTACAAAGATTTTGGGCATGGCCTTCATCTACTGTCCACATTTTTTTTTAAACCTCTTCACAGATCTGGAATTGCAGATACAGCTTAGTTGCCATTTTCCCCAGCAGACACTGGCACTGGAATTCCAAAACAAAACCAGACAAGGATGTGGCTACTTAAAGCATTATTGCATCCCAGTGATGTCTGTTTTACAAGGATGTTTGTGGGTTTGTCAGGATAGTCTGCACCAGTTCTCAGTTAACTGCTTATTTGGCTGATCTAACAATGGAGAGAGTCAGAAGGAAGAAACCAGACCCCACACTGACTGCAGGTTTATCTCAAGAACTGAGAGTTGTGTAGATTTTGTCAACTGGTATCAGGTTGACCTGTCACATCCCCACTCTTTTAAGATGGCCTATTTACCACTAATCTCTTGAAAGTTCCATGTTTCATACTGATTTGGGGCCTGTGGAGGATTACAAAAAGCATTGAACGGAAAAGGCTAAAAATCCATGGTTTAACGCCTCTGGTTTTTCAAAGAATCTATATTTGTAGGATGCTTTTCACCTCATACGTGCAGACTTGTTTTTTTGCAGCTACACAGAATAACACTGTTCTGACCTGTGGTGGCGCAGTGGATCAAGCATCAACCTGGAATGCTGAGGTCGCTGGTTTGAAACCCTGGGCTTTCCCAGTGAAGGCATGTGGGGGAGTTGATGCTTCCTACTCCTCCCCCTCCCTCTTCTCCTCCCCCCCCCCCCGCAAAATAAAATCTAAAAAAATAATTTTTTTAAAACCCTAAAATAACACTGTTCTACATGCTAATTAAGAATCTGGGTTTCTCTTTCATTATAGACTACATTGTCATCTATGGTCTTAACAGTTAAGGGAATAATCTGTAATATGCTAATTCCTATATTGAAAATGACTTGTCCCTGACCATGGTGGCACAGTGGGTAGAACATCGACCTGGGGTGCTGAGGGCCTAGATTCGAAATCCTGAGGTTGCCGGCTTGAGCCTGGGCTCGTCCAGCTTGAGCCCAAGGTTGCTGGCTTGGGCAAGGGGTCACTGACTCAGCTGGAGCCTTCCCATCCCCATCAAGTCCTGTGTGAAAAGCAGTGAACAATCAAAAGGTGCCACAGCTATGAGATGATGCTTCTCATCTCCTTTCTTGCCACTGTCTGCTCTCACAGAAGAAATGACATGCGTGCTTCTAAACTAGTAGTTAAAGCTGCACCAAGTTCAAGTCCCTACTTATTTGAAATACTTAGCACTAAAAGTTATTTGTTGTATATATTTTTGACCCCAAAATAATGCTGGGTATTTATCTGAGTAAAGAACCAGAAATGTGTACAAAGGTGCTTTTTTATAAGGATAATTTAGTTAAGATATTCATGATAGGAAAGAAAACTGAAGCATCTCAAACTGGAAATTTGGTGGTAGGAGACTTACAATACAGTAGATTTCTAATTTTAAATATTATTTTGAACCTAGTTGATGGGATACACTCATGCCATGGTAAATGAATAAGGCATAAAAGTGATTGTTCGGATCTGATTTTGAAAAGACATGTTGGAAGACTAGGTTTGTCCTCATCAGATGGAAGTGGCTGCTCCCAAGAAGAGATGGTTACGAGGGTTTGCAGGAAGAAGTGTTTCTGCACCGAATTTGCAGTACTTGGAGGAAAAGGATCTCTCCAAGATTCTGGGGATGACAGTTTTATAAGAGATGTACATGTAGCTTCAGCTCCAAATGTCTTGAAAATAAGGCTAATATGCCCCCCCCAATATTATTGTACCTTAAAGCACGGGCTAGTGCTTACATCGGGATAGTGTTGACAGGCCTGTCGTGGGTTAACTTGTACTTTATTTTACTGAAATTACTGAAAAAATTTTTTTGGGGGGGATCATTTTCATAGTATTTTGTTAAGAATTGTTCTAGTATTTCTTTATGAAAAACAAATTAATATTTTGGAGCATAATTTAGAGTATGCTGAATCTTAGAGATGTTTCTGTAAATGTCTGGATGATAACAGTCTAAAAGAGAGTTTAAGTTATCAGGTAAAAGTAAAATAGGCATCTTAAATTCTTTGACTTTTCATTGAAACTGCATACTTTGGGAAATACACTGGAAAGTTTTCTTGGTAGTGTACTAAGTTCATCATCTGCTGATTATGAAATTATTTGACAATTGTGGAACGTTCAGTGCCCTAACAAAAGAAATGAGGAACATTTGTCTTAAAGTCTTGTATGTACAGGCAATCTAAAACTGCGTTTGTTTCCTGTGCAGCTCAGAGCTTGGATTACTCCATGCCACCAGTGAACGGCGAGGTGGAAGACGATCCTGACAAAATGCTCGTTGATAGAGAATTTGCTGTTGTAACAGGTGGGAGTGGACAGTTTCCCGTTAGCTGCAACAACAGTCCAATGGTCGAAGACACCAAACAGCAGGAGGGTGGTTCTGTTGGACTAAAAGAAATAGAAATATATACTGTTTCAGCAATGCAGACCCCTTGTCGTTGCAAGAATCAGTATGCATATTATTTCTAACATAAGCCTCTCTCAAGCGACTTTTGCACTTTGTTCAGTGTTTTAAAGAATGTTATAATTTGCATATCTTGGGCAAGTTTGTAGATACGAGGATAAGTGTTTGATGCATTCTGTGGATTTGAAAAATATAAGTGCAATCTTTCTATTTTGATTTAAACTTTTGCTTAATGTGCCTTGTTTAATTTTAATAAGATTTTGCATTTTTTATTTTCTGATGGAGGACTTTGGGTGAATATACCAAAGGAATATCTGATGCTGGTAATTACAAAGTGATAAACAGCAAGAAGGATGACTCGCTAAAAACATTGCGAACTAGTAAACATCGTGGTTTTGACTTGTAACCGGTCACGCCAGTATGGAGTCTGTCACTTGACACTCGGTGGTGGTTCTGCTTTCTGTGCCTTGCACTCTAGGTCCTAGTAAAACAGTGAACACCATGTCTCACAGCACATTCTACTGTTCACATTTCTAGTACATTAAATTTCAGTATGGATAGTCATCAGTTTTTAAAATGCAAAGGCTTAGTTTCTTTTAGCTTTTAGAATAAAGATTTATCCATTTAGTTAATGCTTTTTTTCTATCCTCCTGTGATTTAGGTGACCATGAAAACATTTTAGCCATCCTTTTAACATGTTAATAAATTTAGAAATAGATACTGGCTTTTAAAAAGTGTTACTAATACGTCTTCATGCTAAATTCTTCCCTGGGGATAAAAGATTAGTATTTTGTTCCCCTGAAATGAAAAAGAAATCATTTCGCGTTAGTAAAATAAAAACTGTGTATCTTTCTAGAAGCTACAATTGTTATTTTTGCCAAATAATTAAATGAAACAAAGCTCAAAGCTAGCTTTAAAATAAATGGCATTGCTACATGCTTTAAAAAGAGACAGGCGTAATCACTCTTAAATCTTCAAACATTAATTCCCGGGTGTTTCAGGTTAAATTTAATACCAGGCTTGAACATAACATTGAAAAAGCCACACTCTTTTCAAGCCCAGCTCATCCCATATGCAGGTGCCAAGTAAGCGTTCCCGTATGTTCCACCATTTCATTTTTAAAACCGTCTGACTGAATAAACAAAAATTTTAAATCGCTAGAGATGACTTGGAGATAAGCCAACAGGGTGAGAGGGAGGTGTGTGTCCTGAAAGGCAGTTTGGAACAGAACGAAGGACAGGATTAGAGATGGCCAGAGGTCTGAGAGTCCCGGCCAAGCGGGGTTGTGTCACTAGTCTCTAGTATGTCTTGCTATTATGCTCAGTTTTATTAGATGTTTCATATGAATCAAGGTTATCAGTTAACCTTGATTTTGAGATTGTATAATAGAACTAATTTACTTTAACTGGCCCCTACAGGAGAACAGTGCACACAGCATTCAATGGGAAAAGCAAGTCCCGTACATTCATCTCTTGAGGCGGTGCTTGTTACTGTCACCCAGAAATGCAGTTTTCGTCTTTGTTAGTGGTATACCAGTATTTGTCTTCCTGTCCATCAGAGTTGCCACTAGCTCTGGGAGTTTTATCACCCAGGAACAGTTTATGCTTTTATTTTTTGTTAAAAGTTAATATAAATATTTCCCTGGAACAACTTGTTTATTTTTCTTTTTATTTTACTTCATGTTCAGTTCTTGAAACACTTGTTCTCTAGCCTTGAGTTTTATCTAAATAGAAAAGCTGTCATTTAATTTTTTTTTTAATTTCACAATCCTCTGAAGAATTTATAGCAATTATTAAACCATATTTGTCATTTAAATTGCCAGAATATCAATGATTAATGGAATGTTTAGAAGATATTTTTGTTCATTGAACAAGCCGTGATTTTGTTGGCAGGGAGGTTTGCAGGACACGCAGAAACCTGCGTTCAAAGGCAGATCAGAGGTCTGTAGGTGGTGGACCTGAAAGTAAGCGCTTCCTGGGGAGAGTCACACGGTGTGCGCTGTGTTAGGGTGATCGGATGTACAAAACGGGCCCTCTTCTCATAGCTCAGCTTCTCTGTATTTACTATCATACCATGTTTCAACAGCGCAGATCGTTGTGATAAACTTCAGTTTTATTGAGCAAGACATAATTTTAGATCATTTTCTCTACTATACTATTCTGTGAATTCCTGTGAAATTGACTATTAACTCGAGTTGCATTATACAGAAAAATACCTTGTAATTGCCTATTCTCTTGTGCCCAAGTGTTCTGTAATTGACTTTTTTTTTTTTTTTTTTTGGTAAGACATCCTTCTCTTAATGGATGCAGATTAAACTAGCAACATTTTCCAACCTTAGTTGTTTTTGAAAGAGGAACCTTGGATATCATAATCACTGTAATTGCTGAACTCAGAAGAAACTCTTCCGAACTGCTATTGGCCCAAGACTGTATGCATGAGAACCATTAGTTCCTTCCTGTAGTCTCTGTGCTCTGCGGAGCTGCTATGTGGCATTTGGCAAAGTACTGTATAGACTTGAGTGTCATAAGGGAAAACAATTCCTTTTCATCTTCCTGTGTATGCTTCCCTACTTGTGAGGTGTGACTATCTCACCTAGTCTGAGGAGCTGCCTTAATTCGCCTGCTTCATGAGAGCTGGAGAAGTTTGTGTTTTATTTCAGCCCTCTGTGGGAATCCTTAACATTCAGTTCTGAAGGACTTTTTCAGGGGTGATTTTAAAAACCATTCTTCGAAAGTAGTCTCTAATGGGAAGTTTTTATGACAGCTTTTCTGTACTATTGGTATTTTTCATGCGGTAGATTTGTCAACTCACATTTTTTAATTTGGCTCCTGAACACTACTGAAATTTATAAGTGTTTCCTATCTTACCAGGCAAGTGCTACTGTTGTGTTTTATTTTTAAATTTATGTACGGTTTTTACTTGGGAAAAGAAACTGGTTTGTTTAAAAGGAAAGAAACTAAATAAATTCCTTAAAATTGTAGCAGCAATGAAGCATTTATAGTTTTTTCTCCCCTCTGGTTCTGAATTTTGGTGACAGGTGTATTTCTTAATGCAGATATGAAAAACAGTAGCTCCGTATCGAATACATTGACAAATGGATGTGTCATCAATGGACATTTGGACTTCCCTTCCACGACTCAGCTCAATGGGATGGAATGCAGGAATGACCAGTGCTTAACAGGATCTAATGGAATTAGCAATGGATTAGTTCCAGGACGGCCATTTCCAAGTAGCCAGGGTTCTCTCTGTGTTAATGGGACTGAGGAGTCAGAAAAGACCATGAGCGTTAACCCCGAGATGTGCGGTTCTCTGCACCTGAACGGGAGTCCGAGTAGCTGCATAGCTAACAGGCCTTCCTGGGTAGAAGATATTGGGGAAAATTTGCACTATGGACATTACCATGGGTTTGGGGACACTGCTGAAAGCATCCCTGAGCTTAATAGTGTAATAGAGCATTCCAATTCTGTGAAGGTGGAAGAAAGATACGACAGTGCCATCCTGGGCACTATGAACCTCTACCGCGGCTCTTAGACAAGCGGCTCGGCTTTGTCTGGAAGCATTGATCCTTCCTAGTAACCACGTCAAAATACTGATATTGCATCAACTTAAAGGAATGCCACAACTTGTCCTATTTTTTTATACTTTAGCTTTCTGAACAAGTAAACTTGTATTTGACAAGTTGCTCGTGAGTCCTAGTGCATGCATGAGTAGGGCTTACTTAGTGCACAGGTGTTTCTCCCAGGGACAGCAAGCCTCTTGAACGATGCACTTTCCGAATTTAATTTTTCTGCTTCCTGTCTCAACATTTTCTTTTGAATACTGTTGCCATAAGTTGGCATTTTTTCCTTTTGTCAAATTATATCTGATCAAGATGAATTGGAGGCAGTCAATGAGGTGCTTGGTAATTTAACTCTTTGTACATGGGTATCATTTTGAAAAGCTTGCTTTTACTCATTCCTGCAGAGTTTGACAGAGGACAGCTGTTACCCTATGCAAGGTACAGCTTTATAAAGATTATTTGCAGTGATTTGTATAAAGAAAAGAACATTTTGTTTTTGAAAGTCTTTCATTGAAACTTCACAGCTTGCCTTGTGAAGGTTTTACTTGTAGACATACTTAGTGGTTTAGAGGCATAAGTCATGTCCCTCCTTTAATAATGTAACTCACTCCCTGGGTTTCACTGAAAACACATGCAGCCTGGGACTGACTTCTGACTAATTGTTTTTATTACACATTTCGTACTTTGTCTTTAGAATTTTTACCACAGATAACAGTTTCCTTTATATGTAGTGGACTTTACTATTTGTAGAAACTGAAGGTCAAAATATTTAACTGACTATTCTGACATTTTCTTTATTCCTTCTTTTGTTCTCTGGGGATTTTCTCCTTTCAAATATATATCATGATGTATATCCAGTAAACTGAGAGAATTTTGACTCTCAATTAAACTGTTAAGTTTATGGTTTTATAGAAATTAGCTTTGTTTAGATGACTAGTGTTATACTGTGCAAATATTGTAACGAATTTTTACTTTTCTGATTTTTGTAATAAAAATTGGTAAAGATAGAGAAAATGTCAAATGAACAAACCAATGTTCTAGAGTGTTACTAACATTTTGTTTTTAAACTGTCCTTTTCAAATTGAATAAAAAACTCTCACACTCAATCTGTTCCTAGGCTGTAGTTTCTTGCCAAGCATGAGAAGCAGTGGTATCTGTGGAGGAATGGGAAGGGAGGTAGAAATTTAGTATTACCGCCTAACCAGACAGTGGTGCAGTGGATGGACCGTCAGACTGAGATGCAGAGGACCCAGGTTCAAAACCCCAAGGTCGCCGGCTTGAGCACGGGTTCATCTGGTTTGAGTACAGCTCACCAGCTGGAACCCAAGGTCCCTGGCTTGAGCAAGGGGTCACTCGCTCTGCTGTAGCCCCCAGTCAAGGCACATATGAGAAAGCAATCAATGAACAGCTAAGGTGCTGCAACAAAGAATTGATGCTTCTCATCTGTCTCTCTTCCTGTCTGTCCCTATCTGTTCTTCTCTCTGTCTCTCTCTGTCACAGAAAAAAAATAAAAATGTAGTATTGCCTTTCATTTTGCGTATAAGATTTTACTTTTTTGATGCCCCCCCCCCCATGTAGTATTTTTTACCACCCTTGGTTTATACTCTAGATTTGTGAAAGCTTTGTCTCGTTGGATTGGGTTTGAAGGGGTGACAGGTAATAAATTGCTGTCAGCCAACTATATTGTCCTTACGGTTTTTTTTTTAATTTATCGTGTTGACATGGTTTCAAGGTCCTTGTGTTATTTTCAGCTACTGTAATTTACTGAACTTCTTTGAGTCAGCAGATATTAATGAATATAAGCCTTTTTAAAGTTTAACTTATAGTTACTAAATGGCCATCTGGCATGCCTCTTTGTTATTTAAAACATTTTACTGTACACGTATTACTGTAACACTTAATTTAATTTCAGTGTCTCCTAAGAGATCCCCAAAGAATGTTTCTGAATTGAGTCCCTGACTCAGTGGTTCTCAAAGTGTGTGCACCCTAGAAGATTTCCAGGTGCGCCCCATGGTATTCCAGAGAAATATGTGCCTGTTGGGGACCAAAAAACCAACAGGGTTTTTGGAGTTTAGGTTTTTCGGGAACAGAGCTGTGGGGAGTTGGCTGCAAGCTGACATTCTGCCCAACCCTCCACCTCACGTGCCTAATTAGGTTGCAAAAGGTTGTTAACCTATGGTGCTGGATTGTTTACACCACCCCCTATGTTCCCCAGAAAGACTGGAGGCAAGCTTCTTCTATCCTTTGTTTGGTGTAAAGTTAAGATGATATGTATGGTGGGGGTTTTCTGCACTCAACACAATTAAGAGTAAAAAGAGAGGAATTCTTCAATGTATTGACGAGGAAATGAGAGTTTGCTTTTCAAAGATATGCCCAAACACTGAAGAAATCACTAGGACACATCAGGCTCATAAACACAAGAATGAAACTTAACACATTTGTGCTGGGACCTGCCGAATTTACTAAATCTTACTAAGAATGTATATATATAAAAAGATAACATTTTTGTCATTTTTTAATTTTTTAACCCCTTATCTACAAATTCTAAAAAGCATAACAAAATATAACATAAAAATGTTTCTTTTGGGGTTTTTTTGTTTTTTTTACAGAGACAGAGTCAGAGAGGGATAGATAGGGACAGACAGACAGGAACGGAGAGAGATGAGAAGCATCAATCATCAGTTTTTTGTTGTGACATCTTAGTTGTTCATTGATTGCTTTCTCATATGTGCCTTGACTGCGAGCCTTCAGCAGACCGAGTAACCCCTTGCTGGAGCCAGTGACCTTGGGTCCAAGCTGGCGAGCTTTTCCTCAAATTAGATGAGCCTGTGCTCAAGCTGGTGACCTTGGGGTCTCGAACCTGGTCTTCCGCATCCCAGTCCAACACTATCCACTGCGCCACCGCCTGGTCAGGCAAAAAAAATGTTTTTTAATGTCAGAATAAATTTAATTTTGTCATATTTATTTTATTGAATTACCATAAAAGCACTCTTGGACTTTATATTTTTTCTTTAACATTTGACTTAGTTATTATAACATTTCTCAGAAATTTGTATATAGTGCGCCTACAATTATTTGTAGGATTTTAAATATGCCCCAACTTCAAAAAGTTTGAGAACCACTGACCTGACTTTTCAGAAGAGACTGAATTTTATTTCATTTAACCTAAACCACCAACATATGTTGAAGATATTGTAAATCTCATATTGTAAAATTTGAGACCAAAAGGGAACATTAGACTTTGGAAGTGTCACAAAAATGACTGAGAACAGAAGAATCTGACTGTCAGCACCACCTTCTACATCCACACAGGCCCAGGTAGTCAAGCTCCAAACCCAGGTGGCCTTGGAAATCCTTTTTTTTACCAACTGACCTGAGAACTGCCCCCACCCCTAAACAAGAGAGCTGAAACCTAATGCCATTTATTCCCTGCTTGACAATCAGAGACTTTCTTCTTAATATTTGCTGGAAAACATTAAGTGAATCTCTTAAAAATATGCCAAAGGTCAGGACATTTAGTTAGTCTTGGAAGTTGGACAATATGACTGCTTTTTTAGGGAAAAATATTGCATGGAATCTATTATAGGGCAATATCCACACTTTAGTGGGTATTGATACAAAGTTTGTCATATTGTACTTCAGAGTCATTGACACTGGTACATTAAGTTCTTGTTCAGAGATACATAAGGAAACTAGGATGGAATTATATCAGGCCTGTAATTTGC
This sequence comes from Rhynchonycteris naso, assembly GCA_037038555.1. NCBI lineage: Eukaryota > Metazoa > Chordata > Mammalia > Chiroptera > Emballonuridae > Rhynchonycteris > Rhynchonycteris naso. Next base: position 35,487,797 of record CM072998.1, read on the forward strand.
TTCAAAATAGTGTAGGAAAGTGAGTGGAGACAAAGCTCAAGCAGGATTGGGTTTGAGCTGATGTTGACATTAGGTACATGAAGGTTTATTCTGTCTACTTTGTATGTATTTGGGGGTGGGGGGATTTAATTAGGACTTAAAGAAGAAGGAGGATGTTTTAACACTTGATTAAAAATAAGCTTATATTTCGATCTGCTTAACCTCACCTAAGTTAAGTTCATTCTGAAATATTACAATAGCTCACTGATTCATCTTGGTCTGAAGACTTTTAAGTGCTTCTATTCTTAAAGTACTAGTGGCAAACAATTGGGAAATGAAATAAAAAGTTCATTTATAGCCTGACCAGGCAGAGGCACAGTGGATAGAGTGTCAGACTGGGATGCGGAGGACCCAGGTTCAAGACCCTGAGGTCATCAGCTTGAGCACAGGCTCATCTGGTTTGAGCAAAGCTCACCAGCTTAGACCCAAAGTCACTGGCTCAAGCAAGGGGTCACTCGGTCTGCTGTAGCCCCACGGTCAAAGCACATATGAAAAAGCAATCAATGAACAACTAAAGTGCCACAACGAAAAACTGATGATTGATGCTTCTCATCTCTCGCCATTCCTGTCTGTCTGTCCCTATCTATCCCTCTTTCTGACTCTCTCTGTCTCTTTAAAAAAAATAAAGTTCATTTATAGTAACGCTAAGGTGACCAACTTTTTTACAATGAAAAGGACAAAAATAAATTGAAGAAAATATCGTAAATAAAAGAAACATTTTATTCATTGCAACAATAATATACTATAATATAAATGCATAATAAAAACATTTGTAATATTTTGTACTGTAATTATGCTTACATGCCTATTTTTAATAATAATTGTAAGAAAAAAGTACTCATTTAGTAAAACTAAATATCAAACAAAACCACTAATTTGGAGTGATATTCGGGTGTATTTATCATTTTCTAATTAAAAAAACATCTGTTTTATGCAACTATTTAATCAATATGCATTATTAATATATATGGTTTGAGGTTAGATTTCCAATTTAAAACTCGAGTTTTGGGAAAATACTTGTAAGTAAAATTATACATATTTGGAAATTATTAACTAGATAATGAATAAAACATGAATTGTGCTTACTTTTTTATGACTGAATATTCACTGAGAAAGAAGGAATTGTGAGCCTACAATGTTGTATATGCCATGTCATGTTTCAGTAAGAAGTACACAAAGCCATCTGCGCTCGGTATATCATGTGTTCTCAAGGTCTCCCATGCGGAGCACATGCATCTCATAATGGCGTCTTGCGGCACTGTACTGATCCTTGACTAATCGTCATGTTAAATCGTCATGTCAAATACAAATACGTCACATCACATGCAGTGGATCGACTCTGCATCGATCAAATACGGACATTTACAGATGAGTCTTCCAATATCAAAAAGGAGGACATGTAGGACTTTTCAAGGGAGGACAGAACTTACAAAAGGACTCTCACTAAAGGAGGACGATTGGTCACCTTAGACACCCAAACCATAAAATACCTCAGAATATATCTTTAAAAGCTGTTTAAGACAACTACACTGAAAACTTTAGAACATTGCTGAAAGTAAGACTAAATAAATGTTTTGGTTGAGGTACTTAAAGTAGATCTGTCCTAATACAGATATTGTAGTTGAGAAAGGAAGGGATATTTAATAGCTTTTGCAGTTAGTCATGGGTATTTGACCTAACACCAAAACCATAATGGTAGTTTCTTAAAGATTAATTTCAATATTGAATCAGAAACCAGTATTAATGGATTTATTCTTTTACATTAAATTGGTTTGTCTTGAACTTTGAACCTTTAACCATGTTTGATTTTTATAACATCATACATTAGCTACGTATTTGTAAAATATTCTTTACCTGAGTTCTGCAGATCTTCCAAATTTTGAAACATTCTATTTCAGTGGTACCTTGAGATACGAATTTAATTAGTTCTGTAACTGATCTCGTAAATTAGTCAACTCTTATATCAAACTGCCTATACTAGACCCATGCGCCAACTAGTGGCAGCTTCCCGAATCACAACTCATCTCAGAATTTCGCTCAGATCTTGAACAAAAATACAGACTGAGTCGCAGCTCATATCTTAAAAAAAAAAAAGTTTTATGTTGCTCTGTTCGTATCTCGAGGTACGACTATTTAATACTAAAAATCACATACCATGGACAAGCATAAAAATCAGAAGCTGTGAAGCACATAGTAGTGGATTCAGGTTTTGCTATGTTTTAATTTTTGCTTGAAAGCTCAGAGTTTATCGACGACCACAAATACCTGTCAGTTTTCCTTGAAGTGGCAGGCTCACTTGGTTAATTTTTTTAAATCATACCTTCAAGCCTGACCAGGCGGTGGCGCAGTGGATAGAGCGTCGACTGAGATGAGGAAGACCCAGGTTTGAGACCCGGAGCTCGCCAGCTTGAGCGCGGGCCCATCTGGCTTGAGCAAAAGCTCGTCAGCTTGGACCCAAGGTCGCTGGCTCCAGCAAGGGGTTGCTCGGTCTGCTGAAGGCCCGCAGTCAAGGCACATGTGAGAAAGCAATCAATGAACAACTATGGTGTCACAACAGCAACAAAAAACTGATGATTGATGCTTCTCACCTCTTTCCGTTCCTGTCTGTCTGTCCCTATCTATCCCTCTCTCTGACTCCCTCTCTGTCCCTGGAAAAATAAAATAAATAAATAAATAAAAATAAATCGTACCTTCAAAACACGTCTTAATAACCATAGTTTGTCACATTTTTTCACATACAAATGATATTTCAGAAAAGAGAATTACGTTGTAACAACAGCCTCACAAGTGCTTTTCCTGGAGACATCACTGTACTCTGGTATGCAACTAAAGTCCTTTGTGCATACTTCCAGTTTTATCACACAGGATGTACTCACTGGTTCGGTTTTAAAAAATTATTTTTACTGCATCAAGGACACCCTTAAATGACTTTTTTTTTTTTAAACTGCACAACAGTGAGGAATATCATGGTAACCAGGACAGTTGTTGCTAAGGCTTTGACCACTGCTTTTGAACCATCATTGCAGGTGTCAACATAGGAAAGAAGGCAAATCACATCTTGGTAATATACTTGTGAACTTTGGGGTCCCTCAAAATGGCCTGAGGTCCACAGGAGTCTGCAGCTCATAGCTGAGAACTGCTTGAATACCTGCCCTCAGTGTTTGGAGCAGTGAGATCTTAGTGACTGATCAATGCTGGGACTCTAGAGGGGTGTTTATATTGAATTTACTTTTTCAGCTTTTCTCTAGGTTAATTTTTTTTTTTAATGAAGACAATAGCAAATAGGAGAAGACCAATAGGAAACAGAAACAATACATTTTGAAGAGTTTCCCTAAAAAGGGGAGCCAAGAAATAGGCCACAGGGAGAAAGGGGACGTGTCATCAAGAGAGTTTGAAAATGAGAAGATAGGGAAGAAAGACTGGCGTGCAGGTGAGAGGTGGGCCTTCCTGAGGACGAGGGAAGTGGCAGGGTTCTCCCCACCACGAGGCAGGCAGAGGGCTGGGTGTCAGTGTGGGTGCGAGTTTGTGCGAGCTTTCTCCAGGTTCCTCCAGTTCCCCAGGGGAACTGTAAGCCACCAGCTCAGGACATGCGAGAAGGAGTTGGTATGTAAGGGGGAGGGAGTGATAGGAAGGTATAGGTCGGGGGCCACCGCCATAGCCATGCAGGTTCTTATTGCACTTGGGCAGACGGTAAAGGAACTGTGGAGCCAGAAAATAGAGGGCCACTCCGTTTATTAACCCTTCGAGTACGAATGTTCACATATGTCCTCGTGCCTCCTGACCGCCCAGAGTATGATCGCCACGTTAAAAAAGGGCAAATCTATGTTCTCTTCCACAAATTGGTCATCAAACAAACATGATTTTAAGTTAATAAAACTGTGTCTGAAACTAATTTTATATTTTGAAAGAAAATACTCACTACCAGGGGTCAGTGAGCATGAAAAAAACTCACTACTCAAAGGGTTCAAGTCTCATAATGGCAGATGAGCAAATAGGCAAGGAGAATCGCTTCCCTTTCTCCAAGGGCTCCCAAGCCCCTCGGCACTCTCTCCCCGTCTCTGGACTCTACAGCAAAACAGGTTTGGGGGTTTCTCCAGCAAACAATAGCAAACAATCGTCCTTCTCATGGAGGCAGGCAATTCGCAATTTTCAATCTGCTGCCCTGACGGCAAGCACCCACAGCCTTCCACAGACTGCACACACGGCACAGACTTCCATAGACTGTACCCACATGGCACTCCCCTACGTCAATGCAAAATACAAACAAGCAAACCTAAACACGCTTGTTTACCCAACATTCCACCCCTATAGGATTGCTCGCTTCACAATCTACACCACAAGTATCCCTGGGTGAGGAATGAGGTAAATTACATAAGCAGATTACAGCAACAGCACAAGTTATACAATTACAACAATTTCAAAGGTGCCCTTCACAATGTCTCCCTGAGCACTCTGCCCAATGGGCAGATTGGAGGTCCACCTCTAGCCCCCTACCCCACGGTAGGTGGGAAAGCCTGTATAGTCCAGGGCTGTGTCCATGGAAACTGTAGTGTCCTTGGTGCCTCTGCAACTGGATGAAAGCAGTTACCTGGTGCAGGAGGGCTTCCACTGGAGCTGCCTACCCCCATCAGGGTCTCAGACTGTCCAAAAGTGGCATGTCCATTCAACAAGGGAGCAAGCGCCCCCCTCTGGTTGCAGTCTTAAAAGTCCATTATACCTCTCAGTGATCAGTCCATGATAGTCCAGCTCTCTGTGCAAATCACCACAGTAAAGTTGCATTACAGGCAAGTAGGTTCACATGTGGCCTCAGGCCTCATCCCTGTAGTCATGGCAGTTCTGAAGACACAGCCTTGAAGAGGAGCGTGTGGCAACAGTGGCCAACCTCTCCATCTCTGCTCTGGAGAGCATGATGCCATCCACACCTATGACCCACAATCGCAGCAACCCTACCAGGTAGGTACTCTTTGCTCCTGGGTTTTTATCTTCTGGACGACCACTGTCCAAGCTCTGAGTGTGTGGACAGCAGCTTCAGCCTGAGCCTCCTCGTCCTCAGAAGAGGAGCTGGAAACGGCTGCTCCCACGGACTCAGAGCCACTCTGCCAGCACAGGTCCATCTTCGACTCCTGCAGCTGCCGGCTCTCAGCCTAAAGCTGAACCTGCAGTTGTTCTTCCAATGACTGCTGCTGCCAATGTTCGACTTCCAGGGCAAACTGCAACTTGTGAACTCATTTGGCCTTCTTCTCCAGATACCGTTTCAGTTCCAGGCACCATTGGTACTCAGCCTGCATTTGCAGCTCTCATACCCAGTCGGCCTCCTTCTTCAGTTTAAGCCATTCTGCTGCTGAGTTTGCAGATCATCCTGGAGCTTTTGACTTTGGGCAGCCTCTCGCAGGGCTGTAAAAAACAGCCAGCCCACGGTTCCCAAAAGGACAGCCATGGGAAACTACACACTGGGAGCAACGACCAGTCTACCCCACTCCTCAAGGGTGTCTGTGGCTCCATACCAATCTGATCCGAATCTTGCAGACTATACCAGATGTAGGGTGGGGGGCCACTGCCATGGCCATGCAGGTTCTCATTGGATTCAGGCAGACGATAAAGGAACAGTGGAGCCAGAAAATGATAGGCCATTCCATTTATTAAAGACTTGTAACAGGGACAAGCAAACAGGCAGAGAAGACTGCTTCCCTCTCTCCCAGGGCTCCTGAGCCCCTTAGCTCTCCACACTCACCCAGACTCACAGACCGCCACCAGCCTCAGCACTCCTCAGACACACAGGCTGGGTCAAAACCTCAGAGCTACTAAGCCCCTCAGCAATCTCTCTCCTCTCCAGACTCTCCAACAAAACAAGTCTGGGGTTTTTCGGAGCAAAAAAAAAAAAAAACCCTCCAGCAAACAATCACCCTTCCCATGGAGGCAGGCAATCCACAATTTGCAGCCTGCCGCCCTCCGGGCAAGCACCCCAGCCTTCCATAGACTATACACGTATGGCGCTGCCCCACGCCAATGCAAAATACAAGCAAGCAAACCTAAACACACTTATATACCCAACAGAAGGTGAGAGTAAACAGGCTGGACATGGGGTGTAGTTTCTGGGAGATACTGGTATCATCTCATGTTGGTAACTAAGCAACTAAAAGTGATACCGGACAGAAGAGTTGATAGTTCACATTGGACTTAATCTGAATTATGGTTCGGCTAAGCAAGTACAGCTAAGCACAGAGAGTTGTTGGAGTAGCTGGGATAAGGCTCAGGTGTAAGCTGGTGGAGGCGGTAGTACAAGGGGTCTCAGAGGGAACAGAAGTCTGGCAAGTTGCACAGACAGCGGTGCTGGTGGTTCTGGCTGTTGAATGTTGGCTGGAAAGGAGGGGTGAGGGCTGGGGCGTGTTTGCAGCGAGGGTCATGACGAGTGGGTAGAGAGTCAAGGCAGTGCAGGCAAGGGAGCGAAGGGATGAGACAATAGACGAGCTCAAGGAACTGAATCACTTTATGAACACTGACATAGCCCCAAGTTAGGACGTGAGTAACTTGTAGAGCAAGAGTGAGCCAGGTACGCAAACCCTCAAGGGAGGAGAGAAGGGCCCCGGGTGCTAAGGGAGCCAGAATGGTCTAGAAGCAGTACAGTGGCTGGTGTGAAAGAACCCAGGCACCTCTGAGGGTACCCTGCAGCATGAGAACGAGAGTGTACTGGGCATTTGCTAGTCAATCCCTGGTCGGGGCTGCAGAGAAGGTGGGGGTTAACAGGGGCATGCACAGGTGGACGGGATTGGAATTGGAGTCTAAGGGTGAGAAACAGTCATTGGGGAGAACTGGAAAAAAATCTTAAGGTTTTTTTTAAAATTTATTTATTCATTTTAGAGAGGAGACAGAGAGAGAGAGAGAGAGAGAGAGAGAGAGAGAGAGAGAGAGAGAAAGGGGGGAGGAGCTGGAAGCATCAACTCCCATATGTGCCTTGACCAGGCCAGTGCAGGGTTTTGAACTGGCGACCTCAGTGTTCCCAGGTCGATGCTTTATCCACTGCGCCACCACAGGTCAGGCAAAAAAATCTTAAGTTTTAAAGATGCATGTTTGCCAGACTTTGTCTTAATGATGCACCAGAAAGGACCAGCCTATTAAGCAACAGAACAATTTGTAGCAAAGGAAAAATAATTTTCCTTGTAAGTTCTGGCTAGACTAATAAATTGGCATGAGACAGATAAACAAAAGGTAACTAAATTTATTATGTCTATAGGGCAGTCCATAAAACTGGGGCCCCAGGACAAATAGGGCAGTTCAGGTTTACATGCCTTAGTTAGCTAAGGAGAAGGGTGTGTCTGTGTGGTGTAGGACTACAAAGGGGAGGAAGGCAATCATATAAATATGAATGTTTGGTAAACAAATGTTTGCTGGCCATCTTGGACAATGTGACCCAGAGAGGACTTCCATCTAACAGGCCTTACTAGGTCCCTCTGTGTCTGTCCCATTTAGTTCCTATTAAACTATAGGTATCTATAATGATGGACAGAGGATCTGCTCCAAATTCTTTTAAGCAAGGGGAAGATCAGAATTTCTTCCCGAGACTTTTGTTTTTTAAAATTAACCACCTTAAAATAATATCCCCAAAAGGCATTATTTTGAAGTGGCAAACGGCCTCCCCTCAAATTCGCACAAATGAATTTGACTCAGGCAAGTAGGATATTTACGTTGTCTTATTTTTTTTTTTTTCTGTTACAAATAATGCAGGAATGAGCATTTGCGCAAACCTCTCTTTGGTTCATAGGGTGGGAAACTAAGACTTGATTAGGTCTCCGAAACCTAGTCTTAGAAACAGACTAGCTGCTTTGGTGGGTAATCTGAAATGAGGAATTCAAAATTAGATGGTGGATTTAGAAGTGGGAATGAGGTTGAGAAAGAGAAGCTGCAAAGGCTGAAATGGGTAAAGAGATTGCAGGTGGTTGGGAGGGTCGAGTCTCAGACAGAGAAGGAGAGAAATGGCATCCTTGGGACATCTGTATCCCTTTGGGACCCCACAGCAGACAAACCACACAGTTAGTTAGAGGGTAGTTTAATATAAAAACAATGACTGAACTATAAAGGGAGAATAATGAATGATATAGCTGGGAAGACAGTCCTAAACGTATGCCAGGGCTGTGGGTGAGGACTAAGGAAGCACAAGCTTGGAAAGGGGTCCCTGACCCAGGCTGCAATTGGAGCCTCAAGGGGGAGCTGTGGTTACAGGCCCCTGGATGGTGATGTGCCCCAAGGCAAGTCACCAGGGTGAGTCCACAGACCCAGCAAGCAGGGAGCACATTTCTGTGATGAAAGGAAGCTGAGACTGGCGTGGGCACCCAGAGATCACTGCTGCCAGCATGAGGCCTGGAGCATCTGGAGTCTATGCAGGAGGGTCATAGCGAGGTGGTCACCAGGCCCTGGCTTCAGTGTCACTGAGGGAATGACTGAGTCAGAGTACCCCCGGGTATCCCACCACTACCAACCACATGGGCACGCACCACCAATGCGGGGCAAGAAAATGCAAAACAATGCATCCCAACCAGGAAGAGACTCCGTCCTCCTGTTGGGTCCCTTAGTGCCCTCTACTGACAAATCTGAGCGTCATGCCCACAGTGATGAAGAAAAGCTTGGGGTTCAGTCCATTATCCCAGAGCAGGGGTAAGGGTGAATGAGTCGACAACTGGCACAGCATCCACTCTGGATGTGCCAGAAAGAAATCCATTAAAACAAATCACAAAGAGGCGTGATTAAGGCACGGTCTGCTTTCAGATCTTAGAGTCATTCAGATGTATGTGCAGTTGATCCTCGTTATCAGAAGATTCCATATTTGTGCATTCACTGACTTGCTACAATTTATTTGTAACCCTAAAATCAACACTCGCAGCGTTTTTGCAGTCATTCATAGACACATGCCGAGTGGTGAAAACTTTTGAGTCTCCCAACAGACATTTGCAGCTGCAAGTTGAACAAGGTCTTCTTATTCCGACTCTCAGACTCTAACAAGTGTCCTTTTCATGGTATAGTTAATGTTACATTTTTGTGCCTCTTGTTGATGATTTCTCCTTATATGGCCCACAGATATAGTGCTAAGTTACTATCTAGGGTTCCTGCTAAGTGCAGGATGGCTTTCAGATGCCTTGTAGAGAAAGTGCTTCATTCAGTCATGAGTTAAAGTGCTGTTGGCCCTAAGTGCAATGTTAAAGGAATCAATAGTATATATGAAGCTAGGTATCTTTAAACAGAAACACGCATAAAACAAATTTATGAATTGTTGGTTTGGTGAAGATATGACCAAAGGCTTTCAGAAACCTAGCTCTGTATTTCCCCTGAGCATTGGCTAATTCATTCTGTAAAGCACAATTACTACAAATACTTGGATGTTTTATCATTGTGGAATTTGAGACCAGCAACCATATACAAAATAGTAAAACAGTGGTATAGAAGAATTCTGAGAATAATATTTAGTTATATTAATTTGTGCCAAGCACAAATAAAAAAATCACTTTACTGGTTTAACTTATAACTGAGTCACTACTTGTCTTATTTCTGATCCAATATTTCTACATGTAGCTTCCTGACAATCAAAATAAAGTTGAAGACATGCACACCAAGAACCAGTCGTCCCAAGCCTAGTAGTATGCTGGAGAAACATTTACAGTTTACACTGTAATGTTGTGTTAGGTATCTAACACAATATTGCTGTGTACCGAACACTTAGATCCTTAAAAGAACGTTTATTATCTCTCAGTTTCCGTGCATCGGGGGAGCACTAGCTGGGTGCAGACAGGGGAGCAGCCTAATCTCAGAGTGCCATAGGGGAGTCTGTGTCTCCAAGCTCACTCTTAGAGTTGGTGCAGATTTCAATTTCTCACAAATTGTTGGACTTGAGGGCATCAGTTCTTTACTGGCTGCTTGCTGGGGCCTCCCTTCTCTCCTTACCATGTGGACCTCTCAATAGGGAAACTCACATTACAGCAGCTAGCTTTCCTCTAAATGAGCAAAGGAGAATGTGAGAAGGGGCTCCCACATCAGAAACCACAGTCCTCAAAGCCTAGTCTCAGAAGTGACATCTCATCACTCCCGTTGCCTTCTGTTCACTAGAAGTGGGCTCAAGGTCATGAACATAAGGAGTTGGGTCATTGTGCCACCTCAAAGACTGTCTTCCACAGACACATACAAGGATGTTTATCGTCACAGCAGAGAATCAGACTCAAATATACAGCCAGTTGGGGCTGGATTTATAAATTATTGTATGGTCATGAAATGTAGTATAATACAGCAATTAATAGACATGAACTAGGTTTTCACAAATGACCGGGAATAACCATCTAAACATGATCTTGAATGAAAGAACCAACATGCAGAATGGTATTACAGCACCAGTCCATGTATGCAAAATTTAAAAACATAATAATACTATGTTGTTTGCGGATTCACATGCAAGTAGTAAAAGTACAGAACCAAGTGGAGAGGAGTGATATAAAGGCTGCAGGGAAGGCCACCCCCAAATGTGCCTCTTAGGCATATGAATTATTTGAATTAACGTTACGTATGAAACAACCAGCTGCAATAAGGACACTCGGATCCTTCTGGAAAGCGGGAAATAAATTCCTCTGCTCAAGAGTCGCTCCCTGCATCTGGAGGGTGAAAGGCATCTTTATCACAACAGGTAGGGAGTTCAGGACCAAGAAGTCTGTGTAAACAAATGTTGTTACTTCTTTGGTTATTTGCTATACCGTGCCCAAACCCCTTTGTCAATGCTTCACAAATAATTCTTTGTTTAAAAGTATAGAAGCTGCCTGCTTTGGTCACTTCTTTGTCTCATATGTCAATGAATTTCATATATATGAAATTAAACTTATTTTTCTCCTGTTAACCTAATGTTGGGAAAACAGCTGTGTTGGCTTGCATGCTGTACTTTGCCTGATTAGTGCATGAGCACGTGGCAGCACCATGTGTGTACAGTCTATGTAAGGCTAAGGGTGCTTGCCCTCAGGGCGGATGGCAGATTGAGGATTGCCTGCCCGCCACTGTGAGGGGCTGTTTTGCTGTTTGTTTGCCTGAGAAGCGGTTTTCCCCTGCCAGTTTGCTTGTCCGCTGTTGTTAAGACTATTAAATGGGAATGGCCCAACGCTTTCTGACTCCATCTGCCCAAATTCAATGTGGACCTGCCTGGCCTCGGCCACCAGCATTACATGTGTCTTATGTCAATTTAATTATTAGGCCAGTCAAAGAATCTAGAAGAAAGAATTCCCTCCCTGCTACCAATGTCAACCACCTTTAGATAGGTCCCCTCAGGGAAGGGAGGAGGGAGGACAGTGGATGGGGGAAGGGCACAAAAGAGACATCAGGTGTTTTTTTTTTTTTTAAGGAAGAACTGAAACAAATGCATTTAAATAAAAACATTTTAAGGAAGAAATAAGAAAGACTGGATTAGAATAGCTCTGCCTGGTTCATCCAAGTCCCTCCCAGCTTTGTGCAACTCTACTCCCCCATTCCCTCCCTGAAGTTCAAGGTTCCGACGCTGTAGGCAGGCAGCTTTGGGTCTGCTGTCTGTCCTACCATTTATGACTGCCACAATGCTATCCTCAGTGAATTTGATTAAAATATTTTGAGGAACAGCTACAAAAACTGCAACTCAGACGCATCAGCGAGTCGAATCCATTCCCTTTCTGCCAAAAAATTTCATTATTGTCATTTGCTGGTACTGCTTTTCTGACAGTTCATATAATTCAAGGTAATCGCAGCCAATTTTGCAAGCAAAACAACACAGACCATTACATCAAATAGCACATTAAGTCTTCAACACATAACAATGACATTATTTCCTTATTTCAGTAGTTTTGAAATTCTCTCCAGAAGAGAAAGAGGAGGAAGTATGACAGGTTTCCAACACAACAAGGCCCCTTTTATTCCAGGGGAGATGGGATCCTCCACTCCCAGGCAGGGGACGCAGACGCAGCGTTAAAACTACAGCCTTTGAAGTGTGCCTGTTGAAAGAACAATAATGTTATTATACATGTCAGTAATGACACCCATTAGCAATCTCTACCTCCTGTGAGCAGCCTCCTATAACAATGGCAAGATTTTACAACAAAAGGAATTGATGTAGCATTTTTCCATTAGAGGGAAAATCCCCTTAATGGAGGGGTGAATAGGATTGAGTCTGCAAGGACACATTCAAATGAGCCTCTCACCTTATATTACGTGGCAAATAAACATTAGCCACAGGAGCAGCAGCAAATTCTTGCAGCAACAATATAAGGGGAAAAAAAACATGCCAGGTGATGACTAACCGAGGGAAACCTGACCAGAACCTTCCCCACGTGTGCTGCCCGTTAATCTAGCTGAGAGCTCCCGCCTTGTGAACTTTCTTGGCATTAATTTTTCCAGTTAAAGTAATTGGCGTGGTTTCTGTCTCCTGCGGAGCCCTGACTGACACACTGAGAGAAGTCGATCTCACCTGCATTCCACGCTGACCTTCCCGAAACGTGAAAGGCCCTCAGAACCTTCCAGCCCATCAGGCTAGAACTAGAAGCTTTGGGTTTCGGATGGAATTTTAATTTGAACCAAGATACAGATTTTTTTGAGGTGACATCTGCCAAGTACCGTGTTTGTGTAAAAACCATTCTGGTACATTTGATGAGGTTCCGGGAGTCCTCTCTGATGGAAGATGGCCTGTGTGGTCTCGATCAGGGGCTCAGGAACATGAAGTAATGATTGCTCTCAGCACGTCACCGGGACAGGGAGGCGTGCGGCGGTCACCCCTGATGCTCCTGCCAACAGCAGCAGTAGGAAGAAGGAAGGAAAGGAAGTAGAGAGAACCACCTGAGCAGCACAAAACTTAATTGTCTTGAGCTGGGGGGTGGAGGGGTGGGGGGGGGTGGGGTGATTGGTTGGTATCAGCGTAGGTGGCCAACAGCTGGGTCCGTACCACAGGAGGTGAGGCAGGGGAATATGGGGTGGAGACAAACAAGCCCAGGGGAGTTTATTTTGTCCTGATCTAGGGAAAACATTTCCTACTTAAGATTCACCTGTATTAATCTGGGGGCTGCCATGCTTGGTAAAGGACTTTTCAGTGTTTGCTCAGATTCTGCTGTTTAGGTGACAAGGAAGCCTCATAACATCATCGAGCGAATAGGAGGGAGCACCGGGTTACCAAGCACCAGTGGATGCACTAATGGGAACAGGGTTGTTGAGTCTGTCACAACAAAAACAGTCTGGTAAGCCCACAGCCGAGAGTCTAGGGAGACACGTAATGTTACATGACACCTAGGACAGAAAACAGACATTAGCTAAAAGTGAAGCAATATGAGCCAAGTGTGGACCTTAATTATAACATGTAATTATAACAATTTTGGTTCCTTAATTGTTGCAGATGTGTCATTTTAATGTAAGAAGTTTATAATAGCAGTGTATATGGGAGCTCTGTTCTATCTTTACAGTTTTTCTGTAAATGTAACACTTTTCTAAAAATTATTTTAAGTGGGTTCTGTGAAAATTGCCAACATTTGCAGGACATGCCCCAGTTGGACAGAGAACTGACCCTCAGGTAGAAGAGTTCACGATGTGAGGGTCCACCTTATGGACCCGGTTACTCGGAAAAGTAAAAATTAGGAATGATCATAAAACATCTGGAAAGTAGAACTAAGGGTGGGTGGGTCTGTGCTCTTTACCTTGTCACCAAGGGCATGCATAAATTTGTTAAACGTTGAAAATTGTTAGATACATCGTTTCTCAGCCTTTTGGCTAAGATCGAGTGTAAAAATTGTTAGGGGCCTGTTTAGAACTTTACCAACATATAGCATGGACAGATGTGGAAAATGGACATTCTCCAACAATTGAGAAAGTTTTATTGCTTCAAGAACAGTTTGTCAACATATATTACCAATTAAAATGTTCAGAACCTCCAACCGTAATCCACCTTGAAGGGGAATTTTCTGTAGACAGATTCAGTATTGCATACAATATATAAAATGACAATTATCATTGCAGTATTGTCTGTTGTTACAAAATTTGGGAAGCAATTGCCTGTCATCAGGGGAGAATGGTGAAACTTGTTTTGATGCCACAGGGTATGGGAGAGGAAAGAAAGGTAGGACAGTCTCCAAGTCCTGACAGTCAGACACCTTGGCAAGGGAAGGTGAAAAGACCACGACTGTAGCAGAATCCTATATGTGTTTTAAAAGGAAAAAAGGACCAAGTCCCAAGCCACATATCTATATGTGAATGCACATGTGATGTGCAGACCCCGCAGAGCTGGGAGGGATTAGCTCCCGGGCGAGGGGTATGGTGGGAAGAAGGTGCAAAGGTCCTTCACATGGATGCTAAACTGGCTGGGTTCAAATGCTGCCCCTACTTTGCATTGTGCAGCCTGGACAAAATACTTAGTCCTCTCTGGGCCTCCATTTTCACATCTGTAAAGTGGGATCTGTAGCAGTGCCCACCTAGCACTCATAAGATCGCAGTGAGGATTAAATGAGCTCACCCTTGTAAAATAATTCCCAGTCACTCCCACCCCTGTGAAGAAAACAGAATGTGGGGGACAGGCGGATAGTTGGGGCAACCCAGTGACAGAATCAACGGAACTCGGGGACGGTGCTGGAGATGACCCGCGTCGCTCTGTCAACCTAGACTCCCCACACTAGATGATTTGGGTTCCAAATATTAATTTTTTCTGTTTTAATGTGTAAAAAGAGAACTTGAATTACTGAGAAATATAACTCGGAACATTGATACATTTCCACTAACTTTACACTGGTTCGGAGTAGCCTCTGAGATGAGAGCCATTAACCAAACAAAGCAGGGAGTCCGCGGTGGAGGCTCTGCAGGCCTGGGCTTCGCGGGCCCAGGCACCATGAATAGGGCCAAACAGAACAAGCTGAATCGCCCCACTTCCCATCACCACCTGGTGAATAAAGCAGGAAACAGATTTTAACAAATATTGTTCAAACTTTATTTTATTTAAGCAGTTTCTATTGAAGATGAACTGAAAAGCATTCATTTTGACATACGTATTTTATCTTTCTATCACTATATGGAGTAGTCCACATTAATAAAAAAGCACCTGGCTGACTGCTCCCCTGCTGGGACACTGAATGAGCAAGCCATAACGCAGGGTCCACATCTGTAAAGTGTAGAGTTCAGATCAGAAGAGAAAAACCGCCCTGACGGGATAGCTCAGCTGGTTAGAGCATCACTCTGAAGCACAGAAGTTGTCGGTTTCAATCCCGTCAGGGCACATACAGGAACAGACCAATGTTCCTCTCTCTCTCTCTCTTCATTTCTCTATAAAAGCAATTAAAAAAAAAAGAATAGAAAAATCAAAGCAACCCTGTGGTGTTGAACTGGATTGGGAGATATTGCTATGAATTCATGTTTTTCAATATAGATACAAAAATAAATCCAGATGTAAATGTGTGTTTACACACACCCACCCACGTGTAAATGTGTTTCCATGCACATGCGCACAGACACACACATGGTGGGATACACAGAAATGGTGGGTCCCCTGATAGTATGCAAATAGGAGAAGGAAGGAAGGCATGGCTCAAATGGATTACTCAGGGAAACCCAGCACAAATGTGGCTTTGGCCTCCTCTGGGCAACCCCTATCCTGTCTAAGTGACTCTAATAATCATCTCATTATTGTAAAAGCAGTCCAATTCCTCTGAAGTTGAGAAGAAGTCCCTCACTGAGTTGTTGGATGTAGGTGGTAACCCAAATCTTCCCACACCAAGAGATCAGCTCTGGCAAGAAGCCCCAACGTGCCTTGATGGTGCTGATGGAATGTGCAGGCCAGCCAGCCCACGGTGTCCTGCTGGAGAGATACAAGGCGGAGGAGACAGGCCTTTTTCCTGTTTCACCCCCTCCCAATGTCTTTTGTGCTGTCCTACTAGGTCTCTGATGGAGACTCTCAGCCCACACTTTTCTCTCCCTCTTAAAGAGGATGCTTCAAGTCCTCTAAGGTTTCACATAAGAAGGGAAGAAGGAAAAAAAACACACTCCCATCAGGATGTGATGTGCACAGAACTGTGGAAGCACCTCTAGGGTACTGTGGAGCTGGCGAGTCTCTGACTTTTCTCTTTTTACTTTTGTTTCCTTCTTTTTCCAACGAAGAGGAGAGAAGATGGAGAGACAGATTCCACATTCACTCTGACCAGGATCCACTGGGCAACCCTGGTCTAGGGCTGATGCTCTGCCCATCTGGGGCAATGCTTGCAACGAAGCTATTTTTAGCACTTGAGGTGAAGGCTCCATGCTGCCATCCTCAGTGCCGGGGCCAATGCACTCGAACCAATCAAGCTATGGCTGCAGGAGGAGAAGAGAGATAGAGAAGAGGGGTGGGGAGGTGTGGGGAAGCAGATGGTTGCTTCTCCCTTTGTGCCCTGACCAGTAATTGAACCCCGACATCCACATGACGGCCAATGCTCTACCACTGAACCAACCAGCCAGGGCTTCTCTTTTTTTTTCTAAAGACTCCATTTTATTATACTTTCTGGGCATGACCTAGATCCCTAGTAGAGAGACAGGTACATGCTCAGCCTCAGAAAGGGAAGGAGAGCAGATAATCCACTCTCATGGCATAATGAAGCTATTTTATGGCTTTTTCCATATTTACTATTATTTTCTGTGGGGGAGGAGAAAAATGATTTTCCTTCTACCTTCTAAATTCTTCTTGCTGGATTAATATTTAAATTAACATGAGACAGAATAACAGGAAAAAATGACCACATGTATTACATATATATGTACATGATGGAGGTGGGAGTTCATTAGATCATGAGACCTAAGGTCAGATCAGGCAGTTGAGGCTTATATGCCACCTTAAACTAAGGAGAAAGTGTGGTGTGGGGGGCACTTCAAAGGGCAAGAAGACAATTCACATAGAGATGGAAAAGCAAATGTTTGGTAAATAAATGTTTGCTTTGCGGTCTGGAAACAATGGGACACAGCGAGGACTTTGATCAAATGGGCTTTGCTAGGGTCTTCCCTGTCTATCACTCTAGTTCGTGTTAAACTAAGGTTATCGGTGACGATCACTCCCTTCCTGGAGCAGGCCCTCTGTCTCAATTCTTTTAGGCAATAGGGGGAAGGTCAAAGGTTCTTCCTGAGTCTTTTGTTTCTTAAAAATAACCAGCCTCAAATAATCTGTATTCCCCAAAAGCATGTTAGGGTGGCAAACTCTGGTTCTTTTTAGCTCCAAAATAAAGACAGCATTTGAATTCTGGCACATTCATTTTTAAAAAATGTTTGTGTGGGAGGGATTAGGAACAGATGTGGGGGAGGTAATTTTGGTGAAAATTGTAGGAAGCTGCAATAAGCAAAGGCTAGTTTTGTGTTGTAGGCTCTCGAGGAGGTGAAAACTAGTTCTTCCTTTCTCACATACCTGAAAACAGAGTGTCCTACCTACCGTGCACCTGGTTGTTTTGCTGTTGAAAATTAAGGGACACAGGTAATCTGTATATCACAAATACTATTTAAGTCTTAAAAAGAAACTAAAATGTCTTCATTCCTCCCCAAATACATAAGGGCCCATCTGTCTAATGAAAAAATATATATATAGTCATCATAAAAGATATCTCTTTTAAAAAGATGCTGAAAACTGGCACAGAAGGTGGGAGACAAGATGACAGGAAAATTATTAGCATTACATAGGAGTCCGGGATGGAGAGAAACTAGAGTAGTTTTGCCTCCAGGAGTATAGAGTCAAGGATAGGACCCACCAGATGCACATCGCTCTCATAATTAACAATGCTACTGTAAAGCCCTGGGGAAACTACATTCTCTGATTTACCCCAAATGCCCGTCACAATCCAGTTTGCCTTTAAAATTGTAATTTTATTCAAATTACTTTTAGCTATCAATCTTGGAAACCAACTCTGATTAAGTTGGCTCCTTGACTGTGCATGGATTTTTAAAGTTGAAATGGTGATATTTAAAGTATTAGTGGCTATTTTTGAAACAGGAAAGGGAATAGTTCATTTCACCTTGAAAGAGAAAGCTCACAGAAAAGAAGTTAAAACACTCTAAAAGAAAGTTTAAAATGCAGTTAAAATGAGATGATCAGATTTGCTGAAGTTATGTATGTTTTCATATAGAAGTCATCAGCTATGCTCCTTTTACCCTGCTTTTAATTTCTGTACCTTGTAAAGAGTGGAAAATTTTCTCTGAAACTTATTTTGCTTATGGAATGTGACAATGCGTTTCTGCCAAAATTAGGAGTGCATCCTTAAAGTGATAAGAAAACTCAATTGCTCAATCTGCATAATGAATAAAGTTATGCAATTTTTTAAAAAGAAAGAGTTGTCACTAATGCCTGCCAGATTTGATTAAAAAATAGAAGATCAGATAATAAGGGTGAGACGGGGTTGGAAGCAGAAAGTGAAAGGCAGTCTACATATAAATGTAAGAAAATATTTTTAAGCCCTGTATGTGATAGAAAATTAATTTCCAAAATATGAAGAGAATTCTACAACTTAATAGCAACAACACAATAATAATAATAATGATAATTTTATAATGGGCAAAGAACCTGAATAGTCATTTCTCCAAAGAAGACATACAAATGGCCAACAGATACATGAAAAGATGCTCACCTTCTTAAAAAAGATGCGTTGGCAAAGATGTGGATAAATTGGAACCTTTGTACACTGTCGATAGGAATATAAATTGATGCAGGCATTATGAAAAACAATATGGAGGTCCTACAAAAAATTGAAAATAGACCTACCTTATGATCCAGAAATCCTACTTCTGGGTATATATTTGAAGGAAATAAAATTAATTTCAAAGAGATATCTGCACTCCAAATTCCTTTCAGCATTATTCACTAAAGCCAGGATATGGAATCAACCCAAATGTATATCAACAAATGAACGAATTTAAAAAATATGATATGTACAGGGTGGAGCAAAAGCAGGTATATAGGTATGAGTATGCAACACAGAGTTTATTCTTGTATTATTAGTTATTAATTATTGCATCATTTTCCATACAAACAACTATCAACCTACTTTTGCCACACCCCTGTAGATACAAGGAAATATTATTCAACCTACCATTGCAATAATATGGATGGACCTGGAGGATGGTATGCTAATTGAAATAAGCCAATCACAGAAGGACAATATTGCATGTGCCTCTTATATGAGATGTCTAAAATAGTCAAACATATAGAAAGAGACAATAGCACTATCAGTGGATAGGAAGAGAATATTAGGGTGTGGTGGTTCAATGGGTATACAATTACAGTTACACAAGATAAGTAATTTCCAGAGATCTTCTGTACAGCATGGTGCCTACAGTTAACAATAAGGTATTATGCACTTAAATATGTGCTGAGAAAGTCGTTCTCCTCTTGTGTTATTACCACACACACACAAAAGACCACGTGGAAACTGTTCGATGGTAGATATGTGTATTCCCTTGATTGTAATGATGGTAACAGAAGCATATCTACAAGGTGAGGCAAAAGTAGGTTTACAGTTGTTCGTATGGAAAATAATACAACAATTAATAAACAATAATACAAGAATAAACTGTGTTTCATGTAGTCACAACTGCAAACCTACTTTTGCCCCACCTTGTATATGTCCAAACTCATCAAATTGTATACATTATTTATGTACAGTTTTCTATACCAATTATACTTCAATAAAACTGAAAAAAATAAAGTTAAATTTTATCCATTGAGAAACAATAAAACTAATGCTCATTTGGCTGTTTTTGCTAATATTTATATACATAATTCTCTTAATTGCTTAAAAATGTCTGAAGCAATATTACATATTGGGCATTTCTAAACTGTTTCTGCCTTTAATACCTTCAATATTTCATCATTTAGAATTATATTTGTTGTTGGTTTATGAAAAATACTTTATATTATGTAGATTTTCTTCTATTTCTATTTACATTAAGTTTTGTGATTAAGAAGTCTTGATTTTCATCAGGTGCATTTGGGGCCTACAATGATAAAATCACATGAGTTTTCTTCTTTGGTCTGTTGGATATAATGAGTTGTGTTCATGGATCTCTTAATGATGAAGCTTCCCCATGTTCTTAGAGTAAAACCTACTTCATCACAGTGCGTGTTTTTAATAAATTGCTGGGTACAATTTATTAAAACATACCAATTTTTACTTGGTATGTTTGTATCTGTACTCATAAATAGGAATGTCTGTAACTGTGCGTGTGGGGAGGAGCACCTTTATTAGGTTTTTTGTGAAGATTTTATAAAATTATTGGTAGTTTTTTTTTTTTTCTGTTCTAGAACTGTTTGTGTGAACAGGAATTCCATGTTCCCTGGATATTTGGTACAGTAGTATCACTTGGAATATCATCTGGCTTTGGCAGCTTTTTACCTTTTTCTCGGGGTGAGTCTGCTGCTCACAGGATCCTGTGGTTGTTGGTACATTCAGACTTACTCTCACTTTGTAGGAGAATTTACCTATAAAGTCATTCATTTCATTTCAATTTTATTAACAAAATGTTGTAAATAGTTTTTACAATTTTTTCAGTTTCCTTCATCTCTGTCACTGCACTGCCTTTCTTGTTCCAAAATTTGATCGACTCTATTCCCTTTCTTTTCCTAAAAGTCAGGCTTGCCAGGAGCTTGTCTTTCCTAAATGCGTCTTTAAAATAACCAACTTTTGATATTGCTTATTACTTCAAATGTTCATGTTCTACATTGTCAATAGTATCACTCTTAATTTTAACCCTATTATTTTTTGTTTGTTCTTTTTCTGTTTTGTTTTGTTTTTTAGAAAATTAAACAGGGTAACATTGATCAATAAGAGTACATAGGTTTCAGGTAAACATCTCTATAGAATGTGAACTGTTGATTATATTGTATATCCATCTCCCAAAGTCAAATCATCTTCCATCACCTTATATTTGTCCCTCTTTACACCCTTCCCCCTACCCCCTCAACCTCATCTGCCACCCCTCAAAACCACGTCACTTTATTTATGTCCATGAGTCTCAGTTTTATATCAACCTATATGTGAAACCACACAGTTCTTAGCTTTTTCTGATTTACTTATTTTACTCAGTATAATGTTTTCATAAATATCAATAGTTCATAATTTCTTATGGCTGAGTAGTATTCCATTGTATATATGTACCACATCTTCTTTATCCAATCCTCTATCAAAGAACTCTTTGGTTGTTTTCATGTCTTGGCCACTAAGAATAAAAATGAAAATGGAAGTGTTTGTGTCTTTATGTACCAGTTTTTAAGTTTTTTGGGTAGATACCCAGTAGAAGGATTGCTGGGTCATATGGTAGTTCTATTCTTAATTTTTTGAAGAACCACCAAATTTTCTTCCATAATGGTTGTACTAGTTTGCATTTCCACCAGCAGTGAATGAGGGTTCCTTTTTCTCCACAGCCTCTCCAGCACTTGTTATTACCTGTCTTGTTGATAATAGCTAATCTAACAGGCGTGATCTAACTACATCATTGTAGTTTTAATGTTCATTTCTCTAATAGCTAGTGAAGATGAGCATCTTTTCATATATCTGTTGGCCATTTGTATGTCTTCTTGGGAGATGTGTCTGTTCAGGTCCTCTCCCCATTTTTTAACTGGATTGTTTGCTTGTTGTTGCTGAGCTTTGTGAGTTCTTTATACATTTTGGATATTAACCCCTTTTCAGAGTTGTTGTTTGCAAATATCATCTCCCATTTAGTTGGCTGCCTATTTATTTTGTTGTCAGTTTCTTTTGCTGTGCAGAAGCATTACTGTTTGATGTAATCCCACTTATTTATTTTTGCCTTTACTTTCCTTGCCTTTGGGGTCCAATTCATAAATTGGTCTCTATGGCCAAAGTTCATGAGTTTAGTACCTATGTTTTCTTCTATGTAGTTTATTGTTTCAGGTCTTATATTTAGGCCTTTCATCCACTTTGAATTAATTTTTGTGCAGGGGGACAAAATATAATCAACTTTCATTCTTCTGCATGTGGTTTTTCAATTTTGCCAGCACCATTTATTGAAGAGGCTTTCTTTTCTCCATTGCGTGTTTTGGCTCCTTTGTGAAAGATGATTTGCCCATATACATGTGGTTTTATTTCTTGATTCTGTTCCATTGGTCTGTATGTCTGTTTTTCTGCCAATACCATGCTGTTTTGATTATGTGGCTCTGTTGAATAATTTGAAGTCAGGTAGTGCGATACCTCTGGCTTCATTCTTTTTTCTCAGGATTTCTTAGGCTATCCAGGGTTTTTAATGGTTCCATACAAACCTGGTGATTTTTTGTTATAATTTTTTTAAAAATGACATTAGGATTTTGATGGGGATTGCATTAAATTTGTATATTGCTTTGAGTAATATGGCCATTTTAACTATGTTGATTCTTCCAATCCATAAACATGGAATATTTTTCAATTTCATTGTGTCTTTTTCAATATCTTTTAATAATGCTTTGTAGTTTTCAGTATATAAGTCCTTCACAGCCTTTGTTAAATATATTCCTAAGTATTTTATTTTTTTGTTGCAATTGTAAAATGAATTGTTTTTTTCAGTTCATTTTCTGAAGTTTCATCGTTGGTGTATAGCAGGGGTAGTCAACCTTTTTATACCTACTGCCCACTTTTGTATCTCTGTTAGTAGTAAAATTTTCTAACCGCCCACCGGTTCCACAGTAATGGTGATTTATAAAGTAGGGAAGTAACTTTACTTTACAAAATTTATAAAGCAGAGTTACAGCAAGTTAAAGCATATAATAATAATTACTTACCAAGTACTTTATGTCACATTTTTGCTAAGTTGGGCAGAATAAACCTTTATAACACAACTTACTATAGTTAAATCTATCTTTTTATTTATACTTTGGTTGCTCCACTACCACCCACCATGAAAACTGGAATGCCCACTAGTGGGCGGTAGGGACCAGGTTGACTACCACTGGTATATAGAAAAGCAATAGACTTTTGTATATTGATTTTGTATCCTGTGACTTTACTGTGTTGGTTTATTTTTTCTAATAATATTTAATGGAGTCTTTAAGGTTTTCTATATACAGGATCATGTCATCTGCCAAAAGTGATACCTTTAGTTCTTCTTTCCTTATTGAATGCCTTTTATTTCTTTCTTTTGTCTGATTGTGCTGGCTAAAACTTCTAGAATGATGTTGAATAGGAATGGAGAGAGAAGGAAACCTTGTCTTATTCCTGATTTGAGAGAAAAAACCTTCAGTTTTTCACCATTTAGTATGATATTAGCTGATGGTTTGTCATATATGGTCTTTATTATGTTGAGGCACTTTCCTTCCATTCCCATTTTATTGAGTGTTTTAAGCATAAGGGAATGTTGTCTCTTATTGAATGCCTTTTCTGCATCTATTGATAGGATCTTTTTCTGGTTTCTTATATTGAATGTTTAGCTCATTCATTTCACATTTTCTTGCTCAACAATGAAAGTAGTTATGGGTAAAGCTATAACTTTTTCTCTTACCAGGTCTTTAACTTCATTATAAAAGTTTTAGGATGAAATATACTCATTTTATTGATTTTTATATAACTTGTTACTTATAAGTTATTTGCCTTTTGATTTGGGAATCATCTTTTAAAGCATTTTTCAAATTTCCAAGTGTATAAATATTTTGGCTTCTCATTATCAATTTCCGGATCAGTGTGTTCTCTAAGAACTCTATTTTTCACAATTTATTAAAAATTTTTTTGGTGATAGGAACATGATGAAATTTGGAGAAATTTCTATGATTATGAGGAAAAATGTATAATACACACATCCGCACACACACTTTAAATCATGAATTTCTGTTTATTCGTTTCTTTCTTGACTGGTCAGTTTCTGAGAGAAGGGTATTAAAGCTTTTCTCTGGGACTTAGATTTTAACAAATTCTCCTTGTATTTTGAGGGGTTTTGTTTTGCCTTCTGTATGTGGCTGGGTACAGTGACTGTTCGTCTTTTTAGTGGACTATTCATTTTAACTTTGTAACTCATAGCTCTGTCCAGCTGATGCCTGGATGTCCCATGGATCCGTCCAGACCTCGGCCCCCTGCTCACTGCCCTGGAAGGCTGACCCACCCTGGACAGCCTCCTCAGGCTCCTGAACCCTGGCCTGGGGCTCATCTCAGAGAGTGGAGGGCCTAGCAGTTTGGAAGGAGGAGACCCTGTTCTTATTCCCAGCTCCTTTCCCCTGGGTTTGCCTCAGGTTGGCTCCACTCATGGTGACCTTTCCCACTGGCTCTCTTGCTCTGCAGCCTGATAATGGTCCCTTCCCTGCCCTTTAGAAATTTAAGAATAGTCCTGCAGTTGCCAGCTACCGAATGTCATCTGTGGGTGCTCAAGACACTGCCCCACCTCTGTAAACAGTCCTCTTCCCAAGCCCTCTTCCAGTTACCCAAAGGGCCATCTATTTCCTGTTATCTCTTCTTTGGGCCTTACATTCCATTTTGCCTGCTTTTCTGTTATATTTTGCATTTACCTTTTCTTCTTCTTTTTTTATGCCTTTAAAATTTTTTTGGCTGTCTCATAAAAATACTATAATTCAGTTTTATTTTTGTTTTAAAATTTAATCTGAGTGGTTGGGAGGGAGCATGGGGTGCCTCTGGGGTCATGTGGTATTTCTTAAGCAGGATGATGGTTTCACAAATGTGTTCACTTTGCAATTGTGCTTCAAGCTACATAATAGTGATTCATGCACTTTCCTATGTATGTGTCATAACTCAATGAAAATGTAAAAACAGAGCAAAGCTGGTGCCATTTTGTTGTGGTGTTGACAGGTTCCCACTCAGAGCAGCAAACAAGCTCGATCCTCCTTGGTGATATAATAGGGCCCCCATGTCTCTTCAGTGTGAGGACAGAATGCTGCTCACAGGAGAGTTTCTTCAAAAGTACAAACAGTGTGTGTGAAATGTAGTTACTTAGTCACATAATAGAGGAGCCAGCAGGCCCTTTGCCTTAGCTGGAGTGAAGACAGAAATAAAACTGAACAAGTCACTTTCTCCTTGTTCCTGGGGCCAGGCCCCACCTCCTACCTGCACCCACTGTGCCTAGACAAGCAGAACATGAAGGTGCGATGGAAGCCTGAGCTGGACATTGAGGTGCAATGGAAGCCTCACTGGATCAAGGCCCATCCAACGTAAGTTGGACATGAGCACTGGGATCCGTCCATGGAAGCCTGAGGGATCTTTGAAATGGCATGATCAGGGAAGGTCCAAGCAACGTGACAGTGTCTCTGCGGAAGTTTCCTGAAGGAGGAATGGAGCTTTTGGCCTTAGCAACTTGTAAAGTGAGGCCCAGGTATGAACCCAATGGCAGAGAAGCCAGCTTGCCATGGAGGGAGCACCCCTGGTTCCACGTCTGGAGGTCGATCTCCTGCCCTGCGCATAGGAAAAATTGTCTTTCTTCTTAAGCATACAGTCAACATACTGTACCAGAGGTGTCTCCCTTCACTCAGTGGTCCCATAAGCCTCCTTATCTTCTCTGGATGAAAGCAGTAGGGCACCTAAGTCACTGTGTATCAGAAGCACCCCTAGAACCCCCTAGAAGCCAAAGCCTCAGGTGCTGATGGGACCCATCTCTAAACTGAGACAGTAGGGCAGCCTTTTTCTCCCCTTAAATAGCTTCACTCTTCAGCAAGCTGGGTGGGAAAAGATGAGAGGAGGGGTAACAAAAGCAAGAGAAATCTTTTCAGGACCCCTTTATCTATGTACGTGAATTCCAGTTATCTTCTTAGGATTCTGAATTCTGTTTACCAGCCCAAACTTCTTCTTGAGCTTCAGGTCTGAATATTCATCTGCTTTCTAGAAGGCTCTACTTGGGTAACACTTTTCATCCTCAAAACCAGTCATTGTCCTCTCTTCCCTATCCTGTCTAATGGGGAACCCCAGCCACCCAGCTCCCAAAGCTGGAGGATGTGAGTGGTTCTTGACACCTCCCTCTTCCTCACCTCCAAGAGCCACACACCAAATCACAGTGATTATAACTCTGAAATGTGTCTGCAATCTCTCTCTCCTCCCTTCATCCCCACTAATGCTGCCCTTATGAGAGATTTTATTTCATTTTCTTGGACTGCAACTCTCTCTTGTTTAAATACTATCACCTCCACATCATTGGCAGAGTTCTTTCTAAAACACAAGTCTGGCTGTAATAGTAGCAGATTAAAACATTTTACTAAGAACTGGGTCCAGATCCCCTTACTGTGAAACCTGGGGATGTGCTGACCTGATTTACTTCCTCTTCACCCAGGGAAGGGGGATGGGGGATAAAGAGAAGGAGAGGGCCTCAGAGCTGCCTAGACAAATTGGTCTGGTGGGAAAAGAGATAGCAGAAAGCATATGGCTTGGGCTCTGAAAGCCTCATTGCCTGGGCTCATGCCTCAATCTTCTCAGTTGTGAAATTGGTAAACAGTATCTGCTTCACTGCTTAGTGTTTGAATGAAGTTAGTCAATGCATAGAACATCTTTAAAAGGTGTTTGGCCTACGGAAAAACACTACATATGAATTAGTTATCTCCACCTATACCAGTTTCTTGGGGACACCACAACAAATATTAAAAACTGGGATCTTAAAAAATGGGAACCAATTGTCTCACAGTTCTAGAGATGAGATGAAGGTGTTGGCAGGCTTGGTACCTTGTGAGGACTGTGAGGGAAGGATCTGTTCCAGTCCTCTCTCCTTGGCTAGTAAATCTCTGTCTTCATCTTCACAGGGTGTTCTCCCTGGGTGTGTGTACCTGACTATGTGCCCAAATTTCCCCTTTTTATAAGGACACAGTCATATTGGAATATGGCCCACCCTAATGATCTCATCTTAACTTGGTCATCTTCAAAGACTTTATTTCCAAATAAGGACACATTCACAAGTACCGGGGAGGTTAGGACTTCAAACTCTTTTGGGGGAGAGCAAGTAAAACCCACAATAAATACACATAAAAATATCTGGTTGGCAGTGAATAAATGAGGATTTTAGTCTGGGATGTAAGAATATCTAAAAGATAGATTTAGATGTATTCAGATTCTACGTGATAATGGGAATGAATGATTTCTACCTAGGAAGGTTGCATAGAAAAAAATAAGAAAAGTTGTGATTTACAAGATGGCCAGAGAAAGAGGAGCCTGAGAAGAAGACTGACAAACTATGTGGATGTGTTGTATGAAAACTTAGAGCAGGGTAGATTGGAAACTGTGGAAGACAGGTTTCAAGGAGGATGCTGTGCTCAATAGTGGCCAACGCTTCTGAAAGATCAAGTAGGATAAGAACTGGAAAAGGGTTCAGTCAAACTTGGAAGCAAAGAGGTCCCTTATGAAAATGGGATTGTAAAAGGATGGAGACCAAAACCAGATAGCAAGGTCGATAAGCAAATGGAAGGTAAACAGAGGCTATGAGTTTAGGCAGCACTTATTGATATTAAATTAAAGCAACATGGGTGGAATCACAGAGGGTGGGAATGTGGGGGAGTTGGGCATGCTTATATCTTGAGGGTAACGAGGTAGGAGGGAAGAAGGACTTCAAGCCACAGGAGGAATAAAGGACAACTAACAGACTGAAGTCCTTAAAAGTTAGAAAGATCAAACATAAATCTAAGTCTAATAATCATTATTTTTAATGAGGTACCCAATGTTTTTTTTTAATTTTAGTTTATTTTTATTTTATTCATTTTAGAGAGGAGACACAGAGTGAGAGAGAGAGTGAGAGAAAGAGAGAGAGAAAGGGGGGAGGAGCTGGAAGCATCAACTCCCATATGTGCCTTGACCAGACCAGTGCAGGGTTTTGAACTGGTGACCTCAGTTTTCCCAGGTCGATGCTTTATTCACTGCACCACCACAGGTCAGGCAAGGTACCCAATGTTTTGAGGTAAAGAAATAGAGCTAAGAGAAATAGAGAATCCATGAATTTATATAGATACATTTGGCTAGAGGCACTCTCAGATTACTTCATTGTTCAGACTGAAGCCAACTTAGCTATTATTTAAATTTTGGAAATTTAGACTTTTCATCATAGTCAACTCAAAGCAGGACACTAGATTAGCCAAAGGTATTGTATTGGAGAAGCAGAATGAGAATTATAGTGACTGGTGACCAGTGGCCATGAGATAAATACTGGCTTCTGGCTGGTCCTTTGAAAAAGCTTGCTTTTGTTTGGTATATAGCAGGATCAAATTTGCAGATGTGACCCTAAAATATAATTTCTTATGTATTGTCTAACCAAAATTCCATTTTGCTCTAGAGGTCCAATTCTGAAATGAAGCAGAGGATGAATGGAGAAAAAGATAGATGGATAGATGAATGGATGGAGAGATGGTTGGATGGATGGATGGATGGATGGATGGGTAGGTAGATGATAGATAGATAGATAGATAGATAGATAGATAGATAGATAGATAGATAGATGAGAAAATTAGATATATAGAAACATATAAAGTTAGACTTAACATAGAGCCTGTTATAGTTTGTAGATTGAACGAAATAGAGCCTTCAAGTTTAACTTTTCTCATTGGAGTTCAAAGCACTCTCTTACAAGAGTGATGAACTTTTAACTGTCCCTGTGGTTGGTATCCCAGATATTTTTATTTTACATTTTGTGTCTCTCTGTCTATTTACCTTTCTTATAAGCCACTGGAAACTGAGTTGCAGACATAATTTATCCTTGAATTTTTACTTTCTTTTAGGTAATCCCAGAATAATTGCCAAAGTCAGGAAGTTTAACATTGACCTAAAACTATTACCTGATATGTAGTGCATACTGCTATAAAGAACATTATCGGGACAATTTCATCAATTGTCCCGATAATTTTCTATATAACAATTTTGAAAAGGACCCGATCCAGGATTATGCATTGTTAATTGTTGGGTTTTGTTTTGTTTGTTGATGTTTTACTGTTTGTTTGTTTGTTTTAGTCACTGTTAATCTGGAATGTCCTTCAGGCTTTTTTTGTCCCTAAGACATTGATATTTTTATAATTACAGACAAGTTATTTCATAGAATGTTCCTCAATTTGGGTTTATCTGATGTTTCCTCATGATTAGATTCAGGTTATATATTTTGGGCTGAAATATCCCAGAAATAATTTTGTGTTCTTTTCAGTAGGCTGTTATTAAGAGACATCATTTATCTGTTACTGGTGATCTTAACTTTGATCATTGGGTTAAGGTGATGTCTGCCAATTATTTCCACTGTAGAGTTACTATTTTTCCCTTCATGATTAGTGGACAATTTGTGTATGGAAGGAATTACTTTGAAACCATGTACACATATTGTTCCTTAACACACTTCTCTGAATAGTTTTAGCATCTATTGATGACTCTTGACTGGGTTAAATATCCACATGGTGTTTTCAAAATAGTGATTTTCTAACATCATCAGTTCTTCTAAATTCACTAGTTGGCATTTTAGTGTAAGTAATCTATCTCCCTTCCTTCCTTCCCTTCTTTCCCTTCCCTTCCTTCCTTTATTCCTTCCTTCCTTCCTTTCTTCCTTCCTAATTTCTTCCTCCCTTCCTCCCTCCCTTTCTCCTTCCCTTCTCCCCTTTTTTCCTTCCTTCTTTCATTTATTTTCTTTTCTTTTTCTTTTTTGACCTTTCTCTCTTTCTTTTTAATGTGGACTCAACAGATTCTTATTTTATTCAATGGGTTATAATCCATTACTGTTACTATTCATTTTGTTTGTTTGTTTTTTAATTTCTTTATTTTAGAGAGGAGACACAGAGAGAGAGAGAGAGAGAGAGAGAGAGAGAGAGAGAGAGAGAGAGAGAGAAAGGGGGGAGGAGCTGGAAGCATCAACTCCCATATGTGCCTTGACCAGACCAGTGCAGGGTTTTGAACTGGTGACCTCAGTGTTCCCAGGTCGACGCTTTATCCACTGCGCCACCCCAGGTCAGGCTGTTACTATTCATTTTTATGTGGTTAATTGTCTCAGCTTTTGCCAGTAGAAAGTCTCTCTAAGCTGACTTTTATGTCCTTTTAATATATTCCTTTCATTTTTTTTAAGTACTTTATTTTCTGACCCAAGACATTCCAGGCTTATCTTGTACTTTTCCTGTCCCTTCCCTGGAATCTGCCATTTCTCCAAGAAGCCAAGGTTCCTTTCAGTATGGAAAGGTATTTAGAAATCAACATCGTCATATGAGGTATATTTCTAGTTCTGGGCTGTCATTGTCTCTAGGCTCTTCCATTGGAAAATGTTACTTCTGATCCTTATTCTAAGGATTCATAATGATTCCTATGAACTAGGATACAGGCTCCATCCTTGCCTTCTCCTATCCCATAATTTAATCTTCCTCTCTAACAGTGAAAACTCTGGTTTCTAATGAAATCAATATATTTACTCATTTGTTAAATCCTACAACATACCCAAAATAGTTTCAGAATCACTACACCCACAGAACCATGAGAAACAAACCTGCTAAGACTTCAAGGTTTGCTTGCAGCTCTTTTTCTTCTCCCTTCAAACTAAGATTTTGAAGTTACTTAGCTTGGTTCTATTATTTTTTCACTGTATATTCATTTGAAATACAGTAAGTAATCTTTACCATTCTTGTTTGTATTCAGTTTAGTGTTTTACCCCATCCTTGATTATTTAATTTTATTTTCTTGAACATATAAATCATTGACTATAATTCAAAATTTTAAGCTATATAAAAAGATATTTCTGTATCCCTTTCCGCCCATTCCCACCACCTCGACAGGTGAATTATTTCCTTAGTGTTTGGTCTGTGCATCTCAGGCTTCTTCCTGCCAGAAATAAACAGGCCTTTTTACCCAACAATGGACAAACTAAACAGCCTCTCCATAAGGCAGAAGGGCAGGGTGTCAGTGGACACTTGACATGGTTATGAAAATGATTCTAAAAGCACCCTCTACCCAGGCAGCCTTTGTGCCCGGGTAACTTAACCTGGAAGATAGCACGTCCACACATACACACAAACACACACAATGCACTATCAAGACACACACTGGCAGACTACACATACCCAACACACAGACACAACACACAAACATCAGGCATACACTACAAACACAAGACACATACACTAAAGAAGCATTTGTTTCTGTCTGGCGCTACCAGCCAGGAGCTCCTGAGAGCCCACAATCATGAAAAGGATTAGTTGAATTGGCACCACCATTACCTTGAATTACCTTGTCTTCAAAAGAAGATGTCCTAATAAGCTCTTGATCTACTATGGAGGATCTGTAATTTGGACCAAGTAAATTTGTCTACCTTTTTCTACGAATCATTATTTCTGTTCTTCATTGTGAGGCTAACAACATAATTGAGCTGTCATCATTCCAACTTAGGTAATAGATGTTTCTGGCAAAATGCTTCAAATGTCCCCTGAAATAGAAGGTGAACCTGAAGCACACTTACTGTGTGGTCTTTGGACCTGAAACACGTCGCTGGCACTATATTTTTGCACTTGGTCTTGAGATAAGAATTAATTTTTAAGTAACTGTTCTTACCCTTTCCCCATCATGATCCTTCACCAAACAACTCAAGAACCTTACTAAAAGTAAAAAAAAAGAAAAGGTGTAGGTTGATAAATAGCAGAATCTTTATGTCTGTTGTCTCTCATCCTAGCCAAATGAACCACATCATGGTAGACTGTCTCCCCAGACCCCAGACACCACGTGGAATTATTTGGTGCACCCATAACATTACTTTGTGGAAAATTACTGATTGCTTTGGAGACCTGTGCCAATCAAATGTCCCCTGGTGTGATCTGTGGGGCTGGGCGACAGCCTAGTTATGGATTGAACAAGGGGCTGGAGTGAGGCAAGAAGTCTTAGGTTCTTCCAATTTTTCCTACCTTGTGACTGAAATAGGTATTTTTTGTTTTGGTTTGGTATGAATCACAAAAGCCAGAATTTTGACACTTCTTTCTCAGGTTTAGGTATGACAGAGTGCCTGCTGGCACCAGAGGTTTCTTTCATTGTCATTGTGGTTTAAAAGTGGAGAGGAACGACAAGGAGTAAAGGGAGAGGGAGCTACATCACTTGATACTTAATTCTGATCACCTCTTGGCCTTTTGGCTAAGATCAAGTGATACTTAGTACTGAGTCCTCCACACCAATTTGGGTCGAACTTTTGCAGGCTCTGCTGGTGGCTGCAATCTTTGGGGTTCCTTGGCTCCCAGATTCATCACCTCACTATCCTCCTCCATCTTCCTAGGGCACTCTCTCCATGCCTCTGCCTTCACAACACATTTTTCTCTTCTTATAATAACCTCAGTCACATCTGCCAAGACCCTATTCCTGAAAAACATCACATCCATTGGTACATGGGTTTAGGACTTCAACATATCCTTTTGAAGAAACAAGTCAGCTCATAACAAGCACCAACTCTGAGGTTTTTCAGTTTCACGACACACATGACCCCCGGCTGATGTCTGCTGCAATTCCACATGGGGTTGCGTTTATAGGAACGCCAGTCCAGCACTCCAGGGGACCGGTGCCTTCATGAGGCTCTCTGCAGAGAACTACAGAGGGGAGTTGTTTCTTGATCACAACCAACTTCCCTGTATTCAGACACATCCTCAGATGGAAAACCTCTCTCTTCTTTTGTGAACCCAGTGTCTATGCTTCATCTGCCTCATCTTTTCTCCCCAGAGCCCACTTTGTCCTCTTGTCCCAGACACTCTCCTGCCACGTTCATGTAAATCTGCTTTTCTTTCGGGTCCTTGGGCCCTGCCTTACACTTGGCCTCCCACCCTGTCTTGCCCTTGGTCCCTGCCCTTCTTGGCCCTGAGGTGGACAGAAGGGGAAGTGCCATCACTGAAGCCAAATTCTCGGTGTGGACAGGGGACCACGGGGCGGGCTGGCTGTGACTACTAGGGTACTCTTTTCCCTTCCTGTCCCTTAAGTTACAGAGCTAAATTCCAGTTTGTTTACTAGAGAGAATGGAGACACGCTCCAGGACAGTCCCTCTGGGGAGGTCAACGCTGTTACCCTCAGCTTAGGGATGATGGCCCTCTCTTCTTGCTCTGTCCAAAGAACGGCTCAGCTCTGTCATTTTGCTTCCCGGTCTCTACATCTGGGCCCAGAGGGCCCAGGGAGGGCTTGATGGTAAGCTGGTCCCTTCCTGGCCACCACAGCCCTGACACCAGGCCCTGGATCCTGTGAGTCTCGGGAGAAGCCAGACACAGCTCTGGCTCTGGCGCAATGACAGTTCAGGTGCAATCCCTACAGACAAAAAGGGCAAAGTCACAGGCAGGCATCTCGTAAGGCCTGGTAGCACCGGAGGTCATGGGGAAAGGAAGAAACTGGGGAACCCCTGCTGCCCTGGCAGAGGGGTTGGTGGCCTCTAGTGGAGGTGAGGGCAAATAGCAGGGTGGGATCAAATAATTTAACAACCGGTTCTCTGCCTTAATGACCATTTCAAGTATAAAAAGTTGATATGCTGAAGGGTAGTTTATTATTTCATGCATTTAATACTTAAATAAGAACAATAAAAGAGGTACACAAAACTAGATTATGTTATAAGAAATAGTTGTAAAATAGTAATAAAAAATATTAAATAATACCTGACAAAAAATAATAAAACTGTTATTTAATATATTTCCATATTGCTTCTTGGTGGGCATTCTCACTTGCAATTTAATTCACCTATGGACGGAATGAACATTACTACAGGTGCTTAGATATACGCTGCTGCGCAGATGAACGTTAAAAAAAAGTAGGGAACGGGCCTGACCTGTGGTGGCACAGTGGATAAAGCCGTCGACCTGGGAACACTGAGGTCGCCAGTTCAAAACCCTGCACTGGTTCAGTCAAGGCACATATGGGAGTTGATGCTTCCAGCTCCTCCCCCCTTTCTCTCTTTCTCTCTCTCTCTCACTCTGTGTCTCCTCTCTAAAATGAATAAAATAAAATAAAATAAATTTAAAAAAAAAAAAAAAAGTAGGGAACATAAACTTGTGATTTCCACATTGGACGGCTGCCCAGGCGCCCACCTTAGAGAGAACCCTGGTTACAAGTGCCATTTTAACAACTGGTTCACGGAACTCAACAAAAAGTTAGGTATTGGTTCTGCCAAATTGGTGTGAACCAGCTGAATCCCACCAGTGGATTAAAACTATTAAAACTGCTGAGGGCAAAGCCAGCATGTGTGAGGGCTGGGCTGTAGGGTGAGGAGGACCCATATGGCCTGCAGCAGGGGTGTGATGTGAGGAGCACAGCGGGGGGCCCAGCAGAGGTGAGGAAAGCAGAGATAGCATTGCCACGTGTGTGCCCCATACAGTTCAGGAGTTGCCTAAACCTCAATCCAGCTCAGCAGATGGTTACTGAGTGCTTCATTCTGTTAGAGGCTCATGCTGGGTACGTGGAGAGAGGTTGGGACACCAACATAAACAAGAAACACTCTGTCCTCAAGGACTTCCTGCAGCAGGACCTCGGACGTGTTGGGGGACAGCTGGCAGGATTCGAAGTGTCCATTCTGCTTCCTCAGTCCCTTGCTCCTAGCAGGAAACGCTGAGTATTCCCAGATTGATTGATTTTACCCACAGTAAGATAAATTCTCCTTAAGCAATTTGTGCCTGTCAGTAGATCAGCTGTGGGCCGTGAAAACTTGATTTGCTTAACCTTTCTTTGAAAGAAATAAAACTGTCTGGCATTGCAGGGTTTGACAAATGACAGAGCTGCTGTGGTGCTCTGCTATGTGGTCACGTGGGGAAGGCTTTATAAGCTAATGGCCTCCATCCTCACTATTTCAGCCTCAGGGCAGCCCGAGGAGCAGGACAGAAATAAGATGGTGATTCTGGGCAGCAGAGCCCAAGCAAGCTGTAAAGGCTTGGGGCCCGGGGTGTTGCTGAAAACAACCCCCACAGGGCCCTGCTGGTGTGTGCACAGCTGAACATCTGGTGAGCCCGTCCCAGGTTTGCGGTGAGACTTAAAGAAAAAGCCATGGGTGGAAGTCCCAGTTTAGGACCTGGAAGATAAGAGGGTGTCAATTCCCTTCCTTTCAGCTTTGTCTTCCTTGCAGGAACTTTTGATTCTTATAAGAACTTTCAGGTTTACATGGTGAGAAATATGGATTTTAGGGGGTTGGGAAGGTAACTCTCCCTTTAACCTCTAATCAATATGTGAAGAAATGTTAGATCATTCATTCATTTGTACAACTATTAAAACTGCTGAGGGCTAGAAGCCCTGACTGGATAGCTCAGCTGGTAAGAGCATCTTCCCAAAGCACAGAGGTTGCTGGTTTGATTTCCAGTCAGGGCACATACAGGCAGATTGATGTTTCTGTCTCTCTCTCTTCCTCTCTCCCTTCCTCTCTCTCTAAATACAATGAACATTAAAAAATAAAATAACCGGTTGGCTCAGTGGTAGAGCATCGACCCGATGTGTAGATGTCCCGGGTTCAATTCCCAGTCAGGGCACAGAGGAAAAGTGACCATCTGTTTCTCCACCCCTCCCCCCCTTCTCTCTCTCTCTCTTCTCACAGCCATGCCTCTATTGATTCTAGCAAGTTGACTCCAGGTGCTGAGGATGGCTGGATGGCCCTTGCCTCAGGATCTAAAAATAGCTTGGTTGCCCAGCAACAGAGCAACAACCCAGGTGGACAGAGCATCGCCCCATAGGGAGCTTGTTGGGTGTATCCCCGTTGGGGCTTAGGGGGCGTCTCTCTGCCTCCCCTGCTCTCACTTAATTACAATGAATAATTAAATAATTTAAAAAATAAAATAAATAAAATTGCTGAGGACTAACTTTATTCAAGGCACAGTGCAGGAAACCCAGAGAATCAGAATCTAGAGGATTCAATGCAGCCAGCCTCTATGATTTACTCCTGCAACAAGAGCAGTAGGGTGGGAAGAAATCCCTCCGTCTGGAGGATGAGGACAGCATGGAAGGGAGAATGGAAGGATTGGTGGAATGGTGAAACTCATTCCAACACAGCCAAGGTGCTCCTGCAGCTCTTCTCAGAACTGTGGACAGATTCCCCACCATCGCTAGACACAGCTCCCGTCCTTCAAGAGACCTGCATACTGAACACCGTGCCCATTCACCATCATTGGACACTGAACACAACACCCATCCTTTCAGACCTCTGAGATGCCCAGAAGAACAGGTTCCTCTGTATTTAAGCAGCAGACAAGCCTCAGGACTCAGAGGGAATAAAGAAAGGGCATGTGATGAGGGGCCAGAGCTAAGTCTCGTTGGGCTAACTCCTGTTCCCAACAGCAATGGCTTTGTAGATGATGACAGCAGTAATAAAAGACATCATGATGAGCTGTCACTGTCTACCGCTTTCATCCTCAGGCAGTGTATTTTCTACCGAGTTTAATTTTTAATGAGGTGGAGAGTGAGATTCATGTTTGATCAGTGAATTGCCTTGAAGTATAAATATATTTATGCAATTAGCATAAGTTATCAAACCTGATCTTTCTTCCTCTCAACCTGAAAATTTTCTTTCAGGAAACTACCAGAACAAAATCCAAAGGTTTGGGGACCCTGAAGTTCTCTGAGGATGCCTCCTATGGAGTCTTTGTGACCCTGACCAAAGGGTGAGCAGATGAAGGCAGGAAACTCCAAGGTTATGGCAGACAAGAATGGAGCTCAGGGCAGGCACACGACTCCATGATTTCCCACATTTGGCGTGGATCTTCAAATATTTATTCAGCACCTTGCATCCCAACTGCTGCAAGTATTGGGAGCACCAGAATGCAGGAGATGGGATGTCACTCTGGAGCTCAAAGTCTAGGGGGACCTTGCAAAAATGCCTCATTGGTGTACAGGGAGTATTTCTAACCAGGGCCCTGGGCTTCCTTTTGTGCAGAGGGAGGAGGAACCATCTGTGAAGTCCCCAAGCAGAGAAGAGTGACTTGCTGAAGAGGTTGAGCTATTAGCCGAAGTGTCCTTCCCAGAGGCCTCCTGGAGGGAGGGCCGTGGCAGCTGAGGCTTGCTTTGATAGCTGTTGGTAAATCTTCCACTGGCGGGGAGTTATTCTAAACAGAAAGAAACAGAAGTCTGGAGGAGAGAGCTGAACCTGTGACCCTTCAGCACACACTGGATGAGGTGGTTCCCTGCTGGTGAGGACCCTGTGCCCTCAGGCACGTCTGCCTGGACAAGAGGAACTGATTGATGTTCACGGGCACTTAAGCCCCTGAGTAACTGACTCACTGGGTTTCTCCAAGGGGCTGTTTGCATTTTCTAAGAGACCATGTTAAGCCAATGCAACTGTAGATGGTGAATGATAGGTTTGGGGCACCTGGACGTAGTTGAGACATTAATGGGAACTTCCTTGGAAGAGATGACAGTTTAAGATGCAAGAAAGGGGGAAGGCATATCAGCCTGGCAGTCTTTGGTTAGTTTCCACCTCCTCTATTCCACGAGCTTCAGGATTTCAGAGTCACCTCCTTTTAAATAGATTCATCAGTAACCCCAAGTGGGTCAGCTGCGTTAGGCTTGCTAGGTGGTGTGCCGGCTGCAAGCGCTTTGCTTGATTAGTGCGTGAACACCTGGCACGTGTGCACAGCTTCTACAAGGCTATGGGGTGGTTGTGCTCAGGGGGATTGCAGACGGCGGATTGCCTGCTCGCCATGGGTAGGGGACATTTTTGCTGTTTCTTTGCCTAAGAAGTGGTTTCCCCTGCCTGTGTGATTGTCTGCCATTGTGCGATTATTAAATAGAATGGCCCAACGCTTTCTGGCTCTGCAGTTTCTTTACCGTCTGCCCGAATCTAGTGTGGACCCGCCTGGCCTCGGCCACTGGCATTACACCCCACACTGTCAAATTCGCCATCAGCTTTTTGAATCTTTATTTTCTACTGGGGCACATAATATAAGGAAGATATCAGTTAATTTTTGTGGATAGCTGATTGCCCCTACAAGTAGCCAATTTTGAAAGCCATTCATTATTCTGCAGATGTACATTAAACCTGCCTGCCAACGTCTGACCCAAAAGACTGAACCTGCACTGGCTGAGGCCTGACAGGCCCAGGGATGAGTAACTGAAGGCACTGTTGAGACAGTGATTTGTTTAGGAGAACCAACCACTTGGAAAATAGGTCTCCTTCTGTGTGACTCACACCAGACTGGGCGCACTGTGAGCTCCCCCTCAGGTGGCTAAGATGTGAAAATTTCAAATGTCCCTTTACATTCTGCATTATTGCTAAGGAGCGTGGATCCCATGTTGGATGAAGCTACTTTAAATCCACAGTTCAGCTTCCTCGGCCTGATGTGGAGAAAATAGCACTCACCCACCATAACTTTTGGTGGGTTAAATTGTTTAACAAATACTAGTCCCCCGGTATTATAATCAGCCTGTTGTAGAAAGTTGTCCTACATAGCCTCAGGTCATCCCCCCTTTAAATCAATAGATACCACATTGTGGCACTCACCATCAACAAATTAAACCCCCAAATGCAGATAGATGCAGTAGTTGTGACAATGAGGGTTTAAAAGGAGGGTGCATTATCAATCCTATTTTCTTTTCCAATTTCTATAATTTATCTCTTTATACCTATACCCTATTGGTTTTGTTTCCCTGGGGAACCCTGACTAGTACAGTCCCCAAGAAGTCAGCCTCCTGGTCAACCATCTTGACCTCAGCCGGAAGCCAGAAGGGACCTTGGATAAGTCATTCAGGTTGTTTTGAGTGTTTTCCTTTCAAGGGGTAAAATGAACAATAGCATGATAATTATTCATCAGATTTCCATAAACATTGTCAGAACCCTGAGCTGTTCATAAGCAAACCCTGAATAAGTTGGTAGACATTTGAATGAAAGCAGGTATTGAGGACAGGATGTGATCAAAGAGGCCTAGCCTGGGTACCTAGGGCCTCATGAGGTGTATTTACCTGGGTCAAGGCACCTGCTCCAGGATTGAGCCCACATCTGCCCATGGCAGGCTACTAAGTTCATCTGTGAGTGACCCCAAAGTGGTTGCATTGAGGATGTTGACTTAAGATGACAAAACAGAAGGATACATGGAAAGGCATTCCTTTGTTCTGTTTTTAGCACCTTGTATGTGTAGGCACACAAAGCACAAGGGTGAACCATGCAGACCTGTCCCATTCCTCAAGGAGCTTACTTATCTGCTGGGATAAATAGCACACAGGGTGTTACAGTTCAGTGCCATGAGGGAAGAGTACAACGTATACGGGAGATACGTCATCTAGGGTGGGTGGTGTGGGGCTGTCAGGGGAGATTTTCCAGATGAGGAAGATCCAGGCAGAGGGAATCTGGACTGGACGCTGCCAGCTTTGGCTCAATTTCCTTTCCTATGCTTCCTTTTCCGGCCAACCGATTTTCTGAATGAGATCCTAATTCCTTCAGGTACTTTCATGCCACTTCTCTTGTGTTATAAAACAAACAACCGAAGGCTCCTGAATATATTCCCCACCCAGTGACACTGCTCCATTAGCATTAGACTCAAAGGTTTGATGTTTAGTTTTTCAAATTATGATAAATGATCATCCATTATTAAATAACCTTTTATAGCTAATAATAGGAGCTGACAATGTTTAAACTAGCTGATTCCTTACACAAGGCACATTTCTTATAACCCAACAGATATGCATCATCCACTGTATTCATTCATAATCTTGGGTTGTAAGGAATGCAGACAAGCTTCAGTTGGCTGAAGCAAGAAAAGGAAACAATGGCGTATGACGTATAGTACAAGGGCTGTTTCATGAACACGAAAGCTAGGATACACTGAAACCTCAGGAAGCACCTCAGACCAGAAACTGCAGATGTCACAAAGTTCTGTTTCTTTATATTCATCTCTGCCTTTCTCTGTGCAGTTGCTTGGTTTAGTCTCTCTCCTTTTCATTGGTTCACATGGGTTTCTGATTTACACGAACCAGTTCCAACCACGTGTAGAGATCAGTGGGCAAAAGGTGAGCCCTGTTCCTAATTCCCAGCAGTGTCTACACTGGTCCAGCCCCCTGTGTGTGGAAAGTGAGCCATCCAGAGCACATAGGGCTTCCAGGGACAGAGTTTTTCTGCAACAGAGGAAATTTTGAGCAAGGAAGCCATTCCCTACAGAGACTACCATGCTTCAGAAAGAAAGGTAACTGCATTCCTAGGCAGCCTTCCACTGTAAAGGCACTTTGCACACCTGTATTCCTGTTTAGTATGCATTTATCTCACATTTAAACAGTTCAACTCTTGGCCCTAGCTGGTTGACTCAGTGGTAGAGTTTTGGCCTGGCGTGTAGATGTCCTAGGTTCGATTCCCAGTCAGGGCACACAGAAAAAGCAACCATCTGCTTCTCTCCCGCTGCCCATCCCTTCTCTCTCTCTCTCTCTCTCTCTCTCTCTCTCTCTCTATATATATATATATATATATATATATATATATAGATAGATAGATATAGATATATATAGATATATAGATATATAGATAGATAGATATAGATATAGATATAGATATATATAGATATAGATATATAGATATCTTCCTCTCCCGCAGCTAGTGGCTCCATTGGTTTGAGTGTATCAGCCCTGGGCACGGAGGATGGCTCTGTGGAGGCTCTACCTCAGGTTCTAAAAATAGCGCCGTTGTGACCATGGCACCATATGGACAGAGCATTGGCCTCAGATGGGGATTGCCAGGTGGATACTGGACAGGGCAAGTGGGGAGTCTGTCTATCTCCCCCCCACACTTGAAAAAGAAGAAAAACAACAACAAAACAGTTCAACTCTGAGCAAAAGTAATCCCTTATTTCCAAAGATTGTTAGGTAGATGGTGGGATGGATAGGCGAGGCCAACTCAGTGTAAACTTTTAAATAATAGAGCTAATTTCTACAGAGAGAGGCAGTCCTTAAAGTCACCAAGTTACCAGACTCATTTACAACTCC
This sequence comes from Rhynchonycteris naso, assembly GCA_037038555.1. Classification (NCBI taxonomy): domain Eukaryota; kingdom Metazoa; phylum Chordata; class Mammalia; order Chiroptera; family Emballonuridae; genus Rhynchonycteris; species Rhynchonycteris naso. The sequence continues at coordinate 35,528,590 of CM072998.1, forward strand.
ATCATTCAGTCAGAAGCCATCTCCCATAATCAGCAGTTGTACTTCCCAGGCCAGCCTACCATCATCTAAAGTATTTTTTGGCATTTCAAATGTGCTCCTAACCCTACAAGGACATTTTTTTTTTAATTTTTATTTTATTCATTTTAGAGAGGAGACACAGAGTGAGAGAGAGAGAGAGAGAGAGAGAAAGGGGGGAGGAGCTGGAAGCTCAACTCCCATATGTGCCTTGACCAGACCAGTGCAGGGTTTTGAACTGGCAACCTCAGTGTTCCCAGGTCGACACTTTATCCACTGCGCCACCACAGGTCAGGCAAGGACATTTTTTGAAAAACAAAATCTTAAACGTTTTTTATCATTTTTGTGTTGAAAGCTGTTTTCAAGTGATATTTTAACTGTAAACATACTTCAATAAAGTTATACTGTATATTAGAATCCAGTTGAGATGATACATTTTAGATGTATGATAATTTTCTACTACACCTGAAAAAGAAAAATAGAAAGCCACTTAGCTAAAAAGAAATATATTGTATTTGTAAGTACTATTATGTAGAATGCAACAAAACACAATAAATATTTTAGTAAGTTTACAAATATTTCACATACCATAGAGGAGCCAGTATGAAAATTATATGTCAGGAAATACCAGTAAATAAAAAGCAAGCTACAATATAAAATAATTTAATGTAAAATTCATTTGACAATGCAAATGTATTATTAAAAATTGGTGCAAAATAAAATAAACTTAATAATTCTTAGAAAAGGTATCTACAGTACATGTAAACAAGAACATCTTCTAATAAAAGTGAATACAGCCTGACCAGTGGTGATACAGTGGAGAAAGCGTCAACCTGGGACCTCAGCATCCCAAGTTCGAAAACTCAAGGTCGCCAAGTTGAGGGTGGGATCATGTCAATGATTGCTGGCTTGAGCCCAAAGATCATGGTCGCTGGCTTGAGCCCAAAAATCACTGGCTTGAGCTCAAGGTCATTGGCTTGAGCAAAGGGTCACTGACTCAACTGGAACTCCCTGGTCAAGGCATATGTGTGAGCAGTGATGAACGAACAACTAAAGTGCTGCAACTATAAGTTGGTGGTTCTCATCTCTCTCCCTTCCTCTTTCTCTCTCTCTCTCAAAAAGAAAAAAGATGAATACTTACTATAGAGCAAAATATTACATTTGAAATGATTACACTGTCAGGTATCTAGAAAAGCAAAAGTTTGACTAAATACTTAATACCTGAGTAACAGTAGAGAAAAAGGAAATTCTATTTGAAACTTACCTGAATCTAGTAACAATGCCACAATTGCTTTGGAGTCATATGTCTAGGTAGTATTCACTTCATATCTTAGATATTGTAGGAAAAGCCCTGATTCTGTGTCTGATTAGCTATATGGCCTATGGGAGAAAGGTACCCATAATTGTCTTAGTTCTGATATTTTACATTGTCTACCTCTACCAGTAGGGGGCAGCAGTACTATCCATATTGCCTTCCTGGCCATCAGTTAACCCAACCCTGAACTCACCAAAAGAAGGGAATTGGAGGCAAAGTGAGTTTAGGTGTGTGTGTGTGTATTAGATTAGGGTATATATATTTTGTTTTTTAGATTTTTTTATTTATTTATTCATTTTTAGAGAAAGAGAGTGAGAGAGAGAGGGAAGAGATAGAAAGAATAGGGGGAGGAACAGGAAGCATCAATTCCCCTATGTGCCTTGATTAGGCAAGCCCAGGGTTTTGAACCAGTGACCTCAGCCTTCCAGGTCGACGGTTTATCCACTGCGCCACCACAGATCAGGCAGATTAGGGTATATTTTTGAGAAAATAATACATATGGTACTTAAGACACAATATCAAACCTCAGTTAATCTGGGCATGATAATTAGGGGAAATTACTAATAAATCCATAAAACATAACCACAGCCAATTCCCAATTACTTGGGGAGAGAAAGGGGTCTCCAGGGCCTCTACCTGCTGTGAACCAGGCAATTCAGCAGAATGAATCACCTTGTCCTCCCTTCCCCAAGTCCACACTCCCACTAGGTGCTGGCCCTAGTGTTAATCAGTGCTAAACTGTGTTAATGGACTACACCCTCCCACCCACAGACAATCTATATAACACTTCAGAAAATCAAAGCTCTCCCATAGTTCTATATCCAGTTAAGAGGGAAAAAAAACTATTCACAATTAAACTAAAAAGCATTATTTTCTCCACATTAAGAATTTTTATTTCATACTTGTCAAAAGAGCTATTTTTGACTAATTTAGAAACAGGTGGGGTTTTTTTAAATCAAATATCACTTATTTGGATATATAAATGGGAAAACAAGAAAAAACTGTTAAAATTACTTTGCATTCTGTCAGGTTCAGAGCCTGTCTTCTAAATCACGTCCACACCATGTCTATAGCAGCAGGAGCTCTGTCAAACGTTTATGAAAGGAAGGGTGCTCCACTCCACAGAGGCTCTGTACCACAGGGTTCTGTGCAGATGAGGGGATAATGCAGTGAGTCGACGCCTGGCCCAGAGTGACTAAACGAAGTGTCCCGAATCCAGAGATCGTAAGATGTAAAAAAATGAACATCTTAGAGTTGACACCTTGTGATCTGTAGCACATATAAATGAATATTATGTATATATACACACACACTCTATATATGTAGGTATTTATTCAATAGGTATTTTACGTATAATAGAATGTATATAAAAAGATGATGATAAAAATGACATTAAAATGTTAGCAGTGCTTATCTCTTGTGGTGGAATTTGAGTTTAGTGATTCTTTTCCCATTTTTGTTTTCCTGTTTCTGTTTTCTACATAAAGCTTGAATATTGTTTTTAAGTAAAAATGTTACTTTAAGGAAATAACAATAAAAAAAGCAGAAACACTCCTGTACACTCAACAGAATTTTCTTTAAAACACAGTGAGGTTTTACTTTTCTTACGGAACTTGAAAAGCTGATTTCCAAATTTATATGGAGGAAAGGAAGGGCCAAGTGTAACTGACCATGTGAAAGAAGAACAAGGTTGGGAACATGTCCTCCCAAAGATGAATACGACTCATGGAGCTAAGCAGTTGGAACAGCGTGATTGGGCTTGAAGACACAAACACGCACGCTGAAACAGCCGAGTAGAAAAAGGAACTGAGAACCAAGCCACTCACACTTGGCAACAGGCTTATGTTAAAGCAGGAGGCCTTGTTTAATAAATGGTAAATAAGTTCTATTTAATTAGTAGTACTGAGGCAAGACACATGGAAGAAAGTAATATTATATCCTTACTTTATGCCATATTTGAAACATCAATTCCATATGGATAAAGACTTATATGAGAAAAAGAACCCATAAAACTCTTATAATGAAAAGACTCTCAGGGTAGGGATGGATCTTAACACACACACACACACACACACACACACACACACACACACACACAACCATGAAAAAAAAACCAGATTGAAGAGTGTTAAAATTAAGAACTTCTATTTATCAACAGATACCATCAAGAGATTAAAAGCAAGATGATTGAATTCTCGAGATCTGCTGTTCAACACTGCGCCTATAGTTACCAAAATGTACTCTACACTTAAAATTTAAGGGTAGACTCTATGTTAACTGTTTTTACCACAATGAAAACATTTTTTTAAAAAACATACAAAGACAAAAGAAAAGAGGTTAAAAAGGCAAGCCAGGAAGTAGGAAAAGATGCTGACAACACGTGGAAGTGACAAAAGATTAATGTCCAGAATAGATAGAGAATTCACAGAAATCAACAAGAAAAACACAAATAACCTAATAGAAAAATATTTTTAAAACACTATTAGATAATTCACAAAAGGCCCATAAATACAAGTGAAGGGCTCAACTTCATTAACAATAAAGGAAATTTAAAACCTAATAAGCTGCCATGTTATACGTAGAAGTCAGACAATACCAAATGTTGGCAGGGGGGCAGATACAACAAAAACAGACTCATTCAGTTCTGGTGAGAGTGGAAATTGACACAAGTACTTTAGAAAGAATTGGGTATTGTCTAATAGATGCATTAGTAGTATAATGGATAAATAAACTGTGGTATGTTACATAATAGACTACTATAATAATGGATAAATAAACTGTGGTATGTTACATAATAGAATACTATAGAATAAAATAAACCTACGTACATTAACTTGAGGGGGAAAACGTTATCGGAGACTACATAACGTTCAATTCCATTTGTATAAGTTTCCAAACCACAAAATATATGTATATAGTGATACATATGTAGATGGTGAAACTCTAAGGAAAAATAATGGGAAATGATCATGCAATGGAGGTGGGAGGGAATGCACAAATGCGTGGAAGTTAGCAGGAATCTACTAGACCCATCCGATGGGAGAGCTGCAGGCCACCAGACAGGGTCTCACATGGGGCCTATAAAGTGTGCAGTCGTACCTGACCAGGAAGTGGTTCAGTGGATAGAGCGACAGCCTGGAACACTGAGAATTCAGGTTCAAAACTCCAAGGTCGCTGACTTGAGCACAGGCTCATCTGGCTTGAGTGCAGGCTCCCCAGCTTGAGCACAGGGTCGCCAGCTTGAGCGTGGATTCATAAACATGACCCCATGATCACTGGCTTAAGCTCAATCGTCACTGGCTTGAAGCCCAAGGTCACTGGCTTAAGCAAGGGGTCACTGGCTCTGCTGGAGCTCCCCGGTCAAGGCACATGTGAGAAAGCAATCAGTGAACAACAACTATGATTTGATGTTTCTCATCTCTATCCCTTCTTGTCTCTCTCTCTCTCTAAAAATTATAATAATAATAATAATAATAATAAAGTGTGCAGTGGTGCCTCCTCATGCGGCAAGTGGAGACATCAGTTACTAGAGTCATTTCCTCTCAACCTGCCCCCACCCAGCCCAAAGTACATGCTCCAAGCACACCTCTGATTCTCTTTTATCTCCACATGTAGATTTCTCATAAAGGAGAATCTATAGACTGGATGTCTGTGTCTCTCAAAATCCGTATGTTGATATTTAACCCCCAAGGTGAGGGTATTAGGAAGTGGGTGCCCTTGGGATGTGATTAGGTCGTGAGGGTAGAGCCCCCATGATGGGGTTAGTGCCCTAATAAAAAAGACCCCAGAGAGTTCCCTCCTCACTCCCACCAGGTGAGGACACGATGAGAAGATGCCATCTATGGAGTAGGAACTAAGCTTTCACCAGATGTGGAATCTGTCAGCACTTTGATCTTGAACTTCCAGCCTCCAGAATCATGAGAAATAAATTTCATTTCTTCTGTTGTCAGATGCCACCCAGTCTCTGGTGTTTTGTTATAGCTGCCCAATGGACTAAGATGGGGAGATATAATATCCCCAGACAGTTCTATGAATACCTTATTCCAGAGGTAAGGACATTTGGAATTAAAAAACAAAAGAAAACAAAACAAAAAAACAGTCAAGAAGAAACTCTAGAGAGTTGCAGGGTCAGCCTGCTCCTGAGGGGCACTTTGTAAAGTGAGCACCTCTTTCTCTCAGGGGTTCCCTGTTTCTCAAGCCCCCCTTTTGCTCTCTGTCTCTGGGCTGGTGCCTCGCTGCCCCTTCAGTTTGGCTGGCTGTCTGCATATCCTCCACCCGCCTCCCTCCTCATCACCTCCTGTCACTGCCCCTCCCTTGTGCCCTGCCCCATTTTGCCTCTGATTCTGGAGAGTCCCCTCGACCTGCTTTTGTATCTGTCTTTAGGCTGCAGGACGGACAGACAGCAACGTGTACTGCCGAGGGCAGCTCCGTCCACAGAAAACCAGCGAAGACCAAGCCAACTCCAGGAGGCGGAAATGAAAGAACAGAACTCAGAAGCGAGAGCTGAGGAGCCGCTGACCTAACAAAGGAAGGAATCATGGTGACCAGTTGCCCAGTTGTTCTTACCTAAACAGAAATGAAAATGGCATAGCAATAGAGTGGAATGACATGGGACAGAGGGAATGGAATAGGGGAGGAACAGACAGACGTAAGCATGGAGGGGGAACTCAGGGTAAATAAGAATGAAGATCTCTTAAACCAAACCAGCTGGGTTTAAGCCCACAGGCTTTTCCGCGAAGGGGTACCAGCCAGACGTTGTTGGCCTGCTGCACTTAGTACCTATGTGGGGCATGGGTGACCCTGAGCTGACTCTTGGCTGAGGCAGCAATGACTTTTGCAGCCCTTGAAGATCTCTACTCCATGGAGATTCCTTTATTTTTCCAAGAACCAGGAATATGGAGCTGGGATTTTCTGTATTTTGCTGGAGGCCCCAGAACTTACACCAATGTTATGGGCCATAGAGGGGAAGGTTGTGATAGTCTGTCCCATGAAAAGTGCGGAAGTGCATTTCCTAAACACCTGCAGTGTTCAGTGGCCCCGTTGATCTGTAGCCCGCTGGCTCGGTGAGGCAGGGAGTGGAGCACGTGGGGGGTTTGGCCTCCAGCAACTTGGGTCTAATGTCAGCTCCGTGTCTTTTCAGTTGTGTGGCCCTAGACAGGGGTTTAACCTTCCTGACATGACTTTCACCTGCAACACAAAGGAGAGTATAACACCCACTTCTAAGGATTGTTGTGGGGATTAAAAGTTTTTATGAAACACTAAGTAAATGTACTTAGCATTCCTAAAGTGAGTCACCAGCCCCGCTAAGTAGAGAGAAGGGCCTGCTGGGTGGTATTTATGTTACTCTCTGTGCTCAAAGCACTTTGTAATTAAAGCACTTAATTAACGAATATCTGTGAGGCAAATGTGATGAATAATATTCCACACTGTAAATTCAAAGAGAGAGACTCAAAGGAATTACGAGCTTCTTAGGAAGCCAGCTGTTAATCATGGGATATTGCCAGGCACATTCACCTCCAGTTACAGGGGTGACTCGCCTGGGCACCTAGCAGCGCTGGGCCAGGACGGAGACCTGCTTCCTTTTGTTTCACAGCAGGGCTTGGAAACCACAACCCACCTGCCCAAGTCCAGTTCGGGAATCCAAGATTCGGGGTTTTTTAAATTAATGAACGGCTGGTAGCTTACCCTGGGGGAGGTTGATCACTTTGGCAGTGTTCAAACTCTCAGACAAGGGAATCTGCCCATGGCATGGCTATCCAAGAGAGGGCCCAGGTGGAGGGCCACACCCTGAGGTCTGTAATCGGGAATGCTAAGGCAGGACACCCATTTCCCAGCAAATGTTTAATTACGTAAGCTTTTGGTTACTTGTAAAATCATAATTGGTTTCTAACAATGACCCTGAGGCACTGAGGTGTCTTCTGAATCATCAAAGCTAGATGAAATTTTATGTAGCAAAGGCGCTTTGTTACCTTCTTTGCAAACTGGTAATCAATGCATGCAATGAAAGCCTTTCACTTAACTAGACTATTCTATTCGCCAGCATGACACCTTTCCCCAGACATCCTGCATTGTATCAGACAAACACAAGACCAGCCAACCACTGACACATTCAGGCAAGGCTGCCTTTTGTCCTTCCGAGGCTGTGAAAAAACAGCTTTTCTTTTTCTGGACAGGAGAATCTAAGCTTCCTGCAGGCAGAGATGTGGTGACAATGCTTCCCTGGGCACCTGCTCTGCTGGCAGCAGTGAGACCCGAGGTGCCAGGGTCCCCAGATGAGAATCCCGCAAATGCTGAGACCTCCAACCAGCTCAGTGCATCCAAACAGGGAGCAGAGATAGGACTGCCGGCCCACCACACCTCTCAGATGGCTTCTTCAAGGGGAAGCAGAGCCCTGTACGGTCTCCGCTCTGCTGCTTGCATCCCAGAGCTATGGTGCTGTGCTGCCTTGGGCGCGAGGCTTTGAATGCAGTCTAACTTTCCCACCCACGACTCAAGATTTGGTCTTCTAGTCATATTTTTGCTTTAAACTATCTTTCTGTCTATCTTATCACTTACCGTAATATGGAGTAAGCAACAGGGGTGCTTAGTCAACACTGTTGAAAGAATGAATATTTTAAATGATTTTATTTTACTGTTTGTTGTTGTTGCCATCCTTTGAATATGTAATATATGTACTGGCATCACCTAGTTCCTCAGGCTCTTATTTTTTTCTTTTCAGAGATAAGCACTGTTACCAGTTTTTGTTTGTTTGTTTGTTTCTGTTTCTTGGCAATGCAAGTATTTATGTAATGCATTATCTATGTAAACATATTTATATATAGGTCCAATATGTACACACATATACATACAATACATGTTATATAAATGAGAGCATACTATACATATCACATTGTTCTTACTGTTTTAATTTATGTACTATTGAAAATTGTTTAATTTCAGCACATATAGAGCATCCTTATTCTTTGGAATGATTTTATATATATTATTGCATTGTTGTACCAACTTTTGTTTAACCAGCCCACTGACAGGCATTCAACTATTGCCATTGTCTTGCTTTTACAAACAATGCAACCACCATGACTAAAGTCAGGATTTTCCATCCTGGCCTTGCGGAAGACATCAGTCCATCAGAGGACCACTCGCCTCCTCCCCAGGACGCAAACTGTACAAGGGAGCTGGACGCGATGGACCAGAGCACATCCCTCTCTTTCCTGGCTGCTTTCTCAGACTCAGTCTGCTTGAGTGCGACCAGGGGTGAGAGCAGCAGTTTGTGTGTGGGTCCTGTTCACAGATCCCTTTAGCTCAGCATCCCGCTGAAGTGCCAAGCAGCCCGTGCTGCAAACTACCAGGAAAGACCTGCAGCAATCATAGCAAGGCTTGAGAGGAAAGAGAAACAGGACTCATTCTGAAAAAAGCTTACCTGAATCCTCAATTTCTTTTCCTGGAAAGATCTTAAAAAACAATATAGATTCCAAATTAGGCTGTTGGGTTACTTCCAGCTGGAAAACCAGGTACTTTTTCTGGGCTATGTCAATGGTTTATTTCTATGGCACATTTCTGAGCCAATCCCAACCCACCAGGCACCACTGTCTCCAAAGTACATCTGGAAAATTCCTGCAGTTTAGACAATACCATATGACCGTTCCTTGGAAATAGTGATTTCTGCCTAAAAGTAACTTTTTAAGTGGAAAAACTCAAGTGTGTAGTTTGTCGTTGGCCTGCATTTCTTTGGTCACGGTCTAATGCAGACCAAACTGGAAATCCCCCAATAAGTCTATTTGGTCCCCCTCAAATGCTTGAGTTAATGCGGTCTTTTAGTGGTGAAACTGCCAATGCAGGTGACAGAGCACCCTGACCACAACTGGGTCTTCCTTGCTCCAGTAGAAACTTCAGGAGAGACTTCAGTAACGGAGGAGGGGACGACAATGGGCATCAGCCCTGGCAGTATGTGAGGTTGTGAGTGGAGTTGAAAGTTTTTGGCTGCCGGTGCCACATGTTCACAGCCAGTCAGCCCCATTCTTGTCCTGCTTCTGCCCTGGGTGCCAGGGTCCATGCCAGGTCCTCACTGTACCACATGGGGCAACCTTCAGGGATGCCACAGCTACCCGCCTCCCTGGATGGAGTTGGGCTCATGTGTAGAAGTGCACCAGCAGGCTTGTCTGTGCACCTGCTGGACTCTTGCATTAGAATCTCAAAGCAGTCCACACCGCTGCAATGCTCAAAAAAATAGGCATCCATTTATTTATTTTTGTTTATTTATTTATTTTTTTAAACAAGGACAGCAACAGAAAGAAAGTTATTCTCAATGCTAAATAAGCTGCTCCTGTTGAATGAGGATGAAGTTACAGGAAGCGAACTGGAATCCTCCCTCAGCAGAAAGAAGGGAGCGGAGAGAAGGAGGAAGGCACTATCTTGGCTGGCTTTGGACGACCAAATGAGGCGAGATCCCATTCCATGTTACAATGAGGAACCAAGGCCCAGGGAGGTTTGGAAACCTGCCCAAGAAAGTGGGAGAATCAAGATTAGAGCCCAGGGACATCCAATTACAAAATGTTCCAAGATAGCATTGTAACGTTTTAGAAAGTGATTTTGCTTCTTGTAGGCAGAGAGGTAAAGAGCAAAAACTTCTAAAGCAAAGGTGGTCCAAAAGAGTCTCGGAGAATGTGGAAAGGGAAAACATACACAGAATTCTTTACCCATGTCCCCTGCAGTTTGGGCCCCAACATCATTTCCCAGAGAGGGTCAGTTTCTGGACTGTGAAGCATGGGCACAGGACTGGCGCCCCTCTATGGCCCTTTGTATCTTTAATGTGGCACTGAGTTCTAGGCTCAGGTCATGACAAACACATAGAAACCAGTCTTCACAGTGGTCCCGCTGGCCACCATGACTTTGGGAAATTACAAAACCGTTCTTTTTTTTTTCTTTTTGTATTTTTCTGAAGTAAGCATGTGCCTGACTGGGATCCACCCAGCATGCCCACCACGGGTGATTCTTGGACCCTCTGGGGTGTTGCTCTGCTGCAATCAGAACCTTTCTAGCACCTGAGGTGGAGGCCATGGAGCCTTCCTCAGCGCCCGGGGCCAACTTTGCTCAATGGAGCCTTGGCTGCAGGAGAGGAAGAGAGAGATAGAGAGGAAGGAGAGGGGGAAGGGTGGAGAAGGAGATGAGTGCTTCTCCTGTGTGCCTGGATGGGAATCAAACCCAAGACTTCCACATGCCAGACCGACGCTCTGTCGCTGAGCCAACTGGCCAGGGCCAAGACCGTTCTTATTATAAGAGGTCACTCTGCACTTTAAGAATCTTCATCATCCCTAGCCCTTACCCACTAATACCAGTAGTGCCAGCCATCACTGAGACTAGCACAGATACCCCAAACAGCTAGAAAGCAGAAGCACCCCTGGTAAGAACCATGGAAATCAAATATTAGTAACAGAGATAAAAAGAAAGAGGAGGTTCAGAATGGGTTTTGGAGAAACTGCTTACAAGTTGTGTGAAGTTAAGAAAGTCATAATTTCTCCTTCTGAGCCTCAATTTATCTGCATAAGGGGGGTTCAGAATCATCTCTTTTCCATATATATATATATATATATATATATATATATATATATATATATATATATATATGCATATGTGTGTAAACACACACACATACACACAAATATATACAATAATTAAGAATACTAATGTTATCCTACAGGGGGACCTAACTACTGCATGTGCAGGTTATAATGATTTTGCTTCTCTATGGAAAGGAAGACTGTACAATTCCTTGCACGCTGATCATTTGTCGGTGTATATTTACAAGTTCTGCGGATGCAAATCCCAAGTCCCACTTCTGTCTATAGGACACCTGGCAGGCGAAGGTATTAACAACTGTTCCTTTAAGGATGAACAATGATGTTACTATTTCAGCATCCATACTGAAGGGGAAAGCCCATTTTGGAATGCACCTTAAAAACCCTGAGAAACTTCTATTCTGAATCACACTGATGGAGTGGAAGAGGCTCAGGACCTGTTTTCAGTCCTGGCAAATCCCTTACTGTTTTTAAACCCCCTTCTCTTAGTTCCAGGTACCCTGAACAAAAAACTAGGGGTAACTATTACTTCACTAATAAGACTTGCCTCTTATTAGAGGTAGTGGAAATAAAACAAAATAATGCATGCAAAAAATTCACTCTGAAGTACAATTAGATTTTAAATTCACAGCAGCAGTCTACAAACATTGTTGATCTCACATCATCCTTATAAGTGAAAACATTTGAGCAAACCGTCCTAATGCATTAATATATAATTAAAAGTTATATATAAATACTATTATGTGAACATATTACTTATGTTATAAAATATACACAACAATTAAAATGCTTAAAAATAAATTAAAGATTAAACAAATAATGCTCTAAAGTAATTTTGTTATTTTATTTATTTATGGTACAGAAACCTTTAAGAGCTCACAAAAAATTGTACTATTATCTATAAGTGTATTTTTAGTGGAGAGTGATATAATTGGACACACCGTCACTAGTTTTGATTTTCTTAGTTTAACATTTTCTGAGACAGCATTTGAAGGTCTGATTCTTAGTTGTTGACTTTGATACTTGCCTTTAACATTCGTAACTTGTAAAAAGCACTCCTCAGAAAAGCACAAATCTAAATAGTAATGAGTAATTGACTTACTAAATCATGTCACTCATTTTTCAATTTTATCCACCAATTATGCAAACATTTTTTGTAAAAACTCAGCTAGAAAATTTTTGTGTTCCTTGATGTCAATTAGTTGTTCTTGCAAATTAATCATAAAGCATTACCTGTTAATATTTTTTAGCAAATGAAATTATAACCCACCATTTTGGGGAAGATTGTTAAATAAGACAAAAATGATGTCTCTATTTTCAAAAGTATGCAGACAGGACTAATTTTGTCTATGACACTTTATTTTGGGCAACAATAATAGTTTTAGCCCACCTGTTTTCAAAAGGTTCTCTCAAGTTTCTTTCAAAAAACTGCCACTTTCTTACTTACTATTTAAAAAATTACCTTTATCTTGAAGGTATAAATTAACAATTTTTATTATTATTTTTAAAATATCTGCTAAGGCACACCTTTCTGGCAATCATTTATTTTCCCAATGATAGATCACAAATTTTGAACAGCTATTTTTTGATTTTTGTAAAAAAATAGTATTGTATAACTCATCTTTAAGTTCAATACTTTTTTTATTACCTTGTTATGATTTAACCACAATAATTCTATGAAGTACAAAATATTCTTATGGTCACTTCTCACCTCATTAAAAAGTACTATAAATATTTTCCTATATTTTTATTTCTTCTGTTTTTTTGGGTTTTTTTTTTTTTTGGTGACAGAGACAGAGAGAGACAAACAGAGGGACAGACAGACAAGAAGGGAGAGAGATGAGAAGCATCAATTTTTCATTGTGGTTTCTTAATCTCCTTAGTTGATCATTGATTGCTTTCTCATATGTGCCTAGACCGGGGGGCTACAGCAGAGTGAGTGACCCCTTGCTCAAGCCAGCAACCTTGGGTTCAAGCTGGTGAGCCTTGCTCAAACTAGATGAGCCTGTGCTCAAGCCTGCGACCTCCGGGTTTCAAAGTTGGGTTGTCCGCATCCCACTCTGACGCTCTATCCACTGTGCCACCACCAGGTCAGGCTCCTATATTTCTATTTCTAAATCAATAACTGCGTTGGTGACACCTGTAGCATCAGGAGGACTTCAGACTATGAGGACGTGACTGTATAACTCGCTGATGCAGATACAATGATACAATGACTGAGTTTCACATGTGTTGTCATAACTCCAACCCCACCCCAGATCCCTTCCTTTCCTATTCCAGATTGGTTACAAATTTCCCATTAAAATATTGTATTTTCATAAATAAGCCATTTACTGTTAAAAATATAGGTTCTATGGCACATCTTATTTTAGATATACAGGGGAAAGTTGATCTTTTTTAAATTTCAACAAAATACAGCAATTTTCCTGAGTCAAGACACGTTGGGTGCATATGCACCCCATTTAGAAACAAGATATTTGGCCCTGGCCGGTTGGCTCAGCGGTAGAGCATCGGTCCAGTGTTTGGAAGTTCCGGGTTCAATTCCCGGCCAGGGCACACAGGAGAAGCACCCATCTCCTTCTCCACCCTTCCCCTTCTCCTTCCTCTCTATCTCTCTCTTCCCCTCCTGCAGCCAAGGCTCCACTGGAACAAAGTTGGACCGGGCACTCAGGATGACTCCATGACCTCCACCTCAGGCACTAGAATGGCTCCAGCTGCAACAGAGCTACATCCCAAATGGGCAGAGCATCCTCTGTGGTGGGCATGCTGGGTGAATTCCAGCTGGGCGCATGCGAGAGTCTTTCTCTCTGCCTCCCCGCTTCTAACTTCGGAAAAATCCAAAAAAAAAAAAAAAAAAGAAAAAAAAAGAAAAGAAAAGAAACAAGATATTTGCAGTCTCAGTGTCTCCCCACAAGATACTTATAATGACAAAAGGAACAACAGTAGTTTTATAGTAGAAACCTGACTGACAAACCCTTACCCAGGAGATCAAAGTTAACATCATCAGCAGTGAGACATACCAATCTCATGTGCCCCTGAGATGAGGGGCCGAGAATGACCCAACATTGCTTATGTGGAATGTACAACCTCAGTCCATTCCAAAGAAAATATTGGACAAACCCAAAGGGAGAGACATCCTAAAATATAACTGACCACTTGTCTTCGAAAGTGTCAAGGTCATGAAAGACAAAGAAAGACTAAGGAACAGTCCCAGATTGGAGAAGTCTGAGGGGACACCACAACTATACTGCTCAGAAAAATTAGGGGATATTTTAAAATGAATATGATGCTATAAAATATTCCCTAAATTTTGTGAGTATAATGTGGATTCTGACAGGATCCTTATAGAAAAGGCCATCAGTGAGAAAACAAGAAATATGAATACAGTCTGCAGATTGTTTAGTAGGTATCAGTGTTAATTTTCAGGTTTCAATCACTGTATGAGGGTTGTGTATGTGTTAAGATTAGGGGGAATCAGATGAAGGGTATACAGGAACTCTCTGTACTAGTTTTGCAATTTTTCTGTAAATCTAAAATTATTTTAAAATATAAAGCTTTAAAAAAGACATCTATACTTTTATTCAACAGTGTAGCAAGTTTCCCACACTGTGTAATGTGTTTTAACCTATTTCTTTTAGTCTTTAGCAACGTTTTCCAACAGTATTTTATGACAAAGGAATGTATATTTTGCCACCCTATTATTTTCTTTGAACCACAATTGGAAGAACGTCCTCAATAGTTTGACTAAAATTGCTGCTAAGTTCAAAAACTCAAAAGAGGTTTCTGGAAATGTATCAAACATTTAGTGAAATTTCATAATGTACTGTATTTAGAATCCTAAAAGTAGAAAAATTGTGTCTTCATTTTCAAGTGTCTAATTCTTAAGTATCTTGTTTGTCTCATCGATTCACACACACACTGTTATGAGCTAATATTTCAGAACACGGTAGACACTTAGAAGAGGATTACCCTTAATGATTGTGAATGCAAATCCATGGTTGAAACAATCTTAATCATTTTGAATTTTATGACCTTGTTAGACTGGAGCAGGCTGTTGCTGTTTGTTCCTGCAGGCTGGCCAGCAGAAGCTTGTGTTGTAAGTAGAAGCGACCTCCGCCATCTTGTTGTTTGCTTTGGCCTGCTTCATCAACGTGATTGTCAGTCTGTGCTTCTGTGCAGGATTCTTTTTAAGTCAATGTTCCACTTTGCAAGGATTAGCTTTTCTTAAAACCAGGTAATTCAAAAATCCAGTAAAGCAGACACGCCTAGGCTATTTATAAGCTTCTAAACAAATATCACTTAGGTGTCACTGTCAACCCTCTGGGAACTTCTAGCCAGGACACCTTTACATTTATGTGACAGTGGTCACCCAAAAGCCTAACTCAGCTAGGGCACCATTGACACTCTGAATATTAAATGCTGGTTAAAGTTTATTTATTTATTTTAAATAAAAATAAAAATAAACAGAAGTCTGGAATATTTTCTCCTCATTTTCCAAAGCTGCATTGTCTAATAAAGTAGTCTTAGTCATACATGGCTCTTTAAGGAAAACTGTAAATTAATTGAAACTAAATTAATTATTTGAAAGTAAATAAAATTAAAATTTTGTTATGCATTTCCATTAGCTACATGGCAAGTGCCCAATAGGCAGGGGTTACCATATCACACAGGGCAGACATAGAACATTTTCTTCCTCATGACAAATTCCACTGGACAGTATACTGTACCTTGGGCTGCTCTTTGTAGCTCTCCGCTTTAGAGTAGTGCTAAAGATCTACTGGGCATGAGCCCTGGCATGAACTAAAGGTCTTCTGGCAAGAACCCCTGAGCTGTCAGTGCAAACTGTGTCTATAGTCCAGGGTTGGGAAGGCACTCCTTCTTAACCACCCCATCATTGGGAGTGTTCTCATCATTATTTGGCTTTCTCCCAGAAGCTTGAGAAATCAGGGAGACCCTATGTGGCCCTTGAGAACTCTGCCACCTCAAGGTTCTAAGCTTCCTTGTGATGCCAGCTGGGGATCAGCATGCCCTTAGCAGCATCTGAAAAAACCATTGTCTACCTGGGTCCAATTCCCTATAAATTAAAGGCAAAATAATAGCTCAAGCTTTCAAGACAGAGCAAGTATTAGTATTTGTCCTGTGGTTTATTATGGGACAGCTTATTAAGATGTCAAAGAAATTCAATTCTGGATCAAAAATCTTTAGAAGGGGTAACTGAGTCTATGTGATGGAAGGAAGGCAGTGGGAGGCCTGCACAAGTTGAAGGTGGGGGTGAGGATGTGGAACAAGGGTGCATCTGGGAGGAGGGAAAGAGGGCTGCAAGGACAGAGAGCAAGAAGGGACAGACAAAGTGATGCATGGCCTTTACAACTTACTTGACTTTACAACTTAGCCAAGAGAAGGTTTTTCAGGTGACCAAAAGTACTAAATTGGTATCAACTAACCTATATTTCCAGCATAAATTAGTGCTTGCCTGGGTGAGGAGGCAAATGCCACCATCCAAAGGTGGGAAAATTAGATCAGTGGGAACCGAGGAAGCAATCAATCACACAGCATCCCAGCCCTAAACTGGGAAAAAAGTCCTTCTCTGAAGAAATGTCTCACTCTGAAGAGAGGACTCTTCGGTGGCACAGTCATTATGTGTCCAGTTGCAATGGCAAGGAGAAGGGAAATATTAATGAAATATAGTTCAGTAGGAAAAAAATCTTTCCTGCCCATTTTTTCACAAGGTAATGCCAGAGAAGGTGATGAAGTTGGAATTCTTTTCGTTTGATTTTGCCTTGTGGATCTGAGCCTGGAGGAGAAAGAAATACGGGAGGTTTGAGCTGCTGGTGAATGTTGGAAGATGGATAGCTGATTTCTGTAACAGGAAACAACATCTGTTTTTACTCAGGGAGCACATAATATTTTTCAAAGTCTGGCTGAACAATTGGGTTCTCCTTTACTGGAAAACCCAGCATGGTACCTTATAAATCTGAAGCTAACACCTTTCCCTTAACTTGTTCCTTCTGCTGACACATCGGAAAACAGGTCCTATATTCCTTCGCACAAGATGGGGTTTCCACCAGCTCAGGGGAGGGGAGCCTGATCCTGCCTGCCACCCATCCCTGGTCTCCTCAGACTTTCACCCAGACCCATCCTCTCTCACAGAACTGATGATGCAATCTTCTGTCTTCCTGATGCACATTTCCCTTCCTTGGTCAAAACCATGATGACCAAACTGAAAGAGGTCTCTGTCCACCAGGAAAAGAAAATTAACTTACTCTTAATACAGAGGTCTGCAGGCAGACAGCACAGTAAAAAAAAAAAAAAAAGTGCACTAATCTTAAGTGTACTACTTAGTGATTTTTCTGTGTTTAAACACCAGGTCAAGATTTAGAACATTCTCAGAACCAGGAATATCTCTCACTTACCCTCCAAATCCAATACCCACTCTACCCCAGGGCAACCATAATTTCAATAAACATTGATTCTTCCCATGACCCAGGTACTCACTATGGGACAACTAAATCTCTCAGGTGGAGCTCATAGTAACCAAATTCATAAGTCAGATATATAAAATAGTGATTCCAATTTATTATTTTGCAGCAATGTTTCCAGGCACTCATTCCCAGCTGGCAAAGCCTCTCCATTTCCAGGAGGATAAGATATACTGAAAGTCAAATTCATTGTTAACATTTGTTGCAATGATTCTTCTTGTTGTAAGTTTCCATATCAGCAATTCATTAACAATACAATAAACCCAACACTAACATAAAAAGGACTAACAATATCAAGTGCTGACAAGGATGTGGAGCAATTGGAACTATGGTGAAATGTAAGTTGGTAAAATGTTTTGGGGAAGGTGCATTGCACTATCTATAAAACTAAACAAATGTCTACCCTAGGACAAGCATATCTGTTTCTAGGTTTATACCTAACAGATAGGCATACATGTGTTCACCAAGACTTGTGTTAGAATTTTCTCAATAGCTTTATTTGTAACAGCCAAAAATTGGACATTACCCAAAGACACATTTATGGAGAATAAATCACTATAATGAAATACCATTCATCAATGAAGCAGAAAGATAATAGTGACACATCTAATAAATGGCAGAGCCAAGATTTGAACCCAGGTATGATGGGGCCAGAACCTTGTTCTTACACTTTAGACTCTCTTGCCTGTCAACACAATGTTATAGTCACAGTACTTTCATATATTGGTCGTGGGAGTATAAATTTGAAGAGCCATTTGGGAAGTGAGTTTGCAGTCTGTAATAAAATGTAAATGCATTTGTCATAAAGTCTAGCAATTAGTCTATTGAGATACACTCTAACCAACACTAACAGCTGACACAAAGAAATGTGTCCAACCACGTTGTAATAGAAGAAAGGATAAACTGTCCCATATTCATTAGATGAAATGCTATTATATTCATTAAGACAATAAACTTTATCATCATGCATTTATTCAAAATATGAATAGGTCTCATATTCAATCTGCATGATCTACTCATGAATAAATTCTAAAGATATGTGATTAACAGAGTAAAAATTCAACCCACAGAATGGGAGACAATATTTGCTAATCATATTTCTGACAAGGGATTAATATCCAGAATGCTTAGAGAACTCAAGAAAACAGACAACTAAAATGACTAAAACTTGGGCAAAGGACTTGAATAGACACATTTCTCAAAGAAGATATACAAATGGCCAATAAGCAAATAAAAAGATGCTCAATATTACTAATTAATTATGAAATAGAAATTAGAACTATAATGATATAGCACTTCACATGCATAAGATGACTTATCTTTTTATTTTCTGACTTACAATCTATTTAAAAGTTTAAAAACTATTTATTTGGAAATAATTTCAAATTTACAGAAAAGATACAAGAACAATAATATTACAAAGAATCCTTGTATTTTTTACCTAGATGCACTTGTTTTTAACATTTTACCTCATTTGCTGGTACTGTCTCCCTGTTTTGAACCATTAATGAAAACGTGCATGCACCATCATGCTTTTATCTCAAATACTTCAATGTGCGTTTCCTATGAATAGGACTATTCTGTTAGCAAACATAGTACAGTTATCAGCTTAAGTACATTTAACATCAATGAAGTGCTTTTATTAAATCATGCATCCATATTTTAGTTTTTTCAGTAAATTCAAAATGTTCTCTATAAAAAAGTCTACTCCTTCAGTACAGAATTTACTGTAAGGTCATTTAGTTGTCATGATTCTTTAGTTTCCTTTCATCTGAAACATTTTTGCAGCCATCTTTTGTCTTTTATGACACTAACATGATATAAAAAAATTTTTTTAATTGAGAGGAGGGGAGATAGTGAGAAAGACTCCTGCATGTGTCCCAACCGGGATCCACCCGGCAACACTGTGTGGAGCAGACACTCAGACCAACCAAGCTATCCTTAGTGCCCAGGGCCTAGCTGGAATCTTTCAAGCCACTGCCTATGAGAGGGGAAGAGAAAGAGAAGGGAGAGAGGGAAGGAGAGAGAGGCAGTTGGTCACTTCTCCTGTGTGCCCTGACCAGGAATTGGTTCTAAGATGTCCTCCACTGGGCCAACATTCTATCCATTGAGCCAACCAGCCAGGGCTTATATTTTTATTTTTAATTTATTGTGTTGACATGGTTTCAAGTGCCCTGCTCAATACAACACCTTCTACACCCTGCATTGTGTCCCCTCATACCCTATGCCAAGTTTCTTTCCATCCCTATTTCCCACCTTTGGTCCCCCCCCCACCTCCACTCACCCCTTTCCCTCTGGCTCTTGCCACCCTGTTCCATATCTGTGTGTTATGTATATGTGATTTTGGTTAATCCTTTCACCTTTGATCCCATCCCTCCTTTACCCTCCCCTCTGACAGCTGGTCATCTGTTCCCTGTAAACCTGACTCTGTTTCCATTTTGTTCCTCAGTTTATTGTGTTCATTAGATTCCACATATGAGTGAAATCATATAGTATTTGTCTTTCATTTTTTGTATCTTCCTTGATTTCTTTTTCCAATGTCTTATAATTTTCTGAGTACAAGTCTTTTACCTCCTTGGTTATTCTTAAGTACTTTATTTTTTGTTGTTGTTGCAATAATAAATGGGATTGTTTCCTCACTTTCTCTGACAGTTCATTATTGGTGTATAAAAATGCCACTGATTTTTAAATACTAATTTTATATCCTGCCACCTTGCCAAATTCATTTATCAGGTCTAGTAGTTTATCAGCAAAGACTTTAGGGTTTTCTATCTACAGCAGCATGTCATCAACAAATAATGACAGTTTTGCTTCTTCTTTCCCAATCTGGATATCCTTTATTTCTTCTTCTTGTCTGATTGCTGTGGCTAGGACTTCCAGTACTATGTTGAGTAAGAGTGGTGAAAGGGGGAACGCCTGCCTGGTTCCTGATCTTAAGGGGACTGCATTTAATTTTTTCCCATTGAGTATGATGTTGGCTGTTGGTTTGTCATACATCGTCTTTATTATGTTGAGGTATGTTTCCTGTATTTCCACTTTGCTGAGAGTTTTGATCATAAATGGGTGCTGGATTTTATCAAATGCTTTTTCTGCATCTCTTGATATAATCATGTGATTTTTATCCTTCCTTTATGTGATGAATCACATTTCCTGATTTGCGAATATTGTACCAGCCTTGCCTCCCCAGAATAAATCCCACTTGATCATGATGTATGATCTGTTTGATGTATTGCGGGATCCAGTTTGCTAATATTTTGTTGAGAATTTTAGCATGCATGTTCATCAGAGATATTGGCTTATAGTTTTCTTTCTTCGCAGTGTCTTTACCTGGTTTGGAATGAGGATAATGCTTGCCTCATAAAAGGACCTTGGAAGTCTTCCCTTCTTTTGAATTTTTTGAAATAGCTTGAGAAGGTTTCTTCTTTAAATGTTTGGTAAAATTCACCTGTGAAGCCATCCAGTTCAACACTTTTGTTTGCTGGGAATTTTTTGATAACTGTTTCAATTTTATTTGTTATAATAGATCTATTTAGTTTTTTCTATTCTTCCAGATTGAGTTTTGGAAGATTGTATGTTTCTAGGAATTTATCCATTTTACCTACAGGTTGTCCAGTTTTTTGGCATATAGATCTTTATAGTATTTTCTTACAATCCTTTGTATTTCTGTGCTGTCAGTTGTTACTTCTTCACTTTCATTTCTAATTTTATTTATTTGAGTCCTCTCCTTTTTTTCTTGATAAGTCTGGTTAAATGTTTGTCAATCTTGTTTACCTTTTCAAAGAACCAGCTTTTGGTTTCATTGATCTTTTGTATTATTTTTTTAGCCTCTATGTCATTTATTTCCACTCTGATCTTTATTATTTCTTTCCTTCTACTCCCTCTGGGCTTTGTTGTTCTTTTTCTAGTTATTTTAGGTGAAGGGTTAAGTTGTTTATTTGAGCTTTTTCTTGCTTCTTAAGGTATGCCTGTAATTGTATGAACTTCCCTCTTGGGACTGCTTTTGCTGTGTCCCAGAAATTCTAAGTTGTTGTATGTTCATTTTCATTTGTTTCAAGGAAACTTTTTATGTCTTCCTTAATCTCATTGTTAACCCATTCATTATTTAATAACATGCTATTTAGCCTCAAAGTGTTTAAAAGTTTTTTTAGTTTTTCTATTGTAATTGATTTCTAGTTTCATGCCATTGCGGTTAGAGATACTTGATATGATTTCAATCTTCTTAAATTTATTAAGACTTGTTTTGTGTCTTAATGTGTGGTCTATTCTAGTGAATGCACCATGTGCACTTGAAAAGAATGTATAGTCTGCTTTGGAGTAAAAGGTCTGAAAATATCAATTAAATCCAGTTGATCTAGTGTGTCATTTAAGGCTGCTGTTTCTTTCTTGATTCTTTCTGGGGATATAGCTATTGTTGTCAGTGGGATGTTAAAATCCCCTACTATTACTGTATTGCTGTCGATCTCTCCCTTTCTGTCCATCAAAATCTGCTTTATATATTTAGGTGCTCCTATTTGGGGTGAGTAAATATTTACAATGGTTATATCCTCTTATTAGATTGCTCTCTATCATTATATAGTGACGTTCTATGTCCCTTATTATAGCCTTTTTTTTTTTTTTTTACAGGGACAGAGAGAGAGTCAGGGAGAGGGATAGGTAGGGACAGACAGACAGGAACGGAGAGAGATGAGAAGCATCAATCATTAGTTTTTCGTTGCCATTGAGACACCATAGTTGTTCATTGATTGCTTTCTCACATGTGCCTTGACTGCGGGCCTTCAGCAGACCTATTAACCCCTTGCTGGAGCGAGTGACCTTGGGTCCAAGCTGATGAGTTTTTGCTCAAGCCAGATGGGCCTGCACTCAAGCTGGTGAGCTCGAGGACTTGAACCTGGGTCTTCGGCATCCCAGTCTGACGCTCTATCCACTGTGCCACCACCTGGTCAGGCCATTATAGCCTTTTTTAAAGACTATTTTGTCAGTCTGACCTGTGGTAGCACAGTGTATAAAGCATTGACCTGGAATGTTTGCGGTCACCAGTTCAAAACCTGGGCTTGCCCAGTCAAGGCACATATGAAAGCAATTACTATGAGTTGAGGCTTCCCACCCCTGCCCTCTTCTTTCTCTCCCCTTCTCTCTAAAATCAATAAATAAAATCTTAAAAAATAAATAAAGACTATTTTTTCAGATATAAGTATTGGTATGCTACCTTTTTTTGTTTCTCTTTGCATGGAATACTTTTTTATACCTCCACTTTAAGTCTATGTGTATTTTTTGTTGTGAGGTGGGTCTCCTGTAGACAGAATATATATGGGTTGTTTTCTTAGCCTTTCAGCTACCCTATATCTTTTGATTGGAGCATTTAATCCATTTACATTTAAGGTTATTGATATGTACTTATTATTTTACTTTTTAAACTTATAATTCTCTTTCACTTGATTTATTTTATTTTTTCCTTTGCTTTTCTTATAGCTGGCCCTTCATTTATTTATTTATTTTATTTATTTTTTAGTGTGAGAGAGAGACAGAGATAAAGACAGAAACAGACAGGGTCAGACAGACAGGAGGGGAGAACTATGAAAAGTATTAACTCTTGGTTGTTCATTGATTGCTTTTTCAGATATAACTTGTGGGGGATGGGCTCTAACTTGCTCCAGCCAGTGACCTTGGGCTCAAGACAGCAACCTTGGACTTTAAGACAGCAACATTTTCAGCTTAAGCCAGCGACCATGGGGTCATGTCTATGATCCCACCTTGAGCCAGCGACCTGTGCTCAAGCTGGTAAGCCTATGCTCAAGCTGGATGAGCCCACACTCAAGCTAGTGACCTCAGGGTTTGAACCTGGGTCCTCCACATGCCAGTCCAACACTCTAACCACTGCACCACCACCTGGTCAGGCTAACAGATTTTTTTTTTTAATTGTGGTGAAATATGCCTGACCTCTGGTGGTTCAGTAGATCAAGCATTGACCTGGAATGCTGAGGTCGCCAGTTCAAACCCCTGGGCTTGCCCGGTCAAGGCACATGTGGGAGTTGATGCTTCCTGCTCCTCCCACCTTCTCTCTCTCTCAATCTCTCTGTCTCTCTTCTCTAAAATGAATTAAAAAATAAATAATAAAATACTATTAATTGTGGTGAAATACACATAACACTTACCATCTCAACCATTTTAAGTGTACAGTTCAGTGGTATTAAATACACTCATAATTTTATGCAGCCATCACTATCTTCCCATCTCCATTACTTTTATCTTGTAAAACTAAAACTCTGACTTCATTAAACAATGACTCCTAATTCTCCTCTCCCCAACCCCCATCAAGCATGGTTCTACTTTCTGTTTCTATGAATTTGACTACCATAAATAACTCGTATGAGTGGAATCATGCTGTAGTTTTCTTTTTGAGACTGGCTTATTTCATTTAGGATAATGTACTCAGTATCCATTCATGTTGTAGCCTGTGTCAGAAACTTTTTTTTTCTGGGTGCACTAGAGACAGAGAGAGAGGGACAGACAGACAAGAAGTGAGAGAGATGAGAAGATCAACTCATAGTTGGGGCTCCAGGTGAGCCAGTGGCTCCTTACTCAAGTCAGCGACCTTGGGCTCAAGCCAGTGACCATAGGGTCATGTCAGTGATCCCACACTCAAGCCGGTGACCCCATGCTCAAACTGGTGAACCCGCACTCAAGCTGGATGAGCCCACGCCCAAGCTGGCAACCTTGGGGTTTCAAACCTGGGTCCTCTGAGTCCCAGGTCTATGCTCTATCCACTGTGCCACCACCTGGTCAGGTGAAACTTTTTCTTTTTTAAAGCTGAATAATATCCCATGGTATCCATTTATTTATAGATGGACACTTAGGTTGCTTCCACTTTTTAGCCATTGTGAATAATGTTACTATAAACATGGGTATACACATACCTATTCAAGACCTGCTTTCAATTTTTTAGAGCGTATAGACATAAGTGGAATTGATGGCTAATATGGTAATTCTATTTTTAGTATTTTCAGGAACCACCATACTGTATTCTGCAGGGGATGTACCATTTTACATTAGTACCAACAGCGTACAAGTACTTCAATTTCCACCAATACTTGTTATTTTATGTGTTTTTTAAATAGTAGTAATTTTGTGCTTGCAACAGTAGCACAAATACTAATATTCCTTCAGCAATATGACCTATCCCACACTCTGGGACACTCACGGTTCCAGTTTTCAATGGTTTTATTTCTTCTAAAGATGAAAGTGAACATGGTGATCAGTGTATTTTGATAAGATGCATGAGGAAATGGTCGTAGAATCTGAAGGGTCTTCTTCTAATACCAAGCAGTCATTAACCCCTCAGCAGTTTAACCAACCCAAATTGAATGGCTTAGTAAGAGATTTGGGCCTATCAAAGAAAGCAGCTGAGTTATTAGCCTCCAAGTTTCAAGAAAAGAATGTACTTCACCAGTCAGCTAAAGTATCCCATTTCAGGAAGCGTGAACAAATTTTTGTGGACTTTTTTTCTAAGACAAACACTCTGTTTACTGTCATGATATCAGTAGTCTTCTCAGCCAGCTAGGTGTTACCACTTACAGTCCAACAGAATGGTGGCTATTTCTTGACAGCTCTAAATGGAGTCTGAAATGTGTTCTCCTACACAATGGTAATGTTTATGTAGAAGTTCTAATTGATTATTCAACTCATCTGTGAGAAGATTATAATGACATAAAAATAGTCCTTGACTTTCTGAAGTATGAGAAGCATAACTGGATCATTTGTGTGGATCTTAAAATGGTCAATTTCCTGCTAGGACAACAGAGAGGTTTCACAAAGTATTCTTGTTTTCTGTGTTTGTGGTATAAACGAGCTTGGGAGAAACACTGTACACAGAAGGAGTGGCTGAAACATGAAGCCCTGGAAGTAGGGATGCAAAATATTGTGAATGGTCCTGTAGTTAATCAAGACAGGATAACTTTTCCCCCACTTCACATCAAACCTGGCTTAACGAAGCAGTTTGTTCAGGCTGTGAATAGAGAAAGTGAATGCTTTCAACATATTATTTCTGCTTTTTCTGTCTTGTCTTTCGAGAAGATAAAAGCAGGTGTATTCGATGGACCTCAAATTCAAACCTTCATACATGATGAAGAATTTGCCAGGAAGATGAGTAAGGAGGAGAAAGCAGCATGGCAGTCTTTTGTGGCAGTTACAAAAAACTTCCTTGGCAACAATAAAGCAGAAAACTATGAACTTCTGGTTCAAAGGATGCTGTTGGCTTTCCGCGACATTGGATGGAACATGAGTGTTAAGATTCACTTCCTGAACAGTCACCTTGATAAGTTTCCCAAAAATTTTGGAGCTGTTAGTGATGAGCAGACTACTGATGGAGCATCAAATGAGATTGTCCTCAACAAGTACACAAATACAAGAGCTACAAACGCAAATTTTTTGCCTGAATAGAATTTAAATACGTTTTGCACAAATTTTATGATTAAAATAAGTGTTTTAATATGTTCTATTTTGAAATTGTAGACAAATTCTGATGCAATCATATCATTTAGTGTATTCACTGCATTATATAAATTATTATATTTTGACAAAGATGATGCCCAAGAAGACATTCTACTTCATTATGTTAAACTACATGTTAAAAATTTTATAATAAGATGAAAACCTAAAATCTTGAATTGCAAAAAAACTGTAGCTTACAAAGAAAAACTAATGTCAGATTTGAGATCAGCACACTCGAATTAGGTAAGAACAAGTGTTTTTGTGGATGCAACAAAAATTTGTTCCCCAGTGTAATTTGTCCATTTGTTAATTGAGTTGTTTGTCTCGGTGTTGAGTTGTATAAGTTCTTTATATATTTTGGAAATTAACCCTTTACCAGAATTATTATTGGAAAACATGTTCTCCCATTCAGAGGGTTCCCTTTTTATTACGTTGATTGTTTCTTTGCTGTGCAAAAGCTTTTTAGTTCAATAAAGCCCCATTTGTTTATTTTTCTTTTGTTTCCCTTGTGCAGGGAGATGTATTGACAAAAACATTGTTACAAGAAATGTCTGAAATTATACTGCCTATGTTTTCCCCTACAATTTTTATGGTTTTACAACTTACATTTAAATCTTTTTTTTTCCCCTGAGAGAGAGAGATATGAGAAGAATCAACTCATAATTGTGGCACTTCAGTTGTTCATTGATTGCTTCTCATATGTGCCTTGACTGGGGAGCTCCAGCCAAACCAGTGACCTCTTGCTCAAGCCAATGACCTTGGGCTTGAAGCCAGAAACCGTAGGATCATGTCAATGATCCCACTCTCAAGCCAGTAACCCTGTGCTCAAGCTGGTGAGTCTGTGCTCAAGCCAGATAAACCATGCTCAAGCTGGCAACCTCAGGGTTTTGAACTTGGGACCTCAGCATCCCAGGTCGATGCTCTATCTACTGTGCCACCACCTGGTCAAGTTTTACATTTAAATCTATAATACATTTTGAGTTTATTCTTGTGTATGGTGTAGGTTAGTAGTCTAGTTTCATTTTTTTGCATATATCTATCCAATTTTCCCAACACCATTTATTGAAATGACTATCTTTACCCCATTGTATGTTATGCCTCCTTTGTCAAATACTAATTAACTACAAAAGTGTGGGTTTACTTCTGCACTCTCCATTTTATTCCATTGATCTGTATGCCTGTTCTTGTGCCAGTATCATGCTGTTTTGGTTACTATGATTTTGTAGTATAGTTTGACATCAGGTAGTGTGATAACTCCAACTTTGTTATTCTTTCTCAAGATTGCTGAGGCTATTCAGGGTCTTCTGTGGTTCCATATACATTTTTGAAATATTTGTTCTATAGCTGTGAGATATGCCATTGGTATTTTAATAAGAATTGCATTGAATCTGTAGATTGCTTTGGGTAGTATAGACATTTTAATTATGTTAATTTTTTCTATCCATGAACACAGTATATGCTTCCATAAATTTGTATCTTTCTCAATTTCTTTTTCAGATCTTATAATTTTTTGAGTACCAGTTGATGGTTGTACAGCATTATAAATATATCTAGGAGGAGGAGCAAGATGGCGACGGAGTAGGCGGACGTACCAACTTCCAACTCCCAGAACCAAAGTGGATTACAACGCAATTTTAAGAACCATCACCTGGATAAACCAACTTTGAACAAAACTAAGTGGACTCTTCAACCAAGGAACACAGAAGAAGCCACATTGAGACTGGTAGGAATAGCGAAAACGCGAAAAGGGCTGCCCAGCTCCCCGGAGCAAACGGCAGCCCGGAGAGACCCGTGTGGCGGGAGGAGAGTTTGGCGGAGAGGGAGGGACCTGGGTCCCAGGAACCAAGCCCCAGCCTGCAGTCCCAGAGCCTAGAAGAGGCGTTTGGACAGATTTGAGATGTGAAACAAGTGAGGGAGCTCCCAGGCCTACAGTGTGGAGTATTAGGTCCCTTCCTACTCTGCTGAGGGCTGCTTAAGGTTTTGGGGCGGCAGGACGCTGAAACGCGGTTCTGTCGGCGTGGGCGGAGGCCAAGCCGGTGGGAGATCGGTCTAGCCCAGAGGGTAGGAGGGGAAGCGCGAGAGCGGTCCGGAAGCTGCGGGCCCGCCTTTAATCCCACTTACGGGGACAAAGCGGGAGGCCAGGAACAGGCAGGACCTGCGCAAGCCGGCCCTGACCGCGGGGACCGGGCTAGGACCAGGGACGGGCAGGGGCTCGCGGCTGAGCTGACACTACCAGTCCCCTCGCCCCCGGCCGGAGAAACCGCGGTTGGCCAGTATACGTGCGCGAGCGGGCTCCGAGCACGAGAACGGGGTGGACCCCGAGACGGATGGAGGCTCGCAGCTGAGCCCACGCTATTATCCCCATCCGGCCGGAGAAAACGCGAATAGCATTCATACGTGCACGAGCGGGCTCCGAACGCGGGGGCAGGGTAGAGTCCGGGACGAGCGGAAGTACGCAGCTCGGCGGAAGCCAGCAAACACGCCCGCCCCAATAAACCTTGGTTTCCGACCCTGCGCAAAGGGCCCTGGCCTCGAGGGCGGGGCTAAAGCTCCGGACGGGCAAAGGCTTACAGCTGAGAGCACGTCAAAAGCCCCGCCTAACCCGCGGAACTGTAGCGAGCAGGCTCCGACTGCTGGTTCTGGGCGGAAGTCCGGAAATAGGCTGGGTCCGCAGCTGAGGAAAGGTGCTCGCCTCTACCCTTGGTGCTGATCTTGTGGCTTCAGTGACAGCCCCTCCCACGGAGGAGAGGCAGAAATCACAGCAAAAGCCACAGTGGGCCCGCGCTGGCAACGCTCATACCCAACCACCCTAGGCACCGGCAGAGGGGGTGGGGGGCCTGCAGATAGACCACACCTAGAGAACACAAAGGCAACACCTACTGGACTCCAGTGGCCACAACTTGCTTATACACAGAAAAAATGGGCAGGCAGAGGAATGCAAACCAAATGAATCAAGAGAAATCCCCAGAGAAGGACCTGAATGAACCAGATATAACCAAATTACCGGAAGCAGAATTTAGAATAATGATAGTTAGGATGTTCAAAGAAATTATAGCAACAATGGATAGTCATTATGAACACCTAAATAAAGAGATAACAAGTATAAAAAATGAAATTGAAATAATAAAAAAGAATCAGACAGAAATGACAAATACAGTATCAGAACTGAAGACCACAATGGAAGGAATTAAAAGCAGGATGGATGACGCTGAGGATCGAATAAGCGAGTTAGAGGACACAATAAACAAAGGCACAGAAGCAGAGAAGAAAAAGGAAAAGAGACTTAAAAAATGTGAGGAAACTCTACGGGAGCTTTGTGACAACATGAAGAGAAACAACATTCGCATCATAGGGGTGCCTGAAGAAGAGGAGAGAGGACAGGAAATGGAAACTTTGTTCAATCAAATCATAGCAGAAAACTTTCCTAAATTAAGGCTGGGAAACACTCCACACATTCAAGAAGCACACAGAACTCCATTAAAGAGAAACCCAAAAAGATCTACACCAAGACACATCATAGTTAAAATACCAAAGCTAATGGATAAAGAAAAAATTTTAAAAGCTGCTAGAGAAAAAAAGGCTATCACCTACAAAGGAGCCCCCATAAGGATGACATCAGACTTCTCAACAGAAACACTTGAGGCCAGAAGGGAATGGCAAGAAATAATC
This sequence comes from Rhynchonycteris naso, assembly GCA_037038555.1. NCBI lineage: Eukaryota > Metazoa > Chordata > Mammalia > Chiroptera > Emballonuridae > Rhynchonycteris > Rhynchonycteris naso. Next base: position 35,558,130 of record CM072998.1, read on the forward strand.
AAAGTAATGCAGAAAAAGAACCTACAACCAAGACTACTTTATCCAGCAAGGCTAACGTTTAAAATTGAAGGAGAAATAAAGAGCTTCCCAGAAAAAGAAAGCCTCAAGGAATTCATAAAAACCAAACCAATTCTGCAAGAGATACTAAGGGGCCTCTTGTGAACAGTTTAAAGGGAGGAATGAATAGAGCAAAAGAAGAATACAGCTTTAAAGAATAAAATGGCAATAAACAACTACATATCAATAATAACCTTAAATGTAAATGGATTAAATGATCCAATCAAAAGACATAGGGTAGCTGCATGGATAAAGAAACAGGACCCATACATATGCTGTCTACAAGAGACACACCTTAAAACAAAAGATGCTCATAGACTGAAGGTAAAAGGATGGAAAAAAATATTTCATGCAAATGGAAATGAAAAAAAAGCAGGGGTAGCAATACTTATATCAGACAAAATGGACTTTAAAACAAAGGCTGTAGTAAGAGATAAAGGAGGACACTACATAATGATAAAGGGAACAATTCAACAGGAAGATATAACTATTGTAAATATCTATGCACCAAATATAGGAGCCCCGACATACATAAAGCAAACTTTGATGGATATAAAGGGCGAGATTAACAGCAATACTATCATAGTAGGAGATTTCAATACCCCTCTAGCAACACTGGATAGATCCTCAAGAAAGAAAATTAATAAAGAAACAGCAGACTTAAAGGATACACTAGATCAACTTGATTTAATAGATATCTTCAGAACTTTTCACCCTAAAGCAGTAGAATATACATTCTTCTCAAGCGCTCATGGTACGTTTTCTAGGATAGACCACATGTTAGGACACAAAAATGGTCTCAATAAATTTAAGAAGATTGAAATCATATCAAGCATTTTCTCTGATCACAATGCCATGAAACTAGAAATTAACCACAAAAGAAAAACTGAAAAATACTCAAACACTTGGAAACTAAATAGCATGTTATTAAATAATGAATGGATTAACAATGAGATCAAAGAAGAAATAAAAAAGTTTCTAGAAACAAATGATAATGAGCATACATCAACTCAAAATTTATGGGACACAGCAAAAGCAGTTCTGAGAGGGAAGTTTATTGCACTACAGGCATATCATAAGAAGCTAGAAAAAGCTCAAATAAGCAACCTAACCCTGCATCTAAAAGAACTAGAAAAACAACAACAAATAAAACCCAAGACAAGTAGAAGGAAGGAAATAATAAAGGTCAGAGCAGAAATAAATGACATAGAGGCTAAGGAAACAATACAGAGGATCAATGAAACAAGAAGCTGGTTCTTTGAAAAGGTAAACAAGATTGATGAACCTTTAACTAGACTCACCAAGAAAAAAAGAGAGAGGACTCAAATAAATAAAATTAGAAAGGACAGTGGAGAAATAACAACTGACACAACAGAAATACAAAGCATTGTAAGAAAATACTATGAAGAACTATATGCCAAAAAATTAGACAATCTTGGTGAAATGGACAAATTTCTTGAATCATATAACCTTCCAAAAATCAATCTGGAAGAATCAGAACACCTAAACAGACCAATTACAACAAATGAGATAGAAACAGTTATCAAAAAACTCCCAAAAAAGAAAAGTCCTGGGCCTGATGGCTTCACAAGTGAATTCTATCAAAAATTCAAAGAAGAACTAATTCCTATTCTCCTCAAGCTATTTCAAAAAATTCAAGAGGAAGGAAGACTTCCAAACTCCTTTTATGAGGCGAGCATAATTCTGATCCCAAAACCGGGCAAAGACAACACAAAGAAAGAAAATTATAGGCCTATATCCCTGATGAATTTAGACGCTAAAATTCTCAACAAAATATTAGCCAACCGGATCCAGCAATATATGAAAAAAATCATACACCACGATCAAGTGGGATTTATTCTGGAGAGGCAAGGCTGGTTCAATATTCGCAAATCAATCAATGTGATTCACCATATAAACAAAAGGAAGGACAAAAATCACATGATAATTTCAATAGATGCAGAAAAGGCATTTGATAAAATCCAGCACCCATTCATGCTCAAAACTCTCAGTAAAGTGGGAATACAGGGATCATTCCTTAACATGATAAAGGCCATCTACGATAAACCGACAGCAAACATCATACTAAATGGACAAAGATTAAAAGCAATCCCCTTAAGATCAGGAACCAGGCAGGGTTGCCCACTTTCACCACTCTTATTCAACATAGTTCTGGAAGTCCTAGCTACAGCAATCAGACAAGAAGAAGAAATAAAAGGCATCCAAATTGGAAAAGAAGAAGTAAAACTGTCATTATTTGCAGATGATATGATATTGTATATTGAAAACCCTAAAGTCTCAGTCAAAAGACTACTGGACCTTATAAATGATTTCAGCAAGGTGGCAGGATATAAAATTAATACTCAGAAATCAGAGGCATTTCTATATACCAACAATGAAATATCAGCAAAAGAAATTAAGGAAACAATCCCCTTCACTATTGCAGCCAAAAAAATAAAGTACCTAGGAGTAAATTTAACCAAGGAGGTTAAGGACTTGTACTCGGAAAATTATAGAACATTGATAAAAGAAATCAAGGAAGATACAAACAAGTGGAAGCATATACCGTGCTCATGGCTAGGAAGAATAAACATCATTAAAATGTCTATATTACCTAAAGCAATTTATAAATTCAATGCAATACCAATTAAAATACCAATGACATACTTCAAAGATATAGAACACATATTCCAAAAATTTATATGGAACCAAAAAAGAACACGAATAGCCTCAGCAATCTTAAAAAGAAAAAATAAAGCAGGAGGTATCACGCTTCCTGATATCAAGGTTTACTATAAGGCCATTATACTCAAGACAGTCTGGTACTGGCATAAGAACAGGCACATAGATCAATGGAACAGAACAGAGAACCCAGAAATAAACCCACAGCTTTATGGACAACTGATATTTGACAAAGGAGGAAAGAACATACAATGGAGTAAAGACAGCCTCTTTAACAAATGGTGTTGGGAAAATTGGACATCTACCTGCAAAATAATGAAACTAGACCATCAACTTACACCATTCACAAAAACAAACTCAAAATGGATAAAAGACTTAAATGTAAGCCGTGAAACCATAAGCATTTTAGAAGAAAACATAGGCAGCAAGCTCTCCGACATCTGTAGCAGCAGTATATTTGCCGATTTATCTTCATGGGCAACTGAAATAAAAGGCAAGATAAACAAATGGGACTATATCAAACTAAAAAGTTTTTGCACAGCTAAAGACAATAGGAACAGAATAAAAAGACAAACCACACAATGGGAGAACATATTCGACAGCACATCTGATAAGGGGTTAATAACTAAAATTTATAAAGAACTTATAAAACGCAACACCAGGAAGACAAACAACCCAATCAAAAAATGGGCAAAAGAAATGAATAGAAATTTCTCCAAAGAGGACATACAGATGGCCAATAGGCATATGAAAAAATGCTCAACATCACTAACCATTAGAGAAATGCAAATTAAAACCACAATGAGATATCACCTCACACCAGTCAGAATGGCACTTATCAGCAAAACAACACAGAATAAGTGCTGGCGAGGATGTGGAGAAAAGGGAACCCTTCTGCACTGCTGGTGGGAATGCAGACTGGTGCAGCCACTGTGGAAAACAGTTTGGAGATTCCTCAGAAAATTAAAAATTGAACTGCCTTTTGACCCAGCTATCCCACTTTTAGGAATATACCCTAAGAACACCATAGCACTGTTCGAAAAGAAGAAATGCGCCCCCATGTTCGTGGCAGCATTGTTCACAATAGCGAAGATCTGGAAACAGCCCAAGTGTCCGTCAGAAGACGAGTGGATTAAAAAGCTATGGTACATATATACTATGGAATACTACTCAGCCATAAGAAACGATGACATCGGATCATTTATAACAAAATGGATGTACCTTGATAACATTATACGGAGTGAAATAAGTAAATCAGAAAAAAAGAAAAACTGAGAACAGCACGATTACATACATAGGTGGGACATGAAAGTGAGGGTATGAGACATGGACAAGAGAGTGTTGGTTATGGGATGGGGGGAGGGACGGAAAAGTGGGATAGGGAGGAGGGGAGGGACACAGAGAAAACCAGATTGAAGGTGACAGAGGACAATTTGACTTTTGGTGATGGGTATGCAACACAATTGAATGATAAGATAACCTGGAGATGTTTTCATTGTACATATGTACCCTGATTTATTGGTGTCACCTCATTAGAATTAATAATAATAAAATATATATTAAAATTAAAAAAAAATATATATATCTAATACCACTGAGTTGTACACTTAAAATGATTAAGATGGTAAATGTTAGCCCTGGCCAGTTTGCTCAGTGGTAGAGCTTCAGCCTGGTGTGTGGAAGTCTTGGGTTTGATTCCCAGTCAGGCAGGGCACACAGGAAAGAGACCATCTGTTTCTTCACACCCCCTTCTTTCTCTCTCCGACCCCTCCCACAGCCATGGCTCAAATGGTTTGAGAAATTTGGCCCCAGGCACTGAGGATGGCTCCATGGCCTCGTCAGGTACTGAAATAGCTCAGTTGCCAAGTAATGCAGCAGTAGCCCCAGATGGGCAAAGCATCGCCCTGTAGGGAGATTGCCAGGTAGATCCTAGTTGGGCCCATGTGGGAATCTGTCTCTGCCTCTCACCTCTCCCTTAAAAAAAAAAAAAAAAAGATGGTAAATGTTATATTTTATAATAAAAAACCTATTTTAAAAAAAGAAACCTGGCCCAGTAGTTCAGTTGGTTAAAGCACCATCCCCACATACCAAGGTTGTAGGTTCAATCTCCGGTCAGAATACGTACAAGAATCAACCAATGAATATGTAAGTAAATGGAACAAAAATCCATATTTTTTTCTCTCTCTGAAAATTAATAATAAAAATAATTTTTAAGAAAATACAGTAAAATGTTTTTATAACCAAAGAATAGGAAAAGATACTTTAAGCAGGACACACACACAAAAAAACACTATCATGAAGAAAATGTGCATTTATTAGATTATATTTTAATTAAGAGCTTCTGTTCATAATAAGAAACCTAAGAGAGCTAAAAGCCAAGCCATAGAGTGGGAGAAAATATTTAACTGACAAAGAAATTGAATTTTAATGATAGAAAGAACTCTCATAGAGAGGAATGTATCAGTGTTGTTTTCCTAGTTGTGACAAATGTATGACAACATGTTAAGAATAGGAGAAATGAGTATGGGCTCTGTGGAAATTCTCTGAATATTTTCCTTTGAAGCTTTTTTATACAGTAGTCTCTCTCTTATCTGCAGTGGCTTTAGTTACCCTCTGTCAACTGTAGTCCAAAATCATTAAATTTCCCTAACCAACAACATTGTCTGTTCCTGACATCCAACTGTGACCATCACTGTCGCTCGATGATCCATCCTCCTTCTGACATATTGTCAGAAGATCAGTAGTAACCTAGTGCCATGTCACAATCCCTTCCTCATTGCCTTCACTTCATCTCACCATGTAGGCACTGGATCAACTCACATCATCACAGCAAGAAAGATGAGTCTAGTACAATATTTTGAGAGTGAGACCATATTCACATAACTTTGAGTATAGTTTGTTGTTATAGCTGTTCTAATTTATTTTAGTTATTGTTGTCAGTCTCTAACAGTGCCTACTTTATAAATTATATTTTATTATAAGTATGTATGTGTAGGAAAAAACATAGTATATGTAGGATTTGGGAGGTCTTGGAACTATACTAAATCAAGAGCTATTCAAAAATAAGAAGTTTATTTTTAATATCAGGTTAGTGAGAATCCACATATATATAATTAGCTGTTATCTTTGGGTTTAAATTAAGGATATATTTTTCTATCCATCTTCTCCAATGTTGTGGATCATGTGTTAAATGAAATTTCATGGAAATATATTCCTCTTCACACATTTAAGAACCATCATGAATGTATGAATTTATAGAAGGGATTTTCCACATGTTTATATAACAAGGTCATTTCTTTTTCTCTCGCTCTGGTGAACTTTTATTTTAAAACTTGGCGGGGGGGAAGAAATGTTTATACCGGGATCATGGAGAATTTAACGGCAGAAGAAAGATTTCAAAAATTGAAAGGGATTCAAAAGTCTAGTTAAGAAAACATTCAAATTAAGAGCATGGATTAAGAGAGATTTATAGCCAATTGAAAGCTTTACTAATTTAAATAATATTAATTTTTTCTCAAAGTGTGACTGTGAAAGAGAGCTCCATCTGCCTGAATCTCTTTTTGTAAAACTCAGCAAGGAATTCAGGTACGTTTTTCACATAGACAATCTTGTACAGATGCTCAAATTGTTGCAGCTCCCAATATTTTAATCCTTCAGAAGCCTATTTGGGTCTTCAGTCAGGAAAAAATATGAATAAGGCTTTATATAGGGTCTAATTACCTTTATCACATGATAATTTCCTGATGGTATTGATCAGTCTTAAAAACTCGGTCACAGTTCTCTCGGGATCATGTGAAGACTGACCTGCCTTCGATGTAAGAAGGACTTCTGTTTGTCCAGTGCTCACTGTTTGGGCTTAATTGCTAAATGTAGTCACTGACCCTGAGCAGCCTTTGAGAAAGTGCACCCTCCCCAGCGACCTTCAGAATGAAAAAACTGGACCATAGTTTCTATATAGGGCTGAACACAGGAAAACCTAGCTAAGGTCAGAATATTCTTTTTGTTGTTACTTAATATTCCTCACCCAAGAAGGAAGACCTTAATTAATTCGTACTATGTGCAGTCAGACGAGTGAAGAAGCGAAAAATTTTGACTGACCTTTATTGCTATTGAAAAGTGTTTTACAAATTGACAAATCTTTTAGTCTTAGAACAATGGATGAGGAGCCTTCCTCGGGCTAATTTCATGCCTGTTCATTTCCTAAAGTGGTGGCTGCAAATTTGAACCTGAACTTGCTCCAGTGGTTCCCAAACTGTGCACTGAGGAACTCTGGGAGAATCAAAATCCCCCAGTGTGCTTCAGGGTACTTTATATTTTGTACAATACAGAGCAATGTTCCCAAGAATTACTAGCTTGAAAGAGTTCACAATTTCAACATTAGCTTGCAGATATATGCCCTTTTTAGACGACATCATGTCTTTGTGGAGCTGGATTTTCTTCAGCTGCTTTGATAAAACGCAAGAACCAGTCAGATGGGTACTAGACTTATCAAGATGATCACTTCATGAGTTATATAAATGACTAAACATGATGTCGTACACCCGAAACTATATAATATTGAGTGTCAACTATAATTAAAGAATTAAAGAAATCATTTCATAAAATCAAAAATGAAAAATGAAAAGCAAGAACCAGGCAAAAAACAACGGGCAACAGGGTGCTGTTTCACCAACATGAAACAAGGGTGCTGTGTCCAATGACACTGCGAACTGAGAAGTTGTGCTGTGACCAACCACTAGGTGTGCTGATGCCTTAGCAATAAATAGTGGTTATTTAAGGATGACCTGAAATATTATTTTTTATTTCAATTTATGTGTATTATTTTTTCAAATGGCTTACCTAGTCATGAGGCTACAAGTACTTATTAAGTTGTTTAGATGCTACTACTAAATAAACAGAGTTGTTAGGTATTTCTTTTGACCAAGGGACTCCATGAAAAGTTACCACAACACTAAAAGGGTGCCCTGAACTAAGAAAGTTTGGGAGCCTCTGGAGCAGACTAACATTGTCCTCAGATTAATAAAGTAGGTGGAAACAAACACAGAAAGTGCAAAATGATTTGTTCATATATTTTTTAATTCTTCCTATTATTTTGCCCAGGTTAAATTGTTCATTAAGCTTTAGCTCTTTATTATCCCAAACCAAAATATGCACTTTAAAATGTTATTAAAGAAAAACATCTTTTAAAAATAGAGATCATTCTTCCAGTGAATAAAGCATAATACTTTGAATCAGATTTAAGATTTCTATTCCCCAGTCGTCTCTTAACTAACTGGCAGCTTTAAGCAGTTACTTAACTGAAAATCCCTTTTGCTGCAGACTGAATACATTTAAAAAAAAAAAAATTAGAGCTCTCTGAGAAGTCAGAAGCAGCAGAAAATGAACACTTATAAGAATGGTTATAAAAGAAAAGCAAACAAAAATGGGGAAAAAAACCCAATTAATGACACCTCAATTTAGTGACAACTCAATTAATGAATTCCCTGGGGAAAATCTATGTGTCAACATTGTCTCTGATTAAACTACCAGGACCAGAAAACACCTCATGAATCATATCTGATGGTGGAAGTCTATATTTCATTACAGTTCAAAGACACACAGTGATTGAATCAACCAAGCTCACTCTCACCTGCCCTCCAAGTGTGGGTGCACAGCCTCCTCTACACGGGTCCTCCTCCCCCAGGCTGCCCGGAACTCAACATTCCAACATTCAAGCTTCCAAATTCTTCTACTTTCTAGACTCCATCAGTATTTAGGATTCCTGACTGATCGCTTCTTTCCCATTCTCCGGCTGTTCTGTGGTTCCGGTTTCTCACTGGAAAATAGCGGTAATAATGATTTTTACTTCTAGCATTGCTATAATATTATTTTTAATTTTTTAATGGATTTTAATTGATTGTGTTTACATAGATTCTAGGGTTGCCCCAAATGCATCCTCCTGTCTCCCATATTCCCCTCAACACCCCCCTTCCCCCATCTCCACAGCGCCCTCCCCCATTCCCTCAGGTTTATCCCATCCTGTCATCCCCTTTCCCTCTGTCTGCTTTCCCTCTGGTCCCTTTGATCTCTCCTCTGTCTCAGTTCCGTTCCTCAGTTCACATTGTTCATTGGACTCCTCATATGAGTGAGGTCATATTATATTTTTCTTTTTCTGCCTGGCTTATTTCACTTAGCATAATACTTTCCATGTCCATCCATGTTGTCACAAAAGGTAAGATCTCCTTTTTCATGGCCCCATAGTATTCCATTATGTATATGTACCACTGCTTTTTAATCCACTCGTCCTCTGACGGACACTTGGGCTGTTTCCAGATCTTCGCTATTGTGAACAATGCTGCCACGAATATGGGGGTGCATTTCTCCTTTTGGAACAGTGTTATGGTCTTCTACAGATATGTTCCTAAAAGTGGGATAGCTGGGTCTAAAGGCGGTTTGATTTTTTAAATTTTGATAAATCTCCATACTGTTTTCCACAGTGGCTGCACCAGTCTGCATTCCCACCAGCAGTGCAGGAGGGTTCCCTTTTCTCCACATCCTCGCCAGCATTTGTTCTGTGTTGTTTTGCTGATGAGCGCCATTCTGACTGGTGTGAGGTGATATCTCATTGTGGTTTTAATTTGCATTTCTCTAATGGTTAGTGATGTTGAGCATTTTTATATGCCTATTGGCCATCTGAATGTCCTCTTTGGAGAAGTGTCTATTCATTTCTTTAGCCCATTTTTTAATTGGATTGTTTATCTTCCTGGTATTGAGATTTACAAGTTCTTTATAAATTTTTGTTATTAACCCTTCATCAGATGTATTGTTGAATATGTTCTCCCATTGTGTGGTTTGTCTTTTTAGTCTGTTCATATTGCCTTTAGCTGTGCAAAAGCTTCTTAGTTTGATATAGTCCCATTTGTTTATCCTGTCTTTTATTTCACTTGCCCGTGGAGATAAATTAGCAAATATATTGCTGCAAGAGATGTCTGAGAGCTTACTGCCTATGTTTTCTTCTAAAATGCTTATGGTTTCATGACTTACATTTAAGTCTTTTATCCATTTTGAGTTTATTTTTGTGAATGGTGTAAGTTGGTGGTCTAGTTTCATTTTTTGCAGGTAGCTGTTCAATTTTCCCAACACCATTTGTTAAAGAGGCTGTCTTTACTCCATTGTATGCTCTTACTTCTTTTGTCAAATATCAGTTGTCCATAAAGGTGTGGGTTTATTTCTGGGATCTCTGTTCTGTTCCATTGATCTATATGCTTGTTCTTATGCCAGTACCAGGCTGTCTTGAGTACAATGGCCTTGTAGTATAACTTGATATCAGGAAGTGTGATATCTCCCCCTTTATTCTTCTTTTTCAAGATTGCTGAGGCTATTCGTGTTCTTTTTTGGTTCCATATAAATTTTTGGAATATGTTTTCTATATCTTTGAAGTATGGCATTGGTATTTTAATTGGTATTGCATTGAATTTATATATTGCTTTGGGTAATATGGACATTTTAATGATGTTTATTCTTCCTATCCATAAACACGTTATATGCTTCCACTTGTTTGTATCTTCCTTTTTCTTTTATCAATGTTTTATAATTTTCTGGGTATAAGTCTTTAATCTCCTTGGTTAAATTTACTCCTAGGTATTTTATTTTTATTTTGTTACAATAGTGAAGGGGATTGTTTCCTTAATTTCTCTTTCTGACAGTTCATTGTTGGTATATAAAAATGCCTCTGATTCCTGAGTACTAATTTTATATGCTGACACCTTGCTGAATTCATTTATCAGTTCCAGTAGTTTTTTGACTGAGACTTTAGGGTTTTCTATATACAATATCATATCATCTGCAAATAATGATAGTTTTACTTCTTCTTTTCCAATTTGGATGCCTTTTATTTCTTCTTGTCTGATTGCTGTGGCTAGGACTTTCAGGACTATGAATAAGAGTGGTGAAAGGGGACACCCCTGCCTGGTTCCTGATCTTAAGGGGATTGCTTTTAATTTTTGCTCATTGAGTAAGATGTTGGTTGTGGGTTTGTCATAGATGGCCTTTATCATGTTGAGGTATGTTCCCCATTTTGCTGAGAGTTTGGATCATGAATGGGTGCTGGATTTTACCAAATGCTTTTTCTGCATCTATTGAAATTATCATGTGGTTTTTCTCCTTCCTTTTGTTTATGTGATGAATTGTATTGATTGATTTGCGAATATTGTACCAGCCTTGCCTCCCCAGAATAAATCCCACTTGATCAAGGTGTATGATTTTTTTCATATATTGCTGGATCCAATTAGTTAGTATTTTGTTGAGGATTTTAGCATCTATATTCATCAGGGATATTGACCTATAATTTTCTTTTTTTGTGTTGTCTTTGCCTGTTTTGTTTTGTTTGTTTGTATGTTTTTTACAGAGACAGAGAGAGAGAGTCAGAGAGAGGGATTGATAGGGACAGACATACAGGAATGGAGAGAGGTGAGAAGCATCAAGCATCAGTTTTTTGTTGTGACACCTTAGCTGTTCATTGATTGCTTTCTCATATGTGCCTTGACCGTGGGCCTTCAGCAGACCGAGTAACCCCTTGCTTGAGCCAGCGACCTTGGGTCCAAGCTGGTGAGCCTTGCTCAAGCCAGATGAGCCTGCGCTCGAGCTGGAGACCTCGGGGTCTCAAATCTGGGTCCTCTGCATCCCAGTCTGACGCTCTATTCACTGCGCCACCGCCTGGTCAGACCTTTGCCTGGTTTTGAAATCAGAATTATGCTCGCCTCATAAAAGGAGCTTGAAAGTCTTCCTTCCTCTTAAATTTTTGAAATAGTTTGAGAAGGATAGGAGTTAATTCTTTGAATATTTGGTAGAATTCACTTGTGAAACCATTGTGCCCTGGGCTTTTGTTTGTTGGTAGTTTTTTGATAACTGTTTCGATCTCCTTTGTTGCAATCAGTCTGTTTAGGTTTTCTGATTCTTCCCGATTGATTTTTAAAAATATTTTATGTTTCAAGGAATTTGTCCATTTCATCTAGGTTGTCTAATTTTTTGGCATACAGTTCTTCATAGTATTTTCTTACGATCCTTTGTATTTCTGTTTTGTCAGTTGTTATTTCTCCACTCTCAATTCTAATTTTATTTGAGTTCTCTTTGTTTTTTTCTTGGTGAGTCTGATTAAAGGTTCATCGATCTAGTTTACTTTTCAAAGAACCAGCTCCTTATTTTATTGATCCTCTGTATTGTTTCTTTAGACTCTATATCATTTATTTCCACTCTGATCTTTATTATTTCCTTCCTTCTACTACCTCTGGGCTTTACTTGCTGTTCTTTTTCTAGTTCTTTTAGATGCAGGGTTAAGTTATTTATTTAAGCTTTTTCTAGCTTCTTAAGATATGCCTGTAATGCTATGAATATCCCTCTCAGTACTGCTTTTGCTGTGTCCCATAAATTTTGAGTTGTTGTATGCTCATTATCATTTGTTTCTAGAAATCTTTTTTATTTCTTCTTTGATCTCATTGTTAACCCATTTGTTCTTTAATAACATGCTAGTTTCCCAGTGTTTGAGTAGTTTTCAGTTTTTCTGTTGTGGTTGATTTCTAGTTTCATGCCATTGTGATCAGAGAAAATGCTTGGTATGATTTCAGTCTTCTTAATTTGTTGAGACCGCTTTTGTGCCCTAACGTGTGGTCTATCCTAGAGAATGTACCATGAGCACTTGAAAAGAATGTATATTCTGCTGCTTTGGGGTGAAAGGTTCTGAAGATATCTATTAAATCAATTTGATCTAGTGTGTCCTTTAAGTCTGATGTTTCTTTGTTAATTTTTTTTCTTGAGGATTTATCCAGTGCTGTTAGTGGGGTATTGAAATCCCCTACTATTATAGTGTTGCTGTTGATCTCGCCCTTTATATCCATCAAAGTCTGCTTTATATATTTAGGTGCTCCTATATTAGGTGCATAGATATTTATAATGGTTATATCTTTCTGTTGGATTGCTCCCTTTATCATTATGTGGTGAACTTCTTTATTTCTTACTATAACCTTTGTATTAAAGTCCATTTTGTCTGATATAAGTATTGCTACCCCAGCTTTTTTTTTTCATTTCCATTTGCATGAAATATTTTTTTCCATCTTTTTACTTTCAGTCTATGTGCATCTTTTGTTTTAAGGTGTTTCTCTTGTAGACAGCATATGTATGGGTCCTGTTTTCTTATCCACACAGCTACCCTATGTCTTTTGATTGGATCATTTAATCCATTTACATTTAAGCTTATTATTGATATGTAGGTGTTTATTGCCATTTTATTCTTAAAACTGTATTTCTCTTTTGCTATATTCTTTTCCCCATTTGATCTGTTTACAACAGGCCCCTTAACATTTCTTGTAGCATTGATTGGGTTGTAATGAATTCCTTGAGGGCTTTTTCTTTTTTTTTTGGTCTGGGAAGCTCTTTATTTCTCCTTCAATTTTAAACAATAGCCTTGATGGATAAAGTAGTCTTGGGTGTAGGCTCTTGTTCTGCATTACTTTGAATATTTCTTGCCATTCCTTTCTGGCATCGTTTCTGTTAAGAAGTCGGATGTCATCCTTATCGGGGCTCCTTTGTAGGTGATAGTCTTTTTTTCTCTAGTAGCTTTTAATATTTTCTCTTTATCACTTAGCTTTGGTATTTTAATTATGATGTGTCTTGGTGTATGTTTCTTTGGATTTCTCTTTAATGGAATTCTCTGTGCTTCCTGAACTTGTGCGACTTTAACTTGCAGCAATTTAGGGAAGTTTTCAGCTATCATTTGGTTGAACAAAGTTTCTATCCCTTGTTCTTTCTCTTCTTCTTCAGGAACCCCTATGATGCAGATGTTATTTCTCTTCATGTTGTCACAGGGCTCTCTTAGAGTTTCCTCAGACTTTTTGAGTCTCTTTTCTTTTTGTTGCTTTGCTTCTGTTCCTTCATTTATCTTGTCCTCTAACTCGCTGATTCGATCCTCAGCTTTATTCATCCTGCTTTTAATTCCTTCCATTGTGGTCTTCATTTCTGATACTGTATTTGTCATTTCTGACTGATTCTTTTTTTATTACTTCAATGTCCTTTTTTATACTCGCTATCTCTTTATTTAGGTGTTCATTATGTCCATCTATTGTTCTACGATCTTTGAACATTTTAACAATCATTATCTTAAACTCTGCATCTGGTAATTTGGTTATATCTGACTCATTCAAGTCCTTTTCTGGGGGTTTCTTTTGATTCAATTGGGCTGCATTTCTCTGCCTTCCCATTTTGTCTGTGTATAGCAGGGGTTGGGAACCTTTTTGGCTGAGAGAGCCATGAACGCCACATACTTTAAAATGTAATTCCATGAGAGCCATACAACAACCCGTGTATATTATGCATTAGCCAATAAAAATTTGGTGTTGTACAAGAGGACAGCTGTCATTAGCTCCAGCCACCCACAACCATGAATATGAGCCGTAGGAAATGAATGGTTTGTAATACATGAGAATGTTTTATATTTTTAACATTATTATTTTTTATTAACAATTTGTCACGTCTGGCTCATGAGCCATAGGTTTCCAACCCTTGGTGTATAGGAAGGTGTGGCCTCTATGTTCCCTAGGTGTGGCCTGTCTGCAGGCCCACCACCCCCTCTGCACTGCCTCTGGCGTTTGGGTATGGGCGTCACCCAGCCGCTTTGGCTGTCCCTACGGTTTCCGGGTTTCTACCTCTCCTCCATGGGAGGGGCTGTGTTCACGTGCCTAGCCTACAAGCTTTGCTTTCACCCCGCCACCGCGGGTGGAGCTGCATGCCGCACCCTGAGCCAAAAGCCTCCACACCGCCGGCAGGGGTGAGTACCTTTGCTCAGCCCGGGGTCTCCGCCTGTTCCGGGATTGTGCCCGCTCCCATGGGCGGAGTTGCGCTCATGCGTTTGTTTGTCGGAAACCCTGTTCTGCAGGCTGGGTGGGGCTGCGTGCTTGCGGTCACCGGCGGGTCTCTGCAGATCCCAGGTTTTTGCCTTTCCCCTGCGGCGGGATTGCAGGCAGGCCACATTGCTATAATATTAAACTCACAAATACACATAAAGCATTCACAATAGCACTTACGGTCCTCATTAAAGGTTGCCCATTATTATTATTATTAGAATAAATATCCATGACGGACCTTCAAGAAATCAGAATACCCCCAAGGTCATGGGCTAACCCCATAGCAGAGATATTTAGATTCTGTTCCCAATGCTTTCTCTCAAAAAATCTATTGGTCAAAGATGCACAACGGTACGTCTCTAACTTATGGACATAGAAGCATTACTTCGGTCTTATTCTGGACACCCAGACCGTTTTTGCCTTGGTTACTAGTTTCACTAATAGCTCATACAAATAATTATAGATGTTATCCCAAACCACAACATAAATTTTCCTCTCTCTGAATTATATATGCGAGGTCAACACTGTGATGACCATTGTAGGAAGGCCAAGTAAACACAGTGCAATTTAGACAACTGAACAATTTAGAGGAAGCAAGCTGGGCAATTTGTTTTCTCCAAAATCCCCATAGGTAGGGATGTCTGCAGGTAATGGAAAAAAAGGACCCAGGATTGCCTGACCTTAGAGTGCAAAAGAGCACAAGCATCTGCGAATCCATCTACCATGAATTTCTTCCGTGAATCCTCCCCTGTGTGTCCACAACTAAGAGCACAGGGAAAAGGATCATCCTTATCAGTGGGCACCCACCCCCTTCCTAGCAGATGCAAGGCCAACATATCCACCATGAACACTTCTTATTTTTCTACTACCTTGGAGTTAGGCAAACTGTGTTTTGGAATCTTCACAAGACTGTCTATATCTAAATCTCGCCCTTCTTGCAATGATTTCTCACCACATGGCACAGCTTTCTGCTTAGCTCCACCACTGGCAACAAAGCTCAGAGAGTTACTTTACAACCAGAATATCAATATATTCTCCCAAAGGCCTCACCACTGAAGTCCCTAACTACTCCTCACACCTTTGTCCTTTATTGACTGTTGTTAATTAATTACCCACCTTTCTTGCTCTTATTCACGGCCCCTGAACCCCTTAAAGCCCTCAAGTGCAAACTATGTTATCTAAGATTTCTAACTCCTTATAGTATGGGCTGCTTGTACCCCTGATCCAGGCTGACTCTGGGAATGCTCAAAGTAGAAAGAAATAGACCCTTCCATGCCACTGCCAAGATTTCTGCAATGTTCTAAGACTAGAAACTCCCCAAGGTCACAACCGATAATCCAAGGACTGCTCAACAAGGTGTGGTGAGCGTTGCACTCAGGGACAGGAGAGCTAGCTAACTGGGCTTTGGGGGAGAGAGCCAGCTGAGGTGTGCAGAAGACAGCCGACTTCGATGGGTGCGAGAGAATCACCTGGGGTGTGAATGAAAGAAAAGAGTCAGGTGTGGATGGGAGAGCTAACTCAGGCCAGGGGGAGAGAGCCAGCCTAGGTGTGGGTGGCTAAGTGTGGATAAAGGAGCGCATTCAGGAGTGGGCACAGAGATAAGAGACTCAAGTCAAGTGTGGACAAGAGTCAACTCAGGTGAGAGTGAGCGAACGAACTACCGTTTGTGTGAGGATCAACCTGAGACTCCACGAGGGAGCTGCCTCGGTGTGGATGATAGCCCATTCCGGTGTGGGGGAGAGAGCCCTCCCTTTTCCCACTATGTCCTAAAGAGGCCATTTCAGAGTGGCAGGGGAAGGCTGATATTGGGATTATGAAAAAAAACTGGACTGATTTTTAGTATCTCTTTTTCACCGGAAATGGAAACACAACTAGCTGGTGGTCAGATGTCTAGTTCCCTGTCACTCACTGGCTTGACTGCAGTGTTATGGGCATCGTGTGGGTGTTGACAAGGCCTCAGTGACCAGTGGCCGGAACGAGCTGTGTGTGGTGTTCCAACGCAGGGCTTTCTCCCTGCTGTCTTGGCTCTCATGTGAGAATATGAGAGCAGCAAAGAGGTCAACTGAGTAACTCCATACTCCCTAAAGAGTGGCTTATTAATACATAAGCATCAAACATGACTGGGCCATTATGCTAAGTCCAGCAGTCATGAAATTTTCCTGCGGAGCTGACCTTTGGAAAGTGTCAAGATATAACTATGCATGAAATGTCTGCCTCTGGTTTCCAGGGGTATGTGACCATTCATTTTCCCATCGTTGTGTTCATTATATTTGCTGGCACCAGGGGACCAGGTAAAGTGCTCCCGGTGACTGCTTTTCCATCTGGAAGTTTGGACAGCTGCTAACCTCAGACATGATGGTCTTACAGGAAAGGGCTTTGTTTCCAAATTCAAAGCCATTGAGTTCCAATCCTGTCAAAGTCAAATGTTTCATGAAAATTTCTATTAACCTTCTCCCATAAGAGTAACTGTAAATTGATTCTTAACCCATTTTGAAAGGTTGAAACAATCAATATTCCATCCAAGGACTCGTGCATGTTACAGGCTTCCCACGCTAGAGAACAGGAGCAAGCCTGCCCTTCAGAAACAGTGAGATGGCAACTGGGGGGTGGGTGAGGGAGTGATGGGGGCGTGGCCAGAATTCTGACCTATAAGAGTCAAAAAGATTTAATCTCTACCACTTCCAGAAAGTCTCTCACTTACAAAATTTACTAAAGAAACTTGTTCAGATCTTTTCACCTCAAGGTTCCTACAGACTCACTGATGGACTTAACAAAAGGTTCAGAAAATAACTTAAATGTATAACATTGTTTCTCTCTTATTATAAAAGCAACATGCTATTATTTGGTAGGAAGCTAAAAATAGAAAATGACAAAGTAGATTTTTACTTTTTATACATACAATATAGTTGTTGTGTTTTTAAATTATTAAGAGGGGTGAACCAGCAAATATACTTTTTAAAATACTCCTAACATCCACAACAGAAATACCAACACACAAATGAAAATGAAAACTAATGACAACCCAATCTGCCAGTACGATGTCACAGAACTTCCTGTGGAATTCTCTGAGAGCAATGTGACACCTTGTACTAGCGAAAATCTGAACCAGCAGCTTGAAATAAAATTACTTTTGGGTAAAAATATGGCTACCTATCTTTGCATTATTTCAGAGACAAACTATACTAAAAGGCAAAAGTAGCTCAAACTGGTTGACAAAGCTAATCTTAAAGGCTGTGTATTCAAAATCACATTTGCTCACTGAGATAATCCTCAACTAGATTTATTCTATTGAGGTTTTCTTTGTGGACTAATAAATAACATAATCAAATTTTGTGACTCTTCCGTAGACACTAGAAGAGAAGGTGTATTTTGTTTCAAGGTACAAAGTTTGACATATAAGGACTAGACTTCTTCATTAATTATGCTAATCAGGATTGCCACATTCTAATTCACTTTTCTGTCCATTTGTTCTCATGTGAATAAACAATGCATTTAAAACTCCTATTGTTTTCAATTTCTCCTTGTAGCTCTTAAATTTATCATATAAATTTGATGTTTTTAAATTATTACCATGATGAATGTCAAATGTTGATTTTCTAATTTTATCACTCATTCTGCTTTTACTGGTTGACATTCTATTGTATTTACTTATTCGTTTATGTCAGAAAGAATCCACAGATTCTTATTTTGTTCAATGGTCATAATCTGTTATTCTTATTTATTGTGATGCTCAGATTTGGCCTATAGATCTCCTTCAAGATGGCTCCTATATCATTTTGACATGGTCCCAATATATTTGGAATTTCCTTACTTTCTGACACAAGAAGATATTCTAGGCTCAGCTTGTATTTTCCAAGAAGCTGCGGTTCCCTTGAGTGGAAAATTGTATTAGAAACTGAGTTCTGGGTGATACATATGCTCATTACTACTGAACTATCATTGCTTCTGACCCTTTAAGTGGACAAAACATTGTTTCCTACACACACAACTATATTGATGTCTCTATACATATTAAAAACCATGAGTACACATTGATATAACTAATTCTTATTCAATACAACAGAGATTATTTAAGCTTTCCATTTTTTATAAATGTAATCCTCTAAAAGTTTGTAATATAGGTAATAATTATCCTTAATTCATTTAGTTACCTGCTCAATTGCCCTGTATGACAAAACTCCTGGCCATTCAGACTATCTATTTGGCCCCAAGCCTGGTGGGCCAACTACACAGATGTCCTCCCCAGCCCAGCCCTGCCAAATTTGCTGGTTGAGCCACTGAAATCTCAGCTTTCAACCCCACCAAATGCACCGGTTCCATCAGCTGAATTCTTGATATTGACCAAGGAGAAAGGAAAGAGAGACGCTATATTTTTGATTCATTAATAGTGATAACAATTGTCTCTTCTTTGCATATTGTTTCCATTAGTATAATAACATGCCATACTTTGTCTAATTCTTTTTATTCTTAATACAGTGTAGTCTTAAATGAAGATTTACATTCTTAAAACAATTTTTTATTTTAAAATAATTTTATTCAAAAATTTTATTCATTGATCTTAGAGATAGAGAAACAGGAAGGGGGAGAGAAAGAGGGAGGAGAGAGAGTAAGAAGCATCAACTCATAGTTGCTTCACTTTAGTTGTTCATTGATTGTTTTTTGTACGTGCCTTGACTGAGGGACTCACACCAAGCCAGTGACCCCTTGCTTAAGCCAGCGACTTTGGGATCATGTTGATGATCAGGCACTCAAGGCAACAACCCCGTGGTCAACTGAACAAGCCTACTCTCAAGCCTGAGACCTCAGGGTTTTGAACTGGAGATCTCAGTGTTCCGAGTTGACTATCTACAGTGCCACCACCAGTCAGTCAATTTTAAAATAATTTTAGATTTACATAATAAGTTTCAAAGAAAGGAGAGTCCCATATACCCTTCCATCAGTTTCCATTAATGTTTGTGTCTTATACAACTATGATACTTTTTTTCAAAATTGAGAGAGTAACATTGGTACATCACTATTAACTAAGCTTCAGATTTCATTTGGATTTCATCAGTTTTTGTATTGATTATCCTTTTTCTGTGTCAGAATCCAACTCAGAATCTAATCATCGTATCTCCTTAGTGTCCTCTGCTCTGTGGCAATTCTTTAGTCTTTCCTTGTCTTTCATGACCTTGACAGTTTGAAGAGCACTGGTCAGGTATGATGTAGGATGTCTCTCTATTTGGGTTTCTCTGATGTTTTCATTGTGTTTAGACAAAGGTTATGAATTTCGGGGAAGAATGCTGAAGGTGAAATGCCTGGTTTCTCCTCATGATCATATGTGGACTATATGACATCAACATGACCTATATCACTGGTCACATTAACCTGGATCACAGACCCCTCCTCTATGACATTATCATTTTCCCATTTTCAGGCTCAGTTCTTCGGAAGGAAGTCACCACGTCTAGTCCACCCTCAAAAAGGGGGACAAAAGGGATTAAACTCTACCTCCTGAAGAGGTATATTTAAATATATTTTTTGGAATTTTTCTGTAAGAAGGAGATTGATTTTCTGTTTCTTCTTTATTCATTCAGTCATTTCTTTATATCAACATGGATTTGTGTTCAGCTTACTATATCTACAGATATATAGATACAGAAGTAAGTATAGATATATTTATACTAATGGGTTAGTATACAAACATTTATTTCCCAACTTCATCTGCTAAGAGAACCTGGAAAGAATGATAACCAATAGGAACAAGCACACCTCGTACCCAGCTCTTGCTATCTAAACATCATTCACTGATAAAAGGAATCAGGCTCCTTGGGAAAATGATCGATTCTAGGGCTGAGACTGGGAAAGGACAAAATGAGTCTGGAGGACCTAGAAATGCTTGAATAAGAACATGTTCAAAAAACAAAAGGATGGGAGTATGTCAAAGGGATACAGAAGCCAACCTAAAATAGCTCCCAAGGTTCAAAGCTGCAACAGTTTGAGCAATAAAATAATGCAATAAATACATAAAATAATGTAGTATTGGATTAGGACCCAAAATATAAAACAAATAATTACATGTTGATATCGAGATTTGTAGTTCTTTTCTCTGCACATAGGCATTACCATTGCACACAGACACAAACACCACAGATTCATTTTAGTACGTCTGGAATAATACACAACATATTACATGTGCTTTTTTCTTTTATTTAGGAATATATTTAGAGATCTTTCCTTGTCAGCAAACAAATATCTCCCACATTCTTTTTTGTTATTGTGACTGTGTATTATTTCAGGGTATGGACACTTATGTTGCATTAAATCTTTTGCTATTGCAAATATGCTATTGGCATAGCCATTCAATTTGCCATTCAAAATGCAATTCAAATTCAAATAGCCCTTACACAGCTATTGCTATGTATACATCCATAGGATAAATCCCTGGAGGTAGAACTGCTGGGTCATATTTCATTTGAAAATTTGTGGTGGCGATTTTTTTATAGCTACTTGTCCCTATTTTAGCATGAAAAATATCTTCTCAAATTTTCCTGAGAATGCTAATTAGAACCTGCACTGATTCTCTGCCATATTCATTCCCTTCATGGAGGCCGTGAACTCCAATAATTCATCTCACACATCTAGTTGTTTCTCACACATCTAGTTGTAGGGTAACTTTTTTTTTTTTTTAATTTCTTTTTTTTTATTTTATTCATTTTAGAGAGGAGACACAGAGTGAGGGAGAGAGAGAGAGAGAAAGAGAGAGAGAAAGGGGGGAGGAGCTGGAAGCATCAACTCCCACACGTGCCCTGACCAGACCAGTGCCGGGTTCTGAACTGGCGACCCCAGTGTTCCCAGGTTGACGCTTTATCCACTGCGCCACCACAGGTCAGGCCTGTAGGGTAACTTTTATATATGAAAGTTAAAATTTATTTTCATGTTTCTTTGCTCATTTAAATTGGTCTTCAGGAGAACAGATAGACACACAAACTGAAAATTCCATCTTGGAATAAAAATGTTTACATATTGCTTTGTTGTTGTTTTTTAAATTCTAGCTTAGGTATACATCTTCATTTCATTAAGTGTTCTCCAAATAGAAATTCTCAATGCCTACACAGTATTCCCATTATCCAATTAAACATAAATTTTTAGTTTTCCTATAATTAAATATTTAGCTTGTTTCTAATTTTTATTTAAAATATTCATAAATAGTAACAAAAATTATAACTAAAACTGAAATGTATGTCTTTATATGTAAATCTTTCCAGACATCTCTAATTATTTTCTTTAAGAAGATTTTTGTAAGTGAGGGTATGGGACAATTAGTAAGCACACCTTCAAGGTTTGAAAGACAACCATGAATCTCACTCTCTACTAAATTATATTCACTTCCACTTCCCCGTCAGGGAAGGGTGCCTTCAGGGAAGTAATGGAAGTTTCTCTGAGCTTGTTAAAATAGCATTCTAGCAAAGGATTTAGCTAACTAACTCCAAAATAGGATTCTAAATAAGGTTTAGCTAACTATGGATCCAACAGACCCCGAGCTGCTTGAAACCCAAGCTAAAGAAGCTAATGTGATGACATTTAGAAGCCAATGAAAGGTCATATCCTCTCCCCATATTGAAAGATACCTCTTCCCTGATTTAGAAATCCATTGCATTTAAAATAAGCTCTTTGGGCAAAAAAAAAATCAGAAAGTAAGGCTATAAGGAAAAGATATCGAGAATAATAAGTTTTTCTGAAGACGAAGATCGCTGGGAGATCAGGGAAGGGCGGTGGATGCTCTGGTGCCGTTCAGAGAGGGAAGATTTGGATGGATGCCAGCACAGTGACCGTGAACATGTAATTCCCTGTTCTGGGAATCTGGGAGGCCTGTGAGAGAGCAAGGAAGTGGGAGCCCTTCATAAAACTGCCAAAGACCAGGGGCCACCCAAGCAACCCAGTATTCAAATATGACAATGAGGCTGGGGAAAGGAATCTACTTTGACCCAGAACAACTTGAGATGATAAGCTTTATAACATAGAAAGTGCCTTTGTTCACAGTTTTTTTCATTTGGTTTTCACAATAACCCCATTCGATTAAGCATGACAGGAAGTATTATTCTTTCTCCCCGCCTTCAGATTAAAACACCAAGTCTTCAGTAAGGAAACCAGCTAGGAAGTACAGTAGAGAAGATCCACCCTTGTAGGTGATTTCGGACACCACGTTGCAATTTTTTGCAGAAGGGTGCCAGCAGGAAAAACTACAACCTAAGTGGTCTGATGGAGGCCTCACAGCCTGGCTAGGTACGGTGCCTGCTGAGCCAGCTGTTCCTGCTGCTGGAGCCCCACTGTCAGACGCCTCATTTGTGCCTAAGGGCTGAGCGTCTATGGTTGGGTCATGACAAACATCTACTGCACTTACTGTAAACTGCACCAGCCTTACTAAAGGAGGACCTAGCAGACTGGTAAGAGGAGACAACAGAGATTCCAAGGCATGCTGATGCTCCTGTAGATGTCTGCAAGAAGTAGGGATGGAGCAGGGAACCCCAAGGGGTCACATATGCCTTAGAGTTTGACAAGTCTAGGTGGGGTGCCTTGGGTGACCACACGTTCTTAGCAAATAAAACTTGGCAACACTCCAACGATGTTGGAAAGAACAAAAAACTTATTCAGGAATGACTTGTGTTAAAAAGGTGCCTGGACTACAGAGCTAAATTTTCTTATTTGACACAAATTTCAAACCATAAATTATCAAAGGCCCAAGATTCCAGGATGCCTTTTTCTATGACACAGCAAGGTGAGGAGCTTAGCAGATGTCTTAGTAATAAGAGCACTTGAAAAAAAAAAAAAGAGGAGTTTTATTAACCCATTTCAGAACTTAAAAAGACACTTTATCATAACCGCAAGCACACTATAAATAAAATGAGAAACTTAGATTACCAACACTATAGTATATACTAGACAGGGTCATGAAATTAATTTTGAATTATGATGTAAGTATGCATATTAAAGAAATCAAACTTAAAATTAAACTTATAAAATGCTGTAGTGCATTTCTCATTGAATTGGCAAAAAAGAATAGAACTGGGCTTTAAAATTGTTTAAATTTTGTTTTTTTGGAGTAGAAGTGGCATTTTAAAACCTCTGGGTCTAGCTAGCCTGACCAGGTGGTGGTGCAGTGGATAGAGTGTCGACGGAAATGTGGAAGACCCAGGTTCAAGACCCCGAGCTCGCCAGCTTGAGCGCGGGCTCATCTGGTTTGAGCAAAAGCTCGTCAGCTTGGACCCAAGGTCGCTGGCTCCAGCAAGGGGTGGCTCGGTCCACTGAAGGCCCGCGGTCAAGGCACATGTGAGAAAGCAATCAATGAACAACTAAGGTGTCCCAACGGCAAGAAAAACTAATGATTG
This sequence comes from Rhynchonycteris naso, assembly GCA_037038555.1. Lineage (NCBI taxonomy): Eukaryota > Metazoa > Chordata > Mammalia > Chiroptera > Emballonuridae > Rhynchonycteris > Rhynchonycteris naso. Next base: position 35,582,110 of record CM072998.1, read on the forward strand.
ATGCTTCTCACCTCTCTCCGTTCCTGTCTCTCTGTCCCTATCTATCCCTCTCTGACTCTCTCTGTGTCCCTGTGAGAAAAAACAAACAAACAAACAACAACAACAACCAAAAAACCCCTCTAGGTCTAAGAAACCATGGTGTAGGTATTTATAAGAATTTCACATGAGCAGGTGGTTAGGCAAATCAGAGGAAGGCCCATCCTTAAGGCCTGATAGTGGGAAAGACCCTTGGTTCCACAGCCAGTTAAGAGTCCACTTCCGGCTGCGCTTCTGTAATATGATTTGAGGAAGAAGCTGCCAATTCACGCTTCTCCTCAAAATATCTCCCTCACCACCTGCCAGGAACCTCCGGCTTCCCAAAGCAGCTCAGAAATTCTTGGCATTGGAAAACAAATTAGAAAGACAGCAAGACTTTTATCACTGAACAAAACATTAGCAAGATAAGACTGTGTTTATGATTCAGATTTTCTTCTCTTTAAGTCTTAAGTAAGCAGAACTAACAGCAGATTAAGAAACAGGGGCAGCTGTCTGGTAGAATACGCTTTAAAACCAGAAGCATTTTTGCTCAAGAAAAGCATGAAATAAACCAGTGTTCTCCAAACTGTCTCCATTGTTCATCCCATCAGCAAATAATGCTTGAACATGCGCCTCTAATCTGTGTATATTTATACATTACACACATGAAATGGACTCATATATATTATAAAACATAAAAATTAGTACTTTTAAAAGGAGAAAACACAAAGAAATTATAAGTAGTCTAATATTTTGGTTCTGCACCCTAATGTATAATTTGGGATAGTTCCTGGGGGTTACACTTCACTTTGGAGTCTACTGAAATACTAAAGGAGTTACGAAAAACATCTGCAGCTTGGATTTAATTCAGAATAAGAAATGCAAATTGAATAAAGAGGATGGATACATAAAAACAGAAGGGAATATGTTCAGGGTATTTTGGTTGTGTTTTTCCTTGGTTTGTATTGTTTTATCCCTCACATTTCTAAATAGAGACCATCGCACTTTGAGCTTGCATTTAGTTAAAATGTTAAATTTCAACTTAGTTCTCAGAAGAAGAGATCTGCAGAAAGGAACAAATTAAGATCCTATAGAATATTTAAAAGTGTTGGGCAGATAAAATATATTATGCTCACTTTGTTAAAGATGGCGCTGCCCACATGGAAGTTCATTGATAATAATGTGTGTTCTGGGACAGGCTGTGGGCAGGCCGGGTCGTTATAGCCTAAGGCTTGGTTTTAAGAGTAAGATTTTTCCCCACACCCTTGACTGATTGTATGATGTAGGGTGGTGGACTCTCCTGAGGAATCCCATTATACAGAGACTTCCTTGTTTGTATAATTGGATTAAAGGTTTTGATTCTAGGGTATAAAGTGGGAGAGACCAGTAGCTTGATCTCTCTCTCTCGGTTCCTTGGTTCCTGAGGTAGAAGAAAGGAGAGCAGATTAAGGCCACATGGAGGCCAGGAGAAGCAGCCAAGATGGCAGAGTGCTGAGGGAGAAGCCAGTTTGTTAAGAGTTTGTGCTGGAGGAGATGGGAAACAGTGGTGAATAAGTCTGGTGAGCTAGAAACCTTTGATTCTAGGAAACTCGGATAAGTCAGTAGCTTTGTGAGCACTGAATGTGTGGGTTTTGGAGCCCAGTGCAAGCTAGAATTAAAACTGATGGTTCACCAGTTATTGGCTCCTATGTTTCATTACCGACTGTTCGAATCTAATGCGAACCTCCATGGGTCAGGCGGCTGTGATCCTGACCACGACTACTGGCTTTACAAAAAGAAAAGGAGGAAAGGGGGTTGAGAGCAGTGGCATTTAAACATGTCCAAGTTATCGAGGATGAGTGAGGAGAGGAAAAGGCATGGTCATCTGGTTAAGTGTCACTTTGGAAGGGTCAGGGAACATCGTCCTGAAGAATGGTCAAGAAAAATTGCACGTCCTTGGTGGAGGCATTAAAATCTGAGCACACATGAACAGTAAGAAGCCGCGTCCATGACTGGAGGGCAGCCTGGGACACTGAATGGGGAGGCTGGGCCAGATATTGCTTTCTACACACCCCACCCCCCAGACCCACACCCAGCCTCCATGGCCTGACATCCTTGACCTGCTAAAATCTACTCCATTCTACACCCATGTAAAGCCAGTAGTCGAGGGCACTATCAGAGTCACCCGACCTGTGCAGGTTCTCATTGGATTCGAACAGTCGGTAATGAAACATAGGAGCCAAGAACTGGTGAGCCATCAGCTTTAATTCTAGCTTGCACCCGGCGGGCAAGTAAAAACACACACTGGGCTCCAAAACCCACACATTCAGTGCTCACAAAGCTACTGACTTATCCGAGTTTCCTAGAATCAAAGGTTTCTAGCTTACCAGACTTATTCACCTCTGTTTCCCATCTCCTCCTGCACAAACTCTTTCTCAGCACTCTGCCATCTTGGCTGCTTCCTCTCCTCCATGTGGCCTTACTCTGCTCTACTTTAATACTAATCTCAGGAACCCAGGAACCGAGAGAGAGATCAAGCTACTGGTTTCTCCCACTTTATAGCATAGACTCAAAACATTTAATCCAATTATACAAACAAGGAAGTCTCTGTATAATGGGATTCCTCAGGAGAGTGCACCACCCTACATCATCCAATCAGTCAAGGGTGTGGGGAAGAGCTTACTCTTAAACTAAGCCTTAGGCTATAACAACCCGGCCTGCCCACAGCCTGTTCCAGAATACACATTAATATCAACGAACTTCCATGTGGGCAGCGCCATCTTTAACAAAGTGAGCATAATATATTTTATCTGCCCAACATCCCAACACAGCAGCCTCTTCTCCCGTGAAACCTTCCGGGCTGCTCTGAAATGCAATGGCTCACTCTCTCCTTTGTGCTGCTGCTGTGCCCCAAATGTACTTCTATTGTTTATTTTTTACTGAATTACAATTACTAACATTGGTCTCTAACTGGGACAACACTGAGGTAGGAATATGCCTTCTTTGTAATCAGCATTTACCACAGTGCATATAATACTCCCTAAAAGTTGATTGAAGAGGTAACTGCTGAAATAGGAAGAAGTGGATCACTGAGATAATCTAATAATCATGGCGAATGTCAATACCAATGAAGGAATGTGAAATATCATTGTAAAGTAGCAGAGATGGCAAGTTTTTTTGTGTGATAAAGAGAAACAGAAGAGAGAGAGGTACAGATAGGAATAGACAGACAGGAAGGGAGAAAGATGAGAAGCATAAATTTATAGTTGCGGCACATTCGTTTTTTATTGATTGCTTTCTTACATGTGCCTTGACTGGGGGGCACCAGCCGAGCCAGCGGCCCCTTGCTCAAGCCAGTGACCTCTGGCTCAAGCCAGTGATCTTGGGTTTCAAGCCAGTGACCTCTGGGCTCAAGCCCGTGACCATGAAGTCATGTCTAGGGTTCTATGCTCAAGCCAGCAACTCCATGGTCAAGCTGGTGAGCCCTCGCTCAAGTCAGCAATCTTGGGGTTTCGAATCTCAGTCTTCAGTGTACCAGGTCATGCTCTATTCACTGCACCACCACCTGGTCAGGCAGAAATAGCAAAATTTTTATGCTGAGAATATTTTTCCTAAATCTTTCAATCTGATTCCTATAATTGTGCAATTTGCCTACAACGTAAAATGCTGTCCTATTGGATTGAATCCCAAGTGATTCAAATTAAAGTAGAGTCAGTCAACTTACCAATTAATTTGACTAAAACAGAAAGTTCATGTAGATAACCAGCTTCCCAAGAAACTCTCTAATCCATACTGTGATGTTTAATTATAGCCTTCAGAGTTTTCAGAAAGGAAATTGCCTTGGTTGTACTTAGATTTTCAAACCAATTACTTGAACTTGAAATGATTGTTTTTGGCATTCATTCAAATAATATTTCCTGTTCATACACTAATGTGTGCCAGTTTCCAGGATGTAAAAATAAATCAATTGTGGTTCCTGGTGTCTAGGAACTCAGTGTTTAATGGGCAGAAAGGAGTTGATAAAAGACATCTATTTCCAGCAACATGGCAGGCTAGATATCCTGAACCACCCTCAAATTAAAATGATTAATATGTTAAAAATATTTTTTAAATGTATTGCTGAGACGGCATGAGGTTTAAAAAGAAAAAAAGTCCACAGAGGCCAAAACCTAAGTGGAAACAGAAATCCTTGTTAGTACCAACAGTGTCTTTCTCCCCTTAAGCCAAACCCTGCAGCCTTGGACTTCTTCCTGGGGGTGCTGCGTGGGTACAGAGTGGGTGGGGAGGAGACATAGCCTGGGCAGAGTTTCCCAACCCTTCTCAGGCCACACAAAGACTGGGGAACACTGCTTGGAGGTTCTGGCCCAAAGCCTGCCCTAGTTGGGAAGTCCAACATCGTCCATTCTCATAAAGCTAGAATGAAAAATAAATTTGCCATGCACAACAGGATAGCAAAGGAAGCTATCTTCCTCACTCTTGGACCTATACAAAGGAGGGGAATATAAAAACACAGCTTTTGTGTGTGCTTGTGGTGTGAATTTATACTATTTGTTGGGGTCTGGAAAACCCCAAGCTGGGATTTTAATTTATCTTGGTTTCCAGGTTGTTAGTAAGTTTGGGGAAGAAGAATAAAATTCCCAGTAGAGGATCTGTCCTTCAGCAGAGGCACAGGAATTCCTATGGGCAAAATTCTAAAGGGATCAGTTATTTCACAGTAAAGAGAAGTAAACAAACAAACAAAAGAAACAAGGTACTACAACTGAGAATGACAGCAACATAAAATCCTAGAAGACTTCAAATATTAAAACTATCACACAAAGATTCTAGAATAACTGTGTTTGAATAAAAAGCCTTATCTCAGAGACATAAAAATACTAAAATATTATTAAATCAAATATAGAAGTGCACTAAGAGTACCGTGTCTATGAAGAGTTTGTTCCAACAATGCTAAGATTGTTCAAAATTAGAAAACTTACGATATTTTTAAAAAGGAAGATCCACATGCCCTGACCAGATAGATAGCTCATTTGGTTGAAGCATCGTCTTGAAGTGCAGAGGTTGACAGTTTGATCCCTGGTCAGGGCACATATAGGAACAGATATTCCTGTCTCTCTTGCTCTCTCCCTTCCTCTCTCTAAAATCAATAAAATAAACAGGAAAAAATAAATGAGATCCACATGTAGCTGCTCAAATCCCCAACCCCCAACCTTCTTAGAAGAAACAGCTGGCTAAATTCAACAATAATTTCTAGAAATACCAAAAATTGCAGGAGGAACTTTCCTATACCTGACAAACACTTACTGGAAATTTCTGTCAACATTAGAATAATATAAAATACTTAAAGCATTTCCATTAGAATCAGAACAAGACTCTAATGAAGAAAGGTAGAGACAGGTCCTAAGTGGGAATACCTACCATCAGCCATGGAAATGCTCTAGACACTGGTCATTCTGTAGTGATGATACACTACCTAGTAAATCTCAGTCAACTGACAAAGTTCTAGAAAAAATAAGAAATTTCAGCAAGCAAGGTAGACAGATTAAGAATTAACATACAACAATTAGATGCTTTTTTACATGCAAATAATAAATACCCAATAAAGCAAAATCATGATAAGATTGGTTCCTGTATGGTAGCAACTAAAATATAAAATATCGATAAGAAATATGAAGAAATCTATAAAACTTCACCAAAAGATATAATAGATACCATGAGTAAATGGAAACACATACACCATACACCTGCATGAGAAGATTCAAATAGCAAGTAGATAGGTATTCTTCAAATAGAGGAGTGTTTGGTATAGGACAAAATTATTTGCAGTAGTTAATTATGTTAAATAATTTTAATGTATTGACCTGGAAAGATCTCCAGGGCAACATGTTACACAGGAAAACAATGAACTAGTTGAAGATCAATACATAGGATAAAATCCCATTTATGTGAAAAGCAAGGCAAATAGTGTTTCTGTACAGGCATTGTTCTGGTTATTTACTGTTATGTAACAAACCACCCCATATTAATTTGCTAGGATTCTGTGACTTGGGAAGGCTGGGTAGGGACAGCTCGTCTCTCCTCACTTGGCAGTCACCAAGGGCTGGAATCATCTATAGTCTCACTTATTCACTCTGGTGGTTGGCAGTGGCTGTAAGTTAGGACTCAGCTGAAGACATAGCAGGAACACCTGCCAGGCCTTCACAAGTGGCTGTGTCCCAAGGGTGAACTTCTGTGGAGAGGAGGGATCAGTCAGAAGCTGGGTTGCCTTATCTATTCTTTCCTTGGAAGTCATGGCGGCATGTCTGTAGCACACTCCTCGTGAGGGCCGGTGGGAAGACTCAACCGGAGGCCAGTAGAGGAGATATCAGGTCTTGTCTGATGGGAGGAGTGAAACTTCTGGTTTTAAAACCACCATAGGCAAGCTCTGGCCGGATAGCTCAGTTGGTTGAAACATCGTCACCATACACACAGTTTACCAGTTTGATCCCCAGTCAGGGTGCATACAGAAAAAGAATTTTTTCTCTTTTTATTTTAAATTTTTTATTTTTTTACAGGGATAGAGAGAGAGTCAGACAGATAGATAGGGACAGACAGACAGGAGCAGAGAGAGGTGAGAAGCATCAATCATTAGTTTCTCATTGCCCTTGCGACACCATAGTTGTTCATTAATTGCTTTCTCACATGTGCCTTGACCGCGGGCTTTCAGCAGACCGAGCTACCCCTTGCTGGAGCCAGCAACCTTGGGTCCAAGCTGGCGAGCTTTTGCTCAAGCCAGATGGGCCCACGCTCAAGCTGGCAAGCTCGGGGTCTTGAACCTGGGTCTTCTGCATTCCAGTCCAACGCTCTGTCCACTGCGCCATCGCCTGGTCAGGCTCTTTTTTTATTTTAGTGAGGAGAGACAGAGAAGAGGAGAAAAGCAGGGAGCATCAACTCCCGTATGTGCCCTGAGCCGGCAAGCCCGGGGTTTCGAACCAGCAACCTCAGCATTCCAGATGGATGCTTTATCCATTGCACCATCACAGGTCAGGCAAGAAACAGATTTTTTTTTAAAAAGATCTGTAATACAGATATTTACCAACTGTTGATAGCTGTTATCTTGGTGAAGTTAGCAGAAGTGGAGGTGGTGGTTGATTTGGTCAAGTTGAACTAGTTTAAGAACAAAAAGATCTATCAACTCACTAATTGGCTGGTTCCAGGGGTTTATGTTGCTTCAGGTATTCAGACGATATCATCAGGCAATTCTATTTCTCTCCAGTTTTTATGTTGAATTTTCTCCACACGGTGGATAAGACAACCCCCATTTACCCAAACTTCAGATCCTCACTGGTTGGCAGCTCCAATAGAAAGAGGAAAAATCTATAGATATTCACCTGAAACCTATGTACTCTTATTGATCAATGTTGCCCCATTAAATTTAATTTCTAACAGAATAAGAAAAAAAAAAAGAAAGGAAGAGAAAAATTGTGCTAGTAGCTTCAGAAAAGAAAGTTCCAGGAAAGACTTTATAGTGATGGACTTGGGGTATCTGCCCATTCTTATACTCATCTCTGTGGCCAGCAGTGCATGCCTTTTGATTGGGCAACCTGAGTCACCTGCCTACCTCTTCAGCACCTGCCTACTGTTCTTACTCTGATTTCCTTTGCTTCAACATATGAGGAATTTTCTCTTGAGTATGTATTTAAAACTTTCCCTCTCCTACATATTTCATCCAGCATTTTTAGTGATTGGAAGCTATCTCAATCCGCCATACTGATCAGAAGTTCTTCATGGCTTCCACAGATTGGTATGTTCTTTTAGTGGTATCATTTTTCTTTTATTGCCCACACCTTTATTTCTAGGATTGGCCTAATGCTTTTTCTGCACTCAAGGAATGCTAGCCTGGTACCGTCAACTGTCTTTTGAGTCCAAGTTGCCCCATTACTGATGGAGGGAACATAATGCTTGTGATAGAACAATCTTTTATCCCATGTACACTCCAGAGTTACAACTTTACCAGGAGGCCAGACATGTCATTCACTAGCTTCTTTCCTATATTAGATAGTTAGAAATATATAAATCAAATTGTCATAAGAGCCATACTACAACATATTTTTATAGGAATAAGAGGAGGTAAAATTACTAAAGAGGAGGTAAAATTAATAAATTCCTCAAGACATTGGCCTCAGTAATTACAGTGAATCTGCCACTTTGAGTATTTGCTGGTATGATCAAATTTGCTCTTGTACAGTATATTTAGTTGTCAAATATTTTTTAAAAATTAGTTTGCTCTGCAAACTCAGCAGTAGGATTATGACTTCATCTAAGATTTGCATCACCTGTTAGAACTTAATAAAAGATAATATTTTGCTTACTTTACATTGAACTTTCAGATCATTTTTTTAAAATATAGAGTAATATGAATAAACCCCACAAACTGAATCCTGATTGTCCTCATACATTCTATACTCCTCCTTCCCTTCGGCAGCTCAATCCAGTTTTCACTTTTGTTAAATCTTCAGTCTAGGAATAACATTTCAAAGTTTGCAAAGTGAAATCCTGTTATTTGCTTTCCGCGTTGAATGGTGAGTTGTGAAAGTTCATCCTTATGTATTAGTCTCTTCAATGAACTGATATTTTATTGGCAGATCTTTATATCTAGTACGTATTTCTCTATTAGTCAACTTTAAATTTTTTGTGTTTATGGAGCAGATCAATGATGCAAAAAATCAAAAATATTCTGAAAATCATGTATATTAACCATAAAATAATTAAAATCTTCACCACCACCTATTTTTTATTTATCTTAAAATACCAAAGTTAATTTCCATTCCCTAAGCACATCCCAAGTGATGGGGAAAGAATGAGGCCAGATCTAATCTGGTTGCTGTGACGGCAGTATAACTATCCATTTTAAACATGGCATCTATCAGGGCAAGGATTTTAAAAACAGAAAGATTTAGCCTGACCTGTGGTGGTGCAGTGGATAAAGCGTCGACCTGGGAACACTGAGGTCGCCAGTTCAAAACCCTGCACTGGTCTGGTCAAGGTACATATGGGAGTTGATGCTTCCAGCTCCTCCCCCCTTTCTCTCTTTCTCTCTCTCTCTCTCTCACTCTGTGTCTTCTCTCTAAAATGAGTAAAATAAAATAAAATAAAAACAGAAAGATTTACTCTGAACATAGTACAGTACCTGTCCAAACCAGACTTGTAGTAACTCAGTGTCTAGCATGCCATCTGCCCCCTTGGCCACAGTTGATGCCAAGTGGGTCTGTTTCCACCTGGGCCATACTGTTTCTCAAGTCACATCTCTGCTACAGAGAGGAAACCACGCTGTCTGTTCTCATTGCTGCTCTGGGTCTGGACTTTCTCTTATCTTTTCCATCTGTGCTTACGGCATAGTCAGTTAATTACTGTTACTTGCAGTCAAAATTGATGCTTAGATATGATAATAGAAGAAATGTAAATATTTATCAAGCAATTTCTCATGCAAAATAAATTTGGGAGACAGCACACCATTCCTAAGCATCTTTGTAAATGGATAGATTGTTAATAAACCCTATGAACAATTATCTTTTATAATATTTTATATTTTATAATAGAATAATTGAATATATTGATCAAAACCTAACCAAATTCTCAAATAGTAATAATTTAAAAATGCCATTTCTAAAGGCTTATGCATTTATCCTAAATATATTTTCTTTACACAAATTAATTTGAAATTTAATCCTTAGGTATAATGACAGAACATTTAGAAGTTAGAAAAGTCTTATTTTTCTAGTTCAGTTCTTAGATTATTTACTCAACACATTTACTGAAGGCCTATGGCTTTCCATGAAGAGCGAGTCTGCCCAATGCCTGCACAAGTGAGTCAGGCCCACACGTAAGGACAGCGTGACAGGTGTGGCCCTGGAGTTACAGCACTTGACCTGGGGCCTAGGAGCCCTGCCAATAACTGCCGAGTGACCTCACCATTCTGGCCTCAGCTTCCTTACCTCCACACATAAGGGACTGAACTAATTTTCTGTCTACTTAAATTCAACCTAGGAGGTGAGTCAAAAATTTAATAGACTTTGATTGCTGCTGCAATCAAGCCAACTTCTTACTTCTGTGTTCTACAAAGAGAAACAATCATTTATAGAAAAGCAGCTGCAGATTTACTCCTCATACAGGAACAAAAGAGGAAGGGACCACTTTAAGTTTGGCCTTGACTATAGCTGTAAAGAGCCTCAATTTCATTTTCAGAATACACCTGTTAACAAGAATAATAAACAATTGACCAAAAATATTACTCACATCATTATTTGTTTGATGGCTAGTACTAATAACAGCACTGTCGCACATTAGCTAGATTGGTACCCCTGTGAGATACACGTTATCACTGGCCTCGGTACCACAGGTCTTTCATTCAGGTAAAAAGTCCAGCAATGAAGACAAAGCTGATTGCCCCAGGCTGCTACTCCTGGTCTACTCTCCACGTTTTCTACCTTCTTCAGTTTTTGTCATAAATTGAGGTAATTCCCTACCACACAGGGCAGTAAGGACATAGACACTTCACTTTGTTCCTGGTGTCAATACGGGACAACAGTGGCAGGTCTCCTGGTGTACAACGGTGGTAAGAGTATACAGGGTTTGCCTACCAGGCGGTGGCACATGGATAGAGCATCGACCGGGGACACAGGGGAACCAGGTTTGAGACCCCGAGGTTGCCAGTTTGAGCGCGGGCTAATCTGGCTTGAGTAAGGGGTCACATGCTTGAGCATAGGATCATAATCTCTGGCTTGAGACCAAGGTCACTGGCTTGAAACCCAAGGTCGCTGGCTTGAAAAAGGCGTCACCACTGGCTTGGCTGGAGGCCCCCAGTCAAGGCACATATGGGAAAGCAATCAATGAACAACTAAGGTGCCGCAAAAAAGAATTGAGCTTCTCATCTCTCTCCCTTCCTGTATGTCTGTCCCTCTCTCTGTCTCTCGCGCTAAAAAGAAAAGAAGATACAGGATTTGCAGACAGTATGGGATGGGTATCCTTGTGTGAATCAGGTCCCTTCACCTGGATCTTAGCATACTCATAACATCTTTATGGCAGGGTTGTTTTAAATAGTTAACCTAAAGTATACAAAGAACCTAGCACAGAACTAGCACATGGCAGACAATTAATGGTGGCTAACACTTCTCTATACTAGCAATGCTGAAAGACTTTAAGCTGACTTGCTTAAACAAAAGCATTTTCTTGTTTAATCAAAAACGTGTGGTTTAACAAAGCATTGAATGGTGCACATCAAGATTTAACCTGTTAGTGTTTGCAGTGACTTCTTTTTAAAGCAGAAATTTGAAATGATCAAGTATCAACCTCACCTCTATGAAGAAAATCAGGTAAAAAGTTTTTTTTTAAGGGATAGATAGGGACAGACAGGAACGAAGAGAGATGAGAAGCATCAATCATCAGTTTTTTGTAGCGACACCTTAGTTGTTCATTGATTGCTTTCTCATGTGCCTTGACCACGGGCCTTCAGCAGACTGAGTAACCCCTTGCTGGAGCCAGCGACCTTGGGTCCAAGCTGGTGAGCTTTTGCTCAAGCCAGATGGGTCCGCACTCAAGCTGGCGAGCTCGGAGGTCTCGAACCTGGGTCTTCTGCATCCCAATCCGATGCTCTATCCACTGCACCACCGCCCGGTTAGGCTAAAAAAAGTTTTGAGGCAAGAGAAGTGACCTAATGTTTTTCTTTATTCCAGTTAAAGAAATTTGTTATCCTTTTTGGGAAGAGGGGACACGGCACACTGATGTCTGGATTGTGGGGAAAACAAATGAATATTTAACATAAATATTCTAAACCAAAGCCCCTCATGAAAAATCTCGAGAGGCTATCTTGATTCAGCACACACCTCTGTCTCAAGCCATCTTTCTGGACCCTCCATAAGAGCATGAGAGAGGGTGATGAGAATATGAGTGCCTGAAGTAGTAATTAACTAGCAATTTCTCCATATAAACCCATAAGTTTACCTCCCAGATCACCTAAAACCACCTGGACCCCCAAATTAAAGAGGAATGGATTTCAAGCTAAAATCTAGAGGGAGACAGACAATATCCTAAAATCCTGTTCTATACATGCCAGTTATTACAAAGATTCAATAAATTACTTTAGCTGAACTCCTGCAAAAGCAGTCTTTAGAAGTGCATAGACAGCCTGATCTGTGGTGGTTCAGTGAATAAAATGTCAACCTGGAATGATGAGGTCGCCCTAGGCTTGCCCTGTCAAGGCACATACAGGAAGCAACTAATAATGAATTGATGCTTCCCACTTCTCCTCACTCGTTCTCTCTCTCCTCCGTCTAAAAATCTAAAAAAAAAAAAGAAGTGCATAAACAAAAAGTTAATAACCTTGACTAATAAAAAGGTTTAAAGTCTTAATACATTTTACCTGGAACATTGTATGAATGACACAAGAGGATATTTCAAGTAAACACCCAGTCTTTCTAAGATAAGTATAGAAATAATAAAATAGTTTTTACGTTGGTAAATGCCTTTAAGAACTTGTAACTACTTATCTCAGGTGACAGAAGATGCGTCTCTGTGCATGACTCATGGGTCCTGTCACTGCAGTCAGTATTCCTTCGCAGGACCTGGAATACAGTCTCCTCTGTGTCCCCTGTCCCACAAATGCCAGTCATGGCTACTCAATACACACTAGTTAATTGAATGAACCAACTTTCCTTAGTCCAGTTTAAAATGAAGTATTTCATTCTAATGGAAACATTTTAGATTCTATCTGAAATGTATAAATATAAGAAACTGATGCTTGCCAAGGCAGGGGTTAGGGTGGGCAAAATGTGTGAAGGTCACAAGGTAGGTACAAACTTCCAGTTATAACAGGTCACGGGGATGTAATGTACAGCATGGTGACTAATACTGTTCAGTATTGCATACCCGAAAGTTGCTAAGAGAGTAATCTTGTAAGTCCTCATCACAATTTTAAAAAACTATAATGACAAATGTTAATCAGACCTGTGATCATTTCAATATATACAATATCAAATCATTATTGTACACCTAAATGTCAATTATAGTTCAATTAAAAAGTTTTAATTTAAATAAAACAAGTGTTCTACATGAGATAGCTTTCCACTAATTTATTTTCAAAAAGAATTTGATCCCATTCTCAGCACTCCCCCAGGGTTACCTGGATCTTTCTATTGGATCTAATCATGAACTGAAGCCTAAATCTTGATATACAAAGTATTTATGTGTTATTTTCTTTTACTGCCCAGAGGAATTAAGTGACTTGAAAGACTGCCAAATCTAACAAAAATCTGCCTCTGTAATGTTCCACATTTTTCATAGAAAAAAAATGCCCCAACCATTTGTCCTTATTAGAAACTTCATTAAAGGTAGGGGGAAAAAATCCAGCATTTAATTAACATCATCCCAATGTCATTCACTTAACCTCATTTATTTCTCAGAACCATCCAAAATGAAATAGCTGTTTTAAAGGTGAAAAACCATCGATCAAGAGTTCAGCAAGCTTACTGAATGATCAAACCCATAAAGTACAAAGATGCATTCAAATACAGCAAGTTTGGCCTCTGTGTTTCTCTCTCTACACTACAGCTGTCTACACCAAAACTGAATACTGTATGAAGAAATCTGGTATTAGCAACTGTGTTCTATTTAATCTTCACTTCTACAACTTAATATTCATTGTTAGCTCTAATAAAAGCTAAAAACTAGTAAATAGAATCTCATATAAGCAGAGATTCATTTAAACTAGTTTTAATGTCATTGCATTATCATCAAGTATTTCAGTTAAACTTATTCCACATAGTAAACTTTGTTACTCTGGCTAAGTAGCTCAGTTGGTTAGAGCATTGACCTGATAAATACCAAGGTTGTGGGTTCCAACCCCAGTCAGGGCACATACAAGAAACAACCAATGACCAGACCAGGTGGTAGGACACAGTGGATATAGAGTCAACGTGGGACACACTGAGGATCAGGTTCAAAATCCTAAGGTCACCAGTTTGAGCATGGGCTCACCAGCTTGAGCTTGAGTGTGGGGTCACAGACATGACCCCATGGTCACTGGCTTGAGCCCAAAGGTCGCTGGCTTGAACAAGGGGTCACTGGCTCAGCTCGAGCCCCTCCAGTCAAGGCACATATGAGAAAGCAATCAATGAACAACTAAGGTGTTGCAACTATGACTGACACTTCTCATTTCTCTCCCTTCCTATCTGTCCCTCCCTCTCTCTCTAAAAAAAACAACCAATGAATGCATAAATAAGTGGATCAACAAAGTGATGTTTTTCTCTCTCGCTTGCTCTCATTTCTTCTAAAAATCAATAGTTCTTAAAACTTTTTGTTTTTCTAGGTAAATCCTATCAAATTCTAACAGTCAAGATTCTTCAATGTTTTTGGAGGTTTGCTGGAAAAGTAAATGTTATTTTTTTTTATTAATTTTAATGGGGTGACATTGATAAATCAGGGCACATATGTTCCGAGAAATATTTCCAGGTTATTTTGACATTTGATTATATTGCGTACCCATCACCCAAAGTCAAATTGTCCTCCGTCACCTTCTATCTGGTTTTCTTTATGACCCTCCCCTCCCCCTCCCCCTCCCCCCTCCATTACCTCCCCCTCCCCCGGGTAGCCAGTACACTCTTGTCCATGTCTCTGAGGTGTTGATATGCAAAAGTTTACATTTTAATGTATGATCAAATATAATTTACATTTCTCTACCAAATAGCCTCCTATAATGGAAATCCACTGTAAAACAAGAGATTTAAGTTTGGCACAAATAAAGTTCTCAATTATTACTTATCAAATGAAGCAAACAATTGAAAAACAACTTACTGTTTTACTTACAATAAATGCCTCAGATACTTAGGTGCTACATACATTGGGTACTCAACTGTTTTACATCCTCTGTGAAGCTGCCACAAGAAAGAAACTAATTCTCTGCAATATATGGTTAAAGTAAACCATGTATCACTTAGAAATAGATATTCGTTGAGTCTTTCAATATGCGGGCAGTTAAGGACACAGATTATCATGCAAGTAGTTAAGTCTAAATCAGGTCAGCAAACTTACGGCCAGAAAATAAATAATTTCAGCTTTGTGGGTCATATGGTCTCTCTGTCGCAAACACTCAGCCCTGCCATTGTACAAGAACTGCCACAGACAATGAGTAAGTGAATGAGAATGGCTGTGTGCCAATACAACTTTATTTATGGACACTAAAGTTTGAGTATCATATAATTTTCATGTGTCACAAAATAGGATTCTTTCTTTAAATTTTTTTTTTTAACCATTTAACAATGCAAAGATTACTCTTGGCTTACAGGCCATACAAAAACAGGTAGAGGGCTGGATTTGGCCTTGGGCAATAATTTTCCAACTCCTGATCTAAATATATATTGTTTTGACATTTATTTGTTGGCAATTAGGTAATTTCTACTCATTATTAAGTGAGAACAATAATACAAAATTTTGCTTAAGGCTTTGTCTAAACTGCTGGTGTACAAATTTTTAAGACAGAAATTTTAAAATCACTTATGTCAAAATTAAATATACTGTTAGAGGAACTGGCTAAATTAATTTTTTTTCTTTTATTTCTTGATATCACCTCTATACAACTTTCATGCACACAGCAGGAAACACACCTTGGTTTCACAATGGCATCTGGCCGCACTTCTGATTATAATACAGAAAGTGCAAGTTCACTTGGAAATGTACATTTATACCACCTTATATAAATTAAAATACGCTACACTAGGATGTGTGACAGCAAAAGCATGATGTGAATCCATGACTAGACCACTTCTGTTTGACTTAATAAAAAATGTACCCAATCATTTATAAAATGGCCATTTGGGGAACAGGACAGTATATAAAATGTTGGTCATGTAAAATTTAACCATCTACCTTTTTAAAAAATTATCTTCAAATTTTAAACCTTTTTATTGGATTGTTATATGGATACACATTATTATAGCAAGATTTAGTAACTTGTCTAAATTTTAAAAATTTGTTCATGAAATGTTTTACTATTATTAAAATAAAACAGTAGGCTAAATGAATCTTTTCTTTCCACATTTAATGTGTTAGGCTGCTTTCAAGTCAACTCCCCAGCCAAAACAATAATAATAATAATAATAATTAAAAAATCAGTCTGAGACTCACTTGAGTGTTTAATTCAAACCTATATTTTTAGTTTCTAAAATGTTGATCCACAGACCACTTTCTTGTTACACATGTGTACCAATGAGAACAAAAGGCAAGAGAATCACTGCCATCCCTACAAAAGAAATGGCTCCTTTTCTAACATTCTTTAAAAATATACACTGTACAGTCCTTGTGCCTCACCAAAGGCGGTGACGTAATAAATACACTGGCTTAGTTCTTCGCGCGGTTCAGCAAGGTCCACCAACTACCTGTTGTAAGCCCTTTCCTTTTTGGATTTCTCCAGGGCTTTGTCCATGGTTTTCTCGTTCTCCCCTCGACATTTGGGACAGTACCACTTGCCCTTTGGTTTATGATTCAGTCCTACACAGGAGAAGTGGAACCACTCAATGGGGCACTCGTCATTGTCACAGCCAATCATTTCTCCATAGGAGACCTGATTGCACAGACAGTACGTGGGTTCGTTCGGGTCGATGGGGAGGTCTGCAGGGGATGCTTCCCTCTCTGCTTTGGCCTTGGAGCGTTTCTTCTTCTTGGAGGCCTTTGCTTTCTTCTCCTTAGGTGTTCCTGAGGTGATGTCATCATGGTCGTGATTATTAGCTGCATTCTCCCGATTCTCGTTGTTGCGCTGTCGCCGAGACCTCTTGTTATTGGGCTTTTCTGCCTGTGTGATTGTCTCATTCTTGGACTTATCCTGGCCAGCTTTGCCACTGTGGCCAGTGGTGTCATTGACCTCTTGGTGTGCCTCAAAGAGTTCCACGTGACTGTCCACCTGCCTGGTCCGGTTCTCCACCAGCTCTACCATCTGACTGACAATCTGGATCTTCTCATCGCCCAGCTCCTGGCTCCGGATCAGGGCTCTCTGAATGCAGTGCAACAGTCTCCTCTTCAAACTGCTGTCCGTCTCCCGTTTAAACTTCTCATAATACTCATCTAGTTCCTTCAGGATTTCTACAAAGGAAAGAATAAGCATTACACCCATGCTACAAACACTACCAAGCCTTTTAATTAATTCTCTAGTGTATGAAAAAATAATTGCAAAGGAAAAATGATCAATGCAAGACTTCCTAGTATGAGAAATATTATTACTTGTACACCCTCCTACTACACTTTATCTTTTCTGTTGAAAAATATCCCTGGCATTAAATACAAATGCCAACACAGTTCTCATTTAGCAAAGTGCCACTCAAAGCTCCCCAAGGGATTCCGTGTGCATTCAGAAGCATAAGTAACAAATACTCCTAGGATAGGCAGTAAGAGAAAAAGTTCAAATTTAGGTGAAGTGCTGGGGCCCAAACTTTCATTTTCAATATAATGAATGATTACCATTGTTTTTATTTACATATTTTTCTAATAATTTAAAGACTTTTATTCTTTCTGCCTTATTTATTTATTTTTAAGTGAGAGGAGGGAAGATAGTGAGACAGACTCCCGCATGCGCCCCGACGAGATCCACCAGGCAACCTCTGTCTGGGGCCGATGCTCTAATCAGCCAAGTTATTTTTTAGCACCTAAGGCTGAAGCACTTGGTCCAATGAGCCACTCTCACGTCCAGGGGCAGATGCTCAAACCAATGAGCCACTTGCGGCAGGAGGGGAAGAGGAAGAGAAGCAGATGGTCACTTCTGTGTGCCCTGACCAGAAACTGAACCCTGTTCATTCGCTGGGCTGACTCTCTATCCACTAAGCCAACTGGTCAGGGCTTATTCTTTTAATTTTAATGTACTAATGTTTAGAATAACATATGAAATTACAGAATGTATATAAATATTACTTCTGACCCAGAGCCTCAACTTATTAGTCACATCATTTTCATTTAGCATGTTATTCCTCTGTATTACTGAAAACAAGAAAGATCTGTTTACAATAAGCCAGATAATATAGCCTTGTTTTAAAACAAAGGTGGCAGATTTTGCTTTTGCATTTACTGCTTAAAACAACATATTTATATCTATAGATTGTGAAACATTGTAAAAAAAATAAATTTTAAAAACTCTCAATACTAAATTTAAGCCTTCTTACAGGTAGAAGACAGTGTATGTGAATTTAAAATGTAATTAGGTAATTTCTCAAGAAATAAAAGCTGTTAAAAAATATGACTGAAATAAGGAAAGTTAGCGCTCTTGCCAAAAGCCCAAATACACAGGTAGAAATTTCCAGTTATTTTCCCCAGTAGTGCTGCTAAATAGTATCAGAACTTTATCCTGAAAAACCTTTTGCATTCTCTCAAAATAAGGCAATTCTACTTTACAACTAGATAGTGTGTGTGTGTGTGTGTGTGTGGGGAGATATGGGGAGAAAATGTATAAAATGTGGCTACCACCCATATCTTACCTCCAAATAGTTATAAGGCATAAATCTAAAACTAGAGTGAACATATGAACTTAGGCTAATGATGAAGCTTAGTCAAATGATATTATCTTCCAGGCTATATTTTAGGGGAACAATGTAGACAGTCTCCCACCAAAAAGAACAAATACCATAGTCTTACAGTCTCCTAGAGTAATTAATTCAAAAAATAAATAGCTGTTCTTAACCCAAGTTCTATTTCATAGATGTTAAAATGAGTTTCTACCATTTATTTTTAAATGAATTGCACTATTTTTAAATGAATTGCATGTTACAAAACTATCATTTGGTTTAACAAGTAACCAAATTTCTAGAGCTTTAGTATTTCATAGAAAAGAGAACAATTCTACCATATGGCTTATTTAAAATTTAATAAATACGGCTTCTTTTCTATCACAAACAAGATTATATCCATGTGAATCCTCACTTGTGGGAAAGAAACAAACATCACAAAATTAGCAAATAACAATTCTGTTACCTTCCTCATGGTATGTATTTCTTGGATGACCCAAGCAAAGTACTTTATTAACAAAACCACGTAAATACAACATCTGTAAACAAACACCAGTGCTAACCAGGGAGGCATCTTGCCAGGACACCTATTTCTTCAGTTCGGTCAGTTGAAACTGCTGCTTACCCTTTCTTTTAAAAATGCTCCACAGCAACATTAAAGTAGAAAAGCAATGGTACCATGAAAAAAAAAAACTTAAGGATTAAATAAAATTGCAGCAAAAATTTGATGTTTCCAATTATCAGAAATGTATTTTAATTTTTATGTAAGGTTTGCATTTAAATTCTTTATGAAGAATTTAAATGATGGGTGGGTATTTTTAAAACATTTGAAAATTAATTCGAAGATAACTTCAAATACCATTTAAAACTGGTATATTATAATCCATCCTTATGGATTAATCTTCAGCGGATGCAAAAGACTATTAAACAAATTTGACTTGCAACACACGGCAGTTCTTTAAAAACAAAAGCTTAATTTTTTAAAAAGAACTATGCTGCACGTATCAACATTTATAGCAAGCCCCAAACAAAGGAGTTATGACTATTATCATAACGAATGATTAAGTTTTACAGCTCACTCAACATCACTGACTTCAGTCTGTACCGAGGGGGGGTGGAATTCATTTTCTCCGCAAGAGCCAAATAATACCGCGGCATGTATTAATTGAACAGCGAAAACAGGTTTCTTCACAGTAATAAAAGAAAGTAACTTTACGGGTTATACTGATGGGGATGTTGGAAAATTTTAAAGATACACTTTTATTTTGTCATGTAGGAAAGTGCCACGAATTCTACAAAGAGTGCAACCTTCAAATACCCCGGATCTTCAAACATTCTACTGCCCAAGCCATCCCGGGTACCGACCAACGAGAAGAGCCTCCGGCCACGGGTCACTCACATTTCCCCCACTCCTCGCGGCCACTGGACTGTCCCGCGGGTCACGGGGGCCAGAGCGGGACGCCTGAACCGAGTTCTCCGTAAAGCCAGCAACACAGCTAACAAGCCTCGCCCCCTTCGCCCCTTACCCCCGCCTCCCGGGGCGCTGCCATTGCTCCACGGCCGGAAGTGGCCAGACTCAAGGCCCTGAGGACCGGGGCGGAGCAGGTGGGCCGGCCAATGGGGGGGCGGACAGAGGCGAGGCGCCTCGCCCCGGGAACCGCCGCCTATGGGGGTCGCCGGGCGGGAGGGCGGAGGCCAGGCGGAGAACCAATCACAGAGCGGGGCAGTGGAACATGGTCCACCCCGCAGCATCAATAGCCAATCCAAAGCCGGAAGCCGGGCGACCCAAAGACATTCAAATCAACTCGACCTCCTCCCTCCTCTCCGCCCCTCTACGAAAGAGAAAAAAAAGAAGGCCGCGGAAACACAGACCCGTGCCAGTCACAGCGCAAAGCCCGCCCTCATCCGGCCCAGCAGCCAATGGCTCAGCAGCGGACTGATAAGGACATTCCATGGGGACGCCACAGCCAATCATAAGAAGGCCGAAGCGGGACTTTCGCAATATGCTAATAAGCTTCTTATAAATGTCGCTGCGAAACCGAGTCTCGGGTAGAGCGCGCAGGGGCGCCTCGCCGACTGGCGTTCTCTGCGTTTCGCGGCAAGCGGTGGCTTTCCGCCTCCCCCCACTCTTCCGTTTCCCTGCTGCGCAGCCTTGTAAACATTAGTAAGCTCTAAGTGACGACCTACGTTCCAAACAGAGCCCCCAAAGATGTGCCTGACCTAACAAGAAAGTTTCCCTAACAGCCAACAATTCCCAGCGGACATAAACCCTCCTCTTCTCTCTCGCACTTTGGGCGTCCGGGACTACAGACAACGACCCACAGGTCCTCTCCCCTGCCTTGTTCCTCTCTAAGCCCATGGTCTCCGCACGCGCCCCCTGAGTGCAGCACAGATAAGCGACTTCCTCGCCTCATTCTCCCCTCCCCTTTTCCACCGTACGCCCGGAATAAAGCCCAGGCAATCCGCAAACTACACCCGGCCGCGTCGCCCCCTACTCGATGTCCAGAGCCGCTGGAGGGCCGGGGGACTCAGCAGGGACGACCGGGGCTACACTACACATAGAACCGACCCTGCACTTTATATAACACTGATTCGGGACTGGGTGGAGGTGGCTCCAGGGATGGCGAGCAAGGCCAGGAGACCACTCGTCCGCAACGCCCTCCCAGCAGCTCTGTCCCTGCGCCCCTCAGCCCTAGCGAACGCGGCACATCCCTCCTTCCGCGCCGTAGCCTGCGCCCCTGAGCCCCCTCCCCCGCAGCACCCCGCCTCGTCACTTCACTACAAAGAGCGCTTTGCTCGCGCAGCCTGGCATTGAAACCTCTCGTTTCTCCTTCCTCCTCTGTGTCCCGGCTTCGCGCACAAGGACCTTGGCGAATCAAAGACGCTCCAGACCTTTTGTTCCTGCTGGGCCAGGGTGGCCTCTGCGGGCCCACTGCTCCCCTGGAAGGAAACAGGACGGCCAGCGGCCCCACAGCGAGCCGTGACCCGCGGGGATGGAGTGGCCGCCCCCGCCCATCCATCCCGCTGTACCTTGGTATTTCGCGTCGATCTCCCGCATCAGCGAGACATTTCTCTGCAGGTCGAAAGGCAGAGACTCGATGGAGTCCAGGTAGTCCTCCACATAGTTCACCAGGTGGATCTGCTCCCCGTTGGCAGGGCTCAACATGGTTCACCGAGGTCCCCGGCGACTCGGCGCGGCTTTCCGCTTCCTCCAGCCCCCGCCCCCTCGGAGCCCAGCCCTGCAAAATGCAAACCTCCCGCCCGCCGGCGTCCCCCCTCCTGCCGGCCCCGCGCCGCTACATCTGCGAGCCGCGCCGCCTGGGCCCGGGGACCCGGAGCGGGCGGGCCGGGCCAGCGCTCGGCGGCCTCGGGCGCGGGGCGGGCACGGGCAGGCGTGCGGGCGCGCACCCCGGCGCTGGGGCCGGGGCCGGGCCGAGCGAGCGCGGGAAGGGGCGCGCGCTGCCCGCCGCGCCGCACTTGTCCAACGTGGAAAACCCAAATACCAGTTTCAAACACTTGGGAAACATTCGGCCCCCCGTACAGCGCATGCGCTCCGCCACCCCCCACAGCCCCCTCCTCGCGGGCCCCGCCCCCGCCGCATTCACGCCCCTCACCGGCCGGGCCGCGCGGGGGTGTGGCTTTGTCTGTCACTTTTGCCCGGGCGGGGGTAGCGGGGACAAGGGTCTGAGGCCAGGCGCAAACTTTACTATGAGTTTCGTACTTGGAGGCAGAGCCTCTCCAACGCCGCTGCATGCCCGCCGGGGTACACGGGATGGCAGCAAGAAGACCTGGCCAAGACCCAGACGGGACTGACCCTGCCACGGTACTGCCGCCTGCCTCGAGATCATCGCACGGCCAGATAGCCTACTCGTCTTCCCACTCAGCCCCTCAATCTCTAATGCCCACAGCGCAGCGGGAGTGTAAGTACGTTTCGGAACTGACTGGCAACCTCTGGAGCCACTCCACAGCAGCCTTCATGTCAGTGGCCCAATCAACATAAAAAGAGGGCGGGACAATGACGGATAACTCCTTCAGGGCTCTTAACTACTATACAGTACTAGAAACCCGCGTCCTGCGGAGGGGTGGCAAACAGAGGGCGGGCGGAGCAGGGCGGAAGTGGTAGTTCATGCGCACTTGTATGGCCAGGCCGGTCGCCGGTTCGCGAGGGACACCTACCACTCCGCAGCCGGACCACCGCTCCCAGCAATCTCGGCGGCTCTCGCGCTTGCGCGGTCCTCACCGCCCTCCCTTTGTGTCGCCGGCCGGAGCCCAGTGCCGAGTGCTTTAGAGACAAAGGGGCCTGCGAGGGGAGCTGGTTTCGGGCCGGACCCCCGCAGAGGGCGGGCAACCCCGACCCCTTTCGGTTTGTGTTCTGGAATCTGCTCTCTTAAACTCCGTTCTCTCACTTCGAAAGATCACCTAAACCTGGGAGGACCAGGCGTCCTGTCGCCGCAATCCTGGGGTGTCTCCCTATACTGTCTCGACCCTCCCCCCACTAGTGGCTCCTAGTTCCCACCCCTAGCTCCCAGATTTGGGGCTTTCTTAAAAACCCCGACACAGACAATCCCGTTGCCCGGACAACGGGCCGGCGCGCAGGTCCGCTCTTTGCATCAGAGATCCCGCCTTGTGGGCGTGGCCACCCTCCACCTTTGTCCGCCGGCTCTAGCCTGCGCTGCAGCGCGTCCTTCCTGGCGGCGATCGCCCAGCTCGGTTGCCTTCCATTCCCACCGGTTCTCCTGTGCTGTCTCTCAGTTTTGTCTTTCCCAAGGTGGGCATGTTGTCTTGTCGTTGTCTCAAGCCTTGTAAATGAGCTTGACTCCCCCCCAGCCACGTGACGTTTCTACCAATTCCGTTCCAGGGCAGTGCTCCGTTTTTCCTCCCCTTTTATTAAGAGGGTTTCACCCGTAACAACGGGTCTGCTTTATTGCTCCACGCTACACTATATAGACATAAAGTAATTACATTGCAGTTCAAACGGGGGCACGTTCTAGCATTGAGATTTGGGGTGTTAAGCGACCAAACAATGTTGTGACAAGACCTTTGGGAATTTATTTTTAATTACTATATGCAATCCAGTAATATTTCGGGCCAATCCAATTTTTAAAAATAGATTACTATCCACAGTGTTGCTCTTTCCAGCAATGTGTAGGACATTTTGTCATATGGATGTCGGTACAACAAATGAAACTAAATTGAGCTGTTTTGTCCTTCATAATGGATTGTTCACATTGGAACGTTACCACGGTGACAAACGACGAATAATATTTACACTTTGAACTAAATGGATTTGTTCTTCACTCCTTACGCTCCCACATCCGACCCCCCACATCAGGAGTATGTTCACTTTGATATTTGGGAAAAGTGTTGTTATTTTACTCACAGATTCACACGTTTTCCAGTCTTGGCCCAGTTAAAAGCACATCATGATAAAAGTTTCATTTCATACAACAAAATTTATTGGCCACTAGTCTGCACAAATGACTAATATGATGACATGTGGAAATGGAGATGTTACATTGAATAAAGAAAGAGTACAAAGTTGAATAAGAAAAACTATACATTTTTCTCTAAGAGCATGTAAGCAGTTTTAAAGTACAATAGCAAGAAAAAGGTTCTTTTAATGCTTGCATACATTGGCTCTTGAATTAGTGGTTATCTGAACTTAAGAATAAAGGTTAGCCTAATATGTGGTGGCACAGTGGATAAAGCATGGACCTGGAATGCTGAGGTTGCAGGTCGCAGGTTTGAAACCCTGGGCTTGCCCCCTCAAGGCACATGAGAAACAACAACTCTGAGTTGATGCTTCTCTCTCCACCTGACCCTTTCTCTCCCTTTCCTCTCTCTTAAATCAATAAATAAAATCTTTTAAAGAAAAAGAAAAGCTTAGAAATCATTTACCCCTTCCAATGATAGTCAAGGTGGTATTTGGACAAGGTCATCTTTTCTAATACTATCTGAAGAATAATTCCTCTAATGTTTCATGGATTTTACAGACACTTAAAACACAAAGACATCTTATTCATTCAACAAGAAATATTTAATGAGTACCTTCCATGTTCTAGCAACTGTTCTATGCCCTGGGGGTCCAGTAGCAAATAAAGAGTTTACATTCTATAAGACATATAATTTACCCCTTGGGGTAAGAAGTCAGAAAATATTTTACTTATTAGCTTTACAAAGTTCTTAAAATATATACCAATGACTTCACAGTTTTCCAAACAAGGTTAGAGGACCAGTAGCTAAAACAATGAACTGTGATCTTGCATTTGAAATATACCATTAAAGAAAAGGTTTACTTTTGAAGCTACATTGAAGAATCTTGGTAGTTTCAGTTTTACTCTTTGAAGCATGGTTGCAAAAATGGATATTAAATCTTTTTTTTCTAAAATTACATTTCTAGTTTAACTGGATGCTCAAACATAAGGGAGTCAAAGAGATGAATATACAATTCTTTGTTTTGAGCTTAAAAAATAAAACATTAATTTCAAACTTGAAATGCCCTAATCAATGCCTTATCTCTACTACTTTGGATTTACAAGATTTAGCCTTGAAAAAGTAATACTAAGAATTACATTTTTTATTGTTGTCATTAAGGACTAAGAAATGGCACTCACAATATTTTTTAAAATTTCTATTTATTGATTTTAGCGAGAGGAAAGGCGAGAGAGAGACAGGAACATCAATCTGTTCCGTATGTGCCCTGACCTGGGATCAAACCGGCAACCTCTACACTTTAGGACAGTGGTTCTTAACCTTTTTTGAGGTACCGAATCCACCAGTTTCATATGCACATTCACCGAATCCTTCTTTAGTGATAAATAAAATATGATTTTTTTTTTCCAAATTCAAGACATAGGTATGTTTTTTTACTGGTGCACAAAATGAGCCGTGCATGAACATCACCTTGCTCAAAGAACAAAACCAACAAAGTGCATGAACTCACAACAAATTACGGTATTACTTTATTCTGGCCTCCGAGGCAGAGGCTTCTCTGAACCCCTGAGACCGACTCATCGAACCCTTAGGGTTCGATAGAACCCAGGTTAAGAACCACTGCTTTAGGATGATGCTCTAACCAACGGAGCTAACTGTCCGGATGCTCACGATATTTTGGAATCATTCATTTTAACACACCCCCTTGTTCTGACCTAGATGGGTGGGGGGTCACTTCAAATTAACAAGATTCTTTTCTTGCCATATAATCTTCCCAGTCACTTTTACTTACCTTAATATTCAACCTGCAAAAGGAATCACATTTTTAACAATTATTAAATAATGGGTTAATGTTTGTCATTGTTTTTGATTCCCAAAAGACTTAAGAAAAGGTAGAATTGCTGCAGTCACGGGCTGAATATATTACACGACCAGTTTTCTGAAGACAGAAGATACCATTGTTAATTTAAAAGCCATGATTTCTATAGCAAATTCAAACATGGCAGCTATCCAGGTTTGTGTGCAGAATTTGGTCTTCAGTGTTATTAAATGTTTTCAAAACTTCTAGCTTTTTCCTTAAATTCTGTGTTCTCACAGATTGTAATCAAGACTTATTTTTCAGTCAAGCCTTTTGTTCATTTTTTTATTTTACTGGCACAGCTAATAATTGTATTAAAGCTTCCTCTATCAGCTATTTTACCACCTAAATTTCCTCCCACCTGCACAACAGGTTTATTTCATAAGATTAATTCAGCAGTTCTTTTTTGAACTTAGTGCTGGGTACAGTGCGAGATTCAAAGGAATTTACAACCTAAAGTACTCAGGGAGAGAAATATGCACATTGTACTAGAAACGAGACAATTATAAAATAACATCAAGATAAGCATGCAGGCAGTGAGGAAAAGATAATTAATACCTGTACTCCGGTAGAACTTTGAGTAGTGCGGAACAACAGGTTCTAACATTTTAGTTGTTATGCATAGAACATAGTTTACGCTACAGTGCAGCTTGGACCGGCATTGCAGAGTTGGACGAGGATGTCAAAAATAAAAAATGTTTTAAGTGTTCTAGGAACATACTGTTTTGTCTCTAATCATTCCCACTTTCTATAGACCAAAACAAACAGAAAAAAGAACTGAGGAACATCTCTGCTCTTTTAAGGACCACAAAAGCAAAGGTTTTTTAAAAACACTTTTCCAAGATAGCAATAGGGGCACGTTTGTCGAGATAATTTTAAAGTTACTTCAAGTGAATCCGCTTTTATAAAGTCCCACTGAAACCGCAGTTCAGAATGTTTTTGGTCTGAAGAGACTAGATGCTAGATCTTTTAACCTTAAAACGAATCCCAAGCAGACATTTCCTACCGCGTGTACTTGACGAATGGGTGCTTTCCTAGCTTTGGCCTTTCATCCGGAGACTGAGAAAGAGGGTGTTTGTTGGGATACAAACATTCCCTGGGTGCGTGTTGGGGTGCAACGTGCTTCGCGAGCACATGAGGAATCAGCGGCAGGTACTCGCCCCGTGAGCTCCGGCGCCCAAAGACCTTCCGGCCCCGGCCGGGGTTCATACAACTTCAGCACCCGGGAGGGAGAGAATACCTCTTTTCGCGACCTGGTATTTCGACACCTTTCCCCTACCGGGACTCGGACCCTGCCCCTCCCCCTGCGCCCCGGCGGACGCCGACAGGCCCGAAGAAGGCGGAGCCACCGTTACCCTACTGTTGTTTCAGGGTGGGCGGGACCGGACCAAGTCCTCTTCCGGAATGGGCGCGACTGTGCCAGATCCTTTTCCGGGGTGGGCGGGAGCGGGGCGGGTCCTATTCCGGGGGCGGGTGGGAATGACCGTGTCCGGCCCCTCTTGGGGTAGGCGGGGCCTGGCCGGGTACTTTTTCTGGTGGGCGGGGCCTTGCTATGAGGTCCCTCCCGGTGTGGGCGGGGCCCCTCTTTAAGTGGGCGTGGCGAGCTTCCCAAGGCACTTTGAGTTTACTTGTTCGCGAGGCTTGAGGGCCTGTCATGCAGCAGGCGTTCCGGGCCTCTCAGTGCGCTCCGCTCCTCCCCGCCACACTGGGTCTAGGGACCCGGCGGGCGGTGTCCGGGGCGCGCGGGCAGGGCTGGCTGCAGCCTGCAGGCCATGATACGGGCGTCAAGGTGTATAACAGCCTCACACGGAGGAAGGACCCCTTAATCGTAGCTAGCGCGGACGCGGCTTCCTGGTAGCTCCTGGGGATTGTGGGGAGCCGGGTGCTGGGGGAGGTGGGGTGGGAAGGATTGTGGACTGAGCGTTTTGTGTGAAAAGCGGGGTTGGGTTCTCAGGTGGAAGTCATTTAGTAATAAAATACATGGGAGGTATCAATGAGAAAGCACGGGTATTTTCGCGGTGAATTGACAGGTTTTGTTGTGAATTTAGTGAGCCAAGTAATAGTTTCCCGGCTGTACATTCCCAAAAGTGGTTACAGTATTTAAAAAAACAAAAACAAAAGAGAGACATATTTATATGGTAATCCTGAGAAAGTGGTTTTCTTTTGTTGCAAATCTGTTTCCCATGATGGATTTTACCTTTGTTCCTAGGTATAGTTGTGGACCGACTGTCTATGATCATGCACACCTTGGCCATGCTTGGTGAGTGTCCTGGGTTTTAATTTTCATTTATTTTGGAAGGAAGAACCATTTTCACATTTTTTTCATTTCTCAAGTGCTACTTAAGAATACTGAATAATTACTATATTCCAGGTATTGTGGGAAGCACACGTTGTAGTCTCATTTGGTTCTGGTAACAGTTCTAAACACACCAATTTCTCAAGTGAGGCAGCTTAGGAGGCAAAGAGGATAACAACTTTGAAAGTCTTGCTGGTGAGATAGAACCCATTCATTAAGTAGAGCCATTCAATTCGAGACGTTTTTTCCAGGTGGAAAACCTAAGTACTACAAGATTTCTGGAAAAGTTGGGAGATCTTGGGGGCAGGGATGGTCAGACATGGCTCCACTGCTCTTAAGGTAAAGTTCAGAATTCTAAGGGCATCTCTGTGGTTCCACAGGTCTGTCCCTACTTACTCCACAGGTTCATGTCCCCCCACTTTCCTCCCAAGGTAACCACACCGGCCTCTATTTAAAAAAGGTATACTTAACAGGCACAGTTAGCACTTGCTATCAGGTACTGTTCCAAATGCTTTACAAACACCAGCCAATGTAATTTTCCTAACAGCACCAGGTGGCAGTGCTATTATTTCTTTTTAATTTTATTGAATTTATTGCTCTGACATCAGTTAATAAAATTATGTAGGTTTCAGGTATACAGTTCTATAATACATCATCTGTATATTGCATTGTGTGTTCACTTAAAGTCAAGTCTTCTGCACCATGTATTTGAACCCCTTTACTCTTTCCTCTCTCCCTCTGGTAACCACCCTACTGTTGTCTATGTTTATGAGTTTTTCTTTGTCTTGTTTGTTCATTTATTATTTTCAGTTTTCTATCCCACATATAAATGAAATTATATGGTCTTGACTTTTTGTTTGACTTATTTTGCTTAGCATGATATTTTCTTTTTTCTTCCTATTTATTTATTGTGTGTGTTTGTGCGTGCGCACACGAGAGAGAGAGAGAGAGAGAGAGAGAGAGAGAAACACACAGATAGGAAGGGAGAGAGATAAGAAGCATCAACTTTTATTTTTGGCACTTAATTGTTCATTGATTGCTTCTCATACATGCCTTGATCAGGGGGCTCCAGCCGAGTTAGTGTCCCCTTGTTAAAGCCGGCAACCTTGGGTTTCAAGCCAAAAACTATAGAATCATGTCTATGATCCCATGCTCAAGCCAGCCACTTAAGCTGGAGACCCTGCACTCAAGCCATATGAGTCTACACTCAAGCTGGTGACCTCAGGGTCGTGAATATGGGACCTCAGCATCCTAGGTTGAGGCTCTATCCGTTGTGCCACCATTGGTCAGGCTGGTTCCATGTTTCGGTCACTGTGAATAATACTGCAATGAATGTAGGGGTACATATATCTTTATAAATAAATGTATTAAAACATTTCAGGTAAATACCCAGCAGAGGGATTGCTGGATCAGTAACTCTATTCTTAATATTTTTAAGAACTTTGATACTGTTTTCCAAAATGGCTATACCAAGTTATATTCCTGCTAGCAGTGTATATGCAGATTTGTTTTTTTCCACAGCCTTTCCAACATTTATTAATACTTGCTTTGCTGATAGTAGTTATTCTAACAGTTATGAGGTGGTATTCCATTGTGATTTTGATTTGCATTTTCTAATAGCTAGTGAAGATGATCACTGTTGGCCATTTATATGTCAGGTTGGGAGAAGTGTCTTTTCAGGTCCTTTGCCCATCTTTTTGATTGGATTGTTTGTTTTATCTTATTGAGTTATATGAGTTCTTTATATATTTTGGATATTAATCCCTTATCAGAAATGTTGTTTGCAAATATCTTCTTCCATTTGGTTGGTTGCCTTTTTTGTTTTGCTGATGGTTTCTTTGGCTGTGCAGAAGCTTTTTAGTTTGATATAGTTCCATTAATTTATTTTTGCTTTCTTTGCCTTTGAGGTTCAATTCATAAAAATCTTCTCTAAGTTCAAAGTCCATAAGTTTGGTATAAGTATTTTCATCTATATATTTTTTGTTTCAGGTCTTATATTTGGGTCTTTGATTCATTTTGAGTTAATTTTTATGTATGGTGACAAATACCAGTCAAATTGCATTCTTTTGCATGTGACTTTACAATTTTCCCAGCATCGTTTATTGAAGAGACCTTCTTTACTCCATTGTATGTTTTCAGCTTCTTTGTCAAAAATTACTTGCTTGTATATGTGAGTTTATTTCTGAGCTCTGAATTCTGTTCCATTGGTCTGTGTGTCTATTCTTCGTGGCAGTGCTATTATTACCCCCAAATTACAAATAGGAGTATTGCAATGCATAGGGTTAAAAGAACCAGCCTCAGGTCTCATAGTGGGGAAGTGATGAACTAGCAGATGGGCTGAGTTCACATCTGTGCCCCTCCTACTGTGCAGTCTCATGCAGTTCATGTGGAATGGTCCCTGGAAGAGCAGCCCACCTGTAGTATCTTGTAGCCCTTGAGCTCTTCTGGGCCAAGCATGTGACTTCACATTTGTTTTCATTGTTTTAGGTGCCTGTTAACTTTTTCTCTTAAATCTCATGTCTTGTGAAGTCTTTTTTACTAAAGATGAATGAAGAGCGTAGTGATGATAATGATAATAATAGCTCATGCTTGTTGCTGTTCATGCTGCACTAAGATTATGTATAATAACCCTATGGGGTAGTGGAATCTTTCCCAATTTATAATAAGCAGCCTGAGGCTTCAAAAGGTTCAATATCTTGGCAAGAGTTTCGGAGAATGGAGGGCTTTGGCCTCAGCTGTGTTTGGAGTGAGTGAATGAGGGAGGTTCAAAGGATATAATTATGAGGCTTGTTTTCAAGGGAAAATGATTTTATGAACTCAAATTTAGAGAGGCCACATGGATGACAGACGTGTCCATGAGATTAGCTGACCTTAAATTTTAATGTTGCTTTTATGGGAAACAAGAACTTTGAGATTTTAAACGGATCTTAATGGATTTTAAAACAGTTCGCTTTTACAAGTCTGAGTTTTCCCAGTGTTGTCTTCCAATGAACTGGTGTTTTTTGTTTGTTTGTTTGTTTTTGTTTTTTACAGGGACAGAGAGTCAGAGAGAGGGATAGATAGGGACAGACAGACAGGAACGGAGAGAGGTGAGAAGCATCAATCATTAGTTTTTCATTGCCGTTGGGACACCTTACTTGTTCATTGATTGCTTTCTCACACGTGCCTTGACCACAGGCCTTCAGCAGACTGAGCAACCCCTTGCTGGAGCCAGTGACCTTGGATCCAAGCTGGCAAGCTTTTGCTCAAACCAGATGGGCTCGTGCTCAAGCTGGCTACCTCGGGGTCTCAAACTGGGTCTTCCGCATCTCAGTCCGACGTTTTATCCACTGCGCCACCGCCTGGTCAGGCTGAACTGATGTTTTAATTTTTATAACAGTGTACGCATTTTTTAGGAGTAATCTTATACAGCTTTAAAAGGATTCTATTTATTTTTATTTGTAGTTGGTATTTCTATTTTGTCATAGTGAAACACTATAGTTATTAGAGAACATGAAGAAGGGTAAATGCTCAATATTTTAACTACCTAGTAAATGTATTAGGAGTAAAGTTTTATACAATTAAGTAGATATAAACTCACTTGAACAACGCTCTAAAATGAAAAATACTGCCTTGGCTGGATAGCTACGTTGGTTGTAGTGTCCCAATGTGCCAAATTTGCGGGTTCGATGCAGGAATCACCCAAAAAGTGCAGATGAATAGAACACCAAGTTGATGTTTCTCTTTCTCTCCCTCCTTCCTTTCCTCCCTCCCTCCCTCTATTCCTCCCTTCCTTCCTTCTTTCCTCCCTTCCTTCCTTCCTTCCTTCCTCCATTTCTCTCTCCCCCTCTCTCTAAAATCAATAAATATTTTAAAATTTTTAAATTAAAAATGCTAACATATATCCTGAAATTGAGGCAGCACCTGTGTTGATTTCTTGTGAAGACCAGTGTGGACCAGTGAGTAAAAGTCTGTTCCCTTTTCCAGGTGCACTTGAACTAGCTATTAATTATATCTCACACTTGAAGTTAGGCAGCAGCATGTTAAAATGTAATGCACTCCTTTTTAAAGATCACAGTGATGACTCAATGTATTAAAGACAGCCTAACATTTTTTTTTTTCTTTCAGCTCATATGTTAGATTTGATATAATTCGAAGGATCCTAACCAGGGTTTTTGGATGCAACATCATCATGGTGATGGGAATTACAGATGTGGATGATAAGATAATTAAAAGGGCCAATGAAGTAAGTGTTGAAGATTACACTGACTGATAACTTGATTAATGAGTGTTCTGACCTCTCTGTGACAGTTTTTCTTATTGTGTTTCACAAGTACTTTTCCCATCCTACTGCCACACGTGGTCCAGTGAGTGTGCTCTGTCAGGTAATCAGAAGGATCTTGTCCTGGTAAAGGAAGTTCAGGTCTATTTGATTTTAGTCCCTGAAACCTTTAATGAACTGCCTCATTTTGTGGGGCCTTCTAACTTCAATCCAAGGTAAATCTCTTACTCTCTTCAGAGGGAAGTCAAAAGGCCACTTTTAGGCTAGGAAAATTTTGCTCACATGAGGTTTAATTTTTCTCGTTTGTTAAGTGAACAGGGCACTTCTCTTATACCTCACGTGACATTTAAAGGAAGTTTTAGCCTGACCTGTGGTGGCATAGTATATAAAGCATCAACCTGGAACACTGAGGTCGCCGATTCAAAACCCTGGGTTGACCTGACAAGGCACATACAGGAAGCAACTACTATGAGTTGATGCTTCCAGCTCCGCTCCCCCTTCTCTTTCTCTCACCTATCTCTAAAATCAATAAACGAAATCTTTAAAAAAAAAAAAGGGAAGTTTTAGGTGGGGGAATTCTAATGAAGGGTTAATTAATAGTTTACATGAATAGTCATAATTTTGAAAGCCTATCAAAGTCTCACCTTTTCTGCTTTTTATAATTAGCAATTTTAACAGTTATTTCTAAAAAGCTATAAATAATTGTGAAATTATCTAATTTGCAGAAAATAACTATGCTGAACACGTCATTCATGCAATTTTACAAAATGCATATAATGTTATTTTTAGAAAACCAGTTTATGCTTTGTTTTGTTTTACAGTCTGTTTTTTTATACTTAATAAATTTTGAGTGTTCATGTTTATAAATATTCTTGGAACATTTTAAAATAGCCTTATAACATTCCATCACATGGACATATGATAATTTACCATCTTTGTTTTTGAACTCTTAGCTTACTTCCATATTCTGCTGTTTTCTGCCAAATTTATTTTGTAGGTACCACGTCTTCCAGTTTTCTACTGATTTGCTTTCTCAGAAACTAGATAGCATTTTACCATGGGTGGCTATTTAGCTGTTCCCTTATAACTCCTCTCATTGGCTATTTGTGGTGTTTCTAGCTGTTAAAACACAGTGCTGCAATGAATATCTTTTTTGTTTCTTTAATTTTCTTTTTTCAAAAGAGAGACAGATAGATAAGGACAGACAGACAGGAAAGGAGAGAGATGAGAAGCATCAACTCATAGTTGCAGCACCTTAGTTGTTCATTGATTGCTTTCTCATATGTGCCATGACTGGGAGGTTCCAGCCAAGCCAGTGACCCCTTGCTCAAGCCAGCGACTTTGGGGCTCAAGCCAACGAACATGGGGTCATGTCTAGGATCCCACACTCAAGCCAGCAACCTTGGGGATTCGAACCTGGGTCCTCAGCATCCCAGGTTGATGTTGTATATCCCAGGTCGATGTTCTATCTACTGTGACACCTCCTGGTCAGGCCCTTAAATATTTTTTCCAAGTGGAACCACTAGATTGAAGGATAAGGAGTTTATTTGATAAGTTTTGTCATTCTTCTTAAAATTGGATTATTTTAGAAAGGTGGGGTTTCGCAGTTCTGTTTTGTTGGGATAGGTTAGTCAGTTTTTCATGCTCCCTTGCAGTAGGCTCAGTTTCCATTTGCAGAACTGGCCCCGAGCGTGCACTGAATGTCTGGGGTCAGACCTGTGCCTGGCTTTGTGCAAAGAGAAGTGAGGAAGGCTGTCCTGGTCTTTCAGAACTTGTATCTGGTGAGGCAGATGGTCCTACACACAGATGCTCTGTATGTGACATTGCTTATTTTAGAAGCCCAGATATAGGGGTACATAGAAGATCACCCAGCTTCCCTGGATTTCAGAAATGACTTACTGGAGAAAGTTAACCCACACAGGGTCTTAAGCATTAGGAAGGAATCAAACGTGAAGAGCAAGAATGGTAAGACATTCTAGGCAGAGGGAAGGGTGTGAAGAGAGGCAGAGAAGCGACATGAAGTGGTGTTCTTTCTGGGAACCAATTAATGCAGTGTTTGATGAACTTTGGGGGGGGGGCTGCTGGTGACACTGGAGAGCTAGTGGGGTTCCCTGGACCTAGATGGCCTATTGAAGAGTTGGATGTCGTCCTGGAGGGTCTCGGGATATTCTAGCACAGGATCTGTTTGGTCTAGTGCATAGGGCTCCCTCTGGGACTGGGGAGGACAGGCCCAGAGTTGGGGCCACTGGGAGGGGTCAGTGGAAACCATACAGAGAGAGAGTGTGTCTCTGAGAGCAGACTTTGTGAGGAGAGCAATGGTGAGTTCTGATGTAGAAATCAGAAGTTCAGTGAGCTCAGGAATGTAGTACAATAAAAATACATATTTAGTCTTTGTCCATGGTTCCTGGCACAGAGCTCCCTATACTATGGAGTCTCTGCAGTGATGGAGTGTCTTCTGTATGCTAATGAGATTACTGAGGGCTGGGGCTCTTGGAGGGCTGGTTTCAGAATGGGGCTGTTCCCAGAAAGTCTAAGCCATGAAGCCATAAATAGAGCTGGGAACTTGTACTCCCCCCCTCATTCTTCTACCACCACCTCCTGGGGCCTATGACTTAATCAACCCTCCCAAGTAATGAAGTTGCCATAAAATCCCGCAGGGCAGGGAGCTCCACGTAATTGCCCTATGCATCTCACCCTTCTTGTTATCCTGAGTAGTGTCCTCTATAGTAAACTGGTATAGTAAAAAGAGTGCTTTCCTGAGTTGTGAGACTCATTCTGCCAAACCCCCAAATTTGTAGTTAGTGTGTAGAAATGCAAGTGGCCTGGGGACCAAGTGCAAGTGGCTGGTGTCTGACGGGCAGTCTTCTGGGACTGATCCCCTAACTTTTGGGGTCTGCTAACTTCAGAAGTTGGCTTTAGAAGGTCATTCATGTGTAGGACACCTGCTAGAGTCGGAGAATTGAAGTGGCTGGTGCTGGAAAAGACACCACACGTTTGGTGTCAGAAGGCATTGCATGCAGGGCTAGTGGTGAAGTTGGGCGGTGCTTTCATTTTGGGTTCATCACGCCATCCCTGGTTCTCTGTGATGGTTTGGTTTAAGCCTTTGTCAGCATTCGATTCTGTTTCTGCCCACGTCCAAATCTCCCATCTGTGTTCGGTGTCCCTGGGGCCATGTGTCTACCTGGTCCGGCCTGAAGGCCTTGCAGGTGAGGTTGTGATATAGCAACGTGGTCAGAGGAGTGAGTGAAGGGCAGAGAAAGGGGAGGTGGTGGTGGTAGGCCAGAGAGCCTGCACTGTGTCTGCATCTGCAACTGCTGACCTCACAGCACCCTGCCAGGTGTCGTCATATCACCCTTCACACAGGAGGAGACGGTTTGAGATTGAAGTTGACCTCCCTGGCGGGATTTGGGATGGAAATGACAGAAATTAGTGCCCTCTGAAACTGAGGGAAGGAGCAGTTTGAAGCAACGCCGCAGGTGAAGGTATCACTTGGAAATGTGGATTTTTGTTAAGAAGGAAGGTGAACAGGTCAGTGTTTCACTTGTCGTCACACTCAGCTGGAACCTGAGATAGCACAGATGTGTCCCTGCCCTTGGTGAATGGGGGTCTGATGAGAATCTTTAAGATCAGAGGTGGAAATGTCGACTTGAAAGTCGAGGGAGCATGGTTGGTGGGAAGCTGGAGACTGGTCAGGCTCTGGGGGGGTCACTGTGGGAGAGAACATGTGTGAGTGGGAGACAGGGACAAGAACTGGGAGGATGTGCTGGAGTGGGCAGGCAGGACTGGGTGGTCAGCAGAGTGGTGAGAGCCAGGAGTCCAGGGAAGGGCAGGTCACAGGAAAGAGCAGGCAGCAGTAAATGTAGGAAGAATTAGACATTATTGAAGATCTCACAAATGCTACCAGGCAACATCGATGATTACTTTAACATTTTTTTTTATAATATTTAAAATATGAAAAGTTGGTGGAATTGGTTTAAAGATGGTAAATATAAAGCATGTTTAATTTTTGGCACCTGAAAATTTCCATATTTGTTACATGGCAAGATGCTAACGTGGCATTGAATAGCTTTTTGTTCTCAAAATAGTATCTTTAAGTTGGTAAACCATGTATCTGAAACACATAACTATGTAAACACCTGTTTGTTTTTTAGTATCCAGCAAAAAAGGCTATTCTTTTTATCTAATGCAAGCTTCTTTAATCATGGTGATATCCTTCATTCCATCTGCTCCAACACTTGCTTTTAAAATACTTTAAGTTATAATATACTTTTCTGAATCATTCCCTTAACTTTAATTTTTGGTACAGTTTTATAGTTTGTCAGGAATAAAAGCCACCAGAGGATTTTGAGGGTAAGAATTAAGAGGCATGGTATATTTTCACAGTCACATTTTACATTGAGAAAAGTAATAATAAATGTGTCAGTGATTCAAGCCAAAGTTATTCTTTTGTGCTTTAAAACACTGGCCTGCATTGCCCTTCTGTCCAGGAAGAAGACTGGACACTCAGTCTGAGTGCTGAGGGCCCAACCAGCAGGGTCTCCTGCCAGGCAGAGAACTGGCTTGAAATGATGTATGATAATAAGGGAGAGCCAGACAACAATCTGAGTGACAAGGACGAGGATGCCATTTCAGCACCTGTGTCCTCCTGTAGTTTGTTTTCTGGAAAGTGAAAGAAAGCAGGTGTGATCAGCTGCTTAAAAATTAAATTTAAAGGTTTTACTTTTAGAATATGGTTCCTGCTGTCTCCTCCAAGGCCAGCAGTAGATGGTATTCCTTTTACAATTCATTGTCACTCATGACTATTTCTGAACCATGTCCTCTACGGTTGTGCCATTTGAGCTAGAGAAGCCACATGTATTATTTGTTCAGGCAATGTTATATTTGAGAAGCCATTTGAAGGAGTGTGTGTGTGCATGCCCATCTCCATATTACTCCCATTTTAGAACTAGACAGACTGATGCTAAAGTTCATGTGGGATAGCAAGAAAGCAAGAATAGCCGGGAAAAGTCTGTAAACAATGATTTCCAAATATTAAACCATATTTTAAAAGCTCTAGGCAATTTTTTGTTTTCATATATTCTTTTTGTTTTTCTTTGGACAGCTTTATTGAGGTAGGATGGGCCCATGAAAAATTGCATATATGTAGTGCACACAAGACCTACAACATGATAAAACTTGCACACCTGTGAGCCCATCACCAGTGTTGAGATGGTAAACATCTCCATCCATCACCCCCAAGAGTTTCCTTTGTCCCTTGTCATCCCTGGCTCCTGCTTCCCTTTCTCCCCCCCACCCCCCCACCCCCTGTCCCTCAGCATTTGCTGATCCGCTCTCCTTCTCTGCGCAGGTTGTGAAATGAAATGTGTTATACAGATAGCTACATGAATAGGCAGATAATGGAACACACAGAAAGTCCAGAAATAGATAAATAATGGAAACTTGTTTTATGATGAAGATGATATTTCAAATCACTGGGGAACAGATGAATTATGTAGAAAGTGTTGACAGCTGGGTAACCATCTGGGAAAATAAATAAACCAATGTTGGATATGAGCCTCACAGCCAAATTCGAGGCAGATCACAGATTTAATAGAAAAGAAATGAAACCACAAATTACTGAAAGAACCTTGGGGCAATTTTTATAGTCTCATATTGAAGAAGGCTTTTCTAAGTTAGTTTTCAAACCCAGAAGCCATTTGTGGGAAAATCTTTGAAATTGAAAAATATCAAAGATTGCTAAATAGTCAAGTAAATTTTCCACATACCATAAAATAACCATAAAGTTTAAAGACTGAAAAAAAATTGAAATTCACATCAGAGATAAAAACTTAATTTCTTTTATTAAAAAATACTTTCTACAAATCAGTAAGAAAAGAAAGACCTACAACTTTGTGGAAGCATGGGTAGGTATGGGCAATTACAAATCATTTAAACAAATAGTTTGTAAGCATGTGAGATGTGCAAGCTCACTCAAAATAAGAGAAGTGCAAATTAAAATTACAATGAGAAAGCATTTCTTAGCTGTTATGTTGACAAAATCTGGAAGTTTGCTAGCACTGTGCACTTAAGGTGTGAGAAACAGACACCTGTGGGCATTGCCAAGCAGGGTCACGTTGGTGCACCTTCTGTGGAAGGCAGTTGGCATTAGCTAGCAAACATTTTCTGACTGGTGGGTTTACATCTAGGTCTGTAGCTTAGAAATGTATTTGACCCTGTGGGAAGTGACATGTGTATAGTCATGTGTGTCTCAGTAAAAGATCTGGGAGAGTAATTAGAGAGGACTGGTGAGTAGTTCATGAGATGTCTGGGATGGAATGCAGACAGCCTTTGAAAGGAAGGTAGTGGCTCATCGCGCTCTACTTAGACAGTTCTAGAACATTGTTGTCAGAGAAGGAAGCCAGGTGCTGGCCAAGTGTGGAAGATACTACATTTCAAGAAGAGGATGCAAATATGTGTATGACCATAGTCATGCTCCTTAGGCAACTGGTAATGATGTTTGCCTGCTGGGAGGGAGGCCGGTGCCGGCACCCTTTATGTCATTTGAATTTTCTGGTAGTGAGTTTCCTATGCAGAAAACAAATTACAGATAAATACAAGCAATCTGATGACTTTTTTTTTTTTTTACAGGGACAGAGAGAGAGTCAGAGAGAGGGATAGATAGGGACAGACAGACAGGAACGGAGAGAGGTGAGAAGCATCAATCATTAGTTTTTCATTGCGACACCTTAGCTGTTCATTGATTGCTTTCTCACATGTCCCTTGACCATGGGCCTTCAGCAGACTGAGTAACCCCTTGCTGGAGCCAGCGACCTTGGGTCCAAGCTGGTGAGCTTTTGCTCAGGCCAGATGGGCCCGCGCTCAAGCTGGTGACCTCGGGGTCTCGAACCTGGGTCTTCCGCATCCCAGTCTGATGCTCTATCCACTGCGCCACCGCCTGGTCAGGCCAATCCGCTGACTTTTTAAGTCTAAAATTACATAATATTTTAAGCTTCTAAAGTGAAAAGTAATCTTGAATTTTTAACTTTTCTCTTTGGTCTTTTGTCCCTTGGATATATACATAAGCTGATTTGTTTTTTAGGAGGTCAGCTTTGCCACAAAGCTGCCTCACAGGAAAAGGGCAAATATGTACTGATCATTAGCTCTGTCTGGTGCTAGATGTTTGTCTCTGTAATAGTGATATTAATGTAGTTTTCTCCATTCACAGCGTTGACTTTCTGATCGCACATTGAATCCTCATAGTAATCTAAGGACTAGTAGCTGGAATTGTCTTTATGCAGCAAAGAAAGCCCAAGGCACAGAAGCCTATTGCTTTGCCCAAGACCACACAGCCGAAAAGACCCTTGAGCAGCAACACTTCATTCACCAGATTTCTTTCTTCAGTAAATG
The DNA here is from genome assembly GCA_037038555.1 of Rhynchonycteris naso. Classification (NCBI taxonomy): domain Eukaryota; kingdom Metazoa; phylum Chordata; class Mammalia; order Chiroptera; family Emballonuridae; genus Rhynchonycteris; species Rhynchonycteris naso. Next base: position 35,621,850 of record CM072998.1, read on the forward strand.
TTCATTGGTCACAGTTTCTAGGGTGATTTCTGTTTTAAGGCCTTGGGCTGGGAAGAAGGTGGGTTCAAGGTGTTGTTTCACTTGAGAAAGTTCCTTAATATTTCAGAGCTGACATTTCTTTGCGATAAAATGGGAGCTCTATTTCTCAGGTTTGGGGAGGATCAGGATTGGGGGACTCAGCACGGAGCAGATGCTAGAGATGCAGGTTGAGTTCTGGTGGCTCAAAGGTCACTTCACAGGCTCAACAATTATGAAGATAGGTTTAGTTTCATAACTTCACAGTGTGTCATGCTTCTGTCTTGGGAGTGTTTCTTTTCACTGAAAAGTAAGGAATACTTTTGTGAGCCTAGTTTTGTGTGCCTTTTCTAGATCTGGGGTTGCAGGCACGAGCCCCCATATACACTAGTTCAAAAGACAGCATCCATTAGTGGCATGGTACTTCCCGTTCCCAGGAGCCCAGCCATGGCCCTGGGAGATTGAACACCTGTCAAAGTCCCTATTTTCATGTGCTATATTGCTTTCAAATTTCTTAAGAGATTTCCTCTGTAATTTTTTTTTTAAGCAAGAGAGACAGACACAAAGAGGGACAGACAGGGACAGTCAGGCAGGAAAGGAGAGAGATGAGAAGCATCAATTCTTTGTTGCGGCTCCTTAGTTATTCATTGACTGCTTTCTTGTACGGGTCTTGACTAGGGGGCTTGACCAGCAGAGTGAGTGACCCCTTGCTCAAGCCAGTGACCTTGGGTCATGTCTGTGATCCCACATTCAAGCCAGCGACCTTTGGACTCAAACCAGCGACCATGGGTTCACGTCTGTGATCCCACACTCTAGCCAGAAACCCCACGCTCAAGCTGGTGAACCCACACTCAGGCCAGATGAGCCCACGCTCAAACCAGCAACCTCAGGGTTTTGAACCTGGGTCCTCTGCACCCCAGTCCAATGTTCTGTCCACTGCGCCACTGTCTGGTCAGGCTGTAATTATTATTATTATTATTTTTTTTTTTCTGAAGTGAGAAGCAGGGAGGCAGAGAGATAGATTCCCGCATGTACCCAACCGGGTTCCACCCGGCTTGCCCACTAGGGGATGATGTTCTACCCATCTGGGGCATTGCTCCACTGTAACCGAAGCCATTTTAGTGCCTGAGGCGGAGAACATGGAGCCATCCTCAGTGCCCAGACCAACTTTGCTCCAATGGAGCCTTGGCTGCTGGAGGGGAAAAGAAAGACAGAAAGTAGAGGGGGAAGGGTAGAGAAGCAAATGGGTGCTTCTCCTGTGTGCCCTGGCCGGGAATCGAACCCAGGACTTCCCCATGCCAGGCCGACATTCTACCACTGAGCTAGCTGGTCAGGGCTAACAGGCTGTAATGTATTTTTTACTAGTTTACTTTTGCCTCCTGAGGGGTAAGGTATAAAATAGGAACTCAAGTTTCTGGTTACATATGATAGACTGATCTGGTTTGCCCTTATTCTAGAAAAATGGGCTTTTTTTATGTTTTAAATTTAGTTTTGAATTATATGATGGAAATATGACATTGTTTATTTCTTTTTCTCTCTAACTAGAAAACAGGGTCGACAAAACTGTTTGACTAGCTAAACTGCTAGAATAAATTTGAAACCTGAAGTTAAATACCCTTTTTGTGAGCAGGCATGCCAAACTGAGGTTAACCAATGACGCGGCTACGTGGCCCAGTCCTCCGGGCCAGGGAGCCGGTGGTGGCTCTGTTCAGTCCTGTTGTGGATACTGCGGTTCCCTAACAGGCTCGCCTGATCTTTTTGCAGATGAAGATATCACCCGCTTCTCTTGCCAATCTTTATGAAGAAGATTTTAAACAAGATATGGCAGCCCTGAAGGTAAAGTAGGGTGGTGTTGATTCTTCTTGGCACGAGGATAGAAGCTTGGACAATGAAAGGCAGTTGTAGCTGACTTAGATTCCGAAGCCTGGCAACAGTCATGTCTCCTTGCTTTCTTCCAGGTTCTCCCACCCACAGTGTACATGAGGGTAACTGACAATATTCCTCGGATCATTTCTTTCATTGAAGGAGTAATTGCTAATGGGCATGCTTATGCAACAGCAAAAGGTGGGGGTTATGCTAGAAAAACTGATTGTTGGATAATATTGATAGGACGTTGAGAAACTGGACTAATATTTATGAGTTGTTGGAATGTGCCAAATGTTTTACTGTCTTTCTTGATGTGATTTGTATAGTGAAAATATGAGGGTTTTTTTTTTTACAGTTCTTGTCTTTGCCAAAACATTTGCATCAATTCTTTTAAAAAATAGTTTTCACAGTCATGGGAAGAAATGACCATCTGGAGAGCTGTTCTAGATAAGGCATTTATGGCATAATGCTAGCAGTTGTTGACGCTAGATAGACAATAGGTGTGCAGGTCAGGTGTTCTTTGAGTCTTCTTTCACCTTTGTTTACAATTTTTCCATAACAAAAGATTGAAGGCAGTGGCAGTACCTATAAAGGCCCACTCCTTTGTTAAAGACTGGCCCTCAGACATTCATCTCCTTGGATGAACATGTTATTTCTTTTTCTTTTCTTTTTTTTTACAGGGACAGAGAGAGAGTCAGAGAGAGGGATAGACAGGGACAAACAGACAGGAACAGAGAGAGGTGAGAAGCATCAATCATCAGTTTTTCATTTTGACACCTTAGTTGTTCATTGATTGCTTTCTCACATGTGCCTTGACCACGGGCCTTCAGCAGACCGAGCAACCCCTTGCTGGGGCCAGTGACCTTGGGTCCAAGCTGGTGAGCTTTTTACTCAAGCCAGATGGGCCCGCGCTCAGGTTGGCAACCTCAGGGTCTCGAACCTGGGTCCTTCCACATCCCAGTCTGATGCTCTATCCACTGCGCCACCGTCTGGTCAGGCTGGACATGTTATTTCTTAATGGACCAGTGAAAGAAAGCTTTGGACACCCTGACACTTCAGACCCTCGACACTTCAGCATGCATCTCTGAGCAAAAAGATCACTCTATGCCACCAGAAGTGCTGGACAGTTCCCTAGTAGCCTCCCATGTCCTCTGCATATTCACATTTACCCTGTGGTTCTCCACCTTCCCACATCCTAATCTAATTCAGGTTGCTCACTGCACGTGGTGGTGTCCCTTCTGTCTCTTTAAGACAGTCCCCTTTGTTCCCCTCCTTACGGACTTACTGAAGAGACTGACCAGGCCAGTTGTTGCTGGAACATCCCATCTTCTGGATTTGCATGATCACTTCCATCTGGAAGAGCCTAGTTGTTTTAGGAGCTGCTGCATTTTGTTTGGTGGCCTCGGACAGACTGGCATTTTGACATTCTGCCTCTTCAAGGAACCAGCTTTGTTCTCAGCTGTACTTCCACCTTTCTAGTCATTCCTCCCAAATCTAAATCCTGTTCTTTCTCTCCCAGGAAGTTTCTTTACTACCTATAGCTGAAAGTGAATTCACCTTCTCAGCTTTGATATCTATACAGTACCATTTGGTAGCCAGCCATTCGTTGCCTCAGCTTGCTGTTAATGCATTCAGATTTTGTCAGTTCTTAGATCAGAAAACCCTTTTGCTTTTAGTGAATAACCTATTTGAGTACCTAGTCCAGGGTTGGGAGTGTTCAGGTACTGCAATGCTGGTTGCAAGTCAGCAACCCACTACGGAGCATGATAACGGACACACTTTATAGGGATTAATGGGCTGTATGCCCCTTTCCTTCAGGGTCCTACCTGAGAGCATAGATACATGTGAGGGGTCTTCTGGGGCCCGGAATCATATGCCGCCTTTCTCAATAGCCTGTGCAGAAGGACTTGCAATCTTTTACTTTATCTTATTTGCTATATTTAGATTTTGTTTCCAAGAAAAGGTTGTTTTAAAGGGCTTAGGTGACTGCATTGGAATTGGCCCCAGAAACCCAGCTATTGTTTTGCTGCTGTCCGTCATGGAACCTGAAATAAGACGCGACCCGGATAAACTGGCTCGTGTCTGTGAGGTGCTTCGAGGGTCTTATCCAAGCACACCTGAGGAATCATTGCTGTTTGTTTGTTACTTTGCTTGATTGTGATTTTTTGATAACGATAAATAGAAATACAGTAATGTAAAATTCATTTACTGAAACTTCATTAATTTGGACTTTGTGACAGTTTCACAGGGATTGATTGTAGTTTGACTTTTGAACTATTTGTGAAGAAACAATTTGTTCAGCAAATTGATACCATAAACAAGCCCCGGCCAGATAGCTCAGTTTGTTAGAGTGTCATCCCGATACACCAGGGTTGCAAGGTCCAGTCTCCGGTCAGGGCACATACGAGAATCAGCCAATGAACGCATAAACACGTGGAGCAACAAGTTAATGTTTCTCTCTCTCTCTCTCTAAAATCAATACTATTTTTAAAATTTGATACCATAAACAAAGGTATGGAGAAAATGTTTCTTCCATTAAAAGGAGCAGTTTCTTTCTCTTTTAAAGCATTTTCCATTGTTGTTTCCATTCTAACTAATCCCATAGTACTTCTGCCATGTTCACCAGTTTATTCCAGTCTGTAGTTAGAGCTCAGTAATGAGCCCTGAGTGAAGGGGCAGGGCTCTGCGGGGGGCGGGGCAGAACAGAGTCACCTGGGGTCTCTGTTTCCCAGCAGCCCTGGGAGCTCAGGTCAGGACTATCTTCCGTCAAGAGCTCCAGCTCTGACACCGCCTCCCCTGTGCGGCCTCTTCATGGTTGGAAGTAGCAAGGGCTGTCCTGGCTCTACAGTGACCTCACAGCAAAGGTCATCTTGCACCCTCACTCTTAAAATGGGTACCATATGCACCTCAGCAAAAGGACAGCCATAGGGGTGCTTGAGTGTGGCCATGGGCGTAATCTAAGTAACAAGACAGTGTTGGAGGGTTTCTGTGTTGATTGGTGGGTAACATGAAGCCCAGAGCTGAATGCAGGCCAGTGATAATGCTCACTTTTCCTTTTTCTTGTTAAAAAGAATTGCTTCAGCATTTGACACAGACATGCAGACATGATGTGCCCCAATACATGCTTTTAACAAGTAGTGCTGGTGGTGTTAATTCCGGTTTTAAAGTATACTAAAGGGAACCAGATGCCATATTCCATGTTTACATTCTAATGACCGGCTAGCTATTAAGCTTATGTAGATGCTGATATTTAAGACCAAGAAGTGATGGGATCATAATTACCTTTGTAAAACAGGCAATGTCTACTTTGATCTGCAGTCGAGAGGAGACAAGTACGGCAAGCTGGTCGGCATGGCCCATGGTCCTGTCACAGAGCCAGGTGGGTCTACCCTCGGCCCCCATCTCGGGTCTGTGGGGACGAACACAGACTCACTGTCTGCTTTCCCGGTGCTCAGTCGGAACCACCGCTCTATCAGCAGTGATGGTGCCAGGCAGTTGAGCACAGCCGTGTTTTAAATTTGTTTTTTCAAATAGGGAAAACTTGTAGAGTACACAGGTCAGACAACGTGTGGCCCATCTCCCCACTTCTGCCTGGTTCTCCAGCTCTTCTCCTTGGGGACAGCACATTCGCCCATTCTTGTGGCTCCTGTCAGAGATGTCCCTGCATATGAAACATGCATTTAAGGTTTCTTCATGTCTTTTTATGGCTTGGTATCTCTAGTATTTGTAGCTCTGAAGAATATCCCATAGTCTGATGTACCACAGGTTAGTTAGCCATTTGCCTACTTGAAGGAGATCTTGGCTGCTTCCAAGTTTTGGAATGTAGAGAGAGCCCAATACTGTCTCATTGTACAACCTAACCTTTCCTTCCAAGTCTCTTTGCTCTTTGAATGTGATTAATATTCTGGTAATTTTCCTCTTCACTCTATATGATATTTTTTTGGAAGTTACTCAAACTCAGTTACTGATAAGTACAGCTTTCTCACGAGACAGACTAAGGAAGAAAGAGAATGCTCAGTCAGCACACCCCTCAGGAAGAAGCATCACTGTGTATGTATTTGAAATCTCAACTCATTCATTATTTAACTTACTGAAACTGGCCTCACCGCTGGTAGACCTCATGCTACTGGCATATTTTAGATAAAAGTATTTAGTAGTAGTTCTAGCCGTCATGTTGGAAAAGAGAAAAACTTATGAATAAGAAATGTAAGGTTACTTATAAGAAAGAATAGAATCTTTGGGAAGTGCTTCAGTTTTGTAGTGATTTGGGGTTGGTGTGTCCATTCTGAGTTCTCCCCTGTTTGTCATTGGCAGGTGATTCTGACAAGCGGCATGCCAACGATTTTGCCCTGTGGAAGGCAGCTAAACCCCAGGAGGTGTTTTGGGCCTCCCCTTGGGGAAGCGGAAGACCTGGCTGGCATATTGAATGTTCTACCATTTCAAGGTAAGGTTGTCCTGGATTCATCCCGTGTTTGGGCTGGGAAAGCTCCAGCAATGCCCCACTTGGTCAGCAGAGGGCAAAGTTGGGGCAAATTTGGTCTCCACGGAAGCTTACAAAGAAGCTTGTAAATTTGGGAATTGAGCTTAGTGCTCAGCTAGGACTGGCTGTAAGAAGGGAAACAAAATAAAACAAAATGTGCATGTTTATCTTTCCATCAGCACTTGTTCTTTTTGATAGGAAAGTCATTTAATGGTTCAGTTTTTTTTTTTTCCTTTTTTTTTTCCCAAGGACAGAGAGAGAGTCAGAGAGAGGGATAGTTAGGGACAGACAGACAGGAACGGAGAGAGGAGAGAAGAATCAATCATTAGTTTCTCGTTGCCGTTGCGACACCATAGTTATTCATTGATTGCTTTCTCACATGTGCCTTGACTGCAGGCCTTCAGCAGATCAAGCCACCCCTTGCTGGAGCCAGCGACCTTGGGTCCAAGCTGGCAAGCTTTTGCTCAAGCCAGATGGGCCTGCACTCAAGCTGGCGACCTCAGGGTCTCGAACCTGGGTCTTCCACATCCCAGTTCGACGCTCTATCCACTGCGCCACCGTCTGGTCAGGCTCAATGGTTCAGTTTTATATTTCCCATTACCTACAAGCCAGTTCCAGGTTGCCTTCATCTCTGCCGAGGAGGGTTTAGGGGCCTGGGTGAGGGCATAGTCCCCTCAGGGCAGGGGACTGAACCACCTTCCTCTTACCCACTCTCTCAGTCCACAGACCATCACCCCCAAGCTTGATCACTTCCCATCGAGTGAGTGTCACCCCGGTTTCCACGTGCCTGAGTCCTCAGTCTTCGTCTGCCCTTCCCAGCAGCTCTCCACCTCGTGCAACACCATGCCGCCCATGCTGCTGTCTTGGCAAGCTCCGTACACACGGGGCCTCCTCTGTATTGAGCCCCTCCAGCAGCCCTCTTTTATGTTTGCTTCTCTTGTCACCATCTACATGTGACCTGTTACTGCCCGGCTTTCATCCTAGGTGTCCCCACTGACTCTGGTCTCCTGCGGTTACTGGTGACCTGGTCAGTGACAGGCAGCCCTGTGCCCCTGCTTTTCCCTTGGCCTCTGTGAAACAGCTCTCTTCTGGTTTCGGCATCTCTGCTGGGCCTCCTCCACCTTCTGTTTAATGTCTGTGGACTGGTCCGTTGGCACTCACCATGGTTCTGCCCGTGGCCAGATGGCACTTTGTGTGTGTGTGTACACGTGTGTGCTTTTCTGTGTTACAGAAGGCAGCATACTACATGTGCTGTCCCGCCTCCTTTCACTCAGCAGTCTATCCTGGGAATTCCCTGAGCTCTTCATCATTGGCCTCCTGGCTCTGGGGCAGTATTGTGTGGCTTCCTCATTGTTAATTTAGCTAGTACCCTGTGGAGGAGCATTTAGGCACTCCCAGTACTTTGTTCCTACAGACACCTGCACTGAATAACCGTGTGTATGTATTTCATGTTGTGGAGGTGAGGGGCTTTCAGGTATCACATTAACTCAAGATTTTGATATATTTGATGTGTTTCAGTACATTGCAGGTATTTATTATAATAAATTAATTTTTCCAGTGGTATAAGTTTTTTTTTAGATTTTATTTATTCATTTTTAGAGAGAGAAGAGGGGAGGAGCAGGAAGCATCAACTTCATATGTTCCTTGACCCGGAAAGCCCAGAGTTTCAAACTGGCGACCTCAGCATTCCAGGTCGAAGCTTTATCCACTGCGCCACCACAGGCCAGGCTGGGACCAAATTTTCATTGGAAGCAAACAACTACGTCCAGCTCTCAGTCATACATAAATAATAACTATTTATAGGTATTTATAAGTACTTACAGGTTTAACAGCAATGTGGGATATACATTGGATTTTTAAAAAATATTTTTAGATTTATTTAGTTACTTTAAAGCAGCTAGAAAACATTTAATACATTTCAGATTTTACCATTAAATATTTGTTGAACTCCAAATAATGAAAATAGACTTTAATTTTTTTCTCAGCTTTCACTTATTTTAAAATAGGCCTGGCCCTGGCTGGTTGGCTCAGTGGTAGAATATTAGCCCAGCATGTGATGTCCCAGGTTTAATATCTAGTCAGGGCACACAGGAGAGGTGACCATCTGCTTCTCTACCTCTCTCCGCCCCTTTTCTCTCTCTCTCTTCCCCTCCCACAGCCATGGCTTGATGGGTTCAAGCACATAGGCCCTGGGTGCTGAGGATGGCTCCATGGAACCTCTGCCTCAGGTGCTCGATTGCGAGCATGGCCCCAAATGGGCAGAGCATTACCCTAGGTGGGGGTTGCTGGGTAGATTCCATTTGGGGTGCATGTGGTAGTCTATCTTTCTTCCTCTCACTTGGAAAGGAAGAAACAAATAAGCCTAGAGTGCAAACAAGAATAGAGACTAATATAGTGAGCACCATGGACCCACACTTCAGCTTTATTAAATCTTAACATTGTCATGTTTGCTTCAGATCTTTGTAAAAATGAATCACTCATTACAGATGAGGTGCCTTATGCTCTCCTACCCACCCAGTCCCGGTCCCTTCCCCCTCCCACTCTCACTCATAACAATTGAATTTCAAGGGCTGTAAGAGATTCTCTAGAACCCATCACTTAGGATGTGCAGTAACAGCCTGCTCAGCCCTAGCACGTTTCTCTACCACCAGTTAGCTAAAATGTGACTGGTACATGTGCAGGTTTCTATGGAGCCATAGAGCCATGGAGCCAGGGGGTGAAAGGTCAACCTTCAGCAGGAAGGAACCTCAGAGAGGCTATGGCACCTTTGAAAAAGCCTGTTTTTAACTATCTTTATAAAATTAATGATGGGCCTGACCAGACAGTGGTGCAGCGGATAGAGCAATGGACTGGGATACGGAGAACCCAGTTTCAAAACCCCGAGGTTGCCGGCTTGAGTGTGGGCTCATCTGGTTTGAGCAAGGCTTTTGAGCCCAAGGTCACTGGCTTGAGCAAGGTCTGCTGTATCCCCTTGGTCCCTATCTGTCCCTCTCTCTCTCTGTCTCTGTCACACAGACAAAAAAAAAAAAATTAATGATGGTCTACCCTCCAGCCTCACTGTCTGCTTGGGGAGGTGGCCTTGTCACCCCAGTCCCATAAACCCACATTTCCACTGTGCTGATTTTTGCATTTTTCTCTCTTTTCCTCCCTCCCTCCCTCCCTTCCTCCCTTCCTTCCTCCTTTCCTTCCTTTCTTTCCTTTCCTTCCTTTCTTTCCTTTCCTTCCTTTCTTTCCTTTCCTTCCTTCCTTCCTCCCTTCCTCCTTTCCTTTCTTTCCCTTCCTCCCTCCCTTCCTCCCTCCCTTCCTTCCTTCCTTCCTTCCTTCCTTCCTTCCTTCCTTCCTTCCTTCCTTCTTTCTTATTTTATTTATTTATTTTTTTGACAGAGAGAGTCAGAGAGAGGGACAGATAGACAGGAAGGGAAAGAGATGAGAAACATCGATTCTTCTTTGCGGCACTTTAGTTGTTCATTGATTGCTTTCTCATATGTGCTTGATGGGGGTTGGGGTGGGGGTGGGGTTACAGTAGAGCCCAAGGTCATGCAAGCAACTTTGGGCTCAAGCCAGCGACCTTTGGGCTCAACCCAGAAACCATGGGGTTATGTTTGTGATCCCGCATTCAAGCCAGCGACCCACGCTCAGGCCAGGTGAGTCTGCGCTCAGCTGGCAACCTTGGGGTTTTGAACCTGGGCCCTCCATCTCCCAGTCCAACACTCTATCCACTGCGCCACTGCCTGGTTAGGCTTATTATTATTGTTATTACTAATTTATTGATTTTAGCAAGAGAGGATGGGAAAGAGAAAGAGACAGGAACATTGAACTGTTTCTGTATGTGCCCTGACCAAGGATTGAACCAGCAACCTCTGCATTTTGAAACAGTGCTCTAACCAACCGAGCTATCTGGCCAGGGCAAGGTATTTGCATTTTTAATGTCTTCCAAAGCAGCCGCTAGTGAGCCTGGATTGTTTACACTGGTACAGGTTGTTTCTACAGGTGCGCTGGTGAGAGTTACACAGGCTTTCAGTGGTCTGGCAGTTTCACTGTCCCCATCAGCTCTCTTAGCTACAGTGTGCAGCTTTGTAGGCCATGAGGTTTTCTGGAACGTATAGTGTAGCACTGTAGCAGAAATGCTGACAGCTGCAGTGCGTTGGTTTGAATTCTGTTACCTTGTTTTTCAAATATGATCACTAAATAGTTAAATTTTCAGAAGCCAAATTAAAAATTCTTTTGATTGTATAGTTCTGTCTCTCATGTTAAAGTTGGAAAACCACTAAACTTTACCTATTGAAAGTAAGAAAAGGAAATTTTTTTTAAGTTTTTAAAAACCATATATCTGGAGCAAAGAGAATTAAAAATTTTTACAAGAAAGAAAAGCTATGAATTGGGGATTTTATGAATTGAGTCTTTAGTAGGAGAAAAAGCTATGGATGAGGGATTTTTTATTTTATTTATTTATTTTTAGCATGAGAGAGGCAGACAGGGATAGACAGAGACAGGAAAGGAGAGAGATGAGAAGCATCAACTAAAAATTGCGGCACCTTAGTTGTTCACTGATTGCTTCTCATACTTGCCTTGATTGGGGGGCAGGGACTCCAACCGAGCCAGTGACCCTTACTAAAGTCAGTGACCTTGGGCTTCAAGCCACATGACCTTCTGGTTCAAGCCATGAGGTCATGTCTGTGATCCCACGCTCAAGCAGCAACCCTGCGCTCACGCTGGCGAGCCTGTGCTCAAGCTGGTGAGCCTACACTCAAGCCAGTGACCTCAGGGTTTCAGACGTGGGCCCTCAGCATCCCAGGTCTACTCTCTAACCACTGTGCCACCACCAGTCAGGCCGGATGAGGGGTTTTATGAAGTAAAAACAATTTTAGTTTCCATTTGCATATATTTAATTTTCACACATACTAATTTAAAATTGAAGTTCATTTAATTTACTCATTGCACAAAGGCTGGAAGGGTTAAATATAAGATGTGGCTTGGAGAAAGGTGCTGTTTGGCTGGATTAATTCACGGCTCTGTGCTGTGTTTTGCAGTTTGGTGTTTGGAAGTCAACTGGACATCCATTCAGGTGGGATAGATCTAGCATTTCCACATCATGAAAATGAAATTGCGCAGTGTGAGGTCTTTCATCAGTGTCAGCAATGGGGAAATTATTTCCTACATTCTGGTAAGTAATGACTTCAGATTGATTTGTTCTATTGCAGTTCTGTCAATTTCATCTTTTATTGGTAAAATGGCTACACTTGGAAATACAAAGATCAGCTAAAATAGGTAAAACAACGGAGTTGTCTCCTAAGTTGGTTTTGAATTTCAGTCGGTTGGACATGAACTTCCTTGGACGGGAATGAGTCTGTTGTTGTTTTTTTTTTGAACTGAAATATGAATGGCAAGAATATGGAAAATGTTTTACAGTGCTGTTCTGTATAAGAAAATGTCTTACAGTGCTGTTCTATATAAGTTTCCTTCTAATAAAATGTTAAGGAATTTCATATAGTATGAAGTCGTCATTATTAGGGATATGCCAATTTTGAGCTATAATATTGTCACCGTATATGTTTATCACCCTCTAATACCACTGCCTCTCATTTTACTACTCAGAAAACATAGTTAACACCAGCCATCTGTTCTCAGAAGTAGATTGTGGAACAAGCAGCACCCTTGCGCATAGCAAATTTGGAATTTCCTTTTTGACAAAGATCATGGAGCAATGACAGACTAACTGGTTTTATTACCTTTTGGGAATGGACAGCTAAGGTGTTTGGGGCGAAGAAAGAGAAAGGGCATTTGGGAGTGATTACTGGGAGAGGCAGGTAATCACCGTCTAAAACATAGTGCATTAACGAATTCCATTTCTCATTTCTTTTTTTTTTTTTTTTTTTACAGGGACAGAGAGAGAGTCAGAGAGAGGGACAGACAGGGACAGACAGACAGGAACAGAGAGAAATGAGAAGCATCAATCATCAGTTTTTTGTTGCGACACTTTAGTTGTTCATTGATTGCTTTCTCATATGTGCCTTGACCGTGGGCCTTCAGCAGACCAAGTAACCCTTTGCTCAAGCCAGCGACTGTGGGCTCAAGCTGGGGAGCTTTTTGCTCAAACCAGATGAGCCTGCACTCAAGCTGGCGAGCTCGGGGTCTCGAACCTGGGTTCTCGGCATCCCAGTCCGACGCTCTATCCACTGCGCCACTGCCTGGTCAGGCTCCATTTCTTTATTCCTTGAATTAAAGAAATTAGGTTTTTCCAGTGAAGTAGTATTAAATGCAGAAACGCTCCAGTTTTGTAACATGTAGTCGGCTGCTTCAGGTCAGAGTCGGGGGCCGCTTGGATTTTCATCAGGGCAGTAAACTGAGGAGGCTGCTGCCTGAAGCACACTCACCTGTTGTCTCCCCTGCTGCCTGGCTTTCCTGGGAGTCATTCCCACTCTTACCGTGGGTGCCCTCAGGCGCCCCAGGAGCAAGCGTCTCCATTCAGAGCAATGACCAATTTCTGTACTGCCTTCAAGTAGTGCGAAAAGGAACAAAGCTGGCCAAATTGCTGTGCATGGCCTATGAGCTGTTTGTTCTCGAGCACTCCTGTTCATTTCTCTGGACAGAACTCAACAGGAGCCAAAATCCACTTTATTTCTGCCAATTATGTCCCTTGCTGGGCAAATTCCCTAAATAAAATTGACAGAGCTTGATGATCCTGGTTCCATTTTTTACTTCCACCATATTTACTGTCTGTAAATAGAGCTTGATCCCTGCCCAGACTCTTCGTCAGTTAGTGCTCTTGATGAGTTACGGTCTGCTGAGAATGCTAGGAAATGCAGGGTGCCTTTCAGGGCTGAGGATCTCAGCGGTACTAACACTCCCACTTCAGCCTCTGCCAGGTCATAACAAGGTGTTTGGTGTTCATAAACCAGCAGGTCTTGTTTACCTTTAAATGTGGGAATGGGAAGGGGTTTTGCCTCTGTATTTTGTTAGGACTTTTACTATCTGTTAAGGCACTAGACTCTTGATTCCACTTGCACCTTGTCCTGGAGAAATAGCAGTGTCTCTTAACACACAGGAAAAATTAATGCTTTCTTTCAAAAATTAAATTTGCCTGACCAGGCGATGGCGCAGTGGATAGAGCGTTGGACTGGGATGCGGAGGACCCAGGTTCGAGATCCCGAGGTCGCCAGCTTGAGCGTGGGCTCATCTGGCTTGAGCAAAAAGCTCACCAGCTTGGACCCAAGGTCGCTGGCTCCAGCAAGGGGTTACTTGGTCTGCTGAAGGCCCACAGTCAAGGCACATGTGAGAAAGTAATCAATGGACAACTAAGGTGTTGCAATGAAAAACTGATGATTGATGCTTCTCATCTCTCTCCATTCCTGTCTGTCTGTTCCTATCTATTCCTCTCTCTGACTCTCTCTCTGTCCCTGTAAAAAAAAAAATTAAATTTATTGGCGTTAACATTGGTTAATAACTATATGAATTTCAAGTGTACAGTTCTATAATACATTATCTATATATCGTACTGTGTTCTCACCACCCAAAGTCTAGTCTCTGTTACCACATATTTGACCCCCCCACCCCACTTCATTCTCCTCACCCCTTTTCCCCTCCAGTGACTACCATACTGTTGTCTGACTGTGAGATTGTTACTTTGTTTTATATCCCACAGATGGGTGAAAGCATATGATTCTTGTGCTTTCCCTCTGACTTAGTTCACTTAGCATGATACTCTCAAGATCCATCCGTGTTGTTGCAAATGGCAGCATTTTCTCCTTTTTTCTGTCTGAGTCGTATTCCCTAGTATATATGTACCACTTCTTCTTATCCAATCATCCATCAAAGGACACTTAGGCTCTTTCCATGTCTTGGCCACTATGAATAATGCTGCGCTGAACATTGGGGTGCACTTATATTTACAATACTACTTCTTGTCTGAAGTAAGTGGATAGAAGATAGAGTTAGTCATACGTGTCACTTTCCAGGTATTGTCAACATTAAAAAAATTTTAATTGGGCTTGGTGTATACGACACATTAATAGTATTACGTACTTCTTTTCAGAAGCCACATTTTAACCGGTTCTCAGAAAAATTGGCCTTGAAGCCAATTTTTGTATTTAAAGTCATGGTAGGAAAAGGTGAAGAATCTTGTTAGGAAATGAGAGGCCCTTCCTTTGAAGTGAACCTTGTAAAATACAGCTCAGGAAGAACTCGGCTCGGACTGAGAAGTTCCTGATGTGGTTTTGGTTTTCCTCTGGCCTTTCACATTCATGGTGTTGAAATAATACCAAGGTCTTGGTAAGTCTGTGAAATCCAGTTGTAATAGAAAATCTAATTGATCATTCTCAGAGACCCAGAAGCCCTCTGCTGCAATTCTGAACATCTGTAAACAAGCTTTTATTGCCTGGTGCCTGGTTTATAAAATATGAGATTTGTCGTTTCTTTCGGTGTTGAGTCAGTTAAGTCATTGTTTCTAAGGTACAGAAAGGGGGAAAGTGGCGACTGTTTCTGGGAGGGTCACCGTTCGTCTGTTCTTGTCTGAGTTCTGAGTCAGCGGTGGTGGCTGTCCGTCACCCACCCTGGGGCGGGGTGTACTTGATGCCCTCGAACAGGTACAGCTGTGGGTCCCATCTTCCTGGAGGGTCGGCTATGGGTGAAGGTTGGGGAGACATCTTCTACCCACACATACATGGGATTTGCATATTAGAGAATGCAGCACTTATTGTTTCCTTCGTGTTCCGGGGCAGCTGGTCCCAGCCCTGCGGCTCAGGCATCTGTTGGAGAAGCGCCCACTTCACCTTCTTCCCCTCTCTTACCACCCAATTCAGGATGAATGACTTTGTTTTTGTTTCAGGACATTTGCACGTGAAAGGCAAAGAAGAAAAAATGTCCAAATCACTGAAAAACTACATTACTATTAAGGTAACGTCCTTCCCACAGTGCCTGCATGGTGCAAGCTTGCTGAGCCTGTGCGGGAGGCTGACGCGGATGCTGAGGCGTCCTGTGAGGCCCACGTCCCTGATTCCAGCTTTCCCTGGCCCTCCTCACCCCATGGCCCTAAAGGGCTTCTCCTACTTCTGGATTGAGATTACTCTTTTTATTGTCTTAAAAGCATGGAGAGGTGTTTTTCTATTTCCTATTCTCCCTTCCTGTGTGCGCCTCCACTATTTTCTGTCAGCTCTTTTTGGTGGACGTTTGCCTTTCCTTTTTTGCCTTCCAGGAGTCACACCTACTTTCCTTTCCCGTTTATAGCAATTTTATCTTTTGCTGGATTCCTTCCCCTCCTTTTCCCCTGTCCCACCACCAGCCTCCTCCTATCTAGTGCAGCTTTGGGTTTGTTTGTTTGTTTGATTGCTGCTTGCTGACTTCTTAACCTACCTGAGAATTTTCACGGTGCTGTGGACATGCAGACTGAAATGTGACTTTCCTATGAATGGAAAACAAGCGCCCTGACAGGACAGTTAAAAAACAGTTTACTCGTCCTTTGTCTTTGGGTCTATAGTGCCAGATTTAATTGACAAGGGTAGTAATCAGACCTTCATCACCTCAGTACTCAACCACGGAGACTGTTCCCACCAGACTTAGGATAAACCAAAAGGGGAGTGCTCCTTACAAAATAATCTTTATGTACTTTTCATAAATAGGAATATCTAATATTATCTTATACAAAATTTCAATACAGAAAAGTTAAAGGAAATACTTACATACTCACCACATAGAGTCAAGAGTTGTTACTATTTTGCAATAATTGCAGCTTTTTCTGTATTTATCAGAGCGGTGACTATCTTTGAGCAGTGTCTGTATTTGTATATGTGTATGTGTGTGTACAATACACACACATTTTGTTATTGTTGTTGAACCATTAGAAAATACATATAGTCATCATGAGAATTCTCTTCTGCATGCAACTCCTAAAATTAAGGATGCTTTCCTACATAACCCAAACACTTAAAATGTTAGCAATGTCTTAACTTTATCGTTATCTAGCCCATATTTTGATTTCTCCATTTATCCCAATATATCTTTTAGAGCTTTACTTAAGGTTCAATCAAGGCTCATGTGTTGTATTTGAATGTTGTGTCTCCTTAGGCTTTTTTAAAAATAATTTTTAATAATGGTAAAAAACGCATAATGAAATTTACTGTTAACCCTTTTTCTGTGTATAGTTCAGTAGTGTTAATTATGTTCACATTGTTATGTAACAGATCTCCATAACTTTTTCAACTTGCAAAACTAAAATTTTATACCCACTGAACATGCCCCCATGTCCCCCTCCCTAGCCCTGCAGCCACCCTTCTACTCTCTGTTCCCATGGTTTAGAATACTCTAGTTACCTCCTATAAATGGGATTAAACAGTATTTGTCACTTTGTGACTGGCTTATTTCACTGAGCATAACATCCTCAATGTTCTCAGGGTTCTTCTGCTGTAGAGTGTGACAGAATTGCCTTAGTTTTTTTTTTTTTTAAATTAATTAATTAATTAATTAAATTTTATAGGGACAGAGAGTCAGAGAGAGGGATAGACAGGGACAGACAGACAGGAACGAAGAGAGGCAAGAAGCATCAATCATTAGTCTTTCGTTGCTGCCGCGACACCCCAGTTGTCCATTGATTGCTTTCTCACATGTGCCTTGACCGCGGGCCCTTAACAGACTCAGCCACCCCTTGCTGGAGCCAGCGACCTTGGGTCCAGCTGGCGAGCCTTTGCTCAAGCCAGATGGGCCCACGCTTCAGCCGGCAACCTCGGGGTCTCGAACCTGGGTCTTCCGCATCCCAGTTTGAGGGTCTATCCACTGCGCCATCGCCTGGTCAGGTGGATTGCCTTATTTTTAAAGACTGAATAGCATCCCCCTGCTCTGTTTAGGCTTATACGCTACAACTGTCTCTCTACTTTTATTTTCTCTACATTAACTTTTTGAAGAAACCAGACCGTTTTGGGTAAATATCCCACATTTTGGAGTTGTCTGTGTCTTTGTGTTGTCATTTAACTTGTTCTTCCATCTCCCATATTTCCTGTAACTGGAAGTGAGATCTCAGGGCTGATTCAGTTCAGGTTAAACCTGCTCGACAGAAACACTTCTGCATTCCTCGAGGTCACAGTGGCAGGCTGTGGGACTTGCTGATGTCAGTTTGACTGCTTGCCTAGGGGATGACCCCAGCCTCTCTCTGCGGTAGAGATGTTTATTTCCTTTTTGTGGATATTAAGAACCTGCTTGGTAACGCGTGTGTCATGGCAGTATCTTGCTCCTGACAATTTTAGCACCCTTTGTTGGGCTTCACCTTTGTGCACATTTCATTGATTTTTGCAAAGCTGTGCTTGTCTCATTCTGTTGCTTCCCTTACATTTACTAGTCAGCATTCCTCTTTAAAGAAAGGGTTTTTGTCTCTCTCTGTTTCTTTCTTTTTTTGTTTTGTTTTTCTTTCTGTTGTTTCTTTCTTTTTTAAAACATTTTATTTAGACAGTTAATTTTAACAGGGTGACATTGGTCAACTAGAGTGCATAGATTTAGGGAAAACATCTCCAGATCATTTTGACATTCGATTATATCTGTTTCTTTTCGGTATCACTACAGAGTTAAGGATTTGTGTTTATTCTGTGTGTTATCAACTCAGTCTTTATTGTTTTTGTTCTGAAATTATCCCAGATGTGGGCAGGGAAGGCTCCTGCCCCGTGGGACCATGTCTTGCCTGTGCCCCTGCTTTCAGGCCTGTTCACTGTTTCCTCCCTGTCTTTGTGGGGAAGTGGGATTTTGAACCAAGGCCTGGCCACTCAGTATATTTATTGCTGCTGAGTGCCACTGTTGCTAGGCCTCTTCAGGGGACAGAGGAAACAAACTTAAACCCATGAAGTCAAAAGTGTGAGTTCATTTCGAAATGTCCCGATAAAATTTACTATTATAGGGCCTTTTTGTTTTGGGTCTTTTTTCCTCTTTTACTAAAAATATTACAATAACATCAATTTTATGCTTTATCTTAAAATGGACACACAAGTTTAAAAATATAATACTAGAATTCCTATTAACAATGAAACTATGAATAAAGTTTAAGATTTCTCTATAATTCTTTTTAAATAACTTTATTGAGATATAATTCACATACAAGAGAATTCACCTTTTTAAATTATATTATTTGGTGGTTCTTAGTATATTTACAGAGCTGTTCAACCTTTACCGCTATCTAATTAGAGAACATTTTCATTACCCCAAAAAGCAACTCCACATCCTAACAGTCACTTCTCATTCCCCGTCCAGCCGCAGCCCCTGGTGACCATGAGTCCACTGTCAGTTTCTGCAGCTCTGCCCATTCTGCGCCTGCATTTCCTTTCACTGGTACACTGTCTCCCCCGGGTGTTCCAGGATCAGAATACACACGTGCAGTCAGAGGTCAATTATTTTCTCTGAGAGGGGATCCCTACTACACAGTAGGCTCACTTGTTCAGTTTGTTTCCAGTGGGATAGTATCTTCTCTCCTTTTTGATTTACCTTTATTTTTCAAATACAGTATGTCAGACGTGGTCAGGTTTCGGTAACACGAGGAAGAGAAGCTTAGATGTTGATCCTTCCTTGCACCTATTACACCCATCACTATAATAACTGTTAGGTTTGTTCCTGGGTTATCTTTTCAGTGTTTCTTAAATTTCTTTTAATATTTATTTCATTGATTTTAGAGAGAGAGGAAGGGAGAGAGAGAGACAGGAACACCAATCTGTTCCTGTATGTGCCCCAACCGGGGATTGAATCAGCAACCTCCATGTTTTGGGATGATGCTCTAAACAACTGAGCTATCCAGCCAGGGCTTTGGTGTTTCCTTTTACAAAAATAAGTCATTCATGTAGGAATTTTCTTCTTACACTGATGCAGTATATGATATATCCTGTAATGAATGCACCTGTCCCCTGCCACCCCTAACAATCTAAGTAATGCTTTAATCTAATTTTAGAATTAATATATTTGGTTACAGAAAGTTTGAAAAGTACAGACAAGACAAAGAAACACAGGGTGGGAATTCACAGGTACAAATGTGGGAAGCACATGTCCTTCCCAAGCCAGTTCCCTGCTGCCCAGTGTTTTTCTCCTACAGCAACTGTTCCCAGTCTCTTGCGGTCACAGTGTGTGTGTTTACATGTCTCTAGAAACATATTTCTCATTTTATTTTTTTGCACACAAGTGGTAGGAGTGTTTGCACTTGCTTTATTCACTTAGTCTTTTGGATTAGTCAGTTTTCTTTCATATGGGATTAATTCTTTTGAATGGCTGTTTAATTCAATTCTTTTGAATGCACGTTGCATGTTAATTTAAAAACAATACCCTATTGATGGTCACTTAATCATATCTAATTTTCTACTAAACTATGTGCATTTAAGATTTTAATAGATATTACAAGGTGTGCATTACTTTTCACGACCACTTAGTGGCTTGTGGGGGTGCTATCTGGGGACTGAGTCATTTCCCTGCACTTGGACTCTTCAGGAGACCTGCACTCCCTGGTCTAGTCTACAGCACTCGCAGGAGTACCCGTTGGCACACCAACGGGTGTGTGCACATGCAGAATGTTCTGGGTACAACCTCTGAAAATGTGGCAGTTACTGTCATCTGCATTCCCACTTGCAGCGTGTGAAAGTGCTCATTCCCTTCATCCACTTCAGACTTAGAAGAATCCTGATCAGGTTAACAGTTTCCTTATCAGTTTGAAGAAAAATGACAGATTTAAAATTTCCATTTCTTTGTACATTATGATGTATTTGCGGTATATTGGCTGTACTTCTTTTGTATGTTTGGCTAGTCTACAACCTCCCTGTGCCTGTAGTTCCTAGGGGATGTTGCTGTTGCCTTACACGTTTAAAGTGTTTGTCCATTGAAGGCCCTCCACCAGCGGAAAGGTTATGACTCGCTTTCCTGCAGTCCTCACTTTATTGCGGCTGTTTGGAACTGCACCCACAGGCTCTCGAGGTCGCCTGTGGTTAGTGTGGAAACAACTCGGCCTTTGGAGTTCAGATAGTGGCTCAAAACCAGCCTTTTCAAAATAGTAGGTTATTATTTGGGACCAGTTACTTAACCTCCCAAAGCCTTAATATTTTTTTATTCTTTAAACTGAGATGACCCTGTTTTGTGGGGCTCCTGGGCATGTGAAATTATGTAAAGTGCCCAGTATGTGTAGGCCACTCCTTCCCTCAGTCCGGCCCTTTCCCCAGTGCTGTCTGGGCAGATCTAACAGGGCCCTG
Source organism: Rhynchonycteris naso (assembly GCA_037038555.1). Classification (NCBI taxonomy): domain Eukaryota; kingdom Metazoa; phylum Chordata; class Mammalia; order Chiroptera; family Emballonuridae; genus Rhynchonycteris; species Rhynchonycteris naso. The sequence continues at coordinate 35,642,403 of CM072998.1, forward strand.
TAGGCAGTGCACCCGGCTTCCAGCTAGCGTGCACCCCCTTACCCCAGAGAGCTCTGTCCTGTTACGGCCTGAGGGCTGAGCTCCCAGGAACTCCTTATCTCCCTGAGAGACTCCCAGCACAAACTGACACAGGCTCTGTCTGGTCTCACCGGCAGGGTGCCGTGCTCAGGGTGTGTGGTGGAACCAGAGCAATCGAGAAACCGTGATCTCAGCGTGGAGGGCAGGAGCTCGCTAAAACATTCATGCCCATGAAAGCCAGCAGTGTGCAGACCTTGTTACATAAGGACAGAGCAGCAAGGAACAGAGTGAAATGCTTTCCCCTTTTTCTGTGCCATTTGTCCCTGCATTTTGGAGATATAATTAACAACTAAAATCATATATATTTATAGTGATACAATATGATGATTTGATATAAATATATATTGTGAAATATTTAGCACCATCAAATGAACACATTCACCACCTCATATAGTTACTTTGTGTGTGAATGGTGAGAATGCTTAAGACCTATATTTTTTTTAGCAAATTATAAGTATATGTTACAGTATTATTAACTGTAGTTACCATGCTGTACATTAGATCCCCAGTACTTCTTATAACTGGAACTTTGTATCCTTTGACCGGCATTTCCCATCCCCCCAGCCCCAGTCCCTCTTAACCATCATTCTACTCTCTGTTTCTGTAAGCTCTGTATTTTCAGATCCCACATATAGGCGAATCATACAGTGTTTGCCTTTGTCTGACTGAAGGTCCTCTAGATTTATCCATGTTGTTGCAATGTCAGGATTTCCCTTTCTTCTATGGCTGAATTATATTCCATTATATATAAATACCACATTTTCTTTATCCATTCATCCGTTGATGGTCAGTTAGGTGGTTTCCATGTCTTGACTATCTTGGATAACGTTCCATTGAATGTGGGAGTGCACATATCTCTCTGGGATACTGATTTTGTTTCTTTCAGATATATACCTAGAAGAGGAATTGCTGGATCATATGGTAGATCAAGTTTTTAAGTTTTTGAGGGCCCTCCATACAGTTTCTCATAGTAGCTGCACAAATTTACATTCTTATCAATAGTGCATTAGGGTTCTCTTTTCTTCACATCCTCCCCAACACTTACTATTTCTTTTTGTTTTTTCTATTGATTTGAGGTGAGGAGGGAGAGAAAGAGAAGCTTCAACTCTTTGTTCCATTTAGTTGTGCACACTCATCAGTCGCTCCTCGTCGGTGCCGTGACTGGGATCGAATCCATAATTGGCATGTTAGGACAATGCTTTATTCACTGGGCCACCCGGCCAGAGCTATTTCTTGTTTTTGATGATAGCCTTCTCACTAACATATGCGAATGCGAGGTCAAATCTCGGTATGGTGTTGATTTGCATTTCTTTGATGATTAGTGATATAGAATGCCTTTTCATGTATCTGTTGGCCATTTTGTGGAGAGAGAAAGAGACAGACAGACAGACAAACGGGAAGGGAGAGAGATGAGAAGCATCAACTTGCAGTTGTGTCACTTTAGTTGTTCACTGATTGTTTCTCATGCCTTGGACGGGGAGCTCAAGCCATACCAGCAACCCCTTGCTTAAGCCAGCGACCTTAGGATCATATTGATGATCCTGTGCTCAAGCTGGCAAGCTGGGGCTCAATCCTGATGAGCCCATGCTCAAGCTGGTGACCTCGGGGTTTCAAACCTGGGACCTCAGCATCCCAGGTCAACTCTTTATCCATTCTGCCACCACCAGTCTGGCTCTGTTGGCCATTTGTATGTTTGGGAAAATGTCTGTTCAGGTCTTTTGCCCATATTTTTAAATTGGATTATTTGGGGGTTTTGTTTGTTTTGCTATTGAGTTAAATGAATTCTTCATATAGTTTAGATATTAACTCCTTATTATATATAACTTGCAAATATTTTCTACCATTCCACAAATTGCCTTTTTGTTAATTATTTCCTTTGTTCTGCAGGAGCTTTTTAGTTTGATGTAGTCATACTTTCTTTCTACATTGTTATTATTAGCAAATAGTGCAGGGGTCAAGAACGTATGGTTCGCAAGCCAGATGTGGCTCTTCTGATGGCTGCATCTGGCTCGCAGACAAATTTTTAATAAAAAAATGTTAGAAATATAAAACATTTTCATGTATTACAATCCATTCATTTCCTACCGCTCATGTTCATGGTTGCGGGTGGCTGGAGCTAATTGCAGCTGTCCTCCGGGATGACATCAAATTTTTATTGGATAATGCGTAATGTACACGGGTCATTGTGAGGTCAGGAAGTAAACTTCCCTTCTTTTAATCAAGTAGTCAACTAGCTAATTGCAGAAACCCTTTTGACAAAGAATATGGCTAAAAGAAAAAACGATGAGGAGTATTGTACTTTTCAGCAGGACTGGACAGAGGAATTCACCTTTGTGGAGAGAGCAGGTTCTGCAGTGTGTCTAATATGCAATGATAAAATTGCATCGATGAAATGGTCAAATATAAAGCAGCACTTTGACACACGCCATACTACATTTGCATCAAAATATCCAGCGGGGACAGCAGGAAGAAAGCATGTCAAGAGCTACTGGGCAGAGTGCAAGCTAGTCAGCAGCAACTCCGTGTTTGGACCCAACAAGGTGACTGGAATTTGGCTAGCTTTACTGGTGCTTTAGCAATTGTGAGAAACGGAAAGCCATTCACAGATGGAGAGTATGCCAAAACATTCATGCTTGATGTTGCCAATGAACATTTTGACGACTTTTCGGATAAAGACAAGATAATCGCCTGACCAGGCGGTGGCGCAGTGTATAGAGCGTCAGACTGGGATGCGGAAGACCCAGGTTCGAGACCCCGAGGTTGCCAGCTTGAGTGCAGGCCCATCTGGCTTGAGCAAAAGCTCGCCAGCTTGGACCCAAGGTCGCTGGTTCCAGCAAGGGGTGACTCGGTCTGCTGAAGACCCGCGGTCAAGGCACATGTGAGAAAGCAATCAATGAACAACTGTGGTGTCGCAACGGCAACGAAAAACTAATGATTGATGCTTTTCATTTCTCTCTGTTCCTGTCTGTCTGTCCTTACCTATCCCTCTCTCTGACTCTCTCTCTGTCCCTGTAAAAACAAATAAATAAAGCATTAAAAAAAAAGACAAGATAATCAAACGAATAAAAGACATGCCTCTGTCAGCAAGAACTGTTCACGGTCGTACCATCATGATGGCAAATCAAACTGAGGCAACACAAGTGAAGGACATAAATGCAGCACCATTCTTTTCTCTCACTTTGGATGAGTCAATAGACATAAGCCATTTATCCCAGTTCAGCATGATTGCAAGGTATGCTGTCGGTGACACACTACGTGAGGAAAGTCTTGCTGTTTTGCCTATGAAAGAGACAAGAGGGGAGGATTTATTCAAGTCTTTTACTGAGTTCGCTAAAGAAAAAAATCTACCGATGAATAAACTTATTTCAGTGTGTACTGATGGTGATCCGTGCATGGTGGGGAGAAACAGGATTCATAGTGCTTCTTTGTGAACATGAAAAGAGACCCATCCTAAGTTTTCACTGCATCGTATATCAGGAGGCGCTTTGTGCTCAAATGTGTGGCGAGCAGCTTGGTGGGGTAATGTCGGAGGTCATTCGGGTGGTCAAATTTATTGTTGCCCGAGCTTTAAATGATAGCAGTTTAAAACACTGCTGGATGAAGTTGGGAATAATTATCCTGGTCTGCTTCTGCACAGTGATGTGCGTTGGTTGTCAAGAGGGAAGGTGCTCAGCCATTTCGTGGCTTATCTGAGCTAAATCCAGACTTTTCTTGAAATGAAAAACGTTGAGCATCCTGAATTAGCTAACACTGAGTGGCTCCTGAAGTTCTACTATCTCATGGACATGACTGAACATCTGAACAAGCTCAATGTGAAAATGCAAGGCATTGGAAATACAGTCTTATGCTTTCAACAAGCAGTGTTTGCATTTGAAAACAAGCTGGAACTCTTCATCACCAACATTGAAATAGGTCGTTTACTACACTGAAAAACTGGGAAAATTTAAAGATGCATGCACAGCAAGTGACCCTGCTCAACATCTTGATCTCCAGCAGCTAGCAGGCTTCACATCTAATCTCCTGCAGTCATTCAAAGCACACTTTGGAGAATTTCGTGAGTGCGCTTGTCTTTTTAAGTTCATCACCCATCCACACGAGTGTGCAGTGGACAGCGCCGACCTGAGTTATGGCCCCGGTGTCTCTGTCAGAGATTTTGACCTACAAGCTGAAGGCCTCAGACATGTGGGTGAATAAGTTTAAGTCACTAAATGAATATTTGGAAAGGCACGACAGCAAGCAGAGTTGGCGAGCACACACAAGTGGGGAGAAATGAAAAAACTTCAACCTGCGGACCAGCTGATTGTCAAAACTTGGAACGTGCTTCCCATCACATACCACACACTGCAGCGTGTGAGTATTGCTGTACTGACAATGTTTGGCTCTACGTATGCATGTGAGCAGCCTTGCTCACATCTAAAGAACGTTAAGACCAACCTACGATCACGTTTAACGGATGGAAGTCTCAACGCCTGCATGAAGCTTAACCTCACCACGTATCAACCAGACTACAAAGCCATCAGCAAAACCATGCAGCACCAGAAGTCGCATTAATGGTAAGAAGTACTTTATTCATCATTGGTTAGCAACAGCAAAACAATGTTATTAAAAAGAATTCAGAGACTTATTGTACTTTAAAAGTGTTGGTCTTACATAAAATGCACACATTTACTTGTATTTAGTGTTAAACATATTATATCACTCTCACGGAATTACATTTTAAAATATGTGGCGTTCATGGCTCTCTCAGCCAAAAAGGTTCCCGACACCTGAAATAGTGCATAGAAACTGAGTGCTGTGAGATTAGAATCCAGATTTCTGTTTGAACTTCATTTTTTTTAGTGAGAGAAAAGGAGGCAAAGACATACTCCCACATATGCCATGACTGGGATCCACCCGGCAAGCCCACTAGGGGGTGATGTTCTGCCCATCTGTGGCCCTTGATCCATTGCAACCAGAACCATTTTTTAGCACCTGAGGCGGAGGTTATGGAGCCATCCACCGCGCCTGGGGCCAACTTGCTCCAGTCAAGCCATGGCTACAGGAGGGGAGGAAAGAGAGAACATGAGAAAGAGAAGCAGATGGGTGCTTCTCTTGTGTGCCCTGACCAGGAATTGAACCCGGGACATCCACACACTGGGCCTATGCTCTACCACTGAGCCAACTGGCCAGGGCTGAACTTCTTAAACTCTATGGGAGCATCCCCAAAGTGGTAAAAATAAATTTGATATTGCTGAGTGTGAAAAATTATTAACTTGGACTTATGAATGTACATTAAGGTTAATCTGAATAAATCCACATTCTGAATGGGAGGAAAAAAATTCTTCAAACACCTAATAAATAAATAATAAATAAAAATAAAGCCACCTGAAATCCTTTTTGGAGTGAAGTATACTGTAGCTATCTAGAAAATATAAAATACTAAAATTGAAGAAAGATTTCTTTTAGAAAGACCATTATCAGACTTATATACCTGTAATAGAGTTTATAAATTTTGTAATTAACTGTAGAAATCTGAGCAGAAAGTTAACATGGGAAGAAAAGGCATGAGAGATTCAAAGAAACCAGAAGTATAGAGACCTGATGCAGGGGTATTTATTTCTCTGTGCTCAACCATCAAGTGAGCAGGAGGCCGTAGGTGAGGAATTCTGACAGCAGCCACTTAAGGGGAATGCACTCCTGACAGTTTATAAAATGCAAAACAAACAGCAATTGCAATTTAAGAAAAAACAACAATGAATCCTCACGTAAAGTAGGCATGGCAGTTGGAGAATAGGTCTCCTGAAACATTGTCTGCTCAGAACAGAAGAGCAGCTGTAACAAGCTGTAAAGTAGTTGTCTATGTTTTGTGGAAAGAAGTCTAAAGATATACAGTAGTTCCCCCTTACCTGCCATTTCACCTTCCAAATTTTATGGTCAACTGTAGTCTGAAAATATTATGCGGGAAATTCCAGAAATAAACCGTTTATGTTTTAAATTGTGGCCCTGGCTAGTTGGCTCAGTGGTAGAGCATCAACCCAGCATGTTGATGTTCTGGGTTTGATTCCCAGTCAGGGCACACAGGAGAAGCACCCATCTGCTTCTCCATCTTTCCCTCTTCCCCTTTTCTCTCTCTTCTCTCACGGCCATGGCTTGATTGGTTCGAGCACATTAGCCCTGGGTGCTGAGGATAGCTCCATGAAACCTCCACCTCACGTGCTAAAAATAGCTCAGTTGCGAGCATGGCCCCAGATGGGCAGAAAGTCAGGCACAGCTGGGGGTCACGGGGTAGATCCTGGTCTAGACGCATGTGGTATTCTGTCTCTATCTCCCTTCTTCTCATTTGGAGAAGAAAAAGAAAAGTTTTAAATTGTTCACTGTTTTGAGTAGCATGATAAAATCTTGCACTGTCCTGCTCCATCCCGCGTGGGATGTGAATATTCCCTTTGTCCAGCATCTCCACGCTGTCCGTGCTTCCCACCCATCAGGTACTTAGTAGCCGTCTCAGTTATCAGATCTACTGTCATAGTATTGCAGCGCTTGTGTGCAAGGAAGCCTTATTTAGTAAGCAATGCCACATTCACATATCTGTTATTCCAAGATATTGTTATGATTGTTCTACTTTACTATTACTGTTGATCTCTTCCTGTGCCTCATTTGTAAATTACACTTCATCATAGGTATGTATATATAGGAAGAAAACATATGTAGGGTTTGGTGCTATCCGTTGTTTTAGGCATCTACTGCAGGTCTTGTTCTTGGAAGCAGTCCCCCACGGATAAGGGGGACTGCTATGATAAACACAAGGGTGGCCAGAAAGGCCCCCTGCATGCCAGCGAGTGGTCATGCATGTCCCCCTCTCTGCTCTTTGGGCAGAAGCCCAAATCAGCACTCTTAGGCTGCACGTTTGCTAGGGTCCCTCGGGGCAGAGCCTTACTTCTCAGTTTCTCAGCAGAAACTGAGAAAAGTCGGTTACTGCTGCAACGGACAGTCCTGTGCAAGTAACTGTTCATAGAAGCATTATTCAAACGAGCTGGAACTGGGAAGTCCTCAGAAGTATCACAGTGGGGAAAGGACCCAGCAGACAGGACACGCAGGAGGAGGATTGTTATGGGAAAGAGCAGAGGGTCTGGAGCTGCAGTGTGGCCTCTGACACTGAGCAGCTCGGTTTTCAGTTCTCTAAGCCTTTTCCTTTTGTCACCATAATAGGATAGCTAATAATTACATTATGGCTAAGCATTTTTTAAGTGATCAAGCTTTATATAGCAGTGTTATTGATCTGGTTTTACTGTTCCTGGTGTATTAACTATGTTGCATTTCAAGTGGCATGTTTCCACACAGATCCTTGGCGATTCCAGCAGGAAGTAACATGACATGTAAACAGGCAGGAATGTGGCTGCGTGGGCACATTCAATTAATAAGCAGAAACACTGCTATACTGGACGGGCATCTCAAATTAGTTAGCTAGTTTTTTAGGAAATGAAGGGGACCAAGAAATTATTTATTTATTTTTTGCAATATGGGAAGGAACACACAGAAGACAGATGGAAATTGGAAACCAATCTCAGTACTGATAAATGTCAGGTTGATGGGACTGCTTCACTTTTTGCCCTGGAGGTGGCTTGGTGGCTTTGGTGGCTTGGTGAAGTCTATGGACTCTTTCTTAGGATTTAATGTTTTTAAATACATAGAATGAAATATATAGAGTTCTAGAAGGTGTTGAGATACTGAAATGCAGCAATATATGTGCTTCTTTACTTCGGTGAATTATTTAACAAAATCTAGCAGCAGGTCTGATAATCTCAAATAAGTAGCGGGCACAGGGCACCTGTAGGTAATGCAGCCGCAGGAGGTGAGAAGCCCCTGCAACCGTGTGCAGTGACACACCCACTGTGGCTTGTTGCTCACACTGACCACTGGGGGGAATGTCACAATTGGAAGTGAATATGTAGCCATTTCCTCATCTAAACTTACCTCTCTCCCCTCCTGAATTTTCTCCATGGGCCCGAGGAGGTCTAAGGACAGCCAGCTGAGAACCCCTAGATGAGAACACTAGCTGAACAGTTTCCTAAATAATGCCATCCCTGGGTGAGAATGATCCTCACTGCCTCAGGTACAGCCGTACAAGGGGTGCCGATGCCACTGCAGGACCATGGTGGCAGTGGCCGTTCCCCGCCAGGTGACAGGCAGACAGGACCCCCTCCATCCATCTGAAAGGATCAGCCTCGGGAGGCGGAGCAAGCAGTCCCTCCGTCCTTCCCCAGAGGGCTGAGTGAGGCCGATCCCCCAAGGTCTCTGATGTGGGTTCATCAGCCCCCATGCGGTATGTTACTGCCACATCAACCTGGTGATCTGAGGAGCTGGGACAGAGTGAGAGCTGCATGTGGCCAGCTCATCCCTGCTCCTGGCTTTCGTACCTGCAGGCCTCCGTAGCTTCCAAAGAGAGAGGAAAGCCGGGAGGGCAGTGGAGAAGCATTTGGGATAAGCTGCCAGTTCTGTCTTCTGAGGTGTAGGCAGGAGATGAGCCCGGTGACAGCGAAGGTCCAGTGAGCTCAGAAGGACCTGACCAGAGACAGACCTTTCCGTGCCTGGAGGGTGCGGGGCTGGCCTCAGCATGTAGGACATTTGAGTGTGAAGGATCTTTGGGGTGGCATTTCGCTTATAGCTACCCTCTGTCCCTCAGCATGTAAAACTCACAGAAGAACTGGGAGCAGAGAGGCGCCCCAGGCCACAGGGGCACGGAACATACATGGTGGAGGGCGTGGGAGAGGGCCAGCGCTTCGGGCCGGCGGCAGAAGGCGCTGTGCTCTCGGTGTGGGCCATGCTGGGGCTCCCGTCAGAGTTCCAGGCTCCTGAAACTGGGAAAGGCAAGTTGCTTATTAGGATGGTAATTTATCAAAGTCTGCTTGACTAACGGACAGCTTTCTGTGAGGCCCTTGAGATCCCTTCCTTGCCACGATGATGTTTATGTGTCAGGTTGGAGTCCAAGCCTGTAGTTCAGTTTAGCCTCCCGATAGTCCTGGTATCGTGTAGGAACCAGCAAGACAGAGGCCATGTCTGGGCTGGTCAGTGAAGGCTGGGGACCAGACTTGCAGGAGCAGGAGCCTGTGGTCCAGTGGTGGTTAGTGGGGACAGCACTGTGGCTGCCGGCCACCGTGCTGCCAGAACCTGGTTTCTAGCAGGCAGGACTCTAACCCTGCTGGGTGTGCCCAGCGTCCCCTAGTGTAAATCCTGCACAAAGCCAGCATGCAGCTAGAGCACGTGCTCCAGGCCAGTGTGACTTTAAACGGCATCCTTCAACGCCCACCGAGGAGCCACTGGTCTGGACTTGGCATGGTCCCGGCCAGGTGTGTTCTCCATGCTGTCGCATGTTGGCTCATTGTTGCTGAGGGAGGCCAGAGATACTGGTTGACAAGGAGGGTGGACAGATGTGCAGAGAGCTGAAGTGCAGAACGTCTCCTTTTACTCGCTGAGAACACCTGACGAAGGAGCAGGATGGTCTGGGTTTGACTCAAACCCCCTGCTGTCGAACAGACCTAGCTGAGCCTGTCTTCCCTTGGTGCCCAGTCGGTGACACAGTCACTGTGAGTCGTGTGTCCGTGGGTCATGGCCCGGGGTGGCCTTGTATCTGAGCATGGCCCTGGCAGGGCTGCGCAGAACCCCAGGTCTTCACCCTGTGTCTTATCCCTTTAAAATCACGCAGAACTTCCCACTGGCCCCCACGGAGAGAGGTTTTGTTGAGCATTGTGCTGTCTTAACGAGTTTTACGGTTTCCCCATGTTATCCTTTCTGACATGGAATTTTTACTTCTTTATGTAGGTAGACATTGTGGAAATAATTGATAGGATAATACCAGTTGGGTTTTTATTTTATTAAGTGTAATCAGAGGCAGGATGGTTTATTCACTGAGAAACATGAACGTGGGCCGGCCTCAGAGAGCCATGTCATCGAAGAGAATGAGCTGGGCCCGCTGCCCCTCAGTCCCGCCCTGAGGCTGCTGTTGCTTGTTCTTAGGTTACCATGGCCACACTTTCTGGACAGTTCTCTCCCTGCCGCTAGTACCCTGTCCCCCTCACACAGCCAGGAGCTGTGTGTCCCTCCTCCTCCCCACATCCCTCCCTCTGCACAGCCCCTCTGTGGTCCCTAGGCTGCTTGGTGGCCTCGGGTGTATCCCTGTCCTCTCATGACAAGGGTGAGAAAACCATGTCATGGTAAAGAGCACCCGAGGCAGCAGCAGGTTTCCATGTGCCTGTGTGGGGCAGGGACTCCTGGCAAATGGGTCTCTCCTCTCGCCCTTCTCCACGGACACTGGGGCTGCACGTGGACAATCCAGCAGGGAAACTGCAGGAAAAAGTGCTAAGAGTGAGTTTGGCAACAAAACAAAGCTTTGTATAAGCATGCCTGGTTTCTTCACATGCGGGATAGCTCACATTGGAGTAAATAATATGATCTCCGAGTGTTACAAACGTGAAAGGAAAGCGCTGTCCACCTCTCCCATGCTTCTCTCTCTCAGGACTTTTTAAAGACATTTTCCCCTGACGTCTTCCGGCTCTTCTGCCTGCGGAGCAACTACCGGTCAGGTGAGCTGCCCAGTGAGGCCTCGGGGTGCTGGCCACAGCATGTACTTGCGTAGAGCTTAGCGAGGACTCTCCTGGCAGTATGTGGGGAATGCCAGAACACCTGCTGAATAGTAAGCACTCCTGGTTGTGTGGTTGCTGTCATCCATCAGGTCTGGGTTCTGAAAGTAAGCCTGAGCGTGCACTCTTAAGCATAATACCAGCACTTGGCCAGAAGATTCCAGAAGGTTATGATGGCTGTGGGTTTTTCAATCCATCCTCCCTGACCACTCCCTCACATTTCCCTCTTTGTGGGGTCTGGGCAAGTGTGAACCCTACAACGCCCTCCACTTCCTGCTTCATGAACAGAATGATGGGACTGGCTGTTCTCACATAGGGACTGAACTGGCAACCCCCAAATGGGGTCCCACCAGGGTGGGCAGTCCCTGCTGTGCTGCGCTTCTGAGTGCTGCTCAGGAAGGGGGTTGTCTAGCGCCATATCTCAGGGCCAGCCCAGGAAGGCCAGGTCTGGGGACAGCCAGCACTGCCCTGTCTGACTTGACTACTGAGACAGGACCACCTGCGTCGGGACAGACTGGTGGTCTGCGTGAGGCGGGCCTCAAGGAGGCACGGGATGGGGAGCAGCTGTGTCTTCTCTTCACCTCTGGGTTCTGGAGTAACGTTACGGCCTGGCTGGGAAACTCTGGGTCTGCTGGGGGTGGGCACGCTCAACAGGCACCCCCAGGTAACCACTTCCCCCGTCCTCAGCCATCGACTACAGCGACAGCACCATGCTGGAATCGGAGCACCTCCTGCGGGCTATAGCCGCGTTTGCTCAGGACGCTCGGGCCTACGTGAGGGGCCAGCTGGTGTGCGGCCCCATCAGGGATGACGTGCTGTGGGAGAGGTAGGTGCTGCTGCCCGGCCCAGGCGCTGGACACAGGGCTGCCCAGAGGGAAGCGAGGACACTTACTGGGAGTGCTGGTGCGGAAGGCCCCTCAGGTGAGTCTGTGCTCCTGCTGGGTGAGAAATGAGGAGACCCTGCCTGTGGGCTGGCTGCAAGGTTTAAGTCACACCTGGGCCTGGGCGGCTTTCCCACTGGCATTTATCAGCGTGTAGAGAACAGAGGTCCTGTCACTACAGGCACCAGGCCAGAGGGAGAGGGGACTCTGGGGGCGTTGCCTCCGCAGTTCAGCGTCCTGGCCAGTGGGGGTGCTGCTTCTCGCAGTGGCCAGAACTGGTCCCAGGGCCCGCGCAGCTGCAAGGGGGCCCAGGCCCAAAAAGGGGGATTGCAAAGGAAGTGGGGCCAAGACCAATGAAGATGGGCTGTGGGAGTCAGATGTAGAGGCAGAGCCTCAGAGGGGTCGGTGACAGGTGGTGGGTATGCAGGTGACAGTGTGCAGAGAGGCAGGCCGAGGGACCTGGCAGTGGCCTAGGAAACAGGCCTGAATGCGAGGGGGGGGGGAGGGCGAGGAGACCCGAGTTTCTTGTGTGCTGGGAAGGAACAGGAGAGGAGGCAGACCGTCATGGAGACTGCTCCGGAGGACTCTCACAGTGCAGGGAAGGAGAGGGAGAAGGCTGTCCCAGGGACAGTAGTGGGACACAGCCTGTTGTGCCTGAGGGGAGGCCACCAGCTGCCAGCCGGTCCAGGGACCAAGTGACGTGTTTCCCCTCACCTTTGCAAGGCTCAGCCACACCAGGGCTGCCGTGACGGCTGCCTTGGCGGACGACTTTGACACGCCCAGGGCAGTGGGTGCCGTCATGGATCTCATTCACCAGGGGAACAGACAGCTGAAGGTGGTCACTAAGGTAACTCCAAGGACATGGCCACAAAGTAGGGTTTTTATTTGGTTGGTTTTTCTCATAAGGAACAGATGCCACCTTCCCATCTCCCTCGAGTAACTTCATGTCCCACAGCTGATGGCTTCCAGGCCTCTCCCAACCATCCCTTAAGTTCCTGATGCTGCTTCACCCGGAATGGGGCCTGCCCTGTGGGCCCTGTGAGAGACAGCCACTTTCAAGAGCCCAGAGAGTCACTATTGGTATAAGTGGGGCACCAGGAGGTCCAGCACACTGAATTGGCATTGCACACTTGCTGAGACAGGAGCATGTAGCCCTCCTGTCCGCCCAGAGGAATCCGAGTGTTGCTAAAACATAAATTAGGGGAGGAAGCCCTATATGTTGGGACCCTGACACTGTGCCCACCAAGCCTGGCCCTTCTCTGGGCCTTGGTATCTGTGCCATTCAGGAAGCTCTGCCCTCATGGCCCAATGACATCCTAATACTAGCATGCTGGGGGTAGGTCTCAGTGTATGAATCTGTGGGGACACAAGCATCAGACTGTAACACATCCCCATATTCCAGACGGCTGAACTCAGGTGCAGGACTAAGTTACCACCCCACAGTCGTTTTCTTTGCTAGTGAGTGGCACCTCCAGGATTTAGTCCAGTGTCTCCTGCCAGGGCTCTGTCCTCGTGGAGAAGCAACAGGCAGAAGTGACCTGTGAGGTCTTTGTTCTGTTACACTGAGTATCCTTTGCTTTTGGTACTCTGTCATAGGAAGCCGATGGCCCTAGGAGTCCTGTTGTGTTCGGCTCCATCATCTCCTACATTGAGAGGTTTTTCGAGACTGTTGGAATTTCTCTGGCTGACCAACAGGTACACCGTTCTCTCTGCAGTCCTCAGTTGTGGGATATCCATGAGCTAATACAATAAGAACCCCTCCCTTTTAATGGGTAATTATAATGGCAACTTTATTTATGTGCTTAAAATCTATTATGTCCCTTAAAAAGTTAACACTTAGAGCCAATATCTTCTGAACTGAAATTGCACCAGTTCTGAGCAGAACCAGCACGTCCTGGCTGCACAGAGTGGCAAGTCATCAGTCCTTTACACACTCGTTTTGGGGGGTTTAATGTTTGTTGTTGTTGTTTTTATAAAGAATCTCAAAATGTACAGACAGGCATACAGTTAGGAGACATTTTTCCTGAGCCGCCTGAGCTGCCAGCCAAGCCCTCAGTGTGTCTCCTACAGTGACCTGTCCAGCCCCTTCCCTTTGGGCTCTTCCATTCTCCCAGTGAGCCCTTTGTGACAGAGGGGTCCACTTCAGAACCTGCGGTGCTTTCAGCTATTGGGCCTCGTCTGCTATTCTCTGTGACGATTCAGCCAGCAACTGGCCATTTCTCCGAGGAGTCTGGTCACCCTTAGCGGAGTAAGGTAGTTAGGAGGCAGGTCTGAGCACTGGATGTGCTCACTGTCTTGGGTTGCGGCTGCTCTGGGCCTGTGGTAGACAGAGCTGGGACATGTGCGTGGGCATTCCGTGCACACGGATCCAAGCTTATTTCTGTATTGCTCTACACTGACTGCAACCCAGGGGTGGCAGTCAATGTAGAGCATCTGTTCAGTCCCCCAGTGAAGGTTCGTTCTGCCTTCCTCACTTCATACATTAACTGCTTCTCTGATAGACACCTGCTTTCCAGTATCCTCTATGTATTTTCTTAGGAATTATTCTCCCAATAGAGTCTCCAACTATGGGCACGCCCTCCTCACTCTCTGGAGCTCCGACTCTCCATCTTTGCCTGGACCACCTTTTCACCCCTCAGTGGGCTGCCCTCTGCGTGGACACATCATGGGGCTCTGTGGGGCTCCTCCTCTCCATGGCGCCCACCCTGCTCTTTAAGACTGCTGAGGATAGAGAAAGAAAAGGGCTAAAATAGCCATTCTAGCAAACACTGCATGTGGACAGACTGTTAGCTCAGAAAGGTCTGGACTGCAGATGAGTGACCATCACAGGGGTGTGGAATCACTCCCTCTCCCAAGGTCCCTTGACACCACTGCCGGGGCCGGGGTCTGCAGATGCCACTGGGCTTGGGCATGGAAGAGCTGCTCAGTGTTTTGAAAGGGGTTAGGAGTGCTGCCATGTTAGCTCAGCTGCCTGGCACCTGGGGGAAGCCTGCCACTTGGGGGACTTGGCTGAGGGGGGAGTCAGAGGCCTGCCTCCTAGCTGCCCCGGTGCCGTGATCTGGGAACGTCCCCTGTGAGCTGGGCACATTTCTTACAACCTTTAAATACAGTGCATTTCTCTGACCTTAACACAACTTGCAGTTATCTTTGTGATAATTTCCAAGTTTGTTTTACTTCTAGACATCAAGTATTTAAAGTCCTTTCCTGGGCAGTCAGCCAGTCCACACAAAACTGCTGCTCTGAGGTGACCAAGTTTCTAGGGTCTGTGTGAATTTTCACACGAGCCTTAGGAATCTTACTGAGTAAGAAAAGCATACTGGGCCAAGCAAGCTTTGCCTGGCCCATGTCAGAAACAGCTCATCCCCCTCCCCCACCACAAGGGTTGACCCCGGAGTCCACGTGGGGCTCACGTTTTTATAATAATAGTTATCTTCATCAGGCTCCTCAGAGAAATGGCCTGTTCCTGGCTCGGTGCAGAGCAATAATGGAGGGCCATATGAGGTTTAAGAAGTTTGACCCAAAAGTAAATGTGGGTTGTTTCTCCTTTTATGCACATGAACACAAATAGCCACTAGGACCCCTTCTCCATTATGGGAGGAAGAAATTGTGTAGAGGGAAAGGACTTCTGCCAGTTTGGAGTGGCTTAAATCCCACTCGACCGGTTGAGATTTCTCTAGCCGTCACTGAGACTGTTGGTCTCCAACTATCTAATGAAAACTGTGTGTCATGTGGTATGTCTACATTGTTTTAAATATTTGGTTAGAGTGAATAGATTTGGTTGCATTGGTCAATAAGGGTTAGACTCAGACTCTGTGTTGTGAACTAGATGAAAATGAAACATCTTTCGACGTTAGCACATCTGTGGAGCAGCTGCTCCCGCCTGTCAGCGTGACCCAGGGTTGGAGGGGGAGAGCCAGCTCAAGGCCTTGCCCCTGGGGTCACTCGAGGCCTGCACTGGGAGCCCTGAGTGGCACCAGGGAGCTCTGCCCATACAGTAGACAGTCAGGAGAGGAAAGTGGAGACCTGCCTCACAGCCTCTCTTCCCAGGCCGGTGAGGACCGCTCGCTTGGTTCCCCCATGACCGAGGTGAGGACGCATGCTGGGTGGACTTAGCACAGAACTCACAGGCCCCACCAGCCAGGCACGGCCGTCTGGGCTGCTGCCAGGATCTTGCTGGTTACGCCGCTCCCCCTGGGTGCAGTTTGTTTCAGGGGACAGCAGCTCAGCCACTCTGCACAGCGTGGTAGAAGAGCTGGTCCGATTCCGGCTCAAGGTCCGGCAGTTTGCCCTGGCCACAGGAGAGACCAGGGAGGCCCGGCAGCAGCAGCTCCTAGAGAGGCAGCCCCTGCTGGAGGCATGTGACGCCCTGCGCCAGGACCTTGCTGCCCACGGCATCAGTATTAAGGTGAGCCACTGCCACTGAGGCCCAAGGACAATGGGGATGACCACCCTGAGATGCCATGTACCCCAGCTGGCATCACGCAGACATAGGAAGGTCAAGTCTCACACACGCCGTGCTGATGCTGCTTCTTATGAGTACAGAAACCCAGCCTGTGACGAACAGGAGGGCATGGTGTCACAGCCAGGAGGGACACGGGGGGCGGGGGGGGGGGGTGGCCTGGGAGAGTGTCAGAGTCAGAAACTGGAGGGACACCAGACCCAGGGGCATGTGCACTCAAGGGCTTGGTGGACACAGCAGCAGACCTGTGCTGTGGCTCAGTCCCCTTTCCTGCCCCGAGCGGCCCTGCCCCAGCCTGCCAGTGGAAGGCAGCAGTGCGACTAAGCGACCAGCTACTTCCTGGAGTGCGGCCCAGGCCAGTGGAAGCGCAGGCCGTGCCTCCTGCCACTGAACCCTGCCTTCTCACCCATTTACTCCCTGAGCCGAGCGGCCTGCTGAGCTAGATCCTTCTTCCTCCCCCAGGACAGGAGCAGCACATCCACATGGGAACTGCTGGGTCCCAGGTCAGAAGACCACAAACCTGGGAGCTGAGGATGCGTGAAGCAGGACCCACAGGCTCACGGCGGTTCTGTGCTTTCTTATGTCACTAGAAGCTTTACATTAAAGTTTTCCATTGTGGCGATTTAGTCAACATTAAATCAAATCGATACCATCCCATTGGTGTGTTAGTAACTTATGCCTAAAATATGGATTTATAGTACCACCAGCCACAAACTCAAGTGCAGTTCAGTTAAACCAGCCAACGTTCTACCTGTGATATATATAACCAGCAGATCCGTGTCCATGTGGCCAGAGCCCAGGATTTTAATCCTAAATAGGGGTCGCAGAAGACATCGTAGAAAGGCAGGTGGGACCTGTGAATGGGGCCAGTAGGGAAGCAGCTTCCAGGACACCCCTTATCCTGAGGGAATCTTGGGGGACCTGGCCATCCTGCCTGCTGCAAAGCAGGAAACAGCCTGTACCTCAAGTGCTGGGCAGTGACGGAATCAGGGTGGTCATTCTGGAAGAGTTGGGATGACAGGGTGTGAGCAAGACACAGAGGTATGACAGGAGGCAGAGCACGGGAGAGCGCATGGCAGACAGCCGGAGACCAAGCTTACTGGCCTTGCTCTTGGTCCCCTCACCTTTCTGCTGCAGGTGGGCAGCTATAGTTTTCAGTGAACCAGAAGGAAACAGGGACCCTCTTGCCCATTCACCCACCTCTTAAGTCCTGGCAGTGCAGCCTCAGGCAGCTGGCAAGCACATGCTGGCACAACTATAGATCACTGGGCAGCAGCTTTTCTTTGTCTTAACCTTCGTGACCCCCAGGAAAACTTTTCAGAAGCTGACTTGCTAAGTGACCCAATTAGTGCACCGTAGAGGGAAGACCCCAGCTGGCGGGCAGGCTCCTTACATCCATATAGGGTCGTCAATACTGGGGAGCAGACTGCTCCCTGTGCTGCTACCGGCCTCAGGGCAGCTCCCAGCAGGAAGGTGTCCTTGGCCAGACTAGTGAGTACACTCGGGTTTATACAAGAACAGGAAGCAATTACTAACTTCCATTTAAAAGTGTTGGTTCCTGGCTACTTGGGTATACTCACTATCTCCCTTTTAAGCAAAGGGATTTTGTACTTATTCAGAGAAAAAAACCTAAGTAACAAATAACACAGGACTAGTTCCTGTGACTGATAAATTTTCTTTTTTTTTTTTAAATTTGCCATCCCAGAATCAATTCTTTTTAATGTTTTATTTATTTATTTATAATTTTTACAGGGGCAGAGAGTCAGAGAGAGGGATAGATAGGGACACAGACAGGAACGGAGGTGAGAAGCATCAATCATTAGTTTTTCATTGCCATTGCGACACCTTAGCTGTTCCTTGATTGCTTTCTCACATGTGCCTTGACCGCGGGCCTTCAGCTGACCGAGCCACCCCAAACTGGCGAGCTTTTTGCTCAAGCCAGATGGGCCCTGCTCAAGCTGGCGACCTCGGGGTCTCGAACCTGGGTCTTCCACATCCCAGTCCGACGCTCTATCCACTGCGCCACCCCCTGGTCAGGCTAAATTTTATTTTCTATGTAAAGAGATGCCGATATTTCAGGCTTACTCTTCAAATTACTTCATGTTAATAATATTGGTAAGCACTGCTGAAAAACATTAGATAACCCTATATATTTTTATCTCCCTAGTACTTGATAACAGCCTCAACTTAAAGTTGAGAGAGATGGGTTTTAGCTGTTTAAGAAAAAATAGAAAACTTTATACCTTTTAATAGTCAACTAGGATTTAGATGTAATTCCCCACAGGAAAAAATGTTCATGAGTTTTTCTGGAGAAGTTCACATATGGTGAAACTTGAAAGTTAGATGTGAAATAACAACAGCAAATATATTTTAAATCTTCAAAGTTTATGGCTGGTTTAAAGAAAGGATCCATTTGGGGTGATGTATCTGAACCATAGCGCTTCACCCAAGTATAGTTGTCAAGGGCAGACAGACCTTTACAGGAACTGCACAGGTCTTGCCCTGGTAGAAGGAAGGCATTATTATTATTATTATTAATTTATTCAATTATTTTTATTAAGTGAGAGGCAGGAAGGCAGACACGAACTCTTGCGTCCGCCCCAACCAGGCAATGCTCTCCCCAGGATCCAACTGGCAAGCCCCGACCAGGCGATGCTCTGCCCGTCTGGGCCTCTGCTCCATCAACTGTGCTCTATCAGCGCCTGAGATGAGGCCATGGAGCATCCTCAGAGCCCGGGGCTAACTTTGTTTGAACCATTTGAGTCATGGCTGTGGGAGGAGAAAGGAATGGGGGTGGGGAGGGAGAGAGAGAGCGAGCAAGCTGGGAGAAGGGGTAGAGAAGCAGATGGTTGTTGTTTCTCCTGTGTGCTCTGACTGGGAATTGAACCTGGGACTTTTCACATGCCAGGCCAACACTCTGCTGCTGAGTGCCCTCAAATGCATGTATAGAAACCAAGCCCCATGGAGAAACGATAGACACCAAATCACTCTCAAGCCACTAAGAAAACAACCCATACAACCAAACAAAAGTGAACCAGAGACTAACAAGACAATAAAACGTCGTTTACAATTTTAGATATATCAACTTCTTTAATGGAATCTAAATCTCCCCGAGGACACACCCACCGATTTTCAAACCGGAAGGACTGCTGTTTTGCTCTGTTCAGTTCTGAGGGCCCCCTTGGTGCTATCTACCACCAGACCCAGCATCCTGAAGCCTTCGCCTAAGAGCCCACACCAATGGGCTACCTCCAGAACAGGGGGCGTCTCTCCCACCCCTGTGCCCCTGCTGGGCCTTGTCAGTGAGCACAGACGTGGAAAAGTGCAAGTATAAGAGACGAGGTATTTCAGAGCTCCCATCCGTGCAGTTATCGGAGTCCCATTAAGTTTCCCTCTCTGATTTTCCCATGGTGCCTCCAATAACACTTTGTTTAGTGTCATTATAACATTTCAAACTGCACCAAGAGTTAGCCAAAAACTGCTGCACTTCCAATTCTTAAATTCTCTATCTACATCAACCCACGTATCTTAAACTTACAAACCTCCCAAGCAGCCCGTCCTGCTCTGACACCAGGGGATTTAGACATATCGGACATGGATTTTTCCATTGTGAGAGCAACTTCCCCCATCACGATGCCCACCTTCTTCCCGTCTGCATTGGCTCAGGTTTCGAAGAGTCTGTTGAATGCAGGTCCAACCTCTGCGATCATGTCGGTGGTGGTGGTGGAGCGGCCGTGCTTCTGGAAGGCTTGGTGGCTGCACTGCCTCGTGAGGGCGCACGCACCGAAGGCGGCCAGGAGGAGAGGGCTGAAACTGTAAGGCAGAGGCGTTAGCGAAGCACTGCGGGATGTGGGCAGTCTTCCCTCCACGGCTGTCAGACAGCTGGGGCCTGTAGCCATCGAAAGCTCAGATTTCCTTCCTGTTTCTACTCTGAGACCACAAATTGGCGATTTCTAGTCTGCTATGCCACTGAGGCAGAAGGCTGCTTTATTACAGTTGAAATAACCATTAATCCCAACATTAATATTCCATGACAAAAGGCGTATCAAAAATGCCTACTCATCGGGAGAAAGGTTAACACAGCAGTTTTCCCAAGGTGAAAACCAGACCAGGATTTATTGGTCACAGTTTAGATGTGAGGGATATTCAAGATCTGAGAATGTGGGTTCCTTCTACCATCACTAGGCTCCTGCTGCACCTACTCCACCTCTTGGGCCTGTTTGGGTGGGTGCTCCCTGCCTGCCAGGTGTGCCGCCAAGTCACGGGCCCCACTCTGCTCTGTCCGCTATCAGGCGTGGCCCACCAGACCCAGGACATCACACCATGGCATGTGCGGCCATCACTGTCACCAGGAAGGGTGCAGAGAAGAGACACTGAGGCTCATAGAGGCGTGGGTTCCCTCATAAGCCAGTCTGACAGCAGAAGTGGGCCAGAGCCTAGATCTTAAAATTCTGCTGCCTCTTAAAGAAAACTCACCTTTCAGGACAGCATCAAGGTAAGCGCTACCTCTGCCTACATAGTTTTTATTTTAATATCCTGTTTTACAGCGGGTATGCATCAGACCTAGAAAAGGGCTCTCACGTCTGGCTGCACACCCGAGTTAACGGGAGAGTTTTAAAGGCTGGGGACGCCGCAGAGCCCAGCGGTATGGAATGACTGCACGGGCCCCAGATATATGGAGTGTAAGCTCCCCAGGCGACATTCCAGGATCAACCCCTGCCCTGAGATCTCTTCAATGTAACAGTAACATCAATATTCCATTTGGAATGTTCCAAGTGGCTCCTTATGAAATGTATGAGCTACTAAAACAGCTTACAGAGTTCGCAAACTTCTAAGTAAGATAGATGAAGATGTAGCCATACCCATTTGTTTTCTCGGGCCCGGCGTTGAGCGCCCAGTGCACCAGAGCGCCCAGGGAGCCCGACAGGAGGTCTCCTTGCCCGCCACACCTGCGGTTACTGCCCTGGTGGCTGCACTCCAGCACTGTAGAGCAAAAGTGAGACAGGTGTTACAGTGAGTGGCTCGTCTCTGCTCAAGGTGTGCTCCAGGCCATCTAGAGCTTGCCTCCCTGTTCCTAACAAGGAAGCCTGTCTTTACAGGAGGGGAAACCGAGGAGGCAGAGGCCAGGCCGCCCCAGAACCACCTGTGTAGTATGGTGGTGAGCAGAGACACAAGACCCAGAACACTGGGGATCCGCCAGGACAGAGACCGGAGGAGGGCACGCACAGCACACGTGTGCCCTCAGTCCTGCAGGGGCCTGGCACCCAAGCCCATCACTGCATCTCTCACTCCAGAGTCCACCGTCAAGGAGACCTGCACCACGCTAGCGCCCCCTGCAGGGACTCAGCTGGTGACCCTCATGACTTCATTTCTGCTATGTAATGAGAAGTTTCTATTCCTTTGGAAAATATCTTGGAAATTGGTTGTTACGTGCTGAGTGTGTTCGAGTCTACGGTACCTTCCAGCAATAAAGAAACCCAAGGTTTCAGAACCCCTCAGAGCACACTCACTGCGCTTCCTGCCCAACATGTGAGAGACCAAGTGAGACACGTGATCAAAGATGCCTCTTATTCTCCTTTGGCCCTGATTTCTGTGACCTAGTCAGCAACACTATACCCAGGTGACAGTCCTTTGTGGTAAACTACTAGACTGACTGGTGTACTTTCCACCTCTGGGTCCGATTCTGCTATTCTCCAGGAGCTGGAGATGTTACACACCCTGGTTATCGTCTCGCTGCGTAGACACGAGCAAGTGCTGACCGCCCACCCTGCTTTCACGCAACGGTCCACAGGCTCCTCGGGTTTCTTCACTTTCCAGTCATTTTTTTTTTTTTTACAGGGACAGAGAGAGAGTCAGAGAGAGGGATAGATAGGGACAGACAGACAGGAGCAGAGAGAGGTGAGAAGCATCAATCATTAGTTTTTTGTTGCGACACCTTAGTTGTTCATTGATTGCTTTCTCACATGTGCCTTGACCACGGGCCTTCAGCAGACCGAGCAACCCCTTGCTGGAGCCAGCGACCTTGGGTCCAAGCTGACGAGCTTTTGCTCAAGCCAGATGGGCCCGCACTCAAGCTGGCGAGCTCGAGGTCTCGAACCTGGGTCTTCGGCATCCCAGTCCAATGCTCTATCCACTGCGCCACTGCCTGGTCAGGCTCCAGTCATTTTTATAAAATATGACAAAATAAGTTAAAATATTCAAATAACTTCAGTTAGGCTGCAGGCCAGATGGAGGTGGCACGTCTCAGACTTGAGAGCACCACGTGCTGCTACAGCCACCTTCCCACCGGGCTGCTTCTCAGAAATGAGGACAAAACTTCAGCCACTGCACCTGGTTTCAACTAGGGTCAACACTGGTGACTGTCACTTCCCTTTGCAAAACAGAAATAAAAATGGGCTTTGAAGAAACTGTGGCTAACAGCTCATCAGGAAGTCCCTCTGTCTGCGAAACACAAGTGCTGCATATGATGTATGAGTGTGTAAGACATAAGTGACCACATGTGGTAGGCGCACATGTGCGACACATTGTGCATCTGTGCTTGCATGAATGAGAGGTTCTCCTATGGCTTAAACCCTGCATGGCCACCCTGGCTGAATCCCAAAGCCACTCACCCTGTTTGCCGTCAGAGATCATGTCCTGCTCCCCTTTCTGGACCACGGTCACATTCCCCAGCGCCTGGCTGAGTCTCAGCACAGATTCACGGCGATCTCTGCTATCCACAGAGCCGCTCAGCTACAACGTTGGACACCAGAGACACAGTTGTTATTATGCACATGAAAGGAGCCCACAATGGGGATACAATGAGCATCCACCCCATCCAGCCTAATCAAGATGGCCCCACATACAAAGACACGCATCCCATCCAACCAGCTGGCTGGAGGCCCAGGATATCACAGGAGGTAAGTCTTCCAGGCAGATGCCAACACAGGGGCTCCAGGGAGAAATATTGCCTTGGTGCCCATCCCTTACCTTGTCAGGCCATAGGTAAAGACCACACTGCTCATGCCTGGGATTTTAAAGGCTTGCAGAAGGGATTCAACTTTGAGTGATAACGCACTAACATTTACAGGGCATCTGATATGTAAGGACTCTGGAATTTACAGATATTCCTTCATTTCGTCCTCACATACCCTATGAGAGATGCTATTATTATCCACATCTCACAGACCCGGTAACGCAGTACAGGGATGGGGATCCACCCAACAGTACACAGCAGGAGGGCGGGCTGACCCTGGAGACCACCACCCTGCCTTTCATCTAATCAAAGATGCAATGATTGGAAGAAGTCCCACCATTACACGCACCCCCAAGGACAAAAAATGCCAAACTGTTAGCATGTGAAAAATGCATCGTAGAATATGCATGCATCCACTCAACCCCTGCAAGTTTGTCTCTGCAGATGCACTCGTGAGGACCAGCGGGCACAGAACCACAGAGCATGTCCCTTGTCCCTGCTCAGGATAAGGAGGGCTCACACCCTGTCTTGGGTGGTCAACAAACTCACCACAGCTTCAGAGAGTCTGCTGAACTCCATGTGGTTGGGAGTGAGAACAGCCTTCTGGTAGCCCTGGATGAGGGTCGGCTGCTGAGTGATCAGCCACAGCCCGTCCTGCACAGAACAAGGACTCCCATTTACTGCATGGCCTTGGGCAACTGGCTGTGAAGAGGGGACAGGAGAGGAGAGGCAACACTCACTGCATCAATGACGACAGGGATGGCTCTGGCCTTTGATGCTTCTAAAATGCCCTAGGAGGAAAAAAAGCTATGCTAAACAACAGGAATTAAATCCAAACAGTTCCTTGATGAATTTCAACATCAGCTTATCAACAATTAGATAGAAAATAATAAAGCAGTAGCCTAACATAAATAGGAAAGACGCAAATGAACTGATACAGTCCCTTTGAAAGGCAAGGCATGGGTAATTAAAAAACATAATCCCATGGGCAACATCACACTCAGCACTGGGTCCCAGGCTAGCTCGCAAAGGCCAACCCCATGCTAGCGTCTCCAAATTTCCAATAGATGCTAATTCTCAGCATTAAGAAATGAGAAACCTGACGTCTTTGGGAATTCCCCAAATATCAGCTTTTATGTATTTCATAACACTTTGTGTTTTACAATAACAATTGGCCATAACACAGAAAGTTACTAATCTGAAAAGTTTATACAAAAAGTTTCAGAGGTTTTTTGCTAAAAAAAAATTATATATAGGGTGTGGCAAAAGTGGATAAAGCATCAACCTGGAATGCTGAGGTTCCTGGTTTGAAACCCTAGACTTCGGGCTGGCTTTAGCTCAGCGGTTCCTTCGAGTCAAGTTCTCTTATTAGAACCCCGAGCTTGCCCAGTCCAGGGACATACAATAAGCAACTACTATGAGTTGATGCTTTCTGCTCCCCCCTCTCCTCTTCTCTCTCTAAAGTCAATAAATAAAACCTTTTTTTTTTTTTTTTTTTTTTACAGAGAGAGAGAGTCAGAGAGAGGGAGAGATAGGAACAGACAGGAGCAGAGAGAGATGAGAAGCATCAACCATCAGTTTTTTGTTGCCGTTGCGACACCTTAGTTGTTCATTGATTGCTTTCTCACATGTGCCTTGATCGCGGGCCTTCAGCAGACCGAGCCACCCCTTGCTGGAGCCAGCGACCTTGGGTCCAAGCTGGTGAGCTTTTGCTCAAACCAGATGAGCCCGTGCTCAAGCTGGTGACCTCGGGGTCTCTAACCTGGGTCCTTCCACATCCCAGTCCAACGCTCTATCCACTGTGCCACTGCCTGGTCAGGCAATAAATAAAATCTTTAAAAAAAAGTTAAAAAATACCATCAAGGAAATGAAAAGACAACCACAAAATGAGAGAAAAATATTTGTAAATTCTATCTTTGATTTGTATTTAGAAAATATAAAGATTTTTAAAACAATTATAAAAGGATAAGCAAATTTTTAGGTGTGGAAAGGGTATGAATAGAAACCTAAGAGATCTACAAACGGCCAATATGCACATAAAAAATGCTCAACATACTTAGCCATGAAGAAAATGTGAACCAAAGCCACAGTGAGAAAACACCATGCCCACAATGAGATACTGCTTCACACCTACTGGGACGATAATGGGAAGATGGACAATAACACTGTTGGAGAAGATATGGAGAAAGCCGTACCCTCACACATCTGATGGCAGTACATGCTGCTGCTGCTATGGAACACATTGGCAACTCCTCGAAAATGAGTTATCACATAAACATGTAAACAAATGTTCATAGCAGCATTATTCATAACAGCCAAGAAGTGGACACCCAAATGTCCCTCAACAGAGGAATGGATAAACAAAATGTGGTCTGTCTATGGAACGGAACACGAAACAGCAACAAAGGGAGCGAAATACTGACACACTACATCACGGATGAGCCCTGAAATTATGCTCAGTGAACAAAACTAGTCACCAAATGCCACAAATTATATGACTCCATTTGATTGAAAGGTCCAGAACAGGGAAATCCTCAGAGACAGCAAGTAGATTAGGAGTAGCCAGAGGCTCTGGAAGTCGGAAGAACAGGACGTAATTGCTAATGGGTATAGGGTTCTTTTCTGTGTGATGAAAATATCCTAAAATTGATCATGGCGATGGTTGCACAACTCTATGAATAGAAACCAATGGATTATACACTTAAAATGGGTGAATAGTATGGTATGTAAAAATCTCATCCCAATAAAGAATCAATAACACTGGGGAACAATTTTTTTTCATTTTCTGTTGCATGAGGTTTTAGAACTGTTTCTATATATTTCTGCATCGCTGATTCCAAATCTGAAATCCGTTTTTTGGTGCATGCTCTAGTTTTTATGCAATCTTAACTTCTTTTTGTTACAGTTAATGGCATGCATTGGGTTTTAAATTGGAGTTAAAGGGCAATGACTCTTGGATTGAACATAATCACAAGGCAATTAATGTTTTACAAACATCACTTTCACATAATTGTAGTTGTTTTTAAATGTAAAAAATTATCTGATAAGAACAACCCTCTTGTTTTAAGACTGAATCATGGCTTCTTTGAGTAGGCGTAAATGTAAGAATAGTCCTGACACCTTCTGTTATATATGTGGCTGTTACACATTTCAATGTCAAATGCGCAATATTTCACCACTTGTGACACGTGCATATATTGCCTATTTTGAAGTTCCCCTTGGTGATCAAGACAAGAATTGGGCTCCTCATATTGTGTGTCATAATTGTGAGGAAATGCTTCGTGACTGGACAAAAGGAAAACGCAAAGGAATGCCTTTTGGTATTCCCATTGTTTGGGGTGAACCTAACGACCACAGCAGTGACTGTTATTTCTGTCTCATCCCTACAAAGGGCATAGGCAAGAATAAACGGCATATGATCGCATATTTTAATATTCCTTCAGCAATACGACCTATCCTATACTCTGAGAGACTCCCGGTTCCAGTTTTCTTTTTTTTTTTTTTTTACAGGGACAGAGAGAGAGTCAAAGAGAGGTACAGATAGGGACAGACAGACAGGAACGAATAGAGATGAGAAGCATCAATCATCAGTTTTTCGTTGTGACACCTTAGTTGTTCATTGATTGCTTTCTCATATGTGCCTTGACTGCGGGCCTTCAGCAGACCGATTAATCCCTTGCTCGAGCCAGCAACCCTGGGTCCAAGCTGGTGAGCTTTTTGCTCAAGCCAGATGGGCCCACGCTCAAGCTGGCGACCTCGGGATCTCAAACCTGGTTCCTCTGCATCCCAGTCTGACATTCTATCCACTGCACCACCACCTGGTCAGGCTCCCAGTTCCAGTTTTCAATGGTTTTCTTTCTTCTAAGGATGAAGAAAGTGAACATGGTGATCAAGTGTATTTTGATAAGATGCATGAGGAAATGGTTGTAGAATCTGAAGGGTCTTCTTCTGATGCCAAGCAGTCATTAACCCCTCAGCAGTTTAGCCAACCTGAATTGAATGACTTAGTAAGAGACTTGGGCCTATCAAAGAAAGCAGCTGAGTTATTATTAGCCTCCAAGCTTCAAGAAAAGAAAGTACTTCACCAGTCAGCTAAAGTATCCCATTTCAGGAAGCATGAACAAATTTTTGTGGACATTTTTTCTGAAGACAAACTTTTGTTTATTGTCATGATATCAGTAGTCTTCTCAGCCAGCTAGGTATTACCACTTACAGCCCAACAGAATGGCAGCTATTTCTTTTTTTCTTTTTTACAGGGACAGAGAGAGTCAGAGAGAGGGATAGACAGGGACAGACAGACAGAAACGGAGAGAGGTGAGAAGCATCAATCACTAGTTTTTCGTTGTCGTTGCAACACCTTAATTGTTCATTGATTGCTTTCTCACATGTGCTTTGACCCTGGGCCTTCAGCAAACCGAGCAACCCCTTGCTGGAGCCAGGGACCTTGGGTCCAAGCTGACGAGCTTTTGCTCAAGCCAGATGGCCCCGTGCTCAAGCTGGCGAGCTCGAGGACTCAAACCTGGGTCTTCCGCATCCCAGTCGGACGCTCCATCCACTGCGCCACCGCCTGGTCAGGCACAGCTATTTCTTGACAGCTCTAAACGGAGTCTGAAATGTGTTCTCCTACACAACGGTAATGTTTATGCAGCGGTTCCAATTGGTTATTAACCTTATCTGCGAGAAGATTATGACATAAAAATTGTCCTTGACTTACTGAAGTATGAGGAGCATAACTGGATCATTTATGTGGATCTTAAAATGGTAAATTTTCTCCTAGGACAACAGAGAGTTTTCACAAAGTATCTTTGCTTTCTGTATTTGTGGGACAGCCAAGCTTGGGAGAAACACTGGACACAGAAGCAGTGGCCGAAACGTGACGCTCTGGAAGTAGGGATGTAAAATATTGTGAATGAACCTACAGTTAGTCGAGACAGGATCATTTCTCCCCTGCTTCACATCAAACTTGGCTTAATGAAGCAGTTTGTTCAGGCTGTGAATAGAGAAAGTGAATGCTTTCAACATATTATTTCTGCTTTTCCTGCCTTGTCTTTCAAGAAGATAAAAGCAGGTGTATTCGATGGACCTCAAAACGAACCCTCATACGTGACGAAGAATTTGCCAGGAAGATGAATAAGGAGGAGAAAGCAGCATGGCAGTCTTTTGTAGCAGTTACAAAGAGCTTCCTTGGCAACAAAAAGCAGAAAACTGAACTTCTGGTTCAAAAGATACTGTTGGCTTTCCGCAACATTGGATGGAACATGAGTGTTAAAATTCACTTCCTGCCTGACCAGGCGGTGGCGCAGTGGATAGAGCGTCGGAATGGGATGCGGAAGACCCAGGTTCGAGACCCCAAGGTCGCCAGCTTGAGTGCGGGCCCATCTGGCTTGAGCAAAGAGCTCGCCAGCTTGGACCCAAGGTCGCTGGCTCCAGCAAGGGGTTGCTCGGTCGGCTGAAGGCCCGCGGTCAAGGCACATGTGAGAAAGCAATCAATGAACAACTAAGGTGTCACAACGGCAATGAAAAACTAATGATTGATGCTTCTCACCTATCTCTGTTCCTGTCTGTCTATCCCTATTTATCCCTCTCTCTGACTCACTCTCTGTCCCTGTAAAAAAAAAAAAAAAAAAGATTCACTTCCTGAACAGTCACCTTGATAAGTTTCCTGAAAATCTTTGAGCTGTTAGTGATGAGCAAGGAGAACACTTTCATCAAGATCTTAAGACGACAGCCTGACCTGTGGTGGCGCAGTGGATAAAGCGTCGACCTGGGAACACTGAGGTCGCCAGTTCAAAACCCTGCACTGGTCTGATCAAGGCACATATGGGAGTTGATGCTTCCAGCTCCTCCCCCCTTTCTCTCTTTCTCTCTCTCTCACTCTGTGTCTCCCCTCTAAAATGAATAAATAAATAAATTTTTAAAAAATAATAAAAAAAAAAAAGGTCTGAAGACGACAGAAGAGCGTTATCGGGGGTGATGGGACAGAAATATGATGGCAGACTACTGCTGAAGTTTTATGATTAAAATAAGTGTTTTAATATGTTCTATTTCAAAATTGTAGACAAATTATGATGCAATCATATCTTTTAGTGTATTATTGTAATTACTGCATTATATAAATTATTATATTTTCACAAAGATGATGCCCAAGAAGACATTCTACTTCATTATGTTAAACTAAATGTTGAAAATTTTACAGTAAGATGAAAACCTAAAATCTTGAATTGCCAAAACACTGTAGCTTACAGAGAGAAACTAACGTATTTGAGATCACACTCGAGTTAGGTGAGAACAAGTGTTTCTGTGGGTGCGACAAGAACGCTGTCCCCGTGAGTTTAGCTGTTGCATGACCACCTCAAGAATGGAATTTAATTTCTTCAGGATTCAATTTCCTCGTCAGAAAAACAAGAATACAAATAGAATGCCACAGATACAGAGAACAGATGGACAACTGTCAGAGGACAGGGGGTTTGGAGGTGGTGGGTAAAAGAGATGAAAGGATTAAACAAAAAAACAAAAACTAAGAAAGCCCTCCTAGACACAGACTGCAGTATGATGGTTACCGGAGGGGAGGGGAGGGGAGGCTAGGGAGAGGGAGAAGAGGGAGAACAGGGCATAAGTGGTGAGGGAAGGACTTGGGGTGGTGAACACACAGTGTGCTATATACATGATGTGTTACAGAACTGCACACATAATTTTATTAACCAATGTCACCCCAATAAATTCAATTAAAAAGAAAGACACATGAGAGAGATTATCTCTAAACCATGTGAGGACAACATGGCAAGAAGGTGTCTGTCTGCAAACCAGGAAGTGGGCTCTCACCAGACACTGACTCTACAGGCACCTTGAGCTTGGATTTCCAGTCTCCAGAAAGAAAGAAATTTATTATGTAAGCCAAAAGAAAGAAATCTATCTAATAGGGTTATTTCCAGGATTACACCAGATAATGAATTCATTCAGAAAAAATCTAGTGAAAGTCTGCTATGTGGCTGGCAATGAGAAGGAAGCTGATAAGGAAGAAAGCGTAATGCACTGCTCTGTTTAGCTGGAACATAGGAAATGCTCAAGAAATGTTAGCAACTCTCATGGCCGCGATTGCTATTTTATATGTGGGGGGAAAAAACCCCAAACGAATGAATGGAATGTGAATTGGAAAGTAGGCTGGGAACTGCAGTGAGGTACACACACCTTCTAACTTGTATACTGCAAAGTGGTATTCTTTTAACTAAACACACTAAAATTTTTATTTAGAATTTAAATTCATACCTGATCCCTCTTGATATATACTATGTTTTTATATTGCTGTAATCAATCATTTTTTTAGTATATTAGACACAATTTTCCTTGGCTGAGCACAGTTCACTTGTTTGCAACAGGGTTGTAGAAAACAACTAAATGGTTATGGTATTCAAGCCAAATAATATAACAAAGCTTGTTTCGTTATGCCCAATCTGGTCCTGGACAGATATTCCGTAGGTAACCATTTACAAGTTAGAACCGCACCCCTGTATTAGGTATTTCCCTTTAAAATATGGTCCCTAAAGTGGGATTAACAAAGGGTCTGGACAGGTCCGTAGGAGAGTACATACTCTAGAAGACTGCCCA
The DNA here is from genome assembly GCA_037038555.1 of Rhynchonycteris naso. Classification (NCBI taxonomy): domain Eukaryota; kingdom Metazoa; phylum Chordata; class Mammalia; order Chiroptera; family Emballonuridae; genus Rhynchonycteris; species Rhynchonycteris naso. The sequence goes on from CM072998.1 coordinate 35,672,994, forward strand.
AGGAAGGTGCCACTGGTACCACACTCCTGGGCCATTTTCCTGGGTACTTGCTGTAGTGCAATTCTGACGCTAACCCCCTAGACTTGGTCAACTTTCAACTTTCACAGGCGAAGGGCACGAACCCCCCGCCCCAAGACTGCTTTCCCTTCAGACACCGGCTAGAAGCTCACAGTTCCCAGGCTACCAGCACTTCTGACCAACCAGCTACAAATCTGAAGGTTCCCACTACCCCCTCAGGTCTGATAACTTGCTAGGATGACTCAGAACTTGGGAAAGCACGACACCTTCAATCACAGTTTTATTATAAAGAATACAACCAGGACCAGCCAAGGGAGAGACACAAGGGGTGCTATCTGGGAGGGTCCCACAAGGAGCGCTGGGCCTCTCCTGCCCAGTGAGGACATGCACATCTCCCTCTAGGCACATCTGTGTGCACACCAGTCAGGTAACTCACCTGAGTTTATTGGGGTCTCTCATATTATGTCTGTGTGAAGGACCGAATCACTGGCCCTGTGCTTGAACTCAACTTGCTGCCCACTTCCTGCCCCTCCCTGGAGGTGGCAACAATTCTCATCTCAAGGTCTTGGTGTCAAGGCCCCCACCCTGAGTCACTCTTCAGCTCAGGTGTGGTCCGAGAAGCCCAGTATGAGTAAGAGCCATTTCTGTCACTCAAAAAATTCCAAAGATTTGGAGGCTGCCTCCTAGGAACAGGGACAAAGACCAGCCAATATTTTATTATACCCGTCAGTTCTGGGGTTTTGTGTCCTCAGTGCCACACACAGTTCCAGAATTAAAATAAATCCTGCTTTCTACTTACACAGCTCCCTGAAGATGCTTTTACACCTACCATCTCATTTGCTCCTCAAAGTATCAAGAGTATCCATTCTGGCACTGGACGTTCTGGACATAAATACCACTCCACTCGTCCTACCTGGATGACTGGGCATATGATACCTGCACCAGACATCATCTCTTATCAGTTCCCACATTTGTGGGATGGAAATAATGCAAATAAACATTAGTATACGACTCACAGAGTCTAAACTCAATAATCCTTAAGTGGAACAAGATAATGAAAACGGAAACCCAAGATCAATAAAACTGCCCAGCCTGCCTCAGGTCCTCAGCTAGTAACTGTCCCCAGGCCAGTATTCTGTGTGGCCCTACCACATGTATTTGTCCAAAGGGACAAAAATTGCTTATGAGGAATCCAAACACATTTCCCATTCACTTTAATAGCTGTTTCAAATATAATTTCTTCATTTCTAATAACTGATCTTATATTTTCTGTGTTAAATCCTTTGTTGAGGAATAAATCACATTACGTGAAGTACTCAGAAACACCAGGTGAGTCCTTGGTTCAGGATAAAAGGCCAAATGGGAACTGCTCAGGGTTGAAGGTGTCGGACAAGGCTCAGGTGGGCCAGCACAGGAAGCCACACTGCCAGGACAGGGCAGTCAGGACGGTGGCCAGGGCCTGGTAAGAATCTCACATCTGGAGGAACAAGCAGGCAAGCCCCAAGCATGGGGCTGCAGATCACAGCTGTCGACAGGTAGCACACTACACAGTCCATGTTTTGGTCAGGAAACGCCCTAATAAATGGTTTGAAACAAACTGTGATCAAACCATGCTCTCTTAGTCTATTCAGGCTTCTGTAACAAAATTCAGAGAGGCCTGGCCTGTAGTGGCGCAGTGGATCAAGCATCGACCTGGAACGCTGAGGTCGCCGGGTCAAAACCCTGGGCTTGCCTGGTCAAGGCACATATATATGGGAGTTGATGCTTCCTGCTCCTCTCCCTTCTCTCTCTCTCTTTCTCTCTCTCTCTTCTCTAAAATGAATACAATCTTAAATAAAAAAATTTCAGATAGGTATCCTGTGAACAACAGAAATTAATTGTTTATAGTTCTGGAGGCTGCAAGTCTGAGATCATCGTGCCAGCTGTGGGTCTCTTCCTGGTCACATATGTCTCCACAGCATGGTTACACGAGCAGATGGCAGTCAACCTACGGCCTAACAGGCTCTACTGAGGAAGCACCAGAAGTCAACCCTATTTACACCATACATCAGCACATGTAAATCTCCAAACTATGTAAGAAACACCCCCACAGTTCAAGAATCTATGACAATTAGGCACTAAAGGATGAGGTTAAAAGAGACCAGCGAATGGGTCATGAGCTCCATTCTATCATGCTCACTGGGGCCAGAGGTTCACTAGTCAGTAAAAGGTCAAGAATCCCATCATCATGAGGCTTACTGGGAAACCAAACGCTGGCTCCATTCTGGCAGGGACCCTCAGCTGCCTCTCTAGAAAGACAAACCAGCCAGCAAAGTGGCACTGCCAGATCTCCTAGGACTGTGCCAAGCCCCTACGGTGCTGAGTACCATTAACTCAGGACTCAAAGTGCATCGCAGATTCTGTTTCCATACGGGAATTCCCCAGGAGAGGTCACCCCCTAGAAGCCTAAGGGTCTAGTACTTGGCAAATATGATCAGTTCTTACTCTTCAGCAAGAGGGTAAGACTTTCAGATATCTGAATGGTGCTGCCTGACAAACTTGCACACCCCATGCTAATATCAGGTGGCTTAGAACCAGGAGAATCCTAAATAAATCCTCTCCTTTGCACAATGTCATCCAGAGCTACCTTTAAATTATATTTGACAGTTCCTCAGATTCTTCATCCTGAACACATACTGCTGGCTCACTCCTGTCTCCGGTTCTCCAGGCGGCTCTCTGTGACGGGACTGAGCAGCCAGCCCTCCCACCCAGGGTCTGTTATCACCACTTCCAGACCCCGGGAAGCATGGCACTCTGAAGAGCCGCTCCATCGCCCAGCACCCCACCAACTTCGGCTGGCTTCTGGGTCTAGGCCGTGGGCTCCTTTTCTTTGTTGGGAGAATTTTCATTAAATGAAAAACTTTTACATGTGCAGTAGAGTGAGAGATGCAGAAGAGAAGGATGAGCAGGCACCCCAGGCCCAGTCCCGGGCATAGCTCAGCATATGTTTGGTTTTCTCCAGCTTTATACTTCCCAAGTATAATGGACAAGAAACTATTTAAATTCAGGGTGTACAATCTGATGTTTGATATGTTTATAAAGTGAAATAATCAGCACCAGCAGGCTAAGAGATCTGTCACCTCACAAGGTGAGAACACTGAAGCTCCACCTGCCTCTTAGCAAACTCCAACCTACACCCCAGCTGGCTGACCGGTCACCGTGCATTATGTCAGAGCTCACCCATCTCGCTCACTGAACATGTGCGCCCCCGACCAACACCCCCCGTTCCCTGAACCCCGGCCCCGGGCAGCCACCCTGCATACTCTGCTTCCACGAGCTCCACCATTTTGACTCCACACAGAAGTGAGACCAGGTAGTATGTCTGTCTGCATCTAGCTCATTTCACTTAGCTTGGTGTATTCCAGAGGATACACACATTTTAATCAGACCTTTGGAAGAAGCAATATAACTGTATCAACTATCAATTTTCAAGTAAAAACAAATTTACCGCTCAATTCCATTCACCCCAGTCACCTGCCACAGCTGGGTTTCTCCTCCATGATTACTCACAGGTTTGAGGGAAGTGAAATTCCAAAGCCCAGCTTTCACCTCAAAGGCCAGAACTGGAAGATCTGTCACGGAAGGTATCCTTAAAATCCATATTCTCAGCCTGACCAGGCGGTGGCACAGTGGATGGAGCGTCGGACTGGGATGCAGAAGACCCAGGTTCGAGACCCTGAGCTCACCAGCTTGAGCAAGGGCCCATCTGGCTTGAGCAAAAGCTCGTCAGCTTGGACCCAAGGTCGCTGGCTCCAGCAAGGGGTGGCTCGGTCTGCTGAAGGCCCGCGGTCAAGGCACATGTGAGAAAGCAATGAACAACTAAGGTGTTACAACGGCAACGAAAGGCTAATGATTGATGCTTTTCACCTCTCTCCATTCCTGTCTGTCTGTCCTATCTATCCCTCTCTCTGACTCTCTCTCTGTCCCTGTAAAAAAAAAAAAAAAATCCATATTCTCACTCAATTCTGGTAAAGCAAACACACTTCCTACCTTCTAAAGATGTTCTTTACCACCTGACCAGGCAGTGGCACAGTGGATAGAGTGTCGGTCTGGGACACTGAGGACCCAAGTTTGAAACCCCAAGGTTACTGGCTTGAGCACAGGGTCACTGGCTCGGCTGGAGCCCCCAGTCAAGACATATATTAGAAAAGCAATGAGTGAACAACTAAGATGCCACAATTATGAGTTGATGCTTCTGACCTCTCTCCTTACCTGTCTGTCTCTCTCTCCCTCGCCCTCTAAAAAGCAGATAAATAAAAACAAAAATGTACTTTACTAATCAGAATACTAAGAAAGTGCAATGCACACACAGCTACCTACATCTTCCTCCACCCTGAATTTAATCCAAGACAGAAGGTGAGCTGAAAAGGGCCTCTTTCACTTGATGATGATGTGGATACTAAGTCACGTTTAGTAACCTTGAATCTTCAGTGGGCATGTGACCAGGCACATCTGAGGGCATCAGGCACAGGCCCTGATTGGGAGCTCACTCCCACCTCCTGACAGCACCCTCTCACACAGGGCACACTACATGGCCTTCCCTGGGCTGGCACCGGGCAGGCCGTGCAAGAAGAACACTGAGAAGGAGCCCAGGGAAGTCTGGACGACCTCAGAGGGCAGTCCCCAAAATGTGTCCAGCAGAGAGCAAACCTCTGGCAGGGTCAAAGCGCGCCAAGCACAGAGAACCTGGGGTTGGCATGCTCTCCGCCTCTTTACTTTCCCGATTCTGGCTGGTATTTACTTCTATTTCAGTGTTTTGAGGATACAAAATTTTCACCTTTTTCAATTAAGGCAGGTATAAAGTAAATTTTCTGTAATAAAGAATAGCATAAATGAAAAAGTAAATGAAAACATACATGCATATGAGGGTAACTAGGGTCTTGTGCCCACTCTGTGACACCAGGCGCCTGGCTAGGCTGTGTGTGTGGGCAGATTTTATCTGAGAAGGACATCAGGGAACAGAACAGAGGTCAAAGCCACAAATCAACTGGCCCATGGGATCAGAGGCCCAGGGTTTTCTAGACCCAATAAGAACATCAAGAATGTTGGAAAAGCACTAGAATAAAAAAAAAAAATCAGACTAACAGAGCTTTCAAGAGGACCCAGCTGACAACACAAAGCTAAAACCAACAAATAGCTTTTGTGGTTCTAAATGTACAATTTATAGCAAAAGTAGTTGATAGACTAACCCTCAGAAATATCCTTTCCCACTTAGGTCACCTGTGACAGTGACTTCGACTGTCCCTGCTGTATTGTGTACTGTGCCTAACTGAACGCTGTGCAAAGCACTTTATAAAACGTGACTCTCGCCTGACCAGGCGGTGGCGCAGTGGATAGAGCATCGGACTGGGATGTGGAAGACCCAGGTTCGAGACCCTGAGCTCGCCAGCTTGAGCGTGGGCCCATCTGGCTTGAGCGGAAGCTCACCAGCTTGGACCCAAGGTCGCTGGCTCCAGCAAGGGGTTGCTCGGTCTGCTGAAGGCCCACGGTCAAGGCACGTGTGAGAAAGCAATCAATGAACAACTATGGTGTCGCAAGGGCAACGAGAAACTAATGACTGATGCTTCTCACCTCTCTCTGTTCCAGTCTGTCTGTCCCTATCTATCCCTCTCTCTGACTCTCTCTCTCTGTCCCTGTAAAAATAAATAAATAAATAAAATGTGACTCTGGGAAGGCACAAGCCCTGGGAGGCTGAGCGAGCTGCCAGGGACCCAAGAGGAAAGGAATCGTGCTGGAAGGTGAACTAGAGCATGACCCCAAACCCTGCCCCCTGCTATCACTGCTCAGTCTGGATGCTGGGACTTCCCAACACCTGGAGCAGAATACACATAAACGTCAGATGACACATTGAGTGACTCCACAGTGACCTCCTCCTGCTACCGTATAACAAAGCCAGTGCCCTAATAGAAAACAGATTCCTTCAGTGTGGTTTTATTTTTAAGTTCATTACCATCTTTCTGCCTAGCTCCTCCTCTATCCCCCAAACCAAATTTTATCCATCTTAGTTATTCCACGACAAGGCACACAGAACACTGAACAGCAATTTCAAAAGAAATGTTTCTGTTCTGACTTCCCAAGATGTAACTATCTAGAATATCAGGAGAGGCTGGATCAGTAACCTGTAGCTTACCCTGACGTTCTCGAGAAGAGCATCGTCTCTGCCTAAGCCAGGCCCCACAACCAGGGCGTGCAGTCGGGGCAGCCACTTCTCCACTTCGCGAGGGGCATCAGGGCTGTCACTGAGTAAGGGAAAGAAGGGCACATGGTTTACTTACAATTTCATTCATTCATTTATTAATGAAACTACAGATTTTTCCAGTTTCCCCCCAATGTCGTTTTCCTGTTCCAGGATCCAAGCCCAGACCCTACCCTGCACTTGGCCAGCAGGTCTCCTCAGTCTTCCTCTTAGATGTCTAGCGTTTGACACTTAAATGCCTGCCAGGGTGAAGTGAAATAAGTCAGAGAGAGAAAGAAAAGTATCTTCTGATCTCTCTTACTTGTAAAACCTTTAAGAATATTTTTTTTTATAAATACAGAGAACAGATTGGTAGTTAGCAGAGGAGGGGAAAGGCAGGGTGAAGATGGGAGCAATGGGTGAAGGGGGTATCAATTTATTTTTAATAAAAGAGGAACAGAGTATGGGTATACGCTAAACTGGGTAGGAAGCTCAAACATCACGCTACGTGAAAGAAGGCAGACACAAAGACCACATACCATGTGATCCTATTCATAGGAAACACTCAGAACAGGCAAATCTACAGAGACAGGAAGATTAGTCTGCCTCAGGCTAGGGGTGGTAATGGGCAGGGGTTTCTTTTTGGAGTGACGGAAGTGTTCTAAAATTAGATTGTGGTGATTTGGTCAATACAAAAAAAATCATTATACATTAATTAAAATGAGTGAATTTTATTTTTATAGTAAGTTAAATCTCAATAAAGCAGTTACACACATTAGAAATAGTTAATTAATGAGGGCAATGGTGGAGAAAGACACCGGACTAGACATTAAAAACTCAAGAAATGATCCAGGGATCTGACGCGGCTGCCACGAGGAGCAGGGGGTAGCAGACTCTAAGCGCAAAGGAACTGTAGGTTTAGGAATGAGAGGGGCAATGGTCTGGGAGGAGCCATGAGGAACAAGGAGGATGCACATGCACCTCTAGACCCACTGGTACATGCGGGGTACAAAGGAAAAGCCACCTCCACTTGAGAGGCTTCAACAGGAGGTCACACCCTCTGGGAATAAGCAGACAGGGTAAAGGAGGGAGTGGCGTGGGCAGGAGGTAGGGTGAGCAGGTGCGCACGAATGAGACATGGCAAAGACCGGTTTGGCTGAACAGATTTCCAGCGAGGGAGCTGTGAGAGGCAGAGGCATATTCACTGTGATCAGACTCAAGCATCAGATCCTCTCACTTGCTGGGCCCCTTCCAAGACCCTGGCAGGGGCCTTAGCAGTTTATTCAAATGGTCCGCACGGTTTTGTAAGTTCTGCAAGGGTGAGCAGAGGAGTTGGGTCCCATCAAAGCTGTGTCAAACAGAACTTCCTTCACCTCAGAAAGAGAGTCAGTAATGCAGAGTATATAGCTATAAACATACAACACTTTTTTTCTCATTGTTTAAAAAATTTTTCAATACTCATGAAAAAAAATTAAATAAGATTTTATGGCTAATTTCAAAATTATCTTTGCTGCACTGGCCAGATAGCTTGGTTGGTTAGAGCATCGGCCAGAAGCACAGAGGTTGTCAGTTGCAACACCGATCAGGGCACATACAGGAGCAGATCGATGTTCCCCTCTACCCTTCCCTCCCTTCTTCTCTTTTAAAAATCAATAAAAATAAATATTAAAAAAAGGAAAAAAATTATCTTTGTCAGTCTTTTTCCATCACACAGGAGTATAGGTAACAGACTGTCCCCTACACCAGACACTGGGAAGTCCTCTAACAGACTTGTGTGACTGATCACTTTAAAACATTAATAAGAGTGTCCTCCTTTAGAGCAAGACCTGACAGCTGCACAGAATTTCATTGTTCTTTCACAAAACCTTCCTGTTCATATTTCTCAGACTCTTCAAACCCACTCAATAAGGCTTTGCTCCCTGCAAGCTGCCCTTGTCAGAGTCACCAATGACTCATACTGTGAGATCCAACCATCTATCCTTAGTCGTCATCTCTGACTACAGGGACACAGGCCAGAGTAGTCAGCAGGCAGTTCTTCACTGGACTCTAGAACACCCCTCCGGCCTCTTCTGCCGCCCCAGCCACCTGATCCCAAAGGGGCACTCCCTGCCTACACTCACTCCTGTGTGGCCTCATCTATGTCTCTTGGCTTTAAACACCATCCGCACATTAACCCCCAGGTGTACACCCTCCCTGCCTGCCCCACTCTTAGCCGATGCTTACCAGCCATGTCTGCTTGAGTGTCTAACAAGCAACTAGAAACATGTCCAAAACCCAACTCCTGACCATCATGCCCACTCAAACCTGCTCCACCAGTTTCCCAACCTCACTAAACGACCCTTGCTCAGCCCGACCTCTGGGTGGCATTCATGACTCTCCTCCTTGTATCCCACATCCCACCAGTCAGCAGATCCTGGGGCTGTACTTTCCAAAGGTACCCAGAACCCGACCCACTGTTCAGTTTCTACCCCATCATGTACCTATCACCAGGATCCTCACAACAGCTTCCTAGCGAGACCGCTGCTTCCCCCCTGGACTCCAAAAGCTTATTCTCAACACAGCAGACACGAGACTTTCTAAACATAAAGGGTCCTGTCCTTCCCCTGGGAAAATGCTCCAGCAGCCTAGCCAAAAGCCTTAGAATGACCCCCATGACCTACAGAGTGTAGCTCTATGCCTCTGGTCGCCCCAACCCATCCTAAGCAACAGCTCATCCTTTGTATGGAAGGGCTTCCTTCACTCCCCGTGTCTGCAGAACTCACTTCCTCACCACATTCAAGCCTTTACATGAATGTCCATTGCTGTGCCACTGCCCATGACCACCCGATAAAACACTGCCCTCACGGCACACGCACCGTGCCCAGCCAGCATGCCGTCCCCTTCCCTGCTCCCATCTCCTCATGGTGCTTATAACCCCGACACACTCTTCTCTTACTTGTTTGTCCGCCTCCAGAGCTGCTGTCCAATATAGTGTGGCTTTTAAACTTATTTGTTTGTTTGCTTGTTTATAGCAGGGACAGGCAGACAGGAAGGGAGAGAGATGAGAAGCAACAACTCATAGTTGCGGCTCCCTGGTTGTTCATTGACTGTTTTCTCATATGTGCCTTGACTGGGGGTTCTAGCTGAGCCAGTGACCCCTTGCTCAAGCCAGTGATCTTGGGCCCAAGCCAGTGACCATGGGGTCATGTCTATGATCCCACGCTCAAGCAGGCGACCCTGGGCTCAAGCTGGTGACCTCCATTATTCAAACCTGGGTCTTTAGCGTCCCAGGCCAATGCTCTATCCACTGTGCCACCACCTGGTTAGGCATGGCTTTTAAATTTAATTAAAATTAAAGTAAAAGCTTAGGTCCTGAGTCCTACTGGTGACATTTTAAGAGCTCAGTAGCCATATGCGATCAGCAGCCCCAGTGCTGGACAGCATCAAGGGAGCACACTGTCATCATCCAAGGAAGTCCCAGGGTACCGGAGCAGTTGTTTTCGTCAGGCCGGTTCAGTACTGTCCCTGTGGAGCCCAGGAGGGCCTGCTCAGCATCCTCTGCTGAATGAGTGACCAGTTTTGTTACTGCCTAATAGGCCCCTTGTTCCTGCCGTATGTGCACTGTTTCCTGGCAGGCCCACACACCTCGGGGCCTTGGAACATCCAGCCGTTTCTGACAGGCCACAGGCACGTCACCCTGGTGTTCTGATCTTACCCCATGCTGTCACATGTGACTATTTGCCTGTCTTCTTCATACCACAGACAGTGGACTCATTATACTTTTCTCCTTCCTTCTGAAACAATCTACCTACCAACTCTCAGTAGAGAAACTACTTAGCAGAGGCTCTTAGAGAGTCAGTGCAAAGACACCATATGACCAAGGAGATTGTTTCAAGTAAAACGCCCATGTGTGGCCCCACTCACAGAACCGGATGAACAATCAGCTCCGGGCTGTATGACTTGATCACAGGTGCGGCGTCCCGGGTACAGAACACGTGGGATAAATCTGCACCCTGAGAAATAAGCACAAAAGGCTGACTTAATGTGAGACCCACTCAAAAAGATACCCAAGGTGGTTTCAGCAAGAGCCACTCACCACAGGACACGTGGTGTTCAACCATTCAAATTACACAGCACTATCCGTAAAAGGAAAATATCAACTGCAGCAGCTAAACTGAGAAGCCTAGGAGAAGGCCTAACCTAAGAAGAGGCCTGGAAATAAATGCAGACTTCTGCTGCTACCTAAGAGGAGGGCTGACTGAGACCGGCTCAGGCTGCCTCACCTTTGAGGCTCACGGGAAGCAACACAGCCATGGAGCTTAGCACATTTTATGAACTGTGCCGACTGGGTCGGTAGCACTTGAGCAACTGCCCACGTAAGAAGAAGTCGGCTGCTCAAGCTAGGACTGAAAGGGAACCCCAGTATCACTATGAAGTGCAATTCTAATAAAACCTTATTTGTAAAATAATGACTTGCAAGTTATTTAATCACTGTATGAGATTTCAGAGCACACTTAAAGATACTTCTCCTGCCCATAATTCACCTGCAGAAGTTGTTTAGATTTCCATTAGAAAACACTGGCTTTGTTCACATTATTAAATAAGCCGACTCTTCCCAATAAGAAAAGATACAGGTAAACATACCACTTTGAGAGCTGACACTGCTGCAAAATAGGGGGCTCCAGTGTACCTAAAAAGAAGACATTCACAGTCAAAACCTTCCGAGAATGAGGTTAACACGCCAGGCTTATCACCAAGCTCTACGACTAACAAGCAACTAGCCCAGGACCCAGCTCTTAGTAGGCGCTCAGCACACGCTCCATAAACGTGGATTAGAACCAGAAAAGTGCACTTTTCACCTCAGACCTCTGTACTAAGCCAGGAGGAGAGGCACACCCTGGCTTCCTGGGACTGTGGTCTCCCTGCAATGGGCATGTTCCAACTGAAGGTTTGAGGTGATGGTTTTAGGGGTGCAGATATGTCAAACTTATCAAATTTTACATCAGCTAGACCTTAATAAAGCTATTAGAGAATTAATCTTCCTGGTATAAAAGAGCAAAGTTACCAGATTTCTAGCCACCAAAAAAAAACAACAACAAAAACCATTAAAAATAAAAATAGTATTTCCTACACCAAGAGAATAGATTAGAAAATATGATACCATCTATAATATCGGCAAGAATGATAAAGCATATAGGAATTAACTTTATAAAACACATAATGCCTGACCAGTGGTGGCACAGTGGATAGAGAGTCAACCTGAGATACTGAGGTCCCAGGTTCAAAACCCCGAGGTCGCCAGCTTGAGCGAGGGTTCACCAGCTTGAGCACAGGGTTTCTGGCTTGAGCACAGAATCATCAACATGACCCCATGGTTGTTGGCTCAGCTGTAACCCCCTGGTCAAGGCCCATATGAGAAGCAATCAATGAACAACTAAAAAGTGCCACAACTACAAGTTGATGCTTCTCATCGCTCTCTTCCTGTCTATCTATCCCTGTTTGTCCCTCTGTCTCTTGCTTAAAAAATAAAAAAGAGCAAAGGCCGCCAACACCCACAGGGTGTGAGGGGAACAGGTGCTTGTCGGTGGCAGCACATACTAGTGCAGTTCTGGGGAAAGAACAGTTTGCAATGTTTATCAACATTTAAAATGTCTCTGTCCTCTGCTCCACTAAAAATTCTTTCAGGAATTGACTCCTTGATTATAATCACATGGGGATACAAATATATATGTAAGGGGATGTCTACAGACATATTGTTAATTCAGTGGTTCTTAACCTGGGTTCTATCGAACCCTAGGAGTTCGATGAGTCGGTATCAGGGGTTCGGAGAAGCCTCTGCCGCGGAGGACAGAATAAAGTAATACCGTAATTTGTTGTGAGTTCATGCACTTCGTTGGTTTTATTCTTTGAGCAAGGTGATGTTCATGCACGGCTCATTTTGTGCACCAGTAAAAAAACATATATCTATGTCTTGAATTTGGGGGAAAAAATCATATTTTATTTATCACTAAAGAAGGTTCGGTGAATACTCATATGAAACTGGTGGGTTCTGTACCTCAAAAAAGGTTAAGAACCACTGTGTTAATTGAAAAGAAAGAACAGAGTTAATAAAATACTTATCAATAGGGACTTCGTTAAATAATTATGGTCCATCTATACAATGAATACCACATATTCACTTACTATATAAATCAATGCAGAAACATAAAAGTAAAATAAAGAGTAAAGATAACTAAAAAAATGTACATCAGGTCAATTCTAAATGTTAATAGGTTCATTTCTCTATTTAAAAGGGTAGTCACTGTCATATTGGGTAAAGAAACAAAATCTAGTTACCTATTATATATAATAAGTATAACCTAACTACATTATAAACTATTAAAAATACAGAGCTAGGCTATGAGCACAGAGAATGTAAGCAGAAACAGAAATACTAACCAATGTCGAATTTAAGTCAAAGCAGTTGTATCATTTATAAGCAGGGACAAATTATAAATCTTTATGTGTCAAACAACACAGCAAAATATACAAAACTAGCAGAGAGAAGAGGCCTTAAGAAAAGGCAGGATCTAGCAAATTTCATAAAAGACATTCAGGAATATCTTTAAATTAACAACGTAGCCTGACCAGGCAGTGGCACAGTGGATAGAGCATTGGACTGGGACACAGAGGATTCAGGTTTGAAACCCCTAGCAAATTTCATAAAAGATATTCAGGAATATCTTTAAATTTACAACATAGCCTGACCAGGCAGTGGCACAGTGGATAGAGCATTGGACTGGGACACAGAGGATTCAGGTTTGAAACCCCGAGGTCGCCAGCTTGAGCACTGGCTCATCTGGTTTGAGCAAAGCTCACTGGTTTGAGCCCAAAGTCGCTGGCTTGAGCAAGGGGTCACTCAGTCTGCTGTAGCCCCTGGTCAAGGCATATATGAGAAAGCAATCGATGAGAAACTAAGGTGTCACAACAAAAAATTGATGCTTCTCATCTCTCTCCCTTCCTGTCTGTCTGTCCCTATCTGTCCTTCTCTCTGTCACAAAAACAAAACAATAACAATAAAAAAAAAGTATGTAAACCAAGCAGATGCTGTGTTTTCATCTTGATTACAAAGGTAACACTTGCTTTGGTATGAGTTTGGTCAATATAGAAAAGTATAAGAAAAAATAGTCTCATCCCCCAACTACAGGCAAAACCTTTACCATCACACACACCAGCTAACAGCTCAATCTGGGCCCTTAGAGTTTTCTCCTATTCAATCTTAAAGTTAATCACTGAAAAATGCCAAGTGTCATCATATTTGGAAATGATGACTGGGGTCCAACTAATTAGACGGCCAGTGGAAGGGATGGCTGATAGGTAGGTAGGCAGAAGCCAGATAATAGGATCACTTACTCTTGGCAGCCTCCAACTATGCCTATTCTTCCATCTTGCCCTTTGTGCTTCTTGGTAGTTAGGGGAGGTATAATTTTTCTCACCAACTGAAGAGTATTTTCCATATCCTTTATCGAATGTGCTTTATTCAGCGAAAATGCTCTTCTTAAAACTGAAAAACAAGAAAGTGAAATTCCTCAGAACGGTAGATACCTATTAACATACGCAAAAAACAGAAAATTAAACAAAATAGCCCATTAACCAAAATACTTCCAAGTGACTCAAAATGAATGCTACAGATTTTTACCAATGGTTTCATGATTTTATTCTGTAAGCAAATGATTTTCAGAAATTACAACACTAACACATGTGGTACAATCCAAGTTTATTTTTTAAATGTATCAGACATTTTGGAAGTCTGATACAGAAACTTTTTTAACACATTATTAATAAACTACATATATTTCATTTCACTCTTCTTTTAAGTTTATTACATCTGTTCTCTCAAATTGGAAAAGCAGTTTCCCATTTGTTCCCTTCTACTGTCATGTTCACGTCTGACAGATTCATATTATTCCCCACTTAATTTTCCAGTCAGATTTCCAACACTCAGTAACCTGTAACTGAACAACATTCAGTAACTAAAAAACCTAAAAATGGCATTCTAAATATACGACATTTTACACTGGCTTCAAAGGAATTCTGAATGTCTCTAAATAGCTCATTTTAATGGGCCTTTCTTGGAAACAAAGCACTCATTATTTTTATCCTTCCAGTTATTCAGCAGCTGAGAAAAACTAGACACGGGTCACAAGTTCAAGTGAAGATTGCAAGTGGACTCAGTTCCACATGGTCAAACGGCTTCACCTCTAACAACATTCTTAGTTTTACTTCATATTCAACAAAATTATGCAAGAAATTTTCTTTAATGAATAGATGTAAATGCCTCCTTAGCTAACATATCAGATGTTTAGACCCCAAGATGTAAAGAGAATATTAATTATTGTCCCCAAACACCTTTCACCTTCCAAACCAACAAAGGACTAAAACTCAAAACAATCACGGTAACCCTCCAGCAGCCAAGAGAAGGCACAGGGAAGCTTAGGCAAGGACCAGTACAACTGGCTGATCCTCTGCTCCCACTGTCTTCCCTCATTAAGTCACATTTCGCAGTGACATGTCCGCAGCTCTGCTTCCCCTCACACCACCAACTCAGTCAGTGGGCAGAGGAGCTGAGCTAACACAGCAACCCCACTCTCACTCATCCCCCTACTGAAATTTTCAACTTCTCAAATGCCCGTCCACACCCCGACTTCCCAGATTGCGCAATCTTTGCCATGTACAGTTACTGTGAAAAGCTCTTTATGTTGGTCCCCTAGCCAGCTGCATGAAAGGAGCCAGAGCTGTTATAATCCGATTTAATGACCGCATGCATCACTGGCTGCTGACAAGCAATCTATGCAGTCACGAAAATGCTTTCCATGCATTTGTTTCAAACTTGAACAATATGACTGGTTAATGACAAGAATACCAGAGAATGGTCATTCCTCCAAACTCCCCAGAACAATACACAGAGCTGCTTAAAAAAAAAAAAAATCTATAAACTGTAAAGATAAAATCCAAATTTACCAGTCAGTCAATCAAGGGTTGTTCTGGGTTCCCTATATTTGGGGTTTATTAGATACCATAATTTTATACTAAGCACTTAGCCCACACAAAATATCCCTAAGACCACTCCGCCGCCTTTTGCCTACACAGAATGCGACACAGCTCCCACTTATGGATTAAAAGGAGGGTCCGTGTGTTTTCAAGTTGGATCTTTATTCTCAATTGCCTCAGACAGTCTGACACACAATAAGACACTGAATAAACATTTGCTCAATTAAAAGCATCTTGACTCACTCTCATTAGTAGCCACTTTATCATTCTTTTACAAATAAGGTTATTGAGGCCTAGAGAGACAGATCTATGAAGATGCCTCTGTTAGTAATGGATGAGCCAGGGATGAAGACATCATTTTAAAAATGCTGCCATTTTAAGGCAAACAAAATCATTTTTCTTTAGCCAAATATTTGCCCCCAACAACCCAAGGACAAGTCAAACCCTTCTGGAATGCCTTCTGAAACCATCTGAAAGGAGAAAATAAATCACTGTTGAAAAATATGGCATTTTCACTTTTTTTTACTTAATTAATTGTTTCTACATAGATTCTAGGGTAACCCCAACTGCAGCCTCCTCCCCCATATTCCCCTCAACATCTCCCTTGCTCCCTCCCCACAGCACCCTCCCCCCTTTCCTTCAGGTTTATCCCATCCTATCATCCCCTTTCCCTCTGTCCTCTTTTCCTCTGGACCCTTTGATCCCTCCTCTGTCTCAATTCCTTTCCTCAGTTCTCAATGTTCCTTGGATTTCTCAAATGAATGAGGTCATATAATATTTTTCTTTTTCTGCCTGGCTTATTTCACCATATCACCAACTGAAAAAAAAAATGCGCCCCCATGTTCGTGGCAGCATTGTTCACTATAGTGAAGATCTGGAAACAGCCCAAGTGTCCATCAGTGGACGAGTGGATTAAAAAGCTTTGGTACATATTTACAATGGAATACTATGGCACCATGAAAAAGAAGGAAGCATTTTCACTTTTTAACTGCAATTGTATGAATGCAAAGTAAGATCACACTGTTCACCAACCAGCGTTCTATCCCATTTACCTACAATGAGCACCTGATAGCAAAAGGGCCAAAGAAAAGGTCAATTAAATTTCCCTAAATTTCACAATGATGCTTAGTTTCAGCTAGCTTACTGACATATATCATTTGGATTTATCCACAAAAATACAGGTTGTCCGTAAAGTCATGGTGCACTTTAAAAGTGCACCTGGCCAAAAGTGCACCATGACTTTATGGATACACTGTACTTACCGTATTTTCCCATGTATAGATATACCTTTTTTTGAAAAATTTGGGGTCTAAAAACTGGGTTTGTCTTATACAGTGGTTGTAGATATTTTTTACCTGCATTTCTGCTTTTTCGTGCTTGTTTTGACAATGATGAGTTGTATGAATTTTATGATGAATAAAATCTGAGTTCAACAACTTTATGTAATTTTTTTTTTCAAATTTCAGGCCCCAAAATTAAGGTACATCTTATACACGGAGAAATATGGTAAATAAATAATACAAAGTTCTTTTTTTTAAAATTTCTTTTAAAGATTTTATTTATTTATTTTAGAGAGAGGACAGAGAGAGAGAGACAGACAAACAGAGAGAGAAAGGAGGGAGGAGCAGAAAGCATCAACTCCCATATAGGCCTTGACCAGGGAAGCTCAGGGTTTCAAACCTTCAACCTCAGTGCTCCAGGTTGATGCTTTTACCCACTGCGCCACCGCCACCGCGCACCGCAGATCGAGCTCAATCAAAGTTCTGAAGGATAAAAAGGCCTTGACAAGAAGGGACTTAAAAATTTATCCTATCAAGTAACTTTGTTTCTATAACAATTCTGAGTCTGGAAGAACAGGCAAAACTGGTCTGAGGAGATCTGGGGAATCACAGGTTTATTTCTTAAGCTTGGGCTGTTTTCTACAATTAATTGCCACTTACAACTTTCTGTGATACGGATGTTTGTTTGTGCCAAACGTGCTTTAAATTAATATGAACCATAACTAATCTGGAGTACATGACAGCAATGCTTAATTAAGTTAATAGAAATAGGTCTGAAAGCTAGGATAGGAAGTCAGGGAGCTACAATAACTTTTTTTTTTTTTTAAGTTCAGCAAGTCAGTCTAATAATAAAACCTAAAACAAACTCAAAGAGCAATCTTGCTAACTAGTAGTGTGTGAATTTAAGACAAAACAGCTGCCAATAAAAAGTCTCAACAAATTGGTTCTCGGAAGCCCCTCCCTGCTGCTGGTGTGATTGAGGTGCATTAGCTAGCTGTGGAACCCCTTAATTATCGTCAAAGCACTCGGACTTTATACCATGCCTAAACACAAAAAAGCCAAGCTCAACAATTCCTCCCCGCACGTCCCGGGCCCGAAAGCCTCGCGGTCCTGAAATCCCCGCTCGGCTGGCGGGATCCCAGCCGGACCCGCGTACCCGTCACCCCACGCCTCCGGTCACCCCCGCCTGAAGCTCCTCCTCGCCGCACAGTCCGGGGCACCAGCAGCTCCTCGTCAACCCTCGGCCCCACTGCGGCGCTTCCGGACCGGACACGAAGCCCGCAGCCGGGTACCTGCATCCAGCGGCGGCCCGTACAGCGCTAGAGCGGCCGAGAGCAGCACGACAGCGGCTGCGCCGGCGACCGGAGCCCTGATCCCCGCCGGAATGGCCATGCCCAGGAAGGCCCTTATCGAGCTTACCTAGCCGGCAGGCCCCGGCTGCTGCTACCCAGCCGGGACCCACGGTCATGGGCAAACTTCCGGGCTCTCGCCCGCCCCCGCGCCGCCGCCGGAACCAAAGCCCTCCTGCCGACTTCGGGAATCTGGGCTGTCTCGGCGCCGCCGCCGGAAGCTGGCTCCCACTCGCAGTTGAATGGGATTGGTCACCCTTCATCCCGCTTAGTCCAGTGCTGTTTTCCTGGGTGGGAGATTACGGAATCAAAATGCTTTAGGGTCTGAGTTGTTTTTATCGTTCCTTTTTTGGACTAGGGGCATTGTAGAAAGTAATTGAGTTAGAAAGCTACCCAATTGACAGGCAGTGCATTTACCGTTTCAGTTGTATGCTTACAGGGTGTCTAGGAATTTAGCTTCAATGGAAAAGCTTTCTTTTTTCTATTGTACACTCAGCATCCGAGAACATGACACATAGCTACTTTCTCTTTATTGAGGTACAATTAACAACAATATAATTCCCTAATTTTAATTATACAATTCTATGAGTTTTAACAAATATGTATAATCATGTAGTCATCACCATCTTGATTTAGAACATTTCTATCAACATGCTCAAATCATGCTTTTGATGCTATTATAAATGTTATTAATTTTTTGTTTATTTTTGTATATGGACATACAATTGATTTTTATATACTGACATTGTATTCGTTGACCATGCTAAATTCATTTAATATAAAGTGACCAGATTTTAAAATTGGTAAAGCGGGACACCATTCATTGATGGGGTGGGGGGATGATCATGGGGGGGTGTTCTTGATTAAAAATTTGGTCTATATGGAGCAAAAAAAATTTTCATAGACTGCAAAAATAGTATTGTAATATATATTTTTAAATTTCAACATAAGTACAATTTACAAATATAATACATTTAAAAATTATGTATAGTATTATTTTATTCTTTGGCATATTTCTCATTTGAGTGAATTTTTTTTAGTAAATTGCTGTCGTTGTTTAAAAGGTCATGAAATTTTTCACAAGAATTTGTTAAATTATATTTCACACATAAAATGGCTTTCAAAGTCTCAACACTTAATTGTGATTTTTCTGATGTCCATACTTTATTTAGCATAGAAAAAACGCGTTCAGTCACAGCATTAGTTCCTGGTAAAGACAGCATGTATTCCACAGTTTTTAGTGCATTATTGTATGGAACATGGTTTGTTTCAAAATGCTGAAATATTTCTAACCATTTGTTCTCTATTGTGATTTTTGCTGATGCCCAAGATTTAACCTTTTCCTTATCAATCTATTTTTTTTAATAATGATACCTCATTTAAAAGATCATTTTCTGAAGTATTACTATATGGGAAATTTTGAGTGAGTCAGAGGCATCGGGTTACATGGTCCCGAAACCGATGCTGGAACTGCACAAGCGGGCGGGAGCAGGCAGGGGAGCGCTGCTGGCGCACTCGCACATGAGTGGTTGCACACTCTCCCTGCGTGGACTGGTCCTTGCGGTGGCCACGCTCCCCACGTCCAGCCCCTCCGCCCACTGGAGACTGAGTGGCTTGCGCCTCGCAGAGCCTGGAGCCTCAGCCAGCATCCAGGCCCCGGGCCTATGGGTAGTTAGGGAACTTGATAGCCGCCCCAGCAGGTACATCCCACCCGAAGTTCTTTGTTTTGGGGCCCCACACAGGGCAGCCAGCTCTTGCGGCAGTGGGGTGCTTCCAGGTCGAGACGGGGTCTCCCCGCCGAAAACCGTATATTCCCTTCCCATTCTCCCGCAGTTGCCTAGCTTTTCGTGCATTCTTTCCAAAAATCAGGACTTTTTTAAAATGCCGCGGGACGCGGGACAAATTGTTAAAAATCGGGACTGTCCCGCCAAAAGCGGGACGTCTGGTCACCTTAATTTAAGAATTCTAGCAGATATTTTTGAAATTATTTGGGGTCTTCTATATGAGTGATGTCAGTTTGCACCATTTTTTGGTGACAATAAGTTGAACTTCTGTTACTTGGTAAGGTAGTATCCACCAGGTAGTTTATTACCAGTATAAACTCCTGAATTTTTATTTATTCAGAATTATTTATTTATTAGCCACTAGGTAATTTACTTATTACTAGTATGAATTCATTGATTTAAATTTTTTTTTTTTACAGGGACAGAGAGAGAGAGTCAGAGAGAGGGATAGATAGGGACAGACAGACAGGAGTGGAGAGAGGTGAGAAGCATTAATCATTAGTTTTTTTGTTGCTGTTGCAACACCTTAGTTGTTCATTGATTGCTTTCTCACATGTGCCTTGACCGCGGGCCTTCAGCAGACTGAGCCACCCCTTGCTGGAGCCAGCGACCTTGGGTCCAAGCTGGCGAGCTTGGGGTCTCGAACCTGGGTCTTCCGCATCCTAGTCCGACACTCTATCCACTGTGCCACTGCCTAGTCAGGCTAATTTTGTTTTATTCATTTTTAATTTATATATTACATTACCCCTTTTTATAATTTAAATGAAACGTTGAAATATTTACGTTTCAATGGGTCATCTGGGGTCCTTTCTTTCTTTCTTTCTTCCCTTCCCTTCCCTTCCCTTCCCTTCCCTTCCCTTCCCTTCCCTTCCCTTCCCTTCCCTTCCCTTCCCTTCCTTTCCCTTCCTTCCCTTCGTACCCTTCTTTCCCTTCCCTTCCTTCCCTTCTCTTCCCTCCCCTCCCCTCCCTTCTCTTCCCTTCCTTTCCCTTCCGTTCCCTTCTCGTCCCTTCCCTTCCTTTCCCTTTTTTAAATAGGATGAGGGGAGATAGACTCATGCATGCATGTGTCCCTACTGGGATCCACCTGGCAATCCCTCTCTGGGGCCAATGCTCGAATCAACCAAGCCCTCCTCAGAGCCTGGGCCAAAGCTTAAACCAATTGAGCAACTGGCTGTGAGAGAAGAAGAGAGAGGGGAGGGGGAGGGGAAGAGAAGCAGACAGTCGCTTCTTATGTGTGCCCTGACTGGAGATCAAACCCAGGATGTCTGCATGCCTGGCTGATACTCTATCCACTGAGCCAACCAGCCAGGGCCATGATTTCCTTCTTGTGTGCCCCTCCCCTTAGATTTTTGGAGGGGGGAAGTTGTGTATAAACTCAGAAAAGTTGAACAAATCAATTAAACTCTGAATCTTCTTTACTCAGCTATCAAGTTGTGAAGCATGAGAGTTAGCACTGCCCACCTTGTCTCATTGTAGGGGAAAGAAATTAGAGAGGGTACGCACAGTTCATTGGACACTGACTTGCTTCACTGTATTAGTATGACTTGTCTTCCAAAGCAAAAACGATGGAGGGAAAGATCACCAGTTTGAAATGTATGTGCTCATTTCGTTTCTTTTACATCACCTCTGAGATAAGTCACTTTGGCCCATCTCTCTGGCCAGGTTGAGATATGACTGTGGACGAAAAAGGGGCCACATGCTAACCTGACAAGTTCAGGGAAGGCCTGTAGGACAGACCTTATAAACTCAGAGACCTAAAGTAACCACATAGGATGGTCTAAAATTAAAACTTCCTAACTAAACACCAGTCATGATGGGTAATCATGTCCTAGGCTAGTATCTTCTCTGACAAAGGTCTATCTTCACCTTAACTGAGTCTGTCTATTATCTTTTTGTCTTTAAGATAACATACACTTGGAATGTCAGAGTAACCCTCTCTTTTCTGGACTCCTCGGGGCACAATGTCGCACCAGAGCACAAGGCCACAGGACCCCTCATTATTATTTTATTGCTCAAACACCATCTCTATACCGTTAGTGTTCATCGTTAACTATCCGGCCCCCACCAATATAAAAGCAGTATGTCTCTCCATTTTACTTTCTATCTATTCTGAGGTTTCCCGACTTCACTTTCTCCCATCTCTCTGTAACCCCCCCCCCAAGGTTTCTTCTTTTGATTGTAATGTAGAAAATAAGCTACAAAGCTGCCATTCTCCAAAACATGTTTTCAACCTGTTGAGATTTTGCTTCCTGGAAATGATCATCAGTTTGGCTCAAATAAATCCATAAAAATTCTCTACAGGTTTTATTACCAGAACAAGCTAGAGTTTCAAATTGCCCGTCATCACTGAGTCATGGGAACAGGGTCTGAGTGGTATAAAAAGTGGGTTTTTTTGTTCAGATTGCCTTCAAAAGAACTGCCACCCCACTCTCCTGATGCTGTCTTTATTGGGTTCAGGGACTGTTAGTAATGGTGCGAGGGGCAAAGTCTGTGCAGTTAGTCACGTAGCAGTGTGCGGGAGGTGGGAGTCCAGTTTCCCTGGAATATCCTGCTCAGACTGACACAGGTCTATCTAGCATCCTTGACATTGCTCTGGGAGAGCTGGGGTCTGGCACCTCTTTGAGATTCCTTCTGCAAATAACTCCCTCTATTTCTTAGGCAACAAAATAAAGATTAAGGTTTGTGAATTAGGCTCTGGCCGGTTGGCTCAGCAGTACAGCGTTGGCCTGGCATATGGAAGTCCCGGGTTCAATTCCTGGTTAGGACACACAGGAGAAGTGACCATCTGCTTCTCCACCACTTCCCTTTCTCTCTTTCTCTTCCCCACCCCTCTTCCCTTTCTGCAGCATGGCTTGAATGGTTCAAGCAAATTGGCCCTGGCTGCTGAGGATGGCTCCATAGCCTCCTCTCATGTGCTGAAATAGCTTGGTTGCTGAGAAACAGAGCAGCGGCCCCAGATGCACAGAGCATCTCCCTGTAGGGGAGAAGGAATGAAGGAAGGGAGGGAGGGAGGGAGGGAGGGAGGGAGGGAGGGAGGAAGGAAGGAAGAGAGGGAGGAAAGGTTTGTGAACTAAGTTCCTAGTTATCTACAGTGTTTTAACCTGTTATAGGAAATTCTGCAACTGAGCTCTTACAAGAGATTATTTTAATTTAACCCTTTACAAAATTTCTTATTGATTACAACTAAAAGCTACTATTACTGAAGCTAAATTTCTAATTTGGGGGTTACCTTATCAGTTTGGACATTTCTTGCACTGAGATGACCTTTATCATCTTTTCACACTCCCTCTCCAGTGCTGTTGGCCAGCAGGCTGCTGTCCTCATCAAATGAGGCTAAGGAAGAAATCCAAAAAATATCAGTTGGAACCCAAATCTTACACAGTTCGGAAAGTGAAATAGCACATTGAATAATATTACAAAAGACTTATAAATGTTTATTAGTATTTACCCACAAAATCTAAAAAATAGTTAAAGCTGGAATATTTATAACTTTTCAATTAAACTTGAAGGTACTAGAAGTAATATAACACTGGCAACTACTCTGCATTCCTACTAATTAAATTACCTCAGTGGGAGCAGGTGCTTATCACTCCCATTGGTAACTGAGTTCTCCATTTGTTCCTTGTGACATTGTACCTATTGTTTTTTAGCTTTGCATTGAAGAGAAATATGATTAAAGGATATAGCCAGAAGAAAAATAAAATTTATTTCCAGAATCAGCGAATTTTTATTTACAGGAAAAAACAGGCTCAGGTAGATTTAGTTTCCCTGAAAGCTTATTTGAAATGCAAAAGTGCAAAGTTACCTATTGCTATGCATAAAATTTATTTATTTTTAAGTGATTGTTATTATTCAGCCTCTTTCTTAAAAACATCAATAAAACAATCAATTAAATTGATGTTCGCCTGAGCCTGACCCGGTGGGTGCAGTGGATAGAGTGTTGACCCAGGATGCTGAGATCCCGGGTTCTAAACCCTGAAGTTTCCAGCTTGAGTGTGGGCTCCTGAGCTTGAGTGTGGGTTCGCTGGCTTGAGTGCGGGATCATCAACATGATCTCTCAAACAGCTGGCTTGAGCCCAAAGGTCACTGACTGGCTTGAAGCCCAAAGTCACCGGCTTTAGCAAGGTGTTATTTTTTTTGGCTTGAGCTCCCTCTATCCCCATCAAGGCACTTATGATAATCAATGAACAACTAAAGTGAAGCAACTACGAGTTGATGCTTCTCATCTCTCTCTCCCTTCCTGTCTCTCTCTCTCTTCTTTCTCTCAAATCAATTTTTAAAGGTGTAATGTTTTTATTGATCTGCTTGGTTGTGAGTAAAACCCTTGTCATTGCAATCAGCGATTGCAGCATCAGCCAGAGAGTTACTGTGTTGGCTTCAGGATTGGCCACTGATGAATGTAATTCCACCACAATCTCTTTTCATATGTAAGTTTGATGCGGCTAGGGAACAAAAATCTTTATCAAGATCTCAAATGATTAAAGCATTTCTTTGTCCCATTTGCAGACGGTGTTTTTTTGAGTATTCTTATTCATTTTCTCTTACACAAAACTCCACAACAAATTTCTCCATCCTTTCTTCCTGCATTTGCCAAAAAACCTCCCACAGAACTGAAGCCAACATCATGGAATTCACTTATTGATCTCTATTTAGGAATGTAAGCTGAGAGGAAGTAAAACATCTAGCCCTGTGTCTGTGTTTGCATGTGTGTTTCCACGTATTTCTATATTATGTATCAATCACCAATAAATGGAGTAATAGGCTCTTCTTAAGAGCTCTAATACCAAACACTTTAGAAGGCCCACATTTTCAATAACAACATTTTACATTAGGGGTCCCCAAACTTTTTACACAGGGGGCCAGTTCATTGTCCCTCAGACTGTTGGAGGGCCGGACTATAAAAGAAACTATGAACAAATCCCTATGCACACTGCACATATCTTATTTTAAACTAAAAAAAAAAAAAGGAATAAATACAATATTTAAAATAAAGAACAAGTAAATTTAAATCAACAAACTGACCAGTATTTCAATGGGAACTATGGGTGCGGATGCATCTTGTGCTCCTCTCACTGACCACCAATGAAAGAGGTGCCCCTTCCAGAAGTGCGGTGGGGCCGGATAAATGGCCTCAGGGGGCCGCAGGCTGTAGTTTGGGGACCCCGTCTTACATAATCATAACATAAGGGAATAAACACTAGGTTGAGTTTAGATACAAGAATTCTAATTCTCTACCAATAGCTTTGAGAATTTGGAAAAGGCACCTAGACAAATTTAGATGTAGACTTTTCATCACCAAAACATGAAATATTTGAATTAGATAAGCTTTCATCTTTCTGTCAACTCTAGAAATGTGTATTTGATCTAGTAAATATATTTGCTTATATTTTACCTTTTATTTGGTTTGTGACTCACATGTTAAGGTCCTTAAGAGGAATAATAATGTGCTTGGGGGTTGTCAAAAATCTGGGATTGATATAGAGCAGGTTCCAAATGATATTTAGACAAATTCCTCCCTTATGTATTTTTTATTTTTTTTATTACGTGGGAGGCAGGGAGGCAGACAGACTCCTGCATGGGCCCTGACTGGGATCCACTCAGCAAGCCCTCTATGGGGTGATGTTCTGCTCATCTGGGGCTTGCTCTGTTGCTTGGCAACTTAGCTATTTTAGCACCTGAAGCGAGTCTATGGAGTCATCCTCAGCACCCAGGGACAATCCGCTTAAACCATTCCAGCCATGGCTATGGGAGAGAAGGAGGGAGGGGGAGGGAGAGAGAGAGAGAGAGAGATAAAGGGAGGGGATGGGGTGGAGAATCAGACGATAGTTTCTCCTGTGTGCCCTGACCAGGAATTGAACGCGGGACTTCAACATGCCAGGCTGACTCTCTACTACTGAGCCAACTGACCAGGGCCCCTTATGTGTTTCTTTTTAATTATTTTTATTTATTTATTCATTTTAGAGAAGAGAGACAGACAGAGAGAGAGAGAGAGAGAGAGAGAAGAGAAGAGAAGAGAAGAGAAGAGAAGAGAAGAGAAGAGAAGAGGAGCAGGAAGCATCAACTCCCACACGTGCCTTGACCAGGCAAGCCCAGGGTTTTGAACCAGCAACCTCAGTGTTCCAGGTCGACGCTTGATCCATTGCACCACCACAGGTCAGGCATGTGTTTTTTAAATTAACATTTTTCTCCAACATAAAATTAGAGAACACTCCTGGAAAGGTGGCTAACTTATGTCACCTGATTGTGACATTGGTGACTTCATTCTATGAATATCCTCTGTACCTACAACACATAACCCTCAACCTCAAGAGTTCGCCTCTTGGCTAGATTAGTACCTATTACTCAGTTATTTTTGGTGGATTGTGTAAGAAAGGAAATAAATCATTCTTCTTCCCTCTTAAGGTAGGGGGCTTGTGTATTAGACTGACAAAAGACAGATTAGCAGGAGAAAATGTATACAAATTATATTTGTTAATATTTTAAATTTTTTCATAAATAGAGGCCTTCATAGAAAATAAGTGAATGCCCAAAGAAGCAGTTCAGTTTGGGTGTTAAGGGTTCATATACCAGTTGTGGAGAAGTGAGAAGACTAAGGTAATGAGGTTTGGATTCTAAGGGTGGTAACTGTGGGAAGGTAAATATATGGGAAAACTAAAAGAAGCTGAGGGTTTTTAGTAAGGTTTAATTTATGCAACTCTGTCTTGGCATCAGCTGCATTTCCGGTGATAAAGACTGTCTTTCCCTTCCTGGTATGAGAGAGGGGAACACCTTTATAAAGGAAATTTATTTCCTGCTTTCAGACAGGGGGAGAGCAGAGAGCTATTCCTGTGTCTCTGTTTCTTAATTGCCTTCAGCAAAATATTATCTTTATGCTAAAGTGACATATTTTGGAGATGGCATATTTTGATCCCCTTCAATTGTATAATATATATGGAAACTGAGACTTCAATAGTGCCGTCTACTAGACCTTTCCATGATGGTGCAAATGTTCTCTATCTGTGCTGTTTAATATGGTGGGCCTTAGTCACATGTGTCTACTGAGTCTATGAAATGTTGGCTAGTGCAACTGAGGGGCTGAATTTTTAATTTTATTTAAGTTTAATTAAACACGTGTGGCTAGTGTCTACTAGACAGTAGTGTTCTAGAATATTAGGAAACTAAACAAATTAAAACTATTAGGTTAACTTTGAGCAAGAGATATTTCACAATGTGTTGTATCATGCACTGTAGCCAATACTCCAGGACATCTTTCATTCTGAGATATTGCCTTTTAGTTTAACATTTACCTGGGGTGCCCTCTATTATCTCTAGGATGACTATGTTTTGAAATGTCCTTGATGTGAGCAACTTTGGATGACAATCAGTTCTATAAAGTGTGTAAATTAGCCCAGAACCAACCATTGTTATCACATGGTTCTGTAGTTAGGTCTGTTCATTAATATTTTATTTAAGCAGAATTTCTGCTGAAGGTAGGTTAAAAATTAAACTAGAAGACAAATATGTAATTATATCTTGGTCATGCAAGAAGAACAGAAACTTCCCTCAGGATTCTTGATTCATTGTAAGGCAAAGGTAATATCTTTAGGTATTGCTAAGAGCTAATGTTTAACATGCACATTTATAGTCTGTGTTATAGTGAAAATAGCCAGGAAAACCAGAACAAGATTTGTACAGGTCTGTGGTAGATGTGGGCAAAATGGCAGGTGGTCTTGAAAATGAAAATAAGGAATTTATATCCAACCCAGGAAGTGAGGAAACCTAATAAAGAATAATAAGGAGAGGATTAGAACATATTTGGTTTGTGAGCATAACAATTTTATGGGTCTGAATCATTTCTCATAGTTGGCTGAGGGGCAAGTAAGAGAGAGAGAGAGAGAGAGAGAGAGAGAGAGAAGCCAGGCTGGATTCTGTTTAGGAGATATGATACTATTAAATTCAAAACAGTACTTGTCATAGTTAACAAACTTACTTGGGAAGAAAAAATGATGCAGTCAAAGTTTATGGAGGAAAATCACTTGCTTACTGGGCAGGCAACATGAATCAATGAATAAAAATTTGAGCATCACAGTTTTGGTACCCTCCCCACTAGGAGACATAGAGAAGAACACTGGGAAAATATGAATAATAAGAATGCAGCATATAGATTTAGATCATGAAAGAATACTTCAGAAACATGGTGTGCCTCAATTTGAAAGGCCAAAGGAATGAATCTAACTCTAAGGAGTTCAGTAGAGCAAGAAGCATTTGCAGCCTAGCTTCTATGAAAAGTGAGACATTCTACGTTGTAGACTATTGGCCTAATTAAGTTTCTAACCTGGGATATTATGATATGGTTACAGGTATAGATTTAAATAGGTATTGTGTTGGCAGAATAAATATGTTGGAGACTATTTAATATACTTCTACGAATGTGTATTAATTCTTTCTATGCATGAGGCAATGCAAGTTTCCTGGACTTGACTATGTTAGCTCTGGTGAGCCCAGGAATCACTGCAGGGTGCCCAGTGCCATGGGTAGTAGGCTGTGGGAATGCTGGGAAATAAGAGAGAATAGACAGTGTTGGAAAACTGCCCAAGGACAATCTCTTCCTCCTTTCTGGTTGGCATACACGTGATTATGCACTTGACTCAGGAAGGTTGGCTCCCTTCCCAAGTCTAGAGATTAATCCAGGCTGATGTAACCTAAGCACTGTGGTCCCATTTCTATTGATAATTTTTAGGCATGAGTGATGTACTTCTGGTCACAAAACTGTGAAGGAGTCATCTAGGAATGGGTTCTCAGCTCTTAGAAAGACATAAGTAGATATAGTCCAGTCTTTCCATGATACCTAGGCCTGGGGAAGCCACCTTGGGACCCTGAGGGCATGAGTCTTTGATGATGCTGAGTTAGTCATGCTGTACTACCTGGTAAGGTGTTCAATGGTCTGGTTTGCCCAGGACTTTTCCAGATATAGCCTAAAATATCCTACTATACATAAGGCATTGTGGTGAGGATTTTACATATATTGCTTTTTCTCCTCCTCACAATGATTTTTGTCTTAAACTTTTGTTTTGAGATAATTGTAGATTCACATGTAGTGTAAGAAATAATACGGAGATTCCATATACTGTGTGTGTGTGTGTGTGTGTGTGTGTGTGTGTGTGTCACAGAGAGACAGAGAGGGACAGACAGACAGGAAGGGAGAAAGATGAGAGGCATCAATTCTTCATTGCAGCACCTTTGTTGTTCATTGATTGCTTTCTTAGATGTACCTTGATGGGGGGTGGGAGGCTACAGCAGAGCGAGTGACCCCTTGTTCAAGCCAGTAACCTTGGGCTTCAAGCCAGCAACCTTTGGGCTCAAGCCAGTGACCATGGGGTCATGTCTATGATCCCATGCTCAAGCCAGCAACCCCGCACTCAAGGGTAAACCTGCACTCAAACTGGCGACCTCAGTTTTCGAACCTGGGTCCTCTGCGTCCCAGTCTGATGCTCTATCCACTGTGCCACCGCCTGGTCAGGCCCATATAGTCTTAACCCAGTTTCTCCCAATGCATCTGGCAAGCCTGTAGTACAATATCACAACCAGTGCATCGACAGTGATACAATCAAATATAGAACATTTCATCACCACAAGAATCCCCAAGTTGTTCTTTGATAGACACACCAACACTTCCTTAACCCTTGGCAACCCCTGATCTATTCTCTTGCTATCATTTTGTCATTTTAAGAATGCTATTAAAAAAAAAAGAATGCTATATAAATGGAATCCAGAGTATGTAACCTTTGGGATCAACATTTTCATTTAGTGTAATTCTCTGGAGATTTATCCAAGTTGTTGCATATATCATTAGTTTGTTTCTCTTTATTACTGAGTAGTATGCCATGGTATGGATTTATGAGAATTTGTTTAGCCACTCACTCATTTAAAGACATTTGGGTCATTTCTAGTTTTTGGCTATTACGACTAAAGCTGATATGAACATTCATGTACAGATCATCATGTGAACATTAGTTTTCACTTCTCTGAGATAAATGACCATGAGTGCAGTTGCTGGGTTGTATAATAGTTGCATATTTAGGCGGGTTGTTTGTTTTGTTTGTTTGTTTGTTTTAATGAAACCACCCTGCCAAACTGCTTTCCAAAGTGGCAGTGTTATAGGGGGAGTGGTGAGACCTCAACTCTTGGCTTGCTGGAGACAGAGAATTCAATCAAGTGACAAAATGCTGCAAGTAAAGAAAGAATTTATTGGCCATGCAGGAAGAAAGTTAGAGAAAAGGGGACTTTGGAGATAGGTTCAGGAGTTAGCCCAGGACAAGCTGCAATTGACCACTGCTCCCCTGGTTGCAAGTCTTGTGGAGTCCCTTAGAGCTTAGGAGAAAGAGAGGGGCAAGGAAAACACACCTGGTGGGAAGAAGAGGAGTAGGAGGAGGGGAAGGGAAGGGCGCAGGCATGCTCCTGCAAGGGTGAGTGCCCTGGGACCTTCATTTTAAGGGATTTTAAGGGTGTAGATTTTAGGGGAGGTCTCAGGGGAGGATCTGAATAGAATATTGATAAGCTCTTCAGGTATGACTTCTAGGGTCATTGTCTTCATTGATTGGTTGGTGACAAGGCAGGGTGTCATTATTCAAGGCAGCTGATCCTAAGGTCAACTGTGGCTTCCCTTTGCCTGGTTTGCTGCCTTCTGGGCCTGGAGCTGAAACACAACTGAGGCCTAGATGTTATTTCTAGGGATTAATGCTTAAGTGCTATTCTCCAGCTTTCTTTATTGTTCCTCCTCTAAGGGGGTCTAAAACCACATGACTGGCAATATGCCAGGGGAGGAAAGGTCGGGGGAAGGTCCAAATTCCATGCTCAGTGATATGAAATCAGGGGGTCTAAACTGCATGAGCAGCTAAGGGAGGAAAGGTCACCCTGGGGGCAAGGTCCTTGTTTTCCCAGCTTTGTCCATGGCTAGGCACCTGGGGCTTTCTGCCCTGGTGGCCTCTATGCCTGGCCTGTATCCCTTGCTCTGCTCATATCTATCCAACTGCCTACCACAACTGTGTTGACCAGTCTGCCTTCTCTTACCTTTCAGAATCTTCTTATGTTGTTTTATATCTACTACTTAAGGTACTTAGTAGTACCCCTCCGTCTTATGCCACAGTTATTTTTTGAGAGAGTTAGTTTCCCAAGGCTGCTGTTACAAAGTACCACAAACTGGGCGGTTTAAAACAGCAGAGATTATTGTCTAACAGTTCTTACCTGTGGAGTCCAGAAGTATTGAGTCAAGGAGTCAGCAGGTCTCTGCTCTCTCTCCAGAATGTTTAGAGCTATTCTTTCTTGCATCTGCCTAGCTTCTCGGCAACCTCTGGTGTTCCCGGCTTGTGGGTGCATCACTCCAATCTCCGTCTTCATTGTCACATGGATTCTGTCCGTGTATCTGTGTCTTCAGACAGCCTGCTCTTATAAAGGCAACAGTCATAACAGGTTAGGAGCCCATCCTACTCCTGTATGTCCTTAATCTTAACTTCAGTAATTACATAGCAAAAATCTTATTTCAAAATAAGGTCGCATCTGCGGTACTAGGTTTGCTGGCAATCTTTGGTATTTCTGTAGCTGATGAGATCACCCCATTCTCTGCCTTCATCTTCATATGTTATCTCCTGTATGTGCATGGATGTCCAAATTTTGCCTTCTTGTAAGAACACTTGTCATACTCCATTAGGGGCCCACTCTACAGTAGTGTGACTTCTTCTTAACTGATTATGTCTGTAACCACCCTATTTCCCAGTGAGGCCACATTCTGAAATTCTGGGGTTAGGATATCCGTATATGTCTTTTGTGAGGAAACAGTTTGTTCCCTAACTCTATCAGTGATCCCAGAGAAAGAGAAAAAGAGGGGAAATGTTAGTGACACTGACATTCCTTTTTTAAAGTTTTAAAAATTTGTTATTAAATTTATTGGGGTGACATCGGTTAATAAGATTATATAGGTTTCAAGTATGCTATTCTGTATATAATACATCATTAGTATATTGCATTGCCTGTTAACCACCCCAAAGTCAAGTCTCCTACTGACACCATATATTGGACCCCCTTATGCTCTCTCCCACCCCCTCACCACCCTGTCCCTCTGGTAACCCGACTTCACTTTGGTACAATGTCTGAACTTGCTCTGCAGCTGCATTCATAGAGTTAGTACATGGGGTTCACTGGGGGAGGTAGGTATTCCATTTACTCTCTAAGCCGCTGCTTTCTACAGTGTTCTAAAGATTCTGAGACTAGGCCTGGAAATCACTTAGAGATTTGGGGTACAGGTAATCCCCGGGTTATGAACAAGATAGATTTTGTAGGGTTGTCCTTAAGTTGAGTTTGTATGTAAGTTGGAACAGGTATATTTACCTATTAAATGCACCTTCAACAGATGTTTTTCTTAACATGGTATTTATTTTTATCTTTTTGTGCATCTCAGGCCTTCAGTGACTATATGGTAAACTTTGCTGAACCTGTCGGTATCAGGACCTTGCTCTTCTAATTTTGCCATTCCTGCTTCAATGAGATGAAAAGCATCACCTAACTTTTCTGAAGAAAAAATTTTCAGTTCTGGAGTTTCTAGGTCCCTGTTTTCCTCCCTGAATGCTATCATCTGCTGCTGTAGTTCCATAATTTGGTTAGTTTTTTGCCCTGGGAGTCCAGTAACTCTATGATATCTTCATTGATGTCCAACTGCAGTTGATTACCAATAGCTATCATGGTGCTCTGTTCGTAAGTACAAGCTGTACATAAGCTGAATGCTTGTAACTTGGGGACTTACTGTAGAGTGTTACTGTCAACCACAAGGCTGGCTGGTCTTGAGGAAAGTGTGATGAATACTGCCCTGTTACTAACTCTCATGTAAGTGAAAAAACACAGCCAGAACTTAGATATTTGCAAACAGGCACTTCTGTTCCTACGTAATAAAGGAGGAAACAGATCTGATTTGTCCACAAAAAGACAGCTTTGATCTGATACTTCCCTCACAGACATCAGGCTCCTGGGTCAGATACATACTCCTCTAATTATAGCTCAGTGTTCATCTTTAGGCTTCTAGAACATAATTGAATATGTACTGCAGTTTTTTTTTGCTGGTCTTTCCATTATTGCCTAATCTCTGAGAAGACTCTGTTCAGGCCCAGATATGTATTGTTGGCTTCTTGTCTCATTGCTACAGCCTGATCTGTCCTTCCTGTCTCAGCCTACTTCTCTCTGAATTTTCTACAAAATATTTCTTTGTGCCATCTGTGACACATCTCCCTGAGGTTAAAAGCTCTATTACCAGGGGCTAAATTCGAACTTTTTTTGAAAAATGTTCTATTTCCCCCAAATATTGAACTTTATTTTCTTTAAATCTTACTTATAGTAATGTTTAGAAGCAACAATCTATTTTTGAGTAAGAAGGTGGCACTTGCCATTTAACCAAATGCAGAGCTACACCCATTGGTGTTTTCCTTTGTAGTGTTTTAAATAATAGTTGATGTTTTAAACTATTACCATGTATGTATGTATATATATGCATTTTTGCCTCTTCAATCAGGTTTTGTATGTTTGTGTGTGTGTGAGAGAGAGAGACAGACACTGAGACAGAGACAGGAAGGAAGAGAGATGAGAAGTATCAATCTGTAGTTGCGGCACTTTAGTTGTTCATTAATTGCTTCCTCATCTGTGCCTTGACCAGGTAGGCTCCAGCCAAGCCAGTGACTCATTGCTCAACCCAGCGACCTTGGGCTCAAGCCAGTGACCATGGGGTCATGTCTATAATCCCAAACTCAAGCTGGGAACCCTGAGCTCAAGCTGGTGAGCCAGCATTCAAGTCAGATGAGCCTGTGCTCAATCAGTGACCTCGAAGTTTTGAACCTGAAACCTCAGTGTCCAGATTGATGCTCTATCCACTTTGCCACCACTGGTCAGGCTGGTCAGGGTTTTATTCAAAATCAGCTGTCCAAAGTGACTACACCATACATTTAAACCAGTTTTAAAAACTATGAGGTGGCCCTGGTTGGTTGGCTCTGTGGTAGAGTGTCAGTCTGGCATGTGGATGTCCTGGGTTTGATACCATGTCAGGGCACACAGAAGAAGCAACCATCTGCTTCTTCCCCCCTCCCCCCCTACTCTCCCCCTCCTGCAGCCATGGCTCGATTGGAGTGAGTTGGCCCTGGGCACTGAGGATGGCTCCATGGCCTCTGCCTCAGGCATTAAGAAGAGCTTGGTTGTTGAGCAACAGAGCAACACCCTAGATCAGTGGTTGGCAAACTCATTAGTTAACCGAGCCAAATATCAACAGTACAACGATTGAAATTTCTTTTGAGAGCCAAATTTTTTAAACTTAAACTATATAGGTAGGTACATTCCTTATCGAGGTAGCACCCGCACGTGGTATTTCATGGAAGAGCCACACTCAAGGGGCCAAAGAGCCGCATGTGGCTCGTGAGCCACAGTTTGCCAACCACTGACCTAGATGGACAGACATTACCTCGTAGTGGGCTTGCCAGATGGATCCTGGTCAGGGTGCATGCAGGGGTCTGTCTCTCTGCCTCCCCTCCTCTCACTTAATACTAATATAAAAAGATAAGAACTATGAGGTTATTATAAATAGAAGAGAAATTAAGGAGATGTGTCTGAAAGGAACCACTTTGCCTTTGCCCAGACTGGGCCTAAGCCTCACTTGCGTGGACTGTGGAGTCACTAACTGGAAATCTGTTATGAAGACTGGAGGAAACAAATGCATAAGACGGGTCATTAGGGATGATGGACATGCGTCCGGGGGAAGAAAGCTGCTTTCCTCAGTCATCTGTAACAAAGCAGCACAAACTAATGACTTGCAGTGGCAGAAATGCATTCTCTCACAGTTCTGGAGGTTGGAAGTCTGAAGTCAAGGTGTTGACAGGGGTGCACACCCTTTGAAACCTGTAAAGGAGAAGCACTCCTTGCTTATTCTCGCTTCTGGTGTTGCCAGCACTTCTTGGCACTCTCTGCCTTGTGATTGTGTCACTCCAGTCTCTGCCTCCATGGTCACATGATCTTCTTAGTTTTTGCCTTGATGTCCAAATTTCCCCCTATTATAAGGATCTGAGTCACACTGGATCAGGGGTCTACTCTACTTCAGTAAGACCTCATCTTAAATAATTACATCTTCAATGAGCTTATTCCAAATAGGGTTACATTCTGAGGTATTGGGGGTGTTATCTTTTAGGGGAAAAGTTCAACCTTTAATAAGCAGCTTAGCTACATGTGCATTTTCTTGTTTCCAAGGAGGCAGAGGTGAGAAGCTGTCCCCATAATCCCTTTTCTTTCTTCTAGCCACTGACCCTGCTTCAATGTGTTTCAAACATCAGCGTCTATTATTGTGGCAAGTCTATGACAGCGGGCTGTGGCCAACATAAATTCAACGCCAAAGGTGACCATGAGTACTCACCCTCCAAACACCCATCCGAGGAAAGGAGTTTTGGAGCTGGGGTCTTCACCCCAGAGTTGCCTAAAGAAACTTGATGGAATCACCTCCATAAACTTCAAAATCTCTACTGATTCCCAGGGAATAGCAAGCGGATGAAGAAGTTCATTGTTGTTACAGGAGGGCTTGCATGAAGAAGAAAAAATGGTCATTTCTTCTCCTCATTAAAGACCTTCAAAGGGTTGGTGTTAAGGTGAGCCCCAGAAGGACCCTCAGGACTGTGGAATTCACCTTTTCCATAAATCTAGATAGGGGAGGGTTCTACTTCTTACCAGTAGGGGGCACAAGACGCTGACATGAGAGGCATAACTCCTGGAATTTTGGTTAGTCTTATGGCTCTCAACTATCTCTGCTCATTAAAATCAGGGGGATGGGGGTGGGGGCTTCTTAAAAATACTACTACCCGTGCAAAGATATGAAGTCATTTCATCAGAAAAGATATACTGATAGCAAGTGAGCACATGAAAAAATGTTCAACATCATGAGTCTTTAGGGAAATGAAAACAAAACCCAAAGTGCGATACCACTATATACCTACCTACTGGAAAGACTAAAATTAAAAAGACTGACATACCAAATGTCGATAAGGATGTGGAATAATCAGAATACTGGGGTGGGATGTTAGACACAGCTGTTGGGAACATAAAATGGAACAAATACTTTGTTTTTGTTTCTTTTTGTAACATTTTATCACTATTTTATTAAGAAGAAAATGCCACTGAGGGGCCTTTCTAAGGTTCTCTGCAGCTCTAGCTATTTTTTTTTAACTTTCAATATTATTTTGTATTGATTTCAGGTGTGCAGCATAGTGGTTATGCAAGAGACAGGCACTTAGGAAAGGCAGGATTAAATTTTAAAAAAATAGCTAAAATATGTCCCTGGCCAGTTGGCTCAGTGGTAGAGCATTGGCCTGACATGTGGATATCTTGATTCCCAGTCAGGGCACACAGGAGAAGTGACCAAATGCTTCTCCACTACTCCCCCCTCATTTCTCTCTCTCTTTCCCTCTTCCTCTCCTGTAGCCATGGCTCCATTGGTTCCAGTGCATTGGCCCTGGACGCTGAGGATGGCTTGGTGGAGCCTCTGCCTCGGATGCTAAAAATAGCTTGGTTGCAAGCTTGGCCCCAGATGGGGGTTGCCAGGTGGATCCTGGTCAGGGTGGATGTGGGAGTCTATCCCCCTCTCACTTGGGAAAGAAGAAATAAATAAATACAGAAAAATAAAAAAATAGTGAAGATAAATAAATAAGCTAGACAATTATTTTTATGGTTTCTTAAAAAGTTAAGCATATTTCTACCATATGATCCAGCCATTCAATTTCTAGGTATTTACTCAAAGAAGAAGCCAGATTAAAATGTATAATACTGTATCATTTTATTATATAAAATTTTGGGAAATGCAGACTAATGTATAGTGATAGAAGTTCAGCGGTTCCTTGGGAGGGAGGGAGGAGCAAAGGTGACAAATGACAAAGGGGCACAAGGAGACTTTTGGGGTGATAGACATGTTCATTCTCTTGATTGTGGTGATGGTCCCATGAGTAAGCACATTTGTAAAACTTCTCCAATTGGTCACTTTAAAAATGTACACTTTATTGTCTGTGAATTATATTTCAATAAAGTTTCTTTTTGTTTTCTTTAACTGATACCTAAACTTTCTGACTTTATTTGGCTGGTAACACAACAGGGTTGGTATTTTTTTAAAAATATGCCCCTAAAATGTAGCCAGGTGTGATCACTGACCCTTGTAATTTCTGGTAAGATGTTTGAGTGTCACCTAGGAAAAATAGCTGACTTTACTAAGTTGTATAAAAAAAAGCAATGTGTACTTCTTTTAGAAATGTGTAAAATACAGAAAAACAGAAATAAGACTAAAAGTTTAGCATGACTCCTCTACATAGCTTGCCTACTTCTGAAAACCGAGGACCTAGCTTGGTGGTTAGTCACTTTTGAAAATAAACTTTAGGTTATAAACAGCTCTTGTGGTTCCCCTAAGTCACTTGAAACCCTTGTTAATATTTATTCAAGTAGATTGAAGTATGAATTAGTTTCTTAATCAAAACAGGATCTCCTATAGAAGTATTAATCTTGTGGAATAACAAAACTAGCTGGCTTGCCTGATCAGGTGGTGGTGCAGTGGATAGAGCATCAGCCTTGGATGCTTAGGACCCAGGTTTGAAACTCCGAGGTCGCTGGCTTGAGTGTGGGCGCATCCAGCTTGAGCGCAGGCTTACCAGCTTGAGCTTGCACACAGACAAGAGCCCAGAGGTCACTGGCTTGAAGCCCAACGTCACTGGCTCAGCTGGAGCCCCCCATTCAAGGTACATATGAGAAAGCAGTGAATGAACAACCAAGGTGCTGCAACTATTTGATGATTCTCCTCCTCTCTCTCCCTTCCTGTTTGTGCCTTTCTCTCTCTCTTTTTCTCTCTCGCCAAAAACAAAGAAAAAAGGATAAGAAAAGCAATTCGAATGCAGATCTGAGCTGAGCATCTCTATTCACTGGCTTTCAGATATGGTTTTATTTTATTTTATTTTTTAATGATTCCATTTATGAGGGCTCTACCCTTATGATCCAATCTCTCCCCACATGTCCCACCTCCTAATATCATCACCTTGGGGGTGGGTAGGATTTCACCATTATGAATTTGGGGGTGAATTGGGGGGACACAAACATTCAGACCATAGCAAGTATATATCTTAACATCTTGGAAATGAAAACGAGGTTACACAATGAAGTGCCGGAATCATATGCCCGTTTCCTACAAGGATAACCGAGATGCTGACCTTAGCACAACGCACTGAGCCTTGAGCCAGGGCCCACAGTGAGCGTAGGTAGCTCTGTGCCCCAGTCGGCTGGAAGAAGGATCCTTCTGCTCAAACGCAAAACAAGGTCTCCGTTGGTCAGATGAGGACCCACTCAGACTCACAGACCTGGTATGAAGATTATTTTAAACTGAAGACATCTGAGAAACAGCTGATGCAGAAAGGAACTTCCTCTATGGGACTGAAAGCAGAGGCTTCCAGGAGTGACGTGCCATAAATCCCTCCTCCCACGCACTGGATGAGAAGTTGCATAAACAAACATTTTCACAAGGGTTACACTCCCATTTGTTCCCCTAAAAGCTCATTTGTCTCTCCATAGGAGCCCTTTCTACCCCCACTCCCATTAAGTGGGTATACAAACCCCTATTTTCAGATGTTCAGGGGTCTCTTCACCCAAGTGGCACTCATACTTGTCTGAATAAAACCTTTTTTCTTTTCTTTTGTTAATCTATTGTTAACTTTCAGACCCACAGCCACTGAATCTGAGTTGGTAGAGGAAGTTTTTCCTCCCAACAGTCCAAATTTCAAGTGGGGAGGGGGCCATTCTGGGATTGGCAACAGATGTGCCTGGAAACTGGCTGTCTGCTGCCCCATCTCTGCCCATGCGTGGTATGTTCTGATTGCTTCTTCCTTTTAAGGTCCCCAAACCTCATAATGATGCAACTTGGAGAAATTTACCAGAACTATGAAATCTTGAGATTAGACTAAGCAGTTGCTTAAACTCTCGAGTTAATAAATAGCACTGGCTTAAACTTCTGAGGTGAACTTCACAATCTTTTTGTAGCAGCACTACAGTCATTGTTTCTGACTTATTTTTCAGAAATTCTAAGGTCTTTAAGGTCTATTTCTACAAATCTACTCTCGGCAGGATTTAGGTTTGATTTCAGTGGGGTGAAAATTCTAGTCCAAGGAAATGTACTCAACTTAGTATGCAACAGAAGCTTCAACACACAAAGATTTATAGGATACGTAGTATGCAACAGAAGCTTCAACACACAAAGATTTATAGGATACTTAGCACGTGTATGGCGAATTTATTTAAAAAGCAAACATGTGTGAGGAAGGGTAGACCCGTGGGGAAGCAGAGGGATGTGTGGTCAGGAGGTGGGAAAGGCCACAGTTACAGATTTTTGAGAAGGAAGTGGAAAATAAGGTCAAAGGCCACAAATAGGTTGAAAAACTGGAATGACTTAGATTGGTCATGGGTGACATGCGTGAGAGCAATTTCAGGGGCACGTGGGGTGGGGGAATAGGCTTCCTAGAGGAAGTGGCACAAGTGTAATGAGCATCATGGAGAAATGACAACCTCCCAGCAGACAAAAGCTGCTTCTGTTCCTAACCCTCCATGTCATCCCTGAAAATTCAAGCTAAGAATTAGTGAGCAAGAAGAAAATAAGAAATGTACTCTATGAGAAGTGGAATATTTTATTTAGTTATTTATTTAATTTTAATTTATTGATTTTAAAGAGAGGAAGGGAGAAAGAGAAAGAGACAGAAACAATGATCTGTTTCTATGTGTCCTGACCGGGGATCGAACCAGCAACCTCCACGCAACAGGATGATGCTCTAACCAACTGAGCTATCCAGCCAGGGCAAGAAGTGGAATATTTTAAAGTGGGCATATTCTTTTATTTATTTATTTATTTTAATTTTATTATTATTTTTTTATTTTATTCATTTTAGAGTGGAGACACAGAGTGAGAGAGAGAGAGAAAGAGAGAAAGGGGGGAGGAGCTGGAAGCATCAACTCCCATATGTGCCTTGACCAGACCAGTGCAGGGATTTGAACTGGCAACCTCAGTGTTCCCAGGTCGACGCTTTATCCACTGCGCCACCACAGGTCAGGCCAAGTGGGCATATTCTTTTAGAAAATCAGGAAAAGTAATGTTTTTACAGAGTGATTTCATAAAAGTAAAAAATTCTTTCCTCTCCAGCCAGTGTCTGCAAAGCTGACAATCAGTGAGATGAAAGAGGTAACAATGATGCATTAGCACAATGTATAAAGCCAGTAGTCGCGGCCATCATCACAGCCTCCCGGTCAGTGCAGGTTCGCATTAGATCCGGACAGTCGGTAATGAAACAACGGAGCCAAAGACTGGTGAGCCATCAGCTTTAATTCTAGCTTGCACCCGGCGGGCAAGCAAAACACACACTGGGCTCCAAAACCCATACATTCAGTGCTCACAAAGCTACTGACTTATCCGAGTTTCCTAGAATCAAAGGCTTCTAGCTCACCAGACTTATTCATCTCTGTTTCCCATCTCCTTCTCTCTGCAGAAACTGGCTTCTTCCTCAGCATTCTGCCATCTTGGCTGCTTCTCCTCTCCTCCACATGGCCTTAATCTTTAATACTAACCTCAGGAACTAAGAGAGAGCAAGCTCCCAGGTCTGCCCCACTTTATGCTGTAGAAATCCAAACCCTTAATCCAATCTATAAACAATAAAGTCTCTAATACAAAGTCACCCATCTGAGGCATAATAGGATTCCTCATGAGAGTGTACCACCCCACATCATCCAATCAGTCAAGGATGTGGGGTAAAGCTTACTCTTAAATTTGCACGTGGGCAGCACTATCTTTAACAAAGTGAGCATAATATATTTCATCTGCCCAACACACAATTAGATAAACATTGCCAGATACAATCTTAAAAACATTCAAAATTTCCTCCATCAATTACTGAAAAACTGAAAGCAATTTGAGTTCCTTATTCTGTCAGCACAGGGAAGTTCACATTGTTTTGCAAGAGGAAGTTGAGCTATTAAAAGATAAACCTAAACTTTTTACACAGGGGGCCAGTTCACTGTCCCTGAGACAGTTGGGGGGCCGGACTATAAAAAAAAACTATGAACAAATCCCTATGCACACTGCACATATCATATTTTAAAGTAAAAAAGCAAAACGGGAAAAATACAATATTTAAAATAAAGAACAAGTAAATCTAAATCAACAAACTGACCAGTATTTCAATGGGAGCTATGGGTGCGGATTCATCCTGTGCTCCTCTCACTGACCACCAATGAAAGAGGTGCCCCTTCCGGAAGTGCGGCGGGGGCCGGATAAATGGCCTCAGGGGGCCGCATACGGCCTGCCAGGGCCGTAGTTTGGAGACCCCTGGACTACAGGGATGGATGAAGGTTCCTGGTGCTTGAAGAACAGCTGACTTAGCCTGAGGAAAACCACCCCAAAGCCTGGCTCTAAGAATTAAAAAGAACTGCAGGGAATGACCAGATGCTAAGGACCTCAAGTCTTGAGGGAAGTAGAAGAAGGGTGCTATTTTTAGGAGCGCCCAGGTAAAACCATGGGTTCCGAAAAAGAAAAGAGGCTTCTCCAGCAGTGGGCTAGAGACCAGAGTGGTGGGAAGTCAGAGTGGCTGTTGAGCTGAGGAGCACCCACACCTACAGCACATATATATATGTTTGACCCAGCAATTCCACCAGTGGGAGATCAGTTTACAGAAATGACTGGACAAGTGGGCACAATGTCTCATTACATCTTAGAGTATAGCAGCTCAACCTGCTCTATCTATCGTAATGAGAGGTAGCATATTCAGGCACCTGACGTACAATCACTTCTCTTTCTTAAGTAGATGTGGGTCTGTAGAGCCAGTAGTCGCGGTCAGGATCACAGCCACCTGACCTGTGCAGGTTCGCATTGGATTTGAACAGTCAGTAATTGTAAAGCCAGTAGTCAAGGCCACCATCACAGCAGCCTGACCCACGCAGGTTCACATTAGATTCGAACAGATGGCAATGAAACACCAGAGCCAAGAACTGGTGAGCCATCAGCTTTAATTCTAGCTTGCACCCGGCGGGCAAGCAAAAACACACACTGGGCTCCAAAACCCACTCATTCAGTGCTCACAAAGCTACTGACTTATCCAAGTTTCCTAGAATCAAAAGTTTCTAGCTCACCAGACTTATTCACCTCTGTTTCCCATCTCCTCCTGCACAAACTCTTAACAAACTGGCTTCTTCCTCAGCACTCCACCATCTTGGCTGCTTCTCCTCTCCGCATGGCCGTAATCTGCTCTCCTCTCTAATACCTCAGGAACCAAGCACCAAGAGAGAGAGATAGCTACTGTTCTCTCCCACTTTATAGCAGACTCAAAACCTTTAATCCAATTATACAAACAAGGAAGTCTCTGATACAAAGTCACCCATCTGAGGCATAATGGGATTCTTCAGGAGAGTGCACCACCCTACATTATCCAATCAGTCAAGGGTGTGGGGAAGAGCTTACTCTTAAACTAAGCCTTAGGCTATAACGATCCGGCCTGCCCACAGCCTGTTCCAGAACACACATTAATATCAACGAACTTCCATGTGGGCAGCGCCATCTTTTAACAAAGTGAGCATATCATATTTTATCTGCCGAACAGTAATGAAACAACGGAGCCAAGAACTGGTGAGCCATCAGCTTTAATTCTAGCTTGCACCCGGCGGGCAAGCTAAAACACACACTGGGCTCCAAAACCCCCTCATTCAGTGCTCACAAAGCTACTGACTTATCCGAGTTTCCTAGAATCAAAGGGTTGGGCAGATAAAATATATTATGCTCACTTTGTTAAAGATGGCGCTGCCCACATGGAAGTTCATTGATATTAATGTGTGTTCTGGAACAGGCTGTGGGCAGGCCGGGTCATTGTAGCCTAAGGCTTAGTTTTAAGAGTAAGCTCTTCTCCACACCCTTGAC
Organism: Rhynchonycteris naso; assembly: GCA_037038555.1. Lineage (NCBI taxonomy): Eukaryota > Metazoa > Chordata > Mammalia > Chiroptera > Emballonuridae > Rhynchonycteris > Rhynchonycteris naso. The sequence continues at coordinate 35,715,614 of CM072998.1, forward strand.
TGATTGGATGATGTAGGGTGGTGCACTCTCCTGAGGAATCGCATTATACAGAGACTTCCTTGTTTGTATAATTGGATTAAAGGTTTTGATTCTAGGGTATAAAGTGGGGAGACCAGCAGCTTGATCTCTCTCTCTCTCGCTTGGTTCCTGAGGTAGAAGAGAGGAGAGCAGATTAAGGCCACATGGAGGCCAGGAGAAGCAGTCAAGATGGCTGAATGCTGAGGGAGAAGCCAGTTTGTTAAGAGTTTGTGCTGGAGGAGATGGGGAACAGAGGTGAATAAGTCTGGTGAGCTAGAAACCTTTGATTCTAGGAAACTCGGATAAGTCAGTAGCTTTGTGAGCACTGAATGTATGGGTTTTGGAGCCCAGTGTGTGTTTTGCTTGCCCGCCGGGTGCAAGCTAGAATTAAAGCTGATGGCTCACCAGTTTTTGGCTCCATTGTTTCATTACCGACTGTTCAAATCAAATGCGAACCTGCATGGGTCAGGCTGCTGTGATGGTGGCCTTGGCTATTGGCTTTACACAAAGCTTTCTAGCTCACCAGACTTATTCACCTCTGTTTCCCATCTCCTTCTCTCTACACAAACTCTGCACAAATTGGCTTCTTCCTCAGCACTCCACCATCTTGACTGCTTCTCCTAGCCTCTTCCCGTGGCCTTACTCTGCTCTCCTCTCTAATACTTCAGGAACCAAGAGAAAGCAAGCTACTGGTCTGTCCCACTTTAGAATGTAGAAATCCAAACCCTTAATCCAATCTATAAACAAGAAAGTCTCTGGTACAAAGTCACCCATCTGAGGCATAATGGGATTCTTCAGGAGAGTACACCACCCTATATCATCCAATCAGTCAAGGGTGTGGAGAAGAGCTTACTCTTAAAACTAAGCGTTAGGCTATAACGACTGTAAAGCCAGTAGTCAGGGCCACTATCACAGCAGCCCGACCCACGCAGGTTCACATTAGATTCGAACAGTCGGTAATGAAACACCGGAGCCAAGAACTGGTGAGCCATCAGCTTTAATTCTAGCTTGCACCCGGCGGGCAAGCAAAAATACACACTGGGCTCCAAAACCCATACATTCAGTGCTCACAAAGCTACTGACTTATCCGAGTTTCCTAGCATCAAAGCTTTCCAGCTCACCAGACTTATTCACCTCTGTTTCCCATCTCCTCCTGCACAAACTCTTAACAAACTGGCTTCTTCCTCAGCACTCTGCCATCTTGGCTACTTCTCCTCCACATGGCCTTAATCTGCTCTGCTCTCTAATACTAATCTCAGGAACCCAGGAACCAAGAGGGAGAGAGCAAGCTCCTGGTCTCTCCCGCTTTATAGCAGACTCAAAACCTTTAATCCAATTATACATACAAGAAAGTTGCTGATACAAAGCCACCCATCTGAGGCATAATGGGATTCCTCCCTACATCACCACCCTACATCATCCAATCAGTCAAGGGTGTGGAGAAGAGCTTACTCTTAAACTAAGCCTTAGGCTATGACCTGGCCTGCCTACATTACTGCTTTTCCCCCACAGCCATCTCAAGCATAAGGGCAAATAATATCACCTGGGTGATGGGATTCCATGTGGGCAGCGCCATCTTTAACAAAGTGAGCATATTATATTTTATCTGCCAAACAATCCACCCCTATGCTCACTTTACTACCCACAATTTACACTACCGGCATCCCTGTACAAGGAAATTAAGTACATTACACAAATTACAGCAGTAGCACAAATCATACAGTTTCAACAATTACAAAGGTACATTGCATAAACAGAAACAGTACCAACTACAGCAATAGGATTAACAAATCAAAAGCTATGGGCAAAATGACAGAGCTGTCAACGGCACCAAGAGAGGCAAATCTTTTCCCTCTGGCAAAATACAGGCCAGAGTTTTATCTGCAGACAGCACCGTAGCTGGTACCAGAGGCCGCCCTGAGCGGGCATACCACACCTTATTGGCCAATACACCAGCATCTGCTGGTTCTATGTGTAGTAAAATAGGAGAACTCATTATCGGCCATAAAGAAATTACAAAGGTGCCCTTCATTTCACCAGTCTCTGAGCACTTTTCCAAAAGCGCAAAATGTCCTCGGCCTTCTCTCTTGCCATTTGAAAGGCTTCCCGGGGCAGGGGGAGGGCCTCCAGCAAAGCCACCCCCCCCACCCCCATCAGGGTATTTCACATTGTCCAAAATCCATAAGTCCATTCAACAAAGGAGCCTGTGCCCATCGGTTATAGTCCAGGAAATCAGTCCACGCACATGGGGTTTTAGCCTCCCCCCTCATTCCTGCCATCATGGCAGGTTTCACACTGTCCCCCAAAAGAGCACGTGGCAATGGCAGTCAGCATTTCCATCTCTGCTCTGGGGAGCATGATGGCATCCACCCCTATGTCCCAAAATTGCAGACCTACCAGCAGCGTACCTACTCCTTGCTGCTGGGCTCTCACCTTCTGGAGGCTGCGGATTGCAACTCCAGCCAGATTCTCCTCATCCTCCAAAGAGGAACTGGAAACATCAGCTCCTGCTGCTGGGCTTGATCTCCGGGCCATCGCTGCCTTCTGCTCAGCAGGCCTTTCAGGTCCAACCCCGGCCTCAGCCCCGGTCCTGGCCTCAGGCCCGGCCTCATGCCGCTGCTGGCTCTCCACAACATCCAGGGCAATCTCCAACTCACGAACCTGTGATTTCTTCTCCAGCATCTGCTCCATTTCCAGGCGAATCTCACGAACCTGGTGAGCCTCCTCCGGTGCTTCCTCCAACTCCAGGGTCGGCACCTCTTTCTCCCACATTTCCTCCAGCTCCTTCCACTGCTCGCTTTGCAGGTCCTGGGCAGCCTCTTCCATAGAGCTCTCAGTTTCCTCACACATGACTGTAAAAATCAGCCAGCCTACAGTCCCCCAAAAAACAGCTATGGAAAACCAAAACAGCAACCAGTCCTCTACTCCACCACCCAAAGGTGGTGGTGGCTCCATGCCGAACTGTATCGAATCCTGCCGACTACGCCAAATGTAAAGCCAGTAGTCAGGGCCACTATCACAGCAGCCCGACCCACGCAGGTTCACATTAGATTCGAACAGTCGGTAATGAAACACCGGAGCCAAGAACTGGTGAGCCATCAGCTTTAATTCTAGCTTGCACCCGGCGGGCAAGCAAAAATACACACTGGGCTCCAAAACCCATACATTCAGTGCTCACAAAGCTACTGACTTATCCGAGTTTCCTAGCATCAAAGCTTTCCAGCTCACCAGACTTATTCACCTCTGTTTCCCATCTCCTCCTGCACAAACTCTTAACAAACTGGCTTCTTCCTCAGCACTCTGCCATCTTGGCTACTTCTCCTCCACATGGCCTTAATCTGCTCTGCTCTCTAATACTAATCTCAGGAACCCAGGAACCAAGAGGGAGAGAGCAAGCTCCTGGTCTCTCCCGCTTTATAGCAGACTCAAAACCTTTAATCCAATTATACATACAAGAAAGTTGCTGATACAAAGCCACCCATCTGAGGCATAATGGGATTCCTCCCTACATCACCACCCTACATCATCCAATCAGTCAAGGGTGTGGAGAAGAGCTTACTCTTAAACTAAGCCTTAGGCTATGACCTGGCCTGCCTACATTACTGCTTTTCCCCCACAGCCATCTCAAGCATAAGGGCAAATAATATCACCTGGGTGATGGGATTCCATGTGGGCAGCGCCATCTTTAACAAAGTGAGCATATTATATTTTATCTGCCAAACAACGACCCGGCCTGCCCATAGCCTGTCCCAGAACACACATTAATATCAATGAACTTCCATGTGGGCAGCGCCATCCTTAACAAAGTGAGCATATTATATTTTATCGGCCCAACAGGGTCCTGCAGATGTAAACTAAAAAGAAGAAAATCAATATTTTCTGGATGTAAATGTTGGGGTCATTGCCCAGATATCATGGTGCAGGGTGAACTTTAGGGTAAGACATCCTCTCTGCCACAGGCCAGCTATGTGACCCTGAGAAAGTTCCTTACTCATACTCAGCTGTGGTATTCCATATCAGGAATCTACTTTAAACAATGCTGTAAGTGTTGCTAGTGAAACGAGGAGACTTTAATTCTTGTCTTCTTGAAGGAAAGAACTCAGCCAAGAGACAAAGTGCAGCAAGTAAAGGAAGGATTTATTGGCTGTGCAGGAGTACTCTCAGAAGGAACTGACTAAGCAGGCAAAGAAAAGGGGGACTGGGAGACAGGTTCAGGGGGTTAGCCTGGGATGAGCTGCTGCTGCCCATTGCTCCCCCGGTTGCAAACCTCTTGGGGTCCCTTAGACTTTAGGAGAAACAGAGAGGGGCGAGGAAAACACACCTGGGGGTGGGGAGAGAAGAGGAGAAAGGATAAGGCTTGGGCAGGCTGTGCCCTTGGGAGGGAGAGCATCTGGGTGCCCCGCCCTAAGGGCATTAAGGGTGAAGATTGTAGAGGAGGTTTAGGGAAGGATCTCAATAGAATATTCATCAACTTTCCAGGTGTGTCCTTTTAGGGTCATGGGCTCCACTGATTGGTCAGTGCCGGGGCAGGGAGTCATTAATGGATGCAGATAGTCCTTAGGACAGCCTGTCTGGTTTTGCTGCTTTTCTAGGCTTGGAGCTGAAACACACCTGAGGCCTAGATGGATGTGATACAGGGCAGAGAACCTTGTTGCCCTGGAGCTTAGTGCTTCATGGCTATTCTCTGGCCCCTTGTTCACTCCCCTGCAAAGAAGGGAGGGTCTAACCTGCATGACTAACAACATACCAGGGGGGGGAAAGGTCAGGGGAGGGTCCAAATTGCATGAGGAGCAATATGGAATCTGGGGCTCTAAACTGCATGACCAGTTATATGCCAGGGGAGGAAAGGTCACCCTGGGGGCAAGATCCTTGGTTGCCCAGTTTTGCCCATTGCTAGGCACCTGGGGCTTTTCGTCCTGGTGACCTTCTGTGCCTGGCTCGTAGCCTTTGCTCTGCTCATGTCTAACTGCCTATCACATATGTACAACAGATCAAAGATATACTGAACCCAATACATAGTAGGTGGCTAATAAATACTTGTTACCGTTTTGTGGGGGACAAATAGGCGATTTCCACAATATTTATAAATATTTCATAAGGTATGTTTCAAAATAACTACTCAGAGATGTTCACTTTTAAGAAATTTAATGGTACATTTTAAGGTGTATGGGTATTATTCTGGAGCAAAATTTCTCAGTCAAAGGCAATTTTAACCCCTAGGAGACATTTATTGATTGTCGCAATGGGGTGGTGGTATTATTACTCCTGCTATTTGTAGGTAGAGGCTGGGTGCTTCTTAACATCCACACGACAACCACCATCACCAAGAGTTATTCGGTCCAGAACATCAGTCATGCGGAGGTTGGGAAGCCCTGCTCTGGAGATGGACTGTTGTTACTCTAGAGTTGATGAAGGTGTATATCAGGGGTCCCCAAATTTTTTCCACAGGGGGCCAGTTCACTGTCCTCAGACTGTTGGAGGGCTGGACTATAAAAATAACTATGAACAAATCCCTATGCACACTGCACATATCTTATTTTAAAGTAAAAAAACAAAACGGGAACAAATACAATATTTAAAATAAAGAACAAATAAATTTAAATCAACAAACTGACCAGTATTTCAATGGAAACTATGGGTGCGGATGGATCCTGTACTCCTCTCACTGACCACCAATGAAAGAGGTGCCCCTTCCGGAAGTGCGGCGGGGGTCGGATAAATGGCCTCAGGGGGTCGCAGTTTGGGGACCCCTGGTGTATATGGTATCCCATCTTTCTAGATGCTTGTCCTTGGCTCCTCTTTCTTTCAATCTCCCTCTCACTTCTCCTTCACTCTTATTTTTTAACATCCAATCCACACTAAATCCTGTAGATTTCACCTTCACTGTACATCCAGAATGTAAACAAGTCTGAACACTCAGTTATCATGCTGATCCAAGTCACCATTGTCTCTCCCTGATGTCCCTGCATCCTCATGGCCAACTCAACACAATAGGTAGGTGACATTATTTAGGGTAGGGTAATAATTCTCCTTTGTCCAAAATTCTTTAGCTCCCTTTTATCCCATTCAGAGGACAACCCACAGGTCCCAATGACCTTCTTGACCCCACCCACCCCCATCCTCACCCAACTGCTGTCCAGATCCCCCTCACTCTCCTGCTCAGTCCTCAGACTTCCCTGTGGCCCATAGAGCCTCCCAGGCAGGCTTCTACCCCAGGGCTTTTTACTCACTGTTCTCTCTACTTGAATTCCTCCTCTTCCAGACAACTGCATGTTTAACTTCTCACCTCATTCTGATGCTTGGTGGAAACTTCCTCATGCTATTATATCTCTGTATCTATCTCTGTATCTATCTATCTATCTATCTATCTATCTATCTATCTATCTATCTATCTATAATATATATATTAAAATTGAATCCCCTGCATCCACCCTCGGACCTCATTCTCTATTTACCTCCCTGCTTTTGTCTATCTAATGTTTAATCATTTAGGGGACTCTGTATTTTGCTTGTTTATTTTGTTGGCTGTCTTTCTCACTGCTCTATCCCTGTGTCAGGGCTAAGTGCTTCAATTCCTATCTGCTGAATGAATACATGATAAAGAGGCAGAATTTTTTGTCTGTTTGTTTTTAAGGAAAGTAACTTAAAGGTAAAAAATGCTCCCAAACTGCTTTGCAAAATCTGTGAGAAGGAACCACGTTTTCTTATTTCTTTTATTTCAACTGTAGACAGTCCCTGTGTTGCTCAGTTTGCATCTCTTTAAAAAATAAACTACATAATTTTCTTGGACTGCGATACATTTCATCTAGCAATTGAAAAAAAAGGATTACCCTGTTAGGCCAGTGGTTTAAATCCAGGCAAAATAAACATTGCACTTGGCATCTAAGGAGCTAGTTTAAACAGATGCTTAACCCTAAGCTTACCTCCTTCCTCAATACTGTTTCCTGAATATGAATAAATCCATTGACAGTGTTTAAGAAATTTTTTAGGAGTGGTGGAAATTTGATTTGGAAACATCGTCCTGGTTAAATTTAGTTTTTTTTCAAGTGCTGTACAGTTAAAAAAAATTTTTTTTAAACTAGCTTGCTGAGTGAATTTTACATGCCAGGTACTGGGCTAGGTGCCGGACAGCCCCTCTGTTCCTCAAACCCTGCTCTGAATGCATCAGTGTTTCAAGTGGAGACAGCACTCAGTTAATCAATAAATGTATTCAAACACGCATTGATTGACGATGTTCTAATTCTAGGCACTTGGGAGAAAACAGAGAACATACAGAGATCCCACTCCTATGCGCTTACATTCCCATGTTTATTGAATGATGGAGTGTGCTGAGACAGGTGTGAACTGAGTGGGACAGAGAATTAGCTTAAAACATGTTCCTCGTGATCGAGTTGCAGGCGGGGTCTGTGACCCCCTTCTCCCTTAAGTGGACGAAGGGATATTGACAAACTAGATGTTCCAGGTCACCTTTCCCCAGGCATCTGGATTGACTCCTTTGGGTATGGAAGGTTAATCTTCCTCCCCACGCCCATCCTCGAATCCCCTATTTAACCCTACCTGTTAGAGAACCGGTTGCTGACCTCTGCCTTAGGAGTCAGCCAGGCAGATGACTTCCTAATAAGCTTTTCTTAACCTGAACTCTGGCCGACCTTTCACCTTGTTCCTAGGAAATTGTTAAATTACTACAGAAGATAATAAGATAATACTGAATAAAATGAGCCAGTTAGAATTTCTCACAGGCAAACTTCATGAAAGAGGCTGAGAAGGAGGTAGAAATGCAGGGAAAGGGCTTCCAGGAAGGAGAGTGCATTGAGGAAGGGTGCCTGGGCTGGCAGATGGAGTTCCAAGGCTCACCCACAGAGATACTGGATGGAGTGAGAATGCTTTTCAAATAAGGCCAGCCCAGTGTGTGAGGGTGTGGAGCATGTGGGTTGCAAGACATCACTTCTGGTTTCACCAGGATGGTGAATTCATCCATTCTTTACTGACTCAAAGCTTTCTCGAGCAACTTTTATGTGCTAGATACTCTTCACCAGACATAGCAGTGAGCAAAACAAAAAGTCTCTTCCTCATGAAGCTTACATTCTGGAGAGGAAGACTGCACAGTTAAACATGTGAATAAGCAATACAATTTTAGATAGCGGCAAGAAAATAAAGCAGGAGAGAGCCATAAAGGGAAAGGGGGTGGGAAAGCTATTGGAAAAAGAATGGGGGGTCAGATAAGGGTGGGCAGAATTCCAGCATGTGGATTAGGAAATAGGGAGCATGGCAGGTCTGAACAGAGAAAGCAGTGGTTAGGAAAGGTCTAACGGTAATGGTCCACGCATGAGATGCACAGTGGATGAGATGCCTTCACACCTCTGCCTCATCTGAGGGTCAGAGAGGTTACTTAAGTGGGCCATGGGTCCCATTTTCCTTCTTACAGAAAACCATGAGAACCGACACACAGTGATCTCAGCACACACTGCCTACTCGTGTTCAAACTAGAGCTCTGAGTTCTACGGTCAGCATTCTCTGAAATAAACACCAAATCCCACAAACTGAATATTTTAAAAGCATTTCAAGGTCTACTCTATTAAAAAGGAAGAAAGATTTTGCTGATAGTCATGACAATTGCCAGTCAACTTTTCATTTCCAAGTTTCATATGGCTATGGCTGTCCATTTTCAGATACAACATAGCATAAATGGTTTCTTGTAAAAGAGAACAAAAACAAACAAAACAAAACAAAAACGACGCTAGAAACCTATCCTCCTGCAATCTTCCCTCTTCCCTAACTTTCTAACCATTACAGTCAGTTTTAGGATGGGTTTTTCACGACCCTCATTTAAAGTAAACTTTTATAATGACCTTGACTAGTGGCTACATTTGCACACACGCTGATAAAGAAAACGACGCATCTGGGAAAGCGCTGGGTGGACTGGGCTGGCAAGGGGTTCCCATTACTAGCCAGAGACCTCAGGGATCTGGGTTCAGCAGCGCCCGGGTCTGAACAGGTGGGAAGGGGGGGGGTGAGGAAGTAAAAGGGCGATGCGGGAGAGGACAGGCGATGAGAGGGGAGGGTGGAAGATGGGCCTGGGACGTGGGCGGCTGGGGCAAGGCGGGACAGGGACTGGGCGGCCGGGAGGAGGGGCGGGGTACTGAGGGGCAAGGTCGAGGTAGGGTGTCGGGAAAGCTCTGAGGGGGCGAAGCCGGGAGCCGGGAGCGTGCGGAGCAGGAAGTGGAAGGAGGGGTCGGAAGGCAGGGCCAGGAGGGGGCGGGGCAGGGCAAGGGGCGGGGCCGGGCGCCCTGGACAAGCCTCCTGGGCAAGAACCCTGGAGAAGCCCTTTGGTGCTGCCACGCGCTCCTTCTTCCGAGCTTCTGGGCGTGGGTTCAGGAAGGTCCCGGAGGGTCTCCGCAAATTTGGGATCCCCGCGAGTCCCAGGTGCCAGCCGTCTCGGGGCCGGTGTCCAGTTGCTCTCACGGGCCAGACGGGCGCGGGGTCAGGAGGGGTCTTTCTGCGGGAAGATGAGAAAGCCCGACGGGAAGATCGTGCTTTTGGGGGACATGAACGTGGGAAAGACATCGCTGCTGCAGAGGTACATGGAGCGGCGCTTCGCGGACACGGTCAGCACGGTGGGCGGCGCCTTCTACCTGAAGCAGTGGCGCTCCTACAACATCTCCATTTGGGACACCGCAGGTGAGGGCTGGCGCAGCCTGGACCCACACTGTCCTGGAGCTCCGCAGGGCGGGGTTGGGGGGCGGGCTAGGGACTTCCCGTCCAAGAGTAGCGTCCCCAGAGCTCGGGTCCCCCAGGCGGACCTCCCTGGTTACGCACTGGGTACCTCGCTGCCGCGGCAGGTGACCCTATCTCAGAGATCAGGCCTCCAGTCACCGTACACGGTCATCGTTGACTCTTTTCTGTTCACTTGTTTTTTGCTGGTTGGGAAACTTACTGTTCAGCCACCTGGTGCATTTAGTAACAATCCAGTTGATGCTTAAAAAGTGTCCCTAGCTCCAAAGGGAGGGCGTGTGTCACATGTGCACCCTATGTCAGTGTCTGGCTCCTGAATGTCACAAGTCTGCACCGAGCCTGCTAGTGATAACCAGACTCATTAAGTACTATCATGAACATCTCATTTGATATCCACAACAACTTTGAGGGATGAGCAAAACTAGTATAATTACACCCTTTTTCACAAAAGAGGAAACCAAGGCACAGAGCCGTTTCCTGCAAGGTTTAGTCAGGAAAGCAGGAAAACAGAACTCACATATCTCTTCTCTTAGTCCACAGCATATCTGCATTTTCCAGGTGTTTTTTGTTTGTTTTATAATCATTGGCTTGATCTCGGCTCATATATGTAATGGAGGTTGATGTGATTTTTTTTTTTTTTTTTTTTTTTTACAGAGACAGAGAGAGAGTCAGAGAGAGATAGATAGGGACAGACAGACAGGAATGGAGAGAGATGAGAAGCATCAATCATCACTTTTTTGCTGCGACACCTTAGTTGTTCATTGATTGCTTTCTCATATGTGCCTTGACCATGGGCCTTCAGCAGACCAAGTAACCCCTTGCTGGAGCCAGTGACCTTGTGTTTAAGCTGGTGAGCTTTTTGCTCGTGCCAGATGAGCCTGCGCTCAAGCTGGCGACCTCGGGGTCTTGAACCTGGGTCCTCCGCATCCCAGTCCAATGCTCTGTCCACTGCACCACTGCCTGATTAGGCTGAAGTGATTTTATGTAGTAGCATTTTAGTGATAGGTAGTAAATTATTTTTGATGTGTGTAGTGATCTTTCAAAAGTGTGACTTAGAACGTCTTGATTGGAATTTTCAGTTTAACTGAAAAATTACAAAGGCAATTATAGTGTTACCATAGAAATCTTTCCTTCCCCTATGAAAAAGAATAAAAAACAATAAGTAAATAAAAAACTAAATAGTATGATATGTTTTCAGTGGACATTCTTTTTAGAAGCTTGAGACTTTATGGTCTACCTTTTTATCATGTCAGCCCTTTAAAAATTACATATCCAAAGGTCTACTCTAGGATTTTAAATTGCCAACTGGGCACATCGGTCTGCTAAATAAAGATTTTAACTAATTCTCTATTTAAAACTGAATTAGGCCCTGGCTGGTGGCTCAGGGATAAAGCGTGGGCAGCCTGTGTATGGACATCCCAGGTTTGATTCTGGGTCAGGACACACAGGGGAAGTGACCATCCGGTTCTTCTCCCTTCCCATGCCCCCTACCCCCCACTTTCCCTCCTCTCCCCCTTTCTCTCCACAGCCAATGACTTTAGCGTTGACTCCTGGCACTGAGGATAGCTCTGTTGGTCCCAGTGTCAGCCTCAGGTGCTAAAAATAGCTTGGTATTGGAGCATCGCTGTGGGGGTTGCTGGGTGAATTCCGGTTGGGCTCATGCAGAGTCTGCCTCATTATCTCCCTTCCTCTTACCTAAGAAAACAAAAAACAAACAAAAAGACTGAATTAATGACGCCCACTGAGGTATATCTGCTTCTCTTCCTTCCTCCTCTTTTCTTTTACTGCTGTCTTTTTTGTTAATATATTGGTTCATGTCTTGACTAACTTATTACAGTCATGCTGTAAACACAGCATCTTCCAGGTACTTTTTCTTCCAGCTCCAGGTGGCAAAGTAAAGTTTCTCCAAGATATTTTACTACTTAAAGCTGACTTTCTGGCACTAAGCATTTGGTTGCCATGGAATGGAATGTAGGCTCTTGTAGTGAAATCAAATCAAATTAACACGATTCTCTGCCTGTTTTGGATAAGACTTGCCCTTTTGCTCCTTTGGCTGGACTTCACTGCTGTTCTTGGTTTACAAGAGGATAATGCAGGACTGTCATTGGGGACCCAGACCGAGAGCCCAGTAGTGGCCACCATGAGGACCTGCCTTTTACCACAAAGTGTCTTTCTGGAACAGGAGCTGACCCTAAGTGTCAGGACCAGCATCTCTGGCATCTATGATATGAAGTAGCAAGGTCATTTTGACTGACCACTTTCTTCTGTGATAGGCACACGTTGCAGCCGGAATCTTGATCACTAGAGGATTTTGTAATACAGCTGATGAGATGTCCCGGATATGTTGTTGGGCTCCTGGGGGCAGCAACTCATTTCCTGTCTGCCTAAGCTGCCGCCTTCTTGTTCCTGGAATCTGAGTGTGAGCTCAGTCAGGCTCCTAGGGCCATGGAGGTGGCCAGGCCCCTCCTCTGCAGTGCAGACCTCTTATGTACACATGCTCAGGGTGACCGTGGCTCAGTCAGCAGTCACACAGGTTACCTCTGTGCCTGGCTTCCTGTGACTGTCAGGTTATGGGCTACTTGAAACGAAAGAACAGCTATTACCTTTTCAATAATCCCTGTTGGAAATTCAAAACTTTAACTTTTAAGGGATCTTAATTTTTTCCTCTTTTTGTCTTGCTTTTAAACATTCTTTCCACTCCACAGAGATTGTTTTTTAAGTTGTGTTCATTTAAATTTTCATGACTGAGAAAGAAAGATGAGAACCAGCTAGAGGATGAATATTTTTAATGCTGTTCTTGGTTGCATGGGGTGAGTGGGGTGGGAGTGTGGGGGTGTGGAAGGTGTTAGGTTTTTGTTTTTTTACATAGAGAAAGTCAGAGAGAGGGACAGATAGGGACAGACAGACAGGAACGGAGAGAGATGAGAAGCATCAATCATCAGTTTTTCGCTGTGACACCTTAGTTGTTCATTGATTGCTTTCTCATACGTGCCTTGACCGTGGGGCTACAGCAGACCGAGTAATCCCTTGCTCGAGCCAGCGACCTTGGGTCCAAGCTGGCGAGCTTTGCTCAAAGCAGATGAGCCCGCGCTCAAGCTAGAGAACTCGGGTCTCCAACCTGGTCTTCCGCATCCCAGTTCGACGCTCTATCCACTGCGCCACCGCCTGGTCAGGCGGGTGTTAGGTTTTTTAACTGTAAAAATGAAGGTAAGGGGTCAGAGTTTCTGTTCTACTCTTGGCATGTCCTTTCAAAAATAAAAAGGGCAGGTGAAGCTAGAAAGGGGAGGAGATTTGCTAGGCTGGTAAGTAGGATTTTACTTGATTCATAAGATTCCTTCAGAGGGAGGGAGGCATGACAGTTTGCATGTGAGAGATGGGAAGACGGAGCTGGTGAAAGTTGAGTGGGACTTAGACTCATTCTGTCCAGGGAATCTCCTTCCATTGCGCCTTCATGGCTCTGCCCTTGCCTAGTTGGGCGGATGGATGTGGGGTGGTTACCAGATGTGGTTTGGTAAGTCCCGGAAGCAAAAGGAGTAAGGTTGCCCAGAGGTGATACAGAAGAACCCCAACAGAACTTACCGTTACCTCTACTCTGTCACTCCTTCGGTTGGTCTAAAAAGATGCTGCCCATTGTTCAGCAAATATAGACTGAGCCACTCCTGTGTATCTGGGTACTGTTCCAGGCTCCATTCTACAGCAATGAGAGGCTAGCTGGGGGTCTCCGTTCCATGGGCTTTTTTTAGCTCTGGAGGAGCGGGAGAGGCCAGCAAGGAAATAGGTGGTATCATTTTACACCTGCTCATTGTTTTGAAGAAAACACAGCAGGGTAATGAGAAAGTGATAGTGTGCCTTAGTAGAGCCCATCACCAGAGTCCTGTACGGGTTGATACCTCTCCTCTTTTATCCCTCATTTTCTGAGGCTGTAGCCCCTTGAGGGTGGGATGGTATGACTTGCGTTTGCGCCCCCAGAGTCTGCCTCATGAAGACCGGTTTCTGACAAGATTCTCCCTTTCCTTCAGTTTCTCATTTCCGTGTGAGCCCTCACTGGCAACGCCCCTCTCATCCGTATTCCTACCTGAAGTCTGTTCACACCGACTGAGGAGTTCTCTGAGATGATACAGGTTTTCTCGTTCATGCTCCCTACTTTCTTCTGAGCCCTCACTAGCAGAGTTTTTTGTTTGTTTTCTTCTTTTTTTTTCTTTAAGATTTTATGGATTTTAGAGAGAGAGAGAGAAGAAGGGAGGAATGGGAAGCATCATTTCGTAGTAGTTGCTTCTCATTTGTGCCTTGACAGGCCAGGCCTGGGGTTTTGAACTGGTGACCTCGGCATTCCAGGTTGTCACTGTGTCCGCTGCGCCACCGCCTAAGGCCAAAGTTCTATTTTTAATTAATTGAATTTACTGGGGCGACATTGGTTCGTAAAACCATACAGATTTCAAGTGTGCAACTTGATAAAATGTCATTTGCACACTGCATCGTGCACCCTCCACCCCAAGCGAGGTCTCTTTTCATCCTCATTGCTCCCGTCTTTGCCCACCTCCACTAGCAGAATTGTTAACATCTGTATTTCTCCTAGCGGTCTGTTCAAGGCGATCTAGCCTCTTCTTACCATGCTTCTCAAATACTTCCAGCCTCTGGCTGTGCCCAGTTCCAAAAAGGCATGTCCACATTTGCTATGGCAGCAACCACTCCCAGTATTAAAATCTGTGTTAGTTTCCTACTGCTGCTATAATTTCACAAGCGTAGTGGCTTTAAAAAGAACCTAGGTCAGGAGTCCTAAATGGGTGTCTTTGATTGCCTAAATGGGTGTGCAAAACTTAAGGTATCTGCAGGATCACTCTTTTTCAGAGGCCCTACGGAAGACCCCGTTTCCTGGCCTTGCCCAGCTTCTGGACCCTGTCCCGTCCATGGTTTCTTCTCTTCCACCTTCAAAGCCACCAGTAACCGGTCGAATCTTTCTCCGACCCTGACTGTCATGACGCCCTTTCCCACAGGTTTTTTAAACCCTCAATACAGAACTTTATTAGGGGAGGGGCAGTAGGTCCCAGAGAATGGGAAGATGCCCCTGAGGAGTTAAAGGAGCCATGAGGAGAGGTCCTGGCCAGGAACATCTGTGCCTGTCAGGGGTGGAGCGCAAGAGGGCCAGGATCTCAGAAGCTGCCATGCCAGTGGTTTGGGAAACATCATTACTTTCTTTCTAGGGGACCACAGCGGATATGGGACCTTGAGGGGGTGACCTGCATTGGGGTTCTCACCCATAGGGCTGCTGCCAGGGGTTTTGGAGATGGAGTGTAGGCTCATGACATTGCAGAAGCCACCATGTTACATTCTCCCATCTCATCCTGCCAACGGCATTGCTCCTGGAAGTCGGTGGCAAGGGGACAGCTTGGCACTCACAGCCTGCCCGCTGAACCAGCGGTTACGGAGTTCAGTCACTGCCTGCCCTGTAACTTCTTTGCACCAGAACTTGACATAGACATTGCCACAAGGTGGTCCCCCAAGTTGCTGCACACATTCATCTCTTCAGTCTCCCCGTACTTCTGCTGTTCTGGGAACACCCCCTCAAAGATGTAATCATAGTGTTCTTGCACCTCCATGTTACTCACATGATGGGGCAATCTGGCTGTGGCTTAGGCGGTGTTCTGTGGATTCCAGTACAGGTTGGCAGCACTATGGTCTGCCTGAAGTCGGCTTATTGTGAAGCCAGGAGCAGGGTCCTTGTGCCGGCAGACCACGATCTTAAAGTAAAAAGAGCAGTTAACCTTGTCCTTCTCAGTCTTGAATATTGAAGCTAAAATATTCAGCCATTTCAACCCAAACCCTCCCTCTCCCATATTTAAAAGACTTGTGAATTCACTGGGCTCATCCTGATACTATAGGATAATCCTGTTTTAAGGTTAGCTGGTTAGCAATTCTAATTTACCTGCAGCCTTATTTCTGCCTTGCCATGTGGCATAATATAGTCATAGGTTCCAGGAATTAGGACTTCTTTGCAGGTGTGGTGGTGGGGGGTTGTTGTCCTGCTGACCAGAGCTGTTGACCACATGTGATTTTGTGGCTGTGTCACCTCTCTGCACCTCACTTTCCTTATCTATAAAATGGGGACAACTGTAGCACCAACCTAGAGTGTGTTTAGGAATCAATGAGTTAATATTGACAAAGTGCTCCAAAGGAGGAATGAGGAAGCTTTGTGTTAGTGTTTGTTAAATGAACAATCATTTCCTGGCCCTGGGCGATTAGGACAAGTGTCTCCAGCAAGAATGTGACAGAGAAAAAAAGGGAGGCTTGGGTGGGCCCCCATTGAATAATTCTGCAATAAATGGAGAGATCAAAGACGGGAAACTCAGAGTAGTTGGTTTAAGATCTTTCTCTTGAACGATTTTAGTGTTATTCTCTTGAACAAGTTTAGTGGAGAGGATGCTAGCATTCCGGCTTAGGAAACCATGGGGCCTGGGAGAGGGGGAGGATAAGTGCTCACACCTGTGAGGTTAGCTAAGAGGGGGTGCATCTATGAAGGACCGGGTGGCACACAGGCAAAGATGCCAGATGAGATGGACCGTCCCTATGAGGACCACAAGCCCCTCGTTCTTCCACTCTGCACAGAAGCCACCATCCCCAGCCCCATGTGTAGGCAGCTGCTTCTAGGTCCAGGAACTGGAGGGATGCTGTATCCACAGTGGTGTTACTTCAGGTTGGAAAGGTGGCAGTGTTGTGGAGGAGCCTGGAGAGAGCTCTCTTTGACAGGGACCACAGAGTTATTAACCACTGATCCTTTGGGCTGGCTGTGAGGACTGCATGTTTTAAAAAGCCTTGAGATATTGGTGCAGAAGTAGGTAGACAGCCTAAGCCAAATGTGGAGCTCAGGTGGAGGACTTAGGTTGTAGCTGGCTCTCTTACTATATAAGTGTGGCTGATGAATGGTTTTTGAGGTTCTTATAGAGTGATGCTCAGCCTGACAATCAGTATTTGTGTGACAGGAGAGCATCTGGTGGATTACATTCCCTTTCTCACAACCAGAGACTGACCTGGGCCCTCACTGGTCATTGCAAATAAAGTTTTATTGGCACACAGCCGTGTCCAGCATTTATATACAGTCTGTGGCTGTTTTCACATTGTAATAGTGGAGCCGAGTTGATACAACAAATCCTATGTAGAACAGAAAGACAAAAACATTCACTATCTTGCCCTTTGCAGAAGCAGTTGGCTGAATCCTGTTTTAGATCCTACAAAGAGGAAAACACTTCTCTAAAAATCTTTTCTGTAGTTATAGAAACTCTTAAGTGTTTAGCATTCAGTGATTGAGGGACCCATGATTCAGTTAAACGCAATAAGCATTGCACAAGTTTCTCCTGTGTGTGTCTGCTGTGAGCTAGACTGGTGTGAGTGTAAAGGGCTGGATTTAGATTAACATGGGTTTCTGAAAAACACTTTTTTGGAAATCTTAGTTGAGGTTTGGGATCTGGAAGCTAAACCTGCAAAACCTGTGTTGTAGGGGGGTGGGTCATAGCGTTGTAGGTGGATCCACGTTTTTGTAGGTGGGCCCAAGTGTTTGTTGGTGGGTCCATGTTTTTGTAGGTGGGCCCACATCTTTGAAAGTGGGTCCACATCTTTATTGTTACTGAAGACTTTGGATGGGTGTCTTTGATTGCCAGTCCTTATTTGCAGAATTCTTCTGCTTTATTGACCAAAAACAGCGGCCTGAATATGAATGTGAATATTAAGATAGGTGGAAGAGAATTGGCTGTGGGGTTCAGCAAGGCAGACAAAGTGCCATTATGCTGAGATTTCTGAGGACAAAGGACGCCTGTGAGCAACTGCACGTGCTGGAAGGTCAGCCCAGCATCCTCCTGGAGGGGGCGCCAAGAATTTGAGGGGTGGGAAGAGGTATTAAGGCTCATTAGTGTGGTGTTCATAAGGAGAATTTAACTAGTTAAGGTCAATTGTATTAATTAATACCTAAATCACATTTAATGTGTCTGGAAGATACAGTAATATTATGCTTTGTAATCTTTAAGTTTGTGGGAGAAATAGAAACTGACTCCCAATCGAAATTGCCCCTCTTGCTTCATTGAGACTTCACATAACTTCCCTTTCTGTGAAGAAGAAATTTTACACACACACACACACGTTTTAACAACTGTTTATTCTTATAGTAACCGCTTCATCACTGTGATGATAGATTTTCATGGTCTCATTGTTCTGTGCCTGTAGGCAGGTTTTGGTGTTCGTTTTACCCTGGCTGACCCAGACTCCTGCCTCTTCTGTATATTGCTGAGGGGCTGTTTCTGTTGGGCCTCTGGATCCAATGAATATCACTGCTCAAAGCCCTTCCCATCCTTCCTGGACTATCTTTCCTCCTCTTCTCCTGCTAGCTGAGAGCTGAGCCAAGTGCACTTGAGGCATTCCTCATTTGAGTCCACTTCACTTTATTGTGCTCTGTAGATAGTGTGTTTTCATCAATATCAAGGCAGGAAGGACCCTGTACCAACAAAAAGATTACAATGCACTGAAGACTCAGATGACAGTTATCATTTGTTTTTAAGATTCTATTTATTGATTTTACAGAGAGAGAGAGAAAGAGAGAGAGAGATGGGAAGCACAAAGCGTCAACTATAGTTGCTCCACTTAAGTTGTTCATTGATTGCTTGTCATATGTGCCTTAACTGGACTAGCCCAGGGTTTCAAACTGACGACCTCAGTGTTCCAGGTCAATGCTCTCTATCCACTGTGCCACCACAGGCCAAGCAATAGTTAGCATTTTTTAGCAATAAAGTTTTTTTTTTTTTTACAGAGACAGAGAGAGAGAGTCAGAGAGAGGGATAGATAGGAACAGACAGGAACGGAGAGAGATGAGAAGCATCAATCATAAATTTTTTGTTGCAACACCTTAGTTGTTCATTGATTGCTTTCTCATATGTGCCTTGACCGTGGGCCTTCAGCAGACTGAGCTGGAGCCAGCAATCTTGGGTCCAAGCTGGTGAGCTTTTGCTCAAACCAGATGAGCCTGCGCTCAAGCTGGCGACCTTGGAGTCTCGAACCTGGGTCCTTCTGCATCCCAGTCTGACGCTCTATCCACTGCGCCACCGCCTGGTCAGGCAGCAATACGTATTTTTTAATTAAGGTATGTCCATTGTGTTTTGTTTAGGCACAATGTTATTCTACCCTGAATAGACTACCGTATGGTGTAAACATAACTTATTTATAGGGAAACCAAAAATTGAGTGTGACTTACTACTGCAATATTTGCTTTATTGTGGTGGTCTGGAACTGAACCTGCATTATCTCTGAGGTGTTCCTGTATTTCTAATTCATCACATATGCCTCTTTTCCCTCTTATCTCACCTTCACTCATGGTCTCTTTCTCCAGGAATGTACCCCTTCTTGGCAACACTCAACTTGAATTTTATCTCATCTTTCTTTTTCTTTTCTTTTTTTACAGGGACTGAGAGAGAGTCAGAGAGAGGGATAGATAGGGACAGACAGACAGGAATGGAGAGAGATGAGAAGCATCAATCATTAGTTTTTTGTTGCCGTTGCGACACCATAGTTGTTCCTTGATTGCTTTCTCACATGTGCCTGACCACGGGCCTTCAGCAGACCAGGCCACCCCTCGCTGGAGCCAGCGACCTTGGGTCCAAGCTGGCGAGCTTTTGCTCAAGCCAGATGGGGCCGCGCTCAAGCTGGCAACCTTGGGGTCTTGAACCTGGGTCTTCTTTATCCTAGTCCGATGCTCCATCCACTGCACCACTGCCTGGTCAGGCTTATCTCATCTTTCAATGTCACTTATTTTGTGAAACAGTCCCTAGTCATTGTAATAGTAGAAGAATTCCTTCTTTCTCTGGACTGTGCTACAAAGTGACCTCGTGTTCCTTGTTGTGTTCTGCCTTTTATATATTTTTGCTACTCACTTGTCTTTCCTCTAATTTACAAACTCCTGGAGAGAAGATTGGCTTTTATTCATTCTTATGCTCTCCATTTTATTCATTCTTATGCTCTATAGAATGTAACATTTTACTCTATAGTATATTTTTAGCTAAGTTTTTGCTGAATGAAAATGTCGAAAGCAGTGAAAAAATTTGGGAAGCTGAATTTAGTGGTTTAATTTTCTTAGCAATGTATTGTCTTTGATTGATAAAATTGTGTAAAAATATTGTCAAAAACTCTGCAGTACAGCTGAATTTAGACCATTGTGTACACTAAAGTAATACTGGTCTTTGATGTTAATGTTATGTGTCTTTTATTTTTAAAGATTATATTTATTGGTTTTAGAGAGCAGAGAGAGAGAGAAAGGGGGATGGGAGCAGGAAACATCAACTCATAGTAGTTGCTTCTCCTATGTACCTTGACCAGGCAAGCCTAGGGTTTTGAACTGGTGACCTCAGCATTCCAGGTCAATGCCCCATCCACTGTACCACCACAGGTCAGACAATTATTTGTGTCTTTAAACAACTCTTTAGGAAATCATTTCTTTTTACTTCAATATCATTAAAAATCTGTTTAGAGACAAGAATAATACATCAGAACTTCAGTTTCTGGGGAGATGAAGCATGTGTACTTTTCCCCTAGTCTTATTAATTATAGCTAAAACCTTTGAATGTTATATGCAAAACAAACATAAGAAGACTCTGAAAGGTGGAGAGAAGAAGGCAGACCGACCAGGGACCTTGAGATCCAAAGAATGACACAGTGAGGTGAGCTCCCTGGGTTTTTCCTCCCCACCCTCATTTATTTCAGACTTGGAGTTGAGGAAGTCAGACATTCAGGGTGGTATCAGAGAAAGCTGAGTGGGGAGCCAGGCTCTTATCCCTGCCAGACAATAATGAGCCCTCCCACTTTGTGGTGCTGGTGGAGGCCAATGTCAGGAAAAGACGCAGTGCCTGTCAGGAAAGATTCAGTGCCATCCTCAGCCCCATCAGTTCCTCGTAGCTTGTGATGAAAGGAGCCAGCTAAAATATAAGGCTATGTAAGACCTAGAGTCTCATAACACAGTATGAACATGTCCAGGTTTCAGTAAAAAATCACTTATTATGCAAGAACCAGGAAGATCTCAAACTGAATCAAAAAAGACAATCAGTTGATACCAACACTGAGATGACAGAAATATTAGTTATATAACAAAGATTTTAAAGCAGCCATTATAAGAATGCTTTGATGAGAAATTATAAACACACTTAAACAAAAGAAAAAAAAAATAGAAAACCTCAGTAAAAACATATTTAAGGAGAGCCAAGTGGAAATTTCTGAACTTAAAAAAGGTCACTAACTGAAAAAATAAATAAATAAGGTCACTAACCAAAATAAAAAGTGAGGGGATGGACTTAACAGGCAAATGAAAGGGAGAGAGAAGGCACCCATGGACTGGGAGGTAATACAATAAACATTACCTAACCTGAAATACAAAGAGAAAATAGAATGAAAATGAACTGAGCCCCAGGTATCTGTGGGACAAAAGATCTAACACTTTACCATTGGAGTCCTGGAAGAAGAGATGGAGTTAGGCTGACAAAATATGAGCAGAAATAATGGTTGAAAACTCCCAAATTTTGGTAACAGACATAAAACTGCTGATTCCAGAAGCTGAAAGAACCATAAACAGGATAAATCCAAAGAAACTTGTGCCAAGACACATCATAATTAAATTCTAAACATTAAGAGACAAGTTAGAAGTCTTGAAAGCAGCCAGAAAAAAAGTCAGAATGACAGTAGATATCTCACCAGAAACCATAAAGGCCAGAAGGAAGTGGCACAATATTTTTTAGGTGCTAAAAGCAAAAATGAAAAATGTTGATATGTAATTCTTGTTCATGTTCAGTATTCAAAAGTGACTCTGGAAGGGCATGCTTTCATTATATATGACACCACCTTGATTCAGAATTGTTCACTTGTTCTTTACAGGCAGTAGAATATACTACATATTTAATAAGCTATTTCATATTGAATATGCTATTTTGGTAAACCTGGGAGGTTTTCTTCCCCCTACATGAATTATGAAAGCTTTTGGCTTTGTAGTTTAAAAATTGGCAACAGTTTTTCCATAGAGAAAAGTTTTTGTTTTTTGGTAAAATTGTCTTGGTTTTGTTTTATTTTTAAGTAAGGTTTATCGAATGTTTGTTTATACACAGTAAAAGTCACCTCTTTTAGTATAAAGTTAGGGGTTTTGATACACATACCATTCTGTAACCACAACCACAATCAAAATACCAAGCCTTCTCATCATTTAAAAATATCCCAGCCCTCACCAGATAGCTCAGTTGGATATAGCTCTGTTCCAGTACGCTAAGGTTGCAGGTTCTATCCCTGGTCAGGGCACATACAAGAATCAACCAATGAATACATAAATAAGTAGAACAACAAATTGATGTTTCTTTCTCTTTCTCTCTCCCTCCCTCCCTTCTTCTCTTTCCTTCTCTCCCTCCCCTCCCCTCTCTCTAAAGTCAATTTAAAAAATCCCTTGTTTCTCTGAGTCACTGCCTCTACCCACCCCCAGTCCTTGGTAGTACTGATTTGTTTTCTGTTCCTATAGTCCTGTCTTTTCTACATTCATACAGTGTGGAACATTTTGAGTCTGGCTTCTTTTGCTTAATGCATTTGGGATGCACCTGTGTTGTATGGGTTCATTCCTGTTCATTGTTGAGTGATGTTCCACTGTATGGTGTACCACTTTGTGGTTATCCATCCACCAGTTAAAGGATATTTGGGTTGTTTTCAGTTTTTGGTGATAATGAATAAAGGCACCATAAACATTCACATAGAGATTTTTGTGTGAATAATAAGTTCTATCTCCCAGGTAAATTATGTAGGAGTAGGCTATTTAGGTTTAATGCTAAGTGCATATTTAACACCCAGTTGACCCAATACTGTTTGTTAAAATTTTTAACTTTTGCTGAATAATGTTTGATACACTTATAGATTCTTGTACAGAATTGCGGGATATACTATTTAGGTAGTTAACTTTTAGACACCTTTCTGAAGAAAACAGTCTGTTTCTTCTATTTCTTAGCTGACCTTATATAAGCACATGTAAGCAGTTGTACAATGGAAATTTCATTTATTTCTCTGCCAATTTAATAGAAGCACAGTTGGAAAGGCACGTCACTTAGAGGATAGCACTACAAGGAAGAGACCTAAGAATGTGAAGTGTTAGTTTTGATTATTTTCTTGGCCATCAGACAGATTTAATTGTGTATTGTGTTGCAGCACAGAGGTCGTAGAAAGAAGCTGTAGAGATTGGTACATGTGTCATCCACTTATCCTTTCGTTCCCGCTGATACATCATTTCCACCCAGCATTCAGAATCCAATTCTACTCTTCCTCCTGCGCAGCCCAGGTTGACCCAAATCCACACACCTACTCTAGGAGTATTTATATTCCAACGTGAGCCAAGTTTAGCTTGTGTCTCCTGCAAAGCATTTCATAAATGCTTGTTGATTTGTTCTGTGGACCCAAAGGATATTCATATGAATTGATGCCTTCCCTCACTCTGGCCTGGCCTCTCTCTTTGTGCTGGTCTCAGGCCTCTGAAATAGCTCAGCTACCTAATGCTAAGTCTCCCATTGTGGGGGGATGTGGATCAAATGGCCTTGGACCTATGGGCAAAACATAGCTGAGCTTTGACCTCTCTGAGTCTGCTTGTAACAAAGATGAGACCAATCTGATCATCCTAGAAGTCATTACTCAGCTTGGGAGCTAGCGAAGATCCTTAATTTCCTAACTCAGCAGGAGTCATGGAGTTTGGTATCTGTACCGCAGGTGACGATGTAACAGGGCACACATGGAAATGATAGAGTCTGGCATAATCCTGTAAAACTAGAACAGGATTTATTTATTTATTTTGTTTTTTACAGGGATAGACAGGGACAGACAGGAACGGAGAGAGGTGAGAAGCATCAATCATTAGTTTTTCGTTGCCGTTGCGACACCTTAGTTGTTCATTGACTGCTTTCTCACATGTGCCTTGACCACAGGCCTTCAGCAGACTGAGCCACCCCTTGCTGGAGCCAGCAACCTTGGGTCCAAGCTGGTGAGCTCTTGCTCAAGTCAGATGGTCCTGCACTCAAACTGGCGAGCTCAGGGTCTCGAACCTGGGTCTTCCGCATCCCAGTCTGACGCTCTATCCACTGCGCCATCGCCCGGTCAGGCTAGAACAGGATTTAAAGGATGGTTTTCTCAGCCTTTTCCTCTTTCAGATGAAGGAAGAGACTCAAGAAGTCATTTGTCCAATATCCAATAGCTAGTTGGTGGGAGGACAGGGGCCAGAGCTGGGTCTTGTGACTCACCACCTTTTCATGTTGCCTTTCCTTACTGTGGCTGTCAACTATACTTCATTTAATTTCAGGGGCATCTGTGTTTTGAAATCCCCCCCTCTTACAGTCTGCTAAGAAACAGGGCAGTGTTCCTTTGGAAAACTGGCTTGGAAAGTGTTTTCTGAAGGGTTTCCAGGTTGCTAAGGTACTGCCCCTACTTTGCTGGAGGCCTGTGCTTGTGCAAGTAGCAGGGATTTCTTTGGGCTTCCTGAGTACCAAATATCATGCTTGGTGCCTTTTGGGCCTAGTGTCTTTTATTTCTTACAACTACTTTGTGTGGTTTGTATTTTTAAATTTAATTTAGCAATTGATAGTCAATCTATTAAAGCGGTTGATATAAACTTCTGCAGTGCTAACTTCAACCTGGACTGCTGGCTCAGTACTGATGGAAGTACGGTAATCTGCTTAATCTCCAAAGGGCTGTGTAAATCAATGAGTCGCTTGTGGTTCCTCATCTGAAACCGATCCCAAGTCTTAGAACTCTACCCAAGGGGAGTTTTTCTTGCAGTGATTCTCAGAGTGCTGGTAGACATCCGAATTGACCGCTCTCTTTGAGATTCTTTTCCTTTGCGCCTCTGATGAAGTCAGCACACACCTTCTCTAAAGACTTTACGTTGAGGCTGATTAGAGTAATTCTAAATAGGTGAATCGCCACCTCTGGTTCCATAGGCGTCTTTCCGGTATCTTTAAAAGCCATGTCTGCGATGCGGCTTCTGGAGGACTACTAGCACAGGCGCACGTGCAGGAGTGGGTGGGACGGCTCCCCTGCAGCTGGGGTCGCATGGTCCTCAGAGTGTATGCTTGGCATTCGCACCTCCCTTTTGCAGACCAGGAAGCGAAGGCCTCGAAGTTTGCTCAGGTCGCACTGGATTCTAGCAGCCTGGTTTTGAGGTCTGCTTTCTGTCATATTTTAGTGGCTGTTATGCCCTTTCTCTCTCTCCTCAAACAAATAAAATATATATACTACGGGAAGCATGGAAAGCATGGAAAAGTGGGCATCAGTTTGCTTTTTTCTTTATTTCTGAAAATTAGAGGTGCACTTATTACGCATTTTAGCCAAATGCTCAATGTTACAATTTCAGTAAAAATTCTAAGCCATGAAAAAATTTTAAATCAGGCATTTTCTTGAAGGATTTGTGGCCTAAGTGGAATTAAATGAATAATGAAATATAGCTATTAAAGACTTTTCTATGCAATGCTAGTGTTAGTACACCAAACAGTAATCAATGGTTAGGATTACGGTATTATCTAATGTGTTATTCTGACTTGAATTACTAAAAATTAAAAGAAACATTTGTTAGATCAAAAGAATGCAATACACAATGTTCTAACTGAAGTGGCCCAGCTAATACACTCATGTTTATTTTTGTATCCTGCTGGACTGTTTCCCTATTTATTTTATTTTTTGAAAGTTCTTAAATTTTATTATTAACAGCTTTCACAGACATCTAGAGTTGATCTTGTGGTAGATACACATTTATATCTCATATAAGAAGCTTTTTTGTTCCGGTTGTACCTGGAATGCTTACTTCTACCTGAAAATAAATGTTCAGATATATTGAATACATCAAATGGCATGTTTGTAATGCTGTTTGTCTAGGCTGATTAGATATCACACAGCCTGTGGCCTTGCAAAGTCCTTCAGGAATCTCCAACAAAATATCTCCAAAGCCTCTCAAAGATGAAGCTCTATCACAGATTCTGGCCAATTAATAGCTGCTGCCTACATAGCACTTACGGTGTGCCAGGGCTGTTCTAACCTCTGCATCGTAAGTCATCAGTTCTCTCTAGGCCTCAAGGAGGTAACAAGGTTAGATCCCGTGTAAGTTAACATGAAGTCTGAAGGGGCTGACCTGGGATCTGAGCTGGGCAACCTGCCCCAATGTGTATGCACTTAGTCACCAAGTCATGCTGTGTCCCTTCAGAGAAGTGACATCTACTCTGAAGTAGGCATTCTGAACCAAGACAGAATGCTCAGTGTATGAAACACGATCTATGTGGATGGATGTGTACAGGATGTGACAATATGTATCACACTATGTTCTGTTTAGTGCATAGGGTGCCTGTGAACTGGAGCAACACTGCTGTGCCCAAATGTGCTAAGTTAAAAATAGTTCCAACCTTTGGGCTGTCTCATAACTAATATGATTAATGTATTAAAATACCTGTTCAATTGGCACTTTACCCAGGTAGAATTATATGCCCTTTATACACGTGTATTCATGTCTGAGGTGTGCTTTCTCATTTATACAGAACCAGCAATTCAGTGTATTATGCAACCTGTCCTTGAGAGAAAGGTCCTGAATCCATCCACTTACCTCAGCTCGGTTGTGCTGTTTGTGGATAATGTTGTTAGAGAAGGTGCCTGTGGAATTCTCTGACCAGTGCAGTAAGCCCGTCAGCCACATTGGGTGGTGGTCCAGGTTTCTGCGGTATTAGAGTCCTGGAGAAGGGAACACTTTCTGTGATTTGTGCAAAATTCAGCCTGTCCTGTAGCAAACACTCCAGGTCAGTTAAAACTTTCTGTGCTGGGGAGCACCTAGTGCTGTGTCCCGGCCTTTTGATTGCTGTGTCTTCAATGAAAGTGGGTGTTTCTATTAAGTAGGCTAATGGTGGCTGGGTATTTTAGAAAGCTGGCATCTCATGGCATTTCTTGAAATGACTTGTGCTGCTTCAGTAGATTTAGAGGTGCCATCTTTCACTCATGGCTGCACTTGAGAGTCAGCAGATTTTTTTTTTTTTTTTATTAATCAGGGTACTTAGAAAATAAGATGAGGTTTATTCCTTTTCATCTCTGAGTCTCAGTTACCTCCTCTTAAAATTGTAGTAATAAACTTTATTTACAGCATTAATTAATTATGAAGCTTAGATAAGGCACTAGATGAGAATGGGCCTAGTGGTTCCCCTGGTTTCCAGTCACGGATGTTATCTTCTGTTTTCTGGCACACAGTAGGTACCCTCAAGCTTTGGGAAGGGGAATGAGGATTTAATAACTAGAACTTTTCTTGTGCCTATCTCATGAATTTTTCTCTGATTTGCTAAGAAGTATTTTTTAGAACCATCGATAGGTATGATTTTGGTTGAACATCTAATGTTTATTTAATCACAATGTGGACCCTGAA
Source organism: Rhynchonycteris naso (assembly GCA_037038555.1). Lineage (NCBI taxonomy): Eukaryota > Metazoa > Chordata > Mammalia > Chiroptera > Emballonuridae > Rhynchonycteris > Rhynchonycteris naso. Next base: position 35,742,789 of record CM072998.1, read on the forward strand.
AAAGAAGATACCTACTAAGAAGGGTTCCTGGTGGCTAACTGGGCTCAAATTAAACAAACAAACAAACAAAAACAGAGTCTAGCAGCTATTTCCGCACAGGGGCCTCTTATGCAAACTGCATTTCAGGGAGAAGCCTGCACTGAACTGTCTGCTTCTGTGCTGAACTGCCTACCTGCACTATGTTCCTGCCATTGGAGCCAGCCTGTGTAGTGTAAAGGACTTCCTAGAACTTGACTTAAACCTATAGGACTGAGGTGTTCCCTATTCAATTGGAGCTGCTCAGTTCTGATCAATATGAGTGACACAGTTCTAACTAATCAGGACAGCGCCTTATGCACCAAACTGTGAGGATTTAGAGTCTTCATTTGCATGAGGACAGATCAGTCAGGTACCCGGAGTGGGGACTTCTGTTTATATAAGCCAGCTCTTCTCGGCTTTGGGAGCAAGCTTTCCTTTTCCATGGAAGGGTGGAGACTGTCCTTCTCTAACTGAGCTGAAACACAGATGTCTTAAAGGAGCAGAGCACAGCAGACCAGTGTAGGCTAGAGCAGACCAGTGAGGAGCAGAGCTGTCTAACCAGAGAGGGTCCTGGTCCCAGGGCCACCACATTATTCACAGCCATGCTGTATCACAGTTGAGCTGTTTTGTGCTGAATAAAGTTTCCTTCTTCACCGCACCCCAAATTGAGGATTCCTGTTGGTGCTGAATTGACACTAGTGACCATTGGTTGAAAGAGTGTGCTTATTCCCAGCTTCCAGTTGAAGACTAAAAGACCCACTGTGTTTCCATGGCATTCAGATGATCAAATAGGAATATAGAACTCCAAAGTAAAATGCTAACATTTTTTTCAAAAGTAAAATGCTAACATTTTTTTCCAAAGTCAAGGGATTATAATTATTAATTGCTTAAAAATGAAGAATAATAGATATGAAGAAGACTTTTGCTCAATATTAAAGGGCAAATTTTAGAGTCTCTTATTGTGCCATTTTGATAGATTGCTTTGTGATTCTTTTTGGGGGAGGTCAGGTTTTTGTTATCTCCCCTACTTTGCACTCACATTGTTTTTGTGCTTGTCCAAGCTCTAAGGAGCCTTGTGTGGCCACCTCAGTTGCCACCTCAACAAAATGACCTCCAGGGTTCCTTCTAGTTTTATTCTCCTAATGTGTGCAGAGGGAGCACTCAGTGAGTGGGAATCTGTTTGTTCATCAGTCAAGAGTTTTGCTGAGCACCTCTCACGAGTAATACACTGTGCTGAGCTCAGGGAATAGCAGTAACAAAGTAGATAGCCTTTCGTCCTGGGGTTTAAGTTAGGTGGAGAGATTGGTGATGGGACAGGCATTACCATATTTCCCCACGTATAAGATGCACCATTTTCTGAAAAATTTGGGGTCTAAAAACTGGGTGCGTCTTATACAGTGGTTGTAAATTTTTTACTTGCATTTCCCACGTTTTTGTGCTTGTTTTTGTGCTCATTGTTGAGGACAGTGATTCATCATCAGACACAGATGAGGACAAGCTAATGGATGGGAGTTTTGACAGTGATGAGGAACAGATGAGGACAAGCTTATGGATGGGAGTTTTGACAGTGATGAGTTGTATGAATTTTATGATGAATAAAACTTGAGTTCATTGGCCCTGGCCGGTTGGCTCAGTGGTAGAGCATCGGCCCAGCATGTGGAAGTCCTGGCCAGGACACACAGGAGAAGTGCCCATCTGCTTCACCACCCTTCCTCTTTATCTCTATCTCTCCTTTGTCTCTATCTCTCTCTTCTCCTCCCTCAGCCAAGGCTCCATTGGAGCAAAGTTGGCTGGGGCACTGAGGATGGCTCCATAGCCTCCTCCTCAGGTGCTAGAATGGCTCTGGTTGCAATGGAGCAATGGCCCAGATGGGCAGCGCATCGCTCCCCACTGGACATGCTGGATGGATTCTGGTCGGGTGCATGCAGGAGTGTGTCTCTCTGCCTCCCCACTTCTCACTTCAGAAATAAAAATAAAAATAAAAAAAGAATTAAAAAAACCCCTAGAGTTCAGCAACTTTATGTAATGCATTTCTTTTTCCAAATTTCTGGCCCCCAAATTAGGGTGTGTCTTATACACGAGAGCTTCTTATACATGTGGAAATATGGTAATTGGGGACCTAATTTAGAGTTGAGGATGCAAAGTAGATCATTTTTCCTTCTGGGAAACAGTTTTGTCTCCATTTGCCCATGACTTTCATTCCTTTGTGTTTTTCTATGTGTTCCTCTGTTATCTTTTTTTTTTTTTTTTTTCTACAGGGACAGAGAGAGAGTCAGAGAGAGGGATAGATAGGGACAGACAGACAGAAACAGAGAGAGGTGAGAAGCATCAATCTTTAGTTTTCGTTGCCTTTGCGACACCATAATTGTTCATTGCTTTCTCACATGGCCTTGACCACGGGCCTTCAGCAGGCAGAGCAACCCCTTGCTGGAGCCAGCGGCCTTGGGTCCAAGCTGATGAGCTTTTGCTCAAGCCAGATGGGCCCGCGCTCAAGCTGGCGAGCTCGGGGGTCTCGAACCGGGGTCCTCTGCATCCCAGTCCGACGCTTTATCCACTGCGCCACGGTCTGGTCAGGCTCCTCTGTTATCTTTTATATTCTCTAGTATTCCTGTGTGATTATCCCGTATACATCTGTGCCTCCTTGCCCTCTTTGAGTTGGTTATGACATATGTCTGGCTCCCTCATTAAATGAGCTAAATAAGCTCTTTAACATGTACTTACTTTTCATATCTGTTTGAGTGTCATGATTTTGCCCTTTCTTGAAAATTGTCTTTTAATATGTGTCAGGGTAGAATTGCTTAAAAAAGTGCTTGACCAAATCTCATTCTTGTTCTAATAGAGTTTAGAAGTGCTCCACTGCCATTAAAAGCTTATAATTTGGCAGTTCCTTACCCAGGCTAGTCGTACCACTGTTAGTGTCATGAGCTTAGTCGGGGGGGGGGGGGGGTTGCGGGGGCTTGGGCAGCTGCATCAGCATACTGGGCCTCTTTAAAGATCTGTAAAATGTGGCCTGACCTGTGGTGGCGCAGTGGATAAAGCGTCGACCTGGGAACACTGAGGTCGCCAGTTCAAAACCCTGCACTGGTCTGGTCAAGGCACATGTGGGAGTTGATGCTTCCAGCTCCTCCCCCCTTTCTCTCTCTCTTACTCTGTGTCTCCTCTCTAAAAATGAATTAAAAAAGAATGAAAAATTAAAAAAATGAATAAATAAAATAAATGTTAAAAAAGAAGAGATCTGTAAAATGTGCACAGCAACAGCGGGGAGAATGCAGTGAAACTCCATGTGTGGGGATGCATGTTTGTGAGTATGCACGTATACATGTGTGTGTGTGTGCGAGCATGTATCGACAGCTTGCCATTCTGCCCAGCAGAATGAAGTGAAATCTCAATCAGCATTAGCTCTGATGGCGATTTCTAGAGGGAGCTGTAGCCGACTTGGTTACAGTAATCAGATTTAGTTGACTCAGTGAAATGGGTGAGGATGTGGAGGCCCAGGGAGGCTGAAGTTCAGGGTCACTTGCATCAGTAACCAATAACAAGGGAAGCAATTTCTCCTTTCTTTTCTTTTTTTTAAAATATTTTATTTATTTATTTTACAGAGAGAAGAGGGGGTGGGTAGCAAGAATTTAGTGGCTTCACTTTAGTTGTTCATGACTTTCTTGTTGTATGTACCTTGACCAAGCAAGCCCAGGGTTTTGAACCAGCGACCTCAGCGTTCCAGGTCGATGCTCTATCCACTGTGCCACCAAAGATCAGGCACAGTTCTTCCTCTCTAATTGGCAGCTTATCCTAAAAAATGAAAAGTCAAAATGAGTGGAGGATATTTGAAATACTTTCTAAGCTCCTGTCATGACTGGAACTGTTCTGTGAGAATCTTGCATTAAGGAGTAGATAAGAATGCTATGTGATTCCTCTATCACAGTGCTTTGCAAAGTAGTAGTGCTGTGTTTGTGTTGCGCCTGGGCTTTTTATAAACAATTTCGGCTGTTTGAGGACTTCATCCCCACTCTTCAAAGCTGGTTGACTTGTTTCCTTAACTGCATGTCTTTTCCCCAGCAGTTGCCAAAGCACATTCCAAACCTAATTAATTTCCAATCTGATTAACTTTGGTTAGTTACTGTGTAGCCACAGGTCCCAGCAGCTCAAGAGTGAAGTTTCTAAAGCCCAGCAAAGCCTTTCAGCTCTCCCTAGTTGAGCAATCTGCAGCTGCTTTGTAATTGTCACCAGGCACAAGGTATCAGGTAGAAGGCAGTAGAGGGGTGAAATGCAAAAATGACAAACTCAGGTTTGAGTTACAGTCAGTTGTATTAATACTGTATCTCATCCTGGATTGATGACAGCTGCCCCTAGTAGACTACTTGAGGCTGTACAGCAGGGGTCCCCAAACTATGGCCCTGGCAGGCCGCATGCAACCCCCTGAGGCCATTTATTCGGCCCCTGCCGTACTTCCGGAAGGGGCACCTCTTTCATTGGTGGTCAGTGAGAGGAGCACAGGATGCATCCGCACCCATAGTTCCCATTGAAATACTGGTCAGTTTGTTGATTTAAATGTACTTGTTCTTTATTTTAAATATTGTATTTGTTCCTGTTTTGTGTTTTACTTTAAAATAAGATATGTGCAGTGTGCATAGGGATTTGTTCATAGTTTTTTTTTATAGTCCAGCCCTCCAACGGTCTGAGGAACAGTGAACTGGCCCCCTGTGTAAAAAGTTTGGGGACCCCTGCTTTACGTACAGCATTGGTTCTTGAAGTGAGATCCGCCTCACCCCGACTTCTAAATCAGAATCTGCATTTCAACCAGGTCACCAAGTGATTCATGGTCTAGGTAGACTAGAAGCAGCTCTGGGCTTACTGCAGCCACAAGGTAGAGGAGGGGGCAGGGGCAGGCCTGAGTTTTCTGCTGTTCTTAGTAGGTGCTATTTTTACATGCAAGTCTTATCTATCTATCATCTATGTTTAATTATATGGAATTTAAAACACATAACATAAAATTTGCTTTTATTTATTACTAGTCATTATTCCTCCAGTCCCTGGTAAGTGCCATGCTGCTTTCTGTCTCTATGAATCTGAATATCTAGGTTATTGTTTAAAATGTTTACTTTTATGTCCAGCATAATATTTGAATATGATAAACTAATTTCTAACAACTTACTTCAACATGATAGATTTAAAAGGGCTTTTGCACTGTTAAATTAATAAAGTATTATCTAGGTATCCCAGTTGTTGGGCAGATAAAATATATTATGCTCACTTTGTTAAAGATGGCGCTGCCCACATGGAAGTTCGTTGATATTAATGTGTGTTCTGGAACAGGCTGTGGGCAGGCCGGGTCATTATGGCCTAAGGCTTGGTTTTAAGAGTAAGCTCTTCCCCACACCCTTGACTGATTGGATGATGTAGGGTGGTGATGTAGGGAGGAATCCCATTATGCCTCAGATGGGTGGCTTTGTATCAGAGACTTTCTTGTATGTATAATTGGATTAAAGGTTTGGATTATCTATGCTATAAACTGGGGCAGCCCGGGAGCTTGCTCGCTCTCTCTTGGTTCCTGAGTTCCTGAGGTTGGTATTAGAGAGGAGAGCAAAGTAAAGCCACGTGAAGGCCAGGAGAAGCAGCCGAGATGGCAGAGTGCTGAGGAAGAAGCCAGTTTGTTAAGAGTTTGAGCAGGAGGAGATGGGAAACAGAGGTGAATAAGTATGGTGAGCTAGAAACCTTTGATTCTGGGAAACTCGGATAAGTCAGTAGCTTTGTGAGCACTGAATGTGTGGGTTTTGGAGCCCAGTGTGTGTTTTTGCTTGCCCGCCGGGTGCAAGCTAGAATTAAAGCTGATGGCTCACCAGTTTTTGGCTCCGGTGTTTCATTGCCGACTGTTCGAATCCAATGTGAACCTGCGTGGGTCAGGCTGCTGTAATAGCGACCTCGACTACTGGCTTTACACCAGTGTTGATGAAAGAAAGGCCAAACCTATAGAAAAACTTTGATCAAGTTTATTTGAGCCAAATCTAGGACATGACCAGAAGCAAGATATCAGTGGATTGAGAAAATGCTCCGGGAATGACAGTGTGGCTGTCCTTTCCATGCATTTACAACCAAAGGAGAAATGTAAGGAAGGATGCATGAAATTCATGGTGTTAGATGAAGGAGGTGAGAGAAAGCAAAGTGAGGAAATCTCTAGGATTGGATAAACAAAATGGTGAGACACATACTTCTTTTACATGGGTGGGCATAGGATAGTGTAAAGCCAGTAGTCGCGGCCACTATCACAGCCACCTGGCCAATGCAGGTTCACACTGGATTTGAACAGATGGTAATGAAACACCGGAGCCAAAAACTGGTGAGCCATCAGCTTTAATTCTAGCTTGCACCCAGCGGGCAAGCAAAAACACACACTGAGCTCCAAAACCCACTCACTCAGTGCTCACAAAGCTACTGACTTATCCGAGTTTCCTAGAATCAAAGGTTTCTAGCTCATCAGACTTATTCACCACTGTTTCCCATCTCCTCCTGCACAAATTCTGCTCAAACTGCCTTCTTCCTCAGCACTCTGCCATCTTGGCTGCTTCTCCTCTCCACGTGGCCTTAATCTGCTCTCCTCTCTAACACTAACCTCAGGAACTCAGGAACCAAGAGAGAGCTAGCTACTGGTCTGCCCACTTTATAGCATAGACTCAAAACCTTTAATCCAATTATACAAACAAGGAAGTGTCTGTATAATGGGATCCTCAGGAGAGTGCACTACCCTACATCATCCAATCAGTCAAGGGTGTGGAGAAGAGCTTACTCTTAAAACTAAGCCTTAGGCTACAACGACCCAGCCTGCCCACAGCCTGTTCCAGAACACACATTAATATCAACGAACTTCCATGTGGGCAGCGCCATCTTCAACAAAGTGAGCATAATATATTTTATCTGCCCAACAGATAGTTAAGAATTATAGTTTACAGTAAATAGAGATGGTATTCGAGCAAAGTAACAATGAGTTTTGTGGTCATGTACTGGTGCCCATGGTGGTGGTGGTTGTGTCTCTGAGGGGTGTGGAAAAGAAAATTACTCTTATGTAACGGTGTGTTCTCCTGGATGCACAGGAACAACAGACAAGGCTAGACTGGGAAAGGCTGACCTTTAGTACAGAAGCTGTAGGCTTGGGGTGACGACCGTCATGACCTGCTCAGTTAGGAATTTATAACACCATCCTGTGTGGTTACTTTTGGCCACTGAGCTTGTCAGGCCTGCTATGTAGCCCTTCTTACACTCATACCAGGTTGTCCCGTCATTTCCAGAAGTATTCCTGATTTTACTCAGTCTGTCAATGGATAATGCACTTTTCAGGGAATTTTATTAGGACACACCCAACCTGTTAAGCAAGAGATGACTAGACATTGTAAACATCTGTAAAATCCTTTGTTAGGATTATTCAGGAAGGGTTTAGTATGTTTTCTTTGGGATAGAATTACTGTAACAGGAAAACATTTATTTTCTGAAGTGTATTTCTTGAAAGTCTGTATTATGGAGAAGCAGGAAAGACTAATCTGTACAGCAAAGCTGTAGAAATAACTGGTATATGTACTGAGTGGGGTACTCCAGATAAGAGATATTCTCGATAACAGTATTTTGAGAAACTCTTTAATAGACTTAAAGGGTTTTCTCAATACAGTATTGCAGTTCAGTCTTGACTTTATAACAAGTTCAAACCTGCTTTAAAAAATCTGAAATAATTTGTTTCCTGTTTTAATAAGCAGAGGATTCAGCAAATACGTAACTGAATTTTTCTTTGATAATCTCATTCTAAAAATTAATTATCAAAGGACAACAGGGTATCTGTTGAAGGTCAAGGAGATTGGATTAAATATCCTGGTGAGAGTTTTTTTTTTTTTAAAGCTAAATCTCTTATATAAGTGTACTTTCTTTGGATTTGCCTCTTTTTCATAATAATAAAGTGTTAACACCTCTTTGAGTTATTTGATCTTGTTATTGTATTATTTTTAGTAAACTCATGTCTGAGAAAAGTAATTTGAGAATTAAATTCCAGTTATCATTATATAACCTTAGTAATTATTTCAGAAAGCCCAATAAGTGAGTCCTAGGCAAGGGATTAATTTATGTGCAGTTGATTATTTGAGTGGTTCATAGTTTTTACTTTAATCTTCAAATTATCAAAGAGAATCAACAGAAATGACACATTGCTGATTTAGGTAAAAATTCATTGTATATGTGAACTTAAATGTGAGCATAAATAGTCTGTCAATGGATAATGCACTTTTCAGGGAATTTTACTTAATATATACTTAAATGTGAACATAAATCCATTTTTCTGGAACACAATTCTCTCCTTTAGATGTTGCTATTCTATTAGTTGGAAATCAGTTTTGGTTTAGGTTCCTCTATTTATAAAAGGAAAAACATCTCATTTTACAAGCTTCGGTTTGGATGACTGCTGCGCTTAAATAGTTGCCTGCTGACTTGTAGTTAAGTCCCACAATGCTGTTTTTTATTTTCTTACTGATGGGAGCTGGGGGCTTCCCAGACTGAAAGAGTAATCTTCCTCCTATATGTCATGAAGCACAGCTATGCTTTTGAATCCCTTTTAATGGTCACAGACTATTAAGAACAAAATTAAAAGAACTATAAATATAAGCAACTAAGTTGGATTTTAATTATTAGCTTATCTTTAAAGTGTTACCTAATCACCTCCTTTGTGGCTGTAATTCATTGATTGGTATTCAGATTTCAGGTCTTCCTTCTGGTGAAAAACCAAAACCAAAAACGAAAAAACACCCATTCATGTTGTGGGCTAGGATTTTTTTTTTCCTGTTTAAACTCCTACTCTTTAATATCCAGCTGATGGCTATTGTTTCAGTTTTTCCTTGCACTGTTTTTATGAGGTTTTGTTTGTGCTGTGGTGACATGTCACCATGATGGGACTCTAACCTAGCCAGTGCAGTGGGAGGTGGCTGCTCTCAGGGTCTTCAGCCAGGAGATGGGTGATTTCTTCCCTGGGCTGATGAGGCCGAGAAAAGACTGTAGACAAAAAGTGCATAACAGACTCCAGCAGTCGGCATACACAACGTTCCCACCATGTGAGAACAATGAACAATTCATTCAGCCCTGTCCACACTGCTGCCTTGCTGGGAGGAAATAGCTGCCCCTGTGAGAGCTGGTCCTACTGGGAGGACACCTTCTTTTCACCTTTTATCTTGCCTGTTTGCTCAACTTCTGATAACAGAGTTATAACAGAAACCACTCCATTGGTTGGTTTTTCTTTCCTTTTTAGATTTTAAAATCTCTTTTTGAACCCAGCCCTCTCCCCTCTCAGCCCTTCTTAGGGTAGGACTTGAAGCTTAGCATAGCATTGTGCTCAGGAATGGGAACTCTGGACCCTGATCTCTGAGGTTCAAGTGCTGGCTTGACCCTCACTGCCTGTGTGTCCATGGCCAGCCATTGTTTCTCTGTTGGCATTTTCCAGTCAGGCCTCTGATGAAAATGCCACAGCAGTGCCCCCAGGGTGGGTGGGAATTAAGTGACTGACCCTGTAAAGGGCTTGGTGCAGTGCCTGGAAGTAGGAACTACTGTAAAAGTTTTAACTATTGGAAAAATTATTAACTTTCGGTGCACTCACTTTAAGAGCTAGACTGGCATACATCCAAATCAGTACTTTAAAGCCAGTGGCCAAGGCCACCATCAGAGCCGCCTGGTGAGCCATCAGCTTTAATTCTAGATTGCACCCGGCGGGCAAGTAAAAACACACACTGGGCTTCAAAACCCACTCCTTCAGGCCTGATCAGGCGGTGGCGCAGTGGATAAGAGCGTCAGACTGAGATGCGGAGAACCCAGCTTCAAGACCCTGAGGTCGCCAACTTGAGTGCTGGCTCATTGGGTTTGAGCCAAAGTCACTGGTTTGAACCAGGGGTCACTCGGTCAGCTGTAGCCCCCTGGTCAAAGCACATATGAGAAATCAATGAATGAACAACTAAGAAACCGCAACAAAGAATTGATGTTTCTCATCTCTCTCCCTTCATGTCTGTCTCTATCTGTCCCTCTGACTTTCTCTGTCTCTGCCATAAAAAAACAAACAAACAAACAAAAAAAACCCCACTCCTTCAGTGCTCACAAAGCTACTGACTTATCCGAGTTTCCTAGAATCAAAGCTTTCTAGCTCACCAGACTTATTCACCTCTGTTTCCCATCTCCTTCTCTCTACACAAACTGCACAAACTGGCTTCTCCCTCAGCACTCTGCCATCTTGGTTGCTTCTCCTGGCCTCCATGTGGCCTTACTCTGCTCTCCTCTCTAATACCTCAGGAACCAAGGAACCGAGAGAGAGCAAGCTCCTGGCCTGCCCCACTTTATAGAATAGAATCAAAACCTTTAATCCAATTATACAAACAAGAAAGTCTCTGATACAAAGCCACCCATCTGAGGCATAATGGGATTCCTCAGGAGAGTGCACCACCCTATATCATCCAATCAGTCAAGGGTGTGGGGAAAAGCTTACTCTTAAAACAAAGCCTTAGGCCATAACGACCTGGACTGCTTACATTACAGCCTTTCCCCCACACCCATCCCAAGCATAAGGGCAAATAATATCACCTGGGTGATGGGCTTCCATGTGGGCAGCTCCATCTTTAACAAAGTGAGCATAATATATTTTATTTGTCCAACAATCCACCCCTATGCTCACTTTACTACCCACAATATACACCACTGACATTCCTATACAAGGAAATTAAGTACATTACACAAATTACAGCAATAACACAAATCATACAGTTTCAACAATTACAAAGGTACTTTTCACCAGTCCCTAAGCACGCCATCTTTAACAAAGTGAGCATAATATATTTTATCTGCCCAACAAGTACCTGCTATTGTTTTGTCTCCTTGATGAGGGTGGAGCTCTTTACATAGAGGGAACTCAGTCAGTCATCCTGAAGTTACCTGTCCATTTTGGGACACCTGTACTTTTCACAAGAGCACGTGTGACAGCCTCCTCTCTCAAGATGCAGCTAATTTACTGTTCCTTTGACTGGATAATTCATTAGTATTTCTATGATATCTTTTTCAGTGGGTACCATCTTTTCCTCCTGGTATTTCTTAAGAAAGTAATAAGCTGGATTTAGATGATTCATTTCTTCTTGTGTAAATCAGATTAGAGGATGAAGTTCTTTTCTAAAAGGCACCAGGTTGAATTAGAATCAATGAGCAGTTTTAGACATTTCTGTCCATGTGTATTTAGCTTTGCAATTTATGACTTATTTCCAGAAGTAAGCAGATTTGTTGACTTTGGCTCAGAAGATGGCATCTGACTGTCATCTTCTCTGAGAATGGGTATTTGAGTTCAGTGTTTTTTGAGCCATCCTTATCAGCTTGTCCAGTGTGGTTCATTGAAGTTCATAAGTACGTATAGCTTTTTCTTCCCACTTCCGATGGGAGAGAAAGTGCTGAGGGGAAGGAAGCAAAAGTTTCTTTTGGCAGTCTGACCCCTTCTCGTGGACATGGTTCTTGTTCAATTCATGATTTTTGGTATCCATGAATGAGGAGGCTATGGGCTTGCAGCCCAATTCATGCCTTAGTGGAGTATGAGTTTCCGGCAGCTGTCATAACAGAGTTCCACACACTGGGACCGAAATTGGATTCTCTCGCAGTTCTGAAGGAAGATGTCTGAAGTCAAGGTGTCAGCAGGGCCAGGTGTTTCCCTCTGAAGGCTTTTATAGGAATCTGTCCCAGGCCCCTCCCATAGCTTCTGGGGGTTGCTGGTGTTCCCTGGCTTGCGGAAGCATCACTCCAATCTCTGCCTCTGTCTTCACAGTGTCGTCCCTGTGTGTGTCTGCCTCTGTGTGTCTCCTCTTATTAGAAGGATTAGGTTGCACTCTATGACCTCATCTTAACTTAATTACCCCTGCAACAGCCCTATTCCAAAATCAGGTTCTTTTTATAGTTTCTGAGGATGAGGGTCTGGATGTATCTTTGGGACCACCACTCAGCGCACACAGGTGTTGGGAGACTTTAGAAATCCCCCCTTTTTCCTTTATATTATTTAGAAAATTAAATTGAACAGGGTGACATTGATCAACAAGAGTACATAAGTTTCAGGTAAACATCTCTATAGCATTTGAACAGTTGATTATGTTGTATATCCATCTCCCAAAGTCAAATCATTTTCCGTCATCTTATATTTGTCTCTCTTTACACCCTTCCCCCAACCTGTCTCCGCTCTTCCACATCCCCCTCCCCTGGGTAACCACTTCACTCCCATCAGTCTCAGTTTTATGTCCCAACTATGTATAAAATCATATAGTTCTTAGCTTTTTCTAATTTACTTATTTCACTCAGTGTAATGTTCTCAAGGTCCATCCATGTTGTCATAAATGGCTCTATGTCATCATTTCTTATGGCTGAATAGTATTCCATTTGCATATATGTACCACATCTTCTTTATCCAGTCCTCTATTGAGGGATACTTTGGTTGTATCTATGTCTTGGCCTCTGTGAGTAATGCTGCGAAAGACATGGGGGTACATGTGTGTCTTTTTATTTTTTATTTTATTTCTCAGTAAGAGGAGGGGAGGCAGAGAAACGGACTCCCACATGTGCCCTGACCTAGATCCACTGGGCAAGCCCACTAGGGTCGATGCTCTGCCCATCTGGGGTGTTGCTTCATTGCTCAGCAACCCAGTTCTTAGCACCAGAGCTGGGGCCAACTTGCTCCAGTCAAGCCATGGCTGCAGGAGGGGAAGAGAGAGAGAGAGAAGTGAGAATGGAAAAGTGGAGAAGCAGATAGGCGCTTCTCCTGTGTGCCCTGATCGGCAATTGAACCTGGGACTTCTACATGCTGGGCCAACCCTCTACCACTGAGCAAACCGGCCAGGGCCCGGGGCACATGTGTCTTTAAGTACCAATGTTTTTGAGTTTTGGGGGTAGATACCCAGTAGAGGGCAAATCTTCTTTTTTTTCTATCACATAATTTTAATCTGTTATGAAAGACTTCTTTTAAAATTAAGTTTATTTTATAGGACAAAAACAAGAATAAAAAATAGAGGAAAAAGGAGGTAACTTCAAACTCAAGAAAAAAATCTAAATTTACTCCTCATTCCATTCCCCATCTCCTATGCTGTGCTCACCCCGCCCCAATAAAAGATGTTGCTAGATATCTATTTTGGAAATCGTAGTATGTCTATGGTTACCATTAGTCTGTTGAAAATCCGGTAGGAGAGGACCTGTGCACTTTTGTGGAGTTTACACTTTACTTTGAAGCCAACTAGGAGGTGCCAGGAATTATGTGGCAGGAGGTTTTCTTGACTCTTCATTTAGAAAGAGAACTGGTCAGGCTAATGAGGAGGGTGGACAAGGGATTCTTTATGAAGACATAACCAGTTTGGGTCAAAGTGATACTTGTGGTTTCTGAAAAGCCCCTTTCAGGTCACTTCCCTTCTTTCCTGTAGAGCTGGTGGCCAGTTTGGCTGAGAGGCATGGTTTCACACTCACTGTGGTGCGGTGCGCTAGGGTTAGGGACAGGGAGTGTGACCCAGCTGTGAGGCACTGAGGACTGCCTGCAGCATGTGTGGTGGGCTACAGTGTCCCAGGCCGCTGTGGGGAGGGGCTGACGGGCATTCTCTCTTTTTTTTTTATTAAATTTCTTTTTATTTTATTCATTTTAGAGAGGAGACACAGAGAGAGAGAGAAAGAGAGAAAGAGAGAAAGGGGGGAGGAGCTGGAAGCATCAACTCCCATATATACCTTGACCACACCAGTGCAGGGTTTTGAACTGGCGACCTCAGTGTTCCCAGGTCGACGCTTTATCCACTACGCCACCACAGGTCAGGCGGCATTCTCTCTTTATGGAGGGAAGCAGTGCCTCGTGGAGACAGGGAGAAGCCAGAGGGGGGTGGGCTGCTGAGATAGGCCCACCCTCTGGAGCATCTGGCTTCAGCGGCAGCCACATTCCCAGAGGTCTGATTCCTGCAGAAACGAGTGAGGAGCTCCATGTGTGTGAGTTGAGGTTGATGGAGGGAGAGAGGAACTGGCTCACAGGACTGGGGCGCTGGCGAGTCTGAAAGCAGTAGGGCAGGCTGCAGACTTGCTGAAGAGCCCATGTGGCAGACCTGTGGGACAGCCGCGGGAAACCCAGGTAGGATTTTTTATAACTCAGTTTGTGTCTGGGGCCAGAATTCTTTTTTCTCCAGGAAATCTCAGTCTCCTCCCCCACCCCTATTTATTGAATTTATTGGGGTGACACTGGTTAACAGAATTATACAGGTTTCAGGTGCGCAAGTCCACAACACATCATCTGTACCCTGCATGGTGTGTTCGCTGCCCCAAGTCCAGTCTCCTTCCATTACCATTTATTCCCTCTATCCCCGCCTCCACCTCCCCACACCGTCTCCTACCCTTGACTCAGTCTCCTCTTAGTTTTCATCTGATTGGATGAGGCCCACCCACATTATGGAAGGTAGTTGGCTTTACTTACAGTCAACTGATTGCAGATATTAATCACATCTGAAAAGCAACTTCATGGCAACATCTAGACTAGTGGGCCCACACAGCTGGGCACCATAGCCTGGCCAAGTTAACACATAAAATTAGCCATCTTACACAGGTAGCAGGGTGGTGGCAGACTCCTCCTTCATTTGCTGGAAACTCTGCATGAACGGTAGAGTCTCAGACTAAATGCCCTTGCCCGTGGCCTCTTCATACACCAGTGGGGCTTTGCACGTCCCCAGCGCTGGCCTCAGACAGCCAGCTCCTTTAAGCTCCCTGGGAAGACTCACTGTTCTTTCTGATTTCACTAAAGGAGCTTTCAACGTCTATTCTTTGCGAACATTTATTTCCAGAAGGCAGTTATTTCCGTGGACCTTTCTCTGACCAGGTTCACTATCTGTTTGGAAACACATACAAGCAGGTGGAATGTTCTAGATCTTGCCAGTTACTGTAAACTTTAGTCAAAACTGTACAAAATAGAACTAAAACCACTTCCCAGGTAGCATTTCAGGTCGTTTCTCCTGACACAGTGTAGAGCGGCTACACAATACAGTGCCCTCAGAATTGGGGAGAAGGTCATCCGCTGAAAGTAAGCCTCATAAAAATAAGAGAGATGTGGGATATTGGTCCTCTGTAAATGTGACCAGCAGGCTCTAGGAGTTTGTAAATGTGCTGATGAAGAGACACATAATACGTGGTCCTGGCATGGTGGTCTATCCTTAGGTTTGGATGGAATTTAATTTGCGACTTATGTAACAAATGTGTAGACAGGGTGTAACACCTACCAGGCACAGTTCTAGGTAGCATACCTGTATGAATTAGTTCTGGTGTCACAACCACCCTTTTTGGTGGGTACTGTTTACATCTTGGTGATGAGAAACTGAGGCATTGAGAGTTACGTGACTAGCCCAAGGACACTCTGTGAGGATTTGAATCCAGGCAATCCATCTCTAGAGTTGGGCTCTTCATAGATCATTAGACTACAGACCACCTCGAATCTGGGTCAGTGTCCTGCCTCTGGGCTCCTCCTCCATTCTTCTATGGGCCACTTCCTGTGCCTCAGTTTCTCTTGTATTAATGGGTGGACAACAGATTTATTTAATTTCTTAAAATTCATTTTAGAGAAGAGAGAGAGAGAGAAGGGGGGGAGGAGCAGGAAGCATCAACTGCCATATGTGCCTTGACCAGGAAAGTCCCGGGTTTTGAACTGGCGACCTCAGCATTCCAGGTCGACGCTTTTACCCACTGTGCCACTGCAAGTCAGGCCTAAGCTTATGTGATTTAAACAGCAACTTCTACTTACTCTCTTCAGGTTGGCATATGGGATTCTTCAGTTCCTACTTTCGTTAATTATTATGATTTCTCTTTGGGTTGTATTATTATTTAGTTTTTTTTAAAGGCAAAT
The DNA here is from genome assembly GCA_037038555.1 of Rhynchonycteris naso. Classification (NCBI taxonomy): domain Eukaryota; kingdom Metazoa; phylum Chordata; class Mammalia; order Chiroptera; family Emballonuridae; genus Rhynchonycteris; species Rhynchonycteris naso. The sequence goes on from CM072998.1 coordinate 35,758,687, forward strand.
CAGACATTTTATCTGGAAAGGAGAAGAACTATTTTCAGCATAGGCAGGAACACAGTGCCTTTTTGTCCTCAGTGAACTATGTAACAGACTTGGAAAAAAATCCTCCCATGGTAACTGGAATGCTACTTATTTCCCCTGATCACTCCCTTGGGAAATGTAGTGGGTGGGAGTGGTAACATTTTTAGATGAGGCCATATATGTGATTAGTGCCTGAAAGAAAAGTCCCAGCTAGGTGGTAACGATGGGGAAGTGTTTCTTTCTTTCTTTTTCCTTCTTAACTAACAATTGTTATTGCTAGTGATAGAAATGTCTTGATCATCTTCTTCCATGGGGGTCCACAAAGAGATGTAAGAGGACTGTTTTATGTCTGGCTGTTGGCATACAGTGTAATTTGACATGAAATTTATAATTAGATTATCAGGCTTAGGGCTGAGCTGCTATGGCTGTGCTAAAGGAGAGGAATTTTGTTCTGCAGGTGAGGAATTCCAGAGTGCATGCTGCTTGTCAGCAGGCTGGCCCCTTCCCGGCCTTGGGGGTGTGGGTATGTGTGAGCCTGGCGGTTGTAAACAAGCACTTTACTTTCACTTTCAGGATCCCTGCAGGGCAGGACACATCCCTCCAACTCCTGTCCCACCTGTGGGCTTCTGTCTCTCCATCATGCCTTCACCATCAGATGGTTGGTTGGAGGAAGCACTTGGGTTTTGGGAGAGGCAGGGAGCTCTGGCTGTCAGTCTGGCTCTGGGTGAGGAAGAGAACAGCTGTCCGGTGTACGTCCACACTGGGGCCTTCTCCCAGGACGTGGGTGTCTTCCTCAGCAGGTGACTCTCTCCAGGGTTGGCCCCGGGGGCCACCAGCCTGCACCCTAATGAGGCAGTGTCGCCTGGCCTGTGTCAGAATGTGGCCATTTCAGAATGATTGGAGTGCAACCTGTTTTCTTGGCTATTTGGCTGCAAGCAGTTGTTTATTGGCAAAGGACACTATATTTTATACAAATAGATGTGTGTAGGTATCATGCCGTTAGTCCATGCGCCAAAGACCCATAGACCAAGGGGTCTTCATTTCTTCTGTGTCAAGGATCCTTTGGCACCCAAGTTCTATGAGCGCATGATCTCTCTCTGAGTACTATAGTTACATGCATGCACGAAAATACAAAGTGTTTTCAGAAAACCAGGCTTCCTTCCTAAGGGTCTAACAGCTGTTGGGATTTTAAGGTGGTGATATGCATAAACACCTGATGATATGGTGACAGCTGTAATGTGAAATTGAAAGCCTCTGTTATTTCTTTATATATATATATATATATATATATATATATATATATATATATATATATATATATATATATATATATATATATTTCTTTATTAATTCTAATGGGGTGACACCAATAAATCAGGGTACATATGTACAATGAAAACATCTCCAGGTTATCTTATCATTCAACCGTGTTGCATACCCGTCACCAAAAGTCAAATTGTCCTCTGTCACCTTCCCTCTGGTTTTCCCTGTGTCCCTCCTCTCCTCCCTATCCCACCCTCTCTTCCCTCCCCCCACCCTGTAACCACCACACTCTTGTCCATGTCTCATATTCTCACTTTTATGTCCCACCTATGTATGAAATCATGCTGTTCTCAGTTTTTCTTTTTTTCTGATTTACTTATTTCACTCCGTATAATGTTATCAAGGTACAACCATTTTGTTATAAATGATCCGTTGTCATCGTTTCTTATGAAAGCCTCTGTTATTTCTATAGGTGACAGCCACGGGTATTGCTCCTTAACATCATTTCTGGTTTGTTGCCAATATGTATAAGAGAAGGAAATGCTAAAGTTTTCCTTTCAAGGTCACAGACCTCCGAGTTCTATTCCCACTGTAGTCAGCAGTTGGGCTCTGTAGCCCAGACTGAAAACTGCAGGTAGTCACAGAATCTCACCAGAAACAGATTCCAATTCCAGTTAGGGAGAGAAGCTGTCAAAGCCATCTTAGAAATACAGTTCACACTCTAGGGGATCGTGGGAGTGTCAGCAAGCAAACTTACGAGGGCTGTGAATTCAGAAGGCCCCTCCTGAGCTCCTCTTGGGAGCATGGATGTGAGAGAGCTTGGGTCCAGGATGGTTTTTCTTCCTGCCATCGAGGGGTATGGGAGCAGATGGCGGAAGGAGGGCTGATTCACCCTGGGCCAGGGCGGCTTTGGGAGGAGCCCCCATTTTAAATTAATGAATCACCCTATATGGAGTCAGTCACCATCTCCCCACACAGTGAACTGGAGAAGGGGAAATGAAGGGGCCACGTGTGGAAACTCAGGGGAACAAGCACTGGTCCAGTTCGGCCTCCTGGGACCAACCCTAATGAAAGGAAGGCCCGCTGGGCTCACCACTTACCTGGGATCTGCACCTTCTAACAGGTTTTTTAATGGTTTAACATGAGGGAATAAAAAGACTCAAGTATGATGGAATTTCACTTCTTTGTGGTTTAACACATCAAAGTGATTCCTCCCTCCCCCTTCCCTCCTCTTCCCCTCAGTCTGCAGTTTGGAGGAAAGGTGGGGAGTCGAGATGCTGGGTGCGGGGTATAAATGAAGCTTTTGACATGAATGAGGCTTCTACCATTTTGCAAATCAGACCAAATTGTTGCAAAACAAGAAATCTTACACAAGAGAAATAACTGTGTGTGTATGTTTTTAAATGGGAGGGGGAATTTGTGGCTTCACTTACTCATCACATTTATTGGCACCAAATACACAAGGGTAAGTAAAACTGCATGGTCCGGCCTTCCCTGCTAGTAGAGAGACATATATTAACTGTATAACCAAGGCGTGAACTTGAGATTGTGCTACGTGTGTGAGCCAGAGCTCAGAGGAAGCTGTAAGGGGCAGGTGGCGGTGGTGTGTGTGTGTGTGTGTGTGTGTGTGTGTGTGTGTGTGTGTGTGAGAGAGATAGATAGAGAGAGAGAGAGATAAGACTGACAAGAGACTTAAAAGTAACCCAAAAGGGGGATCAGGGGCCTCCTGGGAGTGACAGGAGGTCAAGAGGATTGACCAGTGGGCTTGCACCCCAGGTTGCTGGACAGAAACTGGGCAGGCTTGGAGAAGGAGCAGGACACTGGGTACTGGGAGCTGTGTGTGCAACTACAGTGCTGTGGGGTTATCAAGCATCAAGACCCATGGTGGAAACATTTTACTTAAACACCTTTTTGTAAAATGCAGAAATAGGAACAAGCCGTACAATTTTTAGTTAGGAAAGTAGGGCTTGGGATGACCTCTTGGTCTTGGAGGTTAACTCTGGCCTGTGAGTAGGTTGTGTGGGAAGTGCTTGCAGTGGGGGGCGGGGGGCGGGGAGAGGGCTGCAGCTCCCCAGAGGAGTAGGGCAGTGCACTTAGATCCTGTGGGACCTGGACCAGTCACTCCTTTTTGCATGCTGGTGTCTTAATCCAGTCCAGCTCCAGCCACACCTACATTTGGGGTGACAGTTCCACGGTCCCTCCCGGGGGTTCCCGTGGAGTGTGGTTGGTGGGTGAGTCTGAGAGGAAAGATAACCCACCTTTTTCTTTCCCTTTCCCCCACCAGGGCGGGAGCAGTTCCATGGCCTTGGCTCCATGTACTGCCGGGGGGCGGCCGCTGTCATCCTCACCTACGACGTGAACCACCCGCAGAGCCTGGTGGAGCTGGAGGACAGATTCCTGGGCCTGACGGACACAGCCAACACCGACTGCCTCTTCGCCATCGTGGGGAACAAGGTGGACCTCAGTGAGGAGGGGGCCTCGGAGAGCCAGGATAAGGAAGAGTGCAGCCCAGGGCAGGTGGGTGGCAGCTGCGTGTCGCCCAAGGTGCCCAAGCAGGTGCAGCTGGAAGAGGCAGTGGCATTTTATAAAAAGATCCTAAAGTACAAGATGCTGGATGAGAAGGACATGCCGGCCGCTGAGCAGATGTGCTTCGAGACCAGTGCCAAAACAGGGCACAATGTGGACCTGCTGTTTGAAACCTTGTTCGACATGGTGGTGCCCGTGATCTTGCGGCAGAGAGCCCAGGAGCCGCCGCAGACCGTGGATATCTCCTGTTATAAGCCGCCCAGACGGACCAAATCTGGGTGCTGCGCCTGACTCTCAGAGGCCCCTGACTCCCAGTTTACACAACTGGCAAGGAGTGTGACCAAGCCAGGCGTGGTCAGGAGCACAGAAAGTCAAGGAGTTCGTCTGTGGATTGCACATGGAGGAGAAGACCCAAGTAGAAATGACAGCTACCTAAAAGAGAAGGTCAATGTGAATCGTCGACTCTTTCTGCGTTGCTGGGCTGGGAGGCGGAGAGCTGCAGGATCAGGGTTCCTGGAGACTGTTGTCCCCTTGCTGATCCTTTCCTGACCACCTGGCCTCTGACAAAAGGTTGCCTGGGTGGGTGTGCGCCTGTCTGAGCACCTGTACAGCTTTTATATTTGTTGTTCTCAAACATTTCTCTTCACTGTGATTTATCTTTGGTCCTGTCATTTGGAAACTTGTATCTTGATGCATCATGATTCTTAACATGTTAATTTATATACAAAATCAGGAATCACTGTTTTTATATTGGTTGTAGCAGCGTGAACTACACATATTATTAAAAGGAATCTTGAGAAGAACTTTGGTATGAAGATCGAGTTGATTTAAACTTAATTTGTGCCCCTGGTGGACTCCTTGCCGGGGGCTTTAGAGAGATGGCTAATGAGCTTCAGGTACTTCTATCTTTAAAAGCTGCATTGAATCCTTACAAATCCTAGAATATTTAGATCAGCCCATCTGCCTAGTTGTCTTGATGACGTGAATTCTAATAATAGAAGCAAAACTAAAAGCTCTTTTTCTGCTAAGTTCTGCTGGGTCAGCAGGGTCACCTAGGCAGTTAATCAGAAGCCCCATTTCTGCTGGCTGGTGAATGTACTGTTTTGTTATTAGAAGATGCTAAGGCAGGGATGCTGTGAGGCAATAGCTTTTTTTTTTTTTATTAGAAATTTAATTGAGAGCATGTAAGGTAGACTTGGGGCTCTCTGATTGGGAAAGGGGTATCTCAGCCAGCTCTGGCTGTTGTAACAGAATACAGGCTGGGTGGCTTAACCAGCAGACATGTATTTGTCACAGTTCTGCAGACTGGAAGTCCAACATCCAGGTGCCAGCTGATTCTGTTTCTGGTGAGGGCTATCTTCCTGCCTTGCCAATCGATGGCCTCCTTCCTGGTGTGTCAGTGCGGTGGGGGGAGAGAGAGCCCTCTGGTCTCTCTTTTCTTATAAGGGCACTAACTCTGTGATAGGGCCCTACCCTCATGACCTTCCAAAGACCCTGCCTCGAAATCCCATCACACTAAGGGGTAGGGCTTCAGCATATGAATTTTGGAGGGATACAAGCATTCAGCCCACAACAGAAAGCAAATTGAGGTGGAATGCTTGTGAGAAAACAACATTTTTGTGCCTAGGGTTTTTTTTTTTTTGGTGGGGAGGGTGTTTAGTAATATTTTAAGTCCCCATGATCTCAGTTTCTGGGCCGCTCCAGAACTGCCTCCTCCTCTCCTGAACATGTGCGTTCTCTAGCTGAGTGCGCCTGACGGGGAGAGAACGCGGGCACCGCCTCTGGGTGCAGCCGGGGCTCCTCAGCTAGGGTGCCCTGGGCTGCAGACAGTCTCCAGGTCTCAAGTTTCTGTTGCACACCTAGCCCACTAACAAGTGAAAATGGATCAGTCTGATTACTTTCCACGGATTTGGTTTAATTTGCCATTGTGTGGGCAGAAGTTGTATCACTTTTCTGTAACATGCATCTTTGTTACTGACACAGGTAAGAAATGCGCCACCCAGGCAGACCCAGGAGCTTGTCTTTGAACGGTATGGAGGGGAAAAGGCGTGAAAAAATCATTTCATGCTTGAAGACAGGACTGGCTGAATGCATTCTCAAGGCCCTTTCCTCTCATATAGTCTTTGAGATACCAAACAAAATATTTTTGGCCAGGGTGGACTTCCTGCTGGGACCTCTGAGCACCCTCATCTAGTATCCCTGAATGGGGGGTTGCCCAGGGATGAAACATTCGCCATCAATAACAACTTAAGCTTTTTTTTTAAACAAATTATTATTTTTTATTAAGTGAGAAGTGGGAAGGCACAGAGACAGACTCTTGCATGCACCCCAACTTGGACCTACCGGCAAACCCCCTATTAGGCAATGCTCTGCCCATCTGGGGCCTTTGCTCTGTTGCTTGGCAACTGAGCTATTTTAGTGCCTGAGGAGAGGCCATGGAGCCATCTTCAGTGCCTCGGGCCAATTTGCTCTAACTGTGGAGCCATGGCTGCAGGAGAGGGAGAGGTGGAGAAGCAGATGATCACTTCTCCTGCGTGTCCTGACTGGGAATCGAACTTAGGACATCCACATGCTGGGACGATGCTCTACCACTGAGCTAACTGGCCAGGGCCAAGCGTTTCACTTTTTATTGTTGCCCTAAAAAGGGGTTTCACTCTGGGCTGTGCTCCAAGCAGACTTCAAATGTCAGCCTGGGCTCTCTCTCATTAGGGGGACTGCTTGGATCTGAACCTGCTCATGGGTTTCTGGTCATGACCTCTTGTGGGTCTCATTCCTGACCAGGGAACCGGGTCAGTTCCTGGGAAGCTTCAAGCCATTCAGTGGCCTGAGCCAACTGGTGGAGGGGATTTCTCTGCTGGAAGTGGGTTTGAGCTGGTACCCTCAAACATTCCTTCCATCCCTCAGTGCAAACGCAGCTGCCCTCGGGCTGGGGGGGGGGGGTCACAGACAGCCCTGGGTTAACCTGCTATGCCTGAATTTGGAGCCATTGCTGCAGATTTTCACCTAAGTCTCCAAAGTGTCCTTATACAGATAAGAACCTTCTTAAAGGTATCTCCTAGTAATGAGGACCTAGTTGAATGTTTCCTGGTGCCCTTGAGGCACTGGGCTTGGTGGAGGGCCAGGGAAGTTTTGGTGTTGGGTATGTTGTAATATGGGTGCTATGAGCCATGGTTCCCCTTTTCCCAGGCTGCTAGACTGGTTTCTTAAAAGGAAAACCTTGTCCTTTCTGAACCTGACATCCGGGTTTAAACAGCTGTCTGCTGTGTCAGGAAAACCCTTTCTTTTCCCACAATGTCTGGCAACCACACCCCAGCATACAGCTTCCCTGTAGCAGAGCTGAGCCCGCTTGCTCATAGCCAGGATCAGAGAGATGGTGTTTGTCCTCCAAAGGGAAGGGGAAATGGGACTTGTGCCTTTATCTCCATGCTCTGGGGTGACTCTGACTATGTAGCATACTTACTACGAGGTGAGAGCTATAGTTTGACCCTTGAACAGTGTGTGGGTTAGGGGCGCTGAGCTCCACACAGTCAAAAATCTGCACATAACTTTTGATTCCCTTCTAACTTTACTAATGGCCTTCTGTTGACCAGAAATTTTACCAATAACAAATAACACATATTTTGTATGTTACATGTATTATGTGCCATACTCTTACAATAAAGTTAGAGAAAAGAAAGTTACTAAAAAAATCATAAGGAAGAGCCCTGGCTGGCTAGCTCAGCAGTAGAGCATTGGCCCTGTGGGTGAAAGTCCCAGGTTCAATTCCCGGCCAGGGCACACAGTAGAAGTGCCCACCTGCTTCTCTACCCTTCCCCCTCTCCTTTCTCTCTTTCTCTTCCCCTCCCACAGCCAAGGCTCCATTGGAGCAAAGTTGGCCCAGGCACTGAGGATGGCTCCATAGCCTCCCCCTCAAGCACTAGAATGGCTCCCGTTGCAATGCAACGGAGCAGCGCCCCAGATGGGCAGAGCACTGCCCCCTGGTGGATATGCTGGGTGGATCCTGGTTGGGCAAATCCACATTGTCTGTCTCTCTGCCTCCGTGGTTCTCAATTCAGAAAAAAAAAAAAAAATCATAAGAAAGAGAAAATACATTTACAGCACTCTACATATTTATTGGAAACAACCTGTGTATAAGTTAACCTGCACAGTTCAAACCGGTGTTGTTCAAGGGTCAACTGTTAATTACTTTGAGGAAGGCAAAGTCTTGGAACCTAGGACACTGTGTCTGAGAGCCACTGTGTGGGGCCTCCAGGTGTTTGGACTGTTTTGAAGGCAAAATCTGCTGCATGCGTGGCTGGGGAGGCCCAGACTGCACTTTCTGTAGTTGGGCCCTCCTACCTGCCTCATTATGTTACTCCACCCTATTCCCCGAGCACGTCCTCTGTGGTCTGAAGTGGTCTCTGATCCTCCCACTTCTCAAAGCTGGACCTTTTGGATCTGCCCTGTCAGAACTGGGTGGAGCTACTGGGTCTGCAGTGTAGACCTTGAACACACGTGTGCTGCTGGCCCTGGTCTCCATGTTTGTCTGTTTTGAAAGCTGCAGGGCTGAGGATGCCCCTTCGCAGGAGCTTCTGAGCAAGCGGCTGCTTAGTCTGAGTGTCTGTGTTGCTCCCTGTCCCCGCCACCCTCAGACTGGCCTTGAATTCACTAGCCCCTCCTCCAGCAGGGAGGTGTGCGAGGCACCTGGTTGGAGGGTGTGAGGACTGAAGCTCAGAGCAAGGAAGGGTGTGTCTAAGGCCAGAGTTGGCTGGTGACCGGAAAGGGACGCACATCCAGGTCTTGCCCTCACCTTCCAGATGAGGGCAGCCCAGACACCTGACTCGGCCTCAGATGCCTCATCCTGTTTGCTGCTGTGTTTGTTCTGTTTTTCCTTGTTTTGTTTGTTTTTAAAGATTTTATTTATTGATTTTAGAAAGCAGAGAGAGAGAGAGAAAGGTGGGAGCGGGGGAGCAGGAAGCATCCTCTCATAGTTCTTCCACTTATGTGCCTTGACCTGGGAAGCCCGGGGTTTCAAACCCACGACCTCAGCATTCCAGGTTGATCCTTTGTTCACTGCGCCACCACAGGTCAGGCTGTTCATTCTGTTTTGCCAAGGTTGGTTTGGTTGTTCAGGACTCTAACCAACAGACACCCACTGCCCAAGACAAGAGGAGCCAACCTTCGCTTTATCCCTTCATCCAGTTGTTTCCACTGGAAAAGTCACGTAGGCTTAGAAGCCATCTCCTGGGGGTTAGTCAGACAGGTCCAGGGCTGCTAGCTTCTCGGTGAGGTGGGCAGGGCAGGTCCTGCCTGTGCCTCCCACACCCCTTTCAGGGGCCGGCTGGCCTGGGAAGGGCCACTGTCACCTCCAGGATGCAGTGTGTGTGTCTCCAAGGCACTTCCCACAGACCTCCTTGGCCTGGCCCTCTGGTGGCCTCACTCACCCCTTCACTCCCTTGTGTGGTAGAGAAGCTGGACCCTGACCCCATATGATGAAATGGCACATGTGATGAAATGGCTATAGTTTTACAGCCAGTTTATGCCGTTGCATGACCCACAGCTTCTGAACCTGTCTCCACAAGCTGCACTTTGTTCTTGAACTTGGCCATGGAAGGGAGGCAGGGCTCTGTGAGTCAGTTTGCATTCTGCAAGTGCCCCTAAGAGTCAGTCTGCAGGTGGGGAGGGTGTTAGGAGATCCTATGGTCTATGTCTTGCTAATGAGGATACTGGCCCTCTATGCCCTGTCCTTTGTGGCTTGGCACCTAACTCGGAAGGGTAAACAACACAGAAGCTCAAGTCTAAACCAAGTTGAGCAGACACATTGTCTTCAGGACAGTGACACACTTTGTGTATGCTCCCTTAATTGTGGACATTGGAATCTAGCATAAACAGCTGCCTCTATAAGCTTTGCAGAGGTGCTGTGCTGGGCATCTCTGCAGTCCTAACCTCAGCCTCTTAAATCGTTTGTTGCTACAGCTGTTGCTGTGGAAACCAGCTGTGCACAGGTGTAGCCGCCTTGCACCAGCTTCACCTGGTTCTCCATCTCCACCTGGGATGCTGCAGCAGCCCACTCAGCCATTAACTATGGACAGTCTTAGGCAACCCTTGACCACTGGAGGCAAGACCTGGAGATTGAAAATGTCCCTTTCCTGTGTGTGGGCAGGACCATCCGAGGCTTCTTCGTTGGTCTTCCTTAGTGGGTCCCGAGTGGGATAAAGCCCTAACCTGCCAAGGGCAGTAGCTCCCTTAGTAAGGTGCCCTCCTTCCTACACTCTGTCCAGGTCCCACTCCATTCCCTGCAATCATGTCCCCAAATAACCCTCCTGTGCACAGTCCTTGTCTTGGTAGCTTCTGGGGGAATGCAAGCAGAGACAGCTGCTGACTTATTTCAAATAATATTATCAGGTGGAATACTTATTTTGTTATGTGGAAATGATTCTTAGAAAAAGTTTAAGACAAGATTGGGTTTTAAAGAGTAAAAATTAATTCTGTAAGTTGGGTTCCCAAAGGTCAGTCAGGCCCCAGAAAAAAACCAAAGCCAAAAATGTGTCTTGGAGACTATTTTTTTGAAATGCTGAGATTTGACTTGGGACGTTGTCAGGATGAATTGAATGACTTGGGAAGTCCGTCTGTGAAGTACCTGTCCCCTAATTGCCATCTGTGCTGGGGGTAAACATGAATGCAACAGAAACCCACAGACAGTTTCCTGAGACCGGAATGACAACACCACAGACTTGGGTTCATCTACCAAACTCAAGAGAAAAGCCCCAGGGCCCAAATGCAGGGCCTTGGGGGTCACTGCTCTGTAGACTTGAGAAAATACAGGCAGTCAACAACTGGGGGTATAAAAATGTTCAAAACCAACTTTTATTTTACAGTCATTATAGAGCACACAGTAGTCATGATATTACAATTTACCACAAAAAAAAAAAAAAAAAAAATGGAGGGAATGTCTCCAGGATGGCCCGGGTGTGGGAACATTGGACTGTGCAGAGTTGGCTGTCAAGCAACACACAGTTAGAAGGTGTGTGTTTCATGTGAGTTTTGCCAAGCCCAGTGATCTAAGGATACAGTGGAAAGAATGACAGCTGGTGTGTGACTATCAGGGTCGTTTTGGCCTTTGAGGGGTTAGGATAATTTCCATCAACATTATTTGGGAGAAGGTCATGCTGTCATTTATTGGCGTAGAGGGCAGGGACAGGCCCATCCCCAGGAGACCCTCATGTGGGGACAGTGGGGACGAGTTCAAGAGCCCTGGGCTACATGTATGGCTTCATTTGTCTATACCACCCCTATGAAGTGAATTAAATAAGCGGGTTGTCAGCGGGTTTGAAAGAGCTGTGACTATACATGTACATACTAAGAAGTTAGCTACACAGCGCAGAATAGTCTGGTACGGTCTGATAGGACAGTGGCTAGCACCTATGGAGGGAGGACAAGTGGCTATTGGGTATAAATGCTTGTGCTGAATTCCTTTGGTAGCCTTTTTGTGGGTTTTTAAAGAAAAAAAATGAAATCAATTTTTGGGTCAGCACCTGAGGTAATAAATTAAGAATAAGCACCAAAGTGGCCGCCCGAGCTTCATGTCACCCTGCAGAGAAGTGTGTCCGGTGGGGCGGCCCCTGCGGACCCGGCGCCTCACAGGTTCTTCATGCACACCTGGCAGCGGCTGATGTGTGTCCGGATGAGCCCTGCCTTGAGCGTGTCGCTGGAGGGCGAGCCCTGGAAGCTCTGCTCGGGGATGGTGGTGAGCCAGAAGCTATACTTGTTGGCGAAGTAGTGGCAGGTCCCACGGCCTCCGTTGCACTCGATGAAAGGTGTGGCACGGAAGTCCTCCAGACAGCTACCCGGTGACACCAGTGACTGGCCACCACCTTCATCCCCTGCGGCTGTGTGCTACGGAGAGAGGGGCAGGGCTGTGAGCACACTTGCCGAGGACAGCCTGGCGTGGGCTCTAACTGATGCACTTTCCCCCTAAATGGACATCTATGCCCACACGAACTGCCTGCAACATAGGCTTCACTGCTAGGGGCTTGTCTGAATAGACGGGGGTTGGCACGCAGAAGGCAGAGCTGGGTACTAGGCATGCTGCAGGGGAGGGTTCCGGAACATAAATGGACAGTCTTGATTTGTTATTAAGTGACAACTAGAACAAAAGCAAAAGCAGGTTCTATCAGCAGATACAGTTGACTACATTGGGGGCAAAAATATCATCTTCCCCGTCATTCACTCAAAAAAGGAAGCATTTGCCTGGAAGAAGGGATGCCAAGATGTTAACTTGATTAAAGGAAAAATAAAATTCAGATGTGTGTCAGCATCTGAGATTAAGTTAAAAATAAGCACTCCCCCCAAAAAAGTGACCCCTCCCTGCCCCTCCTCTGCTAACCTTTATGAAGAGGAAGGGAGTATGCACGAGTGTTTTCATTAGCTTTCTTTTTGGAAAATCTCTACTTGCTGACCTTTCAACGACGAACACGTACTACTCATGTAATTAATATTTTTCAGACAGTTGTTAATGAGCAATCCGACACTTTGGATGACATCCCAGCTGCGGGCCGGGAGACTAGGATGAGTGTCACAGGGAATTTTCTTTGCCACTTTCAAGTTCTCCTTTCTTTTTGTTTCACAAACATGTTTAGTGCCTGTGAAGTTCATGGTAGGCCCCTGGGTATCAAAGCTAATCTATACAAAAAAGTGTTATTTGGCTTGGTCGATCAAGCTTTGTGTGGTGAGCGGGTTGTCAGGACCTGTTAATTTAGAATAAGACTATCTCAGCTTCAGTTTGCAGGAAACAAAAGAGGTTGTCCTGTGATATATTTGGGCAGTGGCCAGAAAGACACAAAATCCTTCGAAAAGTTTTCTGCTCACAAGACGCAGAAGCCTTTCCAACCCAGAGCTACTGTGTTCTTGTTTATTATAAATAGGCTGGGAGAAGCAGGCATAGCTTCACAAGGCACCTCAGGCCCCACTCTGGTCAATAGTGCTGAGGCCAGGCCTGGGAGCTACCCACGGGGCCCCGGGAAGGGCTCTCTAACATAGTACCCTGGGGCTGCTGGATGGGGCCAGGAGGAAGCCCCAGGCTGGGAGTCTCAGAGCCGGGCCCAGCTGGCCAAGTACGGGCGCTGAGTTTCTGCTCATCAATTTATGTCTTTTGTTATTAATGGAGTTTATAAAATATTCAACACCTTGGAAACGTAGTCACTGTAGCTAGAGTTATGACATTTATATAAATGAAACAGAAGATCCACTACCCCCACTGGTGTTTCCTTTCTCCTTACAGTGGTGGAGTTAGCAGGAAAGTTGTCAGAGATGCCATCATGGTATCTTCCCTTAATGTTAAGCTAACCAGGAGCTGGCTGGAACTGGGAATTCTTGATTTTATACCCAAAGGCGATCTGATCTCGTATCCCAGGATTTCCCTCATCAGTATACATACATCTGTTTTAAACCAATCAGTTAATGGATGTTTCTTGAAGGCATTCTAGGTTTTAGATCTGTGATGGCCAACCTATGACACGTGTGTCAGCCAACCTATGACACGTGTGTCAGCACTGACACACGTAGCCATTTTCGATGACACGCGGCAGCATGCGGCTGCATACCAGAGAAGTATGGGGCCGCATGCCGAGAAGGACGTTTCATCCTCGGCTCCTGCACAGCCAGGTGCAGTAGCTGAGGATAAAACATTTGCTGTAGTGTAGACACTCTGTGCTGGAGGTCTGTAGGCCAAAACAAAAGAACTCCGGCACAGAGCGTCTAGTTCTGGGACTTCCGGTTAGGCTGTTTTTCTCAAAGTGACATACCACCCGAGTTATGCTCGGTTTTTTGGCAAATTTTGACACACCAAGCTCAAAAGATTGCCCATCACTGTTCTAGATAGATTCTACATGAGGTCTTAGGATTCTAGATAAACTTCTTCCCTACATTTAGGCTTGAGATAAACCAGAAGAGATTTACCTTTAGCGTTCTGCCTAGGAAGATGGATAGAAAACAAGCCAAACTTAACCTAATTACAAAGGCGTGGTGGCAAATTAAAAGGTCCCCTCTGGGTGGGCGCGGCCCCAGGCCAGGTGCCCCTGGGCAGTGCACCACCTGAACAAGTGCCATCAATTACTCCCACAGCTGCTCTTGCTGCTTCCCCAGCCAGGCTGTGGTTGGGGAGCTGAACCAGATTTCTACTCGGTTCCACGTTCTCAGAGAGTGCTGGCAAGTACCACATACCATGAGGAAGGAATACCCGATCCACAAACTCCGCCATCCGGCTGGGCAGTGGGGGATGGAGACGTCTTGACTGTGGACTGCTATGGCGACGGCCGGCGCCTCGCACACAGAGCAGCGGCTGATGTAGGGCTTGATTTCGTCCTCGGCCACAGGCATCATAGGCAGCGGGGCGGTGGTGGAGAGCCAGTAGGACTTGTCGTTCCGGCTGGCGTAGTAGCAGACGTCCCCAGGGTTACAGTACAGGAAGGGCATGGTGCTGAACCGAGCCAGGCAGGAGCCCGCCAGGCCTGCGGACAGCAGTCACAGCTGAGTGCGGCAGGGCAGGGGAGATGCTCCCTCCAGGCGTGGCCAGGCCTGGGAGGTCCCGGTCAGGAACCTGCCCCCGCTCCCCCACCTTGGTGGCCATTGGAGGGGCTCAGTTGCGCACTGGGGCACCAAGCCCATTCCCATTTTTTGGGAGAAAGACTACACTGGCATTTTAGCTCTGCCCTTCTAGAAATTCTCATACACACACCTCTGGACTAAGCTGAGTCAGCAGGGAGCAGCGTCCTTACGAACGGCACCCTGAGTGAGGCCCACATTGGTGGGTCCAAAGCACCAGCCCTAGAAAACCCTGATGGGCATCCAAGATGAGGGCCTAGCTCATCACACCCCCTGGCGCCCTCCCAGGAGTAACTCTGGCCACTTACGTCCACCTGTAAATATGGTAACTACTGCTTCCGTGTAAAAAATGAACCTTTTCTTCTGGCCAGAGTGAATCACTCAGTTGAGCTGGACTCCCTCTCCCACTGACTGACTGCTTCCGTGCTCAGAGCCAACTCTGGGCTGCACTTTCAGCACACCTGTCAGCACTATGGCTGTTGCCCTGGCCCTGCTCTCTTCAGCCCCTCATCTCTGCTTGCTTTGCCCTACTTCTTAAAAACCTTACCCTGGAAGCAGACATAGAGACAGGAACGTGTACAAATCATCAGGGTTCAGCGTGGCGAGTTTCCCCACCACAGACACCACAGTCTAACGCACCTCCCACCCCAAGCCCCAGCTTTTAATGTGCGCTTGCTCCATTTTCTGTGTGCTTTAAAGTCATTTTAATTCTTTTTGGCAACCAGCTTACTTGAATAAATCCGAGCACACCTAGCCACATAGCCATTTTCCTGGGGGTTCTATGTGACCCCCAGGTCCTCATGACCCAAGTCTGGCTATTTACAGAAAGTGGGGTGAACAGCAAGAAGAAGGTTAAGCAGCGTGTGGCCTCCAGGCAGAGAGGAGCCAGAATAGGGCTGGGTCTCATGGGTGCCCATGCCAGGTGCTGCCAAGTTAAAGGCAGGTGTCTGTGGTCCTGACCTGAGGGCATCGAAGGTCATTTTAATCTCTTCTGAAACTCCAGGAGTGTGGGTGGGCCCAGTGCCTTCAATCAGGTGAAGCTCATGTGCCTTAGAGGATTCAGGAACCTCACTGTGGCCATTCAATCTTGACCACCTCCACCTGAGCAGGCCTCTGGGACCCGGCGGGTGGTACTTACCCAAGTCCTGGTTGTGGGCTTTCTCCTGGCCTTCAAAGTACAGGAGGCTGTATCCACTCCAGAGCTTGTTCATGCCCACGGGGCACATGGGCTCCTGCTCTGTCTGGCTGTGCTTCACCAGGAGGTAGCCGATGCTGACACTGCGGCCAGGCATGCCGGCCAGGCCGGGGGTCCCCGGGCGGCCTGGCTCCCCTAGGGTCCGAAAGAAAGCAGCTGCCTTTCAGCTGCCCTGTAGATCTCAGCCCACAGCCCATGCTGACATCACATGGTGACATTGACAGCTCTCACTTGGCCTTCTCCCAAGGTTGGGGTGCCAGTGGCTCTGCCTCGTAGACCAAGAATCTTCTGGGGAGGCTAGACCTACAGCCCATGCTCAGTAAGCATGGGATGATGACAGTGCGGGTGCTGAACAAGGGCGCAGACTCAGTCGGCCTCATGGGCTTTCCCCTCAGTGAGTGCTGGTGCTGAGCATGAACTAGAACACCTGGAGGGCCCCCAGATCAGAGACGGATTTAACGGTGGGCACAGCGGGCGTGCTCCCTGGGCCCCGACTTCTGAAGGGCTCCACAAAACCTCAACTTGACACTTTTTTCTAATGTAAGGGGCCCAATATTTTCTTCTAAGCTCAGGGCCTCAACTGACCTTAAGCTACATCTGCCCCAGATGTATCCAAGTCCAGCCACCCCACCCCCAATGAACAAGCCTTCTGTACCCAAGCTGCAGACCCCCTTTCCTGGGTGCTCAGGGAGCAGCAGCTCAATGCACTCTTGGGCGACCCAGGGGACGTATACTCTGCTTCCAACTGGACAGTCCTTCAATGTTTGAAATCAGATGTCCTGGCTGATCGTGTATTCCTATTACCCTTCCCCTGCAGGACATTTTCACATCTCGTTGCTTTCTCACAGGACTTCGTGCGCTGTCTTGCTCTCTTAGCCTGGATGCCTCCTATCTGTCCCTGTGTGTCTTCAGATGTGCGCCCCCCACGGTACACAATCTGGCCACGGGTGACTCTATCTGGAAGGGAGTAGATGGCCTCTCAGGTATATCAAGTGTTTCCTTCTCTGAGATACCTGCACATTTTTTCAGCGGAGGGAAGGAAGCCTGCCTGTCCCGGAGAGCCTGTGCCAGGTGTTCCGCTAGGCTCAGGTGCTTGCTAAATGCAGGTGTTATGGAGTCCATCCGGACCAAGGCTATAGCGAGGGTCCGAGGAGCTGAGCTGGGGTTTTGGAGCAGAAGGGGTACAGCCTCCTATCTCTGTTCGTCTCAGCCCTCATTTTTTTCTTCCTTGCACACACCACTGTCCATCTGTCAGATCACAGCGGGGCCTGGACGAGCCCCCTCCCTGCCCCTGAGCCCTTTCATCGTCCATCACTCACCTTCCTGGCCAATCGGCCCCTGGTGCCCCATTGGCCCCTGGTCTCCTCGGAATCCGGGAATGGCAGACACACCGCCTCTTCCCTGGGGCCCTGCCTTCCCTGGAGCCCCTCGGAAACCTGCAGTCACCGAAACAGGTGTGAGTGCCACAGAAAGAGTGACACTGGTGCTGAACAAATGCTTTTCAGCAATAAAACAAAAGTGAAAACAAAGCAGATAAGAAAAGGAACTGTTCCCTGGTGACCCTACAGCAGGGCTCCTACCTGGTTCTCCTGGGAGACCCTGGGGTCCCATCTCTCCCTGTGGCCCTGGGAGGCCTCTCCTTCCCTGTGGACCCATTTGCCCAGGCTGGACAGCAATCTTCTGGGGGATTCCTGCAATCCCTGGGGATCCCAAAGAACCGGGGACACCTGGAAGGGAAAAGGAAGGCCAGTTGGCACAGGGGCGCCACTCACTTATTGCTCGGATTTCTATCCTTTTTTTTTTTTTTAACTTGTTGAAACCAATTTTGGAGCTTCCTAAAATAATCTTGCTTTCTAGAGATGAAGATGGGTAATACTAATTTATCTGACAGGCCGCCCAGTGCCTGCCTTTCCAAGATTTACTTTCATCCACCCATCGGAGCGCCTGCAGACCCCTCTGGTGTTCCTCTTCACACGTTAGAACAGTGGTTCTTAACCTGGCTTCTATCAAACCCTAGGGGTTCAATGAGTCAGTCTCAGGGGTTTGGAGAAGCCTCTGCCGTGGAGGCCAGAATAAAGTAATACCGTAATTTGTTGTGAGTTCATGCACTTTGTTGGTTTTGTTCTTTGAGCAAGGTGATGTTCATGCACGGCTCATTTTGTGTACCAGTAAAAAAAACATATACCTATGTCTTAAATTTGGAAAAAAAATCATATTTTATTTATCACTGAAGAAGGGTTCGGTGAACGCGCATATGAAAATGGCGGGTTCGGTACCTCAGAAAAGGTTAAGAACCACTGGGCTAGAGTTTGGGCTGCATGACAGAGACTGACTTTAGCGGCCCCCATGCCTGGGGAGGGGCAGGAATAGCTCTAAAGCCCACTTTTGGTGGCAGCCAATCTAAGACAGCAGCTCTGTGAGTGTACAGATAGCCACTTACCCGGGAATCCTCGGTCTCCTTTGGGTCCCTTCGGGCCTTGGTCGCCCGTACTTCCGGTGACTCCTGTGCCTCCCATGAACCCTGGCTCACCTCTGGGCCCTTGGAGACAAGCAGGACATTGAGAACACATGCCTGGGCAGGGGCTCCCGTCCCCTCTGATCATTGCTGCCGGCCTTGCCGAGGAGAGGACCCCTTCGTGTGGGCATGGTTACCTTTTTCTCCTGGGAGACCGAAGACGCCAGGCCGGCCCTGGGGCCCAGGGTCCCCACCCCATCCTTTGGTCCCTGGGTTCCCTGGCGCTCCTGGGTACCCATCATCTCCTTTGCTTCCAGGGAGAGCCGCAGGCCCAGGTGGCCCCGGAGGGCCTGGATAACCTATTGACATTAGTCACAAGAAAGAAGTGTTTAAACTGGAGGAAGGCACAGTCATGGCCATGGGGAGCAGGACTCACAGAGGGAGGAAAAAGTCATCTGTTTAGGGGATAGTCTTTGGTAAGTTTGTAACCCCGGGCAACTTTATTCTTTTTATTGGGGCGAAATTTACAACATCAATTTCTCATTTTAACCATTTTGAGTGCACAGTTTCGTGACATTAAATACATTCATACTGTCATGTAATCCTCACCACCCTCCATATCAGAACTCTTTCATCTTCCCAAATGGAAACCCTGTTCCCATTAAACAAACTCCCCATTCCCCTCCCCTAGTCCTGACAACCCCCATTTTCCCTTGTCTTTATGGACTGGACTCTTCTAGGACCCTCACATGAGCCGAAGCACACAGTGTTTGTCCTTTTGGGTATGTTCCGAGAGATTCCAACATACAGAAGTGTGAGCCCTGCTTACCTTTCAGGCCAAATATCCCAGCTGCCCCTTTGTCACCGGGTGACCCAGAGATATTGGAAGGGGGTGTGATGCCTGGAAACCCCTGAAGTCCTGGACTCCCCAATGGGCCTCGTTGCCCTGGGAGGGAAGCAGAAGTTGTTTTAGTATCAGCATCTGACTTTTTTATCTACTGTTTCTCCTCCATGCGATCACCTGTCCAAGAGCACAGCCACCAAGGAGAGGCAGTGCTGGAAGGTGTCACAATGCCACTGAATGTTGAACACAGCTATTGGGTACAGGGAGACAGTGGCCTTGTGGCCCTTCTACCAGCTCCACATGCTGAGGATAGGGTCCTTGGACCCACCTTTCCCGGGGCCTCATTCTCACGGGGAGGTGACTTGCTCAGAGACTGCTCACTGCGCCTTGCCAATGTGACTACTTGTGTATGACACCTTGGGCCCGCCCTGATGGCACCACCTGAGAAGTTAGGTCTATTGGCTCCACTGGCACTTACAACGGGACACAAGTTTCGGGTATTGGCAAGATAAGGCTGCTGGACTACATTGATCTTTTTAATCCTCCCTGTGGCTGTTTGTCAGTATCTGGGGTCCCAGCTATGGACAGAGTCCATCCTCATCGCTCACAGATTCTGTATTGCCATGTGGCACTAAGGTTTATTGGTGACTCTGAATCAATACGCGCGATGTTCCTGGACAAGCAGGAGAGGCAGAATGCTGAGTTTCGGCGGAGGTCCCTAGTTCAACTCAGAGTGTAAACAAGGTACCATGTTTTTGCATTTTTGGCTTCTTGTTGGAAGTGCACCATTGAAACCGGCCCCCAGGCACAGTGCTGAAGTGCTGTTGGCCCTGAGCTCAGGAAGGCCTCATGTAGACACCATGTGTGCTGGATGAGCTTCTTCAGGCATGAGCTGTAGTGCTGTTGGCCATGTGGTCAATCTTAATCAATTAACAATTTTTTTTTTTTTTTTTAGCAAGAGGGAGACACACATACACACACAGAGGCAGAGGCAGAGACAGAGAGGAAGGAGGAGAGATGAGAAGCATCAACTAATAGTTGTGGCACTTTAACTGTTCATTGATTGCTTTCTCATATGTGCCTTGAAAGGGTAGCTACGGCTGAACCAGAAACCCCTTGCTCAAGCCAGCGACCTTGGGCTTCAAGACAACGACCTTTGGGCTTCAAGATCTCTGGATCTTTGGGTTTAAGCCAGCGACCATGGGGTCATGTCTATGATCCTGCTCAAGCCTAAGACCCTGTGCTCAAGCTGGATGACCCTGGGGTTTCAAACCTGGGACCTCAGTGTCTCAGGTTGACTCTCTATCCACTGTGCCACTGCCTGGACAGGCAATCAATCAACAATTTATACTGAATAAAGTGTCATTAAACAGAAACATATGTAAAACAATATATCATATTGATCAGTTGATGAATATGAGACCTGGGACTCCAGGAACCAAACCCTGCATTTCCACGATATGCAATGGTTCAGTATTCCTTATTTCAATGTTTGCAGCAATTTTATAGACTGACCACTGCAAGTAACAAGAACCGACTGTAGTTGAGTCAAAGGCTGGAGCCTCTTGGCACGAATTGAGGACAAACCTTAGAGGGCAAGCGTCACAGAATGAAATCTATTCCTCCCTGTGCTTTAGCCAACATGACATCTATGGGTGCCCATCTGTGCCAGGCAGGTGAGGGTGCTGCCGGCACAGTGACAAGATTCATGGCCAGCAGGGGAGGAGACTAGTTTCTCTCCCCTAATCACCATACTAGTATTTGTTTTCCCTTAAGGTCTGGGGACTCAGATATGAATACTAGAACACTGCAAAAAATCAGACTGTCACAGTATCCAGGGACCATCTTTTCTACTGTAGAGGGAAGAGTGAGTTGGGATGACACAGTGAAAACTAGTGACAGTAGTCTCTTGTGTCCCCCATGTGGCTTCATGACTAATTGGTATGCATTAGCCAATTAGACATGATGAGACTTTCACATTGGGAAGGTTGTGGTGCCTGGCGGGACAGGATCCTCCTGCTCATGCAACTTCCAAGTGGTGTGAAGAAACACTTAGCAAGGTGTCGGCTCGGTCTCATTAATTATAGGCACTAAGTAAGTGCGTTTACTAGACTGAGGGGACTAAGCAGCTGCCATCTGTAGTTTGGTATAAAATGACACGAAGTGAGCTGCTTCTAACTACTGTCACGAAATATCCAAAACAGATGGTGAGCAGCGGTGACTAATGGCAAAAATCTTGAGTTAGGAGATTCAGATTGTCCAGATTCCCATGAAAACATAATGAACTTAATTAACTACACTGAGTGGGCCTCTGTTATTGAGGACACGGACCAAGCAGGAGTTAGTTTGCTACAATCAGGGTCAAAATAACTGTTTTCTAGGTGGCCCCTATGAATCTTCTGAAGCGTTGAAATAAAAACCCCCGCCTAATGGAAGTTCACTGAAAGGCCATTTGGCAAAACTCATAGGCAATTCATGATCCGAAACCTGAACATCAGCTGCAGAAATAACTGAAGCTGCAAATTCGAGCTTTTACACTCATGGAAGGGACAACGACAGATTAACTTTATTTCTCTATTTTTAGAGAAGAGTGCAAGTCCTGACCGGCTGCCTGTGAATGTCATTATGGAAAGTCACCTTTCCTTATCTCCATTCTACCCGGAGGGCAAAAGGGGGGGGTCTGCTCTGGCCCCCAGGACCACTCACAAGCTATTGTGACTTTCATGTAGGATGAGGGCATTGTATGGGGACAACGGCTTTAAAAAAGAGACACTATGCTTCAGGATTGTTTGGGACCCTGAGGCATGTTCTAGGTCCCCTTGACAGAGTGCAGGGAGCAACATAATATATTCAGAGTTCTGAGAAATGAACGCTGCCCAGGTGAGTGTGTAACAGGACTGTTTCAGGTAACTTAGGGACATCCTGGAGCACGCACAGCTTTTTCATTTGAGGTCAAAGAGACTTACCCTACTGTTTTGCAGTATTAACCCTGAACAAATATCGAGCACTTACTCTATGCTGGGCATTTAAGCAACATATATCCAGAGGAATGAAAGAGAGCTAGTTTCTGCTCTTGTGGAAACTATGCTGTCTCTTCTTGGCTGCAGTGTCTGAACAGCAAGCATGCTGTGTGAATCAGACGTTCATACGTGCTGTGTGATACAGATCACGATGTTGCGATGTTTTGTGAGTGCTGTCTTTGTGCAGCGAACAGCGTGCTGTGTGATTCAGACGTTCATACGTGCTGTGTGATACAGATCACGATGTTGTGATGTTTTGTGAGTGCTGTCTTTGGTGCAGGATTGCGTGCACTATGTGGAATGGAGGTCTCTTATTTTCCCTCCGTTCCTTCAGGCTGGGTCTCATCTCCACCCCCCAAGGAACTTTTCCTAACCCCCTTCAGCGGGCAGATGGGTAAGCTGAGAAGCATGACTTACCCTTCCCACTCCAGCCACCCAACACATACAGGGGTCTGGTTACGCAGATGGCGACGCTGGAAGTGTCTAGTCTCACCTGGGGTTCCTCGCTCCCCTTTCTGTCCTGGGGCTCCGGGAGGGCCTGGAAGAGTGTTGGGCTCTCCTGGCTCACCCCTGTCCCCAGCAGGACCTGGGAAACCTGGGTCTCCATGAACATCCGCACCTGTGGCAGGGTTTAAAAATGGTGACCTCAGCATCTTCAACCGTGCAAAGTTAATTTTCACAAGTGAAAGAACAGTAATGCTCTTCAGTGAGACTCAAAGATAGAGAACCAGAAGGCAGCTGTGGCGACTTCAGCTTGCTATGTGGCCTCAGTGTCCCATTATCTGAGACTGGGACACCATTGCTATGAACCAAATTGTCTCCCCAAAATTCATATGTTGAAGGCCTAATTTTCAATGTGATGGTTTTGGGAGATGGACCTTTGGCAGGTAATTAGATTTAGATGAGGTCATGAGGATGGTCCCCATGATGGAATTAGTGTTCTCTTATTAGTCTCTTATAGACACCAGAGAGCTTGTTCTCTCTCTCTACCATGTGGGAAGACAGCAAGAAGGCAGACTTCCAGTCTACAGAACTGTGAGGATAAATGTCTGTTGTTTAAGCCCCAACCTGTGGTTGTAGCACAAGCTGACTAAAACAGCATTATCTGTTTCAAAGTACAAGGACAGCCACGGGACAAGCTGGGCACCAACTGCCTTCCCTGTGCTAAGGAAATGAAAGATTACAGATGTTGCTGAAAAAGCAAACATTTGTCTCTGTCCCTCCCAAAGCCTAATGGGCCCGTTCAACACAACCTCTAACTTAAGGGGATGATGGATTCTTAGGGATCACCTCTCAGTGGTCTGCAGAACCATGGGGAACCAAGCCCACATGGCCTTAGGCATGATCACACAGTCCTCACAGAGCGGTCCTGCTCTCTGAACCCCCCCCCCCCCAACCCCCAACACATCCTGCATCCTAGAAGGCCCTCCCAGCTCCCCCCACCATGCTGGGCATGGCTTGTGGCCCACTGGCTGCAACTGCCATGGGTACCTGGTGATCCTGGGAAGCCTTTGGTGCCTGGCAAGCCGTGTAATCCACTGATGCCTCGGATCCCTGGGATACCTGTGTGGGTTTTACTCATGGTTATTTCATGCATGGGAGAGCAAAGAAAGAAACCCTTAAGATAATTCAGACATATGGTCACCCATTCAACTTATTCAAAATCCCTGAAAACAGGAAGCAGTTCTGCTTATAGTCTGACATGCAAATTAATCGCTTCTGTGTCACTTCAGTGAACCATTTAACTTAAAGATTGATTCCCTGAAATCTATACAGACTCATTAGAGCCAAGAGGGAACTGGGAACTGGTGTATTCCGTTTCTCTTCTTGGAGCTTGAGCCATTATGTACATTTGGTTTGTAAAACATGCCTGGAACCAATAGGCCAGTATTAGTTCCATTCTCTCTGGATGCTCAAAAACAAACATTTCTAAAGTAGGACATGGGACACACGCAGCAATTCTTCTGGTGATATGGACAGCGAGCATGGAGGTGGGTGGGTGACCCTTAATTCTGAGCAACGGAGCGGCTGAGGGCTTGTTCCTGACCAGGGGCCTGTCAAGGCACCAGGACCTGTCCCTGAGCAGTGATGTGTCCATGTCAGGGTGCATGAGTCTGCAAATTCCACAGAGGGCTCCACCAGACCTCAGGAAGCCGGGAAGCCTGTGGCGGAACAACTTGGTGTCTGTTGCACTGGTCCCTCCTCTATGCTGCCCGTGTGCTGACCGAGGAGCCAGCCGTAAGGCTCCCGGGGCAGTTTCATTTTTCTGGGGAGTGAAGCCTTGCTCTGCAGACTGGCATGGGTGTCTTTTTCCTAGCGGGCTTGGACAGCTGCACACCCTGTTACAGGTGTGTTTTGTGTGGACAGTAAACCACACACAGCCCTGCCTTTTATGTCACAGTCTACAGAACACAGTGCGGGGAGGCGGAGGCGCTGGCCAGGCTAATAGTGCCTCTCCTAAACTGGCAAATGTTTTTGAACGATCGTGCACCTGGGTCCGTGAAGAGAGGAATGATCTTACCTGGTGAGCCAGGACTACCTGGCCAGCCATAATCTCCTTTTTCACCGGGCACTCCAACCCGGCCAGGGTCCCCTTGTGGCCCCGGCAGACCAGTCAGTCCTGGGAAGCCTGGGGGAGAGGAGAACATATCCGTGAGTCAGACTTCAGAACCCTGGAGGCCTTGGGAGAGGCCTGCGTGCCTGGCTGCCAGGTCTTACCTAGACGGGACAGGAGGGAGTGCTTTTTGGGAAAGGAGGAATGCATGTGGCTTTGGACCCCACATTCAGATTCAGTGAGATTAACTCAGCCTTGCCAAAGAAAGCTTGTTTTCTCATTCTCATCATCCAAACAGAAGTTTGGAGAGAACCCATGAAACTAGCTGGTGAGGATAATTAGCCTGTCATAATCATGGGTCCTGGACAGAAGTAAGCAAAGCAAAAAGGAAATAATCCAAAAAACATAAAACTAGTTCACTGTTTGCTTTCGGTCATTAAGTTGGGATCCCCAAAGGAATTTCAAGTTCATGAAAGAGATCCTGCAACAAGAGTTTCTGGACAGACACTGGGCCACACAAACCCGTCCACCAGTTCCTTGTGCGCCCCCCACAGCCAGGTCGGTTGTTTCCACGTGCTTGGTCCTGAGGCAGAGCCAGGTGAATGGGCAACATGGAAGTGCAAGCTTCCTAGCGTGAAGGGTGATTGTAGCAGGCGACTGCTTGGTGAAATTAGCTGCCTGTGCTCTGGGGTGTTGGAGATTTGGAGGCTCAGCCGTCCTCTGCCCACTGGCTGCTGCACTGTCAGGCCATGCCCCGGGGAGAGCACGTGCTGGAGGAGACTGTGACTACAAGAGATCTTACCTGTTTGCCCTACAGGTCCGGGAGAGCCTTGGGCTCCTGCTATGCCTGTTATCCCGGGAAAGCCGATGTCACCTTCTGTCCCTTTCTCTCCAAAGAATCCCTTCAGACCTGTAACCACAGATTTACTGCTTGGAACAAACCACAGACACGGCATCAAACTGGGGTTTAATGCTTGGAGGGCTCCAGGGGACACAAAGTTAAAGGATGCTGCTATACCGTACTTGGTGGGTATTTCTGTTGTGAATGGGAGTGAGGATCTAAACGTGTTCCTTCATCAACTAATTTTTTACCCAGTTCTTCCCTCTGCACCTGTGGTCAGCAGGCTCCAAGCTGGCAGTGAGTGGTCCCCACAGTCTGGTATTCACACTCTCATGTAATCTCCTCCCACACTGAATAGGGCTGAATGGTGTCACCACCAAGATACTGTGTCTGTCATTTCAAGCTTAGGACACAAAATTCATTCTTGCTTTCACTTTGCCACCTCTCTTGGGTTGTTTGGTCTAAAGGAAGCCAGCCACCATATTGTGAGGACACTCAAGCAGCCTGGAGAGAGAGAGGCCCTCAGGTTGAGAACTGAGGCCTCCCACTGAGAGCTGTGTGAGAGAGCCTTCTTGGAAGTGGATTCCCTAGCCCCAGTCTAGCCTTCAGATGATGCCGCCCTGCCTATTTCGTGACTGGAATCTCATGCAAGACCTGCATCAGAACCACCATTTCCAAATTCCTGACCCTCAGAAAATGTATGAGATAGTACTTGCTTGCTGATGTTCTAAGCCACTGCATTTTGGGTACGTTGCTAGGTGTCAGTAGATAACTAATGAGAGCCCTATTCAGACTGCTTTCCGATGTATGATGTGCTGGGGAATCTGTTAAGCATGCAAGTGCCTGTGCTTCTCCCCCAAGTGACCTGGGAGGTCTGGGGGAGGCCTGGGGCTGCACTTTAATGAGCACCTTGGGTGGTTCTGAGGTGGCCAGTGGGCGGATGGAAAGAAACACTGCCTTCATGTTCATGACAATGTTCTCTGGTGAATGTTTTGGTGATTTCTAGTAAGCTGGAAGATTTTGAAAACTTCAGACCAACCTGAATGCCATGCAATCACTTTTGTCCAGTGTCTTCTCAAATCGAGGAGGCTATTATTTAGGTAAAATACTGTTAATGTTTTTGTGGTCTTGAAGAAAAACCACCTAAGAAGTCTGCTTATTTTCTATTGATTTTTTTACTATTTTGAAAATTTGTTCAAAGCCCTACTGACCCTGTGCATCTGCTTTCAGAAACCACTGCCATCAGCTCCAACCAAACTGAGTGAGTCCAATGTAGCTTGTCGCTTCATCCTCTGAGAGACCAGGCCTGACCCCTGGTTTCCCAATACCTGCCACGTCCAGAAGCTTAGCTGACCCCGGACTCCACACTGACTACATCCGCTGCATAGGGCAAGGGCTGTGGCTGACCCCACGCTTGTCGGAGGGTGAGCAAAACACCCCCAAGGATGCCTGATACAACTTGTCACTACACTTCTTCCCCTGTCACACAGCCCCTTGGCGATGGACTGAGTGGGGGGTTCTATTTCCTGGGCCCACAGTTTAAAACTAAACAGTCAAGGGTAACAACCATAATTCTTGGTTCTCTTCTCTGACACATTTTCAGTTGCACAAACAAGGTCATCATTAGTAACATGTGGCAAAGATGGTCTCACATTATTGCTATTATAAACCAAACTGCCAAAGTAATTGTTTAGGATAGGAGACTTAGCCAGCCAAGAGCTAGAATGCTCAGCAGCCCAGGATACTCTGTGATTGGGAGGAGAGTTGTCGGGAAATGAAATTATAGTTCCATATGAGTCCAGAGAGGCCAGTAGATGAGGCTGCCTATTCCTGAGTGGTTGTTCTCTGATCCCATACTAGACTGAATACCCATTCCATTCTGGAGCTTTTTCTAGATAAAGAACCAGCTCAGCATCCTCCCCACTGACCAATCACACAAACAAACTCTATTTTTTATTTTTGTATTTTTCTGAAATGAAAAGTGGGGAGGCAGAGAGACAGACTCCCGCATGTGCCCAACCAGGATCCACCCAGCATGCCCACTAGAAGGTGATGCTCTGCCCATCTGGGTCATTGCTCTGTTGAAACCAGAACTATTCTAGTGCCTGAGGTGGAGGCCATGGAGCCATCCTCAGTGCCCAGGCCAACTTTACTCCAATGCAGCCTTGGCTGTGGTAAGGGAAGAGAGAGATAGAGAGAAAAGAGAAGAGGAAGGGTGGAGAAGCAGATGGGTGACTCTCCTGTGTGCCCTGGTCAGGAATTGAACCCGGGACTTCCACACACTGGGCTGACGCTCTACCACTGAGCCAATTGGCCAGGACTTGAACAGACTCTTTAGCCAAAACAGGGCATCCCTAGAAAAACTTGGGGCACCAGGCAGCTTACACAGGGTGGGGTACCCAAGATAAATCCCCAGACAAAGGTATGATCCTATCACAAGTCCCTTGGGATATGATTATAGGCAGGACTTCTGACCTTGAATTTCAGGGATGCCCAGAGAAGAGGAGTGACCTCACACATGGTCCCTCATGTACACATGACCAGAGAGCTTCCCCTTCTTCTCTTACTCAAGAGATGAGCCTGATTTCCATGGACTTTCCTTCGAGATCCTTCACTGTCTATTAGAAACTCTAGTCACCATGTCATTTGCTTCATGCCCTATAACGTGTCCCAGGAGTCCAGGCTCTGAGCCTTTTCCATGAGTCTCATTTTATGAGCCACATAAAACGCTGATTTTATGAGTGTTGATTCTGGCTATTTTCCCTTTCAGGGAGAGCCCAAGAGAAGTTTTCTGACTTTGTCTTCAGCTTTAATTTAATTAAAAATTCAGAGTCTTCCTTGGACACTGGGCTTGATAACCTCAAACCATTTCCTATAACATGATCTATAGTGATTACCAAAGAGTGATAGATCTGGCAAGCCAGCTCATAAATGATGATACAAGGGGTCAAGGTTGTTGTTGAGCGGAAGAGATGGAAAATGACTGAGGTACCTGGTGTTCCAGTGATGCCCCGATCCCCCTTCTGGCCTGGGCTGCCTGGTAAATTGATAGTGTCTCCAATATCACCTGTTGGGTGCACAAAAGATGGCTGAGAACAGGTCTTGGTTAGTTTTACAAGACCTGTTCTGTTGTACTACACTCTTAATAAGAATGATTTGCTTCAAAATACCTAACGGCCTCTGCAGATCTGATATCACCACATCTTCCCAGAATGCTCTGGACTGTGGACAGCCTGTTTTCACTGTCCGAGCAATACTTACCAAAATCACCAGTGGGACCACTCTCGCCATAAAGACCTGCTCTCCCGGGAGCACCTTTGTCACCCTGGAGTCAAACATAAAACCACTTAAAAGGCTGCTCATGAAATAAATGCAATTTTGAAGGCTAGTGTACGCAACTATTTGGTATGCTAGAATGAACACCCAAGGTTTGTGATCTCATCATTTGGTAGAAAACTCTTAAAGTTTTTCCCATGCAATATAGCAGGTGGTTTGCTTACCCCTTATTAAATTGTAAAGTAGTAAAATAAACTTGCAGCTTTACTAAAATTAATAACATCATTGATGCAGGTCATGGTCATGATGGTGGTGAAAATCACCATGGCTGACGCATCCTCACCTCAGTCAGGCTTTCTATAGGGGAACACGTTGGGTCCCATCTCAAGAGCTTTTTAAGCCTCACAACTACCCTATGAAGTAGGTGCTTTTATTTCCCATTTGACAGATGAGGAAAATTGAGGCACAGAGAGGTGAGCCTAAGGTCACTCAGCTAATACACAGCAGTACTGGGATACTGATCTGGGTTGCCACATTCCCAGACTTACTCTATATTACATTGTTGTGCACTTCCATCTGTGGAGAGCGAGACTTCTCCTAAACAATGTTTGTTGCTAATAATGACATTGGAATGATGTCTGGATTATTCTCTGACTACAAAAGAATTACGATTTTTCTCTCTGAGGTGTCTGGACCTCATAGGGAGGGTGGGAGTTCTGGTCTACCTTGCTCCCTCTGGTTTCTACTTTACCATCAACCCGGGACTTCAGAACTGCTCTTTCCTAACATGGCTTAACTTGCATCTCTTAAATTATTAATGAAGCCCCATTTCATGAGACGAGTGGGGAGGATGTGCCACAGGCTGTATGCTTGCTTAGATAATGCTCTATTGCTCTATTTTTCTTTCTTAAACCTTGCTTTATTAAAGCCTAACTTATATACAGTGCAGCGCACTCATCTTTGATGCTCAATGAATGCTTACTCCTGTGACACCTAGATAGAGACAGACGTTCAGCACTCTAGAAAGTTCCTTTATGCTCCTGGCTACTAAATGATCCTGCCTCTCTTCTGACTTGCTTCTATCAAATAGTCTTGTCATAAAAATGGAATCATTCATTGGTACTCCGTTTCTGGTTTATTTCTTTCAACAAAGTCTGTGAGATTCATTCACATGTTTGTGTTTATCAATAAATCTCATTTTATTCCTGTGTACTAGGCCACTGTCTGAACGTACTATGTTTTTATATTCTTTTTCCTGTTGACATTCCCAAGTTTTGACCATCATGAATAAAACCGTGGGAACACTGTCATCCACGTTCTTTGACAGACACATACATCTTTTTTAAACTGACGACTAGCGGCACACAAGACTGGCCTAAGACCTCTCCGAAGCAAACTCTGGGGTGATGGAAGGAAGACATATGAAGCATTCTGAGGACTTCATGTACCCCAGAGTGGGCTGGACAGAAAGCCAAGCCAGGGCCTGCTGTTAAAGGTTCACTATAGGGTAGCGAGACCTTCTGATCTGCCCAAGTGTGCTGATCCCACTGAGAGTGCCAGAAGTGAGTCAGTGTGTGCTGAGGACTGTGGGTGCATGATGCCTTTTAAATGAAAGAGGATTCCATGAAATACAATCCACGGAGAGCCACTCTGTGCCATGTTACATATGCCATCCATACTGCACTCAATACAACTGCAAGATAGCCACTACCTGCATTTTAAATACTGCTCACAAAAATTAGGGGATATTCTATCGCTTCATATTCATTTTGAAATTATCCCCTAATGTTTGTGAGCAGTATAGACGAGGACACAGATGTGGAGAGGAGCGAGTTCTTCCCGGGTCGGGGTATATACCAGTTGTCATGACAATATGGTACACCCATGGCACATGACAAGTGCTCAAAAGACATGTATTGAGTGAAGAAATGAGGAAACGGCGGGCCAGAAGTCCTCCATGCTCCAAATCAGTAATGGGTTTTTAGTCCTGATCTCACATATGGGTTTGAGTCTAGAGCTCACATCTCTAGAAATTCAAGTTTTGTTTTCTAGGCTCCCATGACAAAATGCAGACACCATGGTTCATCCAACAGAAGCCCATGAAAGGGCAGCAGCGGCGTGGACAGCACTCCAATCACCACTGGTGTCGGCATGAACACGGTGTTTCCTTAGGCTAAACTAGCGATCCCAAACTGCCTGGGATTCCACCTCTGAACCAGCTTTGACCACTCCCCTGTGGTAGTTGCTGGGCCGTAGCACTCTGGTCAACAAGGCAAGGGAGAAGAGTCGACAAGAAAACGTGCAGTAAAAGGCACCCACTTACCCTACTTCCTACGAAGCCTGGAAACCCTGCAATTCCGGTGGAACCAGGCACACCAGGGAATCCTGGCAAACCAGGTGAGCCGGGAAGTCCGATGTCTCCTTTGAGTCCTTTGATGTAGCCGGGCTTCCCAGGCACCCCAGGGATGCCTGACAGTCCAGGGATCCCTGGCATTCCTGAAATACCTGCAGGAAGACCCTGAGTGTAACGCACTGGTGAGGACGAGGCACCTGCACTCCCCAAGCTTTTGACTTTGCCGTCCCAAGTGCTGCAAATCTTAAAACGGGAGGCAAGGCTAATCAGGCCTTGGAGAACCACTTGTATGCCCACGTGTGGAGATGTCAGGGCATCAGAAGGGTTTGAACACAATGAAGGCTGGTGTGGGCACAGGGGTGTCTCTGGTGCAGAAGCTGCCGCTTCTCCAGACTGAGAGAGGCAGGGGCGGTCACTGGCCTGGGTGGGGTGGGAAGGGACCCCCCAGGTCTGAAGCTCAGAGGTCAGAATGGGCCTTTCAGTGACTCCTTACCTTTTAGGCCCAGGTAGCCCTTCAACCCCATAGGCCCTTCATCTCCTTTATCCCCTTTGATGTCTTTCATTCCTGGCAGGATGACGGGAGGTGGTCCTGGGGGGCCTGGCTCCCCTCGGTTTCCTGGAAGGGGACAGAACGCAGTCGTTTCACTTGGCCTTTAAACCAGGGATAAAAACACAGGTGGAGAAGACCTCTCAGCTGCCGTTGTCCTTCCAAACCTGAGAGGCTCTGAGCGGAGGGTCGGCATGCGTCCTCTGACCCGGGAGCCTGCGAGCTGGGGACAAGGCGCTCTGAGAGACAGCACCTGTCTTCTCTCCCTTCCCCCACCCGTCCTCTGCAGTGGAGATGTGGGCACAGCGCACAGCATTGGGAAGGAAGAACCTGCTCCCCACAACAGTGTCACCAGGACAACGCTGGGATGAGTGTGACAGGGTGACAGAGACCGTGAGGGAGGGTTCTCTATTTGCACTCTGATGAGACCATGATCACACTTGAGCACAAATAGTAAGTATTAAATGAGGAAGGACGCCAGCTCTATCTCCTTCCTGCAGGCACCGGCCGAGCCCCAGCATTCACGACGGGGCAGCCAGAGCTGGCGAGGTCACAGCAATAAACACATGAGGTGTTGCAAGGGAACTTTTAAGGAGTGCATAAGCTGGTCAGGGAACTTGGCAGGCGGTGGACAAGTCAGAGAACTGTGCCACAGGGTTCAGGCTAACAAGGTTCCAGAATCTGTGTTCGTTTGATGAGAGGGCAGCTGGTAAGTGAGATTCAGATAAATGGAAAGAATTCAGTTTCCTTCACTGGACATTTATTGAGTGTGGAGTGCTGGGCGAGACATGGAGGGGAACAGAACTGGAAGTCGTCCCTGTCCTTGTAGAGCTTGCTGTACAGCGGAGGGAGAGGCACCCCCATGCTTTACTTTCATCCTAAGAGGGCTGGCGGAAAAGGTGTAGTGGAGCCAAAAAGAAAATGGTGCAGAATCCAAGTGTAACTTCATTTTAAATTTAATTTTAAAATAGCGATTTTTGCTCAGTGGCCCGTAAACCCGAAGTTAACATGAAAATTATTTGATAAGTTAAGCATGAGTGGGAAGCTTGGAAAATGTAATGCCCTACTCTGGAATTTCTATTTCTGAAAGAATTTGTGAAAGCTTTAAGTCTTTTAAGAGTAAATTTCTTAAAAACAGCTTGATTGAGATAAAATTTACATACCATGCAATTCACTCAATTAAAAAGATCAAGTCAATGCTTTTTAATGTATTTAGGGTTGTATAATCATCATCACAATCTAACTTTAGGTTTTTTTTTTTTAAGTGAGAGGTGGAGAGACTGAGAGACTCCTGCATGCACCTTGACCCGGATTCACCGGGTAACCTCTGTCTGGGACCCATGCTCTCAACTGAGCTATTTTTAGCACCTGAGGCAGAGGCTCCATGGAGCCATCCTCAGTGCTTGGGGCCAATGTGTTCGAATCAATTAATCGAACTACGGCTGCTGGAGGGGGAGTGAGAGAGAGAAGGGGGAGGTGGAGGGGAGGAGAAGCAGATGGTTACTTCATCTGTGTGCCCTGACTGGGAATTGAGCCCAGGACTTCTACCACTGAGCCAACTGGCTGGGGCCTTTAGGACATTTTCTTCACTACAGAAAGTAATCCCATGCCCATTAACAGCCATTCCCCAACAATTCCCTAAGTCCTCATTCCTAGGAGAGCACTAGTCTACTTTTTTGTCTGTATAGGTTTGCCTACTCTGGGCATTTCATATAAATGGAACCAGACAATATGTGGCATAAAGTTTTCAAGTTTTATACATGTTGTAGCATGGATCAGTATTTCATCCTTTTATATTGCAGAATAACATTTCTTTATATGGATATACCGTATTTTGTTTGTACTTTTAGTCATTATAAATAATGCTGCTATGAACATCTGTGTACAAGTTTTTGTGCGAAAGACCTTAAGAGAGGCAAGCTTACCTTTCACACCTGGCACACCAGCCAGACCTTTTTGCCCTGGAACTCCAAAAAATCCAGGCTCTCCTTTTTTTCCTGGAGGCCCAGGTCTTCCTGGGGTCCCAAACATGCCTTGGAAACCATCCATCCCAGGTGAACCTCTATCCCCTTCAGGGGAGCAAGAAAAATCCTGGGTTAGGCACAGATATTTCAGTCTCATTTGTCTATGTCATTCCCACAGAGTAACCAACTTAACCTAAAAATGGGGATTTGTGGGGTGCCATTTCCCTGCCGACCTATGTGCAGACTGAGGGGTACAGAATCAGCCCACCTGCTGTCTGGCCACTGGGAGAAGACCAAAGGCAAAGGCCCAGTGGTCAGGCAGAAAGAAACGGGGAAAAACTGGGAGGTCATCTAGGTCTGCGGGCCCACTGAGAAGGGACACCAGAAGTTAACCTGCGTTAACCCAGCATGGGCATCTGGCGAAGAAACACTGGAAAATCAGATTGCTGTGTCCGCAGCAATAACCAAGGCCAGAGGGCCCCACATCTAGAGAAACTGGCCTCTGTTTGTGTCAAATAAACCTATGCTGGTGACCAAGGCTTTTCCTTTGTTTTGAGTTCTGTTCACCAGCCAGCCTCTGGATCTGAACCCAGCCTCGGGAGGGGACCTCACCACAAAAATGTTCATATGGGGTAGTAAGCCCTGCTCCTCAGGCAGCCACTCTCTCGGTAAATTACAAATCAGCATTTGGGGCACCTGGTCACGGCCAGCCCAAGCAGCATTAGCCAGTGTTCCAGGGTTTTTTCCCAGGGAGAGAGGAGACCCCAGGCTTTAGCCTGCAGGCTGGGGGCTATCCTCTCCTGGCAGAGCTGTCCCAAGTCCATGTTTAGCATGCCCACCACCCTGCGAGGTCACTCCTTGTCATGTTACACAGTTACCTTTTAGCCCAGGGATACCAGGCATTCCAGCCATTCCTTTAAAGCCAGGGCTTCCTGGAGGACCTCTCTCACCATAAAAACCACGGTCGCCACTATCACCGGAGACACCTTTCATGCCCAAAGGGCCAGGGACACCTGTGTCACCTGGTTCCCCTCTGTCTCCAGGTAGACCTGTTCAAGAGAAGGGGCAGAAAAATAAAACAGGATGAACACACCATGCACAGAGAAAAAGCCTCTTAAGGTATTTTAGCACCTTGATTACAAAAACTTTTTTGATAATCTTAGAAGGAAAGTGTAAAGCTATAACTATACAGGTGTGACTGCAGTATGTAGAAACCTGCAGGGCTGGCCTTTCTAGAGAGGACTTTCTTTGAAACCTGGAGGCTAGCATGTGCAAATCATGCCAGATGTGACTTCTAGGCGAATCTGACTGTCTCCACTTAAGCCCTCCTGCCTTTGGAACCCAAAGGAACAAAGTTACAGTGGTGGAATGATCAGGTGGGTATGGGGGCAATGCCAGTGCTAAGCCAGGATGTGATCCTGGAGGTTACTCCGGGAACACCTGCCCCTCTTGGTTGTTGCTGGCTCAGCCTGGGGATTAAGTTCTAGGGGAGAACCTGCACCTGCCTTCTTGGCTGCCCCTTCCCTCCCCTCTCTTCCCCTCCCCTCCCCTCCCCTCTCTTCCCTTCCCCCTGCTCCCACCTCAGTATCTCATTAGGGCTTCCTGTGCTGCCCAGCCTACTGCTTTCCCTCGGTCTCCCACCACATAGCTACCAGCCTTCTTAATGCAGCCCTCTGTTCAAAGCCCCAACAACCCCCTTGTCTAGGGGATCTAACTCTACCTCAGCATTCAATGCTTTCTAAACTTTGGCCCAATCTCCCTCTCCAGATCACCAGTCCCCTGCTCAAGTTTGGCAAGTTTGGGGGTTCACGGTGCCAGGGCATTCCTGCCTCTGCCTGTCCTATCCTCCTGGGAAGAACCTGTTCTGGTCCTGCCCATCTTCCAGGCCTGGCTCGTCTCATCTGCTTCTCCCGATTGTCCAGCCTGCCTAGCTCCCCTCCCGCCTCGGAAAGCCAGACGTCAGGGTCTGGGCACCCCAGTGGCTGGCTCGGGCTAAACGCAAGTCCTTTCTGCATGTAGTTCTCTCCCCAGCTACACTGTAGGCTCCTTGTAAGGCATGGACCTTACAAGCCATGCAGTGTTCTGTGTTTAGCTGGGGTGCCATGTTTGAGCACTGATGAGGCCGGTGAGCACTGACACGGAAGGCCCCAAACCTCCTGCCCAGGATTTAGGGAACCTAAAACCAGAGGGTAGTACAGTGTCTGGGGCATCTGCCCTAGCTGAGTGGAGCCCCCTGTTTTTGGACACAGTTGAAGTCACTCCAGGAGGAAGCCCTAGGCCTGTAAGTAGGAAGGTGTCGGGCTAACACCTGGTCTTTGTGTGGCACAGTGGTTCCCTAGTGTTGACCAATAATGGTCCTGGACAAAGTTATCTCTTGACTATGGCAAATGAGAGGACAAGGGTCACCTTGGATGGTGACTGATCAACATATGGGCCCTTGACTTCCTTCCACACTATCTTGGCCACCTCCTAGGCTCTCTGTAGGGATGACAATGTGGGGACACAGGGAGAAGGCAGCCATCTACAAGCCAAGGAAAGAGGTCTCAGGAGGAACCAACCCTGCCAACACCTTGATTCTGGACTTCCAGGCTCTGGAACTGTGAGCGAGTAAATTTCTGTTGTTTAAGCCATGCAAGATAGGGTATTTTCAGAACCCCTACAGCTCCTGAAAGGGGTTGGGGTTCCTCGGAGCAGTTTGAGAACTCCCCAGGGGGTGGTGGTATTTGCTTGGTTGCCAGTATGAGTGAGGCTGTGACCCCTTGATGGGAGGGTGGGATTCTTACCTCCATGGCCTATGGCACCTGGCAGCCCCAAGGGCCCCTCCTGGCCAGGACCTCCAGGGAAGCCATGCTGTCCTGGTGGCCCAGGCTGTCCTGGTTGTCCTAACGGTCCTGGGAAACCTGGTTGGCCCTTCAAGCCTGGCATCCCTGGCATCCCTTGGCTTCCTGCAACGATCAAGACAAGAGCTGTGAGGCCAACCCTATATGGTTAATTGCAAACAATATCTACATCCTTAGAATTGTTCTATAAAAATAGAATTTAATTATTTTCTGTATTGTAGCACCCTGGAAAATATAAAGAACTATACAAGATAAGATCAAAGTAACTCATCCCATCACCCTGAGGTAATTACTAACATTTGGTATATTTCCTTCTGGATTTTTTTCTATTCACATAAATTTACATTCAAATAGATATTTTACAGAACGTACATCACACTATAAGTAACATTTTAATCTAGCTTTTTTTCACTTGACATTATATTTTGAGCATTGCCACATTAAAAATGCTCTATAAGCATATTAAATGGCTACATGAATAATATCCCATCACATGGATACAATAGTCACCCCATCTTTTGTTTGTTTGTTTGTTCTTACAGTGTTATTAGGAAGAGGTTTTTTCTAGTGGGTCAAAGCAAACGTGAACTTAATGCTTTTCCATATACAGTATCACGCTGACCTCAGACCACCTGCCCCATGTTTTGTCCTCCCTGTCTCCCAGCTTTGAGAGCTGGTGTTAAAGCACTGGCGGAAACCTGGCAGGCAAATATTGAGAGAAAAGAGAGTGTGCCCGCGGTATTATTTTGAATGGTTTTGATTATGAGGTATATTTCTTTCTCTAGTTTTTTGCTTTATGGTGAAATTTTTGTTCTTTGCTGATATTTTCCTTTGGGGATTTTGATATATATATATATTTTTTACAGATTTTTGTATTCCTTGTGTACATTAATTTATTTGCCTTCATATCTATTTTAAAGTTTACTGTCTAAATTTTCATTTTGTTTTTTTTGACACATAGAATGTTAAAATTTGTGTGCAAACTCTATACATTTTTTGTTGGTGTGTGTGTGTATTTTCTTTCCTTGATTTTAGCCAAAAGTCAGATACTATGAGCATATATTTTCTTCTAGCTTTTTTTTAAAAAAATACTCACTCTGTTTAATATAGAACATCTGCCTCTTTATATTTAGGCATTTTCTCCTTTCTTCTTGGAACTTAAAGTTTGTTACATTCATTTAATTATTAACAGTAGGAGGGCCAAAACCTGTCATTTACATAATGTGTCTCTAATGACTGTCAGGGTCATTTGCTCATTTGTCCCTGACCATCCTACTAAGTGTGCAGGGCTGACCTGAGAAGGGAGGCAAACAAACATGGGAAGCAGGGTGGAGGGTCGTCAACCAAAGGAATCAAGTTAGTTTTGGACCAACTCAAGCTCTCAAGCCTGTGTTCCAGTTATCTGACTTCTTAAATTATATGAGGGAGAAAAGTGTGGAGTAAGCAGGGTACATTTATTCTTGCACACTCCAGTTTTACTGTGGGAAATGGGGACACTTATTTTTG
The DNA here is from genome assembly GCA_037038555.1 of Rhynchonycteris naso. Taxonomy (NCBI): domain Eukaryota; kingdom Metazoa; phylum Chordata; class Mammalia; order Chiroptera; family Emballonuridae; genus Rhynchonycteris; species Rhynchonycteris naso. The sequence continues at coordinate 35,796,470 of CM072998.1, forward strand.
AGCTCTACGTTTAGAGTTCACTGTTCCAGGGAAAGTATGATTGCTAGTGGCTGCTGGTGGCCTTGCCAGAGTAGGCAGGCCATGTGACAGGTGGTAAAGTTTTACTGGAAAGTCAGGCTCCTGCCACAATACTCTGTCCCTCTACAACAGGGGTCCCCAAACTATGGCCCGTGGACCGCATGCGGCCCCCTGAAGCCATTTATCCGGCCCCTGCTGCACTTCCGGAAGGGGCACCTCTTTCATTGGTGGTCAGTGAGAGGAGCACAGGATGCATTCGCACCCATAGTTCCCATTGAAATACTGGTCAGTTTGTTGATTTAAATTTACTTGTTCTTTATTTTAAATATTGTATTTGTTCCTGTTTTATTTTTTTACTTTAAAATAAGATATGTGCAGTGTGCATAGGGATTAGTTCATAGTTTCTTTTATAGTCCGGCCCTCTAATGGTCTGAAGGACAGTGAACTGGCCCCCTGTGTAAAAGTTTGGGAACCCCTGCTCTACAAGGACAGGTAAAATGATGTCATCACCAAGCGCCTTTAAGGCTGCATGAACTGAGAACTCTGAGCATGTCAGGTCATGGGAGCCGTGGCCAGCAGGGTCGAGGCTGGTGTGAGTGCAAGTGTCTGGGGTGCCTCCCTCATTGAAGGGGACAGGACAGGCCACAAATAAATGGTTGAAATGACCCCTGTTACTTAAGGTGGAGGCATTTTGGTCTTTTAGTTGTCTGTGGAGTTTAATATTTTAAGTTAATATCCATTTATAGAACATCTGTTAAAAAAAGGAACTACAAAAGAAATCTGCCCTCAGCTAAATAAAATCTGACCCGTGGACTTGTGTGACTCTGTCACTCAGAAGTTCTGCTCAGAAACTAAGACTGCCCAGGGCACCTATGTAACTGCCCAAAACGGCCAAGCGTGCCCAGATGTGGTGTCATCTGCCCCTGCTCTTGTTACAGTGGTGGATGGACTTGGCATGGAAACAGTTTCACAGAACTCTGATGCTTCAGAAGTTAAAACTTTTACCTAGTGAAACATTCTACCTAAACAAGCTGGTCATCAAGATGACCCTGAACTTGGAAAAACGTCACAGGCTTGAAAGGAAATCTGTTGCTATTCTTTTTATTGTTCTGCTCAAATATTTTGAGGTCTGCAGGAAATAGTTACGTTTTAAGAAATCTACAAGAAGTACCTTCTGGTAAAAGAGCTCAGGGTACAGTTGTTTCAGTCGGACTGCAGAACAGATTGGTGGGGACACGCTGACACACATAAGTGTGAGTGCTGAAAGGGTTTTTAAAGAACCACTGGAAGGCTAAATCATGGAGTGCCATGTGTCAGGGCTGTGAATTCCTTGTTCTTTACAGTCACTGAATGATATACCTTATGCTCCATAACTGACCGAGAAGCAGTGAAGCTGGCAAGGGTAGACCCTGGGCGTCCTGGCCTCAGGTCCCCACTGCTTGGTGATTTTAGCCAATGTCTCACATATCTGGCTAGCCTTGGATGAAGAGGTATGGTTCAGGGTGTATGTGTAGATGTATGTATGTGTGCACGAAGAGTGTGAACATCAGAAGGTGAATATGACTGTGTGGGCTTGTTTGTGAGTGTATATAAGAGTGTTAGGACGTACATATGAACATATTTAAATAAGGGTGCAAGTGTGTGGGCAGACACGTGTGGGTCTGTGTGCATGTACATGTGTGACTGTATATATATGAGTAGGCATGGACATGTGTACATAAATGTATAAGGGCATGTGTATATGATATGTGTGTGTGTACGTGTGAGTACGTGTGTACATGCATAAATGAGTGTCAGTGTATGTGCATGTGTGCACACCAGCCATCTCAAGCTCTTTATTCTGTTCTTTGGGCCTCATCCCAGCGGGTCTCTTGGTGTGCCCTGGAACCCATGCTGGGGTTTCTCCTAGTCACGACAGTGGAGGTACTGATCAGCAGCATCATGGAAACCCGTCTGCACTGTGCCACACCTCCCAGACCCGCTGGGAACTGGCAGGCTCATCTGCAAACCAACTCACACTCCTGAACTTGATGAGTTTACCTGCCCTTTGAGAATCAAGCCTCAGCCCACTGTGTCTTCCTATAAAGGAAGCCTACAGGTCTGATAGTATTTGCTTCCTGCACAACATAGGAAGAAGCTTCCTTCTGCCTGGGCTTGAGGGCAAGGTCTGAAGACAATGGCAACAACAAAAGTTGATACATAAAGTCACAATGCATTCTGCATCTTTGTAGTTGATCAAGAACACCAAATATCAGATTTCAGTGGTCTGGCAATCTCCAGCATGTGGTGCACCAAAGGCAAATTCTTGCTCTTTAGTGACACAATCTTCCATTAAAATGAGGTGTTTGGGGTTCTCAATATCAGTTTTGTATAAGGCCTTGTTTATTCATCAAACAGGCAGTTTTTCTATTTTCATCAATTTTGCACCAACTCATGAAACTAATCTAGATCATCTCTGTCTTCCTCTTCAACCTCTCATTAGGCGTGGCCAGGTTCCTTTTTCACACCCACTGAACTCTTCTGCTGAAGGCAAAGCAAGCCCCCAGGCTGATTCACACCAAACTTGGGAACAGTCAATTAGTTAATCTATATTTGTAGAAGGTCTTAAATAATCATCCTTTTTGGATACAGAAGGCAAGCACAGGAGGATAATTATTGTCCTAACAACATTCTAGAGGAATGTTGGAACAAAGTGGGGATAAGAAAAAGCAGGACTCGTGCCATATAGTTCTGTTGCTTCTTACCAAATCCCCTAGGAGGGATTTTGGAGCCACCCCTTGAAGCCACAGTGCAGTGGGATCCAGCCCACCTGTCCTTTTGCCATGGAGACTTACCCCTAAATCCAGGTAGACCCCTATCTCCGGGAAAGCCTTTCAGTCCAGGGTGTCCGGGCAGTCCAACATCTCCCCGGGGTCCAGGCTGGGCTCCCAGGACTTCGCCAGGAAGGCCTCTGTCCCCTGGGGGTCCGACTGATCCTGGTGCCCCGCTGGGACCTGGGAATCCGTCTGGGCCAGCGAAGCCCATGGTGCCTTTGGATCCTCGGGGCCCTATGAACCCTAAGGGGAAACATGGGTTATTGCCATAACCGCAGGTCAGCACTGTGATGTTCTAAGAGAGGTATCAGAAAGAGGCTGGGGTCCCCTGCTCAAGCCCTGGCCCTGCTGCCCACCTTGCAGCCCACTCACTAACGAGGTCATTCTGCCCCCCTCTGCCATCTGGCCCCCAACCCTACAATTTAGCTATAGTTGGTGAGGTCTTCAGAATCAACTCCTCCTTGGACTAAATTGTCATGATTCATGATACCCAATGTTGTGCAAATAATCCCAAAAGACTGTTTTTGTGGGACCTTAGGATGTGTGTGCAAGTGAGGGACAGAGCAGAATGATGGAAGAGCTCTCAGAGTCCAAACTCTGCGCCCTGTAACTCTCTCCTTGGTCATCAGTCAATTTTGAAATGCTTTGACGGAGAATCAATAGCCCTTTGTCACTGTGACTGTCAATTGCCCATATCTGGATGGAGGGAGGGTGGCTGTCATGTGTTGGGGCAGTGTGCCTTTCCTGCCATGCCACTGGATCAAATGCCACTGGATCAAATGGTCTCATCATTACTTCCCTTGTCAGTTTCCTGAACCCTGACATGATCTTAGTTTGAACTCCGGGAACAGAAAGTCATATGTTTGTTCAGAAGGAAAGCATTTTGTGGTCATTCCTGCCCTGGCTATGGTGTGTAGGGTACAGGAAAGAAGACACTGAGTGCGCCTTCTGTGTGATACATCTGACATAAAAACCCGTACCCAGGGCCCTGGGGCTTTCCTAGGACGGCAAAGCTTGCCATGCCCAGAGCTGGGAGATGGATTGAATGGTATGTCTATTGTTGGGCCACAAAACAGAAGATCTGGACACAACTTGAGAATTAATTAGCTGGACCCTAATTCAGAGTTTTAATGATGTGATTTACCTACATAAAGAAGGGATATGGCTTTCATGGAAACGTTGAAAACTATACATGGGAATTGTGTATTTAAATTTGTGTGTATGAGTGCATACATGGACCTTATTTCTGGAATAGACTCTTGTGTGTTTTGTAGTCTCTGAAGTTGGGCATTTTATTTTCTTCTGCACATAGTAATAGAAGCATAGTATACTCGCTTACCATAAAGAGTGATGTGCATTTCAAAAACTGGATAGATCAGTTCCTCCTTTACCCCTTCCCACTGGTCTTACCAATGTCCCTGTTCACTTAAGAGCTTACATTTCAATATAGAACAGGTTTTCTCTGTATGTTGTCGGCTTCCCAAATATCCTGATAACAGGCACATTCTGCTCATTCTTTGCGCCAGAAGAACCCTATGCAGTTCATGCCCACTTGTCTGGGCACATAAATTATGATCACTAGGTATCCTTTATATTCAAGGCAAGAAGATATTAATGAATTGCTTTTCTTCTCTCAAAAAGTAGTCACAGTTTACTTTTGTATATGGGTTATCAACCAAATGGCAATGTTATAACTCCTAAACATTTAGGTGCTCCTAGCAGGGCAACAAACTGATACACTCTGATCCTCTGGTGTGGTGGGAGAAAAACATTCTTTGTTTCTTTCCAAAGCAGGATTTTTATCAACACCTTGACAAAAGACAAAGTGGGTATGCCTCCTAATTTTGCAAAACATGGTGAAATGCATAATATGAAAAGGCAACAGGATAAAAGTTTGCAATATCTTTAGCACTGAGTCCAGGAGGAAAATCTGTCAGGGATCGAGGCAAAATTCTACATTTAGGATTAAACTGCTTGTCCAAGGACCGGACAAAGAGGAGGCAAAAATTCAATTAACTTCGCTGAAAATATTTACTAAGGACCTGACTCTAGGGACACGGAGACCCGCTGTTCTGCGCGATATTGCAGACATGTGGAACACTTATTCAGTTTCTGGAGCCCAGTGTGAAATAAATGCTGACACGCAGAAGCACAGTCATCAAAGGATGTTCAGCATTCTGAGGGCATTGGACATTATGTCATAAAAAGAGCGTTTGCATTCCTGGGGTCGGCTCTGTTGGTTCCTGAGATGGCAGTCGAGAGACGGGCTGCTCTCTCCCAGTGTGTGCGGCGGTGGTTATGAAGTAGAGCCATTGCCTCAAGAAACAACCTATGGAGAATCTACTAGGAGGCAGGTTTCATTCCAGCTGAGGAAGAGCTTTCTAGCAATGAGAAAGTTTCAATGTCTCACAGGTGCTGGGTGACAAGAGTGCTTCTGGTAGAGGCTAGAAGCACACTTGACCAGAGTCCCAAGGGAGGATGTTAGGACTCAAGTGGCCTTAGTGACGTCTACAGTTTTAAATAATATGAGTTAAAAATGCATGGGCCTCTGCATGCCATGCAATATAGTCATACTCACACCATTTTAGCCATAACCACAAAGGGACACCTGGGTTTGGGGACATGGAATCGTAGTATAGAGCATGCTGACACCCAATCAGGTGCTTCCTGCTTCTTACCCCAGTTCATTGCCAGAAACATAGTCTTCCCCTCCATATACAGGTGAATGGCATAAGCTCTTTTAGTGACAAAACGACTTAAGTAATTCTTTGCTGTGTCAGATGTAGACGGAATGGTTCAAACTGCTGACTCAGACAAGTTGCAAACTGAAGAGTGAGCAGCTAATCCATGTAAAGAAAAAATATCCATGGTATGTATCTGGCAGTGATCAGCAGACTGGGAATTGGCGACGAGGGCTTTGGGGCCCTTTAGGATAATCGCAGCAGAGGATAACACTAGGTTGCCCTTAGAATGTTTACTATCAACCAGAGGAAAATTTTTATGCACAACTGTCTTTTTTTCCTGCAATATCTGTATTATCTTCTGCAAAACTCCAGTGCATTAGTAAAAAAAAATTAAAAGTTTTAATCTTTAAGAACAAAAGTTGTTATCAAACATTTGTAGATCCAGTTTCTAAATGTTGAAAGACAACAGAGGTGGGGCACCCTGATCACACGCTCCCAGTCATGTCCTAACCTAAGGGCCTGAGAGGGAGGTCCAACCCTGACTTACCTGGGGGTCCTGGGAACCCTTCACGACCTGGATCTCCTGGGAAACCCTTGAGTCCTGGTGGTCCGTCAGCTCCTGAGAGTCCTGGTATTCCTCTGAGGCCTTTGGCACCTAAACAACCCAAAGAAATCACAACACATATCAGAGCTGCGTGAGGAAACCCCAGCAGTATATGAATGCGAGGTGATTAAGTTTGGCACCTGGCTTAAGGTGGCCTCTTATGAAATCGGAAAACAGTGGGTCTACGGGGTGTCAACCCTTACAGCACCTCTGACAGCCAGCCACACCCAAATGTGGACCCCACAGACCCCAGCAGCAGGCACATCCATTAGTGTACGCCACCAGCTGGCCTCCCAGATTCCTAGGCTGGGTTGACTGGTGAAGGTCTTTCTCTGCTGGGGCCTGTAAGTCTGGAAGAGGTGATCACTCCTTCAAATGTGTACAGACTAACAAAAGGACGCAAGGATCATGAAGAACAGGGAACCGTGACACCAACAAAGAAAACCAACAGAGCTCTAGTAACCAAACCTAGAGAACTTGAGATCTAAAGAGTGCCTGACAAAGAATTCAAAATAATTATTGTAAAAACAAAACAAAACAAAAAAATAATTGACCTAGAGAAGTTCAGTTCATACAAGAGAATGCAGACAATACATAAAATCAAGAAAATAATACATGAATGACATGAGAAGTTTTACAAAGAATAGAAGCCATAAGAAAACAAATAACAGAAATCCTGCAGCTGAAGGTTGTAATGACTGAACTAAAATAGCATCTCTGGGCTTACAGAACAATTTCCAGTGTTCAGAAATCATGCTTAAGGACTCAAACTATAATAAGAATAATGCTCAATATTAAGGATCTACGATGTACTAATTAAGGGTTCAGAATGCTTGGGTGTGAATCTTGGCTCTACTGCTTTTAACTATGTGGCCTTGAACATGTTTCTAAGGTTCTCTGGGCCTCAGTTTCTTCAACTGCAAAATGGGGAAATAAAACCTGCTTCACAGGGTTTTGCAAGGACCAAATGAGCTGATTGATCCTTGTCAAATATCTGAGCAGTGCTTGCACTGTCGTTGAGCTCCACAGATGCTCTCACGAAAAGAAGGCTGCGGTTCCTCACCAATGTCACAAAGCTGGATTTCCATGCTTTTCACCCATGTTCACAGCTTTCCCCCAGAAAGTGGATGCTGTATGACAACCAGCAACCCACATTTCCCTCCTCAGAGAATGGTATGCGATGGCAGAAGTGAGCGAGGAGAGCCAGACAGGAAGCAAGCTAGGGGCTCTCAGCCATGGGAGCCCTGGTCAGGAGATGAAACTAACCAGCCATGGCAGGACAACGGCTGGAACCTCAGACACCCAGACCCAAACCGGGTCTGAGCCCTTTGACCAGACCTCAGATTACGTCTCTGGTCTGGGTGTGTGTCACATGCACAGGTCTCTGGCTCTCTCTGACCACAGAGACTTCATCTGTGTAAGAAATTCTTGCATGAAACAAGGTTTGCAAACTGACAACTAAGCACATGTTTCTGAACACGGGGTTCTTGGGGAAGATTCCTCATGTCTGCCTCTGTCTCCATCAGGTCCAGGGTCGATGTTGAGAGCCACAGGATATAAAGCTCCACAGACTGGCTTGAGTAGGTCCTTAATCACGATTCCTGGGCCTGGGAGGGTGTCATTGTCATAGTCAGGATGTGACTGACTATCAGACCTCCAGAAACCTGACAACTCCAGATTCACTGCAGCCTTGACTTCAGGGCCACAAGAAAGAACCAGGAAGACCTGCACCTGCGGGGCACTTGCCGTCCTCCCTGGTGACTCTTGAGGAGCTGCCTGGACACCACACAGGCAGTGCGTACCGGCCTGTTCCTCGGCTTTGAGCTCAGGTCAGCTTCCTGAGGGGCTGAGTGGTTCTCAGCCTCCTCCCTATGGCCCCCCTGACACCTTCTCCACTCACTCTAGACCTTCCTGGAGCTTTGGAAAAAACACTGATATCTGGGAGGTTGATTACAGCAGCACTTCTTTGGGGAGCACATTTTTTTAAAATTGAATTTATTGGGGTGATATTGGTTCATAAAACCATACACATTTCCAGTGTAGAACTCAACAAAACATCATCTACGCACTGTATGGTGCTCTGGGGACCACATTTCGAGCAGCAAGGCTCTAGGAGGCTGCCTGTTTCCTCCAGTTATATAGTCTACACCTTCTCACAATTCAACCTTCCCCATTGCGTTCTGCAAACAATATAATAACCTAAACATTTTTAATAAAAACAGAAAACTTCACCCAGAGCCAAATAATATACCCAGATCTGAAAAATGTTGACTTATATATATATATTACTTATAATGAATGACTTAGATTAAAAAGAAAGTTAAACTTCAGACCGGCTAAGTGAAATAACTCCTAATTTATTGGACATCCTTGATCTGAGCCTTTTCCCTCCCTCCCACCCTCCCTCCTTTCCTTTCATTCCTTCCTTGCCTTTCTCTCCCTCTCTCTTTCTTTCTCTTCCTCTCTTTCTTTCTTAAGTGAGACAAAGGGAGACAGTGAGACAGACTCTTGCATGCACCCTGACAGGGATCCACCAAGCAACCCCTGTCTGGGGCTAATGCTTGAATTAACCATGCTATTTTTAGTGTATAAGGCTGACGCTCAGACCAACTAGCTATCCTCAGCACCAGGGGCTGATGCTTGAGCCACTGACTGTGGGAGGGGAAGGGGGAGAGGAATTGAACATAGGACATACATATGCTGGTCCAATGCTCTATCCACTGAGTCAGCCTGCCAGGGCCTGAACCTTTTCATATGGGAAGCAAACTTGCGACATTTTCCCAGGTGGCTCTGTGCTTGCCTGGTCTCGGGCTCAGAAGGTTCCCTTCATCTCAAGCTCTCAGATACGACAGCCAGCACACCTGCCCATCGCTGGCAGCAAGGGGCTTCAGGATTCACCCTATTTCTCCATCAGCGAGAACAGCGGCTTCCTCTGCAGCATGTGAGGCAGCAGGGCTGGGATGTGAGCAGGGGGTGAAGAGGTATATAAATACAGTAAGAATTCCAGCCTCTCCACACTACTGTCCCTTCAGTAATGTCCCTGCAGGTCATTAGGTTGGGTGGCTGCTCTGCATCATGTAGAAGGGGACTATCCAGCATCCTGGAGTTTTCCATCTTTTAGAAAGGGGTAGAGAGAGACTCATGGAAGCACTTCCTTGGGGCTTGGGAGAAAGAGCACTATGTGTGGCAGTTAGCACTACTCAGTGGCAAATGATGGTCTCTCTCACACAAGACTGGACTTCTCTTATCACTCTGACAATGAAATAAGGGTTTGGTCAAACTCAGGCATACAGAAATATACCTGTTCAGAATGCTGATATATTTCGGAACCTATAAATGTAAATGTAATTAATGAACAGAATAAAAGGGCTTTGCATTGACGGAAGTCTTACATGAATATAAAGTTTGACGGATAAAATAAAGCAAAAGATACATTTTTCAAGTTGTTTTGAGATGAAGATGTATCTGATGAGTTTAATTCATAAGTCAGTTTCTGAGAAATCCCAGTCAGGCTTAGGAGAAGAGGGAACTGAAACTGAGAACAGGACACGTAGCAGCAGGGGCTGCCTCTGTTCTGCCAGTATCTCAGATCACAGGCCATGTCACTCCCACGAGGTCAGTATGTGTGGGAAGCACTAAAGATCGTTTTCTGCAAGTCCATAATTACCTCCTGGATGATGGATTCGTTTATACAGAAGTGCTGAATCTGTGATCTCATTAATCTTCATGTTGTCAAAATGTGTTCGAAAATCTCCCCTCAAACCCAAATTTGGACCCTGTTTCCACTCAGGAGCTGCTGAAAACTGTCCCACTTTCTAGCTTATATGAGACCTCACCCAGAGCATGTCATGGGCAGTATTTTATGGACATCATTTATGAAATAGGAAGAGTCTAGAACAGCTGCATTTTTCCTTTCATACAGGTAAAGAGACTAAGTTCCAGAAGAAATAAGTGAGATGCCCAAGGCCCACTGCTAATTACTGTTAGACCTAGACCTCACGGCAGGCTCGTGGCTACGTGTCTCATGCTGTCAAGACTGAATTCTCTGCAGGACTCCCTAAGCGGGGTCTCGGGGTGCTCTCCCCTGCCCTGCCACAGCCAGAAGAGGCGAGAAGTCAAGAGGCTGAACTTCTATTGATGGTGGCAGTCTGAGAACTCGCCTGCCCTAGGCTGACGGACACAGACACCTGGGCCTCACTGAGCAGCTGTGGCTGCCCAGGTTCCTGTGCCACCATGCCGTGCTCGGGCACATGGATGGCTGCGGATACTGGGCTCTGTCGCGGAGAGCCCTTACTCCTTCCACATGGGCTTTTTACATGGGGTGACTGCTCTGTGCCAGCACACAAAAGCCCAGTTTCTCCTAGACTGCAGAGACAAATTTCTAGTCCTGCTTGTTTCTGCTTTCATCTCAGTGAAAACCCTAAAGAAACAATCCTCTCCAGTAGGTTCTTCCTGGAGCACAAAGGGATGAAAGAAAATGCAGAGGCAAACTTCCTTCCCCGGTGTGAAGAGGCACTTCAGACTCTGCCAGGCTTTGGGTGCCCCCAGAGATTTGTGCCATAGCTGAAACTGAGTCCTGTGTAGCAGGAACCTTCTCTAGATTGGGGTTCAACCAGGTGTCAGTGACCACACACGTTTCCTGTTTTGACGAGAAAAAGTCTGCTTCCTTTAGAAGCTACCAGTTTGTGACAGAGTGCAGGATGGCAGAGCACGGTGACATCCAAGGGCGGAAAGGGATGCAGGGGGCAGAGGAGAGATGTAAAAATTGGGGAAAAAAACATGAAGATGCAAACAAGAAGGCCGGAAGTGCTCGCTGGTTCCCTGGAGCACATTACCTGTGGGTCCTGGGGGTCCTGGCTGGCCTGGCGATCCCTTGGGTCCTCCAATACAACCTAGGGGGAGAGAGGAAAAGACAGGTTGAAGCACTCCTTAATGCCAAATCTCATGGCTTTGGGATACTGCCAAGGTCAAGAGCATGGGCCATGAATATCGGCTACCATTTTATGATCAGAGTAATTTAATGAGTTAATTCACCTTGATGTGATGTAAATAAAAGTTTAATCTTATTGTGTAATCAAATTAGAATACTAATATAAAATGCAAATAAGGTTAAGTCCAGCCAAATAACAACTGGCACTGTGCTGGCCACGGTCCACCCCCTCAGCGGTGTTAGTCCTAGTTCCTCCCCCCGTGAGACAATGTAGATGCCTTTTTTGTCTGGAAACATCCACCAGTGGATGAAGACCATTTGCAATTTCAAAGGAGTTCTTTGATTTCTCCTGTGTGACTTTAAATACTTTCAGAATTAGCCACAGCAAAGACGGCTTTGAGCCACGCCAAATGAAACCTGACTGGCAGTTTCTTCCTGTTGGTGTGCCCAGGGCAGTGACATTAAGCGGGGTACTTTGTTGTCTGGCCTTTGTGTGAGAGAGCCCCTCTGCAGGTACGGCAATTCTTTGAGATGTCCTTCATCTGTGTACCTGGGATTTAGCTGGGTTCATATCTTGACAGAGACTTTGGCTTCCTCTGCTACAGTAGGAACCCAGCGGGTGGACCTGGCCAGCCCAGGTCATAAAAAGAAAGGAAGCTACTGTCTTCAGGACAGCCTGGCTTCCAGCCCACAGAGCCTCACACCAGGGACCTTCTCACATCTGCAGCACTGGCCAGCTCTCTGAAAGCCTTGGAGTTTGCGTTCCTGTGCCACAGCCTTTCTCTGAGTGCTGGGTCCATTTCCACACCTCAACTTCAACCTCATGCAGGAGACCCACAGGTTCTGATGCTACTTCTCCAACCTGACCTTTATTTACGGAGGCTTTGACTCTCCAATGCTGGCCAGGTCAACCTCTGCATCTTCTCCCTTGTGCTCTCCCATCACTAAGCCTCGGCTCAGGGTCACCTCCATATCCTCTCCCCATCGGTCACCTTTTGTTCTTTCTAGCACTCATTTATCATTAGACCAGATTTTGCTTTCCTGACAGCTATCTGGACTGGCTTTTTATATAACAAGCAAATAATTCACAGCTGCCTTTTACACATGTGTAGATCTAGAGCTGAATGTATGCATTTATTTTAGGTGTAAAAATCTATCTGCTGAGTTCTTACCAATGCTGTAAGTTGATGCCTTACATTGGTGTGAAGACTCAGTAGCACTGTGTGCTATGGTACCTGTCTTCCCTTTGATTAGAAGCTGAATCAGATGGGGTCTCAGCCCCAGGTTTTGCATGTGTTTATATATCTTGCTGCAGCTCCATGCTCACTGCAGGAGCTCACAGCAGTTGTTGACAAGTCACACATTTTATAAACCAAAAGTTTTCAAGAGTTCTAAAGCCACCTGATCTTCACGACAGTACCTGGCTGGACGACGTCCTGTCCGTCACCTCCGATGGGCCTTTTCACACCTGTATCACAATCTGGGAGCAACACAATGAAAGAGTGAGGCAACTCTGGAACTGAAAGTGACTAACTTATAATATATGAGTGTGATGGTGGTGGGAAGGCTGGGGGATGGGCAGGGACTCCAAAGCCCATGACATCAGCACTAGACGGAGAGGTCCTGTATTCCAAGTAGTGACAGAAGGCTGTTGGTGGGTCTGAAAAACTCTGAGGTTGGGTATCATTTGTATGTGCTGAGAACGGATGATGCAACACAGTATTCTTATATGATACCACTGGGCAATTTACACATTGTCCCCCCCCCCCCTAAAAAAAAAGTAGTGGATATATGGTGAAGCACTATACACAAGGTCTCATGACTCTGAAAGATCAAAGAAAGGATCCCTCATACCTATTTGTCCTGGAGGGCCTGGGGGGCCAGGAGGGCCTGGGAGGCCGGATGGTCCAGGTAATCCGGCGTCTCCGGGGAAACCACGCTGGCCTTTGGGGCCTGGCAGGCCTAGCCCTGGAGGACCCCGCTCTCCTGGACTGCCCTTGGTGCCAGGCGATCCTGGGTAGCCTGCTTCCCCTGGGGGGCCTTTGATGCCATCACCCTGTGAGAATATTCAGTTTATTTCTTAAAAGATATGTAAACCTCAAAGACAGTCATATTTGCAGTTCTCTTTCTCACTCCTATGAGTTCCATGCTACGAATACAGAGCAGAAAAACAGTGGAGATTAATAGAAACCGACAGTTATGGTCTAACCAAGCCACAGAAATTAAAGGGCAGGTTTTATAATAATCATGAGCAACACATCAGAAGATAGTTCTGGAAGGCATACAAATCTATTTGAATATTAATTTTTCTCTTTCCGAACTAGTGCCTGCGCATCGATCGGGACCCTCTGTCACAGGAAGAATTCTGAGTAAAAACAGTCAGGCATAGGCTTGGATAGATGAGAATCGGAATACACTACTTCTATTGTTTATGATTTAGCATTTGTGGCATAACTACTGTTCATAAGGGCTAATTTGTTGTTAAAGGAAAGGAAGTCTTTAATTTGGACAGGAAAGAAGGATTGTGCTCGTGAGAAGTCAGCAGAGATGATCGGATCGGAACAGCGGGAAGCGCGGACTCAAGACGAGTGGTCGCCACGCTCCCAGCTCTGAGAACCACAGTGCAAGACAGCGCCGTGCTGGTGCAACTGCGCAGCACAAATTCTTCTTTAAAAATAACTTTCAAAGTTATAACTAAAAAAGCAATACTAGATCATTAATAATCCAGGTGATTACAAAGAACCCAAGGATACTGCACCGAAAACATTACAAATAGAAATGACCCACGTGGCGGAAGGAGAAGGGCATGGTTTCAGAACGAGGCAAATAAACCAGCAAAGAGAATGCACGTGTGAAGCTCTGAGAAGGAGAGTTGTGGGTTGAGCTGTGTCCCCCACAAACGCTTCTGTCACATATGCTGCCCAGTCTATATATATGCTATATGTTAAGGCAGCCTCAGGAAACGAATTCAAGAACCTCGGGGGGGGGGGGGCGGCGGCACAGGCTTGATAACCAGAGAAAAGAAAATGGAATCTAGGGAAAAGAAGATTGAGAAATCACATTGCAGAATCGGGAGAAAACTCCAGACTGTCCATGGGAAGCAGGACAGCAGGCTTAGGTGGGGGAAGGGAGGAGGACGGGCAGCAGCGAAGCCCGTCTCCACCTCCCACCCCAGCCTTCCCCCCCAAGGAAGGAGGCTAGGACTTTGTGGCCAAAACAAGTTGTGTATTTCACAAGGAATCCTAGAAAAAATAGTATTCCGCCACCTATTTTAGAACATTTGAATGATGGCGTGGTGTCTCATTCTGTTGTTAAACCAGGAAGAATACTTGTTATCTCTTTGACTTTTCAATGTTCACTTCGGCTTGGCTTCCCACCTAACTTACTGTGTCCTAAGAAATAAAATTTCTGCTCGTTAAAATAGAATGGGTCGCATGGGGTTGGGTAGGTTAGTGCCAGCACCGTTCACTTCCGAGGTGTTTAAGCGCGGATGGAACAGGGAGGGGGCGGAGCCGGTCCCACACCCGCGGCTACTCACCGGAGGGCCTGGGAGGCCTGGGAATCCACCGAGCCCATCACGCCCCTGGAGGCCGTCGTCCCCTTTGATACCAGGCACGCCTGGCACGCCTGGTTGTCCCTTCTCACCTGGGAAAGAATGTGCAGTGTGACTACTCATACAGTGCTGCCACAGGATAAACAATGCAAGAACGGCTTGGCCACAGAGGACTGACCTTTGGTGGTAATTGTTCTAGAATCTCCCTTCAGTCCTTTGGGTCCAGGAGGCCCAAAGTCACCAGGGGCTCCCTGTGGAAACAAACACAAAATTTCTCCCTCCTTCATACTGTTTAAGGACGTCTGGGAAGATGATGATTTTCTGTTTATACAACTCAAGGGCCATGATCTGTCATTCAGCTCAGCGCCGCCGTCCAGAAGGACTTTCTGCCATCTTAGAGGTTCTCTATACCTGGCCGTCCAAAACAGTGGCCTCCCATCGCAAACTGCTACTGAACACTTGAAAGCGGCCAGTGGGTCTGAAGAACTGAATTTCTTTCTTTCTTTCTTTTCTTTCTTTCTTTCTTTCTTTCTTTCTTTCTTTCTTTCTTTCTTTCTTTCTTTCTTTCTTCCTTCCTTCCTTCCTTCCTTCCTTCCTTCCTTCCTTCCTTCCTTCCTTCCTTCCTTTCTCTCTCTCTCTCTCTTTCCTTCCTTCCTTCCTTCCTTCCTTCCTTCCTTCCTTCCTTCCTTCCTTCCTTCCTTCCTTCCTTCCTTCCTTCCTTCCTTTCTTTTCTTTCTTTCTTTCTTTCTTTCTTTCTTCCTTTTTCTTATATTTAAAGATTTGATTTATTGATTTTAGAGAGAGAGAAAGGCAGGGGGAGAGGAACTGAATTTCTAATTTTAAATAATTACAAATGAAAGGAAGCAGACACACGTGGCTGGACAGTGGAAATC
The DNA here is from genome assembly GCA_037038555.1 of Rhynchonycteris naso. Lineage (NCBI taxonomy): Eukaryota > Metazoa > Chordata > Mammalia > Chiroptera > Emballonuridae > Rhynchonycteris > Rhynchonycteris naso. The sequence goes on from CM072998.1 coordinate 35,811,965, forward strand.
AGGACCTTGCTACTCAAAGCTTGGCCAGTGGGCCAGCAGCAGGAGATTCTCCTAGGAGCTCATTAGAAACAGAGCCGCAGGCCCCACCTGGGGCAACTGAATCAGATCTGTTTCAGTCAAGTCCACGGGATTCATATGCTTATGGACCGTTGAGAAGCAATAATCTAAAACACAAGTGGCTCACTCTCAACTGCAATTATTTAGAATGTGAGCACATAATAAGCCTCCAAGTACAAAGGATGTATGTAAATTTGTGGTCATTAATATTGAGAAAAATAGAGTGTTGGAAGCGGAAATTCAGGTAGGAAGAAAGCATACTTTAGAGACAAGCTTATTGCACTATCCCTCACATTTTAGGCTGTAAAATCTAGTTTAGGTTTTCCATGAGCAGCTTAATGGTTCAGGATGCCTTTTAGTATGTGTGACATGCGAGTTTTTGGCAAATCTTGGATTATCTTAATTGCAAGATAATGACAGCTTTTAGTGTTGGCTGAATTAAGTGGAATGTTATAAGTGATTATGAGGTCTTTTCTCCTAAAAATCTTCCACAGATAGTTGGTTTATTGATTTAGGTCTCTGCAGAAACGGGTGGTATTCTGTCAGTGTCCAGACAGCGTCTCACACACATGCAGCTCAACGGGTTGGTGTTAGGCACATGAATGGATGGATGAATTCATTTATCGACTAATTATTCCCATACTTCCAACACTCTGCCAGACTCTGTCAGTGCAAATACTTAGAAACAAAAAACCGCTTTAGTCCTTCCTACTGCCAAGGGGGTTGGCAGACATGTAAGCATATAATTAAATGTGAGACAATAAGCACACTACCAGAGATGTTTGAACACAAGTGCTGTGGGTGTGTATGCAATACAGCTGGGGAAAGAGGGTGCATTGGGAAGATTTTAGACATTCCAGGTGCACAAAATGGGATCCATTTGACTTCTAGGAAATATTCAATCGTTTTATAAATAATTGAATATTCCACCAGTTTTGTCATTGTTTGCAATTCTCATGACATACCTTTTCCAAGGAATAGACAGCCATGAGTTGGAGATGGTATTATTTTTAAATTAGGATACAATGTAGCCTCTACTAATTTTTGTTTCCTGAGAAATCGTGGGGTCTGGAGAGAGAGGTGCTCTGGATCTCAGCATCAGCCGTAAAGAGCAGTAGCCACAACCTTCTGCACCAGCCGCTCTGGGGGGCTGCAATTCCCTTGCACCGTGTTGTGGGGCCAGATTACCCTGGTGGTCCGTGGCCAAGTGTCCTCAGCAATCTTTCCTCTATTGCTAAATATATCCGACGATGGACTTTTCTCTTTATAAACCTCCCTTGGTTCTCTTTTAAGGTAAAAAAAAAAAAAAAAGTATAATCTCTTTGCTTTCATCTGAAATTTGCTTTGAAATTCTTTGTTATTTAAAACCTGCCATGGAAGGAAGATCTACTCCAGATGATCTTTTCATAAGGGGTGAAATAAAGTCCACTCTGCTGATGTACACAGGGAGTCATTGGGCAGGGAATTTCACACATCCACACAAAGTAAACCATCCATGATTTACTTGGAGGTCTTGGTTTTGTTGGGTTAAGGGAGCCTTCACAAAATGCTAAACCAGTTAGTTCTACCCTAAATCTGAACAGGCAAATGCTTAAGAAGTAAGATGCTTTATCAGGGGTAGTCAACCTTTTTATACCTACCGCCCGCTTTTGTTAGTAGTAAAATTTTCTAACCGCCCACCGGTTCCACAGTAATGGTGATTTATAAAAGTAGGGAAGTAACTTTACTTCATAAAATTTATAAAGCAGAGTTACAGCAAGTTAAAGCATATAATAATAATTACTTACCAAGTACTTTATGTCGGATTTTCGCTAAGTTTGGCAGAATAAATCTTTATAAAACAACTTACTATCTTTTTATTTATACTTTGGTTGCTCAGCTATCGCCCACCATGAAAGCTGGAATGCCCACTACTGTAGGGACCAGGTTGACTACCACTGCTTTACATTAAAAATGTTAGAAGTTTTTTTTGGGGGGGCTATAATTCTTATACCATAAAATTCACCATGATAAAGCATACAATTCAGTGGTTACAAGGTTGTGCAATCATCATTATTATCTGGTTTCAGAACATTCTGATCAACTCCAGAAGAATCCCTGCAACCCATTAAGTAGTCCCATTCTTCCCTCCCCCTAATCTCTGGCAACCACCAATCTACTTCTTCCTTCCAGATTTGCTTGTTCTGAATACTTCAGATGAATAAAATCATAACATCTGTTCTTTTGTACCTAACTTATTTCACTAAGCATAATGTTTTTGAGGTTTGTCCACACTATGACACGAGTCAGCACTTCATCCCTTTTGATGGCCAAGTAATATTCCATTGTATGGGTATGCTTTGTTTATTTTTTTCATCAGCTGATGGACATTTGGGTTGTTTTCACCTTTTGGCTATTGTTATTAATACTGTTATAAATATTTGTATACAAGTTTTTGTGTGGACATGTGTTTTCAATCTCTTGGGTCTGTATCTAGGAGTGGACTTTCTGGGTCATATGATAATTCTATGATTGACTTTTTGAGGAACTGTCAAACTGTTTTCCATAGTGGCTGCACCATATCATATTCCCACCAAGTAAAAGTTTTAAAGTTCCTCTTAGAGTACATAGTCTTTTTGGATGAAGAGTTGGGTACACAAGTGTCGCTGTTCTGAATCTGTGTTAATTTGATAAGTGAAAGCTGGGAGAACAGGGATAGATATGAAGGCTGTCACATCAGCTTTGTGATGGAATCTGTCTCTCACCTTGAAGCCTGGGAACCCAGGGATGCCATGATGGCCGGGGTCTCCTGGGATCCCTTTCTTTCCAGGCTCCCCACTGATGCCTGGAAAGCCCTTGGCTCCTGGCAGCCCTGGAAGGACCCCGATGAGCTGATCGGTGCACTTACAGTCCCCTTCATCACCTGCAATATGAGGAAGAGGATGGGGCTTGTTATTTATTCCTGAAGCATGTGTTAAACGTTCTTCTTGGCTTTGCAGGGACAGGAGACGAAGCTGGGTGAGTGGCTGGGCTGGGGGTTTGGGGGAAGCGGAGGTAACCCCACACTCCACGGCCATTGTCTACTCTGGTCTTCACACTCCCGCACGTGGAGGGAACCATTACGACCATTTCTTAGACGAGGAACGTGAATTAGTAAGTGCAGTTGGATCTCTTTGGGATGCAGAAATCTACTGCAGTGTTTACTGAAGATGCTTAAACAGTGGGACTATTTACAGAGGAGGGTGGAGAGTGGAAAAATCAGTGACAGGGGTGGGGCTTCTGAAAGCCACCACAGGGCCTCAGGGGCAAGGGAAGGAGATGGTGTTCCAGCATCTGGGTGAAGAAAAGCTGTGGCAAGAGCCGTGGGCTTAGAGACCAAGGAAATGGGTGGGCAGAGGAAAAATATGCCATTCCTCTTCTGTCTTGCCATGGCTGGGCTCAAGGAGCCTGGTGCCGGTGGTAAGGTCAGCTTCCCAAGGTAGAGAAGGCCGGGGGAACAATGAGGACAGACGACGGCTCAGTGGGCCGAGCTGTACAGCTCATCCCCAGACATCTGATTCCTGCAGTCAGCCCTGTTCATGTACCCACACATCCCACATGCACCACAAAGGTCCAGGTGCGGTTAAAGCCCGTACCCGCCCAGGAATGGGCAAGCTGAGCAGGCATCACCATGGTCCCTGACAGCCTCACAGAAAAGGGGCCAGCTGGGCTGACCCTTCCATAGAAAGGGCATTCGTTGAGCTGGGGGCAGGAACAGCATGTTCTAACTGCACTTCTAAGACGAAGCGGAGCGAGATGCAGGGCAGGTCACGCCATTCCTCCGAGTCTCGCCCATGAACAAACCCCTAACTCAGGAGGTCATCCTCAGGATCAAACCAGATGGTTTCTTTACAAGCACTCTGCAGTGGACAGGTGCTTTGCAAATACTAGTTATGTTGTCTTGGAGCTGAGCACCTGGGTCTGAAGTCAGTCTGTGAAGTCACTGCTCATCTTATTTGCTCAGTGCTGGGCTCTGCACTGGCAGAGAACAGGGAAGCCTGAGCAAATGAGTGCTGGGTGCACAGAAAGCTCAACGGCATCACCCACCTTAGTTTTAGTGGCGTTTCCATGGAAAGGAGGGGACTAGTGGAGAACCGGAGGATTGTGTTCATTTCAGAACAAGTGAAAAGGGTGAAGTAGACTCAGAGGGCCAAGTCATTCCCCCAATCCTGCTCTACTGTTCCCAAACGTCCCTTACCTTTCCATCCTTTCTGTCCGCGAGCCCCAGGGAAACCAGGAGACCCCGGAACACCTGCCTCTCCTTGTGATCCTTTAAGGCCATAAAGATAACCTAAGGAAAAAAACCCACAAGGGCAGCAAGTTAGCCCAGTCCAGAGGATCCCACTTCTTGCTGAACTCAGAGCTAGAAGGTCTTCAGTTAAATTTCCTTACAGAGAGTAAAAATGTCTCACACACTCTAATGCCACTCCAAACCGGAAGCTATCATGTGGTCATTGCTTTCAGGGATGCAAAGAAATGTGAGCGCCTATGAATTTAGTTTTTCTATTAAAGTCTAAAGATAAAAATCTTTCTTTTTTGAGAAATGTTGAGTCAAAGCATGGTTTTGATTTTTCAACCACATATTTTGCTAAAGACTTGGACTCTAAGATTACCAAAAGACTTCTGGTTTCCCAACACACACACACACACACACACACACACACACACACACACTTGAAATTAACTCGGTTCCTTATTCTGTCCTCTCCCCTGAAACACGTGCACAGATGCACATATTTCTCCCCTTATCACACACAAGACACACTATTTCTTCTTTCACTCTTTTGGGTGCACACGAGTACATACATGCACACATGGAATTTATGTAATTTATGTAGATAACTTGTGACTCATCTGGATTCACCGTGGTCACCTCCACCCTCCTGACCCTTATCCCTTTACCTAGGACTAGGGTACTTCCAAAGTGTTGCCATTGTCTGCAGGGCTCCAATAATTCCAAGCAGAGATATTTGGGCAAAGGTGTGAAATACATACTCTAAAGCCAACAAAACTCTTGAAGTCACATTTGAGAGGAGCTCCCTCTTGTGGTAGGTCTGGGGCTGCACATGTCCAGGAAACATCACTGCTGGATACGGAATGAATCTCCCTGAGCCACTCGGTTCTCATCACTGCTAACCCCTATAGTGCTCACAGCTTCAAAGATCCAATAAAACTCCTCCAAAAAATTAAAATACATGTTGCCATGCCCACCTCCTGGTATCTGAGAGGAGGAGAGAACGAGGCTCTTGAAGCAGGAAGGAAAGGAAAACACCAGTTTTAAACTTATTTCTGTTTGGGAAAATGATACCAGAATTTCAGTGTCAGAACGCTCCTAGGTAACTAAATCTTTATGAAAGGGCGGTGATGATTATTGTTTCATGTAATTTGTTCTCATTAAGCCTTTGCTATAATCTTTCTCATCCATCCATCCATCCATCCATCCACCCGTTTATTCATCAAACATCTCTCCAGCGCCTACGCTGTGCTCAGCAGTATGCTCGGAACTGTGCATACACTTGGAAACAAAAGGGACGGAAGCTCACGGAGCTTACTGCTTAGATGTGGAGGTATACGTCAGACACACCTTAGTAAATAGACCAACACATGCTTTCACTTTATGGCCAGTGCCGAGAGAAGTCTGCTTAGAGAAAGTAGTGGGAGAGAGGGCATCAGGAAAGTCATTTCTGAGAACTTGACACTTAAATTACGACCCAAAGAATAAAAGCCAGCCAGCCAAGAGGGATCAGGAGGAAATGTTCCAAAGAGAGGATACTCATCTAAAAGTCCCTGAGGCGGAAGGAAAGCAGTCACTGGTGGGCAGTGAGTGAGGGCAGAATTATGGAAAGGGAGGTGAAGGAGATCGTGTCAGCCTAGTGGCCTGAGGAAGGGGGTTCGGGTTTTATCCTAAGGGCAATAGGGAGTCTTAAAAGGGTTTTCAAGAGGAAGTCACACAATCCAATCTACATGTGAAACGGGCACATTGGCCACATAGCCAATTACTGGAGAGAGAAAGAACGGAAGTTGGTCATGAGTGGGTTGGCTATTCTGGCAGACTGAGCATGAAACACTGTGGCAACTCTGGTTGGGGCAAAGGCAGTGAGATGATGGGCTGATTCAGGATACACGAGGCAGAATCACTAGGACTTGGCGGGGAATTTGTTGTATGGCTGAGTGAGATGCCAATAGTGAGTCCCAGGGCTCTGGCTGGAGCTCCTGGGTCTGCAGAGCTGGGTGAAGCCCAGCAGAGAAGCATGTGGGTAGGGGAGTCAGGGAATTGGGGAGCAGGGGATCTAGAGTTCAGTTTTGGACACACAGAGTTGGAGATGTCTGTGACACACAGAGTGGCGACTATGTGACGAGTTGACAGTTTGTATGAGTTTGGAGTTCAGAACAGGAGACTGGGCTAGAGATACAGCGAAGGAGGGCTGACATAGAATTTGTACTTTAATTCATGTGAATGGATGCGTTCACTTAGGTAGTCAGTACAGAGAGGAAAGGGGGTCCAAGAGTGAACTTCAGGGACCTCCATCATCTACCAGATGGATGAGTAGAGGGGGAAACAGAAGAATGGGCCAGCAACAGATTCTCAAAAAAAAAAAAAAAGGTAATTGAGAAAATGGGGCAAAAGAAAATGGGGCACCATGGGAGGCCAGAGAAGAGAGTTTGTGAAGCAAGGGGTGCCGGCTGCCTCTTGAGCGCTGAGAGGCTGCTGATAGAGCAGTATGGTGGCCCTAGGATGTGGCGCTACGGGGCAGTGGTGACCGGGTCAAGAGCATTTCAGTCCAATGGCTGACTCTGTGGGCTTTGTTTTATGTCTCCAAGTTCTCCAAATGTGTTACGAGTACAGGTAGTTATTTAATCAGAAATGCTTCGGAGATATCAGCATCTTTAATGCGAGACAGAGATTGTGAGTGTTCCTTTTAGTGTTTGTAACTAGTTAAAGGGCAAGTGTCGCCATCTTACGATGCCCACCTGCCTTTTTCCTATATTGTTTCTTCTTTAGCTAATAAATTAGTAATTTCAAGCAAGTCCTATAGAATAGCAGTATGTTTCTTAGATATTTTCAAGATGATATTCCTGAAGAGGTCAATGGACACAATGAACCAGGCAGTATTTTGACTTATTCGAGAACAGACACCATGGAACTACCCCACACTTAAGTTAACTGAGCTGGAACTAGGAGTAAGCAAAAATACTTAGCTCAGGAAAAGAACTTCCTGGTTTAACTTTGCTGGAACTGAATAAAAATTCTGACTTTCATCAGTAACAACACATAATACAGGATGAATTGCAGTTAACAAGGAAAAAAATCCAACAATTTTATTCCAGGGGAACAGTCAAACTTTGGGAATCAAGGTCATTAATATTAAATTTTGATTACACATTATAATGTTTTAAAAGGCCATTAGAGTTGGCTACATTTGGACAAGAGATTGCTCAAAATAGTAATAATTTTTTAAAAAGGTGATTGGAAACTGTGTCTCAGATAGTAAGCTAAATATTCAAAGAGAACTTAAGTTGTATGCTTTTTAAAATTTTTAGGTGATAAAATGTATCAAATACCATTCCATTTACTTTATAAATTCTCTGTTCAGTCTACAAATATGAATCAGAAATAAGTTAATGTGTTTACAGGTGACTTCTAGTAAATCATAAATTTACTAAGCAAGATTTATAAAGCAAGGTGGGATGCATTTGTGCCTTTATCAAAAAGAAATTTAGTCACAGGAATAATGTCAAGGTTAGCCTTCAATCACAATCTTTTAAATAGGCTATTTATTTATGCTTTTATTGTTGCCAAAAAACAAAAAACCCAGAACATATATTATTTACACAGGAAATATGACATTCATAGAAATGCAGCCATTGTCAAAAATGTCACAGTAGTAAATATGACTTCCAGGATAAAAAAAAATCTAAAGATATCACTGCTTAAACTATTTGGCAATTTCCAGGGAGATACTTGCACTTAAGAATGTTTAAGAGAATGTGAGAATCTGCTTTCTCCAGTTGAAGCAAAACTGGAAACACAGAATCATATTAACTTAAAAAATTTGCTGTGGAATTTAAAATATAATCAGAGAAGTGACTACTGACTTCGTGATGGAAGAAGTATGAACAGGTGCAACTCTAACGCCTCCAACAGCTTTCCTTCTAGAGATGGCAAAGAGAAGTAGTCTTCCCAGAGCAATCATAGCATGGCTCTTTGAATTTATCTTTAACCGAAATCAAATACTACCTGTTCACAAATATGATGCTCAAAGCATAACTCTTTAAACTCAGAAGCTGAAGTGAACAACCACTTCTGATGGCAAGGTCAAAGACAGAGTGAGAGCGTTCTAAAAGACCCGCCACACGAAATACCACTTTGTGCTACAATTTGATGATGCCCCGTAGGTAGAAGTGAGGACAGACTTTCACACTTGTCTACTTTACAGATTTTCCGCATTTCATCTTGGCTTCGGCTAATATTAGGCTGCCGCCTCTTTTCAGAGGTGGTACAGCCATCGTTCTCGCCATCAGTACCGCCCTGGCTTTGACTGTGCGTGGGTCAGCAAGACAGATGACCAAGTCTCCTTAAAATTGTTGGTTAAACAGCAGAGACAGGCTACAAGTCAAGATGTGAGTCCTCCACCCTGGAAGAAGGTGTCTGGAACTTGTCACTCGACAGCTTTCAACTCTCAGCTCTCATCGCTTCCAGACTGTACCTCTCTGATGTTTGACTGAAGGACTGATGGCACCGGAGCTACCATCAGACGACCCTTACTGTGTAATATCTACGGGACTGTGGATACACAACAGGTTTGCAAGATTTTGCCCTTCTTCCATCACTGGCTGTTTCTACTTGTGCTGCGGAGCACCCGCTATGCCTCCATTCGCTGCCTACTGCCTTGGTTCACAACATTACTTAGCAGAAAGTCAAAGTAAAAATATGGCTGAGGACAGTCTTCTTTTCTGGACACTAGAATGTACAGCTTTCTTGAGTTTCCGTCACTTACCATCGGGTCCAGGTGGTCCAGCAGGTCCCGGGAGTCCTGGGAATCCTGGCTTTCCATCAGTTCCTGGTGGGCCAGGGTATAGCGCAGGCATGCCCGGGTCTCCTATGAAGCCTTTGGGTCCCATTTCACCTGGTAAGCCTCTCATTCCATCTGAAAATCCAACAGCAATCAGAAGCAGTGTGAAACTTCTGATTTTTTCTTCTTTTTTTCCAAGTAAGAGAAGGGGAGGTAGTGAGACAAACTCTTGCATGCACCCTGACTGGGATCCACCTGGCAACTCCTGTCTGGGGTTGATGCTCTGCCCATCTGGGGCCATGCTCATATCTGAGTTATTTTTAGTGCCTGAGGCAGAGGCTCCATGGAGGCATCCTCAGCACCCGGAGTTGATGTTCTCGAACCAATCAAAAGAGAGAGAGAGAGAGAGAGAGAGAGAGAGAGAGAGAGAGAGAGAGAGAGAAAAGGGGTAGGAGGAGGGGTAGAGAAGCAGATGGTCGCTTGCTTCTCCTGTGTGCCCTGACTGGGAACTGAACCCAGGACAAGCACACACTGGGCTGGCACTCTACCACTAAGCCAACCATCCAGGACCAAACTTCTGATATTTAATAGCTGCATTGGCATTCCTGTCCATAGGAGCCCACCAGTGGGACGAGTAATTTACAGTCCATTCAGTAACTTAACGGATAGACAGTGGTATATTTCATCACCATTTTTCAACTTCAAAAAAAGCCCCTCAGCAATGGCCTGAGAGTTGCTATCAATACTTGGCAACATTTGTTGACGGCCTCTGCTCTTCCCAGCCAAGTGACAGAATCATGCTAGTTACTCATCAGCGGCATAGTCTGACCTAGTGGGAGAGTTACTATCACAGGCCCAATTGTTCTGCGATGACATCCAAACATGCATGTGGGACCCGTTACAGCTGCTACACCTAGTCTATGAGGAAGAGTACCAGAACCAAGCAAGCTGCGCAGTCAGTGAGCAGCCCACGGTTGATGTGAAGACTTCTAGTCATCGTTTTGATAGCGTGGAACCACATTACCTTCATCTCTGAAGGATGGGCCAGGGAGACCTGGTGGGCCGGGGTCTCCTGGCATACCCGGAGCTCCTCGATCCCCATGGGTCCCTGGAAATCCTGGGTCACCTCTGCCACCTGGAACCAAGACAGGTGCCACAGTAAGAGCAGGACTGTTGTCGTGACAGATGTTCACCTTTTCACTGAATGCATATTTACCAATACTCTGCACATTGTGTGAAGCATGGTGGGGTCCCAAATGTTTACTCTATGGTGGCCCCTGATTTCAAGGAGCTCATTCCTAATCAAATAGAAATGAGATAAAATTCCTACAAATATCATAAAACAATAAATAAAGAGGCACATGATGTCAAAAAGATACAGACAGGTTTCAAAGAAAGGAAAGATTATCTGGGGGGAGGAATTGAATATTGAGGGACTAAAAACAATAGAAGGAGATTTTTGAGCTAGTGCTTTGTGCACTAGGCTCGGCATAAAATACTTTACATACATTTGATTCTCATAAAACCACGTGGCATAGATAGTATCTTTAGTCGCAGTTTTACAGAGAGGTGAAGCATTGTGCCCGGGGGCATTCAAGTTTCCTGGAGCGGGTAACCTCACAGGTGAGTTTCGGACATGGTGGAGTTTGAGGAGACAGGTGCCAGGGGAGGGAGCGGGCAGAGGATGGTCCAGGGAAGGGTCTCTGGAGGGGACATCAGCCCAAACAAAAGCACAGAGCTGAGAGTGCTCAGCAGGACTAGAGTGGCAGGTACCGGTGAGCAGAAGTAGTGGGGAATCGGGTTAGATAAGTAGCTGAATCCAATGTGAGAAAAAAGAAGAAAATGATATGATTAGGAATCCTCCACACAGCAGGCACTGAGCCAGGGGCAAGGAGGTGGGGGGAGGGCTGACTCTTTGAGCCCCTCTTCCCCTTAGCCCCAGCTCCTGCCTTGATGGGCTTTCAATAACTATTTGCTGGATGGATAACATATGAATGCTTGTACGAGCCTTATCCGTAAATAAACAAAAAGTGGCATTGCTGTGTTCCTTAGTGTATTGGATAAAGACATACAAAAGTAGTTATTAAACTGACACATGGGTCACCCCTCAGCATGACAGTGAGTCTCTGACCCTAGGGCATATATGATAGGGGTGCACCACATGATCTACTGGGTGCAGGAAGGAAGCAATAGAAAATTTTTATTAAAAAAAAAAAATCTCATCCTTTAAAATCCCCGTCTGATGTGTAAGTTTTAGCAAGGACATCATTCAGTCATTTGGATAAATATTTACTGAGCACTTACGAGGTGCCTGAATCTGTTTGTTCTAGAAGTCGTGAACTGTTGGGGCTCAAATCTCTGCCGCCATGGAATCTCCCACAGCACAGATTCGTTATTCATTGAAAGACAAATATACGATTATTCAGGGGAGTGCTTAAAACGTTTAAAAAATATTATTTATAAGGTTCAGAGTTACTGTTTACAACTTTCAAAAAGGTTCAGAGACCATTGCTCTGAGCACAGAAGTTGAGTCATATTTCAGTATAATCTTATGAATTTGGAAGGCTGAGATAAAGTAACAAGATTAGCATTTGCTACAACACATGCAAAATCTTTCATTTACACACAGGGGTGTGACAGTGGAGCCTCTTCCTAGGTAGCTGGTCACGTGCACATATCTGGGAATGTAGTTCTTTGAGACCTAACAGGATGTGGCTGTTTACAAATCATAGCTTGTGATCAATACTGGGTTTCAGACTGGCTGGTAGAGGGCATATGATCAATACTGGGTTTCAGATCAGCTGACAGAGGGCGTATGATCAATACTGGGTTTCAGACTGGCTGGTAGAGGGTGTATAATCAATACTAGGTTTCAGTCCGGCTGGCAGAGGGCGTATGATCAATACTGGGTTTCAGACCGGCTGGCAGAGGGCGTATGATCAATACTGGGTTTCAGACCGGCTGGCAGAGGGCGTATGATCAATACTGGGTTTCAGACCGGCTGGCAGAGGGCGTATGATCAAACCTGGGTTTCAGACCGGCTGGCAGAGGGCGTATGATCAATACTGGGTTTCAGACCGGCTGGCAGAGGGTGTATCATCAATACTGGGTTTCAGACCGGCTGGCAGAGGGCGTATGATCAATACTGGGTTTCAGACCGGCTGGCAGAGGGCGTATGATCAATACTGGGTTTCAGACCGGCTGGCAGAGGGCGTATGATCAATACTGGGTTTCAGACCGGCTGGCAGAGGGCGTAAGCACCTTGGTAGCGTTGGAGTGGAGACGAGTGCAGGTGGTCGGACCTGCTGCCGGGGGCCCGATGTGCAGAAGGACTGGGTTTCTTTAGTGATACCGTAGATGGCAAAGTCAGGACCTGCGCCAGGTATGCAGCGCTGGAGGAATTTCCCGACAGAGGGGTCGCACCTCGACAGTGGGGAGCAATCTCTCAGACAGAGGCAAAAGGAGGGTCTCCTTGTTCTAAATGTCTTTTGTTTGCTTTGTTTTGTTTTACTTAGATAACTCTTTCTTGAAAGTTCATGGCTCTATGTCCACAACAGAAGAGAATGTAGAGTCTCATGCAAAAGAAATTGCATACAAACCTTTTGCTAGAGAAGGATGTGGGGAGTAGGCAGGTCGGCCTGGGGGGCCTCGGTCACCCACTTCTCCCTGGAGAAATAAAAGAAAAAAGAGAAAAACAGAATGTGAACTGACCTTTTGCAGTTTTGGACACTGGCTATTTCCAAAGAACAAAGGTGCATGTGGATCATGAGCTTAGCATATACTGCGTAATCAAACCGCAGACTCTGCCTGTGGCCCCATCTCCATTGAGCTGAGGCAGTAAGTCCAGACATCCCAGACAAACCAAGAGACAATTGAATGGGCAGGTGCCACTATCTCTTTGAAACCCTTGTCAAACACTGGACCTAGTCAGGAAGCTGCTTTCTGCAGGGCGGGTTGTTTCACTGTTGATGTGGTGTCTATTTCACCCCAAAGGGCGAGCTGGGGTGATGCAACGACATCCTGACACAATCCCATCTGAACTGTAAGGAGTAATGACTCTGAGCCTTCCTGGGTCCCACAGGCCTAACCATGCGTTCCCCTATCCTCACCAGACATGCCCTCCCTCTAACAGGAAAGGCTCCCTTCTTGGTTAGTCTCCCCATCAGCTGTACCCTCCCTGGTCCCCAGCCTGCTGGGTATCACTTCCCTGCCAGACCAGAATTATCCAAACACGCCAGCCATAGCCTCCCCTGGGAACCAGGGGGTGCCTCATCCCTGTGTTACTACAAAGCCTCTCCCACAGCCCTGCTGGTTCGCTTTGCTCCGGGTACAGCTTCCAAGTGCACCCTTAGTATAGTCCTGAGTAGCATGTACCATCCTAATGCTGGGACATATGTGACCAGTAAATGACTGCCCGTCTCATCTCTCCAGTGCTCAGTATTGTGTGTCCGGTTATCAACTCTCATATACCACAGGGGATACTTCCTTGTCCAACATGCTGAATAGCAGGTGATCAGAACACCACCCAAAGAATGGAACTGAAAACCATCCAAGTAGAACCCGAGCTCACCTTGGGTCCGCGGGGTCCATCAGGGCCTTGATAGCCATCTGGTCCTCTGAGTCCCTGCAGAAAAGATATTTGATGCTTATTTTTATCTCTACAATTTCAAGAATTGACCAAAATGCCATTATTATGCCTAATGAAATTAATAACAGTTAACGAAAACCACCTTCTACCGAGTCTCTGTTCAATTTTTCCTGACGTTGGTCTCAAAACTGTCTTTTTAAAGTCTCTTTCTTTGAATCAGGGTCCAAAGTCCAAACGTAACATTTGGCTGATATGTTTCTTAATTTTCATATAATTTCATAATAGCTTCTTTTTCCTTTCTACTTTTTTTTATAATTGGTCTTTTTTTTTTTTTTTGCTTTAGAAGAATTGGGTTATTGGTACTGCAAATATCCTACGTGGTGGATTTGATCCAATCTGTCCTTGTTTTGTGTAATATGCTTCTCATCCTGTCTATTTTCTCTAAATTAGCTGTTAGATCTAGAGGCTTCCTTAGGCTCAGGTTCATCTTGTGAGCGAGAACTTTTGTGGCGGGTGCTGTCCTTCCTACTGTGTCACTTCAGGAGGCACAGATGTCAAGTATAAGTGACTTTATAAGTGATCAGTGGGGTTAAGTGTTGAAAACCTGACTCACCTATTAAACCTTCCTTTCAGATGGTTTTTTTAAAAACTTCAGTTAACACCAGAAAGGAGCATTAAAGCTTCTCCACCTAGAATTTTTTTCCTCTTTACTGCTAACTGTTGCTTTCTAATTCCCTCAAATATGTATTGAAAAAGCCATAACATATCTGAGTAGGTATGTAACGTTTTAAATATAATCTACAAATTTATGCTATCTTGTTAAAGAATATGTATAGTTAGGTCCCCCCAAATTCAGAATGTCAGGTGTCAATGGTATAAAAAATGGACATTATCTGATTATTTTATAAGATATTTTGAAGTCTAGGAACACATATGTTAAAATTAAGATTGGCTTACTTTGTGTTTTTCATGGTGGGCCTATAATTTAGACTGACTTTCTTTCACACTAGGTGGGCTGAAGATTTAAAAGTGAAGGCAAATTTCTCTGATGTTAGAAATGACCTATTTCAAGGCATGGGAGAGGTTAGGAATCACTGAAGAGATTGACAATAATTGCGAAGTTGGCAACTAGGCAATCAGTCTGAGCTGTGTCCAGGGCTGGCACCACAATCCAGCTCAAACTATATGCTGGACTTTGTCAAATCTACACACCATCCATTGCCACCCAAGTGCTGCTCAGCCATGCTGTGACATCACCAAGCAGGGATAGGAAGCATCCCCAGAATTAACGAAAGTTCTATCAATCTCGGGAAGAACGAGGGAGGGGAAGCTGATTCTCTGCTCCTGAAAAGAAAGCAGAATCTTTTCCAGATCTTCTCTTGTTTGGCTCATCCTATTTCGATGCATTTTACTATTGGTGTTCATAGTCGCTCCTTGGAGCTGCCTTTGGTTATTGGTTCCATTTTACATCCTAAGACTAAAGTCTGTGACCACAATGGAGAAGTTAGCTGGGAGTCACAGCAACTTGGCAAGTAAGATAACACATGGTAGACAGGTCTGCAGTGCCATGTGAGACTAACGCGCAGGTTGACTAAGCCATGTGTGTATATCCTGGGCATTTCCTATTTTTATCATCAGGGAAACAATTGTCCCACAGCAACTGAGATTCCCATGTAATTGGAAGCATCTGCATCTCCCCTGTTGTTGCAAGTGCAGAAAGCAAGCTGGAAGTTGTGAGGCCGGCATCCTAACCATCTGGATCACAGCAGTTAGACGCCCCAGGTGGTTAGTGCCTGGTGAACATCTTGTCCTTCATTAACTTTTGAGTTCTAGGAGGTGGCTATGTCGAACTGCATTTTTAAAACACTATAACTCTTTAGTGTTGGGTGTAGAAAAACAAATCATAATTATGATTTTGCTAGCACATGGCAGGCAGTCAAAGTATTAACTGTTGTACTTTAATTACGTGGGTGGATTGAAACAGATTACTTTTAAATGCTAATGTTTGCTTTAGTCCTCTGTCTCTTTACAGTACTTGGTTACTGCAGTCCTTCAGCTAGAATTTGACCTTTCGCTGGCCATGTTGCATGGATAGGGCTTGGTTCTAGGCATGTGGCTTTTGGAGTACTCCTATTAGTTACTAATGTTATGAGAGGGTGGGTGTAATTAGGGCAAACCCTGGTGTCACTCCTGGCAAGAGTTTAAGATACAAGGACAGGAATAGGAAAAATAAGGTCAACTGAGGTTGCAGGAGAAAGAACCAAGTTTGGTGCTCGTTGTAAGTGGTCAAAACCAGAATATGCAGTTAAGACGTCAGAGTCTAGAGCTGGTGGCGGTCTGAAACCAAACCTGGAGGCCAATTCCCCACTGTAGTCGAAGGGGGACTGATGAGACCCCTTGCTGACTATCAGGATCTTTATGGTTCTCCAATCCTGCAATGGAGCTGTGAGCAGGATTCAGTGGAGTCACAATTTGGAGGCTGAACTAATTTTTTTAAAAAGCCTATTTCTATGTACCTACGAGGACTGAACTATGGAAATACTAGCCCAAGGGCACCAAGATGCGTGTACCATAACACTGACTGCACGATTGTTGAAAATAGCAAGCAGCTAGAAACCACCAAGCTAGAGAGGCTTGTTAAGCAATCATGGGACATCCATTTCCTGCAATTCTGTGCAGCTTGTTAGCAGAACAGTGCAGAATGTGAAAATGCCAACAAGGAATAATCTCCAAGGTGCGTGGGATAGAAAAACAAATGGCAGAATGATACAGATATTTTTACTTTCTGTCGTTAAATTAATGCATGTAAAAATACAAGTTCTTCCTATGCCAGCACTTGTCTGAAACGATCCCTGGAACCATTAACAGAGGTCGCCTCTGGGGAGAATGCCGGGGGCCTATGACAGAAAGAAGGCGTGCCATACATTCTATGATCGAATTAGTGAAAATCATGAATAGTGAAGGCAATAAATAATAAGCAATCTATTTCTGTGTACTCTCTCACATGACCTAGTGTTCAGACGAGTCTAAGTCGGATCCAGATTCACAATACAGTTCTCACAGAATATTTTCTTTTCAAAAAACCTGTGCACAGAACATATGGTAAAAATAACTAAATGGGTCATCGTTAGAGATAATCGACGTGAGAATGTGGGAGATCAATATGTAAACAATGAAGGTGAGCCTTCAGTCACTTCCCTAAGTGACACACAATGACACAGAGGACGGTGTGAGACGGGAAGGGACAGAGCCGTGGCTGGCAGGGGTTGGGGGAGAAGAGGCCTGGAGGGACGGAACTAAAGGGCTGCTTTGCAAAAGTGAGAAAAAGGTAAATAATGTGACTCAAGAATTTCAAATGATTTGGAATAAAGCCTTATTTATGCTATAGTAAATGCAGGGGAATTTGTTCATGTTTTCATCTGGGGCTAAATTTTCTTCCCCTGGAATTCCAGTCTTCATATTTGACCTCTGTGACATGTTTCAGACCCGGAGCAGACTGCATTCTACACATCACACTTACTTTCTGCCCTGGTAATCCTTTTTCACCATCGAAGCCGGGGGGTCCCTGGGCAGAACAGAAAACAGAAGCAATAACAGCTTAGAATGAGCAACAATGTCTCCCAGAGGGCATTACTATGGCGGCTGACATGGACTAAAATAAAAGAATACCCCATGAACGTATTGAAACCTAGGAAACTCCTCTCATTTTCTAAAAGAGATGGCTCATTTTGGCTACACTTCCACCTAATGCATCGTGTCTTCCCCTTAAAGAACTATGGAGAAGTCCATTAAGGTGGAATGGTCCGAATGGTAAAGCTAAAAGGAGGCCTGCATGCCAATGCTCTCATGAGTCTCTTTTCTTATTTTCGGAGATTGTAAACAGATGTCTTTTTAGTGGCTACCAGACAGTCACCACAAGGCCACTTTCTCCTCTTCCTGACCCATGATTTTGGCCACATTTCCCAGCTCACTGTGCTTAGGTGTGGCCAGGTGACTGGGTTCAGGCTGACAGAGGGAGAACAAAAGTGGCAGGTGCCATTTTGAGCCACCATCTGAAGAAGAAAGTCTATCCTAGGCCATGGGAGCCACAGGTGGCTGAGTCTCCCTGGGAGGGGACACTCCCCTGCCCCATCCCCACCCACTAGGGACTTTTTTGTTGGATTCTTAGAGTAGCAAGAAACCAACTTCTTGTGTGCTACATTTTGGTCACTACAGATTAATTTAGCCTAAGTAATACAAGCAGAAATGCGTGTGTTCTGTTCCCATCGTTCTCCAAGTAGTGGTGCAGAGTTTACAAACCACAGCTACTGGGTGATAATGATGTGTCAGTCAACACAGGCTCATCTCAACCACTGTAGCCAACGGACTACTCTGGTTGCGGATGGAGACTGGGGGAAGCTATGTGTGCGGAGCGGCAGGAGGTGGGCAGCAAGTATCTCTGCACTTTCGGCTTAACTTTGCTGTGAACCAAACCCTGCTCCCAAAACAATAACCCCACTTAAAATCGAAACCAAACAAAAGAAGCCACAGTTACAGAATGCATGTTTTACCCGGGGTCCTGAGAAGCCCACGATCCCTTCTTCTCCCTTGAAGGAGATGCCCTAGGAGAGAACACAGAGACCTGAGGTAGCGGCCACTTCATCTTTACCTGCTCACGAGTTCCCAGTCTCGGCACCCTGACTGCGGCCAGCCTGCCTCTGGGGCTCCCTGTTCCAGCTCAGCAGAATGGCAGATTCATAAGGACCTGTGAGTTTGCCTGGACCATTATGAATCCAGGATACCAGCTGCCACATAGTAAGTGATGATGCGGGAGGACAGGGAATACCCGGGCAGGCATGACAAAGATGGGAGAGAGAGGGCAGAGCGAACACACGGGTTAGACCCCCAGGACCGAAGCCAGCCCGTCAAGCCTGCCCAGCCCCCTCCACTGACACGTTTTCTCTTTTAAAGCATTTAGGTTCATTTTACAAGCGTCACAAAATGTTGATTAGCTGGTGTTTATTATGTAAAAAAGGAAGACATTTTAAAACTATTTTCTGGGAAAAAAAAACACCTCACAAAAATAAATGATAATTCTTTCGGTGGACAAACGGATCAAAAACCAAGGAAGGGTCCATGGGCCCTTATACCCCTGCACATTCAGACATGCCAAGAGGATCACCAAGAACTTCGGAATCACCAGTGAGAAAAAACATTTTTATTGCTCAACTTACTATTCTTCCTGGCTCCCCCTCACTTCCTTTATCACCCTGTGAAGAAAATGAAAAATAAGAAACACTCATTAATCCGAGAATAGCAGTACTTAAAATTAATCAGGGGTTATGATATGAAGTGAAAAGCATTTAATACAACTTTAATCAATCATTATAAATGAATTGTAGCAAGTAAATGTGAATTTTGTAGCTTCAAAATTCAAGGGAAAAATGTGCTATTTCTTCTGAATTTTCCTAATATAATTTAAGTTGTGTTATTTTTGATGTGATGGCAAGGCTGTCTTTATCTATGTGGTTTCCTTTATTGCCCCACAGTTGCAGGCATCGAATAACATCCTGTGGTGGGAGAATGTGCCCAGGGACAAACCCCAAATGGTAATATCTGCTTAAACAAAATATTATTGATAGATACATGAATTTACCAGAAATTCTAACTGAACTTTTGCTGTTCCGCCTGTCTCTTTGACCCCACCCTTACTTACTGGACTATCACCCCTGAGGGAGAAGGAACCATAAAACTGCAGATGGGGACATATCAGAACTTCTGACTCCAGGCTCTCCCACATACCAGAACTGCTGACTCAACGCCCACTTGCTCGAGGGTCTTCCCTACCCTATAAAATTCGCCCCCATAGTCTGTACTGGCGCCCTTCTCCCAGAGAAGTGTGCCCGGCAGGACTCTTTATCCTCTAATAAAAGCCTGTACTCCTGGAAATCGAGTGCCGTCTCATCCTTACAATTATTAGGGGGGTTCTCTGAGGAGAAGACACATTTGGAATATATTAAAACCCCGAGCAAAAGTGATCTCTTTCTCTCTTTTTTTCTTTTCACTTCTCTTGTTCTAACACTGTGAAAGAAATGTACAGTTGAGTCTTTGCTCTGTATTACCACTAGGACAGCACCCAGCTTTCTGAAGACCACGACTGCCCCCTGCAGGCTGGCCAGACTCCAGCCTGGGAACCAACCCTCTTGGTGGTAGAAAAAGAAAAAAGTGTTTTGGAAGCTTGAGCATTTTGGTGTGGATCCCACTTGCTCTGGCCTTGCTCCATCCTCAGCTCCTGTTGAGAGTTCCTACCTGGCTAATGGTCAGATCACCACTAGGAGCCACAGGTCTGCCCAGAATCTATCCTGACAACTCAGTGGAAACCCTGCTCCTGCCTGGTTGTCCAGGCACATCTCACTTTCACAGCCATACACAACCACCTGCTCCTGACTCATTTTCCTCTGTCATTTCTGCCTGGCACTCAAAACCTTCCAGGCCACTTTTGTCAATGGTCAGGTCATTTATCATTCAGCCACAGCTGCCCGGATTCATTCTCCTCCCAACGCAGTGGTCATCCTGAGTCTTCCATCCATGACCATGCACCCAAACCCCATCTTGAACAGACACTTGAGAGTTGGGAATTTTATTCTATGTTTGGAGTTTTATTTTGGTTCCTATTGATTGTGCCCAACTTTATATTTAGGCATTTTACCTGTGGCCTCCTGTAATCCACTCTGCAGCTCTACAATGTCAGTATTACCATCTTCAGTTGGTACAAGGGAACAGGAGGGCTTAGGAAGCTTAAGTGGCCCATCTGAACGAGTCAGTGGTAGAGCAAGATGGAGATTTTTATTTGACTACAAGAGTACATTTTTAATCAAAGAAAACATTAACAGACATTGTAAAGGGAAGAAAATGAATTTGGATCCAAAAAAATCCCACAATGATTCTCTATGTCAGCAGAGTAAAAGCAGGTTTATTTTTGCAGACTACAATGTTTTGTCAGATAGTTTCATACACTGGGTTTAAAATACGCTCTGACCATAACCTATGTCTAAACTGGAGACTTGCATACTTAAGGATAAGTTTGAGATGTTTTTTATGGATAATCAAGCTGTTGCAAATTCATCATAATTGTTTAAGATGATGGACTGATGCAGTCATGTGACTGAGTAAATAGCTGTGCTTTCATGCACAATTTGATGGCGAGGTCTTTTCCTCTTTGAATGTAATTGTTTGATAAAACTGAAGAAAGTTACCTTTTTTCCCTTCTCTTTAAAAAAAATTTTTTTTTTAGTTCAACTGGGAATGCAGTTTCTTCTGGCAAAGCCCCTTTACCTTATATTGATCTAGGTGGATCATATCCTTTGAGGGTCCAGTGATTGGAAGGGTGTCGGATGGAATCCCATTGGGTCCTGGTAACCCTATGTCACCCTGTGAATAGTTTAACAACACAGCAGTCTTTACATTAAGAAGACACTACCAAACATTAATAGCAGCAGATCGCACCACAAATTGATTTCTTTCCTCTTTGCATACTGCTTAACACAAGCACACCAATTTTGTAATGTTATTTTATAATATAAAACAAAAGTCAATTTAAAATGAAATAAACATAATGTAAAATTATTTGTATCCCACTTGCATTAATAATCATTTAGAATATCTGTATAAAACCTAGTCAGGTTGTTCATTATTTGGGGCTGCATTTGCTTCTGTGGAATTGCTTCCTTACAATAAATTCCTTTACAAGGAAATGATGAGGTCTGAGGGCTAAATGTCTTTATGGTTCCTGCTTTGTATCACTCTATGGCTTTCCAAGATTGGTACTAAGACATCCGAAATGTCTAAGAAATGAATCATTACTCTAGTTTCACCACTACTTCACCATGTAAGGGTGCTTTTATATAATAAAAAGCACTGTTTTTGACCAATATAATAGCTAAAGATTGTTTTAATTTGCATTTTTATCATTAGCAAGAATCACTTTTCTGTGTGGTACCCAGAGGGTGAAACCTATGGATCTGCATGTGACATTACTGGATAGTTATCCTAACAATACATGGGCTCGACCTCTCAGGAACTGACTGACATAAAAAAAGAAGTTACTGTGTTTTCTTTTGCTCTTTCTATGCATAAACTATATCACAGCAGTCTGAGCCCAGACAACACATAATACAAATAGGAGCAAAATGAGACGGTGTATTAGCTGCAGAAAGTGGCACTCCACAGTGCATTCTGAGTGTCCGCTAATGCTGTTACCTAAAACATGTCAACTGTTTGTTCATCTCCCCTTTATCTTTGGGGCCTTGAGGTGTTCTTCTTTTTAAGTTAACAATTCAAATAAACTTTTTGTATTTTAAAGACATTAACTTCATTTCCATTCTATATAATGTGATTATTCTTCCCTCCTCCCAATTATTTCCTCCCCAATTTTTCCTCTTTTTATGTTATTTTACTATTTTGTCACATTTCTTTGAACAGGAATTTAGATCTTTATGTATTTAGATCCTCCAGTGTTTTTCTTTTGTAGTTTCTTGTATGGTATTAACACAAAGAACAAGTTTCACACCTCAGGAGCGAAAGTTTAATGTGCTGTTCAACTGAAAAGTAAAATGTAACACAAAATGATGCCAAATGAACAAATCCATCCGACAGGTTTTGGGGTGAATGTGATGGGGCTGTGTGTTGGTGAGGTTCGGCTCACTGGGTGTGGGCGCCATGTTGAGCCTTTCAAATACATGCTCTTAAGTGATCCTCTCAAAGGCCATGTGGTCTCTGAATCTTGACACTGTAGGCAATTATAAATGTCCACATGGTCCTCTGTCCTGCCTTTGAGCCCAACCAGATCTGGCCACATCACATGGTCCCTGATCTGGCTCCATGCTAGTCTGTGGCTCTAGCTTGAGTCTTTTCAATCAACTCTGGCTTTCTCATGTTGGAAGATGGCTGAAGTTATGTCTACGGAAGAGGTCTAGGGCCACCCTAGATAGTTCAGTTTTACTGTCTTTATTGCTCCATAATGATCACTGAAGTGTGTTTAATAACTTGGCACATTATAATAATTATTTCCTATGAAAATGGTCTATTTGCAGATCACCTCGAGAACAACATAAAACATAGTCATTAAAATTTCTTTCCTGCCTACTAAATACTGCATGCATCTGCTTTAATCTATTGTTTCCTTTACCTTTTCACCTTTTTCTCCATAAAAACCAAGTCCTCTGTTGCCCTGAAAGATAAATGAGTTTCTATAAGTTTTTAAAAGTTAATAATCACAGTTAAATAGTTTTGTTTTCTTTTTTAGAAAAAGAAACCTAAAATCTATTTGCAACATCTCTGGATAACTATCCTTGTATAACATTCTGGTTTCAACTCCCAGAAACTAACTGACACAAAAAGAAAGTTACTCAAACAAAACAGAAACAGATTCAGAGCTACAGAGATCAAACTGATGGCTGCCAGAGGAGAGGGGGGATGAGGGGTGAAAAAGATAAAGGGATTAAGTACAAGTTGGTAGTTACAAAATAGTCATGGGGACGTGAAGTACAGCATAAGGAATACAGTCTGAGCATTTGCTAAGATTAAGCCTAAATGATGAAATTTCTGGGCTTCATAAAAATGATATGTTATTTTTTTAAATACAAATATGCTTTTTAATTAAAAAAAAAATTTTTTTAAATGTTATCAAGTGAGAGGCAGGGAGGTGGAGAAACAAACTCCCGCATGCACACCGACCGGGATCCACCTGGCAACCCTCGCCTGGGGCTGATGTTCTGCCCATCTGGAGCTGCTGCTCTGTTGCTCAGCAACTGAGCTATTATAGTGCCTGAGGCGAGACCATGGAGCCCTCCTCAGCACCCAGGGCCAACTTGCTCTGGGAAGAGATACGGATATAGAGCTATAGATAGATAGACAGGGGGGGTGAGGTGGAGAAGCAGATGATCACTTCTCCTGTGTGCCATCACCAGGAATCGAACCCAAGACTTCCATAACTGGGCTGCCGCTCTACCACTCAGCCAACCAGCCAGGGTCCAGATACATTCTTAAGAATTTTTTTTATTTTACACTCTGAGCAAAACCTCACAAATAGTGGACTAAGGGAAGTTATTTTGCCACTTTTGGGAATAGATGACTGTTGCTTTTTGAAATATATTCTACTCTCCCAACATCCTGATGATCAGCAAACTGATGGTATTATTGCTTCTATACTTGCTGTGTGTACTATATCAGTCCAGGCTCCATGGCAAACGCTTCTCTTTCCCTTCAATCAACTGCACCACAGGATGAGTTTGGATGTCACAGATGTGACATATCCTTTGGCCAAGGTCTCATAGCTAAAAGGTGGCAGAGCTCGATTTGATCCCAGATCTTTCTGGCTCTTAATTGTTTGTGTAGCATTTCTACAGGTTAGTGACTCAGAGTATTTCCTTAGGACTTGCACCTTGAGATTTAGAAAGCATCTCTCCCACATTCCCGTCCCTGGGCCCATATTTGAAGATCATGATTCATCCTCTCTTTTGCCCCAATTATTTCTCATTTTGGTAAGATAATCCCAATTTCACATAAACATCCCTTACTCGTTAATGATTTTAAGGCATGGTGATTCTTGGGATTTTATCTGTCGTCATTTTCCTTTTTGCCTAAGAGGCAAAGCTAGGCCAAGTGACTAAACAAGTATTTAATAGTTTCATAAGTGGAATTGCCATGTATGGGAACATGGACTCAACGCTAGTGTCTAAAATAGTTACATACAAGAAACTATACAGGCACATCATGGGGACACTGCAGTTTCAGTCCCAGACCACCACAACAAAGTAAATACCACAATACAGCAAGTCGCAGTGCACTTGAAAGTTATGTCTACACCATACTGTAGTCTATTAAGTGTGCAATAGCATGATGTCTAAAATAACAAGGTACATGTCTTAGTTAAAGAATTCTTCATAGCTATATAAATGCTAACCATCCGCTGAGCCTGTTGGAAAAATGGCACCAACAGACTTGCTCGACTCAAAGTTGCCTCAAACCTTCAATTTGTAAAAAAACATGGTATCTTCAAAGCTCAATAAAATGAAACGTAATGACACGGGTATATCTGTATTACATTATAGAAATAATACTCTCTCTTTTTGACCTCCAAACAACTGCTTCTTTCCTGGGGTCTCTACATTCCCATCTGGACAGAAGATCATGTGGAAGCCTATCTGATCTTTCTCTCTGCAGTATACCTCCCACTGCTCCATGCCCAGAGATTTTCTAAAAGTAAAAACGAAGCATTTAATTAAGTTTTGCATTTTTACTTTTTCCCCATCTGGCTGGGAGCTGAAGTCAAAGCACAGAAACGCAGGCAGGCTAGGTTAGAATGAAATTTGCTTGGGCCCCCATGGTCTGTCTGCCTCATGAGCTGTTCGTCCAAGTCACCAGGAAGTGACCTGGTGGGGGGTGAGAGCTGTTTGTGTTGCAGTTAAGTGGGGATCTGAGGTGACCTTGGGGCTGGCCACCCTGTTCTACATCCGTTTCTTTTGGCCATGGACTGTTCCCACCCTGTTTGGGGCTACTAGACAGTGGGGAACCCAGTGGTGGGGGCTGCAGCCCTAATGAGCTCCAGCCCCAGCTGGAAGCCATGTCAGAGGTGATGGGAGCTGGGGAACTGGGGGTGGTGGCAGCTGAGGTCCCCAGGAGGTCAAAGAGATGGAATTTTCGTGGAAGAAGCATAGGAATGTGCAGGCTGGGAGCTGTCCTTGACCATGTATAGGCCATGGGATGGTCCTTAAATATTAGTAACAGTAGCTCAGTAGTTGACTCATATTAAGTTGTTTTTTTTTTTTTCTTTTTACAGGGACAGAGAGAGAGAGTCAGAGAGAGGAATAGATAGGGACAGATAGGAATGGAGAGAGATGAGAAGCATCAATTATCAGTTTTTTGTGGCGACACCTTAGTTGTTCATTGATTGCTTTCTCATATATGCCTTGACCGCGGGCCTTCAGCAGATCTTGGGTCCAAGCTGGTGAGCTTTTTGCTCAAGCCAGATGAGCCTGCGCTCAAGCTGGTGACCTTGGGGTCTCGAACCTGGGTCCTCTGCATCCCAATCTGATGCTTTATCCACTGAGCCACTGCCTGGTCAGGCAGACTCATATAAAATTTTGATCAAATACTTTCTTTACCAACCTCCCATTGTTTGTCTTGGACATTTATCTAGCTTTTGCAGATCATATAGAACTCGAGTTCTGTCTGCAAGTTCTAACAAGCCACCTACTTTGTTGTGCTCCAACCAACTTAATACTCTTTCTCTGATGAAAACCGTACAGCTCTGGGCTCTAGCCTAAGTTGAAAATCATTGAATAGATATGTATATCTTCAGAGGCTGATATCACTCTCCTGTAGAACCTAATATATCCAGGTAGAAATGCAATTGGTTTCCCCGCCCAGACACATATAGCTACATTTTGTCCATTCTTATAAACTGATCCAGATAAACATGAGCTGTCCCTAAATCTACATTCCTAATCAAACATCTTCCAGTTGTATTTTCATACAAGAGGAATGCTATGTGATTTGCAAACAACAATTTATTCAACACATGCCCTTATTCAGTGTGCCAGCTCCTCCAGAGGTACCACTGGATTTATCCTCGAAGTTTATTACATTGTGTCAGAAACCTACACAATGGTTCTCACCATGAAATAAGCAATGTGTATATGTAGTTGTTCACTAAGGAGTTCTATGGTCCAGAAAGGCATACACAGATACGTAAGTCCCCTTCCCTCTCCCTCACCCCCAGCGATCAACTTACTGGCTGTCCTTTTAGTCCAGGGGGTCCGGGTGGTCCCTGCACAAATACAAAGAAATTTGTAAACTGTTTTCTTTATCCCAGGACCCATATAACATCTGCTAGAAAGCTCTGGGAAAGCCATTCACTGTATATTTAGAACACTATGTCGTATACATAGAGGTTTCTGATACATTCGTCTTAGCAGGCGGGAAGGGCTGAAGGGTAGAGGGCTGGGGTCAGGCCTAGTTCCCAGAAATTGCCAGCTGTCCACACACAGCTGTTTTGGGTTTGCTTTTCTGAGGTTAGACTTTTGACTTCATCCATGTCTTGATTATGTTTGCTCTGCTCCCTTTGCAAAGTCCCAGGCCCTGTCACTGCAGAGACTGTTTCTCCTGACTCCTTCTGGTGTTCCCCCTGGGCTACTCATCAAGCACTTTTTGCTGGTAGGTCAGCAAATGCTCACAGGCAGAATTAAGCTGCAGGCAATACTGTAGGGTTGAAAGTCCATTCACAAATATCACCATGCATCTATCTGCAAAGCACTGACTGTCAACACCACACTTCACGAAGATTTAAAAGTTGGTGAAAAGAATAAATTGTGTCTAAGAGATTGACAGGTGGGTAATTTTAATGGCCACATGAAGAACTTAAAGTTGTCAGAACAGCTAAGGACACAGCAGGTACAACCTGTTGTTTCATTTCCCTGAACTGTGTATTTAAAGGACAACCTCTCCCAAAACCATGTAGTGTGTGTGCTTTGAGTTAACAACCACGTGCAATGGGAGAGCAAAGAACCTCTAATCATATAATCCTTGAACTATTCCATTCAGACCAATCTTTCATAGCAGAGAGCTACTTGCGAAAATGACTTTCACAGCACTAGGGAAACTTATTTTGTAGAAACAAAATCAATTATTATTATTATCTAGAGTCTGAAAAAATTTTAGGAGTACTCCCACCCCCGACTATTAGCAGGACTGAACCTCTCCCCGCCTATGTGTCTCTGAATCTCTGTCAAGAGACCAGCCCCACATCCTCCCTTGACAGGGTCCCTGAATCTTGAGCAACGGTTTCCTGGAGGAAGGTCTCTCTCACCTGTAGCTAAAATCTCCCCTTATATATCTTAAGGTTTATTTGTCTTACTACTAAAAAATGTGGGGAATGAGAGTCAGAAACCTTGTTGAAGTAGCCCATTTATCTCCAGGGTCCCTTGTGTTGTGGAGGAAGTGGCCCGAGGACCACACGGGCACTAGCACCTCACCTTTCCCCTCCTCGCCCCTCCTTGCATCAAGCCCTCCTTCATCCAGACACTGGTCTTGTATCTCACTCTATCATTTGAGCTGCAGGGTAGTGAACACCTGTAGACTGCCATCTGGGTGCGGGACTGTATTCATTTTACTCAGTGGTGTCCAATATTTCACTAGCTATCATGGCCATGCCCAGGTGTGATATACCTGCTGTAGTGGCCATGCCGAGACAGGGCTCATTTCCTTTTTATCACCTTGTTGGACTTTGGTCTGCTCTATCCAGGGATGTCAGGCCATGGTCACATGGTTGGGTGTGGGTATGAAAGAGCTTGTACATGACTATAATGGCACCCAAACAGCAGAAAGTTTAAATTTGACATATTTGCCAAAATTTGAGTCCTCATTCTTCAACTCTAATAGCAGCAAAATGGATATAAGAGATGACCTAGTTTGCCTTGACTTTTTAAAACAGTGACCACAAACATTATAGTACCGTGAAACTTTCACCTGTCTCAACACTTGAAGAAGATGCATCGCTAAAGGATGCCTTGGTAATGATCCAGGAGTGAGCACACGCATGTGGTACTTACCGGTCTTCCGGGAGCTCCAACTGGACCCATTGGTCCTACAGGCCCAGGACGGCCAGGAGGGCCCTAGGACAGGCAATAAGAGAAGTTTGTTAAGAGAAGACTGGTATTTGGAGTCTTGAATTCTTAAAGTTTTCATGGAATCTTTTCTAATAAAAATAAAACTCACCTGGAAACCAATCAATCCAGGCTCTCCAGGTTCACCCTAATTGAGAAGAAATATAATTTTAAGAGTTCTAGTTTTTTAAACTAATCTTTAGACTAGTTACATGTTATTATAACATTGCAAACAAGTACCTAAGTTATATCAGCCCTAACAGGACATAGTAATGTTAATTGACCTAATATCTGGATCAGTGGTTCTTAACCTGGGTTCTATCGAACCCTAGGGGTTCGATGAATCGGTCTCAAGGGTTCGGAGAAGCCTCTGTCGCAGAGGCCAGAATAAAGTAATACCGTAATTTGTTGTGAGTTCATGCACTTTGTTGGTTTTGTTCTTTGAGCAAGGTGATGTTCATGCACGGCTCATTTTCTGCCCCAGTAAAAAAACATAAACCTATGTCTTGAATTTGGAAAAAAAAAATCATATTTTATTTATCACTAAAGAAGGGTTCGGTGAATGCGCATATGAAACTGGTGGGTTCGGTACCTCAAAAAAGGGTAAGAACCACTGATCTGGATTATTGTGATTATGGGAAAGGGATGCACCCACAATTAAATGTAAGATTGAAAAACATCCTGAAAGGGAATAAAACGATTTTTAAATCAATCATGATTTTGGATTATCCCATTATTCTGTGCATCCCTCTACTCCATTCGCTCTTACAACTCTGAGTTCACGTGGAAATCAGTTTCATTAATCAGAAATTTACTCTGGATTGCTTAACCAGGTCTCCCACCTTTAGCAAACTTACCCTGTATTTGTCGCGGTCCTCCCTAGACAGTGCATAGGGTTCCCCTTTCTGCCCTTTGGGTCCTTGGGGCCCCTACAGTAGTAGTACAGATATGGTAGAAAGAAAAAAGGCAAAAAATAATCCATTAATATTCAGAGTAGCTATCATAATCTGGATTAAATATTGATTTTATAAGTAGTATCCAACCGCTCTACGGCTTACAGATTATTGTCAATACAAATCATTACATTTAACCACAAAAGTGAGACTTTTGCTTTCGTATTTATCAAATAGTATCTTTCTTCAAAGTTAAAATGAAAATACTTTATAGGATTTGAATTATTTTCAAAAACCCAACTGAACGCTTAGCAAACCAATCCTTTAGCATATCAGCATGTTCTCTTGTGTGTGTACTATTACTTTGTGTTTTATTTGGCATTAGTGTACTAAAAATATTAACAGGTACTCAGAAACACCATTTGTGGAAGAGATACTGGGTTATTCTTTAAAACTGAAATTGGGTCAAGTACATGTATATATATGTCTTAATACCTACACATAAAATCAATATTTTAAAGTAATGAATATATTTGTTGATAAGTTATTTTATTAGAATAGACTAGAAATGATGCCGCTTATTAAAAAGTTGAACCATGTAAAAAGAGTCAAAGAAGCAAAAACTGGAAGGCAGAGAAAGGTGTTAAATACAATGAGAAGTTGATTAGCTTCAGGGGAAACAGGTGAAGGGTGTTTATGACTCTTCTTACCCTATCTTAAAAATGAAAATGTTTTACCAAATAAAGTGTTAGCATAACCCTGAATTTGCAGTACTTCAGTTGTAAGAGGGTAGCATTATACTACTGAGAAATATTTCAATATTCTTTGCAAAGACCATGAAATAGATTAATAGATGAAAAAACTTCCACTGAAAAACAAAGACTTGCCCTGGCCAGTTGCTCAGTGGTACAGTGTTGGCCTGGCATGAGGAAGTCCCAGGCTCAATCCCTGGTCATGACACATAGGAGAAGCGACCATCTGCTTCTCTTCCCTCCCTCTCCCCCTTCTCTCTCTCTTCTTCTCTCGCAGTCAGTGGCTTAATTGGTCTGAGCGTCAGCCCCGGTTGCTGAGGATAGCTTGCTTGATTCAAGCATCAGCCCCAGATGGGGGTTGCTGGGTGGATCCCGGTTAGGTAGCATGCGGGAGTCTGTCTCTCTGTCTCCCCTCCTCTCAGTTAAAAAAAACTCCTGTATTATATATGCTGAAGAATATTATTGTTCTTTCATGTTGCAAAGAATTTTAGAATCTAATAAAGATCGTGACTAATAATTTTGTCAACCTTTAAGCTTTTTATAATTTTAGTTTGACTATTACTCTGTTATTCGCTGTTATTTGAATCAGAGCATGGAAGGAGATGAAGTGACACTTGGAAAAATGTAGGTAGGAGTGGACAATCTGAACAAACCAATTGTTTTCTAGCTAATGTTTAAAGAATGACTATGGAAAACAAAGTTACTTGAATCCAGGAAAATCCTGCCTAGATACCTTGGATACAACCTCCGCAGGGTATAAAAGGCAGGGTCAGCGTGTGCTTGCAGCCCCTTACCAGTGAGTAAACAGAAGACAACACACCATCCTTAGAAAGTTTCTCTAAGACAATTTCTTTCTTAAGGGTCCTGTGCTGGGCGTTCTGAGCCCCAGGAAAGAGAGTCCAGCGAGGATACGGCATCATCTATACATTCTGCCCACAAGTGCCAGCTCCCAGGTCCCAGAGCTAACCATGTGAACAGTACGTGCTGTGCTGATGATACTCACAGGAGATCCGGGGAAGCCCCCAGTGCCGGAGGGTCCCTGGGGGCCTACATCTCCCCTGGTCCCATTGCAGCCATCATAGCCAGGTGGCCCTCTGGGTCCACCTTGACCAGGGTGTCCCTGGGAAAGAGAAAAGGTAGTGAGTCATCCAGCCCACAGATGTTTTATTTTCATATTACTGTGTGTAATAAAACAGTTTTAAATCTTCTCACAAGAGATGTCCCTGGCATGAATCCAAGGGAAAAGACAGCTCAAAATGAATGAATGAAAAATTAAGTAGGGAAAGGCACACAGGGGAAGTTCTAAGCAGTGGAAAAGCCTTCAAGACAAAGTACTACTTCTCAAGGGTTTGGTGAGTAGTAACCTGTCTTGGCATTCCCTTACCTGCTTCACTGGGTGACTAGGGGGACTCTTTTGGCAGGGCCAGGTAGGAGTGGATTTAAAAATTCTAGAAAATGTTCTAGAAGCAGTGATCTTCTCGGGACAATAAGGATGCCTTTATCTCTTGTGGCCAACTGACTTTTGATAGTGAGTTTGACAGACCCACATCGTTAAGAGATAAGGGATTCACACAGACAGTGGGATTTCATCAGTGGCTTAGCCATAGGTAGAAGAATTGATTTCCTTTGTTTATGTTCCTGAGAATACTCCTTTTTAGATGTTAAACATGAATAGAAAGCAAGTCACGTGTTCGAAGATGTCGGTGGGAGAGGGGAGGCAACAGAATCAAATGTCTTTCTAATAACTAGAGAGGACCATGTGTGGGTATCTCAATTGCATTCATTCGGTTCCTCCGGAGGCTGGGTCAACAATATATAATTCATACCATAGCCTGGCTTTGTTATACAAAAGATGGTTAGTAGATGCTTTTTATTATGTAATTTCTTTAAAATTTTGATATTCTTGATAATAGGCCAAACATATTCCAGAGTGACTTAGATGTTTTTTAGATTTACTCTGGGGAATTTGGAGAATTTCAAGACAAATGAGCAAATTCTGCAGAGAGTGCCTGTATTCTAAGTGTTACTAAGAGATACAGTGATAAAAATATAATTTTTCTTTTGTTTGCACTTTTTATTTTTTGCTTGAGATGTTCAAAACCACTGCTTTCGCTGGTGCCATCAGATATGAGCTCCAATAAACCTTCAGTCAACCCTCTGGGGGACCAGAGGAATCCTGATGGCTTCTGGAAACCACGTTGCACAGTCTCTCCAGCTGTTACAGAGCCAGCTGTCTGCTGGCCTTCGAAGTGAAGTTCTCCGTTTTGAGGCTGATCCTTCAAATCCAGCCTGAGTAAACAAGCTCTGTTATGTAGGGGTTGTGCTCAAGATCTACATTTTTGCTTCAAATGTACTACTGAGTTCCTTACTCTTCTGAATTATCTGTCTGCTGTTGACCTTTCTGATTTCCTTAGAATTGATCTACGTCATTTGAAATTGCATACCAATCTGATCTTTTTTTTGACATTGTGCTTCAAAGAATAATTTGAGTGATATTGAGCTAAATGTCCATCTCTTTTTGTTCACATGGTTAGATATATTTCTATACGATACAATTCTAAGATTTTACTGCATGCCATTTTTTTATATACGACTTCTAAGTGCCTAAAATTACCAAGGTCCTTCAAACGCTACACTCATTAACCGCTTAGATTTGTCAGGTGACATTTAAGTTAATATGTAGTATCAGAGTTCTGTTGTTACAGAGACTATATATATATAGCAGCACCAAGATTCTGTAGAAAATGGTTAGTTATCTGCTCATCACAATCACTCCCCCCATGTGATGATTACTTTCTTCCTTATTTGTGAAATATTTGCTTCTGATATTAAATGAGTGTAAAGTGGAAAAATAAAATATGTTAGCGTAGTTACAATACTTTTCTATAATGTCACTTCATTTAAACTTAGATTTCAACTTTCAGAAGATAAAAACTGGTAAGCAGTTCAAAGAATTCAAGAAAGTTTAAAAATGGGTGATTTAGTTTGAGGTAGTTAGATGAAAAATACTTTCATTATCCGTTTAACCCTTGAAATCTGCAGATTCTTCAACTGCACCAATTTCTCAAGATTCTGACTAATGTGCATGGTATTTCCTTATTTGTTCATGGCTGTACATTTTGTAAC
Source organism: Rhynchonycteris naso (assembly GCA_037038555.1). Classification (NCBI taxonomy): domain Eukaryota; kingdom Metazoa; phylum Chordata; class Mammalia; order Chiroptera; family Emballonuridae; genus Rhynchonycteris; species Rhynchonycteris naso. The sequence continues at coordinate 35,845,055 of CM072998.1, forward strand.
TGATGTATCTGTTTGTGTGCCCATCCAGGTGACATTTAGGATCACTGGCCACAGATGTCTCATGCCTTGGTAATTATGACTTCCTTTCTTCAGCGCTGATTGCTTCCTTCTACTGCTGCAAAAGTCTTTTAGAATGTGAAGCTAAAAATCTGAAGAAAAAGCAAGAATTCCCTGAAACTACTCTCCATGCATGCTCTCCCTCTATTCTTCTGTAAGGAGGCAGCCTACCTGTGCAGCCTGGGAGATGAAGATTCTCTCTCCCTGTATGTGCATATGCATGTGCATGTATGTGTACATGAATGTGTAAGTGTGTGTGTGCACAAGTGGGCACCGTGAGGCAGAAAATGTGTATGTAGGGCCAGGGTGCAGACATCTGTGTGCATGTGTGAGGATCCTGAAGCAGATGTCCTTAAACTTCAGCAGACAGATGGGCTGGGTTTGAATGTGTGATAAACACATCTATCCCCGATGTGGGATCTGCAGGAAGCTGGCCCTGGGAAATCTGCTCATGGATTCCTGTGAAGAAGGCTGTGAGTCAGGCTGCTTTGTTTATTTTTTTTATGCCACAAGAAGTAAAGTAAACTAGGTTAGAAAAACACATTTGATTGCATTTTGAGATTTTTCTCATGGATAAATCCATGCCTCTTCTTCCCGTTTATGCGTGGTTACTATGAAGAATTTGAGAAGCTGCACAAATGTTGAGCAAGGCTTCATTCCATCCACGGCCTGGGCTGTGCTAATCTATATTCGGGCTGGTCTGGGGTTCAAACAAAATTTCAAGACTAGCTCTTTATTGAGCATATCTGAGCAACGTTCTCACTTTTTATTATAAAACAATGTCCAGTTCTAGCAAAGTAGCCTCAATTCGGAAGCCAAGTCTAGAAGAACGTTTATAAAGGAAACAATTTGTCCAATATTTGACTGGATTCCAGGAGAAAAAGATGCACATATAGCCGCACAAGGTTTATGGTATAAACAAAAAAGGAGGTTTAGCTCAAGATGTTTCTGGAAGTCATAAATGTATTGGTTCACATGGGTACAATGTTTTAAAGTTCTAATCTTATGAAAAAACTTACAGGAATTCCGTCAGCACCAGGGAATCCAGAAACGCCTCTTGATCCCTATAAAGAAGATAAACAAACTTAATGAAGGTCAACACACCCACTGCCCTCCATAAAATTAGGGGAAATATCAAGTTTTTCCGTACCACGTCTCCTTTTGGTCCTATGATCCCCGGCGCGCCTCTCTCACCCTTGTCGCCTTTGCGGCCCTGCAGTCCTGGGAATCCTTGTAACCCCGGGGGTCCGGTGTACCCCTGGGGGCCCACTGGCCCCGGCTGACCCTGCAGAAACAACACACATTCAATTTCCACAGTTAATAGCAATGAATGTGCACTTTCAGTCGTGTAGCTTTGGAAACTACACTTTTCATTCTCAAAGGGTTATAATCTTCTGGGAACAATCTCTGTAAACTACCATCTTCTGCAACCACAGCTACAGAGTGATTTCTGGCAAAGAATTCACAGAATTTAAAGGAAAAAAAATCATTAAATGTAAGAGAAAGTGATCCTAAATCGCTATAGTGATGCTATTATGAAATAACAGTGGGCTGGAAAGAATCAATTTATTTTTATTATTTTTTTAAGTACTTTCAGTATAAAAAAACTGCAACCGCATTTTCAAGATTTTTATCCCTACCTCAATATAAAGCATACAGTAGATATGGGATGATTCTCAAAAGAATTGAAAGCAGAGACTAAAACAGATATTTCTATACGCATATTCACTGCAGTATTTTTTACAATAGCCAAAAGGTGGAAGCCAAGTGTCCATCGAGAGATGAATAAATAAACAAAATGTGGTCCATCCCTAAAATGGAATAGTATTCGATTTAAAAAGGAAGGGAATTCTGACACATGTTAGAACATGAATAAACCTTGAGGACTTTATGCTAAGTAAAATAAGCCAGACAAAGAAGGATAAATACTGTGTGGTTCCACTTGGATGAGGTTCCCAGAGCTGTCCAAGTCACAGAGAAAGGAGACTGGGGAGAGGAGACGGGGAGTCATTGTTTAGTGGGTACAGAGTTTTAGTTGGTAAGATGAGAAAGATCTAGAGATGGAAAGCGATGATGTTTGCACAATGTGAATATACTTAATGCTACTAAACTGTATAAAAATGGTTAAGATGGTTAATTTCATGTATGTTTTGCCACCATAAAAGTAAAAAGATTAAAAAGGGGAATTCTATGTCTCCTATTAACGAAACTAATTTATGTATTACAGTTATGTCCTAAAGACCCCTCCATACCCAGGTTAGCCTAAATGAAAAAAAAAAGCTGTCTTAATTTCTATTTAAAAGAATGAGTCTACTGTTTATTCACTGTACAGAACCATTACCTTCTGAACCCTATTTCCTTTCACATTTCAAATTCCTAATTTGCCTTTAGATTGAGGAGGGACCGAGCCATTATTTCTAGTCTTCGCTTCCATTGCCTATAAGTAACTCTTCCTATATAAACTATGCAGCTAAAATATTTGTCATTACAGAATGTTTATCATCTGCCCACAACATTCCATACAATTGCGGTGAAGCAAACAATCTCAACATGCAGCCCAAGCTACAGTATTAATGTCATAAACACATTGGCACAGAGGGGTGTGGGGAGATCTTGCCTCTGAATTTACTTCATTATCATTCCTATGCCCACTCATTCCTTTAGATGTCCCCCCACCCACCCCAACGTGGAGGAAGCAGTTAAGACATTTTTTTGGATGGAGATTAAGGTTTTGATTGGTAGGTAAGACCTACACCAAAGCTCCCAACCCCTGACTTCTAAGCCCCCCCAACCCAGTCTCCCTCCAGGCATGGTCAAAGTTTTAGAGAGAGAGTGGGTTCTCCTGCTCTTCTACCCTCCACATATTCCAGAAGAGTCCAGTCAATGCAGAAATCAGCAGACACTCACTGAGGGTAGCTTGATTGCAAGCATCTTACATTATGGTTGGCCAATGTATTTGATATCTTTGAAGAATGTGAAAATAATGAGGCTTTCTTGTAGAGGGAAATTGTGGTCAAATACAGACAGCCCTGTCCTCAGGCATATAATACCCCAGGCTCATTCTAGTGGAATTCTAGTGAGGGGTCTTAGTATGCCACATTTGTTGTAAGTTTGGGACTAAATATGCTTTGATTCTGACTTTTATGACTCTTTCCCGGTTGTGCTTATTTTTGATTTTTGTTTTGTTTGTGGCTCTGTTAGAATATAGTTGTTTTATGTTTATATACCATGCCCTTAAGCCTTAAGTTCCCTAATCATGATGAGGCTTGTCAATGTTTACAGGGAGTGTCCTTTGGGGGATGAAATGTTCCTCATTAGTACTGTCATTTTATCTGTCCACAAACTGTATCTCTATCCAGGGGATTACTGTATGGAGCCAACTAAGGGGAATATGCACTACTCATCAGAATGGAATATGTGTATCTTAATGATGAAAGCCACATTCTTGTCTTGTACTCATTAACTGTCCCTCAATTCTCTCTGATGGGGAACGTGACTAATGACATCATGTACTCATTTGCCTTCCATTGTCAGTAAACTTCTTTTTAACCTTTACGTCTTGGATGGGAAGTCTGACTTTAGGGATAAAATAGCAGTCTTTCCTTTTCTGGAGCAAGTTGTCACTTTTCCTTTTTATTGAGGTGAAATTCCCATAACACAAAACTAACCATTTAAAAGCAGCATCCGGTACATTAACAATGTCCTCTGTCTAGTTCTTGAACATTTTCATCATCCCAAAATAAAACCTCATACTCAGTGAGGAATCACTCACCATCCGCCCCCCTCACTCTAGTCTCTGGTAACCACCAATCTGCTTTTAGTTTCTATGGGTTTACCCATTCTTGATATTTCATATAAATAAAATCATATACATGATATGTGATCTTTTTCATCTGGCTTCTTGCACTTAACATAATTTTTTGAGGTTCATCCATGTATGATCATATGAGTACTTCATTCATTTTTATGGCTGAATAATATTCCATTGCATGGGTAGACCACGATTTTGTTTGTCTGTTGTGAACAGTGCTATAAACATGCAGGCTGAAATATCTGTTTGAGTACTTGTTTTTAAATCTTTTGTGTATATACTCCAAAGTGGAATTACTGAATCCTATGGTCATTCTATGTTTATCTCTTTGAGAATCTGCCATACTGTTTTTTCACAGTGGCTGCATCATTTTGCATTCCCACCCACAGTGTGCCAAAATTCTCCACATTTCTGCCAACAATTGTTATTTTCCATTGTAAAAAAATAGTCATCCTTGTGGGTGTGAAATTGGTGCCTTTCTAAAGAGTCATCTTGAGCTTCTGACAGTTGGAACATTTCACAAAATTCAATCCAGCTTCCGTCCAGGGGAAGGGCCAGAAAGGGTCTGGAGAGAATCCGAGTTAAAGCCCCGTCCTTGGGGATTGAACTTTCAGTTTTGCCCACAGTTCACATCCAACTTTGCCGGGACTAAAACATTTTTGTCATGGCCCAATGACCGTCATATGCATGCTCTGGTTATCAGGGACTAGGGTTTTTCCCTAGGGTATCCTGCCTGTGCTAGCACCTCGTGTGCTTGTCAAGAGCAGCTAGAATGACCAGGTAAATCAAAAGAATTTCCCTCTGTGCTAATTAATCATCACCATTATCAACTTCCATCCTTGGTTTGAAAAGTCCTAATCGGACAAGTTATTTCCATCTCTTCCTTTTCTTTTGTTAAAAGTGGTGTTAAAAATAAAAATTACCCCAGAAAGAATAGGACTCTTGTTGAAATGTTTTTGTATAAATTTCAAAAGCTCCTAGATTACTAAAGCTCCTAAAATTCCTGTAATGTACTTAATAAAATAATTTCCACAAATTATACTGCTCACAAAAATTAGGAGATATTTTATCACTTCCTATTCATTTTTGAAATATCCCATAATTTTTGTGAGCAGTATATTTATTACAAGCTGAAAAACCATATACTAGGTCCCGTCCCCACCAAAGATTTTGATAAGTATAGATGTATAGAAAACAGGATAATGAAAAGTATCTTTAAGTGTGTATCCTCTGGGATGAAGCACCGTTATAGCTCTTAAAAAATGGTTCACCTCATTTTATCCCTAAGAAAAATGCATAAAGTAGGCATCTCCCCCATTTGTGAGGGGAGAAACAATGGAGGCTCAGGAAGGTTTGGCAGGAAGAACTGACAGTTATATAGTTAGGTCTGGGGAGTGGGGCTGACTCTGAGGCCTTCCATCTTGCCATGCCATTATTCTTTCCTGCTCAAGTGAGGTCCATGGGCTACATCAGCTACCCAGCAGCTTGGGAGAAATGCAGAGTCTTAGGCCCAGCCAGACCTCCTGACCTGCATTGGACAAGGCCCCCAGGAGGTTTCTTAGTACGGTGATGTATGAGAATCGCTGCATGACTCCACCCTCCTTCCCTTCCTGAAATTCTTACGGGAGGAGACAGGCATTTATTATTATTAGTAGTAGTAGTATTATATTCTGTATTTCCTTTTTATTAAATTTATTTATTTATTTATTTATTTATTTCATTTTTTACAGGAACAGGGAGAGTCAGAGAGAGGGATAGATAGGGACAGACAGACAGGAACGGAGAGAGGTGAGAAGCATCAATCATTAGTTTTTCGTTGCCGTCGCAACACCTTAGTTGTTCATTGATTGCTTTCTCACATGTGCCTTGACCGCCGGCCTTCAGCAGACCGAGCAACCCCTTGCTGGAGCCAGCGACCTTGGGTCCAAGCTGACGAGCTTTTTTGCTCAAGCCAGATGGGCCCGCGCTCAAGCTGGTGAGTTTGGGGTCTCGAACCTGGGTCTTCCGCATCCCAGTCCGACGCTCTATCCACTGCGCCAGGCAAATTTATTGGGGTTACATTGGTTAACAAAATTATACAGGTTTCAGGTGCAGAATTCTACAACCATCATCTGTGTACTGTATTGTGTGTTCACCAACCCAAGTCAAGTCTCCTTCTATTACCATATAAACCCCCTTTAGTCTCCTCTACTTCCCCTTATCCAACAGGTATCTTTTAATAAGAAATATCTCTTATGCATGAAGTTGGACCTCAGAAGAAAGGCTGGGCTTATTGAGTCAGACAGAGGAAAATATAATATTTATGTATGTTAAATGCTATCTTTAATTAAATTTTTCTTGGCCGTATGCTTCAGTGATACTTGCAGCAAAAACAGAATGAACTTTGCTGTCAGGATGGAAGGCTTGCACAATGCCTCCCCCCTTTTGAAATCACTACTGGAATATGTGTGGGATGTCCGAGGTCAGTTCTGGAAGCCAAAGTCTGAAAAAGTAGATAGAATGAGTCCAGACTTGACTACACATTGCTTAAATACCATGACTGTGGGGTGAATGTACTTGAAGTCTTGAGACACAGTTTTTACGAATTTGGAATTTCACTTCCGTAAAAGGGGCAAAATTTCATTGGATTATGTGCACGTGTGGAATAACTACAGCTTCAGACTCAAAAGGTGAAAACTGATGGTAATCAGGGCCCCGAGAAATTTCACATCCACGTAACCCCAAGCTGGTGCCTGTCCGCATTCATAGTAACCTTAAAACTAGCCTTGGGTAAAGAAGTAAGAAGAGCTTCAGGTGTCATGAAAAGATAAACAGAGATGTTTCCAAAGATAAACCTGCTTCATTGCACATCAGGATTTCTCATCTATAGTACAGTATTTTACTGGTAGAATAAGAATAAGCTTTTCTTGAGTTACTGGCCAACATCTGAATACTAGGAAATCCCTTCTCCGCCCTAAGTTTACTCTTCCTGTCTCTCCTTTTATGGGCACCGGGCATCCTACCAGACGCCCCATGTCCTTTGTACTCTCCTGGGGGGCCCCTCCCTTCCTTGGCTGTTGACGACGTGTTCCAGACCTTCCCGGCCTTCTGATGCTGCAGTTCTTGGTGACTCTCAGGGGATCCCAGTCTAATTCCCAGCTTATCCTGTGAGCTGTTCACACACTTTCGAAACTTATGTACAATGGCCCCAAAGGCAAGAAGGGCTACTTTTTAGGATTCAGGAAGACAATTCCTTCATCTAAAATTAAGAACTAGTCACTGTTGTTAGGGATGATCACTGGCATTTTTGAGCAATTAAGACCATATTCCAAACTAACACGTGAAGGTTGTATTTGAGCAGTGCATTACATATATAATAAATATCAGTAAATAATGTTCCGTACAAAACAGACAGAGCTGATGTTAAATCTGCCACATTTTGCCTGTAGCTTCTTATTTAATACAAAAAAAATCATTAGCCCTGCCCTCGATACTATTCCAAATTAAGGATTCCACTTACAAGTGGCAAAATTATATGGGCTCTCAGAATTCTTGCATTCTAAAGTCATCTGACACAGATTGTAGGACTAGTGTCAATATGAAGGAAATAACATCCATATGTACGGAACTAACCCTTGACCCTACCTCTCTCCATTACAAACATTTAGTCAAAATGGATCACAGACCTAAATGTAAGAGCAAAAACTATAATACCTCCAGAGAAAAATACAGGGAAGAATCTTTGTGACTCTGGATTGGTCATGACTTCGAGATAAGACACAAAAGTCACAAGCCATAAAAGGAAAAGATAAGACTAAAATGTTTGATCTTCGAAAGATACTGTTAAACATAAAAAGCAGGCTACAGACTGGGAGAATGTGTTTACAAAACACATTCCTGATAAATGACTTATCCAGAATATGAAAAGAACTCCCAGAAATCAATAAGGAAATGAACAACCCAACTGAAAAAAAAGGGCAAATGATTTAAACTGACCGAATCGTCACCAGAGAAGATGCAGGAATGGAAAGTAAGACTGTGAAAAAATGTTAAACGTCATCGGTTGTTATTGAAGATAAATGAAATCCATTAAGGTATACGATATAACCGCAACCTACTAGACCGGCTAACACACAGAGAAAACACTGGTAATGCCAAGTGCTGGAGAGGATGCAGAGTGAGTGGGAAGGTAAAGTGGGGTAGCCACTGTGACAGGGAGTTTCTTACAAAGCGAAACATACACCTACCATAAGATGTGTAGGCAGACGTTCATAGTGGTTTATTTTAGTGGAAAACTGGAGACAGCCTGGATTTCCATCAGCTAATGAATGAAGAAACAAACTGGTATATCCACAAAGTGGAATATTAGTCAGCAATGAAAAGGAAGAAATTTGTCTGATGCCTCTGAGGAAGAATCACAGAGGCATTACGCATGATGAAGCCAGACACAAAGGCTCTGGTCCTATTAATATGATATTATGCTATCATCTTATTTATATGACATTCTAGAGGAGGCAAAAGTAGGAAAACAGGTCAGTGGTTGCCAAAGGTGGGGCACAGGGAGGGGACTGACTAAAAAGGGCAAATGGAAACTTTTGGCATCATGGACCTCTTTTATATCATGATTCAGGTGGTTGTTATATGGCTGTATACATTTCTCTATTCTCATTGAGTTGTATGTAAATTATGCCTCAATAAACTTGACCTAAAAACAAACAATCACAAAAGGAGTCTGGTGAAGGCAAAGGTTAAGAACAGAAGCCTTGAAGTTCATAGGTATACTGGGAACGGACCAGATCCATTTTATACATTCTTACCAGTGAATTTATAAGACAGATAATATTTCAAAGAGGAAGAAGAGTAGACACTATAAAAATAAAGAAAAGAAACTTTTAGTCAAATGCTTCTTAAATATTGCTAGAAAAATGAATACATCTGAGAAATGAAGACCTAGCTTTCCTTGTTTGAAATCTGGTCTGTTTGAGTGTGATCCTGAGAGCAAGTAGACCTGTCCAGCACACAGCTCAGCCTGTAGGATAGCAGAGCTGGAAGTTAGGACCAAATTAGACCCACAAGTGAAAAATAAGCCTAAGACATCACTAGTTGTCTTTATGCGTGATTTTCATAAGAAACAAAAATCAGCAGGTATCATTTATCACTACCAGATGTTATTGTATAGTTTGTTGTATTGTATAGTGTATTGCATAATTATTTATTGGAAATAATTTGGCTTGGATAGATTCACATTTTAAAGCAGAGAAAAATGTATCACCTCCTGTTCTCCACCCATAGGACCAATAAGTCTGAAAACTTTGGCTCTTTATTCTAAAAACAGACAGTCCATGGGCAGTCCCACTTAATGACTTTTAGACGAACGTGAGGCCAAGCTTTTTATAGACTGGATGTGATTTTGCTTGGCATATGTTGGAACTGTTGATTTTTCTGGGAAAGCCTCTCATTGCCTGTGATTGCAGCCATAAACACATTTCGTTTGCCTAAAGGTAAACTGTTGCCTAACAGACTGACTTGATTTCCTAAGCCTGCTGTCCTCCAACAAGACTCTGGGAGCACAGGTGGCAGAGGAGGAACGGGCTGGAAGAAGCCGATTCTGAGGCTATAGGAAGCACATGGAGACCTCTGGTTGGCAGGCCTCCCAGGAAGTAGAATATGCTCTAATTTAGGAGCTGTCAATGTGGAATACAGTATCACTAATATCAATGATCATCATAAAATAATCTTTCTGTCATTATGAGTTAGTAACACAGTAGCATCAGGTTGTATTCATACAATTAGAAAGTGACAACTATAATAGGCAGCACCTCTTGAGTTATCAAAATCATAAAGCTACGGGTAATGAAAATACTTAGCTCCCTGGATTTATGGTCTCAATTATAGATTATTAATTTTCATGAGCCAACAGCATGTGCCACTGTTGTACTAGTATTCCTAGGTCATGTTCTGAGGCTACAGTCAAGTGTGACACGATTCACACAGGAAAGGTTGTGTGTTCTAATTACTCTGTGTTTCTGTCATTGCCCAGTGGGGAACTCTGTATGTCGTGACCGGTCACCACCTGGGGAATGCTGTCTACCAACAGAAGGAGTGAGAGGAAATATCGTGATCATGGCCTTCCAAATACTGGCCTTCCCACTGTGATTGTCAACCAAGCTGGCAGTCTGAGAGTGACATTTGAGCATCTGTGGCACAGACCAGGAACAGAACCAACAGTTATATTTATTTTGCATTTAGACTAAACATAATCACATGAAAGAAAAATATTCTTGAAGTTAGCATTATATGGCATTGGTCTGTTATGAAAAAAAAATTGGCCAACAAAGAAGAAAAGGTTAATATTAAGAACAAGAGAGGGCTCTGACTTGGCTGTAGTACACAGATTTTTTTCTTGTTAGTCTTTATTTGAAATGTTCCTGAATAGAACATGTTTTAAATAGAGCTCCCAATTTTCTGTCATTAGCAAAGGTGTGGCTACTGCTCTTCTCTCGCTCCTCTCCCTTCTCTTCCTCCTTCTTTGGATTTAATTTATTTATCTATTATTTTATATTCATTAAAGGTACTTAGTGTTTTTATTTCTTTTTAAGGATTTTTATTTTTAAATTTACATACAATGAAAACCACTTTATTTTTGTATAGTTCCATGAGTTTTGAAAAGTGCTCAGAATTATGTCACCCCTAAGCTGCTCCTTTGTCATCAATCCTCCTCCCACCACCTAGTTAATCACTCCAGTCTTATGGTTTTGCTTTTTCCAGGCTAACAAACAAGCAGAATCATATGGTATGTCATCTTTTGAATCTGGCTTCTTTCACTCAATGTAATGTATTTGAGATTTACCCATCTGTTTCTGCCCTGTTTTGTGCATCGACAGTTTGTTTCTTGTATTTTGAGGAGTATTTTGTTGTATTCCATTAGCACAATTTGCTTACCTACTCACTTGTTGATATGTGAAATGCTTCCACATTTTGGTGAATGTGGATTGGGCTGCTAGAAATATTCATGTATGGTTTCTTTCGTGTGGACATTCTGTTTTTTTTTGTGTGTGTGACAGAGACAGAGAGAGGAACAGACAGGACAAACAGACCGGAAGGGAGAGAGATGAGAAGCATCAATTCCTCCTTGCGGCTCCCCAGTTGTTCATTGATTGCTCTCTCACATGTGCCTTGACCGGGGGCTACAGAGGACCGAGTGACCCCTCATATGTTTTTTTAAATACCCAGGAATGGGATTACTGGGTCATATAGTAAGGCCATACTTAACTTTATTAAAGGCAGTTGCAGAACTCTGGCTGTTCCATTTGCATCCCCGTCGGCGAAGTAGGAGAGGTCCAGGTGCGTGGAGCACTTGGTGTTGTCAGGTGTGTTCTCTTAGCCATTCTCTAGATCTTCAGTGCTCATTTCTTTTTACTAATCTCATTCCTTTTGATTAGCACAGTTTCTACATGTCTGCTAATCCTAGATCCAGTTCAGGGTTCAGAGTTTCCATTGATTGTATCAGTATTACGGTGGCTGCAACATCCTTTGGCAATGAGACACACGCTACTGCCAGCCCCCATCGCACTGTGGGTCATGACCCCAGTGATGTGCTCACAGTCAATGGGATCGTGACCATAGTTTGGTCCCTTTGCTGCTTCCCATAAATACAAACAACTCAAAGTCAGATACAGGAATATGTGAGTTTTGTTTCCTGGACAAGAGGGTTTCAGAGGGTGGTAAACCAGCACAAACCAGATATCAGGCCTGAAAAATGACCTCAGAACCACGTGCCTCGAACACAGGGACTGGCCAGGATGATCTCTGACGGGGCCAGCATGCCACCTTGACCATCCATGGAGATGGGCAGAAAAGATAATAATAATAATAAAAGATTCTACCGTACAGAAACTAAAGAGAAATTCTATCCTAAATTCTTACCTATTGTATAGATTTCATTTTATTTTGGGTAAAACATTATTCCCTTCTCGTACAGTACTGTACAAAATACTCATCAGTCTTTGTGGTACAGAAACACCACCTTCATTCTCTAGCAAGATTCTTATAGAGAAGAAGAACAGCCATTGAAAATAGGCTAACATAATACAGTATTACTTTTCAAATTTCCATCTCTGCTCTTCACCCTTGGTAACCTAGTGCCTTCTCAGAGGCTTTCTGAAATACCAGAGACGGAAGGGACTTCAGAGAGCTTCCACAGGAGGTCCTCTTATCAGCAGCACTGGCATCACTCGAAGTTCATTAGCAACGAGGGTCCCCCAGACAACACCAGACCCACCAAATCAACTCTGGGTCTTAACAAGATGCCAGCTGACCTGGGTGTGGCTCAAAGCTAGAGAAGATCTCTCGAGAAGTGGTGCCTGTCCCAGGACTGGTCTAGGCTGGCTGTCAAAGCATCCACTGTAGGGAATGTCAGGTCTCAAGAGTTCAGTTTGGGGGCAGGAGAGAAGCCTGAAAAACTACGGTATATATTTAATAAGCTACCCAAGCAATTTGAATGCAGAGCCAGGTTTGGGAGCCAGAGAACCATTCTCACAAAGGACAGGTGAGGGAACAGCCCAGGAAGTGAAGTGTCTCACCCACAGCTCTGCCGACCCTCCACCCAGGAGCGTTTCACACTGCTCTGAGCGCACTCCAGGTGATCACTGGGAGAGTCCACTCCTGACCCTCTGGAGTTTACTTATCCCGTTTGTGAAATGCAGGCAGAGGCTTCTAAGGCCCCCTCCAGCTTTAAAATCCATCTCCCCCATGCACAGAAGATTATGTGAATTTCTCCCACAGCGGATGGGAATTGTAGCACCAGCAAAATGCTTTAGAATGAAACTTTCTGGTGTTTTTAGTATTTATAATAATTTTCCTTCCAGAGACTAAAGACTAAAACCCGTAAAGGTTAATGCCTTATTCTGGTGACTTTAAAAACAAGGGCCAGTCCATGTGCCCTGTGGCAGGGGCCGGCTGGCTCACTTGGGATGGCTTTGGATCTAGCAATGTTCCTCTAGCCAGTCCTTGGTGACTCCCAGGTCCCCTCCCTGGGCCCCAAATCCCTACTATTCATTTCCAAGGGGTGGGGCTCAGCAGAGCTCTGGAGCAGACAGAACATAGCACAGTTTTTGCGAGTTCTTTTTATGCCGTGTACCATTTTATTTTCTGAAAAAACTTTTTTTCATTCTTTTTAACAAAATACATGATACCTCCCTCTACCCCTTTAAAAGAAAACCTAACTAATCTACCCCAAATCCCTTTAATGTCTAAACTTAAGTCATTCAAAATTTTAAGAAAATAACTATATTTTGTTTTGTCTTTTGTGAGGAAAAGCTGGAAGTGGTTTTCTAAGGCTAATGAGAAAATAGAATCCATGCTGAGTTCAAAACAACAGGCACAGTTTTGCATTTAAGTTGAGATCAACTGAAGGAAAAGCAGACTGGCTCGCACTAGGGTGGGAGCTGATGGGAAAGGGGGGCCGATTTCCTGGGGAGGTGAGCTCAGTGCATGCCCAGAGCCTTACACTCTGATGGAGGTCCCTGTGGTTGCAGACAGTGTCATAGTATCCACTGTCCTATCCTAGAAGATGGAGGGATAGTGGCTCCCTCTGATATATTGCTCGAGTCATATGAAACAGGGGCTCCCATTCTGGGTTTCAGCATGACCTGCCCACCTGTGGCTTCCCACATGCATGTACTCTCCTCCAGACTAACTGAGCTCCTGACAATTGGGCCAGTTTCTCTTGTAACTCAAGGCCTTTGCATATGCCCACCCTGATTGCCTGATGACTTGCAGGGGCACTAGAGGACATTTTCCTGACTGGGGAGCTAGATTAGATACTCCCTCAGCTTGCTGCTATCACAGCACTCCCTGTGCTGCATGTTAGGCTGTGCCTCATTTAAGTGTCTGTCTCTAGCATCTCTTACAGATTTTGACATACATAATAAAATGACTCACTGTTAAGTCAAATAAATACTTTATTGTCTGTTAAGTAAATGAGTTATGGTGCTGCAACTACTCAGTTCTGTCTGACTCCAAAGTTCAGGTTCTTCCCACATAGAAGTGAAAAGCCAGAGCCTCCTATTTTTAGGCCATTTTTTTATGACCATTATAACACATTCATGATTTCTGAAGCACTTCTCAACCCAGCTCCAGTGGAGGGCTGTCATCCTCTTGTTCTGTCCCTTCACTCCTCCCCCTCATTCAATTCCTTAAGTCACCTTAGTACATCAACATATGTCACCCACAACCTCATCTCTTCTTAAATATCCATGTTGATCTGTGGGATTTCTGATTGGGAGGTCTACCTGATGATCTGGTTTTATCTGTCTGCATTGTCAGAGAGAATGTTTTCCAGGTCTCTAAAATGGAATCATAAAAAAGGACCACCCAGACTTGTGGAGAGAAGTGCCGGCCCTATCAAAACTGTGCTTAGGATCTGATAAACAAGACATGATCTGCTGAAATCGAGAACTAAGAAATGAGGCAAGGGTTTTGGAATGCCAGGACTCCCTCCTCCAGATTTAGTTCTGGTAATATTTGAACCAAGATGTTTTAAGGACAACCGTCAGTGATACACCAAACATGCTTTAGCCATTTATCAAAACTACCATGACTCGGGGGGGGGGGGGGTTAAAGGTTATGGAGAAAATGTGGGAGTTTGCCAACACAGGTCTGTGAAAAAGCTATAAAAGGAAGATTTTCAATGCTTACTGAATGGCTCTATTTTAAAATAAAATTTTAACTCTCCATCAACAAAGGATGACACCTCATTACTTTTTATATTCCCCGGTCTGAGGAAAACAGAGACTAGAAGAAATACCTTGCAGTTCTTGTGGTCAACACTAGGTGGCAGTCAGTTGCATTCTTTGGCAGCAAAGAACCTACCCCGCTTCAGATTGGCAATGTTAAAAGATTTTGTGATTGTACTGGGTTATGATGACACCCCTCAATGGAACAGAGGGCAAATCCCTCAGTTGACATGGGGATTTGCCCTCTGTCATCAGACTTTGCCTCCCATGGGGAAAATTCTGATGAAAACTTTGCAGAATTCCAATGGTGTCTAGAGAGCATGTAAAATTCCATTTTTATTTTTAAAGGGCGGCTGAACTCAATAATTAATTATTTTATAGTTCAATTCCATTGTGTCTTGCCCAAGGGAATATGTTCTAAATATATATATATATGAGGACCTGCTAGACTCATACCCAATGCAGTGTTTGTTCCAAGAGATGATCAAATTATCGGGTTTGATCCTGGTATGGGACTTAGTGATCCTGGTATGGGACTAAGACATAAAAGCAAATAACATTTCTAGACTAGAGCATTTATTGTTTGGAGCATTTCCCAAGAGTAAACGGATTTAATCTCCGCAACACCGTTATGAGTTCAGCACTGTTCTTATATTCATTTTATGGCTGAAGAAACTGAGGCCCAGAATGGTGTGAGCCGCTCAGCTGGTTTGGAGAGGAAGGATTCACACCCAGCTTTTCAGAACAGTTTCAGCGGGCATTGTCACTGTGCATTTGAATGTCCCTTGGGTAATGGATATGACTTTGGACGCTGATTATATCTCTTTGACTGATCCTCAAGAAGCTATAATCAAGCCAAAAACAGATGGACAAATTGACCAAATAAACATATGGATGCTTGGGGTTCACGGAAACCCAGACAAAACAGAGCTAGTCACCATCCTGTAGCAATTATCTAAGAACCTGCTTCCCTGCTTGAACCCAACTGCTGCTCAACTGTGGCCATTTCACGGCTGATTAATCCTCCTTCTGCTAGGAACTGAGCCGGCCAGAAAGAGAAGGTGAAACTCAAACAAGTCAGTTCTGTTACTTTTTAGCAACTCTGGTCAAAAGGTATGCAAGGAAGGTCTGGCAGGGGGCTGTCGGGCGGGGCCAAAACACCGAACTATCAAAACACTGGCGGGATAGTTAGCTATATCTCATAGTCTATGTTTTCTCTAGCTTCCAGGAACAGATTTATTGTTGAAGAAAGATTGTGTTAGATTTCTGAAGTGTTCTGGACTTTTCTTTTTATGGTAAAAAGACTGCAGTTTCTGAACAAAGGGTTTAGCAGGATTTTTGAGACTATATTTCCAGGTACAGGGAAGTTTTTGGAAAACCAGGTGCATACCTCCTGGGAGAACGAGTTCCCTCAGAGAGAAGACCATGTAGCTAAAAAAAGATTGGGTGAGTAAGCCTTGGGGCACTGACCTCAGAAGGGAACTGATATGAACCAGAAGTCAGGGCACAGACAAGGATGGGGGCAGGACTCCCTCGAAGAGGAGAGAATGTCTGAATGGGTAAATTATTTGCTTGAGAACAAGTTAAAAATGTATTAAAGTAACTTCTAATTTGATGTTACGAGAGACACTATTATGGACAGTATGGCAGCTGTTTCTTAGAGTAAGTGTGTGAGAAAAGGAATCCTTGAAAGATATGTCAAAGGAAAGGGATGAGAAGGTGGAAGGTGGGAACTCATGGAAGGTAGGGTTTTGAAGAGGTGACTGAGGTGTTAGCACCAGAGGCAGAAGTCTTTAAATCAGGTGGGGAAGGGACTTCTATGTATGTTAACCATATAGGGTTGTCCAAGAATATAGAGAATATAGAGTTCCCGGTGGTCTACAAATGACCAGAATTGTATTTGTGTAGAGATGGACAACACCCTCAGGATGTCAACACCACCTTAAGGCACAGATATTTGATATGGATGAATAAAATGATAAGTTTGGGGGCAAATCCTAAAGAAAGATATAATTTAACTTTGAATGTGATGATGATAAGCCCTAAGTGGCCTGGTCCAGGTGACATGGTGAGTTAGTGGTGAGCAGCCTGACATTCTAATTCATTCATTTTTCACACTCCATATTGCCCTGGAAGTTTACAGTGGGAAAGGTTAAGCAACAGACAGTGACGCCAGCTCAAAATTCAGTCTTCTTTATTTACATCTTTAAAAGTATCTAATATTTTGAAACTTGTTCCTTGAAGTATTTTTTTTTTTTTGCAGAGATATTATCAATAATACGTAATGCATTGCTGAAAGTTCTGGAGCTACTGACCAACTGGAGCCACATGATGGCAACATTCATGGGCCACAGAGTGGATGTGAGTGGAAGGTATTTAGTCCACTATTAGGGTTAAATCTAGTGAACAAAGGGCCAGTGCTCACAGTCATGTTTGACACTGCTGATGGCTATCTGGACATCCAGGACTTCCCTCCTAAGACTCCCCGGTTTACAGTGATTACTTGGACGGACACTGAACACACATCCGCAATTAAAAAAAGAACAACAAACCGAGAGAAATTGATCTCTTTTCAGTCTGGTAGAAAGATAATGGATGGCTCATTCGTCCAGACATGAAACCCAAGGTCTTGGGTGAGAGGAAACCAAATGTCATTAACATCCATTCCAGAGGAGTGACTCAGCTAGGGCACTGTTCTCATGACATGGGGTGAAAACAACCTCCAGAACATTCGTTCTTCTCAACGGCATTTTGTTGAAAGAAAAACAAATAGCTGTTTCATCCACAAAAATGAGAGGCAACAACTGTATGCAGTTGCATTTCCAAGGCATACACTTATTTGTGATATGCTTCTCGTGCATTTGAGGTTCTACAAAGGTCTTACGACATCACATACGACAAGCAACGGTGTACACTGTTCATTTTATAAGCAGGTAGCATATTATGAAGAGAGTTAAAGACCTCGAATAGGGTTGGGATTAACATGGCCAATTCTTGCTTTCTTTGGGAGTTAGAGTATCTACATTGTAGTTTACCCATTACAAATTAGGGTTCAGCTTCTTAATGAGATTGCCCTACACTGCACCCCTCTGCCCACAGTTAATGTGGGGCTCAGATGACTTCCAGTTTCACCTCTTCCCCACCCCTCCATTTTGGTCAGGGGATCGCCCCATCCTCAGTCCTTCCTGTGCTGTTCACATTGCCACAACGTGCGCATGCTCTCCCTGCAGTGAGTGTCCCTTCTCCTGTCTTCTGATGAACCTACACTACCCGCTGCCCCTCTTTGATCCTGTCTCCAGTCTCTGAGGCCGGGACCCTCTCCTGGCCCTTCTCTAGCCTGTTGTCACTTCCACACATGTCTAGCCTACCCAGCAAGCTCAGTGCTATACCTCGACCAGAGAGGGTGTTCCCAGAGGGCTCATTTAATTCCACATGAAACTAGATACTAGTCATTTGTAATTAATCTTGCCCCTAACTATCCCCATCTGGGTCTTATGTCAGAGAGTCCCTGTATCATGCAGAAGCATGGTCTTGTGATTACTCTGCCCTCTTTCCAATATCACCTGACAAAAGGAAGAGGGAGGCCGTGTGGACGACTGTTTGCACGGTGGCAGCAGCCTTACGGACCAGCCATCTCTAACAAGCTCCAGCACCAGAAGCAACTGAAAATTTTAGCCCTTCACCATTCAGCAAGCAAGATCTAGTTAAGCACTTCCCTGATCCTTGAGTGTTTACTGATCATAAATGGAGTTAGACCTACTATTTAGTTCTGTCTGTCTATCTATCTATCTAGCTATATATCTTAATATATTTAGAAGGTGTGATGAATACAGGAAGGAGAAAAATACATGAGAAAGAACAAAAATTGAAGACTCTATTAGAAGTTAACATCTATCAAAATAGTAGGAAAAGTATCGTGGCTAATTTATAAATTAAAACAATTAAGCATTCACTTTTAAGTTCCGAACTAGATTACAATGACCTTACATGCTCATAGACATTAATTTCCCCCGACCTGCATGCCCCAAGATGAAACTGGTTTTCCTCACATGGGAGGGAGCAGGTCACCCAAGAGTGTGGTGTCCATGTGCAAACAGAGTTGTATGCAGCATATGTCTGCTAATGTCCTGGGGCGCTTGCCCGTTACATTGTAACAACTTCAAGATCAGACAGCATGCAAATCTGTGCAGCATTATCTCTAGGACTGTGTGGTGTGCTGCATCCAATGAATGCTTGGTGAATACATCCCTTCTCCCTACTTCTGCGTAGATCAAGGAAGCCATACATGTCTTTGGTGGTGATATCTGCTTCTGCAGGCCTCTCACCTACCACTGCTCTGACTTCAGACACACTGCTGGTTATGAATGACAATTTGTTGATTTACATCTGGGATTTATGGTTAATGCTGTCATAGATTTATTAGCTGCTCAGTTCAGCAGTGATATCTTGGAGCCAACTATTCCTCTTTGTCATGCAAAACAGTAGCACGTTGTTAGAAAGCCAGGATCTCTCATGCCAGGAATCAATTCAGGAGGCAGAGAATTGACCGCTAAATGGCTGGCATGGTTTTTCCTTCATGGAGTGATTCATCAGAAAATGATTTCCAACTACCAATGAACTTTGATTTCTTTAGCTGCTTTTCAGCTCGCTCTCCCAAGTGTATGCCTGAGACCACGAAAGGGTACTGAGCCAACACTGGGAACACGCTGATTGGTAGGAAGACCGAAGATCACTAACTGGTGGGAAGAGACATCAGTCTCTCTCCCCTCTTAAAAACCCCCAGAAACCATGGGAAAAAATGAGGTGGCCATGGGGTTAGTGGAGTAAAGAAGGACAAATATACAAAAATAATTAGGTGATTTCAAATGTTCTATAAATTATTCAACTAGAACTTGTTCATTTTTACGGGTCCCATGTTCACCTGCAGAGAGCAGAGAAGCAGGTGCACGAGCCTGGACTGCAGGAACGGGTCCTGGGTTGGCTTATGCCTGTTGCTTTAAGAGCTCATTAAGTCCTCTAACCATTCCTTCACTTAAGTTGAAGGTCCACTCCAGCAAAGCTTTATGCCCTTCTAGGAAAATGTTGGGTGGTGAGGGTGACGGCTCCCTTACCAATTCAGGCAGTGGGAAGGTGGAAATCTCAATCTAAATGCTCCCTGCTGGGACTCCCACCTGACATGTCTAGTGGGCATTTCTGGGACACATACATGAAGCCCCAGGCATCACACTGCCTGGCCCTCCTGAGATTCCACATCACATCACGAGTCCCATCTTTCCAAGTACCCCTGCTGGTCCTCTGAACAGAGAGCATTTCCCCAATGACAATTCACCTCATTGATCTCTGACGAGAGCTGCTGTGTTAGGATTTTATAGGAATTTTATAATCACTGCAGCCCACGTCTCCCCTAGCTCCTGGCCTCTTTTCCCCTTCCTCTTATCAACCCCTTATGTACAAGGTCCTGGCTCTCCCTGTCTCCCTGAGGCAGCTGACGCTGCAGAGCTTTCCCTGGTGGGGACAACGCGCCTTTGCTGCCCGCAGACTCTCTACTTGCTTGTTCTCCGGGATCTTTTAAGGGGTTTCCTTCCCGGCTCCTTAAAAGGTGCTGCTCCTCAGACCCTCAGCCCTTGTCCCTGCTCTTTCCACAGCACCCACTTTCCAATGATGAGCCCATCTGGGGGCCCTCCCCTGTGACGTAGCTGCTCTTGCTGTCACCACAATCAGGACACTCACACCCGGCCCAGCATATTCCACACTTATGTCTTTGCTGGGAGAGCTTCCTGTTCCGTTCTCCACTAGGTGATGCCTGCTGAAGGGGTGCTAGCTATGTCTTATTAAAACGTACATCTCTTCCCCATATCACAGTCTAGCACATAGAGGGTGGCAGCATGTTTGTTGAACAAATAAAAATTAAAATATATTTATTTTTACAAGTCTTGTATTTTACAGGAAGAACAGAACCTTTAAATATGTGTTCAGACCTAACTGTCTCAGAAAGTTTACCTTAAAAGAAAAACAATCAGCTTACAGTTAATAACACTGCAATAACTTTGTACGATGATAAATGGTTACTAGACTTATTGTGGTGATCACTTTGTAAGGTGTATAAATGTCAAATCACTACGCTATATAAACTAATATAATATTGTATGCCAGCTATAATTTAAAAAATAACAAAAAGACAATTAGACAAATCAAACTAAATCATTATGTTTTGCTCCCTTATACTTTTTGCTTTGAACAGTAACTGATTCGCTCACAGAGGTACAGTTTAAGATCTTGTAGACCAAAAGAATCTTGCAAAATATAACTAATATAAACTGAGTGACCTAACTTGCATGGACTGAGATGAGCATAACAAACAAAGTTCAGTTTGCAATAAAACGGAGCTACTTAGAAAGTAACAAAGCTGAATGTTTTCCCAAAGCAAAACGTGAACTTGGAAGATGCTTTTTTAAAAATAAGTTTTGTTTGTTTTAGTTCCCATGTGCAGGCAAACATACAAACAAAACCCTATTGTCTCTTCAAAACACATAAAACTAGGTTTCCTTGAGTTTATATGACACTTTCATAAATTTGTATGACATGTGCTGTACTTCATGTTACTGTAATTTACTCTATTATTCATTTCAAAAGACTTGGATCATACCAAAATGAGTTGGTTTGATTTCCTTGAGCAAAGCCAAAGCTAGCACTAAAGAACACCACAACCACACAAACTAGTTTTATTTCCGACAATGCTTCTATCCATCAGCTTGTTCTCATCTTCTCCCTCACTTCCCAAATAACAGTAGGTAATCAATGTGTATCTATGGAATAAACAATAAATAATAAAAAATTTTAATAAAAGGCAAAACGGAACAACTGTTTGGATGAAACAACAGTCAGTTACAAAAGCGAGCAGTTACAAAAGTTAGGAAAAAGACTGGAAATGTGTGGGTGTTTTCTCAAGGTCGCAGAAAAATTCAGGATGTCCAGCAGATGTTTCTGGTAAGAGGCGTTGGAAGCCCCATGAGCTACATCTGTTTTTTTTTTTAATATAAGTTTATTTGTGAGACTATATTTTCTCTCTTAAGTAGTTCTTTGCTAAAACTCACAAAATGAAATGCTGACCAAAGTCTTGAACTCCTGATTCTTTAATGAGTAACTCAGAATATGTGCATGTGAACATGAAAATCCCTATAGGAAACAGAGATCTTGGTCAATCATTTTAAACACTGTATTTTCTAAATAACTCTTTTTTCTTGTTTACTGAAGCAGAATTAGGACTTTTAAAAAACCTAGTCAATTATAGTGTGATGCAGGTTTCAGTAGTTATATTTCCTCCTTTGGGAAATGATATAATAGCTATAATGATAATTATCCTGTTTTGTGTGTGTGTGTGAGTGTGTGTATATATATGTGTGTGTGTGTGTGTGTCTGTCTGATAAACATGAATGAGTAAGGATTACATTCAAGAACCCAGAGAATAAGTTAGTAAATAATATTTAAAATATTAGGATTTTCTGCTATTATAATCTTGAATTTATTATGTTGAAATATCTAAGGAATGTACCTTTTCTTACTGCGGTTGTTTTGCTAATCAACTTTTGAGTTATGAAAGCTGACCTGAAATTCTTTTCCTAGTTCCATTTTGTATGATATTAGGGCGAGAAGGGACAGGGTCTAAAATTTAAAAAGCCACAAAATGAATTACTGTGGAATAAACATCTAAAACTCTTAAATTTCTCATCTCCTCAGGAACTTTCCCATTTTTATTACTTAAACAAATTGGTCTCCAAGAGGGTTAGAAAAAATTAGGTTTCTAAAACCGACACGTACTATCTGAATGAATTATAATGGAAGTTACTACCCTGGCAGCAGATTAATGAGGCTGCAGGAATAGCCAGCATACAGAATTTATTAAAGTTTAGAAATGCAGCTGGCGGCATGTTTTGGAGAATTTGTTTGATTACTACACTACACATGGTTACTGAATCTATTATGAGTATGGAACAAATTCAAGAACATTAGATTCTCTTAGTCTTATGGTGATTACTAAAGTCATCAAGAATTTTAATCAAGCATCTTAGAGAGGGAACTTGTGCAATTATCGAGTGATAGAAGCCATGACCAAAGCAAACCTCACTCAAACTCCATCTTCCCTTAGCCTTGAAACAGAATGTTTTTTTTTTTCCTCTGAGAGGCAGGTAGCTTCTCATATTCCTGCCAGGAAGACCATGGCTTTAAAATATAATGAGATTAAAATAAATCAGAAGAGTTGTGTAGAAATTTACATTTTAAAACATTTTCATGGTAAATCCCCCCCAAATTTAAAGCATTTTTGAAAAGTTCTAAGACTTTTACATGTTCCACAAAGTTGGATGGCATCACCTGAGGAATGATACACATTTGGAGAATGAAAGGGTTCATAAGACCTAGGCTGAAACCTACATACTAGCTATTTGTAAGTTTGCGGGGAAGAAAATACTTGTATATTGAATGGGTCAGACATGTAAGACTCTGGTCTGGGGTCAACCGAACTCACATAGGTACTTTACAATTCATTATGGGTAAAGCTATACGTTTCCTTCATTCCCAGACAAAGTCAAGATGAAATAGTTTCATTCTGTCCTAAACAACAGCATTAATTGGTCATTAATACTTAACGTCGGGCACTTTTCTTTGGTTGTTTTTTGAGCATCAGCTTCTCAACTAGGTTTTCAACCTTACAGGTTGGATGGTGTATGGGAAGGTCACATTTACCTCACTTTGAGATTTCCTCCTCCCTGTGTGACTGTGGGCAAGCGATGTAACTTCACGTTCACTACTTATATAGAGAGTGTTTCTGTGAGGAGTGCGTGAGCTGAGTGGCTAGCACAAGGTGTGCAATCAATGTCCATGCCTTTCTCTCCCACTGCCCTTTCTGTCCGTCCACTGTTTCCTTCATGTCCTTTACAGCATGCACACGTATAGTAGTGGCTTGACCACGTGTGCACTCTCCCTATCTTACTGCCAAGGAGAACAGTTCTCACAGCGAAAAGCTGGCAGAAATTTGTGGTTGATCTCTTTTGATAAAATAGCCCAAGACAGCCAATACAGATACAATTACACAATTAAGGGGGGACTCATTCTAACATGGATTTTCAAAAAAGTCAATCTACAGTAATTTGGTTGGTGGTCCCACAACTGCTCACTAGATGATTTACTACTCTGACCTGCCTCTGGGCTGAGAACATATGGCGACTATGATTTCTGTTTTCCATTTCTAAAACCGGTGATGACCCTCAACTTTTACCTCTGGGTTTTTGCGGATCTGTATTTACCGCTGTTATTTCAATAGGATGGTTGAGTTTGCCTCATAACAGAGAGGCATTTTAATTATTTTGAGTTGCACTTAAATAAATATATCTCACACTACACCTCCCCCCACCCCCGAAGTCCCCCACCCTTGAAGTATAGTATGTAAAAATAGCAATGAAAACAACTAAGAAGGAGAAGGGACAAGAAAAGGAAAGGGAAGCAAGAGCAAAAAAAAAAAAGAGAAGAAATCTTATTTTTGATTCAGATTGTTGTGCTTTCCTAAAAATAACATCAAAGCCCTTAAAAGATTTTACAGCGAGGTTATCTTTCTCTGGGGGCTGCAGTTTGTGCACTTCCCCAGGTGGACAGCTTCTTTCTTAGGTCTAACACAGCTGCTTCCAGCATATTTTGGCCCATCTTTTCAAATTAGAGGGCTGTTAAAATTTAATGTTAGAGAATCTTTTTATGGGATTCAAAAGAGCAAATAAGTTAGAGAATATAAAACATGGTGTGAAACTTTATTCTAAGTGTCCTCTGGCAGTTGATTCTTTCTCCTGCCCTTCGCCAACCCACTGGCTGTCCTTTGTGTCCACAAAGGACTATTCACCCACTTGGAGTTGGTATAACGATTTCAGACCACTTTCTGACGCAGTTCACGCGATCCCTCATTCCTCTGGCAACATTACTTTCCAAGCGACAGTTCCGTTGTCAGCCCATACGACCCGCTTCCAGTTTTAATTTACTCCAGAAATGCCTGCGTTTCTATGGTTATGTAATATGCCACTTACAGTGATCTTAAAAAGCTCAATTATTTGCTAATCTAAAAATATGCCTTCATCACTCAGTAAAAAGGAGAAAACAGAAATTCATATTTTAAAGAGTTCCTTTAATTTTTCTCCCCTGATTAAGTCCATAAATATTAATGGTCTGAAACTCCATTTACATGACATGGACATGGCAACAGAGAGACAAAGTGGTGGCTTATGACACTACAAGGGGTTCTTCAGTTCCGGGTCAGCACAAGCCAGTTCCCTGTTAAAGTTGTATTTGGCAGAAAATCTGTATGTAAGAAGAAGCCTGAGACTCTTCTGATGCATTTGTAAATAAACTGCCTGTAAAATTATCTCCAGACAAATATCAATGGGGATGTATGAATAGTGAGCCAGAGGAGGTTTTCCAAAAAAAATCTCCGACTGTCATGTAATATTAACAGGGCTACGCTGTGGTCTTGGCAGCCCTGCTCCGGCCCTGAGCAATGTTATGACCAAGGATGGTAAGGCTGTGAAGAACCCCGTATTAGTCATGTCCATGAAGAACAGGCTTTCCAAAGGGATCACCGGCTCGGGGCTTGTGGAATTAAATGCTCTGGCTTGAAATATAAATTCACAGAACATTTGGATACTTACTAGATCTTTTTCTAAATTCACTCTGTGCTCACAACTTGACATGTTCAACAGCTTAAAATTATGGAGGAAGACAAATATTTGCTCTTTATAATAAAGAAACAGCAACTGTTTAAACATCCACATTGATTTTATTTCGTCATTAGGAATTAGAAACCCCTAGAGATTGGAAACCGCTCTTTTCTCCTAGGATAAAAGGGTCAGCTTAGTCATGTCTATTAAAAACTTGAAATGGCCTAATTTTAGATAATCATGATATTTAATGACAAGATGTTCAGTCCTCATGTTTTGGACATCACTAGTAATTAAAAAAGAAAAAAGGGTGGATAAATATGCCTGAAGTTTTGCTAACGTGGACTAAAGAGTTGGGAAGGCATGTTCTCCAGAAATTAAAACAATTCTGTTCCATACAACTTCTTGCTGGCTGATCCCATTGCTCTTGGAGCTTGTCCAAGGACACACAGAACCTCCAACTGAAGTCCTCAGTAATTCCACACTGAGAGCTACCCTGGGAGGAAATGTGCTTGTTTGAGAGCCATCAGGACCTTCCAGCATCAGAGCAAGAGAAATGTCCACTATTTTAACTCACCCTTGGTTGGCTGGTAAAAGTCCCATTCAATCTGCATTATTCAATCATACAAATCATCAAAAGCATCAATATAGACAGATTTTGTTGGGGGCAATTCTTAAAATTGTAAACTAAGTGTTATATTCAGTTGCTATATAATAAACACATTAAAAAAGGTGAAGTAAACATTACAGAAGAAAATGTAAGATGTGTCACAGTCTCATTTAACTTTGTAAAGTATGGGTGTGAGGATGAGGAAAGAGAGAGTGAGGGAGGGAGAAAGGAAGGGAGAGAGAGAGGGAGGGAGGGAAAGAGTGAGGGAGAGAGAAAGAGGGAGAGAGAGAGAGAGAGAAAGAGAGAGAGAGAGAGAGAAAGAGAGAGAGAGAGAGAGAGAGAGAGAGAGAGAGAAACCACCTATTGAAATTGTATGGGCACCTTCCCCTGCCTTTCTGCCCAAGATACATGTATCCCATGTGCCTTTCATACAGTGAGCATCTCGCCACAGGAATAAAACTATCTTCTTTAAAATTTCCCTCTTTTCTACAACATGACAGTTGCAGTTACTCCACAGAAAGTACCCAACAGAAGCAAAAGGGAGCTGTCCCAACACTGAAGGGAGAGTTGGTTTGGTTTTACTTACTGAGGTAGCACTGGGCTTAGGGGATTTTCCAGGGGGAATACTTCCTATATTCATTGACTTGAGACTGTTCTCCTCTGAAGAGACATGTCTCCACTGTTCACTTCCCCAGGACCGGAACCAACCTGTGGAGAACTAGCCGCTTGTAGAGAATTCCAACTGTCAGGAGCTCTCTGACTCCTGGCTCCTTTGCCAATGCTGAGCAGCCTATTTTCAGCAATAAGCTGTGGATAACTCAACATGTGTCTGCCATTTCCATGAGATCATTCTTACTTGGAATCAGTTATGCATTAAAAACCAAATCTATGTCAGCAAGCTGTGGCAGTGGAGTGAGTTGGGTGCTGCCAGCTGATCTGTGTAATGAGCATCAGATGGGCCAGAACTCTTGTGTTGGATGTTTCTATTAGGTGATGGGCTGCATCTTATGCTAGCAACGGCTAAGACAAGTGATTCATCATCTGATTCAAGAAAGAATTTCCTTCATCAGAAGTTCTGGGAGAAGGCCAAGTGAGATGTGACAAGTAGGAAGGAGAGGACAAGGACCTGAAAGATGGCCAGAGAACTGAGTTATGCATTAAAGAATGTTCTTGTATTACTGAGCATGTTAAGAAGTGGATATAGTCAGCACAACTGGGATGTGGGTCACTTAGTCTGTGATGAATATCAGGAAACATCTGCAGTCCAAGATCCAACAGCAGGACAGGTAAAGACTTTTGACCTGGATGTGAAATGTTTTTCTCTGCCTTTCTGTGCGCATGTGACAATCTACCGAGCACTGACCAGTCCATTCAACCTCCCTGCACTGTCAAAGTGATCCTTTTAGAAAGTCTGTTCATGTAACCTTTGTACCACAAGTAATTAATGGCTTCCTTTCACTCCTCAGAGAAAGATCAAGCCTTGACCCTGGCAGGATCCACCTCAGCTCCTCACGCTCAGATGCTGCTCTTCAGAGGAGCATGCAACCTGGGAAGTTCTCTCTTCATTTGCTTTGGGAGACCCCCTCTACTTTCCGTCCTCAGCTTAATCCTCCTGTCCCAGGCAAGTTTCTCAAACCCAGCATCACTAATCACTCCGCACAACTGCAGCCTTAGCAATTCACAATGCCTTCACCTAGGTTGCCCACGCAGTGGGCCATACGTGCCCAGAGGCCAGCGGCCACACTCCTTTGCCAGCCTAGCACACCCCAAGTTCTCAATAAACATCAACAAGTGAAGAGAGACGGCTGCATTCAGCTTGTCACCCTTGGGTGTCCATCCTCAAGGCTGCAGCACGAGTTCCTGTCCCTCTCCGACCTGCTCCTTGTCCTAGAGTTCAAAACCAAGCTGTTCCTAACTGGGTCATCAGCCACCAACTTCCTCCTTCAGACAACATTTTTCTATTTTTGCAACTGACAGAATTATTCTCAGTTCTCTGACACTCTCCACCTCAATTTCTCCAGCCTACCTACCACCAAGCTTTCTTGATCCCTTCTAAACATTTCTCCTTTCTCTTTCTTCTCACCCAAACAGTCTCATCTTGTTCAGGCTTTAGCTCACCAGGCCTGGATTACTCCTCTTTGCCTAATTTTGCCCTTTATTACCAGCCTTCCCAGCCTCTAATGAACTCCGAACCAGCCATTGCTACACCAGCTTCCTTAAAATGCCGTTTCTACCGTGCCAGGTAAATGCTCAAGAAGCTGCGTGGCTTCCGACTGCGTCCTGCACAGAGCCCACTCCTCAGACATTCAAAGCCCCTCTGTTCAAACTCAGCTCATCTCACTCTTGCCACTTCCTTTGCTCATGGCACTCCTTACTGGGAATGCATTCTGGTGTCATCCAGGCTCTTAAGCCCTAGCATTCTGCACTGATGTGCCCAGATGTTTGCTTTGTAAAAAAAGTTCCTACTATTATGGTTCATGTCACTCAGCTTCACAGTTAGCTGTGCTCTAGTTAATTTCTCATGTGCTAATTTTATGACTCTAAGGCGAATGTAAGCTCTTTAGGACAGCAATCCTATTTATCTGGTTTGTAAGCTTCCTTTTTACTACAGTAAAATACATATAACATAAAATTTACCTTCAGAACCATTTTAAAGTGTACAATTTGGTGGTACCAAGTACATTCACAATGTTGTACAACCATCACTGTAGCTATCTCCAAGCATGTTCATCACTGTAAACTGAAACTCTGTATCCATAAAGCAATAGTTCCCTATTCTTCCCTTATTGCTTGTGTAACCTCTAATTTACCTTGTGTCTCTAGATTTTGCCTATTCTAGACATTTCATATAGGTAGAATCATATACTATATATCCTTTTCTGTCTGGTTTATTTTACTTAGTATAATGTGTTCAAGGTCCATTGTAGCAGGTATCAGCCCTTTGTTCCTTTTTAATATTGAATAATATTCCACTGTGTGGATATGCCGTGTTTTGCTTATTTATTCATTCGTTGATGGATACTTGAATTGCTTCCACCTATTGGTGATTGTGAAAAATGCTGTTAGGAATATGATTTTACAAATATCTGTTTGAGTTCTTGTTTTCAATTCTTTGGGGTATATATGAAGGAGTGGAATTGCTGGTCATATGGTAATTCTATGTTTAATTTTTTGAGGAGCAGGAACCACATTTCTTACATTTGTGTTTCTCTCAGTGCCTAATACTGTTGGGAGGTAGGTAGATACTTAACATTACATTAACTTAGTGGCAGCAAAAGGTAGTGGTTCAGAGCATGGACTCTGAGGCAGGCTGGGTTAGAACTAGTTGACATTGAACAAGTTACTAAAACTCTTTGTGCCTCAGTTTCCTCATCTTATGGGGAAAAGAGCAACCTAATTGACTGGCTTATTGTAAGGAAAGAGTTAATATATGTAAAGCATAGAATAATGCCTGGTACAAAGTAAGCACTATATATGTATTCCTTTATTTTCTAGGACATCATTTATAGTTAGAGCAAGTGGAACTATGGAGGATACCACAGAAGACCGGATGGTTTTCAGGGCAGAAAATATCTAATAATTATTCTTGACCACAATTAGATAAGAGGGAGAAAGGAGAGGAGAAACTTTAACGGGGGACTCTCAGGCATCCCATGAGGAAACAGGAATAAAGGAGAGGGTGTTGTGCTAATATGGTCTTTTTGCTGATTGGGGCAGGGGCCATCAATACAAGTTTGGGTGGAAAATTCACAAGCATTTTTTTGCATACTAGGTACATTCACATGCAGAAGGTCTCAAAGAGGCCTGCAGACCCATGACTTTGCTTGTGACCTTCTCCTCTCCTGTTTGCTCATAATATACTCTTACCTCTTTCTTGTTCCTTTAGGATCTGAATCATTTGTCCTGGCTCAGTCCTCTATGAACCAACCTTTCCCCTACACCTGGGAGATACATGATCAGCCTGGACACATTTATCTTTCAACCAACTCATTCCTTGAGTTGACTCAAATTCCTTCAGAATATGGGTGGAAAAATAAAGTGATTCTTTGGACTCTTCAAATTGGTTTCTTTTGATGCTTTTTTTGTTTTTTGAGAAGAGACCTGTACAATTATGTAAATTAATGTCAGCCTAAATAATTCAATTAGAAAAAGAACATCTGGGAAACACTTGATGCTCTTTCTTTAATGAATTGTTGACTGACTTGTTTTCTCACTGATGTTATTTTTACTCTTCTGTTCTCATAATGTTCAATCCCAACTTTCAGTATTAATTTCAACCTCTTCTTCTGTCTAGAATCTCAAGTTCAAAGTTCTTTATCTCCTGCCATTTATTGCTGAAGACTCAGATATCTGTGTTCATGGTATATGTGAAGGCAAGAAGAGAGAAGATTCCAAAAGAAATGCATACAAGGTGCTTATGACATAAGGAAGTCTAGGAAGACTAAGAAATCCAAGGTAAATATGGAAGAACAGCAACATGAGACTTCTATGGCAAGCTGAAGAGAATCACCAAACCATGCTTGTAAGCACAGTCTACTGAGAGTGAAATGGTCCATTCTCAGGATGGCTGAAGCCATCCTTCACAGAATACCTGCAGGAGCCTGACCACAGCCATTACTTACTAGACACTGAAGATTACTTCATCTACCTTGAACACCTATTACAATATTACCATCCACTTGCATAATTAAAACCTAAGTCTTACAGAGGTGCGGGATTTCCTCTAGTCCACAAAGCTAGTGAGTAGTAGAGCCAATTCTTTCTTTATAAGCATTCTGAGCAATTCAGACAAGGGATACATTGTTAATTCTCTGAAAATTCTTAACTTAGTGAATCATTAGCATATTAGCATTATTAAACATTTTGTACTGGTAACAGAAAGGCAGCAACAGGTAGCAGCTGCAGAGAACTTCAAGAATGATCAGATCTGGTGACTCCTCATCTAATAAGGTTTTTTGATTGTCTCCATTTTGCTAATTTAACAATAGATGCTTCCAGTTGTTGTGCTACCCGATGTCACACTCCTGCTCAGTGGCAGGGCTCAGAGGCCCAGTAGACATTACAAGTATTTTCTTAACGCTTGAGTTTAATATGTACCTTGGGTTATGGATCTCAGTGCAGCAAAGCCAGCATTCCGAAAACACAGTCTCCAAAAGACTCTTCAAAATAAAAACTAAAAAATACCCCCCCCCCAGATGCACTAATAAAAACAAATACTTTTATTTTCCATGAGGAAATATCATAAAAAGGAGTCTTGACCCTACAGTTTCTTACTCAAATTGGTGAACTCATAATTTATTTCTGACCCAAATAACTGAATAAACAGTTTGAAAGGATAATGTCAGATATAAATGAAGTAGCTTCCCCTTGATAGATTATTGTTTAGAAAACAGATTTCAATATTAAAAATGAGAGTTTAATTAGAATTTGGTCATAATTCCGAATGTTCAGGATAATACAAAAAAGGGGAATCTTCAACCACAGTCCTTCTTCGGCCTGGAGATTACTTGCTCAAGTTTAACAGCAGGCTGCCCTGTTGTTTCTCAGGCCTGCACACCACACATCCCTGCCCTATAGGGTTCCTCTGGTGAAAGCATCCTGAGAATGTGTCATTTGGCATTAACATCACTGAAGTCAAAGGGCATGAGAATGGATTTCCCAATCCCTAAAGAATGGTTTTCGACTGCCTTATGGAATAACTACTGCTGGGATTAAACATGAACTTGAAAAGCACTACAGTGGAAATCCTAATATAGAAGTTTTAAAGTATCATTTAATGGGGTATCAATTTGTGGATTTGAGTTCTGGACTAAGTTCTGTCTCTCACCTGAGGTTGAGTTCAACATATCACCTTTATGGTCCTCACCCAAGGAATCTGAGGATAGGGTTAGAAGGTGTCTGGGTCCTTTCTGGCTATTAATGTCAAAGACTTCGGGGTTTCTGCCCCAGGTCATTGGGGATCTGTGTAGATAGGGATGCCACCCACCTTCTATGGGAGTCTTTCTGGGATTTCCACAGAGTTCACATAGGCTGTACAAATCTCGAGTTGGGCAGTGTGTCTTATGAATATTGGCATCCTTGCTCCTAGTACAACCTGACCCCAGTACATGCTTAATATGTACTTTGTGAATAAAGAAAAAAGACTTTAACACTGACAAAGTCTTCCAAACTTTAGTTTCAAATTAAGTAAAGTAGGCATTTAATAAAATTGAGTTGGTTTGACCAAGTATATGGTATAGTTGATTACCATGTATTTATTTAACCTTGATTTTTTATTTTTGAGAGGGAATTAAGAATCAGTAAGAACTGATTTTTAAAGATTTTTTTTTTTTTGCTTTAGAAATGCTCAGGGCAAACAATGCCTATCACAATAATAAGAATGGCTGCATAAACCAAATGTGGTTAATCCTTTCCTTCATAAGAAGGAATGAAAAGTGCTGGACCATAAAGGAGAACCCTAAAGCAGGCGCCTATTTCCTTGGTCAGACTTTACTCCTGGAACTCAAATCTCAGAGAATCACCTGTCATGCTCTGCGAGATGTCAGGACTCATGAGAACACACAAAGAAGTGTCCAAAGGACATCTTGTTTCTATAATTTTCCCTTGAACAGGGAGAGCAGAGGACAAATGTGACCTAGGACTCCCTGACTGGGTCCTCACGGAGGAGGTGATGCTGGCCACATCACTGACCTGTTCCATGGCTCTTATGTTTCACCTTTGCTGCTGTTGCTCATCGTTGTGTGATTTCAATTAAATCACAAAAGGTGGGGTCACTCTAAATTGCGTACATGCTGATCTGTGTGAGGGTGCTTACATGTATGTGCAAATGATATGGCACATGCATGCTAAAGATTGGTAGTGTTTTAAAGTTACTAAATGTGCCCTAAGTGATGCACTGCTTTATAGGAAACAGAGCGATAGGATCTCCTAACGTGCATATTAGGAGATGATGGTGGTCAGCTCCCCTGTTCCCTTCTGCAACCAGGTTTCAACTCTGCCTCTCATTCTGGCCACTGACTTCCCCTCTCACTCCCGGACTGACCCAGGCCTCCCTGAAGATGAGCTGCAGGATGTCCTGGCCGAGCTGGCAGGTATCTTATCTGTGTAAACCCAGCTGGAGGTATCAGACACAGGGCGGGTGGACCTGGGATTCCACTGCTCAAAGACAGGGTGAGAAGAGGAATTTGGACGGGAGGAGATGGGGAGAGAGCCTCTGGGTTACAGGGCTGTAACCTCATTGCCCAGGAGGGGGAGGCTGAGATAGCAAGCAGGACAGAAGGACCATGGAGGAGGGAAACTTCCAGCAGCTGGCCTGTGGGACCCACAAGGAGCGCAGGGGGGAGGTCCCAGAAGTCATGGAGACCGGACCTTTGCAGTTGGAGCAGCGTAGTTTATCGTGCAGGAATTCTGATGTCAGAGTTGAGTCCGTGCCTTGAATTAGTAAAACTACAATATATGAGCCAATCAAACCCTCATTTATGTGATGGACGACAATTCTTTTTTGCTGACTCATCACATTGAAGATTTAGCTCATGTTTAAAATCAAAAGGAATGGCTCCCTGATGGATAAAAACTGCCTCATCTATAAACGCATTCCTCCCAACGGCATTCATCTTGCTCCGTGTCTAAAAATGTGGCAGCGGTACGGAGCATGACAGAGCACAGGGCTCGTTCTCCTTCTCATTCAACGAATAAAAATAAACTCTAAATTCTGGGCAGAGGAAAGGCCACAGTGCCAGGAGTTCCAGAAACCTTCCCTTTTCAAGTAGTGTCTGGAGCACCAGGGCACGCCCGGCACTCCAGATGCCAGGAAAAGTCCAACGGCGTCGTCACCGCTGCCTCCTCCTGTGGGAGCACTTGCTGCAGCCAGGGCTTCCACAGGAGGCGCGGGGCACCGGGAGGCTGGCTGCCTCTGTTTCAGGGTGGCTTTGGTGAGCCATCGATTGTATGGTCCTGTCCTGAGGTTTCACATTGCCCATAAGTCTTCCCTGAGCCTCTATGTGGCCCACCAGGGCACAGCCTGAGGAAGTCTATTCAAATCAAGCTTCCACAGGTCCAGCCCCTCAGTTTTCTCCTTGACCATTTTTGGTGTTTTACTTAAAAGGTTGTATTCTCAGGTTTTCTTCACAGAATAATCATTGAGGGATACATACATACATACATATATATTTGGTCATGCAATCAGCATGGAAGCCTTAAAAACACCCCTAAGCAAACATAATATAATTGTAGGTAAGAGACAGCAAAAGGGAAAATACACTTTCTCAACACCATAAAGCAATAATTTTCAACATTTGTCATCTCATGGCACACAAATAATTACTAAAATTCTGTGGTACACCAAAAAATATACTTCTTGCTGATCTGACAAAAATAGGTATATGTGGAGTAAATGGTGATGGGAGGAGACTTGTCTTGGGGCGGTGAGCACACAACGCAATATACAGATGATGCGTTACAGAATCGTACACGTGAAACCTATAGAATTTTATTAACCAATGTCACCCCATAAATTCAATAAAAAGAAAAAAAATAGGTGTAGTTTTGATTCATCCACACTGGATCGCTACTGTTGGATTGGCTGTTGTAATTTTTTTTATTTGCCAGTGTAAGGGAAAAGACGTCAGTGCCCCTGGCTAAATAGTCAGGTGTACATATTTTAAACATTCTTGTGGCACACCTGACTATGGAAATCACTGCCAGAAAGCACTGCTTCTTAAATAAACATCAAACTCTCCTGAACTGAATCCAGAGCAAAGCCAGGAGTCAGTGCAGCGGTGGGCAGAGCGAGCCACACGGCGGCTCAGTGCACCACTGCACACTGGCACCCGGGTGCCTCCCTTTCAGAGGTGGGGCCTGAGGATGGTGGACGCCTCAGAACCCCACCTTAGGAAGGAACGTGTGACATCACTGCCACGAGGCTACTTATTTGGCTCCGTTACTTGCTTCTGAGTCTCATGGGCTGATGTGTGTTTAGAAAAAACAAAATCAAAATCCCGGAAGCCATCTATACTTAGAAACAGGCGCAGGACTCTGTCTGGGTTGCAGTTGGCCCAAGTTCCTTTCCAGCTCTGTGCCACCAACAGCCTGGCGACTGCCTCTGAGCCCAGTGTGGGATTGCCATGGACAGGTGGCGAATTTGGCCAATAATCGGCTTCCCTAGAAGGGTACCATTTCCCCCACACATTTCAGAAGCTCTCCTGATATCGAGGAACAGCCGTACTGAAAGCACAAAAGAAACTGCCAACACATGGCAATTTCTCTTATCAGATAGACTAAGATGTAATCTCTAAGACCTAAAGCAGTTCAATTTTTGCCATCAAGAAGGCTGATATCTGATGTTTAAAAATACTGGTTATAAGCCTGGCTGTGGTGGTGCAATGGATAAAGCATCTACTTGGAATGCTGAGGTTGCTGGTTCGAAACCCTGGGCTTGGCTGGTCAAGGCACATATGATAAGCAATCAACAAACAACTAAAGTGAAGCAACTATGAGTTGGTACTTCTCGCTTCCCCCACTTCTCTCTTTTCTCTCTGTAACTCCCGTAACAATGACTGTAACTCAACGTGTCTTCAACGATCCACTTATCATGACCATTGATGACTAGCACTGTTGTGCTTTACTCAGCAAATACGGAGGTTTACAGCATGTATGTTCCCTTTGGAGATGGTTCCAGACTTCTAAGCCCTTTTAGTTCTTTGTTTTTAAAACTATTTATCTTTTATGTTCTTTGCTGTCAAGTTGTAACTATCACTTCTTGCTTCCCTCCAACATTATGCTTATCTTCTTCTTTTTTCTTAATTCCATTTAATCTATTGTTTTCTGGGAAAATGAACAACTGAGGCTGCCTTAGCCATTTAGGTAGGCTTCTTGCCTTCCTTATAGACTATTGGTAAACATCTAGTGTATGGTGGGGAAGAGCTTCCTCTAGGATCTCAGGTCCAATGAGGATGGAGAAATCAGTCACTGATTGCGAAGGTTGCTAGGGGCACAGAGGTGGGAACTTCCCCCAGCTGGGTAGAGACTGCTGGGAGTGGCATTCCTGAGAATGTAGTTTAGAGTTCACTTTGGCCTTTTCCTTGTTTTAATATGATGCCCAAAATTCCCTGCAGTAATTAAGAACAGATGAACTGTCAAGGTGTAGCTATCCTCAGAATCCTTCCCCTGGTCAGTCTTCCATGTGCTCTTCTATAATCAATATAAAATTATGGCCTAATTTGTATGCTTGCAGGACACCTTTGCCCTTTTGTATGTGGTTTTGTGATTTTCTTTCCCTTCTCACATAGGGTGGGCCCCAAGTGCCAACAGACCATCACCCTGTGCTCATAGTGTGTGCAGCAATAAAAAAGGTAAGTCTTGGTTTTTAGTCTGGAACAGATGTGACTCATCACCTGCCTTGAGGTCCTTACCCCTTCACGTCAAACTGGTGCACCTTTCTTGGTGACTGCGTGTATCAGTGTGAATGGTGTAGTGTGCAAAGTGCTAAAGTAAAATAATAATGGATTGTTTACCCTCTTAACTTCGTGGTGTATTACGTTTATAAAACCCCCACCAACTTTATCTATTCTTGACCTGATATAAACCTATAAATGTAGTCCTCAAAAGCTGTAATTGTACCATAACATATTAACATTTATCAATATATATGAGAAATTTAGAAATGTAATTAATTTCTGAACACATACATTCTTAAAGGGCAAACTTCATGAAGTATTAGCTTCCAGGATTCAGATACAACAGTTCTTTCCCCATTCTCTTCCTGTTGTCCCCCACGAGTATTGTAAATAGTATGTATGGCTAATAAACTCAAGCAACGAGAAAATAACGAGTTTCATATTTGTTTTTCCTGGAACTTGTTCTGACGCTATCTTCCATAGCTGGAAAAGGCCAGCATGCTATCACGGGCACTGGGAATGCAGCATTATTCCCCCAAGTTGGAGCAAATATTTTAAAAATATAAACAAGGGCTTGTTTTTTTTTTAATGTGAAGTATCAAAAGTGATATTTTTACCTTAATTGAGTTGGTTCTCTGGTTAAATTAGATAAAATCATTGGTGGAATTTTTCATACATATTTTAAACAAGACTACTCATAAATCACAATGGAACAGCCACTGAATCCCCATCCTGAACCTTGTTTTTAGAGGTTAATTTAACATAAACAGAAATCTATTACCACTACACTGAGTATGAATCTTCAAAAAATTATCTGTAGATCATTTTCCATTATTCAAAGTGTACATTTTAAATAGGGAATATTTAAATAAATAGCTTGGGAACTATAATAAAATTTACCCATTAAAATAGGCAACTGGAGTTCTTGAAGGGAGGAATGAAAGGGGATGTTTTCTTATTGATTTCTTCTATTAATATGGTTTCTCTTATAATCAAATATATTTAAGAAAATCACTTATTTGTCAAAGTGCTATTTAGTCATTAAATTGTTAGTTTCATGTAAATTTTATTGTGATGTTAACTCATTAAAGTGATATTTAGTAGATGCTTCCATTTTACTTACTTTGTGTAACATCAAATTTAAACTTTGTACAAGTCATTGTAAATAGAGAGTTTATGTACAGAGTTGCTACAAATAAATGGTGCTTTATTTGTGAAGTATCTAAGGAAAAAGATGATTCATGCTCTTTAGTTTACAGCACCTGTTTTGATATTGATTCATTTGAAGTGTTGTGATTCATATATTTCTCTCAGGGGAAGTGGGCGGAAGAGGGGTCTGTGCACATTGTTTGTTCTACAAAAACTCCAAGTCTCATTTTTTCCCCCTTAAGGTTTTAAAAAGGTGCTGTAGAAAGAAGTTACTCTATCTGGCTAATCAGCAAGAACGCTATAGCACTATATATCTGTTTTTGAGAGCAGAGGTCCCCAAATAACACTGTAATTTCTTTGTTTGAAGAGATTTGAAATGGAGAGATTTAGTGATGGACAGAAGGGTTCTCCCATATATGATTTGATGTACAAATCTTTTTAAACCACATAAACTGCTTCTACACTCTGTGTTTGATAGCAGAGTTGTCCAACAGCAGGACACAAATGAGGATGGTATTAGATAAAGCAGCCATGAAAAATTTAGAAATGGGCCTAACTTGTGGTGGCACAGTGGATAAAGTGTTGACCTGGAATGCTGAGGTCACTAGTTCAAAACCCTGGGTTTGACTGGTCAAGGCACATATGGGAATTGCTGCTTTCTGCTCCTCCTCCCCTCTCTCTCTCTCCCTCTACTCTCTCTAAAATGAATGAATAAATAAAAAAAGAAATATTTAGAAATAATAAACACTGCTGTTCTGGTGCAAATTTTTCCCACTGAAATAACCTAAGAAGTAAACATGGCATTAAGCTCCTATATGAAAAAACAATTCAGCAAAAGTAGTGATATTATAAAATCTTAGTATGGGAATAATAATATGATGATGATGAAGAAGATGTGCGAAGCCCTTGGCTACGTGCAGTACATAAATCTCATCTTCTTTATCCCTCACACCTCTTTAAGGTGTGTATTATTACCTCTGTTTTACCAATGGGCATGCCAAGGCCGCACTTGTCTACACCACACAACTGATGAGGGGTGGGACAGATTCCATCCCAGGCTGGGTCTAGGAACTGACCTTTGGAGGAATAGGAATTCTGGATGCAAACTGCAAGCAGATCAAGAAGCAGATTATCTATCTGAGCCTCATTTCCTGCACTGTCCTTGAAGCTGAGCCTACCAAGTGTTTAGTGAGATCCTGTGTTCAGTTTTGGGCGGAAATCTCTATTAACAAGGACTTGCTTAGCAATAAGACATGCAGGCGGTAAAGTTGATAGCTCCTGGCTCTTGATTAATTGGTCTAACAACTGTTAATTTTCCTATAGGAATTACAGTACTTTAATTTTAAAAGTACTCAGTAAAAAAAACCCAAGGCTATGGTTATTGCGATGTTTACACCAGTAAGGCTGTGGTTGGTTTTGGTTCTTCTGGGACTGAGGGGCCGCAAGGAAAAGGGGACGCCAGGGTGCTGGGCTTGAGATAAAACAGTGAAGCTCTGGGCTCTTTAGAAAGTCTCGTGGCCTCTCATATCTGAATATTGGTGGTAAAAATCCCTACTACATTCTTTAATTAACACACACATGTGTGTGTAACTGTGTTGCCCCTTGCCCCAAGATAACTTGAGAATCCAATGAGTTAGCACACGTACAAATATGAACATATTCAAAATATTGTATGGGGCCTGACCTGTGGTGGCGCAGTGGATAAAGCGACGACCTGGGAACACTGAGGTCGCCAGTTCAAAACCCTGCACTGGTCTGGTCAAGGCACATATGGGAGTTGATGCTTCCAGCTCCTCCCCTCTTTCTCTCTTTCTCTCTCTCTCTCTCTCACTCTGTGTCTCCTCTCTAAAATGAATAAAATAAAATAAAAATACAAAATATTGTATGTGAAATTTTAATCTTTAATCAAAAGTATTAAAACTGTATAAAATTGTCAATCATTACTGTGGATTAGGCAAAGGCACAGGAAAACTTCTCTCTAAAAAAACCCTCTGGCCCTGGTGGATAGAACATCGGCCTGGTGTATGTATGTCCTGGGTTTGATTCCCAGTCAGGGCACACAAGAGAAGTCACCATCTGCTTCTCTGAGCCTCGTCTCTGTCCCCTCTCTCTTCCTACTGCAGCCAGTGGCTTGATTGGTTCAAGCCTTACCCTGGGTGCTAATGATAGCTTCGTTGAACCGAGTGTCAGCTTCAGGTGCTAAAAATAGCTTGGTTGCAAGCATCAGCCCCTGATGGAGTTGCTAAGTGAATCTCAATCAGGGCTGATGTGGGAGTCTCTCTATCTTCCCTCCTTTCACTTATAAAAACCTCTCCTCTACAAAACAAGAAACAGTAATAATATATGATGACCAAGCTCTGGGAAACACAACAGACCTAAATAATAAAAGTTATCTGTGACATCCAACCCTCAAAACAAAAGCACTCTGAAATGTTTCTTTCTAAATTCATATTTTAAGAGGCCAATAGGAATTTATAAACTCTTATTTAATGCAAATTTCTCCCAGCAGGGTTAAGGACACAGATAATTTGTTCTTTAGTGAGATTTAGCTTCATCAGTAATCCACAGACACTTTGCATAAACACGGAAGGTATGAAGTGGAGCCCAGCCATTCTGAGTTGGGTGAGCTGGGAAGACTGACGGCACTGGGACAGGCATTGACTAGGGAAGGCTGGCATTATAAGGGATAATTGGCAGCATAAAGGAAAGCAGTGGTGACAGATGAGCTAATGGGTGCAGAAGAAGGAGGAGGGGCACAGATGGATGTGAGGCTCTTGCTGGCAGGATAAGGCTAATGTGCGACTCCTTCCTTCCAGCAAATGCTCAGCTCAGCCATGGCTCCAGAATAACGAGGACCCTGTTACAAGCTCACTGAATGCCAGACACCACACTCACACCCTTCTCACGTGTTAGCTGTTTCTCACACACAGCGTCCTTATCACATTAGAGATAGCACCAGCACCGTCATTCTAGAGATGACAAAACTGTCATGCAGAGAGAAGAAACCATGTTCCCAGCATCACCCATGTACGAATGGGAAGAGGCAGTATTTGAACCCATGTGCCCTGGCCCCAGAGTCTGTGTGCCCAACCATTGGAGCACCTCGAAATTTGGACTTAGAGGTACATCAAGAAGAAGTCCTGTAGCTGCCACCGTGGTAGGAAGTCTGTGAGCCCCACTTCTGTCCCGTACTTCTGGTTTCTCAACTCATGGCCCAAAGTCTGGCACATAATAGGAACTCAAATTCTTTGCTGCATAAATGAAAGAGATGGGGAGCAGGTTGGAAGATCACTCTGAGGAATACTGCCATGTCATGAAAATGACAGCAACACTTTCCGTGCACTCATATGCACAGGGTTTCTTGGCTTCAGCACTGTTACAGTGGGCCCGATAATTCTCTGTTGAGGGCGGAGGCTCTGTGCATTACAGGATGCTTAGCAGCATCCCTGGCCTCTATCAGCTAGATTCCAGGAACACCGTCCTCTGCGGTGTGACAAACAAAAATGTCTCCAGACACTGTAATGTCCCTGGGAGGCAAAACCACCTGTGCTGAGAAGCTCTGATGTAGCCACACGAGACCAGAAACTAAAGCTCGGCTGCACCTATGGACTAGGTATGCTCTGGTGAATCACTGCCAAATATAATTATAAATGGGGCTTGAATGCTGCCAGTTCCATTATCTCTCATTCACAAGCTCTGGAGAGCGGCTGAGCAAAGTCCTCGCTGGCACATTGATGGCTCTATCTCCTCAGGAGCAGCTTTCATTCATGATTTTGTTCCCCGATACCAATACATGGCTTTCTACCACAATCCTGTGACACAGGTAGCTGTACTATCAGGGTGTGGATAAGGAAATGCACCAAGGAATTAAATTACTTGCCTAAGAACAGTCTAGATCAGATTGGAAATATTTTTTAAGTCTTTTTTTTTGCCTCCTACGTATCATTTAAATGCTGTCTGTAGCTAATGCTGCACTCAGTAAGTGCCCACGGGGACTGGTTTTAATACGAATTTTGACATGGAAGGCATTTACTTTAATTATTTCCTTGTAAAACAGATTTCACTGATTATTTTTGTTTCTTGGAATCAATTCACTTCAGTGATTATTATTTTTCACTGAGCTCTTTGAATCAACTTTAAAAGGCTGCCTGATTTGCTGGATTCCAGACCTTGTTCTTTCCAAGGGGATCTCCTGGGGTGTGGGAGACCCCAGGAGAAGGTGGAAGGCTCACCTGTCACATGTGACTGTGGACAAATCCTTAGATTATCATAGGCTTTGTTTTCTCATTTACAAAATGAGATTTACTGGTGGTATCAGGTCCTTCCTAGATAGAAAAGTCTCTGAATTTGTTCTACGTACCTTCTTCAACCCAAATTTTCCCGTCTGTACTTTCTTGTATCTGTGTTTCACTTACAGATCACATGATGAGTAAATCCCTGATACTTAACCTCATGAGAGTAAAGACCTTGTACAAACAAAGAAAAAATTAATGATGCATACACCAAATTTTTAGCAGAGAAAACACTACACAAAAAGCACAAAGGCCCGAGGAAGCCTGTTGAAACTCTATTTCATATGGTAATTTGATTCAAGACACTTGGGTTATATTCTTTGCTAAAGTCGTGTAAAATGTCATCTTCGTTTTATCATTCTTGCAAGATGTGCTTTACACCTCTGTTGAGTTCTCAAAAGTCCCATTATATATATATATATATAAAATTTTAATTTATTATGTTAACATGGATTCAAGTGTCCCACTGAATATAACACCACCCTCACCCCCACCCCGTGTCCCTATTCATACCCCTTTTTCCCCTTCTCCCTAACTCTCCAGTTTTTCACTCTCTTCCAAATTGGGTTTTGATTGCTGCTAACAAATAATTTTTACCTTATTTTTCTACTACCTTGACTTTGAGTATTATTTCACCAAGTTTAGCTCAACTCCATGAGTTTCTCCATAGTCAAAGCAAAAAAAAAAAAAAAAAAAAAGAAAGTTGAGGGAGGAAAATTATTTTGGAAGATTTGTCTCTTAGGGTTTTCTGAAAACTTTTTCTAATAGCCAAATAATTTTAGTGGCACTACCATTCCCACTCCTCTTGGTTGCACAGTCAGAGGGTTTGGGGCCTCAAGTTAGGGGTGAGCGCCCCCAGGAAGAGCTGGAGGAACCTTCCACAGTCCTGGGATGATGATCAACTCTAGGCGATTTTTGCACCTACTGAAATGTGCCCTTGACCAGTGTGCTTCCAGGGTGTGCAAATAGCTGGATGGGATGGAGAGTAAACAAGCAAGAACAGCCAGGCACATGCAAAATCCTGCTAGTTCAGGTATGTTAGGGAAGCAAGAGCTTCTGCTGGAGAAGGGCCCATAACAAGTGTCACAAATGCTCTACTTGAATGAAAGCAGTGCGACACCAACAAGGATGCAGATGACGTTCATTGCATGGACGACAGGAACATCCTGCACACAAAATGTGACATGATAATCTACTTTGGTGACCATAATGAGAACTGCTGTGGGTGCCCCGGAGCTCTTGCACGGAGGTGGGGGGAAGAAAGACAATTGCCTCAGCCTCAGCTGGTAGCAGAGGGTCATGAATGGTGAACACAGCAATGCTGCATTTAATACATAAAATGAAAGTTTCCCTTCACAAGAGAAGCCACACCGGTCATTCTAAAGATCAATCAATGATCACTGATTGAAGACAGTCTCATTCAATATCACAGTAAGGAAAAAATCACTTTTAAGGATGTTTTTTCTAGGTGTACCATAAATATCTGCTAATAATCTGACTCGAGGAGGGTGTTGGGAGAGCACCTGGATGCAGCACACTCAGGAAAGCCTCTGGTGGGGTCCCTGGGCCAGCAGTACTGGTATCACCTGGGAGCTAGTAGAAATGCAGATTCTCAGGCTCCATTTAATTAGCATTTGCATTTTAACAAGATTCCCCAGGGTACTTGTACAAACATTAAAATTTGAGAGGCACTGGTTTGGGCAGTTTGCAAGGTGGAACAAATCAGGGATTCAAAAATAAAAATAATATTTAAAAAATGTAAAATTTCCAGGAGTAACTTAAATATTTAGTAAAACTATCAAAAACTATCATAAAAATAGCGATACTGTTAGTACAGAAAACACACACATAATTTTTTTTTTTTTTTGGCAAGTGACTACTTATGTTGTATAATGAATTGGAATCCATGTACCAAACATATGAATCAAGTCAGTTTGATTGAAATGTCCTTAAGGAGGGTGGAAAGTGATAGAGTGTCAAGCAGTGATTAGAAGTCATGGCCCTCCGAGCAGGCATTGCAATCAAGGAGGGCTCTAACCCTCTGACACACGCATTCCAGAGGCTCTCATCTGCTACCACCAGGTATTTATCTATTCATCTCTACTTTACCTAGTTCTACAGTAGAGAGAATTCTGGTGGCAGACAGGAAGCTTAGCAACACATCTCTTACTGTCATGAACAAGCAGGAGCCGCTCTGGAAGCTGAACTCCCTTATATACTACAGAATTCCTAAGCCAGTAAACGTAAAATATATTTTTTATTCAGTAAAAACAACAACAAAAAAACTGTTGAACTGAAACAAACAATGTGAAACTAGTGGTGCTTGCTCAGGGTAATGATACATAAATGATCACAATTAGGATATAAGCTGACAAAGTCTTAATTTACGCCGGACATTTTGAGGATAAAGCTAAGCATTTGCAGAGCAGAAGAGCCAAAAATTTAATTAATAAAAATTATAAAAGCCATTTACAAATATAGGTATAATATAATCATGTTTTTCTCTGTTAAAATTTTAAAAAATATCTTGAGCCCTGTC
This sequence comes from Rhynchonycteris naso, assembly GCA_037038555.1. NCBI lineage: Eukaryota > Metazoa > Chordata > Mammalia > Chiroptera > Emballonuridae > Rhynchonycteris > Rhynchonycteris naso. The sequence goes on from CM072998.1 coordinate 35,889,316, forward strand.
CAGGTGGCTCATTGTCCCAACATGCTGAGGTTGCCAGTTCAATCCCTGGTCAGGGCTCATGCAAGAGCCAACCAACGATGACATGAATAAGTGGAACAATAAGAATCAATGTTTCTTGCTGTCCCTGTCTCTCTACCTTTTTCTCTCTCTAAAAACCAATTTAAAAACCTTTGAAAAATATCTCCAAGTCCAAAGTATTCTCACTTAGCACTTTGAAATTAACTTTAATCGTAGCGATGCTCATCCATAAACACAACAACCCTCTAAAATGTCCACCTGACTGATACTTTATGCGATCAGGAGGACGTCAGTGCGGAAACTCCAGGGAAAGGTAAAACACCCATGATAATATCCATTATTAATGAGCATTTAGAGTGCGCCAGATGCTGAACTAATCATTTCAAAATATTACTACATTGGAGCTGTTTCAGGTAGGTATTACTTTCCCATTTATTAAGAGGAAGAAATACAGTGTGTCCGTAAAGTCATGGTGCACTTTAGACCGTATGACCGGTCAAAAGTGCACCATGACTTTACGGACACACTGTAGAAGGTAAAAGGGGTATATGTGAATCACCCACAGTCTAGACACAGCGCCAGGGCTGGAATTTGACTCCAAAGTCAAGGCTTTTACCAGTTGTTCACCAAGACCAAACTGCATCCCTGGTGTCCAATTCTGCAACACGTCTACATGCTTCCTTATATCTTAAATGTCTTCCATGTGCCCCGTGAGTAGGCAAGTACTAAAGTAAAAAGGCTCCAGAAAGAAGAGTGTTTAAAACCAGAGGTTATACAAATTAATTTTAGGACTGAATGCCCCCCTACAGAGGCAAAGTGGCAAAGCTGCACCAATGTCACCCCTTGCTATATGGAGAAGACTTGAAAAACTTCCAGCCCATTCAGGGTGTTCTTTAAGTTCAGGAATGTTTCTGCAGAGGGCAGAGACACCACTAATTTAATGAAAATCTGGTGGTACCATCAGGATAAGGTTTCAAGGATGGGGTGGGTGTGTACAGAGATGAGTGGGAAGCCAGGACTGAGTGGGAGGAGACGAATGGGTGTTGAGGGGAAAAGGGGAAAATGAGAAGATCCAAGCTGATGTGCCCAATCTTGGAACAAAATGGCCTCCAGAAGAGGAGAGATTAGGATGAGTACAAGTAGATGGGAGAGAGAATACTTTTTAATTTATAAAACTGTGCTTTGTAAATTTTTGTTTCTTCTCTGGCTTAGTGGTCTTGCTTAAGGAAAAGAGTCAGTGCAGAAATGATAATTTGTGAAAGGATAAATTGATTAGAAAGAACTGAGTTTAAATGAGCAATATAATTACTAGGTTTTGAAGGGTGCCTTTCAAGAGAAGTCGAGAGTGTGGGCTCTAGGCCTGGGTTCAGATTTTGGTGCTTCAACTCTCCAATGACTTTGAACAATTCACTTTATTGTTCTTGATTTAATTTATTCAACATAAAACAGGGATCACAGTGGAGAACTCTTATAAGGGTTGAGAGTTCATAAATGAATCCCTTACCCAGTACGGCACTCATGGTAAGCCATCAGTAAGTCCTGGGTATCATTTACATCTGATAGTCAACCAGCTGGGCACCATTTGTGTTTTTCTTCCTATAAATTCATATCAAGGGCTAAAATTGAACAGAATATAATTACCATCGTCTTATTAATAAGAGTTTGGTTCAATTAAAAGCTCTTGAGATGGATCATTTGCAGTTATTTCAGGGTTCTCAGGCTATGCTGCAGACACACAAAAACTGAGCATGGCTGTGGAGTGCTGTGGTATCTCCTTGGAGAATTATAGAATCCAAAAGAAGGGTAAAAATAAAACTGATGCTCACTTTGGCACATGCCTCATTAACCAACCACTGAAAAAAGGGGGTAAGAAAAATACAGAGATAAGAAGTCAATTTAATAGATGTTGGAAGATTGAGGTGTGAAAATGTGATAATTCCCAAAGTCTGACAGCATTAGAAAGATATAATTTCAGGGGTGCTTTGGATTCTGAGTCCTCAGGCTCTGCCAGCAGGCTATTTCTATCACACGTGCACAGCTATATATCTGTGAACAGTGGGTAGACCTGAAGGCCACGCTACTCAACACAGGAAGTAGCCTCTGTGGGGAAAGATGCCGCACAGAAGCACAGGAGAGAGTGCAGCCTTTTGTTTAAATCCTGTTACTGAATTCCTGAATTCCCCAGTACAGTGCTTTGAGTAGAACAGCGGATTCAAATTTGTTATTAATTTATCCCATGAGGAGGAATATCCTATGAGATATTAGGATTTTTACTTTTTAAAGCAGAGAAAGTGAAGAATTACACTACCAAAGCCCTTTTACAAAGGATACTCTATGAAGGCAAAAAAAAAAAAAAAAAGTTCTTGAAAATGTACTAGTTCTCACTAAAAGTCCAATTAAAAATCATCCCTATGAAGGTGAAGAAGGCTAACACTTTTATTTATTTATTTTTATTTTTATTTTTTATTTATTCATTTTAGAGAGGATTCACAGAGTGAGAGAGAGAGAGAAAGAGAGAAAGGGGGGAGGAGCTGGAAGCATCAACTCCCATATGTGTCTTGACCAGACCAGTGCAGGGTTTTGAACTGGCGACCTCAGTGTTCCCAGGTCGACGCCCTATCCACTGCGCCACCACGGGTCAGGAAGGCTAACACTTTTAGAATGTTTTTTCTACCGACAAGATATTTTTGTGATACAATTGGTATTGGTTAGGTGGCAGGTGTAAGGGGAATCCTGAAGTCTGAGATTCTAAATCAACATAGGTATTCTGCAGCCCAAGTGAGCTATTAAAATGGAACAGATACCCAAATGAGAAAGAGCACTGGTAGGAAAATCTTATAATAAAATCATTATGATTCTTTATTAATTGCAAAAACAGTCAGCGGCCGTCCCAACTTTCAGAAATACTATGTGTACAAAAATAAGCTGTTTAGTCACTAAGCCATATGGCTATTAAAAATGGGATAGATTGTTTCATAGTGGCTAACATACACCAGAATCCATACCAAATTTTGGAAATAAAATAATGTGAAGCAGAACAATGACTTTCCATAACAGGCATTGTGCATGCTCCAGACAATGGGAAATTGAGACACACAAACAAAAGACAAACAACAAAACCTGCCAAAACAGCGTAGGAAACACCTGCTATTATTTTAAATGGAAAAAGATGCTAATTATTATTTCATATGAAGGTTTTAAAATAATATATGCTACACTGTAGTGTCTATAAAACAAGATTTAAAGCACTGTAGAAAAATATCAGTGCAATATCTATAGTTTAAGTGGAAAATTTCAGGTCATGACTAGTGAAAATAGGAGAAAGTTATATTTATAGACAACAATAATAATAAGCTTACTCGTCTTCCAGAAATGACATGTTAAAAAAGAATCATAATTATATACAAACTATAAAGTGTCTCTAAGTTTGAAACAATAGCATTTGCAGAGAAGCAAAACTATACAGGATGACACTTTATTTCCACGTTCCTGACTTGTCAAAAGGAGACATATGAGATTCTGAAATAGCTCACAAATCACATGAAGGAAAAAATGGGTCAATCTGGTTTGGTCTTCAGAGACAGAAACATTGTTTTTACTTTTTCTTTTTTTAAATAGAAAAGTCTGTTAAAAAGTTTTGGAAAAGTTTTTTGTGCTTGACCCCACCTTACTGCAGGGCCTGGGCCTATCCTTTGAAAAGATCTACTTCAATGGTGGTCCATGGGCCCCAGGATGTCCGGTTCAGGAAAATCAATGACATTGTGGACAATAACTTCTTGAAATACCCAATTGTACATGTCCTTTTAATGCTTAAAGTTTCTATGAAAAATAGTAAGAACACTTGGGAACTCTCAGGGTGAGATACAGCATTCTTATTTTAAAAACACAAAAATGAGGGAATTCCCCGTGTTAACCAGGGTGCAATGTGATGCTGGTCATGCCGGCAGGCTCCTGCGCCCTTTCCCAGCTACGAGCCAACTCCTTGTCAGTTTATTCTGGGAGTTCCTGTTGAAGCAAAGCCAACAGAATATAGAGAGCAATGGGGCAATCAGTGGTGGAAATGAGAATGGCAGTCAATTCCTGGAATGGCTGATGTCAGACCATAGGCACAAAAGTTTAATACTAGAGTTATTTTATAAGTTAATAACACCTCCCAAAATATTTCCCCCAAAATGGGGAATATTAATGCTAAATGGAGAACATCTGGAACAGTTGATGCTTTTGAAAATAAATATTTTCTATACTTGTTCAAAGTGCTTAGGAACACCTGGACTAGGTTTGATTTAAAAACTTGATAAATGTAAAAAGGCAATATAGTGTATTCTAGAAAAGTTTTGAACATTAAAAATACACACTGGCATTGTTTCAGCCAACATTGTGGAGAAGATAGACACTGTACACACCTCCTCGTATGACCACACCAAAACTATAACTAAATTATAGAATAAGCCACCTGGATAATCATGTAAACACTAGTTGAACATAAGTTCTGTAACTAAGGCTATAAAGAAGACCCATGTAGAGACCAGTAGCAGGGTAGAGACCCAAAACAAGCTGGCCCCGCACTCATATGAAAATAAGAAATGATATGTGAGCTGCAGCAGTCCCTCTGAGGAGCAAGTGTTCTCATCTTCATGCTCAGCTCCTCCAGCCTGGAACACCATTGCCAGGAACAGGAGCCCACATAACCACCAGACATGAAAATCAGCGAGGATTTTGTCTGTCTGGGTGAGACAAAGAACTGCTGGAAACCCAGGCATCCTCCTAAGAGGTCCAGACATAAACTGTTGCTTGCAGGAACTCACACTGAACTCTGGTAGAGGTACAATGGCTTGGGGGTTGCCCAAGAAAAACAAGGAGAAACTGAATTATGTGGTTCCAAGCAAGAGCTAGAGGAACAGCCACCATTGTCTCTGTGTTGAGCTTTCCCAACATGACCAAAGGTGATTTTGCACCTATCCTTCTCAATTAATTCCAAAAAAGGAATCTACCACAACATAACAGAGGCCATATATGACAAACCTACAGCTAACATTTATCTTAATGGGGTAAAGATAAAACTGTTTTCTGGAAGATCAGGAAAAATACAAGGTTGTCCACTTCACCACTTTTATTCAACATAGTATTGGAAGTCCTAGCCACATAAATCAGACAAGAAAAAGGAATAAAAGGTATCTAAATTGGAAAGAAAGAAGTAAAACTATCATTATTTGCAGATGATATAGTACTATATCTATAGAGACAAACTTAAAGATTCCACAAAAAACCTACTAGAACTAATAAATGAATTCAGTAAAGTAACAGAATACAAAATAAATATTCAGAAATTGGTTGCATACACCAGTAATAAATAATCAGAGAGAGAAATTAAGAAAACAACCCATTTACAATTACATAAAAAAAATACCTAGGAATAAATTTAACAGAGGAGGTAAAAGATCTATACTTGGGAAGTTAGAAGACTGAAAGAAATGGAAGGAGAATCAAATAAATAGAAGCATATACCATGCTCATGGATAGAAATAATTAATACAATTAAAATACCCATATTACCCAAAGCAATCTATACATTCAATGCAATCCCTATCAAAATACTAATGACATTTTTTCACAGAACTAAAAGAAATAATTCTAAAATTTATGAAACCACAAAAGACCCCAAGTAGCTACAGCAATCTTGAGAAAGAAGAACAGAGTTGGAGATATTATACTATCTGATATTAAACTATACTACAAAGCCATAGTAAGTAATTAAAACACCATGGTACTGCCATAAAAGCAGACACAAAGATCAATGGAACAGAAGAAAACTCATGCCTATATGGTCAATTAACATATGAAAAAGGAGGCAAGAATATACAATAAGGTAAAGATAGTCTATTCAATATATGGTGTTGAGAAAATTAGACAAATACATGCAAGAAAATAGAACCAGCCCACCTTGTTACACCATATACAAAATAAACTCAAAATGGATTAAAGATTTAGATGTTAGACCAGAAACCATAAATTTACTAGAAGAAAACATAGGCAGTCAACTTTCTGACATTGCTCTTAGTAACTTTTTTTTCTGATATATCTCCTTGGTCAAGGGAAACAAAAGAAAAGTAAACAAAACTATCAAACTAATTGTTTTCGCACAGCAAAGAAAACCATCAACAGAACAAAAGACAACCTACTGAATGGGAGAAAATATACACCAATGATACACCAATAAGGGGTTAATATCCCAAATTCATAAGGAACTCATGAAACTCAATCCCAAAAAAGCAAATAATCCAATTAAAAAATGGACAAAGACCTCATAAAACATTTCTCCAAAGAGGACAAATGGCCAACCGACATAAGAAAAGGTGTTCAACATCACTAACCATCAGCGAAATGCAAATTAAAACCACATATCACCTCACACCTGTCAGAATGGCTACCATCAATATATCAACAAACAAGTGTTGGCAAGGATGTGGGGAAAAGAGAACCTCATGCACTGCTGGTGGGATTGCAAATTGGTGTAGCTACTATGGAAAAACAGTATGGAGAGTCCTCAAAATATTAAAAATTGAGTTGCCATACAATCCAGCAATTCCACCTCTGGCCATTTATCAAAAGAAAACAAGAAAACAAATTTGAAAAGATATATGCACCCCTATACTAACTGTAGTGTTATCTACAATAGCCAAGATATGGAAGCAACTCAATAGACAAGTGAGTAAAAAAAGTGGTGGTACATGTATAAAATGGAATATTACTTGGCCAATAAAAAGGATGGAATCTTACCATTAGTGACAACGTGGATGGAATTAGAGAGTAGACTTAGTTTTGCTAGATGGGACAGTGGTAGAGAGTGTTGGGTGAAAAAGGTGAAGGGATTAAGAAATTACAAAATAGTCACGGGGATGTAAAGTATGGCATAGGGAAGATAGTCCATAACATTGTAATAATTATGTGTGGTGCCAGTGGGTACCAGAATTATCAGGAATCACTTCGTACATTATATAATTATCTAACCACCATGCTGTACACCTGAAACTAATATTAAATAATATTAAATGTCAACTATAATTGAAAAAAATATATACACTGGGCTTTATTTTAAATTCTAAGATAAGATTAAAAGCTAAAAATAAATAAAACCCCATGTTGAACAACATGATAGATTTTTATGAGAGTCAATTGCTATTTTTCTGGAAACACACATGCAGAAAAGACAAAAATACTTAATAAATATAAAATATACAAAATTAAAATACATAACTATACATATTTAGTATATACATTTCAAAACCTCAAGCTTATTTATTGCACTGTATATATCTTAATTCTAAGAGAATGATCTTATTTTAGGAACTTTCTCTGGCTACTTCAGTGAGTGCTAGGAAATGATGCAGGAGACAGTGTGGAATCTCTCATCCTCCATAAATGCCAGTTTCAAAGGACTAATCTATTCATCTTTCTGATCAACATGGGATTTCCATTACTCATCTTTCTTTCCAAGATAATTGACATTTTTGAAGGGTACCCTTTTTGTTAAATTTTATTTCCTTCTACTAAAGAAGTCTTTTTAATCATCTGGAATTAAGGAGTTTCATCCACAAAGTTCTTTTTGTTTACTTCCTTAGTCTGATTATTCTACTTGAGGGTATGCAGATGGCCACATATCCCTTTTCATCAATGCTACCCTCAAAATAAAGCCCTAAAAATACCAGGGCAATTAACATTTAGAAACCTCTTTTTTGGTTAGTAGCCATCTTCATGGAAAGTCTGTGTTTGAATTAGATCAGTCTTAGACAAGTAAAACAGAGAGATAAAATGTCAAAGCCTCATCTCTAAATCACAAAGTTTAGCTGCACCTTTCAGTAATTTCACAGGAATCAAAGTAAAATCAACGATCAAGTTTCAAACATTAATTACACAAATGGAAGGTCAACATTCAAGAAGCAACAACAAAGAGCATGCAACAAAAGACTTAACTGGAAAAAAAAAGGATTTTTGATAGAAATACACTGACTGTGAGCCAATGCAGTAACATGTTAGGTAAAAACGGGTGACACGGTTTTAAGACTGTTTTAGAAGTGTAGCATCCAGATCCAGGGAGAAAATTGTTTCACTGTACTCCTCACTGGTCTGGCAGATGCTAGAAAGCAGGGTTCAAACCAGAAGGCCAGACCAGAGAAGGGAAGTGAGAAACTCAGAGAAAGATGATCAGAAAGAAGGAGACAACCATTTCCATAGGAGCATTCGGTCGGGGAGTCAGGGGCGCAGTGAAAGTAACAATCTACACTTGAAAAGTTTAGGAGATCCCTTTCTTTCCTAAATTCTGCTGAAGTCCGTACATTTAGGGGGAATGAGGTTTTGACTGGGGGCTGGTAAAGTAGTGAAAAGAAAGGAGGAGCTTTGTGGTTGGAGTGAAATGCTGGAGGCTAGGAGTCTACGTCTGCGTGCTTGTGGGGTGCCGTGGGGAGGGTGGGATTCCTGACAAGGAAGCAGGTGTGCGTCAAAGCTAAACTAGTCCTATGCTGCAACTTTCTCAAGGGCTTCCGTGATCGCAGCCACAGGACACGACCTGGTGGGGTGCCCCCTTCTGTATGCTCCAATAGGCATTCTCGTCCAACAAAACATTTGTCAGTAGTGCCATCTGAAGGTATTCATACAGTCAGATAGTCATTAAATGCAATTTTTTTAGCCTTCTTGGTTTTAATATAGCATTGGTTTTCAAATTGGACATTCTAATGCAATCCTATAGTTCAATCCTTTTCCTTGCCTCTAGGTGACTGAGGCTTTTAAAACTGACTATTTAAATATAATGCAATTATGGCACTCATATAACTTTATTCTGGAGCTTGGAGAGGTTAATTCTCTGTGTTTTCAGGGTGGTCTTTAGTTCCTCTCCTACATAACACTTGAGAAGAAGCAGGCTAATATCATTCCCCAGGTTATCTCTTGCTTTTAAAAATATACTTCTTAAAGTAAAAAACAGGCCCATAGAAAACACCAGGCAAAGGGGAAATCACTTCTAAGAAAGATATAAAGCTGATAAGAAACGGAAAGAAATACTCTAGGGCTGGCACGGCCAACATCCGGCCCGCGGGCCGCATCCAGCCCGCGTAATGAGTTTATATGGCTCGCGATTAAATTTTTAGTATTCTCCGCTACTTTAAAATCTCAGCTACTCAGAAGCGGAAGCGTTTTTGATGATTGGAAATCGAGATATTTAAGAAGATAGTGATACGTGGAAAAGAATTTCGCGCGTGAATAATCTAGGGTTAACTTCCAATAAGTGGTCAAATGGACTCGCGATACTTCTTTATTTTTTGAAAAATATTCCATTATAAAGATTTACAACTTTTTACTCATCTGTACTTGATATGAACTGTTTGACGTTTAGCAGCTATGTGAAACCCACATTCTTTTAGGCGGAGTTTGCCAGTGTGCACCCAAGGTCAAACAATTCATTATTTTTGTGGTCAAGTGTGCTGAATCAAGTGGCATTGTAGCATAGACACGTGTCCAGGCTGTTTATAAAACGAAATAATTGTTTTATTTGCGATATAACCCCTTCAAGCTCATTCTATTAATTAAATAGTTTCGATTGATTGCGATACAGTTTGAATATTTATATGGCATGTAATTATATTTTTATTAGGATATATTTTTATTAAAATAATATTGTATATTAAAATATTTTTCACTCACATTTATTCATAAACAAATTACATAATAACATTTTGTTTACTTAAACCAATACTTTTTGTATTTAACATTTTTTAATTTTAATATTTTGTCTGGCCCGTGAAAAGTTTTTTTTCTAATCTAGCCCGGGGGCAAAAAACTGTTGGCCATGCCTGGTTTAGGGGCTCAAATATGCTTAGTTCATTTCTTGTCAGTGGCACGTTCATCACTCTTCTAAGTGAAGGGGTGCAGTGAGTCTTATTATCAGGAAGTTTTAAGTTGGAGTCAATGCTATATTAAAACCTGAGAGAGAAATTCTGTTTTTGAAGAAGAGTTGAACATTTTCAGTTCAACTCTTACGAGTTAGATTATTTTCTTTTGCAACAATACACTGTGATTTACATTAATTGAGGTTTTTTAAAAATAAATTTATTCTAGACATATATAAATCTATGCTGACACTCCCCCCCCCCCATTAAATTACCGGGAGTCTGTCTGACTTCCTTCCCTAGAGTCCTCTAAGAATGAATATTCATGGGTCTCAGATGTATTCTCCCATTCTCCCTGGGTATAATGTTGGGGAGAAGATTTGCCAATGTATTAGATGAATAATTCTACCATTCTATGAAGAGGAATGCAAATATTTGTAAAATATCAGGTGTTACATAAATTCACCCCAAGGCCTTCACATGAGGAAACCTGCCTTCCTGTTTCAGAGTTGTGCTTAAATGATCTGGGTTACTAATTCAATCCTCTCTTTTAGGTTGTGATGGTGTTGGTTGGGGCTGTGGGCATATACAGACACATCTTGTTAAAGATTTGTAAGTCTTGCCCTCAGCGCAACAATGTAGCCTGCCTGCTTGCTTATCACATGTGCCACTTCTCCATGCTGGGTTGAAAAGAGTAGGATGTTAAAAGCAACATAAACAAAAGAGAACTGCTTCCTAGAGAGTTGCTGGATTCTTTTAATTTTCTTTCAAACCTTTGCAAATTCATTCATCCTTAAAGGCCGTGGTAACATGTCTTTTACACAATCTAAGAAAGGTTAGTTTAGACAGATGTTTAAATATGTGTGAAACTCATAAAACTAATCTCGACATTAGAAGTCTTTTGAAATATATCTACAATCTTCACAAGGCTTTAAAAACACCATTCTCACTATTTAGTGTATTTTCTTAAAAATAATCACTACCATGTAGAGCTAAAACATGCCAGTCCTTTAATTTTTATTGCAGAGAGACTAAGTTCATTCACCCTTCTATTTCTTTATTTAAAACAGACTTTAAGCTGGAAGAACAGTTATAGTGCCTTATAAAGACAACAACTTAATAAAAAACATTGATGCTGACAATACAGCCAAAAACTTATTAGGCCAAAGATATTATTTATCCAGCATTAATTATTTCCGTTTCATTTTGTTTTGTCTTTTTAAAAAATTCTGGTTCCAAACCTTGAAGAATTATCTACCATAAAAGTGTTTTGTATGCAAACGCTTTTGTTCCTATGGCAAGATTTTTAATGTCCTCATAGTGGCTTAGAAGGAAACGGCTATCAGTATAGGGCTTGTATTGGGTTACTGAAGTCTATTCCTGATTCAGTTCTTCTAGAAATTAATCTTCCAGGTTGCACACAGAGAGGAAAGGGTCAGGGATATTTTGATCTTTCTAATCAGTGGGGACATAGGCCCTTTGGAAGGCCTCTCTGTACTTCCCATATGAGTCAGACATCTGACAACTTGAATGATTTGCTTGTCTATACCACAATAGACTAGTTTTGGTGGGATGCCAGCGGGCTCAGAATTGCAGGCTGTTCAGAGTCTTAGGTTGTGTGGTTTCTTAATAAAATATCGAAATGCCTAAAGCAGTTAAAAATAAGTTTATGTTCACTCTATTGCTAGAGATGTTTGTAGAATCTTTGTCTTTGGCTATTAAGGACACAGGTGGTTCTCTCTGATTAAAGGAAATGAAAACAAGGCAGGAATGAGATGAACCCGACTTCCTTCTACCCAATATGTGTGCCTTTAGGTGGCAAATTCAAATGGCCCCTCAGTGAGGAAAATGTGCATGTGTAAGTGGGTTTGGTCATTTCTGACATTTTTTCTATGGTTATTATTTTACTATTTCTGGAAGAAAGCAAAAAAGTAATTTCAAAGTTTTGCTGGCCCTGGCTGGATAACTCAGTTAGTTAGAGGTTGTCCCGATACACCAAGGTTGCGGGTAAAATCCTTGGTCATGGCACGTGGAAGAATCAAACAATAAATGCATTAATAAGTGGAAAAAAAAATCAAAGTTTCTCTCTCTCTAATATCAATAAATAAAAGAATTAAAAAAACTTTGCAAAAACAATCTATGAGTTTTCTCTTTGTTATAGAAACAATCTGATGTAAGAGTGTTTAGATGAAAGAGCAAGCCTCTTGAACAGATAGCCCAACTCAAAAAGATGGCAGACAGGAATTGTGCAGGGTAGGTCATACACTTTTCCATTTTGAAGACTCAACCATCTTAGACACTCTCTTTTTCTTAAATTTAATGTTCTTTTTTTCTTAAGTGAGAAGTGGGGAGGCAGAGAGACAGACTCTTGCATGTGCCCAGACTGGGATCCACCCAGCAAGCACCCTACTGAGCGATGCTATGCCCATCTGGGGCTATTGCTCTGTTGCTTGACAACCAAACTATTTTAGCTCCTGAGGCAAGGCCATGGAGCCATCCTCAGCAACCGGGGCCAACTTGCTCCAATAGAGCCATGGCTGTGGAAGGGGAAAGAAGAAAGAGAAAGAGAGAGAAGGGAGAGAGATGGAAAAGCAGATGGTCACTTTCCCTGTATGCCCTGACCAAGAATCAAACCCGGGACATCCATACGCTGGGCCGATGCTCTACCATTGAGCCAACCAGCCAGGGCTGACACTCTTTTCCTATTGGGAGAAGGAAGACAAATTCAGAATAAAAAATTTTATTTTCATAGTGGCTTTTAAGAATTTTGCACTGGTCTGTTTAGAAATCCTGCAATTGTTTACTAAGAATGAATTGGAAGTGAATGAAACGAAACAAAGGTCTTTGAAGATTCGTGTTTCTTGTCTAACAAGGGGAAAATGCTTTAATGCTATACTTGTCAAAACATTCTATCAAGAAGTAGAGAAAATGAAGGAGTTCTAAAAGCAATGCCTTAGTTTGGTTTAAAAGAACAGTAGAAATGTTCATTTCTTATACCTGAGTTTATCAACAGATATTGGAGTCTGTGTGAGGTTTTCAATCAAGACACTGATAAGTTATTATTGTCATTATCCTGGTTGTTTTCCTTGAAGCCATGAAAAGTCATTTCCTCCAGAACTGTCAACTTTAAACCAGAACCCAGTTAATAATTTTGTCACCATTCTTAGTGACAGTGGTCTATGTGGACAGCCTGTCTCTCTGATATTTTCCTTGCTGAGGATGCCACACAAAATCTATGGGAAGCTCATGGATGCTCCTCCTTCTCTATCTGTTCCAACCAGCTGCCCTGCCTGCCAGGGTCATTTTTGTGTTCCTGCAAAAGTCATTCTGCCACAAACATCCCTATTTTCCATTCTGATTTAAAAAAAATCTGATTACAATTTCTGTTGGGGGAACAGGGACCTGCCCAGATTAAAAAAAAAGTGTTAAGTTTTCTCTCTCAACTTTGTTCCGTCTTTTGCCTGAGCTCGGAAACTTTCTACTCTTTAGTTGGTTTGGGTGTATATTCAGAAGGGAATGTATGGGTATGGGTGCGTGGTTCTCCCAGAAAGAGATAGTGGGCTTCTCCCTTCATCTCTCACTAATGATCTGTGGTGTTTGAGGCACTGATGCAATTATCTTCCATTAGCAATTGTTGGAATCAAGGGTGCAGTATAATTCTTTTCATTGTGAAGGAATGCAGCATAGGCTGCTAAGCAATATTCTGGTGTGTGTGTGTGTGTGTGTGTGTGTGTGTGTGTGAGTGTGAGTGCATGTGGTGTAAAACAGAAGAGGGAGAAATGAATAAATAAAATATAAAAATATGAAAATTATTCCTCTGCACTCAGATACTAAGACATCAACATGCCAATGCTTCACTATGCATCATTGAACTGCACCTCATGTAAATGGGTTCTCTGCCAACTACATTATCTCTCGAATATCTGCTTCCCTGCCTTTCATGGGCAATTTCTGTTATGGTTGATAAATGCTAGGCCAAAGGCACTGTGATTGATTTTCACCAATGGCTTTGATGATTTCTGTTATTTAACAATGTGTTTTGCTTGTAGGAGACAAGAGAATCCAGGGTAAACTCTGTCAAGCTCCAGATAAAGGAAATGATGATTTCAATGATCATGGAAAGCAGTTTTTTTCCCCTAATCATTGATTTTGTCTCTAATGATGTTCTTTAAGTTCACTCAGGGAGGCAATAATAAAATTTCATTCTTTTGTATGAGTGCCAAACTGGCCTGTTTTCCATCAAATCTGGGCAATGTTATAATGGTCCTTTGGAAATTAAATATTTATAATTGCCCCTATCTTCCCCAGCTGCATAATTAACTCTTTTCTCCAATAGTTTATTAAAAATTCTCCTTTAGGAAAATGCTTCCTTAATTTTGCAGGAAAGAAAGCAAGAGTGACATTACATGCCAAAGTGATGGATTGGATTACCAAAGGCCTCCTGCACCCAAGAAACAGACAAGGAGTTTTCAGAAGGGAAGCACCTTAATCAGAGCTCAAGTTAGAAAAGCAAAAAATACAATTTCCCTAACAGGCCTGCAGCAAGGTGGACAATAAGGTGACAAATCAGCTAAGAAATTTTTCCTGCCTGCATGATTGGCACATTCTGCACATTCACTCATTCACTATTTCCAACGTGCTGTATTTGTGGGTCTATATATTTTTGAGATAACATCCTTTTTGTAAAGATATAAGCCCAGCAGGTCCCAAATCTTGGTCTTGCTTTCATGAAACCCTGACTTTTTATTGTGTTTGAGTTTTGTCTCAGATGTAATATCCAGAATTTTCTTCTGTATACATTGTAAGGTTTTGTCTCTTTCTTCCGCTCTTTATCACTACACTCACTAGAATTGCGATCGTCACTATGGTAGCCGCTGGTCACATGGGGCTATTTAATTTGAATTTGAATAAAGTAAAAGTAAATACAATTTGAAATTCAATTCATCTACTTCACTGGCCACATTTCAAATTCTCAAACAGCCATGGAGAAGAGTATAGAGAAAGAACAGTCCTGTCTTGGTAGAAAATTCTGTTGGAGAGCACAGCACTAGAATATGAGCTGCAAACGATCAGGTACCTTGACTGCTTCAACGGCTTCTGTATTCCTGGTGCTTAGATGGGCTTACCTCAGGAGAGGTGTGCAATCAACATCTGTTGAATCAGTAACTTTGTTTTTAAATTTTAGTGGCAAACTAATTAGCTTTTTTAAGGGGCCAAGTTTCATGGCATTTTCTTTGATTAGAACTAGACCCCAAATGAATGAGTCACGAAAATATGAATCCCACACTTTCCCCCAAAGAAAGCTGTGACATGACTAAGTTATAGATCATATAACTTTCCTAATAAAGTTTCCTGAATGGGTTTTCAACTCACTCACAGTCAGGTGACCTCTAAGACTTTTACACAACATTCTCACTGTCCTGACCTTGTCTCTTGAACCTCACCTTCTCTCAGTTTTTCCTTCTTTGCTCTGCTCGAGTCACACACTGGCTTCGCCACCGTCCCTTAACACCAGGCACACCCTTATCTCAGGGCCTTTGCTGTTCAGGGCATCCTTCCCACTGTTCACTTAGACAAGTGCCTTGCACACAGGTGATAAAGAATACATAGCTGAGTGTTGAAGAAATGTGAAATTCCATTGCTAAAAGGAAGCTGGGATCTTCCTACAATGGCAGACATGAAAGAAAGTATCACTTCAAAAATGGATCACTATACATGATGTACAAGTTAGGTGGGCAATGTCTAAATCTGCTGAAATACCTTTTTTTTCTGTAGAAAATAACCAAGTCACTGACTTGCTGCAGCAACTGTGGCATCGGATAAGCCAGAACCACCACTGTTCCCAAGGCACACTAAAAATAACCACATGGTTTTGAAAGTGGTTGAGAGCTATGTGTAGACAAGGGTTATAAAAGCCAGGAAGCCAGACGGTGTTTCTGCTATTTCTGAATAATTCCTTGCCTTTTCTGGGCTGTGATAGTGCATAAAATATTGGGCATAACTTCCGTCAAATATGCTGAGCCTATCATTAAAAAGTGTCTGGCTGGAAAAAAGCAGCTGGCTTGAAAAGAGGTCTGCCATAGCAGCACTGTTGGTTTTGTTTGTTTTTAGCAAGAGAGAGAGAGAGACAGACAGACAGACAGAAAGGGTGAGAGATAAGAAGCATCAACTTGTTGTGGCACTTTACTTGTTCATTGATTGCTTTCTCATATGTGCCTTGACTGGGAGGTGCCAGCCAAGCCAGTGACCCTTTGCGCAAGCCAGTGATCTTGGGCTCAAACCAGCGACCATGCAATCATTTCGATGATCTCATGCCCAAGCCAGCAAACCCACACTCAAGCTGGATGAGCCCATGCTTAAGCTGGAAACCTTGGAGTTTTGAATCTGGGACCTCAGTGTCTCAGGTTGATGCTCTAACCACTATACCACCACTGGTCAGGCAGCACTGGTGTCTTTATTCAACACTTCCAAGTATCTTCAAATGACTGAGATAGATGGCCACGTTGCTTATGGAAACCTGTGGGAATTATAGACCACATACAGTATGTGCATTCTGGACTGAATATCTCTCCATTGCACCACAATGGTCTACCATTTTTCAGATTTGTATTGAGCCATTTCAAAGAAAAGAAATTCAGTCTTATTTTGAAATCTTGGTTATACACATTTAAGGATAAGGTATATGATTAGCAACACATAACTATTATTAGCAAGACTATATCATCTCACCTTAGAGAAAAGACTTTGCCAATCTGGGCCCCTCTAGTTCTTTCCCTGAGGCTAGGAGTCTGCTTCTTTCATCTCTTGATTGTTACCCATGTAGGTTGACAGAGAGTGCCAAAGATGCTGAATTTTCTCCGGTTTCCATTCATCTGCCTCCACCCACCTCCAAGAGCTTTCTGCTTACTCTTTCCTTTGCTTCCCCCTTCACTCAGTTTCTCTCTGGTTTATTTCACATTAATTTATATTGTTGAATTTAAGAAACCCTGTGAGGTTAAGAATTATCCACTCACACTTTGTACAGAGTCCAGGGACCCACAGTCCGTGGGAAACTCACACAACAGCTAAAGATAACTTGTTTTAAGCACTCAGTTATTGCTTAAGTGAGTGAGTTTATCAATCGCAACCTTCTAGGAGTTGAGTCTCCAGTTTTGTGGTCTGTGTTGTCAAGCCCACAGAAGGTGAACGTGGACTGGGTGACTGCTGAGGGATGGGGAAGATGCCAATTAACTTATTCAAAGGCTAATAATAGAGCTCTGGAAGTCAAAGTTGCGGTTTCTCTTTTTCCCACTGTAGCTGCCATGGCCATTGAATCATCTCAATAGTTCCCAACATATTGACCTTAAATAATCTCTCTTTGTATTTACCAATTATTGGAATATCTGACTGCCTAAGAAAACAGATGCCTTGTAAAGGTTGATGTCATTAAAAAGTTGAAATTACCTATTTGATCTTAGTTTAGGGTCAAAAACCAAAGTGTTGGGGGATCAGGAATCTGCTAATTGAAATAATGGATTAAAATTGACCTCAGTTGGAAAAATCTGAGACTTTCATAATCTTTTACATGTGTTCATGTGTAAAGGTAAAGACTTTTTCTAATCAATGCCTTGTCTGCTCTGTTCTCCATATTGTTAATCTTTATATCATTTAGTGGCTTCAATAGAAATTCTATAACAAATCCAATCTGATGCTTTCCATTTAACCAGCTTCCATCTTCACAGTGTATAAAGAGAGAAAGAAGAAAGAGAATGGCAAAAGATAAGAAGGCCAGATAGCTTCTCTGGTATTGATGACTGTATGACTTTTAGTGGTGGAGAAAGTCTGAGAGTCAGTTTGCTGACTTGCTTTGTCCATATGACCCTGTGTAGGTGCGGTAAATTAGGACCTATCCACAATTTTTAAATATACCAATATACTTCATAGAGATTATTTGTAATACAAACCCTCCAACAACAATAGTCTTAAATCACTTCTTTTTTTCTGTGACAGAGACAGAAAGAAAGAGACAGAGAGAGGGACAGATAAGAGACAGTCAGGAAGGGAGAGAGATGAGAATCATCAATTCTTTGTTGCAGCTCCTTAGTCGTTTATTGATTGCTTTCTCATGTGACTTGACTGGGGGGCTGCAGCAGAGTGAGTGATCCCTTGCTCAAGCCAGCGACCTAGGGCTCAAGCCAGTGACCATGGGGTCATGTCTATGATCCCATGCTCAAGCCAGTGACTCTGCGCTCAAGCTGGTGAGCCTGCACTCAAGCGGTATGAGCCCACGCTTAAGCTGGCGACCTCGGGGTTTCGAACCCGGGTCCTCTGCGTTCCAGTCTGATGCTCTATCCACTGCACCACTGTCTGGTCAAGCATCTTTTCTTTTCTTTTTTAATTCATTAAACAACTGAAGAGGTGGTTAGAGAATTGGTGAGGGATGCATAACTCTTGAGTATAGAGAGATAAACTTCTTTTCATCTCTGTCTGTGTCCCATCCCACCACACTGTAGAATCCCCTTCCTATAGGTTAACATCTGGCAAGAGGACTACCAACACAGAAGATTACTGTATTGGAAAAAGAACTCATCAATAAGTCTGAAAACTTGAGTTTTCTTCTGGACCCCCATCGGAACAGGTCATCTAGCCCCAATGTCAGTGTCCTCTCATCCTCTGTGTGCACTAGACAACCTAGGCTCGACCATCCAGCTCTGATCAGGGAGTGAGGAGTGCACAGACAGCTGGGTCTTGGGTCCCGCCTCTTCACACTCCAGCTACTGGCTTACTGGAAATTATCCACGGGGCTGTATGGTTCTGCCTGTGAGAAACAATTCTCTCTGGGACGCTCCACCGCCCACTTACTCAGGAGTGGAGAATCAGGCTCGATACATTTTACACAGAGCTTATTCATTCAGTAACATGAGAATTCATTTGGAATCGGAATCCACAGTACATTTGTGATTTTTGCTTAGAGTCCAAAAGTTATCCAGTAATATACAGTTTCTGATGTTGGCTGTCACCACGGCGAGGAACAGATGAACTCTACCCCATTCCCATATAAGGCTGAGCTAGCCAAGTGCTCGGGGAGTGGAGAGCTCTGCAGTCAGACATTGTCATCGCTGCTACAGTAGCGCCGTGGGGAAAATATATAGCAAGGACCCCAGGGGAAGCTGTGGGAAAGAACAAACTCTGCACACAGTGCCCTGACTAGCAAAATCTGTCCAACTGCTATTTTTATGCATTACATTACTTAAAAAAAATACTATTAAGCCACAAGTAGGGCAAAAAATAGCCCTGCTTTCTATAGGAATGCACTTAGGTAGATTTGTCACTCAACACATATTCAATACACATATGCCAGGTTTGTAGAACTGAAATAGACACTACATCTTAATAAATGATTTAATGAAGTATATGCAATTGTCCTGACAATAAATATCTTCAGTAATATACTGGGCTTACCCCATAGGAAATGACAAATGGCTTCATTTCTGTCTCCTCAGTAGGTTTTTTTCTTACCTTTTACCAGGAACCATTTTCACCATCTTATTGATTAATATTCAATGGCACTCCTGAGTCAACTGGGCATCCTTGGGTACTGGCTGTTAAAACAACCCAACTTGGATCTGTATGGTCCAACCACTGAGTGAGTGCAGGTCCAGCACTAATGATAGGGTGAACCATTACTCATTGTGAAAAGCAAAGTCACCTGAACACTACAGACAGTGGATCCTACAGACCAGGCTCCGAGATGGGGTGCCATTTGGCACTGTCTCTTGAACAGATTACTCAGACAATTGTCAGATCTCAACTTAATTCAATCAGTATTAATAACCTGTCTGGATAATATAGGAGAGTCAAGCTCACGCTGGGTTCTGGATTACTCACGTTAATCAAGTTAACCAGAAGGTGCCAAGTTTCTACTTGACTCGGCAAATGGTATAGGGACTGACTCAAGGTATTTTCTTAATTAGGGACAAAGGGAAATAAAAAGGTTTCAATGCCCTTAGACATCTCCCTTTTAACAACCTCTTTGAAGAGACCTTTGGCATAGGAGTATATTGCTATGCAGATGGCACTATCTGTTGATAGCTAGAAATAATCAGAATAAGCCAGTTTTACTCAAGAATAAAGTTGTTGTAAAGGCATCATGGGAAATGTTAATATGTTGATTCTTGATTAAATAAATAATCACACAAAGTGAAAAGAGTTGACCTAAGAACTTCTCCTGTTTGTTTGGGTTCTGCTTGGCTGATGACATGGAGAATGTAGAATCCCTCTAGAATCAACCTCCCTCCTGCCCAGGCGAGTCTCACAGATATTGTATCCCACTAATTTATCTCCCCTGTGCCCCCAGAAGGCTGAGCCAGCCAAGTGCTCAGGGAGGGGAGAGCTTTGCAGTCAGACATTGTCGTTGCTGCTTCCCAAAGTATCGCTGGGAAAATCTATAGCAAGAGACCCCAGAGGCACTTTCAATCTCATGAAATGGCTTTCTTTTATTTAAAAAATATTTATCCTAGTTACATGGTGATGAAGGATCTTCGACCTGAAATTCCTAACGTATAAAGTCAACATTCCCAACAGAGGGCCTCGTTAGCAAAACACCACAAACAAAAACTGTTTTGAGGGTTGCAGCTCATGAGGAACACAGGGCATGGAGAAGGAGCTTTGATCTAATAGCAAGAAGCTCCTCAACTGCGACCTTGGCCACTGACTAAGTGATGAGTCACATATCACTAAATACAACCACCACAGGTATAAAGGGGTCCCCGATGATAAGTTCTACTTATTTGATTTTTGGTGGGGACTCACATAGAAGAAGATGTACGATATAACATCCAGCCATGGAACCCAAGCTCCAACAAGACGGCCCTTCCTCATGGAGGGTGGATATGAGGAATGGCTATGTAGAAACTGACTTCAGGATTCATGTTGGTGAAACTCATTCGGAACACCTAAGGACCCCAAATATTTCTGTTTCCAAAGACAGGGCAATACTGGCAGGAACTCCCAATTGCCTCTCACAATCTGGCACTGGATAAGCTGGGGTCCCAGAGGAAAATGCATGATTCCTAGGCATAAAGACTCAAAAGACTCGGTGCCCTAAAACAAAAGACTGCTGCCCCCATGGCCACAAGCAACATAGGCTTAAACATATAAAAAGTATCTTTTAAAATCAATAATGTCAAGACTTAAGCTTCAGCTTTAATGGAAATGGAACTTGAGGCCAATCACTTTAATCAAACATACAAACCTAGTATCAGTTCAGATTCTACCAGGTGCTATGATAATAATTTGGGGTGAGCGTTTTTCCTCTTACTTACCTATGAAATGAGCTACTTAAATGACATGCAGAAAGTGGGTAGAATAATTTAAAAAGGTAGAATGATTCTCAGTGGCAAGAGGCTGGTGCCCTCTAATTTGAATTTCTATATTGCAGAATGAATGCAACTATGTGTTCTTTATGTAATACTTTTATAAAACATATTTATGTATAAGGTAATAAGGATAAAACATAGTTGCATTATAAACACACATATACAGACATACATATGTTCATAACAAAGAACAAGAGAAAAGATGCTTAAGAAAGCATTATTCTCAATTTATTAATCAAGTAGTATAAATTGATCCAATTTTACATCCTATTATTGCTTGTTCCAGTGGAGAAGAACATGCCTGTAATATACAGTGTGTCCATAAAGTCAGGTGCACTTTTGACCTGTGACCAGTCAAAAGTGCACCATGACTTTACGGACACACTGTATTTCTTAGGAAAGTATGCAACTGACTTAATCAGGCAATTTGAGGCATGTTCATTTATAACGGGAGTAGAAGGAAGATGCTGTTTATTGCAAGGCAATGACTTACCCGCCCTCCTTTCTCAGGGTAGCACTGGCAACCCCCACTGCAGTCTCTCCCTCCACAGGGCACATCATACTTCTTCACACCCTGCAGAAATGAGACACAGAGCAAAGATAAAGTGATGTAAAATACTGTCAACGACAATATGTATCATAATGCTATCGGTTGAGAGTGCTTCCAACTCTAACAATTATTCATTCAAAACAAATAGACTTTAATTTTTAGAGCAGTTTTAGGTTCACAGCAAAAGGTACAGCCATTTCCCATATGTCCCCTGCCCCCCCCCCCCCGGTCCATTTTACCCATTATCAACCTTTCCCCATCAGAGTAGGGCATTTGTTAAAATCTATAAACCTACAATAACATGTCATTATCATCCAAAGTCATAGTTTTCATTAGGGTCATGTGACCGTAATGTAAGCTATGTTTTAATAACTCTTGGTGTTGTCTATTCCATGGTCAATAAGCCTTTTTTTAGTGCCTACAAAGTGCCAGATGCCAAGCTAGATCCTGGGGCTGGAAAGTCAAAGAGGACACTTCCTGGATCCAGACATTCTGTGGGAAGTAAACCCATGAGGACACTCTGTGTTAAGAGCTTTAGTATGAAGGAGAAATGTCAGGCACATAGAACTGTCCTTCATTCTGCCTGGAAATACAAGGGATGCAAGAGAAATGCCAGGCACACAGAAACTGTCCTTCATTCTGCCTGGAAATACGAGGGATGCATTCTAGAGGAAGAGATTTTCAAGGTCAAGTTAAGAAGGGCAGGGCAACTCTGGGCCTCCATCCCACAACATAGACCCTGGTGGGTTAAAGAAAAGGGGGCTCCGATGAGGAGGTAGAACTTGCAAATACACCTGGTAGGATAACAAACCCTCATCTCCATCACAGGTACCATGACATCCACAGTGATCCCTCTGCAAAGAAAGCCCCTTTCCTTCCCTTTACTCTGTGAGCAATTCTCACACATGGTAAGAGGAGGGGGGCCGGGGAAGTTTTTATACAGTCAGGCTCGGGTGGCGTAATCAAACTCTGTATCATCCTCTGAGATATAACTCTTTAATGAGTTTACTGGATAACTTGAGGGAGTTCTCTGGTTGGACAATTCCAATCAGAATAAAGGGAAAATGCGTTTCTTGCCCTTGATCTAAGTTTTTCAGGTAACATATGGACCTGGAGATTGGACCATGTCTGAGCTCTTTCTTCCAGACTGTGTTTGTAGTACCAAATGTTTTCAGTGGGAAATGACAATCAGGTTGGCCCTCTTCCCTCTCTTTGCTGGTCAGTCAAGTCATGCCTCCCTCCATCCTGAGGTGACTTAGTGCATCCTCGTCACCATCATGGAGACTGTCCATCCAGCAGGCACTTATGCTCAAGGGACCCTGGGCATGGTTAGCTTCTGGTATGCACTGAGCCGAAACTTGCCATGAGAAAAACACTCCCCAGAAAACAGAACCCACTGCAACTTTAAATAGAGCTGCATTTCATCATAGCTCTTCTGTTCTCTCCTGATTTAAGTCTCAATGACTAAACAGGATGGTCAGGTGGGAACTCCCTCTTTAAGTTTTTCTGTCTGTTTTCCATGCTAGCATCTTCCCTGTTCCTGGCACAGAACTGAGTATTCAAGATGGAAATGCGATGTTTTACTTGGCCACCCCTGTAACTTCTGCGAGCACAGCCTTCCTGAATGTTCCACCTTGGATGGGCACACAAGGGAAATCTGACTCGAAACCATCTGACCAGAGTTTACCTTAAGACTTCAACAACTACTCAATGTTCTTTTTGTAGAGAGGTCTCATTTGAAAGTTTCATTTTTTGTGTGTGGTTTTATTATAATTCTTTACTTAATAAACATCAGTCACTACTTTCAATAATTAAAAAAATCTTTTAAACCTCAAAACAAACAAACCTGAAAATTTCAAATCCTGTAAAGAAACCAACACCTGGAAAGCCTTTTGAATCTCCTTTTGGTTATCTTTTTGGCCTGAGTGAGGTAACAAAAAAACAGCCTGAGTACCACAGTGTAAGTGTAAACATGTGTAGAATCCTTTCATGCCCTTAAAATATGATTCTAGGTATTTGCCAATTTTTTTATGGCTTCATTTTTAAATTTCATGATTTTGACTATTTGGTTTTTATAAATCCAACTCCATGCTAAGCCTTCAGTTTTATGGCTTACCCTTAGCACAAAAGAGAGAAGTCTACATGGGCTGCCATATTTATACTTTGTATTATATATGACTGTGACACGAACGAATATGTTGGCAGGTGTCCTGGTTTACGCAATAATTCATTTACCAGTTATTTGGAGAGGGTAAGGGGGACTCCTCAGTCTAATGGGTGAAACATAAACTCATATTCTCCATCTGGTGTTTTATATACTATTTTTAGCTTTGATTTCTAAAGCCACTTGCCAAATCCCTGTATATAAATCAATGGTTAAAATGATTTTAATGGTTTCAAATTGATCTAACAGACTCTCTATTCTAGGCTTAGGCTATGCACTGGATTTAGTTATAGAAATGAGTTCTTCATAACCTGCTCAAAATTTAATAGTGCTTCTTTACTTTTGAAATTAAGACTCAAAGGCCTGATAACTCCTGGTCTCAACACTTTTTCAATTATGTGTCAATGGCTCAGATACCTTGTTTCAGAAAGTGAGGAATACAGTACATCATTAAGAGGTAGCCCTCTACCTTACAAGCCACAGAAAATTTGTCATGGAATTCCAACCCTGCACGCATGTGCTGTTTGTGTGTGTGTGCACAAACGTATCTGTGTGTGATGTAGTATGGGGTGCGTGTATTCCCATCAGCACCTTACATATACTACGGAGGGACTCAGGAATTCCGACATCTACAAGAGCCCTAAAGCACTACCTATTGGAATGTCAGATCTCTGGGATAAACAGAAGTATTTACTTTATTAGGGCAGGACATGTGTTCCAGACGTCTCTTAAAGGCTGAACAAGTTTCACACCTGATCCTCTGCATTCCCCTGATGGGACCTGGGTTCTAGAACAGTCTCAGGACATGAATGCCCTTCTGAGGACCTTGGTAAGGAGAGTGTGAAGTGCTCTGTGAGGTCCTAGGTCTGTGTCCAGCACCCCCCCTCCCCAACTGCCAGACAGCTTTGAATACTAAAAGCTCATACCAACTACTATTTCCTGGCTTTTATCGCTCAACACAACTGACAAACATGGCGGTTCTTATTAGTTTTTTAATAGAGAATTTTTAAGAATGTAGTGTTTCCTCCCACGCTATGTCTACCTCAAGAGTCTGCCCACCACCCTCAAAGGTGACAAGCTGGTCCTGGTCCAGATCTTCAACTTCTGGGTCTCCAGGAAGGCATCTCTCACCTACATGGTTCAGGCTCTCTCAGAAACACCAATCAAATCCTCCAATAGTCTCTCACTTCAAGTCTGGATTCCCATTGGTAGCTCTGTGTAGAGCAATATTCCAAAACCCAGCTCTCCCAAGGGCCCCTGCAGATCACTGAGGTCACCGTCTAAGTATCTAAGGAGGAACACAGTTCCTAGGGCCAGGAGGCTCCGATGAACCCTGTTCAAGGTTTAGAGTGTCCATTGTGATCACAGACCATGCTCCAGTCATTCAACTGAGCTAGCCAAGTTCTTCCCCTTATTTTGAGGTCCTTCATCCCAGGGCAGAAGAAGGCTCATGGCCCTATGGGACCAATTATACTGAAGATCCATGAAAACTAATAAGGGCTCCCACTCCCTGGAGTATTCTTGAATCTAACATGCATAAGTCTTATATCCTCATATGAACACAGAAATGGCTCCCATTCAGCTTTTGGGATCACAAAGGAGCCTGTGTCATGTGTTTCCCAGCTTTGAGAGATATCATCCCCCAATTCCAAACTAATTAATTGACAGCTGGAAGGGGTCTTGGGGATAACTTATCTACCCTTCCACTTTGCAAATCCATAAATCCATCCATCCATCCATCCTTCCTTCACTGAATGTTTACTCTGTGTGATATGCTGTGCTGGGCCATGGATGAAAAATAAAGAACACATCAGGTAAACAAGTTGATGAGAAAATTAGGTAAATAAGGAAACCTACATAATTCAAATTACGATGAGTGTCATTAAAATCATACCAGATGACACACAGGACTACTTTAGCCGGTGCTCTTTCCCTTTGGCTCCACTATACCCCCTTTTCCTTATAGACCTGCCTTAAAAAAATAACCTCCCTGTTGTTTGACTGGAGGCCCTTGCTGCTATCACCAAGGGGAAAGACAGAGAACCACCCACTTCCAGGCTTAGGAAAGCAAGACATCTGGATTACTATCATCATCAAGGAATCAGAAGCATCTTGGATTGGAGTGAATTTGAACTCATTCTTCTTATAACCGTCAGGATGTCCGTACATAACCGTATCCCTCAACTCTCCTGCCTTAGGACTCAATTTCAATACACTGCCACTTTATAATCCAGGACAAAGAAAGTCCATAGGGCTGGGACATCCTCAGTCTTCCCTGCTTAGCCGAAGCCATCCTCATAGCTACCAAGATACCTTACCATTTCAAACTATGGCTCTAACTTGCAAACTGTGGAAGGAGTCTGACTAGGAGGATTAATCATAATTTCTTTAGCAAATGAACAAACATTCACTGAGGACCTGCAAATGCTCCCACCTTGGCAGCTATCTGGTCACCCACCAACCTAGAGACTAGGCCCCACTGAAGTCATCTCCTTCCAGAAAAAGTAGGGGAATTAAGGAAGTTGGGAGAGGCATTGCAGGCTCGGGGGGGGGGGGAGGAATGTTAATTTTGGTATCATTGTAAGCTTTTGACATCTCAAAATGTGTGGAAGTGATAATAGCTTTGAAGAACAAAATGTGAATTATAAGTTTTGGGAAATAAGCTAGAAAGCGGCTTAAACATAAGAAGCATAGTAAACTGGGAATGTCTCTGAGCCACACCTGGAAGAGATGAAGAATGGGTAATCCTTGCAACTGTTAATATTGGCAAGGGAGAGAGTAGAGTGGACAGAGCTGTTAAATGAGAGAGAGAGCGAGTGAGCGAGCAAGGTGAGAATAGTGAGTGAAGAGTTTGAGGAATATTTGCCTAAAAATAGTGTCACAAATAAAATGGGAGAGGGGGAGAGAGCAAAGGGAGTTTGGTTGATTAGAGACAGAGACTCAGACACAACTTCAAAGAGGTAATCAATCAATCCATTATTGGAATACTGCTGTTCTCCTCTAGACAATTTCCACTCTCAGTGTGTGGATGCAACATCAGTATCACCTCGGCACTCGTTAGGATTGCAGACCCCACCCCAGATTTTCTGGATCAGACTGTGCTTTCTAACAGGATTACCAGGTAGACACAGTGAAGTCTGTGGAGCATAACACTAGGTAAATGGACTGGCATTGTGTTCAGAGACAATGGGAAAACTGCAAACCACTGAACCATCTCTCAGTGGAATAGAAAGCATTATTTCATACAGATTCAGTGTGTTCCATGCCCTAAGATGGACTCAGGAATGTCTGTTCTAGAAAGATATTGGCCCTCAGGCTCCCTTGGACTCCAGCAACCAATGACATGTTTAGAGAAGCTCTGAGCACTCAGGACTCAGTTCTTGAGCTTCTAATCAATCAGAGTGCTGCAAAATTTTTTAGTCCTCCTTTTCTTATTCAAAACATCCTTTTAAAGACTCTTCCTATCCTGAGTTGGTAGTCAACACTGCCATGCTATGCTATTTAGAAAGTCTAGAAATTGGAAATAAGTTGGATCCTCTAAGAGACATCTTGCAATGTTAAGGCATACGATATATTTTCTAGAAACCTTGGATCATATTCTACTTAAATGGAATGCAACAGACATGGTTTCCGGGGCAATGTGGAGAGCTCTGAATAAGGGATTTCTTGGTTAGCTTTTCATACAGGAGTTTTTTGCTTTGAGTCTTATCTGAGTCCTGGCATCATTATATTTAGAAAGATTTAAAAAGACATCTATTAGCATGAGCATTCCATTCATGTTAGACATGTCCAAATCACCTAGAATAATATGCATGATCTAGATCTCTTGGTCAATCTTTTGTCTCTGGAAGAACAGAAGAGGTGGAATCTTCTAAGGAGAAATGAGTTCTAGCTTCCTGAACCAGGACTCTATCAGAGTCATGTAGAGAATTTCTTGCCTTGAGCCACTGGCTCTCTGGCTGCTGGCAGAGACTTCGTTCTGCCATCTATAAATGGAATTCAGCGAAGAGTCAGAGCAGAGATCTATAGTAGCAGCTGCAAGATTAAGGGAACATCCGGTCCCACATGTTGCTTGGCCCTGCTTCCTATTTGTGAAATCTACTGGCACTAGGAGAGGCGAGTATCATGCTGCTTTCGTTAGGAATCATTTCCTCCGTTGCCTGGTGAGAAGGGGCACTCCTCATCTGAGGAGTAGCCTCATTTCAAAACACTGAGAAAACTGCTCATTGTCACTTTTGCCAATGGCAGATTTGTCCTCATATTTAGGACATTTAAAAATAGGTTTAAATAACAAGTCAAATGCCAGAAAATAAAACACACAAAAGGTTTAGACTCTTTAAAAAGACTAGCTATTTCTATAGTTACCAGTGTGAGAATCCATCCATATTAAAAATGAACAAATCCATGGGCATGAACCCAGCTTTCTGCAGATGTAAATATCATTTAAACTTGATAATATATATATATATAAAATGCTTGCCATTGTTCTCAGCTTGCACATAAGAAATTAGTATTAATCAAATTTATATGAACACGCAAGAACAAAACTCATTTGTCCTAAAACAAAGAATATTTTGTCCTCCACATGTTCCAAGAAACTTCTTGTCCAAGAAAGTCTTTTAAAGCCAATATACCTCCAGCCAAAAAAGAGCAAGTCTCTGTGGGGAATTATAGATATTTTACCATTGGATTGCCCCCAGCATCTAACCCAAGCTTCCTGTACAGAAGGATACTGAATAATCCATTCTAACTGACATAAAAGACAAACATTTCTTATGGCAAAAAAGTAATTATCTTTCATATTTAAGGTAAAAAAAATCTGTACAAGTCTTTGTCACAAGTCCAGTCAAGCAAACTTTTTAGAATTATTCTTTTAATCCATAAAAGGGCCAACAAAGAAGAAAGCCAGATTGGGAACAAGGTTCCCAGTACAATTCTATTAGTTTATCAAAACAGGAAATATAAGCCATTTCCGCACATACAGCTTTAGAAATTAAGGAAATAATTCCAACATAGTATTAGCAAGACAGAGTATATGCAGAGGAAATGCAGACCACAGCCACTCTACACAAAACAAAACTCTTTTTCCCAATAAAGTGGGTGGAAAATCCAGCCAATTCAGTTTCCTTTATTTAATAGCAGTTCAAGGGCATGCAAAATAAATGTGCTCACTCTAGAGCAGTGGTTCTTAACCTTTTTTGAGGTACCGAACCCACCAGTTTCATATGTGCATTCAACCTAACCCTTTTTTAGTGATAAATAAAATATGATTTTTTTTTCCAAATTCAAGACATAGGTATATGTTTTTTTACCGGTGCACAAAATGAGCCATGCATGAACATCACCTTGCTCAAAGAACAAAACCAACAAAGTGCATGAACTCACAACAAATTACGGTATTACTTTATTCTGGTCTCCGCGGCAGAGGCTTCTCCGAACCCCTGAGACTGACTCATCAAACCCCTAGGGTTCGATAGAAGCCAGGTTAAGAACCACTGCTCTAGAAGATGGTCCTGAAATGGCCACATTTAGAGGTAGTGAAATAACAAAAGGAGAAAAGTGCTCATCCGTTTAACATGAGCTATACTACAATGGACTTTTACTGAGTACCAACTACTTTCAGTGCACTTATATATAAGTTGCTACATGTTCTCATGGGGCTGGGAGTTTGGATAAAGAAGGGAGAAGGTAGGATGTTGTGTTAGAAAGGATGACAGTAGTTCACATGAGAGAGGATGAGCTACAGAAGGCTTTCTTAGGATCACAGTCTTCATGTCCCCCAGGAGTTCATTTGCTTTTGCCCAGTGAATACCTGAGGCATAATATCACTCCTCCTCCTGGTTTATCTTTATGGCAGACATAACCAGAAGGCATTGCGTAGGGTGCCCTCACTTGAATCATCAGTAACATGCCACATGGTTTTCATACTTGCAGACTTGTAAGTTTTTACAAGCAATGACTAGCCAACTTCTCCACCTTCTCTTTCTTTGTAGGCAGCTCAAAGTCCAGGGGTGTTTTCCAGACAGATTTTGCTGTTGACAAGACTACCTGTGTCAGCCATCCTTTAGTTCTAGGGCTTGGGTGTTGACAAGTAGTACTGGCTCAAAAAACCTCCTACAACTCAGGAATCAGATCACACTGGGAAGGCTTCTGGCAGGCACAGAGAGCATGGTAGGTCGAAGGCCAAGGCCAGAATGCTTTCTCAAATTACATCATTTATGCTTGTGACATTTAAAGTAGTTTAAATGATAGACTGAATTCGAGTTGCTAAACTCAAGAATGAGGAATCTTTGAGTTTGGCCCCCAGTAGGAGCTATTTAGTGTGTGATGTTGGAGGGTAGGACTGAGGTAGACCAGGAGAATGATGATAGGTCAATGGGCAATGTTGGCAGAGAAATGACCTCACTTCCCAACTGCAGTGGCCTCGGCACAAGATGAGGATAGTGGCCTTCTCCTCGGTCTGTTGGAAGGATTCAACGATGTACTTCATGAAGTCTCCTGCACCATCCAAATCTAAGGGTCATTAGTATTTGGAGCATGCTTGACTCTCTGGCATGAACCCTCAGACATAGCAATGAGAGTGGAAACCCAGCCAAGGTTGTATGAGCCAATGCTTCCTGAGAAATCCTTTGCCCAGGGATTTCTCAGTGCGGGTGGGCCTGGGCCTGCAGGAGAAGACAAGTGGGCCATCTGGTTAGAACAAAGGGGTGTAGCATTTCCTGTCACATCCCTGCCTTGGCTATTTCTTCACAGGTCACTCCCCTCCTCTTGAGGTCAAAAGCAGAATCCAATGTGTCTCTTCAATAGTGAGGAAGGCAGTGATGCCTCCTGGATGCTCTGGCGTACATAGGAGCTGGTATAGGTCTGACACTAGATGCAAACGACTCTGACTGCAAGTGATGCAGGCTCTATTCAGAGGCATCCCTTCTTCTTTCTTTCATCGTGCCCATTCAGTGTAGCGATCTGATTTTCACCTGCGAAGGGCCGTGGTCTCATTGTTGGGTTCTTTTATTAGGTGCTGGGTGGAGATTTAAATTCCCTCATCTTGAGTCACTAGTCTAGAAACTTGGAACCCAGGCAGTGAAGACTCAGGTATATGGAGCATATGGCTGTGGTCAGTAGTCAGGCAAGGCACAGACCAATGACCATACAGGTTGGGGGGTCAACTGGACAGTGAGTCAACAGGCAGCCTTGAGAATAGGCACAAAGCCAAGTGAGGAAACCTTAAAATACAGGTCATTTTGTCTTGAAGTATGAAAGATGTCCTATTTGAAGTATGAATTGCCTCCATATTAAGGTGCTTCTTCTCTGTCATCTAATGTCTAGCTCATTTGCATTCTGGTACTCTTCTGTCTCTAATTCCTATTGATCTTCAGGGATCTATTCATTACCCTCACAAAATCCACTGCCTCTCTCAATATCTATGGCAGCTACGGTATCAGCTCCTAAGACATCTGAAGATTTATTTTCCTTCTATTTAGATATGCTTACACATCTATGGCTGAATTTTATTTTGAATTGAGTATTATTCACTTGATTCCAAAGGTTGATATTAAACCACTTCCTGCCTGGGATTTCCAAGGTCTTGAATTACAAAAGAAACCCTGTCACCGAAGTCTCAAGTAAAAACAAGTTCTTTTTCTTTTCAAGCATTTTGAAACAGCTGTTCCACTCTCTACCAAAGCCCCTCATCACCAATCCAACTCTCACTTTCCTGTAATGGCTCTTCAGCCACTGATGCAGCGACTCATTTTGGCCAGAGCGCTGCCTGTCTGACCAACACACTGGTGCAAGATACTGGCTCGGTGTGCCTTGATGTGTCAGGGGAGGGAAGAGGTCTGGTCACCGAAAGCCTCTCTCCTTGGTGTCATGATGAAGTTGCCACACAGCATGCGTAATTTGAAGCCAATATGCATGTCAGCTGCCTTGCGGGATTGGTGTAACAAAACA
Organism: Rhynchonycteris naso; assembly: GCA_037038555.1. Taxonomy (NCBI): domain Eukaryota; kingdom Metazoa; phylum Chordata; class Mammalia; order Chiroptera; family Emballonuridae; genus Rhynchonycteris; species Rhynchonycteris naso. The sequence continues at coordinate 35,921,233 of CM072998.1, forward strand.
TGTATGCGCATTCACACACACGCGAATGAGGTCAGCTACGGGATGCTTCTGTTTGAAATCATTTTAATACTCTCCTGGACTTCTTTGGTGAGTGTGTCAACAGACCAATTTCTGGAAGTCACCCTTCTCCATTCTTAATATAGACTTCCATCATTCATGTTTTTATTAATCACTAATGCCAGACATCTTAGTCTGTCTAGGCTGCTATATCAAAATGGCAGACTGGTCGGCTTACACAGTGGCTTACAGCACACACTTACTTCTCATAGTTCTGGAAGCGGGGAAGTCCAGGATCAAGGCACTGGGAGACTCATGTCTGGTGATAACCTGCTGCCTAGTTCATAGACAGCACTTTCTTGCTGTGCCCCACATGCAGGAGAGCAAGAGAGCTCTGTGGGGTCTCTTTCATAAGGGCATTAATATCAATCATGGTGGCTACACTGTCATGACATAACTACCTCCCAAAAGGCCTCACCTCCAAATGTCATCACATTGGGGGTAAGGATTTCAACATGCGTATTGAGGGGGACACAAACATTTAGACCATAGCACCTGGCTAGGTGGAAACTTATGTTGTTCTGAGGTTAGCTCTTTAGTTGATAGCCCACATCATGCTGTTCTCTCCAGATACAATATACTCTGTATTTTCACATCCTCTAATCCCTTTTACCCCGACTGGTTCTCTGGTCTTGAGTGCCTTCTTTCTCCTGATACCTGCTAATTGAGTTATCTTCCTTTTGAGCTACTGTTCCTTTCTAATTTCAACTCCAATTGAATGCTTAATAAAATGTTTGCCCACAATGTTGGAATGTTACAGATTTTAGATGTCTTGAACATTGACACCTCTGGGTCCTTACCTTCCCTAAAGCCTGTGCCTTTGTATAAGCTGTGCCTTCAGCCTGGAATGTTCTCCCTCCCGCCCTCTCTTTCCCTGTCTGTACCACTGATACCCACTCAAATCTCAAACACAACTGCCACTCACCCATCAGAACAAGAAAGTCAAACTTGTGTTGATTTCACATCTTGTCCCTACTCATTCTTTTTAAGTATGGGTGTTTCTGCTACACAACAAATACATGACTATTTCTGAAAAACCCTCACGTTCTGCAAAATCACACACTAAACCAAAAAGGTATATGATATGGGGAAAATAGTGTTACAGGCAGGCCACTCAGTATCTAGCAACTTGGTAACCAGGGTACTAATAAACTTAGTCATTAAACAGTGATGAAAAATGATTTGACTTTGAGTAATGGCACATAACACAACAGTTCAAATGTTATAGAGATATTCACCTATCTACTCTTATTGATCAATGTCACACCATTAAATTAAGGAAGAACTGTACAGTCAGCACTTCTAGGGAGATATGTGGCTCACTGAGTCCAGAGAAAATTGAGGACTTGGCATCTGAGACAGAGTTAAATTCTTTAATAGCTTACTGTATTCATTGTGCTAATCTATTTATTCTCAGCTACCCTGTTACTTAGTGTACAAACAACATGCTGGGAGAAACATCATGCATGAACTAACAACGTGACTCCCATTTTATATTGACATCATTCTCTGGATGATCAGTACAGCAGCTTGGAGTTAGAGAAAATGCACCATAGCAAAACAGACTCTACTTCAGTACTCTTTTACTTGCTATAGATTCAAATGTCAATGTTTTCTCACCAACTAAGTAATAAGAAAACTGACTACATTAAAGACTATTTTTGGTAAAGGCTATTGTCCTTCAGTCATTTTTATAGCCTGGGGGATGCTGTTCTGTCTCAATGTTAGGAAAACAACTCATCAGGAGCCTTCAACTCTTGTTTAAGAGGCCACCCATATCACTACGACATTATGTCTTACAGTGCACAGACGGTAAAGAGGTTCATGTTATATTTAGAATAAACTCCCTTAAATACTTATGAGCCATTCTGTTTATGCCCTGTTCAGCTAGTGAGAGACAGTCTACTAAGACACGTCAGCGTAGGCATTACCTCATACATTACCTACACTACATTTTATTTATGCATGCATGTCAGTTCTTGGTATTCTCAGGTAATGAATAAAAATGTGTATGTCGTTAGTGTTGGCATATTAGACCGAGTGAATATTTGACATTGTTCTTAAGAAATGAAGAAGAACAATGTTGAGGCTGTTTACTCCAGAGATATATGTCCAGTATATGAGCTTTGACCCAAAGCTTCTCTCTATGCTAAATTTGAGGAGGATCCCAAAAGAATGCAATGAAAGAGACTTAGTAATACTTTTTCATAATACAATGAGGTTTCTGTTCTGGTTTGGTAAGGACTGGTCCAGGCAAGGCAGGTGTTCATTTGTGTTGGCATGCAAGGAATACCAGCAGTCTGCCTGGGCAGGCTCAGGTCTAGATCCAAGCAATTTCATCTCTGTAAACTTGACGGTAATCTGAACCAAAGTCACAGGGGCTCTGGGACCAGTAGAAGTCCACACTCAAACCACAGCCACTTTACATTCCTGTTGGCCTAGTTTTGGGGGTAGAATTTCCCAATCTGCCTTTCTCTTTCTCTGATATATACCTAGTCAAGTTAAGCACACCTGGCAGCTTTAGAAGGTATCTATGTAAATGCATATTAGCAGTGATTGAGGATTCCTTTGCCGTGAGCTTAGCAGTTTTCTCTCTGCACTGGAACAAAGATCTGTGAATAAAATGTACTCTAAGCTACAGCAGAAGCATATTCCTGAGGCCAGTGACTCTGAGTCCTGATCAATGCAGGAAGCACTCAATTATTGTATGTAGATTATCCGCTTGGCTATTCCAAAAGTAACTTTTCAATCCCATGGTTCTCAAAGCTCTCCAGCAGGCTGACAGCTTTTAATTCTTGCGGTTTTGTGCTGCACACTCAGGGTCCACATGCATCAGTAACTGCAATATCAGCCCACCAAATACTAAATGCTTTTTTGGACGAGGTTCAGGTCAACTTTTGGAGCTGACCTCCATCGATAAAGCTAATTTAGAATTAGCAGACAAATATTTTTAGGATGAGAAGCCAATTCCGTCCCACCCTTGTATACTGATGTATTCAGTGTTTTGATACGGAATTTGGGGAGTCTGCAAGAGGATAGGGTTTTCCCTATCCCCTCTGAAGGATAGGCCTTCAGAGTGTTGTGATTCTATTTCCTGGGCTTTAATCAGGTGTGCACATTTCTACCACGATGTGCGTTTGCTCTCCATGGCACCGTGATTGGAGAGAGGTGCTTGGGCTCTAGGCCTGCTGCCACACAGCTCTATGGCCTTGCTTGAGTAGAATCTACCACTCCTATCATGAGGTTGCTGTTAGAAAGAAATTAGATAAATCCATGGGGTGAGCTTAGTCAATGCCTGGCATATGACAGGAAGGGTTTGCTACTCATGTTCTTAACCTTCGTTTTGTTTTACCCACCGAGGAAAAGATGTCAACCTATTTCTACACTTGTAGTATCGGTTCAGTGACACAGTAAGTGTTAACATTTTCATTCTTTAGCAAGATTGGTGTTTATGGAGACAACTGAATGTTTTAAGATTTTTATTCAAGAGGCATATATATAAGGTTGAATCTATATAGAGTTTGTGGAATTAATCTTGGTCAGGTGACACTTTAAGTTTCATATATTATTAATTTTTCCCATTTATTTTGAGAGAGAAAATTTGGTATGCTAATTCATCTTTAATGACAAAACTATTTTTTTCTTTTTAATTCATTAAATAGCTGGCCTAGGCACAATTTAAGCAGTTAAACTACACTGAATGCTGTAGCCAAGGTCAACTGATAAGTTAAGGTCACTTCGGTCACAAACCAAGACCTCTTATTCTCCTTCCGTCACTATAAGCCTAAGATAAAAATTCATGAATACTGTATGAGCAACAAGCCTTGTAATTCCCCCTATGTATCAAAAGTACTCTTATCATATTACAAACAACTAACATGCTGAGATTATAAACATGCAAAAGAGTGGACTTCCTTAAATATTTTCAGTGATGTCATCTGGCCCTTCTTTCATATCCGTTTTTATTATGCTCCTGTCCTTTCAAAACAGAGTTTGTGCCGCAGTACAACAAAAACCAGGAAATGTCGGTACTATGGCAATAAGTCGGACCTGGAAACCAGGAGAGACTGATAAAGCACAGACCTCTCCAGATGGAGAAGGAAGAAACCAGTACCCACATAGCAATCTGGTCTGGTGTAGTTAAAATTGTGTTCTCTTACACTCATCTAAAACTCTCGCTTTGCTACTTGGCAAGTGAATTGTGTTGTTTTCACCAACAGATACTCCCCCACAAATATCTTTTAGAAAACATCTTTGAGAGCTTACCTCTTACTTGTCCGAGTGCTAAGTACCAGGATTTAGAGGTACAGAGACAGGCTCCCTGCCCTCAGGAGGTTACAAGTCCATCAGTCCTTACAATAAATACTTAACAACACAATACGTAAGATTATGTGGGTGGGCACAAATCAGAAAGTAATTCTTACCCGATTCACTATGTTTTAACTTGAATTTTGATTGCTGATCTGCATGCGTTAAATGAACTTGCCTTACTGATTGATATAAAGCATGCTTCCAGACCTTTCTACACGCCAGTATGGACTGTCCATCTAATCTGATGTTCTTTGGATTTAGTCCTATGCTCACATACATGTGAATTATGATCTCTAGTGATAGATTTCCCAACCACGGAGGGAAGTGGGAGGGAGGAGTAGATACAAAGCTTTGGGGAGTGAGTGTGGACAGGTGTTGGTTTGACATTCTAAGGTTGAGCAGCATGTGAGCACAGTCTATCCATGACTTGGTGGCTTAGACATATGGTTAAATAGGAGTCTGATTCTAAGGCAAAGCCTGCCATTGTTCCCTCTTGACAGACGTGTGTAAAGTAGAACAGTTGCACTTTTTTTCCTGAATGCATCATGATTCAGAGCTTCCCACAGCACCACCCTTGGGAGGAAACTCCTGCCAGGAACTACAGCTATACCATAAACAGTCAAGCACTGATGTGGAGGCCAGCATTTCTTCCTTTTAGTTCACTGAAGTCTTTGCCCTTAATAGACAATACTCCTCTCCTTGGTAGCAACCCATAAACGCCCTAATAGAGTCAGGAAGGGATGCAGCCCTTTGTAGTCCCAGCTAGTGGTGCCCCTAAGGTCACTCAGCAGAATACAGCAGGCAGATAGCCTGAAGACAACAAGGGGCTGCGCATATACCTGCCCAACTGGAGAAACCCAGGACCTGGAGTTTGCTTTGAGACCACTTTCAACATTCACGTCTCGAGAGACTTTAAGGATTCTGTCCATTTACAGTTCTTTGTACCTTAAAATGTCTTCATGAAATATAGGATTGCTCTGCTTTCTACTGGAATTGGCTTGTAGGACTGGACTTCTGGGCTCCTGCAGTAAGAGGACCACCCTTCAGAAGATGCTACCCACGGAACTCAGACATTAGGCCAAAATTAGGAAGGAGCCAAACCTAAACTTCCACTAAAACAGTCATAGCATTGAGTATTTTATTTTTTATATTATTACTATCTCCAAGTCTTCTTGCCCCCTCCCCTTATCCTTCTTCTTTTATAACTTTAGAATAAAAAGTCTGGAAAGGGTTGATTTGCTAGATTCAGAAGACAATTTATATGAGGACTGTTGCTTAAGTTGTGGTTGTACAGATTGGTCTGTTTGTGGCATTGGGTTTACCACTGGAACAGGAGTTCTCAGACCTTTAACCACAGAGCTCATTTGTTATCTGCTCCCCCTTTATTACCTTCCCTCAAATACTAAAACTATGCTATGGCATCATAAACAGCCAAGATGAGCCTTCTTCCAATCAGCATAAACAGCATTAGTGTTCTACACCAAGTCAGTAGAGTCCCCACGACAGCATAGAGCACTGATGCATTCTTAGTTTACACAGCTTCATCATGTTCAGTATCTGGAATGCTTTTGAAATACTACAGATTAATACCACTTTGGGTAGTCCAGCTAAGCAACTCTGAGAAGTGTTTTAAAACTGGGTCCACTAGGTTTCCTTTAGTGAATTTTCCTTCCATTAAGTCTAACAACTATCTTTACGATTGTTGGGCAGATAAAATATATTATGCTCACTTTGTTAAAGATGGCGCTGCCCACATGCAAGTCTGTTGATATTAATGTGTTTTGGGGGACAAGCTGGGGGCAGGCCGGGTCGTTATAGCCTACGCCTTAGTTTTAAGAGTAAGCTTTTCCCCACACCTTTGACTGATTGGATGATGTAGGGTGGTGCACTCTCATGAGGAATCCTCCCATTATGCCTCAGATAAGTGACTTTGTATCAGAGGCTTCCTTGTTTGTAGATTGGATTAAAGGTTTTGAATCTACGCTATAAAGTGGGACAGGCCGGGAGCTTGCTCTCTCTCTCAGTTCCTGGGATTAGTATTAAAAGAGAGCAGATTAAGGCCATGTGGAGGCCAGGAGAAGCAGCCAAGATGGCCGAGTGCTGAGGGAGAAGCCAGTTTGTGCAGAGTTTGTGCAGAGAGAAGGAGATGGGAAACAGAGGTGAATAAGTCTGGTGAGCTAGAAACCTCTGATGCTAGGAAACTTGGATAAGTCAGTAGCTTTGTGAGCACTGAATGTGTGGGTTTTGGAGCCCAGTGTGTGTTTTTACTTGCCTGCCGGATGCAAGCTAGAATTAAAGCTGATGGCTCACCAGTTCTTGGCTCCGTTGTTTCATTACTGACTGTCTGAATCTAATGTGAACCTGCACTGGCCAGATGGCTGTGATGGTGGCCTCGACTACTGGCTTTACAATGAGGCTAGCACATTGCACATGCCAAGCTAAAACATGACTTTTGTGACCCTGGCTGGTTGGCTCAGTGATAGATCATCGGCCCAGCATGTGAATGTCCTGGATTCGATTCCCAGTCAGGGCACACAGGAGAAGCACCCATCTGCTTATTCACTTCCCCCCCTTCCCCCTCCCCGCCTCTCTTCCTTTCCCATAGCCATGGCTTGATTGGTTTGAGTGCATCAGTCCTGGGTGCTGAGGATGGCTGTTTGGAGCCTCCACTTCAGGTGCTAAAAATAGCTCCATTGTGGGCATGGCCCCAGATGGGCAGAGCATCAGCCCCAGTTTTCTGGGTGGATCCTGGTCAGGGTATATGAGGAAGTCTGTCTCTCTATTTCCCTTCTTCTCACTTGGAAAAAGAATAAAAAAAGATTTTTGCATAAGACTGGCAAGATGATTAATTCGAGGGGCTCCCTTTCTTCTCTTAATGAAGACCTAATTTTGACTTTTTTAGTAAGTCTTAGACTTATAGATGAAATGGATGAGGTGCTGGTGAAAGCTAAGGGTTGACACAAGCATCTCCTCAAGCAAGGTCTGGAAGTTAGTGGGTTTAAGACGGACCCAGCCAGGCTTCAGGTGCAGGAGAACCCCACTCTAAGCTCATTTCTCACGAGAACAATGGGTGCTATAGAGATTCCAGGTGACTACCCCAAGATTAAATAGCAATATGCAGAACCCCAGAGCAGTTGAATGCATTCTGATCCCCTTGTCTATCTGGAAATTCATCACGCACATCGTCATGATAACATGCTGCCTCTCCTGCACCCTCTTCCAGGGATTGAATTTGGTCTTCTTTTCCATAAACAATGATTTTCTCCATAACAGTAGAAAAAAAAGATCCCATCTCTCCGACCCACTGAAAAACAAGTAACTGAACATTCTCTGAGTTCTATCTATGCTCTTACAAGATAGTAACATGAAAAAAATGTCTGAAATTAGAGATGCCATCGTCGTCACAGACGATGTTAGGGAAGGCATGTTGCAGTCCCCGCCTATGCTGCGACAGGCAGTCATAATTGCCCACCACAAGGCATTGATTAGAATCCAAAACCACCATTTTCTTCCTTTTATGGGGCACACATTTTTCCAAAAATTGTCCTGAAGACATTTAAAAGAACAAAACAAAGCCCCAAACAAAAAACTTAGCTTCTTATTAAACACATGCCATGACCTCCCAACTAGAGTGCGGCAGCCAGGAGCTCGCCGCTGGTCAGGCCAGACCTGGGGACAGGATGGGAAGGGCTGCCAGACGTTTTATTAGCTGTTGTCTTTGGGGGACCGCACACGCCAAGCTTTCTTCCTCTTGCAAAAGTCAGGCTAGGGATTCAGGAAGCCAATCCACTCCCTTCCAAGCTGCAAAAGTGCGTGGATTTCCTTGGCTACTCTGCACTTTCCCCTTTGTCTTTCGGTTAAGCCACCCTAGACCCCAGTTCTAGCTTCTCAGCAGAGGACTGTTGTGTTCATAGACTGAGAGGCTGGGCAGTTCCTTCCCTGCTCTGGCAGGACCCACTGGGTCTTCTTCAGGGGAAGCGTTTCACCGACTCATGCAACCTTTTCCGTGTCTGTACCCCTACTTCAAGAATATCGGTTTCAGAGATCCGTGACTGTGCCCTTAGTCATTCATTTTCTCTCTCTTCTCCCCACCTCCCCCTTTACATTTGTTTTCCATTTCATTTCTGCCCCCTTTGCCAGCTCATGGTGACAGGTCCCCATTGCTGCCTTCCTGGAGTCTTAGCTTGAGCTCTTCCTGCCGACCAACCTTCCCGCTTCACTGCTGGAATATTCTTTCCTCCCTTACATTATGAAGGAGCCTTTTTCTCTAATGATTAGAATCAACCAGTGAAATCTTTATAGACTATAAAATGCATATAAAGTTAATTCAGCAAGCATACATGGAAATGTCTAACTTAAAAACCATCTTGGGATATAATTTAGTAATAATTAGCTCCTAGAGTGATAAAGGACCCATTTGAAAAATGTTTGCTTGTGGTTCTAGAGTACTATAAAATCATGCTATTAGCCTCATTAAACAGTAAAGCAACAAGAATGTTAACTTCAAGCTGTTGGTATCATGCTGTTTACTTTCAAAGTATTTTCATGGAATGGGCTACGTTTAATCTCCATACAGACCAATGCTGTATTTTTTAAGAGTTAAAGTATTATATTTGCTTTACCTTAAATTGTCCTGAAAAATGTCTCAGGGACTCAGGCACACACAAAAGAACACCCAACGAAAAACTTTCTGGAACATGAGCATTTCAAATTCTTATAACCACCAGCATGGATGGGTATTGGAGGGCCACTGTGGTCAGCCACAGGAAGTGGGAGTTTTAAGACCACTAGGGTGAGGCTAAATGGGGAATGTGAATGCCCAAGCCTTCAAAAGCATAGGATTTGACTCTGGATCATGCTAAGAGAATTCTAAGGCAACCCTCTCTGACCTGTTGTAAAGGGTTTCCCTTCTGACCTCTGATGCAACTCCACTCCTGCTTCTTGTCCTGGCATTCCCACCTGCTGTCCTCTTGGCTTGAGGCTGGGAACCAGCTCCTGGCTCTGGACAGATGCAGCTTGACTACGATTTGGGCCTGTCTGGTCGGCTGGGCTTACTGCCCACCAGCTGTGGGCTCTCGTTAGCTCTCTATGCCTGGGACAACCTGTTTTAAATCTTATGTTTATGATTCCAAATAGCAGAGCACAGTGTCTTTTCCACCAGACCAGCAGTTTCTGATTATTAGAATCATCTTGGGCACATCTAAAAAATACCCAAACCCATGCCTTAGCCTAAAACTATGGAATCAGAAGTCCAGGGCTGCATTCCCATCACATTAGAAACCTAAGTATGTACGTGTAGAGAGCATACAGTTCCTCTGTATACAAAATGTTATAAGCATCGAATGGATGTCATACACATACACATACAGATACAGTCTGTTTTCTAATTTTTTTCCTCTCACTTCTCCTTGGCCCATTTTAACATCACTGCTGACCAGTGCCAGTCCTCAGAGCAGCATCTGGGAACCTGTGTATTAACCTACAGGGGAACCTGAGCGAGTGTCCCATGAACACACACAGGGACATAACTGTGTCCCCTGAGGAGTGCATGCTTCTGAGATAACGTCAGCCCATAGCCTGGTGCAGCCGCCTGCCTCGTAACTGCGCAGAGGGAGTAGGAGATAAACTGCCCTTGAGTGAAGCTCCCAAACAGCTTTGCGTGCCGAGACACTCAGAATTTCAGGAAGACGGTGCTCGGGGTCGAGGCTCTGTGTATAAAATGTTCAAACATCCTCGGGAAGGAAGCTCCAGGACAAGCTGCTTGCAGATGTGCTGCTGCTGGGAGACATCCAGGCCCTGCCGCCTATGTTCCTCCAGTAAAAACTGACAGTTAAAAAGGGACCGATTTCCCCAGTAAAACGATCAACTGTGTGTTTAACCCTTTCCTCCACTATAGTTCTTTGTAGACAAAATGGGGCCCAATAGGCCAGCTGGTTGTAGGGTCCGGCAGTAAAGCCCAGAGCAGCCTTGAGCTGGACCCAGAAGCCCTTGACCAGTGGCAGCTGCTGTCAGCCTGCTTCCTCCGCAGTCCTCCAACATGCATTTTGTTTTAAGGGTCCTATAAGAACCTACTGTTCAAATTCATTTTGATATTCACTCCCCATTTTTTCTTAATTCATCTCTCTTCATGAATAGTGGCATTATATTCAACTTTACAAGTGTAGTGCCATTATAATTCCTTGCATGTTCATAAAAGATTGGTTATGCTTGAGACATACAATCAGACATATTATCAAAGAGAGTCATTAGAATATTTTCCAGGAAAAGAGGAAACAGTCGACTTTTAATTCTCTATATCAATGTGCCAGAGTAGTGGAGAAAATAATTTGGAATAGCTAGAGACAAAATAGGAAAAATTTTTATGTTTTGTTTTTGTTTTTAAACTCTGGTAATACACATAGATGCAAACTTTTCTAATTTTTATTTTTACATACATCAGCTTTAGCTGGAAAGATAGGTTAGAAGTAACCAAGTGACTGTATACAGTCACATTGGGATAAAACGCATTGCTAACAGAAGTTAAAAATATTCTTAACTTTTGCAAACCATAGTAAAAGTGGGCAGAAGGAAAGGGAACAGAGGGACAGTCCAAGTCCCTTGGTCCCAGGCTCATTAACTTTCTCCTCCCTTGATGGAGGCCTGGTCTAATGAATTGAATAGAGCTAAATTTGCCTGAGGAGGGCAAAGAGGTCTGGCTCTCGACAAAAGATATTTTAGCATGTTTCCTCTGTTCTTCTCTCTTGTATTTCTTTCTACATAACTTAGATTGCATTAAAATTTTTATTTTTATTTTCATTTCTTTTTTGTTCTTTTCCAACTGAGAGGGGGGAGATGAGAGACAGACTTCCACATGCTCCCCAGTGGGATCCACCCGACAATTCCCGTCTGGGGCCAATGTTCTGCCCATCCAGGGTCATGCTCATGATGGAGCTATTTTTGGCACTTGAGGTGGAAGCTCTAAGAGCCATCCTCAGTGCCCAAGGTTGATGCACTTGAACCAATTGAGCCATGGCTGTGGGAGAAGAAGAGAGAAAGAGAGAGAGAGAGAAAGAGAGAGAGAAGGGGGGAGAGATGTAGAAGCTGATGATTGCTTCTCCTGTGTGTCCTGAATGGGAACAGAATCTGGGATGTCCACATGCCAGGCCAACAGTCTACCGGTCAGGGACCTGAGATTACATTACATTTTATATAAAATAGCGTTCTCATTTTTCTTAACATTAAACATTTCCCCATACTAATAAACCTCTTCATATATATATATATATATATATATATATATATATATATATATATGACACAAGGTTGACTGCATAATATTTGTTTTTAGGAGATATATTGTCATCAAGTTAATCACTGTCACAATATCTGCGCGGAATTTTTTTCCAAGTTTCCCAGGTTATAAATCTGCCCTGCAAGGAACAAATTTGTTTAGCTAATAAAACATCTCAAATAAGTGTGCTGTGACCATGATGGGTACAAAGGAAAGGAAATGCTCCTCAACTTGGAATTGGACGCTTGCTCCCAAATGTGAAAACTGGATTTCATCCAAACAAACTGTGCATGAACACACTCCCCAGAATGCAGTCATGACCTACTTATACAGATGGTTATTTTGTGGTCTAAAGAGAGACTCTGAAACAGAATCACCTAGACACAATGGAAGCCCATTCAGACATGCACATGGCAATAGTACTCAGAAAGACTTAAACCCAAGCTACATCTGGTGTGCTTGACAGGCTTGCTTCAGAAGCTGGATCACTCTTTCTGAATGTCAAAGTCAGGAGCATGGCTCCTGACCAACTCCCAAGAAGATTTACTGTACAGCCCAACCTAACAGCACGTGCTACTCAGTTCCAAAAGGAGGCAGTCACTGTGCATTTATATCAGAAGTAGTTATCAACATCCTTTGTGTTCACATTGGGGACTAGGCACATTGGGGATACATACCTCATGAGTACAGTGCCACACTGAAAGCTAAGCCTGTAATTTCAAGTTCAGACACAAGAGAGTGGTGAGGTAGAGTACGTGTGGGTGTGTGGGGCTGCTCTACTCACTGAACTCTCTAGACCTCAATTGTAAAACGAGGATGTTAGTCCTTCCCTCAGAGAATCACTGCAGAGGTAACTTGAGGTAATGTGTGTAAAGCACTTACTTATGGTCTAGCTTTGATAAGACCTCTATGACATTATCTCCTATTAACTATTTGTAACTGTAACTATATAGCAAAGCAGATGTGACTGTTTAAGGGCCCTAGTAAAAGCAGAGAAAACTGGCAAAGGAATTCAAACATTGTCCCAAGGGAAAACTCAACAAGGCACTGTGAATGAGTGCCATATAAATGAGGCATCAGTGGCAGATAGGAATCCCACATACAGGGACGGGCTGTGGGGTGGGTGACAGTTTGCCAGAGTGTACAAGGCTCTCAGGGAGATAGGACAGGCTGAGATTACAAGCCAAGGAGTTTTATTCCTTTTGTTGAATAATCTAGCTTCAAAATTACAATGATGAGTTTCCCTTTCGAGGAGCAGGACTGGAAAAGTGAGAAGTGATGTGTTGATGGTCACTTCGGTACAGATGACAAGGTTTTCCAGGGAAAAGGTAGTACACCGCTGGAATGTGAAACAGGATGCGGGCCATCCTTCCTCTTCTTGGGGGAACCTTGCTGTAACTAGGGGGGCATATTCTGTCTGGGACAGTTCGGTCATAACCCATCCTAGTGAAGGCAGAAAATGTCTGGAGAAGAAGAATAAGTATTCCAAATACTACTCCCCATGACGAAGAAAGAAATGGATGAGGAGAGCATGCGCCCAACAAGTATGCAAGTGCAAGAATGCACATCCTATCAGGAAACAAAGAGGTATAGCTGCTCCTCATTTCACTGCAAGAAGACCCAGAGGGCCTGGGCTCAGTCAGGCAGGCTGGACGTGGGATGGACATTAGGTCCTGGGTCACCAGGGTGGTAAGGGAGAATGAGACTTATAATGTTCTGCAAGCACAAAGAGGATTTTATTAAACAAAAAGTAAGTAGTTATCTTCCTGAGATGAAGTGGAGTACATTTCTGCCTAGAGAAGTGGCTAATACAGAATGACATTGAAGGTTGCCAGAGAGACACTATTCCAAATTATACTGTCATATGACAGCCACACCCCTGAGTGGTCATGAATCAGAGGTGGAACTTAGGACACAGCTGGTCCAGAGTGGGGATTGTCTTTGATCCTCAAGGATAGTTCTTAGACCAGGGGCATAGCTACAATCTCTCCCACCCCCTACCACTTTCGGCTAATGGAACGTGTCTTTTCCAGAGGTGAGCCATGTTAGCCACTGCAAGGACCCCAGCCAGTCATGATACCTCTCACATCCACCTGCTTGCTGGCTCAGAGATGAGACTTGTGTAGCTACCATTGGAATTTGGGCTTCTAGATATATCACTGTGTATTTAGGTTGTGAAGAACTTCAACTGAGCTCAGCAGTAGACTTAATCATTACTGGAAGTATACATATGAGAATACTGCTAAGGTTAGAAACATGTTACAGGCCAGTTACACAGAAAACTAGGTAACGCTGGATGGAGTCATTGCTCACCTTTAAAACATATCACTTTCAAGGGTGGCAAAATATGGTATAAACACAGAAACTATATCTTCTATTAAAAGTGATCATTTGGAAAGATCTGAATCTCTCCTATCTCCCAGTGCTTGCCTTCTTGGGGACATCATCAGCATTCCATAATCAAACACAGGAGGACAGAAGGAGATAAGAGAGGGAAAATGTGGTTTTGAAGAAAGTACTTTGTAATGGGAGTCATCACGTTTATTTTTCTACAACAGTAAAAGCATTAGGTTGTGTTGCTGTTACTACCATTTCATCCCCAGTATACTTCTTTTTGTACTTGAATCTCTGATCTAAATCTAATTAAAGATGCGGAGGTCTCGGAAAATTGTTTCCCATGGCACTTCCTATTGGAAGATAGTCCAGAAAACCGGATTTAGTGAGCTTGGGTTCCAAAAGTAGCTTTTGTAGGTTCTAACAACCGTTTCAAAGCTTATTGGTGAAATGTACATAATATGGATGGGACTAATAAGCATTTCCTGGTTTAACACTGCTATTCTAAAGCAAGAAAAAAAGGTATAAAGACTAAAAAGGTAGATGCAAAGCCCTCATTTGCAGATAACATGGTTGCATACATAGAAAACACACACACATACACACATACAAATCTATAGTAAACTTTTAGAATTAATGAGTGATCTGGGAAAGCACTAACCATAAAAAAGATTGATAAATCAAACTACATTAAAATCAAAGGACATCATTAAAAGAGAGAAGAAGCAAACCACAGAGTGGAAAAAAATATTTGTAACACATGGAACCAAACAAGGGCTTGTATTTAGAATCGATAAAGAGCTCCCAAATCAGTATGAACACAGACACCAATAGAAACATAGGCACAAGACTTAAACTAGCACATCATAGAAGAGAATATCCAAATGGCCAGTAAATATATACAGACATGCTTGACCTCATTAGTAATCAGGGAAATACAAATATTGTGAGAGTAAATAGGAGATACCAAATTCTTCTGTTGGTTGTTTTGAATTAGTTTTTGGAATACTGCCTCTTCCCTCCTACTGTCCTCAGTCTCAGAAACTTGGCTCTGTCGTGGTAAATTATTTGAATCTGAGAACTGTCGGGGTCAGTTAGTACGTCTCCCTGTCCACCCTCTCATGGAGCTGTTGGGAACTGTTGGCCCATCTGCCTGCCCACTCTCTCATTGCCACAGCAGTCAGGATCTCATGAATGAGGGTCAGCCATGAGTTTTCATGGGTCAAGGCAGCTGAGCCCAGACGGATTGCCTAATGGCTCCAGTTCTGGGATGGACTTGACCTCTATTGACAAAGCAGAGAAAATAATGACTTCCTCCTCTTTTCAACAACATGTGAATCTCTGAGAAGAGCAAAATGGAAAACTGTTGAAGAAAAAGTATTATGGAGATTTGGGATAGGTTTTCTATCTCTCAAGTAATCTTGTTCTTGTCACCACTTTGAGGATTAGTCTCAAGGAATTGAGAACTGTCGGATACTAATTGCTCTGGGCCAGCAACTTGTACTGTGTTATGTCTTAGCATTATCATGTGGTTTTACTGGCATATTTTAAGTCCAGTATAAAATGTTCACGCTGATCTTTGGGAGATAGTTTAAGAGTTTTAGGATTTTTCTAGAAGAAAATGCCACTGTTACATTTCCTCTTGTAAAATGCTATATGGAAAAAAACCCAAACAATATTACCAACTCCAAAAGAATCTGAACACTCAGTGACTACTTAAATAGCATTTAAAGAGTGGCTATTTTATGCAGAATTTAAGATGTAAGACACACCATAGAGGAATGTCGGCAACGAAGACTCCAAAACAGTCTAATAGCCTGATTACCAAAATATGTAGAGAGGAATCAGTCAGCCAAAATAGGTCAAGACAGGCAACCCTGTTGCTAGCTGCTGGTAGAAAAACGCTTCTTAATTGCTGTTTTAGAAACTAATTGCTCTCAGGAAAAGTATATAACAGGAGGTCTTTGATACAAAGGAGCAGGGTGGAGTCATCTCTCTCTCTCTATGCCATATATGGTACCTATACAGTACAGCACTCTCAAAAAAATCAAATAGTGCCATACAGCTCAGAGAAGCCTTTCAGGAGGTAGGTGTGGGATGGTCAATACTGGAAAACTGGAAAAACAATGATGTGCATTTTGCTTTGAACCATAAGAGAATCCCAGAAATACTGGCCTGAGGAGGTGTTAGCCAATTTTCAGAGTTGCTTAGATGAATTGTGAACAAGCAGATGGGGAGTCTCAATAGATTTCAAGGGATTTGCTCCAATCAAGCTGACATTCTGGCTGGGAAGGGCTCTGGCATGGTATTATTCCTCCCTCACTGCCCACCATCTCCCAGCTTCGTTCCAACTTGCCACCCACCTATGCAATGAAGCACCAAAGTAAAACATGGTGTTACAGCAGTATCTTTCCACGGCTGCCCTGAAACCTTACCCCATACTAAACGCTGACATGTCAGTTGTCTGCTTAGTGACCGTTATAATACTGAAAATTCCTTTAGCTTGCTTGGGATGAAGTCATGCAGCTATAAGAGTGACTTGCAAAAACAAAACCGAGTTCTAATCTCAGTCAAAGGGGCCATGGAAAGTCTTGAAATCTTTAATGGTAAAGCTTCTCATCCATTATATTTCATTAGAAAATTGTTACAGTACTCCCAAATTTTAAAAGAGTAATTCATATTTATAGAAAAACAAAATACAGAGTATTGGTTTGGCAACAGAAGTATTACAATTACTTAATCTGTCATGTTTGGTTTCGCCATGAACAGAGATGAAAAGCTGGCTTCATTACACTATATATTGCTGCACGTAATAGATTTCTCCTCAGTTTGCCATGGAATTATACTCCTTGCTAGGTGTACTTGGGAAAAATCACTAAGCGTTTCTCTCTTTTCCTACTAATGTCATGGCAGTTATAATACTTTTGTAATAGAGAATACCAAATGGTAGTGTCCGTGGAGCTACGTGAGTCTAGAATCATTTGCTTAGGAGGACAAACCTTTTAAGAAAAATAAGGGTCCCGGCACCAGCTCTGCACAATCTAAGTGACATTATCATGTTATTGAATTCCTCTGGCTTTCTTTTTCTTCAGTCGCCAATAGGGATGACCGCAGCTGCCCCGACTATTTACAAGGCTACTGTGAGGATGAAATTAAATGATGGCTATGAAACTTTTCTTTGAAAAGTACAAAGAACTAGGACAAATATAAAGTATCAGTAACAGGGAGGAGAGGACAGGGGTTTTCTACCATATCCAGTGGCATTTAGATAGCTCTGCCCTCCAAATACCACATTTTATATCTCTGTTTGGCTGACTCTATCTTTTTTGCCTTCTCTCTTCAGAACCACCCCATTCCCAACCTTGCCCCTTCCTCACTATTGTCTAAGGCTTTTAAGAAAGCCTTTGGTGTGTCATGAGTCACATCTCAGCTTTCTGGATTCTCTAAGTTAGGTATTCAGGAATTTAGGCTTTTCAACTTCAAAAGGAAAATAAAATTCAGGTTGAATCAAGGTGATATCAGTGAGGTGGGAAGGAATTATCCTTAGACGTGTACAGAACAATGGAAGAATAAATGTGGTGGAGCCTTAAATTGTTTTAAATTTAGTGTATCTTTTAAAACATTACCATTAAAACCATCTGATACCCCAGGGACTGAAGTAATAAGTAACTTGTTTAAAGGATTAAACTTCTCCAATTAATTTATTCCTGATTTTTGTTCAGATTGGCATGTTGTCTTATCTCTTTACCTGGTTAGGAACTTTAAACACATTGTGCTAAGATAAAAGAAATTATTTATTTTTGCTGTATTATGGGACCTCAAAGAAGTGTGAGCTTTGTGCCATGATGGAGTTCTATGAAGATCAATGGGCTTTGGCTTGATAGAATGTTTCGTTTACCATTTCCAAAACAAGCCTTTAAAAACAGTGAATCATGTAATTTACTCAAAAAGTGATCTAATATATAAAACGACTTAATTAGTGAAATTAGATGACAGCATTAGTTTATCAAGGCTGACCCTGGACTAGGGCTTGGGTGTTTTATCAAAGGCTGACCCTGGACTAGGGCTTTGGTGTTTTAACTAACAGGAACTAGCTGTGTGGTTAAAGGCGGGTCTCTGTACCTCTCTGGGTTCCAGGCTCCTTATGTTCAGAAGTTTGAACTAGTTTGTCCCTAAAGTCCTACCTGCCTTTGAGCTTTTACATCTAATTAACTTTTTTCAGTTATTCATATTAACTGAAGACTCCCTCTCACCTGTAGTTGAACAAAGACAAAGGCATACTTATTAGTACAGATGAATGAAGTTTCTGGTACACAATTTACAGTTCTATCATCACCTAATGATTGACGGACTCAGTTTCATAATGACATTTCAGGAAAATGTTATAAAAATCTAATTAGACTTTACTAAGTTGGTGGGAAATTAATCATTTTGGGTATGTGACCAAGAAAAGCTGTTTATGTCCACAATTTTGTTTAAAGCGTGGCTTTTTAAAAAATGATGGCTAAGTGCTAAAACTTTACTCAGAACACAAGTGCCTTAATGAATTATGAAAACAAAATTAACTGGGTGTGGGCCTCAGCAGGAGAGCTATTTCTCTGGGACAGTTGGGGGGACCTGAACGCTTTAGTGACACCCACAGAATGAATTCCTCTCTTGAAAGACCATGAGCCAACTCCAAGCTGAATTTCTTCATTTTTCCTTCCAATACTCCATGTCCAACTCTTCACTATAACAAGACATGCATTCAAAAACCATCTGGGACATTAAAGAGAATCACTCCAAGTACTCTCAGTGTTTTGCCTTCTTTTGGGTGTATGTGTGTGACAGAGACAGAGACAGTAGAGACAGACAGACAGGAGGGGAGAGAGATGAGAAGCATCAATTCTTAGTTGCGGCACCTTAGTTGTTCATCGATTGCTTTCTCATATGTACCATCACCGGGGGGCTACAGCAGATCGAGTGACCCCTTGCTCAAGCCAGTGACCTTGGGTTCAAGCTGCTCAAACCAGATGAGCCTGCACTCAAGCCAGTGACCTTGAGGTTTCAAACCTGGGTCCTCTTGCTCCTAGTCCGATGTTCTATCCACTGCGCCACTGCCTGGTCAGTTGCCTTCTAATGATAAGGATTGAATAGAAAATGTAGGGTCATTCTGACCCTGAGATAGATGGGCCAGGGAGCATGGCTGGGTGGTAGTGGTGAAGGAACAGAGCTGTTTTCAGAATAGACTCGACTGTGACCAGTGATGTGGGGAGAAGTTTGTCTTCAATATCTAGAGTGGGTGACTATATGTGCTGAGTCTTGGGGTGGGTAGGGCCCTGAGCCACTAGAAAGAAGCCAGCTAGCGGAAGGAAGTGAACTAACTTAAGAAGAGTTGCTGGTGAAGCCAAGACATGGATAGTCAGGAGCCCTCCTGATCGCAAGCCACAGAAGTTGCTGAAATGGGGGTTGTGGCAACGAGGGTCAGCAAGGTTAGTGGACCAGCAGATGTGTGGTGGGAGTGGATGTGTGTATGCTAGAACAGGGCAGAGGAGCTGCAGCTGAAACTGCATGTGACTAAGTGAATGCTCCTTCAAACTTCTGGGGAATAGGGTGGGGAAACATCGAACCAGGTTTTACCGTCCATCCAAACTTTTTATCTACCCATGGTTAAGACTTTTTGGTTATAATTTGGTCAAGTTTTTCAGTTGACTTATGAGCTGCCATCTGAGACTGAGTTTCACTGGTTTTTGAGCAGTAACTCAATAATCAAGTTACTACAGCATGATTATCCTGTTGCCATGCAGATTAACAGGCTGACAATCAGGGACAGATGATGGATCAATATGCTGGACGTAGCCAGAGCCCAGTGGGCATGACCCAGCAGAACAGGAGTCTCTGAGCAGGCAGCTGGGCATGTCGTGGGGACTGAGAAAGACCCTGGTCTGCGTGCAGCCCCTCTCTGTGGAGTCTATGTCATTAGGGCCGCAGGAGTCTCCCAAGAAGGAGCCCGTGCAAATTGGGGTCAGTGAAAACTCAGGCAACTGATGTCCAAAAACAGCTTATTTAAGATACTTCCTGTGGCCTGGAATAAGCTGATGGGAAAAGGGAATGAAGGAGTTGTCTCTACATTGAAAAGCTTGGAATTACCAGCCCCTGCTTCATGAATGATGGGAGTGGAGGGGCTGGGGGAGTGAGTGGGCCGTCACTGGGGAGAGTGGGGAGGAGAGGACATGCTCAAGTTCAAGTGGTCATTGAGTTCAGAGTTAAAAACAGTAATCACAGCACTTGCTGGGGATGTTTATTTCATAACAGACACTGTATTCAATTCTTTACATATATTATGAAATGTATTCCTTTTAGCAGCTAGCTGAGGAAGGATTATAAACTCACCTTACAAAGAAGGAAAACAAAGGCCGCAAAAAATGAAAGATCTCACCCAAGGCTACATACAGTTCATGACTGATGGAGCCCACTTTGAAATCATGTGAGCTGGACTCTGAGGTCACAGCTCCTCACCTTGGGCAATGGGCAGGTGCAACTTGCGTTCTAAGCAAAGGACTTAACTTGAAGTTCTGGGATGGGACACATTCATAATGTGGGAGACACCTGGTTCTCCTTCTCTATCATGTACAAAGTCCAAAGTCTGTACCTTGAAGGAGAGAGTACAGGGATAAGGAGTCTGAGGAAGAGTAAATACAGACACACAAAGAGACAAAGGAATTCAAGCCTACAAAGCAATCTTCCCACTACTGCACTCAGTGAACTCCCATTGCTGAACAATGACTTAGTCATCGTTCAGACCAAGAGTTCTCTATCTCTATTCACTAATCTTCCAAAATGATTTTTCTTGCAGACATTTAGGTAATACGCCTATCTTCTTAATCTTTGCTTTTATCTCTACTACATGGTTGTCTTACACGGAATTTTCCAAAGGTCTCCATTTGGTAGCTGCTTTAACTAGAAATGACTGAATGTATAACTGACCATGTACCAGGGAAAATCAAATGCTGGTCTAGGAGAAATAGAGCTGTCTCTAACAATTTAGAAAGATAACTGGGGGGCGGGGGGTGAGGGAGCCTTGCTTTCAACTTCATTCCAAAAGGAAACAGGCTTTGTGTAAGCTCTCCATGAAGCAGGAGTGTTGTATTCTGTTAGTTCTACACAGTTATTCAGAAATGTGTTCACTAATCACTATGCACACCTTTGGTTTAAACTTGGTTCAAATGATGAGCTAAGGCTGATGGTATGAAGAAGACCCGTTTTTATGGGGGTAAATCTGTTTTCATGAAATAGGCCATGGTGCCCCTCCTCCCATTCATTCTCCTTGCTCCTCTAACAGGCTGTTTTTGCAATGCTCAGGGTCGAGTTGCTCTCAGGCAGGACATGACCCCAGAAACCTCAGCCCCACTTGTCAAAAGAGAAAATGCTTTGAAAAGAGAGAAATTCCTTAACCCTTCTAGAGACCAGCAGATGAAAATGCTTTTTCTCTTCTGTGGCTTTCCAAAACTTGCCCACACAAGCAAGTGTGGTGTGATTCTTGTAATATTTTAGAAGAGTAGTAGGACGTTCTAGGAGCAAGCAAGCCCTGGTTATATGTTCTATCAATAGCTAGGGAATGATATTCGAAGGGAAATATGAATCACAAGGCTCTAGAAACGCTGTCCAGGACTCTAAGCAAACCATGGATCTTGGACCGGCAGCGTCCCATCCCCTGGGAGTGGATAAAAAATGCAGAGTCACAGGTCCCTCCCTCCCTGATCTGCTGAGTCAGATTTGGTCTGCACAGCCCTGCCCTGGCTGGCTTTTCCAAGGCAGCCAGGACTGAGAAGCTTTGTCTGATTTGCTTTCTCATGCATCCAGGTGAGAAGATATCACCTATTTGTAAGTCGCACTCCTTGTTAGAGATCAGAGATTACAGGAGAAAGTGACTGCTCAGGCCAGTCCCCCTTCCCTTAAGTCACCTCCTTATCATGGGCCCAGTAAAAAGGAATTCCTGAAAAAGCAAGTCCAGTTATCACTCTGATTGATAAACGGGGGACTTTGATTGATGGCCTCCACCCATTCCCACAGACTGTGTGTGGTTTTGGTCACTGGTTCACTTTCAATACTCTTGACCAACCACAAAGCTGAGTTTCCAGAAGCACGAAGGAGGCCATTGACCAACCTCTTCTGCCCTACAGAAACCGTTCAGCTCAGTCCTTAGACTGCTCATTGGCCAAATGCCTGACTTCCCTTTGGGGCTGCAGCTCAAGAGAAAAAAAATGCATGCTATGAAATAGTTTGGCACTCTGTCTTGCAGTAGAAGCATATTTTGTGTTAGTTTGATTTTGCAGATAAGCCAACGTCTGTCTACCCAGTAGTTATTTTTTTTCTTTTAATCCAGCAATTCAAACTGAGTGAAACCAATGAAAGAGAAACTCCTAGTCCATTGACTTCAGGTGCATATTTCTGAGGGATGTACTCACTCAGCACAACTTGTGCTGTGATTCTGAACAAAAAGGACCTCCAAACAGTGTTGTTTTTGGCCAGGATTCCTGACTTTCCTGTTTTCTCTCTTCCGGCTGGTGTCTGTCTGTCCTGTGGGTCAGATCCCAGCTCAACCTCACACTGGTTCTGGAGAGCTGGCATGCCACTGACTTAGCCCCTGCCTTCACAGGGCCAATAGGGCCCACGCTCAGGTTTGGGGGAAGAGGAAACCCTCTTTCCTTTGGGAGTTCCTTATCGCACCCCTGTGTGCCCTCCCACCATGAGCACAGTGGAGGCAGGGAGAGGAGATAGCCTCGAGCCATCCTTGCCAGGCTTCTCTGTCTGGGAGAGAGTCCCTCCAAATGGCCCATAGCTTCCCTGACACTCATGCATTTAAACCCTGGGTTTCACAATTGCAGGGGAACAAGTATTCATTAAAGACACATATTCAACACAACCAAATCACAAAAGAAAAAAACACAGTCAGACTGGTGCCAGGCATCCCTGTGTCATTCCAACATCTCTGGGCGGGGGCTGCCCCTCACATGGATGCTCTTCTCTTACTGTGCCCGGGTCCATGCTTGCGGACAGGTCCTCAAACAGAGTAGGCAGGGAGAAACTGCAGAAAAACTAGAGAGCCTCAACTGATCTTGTCTTTGGGATTTAAACCAGTGATGTGACTACAGGCCTCCACGCCTGCTACAGAAGTCCAGATTTTCACGGGATCAATACCATTTGTTTCTCTAAGGCTGAGAGAGAGTACAGCCACTGGGGGATTGGTGTGAAATGAGAGCTTGGGCTCAGTGTGTCAGACTGAACATTGAGAAGGGGACCCTTCTTTGAGTCTGCTCCTGGGTGTCCTCCCTTCTGACCAAGCTGACCTTGCCCAAGTGGCCTCAGTCAGTAGCCTTCTGATCATGCTACCAGTGTCCTGTGCTTAGAAACTGGAAATATCTTCAGACTTCTGATGGAATGGTTAAATAAAACATCTTTTTAATAAAATCCTTTAAGCACCTCTGTGCAGGTCACTGTGCCAGGGGAGAACACAATGACTCACAAGACAAGCTCTGAGCCCTCCGAGAGCCTGGAGTCAGGCAGAAAGGAGGAAGAGCAGTGGTTAGAGGTGGACACTGACCAGAGCAGTTCATACTCCCTATCTCCACTTCTCCATGTCCTAGAGTCTCCCCAACCTTCTGTATCTGTGACCCCAGCACTATAGGAAGAGAAGGGCTTAGGGACCTTTAACTCGGTAAACCCTTGGGCAAGACCTTCTTTGCCTTGGTGGCACCTGATGGCTTGATCACACCCTCCTGCAGACAGAATCCTTCCCAGGCTTCTGAGTTGCAGCTTCTCTGGAGACTCCTCCTGGCTCCTGCATCTTGAGGCCTCCAGTCTGTATTTTCTTCCTGAGAAATCTTGTGCAGCCCCAGGGCCTCAGGAGTGGCACCAAATCTGTGATGACCTCATCTGCATCTCCAACCCAGGCCTCACTCCTGAGCATCACACCTAACTACCCATGGTTGGCCCAGGAAACTCAAACTGTACTCCCTGGACCCACTCTATCAGGGAGTGGTCAGCGTTTGCCAGAAAGCAAGACACACATCAGGATGCAAGGGAGTGAACGGAGCCAGACAGAATTGGGGGGAACCGAGTCTGCGGAATAGAAGTGCAAGACGACCCATGGCCAACTGGCCCATGTGCCCCTTTGTTCTGTGAGGTGAGTCTCTTTTTTTTTAACTAGACATGAACCATTGAAACCTATTAACCAAGGAGACAAAACTGAGCTTTAAAGTAATAACTTAAAAAAATATAGGAATAGCCTGACCTGTGGTGGCGCAGTGGATAGAGCGACAACCTGGAATGCTGAGGTCGCTAGTTCAAAACCCCAGGCTTGCCTGGTCAAGGCACATATGAGAGGCAATAGGAGTTGATGCTTCCTGTTCCTCCCCACCCCCTCCCCTTTCTTTCTGTCTCTCCTCTCTCTAAAATCAATAAATAAAATCTTTAAAAAAAAGTAGAGGAATATTATTCAGCTTCAAAAAGGAAGAAAACTCTCACACATAATACAACACAGATGAACCTTGAAGACATTATGCTGAGTGAAATAAGTCAGCCAGAAAAGGACAAATATTGTGTGATTCCATTTTCAGGAGGCTCCTAAAATGGGCAAGCTCACAGAAACAAAAAGCAGAACAGATGTCAAGGGCTGGGGAAGGGGGTGTGGGGAGTCAGTTTTTATTTTTTAAAGATTTTTAAATTTGTATTCATTTTAGAGAGGGGAGAAAGAGAGAGAAAAGGGGGAAAGGAACAGGAAGCATCAACTTCCATATGTGCCTTGACCAGGCAAGCCTGGGGTTTTGAACCGGTGACCTCAGCATTCCAAGTCGACACTTTATCTACTGCGCCACCACAGGTCAGGGTGAGAGTCAGTTTTTAAAGAGGACCGAGTTTCAGTTTGGGATGATAAAAAAAGTTCTGGAGATGAATGGTGGGGCTGGTTGCACAACAATAAAATTTTTTTTTCTTCTTACAAAAATAAGTATTTATTACAGAATGTTAAGAAAAGTAGCATGAGGAAGGAGAAAAGAAAATTGCCAATGCTATCTTTAGGATAGACCACTGCTGTTAAGCAATGAAAATGTCCTTAATGCTATACACTGTACACTTAAAAATGATTAAGATGGTAAACTTTATGGTATGTCTATTTTAACACAGTTAAAAAAAGATAAAAGAAGTATAAAAATGTCAATACCAGTTTGCGTTATATCTACAAGAGACCTGAGGTGACTTTAATAAGATGGTTTCTTAATTATTAGTTTATAAACACTGTGTTTGTTGTATTTGTGATGTAGAATTATGCATTAAGATTACTTTTTGTTTCAGGAAATTTATGTAATTTTTAACACATTAAATGCTTAGAAAGAATAAAGATCTGATACTGTTGTTTTTAAATGTGAGGAACTAAGACAAACCTCATGAAGTCTGTCTTTTTTTTTCCTGTTTATTCTTACAGACTCTAGTCAGTTAAGTCCAATGAAGAAGAGAAGACAGTACAGAGGCAAAAATGTCAACTGAATAAACAGCCTTTGTCCTTAACTCAAGAATAGAAAATAAGAATTTTGTGAAAGAAACTGTAGGAAAAAGGCAATTGAAGAAATATGTGACTATATGTATATCTCCTTTTAAATAAATTTATTTTCCTTGGAGACATTGGTCTGGCTTTGCTCTCCTGCTCTTATGCCAAACAGAAGCAGATGGTCCCGGGCTTAGATTTTGTTCTAGGGGAACCAACCTTTTCAGTTATTTGAAGTATTTTGTTGCCCAGCCATTCCTTGGTCTAGAAACTCTAAACAGAAGTCAACACTATTCTTACCTGCTTGTATTTCTTAAGTAAAAAAAAAAACCCACACAAACACAAAAAACAATGAAGAGTGAGCATGACTAATCTTACTTTCTCCCCCTTCTGGAGTAAAGTCAAGTCATAAGTCATTTATTTCTAGAACATTAAACTCCAATCAGGTGGAAAGCAGATAACGGATCGCAAAGATATCCCCCACAAATCACAGCGCAGGAGCTCATAGGGGGTGAGAATCACACACACACAGTGAATGGACGGAGTGGGGGTCCAATGACTGGGTCCTCAGTGGATGGAGAGAACCCTGGGCTGTGTACTGCCAGCTGAGCCTCACCACCTTGTGAAGGGGGATTGAATGTTCCTAGACATGGGCTGTGTTTGGTGGGTGGCGAGCCCAGAACCTAAGAACCAGAACCTCCTGGTGAGCACGGCAATTAGTCCTCCTGACTTTAAACGGTGAAGTTTGTCTCTGCATGGGATTTATTATTATTATTATTAAATTTAATGGGGTGACATAGATCAATCAGGGTACATAGGTTCAGAGAAAACATCTCCAGGTTATTTTGACATTTGATTATGTTGCATACCCATCATCCAAAGTCAAATTGTCTTCAGTCACCTTCTATCTGGTTTTCTTTGTGCCCTGCCCTTCCCACAACCACCCCACTCTTGTCCGTGTCCCTGAGTCTCATTTTTATGTCCCACCTATGTAAGAGAGTGGACCCCAATGCATGGGCTTTAAATTCCTTAACAGTCATCCGAGGGACTTGTACAAACTCCTATGTCTCCAGGGGATGGGCTCAGCACTAGCATTATGGAACATTCCTGAGGTGGCTGTCACGTTCAATCCAGGCCGTCAATCCCGCTTAATCCAGAGGTGGAAGCTTTAGATGCCTGGCCCAGCCCCAACCCAGCTCACCCAGAATATCTGAGGAGCAGGGTCGGCGTTACAATACTACAAAGCTCCCCGGGTGACACTAAAGTCCAAGTCTTCTTGGTAAATTCTGCACGTAAATAACTGATTTCAGATCCTTTTTTTTTGGCAAAGTTTTAGATCTAGAAGAGCACAGGGTCTCAGTGAAGAAATTTTAGAACAGGTAATTTCCTAAAAGAGGAATTTAGAATCTGTAAAGATATTTTACTCTTTTTTCCCCAACTTCCTTATGGAACTCTGCTGACATTACTGGAGGGGTGGGGATGGGAGGAGAGAGAGAGAAGAGAGAGGAGAGTGGGCACGTGCACTTACAACTAGGTGGAGGGGTATAGTGAAGGGTTGAATTTTGCCAGTTTAACTTGTTCTGTGCACACTTTCCCCCGACACAAGCAACGAGAGCTGAGTGGCCTGAGAGAGTTTCCATTTTAATCACGAGCAGAACTGACAACTATCGGCTTCGTTCCCATAACTGGATTGCTCCGGTTTCTCCTAGAATCACTCAGAAGAATTTAAAGACTACATTCTCCTTCCAGACACCAGGAAATCTGTGAAGGCTTTGAAAAAATGTTTCATGTCATGCCTTAAAGGTCTGTTCCTTTATGTAAGGGTGGGAACCAGACACAGGACTAGCAAGAAATGTTTCTAATCTGACCCATCATGCTACCAGCCTTCATCTAAAACATGAACGACTTTTGCGTTGCAAAATTGTCGTTTTTGCTTGAACTTTGCAGCTTTTTAGATATGCAATTAAAATGAATATGTTTGCTCTTTTGCAATTTCACAAAAGCCAAAGCAGACAGCTGCCAACTCACTGTATTGTGTGACTTAATGAGAAACACATTTATTTTTCCAACCTCTCGCATCTTGATGTTTTGGTAAGCACCAACAAAAACTAATGTCTGCATGTGCTGGCATAAGATTTACAAATCATTTCAGACTATATGCTTCTAATATTTCTTGATTTGCAACGGGAAGGGGAGACTGGACCATAAAAGCTGATGACTAAGACTGAGGAAATCCTTTCTGAGCTAAGATTGTCTTGGGTGGGCGGTGGCGGGAGGAAAACCTGGTGAGAGCTGGTAGGAAAGGAAGGTGGCTTTTAGATAGGAAAAGAGACTATCTCAGGCCCTTATTCGGTCTTTCATTGTACTTGGACAGCTGTTACAATAAGGACAATGACTAAGTAAGGAAGAAAGGGAAGGAGGTGGTTTTCCTCCCTGGAATTTCCAGCTGGAATCTTCCTGTTTGAACCCACCCATTGGTCTTGCTCACCTGGGTGCTCAGGAGGAAACAGGTCTGTCTGCGTGTCCTGTTCACCCTGACTTGGGGAACTACAGCAGACATGGGGAATTGCTAATGCCCAGCTGGGAAATGGCAAGGGTGGGGGTGGGGGGGTGTCCTGCTCTTTCAAGAAAGCGGTTCTTTCCGAAGATTCTAATGAGTGTTTTCTACGCCACATCGCCAGACCAAAGCCTGTTGAGTTTTCTTGCGTTAAATCACATTTGGGTCTCAGAATTATTAGAAGAAGATGTTCTTTGTTTTTGAGTCTTTCCACTTGTTGTGGAAGTAATTTAGTTACACCTTGATCTAACTTTAATTAAAATTAAAAAAATTTTTTGCTGGCATTTTTTAAACTTAAGAAAATGGAAACAATTATCTAAAGGCAGCGTGAAGATGCCCCTGTAGCCATTTTGCCACGTGAACTGTGCTGTGGTGGTGAGCTTGTCCCCAGCTCAGCCTCCAGGCACGACGGGCACCACAAAGACGGCAGGATCTTACCCCAGCTCCCTCCACATCCCTTCAGTCCCGCTGGCCTAGTGCAGCCATGCCCACGTCCTCCTCTGTCCACTGGGCCTTGCTGGGCACCCTCTCTTCTGCCTTGAATGCTACACACAGCAAATGCCCTGTCATGGCAGTGAGGCCCACATAAGTTTTCTCTAAACTCTAGTAACACATGAACCTTTCTCTCTGTGGCTTAAAAGTCTCTTTTTGTTTATTTGTTTTGTTTTTTAATGTTTTGAGCACAAAGACCCATATTTAATAATAATAATAAAACCCTAAAACCAAGTAGCCATTAGCTAATGTTTTGCAAGCGTTCCCATGCTAAGATGGCTGAGATATTTACATGCAATTTCTTCTCTTGTCCTCAGAGCACACTTAGGAGGTAGAACTACCGTATTTTTCTCTCCATCAACGCACTTTTCTTCCCCCCCAAAAGCGGAGGGGAAAATGCCCATGCATCTTATGGAGCGAAAAATATGGTTATTTTATGAAATATTTTAACACACCATTTGGTTCAGAATATTTTTTTTTCTTACTTCCCTCCTTAAAACCCTAGGTGTGTCTTATGGTCAGGTGCATCTTATGGAGCAAAAACTACAAAATTTTTATTCTAGCTTTACAAATGCAACTAAAGCTTAAAAGCTAAGTAACTTGTCCAAAAGTCACACAGCCATAGTAGCAAAAGCAGGCTTCCAGCCCAAGACTCAAACTGGCCTTATTCAGCATGAACCCTGTGCTACATCTACTTTCTTTACTGTTCCCCTCAGAACGGCCTGGCTCTATGTGGAGGGGGCCGCTGCACTTGTTTGCTGAGGAGTATGATCGTGTGGGAAGTCCGACATACTGAAAGTCTAATGCAGTCAAGAAGAGAGAAGCTAAGCCTCAAACAGTGAGCTTCTGCATGTTGCTCTCTACTCATGGATTATCCCAGGTGACATATTTAACTTAAAAAATTCAGCCACATAGTTAGACAACTCCTACCCCCCACCCCTACACACGTGAGTGCTCAGAACATTCTGACCCCACTGCTTGCGGCCCATCCTCGCTCTGGGACCCGGATCCGAGCCCGTGAGAGAATTAGTCTATATAACTTGTGAGTGAATATTCCTAGTAGAATCGGACATCTTCATTTGGCAATTGAATTTTACACGAATGATCTCACCATGAACTTGTGACATGGTTATTAGCATTCCTGTTTTACACATGCAGAGAAGGAGGTCCAGGGAGGAAAAGTGACTTTTCCCAGTCTTTGGACCCAAACCCAGATGCTCCAACTCTTTTTAATAGACCACAACTGTCTACCTGTTGGCACGTGGGAAACGCCAATGAAAAACATTAGAACAAATAACACAGCAGTAAAAACAGCCCCAACATAAGGAAATTGGCTTCTTTTCAGGAAAAAAATGGATTCTGTCATCATTCCACTGCTGACCATGAGGGTCTCCTGCAGAGCTAAGATAATTTCAGGAAGGTCTCTTACTCCGCAAGGGGTCTCAGTAAATCTTTCTCCTAGTTAGGACTGACAATTTTCCAACAGCCTCTTCATCTGCTCTGAGATAATGCGGCTGTGTTTACAGCCCTGTCCCCTTTACATAGCTGTAGGAAATGCACCTTCAGGCCTGGAGAAGGAGAGTTCCCCGGGACTCCATTCAGCCTCTCTGACCCCCACGCCACTCCCATGCCTTCCTCGGTCAGCCTTTGTGGGCCTCTCCTGAGTGCCACTTTTTTAGTCCTTGTTTTTCAGAGTTCACGAGCTACTCAGTCACCTACATGCACAGGTCAGCCTCTCTGCAGGCCGTAAAGGGACTCTGAAAGGAACAGATCTGCCTGATGTTCCCCAGAGACAGTAGTTCTGGCCTCTGCCTGGGCACCCTTGTAGAAAAAGGAGCCAGGAGTATCCAAGGGCCGTGAGTGCATGTGTGTGCACATGTGTGCTCTGTGTTCTCCATTTCTTTCTCATGGATCTGTCTACCTATCAACCTATCTATCTACCTACCTACCATTTATCATCTATACCGATCAATCATTTATCTCTATCATCTACATCTATTATCTATCTCTATATATTCCATATAAATAATACATATATTTTACATATATATAGGATACACTGCATTTAGATATAATTAGATATTACATATATTTTATACGCCCAACATCTTGTAGATTTTGAGTAGGCATACATGCATACATAATCTAAGGTAGGGATCTGTCAGCCTAGCCCAGTGGTTAAGAGCAGAGGCTTTGGAATCAGAGAGTCCTGGGCTTCATTCCCAGTTTATTCCTTATTAACTTGAACAAGTACCTTCACCTATGTGTGCCTCAGTCTGCACATTTATAAAATGGGATAGTTGCAAAGCTGTGGGTATTTCGCAGGCAATGTATGTCAGCGGCTTAGATTAGTTCCTGGCATCTAACAAATGGGAACTGCTGTATTTCTCCCGCGGGATATTTTAGCTGTCCCTGGGGAAATCTGGAACACTAGCAGCACCTTCAAGGGTTATTCTTTCTTATGTTGATCCAACAGTACCCTACAGAGACCCTCTCAGAACTGCTCTCCTTCTCTCCAACCTGGAGCCAATGTTAGGGAGGTCAGGACAGAAGAGGGAGGGCTGCCCTAGCAAGTCCCACGGGGCTGGTCTGTTTCCTGCGTCCCTCCTTCCTGACACCAGTTTGCAATTATTGTACAGTCCTTGCTAATCAGCGTCTCTTTTCTCCAACGGACAAATCAGAGCCTTGGAGGCCTCCCAGGGAGCCCCCGTCTTTGATCGTGTCCGCTAGCAGAAACCCTTTCCTCTGTTCTCACGGGCCCACACCACTCCACAAAGACAGTCGCACAGCCCTAAGTCCTTCACACGCAGAAAAACATCATTATGCAGTTTCTACTAGGTACCAGAAAAATCAGTCCATGTAATTCAATAATGCAAATTCCTTTGTAATTCCCACATGGAGTTCGCCAACATGGGCAAAAGTAGCAACGTAGGAATTTTATGGGTGGGGTTGAAACAATCCCTAGGAAAAAATGCAAATCTTCCATAGATGGATCAATGCTTCCTTTATCATCATATACAGCTAGCTTTATCCAGTGGGGGAAAGCATTTAATTTGGAAAACACACACACACACACACACACTGAGAAAAACTACATTTTTATCTCCTCTTTTATTTGTTGTTCCATGACTGTATTCCTCATCCAAAAGATTAGTTTGATTACTTTCAACTAACTCGTTTTCAACTGACATCTTTACTCATTTATGGAAGATACTTGACTGAATGCTTGCTGTGCTTCAGGCCCTGGAGCATACAGTGTACTGAACAAGTCCAGAACAACACTGTTAACAGCCCCTAAACTGTGGACTGTGGTAGCAGTAACTGCAATTGAGAATGAGTGAGACAAATGTTTAATGCCTATGAAAGTTATAAATGATGATATAAAATTATTGATCTCTAATGATAATTAAAAATCGTAGCAGTTTAAGAGGGCACTCTCATTAGATTCTTGAATGGGTCTCAGTCCTAAGGAACAGAGGTTTCAGCCACACACAGGCATTCTGACATCTGCCACATGGGTACTCAAATAGGTGAGAAGGCAGGGTGTCCTTCATGTCACAGGGGCGGCAGGCTACTGAGAAGAAATACCAGGTGTATGTATATGTAGAAAGCTACAAAATAGAATTGCAAAGGGTCAGGGACAGAGGCTGCTCTATTCCTGCAGGGTGGTGACAGAGGCAAATGTGTGAGGTGACAGCCATTGGCCATTGGCCATCCTTGTTCTTGGCCCTTTCTCCCCAGTCCTAACTAAAATAGAAGTCATGGCCGCTTGAAGATTGCTAACTTTAAATTCCAGCACAATGGTTGTAGCGAGTGTGGAGGTGGGGCTCAGGGACACTGGACATCCCAGCAGAGCCATTTTCTTGCCACCCATCCAGTATTCTAGGCACGCAAGAAGGTGGCGGAGGTCTCTCCTTTTCCACACAGCATTCACATACTCTAGCCTGACAAATTAGCAAGGGCTAGAGGAGTGAGCATTCATGTATAATGTCTCCCTGGAAGTGACACTGTCATGCAATCCTGCCATGCCACTGCAAGCTCAGGACACAAGTGTGCCACCGTTTTCTCTGCCTGGTCAGTTGGTCAAGAAGAGGGAGGCTACTGCAGCTTGCTGCAGGCCCCTAGGAGATGCTGAGCTCTAGATACTCCATCAAGATGCCTTTCCTCCCCTCTCTTCACACAGCACTCCACCCAAGTTAGGAAGACAAAAGCCTTTTCCTCTGGCAGGGGACACTCCTGCTGTATTTCCAAGTACATAGGAGTGCCTTTTGTTTACTTAGTCTATTAGAGAAAAGAATGGGAACCATATTTCCTCTCGCCTGGCACATCTGCTGTTCACTTGCCTCAGACTTGTTGCTTCTCAGCTTTTTCTTTGCACTTGCCTGTCTGGTTTATGCACACCAAATGCCCTTGGCTTCCAAGAGCAGGTTTTTATTTGGAAATAATTTAGACTTGCAGAAAAGTTGCAAAGATAGTGCAGAGAGTCCCTGCATACTCTTTGCCTAGACATGATATGCTATGTCAACATTTTACATTGCCTTTGTGCATTCTGTCAAAACTAGAAATTGACATGAGTACATTAACTAAACTAGAGATCTAAGAATTTTGCCTGTTTTCCCACTAATGTTACTTTTCTCTTCCAGGATACCACACTTCACTTAGTGGAGAAATTTTTTTTTTCTTTCCACAAAAGAACTTAGTGCTTCAAAAGGCAGCCTCATTCAAGGCAGCAGAACACAAGCTAACAGAATGCCTAGTGAACATCAGCAGTCTGCCAGGAACAGCAGGAGATGGGGAGGTACCAATAGGAGACCAGATCCAGGCACCCAGGGGTTCAATGTCTAGTGGGTAAGGCAGAGCATATAGGGGGTGCTGTCAGGAATTGTACTTCCTTTGAAATTCACTTCCTGAACACATGGCTGGGATTGGAATACATTCCATGGGTCTCCTTTTTCTTTCATGAATAGTCAGAAGAAACCACAGGGGAGCCCATGAAATTAAGGTTAGTAACTCAGTCAGGCCTTCATCTGTCCCAGGAGAGTCCCATTAACTGACAGAGCAGATACAAGAGGAGTGGCAATAGGTATTCACCAAATGACCTGCCCTTCTCTCATCTCAGCTGATTAAGTTCCATTCATTGAATTCCAGAAGCCCCTCACACCCTAAAGATAAAAAGCCTGATGCAGCATTTTTAAGTCATATCCTGGAGCGGCCCACATGCTTTCCTGGAAAAGCATTCCTCTTCCCAATGTCACAGCAGGGAGAATGAGAGCCATCTCATCACTGCTGCTTCAGTTCAGGTAAGGGCCCACGGCATGTGTGGGCATCTAGTGTTCTCAGTTCTGACTCCGCAGCTCACCTGGAGCGCCCCAGCACTGACACCATGCAACAGCTCCCTTTCAGCCTTCCCTCAAGCCCAGAACTAAGGCAGTAAGTGATTTGCCCCAGGATCAAACAGCCAGTTAGCAACCAGGTGCGCGTGAGGCTTTGTTGTTTCCCAAGACTATGAGTCCTTAGCCCCAGAACCACCAGCTATGCACAGATTGCCTGGTTTCCAAGCTGACTCAGCCAAGCCGGCATGCAGTTCCAGATTTCACCTAGCAACTGACACCAGCAGATAAGAGGGGCCAATTTCAGAGCTTTCTCTGAAGCCCTATAATCAAAGACAAATATCCTTTTTCATATGAAGAGAAAAAGACATTCCAAAATCACCTTTTACGTAGTGACATCTTCATTATTATCTAACATGATGTTGAAAAGTTATTTGCTCACTGCCCTTCTGTTTTCTCTTGAATTTTCTCTATTACTTATTTGGAGAGTGTCACCTATTTTTTTTTCTACCCTCTCTCCAGAAAGACAATCCTTTGATTTGTATTATTTTAGCAAAGTTTTATTTCCTATTATAAAACTTTTTACTTGTAATTTTACTTTTTTTCTCTGTCTGGTCCCAATACCCACTGACAATACTAGAGCCATGTTCGCCCGTCCTCCCTCCGTACCTGCACCTGGTTCTGGGATGCCAGGATGAGTGCCTGGTGTTATTTCCTGCCACCTAGTCATATACGCCACCAGGGAGCATTGCTTTAACTGCCTCCGAGTTATGCTTGTTTTTCCATTAAGGAGTAACGTTGTGATATTTCCCTTCTTCTTAGGGGTCCAGATTTTGAACAATAGGACTAAAACTCTAGGGAATTCTAGGAAAGAACTGTTCTCAGTGATTGTTACAGAAAGCATCAGGAGCACCCTAGCACAATGAAAGGAGAAGAGGAAAGCTTTAGAATACATTGCTGCTGCTGCTTTTTCTTTCTTTTTTGTTGGGGAGGAATAGGATGGCAGCGTGCAGGAGCGTCAGTTTTCAAGCGCATATTGCAGGGCATGGATTCCTAGAAGGCTCCCTGGAAACTGAAGCTAGAGCTTCAGGCAATCTGGAGCCCAGCGTTTTCTCGGGGCATACATGGCTGCACCCTGATACCTATGAGAATCTAAAGTCTGTGGCTGAGGTTTTAAGTTCAGCCCCCCCTGCATATTTAATCTAAGCAAAAGAAGGTTTTGGCTCTCTGGATCTCTCTTCCTCCGAGAATTGCACAGGACTGGTCTCCTAGATCTTCAAGGTTGCTGCCCCATCTCTTAAGATAACTAACCATTTTCAGCATGGCCTACAGGAAGGCTTTTGCTTTTAAGTCTCTATGAAGGCCAGGAGCACATTGCTGCGAGAACCCTCTCTGATACAGGTTCAGCAGATACCTCAAGCACTTGCTCTCTATCAAACTCCAGGGCACTTCACACATGTCCACTCACCTGACAGCCTCCAACACTAGAAGTAGATACCATTGGTAACATCCCCTTTGCAAGAAATAGAGAGTTTGTAAGTGCCAGGGTAGGCAGCATCTCACCAGCTGCAGAGTTGGGAATGGCCCCAGGCAACCTGCCTTTAGAGTGTAGGGAGGTAACCACCATGCTGCACTGCCTTTTAGGAAGGGCCCTTTGCACATTTGCTCAGCACCTTGGCATTGCATTCAAGGCAGGGGATCTTCAGAAAAGGCAACCTGAACAACAGTGGATTCCGCCTATGGTTGCAGATGCAAAGCACACATGTTTATATTGGGTTCTGAGCCCAGGTTGCCCAACAGAATTTCTGTTTCCTTTTCTCCTTTGAACACCTGGTCCTATTGCTACTCCCTTACTTTGGGTTTCTGCTCATCAGAGCAAAGGAGCAGAGGAGAGGGGGTGGGGTTCACTTTCCTAGAAATCAGACTCTCAACACACTACTCTGTTAGTCACAGTTAAGAGCAAAAAGAAAGCGCAACCAGAAGACTCAAATACTGAAACTCAGGAGCACCCACACGACTGACTTCTAGTCTGATCCTGGGAAGCTCAGTGCAGTAAGCAAGTATCTGGGTTCAACTCCCACGTCTGCCCTTACAAAGTTGTTTAAACTCTTTGTGTCTCTGTTTTCCCATCTGCAAAATGGGGGTGGTAATAGTTACCTCATAGGTATGTTGTTTTATGAGGCCCAATTTAAGACAAATTGTTTTAAATTGTTTGTATTGAAAGTGCTCGTTCAATAACTATTCTCTTTGCTAATCAGTTATAGCTGTTTCTGCTATAAAACTTTTCAAGTGACAATTAACAGCCTCTTTTACTAAACTGATCTATTCCTGGAAAGAGTCCTTGGTACAAACAGGTATGAGACAGGATTCTTGAGCATGGCACACAAAAAGGGGGAGGAGCTGAACCTGCTACAGTTAAGAAAGATTTTAATGAAGATAGGTAAAAATTAAAAAATTATTTTATCAGTTAACAGCTATTAAAGCCAGTCAGTGGTCAGTAAGAAGTTAATACCTAGAAGATCACACACTCGACAGGATTCAGTGCTTTCTTTCCTAGAAACTTCCTCCTTCTTTCAGTGTGTGCATTCTACTCTGGCTCATAGGTCTGAGCCAAGTCCTATAATGTCACATGTGCATGAGGATCCATATGGATCAGCTGTCCAGGTTCTGATCTTCTTACATCAGAACATGTAGAAATTGTGTGTCTATTAAATAATACTATTAATATGTCTCTAGTAAAATAATTCAGAAGTGTTTATCTGTTCTTATTTGTAGATTTAGAAACTAAAGCCCAGAGACATGAAATAAATTGACAAGTCATTCCCATTGTCTCCCAACACAATGCTCTAGCTCAGTGATTCCAAAACTCTGGCTTTAGGTGGGAATGCGGACCCCTAGGCTCCACCCCAGAAAGTCTGATCAGAAGGTTTATGGACTGGAAGTCTATGTTTTTAACCAGCCTTTCCAGGTGAGTATATGGGTCCAAGGACTGTACTCTGAACAGCACTGCTGGGCAATAAATGCTCTTGGTCCCATCCAAGGATCAGAGAATGAAGAGACTCAAGTGAGTTTGTAGCACCTAAGAGGTTTGGGAGGAAAGCAAAGAGGAGTATTACATGTGACAGGTACTAGCCTTTGTAAGAAGCTGGGGAACATTCTCTTACTGTTCGAAGTGTGGAAACCAGGGTTGTAGATTTTATGACACTGTGTAGAGCTGCATCTAGGACCCAGGTACTTTGACATGTAGCCCTTTCTATCAATTTTAGGATCAGTCCTAGATAAGATTACTGGGACTCTCACCATTCTCAGGAAGGAAAACATTGATAAAACAAAAGTGATTCTAGGGCACAAAGGGGTAGGGGAGATAGAATAGCACACACACACACACTCAACAGGATTCAGTGCTTTCCTTCCTAGAAACTTCCCCCTTCTTTGTGTGCATTCTACTCTGGCTCATAGGTCTGAGCCAAGTCCTATAATGTCACATGTGCATGAGGATCCATATGGATCAGCTGTCCAGGTTCTGATCTTCTTATATCAAAACATGTAGAAAGGAAGAAACAGACCTGATTTTTAAGAAAGCTTTGACCTGGAATGTTCCGGTCAAAGTCTCTGACTTCCTTTCTGAATTCCCAATCCCAGACCTAGAGCAGAAGGCAGCAGAAAAGTAAGACTAAAGGTTCTCTTCCAAGCCAGAGTAGTTCTGACTCACAGCCTTTAAAATCTTTGTTTTACACAAGGATAGAACAATGTGAAAATAACAGAATTTAAATCAAACCACAAATACAGCTTCTCCTTGTCCCTGTGTGGGCACTCTACTCACAGGGGGAACCCTTGGGAAGTGGCGGAATTCCCAGCAGAGGTCTCTTGGGAAATGAGTTGTGACAGAAATCATATTCCAACACAGAATATTCCAGGTCCAGGACACCTAGAAAGTCCTCCATATTTGCAGTCCCAGTTTAAACACTTGTGTCCTTAACTGAAAAGACCCTCCAAACCTGTGGCAGTTTAGTCATGCTACATAAAGCTCAGAAAAAGTAGCTCCTATTATTTAAACATAATTATAAAACCCCATAGTGCAGTCACCAGTGCAATGACAATATTGACAGAGATGCCTGGAATGGCAAGGCTTTGGGGTGGGGAGTGGGTAGAAAACGGGTCACAGGCCGGAGCCTTAGCTCTGACTTCAGCTCTGCCAGGGCCAAACCAAGTGTTAGGAGAAAACCCAGTGTTCAGTCATTGTTCCCTCCCTCACAAAGGTTAAAACGAAGCATTGCGTTGCTTGTTGTCCTCCTCGCCCCGCCCATCTTCCCACCCACCCCCCCCCCCCCGCCCTCCCCTCAACCTTTGAACAAGAAAAGTTCTGCCAAGGACAGCACAGTACCAAGACACCACCAGCTTCTGAGTTCCACAAACACTTTTCTCCCTATACACTGTACCCTGGAGCTTCATTGCTATGTGACTGACAGGCTAAACTTCGGAAAAGGATGCCGCAGGCTACATTTTAAACTATTGGCTTTCGTGCAGGTACCTACAACTCCTGGAAGGCACAGATTGATGGTGGGGAACGTAAGGAAAGGCTAACCGGAGAAGTTTCTTGGGGAAAGCGTGCTTTTTCAGAGCCTGGTCTGAGCAGGGGCTGTAGAAGTACACACACACACACACACACACACACACACACACGCCCAGGTGAGCAAGCACGAGCTGCCTTTTGGCAAGGTCGCTCGGTGTACCAACCACTCTCTAGTGCGCGAATCAAAGCCTGTGAACAGGAACCAAAACTTACCGCCTGGATGCTCTGGGCCAGGAGCCCCACTGTCACCACCCCGAGCAGCAGCCACCTGGATGGCAGAGGGAGGAAAAGGGCCATGAGCGTGCCGTCCCGGTTTGGCAATTCCTGAAAGTTACAAAGAACAGCCCTGCGTGCGGGAGCTACGGGACAAGGCAGAAAGTCGCTTACCGCTGTAGGGAAGGGCCCGACGCCGTGCACTGATCTCTGTCCATGATCCCAATCCAGCCGCTCGGGGCTCGGGTCGGTCCCTCCTAGCGTGAAAAGCGAGAGACAAAGCGGGCTTAGCAGGGACTGGGGAGGAAAGCATCCTGGCCTCCGCCGCCTCTGTCTGGAACGCAGGGGTGACGGAAAGCCGCCCCACTACGAGACAGAAGGAAGGGGGGCTTTCCCACCTAGGCACTGGTAGGTGCTGCTTAGCCGCGGCCGCTCGATCCCCAACCTCCCATCTCGTTCCTAACAGCCAGCACAGGGTGCCCCAAGTCTGTGCCTTGGCCTGGGTGTCAGCGTCCCAGGACTGCCCTCACCTCGGGCCCGGCTTCCGCCGCTCAGAAGCAGTGCGTCGGCCCTCTCGGACTCCCGGAGGCCGCGCGTCCGACCTCTGTCCCCCGCGCAGTCGGCGAGCGCGGAGACGCAGAGTCGGGCAGCGGCAGCCGGCGGGTGCGGAGCGCCGAATCCCGGAGTCCGGGTGTCCCGGTGCGCGGCAGCCACACTCCCGGGGCCGCGCGCTCCCGCCGCCTCTTACCCGCGCCGCAGGGTCCTCCCCTTTGAGACGCCGCCCGCGCGCCGCCGAGGGGAGGGGGCAGCGCCAACAAATTGAGGAGCTCGCCTGGCCTCGCTCAGGTCTCCGCTGCAAGCTGCCGCACCCCGGACAGTGCTCAGCGATCGCGCCCCGGCCCTTCGCGAGTGAGCCGCCCTCCGCGGCCCCCCAGCACCCGACCGCCGTTCCCCACCGCCAACCACTGGCTGTCGCCACCCGGGGCGCGCCACCATGGGGCCCCGGCTCCGCGTTTGGCTGCTGCTGCTGCCCGCAGCGCTTCTGCTCCACGAGGAGCGCAGCCGGGCCGCTGCGAAGGTGAGTCCCGGTCGGCTCGGCTCCCCGGCGCCCCGCCCTGCGCCCCGGGCGCCCCGCGCTACCCCTTTGTCCCTGGCCCAAGCCTCCCGCCCGCCCCTTGGAGGTCGCGTGTGGCACGGCCAGGTGCACTCTCCCGGGTCCCGGCTGGTGATTCCTGTGGGCTGCGATCGCACATCCATTAGAGAGCCTCCTTTGTTGTGGCCTGGGTAGGGGAGAGTTAGGGGACTCCTTACAGCCAGGGCAAGAGAGCAGAACTTGGTGCGCACTGTGTGGGATGAGGGTGCCCGGGAGTTAGCGGGATTTGAACTCGTACCACCCAAGCGGCTGGCTGCCTTCACCTGTTCTGGGTGCCCGGGTGAGTCGGGGGCCTGCGGGGTGGACACGCGCTCCCTACACTCTTGGAACCCTACACATGTGCCCAGGAGTCTCTTTGGGCGTGTTTCTCTCGTTTTTGGAGACACTGTTGGTTGATGCTGAACAGTCTGGGCTGTTTGCCTGGAAACAGCTGTATCTTTTGCTTTCCCACGACTTTTCTGTTGCTAAAGCACGCTCAAGAACATAAGTGGGGCTCTTCTGCAGTGCAGCTTTAAAAAGTTACCATACTCGACTCGTTGCCTTTTATGAATATATTTTTAAAAAATTATAACCACATTTATATGTGAGTGTGAAACTGAAATGAAACTACATCTCATTGTTCTATGTACAAATTGTTTTCCTAGTTTTCATTTCCTAAGGCTATGTGCTTGCCCGGAAAGGAGCTGGGAGTTCAGTTTGCAGGAGTAAAGGCTTCCAGTTCTGGATTGTCCTTGATGTTCTGTTGTTCTTTCCTTTTTTCCTTCTCTTCAGACAAAATATGGACCTCAGCTGTTCACTAGTGTCAAAGCCTTGCAGACAAAACCACCAGAAGGTGTGGCTTCTAAACACATTTTGCACCCCCCCCCCACACAATGTTTAAAAATGATTTTACTACTTGCCACATTTCCCACTGACTCTTTTACTGTTTAAAATCCTAATCATGCTCTCATCTTTTTTATTTGTTAGTTTTCTTTTCTCTTCTGGAAGAATGATATTCACTGACTCCACTGCACTGTATATAGATTATTAACTGTTACGTGCCAGAACAGACTGGTAATATGCATACGTCTCATCATTGAGAGGTTGACTTGTTGCTGGCAGCATCTTCAGTGGGTATTGAAAGGGGGTATTGAAAGGACTAATGACTGCACTAGTGGTTAACTGCAGATTATTACTCCTAACCCAGCGTCTAGCGTCGCACTGAAGTCAGTTATTTAAACACTCTCCAGTGATGATGACAAACTACTTTCAAAAGAGGAGGCTCTAGAACACTTTATTTGGGTATAGAAATATTGACCCAAAGATGTAACCTTCCTGAGGCGAGATGGCTAAACCTGATGGCAACCTAAGGAGAGAAAGTTCTCTATTTGGAAATATGAACCTCTGTTTGGACTTAGATTTTTTCTTTGATTGATAATATTAACAAAGCAAAGCTATTTGTAAGAGCTAGCTTTTCAAGTAGCCAGGACTTGAAGGAATCAGCCATTCACTTATGGAAACTCCTGTTCCTACCTGGGCAATCAATCAAACTCATCACCATTGAGTTGGGGATTTTATACTCCCCTTTAAGTACATTCCTGTCCTCCAGTTTTGCTTTATCCCTCAAGGTATCACAGTGTTCTAGGAGGTCTGGCATGTGGACACCCTCTGATCACCAACTGACTTAACAGATATTATCATTCCACTATATTTTTCCTGGCTTAATTACAGAGAGAGGCATAGGACTTAGTGTGTATAAGGAAAACCCTTTAAAAATAATATCTGGCTAAAATTTAAAATTCTCTCACTTTTCATGCCATCAATAACTTTTTTTCCTTAACTCCTTCCAAAATTAGCTCTTAGGTATACCAAAAGTTGAAATACCTTCAATACTGGTTCAAGGAAAATGTCATTTAAAAATACAGTTTGAATGATAAGATGTTACCAGTCAATCAAAGCCTAATTTAAGAGCTAATACAAATGATTCTTTGGTTATTTGTTCCTTTGGAGTATCTGAATCACACTTTACCTGCATTTGTATGCCAAAGTGCACCTACTATGTGCTGGACACAAATTACATTTATTTATTTATGTATTTATTTATTTATTTATTTATATGAAAGTCTGTTTAATTTTACATTTGACCGTATCTGCTGTGGTTATACTGTTCATTTACTAGTGGATGGATATTATAAGCGAGTGTTTTTTGCCACACCTTTTCCAACTTTTCTTTCTTAGGCAATAAAGGAAGAGCAGGGTATAGGCCTGAGACAAAAATATGCTCATAGTTAGGATGGTGAGTGCTTTGTGTTCTCAGTCATGCACTCATACTGAACTGAATGAATTGTTTCTTCTGCAACCTCCAAATTTCTCCCTCCAATGGGTCTGTATGAAGCTTCTTAACAAATTATTTCAGAAACGTGAATTTTGCTAAAGTGTGGTGATGCCTGCCTATCAATATTGGCATCTCCAGACCATGAGTCACCATTCCTGTGACTAAATGACTTAGAACTCAAATGAAGTGAGATTTAATTTCCATGTGAACTTGGACCATGTTCTGCTGGACATGTAATTTAATTATTTTTATTTATTCATTTTGGAGAAGAGAGAGAGTGTGTGTGTGTGTGAGAGAGAGAGAGAGAGAGAGAGAGAGAGAGAGAAGGGGGGAAGAGCAGGAAGCATCAACTCCCATATGTGCCTTGACTAGACAAGCCTAGGGTTTTGAACCTGCGACCTCAGCGTTCCAGGTCAATGCTTGATCCACTTTGCCATCACAGGTCAGGTCTGAATGTGTAATTTAAATAAGAA
Organism: Rhynchonycteris naso; assembly: GCA_037038555.1. Lineage (NCBI taxonomy): Eukaryota > Metazoa > Chordata > Mammalia > Chiroptera > Emballonuridae > Rhynchonycteris > Rhynchonycteris naso. Next base: position 35,963,831 of record CM072998.1, read on the forward strand.
GACTGATCTCTGATCTAGTTCCATTGATAGCAGCATGAACCCAATCTCTTGGGAGTGAGATTGGTGAAGATACAATCCAAATCTTCATGTCCTTTAAAAGAGAATGGGACCAGGGTGAAGGAAAGCATCTCTAATACCAAGCAGAGGAAATGTACATAAATTATGTGTGTGTAAGAGTGTGCCCTCATAGAATTATTGGTGTCTGTTAGTCACATCATATAGAAGAGTGGTGGAAGGACAATAGGATCCTACCCTTTGTGTCTGCTTTGATTAAGCAAAATCTTTTGGAGGACTCCCCTGTGCCTCAGTTTCCCTGGCTGATCTGCCTCTGCTCCCAGGGATCCATCCCTTTCTTCCTTCAGTACATGTCCCCTGAACATTTCTTCATGCTATGACTGCCAGGTGCTGGCCGTGCAACAGTGACTCAGACCCACTCTCTGCCCCCAGGAAGGTCACAATTTAGAGAGAAATACTGAGAAAGAAACAAATATAACTCATGCTAGTACTACATTCAGGATAATCCAAGGGCTGCAGAAGCCCCTAACCCAGCTTTGGGGAACTTCAAGGATACTTCTGGGAGAACATCTCACCTCTAAATCTGAAGAAGAAATAGAAACTATAAACCCTAAATATATCTTTTATATGCATTCTTATGGGGTATCATACATAGGTGTGTAATTTTACTTGTCCTTTCACAAGTCTAAGGGTTTTTGCATTTAAAGATGACCCTGAAGTTCCCTCCTTTGACATACCAAGATAATCATTGTTTCTGTTATCAGCAATCCTGATAGCTGAACTTTTGTCTCAGAGGGGTAGAGAGAAAATGAGGGCAATGTCTTGGAGATCAGTGATAAGAAGCACCTAGCTCCAACTGAGCTAGGGCCCTGGAATTGGTGGCATTCCCGCTCCTGAGGCTGCAGGAACATTGGGATGTTTGGAGAGGTGCAGCATGGGTGACTGATTCTAGGCGGGAGAGCCTTTAGGAACTGACCCAGAAAACTTACCCTCACTTGGGCAAGGACAAGAGGGAATTCACAGAGACTTCCATTATTCATTAACAAGACTGTCGGCAAATTTCTTGGGACTGGTAAGGGTGGCCGTAATGTTCAGTTATCTATGTAGTTAAGAGCTGGTAAGGATTTTCCAGACAAATTGAACCCACAAGTAACTTTCTAAAACAAATCCTTTTAGAGATCAGGAAGGCATCAAGAAGCAAATAAATGACAATTCTTGTTTTGAAGAAGCATACAATGTTTGTTAGAACAATTGTACCAGAAATTGAAAAAAAGGATCAACCTAATTAAATGTCTCTCAAACAGATTTGGTATTTTGAGTTCTTGGGCTAGAGTAAGCAAAGACAACAATAGAATGCCTAAAATAATATCACTAGAGCATTGCTCTTCCTGTTATTATTAAACAACCACTAAAAAATGTCAACTATAGAACAATACAAAAGACATATTTCTGCCATTCTTACTCACACAATGAAAAGGGATGTAAACCAGAACATGTTTTAATTGTCATTTTCTTTTGAGGAATTTAACACTGTAAGAATTACTGTAGGGTTAATATTTTTATAGTGTGGTATGTAGTGAGCTGAGTCCATACTGTGTTTCCCTTCCATTGTTATCCTGGTCTTACTCCAGTAACATGAGTCTATTCTAGTTTTCTTTCTATTTCTCTGCTTCTTTTTCTTCTTCCTCTTCCCAAACCCTCAGTGTGGGTATACCATAGCGGAGGACCTTGGCTACCTTCTCTTGTTTCTCTACCCTCACTCCCCAAGAGATCTATTCTCATGATTCATTGTCTTCCTTAAGGATGACTTCAAACTTCTTTTTTCAACTCTAGCCTAGTTATTGCCACATTCTCATGGAACATCTCACTTGGACTGTTCTGCCTTGCTCGCAGATGTAACAGATATGTCCAGAACTGAACTTACTGTCTCATATGCAGATCCACTGTGCTTCCAAGCTCTCCTAATTTGGTCATTGGCACTTCTGATACTTCTTTATCCTTGGCCTTGAGACCAGAACTAAACCTGGAAACCTCACCTTTCCCTCCTTTTTATCGTCCATGTCACCCAGTCACCAGGTCCACCTTTCTTTCTACATACTTCTCAGAGCATCCCCTGCTTTCTCATTCCATGGCTATGACCCCCTTTAAGGTATATTCACCTTGTGCTGGGACTGCCACAAACCCTTCTGACTCCTACCCTTTTTTTGCCTCCTGTTCTCTCCAGCTTATCCTAATGTCTTAAGAGATCCTGTTTATGACTACATGATTCCACTGCTCAGGAGCTGACAGTGGCTGCCTACCATCTGACCAAAGGCTTCCATCTCTCCCTTTTAAATAAAATCTGTATTTTTGGAGCAATTTTAGGTTCAAAGAAAAATTGATAGGAAGGTGCAGAGATTTCCCATATAGCTCCTATGTCCACACAAGCACAGTCTCTCCCATTATCAACATCCACCACCAGTCATACATTTGGCGCCACTGATAAACCTATACTGACACATCATCATCACCCAAAGTCCATAGTGTTCATTAGGCCTCACTCTTGGTGTCATATATTCTGTGCACTTGGACTAATGTATAATGGCGTGCATCTGTCATTGCAGTATCACACAGAGTATTTTCACTGCTTCAAAACTCCTCTGTGTCCTGCCTAGTCATCCTTCTCCACTCCAAATTTTTCACAACCACCAATCTTCCACTGTCTCCATAGATTTACCTTTTCCAGAATGTCATGTAGTTGGAATCATACAGTCTGTAGCCTTTTCAGATTGGCTTCTTTCACTTAGTAATATGCGTTTAAAGTTCTTCCATGTCTTGACAGCTCATTTCTTTTCATCCCTGAATAATAGGCATTATTTGATGTACCACATTTAAAAATTTTTATTTATTTTTAATTGAATGTATTGAGTGACATTGGTTAAAATAATTATACAGGCTTCAGGTGTCCAGTTCTACAATACATCTCTGTACCTGTATTGTATGTTCACCTCCCCCGACCCCCAGGCCAAGCCTTCATCCATCAACATTTGTTCTACCTATACCCTCCTTGATGTACCACATTTCATCTATCCGTTCACCTACTGAAGGGCATATTGGTTGCTTACAAGTTTTGAAAATTTTAAATAAACTTGCTATAGACATCCCTGTGCAGGTTTTTGTGTGGATACGTTTTCAACTCTTTGGGGTAAATACCAACACACACGATGGCTGGATTGTAGGGTAAAAGTATGTTTAATTTTTTAAGAAACCACTGAACTATCTTTCAAAGTGGCTGTACCATTTTACATTCCTACCACCAATGAATGAGAGAGGGTCTATTGCTCCACATCCTCCCTGGCATTTGGTGTTGTCAGTGTGTTGGATTTTGGCCATTCTAATGTGGGCATTTCTTTCTTATTCTGTGTAGGGGTAACAGGTGTGTAGGGGTATCTCATTGTTTTAATTTGGGTTGGTTTTGTATACTTTTCACAATATAGATCCATGAACTTTATCTGGCCTTATTCTTCATTTGTCCTCAATATGCAACTTGGGGAATTGTAATGAAAGACTAATCTCTGTGTTCCATGAAACAGTGTAATCTCCTCGAGCTTCTGTCCCTTAATCTATCAAATAAGAATAATACAGGATTTATAGACACCTTCCCATTGCTTCCCGCACATGAAGAAAGTAAGCATTCAAGAAATGTTAAGTGTTATCACTGCCATTTGGCTGGGATTGCGTTGTCTTATGTCTGTTGATTTGACACCTCTGAAATTTTTGAGATGCTGGAGGACATAGCTTCTTTTTAAAATGCTTCCACTGTCTGGGGTAATGCCTGACTCATGGTGGGAAATCATTAATTACTTGTAATTGGTTCTAATGTTTCTGGCTGCCATTCTCCCAGGACCTCTGGGAGAGTCCCAGTGGAGCTGTGTGCTGGCTCACATATATAGCTTCTGTCTCATTGCTGACCCCTCTGGTAGTTTTAAGGAATACAGGAAGAGTAATGCCAAACGAAGGTGTTTCCTCTCAATTTGAAATTTAGAGTAGAATTCTACCACAGACTAAACACCACTTGGAAATATATACAATGCTGAACTCTTCCTGTAAATGGTTTATTCCATCGTTTAGTAGTAGTCCTAGCTTTGCTATGTTTGGTTTTTAATTTGAACACAATAAGAACATGTTATGTCCAATGGTTTTTTTTTTTTTTTTTGTGGGAGAGAGAGAGAGTCAGAGAGAGAGGGACAGATAGGGACAGACAGACAGGAAGGGAGAGAAATGAGAAACATCAGTTCTTCGTTGTGGTTCCTTAGTTGTTCACTGATTGATTTCTCATATGTGCCTTGACGGGGGGGTGGGTACTACAGCAGACCAAGTGACCCCTTGCTCGAGCCAGCGACCTTGGGCTCAAGCTGGTGAGCCTTGCTCAAACTAGATGAGCTTGTGTTCAAGCTGGTGACCTTGGGGTCTCAAACCTGGGTCCTCCACATCCCAGTCTGACGCTCTATCCACTGCGCCACTGCCTGGTTTGGCATGTCCTATGGGTTTTAAAGATTGCTTGATTTGTGGTAAAGTAAAAAAGACAAATGCAAAGTGTCTGAATCAGATAGTAAAGCAATATACTACATGCCATGCGGACTTTTGCATATCACTTGCTGGTAAAGGAGGGTTTTTTGATCTCCTCATCTTTTTATTGCTCTTGGAACCAATACTTTGTTCAGAGTTTTGGAATTACTATTTATTGCTGAATAAATGTTTTAGTGTACTGTGGGCATTTCTTTCTTATTCTGACTATAGCAACAGAACTGGCTATGTACTGGAAGAAGCCAATTTGATGTCAGTTGCCTTGTCCCATCTCACCAAGTACACCAACAATTGGAGAAGCCATTTGTATATTTATTTAGAGACAGTTTAACTAATTAAATAGATTTTTTCCAACTCAGCAGGATATTTGGAGAGATAGTATTCCTGTAATTGACATTTAATTAAAATTGGTTAAAATTCTTATTCAGTTTCTGCTTTAGGAAGTAGAGTTTTTTATGAAGAACAAAATCCAGTGTTTTCTGGCTGTAACTCAGTGTTTCCAAAATTGTTTGCACAAACTTCTTCTCCCAGCAGCCACCTACACCTAGCAAGGAAGAAGCTTCAGAGGATAGTGATACCCAGCAGCCTGTCTTTTAGCAGATGGGGCATTTTTGGGATAGTAAGTTGATATGGGTTTCCAATTTTAGAATGTTACAAAGAAACCCAATGATAAGAATGTTATTTTTTTCTTAATTTTTATAAAGATATAATATCAATGTATGTTTTAATCAGAGGAAAATTTGGCTTCTACATCTCTAACAATACTTTATTTTTATGAAGTAAGCATATTTTGTAATATGAAAGAACAATAAAAATTTATTCTATAACCTGCAATTATCTTTTTATGCAACCAGTGACTTATTTTCACATTACAGGAGCATTTATTTCTATGTCATCCAACTTTAAAATGTCATATTTAGATACAAGCAACTCCTTTTCCTAATTAGTTTTAATTTTCAATGTGTCTTTTAGAATTTTTAAAAGACTACAATAACATTTTATTGTCACAGAGTTATTACTGTGTTGCATGAAACCTATTTGCTAGGTTTAGACTATTCCTGTCTTAGAGCTTGAGTTAAGATGATACTATTATTACTATTACTATTACTTATGGCATACAAGAATTTATTTGGGGAAAAATGGCCACTGCACCATAGTTTGGTCCATTTTTTTTGTAATGACCATTTGGAAAATAAATACTTAATCTAACTTATATCTTAAATAAAAATCATATACTACCTGAAGATTCAACTTAGTTCCAAGGACTCTAAAATTAGCTAGATAAAAGAAATGTCTGTTTTTCTTTTTTTTATCTTTTTTTTTTTTTAACAGGAACAGAGAGAGAGTCAGACAGAGGAATAGATAGGGACAGACAGACAGGAACGGAGAGAGGTGAGAAGCATCAATCATTAGTATTTCGTTGCCGTCGCAACACCTTAGTTGTTCATTCATTGCTTTCTCACATGTGCCTTGACCAGGGGCCTTCCGCTGACCGAGCAACCCCTTACTGGAGCCAGCGACCTTGGGTTCAAGCTGACGAGGATTTGCTTAAGCCAGATGGGCCCGCGCTCAAGCTGGCGAGCTCGGGGTCTCGAACCTGGGTCTTCCGCATCCCATTCCGACGCTCTATCCACTGCGCCACCGCCTGGTCAGGCAGAAATGTCTGTTTTTCTAAGAAGCTTGCATTTAAGGGAGATGTACATACAACTTCTTGGAAGGACAATTGCAATGTTTCAAATACATCCAGAAAGAAAGGCCAGCCACACAGTAGCTCCGCATAGGGTAGCGGTTAAGCTCGGGGGTACTAGCTGTGTCTCATAACAGTGTGACAGCATGCAAGTTACCTACTTCTCCTTGCTTATATTTCCTCATCTGTAAAATTGGGACCAAAAAAATGCCCTGCTTAGAGAACATGTATGAGCATTCAAGGAGTTAATGTTTGTAAGGCATTTATGCAGTGCTGGCTTTGTGCCAGGCACTATTCTGTTTGTTCAATTAAATTGAGCAATAAATAGCAAAGTAATTATACCATCAAGGCATCTTGGGGCTGGAGAAAACCATAGAAGAGTCACCTGTGCCAGAAGTTCTTGAACTTGAGCTCACAGTAGGATCATCTGGAGGGCTTGAAGAAACACAGATGCCAGGCCCAACTCCCAGGGCTTCTGATTCAGGGGATGTGGGGTTCACCTGAGAATTGTATTTCTAACAGGTGGTGTTGATGCTGTGGGTCTGGACTGTAGATCTTATCCATTTTCTTCATTTTACAGGAGCGCCGGTTTGATGGATACGAGCTATAAAGAGCCTATTCTGAACCATTACACTTAAACAGAAGTTGAACCATTGCATTTAAAGTGACTTTTTAAATTCTTACTGTCTTTTTTTCCTTGTTGGTTGTTGGTACTGCCGGGTATTTCAGTTTCACCTCTGTGGTGCTATTTGGGGGCTTTAGACTGGGAAGAAGAGTCTGGAAGCATGCATGTGAGTGTCAGGATGCTCAAGAATTAATTTGAAGAGGGCTTGGTTGATGGGAGCTGGGGACAGCTGGAGCCTACAGAGGCTCTTGGTTCACTGTGGTCCTCCTTTGATCCTCAGAACATGGGACATGTCGGAGTTTTGCCATCTTCAATGACTTCATTCATTCCCATGCACCTGCTGAAAACGGCTTTGGATTGTATGCTTAGAGACTGGGCCAGTGTAGAACCCAGTCAGAACTTTTGAGGCCAAACTCCCGTCATGTGACTTCAACTTCCTGCAGTGTCGGCCCTCATCCATCACCCCTGTGCTTTGGCCACTTGGCTCCCTGGATGAGGAATTTCTGTTTGGTATCTTATTATGGCCAAATCCATTTCCTGGAGATTAGAGACCATTTGAGGTTAGTGGTTTAAAATAACTCCTAAATTTTGGTCAGGAAATGGCCTATAAAATTAAGATGAACTTGCCAAAACAGAAAAATGGGTCAGTGATGAGAAAAAAAAATACCTTAATGTGGGGTAGTTCAACCTCTGGGTCAGATGTGTTTTGGATAAGCAAACAAACTTGGTCCAGAATCAGTGCTATTCACTGATAAACTGGGGAGGGCACAGTCTTTATGACACAGGATGTGCACAGGCAGTCTTCTTGGTTCTTCGCTCACTCATACCTTATCTTTGACTGACATTTTTGCCTGTAAACATGCTAACACCAAATGCTTTTTATCAGTTTGTGAAAATAACTGAATAGCTACTAGGCGTCTTAGTAGTAATTAGATTTTATTTTCTCAAATACTTCAAAGTAATAAGATTATATATTTTTATTCTGAAAGTTAGGCTTTTTAAACTTTTTTTAAAATTCTGTAATGAATCATTTTATATTATTTTCTTGTTGACCTTAGATACTTCCCCTTCTTTCATGGAGTAATCATCCATTAGTATGTTGATAGATGTACATATGTGGTTTTTTTCCTCTTGACTAATAATTAGTTTAAAACATACATGACTTTGGACATTGTTCTAGGTTTGAAGCCACATTTATAACCATGGGGAAGGCTAAGAATTCACTTAAGCACGTAGCACAAATTAATAGGTTAATAACTTAGTTTCTTGATTCTGACATTCAAAATTTGTTCAATAAATGTGTGGCTCACCCAGAGTCAGTAAATATGCAAGCAATTAGAATTGCTTTTATACTTTGTATGCTGATATATACCAAGTTAAAAGAAAAATAATTCTAATAATGCTATAATAGCTGTTATACTGAAAAATTAAAACTTTCACTGTTCTATTTTTGTCCAAAACGTTTTCACTTAGGTTCTATTTAGGATAAACATCATGCAATCATAGACTCTGGAGCCAGACCGCATGTGTTTGAGTTTTTCATTTACCAGCGACTAGCTATTTGACATTGGCCAACCTCTTCAAACCCTCTGTGCCTCAATTTTCTCATCTGTAAAATAGAAGGAATGATACTATTTCTTTATAAGATTGTTATCAGATAGTACATGTGATAATACGTGTAATGCACAGACATGAGTGATAGTCATATCATGAATCCAAGAAATGTTAGCTGATATTATTGATCTCATTATTACATTATTACTATTCATCTGTAGCTAAAGATACATTAACTAAAATATATCCTTTACTTCTATTTATACCTTAAAATGAGATAAACTTCTGAAACAATTTACAAATGTTAGGATATGATGATATTTACACACACAAAATTAACCAAATATATTTTTATTGCATAATTTTTAAGAATATAATTCTACCCTTAAAGTATTCCAAGATGGAAAACTAGACTTTGAAGCATGACAAAAATAAAATAAATAGAAGCAAATTGAAATGAAATGTGTTGTAGTGATTTGTATAAGAAGTAGCAGCAAATTCTCGTGTGAGATAGTCCGACAGTTGGTATTTTATAGCCACTCAGAAGAGGAGTGTCTTCCATAGGGTTCTTTCAAAGAGCGACTGATGTGAAAAAAAAAAGTCTAATAGAATGTTGTGCAAAAATGAATCATGTTCGAGAGGTTTGGTAAAATGGACATCTCTTCCTTAGCACGAAAAATAGAAGGCCCTTAGGGCTGTTTCCTCAGCTTCCCAAATGCACGTGGTGCCTGGGAGTCTGATCACTGACTTAGTAATTTCCCACCAACACATCAACTAAGTCCAGAGTTGATGGGTCTGACTGAAGACAACAATCCCATCTTTAGTGATTGATTTATCACTTCTAATAAATCCCTCTTTAGTCGATCAGTCATGGAGATCAGTGAGCTGCTTTGGAGACAGATTTAAGTGGTGGCTCTCTTCAGCGCGGAAGTCTCACCTGTTGCCCAGTTAGATCTCATTTCGGAGGTCTGTGCTTCTCTCTGCCATGGGCCATTTTCCATGATGGATGACACCAATGTTGGCCATATAAACATTTGTTGCCCAGGACCATATTAAAATTCACCTTAGGTCATTCTTAGAAAGCCATGGAGTGGCAGAGTGTAAGGGGACAATCCAAACAAGCTACAGATGCTTATCTGTTAAAAAGCGTTAAAATGGGTTAGCCCCACATATTTTGATAAAGAGTCTTTCTGCATGTTTTAGAAAATGAGTCTGATTTGTTTATTTTTACACTAAAATAATCATTTATAGAATGTTAGGGTTTTGCATATTAAGTGCCTTCAGTTAATATATATGTGTATATACATATATGTACATATATACATATATATTAGGTATATGCATTACTATGAGTATATTATATAGAGAAATATATTATATATAGATATATAGATACAATTATTTCATACATTCATTTGTGTAATGAATATTTATTGTACCTCCATTATGTGCCATGCACCAGTCTAAGCTATGGAACAAAACAGACAAGAATTGCTGCCCTCAGAGATAGTTTATGAAACTAATATAAACAATTTTAGTTTTCCTTCATGCTGAGCTAGAAATAATTTTAAAATATGGCCATCTTTGCTGTTTTAGGAATGATTCAGCCTCAGAAATTCAACTCTGTCAAAAGAGTTATAAATATAAAGAAGAGAACCAAATTCCTCTATAGGAAATATCATCTACTTTGTTATCTCTAAAGTAAATTTGTGAGACTAACAGACATTCAGGGTCATTCCATTTATTTAGAAATGAGAATTTTGAACTGTCTCTAGGAAAGGAATTGGCTCAGGTCTCTCCTCCGCCTGGGGAGTGATGCCCGCTGGCTGTGGGAAACAACTTGGATTTAGGGTAGAAGGAAGCATCAGTGTGGAAATACCAGAGGGAAGAATGGAAACTTCAGAAACAAATTCATTTCTACAGTGTTCATGGTTTTCAGGCATTTTGACCAGAATGGCATATGTCACAACAAGTATGATGCAAGAATATTGTCCTTTGCCTTAAAATTGCTTTGCTGTACAGGCAAGTCAGCAAAGCCCTGTGTGAAGAGGCTTGAAGTCAGAGGAGGGATGCTTTTGTAACCAACAGGGACACACCCAGAGGACCTCTACTTCCAGAGGACACAAGTGGTCCTGCCACCCCCACTACATACTACAACTTTTGTGGGACAGGCTGCAGCAATGTGTAACAGCACCAAGAAGTGAAGAGCTGGTATTCACTGGCTCAACACTCACTTGAAACTCAGGGATTTCTGGTCACAGTTTGTACTCGATCCCTTTTCTGTGAGTAATGCTATTTGGAAAAATTAAAAATTTGTTCCAAAGACCAAGGTTTATCAGGTTTCCTGGACAAACCAATCTAATTTGTGAGTAGGAATAAATAAATCAGAAACATGAAGACTATTTCTGTGAAAATATTGAGTGACTTATATAGGTCAAAGTTCTCACCAAAATATGTTGGCCAACTATCCTAGAAAATTGACAGTACGTGTCCCATATTATCTTACAACTGTGAAAAGCTACCAAAAAAGGGGAAAAGATAATGTAAAAATCTCTAATAAAATGTATGATGTTCTAGAACTTTCACGGTGGGACATAATTATAGAAATGACCCTTAATAAACTTAATTAACAATTCTCTTCTTAAATAGTGTCAGAGGGCCAAGAGGAAGTAAGATTAGCTGATGTTTCCAATATGTTTAAACATCATAATAAAAATGCAGCCTTGAGTTTGGGTGGCTGAATCTGCGTACTTATCTACCATATCTGAGTGGAATTGCATATGACGTCCAGTCAGAATGACAAATGATGACAATAAGTACTGGGAGACAACTCCCAACCTTAAGGCAACTTATTCTAGTCCTGGATGGTAAGCAACTGTATAATTTGAGGAACAAAGTATTAACTTGGAAGCTGTGTGTGGCAAAGCAAAATAATTAGGTTGAGTTTCTTATTCTTTATAGCCATGCAGGTGGAAGTGACAATCATTAGCTTGTCTAGTGTTTTATCCATTCTCCCCAGAGTCAGAGCCATGACACATGTGAGAGCCATCAGCTTTGTTGGCCTGAAGGTATACAAAGCAGACATTTCTTTATATGCAACAGTTTTACACACCTTTGGTTTTATTTATTTAAATTCTATTAATTTTCATGAGTGGGCCAAGCTTTCACTATGCCACTAGTGGCAAGGGTACAGAGCCCAAGCCCTGTAATCAACTTTCTGGTTCACTGTCTTGTGTGTGGCCTGTTCTGGATGAAGCATTCATGGCCAGGCAACCTCAGATGGGATCCAGTGTCTATCACCAAGGGAAGGAGAGTTACCACAGATATTTTTAGGAGAAACTATGGAGAAGAGGTATAAGTGGGAATTGAGCACCCCACCCCCTTTAAAATAACAATCAGTAATTTCTCACAATTGCAGAGTCTACCTGTGAATATGAGATGTGTCATCATTAGCTACTAAGTGAGATTACCTAGCTGTTAACTCTGCATGCTGGTTATAGCCCTTGACAGTTGTGTTTCCCCTAACCCTCCCCATGGAGAGAACTGTCTTTGATGGCCTGCTTATCCTCTTTGCCCACCTGCCAGATATTATTGCTGAGTTCCTATCCCTCTGCCATACCTGGGATCATGCAGGTGGGACCGCTGTAGCAGGGGACTTGAAAGCCATAAGTGAGAAATCTGCAGGGAGGTCTTTGAGGTGAGGTTGTCCTGACATGTGGTCCCTATTTTTCTTTCTAGTTAGAATAAATTCAGGATAAAAGGTGGTTTGAGATACCCACCTCAAAATTAGAGTGATGGTAAGGATTAAAAAAATAACGCTATAGCGTTCACTTTGCATTATATATGTGTATCAAATAATCACATTCTATACCTTAAACTTATACACTATTGTATATCAATTATATCTCAATAAAGCATTTGTTTGATTACAAATGTAATCAAACAAAAAATTAAATTACAAGAAAAAAATTATAGTCTATACAAGTCAGAGCATAAGCATGGACTGTTTAGTTGGGAGGATTCCATGAATCCCTTGAAATCATATGTATATTTAATGAGTCTGTGCATGGTACATTTTTAAGAAGGAGTACCTAGAGCAGTGATGGGCAATCTTTTGAGCTTGGTGTGTCAAAATTCACCAGAAAACTGAGCATAACTCAGGTGGTGTGTCACTTCTAGAAAAACGGCCTAACCGGAAGTCCCAGAACTAGATGCTCTGTGCCGGAGTTCTGTTCTTTAGGCCTACAGACCTCCGGCACAGAGTGTCTACACTACAGCAAATGTTTTATCCTGGCCGTGCAGGAGCCGAGGATGAAACGTCCTTTTCTGTATGCGGCCCCATACTTCTCTGGTATGCAGCCACATGTCATCGAAAATGGCTATGCATGTCAGTGCTGACACGCGTATCATAGGTTTGCCATCACAGGCCTAGAGCATTGATCAGACTCTCAGAGATATATGAAACAGACTATTGATCTAGAGGGATTTGATAGGTGATTTTTAATTTATAGTAAGATCTGTTGGAAAAGACGTATCAAGGAAAAAGCCCTTGAATCTGGCTATAGACAAGAATAGAGCTAAATTTGACAATGCCTCCAAAGAATTGGCTCTTAGAAGCAGGCAGGATGCAGGCACTTCTAAGAATGATGGGAAAGTTGGGCAAGTAAGACAATTTTGGCAAGCATTAATCTTATTGTCTGTATCAGATGTTTGTCATTTATCTGTTTCCTAGAGCTGTGTGCAAACCCCGTCTTCTCAGCTTCATTTCAATTTCTTTGTGCTCCTTCAGTATCTAGCACTGTCCACGAGCGTCATTATATAAAATAGATGCTCGTCTGTTGATTGGTTAATTGATTGCTGGGACCATGCTAGAGTAATGGAGATTTGGAGAGGAACCTAGAATTCCTTGTTCAGGTGGCAGAAGCTGGAAATAAATTTAAGAATCCAGTTCAGAGCTTGTGAAATGGGAAGAAAGTACCACTGAAGAAGCTATCTAATCCACAGGGGGAATGTTTCTATGAAGTGATGAAGTGAACTTTATGACACAATGAAGTAATGCACATTTATTGCAGACCATTATACTCTAAGCACCTACTTTGGGTGGAGAATGTAGAGATTTACAAAGCCTAGTGCCTCACATTAGCCACATAAGGCAGAGAAGGACAAGGTCTGGGGTCCTGTTTGCCTGGCCCAGCCAAGTCCACCCCTGTGACCTTGATGTAATCATTAATTATTTATAGCGCTCCTGTTCATTCCCAGCCTGATCTGGAAGCTAAGTCATGTGGGGTGCCTGATTATGAGATTACATGGTAAAAGCTTTCTAGCTGGTCTTAAAGAGTAAAGCAAGTTCTTTGGTGCTGAGAAATGCTGAGGAAATTAAACTATAAAATAAAATGTTTGGAAGAATTTGATGTAAAATGTAAAGATGGTCAAGACACAAGTGGATTTTACTTGTTGGGGCTCCTTGGAGTCAATGAAGCTTTTCCTAGAGGAAGAACAAGAAGGCAGAGGTTTAAGATACACAATGTTAAGGTCAGGAAGGGGATGCTACTACTATTCTTGGCCAGGTCAGGGTTGGCCATTGTCCTGGGAGAAAGACAACCAGGGCCATTTACTTCTCTCTATACTTGCTCAGGGCTCAGATGGACCTCCTGCCCCACCGATTTACCCACCTCTGTTCTTGTCTAAGAGCACAAAGACCCAATTCTGGGGGAAGCTATTCTTGTTAGCTTCCGTCACTGCGTGGTGCCCCCCTTCCTCTGCTCACTAACCAGCCCAGATGGAGACTAGCACAGTACCCAAGGTCATGGGCAGAATGAAGTTGAAGTGATGCCAAAAACAAGTGGGGCAGCAGGGGAGATAAGGGTTTGAAGAGGTGGGTGGGATTAGTGAGCTGGAGGTGACTCCAGGAGAGGGCCCTGTGGGAGGCCACAACACTCCAGATGGGAAACCACAGCAGGGACAACAAACAGCCTCAGCTGCTGTCAGGGAAATGATCGCGTAGTCATCGGGTGAGCAGTTAGGAAGTAAAGCCAGAATCCAAAGAGAAGAGAGGAGCAAAGAAGCCTGAGGAACCTGGAGAGGAATGTTAGGGGGTTATGTTGCCTTTTAAGGAAAACTCTAGTGTAATATAAACATGTTGTGGGTCATTAGATATCCTGATTAAGAGAGTAAATTGTAAAAGAAATTATGTTTCGGACATAAAATTTAAACAGTGCAATGACATTTTCATGATAAAAGTAAAGCTGTACAGATTGGGTTTCCTCTAGGGAGCCTGGACATCTGAATCCCAAAGCTATTCAAGTGGCATGTTTTAGCTTGCGATATGCTCACATGTGCACGTGTGGAAGGAGTGTATTTGCATATATTACATGGCTAAAATATAACCTTTAGTGAGGCTTTAATTAAGAGGAAAAAATCGCAGAACCTGCAGAGCAACATGTAAACATTATAAATGTGAAACAAACTCTTCTACTCAGAAACACACCAGATTGCCTTCTAAAGAAGCCAGTTTGCTGCAAATGTATTTGCACCCAGCAGAGGCTTCTGTCAAGCCAGCCTCATCATTTTCCATATCTTTGTTCAAGATAAGACCATCTCTTATTACTTCCCAGAGTCTTTAACACCAACCTGCTCATCTTCCATGAGGATGTAGAAATGGAGTATTAATAGTCACTACACTGGTATCTGCATAACAAATACCAGTGTATTTGTCTGTTGGAATATTTGGAAAGAAGAGGTTGGCCATGATGAGGCAACCCTGTGAGGAAGCAAACTGGGGCACTTGTATCTCAGGTTTCTTTACTTCTTGGGTTTTCCACATAGAAGGAGCCCGAGACGTTTGTATTTATCTCTGACTGGTGCCTGTACACATTCTCCATGCAATTATGGATTTAGATCTATCATCATATTCTTTCTAACTATATCACACTAACTCACATTGTTGTGAATTGTTTTTTCTTCTTTCTTTTTTATTCCATCAGAGGAGGGAGGCAGAGATAGACTCCTGCAAGAGCCCCTACCAGAATCCACTTGGCAAGCCCACTAAGGGGCGATGTTCTACCTGTCTGGGATTGTTGTTCCATTGCTCAGCAACTGAGCTCTCCTTAGTGCCTGAGGCGGAGACCATGGAGCCATCCTCAGCACCCGGGGCCAACTCGCTCCAATTGAGCCATGGCTGCAGGAAGGGAAGAGAGAGAGAGAGAAACAAGAGGAGGAGGGAGTGGAGAAGCAGATGGTTGCTTCTCCTGTGTGCCCTGAATGAGAACTGAACCCGGGACATCCACACGCCAAGTTGATGCTCTACCACTGAGCCAACCGGCCAGGGCCTGTTGTGATTTAAAATTTTTGTCTGTGCAAAGAAAATGTACACACTAAATAGTACAGATGGACGTAGTGAAGTGGAAACAGTTCTGTTAGTTGCTTCACCTTGTGGTTAGATTGTCCTTAAACAGATTTTGGTTGTAAAAGATAAATTTTTGCTTATCTCTTAAGTCATAATCAAACATGAATTTTCGGTCTTGAAAAAATTCAAGGCTACAAACAGCCTTCTTTAGTCGTGTGCAACTCTTCAATTCCTTAAAGGACACTTTTCTCTGGGGAGAAGCTTTAGATGTGTTTCCTCCTTGTAAATAGTGCGGAAGCCCCCCTTATACGGAAGTGTGTTTGACTTTCAACATCATGTCCTTGAGCTCCTGCCAGCCACTCCTGAGCAAGGCCATCTTGCTGTACGGCACCCAAGGACACACTGACTTCATCCTGGATATAGAAGCAGGTCAACCTTTCTGCACAGATGACAGTTCAGGGTTTCCAGCCCTCTGGTCTCTGGAGAAAAGTTCAAATACAATAAAAACCCAAATGTAAATTCACTCCTTTTGTTCCGTGTTCAAACGGAAAAACCAAGTCCTGACTGCAGTAGCATTTTCTCTTTTGGACAGAAAACTGGGAACTTCCCACAGATAAGGTATTAATAGGATTGGATCCTTTGTCCAGTAGAATTCAGGAATATTTAGATTTGCAGCTGCATGTAACAATGTAGACTAGATATTCAACATGGCTGGCCTTGGGCTTTGGGGTGGTGACCACATGTTGTCTGGCTTGACACCGAGATGGTGCATGAGCCTAAAGGAATTCTGTTACTATTATTGGAATAAAAACAAATGAGGATAGCACTAGCCAATTGGCTCAATGGCCAGTCTTGTACCAGTGTGTGGATGTCTTGGGTTCAATTCCAGATCAGTGCACACAGGAGAAGCAACCATCTGCTTCTCAATCCTTCTCCCTCCCCCTTCTCTCTCTCTCTCTCTCTCCTTCTCTCTTTTCATTCAACAGTCATGGCTCAGTTGGTTTGAGCAAGTTGTTCCAGGCACTGAGAATGGCTCCATGGAGCCTCTGGCCTCAGGTGCTAAAAATATCTAGGTTGCTGAGCAACCAGCAACTGGCCCCAGATGGGCAGAGCATTCCCCCTGCGAAGGCTTACTGGGTGGATCCCTGTTGGGGCACATGCAGGAGTCTGTCTCTCCATTTCCCCTCCTCTCACTTAAAAAAAATTAGGGTATTCTTTCCCTCTAGACTTCAAGTAGGAAAAAGAACACCTCGGTGCTCCATTGACTTGCAGCGCCTGCATTTACAGTGGGGAGTGCCAGATGCCCCGCTTGCCTCTCTCTAGGTGGGTGGCCTCTGGGGTGAAGAGAAATGCCAGATAAACAGCACTTCAGCAAGCCTTTCCCCACCCTCAGCCTTAATTTTTCCAAAGGCCACTCCTGAATATTCTGGAGTTTTGTGTTGTTTCCAAACTTGTTTCGAAGGAGAGCTTTGGACTAATATAGAATGCAAAGTGGAATTCTTCCCAGAACAAACTCCAGTGAACTCTTTCATGATGGAGTGGAGGTCAGGTGACCAGTGGCTTGAGACACAATAGGAAGCACACACTTACTCTTTACCATGTGGACTTGGAAAGAGTGAACATTTTTGAGATGTTATTGTTGGTCTGGCCCCAGTCCAGGCTGGACTCTTGCTGTGCCCACGCGAGATTTAGTTTTCTGTGGCTCCAGGTCCTTACCCTGCAATATCAGGAGGCTGGTAGGCCCCCAAAGCTGTAGCTGTGGCCCATGCATCTTTGGGGTATGGGAACAGAGTTTCAGCCAGACTGTATCCCAATGGGGTCACCAGGCTGCTCATCCGGTCCTCTTGGGGACCTAAGACATTCCTGTCTTTATATGCATCTACTGTGTATCCCAGCTAGCTGGCTGTGACCCACTTTTTTGTCTTACTGCCACAGCTCATTTTTCTGGGGACTGTCCCATCTTTCTTACTCAGGGGGGATGTCCTGGAATGACCTCTCTCCATCCAACTGCCTCAGCCCTGAGCATCCTATGTCTCATCATCCTCATTTCCAGTGTAGGAGCCTAACTGGAAGAGGCCCTAGACTTGTCATGTCCCTTGTCTGGGCCTGACTACAGAGGGTCAGCCCTCCCAGGTGTAGTCATTTCTTCTTTGCTCTTCCAGAACCCTTAATCTGTCTTATCCCCACCCAGGAGTGGTCAGGTACTAAACACTCTCCTGGGAATAAATTGGACAGTTATCTATCAGATCTTGGCCCAAACCCCAATTTCTCCTGCAGTGTTAGGTCACCTTACCCTGAGTGTGCAGACAGGGCCTTTGAGTCAGTGTCATTCTTGCTTTGTCAACCTCCCTGCATCATAAATATTCCTCTTTGGGTCATTCATTTCTGTGTGCAGGTATTTCCTTCCATTCAAAGTCTCTCTGGACTCATCTGTCACACCTACTGGAGTTGATGTTGGCACCTTTGCCTTCTGTGCTAAAAGAGTCTAGGGTCCCCTTCATAAAGAGTCAAGCCAGTGTTGGGATTCAAATAATTTATCAACTGGTTCTTTGCCCTAATGACTATTTTATGTATTAAAAAAAGCATATATACCAAAAGGTAGTTCATTATTTTATGCATTAAATACTTGGATAAGAACTATGAAAGAGGTACACAAAACTAGATTATGTTATAAGAAAGGGTTTTAAAATATTAATGAAAAAAACATTAAATAATATCTGACAACAATACAAATTGTAACTCCCTGGTTGTTTGGTACTTTTTCTCTTTGCATTATATGTTTGTTTACTGAAGTAACAAATATGAGGGAATTAAAATGTAATATTTTATCAAAGGTATAATGAGTTTAATGAAATGAATAAATAAATAAATATTACAAGCATAGTTTCATCATATTTTTTTTCACCTATGAATGGAATGAACATTACTATGAGCACTTAGAATACACTGTTGCGCAGATGAACATAAAAAAAGAGGAAGGAATGTAAATGTGTGATTTCCACACTGAGCTGCTGCCCAGGTGCAAATCTTAGAGAGAATCCTGATTACAAGTGTCATTTTAACAACAGGTGTGCCGAATTCACAAAAAATTCGGTATCGGTTCTGCCAAACCAGTGCAAACCAGTTGAATCCCTGGCCGAATCCCACCACTGAGTCTAGCACAAGACCTAGGGCAGGGGTCGTGACTATTAAATGGTGTTTTGTTTAAGTGCTCTTTTATTAGCAGAAGTAGCAGTAGTATTAACAGTGCTGTTAACAGTAGTCTTAGCAGTAGATGCATTTTTAGTAGTATTGGCATTAGCAGATGTATTATTAGTAGCAGTAACAGCAGTGGTATTTGTGGATGTAGTAGTAATAGTATTAGCAGATGTATTAGGAGAAGTAGTATTAGTCGCAGCAGTAGTATCACTGGATGTGGTAGTGGTAACAGCATACGCAGCAGCAGTAGTATTAGTACAGATGTATTATTAGTGGCATTAGCAGTAGTATTTTCATAGAAGGCCTCCTTTGTTCCCTTGTCCCTTCCATTGGGTGCACTTCCCAGGTCCATCATCTTTACCCAGCATCACCCAACAGCGTTCACTCAGTACCTCTGTTTCAAATGTGTTAAGGTGCCTGGGGAGGAAGTAAGGCCTGAGCTCTTTACTCCAGCTGACAATCATGGTGAATGTAATGGGCTGCATGGTAAAACATTGCATAGGATTCTGTGGGCACATGGAAAAGCTCATCCTATTGCTTTTTCCATTGTACATTCATGTTTTCAAAATACACATTTTCTTTTCAAAATCTGTGTCTGTTGGTTTTAATGTTTTAAGGAAAATAATTCTGGCTAGTGTCTTATTCTTTAATTCTAAAAATAACTCATGCCAGAAGGTTGATCTGGTCAGTCTTACATGTTAAACACAAAAAGATCCAAACATCACTCAGAAGCGCTCTTCCTGATAGCTGTGCCCCAGCGGGCAGCCGTCCTCTGTGACTTTGGGCTAAGAGGATTATGCTGACATGGCCTTTCTCTGGGGCACAGGCAGTGTCATCTCTAGGGTTGTCTGCTGCCCCTGGCACAGTGCCTGGCAATTGTAGCTGTTCCATTCCCTCGGAGAAGAAATAGGCAGAACATCTTAACTCTGATTCAGGGGTAGTACTTTCTGCTCAGCTGTTCTGAGGATGGTCTTCTTCATCAGCATTGTCCCTGTTGCCCTGCTGACATGTGTGAACTCACTGAGAATCACTCAAGGCGCTCCTTTTCACATCAACAGGAGGAGGTCACAGCTCTATTTCTGCCCATTGAAAACGCCTTTACAGAGAGAAGAAAGCTACAGGACATGTTTTGTGTTTCCTTGATCCTACCCTAAGGAATTAGATCAATCAATCTCTGTCTATATGGGTTAGAAATCTTTATTAATAATGTGCCATGGTTTTTATACAAAAAAAAAATGGTTAAAAAAATGGATTTCTACTTCCACAATCTTGAGGAGTGTGAATTAGATTTTCCTGTTCTTTAAGAGATTGGAGGCTAAGATTAGGATGTCCTGCAGACTTTCCAAAAGGTTAAATCAGAAGGTCCCGGAAGCTTTCAGATTATGCGTGTTGATGTGGAGCTAGGACATTACTTATGTAGGTCTGCAGGTACTGGCTCATCATACTCGTGAGATTTTAGAGGCACAGTCGTGGTTTGGGTTCCTAAAATTCCAGAAAGTTGCCCCCTTTCCCCTGTTGGATTTACATGTAGTAGATGTTTAAATCAGAGACGTACTAAGGAAGAAGCTCTAAGAGAATGAAAGTAATATTCAGCAGCCTCTTTCCAGAAGTTTCTACAAGGTGGCTAACATACTGTGTCTGAGTTAAATCCAAGTGGTGAGATTCAGCTGGTTCACACTGGTTTGGCAGAACCGATACCTAATTTTTTATTGAGTTTGGCAAACCAGTGTTAAAATGACTCTTGTAATCAGGGTTCTCTCTAAGGTGGGCGCCTGGGCAGCTGGCCAATGTGGAAATCACAAAACATTTCTTACTGTTTTTTAACATTCATCTGCACAACAGTGTGTTTATTCTAAGTACCCATAGTAATGTTCATTCCGTCCATAGGTGAAAAAAATTGCAAGTGAGGACGGACGCCAATCAAGAAATAAGATGAAAATATCTTAAATAACAGTTTCATTGTTTTTTGTCAGATATCATTTAATATTTTTTCATTAATATTTTAGAACTCTTTTATATAATATAATCTAGTTTTGTGTACCTCTTTTGTTGTTCTTATTTAAGTATTAAATGCATGAAATAATAAACTACCTTTTAGTATACTGCTTTTTTTGATATTTAAAACGGTCATTAGGGCACAGAACCAGTTGCTAAATTATTTGAATCCCACCACTGGTTAATTCCGAAGCTGTGTTCCTCTGCCCACAGGCACAGCTACAGGCTTGGGTCATGCCTCTTGTGAGGGTAGGGTTGTATAGTCTGGAAGCAGTTTCCAGAACTCTCCTCTCACTCTGGCAGGGCAACTAAATCCTGGAAAAAGTGCTTTGTAAGAGTGAGGAAATGGCTTGCCCCTTCCCTGGGCAGATGCAGCCCAGCAGGTGAATTGCAAACCCTTCCACCATTGTCCCCCAGGGGGCTCTGTTCTGTAGGAGCTGCCCACAGGGGGTAGACCCTGCTTTTTTAGTGGTCATTCTCCTGCTCCTGGGTCTCGGTTTCTTTGAGGAAGGCTGTTCTGTAGTGTGCAATGCTGCTCTCCCAGTCTGTCCTTGCTCACTGCTCAGTATCTCATCCTGGGACATGTGCGTGATATCACCCAGGGAGCTCCCAGATGGTAGGACATTCTTGAGGGGCACGTCTGTGTGCATTGCATGTATTTGTGTGTGTGTGCACACACACAGGGAGAGCCTAGATACCGTTTTATTGTGAAGAAGAGGTCCTTGAAATTAAAAGCAATAGATTAAACATGGTAAAAAGAGCTTTGAATCACAAACAGAGTGAAGAGAGAGAATGATACCACTTAACTACTTTAATTGATTCACATCTTTAATCCTATAGGTGAATGATGGTCCAAGATCTTTGCTGCTGCTTCTGAACGCTTTTATATCATGACTTGGGCACAGTGCATAATCTTATCTACTTAGATTCTCAACATAAATATAATTTATTTTTGCATATTAGTTACTTCTATTAAATAACAAAAAACAACGTATGATTTAAAAACTAGCCACTGACATAAAATTTGCTAGTCTAGATCATTCTTTATTTTCTCCAATCTCTCTTTCCCCTAAATCTGACTTGATGACTCATCTTTTCTGAATGCATTCTAGTACTTAGTGACAAAGAGAATCATGTCATTACTCTCAGCTGCTGTCTTTCTTAGGAAGAAAAATGTCCTTGAAACTAAAAACAATAGATGAAACATGGTAAAAAGAGATTGGAATCACAAACAAGGTGAAGAGAAAGATACCACATAACTACTTTAAATTAAGTCACATCTTTATGCCTGGAGGTGAGTGATGGTCCAAGATCTGGGAGGGCTCCCAGAAGAGATTAGAATCACTGTCTCTTATTTTTGGTATTTGAAATGTGGAGAGAGGTACTGGAGGACTGGAGATGGACAATGTCTCAACTTTCAAAAAAAGGAGCCAATGTTGAATTCCAGAAATCACAGACCAGTGAACTTCCCACAGAGGATCACATTCTCAGATGGAGTTTTCAGCAGGAAGTTTGTGAGTCCTTAGACAAAGAGCTCATGGTTCCTGGAAGCCAGCACAGAGACGCCGGCAAATCCGTAGACATAACGGGTCTTAGTTTTGTCAGGCATACCATGCATGGCTCATGATGTCATGGTGCATACCCTCTAGGGTAGTCTGGACAGCTTGGTGAGCCTTGCCCAGTAGGTGGGACCTGCAGTTATGTCATAGTACTCTTTCTTCTTCTTCTTCTTTTCTTTTACAGGGACAGAGAGAGAGTCAGAGAGAGGGATAGATAGGGAAAGACAGACAGGAATGGAGAGAGGTGAGAAGCATCAATCATTAGTCTTTCGCTGTCGTCGCAACACCCTAGTTTTTCATTGATTGCTCTCTCACATGTGCCCTGACTGCGGGCCTTCAGCAGACCAAGCAACCCCTCGCTGGAGCCAGCGACCTTGGGTCCAAGCTGATGAGCTTCTGCTCAAGCCAGATGGGCCCGCACTCAAGCTGGCGAGCTCGGGGTCTTGAACCTGCGTCTTCCGCATCCCAGTCTGACGCTCTATCCACTGCGCCACCGCCTGATCAGGCCATAGTATTCTTTCTTGATGATGTTGGGTGAGGCCTCAAAATGTTCTCAGTTCAGAGCTCCCAGGGACTACCTTTGCCTGGTAGGAACTGACACTTGAGGAGAAACCTACTTGCCATTACTAATCTAATAGATTTACATTGGTAAAGAAGATAGGGTGTCATGGACAGGGGCAGCCACTATTAGGAAGACCCAAAAGCAGGTGTGAAGATGGCATTAAGGAGACACAGGTGAACAGCTTAGGATGCATGGCATAAATCAGAAAGCCATCATACTCAAAAAGTAAAGAAAACACCAACAGAATGTATTTGTTGACTGTATGATGGGCCGAGGAGATGGATGGGTTGAAGATGTTTACTAGCATGTGAGAGGAGGAAATGACATTCTTGACAGCTTACTAAACTGCCTTAATATGAAAGAATTAGAAAAGTCCCTTATTTTGTAAAATTTCTTTGGCTGAAAAATAACTAAATGTTCCATAAAGTAGAGGTTTTGTAGGCAGCCCTTCAATCTCTGGTGGGGAATGAATGCTCTGATTTTTTACTTTTCAGTCTTCTTCACTGCTTAATTTATAGATTTTTAATAAAATTGAATTTCTATATGAACCCACATGTTGTAATCTATATTCCCTTATTTTTTCTTTTCTGTTTTTTTTTTTTTGACTTTGCTTTCTCATTACAGCAGGGAAGCACACACTCTCTCTTTATCTCTCACTGTAATTTCTGAACAATCTGGCTGTTTTGGCCTTCTGCAAATCTGGCTTTTCTTTGGTCATTCTCAAAGGGCTAAAGGATTAACTAATGTTAATAAAATATTTTTTGAAATGTAATTAAAATATGCTTTAAGGACCACAGAGTACTATTTGGAATGTTGAAAAAATGTTCAATATTTCTGTTTCTCACGTTTTTGTTTTGAAAAATACTAATTCCAGCTGTAGGAGATGGGGCTTACCCTTCCTAAAGTCTTGTCATCACAAAACAATGTTGCTTCTTACAGCTGTTATCCCAAGAGAAGAAAATTGGAGAGCGCGTTTTACATGTTTGGTAACTATACAAACTAAATGATGGTGTCAAAGATGGTGAGGTCCCTGGCCAAAGGATGTTCTGTTTACTGAGAAAGTTTAGTGTTGTGGTGCTGTTTTTATGTCCAAGTGGCTAAAAAAAATGGAACACATGATTGGTTTGGGAGAAAATGTCCCCCTGTCCATTTTTTTACTGATCCAGAAGAACTGGGTCACTCCTGAAACAAACAAAATTTAATATGGCAATCTAAATAGGTAGTTATATATTTTGAGCACACACACACAGTAGGTGAGAGAGAGGGAGAAAGAGAGAGAAAATAAGAGATTAAGAGGAAGAAACCTTCAGCCAGAAACTTTATAAAGTGTATTTATTAATTAGAAAGGTTTTAAGACTATAAAAAGAAAAGAAATTCACCTACAGATTTATATTGGAATATAATCAAAAGATTACAAGTTTACATAGTAAGACAGGGCTGAGAGAGGCTAAGATAATTAGAAATGGCATTTTTAAAGACAACTTTTTTTTACAAGCCAACACACCAAGTTTAGTTCTGTAGATGTGAGGGTGGGTTAGGTGTCTGTCTCCAGAGGTGTGATGTGTCCAGACCATGCCATGTAAAATAATTAAGCCAAAGCAAACTAATGATTTCCGAGCAAGAACTTGAAGAATCTTGGTTTTACTATATAATTCATTTTTAGAATATTTTCTGTTGTAATACAAACGCATAATTGTTTTCCTTTTCAATAGCATAATGGTGACTTTGTGATGTATTCATGAGAATTATGAAGTTTGGAATGTGACTTTTATTTTAAGATATTTTTGAGGGAACTCCTAAAGGCATTTATTTCATTTTGACCTTTATATGAGATTTGTGTTTGATCACTGCTGGAGAAGGAGCAACAAGCGTACATTTTTGTTGTGTATGAACATTTGGATGTATTGCACAGAGCTGCATGGGATACGCACGTAACAGGCTGAGAACACTAATTGCTTCCTGTCTGTTCATTGAACAGGTTAATGTGTAGTTCTTGTTTTTTTTTTAAATCTAGCCTTAAAAACACTGAGTTATTTATAACTGGTAAATTTAATCATTTGCTCATGGATTTATAAATAAAAATGAAGTGAGCTCCAAAATAAAAAGGAAATTGCCGATAGAAATGAAGTATTGATGATATAAGAGAGAAAGTCAGGAAAGGGGTCTCAGAAAGGGAGGACCGAAAAGAATTCAGTGATGTGAAGATCCTGGCATTTGTTAAAACAAGTGTAAAGGGGGAGCTCTCAGGGGGTTCCTGGCAGATGATGGCAAGACTCAGGCAATGACAGTGGGCACAGCCAGGGCGGAGGGCTGTGGAGTCTTCTTGAGGACAGCCCGTGGAAGACAGGCAAGAAATGCAAAAGAGAGATCACTGAATAATAATGCAAAGAAAGTTAGTGGTTGAGGATGAAAGAGAAGTATGTGATGGGCACTGGCTAGAAATTTGGACAACTATAATAAAATGAAATATATGAAGTCTTGGGGAGAAAAAAATGCTATCTGAAGGAAATCCTGTCAAACACTTCTAAGGGTCAGGTTTTGGGTGCTAGATTGTTTTCCCCTGCAAAAAGAAAAAGAAAATAAAATTTCTATATAGCACGAGTTTAGCATATTTGGTTTTGCATATAGGTTCCTTGGTAGCCTATAGGTGTACATGTGTTCCTCAGATTCCCCACAAAGAATGGATTGGATTTATCTAGCACAAGTTCAGGAGATGGGGACTTAAATTAAGTAATATGTTAAACGGCTTGTGTACTCAAGGAGCTACCTGGAAAACTGAGTTATTTAAATGATGTCACAAAATAACCTGAGAGTTACGTGAGTTCAAAGAATAAGTTCGTTGTGTGGGGAAAAGCAACACTGGAAGGCATTACAGTGAAGGGTGGAAAGTTTGGAATTAAACTGTAGAAGACCTCGCCTTCAGTGGGGAATGGTCATTACTGACATGTATTATCGTAAAAAAAAAGCAAAAATATATAAAACACATAGGGAGACATGGTTTTGTAAGAAAAGGGGGCGGCTCCAATGTGTGTGAGAAAATACTGATTAGGAAAATGCCAGAAAGTGCATATAAAACAAAATGTTTAGAAATTGTAAAAGCAGTTGGATGATTGAAAGCACCTCTGCCTTATTTGAAACACTTCACATAGAATCAGAATTATATGGGTAATGAAGAACCCTTTATTGCCAGTCCCATGGAGAAACTATTTGGGGAAAAATGATGGGAAGAGGAAAAGTCAAGTGTTGGTTATCTCACTGACAGGGATGACAACAACCAATGAGCTATTTGGTCCAAAATAGCGAAAAGAACAGGAAACCAGGCACCAGGTATAATAAATATAGACTGATCTCACTAGCAGAAGGGAGACTTTTAAAAGACTGGTTAAAAAAAAAAAAAAAAAAAAAAAGGAAGCAAGTACAAATGGAGAAGAACGAAATAATTTTCAATACTGTATATAAGGGCAATTTAGGAAAATGGAATTTAGAAACCAAAGTGACCATATGGGGGTAGAAAGTGTAATATACATCTCAGTGAAAGAAAAAATTCATTTCTTTGTACAAAAAGCATTGGCTGGTGGATCTTTATCTCAGTTTGGACTGCTATAACAAAAATATCATAGGCAGGGTGACTTATAAATGATGGAAATTTATTTCTCGTGCTCCTGGAAATTGGGAAGGCCGTGATCAAGCTGCCGGCATATTCTGTGTCTGGTGCGGCCACCCCCTAGTTTGTAGATGGCTCTCTTTTTGCTGTGTCCTCACATGGCAGAAGGGTGTGGGAGCTCTCTGGGGTCTCTTTTATAAGGTCACTAACCCCATGCCACCTTCATGACCTAATCACCTTCCAAAGGTCCTACCTCCTAACATCATCACATTGGGGGTTAGGATTGTAGCATATGAACTTGGGAGGGGGGGCGCTGGCATGAATATTCAGTCTGTAGCAATTTTATAAAATAATTTATGGTTTTAAAATGTGGAAATATTTTATTGGAAAATTATCATCATTGAAGCCAGATAATAAGATATTTGTGAGAACATGATTACAAAAAAGTAGTAGAGAAATATGTCAGCTCAAAACCCTTTGTGCAAAAAGCGAGCTGAAGGTTGTCGGACGGTAAGCACGGGCAGAAGAGGAATGGGGTGGAGGACGTGGGTTTCAGCATAGTCCTGGATTAAAGGAGGGCATTTTACAGGACAAGACATGATTTTTAGTTTAAAAAAATGTCAAGAAAAAAGTAGCGGGATGCCTTGGGGTTGCTGAAACATATGACGCAGCAAATGTGCAACCAGCATTCCGATAGTAGATAGGCGGATTGCGAAAGTGATAGCATTGAAAGTTATGTCTGGGAAAAGAGTTTCCATGAACTGCAACCCACTTCCAGCCCATTGAAGTTCCAAAGATCACAGAAGAATATATGCAAAATTAAAAAGAGGACACAGCCATGAAGAAATCAGTATGATACCAATCAGAAGCATATTTGTCGAACATTTACTATGTGCAGAAAACAGATAACCTGTAAAAGGAAACATAAAAATGATGACTTGATGGGCATATATTGGATGGATAAAAGAATGAATGCGTGTAAAGGGAGCATGCACAACGGAAAAATCTTCAGAGTGGATTCATAAAACCAATTCAGTGAATTCAGGGGATAATATGAAGTATAGTGCTTTCCAATTGTGGACAAATAAGCATATCTTTTCAGAATTCAGTTATAAAAATAAAATAAGGAAAGAAAGGGCGAGGGAATAAAAGACTGTAAAGGGAATGAGAATTTCACGTGGACTCATCAATATTTCATGAATAAATTTTGGAAAAAGCTATGGAACACAGGGTTGGAAGAAGGTGAACAGAATATGAAATTCTGACACTGTAGGTAAGCTCTGTCTTATTAGAAAGCACTTTACCTTTTTCTAAAATATATATATATTTTCTTTACTGCACCATAATTTATATCCAGCTACCATAGTTATAACTCGAAACTTATTTTTGAGATCTGCTGAATTATTAGAAGAAAAACTTTATTTCAAATTAATTGAGATATGTACTTCACAGTGAAGGGGGCTGGTAATGAGAAAACTAGAATTCTATTTGTGATAGTTTAAAAAATACATGGGGATATGTAAGCATGAAAGAATTTAAATTTTTTTCAATCAAAATACAATAATGTCAGAATGGGTACCATATTGTTTAAGAATAAAGGTAGCAGTGTTTAAAGTAAAAAAAAAAAAAGATTATCATAGAGAAAGAAAGAGTAAGGACTAATGATTTAATAAGATAATAAGGTAATTAAGGGAAAATGAAACCAAACAAATTTGTGGAAATCTCAAGAAAATAAAAATGCGAGTGAACTTTAACTTACTCAACATGTAAGACTTAGGTCAAGGAAGATATGAGGGAGGAAAGGATAAAATCTGTGCAGGGGCCAACTGTGCAAAGGAAGGAATGAATCATCACACAGAGCTAAACAGGAGCTGGAAGGCTCCAGTTCCCAGAGATGTGAGAACAGATCACAGACCCTAGGAAGTAGGTGTGGTCCCTGCATAATTGAGGAAGAAAGAAGATTGTGTACGTGTTGTTGGTACCCTGGCCACCAAGTTATCATGGTGACTCTCAGGAGGGATTAGTATATAATTTACTTGGAAATCCCTGATAAAAAGATGTTCAGAAAAGATGAGTCATTATGTCAGAGCTTTCTGGAAGAGATAGATTGGAGAAAATAAAGAATGATGTGAATTATCAAATTTTATGTCAGTGGCTAGTTTTTAAAGTATATGTTTGTTATGTGTTATTTCTGAGAAATGACTAGGCAAAAATGAAATGTGTTAGCGTTGATAATACAGGGAGATCAGAACATAGATACCTTAGGGAGTATTTTATTGGTCTGGAATGGGCTCCAGAGGGTCATTCTTATAGAAAAATGCTCAAATTTATTGGAATGCAATTTTTAATCATTTAAGCTTAATTAGTACATTGTAAATTCATGATCTAAACTAGAGGTCATTAAGTAATAATCTCTTGACAGAGCCAACGTCCCAGGCAAACGAGCCCAGTGAGGTTCTGGTTTTAAAAGTTTATAGGAGAGTTAGAATCCCAGAGTCACAACTTAAAAATATTTATTCAAGAAGTTCTAGAATATGACCATCTACAAGCTGAGTCCAGCCACCAGTTTGTCATCTCTGTCCCCAACTGAAAGCACTGAGAACCTTCATATTGTCAGGTTTTGTGCTATGTTGTATTGATTACATATGAGTATTTACAATCAGAGCCGGCACACAGTGCAGGACTGGATCTTTAGGGGCAATGTCTGTTCTGAGTAGTTGATATAGAATACCATAGCAGCAGTCTGATGTTTTAAATAATATTCTGCGTATAATTAGCATATTTACATATCTAATATGGTGCTAGTTGAAGCAGAGACATTTATTATTTATTATTAATTATGTTATAATTAATTAGACCTCATTTTATTATTATGTTGTAATTAATTAATTAATTACTGCTTATGATATTTAGCATTATCCTGTACTGACAGCATGCAAGAATTTCAAAGCCTCCCAAAATGCCTGGATAAAGTGCTCAGGGTGTGGCAGTACTTTGGTGGAGTGGAGGCATTTGGCTGTACAATGAGGATCGGTCCTGAAGCCCAGGATATGTTCCTCAGGGGGCCGACAGGAGGTTCGTCACACATCTTTCTTAATTTATCAAATTAGGGCTCTGGAAAAGAATGACAAAATATTTGGGTCAACAATAAAACCATCATGCAGATGTTTTACTAAGTTCTGTTTGACTGTGTCACAAGTTATGGTTATGCATATGTAAGTGTGCTTTTCTGTATGAAAATAGAAAACAGAAAAAGCAATCATCCCTGAATATAAGAAGGTTCCACGTCTACCTGAAGATGTTTTGGAATAAAAATATGATGAAAAATTATCTTTTATAATTGTTATTCATGTCCCACATAAACATGCACAGATATATACACACATATATGTAAACATATACATCTGAATCTTATATGAGTGTATATAGATTTCTTTTTCTCAGTGTTTGTATTAGCTAGGGTTTTTCAGAGAAACAGAACCAGCAGGATAGAGATAGAGAAATGTATGTATATCTATATATATGAGGAGATTTATTTTAGAAATTAGCTCACACCCATGATTTGCCATGTGTGAGCTGGAGAACCAGAGAAGTTGGTGGTATAATCCAGTTTGAGTCATAAGGTCTGAGATTGAGAGGGGCACATGGCGCATCTCCCAAAAACCCCAGGCCAGGAGTGCTAGCACATGCTTGAGAGCAGAAGACTGTTGTCCCAGCTCAAGCAGAGTGAGAGAATTCACCCTTCCTTCTCTTTTTGGTTCTCTTCAAGTCCTCAGTGGAGTGGATGAGACCCACCTACATTGGTGAGGGCAACCTTCTTGACTCAGTCTACCCATTCAAATGCTAATCTCTTTCAGAGACACCCTCACAGACACACCCAGAGATAATGTTTCCCAGTTATTTGAGAATCCCCTTAGCCTTGTCAAGTGACACATAAAATTACCCATCACAGTGTTTTTATCTAAGATGTGGAGACTTACCAAATCCATGGAAAATTACATCATAACAGAGTTGATTAATGACTGGAGTGTAGTGATAAATCCACATCTGTCCTGTTCTTTTCTATGTTATTGGGAGAAGTGCAGCAGTCTTCTTATAAACATGAGATAGACAAAGTCCCATAACAAATCCTTGGAAAAATGAAACTTTCAAAATGATGAGGGCATACCCATGGCTTGCTCTTCTCCTTGACCAGTCCACAGAGACCAACCATAAGGTGCATTAAAAAAAAAAAAAAAAAAGTAAAAGGCAGGTTCTACCTGGTGTTCCTGAGCATGGAGGCTTGCTCCTCTTGCCTGAAAATCTTTCTCAATACAATGGTTTGTTCACGTCTGGCTTGGCTCTACGGTATTTGGTTGTTTCTCTTAGAGTATGAGGGGTGATAAGCAAGAATTCCAGAACAGAATGTTGATACCTCCAATACCTGCTATTGAAGTCGTGGAGACATTGAGACAGAAAGGCCACCACATGCTGCTCCATTTGTCATCATGGTTTCCAGTCTGGTCCTTACCTTTTCATGTGCTCATGACCTGGGCCCAGTCACATTTTGGATGTCAGTAATAGGGCAGTGAGTCAGTAGAGCCTTATGGCTTCGTCCACCTCTAAAATATCAAGGTCTAATGAGCAGGTGCTGTGGTTATCAGTGCCACAGCCAGATGGCTCTTGGTTCCTCTTGCTGCATTTCAGTTTAACAGCCGTGATGGTGTTGGAGGCAGCTTCTGCGTGTAGCATGTCCACTGCTTTCTCTCACATGCACACACATAACATCTCGACAAGTTAGATCAGAAACATGTACTTACTACCTGACGATTTAGTCAGGGGCCCTGACCTCTTTTCCTTTAGATTGCCAAATAAAAAAATGACAACAGCCAGCACAACAATAGCTGTCTGGTGTGAATAAATCAAAATTATACCTTTTGTTTCTTGGGTGGGGGGGGGAAGGGTCAGGTAAGCAAAAACTGTAATCTTTTGGGGCGTGCTGCAAAATTTTAGTAATTATTCATGTGTGTTATGAGATGAAAACGGTTGAAAATCGTTGGATTAGATGATAGTGTCCCCACTCTACGGGGAGAAAACTGAGAATCATGGGGGTTCAGTGACTTGCTCAAAGCCACACACAGGTAAGAAGTGAAGCCAGATGTGGATTCAGATCTGCCTCCTCTGGCCTTCTGCTCTCCTTTAATCACAGTGCTCTCCCAGTGAGTAATATGTTCTTCAGAGCAGAACATCTAACAACTAATGGGAAAAAGGAAGGCCTTCATAGGTGGAGCCACTGCATAGTGATTTAAATTTGGGCTACATATATTAGAGTCTCTTCAGTACATACATGCTTGACTGTAACAATTAGCTGATGATACTGTATTTCTTTTATTACCACTAGTGTCTCCCCACTAAGTATATGTTCATTGAGGACAGAGCCTTATTTTTCTTAATATTTATTGAGCCCTGGCTGTACAGCTCTGTTGGGTAGAGCACTGTCCTGATTGGCAAAGGTAGTGGGTTTGATCCCTGGTCAGGGCACATACAGGAACATATCAATGTTTCTGTCTCTCTCTCTCTCCTTTTCTCTCTCTCTAGAATCAATCACTACATTTGAGAAAATGTCACCCTTTCTCAATATTTATTGAATAAAGAAACATAATTAAAACATAATTGTAACAATAGTTTTCAAAATCAAAATTAAATTTTAATTTGACCTGGCCTAGATCTTATTGGTCTTTCTGCCTTCCAATGTCATAATATTTAAGCTTATTGGAAAATTAAGGGAAATGGTACTATTTAGTGCATTGAACTGTGATGTAAGTGTTTAGCATATTCAAATTTTAATGCAGTCTTGGCCAATGATTTTCTGTAACAATTAATAAGTTTCAGCTTCACTTAACTTTTTGTCCTCATTAAAAAGAGGATCTAGCCTGACCTGTGGTGGCACAGTGGATGAGGCGTCAACCTGTAATGCTAAGGTCACTCACTGGTTTGAGACCCCAGCCTTGCCCAGTCAAGGCACATACGAGAAGCAACTGCAAAATGATGCTTCCTGCTCCCCCTTCCTCCCCGCCGTTCTCTCTCTCTCCTTTCTCTAAAAATCAATAAGCAAAATCTTAAAGAAAATGAGGATCCATGTCCGAGCAGTGCTGATGGACATTGGGATCAATCTGAAGGATCATTTTAACCTCGAAACCAGAAGGTATGGTTTGGTAGACCTTACATCCACTTTAAATCTCTGCTGTTTGTTATTTTAGAAAAAGAGAGTAGAACTTGTAAGGCTTTAGCTTTTCTTTATTACTCACTTGCATTAGACAATTTAAATCATTTTTTCGATACAGCAGTGAGCTCTGGAGTCTGAGTTTGATTTATAGACTTCACCTGGAATAGCAGTAGAGTCTTTCAAGCTTTCAGAATTTGAGATTTAGTCTTTAAACTGAGATCTTGAAGTAAGGGTAGGGAGGTGGGCTTAAAATATATTTTGCTTGCTGATTCTATTAATTCAATAGCTATTTAATTGAGTACCCAGCAGGGATTTCATGGGGGGTGAATAAGTCTGTTATCTGCAAAGTGGTGTGAACAGTGCTCTAAACGGTTCTCAGCAGTCAAAACATTTTTAGAATTATTTCACTGATTGTTAAGACAAATCCATAATAGACCTTTAGGTTCTTCTATATATTCATTTCCAGATAGCTAGGACCTTTTGAACTTAAATTCTGTATTCTAGGACTTATACTAGGGGTTAAGTAGACATTTGTCATGTTCATAAGTGAGTGAATGATTAAACAAACCAATTCTAACAAAAAGACCTGAAAGGTAGTCTGGATCTCAAAACGCTTGTCCTCCATGACAAGTTCAGAGAGCCATTCAATAACTTTATAATATACTTTTTTAAGATTCTGAAGGTTTAACTATGCTTATTGAAAAGTTTGTATCACACACTTTTATTTTCTTCTTGGGAAAGAGAAAAGTAAAAAAGCAATTTCACTTTGCTTTAGGTTTCTCTTTATACGTTATCAGCAAGGAAATAATGTTTGTAGTCCAATACTCCATCATCAGTTCTTGTGGGCTGTTTTATTGGTGGTGGGAGGCATGTGACAAGTGATTCTTACATCAGCTATATCATATTTGCATAGCAAAGGCTACATTACAATGTGGTTTCCCTTTAAACTGTTCAGAGTGTAGAGAAAATCTAATTCTACCTTGTCCTAATGTTGACGTTCACATTTGTATTGGCAAGAAAGGGCGCTTATGTAAGTGATCCTTAGTGCCAGGCACCAACCTTGCCTGGTTTCTTCCTCCTTCTTTTGTAGCAAAGTTTCACCACAATTGAGAATTTGTGTGCGTGGTGCTGAGAACCATTGACATATTTGGGAGGGAGCATGCAGTGGAGGTTGGAGGAGATGAGAATTCAGGAAAACAGGTGCAGCACCTGCCACACCCACAGCTGACGAGCGACCTCACACGTGCTCAGCATGTCTGGGGATTTCTTTTTAAGTCGAAGCATTTCTTAGAAAGAAGCCTGTGATTCACATTCTGAGTCTGGAGAATGTTTTTGTTTCAAAAATTTGAAGTTCAATGTATTTTGTGAGGTGCCTTTTTAGCAAACCAGATTTAGCATTTTGTTTTCCTCATATGTTTCACAGAGGATATCTACTCTAGGTTCATGCTGGTCTTTCCCTGCCCCAACCCTGAATCAGCCCAGCCTTCTTCCTACGTGTTCTGGCTTCTTTCGTGACAGGATAGTGTTTAGAAGCCAAGCTACCGGAGCTAGGTGTGCATATTGCTACTGTTGGTGTCATTGCTTCTAGACTTCCCAATGGTGCAGTTAATGGTCACTGAAGTGGACATCTCCAAAAAGTGACAGCTGGAATAGTTGTGACCTAATTCCTGGAGATGCCAAAATGAAACCAGACAAAATTTCAGCCAGTGTCACCTGTCATGTCATGTGGCTCTGAGGGAGGCTGGTTGTAGGGGTGGGAACAACTGAGCTTGGGTGTCTGAGGAAGCTGGACTTACATCTTACCCACCCTGAGCCTGAGTTTCTTCCTGTGTAAAATGGACCCATTAAACGACCTTACCAGTGTTGTAATAAAAGCTGGGTGAGACAACACAACTCTCTTTTCCTTACCCACTTGCATGACAGCCTTAGATAATTTCTGGCAGAGTTGATGCTTCTACCATTGTTCTGACAGTTTTGATATTATCTTATTAATTATTTATTTTTTTCACATTATTTTTCCTGTTAATCTGACTAAGGAATCGTAAGAGGAAAATTGAACTGTTATTCATTAAAAACAATTTTAATAAGAGGAAGTACTTAATGTACTTCCAGTGAGGATGGCAGGATGATCACAAATCATCCGTTTCTGACAGATTCATCTTTCTATCGCTTCTCAATCTATGCTCTCTCTGTAAAGAGAAGAGACCAATTTCAGCTCTTCTAAATTGCTCTCATCTGTCTTTATAGTAGCTTTGAAATCTCTCTCATCATCCAGCCTATAGTTAGCTGCAGCCGCTTCTGACGTATTCAAAATCAATACAGGATGAGGCAAAGTAGATTTACAGTTGTTTGCATGGAAAATAATGCAGTAATTAATAAATAATAATATTAGAGTAAACTCTTGTGCGTATTTACATCTGTAAACCTACTTTTGCCCCCACCCTGTACTTCAGACCTAAATCAACAAGCAGCTGTGTGGAGAGTGTGGGAAGAAGAATGCTATTGTCCTTTGGCAGGTCTGGTTTCATTTTGGCATCTCCCGGAATTAGGTCACAACCATTCCAGCTGTCACAGCATTGATATGTTTCTGGCTCACAATGCCTGTTCCCCACTGCCATGTTAGGTTATTTGACCATGTATGTGAGTTGGAAGGACCCTTTCAACCAGTGGAACAACCAAAGGTGATTCTTTTTTTCTGTTTGTTTTGGACCGTGAAATATGATCTTCATGGTGGTATCACTCATTTCAGAAACTCGCACATAGGCCCCTTGAGGTTGGGGTCATCTGGTTAAGCCAATCAGATTTGCTTTGGCCTGTGGTTAACTAGGACCCACACTGCAGGTCTCAAGGCTGCCATTTGTATGTCCGTCCCAACAGATATCAAAATGTGATGACCTATGCATGGTAATTGTGGCCCGCCCTCGTGACTTCAGTCAAGTAGACATAGCTGAATGTCTAAGTGTGCTCCATAAATGTCTAACTCTACTTTTATGATTTCTTAATTGCTTCCGACACTGGTCGTTATAAATATATCAACTGAATGCCAAATAAGGTAACTAACTGATATTATCATAGGCTCTCCTGATTTTATGAAAGTTTTTAGTTTGGTTATTCTAGTTTCCTGTATAATTTATTAGTCATCTCACAAATATGTTTTTTTTAAAGCATATGCTTTGAACACTGAATAGAAAAGTCTTATCTTTTCTGACATCAGGAAATTAGCTTTTTTCTGGATAATGTTAATTTTCTGATGCTTTCTTAAATTGCTACAATAATTTTTTATGTATTAGCTGTCAATGTGTTTATTAACATAGGTTGTGCGCAACTCTTTCATAATCGAGCACATTATCTATATAATTGGAAATTTTCTGAATGACTCAGGGTCCTCTGACTCAGCCTCAGATCACTGCTCTACGAGGTGTTTAGTGATAGCCAGAGGGGTATCAAGATGTGTGAAGGTGACTTCACATATGCTGGGCTCCTTTGAGGTCACTTCCCATTTCGCATTGCTTTGAACAAGTTCCCTCCTCCTTGCTTTAACCTGCCCTCTACTGGAAGATTAACAAAAAAGGGAAGATGCTTTGGGCCTCCCGCGTGCCAGCTGTGCTTTCAGTTAGTCATTTTACTTCGTGGTCACAATTATCTTGAGAGGTAGGGATTGTTCCCACATTCATGGATTAGAGAGTGGTAGAGTTCAGAGAGGTTGAGTAACTTGGCCAGTTGTGCACAACCAACATTTAACTGAGTCTGAAACTCAAGATTATTCATTTTTCCCCTTACCACACCACATTGAAATCTGTGGTAGTCAAATGACTATCGTTCTTTAATTCAACACATGTGTGTTAAGCACTCACCTGCCTTGGCAGGAATGGCCATTTTCTTCCTAAAGAGATCTGAGTATGTATGCTAAGTGTTTCCCTGTATATCTCACTGTCCCTCCTTCCGTCACCCAAACAGTTCCTGCCATCTTTGCATCCTGTGCCAAGTCCAAGCGCCAAAGCCTGGCCCTTGAAGCTCTCAAAGGCTCATGTAGGCACCAGAGAGATATATTTGTAATTCATCTTTCCTGTCCTGCACGGTATTGCACTTATTGTGCCTGGCATGAGAGCATGGTCAGCATCGGCCCTCCACTCTCCCATGCAAATGTC
The DNA here is from genome assembly GCA_037038555.1 of Rhynchonycteris naso. Lineage (NCBI taxonomy): Eukaryota > Metazoa > Chordata > Mammalia > Chiroptera > Emballonuridae > Rhynchonycteris > Rhynchonycteris naso. The sequence goes on from CM072998.1 coordinate 36,000,894, forward strand.
TGTGTATTCATAGAGGCCAGTTACTGTCTTATAGAGTAGGCATTTAGTAATAGCCTGTTGACCCTTTGTCCTGGAATCAGATGTGTCAGCTTTGTGACAGCTATTTTCCAGGGCATTTAGTTGATTTGTTCTCTTTCGGTTTTGGCATCTGTGGTCCAGGTGCTGATCGTGTGTCAAGTCTAACCCATAGATATGTTGTTCTATAAAAGATCTTTAAGGTGCTCAGAACTCTGACCAAATACATATCCTAAATGTTTTTAAAGGATTTTCATTTTTCCACTGAGCAGCTATTATGTTTCTTATTCTGAACCAATTCAAGTGCTATGCTTTGGGGAACCATAGAAATCTGAATATCCTGAAATATTGCAAACTTCATCATAGTCATTGTTTATACCTTGCTAATTAAATTCTGTTTACTTCCAACATTGCAGCTATAGATCAGTTTCCTTTGTCTAAGTGCTTTTTTGATGTGTGTCCCTGCAAACCCAGATAACAAGGAGCCACCTTCTTTTCTTTGTCTTTTTTCCCGGTGTTAGGGATTGCCTGCAAACTGGTAAGGACCACTAAAGAGAAAGCTGGCTGCAGGTGGCAGGGTGTGTGAACACAGAGATGCTTTGGAATGGTTCCTCAAGTTCTTGTTTTCCTAACCGTGCCCATAGCACCTCTGCAGAGAGAAACCCCCAGATTACAGCTGTGTAATTCATGATGCTTTTAAGAAAAGCACATCTGTCTTTGTGTTGCAGGGGTTGTCAGAACTCGAAGGCAGAATACAGTAATCCTTTTATAGTGGGAATCCTTAATGCTCTGAGTGACCCTCATTCCAAAGTTCTTTCTCTGTCCTCCTTTGAAGTGCTGAAGTGTGAGTGGCTCCATCTGCAATGTCACAGCAAATGCCACGAAGCAGGGCTGCCTCCTTCCTCGCACCTTGCCTGTACCTCCAACCCCGACAAGTCGGGACAGAGGACTTCTGCACATCGTTCGCCCTTGACATTGCCAGTATGGCTGGTAGGGAATCCACCATACCTGCTGGGTGACCGGAAATCCTTTCTGCTGTGGGCGCATTGTATCATTTGTGCCCGCATCAGCAGCCACTGCTCTCGCTGTGAGGTTTGCTTTGTGGCTAATCCTTAGCTGCTCCAACGGCTTGCTTTACATTTGGTCTGGGGCTGCTGTCCCCCAGTGGAATGCCGTTCTGCTGCCTTACATCTTTTGAACAATTTTGATTTCCTTTCCAATTTTCTCATATTTCTTTATTCTGCTTTTAAAACTTGGTAATTAAAAAATTAAACTTATAGAAAAGTTGCAAGAATTGTAAAAATAAACTGAATACTTTCCAACTAGATTCATCACTTGCTTGCATTTTGCTGCATTTGGGTTTTCTCTCTTCCAAATTATTATTATTACTCCCCCTCTCACCCCGAGCCATTTGAGTGTAAGCTGTAGAAGTCATTCCCCTTATCTCCTAAACATGTCAGCCTGATATCCAAAAATAAGGCCGGCCTTTTAACTAAGTGTAATATATTTATTAAAGTTAGGAAATTTAACATTGTTACAATTCAGTATCCAACATACTGTTCATTTTCAAATTTTGTCCATTAGCCAAAATCCTTTATAGTGTTTTTCCCTGTGCCACTGTCCAGTCCACGATGATACATGATTTAGTTACCATGTTGGCTTGTCTTCCTGGAGGCCGCCATTTTTCTGCAGGATATCCTTTAATGTTTTCTTATCTGCATCCGGCTTAGGGGCCACATTTCCATTAGCATGACTCCAGAGCTGGGGTGGAGGATCCTGGTGGAGGCCTGGTCTTGCTTTTCCTGCAATATGATTCAAGGTGAAAGTGACAGACCTGCTCAGGAAGCTGGTCATGACATGTTCATTTTACAGCGCAGAGAAAGTTGACTTGACATCTCTCTAAGTGCTTGAGCGTTGCCTGGAGCTTGGTGCTGTGTGGATGCTGCAGTCTGTCAGCTTGTTGCTATTCTCTGCTGCTAAAAGAGCTGAATTGGGGAATAGCTTTCAGCCCTTTATCTCAGTGGCGATCTCTTGCTGTGTCGGATTTCCCTGGTGCAGGCCAGTGCCTGACTTCATTCTTTAGGGTATGCAGCCGTCCCTGCTCTGGCTGCCAGCTCAGTCTCATGCTTGCAGGGTAACTGCTGGAAACTGTCACCATAGGCATCTATTCCTCCATGTGCTGGGCATCTGTGACTATCTCAGGGACAGCACTGACAGGTGAGGTGCACAAAGACTTCCTGCACACCAAGGGTAACCCGAATGGGCATGTTGGTTTCTGGCTTGATCCTCAGCAATTTCTGTGAAGCCTTCTGAATCTGTGTTCCGTCTACATCTGTTCCTCTGTGGAGGAAGAGTGGTTCTGACTGAAAGTGAATTAAAATGACTGGTTTCACCATCTATTTTATTTTTTTCCTTTTTATTGACTTTATTGGGGTGATACTGGTTAACGAAATCACACAGGTTTCAGGTGTATACTTCTACAGCACATCATCCGTACACTGTATGGTGTGTTTACCAACCCAAGTCAAGTCTCTGTTCATTACCATTTATCCGCCCCATCCATCTCCTCCTCCACCTCCCTCCACTGCCCTCCTTCCCGCGCTCACCACACTGTTGTTCGTGTCCATCAGTTTTTCTCTTTATTTTTCATTTTTGCTCAAATCCCTCCACCACCCCTCTCAGCCCACCTGCCCCGACAACTGTCATGTGTCTTCCTTTGGCAGCTCCCACAACCCAAGACTGCCTACAGGATAAAGTACTGCAGGCATGCTAACAGTAATTTGGAAAATACATCTATTTGTTTATCATATTTCCTCATAGGATGTGCAAGGAGATGGGGGCTACTCAGGCAGTTCCTACCTGGTCCCACTTTCCCGAAAGCTAGAGATGGTGCCGTGTTACCATTACAGCCCTTGGTCAGCTTTGTTAGGACCATTGACTGAGCTGTGCCCTTGTTTCCAAAACAGGCTTCACTGACTTCAGTGTCAAACTCTCTCTGATCGCGTTGCGTGTCTTTCTCACGTGTTGATTACTATGGTCTTTGGTGGAAGTATAGGTGTGGGTCATTTCTGAGTTAACAACTTGAACTGCAGCCGTGATGGTGTTAGTCAAGGACACAGCACTCTCTCACAACAGGGACTGTGGCTTACCTTCTTGATCCTTTTATTTTGGGCTTCTTTGATATTCTTAGTTATTTAGAACATATCGCAGGATTTTCTGGCTTTGTTGATGCACTCAAATTGCATATGTGGAAGATTTACGCAATCTGCACATGGGAAATGAATCAAATTTTGATTGCAGTTGATTCTCCAGTCTTTCATCTTTCTGTGATTTTCTACCTTCCTACCTTTCCTCCTTTAACCTGTCTTTCATCTCACTGAAAGGAAATGAGGTCATGCTTCGCTTGCTCCCATATGTATTACTTGCATTTGAACTTGAGGCATTTGGAGCATAGCTGAGACCTGAGAGGGACATGCAAAATTTTCTGAACCCTCAAGGTTAATGTTGGTGAGACCATGCTGCAAAACCCAGTGCCTCTCACGGAGCGCCTAGTTATGCTGTGCTCAGTGGTGTCAGCATTCTGACACATGTTGGTTTTTAGTACCAGATTGGGAGGTGAGGGAAAATCTATTAAAACAGAATAGGAGACAATAGGAAATGTGTCAGAAGAATATCTTAGAACTCAAGAGGCCTTGCTCCCTGAACTCATCTGATCTGGAGCTAGTGGCCATGTTAACTCTTACCTATAGAGGACTTTGTCATCCCCACCCAATGCCTGAGTGATGGGGAAGGGAGGAAGAGGGGAAAGAGAGGCATGGAGTTATATTAATATGTCTAAGTCAGTGAACCAAGTAGTGTATAAAAACAGTGTTCTTTTTAAAAAATGGATAATTTTTTGATTTAAGGAATTAATTTGTGGGACTAGAATTGTCATTCTTTGATTTTTTTTTCCAGAAATGTGAGGCATGACAGGGCATCTGTCAAAATACCTTTTACTTTATTCTTCTTCTCTCTCCTTTTTTCTCTTGCCCTCTCTCTGGCCCTTTAGGAGTCCTCAGAAACTTGTATTTGCACGTGGGCTGCAAAGGCGTGAGTAGGGATAGTTGCTAAGTTTTTAGTTTTCAGCAGAGGTTTATGTAGCCCGGGCAGTTGACTGAGTTAACTCCAGAGGACAGAATTAATTATTCTCCCAGGACCAGCAAACATGGTCCTGAGAGCTGAGAACCAACGTTTATGGTTTGCAACTACTTAAAAGTTTAGTCTATGTTCCTCTCATAAATAAAGACCACAGTCTGTGGGCCTTTGACCTCAGAAACTAATTAACCCAGACTCGTGAGAAGTGTGGATTGAATGCCAACTCGGCATTTGTGCTGAATTCCTGCTTTGGGAGAGGGTGGGGGCATGTTCTGGAGCATTCTGTTGGGAAAGGGGTCTTATTCAGACTGCATGCTGGGGATACAGCTGCTGCCCTGACATTGCTGCCAAGCAGCTCTCGGGATGAGGATGTTCTGAACTTTGGCTTTCGATACAACTTTTACAGATGTTTTGACTCTGAAAAAAATTCTGCCCTATTTTTTATTTTTTTGAGAATTCTAAAATTTAAATTTAATTTTGGGGTTTCTTAGATTTATAGTTATTTATTTTTACTTGGTCCTAACATAGACAGCCTGAACTTACATGTCTTTACAGTTTATAAAATATCCCTAATAAGTGTTTGCAAGAAATGATCTTTAAATAATACACCATTTCAACTATTGACGTGTTCACTAACTGTGCAATTGGCTGAAGGTTTTATTTTTTACCGAATAAGATGTGAAATTAGTTTTCCATTCACTAAAAAAATAAGATCAAATCCATTGTGATGATAAAAATAATACAAAATGTGCTTATTTTAGTGCAGATTTCAAAGTGAGTTGGTAAGGGGGTGATGTGGTTCAGTTTCCCTTAACTATCTGCTTCATGCTTGTTATCGGGAATAACTGGGTCATTTCCCAGTACTTACTGATTGCACAGTACTCTCTAGTTTCTCATCGGAACTTAAGTTCCCAATGTTGTAGTGCTACATTAGGTATGCTATCGTTCCCGAAAGTGGTCCATGTGGTTTCTCTCCACCTTGGAACGGGGAAGGATATATCCTTGTCTTCTTTGACTCCATTTTCATTGAATGCTTTCCACTTTATGGATGTTTTCCAGGAAGTTTTGAAGTGCATGTAGGGTTCAGCCAGTTACAGCTACCCGCTGGGGAGAAGTTTGAGTCATTTGATTATAGTTCAGATTCATATCTTCAAGTGCAAAACTCTGGCCCTCCACTCTTGACTCTGAGGAGCTCCCTTATGCTCATGGTGTTTGTGGGGCAGGAAATTTTGATTGACTCTTTGCAACACTTGAAATGAAATATTTATTTTTTAACCTAGTTCTTGACAAAATAGGCACCATGAAAAAGGGAGACTCAATGGGGAGAAAATCATTAGGATTGAGTGAAAAATTTAGAAGGGTAGTAGGCTAAGACAGCTGGAACTATAGACCCTTAACCTGGAAATTCCAGGTGGGTGATATTAGTTAGGCAGCTGAATAAGGAGACATGTGTTTCCCCTGACATGTATTATTTTTACTTCCCTTTCCATTGCATGAACTCCAGACCATTGAGGTCAAGTGTACCATATTTCCTCTCACAAGAGCATGGCTATGGGATGACATCTCAAGGGTTGTTGATCTCTGTGTAATTTTGTCCAAGTTTAGTTATCACTGAGGGGGGCAGGGGGCAAGCATGTATTTTCTTCAAATTTTTACTTATTGATTTAAGTGAGAGAGGAAGGGGGAGAAAGAGACAGGAACATTGAGTTGTTCAAGGGTTTGAACTGGCAACCTTTGCGCTTTGGGACAATACTCTAATGAACCAAGCTATCTGGCCAGGGTGGGGCAAGCATATTTTGAAGTCACTTTCTTACTGTCATCTGTTGGAATGGTTGATGGTTCAAGTGCCTTCCCAGAGGCAGCTTATTGTGGAAAGAGCTAGGGCTGGTGATATCGGGCTCTCCAGATCGGTGAAATTTGAGCACCTCTCACAGTTCGATGACAACTAAATGAGAATCTGAAAATCTATTTTTAAGGTTCCTACAGCACATATCAGGTGCTCAGAAAACATTGGCTCCTTTCCCTTTCTCCTCCCCTGTGGGTTCAAAGACAACACCCTCCATTGCTTTGAATTTTGGGGTAGAACCACATGCAGTAAGAAGGAGTGACGTCGTGGTGGGAGTGATGGGTTCCATGTGTGTTTCTGAAATTTCTTTAGCAGAATTCTGTGTGTCCTGTTCCTCATTTCTTCACAGCTGGAATGGGGAGCCCATTTGCCCTGTGAACCAACTATATGGTGGTCTTGAATAAGTCATTTCACTGTCACTCTTGAGACAGTGTGTCCTTGGGTGGCTCTGGCCTCCACAGAAGGCACAGAAGTCTTGTTCAGATGGATGCTGAAGTTCCTGCTACGTGACGGGCACTGGACAAGGCACTAGAGATGCAAATAGGAAGAAATGTGTGTATTGTTAGGAGACAATGTCTGGCCAGGGTCCCAACTGCCCCTGCACTGCTTTCACTCACGCCGTTTCTGTGTGGCGAATCTCATAGGAAGTGATAAATATGCAGTTTCCAAAGTTTCTCGCACTGATGACACTCAAGTCAGATGCCAGGGTTACTTTCCACTGATGCAAATTCTTCTTGTGTGTCTGAATTCCTTAGGTATTTTCCTTTGGGTAGATTCCCTGAGGAGTCTCTAACATCAGTGCTTTCTAGCAGTCATTGCAATATGACAATCTCTCTACATTTTGTGTCTTCCTTATTGGTTTATGAAAGTTGAGCTTTCAATACCTTTGAAGGAATTTGAGGAGATACTTTATTCAAAGGCTGTGGAGTTCTTGCCCTGCTGGAAAGTCAAAGAAGTAGCAGGACTTCTTTCCCCAAATGTGAGGATTGATACCATGAACCTTAATTTATGCAATGATCTATGGCAATTCCATCTCAAAATCTCTCTCTCTCACACACACACACGGAAATGGTAGTGCTTTAGGAGCATGTAGCCAAAAATAAGGAAACAAGCAGACCCCTAAATCTGTGGTAGAAAGGGAGCAAACATCAAAAAAATTTTCAGGGCTGACCTGTGGGGACACAGTGGATCAAGTGTTGACCTGGAATGTTGAGGTCACTGGTTCGAAACCCTGGGCTTGCCTGGTCAAGGCACATATGGGAGTTGATGCTTCCTGCTCCTCCCTCTTTCTTTATCTTTCTCTTCTCTCTAAAATGAATAAATAAAATCTTAAATTTTTTTTCAGAGAATCCAAAATTAGAACCGAACAGCAAAATACTTGGTTGCCAATTTCTAGAGAAGACAACCCGTTATGTAGGAATGGGAAGGGGGCTTATGTGAACCAGAGAAATTTGTGATGGGTTCATCTCTTTCCTCACCCTCCAAGGGTGACAGGTTATCTTTTATTATTGGCATAATTCTCCAGCAAGAATGCTGTTGGGAAAACATTGAGGCTTTAAAGAGAATTTGTGAAAACTTTCTTTTCCACATTTTTTATTGTTGGGGTAAAATATATGTAACAGCCCTTGCTGGTTAGCTCAGTTGGTTAGCCTGTTGTCCCAATACGTCAAGGTTGTAGGTTCGATCCCTGGTAGGTCACATATAAGAATTAATCAATGAATGCATAAATAAGTGCAGCAACAAATAAAGTTTCTCTCTCTCTAAAAAAATATCAATCAATGAAAAAATATACATGACATACAACTTACCATTTTCATGTGGACAGTTCAGTGCCTTTGGGTACGTACATTCACATTGTTGTGCAGCCGTAACCACATCCATTTCCAGAACTCTTCATTTTCTCAGGCTGAAACTCTCATTAAACAGAAGGATGCTACCACTTTATGTCAGTATGAGACACACAGACTCCACACTTACCTCTGGGAAACTCAGGAAAGAGAATACTGTCTTGTAGTTTCTGTGGTGATACTTGGCCTTCATTAAATGTTAATACTAAGAATGTAAGAGCTCAGTAAGCTATGGGACCATCCTCTTATTTATTGTATTAGTAACTCCGGGAGGTAGTATGGAACAGAGGGTGGATCCTAGCTTCAGAAATCCGGATAAAGATTTAAGATTGAGTGACACACTCTTAAGCACAGTAACATTCAGAATAACTAGGCACAGCTGTGCATCTCATACATGGAGGAAAAAAAGCTGCCTAGGAAAGTGATATTTTTTGGTCAATGGCCTTACCTGTGCAATGCATGTCAGTTGACAGTTGTTGACCTCTAATTTCTGTGTTGGTTATGTTAACAGAATTCAAGAAGAATGATTGTCTTGTTTCAATTTAAAATTATAACATTTTCGCACGTTCTCAGCACAGCCTTAACAATAAACTTCTGCTTTTACTTTTTTTTTTTTTTTTATAAACAAGAGCATTTGAAAACCATTCACAGATGACCGGACAGTGAGATTTTCCTCTTTTCGGAGCAATGAACGGTTTCAGTAAAACTTTGCTTTGGTTTTCAAAGGGGGAAGGTTTGTGTTATGTCAGTTTCCTGTCTAGTCAACAGTAAAACAAAAGAGGAAAGATGGACCATTTGATTTCTTCAACTCCTTTGGCTAAAATAAGATTTTCCATCACGTGTTTCGCTCCACCTAGATTTTGTAGACAAGCCCTTTTTAAAAAGCAGTATTGTTGTTGAAATACTTTCAAACAATTTGTTTTGGATTTGCACAAAGTTTAGAGTAAACATGCCATGTCAGACTAGAGAGTGAATCATGGGGTAGGTTACTGATGGAACCACCTAATGAGAGTCAGTGAGCTAAAAAAACAATATAAAATAATTAGGACTGGGTGGGTGAAGGAGGAGGAAAGGATGGTTTGCCAAAGGAAAAATAAAGGCTGGAGAATATTGCTTTAAAAAGGTAAAAATATATAAATTACCAACATGGAAAAACTCAATTATGTGTGATTCTGAAAGTTTAATAAAGTGTAAATATCAGAAATCACTCCAGGGCCAGAAAGGAGATGACAAGAACCTGTGGGAAGCCCTGGCACCCAGATGTCATACTGAGGGTTTTGACACAGTGCAGTGTTCTGGGTTGCTCAGTATTGCCAGTTAGTATGAACCAATATTTTGGTTGATAAATCAAGGCTGTGTATACCCTACATATATTTTCATTTTTAAAGCTTTCAAATGCATTTACCACTAAAACTATACTGAAAAAACTTAATCTTTACATTTAAAAAAGGTATTTCATGATTATGGGTTTTAAAAAAGAATATATGTTAAAACCATAGGGTATTATGATTTTTATTTTTGGTATGGTAAGATAATCAAAATTTCTAGTTAAACTTAAATAGAAATCTATGACTGAAAAGTAAGTATTTTTTATTAATTTATTCATTTATTTTGGTTATTTTTACTTGTTGGATATTAGTAAAAAGGTGTTAAGCTGTGACCCACTCAACCAGTCTTGACTGCTTTGTGTGCTATGAATAGCAAAGGCATGGTGTGGTTGAATAATTGTGCAGCCTGAAAAAGTTTAAACCTTTCAGGAAATACAACACATACTATGAATTCACTTATTTTTGTCTATTTCAGGATCTGTTAATGTAAGATGAAGGAAGAAAATTTAAATTTATAGCATTCTATCTCTTCAAAATATATTTCACTCAGATGGCTGTGGATTGGATTATATTAATTTTAAAATACGTTTCGATCACACACCTTTTATTTAAGTCCTTATATGTGGTAAGGGATACATTTCTGGGAGTTTAGCTATAAAACTTTCTCCTGAGGGCTGAGACCTCATTCATTGTCTTAGTTGCTCTATCACAGGTCCTAACACGTAATAAGCCTCCAATCTTAATTACGTAGGTGAAGACCCTTATATTTATTCTCTGAATAGCCTAATCAAAACAATAACTCAATTTCTTTTAATGGCAGAAACAACTGGATTTGTCTGATTTCAAAAGAAATATACATTTTTAAGTTGAGGGTTCTGTAGAAGTACATTGTGAATTGATTTAAAGAGGGAATAAGAGGTTTCAATAATTTGCCTATTGTAAAAGAATATTTTTACGTAAATACACACACAGACACACAGAAACATGAAAATAATGAAACAATATGGGAAATGATGCCTATATTTCTTTGTGAAAGTAGTATTAAAAGCAAGCACAAAGTTTATATTACAAACAATAAACTAAAAACACATGGTTGGCCTGGAGATACAGCAATTTACATGTTAATAAAGATGCTATTGAGTTTTTAAAAATAAATTTATTGAGATACCACTGGTTAATAACATTATCCAAGTTTTAGGTATGGATGCTATTGATTCTTAATATGAGATTAATTTATGACTCAAAATCCCTTTGAGTCAATTCAAGGTAATTCAAGAGAACACTGACTACACATGAAAGATTAGTGTTGGAATCCAACAACTAGAAACAAGTAAAGAAAAAGCAACTAAAAAAACAAGTTAGAAACTGGTATTTTATCTGCAAGTCATATAACGAATTGGAAGTGGAGGTCATTTTTACCATCTTGTTAAATCCATCTTAACTGACAGGTATACTATGTACAGAAAAAAGAAATTATCATGAATTTGGCTGATTGCAATCATTATTATTTTAATCCTTTAAGGATTTTATTTTTCATGTATTGTCTGGCCAGATTCTTCTTTTAACTAATGGTATTAGCTTTGGGCTCATTCATATTTAATTTCTTTGAAGAGCTGGCTCAACTCATTGCATCAGGGTATCTTCCTGGTATTCTGTGCTGATTATTCCCTCTCTTTCAGTTCATTTGCTTTTGTTCTTGTTAGTTTCCCCCTTTGAATAATACCTTGTTCTGTCAAATGCAGATAAAATAATGGACTGTTCTAAATATAAACTTTTACTTAGAAATTAAAGTAGAAATTCAAACATTAGAATTGGCAATTTATAGCAAAGACATTAAAAGTTTTCAAAGAAAGAGTATTAGCTGCTTGTCAGCATATAAAGATGATCATCAAAATGTGAAAATATAATTATTAATAGCACAGACATGGTTTCTGTTTCCAATGAGATAATTCACACCAGAAAGTATTTGTTTTTTTTAATATCTTTATTTATTTAGAAATTAAATTTGTTGGGGTGACATTGATCAATACGAGTACATAAGTTTCAGGTGAACATCTCTGTATCATTTGAACTGTTGATTGTGTTGTATGCCTGTCACCCAAGTCAAATAATTTTTTGTCACTGTATATTTGTCTGTCTTTACTCCCCTTTCCTCCTTTGTCCCTTCCCCCTGGTAACTACCTCACTTTAATCTACATCCATGAGTCTCAGTTCTATTTTGCTCCTATGTGTGAAATCATATATATAGTTCTTACCTTTTTCTGATTTACTTATTTCACTTGCTATAATAAGTATTTGTTTTGAACTGTGTTCACTGTCCAGTTCACCCTGACTCAATGTGAATTCTTTGTTTAATTAAAAATTCACAGTAATGGGTAGCAAAAAGTGTTCTAGAATTTTATAGATATTAACATGCTTAATATAAGTGCTTTGTCATTAGAAACCATATTTGTATTCCCACAAATATCCTAAAACTTGTATGTGTACAGAGTAGGTAATAGGGAAATAAGTATTTAATGAATGTAAATAAGAAAATAAAGAAACTAGGGCAATTTGTGTATTATTCAAATTGAAGAACCAGGGAAATGGAGTGAGTTATATTTTCCATTCATTTTCATAATAAATTTTAAATGGCTTAAGTCTACTAAATATTTTTAAAATTATTTTGGAAAAGAGAAGGCTTCCTTAAGTTGTAAGACATGGTAATAGATATATAATTTTACATTTGTCAGTGTATTAGACCATTTGGTTTTAATAGGTGCTGATAGATATGTGACTTGATTTTTTAAGTCTTATGACTAAGACTAGGCTCAGGAATATAGTGGGGAAGTGTGGTTTGAAAATGATGCCTTTCGTAAAACCTCAGAGGTGTCTCATAGCATCATCTCATGGCCACAGTGTGAATACCACAACATGTCATTGAGAAACCACAGCTTTAACCAGCAAAAGTTCAACTTCCTTCTGTGGTTTACCCCATTTTTTTCTTCTTTAACCAAGTGTTGTACTTGTATTTTTAGCTAGGTCCTTTGAAAGCACCACTTGTGGTTTGCAAGGTAGCATTTTGGGTCCACCATCCATTATCTTCCATAAAAGCCTGAGGAACTTGTTGAGGGTTTTAGTTGTGACCCCGCTTAAATTTGCACATGACTTGGAAGTATGTCACATAGAAATCTTCCAGATGGGTCTTTGACCTTCTGTGAAATGCAGAGAGAGATTGCCACACTGCCTTTTTGGGTATTTGTTATTTCACAGGTTTTATTACATGAAATTTCATTTCATGAAATTTGTTTACATTTTGATTGAGTTTTCAAATCTGGTTTTAAATATATATTAAATCAAGTAATGTTGTTTGTGGTGGTGATGTTTCCCAAGAATGATTCTTCTGAGTTTGAAGAACTGTACTGCAGCATTTTAGAGTCTGTCATTTATAAAGAGTGCAAATCCTTCATTTATTTTTGAAAAGAGTCTTTACAAATGAGTCTGGTATTTGAGACTGAGTGCAGGTATGAACATTACTCTTTAACTTCATTCTGGCGGGCTGAAATTGGTCTAAACATGCATATTTTTCTGAAACATGTCTCATATCTGACAAGAAAGGTGAATTTTGTGATTGCTATCATAACAGGATTCTGCATAGTCTCTTTGCTATGGAAGTAGCTGTGGATTGACCAACATCGTAATACACTTGTTTGATGCATAGTACGTGATTAGATTCTATGTATCGAGAAAAAGTATCTATGAGTCTGGCCAGGTAGCTTGGTGATACAGCATTGTCCCAGCTTACCAATTTTGTGGGTTCCATCCTGGTCAGGGCACATACGAGAAGCAACCAACGAGTGCACAACTCAAATGAACAACTAAGTGGAACAATGAGTTGATGCTTTTCTCTCTCTTTCACTCTCTCTCTCCATTCCACTCTCTCTTCCCTTTCCTCTCTTTCTTCTTTCTTTCTTTTCTTTTCTTTTCTTTTTTTTTTTACAAGGACAGAGAGAGAGTCAGAGGGACAGACAGGGACAAACAGACAGGAATGGAGAGAGATGAGAAGCATCAATCATCAGTTTTTCGCTGCGACACCTTAGTTGTTCATTGATTGCTTTCTCATATGTGCCCTGACTGCGGGCCTTCAGCAGACCGAGTGATCCCCCGCTCAAGCCAGCGACCTTGGGTCCAAGCTGGTGAGCTTTGCTCAAACCATATGAGCCCGTGCACAAGCTGGCGACCTCGGGGTCTCGAACCTGTCTCCTCCGCATCCCAGTCCGACACTCTATCCACTGCGCCACCGCCTGGCCAAGCTCCTTTCTTTCTTTTTTTGTCAAATCAATGGGATTTTTTTTTAAAAAAGAAAACTATATCCATTTTACTATCCTTAGTACTGAAAATATTGTATGTCTTCCCCATCATGGAGCATGGTGTCTAGTGTTAGAGTGGCATGAAAACCCTTCACTATGTGGCCAAAATCTGAGCTTTTCATTAAACCAGTACATATTCCTATGGGGCAATCCTCTTCAGATTTCTCAGTGTTCCTCAAGTTCCTCTATGTTTCTCATCTCATATTGGTTCACACTGCTTCCTCCCTCTGATATACCCATGTTTACCATCTTAGGTTCTGACCTCTCACCCATGGTTCAGGGTTCCATTGAGCTGCTACCTCGATGAATCATATGCAGTATCTGGCTCGTCCTTGACATGGTGTCGTTACTAAACAAATACTCATTCTATTCCTCCTTCTTTATCCTTTTCTCTCAGTGTATCATTCCCAGTCCAAAATAATTTTCCTTCTTAAGCACCTCTATGTTTCTAATAGTATTAATGATCATCGTCGCAAGTTATTTAATTTTATAGTATTTTTCTCCTCCTAATTAGAATATGCCTGTAGGAAGAAACCAGGTCTTATTCCTTGTTTTTGCCCTCACCTAAGACAGTACTTAAACATCAAGCAAGTTCATGTTCAGATCAATAATAGCTCTAGTTGGACGTTTTATTGAAGAGGAAGTTGAAATGATTGGCTGAAATGACATTCAACTCATATTCTTTGCATCAAGGGATGCCTGACCTATGCCAGGTGCAAAATAGATGCTAAAATCCTATCATCCGTTGAGTAAAACTGGGCACTGAGACTAAGTGTTAATTAACGGATGGTGCAAGCCCAGTTGGGACAGCTTGCATGCTTGCCAACGTACCCCTGTGAGGGTTGAGGTTGGGATTCAGAAGTAAGAAATAAAGGTGGATATCTGAGTGTCACTGGTCAAACTGGAATGGGAAAAGAGTAAAGACTAGTTTGTATTTTGAAGCTGTAGAGATAGGAAAGATGAAAAGCAAAAATAGCTAGAAGAGATCTATGTACTCCAACCCAAAAGAGGAGTTACACATTTTTTCAGAGTTGGAAGAAACAGTGCAACATCTTTTTTTTTTTTTTTCATGTCTGCTTGGGTTAAATTTGCTGTCTTTGTGAAAGAATCTTTGGTGGGGTGAGTCAGTGTGGAAGGTGGGGAGATGGGAGGGAAGGAAAGAAAGGTGATAGCTTTATAGAGGAAGGAGGAGGAGCTGGTGGGAAAGGAGTTCAGGGAACCTGGGGATAAGAGTTTAGGGTAATAAATTTACTGATGGAAGATCTACTCTCTGAAATTAGGAAATTTGAATCTCATCTAGGGCCGAAGAGTTTCTATGTCTACACCTTTGCCCTGGACCATCACTTGCTCTGGAAGAACATTCTGGGGAACACAGGAGGACCTCTGGGATGGAAACTTGCCAAAATCAACTCTTCTGTATTTGTACATCAGGGCCAGTGAGTCAGCAACCACCAGGGGAGTCCTTCCCACGAGTTTCCCCCAGTTCAAAACCTCTAGGCAATGTTTGTCCCCATGGGTCCTAGCAGACACACTCAATCCACCAACTCATTTCACACACAGCCAACTGAACCATTGTCACATGGCAACTAATTATAGTCACATCTGTTTGCAGCTGGACTAAACCAATGACCTGGAGGTGAAATGCTGGGCTTCATTGTCATTTCCCCTAGTCCAGTTTATTCCCGGGGCAGCGACATTTAATGTCCACCCCCACTGAGTGGAGGAAAGGGATGAAAAGAAATGAAAATGAGTCAACAAAAATCGTCCAAGGAGGGAAAATGAGACCAGAACTATGATCACATGTTGATGGTCAGTGGAGCCAAGCAAACACCCTCATTTCATCCACGCATGTTGTTTGCTGGGAGCCCTCTGCAGGCTCTGCAGAGTCAGTCTCTAATGAGAAACAGAGTACGCATGCATCTCACATGCACGATCCTTAATTGCACTGCAAGAGAGAGAGATGCTGCACATCAGAAGTTCAGTTTGTTTCTCAAATGTTTCATTCGATTTTTTTTTTTTTGCCAAGAATGTATCAACACTTGTGGTTGTTTTCAAATTAGAGCAGAAATATTTTGTAAGTCTGAAAAGTAGTAGAGTTGTTCTGTTTTCGTGTTTTCCATGATTGGATGGAACACAAAGATTATTTTATTTAATTAAATCCTCTTTTCTGTTGTACTAATGATGAACAATTATTTTCACATCTTTTGAATCACATCCAACTTATATTTATCACAACAAAATGATGGTAATGCAAAAAGCGAATGCAGGTGAAAGCACGTGGATTATTAGCTCTTTGGAGATTAATCACTTGTAAACCTATAATACCAAGCGTATTTTTGGAAGTTCAAAAATGTGTAACTATGAGCTTTTAAGAAATTATTATTTGTACTGCTACACTTGACCAACAGATTGTTCTCTATTTTGTTAGTAATTTAAAAATTCTATGCGCACTTCTTCTGGGGATACATTTTATTAAAGGAAAGGAATGCACCACTCAATGCATTTTGCACCAAGTGAACACACCCGTGGAACAGGAATCATATCATAAGCCAGAATATTTCCAGAGGCCAAGAAACCCTTTGAGTCCCCTCTCCATCACTAATAGCCCCCGAGAGTAACCATTACCCAGCTCCATTTTGTTTATTTAGTTCTAAAGTTTACTCAAACGTAAATGGAATCACCCCGTGTGTTCTTTGTTGCCTAGCTTCAGTTGCTCATTGTGATGTCTGTGAGATTCATGCCTGCTGTAGGCAGTGTATGTGCAGTGTATATAGACGGTTCTAGTCTGTGAATACATACCACTGTGTATTTATCAAGTTTACTGTTTCCATTTGGGCCTGCTATGTGTAGTGTTGCTATGAACACTCTTAAGTACGCTATTTTTTTTTCAACAAAATGGATAAAATTTAAGTTCACAACTCAGTGAAGTTTTGCAGAAGAAACCACCCGCCCATGTAACGACCATGCTGATAAAGCAGAGAAGGTTTCAGAAACCTCCTTTCTATTCCCTGTCAGTCAACCCCACCGAAGGTCATCCCTGGTCTGACTTCTTTCACAAAAGATAGTTACACTTGTCCTTGAACTGACTAGTGGGCCCACATGGTGTGCTCTTCTGCTAAAGAAGTTTTAAGATTCTCTTTCAGGGCAGTCCTGTAGGGGTGGAGTGCATGGGGGTGTAGAGAGTCATTTTGCAGAACCTCATATGGTTGTAAACAAAATTTTAGAACAAGAATTGCCAAAAATAGCATGTGCTAGTTAAAATCATTAACAGGGCAGGAATTAGGAAATAAATATCACTATCCTCCACATATACTCTGTAATTTTTATGATGTTTCTTATCCAAAAGAGTATGAGTGTTTGTTACCTGCTTTGTTGTTGTTTTGGTGGTCATCTGTTATGTACCACATTTTTGTTAATGAAACAGAATGAGAATGACAGAATTGAAAATCTCAAACTCCACCAACATGTAATAAGGGCAAATATTGTTTAATTTAAATGGTTTCAGTAATAAAAATGTATGCTTTTTATTGTTTATTTATTGATTTTAGAGAGGAAAAGAGAGCGAGAAGGAGAGACAGGAACATTGATCTGTTCCTGTATGGGTCCTGACCCACGATCAAACCAGCAACCTCTGTGCTTCAGAACGATGCTCTAACCAACTGAACTGTCTGGCCAGGGCTAGGAAATGTATGAACGTGACTTTTGATGCACAGTGGCATGCATCACTGTGGGGCAATCACAAGGAGTGGAATTGCTAGAAAGATGTGTGAATGTGCAGCTTTTAGAGATGCTGCCAAACTGTTTTCCAAAGTTGTTGTCCCACTTAACAATCCTACCAGGCAGGTCTTTGTCTCTATATATTTCTTTAGTTAGATAGATAATTATTCAAAAGATTCCCCAAAGTAGTGCTACCATCAGAGAGAAAATTGGTGTAGTAATATCACCACAAAACTATTTTGACATTTTGCACAGCATAGAGAATGTGAAAAGGAATTTGAAAGATAAGCTGTTTAGGCTTGGCAGAGCTCCACATGTCCCTATTTGGTGGGATGTGAAACACATAAAAATTGTTAAAGCTGGGATGTTAAAGATCTATCTCGCATCAGAAGCAGGAAAAAATCAGAAGATTGAGGATTTCACTCTGCTTAATTCATTCTAAATATGTTTTCCTGCAGTACATATGTCACAGATAACAAATTGACATGATAGTGCACTCTCTCTCTGTTTCTCTCTCTCTCTCTCTCTCACACACACACACAAACACGCCACACACACACACAAACACACACACACACACACACACACAAAGCTGTTGGCATCCTTTGGTTAAGTAAAAAGTCAGTCTTTAAACAATTTGCCAGCCTTCCCCTTCCTGAATCCCCATGTGGAACGCACTTTAATGTTGAGAAGAACTTGCTGTTGGTCTGTAGATCAGTGAAAGACCGGAAATAGCCTTTATTTTAAATTAAAGCCATTGACCTCCATCATTCCCCTTCCTTCTTTGGCACTAGTGCTCTTTATCGTAAATCTTTGGGAATTTTTAGAACTTAACATAGTTTATAGGATTAATGCTTATGGTTTGACTCTGAAAATCTTTAATTGGGACATGAAAGAAACTTTAAATAATATTAATTGTTTTATCATAACCTGAGCAGTATAAATGGACAGAATATACAAGTTATTTGCTTTAGGGATTATTTTGCTGTACCTTTTGCATTTCTTTCAAATTGTTTTATTTGCTTGGGTTTAATGTTGATCCTGTAATTGAAGTGGTGTATGCACATGTGTATCTAACAGACTTCACTGGGAACTGATGTGGTTTTTCTGTTTCAAATACAATTAATTCAGTTTAGCTTTCATCTGGAGGTCACTTACTCTACCCTCATGGTAAATTATTGGCTGTGTGGTCTACTGGAAAGAGGCTAAAAGGACTGTCAAGATTGACTTGGTTTTCAGTACATTTTCCTATAGTTCTAAGGGTATAAATGACCATGTTTTCTGGCTGAGAGATTTCAGGGGTTCTCTTTCCCTTATTGGTCAGAGTGACCCATATAGCTTTTGGCCATCAATGGTCTATCTACTTTTATAAGAGAGACCAGGACCCACAACACTTTGACCTTTGGGATCTTTAGCCACATTTCCCATGACTGATTTTGTATGCAGTGACAATTTGGGTTAAGCAATTGCCTTTTGGGAAGAAAGCACAATCATTACTGTAGGGACTTGGAGCTAATTTACTTGACGCTGGCACTCCAGTGAGGGGAAAGGCAGAAAGAAAGAATATGAGTACGTCACAAAATGTACAAGTTCTTCCCACTCTAGAATCTGAAACAGATGGGATGGGAATTAGTTGATGGGGCACAATATATTTCAGACGTTGGGAAGAATGAGCAGCCTTGTAAATTCTCTCAGATGTGCAGCCAGTAGGGAGCTGCTTGAGTCTGTGAGACTGTGTGTATCTTTTGATATTGCTGAGAGGTCCAGATGCAAAATGTAATTTCTCAGGAAGTCATGAAACTTATGACATAGCCTTTAACATGTAGGTCACCAAAAAAAAATTGTGGACCTGATTAACTCATAATTTATTTGCCCTTTCAAACATAGTAAATCACAGTGAATGATTGAGATTTGCATTACTCAAGGCTTTTATTTTAATTAGCTATTTCAAAATCATACATTACACCTAATTAGAAAGGGGTGCTCAGAGTATCATTTGTGTTCTTTTTAGCAGTGCATTCTTGAATCACAACTAAAATACTTCTATATGCCAGGAGGTAGTCAGCATGGGCCATTGTGTGACAGCGACTGTAAAAGACCAGTATGGTGATATTTCAAAATAGATTTTATTTAGCAAAAATAATGTGCAGCTTATGATTTTTATCTGTTACTCTAAAAATTAGCTGTTGTTTTGTTTACAGAGCTATCTACATAAAATGCTAGGCCACCTAAGTGCAAAACAAACATTATGATCTAAAAATGCCTTTTGTTCTGAAAAATTAACCATAATTTAGATAGTCTTAGGAATTATCAATTTTTTGGCATTGTCTTCTAAGGCCAGAATTGGTGCTAAGATTTCCCAAATGAATAAAGCAGATAAGGAGCCATGAATGTCTTTGGTCTGAGAATTAAAAACAAAATTTTGCTTGATATAAGTTGGTGGGGGCAGGATGAGTGTCCTTCATTTCTATAATAGAGCCTATTAAAAAGGCTTTAGTCCTTCATTTTTCATTTCAGATTTTCCCCAATGGTTGTCATGACCTGAAGTGCTACCCAAGGTAAAACTGATTGTTACCCACATGCTGGGTATATTTCTGTAGCAAAGGCTCACGAAGCATCTTGACCCCAACATCCACAATTGTGCCCCTGTAACCTCTTATCTGGGGTCCCCTGTCATTAAGGCATTTAGTGATAGCTTAAGGGAACAGTTCCAGGAAATTCATTTTTATAACTTCCCTCAAATTGAATAAAGATAAGCCTCTGAGATTTTATCAACATTTCAGAAGAGAAAAACCCAGAATCACCAGATAGCCATTTTCAGCTCCAGTCATTGGATTCCCTGCCAAATTTTTGAAGTTTAAGAAACCATTATTGAACTCTAAGTAGAAAAGCCCTCACTGGTTTAGGCTGTTGCTGGGTTCCTGCCAGCTAAGTCTGTTTGGTAGGTAGACATTTCCTATGTGAACTATACAAACAAATGAGCCTTCGCCTGGTTCCTTTTTCCTTCCGGTACCTGTAGGAGTGGAATGGAGTTCAGCAGAGTTTAAAGAGTAGAGGTGTGTTTCTGAACCTGACTCAGAAGCAGGAAAGCTGTGTGGTTTGGGGTAGTAACAGAGCAGAGGCCAACCTGGACCCCAGTGACCTGGAGCTGCCTCACCTGTTGCACTTTCCTGGTCTGGGGCTAACCTAACATCTTGGAGCAGCTCTGGGCACCCAGGCACCCCTTGAGAACCTTCAGTATTTTCTGTCTGAGCTGGTGATCTGGAATGGTCTTACAATCACTGCCGTGTTCCCTTTCTGGAGTTCTTCCCCTCAGTGCTGTTATGCAGTCATATGTTGTGAGCTGACATGCCAGTGACAACGGACTGTTATCTATAATTCTTATTTAAGGTTGATTAAACGAACACCATCACCAACAAAACAACAGTAATCAGGTACCTGCTACTCTATTTCATCAATTCCGAGATGCCCACTTATTAGTGTTTTAACAACTCTGAAATTAGAGTAGATCTAACGGTTGATTTTGTGCGATTGTTCAGTCAGTGCTGTTCTTCATTTCTTAATGTCAGTTTTACAATGGATACAGTCTCAGATGAAATACAATCTATATCAGGCTCATTTAGTGGGTTGTTCCTGGCCCCACAGTGCTCATGGGGTACTGGGGAGATATACATGTAAAGGACTATATGAAACACAATAAATGTTGCAATAAAGGCAGGTAGTCAACATTTTATGGGAAATCAGATAAGGAGTAGTCAGCGCTCACCTGGGGATTGGACAAGAGATGATGATGTTGAATGAGGCACACCTCTTGAGTCTCTCAGTCCTTGTATTTGTGCATTTTGGATGAACTTCTGGAGCAGAAGTCTAAGGATTTGGCCTCATGTCTTTGGTCACCAAAACCCAGAATGGGTAGCAAACTGTGAACATGGATTGTTTAAAAATGTTAGAAGGTTATGAGAGTGCATGCTGAAAATTGCCTGTAAGTGAGCCAGGGGAAAAACAGACCCATAATCTTGGGAGTCTGGATTGTTGTCAATCGTCCCCATTTCCAGAATATAAAGTTAAGACCAGTTTATTGTCTTGGAGGAACTGATTCAGGTTTTGCTTATAAAATAAGTATCTTCAGATACAGTTTTATACAGAAGATCTCCCTGGAAATGGAGCCAAGATGAGTATATTGTTTTAAAAAAATAGACTTCACATGATTATAATAATATTAACAGTATGGTTTTATTTTCAAAAACTTATCACCTGAAGCAGAATTTAGCAACATATTTTATCTTAGATTTATAAGCTCCTTAAAATTAATTCTGTCATTCCCTCTTACATTCTGTACACAATACCTCTTTCAATTTTAATTTAAAATTTGGATTCTTCTAAGGAAATTGCAGATGTATGTAGGTATCATCATCTGTTGATCTTTTGTGTTGAGGATTTTATGTAATGGAAGTTAAAGTGGGATTTCAATTTGAACTTCATTCTTGCATGTTGTATTACGCATCTTAATTCAGCTGTCACATCTGTAAAATGAAGAGGATAGCTGGTTTCTTGTAGCACCTGGTGGGCATTTGACCATGTTAGTTCCCTTCTTCTCTGGCTTTTATTACATGCTTGAGTTCTCGTTTGTAAAGTTCTCACGTTGATGTGTATGCTAGAAACGAACTATAAGGAACATTTTGTTGTTGAATGTTCTTTTATTGAATATTCAAGCTTTAATTGAGTTAAAAGTCAGTTCTTTAGGGTTTGGGATTAAAAATAAGCCCCTTCATTTATTTTCTGTCTGCACATATGTTTTATTGCATGCCTGTATTTCCCTGGGAATGACAGGGACAAAGTATGGGCTCTGCCCTCTTAAGCTATCTCCCATGGTCTCAGGTCCGAAACTCTTAAATCAGAAGTGTGACGTTTTCATCGCCTTGCAAATATATGTTGTGTCCTGTTAGTGTAATCTCTTGGAGAGTCTACTTCAGAAAGTATAAGTGACAAGTCTTCATTTTTTGGACTAAGTAATGCTTTGATGTGCTCTACCTCCGGATTACTATTTTGTCTGTTAGGGCAAGAAAGATGGACCATAGGACAAGTATGTGGCAGCCTCATTAGGACAAATCCAGATATCACATATTTTAAGACCTTGCTCATAATAACAGGGTAGAACTTTTCCCATAAATAGGTGAAGATGCCAAAATCATTTCAATTCAAATATGGACCTTGGTTTAAAAAAGTTTTTCTATTTAAAGACTTTTTTTCCTCTTATTTCCAGGGTGGTTGTGCTGGCTCTGGCTGCGGGAAATGTGACTGCCATGGAGTGAAGGGACAAAAGGTAAGAAGCCGAAACTTAAATGACAACAATTTCTTTTGAATTGCTATCAATGTGGGATTTATTAGAAACTACATGTAAGGCCCTGGCCAGTTGGCTTAGTGGTAGAGCTTTGGCCAGCTTGTGCATGTCTTGGGTTCAATTCCCAGTCAGGGCACACAGGAGAAGCATCCATCTGCTTCTCCACCCCTCCCCCTCTCCTTTCTCTCTCCCTCTTCCCCTTCCACAGCTATGGCGCAATTGGTTTGAGCTAATTGGCCTGGGGCTCTGAGGATGGATCTGTGGAGCCTCCACCTCCGGTGCTAGAAATAGCTTGTGTGAGAGCATGGCTCCAGATGGGCAGAGCATTGGCCCCAGATGGGGGTTACTGGGTGGATCCTAGCCAGGGCATATGGGGAAACCTGTCTCTCTATCTCCCCTCCTCTCACTTGGAAAAAAAGAAAAAAAAAGATACTACATTTAAACCAACCAAATAATCAGCAATTCATCATAAAGACTTATCCCTATTTTAATAATTTCCCCAGAGCAATACAAATGAAGCAAAACCAGGCTAAGATTATTGCTGAGGAATCTTAAGGAATTCCCCAAAGATTGTAATAATTAGTGGCAACATAGGAGAAGGGATTTTGTTCATTTTCCTCTTTTGACTCTAGAAGGAACACATGTATTGAAAGAGAATCTGTTGAGTCAATAGTATTCTTTGAAATTAATGTAGAAGAATTAAACTTAACCTTTTTTTTAAAAAAAAAGAAGAAATTTCTATTGAAATTGCAGGCTCTCTATTCAAGTTAGTATTTTTAAACAACTTTTAATTTATAACATACTTGTCTAGATTTATTTATGAAGACAGTAAATATTTCTTGTTTCCCAAATGTAAAATTCAAATATTTTTTTTCTAAGCAAACACTTCTCTCTCTCATTTAAGAATCATGAGTTGTTTTCTTTGGAAGGGAAATCATATCTGTACATTTCAGATACAGGAAAGGGTGCATGTCTGGTTTTTACCCAGGGACAGTGCAGCATTCTGAAACTGTCTGGGGGTCACTATGGAAACCAGGCATGATATCCAATAAACCAGTCAGCCTCCCATGTGGAAGCACATAGTAGGTTGGGGCTGTGGGGAAGGGAGTAAGCCCTGTGGACCCCTGCCTGCTTTTGGGGAGCTGAAGGTGTCAGCTGGACTAGCGTGATAATTTTCCTCTTACTCATGGTCTGCTGAAAGTTTGGGGGGCCCCAGACTCATGCTTTTGAAATTCAGCAAATTCTATTTTACAGAAAATGGTGTCATTTTTTTTTAACTACTCGCTGAAATACCAACATTATTCTTTTAAAACTTATGCTGACCGTTGGTGACACCAGTATTAACTGGGTAGTTTTTGAACAAATAAAGGATGTGAAAACATTTTACATCTTTCACTAGTAGCTATAATTCATCTTTATGGACCATTCATTCTCTTACGGGGGGAGTGTTCTAGCTAGGTCCAGTACACATTCTCAAGAGTTTTTATAAGGTAAAGGCAGGTAAGTTCATACCACAGGGATTCTTTCTTTTTTAATGGTCTCACTTGAATTATACATAAGCACACTGAACTAACAAAAAACTATTAAAGCTGTAAAAAGTTGAACTTTCAGATGTCAAAAATAGAAATGAAGGCCTATATCAACACTGCTAAGTTTTTCGTGTAACTTAAAGCAAGAAATTTGGAGAGGGGCAGGCTGAGCCAGCATTTCTCACCCTTTAACAGAACAGGGTTCGTTCGTTCGACTGGCTTTCTTGGTTACCACTCCCATCTAACAGCTGCGGACCTTGGTGGCACTTCTGCATGACTGTGGTGTTTTTCAGACTTCCTATTTTGTACATACATTTTCTAGCCTGATTTATTTTAATTTTACCCAAAATCCACCCACTAGTATATAACAAAGATTTATCCATGTATAGCTTTCAAAATATTTTCATCTGACTTTAAAACTTCATGACAGCTAGTCAGAGACTCAGCCCACTTCAGTTCAGAGTTGTTCAAACATTTTTAAAGAAGGCAGGGTCACATCTGAGTCACAAATAGTCCCTAAGCACTTAACCTAACAAGCAAAGGGTCTTTAAATATTTCTTTTCAAAACTGAGCTTTGATGAAACCCTTGCTGTGACCTGTCCACTCATCTGGCCCATGTTGGTATTCACTGAGACATGGAAACATGCAGTAGGCCCTGCTTCCACTTTGACTAGGAAAGGTCAAGGGCAGAGGAGTGTTGAGGGAGAAGGGGCCTTTAGATTGTGATATTTTCTTGTGGTGAGGGCTCAGGTCAGCCTGCTACTGCAACCCACTTAAGTTTTGAAATTAGAAAATCCCAAAGCTCCTGTTGGGATTGTAGTAGAAGGTGTAGAATTCTGCACTTCCTGGCAAGTCAACCAGACATCCAGGATCCAGGACCTCCATAATCTTTCCTGACCTGACCTTGTTCCCTCAACATTCTCCTCCATTGCCCATTTTCAAGTTTTTACAGTATTATTAAAGACTTTAATTTACTGGGTAGCTTTAAATTAAACCATTCAAAGACTAATCACTGAATGGATTCAGAAGGCCTTTTGAAATCTAGGGGAATAGTTAAATGATTTAGAATGATATCCTTTTAACAAAAATCAGAGGTCTGTCCTTTTTCCTCTTGGACATAAAGATTTCAGGTCTCATGGTTCACATAGCATGAGTGAGGAAGCGGTCCTTCCTCCCACAGAAAGAGGAAATTTTAAGCTTCCACTTATTGTCTTGGTAGTGATGTAAAAATAATTAGTTAAATGGTGTGATATACCTAGAGCTTGACTGAGCTGGGACTTCAGATCTAGTTCTATTTCTCTCTTCCCAAGAAATTTAATGAAAAAAATTAACCAAGAAATTTATTCTTGGCAGGCAAGTCAGTAAGAGAAGTTGGTCTTCTGCATCCAACTCCCACCCATTCTCAAAGCAAGTCCTACACATGCTAATCGGGAATAAATGCAAAATGAATAAAGGGGTTTAGAATCACAATTTAAATCTGGTGGTTTAAATTGCAGGCCTACTTTTTAGCTACTAATAATGAATGTCTTCAATTCTCATAGGAGGTTTTTTGCTATTCTCAAATGTCTACAAATTAAATGAATTTTGACTTGTATTAA
Organism: Rhynchonycteris naso; assembly: GCA_037038555.1. NCBI lineage: Eukaryota > Metazoa > Chordata > Mammalia > Chiroptera > Emballonuridae > Rhynchonycteris > Rhynchonycteris naso. The sequence goes on from CM072998.1 coordinate 36,026,598, forward strand.
AAAACAGGAGAATAGGAGCCACATAACCCAGAGAGAATTAAAGTTACCTAACTGGGACAGAGTGTCACTGCCTTAGAAATTTGGAAATCATTGTTTCTGAGATGTGTCTTTTCCACATCTCCTTGAAGAACACTTTGACATGTTGGCTGTTTAGAATCCACCAGTGGAAACTGGAATATCTCCAGTATAAATTGCCAAATCTCTTTTGGCTATGTCCTGCTTTCCATGGAGATGTGATTAATTGACAGAATGTCTTCTATTCTCCAGATAGCTAAGTAAATGTTAATGCAGCAGATTCTTGATCATGTTATAATCTTATAGTTATCAATATAATACTGGGTGTCTTATTTTGAGTTCAGCAGTTAAAATCCATGAGTTTTTCAGTAGATTTTAGTGTCTTTGCTGAGTTGTTTATTTTCCTACTTCCTTGGCTGGCCACTCATATCTTCAGATGTTTTCTCTTAGGTAATTAATTTGGGTTTGTACACAATGGCTTTGTGTTCTTCCTGGGGCCTCAGTGATGTGGGAATGTTATCTACTTAAACTGATTAGGGTTTTGAATGCTTGCCTGCTCAGAAAGAGCCAAAAGTTAAGCTCTTCTTTTGCTTGATAACCTGATTTTCTCAACTGTTTGAAATGATAGGAAAGGCCATGCATTCCCAGAAGTGTCTGCTATATAATAGGAAATTAACCATTTAGATCGTGCTAAAAAGGTTAGCATAAGTTTATCAAACATTTTAACCATAAAAGCCTACATTTATGTAAAACTATCATTATATTCTACCACCTACAGAGTCCAAGAAAAGGATATTTCAGATTAAACTAGAGAAGTAAGACATATGCACAAGAAATCATTAACAAATTAAGAGTGAGTGAATTATCAAGTTCTAGAAGAAACAGTAGAGAAAACAAATGTTATAGTTCTGAGAAGGGAGAGAGACCTGTGACTTAGAACCATAAATAAAGGGACAGCTTTTTAGGGTGAATAGGATCCAGGCAAATTGTGTTCACTAATTCACCAGACATGCTTGGATTTCGAGTAGGGTCCTTTGTCACACATCTGAATATAGACACATGCTGAATTTAACTACACTAATCAGAGAAAGCAGCTCTGTGGACCATTGGTAAATGCTGTATCATAGAAAAGTTTGATAGTTCCTAATACCACTGTATTAGGAACTATCAAATACCCTCTTGATAGGGACATTCCCAAGCCATAGTCTCGGAAGCACAAAAAGTCTTAACCAAAATTATAGTAATTCTAACAAATAGTGGAAACTGTGTGGGTATCTCGTATCTTCTCAGAATACGTTAACCTGCTGATATCCAGAATACGTTGCCAACAATGTGGGGAAGAAGCACATTATTCTGTTACTACTAATTAGATGGTTTATAAATCACACCCCTTCTCCAAGTCCTGGGCCTGCACAACAGTAATATAGTCATCAGACAGTATAGTCCCAGATTGCAGCAGAGAACTTTGAAAGTGGAATTTTTGTCTTTTTGCCTAAAATATGTACCATATCTGATTTGAAAGGGTTGGAGAAATCTGGCCAGTCTGGAAGTAATTCTGTTTCTGGCCCTGGAGATCTAGGAAGAAGTTAATGTTGCGTTAGTACTAAGTGTGTGCAAGATACTCTATTCTCTTAGTACAGTGAATGATTTGTAGTTTTGCCAGCCATTTAGCTCCTGTATATATTGACACAGTCAGTAGATATTTGACATCAGATATACGTGTAAACCTGTCTGTGTGTTAATGCTAAATTATATAGCCTTTGCTCATAAAGAACAGGCTTTGGCCAGGAGAGAAAAATCCTGGCTTTGGAGTATCAGAGCAAGAAAGAGAATGGGGCTGCTGTATACTGAACTTCTTCTACCTTGGGTCAGGCATGGTACTTAATTAATGCTTTTTATGCTTATTATTATTGTTTTCATTTTACAGTTGAAGAAAAACCAACTAGTCCAGGATTTCTTGGCTTTGGCATTGCTACACCTTGGGTAGAAAAATGTTTTTGTTGTGGGGAGTGTCTTGTGCTTTGTAGGGTGCTTAGCAGCACCCTGGGCCTCTACTCACTAGATGCCAGTAGCACTCACTCTCCCCCAGTTGTGACAACCCAGACATCTCCAGATGTGGATGTGGCCAATGTCTCCTGGGGGCTGGGGAGGGCAGGGAGCAAAATCAGCCTGGATTGAGAGGTCCTGAACTAGCTCAATCTCTGAGAGCTAATAAGAGGACAGTAGTAAGATTTAAGTACGATCCCATCACTAACCAATTTCCATTCTTCGAGATAAGATCTTGATCTGAGAGAACCCAATATGATGAACTTGTTGTGAAGAGTATCCTAGAGACTTGAGCAAGCTCCTGTTGCTCTAAAACTTAGTCCATGGTATATACTGCTCCCCTGGCCACCTGCCAAAGAAAGCAGACCTTCTGAAGCCTTTCTCTGAATAGGCAGTGATGGAGGGGTTGCTGGAAGACCACAAAGAAATGAGCTTGTTCCTTTGGGGCCATGGGCAGACCTCCCAGTTCCTGTTCTAGAGGAGCTTACAGAGGGCCTCCATCTGGTTAAGCAAATAACCACAGGGAGCCACCTTGTCTGTGACATGGAGCAGGTCAAAGGTTATCTGCCCAAGTCCAAGCCCCACCCCCCACCCAAGGGAGGTTAGGGGAAGCCCAGCCCAGAATAACTAGATTCATTCCATTGCATTCAGGGGATGTTTACTCTATAAACCATTCAGAATGAAACCTTGAGCAGAGGGCATACTGAAGTGAGGATTTGTCAGGAGACACAAGAGCATGTACATTGAGAGGATGGAGTCCCTCACTCCCTTCCTTCAGGAAATCCTGGTATAGACTCTATTCTGCAGGAAATTTCACACTTTGGTCAACAGTGAGCAACCTTTGTTACTTAATAGGCATGTCTCCCTGATTTCACAGGAGGTGATTATAGCCGTACAGTTTATCCATTCTAGACATAGTCAAAAGTCATCAATAGGATATAGAGTGCTTTGTATGCTGTATTTTATTTATCAACTAGTTACTCTCTTTTCATTCCCAGTTATTCTTTGTATCTGTATAGAATAGATTTGAGTCCTCAAGGGTTATTAAAGAGCAAAGTTATCTTTCTACTATTTTTTATCAGAATATGGAAAACTTTTCCCACAAATTAAATTATATTAACTATTGTTTTGAATGTTAAAGGTATTATATTTCTTCCTAGATATTTAATTTTTTTCTCAAATAAATGAAAGTATTTTTTGTAGACTCCTTGAAAATTTTATCAATTAACTGATTTGGACTAATAGTGAATTATTAGTAATAACAACAATTTATTTATTAAGCACTTTGTGAGAAGCACAATAGCACATTTGAATTAGTGAAAATTTTAAAACCCAGTCTATTTCAAAAGAAATTCCATTTTCTCACTTCTAAAATGTGAAATTATATAAAGTCAAAATGTAGTTAAAACTACTTTGTATAAAATATTAGGAGGCTTATTTAATAAAATTAAGATTTGTTTAGTTAGTGCATCAAGTGTCTTCAAAATTACTTCTAATATTTTTGAGACTGATTGGATATCTTTATTTTTATGTGTTTTGAGCATTCACAAACATCAATAGAGTCTAGTTCAACCTTTCCCCACATGTGATCCTCAGACCACTTTGGGGATAATAGATGTTACTTTTGGGAAAGAGTGTGGGAGCGCATTCCAAGGACAAGTAACTTTGGGGATCACAGAGTTATGATTAAGTGGATGTTTATTGTTTTCACTCAAGGACACTTCAGAACCTTTAAGAAGCTTCTGAACCTTCAACAGATGGCATATCACATACAGTTTCCCAAATTTATTTGATCAGACACCACTTATTTCTCAAATGAGGAGCAGCCTTTAGAAAAGAATGTTTCATTGAATAAAAGCCTTGATCTAGTGTGCGTTCCACTGTCTATTAGCTGAGTGAGTTTCATCAAGTCATTTTGATCAAGTTAACCTATAAAGAAAGGCAAATGACAGTTGATCCTCAAATGTTCCAGTGTTGCCAAGAGGATCAAGTGAAAGGTATTGTACGTAAAGAAGTTAGGAAATTTATAATATCATCTATGTGTACCTGTCATTTTAGCAGTAGTTGGATTTAAAAGTGGTGACAAATCTAAGGAAAGAGTTTGCTTGCTGGTCAATTTCCTAGACATAAAGGCATAGGAACAGACCATTTGACTCTCAGGTCACAAATGAAGAGTAGAAGATCAGAGAAATGGACTTGTTCCACCTATGATAGAGAGCTCTCTTAGAACCTAAATTGAAGAGATGTTAGGATGTTTTTAGAATCACAGCACCATTGTTAGGAAGTGTGTTTGTAGCTTTTGGAAGCTTTTGCTGGAGAAAATGTGAGATGTACTCACTTGGGAGGTCTGTTTAGAAACATCATCCAATTTCTAGTCAACGCTGTGATTTTATCTTCCATTTCCAAAATCATTATCCCTTAAAATACAAGGGAAACCACTCTCTCTTTATTCATTTCCTTAATGTTCCAAACACTAAGGCAGGCTTTTGTTGTTAAGTGCTTTTCCTGACATACATATAGTTAAAAGTGTTGTCCAAACTCTTCTCCTCCCCTGGCCAATTTTTCTTGTTCTAGATATTTGAGAAATGCCACTTTTTGCCTTGTTGTGGATTTCTGCCCTCTGGAGCATCACTTGAATCACTTTGGGAGTCACTGCAAGATGGCATGTTAGCTGGATATTTAGGTTAACACACACTTTTTTTCTTTTCTATGTTTTTTCTAGTGTCTTGCAGTACCATGATTTTTTCCAGATGTCTCCTATTTCCTATTTCCACATATTGCACATGAATCATCATCTGGCAGAGTCATCGTGAGAATCAATATGGGTTTCCACATTCACCTACTTTTGTCTTTTTGATAGTTCTTTGAAAACAAATAATTAAAAAGAATATGTCTGAATCCAAGGATAAAATATCAACCATAGGGAAGCCACTAAGAATAGACTTATGCAAAGTGGGTTTATCTTATTGTGTACACAAGGCCCACCATTGAACGTCACATCCCACAGGAGGGGCAGTGAGCTACATATCCCTCAGTTTCCATTTCATCTTCTTATTTCTCTCTGTTACATACCATCTGCTCCTTTGCCATGTGCTTCTGAGACCTGTTAAACCTGTGATGGATTATAATGATAAAAATCTATATTTTTTGATTTGCAACTATATTTGGAATGTACCTCCTCAAGAGCAGTTTTAAAAATAGTGAGTTGATTTTTTCCCCATGTTTAGGAGTAATAGAAAATTAAATGTCTTGAATGGAATATTGTGTCCTGTGACTTTTAAAGCCCAAAACACCTCATGTGCGCGCACGCTGTCGTCAGTGATGCTGGGCCCCGACAGTCCTCGTCTTGACTATTAATGGAAAAAAATTATTTTTTTTTCTAAATATGATCCCGCCAAAACATTAGCTGGCAGGAATAGAGTTTTCTTTTAGAAGGAGCCTGAATATTTTAATTCAAGATCGAAGACTTAAAGCAAACCCTGACAAATGAACACTGGGCAGTCGGCTTTCCCTCCTGTTTGTTGGTACAATATGAGCATTCAAAATATGTTTCCAGACAGCACGTAATGATGCGAGATAATGATGTAGTGTGGGCGTGGAGAACTGCCCCAGCAAAAATGATATTACCAGAACCCTCATGCTTGTGAAGTGGTTCAGCACAATGTGCAATTAAGCAAAGGAAGAGTTAGTCAGAGGTAAGGAGCAAACCAGATGACTGTGCGGAAGTGGTGCCCCTTTGTCTTCTTTCCCCTTTGGCAAACCCATTAAAAATGTTAAAGGTGTACCCAAACACCCTCTCCATGTGGCTTATCCTGCCTCCACTGCTTAACCACCTCGCTTTATAAACATATAATGCCTATCTGACCCCCAATTCAATTGACTCTGGATTTCTTCACGAGAAAATCCAACATGAGGAACTAACAACGATTCTTGGCTCATCTCTAAAGAGCTGTCATGAAATCATTCCTGGTTGAAAGTACTTCAGCAGGGTTTCTCCTTTATCTGTATGAGGTTGTACCCACCCGCGTGCTTCTGGACCAACCTACACAGAGATGAAAGGTGCTTTTGGTAATGAATGGTAGATGTGAATCTCTTAGACCCATCTCGTTAGATCCTGAGGATTTGTCTGGAGAGTTTTTTTTTTTTTTTTTATTGCTGTCTCAATGTAACATGTGAGGACCATATGTTAGTTTACTGATTCTAGGTAAGAAATGAAAGGTTTTAAGTTTGCCCTGATCCAGGGTGGTGAATTGGACACGTTGAGAAACTGTCATGGACAGTTGTGCCCCTTCGCCCCAAACGCAACTTCTCACTTTTACGTAAGAGATCCCAAAATATTAAAGGTTGTATTTTCATGAAAGTGAAGTTGCTTGGCAGAAAAGCAGATGGTGTGTCTTTCTGTCTTTCAAAGCCCTCAGGAGCTACCGTTTCCTCAAAGCTGGGCTGCTTCTCTCCAATTTCACAGGCCAGGTGGGAGGCACCTACATGAGCCTTGTTCCCAGACTGCCTGTCTCTTAAGCCTGGAGGCCTGGAATGATACATTTTCCACTACAATGAGATGTAGCATCTTTTCTCCTGGTTCATGGCATTTTGCAAACATCACTGTAGAAACCCGCCGTGGCTGATGTGGGTGGTGAGTTTTCTGTCTCTCCCCATAAGGAGCTGGAGGACCACAGCTTCGGTGTCGCGCCTCAGACAGAGGCACTTGGTAAAGAGCAGACATCACCTTGTCAGACGCTAGACCACACAGGCTGTTCCCCATCTCAGAAGGGTCCAGTGGGGGTGTCCTGGCCTCCTGGGCGCTGAATCCCATCTGGATGTGAGACATGCAGTTCTTTGCAAGAGATGGTGACCTGACAGCTAATTGAATGCCTTGCCTGCCAAGGCAGAAGTAATCTATGGCTGGGGGAAACCTTCCAGCAAAAGCTAATAATAACATTCTAAAGGATGACTGGGAGCCATGAAGTAGAGCAATGTTTTTCTTTTTTTTATGGACATTAGATTGCTAGTCTTAGCTGAGAACTTGTTCCTTCAGTTTCTTGTGGGTCCTGGGACATGAGGACAGGAGCCAGAATCCAGATTTCGGGGTGGAATGCCACCGCTGTGTTGAAGGGCAGTGTGGCTTTCGTAGGAGACTCTGAAGGCAGGTGATGCCATAGGCGTTTACCCAGGGTGTTGGCGTATCACACTCTTGACTGCATGGCCCACACTGCACCCCTTTTTCTTTTTAAAAATTTAGCATTTTAGCCTCTTCCTACTGCAAATTCGTAACCTTTTCTTGTTAGTGCTCTGGCTTCCCTTCCTCTCTGCTCACCTGCATAAGCAAACCTCTTTTATTTCCCAGTGCCTCATGGCACCCCTCTTGTGACGCGTTCTTTGTATTTCCGTGCGTGCCTGCAGACACGGGCACAGAGGCCTGTGCACACATGCACACACACACTTCTTTTTCCTAGACTCCTTCTCCCCCATACTCCTTAACCCTGCTGTTTGATGGGACCGCTGCCTGCCCATCGGCAGGGCTTCAAGCCTGGCTTGTTTTTGTTTGTTTGTTTTCTGGATAGGCAGTTTTGGAAATAGCTGCTGTGAGACGCACCGTGAATGTGGTGCTGTGGGATTTGGGCAGGGGGAATGGGAGGACTATGTAGAGAGGGTGACATCGCAACCGGCAAGGTGAGGGCCAGCAGTCACTTGAAGGTGAGAAGCGCTCGTGAGAAGCAGAGGCAGTGGTCTGGGTCAGGGCACAGCTGGAACAGTGTGGACATCCCAGTGGGGACAGGAAGCACGAGAGCTTATGTGAGGATGGGATTTGTCTGGTACTGCTGTCCGGGATGTAGGACGAGCCTCAACAGACCTGTCTTCTAAGGATGCAGATGGATGGCAGCTGTGTTTATTCATGCCCTTATGACTGGGTGGGTGTCTATTTCTCAATCCGAAAAAAGTCTAGACATTCTGATTTCAAGCTGAAAATCTCCCTCAGGAGAGACTTGGACTTCCGAACTAAATGCCTCCTGTTCCCTGTGAATTTCAGGTCTTCCTGTGAATCCAAGAAGTTACTTTAGTGCTGTGCTGCACTGACCTTTCTAGAGTAAAATGTTATTTTACCGAGAGGAACTTTGGTATGCAATAAATGTCAGAGTGCGCCATTAATCTGGAGCGGAGGAAGGTCAGGCCCATAATGGGTTATTACTTTACAAGTAGACATTTCCTCAGTGTGGAATACTTTGTCGATGATGTATGCTGAGAAAAAGAGGAACTGTGAGTCAGCAGCGTTACCCCAGGTTTCTTCATCACTAGTTTTTTGAGCCTGCTGATGTGAAAATTAAAGTTTTTTGAGTCCCAATTGCCATCTGGTTTTTCTCCGCTTTTTCTGTTTTGAAGAGATCACATGATATCTGGTTGAAGCAATTTATCACTGAGAACTTTAGTGATTCTTTTCTCATTGTCTTTGCTTTTTCCTCCTAGGACTCTATTCAGTTCTTTATATTGTATTTCTGGGATGTGTGGTGAGGCTGGGAGGGCAGAGCTAGTATTCAATCATTTTACTGAAATTGTGTCTGACTTTCTAAAACAACTGCCCTGACGGTTGCCCCTAGCCTCGCCCCTATTGGTCAGGTGTCATCTCTTTGGTCTTACTGCGGAATGAGCACTAAACACTGAATGGGAGGGAGAAAGAGATTGTAATTATGAAAATATCCATGGGATTCACCATTCATTTCCTTTCATATCTAACTTATCTCTATGAAGTTATGTTCTTAACCCAAAGTGTCACCCTTTCAAATATTTGAAAATGAAGTTCCCCAACAAGAGGACTGTTTATACTCTGGGGACACATTTCCTTCAGAGTTCTCTGCCTTGTGAAAAGACAGGACGTGAAGTTGTAAAATAGGTGTCTACATGCATAGGATGAATTTTAAAACGTATTCTGCATGTCAAGCGATGCTTCAAACAAAGTAATGTACTCAGTGAGTGTAGCTTAGAATTTGAACTTTTTAAAGAAGTAATTTGCTTCACCCCACCCAGTGACAGATAAAATATAACACATGTTATTTTCTGTGCTGTCAAATAGTTTGTTCCCAGCACAGGTACCTTTCTCCTGAGTTGTTCCCTGTGCTCGATCACATAATTAAGTATAAGCTTTCGATGAGTGTAGAAAACCTCATTTCAGAAGCAAATCATTTGTCACTTGCTCAGCATTACTACATTGTGATTGTTTAGATCTGTAAGGAGCAATGTCTGTTTCCTTATTTATGACATGTCATGTTCTCCTGGCATCTGATACCCCTTACATAGTGGGTGACTTTATGATTGTGTCCTTGAAGTCCTACGTGGCTAGGCTCCGCCCTTGAAGTATATTCAAGGAACCGGGAAGGGCAGAGTGAGCACAGGCTTGAGCCATCCTGGCTGAACAGGACTCTGTGGTTCCTCATAAGCCTGATACAGAGCTGACTCCCTTTTATCACCATACTTGTTATTCTGAAATTCTGGACCCAAATAATCAACTCCAGCGTTTTTTACATGGACTATCAAACAGCTGTAATTATGATTGCTTTTCATCTATTTCTTCACAGAAGGTGCTGATTCTCCCTGTGGAGAAGCACTGTATTGGGGAACTTATTTATTCTTTCAAGGACGCTTGGTGGGCACCCACTGGTTTGGAATTATTGTAGGAGCTCAGGAATTTCACAAACTTAGTAATTTCATATCTGTATCTGGGGAGGAGACAGGGAAAGCCACTTGTTAGGGTACTTGACTGATCAGCCTTTTCTTGCCAAAGAGAAATTGCTTTGGTCATTGTGGTCATGTGTCAGTTACCACAGACCCAGAGTGGGGAGAGGGTGGGGGACATTGACAGCAGGTGTGGCCTGACCTTTCTCTTACCATATCTTCCCTGCCTCCCTCTCTTTGTCTCTTTCTAACAATACTTATGCATTGAGTCATCTCTCCTCTAACTGATCTTTTTAAAATTTAAATACAGAATATATGGGAAAATGTCACATATTTTAAAACCCTACAATCTAACCCATTTTTAATAGAATGTTAATATGCCCTAAATTTACAAATTGTAATGCAATTTGTCTGCATCTTTATGTTAGCTGCTAGCCGGGGAGCATAATATTTTAGTCTGTTTGACATTAAGTAATTAAAAATAAAAAAGCAAGAAACTGCCTTGTAAATTGAACCCACCTCTACAAAATAGATCTAGTAAAATAACATTAAATAAGATCCTACTAATTTTAAATTTTAAATAATTTGGTCCTAACCAGGAGATATTCTCTACATTATCTTTTGAAAACAAACTTGCAAATTTTGTTAATAACATTAAGACACAGGGAGTACACCTGCTAGGAGATTACTTTTAAGTATTTAAGAAGTAACTATTGTTTTAATTATGTACCACTTTTTTGTATTGATTGCGCAATTATATGCTTTTCTTATTTATTCAGTTTTATAATCAAACCCTTGACGATCTCTGCCAACCCCCGCTCCCCAAAAAACCTCTTCAACATTTTGCCGATTTTTTCCCCTTGAGTGCCTATATATGCTTTAAAAGAATTAATGGCGTTTACTGAAAAGAAGTTAAAAGCCAGTTATTAATTCAGATTGATCTGACTATGGCCTTTTCAAATCAGTGGGGTTAAGCTAATAGCAGTTTTTTCTGAAACCTCCAGCCCTACCCGTACTGTACCGTATTATATGGGCAAAATTGATTGGTCATGTTTTAACCTCCTTGAGCCTGTTCTTATCTTTTACATTCTGAGCATGATTAATGAAGTCTTGAGATTACTGCAGCATGCTGGAGGAAAATGTTATTAGTGATGGAAGATAACCAAGTCACTTGGTTAGAGGGAAAGGAAGTAACCTGGGGATATCAGAACGTGCATATTATCAGATACTTATGGGCTAAAAAGAAGAAAAGGATCTTGAGCCTCATGCAAATGCACAACTTGGAGAAATGCAGGCTTACATGAGAAAATAAATAGGATATTCTGTGCTGAAAAAGAATTAAATCAGAAATACTCATTCAAGGAAACACACACACACACACACACACACACACACACACACACACACACACACACCCCTTGTGCATAAGATAAAGGAGGAATTTTATAAAACTGTCAGATTTTTTAAATACCCAAGAAGTTCTTATTTTCATATGTCAAATTTAGCCACAAAAACAAGAATGAGATAATTCATGGGTCATGACCAGTAGGAAGGGAAAAATGACGACACTGCATTTTCATTCTCTTAAAATATTCCGTGGCTGCATAGGAAATGCAGTTGACTTGATGGACGTAGAAATCTTGATAAGAAATACAAAATACATGTGTTTAAATAAACCAAAGTCAGAACAGTTTGGTTCATCTATTTGTTTATAGTTTCATGCAATGTAGAGTAACTGAGTACTGGATCACATTTGACCCTTCAAAGAATCCTGTCCGGGAAGTGAGGCAGGTAGAACCCGCCTATCTTACACATGGCAAATCCGACTTTCAGAGAGTCTAAGTGATTGGTGCTGGAGCTAGGATCAAAATCTTTTGGTTCCTAGGTCAAGGTTCTTTCCCCAGTATGCAGAATTATCAATGCAGTCACTAAAATGAGACCGTAGGAAGTAAGATCCCCGAAAGCTCCACTTGCTAACCCAGAGCAGAGATCCTTTATTTTGCAGTCAAGTTTTAAAGTAGGATTCTTAAACCTGCATCCTCTTGGTAGATTTATATTATTTCCTTGGAATCTTTTAACATTTTGTGTTTTCTGATTCACTTCTGAAAATATATAGTAAGCACCTACTATGTGCCACTTGTGCTAGGTGTTGGGGACCAGGGAGTACCTTGGCAGGGTACCTATAAAACCCAATTCTAGTAGATAATAGCATTTAACACACTTTTTAAAGGAAAAAAAACCGTTTATTTTTAATTGCCAATTGGAAATTTCTCTCAATTTCAAACCTAAAGAAGAATATCTTGCTTGTTTTTTGTATTGTTACTTATCATCAGTGTTGTCAGGATATTTCTTTTTCTGCATTTTTTTTGTATTTACTGTTAGCACAGACAAAAAAAAAATCATGACCTAGATTGTGACACTTCCTGACTTTTATGTGTCCTAATTTTGCTCAGGATGCACGCACTTCCAGAACCCTGTCACACACCCATATGCATTTTCAAGTTCAAGTTAATAACATCCTCAACTATGGTAACATGAAAACTCTCCAAGGAGTATTTACAGTGGTGAAATTCAGCTAGTTCACGCTGGTTCGGTAGAACTGATACCTAATTTTTTGTTGAGTTTGGCGAACCAGTTGTTAAAATGGCACTTGTAATCAGGGTTCTCTCTAAGGTGGGCACCTGGGCAGCCACCCAATGTGGAAATCACAAATTCACATTCCTTATTCTTTTTTAATTTCTTCTGCACAACAGCATATTCTAAGCTCCTATTGTAATGTTCATTCTGTCCAAAGGTGAAAAAAATTGCAAGTGAGGACGTCAATCAAGAAGCAGTATGAAAATATCTTAAATAACAGTTTTATTGTTTTTTGTCAGGTATAATTTAATATTTTTTCATTAATATTTTAGAACTCTTTCTTATAACATAATCTAGTTTTGTGTGCCTCTTTTGTTGTTCTTATTTAAGTATTAAATGCACGAAATAATAAACTTTCATTCGGTATATTGTTTTCTAATACTTAAAACGGTCATTAGGGCAGAGAACCAGCTGTTAAATTATTTGAATCCCACCACTGGCTATTTTGGTATTGTGCAGTAAGTGGTATTTCTCAACTTTGCTGATAAGGTAGAATACATCTCTTTAAATCTCAGGGTTTTTTCTGACCTGTGGTAGTGCAGTGGATAAAGTGTCGACCTGGAAACACTGAGGTTGCTAGTTTGAAACCCTGGAGCTGCCTGGTCAAGGCACATATGGGAGTTGATACTTCCTGCTCCTTCCCCCTTCTCTCTCTCTCTCTCTCTCTCTTCTCTCTAAAATGAATAAATACATAAAAAAATAAAAATATTTAAATCTTAGGGGTTTTGGTGTAGAGATAGTGAAAATAAAGCAAAGGGTGTCTTTGAGAAAAAGATGTTTTGGGTTTCTGGTCCAAACTCAGAAAGCAGCTAACCCTTTTGTTTTTATTTTGTTGCCAATTATTTGTTAACTGCAATTTCTCTCCTTTTCCAACATCTTTAAGTCATGACATAGAATTTGATAAGTCTCATGGAATTTTTTAAAAGGGAAAAGGCGCTTGTGCTGGTGCATAAAGGTACAATTTGACATGCTGGTTCTCAGCAACTCTTAGCAGCTATCATTCTTTTTCTATGCCATGAGAACAACTTTGTAAGCATTGATTCCTTGTAGGTCCGTTTGTAGCTGGGTGGTTTTGCTACCACTAGGTTTTATTTAACTCTGTGGATGTTGAACAACGCTCCCTCTGCTGGGCCAACGCTGAGCTGCAGCTGGATTTTGTCCCCTACCCACTGCAGTGTGCAACATGCACGACCTTCCAGAGCCAGAGTGAATAAGAGTCCAAGCTGCAATGTAGCAGCTTTTATATCTACTGTTTTTCTGCTTTGAAAGACAATTTTAAATATATATATATGAGAAGCAGAATGTAAGGTAATAGGTTTAAGCAGAATCATTTATGGTTTTGATTTTCGGTAGCACCCATGTCCATAATATACGTTTTTAGCAAGAGAGATTATGTTATCACTTTGTTTGGAAGCCATTAAAAATTTATTTATTTTCCCTTTACAAATGGAAAAAACAGGAGAATGGATAAATTGCATTGAGTATATGCTTTTTATAAATTTGTGGTAGAAGGGATCAAAGAGAAACGTTTAAATAAAAATTACCGGCAGTTGAACGCTTAGTAATAGTTTCTTAGAGACCTCCCTGCTATCATATTTATACCTGTTTTATGCATGTTTCATCGGGTTGAACTTCTCAACATATACCATTTTTATTCAGTCACTGGAAAATCGAATTTACTTTTTTCCGTGTGTATTATTATTTAAATACTTTCAGTTAATAAAATGAATGGAAAAGCAATCTGAAAAATATCCACAATTCACATCATTTCTAGGGTCACAGCATTTACCTGTCACTTAATAGCCTCAACTTTCAAGTTACTAATCTTATATTTAATTTCAATTACGTTTTAATTTCTAATTAAAAATGTCCTTTTCTGTAGTTTTATCTTTCAAACGTCATTAAACTGATTTCTCTCAACTATGCCCACACTAATACTTTCAATAGCACCTAATAGTTAGTATTATTATATTAAAATAATGAATAGTTAAGAAAAAAAGGCTGATTGCTTCATGTGCCATTGGGGGCAGTTTTAATTTAGGGAGAAGAGAATGTGTAGTCCCATATTGCCCTCTAGTGGCAGGGAGTCAGACCCCATGAGGACTTGCCTTCCGCAAGCCATTCTGAAAGCCCATTCAACCATTATTGTGTTTTAATTTGACAGGTTCAATTAAGTTTTCTTCAAATAACTTCATGCCTAGGAGTTCTTCTGCATGTTTAGCTGATAGTTTCTGTGGATGTGCTCAGGGTGCTAGGGCATGGTAGGGGTACCGATATTTCAGGCAAAAAAAGAAATCTCCAAGTGGATTGAATGCTGGAGGTTGAATACACTGGGCTGGGGAGATGGTTGAGAGCCAGCACTTAGGCTGAAGCAGAGAAGAAAACAGATGTAGGTGAAGGGATTCAGGGCAGGGGACCATGGGGACATCTACAGGAAAACCCATCAAGAAGTATGAACCTTCCCGTTGACATTTCAATGTGTTAATAGAGAGTGAGGCCAAAGTATACAAATGTTTCCCAGAGAACACACTGCATTTGGTTGAAGTTTGTTGGGAAAATGGAAATAAGCTATCGATTAAAGGTTAACTGTATGAGGAAATGTACACTCAAGACTTTGGAAAACATTATCAGAATATTTTTCTTCTTTCTACTTTGGGAAGCTAAACTTCTTTAGGGGAGTGACTTAAAATATTTATACTTAAAATATTTTAAACAGATTACTGCTTTAGAGTAAGAATGAAAGCATTTTAAACTTTTTTATTTTTTTCAGAAAAAGCATTAAGAAGCAAATTATTGAAGAAAACATTTGCTGTTAAAGACTTTTGCTACTACAGTACTTAGAGCTTTGAAGTGTGTCCTCCATCAGTGATACTCAGATTTAATTAGCAAGAAATGCTGGAACTTTTATAAACCCTCAGGACTTTTGGAAAATTTTTAATTTTGTTGCTGCCAACAATTTGTCAACACTTGTTTGCTTATCATTTTAGAAAGTTTTTACTGGATCAGTAAAGTTGGACAGTTTGTTTGTTTTTCAATGACTTTAGGGAAAGAGTTTTAAATTGTTTATATTAAGACAGTACTTAGGCTCTTTTAGTTATTCTGGTGTTGAATGATAGTTCATTAAAAGTATTTGTGAAGAACTCTTTATAATTCATTTTTTTCTTATGAACTGTTATGCTAAGTGAATTTTCCATAGATCAGGAGGTATCTAGAATTATATTTCTTTGTGAATGTTAATAAAAGAATGCTTATTGTGCATTTCCTCTGTAACCATCACTATGCTAGTTTTATGGTATGTATGATTTGAACATTTAGGTTTACCAACAAACTTCATAGCAAGGTGTAAATTCCTAGAATTGTGTCAAAATTCATCATGGGCTCAAATAATTTTTTGATATCAGGATTTATCCAACAGAAACCTATCCAATCTAGCCTTGAATGTAGACATTTAAAAATAGACTGCAGTATCCATGGGCAGACTGAAGCTGAAGAATCCTCAGCCGGGCATAGGTGGACCTTATCCACAAGATGGATCTTGTCCATAGGGGTTGAGATTTTCCACTCAACCCTGAGGCCAAGAGTCTAGGACAAAATGCGGTCCAGGCTTGGTCACAGAAATGCCTTTCTGCTTTTCTTCCTATATATCCAGCTCAGCTCCTGTTCCCAAACCTCAACACTTCTTCATACAAACCTGATCATCTGCTGCTTCAGAGTCTCAGGAGCAAGTCACAGCAATCACGATGATGGTCAAAGGAAGGACATATGAGGTGCATGTGATAAGAGGCTAGATGGGGTCTGCTTGCCCAGATCAGTGCCTGTGGTTTAGAAGAGGCAAGATGGACCCAGAAGCTCCTAGATAGAGGATGGATTTAATCGAGTGTGAAGATTAAAAGCTTCTTTCTTACTTCCTTTCTTTTTTTGTTTTTCCTTTTTAACACATTCTGATTCTTCTCATCTTTTATTTTTATTTATTTATTTATTTATTTATTTATTTATTTATTTATTTATTTTACAGGGACAGAGAGAGAGTCAGAGAGAGGGATAGATAGGGACAGACAGACAGGAACGGAGAGAGGTGAGAAGCATTAATCATTAGTTTTTCGTTGCCATTACAACACCTTAGTTGTTCATTGATTGCTTTCTCACATGTGCCTTGACTGCAGGCCTTCAGCAGACCGAGCAACCCCTTGTTGGAGCCTGCACTCAAGCTGGCGAGCTTGGGGTCTCAAACCTGGGTCTTCTGCATCCCAGTCAGACACTCTATCCACTGCACCACCGCCTGGTCAGGCTCTTCTCATCTTTTAAATTTGTAAAGATGGGGAATGTCCTCATTTCCAAGAACAATCTCTTAAATGCCCCCCACCCCAGTATATAATTGCTAAAGCTCCACATCTGTGATGGAGAATACTGCATAAGGAGTCCTCACATTGACTATTTCAAGCTAAACATCACCAGGGCTTGAGAGAGAAGATGAAAGTTTTGAGAATAAGAAAAAGATTTGTAACCATGCTCTTTGTGCATGATTCTATCACTTTCCTGCTTTAATATTAAAATGTTCAATGCAAAAAAAATTTTAGTAATTATGGAGTGGTTACGTGAAACAGTCTTAGTATTATATCTAATTCATTAAAGACATATAGTGAACTGTAAATTAACCTATACATTTTTTTTTAAAGAATCCAATTATACATTTCATAATGCAAAGTATTCATGTTTTCCCCTGAGGGAAACTGGACCTTTCAGGGTTTTAGTAGTGTGTTTCCTCTCCCATCCTCTCCCCTGCATCAATGGCAATATTTCTGCTGCAATGTCAAGCTTCGTGGCGTGGATGGAGCTCCCAGTGGGGCCTCGTCACAGAGTTTTTCCATGACCCTGTGACACTGAGCGTAGCCTTCCCACCACTTTCCCAGCAGTAATGGTATTCAGGAAATGGTTGTGCAGATGTCTGATTGTTGTTGGGCTCAAGGAATTGGACTTGTGGAATTTTTGGCTGAGTTCCGCAGTCACCCATTGACTGTGACCCGTCATTTGAAATCGTTTCCTCATCACTGAATGCTTGGTGAGCTCTGGCTCCAAAAGTAAATGCTTTCATTCCCTCAATTATTTGCAGCCTTGTTTGGAAATAGAAATCTCAAGGCAGCAGATGACAGAAAGAAACAGCTGATCCAGTGTCATGTCCTGACCATGGCTTTCTCCCCCTGCTGCTCTTTGGCCAGTGGTGCATACGTTAGTTAGCCAGTCTCGAATGGTGCCCCAGGGTTTTAGACTGGGGAAGGGAGGTCAGGGATCCCATCCTTCCCAGTAACCACAATTTACCATGTTTTAAAGTCTTTAGGATGTATAGGTAGAATCCTACTTCATGGTAAGCATCATGTTATACTATTGGTTGGTTCATTATCCATTCACCAACTTTTATTGAATTCAAAGTTTCTGCCAAATGCTGTGAATGAATAAAATAATGCCGGCTTTAAAATATTTACCTGTGAAAGGTGGAAACCCAACAGCAAAATCTGCCCAATTAGAACATTGTTTGCCGGGTTTGTTCTGCTTTCTAGTCAATGAACACTGGTGTAGTCAGTCTGTCTGTGAGAGGAGGGCCAGTGTCCTGGCCCCAGTTCTTCTGCTTCTGCTCCAGTCCACTGTAAACATCCATGATCACATCATTTTAAGTGTGAACAATTGAAAATTTGACTACAACATTGTCATGCCGTGCTGACTACTGAAACAAGCATAAAATAGTCTTTGATTGTAAGATTTTTTTGTTGGCTGCTTATCCCAGATATATTTTGTGCTAACTTCAGTATTTGTTGTCAGTACTTATATTACCCTCTAAAGTTAAGAGCATCATGCTACTTCAACTTCAGCCTTCCTTGGAATATTTTTTGTATTTGGATTTCTGACTTAAACAGGAAGGAGGCTGTATTCTAGCATTTGGTTTCCACCATGAACTTGCTTCCATAAGCATTTTAAGATGAAGGGAAATAATTGGATATTATAACAGAACCTGTTTTCCCATAGTTTATGGATTTTTCAAAAGTATATCTTTGTTTTAGATAATGTATTAGCGAAATATTTTTAGGCTGCTCCAAGCATGAGCATCTATCTCATGCCTAATTTAGAACGGTTAATTTTAATGTCAAGATTATTCTCTGTGGTTGTATTCTTCATCTTTATAGATGATGGCATTTTGTCCTTCCTCCTCAAATTCTGAATTTCACCATTTGAGGATATAGGGGTAATCACTTGGTTTTGGTATATAAAATTTCTTTCTTTTTTTTTTATCAGTGCTCTACATTGCACTGATGTTCAAGACTAAAACTGAAATACCATTGCATCAAAATTGTGTAATATTTACAAGCTTCTCCTTTCTTTCCTTCATTTTAAATTTTCATTGTTGTGAAAATGGTTGTGGGTCTCATTTCTGTCTGGCATGAATTACGTGGCTGCCCATGTCCTTTGGACCTGGCCTTTAGCACATCATGGGAAATATATGACTGAGGGGCCTTATTTCTCAGTTATTTTAACTGTTCACATTCTGCCCCAAGCTCTGGCATAAGCGTGTTCAAAACTGTAGTATCGCTTTTTGGAGCTGCAAAGTCTGGCTTAGAAAATACTGGCACCAATAAGCTTTGCACACTTGTCCAGCTCTTTGCTCTTCCTGTAACCTCAAGTGGAGCTTTCTACAAGTTCAGAAGAATAACTTGGTCTGCACACAGCGTGTGCTTTTTAGCAGCTAACTGTGTAGCTTTTGGAATGCTTATCCTGTCTGTTTGCTCTGCCCTGGTGCCTGCAGTAACCTTGACAGGGTATACAGGACATTAGATTATTCATGGGCACTTCTGTCTGAACAAAATATTGGGAAAGTTAAAAAATATGTGGAAGATGGCAAGAACCATGTTGATGAAGGCGCCACTTCCTTCTTAGCTACTCAGTTTCAAAACTCATGGGATATACGGATTGCTTAAGCATTCTGGTGACATTTGGGAAAGAATGTGTTCTTGTGGTAAAAGCAAGGACTGGGAATTTAATTTTCTGTATTCTGTTCCCAGAAGCATGCAGAGGTCACCTGGTGACATGTGACAAGTCAGCTAAGTACCGGAACCCTCTAATTTCCCTGTCTATAAAATGGACATGAAAGGGACTAACTTTATGTTGGGGGATGGTTTAATATTTTGCTGGGAACCAGCTTGCTCTAGTGACCTAGAAAAAAAATGGACTCTGGTTTAGGCTGACCCCATTGCTATTTTTGACTTTAGAGCTGACTCAATGAGAAACTTGTAAAAATCAGCTAATTTGGTTCTTGGCCTCTATGCATTTCATGATTAAAATGAGAATTATACCATCTTAAATCTTACTTTTCCTGGGTCTCATAACAATACTTCCAATATTAACTAAGCCCTAAAAACACTACCAAATGCATTTGAAAGCTTTTATGTTGCTGTGCCTTTCACATTTCCTTCCTATCTCATGTTGGGTTATTTGGGGATACACAATTCAGTGTTCATTAATATTTTTAGCCAGCTGTTTGCAGTTGAGTTCAGATCTATTTTGGGTGGAGTTTTCCCACATCTGAATAGAAGGGAAGAGGTTGAGATGATACGAAGTGCCGTATATTGCTGTCGTCAGTATTTTCTGCAGTTGTAGCTCATTGTTATTCTTTTAGGTGATTAATGAGTGCATATAAGTAGCTTTACATTTGACCCAGTCTTGGTCTGAGTATATTTTTCTTTCTCAGCTGTCACAGGCCTCAGGGAGAAGGAGCTAACGTTCTGAGCTGAACCCTATGTTGGGGGCTCTGGTGCTATAAGCAGCATCTCTGCTTTCTGGGCGAGTCTCTGGATGCAGGTGGCCCAAAAGCGTGTGCCAAACTGGAGGGCTTAATTTTCTTTAAAAATTTTTTTTTTATTTTATTGCAGTGGTTCTTAACCTGGGTTCTACCGAACCCTAGGGGTTCGATGAGTCGGTCTCAGGGGTTCAGAAAAGCCTCTGCCGCGGAGGCCAGAATAAAGTAATACCGTAATTTGTTGTGAGTTCATGCACTTTGTTGGTTTTGTTCTTTGAGCAAGGTGATGTTCATGCACGGCTCATGTTGTGCACCAGTAAAAAAACATATACCTATGTCTTGAATTTGGAAAAAAATCATATTTTATTTATCACTAAAGAAGCGTTCGGTGAATGCGCATATGAAACTGGTGGGTTCGGTACCTCAAAAAAGGTTAAGAACCACTGTTTTTTTGATTTGAAAGAGAAGGGAGGGAAATGTTGATTTGTTGTTCCACTTATTTATGCATTCATTGATTGATTCTTGGAAATGCCATGACTGGGGATTGAACACGCAACCTTGGTTTATCAGAACGATATTCTAATCAACTGAGCTACCAGTAAGGACGTTAATTTTCTTTTAATACATTCACTGTTTTATAATATTCTCTAGAACTTGAAATAATCTTCTGCATTTATTCACATGCTGTTTCTAGACTCCTGATTTACCCTCCTCATTAAAACTATAATCCATGGAGGCCCAAGTTGTTGGAGTCCCAAGTTCAGAACCATATTCTGCATTTCTAAAAATGCAACAAGCAGTTAGTTCACCAGCAAGTGTCAGGACTGGTTGAATGAGTGGTTTGGAAAAAAGGACGACTTTGAAAGTTCTTGCTTCATCTCCTTTTGTTTTTGCAACCATAAATAACTTTTAACTAACTCCTGGTAATGTGCTCTTAGGGGTAAATGTTTTATGTTATGTAATATATAGCTTGTCAGTTTATTTTTTACTTTGAATTAATACAGTTATGAGGGAAGGACTGGGCACTAAGAAATCCTGCCTGGAAACTCCAAAGTGCCCTCTGTTTTCAAAACCCAGCTAACTAACGATGGTTACTTAATCTGTCCAATTTGTATTTTAAGATTGCATTAAGGGTCCTGGCCGGTTGGCTCAGTGGTACAGCATCGGCCCAGCGTGTGGAAGTCCCAGGATTGATTCCCAGTGAGAGCACACAGAAGAAGCACCCATTTGCTTCTCCACCCTTCCCCCTCTCCTTCCTCTCTATCTCTCTCTTTCCCTCCCACAGCCAAAGCTCTATTGGAGCAAAGTTGGCCCGGGCGCTGAGGATGGCTCCATGGCCTCTGCCTCAGGCACTAAAATGGCTCCAGCTGCAACGGAGCAACACCCCAGATGGGCAGAGCATCGCCCCCTGGTGGGCATACCGGGTGGATCCCAGTTGGGCGCATGTGGGAGTCTGTCTGACTGCCTCCCCGCTTCTAACTTTGGAAACACACACACACACACACACACACACACACACACACACACACACACACACACAGATTGCATTAAGTCTGCATACTGTAAAGAAAATGGGTATTCTTGACTTCTTATCCTAAGTATGGGTGATCATATATTGGCATTCTAGATATGATACTCTTTCTCAAATAGCACTGATCCTTATGGGAAAATATATTTCCAGGATCAAACTTAATGCCATGTTCCTTCATGTTCTTCTCCCAGTTGTATTTCTTTTTGTTAGTTTCTTGTGCTCACATGGCCTAGATGTACATTCTCATCAGCATCTGCCTCATCACCGTCTGCCAACATCCAGCCTGAATTTCTTTCTCCCTCCTCTTCACATATTTATTTTTAATTTATTTTTCAGGTTCCAATTTAAGGCTCAGAATCCCACAAAGTCTTTCTGACATTTCTTTTCTTTTCTGTTTAGAATGTATTTCTGCCACGTGTGTGTACCCTGAATAGGAATTATTTATTTTTGAAATAATGTTTCCTATTTCTTTTTGCTTCACAAGAGGAAAGACCGTAATTAAATTTGATCCAACCTTTGCAAAAAATAAAATAAAAAACCCACTTATGAAAGCCCATCATAAGATTGTGGGTTGGGCAGAGAACTCTCAACATCGTGCTGAGACTCACAGCTTCTAAAAGTATCTGAAGAAAAAAATTAACTGATGCTATGCTCACAAAATCTCAGTGCTGGCTCTACTGGTAACAAGAAGACACTACTAATTGAGTGAGATTATAATCAATTCAGTGGAGGGCAATCTCCAACTATCCATTATTTACCCAGCAAGTTATTTAGCATTTAAAATTAAGCATATAAAAAGTGTTGTGCCAGGTATCACGTTCCTGCCCTCACACAGCTTTAAAAAATAGTAGAGAAGAGCCACTTGAAATAGGAATTCATTTTGGCACCTAGCCTTAGACGCTCACCGTAAACTTGTGCGGGATCGGATGATGCTTAGAGAGGCTGATTACTGATTTGTTTCCTCGCTTTCTTTCAACTGACCTTTTGTCTGACTTGCTCCTTCCTTCTCCGCAGGGCGAAAGAGGCCTCCCAGGGTTACAGGGTGTCATTGGATTTCCAGGAATGCAAGGACATGAGGGGCCTCAGGGACCACCTGGACAAAAGGTAAGCTTGATTGGGTGATGGGGGCTAGGAGGCTGTAAGTTGGAGATGATCTATGTTCATGTTATGATGAGTGGTCATGATGCCATTTGTTTTGTTCTAGGGTGATACTGGAGAACCTGGCCTGCCAGGAACAAAAGGGACAAGAGTAAGTATAATCGTCACGCCTGTGGCTAGGATATGGTACAGCAACAGCAATGCTTCCTGAGTGAGAGCTCTTTACGCCCTTTAAACAATCCTCAAGGACTTCTTCCCTTTCTCTTCCTCAACTGGAAATAATTTGACACCCCCCCCCCCATGAGATGACTTATTCCATGCATTCTTTTTCCCAACTGTTTGAGATTTTAATATGAATTATATCTATATATACACACACATTTTTTTTTTCACCTAGAAATTACAAAGAATGAAATGAAAGCAGAGTTATATTGTGCATGGGCAGCCTTGCTTTTAGAAGGAATTAATAGTCAGCTCTTATTGTAGAATTGCTTCTGAAACTCTGGGTGGTCTCCCTCTCTGAGCTGGCCTTCAGCTGCCTCCCCAGCAGAATGCCCTACCTGCTTCGTGTGATGTTTTGAACATCCACAATTAGGGTAGACACCCTTAGGTGGATGCAGTGGGAGGAAATGAGTTTCCCCAGTGCTCACAAAAACTTTTTCATTTCTATTTTTACAGGGACCCCCAGGAGCAGCAGGTTACCCTGGAAACCCAGGACTTCCTGTATGTATATAAAATGCAATTGTTTCTTTTATGAGACATTTGAAGTGAGTAATGGCACGATCAGATGATTTTGTTTTAAATTTTGGCTACTATTTTACTTTATTAATTGCAGGGTATTCCTGGGCAAGATGGTCCACCGGGTCCCCCAGGTATCCCAGGATGCAATGGGACAAAGGTAAATTTAGAACTGAGACCATTTCGCCTTTGTGCATGTTCACCTGACTTGGCATATTGAGAAGTCAGGCGAAGTTGCTCTGTGGATGGACACTGTTTTAGTTGCCACAGTTGCTTGTCTTAAAGCTTTCTTCCTTTGATTAGGAAATACAGTTTTCCCATTATTAATGCTTAAGAATGACACACTCATGCATTTGTGTGTATGTGTGTGTGTACAATTTTACCCTAAAGTTGCTTTAAACACAATATGTTTTATCTATAATCTGTTACTAAATCAAACAAGAAAATGCTATTATTAATCCTGTCCCTATTAATTGTATTCTCAGATACATTTCTTCTATTGTGAAGTAGTACTCAGCAATATAGATTGTAACAGTTTTTAGGAAATGATTTTAACCTACAAATAAGATATCCCTGATGGGTAGACCATAGTAACTGCTGAGGGTGTTTGGAGTGCCGTCCCATTTGTCTTGCCCTGTACCTATGGATGACCGTCTGCTGTCCCTTTAGGGTGAAAGAGGGCCTCTGGGACCTCCTGGTTTGCCTGGCTTCACTGGAAATCCTGTGAGTATGAGGTTGTTTAACTCAATCTTTTTGGCTCTGATCTCTCTCTCCTCATTCCATTCCATTTCCTGTCCTTTCCCTTTTCTTTTTCTTTCTTTGCACTTATACCTTAATCCTAATGATGTTTTTTGAGAAAAGCAAAACTAATACTAACCTTTTCTTTTTCAGGGGCCACCAGGGATACCAGGAATGAAGGTACGTTATTTGATTTTATTGGATCCATTACTGACATCTGTCTAAAACAGATGCCGTAATAAAATTCAGTTTAAATCACTTTGGTGATATGATTGCCCATTAACACATCTGTCTAAACTCTGTTACATTAAAAGGGTATGTAAGGGATATACACAAACTTAAATTTTAGAATCTAAAGTTTAGACACTAGGTACAATTTCTTAATAGGAAATTAACAGTACTACAAAGCATGGTGTGATGGTAAATGTGAACAGATGTGAGTCAATTCAGATTAGTTACTTGCATAGACATCTCAATGATACTCCTTTTTCTAGAACCATAGGGCATAAATACAGTGCCACCAGAAAGAACTCAAATTGGTATCATAAGCTATATGTTTTAACTTAACTATACCCCTTTTTCCACATTGCCTATAATTTGGGTTCCTCTAGTATAAATTCCATAATTATGGCAGGAACACCTCCAGTTGCCTTAGATTGGATCCTTGGTGTCATGGACTCTTCATTCAGAGCCAATCCATGGCCCTTTTCAGCTTGATTTTCCCTGTATGTCAAGATAGGGCCTAGGACCCTCTGCACATGTTGAGAAAGAAAGCCTCATGTCCCTCCCTGACATGGTGCCCACATCTGTCCCTGTTGTCAGTCAAGGAGACTTTCTTCGTCCACCCTTATCGGTACCTAGAAAAGGGCCCAGTGGGTACATTCTTGCTGATCACTTGGCTGCTGCCTTCTTGTCCCCGGGGCAGGTTGCTCCACATGGGCTCTGCTCCCAGGCACGTGGCCTAGGTTCTCTCCTCTCCTGTCTCGGTCATTCTTGCTCACCCACAGCCAGCCTGGCATTCCACAGGCACTGCTGGCCACACTTCCAGAGAAACCTGGCCACTTCTTTCCTAAACGCTCCTCCGCCTACTCAGCTAAGTAGGGTAAGGATACCACCGAGGCATCCAGCCAGGAACCCAGGAGGCAATCATTTTGTTGTTTGTTTTTTATTATGGGGAAATTGCATGTGGTTGATTTTCTCCTTCCTTTCCTCCATCTCTCTCTCTCTGTCTCTCTTGCCTTCCTTTCTTTCCTTCTCTCTCTCCCCATCTCTCTCTGTCTCTCCTTTAATCATAAAATCCTGCCACTTTCACATCCAGACTTTTTCTCAAATGTGTCCCGCCCTCGCCCGTGCTCCCACCCCCAGCACAGTGGCTGCAGCTCCTTCACCATGTTTGCTCAGTGAGTAAAAGCCGCAGCAAGGTCATTCCCGGACTCAGCCCTGCGCGTAGCTGCCCCAGCATTCATCACTGAACTGGGGAGCAAAGAGAGGAGAACCCACTTCCTGAGCAGCCCCTCCAATTTTATAGAAATTAAGTTTCCGAAGTCTTTCCCAGGCAGGGGAGTGCTGCCACAGGGTTTGGTGGCTCCTACCGCCCTGACCTCAAAGTGAGCATCCCTTGTGTTGTATAACAGTTCAGTGGGCGGGGCGTCAGGCATGCAGAGCAGCCCTGTGAAAGGGATGCTTCTAGTTTTTCAACAGCTACTCTAGAGGCGACCCCGTGTCTGAACGAGAGGGAGAATTCATGTGTCCCCATGTTTAAGAACACCGGACAAATAGTATCCTCATGAGAGCCTGTGTTTTAGTCAGGATTCTGTAGAGAGTACAGAACCTATAGAATGTGCATGTACTATGTACGTATACATGTGTGTTTATGTATATATGGACACGCATACAAAAATATGTAATGATAGGTAGGTAATTAAATGAGAAAGTCCAAAATCTGCAGGCAAGATAGCAGGCTGGAGATGGAAGGAAGAGCTGATGTTGCAGTTCCAATGTGAAGGCTGTTTGTTGTAGCCAGAATTCTCTCCTTTTCTTGGGAGTTACTCTTTTTTTTCTCTAAAGGTCTTCAACTGATTGGGTGAGACCCACCTGCATTATGGAAGCTAATCTGCTTTACTAAGTCTTCTGATGGAAATGTTAATGTCATCTTTGAAATAGCTCCACAGAGACACCCAGACTGGTGTTGAAGCTAATATCTGGGTACTGTGGCCTGGCCAAATGGCACATGACATTTACCATCATACCCTGCTTTTATGAAAATGCTCATCTTGAAATGGTTTCTTTGATATGTCCTTCTTGTTTTGTGAGAACATCCTATGGTCACACAGTCTTTCGAGTAGAGGCTGGGTCCTGGTCTAGTATTTCTCTTTGTCTGTGTGGGTCACATGGAATTGTCATAGAACCTTTCACTTAGCTATCTAGACATTCAATCTTGGTTGCAGCTGAAGTGACCACACAGCACTGAATGCTGGTCAATATAGCAACGTGAATGGGGGAGACAGCTGATTTATTTACTTCTAACTTAGAGTCTAAACCCCAGAATTGGGCTAGTTCCATACCAATAATGCATGTCTAATATTTGATAACTTTTGTTTCCTAACATAAATATCAGTATTTGTGACTTTGTCTTATTTTCCACCTCCTAGGGGGATCCTGGTGAAATAATTGGCCATGTACCCGGCACACTGCTGAAAGGTGAAAGAGGATTTCCGGGAGCCCCAGGAACACCAGTAAGCATTTGCTAAATAACTGTAATTGCATGCAGAGTTTCCTTCTGGTTTGCATTTTAATATTTTCCTTTCTGAATACATTATAGGGTTCACCAGGATTGCCAGGGCTACAAGGTCCCGTTGGCCCTCCAGGATTTACCGGACCACCAGTAAGTTTGGGGGAATATTTCTCTCAGGCGGTCACTCAAAGCAATCATGTTGAGGTGTGAGAATAAATAAAATTTAATGAAAACTTCACACAGTGGCGCCTCTCCCTGAATTGGAGTTGGGAGACTGAATTTCTTTCTTATGAAAATATCTGACTGGCACTTACAGTCCCCATATTCCCAGAGCTGTGGGAACAGGATAGTAATAATACTGCATGCCAAGTCATCCCAAAGCAGACAACACCTTTATTACTTGAGGGTTGGCTGCCATGACCTGAAGTGGCCAAATTCAAGATGGACAAGGCAGGCTCAGCCCTGGAGATGAACTTGTAGAAATGTAGTCATACCGAAGGGTCTGTTCTGTTGGGGCCATGGTCACAGAGCAGGCAGCGGCATAGAAGCTGCACTGTGTTTTAAAGACTCTGCAGCCTGAGCCCCCAGAGATAACATCCCAGGAGGCTCTGTGCTGCCGTTGGGCTCCTCCACAGCTGACACTTCTCAATACAAGGAGGATGTCATCTGCTCACACATGCATTTTGGGATCACGAGGGAGTTGGTATTAACAAGACTTAATAGTGGGGTGCCACGTTTACTAGGAATGACTGATGCACCTGACTTTGTTGTCCTCACACTAGCCTGCCTGAGGGTCCTGAGATTTATAGGCTTATGTTTTCAGTTTACAATTTTTTCAGGGTGGGTAAAATTCAGCAACTCTCCTTATATCCGTTCCTGCATATGCAACCTCTCTTACGTTCTTGTAAATAAACTCATTTTTATTATGCTCATTTTATGAGTAAAGAGTGACTAGTCACAGATGTTTATTAGACTTATTGTGGTGGTTACTTTGTAATGTGGTAATCACGTTCTTTATGTATAATATATAAACATATATGTATAAAGATTGACTAGGTTCTTCCTTTTTATTTATCTTTATTTTAGTTTTTTCTTTTTAAAATATTCTAGAGAGCATTCTGAAATTTTGCTACAAACATGAGTTATTTACTTCACTACAGTCTACTTGCTTGAAGAAATCATTTAGCTCTTTAAGAAAAAAAATCATACCCAAATTGAACAAACATTTCCATACTGGAAACTCCAGACCCGTAGAGCGTTTGGCTGGAGATTTTATTCATTGTCTGTTAGCTTGGTATGTTCTTAGATTAATGGATTCCGCAGGGCAATACCAAAGATTTTTGAAGTATTTACATCCCTGTTAATAATCTTACAGGACTAGTTTCTGGTTGCTTTTAAAGTTTTACAGTTCTAGAGCACAGGAAAAAAATTAAACATTTAACAAATAAATTATCATGTTAACTATAGGATCTTGATATAACTTCTTTACAAAGAAACAGTTAAAACTTACTAGGGTTGTGAATTGTATTTAATTAAAGTATTTTTCTCTTATAGGGCCCCCCAGGCCCTCCTGGCCCACCAGGTGAAAAGGTAAAAACTTTTGTCATTTGTCTTTCTTTGACATTAGCATAAAAGTATCATGAGATTGCCATAGTTTGTTGTTAATTGTCGCTGTTAAAAGTTTTGGAAAATTATACCTTCTTTATCTATCTCTATATTTAACATCTGTTATCCACCTATGCATCTGTTCACCCATTTATCTAACCTGTCAATCAGTCAAGCTATTGATCTCTCCATGCATTAATCTTTATTTACATCTACCAACACCTTAGTCATTATTCTGGAATCAGTGATCTTCCCCTTAGTTTTTTAAAGCCAGAGTTTAAAAATCTTAAATGAAAGAAAGGGTTTTTGTAGACTTCTTTTTCAATAATACTTTAAAAAGACTTTATTTCACAGACATTGAATACAATATAATTATAACTTTCTTGAAAATCTTAGGGTAGTTGTGAGATGAAGCTATTGCTTTAAATCTACTATCTTATTGCATTTTATGTGATTTTTAGATGATTTTGAGAAAAGTAGACAATTTTAGTAATGGAAGCCTAATTTTCAACCAACAGGGGCAAATGGGCTTAAGTTTTCAAGGACCAAAAGGTGACAAGGTGAGTATACACTGCTCTGGAGTGTTTTCATGTTTAAAATTTCAGTTCTAAGCATGATAGAGTTTCTGCTTCTGGACCTACTCTTGGGTCCTTAAACCATAGTTACTCTTCTCTGCACGTTTTTGAGTTTGTTAGTGTTTTGCTTAATATGCACAGCTAAAATTCACTGAGGTGTCTGTGTGTGATTTGACCAACAGAAAATACAATGAGGCCATTTATTCCATTTCTCTGTGTATATAGTTCAATCAAAATGTTTTCAGGCAGTGATAAAACCAAACCTAGACTTTAAAATTATGAAAGAGTTCAATTCAGGACTTGACTGCTAATAGTGTAACCATATTCAACCCTGTAAAGGCAAAGATGTCATATCAAAATGGGGAGGAAATGAGCCCCGGAAGCAAGGAGGCACCAACCGGAGCAGGCAACCTCATCTTGGGAAGAAGAAAGATCGATCTTGGGTCCCTGTTCCTTTGGGGAATCTCTCCACCAGTTCCCCTGAGTCACACCAATGAAATGGGCACTAGCCAAGTGGGGATTCTTGGAATTACAGGAGCATCTGCCCCAGGGCCAAGGCTATTTTCTATGGATGGTCAAGCCATTGTAGACGATTGCCACCAGTACACCCCCTTTCAGCTGAGGCCTGGGCAGATGTGGACTGAACAGTTGGCCTCTGCTTCCCACCCCAAATTTTTTTCCCTATCTTTTCATAAACCTCACAGTAAAGTCACCGTGCAGTTTTTGCAGTTGAATTTTTTGCACCTCACTCATTGTGCTATAACTGAGGTTCGCTGTACTTCCAGTTGTACCCAGCAGCGAGGATGCCTGAGGAAGACAAATCTTGATTTTACCCAAAGATACCTCTCTTCTTCCTAGCCTCTCTTAGGCAGTTTGTGTCCCTTCCAGGCCATCAAAATGCAATTGGACAGTATATAAACATAGTCTTGTATAAATGTGTCCTAGGATATATACATACACTGTTTGTATATATATATATATATGCATGTTCCATACACACATGCATTCATGGATGTGTCGTATAGATGATCAGGTTCCATTGTCACTACTTGAGACAGTGCCTTCCTGATCCCTGAGCGATAAAAATCTCCTGGCTTTATTTACTAATTTTGCCATCTTCTTAGTGAAACTTAATTTTCTGCCGAGGCAAGGATAGATTAGAAAAGAGTATGAAAATAGATGTTATATTTTATTTCCTGTATTTCTTTTATTATTATTTTTTATTTTTTTACCTAACAAGTTCTCAATCTTTGCATTAACAGGGTGATCAGGGGGTCAGTGGACCTCCAGGAGTGCCAGGACAAGCTCAGATGCAACAGAAAGGAGTCTATGCTACTAAAGGAGACAAGGTATCAGACAACTTGGTCCACTGAATGCTGCCTTGTGAATTTTGGACAAACTCCAAGGGATAAAGAGAAAGCACATCAAAATTCAGTTTCTCTGCCTGCATTTACCCCTGACCGGGCAAACAGGTTTATAGACTATCCATCATATAAAATTTGAGCGTCCGAGAGCAGAGGTAGCTGGTACTGGGCAGCAGCAAGACTGACTTGAGGTTGTCCCACCTAAGTGATGGCTTCTTCTATGCACCCCAGCTGAGGAAGGGCTGGGTCAGTGTCAAGGAGACCAGCTGAGGGTGGAAGTATGTTACAGTTGCTATGCATCAAGCATAATTAATTGCCCCTCTTAAATTCATAATCCAGTCACTGTGAGGATGTGAATGCTGGAGATGAATGTGAATTTCTCTGTTAAGATATCAGGAAAAGGTTCTTTTTATTCCTTTTTACATGTTCAGTGTCACATATAAAAATGACACAGCCATTAGATAGACCTGATCTCTCTCTTTAAAAATTTTTTAGGGTCAAAAAGGCGAACCTGGATTTCAGGTAAGTGCAGAATTCTTGTTTATCATTATTATTTTGTGTGAAAGACCATAATGTATTGGATTTAAGTTAAGTGTAATATTTGCTTAATAGAATAGTTTTAAATATACAAATGAATCTCATTCTTTCTCTTTTTGTTTTTTTTTTTTTTTTAAGGGAATGCCCGGGTTTGGAGAGAAAGGTGAACCTGGCAAACCAGGACCCCGAGTAAGTGCTTTGAAAAGTCCTTTTATTTCTTATTATTAAATGATTTCCTTTCATTTCTAGACTCAGTTTCGAGGACACAGAAGAAGGGAAGAGGCCAGTAGGGATTTTTCTGGTTTCTTCCTTTTCTCTCCTGTAGGGCTTGTCTGAAGCCCACGGAAGTAGAAATGAGGAGAGCTGTCCTAGTTGAAAAAATTCCTAGAAGGTTGAGTCCCTTTGTTATCCATGCTTTTCAAAGACAACCTGCTGTTGGGTGGGGGCTCTCTGAAGAGTTGCCTGCTTGCTTGCTGGTTTCTCACTGACCGCCATCTGTCCACTTGCTCAGAGCCCTTGGTGCTCTTTGCCACGCTGCCTCCCCAGGCCAGCTCAGACCTCCGCCCAGATCCCAGTTGCACATCCTGGAGCAGAGATGCTCAGCTGCTTCTCACCCGCTGAATCTGGTGAAAGGAGACCACCCAGCTTCCAGTAGGCTGAGCATTTCCAGTTTCTCCCCTGAGCTAACGCCGGAAAATCTCCGCGAAAATCAATTTTCTGCACATCCGCTACCCGATACTTGCCGATAGGGAACTCTCTCTGAAGTTAGCTATGCTGCCAAATGGGATGGATACCTTGGAAGATTAGGAACTAATCAAGCTCCATTTATTTTTAATTGAAAAGTCCTCTTTTGTAATTTTTCATAGTTATTCAGTATACACTCTATTCCTTGTTATAGTGTTGTCAGCTAACACAGAGGTCTCCTACGAAAGATAACCGATGAACTTGTATTTGAATCAGAGCCTTGCTGTTAGAGCATATGGACCCAGATTATTTATGAAATAGTAATGTCTACATTTTTATTGTACAGGGAAAACCTGGAAAAGATGGTGAAAGAGGAGAAAAAGGGGGTCTAGTAAGTATTTCTCTGTGATTTTTTTTTAATATTTTATTATTATTAATTTTAATGGGGTGACACCAATAAATCAGGGTACATATGTACAATGAAAACATCTCCAGGTTATCTTATCATTCAATTGTGTTGCATACCCATCACCCAAAATCAAATTGTCCTGCTGGCCTTCACTAGCTTACACTTGTTGCCTCCTGTTCATTTCAGGGTGCTCCGGGCGATGCAGGGTTCCCAGGACTCCCAGGCCGAGATGGCATGAAGGTAAATGGTGGAGCTATTTTGAGTTTTTACCTTCATTTTGTAGGTCAACTCAGAAGTTTTTACTAGAAGAAAAGATATGGACTCACAAAGAATTATAATTATTTATGTTCCACATGAGCAAAAACACAACTTGACTTAGTGGTTTTATTTGTGTGCATTTTTCCAAAAATGAAATGTTTCATTAAAATATTTAAGTGTTTTTATATTTTATTTATTTATTGTTTTTAAAGAGAAAGAAAAAGAGAGAGAGAGACAGGAAGGGAGAGAGATGAGAAGCATCAGCTTGTAACTGCATCATTTTAGTTGTTCATTGATTCCTTCTCATATATGCCCTGCCAGGGTGGATGACTCTAGCCAAGCTAGCGACTCCTTGCTCAAGCCAATGACCTTTGGGCTCAAGCCAGTGACCATGGGATCATTTTGATGATCCTATGCTCAAGCTGGTGACCCCACACTCAAGCAGTGAGCCTGCGCACAAGCTGAAGACCTTGGAGTTTTGAACCTGGTACTTCAGTGTCCCAGGTTGACACGCTATGTACTGTGTCAAAAAACACCACCAGTCAAATTTAAGTGTTTTTTGTAATAAATTAATTTTTTCTGACTATAAGCCAACCAGAAAATGCAGAAAGATATTGTGAAGAAAGGAAAGCTTATTTGATTTTTCTATTACCCACTCAATATGGTCAGAGTGAACCATTGTCCATGTGCTTTGAAAAAAAAAAAAGATTGCATCATACAATTCTGCTTTTTTCAATTAATTCATGATGGAAATCTATTTCCATGTATTTATTGTAGTTAAAGTAACACTTCTAATGTCCATGCCTTTAACTGCATGGTATTTAAGCCACTTCCACATTTTTATCATTACAAATATTTTTGTTCACTTCTCTGATCTTTTTTTTTTATCACTTCCTAAAAATGCAATATTTGGGGTCAATGTTTAGATTCTTTGTTGGAAGGTTTTGCCATATGCCCCCAAATTACCCCCAGAAAACTACTTCTATCAACTGGGACCCTTTCATTTGACAACTGCTGGTTATCAAACTTTAAAAAATATTTGTCAACCTGATAGACAGAAAAAACTCATGTTTCATTGTTTTCTTTTAATCATGAGACTAGGTAATGTACATTTCTACTAAAATAAGAAATAGAGTTGACCCTTAAACAACATAGATTTTAAATGTACAGGTGTACTTACAAGTGGATATTTTTTTAAAAAATACATACAGCACTGTTAAAGTATTTTTCTCTTATGATTTTTAAAGAAACATTTTCTTTTCTCTAGCTTACTGTATTGTAATAATACAGGCTATAGTACACATACCGTACAAAATATGTGGTAATTAACTTTTTGTATTATTGGTAAGGCTTCCGTTTAACAGTAGGCTCTTAGTAGGTAGGTTTTGGGGCTGTCAAAAGTAATATGTAGATTTTTGACTGTGTGTAAGGTCAGTGCCCCTATCCCCTGCACTGTTCAAGGGTGGCTGTAGTGTTGAAATATTTATCTTTAACAGTGAGTGAGAAACTAGGGCGAGGACCTCAAGGTTTATTTCTCAGAGTCAGAGGCAAAGGGAGAAATCTTTTACTAAGACTATACTTTTCAGAGAAAGTAAAGTCTTATAGAATTTAAGAGATAAATATGTTTAGCATATATTAGCTAAGGTTTTTTTAAAATTTCACTGATACTTCTAAATTTCTGCTAATATTTATAAAAATCCAAAACATCCAATTCTGCTTTAATGTCTAAATTTAATAGGTCAGTCTAAGAGGAAGAAAAGGTACATTCATGAAATAATGGCGTAAGATTTAAAAAAAAATCTTTTTATGATGCTTATATAAGAACAAGACGTAAAAGGATTAATTTCTTTGGCTCTCTCATCTAATATGGATTAAATTAAGCCTCAGAGTGATTAGAATTTATCCATCCAATGTTTTCAAATAATACTAGATTTTAAGGGGAAAGAAAAACTCATAAATATCCTTTATTATGTTTTCCAATGCAGATGTAGACATTCTTACACCTGAAAACCTCATAAAAATTTCTTTAGAAAATATACTAAGAAATCATAAGCTTTCAATATCTTTTTATCTCATTTATTTTCTTTTTATTGAAAACCACTGTGTACTTATTCAGCTTACAAATGAGTCTATTGAAGTTCTCTGAGGGAGCACACAGTGAGCAGAACAAAAATTGTAGACATGCTTGCACTGTGAATAATTAGCCTCCCATTTATGTGTTGCTAGAAATCTTTATTCTCATGTCACACCTATGCAAGGCAAAGGTGCAAATATATGCAAACGCATATTTATATGCAAAAGCAAATAAAATGTATTTGCTTTTGTTGTTATTGTTCCAGATAGCTTTAAGGTAACCATAATGAGGGAGACTAAGGAGAGAAAAATAATATTATTGTATGATGGGCACAATGTGTTTCTCCAGAAAAATATAAAAGTTTAACTGCTGTCTGCAAGACATTCTTTGTAGTTAAAAAAATACAATATAGGTAAAAATGCTGAAGTTAGTTTTTTTCTTTCATAGGGAGACAAAGGTGAAGCAGGTCCTCCAGGCCCACCGGGAATTGTGAGTAAGGGGAATGTTTGCTGGTCTGTGAGGGTGTTTGAAATGAAGGAAGGAAAGGAGGAGGGCCTAATGGTGGCCACATCTCGTGCTCCATAGCATTCCTAGAATTACATTTTTGTGTAAACAGGCTGCATATAATCTGAAAGAATAATTTTATATTTTGTCTGGTATGCAGTTTGGGTCTTTTTATTAAATCTTGATACTTTCTGCATATCCTTGATCAGTGCAAATTAAAAGATTTATATGTTGGTAGGAATAGTAGCCACACACTCTGAAACCTTTTGTTTTAAATGGCCCAATAAGGAAAATGTTAATGAAAGGACAGGTCACCTAAAATTTGACTGTTCTAAGCAAAACAGTTTTTATTTTTGCAAATAACATTTTACTCCTTGTCCATATGCATAGTTTTATGTACTTGTCATCAATGTATGTAACTTTTTTTAAAAAAGTTTTTTTAAAAAAGAACATTCTTCATGTTTTCAAGGTATCTTTGAATAATCATTTTCAGTGCCTTGTCTGTGTTGTGCTATTGTCTGTGTTGTGCTATAATTATTTTAATCATTTTGCCCTGAAGCTTTTTAAAAACAATGGAAATGTTACCATGCTCTTGTTTGCTGCCCTTGTTGAGCTGTGGTGATGAATGGCTGTGCATGCCCTTCTGTGTGACAGTGTGTGTGTAGGGGGAAGGTAGAGTCTTCTTTCCTTCGGCTGCATTTCCAGGAATAGGATTATTGGATCAATTTATGAAACCTTCTTAATGCTTTTAATACTTCGATATATACTTCTGATTCCATTTTCTGTATTTGGGATCCAGGAGCTGAGTTTGAGTCACCTGTTTTTACCTTAACATCCTCAGCAGATTTTAATACTATCCAGTAATTTAATTGGAACAAAGAAATTATATTTTAAAAGTAATAATGCAGTATTTGACTTGGTCATTTTCCTTGCAATTCAGTAATTTAGAATTGAGTGAACAAATTCACACTTTATTCTTTGCATGCCCAAGTGCATTCTTTGTGTCTTCTATCCCTAGGGCCTTAAGCAAGTCCCCACTTTGGATCATTTAATAAAAAAACAAACAGAGAACCTCTTCCAGTAAAAAACATAAAAAATGCGAGTGTTCTGTTATGTATTGCTTTGAGGAAATGAAAGGGTGTTTCTGTTGATAGTACTCTTCAAAGTACAGTATTCATCTTATGGCTTGTATGGACATTTAGAAACTCTAAGACTAAACCTCAGAATTAATATTTTTCTAACTTGACCTCATTGATAAAGTTCCTGCCAGGAAAATTATTGCAAAAGGAAACGAAGCTTCCTGGTAAAGTTCTCTGCAAGGAGGGCATTATGTAATATTTATTTTATTTCTTTTTGACTCCCTCTTCCCCCTACTAGTCCTTTTCTTTTACATTTCATGAAATAAAACAAGTGCTAGTTTCTTTATCTATACCGCTATGCTGTAGAGCAACAGCCGCTCCCGCATCCCATGATGATCCCAGGTCCCACGGTGATCCCGGGTCCCACAGTGATCCCATGTTCTGTAATTTAGGTTATCGGCACAGGACCCCTGGGAGAAAAGGGCGAGCGGGGGTACCCGGGGCCTCCAGGGCTGAGAGGAGAGCCAGGCCCAAAAGGTAAGTTCCTTTCCTTTTTCTTTCCTTCTCTCTTTCATCCCTCCATTTGTCCTCCCATTCTTTTCTCTCTTCTATTTTGACCTGCACTCATTTGCACCTTGAACATGCATTTGCCTGCCACGTGGTGATGGCAGGGGCTCTATGAGTTTATGTGTCATTGTCATACTGTCTGTCTAGGGGTCCTGCTCCTGGCATCTCTGGAGCTGCAGGGACACTTCATTTTTACAAGTTCAGTCTTTCTTGTTCCCCTTGACCATGAGTACTCATGAGCACAGACATATACACTGTAAATCACGAGTGGCTGAGTCTCTCCAACTCTTTCTCTTTTTAGGTTTCCCAGGATTACAAGGCCGGCCAGGCCCCCCAGGTGAGCATCCTTAACTGATTTTTAAAGCATTCTTGTAAAACTTATTTGTGGTTTGTATTCTGAACATATTTACCTTGTACATTAGATATTTGTATACAATGGCTGGCAGTTTTGTTGCACATTTTTCTAGTTTTGAAAGCAAGATATGTTCATAGAAAAAGTGTTCTTTTGTAAGGGACTGATTAGCATGTATGTAATGGGTGGGACTTTTAGATCTCTCACCAAGTCTCATCTGCTCTTCCTGTTGCTGAGCTTTTCCTTCAAGTTCATGTATAGGAAGCATTGGACTGTTAGCATTTAGATGGTAAGAAGCCTGCCAATTTAATTTGTTTTTACTAGTCTAAGCAGTTTCCCTTTCAGTGATGGTCACTAGTAATTTTACCTTCAATGGAGTTAAGGAACTTAGTTTGTGCCATTGACGTTAAACTTGTAATGTGATTATTTAGATGAGATTTTGTTCTGGTCTCAGGCACCGCAGTACCTGGACAGCCTGGTGCTCCTGGCTACCCTGGTGAAAGAGGAGAAAAAGGTGACCGAGGATTTCCAGGGGTGTCTTTGCCGGGACCAGGTGGAAGAGATGGATTCCAGGGTCCTCCTGGGCCCCCTGGACCTCCTGGACAGCCAGGCCACACAAGTAAGTTCCCTCTGGGACCATTTCACGTGGTGTCCCATTGAGGACAGGATTCTAGGGCAGAGCTGGCCCAGGTCTGTGAGGGCACTGTGCGGTTCACATGCAGGACAAGAGGTGGATGTGTCCAGTCATCGGTGAATGATATACAGCATACTTAGGTATCTTTGCAAAATTAGCCACACTACAGAAAGGAATAGTAAAAATACCATTACAACGCTGGTTTAAAGGAATAAGAAATATGTTAACCAACTCGAAATCTCTTGGCATCTAAAGCTGAAAAGCAAACCAGTTGAAGTGTATAGTTCTTACTGAGAATGGAACATATTCTAGCTTATTTAGAGTCACAAACTAATACTAAGACACACACACACACAGATGCACGCAGAGAAGGGGCTGTGTAGGTACAGACTGCACAGTCTCTGTGGTAACATAATAAAGGACTTCAACTTGGATAGGTGCTCTGCATATATTTTGCTTACAATAGCCCTTCATCAAAGCTAAGCACAGAACATTAAACTCTTGATTAATTTGGGGGCGGGGGATGTTCCTATGATTTCAAAGTAATACCAATGCAAAATGTATGAAAATGTCAAAGGATTTAAGTTAATAATGCCAATGGGGAAAAGTTTAGGTTTCTAAAACAGGTCCTACTAATCCACTAGGGGGGTTGATGGAAGAAGGGTTTCTATGCTTTGGGTACCTGGTCATTTACCTGCTGGAATTCAAACACGTCTTTGTGAAAGGGTGTTCTAGTGGATGAGGCTCCGCACGGAGGCTGGATATGGACTCAATGGAACAGTTGGCTCCAGATTTGAAGCTTCATTGGTAACAAATCAGCATGAATTTCTTTTACATGTTGCTAATGAGTGGAGGAGAGGCTGGATCACCTGTGATTCTAGGGAGACTTCCTCCCCTTCTCTCATGGTTTCATGAAACATGGAGAATGAAGATAAAAGATTGAAGCCCTGGAGGCACTCAATCCAAATTCATTTTTTGCTCTCTGTGTCTGGGAGAAAGTTTTGAACATCAGAAGGGTTTTGGGGTCACTTACCCTTTCAGCTATCATTGGAGCACTTATGAAAGGCCAGTTGCTGTCTCAGGAGCAGTGACAGAAGCCAGAAACAGCCCTGCCCTCCTGGAACCTGCATTCTATGGGGGAGTGCAAACCAAATAAGTACATTTTATGGTATGTAGGAAGTGATAAATGCAGGATAAAAATAAGCACAGAAAGGTGATATGGAGTTTTAGGGGTGGAGCAGGGTCAGTCATAGGGCTGTAGTTTGAACTAGTGATGGGCAAAGGCCATGAAGGGATGAAGGATCCATGGGGAAATCTGGGACCTGTTTTAGATATTTGTAATTGTGCCCGTACTGAAATATGAACAAATTTCATATAAAGATATGAATTTTCCACTACTGTGTGTGTGTGTGTGTGTATGACAGAGACAGAGAGAGAGGGACAGATAGGGACAGACAGAAAGGGAGAAGAGAATCATCAATTCTTCGTTGTGGCACCTTAGTTGTTCATCAACCGCTTTCTCATATGTGTCTTGATTCGGGGGCTACAGCAGACCAAGTGACCCCGTGCTCGAGACACCGACCTTGGGTCCAAGCTGGTGAGCTTTCTGCTCAAGCCAGATGAGCCCATGCTCAAGCTGGCGACCTTGGAATCTCGAACTTGGGTCCTCCGTGTCCCAGTCTGACATTCTATCCACTACTTTTGATTAAGTGGGATGTGCTGGCTGAAACATATATATACCCTCCCAATTTTCCAGGTTACCTTTTTTTGTCTATGTAAATTAAGTGGTTTACTATCAGAAAGCATTGATAGAAAATTTATAAATGAGATTTTTGTTCAGCTTTACAGTGTACGTTAAAGAGGCTACATCTGAAAACTAATGGCCTCCTTGGGACCTGTTGATTGCTTGTTAACCACGCTGTGTAGATTCCCACTCCCTGATGCTCCCCTGTGTTCTTGTCCCTGGTGGTGGCAGCCAGCCCTAAGCCACCTCTGACTATAGAGGCCCTCACTGACCAGGCAGTGTAAATATCAAATCTAAACTTGCATTTTAGAACTCCTTTGAAATAATCATTATATTCTTGCTTTAGACTTAAAATTGTTTCAAATTGGTTTTGCTGAGGGTGAAAAGTTGCTTTCTTACCCGGGATGTGAAGGGGTTCTGGTTGAGATGGGGCCAGCAGGAGGTGTGTTCTGGAGAGGAAAAGTAATGATTTTATGTCTGTCAGTATTCATGAGGCTACATTATGCCAGTTCTCAACAGTCAAGGAATATAGGGACTGCTCTTGGAAGCATGAAAATGGACTCTACTTCGTTCAAGACCGATGGGAGCCAGCAGGAGCCATTGGACTTGTGACAAAGTTATTGTCCCCCCAGGTCTCCATGCCCCTGAGTTTCACCAAAAGAAACTCCCAGAAAAACAGAAGCAAACAAGACATCAACAAAGCCAGAACACCTTCTTCTTGGACTTCCATTCTTAGACATTTGAAACTAATATTTTCCTCGAAATTGTAAACAAAGTTTTAAGTAGATTTGAGCCCTTTTTTAGGTCTTTGTATTTGAGAGAGCCACACAACCAGTGGGGTGGCTGTCGGGCCTCTTTCCCTGTTCTTTCCCGATCCTGATGGGAAGACAGTGTGGAGGGGAGGGGCACAGGATGGCAGGAGCTCCAGCTCATGAAGGTTTGGACTACGGTCCTGGCAGGATGCCTGGGCAGAAGCTGTAGGTTAAATTACTCTGTCATTTTTCTCCAAAGATATTGGAGAAGGAAACAGAGATGATTACAGTGTGCATGTGAACCCACAACAGATTGTGTTTGCCTTACTGCAATTCATTTTCCTGCTTCTTCACATAAATGATGCTTGGAATTGAATAGGAACGATCAATTACAGGC
The DNA here is from genome assembly GCA_037038555.1 of Rhynchonycteris naso. NCBI lineage: Eukaryota > Metazoa > Chordata > Mammalia > Chiroptera > Emballonuridae > Rhynchonycteris > Rhynchonycteris naso. Next base: position 36,067,118 of record CM072998.1, read on the forward strand.
ATTTCCCCATGGACAGTCTGAATCTTTAAAATAATGATGACTTTGCTATAAATTTGCTTAGGAAAAAAAACCAAGGAATAAAGTGGTTGACTTCACAGATGTACAGGGATGGAGAAACGACTTAACATTTTTGAACCTGTTTCTTAATTTGTAAAATAAAGATGATGCTGTGTACTTTGCAAGATAAAAATTAACTAAGGTACAGGACAGGGCTACAGAAATAGGTTTTAGAATTGTGAAATAGTAATTTGAGAAGTGATGGTTTGTGATGGTGAGGAGATGGATGAATGGCTACATGTGCTGCTCATGCTGTCAAGCAAACTAAAGCTGGATTTCTAGTACTTAGCAAATAACCTAAAAACAGTTGGGTTTTGTAATAGAGATTGAATTGGAGAGGGTGGAAATACTTAGCTTCAGATAGGTGGAAATGATCATGTAACTTTAAAAATTCATTTTAGATGGAATTGTGGAATGCCAGCCTGGACCAATAGGTGATCGGGGTCCTCCCGGAATTCCAGGGCAGCCAGGATTTGTGGGTGAAGTTGGAGAAAAAGGTAAGAGATTAATATTTTTTAAAAGAAGATTTTGCTTGGGCATCTGTCTCTGTGTGTATTGGTTTTGGGTGGATGTGGCTATATACCCCTTTATTTGTAACTTCCCCCAAAGTCCATTGTAGGATGTGCTCCCTACGACTCTGTTAGGATTGTCCTCTTGTTGGGATTTGGAGAGACAGCCCTTACCTGACAGGCAATGAGAAGACATGGCCCTGATGTCAGAAGATGGTGATATCCTTCACCATCTTCATGGCCAGAAGGTTAAACTCTCAGACTGATGTCTTACTGCGACCTTTCAGTTCAATGTCTGAAAGTTTCCTTCTCAATGAAGGCACATCTGTTTTTCAAGCCAAGTCACAAATGTACACATGGAATGCTCCCCACCCCTCCAAGCCATGTACAGATAATCAGTATGAGAAATGAGTTAGCCTACTCCACCCAGGGCTCTCAATTTTATCTCTATTCTTTTCAAGTCTTTGCTATGACGCCAACACATCATAATCCCTTCACGATCTTGGAAACAGAGTGGATAATCACTGCACCAACAGTCCTGTCTTAGAATGTAATAAACAAGGGATGGTTCAATATTTATATGTCTCAGTAGCCAGAGGGTGGAATGAATAAGAAGCTGTACTCCAAATCTACCCTATTGTATACCATTTCTGGCTTTAGAATGCTAAGGATATTTGCTTTTCAAAAGTCTAAATCACGAATGATTCATAGAGAACAGTTTCAGCTAAAGCTTATTTTGACAGCCACACAAGTTATAGAACCTAAGATATAAGTGATTATAGAAGTCATTGAGGTGGGGAGGGAGATTGCCACCAATCAGAGTGTCATTTGTCTTTCAGTGAATCTCTCTAGCTACTTGACATTTAGTACTTTCTGAGATCAACTGTTACATTTTATGACAGAGCCAATGGTTATATGGTTCTTTGTACTGAGATTTTGTTTACCCATCTCCTGAACCTTAAGAGAAGCGTCTTTGTTCCTGTGTCTTCATACTCCTGTGAGAGAACCATCAACCTGCCCAGACACGGTGTTGGTACCTCTCCCTGCTCACTTCTAGACTCACAAGCAGACACCTGTGGAATCTCAGGGCACCCAGAACTTAGCTGGAGTGTTAGCAGACTCATACTTTTGTGTCTGTCCCACTGATGGGCTGCTGTTCTGCCCCTGGGGAGATCACAAAACAAGTCAGTGTACCTTGCCCAGAGTTCAGGGATGCGAGGCTACATTCATTGGTCTTTTTTTCTGTTCCTGACAAGGGGCCCTGTTGGAGAAGAGTGTGCAACAGCAGTGCCTGTGATCATGTGATCATCTGTCATCTTGTCATGTGGGTTTAAGTCTAAGAGCAATATATGTGCAGTTTGCTAACAAATAGTAAAAAATGGTGGGAAGTTTTAGAGTGAGAGACAAAATTATAGCAGTCAAAACTTTTCAGGCTGATAGGTAAAGTTGAGTTCTGGGTCACTTTGTAGTGATTCACTGAAAGTATATCAGTGGTTACCCATGAAGTTTGACCAATGACAGGGACACCCAGAAAATTAATGGTTAGATGCATCTGGATTGCGGTTAAATAACTGAGAAAATACCACTGTTAAAATGGCAGTCTTCTTTGCCCTTTTCTATTCTGTCCCTACACTACAGAGACTTCTGTTCACATGTGACATGAAAATACCCGTGTGCTTTCTTTTTGTAGGTCAAAAAGGAGACAGTTGCCTTGTCTGTGATACAACAGGACTTCGCGGACCCCCTGGGCCGCAAGGACCCCCAGGAGAAGCAGGTAAAACCTCAAATGTGAAAGGGACCAGTTCAAAATTTGTGGTTTGAAACCTTCACAGTGAAATGTGTTCTACTCCATGAGAGACCTTGCTTTCTGCATTCAAAACTAAAGCCTAACAATGAGGATGTTCCGCCATACTTCCAGGATTTGTCCACTTTGTTGAAAATTATCAAGATGGCCTGTACCTTCAGTGTCATTAAAATGTCCTAATAAAAGGATAGTAACATATGGTTCACTTGGCTCTGCAAATTTTGTTATCTCAAAAGAAGTTAACGAAATGTTTTTATTGAAGTGGCCCGGGGCCAGGGTAGGTGACTCCTACCATCGCCTCTCAGTGTTCTGTGTACGCATTTGGGGTCCTTTTTTTTTGTCTAGGCTCATCTTGAGCATTTTCATTATTACCTTCTTGAGAGTCTTCAAACATCATCCATTTTGTATAAAGACTTTTGTACTTTGAACATTCTTTTTAAACTTTTGAATGTGGAAAAAATCAAAAAGCTTTTTGAGTTATTAGAAAGTGACTCATCAATAATGTGCTGTAATTTTTTTTTTTTTTTTTTTTTGTCTCTCATGAAAGGTTTCCCCGGACAGCCAGGGGCCAAGGGCGAAAAAGGTTTACCTGGCAGGGACGGTGTTGAAGGAGTACCTGTAAGTACACCTGTCTGAATTCATCTCCATGTTAGAAGTTGCCACCAAGCAAACTAAAAACAGTGTATCTACTTTTTTTGCATTTACAGTACAGCTTCTGCCTGATTTGGGAGTTGGTAAAAGTATCTCTAGTCTAGCAGTCTAGAATTACTGTCTGGGTCTCTCTCTCCTCACTCATTCACCTGAGAATGAGCAGGACTGTTAGAATTCAGCACCTGCACCTCTACTGCCTTTCTTACCCGGTCAGAATCCAATTGCCACTCACCTGTCTGTATCCAGCAGCCAAATGCTGGCATGTCACTTTGCCATGGGGTTCTGGGAATTCTTAAAACAAATGGTGCCACCAAGAGTCACCTCTTAGCAGCTAGTCTGTTGAGTTGAATTGTCCTCCTGCACAATCATTATTTACCATACCAGATGATCTAAAAATTATGTTCGTGGATAAGTTTAGCACCGATAGTTTCTAAGGAGAGAGGGAGGACAACTGACCTGTTTCCTTCTAAAAATTGGAAATATTTATTTTATTCTTCTGACAGGTACATATTTTGAAAATTCCTATCACCAACCTTTATTGTAAAGATGCTTTTTCATATCTCTAAATGAAATATCTCAATCATATGGACATGAAACCTTTCAGTTAATCAACATAACAGCTTCTTAGCTTTTCTACTTTGTTTTAAAAGAAACTATTGAATAGAATAGTAGTAATATTAAATATTGAAAGACATTATTTTATTCCCTACAATCAGTTCTATAGCAAAAGCTTTCAAACCTCAGGGCATTGTTCTACTCATATTTTCATGGTTCTTATAAGTTCTTTCAGCATTAACTAGTTTCTACAATGACTTTCATTCCTTTCTTTCTTATCCTTTCCTTTTTTTCTTTCTCATAAAGTGAACCTCAAATATTTAGCATTATTCTTTTTGTTGTTGTTGTAGCTCTTTAACATTTGTATATTGTACAGAAAATATTATTGGATGCTTTTACAAAGGCAGGTCAGGGCAAAGACAACTGGAAACGGAATGAAACAGCTGATATTCAGCAATGGGTTTCTCCTTTTGAAGTTAAATCTTGAGATCCTGTTTTCTAGAACTTCCCTGGGCCTGGGGAGATAAGCTGGAAGTTGAAATTGTTTGAAGTATTTCTAAATGAGTTAGAAGTTCACATGGCTAGGAAGCCCCTGCTGTGGTGGTGATCAAAGACGGAAGAACTTCGAAGGAAGCAGAGAGGATAAGTTTAACCTCTGGACATAGTCCTTATCTCCTTGGCCTTTCTGGAATCATTTTTGCCTCCACTGTGCCTGAAACCCAGTCCAGACACCCATTTCTCCAGCCTCAAATCTAATAAAAGTAAAAGAAGAAAGAGATGAGAGATGGATGGTTGAGTAGAAGTCATGATAAGGAAGAAAATAAAGAAAACATACCACAAAAATTTTAATCCCCATACCTTCTCCGTCAAGAGCCGCATTCTGTAGATGAGGAAAAAATGTCTAAAAATTATCTTATGGCTAACTGATTTTATTGAGGAAATAGTAATTTTCTTTTTATTTGAAGTTCTATCATAGCTACATGGTTGAACTAGCTCAAAAGTGTGGTTCTCTTACTTCAAATCTTGCTGGAGGCTAAAAGAGGTGCCTAGGAACCTATGGAACATCCCAGAAAGTAAATTAAAATAAAAAAAGTGATGAAGTGTTCTGATTTTTTTTATTTGATTTAGATGGCACTTCTGTGACATGTTCTTTTTTTTTTTTTCTTGTGACATGTTCTTTTGAAAGCCGAGTGTTTGATTTGGGGAAAGAAGGACAGATCATAAGAGTCTGGCTCCTGACAGTTGTGGAAGGCCAAGTTGCCTGGGCCGGTTCTGTGCTTGTTGGGAGGTGGTAATTGAAATGAACTCCTCCTGGCATTTCCCACACTGGCACCACTTTTTAGAAGCAGGCCATATGGCTGTCGGATCTTCTCTGATTTGTGCAGCTGATGCTCGATTTTCAAGGCAGTGTTTGATTCCTTAATACGTATCTTAAGGGATGTGGATGAAAAGACCTTTGACTCACTTAGGATTAAGAAGTTCTGTGGCAAGCTAATCCCATGAGATAGCCTAGGATCATTAATGTTCCTTTTCAAAAAAAAAATAATAATCTAGATTTCTCTTTTGATTGATAGCCGGCAAGTTCATCGTTATCAAAATAAAAAAAATTGTATTTTCTCACCCTATGCTCACTCATTAGAAAAATTTTTTTTCCAGTCTGTGACGAATCACCATAAAATAATGTAATGATGCTTCTAGGTTGAGAAAAATAAACATAGGTAATAATTTCGTACATTGTTATTAATTTTTTATTGGTGAATATTGCCAGTTTAGCATAGACTTCCTCTAATATCTCCTTAGATGCAGACATTAAGGACATAAGATAAACAACCCAGTCCCACCCTTGAAGCTCTGAAAGGCTGGTTAAAGACTGACGTGCAAGCAAAAGTTCCTAATAAACAAAGCAATTTTTGTAATGAGAGCCATGCAATACACCACGGAAATCAGGAGAAAACCGCCTCTACCTATCAGGAAAGGCTTCCCAGAGGAGTCTAATTTTAGCTGAGATTTAAGGATGCCTAGAAGCTAATATTAACCCAAGGGGGAAATCTACAAAATACTGCTGTATCTTTCAACTAAATAATGAATTTTCCTTGACCTTCTGCAAAACTTTCTGGCAGGTGGCTGGGAGAGATAACGTGCTGTTATTCTTGGGACAAGAGCAAATAGACTGGGCCTCTTCCTCTTTTCCCGAGTGGATTTGAGTGAAGTGTCCTCTGTTATAAGCGGCACTTGTAGCTCCGGGCCAGCCCCGACCAGCTGTATCTGTCCAGGAGAACTTTCTCCCATGATAGGAAAGCCCGTATGTCTGGGCTGTCTAGTTTGCTACCCACTGCTCAGTCGTGGCTCTTGAGTCTGTGAAGTATGGCTAGTGTAACTAAGAAGCTGAAGCTTCAGTATTAACTTAGTTTAAATTTTTAAATAATGCTGGATAGTGCCGACTTGTTGCCGACTCTCCAGGCTTCTGGATGGGAGCCAGATGGTGTTGGTTGTGCATCTAAGGAAATGTAACTGTGCCGTGTTTGGTGTAGAGAGAGCAGCTGCTCCCACTCCTTAGCTGGCATTGTGTCAGCTCTTAGGAAGTGATATGGGCAGGAAAATAGTTCAGCCCTGTTTAGGTTAGTCCCAGTTTACCATCTGTTTGACTTGCGCAGGCCTTGGAACCGCTGCAAGCCTCGTCTCCACATTGGTGTAATACGCAGCACCTGATTTCTTAGGGCTCATGTGGTGCGGGCTTTGCAACCAAAAATAGCATTTTCTGATTGTGTTATCTTGGTTATACCACCAAACTTCTTCGAGTATTTGCTCTCTCATCTGCTAAATGGTGCTTTTAATATTTTCCCTGCAGTTAGGGTAAGAATCAGAGATGATATACCAATAACTGGGACACAGAGTAGGTACATAATAAGTGGTGGCCATTTCTTAAATCTAAAGATTGTATGATTGGTATGCCTTTTGGCTTCCAACTTCTTCCTTTGAGGAGTTTATTTTACATATACACACAGAGGTGTGTGTATGTGTGTGATTCACCTATATCTAAGAACCATTTGAGAGGGAGTTTATAAAAAGAATTCAAATTAAATGAATTGTACAAGCGTTTAAATTCTGCCAAGTCAGCAGGGAGGCTGAACAGCGTTCTACCTCAAGCCTAAGAGAACAAGTCATTGAGACAGTCATATGAAACCTTGGCTCTTTTCTTTGTGAACCTCAACTCTCCGAGTGGCTGGAGGAGAAATCGTCTGTGGGCGTGGGCATTCCTTGCAGATTTAGATCTCCAGGAACTGAAAAGGGTTCTAGCGCTTCTCTGTTGGGAAAGTCAGTTCTATCCTGCTGACTGCTCAAAGTAGTTTTAGAGCTTGCCCAGTGCTCACTTTTCAGTTTCCTGTCTCCCCAGTGCCCCGGAAATCCTTATCTTTTCTGGAATTTGTAGTGTAGGTATAAAAAGGAAGCCTGTACACTTTGAATAATGGCTAGACTTAGAGAGAAAACCTGGCTCTTCCCAGCCCTCGTCAACTCTCCAGTCACCATCTGCATCTGGCCACTTCCCTGGTTCCTGGGCCTGGAGGTCACACAAGGCCGTGCCTTCCAACAGTTGCTAAACTGTTCCTATGAATGCTTACCAGTGTTAAGGGACAGGAAAGTTACCTGAGGACCATCCTCCGAGCTGCGCATCCAGGGCCACACCACCATTCCTCCTGTTCAATTCCAGCCTCTGTTTAGAATACCTCATTGTTGACTGTGGAATCAGTCATGCCGGTTCGTTCTCTGGATGCACGTCTTCAGTGGTGTCATGAAGTGTTGTTCTTGTAGGGCCCTCAAGGGACACCAGGGCTGATGGGCCAGCCAGGACCCAAGGGAGAACCTGGTGAGATTTACTTCGACATTCGACTCAAAGGTGACAAAGGAGACCCAGGCTTTCCAGGACAACCCGGTGTGCCAGGCAGAGCAGGGTCTCCCGGAAGAGACGGCCATCCCGGTCTGCCCGGCCCCAAAGGCTCTCCGGTATGTTTATTCCCAGACCTCGAACATACACTTTACAAATGGATATGCTAGGAGTAAAGGAAAAAATAACTTGTGTCATATCTACATATTTTCACTTAAATGATAACTGTCATAAATGAACTTGTTTCATGGTTCATGGGCAAACTTAAGTTTATAAACCTACATTGATGACATTGATGGTGTTGACTTGATAGTTAGAGGATCATGGATCAGTGTCTTCTGATGTATTGGAGGGATGTGGACAGACTTTCCTATGTCAGGAGGGTGGTGAAAGTTCAAGTTAATGGCGTAAAAGTCATCCTTTAAATAAAGAGTCCAGATGTAAATACCTCACCCTTTGAAATGTCCCCTTGTGCAGGGTAAAGGAGGGAGGACAGTTGCGCGGCTTAGAGAAAAGACTGCTTGTTTTATTTATTAACTGCAAGTTGACCTTTGTAGATGGGTTATAGTAAATAAATAGCATAAGCCAGTTAAACCCTGGTAATTATTTACTACAGAGTGCAGAAATATGTGACATGGCATGTTGGTATGTCTGCTGATAACATTTCTTTTTCTCTCCTCACATCAGGGTTCAATAGGACTGAAAGGAGACCGTGGCCCCCCTGGGGGAGTTGGGTTTCCTGGCAGTCGTGGTGACATCGGCCCTCCTGGACCTCCAGGGTATGGCCCAGTTGGCCCTGCTGGTGACAAAGGACAAGCGGGCTTTCCGGGAAGTCCTGGATCCCCTGGCCAGCCAGGTGAGGCCTGAGGACCTCAGGTGTAGCACAGAGAGGCACAAGAGTCCTGGGCTCAGCGATGCGAGACATGGGTTTGGTGTCAGTTCTTCCAGGGGTGATTTGTGAAAGTTGTTCTTGGGCCTTTTTGTATCTTCATTTGTTTATATGTTAGATGGGCCAGGTAGTATGTAGGATCTAGCTGAAAAGAATTTGAACATATATATAGATGATTTCTTAAATAATAAATATATAGCATATACCATCTAAAGTCAACCTTCTATGTGAAAATTGTTCCAACGTAATCCGATTATCTTTCTCATCTATTTTCTGTGTTTCCCCCATGCACAGTTCATTTTAGCTTTTGGATATCCCATGCAATGTACTCTCTGTGTCTCCCCTGACGGGCCCCTGCTTGTTGACGAATTCTACAGCAGTCTTGCTCTTGATTGATATTTAATCCCTTGTTGGTTTCAGTCATCTGCTGACTGGTTTTACCCATGGTTCTGCTTACCCAGCACTGTGCTAAGTGGTGATCAGAGATAAGCAAGACAGACACAGCCCTGCCCTCCGGGGGGCCCCTTCTCCAGGGTGTGACATGTGACAGAGAATGAGGAGGGAGGACTATGTGACTGTTTCCCACAGACATTTTCTATTACACCCTTATTATCCGGGACAAAAGTGCACAAGGGGAAGCCCCAGGCCTTGCACACAGTAGGCTCCCAATAAGTTATTATATGACTGTGATTCAGGGTAGAAATGTAACAGTTATATCGTTACCTAGAAAATCCTGAATGAGAAGAGTAGAGACCAAGAATGGCTTGGGTGGAGAGGAAGAGAGGAAGTTTGTGCTTTACTAAGATGTGTGTTAAAAGTTGTAAACATGAACAAAAGGGTTTTTGAGTGATTATAATTTGTGTGACTAGCAAACATTGGAAAATAAAGTAACTAAGTAGCTGGACAATCAAAACATCCAGCGAGAGCTCTGTAGGAGCAATTACACTAAGGCCTTCTCACTTACAGATTCGCCAATTCTGTCACCAGATGTATCTAGCCCGTTTTATTCATTCCTATGCCCATTTGGAACTGTTATTTCCTTATTAAGACATAACCTAAAGTTCATAAGCACTCTGACACAAGAGATATTCGCTAGTCTTAGTCAAGGTTTAGCATCCTAAGGTTTCTGTTATTCGGAAAATATTAGCCAGTCTTTATGGAAGTCCAAATTCAGTGTCCTAATGTATCTGTTTATTATTATCATTCTCATTGTATGTGAGAACACTGATTACTTATAAGGCACCAAGTTATGACTCTACTGATCATTGTTCTCTGTTTAGCAAGAAATGTCTCTTTTGTGACCCCTTTGCGGGCAGGAAAATACTGGGTTTGACTTAGGAAAACCCCTAGTTCTAGAAAAGAGACCTCTGGTCACTTCCCTTCAGCTCCTGATTCCAAACTCAACATATGAAGTGTTCTTTGTACTTCTGGGGTCTGAAAGCTTGCAGAGCTGTAAATAGGAGTCAGACCTTCTTGGTCAGAAACCACCATCAGAAGGACCAACTGGGGCATTACAGATACATCCAGGCAGGATGGGGAAGGACAGTGCTGCTGATCTTTATCTACATTCTGTGGAGTTTCTTAGCCACCTAGACCCAGGCAGCTTTTGGATTAGAGACCCGACCTTCTTTGATCTGCCAGACCTCTGTTTACTAGAACTGATAGCAAGTCTGTATTGGGATCAGTCGGTAAGGCTTTCCCACAATCTGCAGCTCAGGAATGTGTTGGCTGTTGCTGGGAGGCCTTCTGTATCTGGAATTCTTAGACAGTGTGTGAAGAGTCAGTGCACACACCCCTGGAGATCCTTTCTTAACAGCTAAGTCCTTTGGTCCTTTCTTAACAGCTAAGTCCTGACACCCAGCAGATCTCCTAGGCACAGATGTCCAGGGGCTGAGCTGGCATATCCTAATGATCAGCACACAACTACTCAGCTGCACTGTCACCAGTAATGCATAGATACCCATTTAGTGTGCTGTGCCGCTAATTTGCTACCAGGTGAACGTAACTTCGGTTGGCCCCTAAGCAGCTCAGAATTAGCGCTGGCTGAGCAATTGAGAGAGAACAGGAAGTGTTTTGACTTTTCGATACAGGCTAATTAAGAAATTACCCAGGGCCATCTCACCTTTTCTCCTGGTAGATTTTTCAGATTTTTGTGACTTTAATTTTGAACCATTAAGGAAGTCTTCTGTCAAACAAATGTAGGTCACTTTGGACATAAATTTTGGGGTGAGGAGGAACACTGAAAATTCCAGAATAGCAGAAGGAGGTGTGTGGGTGGAGGTGTCTCTACGTACACAGAGTACACCCAGAGGATGAGGTGCCGTGGCTCACACTATGTCCTTGATTTTTGTTCCCAGGTCTCAGGGGCGAAGCAGGAAGAGTCATGCCTTTACCTGGTCCCCCTGGAGCTGATGGACTTCCAGGTTCCCCAGGTTTCCAAGGGCCCCAAGGTACTTCTAGTATTCTACTTTACCTCAAGATAAAATGAGAACATTCTCAGGTTTTTCTCACATTGACCATTGGTTTTGCTCACAACAGGTGATCGTGGTTTCCCTGGAACCCCAGGAAGGCCTGGCCTCCCAGGAGAAAAGGGTGCTGTTGGCCAGCCGGGGATTGGATTTCCAGGGCCTCCCGGCCCCAAAGGTAAACCTGCAAGATAAGTCCAACCATGAGTGAGACCGTTGCTCTGACCATGGCCCATGTGGACCCCCAGGGTGGCGTTTGTCCCCTGGCTGGTCAGTACCAGGGGCTGTGGTCTCTCAATACATCTTCAGATGGATTTCACGAGAATAGGAGGCAATGGACATGAACACACCATGTGAGTTAGTGACCATGCAGTTAGGAGAAGGCTTGCCAATGAAACACCCAGTACAGAAAATGGTGATTTGAGTAACCAAGGCTGTTGGAGAAATTGTGCCTGTCAGCAGAGTGGTTTGGTTGGTGAAGAGTTGGGATATTAGGGGACTGGGTGCCACCCAGGAAGCTGACAGGTGCTACATTTGCTGAAACTCACCCTGAGGGAGTCTCTCGTCAGTAAAGGAAATAGCCAGCCGGGTCTACAGCAGAGGGGGTTTGCGAGTCAAAGGGAAGGCCAAGGGGAAGGTGAAAGAGAATGAGGAGAGGCATTCGTTCTTCGGGGCAAGGCCTCTGCACTGTGGCGCTGAGATTGCAAGCCAGTACTTCTTTATGAGAATTGTAAGGAAATGAAGTAGACAACTGCATCCTTTCTTGTTGCTTTCTTATTCGACTAGTCCTTCAGGTAAACCCTGATAGATAGACATGCCATTATGAACGTGGTCCAGGACTGTGAAGGTGCTGTGAGTGAGGCTCCCATTTGGGTGAGCCTCCTGACCCCAGTTTTACCAGCCATTTGACCAACACTTAGTTTAGATACTTCTTCAGTCTCCTGGTTTTTTCTCTAAAGGCACACATCACAGCACTGTCATATTTACGGGGCTTCCTCCTCAGAGGACAGGAGACAGCAGCCTGTTTCTTCCAGGAGCCACGTACCACCCACCCATGCACACGGTCTATTCTGTCAGGCATAAAGGGCAGAGGCCCTTGGTGACCCTCCAAGTTCACGGAGGGCAATGCATAGGTCTTCTGCATGTTCATGAACCCCACCATATTCTATATGAGAGCCACCATTTCCTTCATGCAGGTAGAGTTTAACTTTGATAAAGGTCTCCTTAATTAGAGGCCCTTCGCCCACATCTCACGAAACTGCTTAGAGAACAGATGCTGGTGGGTGATTAGGTCCACACTCCGCCAGGACCCCTTGGCACACGGCCCCCTAGCAGGTTTGTGCTTCTGCAAGCTTCCAAAGGACCTCATGTCATGTACCTTCGCGTCCCACAGGAAGGGTGAAAAACAGCGTCTCAGACCTTGCTGCACACTAGGGCTATGTGGGCAACTGTCAGAAAGCCCGTCAGAACCTTTGGGTTGGGACCCAGTCTCGAAATGTCGTCATGTGCCTCCAGGGTGGCGCAGCCTAGTTTGAGAACCAGTGGTCTAAAGCAGCACTTCTCAAACTTTAACATGTCCACAAATCAAAAAGGGTCTTGTGAAAATGCTGGCCAGCTTCCGTAGATCTGGGCTGGGTTTTTAGCAGGGTGATAGCTGTGTTCTCAACCCATGGCTGCACTTGCAGTAGTAAGAGTCTAAAGGGACATCCTTAGTCTAAAAGCACCAAGGTATTTGTTTTGTTTTGGGGGACTAGGACAGGAAAGAACATTTCAAAATGAGTAGAAGAAAATGGAAGGATGGGGATTGGTGTGAGAGACGGGGCAGGGGGCGGGGCTGCGGGCACTGACGGCCCACGGCACCTGAGCTGCCCCACGTGGTACCACCATGGCCAAGGTGGTCTTGTCTTCCTCTTAGAGCCACTTCGATAAGGCTTCCTTGTTTGCCATCTCAAATCCGTTCAGTTACATTTGAGCACGTGTAAAAGAAGTGAAAAAAGTGGGAAATAGCATTATTACATTAATTGTTATTTTGTTTCTTCAAAATAGGTGTTGATGGCTTACCTGGAGATGTGGGACCTCCCGGGAGTCCAGGTCGCCCAGGTCTTAGTGGCTTACCTGGCACCCCAGGTGCGCCTGGCCAAAAGGTGGGTTCTGAGTGTTTTTTTGGATTGCTCTGTCCACCATCCTTTTGCCTAATTGGACACATAAAATGTGGGATCAGCATGTTTTATTTTTTAATGAAATATCTTAGAATAGAAAATGTCAAAGTATTAGCACGTGGTAGGAAACGTTTTAGGGAGAATCATGTGTTTCAGCTTTTTGTGTATGTTCTTGCTTATGTGTATTCCGGACTTCAGCATGCAATGTCTGTCTTCTTATGAGTGGCAGAAGAAAGCTGTTTGAAAGCCACTGGCTTACAAGGCATACTAGCCTCCCGCCCCACCCCCACCCCCAGCCCCAGGACTGCCTAGCATAGGGTTTTTCAGTGTCTGCATTGACTTTCTGGGCCAGTGATTCCTTGTGGTAGGGGCTGCCCCGAACATTTGGAATCCTTAACAGCCTCCTCCATGAACTCTAACCATAGTTAAGGAGCATGGCACCCCCACGCCCAGTTAGGACCACCAAAAATATCTCCAGACATTACCAGCTGTTATCCAGGGAGGCAAAATGGCCCTGGTTGGGAACCCCTGGGCTGGTGTGACTTCAGGACCCTCTTGTCTTCAAACATCCCTCTGCCCACTTGCTGATAGTTGAAATTCTGCTCAGTAAGTGTAGGTAAGTCCTGGTTAGATACTTGATCCTTTCCTGGTTCTGATTATAAGGAGGGAAAGTGAAATTGCTCGAAGGCATCAGTCCTAAAAGGGAGGAAGAGCCAAGGGCAGTCCCTTGCTAACAATAGAACAAGGCTGGCCTGGGTCCTTTCTGCTGGAGAGGGCAGGTAACACTAGGGGACTGGGCAGGTGTGCATGGAGGCAGCTGTGTCTCAGTGGCCCTGGTAAACCTCCTTCCTAGGGAACCTAACTTCATGTTGTCCCTGCTCCTTGCGGCTCAGACAGCAGGGAGGCCTTCTGAAATCTGTCTTTATATAATGCTCTCAACCTGAACTTGATTTGAAGAATTAGTCAGTGTTGGTGTCAAGTGGATCACTTTATACACGTGAGGCCCAGGAGTTAGTAAATGCCAAAGGGACTTGGAATTAAGCATTTGGTTCATGACTTAAAATGTTTGTGCCTTTTCAAAAATCTCTTGGATTGAGTTTCTACCATTTTGAAAATTTCCTGCTGGGATGTGTAGAGAAGTCACCAATGTCCCTTGCTCTCCAAAGAGTACTCATCTGTAGGTTGTCACCTTCAGTGGACCCCAGAAGGGCATTGTGACGTAATGTCTACCTTCTGCTTAAAATGACTTATGTCAGCACCTATATCGAGGCTATTTTGAAAATACCCTTAGGCCTTCAAGATACTTTCTTTATTTTAAATCATCTGTATTTTTCAAAGCCCTTTGATTCATAAAATAGTTTTCAATGTTTAATTTGATGTGAAAGTCTTCATTAAAACAAACATTACATAAACGGTGTCCTTTTCCAGTCTGAAATTTTTCCACTTCTTAAGAAAATATCAATTAGCTGGTCATCAGTCACATCCAATATTTTGTCCATGATTTAGAGTCAGCTCTTCCCAGATACTAAGCAGCAGAGCCAAGAGACCAAGAGACCTGGGTGGAAATTCTCCCTTTGTGACTTTGGACACGTCATTCAACCATGGGGAGCCTTTACTCTCCTCCTTTGTGAAATGGAAATAATAAAAATTGCCTGCCTTTTCGACTTGTAATGAAAGTAGAAGGAAATAGTAAGAGTGAATAGGCTTTGCAAACTGATGAGGACTGGACAGATGTTATTAAACATATCACAGTATTAGTTAACAATCTGCATTTATGCTCCTGGCTTGATAAAATCATATGCTTTGCTGGCCACCTTACATCTCTGTGCTTTGGGGACTTCTAGGGAGAGCCTGGTGTTGGTCTGCCAGGACTCAAAGGATTGCCAGGTCTTCCAGGCATCCCCGGCACCCCTGGGGAGAAGGGAAACATTGGGGAACCCGGCATTCCTGGAGAGCATGGAGCAATCGGGCCCCCCGGCCTTCAGGGAATCAGAGGTAACTCCTTGCAAGTAAATCTAGACTGTGACAAAGATTGAGTCTATTTATTTTGTGTCCCCAGAGCACCTATGAAGCTATAAGTATTGGTGAATGAATGATGGAAGTCCTAGAAGGTGTAGAGCAGGGGTCCCCAAACGTTTTACAAAGGGGGCCAGTTCACTGTCCCTCAGACCATTGGAGGGCCGGACTATAAAAAAAACTATGAACAAATCCCTATGCACACTGCACATATCTCCTTTTAAAGTAAAAAAAAAAGGAACAAATACAATATTTAAAATAAAGAACAAGTAAATTTAAATCAACAAACTGACCAGTATTTCAATGGGAACTATGGGTGTGGATGCATCCTGTGCTCCTCTTACTGACCACCAATGAAAGAGGTGCCCCTTCCAGAAGTGCAGCAGGGGCCAGATAAATGGCCTCAGGGAGCCGCATGTGGCCCATGGGCCGTAGTGTGGGGACCCCTGGTCTAGAGCCTACAGTTTTCTGTTGTGTGGCTTATTATATAAGGAGGCGGCATCTGCTGTGAAGCATGCTGTGGTCCTCATGCAGTTTATTCACACTTTCTTCCCCATCCAGGTGACCCAGGACCTCCTGGATTACAAGGTCCCAAAGGAGCTCTGGGAGTTCCTGGAATAGGTCCCCCTGGAGCGGCGGGGCCCCCTGGAAGACCGGGACCACCGGGGTCATCAGGTGATGTGATATTCTTTCAGAACTATTTCTTCTTTAAGTCATATTCATAACAGGATAAGAGCTGATGCTAGAGTCTCCATGAAGGAGAGAAAATCAGAATCTGTGAATAAAAAAGGGAAAAAGTAAATTCTGTTTTGTGGAAATAAGTTTGGTCGTTTACTTAAATCTAGCGGCAGGTGTCTTTCTTTTCCTCCCACTGGGCTTGGTTTACAAGCAAAAGAGACCTCTCCTTTATTATATGGTCAGTAACTTTTTCAAATTCAAAATGATTGCACTGTCTATCTTATCTTTCCATAGAAGGGTTAATAAGTTGTGAATAACTTATATTGAGTCCACATCTAGAAGCTGCCTTTGCCTTTAATAATAATTTTAGAACTGGGGCAGTGATGGTGGAATATGGCAAGACAATCAGTGGAAAATGATTGAAAAGAAGCTAGACTTAGGTCTAAATACTGTGGAGAGACTGGATGGTACTAGGAGTGGTAATTAGTGACTACTGATGGCAGAAAGGAGGAACTTTGCCTTGGGACATTGTTTATCTGTTGACTGCCTCTGTAGCCCCAAACCCCACTATCTGAAAAGGCAAGAGCCATCTGAACTCCCAACCAGGGCACGTTCACATACTGTCTGTAGAGAGTGACAAACCTAGTAGATTGCATGGCCGAGCACTCTGTAAATTCTGCTCACAGTTATTTGTTCTTCACCCACCTTTAGGCCCTCCTGGAGTTAAAGGAGAGAAGGGTTTCCCGGGGTTCCCAGGCCTGGACATGCCGGGCCCAAAAGGAGATAAAGGGAGCCAAGGGCTGCCTGGTCTAACGGGACAGTCAGGTCCTCCTGGTCTTCCTGGACAGCAGGGGACGCCAGGACTTCCTGGGTTTCAAGGTAAATGACTTGTGAACTCCTGCCCTTAATCTGAGGCTGAGGAGACACTTTACCTTGTCTTGTTCTTGACCTTTGCATCTGCCATCAGTATTCATAGTCTTTCCATCTGGCCACAGGTGCCAAGGGAGAGATGGGCGTCATGGGGACTCCGGGGCAGCCTGGCTCTCCAGGACCAGTGGGAGTTCCAGGATTTCCGGGTGAAAAAGGTAGGGATCTCGTAACTCCAAAAAAATCCTGTGCTATGTCTATGTCTCGATGCCTCTTGGGAGATGCTCAAATGGTTGTAGATCACATTTAATTTCAAGAGGCAGAGGAAAGAAGTTAAGAAGATCAAGCAAGGCTCTGGAAGATCTCTTTTCCAGTAGAAATTCCTGGTGCCCAGTGTGTATGCAGTTAAAGGTCATGTTCTGCCAATAACTCAGAGAAAAGACGGGTTTCAAGCTTTTCTTATTGGCATAGTTGAGATTCTTTTTTATTTTTATTTTTTGAGAAATAGAGTCTTCAGTCATGTAAGTTCACAGGAACTGAATCCTTAGAATCAAATGAACAAAGAGGGCAGATTTATGTCTTAATTTTTACTTCTTATTATTTAAAATTGATCCAAAATAAGTTTTTGAAAAACAAATGAACTTTGAATGTGAGATGTAAAACTTGTGATTTGTTTAGTAGAACAGGAAAATTCCCATTCTATTACTTTGTATCAAATTAAGGGGTCCCATGAACAGGAGTGACAAAGGTATTTACGAAGGAGAGAAAAATCTAAATTATTTAAACTAATAAGTGAAGTCACATATGTTAGAATTGATAGCCAGTAATGAATTCTAAATATGGCTTTATTGTTTGTTCACTTACCTGGGGTCAGATTCTTGTAGGTAACTCAGACACTTACCATTTAATGCCATTTTTGGACAGGCTGTTAGTTCTTTATACCTTTTTTATTAGTTGTTTCTACCAGCCAGAAAGAATATCACACTTTGTCACTGGCTCTGAGACACTTGGCCGCATCTCATCGGGCATCTGCTCTTTCATGCACAGGGGACCACGGCCTTCCGGGCTCCTCGGGAGTCAGGGGAGATCCTGGCTTCAAAGGTGATAAAGGGGATGTCGGTCTCCCTGGCCAGCCTGGGACTGTGGATCAAGTGGACATGGGCACCATGAAGGGTCAGAAGGGAGACCAAGGAGATAAAGGTAACCTGGAGAAAGGTTTTGACAATGGAGATAGAATGATTTGCTTAAACAGTCTGTGGTTCTCCACACATAATGTCAAACCAATCTATGTTTCTGTAACACTGTGTTCATGAGTCATAATTATTTGTGTATGTGTGTGTGTGTTATATAGGACAAATTGGACCAATTGGTGATAAAGGATCTCGAGGAGACCCTGGAACGCCAGGAATGCCTGGAAAGGACGGCCAACCAGGGTATCCTGGGCAGCCAGGTATGAAGTGGAGTTCAAATTCACCCACATGGCAGGAGCTCATGCTGAAGAAATGTTAACTAGCGTGTTTTGTGGGCATTAACCTGTTTGGTTTTTCTCTTTATTATTCTAGGACCTAAGGGTGACCCAGGCCTAAGCGGGACCCCAGGTGCTCCAGGACTTCCTGGACCAAAAGGATCAGTTGGTGGAATGGGCCTACCAGGTACATTGCATTTGGGAAGGGAGTCTTTCTAGCACATGCATGTGCCTCACTGTGGGCCAAGTTTACAGAACGCCATCCGCAGTACTGAGGACACAATCCAGGCAGATGTGTCTTTCACACAAACGCACATCTTCAGTTCTTTATGGTCTCTTGCCTAGAGATAGATGGCATTTGGTTGATACTAGGACCATTGCTAAAAATAAAAAAATCACAATTTAGTAAAAAAAGCATGAGCAGTACAACTTTCAGTGACCTACAAGTGGTTATCCAGCTGGCTTTTATCTCTCTAGGAGATGTTTAGTTTTTATTCAGTTTTGTCAGCACAAGAAGCTCGTGTCTCTAAAGCCCTTTGATGTTAAATCACCAGACTTACCTGGGTTCCTCTTTCCCAATCCAGAACTGGCCTCCACTCTTGGCCATCAACATTTGCCCCAGTGACAGCTACCAGAAAGGAGGCATGAGAGGGAGGGCAGAGAGCACGAGGGCCGGGTTTACTCTGGGTGCTAATGCATCTGAGAACTCACCTAGGGAATGGGAAGTCAAGACAGGAAGCATCTAGATTGCTGTACCCTTATCTATAAATAGGTTTGGCTACCCACAGACATTATGAAACCAAGTGCACATGCACTATTCATGGCTTACCTCATGCCCCTCCGATTCGTTGAATCAGAGTTGATTATAGAACATAAAAATTATTTTTATATTGTTGTGAAAGTAAATATGCTGAGCAGTTAATGTATTTCTTTTCTCCTTTTATGAAATTATTACCTTTAAAAGATAGGAGAAACCTTTCCTTGTGTGGCTTTCACGCAACCCACTAGGTGACTGCCAGGATGACTTACAGATGAATGAATGAAGAGATGTGTGTTCTTTTATTCTTGGCTGATTGTCAAGGAGCTTTTTAAGTTTCAGTGTTAGCGCCAGCTCATCACACATTTAAGTTTCAATTGTTTGTGTTTATAGGAACACCTGGAGAAAAAGGTGTGCCTGGAATTCCTGGCTCACAGGGGGTCCCTGGCTTACCTGGAGATAAAGGAGCCAAAGGGGAGAAAGGGCAGGCAGGCCTACCCGGCATTGGAATACCCGGATTGCCCGGGGAGAAGGTAACAGCCCCTTGCATGGAAATCTCCCCTCCCATCTGCCTAAGTGAAATCCATCGTGAGAAAAGTTTAGGAAGTATCTCAGTACATCAAATGAATTATAACATAAGACAGTTTCCCTCAATTTATTTTAAGTTGCCTCTCCCTTCCACTTCTATTCATGACTCTGGCCCAAGGAAACATCTGGACACTTGTTGAGAGGCTACGGCAGAAAGCTGTCACTGGAGGAGGAAAGAGAGAGGGGGAGAATGAAGGGGAAGATGAGAAATAGAAACAGTTGGCTCTTTTGGTCGGGGTTTCTAGTTTTCCCTATTTTCAGATGTGGACTTTAATTCTTTGGTTAGAAAGCTAGAAATGAACCCTGCAATGCAGTATTTATTGCACCAAAATGTATAGGATTATCCAGAAAGCGTCTACAGACACATGTTCAGGTGCAGATATAAGATTAATGGGGCTGGTTTTTACTCACAGGGAGATCAGGGAACAGCAGGTTTCCCAGGAAGTCCTGGAGAGAAGGGAGAAAAAGGAAGCAGCGGGCTCCCAGGCATGCCCGGGTCTCCAGGGCCCAAAGGGTCACCAGGAAGTGTTGGCTATCCAGGTAGGTGCGGTGGTACCTTCCCCTGAGCTTGGGGTTCAAAGACAACAAATAAAAACTCAAAGTTTTGGGCATTCTGGTATTCTTTTTCTTTTAGGAAGCCCGGGGTTGCCTGGAGAAAAAGGTGACAAGGGCCTCCCGGGATTGGATGGCATTCCTGGCCTCAAAGGAGAACAAGGTAGAGACCACTTTTTAGAACATGGACTGGACTCATGGGAAAGAGGCCATGGTGATGGCTGAGGAGATGGGACATCAAAGCTTCCAGGGAGTTACCCTCCCAAATGGCAAGTTGTGGTCCCAGGATGTCACTGGGTGACCCGTGGATGACCAGAAGCCAGCTGGGCCCACCCTTTCACTTTTCATGTAAATAAGCTGAGATTAGGGGTCCTTATGACCTTTTCAAAGTCTGGCCACCAGTTAGGAACTAGAACCAAAGTCTCCGAATTGGTTTTATAGTTAGTTCCAATTGGTTCTAGAAGGAGTTTTGCATGGTGGGCATGAGAGTTTGATGTACTTTCTCTCTACTCTCACCATCATTTTGGGACCGGGGAGCAGGGGTGTTGTTAGCAGCATGGACGTCAGGAGTCAACTTGGAGACATAAATGTGTTTGGAAATGTAGCACTTTTTATGCAGACTAGGTTGCCTAACTGACATGACCTTTCTCTCTGAGGTCTTCCTGGGAAGCCTGGCACATCGGGCCCAGCCGGCCAGAAAGGGGAACCCGGCAATGATGGAATTCCGGGGTCGGCGGGAGACAAGGGTGAACCAGGTACGTCCGGCTTCCATTCCCTTTCAGATGGGACTGATCTCTGGAGTAAACCTCTCCCAGAGAATTACAGACCATGCTAAGTGTCCAGAGCTGGGTACAAAATGGCGTCTATGCCATTTGTTCTGATGGCTATTTAAACACCAGTGTGGACAAGTGGAGCAGTATTGGATGAGAAAAGGAGAAAGGCGGAAGGGGGATGTTTATTTATTTATTTCACAAATACTTATGGAGCTCTATCCTTGAAACTGCTAGAGCACTCTGTGGCTGATGAAAGAGATGCACATACAAAGCCCATACCACCGCCATCTCTGCCCAGCATTTCCCTCTTCAGAGAGATGGTCCTGGGAATTGTTACCATTTCCTGAATCTACTCCTGTCACCCATGGGGGGATGCAACTTGGGCGAAAAAAGTTCTGAGGATGACAATCGCATACATATGGCAAGAGGTCACCCCAGGTCAGCAGGTGTGGAAGGAAGAAAGTATCACCCAGAAGGAGCATCCCTGGGGTTCTATAGCTGTTAGTGTCAGCCTCTTTTTCTAAGCTCATTTTTTCATTCTGTACACCTTGTGTGTATGTTACATACATTCATGTTCCTATAAAAATAATTCTTAAAAAATGCCTCCACACCTCCTTCCCTCCATTTTAATCTTCCCTCTAGCCCTTTCCTCAAATTTGTGGACTCCCCTGTTTGTGCTTCCCTGAACATCTCTGGCTGTCCTGTGTCCCCTGAGAATGGCTGTTAGTTGAACAGTTATCTGAGGAAAAGCCAATTTGTGATTCTCCAGACAGTAGTAGAAAGTAAATACTCATTTGTGCAGATTATTTCTGTTAAATGCCATAATGGTTCTCATCTCAAAGGGACTTAGGAAAAGAGTGCTAAATTATATTATCCAATTGGGTATCTTAGGACAACTATAGGAATATAATTTTACTCTCAAGGAGCAACTAACTAATTTCTGTGTTCTGCAAATGCAATAGGGTGTTGGTACAAAGAGTTGGTCTGGCTTTGTCCTGTACCTGCAGATCAGCTGTTTCAGGGAAGATGAACCCTGCTTCTCACCCTCATCTTACAGGTCTACCCGGAAGAGGATTCCCAGGGTTTCCAGGGTCCAAAGGAGACAAAGGTAACATTTGCTGAAGGTGTTCATCCTTTCCTACCCACCAATGATGCACATGGTTTCTGCGGAACAGGGTGAACAGTTTGTAGATACTGGGTGTGGTACAGTCTAATTGACAGTGCGTTGTGTTTGGAGTCATTGCCCTGTGACACAGAAGAGGAGAATCCAAAGGAGGATCTCTGTGATCATTTTAGGTGATGACACAGTCTCCTTCCCTTTTTATTTTTTCCTAATCACCTTGAAATAATTCTAGAATTTTTGTATTTTATTGGCAAGTTCTGGGTAATATCTATAAAACTAAATATGCAGTTTTCTTTCCCTAAAAACTCTTACTTAAAAGAAACTTTGAAAACAGTCTTATTACCATTGACATACAATAAACTGCACATAAAGTGTGTGATTTAATGTCTTGATATATGTATATACCCATGAAAATATGACAATCTTTTCCCTCTGCTGAGTCCTGTAGTATGGTGCGTATATAATGCCTTTTGTTTATCCATTCACCTGTTGGTGGAACGTGCCTTTAATTTTAGCAATACTGTTGCTTTCAGGCTTATCAATGCATATCCTCAAGTGCCTGCCATAGAGTATCCTAAGCTTACTCCTCTTCTTCTTCTTCTTTCTTCTTTCTTCCTTCTCCTTCTCCTTCTCCTTCTCCTTCTCCTTCTTCTCCTTCTTTGTATTTTTCCAAAGTCAGAAGTGGGGAGGCAGTCAGATTCACGCATGTGCCTGACCAGGATCCACCCAGCATGCCCACCAGGGGGCGATACTTGGCCCAATAGGGGGCAATGCTCTGCCCATCTGGGGTGTTGCTCTGCTGCAATTAGAGGCATTCTAGCGCCTGAGGTGGAGGCCGTGGAGCCCTCCTTAGCGCCCTTGTCAACTTTGCTTCAATGAAGCACCAGCTGTGGTAGGGGAAGAGAGAGATAGAGGGGAGGGAGAGGGGGAAGGGTAGAGAAGCAGATGGGCACTTCTACTGTGTGCCCTGGCCAGGAATCAAACCTGGGACTTCCAAATGCCGGGCAATGATCTGCTGAGCCAACCAGCCAGGACCTAAGCTTACTCTTCTTTAGGTTGGCCATGGTGGGAGTGTTACTTAATAAAAAAGGAGAGAAAAGGGCTCCCAGCTCCAATTTTCCTCTTGGTGTCTTCTGGAAGCCCCTGCCTCTTCGTTGGTCTCCTGGGGTTTCTCTTTTCCCTGCTTTTCTCATGATCTCAATCTGTTTTTATTGTTTAGGTTCAAAGGGTGACGTGGGTTTCCCAGGACTAGCTGGAAGCCCAGGAATTCCTGGATCCAAAGGAGAGCAAGGTTTCCCAGGTTCTCCAGGGCCACAAGGACAGCCGGGATTGCCTGGAGCTCCAGGCCGCCCCGTGGAGGGGCCCAAAGGAGATCGGGGACCACAGGGACAACCTGGCCTGCCAGGTGAGGGTGTCTAACTAGGATGAGAACTGGGACGAACACACACAAGTGTATAAGAGATTCAAATACGTAAATTCTTCAACTGAGTTTTTATTTAGAAGTTTGCAGCATTTATTACAACTTGAAATTGCTTAAGACATTGGACTTTTTTTTTTTTTTTTTTTGTAGTTTGGTCTATGTTGGATCAGTGCTTTTCTTGTGTCTTTTCTGTCAAAAAGTTTAGGGAGAGTAACTAGGGAGAGTGGAGTAAAAACATTGTTGAAAAGGATTGGAGCACAAATGCCGCTTGTAGTGGGTGTTTAAAGCAGGCAACATTCTGGCATTTCTCTCCATCATAGCCAAGGTGACTGGACTGTGAGCACCGCAACACAGGGCATCGGGACATCGAGACGTCGGTTTTATATCAACATTTTCTGCCCATTGAGCAGATCAGATTCTTTCTTTCAAATCTGCCTTGATTTCTTCAGGGCTCACGCAGCCTGATACATTGTTGCTGTATGTAATTGGGGACAATCGAGTGTTATCGGGTGTAGTGTTGTTATATACGTTAGGAACAGTTGGGTGGCACTGATGACAACCACAGACCAATGGCCTACACAAAATCACCCTCTAACCTCAAATGTGTGACTTTTGTGTGTCCCATTAGGGCCTCCGGGACCAATGGGGCCTCCAGGGCTCCCTGGGCTTGATGGACTGAAAGGTGACAAAGGAAACCCAGGCTGGCCAGGGGCTCCTGGTTCTCCAGGACCCAAGGGAGACCAAGGATTCCAAGGCATGCCTGTAAGTTGTTCACTTGTAGGTCTGGTTTTTGAGAAGGATCACAAAATAATATGCACGTGTGTGTGTATACATGTGTCACACTCCCAAATTCTGTCTGAGCCAGTTCCTTCTCTCTTGTCTGTCAGCAGCCATTTTGACACCATAGTAGACAACTACTAAACGTTTTTTACAATCTAATTTTACAATAACTATTAAAAGGAAATGTTATACTTATTGAAATTAGTTCAATTTATGGGTTTTAAAATCTACTTACAAACTTTGATAGAAAAAGCAAACCTTAGTAACATAGAAGTATACTTGTCCATTCCTAGTAGCTGTCTCTCTCTAGACTTCTGTATATATGCATATTTATATAATATATATACACACACACATATATACCTATATATAGTTGACCCTTGAACAACATGGGTTTGAATGATGCAGGCCCACTTATATGTGGATTTTTTCAATAAATATACAGTGAACCCCGTGTGTCCCCAGGTTTTGCAAATACTGAATATGGTATTTTTGATCTACAGATACGGAGGGCCGACAGTACACCTTATTCTACTATATATACTGTTTTATATAAGGAACTTGGGCATCCTCAGATTTTGGTATCCACAGTGGGTCCTGGCCCCAATTCTTCTTGGATACTGAGGGAAGACTATAGTTAAGTTTTGGCAGAGTGAAAAGTTACACACAAATTTTCCCCTGCACAGGGGATAGGTGCACCAACTCCTGCATTGTTCAGGGGTTAACTGTATATATTTATGCGTGTTATTTTGGTTATGATATCTTTTAAAATAAGGTAAAGAAAAGAAACAAACAGTTGTAAGAAACAATACAATTTTTTACATGTCAAGAAAGGAACTAGAGAAAGCACAACAGTATTGAGTTAGCTAGAACATGAGATAATTTTAAAATACACGAATATTGCTATATTATACAAAATATCCTTCTTTAGTGTTTTTATCTTCTTTTCATATTTAAAATCCTTTTTTAGATAATATTGGAAGCTAATCCTAAAGAAAAATCACTATGCCTGAATGCTAAAGGGAAATTTCCAGAAGGGTAGTTTGGTGTTGGGAGATTGATATGTTGTCATGACAGATGTTTAGGGAGTTCTTGCTCTGTTCATGGCATTGTGATGTGGGATGGAGACAACAAAATGTAAGACTTCCACCTGACCTGGGAACTTACCACGTAGATGGACAATAAATAAAAGGGGACAGAGTGAATGAAGCAGATTGATTCAATTACCTAGTTTAGACACAAATAGAGGTTTTATCATTCTTTTTACATCATTCCAGGACTCCACGATAAGATGCCATTTATCTGCCGAGACTTTGCAGACCATTGCTGGGCTTTCCCAGCTTCCTGATGACCCCTTATTTGAGAGACTTATTGTTCATCTGAATAAGCCCCAACTGATGTTTTCTTTGTGTGTCTAGGGGATTGGCGGCTCTCCAGGGATCACAGGTTCTAAGGGTGACAGGGGACTTCCAGGAGTTCCAGGTTTTCAAGGTAGGACAGTGAAGGGGGTGCTTCTTAAAGACACATTTACCTTTTACCAGAGCTTCTTAACCTCTGGCACTTTAATATTGATAGAACCAGTATAATTATAGAACAAGTTTTGTTCTCTTTGAATTAAAAATGCTGTTTCTGTGTGGTAGCCCAATTTGTATAATCCTATAAATGGCTATATAAAGACATTCTAATTTTCTTACTAAGAATCAGTGGATTGTTTGCATCTCTGTTATTTGCATATCAATAAGAAGTCATGGATTTTAGTCACTCGCTGATTTATTAATGTATTAAGCCAACATGTAGGGGGTGCCTATCAGCTTTCAGGCACTGTGATTTTGGTGAATCAGATACATATGAATGAAAGGTGAGTAAAAACAAGTTTCCAGCTTGCATGTATTTTGTGGTCTATTTGGGGACAAGTGTAAACCAGATTGTAACCAAAAACAGTATCATGTGCCATTTCGCTGGCTGTAACCATTTTACAGTTTGTTTCATGTTTGGAAATGTGACTTTCAAATTCTAGAAAGAAGCGTTTCATCAAAAGTTTCATATAGCTGACCAGAAGTAATATTGTTTTCTCCCATAAACCTAAATCGGAAATTTTTCACTCTGTGAGTGTGTGTGTATATATATATATATATATATATATATATATATATATATATATATATATGCAGGTATATATGTGTGTATATGTGTACATATATAACCACACATGTATAAGCACATTCATGCATATGTATATAAATACACATAGATGTATGTATGAACATATGTGTATACATGTAGACATGTGTGTCATGCACACACATACTTGTGTATCTTTTGAAATTCTGTACAAAGACAATCTTCTGCTTTCTTCCAGGTCAGAAAGGTCTCCCTGGTCTTCAGGGAATTAAAGGAGACCATGGAGATCAAGGTTTCCCTGGAGCTAAAGGTAAAAGAATGTGTTGTATTGGAAGGTGCCTTAGGGATTTGAGGAAATATGAAAGCTGTTGAACTCACAGGGTGTTTGGTTTTACCTATGTGAAAAGACTCAAAGATCACTAGAAAATAGTTAATCAACCAAATTATTTGGTAACTTGTTTCGATTGCTGTATTTGGCTCATCTGGTAGACATTTTTTTTTTTTTTTACCAGTGGCTTTCCTTGAAAGTCAAGTTTGTTAAATGTACGACTGAGATCAATCCAGTAGAGAGGGTATGATAGATTCAAGATTCACAAAATCTCACAGGCTCTGGAAGTGAGGGTTGAAATCAACGACTTAAATAACATCAGTCTTGCACAAAAAAGCTGAATAAATTCTGGTTAGACAGAAAGTTCTTCATAGGAAAGGGTCTTCCTTAGTTTCCCCACCACTAGGAGGCGACAATAAGCAGTGTCGCCAAAAAGCACAGGAATAATTTTGGAAGTAGTTTAATAGTTTAAGTACAGCGTGCATCACTGTAGTCTCTGCCAGTCAGACCTCATTTCTCAGAGCTGCGTTTATAGTTTTACTCCTATGTTTCAAGGGAGAAAATTAGCAACTGGAATGCAATGAGAAATGTACTGTTAGGAAAGAAAAGAAATGAGGAAACGTATGTAGAAGGAGTGAGAGAATTAGGGATGTTTGGCTAAAGAAGGGAGGTTGAGGCAGACTTCAGAGTCCTCAGCAAACTCTCTGTTATTGCACATATTTCAAGACCTGTCATGCAGAAGGATTAAGTTTATTCATCATTAAAAATTAAAACCAGTGTTTATAATGTACTGTGAGGTAGATTTCAGGTAAGTGTGAAAAGATGTTTCTAACTGCAAATGTGGGAGGTATCCAAGTCACAAGAGAGATGCGTAGGGGAGAATGAGCTTCGCTCACCGGCATTGTTCACGTGAGGGCGGATGGGAGTCATCAGGGAGTCCAGAACTGAGTGGGCAGTTTGCAGTGAGGATCCCAGTGTCTGGTCCTATCCCAGAGACTCAGGATTTTAAGTGAAATAATGGTGTGCAGATACATGTATGACTCCTGAGGATCTAATGACTTGTGTTTTTGGTAATGATTTTGCATCTGAGAAACATTCTATTTGGATTGAGGTTCATCTTGCACTCACCTTTTGAATCTATTTCTGCCCTGTATGGTGACAGTGAAATTGATCAGTGGCATCCCTGTTTCCCACAGGTCTTCCGGGCCCCCCTGGACCCCCAGGTCCTTATCAGGTCATCAAAGGAGAGCCAGGGCTCCCTGGTCCTGAGGGCCCTGCTGGTATGAAAGGGCTTCAGGGACCTCCAGGCCCCAAAGGACAGCAAGGTAAGAATAACCAGCCTTGTAGGGAAGGAGTGGGAGGTCAGGAGGGAATGGGGTGGGATTTCCTCTTCACCCAGTGTCTAAAATCAAAGTCTCTGGGTCATGACATAAATACCTATTTGTATATGATTTTCTTACCTTTCTTTAATGTATATCAAAACCAAATAAAGTTTTTGAGTGGACCTAAAAAACCAGAGCAAAATACAGGAATAGCGAGGAACATACACAGTCTAACACGTCTATGATCACTTAAAAAACATGGGTGAATGGAGCTACATCACCTTTTCCAACTAGGAGGTAAGGGGTGGCGAGAAGCAGCAATCTAAAACAGTGAGAACTGGTGGTCTCGCTGCTGGTCCAGACTCTACCCAACTGGCAAAGACTCGTGCTAATTTCTGTTGTTCCCAGACATCCTCATCTAGAATCTTTCTGCTTCTTTGAGCTAAACACTTCTTGTTCTAAGAGCTATTGGTAAGGGGTGATTAAAAAATAAAGGAAAATGAAAACATTTAGAATTGAAAGGTAACATACAAAAAAAGCTAAGTTTAAACTACCTAAGATTAAACTGTACACATGAAAAGAAGAAGTTATCCACTGTCAATATAGTGTTATCTAAAAATTATTTGAGATGCTGGAATATGGCCAAGGGGGAAACACTTGAACAAATGAAAATGTGTCAGATGGCTCCCTCCTCACCACATAGCCTGCCTTTTCCAAAACGAACTGCCAAACATTAACAATAACAGCAAGAAACCAGGGACAACTCTGAATGCGATGGTGAACCGCAAACCCATTCAAATGTCAGTTTGCCAGTTGCCCCGGTGAAATGTGTACAAGGCTTTGCAGGAAGCAGTCATGCTTCTCTGGGAAAACTTTTATCTGCAGTCAAAGGCCTTATGCTTGCCTTTCATAAAGCTAAAGAGGACATTTAAAAAGGGAAGAAAAAGATATAGCCTACTGCTCTCTAGGACCAGATCACAAATTCTTTTTCTCTTCCTTTAGGTGTGACGGGATCAGTGGGCGTACCTGGACCACCTGGTATTCCCGGGTTTGATGGTGCCCCTGGCCAGAAAGGAGAGACGGGTCCCTTTGGACCTCCTGGTATGTTTGCTGCAGCCTCCCCACCTTATTATCCTCTACCTGTATCTTTCGGTTAGAAGCAGGAGTCCCAGGCATGGGGAAGCCTGCAAAAATGGAGTTGAAAATGTTATTTGAAAGACTTCCAAAGAAGTCGGTTTCTTAGAAGAAATCGCATCCTATAGAAGAGCTAACATCACTTTTTCTTGGTAGGGAGACAGATGTTGATCAAAGCACAGTGTTTTCCAGATGTTGTTGAAAGAAGGCCAATAGTGCTGGCCCTGTGTGGTTTCCTATGAGGGAAGCAGGCTGCAGCTACAAAAATTCTATTTTAGCAGTGGACTAGGAAAAGCAGATGATAATGCCAGTGTTGGCCAAAAGGCCACTGTCTTCCATGGGGTAAAGTTGGTCTGCTTCCCTAGGAAGTAGGAACTCAAATATATCCCATGATGACCGAGATGCTAAAGGGTTTGGGCATCGAGTAACTGAACAAGGGCACAGCCCAGCAGCCGGTGTGTGAACAGTTTCACAGGCAGCATAGTTACCCAGGGGATGAAAGGACCCACTACATGGGAGCTTTCTCACTGCCCTGTTTCCATGCACAGGCTTTGGGCCGATATGGAAGGGAAGCCATTTTAAAAGGAGGTTGTTTTAATAATTCTATAATAATTCTTTCTTAGAGGAGCCCCAAATGCTATAGGCATTATATGCATGGAATCATGTCATTTATTCCATTTATTCATATATTTCTTTACCCATATTTCATTTATTCATTGCACTAAACTTTTTGAGTATTTGCTTTGCTTATAAAACATCTCAAGGTGGTAGGTACAAAGGAAAAGCTAAGACAGCAAAATGGTGGGTTGTTGTATTTGATTGAAGCCTTTCAAAGGAACTTGTCGGTGACCAGGGAAAGAAATTTCTCTTCTCTCTTCCAGGTCCACGAGGGTTTCCCGGACCACCAGGCCCCGACGGGTTGCCAGGAGCGATGGGTCCCCCAGGCACGCCATCTGTTGATCATGGCTTCCTTGTGACCAGGCACAGTCAAACAACAGATGATCCTCAGTGTCCTCCTGGGACCAAAATTCTTTACCATGGGTACTCTTTGCTCTATGTGCAAGGCAATGAAAGGGCTCATGGACAGGACTTAGGTGAGACATTTACAAACACATGGATTTATCCAACACAGATTTGTGGAGTGTGTCAGTGGTGTAGTGCTGTATTCAGTTCTGGTCCTGTAGTTTAGGGTGTCATGAAGACCTAGTTCATGACAAGAGGACTGAGCCCTACTTTCCTTCATCCTTGCAATTTAATAGCTCCTGTGTTACTAATGGGAAGCTAAGAAATTGTAAAGGTTGAATCTTTGAAAAATTTTAAATTGAGCTTTTAATCTCTTCTTCAAATTATCAAGTAGGATCAAGATTTCTCAAATACACACTTGAAAGTTTGCATTGACATTTCAAAATAGAGCAGCTTTTCTGTGGCTCTCTCTTTTTTTTAAACAAAGTCCCATGCTATTCTGTCCAAAATTTTTTTGCATATTCTAAGCTGTGTTCTTTCTGTTAGTTTAGATCAGCAGAAAGCTCATGTCTGTAGTCATTTCCTTAGTCCCCTCCAGATATCCTCCACCAGATATCCAGATTATTTTTTATCCTTAGACATCTCTAACTCTTACTGAGCTTGCAAACCAACAGCTATGTTAAGAGCATCCCTGAGTTTTTGGCCAAACTATTGTTACAGACACTGGCTACTGTGTTCCTATCCATTCTACAAGGAACCCCATGTTAAATACTTTCTAGAATTGCCTGACCAGGTGGTGACACAGTGGATAGAGCATCAGACTGGGACACAGAGGACCCAGGTTTGAAACCCTGAAGTCGCTGGCTTGAGCACCGGCTCACTCATCTTGAACACCAGCTCATCTGGCCTTGAGCGCAAGCTCAGCAGCTTGAATGAGGGGTTGCTGGCTTGAGGGTGGAATTGTAGACATGACCCCATGGTCGCTGGCTTGAGCCCAAAGTTTGCTGGCTTGTGCCCAAGGTCACTGGCTTGAGCAAGGGGTCACTTGCTCTGCTGTAGCCTCCTGGTCAAGGCACATATGAGAAAGTAATCAATGAACAACAAAGAATTGATGCTTCTCAGTTCTCTCCCTTCCTGTTTGTCTGTCTTTCTCTCCGTTTCTCTCTCTGTCTCTGACACACACACACACACACACACACACACACACACACACACACAAATACCTTCTAGAATTCAAACAACATGCTGTACATAGTTCTTTATAGTTTCTCTTGAGTCTTAATTATTTTACATTTAAGTAAATGCTTATTTACAATCATACTAGTCTGTTTAGTATATTTACTTCCTTCTATTTATAATATAAAATCGTTTTTGTTCTAGTGAAATGAGTAGGTTGAATATGCACTATTTATAAAAATTAGGGGACATTTTATCACTTCATATTCATTTTGAAATATCTCCTAATTTTTGTGAGCAGTATGTCTTTCATTATTAGCCAGCTCAAATCCATTTTCGGCAATGAATTTGAAAAACAAATACTTCATGTTGTCATCTCCCCCTGCACCTCCAGGCACAGCTGGAAGCTGCCTGCGGAAGTTCAGTACGATGCCCTTCCTGTTCTGCAATATCAATAATGTCTGCAACTTTGCCTCCCGGAATGATTATTCCTACTGGTTGTCCACTCCAGCGCCCATGCCAATGTCTATGGCACCCATTGCCGGGGACAATATCAGACCATTTATTAGCAAGTAAGTTGAGTGTTTGTAAGAGCTGATATATAATTTAAGAAGAAAAATTGCTTGTTGTCTAAATAGAGTTGTTTTTTTTAATTTCTCCCCCAAACATTCACTGCATTGCCATTCAGTTTATTAGTTGTGATATTCAAGGTGTGTAATAAAAATCTGCCATAAAAATACTTGATATAAAAATGAGTTATCCTCTTTAAAAGTCATAGGCCCTGGCCAGTTGGCTCAGTGATAGAGTGTCAGCCTGGCATGTGGAAGTCCTGGGTTTGAATCCCATCCAGGGCACACAGGAGAAACGACCATCTGCTTCTCCATCCCTCCCTCTCCTTTCTCTCTCTCTTCCCCTCCTGCAGCCAAGGCTCCATTGAAGCAAAGTTGTCCCAGGCACTGAGGATGGCTCCATGACCTCTGTCTCAGGCACTAGAATGGCTCTGGTTGCAATGGAGCAACACCCCAGATGGGCAGAGCATCGCCCTCTGGTGGGCATGCCAAGTAGACCCCGGTTGGGCACATGCAGGAGTCTATCTCTCTGCCTCCCCACTTCTTGCTTCAGAAAAAACACAAAAATAAATAAATAAAGTCATAGTTCAAAGCCACCGTGAGATAATGCCCAGTGTTGGAATGGTACTCTGCTGTGTGACTCAGCATAGGGATGGTCCTTCCTGTAAGCAAAACACTGTCACTTGGGTTCTCAACAAACATTAGAACAGTGTTTTCAACGTTTTTCCCTTAAATAATTATCTCCTTAAGGAGCCTCTTAAGACATTTTTTTCCCTAAATTACCCCCACTCTCATAAAATTTTTTTAAAAAGAGCTATTTTTAATGGTAGTAAAATACACATAACTTTAAATTTATCACATCAATTTTTAAGTGGACAGTTCTGTGGCACCTAATGCAGAAACTTAAATATGGGTGTGCGGTGGTCCCCAGGAAATGGTAATACCACTGTCGTGCTGTAAATCTGTGCCTGACATATAAAAAGATTACACAGATTTACTATATACATCAAAATAAATACGTATTAGATTTTTCTCATATTCCCCACCTCCACCCACTTTTACTGTCTTGGATGATATCGGACCCACTGTGAATGCATGCATTTGCCTGAGCGGCCTCCCAAATTAAGTGCTTTCCATACTAATTAATATCTGGAGTGCCTTGCAGATCCCCAAGAATCTGCCTGGGAGGAAAAAACATGGGGAATTGAAATTATTATGACTGAAAAATACATGATTGTCCTATGTTTGCCTTTTACCTTCTATTAAAAGCTGGCTCTGAAGCTTTACTCAGAGGTAATAGGAAAGTGGCAAATGAATACATTTATTTGACTAATAAGCTATTTTATAATTTTACTTTTACACACTAATATAATAAAGGTTGAAAAGAATAACAAGACAGGACAAGTTTGCCTTAGGAAAATGAGGGAAAGAAATAACGTAAGCTTTTCTATATTCCCTTTAAAGAAATAAGCAGCTATTGAATACCAAGAACGATGCAGCAATTGGCTAAGAAAGGTCCTGCAGTCAGAGGGGCAAGGGAACAGCCCCAGGAGCTGCTGCGTGGGTCCAGCAGTATTGTGGCCATCAGTCACTTGCTCACTCTCTGTCTGGGGGAAGACTGCCCAGTTATGGTGTCTGTTACTCCAGCATGTGGGAAGGCAGGGCCTGGCAGATCACAGTCTTATTAAGAGAAACTGCACCATGCAGGGCCCTGGAACAGCAAGGCTGGGAGGTGCCTAACAGACAGGAAAATCATAGGTTTTTGATAACCTTACATTAAAATCTCTGCAAACAACTTCCTTTGACTTTTCTTACCAAATGTAAGAGAACTTATTTTATGAGCCTTA
The DNA here is from genome assembly GCA_037038555.1 of Rhynchonycteris naso. NCBI lineage: Eukaryota > Metazoa > Chordata > Mammalia > Chiroptera > Emballonuridae > Rhynchonycteris > Rhynchonycteris naso. Next base: position 36,100,569 of record CM072998.1, read on the forward strand.
AATGGGAAAAATCATGCATTACTCTTCCAGAGTGGCACTTTGCAAAACACAGACGATACTTTACAAATGTAAGGGAGGGCCTGTTGACTGTTGTGTTTGACTTTTCTTGCCCAGAACCATGCTGAATGTGTGAGAAGGAAAACTAACCACCTTTGTGTTTTTGTTTAGCTTCCCGTGGACAACAGGTAGAGAATATATTTTTTTATTTTCTGTACTTACCTTTTTGATAAAATTAACATATGACCTTGATTTGGTGGAGAACACAGAGGCTCCAGCATGCATTTGGAATATTACAAAAACGGAACTTTAGAAGCCCTGGGTCTTACATTTGCTTTTCTCTGTGAACCCATTAATTTTAGTAAGAAGCCCCCGGTTCTGTAAGCATGAGTTGTTTAAATGTCCCAGTACTGTACATTTCAGGCATTTTATGTCCTTCTGTTAACTGACCATAAAAACTCAGTGTGGAGGGGTAATCTTACAAGTCACATCCTTTAAGCCTTCTTTCTACTCCCTAAGCCCTATCTGTCGCACACGTCCTTTTTGTATCATTGCTGCCCATTTCTCCTGCTCTCTTCCGAAGCAGGTTTCCATGGTTACTCAACTTAGTTAGGTTCCCAGTGACTTCTCAGGACTTGCCTGTTTCTTCTAAAGGCTTCTAAGTACTTTCTAGCTTTTTAAAGGCAAGAATCATCATGAAACTGCAGATTGTTTAATTGTTGTAGTAGAAAGTCCACTGGTTTGAGATCTAGTTCTGGCTTTGCCACAACTAACTGTGACCTCATTTTCTTCATAAATTACATGGGGACTTAGACAGTGGATTTTAAGAGACAGTACATCTCATTAACTCAGTAATTCTGTTTCCTAATCGCCCATCTGATGGGGGCAGGACCACCTCTGCAGCCACTTGAATCCCCCTGGCCCGAGAGAGGCTCTCCTTCATGCTGTACTTCTGGTTTCCGTGCCTGGCAGGCAGATGGTGGCAGATGTCTAAGGCCAATTTCAGTAACTGTTGTTCATCCGAGCCTTTTAATTTATCTGCATTTGTGTGAAGAAAATAGAAAATTGCGCACACCACACACACTCACTCCCAAGTCCATGGAAGATCGAATGACTAATTTAGGCCTTCTTCCCACTCTTCATCCATTTTCATGCAAATGTTCCAGCATAACTAGGTGTAATTATTAACACCATTTATAGTCATTTATCAGCATTAACACTCTGTTCATTTTGTGACTTGAATATCATTATTTTCCTCCTGATGTTTAATTTTTTTTTTTTTTTTTTTTTTTTACAAAACATGATCTCATCATCAAAGGGTTCCCTTAGTGGAGCGGGTCTGAGTCAGAACCCTGTGGATTGTTTTAACTTATTCTTGGGCAGCTGCTTGCGAGGCAGCCTGGTTTGGGAAGCATCTGTCCTGGGAGGATCTTTGGCACTTGACTGTAGCTTCAGTGAACCCAGTGACAGTGTTGGCCTAGGGTCTGTTGGCCCAGGGTCAGGAACAAGTCTCCTGAAGGGGGTTCATGTGGACACTCAGCCTCAGGTGCATTATTTGTCTTGGCTATTCTAAGTCACTGAATGTATTTCTTATATCTAGATGATTCCTAGCTAAAAACAAACTGCTGCATTCAGGAAGTACTAGCACTGGGATTTCACCAAGCATTGATTGTATTTGCTGAAATACATGCTCATTACTGAAAAAATGGAAAACACAAAAGAGAAAACAGAAGTTACCTGTAGCCCTAGCCCCTCTGGGAGATGGCCACTGTTATAACTTGGCCTTCCCACTTTCTTCCTTTGATCAAGCAGACAGTTGAATCACAGGTGTTTGATGTATTTTAAATTTAATATTTTAATATGGAGACAAGCTTATAAAACCAATGAGACAGCCCTAAGCCCCAGTTGGAGTCCATGCAGTGGGTACATTATTCATCTGATAAACATGTAATTGAATCAAAAAGACTGAATAAAGAGACTGACTGCAAATAATGGGAAAAAATAATGAATAAGCAATAACAATTATAATTTAAAAATTGGAAGAAACTTAAAAAGAATGAACAAGCAAAGGATTTATGCTGGGCCATCCCTTCAGCCGAGCTGAGTGTCTGTGTTTGGGTCCCTTGCAGGTGTGCGGTATGTGAGGCTCCAGCCATGGTGATGGCGGTGCACAGCCAGACCATTCAGATCCCGCCGTGCCCCAACGGCTGGTCCTCGCTCTGGATTGGCTATTCCTTTGTGATGGTAAGCATTTTGGGAAACTCCATATTTCCCTGGAGAAGCCACCGACTAACACCCCGCCTCCTCTATCCGATGCCACCCGTCCAGTTCTGTGGATCACGTTGCTTAGGCCTGTCTTCCATCGGATCCCCAGGAGCCTAGCCTGCTCCTCTGGGGACCGCGGTGCTTCCAGTGCCTAGCAGAGTCCTCCTTTTTCCTTGGGAATGGCTGCTCTGGGACTAGGTAGCTGGGAGGACATGATGACATCTTCTGGGGCCAGGTGGAAGAGGAGAAGAGTGTGCATGTGAGAGGTACAATTTGCTAGAACACAGGAAGCCTGAAGCAGAAGCTTGAGTGTGAACGAGAGCAGCAGGACGCTGGCTAACGGCTCGTTGCGTCCGGCTCCCGTCCCGGAACGTGGCCGCCCACACCCTTCACGTGGGCAAGACTGCGCTCCTGTCACCCAACCCCCTCAAAGGCCAGCCGTCCAGGATGTTACCTTCCCCTGAAAAGAACAGTTAAAACAAGAAACACAGTACCTGTCTTGAGGTCCTATTGTAGTTTCTATTACCTCAACCTAAAGTATTGATTGAGTATATGAATGCTCTGAAACTGTAAGATCAGGTTATACTAGCGTAACTCCCAGTAAATGACCCTGCACAAATATATTCCATATCACCATTGTAAGCCATTAGACCAACATGCAATTTAACAACTGTACTAGGAGTTATTAGTTTCTCTTTCTCTTGTTCAATTTTCTCTTTCTTTAAAAGAAAATAGATGATTTTCTTCACCTAATAAAAGGATATGTAGAGCCTAATCTAGCAAATACGGGATTTTGATTAACCTACACAATTCCATTTAGAAAGTCTCATTTCACGTCTGTTAGTTATAACATCATTTGAACATTTTGGCTGTTGTCTCATGTCCGAAGTTGGAAGAAGTTTCAGTTTTTTAAAAAAATATGACATAGCGAGAACAGTATTTCTGTAAATTATAATGAAGCTGGCCTGGTCATCTATTTGGGAAGAAGTGGTTGACTGATTTCTGGCGCGGTGTGGAGGACTGCCGTGCCCAGCTGCGCAGCAAGGGTGGGCCTGCAGGCTATGAGCAGTGTGGGCACAGGTGAGTCATGCGGTGGCTGCATGAGGAAGAGAGCAGGCTTTTTGGTAGGGAGCATTCTTGACTCCTCCCTGGAAGCAGTGACGCCCTCTGCTGTCTGTGAGTGGGAGTTGCTGACATGGTCTGTTTGTTCCACAGCACACCAGCGCCGGTGCTGAAGGTTCTGGCCAAGCCCTCGCATCCCCGGGATCCTGTCTGGAAGAGTTTAGAAGTGCGCCATTCATCGAGTGCCACGGCCGTGGGACTTGTAATTACTATGCAAACGCTTACAGCTTTTGGCTTGCCACTATAGAGAGAAGTGAAATGTTCAAGTAAGTTGGAATGACCCTCTCTCGTATGACTCTCAACCCCTTTGAGGCTTTTATTTTTAATCATTCATGACCCACATGCCTTCCAGCACAGAGTCTCAAAGATCATTAGAAAGCAATAATAGGAATGCTTCCACATGTGGTAATGAATATTTGATTCTGTTCTATATGGGCAGATAAGCGAGACAATTTTCAAAGGCAGAGCTTAGGTGAGGGGCTAAGTTCTTTCATTGACTGAAGAACTGTGAATGAACAAAGGTCATTTTCACGTTTCTAGGTGAATCTACTAAAATATAATTAAAGCACTTGAGATCTTCAAAGAGCATTTTAAAATATATCTTTAATACCCAGGGAGAGGAAAGCAAGCAGCATCCATTTGCCTTATGTGTATAAGGCTGAATTTAATGTGTTGTGTGAGTTCTGAGTGACTTAACACAACTTTGTTTGTTAGAAATGTGCAAATAAAAATATATTTCAGTAATGATGCAATAGAAATGGAAAGGGAAGACCTTTCTTTTTCCAAAAATTCTCTTTTCAAATGACTGTTCCAAGAGGCTGCCAGCCTTGTTGAAGTTAATTTGGAGCCCCGCCTGGTCCCTCGTGGACAGGAGAACATAATAGATCCTTGGGTCTTTATTTAGTACCAGTTGCAGCCCCGTTGGGAGCAGATGTGGGAGGTCAATGGAACCAGAACAATTACTGTCCATCCCCGAAGGTGATGCTTCTCAGCCTTGGAAATAAGCCTTTCTGTCTTTTGGAGAGAATTTTGTGAACCTGTGCTATGGCGCCTTCTCTTTGTAGCTTAGATCATAAAAGGTGAAGCAACACAGTTGCCACTCATAATTCTTTAAGCATCACAAAATTACCAGGTGCTTAATTGGTAGCTTGCATGAGGCTTTTTAGGCAACTGGAAACTTAATGTCAACTGTACCAGATAAATTTAACCATAAACTGCTGTAATGGGCCCCTCATGCATGTATCCGCTCCTGGAGCTTTGTGTTAGGGTAAATAAGTAAAAATGGGATTATTTTTTTAATCAGTATCCTGGTATAATGAACTAAAATACATTCTTAACAAAATTAGGTATATGTGGGGTCACTATGATTCTTACCAGAAGTTGCTATTAAATAAGCAGCCTTAATTTTAGGGCAAACTATTCTTATTATACTGCTCACAAAAATTAGGGGATATTTCAAAATGAATATGAAGTGATAAAATATCCCCTAATTCTTGTGAGCAGTATATATGAAACCTTTGATTTTAATAGAATTTGATTATTTGTCAATTTTAGTTCAGTCTTTTCTTTCTTCTAGTCAAAATACGGTAGAATTTTTAGGATCAAAGGAGCATTTGGGGCACTAAATGTCCTTCCTCTCTTTGGCTGTCAGCCAGACCACCTATATATAAAACCTAAAGTTATAGAAATATTTCAAGGTCTTGTTAAGTTTTCCAGATTTGTTGCTCATTATATCATTCTACAAATATTTAACGAGCAATTATTCAGTGTGAAGTATGGCAGAGAAGATCGTCATCTGCTACCCCTGGAGTGTATAATCAAGTTGAGAAGACAAAGTTACACTATAGTTCAAGGGGGCAGAGCAGCATAGTAGGGAGCGGTTGAGACTTTGGAGCCAACCTGAGGTGGGGTGACTTTAGCTGTGCCTTCACTCTCCATGTGCTGCTGAGTATGACATGAACCTCAGGGCCCGGGGATGGGTAATGCAGGTAATACTTGTATCACTCTGTGCTCTGTGAGTTAGGAAGGCCATGTGATGCCCCCCTAGCACAGTGCCCCTTTGGAGTCAGGCTGAATAATAGTAGTTGTTTGTCTTGGGGCTGACACCCATCCCTGTCTGACCCCTTGGTGATCTCTGAGCAGGTGGGAGGGCTAAGGAACTTCATGCCTTTTTGACAAGCATTGAAGTGATGGCTGGTGGTTTTCTGTGCTGCATTTTAGGAAGCCCACGCCGTCCACCTTGAAGGCTGGGGAGCTGCGCACACATGTCAGTCGCTGCCAAGTCTGTATGAGAAGAACATAATGAAGCCCAGCTCTTAGCTAACATCGCAACATGGTGCTACTCCCTCCTCTTCCCCTTCCTCTTTTTTTTTTAACAGCAACGAACCCTAGAAATATATCCTGTGTACCTCACTGTCCAGTAAGAAAACCGTAAAGTGCCTTATATGAATCTGCGTAACTAACACACCCTGCTTCATTGGCCTCTACTTGCTGAAGGAGAAACAAAGACATCGATAAGCTGTCACTAGTGACCTACCAAATGGCACTTTTGATGAAATAAAAATATAAGTCTGTTCTACAATCCAGTGCACTGATGTGTGAAATGAGAACTCGCATCAGAAAACCAAAGGGTGCTAGGAGGTGTGCGGGGCCTTCCATACTGTTTGAACGCCCGTTTTCATTCTTGTACGATAATAGATCCATTTTCACCCCCTCCCCCCGATGAAATGTTTGTTTATGTCACTGTCTAGCTGTTTCAAAATTCAGGTCCCTTGGTCTGTACAAATAATAGTCATGTGAAAACAGTGTTTCAAGCCTCCAAATGGAATTACGGGCTCAGTGGCCATGTCTTCCAACCCCCAAGTATAAATTTAGGTCTTTCTGCTATGTGTGGTACTATGCAGCTGCTTGTGCAGAGATCACAAATATCCTGTGGAATAAAGATGGTCCAAAAGTAGGCAGAAATTAAATATATATATATATTTTAGTAATTTATATAGATGTCAGCAGTTAGGCAGGTCAAGTTTTTAGTTTCAGTTCCACTGTTAAAATAAAGCTTACATAGTTTCTTCCTTTAAAAGACTGTGTTGTCCTTTAACATAGATTTTTTAAACACCAGGGTATTGAATGTGAAACACCAACTCTCATTGTTCACCTCCAAACCAAAAATTCTGTATTGCCAAAACCAAACCCAGGTTCATGAATATGGTGTCTATTATAGTGAAACATGTACTTTGAGCTTATTGTTTTTATTCTGTATTAAATATATTCAGGGTTTTAAACATAATCACAGACTGAATGACTTGACTTCAAAAGCAACAACCTTAAAAGGCCTTCATTTCATTAGTATTCCTCATTCTGCAGCCTGGCGTGAAAAACAGCTCTGTTGAATCAAAATATCAGTATTTTTACGTGTAAGCACCTTCAGGCGGCTTCCTTGGTTTTTCATGAGCTGTGTTCAGACTTCAGCAGGGGAACGGATGGATTGCAGGACAGCAGAATCGGACCACTATGCCTGAAATGACATTTCACTAAAAGTCTCCAAAATGTTTTTAAGACTACTAAGGCCTTTTTGTAATTTCTTTAAATGTGTATTTCTTAAAATTTCAAATTTGTAATAAAACTATTTGTATAAAAATTAAGCTTTTATTAATTTGTTGCTAGTATTGCCACAGAAACATTAAAAGTTACCTCACAAGCCACTAATAAATTTGCAAGTTTTGCATATGTTAGATCATATTTAATTTTCAGTTCTTCTGAACAAGAGTCTTATGGTGGGTGTAATTTATAGGAATTACTACAAAGGAAAAAAAATGGTATTCCCCTCCCACCTGTTCTCCTTCCATCCCTCCCTCTTTCCCCCTTCCCCTTTCACCTGTCCATCCAGGTAGCCAGTATTCATTCATCCATCTCTCCATTCATTGTGTAAATACCAAGGATTTGCCACTTTTCAAGAACTGGATAGTTGCAAGATAAACAGATTAATAACATACATATTCAGCCATTGAAAGCGGCTCTATTAGGGGTTAGAACTGAGATTATAGTTATATAATAGATACATTTGAGGCAGGGGGTTGGATTCCAAGTCTTACTTATAGTAGAAAAGAAATAAGACTGCAAATTTCTTTTTCCCTGGGGACCTCAGCTTTAGTTTAATCTCGATCAAAATATGATCCATGTAGCGCGATATTACATATTCAAGAAAAATCTCTAAATATTGATATGTTCTTGATATTTGTACCCTATAGAGTTGCAGTGAGGGTGAAATGGGATTAACTGCAAGGATAACACCACAGTGCAAGCAGGAGTTATTAGTCAAGGTCTAGTTTAGAAATCTCCCTCGCATCATTGATAAAACTGATGAAAAGAGATTATTTGCTTTTTTTGATATATAGTATTGGGTAGGAGAGAAAAAAACTAAAGTCATTAGACTTGGTGTCTGCTGAAGTTACTGAGAACTATTAAACACTTTTGTATTGTACCCATTTTAGAGTATTTTGTTTTTATGTGTAAAACTGATTTATCATAAATTATTATTGAATATTATACACAGTTTGGCCTATATAAGAAAGCACAAAGAAGAGAGTATCATACCTTGACTCTCAACATTCAGATTTTGTACATTTTATATCTTTTATTTTAAAAGCAGTTTATGTGTTTTATGTTTTAAATTATCCTACAGTAACATTGATTTATTTTGATGTACAGTTCAATGAATTAATTACAATATATGAATAGGTTCATGTAACCATAATCAAAATCAGCACACAGAAGACTTACATCACACCAAAAAATCCCCTCAAGCTCTTGCTATGTAGTAACAGAAATACCTGCTCCCACCCTGGCAACCAACTACTGAGTTTTTCCCCATCACTACAGGTTTGTCTCAAGAATGGAATAATAGATTTGAGATTATCTTCTTTCACTCAGCATAATGCATTTGACATTTATCTCAGTTTTTATATGTATCAATAATTTATTCCTTTTTATTGCTGAGTAAATTTACATTTTATAGATGTACCATACTTCATTTATCTATTCACCTGTTGAAGTACTTTGGGTAGTTTTCGGTTTTGGGTGATTATGAATAAGGAATAAACATTCATGTTCAGGTTTTTATGTGAGCATAAGTTTTGTTTGTTTTTTTCCATTACGGTAAACGGTAAACACTCAGGACTAGAATGGCTGGGTCATTTGGTAAGTGTATATTTAATACAAAAAGAAACTGCCAAACTAGTTTCCAGAGTGGCTGCACCATTTTGCGTTTCTAGCAACAATGAATGAAAGCTGTACTTGCTCCACAATATGTGGCATTGTCAGTATTTATTTTTATTTTTTTTAGTTGTTCTAATTAGTATATAGTGTCATTTAACCATGGTTTTAATTTGTGTTTCTCTAATGGTTAATGAGTTAAACATATTTTTATTATTTTTTGAAATTTATTTTTATTTATTTATTTATTTATTTATTTATTTATTTATTTATTTATTGTGGCAGAGACAGAGAGAGTCAGAGTGAGGGACAGATAGGGACAGACAGACAGAGAGGGAGAGAGATGAGAAACATTCATTATTCGTTGTGGTTCCTTAGTTGTTCATTGATTGATTTCTCATATGTGCCTTGACCCGAGAGCTACAGCAGACCAAGTGACCCCCCTTGCTCGAGCCAGCGACTTTGGGCTCAAGCTGGTGAGACTTGCTCAAACCAGATGAGCCCATGCTCAAGCTGGCAACCTCAGGGTCTCGAACCTGGGTCCTTCACATCCCAGTCTGATGCTCTATCCACTGCGCCACTGCCTCGTCAGGTGATGTTGAACATTTTTTTGTGAATTTTTTGGGGCTATCAGTATATCCTCTTTTTGGAATATCTATTAAGTCTTTTTAACATTTTTAAAAAATGTTTTTCATCCTGTCAAGTTTTGAAAGCTCTTTGGGTATATATACTGATTGAAAGTCATTTGTTAGATCTGTGATTTGCAAATTCATCCTCCTAATAGTATCTTCCACAGAGATAAAGTGTTAAATTTTGATGATGTTCAATTTATCAACAATTTTTCCATAGGACATCCTTTTGGTATCTGGTTTAAGAACTCTGATTAACCCTAGGTCACTTAGATTTTCTGATAAAAGTTTTATCTTTTTATATACTATATTTAGACCTGTAATCCCTTAATTATTTTTTATTGGTAAAATTCACAAACTTAAAATTTACCATTTTAAAGTGAACAATTTAGTGGCATTTACAGTGTTGTAAAACCCACACCTACATCTGTTCTAAAACATTTTCATACAACCAAATCCAACACCCATTCAGCAGTGACTCCCTGCCTACACCCAATCCCCAGCCCCTGGCACCACCAATCTGCTCTTTGACTATGGACTTACCAATTCTGGATTTCATACAATGGGATCATTCAGTATGTGGCTCTTGTGTCTTTCTTTCACCTGGCTGAATAATTTCTATTGAGTGTATATGACAATTTTTTATCCATTCACTGATTGATGTATCTTTTGGCTACTCTCAGTAGTGCTCCTATGAACATGTACATGCATTTATTTAAATCCTTGTTTTCAGTTCTTTGGGGGATATGTTTAGGAGTGGAGCTGTTGAATCTTAGGGTTACTCTATATTTAACTTTTTGAGGAACTGCCTAATTAATTTCCACAGAGGTTGAAGCATTTTCCATCACCACTAACAATCCATGATGGTTCCAGTTTCTCCACATCCTTATCAACAATTCTTAATTTTCCTTTTTTGACTATAACTATCTTACTGGTGTGAAATGGTCTCTCATTGTGGTTTTGATTTGCATTTCTGTAATTAGTAATGATGTTAAGCATCTTTTCATGTGCTTTTGGCCATTTTCATATCTTTGAAGAAATGTCTATTCAAGTCTTCTTCTGCCCATTTTTAACTTGTTTGTCTGTTGTTTAGTTGTAAGGGTCCTTTATTTAATTCAGGATACTAGACCTTTATCAGAGATATGGCTTGCAAGTATATTCTTCCATTCTGTGAATTGTCTTTTACTTTTTTGATGTCTTTTGATGCACAGAATTTTTCAAATTTGATTAAGTAGAGTTTACCTTTTTCTTTTGTTGTTCATCTTTTGATGTCATATCAAAGAATCCATTGCCAAACCCATTGTCAGGAACATTGACTGCTGTGATTTTTCTCCAAGAGTTTTATGATTTTAGCTATTATATTTAGACCATCGATTCATTTTGAGATGATTTTTAGATATGGCATGAGGTAGAATACCAACTTCATTTTATTGTATGTCGATATTCAGTTATTGCAGCACAATTTATTATAAGAGAGACTATCTTTTCCCCATTGGATGATCTTGACACTCTTGTCAAAATTTAATTGGCTATCATTTTACTGACTTAATTTTGCATTTTTGTTAAAATTAACTGACCTTACTTTGCCTGGGTCTGTTTTTTTGTTTTGTTTTTTTTGTTTTTTTTTTTTTTTAGCTCTATTCTGTTTCATTGAGCTATATGAGTGCCATAACCAACACTATTCTCTCTTGATTAAATTACCTTTAAATTAAGTATTAAAGTCAATTACAGTTATTTTTTTCCCTACTACTTTGTGTTTCCTTTTCAAATTTATTTAAACTCTTCTAGTGTCTTTGTTTTTCTATATAAATTTGAGGTTCAGTTACAAAAACATCCTGGGATTTTTGTTTGAATTACATTTAATCCATCAATCAGTTTGGGAAGAATTATTATCTTTACTACACTAAATCTTATATTCCATAAATGTAGTATGTCTTTCCATTTTTTAGGTCTTCTTCAATATTTTTAAATGATCATTTTGTTGTTTTCAGCATAAAAATTATGTGCATGTTAGGTTAGATTTATCCCTAAGTGTTTAACTTTCTGAGAACCATTGGAAAATTTCAAGTATCAAATTTTTTTAAAATTGTAACTACACATACCTAATCTATAGCAATATGATTGATTTTTTTTGAGTGTGTTAATCTTGGATCCTGTTATTTTCTTAACTTCTCTTTTATAGCTCTTTGAGGTCTTTCTGTTGCTTGGTAAAGATTTTCTATAATCATGTTATTTGTGAATAAGGACCATTCTATTTCTTCTTTTCCATACTAACATCTCCCCCGACCCCAACCATTTTTCTTTTTCATTCCTTTTTGAACTGGCTAAGACATATAATAAATGTTGTAGGAGAGTGGTAAGCAAGGATATTTTCTTTTGTTTTTGATTCTAAGGAAAAATCATTTATTCCAACACTGTTAAATAGGATGTTAATTGTAGGTTTTTATTTACATGGCATTATATTTGAGCGTTTTATTATGAAAAGATGTTGAATTTTGTCAAATGCTTTTTCTGTATCAGCTGTTAGGCTTATGCTTCTTCTTTAGCCTGTTAATATGATGGATAATCAAAGATGATAACAATCTTACATTTTCAGGATAATACCCACTTGGTTATGGTGCATTATTCTTTTTTTCTATGTTGCTGGATTTGATTCATTAATATTTTATTGAGGATTTTTGTGCTATTTTTAATGAGAAAAAATGATTTTTAGCTTTACTTTTTTAAGATAATGCATTTCTCAAAAAGTGGACTGGAAAATATGCCTTTCTCTTCCTTTTTCTGGAAGAGATTGTGTAGAGTTGGTGTTCTTTCTTTAAGTATTTAGCCGAATTTACCAGTGAAATTATATGAGCTTATAATTTTCTTTTGGGGGAGACTTTTAGCTATAAATTTAATTTTTAAAAGTTATAAAAATGTCTAGGTTCTATTCTATCTTGGATTACTTTGTTTTTTTCCTTTAAGGAATTAGTCTATTCTGAGTTATTGAATTTGTTTGTAGAGTTTTCACGGTATTACCTGACTATCCTTGTGTCTATGGAGCCTGTGTAACATTCTTTATTTCTTTCCCAATACTGATAATGTGTATCTCTTTTTTTCTATGTAAAACTTGTTAGAAGTTTATCAGTACTTGCTCGTTTAAAGGGAGAGTTGCACTAATTTATTTTTACTTTTATTTTCATTGATTAACTCATATCGTTATTTTCTTTTATGTTTTTATTTTAATTTTTTTGCTCTTTATTTCTAGTTTTTGCAAGTAGAAGTTTAGATGGTTGATTTGAGACTTATCTTTTTTTAATATAAGCATCAAATGCTATAAATTTTCCTTTATGCATTGATTTACCTACATCACAAAGTTTAAGTTGTATCTTTGTTTACATTCAGTTAAAACGAATTCTTAATTTTCCTTGATACTTCATTTAATCCACAGTTTATTTGGAAGTGTGTTATTTAATTTTTAAGTGCTTGTAGATTTTACTGTTATATTCCATTTTTGATTTCTAGTTTAATTTTATTATGATCATAGAACATACTATGTATAATTTTAATAATCTTGCATGTTTTAAGATTTCTTTTATGACCTAGAGTATGATTTTTCTTGGCAAACATTCCATGCACAATTAGAAAGAATATATATTCAACATAATGTTGGGTAGAAATGTATAATATTATCCATTTGATTAGTACTATTTCTTAGTTATTTTATATCCATGTTAAGTTTCTATCAATTACTGAGAGATCAGTGTTATAGTGTCTAATGTTGGAAATTTTTAATATAGTCTTTCATTTAGGGCAGTTTTTGCTTTATCTAGTTTTAAGCTTTCTATTTTTAGATATACATACATTTAGTATTATTATATCTTCCTGGTGAGTTGCTTCTTTTATGTTTGTGCTATGCGACTCTTTATAATTTACTTTTTTGCTCTGAAATCTACCTTGATATTAATATAGTCACTTCATTTTTTTCCAATTAGTATTTGCATGGTATGGCTTTCCTTTTATTCTTTCTTTTTTTTTCTCGCTTTTTACCTATTTATATCATTGTATTGTATTTAAAGTGAGAATTATGCAGACAACATATGGTTGCACCATGCTTTCAAAATTCATTCTGAGAATCTTTGTCTTTTAATTGGTGTGTCAATATTGTGTTCATATTTAATATAATGACTAGCATGTTTGGTTTTAGGTCTAGCTTTTATTATTTCTTTTCTTTTTACTACTCCTGTTTTATAGTTTCTCCTTTGCTGACTTTTTTTAGTTATTTAAACACTTACTAGTATTCCATTTTATATTATCCATTGTGCTTCTTACTATATTGACATTTTTTTAAAACTCAAGAGAAGAATAGCATGTTATATTTACCCAGGTATTTTACATTTCTATTTTTCTTTATCTCTATTTCCAAGTTTTCTTCTTATGGCATTTTCTTATTGTCAGAAGAACTTTCCTTAGCACTTATTTAAGAGTAGGTCTGCTGCCAACAAGTTCTCTGAGTTTTCCTTCATCTTAAAATGTCCTAATTACACCTTTCCTGAGGATTCTTTTCACAACACAGAATTCTGACAGTTCTTTTCTTTCAACAATTTAAAACTGTTGTTTGTTTCCTTATTTTCTGGCCTGCATAGTTCCTGATAATAAATTCTCAGTCATGCAAATCATTGTTCCTCTATAAATAATGTGTTGCTCTCTGGCTACTTTTAAAATTTCCTCTTGTCTTTAATTTTCATATGACCGATTATAACATTTCTGTGTATGGATTTGGTTCTCTGAACTTGACTCTGAAGATTTGTGTCTTTTTCCTATGAAAAATGTTCATATTGTTTGGCAGATCATTGATCTGCTCCAAGTTCCAACTCACTGTCTGTGGTCTATGGTTCCAATGTCAATCAGATCTTGCAGTACTACTGGGATCTATCTTGCATGGATGCCACCCTGTGGGCTGTTTAGGGTATGGGCAGTGTGGTGAGTTCTCAAAGTCACTGGCATGTGTTTAAAGTCAGAGCTATGCCTGCAAAAATAAAAGATGAGTCCAGGGCTTCACAAAAAGCTTCGCAGAATCCCCTTTTTAAGGTCGGTCCTCTTAATGATCTTCCCATTACCTTCTTGTTTCCTGAGGTTTCTCGTTTTGATCTTTTGTCTTTACTTATATCTCCCTGACCATACTTCTGTGACTACAGCTAGGCCTGGCATTGAATAGGCAGGACAAGAAAACAACAGCAAAAAAGGGCAAACTCCCTACTGCTCTGCTTTTCTTCCCCAGTCTGTTTGCTATTATTTGCTTTCAGAGTCTCTGATAACTACTTCACTGTGGGAGAGACAGGCTGGGGTCTGCCGCTCAGTTTTACATAGACTGGTACCAACCAAGACAGCACTTCAGAAGCATAAAGAGCACTAATTTTGATGGCAATATGTATGATAATGATGTACAGAAGAGAGACAAATGCTTTGACTTTGCTCATTTTTAACATTTTTTCCCACTCTTGTTTCTCATGCTTGAATGCATCATAAGTCACTGAGTTAGTTAACTATTATACAAAGGCTTTTCTATGTAGATACATGCTGGCTCTTTCCAAACACATTTTTGTTACAGCTAACCGTACTTGAAATAATGTATATTGGCTTATGTGGATATCCAATACCATCATTTTCATATCAGAGCTCTTCCATCCTAGGGCTCAGATGCTAGGTCTGTCCTCATAATCTGAATCTGATCCACAAAGCTACAGCATTGTACCATGAAGCTAGACATATCTGAGTTTAGATTCTGATCCTGCCACTTACAAACTCGTGTACTCGGGCAAGGTATGTGACCTCTCAGGGTTCTGTCTACCCGAGGCCATTTTTACTCTGTAGTTCTTCTACACCAGAATCACAGACTGGGAGAAATTTATAGGAAAAGAAAAAGCTTGTTCTGATGCATTTATTCATTCATGCTTCACCTAATCTTTCCATCTATCCATCCAACTATCCATCTATTTATCCATCCATCTCTTCATTATTCATATACTGCGTGCTTATCACTTCCCAGTTGCTAGGTTAGGTACAAGATAAACAAAAATGAGTAATATCAAGCCCTTAAGAAATGTTCTTTTCAAAATAAATCAACAAACAAAATTAAAACAGATTCATAGACATAGAGACTAGACAGGTGATGGCTAGAGGGGAGGAGAGTTGAGGTACTGGTGAAAGGTGAAGGGG
This sequence comes from Rhynchonycteris naso, assembly GCA_037038555.1. NCBI lineage: Eukaryota > Metazoa > Chordata > Mammalia > Chiroptera > Emballonuridae > Rhynchonycteris > Rhynchonycteris naso. The sequence goes on from CM072998.1 coordinate 36,115,991, forward strand.
TTAAAAAGAAAAAAGAAGTACAAATAGCCCTGGTGGGTTGGCTCAGTGGATGGAGCATCAGCCTAGCATATGGACATCCCAGGTTGCTGGTCAGGGCATGCAAAAGAAGTGGCCATCTGCTTATCTCTCCTCCCTTTCCCCCTTTACCTCCTCTTTTCCTCCTACAACCAGTGGCGCCGTTGGTCCCAGTTTCAGCTTTAGGAACTAAAAATAGCTCGGTTACTAGCACCAGCCCCAGACAGGGAGTGCCAAGTGGATCCCCATCGGGGTGCATGCAGGAGTCTTTCTTCCTTATTCTCCCTTAAAAAAAGAGAAGTACAAATTGTTAATAACCAAATCATCCTGAGAATGTAAATTACAGCGTAGAGGATGTAGTGTAGTAAAAAATATTGCAATAACTATACATGGTGTTAGGTGGGCACTGGAAGTATTGCGGGGAACACTTTGTATGACTGTCTAATCGGTATGCTGTGCACTTGAAACCAATATAAAATAATGTTAAAAATTAAAATGAGTAAATAAACTGGAGAAAAGAATGTTTCGTTAAAAAAATCACTGTGGAAGAATTTGTAGCTTGTCAGGTATCTAAAATAAAGTTATAGATCAGAAAAGTATAGGTATAAAAAATGGGGGGATTGAAGGTTGGATTACACATGGGGATCATGAGAGTTGCTTACTTAAGAATATTGCTGTAAAGACCAAGAGATGAGATTAAATGAGAAATGTGCACAAAGCTGCCCGTTGTGCATTCAGGCCCCGAGCAAAGCTGGGGTGATGTCACACCACCCAACACTGCTTCGGAAGAGTTTAGGCCACAGGGTCATTTCCCTCCCTCTTTTCTTATCTTCTTGCCACACACTTGCCTAAACTGTTTTTGAGGAAATGTCTATATTCTGCCTTATTTCTACTTGAGTGACAACCTTCCTTAAACTTACTTCCCACAATGTAAAAAAGCACTTTATTTTATTAGATTTAAGACTATCACCTTGTAATATTAAATGGTACCCCCAGAATTACTTTTAAGTATTTGGGATTTTGCTAAAACCTCAATCTTTGTTATTCCAGATTTAAGATGTTTTCAAGTTCTGGTATAAGTAGCAACTTATCCTTTCTATCATTTTAGTTTTATTTGTCTGATTCTACTCAGTCTCCCTGTTGGGTAGATAAGAAAGTGCCGTATACCTGAGGTAACCAACCAAACATATCTTATTTCTCCAGGCACTCTCCTGACCCCTCATATGGTGACAAAGTAGTAAAACTCATTTCCCTTAACAAGTTAAGCTCATTGATAAGGTAAAAACATAGACACACACAAAAATTTGTTAGTAATCAGGGCCATGAAAAATAATGATTTTGCAGTGAACTTTGAGACATCAGAACTCCTTCTCCCATTTCCAAACTAAACCCAGATCATGGATCACACCACACACTGGAGATTATCTCTTAAAGATATCAAGAGAGAAATCTTTCACAAGCCTATTCAGAACAATTGGAAAATAAATTTTTCTATTGATATTCTATGGTTCATGACCCCTCTTGGGAGAGCTTTCTTTGTCTTCCAATGGCAAAAGTCCCTCCCTGAAATGATATAGAAAACAGCCCAGAGTCCTATTTAAAGCCTTCACATTAATTACTGGGTCACCCTCTACCTTGTAGCTCTTGTCAGCTCTTCCTAGAAGAATTTTTGAAGTGAGTCTGATTCCAATCCTTTTTCCTGTTGGGTGTGTCACTGAGCCTCTCTCTCTGGGTTGTCCTTACACCTCAACATCAGTGGACATCTGGCTCTGTGGAGATGGGATGGGGGGGCGATCCAGGTTTTTCCCGGGGTACGTTCCTGCTATTCAGACTGCTCACACCAGCTCCCTCCCTTGACCACAGCTCTGCTCTTCTGGGTGATCCAGCCCAAGGTCACTGCTCCCCTAGTAAACACTGTTCTTAGAGTACTTGGGGCATTTAACATTTGTTTATGAATTATCTGTTTAAAACTTAACATTTGTTTAGCAAGGTATCAATGAAGTTATGAAATAGGGAAACAACTTCCTAGTGAAGTTCTGTAGATGACATTGCTTCAGGTAAATGTTGGAGCAAGACTTGTCTCCCTGTAACCAGGTGTCTGTAGCCCAGAGAATGAAGGCTGGGGGACAGGGTCATCCTACTGACATAAAGCTCTTTTAAAAGAAGGAAATCTTCCCTTTTGTGATAACTTAGATGGACCCAGACATTAGTATACTAGATGAAATAAGCCAGTCAGAGAAAGACAAATATCATATGATCTCACTTATATGTGGAATCTAATGAACACAATACACCGAGGAACAAAATAGAAACAGAGGCATGAATGTAAGGAACAGAGGGACAGCTGTTGGGGGGGGGGCTTAGATGAAAGAAGGTGAAGGGATTAGCCTATGACACATAGACACAGACAACAAGGTGGCACTAGCCAGGAAAGAAGGGTGGGAAAAGGTGGAGGTGGGCAATGGAGGGGGGGCATGGAGATGAAAAGAGACTTTACTTAGGGCGGAGAATGCATAATGCTGTGTGCAGGTGGTGTTATATTGAGTTGTGCTCTTGAAACCTGTATGATTTTGTGAACCAATGTCATCCCAATAAATTCAATTAAAAACTGTGAAATAAATACATAAATACATAAAATAATGGTCCTGACCAGTTGGCTCAGTGGTAGAGTGTCTGCCCAGTGTGTGAAAATCACAGGTTCAATTCCTGGTCAGTACACATAGGAGAGGCACCCATCTACTTCTCCACCCCTGCCCCTCTTGTTTCTCTCTCTCTTTTTACCTCCTGCAGCCATGGCTCCATTGGAGCGAGTGGACCCCCGGTGCTGAGAATGGCTCCATGATCTCCACCTCAGGGCTAAGAAGAGCTTGGTTGCTGAACAATAAAGCAATGTCCCAGATGGGCAGAGCATTGCCCCCTAGTGAGCTTTCCCTGTGGATCTCGGTCCAGTAGCATGTGGGAGTCTGTCTCTCTGCCTCCCCTCCTCTCACTGAACAAACAAACAAATAAACAAAGTTTGCTTGCAGCTTGTGTGTCTTTCGCATCCACTGGGGTGCCCTCCCTCCCCACTTCCCCTGAGTGTGGCAGCGTCAGGTCAGGAGAGGGTGGTTCTAGCTGCTAGAATCTAACAGCTCTGATTCATTCCTCACTGCCTCTGCTGCGTGGGGGAGTGTTTCCTCTCATTAACGCCCTATTTGTACTTCCTGAGCTCGCGCGTGGACTGCGCTCCTCAGTCCGGGTTTAATCGCCTGAAATAGCTGCGCATATTCCCGGGGCTTTGCGTCTCCACCGCGCAGCATCTGGCCTCCCTCACCCACCCCCTGAGGAGCCATGAGTGGCTGAGTCACGGTGAATCTGAATCATTCATCCTCGCTCAGGAAACACCTTTTATAGTCTTCCAGTTTTAAGCAGAGCGACAGGTGACTTCAGAAATTCGGCTATTTTACTATCCTCTCCCCAACCTGTCTTTGTTTGCTTTGAGCAGAAATTTTTCCCACGTGTTTTCCTTGAGTCTACTGCTTGGGGCAAGTTTTGCGCAAAAGGTACCCAGGCACTCAGCCTTAAGGGATATTTATTGTATCTGATGCAAATAAGAAAATTCTGTAGACGATTTTTGAAGCAGCCTTTGCTAGCCATTTCAGTGAACCAGTATGTATTTACAAATCAGATCTCTTCCTATCAGGGAGAAATTTCCAGGGCAAACTGCAGATGGCACTCCTATCTTCTTATTGCAATGTTCCAACCAGCAGAATGCTTTGCTAAAATTTGCAATGGCTCTGTCCCTTTTTAATCAGTGTTTAACTAGGTTATCCCAAAGCAAATCACCAGGTATCAATTAGGATCTGTAGCCAGGACCATGCAGTTTTTAAATGAGACAGAGTAGGGAGGAGAGAAAATGGAGAATTATTTCAAATATACAAACAAACTTTTTCACCAGAGTTTGTGAATGTGTATAACAATGGTGAAAACACACATTTTAAAAAAAAATTACAAATAGACATCATTTGCACTTTAAGTGTCTGTTTGGGGGAGGTTTTCTCTTAAGAAGACTGCCTCTGAGCTTAAAGAAATCCTGCCTCTAATGCCTGTGTCTTCCATCCTGTCATTGCCAAGGGCTGTCTCCAAGCTACTGTTAGCATAGCAATGAGGGGGCCTGGCTTTGCTGTGTAGGGGTCACAAGTCTTGGAGTCCCCCCTAGGGAAAGCTGGTGACTTGGGTGAGGAGAAGTGTTCCCATACGGCAGGTGGCTTCTCAGAAGAGCCTTACTTAGCTTTTGCTGCTGCAGAGCAACACTGGTGAGTGGGATAGCTCCATTAGGAACTAGAACCCCAGACTGAAGAAAAAGGCATTCAGTGTCATATATTGTGAAGACAGCTGCCAACAATGAGGGGGTTCCCATACAGATGAAACAATCTGGCTTCCTCAGCTACCCCTACCTACGGCATCCCTTCCAGGAAGAGGGAAGGAGAACAGGGGAGCATGAGCCATCAGCCCTAAGGTGGGTCTCATGCTTTTCCCTGTAACTAGACAGGAGAGGGTGATGCCAAGACCCCGCCCCCCAGCCAGGAATCCAAGGGCACTTTTCAGACTTGTTGGGTGCCTCTAATGGGTGGAGCAGGACATCTAGTGCCAGCACACGGCAGAGTTGGGGGAAGGGGCAGATTGGGACTCTGGGCAGGGGTGAGAGGACAACATCAGGACATCCAAAGCTCTCTGTGGCCCAGAGCTGTGAGCTTTGTCTAGGGGTCTGAGGAAAGAAGCTGACATGAGTAGTCCTTCCCCAAAGAGGGTGGCTCTGGGGAAGGGGACCCCAACCCTGAGGAGTTGTGAGATACTGTGGTTCAACAGCTGAGGCTGGAATGGAAAGAGAATTAGCCAGAGCTGGCTCTTCAGAGCCGAGGACCAAACAAGAGGGAGTTAAAGAAACTCATCTGTGGTCCCCTTGAGAGCCAGTCTGGGGACTTCAGGAGGCTTAGAGCAGACATGGGGAACAGCCTTTACTTCTACTGTGGAGGAGAAGGCTGTTGCCCTCCCCAGCCCACCCAACCTGGTGTCAGCCCTGAGGATCAGGACCAAAAGAACAAAAAGGAGAAATGCAAACCCTGCCTGCTGCCTGCTTCAAGTCCCCCCAGTCAAAAACTTGTTTGTTTTTTTGTTTGCCTGTATTGTGTACTATGGACTCCTTTGGTGGTCCAGTGAAGCCTATGGAACTCTTCTTAGAAAAAAAAAATTTAATGTATATAGTGGCCCTGGCTGGTGGCTCAGTGGATAGACCATCAGCCTGGAGTATGGACATCCTGGGTTCGATTTCTGGTCAGTGCACACAGGAGAAGCGATTATCTACTTTTCTCTCCTTCCTTCTCCTCCCTTTCTCTCTCTTTCCTTCCTGCAGGCAGCCAGTGGTTCCAGGCACTGAGGATAGCTCTGCTGGAGTGCATCAACCTCAGGCACGAAAAATAGCTCAGTCCTCAAACATCGGCCCAAGATGGGGTTGCCAGGTGGATCCCGGTCGGGGCGCATGTGGAAGTCTGCCTCACTGTCTCTCTTCCTCTCACCTAAAAAAAGACAAAGAAAAAATGTATATAGTAATATACATATGGAGTATTGTAAAGAAGCATATAATGAATGTATTTATCAAACTATTAATTTTTTTGGTATAATAGTATTTTTACTTGACTAAATAAATGGTCTAGAGACAGAAATAAGTACATCTTAAAGCACTAGACAGCATAAATGATATTACATAAGATTTGAAATTTTGTTGTATAACACGATATAATCTGTTTTCTTTTTATTGGTAACCAAGTTCCAGATGTTGCTAATCTTATCGCAGTTTGTGGATTACAGTCATAACTGAAAGATACGCTGCAGAAGTTGGTGCACACAAACCTATACTTTTTTTTCTCATCTAAGTTCAGGGAAGCTGAATTCCATGAAGATAGATCAAAGGATGGTTGGAAACAGTGGGCCAGGGAGTAGGTGGGCATCTGACTGTATGAACTGTATGAGCGGAGAGCTTTTATCATTATAAGACAGAACTTCCGCTACTTACTGGAGCGAACCCGGAAGGTCCATTTCTGCCCAAGTCACTGTTACGAAATGGGACAGGTCATCACTCAAGCACAGTTTGGACCAATTGGAGGTAATTGAAAACTTCTCATGTACAATCTACTGAGCTCACTTTGAAGTAATGAACTTTTATTTCATTGTGTACATTTTATGGTACATTGTATTCAACAGCAATGTACAGGTTTTGAAACTAGACAGCCTATGTTTGAATTCTGAATGACCTTAGACAACTACTTATTTACCTTGGTCTCAGTGTCCTCATCTGCAGAACTACATAGGGCTGTGGATTATTTGGTTGATGTGTAGGAAGTGCTTAGAACAGAACGTGTTGTGTGGTAGACAATCAGGCACATGAGTGAGCCTGACCCAACAGATGCTTGCTGGGTCTTTTTCTCCATGTCTTCCCCTGGCCGCACACAAACCTCATTTCTCACAAATCTGTGGGTTTCAGGAAGAATCAAAAAGACCCTTACAACTTCCCAGCACATTTTATGATTTGTTTCTCATCATTCGGCCATTGCTAGCAGACTGGTTATAAATAGAAGGCTGTATTGCAATCCATGTCCTCTTGATGCTGTGTGATCCCTGATGGCTCATATGACACAGTGTCCCAGGAAACTAAACCTTCCTCACCATAAAATTACTTCCTAAATAGGCCAGTGGACACTCTTGGTGCTGTTATAAGTTCTGCAGATTAAGTCATGCCTTATCAGGTTGTCTTCGGGAGCTATGGGTGATATAATTCAAACATAATCAACACAGCAACCATTCATTTTAAATCTGAATGCCCTGCTTTATAATTTCAGATTTATGGGAAAAATGACAATAAACCTTCATGGTCTTTCAACTCTCCCAGCTGTTTTAGATGAATTATACTAAGGAAAGTCTCTCTTCAAATACAAAGACCCTTTATTTGCTGGTCTATTCACACTCTCTAGGGTGTTCATGCATAGTAATTGCAAAAGCCAAACACAGAATTCTTGCTTTATATTTCTTGTTTTATTTTAGTTGTTTTAATGATAGATGCATTCATCACATTTTTGTATTTTCACCTGTCCTTTCAAATGGGGAAGTTCTATTTAATTTAATACTCTTGTATAGGTAAAGAAGTTTATGGCTTTTAACAAGTTGAAAGTTAGAAAATTTCAAATAGTCTATTTTTCAATCATATTGAAACTTATTTTTAAAGTTAGACCCATCCTTATAGATCTCCTAAATTACAAAGATTTTTTGACATATTCCAGAGTGTTCCTGCACTTTAGACCCTCTAGGAAAAATCAAGGGCTAAATTCTATATTTGATGTTTTCCTCTTCCTTTTAGACTTTTGGTCAATCATTTGACTTTTATGTTCAAATCCATCACCACGGAAAACATGAGGGTGGATAGCTGTATAAGTTAGCTTTGGCTGAGTAACAAACCACCCTAAACCTGCCCTATTCTGTGGTGGGCTGACAATTCTGTGGGTGGGCAATTTGGGTTGAGTTGCTCAAGATGGCTCTATGTGTTGTTGCCTGGCCTCAGCGATGCATCTGCAGTCAGCTTCTGACCAGTGGTGTTAGCTGGTAATGGAGGCTCATCATTCTGAAGGCTAACCTTTGCTCACTTGCAGGTGCAGTGAACTGCACAGAGTTCCCAAGAGCAGCAAAGAGAGAGGCCCCGGACCATGAGCACTTTCCAGGCTGATTATTGTGAACTGAATGTTTTGTGTGTCCCCAGACTCCATATGTGGAAGCCTAACGCGTGATGTGATGGTATTAGGAAGTGGTGCCTTTCGTAGCCAATCAGGTTATGAGAGTGAAGATCTTATAAAAGAGTACACGGAGAGCTTCCTTGCCCCCTGTAAAGCTAGTGAGTGGTCAAGGCCGCCATCATAGCCGCCTGACCCACACAGGTTCGCATTGGATTCGAACAGTCGGTAATGAAACACAGGAGCCATGAACTGGTGAGTCATCAGCTTTAATTCCAGCTTGCACCCGGCAGGCAAGCAAAAACACACACTGGGCTCCAAAACCCACACATTCAGTGCTCACAAAGCTACTGACTTATCCGAGTTTCCTAGAATCAAAGGTTTCTAGCTCACCAGACTTATTCACCTCTGTTCCCCATCTCCTCCTGCACAAACTCTTAACAAACTGGCTTCTTCCTCAGCACTCTGCATCTTGGCTACTTCTCCTCCACATGGCCTTAATCTGCTCTCCTCTCTTCTACTAACCTCAGGAACTCAGGAACCAAGAGCGAGAGATCAAGCTCCCAGACTGCCCCAGTTTATAGCCTAGAAAATCCAAACCTTTAATCCAATTATACATACAAGAAAGTCTCTGATACAAAGCCACCCATCTGAGGCATAATGGAATCCTCCCTACATCACCACCCTACATCATCCAATCAGTCAAGGGTGTGGAGAAGAGCTTACTCTTAAACTAAGCCTTAGGCTATAACGACCCGGCCTGCCCACAGCCTGTTCCAGAACACACATTAATATCAACGAACTTCCATGTGGGCAGCGCCATCTTTAACAAAGTGAGCATAATATATTTTATCTGCCCAACACCCCCTATTGCCATGTGACAACACCTCAAGATGACGGCTATCTCTGAATCACGAAGTGGGCTCTCCCAAGCATGGAGCATGCCAGTTCCTTGATTTGGACTTGCAGCTTCCAGAACTGTGAGAAGTAAATCTGTTATGTATAAGCCAGTTTGTGTATAATAGCATCCTAGACAGACTAAGACATTGGTGTTATATTGGCCAAATGGTCAACCCCAAATGCCGGGTGTAAGGCCAGGAACCGCTGCCACCATCGTGGCCATTCACATGTAGGTTCTCATTAAATTCGGGCAGACGGTAAAGAAATGGCAGAGTCGGAGGATGGTGGGCCATTCTGTTTATTGGTGTTTCACCAAGACAGGCAAACCACAAGAAAAGCCAAGGGAAGAGCAGAAAACCCGCTTCTCCCACGGAGGGCAAGGGATCAGGGAGGAGAGAAAAAAGAAATTGTCCTGCACCTCTTGGTGGTGGGTGCAGAATCTCCCTTCCAGTAAACATTAGCAAGACAGTGGCCCCTCCCAATCAGGAAGGCGACCTGCAACCTCACAGACTACTGTATCTGGCTTTGCCCAGCCCCCAATGCAAACCACAAGGGAGCAAACATATACATCACAATTACAAACTTATTTGACCAACACTGGGCCTGGGATAGTATTTTGCTTCTTGATGGGAAGTGGAGGCTCCAAAGTCATTTGGCCAAGGGTTGTGGATAAAGACATAGAAAGAATCTGGTTCTTTTTATCTGCTCTAATATTCTTACCCATATAATATAATGTTAAATATTGATCATACAATCCTTATAGAGAAATAGGGTTATTACCCCAATGCTTTTATAATATTATTGACATTTTAAATGTTTAAATTTCTAGACATAAAAATGAAAGTCTTGTAATTCCCAAGAGTTTTCCCTAATATTTAAAATTCTTTGCTTGGCTGATTTTCCCCTTCACTAAGGAGTTATTTAATCTTTTGGAGACACAAAGAAGAAACACAGCAGTCCCCAGAATGCTTCATCTACCAGGGCGCATGTCACACGGTCCATTCAGTGTGGGATTGCCGGATTTTTTCCCCACAGGTGAGAGGGTGCATGTGTCCCTCATCACCAGGTTTTGATTTTAAAGATCCTATGTGTGAGCTTCAAAACAAAACAGAAAAGAAGTCACACACCTGGGGGCTTCCACCCCCAGGTCTTTCTTTCCTTGTCAAGTATATTTTTCTTCTTGTTCTCTGTGACGCAGACTCACATGCTCTTGCGTTTCTAAGTGGGTGATGTGAGGAGTCAGCATTAGCAACCTGCATTTCTGTTCTCACCGGTGTGAACAAGGCCAGCCCTGCTCTGCATGGCAGGTTCTCTCCCCAAGGGCCTCCTTGACAGTCCAGCCAGGAGCCACAGAGCAGTTTGCTGAGCCCCTGGTCCAGTCTAGGATGCACCCTCAGATGGGCAGTGAAGTCTGTATGCTCCATAAAGACACTGTGCACTTTCCAACTGGGTCTCTAACTCTTCTTAGTGATGAGCCTCCACATCCGTTACCTCCTTTTTCTAGAGGAAGTAATAATAATCTTTTGTAAATCAAACTGATTCAGGAAAGGGGTGAAATCCACTGTGAATGAAGGTTTCAGGTTCGATCTCCGGTCAGGACACATACAGGAATAGATTGATGTTTCTCTCTGTCTGTCTGTCTTTCCCATCCTTTCTCTCTAAAAATCAATCAATAAAGGAAAGAGTTAGCTATTTTAAAAACAAGAGAAAAAATAGCCCTGTCTGAAAAAGGCAAATCAGCAATGTTAATAAGCTCACGACAGCAGTGGGACAGAGACGCACTTTGGGGCTCAGAGCAATTGTTAGAATTGTGGGTACAAGTGGGGGGGGGGTCCTTCTGCTCCGCACTCTTGTCTGCCTTCTGTTGTATGGTTAGCAGCCTGCTTGCTGTGGAGAGGGACAGCACACCCGAGCTGAGCTCTGAGCTCTGGGAGCACTGGCTCTCGGGTATTTGTCCAGTGAGGCCTGAAGGGATCGCTCCTATTCTTGTTCTCTGGGCCCCACCGACCCTGCAAGCCCAGCGGAGCCAGCATCTGGAAGAGCATTTATAAACTGCTGGCTTTGATGTCTCCCTTTAAGCAGATGCATTCTCCCATGGTTTCCTGGAGTCCTGCGGTTTACTGAATAACATTTGGAGTGATGAACTGTAGGTTTTTCCTGAGATGCTCAAAATTCCAACAGTAAACGAGAAATCCCAGCTGTGATTGTCTAGTACACTCCACTTACTTAGCCATCGCTGAGATGACTGGAGGAGGGTGTTAGAAATGCTGCCCCTGAGGAATTCCTTTGTTTGCCCCTGCAGGCCGCCTCCAGCCCCCACTGTGCTCTGCGCCCTGTGTGGGCTCCACCAACACACTCCCGCCCTGGCTTCTGTGGGATCCGGCCAACCGCAGGCAGCGCAGGAGGGGAAGGCGGGCAGGTGTGTATTTCCGGCCCTGCCAGGGCATGTGAGTGCTGAATTTCTCCCCTGACACAGCCCTCATACCATAGAGCTGCCTGGCAGGGGGGAGGGATGGGGACAGTGGGCACTGCTTCTTTCCCCCTCTTTCTAGTAGTGCTGGTGAGCCCTGTGCTTGCACTGAATGTTGCTGGTTCCCCAAACCCTGCTTCCATCTTGAGCAACAGTAGTTGGTCAAATCCTTCATGCCATCAGTTGGCCTGTGCTTTCTGGGTCCTGCAGGGCATTGAATGGTACACATTTAAGACCAAACACTGAAATGAAGACAGAGGGAATCAAAACAAGCCACAAAAGGGTAATTTTAAAAGGTCACCACTATGATTTGTACAAAACACCAGGAACCCCCTGCTGTGGGCTGAATTGTCTCCTCCCAAATTCCTATGTTGAAACCCTAACTCCACAGTGATTGCTACTGACCATAGGGCCTATAAGAGGTAATTAGAATGAAGTGAGGTCACAGGGTGGACCCTCATCAATGGGATTGTTGCTTTACAAGGGGAAGCAAGGGGGATTTCTCTCTGTGCACACTGAGCACCGAGGAAAGGCCATGTGAGGACACAGCAAGAAGTTGGCCATCTACATGCTAGGAAAAGGTTTGAACCAGAACCTGACCACACTGGCACCCTACTCTCAGACTTCCAACTTCTAGAACTGTGAAAAATAGATTTCTGTTGTTTATCCCTCCACCCTCTGGCTGTGGCCCTTTGTTACGGCAGCCTGAGATAAGACACACCCCATTCCATACAGGTGCACAGGTGGGCCACAAATTTGACACTCTTTCTACTGGAAATTAAATATAGGATTTTGTTATATATTTTCTGCTGAAGTCACCTTGCGATATAATTTTTAAGTGGTTCTTTGTACCCCCAGTGTTAAATTATCTTCAGAGGGAAATATTCCTCTGTGTGTGTTTGTGCACCTTAACACTTTTGGGAACATACAGAAGGTTAAGCAGGTTAAAAAAAACATTGTTTTTATTTATATACAGATCACCTGTTTTGTGGCTAGGATTCGGTTATGATTAGGTACTGGTGGGCGAAAATCAACTTCAGCAAGATCCTCCTGTTTAATTAGAAAATGGCAAGGTAGAAATATATCTAACATATTAACAAACACTCTAAACATTTTTAGCCTGAACAACATTAAGGACAAGTAGAAACAAGCAAGCACAAAATGCCTTTTCAGGTAGCACCAAGGGGGTGGGGGCCGCCATTCCTGCTGAGTGGGGGACAAGGTCATTCCTTCTGTTGCCCTGCTTCTCCTGGAGGCTGGAGGGATGCAGCTGCCACACTCGTAGGGAGCTGCCGGGGTTGCCCCAAGTGTGTGTTGGTGGGAAGGGGAGGAGGTAGAGGGAGCTGTCATCTTCACTATATTTGTGCAAATGGAAACGAGAAGGGTGGACACTATGGCCCCCCGGGTAGTTCAGGATCAACCAAATATGCAGAAATGCAGATCCCGGTGGAAACTCAGAATGCTCAGAAGGCTGGCAGAGATGCAGTGCTGGAACTGTCTACTGTGCCTGCGCACCACGCTCTAGAAGGAAGGCAACAGGGGTCCGCTGAGGGCCAGAGGTGCTGCGGAAGGAGCGAGGAAGGGGCAGCAGAAATGGAAGTATCCAGTGCACATCCACAAAAGCCTGTGTAAGAGCTGGTTCACAACCATTTGATTTCACTCACATGGGGGGTACAAAACATAAAGCAACAAATGAACAAACAAAACAAACAAATAAACAAACACACTTAGAAACACAGACAACAGTACGCTGGTTACCAGAGAGGAAGAAGGTTGGTGGAAGGTTGAAGAAGGTAAAGGAGGTCATATATTTGGTAACAAAAGCAGACTAGACTTTGGATAGTGAGCACACAATAGACTCTATAGACGATGTATTATAAAGCTGTACACCTGAAACTTATATAATGGTATTAACCAATGTTACTCCTATATATTTAAATAAAATGAAAGAAAAAATGAGAACCTGTTCACATCTATTGCCAGGAGACCAAAGCCTCCCGTGGTATTGATGTCATGTACACACCTGTATGGCTTTTCAGGGTTGCTGTAACAAAGGGCCACAACTGCATGGTTTCCAATAGCAGAAATTCATCGTCTCCTAGCTCTGGAGGATGGACGTCTGAAACCAAGGTCTCTGCAGAGCTACCATCCCTCTGAGACTCTGGGTGGAACATTTCCTTTCCTCTTCCAGCTTCTGGTGTTAGCTTCTGAAGGGCATTCCTTAGTTTATAGCTGTATCTCTCTTGTCTCTGCTTTCATCGTCACATGACAGTCTCCTGTTCTTACAAAACACCAGCCATATGGGATTAGGGCCCATCCAACTGCAGTTTGTCCTCATCTTTCCATCTGTAATGACCCTATTTCCAAAAAAAAAAATCTTGTTCTCAGGTTCTGGGGGTTAGAACTACAACATAGTTTTGCAGGACACAGTTCAAGCCATCATGATGCCAAAGTAAAATGGATTAAGTTTAGCAAGTAGCCTTCAGAGTTCTCTATTTGAGGCCTCTTCCTCAAAGGATTTCTAACAATAGCTCATGTTACAGGTTGAGTTTATTTTTCTCTATAATGATTTTTAAAATGTCAGAGCTTTGGCCCAACAGCATGGGTGAGTTTGTTTTTATTATTAGGAAGGGCTGTATGCTGCTTTCAGATGCTGGCAAGTTTATTTTTAACTGGACAGGAAACAAATCTAAGTGTGCATTCATTTGTGGGCTGTCTGCTATTGGAGGAGTACTATTGTTAGAAAATCACATTAGGTTTGGAGATGAGTTTGGATGAAATGCCACACAAGTCTAAGTTATAATTATACGACTCTCTGCTATAGATTTTCCAAAACAATCTTTCTGCTCATCAGAATCTGAAACCTATCCACTAATGGTTCCATTTATTATTCACAATTTGACAACCTAGCAATTGTCTTTGATTCACCTTTAATTGAAAGGTCAAGAGGTTTTGATTTAACCTAGGGTTGAACTGAAGGTAGCATGTCCACAGAGGTGAGACATAAAATAAAAATAAATAAATAAAAGTTCTATGTTGTGACTGTGTGATATCAGAGCCATTCTTGTTTGTCAAACATTCAGTGTTATTTCAGTGGAAGGGAAACAGTTCAGTGAACACCTTGCCTATAATTTTGACTGTTTTAGAAAAAGAATCTACGATATGGGGTAGTCTAGGTCTTAAGGAGAGGACCCTTCTTTCAGACAAACTGCTTTTATTTATAGCTGGTGCTGGGAATGGTCTATGTTTCAGAGGACAGCGAGGATTCCATCCTAATTCCCTGATTATGGTGGGAACGAGGGCCAGGGAATTGGGACTCTCTGCCTGGAAAATAATGGCCAGTGGGGTTATTTGGGTGGACAGTTGATGATTGTCCATTCTCTGAAGGACAGCCACCTGGGGGAGGTTCCTTGGTCCTGCTCAGTATCTTGCCCTTGAAAAACATTTCACCGAATGAGGTCTGTTTCCTCACCCTCTCCTTTAAGAGATACCTGCATTGACAAAGCTACCACTCTTCCTCCCCAGGTCAAACTTTAACCCTCTGTTGAAAAATTGTTTAAGGAATTGTTGACTGAGGAAATGTCATATTTTTCCTATCACCAAAGTCTCAATAAATAGTCTAGGTTTTTTGTTCTGCTCTGTTTTAAGTGATAATTATGAATAACCCAACTTTCTGTATTGGTAAGAAAGGTTGTCAGATTCACAATGTACTTGATGATTACCATTTACCGAGTGCTTGTTATGTGCGATTTAGGTATTACGTGTTTTGTATACACCATCTCATTTAAGCCTTACAACAACCAAATGAGGCAGATGGTGGCTTCTGTGTCACCTTTACAGAGAGGCGAAGAAACTGTCCTGAGAGCACCCAACCAGCCACAGTACTGATTGATCATCCATCTTTTTTGCATTAGGCCAAGACATCTTTGTGCTCAAGTGAAGAATCATCCTTATTCCTTGGGCTTCTTGGAAAGACAGATGACCTAACTTACATACAGTATTAGGACTGCAACTTCCCTCTGTGCAAACAACCCAATTTCCTCCATGACCTCAGGAGCAGTTCAAAGTGCTTCCACCTCCCATATTCGGGAGCATCAGCCATTACAGGAATTGCCGATTATCTAGGGGTCCCACTGCTCCTCCATGGTTGTTTTAGCATCTCCGCTCCCCACCCTCCTCCAAAACTCCAAAATAGCCCTGACTGGAGTTGCCTGCCTTGTTCCCGTACTTGCAACTAAGAATGCATTTTTGAAAGTCCCCTCCAGGGGAGCCCAGTTGCAGTAAAACGGATCATACTGGAAGAACTTAGTGTCTTTTATTGTTCCTTCTAAATTGCTAGGGCACAGCCCCTCCTGGGAAGGTTACATGGGGATTGTTTATGTTTTAAACGATTGCTCATGTGACTCGGAAAGACAGACTCTGCGGGTTGAAGCAGGATGTGCCCTTCTACATCTTAATTGCTTCCAAGAATGATCAGATAATTGCATTCTTTTGAAAGATCCATGAGACCATGCTGAAATGTCCCAGCAAAACAAAAGAGAGTCTCTGTGCGGTTTCTATTCCCGTCTGGCTGTGTTGATGGGCAGTGAGTGCTCAGGGAAAGAGCAGACTGACTGGAGATGGGCCCCCGAGGAGGAGTCGGGTTCCTTCCACAGAGATGTTAGTGAGTTACTCTAATTAAACAGAGAATGCACTGCTTTCAGCGACACTTGTTGAAAGTAAGAGAAAATATGAGGAAGATCCTGAACCTAGGGACTTGTGACCTCCCAGAGCTTGGGCACCTAATTCATTGCCACCCTTGTTACAGAAATTCCTGGGAGCTGGCAATTCTAAGAGGCCAGGCTGATTTAATATGAAGACTTTTAAAGGCTTGCCCACTTTAGTAGTCAGATGGGACCATTTCTGCCTGTCCTTATGGCCTATTGGCTTGAATAAGAAGGCGGATGATTGTGTAAGGAAAGGGGAAAAAAGGAAATACACTCTCATTAACTATTTTTTTGGTGGTTTTTGTCCTTAATTATCAAAAGTCCTGGGGAGAAAAGCCAAAGCAAGATTTGCTGGTGTGACCATGGCTTCCTGCTGAGTTCAGGTGTTCACGTCTACATTTTCAATGGAGAAAAGATTTCTTTATGTATCTAGAAGTCAAGAGTGTTGTGGCTCAGTGTCAGCATTGATGGCTCAGGCCACAGTGTGCTAATGTAAGAAGCACTGTGGACCCTGAACTTTTAAGGTCAGGGTCAGGTGTTAAGCACGTTCTTCTTGCACAGAGGCTGAAACAATCTAGTGGGTGCCAATTAACATTGCATCTTGAGTGAGTCATTGGTCCTGTATTACAGGGTGTTATGAAGTCAGGTAATGAGCCAAGACAGAAACTCTGAGGACCAAAGCAAAGGTTCTCTAAGTACTTTGATAAGACAGAACTATGATGCTTGGTTCTTACAGGCTGGTGGTAGTCTCAGTGTGGGAAGTCTTTAGCAGGTTAAGCATGACTGCAGCTGTCTAGGCGTTCACTGCCTTTTATGGATACATCCTGTCTCTTGGCATATTTAGTAGTCTTGTGTATTTGTGGTTCTTCTGTTGTAAGGTTAAGGGGGCCGGGTGGATTCAGTCGCTGCCCCCTCCTCACTGGGGAGGCCTGCAGCAGCCCCTGACTCAGTGGATAGACCTTCCATTGGTGTTGCGTTTCGCCCTGTTCCACGTCAAGAACTCCAGGGGCACCATGGGTCACCCCTCTTTCTCTCTCTACTGTTTCTAGGAGAAGAGTGAGTCTCAGGCAGCCACCACGTGGGGCAGAAAAATCCTAGCACAGCAGGCCCGGACTGCAGCAGTGCTACAAACCCCTGTGGGCCTGTGAGTGCAAAAATTGAGGTCACATGAAGAAGTCTCTACAATGTTTAGAATTCCTTTCATTATGCAGCACAAACTGACTAATACTAATACAGGATCTTTGGGTACATAGCAAGGAATCCTGGGTGAACCTGTTATGTGTATAGCGATTTGGATACAACAGCAGGAGAGGAATTCAGCATGCAGGGCCCATTGAGATAGCAAGGCCTGGCTGCGGAAATTTGACCCTGCCTAATCATTTTTTTCCCAAGCCTGCTGAAAATAACAACAGACACACACACAGACACACAGACACATACAGACACACACATACACAGACACACACACACACACACACACATGAGATGCATCGTCCTTGAGTTTCTTTCAGAAGCAACCACCGGCACGCACTGCCATAGTGTCATTTGGGTGGTATGTGCCCTATTAATATTAATCATCTGGGCAGCATTGCAGTAACCTCCCCACATGGCGGTCTTTTCAATTATCCCCATTGGATCTCCCTCTTTGAAGTGGAGTTTTAAAAGCAAATTGACAGCATCATTTGGGTGATTGGCCCGGCTATTGTCAAAAGGTTTAAGAAGATTAGCTCAGCTCAGCGACAAGATGGGTGGACTGCCCCGCTCCTTGGCATCCAGTCATTAATCTGTACTTAGAGCCGCTTCTCCGCGGTGGGGGAGGCCTGGGAGCGGGCTGCAGCCACGCAGCTCAAACGGTGGGACCTTTTGTCAGACGAGCATTCTCCACAGCAATCAGCCTCCGCCTGCTCAACAAAAGACATTTTCCTGAATTATGGGAGGCAAAGTCCATTAAGTGCAAAACTGCGGTACAAGAATGGCTCCCACAGTTTCCTAGGAGGCAGCCCCCGTGATTACAAATCTCAAGAACTTTCCTACTTGAGAGCTAGCCCGCAAATTCTGAATTTCCCGGGAACTTTGTCCTGCTAGTTTTTTCAGTCACAGTTTCTTGCAGTTCAAAATGGGTCCCCATTGTGCTCTTTTGTGGCATATCACCACCTTGTAATGCCATCACCCTGAGGCGGTACCTTTTTGAGCAAAACAGATGCTTCCCAGAGGACATAGCTTTCCATACTTTTAAGCTTTATTGTAACATTGGAGAACCTGTGTGGACATGTGTTTAATATGCAAACACCACACACAAAAAAACTTCTAGATGAGTTGTGTTTCAAAGCTGTTTTGAAAGGTCAGCTTTTTTAGAACTCATAAAGGAAAGCTTTCTTATATAGACAAAGTCAGGAAGGGCTTTTACAGTGCTCAGCCAGCTCACAACAGGCGACGTGAAGCATGGCCCTGAATTATGATATGAATAGTACCGCAGAAACTAAACATATCATTGATAAATTTCCCATCTACAGAAAACGAGTCACAGGTTTCCTCTGGGGACATCTGGAGGACAGCCTTCCCCTTTTCTTTAGTTTCCACAGTCCTCCTGGCCTCCAGCCTCCTGCACACGGCTCTTGTAGGGACAGTTAGGGTTCAGCATCCTGGCAGGTCTCTGGCTGGAGCAATTGCAGGCGGGAACGGACGTTCAACATCACTGCTTCTAATGGGCGGCAGGAAGGGTGCCTCTCACTACCCACCTTGGTACGGGCTTCTCTGGAAGTGGTTTTGGATATTTATGGGTTTTGCACACCACTTCTTGCTGGGAGGGATCTGGTAAAGGTATCTAAGAGCCGTAGACCTTACATTATGAGCCTTTTGTCATATATCAGTTGTGATCTGAAACGGGCAGTGCTCACCCCCTACCAGATACCAGCCTGGTGTCTGGGGTCCTGGAGGACTCCCCAAACCAAATGCTCCTCAGAGGTATTCCAACACAGTGCTGTCTGTGCTCCAGGTTTACAAACTCTTTTGTGTATGAGCTCTTGTGGTTTGTATTAAAGCAATTTTTTTTTTCTGAGACCCAATTAAGTGACCGTGGGGCTGGGCCAGGGTAGTTGTCCAAGGTCATCTCCCTGCAGAGTCTTTGTGACCAGTCTTGCTTGCTTCCTGGCTTTCAATTTTCTTAGAAAATGTGGTTTCCTGGGGGTATGGCGTCCCTGTGAAAGTATGCCCTGCTTGTCCATCCTGCTGCTAGCCAGACAAACCCAGGCATGTCTGAACCCACATGACTTAGGAAGTTCACCAGGATCACTGTTTTATGTTGGTCATTTGATTTGGGCTTACAGTTCAGTTATTCTTTTCAACTTGTGCGGAGAAAATTTAAATCCTAACCCTGTCCATTGCACGAGGGAAGGCTTCTTGTCAAACACTTCACCCAATGAATATATTCTTTAAAATTAGAATTATGGATTAATAATAGAATAATGAGTCAATCTCATGGACTTCTATCTAACCTAGCCAACATGGAACTTTCAGTCCCCCAATTATACAGTATTCTGGGTTGAATTGTATCTCTCAAAAAGATATGTTCATATGCTAAATCTGGTTACCTGTTACTGTGACTTTATTTAGAAATAAAGTTATTGAGGATGTAATTAGATAAAAGGGGGTCATGCTGGAGTAGGATGGGCCCTCATCCAACATGATTGGTGTCCTTATAAAACGAAGAAACCATCATGTGAAGACAGAGACACACAGGGAGAACGGGGGAACGCCATGTGACGATGGAGGCAGAGATTGGAGTGATGCAACCTCTAGCCAAGAAATATCAACAGTCGCCACAACCATCAAAAGCTGGAAGAGTCTGGAAGGGATTCTACCCAGAATCTCAGGGGGAGGACAGCCCTGCCAACACCTTGATTCAGACTTCTGGCCTCCAAAACCATAAGAGGATACATTTCTGTTGTTTTCAACCACCCAGTTTGTTTTATTTTTGTTACAGGAGCCTCAGGAAAGTAATTCAGGGTTTGCTGAACACCCTCACTGTGCCCGGCAGACTCTGTTATCTCCAGTTGACAGATAAGAGCACTGGTCTCAGAAAGGTTGAACAACTCCAGCATCACACAGCTTGCTTCTATGAGCAGGGTTGTTTGCTATAGTTCTGACCTTTATGTCTTGCTTCCTGATTGTTGAAAGATACTGTACCTCTTGTTTCTGAAGTATGTGAGGGAAATGATTGCAAAATGATTAAACACATTTTTGAAGCACAATTATGGACAGTAAGTGTTACAGTGAGTTTCGATAAATGCACACACCAATATAATCCAAATCATATCAAAATACAAAACTTTCAATCACCCAGAGGGCGCCCTCATTCCCCTTTTCAGTCAATTCCAGTCCGTCTCCCCAAGCAGCTGTTGGTCTTATTTCTATCACCACACATTTGTTTTGCCTCTTCTCAAACTTCCTAGAAGAGGTATTCTTTTCTTAAGTTATATTATTGTGTGACACTGGTTAACATAATTATATAAGTTTCAAGTGCCCAATTCTACAATACATCTTCTGTACACCATACTGTGTCACGTCTTTATTCCTGACAAGTCTTTATTCCCCCCAAGTCTTTATTCATCACCCTTTATCCCCCCATATGTACCTCCTCCACCTCCCCAACCCTCTGCCAATCACCACACTGTTGTCCATGTCCATGAGTTTTTCTTTTTTCTTTTTTGTCCTTTTTTTTGTTCAATCCCTCCACTTCTCTTATCCAGTCACCCCTCCCCCTACAGCTGTCAGCCTCCTCTCTATGTGTGAGTCTCTCAGATTCGCTTGTTAGTTCATTTTTTTATTAGATTCCACATACGAGTGAAACATTGTCATACTTGTCTTTCCCTGACTGTTTTATTCCACTTAACTTAATGCTCTCCATGTCCATCCATGCTGTTGCAAAAGGTAAGGAAGGTATTCTCATTGTCGGCTCCTTTTGTTCTGCATGTGTTTCAGATGAATCCATGGTTTTAGGTGTTTTAGTAGTTTGTTCCTTTGTATTGCTGGTGTTATTTCACTGTGGATAAAATTGTTTATCCATTCTCCTGGTGGTGGACATTTGGGTGGTTTCCAGTTTGGGACAATTATGTTTAAAGCTGCTATATTCATGTGGCCTTATGAATATTGTTTCTTTTCTCTTGGGTAAATACCTAGGAATGAAGTTGCTGAGTTAATCAGTAAAGATATGTTTATATGCAACTGAGAAATTATTTACAAAATGATTTGTGAAACCTTATGTATATGAAAGCGTATCTTATTGCAGCTCTGTAACAATCCCTTTCCTACCTACCACACAGACCCAGTATAATCATAGTGAGAAAGTTAAATGAGATGCATTTGTCTCGGCATCTTGTTGATATAACTATACTTACAGACAGATCCACGTATGTCCCAATTTCCACTGTCATGTGTCATGGCTGTCTCTCGACCTTCATATAAGCCACGGGGGGCGGGGGGGGATAAAGCTAATAGGAAAATTCTCATGTACAAATATACTTTGTTTTGCTAAAATGTAGAATATATTTTCTTAATTTCAAAAAGTTAGCTCCTTTCCAAATAATTCAACGATCACAAGAGGTATAGTATGTAAAGGATGTGGGTTTAAGAAATGTCATGGTTTCAGTTCATGAAGATCATTTTCAGAATGGACAGTTGACTTCACACTGGGCTCTACAAGAGGATGCAGGGAAAACCAGTGCCTGCCTGGAAGGAGCTTGTTGCAGCTGCTGGAGGGGAAGAAAGAAGAAAGAAAGAAGAGAGTGGAAGGGAGGAAAGGGTAGGGGTAGCTGAAAGGAGTGAAGGAGAACCCAATAAACTCAGAGTAAGACAAAGCAAGAAGAGTCTGAAATAGATAGCTGGCTGCAGAAAGGATAACACAAGAGACACTGAAATGCTCATTTGGGGGGCTCATAGAAACGCCCTTTTTGCACGAATGCTTGAGAAGACAGGAAGAGTTTTCGAGGAGCACAGTCTGCCAGCAATATCCCAGGGAGAATTGCTTTTCCCGGTATGAGTTTCTGCTACAATTCGCCAGTGCAGCCTCAAATAACACCTAGAATCTGTTGGAGAAGCTGGACTAATGCTGATGACAGTCTGGATTTGCAAACCCCAGTATTTCCCCGATGCCAATTTTTCTGGGCATAATCTGTCAGCACAATGAATTCCCACAGTGAAGTGTCTCACTGTAACATGGATTGGGATCCCGTGGGTCAGTCACAGATCCTGGGGGAAGGTAGAAAGCAGTGTTCACGGCAAGCTGTGGACGACTTTGGCCTTGGAGTGATGCAGAATTGAATCTGAACACATGCTCTATATGAGCTAGCTGTGTGAGGTGTGGGCAGTATCTCAACCTTTCTATCCTCAGTAGATTCCTCTATGAAATGGGCATTATTATAATATAACCATGGAACATATCATATAACATGGCCTGCTTGGCCTAGTGCTCAGTATATAACATGTACTCCATAGACACCACTCTCACTATCAACACTTCTTTTTACTATTTTATTATCATGAGAGATGAAACAGGAACAAACTAGCAATTAGCTATGAAGTGTCCCATCTTTAGAGAGGTTGGGTAGTATAGGATGGGGCCACACCAGGTGGAATTTACCAGCTAAGATCAAGAGAAACTTGTTTAACCTGTTATTTAAAAAAATACTTAATACAAATTTTTGAATATGTAACATATTTACATGGTTTTAAAATATATAAAAAGAGAAACACTCAGAAATTTTTTTCCTACCTTATTTTCCATCTTTTCCTCATGTCCCCTCCCCATCACCACAAGAAAACTCTACTATTAATTAATTACTTATATGTTTGCAGTGTTCATTAATACACACAAAAGAAAAGATGTTTTTATTTTTACCTCTTGCTTTTTAGGTAAAATTTGGCATAATATGTCAACTTCTGCATGTTGCTTTTTTGTTATTAATTTGATCTCCTCTGGATACCTTTAAACCATACCATACAGCAACCTCTGTGCATTCTTTCTGCAGCTGCACACATTCCCTTCTATGGATGATTTTAATGGTGGAAGAAAGATGGACTGATATCCATCTTTCAGGGTATGACTGATTCTTGATTTTTTTCAAATTCTGTTTTTCAAAAGGTCTTGTTTCTCCTTGATCATCAGGCAAGTAGGACCAAGGAGTCAGCCAATTGAAAAGCAATCAATAGTGTTGAAAAGTCCTAACATTCTCCCTTTCACCTCCCATGGTCTGTAGGGCATGATAGATTAAGACACCTTTCTCTTTCTTTCTCACGTTCACCATGGACTGCCCCAGGGTCTTCTGTGGTATTTAAACCAAATTTCTTCATGAAGATGTTGAGGTTGGAGACAGCAACAACACCTGTATGATTTTTGTGGGCTCTGATAAATGTCTAGCAATGACCCTTGGTGAAGTTGTCATGTCAACACAAGAAGTTTGTTCTCAGCTTTTCAGGAAAATATTTTTTTGCCCATAAGTGGGCTGTGAATATATTTTGAGAATCATCACTTTATAAGTTAGTAACAAATAATTATTGATTAAACCATAAAACTATAGAATTTAAAATGTGGATGAGACCTACGAGTGCAACAGCCCTAAGAGGTCTAAGCTGCGCAAACAGGAACTGGCATTTTCAGCAGGCAAAACGTCAAATTGCGGCAGAAGAATACATAAAGAAAATCAAAATGAATAGGAGATTTTTATTTAAAAGCTTCTCATTTTTTCTTAAATCTTTGATTCTGCTCCTTCTTTTCTACTAACACTCCATAAAAGTAAGAGAAAAAGGAAAGAAAAAAAACAAACGTTAATAGAAAAAGTCAACTTATCACGAACATATGTGTGTTCATGCAATGTATGGGTATACACAAGGAAATATATGTAGGTATATGTTATGCTAGTACAAATTACATGTCATATAATGGAAGGAAATATTTCAATTCTTCGTGGTATCCTATAAAGAGTAAAACCTAGAATCCCAGGTACTCTGCCATTTGTACAAACTGGACGTTTTGATCAGCTCCAGTTACTTTTCTTAGACTACATTTGGATGAGTTGCAGGTAGCATCTGCTTAAATGTTCAAAATTTTAGGCAACTCCTGTGCCTTTTTGGTACTGGTTATGTCCTACAGAACACAGAACACGTCGACTCCTCACTATATTCTATGAACCCTTGGAGTATTTGTAGACAACTTATACGCCTTGCTGTTTACTGCTTTTCTTCAGGCCAGATACAAGCTACCTTGAAGTGAAGAAAAGAGTTCAGTTGTGACCTGAGCAAGTCACTTACTCTGTCTGGGCCTCAATTTATTTGTTAACAAAAGAATAGTCCTACCCTGCCTACTTCATAATGTGATGTGATTAAGTAGGACGATGAACTTAAAGATATGTTGTTCTTTTTTAAAGAGGAATGTAAGCCATTACCTGAGTGACTCTGAGTTCTTTAACCTTTCATGATGGCACTTCATTGCTCTCGATGTGGTCCAGCCAGTACAGAATAGAGTGAGACTATTGTCTCTCACCACCATCTGGATACCACACTTAGGAATTCAAGAATGTTATGAAGTTGTAATCACCTTTTTACATAACAGATAGACTGTGTTATTCTCAAAGGTGAACCTACTAAAAGCATCCATCAATTCACACAATTGCTGAATGCTAAGTATAATAAAACCAACGCTGGTATATGAAAGACAAAATAGGTAGAAGACTTAGTCCTGCTCTTGGGAATTTATGGAACAGTTGAGAGATCAGACAAAGCACATAAAACAACCAGGCAGCAATAAAAGACACCACCCAAGGGAGGACAAGTTATCCAAGGCCAACTGGGTTTCAAAACCCAAGGACCTGTGCATGGACCGGAGAAGGTCAGGAAAGGCTGCAGAGAAAGGGCGAGCCTGGCGTGGGCCTGAAGGGGTTGAATCGAGCTGCAAGACAAAGAGAAATGAGACTGGCGCATAGGAGCACAAGGGAACAAAAACACCTGCAATCAGAACAAGCCAGTGCTGGAGAGTTTATATAAGACCTTTATATAAGCACACAATTGCAGGAAGTTCATGTTTGGAGGATATAGCTAAAGTTTAGGAAGGAAAGCTGCCCTCTCCCCAAACATCTCTTAGAGATGCTTTCAGAGACGCACCTTTTCTTATTCATCATTCTTTACCAACATGACTCTACTGTACTCTGGGAGGGCGATGCTGGGGATGTGAGTATAAATGTGGTGCTGTGTCTCCCTGTGAGGGGCTCTTGGTGCAGCTAGAAAGGAAAACATACACTCTGACTTGATCATCATGCTCTGGAGCTCACCGGAGGCAGGTCTCCAGTGAGCTGAGGCATTGAGAGGGGTTCACATAGTAGTTGGCATTGACACAGGCTGAGGATGGGTACAGGGTGCTCCAGACAGTGAGGGCCAAGGGCGGACAGACCAAGGGAGCAATCGAGATGCCCGCAGAGGTGCTAAGTGCGCAGTGCATCTGTGCAGCGTCAGACACCTCAGTGTGTCTCCAGGGCAGTGTCGCTGTTAGAGAGTGAGTCTGAGTTACGTGGGGCATTTCCCCACATGCACCGGGCTGGGAGGGGGCGGTGGATGAAGGGCCCCTCCTCTGAAGGTTTTGATGAGGTGAGTCCTAGACATGTGGAGTTGAAAAAACTCTCTAGGTCAGGGGTTGGGAATCTTTTTGGCTGAGAGAGCCATGAACGCCACATATTTTAAAATGTAATTCCGTGAGAGCCATACAACAACCCGTGTAGCTTACGCATTATCCAATAAAAATTTGGTGTTGTCCCAAAAGACAGCTGTGATTTGTTCCAGCCACCCGCAACCATGAACATGAGCGGTAGGAAATGAATGGATTGTAATACATGAGAATGTTTTATATTTTTAACATTATTTTTTAATTAAATATTAGTCTGTGAGCCAGATGCAGCCATCAAAAGAGCCACATCTGAGCCATAGGTTCCTGACCCTTGCTCTAGGTGCTTATAATGAAAATCCTTGGTTGAAAAGTAGGGGTTGGGGCTGAGGAGGGCAGAGGCATGAAATGGAAATATAACCTGGCTCAGCATCTGGTGATACATGCCCACAATTCTTTGATAATCCTTCCTTCAAGAGGTGGAGCTTAATTTCCCTCCCCTCAAATGTGGCCTGACTCAGTGGCTTGTTTCTAACTGACAGGGACAAGCAGGTGTGATGGTGTGTGATTTTGCAGAAAAGGTTGTATAAAGGCTCCGTGATTCTCCTTTGCTTTCTGTCTGGGATCGCTCACTCTGGAGGAAGCCAGATGCATGTTGTAAAGACACGCAAGCAACCTTATGGAAAGGCCCGTGCGATGAGATACAGAGGCATTCAGCCAATAGCCATGGGAATGATGTTAAAAATGGGTCTTCCAGCTCCCTTGAGCCATGAGCCAGAAACACTCTATATCAGCGTTTTTCAACTGCAAGTCTATGGGCTGGTCCACCGGAAGTTTTCTGCCAGTCTGCAAAAGAGTTAGCCACCCTGATGTATGAAGATTATAGACCCAGCAATCTTAATTGAATTTGCTTAAGTTCAGGTCATTTCTCCCTTAGTGATCTCTGAAATAGTTGTATTTTCACCAGTCTCCAAGTGTAAAGAAGCTGAAAGCCACTGCCCTATATGAATCACGCCATTTATTTTCTGTGTATATTGTTTTTTGTTTTGTTTTGTTTTGTTTTAAGTGAGAGAGAGGGGGGCAGACAGAAAGGGACAGAGACAAGAAGCATCAACTCATAGTTGTGGCACCTTCATGGTTCATTACTCGTTTTCTCCTATGTGCATTGACTGGGGGGCTCCAGTTGAGACAATGACTTTTTTAAAATTTAATTTAATTTTATTATTATTTATTGTTTTTACAGGGACAGAGAGAGAGTCAGAGAGAGGGATAAACAGGGACAGACAGACAGGAACGGAAAGAGATGAGAAGCATCAATCATTAGTTTTTCGTTGCGGCTCCTTAGTTGTTCATTGATTGCTTTCTCATATGTGCCTTGACCACGCACGGGCCTTCAGCAGACCGAGCCACCCCTTGCTGGAGCCAGTGACCTTGGGTCCAAGCTGGTGAGCTTTTTGCTCAAGCCAGATGAGCCCGCACTCAAGCTGGTGACCTCGGGGTCTCGAACTTGGGCCCTCCACATCCCAGTCCAACAGACACTCTATCCACTGCGCCACCGCCTGGTCAGGTGAGACAATGACCTTTTGCTCAAGCCAATGACCCCGGGCTCAAGCTAGTGACCTCAGGGTTTTAAACCTGGGTCCTCAGTGTCCCAGGCTGAAGCTCTAACCACTGCATTACTGCCTGGTCAGGCTATTTTCTGTGTTTTCTAATGTTTTGTTATTTGGGGCCTTTCTGACATGGGAGAGATTGACCCTCCTGGACAAGTTAATTCCCATAGATAGCAAATATCTTAGGTTTAGGAGGCTATAACAGAATACCATAGACTGGTGGCTTATAAACAACCGAAATTTATGTTTCACAGTTTTGAAGGCTGGAAAGTCCAAGATCAAGCTGTTTGTAGATTTGGTGTCTGGCTAGTGCCGACTTCCTGGTGCTTCCCCCTGTGGCTCTGCGTGGTATGGCATGGTGTGCCCCCTCCTCCTCAGAACTGTGAGGAACAAACTATCTTTTCAAAAGCAGTTTTCTCCAGAATACCTGAATAAAAACAAAACCTACATTCTAAAACGCACCCTGCTAAACTGTCCTTGAATTCCTGACCCAGAGAAACTGTGAGATAGTAAACATTGTTTGAAGCAGAAAGTTTTGTGGTAATTCGTTATCAGCAATAAATGACTAATACGGCCCGTGAAGGTTTACAGATTTAGAAATTCAGAGGATACATACTTTTTTTTTTTGATATCATACTTTTTAAGAGGAGAGCAATAAACCCAATTTTTATTAAAAAACACACTGCTTGCAGCAGTTTGGGGGTAGTTTGAGAGGAATTGACCACAGGACAGAAACAGCAATGTACTGGACCTTCCCCTAATCTGGCCAATATGGCAAATGTGAGCCTTTTATCTTGTTACTACACTATCCTAGACCCTATCAACTTAGACTATAACTTTGAAAGAATGTAGTAAGAAAAGAAAAACATACAGAGGGTTTGACTTTCATTTGCTATTTTCCAAAGCATTCTCCTTCATCTATGTGTATCTTGTAATGTTTGTTTTCCCTTGAAGGGTCATCCTAAGAAAGACCTAGAACTGACAAGTGTCCCCTTTCAACCTTGTTGTCTCCCTCTGTTTCAAGAATATAAATCACTTTGTGACTCTTTCCTTCCCTATGGTTTTTGCCTTGTTTATTTAGTTCAGTGACATCAGAAGACCTGACCCAGGTGCTAAAAGCTGGGGGACATTCAGTGTGTATAATAGATTAGAGATTAGGGAAGTAAGACCTGGAATGAGAAGCATGAACCTGGGGTGTCTTGTGGTTGGAAGGAGAAGGCTGACTGAAGAGTTCTTTGTGTGTCTGCTGGGATTCACTCCTCTGTAGAGGACTGGGCTGAGAAAACTGTTTGTCTCCAAAAAGAAAGAGTTGGGGGAGAGGGCTTATCCCCAGCGTGCAGAACTGAGCTTAGAAACAGGAACGGTTTTATGATTGCCATGGAGCCACCTAGGCAAAGCAGAATTACTCACCAATAATATTTTCCCACATAGTCATATCATGCTCTTCCGAAGGTTTAACCCGTGCATACTTTTAATGATTTCTTAAAATCTGTATTGTAGCATATAAGAAAAAAAAAATTCAACAGACTGTTTTTAAACAAACAATAATAATAAACCATCAATCTATGTTGTAAACACTTTTCGAGGAGGCAGGGAGAAATACGCTTTTAGAATTAATTCAATATAAAAGTGATACAGTGCCATTTTCTTGGAATTGGAGCAAGACAGAAATGTGTGGATTAGTGACTCTGAAAGTTTGTCCCTGGACTTGGACCATCAAGAACGCTTTGGGGCTTGGGGAGGTTGGCAAAAGCTATGAACCAAAGTTCATTTAGAAGTGCCCCTGCTGTATCTTCAGAGCCCCAAGACCCTGAGGGGACCCAGATCTATGAGGAAGGTACTTAGTGGGTTTTCTTGTTCCTATATAAGGCTCCAGTAATTTCCAAGATATATACGTAGGGAACGGGAATGTAACATGGCAGCTTCCAACAAAACAGCAAAATGAAGTTTCACCTACATTCAGAGAATTTGCTTAATTCTTAACGTCATTGCTGGAGGATTAATTTCCGGTGAAGACCACTGTAGAGGAACAATGCGACCAAGAGCAAGGAAGATGGATCTTACTGCAGCCTCTGTCCTCTGAATGCAAAACCAGCAAGACCCTCACTCGCAGGGGTGGGCTGAGGTCTGATGGTTTGGGGATGGATGATACAGCAGGGGCACTTCTAAATGAACTCGGGTTCATAGCTTCTGCCAACCTCCCCCGGCCCCAAAGCGTTCTTGCTGGTCCAAGTCCAGGGACAAAACACCTTGCCAAATGCCAACTGACTCAGCGTGAGCATGGAGATTCAAGTGCGGCCCTAGGTAGCACATTCTTTTCCGTGGCGTGCAGGGGCCTTCTGTTCCTCTAGGTGGCAGCACACTCCGCATAAAACGGGGAAGAGTCTTCGCCAAAGACAAGCTCTTTCCCGGGAGAATGGCTCTGAAGAGGTGGGGGCCAGTCATTGCCCGGCCTCCCTTGCTCAGGGCCTGTCGCTGCTCCGTCTTCTTGCCATGTAGCGGCCCGCGCCATCCCACCCGTGGGGGATTGCACATGCACAAATACATTCACAGTCACACATATAGAATTTACACTCACACTTGCATACTCACACGCACTCAAACACGTGTTCACAACCTTATACACAGTCACACACACACACTGTTATGATCTGAATGCTGTGTCTCCCCCAAATTCACACGTTGAAACCCCCAGCGTGATGGGGTGGGGTCTTTGGGAGGTGATTAGGATTAGATGGAGGCCTGAGGGTGGAACCCCCATGGTAGGACTAGCATTCCTATAAAAGAGACCCTGTGGCGCTCGCATGTCCCTTCCTCCAGCGGAGGACACCGTGAAGAGTCTGCCAGGAGAAGAGGCCCTCCCCTGCCCAGGCTGGCCCTGTGGTCCTGGACTTCCTGCCTTCTGAACTGTGAGAGCTGAGCTTCTGTTGTTTATAAACCAGTAATTTCTACTTGTTATAGTGCCTGAATGGACTAAGGTGCTCACCAATATATACACACACACACGTATGCACACTCACAATACACATGCATTAACATAGACGTGGTCATAGGCACACCCATTCACAAACACTCTCTCACCCAAACATGTGCGCATGCACACAGCACCTCCCTAAGTCTCCCTGTGCTCTCCAGCTCTGAAGGTCAGTGGAATGGCAGCTCTGGGCTGCCTTGCCCTTGGGTTGGTCTTAACTGTTTGCTAACATCTCGTTAATGACTCCTCAGCATATTAAATGACAAGAGAGTGTATTTTGCTTGCCCGAATAATCCCCAGACCAGAGGGCTCCAGCTTGTCAGAGTGACGTGGGGCTGCTGGCTTGAGCTGCCTGCCCTATGCCCACATGCCAGGTCTATATAAGGGGCTGTGTCCCTGAGGGACACTGTCCCAACCTCCCACGGCCGTGCTCTTGATGTTCCTTTGCAGGGGGACGCCTTCTTTGGTGACTCACGCTATGTCCACAGAGAGTCACTAGGGATGCCAGAAATGCCAACAACTCAATCAGGGTTTTTGGCATCACCCTTTGAACCTGCAAATGCTCAAAGCATGTGGCCGTAGGCATATGACACAGAAGCCTCCCTCTCCTAATCCTTACAGGGCTTCTTGGATGGCTGCCCGCCTTGGGAGAAAGTGATCCCTTATTGCAGGCCTGTGAGCAAGCCCTGGAGATAGGAGATGCAAGCAAAGCCCTCATGAATCTGGGCACTGCTTGGGTGGACTGGAGAGTAAGGGGCTTGAACTGAAAGGAAGGTATTGGGTCTGAGCCAGCAATACCACCTCTGTGTAGAGTGATGAAATGTTCTGGGTCTTATGGCCCTCATTTGGAAAAGGAGGGTTATAATATTTACTGTCTCAGTTTCAAACTTACCACAATAAATGACATAAATAGAAAAAATACAGTCTTGGGGGCTGCCCATTGCCTGCTCCCCAAGTTCCTGAGGATATTCCTAAGCCAGCGGGAAGCTCTCTTTGGAGACATCCCAGCACCTTACCTGGTTTCCCGATGCTCAGGTGTGGCAGTTCTATTTGGGGTCTGTTCAGTTCTGATTTCTCAGGGACCATCAAAGGTTCAGCAATTGATCAGGGGGGCCGAGGGACTCTGTGGAAGAGGGTGGGTGGAGTGACTCTGCCTCTTTCCTAGGGGTTAACTGCCTGGATCTCTGGAAACTGACCCAGAGCTCAGATCTAATTGCGACTCTTTGTCTTGGAGGACCAAGCATCTTATGCTCCAAGAGTGTGATCAGCAAGCCAGCCCAGCTGCTCTGTGCCCTTTAATGCAAAGGCAATGCTCAGACTCAGTGTGGCCTCTTGGAGATGCCCTGTGCTGCCACTGAGGGAACCTTTACCATCAAGCGAAGTTGAGCTATGTGATCCCAGCTCCCTCTCAACGTTAGGCCTTGGGAGCAAAGTTTCTCCTGTCCTATGTGAAGATCCAGCTGTACTGTAAGCCAACTAACATCTATAAACAAAGGCTGTTCTTTTCACCTTCAACCTTCAATCCTTCCCTAGGGTGGCTACTCCATCCTTTTCATCTAGCATTTCTATGCTTCCACCTTGACCTGGGCATCTTTAATGGAGGTGCTCCTTCTGTGATCTGCACCTGTTATAAACAGTTTTGCAGTAGAGAGAGACCAACCTCCAAATTATGTAATAGGAGCAATAAGTCCACTGACCACCACAAATGTAATGTGTCAGTAATTAATACCGTTTTCTCTAAAAAGCTGGCCATTTGTATGGAAAGAGTTAGAGGAACGGGTAATGAATTGAGAAGTACTTACCATAAAGCTGTTGGTTCCAGGCCCTGACAGTGGGAGCTCTGACGACAGACTGCTGAGTTTGGAATTTTGACTCTACCACCTACCAGCTTTGTGGCAATGGGCAACTGAGTTAACCCATCTAGGCCTCAGTTTGATCTTCTATAAAATGGAAATACAAGCAGAAGTTGTCTTATAAGTTAGTACTGTGAGGTAATCTATGTGAAATTTCTTACCTAGCACATAAAAGCACTTGATAAATGTTGGCTACTTATTAATAATCACATTCATTAACATAAATAAAGGCAGCCATTAAGATAAAATGGCAGAAAAAACCCCAAACTTGAGTTTAAAATATTTTTTTGTCCAAACTTGAGTTTAAAATGGACTTTTTTACTTTTTAAGTTTTAGTTTCTGAGTTTCTCAGAAAGTCATCTAACTTCTTTCAAGTTTAGTCATTTCAGCCTCTAAAATGGAATAACAGTGACACTCCCTTACCAAGTACCACGAGGTTCCAGTGAGTGAAAAGATGTAGAAATGTTATTGCAAGTGTAATAATAAAAGAAACTCAATCTCATTTATATTTCTGATAAATACAATAAATGAGACCATGAATGCTGAGATCCTTCCAAGTTTGTTAAGCTTTTTTATACCAGATAAGTCATCTCAATAATTACTAAATGGTAAAACTGAATAAAGATCATTGAACAACCTCAAAGTTAGTTTTTGAGAAGGAACATAATATAGCTGAGACCCTGGGACTCAAGACTATTCTAGTGACTCATTCATCTCAATTAAGTGTCCTAGTGAGTAGCTGTGCCCCTTTTTCATAGCATTACTTGGAGTCAATGTCCTCCGATCCAGCTGGTGAGTACTCGAGAGCTTAGACTTCACAGCAGCCCTGTGTCCTGGGAGACTGGCCTCATGTACCTCCTACCCCGTGACCCTTGTCCTATAGTTTAAAATAAGACATCTAGAAAATGCAAACCAGCCAGTCCACAGTGGCGTCTAATATCCTAGTGATGGTATGCTTGGCAGGTCCCGAGATAGTTTTTAATTTAAAGTGGAAGGGGGCACCATGTGAAGTTTTCCTGCTATATTGTGGGGGAAGATTTTTTTCTAAAATAACATAGAAACTGTGTGTCAGGGACGCAAGACTTTTTTCAGAAAGGTAGGAGAAAAATCCACAGAGGACATGCTGAATACCACAAGATACCATATAACATGTGGCTATTCTCTGAGAAGGAACAGGAGTAGATACGATGACCTGAAATGCAAACCATCCAAGGTGCGGTGCAGTGGGAGGTGGACCAGCTTTTCCCCAGGGACCTGTTTACATACTTACCCCGGCAGTGATGGGGCAGGGAAGCCTAACATGCAGGCTCTGAAATGTATGGCCTCAGTGCGTTCATAAAAAAAAAAAAAAGGACGCCAATTCTGGCTTCTAGAGGTCAGATGTTATGTCTCCTCTCCTGAAAGCAAGCAAATGGTTTAATTCAGTGGTTTCCAAAGTGTAGTCACTGGACTAGTAGCAATAGCATCACCTAAGACCATGTTCTGGATGCAGATTCTAGGGCCTCAGGCCAAAACTTTACAGCTCAGCAACTCCTAGCTAGGAGCCAGGAATCCGTGTTTAACTAGGTGCACGCTCAGGCAGCTGGGGTGCACGCTCAACTGTGAGAGCCCCTGGTTTATTTAAACATCAGTATGAAGAAATAAATATTTATTCAAAAACTATAAGAGGTTAAAAATAAACTTGTCTTTTATTCAGTTATTCTGTTTCTATGAATTTATTTTCATATCTACTAACAGTCTATGGACACAGCCAAATAAGTGTCCAAAGATATGAGCATGAGTTCTATAAATAATGGAAATATTGTAAAGGTCTGTCCAACAGAGCAATGGTAAAAATAAGTGATGGCCCATGCATATGATGAAACTCTAAAACTTCCTAATAATATAAGGTAGCTTTATATAGTTGTTTTATATAGTTGTTCAAGGAAAAAATCAAGCTATCAAGCTGTACAAAAGTGTAGAGAATGCAATCCTACATGTATTTATAAAAGGAGGTAGCATAAATTCACATACAAATGCATTTGTTTGTGTCTAGAAAATATGTAACATGAGCATGAGTTAATTTAATAATATAAAAACTACCCAGTGAAAAGAGATGAAAGCCAAAAATTATGCAGAGAGAGCCAGCAGCATCTGTCTGGGTACTGCCCTTCCTCTACCACCCCCACCCTCTGAACAGCTCTTACTATCCCTCCCATTGGGCTAACACATCATCAACTCAGTTCCTCATGCCTGTATTCCATGGAAGCCGAGATATAAGGTTTCAGGATGCTTGAAGATATTAAGCAGCCTCATAACATTTATTTCCAGACTAAATAGTTTAATCGTACTGTCTAATTTCTCCTCAGAATACCTTAGTCATCTCTAAGGGTCAGAGATGTGCCAATTTGAAGATGTCAGGCTAAAGCATAATTAATTTCCCCAGTTAAGTTAATTTTATTAGGGAAGTTATGATTCAATAGCTAATCATGATTGTTATGCTCTTTGTAATCGTTGACTGAGGGCAATATTTAATTGACAGATAAAAAAGAAGTACATTTCAAAATGCGATGTGAACGAAGGAATGTGAGAAATTACGAGAAGAGAGAAAGAGAGAAGCATGAATGTAATGGTTCTCAATTATTAGCCCTTGTTCCTGAAACCTGCTAAAACAGTACTCTGATGCAAAGCATCTATGTGCAGGGTGATGCCCAGACCTCCTTGCACGGGGGCCTGGAGATCAAAGCCCTCTGTGATAGAGGCACCTATTCTAATAAGGCATGAAGACCATCTGTAATTTCTGATTATTGGGGCCACAAAGCACCCACAATGACAGCTGCCT
Source organism: Rhynchonycteris naso (assembly GCA_037038555.1). NCBI lineage: Eukaryota > Metazoa > Chordata > Mammalia > Chiroptera > Emballonuridae > Rhynchonycteris > Rhynchonycteris naso. The sequence continues at coordinate 36,150,743 of CM072998.1, forward strand.
CCACAAAGAAACACTGATTAGTCAGCTTTCTGGATTTCACCAGAAGATGTAGGGGTGAGAGAAACTATAAAAACCAATAGCAAACCGTTCTCTCTTCTCCTGCTGAGAAGTGACAAACATACTAGGCAAGGATACATACCTGTATGCACAGTTACGTCCTATGAGCAGGTGTGAGAAGGAGAAAAAGGATTACACTATTATGAACATGCAACAGAAAGTATTCCAACTCTATTACTTTTTTTTTTTAATTTTTACCATTCTCGCTTAAATTCTCCCATCAGAAAGATATATTTACTCATTTTATTTGGGAAAAATAGAAGTTAGTTTTCCCAGAAATATTCAAACTCAGGAGAATTTTTTTTCTTTTTTGATTTCGCCTATATATTAGGGAGTTTGGCAGATGTTCTAACTTAATAGTTTTAGCCTAAGTAGCCAGTTAGTTAATGGAGGGAGCAAATAAAATCAGACATTGAGCCTGATTCACTAGGGAACCACAGCTTTCACAGGCTCCCCAGGGGACAGCCACATCCTCTGTCAAGGAACTTAATCCCCAAAGTGGGCAGGAAGACTCAACCACCTGTGATTAGCTGGGATTAGAGAAGGAGGGATAAAAAAAACCAGGGGAAATTCCTTTGCTAGCACATGTGCAGCGGAAACCAAGATGGTGCAGGGCAAGGTAAAAACGCGGTAGAAACCAGATGACACAGGAAAATTTTGGGGCATGCACAGGAAGAGCCTAAATGGTGATGTGAAAGGGTAGAATGTAGCTTGGAAAACCTGGAAAAAAAAGACCCAATTAAATAGGGGGAGGACCCCTGTGAAGGATTAGGAAAGAGGTTGGTTAGTTTGGAAGAAAACCCATTTTCTCCCAAGCCCGAAGTAATATAATCAAAGCTTAGCAAAAGATCAGCTTGGTAGCATGTGTTTGGCTTGTTTGTTTTCTTTCTTTATCATCCATGGATGGGAGTTCAAGTGCTGCTCCAAGCATGGGTCCAACAGTGGGCTTGGGTGCAGCAGGGCAACCCCAGTGGAAGCACAGATGGGAGCAGGGACTATGCTGGATGACGGCATTCCAGTTCTGGATCCTGACTCTCTTGGTGGGCAATTATGCTCACCCGGCCCAGGACTCCTTCCAGGGCAGGACAGAGCTGAGCCATCTGGTTGTGGATGAGACACTGGACACCTGGGGACAGTCCTTTATTTTTGCTCCAGTAAATCTTACCACTATACTTTCCCCCCCTATTTGTAGGTCCCTGAAATGCTTTATTTATGACTCTGTGGAAGAACCCTATTTCCATCAGCAACAATAGCTTCTGAATGGGGTTAATATTTAACTTGAAATTTGACAAAATTAGAATGAAAGAATTGGGAAGTACCAAAGCACCATTTCCGGCAAATTCTATCATGGTGTAATGATGACATGTAACCTTCTCCATGCATGTAGAGAGTGTGTAATCCAAGGTCAAGCCCCACTGTCCTGGGAATTGGTAACATTGTCTAGCCACTAATGACTCAGGCAAAGTCTTATTCTTAGTGCTGGTCTGTTTCTCCTCTGCATTTTGCATTATCCTTCCCTGGTTTCTGCACTTAGTTTCTGTATTAGTTATTGGTTGCTGCAATACAAATTACTCCCAAATCAGCAGCTTACACAACATGCAGTTGTTATCTCACATTTTCAGACAGCTATAAGGAAGAGGAAGTGTGAAGACATAGTGTTTGCATCCAGACTGAAGTGTGGGGGGAGGGGGCAGCATTCTCCCATCAGGACTCTGAGATAACTGGTAATTCAGGGAGAGAAGGAAGCATAAGAAACTTTGGTTAAAATTATAAGGGAAACTGCTTCATAGAAGAGGTTCCAAAGTTTGCCAGGTTATGGGGGACCAGGGGAAGCACTTTTATAAAACACTTCTGAGCCAGGTATGTAGAAAGCATGAGTGATATGACTTACACTGCTGTAATATCTAAAGGGTGAGCCACCACCACAAGTGAGGTGATGGAGGTGGGAACCTATTACATAACTGGCCAGTTATTTTTAGTCTTGTTTATCTCTGTGGCTGCTACAGTGGCCAGTGGGAGCTCTGTCCTGCCTGGTATTGATGCAAATGTGGTCATCTCCTGTTTTCTACCATCTTTACTTCTCAGTCTGGTGTCTTGGCTCAGTGTTGTGGGTTTCTTTATTTGCACTTCTACAGATGTTACACTTTCTGTGGGTCGAAATCTAGGAGTGGTTTAGCCAGATTATTCTGGCTCAGGGTTTCTCTTGGAGGTTGCAAGCAAGGTTGAGGTTTCTGAAAGCTTAAAGAGTCTCACTCCCTTGGCTGTTGCCAGGAATCCCTGATTTCTGGCCACATGGAACTTTCTATAGGGCTACTCAATGTTCTCAGACATGGCTTCCTCAAGGTGAGAAATCCAAACAAGAGAGGAAGAGGGAAGCCAGGGCCTGTTCTGTCTGAATCTCAGGAGTCACATATTGTTGCTTCTATCACATCGTATTTGTTAGAGATGAGTCTTTTCTTGCTGTTTACAGTCAAGGGTAGGGACTCAGGCTCTTCCTTGGAAGGGAGGGGCTCTTCCTTGGAAGGGAGGGGCACTGAAGAATTTGGATACATAGTTCTACACCACTGCAGTCTCCTTGTGGTGTCACATTCACTTCATCACTTACTCGTTTGTGCGGCCATCTGTCCATCTCTCCATTTATTTAATGCATTTTCCATGAGTTCCTGCTAAATATGAATACTAACTATGGCAGGTGCTAGGTAAATGATTGGTAAAGCAGACACAGAAGTCATTTCTCACTTCTCCACCTTTCCCAAGCCTGTGTCTAATTGTTATTAAAGTATAAAACATATATTTTAATGCTTGCAAAGAGTGGAGATAGTGGGGGCCCTTGTTTAATTTGAGAGCCAAGTAGACATTCACTTTTTAGAGGAAAGTAAGCCCCCACTTCCAGGGTTTACCAAATACAAGCTCTACAAAAAGACTATAGAACAGCAGGTGGTTAACTGCTCTGCACAAGATTGAGGAGTGGGATGGGTAGTTAGGTTCTGCTAAGGAAGACCACCAAGGTGAAGTGTCAAAAGGAATTTAATAACAAGGGATTCTAATTCCAAGCTTAAATGACTTGCATTGCTGTGATATTCCTTCTTCCTTGTCTGTGGAACTTAACTCACCTGTCCACAAGGTATAAATACAGAAACCAAGAGTAAGCATTTAGAAACATTTTCAGCAATCTCACGTTGACAAACTGTCTTGACACATGAACCACTGGTCCAAGCAATGTACATCAGATTAGGTAAGTGTTGTTGAATTTGTGTGGTATGTTGAGCATGGCATTAGCTATTTAGTAGCCTGGTAGTAGTACCACATACTGGTCAATGAAGACTTGAAAACTTATAAATATATAAATTATTTCTACTCTGCAGGTATTTTGAAAAACACTGATCTAAATCTCCTTTAGTTCCTTGTAATAAGAATTTTTTTCTGACTTAGGCATTAGTGGTTGACAAAGGAAGAAAGATATTGATAAGTGCATGTGTTCTCTTTGCTATTTATATGTAGATTCAGATTTTCCTATTCATATCCCTGAATCCATTAAAGATGGTAGTGGTCACTCCCAGATAGTGTGATTCAATAGGACTGGAAGGGGATTGGGAATCTGCTTTGGAAACAATCACTGTCCCTCCAACTCCCCCTCCACTGTGAAATGGGAAGGGCTGCACTTTGAGATGAAATGGCTTATAAGAGAGAAACTTTCAATGGTCAGGAAGTAAGGGGACTCTTGGGGGTGGGTAAGAACGGGCCATACATAGTGTGTGTTGGAGTGGTGGTGTCACCGGGTCCTCACTCAGCTCATGCAAAAGGCTGGTTTTCTCCATATCAGAAGATGCTCCAGTTGCAGTCTGGAAGCCAAGGTGTTCATAACGTTTCTCCTGAAGAGCTGACTGACCTCCCATATAGAAAGTATGAGAGACTTTTATGCAGCTCAATAGCAACTCAATAACAATATTTTCAAGAATAACATGTCATGTTAGTAATGAGGTTTTTCTCTCAATTGTGCGGGACCCATAAATAAGGGGTGATGCTTCTCTTACTTCTCTTTTCTTTCAGTCTCGTTAGCACCTTAACATGAGGTTGTAACAAGACAGCTCTTTGCAATAAAGTCATGTAAAGCAGAAAGAAGATTTTGCAAAGTCTATCTCTTCTGCTCTTGTGGTTTTCCTAAAGCAAAATTGGTATCCAGTGAAGTCACTTTTTCAGATTTTATTGTTTCTAGTGCCAATTTAAAATTTACACAGATATCCCCCAACTGTTTGGAGTTAAAAATAGCAAGAAACCTTGAACAATTAGACCGTTATTTGTGTGACGTTTCTACTCTCTATGTTCTTGTCTGTTTGCATGTTTTTTTTTATTACTGTTGAGATATCAGAGTCAGTCCACAGAGCATGGGATGCTGCAGTGACCACCCACAGCCTTCATCCCGCAACTGGAGGAAGCACACTGGTTATTCAGTAGGTGGAAGGAGTGTGAAAAACCAACCCTCCTTTTAAAGGCACCATAGAAGAGGCAACTCCAGCCTCATTCTCTGTGGAACAGGATCCTTTTTCTTATTTTGACAGATAGAAGGGACTTGGAGAAATGGGATCATAATTGTGACCCAGTTCTAAAAGAGAGGGCAGTGAGGAAGAAGGAAGATAAAGAAGGAGGAAGAGAAGAAGAGGGGAGAGAGCAACGGAAGGATAGAAGAAAATTGAAGGAAAAAAAAGAGAGAAGGGCGAGGGAGGAGGGAGAAAGGAGAGAGGAAAGAAAGAAAAGAGGTGAAGTTGTATTTGGGATATCTTGGACCGAGCCCCCAATTCTTGCCAAGCTTCTGTGCTCTAAGTGAATACCTTGGACTTTCTGACTGAACCTCTGTTTTCTTTTTCTTTTTCTTCTTCATGTATTATAGTGGGAGTTGAACCCAAAGATCTTAATTCAGTTCCAACTCTAGTTTCTGTAAATGAAGATAAGAAACAGATTCCTGCTTATAAAGATTGAAGTTTCCAGCACTGTTTTTGAACCTCCCAGGTTCAAAACATTTCCAGCTGTCTTTAGTAGCAATGTAAAATTTCTGAAGAAAAAAAAATTATCCTATACATTATTAAATTTAAATGGTAGGGTTTGAAAAGGAAGCCATAAACCAACATTGAATTCTAGTTACAGTTATGCCTGTTAAAGTATTTATGAGTAAAGTATGCATATGTTCACAAGTTACTTCAAAATACATAAAAAATAAAATAGATGGACATATCAATAGATACATAAATGAGGAGATAGCTGTATGAGAAATTAGATATTGTAGATTCCACGTGGTAAGTATGTGAGTGCCCAATCCATAATTTTTAAAATTTTTCTGATGTCTGAAAAATTTTGTAATATGTTGGGAAATGAGTAGAGTCTATATTGTGACTGTGGGGACAAAAGGATAGGAGGGTAGATGGGGACAGGACTTGGGGCACAAAGCTGAGGGATAGAATGTCACTGAGGCTCCCAGACCAGGGCATCCCAGCCCTGAAAGCTCCTCTCTAAGTGGAAGAACTCTCTGTCCCCTGCTGGTTCTGAGGGTGGTGTTTTTCATGGAGGCACTGGAGCTTCTGAGCTATCATTTATCAGGGATGGACAAAATAAGCATTTTATCAGACAAGCCCAGGAAGGTGTCCAGAGTTGTGTGCATTGATTGTCTTCTCTTGTTCCCTTCATTCATTGACTGCCCAGTATCCTGTGAGGACCCAGCAAAATTCCAAACAACATCCAGCAATCCATAAAGCTACATGGGATCATCCTCCATTCATTGTGACAATTGGCTTGAGGGTACCTGGCTTTAAACATAAGCCCTAGACTCTAGACCCAGGACAGAGCAGAAAGAATAATCAAAAGGCACAAACAAGAGGTGATGGGCATACCAGCCTTGTGTGCATGTGCGTGTGTGCGTGTGTGTGTGTGTGCGTGTGTGTGTGTGTGTGTGTGTGTGTGTGTGTGTGTGTGTGTGTGGTTCAGTCCTGACAGGGGCAGGCATGAGAAGAAATTATAGCCTCACTCTGCACAAGTCTGCAGACCACTGTGCAGGTGATTGGCTCCCAGCTCTCGGGAGCTGCAATCCAGTTACAGCACAATCACGCCTTGTTCCTGAGAGTTCCAGGCCCACATTGCATCAGCTTTCAAAGGGCTCTGACTAATACATTCCGAGTGCAGTGGAAGATTCTGAGAATGAACAAGAGGGAGGTAAATGTCACTATTGTGTGGAACTGAGGTTTGTTTACCATTCCGAGCAGACCTGGCTGGCCTTGCTAAGGGCTCGAGGGACAAAGCATTGTGTAATTCTGACCAGTGCCCAGAGTTGGGACTGACAGTAGGGCAGGATTTACTAGTCCTACAAGAGAAAGGACTGATTAACCATGGAAACTAGAGGTCAGCTAACAGCAGCCTTAAATCCAACATCCTCTCTTCAGCTGCATGTCCCAGATCAAGGTGAGGACAGGTTGGTTCCCTCTGAGGCTTCTCCCCTTGGCTTGTAGATGACCATCTTCTCGGGCTTTGTCCTCATGTGGTCTTTCCTCTTTGTGTGTCTGTGCCCTAATCTCTTATTAGGACACCAGTCCTAACCTAGTGGTGGGATTCAGCAGTTTGCACCAGTTCGGCAGAACTGATACCTAATTTTTTGCTGAGTTGGGTGAACTGGTTGTTAAAATGGCACTTGTAATCAGGATTCTCTCTAAGGTGGGTGCCTGGGCAACCACTTATTGTAAAAATCACAAATTTACATTCCTTGCTCTTTTTTAACGTTCATCTGTGCAACAGCATATTCTAAGCACCTGTAGTAATGTTCATTCTGGCCATAGGTGAAAAAAAATTGCAAGTGAGGATGCCAATCAAGAAACAATATAAAAATATCTTAAGTAAGTTTTCTTTTGTTTTTTTGTCAGGTATTATTTAATATTTTTTCACTAATATTTTAAAACTCTTATAATCTAGTTATATGTACTATTTATTGTTCTTTAAGTATTCAATGCATGAAATAATAAACTACTTCCGGTATATCATCTTTTTATGCTTAAAACAATCATTAGAGCAGAGAACAGATTGTTAAATTATTTGAATCCCACTACTGGTCAACCGGTATGACCTCATTTTACCTTAATTGCCTTTGGAAGGCCCTCTCTCTTAATCCAGTCACATTCTCAGGTGTTGGGGGTTAGGACTTCAACATATGGATCTTGTGGGGGACACAGTTCAGCCCACAGCAGTCTCTAAACTGTCTTCCCCATCAATCTCAGCAAACATGCACCAGGGGCACATTGACTAATATCAGGCAACACACCACGAAAAAGCCTAATGTGACAAACACTACAGAATACAAACACTGAGGGGATTTAGAGATGTTTTGTTTCAATCAGCTCTTTCACTGACCAGGAAGCTGAAGCATGGAGAACAACACCAAATACTGGTGGGGCTGTGGAGCAACAGGGATTCTTGGTCACTTGCTGATAGAAATGGAAATTGTACAGTCACTTTAGAAGACAGGTTGGCAGTTTCTTATAAGCTAAATATTTTGTAAGGCACTCACATCCCTTGATATTTGCCCAAAGAAAATAAATTCTACCAAATATTAAGGTGTCCTAGAAAGTTTTTAAAAACAGTCAATTTGAAGAAAACCAGGTAAAAGGTGAAGGAAGACAGTTTGACTTTGGGTGATGGGTATGCAACATAACCAAATGTCAAAGTAACCTGGAGATGCTTTCTCTGAACCTATGTACCCTGATTGATCAATGTCACCCCATTAAAATTAATAAAATATTAAAATAAACCAGTCAATTTGAAATAGCTAAAAAGAAAACTTGTGATTGTATTTTATCATTTTTTCTATATACAAGCATTCTTTTCATAGCTATTGCATTGTTTTTCAAAGTGTCCTTGCTTATGTTTCTAACTTATTATCAGCATCATGAAGGAAAAGGAAATTTTCCTACAAATGGGTATGTTTTACATTACAAATGGAACAAAAGATTCTCTGAAGACACAAAGGGACACATCAGTGAATATCACTGTCTCAATTTAGGACTAAACTTATTTTATTAATGGAGAGCATAGATAATGCTTGATAATCCCACAAGCTAAGTAACCACTTAAGTTATGGTCAGGCAAGTCTCTTGAGCATAGAGAGCAAGAGGGATCCAGAACTATGGTGAGAGAAGAAGCAAATGAGCTCTTCATAGAAAATTCACAACGTGTCTGATCCATCAATAACCAATCAAGAGTCCTTATCAACATGTTCACCTTGGCACAGTTGCCCAAGATTTGATTACGTTATTCTTGGTGGCATGAAAGAGGGCTACGCACCTTGACATCATGCTCTGGAAAAATGACTTGAGGGGAACACCAAATTGCTGAAAGTTCATCAGCAGGAAAGGGGAAGTCTAAGTTGTAGGTGTACAATTTACTGGGGTGCCATCCAAAGGATGAAAACTGAGGGTCCATTGCCCGCCAAAGACAGAGAAAACAATCTCCCTTCAGGTTGTACTTATTGAGCAAAAACTAAATGAGGCCCTGGCCAGTTGGCTCAATGGTAGAGCATTGGCCCGGCGTGTGGAAGTCCCAAGTTCTATTCCCAGCCACAGCACACAGGAGAAGTGCCCATCTGCTTCTCCCCCCTCTCCCCCTTTTTCATTATCTTTCTCTTCCCCTCCCTCAGCCAAGGCTCCACGGGAGCAAAGCTGGCCCAGGTGGTGCTGAGGATGGCTCCATGGCCTCCACCTCAGGTGCTAGAATGGCTCTGGTTGCAACAGAGCAATGCCCCAGATGGGCAGAGCATCACCCCCTAGTGGATGCTTGCCAGGTGGATCCTGAACAGGCACATGTGGGAGTCTGTCTCTGCCTCCCTGCATCTCACTTCAGAAAAATACAAAAACCGAAAAACAACTAAATGAATAAATAGGATAGAGCATCAGAGAGTATTCGTCTGGAGGACCTGAAGAAGTAAGCTTTGGTTTCTGATCTTTGAAGCAGCTAATTGATCATATGCATCAAACTCTTCATCTTTTCTCTTGAATTGGGTAGCTTCTCATCTACTGTCATGTTGGTTGCCCCAGACTTCTTCAGGGAAAAGAAACAACTTGCTCATGTGAAAAGGTTTTTTTCTGAAATCTTGTCTAAGGTTGCTGATATAATATTAATATTATCTGAAATACACCTCATTTCTTTGACATATCCTCAAAACGTAGCTGTTGGTACATGGATGTTTTAGGAGTTAGTGGAAGCTTTGAACATTTCCAAAAACAATCTCAGAGAACAAGCAATTCAGAGGCATGGCGATTAGGACATTCTGTGGACACTTCTCTGCAATAACTAGCTGTGCAGTGTTGGCTGGGCCATTTCTCAGACACTAAGGTATATTTTTTTACCTATAAGTGAAAGCATCAGAAAATGATTTTTAAGACCCTTTCACTGGTTCTGCAACAAGGTAGAGTTAGGTGCATAAAGAGTAACTAAGAAAACATACCACGCTGAAGACAGGTAAAGAGGACTGGTATTTTTGTTAGAAAGAGGAAAGGAGTACACAGTAGAGCCCCACAACAGGCTTCATGGCAGAGGCGAGGGGTGCCCTGCTGTAAACAGACGTCATTTGAAATCTTATGCCTTAGCTTACCATTGCAAATGATATATTCTCAGGCATAATATGTCCAGGTTTTTAAAATGTAAAATAAAGTTTTCCCTAAGATCTTTTGGAAAGCAAGCCCCATGCATATCTTATGGCATAAAGCATCATAAGCCCCCATTACCGACTCTGACAGTTTGAGGCTCATGCAAATTTCTGTTAAACAGATATTAAGACCTAAAGTGAAATAATATTTTCCCTTCACCCTTCCTTTGGGTATGCCAACAACTGTATTTTAGAGTTAACCTCCTATTTGAAAACATTATTATAAATTGATAATCAAGACCAAGGTTTTTAGCAGCTGTTACCAGGTGAATGCTTTGTGAATTTTTGTCTCGAAGTTTATTTGTAATGATATTTTTTGGAAGATGTGTAATCACAAAGAAATTTGTGGATTTTTAATCTCTCAGAATGGCCAGTGGTCTCAGGGTATCTTATTAAACTATAGTGTATTTATTTTGGGGGGCCAGCTAAAATGATGACTCTATCTGCCCAAGAAACTTTGGGATCTATTTTACAAGGTAACAACATCAGAGACCAAGATTCTCTAGGTCTTCTATTTTCTTTACAAGTCCAGATCATATGTGTTCCCACACTTGACCTGGACGATGGTATCAGTTCCCTTATTTGCTAGAAGACCTGATGTCTTGGCTGTCACCAGGGGCTCCTACTAGGAAAGACATCCTTCCCTCAGGTTGGACAGAGACCGAAGTGACAAGGTTTTCTTCATCACAGGCACCATTCAGGGACAGGGGAGCTTCTTGCCTACTGAGCACACTGCAACAAAAATCAATTAGTGCTTGTAATAAAAAGCTACTTCCTTTTGTTTGCTTTTTAAAAAGCAAATTAAGTGTTCTAGTCATAATACATTTCAATTAAGAATAGGGAACAAAGACCAAACAATAATTAATAAAAATATACTGTAGTTCTATAATATGATCATAAAAGAGGAAAAGAAGTATAAAAAAAGAGAAATGAAGGCAGGCAAATATATAGAAGCACAGAGAAAGAGACAGGCGGGGGCAAAGAGCCATCCAAACAGACAGGCATACAGATATTTATGCTTACCCAGACATATGGGGCACACTCAGCTGACATAGTATATAATAGTGTGTCACCCCATCTTGTGTCTTCTGAGACATTGGCAATAGAGACTTTTAAAATTGGGTTGCCTTTTTATAATCAGGGATCTCAAGTTTCTGTTGGTACCTGCTCCATCTTTTGGAAGATTGATTCATCTCTCAGCACAAATTTCTCATTGTTGTCTTAGGTCTTATGTGCAGAATGAGCAGAAATGTCCCATAGATAGGAGATGCTGAATGATGAGGGTATGAAGTAACTTAGAAACTAGTTTTACAGGTAAAAGATTCAAATGATTATAGAACTAGAAATGAAGAAGAAAAATACAGGTACATGGACATTCAAATTCAAGGGGGCCATGTGTAGGGAATAGTAAGTAAACTTAATACCGTGTTAAGTTCAGTTGTATCATCTAGAGCGCTGTACTCGAATATGGCTACTTCAAATGGTGCATTGAATTGTAGGTCCCAACTATGGGAGTCTCTTCTACTTAGAGGGTATCAGGTTAAGACAAACCTTCAGAAACTTCAGACCGTTTTGGCCTGTACTGGAATGTTTTATGTCAGAGACCACCTAACCTGGACCCTAGTTCATGTAACTTCTGGTGCTGGCTTTAGATGCTCTCTGGGAATTCCTCTCACCAAAGAATGCCTCCTTTAATTTGCATTTCTCTAATGATTAGTGATGTTGAGCATTTTTTCATATGCCTATTGGCCATCTGTATGTCCTCTTTGGAGAAGTGTCTATTCATTTCTTGTGCCCATTGTTTGATTGGATTGTTTGTCTTCCTGGTGTTCAGTTTTACAAGTTCTTAATAAATTTTGGTTATTAACCCCTTATCAGATGTGTTGTTGAATATGTTCTCCCATTGTGTGGTTTGTCTTTTTATTCTGTTCATATTGTCTTTAGCTGTGCAAAAGATTTTTAGTTTGATATAGAGAAATGCAAATTAAAACCATAATAGGATACCACTTCACACCAGTCAGAATGGCACCCATTAGCAAAACAACACATTATAGGTGCTGACGAGGATGTGGAGAAAGGGGAACCCACCTACACTGCTGGTGGGAATGCAGACTAGTGCAGCCACTGTGGAAAACAGTATGGAGATTCCTCAAAAAATTAGAAATGGAACTGCCCTTTGACCCAGCTATCCCACTTATAGGAATATATCCCAAGGACACCATATCACCAACTGAAAAAAAGAACTGCACCCCCATGTTTATGGCAGCATTATTCATAATAGTGAAGAGCTGGAAACAGCCTAAGTGTCCATCAGTGGCTGAGTTGATTAAAAAACTTTGGTATATATATACAATGGAATACTATGGGGCCATGAAAAAGAAGGAAATATTACCTTTTGCAACAATATGGAGGGACCTGGAAGCTATTATGTTGAGTGAAATAAGCCAGGCAGAAAAAGAAAAATATTATATGACCTCACTCATTTGAGGAATCCAAGGAACATTGAGAACTGAGGAAAAAAATTGAGACAGAGGAGGGATCAAAGGAACCAGAGGAAAAGAGGACAGAGGGAAAGGGGATGATAGGATGGCGGGACAGTCCCGATTTTTAACAATTTGTCCTGCGTCCCGGAGCGTTTTAAAAAAGACCCGATTTAAAAATATATATATTACAATACTATTTTTGCATTCTATGAAAAAATTTTTTTTGCCCCATATAGACCAGATTTTTAATCAAGAACCGCCCCCCCCCCCCAATCAATGGTGTCCTGCTTTACCAATTTTAAAATCTGGTCACAGAATCTATGAAAACACAATTAATTAAATAAAAAAAATAAAAAAATAAAAAATAATGCCTTCTTTGCAAGATCCAAGTCTTCTCTTTAGGTTCTTTTTTGCAAAGCTTTCCTCATGCATACTGCACCCCCATTTCACCCTGAAACTGCAGCAATCTGTCCTGCGTCAGTATGTCAGATGGTGACACCCATCCATCCATTCTCATAGCAGCAGGGGTCCAAGGAGCATGACCTCTGGGTCTCAGAGAGCACTAGGCTTCAATCTCCAACCTGATGTTTGTTAGCTGGTGACTATAGGTTGATTGTGAGTACTCACAGTGTTTCTGTTTATGAAGGGGCCCTAAAGTACTCACAGTGTTTCTGTTTATGAAGGGGCCCTAAAGTAGAGGGCTCACTGAACGAGGCAGTACTGGGGAATAGTCGGAAAACAGCAAATGTGTCTGTCTGCAATACCCCAGGAGAATGTGGCTTCTCATCTACATACTTGTTCAAGACTTCTCTTTGGTTGACTCTAGCCTAGAACCAAATGGTAAAGGAGATTCTAAGATGGTAGTCCTGACTCTTTTTCAGACGTAAAGAAGGGGTGTGGCAAAGTTGAGGAACAGCAGTCCTGGGACAATGGAGCTAGTGAGATCATGCTTGGTCCTGAAGTACTTCAGTCATAACCTGCCTGAGGCCAAGGTTCAAAGGTTCCTCACCTGTATAGGCAAATAATAATTTCCATGCTCAGGACTTTTGTAAGCAGTGAGTGCATTAAAGTATGTAAAGTCCTTAGCACAATGTGTATATGTATGTGTATGTATGTATGTGTGTATACATATAGGTTATAAACACACCTGCACACAAGGTCGTATACAAAATGGTAATAGTGGTTATCTTTAAGTGATGGTAGTTTAATTTTTTTTTTTTTTACAGGGACAGAGAGAGAGTCAGAGAGAGGGATAGATAGGGACAGACAGACAGGAACGAAGAGAGGTGAGAAGCATCAATTATTAGTTTTTTGTTGCCGTTGCGACACCATAGTTGTTCATTGATTGCTTTCTCACATGTGCCTTGACCACGGGTCTTCAGCAGACTGAGCCACCGCTTGCTGGAGCCAGCGACCTTGGGTCCAAGCTGGCGAGCTTTTGCTCAAGCCAGATGGGCCTGCGCTCAAGCTGGTGACCTCGGGGTCTCGAACCTGGGTCTTCTGCATCCCAGTCCAACGCTCTAACCACTGCGTCACCGCCTGGTCAGGCGATGGTAGTTTAATTTTTTATTCCGTTTTTTTTTTCTGTGTTCATCTCCATGTTTTAAATTATTATTTCCTACCCAAGTTAACATGTTAACAAAAATAAAAATAGAAAAGGAGAAATTTTTAAAAATTAGATCTGTGCCTGTTAATACAGGAAATTTACAAAGAAAACATTCTTCAGGATGTCTACAATTAAACCATGAAAAATTATAAAAGTGTAATCATGGACCACACTTAGAAGAATATAATAGAAAATACTAAACTCCCTCTGCATAGACAAAGTTGGGCCCACCTTTTGCTGATTTCTTTGCAAGCCCAGGAAGTAGGTATTGTGGTCATTTTGACATGTGTTTTTTTCTTTATGTCATGAAGAATATACAGAGTTGGAACTCTCCAGATCATGGTGAATGGGTGAAAAGGGGTTGAAACAATTTGGGTGAAGAGTCCTAAGATCCTACTTAGAGATGATTTGGTTGAGCCTGTTAGGATTCTGATTTTTCTGGTGGTTTCACTGGAATTCTACCATGGAAATCTTATGAACTATCAGAGGAAAACAGACTATTTTTAAAAATTATTATTAACCAGAATCTTTTCATTCTTTTTCTAATGTTTCTGTACTTATGAATTAGCAAACTCAAGTGAATAGATGGTGAACAGCTATTACACACATAGAGGTACACACGTTTTGATATCCATACATTTGTATCTTTGTGTCTCTTTGGACCCTTGACTTTTTCAGTCAAGTCCATTCTTTTTTAGCATTCGAAATTCTTGTTTCAATATTTGTGATAGTGTCTATTTGTTGGCATGTTTTAAAGCATGCAAAGTTTTGATATTCTGCTTTAAAAAATGCATTAGAGGTTTTTTGTTTTTATATTATTATTGTTTAGAAGAGTTGGCCCCTTCTTCCATTCAAAATGTCCTTGCAGTCTGCAAGGCAGGACTTGCAGAAGTAGCCCAGTAATAAGTGGGGCGGGGCCTGAGTCATTTGCTGTCCTCATTGGGTAAGGATAAAGGGCCTTAGGAAGAGGTGATAGGGCAGCATTTTCGGGAGTGGCAGGGTTGAACAAGAAAGCCTAGGGTAGTGATGGACAATCTTTTGAGCTTGGTGTGTCAAAATTTGCAAAAAAACTGAGCATAACTAGGGTGGTGTGTCACTTCGAGAAAAACGGCCTAACTGGAAGTCCCAGAACTAGACGCTCTGAGCCGGATTTCTGCTGTTTTGGCCTACAGACCTCTGGCACAGAGTGTCTACACTACAGCAAATGTTTTATCCTCGGCTACTGCATCTGGCCATGCAGGAGCTGAGGGTGAAACGTCCTTCTCGGCATGCAGCCCCATACTTCTCTGGTATGTGGTCTCATGAGGCTGCTGTCATCAAAAATGGCTATGTGTGTCAGTGCTGACACGCGTATCATAGGTTCGCCATCACGGGCCTAGGGGATGGGGAGAATCCTGAGAAAGCTGCTTTCTCCACAGCCCAATCATAGTCAAGGCATTTAGGGCTGGAAGCATGAATCCAATGCCCCAAAGATGACTGGAACTTTCCAAAGGTTTGTCAATCACGAAGGAAGTGTGGGTAGATCGCATGACATTAAAAAGACAGTTGTCTTTTGATTGGCATACAGGGTAGCCAATCTGATGTCTGAACTTTGACACCCTATGCATGCGCGTTAAACCGCGCTAACTTGTTCAGTTACATTGCTGCGTAGTTAGCCTTCAATTTATTTAAACTAAATACAACAACAAAGGGTATAGAAATGAGTGCCATAGCTGGTTCGAGTAAGAAGCCTAAAACCTACCACTTTCATTCAGAATGGGAGGGGATTTTTTTCACTATGTCATATTCTAAGTGTGTTTGCCTCATCTGTCTGTGTGCCATTGCTATTCCAAAGAAGGGAAATGTGGAGTGGCTTTTTCGGACTGTTCATAAAAACTATGACATTGACTTTCCTCTGAAAAGAGAGCTGAGAAGGAGAAAGGTGAAAGAAGAATACACAATATTAAATAGTAATAATAGTAACTTAAATAATGATAATATAGAAGAAATAAATTTATGTTTTGCATTTTTATTGTAGGTAGATCATTTTGAATTGGTCATCTTATAAGTAGCTCGCAAGCTGATAAAGAGTGGGCACCCCTGCTTTAGAGAGAGCCAGTCTTTTAGGATTCATCTCTTCCCATCTTTGAAAATATTAATAGTTTTTTTTCCTTTTGTTTTGTTTTTAAGTATGTAAGAAGCCAGGAGCAACAGAATAAAAAGTTGCTGAAAGTTACTGAACTAAATTTGCCCTGTCAGACAGATGTAAATCCTATCTGAGTTCATGTAAAGATTAGACACTGATCTTGTGTCTTTTCTGCATGGAAGAATGTGACGTGCCTGGATTTTTCTGCACCATTTATTCTTCCTCACAATAATTTCAGGGTCTGGCTTGGCATTTTAGAATTGAGTTGTCAAGGGTGAAGACAAAGACGAGAGCCATAATGATTGGCATGCATGATGAGAGGTGGAACAGAGGAAGTGCTCTGTTTTCTGTTGTATTTTAAGCAGGTTGCAGGTCACCTAAGGTACATTATTATTATTTTTTTCCTTTGTGCCTTTATCATCACTGTACAAGGATATCTAAAAATTTAGTTTCTAATAAAGTCTATATTGTTTTAAGGCAATATTTTTTATCAGAATATATTAAAGATCCTAAAATTTCTATACTTATTCTTAAGTAATCAGATATTTATAATTCAATAAAATAGAAGCCTCAGCTATCTTAAAATTTGGTTTATTTTTTGATTTCTAAAAAATAGATAATCAGTAAAAGAACAAGAAATTTTACTTAAAATATCTGTTAGAGATTTCTTCTCCTTCACATCACCCTGGGCAGTTTCCTCATCTTGGGGACAATTCTTTGGCTTCTTTCTTTTCCATTGTTTTAACTAATTTTTTGAACTTTGAGTCTTGTCACTTCTTTGGAAGCAAGGGAGGTAGGACTGAAAAAATGGTATATTTTACTGGGCTAAGATTAAAGCCTTCTGCAGGAAATTTTCTGGAAGATGGGGGAAATGTGACTTACTTTTGGTGTCTCAAGCTTAAAATGAACACAAAACAAAGTATAGATCTCTGTCACATAGGAAGTTCCCATCTGAGATTTCTAAAACGTTCTACAATGGATTCTCAAGCCATGACTATCTCCTGATGTTGTTAATGCAGTGAAATGGCTTCTGTGTGTTTCTAAATATTACTTTAATAAAAAGAAACATCCAAAGTAGATCAAATAAATGATTTTAAACCAGTAATCTAAAGTACAACTATTGTCCTTTAAAGTTTCTTAGTTCAAATAAAACACAGGAATATATTAAAATAGAAAAACAAAGATTGTTAGCTGTCTTGTTGCAACAGAGCCAATTTTTTTTCTTTTTGTACCTGAGGCGGAGGCCATAGAGCCATCCTCAGCACCCAGGACCAACTTGCTCTAATTGAGCCATGGCTGTAGGAGAGGAGGAGGAGGAGGAGAAGAAGAAGAAGAAGAAGAAGAAGAAGAAGAGAGAGAGAGAGAGAGAGAGAGAAGCAAGAGGGGGAGGGGTGGATAAGCAGATGGGCGCTTCTCCTGTGTTTCCTGACTGGGAATGGAATCTGGGACTGGACCCCAGGATATCCACATACCAGGCTGACTCTCTACCACTGAGCCAACTTGCCAGGGTCTGTTAGCTGTTATTGTAGGATAAAGTGGAGCCAATAATTAGTAATATAGGGTTTGAGGAAAGGTTTCGAGAGAGGAGACAACTTTTTAGGGTAATAAAATAACTCTTGTAAACATGCTCTACAGAAAATACATAAAATCAGATATTTAAGTTGAGAACTAGAACATATGTTTCCATTTTTTAAAAAGCACCTTGATACAACTTATTGGGCAATGACGTCCCTTCTGCCTGACTGATGTTCTCCACCCATTTATTTGTTAAATCAGTTCTTGATATCATTTGGAGACAGATTTCTCCTTCTTTTGTCTTTAGACATTTCTGCTGTAATTATTATGATTTGTTTTTGGTAAATATTTTTGTTTAGAAATAAAATCAAAACAAATTATGTGTTGTTTTATAGTTCAAAAAATTACTCAGTGTTTACTTAAAAGTCAAGCAATGTTGTTGGTTGATATTGTATAGCTTGAGCAATTCATTATTATTATCATTACTCTGAGCATATGTTGCTAGGATGTGTAGAGAATGATGTATTTACAGTCTGAAATCTCATGTACAACTCTGAAAATCTGAAAACATATATCAAAATAAAATTTAAATAATTTTAAGAATAATTGAAAAAATTTAAAGTCCCTTGTTAAAAGTTGGTTGGAATATGAAGCCCTTGGCATTTGTTTCTCAGGCTGTTTTGTTTTACTAATAAATGTTCACTATGGAAGAAGTTTGGCTTCCTTATCTCCTTATCAATATTCAGTTCAAATGACCAAAAAAAAAAAAAAAAAAAAAAAGCTCTAGATAGCGTATTAAACTCCTAATAGAATGCTAAGAAATAAGACAGAAAATCTTTAGTAAGCAAGGAATGTTGAGACATTTCTGCAAGAGAACATTTGAGATCAGAGGAAAGAAGAACCTAGATCAGAGAAAGCTACAACTCAAGATGACTGAGCATGGCAATTTCTCTCAGGAGTTTCTTGGAGAAGTTTCCAGGTGGGAATTGAATATGCAAATAATAGCAGTAATTGGTTTAAAATACTTAGTGTAGCTTGTCTTTGAGGTTTTCTCTTTTCAAAATCTTTAGCTAAAGCCTAAAAACTGCTATCTAGACAAAAAAGCAGAGCGCCTACGAGGTTAAATGGAACTTACAGCAAGCCCAGTTCTCTGCAGAAGATAGAGAAGAAAGGAAATTAAGAAACAAAGAAAACAGCCTGACCAGGAGGTGGTGCAGTGGATAGAGCATTGGACTGGGATGTGGAAGACCCAGGTTCGAGACCCCGAGCTCGCCAGCTTGAGCGTGGACCCATCTGGCTTGAGCAAAAAGCTCGCCAGCTTGGATCCAAGGTCACTGGCTCCAGCAAGGGGTTGCTCGGTCGCTGAAGGCCCGCAGTCAAGGCACATGTGAGAAAGCAATCAATGAACAACTATGGTGTCGCAATGGCAACGAGAAACTAATGATTGATGCTTTTCACCTCTTTCCATTCCTGTCTGTCTGTCCCTATCTATCCCTCTCTCTGACTCTCTCTCTGTCCCTGTAAAAAAAAAAAGAAAGAAAAAGAAACAAAGAAAAACAGAGCAGCTCCTTCCAAGACAGAAATAGACTAAACTATTAAACCTCAGGGCAATCTGTATGTTAAAATGTCCACTGTGGAGTCCCTGGTAGTTACCTACCCACTGTCCTTCAGAGGTGAGTGAATAGGTGCCCTGAAGGTGCTTGCCAGGGTTTACAGAGGGACCACATGGCCACGGAGGAGACCTAGAAGACATGCAAACAGTACAACCACAAAAGGAGCACAAGCTAGTAATCTATACTAGATGTCACAGCATCCATGCAAAACATGGAAGGAAAAAATCTCCAAAGATCAGATATTTGAAGATGTTCAAGAGCATGAAAATAAACAATCAAGATCATCAAATAAAATAGCTGATACTTGAAGAAGCAGAAATACTTCATGGGATAAAGAAGAATGTAAAACTTTCTAATCAGTGTTCAGTAAGCAATGAGAAGTTAATTCCTTAATAAAACATGAATAAGTTGGTTTGGGAGAAGAGCTAGTAGAGATCAAAAAAGAGTTCTTATTAAATAGGGTTGTTGAAATTAAAGATTTCTGAATGGGATAAACAATGAAATGGTTTCGGTTGGTGAACCAACTGTGACCTGGAAAAGAATGTTGAGAAAATTTCAAATCATAAAATGAAAGTAGAGATATATTTAGAGATGTATTTAGAGACACGGGAAATAGAGTCAGGACTTTCAGATAGGATAGTGAAGTTCATGGAAAGGAAGAGTAGATCAAAGAAATAAAAGGAAAAATGTCCTTGGCCCAAGTGAGATTTAAATTTCCTGATGAATAATAATAAGAAGAATTTACAAATAACATGCAATTTTGGAAGAGCAAAGGTGAAGAGATAACCCTTAAGGCTTATGGAGTAAAAACAGCACACAAGCACACACACACACACACACACACACACACACACACACACACACACACACACCAAGTTTATAAAGGAGCACAGGTAACACAAAACCCAGATTTCTTTAGAAGAGTTAAGAGATAGCAGGACTATGGCTCCACAGTTTATGTATTCAATTAAAAAATATTTATTTTGCATTTTTAGTATCTAGAACAGCCAAGCACTGTTCTATATACATATTCTTGCTTTCATGAGGCTTACATTTTAGTAGGGAAAGACAGACAATGCACGTTCGGATGAGTGATATATACTCAACATTAGATGGTGTTAAAGCTTAAGAGAGAAAATAGGAAGAAGGCAAAGGAGCTCTGAAAATGTTGACAGGGGAGGGAGGAGGCAGTACAGAGCCTCCATCAGAAGTTACTTTTGAGTACAGGTCCCAAAGAAGGAAGGAAAAGTGAATGCAGCTTCCAGAGTGAGAACATTCTTGGCAGAGGCCACAGCCAGCATGAAGGCCCGAAGCAAGAGCTTATCTATCCAAATTCTGAAGAAAATGTTTTTGAATCTAGAATTCTATGCTGAGCCAATGGTCACCACAGTGTTAAGGCAAAATAAGGACATGATTTTACATATACCAACACTTGGAAAGTTTTTCACCCACACACAGATATGTAAATACACACCCAGGCATCATCCACTTGAACAATGTGAAACAGGAATCCAGGAGAGAACGTGACCTGGAATTTAGAAATTGTGGAAGTGAGGATGGCTCTACAAAAGCAGAAAACAAAGTAAAAAATATAAACCAAAAATAAATAAGAACCTATATTAGTGTAAACAATGGTTCCCCCAAAAGTTTCATGAATAAATTATTATCTGAGAGGTGGCATTGATTCAGTGATATATGGTGACCTTTCTTGCTCTAAGTGTCTGATCATACATTTATTTCTGCAGTGGTATATTTTTATAATCCTAACATTGTAAATGCCATTTAGAGTAATTTGGTTTTTAGTTTTGAAAACTTATAGACACACACAACAGTGTGGGGATTAAAGAAGGGAAAGAGGGCTTGAGGGTAGAGGAAGGTAGAGAGTAGATAGATGGTGATGGAGGGAGACTTGACTTGGGGTGGCAAACACACATGCAATCTACAAGTGATGTATTGTAGAGTTGTACACCTGAAACTTGTATGATTTTATTAACCAATATCACCCAATAAATTCAATAAAAATTTAAAAAAGAAACAAAAAAAAGATATTCCTTTAAATAAAGTGTGAATGTTTTATCTATTATTACAGAGTAGAATATAATTCTTATACTGTACACTAAATTAACATCAAAGGGGTGACACAAATGACATTACCTACAGCAATAGTTAAATGTATTGTTAAAAAACTATAATGAAAAGCACCAAAGAAATGAAAGACAAAAATGTGTACTTTGAAAAGCCAAATGAATGCATTATTTTTATGATTAAATAAAAAATTAATTTTTGAATGTTTTAGATTGGAGAAGTATAATTTAAAATACAAGGCATTTCTGACTAAAAATAAAATAAAATACGTTTGAGACCACTTCAGCTTTGCAATACTTTGTGAAAAAGAGTTGCTAATAAATCTCAAAACAATAGGAAAAAAACAATAGAAAAAATAAAATGGATGGTTAATTTTTTTTTTATCCATTGGAAACAACCATTAGGCAGACAGGGACAATCTATTCCATCTGCAAGTAATCACATTTTTTGGAAATTTTGAAAATTTTAAGATATTTCAAAGTCATATTTACAAAAGCACACCAATTCAAAATGAAAATAATGTGATCTAAAGAATAAAATATTACAAGACCTCAGAGTGAAATTCACATTTTATCAGATACTAAATATGCTGAAATGAATACAATAAGATAAATAATAGTTTGGTGAAAGAGCAACTGTCAATTTGTGTGAAACACACAGAAAATATCAAAATCTGTCTTAATTAATTAGACATTCTTAGGTGTTTTTCAATGTTCAAGAGACAATTGTGGCCAATTTACATCAGGTTATAAAAATCTATCTCTAGCAAATTCAAGTTGATATCAATAGAATGGGTTTCAGTTCAAGGATGGTTTTAGGTTCATGCTAAAATGGAAATTTTAATGGAATTGTAAGGAGGGTAAACCAAAGCTTTATGTACATGATGTCATGCTTAGGGAGTATCTGAAGCAAAAGATTTAGTGACTAAAATCTAATTGTTGTGTGGCTATAAAATGCCTTTGGTTTGTAGAAGCAGAGGGTTATATGCAATAAAACCTTATGGTTAAAAATATTTTTGCAAAGACTGAATCAAGTAAAATTAAAAAATCCACCCCAAACCCTAAGACATCATCTGTTTGATGGCAGGTATTATACAGCAACACCATTTATGACACTGTGATTGTGCGTATACTGCATTCAGGGGACATACATGGTGAATGGACACTTGCAAGTTCAACGTAGAGATCCGGGGGAAACATGAAGAAAGATCAAGGTAGTTGTGCCCTCACCATATCAATGGTAAATGAAATCATAGTGAATGGAACACTTAGGGAAATAAATTTCCAAGACTGAGTAGGACTAAGTATTACCTTCCAGAAACCATCAGGCCTTGGATAGAAAACTGGGAGAGAGAGAAGAAAAAAGCATAGTCTGATAGAAATAGAAAGGCTGGTGTGATGGAAACAAGGAGGTCAAGATTTCAGGAAGTGGGAATGTGCTTGGGAAGGTGCTGACAGGGATGGCCAGTGTGGAATTGTGCACGAGGATTCCTTCTTAGCTCCTGTCAACTCTAGGTTCTCAGAGCAAACACTACTCCTAATCCTTTCTGTTAAAAATAGAGCAATAGTGGGATTAGATGTATGTTTTTCCCCTTCTCAGTGTAGATCACAGACAACTTAACTATTTCCTTAATATGAAAGAAGATCTGTGCTAATTTTAGAACAGGGAGGGAGAAAGTAGTAGAAATTTTATAGCGGCTGCAATAGGCAAAATAATGTCCCCCTCCCAAGATGTCCACATGCTAATACTTGGAACCTGTGAGTATACTACCTTATGTAGCAAAGGGACTTTGCAGGTATGATTAAGACTAAGGCCACTGAGATGGGGAGACCATTCTGGATTATCTAGACAAGCCCAGGATTTCTTAAGATCTGAGAACTCTACCCTCTGGCAGAAAACCAGAGAGATGATGGGGTGAGAAGGACTTGGCCCTCAGGGGCTTGCCGGTTGTGAACTGGGAGTCAGGGGCCTGCCAGCCAAAGGATGTGGTGCTTTCTGGAAACTGGAAAAGGCAAGGAGGCACATTCTCTCCCCTAGGGCCTCTTAAAGAGAGGAAGTCCTGCCAACACCTTGATTTGAGCCCAGGGACACCCACTCTGAACTTTTGATCTCCAGAACTGTAACATAATAAATTTGTATTGTTTAACAAATTACCAAGTAATTTGTTATGGTAATTTGACAACAGCAATAAAAAAAACAAACAAACTACTGGCCCTGGCCGGTTGGCCTCCTGTCCCAGTGTGCAGTGTGTGCAAGTCCCAGGTTGGATTCCTGGCCAGGGCACACAAGAGAGCGCCCATCTGCTTCTCTACCCTTCCCCCTCTCCTTTCTCTATCTCTCTCTTCCCCTCCTGCAGACAAGGCTCCATTGGAGCAAAGTTGGCCCCAGTGCTGAGGATGGCTCCAGGGCCTCCGCCTTAGTCGCTAGAATGGCTTTGATTGCGCAATGCCTCAGATGGGAAGAGCATCGCCCTCTAGTGGGCATGCCAGGGTGGATCCCGGTGGGGCACCTGTGGGAGTCTCTTTCTCTGCCTCCCTTCTTCTCAATTCTGAAAAATAGATAAAAAAAAGAAAAAAGAAACAACAAACAACAACAAAAAGAAAAAAATAACTACTGAGTGGCTTTTTAAACACATAGGGTGGTGACATTTGTATTCTTAAAGTTTATATTTGAATACCTATATAGAAGAACTGTATCTATTCTTAAGCTTAGATGGTTCCTCTTGAATCATACACAAATCCCTATATACAGAGTAAAAAGTATGGTCTCAGAGTTGGAAAAAAAATCATTGCTACATAGGAGAAGTTCTTATTTTTCTCAAATGGACTAGCACTTTGCTCCCAAGAAGAGAAAAATAAAACCTGCCGTAATTTAAGGCTACCTGTGTGACACTTCCATCATGTGATGCTGAGAATATTCCGGTTCCTGAGCTAAAAATAAGTTGATGACACTGTGTTCTATTAATGAGTACACGATCTTATCAGAGGACTCTGGGCTTTGATCTGGAGTTCATCCTCTTAAAATCTTTATAATTAGTTTTCTTTGGGAGCTGTGGATTGACGTTCTTAGTCTTTTTTTTTTTTTCCCATCGAATGATCTGTAGGAACCACTTATTATTGCACATGTGGTTGTTTTTTTCTTGAAAAGGAACATTTTTTTCTTTAAAGTCTTAACTGTAGTCATTGTTGTTCCCGTCTCACATAAAATGCTAATTCCCATCACTGTCAGCAAAGAACTAGATCAGGTTGTTTTCTTCCCTGGTGTCAGATGAGTACTCCACATTCCAGACAGCTCTGTCTTACACCGGGGTTATCTCCCACAGTTCATGTGCACGTCTGTCGTTTGGAATTTGGAGCAGCTTACTCCAGACAAACAAGGTAATAAAAGTGAATTTGAATGGTCTCAATCTAAGCCCTAGGATCTGGGAGCAGAGGTTCCTCTGTGCAGGAGGAGAGACAAATAGGTGAAGAGTTGATCCCCTCTGCCACTGCTTTCTTCCCACAGGACATCCAGACTCTCAAGCCTTTGTCAGCCTTCCACAGTGACAACATTGGGTTTCCAATGGCACCTTGACAGGGTAATCTTCCAATCAGCATCTCTTTCAGGAGGAGTCCCTTAGAAATGTTCTCTTCCCTAATTTTTCCTCATGTGCCAACTGCTATGGTCTGAATGCTTATGTCCTCCCAGATTTATATGTTGAAAATCTAAAGCCCAAGGTGATAATATTTAGAGGTGTGGCCTTTGGGAGGTGATTAGGTTATGAAGGCTGAGCCCTCATGATGGTATTAGTGCCCCTATAAGAGCCCCCAGTGAGATCCATCTCTCTCCCACCATGTAAGGGCAAAAGAAGGTGGCTATCTTCAACTGGAAATAGGTCTTCACTAGAACCTGACCATGTGGGCACCCTGTTTCTGGACTTCCAGCGTCCATAGCTATGAGAAATAAATTTCTGTTGTTTGTAAGCCATCCAGCCTGCACTATTTTGTTGTAGGAGTCCAGACTAAGAAACCAGCACTCTAAGGACTTTTCTGGATGAAGCCCATGTGGTTTCCTAGATCTCCTTGTTAGCAAGCCCAGCATGTTGTACATGGGACAGTGTTGCCAGATACATCCCCAGAGTCCTTGCAGTAACCTCACCCAATCATGGGCGTCTATGTTCCTACACCTTGTGGCTCTGTTAGCCTGACCACAACTGATTTGTTGAAGGATGGATGCCTATCTCAAAGAGGTCCTCATAGACTGGCTTATAAGCCTAAGAGAGTAGCCCCATAGGACCCATAGGATGTTTTACACTTGGGCTGCCCCTATAGGTTGACTTTCCTAGCATTGTCCAAATGTATGTCTTCTAGCCCTGAATGAATTATTAAGAGAACTCCTTTACACATGCAGAAGTGGTCCAGTTCAGACAGCAGTTACTGTACCTACATTGCCCAGAACGTAGGTGAATTTTGAGGTTTCAGGAGCAGTACACGGAGGGGGTTGAGGGAATCAGGCTTGGAAAAAACAAGTGGCAAAAGTGAAAAACCTACAGAATCCTATAGAGAACCAACTCCATACAGTGGCAAAAGTGAAAAACCTACAGAATCCTATAGAGAACCAACTCCATACAGAAGGAATACACAAATGTCCTCTTCTAAAGGATAGTCTCAAGGTAAGGGAATGTGTTCATTATTTTACCAAGATTTTAAAAATCTGTCCTATGAGGCAGATACTACCCAAATCAGGGAACACTGTGGTGTGTGAGCTAGTTGAGATCTAACCACCAAGTAAGGAGGTAGATTCACTAATGTGACCAGGTTGGGAAGAGAGGTGGCATATTTTCCGGCAACATAGAAGAGGGACTCTTAACCCAGACTTGTGATATCAGTAAAGGCTTTCTAGAAAAAAAGCCTCTGCCTTGATCCCAGAAAAGGGTGGTGAGAGAAAATTAAGTGGAAGAAAAGGGATAGAGTTGAGTGGGGCAAATTCTCGGCCTGGAGGTGAGTGAGCACGGCAAATGGGAGGATATAAGTGAATACTGAGTCACCGGGATTACCCACCAGTGACACCCAAGGGAAGGTCCCCAGACTAACAGCATTGGTGTCCTGGGAATTTGTAAGAGGTGCCACTTCTCAGGCTCCACTTTCAACGTTCTGAATCAGAAACTCTAAAGGCCTTGTGTATAAACAAGGCTCTGGAAGGTCCTGATGCCCGCTCATGGTGGAGCACCCCCACTGCATCCTCTCAACATTAATGCTGGCTGTTGCCACTGCTTAGGAGGGGTTGAGCACTCCCTTGGGTATCCTTATTTAGACCCCTGTGCACAAAGTCTGTGCAATCTGGGAAGTCCCACTCCTGGGCAATCCTGGCATGCTCCCAACTCGAGTCTCTCATGCATGACACTCATTGCTTCAGACTTGGAAATCTTTAATTTTTCTACCATGTCAGGGACATCCTCCCATCTACACTTGGCTGGATGACAGTGAGAACCTGTTTGTATAGGCTAAAAGCCTTAGTAGAAAGGAAGGGAGAAAATAAGTGATTCCATTTAATCTGCACTACACTCTTTCTAAGATGCTGGCTCCTTGGCACTTGTCTCTAACTTTCCACTGGCAAGAGATGGTCCACAGGATACAGCCTGTATGGGTCATGGGCAAAGGGCGCAGATTCTGGAGTTGGACTGTTTGATTTTGAATGCCAACTTGACCCTGTATTCCCCTATGTGTATGACACACCTCAACTTTGGGGCCCAAAATTTGAAAAAAAAAATGTATTACATAAAGTTATTAAACTCAAGTTTCAGTCATCATAAAATTTGTTTGATGATGAATCACTGCTTTTAACAATGAGCGCAAAAACAAGCACGAAAAAGCATGAAATGCAAGTAAAAAAACTACAACCACTGTATAAGATACACCCAGGTTTTAGGTCCCAGATTTTTCAAAATAAAAGGTGCATCTTATACATGGGAAATACAGTACTTACTGCACAGTGAAAGTCAGGGCACTCAACATCTAACTGCCTCGGTTTCTTTATTTCTAAAATGGAGATAATTTTTCTTACCATGTGAGGTTACTGTGAGTAATGAATAAATTAGTATATGTGAAGCCTTCTAAACAGGGCTAAGTGTAGAGTATGTATTCAATATACCTATTGTTTTCAGCTATATAGTATCTCTTCATATTATAGTGTTGTTATTGCCTCTTCCTCAGCAGAATGTTGGGCCCACACCCTCTGCTGCTGCCTCTGTGAGGTTCTATTTCCTACCAACACAGTTAACACCTAGAGCTTTCTGCTTTATCCTGACTTCTCTAATGAAGACATCCCCAACTCACTAAGGTTAATCAGCAACTCAAAGGTTACCTGATGAGCTCATTCACTCTAATATGTAATTGCCACCAGCACCTTTGCTATCCCAGGATGTTAGTGCTTAGTTTTTAAAGTAGTACCCCATTTCTTGCTGCTATATTGATTTAAAATAGATACTGTTTTCTACCATGGATTCTACTGTTTGTCCGTAAAGTCGTGGTGCACTTTTGACATGTGACCGGTCAAAAGTGCACCATGACTTTACGGACACACTGCATTTCAGACGTAGGAGTTTAAGTTCGTGATGGTGGTATTTTTGGTACTGGTGAAACTATGAGAACTCAATTCTTGTACTCTTGAAAGAAAAAATTCAATCAAGAGACAAAGTACAGCAAGTAAAGGAAGAATTTATCAGCCATACAGGAAGAAAGTCAGAGAAAAGGGGGTCTTAGAGATAGTTTCAGGGAGTTAGTTTGGGATGAGCTGCCACTGCCCACTGCTTCCCTGGGTGCAAGTCTCATGGGGACCCTTAGAGCTTAGGAGAAGCAGAGAGGCAAGGAAATGCACCTGGGGTCTAAACCTCATGACCAGCTAAGGGCAGAAAAGGTGAGTGTGTGGGCTTTGCTTTCCCAGTTTTGTCCACTGCTAGGTCGCTGGGACTTTCTGCCCTGGTGACCTTCTGCGCCTGGCCTACAGTCCTTGCTCTGCTCATGTCTGTCTAACTGTCTACCACATTTTGGGGAGAGTGCCTGAACATTTTGTCCAAATGGAGGGCATATGAGTCACTGAAGTGCCCACAGTCTGTTATTTGTGCTTTCTGGCTTTTTGCTGTCTTATCAGCCTGCTGGAGCAAGTAGCAGATTGACTCAATTTGATGAAATCTTGTAGAACATTATTTCTAAGTGTGTATTTTAAAACTTTTAGTTCTGGGAATGTTATTAGGTGATCATATATATATATATATTGTGTACAGAGGTAGTCCAAAGGAGGTTTACAGTTGTTTGTATGAGATATAATACAATAATAAACACATAGTAATATAAGAATAAACTGTTTCACTTACTCATAACTGTAAAACTACTTTATATATATAAATATAGATAGATATAGATAGAGACAACTGAAGTAACTTATTTCTCAGAACTTTTATGTTTGAATGTAGTGGATATAAAATGCAGTGTTTCCCAAACTTATTTATTTCCAAGCATTTTTTGTTGGGGAGTCTCTCAATGTTTGAGCTCTGTGGGGCCACACGCAGAAACAGGGCTTCCTCTGGCGCAGGCTTAGGGGCAGATGTTGCGTGTGGGGGGACATGCTGCCAGTCTTGTAACTGTTCATGGTCCTGAACCATCCTGTGGTAAAACCAGGACACAAGTCTTCTGTAGACTGAAGGAATCTGAAATGTGGGAGGGAAACGATGGTGCTGGAAGAGAACGAAAGGACTAGGGAACGAGAAATAGCTGAGCCGAGGGGAGAGGAAGAGCTCTGCGAGGTTGTCAGGAGAGAAACAGTCTTTCCACCATTGTTTTCAAAGAATTTTAGTTACCAAGGAAGCCATCACCATGGTCCTCGACTAAAGCCTAGAAGGACTAAAGGAGAGTAAGAAATGAATGTGCAGGTGACATTTCAATAGAACAAGTGTTGACACATATAGGTAAGTTGCCTACACAGTGTCACTGAGTTTTAACGAAAGCACTCATGGCTTTCATCAGTACTTCTTTATTTAACGTTTTGAAAAAATTTGTCAATTTAATGTAGGTTGAGGTCTCTTTCCTTATAATAAAAATAAATAACTTTTTCTATGCTGTGGGGCTTCAGACCAGTAGGAAGTCATGATATTACCCCACACTTCCCTCGGAGTCAGCAGATGTTTAGGCTTTATCAAACTTGTTCATTTTGATGTGAGGCATGTGGTCTGGTCTCTTCTTTCTCATTTATACCCCCCTAAGCAAAAAAGTCTCAACTATTATATCATTTACACCTTATGTTATACTGTGAGTTTTTCTAGGATAACTCTGCCAAAGATGAAAACTTTTATTTTCATTTTTTTCCCCCAAATCACTGGAGAAAGAAATTGAGTCCAAAAATCCTTTCTAAGCCTTTAATTAAAACTATCTTAAGAAATATCTGCTACTTTTTAAAATGTTATTTTTATATTCTACTGCTATAATTGAGGTTCTCAGCCTGGAGGTGGGAGGTGGTAGGTCAGTGGGCTGCTTTGGGAACCCATCTCTAGAGAATTTTTGTTTCTTCCTCAGGACAGAATGGTGAGCATTTCAATGAGCTCTACACTCAATATTCTCCAGGCTCTTCACTCTTCAGGAAAACTTTGCAAACCAGTCATAGCTGATGCATACTTCCAAAATAATGTTTTCTATGTTTAATCACCTAAAACAGTTTACACTTGATTTCTTATAAAAGGCAAGTTGGGTCATAGTTGGGGATGTTTTTCCTATTTTCCATCTATTCCACTTTACACTTTTTTTGGGGGAGATGAGAATGGAAGAAATAAAAATTGATTAACTAGGGAAATAATGAATGAATCCAAATTTGGCAGTAGTGGGGAGGATTACAGATTGAACTCTGGCTGCAAGCAGAAAATGCAAGAGAACATAACTATCTGAAAGAGATTTTATTCTTTTTATATTCCTTAACCCAGGGGTCCCCAAACTTTTTACACAGGGGGCCAGTTCACTGTCCCTCAGACCGTTGGAGGGCCGGACTATAAAAAAACTATGAACAAATTCCTATGCACACTGCACATATCTTATTTTAAAGTGAAAAAAAACCAGGAACAAATACAATAGTTAAAATAAAGAACAAGTAAACTTAAATCAACAAACTGACCAGTATTTCAATGGAAACTATGGGTGCGGATGCATCCTGTGCTCCTCTCACTGACCACCAATGAAAGAGGTGCCCCTTCTGGAAGTGCGGCGGGGGCGGATAAATGACCTCAGGGAGCCGCATGTGGGCCTGCGGGCTGTAGTTTGGGGACCCCCTGCCTTAACCCGTTGAATGGTACAAACGTTCATGTACATCCTCGTGCCTCCTAACCATCCAGAGTACAATCAATTTATTTGAAAAATGTGTAAGGCAACATTAAAAAAAGGCAAATGTATGTTCAGGCAACATTAAAAAAGGCAAATGTATGTTCTTCTTGTTTCCATAAATTGGTTATGAAACAAACATAATTTTAAGTTAATAAAACTGTAACTGTAACTCTTCAAGAAATTTCATTTTTTTAATTTCAGTTTTTGAAAAAACCTTACTCCTGGGGGTCAGGAAGCATGAAAAAAACTCACTACTTAGAGGGTTAAAGAACCCAAGTTAGCACTGGCAAACCACTTATGAAGTCCAGTCTCGTGAACTGGCTAGCAGAGGAGCAGACGTTTATGTCCAAGAGCAATGAAGTAGTTTCTTATCCCAGAAATCTAAGGGACAGCTGCCCCAAATATCTGAATATGCTTCTCACACACACACAAAAATCAACACTATTTTTTGACCTCACTATGGATGAAAGGCTTGCATTTGGGAAACTGAAAATAATATGAAGAGTATGCAATTTTTAAAAAGAGGGAACTGTCAAATTTAAGATAAGATGATCAATAAATTCTTGGAAATTGTCAATAAATTAGTTAATGCACAACTCTGACAGGTATCTTTCTTCAGTAGTGGAGTGCCGGCTCTAATGTGAACTGGGAAGCAGAGCTTCACTAATGTGATACAATGTAGCATATTAGAGGATGAGCATACTTTAGCTCTATATTTTAATAAGATTACAGATGAGCTTGATATCTTAATTAAGGTGTCCCACTTAACAAGGGACTCTGCTAAAATGACCATGTTAAAGGGCCTCTTTCAAACTATATCTTTTCCAAATCAAGCTGTTTTAAAATTCAGATCTGTTAAAATATAGGAGTATGCAAGGATTATTTTATTGCTTTAATTTAATTTTTTTAAATTTTCAGTCAGTTTATTATTGTAAACGTAATGTATGCTTTAAACGGGCAAGATTTCAAATGTTACTGAATGGCACCAAGTAAAAAGGTGAAATTTCTCTTCTTTGCAACCCAACCTGTGAACATATTTTTGTGTGTTTATCCTTTCAGAAATTTCTACTATAATACTATTGTCCTACACGTTCTCTTTTGCAATCTGCTCCTCCAGGGTCCTTTTAGTATCAGACACTTCTCCGTGTCACATTCTTTTGGGAGACTGCATGGTATTCTTTGGGAGGATGGTCTGTAATAAATCTAAAAGACATCTATTCAGGAGCACTTAGTTTGTTTCCAATTCTATTCCCATCTTCAAAGCGCTGAAGTAAACATGTGGAACATAGATCTGCATACTTGTTCTAGTAGTGGATGCATTTTTGGACAAGGATGTTGTGCATTTTATTGCTCCTGTTAAATTGTCATCCACGGAGGCCATGCCCAGTTCTTCTAAACCTTACTTGTTTATTCTAGGCCTTACTGAAAATTAAGTTTACCAAGTATTTTTTTAATCTGGTAGATAAAAACTTATCTCATTGTGATTTAAACTTCTTTAATAATTAAGATGTTGAATATCTCTACATATTTTATCTGTATATATATTATATAAAAATATATATTTTATCTGTATATATATTTT
This sequence comes from Rhynchonycteris naso, assembly GCA_037038555.1. Taxonomy (NCBI): domain Eukaryota; kingdom Metazoa; phylum Chordata; class Mammalia; order Chiroptera; family Emballonuridae; genus Rhynchonycteris; species Rhynchonycteris naso. The sequence goes on from CM072998.1 coordinate 36,182,826, forward strand.
ATTATATAATTACATATATTATATATGTTATATATTTTTTCATTACATATAATATATCTTTTATATAATATATATTTTATAAAATATATATGTATGTATATACATATATATACATACATATATATATTTAGAGAGAGAGAGGCCGATAGATAGGGAGACAGAGAGACAGGAAGAGAGAGAGATGAGGCATTAACTCATAGTTGTGGCACCTTAGTTGTTCATTGATTGCTTCTCATAGGTGCCTTGACTGGAGGTTCCAGCCAAGCCAGTGACCCCTTGCTCAAGCCAGCGACCTTGGGCTCAAGCCAGCAACCATGGAATCATATCTATGATCCCATGCTCAAGCCAGCAAATCCACACTCAAGATGGTGAGCCCATGTTTAAGCAGGGTTTTGAACATGGGTCCTCTCTCTCCCAGGCCAGCACTCTATCCATTGTACCTCTGCCTGGTCAGACTATATGTCAATATTTTTAACTGTAGGCATTTTTATATAAGGTGGTTTAAGTTTCATCTTCATTGATTGGTGAGAATCATTTGTGTAGGAAAGAAATTTGGTCGTTTTTTTTTTTCCCCACAGTGACAGAGAGAGAGTCAGAGAGAGGGATAGATAGGGACAGACAGACAGGAACAGAGAGAGGTGAGAAGCATCAATCATTAGTTTTTCGTTGCCGTTGCAACACCTTAGTTCATTGATTGCTTTCTCACATGTGCCTTGACTGTGGGCCTTCAGCAGACCAAGCAACCCCTTGCTAGAGCCAGCGACCTTGGGTCCAAGCTGGCTAGCTTTTGCTCCAGCCAGATGGGCCCGCGCTCAAGCTGGTGAGCGTGGGGTCTCGAACCTGGGTCTTCCACATCCCAGTCTGACGCTCTATCCACTGTGCCACCGCCTGGTCAGGCAAGAAATTAGGTCTTGATATGCTTTTTATATTACAAATACATTTTTTCAAAATGTTTTTTTAAATTTATTTATGGTATTTTTTTTGTGTGTGTATATGACAGAGAAGAGAGAGACAGAGAGAGGGACAGAGAGACAGAAATGGAGAGAGATGAGAAGCATCAATTCTTTGTTGCTGCACCTTAGTTGTTCATTGATTACTTTCTCACATATGCCTCCACGGGGGGTGGGGGTGGGCTACAGTAGACCAAGTGACCCCTTGCTCAAACCAGCGACCTAGGGATCAAGCTGGTGAGCCTTGCTCAAACCAGATGAGCCCGTCCTCAAACCGGTGACCTTGGGGTTTCAAACCTGGGTCCTCTGCATCCCAGTCCAATGCTCTATCCACTGCGCCACTGCCTGGTCAGGCTATTTATGGTATTAAAAAAAAATTTTTTTTAATATTGCCTTTTCTTTCTTTTTTTTAATTTTATTCATTTTAGAGAGGAGACACAGAGAGAGAGTGAGAGTGAGAGAGAGAGAGAGAGAGAGAGAAATGGGGGAGGAGCTGGAAGCATCAACTCCCATATGTGCCTTGACCAGAGCAGTGCAGGGTTTTGAACTGGCGACCTCAGTGTTCCCAGGTCGACGCTCTATCCACTGCGCCACCATAGGTCAGGCCATATTTATGGTATTTTTAAAATCATACATTAATTTAAGATTTCCCCTGTTTTTTGTGGGGTGTGTGTAATCATATATCCTAATCATTTTCTTCTTGGCTTCTAGGAGATGATAAACTTTTAACACTAATTTTATTCTCCTGTCCCACCCTTTTCTGTTGCTATATTGGCCATATTTTGTTATTTGCTAAAGACATTAATCTCAACCTTGTTGCTCATTTTTTCTCTTTTATTATTTATCCTCTGAGAACAATTTTAAGGAGTACAATCGTCCTGTTGAGTTCAGTGGAGTGCTGTTCATGTGGGCTTTTCATTTGCTAAGAATGTAATTGCCTTGTTAGGATCCTCAAATTAATATTATCACAGACCAGAGAGATTGTGTAGCATAATTAGGGGTCAGAGAAAGAATGCAACTCAGAGACCCAGTGAGATTCCTAAATTTCAGGCTGGCGTTTTGTGTTAGCAGCTCACATATAATTTAACATTTTCATGTATTTTCTCTAGTTAAATAGTAATACTGTGGCAACCCCCAAAATAATTAGGGTGAGGGAAAGAACCTCATTTTGCCATCCTGGGGTCCTAGTGTTCTCTGTCCTCAGAATGCACCAAAAACAACAGTTACTGCCGTGTTTTGATGTTTCTAGCTGACTCCAGAGGGGTCAACTGCATCTTGTTATTTGGTTCTTTGTCCCTCTAGATGAATGAAATCCTTCCCACTCTTCCTGGTTATTTAAGATAAATATAGATGAAAGAATAAGCTTGTTTGACACTACATCAAGACATGTTTAGATGAAATGTTGTTATGGAAAAAGTTATAAACAGTCCACGTAAGTTCACTTTTGAGGCAACAACTGAGCTACAAATACCAGACAAAGAACAACATTTCATCAATTTGAAATATGAAAAGTGAGATCTTGTTTTAATTTGCATTTCTTTGATGACTGGCAAAGTTAAATCTTTTTTTTTTTAGTGTTAATGGCCTTTTGTATTTCTTGCCATGACACTTGAAACCAATCCCTTTAAAACTTGTTTTTATAAACATTTGCTTGAGCAATTCTTCACCCAATACTGCTTTGGTGTGCCATAATGCATTGTACAGTCACAGGAGAGAAAATGCTGTATGCAGACTCAGAGGCCTGTATTCAGGTCCTACTGCACTAACTACCATCTTTATGACATTGGGAACATCTTCATGTACATAATGGCCATCATAGCATATGTCTTATGCTAGCACAAGGAACAAAAGCAATCGCAGACTTGGAAGTTGTATTAAACTTGTACACATATAGATGTTATAAAAAATCATAATCAGAGCATATGGTTCATTTTCTCCTGTTCTGAATAATGATGATGTTGAATAGGCAGTATCATTTGCAACATCTATTCTATTTTCATAAACTCAAAATCTAAGCCTCTATTTCTGATCTAAATCATCATGCTAACTCTGGATTCCAGTTTACCTAAGGCAAGGGTCTTAGGACTTGACTCTGAATCCTAGAGTTTCTTCAGGAGGACGATCAAGATCACACCATGACCATGAAGAATCTTCCTACATGGATTTTTCTCTTTGAATTCTTTTAGTTTACAAGCCTCACCATTTTAGTAAATGCTGTTGACTATGTAAAAATGCAATATTGCCATTTGGCATTTCTTAATATAATGATTCTAGGATTTACTTTATTAAGTGCTAACCCTCTTTGCTTTTTTTATAGGCTTTAAGATTACTGTAGTGATTGATTTTGTGTATCTGCTGGTTAGGTGTTAGCATCCAATTATTTAATCAAATGCTAATCTAGATCAGGGGTAGTCAACCTTTTTATACCTACCGCCCACTTTTATATCTCTGTTAGTAGTAAAATTTTCTCACCGCCCACCGGTTCCACAGTAATGGTGATTTATAAAGTAGGGAAGTAACTTTACTTTATAAAATTTATAAAACAGAGTTACAGCAAGTTAAAGCATATAATAATAATTACTTACCAAGTACTTTATGTCAGATTTTCATTAAGTTTGGCAGAATAAATCATTATGAAACAACTTACAATACTTAAATCTATCTTTTTATTTATACTTTGGTTGCTCCACTACTACCCACCATGAAAGCTGGAACACCCACTAGTGGGGGTAGGGACCAGGTTGACTACCACTGATCTAGATGTTGCTGTGAAAGCATTTTTATAGGTATGTTTCACATCTATAATTGATTGACTTTAACAAAAGAGATTGCCCTATCTTGGCTGGGTGGGCTTCATCCAATCAGTTGAAGACCCTACGAGCAAAACCTGAAGCTTCCCCAGAAGAGGAAACTTTGTCCTGCAATGGCACACTATTTACTCCTGCCTGAGTGTCCAGCCTTCTGGTTTGCCCTATGAATTTCAGATTTTCCAGTCCTCAGTCATCTCCTATTGGTTCTGCTTTCTAAAGAAGCTGACTGGCACAATTATGAATAAGGATCAGCAGCTCTGTGTCACCTCAAGTCTGGCAAAGGCATAAGCATTTTGGAATATCTTTAAGTGATGACACTAAAACATAGCTGCAATTTCTTGCTCATATCATTACTATCAACTAACAAACTCCCTGTTTAGAAGTGTTCTACTATGATCATTTACTGTTTCATAAGCTCAGAGAACAAAGAGCTGCCAGTATCCTAACCACTCCCAAATCAAAATTAAAGACTGCCACTGGAAATGAAAAATGGCCTGGATATGCAGAAGGGGCAAGTACAATAGTTCACAACTCTAACAAATTTCTTCTGTGCCAAATACCAATGATCCAGTCTCGATTTCCAGCCCAGAATTTTAGCAAGGAGAGACATTTGCATGAGCTACTTGACTATATTTCTGCCAAATAAAATGATAATTTACTCTGTGGTCAGTCCCTTGTTGCAAACTGTTGGCTGAGTTTCACGATAAGGGAGTCGCTGATTTATTCTTCCTATCCTTATGCAGAGGCAAAGGGTTGTGCTGAAATGGAACAAGCTCATGAAATGCTATTTTGGTGAGACTGTGGTTTCCTCACTAAGCAAGGATTTTAACCTACAGTCTTCCCTGTCACAACAGCATGTTGAATAAGTATTTACTGTCTGCCTTCATGGAAGCCATTATGCTGGGTCCTGTAGAAGATATAACATGAATGAGGTGCACAGAAGCTCTCATGGTCTTTTCATTTTATTAGAAACATGAGAAAGTGCTTTCTGTGAAAACACTAGAGAGGTATCCATTTGGTTGAATTTATTCAGAATGTAGTGAAGGGAGATTGGCTAGTCATAGTGAGACCAGTTAAGACAAGACCGGGATATGAAGTCGAATGGTGATGATAGCAATCAACTTGGAGGAATTAGTTCTACTAATTGAGCTTTTGTAGATTCACAGCTTTCTTTAGATGTACTGCCTACACACTTCATCATTAAAATGAAAAGGTAATGGGAAAAAGGCAAGCAAATTAGCAGACTGTGTTATGTCTACTTATTGATACACTTTTGAGCTTCCTGGTAGCCTGGGAAAAGATATAGTGACTATACGTATTAACATTAGACAGGACAAAGTTCAAAGCAAAGTATAATATCATAGATAGAGACATTCCATAATTAAAACAAGTTTCTTTAATCAGGAACACACAATAATTCTAAATGTGTGCGCACCTAATGACAAAGCTCCAAAATGCATGAAGTAAAACAACATCATTAAAGGGAGAAATAGATCCATAAATGTAGTTCAGTGATTTCAACACTTTTCTCCCAGTGACTGTTAAAACCAGAAGAGCAAAAATTCAGTAAGATTATGAACTATCTGAACACCATTGTCAAACAACATATGGTTCCTAAAATCTGTAGGGGAAAAAGTCGTTTTCACAAAGTATACCGGAAGTCAGTATCATATGGAAAGAAGTGAACCTAAACTTCTATCTCATTCCTTTGGTGTGTTGAATAGTGTCCTTCTAAAGTTCAAGTCTACTGGGAACCTCAGAATGTGAGTTTATTTAGAAATTGGGTTATGGTACATATACTTAATTGAAAATTAGATCATCCTGGATTTAGGGTGGACCCTAGATCTAATGATTGGTATTCTTGTAAGACAGTGGTTCTTAACCTGGGTTCTATCGAACCCTAGGGGTTCGATGAGTTGGTCTCAGGGGTTTGAAGAAGCCTCTGCTGCGGAGGCCAGAATAAAGTTATGCCATAATTTGTTGTGAGTTCATGCACTTTGTTGGTTTTGTTCTTTGAGCAAGGTGATGTTCATGCATGGCTCGTTTTGTGCACCAGTAAAAAAACATATACCTATGTCTTGAATTTGGAATAAAAAATCGTATTTTATTTATCACTAAAGAAGGGTTCGGTGAATGCGCATATGAAACTGATGGGTTCAGTACCTCAAAAAAGGTTAATAACCACTGCTGTAAGAGAAATGAGAAGAAGACTTCAGATAGAGACATTCAGGAAAGAATGCCACATGGAGACAGAACAGAGGTTGGAGAGCTGTAGCCACAAGACAAAGGACACCAGGACCAAAAGCTAAAAGAGCAGAAAGGGTTCTGCTCTAGAGCCATTGGAGGGACTGTGGCCCTGCCAGCACCTTGATTTCAGACTTCTGGCTTCAGAACTATGACAGTAATTTTATATTGCTTTAAGCCACTTACGTTGTCATAATTTGTTACAGCAGCCCTAGGAAGCTAGTATGGTGCCATGCACATAACTAATTTAGATGAATCATGGATCTAAACGTAAAAACAAAACCCACAAAGTTTCAATAAAGAGAGAGCAGCTTGAGGGCAGGCAATTATTTCTCAGGATCAAGAAGCACTAACCATAAAAGAAAATAACTTCTATTTATGAAACACACTGTTAAGAAAACAATCAGGCAAATGGTTTACTAGCAGCAAATACTGGTAATACATATATTTGACAAAGTATTTGTATTTTGAATAAATATGTAAAGAATACCATATGATTTTCACTTATATGTGGAATCTAAAGAACAATATAGATAAAAAAACAAAACAAAAACAGACTCACAGAGACAGAGAGCAGACTGATAGTTGCTAGAGGGGAGAAAAGTCAGGGGACAGCGTAAAAAATGTAAAGATATTAAGAAGTAAAATTGGTTGTTACAAAATAGTCATGGGGATGTAAAGTACAGCAGAGGGAATACAGTCAATAATATTGTAATAACTATGTAGGTGTCAAGTGGCTACTAGAAATATTGGGGGAAGGACTTTGTAAAGTATTTGATTGTCTAACCACTATGCTGTACACTTGGCACTAATACAAAATAATATTGAATGTAAACTATAATTGAAAAGTAAAATTTAAATTAAAAAATGTTTACAATTCAATAATAAAAAGACAAACAAAACTAATAAAAATCAGCAAAAGGCTTGACCACACAGTTTATGAAAAAAATATAAATGGCCAGTCAGTAGAAGAAGAAGTACTGAACATAATCAGGTTAATACACATGAAAGAAGACCACTGAGATACCTTATAAACCCATTAAGGTGATTAACTAATAAAATGCCCCCAAACAATAGTTATTAGTGAAGAGGTGGGACAATAGGAACATACACATTTCTGTCTACCCCTGACTGGACTGGAATCACTTTGAGGGTACAGGACATGCCTTGCTCATAGTGGCAAGCCCAGCAGATCATATTAAAGGAAGTCAAACGCTGAATAAGTGAGGTTGAAGCTCTGTGGTACACTGTTGGCATCTCACAAAGAGTCATTTAAGAGTTCCTCTTTAGAATTTTAAGGTAGTTTATGAATTGTAGCAGAGCTTCATAGAGGGAGAGAATCAATAGTTCAGTAGGAGTGGGAGAGCAGCCAAGGGGAAATTGCCATTAGGCCCCTTAAGAGCCATTGACTGGGTTTTAGCAGGAAGCTGATCACAGATATCAAGAACGAGGGAAGAGGCTACAACTCAATCCAGCTCATGAACAAGGGACCAGATTACACTGGGGTGGTGTGGAAATGAATTCATATTGAGTTCAACTGTTTCCAGAAGACCTTTATGAAGACCCAATATTTAACCTCCTGTCGTCTTGTATACTTCTGTCTACATGGTTGTTTCTAAAGCTTATATTATTGACACTGTGCGTGTGTGTATGTGTGTGTGATTTTTAAATCTCTTACTAGATCACAAGTACAAAGTACTATAACAGTCTTCTTAAATTAAATGACTGTGCATGATGAGTGCCGAGAGCCTGCAGAAACAACCTGCCAACACATGTGTGCACAGTAGATACAGCAGTTTATGTATTCATTATCCTACCAACATATCCTCTTTCATTGGTGGTACAGGGGATGAAAGGAAGACAAAAGGTTTTTTGAAAGTAGGCTTGAAAAATCACATTTTGTTCATTTGCTATCTTGCAAATTATTCTGATACAAACAAGATTATTTATGATTATGACTGTGCCTTAGGAAAATATGGGGTTGAGTTTTGGATAATTAAAAGTGATTTGTCAAATTTGATCAGTGAGTATTATTACTTGTGGTTATTTAGAAAGATTTGTATTTTTAGAGCATTGCCACTTGACTAAAATTTAGAGATATCAGGCAGAATCTAGTCTGTCAATTTGTAAAAACAGCTTTCCAGGACAAGCCTTAAGATGTGAAAGGGCTCCTCTAATATTTTCAATCTACACCATGCAAAAAACATTTCCATGTTTTGAGAGTTCTCAGTTAAACCAAGGGTTCTTGAAAGGATTGTCTGAATATTTTCTTTCTCTGGGGGATGGAATTGAACTTACCTAGTTAGGGAGAAGAAACAATTTTATTTAAAAAAAAATCTGTAGGAGCCATGATATAAGATATTGCTCAAAAAGATTTTTATATATACACACATATTTGGAAAGAAATGAGTTTTTGATTTAAATTTTTTGAGTAGCAATGTGCTATATGTTTGCATGATAGGTCAGTATGGGGTAAAATGCAATGCTGAAATGGAGACAGTTCACTAAGTGAGTTATTTTATATCAAAGTGTGAGTTTTTTAAGCTAAGATTTTAATTACACATATAAAATAAGATGCATTATTCTTCTTTGTGTCTCTTATTGACAAACATATTCCGTTTGGTCTTTGCATATATGTATATGTAGTGTTGTTGAGGGGAGTTGGCTGAGTAATGTCTTGAATCTACTCTGTTATTTAAAATATAAAGATCTGTTTGTGTATCATTACTCAGAACCAAGACTAAAGCTCAAAGAATGACAAGTTCTGGAGCCTCACATCCAGCTTGCCTGTGAGTGGGCTGCCAGCAAACGCTGGAGGCGGGCCGTCTCTTTCCTAAATGTTTCACTAACTGCCCGCCTCCCCACACTCCTCCATAGGACAGATGCCTGACATTTCACTCCAAGAGTCAGTCCTTAAATCCTAAAACTGTTCCTGGAAAGTAGTAGATGAACAATAAATGTCTTTCACATTGGGTAAATCCTGTGAAATCCCAACTATACTTATCTGTCACCATTGCCCTAGAGTGAGGGACAGTCTCAGAACTTTTCCTTTGAAGAAACAAAAGTAAGCATTGAAGCTCTTTCCCTGTGCGTGGAATTCAGGAGGACTCTCAGGCAGACGAATTCGGGGCTGAGAGGGGACTCTCCCCCCCCCTCCCCCAGAAGAACAGCAGTGAAGGCAGGTGTGCAAAAAGAGAGGATGGGAAGTCCTGAGAAAAAAAAAAGTCAACAGTTTTTAGTCTTTCTCCCTGTGCTATCAACCAGTGGGCCTCTAATCTGTTTCTATGAAGTTTGCATTAAATTTTGAGTGGCTTTGTCAGAGACATGGCTAACCTTTCTTTTCTTCACCTCACATCTTCATCAGTGTCTTAATTTTTTTTTTCAATTGCAGTTTACATTCCATATTATCTTATATGTATTAGTTTCAGCAGTTCCGTGAGAAGCAAGGGAGGAATGCAGGAGATATGCTCAGGTGAATGGGACACAGGTCTTTTTGTTCAAATAATTCTTGTGCTTAAATTTATGTTCTCCTTTAAAAGTGCCATAAATAAAATGCATCCTGCACTGATACAGAGGGATTCCCAAGAGTCATTAATGGATTCCTAGAAAGTAGCATGCAGAACAACGCAGGGAAGGATCCTTGGGAAGAAAAAGACAGATTCATTTTCAATAAGGGGAGAGCCATTTAGGAGAGTGGTGGAGACTAGCGGAAGGAGGCAGGCCTAGCTGGGCTTGCAGCGGCCAACTCTTTCAGCTGAGCTGGCTCTGCTCTGCCTGGGCTTACAGTTTCAGAACAGTGGTTCTCATGCTGTATTCCAGCGCAGTAATGGGGCTTAAAAGTGTGAACACAGCGCCATGATCCTGAACCTAGCAATCATCAAATCACTCTGTCAGCAAGAAAACCAAGGTCATTTATTCTTCCTCCAATCAGATTTTCAGGTTTGGGGGTGGCAGGTTAGAATCCCATCAGAATATTTAAAGAGTGGCCTTGCAGAGCAGGTCGGATTTTAGATTTTTGTTTGTCCTTACTCCTTTGGGGTCTACTCTCAGAGAAACCACGTGTGGGATTTGGTGTGACAAACACATCACCTCTTTAATTACTGCCTATCATGAGTGGTGAAACGAGAGTGGAAATGATTGTTATTCAGTTCAAGAGACTGGGGAAGTGGTCACCTGGGCATAATTACATGCACAGTTGCTATCTAGATACGTAACTTAGTGTAGATCTCAAAAGTTACATCCTTTTAACATCTCATTAATTTGCAAAGGGTTTGAAAAGACTGTCATAGGTTTTTAAAAACTATTGTGTCCTAAAATTCCTCCAAAATAGTTTAGCAGAGAATTTTAAGTGAACCTGTTTTGTGTTAGATTTTGTTCATATAACAGTTCTATTTGGTTCTTAAGGTAAGTTAAATGCTCAATCAAAGTGGTGTTTGCTTGTGAATTAGTCACCAATGGTAACGAGTGCTGTTGGAAATTTTTTACTAGGAGGGATAGAAAAGGGAAATAAAAAGGGGGGATAGTTGAATGAAAACACCACTAGAATTTCAGAACCCCACACCAGCCTATGTTTGATGGTCCTTCTTGTTTCTGCACCAATTGGACCACAGTCTGCTTGGTGGTGAGAAATAAGGAATCACAAGATGGTATGTGATTGACTTCTAAAAAGTCCCTATCTCTCACACTGTAATTGCATTTTCTAAAGACTGAACGACTTTAAATGAATCACCATCAGATTTAACAACAATGATTAACAAGGAGGGACGTGGGCAGAGGACAAAAACAGAGTCTTATTTTTAGTATTCTTAAGTATATAAAATGAAAAAGTGCATGATTGCTCTGCTTAGAAAGAGATTTGTTTTAAAGAAACTTGTTAAAAAAGTAAGAATTAATGAGATGGTTTCATTATGTTTTTTTCATCAAAGAGTCCTAAGATGTTTTTCCCTCAGGAAGAAGATGGAATGTACCTTTTCCTGAAAACTATTTCCCAGTGAGAGCAGGGGAGGCAGAGAGACAGACTCCTGGATGGATCCACCTGGCAAGCCCCTTATGAGGCAATGCTCATGTCCATCTGGGGTGTTGCTATGTTGCTTTTCAAAAGAACTATTTTTAGCACCCAAGGTAGGGCCACAGAGCCATCCTCAGTGCCAGGGGCCAAGTTGCTCAAACCAATTGAACCATGGCTACATGAAGGAAAGAGATAGAGATAGAGAGAGAGAGATAGAGAGAGAGAGAGGGAGGGAGAGAAAGGGGAAAGGGAGGGGTGAAAAAGCAGATGGTCGCTTCTCCTGTGTGCCCTGACCAAAAATTGAACTGGGACATCCATATACCAGGAGAATGCTCTACTACTGAGCCTACCAGCTGAGGCAACCTGAGTTTTAATGTACACTTGTTTTCTACTACTGTATTTATCACACAGTCTATTCAGGTAATTGAGTGAAAATTATAAGATTCTGGTCAGAGTGACCTGGACAGTGTTAGATGAGAATTGTTACCTAAGAAGACCAGAAATATCTATATCAAGACTTTTCCAAGGGTGGTCTCAGGATGATTTTTCTAAATCATATGTAAATCAAATTGACAAGTAAGTTTTTAAATCAGACTTACTTTCTTTTTGGAATTGGAAACATTTACAATTCATAGACTATATTTGCAGTAGCCCATTTCTCTCTATAGCTAATGTGACTTGCTCATCTTTTAAGAAGTTCAGTTGTGGGTGTGCATGTGTAAGTGCAAAGGGAAGGGCTATTCTGGCACATTTCTGAGGAGCTGAGCCAGTGGGAAGAGAAGGTGGGTTTCACACTGAAATCGGATGGAAGGTTTACTTGGCTGTGATCCTCCCTTGAGGAGGCTGGGAAATGAGAAGGGCTGCTTGCTCTTAAAGGATGGACAGCCCACACTAAGGAGAAATTTATTTTGAAGATGTTGCTGAGGCTGTGGGGATGGATGCAACCCTCCATTCAGCTGTCTTGACATGGTCTACTACAGGGGCCCTGGTCAATGGGACTGAGGAGAGAATAGGGTCAGGCTGGCTGTCTCGTATATATGGGGAGGTTTGTGCATCCTCTGGGGTGCAGGAGAGTGGGCGCTGGCCAGTGTCCCAGAGCTGCAGAGTCCTTCCACCTAACCCTTTGAGCTCTTTCTGTTGAGTGCTCTTCCTTTTTTTTACAAGGACAGACATGAAGGACGCAACTAATCCTTCAGGAGTAGTTTATGAGAGGGACTTACAGGGACCAGCTTGTTTCCAGGCGGGAACTGTATTTGCCTGCTTGGGAGGCAGAAGTGGAGGTGTTCTTTTTTATTCTGAATGGGCAAATGAAAGCTTTCTCAGGTGAGGAGGAAGGCTTTAAAATCACAGCATCTCTGCCCTTGGCTTTGAGACTACCCAGAACATGTTAATTTCTTGATCTTTGGGTTATCCCATTTAGATGGGGAAGAAATACCACTCTGAGTGTTCAAAAGAAACCTGGGAAGTAATTCAAGGGCTGGGTGACAGTCAGACTGTTTATGCTTAATTCTTGTTTTGAACTTTACAGTTGTGAGACCCTAAATGGCCTTTTCCTCCTCCTCCTACTATGTAAAGTGAGGATAATAAAGTGCTGACGAGGATGTGGAGAAAAGGGAACCCTCCTGCACTGCTGGTGGGAATGCAGACTGGTGCAGCCACTGTGGAAAACAGTATGGAGATTCCTCAAAAAATTAAAAATCAAACTATGTTTTGACCCAGCTATTCCACTTTTAGGAATATACCCTAAGAACAACATAGCACTGTTTGAAAAGAAGAAATGTGCCCCCATGTTCGTGGCAGCATTGTTCACAATAGCGAAGATCTGAAAACAGCCCAAGTGTCCATCAGAGGACAAGTGGATTAAAAAGCTTTGGTACATATATACTATGAAATACTACTCAGCCATAAGAAATGATGACATCGGATCATTTACAACAAAATGGATGGACCTTGATAACATTATACTGAGTGAAATAAGTAAAACAGAAAAAACCTGAGAACAGCATGATTTCATACATAGGTGGGACATAAAATTGAGACTATGAGACATGGACAAAAGTGTGGTGGTTACGGGGTGGGGGGAGGGAGGAGAGGGAGGGAGAGGGGGGAGAGGAGGGGCACAGGGAAAACCAGATAGAAGGTGACAGAGGACAATTTAACTTTGGGTGATGGGTATGCAACATAATTGAATGATAAGATAACCTGGAGATGTTTTCTTTGAACATATGTACCTTGATTTATTAATGTCACCCCATTAAAATTAATAAAAAATGCTTGATTTGTGGATTAATAATGAAGGTTCAGTGAGATATTTTATGTAAAACTATTAAACACTGTGCTTTATAGAAAGCAAGTATGTCACAAATGCCTGACGCAGTGGCGATGAGATGTCCTCTACAGGTGCCTTACCTTTGCATTGATACGTGTGCAATTTGGGGGCAAGTCACGTCATCTCACTGATCCTCAGCTCCCTCATCTTTGTTTCTGTTTGTTTGTTTCTGTTTTGTTTTAATAGTAAGATGGAGCTAGTGGAACACAAATGTCTAAGAGAGCACTGACTTTCCATGATTCTATAAACAAGAATAATAAGAAAGGCGAGGATTCTGATTCTTGGCACTGTTCACAATACCATCTCATTGAGACTTTTATATATTTAAATAGTTATTTAAAAAAAAATAACTACACGTATTTGTAGTTACATATATGAGTAACTAGCAATTATGTAGAGTTAGAATTTTAAGGAAATGTAAATTCTTACAAGACTGGAGAACTGAAGAGGATTGTAGAGACCACTGGCTTTTCCTTCTTATTCACACTTAGAATTACAGCTGCAAATAATATGTGGCTCACTTAGCTATACGTATTCTATCTGGAGAATTTGCAGTGCATTTATTGAACAGAAGGTGGGCCAACTTATTTTTTAACTCCACTTGAAAATTTACATGGCACATGACTCAGCCAATGACTCAAGGAAAGAGCATATTGGTGGGGTTGATCATGGAGGTGTTATGTCTCTAATTTAAAACCTACCTAACGTGTTTACCCACGAATAGCCTACACATACTGTGAGTCATCAAGGATTTCTACATCTAGTGAGGAGCAAATGCACTTTTGAGCTAAAATGAGCATGAAGACTTAGTATTCAGGAAGTGTGCGTGTGTTCATGTGGGTGTATGTGTATGTGCCTGAACACACGAGCTAGAAATGAATCTGGATGGATCCAATTTTTAGTTAATTGAATTTCCCTCCCTGATCAAACAAGGTACTTTCTACAAGTTGGTTATTTTCACATGAGGAGAATGTATTTCAGGAGAAGAATTCGATTTTCTCATGTTTCATTTGTATCCTCAGAAAGTTACTCTTTGATATTTTAAAATTCATTATTATTTCCTTTAAGTAAGACTAACCCTGGCCAGTTGGCTCTGTGGTAAAGCATCACACCAGCATGTGAATGTCCAAGGTTTGATTCCCAGTAAGGCACACAGGAGAAGCAACTATCTGCTTCTTTACCCTTCCTGTTCCTCTCTTTTTTTCTCTCTTCCCTTCCCATAGCCAGGGCTTAATTGGTTTGAGTGCATCAGCTCTGGGTGCTGAGGATGGCCCTGTGAAGCCTCCGCCTCAGGCACTAAAAATGGCTCAGTTGAGAGCATGGCTCCAGATGGGCAGAGTATCGGCCCCAGACAGGGGTTGCTGGGTGGATCCCAGTTGGGGTCCATGCAGAGTCTGTCTCTTTATCTCCTCGCCTCTCACTTGGAAAAGAAGGGGAGAAAAGAAAAGACTAGCCAACTTTAGAATAGTGTGTGTGCCCATGAGGGTAAATGTGATTTAAAATCTCACTGGTCAACTTTATTTGCATATTATTTAAAAAAATCATTCTGTGTCTACATTTGAAAAGGCTTGCTATACATATTTCAGGTCCTCTTAGGTAACAATTCTAATCCAATACTCTGCAGATCACTCTGAGCAGAACATTATAATTTTCACTCAATTACCTGATTAGTCTGTGTGCCTGGAACCTCTCTGTGGCCAGGAACATGGTGTGATCAAACCCTAGAGAACAGAGCTGTTCAAGGCTTGAATTTTTCAGGGAGTCTTAGAATCTCCTATGTGAACCAACAGGTGGAAACATGGAAGGTAATATCACCTTGATTTGGCATGACCTCACTTCACAACACTGCTTAGATTGAAATGAACCACGAATTCCTTTTGTCTGTTGCTGATCTGTGTGGAACTAAGCCATAGTTCTTAGGGCCCTCTGCTGCAGTGTGAGTGCCTTCCTGCCTCCTCTTTCGCTCTTCTTGTACTCATTTGAATACCTGCTTCAGTGGACAGACTCCAGGCATTTACTTTTGATGAAACTCACTCCCTTTGTTTTCACTGTGTTTCACTGAGTGGACAGTCTAGAGTAACCGTGTATGTTTATCTTCCAAACCAGTAGTACTCTTCTGAGAGTGCAAAAATACAACATCCAACGATGGCAGGAAAACCATATGGCCTAAGATGTGCGGTTCCCTTATCATTGGAGCATTGTGTTTTAAATGAAATTTAATGAAAAACAATTAATTGACCAACATAAATATCTCCTGAAAAGAATCACAATTTTAGAATGAAATTGAGTTAGGTAAATAAAACTGCTTATCTGATCTTTACTCAAGATTATTTAAACTTTATAAAACATGATAAATATTTTCACTTGACTTTGTAAGAATAAAGGCTGATAAGAGAAGCGTTTGCAGTGGAATTCTGCCACTTTTAATGCAATATTTGATTTAACTTCAATTCCTAGAAACCTCAAATAAATCTGGTTCATGTATCAAAGTACTGAATTTAATTTATTGTGGCCTTAAATACACAGCTAGCTTACATGTGAATGAATATATATAAACTGTATGTATGTATATATATATGGTCAAGGGACACCATATATTAAATTTCTTGGCACGCTGTGAATATTAATCTACTCAAATGTCAGTGTCAAATTATTTGATTTGAAATCATAAAAACAGAATATCTCACTATTTTGAAACAAGGTTCTAACAGCTTTTAATCTTGAATATCAGCAAATTCTCAGATTATTTAGCTGTTTTTTTCCTTTCACTCCTTTTGTTTTTAAATTCTAAACAAGCTCTTTTCCTTCACATGATATTTAAAAAGGTAATTTCTCTTGAACTGTATATAAAGAATAAAAAAGTAAGTAATTATTAAGAGAACATTTTTGGCTCTAGAACGTCCTTGGTAGAAGCGACAAATTGTCTTTGTATTTGTGTTCTATTTTGTTTAACATCAAAATGTATTTAGAACAATGAGCAGTGAATGAATACATCCTGGATGGGGAAAACAGTGGAAAGGTGGTGCCCAGAAGTTGTATTTGCCAGCAAAAGGTCTCTGTAATTATAGTGGAACATTAAATATTGGGGACTTTATTAGATGACAATTTCCTCTGGCTAACCTTTTCCTGTGGAGTGGTAGAGTTCCAGCTTTGGGAACTCCCCTAACACATACCATGCGAATCTTGGGTCTGACCAGATCCCTGGGCAGGCTGGTGCTGCACCCAGGGTCTTACAATACTGTTCCCTGCTGCTCCTATTGTTGAAAAATGTTTTAAGTGTATTAGGAGAGAGGCTGCCTTTCATTCCAGCATTAATATTTTTAAAGTGGCATATTATATTTTAATGTTTACTTAGTGCTCTGGGATTAATATTCAGCATGAGTTATTGAAATTTTCTACATCAATATATTTATTGTCTGTGTTTTTCTGGCAAAGAATATAAAGTTGGTAGATTCTATTATAAGAAAGACATTTTCCTTTCTCTCCAATGACACCTGAAAACAAACATTTGCCTTAAAAAGAGATATAAATTGTACAAGGAGTAATTATTTTTCTTATTCTCAATTTATTTTCATTTTTGTAAGAAATTACTGCCAATATTTTTGAGATCTTATTTTAAAAGTTTTATCTTTCAAACTCTGAATTTGCATTATCTTAGCCATGCAATTTTTAGTTTTGAGGCAGATTCACCCAAGGGACGCACTTTTGCAATAGAATTTAATGGTCAGCAATGAATGAGTAATAGAGGAAACAGCAGGTTTATGGCTTTTTTTGTAAGGGAAAGAATTAATGCCCTCCATCAACCACCCCTTCCTTCCTTTTTTTCTCCCCTCTATCCACCCTCCCTTCCCTTGGGATTGCAACTGTATGATGGTTTGGTTTCCACACAAAGGAAGATTTATTACTTTAATGTCTTTGTGATTTAGTTGTATGTAATCTTGCTTGGGACACCAGGGAGTGCATTCTCCCCCTTTCTGTATGTGTTGTGATCCCTCTTGGAACAAAAAGAAATGAACACTTGCGGGGGAACAAAGCAGCCCTCATCATCTTCTTGCATCTTATCTTTCTGAGTTAAACATTTGGCTTTAGTGACAAAATAAGATCAGACATTCAGGACAAGAGATGTTGAATGCCAAGAATGCAGAAAACACACAGTGGAGGCATCTCACGTATTTTACATTCTTCTCCATGAACTCTATGGGTACTGTGTCTGAAACTGCTTACCAAGTGGACATACAGCTCCATAAAAGGAGAATCCCAAGTTTTTACAACTTCCTACCTTACTCAGATGTCTCAATGAATTATGTAATTGTAACCCTGAGTTATATGATTTTATTTGAAATGTAAAAAAAATACATGAAGTGTCTGACTAGGCGGTAGTGCAGTGGATAGAGCATTGGACTGAAACACAGAGAAGCCAGGTTCGAAACCCTGAGGTCGCCAGCTTGAGCGTGGGCTCATCTGGTTTGAGCAAGGCTCACCAGCTTGAGCCCAAGGTTGCTGGCTTGAGCAAGGGGTCATTTGCTCTGCTATAACCCCTGGTCAAGGCACACATGAGAAAGCAATTAATGACCAATTATGGTACTGCAACGAAGAATTGATGCTTCTTATCTCTCTTTCTTCCTGTCTGTCTGTCTGTCTCTATCTGTCCCTCTCTCTGTCTCTCTCTCTCTCTCTCTCTCTCTCTCTCTCACACACACACACACACACACTAATGAGGATTTCCCCCCTACTTTTCCAAGTGAGAGAAGAGGAGATAGACTCCCACATGTACCTTAAGTGGGATCTACCTGGCAACCCCCATGTTGGGCCAATGCTTACAACCAAGCTATTCTCAGTGCCTGAGGTGAAGGCTCCATAAAGCCATTCTCAGCATCCCAGGACTGATGTGCTCGAACCAATGAAGCCATGGCTGTAGGAGGGGAAGAGAGAGAGAGAGAGAAGTGGGAGAGGGAGGAGAAGCAGATGTTTGTTTCTTCTGTGTGCCCTGACCTGGAATCAAACCCTGGACATCCACACACTGACCGATGCTCTACCACTGAGCCAAAAAACCAGAGCCTTTAAAAATTTTTTAATTCAAAAAATACATGGAGGAGGAAGAGTGAATGCTGAGGTTGTTCAACTACCTCTGGTTTTCCTGACAGGTCTCAGATGCCACCCCTTATGCTGGAGGAATGAGAAGTAAACTTGTACCCACAACCTCATCTGTAGTTTATACTGGAAGTTTGGCAAAGTTATTGGTTCTTTGCCAAATATAGAAAAAACTTTATGTGAAGGGGTAAATTGGTTTCATCTTTCATTATTTCATGTACTTAAGTGAATATTGGCCCAACTTATTAATATCCGCTTTTTACTTTATACTTTATTTAACCAAGTCAATCACATTCCTTGTTGATCTGAAGCTGCATGAGAACTCCAGGTATTTATCATTGTCCCTGTTTTGCAGCTGTTGACTTTGAGGCTCAAAATGAATAAGCAACCTCCTAAGATTAAGTTCCCCAACAACAGGTACCAGACCATTAAATTCTTCTTCGGATGTCAAGTCCTTTCCATTCTTCACTGACATTGAGGCTTCAAGTTGAGCTTTCTCAATACCACTATCTTTATCAAAAGGTTTTCAAAGAAATGTAAGATAATTTAAATCTCTTGGGGCTTTTCTATTAAATGTACATGTCAATTAGTACTCTGTAGATTTACAAATAACAGATAAGGTAAATCAAACTGGTTGATTCCAGGCAGCTGAAAGTGCAGAGAAGATAAATTTCAAAGCTGGTTAATTCAGGGGCTAGATGATGTCAAGACCCTTTTTGGTCAAGTTCTGCTTTCTGAGGCTGTGCTTCATCTGAAATAGCTTTCCTTGTCTTCTATCCTGTAATTCCAGACAACGCTCCTGATAGTAGCCCTAATAGACTGCTTGTGTGGAATGACACAATACCCAGGGGAAGGAAAGAAGCTGACCTGGTCACCCTCTGATATGGGGTAGAATAAGCCTCTCCCTAAATCCATGGGTTTTGTGGAGCAAGGGTGAATGATGAGCTGAAACTCTGGGGAACATCCTTAAGGAGAAACTGATGGGAAAGTGAGAAGTAGACACAGCAAGAGAGAGGTAGCTGTCCACATGCCAATGAGAGAGTTCTCACTAAAACCCAACCCTGCAAGCACCTTGGCCTTGGACTTCCAACCTTCAGAACTGTGAGAAAATAAGTTTCCATGTTTTAAGTCACCCTGTCTATAGTATTCCGTTATGGCAATCCTGGCCCTCTAATATACCACTCGAGCAGACCACCATTATACTCTCTAAGATAGATATGAACAGGGGGATACCCTGAGCTTCTCACATGGGGGGTAGTTTCCAGTAGCTTGGGGCTCTGTGGGAGATAACCCCTTTTTGAGTTTTGGAAGTTGTATTCATAATCTTAAAAACTATTTTTATTTTGTATTTAGAAATAACTAGCCTAAAATATAAGGATCATTTTTATAGTTTGCTATCAGCCTAATATATATTAAAGACTGCTGGCTTGCCACATTTTGTTTGTGTAGCTGTTTCTTGAAGTTGCCCCGTTTTCCATTTTCCTGTAACCTCTTGTGTTCATTACAACATTCATGGTCAACAATGGTCAATTAAGTGAGTTACATCTGACCTGTGTATAGTGACTTCGGTATTTATAGATGAGTGAGAAATTCCAGAATTGTCAGGCCTGACTTTCCATGGATAATGAAGACACTTTCCAGTGACAGATGTCCCTCTTAACTCACTCCACAGTAGGGGACATGTCAGACCCAGCCCCTGGGAGAGGTTTGCCCTTGGCCTGGATCTTCCCCTGAGCCTTTCATCCTGGGACACACCTATCACTTACTGGTAGCTCAGGAAGTTTTGGATGATGAGTTGCGTCCAGCTACTGACTTTCCTGCTCATCACTAGTCACCATGGCCAGCATGCTTTTGGTACAAAGAGTCTACAAGCTTTATACAAAGCTTGAGAATTTAATTCTTCTTTCTTTCTAAAGAAAAGTATTTTTATATCAGAACACCTAGTTGAACTCATTCTGAGCGCAGCAGAAGTTATTTATTCTGCTTAGATAATTCTAAAAAACTAAGCCTGGTAAAATGGCCATTTAAAAAATCCTTTCAGTTATTTTATTTTATTTATTTTTGTCAGGAAGGCTGTCCTAAGCTAAGGCATCATTTTCTATACACAACTGGCTGGTGTATGGAGAAATGTCTTCATAAAATCAAGGTCTATTTTACTGGATGTAGTTTACAGCCAAGGAGGGAAGCTACTCCCTCCCGCCCCCAATACACACAAACATGCACATTCCTCCCTGCCTCCTCTGCCCTGAATGATTTTTCCTTTCAGAGCAATTTTTAGGATATGGGACACAAAGATGTGTTCATAAGCTCTGAGTGTAAAACTCAAAGGCATAATGTCAAAATAGGAACCACAGACATGGCTCGTGATAGGTTATGTGACCTGCGATCTGAGAGTTCAAAATGTGTTAGTCAAAAGGCAACAAGAGGGATTCCTGTGGTGATGGAAGGGCTCTGTGTCTTGACTGCGGCAGTGGATACACAGAAGTACACGTGTGATTAAATTGCATAGAACTAAGTACACACAGGTACAAGTAAAGCTGGGGAAATCTGAATAAAAGAAGTGGATTGCATAAATGTTAATACCAAGGTGGTGATGTTGCATTATAGTTTTGAAAAATGTTATCCTTGGGGAAATTGAGTAAAGGTTACATGGGCCTTCTTTCTATTGTTTCTTACAATTGCATGTACATCCACAGTAAAGTCAATAAAATTTTGATTAAAAAACAGTTAGCCTTATCTCCTAAATATACTTTTCAAATCTCTAAATGTTAGCAAATGGAGGGAAATATCATTTGATAAGACACAAAAGTGAAACTAGTGCTCTTGATTATTTTAACCATGGATAATGTTTTCCAGACTGTTCCACCGATAGGCATAAAAATTGATTAACACACCCTGGTTAGGCTGAAAGATGGTATGCCGGGGAAGTCCTGGGACAGAAAATAAAGATATTTGAACATTTAGAACTATGCCACTGAGACTATTTCATTTTTTCTCTGATTATAATCATAATGCTATTTATAGGAAATTGGGCAAATAGAATAAGGCGCAAAGGAGGGAAAGAATCCCAAGGCTCAGAGACAACCGTGGTTAACATTTTATTATAGTGCCACCAGAATTTTGCTCTATTCAAGTATGTATTTACATGCAAGCATTTCCCCATTTCTAGGTGATGCTTACAAACAGCATGTATAGAGTTTTATAAAGCACATTCAAAATGTGATCGTACAAATACAACATACACAGCCGCAGAGGTTCACAGCAGTGGGCAATCTCTCTCTCTCTCAACTTTTCTGATGCTGTGGGTAAAAGATGATACTTATCTCACCGTTTTAATGTGCAGTGAGGTCAAATATTTTCTTCTATGTTTGTTAGTCATTTGTAGTTCCTCTTTTGTGAGTCACTCCTTACATACTTTGTTTGTATATGTATTGGGACAGGATCCAAACCATGCAATGCAAATATTACTTGTCACGAATATAAAGCTATTTATGGTTTTCTTTACAGAGAGCTGCAGGACTTGGTAGTAGCTGAAACATGTGAGACATTCTGAGGCATTTATTATTTCTTTTGTAGTGCTTAATTCTCATCCTTATAACTGTTGTGTTTCCATATTGAGATAAAAATAGAATGCAATAAAGATGAAGTGTGATTTGAAGCCCAGATACTAGAGTTAGGGGGCAGGAGTGTGTATAATGTTATCCAAACCCATACAAGAAACCTGACTAATCTGAGGGAAAATGTTGAAAAGAACAAAAATCATCTTTTAAATCCACCAATCTCACCTTCCTGTGTCCTCTTAGTCCCAACTCTCTGGGGTCTTCATGCTGTTCCTCACTTCCCACTTTGAGAGTACATTCTTTGAAACTACATTTTCACTAAGATGTGGAATTCTAAAGCATTATTCTTTTGTGAAGATTTTGCATGTTAATAAAGTCAAATCCTTAAGATACGTGATAGAAACACAATGTGTACTTCTCTGCAGCTGCCAGCGAACAAGCAGGATTTTGAGGTTGTCCTACTGCCCTTGAGTCGACTATTCAGTCTTGCCACTTTTTAGAGTGATTTTCAAAGAGAATGATTGGAACCAAGTCAGGAATAATGTCCTGAGCACAAAAGACTGATTCTGTACATTAAATATGAAGTCATTAATGCCGCTGTTTTTCATATTTTTAACCAGATTTATCTATGCCTACATCATGTTTTTATTTCTTGGACCAAAATTAAATTAAACCGATGTTTGTGTTTTCCATATAAATAGAAACAGTTTGAAATCTGTGGTTTAAACTCTGGATTAATGAAATTTTATGGTTCACTCATTTGTACATTTAGTCATCAGCATAGAAAGCTGCCCAAGTACTTTACCTGATGCACCCAGAAAGTAGAATGGATGGACTTCATTCTCTAGTTGGAAGGAATTGCAGAACTATGTTATGTATGATTCCTAAAAGGATGATATTTCTATATATTTTGATTTTACACTTAAAATAAAATAGTGGAAAGAGCAATGTCTTTGATCTCCTGGTTTCTTCCTAAATGTCCTTCAAGTCTGCACGGATGTGTCACTTTATGTGCAGAGCCTTTCCAAGCTACTTGATGCCAAGTGCTGTTATGGCCTCTCCAGGTATCACCTAACACTCTGGCTGTCTAGATGGCCACTTGCAGAAAATGTGCTATGGTTTGGGGTTTAGTTGTTCATCCCTCTGCTTATTATCTTTGCACTGTCTCAGTGGTTGTGTGTTCTTCACCATACATCCCTGAAGTTCTGAGCTCTCCCAACATACACAGGGGACAAAATAAATATTTCATCAGCAAATCAGTGAGTGAAGAAAGTGTTCACCTTCCTCTCCAGTGTTGGCATATGGCCACAGAGACTAGAACCCAAGGCAAAACCTTATTCAGCTTGGCTTGGAAAAAAACATAAAGTTAGACCTTGCTGGGCTGGTGGACCACAGTTCAGTCTGGTGATGGTGTGTGTCCTCCTTGTCATCTTTCTCATCAGGAACACTGTCCTGCTTTCTCTGGGGAAGCCCCAAGTTGACATTAGATGGTTGCCTCCATCTAATAAAAAATTTTAAAAATCTGTATTTTAGTAGAGAAATATTGTTTTGTTTTCTGTCTAGAAGGATAAATTCTAGAGTGTGTTACAAAAAACTTGGCATGAGAAGAACTTGAAGTCCATTTGGCCTATTCAATACCACATGTTCATCAGATTATGTATCAGATAGTGTTGTTCTAGTTGCATCATCATTCTTTCTTAGAGGATCTCTCTCTACTTCATAGAGATCCATGCTTACTGCAAAGATGTCAAACCCACTCTTCCAGGTGAAATGTGACACATTGGTACTGTTGCTTGCAGTGCCTTTGTGGCAAGTAAGCAAGATTTCCAATGGTGAATTTTAAACCAATAATATAAATGTACAACTGGTTATTTTTCTTCATTGTTCAAGCCATAGTCTTTCTGACTCCTCAGCAGCTATAGAGATTTTCCCATCGTTCCTGAGTGGCATTACCTTTTGGATAGGAGAGGTATACAGATAATCTTTTTTCCCCCGATTAATGATGTGAGGGGACAGGTGGAATCAATATCCACAGAATATGCATTTAGCCTATGAAGCAGAAGTGAATTTTTCTCTTTCTCATTTGAAAACCATGAAGACTATAAAAATAAAGATAATCTTTCTCTCTGGACAGTTTTGAAAGGTGATTAATTTACTGACTTTGCCTTAGAAGTAGAGGTGGGAAGATGTCTCATGCCATGTTAGAGAATATTCCTGCACAAGATATTTTTTGTTTAATTAATTAATTTATTGAAAAATAGAGTCTCAATTGTTTTTACCTTTTGCAGAAAACTTGCAGGAAATTAAGAACATGTTTGGTTAGGTAGATGAAAAACACATTTCTAGGCTCTTTATGCCTTCTTGTGGATCTTCATTTCGATGGGGTCTCACTTGGCTTTAGTTTGAGCTACTTCCTTCTAGAGCAAATCTGATGGTGATGAATTTTATCAGCTTTTGTTTGTCTGAAAATATCTTGTTTTTATAAACTATTTTATTTTTGAAAGATATATTTGGTAGACATAGAATTCCAGGTTGACACTTATTTTTTTCTTCCACACTTTATGTTGTTATCCATTGACTTCTGGCTTCTGGTTTTTCCTAATGAGAAGTCTGTCACCAGTCATATTATTATTTCCTCGTAGGCGATATGCTTCTGTTCTCTGGTTGAGTTTAAGACTGTTTTTTTTTTTTTTTTATCTTCAGCACTGTTCCATGTACAAAAGACTGCATGCATGATAAACTGGTCCCTAAGACTCTTTAAAAAACATATTTCTCTTATTTTCAGAATGGAAAATTTCTATTAATTTGTCTTTAAGTTTACTTTTCTTCTGTAGCATCCGGTCTGTTGTTTAACCCATTGACAAAGCTTGTACTTTTCAGTTCTAGAATATACATTCTTAGAGTTTCCATTTCTCTGCTGAGATTCTCCAGTTGTTTATTTATTGAAATAAAACTTTCCTTTAAGATTTGAACATTTTTATTACACTTGCTTTAAAGTCTTTCTTTGTGAGTCATTTCAAGGGTCTGTTTGTACTACTGTTTTCTTTATTAAAAATTATTTATCAGATTTTACTGCTTCTTTTCATGTCTAGAAACTTTGCATTGGATGACAGAAATTCTGGTTAATACCTTGTAGGGAGACTGGATGATATTTTACACATATTTTATCTAATTCTCCTGTTCACTTTCTGAGGTCACTATACTTGTTCCAGGTTATAGATGAGCAAACTGAGCCTCATGCTTGACAAAAAGGAGCTGCCCAATATTACAGAGCTAATGTGTAGTGAAGCTGCCACTCAACATGAGAATTTCTGCTATTATATTGTCAACTAGGTTTGCTCAATTAGAAATCTTTTGGCCAAACCAGTCTTGGTTACACGTTGCCAAACTTTCCCTGTGCCAAGACTCTGCTTTCTGTAAGAGGGCACTGAGGCCTGTGCAGACCTCTGCTGTCCAGCTGATTCAGGTGGGATGTAGACATTCCCGCTGTTTCTGAAAACAACTTGGAGCACAATTAGCCTTGTCAAACCTTTCACTCCTCTGCCGTATATGGTTGCCAGCTTTCCAGGGCAGTTCAATAATCCCCAGGGTCTTGCTGCAGGGGCAACGATTAATGGAGGTGTTTACATGTCTGAAAATGTACCACGCTATAAATAGAAGCCTGTTCCTCAGCACCCTGTGATATTGGGTTTATTCTTTTCTTTTTCATTTTCTTCCCCATTTGTCAGCTTTCATAAAGAAGAAAAGGAGCAAAGGGGGGAAAAAATAACCCACCCGCCAAACAATTTCAGATTGACAGAAATAGCATTCACTTAGCTTCTCAGAAAATCAACAGCAAAGCTCCTGGCCCACAAAAAAAAAAAAAAAAAAAAGGAAACTGTGAAAGAAATACACAGCTTTGCTGAGAAACAAAGTGAGAAATAAATGCAGTAATGTTAGGAAGTGCTTCCCGTGCACAAGTGATGGTTGCCTCTGCGAGTTCTGCTGTTTCTGATGGACTCTGAAACTAGGGTGTAACACACTTTCCTGCCTCCTTTAATCAGCTGTATTTCTTGGAGTCTTAGAGTTTCAGTTTTGTGCGTGCTTGGGATCTGGGAACTGAGAACATTGTGATGTTTTCTCTCCTCCTTCCTCAGTAGGTTTTGCATGGAGGCCATCCTTTTGAGTGGAAGTGAGATTTAATTCATGATGGGGAGCAATGCGGCAGGGACCAGAGGGGTACAGACCATCACCAATGTGGGGCAGAGCACGCTCATTGCTGATAAACCTTACTCACATTTCCTACTACCAGGAGTCAAGTGTTAGGATAAGAACTGGTCAGGCATTATGTCCTTTGTCCTGACAACAATCCCATGAAGGATGAACTAGTATTTTATACATAAAGAAATGGAAGCAAACAGATTAAGTAACTTGTCTAAGGTCACACACTAGTAAGTGGCATAGCCAGGTTTCCAACATAGATAATTTACAGCTCATGCTTACCTGCCACATAATGTCACCTTACATTTCTCATCATCAGGGCGGACCCTCTCTAAAGAGACACAGGAGAAAGCCAGGAGTAAGAAAGCTTATAATGAGAACTCTAGAAAATGTATAAAGGTTCTCAGCAGTTTCCAAAGTGTAAAACAAAGTGAAAGCATCATTACTTTGAAAAGTACGTAAGACCAAGAATCCAGAAAAGAGAAATAAATACTGATTAAAATGTCATTTGTGAATATACCTGTGTCTTTCTGTTCTCTGAACCTCTTCCTCTACTGCACCCAACAGTTAGAAGACAGCTGAGAAAAAAAAGTGAAAGAGAGAAGATATGACTGATTGTCAAACAAAGCTACCTTCCCATGGCTAGTCTAAGAGCCTTTCTCCTTCTTGCTAAGACTGCACATTTAAAGGAGGTGCCTGGTAACCAGAGAAGGGTCTTTATCTTAGTTCCTCATTGTTGGCATGAGTTGCTCCTGGCTAATCCAAGTTATGCAGTTGAAGCAGGAAGTTCTGTTTCCTTAGTACTATGTGTGGTCATGGGGTTCACTCCCTGGGGTTCCCGAGACCATAACTTTTTAGGCTCCTTCAATTCTTTCGTTTGCTTCCACCCACGTCTATGATGATACCTCATCTGAGGATGGGCCCTTTCTCAGGCTGCTGGTGGGAGTGGAAGGCAGATCTCAAGTACTCTGAAACTTTCTACCACTGCTCCCTCCTCCATCCCCAAGTGTTGAGACCAACACTGCTCTGATCCCAGCTTTCTTCAAGCAGCAATGTTTCCAAAACCCATGCCTGAGTGAAAGATGAGGATCTTTTATGTGTTTCCCGATTGTCTTAGAAACACAAAGTTATTATTGATACACAGACCAAGAGGGCAATAGTTAGAACACAAAGGGGAGGGAAAACATCTTTAATGTATGCTCATAACAGGAAAAAACAAATGTAAATTAGTATGTCACTCAATTTCCTTGACACAAATGTTTGCGAGACATCCAAGTTTTCCATCAACCCAGAATATATCAGGTTAAGACATAGCCTTCTACCCCCACCAGGCTCCACTTATGATCCTCTACCAGGCTCCTCCTGTTTTTATTTGCTCCAACCATACAACGGTCTGCAGTTGTGCTTCCTCAACTGATCATTCATCCTGTGGTTGGGGGAGTTTTAAATAATGCAAATATGATTTCCTTACTTCTACTTAAAAGATTTCAATGTCTCCTTGTTTACAGCATCAAGTCTAGATTCTTTGGCCTGCTCTTTGGACCCCCAAACTCTGGTCTACTCAAGGATCCTATTGCCCTCATTTGTTTCTGATGTTCTACCTACAGCTCCAATTTAGAGTCCCCTCATCATCACTTTGTCTTACAAAAGCCCTTCCTTTGTGTCTTTCCTTTTTATATTTAACAACATACCTACTCAGCCTTCACAATCCATCTGAGCCTCAGCTCCTCCAAGAAACGTTTCCTTACTATCACAGAGAGAGTTTATTTTTCCTCTTTTGTGGCCATGCTGAAATTTGGCTAGTATTTCTCATGGCATTTACTACACTACATTGCATAATGTGTGTACAGCTCTGCATCTATTACTGTGAATTCCTGAGGGCAGAAATCATTTTTTCATTCATATTTATCTCCCTGGTGCCTGACACAAGTCTGTAAACATCTAAATCAGTGGTTCTTAACCTTTTTTTGAGGTACCGAACCCACCAGTTTCATATGCGCATTCACCGAACCCTTCTTTAGTGATAAATAAAATATGATTTATTTTCCCAAATTCAAGACATAGGTATATGTTTTTTTACTGGTGCACAAAATGAGCCATGCATGAACATCACCTTGCTCAAAGAACAAAACCAACAAAGTGCATGAACTCACAACAAATTACGGTATTACTTTATTCTGGCCTCCGCGGCAGAGGCTTCTCCGAACCCCTGAGATCGACTCATCGAACCCCGAGGGTTCAATAGAACCCAGGTTAAGAACCACTGATCTAAATTCTCCATGAATTATGTGTTAAGTGAGTTGTGGTTCCCTAAATGGGAGAGCTGGGGGTGGGGAGAGGGTCTGAGCCATTCTGCTCAGAGCTGGACAAGCCGAAAGAATGAGAGAAAAGGGATCATCTCTCTCATCCCAAGGGAAAAAAAATAGATGGAGTAAGAATAATGAGACCATCTTTTTCATTCCATAACTTCTTTTTAAAAGAAAATTGTGCTTTAACTTCTTCAATAAATAAAGTCACTAGAAAAGAACAATGTTTTTCATCTCTGATTCCAGTGAGATATGGAAGTGGCAGTCAGAAAAGAAACTGTCCTGGGAAAACAGAAAATAGTATGAGTTGGGAGACCTTGAGAATTAGGTTGTATGTCTGCTATGGACCATGACCTTTAGAGCCATTATCCCAGTTAATACTTGTTCCCTAACTGTAGTTATTACTTCACATTATCATCGTCATCAGCATTAGTGGGGTTAATGGTCTGAGTTGCTTGATCACTATAATATGTACTATATTCATTCAATCCTTTAAAAACAGAAATGAAAATATGATTCAAGAAAAGTCTCCAAATGAAATGCTCATAGAAAAAACCCTGTCTATTGTATGCAAAAACTTCTAGACAAAGACAAAAGAAAAGAATGATGGAATATCCAGGATTATCCTAAAACCAATGACATAATTTAGTGACAGTCATTGTCACTGCATGTCTACTCTTTACAAGGTATTGTGAGGGGAAACAAATGGTTGTCCTTGACCGCCAAGAACTTATAATCAGTGTGAGAGAAAAGTACATAGTGAGATGCTCTCTAAAGCAAAAAGAGGTTTGTTCTTGTGAATTGTGCAAAGCTGTGAGCTAGTTCTTGGAGGTAGGAAAGATTGGAATGATAGGAAGAACTGGGGAAGCATTCTAGACCAGAAGAAAGCAAAGTGGGGCAAAATTATGAGTGCACTAATGTGACTGGAGCAAAAGATTGGGATACATATTACAAGAAAATATACTGCTCTCAAAAATTAAGGGATATTTCAAAATGAATATAAAGCAATAAAAAAGAAGCGTCTGAATTTTTTATATTAAACAAGAACATCAGAAAAGCAAACAAAAAGTCAAAATTGTTTGATTATGCAAATGAGATGCAAAACCAACTTTTATTTCATTGGTAAAGATGCACTATAGTGCATTTTCAGTACTGGAGTATCTGCATGTTCCCTGATCTTGAGGGTGCACATCTTGCATTGTCCCAGCCTTTGAAATGCCCCTGAAACACAATGTGCCCAAATGTGAAGCCTGGAGAGCCATAAGACATCTTGAAACTGGTCGAACATAGATGACAATGGCAACAGCACTTGGAATATCCCAAAGCATGATTAGCAGACTATGAAATCGCTTTCAAGAGACTGGCAAAGCATGAAGAAGACAAGAGTAGGGTCTCCCATCTGCCACACCAGCAAGAGATGACCTCTACTTGACCTTACTGGCAAGAAGGAACAGGCACAGCAATGCAACAGAGCAGCGAGGACAGTTTCTTGCTGTCACTAGACAATGGATATGCACTCAGACCATATGAAATCAGTTCCATCGTGTTGGACTGTATGTCCAACGACCAATGGTTTGCATTCCATTGTCTGCTGAACAGAACCCATAGAAGGTGGGCTGATGAGCATCATCAATGAACTCGTGATGAGTGGTCAACTGTTCTCTTCTCTGATGAGTCATAGTTCAGTCTGCAGGCCTGACAATCATTGTGTCCTGATCTGGTGTGAACGAGGAACACGAAAGAATCCATGTTTCATGTGAGAAAGGGACTTCTTCGGTTGTGGTGAAATCATGGTGTGTTCTGGCATCAGCTTTGGTGGTCATACCGACCTCCACATCATCGGAAATAGATCTCTGACTGCTGCCAGATATTGAGATGAGGTTCTGCACCCTATTGTGGTACCCTATGCTGGAGCAGTTGGAAACAACTTATTTTTCATGGATGCGTATCTCATCAACAACATGCTTCAGGAGGCAGGAATCAAATGCATAGACTGGCCTTCATAGTCTCCGGACCTGAATCTTATTGAACATGCTTGGGATGCACTGGGAAGACAGCTGGCAAACCATCCAATGCCTCTCACAATATTTCTTGAACTAGAAGTTGCCCTGGAGCAAGAGTGGCAGAGGATCCCACAAGAACTGCTGGACAGTTCATGCTCCATCACTATCAGTGTGTTTGGAAGTCTTGGGTGACCATACACCCTACTGAAAAATCAATGTGTGAGACTCTCATTGAGTTTAACATGCTTCTGTTCACTCCCACCGTTATGTCACTTGTTACTCAATCACAATAATTGAGTTTGCACCTCATTTGCATAGTCAAACAGCTTTCTTTGACTTGTTTGCTTTTCTGATGTTCTTTTTTTTTATATATATTTTATTATTATTAATTCTAATGGGGTGACATCAATAAATCAGGGTACATATGTACAATGAAAACATCTCCAGGTTATCTTATCATTCAATTGTGTTGCATACCCATCACCAAAAGTCAAATTGTCCTCTGTCACCTTCAATCTGGTTTTCCCTGTGTCCCTCCCCTCCTCCCTATCCCACTCTTCCCTCCCTCCCCCCATCCCATAACCACCACTCTCTTGTCCATGTCTCATACCCTCACTTTCATGTCCCACCTATATATGTAATCGTGCTGTTCTCAGTTTTTCTTTTTTTCTGATTTACTTATTTCACTCCGTATAATGTTATCAAGGTACATCCATTTTGTTATAAATGATCCGATGTCATCGTTTCTTATGGCTGAGTAGTATTCCATAGTATATATGTACCAAAGCTTTTTAATCCACTCGTCTTCTGACGGACACTTGGGCTGTTTCCAGATCTTCCCTATTGTGAACAATGCTGCCACGAACATGGGGGCGCATTTCTTCTTTTCGAACAGTGCTATGGTGTTCTTAGGGTATATTCCTAAAAGTGCGATAGCTGGGTCAAAAGGCAGTTCGATTTTTAATTTTCTGAGGAATCTCCAAACTGTTTTCCACAGTGGCTGCACCAGTCTGCATTCCCACCAGCAGTGCAGAAGGGTTCCCTTTTCTCCACATCCTCGCCAGCACTTATTCTGTGTTGTTTTGCTGATAAGTGCCATTCTGACTGGTGTGAGGTGATATCTCATTGTGGTTTTAATTTGCATTTCTCTAATGATTAGTGATGTTGAGCATTTTTTCATATGCCTATTGGCCATCTGTATGTCCTCTTTGGAAAAATTTCTATTCATTTCTTTTGCCCATTTTTTGATTGGGTTGTTTGTCTTCCTGGTGTTGAGTTTTATAAGTTCTTTATAAATTTTAGTTATTAACCCATTATCAGATGTGCTGTCGAATATGTTCTCCCATTGTGTGGTTTGTCTTTTTATTCTGTTCCTATTGTCTTTAGCTGTGCAAAAACTTTTTAGTTTGATATAGTCCCATTTGTTTATCTTGCCTTTTATTTCAGTTGCCCATGAAGATAAATCGGCAAATATACCGCTGCTACAGATGTCGGAGAGCTTGCTGCGTATGTTTTCTTCTAAGATGCTTATGGTTTCACGGCTTACATTTAAGTCTTTTATCCATTTTGAGTTTGCTTTTGTGAATGGTGTAAGTTGATGGTCTAGTTTCATTTTTTTGCAGGTAGATGTCCAATTTTCCCAACACCATTTGTTAAAGAGGCTGTCTTACTCCATTGTATGTTCTTTCCTCCTTTGTCAAATATCAGTTGTCCATAAAGGTGTGGGTTTATTTCTGGGTCCTCTGTTCTGTTCCATTGATCTATGTGCCTGTTCTTATGCCAGTACCAGGCTGTCTTGAGTATAATGGCCTTGTAGTAAACCTTGATATCAGGAAGAGTGATATCTCCTGCTTTATTTTTTCTTTTTAAGATTGCTGAGACTATTCGTGTTCTTTTTTGGTTCCATATAAATTTTTGGAGTATGTGTTCTATATCTTTGAAGTATGTCATTGGTATTTTAATTGGTATTGCATTGAATTTATAAATTGCTTTGGGTAATATAGACATTTTAATGATGTTTATTCTTCCTAGCCATGAGCACGGTATGTGCTTCCACTTGTTTGTATCTTCCTTGATTTCTTTTATCAATGTTCTATAATTTTCCGAGTATAAGTCCTTAACCTCCTTGGTTAAATTTACGCCTAGGTACTTTATTTTTTTGGCTGCAATAGTGAAGGGGATTGTTTCCTTAATTTCTTTTGCTGATATTTCATTGTTGGTGTATAGAAATGCCTCTGATTTCTGAGTATTAATTTTATATCCTGCCACCTTGCTGAAATCATTTATAAGGTCCAGTAGTTTTTTGACTGAGACTTTAGGGTTTTCAATATACAATATCATATCATCTGCAAATAATGACAGTTTTACTTCTTCTTTTCCAATTTGTATGCCTTTTATTTCTTCTTCTTGTCTGATTGCTGTAGCTAGGACTTCCAGAACTATGTTGAATAAGAGTGGTGAAAGTGGGCAACCCTGCCTGGTTCCTGATCTTAAGGGGATTGCTTTTAATCTTTATCCATTTAGTATGATGTTTGCTGTCGGTTTATCGTAGATTGCTTTTATCATGTTAAGGAATGATCCCTGTATTCCCACTTTACTGAGAGTTTTGAGCATGAATGGGTGCTGGATTTTATCAAATGCCTTTTCTGCATCTATTGAAATTATCATGTGATTTTTGTCCTTCCTTTTGTTTATGTGGTGAATCACATTGATTGATTTGCGAATATTGAACCAGCCTTGCCTCTCCAGAATAAATCCCACTTGATCGTGGTGTATGATTTTTTTCATATATTGCTGGATCCGGTTGGCTAATATTTTGTTGAGAATTTTAGTGTCTAAATTCATCAGGGATATAGGCCTATAATTTTCTTTCTTTGTGTTGTCTTTGCCCGGTTTTGGGATCAGAATGATGCTCACCTCATAAAAGGAGTTTGGAAGTCTTCCTTCCTCTTGAATTTTTTGAAATAGCTTGAGGAGAATAGGAGTTAGTTCTTCTTTGAATTTTTGATAGCATTCACTTGTGAAGCCATCAGGCCCAGGGCTTTTCTTTTTTGGGAGTTTTTTGATAACTGTTTCGATCTCATTTGCTGTAATTGGTCTGTTTAGGTGTTCTGATTCTTCCATATTGATTTTTGGAAGGTTATATGATTCAAGAAATTTGTCCATTTCACCAAGATTGTCTAATTTTTTGGCATATAGTTCTTCATAGTATTTTCTTACAATGCTTTGTATTTCTGTTGTGTCAGTTGTTATTTCTCCACTGTCCTTTCTAATTTTATTTATTTGAGTCCTCTCTCTTTTTTTCTTGGTGAGTCTAGTTAAAGGTTCATCAATCTTGTTTACCTTTTCAAAGAACCAGCTTCTTGTTTCATTGATCCTCTGTATTGTTTCCTTAGCCTCTATGTCATTTATTTCTGCTCTGACCTTTATTATTTCCTTCCTTCTACTTGTCTTGGGTTTTATTTGTTGTTGTTTTTCTAGTTCTTTTAGATGCAGGGTCAGGTTGCTTATTTGAGCTTTTTCTAGCTTCTTATGATATGCCTGTAGTGCAATAAACTTCCCTCTCAGAACTGCTTTTGCTGTGTCCCATAAATTTTGAGTTGATGTATGCTCATTATCATTTGTTTCTAGAAACTTTTTTATTTCTTCTTTGATCTCATTGTTAATCCATTCATTATTTAATAACATGCTATTTAGTTTCCAAGTGTTTGAGTATTTTTCATTTTTTCTTTTGTGGTTAATTTCTAGTTTCATGGCATTGTGATCAGAGAAAATGCTTGATATGATTTCAATCTTCTTAAATTTATTGAGACCATTTTTGTGTCCTAACATGTGGTCTATCCTAGAAAATGTACCATGAGCGCTTGAGAAGAATGTATATTCTACTGCTTTAGGGTGAAAAGTTCTGAAGATATCTATTAAATCAAGTTGATCTAGTGTATCCTTTAAGTCTGCTGTTTCTTTATTAATTTTCTTTCTTGAGGATCTATCCAGTGTTGTTAGAGGGGTATTGAAATCCCCTACTATGATAGTATTGCTGTTAATCTCGCCCTTTATATCCATCAAAGTCTGCTTTATGTATGTCGGGGCTCCTATATTTGGTGCATAGATATTTACAATAGTTATATCTTCCTGTTGAATTGTTCCCTTTATCATTATGTAGTGCCCTCCTTTATCTCTTACTACAGCCTTTGTTTTAAAGTCCATTTTGTCTGATATAAGTATTGCTACCCCGGCTTTTTTTTCATTTCCATTTGCATGAAATATTTTTTTCCATCCTTTTACCTTCAGTCTATGAGCATCTTTTGTTTTAAGGTGTGTCTCTTGTAGACAGCTTATGTATGGGTCCTGTTTCTTTATCCATGCAGCTACCCTATGTCTTTTGATTGGATCATTTAATCCATTTACATTTAAGGTTATTATTTATATGTAGTTGTTTATTGCCATTTTATTCTTTAAAGCTGTATTCATTCCTCCCTTTAAACTGTTCACAAGAGGCCCCTTAGTATTTCTTGCAGAATTGGTTTGGTTTTTATGAATTCCTTCAGGCTTTCTTTTTCTGGGAAGCTCTTTATTTCTCCTTCAATTTTAAATGTTAGCCTTGCTGGATAAAGTAGTCTTGGTTGTAGGTTCTTGTTCTGCATTACTTTGATTATTTCTTGCCATTCTCTTCTGGCCTCAAGTGTTTCTGTTGAGAAGTCTGATGTCATCCTTATGGGGGCTCCTTTGTAGGTGATAGTCTTTTTTTCTCTAGCAGCTTTTAAAATTTTTTCTTTATCCATTAGCTTTGGTATTTTAACTATGATGTGTCTTGGTGTAGATTTTTTTGGGTTTCTCCTTAATGGAGTTCTGTGTGCTTCTTGAATGTGTGGAGTGTTTCCCAGCCTTAATTTAGGAAAGTTTTCTGCTATGATTTGATTGAACAAAGTTTCCATTTCCTGTCCTCTCTCCTCTTCTTCAGGCACCCCTATGATGTGAATGTTGTTTCTCTTCATGTTGTCACAAAGCTCCCTTAGAGTTTCCTCACATTTTTTAAGTCTCTTTTCCTTTTTCTTCTCTGCTTCTGTGCCTTTGTTTATTGTGTCCTCTAACTCGCTTATTCTATCCTCAGCGTCATCCATCCTGCTTTTAATTCCTTCCATTGTGGTCTTCAGTTCTGATACTGTATTTGTCATTTCTGTCTGATTCTTTTTTATTATTTCAATTTCATTTTTTATACTTGTTATCTCTTTATTTAGGTGTTCATAATGACTATCCATTGTTGCTCTAATTTCTTTGAACATCCTAA
Source organism: Rhynchonycteris naso (assembly GCA_037038555.1). Classification (NCBI taxonomy): domain Eukaryota; kingdom Metazoa; phylum Chordata; class Mammalia; order Chiroptera; family Emballonuridae; genus Rhynchonycteris; species Rhynchonycteris naso. The sequence goes on from CM072998.1 coordinate 36,218,614, forward strand.
CTATCATTATTCTAAATTCTGCTTCTGGTAATTTGGTTATATCTGGTTCATTCAGGTCCTTCTCTGGGGATTTCTCTTGATTCATTTGGTTTGCATTCCTCTGCCTGCCCATTTTTTATGTGTATAAGCAAGTTGTGGCCACTGGAGTCCAGTAGGTGTTGCCTTTGTGTTCTCTAGGTGTGGTCTGTCTGCAGGCTCCCCACCCCCTCTGCCGGTGCCTAGGGTGGTTGGGTATGAGCGTTGCCAGAGCCAGCCCACTGTGGCTTTTGCTATGATTTCTGCCTCTCCTCCGTGGGAGGGGCTGTGACTGAAGCCACAAGATTAGCACCAAGGGTAGAGGTGAGCACCTTTCCTCAGCTGCGGACCCAGCCTATTTCCGGACTTCCGCCCAGAACCTGCAGTCGGAGCCTGCTCGCTACAGTTCCGCGGGTTAGGCGGGGCTTTTGACGTGCTCTCAGCTGTAAGCTTTTGCCTGTCCGGAGCTTTAGCCCCGCCCTCGAGGCCAGGGCCCTTCTGCACAGGGTCGGAAACCAAGGTTTATTGGGGCGGGCGTGTTTGCTGGCTTCCGCTGAGCTGCGTACTTCCTCTTGTCCCGGACTCTACCCCGCCCCCGCGTTCGGAGCCTGCTCGTTCAAGTATGAATGCTATCCGGGGTTTCTCCGGCCGGATGGGGATAGTAGCGTGGGCTCAGCTGCGAGCCTCAACTTGTCTCGGGGTCCACCCCGTTCCCGCGCTGGGAGCACGCTCACGCACGTATACTGGCCAACTGCGGTTTCTCAGGGCCGGGGGTGGGGGGTGGGGGGTGGGGGGGGTGGGGGACTGATAGCGTCAGCTCAGCCACGAGCCCCTGCCTGTCCCTGGTCCTAGCCCAGTCCCCGCTGTCAGGGCCGGCTTGCGCAGGGCCTGCCCGTTCCTGGCCTCCCGCTTTGTCCCCGTAAGTGGGATTAAAGGCGGCCTGCAGCTTCCGGACCGCTTTCTCGGTCCCCTCTGACCCTCTGGCCTAGACCGATGTCCCACTGGCTTGGCCTCTGCCCACGCCGACAGAACCGCCTTTCAGCGTCCTGCCGCCCCAAAACCCCAAGCAGCCCTCAGCAGAGTAGGAAGGGACCTAATACTCCACACTGTAGGCCTGGGAGCTCCCTCACTTGTTTCACAGCTCAATACTGTCCAAACGCCTCTTCTAGGCTCTAGGACTGCAGGCTGGGGCTTGGTTCCTGGGACCCAGGTCCCTCCCTCTCCGCCAAACTCTCCTCCCGCCACACGGGTCTCTCCGGGCTGCCGTTTGCTCCGGGGAGCTGGGCAGCCCTCTTTGCGTTTTCGCTATTCCTACCAGTCTCAATGTGGCTTCTTCTGTGTTCCTTGGTTGAAGAGTCCACTTAGTTTTGTTCAAAGTTGGTTTATCCAGGTGGTGGTTCTTAAAATTGAGTTGTAATCCACTTTGGTTCTGGGAGTTGGAAGTTGGTACGTCCGCCTACTCCGTCGCCATCTTGCTCCCTCTTTTCTGATGTTCTTGATTTAAAAAAATCAAATGTTTTTTTTATGGCTTCATATTCATTTTGAAATATCCCCTAATTTGCAGTAGTATAAAATTTAAAATACTGAACTGAGGCTTAAATTCTACCCTGTTTCAGCAACTAATGAAGGTGATATAACATGCTATGTTTTAAAAGATTTGCTACCAACCCATAGGACCTCTTGGCAATGAGGACATTTTGGGGACAGGCATGGTGATAGTGTCAGCATAATGTCAATCAGGAATCAAAGAGATACAATAAGAGCACCAGGCATGAAATTCATGGTTTTGAGACACAGACTTTGTTCAGCTATCCTATAATAGGTACCATCAATAATGCTATTAGCCCAAACTGGGGTGTTTTCTAAATATTAACCGGGGGACTTGATTCAGCAAAGCTACAGACTTATATTTAAATTTTCCTCAGGAACTTTCTAGTAACAAAGATCTAAAGTAGCCAATGAAAGGGGAATATTGTATGTGGCTTGTTTTTTTTCTTCTTTTGCTATATCCCCAAGTTATTCAGACTGAGGCTGAACTCCTCTGTGGTGACAACTCTATTCTCCTCTGTCAGTGAGACAGTGAACAAGGTCTCCAAACCTCCTCAGGCTTTGGTTTCCAATCTGTAGAGTATTGAGCTGTACAGCCTTAGCAGTACGTATGGATCTTCCAAATATAGAAGTCTATATTTTTGTGATTCTAGAGGTGAATGTTGAGGACAAAGATAAAAGAAGGCTCTTTGATGATATGGAGATATTGAATTTGAGTGACTGAGAAGATAGCAATTATCTCTGACAGAAGCAGAGGACTTCTGTAAGGTTTTAATATGTAATTATTCTAAGCAATGCAGTTTTAGGAAATCCAATAAACAGTTCTGAAATGACAGTGATTAGGCTGACTTCATTTTCAAAGACTTCTTGGAGGTAAAACTTTAACTGAACTTGGAAAGAAGGAAGGGAAAAGATTGGTTGGTGAAATGATGGAGAAATGAGGCCTCCCCTCTATGTTAGGAGCTCATTTACTTATGTTTTCTTGTCTTTATATATATATATTTATTATTATTATTAATTTTAATGGAGTGACACCAATAAATCGGGGTACATATGTACAATGAAAACATCTCCAGATTATCTTATCATTCATTTGTGTTGCATACCCGTCACCCAAAGTCAAATTGTCCTCTGCCACCTTCTATCTGGTTTTCCCTGTGCCCCTCCCTTCCTCCCTATCCCACCCTCCCCTCCCTCCCCCCACCCCATAACCACCACTCTCTTGTCCATGTCTCATAGTCTCACTTTTATGTCCCACCTATGTATGAAATCATGCTGTTCTCAGTTTTTTTTTTCTGATTTACTTATTTCACTCAATATAATGTTATCAAGGTCCATCCATTTTGTTGTAAATGATCTGATGTCATCATTTCTTATGGCTGAGTAGTATTCCATAGTATATATGTACCATAGCTTTTTAATCCACTCATCTTCTGATGGACACTTGGGCTGTTTCCAGATCTTTGCTATTGTGAACAATGCTGCCACGAACATGGGGGGAACATATTCGACAGCACGTCTGATAAAGGGTTAATAACCAAAATTTAAAAAGAACTTATAAAACTCAACACCAAGAAGACAAACAATCCAATCAAGAAATGGGCAAAAGAAATGAATAGAAATTTCTCCAAAGAGGACATACAGATAGCCAAAAGGCATATGAAAAAATGCTCAACATCACTAATCATTAGAGAAATGCACATTAAAACCACAATGAGATATCACCTCACACCAGTCAGAATGGCACTCATCAGCAAAACAACACGGAATAAATCCTGGCGAGGATGTGGAGAAAAGGGAACCCTTCTGCACTGCTGGTGGGAATGCAGACTGTTGCAGCCACTGTGGAAAACAGTTTGGAGATTCCTCAAAAAATTAAAAGTCAAACTGCCTTTTGACCCAGCTATCCCACTTATAGGAATATACCCTAAGAACACCATAGCACTGTTTTCTTGTCTTTTTGTTTCCAGAGGATCCTTCCAATGAGGATGCTACAGTGCTATAGAAATAAAACTACAGAAAATAATGTAAAAGGTGGTTGCCACTGAGGCTGGAGACAGGAGTGTTGCTGCAACAATTTATATAGGAGATGTCAAGAACCTGGCCTAGAACAGGGAAAAGGAAGCAGATCTGAGAGCTACAGACTATTGCGTCTGTGTCAGAAGCCACACGTGCTGCAGTCACTCGGCATGTGGTTGCTGCTGGGCACAAAGTAGGTATTCAGTTGAAGCTGATGATATTGAGAAGTTTCCAGCTCCTTTTGTTGTATACTAGAGTAAAAACAGGCTGAAAAAGTGCTTAGTGACTAGTGTGATCATTGCCATATAAATAACAAAATGGTACCAGCCCAGGAACCATCACACATGGCACTCAATATAATGACAGTCTCTCCTTGTCCTTAGGTATTTCTGGGCCCTGATTATAATTGATGAAATACCTGAGTATTTGGGTCTCTTTTGTTTGGAACACTTGCCTAAATCACCTTACTTAGGCACTACTGAAAAAAGGAAGAGAAAGAATTTGACTCCCTGAGTTAAGTTATACAACAGGCATTTTGTCTCTGTTTATAGAATACAAATTTTCTTTTATGCTTTCCTAAAACTTGCCACAAATATACTTTGACAATACTAGTCTAAGGTCCTGGGGAATAATCACTCACTTTCTAATCTTCAAGTATCCAAGAAATCTTTTGCTGACATTGGCCAATTAAGCTGCCCAGAGCATTGAGAAGGTGGGGGGAAAGACACACAATTTTTCTGAAGGAAAGGAGGTTCCACATATATAACAGGTAATGTAAACATTTTACAATTGGAATGTGAGGTGAGCAAAAGAATTGGAACCTCAGGCATGAGACAGTAAAAAAGTGTAGTGATTCTTGTCTCTAAATCTTCAGACAAACTTCTCCAATTACTTAAAAAAGGATCATAAGCAGCATGTGACCACCAGCAGTGTAGGGTTGACCAAAGGTTGTGAGAGTTTCTCTTCTAGAGCCAGTGTCCAGTATTTCCAGTTAGGGTGGCTGGATTTACTTAGAATGGGTCCCCAACTTTAGTAACTTACCACCTGTTTTTAGATTGGTACACTTTCACTCAGGACAAGAATTTCCAGCCCTTGCAAGCATCTATGCAAACTTAGTAATTTTCTTAGTGTGTTTTTCTAATAAGTTTAATAATTGAAAAACCCAAGATTGATCTTCAATTTTAAAATAATAGAAGGGAGAGTGACTTGAATATAAAATGACAAATTCACAGAAGAAGAAATGAAAGTTCAAGAAAACACTTGGAACAAAAAACATGCAAAGAAATAGAAATGAAAGCAACAATAAAGCACATTTATTACTATAGAATAAATGGTTGGTGTGGCTAATAAGAGCACTCATGCATAGCTGGTCAGAGTTAATATTGATAAAAACTTTCTGGGAAACAAACTGATATTAAGAGTCTAAAGTCTATAAAACATTTCCAACACTTCCACCCAAACACTTTAGAGTTCCATTTTGAAGATTTCATACTAAACAAATTCATTTAACAAGTATGTTCTGTATTGAATAAAAGAAAGTAAAAAAAATAAATAAATAAAAGAATCCCATCCAATAGAAACTTAGGGTTTGGAGGGTTTGGTTGGTGGCCCCATGATGCCATCGGGATCTAGTCTGCTTTCTGTTTTTCATGATGCCTTGATTAGTGGCTGGTTTTCAGGTAATGGGTCACAAGATGGCTGCCTATCTTCACTCATTGTTTGTTTTTTTTGCAGATAAGAAAGCAAGAGTGGACAAAACAAATGCACAAGACCATGGAAATGACGGGAACCACATCTACTCCCCATCAGAAGGATATCTCAGAAATACTACTCAGAACTTTCTACTCACATGGTATGAATCAGACTTTGTTGTATTAGCCAGGGATACTTCCATATTAGCAAGGAAGAAGAGACACTAGATGTCAGGTAAGCATGTAATAGTATCTTTGACAATAGTTACTAAAGATAGAACATAAATTTTATGTATACATTATATATGCAAATATACCTCAGAGATATTGCAAGTTCAGTTCCAGACCACTGCAATAAAGGGAATAACACAATAAAGGGAGTTATAATCTTTCTGCTGGTAGAGAATTTTGTTTTCAGGTTGTAAAAATGCAATATTTGTGAAGCACAATAAAGCAAAGTAGAATAAAATGAGTATAATGTACATAGTATATGTACTAGTTATATAGACAGATAACTAGATAAAATGGGAAACAACCAAAAGATTTCCAAATTAAGAGTTTGGAGAAATGATAATAATGCAAACAAAAGAATATCATGTAATCAATAAATATCAGGCCAGAAAAGGATATTTCAAATATTGCAAAACTTTATAAGGTATTGTTAAGTGAGACTAAACTTCACACAGTGTGCATGGGAAAGACATCATTAGGGAGAGAAAAATTGATGTGAGTGTATGAACACAGGAAAATAACCAGAAAGATGTACCAAAATATGAGTGGTAACTATAACACTGGAGAATGGAATTATGAGTATCAGATGATCATAAAAAATATCTTTGTGCTTTTACAAGTTTTTCAAGGTTTTTGCAATGAATAGATACTATGTTTTTGTCATCTATAAATAGAAAGCTGTGAAAAAAATAAAGGGGTAAATTTAAACTTTCCTGATGAAGTCCCAGGGAAATGAGTCGTGTTATGGAATTAGACCAAAGCAACAGAAAGCTGGTTTCTGAATTAAGGTAGTTTACATTCAAGAAGTTCAGGACTGAATTTGTGGTAAGCAATCACTTGGTCTTCTACCAGATGTTCTCAACCATTCACACTGGCTTTTGGGGCAGCTAATAGATGAAAATTAGTGTGCTCTGATCTGTTTTTATTTAGTGTTACTTTCATATTTCACTGAAAGTTTAATTTTATCAACTTTGAAAACCAGGTTAAAAAAATACAGAGCACTACAAAATAAACAGAGAAACAGAATTAAAAACATAGAATGTTACCATGCCTTGATCTTAAATTTTATTGTTCCCCATGACATGATTTTTTTTAAAACTTTTCATTTGAAATCTTTTTCTTTGTAAGTTTAATTGAAACTGCAAAAATAGTTGCATTTCCTGGGGCAAGGTCCTCTTTACTAAAATGAGTGAGCTCTTTATCCCTGTGCAGAGAGGGCAGCTTGCGTGTTCTGTAAAAGGATCTGTATTTATGTTATGTACACTTCTATATTTATATGACTCCCCTCCTAATAAGGGCGGCCTATAGCTCCATGACCAGCTGGAACCCTTCTGTTGGAATCGTTTAAAGTGCTACTGATGTCACGTTGAAAGGGACCACCTCACACAGGGCTAACAGGTGCTGCTGAGTCTGTGCTCACTCACTGTCAGATGCAGCCCTCCCAGAGAGCAAAGAGGCCTGTGACCAAAGCAAGGGGTCCTGAGAGCCTGGGCCAGCTTATCCCAGTAAATAGAATGGCAGCTTGGAAACTATCTTAGGGAACCCCAGTTCTCTCCCTTACTTATTGTTTTTTATTTCAAGTAAAAGGGTGAAGCTTTTCTTAGTACAATGCCTGTAAGCCATGTCACACTATTATTTATATTCACCTATTTTTCAGTTACAACATATATTTCCCATCATACTCTTGGGACAAAAAAGAGAAAGTGTGGTGTGACATATGGAAAGACAACGGGGTTGGTTGAGGCTCAAAAGGACACAAGCCTTCGTATGTAGGCAGCCTTTCATTAGCTGAGAGAGGCATGAAGTCAAGTCAGGAAAAGTTTATTTTAGGTGCAGCAAAGGATAGATCACTAGTTTCAGGGTGCAAGAGGTATTTATTCATCTAGTAAGTAATCGTGGAGCACTTCCAGTGTGCCAGGCACAGTGCTAGGATTTGGGGCTACAAACCGGATAAAGACAGCATCCTTCCACCACTTGTGGAGCTAAGATATATAACAGGGAAGAACAGGAACAAAATGATTTCATGTTCTAACAAGTGTGACCAAGAAAGTACTGGGATAGAGAAGAGGACTTCTGGGACTGTGTGGAGGGTGTGGTGACTTTAGGCAGGATCGCGCTGACAGTTTATGTGAGAAAATGACATGTAGGCTGAGTTGACACCGATTTGTGGCCAGGTCTGGAAATATCTGGAGGAGGAGCACTTCGGGCAGAGGAAACAGTGAGGTGAAGGATCTGGAGAAAGAGATCACCATGCTGGAAAGACAACGAGATTATGAGGTAATCTCTATGGCCCTCTTGGCAACAAGAGGAGATGAAATCCAGAGAAAGTAATAAAAAGAGCCCCTAACATGCCATCATGGAGAACGGGCTCTGGAGGGAAACAGTGGCTGATCTTACCACAGTCCTGTTCAAGAAAGATCCTAGTTCAGTGTGTCATTGGTCATTTCTAGAATAAAAGTGTACTGAAATATTGTACAAAATAGCTATTATTAAGTATAATTTATAAAGAAGTTATTTAAAAGTTAACAGAGATCCTTTACATATATTACTTTACTACATTAATTCAAATGCTTAATCATTGATTTATCCAGTAATTCAAAAAAGTATATATATTATTATGTTTTGTTGGGTTAAATTTGCCAAGACCATGAAGCAGGTTCTTTTTTTTTTTTATTAATTCTAATGGGGTGACACCAATAAATCAGGGTACATATGTACAATGAAAACATCTCTAGATTATCTTATCATTCAATTTTGTTGCATACCCATCACCCAAAGTCAAATTGTCCTCTGTCACCTTCTATCTAGTTTTCCCTGTGCCCCTCCGCTCCTTATCCCACCCTTCCCTCCCTACCCCCACCCCGTAACCACCAACCACTTTCTTGTCCATATCTCATAGTCTCACTTTTATGTTCCACCTATGTATGAAATCATGCTGTTTTCAGTCTTTTTTTTCTGATTTACTTATTTCACTCCGTATAATGTTATCAAGGTCCATCCATTTTGTTGTAAATGATCCGATGTCATCATTTCTTATGGCTGAGTAGTATTCCATAGTATATATGTACTATAGCTTTTTAATCCACTTGTCTTCTGACAGACACTTGGGCTGTTTCCAGATCTTCGCTATTGTGAACAATGCTGCCACGAACATGGGGGCACATTTCTTCTTTTCGAACAGTGCTATGGTGTTCTTAGGGTATATTCCTAAAAGTGGGATAGCTGGGTCAAAAGGCAGTTCGATTTTTAATTTTTTGAGGAATCTCCAAACTGTTTTCCACAGTGGCTGCACCAGTCTGCATTCCCACCAGCAGTGCAGAAGGGTTCCCTTTTCTCCACATCCTCACCAGGACTTATTTTGTGTTGTTTTGCTGATGAGTGCCATTCTGACTGGTGTGAGGTTATATCTCATTGTGGTTTTAATTTGCATTTCTCTAATGATTAGTGATGTTGAGCATTTTTTCATATGCCTTTTGGCTATCTGTATGTCCTCTTTGGAGAAATTTCTATTCATTTCTTTTGCCCATTTTTTGATTGGATTGTTTGTCTTCCTGGTGTTGAGTTTTATAAGTTCTTTATAAATTTTGGTTATTAACCCTTTATCAGACGTGCTGTCGAATATGTTCTCCCATTGTGTGGTTTGTCTTTTTATTCTGTTCTTATTGTCTTTAGCTGTGCAAAACCTTTTTAGTTTGATATAGTCCCATTTGTTTATCTTGCCTTTTATTTCATTTGCCGGTGGAGATAAATCGGCAAATATATTGCTGCTACAGATGTCGGAAAGCTTGCTACCTATGTTTGCTTCTAAGATGCTTATGGTTTCATGGCTTACGTTTAAGTCTTTTATCCATTTTGAATTTGTTTTTGTGAATGGTGTAAGTTGATGGTCTAGTTTCATTTTTTTGCAGGTAAATTTCCAATTTTCCCAGCACCATTTGTCTGAAGCAGGTTCTTATCTCAGTCAGTTGTATATCACACCTTAGAGCTGCTCCTCCCCGGGCCGTTGTTTCACAGACTTGTGCTTACTCCAACGAGTGAGTTTTCAATGTTTATTACTGTTACTTGAAGTTTTCAAAACCTATTCTGCTGATAGTGGATGTTCTTTGGGTGTGAATAAGAGTTGCCTTTAAAAAATAAAAATAAAAAAAAAAGAGCTGCCTTTTAATTTTTCTTGTTTATCTCTTAAATTTGTTGTTAAGGTAAATGAGATCATAGGTGGGGCCACCACTTATGCTTATTTTCATCCTCTTTAATCCCCCATGAGATTATGGCATTGAGTGAATGAAAATAGTGCACTATTTTCAAATTGTTGCAGAATCTCCATTGGAGTGTGGTACAGATGGAAGACAACACATATTCAATTTGTTCACATAATCTCTTGAACAGAGTGCAAGTACTAAGTGTAAACCACAAACGGGCCAAATACTGGTGCCCTCCGGGGGATATGAACAGGGCTGGCTGTTGCACCATTAGAAATTAAGAAATGCCCTATTCCTCACGTTACGATTCATGTGAATGTGATTGCCATCTTTAATTCAGCTCTCCTAAATGTCAAAGTAGAAAAAAACCCGCAATCTTGTTTCTTGAATACAGTGATGAAAATGAGGATTAGGTTTAATTTTAATCCTTTTTAAAAGGAGGGAAGCAAGTAATCTTACGTAGTGCTGGGTAAGAAAATCCTCAAGAAGACACTTGAAAAAAAGGGCCAACAAGTTCTGACCAGGGGAAGAAAATTTGTAATGAGATTGGGTTTCTTTCTCTTTAAAATTCTCTGTTTACACTGATGGAATGCTTTATGTTGTAAATAAAGCTACATTTAATCCCTTAAAAATGTGTCTCTGAGCTCTTATTATGGGGTCATATTTGTCATGGATTCTACTGAGATGTGTTCATTTTGCACCAAAAATATGAATTAGCGGGAAGGGATTTCATGGGTTCCAAACATCAGAATCCATTATCTGCATCTATGCCAAATGTCTCTTGTTGTGACTAGGAATTCAGGAAAAAGAGAAAGAGGAGACATAATGACAACTTGTTTGTGACTTGCTCAGTCAGTCACAAAAAGGATTTTTAAAAGTTCTTGCACTATCATCATTTAGTGACTTATATTATGGATTAATAATGACCTTTTCTCTAATTCTCTATGCTTCTTATGGGCCACCCTAGATCAGAGGCTCAAAATAGACCAGCTACAGAGTGAGTGTTGCTTGTGAATAGGAGGTTATGTCATCTGCAGTGGTAGTCAGAACCTCTGAATGTACTTCTTGGATATGCCTGGGAAAAGCGTTGTCTATTGGAGGAGCCACTTGCTGAGAGAGAAAGAGGTGATGTTTTAGACTGAGATTCCTTGGAGAATTCCAATGCCAGTCCATTTTCAAGGAAACAATGTTTTAATGCATTGGCTATTAGTCCTGGAGGAATGATTGTCTTTGCCATCCAAATAAACCTGTTGCATGCATTAAAACTCAATTCTCCCATGACAATTCTGATATATTTTGGTTCTTCTTCTTGGCTTTCTTGGTGATAATACCCTTTATGTCATGGCATCCTGAGTTTCCAGTCTTTACTGATCAAAGAAGATTGACCAAAGCCACCATTATCTTAGGCAAGTACACTCCCTCCAAATCACTTCTATCCAATATAGTTTTTTAAGTTGGCACTGTAATATATTTATTTGGTTTTACTCTCATTACTAATTTTTGTAAAAATACCAGTGTTTCATTTTTAAAAGCAAATAAACCTCATGAAGATTACCCTCCAAATTATCATCCTAATTATAAAAGAGTTTTAACCATGTTTTGTTTCATTACTTCCTTTAGTGTGTTGATGTTTTATTACTTAGGGAAAAACTGTTCCTTCACATGGCTTGTTTCCTGAACACAAAGAATAAAATAGGGACAGTCTGTCTTCACAGTGTTTTCTGGTCCAAAGCAATTCAAGATGAATACAAGCTTTTGAAGAGAATAAACCCTTTTAGATCAATTACATTTCCAAGGGTACCAGTAAGGAGGAAAATCATAATAATTTAAGCCTTGGAACCCTTTGCAAAACAGAGCAGCATCAAGTGTGTAAAATACCCATTGTGAGAAGAGAGGAAGAGCTTATTTCTTTTTACTTAAAAGATTATGTTCCTTTTAAACTGTATTTTGTAGGTTTCCAGTGAATTTGTTTCCTAATGCTTTCTTACCACATCCCTGCTGCCTTGCTAAGCAATTGGGTTCTTGCCATTGTTCAAAACAATAGTTGGGTGATTTTAAAGCATGTGCCTTCAATATGTTGTGAGAGATGAGCATATTTCTTTTTCACTTATAGAAAACCTACTCTGAGGCTCCTAAAAATGCTTCTGTGAGGTTTTGGTTGTCTGGATGTGGCAATATCTTTTAAATGATGCCTTATAAACAGGTGTTCTTCATATTAGGAGCCAGAGCCCATCCTCATAACTTGACATCCGTGGCCTCAGAGCAATAGCTGAATAAGTGTGTTGTTACTATTCTTTTGATTGATGAATGTAATAAATCAAGGTAGTTTTAGCATTCTTAAGGGACAACAGTAAAAATGTTAGGAAAAAATGGAAATAAATGACTGCTTTTCAAGGACAAAAGATTAATAGCTCGGGACATACCAGAAATCATATCAGGAAAACATTTTCAAATAACTGGGTGAACCTAGCCCTCTTCAAATTGGTATTTCCTCTGCCAGGCTAGTGTTGGTTCTTTCATGGGTAGCTTACATCTACTGTGCCTTTAATTCCCACAACTGAAGTGGGCAGAAACCCCTTTTAGCACATGGAAATGAATAGAATTCCCTGTAAGCATTTGTAAGCATTTTGGAGTTCACTTCTTAAATGGCTTTCCATTGTTAGTTATGTGGTGAGGACCAGTGGCTATCACCAGGTAGGCTCCACCAAGACCACCAAATTTATCTTAAAAGTGTCCCAATTTTACATGATGATGTAGTTTCAGGGTTTTAAAATAAAAGAAGAACCTATCAATTCTCCCTTCAGTAATTCCTGAGTTAATTTTCACAATGCTGTCTTTGTACTGACTGGTAAAATACTGCCATGTCTAAAATCCCTTTGAATTTATATCCACCCCATGTTTCTAAATATGTTTATTCTTTTCTTTCTCCATTAAGATGATATGTCCATGGATGTTGGCTTGTTCAGAAAAGAGTTAGACCTTTTGTTAAAAGAGTAAAGACCTCTCTTTGAAACCAAAGGCATATTCTCTTGATCTTTAGTACACATTTTAGCCACGTGGTAGAATCGAGCTGGGGCAGTAGCAGGAAATGAGTGATAATGAAAAGCATTCATGTTAAGAGGCAGCTTTATAGCCATTTCATCTCAAGCTTCATCACTCTGAGAAAACTTCCAATTCCAGAAGTCCTCAGAGGCCTCTGATACTGGGTTGACATAAAAATAATAAAGTGGAGATAAAACACAATAACTTAACAATGAAAATAATAGGCAAGTAGCATTTTGATCTATGGCACTTAAGAAAGGCTAAAATACAAACTCTCATGAGACCATAGAGAAATTCCCAATTAGACCACATTGATGGATGAGTTATGTTAGATGGCATACATACTTTCTCAGAATTTCTAGAGCTTTATTTCTTTATTTGAGGGTTGGGACCTGCTACTTCTTCCTTTATCAGGGATCATAACTGATTAAGCCAGGAACCAGATTTTAACTGACAATGATTTCTATCAGTTGTTTATAAAGTTGAATATGGACCAACCTGAATGATAAGGGGTTTTCCTATGGATCATTAACTGAGTGTTCAAAAGATTCTGATACAATACCTTCTCTCAGAATACAGGAATGAAATGCATTTCAAAAATTCAAAATATTACCTGTATTTCAGTCATAAAGAACAGCAAATAAGTCTGAAATTCCATGAGCAATGAGCCCTGGAATAAGAATATGCTTTTAAAAGACTGCTTAGAAGAACAAAATGTTACAGTATAATGTAACACTGGTAATTTTTTCACTGGAACTTTCCACCCACTGCTTCTGAAAGGAAAAAGTACTCTTGAGTCCTGTGCTACCCATTATGCATTTACTCTTTCCTTAATAGTAGCTGGCATATTAGCTGTTGAGCAGGATGTTCTGGGACTTCTCACTGTGCCTTCATTATTCTCTTTTAATTCTATGAAGTGGCATTTCTTGTTAGTTATGAAGTGGAAAATGCAGGTATTGTAACTTACCATACTTCTCATAAGAAATAAATCTAAAAAGAAATTAAATTATTTTTTGTGAGTGTATCTGCAAAAGCATCTTAAACATTTGCTATGGTTACCAAGCAACAGAGCAACAGCTCCAGATGGGCAGAGCTTTGCCCTATAGAGGGCTTGCTAGGTGGATCCCAGTCTGGGTGCATGTGAGTATCTGTCTCTTTGCCTTCCCGCTTCTCACTTAAGAAAAAAAATTAGCTAGAATATTTTAATTCTCAATTCCTTCACCACATCAAATTGGGATGATTTCTTAACCAATTGTTAATATAATAAATAATTTTAATTAATGTAAACTGTTAGAATTTTTAATAGAAATTTAAAATATGTCATTGATGTAATTCCTAGTGACTAGGTTATATTTAACTTACTTGGTCTACTAACTTGAGGACCCATATTTCTTACTATTTAATTCTAATAATCCTGTTGAATAAAATCAGAAGCCATTGAGAACCTCATTGGGTAGGACTTCAACATTATTAAATTTAAGAATAAGTTTTAGAATAAGCACAAATAAAAATAATGGGTTTCATGAAAGTCATAACAACCATTGACCTAATCATGAGCCCATGTTCCAATTACATTCTTTCTGATTTTTTCTCCCAAACTATTGCATAAACCTGGGGAAACCATTCAGTGGGAATTCTAGCAAGTCTCAATTTTCAAATAGTTCTTGTTTTATGAATTCAATACTTGTGACAATCTTGTGTAAACCATTTGTCATATGATTTGTCTTGTTATGCTCGATACAATTTGTGCATAATCAGAGCCTTTATGTATTTCATAATAACTACTTGGTCCATGTATGTTAAACTTTATTTAATAAGTATAATAGATATGCATGGCTTACAAGCAAAATCATTGCACGAATAATAAGACATTTAGGAGCACTTGGAGCTTATAGGCACTAAACCTCTTTGTAGAATAAATCAGAGTTGAGATACTTATTTTGGTTTGAGGTTCATCCAAACTATATGTCCTATGGACCCACTGAATCTAAGTGAGACTTAGTGGGTGGGAATTTTCAGTGAGTTAAAAAAAGTGGATGCTGGAGTCAGAATAGGATGTTAGTTTTGTCTTATGAGAATGGGGTTGGGTAATGAATGGGAGGAGGTAGAAACCAGAGATAGAAAGCTGAGGGCACATATAGCTATGCTTTGTAAAGAGCTTGAGACTCTGCTCTTCTGAATTGTGTGTGTGATAGTCAGAAACACTAAGAAGCTGATCTGCTTAAAAATGAGAAAAGGCATGTCATCTCCTTGGCTAGACCAAACATAATACTTAATAGACAGTCTTTCTGGCAGAGAGAAAGTCTCCTTCAGGTGCTGCCAGCATGGAGCTGTTGAGTCATTAGGTGTTATAGAGCATGTCCAGGATGATTACAATAGAATCCATTATGGCTGGGATTGGCAATGCTATCTCATTTTAGGATCTATTAGTTGTTCCATTATACAACCCAATTTACCTCAGACATTTCAACTCCTTTTTAACTAAAGCTTTGTAAAATTTTCCTGGTAGTAAAAACTTCCTTGTGTTTTAAAGTGATTTAGTACTATGGAAGTTGAGTGGAAATAATTTAGAATGTGGTATGCAGTGTTTGTGCTTAAGCACAAGATTTCTTAGTGATATTTAACTGATGTGTAGCACAAATATTTACTGTGCATGCTAGTTACAGTCTGTTTTGTACTCATCAGTGGATTTTAAGATGGTTTCATGTGAGTGTGCAGTGTGTAAGATTTATTTGTGTTAGCAAGTTACCCAGTAGACCAACATATAATATAGGACTTCAAATCTCAAAGGCCGTTCTCACATTCTCTTTAAGATACTGTGCTTTATTATATCAATAGATCAACTCATAGGTCAAGTCAACCTATTAATGTGGTAGCATAAATCCAAATGGTTAGCTGATTTATTAGGGCTGTACAGATAAACACCCAAATCATTAAGCCAAAAATTCTACTTTGAGACATGACTGGATTGTTTTAATCATATAGATCAGCTAAACTCATAGGGAAGTGTGGGAATCCTTGGATCAGCCTAGGGCCAAGTCTGCTCAGTTTGTTTTCTCTAAGATTGTTCTTTCCTATAGGCATGTCCCTCCCCATCCAACACAACTTCACGGCAGACTTACTTTGTCCAGAAACCAGACTAGGCTGAGGGAAGTAAGATGTGTAGGGTGCAAGAGTTCATGGGGTGCTCACTTTCTGATGCTGACCTTATTCTTGCCCATTTGTGCAACTCACTCACCTTACCCAATCCCAGCCCTGACTCTAGGGCCAACTGGAGAACTCTTAGAACTCTTACTGCAGTTGTGAGATACAGTCAAAAGATGTTCCCTGTGTATCTGGCTGTGACTGAATGTCACATTTATCATAACCAGGATTATCTTTTGTTCCTGGCACCCACTTTCTCTGGAACCATCCTACTTTTGTACTTAATCTTCACAGTAGCCATGTGAAGTGGTTATTATTATCTTTCAGATGAAGCTCAGAGGGTTTTTGAAAACTGTTCCAAGTCACATAGCTAACAGATCAGCATGAGATCTAGACTTCT
Source organism: Rhynchonycteris naso (assembly GCA_037038555.1). Classification (NCBI taxonomy): domain Eukaryota; kingdom Metazoa; phylum Chordata; class Mammalia; order Chiroptera; family Emballonuridae; genus Rhynchonycteris; species Rhynchonycteris naso. Next base: position 36,234,903 of record CM072998.1, read on the forward strand.
CGTGTGTCTGGTTCTGATGTCTGGCTCTCTGGGACAGGGCCTTTTCCTGTTTCTTTATTATAATAGCCACTCCTAAGACTAGAGTTCTGTCTTCCTTTAGCACATACACCATTTGTGAGTTTATTGTGTCTGATCCTCACCGTCTCGCAAGTGGTCATGATTTCAGCTACCTGCTTAGGTCTCCAATGTCACCTACTCTTGGTCTGGTGGCTGAGAGGGGGATCTTTGAACTCCTGTTTTAACCATATAACTGCTTGTCACCTGGGGGAAGTTATGTAACTGCTCTGTGCTTCACTTTCTTTACGTGTAAAGTGGAGATCCTAATAAATATTAGCGTCAGAGGCTGTTGGAAAGAATCATCGAGACATAATTTGTAAATTCCTTAGAACAGTGCCTGATCCACAGGTGGCATTCTGTCCATGTCAGCAATTATTACAATGCCTCCTAATGTCTGTAATTTGTCTTCTTCTTAAGAGCCACATGTAGACTTCTGTGGTGGCAGCTTTGGGAACCTACTGTCTGCAAAATCACCCTCAGGATCATACTTTTCTGAGCACCTACCAATGGACTCATTTCCTGGGCCCCTCCTAATTTTCTTTTCAATGAGCTGGGCCTTGCTCTGACTCAGTGGATAGGCTACCTTCACTAGAAGTCAGCTGATGTACTAAAATGCAGAGTACAAGAGACTGCTGTGATGGGAAAGGATCAGCCTTTTTGTTTTATTCAAGCTTTGACCTTATTGGATGAGGCACACCCACATTATGGATAGTAATTTGCTTTACTCAAAGTTTACTGATTTTACCTCTTTTCTCATGTAAAAATTACTTTCACAGAAAGATCCAAATATCTCTGACCCAGAAATGTGAGTAAAATGGTTTAGCCAAGTTGGCATGTAAAATTAATGATCACACTGGGGCCCTTGAGATAAGCTGAAGGTCAGTCACACAAACTTTAACTCTTCACCTGGAACCCTCTTGCCCTCACATTCCTGATACGAGTTATTTTAGGCCAAAATCACTTTTTTCCAGTTTTAAGTCGTCACGGCAATTAAGAAGGTATTATTCCCTTTGGGATGACCATGGCACTTTTCAAATGAAGAAATGGTATGCTCATGAAAATGCCAGACTTATTTTTGTAGAATATTTTTTAGACAGAGGGTGAGTTTTGTGACTCTTATCAAAAATAGGATCACACACACAATGCTTTTGGTGTTCAAACAGAAAGTTCTAATTGGGAAACTTTGTCCCAGATGGAAAAGGAGTAAACATTTTAAGTAATATCCATGGAGCTCCACTTCACTGTGGCAGAAATATAAAGAAAAGGGCAGTTTGTTTTTATCAGTTTTTTGGTTAAGAAAACAGAAGATCGTGCTATGTAGGAGACGAGCATTCTGCATTTTGCTGCACATTTTCAGAGAGGACCTACTTATTAATAACAGAATGAATTATTATGTAGAAGAGAACACTTTGCTGGTTATGATATGCTTCTGAGATTTTATGGATGTTGGAAAGAACAAAAATAATGCTTTAATACTCCAATTTGTACATGCAGTACAAATTGTAATTGTTTGGGAAACTGTGCTGTCGTACTTTTATAGGAGTGATATACAGGGACAAACATTATTTTTTATGTCAAACAGGTAGTAAAAACTGTACAGAGGCTGGAAGATCTGAGTGTGCAGGGAACTGAATAGCCTGAACCTACTTGTTATCATTTCTAAACACTTAAGTCTTTCCCCTTATGGGACTTGCAACTATTTTGAAAGAATGTGGCTGTGGGAGTCAGAGCTTACTGCAAGTGCAAGCATAGGTTCTGAAATCAAATGTTTTCTGTCATGATTGAGAGAAAAGAGAACTTCAACGCGTTGGAACTTTGCTGAATGAGACCTGGGGCTCTGGAAGGGTCAGCTGGTTTTCTGTAAAGCTCGGGCATTGTTTTCCGGCTGGCTTTCAGCCCTGAGAGCTGTGTCTGCTATCTCACGTCCAGCCTCTCAAGCACCCAGAGTTTGCAGTCCACAGTCAACACCCTACACACTTCTTCCAGAAATGGCAACTTTAGGATATTCTACCTCATGTTCACAGGCATATTCCTTCTGCTCAGTAATTCTTCTAGAATTTCTCCTAGAAGCTTCATCAAGCCTTCATGTCACAATTTCCCTTGCTATTTGCTTGCAAGACCCAAACAAAACTCTCCTTCTTCCATCATTCTGGACCATCTTCTCCACTTTTACTCTAAAATTAATACTACATTTTGTTACAATGACCACATCCTCTTTTCTACTAAGCATTGGGGAACTTGACAGTGTACAAATGTTGACAGATATTACTCTAGGTCCTGACTGATTTAAAAGGCCGCAGGCTCCTTACCACGACGTTGGCCTCTACAAGATATTTTCTTCCATATCCAACAACAACAACAACAGAACCCAAGGCTCAGATCCCTTGGGGACATGTCTGATTTAATTTCCATGGAATGTTCTGCGAAGGGGCATTCATGTGTATTTCTTTATAGTAGTCTATGGTACACATATAGGCCGACTCATATTTGGGGAATTTGGAAATAGAATATTTTCTAACAACACTGAAAACAGTGTTTCTTTAATTGTTCAGGTGATTTCAATGAATGCTGTGAGTTAGTCAACATCCTTTCTAGAAGGAAAATAGATAGTTTTGAGATCCTGGGAGTCAGGATCATGGGGTGAAGGGAGGTGAACTGAAGATTAGAGGAATAAATGTTTTTCCCTTTGCTCAGTCTGTATGGACAGAGAAAGGAGATAGGTTTTGTTCTGTGCCATAGCACATTTCTAACCAATTAAAATGGAAAACAGACTAGAGTTAGGAGTTATACCTGCCTGGATTGTTTTGGCTCTTATTAGCTTAGTACATAAAATACATTAATTTCCAACACCTAGCAACTGCATCTCTTTGCCTGGGGGATTTTTCTGGTTGAAAGAGCTTGTTCTCCCCACAATAAGTTAGAAATGCAGGGGTGCTGCCCACCCCGGTTCAGCCCTAAACCAATGATTGTCAAGAGCTGGAGTATTAACACCTCCGCTCTCTAGGGTAGGATAACTCAGAGGCATCCCAGGCACACTGGTTCTGAATTGGTTCAGAAGGCACTCAAAGCAATTCATCAGGGTTGTGGTTTTCATTCCTCCACTGACAGGGAACTTGACGGGTCAGTCAGTTTATATATCCCAGCTTCTTCGGCTGTCAAATAATTACACTTCAGCTAAGCTATCTCACAACAGCAATGCAATGTATCTGCACTGAAACTGAGTTTAAAATGACTATTCTACCACTCTGTCTCCTGTGTGCTGTGGCATGGGGAGGGACGCACTGAGGTGACTGTCTGACATTGCTGTGAACAAGCATTTCAGGGGAAAATAGGGCATTCAGGTGGGGTCTTTATATTAAGCAAATCAAATTATATTGGACCTTTTGATTAGAATAAGTCAATTTTATTTTACTTAGTTTTGTGCTTCCTGCACTGGGGTTCCCAGTATGAACTCCCTTTCTACTCTAAGCTGGCATCCCCTCAGTTTTTGTCCTTGAGTCCTGGTGCTGTTGCATAACTCCTCCAAAGTTGTAGGACACAGAACTCTCCCCTGCTGCCCACCACTCACTACCATACAGGAGGTCTCGTGGGGACGCACAATTAAAATGAAGCCGAGCGGTGGCTTGTTAGCCATCAGGTAGATGGTCTGATGTGATCCTGACCTTGATCTCAGGTGAAAACTAACTGGGTGCCAGGCTTGAGAGAACACGGGGCCCCATGCTCTTTGGAAATGAGTGCCTGGAGGCAGCCGTGAGGCGTGTTGACTTCTTAAAACTCCCTGGCTTTCTTATGCACGCGTTCTTCTAAAATAGCCTTTTCTGAACAGGCATTTCCGCTCAGCTCCAGCTAGTTTGGTCCTGCAGGGACAGCATTTAGAATATGTGCCCATGTCTGTGTGTGTCCCTGCTTCACACTGTTTCCAGACATAGAATTATATGATACAGTCCAACAACCTGTGTCAAGTGACTCGACTCAACTTTTTCCAAAGTCAATGGATGCTCTCAGCCAATTTACCTTAATTTTCACGCACCTCCTATAGCATAATAGCAGGGACACTTTGGCTGATGTTCTTTCCCTCAGTGCCACCTCTGCACCCACTGGAGAAATCTTTGAGAAATCGTAGTTCTTCTCCTCTGTCCTGGACTATCAATTCTGTATCAGAGCTACACTGAAGCTGCAATGACTGGACATCCTATTATATGTCCTCTATGTTGTGTGCCATAGCATTCTGTTACAAACATACCTACTTACTCACTCATGGCCTTCAGGAACCCGCAGACAGGGACTCCGATTGACAATGGCGAGAACAGCCTAACAAGCTGTGGAAAGTGACAGCACCCAACCAGCCTAAACTCTTTTGACATTCTTTTGCAAAGTGGTGTTGATTCTCTTCTTACACAGTCACCAAGAATTAGTATAATTGAACTCAAATATTTGCAAACTTTGCATTTGTTCTTCCCTATAGATTTTGGTGAACATGCCAACTATTCCTTTTAAAATATATTTGAGAGAGAGAAAGAGAATAAATATCATAGAAATTTGGGTGGCACTGAAGAAGTTCAGGACATTTATCAAGTTTTGTTCTAAAATACCTTGAGTTGGTAATTATTACAGATTGCCGATGTCTGCATTTCTTAGTGCTTTAAGAATGGATTGAAGTGTATTGTTTTCCACAGATACCATTGGAAAAGGAAGAGCATTAGAAACAAATAAATTTCTTTCCTGTAATCACCTTTGGATACACTCCGTTTCCCAAATAGCTAGATGGAGCTCTTTCATCTTTAATTAACAGGAAACCATTTTAAGACTTAGTTAAAAAGTTGGGAAGGAAGCCATCAATACACAACCTGTATTGGAATTACTCATTGAACACATCTCAGTGACAGGGTCATTGATGAAAGAAAATGAGGTGGAAGGAGGTGGGCAGGGTGTGATCTAATAGGTGATTTGTCAGGAAGAAACACTCAGTGGGCTATTGTACAAAAAATTATGCAGGGTAGAAAAACTACTGAAGTGTGTGATATGATCAATTGCATTACTCAGAATGATGCCTTGAACAAAAATATCTTGGAGCGAGTCAAGCATAGTGGGAATAATATTTGTTTGATAAACCCCAGGGCTAGTTATTCCACCAAGTGGACTTTTTTTCTAAGTTAGGTAAACCTTGCTTGTTTTTCCCCCTGAGGGCATTTTGGCATTCAAAAAAACAAGGACTGCTGGAAACTTTAGACTCCAGTAGGAGATTGCAAACACAAACTTTGCTGTTTGTTTTTAAAGAGAGAACAGATTTAAATCTTGTCTCCATTCATCCATAAGATTCCCGGAGACTAACATATCCCTAAACTCTGTAAACTTACTCAAATTATGTCTTAGGCAATGAATACACTTTCTTTTGGGTATGATGGGCAGAAGCTTTTGTGTAAAGAAGTTCATATTGAAGTTCAAACCTGTTGTGTTGAATGGAATAACATTTTTTAACATTTTATTATAAAAATTTTCAAATACATAGGAAATTGATAGAATTTTTGTCAACACTTATATGAACAGCCCTTATATTCTGCCATTAACATCAGAGTACACTTGCTTTGTCATCTATTAATCTATCTCCATTTTTTAATTCAGCCTAGATTTTAGTACATTTTTCCTTCCATACTTCAACATACATATCATTAACTAGAGTTCAATATTTGTTCACTGTTTTTCTTTTAATTTAAAATTTACATTCAGTGAAATATACAAATTTTAATATATGTGCTGAGTTTTGATATGTGAATACATTTTTGTGACCTAAGGCATAGAACATTTCTACTATTACCCCAGAAAGTTCCCTCATGCTTCTTCCTGGTTAATCCCAATCTCTCTTACTCCGCAGAGACAACTAGTGCTGATGTTTTCTCAAGTGGGAGAATTTGGTGGACATTTGTCTTTCTCTATGTAAGACCAGATGCCCAAAAGCATATTAATTATATCATAGAATACCACTGAGAAATTTTCACATTTACTGCCTATGTATTAGGAAATAATTAAAAAATAAACTTGGGTAAAAGATGGCAAGATCTTATGTCTTATAGTAACCTTAAGTGGATTTGACATTTACCCACCATGAGTTCCACCTGGACAAGATCCTTCCTAAGTGTAACAGATTATAAGTTTGATGTGATTTTTAAAATAAGAGCTATTAAATAATTATATGTTATAAAGTTTTTATTTTTTTATTTAAATCACTTAAATAGACTTAAACCTTTTGAAAACCATCTTGTATTTACAATAAAGTACAAGGTTTGAAGAATGGTGTTTTAATAAAGGATGAAGGTATTCCCATGGCTTCTGTAGGCATCAGCTGTCATAGAATTTTGAATATTTCCAAATTGCCTGAAAATAGTATGTTTGACCAGCTCTGAGGTTAGTTAATAAATTTTCTTTTTTATGTGAATCAAAATAGCCTGAATTCAATGGCATCCCAGGATGTGAATAAGAAAAGTAGGGACTAACCAAGCTTGAGTGATGTCAGGGAAGTATGCAAAATTAGTCCCATTTCACTCAGTGAGTTTGAGAAAGAAAATAACTGTTATGAATATAGTACTATACACTACATTTATAACTACACACTAACATTTGATATTAATGCATTTAAGAATATGAAATCATTTCACTTCCTAAAGCCTCCAGCAAGTTTCACTTAAAAATTAAAGACCCAGGAAAAATTCTTCTTTCTTTTTAGTTTCTTATGATCCTTTGGTAACAGGTTTCAACTTTTGAAACATGGGCCATGATGAGGACATCTTCTAAATCTAGCCAGACACCTCCAGTGTCAGTTCTCCAGATTGAGGTTTTTCTGGAAATGAAAGCTTTGGCCACCAGTTTCTAGGTAATGAACTTGTTTGTTAAAAAGCAGCAAAATCATTTACACTGTTTTGTAGACAAAGAAATAAATAAGTAATTTATTATAAAGTATATTTTGATTGGGTTTTTCCAGATCTGGAAGGAGCATTACTCTGGTCCTGCTGAGTTATTCCCTTGTTTGTGGATCCCTGAATGTCTACACAGTTTTGAGGGTCCAGTGACCTGTGACCACTCCTTAAGAACAGCTTTCATTGTGCCATCATTTTGCTGGTGCCAGAGCTCAAGCTAGAAAATACAAAGTCATGTTTTCTTTCCATGAATGTCCTCCATTGAGTTAGGCAGCCTGCCTGCCCCTCTTCAGAGTGGGCCTTCTTCCAGAAGATTCGATTTACTCCATGCCTTTCTCCTGTGGTAACCTGAATTTGTTTTTATTCTCGATAAGCCCACCTCTCCTGTACCAGAGAAATAGCTTCTCTTTGTAGAATGCCTTATGTCTTAATGAGACTACAATATTCCACCTAAACTTTCTCCTAGGAAACCAACAGAGCAAGAAATCTATTGTTCCAAACACAATATACTTTATCCTATAATACAGAAAAGCTCCTTTACCTTCATGATATTCATTACTAACTATTGTTCTGAGTTTTATTTTGACCTCTAAAAGAAGGAAAGTATTTAATTACCCTAAGATAGATATGATATGCTAAAAGAATTACCAATGATATTAATTAGCATTGGGGAAACATTGTGTTTGTGTAAATATTTCATTCCTACCTGGATGAGTAGGTTGTATATTTGCAGATGATGATGACCCTAGAGAAAAGCAAAATAAGCAGTTGGATCAATTCTTATTTAATTACTTAAATCTCCAAATATTTATTGAATGTCTCTATTCCAGGATGCTAATTGATGCTGGAGAAACAAAAACAAAATAATTCTTACCTCTCAAACTAATGGGAAAGAAAGATAAATAAAGAGTGTTTCTTAAAAATTAGTTATAGTGAGTAATAAAATGAATTTTAAATCCAAGTGCTGCAAAGTCAGGAAGAAGGAGCAATTGATTTTATCTGAAAGAGTGACACAACGCTATCGAGGGCAGTTGGACCCAGACCTTTAGGCGTAGGTAGGAATTTGCCTAGCAGTAAAAACAGTCGGAGGACATTTCTGGAAGAGAAACTACACATGCCAACAATAGAAGTTAATGTATACACCAGATTCTTGGAACCATGATGGAGACAGTAGAGTGGGTTGGTTTAGAATCAGACAGCCCTAAGTTCTGTCTGTGGTTTGCCATTTAAGAAGGAGTTGTCACCCAACAGTTCTGAGGTTTGGTTCTAGAAGTAGAAGCTGGAGTGATAATAATCCTCTGCAAGGACAGGAGGCTGAAGTGAATAAGGGAAGTGAGACAAATGGTGAATACATGTTGACTAGGATCACTGGAGCAGTAGAAATTAGTGTGCACAACTGGTAAGCTGTAAGGGAATTCACCTACAACAGTAGGTCAGAACCTGATTGAGAAGGACCTTTCATAGCAGTCTAAGGAGAGGGAAGATCATGAGATGAGCAATGGGAAGATATCAACATTTCCTTAATTAGAGGAAATTATCTAATGTTATCTGTGTTGTAAATACTTAATGCCATTTGTAACATAGAAGATGGCTAAGGGAGGAGGCTGAAGGTAAGGAGAATATTTGGACAGCTTTTGCAATTATCCATGAAAAAAACACTCAAAATCCTAAATTTTAAAAAAAATCCATGCAAAAGTAATACACACATAGAAAAGAGGGAAGGGAGGTGGAGGAAATAATCCATGGTCCGGCCACCTGCAGATAAATGTAATCATAAATACCTTGTTTATTTTGTTCATACAAAATGTCTTTTTTTCCTGTATGAATGTTTCTTCTACATAATTCTGTTCATACTAAATTTGGCTCATACAGAATTTCCTAACATTATATCATAAGCATATTTCTACTTAATCTCATTTTGAAAGATTAAATAATTACTGTAAATTTATAATTAACATTTTTGTTCCAACTTTAACAGCTATTTCATAAAATGGACTTTAAGAAGTGAGATAACTGATCAAATTATACTTACATATGAGAAGTTTGGGATAAATTTGTATGCTGACCATTGATGTAAGGGAATGCCATATATTAAATGATAACAAGTAAACAATAATTATTATTTACAATGTTTGTTGTTTTGAAAATATGACATTATTTTCTCCTATCTGCTCTTGAATATTTCTGTTATATCATTTTATTATTCCTAAATATTGATGAATTATTCAACAGTATATTATTGAGACAGAGTACTGGGATCTTCCAGTTCATAGAGTATGCTTCCATTCATCTTTTTCATTTACTCTCCTTCATTAAGTACTGTTGAGAACATTCTGTAAGGCAATCAACCTTGAATTCTGCATTAGCTCACCCAGGCTTCTACTAGGCTAAGAGCATTATTGTGAGAGAAAGGGGGTGTAAAAATGCTTATGTGAGCATAGGTGAATGTAAGAAGAGAGTTCAAATTACTTTTGCAATTTTCACTCCTGTCCTTTTTTTTTTTTTTTTTTTTTTTTTAATATATATTTTATTATTATTAATTCTAATGGGGTGACATCAATAAATCAGGGTACATATGTACAATGAAAACATCTCCAGGTTATCTTATCATTCAATTGTGTTGCATACCCATCACCAAAAGTCAAATTGTCCTCTGTCACCTTCAATCTGGTTTTCCCTGCGTCCCTCCCCTCCTCCCTATCCCATTCTTCCCTCCCTCCCCCCATCCCATAACCACCACTCTCTTGTCCATGTCTCATACCCACACTTTCATGTCCCACCTATGTATGTAATCGTGCTGTTCTCAGTTTTTCTTTTTTTCTGATTTACTTATTTCACTCCGTATAATGTTATCAAGGTACATCCATTTTGTTATAAATGATCCGATGTCATCGTTTCTTATGGCTGAGTAGTATTCCATAGTATATATGTACCATAGCTTTTTAATCCACTCGTCTTCTGATGGACACTTGGGCTGGTTCCAGAGAAAAGGGAACCCTTCTGCACTGCTGGTGGGAATGCAGACTGGTGCAGCCACTATGGAAAACAGTTTGGAGATTCCTCAGAAAATTAAAAATCAAACTGCCTTTTGACCCAGCTATCCCACTTTTAGGAATATACCCTAAGAACACCATAGCACTGTTCGAAAAGAAGAAATGCGCCCCCATGTTCGTGGCAGCATTGTTCACAATAGCGAAGATCTGGAACTCCTGTCCTTTTTTAAAAAACCCTCCCAAATTATAGAATGGAAAAAATGTTGATTTATTTTAAAAGATGACTTAACAAGCTCTAATCTATAAATATTAGAGAAAAGAAAGTATTATTATTACACTGTAAGTAATATCTTTTGAAGAGAAACTCAAGTGTCACCTCAATTCTCAGCAATGTTTTACCCTTGGTGCATACATCCACAGCTCTCTCTCTGTATCTCTCTCTTTCTCTTTGCCTCTTTAAACATAACTTCAGCATCTAATACAATATGACAGCGGGTGGGAGAAGGTGAAATAGTGAAAGCCTATAGGAGAGGAGGTAAATCAGCCTGCAGGTTGGACATTGGATGTCAATGCGGGGGAAGGATGGAATGCAGTGAGGGTGCTAACTTATAGGCTAAGCCTTTTCTAATTAGGAATAATGAAGCATGAGCCTCTCCCCCAGTTGGAACTCTATCCTGACCCTGCCATTTCCCTGCTCACTCTTTAACTGCGCTACGTAATACCTCTGGTGCTGTGCGAAGCCCAGGGTAGGCTAATGTTCACAGCAGCAAATAATTATCCAAATTAATTAACTTATTTTCTTTTTGTGTAAACATTCATGCTCAAAGCTAATTGTTCATTTAATTAAAGCCTTCAGCCTTAATCAGTGTTACCTTATAAGCAATCTACACACATTTAAGATATGTCAACTACTTTATTTGCTATGCACCTGAAACCAAAATTGAACCATATAATAAATAAGCAATAACTCAAAAGATAAAATTATAAAAATAAACACAGTAAAATAACTGTTCATACCTTTTTTAAAAGAGCTTAAGTGACTTTGAAATATTTTTTTATGGGGGTATGACTTTAGGGATCTTTAACAGTTATCATTTTTCTAACATTTTATTTTTTAATATTTCCCTTTCTGGTTTCTAGAAATAAATATTTTTAGAAATTCAATCTTGAGATGATGGTCTATTCTTTCTGAACCAAACATAAAATGGGATTGTGTGAATCATGATTTAGTAAACTCATATAGTTCAGGGGTATTAGAATCTAATAGGGAGCTTTAAACAAGGACTCTGGTGGGGCCAATTTCAGGTAATTAGGGGTTGGGGGTTGGGGATTGTTTGAGGTGGGCCAAGACACTGTTACTGCAATCCTGGTGTATCTTTGATTGATGAGCATGAGTATCTTTATTTATTACTTTACTTCCTTCCAAAATATCTGTATCAAAATTTATGGAAGACTGACACAAACTAATCTGTATTAAAGAGAAGGGAAATTATTGTCTCCTATAACAAACAGGATTATGGCTAATGTTAACTTTATACATGGCTAGAGCAGGACCCAAATAACGTCACTGGGATATAACTTGTCAACCTCTCTTGACTCTGTTGTCGACAATGTTGGCTTCATTTTTCAGACGTCATGAGTTGGCAAATGACTTCTACCAACTCTACCAACATTTAAACCTTACCAAGAAAAAAAGAGTGCTCCTCTCTTAATGGTCCAAATAAAAGTCTCATTTTCTTTGTGTGGGTCATGGTCATCTATGAATCAGACACTATGGCTGGGAGAATGCAATGGGATCATTGGGCAGGAATAAGTTACAAGGTACTCCACCCCAAGGATTTGCGGTTGAGGTCAACTCTATTGGAAAATCTATGAATCAAGATTTAGAAAAGGGGGTTTTTATCCAGAAAAATATGAACATATTATCATCAACAGAAGCTTGAATGGTTGCAGTTGCAAAATAACATATATCTGGGGATGGGCAAGAGGATGAGATTATGTGACACATATTTACAAAAGCAAACTCTTTAAAATAGTCTTCCCTGGAGTCTCTTTTTGTACTTAAAATAACAATGGAAGGTGAAGAGCTGCTTTCCAACTGCATATTTCCCATGTCTAGCCTATATCTAGAACAGGATACCTGAGTACTGTCTCCTACTGGTGAGAAGACTGGAAAACTCAGAGACTCAGTCTCCATATTGCATAATGAGGACTTTTGTGTCCATTGTACCAGCCTCAGAGGGATTGTTTGAATATCAAACAAGAAGGCACAGTGCTTGTTAATAGCACATATACTATGATTTAACCCAACAAAATTGAAGATCTTAAGTAGTGACGCTCTAGACTCCTGACAGTCTGTTTCCAAATATTTGCTGTAATATGATTTTTTTCTGTCCATAATTCACTAAGCCTTAGTCTTCTGATAATTTCATGGAAGCAACATCAGTCATTATCATGAGATTTAAATTTAACATGTGGCACCAAGAACCAAACAAAAACATTGTTGATTATATTACAAAACTCTGATTCTGTCTCGAAGCTGCACTTAGAAGTCTATTAAAATAGAACCCCATCCTCATATTTGAGGTTTCCAATAAAGCCTATCAAAGAAGCACTCTTGCCTGAAATAAAGTTAAAAGTCAATTGGAAAAGAAGGTGATAGATCAGTGAAACTAGATTATGGAGGATCATGGAAACTGGGCTAAGGAGTTTATACTTTTTGAAGATAGTGGGAACCCTTCAAAAAGTATAAAGGAATATATCCTGAAAAACTGAGGCCCTGACCAGTTGGCTTAGTGGTAGAATGTTGGCCTGGCATGTGAGTGTCCCAGATTCAACTCCCAGTCAGGGCACAAAGGAGAAGTGACCATCTGCTTCTCCACACCTCCCACTCCCCCTTCTCTCTCTCTCTTTTCCCTTTCCACAGGGATGGCTTAATAGGTTCAAGCACACTGGCTCTAGGAGCTGAGGATGGTTCAGTGGAGCTTCTGCCTCAAGCACTAAAAATAGCTTGGTTGCAAGCATGGCCCCAGATGGTCAGAGCATTGGCCCCAGATAGGGGTTGCCAATTGGGGTGCATGTGGAAGTCTGTTTCTCTATCTCCCCTCCTCTCATTTGGAAAAGAAGAAAGAGAAAAAAGAAAAACTGAATGGTATAATGAACGTGGTTTTCACAGTGGGGAGGGAATCCGTCTCACCAACTTCCTGACCATAGTGAGTTGATCAGATCTAGGAGGACTAGTTATGGGGAAGCCAAAAAGAGAGGGTGTGTTCAGAAAGGAAGGTTAAATTACTTGTCGGATTAGTCCCTTTCAACCCTCTGAGTAGAACAGTCTTTTGCTACTCTTAGCCCACATTTTCTTCATATAAATGGGCTTACATAGGCAGCAAGCTTTCCGACATCTGTAGCAGCAATATATTTGCTGATTTATCTCCATCGGCAAATGAAATAAAAGGCAAGATAAACAAATGGGACTATATCAAACTAAAAAGTTTTTGCACAGCTAAAGACAAGAACAGAATAAAAAGACAAACCACACAATGGGAGAACATATTCCACAGCACGTCGGATAAGGGGTTAATAACCAAAATTTATAAAGAACTTATAAAACTCAACACCAGGAAGACAAACAATCCAATCAAAAAATGGGCAAAAGAAATGAATAGAAATTTCTCCAAAGAAGACATACAGATGGCCAAAAGACATATGAAAAAATGCTCAACATCACTAATTATTAGAGAAATGCAAATTAAAACCACAATGAGGTATCACCTCACACCAGTCAGAATGGCACTCATTTGCAAAACAACACAGAATAAGTGCTGGCGAGGATGTGGAGAAAAGGGAACCCTCCTGCACTGCTGGTGGGAATGCAGACTGGTGCAGCCACTGTGGAAAACAGTATGGAGATTCCTCAAAAAATTAAAAATCGAACTGCCTTTTGACCCGGCTACCCTACTTTTAGGAATATACCCTAAGAACACCATAACACTGTTTGAAAAGAAGAAATGCGCCTCCATGTTTGTGGCAGCATTGTTCACAATAGCGAAGATCTGGAACCAGCCCAAGTGTCCGTCAGAAGACGAGTGGATTAAAAAGCTTTGGTACATATATACTATGGAATACTACTCGGCCATAAGAAATGATGACATCGGATCATTTACAACAAAATGGATGTACCTTGATAACATTATACGAAGTGAAATAAGTAAATCAGAAAAAAAAAACTAAGAACAGCATGAATTCATACATAGGTGGGACATAAAAGTGAGACTAGGAGACATGGACAAGAGAGTGGTGGTTACAGGATGGGGGAAGGGAAGGGAGGGTGGGATAGGGAGAAGGGTAGGGGCACAAGGAAAACCAGATAGAAGGTGACAGAGGACAATTTGACTTTGGGTGATCGGTATGCAACACAATTGAATGATAAGATAATCTGGAGATGTTTTCATTGTACATATGTACCCTAATTTATTGGTGTCACCACATTAAAGTTAATAAAAAAAAAGGGGGGCTTACCTTTTTTTTTTTTTTGCCATCATGGATAAGATATTGATTGACAAGTAGGAGCTTACTCTATGTAACCAGTTGCTTTCATCTCATGCCTTTGCAGCATGAGCCAATCCCCAGACCTTATTTCCTTAAGCTGCCTTGTGAGCTCAGACCAGCTAAATTATCCACAACTATCTGTGGGTGACCTCTGTGCCTCTCCAAATTGCTTTCATTACTATGGAATAAAATAAAAGTGTGTTGTGACAACGTCTATGCACCCATGTTTCACAGATGGCCCCTATAGCGTAAGTGTCAGTCTCTACGAGATTCTAAAATAAATCAATATAAGGCAGGGAAATCTAAGACTTTTACCTCAGCCAAAAAACTGAATAGCACAACCAGAAAAACGGAACAGAAGAGTCTTGACTCAGAATTACTGAGTTGATACCCTTCAATGTGGAACTGAATTTTACCCATAATGTTATCTGCAAAGGGAATTATGTTGAAATATGCAAAATGTATTGTTTACTGACTATCAAATTCTAGAGCTATCTTGGAAACAAATGGTAGCAATATTTGTTTTAATTATCTTAAATGCTGACATAGTCACATAATTACGAAATTCTATACCTGAATGCCCCCAAAATGGCACCATATGCAGCTTGGGTCAGTATTGCTCACCAAGGCCAGATTTCCATCAGTATTGGTTGAGTGATTAAAAAACCAATTTCTTCACTCACGTATTGTTATTTGAAAAAGGACTTAAAAATTTTATTTTAAATGTGCTAATAACTTATTAGAAAAGAAGAGAATTAGGACAATGTCACTCAGCTTGTCAAGTATAAAGAAAGGTGTGCGCTTTCAACAGTGTCAATACCAATAGTGAAAATGAATAACACACCTTAGAAAGAGCTTATGAATCTCAAAATCATTTCAGAGGCCCCAAATGGTTGGTTTCTTTGCACACCCTTCCCATGAACCCACAGAAATGAAACTCATTGGCTCATCAACCAACTAGCTAATATAAGTCACCTCTCTATGTTCTTCATAAAAATGGGGAAAAAACATGGACTTCTGAGTCTAGTAGTTAGCCCTGGGTTCCAGCACAGCTCTATTGTTTACGACTGTTTGGCTTCTGAAATTTCAGTTTTCTCATCTGGGAAATGGTGGTGCAGGTTTAAACTTGAGAATAGCATAGAAAGCATCTGGCATGTGGGGAATAAATATAAACTCTTTTCCTCCACCCCCTTTCAAAAATACAGCCAGATTTCAAACACTGTAATAAAGAAAGGCTAAAGGATTTCAAATCCTTTTGTCCTCTTTGCTTACCTTGCTTAGCTTTCTATTTTATTGACATTTTTCAGTGTTCTTTTGTTTCATTCCTTGCTGTCCTTGGACGTTTATTTTTACTTTATTGGAAATGAGTGATTTCAGGTGCTTCCCTATGGACTTTGCTGAAGCATCCCTACTGCAAGGAAAGGAAAATATTTTGCGGGGCAGACTACACCAGGGAGGACTGGCTCAGACATCTGTGTGTTTTAGTCAACAGAGAAGGGACTGGGAGGGGCATGCTGGAATACATCTCTTTCAGAGTAAATAAGAAGTTCACTGAAACCCCTTACCACCTGTTAATCTATTCTCCTAAACCATTCACCATCTTTTGGTTGGTTCTTTATTCTTGTGGAGTTCTCAGTAATGCTACAAATTAGGCATAGGTACAGAAGATAATGGACAGTGCAGAGCTGAGAAGTGGAAGAAGCAGGTGTCAAAGGAATTGAATTAGTAATATTTATAGTTTACTCATGTCAAGGATTTTCAGGGGTCCAGACATTTAGTGTTTGAGCCTTCAACTGCATTTACTCTATGAGTGGAGAAGTATGTGGAACCATTTTCTGCACCTGGTGAGTTTGGTCCCTCTGTGGGAAGCTAGTACAACCTTCACCTTAAGAGCCATTCAGACAGTAGTGATGAGCCGAGGGAAGGAAAGAAGCAGGAAAGGGGCTTGTTGCTTTGAAAATGAGAGCAACTTTCAAATAGCCCAACTCCCTGGCTCTTTGGGTGAGAAAAACCCACTTGTTTTAGGGCAGTTGTCTGAGGACTACTTCTTCTAATTCAAAGTTCAGTTCTGTAAAATTAACCTAAGGGTAGAGAGGATGTCCCTGGATTTGGTGCTACAGTTCTCAGCAATTTGTGACATCTTCAGGACTGATAGTGATACCTAAAATAAGAAGGTGCTCTAATATTTCAGAGAAAATGAATGAAGAAATTTCACAAAGTCAGAATAATGAGGCTGATCTGGATTTTGTGCAATGAACATTTCTGTGTTTTTATTTTATTTTGTTTTCAGAAACTAATTTATTTTGTTACTAATTTGAAAACTAATTGTTTTATCTTAAGTTAATTGGTATTTTTAAAGCAATGTTTATAGTCTAAAAAGAACACAGATAAGCAAAAATGCCTCATACCCAGATTTGATGCCAATAACTGAAATTCAGTTACCATTTTTCTTTTTTTCTCTGCTCATCATTTTGAAGATATTCATATACATTGTAATCAAGTTCATTATTGGATTTGTACTGCATAATATAACATCATAACTTGTTAATATCTTTATATGCTTTCTACAATGTAATTTTTAGTGGTTGTGGGACAGTCCATGGTATAGATATTGATAATTCAACTATGCCACAACTGCGGAACATTCAGACTTACTCCAACTTCTCTCTATTATATATAGAGCTTGAATAAATATATTTAAAATTCTGTGAACATTAGTCTCTGTTTATATCTGTAAGTAAAATTCTGAGGTTTTGGAGAATTGCTGGGTTTTGGTACGCTTACTTTGAATGTATGTATAGGGCAAAATCACTCCTAAATGTGGAAACATCAGGTTTTCTTTTTAAATAACATTTTATTTCTGAATAAAACTTTTCAGTTGATTTTCAATCAGAAAGTTGCTTTCACAGCTTTAACAACTATAGAATAAGATTATTCACACAATTCACAGAAATAATAGTAGCAACAAATGTAACTTAAGGAAAAGAAATTTTAAAAAATGGAGAAAACTAAGATGAAAAATACCAATCTTCAAACTATGTAGGTAAGGTTTAGAGACCAGGAGATCCTATAGTATTTTTTTTTTTTTTAATATATATTTTATTATTATTAATTCTAATGGGGTGACATCAATAAATCAGGGTACATATGTACAATGAAAACATCTCCAGGTTATCTTATCATTCAATTGTGTTGCATACCCATCACCAAAAGTCAAATTGTCCTCTGTCACCTTCAATCTGGTTTTCCCTGTGTCCCTCCCCTCCTCCCTATCCCACTCTTCCCTCCCTCCCCCCATCCCATAACCACCACTCTCTTGTCCATGTCTCATACCCTCACTTTCATGTCCCACCTATGTATGTAATCGTGCTGTTTTCAGTTTTTCTTTTTTTCTGATTTACTTATTTCACTCCGTATAATGTTATCAAGGTACATCCATTTTGTTATAAATGCTCCGATGTCATCGTTTCTTATGGCTGAGTAGTATTCCATAGTATATATGTACCATAGCTTTTTAATCCACTCGTCTTCTGACGGACACTTGGGCTGGTTCCAGATCTTCGCTATTGTGAACAATGCTGCCACGAACATGGGGGCGCATTTCTTCTTTTCGAACAGTGCTATGGTGTTCTTAGGGTATATTCCTAAAAGTGGGATAGCTGGGTCAAAAGGCAGTTCGATTTTTAATTTTCTGAGGAATCTCCAAACTGTTTTCCACAGTGGCTGCACCAGTCTGCATTCCCACCAGCAGTGCAGAAGGGTTCCCTTTTCTCCACATCCTCGCCAGCACTTATTCTGTGTTGTTTTGCTGATGAGTGCCATTCTGACTGGTGTGAGGTGATATCTCATTGTGGTTTTAATTTGCATTTCTCTAATGATTAGTGATGTTGAGCATTTTTTCATATGCCTATTGGCCATCTGTATGTCCTCTTTGGAGAAATTTCTATTCATTTCTTTTGCCCATTTTTTGATTGGGTTGTTTGTCTTCCTGGTGTTGCGTTTTATAAGTTCTTTATAAATTTTAGTTATTAACCCCTTATCAGATGTGCTGCCGAATATGTTCTCCCATTGTGTGGTTTGTCTTTTTATTCTGTTCCTATTGTCTTTAGCTGTGCAAAAACTTTTTAGTTTGATATAGTCCCATTTGTTTATCTTGCCTTTTATTTCAGTAGCCCATGAAGATAAATCGGCAAATATACCGCTGCTACAGATGTCGGAGAGCTTGCTGCCTATGTTTTCTTCTAAGATGCTTATGGTTTCACGGCTTACATTTAAGTCTTTTATCCATTTTGAGTTTGTTTTTGTGAATGGTGTAAGTTGATGGTCTAGTTTCATTTTTTTGCAGGTAGATGCCCAATTTTCCCAACACCATTTGTTAAAGAGGCTGTCTTTACTCCATTGTATGTTCTTTCCTCCTTTGTCAAATATCAGTTGTCCATAAAGGTGTGGGTTTATTTCTGGGTCCTCTGTTCTGTTCCATTGATCTATGTGCCTGTTCTTATGCCAGTACCAGGCTGTCTTGAGTATAATGGCCTTGTAGTAAACCTTGATATCAGGAAGAGTGATACCTCCTGCTTTATTTTTTCTTTTTAAGATTGCTGAGGCTATTCGTGTTCTTTTTTGGTTCCATATAAATTTTTGGAATATGTGTTCTATATCTTTGAAGTATGTCATTGGTATTTTAATTGGTATTGCATTGAATTTATAAATTGCTTTGGGTAATATAGACATTTTAATGATGTTTATTCTTCCTAGCCATGAGCACGGTATGTGCTTCCACTTGTTTGTATCTTCCTTGATTTCTTTTATCAATGTTCTATAATTTTCCGAGTACAAGTCCTTAACCTCCTTGGTTAAATTTACTCCTAGGTACTTTATTTTTTTGGCTGCAATAGTGAAGGGGATTGTTTCCTTAATTTCTTTTGCTGATATTTCATTGTTGGTGTATAAAAATGCCTCTGATTTCTGAGTATTAATTTTATATCCTGCCACCTTGCTGAAATCATTTATAAGGTCCAGTAGTTTTTTGACTGAGACTTTAGGGTTTTCAATATACAATATCATATCATCTGCAAATAATGACAGTTTTACTTCTTCTTTTCCAATTTGTATGCCTTTTATTTCTTCTTCTTGTCTGATTGCTGTAGCTAGGACTTCCAGAACTATGTTGAATAAGAGTGGTGAAAGTGGGCAACCCTGCCTGGTTCCTGATCTTAAGGGGATTGCTTTTAATCTTTGTCCATTTAGTATGATGTTTGCTGTCGGTTTATCGTAGATGGCCTTTATCATGTTAAAGAATGATCCCTGTATTCCCACTTTACTGAGAGTTTTGAGCATGAATGGGTGCTGGATTTTATCAAATGCCTTTTCTGCATCTATTGAAATTATCATGTGATTTTTGTCCTTCCTTTTGTTTATGTGGTGAATCACATTGATTGATTTGCGAATATTGAACCAGCCTTGCCTCTCCAGAATAAATCCCACTTGATTGTGGTGTATGATTTTTTTCATATATTGCTGGATCCGGTTGGCTAATATTTTGTTGAGAATTTTAGCGTCTAAATTCATCAGGGATATAGGCCTATAATTTTCTTTCTTTGTGTTGTCTTTGCCTGGTTTTGGGATCAGAATTATGCTCGCCTCATAAAAGGAGTTTGGAAGTCTTCCTTCCTCTTGAATTTTTTGAAATAGCTTGAGGAGAATAGGAGTTAGTTCTTCTTTGAATTTTTGATAGAATTCACTTGTGAAGCCATCAGGCCCAGGACTTTTCTTTTTTGGGAGTTTTTTGATAACTGTTTCGATCTCATTTGCTGTAATTGGTCTGTTTAGGTGTTCTGATTCTTCCAGATTGATTTTTGGAAGGTTATATGATTCAAGAAATTTGTCCATTTCACCAAGATTGTCTAATTTTTTGGCATATAGTTCTTCATAGTATTTTCTTACAATGCTTTGTATTTCTGTTGTGTCAGTTGTTATTTCTCCACTGTCCTTTCTAATTTTATTTATTTGAGTCCTCTCTCTTTTTTTCTTGGTGAGTCTAGTTAAAGGTTCATCAATCTTGTTTACCTTTTCAAAGAACCAGCTTCTTGTTTCATTGATCCTCTGTATTGTTTCCTTAGCCTCTATGTCATTTATTTCTGCTCTGACCTTTATTATTTCCTTCCTTCTACTTGTCTTGGGTTTTATTTGCTGTTGTTTTTCTAGTTCTTTTAGATGCAGGGTCAGGTTGCTTATTTGAGCTTCTTCTAGCTTCTTATGATATGCCTGTAGTGCAATAAACTTCCCTCTCAGAACTGCTTTTGCTGTGTCCCATAAATTTTGAGTTGATGTATGCTCATTATCATTTGTTTCTAGAAACTTTTTTATTTCTTCTTTGATCTCATTGTTAATCCATTCATTATTTAATAACATGCTATTTAGTTTCCAAGTGTTTGAGTATTTTTCATTTTTTCTTTTGTGGTTAATTTCTAGTTTCATAGCATTGTGATCAGAGAAAATGCTTGATATGATTTCAATCTTCTTAAATTTATTGAGACCATTTTTGTGTCCTAACATGTGGTGTATCCTAGAAAACGTACCATGAGCGCTTGAGAAGAATGTATATTCTACTGCTTTAGGGTGAAAAGTTCTGAAGATATCTATTAAATCAAGTTGATCTAGTGTATCCTTTAAGTCTGCTGTTTCTTTATTAATTTTCTTTCTTGAGGATCTATCCAGTGTTGTTAGAGGGGTATTGAAATCCCCTACTATGATAGTATTGCTGTTAATCTCGCCCTTTATATCCATCAAAGTCTGCTTTATGTATGTCGGGGCTCCTATATTTGGTGCGTAGATATTTACAATAGTTATATCTTCCTGTTGAATTGTTCCCTTTATCATTATGTAGTGTCCTTCTTTATCTCTTACTACAGCCTTTGTTTTAAAGTCCATTTTGTCTGATATAAGTATTGCTACCCCTGCTTTTTTTTCATTTCCATTTGCATGAAATATTTTTTTCCATCCTTTTACCTTCAGTCTATGAGCATCTTTTGTTTTAAGGTGTGTCTCTTGTAGACAGCATATGTATGGGTCCTGTTTCTTTATCCATGCAGCTACCCTATGTCTTTTGATTGGATCATTTAATCCATTTACATTTAAGGTTATTATTGATATGTAGTTGTTTATTGCCATTTTATTCTTTAAAGCTGTATTCTTCTTTTGCTCTATTCATTCCTCCCTTTAAACTGTTCACAAGAGGCCCCTTAGTATCTCTTGCAGAATTGGTTTGGTTTTTATGAATTCCTTCAGGCTTTCTTTTTCTGGGAAGCTCTTTATTTCTCCTTCAATTTTAAACGTTAGCCTTGCTGGATAAAGTAGTCTTGGTTGTAGGTTCTTGTTCTGCATTACTTTGATTATTTCTTGCCATTCCCTTCTGGCCTCAAGTGTTTCTGTTGAGAAGTCCGATGTCATCCTTATGGGAGCTCCTTTGTAGGTGATAGTCTTTTTTTCTCTAGCAGCTTTTAAAATTTTTTCTTTATCCATTAGCTTTGGTATTTTAACTATGATGTGTCTTGGTGTAGATTTTTTTGGGTTTCTCCTTAATGGAGTTCTGTGTGCTTCTTGAATGTGTGGAGTGTTTCCCAGCCTTAATTTAGGAAAGTTTTCTGCTATGATTTGATTGAACAAAGTTTCCATTTCCTGTCCTCTCCCCTCTTCTTCAGGCACCCCTATGATGCGAATGTTGTTTCTCTTCATGTTGTCACAAAGCTCCCTTAGAGTTTCCTCACATTTTTTAAGTCTCTTTTCCTTTTTCTTCTCTGCTTCTGTGCCTTTGTTTATTGTGTCCTCTAACTCGCTTATTCGATCCTCAGCGTCATCCATCCTGCTTTTAATTCCTTCCATTGTGGTCTTCAGTTCTGATACTGTATTTGTCATTTCTGTCTGATTCTTTTTTATTATTTCAATTTCATTTTTTATACTTGTTATGTCTTTATTTAGGTGTTCATAATGACTATCCATTGTTGCTCTAATTTCTTTGAACATCCTAACTATCGTTATTCTAAATTCTGCTTCTGGTAATTTGGTTATATCTGGTTCATTCAGGTCCTTCTCTGGGGATTTCTCTTGATTCATTTGGTTTGCATTCCTCTGCCTGCCCATTTTTTCTGTGTATAAGCGAGTTGTGGCCACTGGAGTCCAGTAGGTGTTGCCTTTGTGTTCTCTAGGTGTGGTCTATCTGCAGGCCCCCCACCTCCTCTGCCGATGCCTAGGGTGGTTGGGTATGAGCGTTGCCAGCGCCGGCCCACTGTGGCTTTTGCTATGATTTCTGCCTCTCCTCCGTGGGAGGGGCTGTGACTGAAGCCACAAGATTAGCACCAAGGGTAGAGGTGAGCACCTTTGCTCAGCTGCGGACCCAGCCTATTTCCGGACTTCCGCCCAGAACCAGCAGTCGGAGCCTGCTCGCTACAGTTCCGCGGGTTAGGCGGGGCTTTTGACGTGCTCTCAGCTGTAAGCTTTTGCCCGTCCGGAGCTTTAGCCCCGCCCTCGAGGCCAAGGCCCTACTGCGCAGGGTCGGAAACCAAGGTTTATTGGGGCGGGCGTGTTTGCTGGCTTCCGCCGAACTGCGTACTTCCGCTCGTCCCGGACTCTACCCCGCCCCCGCGTTCGGAGCCCGCTCGTGCACGTATGAATGGTATCCGGGGTTTCTCCGGCCGGGCGCGGATAGTAGCGTGGGCTCAGCTGCGAGCCTCCACTTGTCTCGGGGTCCACCCCGTTCCCGCGCTCGGAGCCCGCTCGCGCACGTATACTGGCCACCCGCGGTTTCTTCTGCCCGGGGGGGGGGGGGGGTTGGTGTGGGGGAGTGGGGGACTGGTAACGTCAGCTCAGCCACAGCCCCTGCCCGTCCCTGGTCCTAGCCCGGTCCCCGCGGTCAGGGCCGGCTTGCGCAGGGCCTGCCTGTTCCTGGCCTCCCGCTTTGTCCCCGTAAGTGGGATTAAAGGCGGGCCCGCAGCTTCTGGACCGCTTTCGCGGTCCCCTCTGACCCTCTGGGCTAGACCGATCTCCCACCGGCTTGGCCTCTGCCCACGCCGACAGAACCGCCTTTTAGCGTCCTGCCGCCCCAAAACCTTAAGCAGCCCTCAGCAGAGTAGGAAGGGACCTAACACTCCACACTGTAGGCCTGGGAGCTCCCTCACTTGTTTCACAGCTCAAAACTGTCCAAACGCCTTTCTAGGCTCTGAGACTGCAGGCTGGGGCTTGGTTCCTGGGACCCAGGTCCCTCCCTCTCCGCCAAACTCTCCTCCCGCCACACGGGTCTCTCCGGGCTGCCGTTTGCTCCGGGGAGCTGGGCAGCCCTCTTCGCGTTTTCGCTATTCCTACCAGTCTCAATGTGGCTTCTTCTGTGTTCCTTGGTTGAAGAGTCCACTTAGTTTTGTTGAAAGTTGGTTTATCCAGGTGATGGTTCTTAAAATTGAGTTGTAATCCACTTTGGTTCTGGGAGTTGGAAGTTGGTACGTCCGCCTACTCCGTCGCCATCTTGCTCCCTCGAGATCCTATAGTATTTAGCAGAGGTCTTGTACATTGAAGACATTGAAATACTAGTTGAATAGACAAATGCTTTTATTTTGAATCAGATTAGTCTTCAAAATGTGAATTTTAGCATTTGCTGAAGATCTATGCATAGATATTAACATCTCTGAATATTCCT
Organism: Rhynchonycteris naso; assembly: GCA_037038555.1. NCBI lineage: Eukaryota > Metazoa > Chordata > Mammalia > Chiroptera > Emballonuridae > Rhynchonycteris > Rhynchonycteris naso. Next base: position 36,259,097 of record CM072998.1, read on the forward strand.
GGAGTGGATAGGAACATTATAGGCAGAGATGTAAGCCATTTGCCAGAATCATTTCTGGCAAAAGGAGCATGAATAGTATCCATCAAAGAAAACCTTAAGTCTTTTTTTTTTGAGTCTATAAATTTATTGAGTATTTCTTCTTTTCGAACAGTGCTATGGTGTTCTTAGGGTATATTCCTATAAGTGGGATAGCTGGGTCAAAAGAGGAAATGCGCCCCCATGTTCGTGGCAGCATTGTTCACAATAGCGAAGATCTGGAAACAGCCCAAGTGTCCGTCAGAAGACGAGTGGATTAAAAAGCTTTGGTACATATATACTATGGAATACTACTCAGCCATAAGAAATGATGACATCGGATCATTTACAGCAAAATGGATGGACCTTGATAACATTATACGAAGTGAAATAAGTAAATCAGAAAAAAAGAAAAACTGAGAACAGCATGATTTCATACATAGGTGGGACATAAAAGTGAGACTATGAGACATGGACAAGAGAGTGGTGGTTACTGGGTGGGGGGAGGGAGGGGAGGGTGGGATAGGGAGGAGAGGAGGGGCACAGGGAAAACCAGATAGAAGGTGACAGAGGACAATTTGACTTTGGGTGACAGGTATGCAACACAAATGAATAAGATAATCTGGAGATGTTTTCATTGTATATATGTACCCTGAATTATTGGCGTCACCCCATTAAAATTAATAATAATAAAAAAATTATTGAGTAAAAACACAATCAATGTCATATTAAATTCAGTTTGGTTCACATTTGGCTACTGTCCATTTGCAGCAGAGATGAATTGAAGAGGAGACACAGTGATGCTAGAAAGGGGACACTGAACAAAACAACCTTCCATGTACTATAAAAGCAGGCATCACACAGCAGGGAGAATCAGTTAGCAAAGGGAGGGGATGTGATGTATAATGAGCAGGGGAAAAGCCAAAGTAAGCCAGAACTTCTAAAACAGGAGAAGGTCAGAGCATTGAGGACAAGTTGTCACAGATGCTGGGTAGAGAAGAGTTGGGTGCAGATCTACTGGTCATTTGGGGAATACAGGTATCTTCAAGTGGCATGACTTGCTCTTGGGCATGATTTTCACAGTAAATTTGATCTTCCACAAATAAATGGCCTTTCTGCCTGACCAGTCAGGAGCGCAGTGAATAGAGCGTCGGACTGGGATGTGAAGGACCCTAGTTCGAGACCCCTAGGTCGCCAGCTTGAGTGCAGGCTTATCTGGCTTGAGCAAAAAAAGCTCACCAGCTTGGACCCAAGGTCGCTGGCTTGAGCAAGGGGTTACTCAGTCTGCTGAAGGCCCACAGTCAAGGCACATATGAGAAAGCAATCAATGAACAACTAAGGTGTCGCAACGAAAAACTGATGATTGATGCTTCTCATCTCTCTCTGCTCCTGTCTGTCTGTCCCTATCTGTCCCTGTAAAATAGAAAAAAGAAAAAAAATGGCTTTTCTATTTCGGTCTGTGCCACAGTTGGTACACACATAAAACACTCAACGGTGGTGGCGACACTGTGGGATGTATAGCTGTTTTACATGGAGATTCAATTGGTCTCATTTCAACTGAAGTGTTGAAGAATCAAGACCAGTTTTTTCTTAGTTGTGTTTTAGGTGAATTTGTTATCTGATTGTATTTAGAGAAACTCCTTTAGTGCCCTTTTCTCCTTTTTGGAGCCTATTTAGAGTATTTAGAAAATTGTGACTTGGATGTCAAAGTGAAAATACAAAATTTATTTATTTTAGTGGTTACAAATGCTTAGAAGAAATATGCAGAAAGAATAAATGGAGTCTAGGCTCTTGCTAGGTTCCTTAAGTTAGAACATTTTCCTCTATAAACTTAATGACACACCTGATAAAGTTATGGGGAAGTATTAGTATTTCTTAAATAACATATTATGGGTGGGCTTTTATAAGAATGCTATCTATGATAATTTGCTATGAAATAATATGGTAGTCTGTGCAGAACAAAGCTGATTTTAGACAATTGAATTTATAAAATACATTTAAAACCAGGTCTGTTACAGACATAAACCTTATTTAAGGAAATTGTCAGAATTTATTTTAAAGTTTATTTTAAAATTGTGTGGTTAAATTATTTTGGTGATTTTTTTAAAAGCCATGTTGAAGTTTTGACAAACTTTTGGCCTATTTCCACAGTTCTCCATCTGGGCACTCAGGATGATTCTTTCATTCAGCATTTGCTCTCAGACATCAGCCCCTTACACAGAGTGTTGTGGGTTGAGAGAGGAGATAAAAGAGCATTTTGTTGTTTTTGCTGTTAAAAGCATTGTGAAAGCAAGTTTTCAATCTCGCAGGAGTATCATTGAAGACTTGAATATTCTTAAAACGAATTTATTCACAGCTTAACATATATTTGAGTTATTCTGTTTGGGATTATGATATATTCTAGTTAATAAAACATTCTGGTTTACTGAATATCATTTATTGAATGCTTAATGTGTGTCATTTGCTGTGGAAAGGGCTATAATACATGACTTTTAAAAATGACAACCCTTCTAAGTGTTTAGTCTGATAAGAATACTTATCAGAAGGGAATCTGAGATTTATAAAATATTAAGTGAATAGCTAGCTCTGTGATTCTGCTTAACTTATATGCGCTTTGTAAGTTGTAGTTTCTTTCATTGGTAAAACTAGGGTAATGACAATACCTCCTTAGAAAGTTGATGTGATGTGTTAAGTGAACTCATGGCTGGGAAACATAATCACAATGACTGGCAGATGTTTAGTGCTGAGTGAATTTTCCTTGTTACTTTTAATAAAGTAACTCAAGATTTTTCTTCAAAGAACAATATTGTTGATCTAATAAGTTTGTAAATATGATGTATATGTTTGCTCTCTTGTAGTTTGCATTAGGGGCTGGGCAACGCCAGATACAGTGGTCTGTGAGCTTGCAGGTCACCTTCCTGATTGGGAGGAGCCATTGTCTTGCTAATGTTTACTGGAAGGGAGATTCTGCACCCACCACCAAGAGGTGCAGGACAATTTCTTTTTTCTGTCCTCCCTGATCCCTTGCCCTCCATGGGAAAAGCAGGTTTTCTGTTTTTCTCTTGGCTTTCCTTGTGGCTTGCCTGTCTGGGTGAGACACGAATAAACAGAATGGCCCACCATCCTCCGACTCTGCCATTTCTTTACTGTCTGCCCGAATTTAATGAGAACCTGCATGTGAATGGCCATGATGGTGACAGCGACCCCTGGCCTTACAAACATGAATAAATCTGAGATTCTGCTGAAAACACTCTGCTGGGGAATGATTGACAGGAAAGCATCAACTCTTTCTGCCAGTTCTTAGCCAGCAACTGAGATGAAATGACAACATTGAGCACCAGCAGTTTTACACTTCGATTTTAGAGCTGTGGGTCCGCACAGGAAATGGTGATAATATTTTAAAACATAATAACTTTTCATCAGACAGGGATACTTTAGGGGTGACTTTACTGGAAAGCAGAGTAGAGTCAAACACTTTTCAGGTATGTTGGTCAAATAAGTCTGAAAATATAATGTATATGTTTACTTGCTTTGGGTGTGAGAGACAGGCTGTAAACTGGCAAAGTCATTATAGCCTAAGGCAGGGGTCCCCAAACTAAGACCCGCAGGCCGCATGTGGCCCCCTAAGGCCATTTATCCGGCCCCCACCGCACTTCTGGAAGAGCACCTCTTTCATTGGTGGTCAGTGAGAGGAGCACAGGATGCATCCGCACCCATAGTTTCCATTGAAATACTGGTCACTTTGTTGTAAAATTTATTTGTTCTTTATTTTAAATATTACATTTGTTCCTGTTTTATTTTTTTACTTTAAAATAAGATATGTGCAGTGTGCATAGGGATTTGTTCATAGTTTTTTTTTATAGTCAGGCCCTCCAACAGTCTGAGGGACAGTGAACTGGCCCCCTGTGTAAAAAGTTTGGGGACCCCTGGCTTATGGCTTAGTTTTAAGACTAAGTCTTTCCCTCCCTTCTAATACTAAGGTCTTCTCAAAACTAAGCTTTTCCTCACACCCTTGACTGTTGCATGATAGGGGGTGGTACACTCTTAGGAGTAATCCCATTTATGCCTCAGATAAGTGGCTTTGTATCAGAGACTTCCTTATTTGTATATTGGCTTAAAGGCTTTAATTTTCTACACTATAAAATGAAGCAAACCAGGGGCTCTTGCCCTCTCTGGGTTCCTGCTATCAGCATTGCAGAGGCCTCCCTGACTCCTTGCACTTCATGGGAAAGGTGGGTTTTCTGCTTTTCCCTTGGCTTTCCTTGTGGCTTGCCTGTCTTGGAGAGACATCAATAAACAGAATGGCCCACCATCCTCCAACTCCTTCATTTCTTTACCCCCTGCCCAAATTCAATGAGAACCTGCAAGTGAATGGCCATGATGACCCCTGGCCATACAAGCTATAAATTTGATCTCTGACTAAAGTCTAACCTGATCATCTTTTGATTAAGAATGATTTTACATATATAACTAATCCTGTGATGTTTTATTATTCTTATTATTGGACAAAGCACATACTCATTCTTTTCTCTTGTGGACTGTATTACTTTTTTAGTTACACTGTCAAAAATTAGTGATTTGTCAAACACTTCCTCTTCACACTGGTACATTAAGTTAAGTGTGGGTTTAGATTCACTGAGAATTTTCACTACTTTTTAGCAAGGTATTAAGTGCATTAACAATGTTAATTTTTAAGTTCTGCAATTCTGTAGACTATGCTAAAAGAGAAACTAGTAACACAGCCTAAATGTCTTTCCAGAGCTCAGTGTTTCTTCACTTTAGTTTCATGCCAAGGTTTGTGAATCTCTGTAAAGCCAGTAGCCAGGGTCAGGATCACAGCTGCCTGGCCAGTGCAGGTTCACATTTGATTCGGACAGTCGGTAATGAAACAATGGAGCCAAGAACTGGTGAGCCATCAGCTTTAATTCTAGCTTGCACCCAGCGGGCAAGCAAAAACACACACTGGGCTCCAAAACCCACTCCTTCAGTGCTCACAAAGCTACTGACTTATCAGAGTTTCCTAGCATCAAAGGCTTCTAGCTCATCAAACTTACTCACCTCTGTTCCCCATCTCATTCTCTCTGCACAAACTCTGCTCAAACTGGCTTTTCCCTCAGCACTTTGCCATCTTGGCTGCTTCTCTTCTCCTCCACGTGGCCTTAATCTGCTCTCCTCTCTAATGCTAACCTCAGGAACCGAGAGATCAAGCTCCCAGTCTGCCCCACTTTATAGTGTAGAAATCCAAACCTTTAATCCAATCTACAAACAAGAAAATCTCTGATACAAGGTCACTTATCTGAGGTATAATGGGATTCCTCATGAGAGTGCACCACCCTACATCATGCAATCAGTCAAGGGTGTGGGGAAAAGCTTACTCTTAAAACTTGCACGTCGGCAGCACCATCTTTAACAAAGTGAGCATAATATATTTTATCTGCCCAACAGTCTCAAATACAGCTAGGCAGGCCAAAACGATGTCAATTGATGACTACTGGATATGAAAACAGCATCTATTAGGAAGTCTTAAGATGTAATTAATTCTGTAGGGTTTGGACCCACACCTAATGGGTGGGAGAAGAATTTAATTTTGACCATTCAATGTAAATTGAGAAAAGATCCTCACTGATTCTACCTTCCTCAAAAATGGTCACCACCAGAGACTTCTCCATTGTCTTTTATGTTTTGAGGTTGAAGGAATAACAACTTGCTTACCTTGTGTTCTTTTCTTCAGCCATTTCCTAATCTTCTTTATCTTGTAGGAAGTCCCCATCCCCCTTCATCCAGTTTCTCTGACCATTCCCCAAACCCCTCATCCAGTTTCATGAAGTTAACATTATCCTTACCTCCCCCTTCCACCCCATCATGCAACCCTTTAAACTAACAAATCGGGAAGAAGTAAGATTGCGTGATCAGCAGCCAATGGGACATGACTCAGCCTAGGGCCTGTGTTAGGGATAAAAGTAGAACCCACTTCCCTTTCTATGTGCTTGCTGGCTGGCTTTCACTAGTGGCCGCACACCCTTCTGCAGAAGTTATTAAAAATTGTCTTGCCAAAGTATTTTGTCTCCATGAGTCTTGCTTAATGGCAACTCTAACAAGGTCTCTTTATGCTGTCTCAGGCTATAAGACATCCAGCCTGGGATTAACATAACCAGTTCTTCCATCGTCATGCAGAATATTTGAGATTGACAGCTGTTCTAGGGTCATCCAGTCCTAGAAATCTGCCTCAAGTACTGTTGTACCCATGTGAGCTCTGGAAGTGACACTTGGTTACCTTTCCTTGACGACAAGAGAGGACAAGTCACCTCTACCCTAGCAGACCATTCGTTAAGTAGTCTAATAAACATTTGATATGATTTGGAATAGAGACTGGGCATAATTTCCTCTCAATGACGGACCATTTTAGTTAAACTGCTGAAAAGTACAGTAATGGAAGCTGGAAGTCTGAGATCAAGTTTCTTATATGGTCAGAAAATAAGCTCTTTGGGGCCTTATAGGTGCATTAGTTCCATCATGAGGCTCTACCCTCATGACCTCATCTAAATCTAATTACCTCCCAAAGTCCCCATCTCTAAATATCATCACATTGTGGGTTAGGGTTTTGCCTGACCAGGCAGTGGCACAGTGGATAGAGCATTGGACTGGGACGCAGATGACCCAGGTTTGAAACCTCAAGGTCGCCGCCTTGAGCATGACCTGGTTTGAGCTATCTGATTTGAGCACAGCTCACCAGCTTGAACCCAAGGTCACTGGCTTGAGCAAGGGGCCACTCAGTCTGCTGTTGCCCCCAGGTCAAGGTGCATATGAGAAAGTGATCAATGAACAAATTAGGTGCTGCAAAAAAGAATTGATGTTTCTCATCTCTCTCCCTTCCTGTCTGTCCCTATCTGTCCTTCTCTCCATCTCTCTCTCTCTCTCTCTGTTTCTGTCACATAAAAAGGGTTAGGGGTTTCAACATATGAGTTTTAAGGACATAATTTAGTCCATAACCATATTCATATAATGTCCAGTAGTGTTGCTGCCCCAGGTGAATAAATGCCCGGGTCCTACTTCTCCAAGCAGGTGCCAGTCTCTCCTCAGTTTGTAGGTGAGTTTTTTGTCCTGTTACCCTAATTCTCTGATATGCTCAACAGAAGTCATGAATTTCCAGTTTGCTACACTTCTCTTCCTGTAAGAGTGAGTGCATCACTGGTTCCAATTCTCTACATCTTTGCCGTGAAACCAGATGCCCTCCACGCATGCATCTTAAAGTTTTCTGATTATTTTAGTTTTTGGTATTCTCATTTTGCTCCATACAAACTCAGGTTGCCAATTCCCCACCCCAGTAGAGGAAAGCAAATGGAACAATTCTTAAAATTAAAAAGCAAAATGAAAAGGAAGAAAACCAAGTATAAAAAGGCCTGGTGTAAAGAAAATAAACTACGGAACCCATAAAGTGATATAAATCACTTTTTTGAATAAAAGTTCAAAGAAGTTCTTATATCTACTGTCATCTTTGTTTGCATTAATTAGGAATATACCCCATCTAGACGTGAAAGAATAGGAATTAACTAAGTTCCCTGTTACAGAGAAGTTGCCAACGACTCAGTCAATCTTACCTTGAAAGGAAATAATTTAGCAAATAATTATCTTGATATTCTGTGCGAAATATTTTTTTTACCCTGCATTACATACTCATATTGTTATCTGAATAGGATGACAATCTTATATGGCATTATATTGTAAAATATGCACTAATTAGTCTCTGTTTTCAATTAAGTGGGTTCTCACATGACCCCTTATAGTTTTATCCTAAGGCTGAAATGTTAGGTCTGCATTTTCAAGACTTTAAATAATAGCTTCTGACGTTTTGCATTTACTGAGTTTAGCAAAACTTGTTCAGAGAATATAATTTAAAAAGTCAAAAAGAACTTTAAAGGTTCAGATGGGCCTGTTCTAAAACTGCAGAATGACATAATTAAAGTGTGTCATTGAAACAGAGGAGCAAGTTTCTGCAGGGATGCGTCCCGAATGCCCAGCAATACTCCAGGCAGAGCGGCCAAAGGAGCAGAAGGGAAGCCCATGACCCTGCATTCCACCACCTCCATTTGGAACCCACATGCCCTTCATGGCTAATGAATGACTTGGGCGTCTGCCTGGTTAGCGTTCAGAGGCTGATCTAGAAACATGTGTTTCTGGTATCTGTTTCTTTAAATACACACACACACACACACACACACACACACACACACACACACACTGTGACCATAAAGTCATGGTGCACTTTTGACTGGTCACAGAAAAGCAACAAAAGACGATAGAAATGTGAAATCTGCATCAAATAAAAGGAAAATCCTCCCAGTTTCTGTAGGATGATGTGGCAGCATGTGCGCATGCGCAGATGATGACGTAACACTGTGTATGCAGCAGGGCAGCCCACGGCCATGCCAGTCGAGATGTGGACAGTACAGAGGAAAGTTCAGTGCGTTCTGTGGCTCGCTGAATTCGAATCCGTGACCAAAGTGCAACGTGAATATCGGCACGTTTATAACGAAGCACCACCACAGAGGAATAACGTTACTTGGTGGGATAAGCAGTTGAAGGAAACTGGCAGTTTGGTGGAGAAACCCCGCTCTGGTAGGTCATCAGTCAGTGACAAGTCTGTACAGTATAGGCTATACGGGATAGCTACCTAAGGAGCCCTAAAAAATCTGTGTCTGCGTGTGCTCGACAATTACACCTAAGCAAGACTACAGTTCATAAGGTGTTAAAGAAACATCTTTGTTTTATGGGGTACAAATTGCGGCTGTTGCATGCTATCAAACCAGCGGATAGACCCACACGATGCGCGTTTGCTACAGATATGCTTTATGAGGTCGACAATAATGCAAGATTTTTTCAGAAGATTGTGTTTAGCGATGAGGCGACCTTCCATATCTGTGGACATGTTCATCACCATAACGTCCGAATATGGGCTGCTGAACATCCTCATGCCTATGTTGAGTACGAACCTAACACCCCTAAAGTAAATGTGTGGTGTGGCCTGATGCATGATAAGGTGACAGGCCCATTTTTTTTCACGGAGCAGTCTGTGATGGCAAACACCTATTTTGACATGTTGGAATTGTATGCAATGCCACAATTTCCAGAAGGTGTCATCTTTCAACAGGACAGCGCTCTTCCACACTACCGTCACCATTGTTTGTGAGTTTCTGGATAGAACATTCCCCCGGCGGTGGATAGGCAGGGGTTCTGTCAAACCATGGCCACCACGATCCCCGGATCTGATGCCTTTAGACTTTTACTTTTAGGGTTATGTGAAGCAACATGTGTACATTGAACATATCAATGACATTAATCACTTAAAACAGAGAATCACAGATGTTATTCACTCTGTTACACCAGACGTCCTAACCCGTGTGTGGCAAGAACTTCATTATCGTTTGGATGTGTGTAGGGCAACAAATGGAGCCCACATCAAACTGCACTGAATAGGTATGAAACTGGGAGTGTTTTCCTTTTATTTTGTGCAGATTTCACATTTCTATCATCTTTTGTTGCTTTCCTATGACCGGTCAAAAGTGCACCATGACTTTACAGACACACTGTATGTGTGTGTGTGTGTGTGTGTGTGTGTGTATATATATATATATATATATATATATATTTAAGGATATATTTATATAAAGATATCTATATAAGAATATCTAGGCAGCATTGTTCACAATAGCGAAGAGCTGGAAACAGCCCAAGTGTCCGTCAGAAGACGAGTGGATTAAAAAGCTTTGGTATATATATAATATGGAACAATATTCAGCCATAAGAAATGATGACATCGGATCATTTATAACAAAATGGATGGACCTTGATAACATTATACGGAGTGAAATAAGTAAATCAGAAAAAAAGAAAAACTGAGAACAGCATGATTTCATACATAGGTGGGACATTAAAGTGAGACTACGAGACATGGACAAGAGTGTGGTGGTTACGGGATGGGGGGAGGGAGGGGAGGGTGGGTTAGGGAGAAGGGGAGGGACACAGGGAAAACCAGATAGAAGGTGACAGAGGACAATTTGACTTTGGGTAATGGGTATGCAGCACAATTGAATGATGGGATAATCTGGAGATGTTTTCATTGTACATATGTACCCTGATTTATTGGTGTCACCCCATTAAAGTTAATAAAAAATAAATTAAAAAAAAAGAATATCTATAAGGATATAAATATATATATAAGAAAATATATATATGTAAGAATATATATAAAGGATTTTCTGCTTATACTTTTCCTCTCATTCTTCCTAAAAGAATTATTTCTACAAGAGAGATTGCAAGTCTCTCTAACAACTTGTTACTCACGCAAAAGTAGTGAGGTCCCATTTCCTGTTTTAATGACAATAGGGAGATATAGATTCCAAGTTGTAAATAGATACTATTGTGACAGGTAAAGATAGAGTTATGTTTATTTGTTTTATGAGATTACTTACTGTTAGGCGTTGAATTGCATCCCACCTCACACACAGTTCATATGCTGAAGCCCTGATTCCCAGTACCTTTGTGTGGGACCTTATTTGGAAATAAGGTCATTGCAGATGTAATCAGTTAGGTTGAGATGAGGTCATCAGCGATGGGAGTCAAATAATTTAACATCCGATTCTCTGCTCTAATGACTGTTTTAAGTATAAAAACACGATATACCAAAAGGTAGTTTATTATTTCATGCATTTAATACTTAAATAAGAACAATAAAAGAGGTACACAAAACTAGATTATGTTATAAGAAAGAGTTTTAAAATATTAATGAAAAAATATTAAATAATACCTGAGCAAAAACAATAAAACTGTTATTTAAGATATTTCCAATGACTGCTTGTCACCCCCTGGGTGTCTGACACTTTTTTCTTTACGTTATATGTTTGTTTACTGAAGTAACAAATGCAAGGGAGTTAAAATGTAGTATTTCATTAAAAGTATAATAAGTTTTATGAAATGAATAAATAAATATTACAAGCATAGTTCCGTCAAATTATTTTCAACTATGAACAGAATGAACATCACTTAGAATATGCTGTTGAGCGGATGGACTTTAAAAGAGTAAGGGATGTAAATCTGTGGTTTCCACATTGGGCAGCTGCCCAAGCACCCACTTTAGAGAGAACCCTGACTACAAGTGCCATTTTAAAAACTGGTTCGCTGAATTTAACAGAAAATTAGGTATCGGTTCTGCTGAACCAGTGTGAACCGGCTGAATCCCACTACTGCCCCTAACCCAATGCGATTAATGTCCTCATTGAACAGGAAATTTGGACGCAGGAGTTTGAACTTGGAGAACGCCATGTGAAGATGGAGACAGAGACTGAGGTGATGCTTTTACAAGCCAAGGAAGGAACACTGATTTTGCGTAACCACCAGAGGCTAGGAGGTTTCCCTTCACATCCTCAGAAAGAACCAACCCTGATGATAGCTGGATTGGACTTTTAGCTCCCCAAACTGGGAGTTAAATTGTTTGAGTTGTTCCATTTGTGGTATTTGTTACAGAAGTCCTAGCAAATGAATATACTTGAATACTTTCTTGGAGTTGAATTTAAAATTTATATAATTCATCATTTTTAAAGGGACTAACAAAGTCAAATGTCTTCTTGATTTAGAAATATTTAAATCGCTACACTGAACACTGTCGTGAGTTTAACAGCTTTGGCCTACTCTCTGCTCAGCCCCAATTTAATGAATGTGCACTCATTAACATGGCTGAACTAAGTTGAAATGGGAATGCCACTTGAATATCCCCACCCCAGCCAGTGGTAACACTTCTCTAAACACTTCCATGCACAAAAGCTCTGGCTGTTGAGTAGCAATAACTTCAGTACTTAGAGTTGCACAAAAGGCTTTTTATTGACAAAGTACAAGGTTTCTTGACTTCTACAAATCACATCTTTGCTAATTTTCCAGTTTTTATAACTTGACACTATCCTATTAGATTGAATATATGCTGCCTGTTCTGCACCTTGGCAGTTCCTGCAGGTGGGGGCATTTTAGTCACAGTCTTAAAATTATCATCTTAATTCATTTCTCAATATTTATATCTTCAGAATTTTAAATTAGAGTTAATTCATCTCCCTCACCCCGAATCTCTCTAAGACCTGGGGAAAGAAAAACAAGCACATTTTGCTTTTGCTAAAAATATTATCCAGAAGAAGATACAGTGAAAGCACTTGAAAATAAAGGAAGATTTCCTTCTTGTCCTCTGTTCATTGCTGCCCCGCCCCCAGCCTGACTGGTGCCAGTGAGAGGGATTTGGTTTGTTTATTTGCCTGCTTGTTTATATAACCTTGATGCTTCTGGGAGAATCCAAGATTCAAGCACCTGGGGTGTTTTGTGTTTTATGCCTTCCACCTGTTTGGATCTCATCTCTTGCCCTGAGACAGGGCCCCCGCTGCAATCTGTGGTTAAAGGGCTAATCTCCTGACAGCAGGTCAAGTCCTGGTATGAGTTAGGAAGGGCTGTCTGTTGTAAACAGTAGTGCAGTTCGCCTGTGTGTGTGTGTTGTGCATGTTGTTTTGTTGCAGAAGTCTGAGCTGGCTGTATTGCTTTCACTGAAATTAGATATCAGAGGTCTTTCACTTGTATTTTGTTAAGAAGAAAGGATTAAAAAGATAAAAAATTTAAAGTGGAGTGAAGTTAACGGGATGACTTCAGTGATACTGTGTGCTTGGGATGGGGAATTAACAATGAAGGGCACAGAGAAAATTATGTAGATGAGAGGGAGGGGCATACTTTTATACTAACACTGGCCCAGTCTGTGTCTAGAAAACACTCATATGTCTTTCTTATTACAGGAGCCTGTGGCTCCTGCTACCTTGTTGGTGGGATTTGAAGGCAGGGATAGATAGAAATAGGGTGTGGCCCTCAGAACCAGGATGGGGGCATGGGTGTCAGGCCTCAGGCATTGTCTTTCCTGCTTGTAGCCTCACCCCCTCTTTTCCATGTCCCTGTCCTGAACCAACCTCCCCTCTGCTGTTACAGCTCTAGGCTCAGATTCTGATGATTCCTACTTGGTGTTGGATGAAGATTCAGGATGAATACCAGGTTCAAATTCAGTTTAACCTTAAATAGGTCACTGTCGACTTTGGGTAAGTTACTTCTCACTTCTTGGGACTTTGGTTTACTGTTTTATAAAATGAATCTTGCTGGTTTTCCAACATTTTCTAAAACGGTGGAATCAGATGTTGGCCAGTTGGCTCAGCAGTAGAGCGTTAGCCTGGAGTGTGGAAGCCCAGGTTTGATTCCTGGTCAGGGCACACAGGAGAAGTGACCATCTGCTTCTCCACCCTTCCTTCTTTCTCTCTCTCTCTTCCCATCTCCTGTAGCCATGGCTCATTTGAATAAGTTGGCCCTGGTTGCTGAGGATGGCACAATAGCCTCACCTCAGGCACTGAAATGGCTCAGTTGCCAAGCAACAAAGCAACAGCTCCACATGGGCAGATCATCGCCCCATAGTGGGTTTGCTGGGTTGATCCCAGTTGGGGCATGTGTGGGAATCTCTCTGCCTCCTGCCTCTCACTTAAAAACAAAAACAAAAACAAACCATGAAATATGTTTTTCACATAAAATTTTACATAAAAACCCAACATACAAAAAGTACAAACTTCTAGTTATAAGGAAAATAAGCCCTAGGGATGTAATGTACAGCATGGTGACTACAGCCAACAGTTCTCTATTGTATATTTCAAAGTTGCTAAGAAAATAGATCTTAAAAATCTCATCATACACACAAAAATTTGTAACTGTGTCATGATGGATGTGAACTAGACTTTTGTGGTGATGATTTTGCAATATATATGTTTATTGAATCATTATGTTGTACATCTGAAACTAATATAATTATGTTAATTATATCTTAATTGAAAAAAACAAGCCTTATATGTAAAAGTCAAAGTAAGTGGGCTTGCTCTCAGCTTCCAGTTCCCCTCACTTTCCCTCTTGGTTGTGTCCTCCCATAACCTCTAGTAAGCTCTCTTCTTTGATATTCTGGGCCGTAGGGAAAAGGCTTGAAAAGCACTACTCTATGAGACTATGGACTAGACACTTAGAAAAACAAAACCCTGCAGTAAATATTTTCTGTATGTAAATTGTTGACTTTTAGATTTCCCAGAGTGGGGCACTGTAAGGTGCTGTGTCCCTATCAGTCAATGACCACCTGCTGCCCCAGCTTCTGGCATGTCAGTGGCAGAAAACCTCAGTTGTCCACTCTTTGCTGCCCTCTGGGGAGGCCCACATCTGTCTGGTGATGGGTGGTAGCAGGGCTGGGAAGCAGGGCTGCTCCACGCCACTCTGATGTGTTTACAAGCCCCAGGTGCCCAGGCTGCCACAGTGCCTGCATGGCAGCTCCGTGTCTCTGCGCCTAGCCCACGCTGTTCCCAGGGTGCTTCTTAGAAGCATCTGCAGGCGGCACTCCATGTTGGGATCAGCTTCAGGGACCCATCTCTTTCCACAGTTCTGAGTTTTTTCCTGGACATCAGCTTTTCCTGAGAAAATAAATATTCAGATTTGTTTTAAATCCACCATTTTTTGGGGGGGCGGGTGAGTGGGAGATTTTATGTATACAAATAAGACCCTATCCAGGAGGCTGTGACTTCTGCTGCTTACTCCTGTGACAGGTGGTGAGAATGTGGGGCTGAGATGATTTGTTTTTTCCCAGCACAGAACAAAAGTGATGGAGGAAACTATAAATGGGAGGCCTGCCTCATAGCACTGTCACCTCCAAATACATTACTTCTGAGACTAATATGTGTCAGTTTCTACTTGGAGGACAAAGCTTCCAGCAGCAAGAAAATAAAGACTTTTAACCAAGATGTTACTTCTTTAACATTTAAGAGTGATTTAAGAGTCACAACGTTGCTTCTTTTGCTTCTGTTAGGAATCGATTTGCTCTGGGATTTATAGGAGGGCTCACTGGCAGAGGGTACAGAGAAGAATCAGCCAAGGGTATGCTCTGGGCGACCTTAAATGAGGGAGATTGCACTTGCTTGAGTTCTTCTACCAAGAAATTCCATTGCTCAGGCCACAATCAAAGGTCTTGAGGTAATAACAAAGCTTGTGTCCACCTGTTACTATTGATAATGTGAACGAGGGGCCATGAAGGTGTGAAACTGTGCTTAAAAGTGTTTATACTGTTGAATCACACCAGCAGATAAAAATATGGTCACACATCATCAGTGCATTAGTTTGCTGGACTGTCATATCAAAGAGCCACCAACATCAGAAATTTGTTTCCTCACAATCTTGGAAGCTGGAAGTCCCAGATTACGGTGTGTGCAAGGCTGGTTTTTCCTGAGGCCTCTCTCCTTGAGTGGTAGATGGCCATACTCTCTGCATGTGTCTTCACGTCACCTTCCGCCTATACACCAATCTGTATCCAAATTTCCTCTTCTTATTAGGGCATCAGTCATAACAGAAGAGGTCCTAATGACCTCATTTAAATTTGACCACCTCTGCAAAAACCCTATGCTAAATATGTTCACATTTTGAGTTTTTAGGGTTCAGATTTCAATAAATGAATTCAAAGAGAAGACAGCTCAACCCATAAAAGTCAGCAAGAGTAGAAGGCTAACAACAAGAACAGAGATAGAGACATAAGAGAAAGCCCATGTGCTATCTATCACAGGCACTGGGATGCTTGTCTGAAGGCATGCCGAGGTGGCTTATGAAATCAGAGTCTCTACTGGGAAGGGGGGCATGTAGCTGCTACCTTTAAGTTTCTTAAACTTGAAAATGCACTCACACTGCCAGGATTCCCAGACATGACAGTTTTCCCTACAGGTTAGTTTCTGATTCAGTGGTGTGTAAGGGATTAGGCACATCCCCTCATGCTGCGGGGGACTCATGATTGATGCACCTTCCTGGGGAGAATGTTGGTGTTGAATGAGCACTGACAAGTCAGTCTATGCCTGGTGGACATGAGCTCTTTTGGGGCCTGTTATGGAGACAGGACTTCTGGAAACCAACCTTGGCTCAAGGATATTACAGAAAGAGAAAAGGAATCGTTGGATCAAGGTGAAGGTATCATTGGGAGGCTCAATTAAGGCTCTGAATCAGGTTCACATGCCAGAGGAGAGAGATTTGCCAGGAGACCCTGGGGATATACCCTGGGACTTTGCTGAAATGTAATGTCAGGACTTTGATGTGAGCAGCCAAAATGGTGCACTTGGACTCAGAGGTAATAGAATTCTGCTTGTTTGTATGCCTGGAGGACAGCAAGGAAAGAAAGTGACCCTAATGTTGGGACCGGAGGAGGATATAGCACCCTGGACAGGGCCAGGTGTTCCCTGAGGAATCCTGTGTGCTTTACATGGGTGCCACCCTTACTACATGAGGTGCCTGCCTGTACTTTATTGTTTATGGACTTACTCTCTGACAGAGCTGCCTCTTGTTTTCTCTAGAGCTGGACATATTACAAAAAAGTTCTGGAAGAGAAAGAAAGGGAGAGTGTAACGAGAGAAGGACTCCAAACTTACCAAAGGGAGTCCCCAGGATCCAGCATATAATTGCCCTGTCTCTGATTATTCATCACCCTCGAAGCCCTGCTCAGTTCTGGGCATCTTAAAGGGAAGTGACAACACTTGAGTATTATTGCAGGCATTTGCTGCAGGGGTCAATGATCCAGTCTGGAACAGTGTTTTTCTCACCGAAGGTGCACACCTGGAGGAGGAAAGTGGTTCTCAGTGGGCCAGCAGGGTGGTGGGAGTGAAGCATGGAGGCAAAAAGGGTGGAAACTCCCCATTTAGGCTGAAACATTGGCATCTTGGTGAGGAGGCAGTGCGTGCAGTATTTATATTTGGAAACAAAAACATGTACATACTGTTTTCATAATGCAAAAATAGAAAGCAAAGGGCCATAAAATCTTTCTTTTACATAGTGCGTGTTATGCAAGTATGGTGCAATTTATTATATGTCACATACATACTAAGACTTTTCTCCTTTAAAGAAAAACATGTTTTTATTAAGAATAAAGAAGAAAGGTAGGGCAAAAAACAGTGGAATATCTAACAAAGGAGAGAATAGGTTTTAACAGTTGAAAAAATTCTTATGGTGAAAGAAGTCTTCTGTTTTATATTCCAAGGCTCCCTTCTTGGCCCTGAGATGGAAACATTAATCAATGACTCAGATGGAAATGCTTAATAACAATGACAAATATGCATAGCATTTCATGGATTATAAGGCACAGTTCCTTTATATAAAGCAGGCTTAGTTAATTTATGAATAACATAGAGCTTGAGGGAGGATTTGAACCAGGATCCCAAAAGACCTTGATGTGTTGAAATGTGGGGCAATTCTATAGTTGGATAGAATTCAATTGTAATAAGTATACTTGCTAACAAAATCCTTAGTTGCATTTCAGGTGTGGGGGAATGACAGCTTAATTAAAGCTTATATGAAATAGAATTTAGAGAATTTAACAGACTAAATGTTTAATGTGTTAATTATGTGATGTGTTTGCCAAAAGAGCTAGTGCAATTTGAGCAGCATTAATAAAGGTATTAACTCTAGACCAAAGGTGATTCTCATCTTTAATCTTTTTTTTTTTTTAAGGGACAGAGAGAGAGTCAGAGAGAGGGATAGATAGGGACAGACAGACAGGAACAGAGAGAGGTGAGAAGCATCAATCATTAGTTTTTCATTGCCATTGCGACACCATAGTTGTTCATTGATTGCTTTCTCACATGTGCCTTGACCGCGGGCCTTCAGCAGACCGAGCCACCCCTTGCTGGAGCCAGCGACCTTAGGTCCAAGCTGGCGAGCTTTTGCTCAAACCAGATGGGCCCGTGCTCGAGCTGGTGACCTCGGGGTCTCGAACCTGGGTCTTCTGCATCCCAGTCCAATGCTCTATCGACTGCGCCACCGCCTGGTCAGGCATCATCTTTAATCTTGACTAGATGGATTTTTGTCTAGCAATAAGAGGCAGTATATACAACACTGAATGTAAGAATTTGCATTCTAGAGTCAATTTGCTTGAATTCAAATTTTACCTCTATTACTTTCTAATTGTGTGAAGATCTTGAATAACTTAACCTCTGTTTGTCAGTTTTCCCATCTGCCATACAGGGATTATAATAATAACTACCTTTTGAAATTGCTTTGAAGATTAAAGAGGGATGTCTTAGTCTGTTCAGGCTGCCATAACAAAATATTATAGATTGCATAGGCTTTAACAACAGAAACTTATTTTCCTACAGTTTTGGAGGCTGGCAGAGCCAGATCAAGGTGCCAGTCAATTTAATTGCGGGTGAGATCTCTCTTCCTAGAGCACAGATGGCTCCCTTCTCACAGTGTCCCTATATCCAGAAAGAGAACTCTGGTGTCTATTCTGGTAAGGACACTAATACTATTGGACCAGGACCTTGCCCTTATGACCTTATTTAACCTCAACCACCTCCTAAAGACCTCATCTCCAAATACGATCACATTCAGAGTTAGGGTTTCAACATAGAAATTTTGAAGAAATACCATTCAGTTTATAGCAGAGATCATATATTCAAAACAAATGAAAAGCGTTCAGAATAGAATCTCACACACGGCAAGTACTCATTAAATGCCAGCTTATTACTATTTAGATCTTGTTTTTTGAATCTGGACAGTACTTTAATGGGGGCATAAATGAACTGGATTAGGAACCATTTCATATGAAGACTGTTTCAAGGGTGTGAAATATTTAGACTGAAAGGATAAAACTTTGGGGAGATGTGTTAGCTGTCTTCAAATAGTCACAGCCTGTCAGACTGACGAGCTGTGAGAGTTGTTCTAGTTGACTGCAAGTGTTAGAGCAGGAACACTGGGAGAAATTACAGACAGACATGCAGGCACGATGTAAGGAACACCTCCAGATTAGCTGTCTGCAGTTGAGTGTAAATTGATAGCTTTTTTTTAGGGGATAATATAAGGATAGGAATCAAATTCTTAAAAATGGGTATGCCATTTTTTTATCCAGCCATTTTATTTCGGGAAGTTTTTCAAAAGAAAACATCCAAATGCTTATGGACACAGGTCTTATTACACCCTTATTTGTGATAGCAAAATATTAGAAGCAACCCAACTTTCCCCAAATAAAGAATCAAGTAAATAAATTAGAGTCCACCAAGAAAAGAAAAGATTCTTCAAGAATTTAAAATGAGTATATATTCCTGGAAAATGTGTATATATTCATGACAAGTTGATAAGTGCAAATAGAGGGAGCTAGAAGAGAATGTTGAGAGTAAAGTAATTTTTAGAAAGTTAAAAAAAGAAAAAAAGAAAAGAGGAGATGGTAACATGATGTTGAGTAGGCGTATGTATTGTAGGATGATGGCCAGACAACGTCTTGAATATGTTGACAGAAGTTTAGACAGGATAATGAGATTATAGGTACTTGGTCTCTTTCTTCTACATATGTTCTAATTTTTTTTTATAATAAACATAGGCTACTTATGAAAAAGTGAATATATACTTTAAAAATAAAATGAAGATGTTGGTTGGGGATTCAAAGACCTGAGACATTTTAAACATTGAATGACTTGATTTCAGGGGAATTAAGATCCTGGTTTTGTAGGGAGAAAAGGCCTGAGAAGCAGCAGCCATGTTGTGGGGCCAGGCATGCCATGAGGGCACTCCTTAGGCTGGCGCCCTACAGTTCCCTGTCTTCTATATCCTTGCCCTTAAAATTACTATTTGTGGGTAGAATATCTTAGATCAGTATTCTCCCTTCTGTGTTGTTCAGTAGAGCAGCTACTAGCTGCGTGTGGCTATTTAAATGAAATTTAAAATGAACTCAAATGAAAATTTTAATGTTTAAGTTGCATGAGACACCTTTTAAGGGCTCGATAGCCACATGCAGGCAGTAGTGGCCCTAACAGACAGTGCAGGATTATAGAGCATTTCCATCCTGGCGGGGCTCTATGCAGCACCACCCCTTGTCCACAAGACTAAAGAGCAGGACTTTGTCAGCATACTGCCCACAGATTTGACTTCAAGTTCACTGAGGAGAGGGATCCCGCCAACCTTGTTCCTGGCTCCCTGAGTGCTCAGCATAGCATAGACACTGTATAACTTTTGCTTATGAATGAATGAAAAATGTATGAAAAGAACTGACATAAAATGTACTCCATTAATATCACCATCATTTGCTGTGTGTATTTAAAGGAGGAGGGAGTTTCCAGCCTCCCTCTTCCCCTGCGTAGATCAGGTGATCGATTATGAAGCTGTTTATTGCATGCTCTAATAAATATCTCAAGGACAGGGTTACTCACTAAACACAGACATTCATAATATTGCTAAATGCTTACTGCCATAGTCAATTTGTCAAGATGCTGTCTGTCACTGAGCATGAGAAGTATTTTAATGGGGAAGTCTAATTGTCTAATCTCTTTCTGCGTTTCAGGAAAGATCAGTTCTGTCCACTAAGGGCAAGATGGGCATGCATATCTACGAGGTGAGTCATCAGTGCAAATGGTTTGTCACACCTTCAGAATCCTGACTCTGTATCAGATACGCACAATGGCAGAAGAGAGGAGCATGTGGTTAACTGAAATAAGGTGCCTGGTGGACCCAGGATGTGCCCGGGAGATTTGTAGGCTTCCTGACAGTGCAGCAGTGGATAGATTCAATTACTTCACCTATTGCAGCTCCTCACATCTGGTGTATCTCTTGCTGTTTGAATCTCTCATTTGAATTCTGCTGTGGCTACTTGTTCTGTACAGATGCATCCCTGCCTCATTTTTGTATCAGTCACCCTTCTCACATCCATTTTAATTGTCTCATTTATGTCTCCTTTTTTTCCCCTTGACATGGGGGTGGGGAGGGTCTTTCTAACAGGGCCTGGAGAATAGTTTTTTTCTTCTGATTAAATCTGTTAGATCTTCTTTTCCTGCGTCTATTGGGTTCTTTTAATTTCCTCCTCTTTATTACTTTCATTGTCAATAACATTATTATTCCTAGAGTTGCTATCATGTGGGTATGTGTGTATGTGTGTGTGTGTGCGTGCATGTAATTACTTACAAATGAACATACAGGAGGGTCAAAGAGATCATTTAGAAAAGCGATTCTGACTTCCCAGAAACATTATGTCAGTCTTAGACATTAGTTCCTGCCATGTTGAAACATGGTATTTCCATTTGGGTTGCATTTTTACAGCAGCTTTGGAAACTAGTGGTTTTAGGTGAGGGTAGAGCTAATCAAAACTTCAAAATGAAAGAAGTTGATGAAATCCATTCTTTCTTTCATGCCCTCTCACTAACTGCCATAATTTATTGTGCTGGGCCACCCAGGCTATCCAGAGACATATTCTTCTGGCCTCATCTCTCCAAACAAATTAAACGAAACCCTTCTCTCTCAGCTATAGCACTTGGCTTTTTCTCAGTCACATACCACACTCTAAGTCTCCTAATGTCTATTTTCTTCAATGAAACAGATGTCTTATTGCAGCTAAATTGTGCATTTTTTTTAGATGGTGCTAGCAAGTACTAATCCAGGTAAATTAGATAGTGTGCTTGTTTGGAGATTACTTTCAGGCAGTGTCTCCAGTTCTGTTTAATGCGAGGCCATCAGCCCTGCCTAGCTGTCAAAGGTATGATGACTCCAAGATAATGAAAAACGAGAGTGGGACATCAAGCAGAAACAAGTCAGCTAGACACCTGAGATCATCATTGTTTGGGGATCCCTTCATGGCCACAGAGTATCACATTATCATAGGAGTCATGTGTCTAAAGTCTGGTCAAACCCTTCAGAGACAGATAGAATTTCGTCTTTAGAATCTGACTGAGGCTGTCTAGCGTCTTGGCTTCTCGTCTATCACTCAGTTCTTTCTTCACATTCCTTTCTCGTCCCTTTACCTTTCATGGCTCACCTTTACAACAGATTCCTTACAAATGCCATTGACTTTTCTGTCTCTCTTCCTCAACCTCAATCATCCAAGAAACCTCAACCTTGGGTGGCTCCCACCGTTATCTACTTCCACTCAAGTGGAATGGTCAATATGATTAGAGAATATGACATAACCAGGCACCTGGTTTTCCTCAGAATTTATAATAACAAGCCTTCAAATGAGCAGTCATCACTGACCTGTTATATATTACTTAAAAAAAAATTTTTTCTACTATTCCTGATGTCTCTTTGATGTCTCCTCTCTATTGATCCTTTCATGCTATCTTTCCCAGCTGGTCAGCTAATATCACACTTCACCAGGATATCAGATACAATCAAGTGAGAACACACTCATCCATCAGCACCTCCAAATAATAAATCTACCTGTGTGAACCTTGTTTTGATCCTCTTCATCCTACATTAATTTCTCCTTCTCCGTGAGATAATTCCCATCAGCATTTCTACATGCTCTAGAAAAGGGATTCCCAAACTACGGTCAGTCCGCGGGCTGCATGCGGCCCCCTGAGGCCATTTATCCGGCCCCCACCGCACTTCCGGAAGGGGCACCTCTTTCATTTGTCAGTGAGAGGAGCACAGGTTGCATCCGAACCCAAAGTTCCCATTGAAATACTGGTCAGTTTGTTTATTTAAATTTATTTGTTCTTTATTTTAAATATTGTATTTGTTCCTGTTTTGTTTTTTTACTTTAAAATAAGATATGTGCAGTGTGCATAGGGATTTGTTCATAGTTTTTTTTATAGTGTGACCCTCCAATGGTCTGAGGGACAGTGAACTGGCCCCCTGTGTAAAAAGTTTGGGGACCCCTGCTCTAGAATCTCTGTCTTTAAGAATACATAATTAAGTCCGCTTCTCCTCTTTAGACCTGCCACCTGTCCACATTTCTCACATAGCAGAAAGACCAGTTCACATATGCTGCCTGCATTACCTCTCGATCTGCGTACTGATTGAGCTCCTCAAATCTGGACTGGTTAATGTCAGCATCTCAAAAAACCTCCATGTGGCCAAAATTAAAAAATGTTTTTGTGTCCTCTTTTTCCTCATATCTTAAAATCATTCAACACAAACCAATCACACATTCATGGAACATATATTCTCCTTAATGGGAAGTTCCAAGAAGCAAGGGACTTGTCTGTCTCCTTGACCATTGTATCACAAGCACTGTCAAAAGTGTCTGACTTTGTAATTGTGCAAGCAATATTTGTTGAATGAACAGGACATATTCCTTACATGGCTTGACTTGTGAAACTGTACCCTTGGGTTTTTTTCTTAATCCTCACCTTTTCTCTCTCTTCTTTCTTCAGCATCTCTTTCCCTTTGCAAATTCTCAATGTTAGAACTCTTCAGAATTCCATCCTGGACCATTTCATACATGAGTTTGGTCATTCTCATAGTTTCAAATCTTACACTTCTAGTTTATGTGCTCAGCCCTTGTGTTTCTCCTGAGATCCGGGCCTCTATGTTTAATTTCTCTAATTCAAGGTCTCCTGCACATTTCATATTTATTCAAAACAGTTTTCTTAACTCTCCCTCTCTACCTCAGTCCTTCCCATTATATGAATGACATCACAATCCACCTTGGCTGTTAAAGATTGAATTCTACTGCTTTTTGTTTTTTTTTCTGCTTCCTTATCCTTGTCCCTGTGGTCCATCTTATCAGCAAACCCTTTCAAGTTTCTTCCTAAGTGATATGTTATTAACAACCTCTTTCTCCCCCTCCCCTTACCGAAGCCACACTCCTGTCTCATCTATTCCACCCCAAGAGCTTCCTAACATTCTCTTGCTGACTACTCCCCAACTTTTCCTCCCAGCCTGCCTGCCCCACAGCTACCAGTCAGATCCTCAAAACTCACAGGGTTTTCTCACTCCCCTGCTTAGGGTGCTTTAATGGCTTCCCAGTACACTTAGAAGAAAACTCAAGTTCTTTCTGTTGCTTTTCAGTCCCCACATTATCTGACCTCCTTTTTGCCTTCTTCAAAAGCCACGTTCCTGACTCACTGTGTTCATGACGCTCACCTTCTTTTATGCCCTCCAAGCTCTTTCCTGCCTCTGAATCCTTTACATGCTCTTCTTCCTCCTCAATGCTTTCTGCTTCCCTCTCTCCAAGCTGGATCTTAGTACTACTCCCTCGGTTCTCAGCTTAAATCTCATTTCTTGAAAGGTTATTCTAAGCTGTATCATGAAAAGTACCTCCACCTATTCACTTTTATTTATCAAAAATTTTTAAAATTTTTATTGATTGACTTTAGAGAGAAAGAAAGGGATGAAGAGAGAAAGAGAGAGAGACTGAGATTGACTCACAGCTCCAACCATCCATGCATTCATTCATTGACTCTTGTATGTGTCTTGACCAGGATCGAACCTACAATTATAGTAATTCTTTGTTTCCTTTGTAACATTTGCCACACTTCCACTTTGCAATAATTTACTTACGTGTTTGTTGATTGTCTTGCTTACTAAATTATAAGTTTCATAAGGACATGGACCATATTTGATGTGTTCACCTCCATAATTTCAATGGCAAGCACTATATAACACAGAAAATGTACCTAAAAATATTTTTAAAGTAATGAACACTTTTAGAACTTAATCATTGTGACCTTTTAATCACATTTATTCATTAATTTCTATTATAGGGTTAAATTTTTGTATTTTTACATTTTGTCTCTTGCTCAGCTCCCTCTCCATCATTTTTAGACTATTAATGTAAAAATATAAAAGAGAAAGGGTCTATATAAATGTTGGTCTGGTAGTTTCTTATAAGCAACACATATTTTATTATTTTCAACTCCAAACATTTGTCTGATCCAGACATGTCCTCTTGTAATTATTTTTGTTGTTATATGATTAATCACCGACACATAATATTTATTGATGTTCATTTATAACATTAATGTTTAATCATCAGTCATGAGGCCCCATTGAATATTGGCTATGGATCTCAACTGCCAGACATTGTAGTTTCCCCATGATCATTATACTGTCTGGGTCTGGATGCTGCTTGTTTGCCAATCTTTTATTTAAAAAATATGCTCTGTGGATGCCTTGGTAATTCAAGTATTTAAGTCTAACATATCAAGATTAGATTTTATTTTTCACTTTGGATAAAAGTAAAAAAGAAAAAATATTTTTACTTATCTTTGAAAATAGTAATTCTCTATGACTGAAGTGATTGAAATATTTGCGGGAAGTTCTAGAGAGAAGTTATTGGCAGCATATGCAAATAGAACCACCCTACTTGTCAACCTGAAGATAATTTCACACTGCTTTCATCCATACCTTAATTGCTAAAGCATTCAAACTTTCTACAGTGTGTATAGTAAAGCAAAAGAATAGGTTGCTAGTCAAAATAACAGCAACAAACAAACATAACATAATTAAGCAGTCAAGTTTGAGACATTTCCTTAAAATTTTCTTATGAATTGGACTGACCACCAGTTCAATGAGACTTAAAGGTGACAATGAGTCAGTAAAGAAGACAAAAGAACTGAGGATTGCTAAACTTGAGTCTGGGTTCTCCATCCCTCAATCCTAGTTATATGAGAAATTACACCTGTGCCTTCTTTAAAACTGCTGCTCATTTGAAAAATGGTAGTAAAAATACTACTCACCTCAAAGGCTCATTGGTACAGTTAAATGACACTGTTCAGACAGAGTGCAAGATACTCAGTAATTATCCATGTTTTATTATTAGTGTCAATTCTCTCCAGAACTGAATCACCATAACACTGCTTGTAGACTAATCGTGTCTACAATTTTGCACTACAAACACTTGACTAAAATGAAATTACTGTGACTGAAGCTACTTAGTTAAAAATTATCAGTCCAAATCTTGCTTTATATGCACCAATTTTTAGATATTCCTTTCTTGGGGAGAGTGGGAGTGGTTCTTCAACCTGGGAGTTTTTACCCCTTGTGGGTCAAATAAGTTTGCAAATATGGTGTATATATTTGCTCACTTATAGTTTTCATTGGGTCTGGGCGACAGGCTATAAGCAGGCAAGGTCCTTATAGCCTAAGGTTTAGTTTTAAGACTAAGCCTTTCCCACCCTTTTAATACTAAGATCTTCTCAACATTAAGCTTTTCCCCACACCCTTGACTGTTGCATGATGTGGGGTAGTGCACTCTTTTGAGGAATCCCATTTATGCCTCAGATAAGTGTCTTTGTATCAGAGACTTCCTTATTTGTATACTGGTTTAAAGGCTTTAGTTTCTACACCATAAAATAAGGGAGACCAGGGGCTCTCGCTCTGGGTTCCTAAAATTAGCTTTGCAGAGGAGAAGCAGCCAAGATGGTGGAGTGCTGAAGAAGAAGCCAGTCTGTTCAGAGTTGGTGCAGAGAGAAGGAGATGGGGAACAGAGGTGAATAAGGCTGTTGAGGTAGAGACCTTTGATTCTAAGAATACTCAGATGAGTCAGTGGCTTTGGGAGTCCTGAATGGAAAGGGAAGTGTTTTCCCACTGTGTGTATTTCTCACTGAGTATGAGCTAGGATTAAAGGTAATGGCCCACCAGTTCTTGGCTCCATTGTTTCATTACTGTTTGTTCGAATCAAATGTGAACTTGCACGGGCCAGGCAGCTGTGATGGTGGCTGTTGCTACTGGCTTTACACCCCTCATTACCAAAAAACACTTACTTGGTAATGGCTGGTGAAATTTTCGGAGGTCACATTGGAGGGTTGGGGTGCTACTGGCATCTAGTAGGCTGAGTCTAAGGGTGTTACTAAACATGTTGAAATTTATAGGACAGCCTCCATGACAAAGATTTATCTGACCCAATATGTCAATGGTTCCAAGTTAAGAAACTGTGTAGAGCATTATATGTCTAAGGAGGCTTTTCTCTTTATTCTTTTCCCCTTGACATAACTAAAAGTATAAATGAGTTATCTTGAAAGTTTATCATTTTGTAATAAGAATAGAAAAAATGATTATATTTTGAGTGTCTAAATTGCACAGCAGATCCAGGCTTCCAAACTATTTATTTAGGAGTTTTCAAACATATTGATTTTAAAATCATGCATTAAGGAAAGCCAGTCCTTTTAATTATGTTACTAAGAAACACAAATAAGAACTTTAAGCCCAGAACACTGTGTAGATTAATAGTATAGCAATAAGATTGGAGTTATTTCACATACCAGCAGTTAATTTTCTGAGGATCAAAAATGATTACAAATCAAAGGGTTCTAAAGAAGAGCCTCACACATTAAGAAGACAATAAGGAACATACATGCATTTCAAAGCAAGTCAAATAGAAACTTATAATTTTTCCCCTATGCCTATATTTTTGGATGCCATATTCTCAATGTACAAATAAGGGGCTTGTCCCAGATGATTTCTATGGTCTCTAAGCACAGAAATCCTGGGAGTATGTAATCTTGCACTGCTCTGGAAATGGCCCAGTAGATTTGTATAGGCAACACCGGACTCACTTTATTCTTGAATTTTCTCTTAAAACCAAGTGTTTTCTCCTCTTGACTGGTGTGTCTTTTCCCTTGATCTCTGCTAGACTCTGCAGTCTTAATATGTCCCAGAAATCAGATGTTTTAATGCATTTTTATTTCAAAACTGGCTGCTTTCATCTCTGATCAAATAAAGAACGACATGACTGGGGAGACGCACAGTTCCGCCACTGGTTGACACCATTGCAGAATGGCTTTTAGACTTTTATAGTTCTGTGATTTGAAATGTCAGGCGTGTCAGCAAGGCCAGCAGCGTAAAGCTCTTGGAGCTATGTTTTGATGGTTTCTCAAATATTCTGGTAAGCTAGACAAAATGACTTTCAGCCCAGGCCTGGGATATGTGGTGAGAGAGAAGCATGAATGCCTTGTCAGGCGTTGCATTAGCTCTCATAGTAGGAGACTACCTAGAAAATGAGCTTAAGCAAATTTGTGAATGCACCCTCATGACTGAAATTCTTTTTCTGGAGTAACAGAGTGACCTCCAAAAGCTCAGTCGGGTATGTGCTCTGCTGCTGACCAACTCTTTTGGCTGCCGGATCCAAACACAGTTGTCAGTGAAGTGAATACAGGAGTGCATTGGATTTCTTTGTTTCTGAGCACGACATGTTTTGTGCTTAAATATGCAATGCAACAAACTCCAACATTTTATTCATGTTTTCAGAAAAATTAATTAGTAGTTTGAGTATGCATTGGTTCCTTTAAAAAACAGTAATTTTTATCCTCTCACTTTAAAGTTATACAAAACACTAGCTCACATTCAGCTCTGGTCATTTCCTTTTTCTCACTTTATATCTTTGAAGAAGAGAATTGCAGTGAGTTCCCACAGTGGGTGAAGTCACTGTTTTGCTTGGAGTCTGTCCTAATGCCCCCCTTGCCCTCAACTATCCCTCATGTGAGTCTTTCCTCTGTTGGGGTCAGCTCCCATTGAGTTTTGGATAGCAGAACAAATAAGAGCTTCTTCTGCACAAAGTAGGAATTCCTGTGCCTCCTTATGCCAATGCGATGGCCTCCAAACCTCATCATATGTCCCAGGAATAGCTTTGTTGCCCACTTAGCATGTAGTGTGGACAAAGAACACATCAGACTAATTGAATCCATGTGACAAACCTGTTGTATGTGATAACCTGATGCCTCAGCTTCCTTCTGATTGAAGGGGCCCAGGAGTCACATTATAAAGTCAGTGTACAGCCAGATACCTCTTCATATTTTTGTCTAAGTTCATGTGGTGCGGTTCTGTTCTTAGTATTTTAAGCTGCAGTCAGTGTTTCCATTTTCAATATCCTTTTATGGAAGGTATTATTTATAGGAGCATTGTTTGGTTTTAAAAAGAAACAACTTGAATAAGAAAATTAAAACAAACAAATAAACAGAATACCTCTGAGTGGAGTTCTTGCCAGTCTTACATGAAGGAAGCACCTTGAGTAACCCAGATAGCTTGATCAGTGGAAGGAAACCTAATCATAGAGAAAAGTTGACTGTTAATCCGCACTTGTAATGTTTTGAAAGGACCACAGTAGAAAAGTCAGTGATAGAAATCTACAAATTGAGAAGAAGGGATTATGATGCACTTCAAAACCATACTCCAAAAGAAGTGCTAAGTACACACATGCTTCTCTGTGCTTATTGACAAAATGGCAGAGATGGAAGAGTCAACACTCCGCTTTTTTAATTATTGAATTCTGCTTCCCATCAGCTTCAAAGAAGACAATGTCTTCTTTTATTCCAGACAGTCTTCTATTAGTGTCAATTTGTTCTATTTTAATCCAGGATGAAAAACTGACTGGGCAGCTTAGTCTGACCAGATCTTTACTGGCAAATGGAAGAAGGAAATATGTGTCAATTTCCTGTCTATTTCAGACACCACCTTTTTATTGCTCCTAAATGATTTGGGCAATTTGGAGTAATGGAGGTTTTTGTTTTCACTTCTGAATTATCCATATAAGGCTCTACCTCTCTGCTCTCTTGGCCACCACCGCCGCTTTCAATATTTGACACAGAACATAGACAACTTAAAGAAACTCTATCATTTCTTAAAATCTTGGAGCAAAGGTGGCAATCAGGGTAATTTGCTCATAAACTTATGTTTAAAGCCAGAAGGAGAAAGCCAACTTCATTTCTGTCAATATTAAAGATCTTGTCTTTGTTATTCTCCCTTTTCCTCTTTAGTCCTAAAATGAGTGTTACCACGTAGGGTTGTTGAGATCTTATTGTCTGCTGCACTCTCTGATCTGAAACACATAAGCCTCCTCCCCCATATCCCCCCACATCATTCAGCTGGTTGAAGCACTCTATTTTTTCTCTTCATGAATTTTCCTTGCCTATTTTTGAACCATTAGATGTGAACATTCAGTTCTTCTAGAGCCGGTGTGGAGAGCAGAAGAAAGTGGCAGAAGGTGGGGAAATACCTTGTAATTTGTGAGCACAGATCCTTTGAGGAGCAGGCTGCTGAAAATACTACGTGTTACGGCAATGTTATCCAAGGCCATTTTTCACCTTTAAAAGTGTTTTATAATCTTCTTAGGCACCTGAATTTGTTACGGTATTATGTAACTCCCTGGTTATCAAATGCATGTGCACAGATATTCCTTATTTTTAAGATTCACAGCTGACTGTGAATAAGGTTTCATGCAGGAAGTGTAATGTTTTGAAATTATGTTGTGCAAATATCAGTAGGATATTGTATGTGGAATTAAAGTTAATGTTATAGACTGCTCCCCTCCATGGAATATAGGCAAGAGTGAATTTTTTGAAGCATTGGAGGTACTTGTGTTTTAAGTATTCAGAGGAGATAATAAATGAGACTAAGCATAATATACTTCTCACAAAAATAGGGGATATTTCAAAATGAATATTAAGCAATAAAATATCCTCTAATTTTTGTGAGCATCATGTGTTGCTATATGTCCTTTCTTTGCATTGAGCTGCGTTTGGTAACCATCTTACAAATTAAAAAAAAAACTTTATTAGTTGTGCATGAATGCAAGTAATGATGACACTAAAAATATATATATTCCAGAGCCCCATTACATTAAGCTGAAAATAGAGCTACTGTACTTCCTTTATTATTGTTAAATACGGTATCAACCTTTTGAATGGATTGCTGAGGTAGAGAAGTGGGCTGTTGTAAGGAATGATAATGATCCAAGCAGAGGCCCAGTGGGTGGGTCAGTGTCTAGAGATTCAAAGAGCAAAAGCATCATTTCAAATGCAATCATCCTCCTTAAACAGTTGTTCCTTCCCCTCCAACCCTGGACTCTGTATCTGGAGTGAAGGTTGGGTAAAGTGTCCAAGGGAGGGATGAGATCAGCTCTGGGTCATGACTGGGACTTTCAGAGGTGCTCTCTTCTCTGACACAAAGGCATTCATTTATTCATCACAATAATTTAATTCTCTTCTTTGAGTATTAAATTTGTTTGTTCGGGTTGTCCTAACAAAATACCATAAACTGGGAGGCTTAAAACAACAAAATGTATTTTCCCACAGTTCTGGAGTTTAGAAGTCCAAAATCAAGGTGTCCTTAGGGTCTGGCTCCCTCAAAGACTTGAGAGAATAATTCTTTGCCTCTTTCCAGCTTCTGATGTTGCCAGCGATCCCTGGTGTTTCCCAGCTTGTAGATACGTTGCTCCAACCTCTGCCTCTGTCATCACATGGATTTCTTTCTATCTCTGTTTTCTTCTTATAAGAACACTAGTCATATTAGATTAAATTCACTTTATTCTAATATGGTTTCATTTTAACTAATTACATTTGCAAGTATCCTCTTTCCAAATAGTTACCATTGGCTAGAACTTCAACATATTATTTTAGGGGGGCACAATTCAACTCACAAGTGTCTTTGTGTATAGACCAATATAATCACTGAAACATTGTCACCATTTCATTTAAATCACCTGAAGAACACACTTAGAAAATTTGAGCTCTCAGATGAAGAGGCAGACAATAAGAATTAAGAATAGACAGGACCCATGATGTAAGACACATCTGAAATGATTGGTAGTATTTGTGTCTATGGAGGGCCATTGGAAAATGCAATGGGGATGTTTTGTGGTTGTTATTATTCATTCTCCAGTAGGAAATTAAGGCTGATGTTCTTCTTGGTGCCAAGAGAACTGGAGGTATGAAACAGAATCCCTTTCCACCTACCCCTTCTTCCTCCACGACTCCCTAAAACTTGACTATAAATCCGAGAGAAGCATCACATTGTGTGAGTACATGTGTAGGAAAAATTCCTGAAGGCATTGTAGGGCATCTACTTTTATAATTTTGAGAGATACTGGCATGTCACCTTAGGACTGTCCTCATTCATACTGCCACCTGCAGTGTATGGAGGTAGTGATTTCTCTCAGCACACTGTGATGTTAAAGTGTTAACCTTTTGCTAATCTTATAATTTAAAAAAATATAATTTTTCAGTATATATCTAATTTACATTTTTCTTTCTAGGCATGGAATTAGTGTATTTTTATCATTTTAAGAACAATCTTATTCTTTTCTGTAAACTCTGTTCATATCTATTTCTTTCATTTCTCTATTGTGCCCTTGACCTTTCTTCTCATTGATTTGTGGAAGCTTTATATATATTTATAAAATTAATCCTTTCTTTCTTTTTTTTTTTGTATTTTTCTGAAGTGAGAAGCGAGGAGGCAAAGAGACAGACTCCTGCATGTGCCTGACCAGGATCCACCTGGCATGCCCACCAGGGGGTGATGCTCAGCCCAGTTGCTCTGTTGCAAACAGAGCCATTCTAGCGTCTGAGATGAAGGCCATGGAGCCATCCTCAGCACCCAGGTCAACTTTGCTCCAATGGAGCCTTGGCTGCAGAAGGGGAAGAGAGAAACAGAGAGAAAGGAGAGGGGTAAGGCTGGAGAAGCAAATGGGTACTTCTCCTGTGTGCCTGGCCGGGAATTGAACCTGGGACTTCCACACATCGGGCCGATGCTCTACTGCTGAGCTAGCCAACCAGGGCCAAAATTAACCCTTTCTGATAAAATTCTCAAATATTTCTTTTAAAAATGATTTTTGTCTTTAAATTGCATATGCAGTTTTGTGGAGTAAGTATGCATGTGTTTTTTATACAAACTTAACAATGGTGGTTAGTTCAACTTATTGTTTCTTTGATATTCCAGTCATGGTTAGATAGACCTTCCTACTGAAAAGTTACAGGAAAAAAGAAGTCTTCAACTTGTTTTATTCTAATTATTTTTATTGGCATTTTGTTTTTAAATCTTTTATTATTTTAGATTTTATATTTGCATACAGTTAATTGTATGTGTTAACTTGGGTAGGCTATAGTACCATTATTCTATTAAACACTAACTTAGGTGTTTCTGTGAAGGTATTTTGTAGATGTGGTTAACATTTACCACTAGTTAACTTTAATTAAAGGAGATTACCCTCTATCATGTAGGTGAGCCTCACCAATCAGCTGAGGCCTTATGAGCAAACATTGAGTTTTCTAAGAGAAGATGAAAATCTCCCTCAAGATTACAGCATAAAAAAACCCTGTCTGAGTTTTTAGTTTGGCAGGTTTCCCTACAGCTATGAAGCTCTGTATCTATATATCTATACATAACTATATCAACTTATCTGGGCATAGCCAAGCTGGGTCTCTGCTCAGAGTCTCACAACTCTCAAGTCTGAAATCAAAGTGTTGGCCAGGGCTGTAATCCCATGTGAGATTTCAGAGTCTCTTCCAAGCTTTTTAAGTTCCTTGTAGCTATATGACCAAGAGATCACTCACAGTTTCTTTCCATGCAGGTTTCTAACAACATGGCTACCAGTGTTTTGTGAGGTGGAGCCTAACAAACATAGCATGATCACAGGAGTGACATCCCATCCCTTTTGCCATGTTCCATTAGTTAGATGTCCCAGGTGCTGCCCACACTCAGGGAAGTGAATCAGAAGGCAGGGTCATTGGGCATCATCTTGGGGTCCACCACACTTTCTTAAAATCTTTCCGATCATGTGATGGGAAAGCAATGTTTCCTCTCTCAGTGCTGAGGATGCACATCCTAATCATAAAGATTCACCAATACTTTTGCCAGTACAGGACCTAAATACACAAAATCATATTATAAGAAAAGTCTTTTCATTTCTTTAAGGATGTTGATGTCATAGTCATTTCAATTTTACATATAGTTGCATTGACTCTGTCTCGCTTTCATAGAAAGCTTATGAAAACAAAAAATAGGTTTAGTTTAACTGAATCTCATACAACCCATGACACATGATATGTGGACTGTTAACCATATACAATAACACTGAGGAGTTCATTTCTTTAGAAAGATGCACAGAAGATTTTAATGACAGATAATTTTCAAAGTCATTGAAATTTCTTCTCCATTCAAAACACATGCCATTTTGAAATTAAATTATATAGTTGAAAGAGGAAAATGAGATTTGCATTTTACATATGTCTTTAGAACAGAAAAGGAGTTAGACCAAGAGCAACAAGAGAAGGAAGCTAAGCAGGAGAAGGAAGAGGAGAATTAGTGAATTGAGATAAAGAGTTCAGGTGTGACACATGTTGTGGGACACACCTAGAGCCATCTGCATTAACATAGTAAGCCAACAATAAAAGACACATAGTTATGACTCTTGGAAGAATTTAAAACTAGAAATAGCAATGTGAATGTCATTGTATATAAAGGACAGTAAACTCTGGCAAGTATATGCAATTGAGCGTGAAAGGCATAAACAATGTGAAAAAACAGTATGCTGTGGAGAAACTCTCTAGGGGAACTGCAAAAGTGAATGGATCAGCAGAAAGGGATCCCAGAAGAGGCAGAAAAAGAACAGTCAGAGAGAATGAGAGGGAAAAGTGACTCAGAAAGAGATTGGGTTTTCAAGCAGAAGGGAAATATCTATCAATCAGGATTAAAGGTGGCAGATGAGGCCAGACAGTTAGCATGGAAAACCATTTCTTGAATTTGAGACTAGGGAGGTCATTGAGAACCTTTGTGAAAGGAGTTTCAATGTCTTCCAAATTACAGAGTTTGAAATGTAGATGGGAAATGAGAAAGTGGAAAGAAAGTGTGGACTAGTATGTAATGCACTTGCCAATAAAAGAAGAGACAACAATAGCTAGAGAGAACACACTAAGTCCATAGAGATTTTTTGTTGTTGTTTTTTTTTCATCCAAAAAGTTTATTAATTTTAATGGGGTGACACCAATAAATCAGGGTACATATGTTCAAAGAAAACATCTCCAGGTTATCTTATCATTCAATTATGTTGCATACCCATCACCCAAAGTTAAATTGTCCTCTGTCACCTTCTGTCTGGTTTTCCCTGTGCCCCTCCCCTCCTCCCTATCCCACCCTCCCCTCCCTCCCCCCGCCCCGTAACCATTACTCTCTTGTCCATGTCTCATAGTCTCACTTTTATGTCCCACCTATGTATGAAATCATGCGGTTCTCAGTTTTTTTCTGTTTTACTTATTTCACTCCATATAATGTAATCAAGGTCCATCCATTTTGTTGTAAATGATCCGATGTCATCATTTCTTATGGCTGAGTAGTATTCCATAGTATATATGTACCAAAGCTTTTTAATCCACTCGTCCTCTGACGGACACCTGGGCTGTTTCCAGATCTTTGCTATTGTGTTTTGTTTTATTCCATCCTATTTTTTAGGATGAGGGGCAATTTACAGATTGAGTGGTGAAAGGAAAAGAAGAGAGAGAGAAAAAAACATGATGATAGAGAAAAGAGATGGCATAATTGCTGAACCAACATCTCTGAAGACATAGAGGGCTACATGTGTTACCCTTAAGTATGAGAAGGGTCTGAGCTTCTGAAAGAGAAGAGGGGAGAGGGGACAAGTAAGGTGGGAAGAAGGGGTAGGAAGGGAATTTTTGTAGGCAGCAGGCAGGAATTTGTAGCAGTGGACAGATTGCCCCACTTTTTCACACCAGTCTAGAAGATGAATAAAGGGGTGATTAGAGGAGAGTGGGGAGCTTGCCATGTTGAATGAAAATTTTCAGCAATCATTTGAGACAGGCAGGAAACAGATCAACCATGAGTAAAGGGATTATTAAATGTGGTTTAGTGTCAAGGCCTAGTTGGAGACCAACAATAATTAGCGGCTCCAACCTGCCTATTTTATGAGTTTTCTTTAGGAGACAGGTTGTCCCATTCATGATGAGATGAAATTTTGCTGGTCATGCACTGCAGAGGGACAAGAAAGGAGAGGCAAGGGCACTGGGGTTGCTGAGAGACAGAACACTAAGTGGCCAAGGTGGGGAGGTCCATGAAGCCAAGGGCATGTGCAGTGTGAGTGAGGAATACTGTGAGCATCCTGCAGTTTACCATTTTGGAATGAGATCAGTAGCTAGGGTGGTATCTGCGAAGTGACAATGTGTGTCTGACTCTGTGACCTCCAGCAGGAAGTTTTTCCTGATACTTGGACAGAGGCCTTTCTGTCTCTCATTCCGCTGAGCCTGCATAATGCTTTGTTCTTTGCTTACACTCATCTTCATGCACCAACTGTAGTAAATTAGAAATGACCCAATTCTCCACCCCTTCCTATTTCCAAACCTTTTTTCAATTCACCTTGTATACCCTCCACTCTTACTCTTAATTGTCAGTGGAATGTCAGCAACCATTGTGCAAGCTGAGGCCCCTAAAGTGCTTGAGCATTTGGGGTTTCCCTTACTCTGGCTGCTGTGCCATGGCCATGAGAGTATATGTCAGGACATATGGACATGAGATGAGTTTCTATCATTGTTGTGGTTGAGGTCATGCTAGGTCAGCCAACACATTAGCTGACCCCTAGGTATGCAGTAAACACAGCCAAGGTCAGCAGAATCCTCTAGAGTGAACACACATGAGACACAAGAGTGTGCTGAGCACAAATCAACCTAGACAATCCCTTATCTACTGAATCCCATGTGTAATTCTACGCTAAACATTTTTTTTTGTATTTTAATAGGTTTTTTTCTTTCTTTTTCTTTTTTTTTTTTTTACCTCAGCCTTATTGATAGATAATTGACACATTAGGTTAACTCTCTCAGTATACTAGAAATTCAAGAAGAGCAGGATTTGTGAACAATATAAGTGACAAATGTTGAAAAATATATAAGTTGCAGCAACACCTTAGAGCACAGGGAACCTACCCAGCTTTTTTTTTTTGTCCCCATTCAGCCTAATCAGAGCCATGTTACACAGTCTGAAATCCTGATTCATAAATTAGTTAATTAGGTTAGTCCTTTTTGACCACCAAACTAGAAAATGTACGATTTAATAAAGCAAATTTGAATACTGAATCGCCCAGAACAAAGGTGGAAGTTATCTGGTTAACATTAAGTCAATCCTCCCTTTTGTTACTTGAATTCCAAGGGTTTGATGATAAATCTCAATTTGATTAAAAGGTTATTTTTTTCATGAAGCCAAGAGAGTAAGGTGTATAGAAAGAGGATGGAATTTTAAAAACACAACAGCATGCTTCATGTTACAAATGCACATGTATTTCTGTTCAGCATTACCGAAGTATTTTTGTGTTTGCCAAATTTGCTACATGCCTCTCCTTTTAAAAGGCCAGAGAAAGGTGGTTTTAATAAAGGTTTTCTAATGTAATAGAACCAGCAGTAATAATATCCTGTTTGAAATCTCTGGGAAACAAAAAAAATTCTTTTTGAAATGTTTTTTTTTTCTTCAAGAATTTGTTTTCAACTCACTAGAAGAGAAAAGCTCCGTGTCGGGGCACTGAAGTGGGAGTGCCGTAGAATTTCATAGTTCTCCCTTTCATCTTGCTGATTGATGATATTATTAGGGTCTCAGAATTACCCTATAATCAAATGAAATATCCAGAAAGCTAAAAGCTAAGGGAAGCCTTTGAATGTGGTCACAAAGGGAAGTAAGTTTCCCATTTCCGTCATCAATTAAAGGGGTAAACGTATACATATGAAATCTATATACATAGGTCTGCAGTTTGTGAAGCAGCCAGGGTACTTTAAGGAGGTAGATGGCTCATTCTTGTATGAGTACAAGTAATCCTTTAACTAAAAGCAGTTACATAACGGCAAAGAAATTTAATGCTGATCTGTTTTCTCTAGCTAATACGGCCCTGGCACCCTGTCAGCTATGACTTAAGTAGCACATCATAAGACTCTAGGCGTATAAGCTGTGCGTCACCCGCGTAATTCATCAGTACCTATATTTTGATGCTAGTCAAGGGAGTTAAAGCAGCTGAATTTTATTTTTTATTTGCTTTATAAATTCTGTTGGTTTCATTCACATTGACCTGGATGTACTGTAATAGGATCCACTTTGTAGACCTACTTTCCTGGGAAAACACTGTGTTTCAGTCAACTGGTTGTTCCTAGAAAGGAATTAGGGTTTAAACAGGGCTCTTTCCTGCCAGGCATATGAGGTAATAACAACAAGGCTGTGTGTGAGAGTTCTGGGAATGGGGTGCAGAAGGGGGGAGAGACCTGCAGCCTTAATTGACTCCATTGAGAGCCACCCTTCTTTTGCAGGCAGAGACGAACAACCTCAGATCATAATCAGGCACTTGTTTAGTAGCTTGTGGAATTGTGACAAAGTGGGACAGGTCCCAGGGGTGCATCACAGTGGGTGCCCCATCTTCCATACCGGAAGTCTATGCTGCCACCATCTCGAGTTATAAGAGGAGATAGTTTCCTCCAGAGCCGGCAGCACACAAGGCTCACAGCGTGGCCCTGTTTTCTCCTCTTCCACCAGCATTTTGTTGCCCCCCCCCATGTGGTCTCTGGGGCAATAACAAAAGCTCCCTCTTATTGAGCATACACGTAAGTTTTTTAATAATTTTTCTAAGTAATTTTTATTATTCTTGTTTTTAAAATAAGATAACTGAGGTTTGTAGAGGTAGTCCCTTGCCCAGGTTACCTAGGTAGGATGCTCACAATCTGGGTCCGCCTGGACCCCAAAGCTATGTGACTCTGAGATGGTTAATTGTGTTTGTGAACCTAACTAAACTATGGTACCCAGCAGCTTGGTTAAAACACCAGTTTAGAGGTTGCTGTAAAATTATTTTTTTTAGATACAGTTAACAGCAACAATGAGTTCACTTTTAGTAAAGCGGATTACCCTCAATGATGTGGGTGGACTGCATACAATCAGGTGAAGGCCTTACATGCAAACACTGAGTTTTCCTGAAAATTAAAGAATTCAGGAATTCTGTCATATCTCCATAGATGAACATATAGATAGGTAGATACATACATAGATACATAGATATATAGATTGAAGTAGATATGTAGAGATATAGGTATATAGACAAAAATAAATAGATATGAATATAGATTTATTTTAAGAAATTGGCTTACTTGATTGTAAGGCCTAGGAAGTCTGAAATCCACAAGATAAACTGCAGGAAGAAAATTCAGAAGGGATTTGATATTGTAATTTTTAGGCAGAATTCCTTCTTTGTGGGCACACCTCAGTTTTTGCTCTTAAGGTCTTTTGCTGATAGGATGAGGCCCATCTCATTATCTGCTTTGCTTAAAGTAAGGTGATTGAAGATATGAACCACGTCTACAACATACATCCCCAACAACAACTAGTTTAGTGTTACCTGGCCATGGTGACACATCAGACCGGTCATCACAGCATGGACATCAGGATCCTGGCACACCTGGTGCTCAGGGGGCTACCTTCTAGGGAAATCCTTGAGAAGTCTGTCTCTTATTACTGGGTATGTAGGCCCTACTAATATGGCTTGAATTCATCTATCTCTAGGTTGACCACAAAGTTATTGACCCAACTGAAACATTTTTGAGAATTAGAAGGATGCTCTTGATAATTCTACCAGGCTTAATTGAAGATACTTGGTCTGATGTTTTCTAATGTAGTTTACCTTCTTAAAAAAATTTTATGGGCTCTCTTCGGTGACTCAGTGGATAAAGCATTGGTCCAGGGTATGGATGTCCCAGGTTCAATTTCTGGTCAGGGAACACAGGAGAAGTGACTATCTGCTTCTCTACCCCTCCTTCTCTCCCTTTTCTCCCTTTTCTCCTGTAACCAGTGGCTTGATTGGTTCAAGTGTGGCCCCGGGTGCTGAGGAAGGCTCTGTTGTTCCAAGCTCATTAGCCTCAGGTGCTAAAAATAGCTCAGTTGATTTGAGCATTATCTCCCCTCTTCTCACTTAAAAAAAATAAAAAAATAAAAAGCTTTTATGGCTTACTAAATTGTATCTGGAGCCAATAATGAATTGCAAACCGCAGTTCAAAAAAATGTTGCTCCAGTTAACTA
Source organism: Rhynchonycteris naso (assembly GCA_037038555.1). Lineage (NCBI taxonomy): Eukaryota > Metazoa > Chordata > Mammalia > Chiroptera > Emballonuridae > Rhynchonycteris > Rhynchonycteris naso. Next base: position 36,298,691 of record CM072998.1, read on the forward strand.
TTTGTTCCAAGCAGCCACGCAAGCTGTCCTACACCTTTCATCTGAACACATCCTTCTTCTTTCTTGTCCCTTTCCCTTTCAATAAAGAAAGAAAGTCACATTTGTTCTCAGATTCCCTACCTCCCACCAAGCATTAGACCACACTGCCCAGAATAGAGTCTGTGCTGGAGTCTCTCCTTCAGAGGCAAACACTTAAGATTTCTGAAATCCATGATCTTAATTTTCTTAATATACAGAATTTAAAAAATGACATGATCATTGTAAGAAATATGGTAAATATAAGTTTTCATCCCTTTATCTACATCTTTTGCTATTGGAATTTAAAGCACACTTCTACTGGAGATGCTTTGGCCAACTTAACACTGGGTTTAACATGTGACTTGCTTTGGCCAATGGGATGTTAGAAGATATAATACCAACAGAGGCCTGAAAGGGGATTGTGCTTGTGTTTGGTCTCTTGCTTCTCTACCTTCACCACTAGAAGCTGCCCAGGCCAGCTGCTGGCCCCAAGAGGGGGAAGAGGGATGTGAACAGAGTTCCAAGGCTCCAGTGATTGTACCACTCTGGACACTGAGCCCCTGACCCAGGAAGCCCTGTCAAGGTCAGAAGAAACATCTTTCCTAAACATCCCACATGCACAGATTAAATAAAAACTTACGGTCTAAGTTACTTAGTTTTGGGGAATTTTGTTAAATAGTGTTATTATGACAATAGATGACTAGTTCAACAGAAAAGACTACATATCTACATTTTAAATAAGCGGCTGGACAACCTTTATTGATTGGTTGATATGATTGCTTTTAGAGAGAGAGGAAGGCAGAGAGAGAGAGAGAAACATAGATCTCTTCCTGTATGTGCCCTGAGTAGGGATCGAACAAGCAACCTCTGTGCTCTGGGACAATGCTCTAATCCAGTGGTACTCAAACTTTTTGAAGTCGGGGCACATTTAAAATCCTACAAATAATTGTAGGTGCACTATATACAAATTTCTGAGAAATATGTTATAATAATTAAGTCAAATATTAAAGAAAAAAAATAAAGTCCAAGCATGCTTTTTTGTAATTAAACAAAATAAATACAACAAAATTAAATTTACTCTGACATTAAAAAACATTTTTAGAGTTATGCTTTTTAGAATTCATAAAAAAGAGGGGTTAGAAAAACAAAAAAGTTATCTTTATATATATATAGATAGATACGTTCTTAGTAAGATTTAGTAAATTCAGCAGATCCCAGCGTGAATGTGTTAAGTTTTTTCATTCTTGTGTTTATGAGAAACATGAGCCTGATATGTCCTAATGATTTCTTCAATGTTTGGGCATATATTTAAAAGGCAAACTCTCATTTCTTTGTCAATACATTGAAGAATTCCTCTCCTTTTACTCTTACTTGTGTTGAAGGTAGAAAATCCTAATTTACATAAATAGGATGTTGAAAATTGTAGTAAAATGTTCAAAGCTTTTTTAGATATTGCCACATATACTAGTTTTATAGAAATCCAAAAGGCTTCAAGAGACAATTCCTTATGTTTAATCATCAATCCACAATCAGTGAATATAGCTGCCAGTTCTTCTGTTAATGTTAAACCAAAATCACTTGAAGCTTCCATGAATGGGTTTCTAATCCAGTCGTATTGTTCAGTGTTAAGTAATGGAAAATAAGAACCTAATTTTTCTTCTAAATTTATTATTATTATTATTTTTTTCTAACCCTAACCCTAACCCTAACCCTAACCCTAACCCTAACCCTAATCTTCTAAATTTATTAAATGTTCAACTATTATTGGAAGTGTTTCATTTATGCAAGTGTTATTTACCAATGGAAACATTTCCAAATTACCTTCAACAGCTTTTCTTTCCAAATCTGTAGTTTTCTCTGAAACGCTTTCATTTTGTCAGAGGATTTGAGAATATTTTCTTCTTTCCCTTGCATCCTAGTATTCAAAATATTGAGCTGCTGAAATATATCAGCCAAATACTGTAACCTGGCAATCCAAAAGTCACACCAAAGGAGGTTACAAAAATGTAACTGTTTCATCTCTTCAAAAACGCCAAAAGTTCTTGTCTTAGCTGTACACGGGTAAGTACTTTTCCCCCTGACAACCACCTCATCTCAGTGTGTAAAAGCAGCCCTCTGTGTTGTGAATCCATATCGATACAAAGCTTTGTGAATAAACGCGATCTGACAGGTTTTGTTTTAATAAAGTTTACCATCTGAACAACTTGATCTAAAACTTCTCTTAATTTTTCTCCCAATGTTTTTGCTGTCAAGGCCTCCCTATAAAGTAAGCAGTGAGTTACGATAACATTCTCATTTTGTTTTTTTTACAAAAGATGTAAGACCCTTAACACAGCCTCCCATGGAAGGGGCGCCATCTGTACAAACGCCTGCACATGACTTCCATGTTAACTGACATTTATAAAGATAGTTATTCAAAATGTGAAAAACGTCTTCACCTTTTGTAGACACACCTAATTCTTTGCAAAAAAGAAACTGATTTACTATTTGCTCTTCATTAATAAAACGGACAAATGCTAAGAGTTACATCATGTTGATAACGTCTGTTGACTCATCAACTTGCAATGCAAAATTTGAATACTGAAGCTTATTACTGCATACATTTTTCTCTATATGAGAAGACATTTCTACAATACACCTGTGAACTGTATCATTGGACAGAGGAATCTTGCTTATTTTCATTGCTGCTTCATTCCCTAGCATTGTGATGACCATTTTTTTTTGCATGCATGCAAAATAAGTGACTCACCTAAAGTATGAGCTTTCATAGTTTTTGCTATCAGTTCTGAGACTTGATAAGAAACGATTTGAGCTTTATCAGAAAGTCATTTTCTAAAAGAATTTGCCGCTTTTGTTTTCTGTTCGAACAATCTCTTGAAAAAACTTGCAGATTTATCTTGTAAATTAGAGAGTATAGTTTTAAAATGTTTACACAATTTACTAGGAAGCAATGATTCATTTGCCATTTTATATCCATATACTAAACATAGCAGTAAAGGATGATCTTTACTTCCGGTCCAAGTGAAACCAAAGCTTAAATAACTTTCATTATATTTGCGAGTAGGCCATGATTTTGCTTTCTTACTTGCATTTAACTTTTGCTCACTTCCAGAATCAGATTCTTTGATATCACGCTTCCTTTTGAGAAATCTATCCGTTTTATTTGGGTGTATTTATCTAAAAATAATATAATGATGTGTTAATAATAAATATAATAATGATGTGTCAACAAAAAGAGTGGTATTTCTATAATAAAATGGTATAATAGAGTAACTATATTTATTTTTATATCTGGGCACATGTCGCGAACCAGTGCAGCTAGTAATTCCAGGTCCCATGTGGGAATGGTGCAGAATTAAGAAAATACAGGGTTGGGAGGGCCCTGGAATTGCTGCTGGCAAGAACAAAACATGCCCAAAAATCACATCTTGATTTATTTATAGGGCAAAGTGAGGCCATTAGCAAATCTATACTTTACAGCAAACAAAGGATAGAAGAAACTTGCCTCCAGTCTTTCCCAGGAACATGGGGATAGTGTAAACAATCCAGCACCAAAGCTTAACAGCCTTTAGCAATCTAATCAGGCAAGTGAGGGGGGGGGGGCAAACTGTCAGCTTACAGCTAATTCCCCACATCTCTGTCCTCCCAAAATCTAAACTCCAAAAACCCTGTTGGTTTTTTGGTCCCCAATAGGCACATATTTCTCTGGAATACCATAGGGCGCACCTGGAAATCTTCTAGGGTGCACCAGTGCGCCCTGGCGCACACTTTGAGAACCACTGCTCTAACCAATCAAGCCATCCAGCCAGGGCACACCCAGATAGTCTTAATATAAGTGATTTGTTGAGAAAATTTTAGTAAGTCTAAGTCAGGGGTCCCCAAACTATGGCCCATGGGCCACATGTGGCCTCCTGAGGCCATTTATCCGGCTCCCGCTACACTTCCAGAAGGGGCACCTTTTTCATTGGTGGTCAGTGAGAGGAGCACATGATGCATCCGCACCCATAGTTCCCATTAAAATACTGGTCAGTTTGTTGATTTAAATTTACTTGTTCTTTATTTTAAATATTGTATTTGTTCCTGTTTTGCTATTTTACTTTAAAATAAGATATGTGCAGTGTGCATAGGGATTTGTTCATAGTCTTTTTTTATAGTCCAGCCCTCCAACAATCTGAGGGACAGTGAACTGGCCCCCTGTGTAAAAAGTTTGAGGACCCCTGGTCTAAGTGATGACAAACTTTTAGAGAAATAACCTTCTGATCCTGCTTTTCTAAAGATTTGTTTTTGTTTTGTTTTGGTTTTAGATAATGAAAGAGATAGAGGAGACAGAGGGTGAGAAGCATCAATTTGTAGTTGCTACACTTTAATTGTCTATTGATTGAGTCTTGAATGTGCCTTGATGAGGGGGCAGAGCTCAAGCCGAGCCTGCAACCCCTTGCTCAAGCCAGCAACCTTGGGCTTAAATCAGTGACCTTGGGATGATGTTGATGATTTCATGTTCAAGCCAGTGGCCCCATACTCTAACTGGCAACCAGGTTTGAACCAGAAGAACCTCAGCATCCTGGCTAGACATTCTATGTACCGCACCACCACTGGTCAGACCTAAAGATTCCTTTTTATTTTCTTTTTCTTTCAACCAAGAATGAATATTGTATTATTTTTCAGATGCCTTTGGGGGTATCTTTTTAGATGATCACATGGTGTTTAAAATCTATTAATGTAATATATTAAAATATCTTTGTTCTCCTTGAATAGTTTTACTTGTCCATGAACTATTATCATTTTAATAAAGAATTTGTCTGAAATTGCTAGTATTTTATTTAGAATTTTAAAAAGCTTATTCATAGCCTGTCATTTTCTTTTTTGTGCTACTTTTGTCAGGTTCTAGGGGCAGAATTGTGCTGGCTTTGTAAAGCAAACTATGAAGCTTTCTGCAATTTCCTCTGTACCAGAGCAGTTTACATAGCATGGTGATTATTTGTTCCTTGAAAGTTGGAAAGGACTTATCCCCAAATGTCTGGGCTTGGCATCTTTTTTGGTAGTGATGTTTTAATAATCCTTCAACTTTTTCCATGATCATTATACATTTAGAAGGTATACTTAGTCCTCAATAGGTTACAGAAAATTACCATTCCCTTAAATCCATTTCTGCAAGGATTTCAAATTGTTATCATAGTTAACCATCTTTATTATGACAGGATTTACCATATTATTAATTTAATTTTCTGTCTAGCTATTTTTTCAGTCCTTATTTTGTGCATGTGTATTTTCTTCATTTTGTTTGAAGAGATTGCTAGATGTTTGGCATTTTAATTAGTTTTTTTCCCTCAAAGTATGAGCTCTTAAATGTGTATGGCAACTCTGGTTTTATTCTATTTTTGTCATAAATTTTTAAAAATACTTCCTTCCTCCTGCTTTGTTGTTTTTATATTAACTTCCTGGACTGAATGCTTTCATTTATTTTTATTTCTTTTTGTTTAATAATAAAAGCTTTTTGGAATATGAATCTGTCTTTGAACACTGATTAATTTTACTTCATTGTAAACAGAGTATTTGGCCGGCACGATTTTCTCTTTTGAAATTCAGTGAGGTTTTATATATGCTCTGATGCATAATCAATTTTTGCAAATATGTAACCCTTAAAAGAATGTTTTCCTATAGGGAACAAGATTAAAAATACATTATTTCAATTACCATTATAATAAAATAATTCAGGAACCTAAAAATTTATTTTATTTTTTTATTCTTGATTTGTTAAAGATTGAAATTTACTAATACTAAAAATATGTACTTTATTGAATATATTTACACATGTATATACAATACAAGCATATCTTCAAAACTTTTTATTTTTTCTTTCTTTATCTTCTCAGTTCCCTCAGGCAAAATAAGTAAAATGAACTACCATAGGTAGTCACCATTGTTATTTTTTGTATATATTGTCAAGAATTTATTTATGTAAATCAAGAAAATATAAATATATATATTTTTGTTTTCCAACCTCTATTGTCTCACATTTATATTGAAATCTTCTAAATTCCAGACACCATGACATTATACCATAAAATACTTTAGAATCATCTAAATAATTAAAAACTCTTTTTATTGAACCAATATAGCATTATCACACCTAAAAGTTAGTAATACTTTTTAATGTCTTCTAGTACTGAACACATATGCAAATTTTCCAAATTGTTTCTGCCAATGTGTTCTTCAGCTGTTCGGTCCACATCAGTACATTTGCTTTACATCTGGTTATTTCATCTCTTAAATCTTTTGTTTTTCCGAATTTATATATTTTTTTCAAATATTTAGAAAAGCAAAAGGAGAAAATATTAATTACTGCAGACATAACCAGGAAGCCTCAGACATGTGGATACTGTATATAACAACTAAGTCCAATAGTGGCAAATATTCCCATTCTTTCTCTCTCTCTCTCCCTTTTTCCCCTTCTCCACAGCTATCTCATCTATATTTATAATCATTTTTTCCCAAATAGTTTCCATCACTCATTGTGATCCTTGGTGCTCTAACTTCTCCACATTTGGCCAGTGATCATCCCTTAGCCCGACTCCTGCATCCTCAGAACCTCTCCATCAATCTTTCAACGCTTTCTCGCTTTCTGATGCACGTTGTTGGGGGGTGGTTGGATTGTTGGCCTCAGTCCTGGGAACAGCCAGTCTCCATTCTGGTTCCTTTTTAGCAGGGTGATATGTCATTGAAACCAAGATCTTTGTTCTAGAGTGTTCTTTGGGGGAATTTTTATTAAAATGTCTTGATCTTTACTAGGTAGATCTATCCTGCATAACCATCTAGGCCTGACTTTTTAGAAATTGATTTTTTTTTTAATTTCTTCTATGGAAGTTGATCTGCTTGGACTTCTCCATAAATTATCCAAGTTTTCTAATTTTTAAATGTTTGTACAAAGCAATAAATTGTTTCTTTTGATTTAAAAAAATATACTGTGTTTTGAGGATTATTTCTTCTCAGTCACTTTTAATTTTGTATTTATCTTTTCATCATCTTTTCTTCCCTTTCCTCCCTTGATTGGAATAGTGGGAGGTTCATCAATATACTAGGGGGAAAAAAACCTGTTTTTGTTTTTTACTCATTGGTTTTACTTTTATTTATGTTATGCAATTATCTGGGTCCTTCACATATATTTTAATCTTTGCTAATTCCTTGATTTGGATGCTTTACTCATTTATTATAGTGTTTTATTACTATTGATATAATTTTTGAGACTACTATATGTTTCTTTACTGGATTTTATGTAAACCTAAGTTATTTTCTTAAAAAACAGTTTTTTAAACTCTACCTTATTTACCCTAAAGTTCACCTGTTTAAAGTATATAATTCAATGGTTTTTTAGTGTATTTACAGAGTTGCAAATTTTCTTTTATATGTTGTTACAATTGATTTGTTAATATTTTGCTGAAAATTTCTGTGCTTATATGTTCATGACAAATATTGGCCTGTGATTTTCTTTTCTGATAATGCCTTTGATTCCTTTTGGTATCAAAATGATTCCTGCCTTATAAAACAACCTAAGGAATCTTCTCTTTTCCAGAGGGATTATATAGAACTGGCATTATTTCATCCTTAAGTATTTTGTAGAATTCACCATTGAAACTCTCTTGGTCTGGGATATTTTTTGTTTGGAGGTTAAAGCTACACATTCAATTTCTTCAATAAGCATAGACTAACCATGTTATATGGTTCTTCTTGAGTGAGTTTTTGTAATCTTTGTAGGAATTGGTCCATTTTGTGTAACTTGTCTATTTTATATACAGAGTTGCTTGTAGAATTCCCCTATTATCTATTTAATGTTTGTAAGAACTTTATTTTGTTATTAGTATTTTTCTTAATTCAGTGAGAGTAGGGGAGGCAGAGACAGACTCCTGAGCATGCATCCTGACCAGAATCTACCTGGAAAGCCCACTAGGGAGCAATGCTCTGTCCATCTGTAGCATTGCTCCATTGATCAGCAATCCAGTTTTTCTCAGTGCCTGAGGTGAAGGCCATAGAGCCATTCTCAAAGAGAGAAGGGGGCAGGGGTGGAGAGGCAGATGGGCATTTCTCCTGAGTGCCCTGACCAGGAATTGAACCAGGACATCTATTCACTGGGCCGACACTCTATGTATGGCCAGTAGTCGCTGCCATCATGGCCATGGGCATGTAGGTTCCCATTAGGTTCAGGCAGATGGTAAAGAAACAGGGGAGCCAAAAATGGTGGACCATTCCTTTATTAAAGTCTCACACCGTCCGATAAGCAAACACACAGGACTCCCAAAGTCACTGACACATTCCCCAGTTCCACAACCCCGAGAATCTTCTCTGATTTCTCGTAGAGTCAAAGGCCCCACCAGTCTCAGCAGAGCTCACAAAACCCCTCACCTCTGGTTTCCCATCTGCACACCTTCTCCTCTCTCTGCACAAACTGGTTTCTTCTTCAGCATTCTGAATTCTCTCTTCTCTCACTCTGCAAACATGGCTTCCTTCTGCCTCTTCTTTTTCTTCCCTGCTCTTTTTAAAACTTTTTGGTGTGGAAAACCTCTCCTCCAGCAAACATTAACAAGACAATGGCCCTTCCCAAGCAGGGAGGTAATTTGCAATTTCACAGACTACATATACCTGGCGCTGCCCAGCACCATTTTTAACAATAAAAGTGAGCAAACTCAAAAAACACAAATTTTACAAACTCATCTGCCCAACACTCAACCACTGAGGCAACTGGCCAGGGCCTGTAAGATCTTTAGTAATATATTCTTTCATTTCTAACATCAATAATTTTTGTTTTTTCTCTTTTGCCTTGATCAATCCATCTAAAAGTTTATCAATTTGATCTTTCAAAAAGCATTCAACATCCTGAGGTTTATTTTAGTATTTCTCCTTTTCTCATTTGTAACTTATTATTATTCTGACAATGAAAGTCTTAGCTGTCATTTACTTAATTTTTGGTCTAGGAACACAAAAAAACTATTTTTATAATTCTACACCCATGTAAAAGAACAAATTTACTAACTAGAATACAATGTTGATCTACTATTATGTTTTTCATCATTGTAAAGACTAACTTTTTTTAATGTGCACTGTTTGGACAGCCCTCTGGTATTTATCAGTCATCCATCCATTCTGGGTCTGCTTCACCAAGTTGTAGTTCCCTATTACGGCAGTCATATTAATTGAAAAGGAAATTTATTTTTGGATAATGTGAAATAGGCCTTTGCAAAAAATAATAAACTAACATAGTACAGGTTCTGAAGGCATTGCTCCAGTGGCCTTTCTAAACTCAGCACCATTCTCAGCCAGCTTTATGTTCCACATGCAAAGTGCTGACCAAATGCTATTTCTGCCTAACTGGAAGTAGTGGGATAAATATAAACATGGTGAGAGGGAAGGAATCAAATGGTTCTAGATACCTTTGGAAGAAGCTGTTTGTGGTGGGGATGTTCTTCCCTACCAGCTATGCAAGAGAAAAAGATTATAAGTGGAAATTACTTGATCTCGTTGAGCATGATCAATTTATTATAACTCAGCCTTCATTTAACTTGATTCTTAGAAATTACACCTCTGGTCTGGCAGATCTTGATGTATCTGTGTCTCATTTCTTTTGTTTGTATTTAAGAGAATTTGAAAAACATTTTAGAGAAGTTTCTCAATATTTGAGAATATTGAAATATTGAGAAACTTATTGGTCACAATATTCATAGAGCTATTTTATTTTTAAAAAGCCACCATCTTACTTTGATGCTTGAAAGTTCCTGTTTAGTTTCTAATTTGTAATTCTCTGCGTAGTCTAGAATATACAAAACTTTACATTTTGGATCTTTACGGAAGAAAAAGATCATTTTGCCACTGTACTTTGGGGACTTTTAAAGCTGTGCCATTTACCATCGAAGTGAAGCCAGCTTACATTATTGAAGTCATCTACCAGTTACTAACAGTCTTGTTAAATTTAAGGAATTAATTGAATAACCAAGAATGAGGGCTTCTGACACTTCTATTAGTACTTAATACTAAAAGTTTTGGTTTTTTTATAGGTACTTACCATGAAATTAGAATATATTTCTACCCAGTGCACAGATAATAGGTAGTTTCACGATCTCACTATCTTTGTATCCTCCAGAGATGTTTTTTAACCAAAAGAGACATTAGTCTGCCTTTTAATTTAAAACCCTCTTAAGACAAAAAGAGAACTGAAGATAATATTAAATTAGTTTAACAGCCTGACCAGGTGGTGACGCAGTGGATAGAGTGTCAGACTGGGATGCGGAGGACCCAGGTTCGAGACTCCGAGCTCGCCAGCTTGAGCGCGGGCCCATCTGGCTTGAGCAAAAGCTCGTCAGCTTGGACCCAAGGTCGCTGGCTACAGCAAGGGGTTGCTTGGTCTGCTGAAGGCCCGCAGTCAAGGCACATGTGAGAAAGCAGTCAATGAACAACTATGGTGTCGTAAGGGCAACGAAAAACTGATGATTGATGCTTCTCACCTCTCTCCGTTTCTGTCTGTCTGTCCCTATCTATCCCTCTCTCTGACTCTCTCTCTGTCCCTGTAAAAAAAAAAATTAGTTTAACAGAGATAATGTATGGAATAGTATTTAAATAAATGAACACCAATGCAAATTTGATCAACTTTAGTAATTATTTTTAATGATTGTTATTTATGACTTGTTTTAACTTGAATTATTTTTTAACTTTGGAATAAATTTTTCTAACATGTTCTTTTAATATGCCCTTAGAACATTTTATTATGAACATTTTTAAACAGATAGAACAATTGAAAGAATTTTACAATAATATTTGTATATCTAAAACTTAGATTCAACCATTAACATTTTACTATACCTGTCTTACCCAACATCTACTGAGCTATTATTAATATTCATTCTTTTTAATTAATTCTTAACTTAGAGTCAGATTTTATCATCAATGACCTTTGGACTTCAGATAAACTTGAAGTCTATATTCCTTGAATAAAATTTGTCCTCAGCTTCCAACAGTTTTAATCTCCTCTGTTTACTTCCTTAAACTGTTAGCACCAAATGAAAAATGATTTCACCATTATGTCTTAGTCTTCTCTTTTCTTATCAGAGAGGCCTCCCTGATAAGAACCCCTGTCACTGTGTCCCCTTATCTTTCATTCAGCCCTTACGTGATATTGTTACATAACTTTGTATACTAGAAACATGCAAACGGAATTTGTTTTGTTCATACATAATGAGAACTTAGAACTGCACCTGACCCTGAGTGTTCAAGTTCATTAATGTGGAGAACTGTTTCTCTGACTTCTAGTCTCTGCTCTAACCCATTGTTATTCTATAAACACGAAATTTTGAAACATCTTTCTGTCGCCAACATTGTTACTTAAGGTATCAATATCTATTGTAGCAAACAGCCACAGTATTGAATCATTAAAAACTTATTCTATTCTCTTTTCAGAAAAGCAATTTATAGTATTCTTTAGCTTAATAACTAAAGTTTCTCTTCTCACTTTATATTTTATTAGTTGGCTTGCTAGTGGAATTTTTTTCTTGTACTTTAGAGATTGTTTCATCACCAATAAACTCCCAAATAATATGTATGTGCTTGTTCTCTTACTGAATATAGTTTTTGCCTATCAAAGGTATCCCATTACATCTCAAACATTTTCTCTTTGTGAACTAAATTGCACGAAATGAAATTAAACAAAGAGAATAAATTACTTGTGTAAAAATCTTACTCATATAGTTTAACAACCATCATCTTTCAAAGTAGGAGAAAGCTTATTTCCTGATGTTAATTTCATTTGAACTCACAGACTACATGCTGTATGAGGATGTAGGTAGTCACACATAGAGTAATTCCTGGTATTGGGGAGTAGAAAATCCCCTCCGGGTGGGTCACAGATAGCATCATTTAAAAATAATAAACCAAGTGGAATTCAAGTATCTGAGTACTTTGATACCTACAATCATCCATTTAAAAGGCATATGAACAAACACTTTCATAAGTGAATATTTTCCCATTCTCCTTTCTTTATCACAATTGTACTTTCTCACAAAAGTTTATGTTCATGTAATATATTTTACTGGTCAGTCTAATGACATCTTCCCAAAAAATGTATTAAAAAATTTTAAAACTCTATATTTTCCAGTCATTTTCAAAGACCATGGTGCTCTACATTTTAAAGTTGATTTCATTATAATTACTGACTGTAGAAATTTATCAAAACAGCAAATATTTTAAATTTTATATATCATTATTAAACATAAACAGTAAACTTTTATTAGAAATGTATTTGATGAGATGTCTGAAGCTTTTTGTCAGTTTATGTAATCACAGATGACTATTATCTATTGATAGAATAAGACAGGGCTCAGCGTCAATTCAGTTTCTAATTTTTATTTTTATAGTTTTAAGTACTGAAATTGCTTGTTCAAATATTTATGATTTTTTTTTTTGTTGTTCTGATGAGATAGGTGCTATCACCCTCACTATTTCCCCCTCTCACTCTTTGTTGTACTCTCTTGGTAGGTTACCAGTGAGCAAAAATTAGACAAAAATTTGAAAGACAAAAAGTTTTATGCTGTTTAACTGAAATTATCCTTGTCACATCCTACTGTGTAACAGCTCAAAATTCAAAAATCTCACCATGATCCAAAATTGTCCCTTTGTAAGTTTACATTTAGTTTATAAATAAAATAAAATGAATGAGATGGGGAAAAGCATAAAATAGTGCCCAAATGCTTTTTCCCTTCTTCTCTTTCTTTGGCATGGGAAGAGGAAAGGTTTAGGCCCTGGAAAGTGTATCATAATGGGATTGAGAAAGGGAATAAAGGAAAGCTTTCTTATATGAAGTGGAGGATGGTTGATTTTTAGATTGGTGTGGGAAAGCAAAAGCAGCACATGTAGGTGCAAGGTTTTGGGGAAGGACGCTTATAAAAAGTGGTATCTAGAGATAAACCAGCTTAAAATCATTTGGGTCCCATACACCTTGGAAAGCATTCCTGGAAATGTTTATACCAGTGTGAAACCACTGTGTTGAGAGGGCTGCATAAGCTCTTAAGAGAAAAGAAGAAAAATGAATGTTGGTTTTTTAAAATATTAATTTATGAGTGTGAGCACTCAGAAGGAGTACTTTGCAACTATTATCATATAGTTGAAGATTGTTTATCAACATGTGTCTAACACATTTAAAAATACAAATCTTTTTAAAAGTCAAATCGCTGTAATAATAAAGGAAGACATATTTGCTTTCACTCATGGCGCAAAACAGGTGTGCCCCTCTGGCTGTGTACACCTGGGGATGAGGTATATAGTAGTATGAGGAAATTTGGGTAAAAGGTTCTCCATTGAACCATGAAGCAATGCTGGGGTCTTTCTGACATTACTCTTATTACCATAGTTTTCTTTCCTTCTGTGTTTTGATGAATAACAACTATTTAAATGTATTGATTGCAATGCTTCTGGCTTATATTATATACCTATTTATTAATTCATGTAACCAAAAAGGAAACCGAGACAGTGTAGCTATATGTTAGAGCTGGGTCATATCTTTTACCAAATATAATGCTCATTTAAACATATAAACTTCAGAAATAGCAATAATATAGAAAATGCCACATCTCAGACACTTGAGGTATACTCTTACTGTTGTATTATTTTCTAAACAGAAATTATTATTGACATTAAACACACATATACACATACACAGAGGGAGGGAGAGAGAGAGAGAGAGAGAGAGAGAGAGAGAGAGAGATATCTAAGCCTTGGCAAGGTAGGTGAACTGTTTAAGGTCTCAGAGACAGTAAGACTCCAAGCTGGAAATTCTACTCCTGTCCATGTGATGTCAAAGCCTGGATTCTTTTTTCATCACACCACAGGGAGTAAACACAGAAAGGGCAACACAAGCATGATAGTCTTAACTCAGATTTTCGCACCAAGTTAGTTAAAACAGTTTTTGTTCTTTGTAGGAAATATTCGAATAGCCATGAAGCCTGTTGTCCTAGGGCACCATGGACTAGAAACCTACTCAGAGAGCCAAATCTGGGGTGTCAATATCATGTCAACATCAGTATCAGCTGAATATTGTTCCAAGCTGTCATCACCACTGCCCTCATCAAAAATATTTTCAGAAATTTTTCTTAGGTGATCTGAAAGGTAGAGAAACTTATCAATGGGGGGCAATTAACAGGGATGAATTTGACTGGAAATTTAAAAAGTACAATCTTTTTTGGCACTTGATCAAAAAATTCTCATTGAACTCACAATAATAATTATTTTTCTCATAAGAAGTTGAGTGAATTGATGCTCTCAGGTAACACTGCAAATCTTAGGCTTCATGGCTTGTGATTACATCCTCAGTTTTCCTGGTTCCCGAGTGAGACTGATCAACCTTTACCTTCTGGGATAGCCTTTTGGTTGCCTTTTATAAAAATAGTAATATAAGATTTCTGTTTTGATTGTTAAAAGTCAATAAAAACTAGCTTATATAAGGTGTGAACTGAATAAATGCACAGTCAGTGAGTTGGTTTCTGGATACAGATATATCAATAAGAAGAGAACAGCCTTCAGATCTGTGCTAGCCTTCTTCTTGTAATCACACTTTAACAGTCTTTTCTTCCAATTCCTTCCAGGCCATTAGAGAACCATTCTGTGGCTCAAATCCTAATTAGTTCATGATTAGTACACAAAACATCCTATCTAGTTAACTTTCTCTAATACTTCTTAATAATGTTGTAGTATTGAAACAATTTTGAATTAAAATAAGAGCATTGTTCATTAATACCTTGGTTAAACGATGCCCTTTGTTATTCCATGAATGAGGACAGGTCCCACTGTCAGTTATGGACACTTGACTGTAAAATGTGAGTTAAGGGTGCTAAACCTTTGCCAAAAAGTATCTCCTTCATTCACCTAAGACTTCCCCCTAAAGATATTTTCTTCTGAATTCAAATAGACTTTTGTTAAAAGGCATGTTTAATAGGAAAGTTAGCACCTTAGCCCAGGGTAGTTAACACCCTTTTAGGTTTTAGTTGAATGTTCTTTGAAGACAAATCATCATGCTGGGGATCGGCCATGTGGAGTGAGGAGTTCATCTGCCAGGATCCAGCAGAAAAACCCAGAAAATTAAACGGAAAAGGATATGGCATCTATAGAATCAAGGATATGAAACCTCAGATGTCACATTCTACAGGTATACAAATCCGATGTCTAAAAGCCCATGAAAAAAGTATGTCTTTACTGAACACCTAAGAAGGGTGCATCATTTGACACATGTGGGTACACCTGAAAGCTCCTCAGACCATCTCTCTCTCCAAAGGTCCATTCATTGTGGTGTCATGCCATTGGCTTCTGCCAGAATGAGCCCAGTACATGAGGGTGTGGGTTAACATGTGCTATGATCTTTTTTTCAAGATTTTTTCTGTATTGAATATTATGTGATTTAGCTAATTAACTGACTACACTCATTAAGCATAACCCATGGGACAGTCCTTGAGCCAACACCAAGGGAAAAAAACTCTGTTTTCTCTTTTCTTAAATCAACCTGAAGGCAAGAAACAAACTTAAATCAATTCATTTTATTCATGTTTTTCACATTATGTCACACAAAAATTCTGGCAAAATGTGAAAATGATGTGTCTGCGATCTCAGTTCATCCGACTATAATGGACTCGGATAAAATAGTTCGAAGTAACTTATGCTTGAAAAGGAGGATGGTGTGTCTGCTCACTTAAGGTGCATTCTTTCCATTTGAAATAAAAGTGTGATTTATTACCCTCAATGGAAAAAACGTGAGAGATCACATTCTTCCGGCTAATTCCATGCTGATGTTGGAAAGAAGCTCAAGACATTAATCTAAGAAAGTCTGAGCCCCTTTTGTGCAATTCTGGGAAGATGGTGTCATCAGCCCACACAGAAATGGCAGCACAAGAACTGATCCCATTGGGGCCAAAGCCCCTCCTCAAGTATAGCTCTCTCCCAAAGGGTAGTTGGTGTCACAGTCTCTTGAGAAACTTTATTGAGAGAGAAACTGAATGATTCAAAGGTTTAGATGGAGTGATGTTGGTTTTAAGCTTTCTTTCTCCACTTTGTATTCATTGTCTTTGTGAACTAGATATTTGTGTATAAGACAACAATTGCCTCTCACCATCTAAATCTGGTCCTTAATATAGATAGCTTTTCTTTCCTTGGCACTGAATAGCTGGCAGAACAACAAAGCCGTGCCATCAACAATTGTGTTTCTCTTCTCCACTATGTCATGTTTTTTATGTAGTAGACAAATTACTGAAAGTGTAGGCAAATAATGTCTTATAAAATTGACTTAGATTTTAAATACAAGCCATAAACTCACATTATAAATGATAGAGTCGTTGGGATTCATATTTGCCTTTCTCTATTGTTATGTATTTTGAGATAAGAAGTTTAACATATTTAGTTCTCTTATTTTGGTATAAACAGCACTTTCTTCTTATGTATTATACAAATATAATGCTTATTACAAACTTAGGATGTTTAGGGAAATAATATAGGAAAAATTAACACAACTCCCAAGTTTCTCACAGTTGTGTTATAAGGAGTAACATGAGCATTCTCGTGTAACAATTCCCAAGTTCAGTAACTCAGAGATAAAAATACTTCCAGAGTGAGGTCCAGTTTTCCCATGAACTAGATAATGAGCAAAAACCTGAGGCATCTCATGTGATAGAAGAGCTTATGCTTAAAGCTTCCTTGTAGCAATTGTGTATGTGCAGGCTGTGAAGTCATTGTGAACCTCTTTAATTTATCTCAAAAGTGCTGGGCATTGGCCCTGAGAAGTTGGACCTGACCACATTGATATTCCCAATTAATACCAGGAATGCAAATTCTATTTCTTCTGGTGTACTTTAAAGATCACACTTCTAAATCACAAAGCCGCCTGCACCATTGCCTTTTGAATAATTGGATTGGTTGAGAATCCACCATGAATGACTGAAGCCACGATGCAGCCATCACTGCAAATGTTATGATATGAAATTCAAGGAGAATTGTCCCTTCGCTGGGACTGAGCCTGGCTTCCTGGGTGTCTCCGGCTCTAAGTTACATTAAGACATGGGCTTCTCATTGCTTCAGCTCATAAATATGCTAATTATGAACATCAAGTGACCAGGGAGCACATATCTAAAAATGATTTACAGGTATATAAAAATAAAATTAATGGCACCCTCAGCACTAGCGGAACGTGTTAAAATTGAGGTTAGCCATGATGTCGGCAGACAGCCAGGGAGACAGAGACTCAGAAAAGTGTGATTTGTTATTCTGAGCATGAGTGAAAAGGGTGTAGTTTGGGGAGAATGCAGACACGGATGATGGGCACGACCAGGAAGCATCCCATGCCAGCTGCAATGCTGGAGTCAGCTGCAGGAGTGATGAAAAGCAGCGGCTTTGAGGATTATGTATGAGGCAACTCCCGGGGGTGGTGAGGTTAGCTCAGCTTCCCTGGTGTTCCAGGGGGAGGCTTCCTTCTTGGCACGGCCCATGGAGCTGCCAGGCCTGGACTGGTATGTGTTAGTGGGCAACACTGGGTAGAGAAGGTCGTTATTGGCTGTTGAATATGGCAGATTTCTCCTTTCTGTGCACTGGTTTCTCGGAGTGGAGACACTTCTTATCTGTGGTCTTTTATTACACTTGCATTTGCCAGTGTAAAATTAAAAAAAAAATCCTTTTATAGAAGAACCACAAAGAGGTTTGGAATTCCCACTGAACAGAGATGTTGAAAGCCACAAAATTTACTGTTGGTGGACAGAACAAAGATTTTAAAATACATTGCACAATGATAGTAAATTATTCATATAGTATTTTTATATAGAAGTATTTTCCTTAATATTTGTCTAAAAAATAGAAATTAGGGAAACAAAACCAAAAAGATTACAGGCTGTTAGGAGGAAGTCAAATGCCCTAAAAATATAGTCTGGCTACAGTCATGAAGTACCATTTTAAAATGCAGGTTAGGGCAAAAGTAAATTTATAGTTGTGAGAATGTGAAACAAAAAGTTTGTCCTTATGTTACTATTTATTTATTATTGTATTATTTTTCATACGAACAATTGTAAACCTAATTTTGCCTACCCTGCATCCATTTACAGCATCAGTTGAGTTCGTTAGTCAGATGCAGCAAAGACCATCACTTGGCTAAGTCAGAGGGCATTATGTGAGATACTCACGGAGGCTGAGCAGAGATGGTGCTTCCAGGATTGCATTTGTCCCCCTGATGTTCACAGAACTTGAACCATAAAGCCATCAGAAGCCACTCAGTGCTAGTGAGGGACCCTGTTTTGTTAGCTATTGATTTTGTTTCTTAGCATTTCTGAGTCTGCAGCTGTTTGTTCTATTCTGTTTCTTCACTGTGGCCCTCACTGTCACCTCTGTATGTCATAGGTGGTTGTTCCTCCACTCTCTCATCACTGCTCCCACTAAATTGCAGCTCCCCATGATCTGCTGTGGCCCTAACTCTAACTCATGGGATTATTGCTTTATTCTCTTGTTATTTCCACATTCAAACTCTCGAGAGACAGATTCTGACTGGCGCGGTTGGACATTTTATACCAGACAGCTCCTTAGCTCGTGGAGTGCATCCCTTGGGTTCACAGGGATGATGGATGGAGCAATGTCAGCAGTAAGGAGAAGTCAGACAGGGCAGGCACATTTGCTGGCATGTCCACTGTGACAGGGCCGCAGGACAGGGCTAAGTGGACAGAGGAGGAATTAATTTTTTAAAAATTTTATTTATTTATTTATTTATTTATTTATTTATTTATGACAGAGAGAGAGAGAGAGAGAGAGAGAGAGAGTCAGAGAGAGAAACAGATAGGGACAGACAGACAAGAAGGGAGAGAGATGAGAAGCATCACTTCTTCATTGAGGCACCTTAGTTGTTTATTGATTGCTTTCTCATATGTACCTTGACCGGGGGCCTACAGCAGACTGAGTGACCCCTTGCTCAAGCCAGTGACCTTGGGCTCAAGCTGGTGAGCCTTACTCAAACCAGATGAGCCTGAGCTCAAGCTGGTGACCTCAGGGTTTTGAACCTGGGTCCTCTCGATCCCAGTCTGATGCTCTATCCACTGCGCCACCACCTGGTCATGTGACAGAGTGCTGGGGGTTTCCATAGGAGATTACCCTGAAGAAGTGAGTTTTGAAGAAAGAAAACATCAAGAGACCACAGAGGCATTTAAAGAGAGATGAGAAGGAATAAATTATGTTAGGCACTGTGATATTTGTTTGACTGGAGGGCATAGGTATTTTGAAAATGATGGCACCCAAAATGAGCAAATGTCAATGTATATTATTTAAAGTACAGTTATCTATAATGAAAAATTGGAGAGAGTTGGTATAAATCTATTAACACAGAAAAGCCTTTGCATAATAGTTAACTAAATCAGTGACTTACAAATAATTTAAATTTGAGAAACAAAAGTGGATAACTATTAAAAATGAGCAAAGTCAAACCGTTATTTTCTCTTCTGTACACCATCATACTTATCACCATTTAAACTAGTGCTCTTTTTGCTTCTAAACTGCTGTCTTGGTTGGTATCAGCTCTGATAACATTGAGTAGCAGACCCCAGTCTGTCTCTCCCACAGTGAACCAGCTATTGGAGACTCTAAAAGCAAATGGTAACAGACCAGGAAAGAGAAGCAGATTTAGGTGTACTACCAAACCAGTAGGGAATTTGCCATTAGTATTGTTATTGTTTGCTCTTGTCCTCCTGCCATTTGGCCTGGGCCTAGATGTAGTCACAGGAAGTGTGGGCAGAATAAAATAAATAGCCCTGGCTGGTTGGCTCAGTGGTAGAGCGTCAGCCCAGTATGTGGATGTCCCAGGTTCAATTCCTGGTCAGGCAGGGCACACAGGAGAAGTGACCATCTGCTTCTCCACCCCTCCCACTTCCCCTTTTTACTCTCTTTCTTCCCTTCTTGCTGCCATGGCTCAATTGGTTCAAGTGTATTGGTTCCCGATGTGCTGAGGATGGCTCTGTGGAGCCTCTGCCTCGGATGCTTAAAATAGCTTGGTTATGAGCATGGCCCCAGATGGGCAGTGCTTGGCCCCAGGTGAGGGTTGCTGGGTCGATCCTGATCGAGGTGCATGTGGGAGTCTGTCTCTCTATTTCCCCTCCTCTCATTTGGAAAAGAAGAAAAATAATAATAAAGTAAATAAAGACACCTTTTTTGGATAAGATATCAAGTAAAGGAATCTCAGAAAACTGGAAGGTAATAGGAAGATCATGAAGAGGATAGACCTTGAGAAAGGGACCTTATGGAGTTGTTTATGAAGTTCTGGACTCATCTCTTATTTGTGCAGACAAAACTCTGACTTTAAAGGGCATAACAATGACTTTGAGAACTGACCACATCGGCCATACCCCAAAGAGGACACAGGGTTGCATGTTCTAATAGTACATATCTGAATGATGTTGTAAGACCATATCTGACATTGGAACCAAGTCTACTTGGAGCCTGGAACCTAATTAGATTCAATGACCTGCCAAAAATATGAACATTTTTATAGGAGAAAGACAAAAATCTACAGATTCAAGGAGCTCAGAGAACCCAGTCTATACCCAGAGATGTCATTGTTAGTCATCTGAAATTTAAAGACAAAGAGAATTCTTAAAAGTAGCCAGAGAGCAACCCATTATCTATAGGGGAACAATGATTTGAGTGACTGAGAATTTATTATCATGAACTATGCAGATCAGAGACAAAGGAAGTGAACAACAGTTTTGAATTACTGAAAGAAAGAACTGTCAGAAATCTATGTCCAGAAAAACAATCTTTCAGAAAAGGTAAAGATATTTTCAGTTGAAGGAAAACTCAAAGTACTTGTTGTCAGCAGATCTACTATAAAAGAATTGCTTAAGGAAGTCTTTCAGACATGAAAAAAATGACATGCAAAGAAAATTCAGAACATCAGAAATAAAGCAAGAAAAATGGAAATGAAAAACACATGTAAACTACATGTGTAAATATAATAGACTATTCTCTTCTTGAGTTATAAAAAATATGCTAATAGTAAAATAAAAACAGATAATCTACAATAGCATACTGGACAACATTTAAATAACTATAAAAACAAAAAGGTGAGAAAGGAAAAATAAATTCTTTAATAAAAAGAAGAAATAGCAAACAGAAAACAAAAAGTGGGACCTAAAACCAAACATAAGCAATTTTATTAAACACAAACACAATATAAACACAACAATTAAAAGACAGATTATCAGAATGAATTTTAAAAGCATGACCCAAGTATATGTTGTCTGAAAGAATTTCACTTCAAATGCAATGATAAGTAAAACAAAAACAAAAATAATATATACCATGCAAATTCTAATTGGAAGAAATATGAAGTAGCTACATTAGTATCAGACAAAGTAGATTCCAGACCGAAAACATAATTATCATATATAAAAAGAAACAGAACATAAAAATAATCAACTCACAAGGAAGATAGAATAATTTTGAATGTATATATACTTAATATCAGAGAATTAGAAGTGTTTTCATTTTCCAGAACTGGAATTGCTGAATCACATGGTAGTTCTCCTTTTTATTTAAAATTAATTTTAATGGGGTGACATTAATAAATCAGGGTACATATGTTCAAAGAAAACATCTCCAGGTTATCTTGTCATTCAATTATGCTGCATACCCATCACCCAAAGTCAAATTGTCCTCTGTCACCTTCTATCTGGTTTTCTTTGTGCCCCTCCCCTCCCCCCTCTCCCTCCCTCTCCTCCCTCCCCACACCCCGTAACCACCACACTCTTGTCCATGTCTCGTAGTCTCGTTTTTATGTCCCACCTATGTATGAAATCATGCAGTTCTCAGGTTTTTTTCTGTTTTATTTCACTCCGTATAATGTTATCAAGGTCCATCCATTTTGTTGTAAATGATCCGATGTCATCATTTCTTATAGCTGAGTAGTATTCCATAGTATATATGTACCAAAGCTTTTTAATTCACTCGTCCTCTGACACTTGGGCTGTTTCCAGATCTTCGCTATTGTGAACAGTGCTGCCACAAACATGGGGGCGCATTTCTTCTTATCAAACAGTGCTATGGTGTTCTTAGGGTATATTCCTATAAGTGGGATAGCTGGGTCAAAAGGCAGTTCAATTTTTAATTTTTTGAGGAATCTCCATACTGTTTTCCACAGTGGCTGCACCAGTCTGCATTCCCACCAGCAGTGCAGGAGGGTTCCCTTTTCTCCACATCCTCGCCAGCACTTATTCTGTGTTGTTTTGTTGATGAGCTCTATCCTGACTGGTGTGAGGTGATATCTCATTGTGGTTTTAATTTGCATTTCTCTAATGATTAGTGATGTTGTCCTTTTAATTTTTTGAGGATCCTCTATATTGTTTGTTGTAGTGGCTGCACCAGTTTAAATTCCTACCGACAATGCACAGGGGCTCTCTTTCCTCTACATCCATGCCAGGATTTGTCTTTTTTTGTCCTTTTGATTATGTCCATTCTACAGTGTGAGGTGGTTTCTCATTGTGGTGTAATTTTCATTTCCTTAATTACTAGTGATGTTGAACACATTTCATGTAGCTGTTGGCCTTTTAGATATATCTTTTTTAGAAAAATATCCATTCAGTTTTTTGCTCATTTAAAAAATTTATTTTGCCTAGTAAGTTATGTGACTTCTTTATATATTTTGGATTTTTTTTTTTTTGGTTTTAAATATTTTGCTCATTTTTCCCCCTGGAGTTTTTTTTTTATTAATTTTAATGAGGTAACATTAATAAATCAGGGTACATATGTTCAAAGAAAACATCTCCAGGTTATCTTGTCATTCACTTATGTTGCATACCCATCACCCAACGCCAAATTGTCCTCTGTCACCTTCTATCTGGTTTTCTTTGTGCCCCTCCCCTTATATTTTGGATATTAACCCTTTATTAAATATATGGTTTATAAATATTTTCCCATTTTATATATTGTCTTTTTATTTTGACGGTTTTGCTTACGAATTTAAAATCTTAACTTTGTACTCTAGATATATTATTTGATAACCAGATTAGTCGTAGTCAAAGCAAGGTTAGAAGTATCTCTTTTATTTCTACCTGAATCATCTAAAAAGATGTTCTGTAAACCCTAGGCTTTTAATGGCCCAGAAAAATATTCTTGGTGACACTAACTGCCCCTATTACCTTTTCAACTGGCTTGTCATAATTCCATCTTTTTTCATTATAAAATACTCATACAAGGCTGTCGCACCTGTAAATGGATGAGGCTGCATAGAAAAGAGATGACACCTTAAGGGAAATTTTAATCCTGAAAAGTTAAAAGATTTTAGAGCTCAGTACGTGTCTGCTTATGACATATAAATTGCATACAAATCATATGCAATTCTATTGTTCATCTATCCAAGTCTTCTGCTTTGATGTGGCCCTTGGGAAGTATTCTCCTGAAGATCATTAATCTGAAGAGTTGATTTAACAGCTTTCTCATTCTTTAACCGTTTGTCATCTAATTGCCTTTTTTTTTAAAGCTGGGATAACACATAAATGCATTTCATAGAATTTCATAAGTAAGAGCTCATAGTTTTTACAAAGGGGTTTTATTTAGTGAATGATCATATAAACATATATATATATATATATATATATACTGTATATGTTATATACATACAAAAGTTCTATTTTGAAAGCGAAAGCTGTTACAGAAATTAGAATGTAAATAGAAGATACATGTATAATAGTGGTCACTTTCAAATTAAGCACATTGAAAAGAATACCATTTTATGCCATCCTTAAGAATTTCCCTTTTAGATGTATTACTCTATGTCTTTAATAAAGCAAAGAAGTAATATTTAGGTACCAAATATATCTGACAAATGTACAATAGACAGTGAAATCATATTATTTTAAAATATCTTTCATGTACATTGCTGGATTTTAGGCAGTTCTCCATAAATATTTCCTAAGTGTTTCTAAGGGCACCCTGAAGAGAAACAACACCAAAATCAAGGCCAAGAAGGAGACTGTTGCTCTCATCTTGTGTTCATAGGCTGGTACACTGAAAGTTCTCAGTAAATGTTTGAGGATAGAAGACAAACCCATAGACAGACCTGCTTACATAAGGCTCATAGCTTCAGGGGACAGCATAAGAGCAACCTCCAATAGCAAGTTAAACTAACAAAAATTCCTGTTTTGATGAAATCACTGGGAAGCTGAGTGTGCAGAAAGGGTAACCGAGATTCAACCAGCTGGCATCCTCCCCACCCTCAGCTTCATTTTGGCCTCAGCAAATCAGCACATACTCACTGAGCACCTCCTGTGGGTAAGACCCATAACACGCTCTGGGGAAAAACAAAGATGTAAAAATTTACACTGCCAACATCAATTAAAATCACCTTATAAACCAACATCCTTTAGCTAGTGAACACCCCTGAGCTTTTCTCTTCCTGGACTTTAGCCAAGAGCAGGAATATGAAAACATAAAAATTATTTAACAGGAGAAGGTAGGCTGTCTCTTGTCATACTATGGGCCATGGTCTTGGCCACTTAATATAGATAGCAATGAGTGGAAGAGCAATTGATCATTCAGAAATGTGATAGCCTAAGGATCTCATTAACATCGTATTCAATTTAAAGAAAATTAAGTAGAAAGTTTTATTATGAATTGATACATATGTCAGTGTATCTGCAAATATTTTACTTCCCTTTGTATTTGTCAATTTATTATTTTACTCACGGATTTACCTAAAAGCTGAACATTTCATGAGTATAAAAGAGAATACGTTCAAAGCAGTAATGCTCTTTTAAGAGGACCTGTCATCTCAGGCACTGCATTAATTAGCAAACAAAGCTAACCAGGTATTTAAAAACTGACTTTATTTTGTTTAGGTTCACACCATGCAAATTCAAACTCAAAACAATCTAGTTACAGAGTCTAAGCTTTTAATCACTGAGTTATGCTGACTTGTTTTTTAGTAGACTTACATGATCTTAAAAACTTCCATAACTTATCTGCTAGTCAAATACAAGAGTGACTCCAAGGATTAGGAACTGGAGGTGATCCAAAGACAATTAGCTACCTTCTGAATTAGGAGGAAAACCTACATCCAGAAGTCTATTAAGAGCTGGGAAACAGAAAAAAGAAGAAAACTTTGCTTGTAATCTCAGTGCAGGAAGTGAAAGACCAGTCTGGTTATCATCTGAACTAGAGGATAGTTGAGTTCTGTTCTGCCAAAGATATGAATGTGCTTTGCAGATGAAACGCCAAGCCAATTATTCCCAGGGACCACACTAAAGATTTCAGCTGAAGCAGAACAGAAAATGCCTCAGGTTTTGAAAACTGCAGCCAGAGAGGAAGATAATGTGGAAAGCAGCCAGACAAAAATCAAAGAAGTCTGAAGTAGCCCCTCTAGTGCTTCCCTGTGATCTGCAAAGTCGCTGAAAGGCAGGACCCCAAAGGGAAATTAGAGACATTTGTCAATGGGCAGTTTTCAAAACAGCCACGTGCTTCTCCTTGGAGAAGACCATTTGAGGAAGTCATGAAAATATGTGTTGTCAAGCCCACCCTTGATTATCTATAGTTCCCATGGAAGAAGGGAGGCTCCTTCTAACTCAGGAGAAAGCTTTGAAACCTCTGACTCTGTCATTGGTCACCTTCTCCAACTTGACTTCCACTGTCTTTCCCATCTACCTTTTGACTATGTTTAGATCTCAAATACATACTTAATTTTTATTAGTCATTCTCAAGCAAGTAAGATATTTTAGGTAGGAATTGATTGTTTTAAGAACAGTCAGATTTAGCCAGTTTTGTGCCAAGGCAAGCAGAAATTGTTACAAGAAGAGATACCAATTTAGGGTATATCAAGTTTGGTCCTGAAGGGTAAGCTGGAATTGGTTGAGAATCTAGGTCAATTCCTCCTGAGCACTCTGGAATATGTGGTTGTTATATGAGGACTCCGTACTTATTGAGCATTCAGCATGTGTTCATATCATATTGGGGTGTAATCCTTGCTTGTGTGAGAAGAGATCAGACTTGCAATGAGCAGCCCTAGCTGGGCAGTCTTGGGAGTTCCCAGGCTGGAAGGGATGACCCATCCCAACATTACCAATGATGCTGGTTGGTGAATACTGAGCACCATCACTGAAGAACATTGTTTAGTGAGTTCAGCCTGTTTCAACAAAGGGAAAACACCCATGATTAGAGGCTGACATGTGGTGCACATGGGTCAGAGGACTGAGAGTTGGGAAACTGGGGATTGGTTGGCAATGACTGGGAGGTGGTCTTCCAGTCTCTGTGTTTGGAATTGCTTTGTACAAACTCCTAGTATACATTTCTACCAACATTTCAAAGTTCTTAAGTTTTTTGTTTTGTTTTGTTTTTTGTTTTGTGAAGGAGAGAGAGAGGGGCACAGACAGACAGAAAGGAAGAGAGATGAGAAGCATCAACTCGTAGTTGTGGCACATTGTTCATTGATTGCTTTCTCATATGTGTCTTGACTGGTGTGGGGCTCCAGCTGAGAGCCAGTGACCCCTTGTTCAAGTCAGCAATTTTGGTTTCAAGCCAGTGACCTTGGGCTTCAAGCCAGTGACCATAGGGTCATGTTTATGATCCTATCCTCAAGCTGGGGATCCCATGCTTAAGCTGGTGAGCCCTCGCTAAAGCCAGCTTCCTTGGGGTTTTGAACCTGGATCCTCAGAGTCCCAGGTCAACACTTTATCCACTGTGCCACTACTGGTCAGGCTCAAAGTTCTTAAGGTTTTTAGCATGAATTTTTTTTTTAACTTTCTGGTGATGAGCACAAACCCGTTTGCAGATAATGCTTTTAAATGCATGAGACAAGATACATAAGATTATAAGTAGCTCTTTTATATTAAAATACACTTCCATGCTCAGGCTCCATAGACCCTACTTAAACTCCAGAGGGTTCATAGTAATAGAAAGATCTAGATGTTTTCTAACAAACCACCTGGGAGTAGAGGGTTCTCTGTCACAGACAAGGGAAGTGGTGGGTCTCAGAGGTGACATTACTTCCTAAGACCCAGAGACCTAGGTGTGGAATTAACTGGACAATACAAAGAACTCAGTGATTGACAGTAGCAGGCACTGAATTATGGTGATAAAACCAATACACCGCTTTCCTTTAAGAACAGCCAGATTCCTACGTGAAGTGAAATGTTCACTTTTCACTGTGAAGGCTTTCAACCAGAAATCAGAGATGGCTTTTCTGATTCCAAAGAGCATATTTTCACTTCCAACCCATGTTGCTACTGAGCGGCGGGTTGAAGCTGGCAAGGAACCCAGAGTCAGTGTGCCCTGTGGATCTGCTGAGCAGTCAGGACAAAAGCTGACACAACAGGGACACCGGTTCCAATGCGTCAGGTCCTATTGCTCCATATTCAGCGCTTGTCAGTCTGGCATTGTTGACATTGGGGTGAGCACTTGTTATTGCAAGGTTACATTTTACTAAAATCTTAATGAAAAGTGAACATTGTACTTTGTGTAGAAATCTGTGACTGGTCTATCAATCAGTGAGTTCATTGTATTGTCTAGTTAATTTCACACCTAGGTCTCAGGGTCTCAGGAAGAGATGTAACCTCTGTGTGTAATAGGATGTTAGTGATGGCATCCTGGCCTCTACACTCTCAGTGCCTATAGCACCTACCTCAGTTGTGAAAATCACCCCATTAAGAGCCACAGCTACAGCACAAAGGATGTACCTGACCCCGTTAGATAACTGAATAAATTTAGGACTCTCTCTGTTATTTATTACTCTTTAAGTGTTTCCTTCTCAAAGAACCCAGTCTACCCAATTGAAGAGTGAAATGTGCA
Organism: Rhynchonycteris naso; assembly: GCA_037038555.1. Classification (NCBI taxonomy): domain Eukaryota; kingdom Metazoa; phylum Chordata; class Mammalia; order Chiroptera; family Emballonuridae; genus Rhynchonycteris; species Rhynchonycteris naso. The sequence continues at coordinate 36,326,519 of CM072998.1, forward strand.
ATCCTAAGTGTCGTCTGAAAATGAAGCACAATGCTTAAGAGTGGGATCTTGCATAAAAAGCTCAGACATTCGGCTTATGTAACTCTACTAGCAGGGTCTGTTGAAGGTTTCATCCTCCTCATCACAGCGTCTAGGGGAGCTCCCTCACTCTGGCTTGGTTCTAGTGTCAGAGTTCTGCCAAGTTCACCCAGCCAATCTCTGAGGGGCCTCACAACCTCCCTGTTCAAAGGCCTCACCTCCAGGACTTCACCATTCAGGGAAGTTTGGAGACACATGGAGTGTACCTTCATTCTTACGTACATCCTAAGTTCCACAAATGCAATGTATCTTTATATTAACTTCTTTTCATCCATAGCACACTCATGTTTAGGACTGAGTTTCCTTCGACTGAGATTCTTAGGTGCAATTTCCGAGTTCTAATCTATTCAGGTGGTTAGAACTTTTCCCTTCATGTAGAAATCTGTGGCTGGTCTTAAAGGAAAGCATTGTATTGTTTATATCACCATGATTCAGTGCCTGCTACCAGCAATCAGTGAGTTCATTGTATTGTCCAGCTAATTTCCTTCTGCAGTTTGGCCCAGACTTCCACTTTTAAGTTCTCTTTAAAAAGTTATATTCTGGAAAATGTTTAGATTCACAGAAAAGTAGCAAAGATTGTACAGGGTTCCCCTGTATTTTTGACCCAGTCCCCCCATTGTAAACATCTTACTTCACTGTAGTACAAACTAAAAAATGAATATTGGTGCATTTGTTTAACTATACTTCTAGCTTTATTTGGATATTACTCATTTTGTCATTAGTGTTCTTTTTGTGCCCTAGGATCCCACCCAGTGTACCCTGCTGCATTTAATCATCACAGCTTCCCATTTTTCCGTGATCAGTGACAGTTTCTCAGTTTTTCTATCTTTTCCATGACCCTGACAGTTTGGGGCAGTACTGGCCAGGTATTCTGTAAAATTCCCAAAACTAATTGCATAATTTTTTTGTAGTAGTTATGACTTGGTGTTTGGGGGTTTAAAATATCCTTTATAAGACATGCAACTCATTTTACCTTTTCTTTTCTTTTATTTATTTATTTTTTTACAGGGACAGGGAGAGAGTCAGAGAGAGAGATAGATAGGGACAGACAGACAGGAATAGAGAGATGAGAAGCATCAATCATTAGTTTTTCGTTGCCGTTGCAACACCTTAGTTGTTCATTGATTGCTTCCTCACATGTGCCTTGACCGCGGGTCTTCAGCAGACCTAGCAACCCCTTGCTGTAGCCAGTGACCTTGGGTCCAAACTGGCGAGCTTTTGGCTCAAGCAAGATGGGCCTTGCGCTCAAGCTGGCTATCTTGGGGTCTCGAACCTAGGTCTTCTTCATCCCAGTCCGATGATCTATCCACTGCGCCACTGGCTGGTCAGGTTCATTTTACCTTTTCTTGATTTGTGTAGAGCAGATAATGATCGAGCATTTTTTTCTATGTCATTATCTAAATAGCTAATAAAGCTAGAAGTGTGGATAAAGACAAATGTCTCTAAGAGCCTAAACCAGTGGTTCTTAACCTTTTTTGAGGTACAGAATTCACCAGTTTCATTTGTGCATTCACCAAACCCTTCTTTAGTGATAAATAAAATATGATTTTTTCCCCAAATTCAAGACATAGGTATATGTTTTTTTACTGGTGCACAAAATGAGCTGTGCATGAACATCACATTGCTCAAAGAACAAAACCAACAAAGTGCATGAACTCACAACAAATTACGGTATTACTTTATTCTGGCCTCCACGGCAGAGGCTTCTCCAAACCCCTGAGACCGACTCATCAAACCCCTAGGGTTCGATAGAACCCAGGTTAAGAACCACTGGCCTAAATCCTAGTTTATAAATAAGGTGGGTTTGATATAATGATCCCTTTCAAGTGCCTACTTATCACAATTTTTCTTTTAATGGTTCATTTTAAAGTTGTTTTGTTTGTTTGTTTTCTGAAATAGGCATCAAGCTTACCTGCTTGGGCCTGTTCTTCCATCTTTGGAAATGTTAATGGAGTTTATCACCCACAAGATTTTATGCGTTAATAGCAGGTACATGGCTGAGTTTGCACACACTTGTCCATTAACATGTTAACTCATATATCTGAGTTACTAAAACAGTATGTGGTGAAAAATCCATCAGTAACATTTGTTTGTATTTAATGAGGTGTCTCAACATGGTATGGACAAAATAGGGTGACATGGGCCATCTAAGAATGGAATGAGGTGACTTTCTGATTGAATGACAGTGTGAGTTAATAACCTTGTATTACTGAAGAGTTTTCTAATAGGATTTTTTTCTAAGCTATAGTTATAGCCACACCTTGTAAAAATGCAAAAGGGTGTGTGTGTAAAGAAATGAGTGGATGACCCAAATCTAGTAGAGTTACATATCTATATAAGTCCTTATGTAAAAGTAATATGCATCAAAATGATCTTGACAAATGGGCATGTTTTAGGCGAAACTAGCCAGAAGTGGCAATGTAAACTTATATAACATTATCTAATTTTTCATGAGTACCATATGTTAGTTTTCTATGTTTACCATAACAAAATACCACAAACTGGGTGGTTTACTGTATAGATATTTATTGCTTTGAGAGGCCAGAAAACTGAGATCAGGGCGTCATCAGGGCTGGTTCTACCTGAGAACCATGAAAGAGAATTTGTTTCAAGCCCTCTCTCAGCTTCTAATGGTTGGCTGGCAATTTTTGTCACTTGTTGGCTAGTAGAAGCATTATCCCAATTTCTGCCCTCATCATCATATGGCTTTTACCTGTGTGATGCCTGTTTCTAAATTTCCAATTTTTATAAGGACACCAGTCATATTGGATTAAACACCCACTCTACTCCCAGGTTACTTCATCTTAAATATTTAGATCTCCAATAACCAAATAAGGTCACATTATGAGATAGGATTTCAATATTTGAAAATTGAGGGTACCAACCAACCCACAAGAGTTCTGGTTACAGCAAAGCTTAGTGGCTTAAATCATGTAGTTTAGTGTACTCACATATTGTGTATGTCTCAGTGGGAATGGTTTGTTTCTACTCTGACATCTGGGAGCTTGGCTGGGAAGACTCATAGGTGACCTCATGACTGAAAATCATCTAACGGATTGATAATTGATATATCTGATGCCTGGGCTGAGATGATTCAAAGACTAAGACTGCTGACTAAAGTGCATATGCATGGCTTCACCAGGTAGTTGGGCTTCCTCCCATTATGGTTGCCTCAGGCTTCTTTCCAACATGACTGCATCAGGGTAGTCAAACTTCTTACCTGGCAGTTCTAGGTCCCAGGTGTGAGTGTTCCAGTGATTAAAGGAAGAGATGTATTACCTTTCATGATCTGGACTTGGGAGTTATAGAGCATCACTTCAACCCTACTCTATTGGATGAAGCATTCACATGGTCCCAGTGTCAGTGGAAGAGGAATTAGATTATACCTCTTGATGGGGGTATAGCAAAGTCATGTTGTAGAAGATTATGTAGAATAAGTCTTATTGTAGTGGTCAGTTTGGGACTATACAATTTGCCACAATAGGTGGTGCTCTTTGTAGACAGCATTAGAGCTAGTTGATTGTAAAACGATCTTGTATGGACCACTGTAAAAGCCTGCTTTGGGGATTTTCCCCTTCCTTCTTTCCTTCCTTCCTTCCTTTCTTCCTTCCTTCCTTCCTTCCTTCCTTCCTTCCTTCCTTCCTTCCTTCCTTCCTTCCTTCCTTCCTTCCTTTCAATTCAGTGAAGGAGGAAAGGCTGACACAGACTCCCGCATGCGCCCCGACTGGGATCCACCTGGCAAGCCCACTAGGTGGTGATGCTTTGCCAATCTGGGGCATTGTTCTGTTGCTCAGCAACTGAGTTTTTTTTTGTTGTTGTTGTTGTTGTTGTTGTTGTTTTACCACCTGTGGCAGAGGCCATGGAGCTATCCTCAGAGCCTGGGACCAACTTGCATTAATCGAGCATGGCTGCAAGAGGAGGAGGAGGAGGAGGAAGAGGAGGAGAGAGAGAGAGAGAGAAGAGAGAAAGGGGTGAAAAGCAGATGGGTGCTACTCCTGTATGCACTGACCAGGAATCAAACCCAGGATATTCACATGCCAGGCCAACACTCACTACTGTGCCAACTGGCCAGGGCTATTTACTTTAATCTTCCTACACTTCCTGTGAACAGCCCTTATAAAGGTTTCCTAGTATCCTATGTCAACCAATAGGATTGGTTGAAATTGCTTTCTCCATCAAACTAGAGCTGTTCTGTTCTGATCAACCAGAGTGTCACTATTCCCACCAATCAGGACAATGCCTTGTACCAATCAAACTGTGAAATGAGGACAGACCAGGGGCAGGAACTTCTGGCCATATAAGCCAGCTCCCTTCTGACTCAGAGAGTGCACTTTTCACTGAAAACAGAAGCCTGTGTTTCTCCAGCTTGAGCTGAAATACAATGATACATTGAAAATGTCTTGCTGGAGCAGAGTGGAGCAGATCAGAATAGAATGGAGAAAAGCAGAGATGTCTAGCCAGAGAGGGACCTGGTCCCAGAGCCAGCTGGCCACAGAGATATTCTGTGGCTGTTCTGTTTTCACAGCTATGCTGTATCACTGTTTGCACTGAATAAATTTCTTTCTTCTCCATAACCCAAATTGGGGATTCCTGTTGGTGTTGAATTGGAGCCAATGACCATCAGTTGACTTTCCTTTCTCCCTTCCATCCTTCCTTCCTTTCTTTCTTTCTTTCTTTCTTTCTTTCTTTCTTTCTTTCTTTCTTTCTTTCTTTCTTTTCTTTGCTTCTTTCTTCTGTTAACTCCTTTGGTATGTTTCCCATTCTCTGTTGATTTTATTTTTTTCCATAGGAAAAAAAATCTATTTAAAAATGTATCATATGTCATACAAGACTACTAATTCAAAATTCTGTTCCACAGAACCGTGAATAAATTATGCCAGGCTTTGGTAAGATTTATAAGAAAGTTTTTGAAAATAAGAGAGAACAAAGCAAAAGCAAAGTCCTTGAATGCATGTCACAATTCAATGTTTTCTGTTTTGATGTATTTTTTGTGTGAGAGAAAATCACACAAATGCTCAGGTAAGAATCAGTAGAAAGTGTTTTCATCTCAAGGAAAGAAAGCACAGGACAGGTTATCCATTATAACAGAAACTGCAGACAAACCTTTTCTATCACATGATTTTGGGGCTAGCACTCACCAACAATAATTCAAATTCATCCCGGGCTTCAAGGAGCCCTATATCTGTCACCTCACTGTTTTGGCACCACAGGAAATTTTAGGTACAATTTCATCACAAATGAAATAGGTTTAGGGCTTTTCCCATACTACATATTCTTGCTGTGATTCTTGCTCTCTCAGTTCATAAGGGGAAAGAATTGCTCTTCGTATTCACCTACAAATTTTTCGTGGTGACTGCCAGAAAACTTTCCAAGAAAATTAGCCACTATGATGGTTCAGTAATGCCTTCTCCCACTGACCCCATTTCATGCCTGAACATAAAAAGGTGACTTGGAAGTCATTGAGAGTTCAGTCCAGAATTGTTTTCTCAGCATGTCCTGCTGTCTCACCATTCTTTTATCAGAACCCAGAAACCAATGTGTTACCAAAGAGGCATGCAGACATATTATAATATCACACCTTACACTTCTAACTCATCCTCAGTCACACCCTTTGTGAAATCTAGTATGTTCATGAGGAAGTTAGGATCAGCCTTTATATAATGGATGTTTATATAAAGACACATCCATTACTTTCTTTGTGTTTTTTTCTATCTTACTGAATTAAATGGTAAGTTTATTTTTACTTCTTTAATTCTTAAGGATCAAAATATTTAAGGAGGAAGTATTTTCTTCTGAATACAGGTTTAGATACAATGCCTAAATTTTGCTACTGAATGGTCTCAATGTTTTATTTTAAAAACAATCTCTAATTCTAGGTTTTATTTCCTCTTTGCCTGCATTGTTTATTAGAATTTTTATTCTCAAGTTGTATGTTTTAGTAAAATGAGGAAAGAGAAATACAGAGCGTAATAAAGTTGTCATGCATGTCCTCATCATTCAGAATGAGAATTGTTGCTATTATTTAGTATTTTCTCTAGTAATTTTTTATAATCGTACATGTGATTGACATATATATTCTTCATTAGAGGTGGAAAAATAAATAAATATTATAGGCAAAACTAAACGTTTTTTTAATAGCCACATCACCATGTCTTACTCCCAGAGCTCACTAGCATGAGTAGGTATATGCCATTTTGTTCAGTTATATATTTTTAAATTTCTTTATAGGAATTTATCACATTCTATATTGTATTTTTTATTCATCCTTCTATTGAGACCTGTTTCTGATATCCCCACCTTTTTTCTATTAGAATATTGCTGTAATGAACCTCTCTTACTTACGTCTCATTGCAATGATGTAGCTCAATCACTCTTCAAAGTTTTTATAACAATTTATGTTCAGAGTTTGGAGTTTCAAATGCAATCTTTAATTAATAATATCTAGTTTAAAAATGTTCGGAGCATGTGGCTTATATTGTAGAGTCCTACAGAAATAATCTATATCCTTATATTACATTCCCTTTTTTTCTTTTCCTTCCTTCCTTCCTTCCTTCCTTCCTTCCTTCCTTCCTTCCTTCCTTCCTTCCTTCCTTCCTTTCTTCCTTCCTTTCTTTTTATTCAATGAGAAGAGGGTAGGCAGAGACATATCCCTGCATGCACCCTGACTGGGATCCATCTGGCAAGCCCACCAGGGGGTGATGCTATGCCCAACTGGGGCATTGTTCCATTGCTCAGCAACTGAGCTCTTCTTAGCACCCGAGGCAGAAGCCATGGAGCCATCTTCAGAGCCTTGAGTCAACTCACTCCAATTGAGCCATGGCTTCAGGAGGGGAAGAAAAAGTGTGTGTGTGAGAGAGAGAGAGAGAGAGAGAGAAGCAAGAGGGGGAGGGGTGGAGAAGCAGATTGGTGCTTCTTCTGTGTGCTCTGACCAGGAATTGAACCCGGGACATCCACCTGCTGGACCGAAGCTCTACCCCTGAGCCAGACAGACAGGGCCATGTTACATTCTCCTTAAGCGAACCAATCCTACTTTATGCTTTTGATACTATTTTTCATCAGAGAAGCTCCTCTGTATTTCAAAGCCACCACCAATCCCAGGGACTATAACAGTATTATATGTCTTAACAGTCCTTAAGTCTCAGTCCAAAATATTTGAGTTTTAGATATTTCATTTTCAAATGAAACCTCAGTAGTACTTCATTTATTTTAAAAGTTATTTTTATTTTTCAATGTCAGTAAACATTCAATATTATTTTATAATACTTTCAGGTGTACAGCATAGTGGTTATATATTTGTATAATTTATGAAATGATCCTCCCCTAGACTTATCAAGAGATCACTTGATAGTATATTTTTAAAAGGCGAAAGATTTATACAATCTGAGGAGAAACCAGAGCATTGATACTATATTTTTAGTGCATTAAGGTTCATAGCTTTTTATGTTCAGTTTAGATGATCTCCCTTATCAATATTAAATAAACTCAGTCCCATTTAATTTTTTCTTGTATATCCTAAAATTGTATTAAATTAATACATGGCTCTGCTTTTTAAAATTTGTATTTGCTTATTTTTTGCCCATTGTTTTATTTCTCACACCTTCAATATTATCCAGTAAATCATATACTGTATTGTCTTCTAATGTATCCTTGGCAAAAGAGAAATCTAAAGACAATTTAATATTTGTTCCTTTTAACATTACTCATTTATAGCCTGCATATTTGTGGCAATTTTAGGATTGCAATAAAAGTTCATTTTTCCGATGTGTATTTTCTATAATTTTTCTTTAATTGTGTATTTCAATCTGTATGTCCAAGTTGTTTTCTTCAATCATGTTTTCATTCTCTGCATAAAAAATATCTTAGTTATTCTTCATGATGCTGCCCTTCTCTTCTGCATTTTGGAGGAGGTTATTGAACTTCTTGAATTATTTTAATTTTTTTTATTTTCTCATCCATGTTCCCTTTTATATAAGTCTTAGGGATTTTTCCTTCGGCTTTTTAGAGATCTTTTTTTTTTTTTTAATCTCATTAAGATCATTAAACAATCTAGAAAGCGTTATTCTAGGTGTTCTGTTCCATTTTCAAAGTTTTTCCTGCCTCTGACTAGTTAGGGGATGACTTCCATACCCTTTACCTGTTGGGTTATTTCTATGTTTTCTGTGTGCATACATGTGTGCAAATACTCATCCCAAAGAGAGATTTCTTTAGAACCAAATGCAGAGTAGACCGAGTGCCAGCAGCCCAGTGCCTTGTGTAGTGAAAGATGTCCTTTCATGTCAACACAGGGGGCTGAGAGAGGCTGCTTGGAGCTCTCTGCTCATATCAGCTAAGTTTCCATGTAGGGTAGTCTGCGAAGAGGATCTTCTAAATGGCCCAGTTGGTCCTTGGATATGTTGAACTTACAGGATACACAGAAGTCCCTCCAGGCTTGGCCACTGTGCCTCTCTTCCCCTCCACAGATATTTCACTCTTCAGAACTACTTTGTCTAGAATTTCTTGTGTCTCCCACACTTCCATGTTCCTTCCTAATTTATGTGTTTTTTCATTTTTTAGAATTTTTATACAAACATGGTAAGAACATAAAAAACGGTGACTGTGGTTTTTGGTAGAAAGGTGTCTGTACTGCACAGTCACTTTGAAACAACATTAATTTATAGAAGAAGACTGGCTGCCAAGTTTTCTGTTCTCTGAGCAGGGAGTAGAGAGTGGAGGAGCCTGCCAGTTTGCTGCTCAGGACAGGATGGGAAACACATGTAAGGTGCTCATTTTAGTGTCTCAGATTAGCACCCTATGGATATAACTATTTTAAAGATCAATGTAATAAGTGTTGTTATGCTTTGCCATCTTTTGCTTTGTCACAAAGGCTGTCTCAGAAACTCCTGGCTAGACTTTATGCTTCATAACATGCATCTGCGTACATTTTCTGGAAATTTCATTTCTCTCTTATAAATGCTTTTTATTAGATATACACTTAAGTATTGTTAAATATCAAGTAGTTATCAAATAACATCAGTTCCATGGAACACTTAATTGAAATCATCATGAAACAACTCGTATAATGAATGCCTGGAAGTCAGAGAATGACTAACTTGTGGTTGATGCTCAATAAATGTGGGTGGGATGACTGCCTAGATTTATAAAGGAAGGAAGGAAGGAAGGAAGGAAGGAAGGAAGGAAGGAAGGAAGGAAGGAAGGAAGGAAGGAAGGAAGGAAGGAGGGAGAGAAGGAAGGAAGGCCTGCAAAATAATTAGATGCTAAAATCTGCAAGATAATTAAAAGTATACATGAAATGAAACAGCAGAGCATTTTCTACCTATAGATTAATGTAAGTGAAAGTCCTAATTTTAAAAAAATTCAACATTAAAGAAAGCCAAGTGCATTTTGTTATATGTGTATATATGCTCATATTTTATAGTTAAGAGTCATAGCCAGAATACAAATCCTATCCAGACAGTTTTATTAATATTTTTGTTATAAATTTAGAAGCATGGAACACACTATGGTTTTTATAAACGTCCCAGCTTATAAAGTCACTGGAAACCTGGCGAAAATCCACAGCTTTTCCGTATTTCAGTAACAATTCCCATGATATTCTTTTGTGTTTCCCTTCCTCTGCCAAGTGCCTCCACCAAACAATTCACTTATTTCGCATTAACTTCAGTCATTCTCTGCAATCACTTCATCCATAGAGTTAAAAGTATGCAGTAAGGTTTGCCAAGGATGTTTGAATGTTTCTGCCTTGTTTATGGGTTATCTACTTGTTTCTATAGCTTTTGATTCCAGCCTTATTAAGTGACACAGGAAAGAATGCATTTCCCCCCACTCACTGTAAATAGATGTTTTCTGAATACTGTTCCTATGGAGAAATGTCTTGCCCATACAGAATTTTTCTCTGATAGGTTATCAAAAAGTCTTTCTGAAATTGAAATTTTTCTGTAATTTTCCCTTCAGAAGAATTATTTTCCCAGGTAAATTGTGAGTTTGTGCCAGCAAATTAGACCAACAGTCTGTAGTGTTTATATCTGTGATTCAGGACTTACATTTGGTTTCAATGAAAGTGGCTCAGTTTGGCTGTAAGCCTGCCATGCTCTCAAATTATTCACAAGAAGGAGTATTACCAAGGATAATGTCTCAGTAGGAAATCCTGTAATTTTTCACAAGAAACTCACAGTACTTTTTGCTTGCCAAAAAAATAATTACCTTCAAAATTACAATGTGTAAAATTTTGTCAGAAATTCTACCCACAAAGGAATGTGAGTTGATAGTTTTTTATGTCAATCTGAGGATCATGAGTATGTCATAGCGCCAAGAGTATTTGGAAGACATAGGTCTAAATACCATTCTAATTAACACCCTTAGACTAAGATTAATTAGTTTACCATGTATTCACAGGGCACCTTCCCTTCCTTCCTTCCTTCCTTCCTTCCTTCCTTCCTTCCTTCCTTCCTTCCTTCCTTCCTTCCTTCCTTTCTTCCTTCCTTCCTTCCTTCCTTCCAGGTGATTGTTCATTATAAAGGAAAAAATATTCACTACACTGAGATGAAATGCTAATTCTGGAGTTTATAAGACCTGACAAAGCTTAAACAAGCTAATAATATTTTAACAGAGATCTTAATAACATGTTGATGAATAAGACCAGTGAGAAAGCAGTTTTAATTATACCATAACAAGTTCTTGTCCCTTGTACTATAAATAAAGTCATGAACAGTCACTCTCACTGTTGCACATGGGAATTATTTACCATCTGAGGTCACTAAAGCTTATTCAGGGTCACAGGTTAATGACCAAATTTTTGGGAGGTTTTTTTGAAGAAGGAGGGATGTGCATGTGTGCTGTGTATGAGTGTGTGTGTGTGTGTGTGTGTGTGTGTGTGTGTGTCTGTTTGTCTGTGAATTACGTCAGTTGATAATTCAGTTCCTCTATTCATTAACTCTGGGTATATTTTCAGCAAATGATGTCAATAAAGTTGATAGAAGGAACATACTGCATTGTCCATGACACCCACTTGTGAGCAGACTGCTTGCAGTTTTTTACACCAAGCAAAGGAGTTTGGCTTTAGAAATAAAACATACGTAATGACAAAAGGTAAGAGAAGGGAACTCAAACATTAGTTGCCAAGAACATAGAAAGAAACAAAAGACAGATGATGCCAGAGAAGAAGCTTTAGGGGATTACTAAATTCAGAAAAATATAACAGTATCATAAAAGTCACAAAAAGTAAGTCAGATATAATTTAAGTTTCTATCTTATTTTAGGCTAATGATGGGTAGTACTTCTGTTTGGAGACAGGAAAATATAACAAAGGGGAATTATCAACTCTGGAATTTCCCAATAAAGCCTCTCCTATTCTTAAGAACTTTTAAGGAACAAAAACTTTTAGAATGGTGTAATGGCTAGTGACATGAAATTCTACTAAACTCCCTTCTTTCCAAATTATTTGCAAAATGTAGCTCTGAGGATAGGGAACTTTTCTGATGTTAAAACACAGTGAAACTGACTTTCATTTTGAGCCTCTTAGGAGCCTCTTTACTGTCATTATTTTATCTTTTAAACCTTCTAGCACGTAGACATGCCATTATTGTTTTTATGTAACTTGATACCCCTTGAAAAAAGTGTCAGATCTAAACAGTTTCACTGGTCAATGCTTTCTAAACTTCAAGGATAGTGCCAGGTCTATTTAGATTATTGACAAGTTTTAAAAAGAGTATATATATACACATACATATATACATACACACAAACACAAAACTCAGATGACTCGAAATTAATAAATGTGGCTTGATTTATAAATATAAAAACCCACTTAAAAGCATAGTAAATAGAATTAAGGAGCATCTAAAATACAATTTTTCATGAACAAGTGTGATATAACAGGGATACAAAAAAGAGAAACTTTTCAACTAAAAAGTATTCATATTACATATAATATATACATATATTAAGAAGATAACCAAATAAACACATCAGAAAATTTGCAGAGATACATTACAATAAAGGTATACAGATGGGCAATAAGCACACAAAAAACGCTCAATATCACCTGGGAAATGCAAATTAAAAGCACAATGGGATTCCAGTACACACACACCCGTAAGAATGTCTAAACTTCCAGTTTTCTTGTGTCTCTTTGCAATCTAGTCCTCCCTTTACCCCAGATAACCATTCATCTTATTTCTGTCACTAGAGATTATCTTAAATTTTATAGAATTTTATGTAAGTGGGCATTATTTAATTCTTTGTGGCTTATCTTTTTACTTTAATTCCAAAATACAGTCTGAAGTTAACACTTTCACAATCTCATGGTTGTTCTCCCACTCATGACATGGTCTATATGTAAAAGCATCCCCTGAAAGCTCCCTTGTTTACATTCTGACTCCGCTGCTGTCTGTATTCCACACAACAGTCAGACTGAATTCTTTACAGTATAAATAGGGTCACATCACTCCCTTGCTCAATAGCCTGCCATGGCTTTTGTTGAATGTGAAATCACATAAAATATCTACCATATCTGAGCAACAAAGTCCTGCTGATCTGGGCTGGCCTGCCTCTGTGACTCCTTCTTGGTTCATATGTGCCCCAAGATGCACTTTGCTCCACGCTGGCTGCCAGTCTGTTCCTAGAATAAACCAAGTTCCTCTGACTTCTGAAAATTTGCATCTGCTCTTCTCCCTCCCTGGATTCCTTTTTATTCCTCTACTAATAAACCACCTTCTTACTTTTCTTCAGATATCTGATCTCTGAATAAAAACTTCCCTAAGCATGCCTGACCTGGAATGCTGAGGTCACTGGTTCAAAATTCTAGGCTTGCCTGGTCAAGGCACATAAGAGAAGGAACTACTATGAGTTGTTGTCTCATTTTGGCCTGACCTGTGGGGATGCAGTGAATAGAGCATCGACCTGGATCACTGAGATTGCCAGTTTGAAACCCTAGGCTTGCCTAGTCAAGGCACATAAGACAAACAATCAATGAACAACTAAAGAGAAGGAACTATGAGATAATACTTCTCATTTCTCCCTTCCTTCCTCTCTGTAAAATCAATAAATAAGTCTTATAAAAAACTTTTCTAAACATCTGATTAACATAACCCTTTCTTTGTTCTACTTTCCTTCAAGGAATTATCTTCACATAAAGTGACTAGGATGTGGAGTCTCTGTGGCAAGGGACTTCATTTGTGGTTTCCATCAGATGGTATATGCTTCATTTGCAAATCACCTGAAGATCTCTGTACTCAGTGCCGCGAACATTTCTTTTTTCACCCATATCAAGTTCACTGTAGCTCTGGAAGGCTCTGCAGAGCCATAGTCCTGGATGCTTAGATGCAGCTATCAGGCTGAGTGATGCTCTACTGTCCTCTGTTCATTTTTTGTCTGTACTATCTGGAACCACAGGCAAGGTACTGGAAGGAATCAAATAGGCAATTATGTCTAGATCATAAATACTTTTGCCTGGGATTGACACAAGTTACTTCTATTTATAATTTATTTACAAAACATGCCACATGACCACAGACAACTTCAAGGGTATGTGAGCCTAGAGGAAGAGGAGATCAATTGAGAGAGGGAACTCTAGTAGACATAACTACTCCACCTGTCTTACTAATCATTCTACCTACAGTACCTAGAGCTTAGCAACTTGGGTTTGGCTTAAGTTAGATCCTCAGTAGATATTTGTTGAATAAGATTAAATATGTCCAAATCTTGATTTTTCTTGGCATGGAATAATGGTCCTAAGAAAGTCAAAAGACTTCTGACTGTGACTTCGGGCTGAGCTACCTCTCTACTCTGGCACACAATACTAGACATAGAATTCTCTTGTACTTCACTTTCCATCTCATTAGAAATGATGTATTTGGCATGAACTAACATGTCGTGTGAACTGTATCATGTAATGATCTATGTCATCCTGACAAGAAGAACTGCTATTACACACAGTGGGCTCCAGTCTAAACTATATTTTTTTGTAAGAGATATCTTTCTAGTGCTTTCAAACTACAAGACAGAGGCAACTGCCTCTTTCTAAAAGGACTGTGTTCTCTGATATCTTTTATCTTGTTAGCTTTAATCACTAATCACATTGCTTACTGATATTATGCAATTTATTATAAGCCTAGTATAATGGACTAACTTAGGAAAAAAACAACAACCTGTTTTTGAGTGATCCTTAATTTTCATTGATATCAAGTAGGTCCTGTCTATGTGTAGAATGTACTTAGCACATTGGAGGTCTTAGAGATAGTTTATTCTGACTTACAGATAAGCAAAATAGAAGGCTGAGATGTTGAAGGGGTTACCCAAAGTGACACAGCTATTTAGATGAGAATTAAACACAACTTAAAGTTCCCTCTGTTAATCAAGAAACAAATTGTATAAGAACAAAAACATATAATTTTGTTTCCACTAGGAAGTTGGTTCTTTGAAAAATTTTAAAGATGGGAATTAAAAATCTATCTTAATTTAAATGTCTGTATGAAAGCACTATCTTCTCATCAGAAAGAATACGTTAAATTCCCACTGTGCCCTGAGATCATTATAACTGAGTCTGAATTTACAAGAAAAAAAAACCCCCATAAATACCCTTGGGGTTCCCATAAAATTTTATCCTGTATTTCTGAAGAAATAAAGCAGAAATTCTTATTTGAGAAGAACTAAGTGGGATGTAAATTAAACTCTTTCCAGCAATTTTGTATACTCCATCAATGTGAAACCCTCAGAGCCAATGTCATTTTTATCGTGTAGGAGAGTTCAATTCTTTTTTTTTTTTATATATATATATATTTTATTATTATTAATTCTAATGGGGTGACATCAATAAATCAGGGTACATATGTACAATGAAAACATCTCCAGGTTATCTTATCATTCAATTGTGTTGCATACCCATCACCAAAAGTCAAATTGTCCTCTGTCACCTTCAATCTGGTTTTCCCTGCATCCCTCCCCTCCTCCCTATCCCATTCTTCCCTCCCTCCCCCCATCCCATAACCACCACTCTCTTGTCCATGTCTCATACCCTCACTTTCATGTCCCACCTATGTATGTAATCGTGCTGTTCTCAGTTTTTCTTTTTTTCTGATTTACTTATTTCACTCCGTATAATGTTATCAAGGTACATCCATTTTGTTATAAATGATCCGATGTCATCGTTTCTTATGGCTGAGTAGTATTCCATAGTATGTATGTACCATAGCTTTTTAATCCACTCGTCTTCTGACGGACACTTGGGCTGGTTCCAGATCTTCGCTATTGTGAACAATGCTGCCACGAACATGGGGGCGCATTTCTTCTTTTCGAACAGTGCTATGGTGTTCTTAGGGTATATTCCTAAAAGTGGGATAGCTGGGTCAAAGGGCAGTTCGATTTTTAATTTTCTGAGGAATCTCCAAACTGTTTTCCACAGTGGCTGCACCAGTCTGCATTCCCACCAGCAGTGCAGAAGGGTTCCCTTTTCTCCACATCCTCGCCAGCACTTATTCTGTGTTGTTTTGCTGATAAGTGCCATTCTGACTGGTGTGAGGTGATATCTCATTGTGGTTTTAATTTGCATTTCTCTAATGATTAGTGATGTTGAGCATTTTTTCATATGCCTATTGGCCATCTGTATGTCCTCTTTGGAGAAATTTCTATTCATTTCTTTTGCCCATTTTTTGATTGGGTTGTTTGTCTTCCTGGTGTTGCGTTTTATAAGTTCTTTATAAATTTTAGTTATTAACCCCTTATCAGATGTGCTGCCGAATATGTTCTCCCATTGTGTGGTTTGTCTTTTTATTCTGTTCCTATTGTCTTTAGCTGTGCAAAAACTTTTTAGTTTGATATAGTCCCATTTGTTTATCTTGCCTTTTATTTCAGTTGCCCATGAAGATAAATCGGCAAATATACCGCTGCTACAGATGTCGGAGAGCTTGCTGCCTATGTTTTCTTCTAAGATGTTTATGGTTTCACGGCTTACATTTAAGTCTTTTATCCATTTTGAGTTTGTTTTTGTGAATGGTGTAAGTTGATGGTCTAGTTTCATTTTTTTGCAGGTAGATGTCCAATTTTCCCAACACCATTTGTTAAAGAGGCTGTCTTTACTCCATTGTATGTTCTTTCCTCCTTTGTCAAATATCAGTTGTCCATAAAGCTGTGGGTTTATTTCTGGGACCTCTGTTCTGTTCCATTGATCTATGTGCCTGTTCTTATGCCAGTACCAGCCTGTCTTGAGTATAATGGCCTTGTAGTAAACCTTGATATCAGGAAGAGTGATACCTCCTGCTTTATTTTTTCTTTTTAAGATTGCTGAGGCTATTCGTGTTCTTTTTTGGTTCCATATAAATTTTTGGAATATGTGTTCTATATCTTTGAAGTATGTCATTGGTATTTTAATTGGTATTGCATTGAATTTATAAATTGCTTTGGGTAATATAGACATTTTAATGATGTTTATTCTTCCTAGCCATGAGCACGGTATGTGCTTCCACTTGTTTGTATCTTCCTTGATTTCTTTTATCAATGTTCTATAATTTTCCGAGTACAAGTCCTTAACCTCCTTGGTTAAATTTACTCCTAGGTACTTTATTTTTTTGGCTGCAATAGTGAAGGGGATTGTTTCCTTAATTTCTTTTGCTGATATTTCACTATTGGTGTATAGAAATGCCTCTGATTTCTGAGTATTAATTTTATATCCTGCCACCTTGCTGAATTCATTTATCAGGTCCAGTAGTTTTTTGACTGAGACTTTAGGGTTTTCAATATACAATATCATATCATCTGCAAATAATGACAGTTTTACTTCTTCTTTTCCAATTTGTATGCCTTTTATTTCTCCTTCTTGTCTGATTGCTGTAGCTAGGACTTCCAGAACTATGTTGAATAAGAGTGGTGAAAGTGGGCAACCCTGCCTGGTTCCTGATCTTAAGGGGATTGCTTTTAATCTTTGTCCATTTAGTATGATGTTTGCTGTCGGTTTATCATAGATGGCCTTTATCATGTTAAGGAATGATCCCTGTATTCCCACTTTACTGAGAGTTTTGAGCATGAATGGGTGCTGGATTTTATCAAATGCCTTTTCTGCATCTATTGAAATTATCATGTGATTTTTGTCCTTCCTTTTGTTTATGTGGTGAATCACATTGATTGATTTGCGAATATTGAACCAGCCTTGCCTCTCCAGAATAAATCCCACTTGATCGTGGTGTATGATTTTCTTCATATATTGCTGGATCCGGTTGGCTAATATTTTGTTGAGAATTTTAGCGTCTAAATTCATCAGGGATATAGGCCTATAATTTTCTTTCTTTGTGTTGTCTTTGCCCGGTTTTGGGATCAGAATTATGCTCGCCTCATAAAAGGAGTTTGGAATTCTTCCTTCCTCTTCAATTTTTTGAAATAGCTTGAGGAGAATAGGAGTTAGTTCTTCTTTGAATTTTTGATAGAATTCACTTGTGAAGCCATCAGGCCCAGGACTTTTCTTTTTTGGGAGTTTTTTGATAACTGTTTCGATCTCATTTGCTGTAATTGGTCTGTTTAGGTGTTCTGATTCTTCCAGATTGATTTTTGGAAGGTTATATGATTCAAGAAATTTGTCCATTTCACCAAGATTGTCTAATTTTTTGGCATATAGTTCTTCATAGTATTTTCTTACAATGCTTTGTATTTCTGTTGTGTCAGTTGTTATTTCTCCACTGTCCTTTCTAATTTTATTTATTTGAGTCCTCTCTCTTTTTTTCTTGGTGAGTCTAGTTAAAGGTTCATCAATCTTGTTTACCTTTTCAAAGAACCAGCTTCTTGTTTCATTGATCCTCTGTATTGTTTCCTTAGCCTCTATGTCATTTATTTCTGCTCTGACCTTTATTATTTCCTTTCTTCTACTTGTCTTGGGTTTTATTTGTTGTTGTTTTTCTAGTTCTTTTAGATGCAGGGTCAAGTTGCTTATTTGAGCTTTTTCTAGCTTCTTATGATATGCCTGTAGTGCAATAAACTTCCCTCTCAGAACTGCTTTTGCTGTGTCCCATAAATTTTGAGTTGATGTATGCTCATTATCATTTGTTTCTAGAAACTTTTTTATTTCTTCTTTGATCTCATTGTTAATCCATTCATTATTTAATAACAAGCTATTTAGTTTCCAAGTGTTTGAGTATTTTTCAGTTTTTCTTTTGTGGTTAATTTCTAGTTTCATGGCATTGTGATCAGAGAAAATGCTTGATATGATTTCAATCTTCTTAAATTTATTGAGACCATTTTTGTGTCCTAACATGTGGTCTATCCTAGAAAACGTACCATGAGCGCTTGAGAAGAATGTATATTCTACTGCTTTAGGGTGAAAAGTTCTGAAGATATCTATTAAATCAAGTTGATCTAGTGTATCCTTTAAGTCTGCTGTTTCTTTATTAATTTTCTTTCTTGAGGATCTATCCAGTGTTGTTAGAGGGGTATTGAAATCCCCTACTATGATAGTATTGCTGTTAATCTCACCCTTTATATCAAAGTCTGCTTTATGTATGTCGGGGCTCCTATATTTGGTGCATAGATATTTACAATAGTTATATCTTCCTGTTGAATTGTTCCCTTTATCATTATGTAGTGTCCTCTTTTATCTCTTACTACAGCCTTTGTTTTAAAGTCCATTTTGTCTGATATAAGTATTGCTACCCCTGCTTTTTTTTCATTTCCATTTGCATGAAATATTTTTTTCCATCCTTTTACCTTCAGTCTATGAACATCTTTTATTTTAAGGTGTGTCTCTTGTAGACAGCATATGTATGGGTCCTGTTTCTTTATCCATGCAGCTACCCTATGTCTTTTGATTGGATCATTTAATCCATTTACATTTAAGGTTATTATTGATATGTAGTTGTTTATTGCCATTTTATTCTTTAAAGCTGTATTCTTCTTTTGCTCTATTCTTTCCTCCCTTTAAACTGTTCACAAGAGGCCCCTTAGTATCTCTTGCAGAATTGGTTTGGTTTTTATGAATTCCTTGAGGCTTTCTTTTTCTGGGAAGCTCTTTATTTCTCCTTCAATTTTAAACGTTAGCCTTGCTGGATAAAGTAGTCTTGGTTGTAGGTTCTTGTTCTGCATTATTTTGATTATTTCTTGCCATTCCCTTCTGTCCTCAAGTGTTTCTGTTGAGAAGTCTGATGTCATCCTTATGGGGGCTCCTTTGTAGGTGATAGTCTTTTTTTCTCTAGCAGCTTTTGAAATTTTTTCTTTATCCATTAGCTTTGGTATTTTAACTATGATGTGTCTTGGTGTAGATTTTTTTGGGTTTCTCCTTAATGGAGTTCTGTGTGCTTCTTGAATTTGTGGAGTGTTTCCCAGCCTTAATTTAGGAAAGTTTTCTGCTATAATTTGATTGAACAAAGTTTCCATTTCCTGTCCTCTCTCCTCTTCTTCAGGCACCCCTATGATGCGAATGTTGTTTCTCTTCATGTTGTCACAAAGCTCCCTTAGAGTTTCCTCACATTTTTTAAGTCTCTTTTCCTTTTTCTTCTCTGCTTCTGTGCCTTTGTTTATTGTGTCCTCTAACTCGCTTATTCGATCCTCAGCGTCATCCATCCTGCTTTTAATTCCTTCCATTGTGGTCTTCAGTTCTGATACTGTATTTGTCATTTCTGTCTGATTCTTTTTTATTATTTCAATTTCATTTTTTATACTTGTTATCTCTTTATTTAGGTGTTCATAATGACTATCCATTGTTGCTCTAATTTCTTTGAACATCCTAACTATCATTATTCTAAATTCTGCTTCTGGTAATTTGGTTATATCTGGTTCATTCAGGTCCTTCTCTGGGGATTTCTCTTGATTCATTTGGTTTGCATTCCTCTGCCTGCCCATTTTTTATGTGTATAAGCAAGTTGTGGCCACTGGAGTCCAGTAGGTGTTGCCTTTGTGTTCTCTAGGTGTGGTCTATCTGCAGGCCCCCCACCCCCTCTGCCGGCGCCTAGGGTGGTTGGGTATGAGCGTTGCCAGCGCCGGCCCACTGTGGCTTTTGCTGTGATTTCTGCCTCTCCTCCGTGGGAGGGGCTGTCACTGAAGCCACAAGATCAGCACCAAGGGTAGAGGCGAGCACCTTTCCTCAGCTGCGGACCCAGCCTATTTCCGGACTTCCGCCCAGAACCAGCAGTCGGAGCCTGCTCGCTACAGTTCCGCGGGTTAGGCGGGGCTTTTGACGTGCTCTCAGCTGTAAGCTTTTGCCCGTCAGGAGCTTTAGCCCCGCCCTCGAGGCCAGGGCACTTTGCGCAGGGTCGGAAACCAAGATTTATTGGGGCGGGCGTGTTTGCTGGCTTCCGCCGAGCTGCGTACTTCCGCTCGTCCCGGACTTTACCCCGCCCCCGCATTCGGAGCCCGCTCGTGCACGTATTAACGCTATCCGGGGTTTCTCCAGCCGGATGGGGATAGCAGCCGTGGGCTCAGCTGCGAGCCTCCGCCTGTCTCGGGGTCCACCCCGTTCCCGCGCTCGGAGCCCGCTCGCGCACGTATACTGGCCAACCGCGGTTTCTCCGGCGGGCGGCAGGGGGGGGGGGCGGACTGGTAGCGTCAGCTCAGCCACGAGCCCCTGCCCGTCCCTGGTCCTAGCCCGGTCCCCGCGGTCAGGGCCGGCTTGCGCAGGGCCTGCCCGTTCCTGGCCTCCCGCTTTGTCCCCGTAAGTGGGATTAAAGGCGGGCCCGCAGCTTCCGGACCGCTCTCGCGCTTACCCTCCGACCCTCTGGGCTAGACCGATCTCCCACCGGCTTGGCCTCTGCCCACGCCGACAGAACCGCCTTTCAGCGTCCTGCCGCCCCAAAACCTTAAGCAGCCCTCAGCAGAGTAGGAAGGGACCTAATACTCCACACTGTAGGCCTGGGAGCTCCCTCACTTGTTTCACAGCTCAAAACTGTCCAAACGCCTCTTCTTGGCTCTGGGACTGCAGGCTGGGGCTTGGTTCCTGGGACCCAGGTCCCTCCCTCTCCGCCAAAATCTCCTCCCGCCACACGGGTCTCTCCGGGCTGCCGTTTGCTCCGGGGAGCTGGGCAGCCCTCTTCGCGTTTTCGCTATTCCTACCAGTCTCAATGTGGCTTCTTCTGTGTTCCTTGGTTGAAGAGTCCACTTAGTTTTGTTCAAAGTTGGTTTATCCAGGTGGTGGTTCTTAAAATTGAGTTGTAATCCACTTTGGTTCTGGGAGTTGGAAGTTGGTACGTCCGCCTACTCCGTCGCCATCTTGCTCCCCCCGAGAGTTCAATTCTTACCAGCTTTTCTTGGGGAAGAAATCATAAAGCCTACATATTTTTGGAATAAAAAAAGAACTAAAAGATGTGAGAGGAAATCTGGTTTCATTTTCAAAGTCCATTAAGATATTGATAGCATTATCTCCTTAAGTAACACATTCTAGACCCGTGATGACAAGCCTATGACACACGTGTCAGCACTGACACGCGTAGCCATGTTTGATGACACGCGGTTGCATGCAGCCGCATACCAGAGAAGTATGGGGCCGCATGCCGAGAAGGACGTTTCATCCTCAGCTCCTGCCGGCCAGGCACAGGAGCCGAGGACAAAACATTTGCTGTAGTGTAGACACTCTGTGCCGGAGGTCTGTAGGCCAAAACATTTTTGTTATTTAAACTATAAATATCGCGATATTATGTTTATTTTTCCTCGAAGTGACACACCACCTGAGTTATGCTCGTTTTTTGGCGAATTTTGACACACCAAGCTCAAAAGATTGCCCATCACTGTTCTCGACAAAGGTAATAGTGCAAAAAGGTTAAAGGTACAAACTCTGAAACCAGACCATAAATGCAGATCCTTGCCTCTTACCAGCTGAGAAGCCTTAGCAAGCCACTCTGTGCCTGTTTCCCCATCTGTGAAATAGGGATACTAAAAATAAGAATACTTACCCCATAGGGTTGATTGATGGGTCGGATTAGATGTTAGAACAATGCACGCCACAAATATATGCTATGGAAGCATAAATTATTTTGACATATTGTATTTTGATAGATCTGCAATGTTCACCTCTTGCATAGCTGTTCCCAGCATTGGCACTGCTGTTATATTGGCATTGTCTGATGGGAATAGACTGGCCATCCTCCCCAGAAATAGTGTTGGGTACTCACAGCTGCCTTTCTATGAAGGTATCTCAGATATCAATTTAATGCACTTAATTACCTGATTAATATTAACTAATTACAGAGGTCATGGGGACCACCCCATGTCTAAATTATCTAAACTCAGGTAGTACAAAGTGGAGTATGTATTCTTCCTACAGAAACTTCTTCTGCTGCACTCTGTGTTTCCATGGACACCCTGCACATCCCTTGGTCACTCACGGAAAAGGCCCTGGAGCCATCTTCAACTCCTCCCACTCTCTCAACCCTAGTTTGAGTCACTCCTCAAATTTTGTCCACTTTATGTGATAAATTGTACCTTGCTCATTGTGCTGTGGCTCACGATAAATTCTGAGAGACACCTGCCACTGATGCATTCATTATCAGCATCTGTTTGGGTTAATATGGTGGCCTTCCCTCCACCAACAAAGTCCCAAGACTAGCACAAAAGGGTTGAGTGTTGCCCTGCACAGAGTAAATCAAGAAAAAATAAGTAATTTCCCCCAGGATAAGGCCTTCTGCCTATGACCCCATCATGACTGACATGCCCACTCCTCTTTACAGGGGATGGTTCTCAATTTTATAAACCTTAGCTCTGAACCTTTGGTATATTCTCTGCTGCCTCGAATTCCCTGTTTTATTCATTCATGAAATTCCTCCTCACATTCAGCCATCCACCATACCTTTAAGGGTCATCTCTGGGAGCCATGAAGCTCCCCCTGCATGGACCACACTCTTTTCTACTTGTTCCTCACCCAGCTCGAAAGCAGCAGCCCTGTCTTCTTTGCCATTGTATCCCCAGGGTGAAACCTGACACATTACAAATTCTCAGTCAACATTGTGAAAGAACCATAAATTATAGAGACTGGCCTGAAAGCAGCCCTCATTCCATAACATTCATTTGTTCATTCATTGAATTGCCGTGCAGTGGCCACAGCCCCAACCACCCTTTGTTTTTAGGCATTTGTCAGGCTGGCCAACCGCACCACTTCTTACCGTTTCAGTGACCTGAAACAAAATCTCCACTAAAGTGGAAGAACATTGAAAACACCTGGCCAGCGCTGGTCCATAGTAATACCTCCAGTACTGATTTCCAAGCCTGTCTGCTCATTGCAATCACCTGGGGGGCTCCATCAACTACAGAGGGCTGCAGCCTCTATAATTATGACTTAATTGACCTAGGCTATGGCCTAGAGTTTGAAAAAGATCCCCATGTGGTTCTGACCTGCACACATTTTGGAACTGTTGTTTCCATAGATAGCTATTATTGCTGTAATAATTACACTCAATATAAGAAATAATAATATATTTTAATGTATCATAAAATATGTTTAATATACATGACATAATTTAATTGTGCCCAGAGAGGTAGAAAAAGTTTAATGCAGATTTTACTTGAAAAGGTAAATGTATTAAGATAATTTTATTAGTTTTATGAGTCTGGGGTAGTTTATCAGATTATTTCTAGTCTCTGTGAGGGAGAAAGATCTAGGCTGTGTAAAGCACACTGAGAGAAGGAAGAGGGCAGAGAGCTGACAGCACAGGAGGCCTGGAGGGTCGTCTCCTCCAGGCTCATTCCACTGGCACGGCCACCCTTCCAATAGGCCAGGCGCAAACCGACTGGGCTGAGAGAGAACACGATTCCCAGAGGGTCACTTTACCCCTGCTTTCCTCTCAGTTTATAAAAGGAAGATGGCAGTGGTGCCACTATCAAGTCTGCAGTCATCAAACAGCTGACACCAACCGGTCCTTTGCTCAAGTGATTTGCTAAATTGTGTGGCTTTTATCCAACAGGTGTATGATGAACCACACCATTCATCCTAGCTGAGCCAGCAACCAGGCTTAACTCTCAGATCTTGTATTAGAATAACTTCTCATTCTTTCCTATCACCCTCCTCATAGGGATTTTATGTCTTTTTATGAGCAGGAAATTTTCCATGTATTTTGGTCATCATGCTAGTTTTTTTGTGTTGAATCGTCATTGTTACAAAAGAACACACTGTATCTTTTTTTTAAAGGGTAGAATATTAATATTTACAGTCATTAGAAGGAACAATTGCTTTGCTTACACAATTCTATTTACCAGACACAAAAAGAATTATCACACATAGAATCAGTTGAATGACTTAGGAAACATTCTTTCCCTGTCAATATTTGATGTATTTGTTGCACATTTGTCAACCTAAATTATGCAGATAGTCAAGGAAGCTGTCACAAATTTAAAATTCTAACAATAATAACTATAAAATTACAGAGGAACTTACAAACATTCAAAAATCAGTTGATAAGAAATGTTTGTGTTCTAAAATAGACATAGAAGAAAGAGATATGGTGGTTCCATTAAATCTGCCATCAAACTTCTGATAATATTGGGAAGAAATGTCGTGTTTTTATGCATTTTTTCTAATAGACACTGAGGTTGGAGAGATTGGGTCCAGAAGTGGGTTATTCCAGCTCTGTGAGGCATGGCCTGAAGGAAGGGAAAATGAGTTATTGTGTGCATATGAAAATGTCCCCACTTCCTGATTCCTAAGACCCTGATAAGTAGGAGGAGGTGTAGGCTGGAATCCCTTTTTAAAAAATATTGAATATCTATTTGGGACAACATAAACTTGAAATACTGAAGGGAAGACAAGCACTATAAAATAGTGCCTCTATTCTAGCTCTTGACCACATCCTATCTGTGACATTTGAAAGCCTCTTAAGGGACAGAGCACTGGCTTTGGCTGCCTTTGATGAGTTTTTTATCCACACGCGAAACTGAAGGGAGCATCCACGTACAAATACCACAGAACGAATCCGCTCCTCCCTTTCTGGCTGCATTTGAACTTGCTGCGCAGAATCCCTTCACAGGGTAGACACAAACCTCAGCCCAGGCACTCCTGGGCTCCCAGGGTAACCTCTGTGGGCCTTCATTACAACTTCAAGCTCACGATTGAAAATTCTCCCCTTACTCTGCAGGAACTGGGCCTTGTTGACCTTGACCTCCGTGCTGCTGGATCTGACCCTGATACCTGGTGCACAATCAATGGGCAATGTGTGTCTCTTGAAAACAGAGCCATAAATCTTAATAAACGGTCTTGCTTCTCAGTGTGTGGTCCAGGAACAAGGGCATGGGCATCACCAGGAAACTCAGAAGTGCCGACTCTCAAACCCCACCCAGACCTATTAAATCAATCTGAATCTTAGCCAGCTCCCCAGGGATGTGTGTCCACACTGAAACTGGAGAGGTGCTATCCTAAGCCATGTAGAATTTACTGGATTGTACTAGGTGAACCTCTGCTGAGCATAGTCTTTGATTCCTGGATGCATCTTAGATAATGGAGAGAAACAGTAAATTTCTTATTGTGAATCTCTTATTCCCACATTTGATGCCACCCTAACATTAGCTAAGAAATTAGAGCTTCTGATCTAAAAGTAGCTATTTTTATAACTTTGCTGAACTTTTTTTTATTTTAAAAAAAGATCACTATAGTCTGAATACCACTTACATGTTTGTCCCATTTTCAGCTAAATATTGCACATAGAGAATTAAATACTAAATCTGACTGTCATGAAATACAGCCTATTACTTCCTTTTAAGAGAAAGAAAAAGAAAGAAAACACTTGCCTTTGCTACCAAACTAATTTTTCTTGAAACTTACCCTATTTTTCTAATCCATGACCTATATATCTGCTTATTTGTTCATTTACATTCTATATCGTTCCAAACTGCATTTGGGTTGCCACACACACACACACACACACACACACACACACACGTGCATGCATGCACACACACACACAAGCTAAAATAAAACTAAGAATATGCTACTTTCAACTGAGCTTGACGATGAGTGGTCTCCATTTATGTAATGTTTCTTTGGAATTGTTCAATGATTCTGTTACATCTGTTTTTAAAATTCAAACTGGATTTCGAGCTAAATTTGCTGCTAAACTCCTAGGAAACCTGCAGAGCTTTCTTTAGAGTGATTCGCATTCTGTGACCAGGAAGATCTCGCTGGCATCCACACATGGAATTATCTATGCACCCTGGTTGTGTCTAAATGTAACACCTGGAATATTGGGGCTGACATTTCCCCTCACCCAGCCCTAAACTTAAAGAAAAAGAGAGTGACTTGGAATTAAAATATAGACCCAAACCCTTAGATTTTTGGTCTTCACTAATTGTACAGCACAGCTGTCCTCAGCGTGGTGGAATCACAGTCTGCTCACCTGCAGGCATGGCCAAGTGTAGTGACCCGAGCTCTCCCAGGACCCTATCTGGAGTACAGTGTGGAGCTGGTAACACTGTGAGCCGTTTTCACTGGAAGCAACACCAAGAAGAAGAAGAAACAAATGCCTTTGGGACAGCACCACATAGGTCATGAATGTGCCTTAGCTCTGCTTGTTGAGACAGTAAGCCTGATTTCTCCTCTCGTTCTGTCTCCCTTATGTTCACAACACTGTACAGAACACAGTATCATAAACATAAGAAGTGGAAAATGCATGGGTTTTTTTGGATTAAAATCCTCTAAAATATTTTATTAGGGTTGGCATTTTAACCTTTTCCTGGCATCCTTAGTTGGTTGACATTGAACAATGATAAATAAAATGGTATTATATACACTACATTAAGCCTTGACTTCAAAGATGAGTGTGGGTGAAGAGGAGATACCAGGTTGATTCAAGAAGAGGACCAGAAAGAGCAGATATTAAAACACTGGACATATTGAAGCAAAAAATTTTTTTAGAGAAGAACAGCACTTTATTATAGAAAGATAATGATTTACCATCAATTGAATCTATTTTAATATACCTAAAATTACACACTTAGCAAGCATGGCAGCTGCTTCTGCCTCAGTCGGTAGATACCGTGGGTGCTCCTCAATTTAACCTGCCAGTGCCCATGGGTCAAGGGCGCCAGCATGCTTGGTTATCTTTCTTGGCGAGAATAATATAACATAACCAATGAATTGGCTTTACTCAAAATCTAAGTCATATTTTTCACCTCCAAGTTCTACTTCTAACTGAACTGAAAATTGATGCTTCCTTACTGGAGCCTGCCTTGCGTCGCCTTGCTCTTCTGCCTTCTCTGTTTAATTCTTTTTATTTTATTCATTTTAGAGAGGAGACAGAGAGAGAGAGAGAGAGTGAGGGAGAGTCTTCTGCCTTCTCTGGTGCTTTTCTTTGAGAAGTTTCTCAGGGCTGTGACTTTCCCCTCAGTGACGCTGAGCACTGTCTGAAGCACCGTCCCTCACAAGACTTAAATTCAATTGCCAGGAGGGAAATGGATGTGAGGTCTCTCCTGAGCTGTGGGGGGGCCGAGCTTTCTTCATGGTGTGGCTGCACACTGGCTGCCATGTGAACGAGGGTTGTGAGTGCAAACGTTCCAGTAAATAACTGCCCATGTTAAAGCCTTTTAGTAAAGGGGAAATGGCACTAAGTCTCACGACTCATTCTGTTTTCCGTGCTCTGCGTTAGAATCTAGGAGACATCCAGCTCCAAGGGTTTTTCTCACCATTGGCAGCACTGGCTGCTGACTTCTGCCACCTTCTCCCCTGCCCGTACTGCCCCGATTGCCATTCTGTGAATTAATAGCTCATGGGGGCTCACATGGCTTTAGCGGCCTTCTTGGCTCAAGGTCACCAAACACAGGTGTGATATATGTCTATGAACATGTTGGAATGGATGGATCATTTTAATACTAAACTGCGTTCTCATTGTTGACATGCCTGTTTTTACATGAATATAGAGTCACTCTCTGCCATACAACAGCCTTAATCCAGGAAAACAGCTCAGCACTGGGATTGCCCCACATCTGACTGTTGTTGCTTCTCTAGGTGAACATTCTAGATGTTACTGGGTCTATTTTAGCATCATTGCTATGGAAGAGCTCTATGGTCTGAACTGATAGAATTAAGACCTGGAAGTAAGCTTAAAGTCAACCTAATACTCTTTTTTCACAGATGGGAAAGATGAAGCCCAGAGACTTCTTCACAGGCCTCCTGTTCCTTGACATATTAATGTCAGAGCCAAACTTCAGCTGCAACCATCTAATTCTTTATCCAAAGTGATTGGATGTGAAATACACACTGGATTTTAAATATATTGTATCATAACCAACAGAAGGAAGACAGTAAAATGTACCAGAAAGAAGCATGTATGGGTTATTGACCTTATTTTACAACTTATTTTCTGTGTGATTTTTGAGCAAATCTCTTCAAGTTTTTAACACACAGTTGCTTCATGAGGCAAATTAATCAAATAACCCTTTACTTGCTTAAAAAGGCAGGTCTGGATTCATTGATGTATTGAGGTAACTTCTGACTCTTTGACAGATGATTCATGGTAAGAGTTGCTTTCTGCTGCATTCAGACAGGACTCCTGGCCAGTGGGTGCATGCCTCTGTGACATGCTGGCCAGTACTCTTACTAAATACTCAGGATATACGGAAAGAGGTTGTTAAATATTTTTAATATTACTCCTATGTCCAAGGTGTCTTTTTAAAGTTCCTTAGATTTCCTTTACATTTTTAAATAATGTGTGAATTTTAGAAAAAATTTTCTTCCTGTTTGAAATTATCTGACATTTGATCCTAAGCCCCTAGCAATTACCTTTTTCAATAATTTCTGGACTCTCTAGCAATGTCCTTTATAAACATCATCCACCTGCTACATATATTTTATTTCCCATCAGAAAGTTTTCCATCTTTCTGGCAATAACCTAGATCTCTTTCCAGATTTTTCCAGGATGCATCTTAAAGCTCTCCCAATCCATAAATTTCCCCATTTGTGCTAAATTCCTATAACATAACTACAATTTCTTTCCTTTGAAAGAGAAATTATGTTGAATCCAGTCCATACATACTTCTTTGAATTTCTGGATTTAAAATTATTCTTAAACTATCTGCTGAAAAATCTTCATCTTTAACTTAAACAAAAAGAGTTTATTAAACTTTATAGAAACAAAATTTTGCAGAATAAAAAATGTTATAAATTTTAGCAAATTAAATAATAAAAATATATTGCCAAAAAGAGAAAGAATTCTCATTCTTTAAAATTTTATTTTAAGAAATGTTTAAAAGTAGTTTGTTAAGTATTTGAAATACAGTGATGGGTATACTAAAGCAAGTGAATAGCCAGGTAGACTTTGTGGCTTACCATATTTTTCAAAGATTGCCACGCCAATACATATTGCATCCCCTGTATTTATACAGTGTGATGTTGATACCCTACCATTTAGAGATGGGACCTTATGTTCTTTCTCTATATTTCTAATTTCATCTATGGCCATACCACCCTGAACGCGCCCGATCTTGTCTATGTTTCTAATTTCCTCTAGCAGTAAATGTGGTGAAAGTGATCGAATATCTCTTCGAAGACTAGGTGGGAAAAAGCATTATGAACTCCATCTCCCTGCCCTCATAATTGCCCTTGAATTCCAGCCACCATGTTGTGACAAAGCTCAGACCACATGAGGAGTCCATGTGTGGGTATTCTAGACAACTGCTCCAGCATAATACATCCTTCATATAAAGATGAGTCCTGAGATTATTCTAGCCCCTTGAAGTGGAGTGTTCTGGATGAGCTCTAGATATGAAACAGAGATGTGTCATATCCAATGTGTCTTGTCTGAATTACTGACACATAGAAAGCATGGAAGATAACAAATTATAAATAAATGTAATTTGTATGTGATTAAATGTTATACATTTAAATTGCAAGTATTTAAATTATGTTGCCTCCATTATAATCACAGAGATTAGGAAAATATATAATATGCTTATTAGCACACTAGTTTTGTTGTTCCAGTTCTAAAGTATCTCTCTCTCTCTCTCTCTCTCTCTCTATATATATATATATATATATATATATACATATATTTAAACACAGTTTTGAAAGTTTAAACAAATTTAAACATCTTTGGGGGTCATTTATTTTATAAATGCTCTTGTTTGTGAATTAAATTTGTTCTTTATTATGCGTTGCATGTTAAATGGTACACAGGTAATAGACTAAAAATTCATACATTATAATGGTAAAAACTGTACCCTCAGGATAAATAAATATTCATGCTGTGGGAATAATACCATGAAGTTCCTTGAAGTTATGTCTATGCCTAATTAGAGTTTAGTGTAACTTTTACTTTACATAATATGTATCAATATATATAATATGAAATATAGAAGTATATATACAAAGTAGGGAAAATATACAGTTGTCTGATTGGAAAATAATATAATAATTAATAAAAATAATACAAAAATAAATTCTTTGCTTTGCATACTCACACTATAAACCTACTTTTACCCCACCCTGCACATTTCCATGTGAAATATGTAGGTTAACTGGGTTATTGCTTACCTGACAATGATCCAGTATAATGGCATACGTGTGTTATATATACTAGCATAATATGAGATATATTGTAAAATTTAACTCATAAAGAATTATAGTGTACACATACATTTAAGCCACAGATTATGGTGAGAAATTGATTTCTAACATGGCGAACTCAAATTAACTTTTCAAAAGAGTTAACAAAAAGTAAGGCTATCTATTGATAAGACCAGGTTTTGACATATTCAAAGATTCCATGGAGCCAAAGACACACATCTTCTTTTAGTCACAATCTTTTTCTTTTTTAGTAGAATCTTAGTCACAAAATTAAACTTTATTTAATTGTATAGGTAACATATTTCTATTTCTTCTAAAATAATCACTCAATAAAAGTTTTAAGTATCCAACCAGAATAAATGCCAAGTCATAAGTATGGCTGTGCTAATGATTTCTTCTATGAAACTCCCACGCCCACTTACCTTGCTGGTAACACAGGACTTATTCCGCTCCCACATGGTTACCACTTCTGGCCCACACTTAGATTTGCAGTCTTTTAAAAAACTAGTATGCCCCTGATGCTCTTAAAACTTTGGTTTGGGCTATTTCAGTAATATAGATGTTTATCCTGTAAAGAAAATAGCGTAGCAGCTGCTTCTGCTCTGCAGCACGGTTTTCTTTCATTTTCCTACCTAATTACCACAGGGCCTGGGAGAAGATGTGGCACGGGTGATGCAGAGAAGCAGCAGAGGTGTGCCCTGCTAACAGCACG
The DNA here is from genome assembly GCA_037038555.1 of Rhynchonycteris naso. NCBI lineage: Eukaryota > Metazoa > Chordata > Mammalia > Chiroptera > Emballonuridae > Rhynchonycteris > Rhynchonycteris naso. The sequence continues at coordinate 36,357,751 of CM072998.1, forward strand.
CCTTCCGTCGCAGGCCCCTGTGTGGCAGTAGGGCTGCTCTTACACAAATGTCCTTGTGAACAATGTGTGTGCTCACCTGCTGGATTTACCGCGCTGTTCTTCCAGATTCGTCGGAAAGGCAGTGGTATTGCTCTTCCTGTCACAAAGTAATGGGCCCCATTCAGAGAAACGAAGATGAACTTCCCTGAGGTCAGACAATGGGTTACAAGGAACCTGAAGAAAGGTATTTCTGGGACATCAATCTGCTGGCCCATCTGGCGTCGGGTCTCCTGAATCTCACAGAAATTCCTTTTACTCACGTAAATAAAAAGTGATTGCATTAATAAGGAAATACATTAGTAACTAGAAAAAAAATCAACTCATGCTCTGTTAGCTGTTAGATACTTAGGGCGAAGACAGGACTGGAAGCACAGAGACAGCCCGCCTTGTTCCGAGTCCAGCCTCCCACATGGTCTTACGTGCTGCCCACGTGATCTCCGCGAGGCCACCCCCACCCCCACCCCGTGCCCCCTCGCTCCATGGAATCATGTGGCAGGTGCAGTGGCTGTAGAAGTGTGAGAACCAGAGAGCTAAGAATTGGCAAAACAACTTCTCAGTAGTGAGTGTTGTGATTGGAAATTCAATTGCCCATTTTCTGTAGGCAAACCCTGGTGTATGTCACTAAGTAAAAACACCAAAAGAACGAACCTTCCTCATTGCCCTGGTCTTTTCCTTCCTTGTCTCTTTCTTTCCTTTCTTCCTCCCTCCCTCCCTCCTCCCTTCCTTCTTCTCTCTCTCATTTTCTTCTCTTCTTTTCTCTCCTCTCTCTTTCAGCATTGCTTCCTTTTCTGTTTTTTTTTAACCCCCCCCTTTTTTTAGTCAAAGTACTCAGTGTCTTCATTAAATACATTCCAAAAATGTTATTTTGCAGGGCAGTGTGCATTAACTCAGTTATGGTTTCTAACTAGGGCAGACTGTCCTGTGTCATCGGCATTAGACTCCTGCTCAGCAGGTCATCACAAAATGAAAAGGCTGTCCGTGGATAATGGTCTTCATTTTACTCATGTGGAGATGAATAAGGCTCTTATTTTTTGATACCTGTCAAAACCTGGCCAGAAATCAGGAACAGTGTCGCCTGTTGTGGTTTTATTTTACCCATGAACCAGTATCAAAAGTCCTGCTGTGGCTGGCTCTTCAGTTTTTTGGATTTTTGAGATGTTTTCCATACCAGTTAAAATGATTATTTTATCAGTGACCTTTGTAGACTAACTCTGTAATAAACAGGAAAATATTCAGCCACTATGAATTATGTAATACTTTGAAATTGTCTAGACAGTGTTAGGAAGGTCAACAGATGGAGCAGATTCTTAGAAATAAAAAGCAATTTAGCAATAGACTTCCCAACCAAGATGATGTCCATCTCTTTCTTGTCACAATCCTTCTGTCCCTCTCCTCTGCCCTTTTGCTCCCCAGCCTCTTGGCCTCAAGACACAGAGGATTTTTTGGAGTTGATTATGGCCTACCCTTTCTACTGATTTAGTAACGGGTGCAATGTCAGCTATGTGCTCATCTGTCATATTTCTTTCTCAGCCTTCTTGCTGCCTGGTGACGTGAATAGGTGAAGGGTCAAGGGTTTTACATAGCAAGTAGAATCTTCATCTGTGGAAGTTGTGGTCATGGTGCGGCTTTACGTGCACAGTGGAGAAAGAGAGATGGGGCAAAAATGAGGCCCCTTTGCATTACACAAACATCATCTCTTTCATAGAAGGGCTTAATCCTCCATTCTAGAAAGTGCTATGTGTTTCTTTGCCTGTATTTAAACATATTGATATGGTCAGAGTGAAATGAAAAGATGAGGAGAAAGACTCAATAAGGCAATCATCATCTACTGAGCAGTGAGATGAATGTCTGATGAGTGAATAAAGGTGAAACTAGTGTCAGCACAACTTTCTTTCCCTACAAAAACAAAATAAAACAAACCTATGTATAGAAGTCTGCGGAAGCTACAGGGAAATACAGAATATGAGCCTGTGATAAGAAGCTTATGTTTTCATTTGGGAGGAAGGTGACATGCTATGAAGAAGGTGACTGAATCACCTACAATAGGATTCTCTCAAAGGACTGAAACAACAAACAATATCAAAGACCAAGTTCCCTTTGTGCTCTCCCTTGAAGGAGGGAAGACTCCTGACAGATAAAGGGAAAGGACTCAACTGGTGGCAAGAGTGTCATCAAATTTGAAAATATGAAATGACACTTGGCAGGGAGGAGCAAGCATGGCAGAGGAAAGACTGTGGGAAGGCTGGGACTCTGAGTCCACATGGAACCCCAGTATGGGGTATAGGTCATGGATAAGTGTCCTGCGAGTTTCACACTATCTGTCACACACGTGTATGTGTTCCATGACCTACTGCACATATCATGTGAACTCACGTGAACCAACTCAGGGTTAGTGCAGTTATCTGTCAGCTTTCTTCCCTGTTCTGTCAATGTCCAAAGGGCGGTGCCTACATGGGGTTCTCTACAAGCAGGTTGTAAGACAAGGATTTGCAGGCAAATAGTTTATGAGTTTATGTGGAAACATGACAGCAGAGGGGAGGGGGCAGCCAACAAAGAATTATACAAGGATGTGTAGCAATTCTGCTTGTGGCCACATCTAGCAGTGGCTTCAGTAGCACAGGGGACAGTTATCTCATGCAGGCTTGGGGGGAGTAATCCCGCACCCACTCAGTGCTCCTGACCCCTTCCACTACGAGGGCCTCTTCGTGTGCAGGAAAAGCCTTTGGAAAGGTACTCAAGTGGTTGGGCCCGAAAGTCTGAAGTTTGGGCATAAACAGGCGGGGAACGCCTTTTACTTTCATGACAGCCATGGCGCTCAACACAGTATTTGGCCACAGAACATGTTGAGTGTCTGATGACTGAATTGTGTGTAACTACAGTCAGCAGCATTTTATCCCCCCCCCCCCAATAAAAACTAAAACACAACAAAGCAAAGTCACTATTTCTATAAAGCTTCCTGTGTTGGGAATTTTTTTCCTGACTATGGATCCCGGAGTTCTCTTATCTGTTGCCACCTTCCTGCATCACAGATTATCTGAGTCCCAGGGTGAGGAGTTGGAAGTTGGCTCCTCTCTGGGTTGCTGCCACCATCTTCTCCACCTTGGAAGAGACAGTGCAGGGATGGAGGGAGAGGAGAAGGTTCTGACCTGTTAAGAATTTCCAGCACTCCCACAAATGTGAAAAGATGCTAGAAGTATGTCAAGTAAAGCGTTTGGGGACATTATTGAAAAATTGAGTCTTTGAATAACTATTTCTTGGAAAATCTTGTAAGAAACATATCAATTTATTAACTCCAGGTAAGATTACCTGTAGCCAGCTGCCTGCTCTTTCTCCACTGAGAAGAAACTTAATGTTTTCTGGAAACACAACGATCAATGCTGACATACCATGAGAAATGGAGAGTATACCTAAACAGGGACCTGCTTCTGTCATTTCTATGTCCCTTTTAAAAGAATGTGGGTGATTCAATTAGTGGATTCAATTAAAATTTATTGAGAGCCCCCAGACACCACAGGATCAGGTGTCCTTTCCAGCCTTCTCACCTTTCATTGTCTGGAAATTAACCTCCACGGGGTCATTGCACCAGAAACATTATAAGCGTCCTTATGCAACTACTTGAGAGAATAAATGGGACCAACATTTTCCATAAGCTTTTAAAATATAACTCCCCTCTCAGTTGTGCCCTCCTCAAACCTACAGAATGCTCCCCCCACTTTAAATTTCTTCTTCTTTTGTGCTCACTGAGCGGGACCAAGTGGCACGCACTGCATTTAGAGAGTTAAGTTACCAGATTTCCTCTTGCCTCTGAAGAGGTCATGTATTGGTGGTTGAGTCTTTCAGTTCAGAAAAGACTTTTATATAAAACAAACAGAAGATAAAAAGAGGGAAGGGGTTGTAGGATTCGTTGCAACCCTCTCTGGTTATTATTTATACACATGCACATATTAAGTATAAGTCACTGTTTACCTCTGTAGGAGTCTAATTGATGTACAATTAATAGAAAACTAATTTACAGTGCTGATTTCAGAATAAAAACTGAGAAAAAAATATGTGCATATATGTACAATGTCCTGGATTTTGCCAGTTTTGAATAAAACTGTCTTGAAGAATTTAAGGCATTTATTTGATCATTTAAAATGTGTATCACTTACAGGATTGCTGCATCCATACTTGATAGTACTAACCAGCAAAAACACCTGGTAAGTTTGTTTACCTTGCCCATCTATATTGAGGGCCTAGAAATAGAAACATTGTCGATTTGCATCTTTTTCCTAATGTGTCAGGCTGAGGCTGCATGTGCCATCATGGTATGGTAGTCAGCATTTTTCTGGTAGTTTTATTTACAGGAAGAACCTTTAAATTTGATCTATAGAATAAAAAAAATTTTAAAGCCACCTTTCTCCATGCCCTCTAAGCTATATTATAGGTGCCCCAGCTGCTGGGTCAATTGTTCATTTAACCATCTGTTGAACACTTACTAGATGCTGAGAAGATAGGCCAGATACATACAGCTTGCTCTCTTGAGGGACCTAACAGCTATTGGAGGGGACAGTTTCAGCCTATTCCCTGGAATCCCCTCCTCCACCTTCACCTGGTTAAGTCCTCCTGCACTGAGGAATTTCACTGAGACACTATTTCTTCTTGGAAGCCTTTCCTTATTGTCCTAAGTGGGGGTCATGTACCTCTCTCCTCATTGTTCTCAGAACCCCCATGCTGTCTTCTTGTAGGTGCCCCTTAATTCCTCTGAATTTCTATCCTACTCCCTCCACAGAAGAGGGAGCTGTTGTGGCCTGTGTCTGGACTCATAGGAGAAAACCCACACCTATTTTACAGCAGAATAAATAAAATCAACTAAATGCAGTACACAGGAATGAGCTGTTTGATGAGGTGTGCATGCAGTGCAGATTTCCAAGTCCAATGCATCACAGAGAGTTACAACGATAAATAAAAGTTTGCCCAACAAAGAGCAGAGAACAGTCTCGCCAACAGAAAACCAATATGCGCAGAGGCACCAGTTAAGAGACAGTGTCCCTGGCGCTCCCAAACAGGTCTCTACTGCATGCTGTAGTGCTCCTGAGGGAGAGAGGAAAGTGAGTCCAGAAGAACAGGCAGTCGGCAAGGTAGAAAGGGCTCCGCAGAAATCACCGGTGGGGCCATGGGAGGACGTTCCTTGTTCTGTGGTCACTGAAGAATTGAGAGACTTTGGGCATGTTACATAATCCAAAGGTTCTGAAATGACCATTTGTGGAGTAGCCCCAATCAATGTCTCCTGAAGGAACTTTCTAAGATGAACTTTCCTATATTTCAATCTCAGAGGTTCTGTTCTGTAGGTGTGGGTGGGCCTCCCTCTTATTTAACAAACACAGACATAGCAGCAACAGCACAAAGGTGTTCTAAAACTTTAAACCAATATCAACTCGTTTAACCACTCTAATAACCCTGTAGATTGGTTCTTCATGGTTTAGTGTACAATTGAGGAGACTGGGGCTGAGACATTAAGTGACTTTTACAAGGTCGGAGAGATGATGACCCACCTTGATGGGGCATCTCAATGTCACCCTGGTAGCAAGATTTGGGGGGCGCAGGTTACCTGTGCTTCCTCCTCCAGATCACAAACACCTTGTGCAGCAGCCTGTCACTGCGGGGAGGGACACAGATGGGAAAATCAGCGCGTTACCCTGAGAGAAGCCTGCATTGTCTTCAGGGCAGACAGACACGGTTATTGTATCATTTTCATTAATTACGGTAGTTACAAAATTACTAACAGTTTTGTCACGGAAGATGGAATAAGTCATCCCATCTTTCCTGTGAAGTCTTCCAAAGAAAAGGAAGACAATGCTTCTGCACTCAGCCCCACTCCTTTTCTTTAGAATCTGGTGGGATTCCTTTTGGATTCCTCATCTGGTTTCTGATTGGCGCAGTGTTTCCGGGTCTGTTAATTTATTCTCTCTGAGCCTGAGAAGAAGAGGGCCGTCTGGGGCGCAGCGGAGAATGGCGTCTCCCCGGTGTGAAGTGAGAGGCAGTCGCGGGTCCTCACAAGGGCAGGCCTCCGCCCGGTCCTGCAGCATCTGCTCTTTTGTATGCGCTCGAGCAGAGGATCAGTCCTGCCGCCTTTTGTCTGAGCTCCCAGTCCGTGCTCATTGCCTGGCAACATGCTGGTGCCTCTAACTTCAGAAACCACTTTCTCTTCTCCTCATGTCATGTGTGTACTCACCCAGAAAGATGACAAAATGACTCCTGGGTCGATCGTCTTCTCCTCCGTGGCTTTTCTTCGCCGCGTGGTCTGTGCTGCAGATGGTTTATTTGCAGCTGATGCTTGATTATTTTTCAAGTGACTGTTCTGTGTTGTTCCCAGAAACGTGGCCTTTTTCCTTCCGTGTGAAAGGAGGCTGCGCTGTCTGCCACCAGGAATGGACGCAAGGAGAGTTTTGAAATGAATGGTGTTTCCCTCCGCTTCTAGGTTGACAGAGACAATTGGGCCAGGTCAGCTTTGCGTCCTGCCCTGAGCCTCCCCGATACATAGGGACCTATGTTAGCCGGGACCTATTTCTATGTTTCTTGTGCAGCTACCCCAGGCTCGTATTTTCTAAGAAATTAAGATCACAACTAAATTTTTGTCTCATACATTTTAAACAGACACTCACATAACAGTGGATCCAACTGTTTAACAGAAATCTGCATAAAGCCATTGTATTGTTTATGTAGTTGTGACCCTCTGATTACTCAGGATTCTTAATCCTTTGCTTCAGTTTTAATTGTTTTTAATATTTCAAGGCAATAGGAGGACTTTTTGAAGTCGGATGACCTAAGGTCAAGTTCTTTCTTGGGATTTTATGAGCCATATAATCTTGGGGAGGTAATAACAATAAAAATGATTGTAATAACTAAGGGTGGATATGTTGAGCCCTTTCTATGTGCCAAATGTGCTAAGCACTTCACAGGAATAGTCACATTTCACAGGCACCCTAGGAGTTAGGTGAGTCACTCACCTTATCTGGTTAATGTATTTTAATGTAAGGATAATTAAGTTGCCTTACTGAACCCAGGAAATGTCCTGGGGATCAAAACAAATATCCTACATTAAAACACTTTGTTACCTCTGGAGTGCCATGCAGATGGGAAACACTTTTTCTCTGGTTCCTATCTGATCACATTGTTGACTCACTGTTCATAGTACAAGCACGCAAAGACTTTTTGCCAAGAGCAGGGTAAAGTTTATACTGCTCAGCTCAGCACACAATTCTTGGGGGGGGGGCTATATGCAGCCCCAAAGACTACAGGCAATGCAGTCAGCACAGGGCAAGAACTTGGCTCTTATCACCCCACAGCCCTGCATTAGAATGACCTGCAGACGTGAATCAAAAATTCCATTGCTCATGACTCTTTGGTAGTAATAATTCTAACAAATTTTTCTTAATTTTTTAATAAAAAGCTGACATATTTCTGTGTAACTAAGTCTGAAATAGCAATATAGTTGTAATTTTTCTTAGTGACACGATTTCCTCCACTGAGTAATTTTTGATTAGGAACCAATAATTATTCTTAAAAGTGATGTTTGACCCCTTTCAACATTTTAGTGATACATCTAGAACTAAAAAATATTGTGGCTGCATTTTTTCATTGTCCCAGGTTATGTGTTAAATAGAAAGTACATATATGTACTTTGAACTTAGCTTTAAAAATTTGCCACTCTGTATTGGAATAAAATAGTATTTTCTAAGAACAAGCTTTGATCAAAAGCCAGAATTTTATTAAAAGACTGCAAATATTTTATGGCTCTTCTATGTATGTGCCTGAGTGTGTGTGCGTGTGAGCATGTGTGTGTGCGTGTGTGTGTGTGTGTGAACAGACATAAATAGATAATGTTATTGGTTGAATTATGTTCCCCCCAACTTTATATGTTGAAATTCTAACTCCCAGTCCTCAGAATGTGACCTTATTTGGAAATAGGGCTTTTGCAGATGTAGTCAAGTTAAGATGAGGTCATTAGGGTGGGCTCTAATTCAATATGACTGTGTCCTTACAAAAGGGGAAATTTGAACACAGAAGTACATACACTAGGATGTGATGTGAGAAAACATAGATACTAAACTCATGGACCTTGGCTGTAGACAACAATTTATGAATTTGACTCAAAGGTAAGGGAAGTAAAGGTAAAAATAAATGAATGGAACTATATCAAACTAAAAAGCTTTTGTACAGCAAAAGAAACTGACAACAAAACAAATAGGCTGCCAACAAATAAGCAGATGATATTTGCAAACAACAGCTCTGATAAGGCATTAGTATCCAAAATATATAAAGTACGCATATAGCTCAACAACAAAAAGCAAACAATCCAATTAAAAAAATGAAGAAAGGACCTAAACAGACACTTCTCCCAGGAAGAAATACAAATGGCCAACAGATATATGAAAAGATGTTCATTTTCACTAGCTATTTGAGAAATGCAAATCAAAACTACAATGAGGTACCACCTTACACCTGCTAGTTTAGCTATTATCCACAAGACAGGTAATAGCTGTGGAGAAAAAGGAACCCTCATTAATTGCTGGTGAAAATGAAAACTAGTTCAACCATTATGAAAGAAAGTATGGTGGATTCTCAAAAACTTAAGAATAGAACTACCATATGACCCAACAATCCCTCTACTGGGTATCTACCCCCAAAACTCGAAAACATTGGTACAAAAAGATACATGCACCCCCATTTTCATTGCAGCATTATTCACAGTGTCCAAAACATGGAAACAACCAAAGTGCCCTTTGATAGAGGATTAGATAAAGAAGACATGGTACATATATACAATAGAATGCAACTCAGCCATAAGAAATGATGACCTATTGCCATTTACTACAACATAGATGGACCTTGAGAACATTATACTGAGTGAAATAAGTAAACCAGAAAAAGATTAAAACTATATGATTTCATACATAGGTGGGATATAAAACTGAGACTGATGGACATAGATAAAAGTGAAGAGGGTACCAGGGGAAGAGGTATGTGGAAGGGGGGGTGGTGGAGGAAAGGAAGTAAAGATGGACAAATATATGGTGATGGAAAATTACCTGAAACCAATGTACTCTTATTGATCAATGTCACCATGTTAAAGTTAATTTTCTAAATAAAATTTAAAAATTAAAAATGAAACTTATGAACATAAAAATTTATATTGACATTTTTCTTTAATATTGCATTATATAATTCATTTTAGGGCGTTGGATATAGCTACACATCATTTTTATTCCTCTGTATGAATATATCACAATTTATTTATCATTTTACATAATGATTGTAATTGGGCACTATTACAAACAGTACTGCTAGAAACACTTTCATTTATGTTTTTGGTGTGCATTGTACACATTTTGGTTGAATACATACTAAGGAATAGAATTGATTAATTGTAGAGTTATGCAAATATTGAGTTTTAGAAAGTACTCCCAGTTTTATCTGAGATTCCAGCTGTTCTGCATGCTCACCAAATTTCTAAATTGTTTGTTTTTCTTTCTCTTTTTCCTTCTTGTTTACTTGGCTCTTTTTATTCTCTCTGTCTCTGCCTCTTTTGTTCCTTCTTTCTTTTCTATATTTTGTAACTGTGGTCACTCTAGTAAATATGCACTTTGATTTGATTTTCATTTCTCTCCTGAGTTTGAGCACCTTCTCATATGCTTATTGGCTACTTGAATAGATTCTTCTGTGAAGTGCCATTTCAAGGTCAGGCTTTTGGTTTATTTTCCCTCTCAAACTCCCTTTTTTAAAATCTTATAGCTATGCAGAAATTTTTCATTTTCTGACAACTATCTTATTATATATACATATTGTGAAATTTTTATTCATTTAGTAGTATACCTTGTCAAGTTCTTAATAGTCTTTTTTTTTTTTTTTTTTTTTTTTTGTATTTTTCCAAAGTTAGAAGCCGGAAGGCAGTCAAACAGACTCCTGCATGTGCCTGACAGGAATCCACCAGGCATGCCCACCAGGGGGCGATGCTTTGCCTATCTGGGGCATTGTTCCTTGCGGCTGGAGCCATTCTAGAACCTGAGGTGAGGCTGTGGAGCGGTTCTCAGTGCCCAGGTAAACTTTGCTCCAATGGAGTGTTGGCTGTGGGATGGGAAGAGAGAGAGAGAGAGAGGAAAAATAAGGGGAAGGGTGGAGAAGCAGATGGGCGCTTCTCCTGTGTGCCCTGGCCAGGAATTGAACACATGACTTCCACACTCCAGGTCAATGCTCTACCACTAAGCCAACTGGCAAGGGCTTTTCTTTTTTTCTTTTTCATCAAGTAAAAGGCAGAGAGGCAGAGAGGCAGAGAGACAGACTCCCGCATGTGCCCCGACTGGGATCTACCCAGCAATCCCCATCTAGGACTGATGTTCTGCCCATCTGGAGTCACTGCTCTGTTGCTCAGTAACCCAACTATTTTAGTGCTTAAGATGAGGCTATGGAGCCATCATCAGTGCCCGGGGCCAACTTGCTCATTTGAGCCATGGCTGCGGGAGGAGAAGAGTAGGGGTAGGGGTGGAGGAGCAGATGGTCACTTCTTCTGTGTGCCCTGAGTGAGAATCAAACCTGGGACTTCTACACGCCGGGCTGATGCTCTACCACTGTGCAACTGGCCAGGGCCAATAGTATATTTTCATGAATAGAAATTCTTAATTTTAATGAAGAAAAGTTCATCCTTTCTCCTCTTTCTGGTTAGCACACTTTGTATTCTGCTTAAGAAATATTTGCTTCCTCCAAGGTCATAAAGATACTTTACATTTTATTTTAAGACTTACAACCCATCTGGAATTAATTTTTGTGTATGGTGTGTGGTAGGATTCAGAATGTGTTTGTAAAACATAGACACGCATTGATTCTGTAGCATTTATTACAAAGATCATCTTTTTTCACTGCATTACTCTGTCACCTTAATTCTCATATTAAACAAATGCATATGAATGGGTCTTATTCTAAGTGGGGTTTTTTTCTAGTCTACTTGTTTATCCTTGTGAGAGGTAACACATTATTTTAATAACTGTAGCAGCTAGTAAGCTTTGATAACTTCTAGTACAAATTCTCCAATTTTGCTTTTTTTTTTTTTCAAGATTGTTTTGGCTGGTCATGTTTTTAAAACACCTGACAGTATTATATAAATTTGATATATAACTATATTATGTAATGTATAAAGTTAAGGCTATAAATTTCCTTCTAAGTTTAGTTTTTACTTCATCCCATGAGTTTTGTTATATTTTCATTTTGATTTGGTAAGATATTTTCTAATTCCCTTTGACATTCACTTTAACTCATAGGTTTTCTATACATATATTGCTTAATTCCCAATATTTGGCAGTTTCTGGTTACATTTTTTGATTTCTCTGTTTTTTCCCAACTATAGTCACATAAGATAATCTGTATATTTTTAATGTTTTGAAGTTTGTTGAGATGTGTTTTATGGCCCAACATATTTTCACCTCAGGCAAATCTTTATATATGCTTACAAAAAAATCATATTCTTTATTTGTTGTTTGGTGACTGCTGTTTTATGTAGGAGTATAATTAAAGAAACTTATGTCTTTATTCATTCTATTAGCTTTTTGGAAAAGAGAAAAGAGCTTTGAAATTCTGAAAGCATATGCAGCCATTGGCAAAAAGACACACTCTGTTGATGGGACATGGTATCAGGCAAGCAAAGTGATAGCCCTGTATGTGAACAATAGAGTTGCTCTGTGTTTTAGGTCCTCACATTTCTGCATATCACTGGGGTATACTTGTTCTTTATAGAGTACTGCAGAAATATTTCAGGATATTGTAAAGGTATTTTTTCTTTCCTGGGCCCTAAGAACTCCATTTATCCTTTCCCTGTTTCTCTTTTCCTTACACTTTCTTCATTTAGAAAGGCTTCTCAGAAAGGACTGCAAAGATCAGTATCTCTAATCTCTCGCCTTTGCAAATAAGGGTGTTCTGAAAATCCAGGTAAGGCTATACCACCCACATCCTTAAACTCTTTCAAGTAGCTTCAGACAACCTATTTAACAAAGTCCACAAATAGTGCCACAGCATTTGAGGCCCCATGACTGAGCCCACCCTCTGTATCCAACCTCAGCACGTCAGGCACTTTGTGCCCTGGCTCTACCTGGCTACCAAATGTTTAGCATAGCCCCTCACTCTGATGATTTTATGTTATTCCATCAATGTGGAATACTTCTTCCTCATCAAAGCCTAGTTATTCTTTATGCTTCAGCTCTATCACAGCATCTCCTTTAAATTTTTTCCTAACCCCCTTTATAATTTCATAGCTTGTCTTTTCTCTGAGATTCTATCCCATTTTGTTCCTACTGCTTCATTTTTTTTTGTCCTGTGCACAGTGTGTTGTGTCTTTCTCACACCCACTAGAGTGTCAGCTTCTGAAATACAAGGTCCCCTTGTTTAAGGCAGTGTTGGTACCTACACCAGTATTCATTCAATAAATGATCATGGAGTGGAAATCTCCTAGAGTCTTTTATTGCTCATGATAACTTATAAAATATATACAGTTCTTAGAAACAGTTTTTCAAGTGAAACAAGTCATCTGAAGGTCAGGACATATCACTGTGATATTTTGTACGTCAGTCTAATGCAGGAAACATTAAGAAAGCAGCAATTCAGAGTTGGGTATAAACAAGATTAAGTAGAAAGGAAAATATGGGTCACCTTCCACCTCAGAAGATTAGAGTTTCCACTTTCTGTGTATTAAAAATAAATCTACTACTGAAATAAAAGAATGTGCTCAAAAGGTGTTCCTCCTCTCAGCTCCTTGGAGAGGGTTGGTTTTTGACAGTGTTTCCGAGTTGGCCTCTATAGCGCCAAGTTCAAATACATCAGCTACAACTTGAGATGGAAATAGGAATTATTAAATTGCCCAAGAAGGAGTTCATGTCTTAATTCCTTTCAGAAAAGAAAGGAAGAAAACTATTCTATTGCATGCCATAATTTAGTGCACTTCTCATCAACCCAGCACCCAGGCTAGAAACCTTGACTCAGGTTTCAATTCTGCATATCCTCTCATTCTCTTCTTTCTCTGCTAACAATGGCTGTTGTTTCTTCCTGGGGAAGTGATCTCGAATTACATACTTTCTTTCCATTCTGTGCCTTCTAGTCACCCATTGCTCACCTTGTTTCTTGCTGGTTCTCTTGCATCAGTGTCTCTCCTTCTGAGGCCACTGTGCATATAACTATAGTTAGCTTCCTTAATCAGTGTTTAATCATGTCAACCTGTTCTGAAGGGCACGTAAAGGATCCATACTGCTTTTGCCACCATATTCCATTTGCTCTGCCTAATTGTTAAGTCCATCCATAACTCGGGCCCACCCTATCTGTTTAATTCTGTTTCCTTTTTCTTTTCTAAACGCAAAATCTAGTTCAGTGGTCACATGACATAACGGTTAACAGTAAGAATTTAGCCCCATCACTTACAGGTTGTGATACCTAAATAACCTCAATGTGCTCAGTTTCTTCGTAGCTAAAGTAGGTGTAATTATATTAACTTGCAAAGTTACCTATGTTGAAAATTAGATGATGTAATGATCTGTATTTTATATATAATATATTATTGTATATATTGCCTAGAATGGTACCATACCTAGTGAATGTTGTCATTATGAAGAAGATGTAATTACTACAATCAGGTAGAACTTCTTTTATCAGTTCTGAATTTGCACCTGTCTCTCCTTTTCTACAGAATTATTTAAACTCTGTAGCCTCTCAAGATTGTAACTGCATCCCTCATCACTCACAAAGATTTAGCTCTTCTCTTTGCTATACACTTCCACCTTGTTACCAGCATCAGCTCTTTGCAAACAAACAAGCTACCAGATTCTTCTGCGATGTCAACTCAACTAGACATGGGTTGTCCAGATTAAACATTGTTATAGATGAGATTAGAGTATGATTTGTAGACTAAGTAAAGCAGAATCCCTCTCCAATCTTTGTGGCCATTATTCAATCCATCAAGGAGGATGGAAGAATTTGCTCCTTTTTCTTTCTGCCTGCCTGCTTGAACTGGGATATTGGTCTTCTCCTGCCAATAGACTGGGATTTACCCACCTGTTCCCCTGTTTCTCAAGTTTTCAAGCTTAGAATAAATGACACCATGAGCTTTCCTGAGTCTCCAGCTTTCAGAGATGGCAGATCACGGGACTTCTCAATTTCCAGAATGATGTGAGTCAATTGTTATAAATCTATGTATGTATGCATTTATGTATGTATGTATGTATGTATGTATGTATCTACCTATCCTGTTTCTCTGGAGAATCTGGACTAACACATTTTTAAATAGTTTATGTTGATCTCACCAACTAAATTTTAATCTTCATCTATTCATTTATTAACACATATTCTCAACAAATATTTATTGAGACTATGTACCTGGCTTTAAAACCTTCTGTTCAATAAATGCATCCTTAGTTTACTTGTAATCTGTATGAATATAACATAATATAACATAACTGTAACTGTAACGTAACGTAACATAACATAAGTTACTTTTATTTCAACAGATGTTATAAGGTGACCAGACATCCCGCTTTTGGTGGGAAGTCCCGATTTTGGGAAAGAATACACGAAAAGCTAGGGAACAGCAGGAGAACAGGAAGGGAATATACGGTGGGGAGACCCCACCTTCACCTGGAAGTGCCCACACTGCTGCAAGAGCTGGCTACCCTGAGCGGGCTCCGAAACAAAGAACTTCAGGTGGGAGGTACCTGCTGGGGCGGTGGCTGTCAAGTCCCCTACCTATAGGCCTGTGTCCTGGATGCCGGCGTATGGCTCCGGGCTCTGCGAGGTGCAAGCCGCTAGGTCTCCAGTGGGCGGCGGGGATGGACGAGGGGAGCGCAGTGCTCCTGTGCTGCCCTGCCTGCTTCCTCCTGCTAGTGCAGCTCCAGCATCAGTTTCAGGACCATGTAACCCGATCCCTCTGACTCACTCAAAATTTCCCATATAGTAATAGTTCCGAAAATGATCTTTTTAATGAGGTATCATTATTAAAATAAAATAGATTGATAAGGAAAAGGTTAATCTTGGGCATCAGCAAAAATCACAATAAAGAAAAAATGGTTAGAAATATTTTATTATTTTGAAACAAACCATGTTCCATACAATAATGCACTAAAAATAGTGGAATATATGCTGTCTTTACCAGGAACTAATGCTGTGACTGAACGCATTTTTTCTACGCTAAATAAAGTGTGGACATCAGAAAAATCACAAATAAGTGTTGAGACTTTGAAAGCCATTTTATGTGTGAAATATAATTTAACAAATTCTTGTGAAAAATTTCATGACCTTTTAAACAACAACAGCAATCTACTAAAAAAAAGTTCACTCAAATGAGAAATATGCCAAAGAATAAAATAATACTACACATAATTTTTTATATGTATTATATTTGTAAATTGTACTTATGTTGAAATTTAAAAATATATATTACAATACTACTTTTGTATTCTATGAAAATTTTTCTTTTGCTCCACATAGACCAAATTTTTAATCAAGAACCCTCCATCCCCAGTCAATGGTGTCCCGCTTTACCAATTTTAAAATCTGGTCACTTTAATTAAAGGTGCAAAGATAAGACAAAGCCCTGCTCTCAAAGAACTCACAGTTTAGCAGGAGATACAAACTTATAAACTTATAATTTTAGTATTATATTATTAGAGCTTACATTTAATTGGGTTCTGAATTATTTTCCATTTGCATTCTCCCTTTAAATAAAGATTTCTGTGTATTTCTATATATATGTATGTGTGTGTGTATATATATATTTATATATATATATATATTCAATATATTAAAATTGTATTGACAGATAAATTTCCTGTATATCAACAGTATATATTCCAGACTACCCAAATATCTTTGTGAAAAATGTTGATTGGTTAATGCCTTTTAGTTTCCACTATGCAAGAAAAGGTACCGGTTCAAAGAAGTTTTGGAAATAATGTATATTAGAAGTCTCTCTTTGATATTTACAATGAACATAAGTAAGCCAAAGGATGTAAACAAACCTTTAGTAAAGACAATGATTACCTTGGTTAATTCAGCATTTTCCACACTTATATGACCCTAGGTTTTCTCCCCCTGGGAAATACAGCACTAGATTAATTATGACTAAAGCTGTATTTCTAATAGGGAGGTATCATGAGATTTGGTAGTACTGAATGTACCAATAGACATGAAAAGATGAAATATTAAATAAATAATCAAAGCTACCATGTCAATTATACTATTTGTGTAAACATGTGTGCATATACAAAAGCTAATTATCTGATTAAGCTTATTATTTAAATTTCTCATATTTTGCTTATTCATTACTTAGTGGATTAAAGTTTAGAAAACATCAATGCATGCTATATTACAGTCCTATAATATTCAAGTTTAGTTTTTTTATTATCTGTTTTTTCCTGAAAATGTTAGGAGCCTACATGATTGGGCTGTAATTAAACTTGATTAGTTAATAATCCAAACCTAAATTATCCATCATTCCTTTATTTTAGTGATAGCTTTAATTCACTTTAATTCTCATAGTGTCCTTTCCTTGTTTTTAACTAATTAAAAGACTCTATAGGCTTTTATAAAAAAATTAGTACTATATTAAAATGGCCTTTAAAATGTGTGGAAGTTTAGAAAGAGCCATTTTCTTTTCTTAAGAAACATATCTTTTCATGGGAGACAAAATAATGAGTCCTGAAGATATCGCTGTCTACAGAACACATGAATAAGTTCTGCTGCAAGGCAGGAGAAATCAAGGCTGTAGATGCAACTAACATTGCTCATCAGTTGACCTTGAGGTGAGGAGACTATCCTGGGTTATCCAAGTGGGCCCAAGGTAATCTTTATAAATGAAGGGAGGACTCAGGTTCAGAACAGGAATGATGCCATGTGAGAGAAGCTCAGCCAACCATTTCCGGCTTTGGAGATGACAGGTGACCAGGAGCCAAGGAATGCAGTCATGCCAGCATCCTGATTTTAGCCCAGTGATACCTATTTTACACTTCCAACCTACAGGACAATAAGATAAAACGTGTATTTACCACCAGGCGTTTAGTCATTTGTTATAGCAACTGTAAGAAACTAATATGTGGAAGAGATGATGCAATGGAGCAGGCAGACGTTACCACTTCACTCCCCCCCCCCACACACACACTCAGGACCGGAGTGGATGACAACTCAACTTGGGAACAATCATCTTGAAAAAACAACTTTGAACTAAGCTAACAGAAATCTATAACCAGGCATCACCAAAGGAACCACACTGAGACTGGTAAGAAAGGCGGAGATGCAGAAAGGGCTGCCCCACTCCCAGGAGTGAGCGGCGGCTTGGAAGGTCTCTCACGGCTTGGTGGGTAACCCAGAGAGTTGTAGACCCTCAGCCCCAGGACCGAAGCCCCAAAGACTAGAAGAGGCGTACAGACAGTATTTAGCTGAAAGAAGAGCTGGGTTACTGTTTGTGAGAGGGAGACAAAACTCTCAGACCCAGGCTCTGTCTTAAAGAGACTGAACAGAAAACCTTGTTCACAGCCACTTACCAGGGGTTCTGGGAGCAGGGAGCGCTGAGAGGATTGGAGATGCAATGGGAGAGTATAATCTCAGAGGCACAGGTAGAGACTGTGAGAAACAGCCACCCTAAACCCTGTTCTGAGTCACTCCCCAATTCTAATGTGGCAATTTTCCCTGGGAGAATAGGCACCAGCAAAGGGAAGAAATTACCCTGCCCACTGGAGACTCTCCTACTCCAGTCAGAGCAAAGAGTTACTTAGAGGCAGGGGGCATATCAGGGACACAGGTTTTGAGAACTGAGGTCTGGGCTACACCACCCTCCCACCCTGCTGAGTACCCTCTGAAGGGCAGGCAGGCCAGGCTGTGGTGGCAGCAGCCACATGCTTGCAGCAGAAGGAGCAGTGCCCAGTGAGGTGGCTGGTGTGGAGGCCCACGAGACAGCTGACACTGTGGCCTGTGAGCCAGCATACCTGGCAGTGCCGGTGCACGAGTGCCCATTGGGGTAGTGGCAGCAGGGGTGGGCTGGCAGAAAGACCAAACCTCAGAAATACAGAGGCCACACACACTGGCCAAGAGTAGATAAAAGCCAGGCCAGGAGAGCAGCTGGTATTTCCAATGGTACCTGTGCCCAGCAAAGGCAGCCACAAATTCTGGATTTCCTATAGCTCCAAGAAGTTTGTGAAGGACCAGTCATGAGCAGTGACCACCACTGGTCTGTGCTAGGTTCCAGTCAGAGAGGTCCAGGGATGGCACATCCAGCAGCCAGAAACCAAGTACATCAGCTCAGATCCTAACAAACCTATTTAGAGTGGTATCTTAAGGAAGGGCTCCTCACACCTGACCCAGCTAAGGCATAGAATATGCTGACACAAATAGCAAAAAGAACAGTAGCAGCAGACAAGTAGCCCACAGTGAATTATAAGCAACAGCTGTGACTAACCCAAGAAGATCTAGAATCAACACAACAGGAAGCTGGAGGCAGACAACCACAACCCTATACTCAGCTAGCTACACAAAGAGCACACCCAAAGGAGCAGTCTATACACAGACAAAATGGGAAGACAGAGAAATGCAATCCAAATGAATCAGCAAGAGAAATCCCCAGAAAAGAACTGAATGAGATGGAAATAACCAAGATACCAGATGCAGAGTTTAAAATAATGATTGTTAGGATACTCAAGGATCTTAGAGCAACAATGAATGGACATAATGAACACCTAAATAAAGAGATAGCAAGCATCAAAAAGGACACTGAAATCATAAAAAGGAATCAGAAATAAATGACAAATACAATATCAGAAATGAAGACTACACTGGAAGGATTTAAGAGCAGGGTGGATGAAGCAGAGGATCGAATCAATGATTTAGAGGACAAGATAAACAAAAACACGGAAACAGAATAGCAAAAAAAAAAAAAAAAAAAAAAAAAAAAAAAAAAAAAAAAAAAGAGGCTCAGAAAGCCTGAAGAAACTCTAGGAGAGCTCTGTGAAAACATGAAGAGAAACAACACCCTGAAGGAGAAGAGAAAGAACTCACAGCTACCCTATGTCTTTTCTCATCATAGGAGTTCCTGAAGGAGAAGAGAAAAAAAAGAGGGATAGAGAACCCAATTGAAGAAATCATAGCTGAAAATTTCCCTAACTTGATGAAGGAAAAAGTCACACAAATTCAAGAAGCACAAAGAGTCTCACTAAAGAGGAACCCAAAGAGACCTACACCAAGACACATCATAATTAAAATATCAAACTTAAGAGATAAAGAAAAATACTAAAAGCTGCAGGAGAAAAGCAGTCAATTGCCTAAGAAGAAGCCTCCATAAGGATGACATTTGAATTTTTCCACAGAAACACTTGAGGCCAGAAAGGAATGGCAAGAAATATTAAAAGTAATGCAAAACAAGAGCCTACAACCAAGACTTCTTTATCCAGCAAGGTTATTGTTTAAAATTGAAGGAGAAATAAAAAGCTTTCTAGACAAAAAAACAAAAACAAAAAACCTCAAGGAATTCATTACAACCAAACCAACACTGCAAGAAATGTTAAGGATCCTGTTGTAAACAGAACAAAGGGGGAAAAATCTAGAAAAAGAGGAATGTAGATTTAAAGAATAAAATGGCAATAAACAACTACATATTAATAATAACCTTAACTGTAAATGGATTAAATGCTCTAATCAAAAGATATAAGGTAGCTGTGTGAATAAGAATACAGGACCCATACATATGCTTTCTATGAGAAACCCACCTCAAAACAAAAGATACACATATACTGAAAGTGAAGAAGTGAATAAAACTATATCATGCAAATAGAAATGGAAAAAAAGGTGGAGTAGCAATACTTGTATCTGATGAATAGACTTTAAAACAAAGGCTATAGTAAGGAATAAAGAAGGTCACTCCATAATGATAAAGGGAGCAATCCAACAGGAGGATATAACCAATATAGATATCTATGTGCCTAATATAGGAGCACCTAAATATATAAAGAAAATTTTGATGAACATAAAGGGCAAGATCAACAGCAAAACTATAATAGTAGGGAATTATAATACCCCACTAACATCAATGGATACATCCTCAAGTAAAAATATTGACAAAGAAATAGCAGCCTTAAATGACACACTAGATCAGGGGTTGGGAACCTTTTGGCTGAGAGAGCCATGAACGCCACATATTTTAAAATGTAATTTCGTGAGAGCCATACAATATGTTTAACACTAAATACAAGTAAATGTGTGCATTTTATGTAAGACCAACACTTTTAAAGTTCAATAAATCTCTGAATTCTTTTTAATAACGTTGTTATGCTGTTGCTAACCAATGATGAATAAAGTACTTCTTACCATTAATGCGACTTCTGGTGCTGCATGGTTTTGCTGATGGCTTTGTAGTCTGCTTGATACGTGGCTAGATTAAGGTTCATGCAGGCATTAAGACTTCCATCCGTTAAAAGTGATCATAGGTTGGTCTTAACGTTCTTTAGATGTGAGAAAGACTGCTCAGATGCATACGTAGAACCAAACATTATAAGTACAGCAATACTCACACAATGTAGTGTGTAGTATGCGACAGAAAGCGCATTCGGAGTTTTGACAATCAGCTGGTCCATAGGTTGAAGTTTTTTCATTTCTCCTCACTCTTGTTTGCTCGTCAACTCTGCTTGCTGTCATGCAAGTCTTTCCAAATCTTTGTTCAGTGACTTGAACTTATTCACCCACATGGCTGAAGCCTTCAGGTCAGCAGCTTGTAGCTCAAAATCTCTGACGGAGATACCAGAGATATAACTCAGGTCGGTGCTGTCCACTGCACACTGGTGTGGAAGGGTGATGAACTGAAAAAGACAAGTGCACTCACTAAATTCTCTAAACTTGCTTCGAATGACTGCAGGAGATTAGATGTGAAATCTGCTAGCTGCTGGAGATCAAGATGTTGAGCAGGGTCACTTGCTGTACATGCATCTTTAAACTCTATCAGTTTTTCAAAGTGTAGTAAATGACCTGTTTCAATGTCAGCGATGAAGAGTTTCAGCTTGTTTTCAAATACAAACACTGCTTGTTGAAGGGATAAGACTGTATTTCCAATGCCTTGCATTTTCATGTTGAGCTGGTTCAGATGTTCAGTCATGTCCACGAGATAGTAGAACTTCAAGAACCACTCAGTGCTAGTTAACTCAGTTTGCACAACGTTTCTCATGTCCAAAAAGTCTGGATTTTGCTCAAACAAGCTACAAAACGGCTGAGCACCTTCCCTCTTGACTACCAATGCACATTGCTGTGCAGAAGCAGAACAGGATAATTATTCCCAGCTTCATTTAGCAGTGTTTTAAACTGACAATCATTTAAAGCACAGGCAACAATAAAGTTGACCACCTGAATGAGATATCACCTCACCAAACTACTTGCCACACATCTGTGGACAAAGCGCCTCCTGAAGTAGGATGCAGTGAAAACATAGGATGGGTCTCTTTTCATGTTCACAAAGAAGCGCTACAAATCCTTTGTTTTTCTCCACCATGCACGGAGCACCAACAGTACACACCTAAATAAGTTTATCCATCGGTACATATTTTTCTTTAGTGAACTCAGTGGAAGACTTGAATAAATCATCTCCTCTTGTTGTCTCTTTCATAGGCAAAACAGCAAGACTTCCTCACATTGTGTCAATGACAACATACCTTGCAATCACACTGAATTGGGATAAATGGCTTATGTCTGTTGACTCATCCAAAGTGAGAGAAAAGAATGGTGCTCCATTTATGTCCTTTACTTGTGTTGCCTCAATTTGATTTGCCATCATGATGGTACGATTTTGAACAGTTCTGGCTGACAGAGGCATGTCTTTTATTTGTTTGGTTAAATTGTCTTTATCAGAAAAGTCGTCAAAAAGTTCATTGCAACATCAAGCATGAATGTTTTGGCATACTCCCCATCTGTGAATGGCTTTCTGTTTTTCCCAATTGCTAAAACAGCAGCATAGCTAGCCAAATTCCAGTTACCTTGTTAGGACCAAACACGAAGTTGCTGCAGACTAGCTTGCTTGCACTCTGCACTGTAGCTCTTGACATGCTTTCTTCCTGCTGTCCCCCGCTGGATATTTCAATGCAAATGTAGTATGGCATGTGTCGAAGTGCTGCTTTATATTTGCCCATTTCATCAATGCAATTTTATCATTGCATATTAGATACACTGCAGAACCTGCTCTCTCCACAAAGGCAAATTCCTCTGTCCATTTCTGCTGAAAAGTACAACACTCCTCATCTTTTTTTTCTTTTAGCCATCTTCTTTGTCAAAAGGATTTCTGCAATAGGTTAGCTGACTACTTGATTAAAAAGAGGGAAGTTTACTTCCTGACCTTACAATGACCCATGTATGTTATGCATTATCCAATAAAAATTTGGTGTTGTCCCAGAGGACAGCTGTGATTGGCTCCAGCCACCCGCAACCATGACCATGACCATGAGCAGTAGAAAATGAATGAATTGTAATACATGAGAATGCTTTATATTTTTAACGTTATTATTATTTTTTATTAAAGATTTGTCTGTGAGCCAGATGCAGCCATCAAAAGAGCCACATCTGGCTCTTGAGGCATAGCTTCCCAACCCCTGCACTAGATCAACTGGATTTAATAGATATATTCAGAACCTTTCACTCTAAAGCAGCAGAATATACATGTTTTTCAAGTGCTCATGGTACATTCTTTAGGATAGACCACATGTTAGGACACAAAATGAGTCTCAATAAATTTAGGAAGATTGAAATCATATCAAGCATCTTTTCTGATCACAATGGCATGAAACTAGAAATCAACTACAATAAAAAAACCTGAATAACACTCAAACACTTGGAAACTAAATAGTATGTTATTAAATAACAAATGAGTTAACAATGAGATCAAGGAAGAAATAAAATGTTTTCCTGAAACATAAAAATTAACATACAGCAACTCAAAATTTCTTGGACACAGCAAAAGCAGTCCTGATAGGGAAGTTCATAGCATTACAGGCATACCTTAAGAAGCAAGAAAAGCTCAAATTAAAAACTTAACCCTGTATCTGAAAGAACTAAAAAAAGAATAGCTAGTAAAGTTCACAAGAAGTAGAACGAAGGAAATAATAAAGATCAGAGTGGAAATAAATGACATAGAGGCTAAAAAGCCAATACAGAATATCAATAAACTCAAGAGCTGGTTCTTTGAAAAGTAAACAAATTGATGAAATTTTAACCAGACTCACCAAGAAAAAAAGAGAGAGGACCCAAGTAAATAAAATTAGAAATGAGAGTGAAGAAGTAACAACTGACACAGCAGAAATACAAAGGATTGTAAGAAAATACTATGAGGAACTGTATGCCAAAAAATTAGACAAAACTAGGTGAAATGGACAAATTTCTTGAAACATATAATCTTTCAAAAATCATTCTGGAAAAATCAGTAAACCTAAACAGACCATTTACAACAAATGAGGTTGAAATAGTTATCAAAAAATTCCCAACAAACAAAAGTCTTGGGCCAGATGGCTTCACAGGCAAATTCTACCAAATATTCAAAGAAAAACTAACTCCTATCCTTCTCAAGCTATTTCAAAAAATTCAAGAGGAGGGTTAAAATTCCAAGCTCCTTTTATGAGGCGAGGATAATCTTCATTCAAAAACCAGGCAAAGACATTACAAAGAAAGAAAACTATAGGCCAATATCTCTGATGAACTTAGATGCTAAAATTGTTAACAAAAGATTAGCAAACTGGATCTAGCAATACATAAAAAAAAATCATACATCATGATCAAGTGAGATTTATTCTAGGGAGGCAAGGTTGATATAATATTTGCAAATCAATCAATGTGATTCATCACATAAACAAAAGGACAAAAATCACATAATAATATCAATAGATACAGAAAAAGCATTTGATAAAATCCAACACCCATTTATGATCAAAACTCTCAGCAAAGTGGGAATACAGCGAACATACCTCAACATAATGAAGGCCATTTATGACAAACTCTCAGCCAACATCATACTCAATGGGCAAAATTAAAAACGGTACCCTTAAGACCAGAAACAAGGCAGGGGTGTCCCCTATCACCACTTTTATTCAACATAGTTCTGGAAGTCCTAGCCAAAGCAATCAGACAACAAGAAGAAATAAAAGGAATCCAAATTGGAAAAGAAGTAAAACTATCCTTATTTGCTGATGATATGATACTGTACATAGAAAACCCTAAGGTCTCAGTCAAAAAACTACTGGACCGCCTGACCTGTGGTGGCGCAGTGGATAAAGCGTCGACCTGGGAACACTGAGGTTGCCAGTTCAAAACCCTGTACTGGTCTGGTCAAGGCACATATGGGAGTTGATGCTTCCAGCTCCTCCCTTCTTTCTCTTTCTCTCTCTCTCTCTCTCTCTCACTCTGTGTCTCCTCTCTAAAATGAATAAAATAAAAAAAAAGTTTAGAAATTCTAAAAAAAAGAAAGAAACTACTGGACCTGATAAATAAATTCAGCAAGGTGTCAGGATATAAAATTAATACTCAGAAATGAGAGGCATTTTTATACACCAACAATGAACTGTCTCAACGAGAAATTAAGAAAACAATCCTCTTCACTACTGCAAGAACAACAACAAAAAAATAAAGTACCTAGCAGTAAATTTAACCAAGGAGGTAAAATACTTGTACTCAGAGAATTACTAAACACTGATAAAAGAAATCAAGGAGGATACAAACAAGTGGAAGCATATACCATGTTCATGAATAGAAAAAATAAACATCATTAAAAGGTCTATATTCCCTAAGCAATTTATAAATTCAATGCAATTCATATTAAAATATCAATGGCATACTTCAAAGATATAGAACACATATTCCAAAAATTTATATGGAACCAAAAAAGAACACAATTAGTCTCAGCATTCTTGAAAAAGAAGAATAAAGTAGAAGGTATCACACACTTCCTGATACCAAGTTGTACTACAAGGCCATTGTACTCAAAACATCTTGGTACTGGCATAAGAACAGACATATAGATCAATGGAACAGAACAGAGAACCCAGAAATAAACCCACACCTTTATGAACAATTGATATTTGACAAAGGAGGTAAAAGCATACAATGGAATAAAGACAGTCTCTTTAATAAATGGTGTTGGGAAAATTGGACAGCTATCTGAAAAAAAAATGAAACGAGAGTACCAACTTACACCATTCACAAAAATAAACTCAAAATGGATAAAAGACTTAAATGTAAGTCATGAAACCATAAGCATCTTGGAAGAAAACATAGGCAGCTTCGACATCTCTTACAGCAATATATTTGCTGATTTATCTCCACGGGCAAGTGAAATAAAGGACAGGATGAAGAAATGGGGCTATGTTAAACTAAAAAGCTTTTGCACAGCTAAAGACAATATGAACAAAATAAAAAGACAAACCACACAATGGGAGAACATATTCAACAATACATCTGATAAGGGGTTAATAAACAAAATTTATAATGAACTTGTAAAACTCTACACCAGGAAGATAAACAATCCAATCAAAAAATGGACAAAAGAAATGAATAGACACTTCTCCAAAGAGGAAATACAGATGGCCAATAGACAGATGAAAAAATGTTCAACACCACTAATTATTAGAGAAATGCAAATTAAAACCACAATGAGATACCATCTTACACCAGTCAGAATGGCGCTCATCAGCAAAACAACACAGAATAAGTGCTGGAAAGGATGTGGAGAAAAGGGAACCCTCCTGCACTGCTGGTGGGAATTCAGACTGGTGCAGCCATTGTGGAAAACAGTATGGAGATTCCTCAAAAAATTAAAAATTTAACTACCTTTTGACCCAGCTATCCCACTTTTAGGAATAATCCTAAGAATACCAAATCAATAATTGAAAAGAAGAAATGCACCCCCATGTTTATTGAAGCATTGTTTACAATAGCCAAAATCCGGAAACAGCCCAAGTGTCCATCCTGGATGTCAGTGATGGTACAGGTCATTTGGAGAGAGGGGTTTGAAAACTTCATGCTTATTAGAAATGCTTAGTAAGAAAAGAAATACCACCATTCATGAAGCCAAGAAGTGGCATTTAGGCAGGCACAGTAGTTTATCTAATTCTCTTGACCTGCAAACTCCTTTCTCTCACTTGAGCTGCTCAGGTGTAGTAAAAGGTCTAGGTCTCATTCCCAGAAGCTCAGGCCCCAATTCTCATGTCAGCCAAGGAGGTGGGAAGGAAACATTTTAGGATACATTTAGAGGATTCCCCCTAAAGCCCATCTGCTTCACCTCTTGTTCAGGACACCTCTCGCAGTGTAGTTAAGAGGATGAAAAATTCACTGGGGAACAATTCTTTTTTCATTTTATTTTGCATGAGGTTTTAGAACTGTTTCTATATATGTCTGCATTGCTGATTCAAAATCTGAAATCTGATTTTTGGTGCATGCTCTAGTTTTTATGCAATTTTAATTTCTTTTTGTTGCAGTTAATGGCATGCATTGGTTTTTAAATTGAAGTTAAAGGACAACAACTCTTGGATTGAACATAACCACAAGGCAATTAATGTTTTACAAACATCACTTTTACATATTTGTAGTTGTTTTTAAATGTAAAAACTTATTATCTGATAAAAATACTCTCATTTTATTTTAAGATTGAATCATGGCTTCTTCGAGTAGGCGTAAATGTAAGAATAGTCCTGACACCTTCTGTTATATATGTGACTGTTACACACTTCAGTGTCAAAGGCGCAATATTTTATCATTTGTGACACGTGCATATGTTGCCTATTTTCAAGCTCCTCTTGGTGATCAAGACAAGAATTGGACCCCTCATATTGTGTGTCATAATTGTGAGAAAATGCTTCATGACTGGACAAAAGGAAAATGCAAAGGAATGCCTTTTGTTATTCCCATAGTTTGATGTGAACCTAAAGACCACAGCAGTGACTGTTATTTCTGTCTGATCCATACAAAGGGCATCGGCAAGAATAAATGTCATATGGTCGCATATTCTAAAATTCCTTCAGCAATACGACCTATACCACACTCTGTGACACTCCTGGTTCCAGTTTTCAATGCTTTTATTTCTTCTAAGGATGAAGAAAGTGAACATGGTGATCAAGTGTATTTTGATAAGATGCATGAGGAAATGGTTGTAGAATCTGAAGGATCTTCTTCTTATGCCAAGTAGTCATTAACCCCTCAGCACTTTAGCCAACCTAAACTGAATGACTTAGTAAGAGATTTGGGCCTATCAAAGAAAGCAGCTGAGTGATTAGTCTCCAGGCTTCAAGAAAATAATGTACTTCACCAGTCAGCTAAAGTATCCTATTTCAGGAAGCGTGAACAAATTTTTGAGGACTTTTTTTCTGAAGACAAACACTTTGTTTACTGTCATGATATCAGTAGTCTTCTCAGCCAGCTAGGTGTTACCACTTACAGTTCAACAGAATGACGGTTATTTCTTGACAGCTCTATACAGAGTCTGAAATGTGTTCTCCTACACAATGGTAACGTTTAAGCGGTGGTTTCAATTGGTTATTCAACTCATCTGCAAGATTATAATGACATAAAAATTTTCCTCAACTTACTAAAGTACGAGGAGCATAACTGGATAATTTGTGTAGATCTTGAAATGGTAAATTTCCTGCTAGGACAACAGAGAGGTTTCACGAAGTATCCTTGCTTTCTGTGTTTGTGGGGCAGCCAAGCTCAGGAGAAACACTGGACACAGAAGGAGTTGCCGAAATGTGAAGCTCTGGAAGTAGGGATGCAAAATATTGTGAATGAACCTGTAGTTAATCGAGACAGGATCATTTTCCCCCAACTTCACATCAATCTTGACTTAATGAATCAGTTTGTTCAGGCTTTGAAAACAGAAAGTGAATGCTTTCAACATATTATTTCTGCTTTTCTTGCCTTGTCTTTCCAGAAGATAAAAGCAGGTGTATTTGATGGACCTCAAATTTGAACCCTCATACATGACAAATAATTTGCCAGGAAGATAAATAAGGAGGAGAAAGCAGCATGACAGTCTTTAGTGGCAGTTACGAAGAACATCCTTGGCAACAAAAAAGCAGAAAAATATGAATTTCTGGTTCAAAGGATGCTCTTGGCTTTCCGCGACATTGGATAGGACATCAGTGTTAAGATTCACTTCCTGGCCTGACCAGGCGGTGGCGCAGTGGATAGAACGTCGTACTGGGATGCAGAAGATCCAGGTTCAAGACCTGGAGCGCAGGCCCACCTGGCTTGAGCAAACGCTCGTCAGCTTGGACCCAAGGTCGCTGGCTCCAGCAAGGGGTTGCTCGGTCTGCTGAAGGCCCGGGGTCAAAGCACATGTGAGGAAGCAATCAATGAACAACTAAGGTGTTGCGACAGCAACAAAAACCTATTGATTGATGCTTCTCACCTCTCTCCGTTTCTGTCTGTCTGTCCTTATTTATCCCTCTCTCTAACTCTCTGTACCAAGAAAAAAATAAAGAAAAAAGATTCACTTCCTGAACAGTCACCTTGATAAGTTTCTCGAAAATCTTGGAGCTGTTAGTGATGAGCAGGGAGAATGCTTTCATCAAGATCTGAAAATGATGGAAGAGCATTATCAGGGGCGATGGGACAAAAATATGATGGCAGACTACTGCTGGAGCATCAAACGAGATTGTCCCCAACAAGTACACAAACACAAGAGCTACAAACGCAAATTTTTGCCGGAATAAAATTTAAATAAGTTTTGTACAAATTTCATGATTAAAATAGGTATTTTAATATGTTCTATTTTGAAATTGTAGACGAATTCTGATGCAATCATATATTTTAGTGTATTAGTGTATTTACTACATTATATAAATTATTATATTTTCACAAAGATGATGTCCAAGAAGACATTCTACTTCATTATGTTAAACTAAATATTGAAAATTTTACAATAAGATGAAAACCTAAAATCTTGAATTGCAAAAAGACCTGTACCTTACAGAGAAAAACTAATGTCAGATTTGAGATCAACACACTCGAATTAGGTAAGAACAAGTGTTTTTGTGGATGCAACAAAAATTTTGTTCCCCAGTGTTATTTTTGTGAGCACACGCACCCATATACACACTCATATATAAAATATATATTTGTAAATATATATATATGTGTGTGTGTGCATTTGTAAAATCTTGTCTTTTACTTTGGTAAAAACATACATCATCTCCCTAAGACTAAGTTTCAAATTCCTAAGAAAGATATTTATGGTAATTCACAGTCTATTTAAAGCCTATTGTTTTTCTTAGCTTCATCTTCTAGGTCTATGTTCTAGATTAGTGATTCTTGACACAAATTGTACTTTAGAATCACTGGTGGAGATTTAAAACATCAAAGTTTCAATACTCACAACCTGCTTAAAATAAGACACTCTGAGAGTGTGGGCCCAGTGTTGTTGGTAGGAATATTAGAAGAGGGGTAGACAGGGTTCCTGAAATTCAAGGGCAAATCACTTCCCATAGCATCTAGCAGGTAGCATCTTAAATCCCGCCTATACCAAACAATGATCCATATTTGTGGGGAAAATGAGAGAGAAAGAGAACATTCTTCCCTTTGCAAAGGCAGCTTTTTTTGTACTAATTATAAAAAATTTTACTTTCATTACAATTTAGTAACGATGAAAGCAAACATCAGAAGTAAAATATGACCTACCAGGAATTAAGACATGCCAAGGGATGCATTAACTTAATTGGTCTATATTAATAGAATGAAAGAAAGTAACATAGTGAGATTCATGATGTATCACTAAAGCGTATTTGTTGTTTCAATTTTAAGAGAAAATCCTAAAGTGGTATGTGCATATGTATGTGCACATGTGCATGTGTGTGCATAAATATGTGGGCATGGCAGTGTGAGTTCCTATTTGAGTGTATGTGTATAAGTGTGTAAGAGTGTGATCTTAAATAGTTCTCTTCTTTAAATTTGCTTTGTCTCTGGAGCTTGACTTCATTAATTTTCCAACTTGAAAATTTTCAAATCTTGATGCAAATTAAATTTAACTAATATTTTAAATGGTGATGAACAATATTTTAAAAATATCAAAAGGTTAAAAGAAAGAAAATAAATGTTTTTTTTCCTAGTACTTAGGCTTATCTTTACTTTTCCAAGATTCCATATTTAATTCCCCATCATATTCTCTACATGACTGTCTTATTTGACTTTCAAATAGTAAAATACATTACATTCAGTACAATCATTTTGATAGATTACCATCTCCCCCAGTTAGTAAACAGTTTTTAAAAAAATATTGTTCTTAGACTATTATTTCAAAGGTATACTAAAATTTATATATATTTCATAACTTTTATAAACTATATTTTGGAAGATGGTGATGGCAGTACAGTGTGTTAATGATATTGAATTCCCAACCACTTCCCAAGAAAAACTCACAGTGCACGTAGGAGAGCACCGTAGAAATTAAACAAAAAATCTTTGCAAAAAACTATGTAATAAGATATGCCCATGACCTTCAGAATGTCGGAGAGGGACCGGCAATGGCCGTAGGACTTGGGTGGCATCATAATCTGTTTGACTGGTGGATGGGGCAGCAAGAATGCTAATGGAGATGAGAACAGGAAAACCAACAGCAGCCTAGAAACTCTCACCAGAAAACACGGGTCCATCGGAGTACAGTAGTGAGGGTGTGACAAGCTTTGCAAACTCAACTTATCAGGGAGTGCAAGGGGTCGAACTCTTAACCTCACCAGCCAAGCTTTCTTCCAGGACAGAGCCCCACACAGAGAAGAACCTGCTAGGGATAGAATCCAAAATGAGCAAATCAGAGATAATTAGAGAGAGGGGTAGACAGGAGGGTGGTGGTGAACACAGCCAGGAAGATTCAACAGGGACCGGCCATATCCTGATCCCCTGAGTGTTCATGAAAACAAGAAAAGAGGGAAAATGAAAAAGCTCTTTGAACCACTTTCCTTCCTAAAAACTCAGAAAAACTCATCTCAGGTAAAATGAGCAACAGAAAAGTATCATAGTATAATTCCACATAAAGTTATTCTTAGAAAAAGGAGAATAAGGAACAGAATAATGTTACTACAGATAATGAGACTACACACCTGAAAAACACGGCCACAAATCCAATGAGAAATGAGACCCACAATATTTCAACATGAACTTAAAGACATTAAATAATAGAAAATACTAAAGATCAACATAACTCACAATTAGAAAAACTCAAAATGTGACAACAATATTCATGAATAAATCAGAATTAAGAAAAAAATAATTCTAGAAATGAGATCTAAATTAAAGGAACCTCACAATGCCTTCATAGGGGTGAAAAGGAAGAAATGTTTTAAAATCAAAAGGAAGAGATTCAAGAAAAAAAATGAAATAAAAGATGATAGGCAAAGAAGTTTTAAAATAAATATAATAAAATTTCCCAAAGAAGAAAGCAGTGAAATAAAGAATAAAAGCTGTAATCCAATCAACTTTTCCTGAAATAAAAAAGGAAGACAAACTTCATATTGAAATGGGCATTGCATGTTTGAACATAATGAAACTAGGAGGACCATAAAATTATTGAATGTTTTAGAAAGAATAAAAAAATCCTTTGGACATCTAAGCAAAGAACTTATTTAATGGCTTTTTATTTTATTTGTTTCTTTATGTTGCGTTTAAGAAAGGGACTTACTCTTAACAGATTTTTAAATGTATAATAAATTATTGTTATCAATAAGCACAATGTGTACAGCAGATCTCTGGATCTTACTCATCTTGCAAAACTGAAATTTTATAGCAATTGATTAGCCAATTTATAAAAGAAAGAAAATCAGACTGTCTTCAGAATTTTTCACAGCAACTTTGAGTAATATTTATATTTTTGATACTGAAGGGGAAAAGAAAAACATGAGCCACATATTTTGTATTTCAGCAACTGACTATCAAATATAAAAGTTGCAGTTATAAAATTGTAGAAACTTGAGGAATAGTGTTCTCATCAGTCCTCCCTGAGAAATGTACTGGAGAATGAGTTTCTGACAACCAAAATTGACCCACGAGATCCCCAGGTGAAACATGGTGGTCATGGGGAAAGAAACATCCTTAACTGCTTGCCTTGAACTATTTATTGAAAGAATTTTTCCAGTCGGAAATTTTAGCTATGAAAGTTCCCTGTGAAGCTGGCCCACCATATATTTAAAAGTTTGATGACTACATAGGTCATAGCTTGAATACTGCTTGGGCTATGAAGATAAGTAATCTCCTATAAAGGAAGCAAGAACTGTGACCTTTCATCGATAAATTATAATTAAAAAGTTATTTTTTATTGAGATTATAATTAAAAACATTATATCTTCTGAATTTAAATGTGATGTTTTGTTTATACATTACCAGTGGAGTATTACCTCATCCCTGCATATTTTAAAATAGTTTGCAAATGGTTATTAGAAATCATTTTTTTCTTTCATAGATCTTTTGATTCTCTCCAAAATTCCCCATCCTTAACATTTATTAGTTTTATAGACTCCCAAAGTTATTGAAGATGGATAAGTAAGGGGAAAAAATAAAGCTGAGAGGCAGTCTCTTTAAATATAAAGTCAATTATTTGAGTTTTTAATTCTGTCAGTGAAATAGCTAGTCAAGGAAACAGGAGCTTGAATGGGTCTAATTTTGCCAACTGTCTTGTTAGAAATAAGGGGTCAGCAACTCCTTTTAGTAGAGTACTGTTAACATTATAATCCCTTTGTTAGACAGACCTGGTGTTCAATGGGGCTTTTTCATAGGGGCATTCCCTACAGCTTTTTCTTTCTTTCAAATCATACTTTCAAAGGATGAGGTATTCAATCAGAAGGAAACTAAAACTTGGGGGAAATTATTTCTGCAGCAGATTTAACTTTTTTAAAAATTGCAATTAAATAACGATCTTTGGTGAGGAAACCCCTCAACTTTGGGCAGGCAGTCTGGAGGCAAGTCTCTATTTCAACACAGCTCTCCCCGATACCTTCTCGTCGACCTCAAAATGCTTTAGAAGTTTTACGAATGACAACATTCTTCCCCACTATCTTTCCGAGGCTAGCAGTCCATCCAGTGGTCATTTTGCTTCATCCAGCGGTCGTGTGCTTCAGTCCTAATCCTGGCCTGGGGGTGTTTACAATGGTCAGTTACCTTCACAGGACATGTGCCTCCTCTCCTCTCCACTGTACCTTTCCTCCTTGCTCAGTTCCCTTGTACATGTAAAACTAAAACTAGAAATGAAAAGAAGTCACCCCAGACAATTAGCATCTCTCTCTTGCTTGCAATGTAACTCCTCCTCAGTGTCATTGGCACTCATGGAACCCAGGGTTTCTGTTTCTAAGCTCCTCCTCTTAAAAGCTCCTCCCTCTTAACTCAACACTGTGGGTGTAGGAGACTGCTTTTTTCAGATACGGAGGTGGCTTCCACATTTCCATACTCCCCTGTGAAAATTTTTAGTCTTTGGCTTCCCGGAGTGCACCTTCCTGTTTCTCCGGGCACCTCACTGAGTTCTTCTCCATCTCCTCCACTGTCTGAGATCCTTCCCATCCTCCCCCGCTTCCGTAACCTTAATGCCTTTCTCAAACCTTCCAGGACAAGTTACATGCATATACCAGGCATGTGTGTCAGTATTCTTTTATTTTTTTAGCATAAAATATGCTTACATTGTTCTATATTTTAAATTAATTCAAACATAGTATGGTGTTCTCATGTGTAATTACCTAGAAGATACATTTTTAAAAAGTGAAACTGCAGGTTTATAACACATTAAAATACACATACAATTGTGATAGGTGATCTGAAGTTGACCTCCAAAGATGATGCATTAATTTCTATTCCCCTGAACTCAGGGTGCTGTTTCCTTATACTCTCTTCAACAGAATGTGATTTTAAACTTCAATCTGGCCCTGGCTGGTTAGCTCAGTTGGTTAAAGCATCATCCCTAAATGACAAGTATGTGAATTTGATTTTTAGTTAAGGCACCTATGGGAAGTAACCAATGAACACATAAGTAAGTGGAACAACAAATGAATGCCTCTCTCTTTCTCTCTCTTCCTTCTTCTCTCTGCCTCTGTAAAATCAATAATAATAATAATAATAAACTTTAATATTTGCCAATCCGCTAAATGACTAAATGGAATCATCTTGTGGTTTTAATCCTTGTTTTTTTACATGTGATCTGTTAAATAACTTTCTTGTTTAAAATGTACTTAAGTTTTTATTGTGTGTGTGAATTGCCTATTCATACTGTTTTCCCTTTTTCTGTTGGGTCGCAGATTCTTCTCTTAAAATTTGTAAAATGTATTTTTGTATTTTGGGAAACAAATTTTTTTTGTCTATCAAACGCATTGCAACTTTCTTACTCAGGTTTTGCTTGTCTTTCACCTTGGGATTTGTTATCTTTACCAAGAAAGTGTAATCAATTTTATCAGCCTTTTTGATGGCATAAGAGTTTTGTATCTTCTCTATATTGGAAGAGTTCTCCCACATTTATCTGCCTGTATGACATCGCCAACTGGATCTCCTGCTGCCACTTTCAATTCACACACAGAATTAAGTCCATCCTTGTTTCTGAACTTGCTCCTATGTGGACTTCTATAGTCTCACAATGTCTTCATTGTTCTACTAGACACTCAGCATTAGCAGCTTTTCTGCCATTCTACTTGCTTTTACAAAAATAAAAGAAAGAAAGAAAATGCCAGTCTCTGAGTTATAACAAAACTTTGTTGGGAATATTGTCTTCATTTGTAAATCCCCTTGAATCTTTATAGTCAGCAAAGTAACACAGCCTCTCTCCTTGTGATCGCAGACCACTGAACCAGGGACAATCTTCCTGTAACTAGTCTTATCCCTGACCTCATCAATTTGAAGGCAAGGGAGGTATTGTAAAATATTGTATTTAAATGTATGTGTATTATAGTTCAAGATCTAGAATAATTTTATAATCTTGTATAAAGTCTGCTGTGTTTTTAATTGTTATGAATGACCTGCTATCTCTATACTGCATAATTGCAGAGTTTTTCACAGTACAGCAACAAATCTATAATACAATTATAAGATAATCATCTGAATACTGTCACCTTCAGTGAAAAACTACTGAGGGACAGAACTACCTGATTGAGAAGAACCAAAATATTATTATTTCATTATATAATTTTATTGCTAAAAATAGTATCTGCCCCATGCAGCTGTTCTAAGCTTTATAATCTAATAAATAGAACTTCATAGGATTTTTCTTTTCAATAGATTTCAACTAGAACACATGAAAGCATGTGTGTATACATATATATATAGGTGTGTGTGTGTGTGTGTGTGTGTGTGTGTGTGTTCAGTTCATGTTTATAAGAATAGTGTTAGAATTTGACATCAACATGGAAAAGATACTAGTGAAGTGAATTATTTTAAAACTCTTTACTTGGTTTTGAAATCTGGAACCATAAAATGACTGGGCTTTTTATACTTAGGAAAACACATTTTCTTTATGTAATGGATTTATCCAGACCCTCCATCCAGGAAAATCACTGCAATAAGTGGATAATGCCCACTTGGCACGTTGTCTTTCCAAAGCATTATCCTAAGGTCACCAGGAGAAGAAAGAGACCAGTACAGTAAGATGAGCAGGCTCCCAGGGCAGTAAATTAAGAAGCTCTTAGGGCAATCCCAGCTAAGTGGTAAAGTAATTTCCCTCCCTTAATTAAAAGAAAACAACACTGTGCGGGCTGAAGTGTTTACCTATACTATTGAAATTTATTTCCTGTTTAGAAATGTCATCAGATTCAGAGGATTGATAATGTTCACACCTGCCCTCCTTTTCTATGACAAGTATTTGGATTCCAGTAATGAACAATATTATTTCTTGATCACGTCCACAATCACTATGGCACTTATGTGTTTTCCCTCATCTTTTTTTCCTTTTTTTTTTTTTTTTTTTTGATGACAGAGATAGAGACAAAATGAGGAACAGATAGGGACAGACAGACAGTAAAGGAGAGAGATAAGAAGCATCAATTCTTCGTTGAGGTATCTTAATTGTTCATTGATTGTTTTCTCATTTGTGCTTTGACCCGGGGACTACAGTAGAACGAGTGACCCCTTGCTCAAGCCAGCAACCTTGGGCTTAAGCTGCTGAGCTTTGCTCAAACCAGCTGAGCCAACACTCAAGCTGGCGACCTTGGGGTTTTGAACCTGGGTCTTCCGCATCCCAGTCTGATGGCCCATCTACTGCACCACCATCTGGTCAAAATTCTTCTCTTTTTAACATAAGAAACTAGTCAAACAATGAGACTCAATAGGTTGCAGAATGGCAAATTTTCTTCCTTGTCCCTTTGCTCTTTCTGTGTGAAACTAAATGATAAATTTATTGATAAGAAAGTTTGACAGATTTTCTTAGGAAAATCAAAATTGATTGGAAAAAAATAAAGTATTCCATCTTTAAATCAGAAAATTGACAAGGCTGTCTTATGCATGTGTAGGAATGGAATTTTCTAAAGAAGGGATTTAACAACAACAAAAATAAATGGTATATCAAAAATAAAATTGAAAAAATAAATAAGGATTATTTACTCTATTTTTTATTTTTAATTTAGAAAACTTTAAATTAATTTTATTACCTAATTAGTGAGCAAACTTCAAAATTCTATAAGTAATTTTCCAGAAAGGATATTATAAGTAAGAAATTACTGGAAAGGCTACTACAACTAAACCAAATGAGGAAATATTTGATAAAGAGAATATGTAAGGTATCCCCATACCTTAACATTCCATAGGACATTAGTGGTTTCTTAAGAAATAATAATATGTATCCCACTAAAGTTATATTTTAATTTTAATTTTGAACTTTGTAAGTGCTAAAGTATAGCAAAGTATATTTAATACTTTTTTTGCCTTTATTGAAGAACAATAAAAAATTAAAGAACTACTTTTCATCAATACCCATGGAAAAGATGCTTCTTTATTCAAACCTTTCTTTTGATCTCCTACCTTTTGTACGGTTTGGGGATTGTACCCACAGGACAATGCTTCTGGTCTTCTCATAGACCCATTTTCACACAGCCCTCCATTTCAGCTTCTAAAACCCTGAAATGACACTCCTACATACCATGATGTCACATTCAATAAAGTCCAAACTGCTCTCCTACAATAGAACCCTCCAAAATACAGTCCTAGTATACCAGCCAAATTGTCAATTAGGGGGTTAGTTTTCCCAGACTACTGTCAGCCAGGACACTCACCATTCCTATCCCATGTCTTCTAGTAAAGACATTCTTTCCAACAGAAGTGCTTATTTCTGCCTAATTAAAGACAACAAATGCCCATAAGGTTTTATCCTTTATTCTTCTATATATTTTCTAAATTTCTATCAAGTATATAAATTTATAATTAAAACATTTAAAA
Source organism: Rhynchonycteris naso (assembly GCA_037038555.1). Classification (NCBI taxonomy): domain Eukaryota; kingdom Metazoa; phylum Chordata; class Mammalia; order Chiroptera; family Emballonuridae; genus Rhynchonycteris; species Rhynchonycteris naso. The sequence goes on from CM072998.1 coordinate 36,395,182, forward strand.
GAAAGCAATTCTTGCCCAATTTTCCCAGCTCCCACCACAGTGATGCATCTCTGTGATACCTCCAATTGTTTAGCTTGTGCTTCTTTCTCCTTTTCCTAACTCCCAACGAAGTTTCTTTATACTCCACACTCCTCCTATGCCAACTGCCATGTGCTACTCTGTAGCATGTATGAATCTTTGCTCAGGAGCCTTGAAGATCCATATTTGATCCAGATCTGCCTCCATCAGGCTAAATCAAAACACTTGAATCTTTTTCTAAAGACATTTATGACAACACAAGATAAACCTTGAGGTCATTATGCTAAGTGAGATAAGTCAGACAGAGAAAGACAAATACTGTATAGTCTCACTTATTTGTGGAATCTAAAAAAAAAATGAACCAACCCCCCCCCCCCAAAAAAACAATGGTACATACCAGGGTCTCAGTGGTGAAGGAATTAGAGAGGTATTCTTTAAGGGTAATAACTTGCAACTAGTAGATAAATAAGTCCTGAAGATCTAATGCATAGCATAGGGATAATGATTGACAATATAGTATTAGAAACTTCAAAGCTGCTAAAAGACTAGATCTTAATCTTATTACACACACACACATACACACACACACACACACACACACACACTGATGATTATGTTATATGATAGTGTTAACAGAACAAGGTTTGTGAACTAAGCTCCTAGTTATCTACAGTGCCTTAATCCTTTACAGGAAATTCTATGACTGAGCCCTCAAAAGAAATTATTATAATTTAATTCCTTAAATAATTTCCTATTGATTACAACTAAAAGCTACTATTACTGAAGCCATATTTCTAAGTTTGGGGTTCCCCTATCATTAGAGATGTAGCTAACACTAAGGTGGTAACCATACTGCAATATATAAATGTATCCAATCAACACATTGTTCACCTTAACCTTACACAATGCTATATGTCAATTATATCTCAATAAAGACAGTGAGTATCCTGGAAGTTACAGTCATATTCATACATTTGTTAACTTCCAAGAGAAAAAAAATATCATTTTAGTAAAAATTGTTGATATTTACTAAAGAATGAGGAGCCATGACTTTGCATTTGGGAGAATGTCAAAATGAACTCCTGACTGGTGAGACTCTGCTTATAGAATCATCGCCTGCACCTGGTTACCACATAGCACTTTGTCTTCTAACTAATGTTAAAGCCTCCCACTATCTTTAGATGCATGAATGATCAACAGTGATCAACTAGGAAATTTTTGTATCAATAACACACTAAACTCCTAAATTAAAATGGTGTGTGTCCTCCACCACCTCAGACCCACCAGAAAACAAGGTCTTACAAGAGGGTAAGAACAGGTGCTGAGAAATGTATTCTCAGTTGGCACTCTGGAGAAAGGATTAGATCATCGGGAATTCTTGGTATTTTATGAAACGCTTGTGTAGTTTTAAAATTTTGCTTGGTTTTAATCTGCTGCCTAACTTTGCCACCCCTTACGCTCTTTTGCCCTTTCTACCAATGACACAGAACAGCAACAGCAAATTGGAGTTCTGGCCTATTATTTTTGTTATTAAGTTGGAACCACTGAACAATGAGCTTTTTCATGAGTATGTGTGGGACACTGAAAAGTATAGATTGAAAACTGACAAACAAACCCGGTTTTAATTGCAACTCTGGCATTTATTTGCTGTGTGACTTTAAGTGGCTTAATTGACTTCTCGGAGCTGCAATTTCATTATCTGTGAAAACATGGGGGACCACCCCCTCCTGCTGATTTGTAGAAGAGAATTAAAAGAGATCAAGAAGTCCTGGTAAGCATTCCTGGAGTCCTGAAGTCTTAGTTTCCCTCTTCTTCTGTGTCTTTCAATCAGCCTTGATATCTCATTATCATGGATCATTGAAAGTGAACTGTAGTTTTTTACATTTTTTAAATATTTTAATGTTCCTGCAGACGTCGGTCAAATGTCAACTGACTCAATTCTTCTTGCTTAGGAATGTGCAGCCGCAGCACCCAGGATGACATCTTTTCATACCATGTGGTATGTGGGATTTTTGGAGAGGTTGGGGAGCAGAAGGGCATTATGGCCTCCATCCCATAAGACCAGCCAGCCCAGCTGACTCAGAATGAGCAAAGGGAGCTGTTCTTCTTCCTGTTGTGCTCCACAGGGGTCCACCACCTGCCAGTCTCAGTCTCTTCCAAGGGTTTCCCTTTTCCTGTCTTGGGTTTCAGGTCTGTCAGCTGGGGTGGGCACTCAGCCACCCAGTGGTTTCTCCCGTGGCACCACATATAATTCATGTCCTTCCCAAATATGGGAAAGGCTAGGTTCCTTCCAAAGTGCTGATGCGGCTCACTCACGCTGTTATTTGTACATGTTTTGAGACCTGTTTTTGTTTCCCTGTGAGTTAGCTAACATTTGCTACATGGATTTCATTTAAATTGCTTTTATAGAACAAACTATTGCATATTATAAAAGTAAGACCTAATATAAGATAGAAGGTAGCTAAGTGCTGGCTGGTTAGGTGTGTAACTGTGATGGTATTCAACAAGTATCTGGATGATTTACCTTCTCCAGAACTCAGACAGGACTCCTTGCTGTTTAAGATTTCTTTAAGGACTAAGATTATGTCTGCCTAACATTAGCTTTCGTGTTATTGGGAAGATGAGTGCTGAATAAAACAACCCGAGTGATTCATATCCTGGAGCATGATTGCAAAATGAAATGCAGCCATTAGATTTAGTGTTCCAAGCCATTCCTGTGTGAGAGCAGTTGGGACCCAGCTTACCACACTATTTTTAATAAATGAGGTCACTGAGTATTTATATGTACTCATGGGGCAAGCCCCGATAGAAACAGGAACCGACAAACTTACACTTTAGTGAACTTACTGCTCTTCAACTTCTCATTTCATTACATTTGGATCATTTATTATTTTGGGACAAGGAAATAGAGAAATGAAACAAAAAAATAATGAATAAAGGAAGCATCTTCTTACCTTTTTCCAAAATTGTCATTTTCTTCATTTAAAAAGAGAAGATAAACAGATTCTAGTATATCCTTACAATGGAATATTATTCAGTGATAAAAAGAATCACCATCAATCCATCAAAGGACATGGAAGAACCTTAAATACATATTTCTATATGAAAGAAAGCAGTCTAAAAAAGGCTACATACTTTGTGCATACCAATGATATGACATTCATAAAAGGCAAAACTATGAAGACAGTAGAAAGTCAGTGGTTTTCAGAGGTTAGGGAGGAAGAGTGATGAGAAGGTGGAGCACAGATTTTTAGGGTGATGAAATTGTCCTGTGTTGCACCATGTAACAATACATGTCATCATACATTTGTTCAAGTCCACAGAATGTACAACACCAAGAGTGAGCCCTAAAGCAAACTATGGAAGTTAGTTAATAATAAAGCATCAACATTGGTTCATCAATTATCACATTATCACATTAATATATTGGCTCATCAGTTGTCACACATACTACATTAATCCAAGATGTTAATAATAGAGGAAACTGTTGGGGGTGTGGGGTGGTTAGGGAATACAGTAGTCTACTGTTATCAGCAAAGAATATGTTTCAACACCCCCCCCCCCCGTTAGATGCCTGAACCCACGGATAATACTGAAAGAAACTTATATATATCATACTTTTTTCTGTATATGCATACCTATGATAAAGTTTAATTTATGAATTAGGCACAGTAAGAAATTAACAACAATAATTAGAACTGTAGCAAGATAGTAATATAAGTTATGTAAATATGATCTATCGCTCTCTCAAAATATCTTACTGTACTGGACTCATCTTCCCACTTAAAGGAAGCAATTGATGGATTCTCTTCGCTATATTTCAATTGCCAGCATCACTACTCTTGTATTTTGGGGCCATTATTAAGTAAAATAGGGACTGCTTGAACACAAACATTGCAACACTAAGTCAGTAGATCTGATCACCGAGATGGCTGGTGAGTAACCAATGGGCGGGGAGCTTAGACAACGTGGATCCACTGGACAGAGGGGTAGAGTGGGAATGGCGTAAGATTTCATCATGCTGCTCAGGACCATTCACAATTTAAAACTCACGAATTTTGTTTTATTTCTGGAGTTTTCCATTTAATATTTTTGGACTGCGGTTGAGCATGGGTAACTGAAATAGCCAAATGCAAAACCACAGATAAAGGGGACTACTATATATGGGAATTCTGTATTTTCCACTCAACTTTTCTATGAGCCTAAAACGACACTAAAAATGCCATCTATGGATTAAAATAAAGTGAAGCCATAACTTGGATTTCTTAGGGTCTTTGCACTGTGCTCTAAGGAAAACTCTAGGCCACTTGCTTCTTCCCCTACATGAGCTCTTGCGTTTTCCTGGCTTGTGGCCCTCATGAACCTCTCCCAGGCAGCAGGAGTGCAGTGAAGTTAGCTGCCAGTGTTGTTCCTGAGACTCCTTTCCTGGCACTTGGTGCACCAGGAATCTCGGTGATTGGCCAGAGTTCAAGCCCACTTTGCAAGCTTTAAGCCCCTCCTTTGCTAGGATTTTTAGTGATAATGTGTTGTCCCCTTTAGGTTACTTTAGTAAAAACCAACACTGCCATATTCCTGATACTGAGTGGAGCATAAGCTGTGTTTTTCTGTGTTTCTTTTCCTTTGAGATGACTTGCCCTGGGATGAGAGGAACCACAGCATTTTGTAGCAATGTCTTCCCACACTCATTGTAGTCCACGGCACTGTTGACAGATGCCAGGATGCTGTCCCGTGGCCAGCACTACAGTGGGCAGAGTCTCTGGGTGACACTGACCCGGCCCCAGGCCACGGGTGTCTACTGGTCATCTTTTCAATGCCAATCCCTATACCAGGCAGGGGTAAACACAGTGGGACAGACTTGTCCCCAAGAGACTTGGCAGAAAGGATCACTCTAGTAATAAGGTAAGGGAAGTGCAGAGAAAAGGATTCTGGAAGAAGGAATGTTTAGGGTCAGACCTGAAGGATCCGTAAGATTTAGCCAGACGAGGAGAGAAGAGAAAAGCTCTCCCTGGTACCAGATGGTGCCCAGAGCTGGCCCCACAGACACTCTCCCTGCAATTTTCAAAGTACCAGTTACTATCTCCTGTTCTGCCTGTTCCCCCAGCTCTGCTCAGCTTAGGCATCCCAGCAGCATCTGCAGGTGGGGGAATTACACAGCAGGCAAGGGTCTGGTTTCCCTCTCTCGTGGTACTTACCTGGTTCTAGGAATCTTTCGTGGATTATTCTTCAAGGAACCATTTTCAAAGTCTTTTAGGACAGTGGCATTACAAGGTAAGCCCCTGAATCCCCATAACATCCTACATGCCATATAGAAGTGTGAAAGCCTCCAGACAGCCTAACACTTAGGAACGGGCTGTCCAGTTAGGGTTTTTCCCACATCTCAGCGATATTTCTTTGAAGCAAAGAAAATGGAACAGAGAAGTCTCTTCCTATGTCACTGTCAGCTCACTGGGGCACATCAGATTTGAGCAATAGTATGCTTATTGTGCGGAGGCCACAAATCCTCTGTTTTGAGATAAGCCTGTAAATTACCATGTACGTACACGAGGTGACCTTTCTCAGGATGCTGCCTGCAATCCCTCCTTCCTCGTTCACCTAGGTAAACAGCACAAGTTTGGGAACTTTGTGGCAAGTGACATTCCCTGACACATGTGACATTACCACCACAACTCCACCAACTGCAAGACACAGGGGTGGTGGCCAGAAATCCCAGTGTGGATTCCCAATCACCTAGCAGTGCTTATGAGCAATGTCCACCGAAGAAAGCACCTTTCGTTTGCCTTGATTTACCTCTAAGGCATTATCTGTTGCTTTATGTTCATTCTATTAGTTCCCAGTTTTCTTAAAAGAAGATGAGTGCAGCGCAGCCCTAGATATGCAGTCAAAGGCTTTACCATGTGGCGTTAGTGGAAGTAAAACTGCGAAAAAATATCAGCCTTGATGTTATGAGTGAGTGGCATGGCTGGTGACATCTTCAAGCCAAAGTGTCTAGATAGGGCAGATCTACATGCTTTCTCCAAATACCACTACCACCACCAACAAAAAAGCTTGTAATATTAAAATGTGTTACAGTTCCAAACTTCTAAATTAGTTTTATAATTGTGATAAAGGAATGTTCTATCTTGCTGTGTGTGTGCACCAACCTTGAGATCACTAATGTAATATTTTGGCTATAAAATCTATGGGCTCCTAATACTGAAAAGATTTTGTCTGCATGGGTTCTAGGAACATTCAAAAAAAAATCCCACAGCACAGGGAGAAACAGGGCCTGGGTGGCTGTGCTGGGCAGGCTGCGTCTCACACTCCTAATGACTCCTGAGTCACCACGTGCCCCTGCCAGGTGCACTTATCCAGTTACAGATGTAAAGTAGCTGTAGTGTAAATGTCACCACCACGTAAACGTCACCACCCAAAGGAAGCAGGGACTTTTCACATAATAGAGTGAAAGGAAATAAAATAACATGCAGTTGTTTTAAGAGAATCTTGTGTGCACAGCAGAGGTTTAGACAGACTAGCAAATGGGTGTGTGTGCATCTGAGATTGGTCCTCAAGTGTCCGCTGACTCCTGTTCTTCTATCCCCGTGAGTCCTTCTTAAATGATGACTGGAAACATCTGAGAAGGAAGTGAAGGCAGGGCATGGCTAAAGCATAGGGAGTGTGGCTTAGTAATCCTGAGGACAAGGCTCGAGTTTGTCCTTGTCTTCCTTCCTTCCCTGGAACTCAGTGTGGGGCGTGGACGCCATGTGTGGTCTCTCGGTGGTGCTTCCTACAGTTTTACTTTCCAAAACCTGGCTGTTCTTCTACTTTCCCTGCTGTGCAGCTCTTCATTCTGTGAATCAGTTTAGTTAATACCTCGAAGAATACATCGCTACCCCTAAAGCACCAGTGCACTTTTCCTTCTGTGTGCCTTCAAACTATCATGCAAGATGGCAGTGTCACAATGAGTCTGTGTCTTGTCTGTCCCACTGCATCTGTATCCAGGAGAGCAGAGGAAGTGTCCTATGTCTCTGTATCCCCAGCACTGGCAAGGAGCCTGCCACATTCCAGGTGCGTAACAAACACTCTTCTTTGAGAAGTATTTGAGATAATCAATTAGCAGGATTATTAGCAAGATAGGGACACTGACAGCCAGCCTGTGACCCTCACATGCACCCTTGGCCAGCCCCAGGCTCCAAAGCTAAGCTTTTGATTCCTAAGCCACAGGAAGTAGACCCCAAATTTAATAGTGGCTTTATTGTCTCACTCTTAGGCTTATCATTCTTAAACACTCTTCCTGCTTTCTCATAAATGCCTCTTGTCTTTCATAGATATTTTAAAATGCTTCTTGTGCCTCTTTTCTTTTGATATTGGTTATTTTAATTATAAAAAAGAGGCTGCTTTTTTAGATTAAGTTATATGTCAGCCTAGTATACCACTTAAGTAATAGATATAATTTGAAGTTGAATGATAATGAAAATGTTGCCTATCATACCCCTACAATTTATACCAAAGGCTAGTTGCTCAGGCTAATTTATCCACAATGTAGTTAATTCATTCAAAAGAAGCATACTAATTTTTATTTTAATCTTTCATAATTTCAATTAAATGTCTTTTATTTTAGAATATGCCCTTCCTAAATAGATATGTTATGCTTAACCACTTAAGAACGATATTGTTCAAGAATATCTAATGGCATAAGAAAAAGCTGGCCATACATTACTAAATAAGAAAGTGTGTTAGAATATTATATTATGATCTCAAATATAAAAAGAAAAAAATTAGTAATTATCACAGGTTGATTAACTTATAAATGATTTTCATTTTCTTCATGTTTCTCTGGATTGGGGAGTTTTCCCTAGTGAACAGAAATTTCTTTGTATCAAGTGGGGAAAACTATTTTAAAAGTCTTTGGCACTTTTGAAAAACTTACACTGTCGTTTTTCTTGACTATCCAAAGAGTAAGGAACCCTTAATTCACAGAAGAGATTTCTACTTCTCTCCAAGAGTATGGGAAATCTCCATTTTCACACTACATTTGTGGCAGGTGGGATGTCATCAGAATTATAAGGCTGTAAAGCTGGATTTGGGAAAGATGAGAGCATTCTAAAACCAGATACATCATCAGTGAGCAGGAAAACCCATACTCATGTTCAACCCATGGGCTATAGAGGAGAACTCATTTGTCATTTGAGGAACTCAAATATTCAGGAAATCTTGGAGACCAATCCTCCCGACCAGTCATTAGGTGTTAACATAGAACATCACCTTCCTCATATGGGCACATACAGTTATCTCAACAGTTATCTTCCCGAGTGGCTATGCCAACACCTACTCTTGTCCAAGGAAAGATCACACCAGATGATGGCACAACAGAATGTGCAGAAAGCTGTCTTTGCACCTTTGTAGCTCATGAGTTCAGAAACAAGGAAAATAACATTTCTATGTATTGACTCTATAAACTATATATTTTACATATGACATTTTGTTTAATGTCTGTAGATCAGGTGGTGGCTTCATTGTACAAATAAGGAAATTGATGCCCAGGGAGGTAATATCTCTAGAGCTAGAAAGAAGCAGAGTTAGAATTAACACCTGGTCCCAGATTCCATCCAAATTCATTGCTTTCCCACTATCTCGTGCCCCACCTATAAAAACATGCGATCTCTGTATGACCTTCAACAAGCCAGTGAATCTGAGCTTCGGTTTCTGTTTATAAAATGAAGCAATTGAGTTAAGTAAATTTTGAGGTCCTCTTCCTCCCTCTTATTTTATTATTCTTTAATAATTTTGCTCATACACTAGAGTGATGGCTTAATACAGTTTTTTAAATGGAAAGCTACATTCTTTCTGGAATTAACTTCACACAGTCTCATGAGCAAAGCAAAGACATATTTGTGGGTTCATATGATAGAAAATTCCAGCAAGACCATAATTTAGAATTGTTTTCCCATAGGTTGTGCCATCCCCCACTAAACAAAAATGTTGGTGAAACTGAAGCATTGTCTATAGTATTTGAAAGGGCGTTTCTGAGTAGTACATTTAAGTATGCATTTATATGACTATATCTATTCACCTTCTCACTTTTACCTGATAAGTACAATTTGGGATACACAGATTAACTTTCCATCCTGTTTCAATTCCAATTTCCTCAAAGCCTTTGAAATAAGGCTTCAAAATGGTAAATCGATTCACTTCCACCTTTACTTCCATACTCAACTAAGATTGAGAAAAAGAAAGTATTAATCTCACAGGCACATAATGATAGATATTTTCAGTATGTTGTAAATGGTCTGTGTTTGTGAGAGGCTACGAACCAGGCAAGTAAACAAAGGCAACACTTCAGACAATTCTCCCATGAAGCTCCTTTCTGGACTTCTGTTGTTTATGGTATGCACTCTTTGGACTGAAGTTTTTTCACTTAAACTCATTATTAATGTCTAGAAGAAAGAATATGTTTGAACACAAACAATGTCAAAATTTCATGCTTCATTTTCTTAAAAAAACAACAAAATGGATGGACCTTGATAACATTATATGGAGTGAAATAAGTAAATCAGAAAAAAACTGAGAACAGCATGATTTCATACATAGGTGGGACATAAAAGTGAGACTATGAGACATGGACAAGAGAGTGGTGGTTACGGTGTGGGGGGAGGGAGGGGAGGATGGAATAGGGAGGAGGGGAGGGGCACAGGGAGGACCAGATAGAAGGTGACAGAGGACGGTTTAACTTTGGGTGATGGGTATGCAACACAATTGAATAATAAGATAACCTGGAGATGTTTTCGTTGTACATGTGTATCCTGATTTGTTGGTGTCACCCCATTGGAATTAATAAAAAAAAAGGGGCAAAATAATAAAATAAAACTCAATGATAGAAATTGGACATTTGGTTTTGAATTTTATATGGTCATACAAACTGTTTTAAGTAATTCCTAAGGATTACTTGGATATAAAGGTTGTTGGGGCTTTCTGGATAAAGACTATGATGAAGAACCTGTAGACTTCACATATGTTCCAAGATATTCAGAAAAATCCCTGGTTGGCTCAAGTTTCTGATCACAGCTGACGGTCAGTAGATTTGGCTTGGGACCCCTTGGAAGCCTCAGTGTCTGACCTTGGAAGAAAGTAGGAAGAGGCAGTCTGGGGATTATTTGGAATCTGGGATGCTATGTTATTCAGAAAATGACCGAGGTGCAAGAGTTGTGAGATGACATTAACCACTTCTTTCTTCCTGAACTTTGGTGATAGCATGGCTTTTTCTCCTTTTTAAAGTATCAGCCATAGGATGGGTCTTGCCCAATGTTCATTCATTCGCACCTCAAGAAATAATTCATGCTTTCATTTTCTCACTGTGACTGTTCCTGGTCTTTGTGTTTGCAAGAAACTTGAGTTAGTAAATGCTTATCTCCACCTGCCACAGGTCCACAGTGCTGTCTCTGTGCTGGTCTGCACAAGGGACACATGCAAGGCTGGACAAACTTAATTGGCAGGTTGAGGTTATCAGCCAGAAAACCCTCGTTATGTGGTTAAGGCAGCCTCCACGACTGTGAGGAATTCCAAGAAGTGGATTGACCAGAAAACCATGCAGCAGACCACAGCATGGAACAACAGTGTGTTCCCTGATAAGGCAGAGGGCATGGTGTCTTACATGATTGCCCTTCACCAAATTGCAACTAAAACTCTTTTTTCCCCAAGTTTGGTCATGAGTCTTCCCTGATTGTATGGCTAATCTTTGGTGGGCATCATGCAACATTTTGAGTAATTCTGCCACTTATAAATCTGAATTAATACTATATAATACCAAAGATACAATTTATAATTTTGGAGAGGAAAAGGATAAATATAAATTTTAAAAATCCTTGAATAGCCTCAAAATGGATCAGAGTGCAAGCTCCATCATCCATAGAAGAGTTTTGTCATTGGCTAGGAAAGTGGATGGAAAGTTTATTGGTAAAAGGTCTGAAGTCTTACATTGCTAATGAAAGTAGTCCTGTTTGCCTACAGGTATTGATTAATACTCAGGCAGCATAAAGTGAAAAATTCTGAGTTTATAAAGTTAATCATTTTAGATCATCTAAAAGATGTCACCCTTCTACCTATTTCTCACTGAGGACCAGCAAAAGTACAGATGAACAATTTGTTTTTCTCACTGGTTATTACATAATTTTTACTTTCAGTGAAAGGCCATGTCAGAATGAAAGACTTACCCAGTGAAAATGCAGCTATCAAGGGCACTTCCTTAGGATGGGTTCATTACAGATATTTCTGACTGTATTTCCTGGTTGATTTAATTCAAGAGCAAGGATGTTATTTAGAATCTAAAATATCTCAGAAGCATTTTCACAAGAAATGTATCATATGATCCATTGTCCATGGAGTGTGCCAGATTTTTAATCTCATTATAACATTAGAGGTACAATTTTTAATATTACGTATGCCTGGGATTCTGTTAAAAATATAACATACAGGGTAATTTGGTAATTTGAATTAAACTGTCCTTTGGTGTTTTAACATCAGGAATCATGCTGCACTTTTCATGACAATGGGAAAAAAAGTGTGGGTTTTGGAGAAAATTGACTAAAGAACAGAATTTAAAAAATATTCCTTAAGTGGTTACACATACGACTTGTTTCCATTACATCAACTCACAAGGAAATCTAGTGGCCAGAGGAGACACAGTGGATTCATTCGAGATTTTTTATTAAAGAAAAGAAACATGATGGTGCGAACAATACTGGTGCATCAAAAGGCCAGATGGCAACAGAGCACAGCTCTGTCCTGGAGCAGGAAAGGATCAAATTAAAAAGCATTACGTCAACTGTTGACTTGTTAATTAATTGTACAGACGAACAGTTATGTTTCCTTACTGTTGGTCAAATAAGTTTGTAAATATGATATATATGTTTGCTTGCTTATAGTTTGCATTGGGTGTGGAGGACAGGTTGTAAGCAGGCAGGGTTGTTATAGCCTAAAGCAGGGGTCAGGAACCATTTTGGCTGAGAGAGCCATGAACGCCACATATTTTAAAATGTAATTCCGTGAGAGCCATACAATATGTTTAACACTAAATACAAGTAAATGTGTGCATTTTATGTAAAACCAACACTTTTAAAGTACAATAAGTCTCTGAATTCTTTTTAATAACATTGTTATGCTGTTGCTAACCAATGATGAATAAAGTACTTCTTACCATTAATGCGACTTATGGTGCTGCATGGTTTTGCTGATGGTTTTGTAGTCTGGTTGATATGTGGTAAGGTTAAGCTTCATGCAGGCGGTGAGACTTCCATTTGTTAAATGTGATCGTAGGTTGGTCTTAACATTCTTTAGATATGAGAAAGACTACTCACATGCATACATAGAGCCAAACATTGTCAGTACAGCAATACTCACATGCTGCAGTGTGTGGTATGTGACGGGAAGCATGTTCCAAGTTTTGACAATCAGCTGGTACATGGGTTGAAGTTTTTTCATTTCTCCTCACTTGTGTTTGCTCGTCAACTCTGCTTGCTGTCATGCAAGTTTTTCCAAATCTTCATTCAGTGACTTGAACTTATTCACCCACATGCCTGAGGCCTTCAGGTCATCAGCTTCTAGCTCAAAATCTATGACGGAGACACTGAGGATGTAACTCAGGTAGGCGCTGTCCACTGCACACTGGTGTGGAATGATGATGAACTGAAAAAGACAAGTGCACTCACAAAATTCTCCAAAGCATGCTTTGAATGACTGCAGAATATTAGATGTGAAGCACGCTAGCTGCTGGAGATCAAGATGTTGAGCAGGGTCACTTGCTGTGCATGCATCTTTAAACTCTCCCAGTTTTTCAAAGTGGAGTAAACGACCTGTTTCAATGTCAGCGATGAAGAGTTCCAGCTTGTTTTCAAATGCAAACACTGCTTGTTGAAGGGATAAGACTGTATTTCCAATGCCTTGCATTTTCACATTGAGCTGGTTCAGATGTTCAGTCATGCTCACGAGATAGTAGAACTTCAAGAACCACTCAGTGTTAGCTAACTCAGGATACTCGATGTTTTTCATTTCAAGAAAAGTCCGGATTTCGCTCAGAAAAGCCACGAAATGACTGAGCACCTTCCCTCTTGACAACCAATGCACATTGCTGTGCAGAAGCAGACCAGGATAATTCTTCCCAACTTCATTCAGCAGTGTTTTAAAGTGGCGATCATTTAAAGCTCGGGCAACAATAAAGTTGATCACCCAAATGACCAGCAACATCATCTCACCAAGCTGCTTGCCACACATCTGAGCACAAAGTGCTTCCTAATGTAGGATGCAGTGAAAACTTAGGATGGGTTTCTTTTTATGTTCACAAAGAAGTGCTACGAATCCTCTGTTTTTTCCCACCATGCACGGAGCACCATCAGTACACACTGAAATAAGTTTATCCATCAGTAGATTTTTTTTAGTAAACTCAGTGAAAGACTTGAACAAATCCTCCCCTCTTGTTGTCTCTTTCATAGGCAAAACAGCAAGACTTTCCTCACATAGTGTGTCACTGACAGCATACCTTGCAATCACGCTGAACTGGGATAAATGGCTTACGTCTGTTGACTCATCCAAAGCAAGAGAAAAGAATGGTGCTGCATTTATGCCCTTCACCTGTGTTATTTTGATTTGCCATCAGTTGATTTGCCAACATGATGGTACGATCGTGAACAGTTCTTGCTGACAGAGGCATGTCTTTTATTCATTTGATTATCTTCTCTTTATCCAAAAAGTCATCAAAAAGTTCTTTGGCAACATCAAGCATGTATGTTTTGGCATACTCCCCATCTGTGAATGGCTTCCCATTTCTCACAATTGCTAAAGCACCAGCAAAGGTAACTGAATTCCAGTCACCTTGTTGGGTCCAAACACGGAGTTTCTGCTGACTAGCTTTCACTCTGAACAGTAGCTCTTGACATGCTTTCTTCCTGCTGTTCCCCGCTGCATATTTCAATGCAAATGTAGTATGACATGTGTTGAAGTGCCGCTTTATATTTGACTGTTTCATCAATGCAATTTTATCATTGCATATTAGACACACTGCAGAACCTGTTCTTTCCACAAAGGCAAATTCCTCTGTCCATTTCTGCTGAAAAGTACGATAATCCTCATAGTTTTCTTTTAGCCATCTTCTTCATCAGAAGGGTTTCTGCAATTAGCTAGCTGACTGCTTGATTAAAAGGACCTCACAATGACCCGTGTACGTTATGCATTATCCAATAAAAATTTGGTGTTTTCTCGGAGAACAGCTGTGATTGGCTCCAGCCACCCGAAACTATGAACATGAGCTATAATTAATGAATGGATTGTAATTAATGAGAATGTTTTATATTTTTAATGTTATTATTTTTTTTATTAAAGATTTGTCTGTGAGCCAGATGCAGCCATCAAAAGAGCCACATCTGGCTCACAAGCCATAGGTTCCCTACCCCTAGCCTAAGGCTTAGTTTTATGACTAAGCCTTTCCCACCCTTTTAATACTAAGATCTTTTTAAAACTAAGCTTTTCCCCACACCCTTGACTGTTGCATAATGTGGGGTGGCACACTCTCATGAGGAATCCTATTATGCCTCAAATAAGTGACTTTGTATCAGAAACTTTCTTGTTTGTATATTGAATTAAAGGTTTTGATTTCTACACTATAAAATGAAACAGAGGAGCCCATGCTAGAGGAGAGCAGAGAAAGGCCATGTGGAGGAGAGGAGAAGGAGCCAAGATATCGAAGTGCTGAAGGAGAAGCCAGTTTGTGCAGAGTTTGTGCAGAGAGAAGATGGGGAACAGAGGCAAATAAGGCTGGTGAGGTAGAATACTTTGATTCTAGAAAACTCAGATGAGTCAGTGGCTTTGGGAGCCCTGAATGGAAAGAATGTGTTTTCTCACTGTGTGCATTTCTTGCCCACTGGGTGCAAGCTAGGATTAAAGCTAATGCCCCACCAGTTCTGGGCTTTGTTGTTTCATTACCATCTGTCTGAATCAAATGCAAACCTGCATGGGCCAGGTGACTGTGATGGTGGCTGTGGCTACTGGCTTTACATTTGGTGTAGTCTGTGGCAGGATTCGAATCAGATCAGTATGGAGCCACTACCACCTTTGAGTGGTGGAGTAGAGGACTGGCTGCTGTTATGGTTCCCCATGGCTGTCCTTTTGGAGGCCCTAGGATGGCGGACTTTTACATCCATGCATGAGGAAACTGAGAGCACTGTGGAAGAAGCTGCCTGGGACCTGCAAATGAAACAGTGGAAGGAGCCTGAGCAAACATGGGAGAAAGAGATGCAGACCCTGGAGCTAGAGCAAGCACTGGAGAAAGAGATTGACCAGGTTTGTGAGACTCGCCTGGAAATAGGGCAGTCACTGGAGAAGAAACCACAGGTTCCTGAGTTGCTGCTTTCCCTGGATATTGTGGAGATCCAGCAGCAGCAGGAGGCCATGGCTGAGTCTGGGGCCGGGGCTGCAAGGCCCAAGAAGCAGAAGGTGGCAGCAGCGACAGCAGCCCGGGGCTCAAGTCCAGCAGTGGGAGCTGGTGTTTTCAGTTCCTCTTTGGAGGATGAGGAGAATCGGGCTGGAGTTGTAATCTGCAGTCTCCAGAAGATGAGAGTCCAGCAGCAAGGAGTACCTACTACACCCCTGGTAGGTGTGCAATTTTGAGACATAGGGGTGGATGCCATCATGTTCTCTGAAGCAGAGATGGAAATGCTGACTGCCATTGCCATGTGTTCCTTTTTTGAGACAGTATAAGACCTGCCAGGAAGGCAGGGATGAGGGGGGTGGCCGAGGCCCCATGTGCATGGATTGATTTCTGGATTATGACCAGAGTGTGCACTGGCTCCTTTGTTGGATGGATTTACGGATTTTAGACAATGTGAAATACCTTGATGGGGGTAGAAAGTAGCTTTTCTGGAGGCCCTCCCCCTGCCCCAGGAAGCTTTTGCCATGGCTAGAAAGAAGTCCAAGGACATTTTGTGCTTTTGGCAAAGTGCTCAGAGACTGGTGAAATGTACCTTTGTAATTGTTAAAATTGTATGATTTATCATGTTGTTGTAATTTGTCTAATGTGCCTAATATTCTTGTGCATGAATACCTGTGCTTTAGATTATGAAGCAAGCAAAAGGGGTGGAATGTTGGTCAAATAGTTTGTAAATATTATATATATATATATATATATATATATATATATATATATATATATATATATATATATATATATTTGCTTGCTTATAGTTTGCATTGGGTGTGGGGGACAGGCTGTAAGCAGGCAGGGTCATTATAGCCTAAGGCTTAGTTTTAAGACTAAACCTTTCCCACCGTTTTAATACTAAGATCATTTTTAAATTAAGCTTTTCCCCACACCCTTGACTGTTGCATGATGTGGGATGGTGCACTCTCATGAGGAATCCCATTATGCCTCAGATAAGTGATTTTGTATCAGAGACTTCCTTGTTTGTATACTGGATTAAAGGTTTTGATTTCTACATTATAAAATGAAGCAGAAGAGCCCATGCTGGAGGAGAACAGAGAAAGGCCACATGGAGGAGAAAGAGAAGGAGCCAAGATGGCAGAGTGCTGAAGAAGAAGGCAGTTTGTGCAGAGTTTGTGCAGAGAGAAGGAGATGGGGAACAGAGGTGAATAAGGCTGGTGAGGTAGAATACTTTGATTCTAGGAAACTTGGATGAGTCAGTGGCTTTGAGAACCCTGAATAGAAAGGGAAGTGTTTTCCCACTGTGTGTATTTCTTGCCCACCGGGTGCGAGCTAGGATTAAAGCTAATGGCCCACCAGTTCTTGGCTCCCTTGTTTCATTACCATCTGTCAGAATCAAATGCGAACCTGCATGGGCCAGGTGGCTGTGATGGTGGCTGTGGCTACTGGCTTTATACTTACCCTGATCAACAATGACATTAGCTCATTGTACTATATGCTGATATAAGAGATTTTTTCAAAAAAACCCCAACAACTCTTGGACACTTTCTAACTGTTGATTCAAGCTATTCCTATGATGTATCAAGTGATTTGAAGCACAGCTACAGGTTTATCAATGGATCTCCACCCTCCTGTGAAAGGGAACTGCTCCCCTCACCCCAGGGTATGCTGTTCAAAGTCATGTCTGTAATCTTGGAAGAGGAAGTAGAAAGAGGAAGTAGGACTGGACCACTGTCACTGACTGAAATTTTATTCCCACCAGAAATACAGGATAACACATGGAACAGATAGAAAATGATGAACACCTAGAATGACTACTGGAAATATCTCTAAAGCCTAGGAAATTTCAGTATTCTAGTTGTGAATGCTACCTTATTGCGTACTAAATTCACATGATCATAAAGAGATCATCCGATTCTTTAGTCATCAAAATATTTCCTATCAGCAGTTCTCTGTTCTCAAGCAAAATTTTAGGCAAGTCTTTAACATTACAAAATAAATAGTAAGGATAAATGAAGCTCTGCTCCAGTGAAAGCAGACATTGCATAGCTAGCCCCAAAAGGCTCATTCTAGATGGTTCTAGATAGTGCTAAACTGGTTCTAGATAAAATAGCCACACTGAAAATTAAGGAAAATTGCTAATGTGCTATTTTGCTGTTTGGCAATCAGCTCATTGGAAGCAAAAGTACTACCAGAACCTAATTTCTTTTAAAAATACGCTGGGGTGATGTTCTTTCTAGAGCACATTGTGTCAATAAAAACAATGTTTAATTAAGTACGGCATATAATGTTTAAGAAGCAGATAGATCTGCATTTGAGTTTAGAAGACATTCCATTAAATCACCATATTAATACCTCTAGTGTGAAAGAATTCACCTTTAATTATATTATCTATACAAGTTATTATCAAGAGGGGAAAACTTCATATGACACTGGATAACAGATGCTTTAGTTACTAACATAAATACTTTATTCTTGTGTTTTATATTAGTACTCACACCTTTCAGGACCTGGGGACCCCTGGCAAGAATATGTATCATTGCTGTTTTCTGCTAGTTTCTCCCAGGGTAACACTATCTGTGTGACCCAAAGAAAAGGCTCTTCTTTACACAGTAGGATAGGGGATGTACACGGGACATGGTTAGTCATGGGACCACGGGTTGTCAGAAACAGGAGAATGCCACATTCATATAAAGTGCTATTGTATACATGGAGGGGAACAGTTGTAATTTCTCTATATGACTTTAGGAATGTCTTATTACTGTATAATAATGTCCCCCAAAATGCCCTGAAGTCTCTCTCCTAGTTGTGACTTGCTGCTTCTCTCCACCTTTCTTCAGGCACCCCAGGTGGGCCAGCAGCAATCAGCCATGCTCTGAGAGAATGACACTTGAGAAGAGCACAGGTATCTGGAGAAGCTCAGAGACTCCCATACCTCGCCCAACCCTACCTCCTACGAATCTCCAGACTCAGGTTCTCCAGGCACATCAACCATACAGTCAGGATGCCCATAATTTGTACTGCATCTTTTGCTGTTTTGTATTCAGTTTCCAAGCCCAAGTCTGTATATGACAGACTTCTTGAAATGTTTGTTTTCAGAGATTACTATAGAGAAGAAACTCACTGTTTATTCAACTTTAAACACATGGCTTTCTAGGTACTTTTCAGCGTTGCACCCAAATTCTTGTTATGATAACAAAGCTAATCAGAGTGTTTTCTATGGGCTCACTGTGGGGCTATGGTCAGAAGTCCGGAATTCTTCCTGCATCCTTTGATTTGAGGTGCAGGAAATCTAGGTACTTTTTTCCACCAACAGTAAAGTTCTATGTAAAATGAGTAATATAAGACAATGGGAAAATCCAGTAAGAAATTTTCAAGTATTTCCCCAAGTGTTAATCCTTTGAAAACCACTTGCTTACAGTGGTCACATTTGTAAAATTTACACTTGTGGCCCACAGTGTATACATGGAGCTTGTCCCTCTGAGATATGCGAGTTGTAAACTTGAAACAATGAAGCAGAATTCAAGTACCTTCGATAGTGAAATGAAGACATTGCATTTTTGACATGCTGGCATTGTCATTTTGCTTCTAACTATATCAAAAGTCTAATGATTTGCTATTGTCTGATTTGCTGTTTTAAAAGGCTCATTTATTTAAAAAACTGGAGGGAAACAGTATTTTATAATTCTCAAAATCTGACTGCAAATGAAGTACATTTAAAATTTTCTCAGGGATTTGAGTAAATTATTGAAGAACTGAAAGTAAAGGTAAATAACTAATCCTGGTCTTTAAAGTCCATTTGAAATTTAATTGACCATTAGGCCACCAACTAACTTGGCACACAAGCATTTAATAATGAGACACTCAACCTTACATTAGGAATGAGAGCAACATAATTCATCAGAAGCCACATCCCATTTACATTGCTTTCCATGGAGATTTCTTGGGGAGAGTGCAGGACACACAATTTTAATTAATTTATGAGCTTTTAAACAGTGTTATAGCAATTGAGTTCTGGCAATAATGAAAATGTTTGTTGACAACTATGTTGAATTTTTATTTGACTTGGGCCATGATTAGACCTCATGTCCTGCCTTAGCAGCTCAGGCTGCAACTCATGAAGTCATGGGAAGAAAATTTTGGGGAAAATGTAGTGTGACTGATGAACATAAACAATCTTAAGTATTTAAATCAAGATAAAACAATAATGCCACTTTTATATCCAAACAAAATCTATTTGTAAAACTGCATTGCTATTCTGACAAATCTCATTTGATCCATAAGGATCCAATTATTAAAACATCAATTAAAATTTTTTCAGACTTAAAAAATATTACTCTCACATTAACATTAGGATAGGTTTATTAAAAAATATGACATTTTTTTCAAGTTTTGATCTGAAAATGAACTTAACTCTGATTACTGGTGAGCCTCCACAGTAAGGACACTGAATTAATCACAATTCTCTTTTATGAGGTACAGCAAGATACAGCAAAAAAGGATTCTGCCGGCTAGATGCTGATTTTTCCTCTGACAAACTCTGTGGCCTTGAATTTAGCATTCAGTCTCTCTGGACTACAGTTTCCAACCTGTGATTCTAAAAATAACTTTGTCTCTCTTTTCCTGTCCCTGTCCCTGTCCCTACCTTTCTCCCTTTCCCTATTTTTATCTTTACCTCTCTTTATCTCTATCTGTATATCAATGTCATCAAGAGTTCTACTAATTGGATGTGTAATGTAGTAATTACAATAACATCTCAAAATTCTAAAATTACTAGCATTTATATGTGAGAAATGAAATTTATTCAGTCTATAAACTCATCTGAGCTGTGACTTACTAAACACTTACATGGTAAGCATACTGTTAATTATGCACTTGACATTATAAATGTACATTATTAGTATACTTAGTTTACAGATGAAGAAACTGAAACCTTGAGAGATTAATTAACTTGCTCAAGGTCACTGAGCTAGAAAGACGTGGACATATTGAACTACTTCCTTGCAAACTACTGCGGACTCCTAAACTCCCACATTCCCAGACCACATGTTGGGTACTGCCTGAAATGGCTATTCTAAGCTTCATCATTCCATCATCATGCTTGACTTTAAGTAAATTCTTCCTCACCAATCACAACATTAGATGAAAAGACCATAGCTTGTTTTATTTATTGCACAAGCATTTATTTACTTAGGTCCAAGGGTAGTTTCTGGATATATGCATGATGTAAGTAAATAATTTATTAACTGTAAGTGAACTTGTCATTGACTAATAATGTGTTTCTACTTTGATTCCATATGACTTATAGAAACCCAGATAAGAAACATAAGAGGAAATGTATTTTTAGAGAAGCTGGCTTAAGATGAATAAACAAAATGATGACTTGAAACTTCTTTCCGTAGACACTACTGTATTATTTATCAAATGGTGTAAATGCCCAAATTTGAGATTTCCAAGGTAAACAACAGCTAAGTGTTTCCACATCCCATAACCATTCAAGGACAATTTTTTTTGCTTAGATTTTAAGATATGGCCATATTGGCACCAACAATTTTGTGAGGATACTCACTGTTATATAATATAGCACTTCTGAAATCATTTTAAGTGTCTGCTAGATGAGCCTTATTCTCCACTGTAAACACTGAAGAGATATAAGACACTGCTTTTAAACATGTACCAAATAACAACCAACTTACTCCTGATCATATAGCTCCATTACCTCCATTCTACTCAGCCCCCTTAAGCAGCTTTGTAGTTGATTAATCTCACAGGTGATTTAAGACTCAAGTGTTGGGTGGGGCCTGGGGTAGGTTGGGTAGGTGGGGAGGGATGGCTTAAAAGTTACAGATAAGTAAATCAAGTGTACAGATTTTATCTCATTGTCATTTTAGGTTGACATTTTGTCAAATCAAGCAATACCTTTTTGGCATGCACTCTGTACATATGCATTATTATAGTTTTCTAGATTGAATAGTATATTCATACACACATTATCATCACTATGAATAATATTAAATCATTCCAAATTGACATATTTTAGCATATTGATATAAATCTTCCTATGAAAGTTATTTGCATTTGGGATGCTATTTAAAAGAAATTGCCATTCCTAGTTATTTAAAACCATAGCCTGGCTTGTGAGGGTGCCGTGGATAAAGCATTGACCTGGAACACTGAGGTCACTGGTTTGATAACCTGGGGTTGCCTGGTCAAGTCACATATGGGAGTTGATGCTTCCTGCTCCTCCTTCTGTCCTTCTCTTTCTTTCTTTCTCTCTCCCACAATTCTCTAAAGTGAATAAATAAAATCTAAAAATTTAAACTATATTCTTTATTTATTAACTTGAATGTTGACTTCAAATAATCGACAAGAAACAGAATTTCCCTAAAACAATCTACTTATTCTGGAAATATTTTGATGTGATACAATTTTGCAGATGCCAAGTCTTCCCCTTTTGCTTAGTCCTATTTGTTATTTGAAATTTGACCAACAAGTATTTACTGACACTTCATATAATTTAATGAGCTGCAGAAATTTCCTTAACAATGCTTTTAATAAATAGGAGTATTGCTTAATGATACTTAGAGTGAAAAATAAAGAAATGTTTGAAGAACTTACCATAAGATGCATTAATATTTGATGCATACCTAGTAAGCACCAAGAGAATAATAACATGATATATTAACCTCACTAATTGAAATTACAATAACAATCCCTCGAGTTGTTTTCTAGTCACAAAAAAGGTAATATGTGCTTTTCATTTATTTTATTTTATTTTATTATTATTATTAATTTTAGTGGGGTGACACCAATAAATCAGGGTACATATGTACAATGAAAACATCTCCAGGTTATCTTATCCTTCAATTGTGTTGCATACCCGTCACCCAAAGTCAAATTGTCCTCTGTCACCTTCTATCTGGTTTTCCCTGTGTCCCTCCCCTCCTCCGTAGTGCTTTTCATTTTTAATAGCCCCAGTTTTCCTACAAATTATATTAATAAGATCTATCTACAAATAGAATATTAATAAAATCTTTCCTACAAATTAAATTAATAAAAAGCAAATTCTTTTACTTTTGACTAACATAATATATTACAATCTGGCCTCTCAACATTTGTTTTATATTAATTTTTTTTACTGAAGTATTTATTTGCTAAACCTCATCTGTGGTCCATTACATCATCTTAAACAAAATATAAACCAGTAATTTTTTTCAAGAGGATAGGTCCTCCAAAATATTTGACTGCTACTTAAAAAGCATCTGGAAGGATTTGTTGCATACACTGATACATTAAACAGTTATTGAAGACCTACTAAGATGCAGACAATTAGCTTATTGGTGAAACAACACATGCAGAGTTTAAATTCCAACATTGGGAAATGCATTACAAACAGTGAAAATAATGGCCAAAAAATTGCATTGCAAGTTACAAAGTGACTTCTATTATTAAAAATGAAGATGAAATGGCAAAGAGAACCAAGTAAGTGACATGTGAGCAAAGCTTTGAAGGAGACAGAAGACAGGAGGATGTCGAGGATAAGGTCAGCAAGGTTGAGCCATGTCCCCGAAAAGAAGCATGCCTGAGGTGCAAAGATACCAAGTTTCCTAAATTAGGGGGAGCAGTGAGGGGCAGAAAGTTAGCAGCAAATGCAAATTAGGAGACACAGCTCCATGCCCTTCTGGGCCATAGAAAGGCTGTTGACTTTTTCCCCCAGAATGAAATAAGGAGCCAAGTAGTCACCTGAAGGGAGAGAAACTAGAGGAAACAAAAAGGAACAAGTCCTCCTGTAGGAGGTTGAATTGTGTCTCCCAAAAGATATGCTGAAGTCTAAACTCTAATACCTATAAATGTGGCCTTATCTAGAAATAGGACCTTTGCAGATGTGCTTAGGTTAAGATGAAGTTGTTACATGGCCCCTAATTCAATGTGACTGGTGACCTTAAAAGAAGATAAGAGACATTCAAGAAGAACACCATGTGAAGAAAAAGGAAGAGATTGGACTGTCATATCTCCAGACCAAAAATCCAAGGCCACTACCAGAAGTTGGAAGAGACTGGAAGAGTTTTCCCTTAGAACCTTCAGAGGGAGCATGGTTCTGTCAGAACCTTGATTTCAGACTTCAAGTCTCCAGAACTCTGAGAGAATAGCTTTCTGTTGTTATATTCCCCTAGTTAGTGAGATATTGTCACAGCAGCTCTGGAATATTAATACCTCAGTGACAGTGAAGATGGGGCAGGTGGTGATGGAGATTTCAGGAGAAAAGAGGAAATGTGGAGTGGACGGGGCACTGGATCATAGCAATGTTGAATGGCTTTTTAGCCATCCTGGGCTCACTTGTTTGTGTCTGTGAATTTCATGGAAGACTAGTCAGTGTGGTCTGTGTTTTTTTCTTGCTGCACTTAGCTGTCTGGTACAGCTGTCTAGTGGTGGAGAATTGCACTTAAGTACAAGTGGGTACATTACAGGTGGATGGATGAGGGGAAAGGCAGCAGAGAGTATTTGTAAGCGAGTGAAAGTAATAAATCCATCCTCGCAGACAGAGAGTTCTTCCTCATTCTTTTTCATTGTTGCCCCCGATACTTCCTAGTATGGATACATTGTAGTTGATTTAACCATTTTTTGTTGAGGGGCATTATAGGTTGTTAAGAAGTTTCTGTTATTGTGATCTTATTTATATTTTTAAAAATCTGGTTTTTGTATGAATGCAAATGTACTAAAGAACGGCTGCCTATTTTTATCTAAAACTTGACAACATGTATTCTTATTTGACTTTTTAAATTTTTGAAGTGAAAGAAAACAAAGTATTTTTATGACCATTAAAAAAAGTTGATCTTGGAGGTAAAGGTGGGCACTAAGGGAAGTAATGGCCTGAGGGAGGGGTGAAAAACCATGCAAAAGTGAAAAATGTGTGCTTGAATCTGCAACACATATACAAAAGTGGAAAAAGCAATGAATTCTGAATCCTACTAAACTAATGTGGGGTTTTTTTGTTTGTTTGTTTTTTGTTTTTGCATTTCCTGGCATACAATCTCACATATAATCCTGTCTAATAAATTGTCTAATTGAAACAATAAGCTCAAAAGCTGTATTGTTTACAGAAGTAGATCTCTGAGTTTAAATATTATATAGAAAAGTGCAACATTTTAAAATAGGAAGGAGCCTTAGCAAGCAGCTGGCTAGATACCCACATGTTTTTAGATGGGGAAATTATTAGGTAAAGTGCTCTGTCTTCTACATAGCTGTTAAGTCTTACTGGCCATGGCCAGTTGGCTCAGTGGTTGGCCAGGCATATGGATGTCCTAAATTTGATTCCCAGTCAGGGCACACAGAAAAGCAATCATTTGCTTCTCCACCCCACCCCCTTTTTCTTTTCTCTCTTTCTCTCTCTCTTCTCTTCCTGCAGCCATGGCTCAGTTGGAGCAAGTTGGCCCCAGGTGCTGAGGATGGCTCCATGGCCTCACCTCAGGCTCTAAAATAGTTTGGTTGTCAAGCAACAGAGCAATGGCTCCAGATGGGCAAAGCATTGCCTTCTCCGGGTTGTGCTGGATGGATCACAGTCTGGGCACATGCTGGTGTCTGCCTCTCCACCTCCCTGATTCCCACTTAAGAAAATCTTTTAAAAAGAACCTTAGCAGAAGGGGTATTTAGGTTGTTGTTTGCTGTCTAGTGTTACTGCCACATCTATAACTTCCTTGACTTAAAAGTCTATCAAGTCTTCCATGCTGGAGACAACGTTGAAATGCAGTTCTTTTAATGTGTCTGTTAATGTGTATATTAATGGTTATTTAGGGCAGTTTGCTTTAAAATCAAGTAATATTAGAATAGAGAGTAACCAAATTATTTATCTATGTTCTATTTTAACTTATTTGTTTTTACCACAAAAAGAAAAAAAACTACAATGACTTTTGTGTCTTTTAGTTGTGCAAGCAAATGCAGAATTACTAGGCAATTGTTGGAAGGAGGATGGGTATGGTGAAAAAGAATTGTATTCCCATGTAGTCATTTGCATTAAAATGTATACCAGATGTTAGATGATAATTTATGGACAATGCTTTCCCTTGCATTCCCTTGGTTATCACACACTGAAAGAAAGATATTAGTCATATGTAGGGAAATCTGCACCATTGGCCATATCTAATTTTGTGTTTCAATATCTACTTCGGCATGGTCTGGAATTTCCAGCAGTGCTGAGCATGTTTGTTATTGACTTTCAAAACACTGTTCCTTTAAGCAATTTAGCTATTTTGAAAATGTTAATATAACCTTAGTACTTTCATTTCCCTCCACTCAGGACCTCACAACTATTGACATCAAGGAACAAAGACTAGAGAGAAAATGGGATCACATTTCTCTTTCAATGAAGATGGCAGCAAAGTGCATGCTAAAATTAAAAAGTACTTTTCTGTCTTTTCTGAAGTTGAACCAAAACCCTTTTGTGGTTGGCTCTTCCACAGACTGCTCCTGTAATCTGTCTTCTAATGCCTGATTCTTCCTTTCATTGTCCCAACAATGGACTCATGTTATTTTTTGACCCCACACTTTTCTTTCCACTGAAGAACATGCCCTCACTAATCCCACATGACTTTGGTTAGATAGTTAAATCTGGAACCAGCTGTCCCCAGCCATAGAAAGGAGACAAGAGTGAACCTGGTGAATTCTGGTACCCCATTTACCCTGTGCAGGGATGGGTTCAAGGGGTAGAGACAACTCCCATGCAGGACCAGTTAGAGTCCTTCTCTGACTAGTGGGAGAAAAAGCCTTCTGCCTTTGGATCCTGAGCTATGAAGGTGAATAAGGAGGTTGCCAACAGCCATCTTTCCCATCACATGGAGACATTAGAACCAACAAGAAAAATGAAACAGAAATAAGTTGAGAAGGAAAGAGAGTGGGAGGGGGGAGAGCAGATTGTATCATATCATTTACACTCCAGATATGAATGTGCATTCAGTCCATTCAATTGGGAACTTTGTGCTGTAGGTCAGTGTCTTTTTTTCTTCTCTTCTCTTTTCTTTTTTAAAGATTTTTATTTATTTATTTTAGAGAGGAGAGAGAAAGAGAGAGGGGGGAGGAAGGAGCAAGAAGCTTCAACACCCATATGTGCCTTGACCAGGCAAGCCCCGGGTTTCAAACCAGTGACCTCAGCGTTCCAGGTCGACACTTTATCCACTGTGCCACCACAGGCCACGCCAGTGTCTTTTTTTCTAATCAAGCTAGAGCAAACACTTGGCACTGCTGATTTCAAACACTTTATACATTTGTTCCCTCTCTGCTTCCTAAATATACCTGAAACCAATCTCATAAGTTTTCTGGCCGCTCTTGGTTATTGGAACATTCACATTCTCAGACATTAAAAACCCCACTCCAAACTAAACACAACCTTCCTCTTTTTTCCTGTTCAAACACCTCTGCCTTTGAGCTCAAAGATTCCCTGAAGTCCCGTGACCAGCAATGAAAAGCGGGTTGCCATTTGTCCTTCCACCCCTGGCATTCTAGCTCTCCTCTCAGCACTCCAGCTTTTTTAGAAGAGAAAGGCAAAAGTCTTACTGCAAACCTATTTCATAATCTGGCTGTTTATTCCTTCTGTTTGCAAATGTTGACACGCTGGGTGTTTCTCTCTATAATCAGGATTCGGACGCCCCACCCACAGCTGAGCACTGCTCTCTGGCCCTTCCCGTTCCCTGCAGCCCTCTTGAGAGAAGCCTTTAAGCTGGACTCTGGCCCAGTGACCTTTCCTGGTATCCATCTGGTCAACTGGAAAACTTAGCAGCTTCCCCCTCCCCCAATTTGGAAAAAACACCTTTCTCCCACTGCTGCTTGGTCCTTTGGTCCTGTCACTGTGGCTACTGCAGCCCTTCTGCCTTTCTGCTTCTCCAGGTAACAGTCAGTCAAAAGTCTCTTGGTTTAATATGCCCCCAAGTCCCAGGGGGTCCCTTTCCGCCCCAAGGAGCTCCTGCCTGTACACTTCTTGATTCAATGCAGGACTTCTGAGATTTTACATGTCAGGACTTCTTTACTTCTTGAAAGTACATCCTTGTTGCTCAAAGATTCTCAAGGGCATCCATTCGTTGACTTGGGAATGCAAATGACATACAATCCAAACTAGATCAACAATTCCCTTTGAGGAAAGTGAGCTCAGAACTTAGTGTCCTTGAACTCTTCTCTTCTTTTACAATGGCAGGTGGTGGTGAGCAATGAGTGAAGGATCTCAGAAAGGACTTTTTGCAAGACCTCTGGTTCTTCCCATGGATAAGGGCAATCCAGTCTTTTTGTCCTGAATCTCTGAGACACTAGTGAAGTTCACTTTAATATTCTACTACAATACAATGATTTCAGCTTTAGTTGTATTAGTTACAAGTAAGGAAGTCCTGACATGTACACCTCCTGCTTCTCATTCACTTTCGAGGCATTGGGGTACTGTTTACAAAAATTCTCTTCTCCCATGAAAGGTCCCTATAAATGCCAGGGTTATTACTGCTGTGTTTCATTTCCCTACTATCCACTTGGCATCCCCTAGGAATTCCCCTTTGCTTACACAGAAGTCTTGAATATTCTCTTTCCCACTCCTTGGCAACAAGTGCTTGATGAATGCATAAATAGACAAGTTGGCACAGGAATCCATGCACTGCTATCACCCTGATGTACTCAGGCCAGTAATTTTCCATGCAAGAGTCCATCTCCAATTTTCACTATTACCAATAGTCAGACCATACTCCTCACTCACACAGAAAAGTGTGCATCTGTCTTGATAAAGACATATACAACATAGAGGTAAATTCTATTAAATGATCAAAAAGGCAAGGAAGACACTAAAAGAGAGGGCAATAAGTGGCTATCAGCTTGACAAAAAATAAGAAAATAAGAGAATTCTTTGGGACAAACCCATAAAACACAAATACTGTCGTACACTCAAATGTATAGCTTAATGAATTGTTACAAAGCCAGTGTGTTTATAATAGCTACCAGGTCAATAAATTGAACTGTGTCAGTCTTCCCAGAAGCCCTGCACCCGCCCTCACCCCAGTCACAAGTTCTCACCCCCTCGAAAGCTATCACTGTCCTCATTTTTCTACTAATCATTTCTTTGCATTTTAAAAGTGTTGTACTTAAACTCCATACATTCTTAAAATTACACATCCTCCAAACCCATTTTTTTTCTTAAGAATGTGAGCCATTTCTTTTCCTTACAGGTCATTTTTTTTTTTTTTTTTGAAGAATGTAGGCCATTCATCCTGTTGTGTTTCCCACACACTATGCCTTGCTGATTCCCTGTTGCATACAGCAGTTTTCCTATGTCCTCTGTACACAGCTGCACTCAGAGGTTCCATTGGATGTCCTGCCAAAGATTCCTTTGGCAAAACTGGTGGATGTCATTGTACTTCACCATCAGGAGTCCCTTCATGTCTGGTTTTCATTCCTTTGTGACCGTAGTAACCAATATCGCTCAATGCCTCAATCCCTCGATTCATTGGAGACCACATAATCATTATATTTTAATTCTATCATTTTGTTTTTATTTATTAACTAACATAAATTTATTAGAGACCTTGACCCTTAGTTAGGCAATCTTTAGTCAGATGTATATAGTTGATGTAGGGTATACATAATAAATGCTTGATCCTTTTTTTTTAGTTACTGAGGTTTGCAGATAATGAACTTTTTATACATCCTTCTCAAAAAAAGTGACCAATTTGCTTTTTAAAAATATTGACACTGGCTGGTTGGCTCAATGACAGAGCATCAGACTGGTGTGTGAAGTCCCGGGTTTAATTCCCAGCCAGAAGTGACCATCTATTTCTCCACTCCTCCCCTTCCCCTTCTCTCTCTTTATCTCTTGCTTTCCCTTTTGCAGCCATAGCTCAGTTAGAACAAGTTGGCTCCAGTTGCTGAGAATGGCTCCAAGGCCTCGCCTCAGGTGCTAAAATAGCTTGGTTGCTGAGCAACTGATTAATAGCTCCAGATGGGAGAGCATCTCTTGCTAGGGGTATGCTGGGTGAACCCCTGTCTGAGCACATGTGGGAGTCTGTCTCTCTGCATCCCCACTTCTCATGAAAAATATTAAAAAAATAGAGTAAAAATATTATTATAGTCACAAGGATTTCAGCCTATATGATATATGTCAAACTTTGCCACTTCTACCTTTATTGAAATTCAAATTGTAACCTTTTGGCCCGTGGAAATTTATCGAACTGGCTCCTAATTTCTTTTGAAATAAGCCTATTAGTCTTTTATTACTTCTGAATTATCTGGCATTTCGAAATGTTTTAAGCTACTTGTATTAATTTCCTAGGGCTTCTGTAGCAAAGTACCATAAACTGATGGCTTTATTCAACAGAAATTTATTCTCTCAGTTCTGGAGACCAGATGTCTGAAGTCAAAGCTGCAGTAGGACTGTACCCTGTTCCACACCTTTCACTTTGCTTCTGGTGTTGCTGACAATTCTTGGTGTTCCTTGCCTGATAGACACATCACTCCAATCTTGGTCGCCATCATCACGTGATTTTTCTCTGTATGTCCTTAAAGTGTCTTCCCTCTATGTGTGTCTGTCTCCATGTCCCTTCTCCTCTTCTATAAAGACATAAGTCATGTTGGATGAGTCTATATAATATACCATGACCTAGGTTGTAGTATAAAAGAAAGACACACGTGTTCATTTATTTTCCCCCTCCATTGTTTGAGAGTTGCTGCATGCCATGCTAAGTACCCTGTACCTCCAGGGAGCATATGTATGAGTGTTGAGAAGACATTAGTTTACATCTTAAATACTAGAAAAACTCAGGAAAAATCAAGACAGGGTTGCCTTGCATTTGAGTCAAGGTGCTGTCAGCATGGGACAAGCTGCAGCCTCGCTGGACTGCCAGCCAATACTGTGGCTAGAATACAAGATGAGGTTGAGAGGCTTGAAGATTTTGCACAAATGCCTCGAAAACAGGAGCCTTAGATGGGCTCAGTATCAACCCAGATGTAGATGGTGCAGAACTGGCAGGGCAGTTCTGCCATTTTCAATACAAAACATTCACCTCTGGGTCCAAAGTGGTTCCAGAAGGTGCAAAAGCTAGGGAGCTCATGCCTATTCCCTAGAAAGGCCTGTCCTGAAAGTGTCACCCATCATAACCCATCAGCTAGAACTCAGTGACTCACATACATTGGGCTCCAAACAAGATTGGACAGTCCTTAGCACATGCAGACAGGTGATTTTGTGTTTCCCCAAAATCACCATAGGAAAAAAAAAAGAATGGAAGAATGGATATCGGTGGACATGGATGTCAGGAACTATGGTGAAAGGAATTATGGCAGCAAACAAGACCTAGCCCCTGGAAGAGAAGTGTTCTTGGAGTTCTGAGAAGGAGCAGTGACATTAGCATCCCAGGATAAGACTGGGATGACCCTGGGGGAGTGCCAAGGACTTAAAGCTAATGGAACCTCATCCCCATTAAATGTGGCTCCAAGGTGAAGGAGTTGGTATTCTCTCCTCAGTACTCAGCTAAATCTTTCTCTGGTTCATGTACCTCTTTCCGGCTTGGCCAGTATTCCTTTTGGGCTTTACCAGGCTCTCATAATAACTTTTTCCCATTTCACCATATGGCTTGAGACAAAATTTATAACAACTGCTCCAAAGATTTACAGACAAAGAACAATAGCTTAAAAATATTTATATCGAGGCCAATTTTTCAAATAAATTTGCAGCCAGGTACTTCCAGGAACCCTCTTAGCCCGTCACATTGGCAGGCACCACACTGAGCTCAGTACTCGGTGCCAGGGCACATTCAGTGATATATTGAGTGATGCTTCAAGTCCACATTTGCAATCGAACTCAAGATACAGGCTTCCCTAGAGCGCCTCTCACCAGGGGCTGATTGGAAGGATCCAGACCACAGCCATCTGTGGGTGAAGGTTCTGAGAAGCGTACTAAGTTCCAGGCTCCTCTAGGAATTCTGATTGTCACCCTAATGGCTGAAGAGCTATGGGTCATTCCCTGAAACTTAGGGCACTCTGCAAACCAAACTCAGATCCTTTAAGAATTTTAGGGGTAGAATGGCCTCAGGTTGGTCCATAACTGCCCATTTGTGTCCCATCTCCTCCTCACTTGATCTTTTTTTCCCAGAGTTGTTCTATTGGCCAGAAAGGGAGAGGCACAAACACAAGATGCTATTCTGGGCCCTCGTGATATAATAAAAGCTTAATCAATGGAACCATTACTATTTTATTGGTTTTCTATCCAATTTTATTATTATAAGAGCCCCCAAATAGAATCTATGTGGCATGCTTTGTTGTCCCCTTCCCGACATGTAGCACAGTGCACTGACCATAGTAGGCCCAATGTGCTACTGTCTGCTTAGCTAATAATGAGAAAGTAGAAAAGAATTTTATTGGCAATTTTCATTGGATATTACATCTGAGTCTGCCTCTTTGGCTGTGTGCCTAGTGTGGCCTGTAGAACTCAACCTCCCAGCCTTGAATCTTCACCATGCTACTTACTGACCATGTGATTTTAGGGTATCACTCTGTACCTCAGTTTCATCATCTATAAAATGAGAATAATGATACATGTAAAGTATTAAGAACAATCCTTGATATACCTTTTATCTTCTTTACTCAATTTTGTGTCTTTGAGAGAGGGACCTTGTCTCATTTCCCTTTGGGTCCTTGGTAGCGAGAGTTCCCGTGTGCAGGAGAAGTTTAACCAATGTTCAGTGAATCAAACAAACCTGCACTTCCCACATCAGGTATCAGTGATGAGCTTCCCAGCATCTGTTGAATCTGCAGCATCCTATGTACATTTACTGGCAGGACTGTGGCAGAGACGGCCGTGCTCCTGGGTAGCTGCCTTTTCTTTTCTTCTGCGCTTCCAACCTGCCAAGGTTGAAGGGGTTGAGGAATGAGTTCTAGACATAGGCAGTGAGAGGGGTGGTATGCGAAGCCACCTGTAGTTGTGAGTGCTGGGCCCTCTGCTGTCGTTACTATTGGTTGGGGAACAAGAAGCTACAAGTTTTAGGTGGCAGAAGCTTCACCAGCCTATTCTATAAATTTTACAGAGCTGAGTCCACAGCAATCTGCAAGGACATGTACTATGAACTATAAACCTTGTTGCGTTCATCCATTATGATGTAGTAGTTACCATAGCATGGCCTATTCTGATTAATACTCCTGGAAAGGAACATACACATCTACAACAACACACCCACAATTTATGGATGAGAAAATTAAAAATTGAGAAACAAATGATTCTGACTTACCCAAGGTAAGTGATTGATCTTATGACAAGAATGTAGACTCTCTCGATTTCAAACCAGTGTGCTCCTCCCTTTCCCAGGGCTGCCCCGTCAGATGGATCTCCTTTATGTCTCCCCACATATACTACACTCTCTCCTTGTGTAGACTCTGCACAAGTTGCTCCTTCAGCCTAAAATGCAGTTCCTTATTCCTCCAGCTTATGTCATTTCCAGGATCCCACAGACTCATCCTTCTGATCTTAACACAGACAGCACTTCCCCTGGGAAGCACATATAATCCCCTAAATCCTGGTGAGAGCTTCTCCTCTGCAACCCAATAGCTATCCATGGCCACGTCCTCTAAAAATAGAAAAACCCACACTGATGTGCATTAACTTCTCTATAATTTTGAATAGGCCGAAAACTTTGCCAAGTCAGGGATCATGCCTGTCTTTGTTCGCTGTGGCATATTCTGGTTCCAACACCACACCTGCCCCACAGATGCTTGTTGAATGTATATATAAAATACTATAGCTACTTTTTACTAGGTGCTTATCAAGTGCCAAGTTCCATGCCTGTCTATTCACATAAAGGATCCCAAATTCTTAAAACAATATTGTAAGGCAGATATTACCATGCCAAATTTAAAGATCAAGAAGACATATTTAAACCTAGAGAGATTTAAGATATAAGATTTAAGATTTGAAATTTAAAAATGCATGTAAACCCAGAGAGATAAAAACAATTCACTGAGAGTCACACAGCCAAGAGATAGTACATATGGAATGTGAACCTTTGTCTTACTCCACCAGGCTATTTGGCAGCACAGCAGAGAATACGCTGAACAGAGGGGTGACATAACCTACCTGCTTAGCTGTCCATGCTAATATTTCCAAAACAGGGAGATGAATTTCAAGAATGTATGGCTCAAATCTTATTTCACCACGAATCCTTTCTTGCCCAATTGCCCATTATAAAGCATATCATTTCTCCTCCTTTAAGGATTCATAATTTACCCTTCTCAACTCATGATTGTGCAATTGACTTTTCCTGTCTTCTATCAGTTCACACCCATTTCTAATCGACAGGAACACATCCTCATGAGTGCTTCCATGGACAAGCTTGTGCTGTCCCCATAAAGCACACTGGTGCTCAGATGTGTGTGACTGCTGGGTGTGTGTGTATGTGCTGAGAGTGGAACAGCCAAGCTGAGTCACAATCAGCTAGGGTAGATCTAGTTTTTCCTCTTATGACAACCCTGACATTACATTTAAGTGCTTTTGTCCAAATGACAAACTATTCTGTTTGTCTCTTCAGACCACAAAGAACACTTTCGGATCAAGGAAACAGTTCCCCTATGATACTCCACTGAAAAAAAGCTGGAACATGTGGGCTCATCACCATGTCAGATAATGAGGAGTTACTGGTTACAGTAAGAGCCTCTGTCTTTGGGAGGGCAATTGGTCAGGGTTGTCTCAGGACACCTAGACTCTTATAAGGAGGATTCCAAGGTCCCTATTGATGTCAATGAACGTGAGGCAGGTGCTGGCCCATGTTTGCCCATGGTATCCCCCGGGGGTCCCTGGAAATTCCACTAAGAACCATCAGGTGCTATGTGGCTGAGGTCCTGCACTTCATGTAGCAACATATTGTCACCTTGAGAGTGCCAGACATGATGACCCACAGGGGCTTCTGATTAACCCTCTGAGGTCAGTAAAGGGCACCAGAAAAATGAAAAAATAATCATAATTTTTATGTGTTCCATTCAACACTTAATATCTACTTAATACTAACCAGCAAGAGGTGCTATTATTGCACATACCTTAGCAAGAATTTGACATTCAACCACCTACCTGCCACATGTTAGCTCCTGAGATGTCTGCTGGCCCCGGAGATAAGGGTCTCAGCTGGTCTTTGGCACAGTGACAGCACACCGGGAGGGACCAAGAGACCAAGACAGGACTCTTCATGTTTGTGTGCTAGCACCTTCCAGCACTCTTCCAGGAGTTCCACATGGGTTCTATGAAGCTCTAACTACTGGTAAAATGTCAGATAGTAAATATACTAGGCTTTGTGGACAGCATGGTTTTTGATACAAACATCAGCAAATGGGTTGGAGCTGGGATTCTAAGTCAAGTTTACCAGAATCTAAAGCCCCTGAACTTCCCCCTACGTTTACCCTGGAAACATAGTGATTGCTTACACTTATTTACCTATATATGCCAGATGTTGTTTTAGCACTCATCAAAAATTAGCTTGTGTAATCCTCATATGTCAAGAATGTAACTTATTTCCTTCTACCTATTAAATAAGCATGACATTTATTTCCATTTAGAAATGAGCAAACTGAGGCATGGAGGGTGCTACTAACTTGCTTGGGTCTCAAAGCTGACTGTGGTAGTGTTGGGATTTGAACCCAGGCAGACTGCCTGAGAGTTCAGGCTCCTAACCACTATGCAAAAACACAGGTGAACCAACTATCTGTACTGAAAGATGTACAATTTAATTCTAAGTGGCTGATAAAGACTCCAAGTGAGCTTGAGTTTAGAGAAAAATCCATGTGGAACAGAGCTGTCTAAACAGCCCTCCTGAGTGAGGGGTGAATGGGCGAGAGTGGAAGGAGGAACTCCATTCAAGAACAAGAAGATCTCCATGGCACCAGGGGACTGTGCTGGGTTCTATGGAATGGAGTTATTTGGCCCTCGTCCAGACACATCATCTCTATCCATAACTAAAACTTATTGAGCACTTACAATGTGCCTTACCCCATTAAGTGCTTTCATTGCCCTAAAAGACAAATTAATCTGTTTTACTACATAGATAATCAAAGAATGTGAAAACTAAACATGGCTTTAAAATCCATTGAGAGAGTTCCAGATGCTGTCTGGACAGAAAGACTAGCTCCGCACGCTGACGCCTGGCAAGTGGCTCTGTGTGCTGCACGTCCATTCTTTGGGAGGTCATCAGATGGGGCGTTTACTTCTGGTGGCAAACTGTACACTTTAAACTGACCTATGCCAAAAATGGGAGTTTATTGGCTGCAGACCACCGAGCCCAGGCATATTCTCTCAAAGCAAAGTCAGATGTCTTCATGAAGTGGAGGCTGGTGTCCTAACATCAATGTATGTCTGCGCCACTCAATAATCCTGGGCTGATACCTCATCTTTGATTCTCCCCCATCTTCTCATCACCTTTACTCTAAATATCTCAAAGAATTGAAAGAGTGAATGTAAAATCTTTAGAAGTGAGATGTCATTTTGCCCCCTACCTGCCCATTCTGTGACTCTTACTATCTCCTCTTTACCTGTGCCACCACCAACAACATTGCAGTAGACTCCTTTGTGACCTGGACCAGACATTAGAAGACCCCTGGGTTAGTAGTCCCAGGGGTTGGAAGAATGTGCCCATGAGAACTTCCACCATCTCCCCCCTTTTAGAATGTGTTTCAAAGATCTTGAACTTACCTGCCACACACAGCAAAGTCCTAGACACTCTCCCTTGTCTAGTGGGAAAATGTGAAGCAAAATGAGGGGTAATTACTGTTCCTGTGATCTTATCTTTCCCTTTATGTTGTGCTGAGCTAAGAAAAGGTTATAAATACCCAAGAAAGAAAGGGAATGAAAGGAAAGATGCTGCTAATTCACTATGAGATTAAGAGAGTAGAACAACAGGAAACTAAGGCAAGCAAATTTCTTTCACTAGTCCCTTGGCTTGATCCAGGTTGTTTGTATGTCTTTGTTATGTAACTCCAAGTTCTTTATGAAATAGAATGAGTGGCAAAATTCCAAAAGAATTTGTACCAACTTCTCAAAGATGCTCACAGAGATAATAACATTTATAGAGTAATTTCACGCACATTGTATTGTTTGTTCATTGCATCACCATACCATATAATTCTCATTTCATGGGTATATAACTAAATGATCAAGAATGTAATCTGCCACAAGACTGGGGCCACCATTCTGCACAAACCAAGGACCACCACTCTTCATAGTGGACAATGACCATGAAGTTGTGTGTGGATTTATGTGGTAGTACTGACCAACCAAAAGTAAATGGTAAAAGGTGGTGTCAAAGCTATATCTTTGTCAACTCATCCCAGGGTGCATTTACTTAAGTCTGTAAGCAAGGGAAGAAGAATTATAAAAATTGTTACAAGTTTTTCCTCAGTATAAAAGTAAAAGTTTCTAGATTGAATTTAGATATTTGAAATCCTCTAGTTTTCCCTTCCAAGCAAACTTATAAATTTGACATCTTGAAAAATTTCTTCTATAAAATACCTGAAAGTTACAAAATAAAATAAAAGTTCATATCTTTTTAAGTTCATACAAATTTTAAAGGAAATAAGGGAAACCCCCAGCAGACAAAATCATATGGGTAAGGGTCTAGTGGTAAGATGGCATGCTAAATAAATGATTCACTGGAGGAGCCTGTCAATTTTCTAAAATTCTGTGCTTTGGGTTTAAAATCCACAAAGAAGCAAAAGAAAATATCTAGGAATCTTGGAAGAGGGGAGTCTAATTGGATCTTTCCATTGAACTAGTAAATCCAAGAGCTCTGCTCAATGAGAGGATAGAAACAAAAATGAATCTGCCCTTCAATGAGAGAGAAAGTAACTTAAACATCTAGACAAGTGGTAGTTAACCTGGTCCCTACTGCTCACTAGTGGGCTTCCAGCTTTCATGGTGGGCGGT
Source organism: Rhynchonycteris naso (assembly GCA_037038555.1). Taxonomy (NCBI): domain Eukaryota; kingdom Metazoa; phylum Chordata; class Mammalia; order Chiroptera; family Emballonuridae; genus Rhynchonycteris; species Rhynchonycteris naso. The sequence continues at coordinate 36,432,507 of CM072998.1, forward strand.
AGTGGAGCAACTAAATGGTGCTGTGATTACATACTAATCGACTAACTGTTGACCAGTCAAGATCAGGACAGCGGTCAGACTGTTACAGGGCATTTGTATTGGGACCGTACCCAACCTCTTTTGCGACCACCTGGCCCAAATCCACAAGCTGCCATGTACCTGACCCTGGGTCCACACCCGCTGCCTGATCCGGCAGGCAGTTTATGACGGCTATCATTGCCCAAAAACTAGCAGTTCTTCGTTTTATTATCCCGTAGACAAAGAAGTCCTTGGTTCAACCCTTCTTTCTATGACAGAAACTGCTGGACGATGGAGACACCAATTAACTCATATTTTCATCTTGATTCCTGGATTTTAGGGTAATAGGATGACATTCTAGGAACCCCCCTGTTGAACTGCCAAAACTAGCCGATGTCTCGCTACTTCGCCCAGATCACAAAGAAGTGATGCCATTGGCTAACACCCACTACATAAAATTTTATAAAATGCACAACCATGTAAACTCAGTCTTGTCTCGACAAACTCTCACTCAGCCACTACACTTTTAACGTTGCGACCATGCAACAGACTTCCAGTGCATAAGTTTTGCTCACGTTATGTAAGTGAAGCTAAATCATTACATAATCGAAACTAAAGTCAGTACGTAGTTAGATTTCTGAGAGCAAGCACATGCTTACAGCTTCAAACAAAATATTGTAAAATATCGTGAGCCCATGTCTCAAAAAAGAAATATGCACACAGCTATTCGCCAGAGTATCTGAAGATGGGTTTCATAGAATCTGTTGCAAATAAACAACATACAATGTGTTTATTGTGCCATAAAACCTTATCCAATGAGTCAATGAAGCCAAGATGATTGCAAGAACATCTTTCTACAAAGCATCCAAATGACAAGGACAAGCCCACTGTATATTTTCAGGAAATATATTAAAAATTTCAAAATTGTTCAACTGTTGTTGCATCTTTTAAGAAACAACATACAACGAACGAAGATAGATTAATTAGCCACTTATCGCATTTCACAAATACTTGCAAAAAGTGGTAAAAGCTATAATATTGGAGAAACGGTAATAATACCCTGTATAAAAGAACTTATCTCAATAGTAATGCATCAAGATATACCTCAAATTTTACAAACGTTGCCCCTAAGTGATAGCATAGTAAAGCGACAAATTGATGAAATGGCAGTTAATGTTGAAAACAAACTTATAAGTATTCTCTAAAACTCTTCATTTTCTGCCTGACCTGTGGTGGTGCAGTGGATAAAGCATCGACCTGGGAACACTGAGGTCGCCAGTTCAAAACCCAGTACTGGCCTGGTCAAGGCACATATGGGAGTTGATGCTTCCAGCTCCTCCCTCCTTTTCTCTCTCTCTCTCTTTCTCTCTCTCTCTGTCTCCTCTCTAAAATGAATAAATAAAAAGAAATAAAATTTAAAAAAAAAAACCTCTTCATTTTCCATGCAATTAGACGAATCTACCATTGCAGATAATGATGCTTTATTGATGGTATATGCGTTATTTTGATGAAAACAATATATTACAAGAAGAAATGCTATTCGCAATAAATCTCATCACAGATACAAAAGGATTATCTATATTTAATACTGTGAGAACATACTTTACAAAAAATAACATTCCTTTAAATAATATTGTTGCATGCGCTACTGATGGAGCACCATCAATGGTAGGTCGCTATCATGGATTTGTTGCTTATTTGAAGCAGGAAGTGCCAAATGTTTTATGTATTCATTGAGTGGTGCACAGACAACATCTTGTGGGAAAACATCTAAGTACAACTCTCCATTCATCATTAACTATGATAATTTGAGCCATAAATAAGATCAAATCCAATGCAAAGAATGATAGAATGTTTTGGCAGCTTTGCTAGGACAATAATGAAGATTTTATTAAGTTACTTTTGCATACAGAAGTTCGGTGGCTGTCAAAGGGTACATCTTTGGCTAGATTTGTAGCATTATATGATAGTGTCATATAATTTTTTGTAAGTAATAATGAGAACAATCTGTGTCAACAGTTAAAAACAGTAAAGAATGATGCCTTTTACTTGGTAGATATTTTCAAGAGATTTAATTATGTCAATTTGCAGCTTCAAGGAGCTAATAAAACTCTTAAAGGTTGCCAAAATATTGTGCTATTATTTATTGACAAACTTGAACTACTTCGTCATAATCTATTGAAGAGAGAATTTCATCAGTTTCCTCAATTATCATCTATAAAAGATTATGTAACTCCAGAGGATATTGACAGATTCAGTAGCCACCTCAACGAACTTAAATTGAACATGGAAAAACAATTTGAAGATATTTTGAAATTGAAGGTATATGACTGGATGAAAAATCCTTTTACCGCAAATATTGAAGAGGCTGAAAACCAATTTGCCAAGAACAACTGTTAGAAATTAGGACTGTCTGCAGCACGGAGCTGCTTCCTCATACCTGAACCCTACACAGCTGCACAAACCACTCCCACCAGAGCCGTGCACAGCTGCACACACCACTCCCACCTGAGCTCACTATTTAAGAGCAGCACACGAGCGGGCTGTGAGTCACAACACCAGGAGGGCAGAGGCAGCCCACTCAGCCCAGCGCCCAGCACATTGTGGGAAAGGAGCCTTCTTCTCGCCATGGCGTCCCTGGGCCAGATCATCTTCTGGAGGTAGTGCACATTCTCTATCCTTACAGGTGGAGGAAACAGGGATGGGTCTTGGGGGGGGGGACGGGATGAGACTGCTGATCTGTCCCATAGGTCTCCATCTCTACCTCTATCTGATCTAGCATGGGGCTGGCAGAAGCCCAGCCAGACAAGAAGTCTGATGATGAAGAAAGTAAACATAAATTTGACAGTGGTGGATATGAAAACCTATGGCAAAATAAAAAAATGCTGGTCTTATATTTAAATATGTGGAAAATGGTATTCAGTTTATTGATACCTTTCCCTACCTCATATCTTGTGGAATCAGGATTTCGTGCTGTTAATCAGATTATGATGAAAGAAAGAAACCGCCTGAATATTTCCGAAAGGGGAGACCTTTGTTTGTTCCTCACAAAAATTGAACCGGATATTCAATATTTAGTTTCCCAGCTTCAGGGATCCCACTAATAATTTAATTGACTAATGTGATTTCTATATATGCAAAGTATAAATAAAAAGATAGATTTAACTATAGTAAATTGTTTTATAAAGGTTTATTCTGCCAAACTTAGCGAAAATCCAACATAAAGTACTTGGTAAATAATTATTATTATATGCTTCAACTTGCTGTAACTCTGCTTTATAAATTTTATAAAGTAAAGTTACTTCACTACTTTATAAATCACCATTACTATGGAACTGGTGGGCGGTTAGAAAATTTTACTACTAACAGAGATACAAAAGTGGGTGGTAGGTATAAAAAGGTTGACTACCCCTGATCTAGACCCTAAGATTGACAGTCAGCAAACAGACAAACAATGATTCACACAGCCACAAAATCAGATGTGGGACTTATCAGACACAGGTCTGTTTTTATGGGAACCTAAAGTCAAAAAATGACCAGATTAGATTTATTCTAGAAATGCAAATTTGATTTAGCATTTGAAAACCAATCAATACAGTTTGCCATACTACTAAATTAAACTAGAAAAATCCTAATGCTATCTCAGTAGGTGCTGAAAATATTTGATAAACATTCACTTCCCTTCAGCTTAAAACCATCAGCAGAAAAACTGAATCTACCAAAATCTTAGAGCAAATCATTGTACCAAATGGTAGAATTTAAAACATTCCTTTTTAAAAATCATTAATATAATGTTATCCTTACACGATGAACTGGTGGCTCTAGACAGTTCAGTAAAATAAGGAAAATATTGAAATAAGAGTTTGAAAGGGAGACATTAAAATTCCATTGTTTGTATACTATCTATGATAACATTTCCTTCAAACATCTTTAAATTACTCATATTGATAATGGGGTTTAACAAAATTGCTAGATATAAAATAAATTAATATCAAGTTGATTTTTATAACCAAGCAACAAAGAGTAAATATAATTTTTTATACAAGTGCTATTTACAATAGCAACAAAATATATAAGGTGCTGAGAATAAATCTAATAAAATATGTTAAAGATCTCTGTAGGGAAAATGATAAAACTTTATTAAAAGAGAGTTTTAAGTCTCTTAAATAGATTGGGAAATGTACCATATTAATGGGTAGAGGGACTCAATATAAAGATGTCCAATCCTCCCAAACTAATTTCAACAAGGTGATTTATTAAACTTGTCAAGCTGATTCTAAAACTTATAAGAATTATGATTATGAGTATTCAAGATGCTCCAGCGCAGTGTTTACTGGTACAGACATGGAGATTTGCGTATCAGAGAGATGTTAAATCATACCTGTGGGGAAAAGCCAAATACCCGAACTATGCTTCAGAAAGAAGAAAAAATGACACTGAGCCCTTATTGTACACCATACACAAACATTTAATTCAGATGATTTAAAAACCAAGAAGGAAAAGTAAAAGAAAAAGAAAGGAAAGGAAGGAAATATAGAAATAAATGTCTGTGACTTTAGGGGTTGGAAAAAATTTTTTGTAATAAAAGCAAAAAAGAAAAAAGTACAAAAATCGAAAATGAAGTTTGATTGATTTGAATCCATTAAAATTTAAAATTCCTGTTTATTCAAAAGACATGAAGAAAATGAGGACAAACTAACAAATTAGAAAAATACATTTTTATTAAGTATCCATATGCAGAATATATAAACAATTCCTACAAATCAGTGAGAAAAGACCGACAACGCAATAGTGAAATGCGGAGAAACTTAATGGTTACTTCACAGGAGAGAAACCGCAAATGGCCAATAGACCCATGAAGAACCAGCCTGAAAATATGGTCACCTTCTTTAGTAACCGCAGGAAATGAAAATTAAAACCACGATGAGATACTGTTGCACATACATACAAACAGGAATATTTTAAAGTCGATGATACCCTTCTGGTGGAATTTTCAATTTGTATACTCAGTTTAAAAATATGCAATAAAGATGGGCAGAATTAAGACCAGCTAATCCATTCCTGTGTCCAAAACAATATGCATAAGGATATATATGATATGTACCCTGTTAAAGTGAATTTTCTAAATTAAATTAAAACAAAAAGAATATTCATATACAAGTATGTATTAAATAGTACTTTAATTGTTAAATATTATTTGTTAAACATACAGTTTTACAAGTGAGATTAAAATAAAAATTAAAAAGTTAAATTACTCCAAATACCTTATACTATATTTCCACTGGCAGAAGTGAGAAATTGTTATATAGTCATTACAGTTTAAATGAATAAATTGAAGCTACATGAATAGAGACACAAAGTGGATTAGTGGTCAAGGGGAATCAGGAGTGAGTTGCTAATAGGTATAAGGTTTCTTTTTGGAATAATAAAAATGTGCCAGATTTAGAAAGTAGTAATGATTTTAAAACTTTGTGAATATGCTAAAATCACTGAATTATATAACTCTTTATGGTATGTGAGTTATAACTCAATAAGAATATATAATGCTTAGTAAAATAAACAATTGCAAAATAATACAGAGTATAGTAATGCTTATAAATGCTTAAATAAACATAATGCAGAAATATATTATTTTGTTTACATACATATGTGATAAAATCATAAATACACTCAAAGAATAATAAAACAAATTTTAAGATAGTGATAAGTCCAATCAACTTCAAAATACTGGGCATATTCTATTCTTTAGGCTTGAAGATGAGTATATTGACTTCAAATTATTATTTAGAATTGACATAAATGTTAAATATAACTATGTTGCATAATGTAAAACAATTAAACAAAACAAAATTCTATTAAATATGTGAGAGAAAGATTGGAAGAGAAGAAATGATGATATCTGCCTCTTAGAGTGTAAAATATAAAAGAGATAGCAAGTCCCTAGTATATATTACTTGAACAATAAGGAATTCAAAAATATTAAGACAAGGTGTTGACACAGGGGTGGGTGATGTTAGAAAGGAGTGAACAGGTTTGTAAAATATTTTGGATTGATTGGGATTAGGAGTGAGACCCATAGCAAGAACTAGTGAGGTGAGTTTTTAGCTTTCATAACTAAATGTAAGGTGACCTACTTACCAAAATACAGAACACAACAAAATACAACAGTGAACTAAAGTAGGTTTACAGTAGTTGGTATGGCAAATAATACAATAATTGAGAATAATACAAGAATAAACTCCGTGTTTTTTGTGTTCACAACTGTAAACCTTCTTTGCCCACCCCTCTAACATTTAATCAGTTCAGTTTAATTTTTTAATTAAAAATTAGCAACAACAAAAATGGGCAAGTATGAGAGAGTGGTTAAATTAATCATGGTACAGTTGCATGGAGGAATGGGTGTGTACACATGAAAAATCATGTTTTAAGAAACTGATGACTTTTTTTTTTTTGTATATTTGTATTTTTCCCAAGTGAGAAGCAAGGGGGAGGCAGACAGATAGACTTTCTCATGCGCCCGACCAGGATCCACCCGGTATGCCTACCAGGGGGTGATGCTTGGCCCCTCTGGGGCTTTGTTCTGCTGCAATCAGAGCCATTCTAGCGCTGGAGGTGGAGGCCATGGAGTCATCCTCAGTACCCAGGCCAACTTTGCTTCCATGGAGCCTTGGCGGTGGGAGGGAAAGATAGAGAAAGGAGAGAGGAAAGGGTGGAGAAGCAGATGGGTGCTTCTTGTGCTCTGACTGGGAATCGAACCTGAGACTTTCACACACTGGGCTGACACCCTACCACTGAGCCAACCGGCCAGGGCCAAGAAATTGATGACATTTAAAAACATAAAAGCAGACTGGCCTGACCTGTGGTGACGCAGTGGATAAAGCGTTGACCTGGGAACACTGAGGTCGCCAGTTCAACCCTGCACTGGTCTGGTCAAGGCACATATGGGAGTTGATGCTTCTAGCTCCTCCCCCTTTCTCTCTCTCTCTGTCTCCTCTCTAAAATAAATTAATTAAAAAAGAAATAATAAAAAAATGTAAGATAAAAACATAAAAGCAGACTAATATCTGCATATGCAATGTAGTTTCCATTTTGCACAATAATATATATGCATATAAAGAGATGGTCAAAAAGTCCTTACCAAGCGAATAATGGTTGTCTCTGGGTGATATAAAATTGTAACTAATTTTTAATTTATATTTATATAACTTTAATTTTATAACTAATTTTAAAATTATTACTAATTTTAATTTTTTTCTATTCACTTTTTAATAGTCTAAAATTTTTCTACAATAAACAGTTATTTCTTCCATGCTCAGAATACATATGTGGTATTTTACATTGTGACTGTTATCATTGGCAGTCTCTTCAAGTTTATGTTAAGACACTGAAGTTATACGGTGGGCAGTAAAACCACACATGACATTGTGCATGTGCTGCAAGATAACGTACGAAATCAATTGGAAAGAGAAATGTATGTTTGTTATGACATAATTATGTGGTTGGAGTTTAAAAGCCTCTTTGGGCAATCAAATTACAGCTTTCACTCAGACATTTTTAATGCATGATCATAATAATACCTTCTTTTCAAGTGCATCCCAGGTGATTCAGAGTGCTCAGCACAGCACCTTCTTGCACAAAACCACCTTAGAGAAGGAGTCTTATTAATTTATCAGAAACATTCTTTTAAAAGAGTCTAGTGTGATTCCAGGTACTACATGTTTTTTCTCCTTAATTTTGGAATGTCGGAGCTTTGCATGTTTATCCTGGCCTTGCCCGTTTTTCCTAATTTTCTCTACCCTTCATTTTTACTCTTCTTCCCTTGTTTCTTTTTGATATAAGAACATCTTTTGGAATAAATACTATGTTTTGGTTTGTCTGTTTATTACAGTAGGAAAAACATGGTTTTACTTAAACCTACTCTGGAGAGGTGATGTGCTTTATTCATGGGAGATTTTTTTTTTTAGTAAAATTTATATTATATAAAACAGCTATGTTAAAATATAAAATAGAGTGACATTTAGTACTTTCTCATGGTAGATTTTTCTTTTTTACATTTTAAGACTTTATTTTTGTAGAGCAGTTTTATGTTCACAACAAAATTGAGAGGAAGGTATGGAGAAGTCCCCCCAGCCCACACATGCATAGTCTCTCCTGTTATTAACATCACTCATCAGAATGGCACACATTTTGCCAAGAATGAACCTACGTTGATACATCATAGAAGTTCACCTTTTGCCTTAAGATTCACTCTTGGTGGTTTACATTCCATGGGTTTGGACAAATGTGTAATGACATAGAACCATCATCTCATCATATAGAGAGTTTCCACTGCCCTAAAAATCCTCTGTGTCATCTCTCTTTCTACCCCAACAACCACTGATTGTTTTTGTATTTTTTTTTATCATTTCCATAGTTTTGTCTTTTCCAGAATGTCATATAGTTGAAATCATGCAGTATATAGCCTTCTCAGAAAGGCTTTTTTCACTTATATGTGTTTAAGGTTCTTTATATCTTTGCATGGCTTGATATATTAATTTTCTAAAACCACAAAAAATATTTAATTAGTGGAAAAAGTATACAAGTATTACTTAAAAATGTACAGAACTCCTGACAAACGTATTGAGCATTTTCTATGTGGTAGGTTCTTTAAGAAACAGTATCAGGAGTGAAGAGTAAGTAAATCAACAAATCCAGGGCAGGCTCAACAGGCCAACATGAGAACCATTTTGTGGATGTGCAGGGAAGAAAGGACAGGCTATGGGAATGAAGACAGAATGAAACAGGGCATTAGTTTTCATGAATATTTAAAATGACATCAATATTTGGTCTCATGTGTTTGCTGGCATCTACCACTCTTCTAATGGAACAATCTCTGGAAATTCTTGACCTGAAGGCATTTAAAGGGAATTTCTGAATATAAACAAGTTGCATCCACTCTCAGGTGTTATTACAAACAAGTTCTAACAACAAGCTTGAGAGTCAATGAAAGGGAGATTTTAACCATATTCCCAAAATGCAAAAGCTGAAGAGTAAGGGCAAGATGCTACTTACTTTGGGGGTAAATCAGTAATGGGGGCCCTAGCTTTACAAGGAGACCATGAGATAGAGGAACAATGGAGACCCACTCTCCAGACAGGATAGAAGCCCCCAACAGCTGGGTATGAGATTCCTGGGAGCACGCACTCATACAGAACCACCCCAGACACATGTAGACCTCTGCTTTTCCCTACCCCATGGCTGGAGTCCCTCTCCTCATCCATGACAGTTTTGTTGCACCTACCAGGCAGGCTAAAACAAACAACATAGAGAAAGTGGATCTGAGTGCCTCCACTAGCCCCATGCCTTACTTTCTGGGTACAGCTTAATTAGCATCTGTTAAAAACTCAACCTGCCAGGCATCACACTTCTGTCTACAACAGAAGCCCCTCCAGCCATCCACCTGTTGCCACAGGGTTATCCTCACTGGTCTTTTCAACCAGCTCATTTTCCTCCTTTATCTTCCAAACAAGTCCAGTAGGTTCTGTCAAGTGCCATTCCACTTAAACCTGAGTCCTTCCAAAATCCAGTTCCACCCCAAGAACACCAAGTGCCCTTGGCTCCCAGAGGATGCTGTTGCCCCCCACACCAGCTTCCCTTGGAAATCAGTGCTTTTCTTGGCTCCCACTTTTCCTGCCAGCCCAGAAATCTGAACCCACAATGAAAGTGCTTCCTTCAGGAAATGTCATCTGGAGGGCACCCTAGCCCCCTCACATGAAGAAACTAAGCATGTCTTTATTAACAGCAGCTTCCACATGGCCAGACCCACCTCACTCAGCATCACTATCCGTGGCCCATGACCCTTCTGCCAGCTCTCGTCTGCTCACTCCCGTGATTCCTCATCTGATAGCTTCTCCTGCTTCTTCCAGGGTGTTCTCTCTGGGCTCCTCATCCTGACCCTGACTTGAAATGTTAGAGTTGTCTGGGCAGTTCTGGGTGGTCTTCTCTATCTTGTGCTAATTCCACAAACTCAAATGCAGCTGAATGGCTCTGACTCCCAAGCCAATATCTTCAATCCAAACCTCTTCGTTAGTCTACCTGACATCTTCTCTTGGATTGCAATGGTGGTATCAAACCTCTGGTGTCTAGAATCACGCTCTCAATTCCCCTTCTCGGCCCTCTCTCCTTGGCTGGTCTCCCTGCGGCAGAGGAGCTTGCTGCTGTCCACACAGTCCTTGGGCAAGACTTCCATTCCTGATTCTTCCCTACTTCCCTCACACTCAAACCTACACTGAGGTCTACTCAGCTCTTAACGATTGAAATGAATTCTTTGTATGTACACTTTGAATTGTTAACAGATTCTTGCTTTGCAAAATTCAAAAAATCTAAAAAGTAAATTGGTGAAATGTGATTCTTCCCCAGTCTCTCACACCTTGTCCCTTCCAGGTCTGCAAGATGGCCAGCTCTGTGAAGATGCTTCCAGAGTGTCTATGCACACACATGCACATTTCTTCTTTGATGAAAGCATAGCACTCTACTGTACACACCGATTTGTGACTTATATTCCCACCTTACACTATTCTCAAATATTATAAATCAGTATAAATAGAGCTGCCTCATTCATGTTACAGTTGCACAGTATTCTTGTATGAATATATATACACATATAGAGATAGAAAGATAAATAGATACAGATGCATGTAATATTATTATATATATTACATATATATAATTTGGCCAATTCCAATTGTTGGTATTCAAGTTGTTTCCAAATTTTTGCTATTCTAAACCAGACTGTAATAAAGATACTTCAATACATATTATTTTCCACACATGCATGAGTTTTTATTCTAAACAATAATATAATAAATACCTTTGTAAAGAAATCATCTCACATATGCACAAGTAATTCTTAGAAGTTAAATTTTGGGTCAAAGAACTTGAGCATTTGTCATTTTGACAGATATAGTCAAATTGCCCTGCATAGCCGCTGTTTTAGTCTTTGCCACCAGCAACTTTGTGTGGAAGCCTCTCCCAACATTCTGGAGAACACACTGTGTTATCAATCTTCCTGATCTGTGCCAGTCTGATAGGTGAATGATTGTAGCACTCTGTGGTTTTAATTTGCAGTTATCTTATTATGAGAGAGGTTAAGCAAACTTTCATGTTTTATATTTTCTTGCATTTATTTTCATTATTGTCAACTTTGTGTTTCGATCCTTTATCCATTGTTATATATTTTTGTCTCTTCATTAAAATCTTACAGGAGGTTTTAAGGTATGAAAGCTCAACCTGCCATGCATCATACTTTTGTCTTCTCAACAGAGGCAGATTAAGGTTGGTTGAGGCCCCAGGCACAGAAGAAAATATTAAAAAGAGAGAGAGACAGGGAAAATAAAAATACATGGTAATCATATTTTTAAATAAATAAAAAATATTATGTACTATTAATGTTAAAATTGCACATATGAAACCAAACTTGGTGTCATTAGAAAGAAGTATAATGTTGGGGTTTTGTGGGGCCCTTCAGAAGTTGGGTCCTAGGGTGCGTGTCAGCCCAGTACGCCCGCCGTTAAATCTGTCTCTGCTCCTCAAGTCAGCTACCTGCTCCCACTGGGTTATCCTTTCCTTTTTACGTTTAATTTAAAAAAATTAGTTTTTAATTGCAGTTGACATTCAACATTATATTGGTTTCAGGTGTACAACATAGAGATTAGGCATTTATATAATTTACAAAGTGTTCACCCCGATAAGTCTAGTACCCATCTGACACCATTTATAGTTATTACAATAGTATTGATTATATTTCCTTTGCTGTACTTCACATCCCTGTGACTATTTTCATAACTGCCAGTCTGTACATAATCCCTTTCACCTTTTTCACCCATTCCCCCAGCCTCCCTTCCATCTGATGACCATCATTTTGTTCTCTGTATTTATGAGTTTGTTTCCTTTTACTTTGTTTTTTGGATTCCACTTGTAAGCAAAATCATATGGTATTATCTTTCTCTCTCTGACAATTTTCAACAACACAGATGTACCTAAAGCAGTGATGGGTAATCTTTTGAGCTTGGTGTGTCAAAATTCGCCAAAAAAAAAAATTGAGCATAACTCAGGTGGTGTGTTACTTCAAGAAAAACAGCCTAACTGGAAGTCCCAGAACTAGACACTCCGTGCCGGAGTACTGTTGTTTTGGCCTCCAGACCTCCGGCACAGAGTGTCTACACTACAGCAAATGTTTTATCTTCGGCTACTGCACCTGGCCATGCAGGAGTTGAGGCTGGAACGTCCTTCTCGGCATGCGGCCCCTTACTTCTATGGTATACAGCTGTGTGTCATTGAAAATGGCTACGTGTGTCAGTGCTGACACACGTGTCATAGGTTCACCATCAGGGACCTAAAGGGTACATCCTACTTTCCTCCTTTATGTCTGAAACACTTCCAGGAGGTTCTTTCAAGTGTCCATTCCACTGCAAACCTTTTAAGTACATGCATGCATGCATACATACATACCTAACACTTCATCTGTGATATTGTCTGCAATTTCTTCCCAGCTTGCTATCTGCACTTTCACTTCGTTTTTTACCGTATTTTTTCTCACAGAATTTCAAAAAGTCACATTTATCAATAGTTCTTTCATTTTCTCCTAAATTTTATGGCTTCTAGTTTTAATATTTAAATCTTTGATTCATCTGACATGCTAATGGAAGATAGATATCCAATTTTAATGTGGCTTCAGATATATTTTCCAGTATGCCAACTCCATAACCTATCTTTTCCCCAATGAAATAAAATGTTAAATTTATAATACACTAATCTCCCATATGTAATTGGACCTATTTCTGAACTTAACACATTTAGCATTTTGATTTGGCTCTTTGCCTAGAGGTTCCTTTCTTCCCACTAGACTGTGAGCTTCCTGAGGGCACAATGGGATCTGAGAGTTCAGATCTGCTTAGAATGGCATAATAGTGAGTAGATTTGGGAACTGGAGAAACCCAGGAAGGCTTCCCTATCAGCTGGAACAGCGATGGGCTGTTGGAGGTTTGCAGTTTGGTGTCTATAGGACTTACTACACACATTGTTTAATATAAAGTAGATGCTTGTACTCTAGACCTAGGCAGGATAAGTAGTATAAAACATTAGCTTTAAAAAAATTAACCTAAAATAGACTAAATAGACTTACCAATGTTTGACTAATTAAAACTAATTCCAATGAAATGAAATTTAGAAACTTTATTTACCATTTCATTCCCTGCAAAATATTCAGCTGATAACTTTGAAAGCACACACTGAGTTTAAGCACACGTAATAGTTCTTCAATGAATGTGTCTTATTTAAAAAGGGGGCACTTGGTTATTATCACTAAAATGTTGTAATTATGCATTAGTATGTTTTAAATTGTAATCCAATCATGGCTAAGAATACCATCCAGAAAACAAACTTGGAGAGACTAAAATGTATTCCCCCCTCCTATAAAGTGAGTTAGAATGCAAACACTATTTGGAAGAGAGAAATGTGAACTTGTTTAAGAACTTAAAGGGGAAAAAATAGGAAACAGCAGTGAGACAGAACAGCAAATAGTTTCATTATATTTAAAGAACGTTTTGAAATGAATGACAGGGACATTAATATCATGAAAAATGGACTTGTTACTAGCTAACTGGGCACTGAATAATTGAAGAACTGCAGTGGTGCTTCTGTGGGGCTCACTGAGCATGTCTAACAGCATGTGGCTGTGCCAGAGAGCACAGGGAAGCTGCAGTACTGAAAAGAGTCCTCAGGCTCATTTGCAGATCAATGAAAACGTTAGCTGCTCAACACCTAACATCAATAAAACAAAAACACATTTAAAACAAAATTAATTTCAAAGTTGTCACGCTTTATCTTTTACGTTATCCCCTCTCTTCTAACTGCAAACAAAATTTTAATTAAAACTTAGTTCTATTTAACCAAAATGAAGTTCAGTTCTTCTTTTTGTAGTACTATATTTTCACATCATCTTTTCCTAATATTTTTTCTGAATATGTACTAATGGTGTACTATAAGATACTTTGTGAAACTTTCTAGGCTAAAGATGAAAATCATTTTATCTACCCTGTATTATTGGTAAGGAAAGGCTAATAACAATGTTAGGGATTAAAATCAAACATTAAGAAATTCAAAAAAATGCCAGATAATGGTTCTAATAACACATAACAATTTTTGTTTCCAAATTATATGTGACGATATTGTAACAAAAGGTACAAGAAAAAGAAATTGTTCAAACATAAATAATTTAAGGAAAATGGTGCCTTATTATTTAGATAGAAAATACAAGGGACAAAGACCTGTTCTAGATAATCCCTAAAATAAATCTGATACTTAACAAATATATACTTAACACAGGTTTAGTAATTTAATGTTTCCAGGTTTTTGAATTGAGAAAGACAAAAAATTCATCTGCATAATATATGATAATCCTACTTTTTTATTATTCTACAACCAAAAAGTAATGCTCAATGACAAACTTCATTATTAATTTCCTTTTTAATTTATACTGTGAGGGATATGGGTTTTATTTCAAAATTGGAATACAATTTAGTTTGTAGAAGTTTTTAAATCAGGTACACATTGACCAAAATAAAAAACAGATAAATACCATGTCTCAAAATATTCATGTATTTTGTTTTCTGTGTGCTTTTCAATAGAATGGAAACCATGACTTTGCCATTCTTACTATTGACTACCTAAAATGACAGTATAAAATGTAATTTTAAGAAAATTTTAATGTAATTCTTACTTTTTCTTTTTTAGCAAATAGGCTGACATCTTAGTAAAGAACTAACAAACTTGAAAATGCAGGCTGATGTTTACACTTCCAGTAATTCTTAGAATGTGTTTATCTAAACTGAAATCTCCATTTAACAGTCCTCAGAAATGGCAAAAGGTGGCATCTACTTGAATTTCACAAGTTGTTGCTTTGTTATCTTGTGAACCTCACTAATCCATATTTCTTCAAGTTACTTTAGTTTAGTTAATATCATCTGTATTATAAGTGTTCTAAACAAGACAAAAATTATTGTGCATATGGAAATAGTTAATCATGCTTCCTAAACATTGTATGTGGACTCACAGGACAGGTTAGTAAAGATTACACAGTAGGGGAATTTAAAAAATCGAGGTTCTATTCTCAGTTGTGTTAGAATCATGTGTTTATAATACTGGCATTATGGGAGAAAAATATAATTTTTTAATTTATCCCACAGACTGTTAAGAATCAAATGCCTTAACTTACATAAATAAACTACTCTCACTAGTTATTGCTATTATTATTATTGCTATTTTGTATGCCAGCTTTTGTTTTCCTACCACCAGATAAGAGTACCTGAGAAAACATGTTTGATAACAAATAAATTATCTTCTGAGCCCCTCTATTTGGGTAATGTGGGTCTAAATACTATCACTAACCTGAATATCTCTATTATTTTAATCATAAAAGATAGCTACATTTGATATATTCTCTGCCATTTATTAATTATAGTTTAAAATGTGTCTATTGTTTATAGTTTTAAAAATATATTTTATTTCACATCCATACTTTTTTCAAATTTTATTTCTCAATAACTCTTAAGAGGACTTTGGTTTATTCCAAAAAATAAAAAATAAAAATGAGACTGATAGACCAATTTAGTGGAGAAATATAATAAACTGTTTACCTGTAAGACAAGCAAATCTTAATTGTAACTCTTAGGTTTGCTATAGCAAACATTCCAAAACAATTCTAAGTTTAGATTCTTGTTTTATTTTTTATTTCGTTGGCTAGTTTTCTAAAATCTTAGACAAACATTAATATACATTTTTATACAACTGTTGTTCGTGGTAAGTAAATATGCAAATTAAGATATAAAATGTAGTAGAAAATTTGAACATTTTAGCTTGATACTTAACCCAATTATAAAACATAAGTTCTTAAACTCACTAATGTATCTATTCCTCATTTGTCACCTGACACTGCCCTTGGTGACTCATTGTCAATGTTATTTTGTTTTATCTCAAATTGTTTCTATCAACTTGTTTAAAGATTTGTGAAAAAAAGAAAGAAAATTATATTAGGTTGTAACTAAGTTTTTACTAAAGCAGCCACAACTCTGGCTGTGACAACTTGCAGGAGAGCCGGGTTCTGCCTTGGGAAGAAACATTGCCAGTTGGTGGCAGCATTCACAAGAGCAGGTCACATTTCCTGCGTTATCTTAGGGTTGGATTTCAAAACAACTCTAAAAAACAGACTCAAAGGCAAGCCTGGAAACAGCACGTGAACTGCAGAAAAGTGGAAGATTTCTGACTATAATTCAGTGCCACAAAACACTAGAGCATCTGGTGAAAAGGGTGGCTCATGTCCTATTTACCTTCTGAGCAGTTTGAGAAAAACAGGGTGAAAGCTTGCTCCTAGAACAAATAGTGAGATCAATGAACAGGGACTGATCTTTCCCCTTCCTAACATTTGCTCTCTGTTCAAGGACACCACCAGCTATCCTCACTGCTCAGTCCCCCTCCCTCTCCTGGAAAATAGAGCTGTGTCATTTTAGAGACTTTCTTCTGTCATCTGCTCATGAGCTCCAGATTGGGAGGCAGACAATTTCATTCTGCTCTGATAGAAAACAACAACAACAAACAAATGTTTTCACCAGTAGCTAGAATACTAACAGCAAGCATTACACAAGACATCAATTTATCCATGCAAATCATGAGCGATTAGATTATAAGGCCAGCATTCCAAGGAAGAAGGATGTTCCAAGAAAGAACCCTTTTGTTTTATATAATTCAGTAATGTCACACAGTCAGTAATGTAAAATTTCATTTCAAACATGGGAAGGCTTTGGGAGATTTTTTTAAAAACGTAGATATACACTTTCAAAATTCAAACATAACAAAATCTAGGGGAGAATTAATGAGAATTTTAAGTTACTAACTGCAGTCACTTTGTAATTGGCTGTTTAAATTTCTTCAACATAATTATACTGAAAATAAAAATATTTTTTGAATATTGGGTTAGCTTGTGCCTACAGAACTAGTATTCTTTAAAAACAGTATTAATTCCATTTAGACTTTACAAAAAAATTTTTATTGCAAAAGTTATAGTAGTTTGCTCTGCCATCTATACACCTAAAATATTCCGTTATTTTAGAAATTCCTTCCTCCCTAAATGAATATTTAAGAAAGAGACTATTTGAAATATATTAGTATTTTTATTGACCAAAATAAGTACTAAAGTAGAAATTCTTTACAATTTCCAAGGAACTGATACGATCTATTAACAAATCCTAACTTTTTAGACATTGGAATGTCATACATAAATAATAAATGATCCAAACAACAGTTACATTCTCTCATATAAAGCATTCTGCTACTCAGAATTAACAAGTTACAAAATTATTGTGAAATTTCAGTTGAAGCATATTAGCAAATAGATTTGTGGGGGGAAAAAAACTAACCACTACAATGTAGGAAGTCTTCTGAATCCTAGATGAGGAAAAGTCTGTCTCTGAATGATTCATTCATCAGAGAAAGGGAAGTATATTAAATGAGCTACTAAAATACATTATTTATAAAGCAAAATGTGATGAAATGTTGCCATTCTTTCAAAAGACAAATATATCCTATGACATAAATCTCTGAAGTTAAAATCTATACCTTTTAAAATACATATTAATTTAAAGTTATTTTAACTGGTCATATAGTATTCCACTTAATAATCTCCTTAGTCAGTCTTTAGGGCAGGGGTCGGGAACCTTTTTGGCTGAGAGAACCATGAACACCCTCCACATATTTTAAAATGTAATTTCGTGAGAGCCATACAACGACCTGTGTATGTTAGGCATTATCCAATAAAAATTTGGTGTTGTCCTGGAGGACAGCTGTGATTGGCTCCAGCCACCCACAAGCATGAACATGAACGGTAGGAAATGAGTGGATTGTAATACATGAGAATGTTTTATATTTTTAACGTTAATTTTTTTTAATTATTTTATTTTATTCATTTTAGAGAGGAGACACAGAGTGAGAGAGAGAGAGAGAGAAAGAGAGAAAGGGGGGAGGAGCTGGAAGCATCAACTCCCATATGTGCCTTGACCAGACCAGTGCAGGGTTTTGAACTGGCGACCTCAGTGTTCCTAGGTCGACGCTTTATCCACTGTGCCACCACAGGTCAGGCAACGTTATTATTTTTATTAAATATTAGTCTGCGAGCCAGATGCAGCCATCAAAAGAGCCACATCTGGCTCACGAGCCATAGGTTCCCTACCCCTTCTTTAGGTAGCGTTCCTTTAGATAGAAAATACTGTCAAATAGCTACAGGGTTATGAATTACAAAGAAAGAAAAACCTTAAGCACTGATGTTACTATTTTTCTTCTCCCACACATGCATTTCTTATATGAAATGCAAAAGAGTATAAATGATGCTTACTATTATTAGTAGTAATATGCATTTTGATACATTTTTACACCTACATTTCAATAAAATGTAGCATCTTATGAAGGGTAGTTAAACTGTTCCAAAAAGGACTTTTGTTTTAATAAAAGAGTTATTGTATACAATTTTATGCAAAACAAACAAAACAAAATAAAGCACTCCTTGCTAAGAGCTATGGCCATTTTGTTATCCATGAAAGGAAAGAGAATTTCCTTCCAATAAAAGATCTTGGACCATGAGAAAAAATTTCATCCAGGCTGTTTGCTGGCAACAGGCCACACAAGCAGTACCCAGCCCTGCGTGGAGAGCAGGTTGGCAGATGTTGTTAGCTGACTTTTGCTGAAAAGTATGGGAGAACAGTTGGAGAATCACAAGGTGTAGAACAATCTTTAAAGAAATAAATAGCTTATTTGGCAACAGAAAGGGAGAAAGACAAGTTCCTTTGTTGACGAGGAAGACTGAGATATTTCTAATTACAGTTTCGTGAACCGACTTCTTACTGAAAATGGAAATTGTATTTAGAATTTCTAAGACTTCAGAATGACAATCCGTTTGCAGTTTTGCTGTAGATTTGTGATCTTGTGTGGGAATGCCACTGATGCAGGTAATAGATAATTCTTCCCTCTTCTGCCCTTAACTGGTGACTGAGGCAGTACCTGGAGAAAGTGCAAACTGCCAACTTAGAGCTTCTGACATCTTAACCTAAATACTGGCATTTTACATTAGAACAGTCCTAAGGTAAAAAAAAAACAAACAATCCCAAGATGACACTGTTAACAATTATATAGGCACAGCAAGTAAATAGTCAATAAATATGTGGAAATATAATTTTTGTATTAAAGTCAAAATCAAAATGAAAAGAATGAAACAATTGCAAAAAATACTTTTTCAGAAGAAATCATTATTGCCTGATGCTGAAAAGAGGTTGTATCATGATCACTGTCTGATAGTGTTACTGAAAGAATAGGCAAGCCTGTTTACATCCTTTATAAAGTGGGATGTAAATGATCACAAAGCCAACAAAACTGAACCGCATTTTTTAAAGCTCTCATAATCCCTTCATCTGAGTAGACATATCGCTAGGCAACATTTGTTAACATAGAAAGAGCAACAGGATCTAAAAAGAATAAAAAAAACACAGTACAATGTTCATAAAGGTTGTTCCCCCCCACGCACACATGATCACACATGGACAGACACACATATGTATCCCCATACATACACACACCTATAGATACACACATATATACACAAATGCATACATATATGCACACACATAAAAATGGCATTCCTAGAGGTATTTGTAAAAGCTTGGTTTAAAATGGAGGTGCAACTTCAAATATACTTGTTTGAGCAAATTCTATTGTATTTGCCTCACTGATTATTCTTCTTACATGTACGCTACCCATAACTGTATACATGCTAAAAAAAAAATAAAAACGCATTGATCTTTATGAAAGTAAGGTTCTTCTGGCATATAATATTAATTAGCAGAATCTTTAAGTCACAGTTTTACAAATATGTTATAACATGTCAACCTTTCATAAATTACAATCTTCAATTATTTTCCTTTAAGATTTCATTGCATTTAATAAAATAAAGACATATACCACAGAGGACATTCAAAGGCAAACTTCCAAGGCTTACTAAAGAATAGCCAACATTATTGTTTCAAATCATTTCGTGAAGACACACAATTTAAAAAAAAAAAAAAAGCAAGGGTTTGTTTTGTTAGCTTTTCTTAGTTTCTGCAAGACCCAAAAGCCCCTAGGATCTCACCCAGGAACTCCCACCTTCACCCGTAGCCCTCACTTTTGTCATTTAGGAGAAGCCATTGTACGGGTCCTTATTTGTAATCGAGTATGAAAGTCACAAAAGCCGCGCTGATGTACAAATTTGAAGTACTTATTCAAGGACATCTTCAACGTAGCAGTCGCTGCCTGGTAAGGGCGCACAGGTCTGGAGCCGCCCATCTCTTGCGCCCCGGTGCTGGGTGCGCAGGGCCTGGTGGGAGGGGTGCCCCCCGCCGCGGGGACCCGGCTCCGGAGGCTGTTTTCTCACTGGAGCCCGCCCTCTTCCCGGCACTATAGAAACTGCATTTTTCTACGCTTGTCGTCCTCCTCTTTCTCCTAGTACATCCCTAACAAACGATTTCAACTTCTTGAGACCCTGACAAGTGAATGGTGCTGATGACGCCCAGAGAAAAAGCCCACGACCCGGAGGCAGAGGAAGGACACCCCCGGGCGGGTGGGACCCTGGGAGCCAGCGTGACACGGAGTTGGGGGTGGCCGCACCCCCTCCGGCAGCCCCGCTATCCTTCCAGGAAGGTACGAAGCTACTATCGATCTAGAGCTCACCGGTGACTAATGTGATGCTCGTAAACAAGCCGCAGGCGAGGCACCAGGGAACCACCCAGGCGCAAACCCTCCGCTGCGGGCGGCGCGCGCCCACCCTGAGCCTGGGCGCGGGATCCGCTCGCTTAAGTGTGTGTGTTGGTGGAAGGCGATTACGAGAGGGCAGCCAAGTTCATTACCCCTTCTAGACCCCCGCGAGTGCTGTGGTGGCAGAGTGATGAGGGGCCAGAAAGCGGTGCTACCGCCCCATTCCCTAATCCCAGCACCCCCCTCCCAGGCGGTCTTGGGCCTTGATTGCCACTGGCCCCCGCCCCCTGCAGTATCTCTTCCTCAGACCCCACACCCGCAGAAGCTACAAGCCCAATTAATTGAGTCAAAGGCGGGAGAGAAGGGCCCTCCCCGCGGCCGCTGGCCACCGCCCCTTCTGCGCGCCCCTTTTCCCGCCCTGGGTGGCATCTCCTCCGCCGGCATCCACAACGAGCCTCTGATTAATGAGGCTTGGGCCGGTCCCCACCCCGTCCGGGCCCCGGCCTCCGCGGGAGAGGGAGGGGACGGCGGGAAACACAGCCCAGGGAGAAAGGGAGGCGGGGCGGGGGTGCGCTGTCTGCTCCCCCGGTGCCTTGTTCTTATTGGCCGCGCGCGCCGTCCGTCGGGGGACTCGGCGCCAATGCGGGCGACGGGGCGGGGTGGCCGCTCCGTGTGTGCCTGCGTAACGCCGAGTCACATGTTGTTTTGCTCTTCTTAGTTCAGTCACTCGGTGCGCGATGTGTTACTCACTGTGCGGCGGGGACCGCGACAAGCCCGGGTCGCGGTTGGCAGCAGCAGCACTAGCAGCCCCGGCAGCGACGCGGACCCCAAGTGCTCAGGCGCACCCCGGCACTACCGAGCGCGGTGCAGCGGCGGGACTGATGCGGCCCCGCGAGCCTTAGGCTCGGCCCCTCGGCTCGGGGACCCCGACTCTCCGACCAGCCAGCGAGTCCCCAGGCGCCGCCCGAGAGCTTGGGAGGCAGCGGCCGCAGGCAACCGGGCCAGGGGGTGGCCACCACCGGCGCTGGGCATCCTCTGAGGCCCCGGAGCGCAGGGGGCTCTGCGCCGCTCCTGAGTGCCGTCCCCCGCGGGCCTCCCCGAACCTTCCCCACCTCCTTGGCCCAAGGGACTTGGGCTTGAGAGGGTGAGCAGGGGTGGAGGGAGGTGCCCGCACCCGCGCCCCCTCTGCTCCCCCCGAGCCCCTTTACGCCGGGCTGGGCAGCGCGGCCTGAAGTGCCCGCGATGGCGAGCCCGCCCCTGCACGGGCCCCCCGGGCTGGCGGGCGGCGATGGCCCCAACCTCAATAACAACAACAACAACAACAACAACAGCGTGCGCAAGTGCGGCTACCTGCGCAAACAGAAACACGGCCACAAGCGCTTCTTCGTGCTGCGCGGGCCCGGCGCGAACGGCGAGGAGGCGACAGCGGGCGGTGGTCGGGCGCCGCAACCGCCGCGGCTCGAGTACTATGAAAGCGAGAAGAAGTGGCGGAGCAAGGCGGGCGCCCCGAAGCGGGTCATCTCGCTGGATTGCTGCCTGAACATCAACAAGCGCGCCGACGCCAAGCACAAGTACCTGATCGCCCTCTACACCAAGGACGAGTACTTCGCCGTGGCGGCCGAGAACGAGCAAGAGCAGGAGGGTTGGTACCGCGCACTCACCGACCTGGTCAGCGAGGGCCGTGCTAGTGCGGGCGACTCGGCCGCCGTTACCGCCGGGTCCTGCAGTGCCTCCTTGCCCGGCGCCTTAGGCGGCTCGGCCGGCGCCGATGACAACTACGGACTGGTGGCGCCCTCCACGGCCGCCTACCGCGAGGTGTGGCAGGTGAACCTGAAGCCCAAGGGCCTGGGCCAGAGCAAGAACCTGACAGGCGTATACCGCCTGTGCCTGTCCGCGCGCACCATCGGCTTTGTGAAGCTGAATTGTGAGCAGCCGTCGGTGACACTGCAGCTCATGAACATCCGCCGTTGCGGCCACTCGGACAGCTTCTTCTTCATCGAGGTGGGCCGCTCGGCTGTCACTGGCCCTGGCGAGCTGTGGATGCAGGCCGATGACTCGGTGGTGGCCCAGAACATCCATGAGACCATCCTGGAGGCCATGAAGGCACTCAAGGAGCTCTTTGAATTCCGGCCGCGCAGCAAGAGCCAGTCGTCGGGCTCGTCGGCCACGCACCCCATCAGCGTCCCGGGCGCTCGCCGCCACCATCACCTCGTGAACCTGCCCCCCAGCCAGACGGGCCTGGTGCGCCGCTCACGCACCGACAGCCTGGCTGCCACCCCGCCGGCCACCAAATGCAGCTCATGCCGGGTGCGCACGGCCAGCGAGGGCGATGGCGGCGCGGCAGCGGGGACTGGAGCGGCGGGCGGAAGGCCAGTGTCGGTGGCAGGGAGCCCTCTGAGCCCCGGACCAGTGCGCGCGCCCCTGAGCCGCTCGCACACTCTGAGCAGCGGCTGCGGCAGCCGCGCGAGCAAGGTGACGCTGACGCCGGCAGGGGGCGCCCTGCAACACAGCCGCTCTATGTCCATGCCTGTGGCGCACTCGCCCCCTGCAGCCACCAGCCCCGGCAGCCTGTCGTCCAGCAGCGGGCATGGCTCCGGCTCCTACCCACCGCCTCCGGGCCCGCACCCACACCTGCAGCATCCCTTGCACTACCACGCGGGCCAGCGGCCTTCCAGTGGCAGTGCCTCAGCCTCTGGTTCCCCCAGCGATCCTGGCTTCATGTCCCTGGATGAGTATGGCTCCAGCCCTGGGGACCTGAGAGCCTTTTGCAGCCACAGAAGCAACACGCCTGAGTCTATCGCCGAGACACCCCCGGCCAGGGACGGGAGCGGGAGCGAGCTATACGGGTACATGACCATGGACAGGCCCCTGAGCCACTGTGGCCGCCCTTACCGTCGAGTCTCAGGAGATGGAGCTCAGGACTTGGACAGAGGGCTGAGGAAGAGGACTTACTCCCTGACCACACCATCCCGGCAGCGCCAAGTGCCCCAGCCCTCCTCTGCATCCCTGGATGAATACACCCTGATGCGGGCCACCTTCTCTGGCAGCTCGGGTCGTCTCTGCCCATCCTGCCCCACGTCTTCTCCCAAAATGGCCTACCGCCCTTATCCCGAGGACTACTGCGACATTGAGATTGGGTCCCATAGGAGCTCCAGCAGTAACCTGGGCACAGACGATGGTTACATGCCCATGACCCCTGGCGTGGCCCTCTTGGGTAGTGGCAGTGGCAGCTCTAGGAGTGACGACTACATGCCCATGAGTCCTACCAGCGTGTCTGCCCCGAAGCAGATCTTGCAGCCACGGGCTGCTGCTGCAGCCTTGCCCCCCACGGGACCTGCAGTGTCAGCACCCGCCAATGCTTCGAGCAGGGCCTTTCCAGTGAATGGGGCCAGCTACAAGGTCAACTCCCCGACCGAAATTCCTCTCGAGGACAGTGGATACATGCGCATGTGGTGTGGCTCCAAGCTGTCCATGGAGAACACCGACAGCAAGCTGCTTCCCAACGGGGACTACCTCAATATGTCCCCCAGCAACGCGGGCACCTCGGGAACCCCACCCGACTTATTCTCTGCAGCCTTGCATGGCGGTGGAGACGTGCTCAGGGGCGTCCCTGGCTTCTGTTACAGCTCCTTGCCCCGCTCATACAAGGCTCCCTATACCTGCAATGGGGACAATGACCAGTATGTGCTCATGAGCTCCCCTGTGGGGCGCATCCTGGAAGAGGAGAGGCTGGAGCCTCAGGCCAGTGTGGGGACTACGCAGTCCACCAGTGTTTTCGTAGCTGGGGTGGGTGCGGGCGGCCACACCCAGTCTCCTCACTCCGTAGTGCCTTCGCCAGGGAGGCTAAGTGGCAGCGGCAGTGGCCGCCCAGAGGGCTTCCTCAATCAGCGTGGCAGGGCAGTGAGGCCCACACGCCTGTCCCTGGAAGGGATTCAGACCCTGCCTAGCATGCATGAGTACCCTCTGCCGCCAGAGCCCAAGAGTCCTGGTGAATACATCAATATTGACTTCGGCGAGGCGGGAGCACGCTTATCGCCACCCGCCCAGCCGCTGCTGGCTTCAGCGGCTTCGTCCTCCTCACTGCTGTCTGCCAGCAGCCCAGCCTCATCCTTGGGCTCTGGCACCCCGGGCACGAGCAGCGACAGCCGGCAGCGATCCCCACTCTCTGACTACATGAACCTCGACTTCAGTTCACCCAAGTCACCCAAGCCTGGTACCCAGAGTGGGGACGCAGTGGGCTCTTTGCATGCCCTTCTGTCCCCCGAGGCCTCCTCCCGGTACCCGCCACTGCCCCCGCGACCTGCCGCTCCCTCCTCTTCCTCCTCTTCGCAGCCTCAGCCACCTCCCCCACCACCCCCAGGGGAGCTATACCGCCTGCCTCCTCCATCCACATCCCAGGGCCCCAGGGCTGCCTCTTCTTCGTCCTCGGAGACTGGGGACAATGGTGACTACACCGAGATGGCCTTTGGCGTGGCTGCCACCCCGCCACAACCCATCGTGGCCCCCCCGAAGCCGGAAGGTGCCCGCGTGACCAGCCCCACGTCTGGCATGAAGAGGCTGAGTCTCATGGATCAGGTGTCTGGGGTAGAGGCCTTTCTGCAGGCTGGCCAGCCCCCAGACCCCCACCGGGGTGCCAAGGTCATTCGTGCAGACCCACAGGGTGGCCGCCGCCGCCACAGCTCCGAGACCTTTTCCTCAACCACCACTGTGACTCCCGTGTCTCCGTCCTTCGCCCACAACCCGAAGCGCCACAACTCGGCCTCAGTGGAAAATGTTTCTCTCAGGAAAAGCAGCGAAGGAGGTGGCAGTGGTGTCCTCGGTGGTGGGAGCGACGAGCTAACTACGTCCTCCCGCCAGTTGCAGCCACCGCTCTCCCAGCAGGCTCGGCCATGGACACCGAGTCAACCTGGGGGCCTGATTGGCTGCCCTGGGGGTAGTGGCTCTCCGATGCGCAGGGAGACCTCTGCCGGCTTCCAAAATGGCCTCAACTACATTGCCATTGATGTGAGGGATGAGACAGGGCTGTCGCCGTCCCCGCAGCAACACTCGCATCCGCAACCAAGTGATAAGAGCACCTGGGGCCGGACCCGTAGCCTCGGGGGTCTCATCAGCACTGTGGGGACCAGCAGCACCGGAGTGGTGTGTGGGGGGCCAGGTCCTGGAGCCCTGCCCTCCAACACCTATGCCAGCATTGACTTCTTGTCTCATCACCTGAAGGAGGCCACCATTGTGAAAGGTGAGGCCCTTTGCCCTTCTGGCTGGTGGAAGGGTGGGAAAGTGGGGAGGAGTATCTGTAGATTCATTCCTCTTCCCTTTTTTGGTACCCTGACCTAAATGCTGAAATATTGCACCCGGCTTCTTGGTTTGTTTTACTTTTAGCTCCTGTGTTCTCCCTTTTCTCCAAAGACCTTGCCAAGATCTGTCGAGACATCTTTGAGTTGAATGTGAAACTTCCTATTCAGGAGACCACTATTTGCCTTCTTGGCCCAGCATTTCTTCTTTCCCACAGTCCTCTTCCCATCTGTTAACACTGGACATGCTCCCCAGATCGCCACCTCAAAGAGGTGGCCAGCGCAGTCTTGATCTGAGAGCTGCGAAAGTTCTGCTAGTAACAGCCTGGAGTTCTGATTGTTCCCAGGCTTGTAACCTTCACTTTTCTCTTTGTTTTCCTGGAGCCAAGGCCTGGTTGATTCTGGCTGAGCCTTAAAGTTTGTTAAAACAGGCCTGAAAGTCACTTAGGAAATGAGCATCCATAAGCATACCTGGGAGTCACCTGCAGAGCCTGCTGAACCCAGGCTGGCTGGGCTGCGTAAAGCCCCAGAAAATCTGATGCAGTAGATCTGGGGTGTGGCCCAGGATGTGCATTGTAAAAAGTTTTCAGGTTGTGCTAATGCTGCTGGTTGGAGGACCATCTTCTGAGAACTAGGTTAGACCTTCCCCGGGGAGGTTAGAGAATTTACCTGTTGGACCTCACTCCACATACATTCAAGTAAAGCATCCAGTGGGCAGAGCCGGGGCAGAACCCAGGCACGAGTGTTTTTCAGTTGCCCAGGTGATAACGTGCAGCCAGGATTTAGAATCAGTGCTCTAGAGAAAACGAATGAAGACAACAACAAGAGGCTTTTCAAGAACAGTTGGATAGGATGGTGCCCCATGTTATTCTTCACATTCTCATCAACTATCCATGAGGAGAGAGAGACTGCTTGCTTTGCAGCTGGCAGTGCATAGTGCATGTCTCTGTCTCAAACTTTGAATGATGAGGGGAGGGGGAAGAGAGAGAAATAAAAAGGGTGAGATGGTCCATTGAAGAGTGTTTCTTCTTTAATTTTGTAGCTGTTTGTGCATAGTTCCCAGTACGATAGAGGCTTCGTGGGAACCAGAGAATGCGTAGTAGTGGATGCTATACTAGATGCTGGCCTAAGGTTAACAGTGTGCAGGGGTTACAACAAGGTTATGATCAAGGTGGCTTGGGGATCCATATGCCTTTTGTTCTTAAAGTAAACAGACCAGTTTAATGCTGTCTAAATGTGGCACGTTTAATAATATCCACGGAATTTAAAATTGTAGCTGTAGGGTAAATACCTTGTTATTCTAACGTAATAGAATAAAAACTATTTATGGTTTTATTAAAACTATAGAATAAAAGATAAAAAGAGTCACAGAATTATCAGGAGTGTGGTGTTTCAGCATCCAGTTAAATCATCTGGAAGTTGTCAGAATGTATCCCATAAACAATGACTCTCAGCTGAAGGTCACTTTACTTGGAGTTAAAATAAGCACTACAGGTTTTTCTGAAATATTGTTAGTGTGTCAGGGAGTTAAGAATTAGCTGCCTTTCAAGACACAGATCATATAAACACATCAGCATAACTAGAATTGAGTGTGCATGTGTGTGTGGTGGGGGGATACACACACACACAAATGTATTACAAATTTATTTGGTATGCCCAAATGGGTATATGCCACAGTGAACATGAAAGTACATTTTGCTGAAATCTGATTCTAATCAGAAAAATAGCCTGAGAACATAACACCTTTTACTGCTTTTGGTGGAGTAGGCAGTAAAAATCTGGACTGGATTCAGGAGGGCCCCAGGAGTGGGTTCTTGCAGTAACAGGAGGAGTGATCTGGAGTGTGTGTCTACAGGCCTAAAAGGATCCGAGGCTTTTCTGATAATGTAGATACATTCAGAAATGTGATTCATGTATGATATAATGCCCTTTTCAGACTAGGGAAAATTTTAAACTGCAAGAGATAAGTTTTAGTTAGAGACTTGATTTAGCTTGTTTTGTTTAAGATTTCCCACCAGTATAAAATTCCTTTGAACCTATAGGATTCAGGATTCTGAAATCAAAACAGCAGTTTGTATGTTTCATGGTGACTGAACAAAGACAGGAGATCATTTTGGTTACCATTTTTCCAAAATCTGTGTGAGCATTATGGTAAACACTCTTTTAAGAATGAAAAGAGCTCTTTTTAAGCAAAATTGATAACTGCAATGGATCCATTGTGCCAAACCACATTTTAAAAAAAGGACCACATGCTTAAATGGTTTCTAGTAAACTCATTTGAAGACAGAGAACAGTAGAATAGGAAAAGAGGAGAGTGTCATCTTAATGTGGAAACTAAATTGTGGTTTGTGAAGCCAAGGAAGCATTTAGAAACTAAGAGTGAACATCCACTTTTAACTCATGTATGCTCATAGGCCTTTGTTTGGGGTGTTCATATATAAAAAGTTAACAGGCGATTAGTGTCCTCTGAGAGACTGATTTCTAGAAGGAAGGCTTGCAAAGCATTTCTTTGAAGATGAAATAGAAAAAGAACTTCCTGGGTGATAGTGTTCACTGCCCTGGCTCTCAGAAGTGGCATACGTTTGTTTCCACATTGAGCATCGCTGGTTCCGCATGGAAAAACTGCATCCGTTATGCTGAAACTGAATAATTTGGTGTCATTTGGGTAGTGTTGGTATTTGCATAAGTACTGATAAAGACGAAGGTTCCAGCAATGTTTGATAGTTGTGTACAATAGAGTTGAGGATGGGGATAGGGTTTCACTGTTCAAGCCAATTAAAGGTTAGTACATGTTAAGTATATGTGAATAATATAGGTGTGTTAGTCCAGAGAAGATAAAAAGTTAACTCTAAGGTATGCATCTCATTTAGGAACTAGGGAAGATTATTTACCATGTGTTTTGTGTGTGTGTGTGTAGAAAAAGCAAACCAATCTGTTAGCTTGTTTTTGTTAGGGAAGTAAAAGTATGCTACTGAATTTACTCTGCTTTAAAACTGCTGTTATAAAATTAACTTTTATATATCTTTTGTGTTTTGATTATAGATTGGTGTATACCATAGACTATGTTATTTTACTGTTCTTTTAGGTGGAATTTTTATTCTAAAATTGGTTTTTCTGTGTGTACAAGGCAGATTAGATAAGAATTGCCACTGAATGCATCTGTATTTAAATTTTTTTTATAAAAGGGACGATTTTTCCATATTCTATGGCAAAAGAATTATAGAATGAGAGCTTGTTTTGCTACAGAAACAGTGCAATCATGACTTACGTTTAAAAGTGTTGCCTGTTGAAGTTTTAAAGCAAAGAACTTGAACACTTTAGAACTCCAGTGAGACTGCTTGACAAACCAATACCCTTTATTTTTTCTGTTGTGTGTGTGTTTCTGCTTTAGCTGTCTAGTGCTTGTCATAATAAGATAGTAATGTGCGTTGCTCCTTCCATATTCCCAGGAACTAAGGTGCTAATGAAAACACACAGAGGCTTTCATGAATGAAAGTCACATGACTTGTTCTAGTTCCTTTATTGAAAGAGAAACTTACAAAAATAGTACTTTGCAGAAGGAAACATACATAGTATGTGGAATGCTAAAACAGAAATCAGGAAACCAGGTTTCTAGTTGCTGATCTTAATAAGTCATTGATTGTGTGACTAAGAGGGAAGCCATTTAATCCCTCTTTCTTACTTTCTCTATCTGTAAAATGGGATAATTATAAGCCTCTTCATTCCATTGAGAGGTTCAGGAGATAGTAAACATTGAGAGTGGTTAAAGCTCTTCCAAAGAAATATGCTAATACATCCAATGACGATGTTGGTACTTATTACCTTGAAACTGTGAGAATATTCAGGAAAGACACATAAGGGTGTGAAAATGAAACCAACCAATACCTTAGGAAATGTTTGCCTTTCCTGCTTGATTGTTTGTTTCACCTCTATCTCCAGAAACCATTGTTTTATCCCTCTTTATTTAACTTGAGATTTTTTTTCATTGGTAATTAATTATCAATTGTAAGCAAGGGTGTTTTAAATTACATAGCGAAATAACAGTTAAGGAAAATAGTGTCCTAATCTTGAAGCTATATTAAGACTATATACATTTGATAACCTTTTTGGATTTGTTTGCATATTAAGAGATATGGTCAAGATGGAAATGTATAATTAGAATATACATTTATTTAAATTGACAGTGTTGGCTCTTGATTCTGGATGCATTAAAAGGAAAACACACCCTTAAACTTTCAGTACTTAAGTCATACATCATCCAACGTTGGAGTTTCACTCTTTGGGGTTGATTTATTTAGGGTTGTCATTGCCCTGTTTTGATTTGTTTGGTTGTCAAACACAGTAGGAAAACCTCTACTGTCTGGTTCTTCTGTTCCTCTACAGATCCCCTCAATCCCAAAAAGGAACTTTAATAGGTAATTAATGTTTTGTATTCTTTAGAACTGTTAGTATTAAAATGACTCTCTTTCTGAAGAGGAGAACTTGCAGAAGTTTTAGTAACAGCTCGGGTATAATGGGTTTTCTGTTAAAATTCCCACTAACGCATTTTCTGTAGAAGCATAGTTCCAAGAGCTAGTTAACTTTTGGTATCAGATTTGGCAAGTGGAGAGGTTTTTTTGTTTTGTTTTTTTGGGTAGCACAGAATCAAGTGTTCCCATTTCACCTTAGAAACTTAAGGGAAAATGTAACTTTACTCTTTTATCTGCATTGCCAAGTAGAGTGGGGGAAACACTCAGGGAAGCAAAGCACTGTGCCCTGCCCCAAAGCCGCTTCAGTGGTGAATGCTGTGCAGGCTTGACTACAGATGTGAGCAGAATGTGTTTTCTATACAGGTGGAGCAAGGCTTTTTCATGTTGGCATTTTAATGAACAAATGAAACAAAATATTCCGACTCTTCCTAATAATCAGTTCATGCTGTTTGTCAGTGGCAGGTTTTGTGAAAACAGTGTTATCCAAATTAACATGGAAACACTCTTTCTATGTTAATGTTGTTCATTTGAATGTGTTCTTTGAGATTGCAGTGGTTATTTTGAATCATTCAAGGTGCATTATTGTAGACATAGTTCTTTGGTAGATTATTTTGTGAACAGTTGAAGTCATCACTCAAGGCAGAGGTGATGTTGAGATTGATAATTGCTACTGATTATTTGATCTTTTTCTAGATAGCTACAGAGACTTAAAATATTAACTGCAATAAAATAAAAGGCACAGAAGAAAATTTGATTAGAGTGAATTGGAGTTCCTGTTGTATATTGCTTAGTGGGTACACAAATATAAGACACTTTTCTGCATTGTGTTAGAACTGAATTCATTGAATTTTGCTGAAATAGAATTTGGTTAAAACTTCTGGGCTGCCTGTTTAAACATGATAAAATAGTCAATTTAGGGATTCTGATTTCTTTTCTGTTGGGCTAGAAAAATATTAAATTTGCAGCAAGTCACTTTTACATGTCCAGAGACTTTATAAAACTTGATCGGGCAAATGTATCTTCAGAGTTGGCCCAGTTTTTGTATGCTGGATGCAGTATTTGTACACAGAAACAAGAGTTATAAAATATTTCTTACTTATTGTGCTATTACTGAAATTTGGAATATTTGATCAAATATTGTGATCCATAATACACTTTAAAGGTGATGACCACATGCATAGCACATTTTAAATACTGTGTTTTTAAGTATTGATTTTAGAGTATCACATTTTTTAGAAATAAATATTTTAGGGTGGTGTGTGTGTAGTTCTGTAGTTCTACTCCAGGAGGCTTGCTGTGGATTTTTTCATAATTGAAACTCAAATACTAAATAATGATGTGTTCTTTAATTATGTTAAAACTTTATAACCTTAAGTGTAATTATAATTTTAGTTACTTTAATCTATCCATGTGGCATCAAAACAAATACATCAGTGAATGATTATGATGTATGACATTTCAACTTTTCAATGTGTAAAAATAGCTTTTATGATAGAGTTCATTATATTATGGAATTTTAATAGTTACCCTAAAATTTATGTCTATATAGAAAATTATGTATGTATTTGCATAATTTAATAGATAATCTGTAATACTGAATGTGGCATAGTGCCATCTTCATGTGAATTTATCTTCTTCTTTTTATTTTTCTTCTTTTTTTTTTAATTGTTCATGTGAATTTAAAAGTAGTTACTTATGCCCTAGCCTAGTAGCTTAGTTGGTTAGAGCATGGTCCCAGTACACCAAAGTTATGTGTTTGATCCCTAGTCAGGGCACATATAGTAATCAACCAATTAATGCATAACTAAGTGAAACAATAAATTGATGTTTTTCTCTCTCTCTTTCTCTCTCCCTCTCCCTCTTCCCTTCTCTCCCTCTTTCCCTCCTTCTCTCCCTCTCCCTCTAAAAATCAATTAAAAAATTTTAGAGTGTTGTTTAAATCAGTCTATTTTTTGCCTCCAAATTGTAGATATAAATAACAGTCCCAAAAATTTTATGGTCAATGAATGATTTTGAAAGAATACTACTGAAATTGAAGATGATAAGAATGTACCTGTTATTCTGATCATTATTGAAAGATAGTGCAAGCCCTTTTTTTCCTTTGGATCAAAAGAATTACTTAAAATATGGAAAGTGATTGGATTCACTTCATGGTGTTAAGACATTTTCATGTATAGTTACATCTAATACTCCAAAAATCTTATGACATAGGCAGGGCCACTTGGATCCCCATTTTCTTTTAGTAAGGAACCTGCAGCCTGACCAGGCAGTGGCGCAGTGGATAGAGCATTGGACTGGGATGTGGAGGACCCAGGTTCAAGACCCCGAGGACCCTAGCTTGAGAGCGGGCTCATCTGGTTTGAGCAAAGCTCACCAGCTTGGACCCAAGGTCGCTGGCTTGAGCAAGGGGTGGCTCGGTCTGCTGTAGCCCCACGGTCAAGGCACATGTGAGAAAGTAATCAATGAACAACTAAGGTGTCGCAACGAAAAACTAATGATTGATGCTTCTCATCTCTCTCCCTTCCTATCTGTCTGTTCCTATCTATCCCTTTCTCTGACTCTCTCTCTGTTTCTGTAAAAAAAAAAAAAAAAAAAGACCCTGCACCTTCGAAAGGTCCAGTGACTTGTCCATGATTCTCTATCCAAATGAGTAGTGTTGGGCTTAAGCATACAAAGATGCCGTTCCACCAGCGTTTTCCTGTGGCTCCACCTGGTTCCATCTTCCCATCTCTAGCCAGTGCTCTTTATGCCACATTGTCTCCAATTTATATGCCTTGTGTCTGCTTTGGAAGCTCCTATACAATGATTGCATTAAGATTTTATTGTAGATTCCATATGAGGCAACTTAACGAGTTAACTTTTTCATTTCACTTAGGTGATAGTTACTTAATTTCTCCTTTTCTATATGCATTATTCATTCAGAGTGCAATGAAGGCACTTAAGCAGAAAGAATGGACATTGGAGGAAAGCCCCCTATTTTTTTTTTTTTTTTACCATTTTTTGTACCTGCCAATTTGAAGAGCATAGGACTAATATGACTTTCAAAGCTCTCATTTTGTCAGTGGATTTTAGGGTCCAGTCAAGTGGTTGGTCATCTGTTTTGGGGGTTTCCAGTCTTGCTTTCTGGACTTTGAGTGGTCTGCAAAGTAGAAGAAGACTTATATTCCTTCCCCTATTTTTGTTTCAGTAAAGCAAAATATATACTATACTTGGTAAGATACCCCTTTCCCCCCAATACATTAAAACTCCACACAGTGTGGTGATAGGGAAAAAAAAAATACAAGGTCGTTTTTTAGGGAAAAGGGTTAGGAGCCATTGGTATAATGTAACTTATTTTAAGGTTGTGAAAACAAAGCCCGAGGGAGATCGGCAGCCTTTTCCAAGGTCACCGATTCAATTAGTTGGTAGAGATGTTTGTAAATATTTCGAAGAAGGAATAGGGAATTCTCTTTCTTTGTGGGTCTTTTGTATACTGATGAATAACTTTCTTCAAGGATATGGCTTGTTCCCTGTAGGACAATTTAGTACTTGGGAAGGTGGTAGCCGTCTTTTTACTTTGGAATGCTTTAGTAAATTCTTTCACGCATAGACCGGGAATGCAAGTGAGCAGAAATAGAGAATGCAGAGGCACCTACCTGAGGAGTGTGTTGTAAATCAGGGAAATAAGGCTGCTTCTAACTATGTGAGCGGTGTTTCTGACGAGGCAGAAGGATGAAGTTTGGTAAAGACTCAAGAGCATGAGATTACTTATAAAAGGAAAAAGAAGAAGGAGAGAAGAAAGAAAATTCTTGGGATAATTCAAATCAAAAGGCCACTATTTGGGAAAATTTAAGTCCTTGCTTTGTGTACATGATTTCATCCTGGACCACTGATCTTATACCTAAGGGGTCAGTTGGTATTTCATTTGCTGCTTGAGGTGTCCTTAAGATACATTTATTCTATAAGTAGAATATCATATACTCCTCATTATGAATAAGTCCACTAAGAGTTTCCTAAGAAATGAGTCATTAAGCTATTTAATGATGAGTTTATTTGAAAACTGATCAATTTAGAATTTGCCTAAGAACCCATAAGTAACTCATCAGTTGTTGCTAGGTGTTCTGAGGAGTGGATGCTTTCACCAGTTCCCTTTCTTTATGATCCTTTTTTTTTTCTGAGAAAAACATTTAACTATATGAAGAGAAATGGTTTCCAAGAAGGTGCTACCTTTCTACTGATGTGATCATAACCCCATATTCAAAAGAATAGGGAAGACCTAAGCAAACCGAAATTTATAAACTATCCATATTTTTCTGAAAAGTAATCAGGAATCTGCGACCTCGTGCTTGTGTGGGTGACTCAGAATTTTGTTTACTTTCGCTGTCAGTCTCTGCAGCATCCTAGGAGAGAGGACTTCCTTCCTAGCAGATGGCAGCCTCAGGGCCAGGCGCCTGCCATTAGATGCAATGTGCACGAGCAATCTACCCAGCATCTCTGTTGACAGCAGGCATGGGATTCGAGACTGTCTGCTGCAGAGGATAAACACAATAGGAGAAGGCTTTTTCTTTCTATCAGGGATTAATGGAGTGATAAAACGCTTTTCAGGTTAAGGTGAAAGGAAAGTTCAGAATACCGTTACGGTATTGTATCTGTTGATCACTTTCCAGGTTAGGTGGAAAGGCTGACAGGATAAAGATTCTGATGTGCGATACAGAGAATCTTCATAAATAAACCTAGTGGGCTTTCCCTTGGGCACAGTTTAGATTCTTCCTATGAAATCTTGCCTTCCTCTGAGGACCTGGGACCTGAGCTCTGGCCACACTGCCCTGTGCTGGTGGGGATGCGGGGGTCACCAAAAATAGGGATTGGAATAAGTGACCATTTGATGCCTGTGAATTCCCAAGTCTGTGGTTGAGGCCACGCCCAAACCTAGCCTGGAAGTCCCACCACCAGCTTTTGCTCTTCTAGAGCCCAGTTCACAACGGGCGGGCCTCCTGATCTCCTTGCCTTGTTCAGAGCTTCCAGGGCCCCTTGAAAATGGATCAATTGGGGAAAATTGTGGGGTAAAGGGAGAAGTTTGGAAGTAAGCCAGGATGTTCTTACTATACTTAAAAACGATGCAAATAATACTTTAGAAACTCTGGACAATAAGCAGGGTTAAACGTGGCACGGATTGGAGTGTGAGGAGCAGCTTGATTTTGTTTGAAGATCAGAAATGGAAGCGTTAGCACTCTGGGATACTGTGGACATCGTGGAGTTCCTGAACTTATAAGACAACAGGATTTCCTAGAAAGGAAGATGTTAGTGTGCAGTTCTTTACACCACCGCCTGATGCATTAAAAAATAATGAATTACTAAAGTGATCTGTGGCAAGGTTATTATTCTTATATGATAGTAGGTGATTTTTTGTATTGGTTTCCAATATAAAACTGACTTAAAATAACACTTTTCATATACAAGTAAAACAAAACAAACCCATAAACTATTTATATGCTCCTCCGGTTATATATATATCAAATAATTTTGGTGAAACCTCTACAAGGAACTTTTTTTATTTCACCAAGTACACTAGATGTCTAATAAATGTACATTTCAATTGAAAATATACAGGTGTGCTTTAGCAAAATATGTTAGTTGCAAAATTGCAAGATCTAATCTTTTCCTTCATTGGGATACTAGAAATCTAGGAGTATAAATTAATTGTATAGTCGGTTTCAGAAAACTTAAGTTGAACTGGTTGAATAAACAAATTTAAAACTTTAATAATGAATGGTGTGGATATACTAGGTATGAAAACCTGGCAAACTTACAAACATTAATGAATTTTTAAACATTCTTTAGATTTTATTTATTTTGAAAATTTTTTGAAATGAGTTTTTTCTTTTACAGTTTAAAGTTCATGTAGCCTCCAAATGACATTTTGGTATTTAAGGTCGTATCAAAATGTTAAAGATGCCATTGAACTGACTCACCTTAATTCTGTTTTACTTCTTATCATTACTTGCAGTTTAGCTTATCAGCAATGCTGGTTTATTAGTAGTCTTAGTTTCAAATGAAATAACCACTGCAGTAAAATATCCAAGTTTCCCCAGCATGGAGCATTTAATTAAGTTCCTAGAATAACTCTGAGTGATAAGCATTCATCTTCACAACTCTGGAATCCCTGCAGTTCGGTTGGAATGTTCCAAAGTCACGGGGTCTTCAGCCATTTCCTGAAGCTGGAAGATGCTTAATGTGGAAGCCGGTCAATTTATTGAGAATTCATTGTGTACCACCCTAGGAGTAGATGTTCTGGGAGATACGGGGAAAATCTGAAACAAGCCTGCGTCCACTCAGTGCCTTTATAGTCAACTTGGACGGTACCCCACTCACGCTGTTTTCTGGGCAGCCTGTGAGCCCTTTGCTAGGTGCCCACTCTTCAGGCATTCTTGGCTGACGACAAAAAAAAATGGGATGTCCCTGCTGGGGCTGTGGGTGCCCTTGCTGGAAAATTCTGAAGGAACTACTCAAACATTTAGCCCCCTCCCTACACAAACTTCGGGTACAGTCGAAGAAGCTGAATTCTCACATCAGTTTTCTCCTCTGAGAAACCGTAAGATTGACTTTGCTGGGGCCCTCTCTCCTAGGTGTCAGCCTGCTTTAAGCTCTTGGCAGCCGTGCCTCATAGCGATTCCAGTGTTTCTCTTTGTGCCCAGTCTCTGCTGGCAATGGTAGTATTCCAAATACTATTGGTCTCCCTTTCCAGTGCCTTCTGATTTCTTTTCTGCTCACCCTTAACTATTGCTTTAAACAGCTACTCCCTCTTTAATCTCTGTGATTTCAATTCTCCCTGTGAACTCATCACTTCTTTCCTTATACATTCATAGCTGCACATGTGAGAAAGCTCTCATTGAAAATGGGTTTAATACCGCTGCTGGCACACACTGTGCCTTTTCACAAAAGTAAACATTTAGATTTTAGATAAGCTTTTTCTCATGAACAGTCGGTCCACAACCATTTAGTATGATCTGAGTTCTTTTTTAAATTTTATGCTTCAAAATTGCTTAATTTTTAATCATCCTGATAATTTCCAAATAGGATTGTGTTGTAAGAAACATCTATAGCAATGTGCAGGTGGCCCTGAAGTGGTTTTTAAAAGTGTGTATCCCGTCCTTTTTACAGACATCCATGATCTATCCAGGAAAGCCCCCTTCTCCTCCTGGGCAGAGGAGGCCTCCTGGCTACCAGCAACCCCCTCCACTTATAATGCCTCCTGCTCTGAAAACCTGTCACTGCTTGAACCCCTGCCCTCCGCCACAGTGTCCACTGTAGTCAGAGGAGGGCAGTCCCATTTGGCTGGGCAGCTCTGTGTTACCAACCCATCAGGCTGATGGAGTCAGTTCCAGGTGAGTTTCCTGTCGTTCTTGCCTTTTACCACCTTTTATCAGTTCTTTCCAGAAAAAAAGAAACAACAATAAAAAAAACGACAGGAACTTCACTTGTGGGCTGCTTAGGAGGTAGAAATGTGTGGGCCCTGGGGTCCGAGGGCCAGAGGCAGAAAGGATTCCAGTGCCTTTCACCTTTCAAATTTAAACCAGTTGTTAAATTTTCATTACAGAGAGACCAGTTATTACATGCTAAAAGTTTTTTAAGATACTTCATTCATTTGAACTATATTAAAGTATAGGCTAGAAAAAAGAGGTTTGCTTTCCAAACTAAAAAAGAAATAAACAGAAGGTACCAAGTCTTCACGTCCACCTTTGAAACTTTGGAAATATTTAATTTTGAAATGTGCTCCAAGTATGAAATATCGGAGGTGGTAATAAATGTTGTAGAAAATAAAATGAGGAAAGGAGCAAAAGTGACAACTGGAAGGTGGTGGAGAAGCAAGTCTTGTTGCTATTTAGAGAGAGAATCCATATAGGCAAAAGGAATGAGTACCCATGCAAAGGACCTGGGACAGAAGATACTACTATGTTACAGTGTAAGAAGTAAACCTGTGTAATGAGTAGCCATGCAAAGGCCCTGGGGCAGAAGATACTAATATGTTCCAGAATAAGCAGTAAACCCATGTGGCTGACAAAGAGGGAGATGTATGAGAGTAATAGTGAAGGAGATAACAAGGGGGCATGGAGAGCTTGATCAGCCACCGTAACGATGTTAGTTCATACTGTATTATAAACAGGGTAAAGGGAACTATATTCTCTTGGTACAATAATGTAGAGCATTTTAAAACATTCTACTGGAATTATCTTATTTTGTCACAGTGTCTTTTTATAGAGAGGTATATGTCTACTCTTCAATTTCTTCCTCAAAGATAGTACATAAGATATGAAAAAATCCTAAAAGTTTTCTAGTGGCTTGAAAATACTGAGGTGCAATTGAAATGGGGAAGGCAGCCAGAAATTTTTACAAGATAAACAACGAAATCAAAGTGCAAGTGTTTAGTCATAAAATTGCATACTTGATTATATAAACATACTTGTAAAGTACCTTATAATTTATAAAACATTTTTAAATGGTGTTTATTCCTCAGAACCTCCATGAAGGGCAGATTCTTGTTACTATCTTTTTAAGAAAAACCCCGATATGGAGAGAGCTACCAGTGGCCCGCTGGGGCTGGTCTGGAGAGCCTTTCCCCACCTGTAGGGGACACTGTTCTGGGAGGCCTGTTGCTCCCTGGTTCTGTGCCTTCTAGCTCAGTTATTCTAGGTAACTAGTGCTGGGAACAAACCTGGACAAATGTCTTGGAGCCATGTTGTTGACATGTGTGACTCCTCCTGACTCTCTCTGACCCCCAGGGTATTCTGAATGGTCTGCTTCCCTGTAAGGGGTGCTAAATTCGGGCTCTGCAACAACTTGATTTGATTCTTCAGCTGATTTGTAAACTAAAATGATAGATTGTTTATTGGTTCATATGTTTCATGGGAATCCCACCTTAAGAAAGCGCTAATGGAGCGAATTGGAGTTGAGAGACGCTAGTGCACTACTCCCCTTTTAGCCTGTCTGTGAGGAAAATGCACAATTAATAAATGGTTTGGATCATTTATGTCTCTTATCTGCACCAAAGGAATTTAAATGTCAGTCTCTATTTTAGTGCATCATTGTGTATAAGCCAGAGAAAACAGAAAAGCAGTGCTCTTGACCCCGACTAACCAGAGCCCACCTAGTTGATGACCGTACGTGCTCACCAGGAGTAGGCGACAGGAAGAGGAGTTTATGCATTCTCTTATGACGCAGCTGCCTACCCATGGACGCATGTGGCCCCTGTCAGGGCGTTTTGTCCCGTCCAGGGGGAATGAAGAAAACAGCTAGGCGGGGCGTTCTGTGTGGCATTGTAGAACTTAAGTATTAGCTTTGCATGGCCTAGAGTTACCCCAGAAAAACAATTCTACTTCTGTTCTGCTTCTCGCCCATTAAAACAAGTTTATTCATTTTATTCCGGGAGCTATTTGCCATTGTTTTTGTGTATTCATCAGTTGTTTATGTGCTGCTGAATTTGCAATTGTTCGTGATGTCATTCATGGATATAATTTTGAATGAAGAAAAAGCTGTGATGGCAAAAGCACTCAGAGATGTGTGGCTGTGGCTCCATGAATCAGCCGGAGAACTGGGTGGGAGGAGCAGGCTCTCCTTGGCAGCAGACGGCTGCCAGGGCTTAAAAAGCCTTTGTAGTTCAAAACAAAACATGTGGTTACATGTGTACATCATTTAAAGGTGCACGAAGAAAGCAAAAGGATCCAACCACAAGATGCAAGCTATGCCAGTAGCATGTGCTTTGCAGCATGTGAAAAAATACTATTTGTATTATTTATTTATAAGTTTTATACCTAAAATCTCACTTGGAAATTTCACAATGACCCAGTGAGCAATTCAAGGCAGGAGGATAATGTCCCTACTCTCATAAGAGAACAGGTTGGTGTGGCGGCTCCTGGGCCCCAGGACCCTAACTCTGGTGCGGCCACTGGCTTTCCACACTCACGTCTTCTTGAACTATGAGACTGGCATGCAGTTTTAAGGTGTGGGAACAGCTTGCCCTGAGTCATTCCTGAGCTCCCAGGAATGCTTCTGTGGTAGCTGATGACACAATGAGTACTCTGACCTGTGCCGGGACAAAGAGAGTGTGCACTTCAGTTCCTGACGAGGGTTTGACCTTCAGCCTTGACCTTACTGATAGATCTTAAAGGGTGCCCATTTGCACCAGGACTTTTTAATTAAACACAGTCTTGCTCCCAAGGGACAAAACTGACATCCTGTATTATGCAGATGGATAGACTGTAGACTGGGAGGGAATTGACCTACAATTTAAAAGCAGAAGCCACTCCGGCTATTGCATTTGTGTCCAGTGGAAGCTCAGTACAGTATCTGGAAAGAGGATTGCTGCCTCTCACTGGCTCAGTGGGGTGGGAAACAGGGGGTGGCAGTGGGTTACACAATTTTCCCCTTTTTCATTAATCCTTTTTATTCCTATAATGAAAGGAAAAGCACTTCGCTATACCTATTTTTAATATATAGTGTGTCCGTAAAGTCATAGTGCACTTTTGCATGGTGACAGGTCAAAAGTGCACCGTGACTTTATGGACACACTGTATTTTCAAATTCCTGCATTGTTCAATTTGAAAACCAGATTATATTTTAAAATGCAACGGATATACCTTTTTCAGTATACTCAAAAGTATGTTTCTTATTCAGTTATATGACAGAGGGTGTTTGAGTTGTATTGACCATAATTTCAGACTTCAGAAAATGCTTATTTCAATTTGAATGGCAAAATAACAAAAAAAGGAATTGAATCACAAAACAAGCAATAGCAACTCTTAAATACTTAAACATTTGAAAGAAAGATAGGTTCATTTGTAATGATATGTAGCAACAAACTCTTGGAGATGGATATATTTTGAATAAATTGTTATCGTACACTACCTTAATTTCATAGGAAAAGCATTTAGGTTTGAGAACTTCAGATAGAAGCAATCTAAACATTTTATAGTGTAAATTAAATAAATTAAATTTTTTTACATCACTATAAAGTCACAACTATAATGTGTTAAATTTGAGGAAAGAATTACACTGCACATAGGATATTTGCGATTTTAAGCCAGTTTATTCTCATGTGGTCCAAATATTCTCACTGTTTTATAGGGCAGAAACATAATTCTTATATTCACATTTTCAAATGTCCTAAGAAGAAGAAAGGATTTGAGCCCTTTTGAATTTCAGATCTAATATAATGTAAGTAACTACCTCTTTTAAAGTTGAGAGAGTAGTAGTGTGGGATACATTTAGTAATAATCAGAGTTATTCAGTACTTTCGTGTTACACGTGAGAAACCACATAGAAGAATCCTAAGTAAGGGCAATTAATTCCAAAAGTGTTCTGGCTTCATAAATGGTTTCATGGTGAGCTTCCTCATTTTCAGTAGGGTCTCTTAACTGGACGACGTAGTTTTTAGTAGACTGTATTGCACTTCTAAAGTGGGTAGGCTTGCAGATAATTTTCAAAGGGAATATCAATTAGTCTCCAGGTGTAGCATACAAATGAAAATATACAGTATTATTTTGAGAAATTTGCCCTTCTTTCTCCTCACTGTCTTCCTTATGTCTCTGTCACGACCACTCAACTCTGCTATTAAAGTGAGAAAGTAGTCATATGCAAATGACTGAGTGTGGCTGTGTTCCAATAAAACTTTATTTGCAGAAACAGGCACTGGGCTGT
Source organism: Rhynchonycteris naso (assembly GCA_037038555.1). Taxonomy (NCBI): domain Eukaryota; kingdom Metazoa; phylum Chordata; class Mammalia; order Chiroptera; family Emballonuridae; genus Rhynchonycteris; species Rhynchonycteris naso. Next base: position 36,474,766 of record CM072998.1, read on the forward strand.
ACTTTGTTGACCTCTGTCTTAGAATGCCATTCTCATGGAAGGTCTTTTCTCTTGGGCCTCAAGACAGTTCTAAAGTTTTGTACTTTAGATTTTCCCCCCAACCTTTCTGCCTATGATAAATGATATAAACCACGTCAGTTTTTATTTCTGTTTAATTAAACAAAGCTTTATAAGGACCAGACAGACATTGTACCAGATGCTGAGGACAGGCATGGTCCAACTCCTCGACTAACGGGGGAGATGGCTGCGCAAAACAGAAATGCGTTGTCTGTGCAGTGTTTTGTGTCATTGGAGAGGGTTTTATAAAGAGCTAAGAGTGTCATGTAAATGTTTAAACAATGGGGAAGTGAAAATTCCAGACCTCCCCTCTGCTCCCCAGTCCCACCCATTTCCCAGTGGCAGAAATTGACAATGATGGCCCCAAGGGGAGTAGTGAGAGAGGTTCTGGGAGAAATTAAGGGTTCCCCTTGTCTGCTGACCAGCTGTGAGCCTTTGGGCAAGTCACTGATTCTCTCTCACCTGGAATTTGCCTAGAAAGGTCTACCATTTTGTAATTTAAGGGAAGGGTCCATCAGCAATTCAGCGGGCATTTTTGCCTCTTGGGTGTTTGTGCTGATAAACAGTATATCTCCTATGGCATTGGACACTGCTGCAGCAGGTATGGGGGAAAACCCTGGCCAGAGAAGAGTAGCATATAGGAAATCCATGTCAGGCTTTTTAGTAACAAGCACACACACAAAAAATGAATCCTTAACTATTCCGATTTAAAGTCGGCTGAAGCTATGCACTATCAAATGAATACAAGTGGCTCTGAGTGAAATTTTGACCATGTAGAGGAAATTTGGAGGCTGTAGTTAACAGTCCCTGAGGCCTGGTTACTCGAGCCTTTGGTGATTAAAACAGTCTTACATGAAGGACTAAATGGAAGCTAAAGGGGGAGACTTGTTAACCCCAGCCTTATATGAAAATGAGATTTTCTCCTTGCCTCATTCTGTTTCAGACTGTGTCATTAACATCAAGTTACAACTTGATGCTAGGAAGCCTTCTTAATAACAAGCATTCAAAATGAAATGATTTTTAATTGTCAGTGGAAGTGATGAGCTCATATAAAAAAAGTTTTAAACCTTTCAAAGGTAGGGTTAGTGAAATAATTTACTACTCCCATTTGTCCTGGGGAACTTGTTCTTCCATATTTTCCTATTAAGTGATTTCTTTTTCTAATTTAATAGAAAAGTCCCAGTAACCATGTTTCTTAGAATCTCTGGCTTGTTTGTTATCACACCCAACCTTAACTTTTTTTTCTTTGCTTGCGTATTCTAAGAGTATTTTGCTTTCAGTAAAAAAGATACTGACTTATCAGGTTTATTTTTCTAGAAATTTCTCATGTAACTGAAAAGTTTATTTTTCCCCTGTAATTCTGTATTTAACACAAAAGGTCTAGGTGGGCTTGCAGGTCATGTTTAGGTTCACTGGAGAGTTTATTCATCATGGTTGCTTCAAAAAATATTTTTTAAGTATATATTTAAGTATAAACCAATGTTTGTAGCACTCTTAATTCAGATATGCCTGGAAATGTTACCTATTTAATGTTTTTGCACTCAGTTTGGTCCAGTGTTGCTTACCAGAGGGCTGTGGGGTCCTGTCTGCTGCTCCATGGAGCCCTGCATTGGACTCTGCCTGCATCGGGCTGCACAGGAAACTGCACTGAGCTGCGCAGGGGCCCATGGGAGCCTTACGTGGGACTGTATGGGCTCTCTCTGCATCTCTGTGGCGTCCTTCATGGGGCTATAGATGGAGCTCTACATGGAGGTCCACATTCTAGACCTGATGTTTCACTGTATTTTTCCACTAATGTGATTGGAATCCTGGAGCCGAGCACACAGGTGGCGTGGCACGTTAGTGTTTGTACACTTGCGCTGTGTGGGGGAAGAGGGCTTTCCCACTTGTTTTAATGACAAAGTTTTTCAGTGATCTTCCTTACCTCCCTCTCTCCCTCCCTCCCATCCTCCCTCTTTCCCTTTCTCTCTTCTTTCCTTCCTTCATTTTCTTGTTTCTTCCTTCTTTTTTTTGTAAAGTAGAGCAGAGTGAAGGCTTGGTCTTTACTGGACCCCACCTTCACTCTTGTCATTTGCATTCTGGTTGCTCTTTAAATGGAGTTGCTCTTTAAAAAGAGTGGGATTATCACTAGTTTCCAGGGAACTATGATAACTGGCACATGGCAGTGTACTCCTCCTATGAATATCATATATCATATGTGACAGAACAGAAAAATAAAATATGGGGAATCGATAGCCCACAAGACCTGCCTCATGGAACAACTTAAATCTTTGATGAAAGTTTTGTTTTAAATCAAGTAATGCTAGATCAATGCTTCTGCAAATGGGATTCTTTACAAATCAATGTCTAAGCTACAGAAGAATAGTACAGTGTATTATTATATGATGGTTGCAATGAATGTCAATGACTTTATTTTTAGATGTATCACCTTTAGGAGCAGCATCAGTGTAGGTTGTTCTGTAATTGCATTCATGAGCGACATGTGTTTCCTGCTGTATTTCTTTTTTGTTTTGCTGCTACACATAACATGTTGAAAGAATGTCTCCCTTCTTAATGAATATTCAGTGTGGAGTGATCCTAAAATTAATATTTTTTTCTTTGTTTTTACTAGCATTACTATAGATAATAAAATAAATAAAATTTTGCTGAATCTCATCATTAGGAAGCATAGATAAAGATTGAATATGTCAGGTGAGTGATGTTAGAAGACCTTTTTCCTAGTCTTGGTGAACAAGATTAATTACCAAAGAAAGGGATAATTTAACTTACTTAATAAGTAATTAAAAAGGCAAAAGTGGGCCCTGGCCGGTTGGCTTAGCAGTAGAGTATTAGCCCAGTGTGTGGATGTCCCAGGTTCCATTCCTGGTCAGGACACACAGGAGAAGCAACCATCTGCTTCTCTACCCCTGCCCCTCTTTCTTCTCTCTATCTCTTCTCCCACAGCCATGGCTGGGTTGGAGAAAGTTGGCCCCAGGTGTTGAGGATGGCTCCATGGCCTCGCCTCAAGCACTAAAATAGCTCGGTTGCTGAGCAATGGAGCAATGGCCCCAGATGAGCAGGGCATTGCCCCATAGGGTGCTTGCTGGATAGATCCTGGTCTGGGTACATGCGGGACTCTGTCTCTCTGCCTCTCCACTTCTCACTTAAGGGGAAAAAAAAGGCAAAAGTGTGCTCACATTGCTGCCCCTTTCCCCTTTTTCCTGAGGATGGGGCAGTGATACTCAGAGAGGGGTTTGCAGGTTCCAGACCTGGGTTTGATGTCTGGATGCCCTCTCTGAGTACAAGAGCCTGAGCGACAGCACATGCTAATTACTTTAGCCCATGCATCTTTCTTGAGTCATTTCCACGCCACCTTTCCCTTAGGCTGGTCGCCTCCTTGTGGTCCTAGTTCAGAGCCCCTGCTGGCACGCACACCAGAGATTTACATTGGACTCTATTGTAAAGGGCGTTTTAGACCTCAGCTGAGGTACATATCTTCTGTCTCCAGCTTTTTTTCAGTGACATTTAAAAAATTGTACTTAGGTTTCTAAAACGGACACCGCCCTTTTTTTTTCTCCTCTGTGAATTCTCAGCAAGTATTTACCTTCCATAGATGTTGTCGGAATCCTTTTGCTCATCAAGTCATAGTCATCTCAGTGCAATTGAAGGTCTTCACAGCCTTTTCCTTGCTTTCCTTCTTTTGCATCTTGCATCTCAGCAAGGATTGTTTTTGGTGGCAAGCTCTGTTTATGCTTGGTGTGGGTACTCTATGTAGGGGAGTATTCCAAGGAGTCGGTGGTGCGCCACACAGGTTTCAGTGACAGACTGCTGGGTGGTGCGAATTCAAGTGCCACAGGTCAGGAGGAGGCCCACAGGTCTCAGCGCTGTCCCTTTGTCGTGCCACAAGGCATCCATGGAAAGCAGTTGTTTTATGATGTAAAAGGAGGCAGGTGGCATCCATGTTGTGTTTGCTGTCGTGCACATCTTTATATTTAAAAATGTGTTTGAAGCATTGAACACTTCACGCCCAAGAAGCTGTCTCTGAACTTAGTGACCATCCTTTTTCTGGTCCCTGTGGCCTAAGCCTGCTGGCTTGTGTACCATGTGCCATGAACAGGTTTCTCCCCCTGTATTACTGCCCGTGTGTACACACTAGGTTGTCAGTGGCTGTCCCTGGCCCACATATAGGGTCCTGTCCCTGTCCCTTTCTCTCCATAGAGACCTGGGGTTGCTCACCCTCTTGGAGAATTGAGTTCCCGTACTGTCCCAACATTTAAATGTCACCACTGGGCCGCTGACAACCCTCACTTCCGTTGTGCCTTTGGAGTAGCTTTCTTCTTTGAAGGAGTGCTGCACACAGATTTCAAAGGGCTGTTTTCACGCCCTCCCAAGAGGAGAGCTGTCATGGGCTCCCATTCTGGTGGGAAGTCTCACTCATCAATATCCCATGCGCCTCAGTGAGGCCCTGCACCAGAGCAGAATTCTTTTTTTACATCTTAAAAGGCTATGCGTGAATAAATGCATGAATGAATGATTTCCTTGCCTTTATCAGCTCTTTTCTTTCATAATGCTAATACACAGAAGTTAAGGTCTTGATAATTGTACTTCAGAAAATAAATGTTCAAATTGATGAGAGTTCAAACATCTAATGTTAGGGACTTGTTTCATAGCTGTAAAGCATACTTGAAAATGATGTGAAAATGGCCCTGGCCCTGTGACTTTCCAAAAGGAAAATGAAAAGTAAATTCGTAGCAATAATTAACCTACCATGTATATGACTATGTTTAAGTTTGGGGAATTAAAGAACTTAACTTGTTTAGCTGTTTTCAAGATAATGAGTGTAGAGATAACAGGAGACAGTGTAGTCACATTTAGCTCATCATTAGTGTAAAAATAAAATAAACTACTAATAGATATCTTTCTGTAAGCGGGTCCATGGGATCTGGATTACCTACTCTCCAGTGGCGGTGGGATTGGTCTTACAATCAAGGCCTGAGTGACAGAATCAGTCATTTTAGGGTCGGAGACAAATCCAGGTGGCTTTTTCAGAGATGCGAGCAATGTGCAGAGCCCCACGCAGTATCTTAGAACTGGGGACCACAATGATAATGAATGAAACAGCTGCAGTACACAGCTTTCCTTCGGAAAACATTTTGGGCCCTGTTTTCCCTGAGATTTCATTTGCAGAACAGTTTACCTACTAAGTCTTTTGAAGGACCTAACTAAGGCTTTTTAAAAATAATACACTTGGGCCAGACCAAGCAGGGGCACAGTGAATAGAGTGTCAGCCTGGGACTCTGAGGAACCAGGTTCAAAACCCTGAGGTCGCCAGCTTGAGTGCAGATTCATCTGGCTTGGGCATGGGCTCACCAGCCTGAGTGCAGGGTCCCCAGCTTGGGTGTGGGATCATAGACATGACCCCAAGGTCGCTGGCTTGAGCCCAAGGTTGCTGGCTTGATCAATGAAAAACTAAGGTGCCACAATAAAGAATTGATGCTTCTCATCTCTCCCCCTTCCTGTCTGTCTGTCCCTGTCTGTCCTTCCATCCTCTTTCTCGCCTAATAATAATAATAACAATAAACTTAACACTACCTCAAAATGTCACATTGCAGGGAGATTTTAAAAAGTCATGAAAAGATCCAGTAGTTCCATTGCACGATGACAGTACCATGTCTTTACAGGCTTTTCTTTGGCCACACACATGATGCAGTCAGTGCCTCGTGCTTGTGCCAGGGGCCTGAGCCTGAGTGGTTTCACACTCACTCCCAGTTGGGGTACACCCTGGAAATTTCTCTCTTGCTGCGATCGATCCTCTGAACTCAAAAGGAAGAGAAGAGAATGAGATTCACAAAGAAGTATACCAGACAGTGTGGTAGCAGTTAGAACCAGTTAGGGGTCCCGATGCTCTGTCCCCACCACGCTCAGCATGAGAGTAAATAACTTAACCTGGAGTGTGAGGAGGTAGGGTAGATGAAGGAGGGTATGTAACCAAGTGTGTCATTGCAGGAGCTTTGGAAATCTTGGCTATTTTAGGAATAGGCTAGATTATCGAATTGGAAGGGTTTTCTGAGGGCAGAAGTGTGGGCCCATTACTTCTCCCACTTTCTTAGACTAATACACATTTGCACAATCGGTGCAGTATACAATTCCTTGAACATGTGTCATGTTTTCTCATCTTCTCAGTAGCCCTGTTAGGAAGGCAGGGGGGTTCTTTCTGCCTCAAAGAATCAAGATCTGGGCAGTTAGAGGGGGCATTGCCAGGCTATACGGCTCCTGTCCTTAAAGGGAAGAATTGTGCCTCTATCTCTTGTCCAGTAGAATCAGTCACAAAAGCACGTGTGACTAGCTTCCTTAAATTGAAAATATGAATGTCCTTGTATGGACCTCACAACTCAACAGCTAATAGTTCTACTTCCAGGGAAACTGAATAGGAGGTTACCCATCACACTTGTTTCTAGAAGAGAGAATGAAATGTTTGCTCCCAAAGGGCGTCATTTGATAAAAGTCACACAGATCAGAAAGGCGGTACCTAAAGATTACTCTGTTCTCCTGGACAATCACTACTGACTGTTCCTTTTGTTTTTCAGAGTGAAGATCTGCCTGGCTTTATCACCACGACATCACACATTGGAGAATCAAATTAAAGGAAGAGTCTCAGCATCTTTTTTTTTTTAATTTGAAGCTGTTTACTATCTTTCCTTTGGACCTGAGCGATTACTTCATTATGAAACATCTGTGATCGTATTAACTTGCAACCAACAAGGCATGAACGGCCGCCTCACTCACCTGTCCCCACAGGGGCATCCATCCTTGTGCTGTTTGTGTTGTGTTTTATTTTAACACAATTCGCTGAAGAGGTTATTCTCAAGAAAATTGGGTGTTTTCATTGGCCTTTAAATTGTGGCCAGTGTCTTAATTTCTTCTTACTTTCCTTTTGGCAAAGCAGATATGTCCCTCGGCATGCTAGGAGATGCTACCGATACCCATTAAAGTGGTAAAATCTGGTATTTACTGGCATACACTCAAAACTCTCACAGTCCTACCTCAGTTCCAGGTAAAGCCGGATTTGCGTGGCTGGGGGCCGGCAGGGCCTCCTGTGTATATCTGCTGAGTGCGGTACAAGTGTGGTCATCAGCCTTATTTAACTGGTTCCAGTACACAGCTGCTTGTTGGACTCTAATCCAGGTACCTGCGTGTTTACTCACAAACAGAGCCCAGTGTGGGACTGACATTTCTCAATGGAAATCAAATTTGAGATCGGACTCTGAAGATGGATTAATAAATAATAATTATATGTAACTGAAGCAACCTACTTTTGAAAATCATCAACTGTATTGGGTAGTGGGGTGGGGGGAAGGGTTTGGGGAGGGGTGAATATCTCTTTTTACCTTTAACAGACTTGTTTAATCTTCTCTATGTAGATGTTTATGTAGGTACTTCAGATTGCAAAAGCCTTTGAATCTATTTACAAGCTCATATGTCTCTGCTGTCCTTAATCTTGAGCTTGCATTTCTTTAACCAAAAACTCACATAGGCATGCTAGCAATTCAAGGTGGTCACCAGTTTAGCAGATTTTTAAAAAAATGTGTTTATAATCTTGACTATGATATTTTGAATGGGCCAATGAGGCTGCCCTGAATAACAACACAACAGAGGGATGTGGGGGAGAAACTGATAAAAGAAGCATTTTGGCCCCTATGTTATCCATAGAAAAAAAAAAAGAAAGAAGAAAAACAATCTCACCGTACATGTCACTCGTTGGAAAAAATTTCTGACAAGATTATTCTTGTTTTTATTGTTCTGAAAATATCAGTGTTGTGGCGATTATCACAGGCGTCACCTGAAACTGCTGCCCTTGACCAGCAGAATGTCGTGGCACCTTGCTGTTCCCTTGACACATGATGGAGGGCTGTAGACCTTTTTCTCCCATGGGTGCGTCCCCAGTGCCTGTCTTCTCTGATAGCCCTGTAGAGGTTACACTAGTTCATTGGAGGTCAGAACATTTTTTGTTGTTGTTTTTTTAATTTTGGAGAAAAAGAAAATATATAAATATATAGATATATATATCGCTATAGAATAATGCATTAATAAAAATGAGGCTTTTTTAAAGGAAGACCAAAAAATTCAATGTCTTAAAAAATATATTGAATGGCAATGCAAAAGTCTTCCTGCTTCCACACTGAACTTTTAGAACAGAGGATTGTATTGCAAGACAAAGTTGAATGTAAAGTGATCGCCCTGAACATTTTTAAAGTTTTACTTTTCTAAAATCATACATCACAACAGTTCATAGACCATACAATATTAGTTTGAAGGTCAGTTTCAATGTATAATATATATACTTTATAAAATTGTATAAAATGCCCTAAAATTTTGATTTAGTTTTGGGACTAGGAACGGATGGGTGGCATTTGCTAAGGGATTCCCCCTAGGTACAGGAGGACTGAATATGGACCCCGCTGGACACAGTGTATGACGCGTACTTAAGTAGTTCTCTATACTTAGACTAGTCATGGCGCTATACAAATGGTTCGTGTTCTTACTGCCACTAAAAACAAGCAAAATAAAAAGTCGATACTATACTAAATTTTCTTCTATCCTGTACATTTCAAAAAAGGCATATGCAATATTTACATTTTTAATTTAGTTTACAGAATGGAACCAAAATGTATAAATGTTATGTTTGCTAAAACTTCACAATGTATATTGGGTCTTTGTACATTTTGCCTGACTTACCTTAAATTTAAAATATTTTTTGCTATATAAACATTAACAGTTATTAAACAGTGTTTTCTTTTTTGGGTACGTATTGTTTCTGGATATCAAGATGTTAAATATATTTCTTGCTATTGTGATATGACAAAAGACTTACCTAATCTTGCTCTGTCTTCCACTGTACACGCTGTATATAAGGGTCGATGTGATGCTGCTGGAGACGAGAATAAATGGAACTAGAATAGTGCATTGTATTTAGTCTGTATTGATCATGGATGCTCTTCTTAATAGCCATATGCAATAAAATAAAATACATTATTTATGAAATGAATAAAGCCTTGAGGATATATTTTTTCTACATAGATTCTGAATTTAACATAAAGCTGCTTTACTCATGGTGTTTTGGAGTAAATAAGTAAACATTCAGCTCCTAAAAAAACATTGATACCTCTCAATTGTAAAATGTTCTGAAAACCAGAGCATAATCCCCAAATTACAAAATTTTTGGAAAGCGGATGTGTTAAAAAAACAAAAGACTTTTTACTTTACAAACCAGGATCCGTGCAAGACGCTGGCTGCTGTTCTAAATGCTGTACAAATATTAAATCCTTTATCACTCACAACAATCTCTGGTGTTAGGAACTGTCATCCGCATTTACAGATGAAGAGATGGAGGCACAAGGAGGATAAATGACTTGTTGGAGAGCACACCACTCATCATCAGCAGAACCAGGAGTCAGATCAGTCCTGCAGCCCCAGAATTTGCACCTGTGTACCTGCCATGCAGCTTCCCAGACATGCACACAAATGGATTAAATCAGTGTATACAT